>OY756214.1:18033200-28033200 GCA_963576875.1 Acrobasis repandana | reverse complement strand
TGTAACATGTGGCGTCTTATTTTTTTAAGTATTATACTTAAATAAACTAAAACTATTAATATTATATAATTGTGTGATGAGTACATACATTTACTCCAGAATACCTTTTTATCTAGTTTGTGTGTGTTCATATATATGTATGTATTATTTATTTTATGCATATGTAATATAATTTATAATATGTTTACAAATTTAATTAAGCCTCAGCTTCCTCATATGCTTGAGATTTTCTCTAATTTATTGCTGAATTCTTACATTCATATAAAGTATAGATTATTGCACGCCTCATAAGCGAAGCGCATGAGGTAGTGCTCTACTCTCGCCCTACAAAAATCAAGTGATTTTTTTAACTAAATGTGTCTCTATTTATTTTCTATCGCACTTGTACAATAATATTTACACATAAATGTCAAGGAAAAACACTAGTTTTAACACTTATGACATTTTTAAAAGACATTTTGCCTTTTAAATAAATAAAAACAATGTTTAATAAAATCATTTTGTGGACGTCCGTGTGTCGGTATGTATGGAAACTGGCGTGGTCACGATAACTCCCGAAAAACTTATCTGATCAAGTCCATTTTTATTTTATACGCTTCAGTATTATCCAAAACTAAGTCCTTTCGAAGATCACGGTCTAATTCAATGTAGTTTAATCGTAATTATTATTATAAAAATACAGGTGACATATTAAAAATAGTTTTGGATGTGAGGTTTGTTGAAAGAGTTAATACCTATGTATGATGAGTACGAATGTGTAACTGGCAAGTAAGAAAAGAAGTAAAAAGAAATTTGAATAAAGAATGTTGTGATTTTGTTTGTTTTATTAAATATGAAAGACGAATAAATGTAAAAGAAGCGATAAGTTAGTTAATATTTTATTTAATTTGCATTAACTAATTGAGAATGAAAAGAACAATCAGTGGTAACACTTTTCTTGACATTCGTGACGTAGTCTTGTGTCTTTTTCTGTTTTTGCTTAGTTTTTTTGAGATTTCTCAAAATCTACCGGTCCGAATCGGTTTAAATTCACAGGAAATCTGAGTTGTATAGAACTCTTTGGAAAGCTACTTGTTTGGTTCCGATCGGTTTAGTTGTTCAAGAGTTATAAGCGGGTCACATACACACCCACACACACATACGGATAGGGTGCATGACACTTGCTCGTGAGTGGTCAGGGAAGATTCCTGAGACCTTTAAACGTCGAGATCTGATGAAAACTCGACTTTTCAAAAACAGGGTGAAACTAATAACGTCCCGAATTTTGAAAATTTTCAATTTTCTCAGCGGGATGTTAAAAATAAAAGTTAAAAATAATCTCCAGTCGTGCGTTAAAGCCGACACATACTTTTCTTCGTTTTAAGTTAGCAATAAAACAATCAAAATCAATTTAATTGTGAAAAATGAGATTATGAGGCGTGCACTTTTGGATTTTCCAAACTATTTTTTATTTTGTTTATTTCATTGCATAATGCAGCTCCATAGCAGATCGATATTTAAATTATAGATGAGTTATTTAAATATGAGGAGTTGATGATGAATAAAAACACTGACAAGAATCGAAAAAAAAATTGCATAGAACTTTTTCCATGAGTGTCCACAAGATATTGCTTTTAACATTGACGTTGGTTGACAGAGCTGAGGGGTGGTAGTTGTTTAAAAATAAAGCCCATCTGTGATATTCCAAAAGTGTCCCCTGTGTTCAGTGACTCGAGTGAGTTGAATGTGGTCATGCCACTGCCACAGTGACCTACTTCGCCGTTCATATGCCTTTTCATGCGAGCATGTTTCATTCAACTTGTTAAGTCTGCTGTGCATTATACCGACTGCCCTATAGAAGTGTTCTGTTTATTTTTAAATATAAACGTACCGTCGGCCAGGTGTCGGGGGTCGACGTGTTGTGTCGGTCAATCGTACGGATACAAAGCGTTACTGTCGGCCATGTGACGGAGATCGACATGTTGTGTTGGACAATCGTACGGATACAAAGGGTTACTGTCAGCCAGGTGACGGAGATCGACATGTTGTGTCGGATAATCGTACGGATACAAAGCGTTACTGTCGGCCAGGTGTCGGAGGTCGACATGTTGTTTCGGACAATTGTACGGATACAAAGCGTTACTGTCGGCCAGGTGTCGGAGGTCGACATGTTGTGTCGGACAATTGAACGGATACAAAGCGTTACTGTCGGCCAGGTGTCGGATGTCGACATGTTGTGTCGAACAATCGTACGGATACAAAGCGTACTGTCGGCCACGGCCAGGTTGTGCGTATGTTAAGTCGGTGGATAATTCGCCGGACAAATAAGTGTCGGTACTACAATCAAAGAGAACAGATATAATTTTGATACAGATAAGATAAAACTTCTATATTGCAACTGAGTATAACAATAAAATTAAAAGTAATTTAGAAATAGAGTACTCGTAGGTACAAAGGTTTTTCAGCCAACCTTTGGGTAAATGTAGACTACTAAAAGAATAGGGAAGGAATGAAAATTATGAAAACGCTTGAAAATTTTTCTGTGGTTAGGAATAACATTCTTCGTTACCATAAAAAATCAGATTTTTCTGTCCAGTCAATTAATTATAAAAATAATAATATTTTAAACCCATAGTCAGTCTTACTTCGCCATTTCTCTTGCCCAGACTTGTCTGACGTATTAAAAAAAAAGTCATATGACACTTGACACTATTTTGACAAGTATGACAGTTAACAGATAGTTAACTGTCATCTGTCATATGATAGTATCTCTATTTTACCACGGTGGCAGTTAAGTAGTCAAATGTCATATGACATTATTTTTTTTACAGAGTTCTTTGTCTATTTATGACCATAATACGACTAGCAAATTACTTAAAAGGTTAAAGTGTGTTCACAACAGCAAAGTTAACAATATCAACTGGTTTCTATCAGTCCAAACAACAGACTCTCTGTTCGTTCTTAACTCCATGCCTAACTAAGCCAGATTAAAAAAGACCTGATGATGATGATGATGACACTATTAGTGATCTAGTATATCCCGTGGTTGACTATTTGTTGCCATGAATGAAATAATTTAAAAAAAATACACTGATGTCACCGATATTCCATATTACCCCAATATCCCTGATGCCCTAGAAAGCGACACACAGTCGACCATCATCGATCGGGCGCGCCCTGTGCCTATTATTTCTTTTACAAATAGGGATGTCATCCATTTTCAGGAGTTGGACAGAGCATCGACATCCAACCTTTTTTAGAAATTAATATTTTAACATGAATGAATATTTATGAAAATTTATTCTATGCTCGTCTGGGAGAAAAGATATAACTTAGAATGTATCAGTTGCTTCTCTTCCCGCGCAGATCGTAAAATCCAATCAAGGGAATGGGCTAATATGCGAATCATGTTAATAGGCGATGCGGCTTGCAACCCATCACTATTTTGATTTCTTTTTCCACCCTCTCGTACACTATCACGCTAAAAGTGGCCTTTGGGTCTGGCGGCCCTGGGCTTTGTCTGCTACATGACCCAACATACTCGTACTATGTGCCATTAGGTATGAAAAAGACGTGATCGTGTATTATGTATAAATGCCAGGCCATAAAATGGCGCCGATAAAAAGAAGCTTATGACCAGCAGTTGACCTTTGAAATATGCCGATTATTTTTACACGGTTGATTTACGTAGTGTAGGAAGTTGAATATGCCATCAATTAGATAAATATTTCATTCTTTTTTGCATACTTTCTGAATACCAAGAACTTGAATCTTTATTTATATTTAGGTCTTCATATACCAACATTGTTTATCATTTTTATCTACATACATTGTCAATAAAGCATGATGCGAATATTCTAAGAAAGGTCCCCAATAGCGATGACTGAACTCATGACAATGTATTTCTCTGAAACAATATATACAATGTTCTGAAACACTGCCAATCGATAAAGATATGGTTAGTTAGTTAGTTAGTTAAGATCTTTATTGCACCAAAATATAATGATACAGAGTAATAGATTAAAGAAAACAGATGTCAAAAGGCGGCCTTATCGCAGCTGCAATCTCTTCCAGGCAACCGAGGTACTTGGAGATGTTTAACGAAAACAGGTGAGGTGCGAAGTTATATGCAAGAAAAAAGTGTAATTAATAAAGATACATACAATACATACATACAAATATAAAATATATACATAAATACATACATACCTATATCAATATGGTATTAATGTTTAAGGCGGTGATCCCACTGCACCGCGCATCGCGGAGCACGAGGCGGCAGATTTTAACATTGTATGCAAGTATCTCAGTACATCAATAAGTTTGACTCTACTCAATGCATTTATACCTCTTAAAACTTTATTAGTAGATATATGGGAATATGTTTTTAATAGAATTACTTTTCTTGTTTTTCAATTCCCATAATACTCGTAACTATTTAAATCACGTGACTGACTATCGAGTAAAACGTTCCCACGGAATGCCATAGAATACGAGTAAATAAAACTATGTATGGATACTAATTCCTTTTTTCAGGTTTCTGAAACAAACATGAATAATTACTTTTTTTTCAAATAACTGGTATTAGAAAATAATTCAAAAAATGGACTGAAATTCCTCTTAAAATGTTTCCACTTAATTTAAAAACCTATGTTTATTTATTAAATATTGAATTCAGCAGAATTATACATATTATTTGGAAACGGGTAAATCATGTGGTTTTGTCGGAATTGTCTCGAGGATTATTATGTTACGTTACATGAAATAATATTATGTATGTTAATTTCGGTTTTCATTTTGCTAAATTAAACCACGATATCAAAAAACAGGTCAACTCATAATGTTATTCAAATTGCCAGAAATTGCTTTCGTCGATAATTTAATTTCTCCCATTCAATTTTTAAATACTGATATACTACACTTTATCTCATTTATCCCTAATGGGACAAAGAGAGCATTTTCGTCCAACGGCTGTAAGCAAAAAGAGCCCAGGGCCGCAAAACCCAAATACCACTTTAAGCTGATGGTGGGCGAGGAGGTTGAAAAAGGAATCAAAATAGTGATGGGTTGCTACCCGCATCGCTTATTAACACACACTCCCTCGCTCGGCTTTTACGATCTGCGCGGGAAGACAAGCAGCTGGTACATTCCAAGTTTTTATTTTCTTCCCACACCAACATGGGAAAACTAAACGACCAGTTTCAAAACTATACGTAAAACTGACGCGAACAAATATTTAGGGAAACGAAATACCAACGTTGTATCAGTATAGTATTTAATGCAGACGCATTCTACAGTTTTCTGATTGTTGGAATATTTCACTGTGAGTACAAACATGAATAATTTAAGCTCTAGAATTTTCATGTTTGGTTTTAATTAAATACACGTTTACCCGGTGGATAGAGCTTTTGAGGCCGTTAACCCAACGGCCTTGTTTGAAAGAATCATAGTGATGGATTGCTAGCCGCATATTGACATGATTCAGACTCGCCCATACCCTCGATCAGCTTTTATGATTCGCGCGGGAAGAGATACCTACATGCTAAAAGTGGGTTGGGCCTTACCGCCCTAGGTTCCGTCTGCCCCGTTAGAGACAAAGACGTGATAGTGTATTTGTATCTGTTAATGCAACAGGGCGTCTTTATTTGCAATTTAAAATTATTTAAACTTAATTTGCGTGAAAAATTATGTCAACACTTCAAATATTGCATGAAGACGGTAGTTGTTAAATGGAGGGAGTAATTGGAAGCGTTCCCTTTACCCCTGTTTACTTTTACCCGCGCTGACTGCGCTGTGAACATGCAATTACTGTATCAAAGGACCGATTCGAGGCTGTTAGACATGAGTAGTTGGGGTTTGCCTTAATTTTCGTGATCTTGTTTATGAACGAAGCACGAACCTATTCTGTTGTCTAACGTTTCTAAGGAGTTACATCCTTTGTGGTCGCAGACTTAATCATCCTTCTTACCCTTGATGGGGACACCAAAGTGGCGGTCTAATGACTAGCGTGTTACTCGTAAAGTTATACATGTAGATATGTAGTGACGCCACGGAGGTCGTCAGAGGTGAATTTTTAGATAACACAAATATAATTTACAGCTTTTGCAGATTTTGGTTTGCTGGTGGCATGATCTAAATGTAAAATCTCAGTTACAAAAGACTTACGCTGAGTGACGAAATTTCTGCCCTTTGTTCCAAAATGGCGGATTTCAAATTGTTTTAAACAAAGTTGTGCGGTCTGCTTCAAATATCTGGTGGTTTTTAGGCGCTCAAACTATGTTTTGGATCCAAGATGGCTGCTTGATGTTCGTCCACTGAGTTAGATATTATGGACACAAGTCCTATCTACTGATAACGAAAACACTATTTAAAAAGTTCGTCTGTCTGCTTTTTCAGGCCAATTTCTGAAACGACTGGACCGATTTCAATTTTCACTCGCAGATATGTTATAAAAAGTAACATAGGCTATTTTTTTGAAAAAACAAATAAAAGGCATTTTACACTTGGCCGTCTCGCTCGCACATCATCATCATCATATCAACCACAGGAAGTCCACTGCTGGACATAGGCCTCCCCCAAGGATTTCCGAAACAACCGATCGGACTCGCTCGCACAAATTAATTCATTTCATTTATTTATTTCATAACAAAAGATTATTGTGTTGAAATGTCTATGTTTAGCCTAATACTTATTACTTTATTAATACTCGTAATTCAAATTCAAATTATAAAAAAAAAAAACAATCAGAACACTACATCGTGAATTAATTGATCAAAACTTTTAAATCTTTGATCTACTAATTCACTACCATTGACTATATCGTGAATTAGTTGATCAAAACTTTTAAATCTTTGATCTACTAATTCACTACCATTGACTATATCGTGAATTAGTTGATCAAAACTTTTAAATCTTTGATCTACTAATTCACTACCATTGACTATATCGTGAATTAGTTGATCAAAACTTTTAAATCTTTGATCTACTAATTCACTACCATTGACTATATCGTGAATTAGTTGATCAAAACTTTTAAATCTTTGATCTACTAATTCACTACCATTGACTATATCGTGAATTAGTTGATCAAAACTTTTAAATCTTTGATCTACTAATTCACTACCATTGACTATATCGTGAATTAGTTGATCAAAACTTTTAAATCTTTGATCTACTAATTCACTACCATTGACTATATCGTGAATTAGTTGATCAAAACTTTTAAATCTTTGATCTACTAATTCACTACCATTGACTATATCGTGAATTAGTTGATCAAAACTTTTAAATCTTTGATCTACTAATTCACTACCATTGACTATATCGTGAATTAGTTGATCAAAACTTTTAAATCTTTGATCTACTAATTCACTACCATTGACTATATCGTGAATTAGTTGATCAAAACTTTTGAATCTTTGATCTACTAATTCACTACCATTGACTATATCGTGAATTAGTTGATCAAAACTTTTAAATCTTTGATCTACTAATTCACTACCATTGACTATATCGTGAATTAGTTGATCAAAACTTTTAAATCTTTGATCTACTAATTCACTACCATTGACTATATCGTGAATTAGTTGATCAAAACTTTTAAATCTTTGATCTACTAATTCACTACCATTGACTATATCGTGAATTAGTTGATCAAAACTTTTAAATCTTTGATCTACTAATTCACTACCATTGACTATATCGTGAATTAGTTGATCAAAACTTTTGAATCTTTGATCTACTAATTCACTACCATTGACTATATCGTGAATTAGTTGATCAAAACTTTTAAATCTTTGATCTACTAATTCACTACCATTGACTATATCGTGAATTAGTTGATCAAAACTTTTAAATCTTTGATCTACTAATTCACTACCATTGACTATATCGTGAATTAGTTGATCAAAACTTTTAAATCTTTGATCTACTAATTCACTACCATTGACTATATCGTGAATTAGTTGATCAAAACTTTTAAATCTTTGATCTACTAATTCACTACCATTGACTATATCGTGAATTAGTTGATCAAAACTTTTAAATCTTTGATCTACTAATTCACTACCATTGACTACATCGTGAATTAGTTGATCAAAACTTTTAAATCTTTGATCTACTAATTCACTACCATTGACTATATCGTGAATTAGTTGATCAAAACTTTTAAATCTTTGATCTACTAATTCACTACCATTGACTATATCGTGAATTAGTTGATCAAAACTTTTAAATCTTTGATCTACTAATTCACTACCATTGACTATATCGTGAATTAGTTGATCAAAACTTTTAAATCTTTGATCTACTAATTCACTACCATTGACTATATCGTGAATTAGTTGATCAAAACTTTTAAATCTTTGATCTACTAATTCACTACCATTGACTATATCGTGAATTAGTTGATCAAAACTTTTAAATCTTTGATCTACTAATTCACTACCATTGACTATATCGTGAATTAGTTGATCAAAACTTTTGAATCTTTGATCTACTAATTCACTACCATTGACTATATCGTGAATTAGTTGATCAAAACTTTTAAATCTTTGATCTACTAATTCACTACCATTGACTATATCGTGAATTAGTTGATCAAAACTTTTAAATCTTTGATCTACTAATTCACTACCATTGACTATATCGTGAATTAGTTGATCAAAACTTTTGAATCTTTGATCTACTAATTCACTACCATTGACTATATCGTGAATTAGTTGATCAAAACTTTTAAATCTTTGATCTACTAATTCACTACCATTGACTATATCGTGAATTAGTTGATCAAAACTTTTAAATCTTTGATCTACTAATTCACTACCATTGACTATATCGTGAATTAGTTGATCAAAACTTTTGAATCTTTGATCTACTAATTCACTACCATTGACTATATCGTGAATTAGTTGATCAAAACTTTTAAATCTTTGATCTACTAATTCACTACCATTGACTATATCGTGAATTAGTTGATCAAAACTTTTAAATCTTTGATCTACTAATTCACTACCATTGACTATATCGTGAATTAGTTGATCAAAACTTTTAAATCTTTGATCTACTAATTCACTACCATTGACTATATCGTGAATTAGTTGATCAAAACTTTTAAATCTTTGATCTACTAATTCACTACCATTGACTATATCGTGAATTAGTTGATCAAAACTTTTAAATCTTTGATCTACTCATTCACTACCATTGACTACATCGTGAATTAGTTGATCAAAACTTTTAAATCTTTGATCTACTAATTCACTACCATTGACTATATCGTGAATTAGTTGATCAAAACTTTTAAATCTTTGATCTACTAATTCACTACCATTGACTATATCGTGAATTAGTTGATCAAAACTTTTAAATCTTTGATCTACTAATTCACTACCATTGACTATATCGTGAATTAGTTGATCAAAACTTTTAAATCTTTGATCTACTAATTCACTACCATTGACTATATCGTGAATTAGTTGATCAAAACTTTTAAATCTTTGATCTACTAATTCACTACCATTGACTATATCGTGAATTAGTTGATCAAAACTTTTAAATCTGATCTACTAATTCACTACCATTGACTACATCGTGAATTAGTTGATCAAAACTTTTAAATCTTTGATCTACTAATTCACTACCATTGACTATATCGTGAATTAGTTGATCAAAAATTTAAAAGTCTACACAATATAAAAACATGTCTTAAATATTCTCGATATAATTATGTAGCTTAATGAGACTCATTTTATAATAATCTTTAAAAATGTTTGATTGTGTGAGCGAGACAGACAACCACCGCGCAAAGAAAATTAAAACCTATGTTTAGTCTCCTTCTTATTTAAGAGCTTAGTGGCTCTTGTCGGTGGAGTATGCGCCAAACTTCTCGGCTCTCTGCCTTACTCTTTAGTGCTTGATACGACATGACCTTTGCTGTTTCTTTAAGTCAATCTACATAGCTCTTTCTTGGTCATCCTGGACCTCTTCTGCCTTTTATCTTTCCGTCTAGTATGTTTTTAAATAAGAAGTCATGCGTATTAAGTGACCAATCATTTTACCTCTCCTATTTTCTATTTTTCCCAGCAGTCTTCTTTACTCTCCTGCTATTTCTAATACTTCCTCATTGGTTTTCCTTTCCGTCCAACTGATCTTTTCAATTCTCCTCTAGCACCACATCTCGAAAGCTGCCAGCCTGTCAGCCTAGCACTATCTTTTAGTGTACTATGTTTGTTTAGTCTACGCGGACGAAATTCGTGAGCACAGCTAGTCTAGTAATAAATACAGACGAATGGGTGGGACGAAAGTTGGTGGCAGCGTGCTGTGCTGACCTTACGTAACGATCCTTGAGGTCACTACCCGAGGCAAAGGTCGGTCGGCCAGAATAAGATAGAAAGTGCGGAGTCTGGAACGCCCTATGGTCTTTTAGGTCACAATACACTAATATGCAAGGTTATTTTTACCTTTTTCAAATTATCCTGGGTTTTGGGTGTTCAGCTATACATATACAGGCTGACTTTTTATCCAAAATTTTGCATGTGGATAAAAAGTCAGCCTGTAGGTATGTAGGAATTTCTGAACGGACATTTTAAGTTTAATTTCTAATCGTAGTAGACTTCCGTGTATGCTCTCTTTGTCTCACACGACGACGCCATTAAATTTAATATAAGTTCAAAACTTACTTTGGGGCTAACTCATTCAGTGTTATAAGTATGTCCTCATACATATATTTATTTATTTAATCATCCTAGCGTATTCCCAGTTGAATCGTCAGCGGTTACGATTCAGAGCCCGGGGTATTTATTTATTTAAACTTTATTGTACAAAATACAATTTGTATAGCACAATAGGCGGACTTAATGCTATAAGCATTATCTGACAGCCAACCTTTGGGTTGTTAGAAAACTTAAAATGGGTACAAAAGAGATATTGATAAGCATTCAGATATATATTTACTTTCTACATAAACTACTTAATTAATACTTACTATACTTCAACAATATAAATATCTACATAAATATACATACATTGATACATACTATTTAAATTTAAATTCATCTATAAAATACACTACAAACAAATAATAGTATCTATTAAGGATATTACAAATGCAGCAATTAGGTACTTAGGTATTACACTTGATTGGACTGAGCGAGCATATGCTTGAACAACAAGGCCCGACTAGTGGCAGTTCTCACAGTGACAGAAAGCGCGTTCCAAAGTCTTACTGCCGTAACGGCGAAAGAATTAGAGAAAAAAACCAGTAGGTGGAAAGGAATATCTAGGGTCAATTTATTTGAAGAACGCAGGACTCTGTCATGAGTAGAACTTCGGAGTTTAAAGTCATTTTTAAGATAGTCTGGAGAAAGAGGATCGTTAAGCACATTATAACGCTGACACAGTAGACGTAGATTCCTGCGTTGGCGGATGGTGATCAGTTTAACCTGAAAACGGTATTCCGAGACATGGTCATACTTACGCAGTCAGAAAATAAATCGAATGCAGTTATTTATTTTTAATTCAGTACAAATATTTTAAGGGGTGGTTCAGTCTATTTTTTTGATCAACTTTCCCAATAAATGTATAGTAAAAGATGTCAATATTTAAAATTGATCCCGTTCTCCATCTAAACGAGTTGTATTGGGAATAAATAAAATAAAATAAACATTGCTAGTTTGTATCAAAACCATAAAATAAAAATGAGATGTGTAGGGCTAGGGATCTAACTAAAACTTCAGTAGACAGAGAGAATATACCTCCTATTACGTTTTTTATATTGTTCCGCCCGTTCTCTTTCCTTTTTCCATATTATCTCACCATATAAACCTACCATGGACTTCCACAAATATTTTAAAACCAAAATTTACTAAATAAGTCCAGCCGTTCTCGCGTTTTAGTAAGACTAACGAACAAATTCATGTATGTTACGCTCAAAGACCGATATCGCTCATTGAGCGAAATAATAGGCCACAACGCGTTGTGGCTATTGTAAAACGGCCATAACGCGTTGGCCCTTATCAAAACGCTCAGAACGCGTTGTGGTCGTTTTGGTAAGGGCCACGACACGAATTTCGCGTCGTGGCCGTTTTACAATAGCCACAATGCGTTTTGGTCTATTTTGGCCTCCCATACAAGTTGACCGGTCAGCTGATCCAAGTTTGTATGGAAAGCAAAAAAATATTTTTCATATTTCGATATATGTCCCTTGGGAAAAGTTGTTCCGTATCACGGACTGAATTTACCTTTAAAATAGTTTCAGTATGTTTTGTTAGACGTTATATATAGATAATAATTCTACAATATCAATCACATTGAACGACTATCATAGACCGGGTATTCAAATCTATCAGCAGTGACACCCCCGTGGACAATTTGGAAAGTGGACCGGCACCAACTGAATCGATTCCACTTGAGTCCGGGGACTCCGGACCGCCGGACCACCGGACGCCGGACGCCCCGGATCGTCGGATGTGCCGGATATTCCCCGGAAAGGAGATCCGGTTTCGCTGCAATTGTTATTTATTCCAATCTCTCCCGTTGTATTTTGTTATGTCTCTTTGAGTATAAGGTTTGTTTTGTTATGTCTTGTTGAGTAATAAATGGTTTGTTTTCTGTGGAAAGGGAAGGACCTTGTTTTCTGTGGAAAGGTCTTGTTAGTAAATACGCTTAAGGCCGTACCTGAATTTTCCGGGGTCCAGTGCTGCCCCCATTTAAAATAAATCATTTCAAAGAAAACGGAGACATTATTTAAAATTTTGCTACGATCAACTCCTAGATAACCCTTTAAAGTATTTTATGAACTACTGTTTACAGTTTAAAGTGAGATCGTTAAGCTTTATTACGCACATTTGCGAAAAACGGCCACTTTTAGCAAATGTGTGTAGTAAAGCTTAACGTTCTTATTATAAACTGTAAACAGTAGTTCATAAAATACTTTGAAAGGTTATCTAGGATTTGGTAGTAGCAAAATTTTAAATAATGTCCGTTTTCTTTGAAATGATTTATTTTAAATGGGGGCAGCACTGGACCCCGGAAAATTTAGGTACGGCCTTAATAAGTTTATGCGAATTTTCTTTTCAGCAGACACCTGTTGTCCTGTAACACTAGATGTCGCTACAAGTATCTCTTTAATCTGATGCTTCGACATTGATATATTAGTATAGTGCTCTTTTGTTGGAAAAGTCCATTGTGGCGAACAAAGGAAACCTTTTAGCCGAGGCAGGGGACAGGTTCAGATGACCTAAAATATAGTAATTTAATATGATTTTAGGTAAAAGGAAAATTTATTACGAATTTACAGTTTTTTTTAAATAAAGATGAGCCGCTGTATTCGTAATAGCACTCTTTAAATCAGTCATATATAACACTGCAGTTGAATAAATGAATTTATTATTTATTTAACACTAGTGATTTAAGAAGTTTGACATTCTTGAAATTATCCACCACTATTATATGACTGATTCAGGAGGGCAGATTTTTTATGTATATGGGAGAAAACCTTTCTAAGGAAAATCAATTGATCCTTTTGGAAGGTACGATGACATACAGAGTTATGGTGCTCTGGTGCTCCTACGCTGCTGTTAAAAATGTTTAAAAACATTAGTAAACATTTGCAATGTACGTGGCAGTTTTAAAGTCGCTCCCATCACGAAAAATGTGACAGAAGGTAGGCTCCGGCGGCATGGCCATGTAATGCGAAGAGACTAACAACATGCGGTTAAGAAAGCTCTGTGCCTGCCTGAACGTAAGATAGGTCCAGGCCGCCCACCTGCTACCTGGTGGACCAGCATGACGAAGCTGTTAAAAGTGGAGAACCTACCCGACACGACAACCCAGGACAGATTGTCCTGGCGCCGATTAACTAGGAGAGCAGACCCCGCATAAAGCGGGATAGTGCTAAGACAAGAAGAAAATCTAGTATGTATAGCTCGTGGTTCGATATTACGGGTATGTCCCTTCCACGTTGTTATAATAACTGATTATTGTAATATTTGTTTTTATAAGTATTATTATTGATAATTAATTATAAGCGTAGGCCTTTGCCCAGCAGTTGGACACCAATAAACGCTAGAAAAAATGAATAATATTAATAACAGTATTTTATTTTATTAGGAAATGTTTGTAAACATTTTTAACAACAGTGTGGAAGCACCATTTTAGTTATAGACATGATGATATACAGTGCGCAAACTGTTATACATTCTCTGATAAAAATTACGCGAAATATGAAAAAAAATGTACATCCCATACCAAATTCGATTTAGATGACCGTGAATTTGTACTCGTACATAAAGATAATAGTAAAAAAATAATAACAATTGGGAAGTCGAAATATCTTTTTCTACTTTTCCATTCCTTTTTTGAGAATATAATCAGTATCATGGACTGAACTGGGTGTCTAAATTGCTTGCAAACATTTGTAAGTATACTCCTAGTCTCCCAAAACTATCCCTGAGATATAATACTAACATACTCCAACATTAGATCCCGATCCCAGACACGCTTCACTATAGAATCCCGCGCTCTCAAAGCGGTACGATAGTGGTAGGGTTGACACACGCCCGGATAACCGGGCGGTGGTCGTGATTTTCCTTTTGTTTGATTCGTAATATCAATTAAATCTAGAGGTCGATGTGCCCTTTCCAACGTCATTTGTGCCTTTACCATGCATATACGTAAAGTATCTCAAATCAATACATATTTAAGAAAAAAAATTCTTACTCACCTTTTTGTTTATTTGTTGCAGCAGAACTAGTCATTGTATTTTTACTATGTATATTTATATACGTAATTATATGTATTAAGTGTACTATATGATTGTTCTAAGTAGACTTGTATTGTATAAAGTGTATTTTTTGAATACATCTTAATTTATGTTTTTGCTAAAGGTTGTACAGAATACATTAGCGTTAGGTTCACCTTTTGTACCATTGTGATAAATTAAGATTTATTAATAAATAAATAATACGTGTAGATTAATGTATCTACAAGCGGATCAGAGGAGTAAATCATATTTCTTTACTATGTACCTTTGACCTGTCCTTCTTTAAATAAAATTATGTTAATTTATTTATAAGTAATTAATGAGTCTTTCATCACCCTAAAAGTGGCCTTTGCCTCTTGCGGACCTGGGCTTTGTCTGCCTAGAACCACAAGACCGAAAATGCTCTATCTGCCCTGTTTAGGAATAAAGATGTAAATAGATAAGGACAAATAACACTGATTGATCTAGCCCCAAAGTAAGTTTATACTTGTATTATGGGATGCTAACTCAACGATACTATATTTTATAATAAATACATATATAGATAAACAGCCAAGACCCAGGGCAAATTGAAAAAGGCCATTTTCCAACTTGCCCTGGATGGGGATCGAATCCAGAACCTCCGGATTGGCGGATTAGCGTGTTGACCATTACACCACGGAGGTCGTCAAATGTGTTGTGCACAAATAAAAATATAAAAGAAATAGGTTGTCTGTAAAGTCGGTTTACGGACGGTAGTTTGACGTGACAACGTCAAACATTCTCTCTCTCGTTCGTGCTGTGCTCTCTCTTGCGGAACGCGACAATGAGCGTAACGGGACAGTGACGTCATCTTCGTGCATGCAGCCCGTAGTATCGAGTTATTAGACGTTGCCACGTCAAAAAAACAAATGAGTCTTAGACGAAAAAAAATGGTAAGTCCTGCCAGTATCTAGCTAAGCGGGCTGGTCCGGATAACCTGTATGTGAAAGCCCTAGCAGGCTGCAGGTCAGAGGTTATTTCTAGATATCGACCAGACATACGAGATAAACGCTCGAATTCTTGTGTGACCTTAAATATTGCCTGCTTTCGAGTAATTGAAAATGGACGGTCTTATTCCTCTGTTCGGAAAACAAATGGCTTGAGTATTTGTGTTTACACATAAAAAGCGTGAGTAGGGTCGGTGAAGAGTGAAAATTCAGCTGATCTATATTACATCGTAATAGGTATCTTTTTGTAAGCAACATGAGTTTTCGTTTACGATTTTAGGGATAAATTAGCATATATTCAAACTTTGATTTAAGTAACATTCCTAGGCCTGGAAAATAGTCTTGTTTAAAAATTTTGGGGATCTTGTTGTTTATCTGTGTATTGTTTTTTAAATTAATAAATCATTTTATTTTATTTTTATTATTGTAAAATATACTTAGTAGAAAGAAGTTACGTTTGGGCCACCCAGTCTCTGTAACTTGTCCTTACTTATTAATTTTTTATTTTTTTAAAATTAACTTTGCAAAGTGGTAGTTGTTTGCGAAGAAACTATGAACCCGAAGATTTTTTAAGCTATATACTATTTCCATAGTGGGCAAAGGTTTTGTTTTGTCTTAAATTGATAGAATACTCATAGTGATATGATCAAGACATAGACAGTGTTATATGTTATATTTCAGTATTAAAAAAAAGATTAACAATAATTTGTTAGAAAAGGGAGGAAAAGAAACAAGGCAATAGAATAAAATGACAGATGTACGTACATGTACATCTTAGTAACTGTAAATCCTGCTAGTATTGCGGAAGTATAAAAATGTCCTAGAATTAACCAGTGGTTAACGCAGTCGTAACATTAATATTACTAGTATTTTCCAGTAATATTAAATATTATTATTTGTACTAGTAGCTTGTAATTATTGTATCCCAAGCTTTTAGACCAGAGGTTCCCAAACTATTTTTTTTTCGTAGAACACTTCCAAATTTTGCTGGTTTTGGTGGGCTAGCAGCCCTATACATTTCTACCATATTCCCAAAACTCGTCAAAAATGTGAAGATCTTAGATCTTACGGTGGAAATTTGTGGAGTGTTAAAAAGAAAAATTGTGCATTTTCTCGTGTTCTATTTATTAAAATATGATTCCAGACTTTATAGAATAAAAATACATTAAGGCGAGGTGGGTTTACAGATCGCTTGTGCGTGTTTTTGAAAAAATACTGTAATTAAACTACTACAGTTTATGTACATTATTTACAGTGATTTTTCAAAAACACTCACAGTATTCTTGGCTCTGAACTGACGGGGTCTTCATAACGTACCTAAACTTTAACAATAAAAATAACAAATATAAAAAAATTAAGTGGTCATAATTTTAATGGGATGTACTTGATGGATTAACAGCAATTTATCAGTTTTGTACGTAAGAACCGCAAAACTCCCCATTCTGTAATTTTTAACCTGCTCCTCTTTTTTTAGAAGGTTTATAACGAAACTAAAATTTCCGATAAGGAAAACGCTATCAAAAGTTATCTGGCAATTTCCCACAGCCCAGGATATTTCGGGTATTTCTGCCTGCAGCCAAAATATTTAAAAGCCTTTTTAAATTTCAAGAAAAGATATATTTTCTATTTAAAACTTGTAAACCCAAATTTTTTGTCACGCCAGTAGTCCTCCGTCTAGTCTCGTGTGGACCTCTGGTGGTCCTCGACCACTTTGGGAATCACAGTTCTAGACGGTACTGACTAAGGATTAGCATGCAATAACATCGCCGTCGACGATCGTCGACCCGACGCCGCACCCACGCACTATCGGTAGGTGCAGCCTCCTCTACAGTATTATGAAGATTTATTCTTCTTCTATGCGAGTTGAAATGACTAATATTATTTATGATTGGGGACCAATGTGTGGCCACACTTACTCCAAAATATACAGATTCATTAAAATTCTGTTAACATTAGAAATGCGAAAGTTTGTATGAATGATTGGGGGCTAGATTAACACCGAATATTATTTATCGCGGGAAAATGTGACGTTTCCGTGGTATGTATTGTCAAACGTTGAGCAGGCGGGCAATGCAAAGATTTTTTTTATATAATACTACTGCCAGTAGTTACCTGACCGACTACAGAGAATTTTCAAGGAGTGCATTTTCAGAACAGAGTACGTATACCTTTTAGAATGAAAGAAAAGTACTTGTTCGCCTACTATAGTATTTTTAAATGGACAAACAAGAATATTTAAAGGCTATTTACGTCATAAATATTCTGTAAATATCTGCCTAAATATGCAACATAGCTGCTACTTTAAAGTATTTTATCTCCTTATTCACGAACTAAATACTCTTTTTGGTAAAGAATGCATGGAAATTCAAAGTATAGTACCTATGTTTATTTATTCCTCCGTTCCTTTCACCTTACTACTTGTTATCTAAAAAAGATAAACTTAATTATTGTCGGGGAATTGATGAATTGCCGCAATAATGAAATAAATAAATTCAATTTTCTCTGCAAATAATGACAATGATCAATGGCCAATTAGCCAACGAATCCCAATAAATTGTCAGCCTGCATTAATTCAGATAAGGACTGCCTTTCATGCGTAAATGAATTAAATTGAAACCGCAAATGTCATAATCATAACGCTGTAATTTGGTACCATGTGTTTTCTATTTTATCCACTACACTTCTCGGCCAGTCTTCTACGTTCATTTTCATATTGTCGACTATGCTCTCTATGACGTAATACACGTTTATTTCTTGATACTTCCACATAGACAGTATATCAGATATGTCTTCTAACTCGTCACAGTTGTCATCGTCTAAATCGTAATACTTGTCAATTAAATTGAATAAGTGTGTTAGAGCCCTAACGCCATGGCTCAATGCTGGTGGTACTAAATTAGAAATTCTTAAACGCTTCGTTATTACTTCGTCTACAAAATCCAGTGTGTCTCTCTGAACCATTACGTGAGAATTAGCAATGTATTTCAATGTTTGCTTGAATTTAACGTTAGATCTGATAAAAGAATTGTGCGCTTTCAGCACTTTAGGAACGACGAGGAAGAAATCCTTTAAATCATATTTAGACAACCATAGAAGATGTCTTATCCATTCCACCACGTAATCTGAGTATCTTTTCTTTTGTCTGCATAAAGATAAAACTTTACAAACTCGGAACTGTATGTAAGTACTACAGTTTTTCGCCTGTTGTCTCAATATCTTGTCTCGCAATAATTCTTGAAACCATGTCGTGGGCGTTTCCATTTTGCCTTTTATCAAACCAAGATTAAATCCAACAATTTTTTCTATGTAAGTGTTCGACGAATCCATAAAATCTAACATGAATTTTTGAGTGGAGTTAATTTTGGTACGTCCCGCTTCACTCTTATGTCTTTTCATTATGAGGTTTTCAAATTCTACCTCAGATTTATTAAACACTCTGTCCACATCTACCTTTTCATTATAACTTAGTTGATAATTGTTTTTAATATTATATTGTATGTTCTTAATTTGGTCAAAAGATTCTTGCATTAGTAGAGCAATGAATATGTTCCATGGTACAGTATAATTGACTTTGTAATCGTAGAATTCATCTGATACAACCAGACCTGAACCTGACCTGTTATGTGCAAAAGTGTAGTTTTCAGAAATTGTCAACCCAGTCACAGAATGTGTAGTACGAAGTAATGTTGGGTTTTTTACATGGGCATGAATAAATTCATGTATATCTTTAGTATCTTTAGTAGAATCTGTAAAATTTAAGTATTCACCAGCAGCAGATAAAAATAATGCACCTAGAAATAAATAAAGTAAATTATTAATTAGTTGCGATCGTACGAGACAAATTTGAACATGGCCATGTGGTAAATGTAGAGGAGAATACGTTTTGTCACCACCCCTTTCCTCTCCCACGGGTGACGTAAGAAGCGACTAAGGGAGTTATAGGTAACTATAGACAATATATTGCAATTAGTGGCGTGCCGCTGAAAATATTCTAAATTAACGGGAATTTTCCCATTCTAGATTTACAGAAATATTCTTAATATTTCCGTAAATATTCCCCCAAATTTATTGTTTTTAAGAATATTGCCGGGAATGTTTACGAGAATATTCCCTAAGCTTCCAGGGACTGCACTTTACTAATTGCAATCACCAATCCGTCTGCCGGGCGTGGTGATAACGGGCAAAAGTACCTCTTGAAGAACAAAATAAGACTTACTGAATACCAATAGGTGCCACATTGTATCAATTCGTAACACACGTGTGTAAGTGATCGGGGTTCATTTCGAAACTGTATATAAATTCAACTTTAATGGCACGAAATTATTGTTTTCCGTAACAAAATTTATCGAGTTCGATATTGTATTGGAAATTGAAATAAGAACGGCATTGCCAGTAAAATGGACGTGTGAAATAATATTGTATTTCTCGCTGTCACGCTGGTACGGTCTGCTACCACAATTGTACTCGTAATACACGATAAACCTTTGGTCCCAGCTTTCATCATTATATGATAGCTATAGGCAGTTTGAAAAATCTGACACCAGTATTGGCCACTTACACACACGAAAACTAACCTAGAAAGACTTTTTCTAGTGCGTAAGTAGAGCAAGTTCAGTCATTCATTATATAGTGAGAATTTCAGTTTAATCTGAACAAATTACCTTTAAGAAGGCAAATTCTTGTTGGCAACTTTTCAAGTCAATTAAGTTTGTAGGTTATTTGAACTGATTGTTTCCACTACTTTCTAAGAAAGTGAAGTTTATTAAGAGTTTATAAGGTTTCATAATCGTGAATGAACGTTAACATAAACTTATGAAACTGAAACTCGCGTAATTAGTAGAATTACGTCAAGTGTTATGTCAGAGCCTTTGACCGCGGTCTTGGAGGTCATAATATAGATTCAGATAAGCCTTCTGTATTGTTTACACATGGAGTTATTTAAAACTGAATCGAGTTTTTTGGAATTGGCTATTTGATTTTTATGTTATATTTATTTCTTCGTAAGATTTAATACATGTTTGAATATTGTTTGAATATTGTCAATTGTCATCTTTTCATTAAACTTGCTGGCGGAAACAATTTTGCACCACCGCTTTTCCCTTCCACTTAGAATCCTTGAGGCAGACCTATGCTCAGCAGTGGACTTACTGTGGCTGATATCATGATGATGGAGTCGTAAGAGCCTACTAAGAGCAGCGTAAGTAAATGAGAATGGACAGCAGCGTCCTCAGCGCAGACTTTATTCCATCTTCTGCCATGCCAGCCCGCCTGCACACCGTTGTTATTACTAGCAATTCCTCATTGGATGCCTTAAGTCCAGCTGTAGACTTATATAGGCTGATAATAAAAGAAAAACATCGAAATCTTTGCCTACAAAGGCGTCTCCAATATGTGGCAAAATGATGCAATCACTTTCTCCAATTGACAGCAGCCGGCCGTCAACTGTGGCCTTGAACTTGCCACCAGCAGCCTAATTCAAACCGGCTTTTTGTCGGCCATTAACGAACGTGTGAACGCCGATACCGGTCTATTCGCTGGTATGTTTTGTAACCGACGTCTGGCTTGCGGAATTTATTCTGGTTAGCACGCGTCTTTTAGGTAAGTATAAATGTTTGGAATAGAAGAGCTCCTTTGAAATTGCCGATACTTTTTGACGTTCTTATTAAATCCGTGTAGTGTACAGTTTACGGTTACTTTTAGTTATCGTAATAAAATTAATATTATTAATTATATTACGATACTTGTATAGTCTATCTTCTTCCTCTGGAGGCTTTTGAAATGTGGTGCTGAAGGCCTATGAAAAAGATAAGTTGAAAGGAGAAAAAAAAAAACAGAAATTCTGGGAGAGAACAAGAAAAATGTTTGCACACCTTACACGACGTGATAATTTCTTCAAAAAACATCATGGAAGTAGGCAAGGGGAGAAAAAGGAAGGTCAAGAAGGAAGAAGTAAAGGAAAAGGTAGAAGACGTGTCCTATTCATCCTAAAAATATTCATAATTACTTATTAATATTAAATTACATATTATTTATTATTAGCGACAAGGGGAGGCCTTTGCCCAACTATGGGACCTGAATGGCTAGAAAAAAAATATTAATTTCAAATTTTCAAAACCGAATTATTGACTTTGACGTAGTTATGAAAAACCAAAACTAGGTTGATAAAGAGCATACAAAAGACTAGAAACATTTTATACGATCTGATTTCATGCAACAAAAAATTATATTAATTTTTGTTGCCTTGTGTAATAAATTCATTTATTTCGTTTAAAAATTTTCACACTGTCCGGTTTATTTGTTTTTTTTATTACTTGTTTAAATTAAATAGATGTAGGTACGATAAAAAAGCAGATTGACACAAATAGGCAGGTACAATCTCAAGGTCGAAATAAAATAGCATAATAGCAATATTAGCAACCATAGAACGAATGACACAAAAAGCGAATCATCACACATAGTGCACAAGGAGAGCAAAACGGCAGTTGCGTAAACCCACAACTGAATGCCATCCCGACAGCTCGTGGAATGCCATTCATGGCGGACGGTAAAATAAAGTGGCAACAGAAGGATATACAAACGATAGATAGTTGCATCCACAAGTGTAATGCTGTGAAGCCCGAGGTCCGCCTTCCGGCTTTTCTTTATCCACTTCGCACGGTCTTGAGCATCCTTCATTGTAAGACCATATCATCCCTAATGACGTCAAGCCAGCATTTTTTGGGTCTACCACGTCCGCCGGGCCCCGGCGGTGGAGGCGGCATGGCTATACATTTGTTTCCCACATAACTTGCCGGTTTCCGTAAGACATGACCATACCAGCGTAGGCGACTTTCTTTCTGTTTTTTGCTATGTCACGGACATTAAGGCTGCCGCGGATGCGGGTGTTTCTCACGCGATCTCTCCGTGATACTCCGCATATTCAGCGTAACATTTGCATCTCCGTGACACGCAGTTCCTGCTTGTGTCGACAAGCCAAGCTCAAGCCAATGGCCACGATTCACTGCCATATAAAAGGACATGCCATGTATTCAGTTTTCGCTACATTTAGCTTAAGACCACCATTCTCAAGCGACTCCCTCCACAATTTTGCGCGTCTCACCAGTCTGCCTCTGTCCACATCCGCCAGTGTGATTTCATCAGCATACACGCAGCCATGGGGGTTGCGGGTTGCTGATGATGTTCGACACTTCGTCGAATATCACACTGAACAGGTAGGGACTAAGGACCCCGACTGTAACGGGGAAGGGTTTGGTGTCACCAACAGCAGTCCTAACCATCGACTCGGAATTGCGGTACATGTCGCGGATTATGTCAATATAGATCTCTGGCACCCCTTTGGACCTCAGTTCCCGCCATATCATCTCTCGGGGAATACAGTCAAAGGCATTCTCCATATCCAAACACAGGAAATGGAGAGGTCTATTCTTTGCACTGTATTTCTCCATGATGACCCTTAGGGCAAAAATAGGGTCCGTAGTGCCTAGGCCGGGGCGAAATCCATACTGACACTCTCCTGTCTATTTAACTAGTCCGTCATTTAGATTATTCAAAATTTACGATTCATCCAAGGTGTATGTGGTCACCTCAGTACGAATTAGAGCGTCTAAGTTGCGGAGTGGGGGCTTGTGTGGTCACCACTCAGTTCGAATTGTACCAAGGGTCCAAGGCTTTAAGTAGTGTGAACTTGAAATGTTCTGTATCTTCATATTTTTTGATAGTCAGAAAAAATTAAAAACACGTGTGCATTATTAGTATTTGGCGGTTATTGCCCTAGCTATTCTCTTTTATTCTCTATTCTTATGGCATAAAATGTCGCCTCTTCGTGTCGTTTTGTCTTCGGCTTAATACGCTTTACTTCGGTCAAGTTTCAACTTTCATTATTTATCTATTATTTATCATTTATCAATTGGCAAGCAAAACTGGCGAATAAAAAAAACCTTTTGTCTTTAGGTGTCTCTTAAAAGAAACGAAATGGGAAGTAGTCCTTACGGGATGTAGCCACGTTTGTTTTCAATCTGGTATTACTTTATTTTGAGACGAAGCCACGAGACGTATTGACGGAGAAGTGAATAAACACGATAGCGGGACGGAACCAAATGCACACATGCACCGCCGATCACAGCAGTTGAAATGTGGAATATGCCACAGAAGCTATGTTGCCCAGCTTAGGTATGGTAGGGTTTTGAAAAAGCAGATATTCTTGGTCAAATGTCTCTTGGATAGACATATAGGTTTGCAGTTGTGTTTTGATATGTGATGTGTTTTGATAAAAGATAAGTCTTTAAAAAAGTAAAATAGTTTCTGAACTACAAGAATGTAATAGAAATGTTGAGAATTTTCCTTTTCAAAAATTGGTGTTCTAAAATACGTGTTGATAACTTACACATACATATACATACATACATTGTGTAAGTTATCAAAACGTAGCACGCAAATTGGGAACGGCCGAGAAAATCAGGTCACCAGCCGGGCTAGTATGGGTACGGCGGCAAATTGCTATCCATGCTATTTTTCGTAATTTACCTTACTCAACAGAAATAAAATTGAGCGAAAAAATAACTTTCATTCATAAAACGTATTTTATTTCAAGCCTAACTCTCGCGCGAGCCTGTGTTTGACAGGTCAAAGAGTAGACATTTCGACGGTAAGCAACGTGAAATCGTGTTAAGTCAGCGATTGCTAGACCCACATTAGACGCAGTTAAATGAATGTATTATTGAGGTTTACAACTCAAAATGAAAACAAAAAAAACCGATTTAATTACAGAATTAAAGCGCCATCTTTTGATGAATCCAAGAACAGATATTCCGGTGAAGGGCAGTCGTGAGCGTGTTCTCGGGCGGTATGTTGGTTGCATTGTACGACCTGAGTTGAAACGTCTTAACATGATTGTTTCACAGAACACGTGTTTCAAATTTAAAATTATTTTATTTTCTGAGCATACAATAGAAACACTATTTAAAAACTGCCTTCGTATAACGAGTCATTTTACTACATATCCATGCATTAATTTTATTTTGTCATGTACATTTTACAGAGGAATGATATGTATCGATCATCGCTAAATAGTCCCATGCTAAGCGGGCTGGATACGAGTCATACTAGTATAAGACAATCCAACATATATTTCGCTAATATGACTACCAAAGTGCCCGCGGCGGCGTATGGGACCGCGGACAATGCAGTTTTGCCGAAAGTGGGATTCGGGATAAATTGGATTGTGGTACAATTTGGCATTAAATTCTCGTTTGTGTAATAGTCTTTAGTGCAGAATATGCAATAATGTTAATAACTAGTAAGTATCTGAGGTTAATTTTAATTTACGTAATTAATTTTTTGGAACGTTCGTAACAATCGGATTACGGCCTTTGCTGAAATCCATTGTAATGCTTTTAGGGCAATATTATCACTGAGTTGTATCCTGTTTGTCGTGATGCACCACACACGTACAACAAATGATTAAAATGCCTATGTGAACGTGTAACTTCTATGTATAATTTTACTTTTTGTGTGTGTCGGTAGCAACAAATTAATGAATATGCTTTGCGGTTTGAATGATCCATTTTAACCAAACCCATATGGCAGAATACTCCACCTGCGTTAGCGTTTAACGTTGACTTAATGCCAAACTGCGCGTCGCTTATTGCATTAAAGTGCGCGTTGGCTACATTAGGCATTAACGCTGCAAAAAGTTATTTCTCACGAGTTAACGCGTTATCTTACAAGTGGAGGGTGAAACTACAAAATGGACGTTGCAGCAGCTGCACTAGTGGCAAAAATGAGTGTTTTAAATTATTGTTTTATTGCAAACCAATTTGTTGTATAGACGTCATTTTTACCTGCGCCTGAGTTTAAAGATTTTTTGTATTTATTTAAATGTATAGGGTAATATCCCATTAGGGAATCTTATTTCCTTTTTAATTCTTCCAATGTCGTTGGAAAGGATAAAGACTGCATGATACGACGCCATGCATTATTATCTGCCGAGCGATTTTTATGTGACTGCAGTTTTGGATTCCAAAGACATGGTTCACATTGAAGCAATTCCAAAAACTCCAACGCTTTTTCATTGGACTACTCCATTATCGTATTTCGTTCGCGCCAAAAGAAAGCAAATACGTCGTTCCTCTACGCATGCGTCGTGCGTAATGAGCCGGCGTTAATGTAGCCAACATCCTCTAGCGCGTTACACTGCGCAGGCGCAGTAAAATCCTTTAATGTGTCCAAAAAACCGACACCCGAGCTATCGCTTAGCGTTTAATGTCATTACTCGTAGTAATGACGCTAGTACGTTAACACGTTAAAACATTGGCCACATCTACGTAGCGTCTTGATTAACGTGCTAATTAACGCGTAAAGACGCAGATGAAGCAGAGGCATTATAGCTAACCCATGAATTTTGTGATTCTTAATAATTAACATCATTTTAAAAAGATATTCCAGGAATTTAGGAATCCATTAAGAAACATCAAAGAAAAGTATAACCTTATCAACTAAGGACTAAAAGCAAACAATGTCAACAATTTCAAAGATACGAACAATCAGCAATTAAGTCATTGCGAGACGCCTAAAAACAACGCACTTCAAATGTCTTTGGCACTTACAGACGATAATGGACCTAATGGGCTTAGCCGTTACCATGACGCAAGCGTTGGAATGCCGCGCCGCGGGTTCGGCAGGTACGCGAATCAACCTTGACGCCGCCTTTTCAGGTGACCGTTGGTAATCAACGTTCGAAGCATCATTTTATGAAACGTTTACAGAAAAATCTCAGCAAATTCTTAATCTACGTCAATTGTTTCTAATAAATTGAGAAGTACTGGCACAGAATCAATACTAACGTTCAGAACGGAAGCTCACCCCCTCCCGCTTATATACGTTCCTCAATGATGAACATCAAGGAACGTTTATAACAACAAACCTCATTTCCTATCTATCCATATAGGTATATATCCACGGATCCATATATATATATCAATGGACCCATATTTTTTCATTTATCAAATTAGGAAAAATTCACAAAGATACAGAGCATCGAATTTCCGGAGTGGAGGCTTGTGACGTCACCGGCCGATACAAATCGTATGGGTCAGTGACGTCATGCGTTTAAATGCGTATATCTTCGTATACATATCGTATTATCTTCGTCAATATTTTTTAGTCAGAGAAAATAAAAAATACGTGTACAATATTATTTAATAATCTACCTGATGAACCAAACATTTTTTCAGTTCACATGCGTAGTATATCGAGGTTCCCCCGCACCTTGTCATAATATGGATAGAATAGAATATAGCGTTGTTTTTGTCGATTCAGAATTTGTTTTTTTTTAATTGCTGAGTCATGGTGTTAGAGTGTAATTCGTAGGTGTAGGCCAAATCCTTTGATTGCTCTGGCTAAGTATGCGTCTGGTAGTATAGAAAGGGTCGTGCTCCTGCAGTGGAGAGCAAAAAGACTTGATGATGGGTTTTAAGGTGCGCGTTGAACATTTATTAATTTTTAAGCTATGCAAAAACAGACATGTCTCCATGAGATGTAGACCTGGCATGTCTGGCGCAAGTTTACGTTGTTCCAGTAGACTGTTCTCAGCTCCACACTTAGTCTGGTCACGTAGAGTTATACAATAGCGTGATCAAGACTCGGAATGTCTAACATATTGTTGGGAGCCAGTCAATTGGTTAGTTATGCCACGATTAATTGCATTCGCATTCGCTTGGGCCGACTGTTTCGACGATTTAAGGCGCTACTTTTCGTATCGAGTGTTTTAATAACCACTAGTGCCGATTTTTCGAGCTGCCTAAAGGAATCTGACTTAACTCAATGACTAACAGTCATTATTACACACTAGTAAACTAGTGTGCACATTTTTTTTCTTCACCGAAAGCAGAGGTGGTAGGTAGTTGAAAATGTAAGCATATTTATAAGATACTAACTCAACGATACTATATTTTAATAGATTAACACCCAAGACCCAACGACAATTTGAAAAAGGTAATTATTCCGAATTGTCCTGGCTGGGGATCGAACGCAGAACCTAGTGACGGATTAGCATGTTAACCAATACGCCACGGAAGTCGTCCAAATCATAAGGATACGCTTATCCAAAACGGTCTACCTCTTTATTAAACAAAAAAACAGTGGCACCCCGGATGTGCCGACAAAGTGAAAACTACAGAGGTGGCGGTAACAGTGTCGCGACTTCCAATTGTTTTTCCCATCTCAAATAATGTCCAACGCGCTTAAAGAAGTTTTCACTCCAAAAAGCATAAAAACTAACGTCGAAATTAAAATTCGTGGTTTGGTTACAATGCCCTTTATCAGCTTTTACTCAATTATGGTGTGCTGAGCTCGGGATCCGATCGGTATCGCGACCAGTTAATAAGGTTTACACGTCCGATGGTGTTGCTGAATGGTGGTGTAGTAATAATTCGTTTACGTATACGTATAAAACACTGCGGAAATATTTCGCGTATTCGTAAAACTTTGTTGAAAAGTATTCTTCTATCCAAACAGGGTTTAAACTTCACAAATATTGTATTCGATTGAACTTTTGAACTTCTTCTGGTTAAAAGAAATAATTAATAGAATTAATAAACGAACAGATAGGCGCAACTCTTCGTTAAATTAAACAACAATTAATATACAAGTACACTAGTAAATTAATTTTTAGGGTTCCGTGCCCAAAGGGTGCAAACGGGACCCTATTACTGAGACTGCTGTCTGTGCGTCTGTTCGTCTTCTGTGTGTCCGTCTGACACAGGGCGATGTATTCTGTGACAGCGCTCTATCTCTTGAACCGTGATAGCTAAACGAGTTAAGTGACTAATGTCTTTATTTAAAAATGACTAGGTATAAAAATGACGACATATAACAATGACCACCTGTTTTTGTCGATGTAGAAAATTGTCGACTTGAAATTTTCACCGATTATGTAAATTACTGTGGCCGCTACGAGTAACAACTAATATTAAAAATAAGATGGAGATACAAGAAATGTGTTTTTTTTTTCGTTTTTAACTCGTTCTTTATAATGGCATTAACTAGATACTTGAATTTTTACCGATTATGTATTAGTATGGCCGCGCCGTTATAACAACAAATACTAAAACTAAGATAATGTTATAAAATATAATATAAAGGGGGTTGTCATATAAGAAACGTGTTTTTTCAGCGTTTTAAAACATACCCTTCTCTTCATGTATATACGAGTCTGACTCGCACTTGCCCGGTTTATTCTAAACTTATTTTTACGCAAAAGCTACAAACTCACAACAACCGTTTCTGAGTAAATACGCCGAAATTAATTCATTTCAGTAAATAAATGCAACATGGATTTCTCCGAAACAGTTTAAAAAAATGAAAATAAATCTGAAACGCACGCTTCCTCAAACCAAAAGCTCATTAGTGATACGTTCCGGTATACGCAAACACGCGACATCAGGGACCACAGGAATATTAATGAACATTTTTATTAAAAGTCTTTACATGCTCTGTTTCTTTTATTAGCCTGTATTTGTGTTCCACTGCTGGGCAAAGGCTTTCTGTTTCCACTGATCCCTGTCCGTTGCAGCCTACTGCCATTCCCTCATTAAACTTCTTCTTGTCGAGTCGAAACGGTTTCACTGTAGCTTCAATTTCAAATCATCTTTGACCAGTATGTGGCCACGGCGATCTCTCTGTCGTTAGCCTCATTAAACTAAAAAATAAAAGAAAAAACTGTCGATGTCGTCTCGCCATATGCTTCTTGTAAGAAAAGAATACCACAGGAAAATGCATCGACATAAATATTAAGTAAGTATAGTATATTAAGTAAATATAGTAAGTACATAGTATCTCGCTGGGAAAATATTATTATATTCGTCCTAAAATTCTTTTGAACAGTTTGCGTGAGAAATTTTTTTGGTGGACGAATAATACGGGCAAAATATGGCATATCTATATCTGTATGTTGTTTTTGTTTTAAACATGTGCTATAGATAATTCTTGTATATTTATTGCCAAGTCGATATTGCCGGTGACTGGTTACAATCATCAACCTTTTTGGGATTTCGTGTACCTACGTTCTTCGGTAAAAAAGGTATCTTAGAACAATTTTCCTTAATTTGAAACCGCTTCTGACGAACTTTAATGCGTCAGCAGACTGTTTCGAAATGTCACTGACACCATTTTGTCGTACCTCGTACCTGTAGGTACCTCAAAGAGCAAAAAATAAACGGGCAAGTGCGAGTCCGTGCGATACGATGTTTTAAAGCGCTGAAGAAACACGTTTCTTGTATGACGACCCCTTTAATTTTTAACTTTATCTAATTTTTAGTATTTGTTGTTATAGCGGCCATAGTAATACATAATCGGTGAAAATTTCAAATATGTAGTTAATGCCATTATAAAAATCTATATAAAAACGCTGAAAAAACACGTTTTTTGTATGACGCCCCCTTTAATTTTTAACTTTTTTTTATTTTTAGTATTTGTTGTTATAGCGGCCACAGTAATATTTAATCGGTGAAAATTTCAAGTAGACACTTGAAATTTTCACCGGTTACTACGGCTATTACGGTTCAAGAGATAGAGCCCTGTGACAGACGGACAGACAGCGGAGTCTCAGTAATAGGGTCCCGTTTGCACCCTTTGGGTACGGAACCCTAAAAAGAATGTTTTGCTTACGTCTGTACCATTTCTCTACCCATTTTGAAACACTTGACATTGTGGGACTGGAATTAAGCCACAACGATTTCCGATTGCATTCTTATATGTGCTTCTTCGGAACTCTGAATTCTAAGGAAACAAGCTCTGAAGGTCCATAAATTCTAAGCAAGATGTCACACGCGGACGCTGAGGAACGTAATTTCACGGGACCCCTGATCTATCATTATGTATGCAAATGCCGAGAACTTTTTTTGTTACAGAAACTCTAAATAAATCATCATTAAAAAAAAAGATTACTTGTCAATAATTTTAACAAGAAAAACAGTTGCACTTCACCACAGCACAGAATACATAAGAGTCAAAACCACAGCTCACTTTTGCAAATGCTTGATTTCTTGACAATAACATCAAAATCACTATGTGTGCAGAGAGTATTAGAGGAGCAAGTACCCTTGATTTCTCGAGGATCCCATCATCAGATGTTTACCTGGTGACAATGGGACCAACTTGCACATACAGGGTTACTGGTATCTAACGTATAACCTTTTTGGTGCAAGTTCAGTCCATAATACAGAACTACTTTCCATAAAAACCAATATCGAAAAACTAAAAATATAATTTTGGCATCCCATACATATGAGCACTCAGCCAAATAGATTTTTTATGGGAAGACGAAAATTATTTTTCGTTTTGCTATATTGCTTTTTATGGAAAGTAGTTCAGTATCATGGACTGAACTTGCACCAAAAAGGTTATGCGTTAGATACCAGTAACCCTGTATACCCTTCCATCCAAACAATTTTTTTTTTTAAATCGGTTCAATAACGGAGAAATTATAGGGGAACATACATAAAAAAACATACGAGTATACATATACATTCTAATTGAGAAGCTCCTCCTTTTTGTATGGCTACCCTATTGGTGTTATGTACGTACGAGTACAAGTACCTATAGTCTGTAATGAACGTTGTCAAAGAACAAATAAGCAATGTAAGCAAATAAAGCGTAGTTAGCCTTCAGCTAATCGCAAGCAGACGTGTGACATCATTAGCACGGCTCAGAATGTAGCCCTTCGGTATTTGCGACTTCTAAGAATGTGTGTCAGTCGATACACTGGACACGACCGCGTGTTACACCGCAGCGAACAGCTTACTTTAGTTACAAAATTACTATAATGTAATATATATTTATATTTTACTACCAGTTACTCTTACTGCTGTGTAGTAGTTCGTTTTTAGACAATTGCATATAATGTTCTCATTTGTCTAGGGTAAAAAGTATTCTAAGTGGTCCGGTAAGAAACTATTTATACCAAACTAAATAAAGCCAGCTACCTAAGTGATGTAAGGTTGACATAAAACCCAAAGGGTGGTATTAATAAGTTTTGGACTGGGCTGAATTTAAGTCTGAACATGTGCCAAAATGGGCAAAAGGCCGAGATGTGAGGTGGTTTTTAGAACAGTACCATAGCAAGCAACATAACAAGCAACGTAACATAGCATTCTGTTACGGCATAGCTGTGAAACTTGATACGTTTTAGTAAAATTGTATATCATGGATACAACGTTCGTACAAACGCGTCCGTTTGTTAGTGAAACGTCGTCAAGTTATCGTAGATTGACTCATTTTACTCATCTGTGTCTGTCCGTCATTGTCAAGCTATGTATGTCAGATTCGTAGCGACAAACCTTAAGGCCGTACCTGAATTTTCCGGGGTCCAGTGCTGCCCCCATTTAAAATAAATAATTTCAAAGAAAACAGAGACATTCTTTAAAATTTTGCTACTACCAAGTCCTTGATAACCTTTCAAAGTATTTTATGAACTACTGTTTACAGTTTATAATGAGATCGTTAAGCTTTACTACGCACATTTGCGAAAAACGGCCACTTTTGGCTAATGTGCGTAGTAAAGCTTAACGGTCTCATTATAAACTGTAAACAGTAGTTCATAAAATACTTTAAAGGGATATCTAGGATTTGGTAGTAGCAAAATTTTAAATTATTTCTCCTTTTTCTTTGAATTGATTTATTTTAAATGGGGGCAGCACTGGACCCCGGAAAATTCAGGTACGGCCTTAATTAATATCTATACATATTAAACCGACTTGCGGGGGAAACTCAGGAACTATTAGGTCCTTACATATGAAATTGCCGATTTTCAATACTGGCAACTTTAAAATCAAATATCTTGCGTTTCATTAGGAATTCCAAATTCAAATTTATTTCGAAATAAAGCCAGAAAAATATTGTTTTAAAATTCGTATTTCATTTGTTTTAACATCATTTGTTTGAGTTTCAACATTGCTATAACAACAACTATGGACAAATTGAAAATTCGCGGTATTTACGAATACGAGTTCCACCGTGGCACCAGTGCTGCAAAAACGACTCGAAGAATTAACGACGTGTATGGATCAGGCACCGCTAACGAACGAACGGTGCGTTTTTGGTTTCAACGTTTCCGTTCTGGAAATTTCGATTTACACAATGAGCCTCGTGGACGACCTGATACTCAAGTGAATAACGAAGAATTGAAGGCGATAGTGGAAGCGGATCCATCTCAAACCACTTCTGAATTAGCAGCAGCCTTCGGCGTAAGTGACAAAACGATACTTATCCACTTGCGCCAAATCGGAAAAATTAAAAAACTCGAAAAGTGGGTACCGCACGAATTGACTGAAGCAAACCAACAAACACGCGTTGCTTGCTGCGTTTCTTTGCTTAATCGCCACAATAATGAGGGGATTTTGAACCGTATCGTGACTTGTGATGAGAAATGGATCCTGTACGACAATCGGAAGCGATCATCACAATGGCTTGACCCTGGAGAACCGGCAAAACCTTGCCCTAAGCGAAAACTGACCAAAAAGAAGATTCTGGTTAGTGTTTGGTGGACCAGTGCTGGTGTTATCCACTACAGCTTCTTGAGATCAGGCCAGACGATTACTGCAGACTTGTATTGCCAACAATTGCAAACAATGATGGAAAAGCTCGCCATTAAACAACCGAGACTGATGAATTGCTCTAGCCCACTGCTCCTTCAGGATAACGCTAGACCACACACTGCACATCAAACGATCGCCAAGTTAGAGGAGCTGCGACTGGAACCTCTGCGTCACCCACCATACTCTCCAGATCTTGCCCCAACCGATTACTACTTTTTTCAAAATTTGGATAACTTTTTACAAGGAAAAAAATTCAAATCTGATGAGGCAGTCAAAACCGCCTTCAAACAGTTCATAGACTCTCGCTCCCAGGATTTATTTTCCAAAGGTATCAATGATCTGCCTATAAAATGGCGGAAGTGTATCGATAACAACGGCGCATACTTCGATTGATTAAATAATAATTTCATTAAAAAAAACTTGTTTCACTTTTTTGATACTGAACGGCAATTTCATATGAAAGGACCTAATATCTTGAGGGAGGAGGTGGGCTTCTGTTCTCTACGTTAGTAATGAATTAATGCATGCTATTAGTTTTAAAAGAGTAAAGCTTCCATTCTGTTCATTTCATTTATTTATTTCCATAAAACAATATACATTGTGTCGGAATATAGCTATAACTTAAAACTAACGTCTTTTAAAATTAATTAAGTAACAATATAAAATATACAAAACATTTATGTCAACACCGTTATAACTTATACTACAATTTAATTATTTAAAATAATGTCAAGAAGAAAAAAATATATAATTAATGGTCAATCTAATATTAAATAATAATTTCAGAGATCACTTATAATATTGGTCTATGGAGTAGAAGGACTTGTCTAACTTTTTAGCTTCCCCTTAAAGGGCTTAAGGCCTTGACTAGATTTGATTTCTTCAGGTAGTTTGTTGTAAGCCCTATATGCTTGGCACTGAGTATTGTGTGTCGCTATTTCCAACTTGTGAATGGTATCATGTTTCAGATCCATTCTCCGAGTTTCTTCTTGTAACTGTTTCCCCTTATTTGTCTCTATTGTTGTCATTTTTTTCTTTAAGTCAGTCAGAAGGACATATAGGTACAAGCACGGAACAGCCAAAATGCCTAACTTGAGAAAGTGCTCTTCACACGTCTCCCAAGGCGGAATACCCACCATGGCTCTTATAGCTCTTTTTTGAATCATAAAGGCTCTGTCTTGATTATAGCGGTAACTTTTACCCCATAGCTGTTGCGGTATAGTGTGAATGCGTCCTTAGTTAATATGTATACAGTGAGACAAAATATCTCCACGGAGATGAGTAATGAACCTCTTACGAGCAGACATTTATTATATTACGTTATGTACTTTTGTTCTAAAAACCACCGCACATTATGGGGAAAAATTCAACTTACTGTGCAAAATTGTACGGTGCATTTCGCCTTCTTTTATTTTAAAAGTATGTTTTCAGTTTCTTTTTGTTGAAATAAATTTTAAACTATATGGTAAATTAAATGTTTAATGGCATTCATTGAGAGCGGCCTATTCTTAGCAGTGGGAAGTTCAAGGCTTTGAATGATGAAGATGATGGTAAATTAAGTCCATACTACATATTATTTCTCATCGCAATAGAATCGGCGAGGCTAGCAATCAATCCATCGTTAGGCATTTTGATTCCTTGGCTTGGATCGTAAGGCCCTATTCTTCTAGAAGTCGTCTACCCCGTTAGAAATAAAGACGTGGTTCATTGTGTATTGTAGTCTTCAATAATCTAATACGAAGTTATCGTAATGATACTGAACTACATACTTTCTATAAAAATATATTGAGAATCGATAAAACATTGTCGTCCGCCCCATACAAAATCCGTTTGGCTGAGTGCTGATTTTGATAGGAAGACGAAATTGTTTTTTTGTTTTTTTTTTAAAAATATATAGAAAGTAGTTCAGTATCATCTGTATCATGGACTGAACTTGCTCTAAAATTTGACTAGTGCTTAAAAAGTCATTGTCACACACCACTTTGATATATGGCGAAAGTTGTTCAGTATGATTTGACTGAATCTACCCTAAATTAGTTTCAGTATATTTTGTTGGACGTTTTATTTACACTAACTGAAACTTCAGCAGAAATCCTCATCAAGTTAATCATCTACGACGACCTCCGTGGCGTAATGGTTAACACGCTAGACCGCTAATCCGGAGGTTCTGGGTTCGATCCCCAGCCAGGGCAAGTTGGAAAATGGCCTTTTTCAAATTGTCCTGCGTCTTGGGTGTTTATCTATATATGTATTTATCATAAAATATAGTATCGTTGAGTTAGTATCCCATAACACAAGTTTAAAACTTATTTTGGGGCTAGCTTAATCAGTGTGATTTGTCCCCTTTATATATTATATCTATAATAAAGTGTATATAACGTCTAACCGAATATAGTGAAACTATTTTAAAGGTGAATTCAGTTCATGATACTGAAAAACTCTCCCCAAGGAACATATCGAAATATGAAAAATATTTTTTGGCTTACCATACAAACTCGGATCAGCTGATAACTCAACTTATATGGAAGGCCAAAAATTATTTTTCATATTTCGATATATGTTACTTGGGGAAAGTTGTTCAGTACGATGGACTGAATCCACGCTTAAAATAGTTTCAGTATATTTTGTTAGACCCTGTATAAGCGTACACAGAAATGTCCGTGCTCAGCGCATCAGTGACTTAACTAGTTAATTTATAAATTAACTGCTGGTTTGAATGTGAGTACATTCAGATCCTCAGCGTTTAACATGGGGCTAGTTAGTTAACTGTCTGGCTCGCCTGAGGTTGCTACACACTAACTCGGGCTGGCATTAAGGGGATTTGTGGACCTAAACGAGAATTTTATTTTGCATGAAACTGAGATCCTTTACATTGAAACAAGAAAAAATATGTGATATTCTTCAGGATATACGAGTATGCTACCGAAACAGTGTTCTCAAAACATGACACTATTAATTTGATTCGATAGAAAAAAATGAATTAATCTCTATTTGTTTTTTCGACGAGTAGAACCGTAATAAAATGTATGGGACACTGGATTTCTTGGAGAATTTTATTTATCAAGATACAATATAGTAACAAACTATAGTATTTTTTTAAAATATAATGTATGTATTGTTCTTACAATACATACATTTTCTTAAATAGCTAAAATATCATTACGGGCATAAAACGTACGCTCGCACGTGCGCATCGGCCGCGTGTCTATTGTACCGGCCGAGGCCTGACGTCTCGCTCGAATCTCCCTTACTGTAATGAAAAAATATGACTGGAACAAACTTTTTCAATGTGTGTGTGCATTACCAGCTCATGTAAGCCCCTTTGTCAGCACAGCCGGGCGGTAAAATCGAATATTATGTAGATGAATGTTTGGAGAAAACTGCAATATACTCGTAATTGCTTCGGGTCGGCTTTGTTGTTCGACAAATATTGCGAAACGAAAGTGCCGGTCCGAATGAGTGTCTAAGCAACCCTAAATTTTCAGCTGAGCCGGTGCTTGTCAAAGTATGTTAGTAGTAAAGTAAGTTAATTCACCCAGCCACCCAACAAATGTAAGTTACTAGTTAGTCGTCAACTTCAACTAAGTTATTTTACGAATGTAACGTAATAGCTAAGTTAGCTCATAACCAGCGAACTATAATACTGTCGAAGGGTATATCTCATTCGTGGTGACAATCGAAACACAAAACTAAAAATTGACATGTGAAATAAAGAGTTACCTCTTCGCTCAAAACGGCCCCACGCACGAATATTATTATATATAATTACTGTCGCATGATGCAGCGTCAACTGTCGGCCAATGTCTGCTATGACGCAGCGACATACAGTAGCCATTGATTGGCCCCGCAATTGGCGTAAATTCAGATATTGTTTCGAGCATTAAGGTACAGATACGGACGGACAGTGGAGTCTAGACTAGATAAGTCATTCATTAAGCTTCGTCATCTCCTTAGGCAGCTCGAAACATCTCATCAGTGTTAGACATTTCATAAGAATTGAAATGCCTTTCGGAATGTTAGCTAGCATTTACAATTTCAGATATGTGTAACCAAGCCGCGGAACGTCGGCTGCGGAATTCCTCGCGTGCGTGTAGCGGAATGGTCGCTGCGCGTAATATCTCGTGTCAAAAGGCCGAAATTCCTCTGTAGTCGAGTTATTCGCAATTTTGTTTAGTGCGAAATGTTATTTCAGAGACAAATTCCAGTATGTAGGTACTATGTGGGAAAGATAATGCTTGCGCGTGACACAAATCACAATACGTATGTACATGATAACTTCCTTCCTGATCACTTTGCCCAAAAGTCAAAATGACCACGAAGTGAAATGCAATTCATGTATATAGTGTTAAAAAATCTGAATTAACACGCCACTACTTTTATTTTATTTTTTGCTAATAAAACTAGTGGTTCTGTGTTAACCGAAATTTTTTTTGCAACATTTTGTGCAGAATGAAGAATTAATTTAAAAAAATTCAGCACTTCTATTAGCTTTTTTTGTTTTCTCTTAATTTTCAAATAAAGGTCTCAATAAGTCTCCATAAATCTGGTATGTGTGTAAAAATCGTATTTGTAAAAATATTATTTATGTACTCGTATATTGCAATTTGCACTGCACCGTGTACAAAAATGTTGAAACAGTAAATAATTGTTTACTGTATTTAAACTTTAATTTTCGAATTAACTGTAGTTAAGTATGTAACCATACTTAAGTAATAAATACGTTCGTTATTGTGTTATCCTGTTACGGGTATAAATATGAACTAATTCCCAGTACAGTAATTACCGGAAAAACTACTTATTTGTAGTTAGTTTTATCAGCACAACAAAATACCGACAGAACATAAGGCTCGCATGTTCGAATTGGTTTCCATTATTTTTTACAGAAATATTTATTTTTTCACAAAAATATGATTAAAAGAAAAAGCTATTTATAATGGGCGATTCGTCGATAAGACGTAAGGTGCTTTATTGTAGCAAACAGTATTTCCTATCAGTAAAAAAATGTGTTAAGCCGATTTTTTCACTAAAAGCTAATAAACAAAAAAAGAGGCGGAGCTATGGAGGTTTTAAGAAAAGCGTAAGAGCCTTCCCCACGCCAGAATCCAAGTTTTGCTCCCGCTTCCCCGCACACAAAAAGTTACAAGGGCTAATTTTTGTTTTCTTGAATACTAGCCGTGTATTTATATGTACTAGCTTTTACCCGCGTCTTCGCTCGCGTATCCCAAATCCTTCGGGAACAGTACATTTTTCCGGGATGAAAGGTACCCATGTCCTTCTCAGGACTCCTAACTATGTGTATGCGAAATTTCAAGAAGATTGGTTCAGAAGATAAAGCGTAAAGAGGTAACAAAAAACAAACAAATATGTATACAAACTCACTTTCGCATTTATAATGTAAGTTGGTATTGGGATTTCGGGGGTGATTTGGAGGCAACTTCGCAATTTTTTTCTATCGAGACAATTTTAAGCAACCGTGTTTTTGAATCATATAGTAAATAGAGTTAGTCCTGAATTTTGCTGTATTTTTATTTAATGGCGAGTATTACGTTCATATTGATTACAGGAGATCGCTCCAAGAACTGTGAGGTAGCATGGGCTCTTAATTCATTTATATGTTAGACAATTGTAGTCCAACATTTGTTAGGTAAGAAAACAAACTAAATGTTACAAAGTTAAAAAAAAAAAATTTGAAATTAAAATGAATTATCAAACTTTTTAATTTTTATTTTAACTATAAATAAATACATTCGAAGAGAAAGAACAGAAAAGAAAAAATATTAAACTTTTTAAAAATAATATTTTCTTTCCTCCTTGGTTATTGGGACATGCAAAGCGACCCAAATAGACATGGACGGTCCGTCCATGCGATTCTTAACAGCTGCGAGGGGGCTGTTGCCGCAGGCACGAGTCCGCTGCATCACGGAGGCTGCGCGCTTGCGCATTGTAGCATGAAAGCCAATCACGTGTGCCTCGGCAGACATGCTTGATGCGCTGCAGAAACGGCAGCCGCAACAACGTCCTAAACTAGTTAGTGTGGTACTGAACGCTAAGTGAGTTAAGTAAGCGAACGTTGAGAATATCTAACCCACAGGCTACAGGTATAAAACAAAACAATATGCTCTAAAAAGAGTAATTTTACTTGCCTCGAACATGCCATGAACATTAAATCAGTATTATTATTTTTGTCCATGCCCTTCATCACGTTCTACAGGTACATTTCGGGGTGATTATTACTATTTCTGGGTAACTACATATATATGTCGTAGTTGCATGGTATAAACCGCTAATTCACGAAACCTCTAGTTGTTTGGCATTATAGCTGGGTTTTGTTGAACAGCCGAATATCGTTCAGCTGGATTGTCTAAGAACACGCGTTCATTTAAACCGCTAACCACGTATCCAAACGGCTAGCGGTTTTGTGAAACAGTAGCGGTAATCCGCTGTTTGACGAAACCGTTATACAATCCAACTGCGACACATGCATGATAAGGATTTGGTGTAGGGTTACCATAATGAAATATAACTATTTATTAGAATACAGATTTTTTCGACATCGAATTTCATTTCCCAGACAACTATTCCACGATTTTTATTGCTATAGGTTTTTCCTAACCAAGTAAAATGGATAGAATTTTTGACGGTTGACTTGACATATGTAGGTACGTCCGTTCCTAGAAGATACTTTTCGTAAAATGTACTTTGTTCGAAATATCACATCTGCAACCTCCTTGATTAGTGCTACAGCTCTGACATCATCACCTAGTTATGTATTTGCGTTGTTTTGTAGTTTGTAGCTAATTGTTTTTAAGTAATTTGTTTCCTATGAGCTCACTGTGACATATGATTTTCTCGTTTATAATTTATTTTAATGTCGAATTTTAACTTTACTTTTGATACATGAACCAAAATTGGAGAATAAACAGAATGTTTATAATTAAGGGATCTATCAAAATTGTAATTTCTTTGACTTAAATACCTATTACTGGCGTAGTTTTGAAATCATTGCAAATCAAATCAAATCAAATATTTATTCAGTAATTAGGCTTTTGCAGGCGTCAATACACGTCAATAATTATAGTGTACATTACATGTAATGTTTATTTATATATTTTTTTCTTTTGTTCACAAGCTACCGATACTAGCGTTTCGCAACGACCACTGCTGAGTGCATTCAAGATAAATTGGAAATGTACTTAAGTTTACAGTTAGTTTGACAATATTTAACTTAACAATATAGCGTGATGCTTACTAAAGAACTTCTGTCACATATAGTGCGGTTTTAGTTTATCAAAAAGTAAAATAGGAGAGAAAATAATGCTCTATTTCCAAAAAGTTACATTGTAACTCGTGCTGATGCAATCAAAAATATATTTCAGTTGTCAGACACTGGCGGTAAAATGAATAGATTTTCTGTTTTGTTGGAATAAGTAATTTTTTACATTTTCCTGCAGGATGTTTGGTAACACTGTCATGATTTTGAAAATACCGTATTTATTTATATTAATATTAGGTACTTACTCAAAATGAATGCTTGTAAATACTTATAAAATTTAAAAAAAAAAAAGTTATACTTAAGTAAGTTCTTGTGAACGCCTATAAACAAACGTCAGTTATTTACTAGACAGCCTCGTTAAAGCAAGATATTCGACAATCATGAACATCCGACTTAAGGCGAATACCGTGCAGAACAGGAGATTTATTTAAAATAAATTGTTTAGTCGAAAATAAACGGACTACTAATGACCCTTTTAATGGTTATTCAAAAAAATTATTTAAAGGGCAGATTTTTCGCAAAATATAAATTTATCGCCTGATTTACGATTTAACAATTTATTTCAAATAAGGGTGCCACTACTGCATATTCCCTATTTGCCTAAAGTCGAATGCACATGATTGTCGGAGTCTAGTAAAAAAACACAATTTATTTTTAAGTCTTCATAAGCACTTTTTCTTACCTATCAATTTAAAATAGTTTTTATCTGAACTACATTTTTAACAAGTACTTTCAGTACAAGCATTCATTTTGAGTAATATTGAAGGGATATTCCTTGTGGAGTTATTTCAAGAGTGTGCACTGTCCACCTCTAGATCTCTGGTCCCCCTAGCATTCCGGCCGTTGCAGAACTTGCAGAGTTATCAAAGTGTGCAAGATACCCGTGTTTCTTGAACTTGTTTTAAACTTATTCGTGTTTCTAGAATGTTGTTACTTCTGATGTCGGAATAAAATGTGTTTCCTTTAAATATGTTTATAACTTTAAATATGCTGTATGTGGCAGTGGGATTACTGTGATTGTAAATATTATGCGTCCACCCTCAAATAAGAAAAATAATGCAATTCAGTGTCTTTTACCGCTTTTAAAAATGTGTTAAGTAACTTAATTACTTAAGTAAGCCCCTACCCTAGACTTCTCCATACAAACGTAGTCTAGCTTTTATTAAATTTTGAAATGACATGTCAGATTTCGGCTGTATTTTGTTTTCAATTTCAAAGAAATTGCATATATCTAGGCATATTACTAGTTTTAGACAGTATAGATATGAACTTACGTTTATATAAGATACTAGCTTTTGCCCGCGGCTTCGCCCGCGTAGACTAAACAAATTAGATTGTATTTTTTTTTATTGGGGTTGCAATTTGTTAAAATCCAATTAATGGATTATTACGTTTTACTAGCCACGAATTAAAAAATGTCATGTCTCGCTTCAAAAATGACGAAGATTCATACAAACTTGCAACCCTTATTTCACCCCTATTGGGATGTAATTTTCAAAATCTAATAAATGCATTATAATTTTCTTCTAACTACATAAAAAATTTCATGTGTCTCACTTTGACATACGAGTGCCATCCCCTATTTCACCCCCTTAGGGATGGAATTTCCAAAAATCATTTCTTAGCGGACGTCTCCTAGTCACAATCTACCTTCCTGCCAATTTTTATCTTCATTGGCTAAGTAGTTTTCGAGATTTCGTGATGAGTGAGTGATTTTCGCTTTTATATAGATAAACTAGTGTTTTATAAAAATGTACTTGCGCATAATTCTTGAACAAAAATGATTCTCCGAAACCATTTTGCAGAATTAGAGGTAACTTACAGATTTTTTTATATTGGGGTAATTTCTATAAATCGTGTTTTGGCTTCCGCCAGCGACTGATACATATTTTTAACTTTTAGTATCATGCAAAACTTGTGGCGGATTTATAGTTTTTGAAAGAACATAATGAATAGTCATGCTTGCAGGTAAAAAGCGTTGAAAATCTGTTATGGGTGGCATTTCGCCTTAAACCATAGTCGATTCTATCTATTGCATAATGAAGACTTTATTAATTTGTACTAAATCTGTATGTAAGTTATTAAATAAAATAAAAGTGTCAGGTAGGTTTTAAGTAACACAACACTCGGTCGTCCAATTAAAAGTGACCTTCTGCAATCTCTGTCTGCTCTCCATGCGCGTGAGTCAGCGGTTAGTCATCGGCAGATTATAATTAACGCAGTTATTTTACTACATACGGCATGCGCCGGCGCTGTTGTGCAACACTTAGTACTATAGTGAAACTTGTTAGTATACGAGTATATCAGTGCACTGCCGGACAGGGCATAAAAAAACTTACTTTGGGGTCTGAATCAGTGTGATTTGTTCTTATACAAAGTGGAAGGGAATATACCCGTAATAAATCGAACCACGGTCTATACTAGATCACTAAAGTATAATGAAATTAAAATAACAGTTACAGAAACAAAAAAAAATTACATTCCATTCATACAAATCGCCCGGGCGGCCTACCCATATTGCCCATACAAACCATCGCAAGGGAACTTGCTTTCACGTAAAAAAACTGCATTGAAATCGGTCCATCCGTTCGAGCGCTACGATGCCACAGACAGACAGACAGACATTAGCGTCCAACTTATAACAACCCTCTTATTTGTCGGGGGTTAAAATTAGCATCACAAAATAATCTTGCATCACCAACTGAACAATCGGCTAGTTTTCGTAAAACATTGGTTAGTCACAGTCACAATAGTACCAGTAGTACGTATGTTAATTGGACCCGCTGCAGGCAATTAAATGTGTAAAATAAAAGCAACAGTACTCGTTGTGCTGTGTTTTGTTTTTCTCTTATCGCGACGGCTTTCCGGTTATTCTTTGTACGGTTTTATATAAAAGCTTGAATGGGGATCGAGTGTTTACAAATTGTACTTATGTTTTATATCGCCTATTACGCATAACGACCAATTTCTTGAATATATATTTATATATAACATGCAACTACCTTGATACTCATTAATATGTGAGGGGGACCTGGCGACCCAAGATACAGGTTTCGGCTTAGTTTGGTGTCTCCATGCTCCCACAGGTTCTATTTTTAAATTCATTTAATTTATTTAATTTATTTCAGTTTTGTACTTTCTGTTTATAATAACTTGTGGAGTAAAATAAAACTTTTTGTATTCAACGGTGGCCTTTAAATGTCTAAATTCTGAAGTGAGATGAAGCTGTCAACAAGTTAATAATGCAGAGGTGAAAGTTCGCCTGTACCGTAGTTAGGGGCTTAGTACATATTCTATGCAGGAACTAGGTTAATGGGTAGCTGCTCGACACATATTGGCGGTTTATAGTTGAGCTTCAAGTTTGACATGTACAAGTATGAAAAATTTACTAGTAGTTCGCCCGAGCTGTGAACTCAAAACCACTGAATCTATCCCATCTCGGTAATCGCTTGACCGATTTGCCTGCCTGCCAAATATTCTGAAATTTCTATGAAAGATACTCTAGATATCTTTGTTGAACATATTGTACAGATATTGCCGTATTTTCTAAGACTTGGAGAACATTGCTGGCCTGTTAACCCTTTCACCGCGAGACTTTATATCAGTTGTCGTGCTCCCAGCGCGAGGAATATCCATAGTTTTTGGTCGGATAAGTCCGACGCTCGCGAAATGGCCACGAAAATGTTTGTCGGATTAATCTGATGTTCGCGATTAAAGGGTTAATACATACACTATCATGTCTTCTCTAATGGGGCAGACAGAGCATTTTGGTCTTGCTGTAAGCAGACAGACCCCAGGGCCGCAAGACCCAAAGTCTTTTAGCGTGATGGTGGGCGAGAAAATGAAACAAAAAATAATCAAGATTATTTATTATTCCTACTAATTCCTTTTTATTGTAGATTTACGCTGCGTATTGATTAACGCACTAGTCCGCCATACTACGAGTTAAGTGATTCGATCCCTAGACAAGCTGTTCAGAAAAATAAAACCTTTTAAAAAATGTCCTGGTTCGTGAATATTTATGTATACAACTTGTAAATGAACTAACGCAAAACCTCTCAGATGGTATCTCAGCCCATGAAACTGAACAACTTTTGTTCTACAACTTTCACGAAACCCAAAAAAAAATATTTGAATTTTTATACAAACTGATCAGGATCGAGTCTGAAGTTTGTATGAAAATCAGAATTTTATTTTTGGAATTTTGGGAATACGTATTGTAGCACAAAACTTATTCAGTTTCATGGGCTGAGGTACCATCTGAGAGGTTTTTCGTTAGTTCATTGTATACGTAAATTATGTCTACCCACGACTTTTAGTATCAGAAATAAAAACTAAAATCAATGTTTTATTGGTATTTTCGTCTTTCTTTCTGTCCCATATCAATTCGGACGCGCTGAGATCCTCAAGAATGGAATTAAGTTACAAAAACTTAAACTTTCACCTGATTGACACACGTGCTAACTCCTCCACTAACCTCAATTAATTTACCTTTGACGTCACAGAATTAGCCCGAGTCCTCACTATAATTGTGTTGGAGTCGAACGCTAATTTAATAGTTCAGTTAGTTCAGTTCATTAGGTTGAATACCACACTATTATTTAGTGGGTAGTAATGAAGACTAGGGATGCGGACTAGGTCAGAAAAATTGTATTTTAGAGAAGAAAGAAACGTAGAAAGAAAATTAAATTTATTTGGTGCAATATTTTACAATCGTTTTTTAAATTAATTAGCCGTGCGGTTCCCGGCAGAGTAGAATAAGACCACTCCTAGTCTTCCCGTGGATGTCGTAGAAGGCGACTTCGGAAACACAAGTTAAAAAAAGCTTATAATCAATGAGACTTCTCCAACCCGTCTGGTCAGCGTGAAGAGTGTAGGCTAAATCCTCTGACTAATATGGCTCTGGTAGTACAGAGAGGGTTGTGCTCCTGCAGTGGAGACTAAAAAGACCTGATGAATGATTTAAATTACTTAAACTAGACTTGGATGTTGGCAAGAAGGCAGCAAGAATAAAGTGGGATTGGGCCGGTCGTCTCTCGCATGCAGCCGAAAAGGTGGGCCCACATTGGGTGTTAACGTTATATTTGAGTAACCCCAGGCGTAATCCGCAATACAGTATTTGAATGTACAAAAAAATCTGGAAATGTTAGTGTCAGTTCATAACGAAATAAATTTTAAAAATTAATACAAAGTTATTACATATAATATTAGACTGTTATTAATAGATGGCGGCGTGTCGATCTAACGTCAAATTCGTTCACGTCCAAAATGTCCCCTGATTTCAAAATGTCCCTTCTCCAAAATGTCCCTTTCCCAAAATGTCCCTTTCCCAAAATGTCCCCTTCCCAAATATCCCTACGTAACAATATTATTTATGACCCACTCAGACTTCGCACGGGTGGCTAAACCGGCTACTAGGTAGAGTATTATAATTTTCAAAACTAGCTTTTTGATAGGGGATGGATTTTAGAAAACCAGAATATGTATGTGTAAGATTGTTTGTATTTAGGAGCTACAGTAACAATTTTCATGGAAATTGGAGCAGATTTTAAATATTTTTCATGCAAAGTTTCAACCCCTATTTTGCACCCTTAGGGAGTGAATTTTAATAAACCATGAAACAGTTGTTCAATTATATGTTTTTAAGAGTATGAATCTCACTTTTATCAAAGCAAGCAGATTTAAATATTTTCCATACAATCTTTATTCACCCCATTAGGGTTAAAAATTTTCAAAATCAATGCCTTACCCATCTAGATGATATGCCCGACATATCAGCTAGAAGCCAAATCAGCTACCGCTATTCTCTTATAGTCTTATGAAACCGGAGCAGGGTAGTCATTTTGGAAAAGGGACATTATGGGGAAGGTACATTTTAGGGTAGGGACATTTTGGGAAAAGGACATTTTGAAACCAGGGGACATTTTGGGAAAGGGACATTATGGACCTGAACGGTCAAATAAACTTTATTTAGGATCGTCACTTTTAGTCTGTGTTTGTCAATTTATTACATCGGACATTGAGCTTTATACTGTAAAATACCTAAATCTGCCGTTTTGAGCCGTAAAAACTCCTCGAAAAACGTTAGAGGAAGTAATAAAAAAGCTTTCTTCCGTTTGTAAGTAAATTTCTTATTAAATATTGTATTTAAAATAGGCACGCCATTCAAACAAATTAAAGGAATTTCTTTATCTAGTAGTATATAGAGATCTATGGCACTATCCCTAACGGAGCAGACAAAGCCTAGGGCAGCAAGATCCAAAGGCCAATTAGCGTGATTGCGTGCATGAAGGTGGACAAAGGGGATCACAATAGTGATGGGTTTTAGCCGCATCGGCTTTTGGTGGATTTATTTCCATCCTTATAACTTTTCGGTCACATTATGCGGTCCCCGGAGCAGTTTCGAGAAACTTATTTAAGTTGGCCAAATAGAGGAAAGACGCGATGGGGTAAACTTACATGATGGGTCAGTTTTTATGAAGAAAGTTGTTGACAGGAGTGCATACTTGACCAAGGAGTGCGCATATAAAGCGGTCTATTGTACAGGCGCTATATTTAAATCTTGAAATCAGAATTACTTATAGAAACACTAGTACCTATTCTGTGATAGAACTAAAACAGTATGAAAAAAGACTTACAATTTGTAAAAAAAAAATCTTTCAAATTTCCAACAAATGGCTTAGCTACTGATTTTACACGCGGCCGTCGCCGACCGCCACCCGCCGCGAGACCAGTAGCGAGCGGTGATATCTTTGGTTTATATTACAAAACAAGGTAGGTACATATGCCAGAATATGTATTTTTTTTGCTTAAAAAGCACTGTATAGCTACGAGGTTCAAATCATTTTTTTCTTCTTCTTATCGAGTCGAAATGGTTACACTGTAGCTTCAATTTCACTTTGTATTATAATCAAACTATTATTTTGTTTGTTTTCCTTCGCGTGGCCAACACTTTCGTCGGATTAAATTAAGATTAAATTTTTCAATCCTGCCTGTTAGATACCTCTGTATCTTAACTTGACGACTGGCATACAGTGTTGACGGCTGGCACCAACGGCTAAACGTAAGCCCGGAGGAGCTCGAGAAATTCGTGTGTAGGTCACCCTTCCCAGTGCGGATCACGGCCAGGGTTGCTTTACTTGCGAAAGCGCTAATAATACGTATTCCAACCGAGCCACCCAGCTCTTCAAATTATTTCCAATTACAGTAACACAAAAAAAGTAACTTTCCTCTGCGTCTGGTTTACATTGTAAAAAATATTTCTGATAACTTCTTTACAATGTTTTCTTGTTAGGGCCGGAGCGTTTTAGATTAGCGCTAATGGCTATATTGATAACCGTATTATCTTAGGTCATACCATTACTAAGTATTAATCTGTGGTCATAAGTTAAAGTGTTCTTATGTACTTAGCAAAAAATTTTGTTTTTAATAATTCAAAAGTCATTGTTTTAACATAAATATATTACGGGTGTTCAAAGTGCCTCCCGAAGAATGGAGGAGCCGTTCTTATGATAATATTTTTATAATTTTGGAGATAGCAACCCTACTCCCTAATAACATAATGTTATTCATTGTACATCCTCGATAATAAATTTTACTGTTATAAGCAGAATTATTTCAATTTAATGCAACCCTATACACAATTAATTCATATATTGTGCAATTCATCAGTTTTATAAATTTATATATTGAATTGTTAGTTGACTAATGGACGCCGGCGTCCTGGAAAACCGCGACGTAGATGGCGCGACGACCTAGACGCCTACTCACCTGGCAGGCAGAAGCGCAAGATAGAGAGGAATGGAGAGCTGAGTAGGAGGCCTTTGCCCAACAATGGGATCTAGTGGGCTCTAAATAATAATAATCATTGTTAGTTCATGACTGGTTTGTTATGTTAAAAAATGCACTTTGCTCAGATAATTCAATTAGACATAGTGTCACACTGATGACGTATTCTTTGGCTAATCACGTCACGGGAAGAGAATACCTTGTTTTAATATTATAACATTGCGCATACATCCAATCTCGAAAACATGGATTTTATAAGTATCCCAACATTACGTCAAAATTGCTTATACTACCACCTTTTGCAAGGCAAAAGTTTTATCATTTCCCTTTACATTGTTATTCATTATTTAATGCAATAATTTGAATTATATTTAATAAAGACCTCAGTTTATATTAAATTTAATAGCTTATATATGTACAAACGCCTGTTATTCCTGACGGCTTGGTTGATTGACATCTGCTCCAATAGATCAACACTGCAACACGTAAATTGATCAAATGGCATACTGCCGGTCAATCTCATCGATGATTGGATCTGTAATTGGATGCTTCATTGATTGATTTGTGCCTACCTGTGACTAAGGGCCTCTGTTTGCAATGTACGTTGCAAGGGCTACTGGTAGGTCTATTGGGACAGTAAGTCCCAATAGTCCTTCTGGTATTGATTGATATACCTGTGACTTTGGGCCTCTGTTTGCAATGTACATTGGAAGGGCTACTGGAAGGTCTATTGGGACAGTAAGTCCCAGTAGTCCTACTGGTATTGATTGATATACCTGTGACTTTGAGCCTCTGTTTGCAATGTACATTGAAAGGGCTACTGGTAGGTCCTACTGGTATTGATTGATATATCTATCTATCTATCTATATCTATCTTACAGCTATAAATACAAATTACATACAAATCATAGGAATTAGAAAGCCATTAAGAAATCTCCACAAGTAGAAGTAAAGTTTAAGTCCCAGTAGTCCTACTGGTATTGATTGATATATCTATATCTACCTGTGCCTTATGGCCTTTATTTGCTGTAGAACTACTGGTAGTTTCGTCTTATTTTTAAACAAGCAATACTATAATAAAACTAGAGAAGTAATTTCATTTATGATATACGTATGTACATAATAATATGACGCCTGTTAATATTAATAAATTAAATTATTAATTAATAAATTAAATTAATAATATGAAACTACGAACCTCCACTTGCTATGATCCTGTCAGGCCTCTTTCACTTCATCTACCTATACTCATCACTTTTTTCATAGATGCCCTCCGGTTATGGGTGATAAAAAAATATTAATACGGGTTACGGGCTTATGGGTAAATACTTGAGTTTAGTTGGTTACGACCCGACAGCCAATCCGAAACACATCCGGCAGAGAGCTTTTAACCTCTTACTTGATCGTTCTTGTGGAAGAATCGATTGGGCTGGGCGAGCGCTTTGTTATTTAGTTCGGGATCCAAAGGGATTCAAAGATGTACAGTGCAGCTATTCGGCTCACATTGTAGGTTAACAGACTTTATTTCAAGTTGTTTTATTTATTTAATACAATGTTTTTTGATTTATACAGCATTAAATGCTCGGCATCACAACAGCCACTTCAAACCAGGATGGCAGCGGCGCGTCGAACATTTTCAGTGTGAAAGAATTTTAAACTTTATCTACATACTTAAAAAGACCAGTATCGCTTGAAAAGCTCGAAAAGGTCGTGCGGCCGCTCGCGGCGACGCGAGGCCGCTAGCGGCACCGCGGGCATCTAAACTATTAAAGAGGAGACTACTGTAGGGTCAGGAGGGCACCAGCGGCGACGCGATCCTGCCGCAGCCGGCCTCGCTGCGCCGCTTTGCCGGCCGCTGCCATGCCGGTTTGAAGTGGCCCTAAGCATCAGCATTACAATCAAAGAGTCTGTTCTCATTTGGGCCCAACGAATGTTGCAGTGTTATGTCGCAAAATGTGTACAGCGGCCTAAAATTAATTTAAACAAGCATAGCACTATAATTGTTAATAACATTTTATAAAAACATATTTAACAATGTAAAAACTACAAAAACCTTACGTTTTATATACTTGGGGTTTTTTTTAATTTCCCTTATATTAATCCATTTTTTATACCGCCATACTTATTGAACGAACGAGATGTCATTAATCATTCATGTTCATTTGTCAATCGCGTTTTGTTTTACTGTCACCAAACCTCTTGACAGCAAATCACTATAAATGCATCCAGTTTTTCGGTGAAGATGTGAAGTTGGTTGTTGGTTTGTTTTTATTATAAAGTTTTAATAACACTTTATACATACACTTTTTATCATATTGTAAAATAATATTTTTGAGTGAACAACTCTAGTAAACAAAACGCTCCGACAAAGATGCATTACCCATCGTGTTGCCATTATTGCCAGATAGCGTCACTGCTATTTCCCAGTGTAGAAAAAGTAAAATCTTTTTTATATAGTATACAGACGACCATAAAATGTAATCTAAGGACTATTTACTACAAAATTACTTAAAAATACTTGCTGCGACACGTAGTGCAACAATGAGGGCCCAAAATGTATAAAGCGATCTAACACCTCCTTTCTTCTTTTTTTTATCTTATATAATAAATAAAAATATATAATATCCTTTAATCACATATTTTTAATTTAGATAATTACAATGAATTTTTGGTACTTCAATATTTATATATGAGGATTAAAATAATCTATTTCATTAGTTTAAACAAAGCTTATAAACATCAATGAGACGTCTCCAACCCGTCTGGCCAGCGTGGAGAGTGTAGGTAAAATATTTCATACCTGAAATAATTCACGTGTTTACTAGTAATATCACTAAAATCACTGCCACTGATAGGTCTTTCAATAGATGAATACCTATCAAGTAATTGTTATGGAGCGACTCTAATAACAGTGAGGATGGTTCGCTTGTTATAATTACGGATTACTTCCGGCGTATGCACGAACTAAATTAGGAGCACTAATCACATGAGAAGCATTGGGCGGCAGCTATTATGGCAGATACAGTGTATTTGCTGCCAACCCGCCCGTGAGGGAGCTAATGAAGCTATGTAATTAGCTTATGCAACGCTAATCTCTCGCAGTTAGGTAGAATCTATATAACTATTTAATGGGAATACGGTACTTGACTCATTTTTTTAATATTCAGAAAGTAACATAATCTGAAACCAAAAACAATAAAAAAATTATCCTTCTAAAAGTAAGTTAGGCAAATCTGGTGGAAAGACAAACTGTCAAATAACAGAAAAGAAAATAACGATAGTATTAGAAATATGACGTCATTGTCATTTGGTTTCGCGTGTACGAAAGAATTAACAAGATGTCCCCACTACGCTCCCACTTTTCTTCTTACTAATATTCGAAATAACTTCATTTAATAACCAACTTTCTTGCTGTTTTCAGAAAAACATTTCTTATACAGTAGTACACTCTAGTACTCGTACACTCTATGCCCCACCTTACTGACTCTTTCCCAATCTTTTCCATTGAGGGTGGCATTCGGAAAATAAACGAAGCCCATAGCGACCTTAAGAAACAAAATACTAACAGTTACATTCCCCCTTTACTTTTGCTGCATATTTCAGTAACCATTTGCAAATAACAAGATTTTTAAGACCAGGAGTGCTATTTTTCAACGAGGAACTCAGCAATTTATGTAGTTTTCCAACCCACCTCTCGCGTTTCGACGCATTTGCATCGTATTTTTTAAACCGTCTTGTCAGCGATAAGTAATTATGAAATGTATAGTTTAATCCATTTTGTCAATGGTTTTCTTAACATTTCAACATACATAAAAAAGCTGCGTAAAATGGAACGAATTCTCCATGAAAGATTTCTTTGACGTGAACATATTATTGTTCTGAGGACGTGAATGCTACAAATGTCAAAATTACGAGTGGTCGAACTATAAGTGCAAATCCTTCGCATACGATCATTTCAAAAATGCACACTCGCGCAAATCATCGTTGTGTGTGTGACTCCTTCGTTAAATAATAGCAGTCCAGTTCTTGTCCTGATTGCTGATACATTGTAATCTACTTTGTTGCACCAAAATATTTATCTACTGTCTACAGAACACACAAACTAAGACCTTGTTAATCTGGGTTATCTCTTATACGCGGTGATAGAGTAATTGATTCATAAGTGGCTTTAAGTAGATGATGACTAAGCGATGTCGCTAACTTCATACTGGCTTAGGTTGAGATAATGTAAACACCCTTTTATAATCTGATAGTGTCCAGCAAGTCATATCAGATGCTTCTTTCATAAGGTGAAAACAAATATTTTCTAAAAGATTCTTGCGTTGTGAGATCATAGGTTTTTAATGTCATATCGTGGTGTCTACAAATAAAAAAAAAAACGTGTGGCACTCGGGGACTGCCGCGGTCGCCACACAGCTCGCCCTTCGGGCTCGCGTCACTCAGCCTGCGGCCTCGTGAAAATTACTTGGGAGGAGGGGCTCGGTCTTCGGCCTCGCCAAGCAGCTCGGCCTGTGGCCTCGCTGGGGGTGCTCTATATTCGGCCTTTGGCCTCAGGCTGCGCCAAGTTACTTAGGGGAGCCATTTGTATGAAATTTGTATGGGGGGGGGGGGAATTTTTTTTCCGAAAATCAAAGAAAAAATACCGGCTCTGGTAATTGCTTAGGTATTCCTTCCATTTTGTCTATGGGGCCAAATCTCCAATTCTTACCGTTTTGCCAGGCCGTACCCCATCCACATCAGGTTTCTGCAAATCCTCAAATGTCAGATTTACATACATTCCACTAAATGCTATATCGCTTGCATAGCTTTTATTGCGGGCTTTGAGCGCGGCGACCGGATCAAGAAATTCCGTAACTAAAATAAAACCTAACACTCCCCACTCCGCCTACCGACCGGCACAGTGGCGCGGCGTTGAAAGCCGTGCATCGTCTAACGTCGTATGCAATAGCTTTACCGCGGTATTCACCGAGTGCCACACTTTTTTTTAAGGAAGTAATTAAATGGAAAGAAAGCGGACTGTACTGTAGACGAACACACTGTACCATTCCAGTGATGGGGGATTCATCAAATTAAGAGCCAGCAGTGCGGTACATTACCCTTGTTTGTACCATAGAGTAGTTATCCACACGTGCGTCTGTTTACATTAATTAAAATTCCGACGCTTCAGAATGAAAACATAAACACAAGAGCTTGCTCTAATAATAGCCGCGACAGGCGAATACAATCTTTGTACGAGTAGAGTAAGTACACTGCGCGTGCGCGACGCGCGTTGCCGATGTGGAGTGCGATGTTTGAGTCGGGAGAATTGAAGCCGTGCATTAATCCAAAGTCACAAATCCAGCAAACGTAATATATTCTGTATTTGAAGTAGTGTCCGACCGAAAGTTCAGTTTCGTTCGACTTTCGGCGAAAAATCGGGTTTCGGTTTCGGCTACGACCGAAACCGAAACTGCATTCGGGAGTTATATTATTTTTTTCTCAAATGAGGGGTTTTAATTTTGATTATCAGTAAGCGAAAACGTCGAAGACTGCATAGCTATGTGGTTTAAAGATAAAAAAAAGACGGGTTGCACTCCGGGGGTGCCGGCAGAAGTGAAAACTTGAATATTAACGTTGTGCATTTTTTATATTTTGGAATGGTTAGGAAATAATTTTGCACGAATTGCTTTAATAATCAGTATAAAAGTACTATCATTTATGTGGTAGAATACAATATTTATTTATTGCGCTATCGTACACAAACATGACAATTTATATTACATTAAAAGTGTCCTGACGCGAGTTTAACATTTTTTACCCATTACATAAAAAGTGCACAACGCCGCTAAAGAAGTTTTCACTTCAAAAAGGTTTGGGCTCCTTCGGGATTTGAACCAGGGACCTCTCGCACCCTAAGCGAAAATCATACCCCTAGACCTAGACCAACGAGCCGGCTGACAGCTTAGTCGAAATTATAGTACTCGTATAAATACTTCCTCTCCTACGCCGCGCCGGCTGTCATTTCGTCTTACACATTTTCGATCAGGACACGTGTCCTGACGCGAGTTTAAAATTTTTTACCCATTACAAAAAAAGTGCACAACGCCGCTAAAGAAGTTTTCACTTCAAAAATAAAACTGACTGATTATAATAACGTTTTCTTTATTTTACTCTCAAAACATGATGCTTGTAAGGAAGTTTCGGTTTCGCCCGAAACTGAGACCGTCGCCGAAATTCGGTTTCGGTCGGAAAAATCAGTTTCGGACACTAATTTGTAGTGTTGGCGCTGGACGCTGGATTCCCATCCATTTATCCATGGTGGACGAAGTAGTAAAAATTGATAAAAATTTATTTTAACCGGCTTCCAAAAAAAGAGAAGGTTCTCAATTCGTCGGAATCTTTTATATTTATGTTAGTTCCCCGATTACTGGAAGACGCCTGGACCGATTGATTCCAGTGTTCTTAGCACCATGCCACATGAACATTTTGATTTTTAATTCAGTTTTATTTTTTAATTTAGATTTCAGTTAGATAAATATTTATGTAACTTTTTATACCCAATGTAATTGTTTTTAACTTGAATATATTAAATTAATTGTAACACAACATGCGATATATATAAAATCATCATCTGAATTTAAAACAGTGCGAGTTCAGCCGTTCACGAGGAGTACTCGGTACTTGTTCACCAACTTCAAAGAAATAGGTCATGTTCTTGGTAAAGTGCTAACAGTCGATAATTGCACTGTTTGTGATTTGTATAGAAACGAGTGACGGTTCGTTTAGACTACTTTCTCGATGTTTACTCCATCGTTACGGGTAACCAATCTACAGTTTCTTTTTTCAAGATAGGAAATAAGAAAAAACTTAGAATGTACCAGCAGCTTCTCTTCCCGCGCAGACGCGAAAATGCGAATCGTGTTATCGTTGCGGCAAACCATCCGTCACTATTTTGATTTCTTTTTCCATTTTCTCGCCCACTATCACGCTTAAAGTGGCCTTTGGGTTTTGCTTTCCTGCCCAATTAGGGTAAAAGACCTTACAGTGTATAGGGCAGTATATTTTTTACAATAAAAAACTACTTCAATACTTGGATAACACATATTTTTAATTTGTTTTTATTTTTTCGTAGGTACAAGCTTTTATGACAAATGTAATAAGCTCATGGTCGATGGGGTTGCGTAGCTTTATTACAGGGTTCCTAAAGCCACCTTCCAGCATCATCGTCAGATCAGCTTGTTGTTATAATATTGCATTGTCTTTTGATTTAGCATACAAAATTTTATTTCAATCAGAAATCGGGAAGTGGCGTAAATTTAACTTGCAAGATTTGGCCCATGAAATAACAACGTTTATGTTGTTGTATTATAGGCCAAGGGCAAGCTAAATAAAAGCCTATAAAAAAACTTCTGTCGCCTGGCCATAGCCAGAGATGACTTAAGTACAGTCTCCTCTAATAACGTATTGCCACGAGTATAGTATCGCGCTAACTGTACCAGCATTTTCTCACCGTAAACTCTAGAAACTGAGAAAGGTGGTTGTGAAAGCTACTCATGCGCAGCGGAACATCTTACGGTGACTACGCGTCCGTCATACGAAGGATAAAAATAATAATCATAAATGGTAATTCTCTTTCGCCATCATTTATAATATACTCTTGTATTTTTATAACTTAACAAAGAATAATTAATTTGCTCAAATAGTACATAAGATGCCAATTGTATAATTAGTGTAATGTATTTATATAGTCGTTTAAATACGAGTTCAGTAATATTACGCTGGTTTTTGGACCGTGTTACCTACTGACTTTATGTAATGAACCTTTTAATGGTTTCTGTTTGATTACAATCTGCAAAGCGAATTAATTATAATTACTGAATTTGAATGCAATTTGCGAAATGTAGTTAACTTTAATTAGGGTGTGACATTCCACACCGCTACGCTAATATTTAATATTGGTTTTAGGCCACGTATTGGCATTTTGGATAATACAAATTTCGATATTTATTCATGATAAAATAATATATAAGAAGAGACTGCTACGCGAAAATTGTTTATTTATTATTGAAAACGCTAAAAGCTAATTCTTATTAATACAAAAATATAATTTAAAGAAATTTAAATAAACGAAAATTACGACTTGTTAATTTTTTTATTTAATAAGTGTTAAGATTCAAATGCGAATTTGATATTTTAGTACCATTTACGTTTTATTTTATAGATTTTCTGTGTAGTCTGACGATACAGAAAAACTTTATTATTTTCCTTAAAACACACCGCCCATACAATGCCACAGGATGTTTCACAATACCACGGGGACTTTATATTCTTATTCACTCCGTTAGTATACCTACTTCTTTTTCTAATCTGTATTGGTAAAAATATAAAACAAACATTTGCGTGCTAAAAACAAACCTACACAGAAATCGTATAAGCATATTAACCGCTGTGTTAATAAAAAAGCTGCACTCTACTATAAATCAGTAGTACTATAAAGTATATCGCCACTCATTTGAAGATCACTGCTTTTTTGATAATTTGATAAAAAAGTTTGCTCCTTAAATTGGTCGCATATTTACTATATGACTGATAAACAAGAGTGGATTTTTTATGAATGTAGCGGTATAAGTATTAAAATATGGGTATATAACACATATTCCCATTTTGATATTTTTCGAATCTGAATACGTTGGACGGTTTTCATTTATGCACAACTAAAGGTAGTAAGTGAAGTCTGGGCCTTTGTGTTCGAAATATTGCAATATGCAATAGAGTAAACCCCTCAAAGCCTAATGTTGGCTGCTGCCCCAATACTATGTACTATCTGAATAAATTATTAAAGCTGGCTGGTATAGTAGCGATGTTAAATACAGATGTTAATCTATTTCCTTATTATAACATAAGTTAAAAACTTACTTTAGGTCTATGGAGCTAGCCCTAAAGTAAGTTTTTGTCTGTCTTTATGTATTTATTTATTCAAAACAAACCTATTGTTATAAAATATTGGCAACCAATATTTTTTTTTTTTAAATAGGAATGACTTTGGGTACATACGAGTAGTTAAGGGTTACTAATATATTTTTTAATAAAAATAAAATACAAATTAATCAAAAATTCCACCCGAATCGTATCCGGCTCAAAAGTACCCATTGCGCTTGCTGCGTTTTCTCTTTGAATGGCAATGGATATCCTTTAAGCCAGGTACCATTCAGAGCGTTGGTCATACTTATACCCTCGGTCCTGCGGCTCCTAATTGAAGTGTAGTGAGTATTAGTATACTCGTAAGGACTCTTTAAAACCTCTTTTTGAATAATTATAAGTTCCGTATTTTTAGGCAACCAAAGAAAAATATACAATAAAATTACAAGTTTAGTTATATTTTTACCCTGCTACGGCAAAGCCTACGGAAGGGTAATGATATTAGCAGTCATTATGTGGATATTTATGTGTGTTCCACAGTAGCATCCGAACTGCTTATCCAAATTAAACAAATGAGATGTTAATCGATTCGTCATTATCGTCCGGGTGACAAAAGCTACTTTTTGTATGTATAAAATAAATATGATGAATATTACAGACAAAAAAGGGAAGGTCTCAAAAAAAAAAATTTGCCTTGATAACGATCGAGTGGGGTGTCAAATAAAAGCTTAGTAAGCATATTTAATAAATATATACATTGTTAGCCAATAGATGCAAGGCTTGCATTATTTCAATAACTCATACTTTTCTTTCAGTATGATTTTTTTTCCATAGTTGGGTTTTAGTTTTTTAAACATACGTAGGTCACTATATAAGTTTTGAGACACGCAAAAAGTAGACAACATATAGTTACTATTTATATTGTATTTTTTCACAATAAGCTCTATCATTATCTATACAGATTTCCATCCGCCTAAACCAGTCTTGGAAACATTTATTCCAATCTTACTTAAAACTGTCAAAACAGGTAAAAAATTGATGATTTGTACGCAGTCACCACTTCTGCGGCACTTGAAAAAACTTTATCTTATCTTTTATGGTGGGAAATAAAAAGATGTCACAAGGACCTAAGTCGGGTCTGTAATGTGGGTAAGGGAGGGTTTCACTACCCGATTCTTTAATAAACGCCTTTGTTCTGAGGGAAGAGTGTGAACACGCGTTGTCGTGGTGCAGCATCATTCCCCGGCGCCCGGTCTTTGGTCGTCTCTCGTGCACAGCTTTGTAGACTTTTGGCAATGCGACTGTAGTGTACAATTCTAAGTTAACTGACCTACAATTCTTTAGCATTGATGATGCAAGATGTCCTCTCTGTAAAAAAAAACTGACCAAAATTTTTTTTTCCAATGTTGTGCCATCTGGAAACACTTATACCGAGGAAGGCCTCTTAATTACCGGATCATATTGATATATCTATGTTCCGTCGCCAGTAATGATTTCAGAAATACTTCTTGATCCCCCATTTTCAAAACGTAGACGCATCTCACGGCATCAATCCACATAGGCTTACTTTACCGTTTTGGAGAAATGAGTTATCCAACGATAACAAAGCTTCCTCATTCCAAGATGTTCATGTAATATGGTGTGAACACTAACCAAACTGATGCCTAAGATTTTCTCTATGTCCCTGTATGTAATTCGTGGGTCATCTCGCACAAGCATTTCAGTAGTCCACACATTTTCAGTAGTGACTGCTGTTCGGGTGCGTCCACTTCTCTCATCATCTTCAAGGCTGGTTTTCTCCCTTTAATTTTTTTTAAACTAAAAAATGGTTGGCCGAGAAGAAGCAGACTCACCTAAAGCTGATTTTATACGTTCTAAGCTTAAAACTTCAGATAAACTACAATTAAAGTCATACTATATCATAGCACGCAAATGTTCACGTTTAAGCTCCATCGTAGCAGACGAAAAAGCGGGAAATGAAGACAGGATAAATGCTTCAATTTTTTTATTTTTTTAAATTGCTATAAATTGCCTTCTGTGTTCGATTTATAAATAAATTTGCCTTTTAAAAATATATGACACAGATGCGTCCTGTGTTAAAATTTTGAGCATCTCAAAACTTATATAGTGACCTACGTATATACCTATATCGAAAAAAAAAACAAAAATGAGAAGCAACAGTATATGTAAGATGGTCACCCTAGTGACACCTTGATGCGCCTCATTGGTGCCACACGAACGGCGGGCACTGGGACTCCAGGCATTTCTTATGCTAGTTAGATCATTATTGGTATTAATATACATTTTAATCGATAGTCGTGACTTTCCCCCGTCATATTTAAAATTTTCCGGGAAATTGGAACAAATAAATTACTATGGCCACTAAGGCATACATTGCCAACTTGAGAAAAATACAATCGAATGTGAACCATACTTAGGAATTTGACATTTGATGTTTTATGTAATCAGGAATATATTGAGTAAATAAATATGCTACCTACCAATTGACAGAGAGCAATTTTTTTTATTAAATTTAAAGAAATAAATAAGTTGGACAGCAAAAGTAACAAACGAAAAGGTATTAGATAATGTGGGAGAGAATACGTAAATATTACAAGTTATAGATAATAAATAATAATAAATATATATGGACAAATCACACAGATTGAGCTAGCCCCAAAGTAAGTTAAGAGACTTGTGTTATATATGACTTAACTTAATACGGGACTTAGGCGGTGATCCCATTGCACCGCGCACCGTCGCGGAGCGCGGGGCGGCAGATTTTAACATTGTATGCAGTATCTTAGTTTGTTATATATATAAAAATCATGTATCTTAGTTTTTATAGAAAGCACGCCTAGTCCAACCTACTAAAAACGCGGCAGATTCCGCGAACCGCGGCGGTGCGCGTTGCCAGTGGGTGAATCGCCGTAGGAACTTAGAAAATTTAAGCTAAACAAAGCTGTACATCAGTGAGACCTCTTCAATCCGTCTGACCAGCATGGAGAGTGTAGGACAAATCCTTTAGCTGCTTTGGTCAAGTGTGGCTCTAGTAGTACAGAGAGGGTCGTTCTCCTGCAGAGGAGACATAAAAGACCTGATGATGCAATCAGTTAAGCGTGCCTTTAGCATGGAGGAGCTGAAGATAAAGTGGAAACATCAAACGTACCTATTCAAGTTGCGCATGCGCACCCAGCTATCTATACTTAATATTATAAAGCGGGAGAGTTTGTTTGTTTAAACGCGCTAATCTCAAAAACTAATGGTCCGATTTGAAAAATTCTTTTTTTTGTTGGGTAGTCCATTTATAGAGGAAGGCTTTAGGTATATAACATTACGTTCCGAAAACCACGCGAACGAAGTCGCGGGCACAGCTAGTCTTTTATATACAAACTGTGCATATGGCTGTGCCAGCGGGCTCCTCGACATTCTTCCATCCGAGAACATAAAACTTATCAAAGTGCACGCACCGCTGTAATCGCATTGTTCTCATTTCTTGCGATTATATAGTCATAGAATAATAAAGTCAATCTGCTTCGAGGCGAAAAGACTTACGTCGCGTCGGTCTGCTTTTAGATGACTAAATAATAATAATAATACAATTTGAAAATTCATCGGCCAACACACCCTTCTATGTTGTAAGCTACGTAGAATAATAATAATGTATATCATCATCATCAGGTCTTTTTTAGTCTCCACTGCAGGAGCATGTCCCTCTCTGATACCAGAGCCATATATTTGCCAGAGCAGTCGGAGGATTTGACCTACACTCTCCACGCTGGCCAGACGGGTTGGAGAGCTCTCATCGCTCTCATTGATGTTTTAAGCTTTGTTTAGCTTGTGTTTCCTAAGTCGCCTTCTACGACATCCACGGGAAGACCTATTCTACTCTGCCAGGAACCACACGGCGTATTATATGTATAAAGGCACTATGTGTTGACTGATTGGATACTTCGATCACTTAATAGGCGTTCTGGTGCAAAATAAGCAGAAACAGTACGTCAGCATTTTATCTAACGACATAAAATTATAATTTAATAAGTACGTATTTATTTAAAAAAAAACTAAACTTCAAATAACATAAATCGTTATTTAAACAAATCAAAGTATTTTCCGAGGCTTGTAAGGGTCGTGGGTTCACAGTTCGGGCGATGTATGTTTGTTTTGTAATACAGCGCGGCGTAACTGTTTTTGTGGTAAATCGCCCCAATTTCACGGCGGCCCCTCCACGGTGACCCGCCGTCACCCACCGTGATTCCGTTACCCCTTTGTACAAAACTAATTGTTTTTCTGACTGTCCCTTTTGTTTCAAAGGTGACACGACTCAGGAGAACTTACATATTAGTGTCAGTTTTACTTAAATTACATAAACTCTTTCTATTCTACCAAATCGTGGCAGTTAAACTATTGCTTTGTTGTGTTAATCTCGTGAACGGGTGCGCCAGGAGGGACTGGTCAGCTCGACTCCGTTTTTAAGACTACCCAGTCTTATTTCAAAAAATTGGATTTGGCACTCGTTCGTTAGCTTTACGTATGTTATATTGTGATAACATTGTATTAGGCAAAATATTTTTGTAAACTCCACCAATCCTGTGTAAATAAATTTCTTTCGGCGTTTCTTCTCAGCAATAGTCGTTGCGAAACGCTAGTATCGGCTAGTGATGTGCCGTTCCCGTTCCCCAGAACCTTCCCGGAAATGTTTCCAAAAAATGGAAATGTTAGGGAAAGTTGTAATTTTATTTATCTGACATATTTTTTATCACTGTAAATATATTTAACTAACGTAAATGCGTCACTTGATATGCATATATCCAATATTACGTTACATACCCTAGAAATACGGAAACGTTCCCCGGGAACTTTCCCAAATTGCCAAACTCCTGAAGTGGACGATAAGATTTAGTTTGCATTTTTGCGAAAAACGGCCATTTTTGGCAAAAATGCGAACGAGCGAAAGCTTAACTTTCTCACTTTACACTGTAAACAGTGGTACATAAAATAGTTTGAAGGGTTATCTAGGTATTACCAGCTCAAAATTTTTAATGACATCTCCGTTTCCTTACAAATAATTTATTTCAAATGGGGGCAGCACTGGACTCCGTGTATCGTCTTAACAGGCGATGCGGCTAGCAACTGATCTCTTTTATTCCTCTTTCCACCTCGCCCACCATCACGCTTGCAATGGTATTTGGGTTTTGCGGCCCTGGGCTCTGCCAGCTTAGAGCCGCAAGACCCAAAATGCTCTGTCTGTCCCACTAGGGATAAGAACGTGATCAGTACTATGAAAGAATACCCTTGAACAGGTTTCGGCGGGAGAGGATCTGTTGCAACAAAACATTTCCTTTAGAGTGAGATAAGGATTCCTTAATCTCACTCTAAAGGCAAGTTTTAGGGTTCCGTACAAAAAATTAAAAAACGGAACCCTTATAGGATCACTCGTGCGTCTGTCTGTCCGTCCGTCTGTTACAGCCAATTTGCTCCGAATCGACTAGACCGAATCAGGTAAAATTTGGTAGGATGGTGTAATCCTATGACCTAAACACGTGTGTGCAAAGTAAATATTTTTTTTAAAATAAGGGTCATTTTCTTGGGACGAATTAGGAAATTAAAAAAAACAGTTTTGCAAACCTTAAGGTGTCATATGTCAAATGAAAGGGCTCGTTATGAGGATCTCAAATATATTTTTGGTATTATTGTAAAATAAATAGTTTTGATTTTATTCATGAACGAAGACGACAATTGTCCATCCTCCCCCCCCCCCTGATCTCCGAAACTACGGCGCCTAAAATTTTGAAAAAAAATACAAAATGTAGTTTATTGCTTGTAGATTACAGGAAAACCTATAAGAATTCAATCAATTGTACGGAACCCTCTCCACGCGAGTTTAACTCGCAATTGGCCTGTTTTTTTTTAATCTTTATCTTATCAATTATCATGATTGTGGCAGGTGTCGTAGTTTTTATAGCAATAGGTAAGCTATAAATACTTTTAAAATAGGTAAGCTATTACTATAAACAAAGATTTTTTATTTTTTATGTTTATACATTGAATTACCGTAGAAAATTACGTAAGTATAGATAGACGTTCAAACAAGAAATCTACTGTAAAACAAATTCAAATACCATCACAGTTATCGATCAATAATAAATGTTAAGTCTTTATCGGCGTGTCACGGCTTGAATGTATAATGACGTCATGACTCATGAGTCATACGAGAAGGAATGAATGAATAACCCCTTGTAATCGGCCGGGGACGTTGGTCAAAGAAACGAGCATATATTATTTAATCACCAATTTTTTTGTCATTTTGTTCATTTGGTTTTTTATCAGCTATGTTTGGTAGATACTTAAGGCGACGTGGGTTCACAATGTGCAATACTGTGCGTGTTTTTGAAAAATCACTGTTATTAAACTACTACAGTTTATTCATCAAAAATTTACATAAAAATCTTATGGATTTTCTACAGACACCCACAATAGCCAAAACACGAGTGAAATATTCGTCAAGCGCGAAGAAAGGCCCGGAGCCGTGCTCGACAATATTTCACAGTTTTTTTTATTATATATAGTTTTTCTGTAGTCAAAACGGATAGATAGGTATTTAGATAATAATTTTTTTGGTGTAATTTTCATGTAAAAAAGTGATTGCATAAAATAGTAATATGTATTATAAAGGCAAATTTAGGCAAATTTAGAGGTATGTTTGTGATTTTTTTCTATCGAGCCAAAAATGCTCGATCGTGTTTTGGCTATTGTGGGTGTCTGTAGAAAATCCTTAAGATTTTTATGTAATTTTTTTGTGGAATAAACTGTAGTAGTTTAATAACAGTGATTTTTCAAAAACACTCACAGTTTTCTTGGTTCTGAACTGGCGGGGCCTTAATACTTTTATGTATGTTATCGCTTCTACCCAAAAAATCATAATCTGCCTCGCCTTCTCCCTATTTGGGGTTGGCTCTGTATGTCAACTCCCTCCATCGTTTTCTATCATTTACCATATCTGCACTAGTCCCCCCCTCTCCATCATGTCCCGCTTAACACATTCCCGCCACGTCTTTCTAGGTCGTCTATCTATATCTATATCTATATATCTTCTACCCAAAAATTATTCGGTTTTATTTTGTTTTCGAAGTTTTAGCAAAACACACAACTTACTTCTAGTGTCGGTAGCTTTTCTTTCAATAAAATAAATAAATAATCAATTTAAAAATGTTTTACTGACATTTCTCAATGGCTAGATGATCATACTCGTAACCCAAAAATTTATTTGACTAAAACTAAAATAATGCAGTTCAGACCCTACCAGAAAGCCCCTATTGACATTAATTTTCAAGTAAATGTGTTGATAGTACTGGTTTACTTGGCATTGAAATTGATACAAGTATATGCTGGAAACAGCATGTCCAAAGTATTAAAAGTAAGCTCTCTAGTTTTACTTATGCTCTATTGAATTTTAAGCGTAGTACAAACCTTTAAGCTGCCCTAACAGCTTACTACGCTTATGCTTACTCTCAGTTGCAATATGGCATTATATTGTGGGGTAATAGTACTGATGCACAGAAACTTTTCATGTTGCAAAAAAAGTGCATCCGCATTTTAGTAAATGCTGAAGATCAGACCGAAAGCTGTCGCCCTCACTTCATAAAACTAGGAATACTCACATTAATAGGGATCTATATATATAATTTTAAATGTAGACAATTTATTTTCATTATTTTTTTCGTTCTGAATAATGTTTAGTATAATATTATTGTAGTGCCCTACCAGGGTTCCATGTTATGCTTATATCTTATTACGATCTATTTATATGTAAACATGGAAACAATAAATAAATGAATATGAATGTATATGACTATGAATAATATAATATAGTAAACATTGCACATAATGATTACAAAAGTAATGAGGCGTTTTCTTTAAAAAAAATATTATTACAGTAACTTAGGATAGATGGCGCAGCAATAACTTAAATCGGTCTGTCAATGTCAAATTCATTTAAAATTTTCATGGTGTTTGTTTTTGGAATTGACAGAACGATTTCAATCTTAATTGAGAACGTTTAACGCCATCTATTGAGAATGCTTTTTATCTCTATTTTTTTTTACTGGAAAACGCCTCATTGATGTGTAAAGTGCCTGCAAGGGCCTAATTACTGAATAAATATTTGAATTTTGAATAAATAATGTATCAATCAAAACGAAATTAATAATCACATTGATAGTAGAATTAGGTGAGAATATGATACTGTTAAAATTGTATCCATAAGAAATACGGTGTAAGTCATTTATCCTCATAAATAAAATGCTATAGGAACGAGTTCGAAAGAGTACCAGTACGCCGTTTCATAACATATTTCCTATCTTTCTGTTATCTGTGCACTTAGTACTTTAGCGGTTACGAGAAGCCATCGACTGCACTTGAATATAAAACACTTAATACTTCCTTTGTACACGCACCGTTGCGTAAATATGTTTGTTTATATCGGGTTCTCATAAACGTTGGCTATTATTACAAAAGGGTATGCTTATTAATAAACAAGCTTCTAAATCAGGTGACATACTTTAAACGCAAGTTAACTACTTCAAAACGAACAAGTTCAATTGAAAATCAGATCCGTACCTACTTAACGTACCTACGTTCTTCCGGGGTGTAAATAAAACTTCACTATTTAAACTTTGACTGTGAAATTACTTGTACCCGTATATTTAGTTCAAAATACCACAAGGAACGAACGGTAATCTGAATTTACTTCTTTACACCACGGAGGTGAGCAGGGAGCTAACTTGGAGTGGACCAAACCAAACAATAGCTGCGTTCCAGAGATCAAGATTTCATCAATGCAGTTCTGAGAAATAACATCATCAGCATTTATTAAACAAAGAACCCTAGTTCAATTCATTTTTAGGGTTCCGTACCCGAAGGGTGCAAACCGTCTGTCTGTCCGTCTGTCACAGGGCTCTATCTCTTGAACCGTAATAGCTAGACACCTGAAATGTTCACCGGTTATGTATTACTCTGGCCGCTATAACAACAAATACTAAAAATAAAAAAGTTGAAAATTAAAGGGGGTCGTCATACAAAAAACGTGTTTTTTCAGCGTTTTTAACTAGATCTTTATAATGGCATTAACTAGACACCTGAAATTTTCACCGATTATGTATTACTATGACCACTATAACAACAAATACTAATACGTCATACAAGAAACTTGTTTCTTCAGCGTTTTAAAACATTGTACGGTGGTACGGAACCCTTCATGTACGAGTCCGACTCGCACTTGCCCGTTTATTGTACTCTAAGCTTTCAAGCGCGTGATAAGAACACCTAATGCAAAAAAATATCGTCTGCTATTTTTATTGTATAACAACGTGGAAGGAAAATACCCGTAATAAATCAAACCACGGTCTATACTAGACCATTAAAGTATAATAAAATTAAAATAAAAGCCAAAAACCAAAAATAATTTTCGGCATTTTCATGATTTGTATAGGAACGTTGAATTTTTTTTTGTACTTTGTCTGTTATTTTAATTTCATTATACTTTAGTGATCTAGTATAGCCCGTGGTTCGATTTATTACGGGTTATGTCCCTTCCACTTTGTATATACTAAGTATTATTATTGATGTCATTATTAATGTCTTTATAAGAAATATTTCAGGATTCAATATTTATGAATAATATAAAAAAAAAAAATATAATCTTTTACTTTGTTTTTGTTTATAAATTAATGAATTATAGAAATAGAGCGAATTGAAAAATACAGGTTGATTTTATAATTGCTGTGAGAGTGGCATAACTGATTACAAAGTACTCACTGTCCAACCGATGTAGAAATAAAACGTAGTTATTATCTGGAAATCAACAGTGACAGCAACAAATACCGAGGTTGTAGAAGGGAAACATACAGGTTGATTTTAACCTCGTAGCTCTATTCAAGGAAAGTACTGTAAGAGCGGTTAGCCATTTATTAGAAATTAAGGAGATTTTTTTAGCAAAAAATTAGTTTTTCTTACGGTTTTGTGTTTTATTAGTGAATGCAATTTCTGAATTTTATGATTTCCATTCCAAAATTAAACTTTTGGGATTTTTGGCTTGAAGCAGCAAGTGTTTTTCGAAAAAACAAACTGAGTGCGATCCTTAACTCTGCTCTTGCTCAAGTTAGGCCATTTTCATGAAATATGCCCGCGTCGAGTTGGCCCTACCCAAAGTGAGCGAAATCCCATAAATCAAGGCTGGCATCGCCAAACTGAGCAGTGCGAAGTCAGGAGCATGGAAACAGCTGACCGTAAAGCAAGCGACCATAAAAACACTGGTTGTTGCTGAGGTTCACTTCTGGTTCTGAGAGTGCATTGGCAAGCGCCACATTGTCGGATATGATGTTTAGATTATAAGGGCAACTTTGTAGATATTATGTTCAGTGAAATAAATTATTAAATCAACTTATCTAATTCCAAGATTTCAACAAAGCTGAGGGTACAAATGTTAATGTACTAATTACGTTTGTACCCTTACTAAGATACGCAAACTTTCAGAATCTGATTGTCAGGATAAAAAATAATTCTGTGCAGATTAACACACAGACAAAAATATCAAACTGATCCTATGTGACGTACTTCTTTAGTCGTTTATAATTTGTATCAATAGTTTAAAATTTCCGCATAGGGTATCAAACACCATTTAGTAAGATCTCTCAGGTGTTTGATATTCAACTTTATTTTTATTGTAATAAGGTAAAATGTCGCAACCGCGAAGGTCAAATGCACTGGTTGACGACAACCGTTATGTAGGTTTCCAGCCCTCCGCTTGCGACCTTGGCGGGGCGTTGACCCCAGAAAAGGCTCGTGTATTGTTCACTGTCGTATTTTAATACCTACCTTTTTGGCTAACTTATAGATTAGCTTTATTTTAAGGAGCGGTTCGATTCGCTATGTTTTATATACCTAATTGTCATCAATATTCAATTATTTATATTTATTGCACACAATCTTATGATGCTACCGGTTCTTTATGTCGTCAATACATAGGTTAAAAAAATTTTGTTTTTCTTCCAAATTTTTATTGAGTCCTAAGATCATATCAAGACAAATGTATGTAATCAGCCCAAGCTCAAGGGGTTGCGTCTTTTAATTACAGGGTTCCTATAGCCACCTTCCGGCTCCATCATCAGTTCAGCTTTTTGTCATAATAATATTGCATTGTAATCTGATTTACATTGGCATCCAAAATTTCATCTCAATCCGAAACCGGAAAGTGGCTCAAACTTAACTTGCAGGATTTGACCCAAAATCAACAACAACAAACAAGGTGTATTGTAATAAAATCACTAAAACACAATTTATCTAAAAATTATCGCAGCGTATTGCCAGTTGCATCCTGCAGCTGTATTTTTTTTTTTATTAAATCTTTATTGAACACAATGGTACAAAAGGTGAATTTAAGTGGATAATGATTTTTTCGGGGTCCAATTTCTTTCAAATGGGGGCACACTTTTGGAAAAATGCCAAGAAAAGTTTAACGGTCTCACTTTAAACTTAAGACTATACACGGAGTCCAGTGCTGCCCTCATTTTAAAATAAATTATTTGTAAGGAAACGAAGATATCATTTAAAACTTTGAGCAAGTAACACCTAGATAACCCTTCAAACTATTTTATGAACCTGTAAACAGTTTAAAGTGATACGTTAAGGCTGTACCTGAATTTTCCGGGGTCCAGTGCTGCCCCCATTTAAATTAATTATTATAAATAATTTAAATTTAAAATAAATCATTTAAAAAAAAACAGACATTATTTAAAATTTTGCTACTACCAAGTCCTAGATAACCCTTCAAAGTATTTTATGAACTATTGTTTATAGTTTATAATGAAAACGTTAAGCTTTGCTACGCACATTTGCCAAAAGTGGCCGTTTTTCGCAAATGTGCGTAGTAAAGCTTAACGTTCTTACTTTAAACTGTAAACAGTAGTTCATATAATACTTTGAGAGGTTATTTAGGAATTGGTAGTTGCAAAATTTTAAATGATGTCTCCGTTTTCTTTGAAATGATTTATTTTAAATGGGGGCAGCACTGGACCCCGGAAAATTCAGGTACGGCCTTAAGCTTTAGTTTGCATTTTTGCAAAAAACGGCCACTTTTAGCAGATCTAGATCTGTTTAGATGGGACATTCACTGGCAGATAGCTAATGTTAGAACGAGCAACATTTGCAACGTTTATTAAAATAAAAATACGATAAGCAGCTTTTATATTCTACGCTTTTTCCTTTCTGCCAGACCAGCATGAAAGGCAGTAAAAGGGAGATAAAATAACATTGACCTGAACCATAATAAAGTTTGAATTCAATTATATTTTCGCCGCGGTATCGCAGAGCTACCAGCGCGAGCTTCCGAGCAAGTTCAGATTAAAAGCGAGCCTTCACAGATATTAAACGCATTTCAGTAGTTCCAAGTTCATTTTACATTTTTGTGAGAAGGAAATTATTACAGATAATTTTAATTAGCAAATATAACATTTGCGTTTAAGATTTTGTTAAGAGGGAACCTGACGCCAGAATCTAAATTTTGCTCTCGCTTCCACGCACACAAATTTACTCTAGCCGAAGTGAGACAGCGAGCTGAGCGGGGACGCGGGCGGCGCGGCGGCTGGTTTACGCGTTTGTGGTTTTTTTCATTTTACAAAGAATATTTAAGAGCTATTTAAAAATAAGACATATGATCACTATTTTATGTTTAATACAATTATAATCCAAACTTAGAAAGGCTAATTTATTGTATTTCTTGAATACTAGCAGTTTTAGTATAATTCGGAGGTAATTTTGAGGCCACTTCGAAATTTTTTCTATAGAGAATATTTTAAGCAATCGTGTTTTTGAGTCATATAATGACTAGAGTTAGTCCTGAACTTTGTTTTTTTTTTATATTTAAAATACATACAGTCTCCTCCTTTTTTTGAAGTCGGTTGAAAAGTGAGTATTACGTTAATATTGATAATACCTACTGAAGATCGTTTTAAGAACTTTGAAGTTCTTAATAGAAGCCTTCCAGTATCAGCATCAAACCTTGATTTATCATTTTACGCCGCGACAATTCACACCTGTTCAGCGATGGCTGATCCACGCGTTTTACTGAATTACCGAATAAATATTAGATTATTTTATTCTTTGATCTGTTGGTACACACCTAAGTGCTTTTTTGGCTGCTTGCTATACAATGTTATTGTCTGAGCGAGCGCAGTGATTCCGTTTCAACTTTGGCAAAAATGCTTCTTTGGATGAAATGCTATTCCGGAAAAAATGCGCCCGGCTGCCCGGTTGCAAAATGCTTGTCCTGTGCAAGTAGCATTTCTCAACCGATTTTCGTGAAATTTTGTGAGCAGATTCAATAATATAGAACATTGTTTGTCGATTTAATTTTTTGTTCTTTTTTCAATTGATAAATTGATTGATCATAAATCAATCTGCGAAGATAACTGATGCAAAAGCAAAGAGCGAAAGTTACGCAATAAGTGCTATGCTATTAACTGCAAATGTGTTATAATGGTTCTACTTACGTGTGGGAAATGCTGAAGCCACGACAATATGCCGCCGGAGAAAACAAGGCGATTGTGTTCTAGGGAAGTATCGTAGTATGTCGTGCTGAGCTATAGCAATACATTCTATAATCTTGTATGGTCTGAGAGCAAAGAGAAACAATTATGTACCAGCTGGTAATCTTCCCATGCAGCTCGTGGAAATCGATCAAGAGAATGTCCGTAAATTCTTGTAAATTTGCAAAGGGCTAAAAAGTGTAAACTATGTGATAAATAACTATGGCCTACTTATTCGCCAAGCGTTGCCTTTCGGACTTGTAACCCTTAGCTCTGTCTACCTCATGAGACATACGGCTATGTTTATTATAAGCTTTTATTTAACTTGCAATGTACTCGTATGTTTAGTATGTTTAATCTAGCAACAGCATTTTTAATCGGGTGGTAGCCGTAGGAACTCAGGAATGGAATGACGAAAACCTATAGTATTTGGGCTTGTATGATTTTACAAGCTTTTATTTAACTTGCAATGAATGTATGTATGTATTTAACTATGTTTGTTCGGGTGGAATCTTGCAACTCAATTTTGAAGCACATATCTTAAACTGATTGAGCTGAAATTTTGCGCACATGTGTATATCGCGTGACAATGCAATATTATGATGACTTGGAGCTGATCTGATGATGGAGCTAAGGTGGCTTATTGTTTCGACAAGTTGTTCAAAAAATGTTTAAAATAAAATATTTTATTGCTTATTTATATTACAAGTATAAGCGAATTTCACAACGAGTTATACTAATTGTTTATTTTTATATTTTTCAACTAACAACTAACGCCGATCCATCGAGCTTACCGCGAAACATTTTCACATTACAGTTTCGACACAGAGTAATAATATACGCTTACTAGCGCTTGCGAATGTTAAGCAATAATACTGGGCGTGGTCCGCACTTGGATGGGTGACCAAGAATGGCATACAAATTTTCTCGAGCTTCGGAATTCACATTAAGCCGTTGATCCCGGTTGGTATCGTTAGATGGCCTTCATGAAGCTATATCAGATGCCTTGAAAAATCTGACACCAGTAACGTGTTGGCCACGTACACGAAAAACAAAACAACGACATATTGTGCATACTTATCAGTAAAATTTTGTAGTGTAATTTTTAGGTACGTAAACTTTCTGAACCTAACAGTATATACCTAATTATGTGAACGATTACTAGGGTGTATTCTTCGTAAAACTGATAATTACACTTGCTTGTGCTACCTACAAAGATAGGAAGCTTCATATCGCATCCTTCATTTCGAGGGTTAAAAAGACATGAGGTAATTTTCTTTAGAGCTTCTCAAGAATATCAGGGGACCCGACTCAGGCTTAAGCCTCAGTGAGTTGGTCTTCGAAGTTTTTGAACAAGATTTATCTTGAGTTTTTATGTAAACTCACAACCCTTGTAAATCCACCACCAAACTATAAATTAATTCTGAGTAAATTAACTACTTGTCAAGAAATAATAATATTTGTACCTCCTTTTTTGTAAACTAAAGTACTGTCAAAAACTACTGTACTGTCAGTACTGTCAAAAAATCAGATTTAGCTATAGTTTTACAACCGGCCGACTGCCTGACGTCAACCCTTTTTGGGAATGTATTTGTGCGAAATGTTTTACAACCGGCCGCCGCCCGAAGTTAATCCTTCTTGGGAATGCAATTTTAGAACGAGATATTTGTGCTTAGTCCTTTAGTCGCATCTTACGACATCCATAGAAAGAGATGGAGTGGTCCTATTCTAACCCGGAACCACACGGGTAAATAAACACCTTAGATGGTGAATTTAGAACAATAAATAATGAAAATTTAATTAAAATAATAAGTCAATTCAGGTCAATTTACACATATTTTAGGTGTTGAGTTTACAACAGCCCCTTAAGAAAATGTTACTTATTTGGGGTCATCCAAATATTACGTTACGCAAATGTCAACACACACCTCTTCCCCATGTCACGCCTTTTTCCGATCCATTTAACACGCACTGTCACGTTTGGCACAAACGGACACACGAACTTCAGACTTCGATCAATTCAAACAAAAATTATAGACATACCTCTTACCCTCAAGGCGTCGCTGTCATAATCAATCAATAGTATTTGAGTATAAAAAACCCTAAGTGTTCATGAAGCGAAAATGGTGTACAAAGATCGTAGCAAGTGGAGATCGGTAGTCTCTGCCCATCCCCACGGAGAATAAGTGTAATAATATACAGGTTGACTTTTTAACCAACAGCTAAATCTTTGGAGCAAGTTCAGGCCATAATACTGAACTGGCGCTCATATAACTAAACTTTCTAATAGGCTTAGCTCTGCGGCTTAGGCTGTTAGGAGAATAAGACAATTGACAGATGTAGCAACTGCTAGACAAGTGTACTTTAGTTACTTTCACAGTCTAATGTCTTACGGGATACTTCTATGGGGGAGTGCAGCCGACATTCAGACTATTTTTCTTTTACAAAAAAGAGCAATTCGTGCTATTTACGGTTTAGGATCGAGAGACTCACTGAGGGAATTATTCAAGGAAATAGGTATACTTACTTTTGCATCACAATTCATATTTGAAAATATAATGTACCTATGTAAGAAAAAATATTTTCATGTTCAATAAAGTAAGTGATTTTACAGATAGAAATTTACGTAATAAGAATGACTTAGTTAGCCCGTATTACAGGCTGAATACAGTCAGTAAGTCTTTTATGGGGAAGTGTATACTTTTTTATAATAAATTGTCAGAATCGGTCCTTGATATGCCAGACAGAAAATTCAAAGCTTATGTAAAGAAAGTACTTTGTGAGAAGGCTTATTATAGGACCGATGACTATCTTAAAGACAAAAAGGTCTGGCTTGAGCTTGGCGCGGGTCCCTCTTAAAGGTTTGTATACTTAGACTAGACATGTCATAATTTAGGTACATTGGTACATACTAAATTTACAAATTGACATTATTTTAAATTTCGTAATTCTTATAATTCAATTTAATTATGACATAATAAACAATGTAATCTCTGTCCATCTATATAACTAATTTTAAGTTTTTAGTTTGTTAGTTGACGTCTTTGGAGAAAACGTGCAGTGCAGTTTGTTGCCGCTTCTTCTGCACTTGCGCCTAGGAAGCGGCGTAAACTTAGCTTTAAGTAACGATTTGACGTCAACATTTGTGCAAAACAAAACAAAGTGACTATCATTAAGAGATGTTATAAATATCCTATGATAATAAAGATATTTTGAATTGAATTGAATTGAATTGAACTCCATAAAAAAACCGCCTTCTCATTCCAATCAGCGCTTAGCTAAACGGATTTTACATGGTAGGACGGAACATTTTTGTCGATTTACAATATCTTTTTCAAGTGAACGTAGTTCAGTATGATTGAATAAACTTCCTTCAAAAATATGGCTGGTGGTCAAAAAGTCATCTTGTATAGCCAGCACACTAAAAAGCCCTCCTCTTTCCATGCCTTCATATCAGAAAATCCGCACGGTTTAACTCAAAGCCTCAATTTTCCAGACATGTTACGAGATGGCGCAGTATCTCCGGGAGGAGCCGAGGGGGAGGAAACGGGATCCTCCCCAGGAGGAGGAGTGGGCGAGGTCAGCGACCTCATCCCCTCCCTCGCCCCCTTCGCCGCCGGTCACGCATACGCACATGTTTACCATCACGGCGGTCAAGAGCGAGCCCCCCAGCGAAGACGATGAACCAAGAGGTAGGTAGACCGACGCCAAACTTTCAAAACTTTTTTCATCCTTTCGTTTTCCTCCTTTTCCAAGCGCTTCGCAATTACATCTTTAGCTGATCTGCTTTGTAGCCTGGGGTGCGCTTTTCTTTTCTAGAGATGACAGTCAATGGTGACCTAACGGTGCGAAGGATGTGCGAAGTTGAGAACAAAAGAACGGAACCATTGTAACGTTTTAGCAGTGACCTGCCCGACGTTATTGCCTTTGAGCAAACAGTATTGTCTTGTCATTTAAAGTCTTTGATCAGCACATCGGCTCGTCAAATAAGAGCGCTCTACCGGGGGTGAGATCTTATTTTGTTTGTTTAGTTAGTGAAGCTTTTCCTCGCACATTTGCCAAAAGTGGCAGTTTTTTGCAAATGTGCGAAGGAAAGCTTCATGTTGTCACTTTAAAATGTAAACGGTAGTTCATGAAATAGTTTGTAAGGTTATCTAAGGCTTCCTAAAGACAACATTTTAAATGATATCTCCGTTTCCTTTTACAAATAATTTATTTTATTGGACCCCAAAAAATTCATGTATTCCCTTAAGTTGTACGATCTCTTGATTTTTTTTCGAGATTCTAGTGATAGTATGGATCTAACGGAACAAAAGCTGGGATTTCAAAAAAAATTACAATTCGTTTTTCGATATCCCAGCATTTGTTCCATAGAAATAGTTTATTTATATCGTTGATATCAATCAATGTTTTATAATAACGATCGACTTGTTTTCAGTATGAGTTTTAGATTTAATTTACTGCTGTTAATTTTAATGGCGGTGAAAAAGTTAAGTGCGACTGGTATTTCTGAGTTTGTACTCATGTACGGTAATTTCCAACTGCCACCCCTTGCTTCCGGTGAAGGGAAACATCGTAAGGAAACCTGCACACTAGAAGCTATTAAGTTTACTAGTGTGTGAAATGGAAAAGGCAATGGCAAACCTCTCCATTATCTCTAGCAAAAATAGTTATTGCGTCTATTTCCATACAGTCACCCCGACAAGAGCCTGGCTCTTGTAGACGTAGACAGAGTTGTACAATGCAGACAGTTTTAATTTTATTCTGTCATGGATCTTGTTTCAATATTAAACTCTATTAAGTTTAAAAAAATAGGAATTAAAAACAACAGTGGCACTGCGGAAGTGCCGACAGGGAAAACTTGAACAAGGTGGCTTCGGTTACGGTGTCGGTGTAGGTTACGGTGACAGTGTCGCGAGTTTAAACGTTATTCCCATCTCAAAAATGCCCAACGCATCTAGTTTTCACTTAAAAAAAAAACGAACGACCAGATGAAGTATTAACGAAAGAAAAAGTATAAGTAAAATAAATAAATGTCCATATATTAAGTAAAAGAAAGGTTTGCACTGAGGCGCGCGTGCGACGTTCTAACGCCATTTCTTACTTTCAATTTGAAAGGAATGGCATCTATTTCCTCGACCCCATTTTCTCCTAAGGGAAATACCGTGGGAAAATTGTATGGGTATAGATGTCGTCATGTCTACACTAGTCACAGCTCACAGACCCACTAGTTTTATCTTTGGCTACTTCGATCAATTTGATTATTGATGCCATATGTTCACGTCAAACTTACAGCTAAATTTATTGCTGCTTCCTAGGCGCGACTACAATGTTCAGTCTACCTGGTAATTAAGTCATACTGTAAGGAAATGTTTAGCCCATAAATACGAACAACTTACACTATGGTAACAAATTCGAAATCACGTAAAGAAATTAAAGATTTTTAATTAATGACTAATAATTATTGTAAAATTAATACTAAAATTGTCAAGTTGAAGTGAACGAAGTATTCACTGATGTTTTAAGGGTTTTTTAGTTGATCCAGACAAATAACCCACTCATTTTACTGCTTTTTTATTCCACTACTATATTATTACATTAGACGTAAAGGCCTCTACCAATAAAGGAATAATTCGCCCATAATCACGACACTGAGACGGGTTGGTGATCGCAGTGGATAATATGAAGTCTTTGCGCACTGTCTTCCATTGGACCCACTTTTGAAACTCAGTCAATAAACGAACGTTTGTATGAAAAAAATTGTTCGTTTAGTGATTTAGTGATTGAAAAATGGCGCCCCATAATAAAGTTTTATACTAACCTACCGTAAATCCTACACAAGTCACTCGTATCTCCAAAGAGTGTACAATTTCGCAACCTAACTCAACGTCATACTTAAACTTGCCAGTGACCAAGAGACAAAAGGCCGAAGCGTTTACGGTCGGTGGAACGAACTCGTAACCAGTGGCGTAGCGTGCCTTGGCGGGGCCCCGTATAAAAATTTGTTTGGGGGCCCTTATGAAGGGTAAAGATTTCTTACAAAAGCACAGAATACAGTAAGAGTAAACAGAACGGAATCTCCTAAGGTACGCGCATTATGCCTCCCCGTTTCCCGCACCCGCACCTCTCTCCCGGTTCTTGACGGCCAACGTGAGTCATCGAGGCGAAAACGGGGAAGAGGTGCGGGGACGGGGAACGGGGACGCATATTGCGCGTACCTTAGGAGATTCCGGCCTGTGACAAAAGAAAAGAAAATGTTTGCACAAAACTAAAAGAAATATTTATTCATCATACATAATTATCTATCTGTAAATTTTTCCAAAATTTTTACAAATAATTCAAATTAAATATACACTCTCCTTGCCTTTTTTTCGGCAAACTTATTTAATAAATCATTTATAGCTGATAATGACTTTAGTTTTTTTAAAGTTCTGCCTCTATGGACAATAGTGACAGGTCTGACAGGCGTTCATGTCCCATCGAAGTTGTTAGGTAATTTTTTATGTATTAAATTCAATGACCTTCCATATTAAATTTGAAAAAATTTTTGCTTACGCACATCGGCGACTCCCGAGGCCCGGGGGCCCCGTATAATTGATACGGCAGGTACGGCGGTAGCTACGCCCCTGCTGGTAACCTTGAAGAATCGATTCGACACTAGACTTAACGAAAATATTTAGGTCGGGTGGTCAATCAACTGCCGTGAGGCTTGCTCTCATTCATGTATCCGACTGAATTACTTTAGTTGAGGAGCTCGGTGGCGGCGTGAGTACGCATTACTAGCGCTTTCGCAAGTTAAGCAACACCGGGCGTGGTCCGCCACATGGATGGGTGACCACAAGTGGCAAAAATATTTCTCGAGCTTCTCCGTGCTTCGGAAGGCACGTTAAGCCATTGGTCTTGGCTGTCATCATTGTATGGCAGTCGTTAAGCTACGTCAGATGCGTTTAGGCAGCTTGAAAAATCTCACACCAGTGATGGCCACTTACACACACGAAAGAAAGAAAAACTTCAGTTGTATTTGTGTAGGTATGTAAAAAAAGCGCTATCTTGAAGATGAAACCCAGGGTCAACAAGATATTAGTTTAAAAGGCTACGGGCACATTTAAAAAAAACCCGGTCAGGTGCGAGTTGGATTCGTACATGAAGGGCTCCGTACCTCCGTACTTAATGTTTCAAAACGCTGAAAGAAACACTTTTCTTGTATGACGACAACCCCTTTTAATTTTTAACTTTATCTTAATTTAAACATTTTTTGGTCACAGGTCACAGTAATACATAATTGGTAAAAAAATTCAAGTGTCTCGCTATTACGGTCCAAGAGATAGAGCCCTGTAACAGACGAACGGACAGACGGACAGACAGCAGAGTCTAACAGAGTCCCGTTGACACCTTTTGGGTACGGAACCCTAAAAAATACGATTATCCGGTTAATGCTGGATCACCTGGCAGTAACAGCGGTTTTTTGAATGTCCGAATAAAGCCATTTTATTTGATACCGAACACGGTGCAATTCGATTTATTTTTTAGTTCATTACTTTTTGGCCCATAGAGGCCGTCATATTGAATTTATTGTGTCGCCACATAGCTTTTACCTAACCAGCAGAATGCAGACGGTCAAGATTGTAGTAGGCATAATATCTTTGTAAACTGACAAAGTCCAAAATACTGTATAAATGAGTTTCTTTCGGCGTTTGTTGTCAGCAGGGGTCGTTGCGAAACGCCGGTAGCTTTAAAAAATATAAATAAACATTACACGAAAGTTATTGACGTGTAAAAGTGCCTGCAAATGAGCCATTACTGAACTAGTAGTTCGCCGCGAACTTAGACCTCGCGAACTTAGACCTCGCGACTATTATTCGCGTTTTGATTGATATTTCAAAAACTACTGAACCGATTTCGATGCCCAACGAACTAATTCTGTTGATATTTCCTACATGCCTACCAAATTTCATCAAAATCGGACCATCGGTTCAGCAGTTATCGCGGTACAAACATACATACATACAAAAAATGTGTTTTCGCCCTCAACTCGATTTAGAGACCTCACTCGCTTCGCTCGCTCGATTGATTCTTTGAACTCCCTGATCCCTCCCTCCTCGGTTTGCCTATAACGTGCACAATAAAGTTTCAGCTACTAGTACTTAAACATTTCATATATACAGGGTTACTGGTATTTAACACATAACCTTTTTGGTGCAAGTTCAGTCCATGATACTGGACTATTTTCCATAAAAAGCAATAACGATAAACGAAAAAAAAAAAATTCGGCTTGCCACATATCAGCACTCAGCCAAATGGATTTTATATGGGAAGACGGTTTTTTTTTTGTTTTCCTATAATGGTTTCTATGGAAAGTAGTTCAGTATCATGGACTGAACTTGCGCACCAAAAAGGTTATGCGTTAGATACCAGTAACCTTGTAAAAGATGCTAGCGCCATCTGGATTTGAACGCTGAAATTATTTCAGTCGGACGTAAATTTTACAACGTAGGGCATAAAACCTCGGCCTGGAATTATATTTTGAACCTAGGGATTTCATACGGGGCAGCTATATTGTGAAGTCCTCACGAGTCTGGGCAGATGGCGTTGATATGCAAAACACAGACTTTTTTAATGTATTTTTGAGAAAACCTGTAAATATTTGTATTAAACCGGGACTTGGTTTATGTTCTATGGAAACTAAATGTTCCTTTACTAAAACTGAGTCATTTATCAGCCTAAAAAAGTGTTTTCACATGATAAATTTTTACACAATTTCACCATTATTACATAGTTTTTGCAATTTTATGTTTGATGAAGGAGTATTATTGCTATAAAATATATTTCAATAAGTATGATATATATCACTTATAAGCATATTTATCTTAATCTTAACACGCACCCAACATGTTCCTATAACAAAAAATATCAAAACATATTTCTCAGAACACAGTAAGTGCGTATTTTGTTAAAAAATATTAACGTACTTGGGAATTCTTCTGCACTCGTTGGTCGCACTTTCTTCGGAACCCGACAAGTAATATATACCGAGCGGCCCGAATACTAAACTGTAGTGTAAATATTGACACATCATCGATGCAAGGATGCAACAATTGATGCTCTCTGCGTGGGACATGCGCACTGAACTATAAATTATCGAATCCTAGTTATTTTGAGCCCCGGAAACCGTAAATATCATTTTCGTTACACGCATCTGAGTAATGGTCATGTTTTTGGTGGCATAGTTAAAGAAATTGGAAATTAAGGCAGTAGGAAAACCCTCTTTCGCTGATTGATAAGAAAATTGTAGAAAATGGCGCGAAATATGGAAATAGCATTTTTTGCAGTGCGTTGATTTTTTACGTAAATTTTGTAAGCTGGTACACAATGGGTTTTCTTTTGCCTCATGGCCTCCGACTTTTAGCGTTTAATTTCTTAGGTAAGTTTTCATACGCTTATTATGTATGGGCTTTAAGCCTTATACCTAGGGGCCGTTCAAGTATTACGTAAGCACCAAAGGGGGTGGGGAGGTCTGGACTTCCATTACGTAAGCAATCATTTTAGTTACGTTTTATATTTCTTGGATTTTGTTTTGTAATTTTGATTTGAAATTAAAGAGACCTTTTAGATTATTTTGCAACATCTTGTGCTGAATGAGGTCTATGGTGTGCCTCACAAATTTGATTGAAATCGGTCAATAAATGCCGCTAACAACAGACTGACGGACAAAAGCATTTTAGGCCTCGAAACTGAGACGCTTTGCTCGCTCGGTCAATGATAAAAATTGATCCATCTCTTGCCGAAACCTGGTCAACGATATATCCGCTGCTGATATCATTTTCTTTTCTTTTTCTCTTTTTTTTTCTTTTTTCTCCTTTTTTTTCTTTTTTTTCCCTTGCTGGTATCATATTCAGTAATGGGTTTTTTGTTCCTGCCAAAACCTATTCCTGTACCACATTACACCAATCTTTTCAAAGGGCCTCGACGAGTTGGATCTGTATCCCCACGCAAGCCTCCCAAAAGACCGGGGTGAAAAGACCCGTAATCCTTAAAGACAAACAAATGAAAATACTATAATGATTTGGAAAATCGGCATTTTTAGACTTCGTCATTTTTCAATAAAGACATTAATTTTATCTAACTCTTATATTTTTCGGAATTCTTAGATAATCTCACCCTTTTAGGGGCCTATGTTTCTACCTAATCTGACGGCATAACTAACCTGATGCATTGCAATTTTTTGTATAAATTTCTGCGCTTTTCTTAAATTGATACGCGAAATTATATGAGAAATACCAATGTGGCGCGGAGAAGTGCAAGTTCAGCGTTTAGCAATAAACTCAACCGAAGATAGCCGGAGATAGGTATTCGGTCTTCAACCGACAGGACTTTGATATTTCTCCATCTCTTTCAATTCGTCAATAACCGAGCCGAAACGAGGTCTTCATCATCATCATCCGCAGCCTATAACATACTTACCACTGATAAATCTCAATGATTGCCATTTACCACAATCCAGAGCTACTCCTATTGGTTGTTAAAACACCATTCAACTCCGTCAGCTTCTGTGAAGCCTCACGATGAGTTATAAATTCACATTTTTAATTTAGTAACTGTCACTTTACAGAAGAGCTTCTAGTGGCGCGCACCCCGAGCCCGCAGCCCGCTCCCCCGCGCCGCCCGCTCCCTCCGCGCCATCACCCGCACCCGCACGCGGCCGACCCGCGCCGCCGCGTACACCGCTGCGAGTTCCCAGCCTGCGACAAAGTGTACACCAAGAGCTCGCACCTCAAGGCGCACAAACGGACGCACACTGGTATGTATGAAAAAAAGCAGTGGCACTCCGAAAGTGCCGACAGAAGTGACTTAAAAGGTGTCGGTTGCGGTAACAGTATCGTGAGTTAAATAGTTTTTCCATCTCAAAAATGCCCAACGCGCCTTATGTAGTTTTTACTTCAAAAACAGTGGCACTCCGGGAGTGCCGACAGAAGTGAAAACTTGAACAAGGTGGTGTCGGTTACGGCAACGGTAACAGTGTCGCGAGTTAAATGGTTTTTTCCCATCTCAAAAATGCCCAACTAAAGAAGATTTCACTTTAAAAAAACCTAAGTTCACACTAAAGCACGTCATAAACATGCACGGCAGACCTGCGCAAGAGCATGTAAATTTGCGAGTATCCAGCCAGCAACAAGGGCCCAAGAGCTGTAGAAACAGACTATATATTTTTAGAAAAAAAACTAGTTAAAAAAAAGATCAAGTTTATCTTAGGAAACAAGGAAGATATGGCCAAATGTCATCGTCAAGAAATCTGTTTGTAAATGAATGTTTATCCCTCTACAGTTTAATTATTATTGCTAAGGAATTCTGATTCTGACATATATTTTCCGCGACCAGAAGTTCAGGCAACCTAATCACACAAATGTTCTCGATTCCAGGTGAAAAACCGTACAAGTGTTCGTGGGACGGCTGCGAATGGCGATTTGCGCGCTCGGACGAACTGACGCGGCACTACCGCAAACACACGGGCGCCAAACCCTTCCGCTGCCGCCACTGCGAGCGCTGCTTCTCGCGCTCCGATCACCTCGCGCTGCATGCGAAACGCCACGCGTAGCCCGAGAACCAGCCGCCCGCTCCGAAAAAACGAAACCGCAATCGAAAAAAGTAAATGCGGTGTTTTTCGTGACGGGCGCGCGTCTCCAAGTGATTCCGTTTATAGGTTGTTGTGAGTGCGTTGTGATCTACGGAATTGAACGTTGTGATGCGACTAGCGTTCTTTTCGCTTAGTATTTTGTTGAGGCGCGCGCTCGGGAGGGGCGCAGCGTCGCTTACCAAAGAATGCTGCTACGCGATGTAGTCGAGTCAACACTCATTACACATAATGCTTTAAAGTTATTTTTATGTTTATTTTATCAAAGTGAAGATGGAAATTGAAAAATCTCTTAAGTGTTTCGGCACCGGCCTCTTTATCGTTACGGTTCTTTGTTGCAATGAGATAACGATTTATATTCGCCGTTGTTTATTATGTAATGTTTTGTAAGCTTTGTGTACAGAGAGGTTTTTTTATGTCGCTCGGTCGCAAAGCGGCTGGGCGCCGAGAGTTGTGCCATTGTCGGGGGAAGGGCGCGAGCGGTTAGTTGCCGTTTTTCGTCTTTAAAACGTAGCGCGCCCGCACCCTTTCCCTCGATCTGCATTTTGAATCACGTGACATATTCATTTATTTGTTCGCGGAATGTTCGGCGGCAATCCCACCGAAGCCGAGCACAATCTTTAATTTAGGCTTATGTGCGTCGCGTTACCTGATGTTTTGCCGACGTCTCGGCCGGGTCACTCGATCTAGACTTACTAGACAGCATCACACTTATGGATGTACCCACTGAATTGGAGATCTCAGAGGGCAGTTGCTACTCGCTTAGTAGGGTTAAGTAAAAAATGATCAATGTATTGTGTCAAAAACTATTTCTAAGTGAAGTATCTCGTAAAGTTTTATTCTCTTTAATATAATTTTTTTTAATATCGTGGTTTTAGAGAGATTACAATTTATAAAGCCAAATAATCACGATTTGGATTTACCTAACTAGTTACAAGATATTACTAATTTATGTTCTTTTTTATAAAACTAAATTATTTTAAACCATGTAATTTAAGTATTTATTGTACCTTTTTAAATGTTTACTATTTTTATCGAGTGACCTGTTCGAAATATCGGAGTAAAGGATGTTTATTTTTTAATGTTTATTAATTAGGTATAAAACGTTTATTTAGCTATGTAAACAGTTCTTTAATTATAGTAAAGCATTTGTGAAACTATAAGTTCTTGTGGTTCCCTGCTTGTGTATTGTGGATCCCATTGTCAAAAAACGAATTAACAAAAAAAATGTTTGGAAAAAAATGTGTGAACGTTGTAGTTGTCAAATACCACAAGGACTTGTAATGGCATCCTCAAAAGAAGGTATAGTCATATGCCAAAAAAAAGGTGTAAATCAAGACACGAAATGCAACTTTTTCTTCGCACCTTCTACAATTGAAATTTTGAGGAATCAAAGCCAAACTAATTGTTTTATTTATAAGCTGTATCTCTCTTTCATTCCGATGTAGAGGCCCTAAAAAAGGGTAACATATAATAGTTAAATATATGTCGCCAATGCGCACTTATCTTTCTCTTCAATTTTGTGTACAGGGAATTCATGACGCAGTCGCAAATATCTAAATAATATATTTTATTGAAATATTTTTGTGCATCAACCTGTATATTGCTTCAAATAATTATAATCTGAGATCTTTTTCGTCGTAGTCAGCGACACGGAGTATATTTTTGTGTAAGTGTAAGTGCGCACCGGTGTAGCAAGTTGATTCTAAGACACAGTCGCCATTTTGATTTTAAATATAAGGCTGGTAAATCGTGTACGGGCTACGTACGTAAATCGCCACATCTCTGTATAAATTTCATGTTTTTATTACCCCCGTTAATTGTAAAAAAAAACTGTATGTATGTGTTTTTTTCTTGTACCTGCCATGTCTGGCGGAACAGGAAGTTCACTTCGCAATTTGGTAAAACAGCTTTATTATTTTATCCCTGTTTTTAACAGCTTAAGTGGATACAAAGACAGACTAATTATTTCCTAGGATGATCTGCCACACCTTGTACATTTATTATACAGAATGTTGCTCTGTATACAGGATTACTGGTATCTAACGCATAACCTTTTTGGTGCAAGTTCAGTCCATGGTACTGAACTACTTTCCATAAAAACCAATATCGAAAAACGAAAAAATAATTCGGCTTCTCATACACATCAGCACTTAGCCAAATGGATTTTGTATTCTTCTTCTTATTTAAGAGCCTAGTGGCTCTTGTCGGTGGAGCATGCGCCAAACAAATCTCGGTTCTCTGCCTTACTTTTTAGTGCTTGATACGACATAACCCCTGCTTCTTCTTTCAGTTGGTCTACATTGCTCTTTCTTGGTCGTCCTGGACCTCTTAAATTCTACCTTTTATCTTTCCTTCTAGTATGTTTTTAAATAAGGAGTCGTATTAAGTGACCAATCATTTTCCTTCTCCTATTTTCTGTTTCGCCCAGAAGTCTTCTTTTCTCTCCAGTAGAAATAGTAATTTCTAATACTTGTTCATTAGCCTTGTTCCTACGAAACGAAAAAAAAACGATTTTTTTTTTTCGTTTTTCTATATTGGTTTATATAGAAAGTAGTTTAGTATCATGGACTGAACTTGCACCAAAAAGGTTATGCGTTAGATACCAGTAACCCTGTATAACGTCTCACAAAATATACTGAAATTTAGTCAATGATACTGAATAACTTTCCCAAAAAAACATATATCGAAATATGAAAAAGATTTTTGACCTCCCATACAAGCTCATCCAAAATTTGACTGATCAGCTGATCCAAGTTTGTATGGAAACCAAAAATTTTTTTTTCATATCGATATATGTTCCTTGGAGAAAGTTGTTCAGTATCATGGACTGAATTCACCCTTAAAATGGTTTAAGTATATTTTATTAGACACTGTATATATATTGCATTTTTATAATCCCGCATACTTAAAAATACTATCTAAATGATTTTTTGTACTTTGGGCCATCTCGGGCGTAGCTGATTTGCCATAACTCTGTACCTTTATTATACAGAATGTTGTGGCTATTGACGTTGCGTATAGGAAGCTCAAATAACCTAGCTTTTAATAAAATTATCGTGTTTTACGAATTCTTTTATAGTAAATCGATGAGTAGGTATTATTATAACCTGTTGTTTTGGATGCCTTTTTCGTATCTGAAACTATACTACAATAAGTACAACGACTGCAAAATTGACAATCAATAACTGCCATTGATTTAAAGTGTTTGGGCGATTGCAAGCGTGCTTGTTCCAAGAAATTATTCTTAAGAGCTAGTTAGGACTAAAATTCCCATTAGAGTGCTGGTAGGTAAGTGAGACTAATTGGGACATGCTCATTTCAAGAGCATTTTGAATTGTTAAAAGTTAGAACAGTGGAAGGGCTGGGAACCATTAAAGTTGAGCTGAGTTTAGCCGTCTTTAAAAGACCAGTACGATTATTACAAAACAGATATACGACGTCTGACTCTTTCGAATGGTTGTAAAAAAGATGCACAGCTTTCGGTGAAACCTGGCTCTAAGGAGGTTGTGATTTGCTCCACCTTTTAATTGATTTGATTGACCAGGAATTTTAACCATTTTAACCAAATTGCCAACTTTTGTCTTTAATTCATAGTATAGGCACAGGCTGGAATCTCCTAAGGTACGCGCAATATGCGTCCCCGTTTCCCGTCCCCGCACCTCTTCCCCGTGTTCGCCTCGATGACTCACGTTGGTTGGCCGTCAAGAACCGGGGGAGAGGTGCGGGTGCGCGAACGGGGACGCATATTGCGCGTACCTTAGGAGATTCCGTTCTGTTTACTCTTACTGTATTCTGTGGTATAGGCCTAGGCTTGAAGGAACGTCAGTAGCGGTATGAGCCGAAAACGAGATAAATTTGGAATGCCTACTACGCCTACATGAATGTTCTTTTAATCTTTTAATGGGTCATTTTTGCGATTGATTATGCTTCCATAATAAAGTTCACAGACTATTCACAACCTCGATTGAGAACAACCGACATTCAACTGAAGGATTTCTTGGATTGACCGGGCCTGCCAAGTCTTGGATTCTTATGATAAATTGGTGAACGGAAACGTCTTGTTGGTCTGTCTGTGCGTTTGTTCTGAATGAATTCCCGGGGGCCAATAACTGTAGTGTCTTCCCGAATTAATTAAAAATAATTTTTGTAAGTCGAGTTCTCGGGACATGTGCTTGGAGGTTGGATTTTAACTTGGTTAAATTAAGGAACTGAGTGAGAAAACGGTTTAGGGTTAGTTTGACCTTGTTACCATAGTTTTCTAAAACAGGCAATGCATTGACAGCGTAATAATACAATATACACCAGAGTGAAAGACACTGTAATATATCAATGTTATGTAAATATACAGGCTAAGGGTATGCTAAGTTTATAATATTGAACAGGTAACACGAGAATGACATTTATAAAAACGAAAAATGTTTTGATTTCCCATATTAATTGAGCTATCGGCCGATCGAGTTTCTACGAAGAATCAAATTTTTCGTATTTCGTTTTTTTCCTGCGTAATCTGTTTATCACGGACTGATCATGCCCTTAAAATATTATTTCTCCGTTTTGAAACACTTGTATACCAATATAATATTCCGATTTCTATTTTCAAAACAACGCTTTTCAAGGAATGCGCTCAGAATTTTATTTTATCAAAACAATATGGCTCCTGACAAGTGGGTCGTAAGGTAAATTACTTTTTTCAACACACTTGCTCGTAAAGTGGATCTAATTTCACCGGTTTTAGATATATAAAGCAGCTCATAAAACACGCTGTGTTATAAACGCAAATAGTGAAGTTATATTTTATAACCGCACTATTTGCTATTTACTCGTACCTATATGCTACAAATTGTTTTTTCTTTTTAAAGATTCGAACTGGCCCGCCGCTCGGCGCCAGCCAGTAGGCAGCTCTCCTCGCTGATTATAAAAAGTAAAACGGAAGGAAAGCAACACTGGGCATCACAGTTTTATGGTTGAGTTTATTTAAAATCAAAAATTCAGTTTATCAGGTTATTTTTCCTCGCAATAGTGTTAAAAAAACGTCGTACGCTATACGTGCGTATATTGATTAAACACACTCAGCTCTATTACGCCCTTCCTTCGGCTCGGGCTGAAATTCTGCCTCGTGTGTTATAACCACCATAACGCACTTGTATCGTAATGTACAATTATGCCTTTCTTGACTCTCGTTTGTCCAGTACTATCAGTATGATAGGTGTGAAATTGTAAAAAAAAAATATTTGATTTATTTCACTATGGTATGTTTATATGAATTTACCTACTTTAACTAGACAGTGATTAACGACTCAAAAAAAAAAACATGTTAGTATTTTTTATGGATTTTTCTTCATGATTTTATCAGGCTATTAAATTTTTTGCATTGCAACTAAATGGCTCAAACTAATCCTAAATCATAAATTAATGAAATTTCGAACAAAATTTGTTAAAACACGGTTTAGCACATAGCATGCCAGTAAAGCACAGACACTGCCGTAATATAGATGTAATTGTATTGAATGTTTACTATGTAACGCAGTGTTTTTCACACCTTTTATTATTCTTTTTTACTTTTAAGAATGAATTTATTCGTGTTTAAAATTTATTATAAGCTTGCATCGTATTAATGTCTTGAACAATTATATATTTTTAGATGTAAATCATTCCTTCTTTATATTCTATATTATAGTTTATATATTATTATCTAATCATTACCTTTATGTTTTACTCAGTACTTTTTTGTAAGCCATCTTTAAATAAAAAATTATGTTCCTACATTTCAAACTTTGCATTAAAATAAACCTTTAATGGTAAAACTAATGATAAAATACGTAAAGTTATTATAAATTACAAATATATTGATAGATGTATTTAAAATCGAATTTAGATTTTAAATAAAATTAGACTAATATATTACCCGTAAAGTACCCGTAAATACACATTTTTTTTACTGTCATTTTCGATATTTGTCAAAAAGTTTACAATCTTAATAACCTTTTATATATTTATTTACTTAAATATACTTAATATAAATCTCTAGTTCACTGTATGGATGTATTTTAAATGATGAATATTATACATAATCTTAAGAAATACCTACTATTAAATGTGATTCATAAGTTTATTCAACATTATACATATATTATGTATAGTATTAAAGTGTATATGTCGCATAGAACAAAATATGTATGGGTATTGTATGTGTTTCGGTAAATTAATGCTTAAAAGGCGAGTGTTAGGTGTGATTTTAGATATATTATATGTAATATGCACGTTGGCTGGCAAATGCATATAAGTAGATCAGTAGTTAAAAAAATATACATTGTTTGTATGTGGAATATGTACGTTTACCGATATAGATACGGTAAACGAATTACTTATACATAATGATAATAGAAAAAGTAAAAATTTTCGCGGCTGTGTAAAAAAGAATCAACCTGTGGTTATAACAATTGGTATAAACCAACTAATTTAGGTAGCACCTTACTTTTTCTTCAGTATTCCACAGTAATCTAGAATTTTATAACGTTGTTGATTACTGTTCAGTTATGTTTAATTTCGGTGCCTTATTTTATTGATAAGTTGTTAGCGCAATGCAAGTATTATTTATCTTATGTTAATCTTAATCAAGCATTTTTACTTTTGAGTACATTCCAATGTGTCGCCTAACTTGGTCGGTTTATATATTTATACTGTGTGGTTCGACGTGAATGCAATATGTATTGTGTGCAATATTTTTTACAGCAATATGTATGTGATGATATGTAAGTATGTGAAGTTTCAACTCTATCCAATATTGGGAAGTGGGTCTTATTTAGCTTGCAGGATTTAAGAGCGGACACACAGACAACGGGACAGGTGAAATTAAATAAAGGCTTGTAAAAAATCTACATGTTTGTTGATTTCAATAAATAAAATGCTGTTAAAAAAATTAAGCCTTCCGAATTTTAGATATTTTTTGGCGCTGGCAGGTATAAAATAATTTACTAAATTTTTTGTAACTATGCATTTGTCAAGGTATATAACATATTCAATAAATCATTTCAATTTGGTATTTTTAAAACCAATTAAACTTCATTTTTAAAAGCTGTTATCAACAACAATTATAAATCATGCCGTCAATATGGTATACGAGTATATCATATTTTTTAAATCGGCTTCCTAAATTATATTTCTGATACATAAGTACTTATTTCAAGTTTTACTAGCAATAATATAATGATTATAGATTTTTGAGCAATATAAAGTTCTTCCGTCAGGTATTATTTATTATGAGATTAATTTAAAAAAAATTACCAATGTGTTTTAAAATTTTAATACAACATTATTTTTGTTGATACATTTAACGATATACAAAATAAAAATAAAGTAAAATATCGGTGCAATTAGATTTTATTTTAGATTTCACATTTATATATGTTTTAAAATGAATAACTTTACAGATTCATAGTTATTATGCATTTGATGTCTTACTTTGTACTTTTATTTAGGAAATACTTTAGCAATAGAACACGTCGAACCTACACCGCATTATCTCTTAGATTAAAAGCGACGGGTCTTATACTTCCAACGGCCGTCGCCTGTATATATTACATTTAAAGTAATACTAATCATATATTTACAAAACTACCGTTTATTTTTTCGTTTTTTTTTTGTACTTTTTTTGAAGTGGCATGTTTTACACCCCGCCGCAAGGGGTGGCGTTAAGTAGCATACTGCATTTTATATTAATAAATTTTTCTTATATGTGGAGTTAATGTTTCATTCATAAATCATACCTTACTTTTATTACCCGACTACTGCGAAGCCAAAAAGAGGGTTATTTCGCCGCTATGTATGTATGTACAGATAAACATTTGTTCTCTCGACTACCTCCGTGGTCCAGTGGTCAAGGCGTCTGCCTTGTGATCCGGAGGTCATGGGTTCTAATCCCACTGGGAAGCATGTTTTGTGAAAAGTTGTTTCCACTCTGGTTAGGATATTGCAGGCTTAATCACCTGATTATCCGAAAAGAAAGAAGATTCCGTGCTTCGAAAGGCACGTAAAACTGTTGGTCCCGAACGCCATCTAGCGTTTGTACCTATCCTAGGATTGGTTCTGGTCTACCCTTTGGATAGCGGAGGTCAGACGGCAGTCGCTCTGTGTAAAACAGTAACCTTGCCAAATTACCTAGGTTAGGTAGCGGACCCCGGGCTCTAAAGCGTAACCGCTGACGATGCAACCGGGAATACGCTCGGATGATGATAAACATTTGTTCCCTCGTATTTTCAATAATATCCATGATACATTGCCAAATGGGATATCGTTAGAAGCATCTTGGGTGTCCACTGGTTATGCTGGTGTGGTATGTGACGTCATAGTAAATTCTGTGTCTTCCTAAATATCTGCATAAAGTAATCCACAATTTTTTTAAAAATAAATCGTATGTACATAAAAGGGCTCAATTAGCAAATATTTAACTAAATTATTGAATTAAAACTGGATAAACGTAGGTACTTTTTAATGAGAATTTTCACACAGTCGGGTTTTTAGTTATCTTGTAGGCGGCATAAAAAAACTTTGTTTCTTCTTGCCCTAGAACCCTGTTTGTCACTATGAACAGGCTATGTGAGATACCTTTAGGCGGGACACCAGTGAGTTGGTCACTTACATAAAAACAAAAAACCTTTTTACGTAATAGTCGCTTTTTTTGACATCCATACAAGATTTGGCAATGGTTTTTTTACAATCGGCATGATGGACGGGGGTTAGTACAGATATAATAAATGATAGAAAACGATGGAGAGAGTCGACATACAGAGTCGACCCCAAATAGGGAGAAGGCGAGGAAGATGAATGATGATTCGCTTTTTAACCGACTTCAAAAAAGGAGGAGGTTATCAATTCGACTGTTACGCGATATCTTCGCCAATTGTGAACAGATTTTGATAATTCTTTTTTTATTTGATTTTTTTTTTATACTACCAAGTTGCTCCCATTTTAATTTGGTGAAGATATGATGAAGAACTTTGGAGATATGGAAGAGACTCCTAAAAAATAAATTGAAGTCGGTTGTTTTTTTTTTGTGAAAAATGTAATTATTTCCATAAGTGACCAACACATCGGAGATTTCAATCTTTAAAAGATGTTTTTACAGAACATATGTAAATATTTGTATGTACAGTATTTTGTAGCGGGAGCGAGGTGGTCAGTTGCTCTTCTGGTTGCTTTTCAGTTGTAGCCCTTTTGCGCCGCTGTGGCACACAAATGCATTTCTTAATTTTCCTTTTAACTGTAATTCTTATTTGTATGTATATGTGTGTTACAGAAGAATAAATAAATTACGTATCTATCTATCATTACGTCTAACATAATCCCATCCCAACTAATATATAAATGCGAAAGTGAGTTTGTATATTTGTTTATGTATTTGTTACCTCTTCACGCTTTATCTGCTGAACCAATCTTCTTGAAAATTCGCATACACATAGTTAGGAGTACTGAGAAGGACATTGTGTACCTTTCATCTCTGAAAAAGTAATGTTCCCGTGGGTCACGCGAGCGAAGCCGCGGGCAAAAGCTAGTAAACTATTAAGGCGAGATGGGTTCACAATTTGCAATACTGTGCGTGTTTTTGAAAAATCACTGATAATAAACTACTGCAGTTTATTCCTCAAAAAAATTACATAAAAATCATAAGGATTTTCTACAAACACCCACAACAGCTAAAACACGATTGAGAATTTTTGGCTCGATAGAAAAAAATCACAAACATACCTCTTTTGCCTTATAATAAAATGGGAGCGGCAAATATCCGGTCGGCCCCGGGTGGCAAAAAAAAATACCGGGTGGTGAAAGCCCACGCTACGCCACTGTCCTCAATCATTAAAATTCACTTTCGATGAACAGTTTGCCATTTGGTGCCTGAAGAGTTTAATTATAGGTGTGATTTGTCCTTATTTATTTATTCATTTGTACAAGGAAAATTATTAAAAGTATTTACACGCACCGAAAAATTAAAAGGTAACAGATTCACCACGCCATCTATGAGTTTAAGTTGGCACCACAATACTCGTAATATCACAGACACGTCACAACCCAAATATCTTTGTTACAACCAGACGATGTAGACGGCGCTCTGCTACCGAGTTATTTGTTTATTTTGTTTATTTTATTTTATTTATTAAGGTACAATCACAGATAACAGAACTACTTCATTTATAGTACTTATATCTAAGACCAATATTATTCTGAAATCCTACAAAAGACTGTACACGACACTACAGAGAATATTAATACTGGGTGGCGCAAAAGTACTGGCACTAAAGAAAATACTTTTATTTTTTTTATATGACATTTTCTGTCATTCTGTTGTTGAAAATTGTGTAGTGAACAAATGTAAAATACACTGAAAATAAACATGGACCGTTTTACTCCCCAAGAACGTGGAATAAACACTATGGACTTAGTGAGGGACGCTTTTCCAGGCCGAGTTATCTCTCGTTTTGGCGATTTGCCTTGGCCTGCAAGATCACCCGATCTGACCAGTCCAGACTTCTTTCTTTGGGGTTTTTTGAAATCTCGGGTGTATGTGAACAAGCCACAGACTCTCGCAGCTCTAAAAGAAAACATTCGTCAAGAAATAACGAACATATCGCAGGAAGTGTTACGGCAAGTTATGCAAAATGTCATAAATAGGGCTCAAATGTGTATCAACTCTGGAGGTCACCATTTAAAAGACATCATCTTTAAATCCTAATGGTACGAAATTTAATGGCACAAATATACATTTAAAAAAACCTAAATCTAGTTTTCTAATTTAGAAAAAATGTTATAGCTGAACCAAATAGGGTCTTTACTTTTGCGCCACCCAGTACATGCAAGCAAATAAACAATCAATCAAACATGAATCAATAAATATAACTGCTAATTATTTATAATTGTGCTGCCAATAGATGGCATATCAATATTTTTCAAAGAGCTAGTACTATGCTAGTAGTACTAGCTCTTTGAAAAATATTGTAAGTACATTACTAGCATAAAGAAACCAAAAATATAGTATGGTAAGTACTATACCATATGCTTGGTTTGTTAGCGGCCGACATTGGTGTTAGATGTTAAGACGATACACGGAGTGCAGTGCTGCCCCCATTTGAAGTAAATTATTTGTAAGGAAACGGAGATATCCACCACTTTTGGCGGATACGAGTTTAAAAGCTAGACGGATCACCAATGATTGTTTCACTGTAGTTCATGAAATAATATAAACAGCTATCTAGTGCACATGCCTGACGGAGCAAACTTGTAAATAAAGATTCTAAATAAGGTCCTTTGGGGACATAAAAGAAGTTGGTAGGACCCTAATTTGAACTAAATTGTTTTATCGTAAATATGGTGAAAAATTCGAACTACTTAGTTCCAGTAGTCCAACCAAGTTTGTCCCAATAGACTACCAGTAGAACTATTGGGACAGAAATTCTCAGTAGTCCTATTGGTAGGTATTTGTACCTTATTTAAGATCAAACAATTTAGTTTAAATAAGGGCGCCAACTTCTGCAACAACGTGTGTCGAGGAGCCATTTGACCATTTCACCTTAAGGTGAAGATATAGGCAAATGGCCTTGAAGTGTGAAATAAATTGTTAACTCGTAAATATGGTGATAATTTCCATATTGCTCTTCGTCATGCACTAGATATCCTTTTAAATTATTTTATGAACTGCCGGTGAAACTATTATTGGTGATCCGTCTTTCTTTAAAACTTGCCGTGGCCACTTTTGGCGGAGGCAAGTTTTAAAACTAGACGGACTAATGTAAATACTTTTAACGGTGGTTCATAAAATAATTTAAAGGGCTATCTAGTGCGCGACGAAGAGCAATATGGAAATTATCTCCATATATACGAGTTAACAATTCATTTCAAATGAGGGCGCCAAGGCGGTTCAAGGTCATTTGCCTAACCCTTCACGTTAACTGCTATATAGGACTGACAGAAAACAATTGCGACTGTCCCCAACATAGGCACAGACTCTATTGAAATACTCCATACAAGTTTAACGATCAGCTAATCCGAGTTTGTGTGGAAACCAAAAAAATATATTATTTACATATTGGGGAAAGTTGTTCAGTATCATGGACTGAATTCATCTTTAAAATAGTTTCAGTATCAAAAATAAAAATCAAATATTTATTCAGTAATTAGGCCTTTGCAGGCACTTTTATACGTCAATAATTATAATGTACATTACGTGTAATGTTTATTTATATTTAAATTATTTTTTTTGTTGAACGTTTCACAACGACTACTGCTGAGAAGAAACGCTGAAAGAAACTCGTTTACACAGTATTGGTCGCCTACGCGCCTACAGTATATTTTATTTATTTCTCTCGCATTTCTTAAATATTTTTGCACAAACAAAATGTTGCGAATACTTATTTTTTTCCCGTTACTGAAATATTCTTGTGTTGAGTTTAAATAAATTCCGCAGTTTTTAATTTTTTTTGGAATTGTACTTTATTTATTATGGTGCTAAATAAAGTCAGTCAGTAGAAGTTTTGCACCAAAAATAATTTAAAAACAATGACCTTCAATAAGTGATATTGTAGGTACATTGAATAAAAAATAATAATTTGACTAACATAATAGGCGAGGCGGCTAACAATAGCAATCCATCACTATTGCATAATTACACATTTTGACTCTTTTTTACGACCTCGTCCACCATCATGCTAAAAGCGGCCTTTGGCTCTTTCGGCCCTAAACTTTGTCTACCGTAGCAACTACTGTCTGTAAATAAACAATAGTAGGTAAAACAATTGATCTGAGTCATATATGACTTATGGGACAGTGAAGTTGCTAGATATAAAGCCAGCACGGATGGCAAATGCAATTATACGGCTAGCATGAATGCATACATCACAATACACGTCTCATGGACGCCTCACTGACATCAATGCACTCCGCCTCCCGGCCTCACATTCCCTGCCAATTACATGAATTACATCCAATCCCAGCGCCGCTCGTAATACACGTCCGTCCGTGCAGACAGACGACGTTCGTATTTGCTTGATTCCGAGATATTTCCAAGATATCGAATGCTTCTTCATTTACTCGACTGCGCCAGGAGGGTTATGTTTTGATGTACGTTACGGTTATAAATAATACAAATTTGACAGATTTAGCTGGTTTGGGATACAAGAAAATACTTATTACAATGTACCAGCTGCTTTTCTTTCCAAGCAGATCGTAAAAGCCCAATAAAAGCCAATCGCAAAATTTTCAAGTGAACCATCACGATTCAAATGGCTTTTGACTACTACTGCCCTTGGGCTAGATTGGTTAATCTTACGCTTGTGACTATATACTTTTTCTTTGTCTTAGCGCGTTCCCGGTTGCATCCTTAGCTGTGCTGCTTCGGAGCCCGGGTTGGGCTTTTCCGCTTTGTCTTCTCCAAATATTACATGTATGTGACTAATACTATCACGTTTTTTTCCCTAATGCAGCAGACACAGCATTTAGGGTCTTGTGGCTCTAAGCACACAGAGCCCAGGGCCGCAACAATCAAAGGCCACTTTTAGCGTGTTAGTATAGCCAATCGACTCGAAAGAAGAAGATAGTGGGTAAGAAGGTGGAAAAAGAGTATATTCTTAGCTTTTTCTTTCCTCCCGATTCAGTAGGTACGAAAGAATGTTTTATGAAAATGGTACAAAAGGCCGACTCAAAATTCCAATTTAGCATGTGCCGATAAAATGCTGGCATTCGATTGAAACTCGGTAAAACAGGGAAACAGGTTCGGAACATTTAATCGAAACACATAAATTGTAGTCTATTTCTACGCGAAATTAAAACAAAGTTTTAATAGGGGCCGCCTCAGCGAGGAGCGGGCTGGCTATAATTTGTATAGATAAGGGCGTTAATATAGTCGTTGCGGAGTGGCAAGGGCAGGAGGCTCGGTGGGAGAACGCATTACTATCGCTTTCTATGCCCGATTCTCTTTCAAGTACATAATATACATGCTGACTTTTTAACCACCAGTCAAATATTTGGATCAAGTCCAGTCCATGATACTGAACTACTTTCCATAAAAACAATTAACGATAAACTATAATAAAAATTCGCCTTCCCATACAAATCAACTCGGCCAGCCAACCAACCAACGGATTTTGTATGGAAGGACGAAAATTTTTTATCGATTTTTAATAACTTAGAAAGATTATAGAAAGTAGTTCAGTATCATGGTCTGAACTGCTTCAAAAATTTGTCTGGTGTTTAAAAAGTCAGCCAGTATTTTGACTGTGAAACTCACTAGGCGCGACTTGTACCTCTGAGTTTGTACTCATGTACGGTCTCAACTGCCACCACTTGCTTCCTGCACACTATTGTAACTCGATGACATTCATACGTCACATCGACAAATTTTACACCAGTGTTATAATAACACCACGATAAGAAGAAAAAACCAGAAACCTATAAACCAATCCTATAACTACACAATATCGAATGCTCTAGTTCTACTACCGACTTTTCGTTTCCACACTAAAGTTGGCGAAATGTGGCGAGCTGCAACAGAAGTGAATAAATAACTTCGGACATGTTTGGAAGCTCGGGGAATACTAAGCGAGACTGCTGCTTGTTGTGTTAATTTTGTTTTCATAGCCGTATGGTTTCCGGCAGATTAGAATAGGACCACTCCAAGTCTTCCTGTGGATGTTGTAGAAGGCGACCTAGGATATACAAGGTAAACAAAACGTATCAATGAGACCTCTTCAACCCGCTGGCTAGCGTGCAGAGTGTAGCCCAAATACATTGGCTACTCTGGCCTAGTATGGCCAAGGAAGAGAGGGTTATACTCCGCAAAGGAGATTTAAAAACACCTGATGATGGCGTGTAAGTAGCTATTAATTTATCCAATTTTATTACCATTTAACCAACAGGAGGTGAAGGACAAGTGATGCCAAAGTAGGAGGAAAATAAAATTTTAATAATTACTTACTAATCACTGGTGTCTACTTAGGTAAATTTCTATGATTACTACCTATAATATTATTGTGAGTTTACAGCAATTGTGTAGCAGACTCACGCTCAGTATTCCCCAAGCGTCCGAAGATGTCCGACTCAGTTATTTATGCACATCTGTCCGCTGCACGCCACATTTCACTATTCATGAGATAACAATGTTGCTATTTTACTAAAGTCCATTGTTTACATATTGACTTTACAAGAAGCCGCTACTTCTCTACGATGTAGATATTAATATTATTGTGATTTGACAGGTATTGTGTTATAGGCGTCCTTAGGCGGATCAATTAATTCCTTTATTTTATTTTGCATTTGAAGAAAGACAAGAAAATTAATATTTTATATAAGTATCGCCAAAACAAAATTGAACCAAAAGCCTAAAGGATTAAAAGCCTTTACAAGCTTTTCGCCTGTCAAGCCCCTAAATTGAGAGTCTTGCCTTCAGAAAAATATCTAAAATCCTATAGTCGTCGGGAATACTACTCGCATCCCACTATCATCTGTGAGAAGGTTGAGCTGATGTACTGTTGATTTCTGGGTTAAAATTTACTAAAAAAAGGCGCGGCTATATACTGAACTATTTATTGCTCTTTCTTATTATGTTGTCTTTTTATACTTAATTTTTTTTAGTTACAATAAAGTTATTACAAACAAACAATTACAATATGACCAATTATGTGACTTATGTACATCACGCGAAGAAAAAGCACTACCTATTCGTTGGCAAATATCAAGTTGCAACCATGTGGTTTATCCATCGATACTTGAAGCTTTATTGGGGGACCAACTAAAATATAGAACAGTGCGCTGACACGACGCTACAGCCCCAAAGTTCCGAACTCGGCGCGTCCCCCGGGTCCCGGCCACTATCCTGGATTGAAGACAATGTACAAACAGGATTATCGAAATGTAAAGAGCTCGGTGGCCCAGTGGGGGAACATTACTTGCGCTTGTGCATGTTAAGCACTCTAGAGAGTAATCGCTAATTGGATTGGTGACCATCTGTAGCTTACAATATCTTGAGCTTACAATATTCTTTACGTGCTACACACACAAATAAACAACAATGTAGCTTTTTAAACTTTCACAGTTGACCACATTAGTATGAAAGAAAACGGAAGACGAAATATCAAAAACTCGTAAATAGTAGTCACGGTTAATATCCTGTTTTATTTCATACTAAAACAACAACGACATTAGAAATATAGCTTTTAATGTTTTATGTTGTTACATTTCTAAACACTTGACTTACTTGTCTCCAACAATGTTTTCCTCGAGGCGATATACATGTATGTACAATGTACATACACTTTATCACGTCTTTATCCCTAATGCGGCAGACAGAGCATTTTTGCAGCACTAAGCAGATAGAGACCAGGGCCACAAGACCCAAATACCACTTTTGGCGTGATGGCGGAAAAAGGAATCAAAAGTAGGGTTGCTATTAATATGGTTCCCATTTTCACTAATTCCTTGTTCGGTTTTATAGCATATGAGCGGGACAAGCAGCAGCTGGTAAGTTCTAAAATTTTCCTTTCACAAGAGAAAAACGAGAAAATATTAAAAATGAAATGGAAAAAAAAACTTAGAATTTATCAATAGAAACCAACATGGGAGAATGAATAGCAGTAGCTCGGCGCGATATGAATATATTTGAATAGAAAATGCAGACCTTATGCACTGAATTGAAGCTACATTCATGATCACGATCAGGTCTTTTTTTGGTCTCCACTGCAGGAGCACGACCCTTCCTGTACTGCCAGAGCCATATATAAGCCAGAGCAGTCAGAGGATTTAGCCTACACTCTCCACGCTGGCCAGACGGGTTGGAGAGGTCTCATTGATAAATAAATAAATATATAAGGACAAACCACACTGATTAAGCTAGCCCCAAATTAAGTTTTTAAACTTGTATTATGGGATACTAACTCTACGATACTATATTTTATGATAAATACATAAATAGATAAACACCCAAGACCCAGGACAATTTGAAAAAGGCCATTTTCTATTTTTCCCTGGCTGGGAATCGAACCCAGAACCTCCGGATTAGCGGTCTAGCGTGTTAACCATTACGCCACGGAGGTCGACTTTGATGTTTACTCGTATAAGCTTTGTTTAGCTTGTGTTTCCTAAGTCGCCTTCTACGACATCCACGGGAAGACTTGGAGTGGTTCTATTCTACTCTGCCGGGAACCACACGGCTTAGCTAGAAGCTACATTACATTGATGGAACACTAGCAGGAATCAATTGAGAGCTCAAGCTTAAAGCTTCGTTAGAGCCAATCAGATGTAATAAATCCGATATGTCCAAGGTCGGCATATCTACTGATCTATAGACTTCGCCTCTATTAGACAAAAAATAGAAAGAGTTTAGGTAACTACTTAGCTGTATTTATAAAAAATATGAATTTTTAAATCACTTACAAATAAATAAATATATAAATATATAGGGACAAATCAACTGATTAAGCTAGCCCCAAAGTAAGTTTTGAACTTGTGTTATGGGATACTAACTCAACGATACTATATCATAATAAATACACATATAGATAAACACCCAAGACCCAGGACAGTTTGAAAAAGGCCATTTTCCTACTTGCCCTGGCTAGGGATCAACCCCAGAACCTCCGGATTAGCGGTCTAGCGTGTTAACCATTACACCACGGAGGTCGAACACATAAATATTGACCAAGCGAGCGAAGCGTCTCAGTTTTGAGATTAGGCAAAAATGCTTTTGTCCGACTGTTCGCGCCTACAAGTCTCATTTTTCAACCGATTTTGATGAAAGTTGTTACACAAGTTCCTTGACTTATTTAATTTTTAGTCGATCGCAATTTTTGATTGGGTAAGAAACAGCGGGAAAGGGTACTCTTTACTCGTACATTTTCATTTTGCTGTAGCATTATTTATAAACGGATTCCAATCATATTTGAGTAAGGACTTCATTTTAAACAAGATGTTGCAAAAATATTTCCAAAAGGAGGGAGTGAAGGGGGAACAGGGAACAGGGGGTTAGTTTGTTGTGAAATGGCTTTGCTCAATCAGGGAAAAGAAGAAAATGGAGGTCGTGAGGTACACTGTTGTCACAAAACCACACGGTTTTTTCTGTCAAATCACTTCTAAATTGGTAGCATAATTGCTTTTTGATTAAGAGCTAGCGGGCTAGCTTATTTTTATGAATAGGCTTTGCTTATCCATCCTTCATAAATAATAAGTAAATGATTAGATTAAGAACATTTGACTGAAATAATGGTACGTAGAAAACTTGTGATTAAAAATTATTTTCTTTTTCAAGAATTATGACCAATTTTTCTTAACTGGTATCAAGGAAAACATAAAAACAGAATGAACCAGCTGCCTCTCGTAAAAGTATCAGATTGTACAGGGCGAAAATGCGAATTATGTTAATAGGCGATACGCCCATTAACCCATCACTATTTTCATTTATCTTACTAAAAGGTTTTTGAAGCAAATGTGAGTGGAAGAGTAGGTCAGGGTCGCCCTCGACGAACCTGAGCGACCCGATTCCAAAAAAAGTAGAGAAGAGGAGGGAATGCATGATGGGAGTAATGAGTGTAGATGAAGCGAGAGAGGTCTGTCAGGATCCTAGCAGGTGGAGGTCCACAGCCTCTGCCCACCGTTGTCGGATGTATGTATGTATTTTTCACCTTCTCGCTGACCATCAAGCTAACAGCAAGATCTAAAGCAAGCTTCTTAAAATTTTGCAGTTTTGCTGCAAAAACGGTCAGCCATTATAAAGTCACAACTAAATTACTGTGAAATTACGAATGATTAGTGGTGAAATAATCGCGACTACGATAGTAACGTGTAATTTTTCAATATTATCTATATAATGCATGTATGATAAGTAAATGTAATTGATGTAAGTCGTTTTTATCACAATAAACAATTAAACAATGCCTTTTCTGCCTCATTAGGGATCTACACTAATATTATAAAGAGGAAAGATTTGTACCTATTTTTGTATGTTTGTAATGAAAAGGCTCAAAAAGTACTGGGCCGATTTAAAAAATTATTTCACCGTTGGAAAGCTACACTATTCCCGAGTGACATAGGCTATGTGTGTACCACGGGCGAAGCCGGGGTGGACTGCTAGTTAGGGATAAAGACGTGATGGTATATGTTATCATCATAATCATCAGGTCTTTTTTAGTCTCCACTGCAGCAGCATGACCCTTTGTACTACCAGCGCCATATTAGCCAGAACATCAAAGAATTTGGCCTACAACCTTCAAGCTAGCCAGACGGGTGGAGAGGTCAAATTGATGTTCATAGCTTTGTTTAGCTCGTGTTTCCTTTGTCGCCTTCTATGTTATATACCTACATCTACGGGAAGACTTGGAGGGTTCCTATTCTACTCTGGGAACCACACGACTACCTAATGTATATTATGACCAAAAGCGAGGAAGCGTAAAGTGCCATTTCTGCACTCTCCTCGTTTCGCGCCACAACGCAAAGCTGAAAATCCAGTCATTTATCATCACTAAGAAAGTTCTTTGTGAAATCTTTTACCGTTTGGAAGTTCGACTGTTGCAGAACGGATAGTGTAGAAATTATAGAGTGAAGCCGTAAATTGTCGGATAAAATTGGCCGATTTATTTTGAGGCTTTGAAAACATCTATTTTATTAATGATTGCGGAAAAAATGGATAATTGATAACGACATATTTTCATAGTTACTATTTTCTTTTCAAATACAGACCACACAACCGGTTTTAACTGTGGCACCACCCGCAAAGTATATATGGCCTTTCAAACAAAAAAAGAATTTTTCAATCGGTCCAACGTTTTCGAGTAATCGGAGAAGATACATAAAAAAAGATTCCGACAAATTGATAACTTCTATTTCTTTAAATCGATTTTCAAAAAATAATTTTATGGAAAGTAGTTTCGTATCATGGACTTCTGAACTTGCTCCAAACATTTGACTTAAAATCCCCCTGTATCACCCTGTATAAAGGTATGTGTAAAGAAATTACACAATTCAATAAGTAATAATAAATATCATTTATTTTACCTACACTCCGAGTGTGAGCGTTACCCGCCCAAAACAAGTTGACATTGACGAATGAGAAAGCAGACTTAGGCGGGCGGATACTGGTGTACCTACTTAAACCAAGTATTACTTTAGTCCACTTACTATTAATCATAATACTAGGTTAGGTAATTCACACCATCTTATTGTGAAACATGGACTAACTGTATGTAAGGTTTAAACCATTATCAGCCCAAATCAAGTTGACATCTAGTAAAATGACACTATCTGAACTGACAATATTAACTTTATTTAGGGGGATAATGGTTTAAACCAAGTATTAAGTTAGTCTACTTACAAGACTAGATAGGTAACCAGACACTTAAAATTAAAACGTCTTTTAATAAGAAACAGGGTATCCGTCCAAATCAAGTTGACATTTAATATAATGATTTCATTTGTCAATGTCAACTTGATTTGGACGGATAATGATGTAAACCTAGTAATAAAGTTAGTCTTTATTTTATAATACGACAGAAAAAGTCTAACGCCGTTGTAGGTGAAGAGGAATGACAAATATCGGTCAAAATCTCCCTAGGGCATGAAACGCCACGTATAAATACAGATTAGAAGGACTGAAGTCAGCCATTAAATACATTGGGGTTATCTAAACTTCTGTTCCCAGTACGCATCGCTCTTTATTTTTGGCTCTCTGCTCTGGGCGTAATAAATTGACGCCCAAATTGAGGGGCAGACCTCAGGGCCTTGGAGGCGCGGGAGAGAAGTCCGCATTCGACAAAGATTTAAAGTAAAATGGAAGATATCGCATCTTCCACTTTACTTTAAATCTTTGTCGAATCGAGACATATAAAGACTCGATTAATATTGAGCCAGAATGTAAGTGTTTAGAGGCACGAGTTAAAGCCACTGCACTCACGAAATATCTAAGCATTTTTCTGGTCCTCGTAACCTCAAAGGGGTAAACAGCGCGGGCGCTGATAAACAAGATCTGCGATGGCATGTTTGACATGTTCTAATTTTGTCTTCAAAAAGCTAAGATACTATTTAAACATTAATCCAAAATTGTTACTGTATTATTACTACCATATAACGTATTAAAAATATACTAAAACTATTCGAAGGGTAAATTCAGTTTATGGTTCTGAACAACTTTCTTCAAGAAACTTTATTTCCATAGAAACTCTATCAATTTGTATAGGAGGCAAATTTATATTTTTTAAATTTCGAGATATGCTTTATGGGGAAAGTCTTAAAATAGTTTTAGTACCTATATTTTGTTAGAGCCTGTATACCTTTTTTATTGTATTTTACATTACCATCAAATATCTGAATTTAGTTTTAAGTTCTTCACGACAGTAATACCGTTTTAAACATTAACTGAAAACGTAGATATGTACATACCTAGACTTTCTTGTGATTTTCGCATATCTACCAGAAAATTTTCATCCTCGGGCTTCAATGCCAAATTTCCGGAGGAATTAAGGACCACCTATATAACTAAAGGTTAACCAGGGTCCCGTTTGAATGTAAGAAACTCACGACCTATCTATGTATACCTGCCGCCCGTGACGTTTTACACACCAGCCAAATTTTTAGAGACTGAACTACTTTCTACAATTTTTTAATTGAAAATCCAGAATTTTGGTTATTGGTCAAAAATGTATATACATGTGGTATACAGATTTTGGTCTTTTTAGGGTTCCGTACCCAACGGGTGCAAACGGGACCCTATTACTGAGACTCCGCTGTCTGTCCGTCTGTCCGTCTATCACAGGGCTCTATCTCTTAAACCGTAATAGCTAGACATTCGAAATTTTCACCGATTATGTATTACTGTGGCCGCTACGAGTAACAAATACTGAAAATAAAAAAAGTTAAAAATTAAAGGGGGGTCGCAATACAAGAAACGTGTTTTTTCAGCGTTTTTAACTAAATCTTTATAATGGCATTAACTAGATACTTGAAATCACAGATTATGTATTATTATGGCCGCTATAACAACAAATACTAAAAATTAAAAAAAGGGGGTCTTCATGCAATAAAAGTGTTTTTTTAGCGTTTTAAAACATTGTACGGAGGTACGGAACCCTTCATGTACAAAGTCAACTCGCACTTGCCCGTTTATTTAAATTAAATCAATCTGGTTTTAGAGCACCTCCTTTTGCACGCATGTCGTTTAAGAAGACTAAGGGCCTACGCGGGCGCACGCAACGTGTTCAGTCTATCTCCGTCACAAAATCTATGTGCGAAAGAGAGCAGAATCCGTCGCGTGATGCCGTGTCTCTGTTACACGTAGAGTTAACAGATAACGGGCAGTAGCGTCCTCTGTGCAACGACTTACGTAACATCTACTGCGATCACCAACCCACCCGCCAACTGTGGTGATAATGGGCATATCCTCTGTTAAATCACATCACAGACTAGAGACTACTTACGTACAGAAGTCTCACTCAACAAAGAAATTCAAAGAAATATCTACTCAATGTAGTTAGCGATATGGTTTAATTTAGATCACGTCAGAACTCAGCACCTTTTCGTTTACATACCTAGACATCCATTGCAGGCCAATTTCATTCTTATTACTCTGCACATACGATTCGTATAACTGAATTTACCACCCCGAGGGGCCGGCAGCGCACATAGTAATAATGTAGGTACATTTTCGATACCTAAACGGGGAGTGACACAGGCCTGGTTAAATGAAAGGGTTCTTTAATACAGCAGCGGACTAATATATACTGATAAAGAACTTACAGGCATTTCCCTATATCTGATTTAGATGCAGCTATTGCTGCTATAAACGATGACTTGCGCCAGGTCAGCGAGTGGGCCCAGTCTTTTGGTCTTAAAGTTAATTCAAAAAAGTCTCAGGCTATGCTTATTGGTAGTAGTTATTATCAGAGAACCATCTCCTTTATATCTTGATGGCTCTCCAATAGCATACACTGATTCTGCTAAAAACTTAGGGGTTATTATGGACAGAACCTTAAGGGTCGGCACCATGTAAACTGGGTTTGCGCGGGCAACAAGTTTGTACAGAAAGCGTTTGATTTAAGTCAAATAATGTATACACATAGATAGAGGAAGAGTTGGGACAGTAGACGAAAAAAAGGACTTTTTAAAATATTTTGTAGTTTTCCTAAAAACAAGCATTGAATTTACCCAAAAACATGCAAACCGCACTTTGCGCGGGCAATAGTTATGGCTTAAGTAGAAAAGACCACTAAGAAAATTATACACCTAGTTATAGGTGAATAGACTAGCCAGTAGACGAAAACCGTATTTTTTTAATTTTCATTCAGAAAAAGTAAGATAATTGTAAAGAAACCTGAAAGAAATATTTTAGAAAATCTTGCTACAAACTGGCTTGTTTTTCTGCGTAAAGAAATATTCTAGCAAGGGATTGCATATATTTTATAAAAATAAAGGCTATTTTGAAACATTATTCTTAATATTTGCTTACAATGCAATCACGCAATAATAAAAAAAAATATTTAAAAATTGGATGTTTTGCAACGTTTTTGACAGAATTCTCTGAAATGGCGGCCATGATTCTTCCATACAAATTCAGTTGCCCGCCGGGCGTTCAGGAAGGAGGCCGTGTCGAATTTTTCAAAAAAATCCATTTTCGAATTACGTAAAATTGCATTACAGTCTAAAATATTTCAATAAAAAACTATTTACAAACTGCCAAATTATGTCATACTTTTGCTACACTATGGTACAGTTTTGACATTTTGTTGACATTCAAGCAAAGATGTAATGCTATCGCAGATACGGCATCGTTTTAACGGCAACGGCATTTTTTATTTTTATTTTATTGAAAATTAAGTTAATGAAAAAAATAATTTGGTTTGATTTATTACCTATATTTTTTAATTGGCGATTAGGGTGAAAATCCGATTGGAACTTTCTCGGGTCGCGGAATCATATTAACTGTTTTTGTAATAAAAGGTGCTGTTTAATTAGGGTTTTACAATTATTTTGAGGGGTGATTCAGTCTGAAATTTGGAATAATTTTTCCCCATGAATGTATATCAAAATACGAATTGACATTATGCGTAATATATCGAACCACAGGTTATACTAGATCTATACTTGGCTAGGCAGGCAGGCTATAGTAGGCTATTTATCTATACTAATATTATAAAGAGGAAAGATTTGGTTGTTTGTTTGTTTGCATTACATGGCTCCGAAACTACTGGACCAATTTAAAAAAAAACTTTCACCGTTGGAAAGGTACACTATCCCCGAGTGACATAGGCTTTGTGTGTACCAAGGGCGAAGCCGGGGTGGACTGCTAGTATAGTATAATGATATTAAAATAACAGTCAAAAAACAAAAAAAAATCTGCATTTTCATACAAAAGTGTGCAGCCGCCCGGGAAATTTGTATAGAACCTGATTTTTTTGGTGTTTTTACTGTTTTTAGGGTTTCGCTTGTCTGTCTGTCCGTAAGTCACAGCCAATTTGCTACGAAACTATTAGAATGATTAAGTTGAGATTTAGTACCTACACTTATGTAACTTAGTGACCCAAAGATATATGTATAACGTAAATAAATTAAATTTAAAAAAGGGGGCCACTTATGGTGGGTAAATTAGACATTAAAAAAAAGTTTTGATAACAAAATCGTGTGACATATCAAATGAAGGAACTTTTTATGACAATTTTAAATATATATATTTTTTATTATTTTTTAGATCGGTATTTTTAAGTTATTTAAGAAAATGGGCGAAAATTGACCCCCCCTACTAAACTACTGGACAGATTCAGTTGAAATGTGGTGCACATAATGAAATTTGTGACCCAAAGACGGAAGTAAAATGTAGGTAAATGAATAAATTAAAAAAAATGGGGCCACTTATGGGAGATAAATGAGACATTAAAAAAAGGGTTTTGTGAACTATATCGCGTAAAATATCAAATGAAAGAGCATTTTATGATAATATTAAATATATTTTCTATATTTTTTAAGTTGGTGTTTTTGAAGTTATTTTTGAAAATAAATAATAAAAATATCCTTATCTCCGAAACCACTGAACCCAAACTTTTGAAAAAGATACAGTTAATAGTTCTTTACCTTATTACAGGAAAACCTATTAGAAGATAAAAAATAAAAGGGTGCAATAATGCTAATTACTGCTTCATTAATCAACCAATTTTTTTACCCGTTTTCAGGAAAAGATTTCTTTTTAGTGCTCTTTGTTGATTCGTTAAAAATATTGTACAAAATCAAACAGTCACGTCATTGATAGAGGACATACAGCTGCTAAGCCAAGACGTTGATCTGTTCAACGTGCAATCCTTTTTTACTCTCCGAATTTACATAATAAGGTGAATAGAAGTGAAAGGTGTTACGATTGCAGATGGTCGCTAAACGTATTGTTTCACAAAGAAAATTCAAATGTGTATATTTTCTGTCAGTGGAACACAAAACGTGTAGTTTTCCAAGTCACCGCTCGCGTAAAATACTATTTGATTGTATTTTTGAGACCGTCCTGTCAGCGATAAGTAATATTGATTTACGCAGAAATATCATAAATTTGTCTATGGTTCCCTAAAATTTCAACTTAACCAAAATAAACCGGCCACGTGCCGTGACGGGCCACGTGCAGTGTAGGGTTCCGTAGTCAGTACCTACTTGTTTTATGTAACTAACAACTGCCTAACTTTAGGTCTGAATTCAGTCCATGATACTGAACAACTTTCACCAAGGAACAAACGAAATACAAAAAATATTTTTGATCTCTTACACACAAGATTTGGCAAAATGTAATATTTATGTAATATATGTATGGAATATGTAAGGACAAATCACACTAATTAAGCTAGCCCCAAAGTAAGTTTTAAACTTGTATTATGGGATTCTAACTCAATGATACTATATTTTATGATAAATACATACATAAATAAACACCCAAGACCCAGGACAATTTGAAAAAGACCATTTTCTAACTTGCCCTGGCTGGGGCTCGAACCCAGAATCTCCGGATTAGCGGTCTAGCGTGTTAACAATTAAACCACGGAGGTCGAATGAAAAGCAAACATTTTCTTTTCATATTTAATAATGTGTTCCTTAGGAAAAGTTGTTCAGTATCATGAACTGAATCCACCTTAAATTAGTTTTAGTACAGGGAGACGTTATATACTACTGCCGTGATTTTTTTTAATATGTCCATATATACAACCGTTTAACTGACAAAGAGGGGAGACACATGATTCTAACAAAAATTTGCAATCAAAAACCAAATATTTCACAAACGGATTGCTAAAATGAAAAAGGGTGTTCATAATCTTACAATATTTTTGAAAGACCTATTCAACGACGTCTCACACCACACATTGTTTTTTCAAGTTTTTATTACCACATATCCATGCCCGCCCATACCCAATTACAGCTTTCTAGTACTAATAGTCTATGAGTAAAACTGGGGACAGACAGACAGACAGACATGACGAAACTATAAGGGTTTCTTGTTTACTACGGAACCCTAAAAAGTTGCGTGAAACGAAACAGATTCCCTATTCTAAGGGTTCTTCATCATTTGCGCTTTAACAAATTTCAAAATACGAGTAATCAAAACCACTTGTGCTAATATTTCGCTCCACTTCGCATACGATAAATTCAAAAATTGATGGTTGAATGACCGTGCTTTTACAGGTTAAGCAACTACTAGCTTGGTCACAGTTAGGATGGGTGACCGTGCTTTAAATCTTAATGTTGTTCAAGTTAAATGTTGAGTTTCTTATGAATAAATTTCAGTTTTCTCTACCTACATAACTTAGCAGCTATTTAAATTTCAATTGTTTTGTCGGAATTTGAACTTGGCATTTTTACATTTATGTTTTTGATGGGATAAAATAAACACCCAAGAACCAGGACAAATTAAAAAAGGCCATTTACCAACTTGCCCTGGCTGGGAATCGAACCCAGAACCTCCGAGTGACTAGCGTGTTAAGGAATCGCCACGGAGGTCGACTAATAAATTGAAAAAGTAATAAATATTACGCAAGATTCGAATAACTATAACTTGGATTTTTTAGAAAGTGCTATATGAATTTCACATATATTTAAACTCGCTTTTTAAATAAACGTCTTGCATTCACGCACACTACTGTATTTTCGACTTTACTTTTTCTACTGATAGCCTGTCTACTAAAGTGTTAAGTACATTATAATGACGTCTGCCAAGGCCTTAATTCAGAAATAATAATTCAAACAAAATAATTCTTTGATTTGATTGATTTGAAAATTTTAATAAGTATCGCGGACTGGAAGTCTTGACGAAAAGAAAAAAGTAAGCTGTATACTAATTCTACGTTACAATTTATGATTACCTACATCTATTGTCCCGTTTACACATTATTAACTCTATGTAACTTCATCTTGACATTTTTATCCCCCTAGCGGGAAAATTTTGCATAATTCAGAGCCAAATCCGACCACGTGGCTTTACGCATACGGTCCTTAAGTTGGACTGCTCATATTTCCGAAATTAGCCGTAAGTTACATTATTCACTTCACTCTCTAAAATGTCTTTAAAATTTCTTGCCATTTCAAACTAAAGTCTCCCTCTGTCATTCCCTATTACTCCCACTTCTTGACTATGCTGATGCCTGTTTCCTTGACGCTACAGAAGAGCTTCTTACTAAGCTTGAACGTTTGCAGAATTTGTGTATTCGTTTTATCTTTGGCTTAAGGAAATTTGACCACGTCTCTGACTTTCGCAAACAACTCAAGTGGCTCCCCATCCGTCTTCGCCGGAACACTAGAATCCTTTGCCTCCTCTTCAACGTCCTGTACAATCCCTTATACCCTCCTTATTTGCGTGAACGGTTTTCTTTTGCACGTTCTGACGACGCTCCTTGTAGATCTGCCCGTAAATCCATTCTTCATTTCCCAACACATAGCACCACTACCTATACTCACTCCTTTTCCGTGCAGGCAGTCAGGCTATGGAATCAGCTACCACCGAGCATTCGAGAGTCTAAAACCATAACGACGTTCAAGAAACGAGTAAAAGATCACTATCTGTATTTATCATCATAATATATTTAGAAATATTAACATATGTATTTATTGTATATATGCTTTATGAATATATATTTATTAATGTATTTATGTAAGTATATGTAGGTATATATCTGTGTATATATGTTTTGTATTGTAGGTACACGCCAATTACCTCTTTTTTTCCCATTTCCTCTCGCGGGTCTACTGGAAGAAATTTATTTAGAAATAAGTAGCACCTAAGTACTATGTTTCCTTATTTTTTATGTGTGTTTGTAAATTTCTAAGTGTACTTGAATAAATAAAATTAAAAATAAATAAAGAATATAGATATGGCTAATTAGTCTTTTTTTTTGCGTGCGAGTGATTTAGCGGGATTTTGCATGAGAGAGGTTGTATCTCCCCGTGTGGTTCCGGGTTAGAATAGGACCACTCCATCTCTTCCTGTGGATGTCGTAAGAGGCGACTAAAGAACTAAACACAAAAATCTCGTTCTACAATTGCATTCCAACGTCGGGCGGCGGCCGGTGGTAAAACTTTTCGCACAAATACATTCCTCTAAGAGGGTTGACGTCAGGCAGGCGGCCGGTCGTAAAACTGTAGCCAAATCTTTTAAACTGTTCCGGCTATTTCTTCTCCATATTGCAAGGTCTTTGGCATCCTTGGGTGACCATTGACATGCATGATATATTTTGAGAAGAAAAAGCGGAAAAGCGCGCCCCGGGCTCCGAATCAGCATAGCTGAGGATGCAATCGGGACGCGCCCTCTCGCTCAGTTAAGTTCGGACAGACAGTGGGTTGCCGTCATAACAAGCTAATTGCTCGAAGCTGCAGTTTGTCGTAATTAAGCGCAGTCAGCGAGTTCGAAAACTAGGTACTTGTTTTTGTCACAAACTAGCGAGAAAATGGACATAAATATTAGAGGTACACAGGGTCTATCGAAATATAAACAGTTTTAGTATATTTTGAAAGACAATATACCACGCTGAAGGGACATACCCGTAATAATAATAATAATAACCCCCCCAGGGAATGAACCTTGTCGTGGTGGGGGGGCTTAGTGGAAGAGTAAAAATGGTCAGCACATCTAGACCTTATACCCCAATCTGGGCAGTGCACGTATTTGTATTATATACTTACATCGCCTAAAACATCTAGGTTTAAGAACTCTTCCAAACCAATCATTCCAAACCAAAAAACCCTAAATGGAGCATACAAATAGAAGAAAGTATAATTTACGGCCGCTTACGGCGCATCTGGAGCCGGTGCTGGATGCCTCAGTTCGCGGGACACCGGTGGCGTGGAGTTGAGCAGGCGGGCTCCCGTCACTAAAGATACTACAGCCGGTCGTCGTGTGTTGAGCAGGCGGGCTCGCGGCGTAGAGGCCACAGCCGACATATCGGATGATGACACTGTTTCACTTTTCTCATCCATTGCTTCAACTCGATCTTCATACATGACAAGACGAACAGCTACCTTGTCAACGACTAGTACGCTCGACAGTGTTGTGCAAGAAGTCGCTATAGACTCAGAACTTGCACCCACCGAGAGTGCCCCAAATACACGCAGACGATGGTCTCCTGAGATGAATAAGTTTATACTGCGCACTTACCTTCATCTTACAGCTCTTGATACTGATACGAAAACATACCTCGAGCCTCTTCATCTTAAATTTATAGAAAAATATCCGGATATGATTGCTAGCCGACAGAGAATTGGTGACCAACGCAGAGCCATAATTAGAAAAAAGTTATTGCCCCAAAATGTAATTGATGAAATTTATTGCGAAGTCAGAGAAGAACTCCAACAGCACCAAGCATTAGCTCAAACTGCACACACACAAATGTCTTTAACCACTACTCAAACAGAACAAACACAGGCACAGCAAACTCAAAGATCACTAACCACAACACAAAGTCAGTCCAGAATGAGATGGACTAATGAACAAAATGAGGCAATAATGCGAATCTATTTTAGAATCACACATCTAGACACGAACAGAACAGCATACAGAAAGTCACTACACGAAGGTTTCGTCAATATGATCCCGTCTTTAACTCATTTAAGTGAACAAAGAATTGCTGACCAGCGACGGCTAATTGTAAATAACAAATATATAACTAACACTAGATTGAACACAATAAAGCAGGAAGTAGCTGAAGAATTAGCTTCAAACTACACTTCTTTAAACCCAATAGATAGAACTAACTCCATATACTCAATAGACATAACTAACGATAATAATGAAACACCCACTTTAAACAACGTAGACGTAAATAACCCTGAACCAGCTACATCACATAATACAATTTCAAAAAGACGGCAAGATATTGACGATACTTTCCAACTTGCATACGAACACTTTCAAAACACACACCCGACTAAAAGAAACTATATCCCTAAACAAAAGTCATCTAGGAAATTATCAATTATAATTGATTATATCAATAAAATAACACTACCAGAGCATATTAATAAAAACACAGATTTCAATACCACCCAAACTGTAATTTACTGTGCTGCTTGGACTGCCTCTAAAGTTAATGGAGCAAAATTAACACTGGATACAACAACAGCAAGAAATACTGAAAGAAGTAGAACTAAGTATAAACCTTATTGGCAGAAACGATTAGAGAAGAAATTTGAAGACTTACGCAATAAAATAGGAAAACTGACACAGTTTATGCACGGAAACAGAAATAGGAAACTCACAAAACAAGTAAACAGTATCTTTGAACAATATAAAATTCACTCCAGACACGAATTGCCAAACACACAAGTAGTACACACTTTAGATACACTTAAACAAAAACTTTCACTGATTTCAGGGCGCTCACAGAGATATACTGCATGTAATTTGAGGAAACAACAAAACAATCAATTTCACAACAATGAAAAACTATTTTATCGCAATATTACAAAAGTTACAACAAACACTCAAGAAACTATTTCAGACAACACAACTAATAGTTTACCGACATCACAAGACTTACAAGAGTTCTGGGCTGGAATCTGGGAAAAACCTGAAGAACATAATCATCTAGCAGACTGGATTAAAAGAGAAACCGAATACAACATGACAAATACACAACCAATGATCTTTGAAAACATACCACCGGACGTTTTTAAAAAAGTTATTAGCCATTTACATAGTTGGAAGGCCCCGGGTTCAGACTTTATTCATAGTTTCTGGTACAAAAAATTTACAGCTATTCACAGCTACTTACTAAATTTTATTAATGATTTTATTAAAGATCCTAACCTAATGCCAACTTATATTACAGCAGGTACTACGATCATGATCCTAAAAGATAAAAATGACTCTCAAAATCCCGCAAAGTACAGACCGATCACTTGTTTGCAAACGCTATATAAAATTATAACCTCATGTCTAGCCGAAGTCATATACACACATATCGACAAAAACAATATCTTAGCCGAACAACAAAAAGGATGCCGAAAACTGAGCCAAGGGTGTAAAGAACAACTGGTTATAGATTCTGTTATATTAGGTCAAGTCCAAAAAACTAAATCAGATTTATTTACTACATACATTGATTATAAAAAGGCGTATGACACAGTCCCACATTCATGGTTAGCAGAAATCTTAGAGATCTACCAAATACACCCAACAGTAATTACGTTCTTAAAAATTACAATGACAACATGGACCACGCAATTACAACTCGTTGCACCCAATAAAACTATACTATCTGATACAATTAAAATAAACCGGGGAATCTTTCAGGGGGATGCTCTCAGCCCTCTGTGGTTTTGCCTCGCTTTGAACCCACTATCAAACATGTTAAACAATAGTTCATTAGGATATCCCTTAAAAAACACAGATACAGATAGACCGATAGACACTCTAATTAACCACCTATTATACATGGATGATATAAAACTATATGCTAACAGTGAAGAACAACTAAACCAACTTACAAACTTAGTAGAAAACTTTACAAAAGATATTAAAATGGAATTTGGACTGGACAAATGTAAAAATAATTCAGTTATAGCCGGGAAACAATACCAACACAATTACACATTACAAACAGGACACCAAATTGAACCTTTGAATGAACATGAAACCTACAAATATTTAGGATATAACCAATCACTTCAAATTCAACAAAAAGAAACCAAACAAAAGCTAATACAACTATTTAGACACCGACTGAACACCATAATGAAATCTCAGTTGTACTCCAGGAACTTAATAAAAGCAGTCAATACCTATGCCATACCTGTTCTAACCTATTCATTCGGGATAATAAACTGGACCAAATCGGAATTAAAAAATTTACAACGCATAATAAACACCACTATGACAAAACATCGGAAACATCACCCGAGATCCTGTATACAGCGATTAATACTGCCAAGGAAAGAAGGAGGGCGAGGCCTTATTGATATATCAAACTTGCATAATAAACAAATTACTAACCTGCGACTATATTTCTTCAATAAATCAACAATATCTGATCTTCATAAAGCAGTAACAAAAAATGACAAAAAATACACCCCTTTGAATCTACAAAACCGATCAACACAAACCAATGAAACACTACACGACAATAGAACCAAAATTGCTGAATGGGCCCCGAAGTCTCTACATGGAAGACATCACCAAGACTTGAGCCACCCCCTTGTCGACAAAGTTGCGTCGAACGCATGGCTTAGTCGAGGCGAACTCTTCCCAGAGACGGAAGGCTTCATGCTCGCAATTCAGGACCAAGTTATTGAAACGAGGAACTACCAAAAATATATTATGAAGAAAAATACATCCGACACTTGCAGAAAATGTAACAGCTCTTCCGAAACTATCCAGCACATCACAGGCGCATGCAAGTCCATAGCTCAGACCGATTATAGGCACAGACATGATCAAGTTGCCAATATTATTCACCAAAATTTAGCCTACCAATCCGGTTTTGTAGAAGCAATCCAACCTTATTATAAATATATACCGGAAACCGTTCTGGAAAATAATGAAATTAAATTATACTTTGATAGAGCCATTTTAACCGACCGTACCATACATTTCAATAGACCGGACATAACTTTAGTGAATAAATTAAATAAAACAGCTTTCTTAATAGATATTGCCGTGCCAAATACACACAACCTCCAAAGCACCATAGCTGAAAAATTATCCAAGTACATTGAGCTAAAAGATGAAATCAGTAGGATATGGCACCTGCAAAAGGTAACTATTGTCCCTATAGTTCTATCAACAACCGGAGTCATACCCAAGCAGCTACACCAATCCCTACAAACTTTAAATATGTTATCTATTACCTATAATCTTTTACAAAAGGCAGCTGTTTTAAATACCTGTCGCATCGTTAGAAAGTTCTTGCAAACAGACAGTCATACATCCACAAGCACACCGACCACACATACCACCTCACAAACCAACCGTACGCAACAATCACAAAATCAACTAAATATTCATACCTCTACAGCACCCGTAGCACACACAATACTGGACAATATGAACCCTACTAGTAGTTTAACTGACCCCTAACCTGATGTACACTTGGCTTAGGCCCGTGTACATCAATAAACCGGTTAATAAAAACCGAGAAAATAAAAGAAAACTATAATAATAATAATAATGCTTAGCTGCTCACATTGTGTTGCGCCCTGGCCGCATCTTCGTGGCTAGTTAGGGTGCCCACAGGCAGTGTAGCCAACGAGCAGCAAGTCACCATCTACCAGGCTTAAATTGTTGTGAGAGATTTTTAGGTAGATGTCCGTATCTCACTCCATAACCCAGTTATCCGGTCCACTAACATCCCATCCACATAGCCTAAATCAAGTAAATCCCTCCCTGGCAATAGTTCAGCAGCTATGGTGAACTGTCCGTTAGTGCATCTCAATGGTATATTAATGGATAGACCTCCATAGATGCAGCCATCTCACTTTTTAGATAAAAAGGTACTAAAAGGCCTCTTCATGTTGGCTTTGGCCCCATGAACGCCTCAAAGGACCGGGTCCCCATGGACCCGTGGCTGACAAGCGTACCGACATAATAATAATAATATCATTTATTTCGACCAACTTCGGATCATAATTACAATTAAATACACATTCTTAAATTAATTTATATATTAAATAAAATATAATAGTCAATTCAAATTAACTTGCAGCCAGTACATGAACCATCGCTGCATGGTTCATGTACTGACAGTCAAATCTGTCTGAAAAATATATGAATAAATCGAACCACGGGCTATATAGACTGGACACCTTCATACTTTGAAGCGTAATTCGATTTTAGCTAGATGGAGCTACTAATCCGAAAGAAGGTATACCTAGTTCTTATTCACTCATTGAATAAATTCTCTATTCTCCCTTGGGCTCCCCCAACAGGGCCTTTGCCTGTAGTCCAGCAGTGGACTGCTACAGTATGGCTAAGAAAAACATGATTGAAGTCTCCACTTCTATAAACTCGTCACCGAGTGTGTGCCGGCAGTTTCCAAGTAAACTACGTTATGTCTGAGTTTTCCCAAATTCCGCGGCACGTTTCAACTCATTTAATTTTATGACTGGCAGCTGTTTTGGACGCAAGATGCAGTTATTGTTATGCAATTTAAAAGTTATGCTTCTGCTTTTAAGAGGGCGCCTGACGCCAGAATCTAAATTTGGCTCCCGCTTTCGGGGGCACATACATTTACTCTAGCCGAAGCGAGACAGAGAGCTGAGCGGGGGGGGCGGCTGGTTTGCGCGTGTGTGGTGTTTTAGGTTTTTTTTTTGGTTTTACAAAGAATATTTAAGACTTATTTAAAAAATAAGACAAATCATAACTGCCTTATGTTTTATACTACAATTATAATCCAAAGTTACAAGGGCTTATTTATTGTATTTCTTGAATACTAGTACTCGTAGTTTTAGTATAATTAAGAGGTGATTTGGAGGCAACTTTTTTTTTGTATCGAGAAAATTTTAAGCAATCGTGTTTTTGAGTCATATTGTGACTAGAGTTAGTCCTGAACTTTGTTGGAAGTATTTATATTTAAAAGTGAGTACCTATTTCGTTAATATATATGTCGGGCAGCGCTCGGGAAGCTACGCAGCGTCTTCTCGTCCATAATACCTCAGTGCCTCAAGACTAAAGTGTAAATATAATCAATGTGTGTTACCAGTGATGACTTATGCCTCTGAAACGTGGTCCCTTACTATGGGTTTCATAAGAAGGCTCAAGGTCGCTCAGCGCGCTATGGAGAGCTCGGTGTTCCTCTACGTGATCGAATCAGAAATGAGGAAATTCGTAGAAGAACAAAAGCCACTGATATAGCCCAGCGGATTAGCTCGTTGAAGTGGTAGTGGGCGGGACACATAGCGCGACGAACCGATGGCCGATGGGGCAGAAAGGTTCTCGAATGGCGACCACGTACTGGCAAGCGAAGCGTTGGACACCCACCCACAAGGTGGTCAGACGATCTGACTAAGGTCGCTGGAAAGCGCTGGACGCAGACCGCTTTAGATCGGTCATTTTGGAAATACCTGGGAGAGGCCTATGTCCAGCAGTGGACGTAATGCGGCTGAATTGATGATGATGATTTCGTTAATATTGATAATACTGAAGATCGTTCTAAGAACTGTAAGGTGAACGTTAACGTTCTAACTCTTAACGTAAACATTTATAATTTTAGGGTTCTGTATCGCAAAATCATAGTTAGTAAATATTAAGTATTTTGACGACCTCCGTGGCGTAATGGGTAACACGCTAGTCTGCTAATCCGGAGGTTCTGGGTTCGATCCCCAGTCAGGGAAAATTGGAAAATGGCCTTTTTCAAATTGTCCTTGGTCTTGGGTGTTTACTTCTTACTTCTCCCGAGGACTTCTTTTCCGCAATTTGGTCCATTGCGCTGAACCCGTTTTGCGTGTGGAGCCGGCGTAGTTATCAGTTTTCAAACCAGCCCAGCTCCTGCAGGAATCCGAGAACGCTCCCCGGCGCCCTCACGGCTTCCTCCACGGTTCCTTGATGTTCCAGGAACCCTCTTCTTATGTGTGCGACGCCACCGCACTCGATGAGGAGATGGCTCGCAGTTTCATCAGCCTCCATGCAAGCTCTGCACAGAGGACTGTCAGTAATTCCTAGGGTGTAAAGGTGTTTGTTTAGTGCAATATGACCAGTAATAATGTCAACCATACGGCGTAGATTTCTCCGGGGTAGTGCTAACAGGCGTCGGGATAGGCGACTATCCCATTGGGGTAGTGCCTCCCTAGCCTTCCGACATGTCCGGAGGGATCGCCATGATTGATTTTGTTCTTCGCTAGTGCGATTTCTGATCCAGGTGCGAACCTGCGTGAAGGGGATCGGAGCCATAGGAAGAGGTCCCAACGGTGTCATACTCGATCCCCGACGCGCGAGCTCGTCAGCTGCATCGTTACCCAGTGAGTTGCTGTGTCCTTTGATCCATTGGAGAGTGACTGTGTTATACTTACAGAGTTTTTCCAGGGATCTGTGGCATTCTTGTATTAAGGCAGAGTCCACATGTGTCCTTCTGAGGGCAAGTAGGACCGCTGCGCTGTCACTTAGGATACGGATGGACATACCTGATACCTTCCTCCTAATAATTTCTGTAGCCGCGTGGGTTATAGCTGCGCATTCGGCTTGGAAGATGGAGTTTTCCTTACCCAGGGCATATGCAGAGTGAATGTTGAGGTCATGAGAGAATACGCCAGCACCTACACCATTTTGTGTCTTTGAGCCGTCTGTGTATACCCTCATTTCTTCAGTACCGGAGCTGTCTGAAGATTCCTCATGTAATTGTATTTTGTATTTTTTGTCGAAGACAAATTGCTTGTGGATCCTGTCGTTTATCGCGCCTATGAGGTATGATGCATTGAGGGCTAGTGGCAGGATTCGTGTATGAGGGGCCTTGTCTTTGTGTTTCCACAGGCCTAGTGTTTTAAGTCTTGCAGCTGCGACTTGTGCTTCTTGTTTGATGTGTAGGTGTAGCGATTTGATATCAAGAATTGCCTCGAGTGCCGCTGTTGGGCAAGTTTTCATGCCTCCACTTATTGCCAGACATGCAGTTCTTTGGAATCGCTGTAGCTTGTCTTGCACTGTTGTCAGTGTGGTCCTATGCCACCATACTAGTGCTGCGTACGTAAGTCCTGGTCTTATGACTGTTGTGTATAGTCATTTCATGATTTTAGGGGAGATGTCCCAGTTTTTGCCTACTAATCTTCGGCAGTTCCAAAGATTTATGTTTGCTTTATTTATCTTTTCCTCTAGATGTGTACTCCAATTAAGCTTTGAGTCTAGTTTTACACCTAGGTATTTGACTTCATTCGATAGAGTGAGAGTTGTTCCAAAGAGCTTTGGAGGTTCGTACTTTCCTAAGACTCTTTTGTTGGTGAACAGGACCAGTTCCGTTTTGTTTGCGTTCACTGAGAGCTCGTGTGTGGTACACCATGTCTCCACTATGCGTAATGCACTTCTGGTCAAGCTGCACACGATACTTGCTGAATTCCCTTGTATGAGTATTGCCAAGTCATCAGCGTAGCCGACTGTGTGATAGTGTTTGTCATTTAGCGATGTAATTAGATCGTTTACCACTAAGCTCCAGAGAAGGGGAGATAATACCCCTCCTTGTGGGCAACCTCTGGTTGCCATTACCCTTGTGGTGTCACATATGTCTAGTTGTATATTACGTAGTTTTAGCATGTTGAATATCCATCCAGTTACGGTGCTTGGTACTTTATGCCTATTTAGTGCTTCTTGTATACAATTGAAGTTTGTCTTGTCAAAGGCACCTTCGATGTCAATGAAAGTTCCTAAGCATAGGTTTTTGCTGTGTATTGCGTTCTCCAGTATTGTTACCACTTCGTGTAACGCTGATTCAGTAGATTTACCCGTGCAGTATGCGTGTTGTTTTGGATGTAATGGGTAATTCATTAATGCCGTATCTCTGATGTGCCTATCACATAGTCTTTCCAACACTTTGAGGAGGAAGGACGATAGACTTATAGGTCTAAATGATTTGGCATTAGTGTAATCCGTTTTACCGTTTTATCGGTCTTGGGTGTTTATCTTTATATATATTTATCATTAAATTTCGTTGAATTACTATCCCATAGCACAAGTTTATAAAAAAAACTTTCTTTGGGACTAGCTCAATCAGTGTGATTCGTCCCCAAAGACCATGTAACTACAGACTGGAAAACAGCGGGAAAAAGGCGAGACCAAAAATCTGCTGCATTAATGTGCGTTCGTATGCATGTGTTTTACGCCGGCTACATAGGGAATAATGGTCAAAAATGGTCAAAACTTGGCGGAAATTCACGTATTTTATAAATAAGTTATATACAAATCTTAGGTATTTTACAGTACAAAATATAAAATAAGACAATTTTTGACAACTTTTAGTAAACAAAGTTTAAGTGTGTTAAATCAGTAAAAAATTACAAAATTAAACTTACCTTACCTGTGAAAATAAATAAATTATGATTTATTCTTTAAATTCGATCTGCAGCCCGGCACAACACAGTAAATCATCCTTATTGCAGCTACTTGTTTCCTTATCACTAAAATTTTTGCACCAAACGTTAAAGAATTTTTATTAAAATTGTTTTTACAATTCTCTTTCCCGCCGCACCGAGGACTAAAAGTAACTCATTCCATAGACAACGTGTAAACAACATTCAAAATTGGTCCCGTTTTTAGGGTTCCGTAGTCCACAAGGAACCCTTATAGTTTCGTCATGTCCATCCATCCGTCCGTCCGTCCGTCTGTCTGTTTGTCGACCGATTGTCACGAAAATTGGTGGATATTGAAGTTCCAAAAGTTGGTTTTTAAAATTATGAAAAAATGTTTTTTTTTCAACGAAAAGTGAATTTGAAAAATTAAATTGGACTAACCCCAACGTGTGGGGTATCGTTGAAAAGGTCTTTTAAAATGCAACAAAAACTGCTTTAAAACTATGTAGATCAAACCCCCCAGTCTTGAGATAATCTAATACAAAGTTAAAATTTGAGGTGTCCCCCACCGTAACTTTTGAAATATTACTAAAATAATTCTGAAAAAAATGTGGTATATACCTCAAAGTATGTACTTTCAATTTAACTTTAGCGGTCTTCGCATCATAGATAGTTATTTTTTAATACGTCATAAATCGAAAACCGCAATTTACCTTTAGAACTTTTATTATGTTACTTGCTGCTACGGAACCCTTCATGGGAGAGTCCGAATCGCACTTGGCCGCTTTTTTTTTGCTTATCTAAATAGGAGTTGCCGCTCTATGTACCTATAGATACAACAATCCTACCTCTATGTTCGTCCCTATACCTCTATAAAAAAATGTTGCCGAAAAGTTAATTGTTAAAAATGGAACCTTCATAGGACAGGTGTGTCTGTCTGTCCGTCTGTCACAGTCAATTTTGGAGCTAATCGAACCGATACGATTGAGTTGAATTTTGCTACAAATAATATAAGTAAGTCGGTAACTAATTTAAAAGACTTATACTTTTGGGGGACGGGGGAATACTTTTAAAGTTACATATAGTTACATAATATTACATAATAATAACTACGATTAGTAGATACCTACTTACCCTGTGGTTATTGTATTGGCGACTTCTTTAGCATAATTAAATGGCATAATGGCTAGTACTCCGGAATGTTTTTGGGTCGATCCCTAGCCAGGGCTAGTGGTATTTTCCATATTTTACTAGGTCTTGGGCAATTACAATATCATAAGATATAGAAACGCTAGATAGAATAAACGGACAGGCAAGACAAAGAGCAATGGAGAAGTAAAAGTAAAGTAAAAATAAATTTATTGACTGGTTTCATACAACAAACAACAATGCGGTTTAGTGGGCTGTAAATAAATAACAATACTTCACTAACTTCACAGAGAAATGTTAAATTACCGAGATTTCCAAAAGTAATTAGGTACTGACGCGCGAACACTAAAATATCAAAGGATTTATAAAATTACAATTTCAAAGTTAATGATATTTTAGATTACATTTCCCGTGGCTACGTTTAAAAGTCCAGTCAACAGAACACAAGCTACCCAATTTTCCCTGCTAGGTAGGTACCCTTAAAAGAGTAAATTACATTGCATATTCTATACTCTTCCATGCTGGTAAAGAAAAAAAAACTTAGAACGTACCAGCTCTTCCCGCACAGATCAACGGAATGGGCAAAAATGCGAGTCATGTTAAAAGGAGAGGCTTTTCACCTTCTCTCCCAACATCACGCTAAAAGTGGCCTTTGTGTCTTGCGGCCCTGGACTCTGTTTGCTTAGCTTAGCTAAGTCTTGCGGCTCTTAGGAAACAGAGCCCTTAGTACGTAAGTTATCAGACTTCAACAATTTTAAAAAAATTACAATTATCAAGTGATTCAAACATCCAAACACAATCCAATCTGTCAAAGCTTGGATCTATTGGGAGACAAAATTCTCACTAGATCCATAATGGATCTGCTCAATGGATCTACTGAGAATGATCCAAATAAAGGAATGGTTTTGACTTTGTCTTTGATAATCTACCAGTAACGCCCTCCGTGGTCCAGTGGTCAAGGCGTCTGCCTTGTGATCCGGAGGTCGTTGGTTCAAATCCCACTGGGAAGCATACTTTGTGAAAAGTTGTTTCCATGCAGTCTGTTTAAGATATTGCAGGCTTGAATCACCTAATTATCCGAAAAGAAAGATGATTCCGTGCTTCGGAAGGCACGTAAAGCTGTTGGTCCTGAACGCCATCTAGCGTTTGTACCTATACTAGGATTGGTTCTGGTTCTACCCTTTGGGTTGCAGAGGTCAGACGGCAGTTGCTCTGTGTAGAAACTAGAAACCTCGTCAAATCACTTGGGGTAGGTAGCGGACCCCGGGCTCTGAAGCGTAACCGCTGATGACGCAACCGGGAATATAATACCATACCAGAATATATCACCAAAATGCCAGTTTAATGTGCCGAGTAAATTTAAACACCTAGATTCAACAAGTGGCCCCGTTTTTTCCGCTCATGAAGACGTTATATTTCACGCAAGGTATTTTTTTAAGGTTCCGTACCCAACGGGACCCTATTACTGAGACTCCGCTGTCTGTCCGTCTGTCACAGGGCTCTATCTCTTGAACCGTAATAGCAAGACACTTGAAATTTTCACCGATTATGTATTACTCGTACTGTGGCCGCTATAACAACAAATGCTAAAAATAAAAAAAAGTTAAAAATTATAGGAGGTCGTCATACAAAAAACGTGTTTTTTCAGCGTTTTTAATTAGATCTTTTTAATGTCATTAAGTAGATACTTGAAATTTTCACCGATTATGTATTACTATGGCCGCTATAACAACAAATACTAAAAACAAGATAAAGTTAAAAATTAAAGGGGGTCGTCATACAAGAAACGTGTTTCTTCAGCGCTTTAAAACATCGTATGGAGGCACGGAACCCTTCATGTACGAGTCCGACTCGCACTTGCCCGTTTATTTATTTTAGATAATAATTGAGGCGGGCCGGGACGTATCGGGTCGGGTCGCATATTTCTTCATTCATACATTATTACGTCTTTACCCTTCACTAGTTGACCCAGCGAAATTCGTTCCGCGATCTCGTTTCTTTTATTCATATTGATAAAATAGTCTACATTAAAATTGTCAATTATTTTAAAATAAAATTACAACCTACTCCGTATTAGCTACTTTGTCACCCTTAGCCACCCACTCGTTTCTTTCTCTATTTTATCTCACCATATAAATCTACCATGGACTTCAACAAATATTTTAGAACCAAAATTAGCCCAATTGGTCCAGCCTTTCTTGCGTTTTAGTGAATAAAGATCCAATAAGGCCTGGGGTCGCATTACTCGCATTGCAATTCAAAACCTTCCCGGTTGGAAAGCCACTTGATGAGGAGGAAACTATAGTACCCTCCGTAATTAAGCGGTTTCCTGGTTGCTCCATCAGCTCTGCTGTATCGGAGTCTGGGAGTGCCTTTGGCATTTCATTTCCAAAGTTGATATGCATGTCAGCGGTCACCCAAGGACAGTAAAGATCGTGCGAAGGAGAGAAGAAAAGATTTGGTTGTGATTATTGATTTAAGGGCCCGGTCCTTATTTTTAGTCGCATATCAAAATTTGAAGTCCTCCGAAATTCTCAAATAAACATGGGAACGAAAACGCTGATAAGGCAGACTGCTCGCTGCGCTTCTGAACTCGTCTAAATTCGTCTCCAGGGTGCATGCACCATACAGCGCAATGCGTATGTGTAGATAGAAAATAATTCGGGTGTTCAATCAAAAATTCCCACGGTCGAAGACCGCAGTCTGAAACAGCGTTACAATGCTCAAAACAACGTCTAAATTAAAAATATGAGATGAAAAATTTCGTCTCTAGTGAGATTCGAACTCACTTCGAATCACCCTGACTAATTTCCTTGACATATTTGAACAAGTTTATTATTGTAAATAAATATAGCAGGTTTGAATTTAATGAAATTAAATGTTAATGAATGATTAATATAAGACCTACATCCATTAGCTTATATATTACTTGCCTACATCAGATAAGTATAAGTCGCAATATGAAATGGAATGAAATAATAATCTTTATTCAGCCAATACACTAAACTATTTACAAGTGACAATTAAAGTCATATATTTAGGTACTCAGTTTTGTTCCATCCAGCGATGTTGGAAACGATTGTTTGTTTGCTTATTTGTTTGTTTGTAATCTTATATATTAGCGTTATACAGTAACGTAGTTCTTTACCGTGATGGCATATCCTATCCTATCCTAATCCTAACTAATATTATAAATGCGAAAGTGAGTTTGTTTATTTGTTACCTCTTCACGCTTTATATACTGAACCAATCTTCTTGAAAATTCGCATACACATAGTTAGGTGTACTGAGAAGGCCATAGGGTATCTTTCACCCCGGCAAAAAGTAATGTTCCCGTGGGATACGCGAGCGAAGCCGCGAGCAAAAGCTAGTCTATTTATAAACGAGATAACAAATGACGGCCCCCAATAAACATAAACACACAAATATTTTCAACTTAGTTGTTGCTTCAAATTCCCACTGCTATAATGATGTCTAAATTTCCCGCAATGTTTTCCCGCGCGGGAATCCTCTTATTTGGCTATTAAGGCATTGCGGGAGTGACCTGATATACCTAATTACAATGAAATAGCCCCTAATGAGACTTTGGGGCTGGTCTGACTACATTTTGGACTATTTATAGTTACATTAGTAAGTGGAAAATATGGATGAAAAAATACATTTGTATTTTGTTTTCAAAGTTTGTCATGTAACTGCTTCTCTTCCCGCACACATCGTAAAAGCTGATCGAGGGATTGCGCGAAATTGCGAATCATTTTAATAGATGATATGGCGGATCCCGCCTTCTCGCCCACCATCACGCTAAAAGTGGCCTTTGGGTCTTGCGGCCTTGGCCTCTGTCTGCTTAGAGCCGCAAGTCCCAAAATGCTCTGTCTGCTCCTTTAGGGTTGAAGACGTGATAGGGTAAACACATTGGGTAAAAAGAATAGAGCATGAAAATGAAATCACGACCAAACACAGAGCTTTTTTTTCTTTATCCTGCTCTGCACTGGTTGCATCTTTAGCCTTGAGCCTGGGGTGTAGCGGGAGCGAGGTGATATGCTTGACCGCCAGAAAGTGAAGGTGTTCCCACCAGGAATGGTGTTGAGGAACCGTGGCTCCGATAGTGTATCGTCGGAGGTTGTATACATTCCAAATTGGGATTGTTAATTTTTTTAAATCCCTTATTAATATTTTTTTATATCAAAATATAGCGTATTTCAAGAAACTAATTTGAATATTTTGTCACATTACGGCTTAGTTAAATTTTTATAAATTATTATAAAAAGCATGTCAAAGACAAAGCCGTGTCTTAACAAAACAAACGGCCGGCTTGGCCGTTTGTTTTGTATATACAATACAATACATTTAAATACAATACATTATTTAAAAAATCAAAACACGCTAGTTTCGTAATAGTCTTTGTCAGTGTCAGTGTCATTCAGTGAATTCAGTTGCCATGATTGGCGGAAAGTTCTTTTCTTACTTATGATTGGCAGAAACGGTGACATTTGACGTTATTGTCAGTGACGGATAAATACTATAGAGGTGAGTCGTATTTTATAATGAACGGACTCAGAGCCACAAAATACATAAGAGCTTAAACCGATACAGCCGCGGAGTAAGGTCAAACAAAGGTCATTCGTTTGTTTGTAGAAATATCCGACACCATTAATTATTTTGGCTTTGTATCTCAAAACGGATTTCAAAATAACGCTTTCCAAAAAAAAATTACAATGCCCATTGCAATCAAAACTCTGATATCAAGATGTAGGATGTGTCAGCGTCATTTCGTATGGTTCTTGTGAACTATTTCCATGTCTTCATTATTGTTTAAGTAGGTCTTGCGGCGTAGAGGTCGCCACAAGTAAGTTTTTGTGTTTAGTTTGTTTTCCTTAGGTATAAAAGTCTAAATACCCAACGCTACGCCGACGCAAACGCTAGGCTAGCTTCAAACCCAAGTAAAATTTCATTTTCTATCCTTTGAAAGGTAAATCTCCTTCCCTTGTTTTTACTTAGTTTCTTTATCTCGTCCTGTTTTTTTTCTTTGAGTATATTTAAGTAATTTAAGTTTGATCGCAAATAAGTATGTTTATTATACCTATTTACTACCCTGCACTACCATGCAGACCCAAGATGATGGAAAAGGCGAGGCAGATGATGATGTGTTGCTGGAATAAATCGCAATACATCCATAAAAATAGACAGATTGATACAATTCTAGGCAGGCCCGCAAACATATGTATAGCTCCAAAGGCTTTAATCACTTGTACAGTTGATCAAAGCTGTGATTTCTAAATAGTTGCGGCTGGATCCCAACTAGCTCGCACCCGCAGTGCACACAGCGGAACTTGAGTACAATCTAACGGGTGTAATTTAAAATAAACCGCTGACACACACTTGGGGTTTGTTTGTTTTAACTCTTTATTGCACATTTAAAAGCAAATTACAAAAAAAAATACAAAAAAATGCATTATAAAATAGGGTTTTTAGATATCATCAAGAAATCCGTGCGTGATCGTTATCTGCACAATCCGCACTGTCAGACGGATAGAATATATTTATATGTGTGTATATATAGTTATTTATAAGTATATATTCTTTGTAAAGTTAAATTAAATAAAATATAAGTTAAATAAATAAACATGAACATATTTTTCGTATTTTTGTACCGTTGGCTTCCGGCCTAGAATAGAACCAATCCATCTCTTCATGTGGATGTCGTAAGGGCGACTAAAGGACTTAGCACAAATATGGCCTGGCCAAAGGCCTCCTTTCTAGTCTATCTAAAACACTTGCAAACTGAAGTACTCTCTAAGACAGAGCATTTCGGGCCTTGCGGTTCTAAGCAGACAAAACCAGGGCCGCAAGACCCAAAGGCCACTTTTAGCTTGATGGGGGGCATAAAGGTGGAAAAATGGCATCGAAAGAGTTATATATTGCTAGCCGCATTTGTATTTTCGCCCATTCCCATGATCGGATTTTACGATCTGCGCTGGAAGATAAGACACTGATTGACGACTGGGAGGTAATTGGTCAGGGTGTAAATAACTGCCTGTGCCGGCTGATTGGCTGAAGATTGATCGCGCAAGTTCCTGCCATTCATCTCCTTAGACCGGCTCTTATGGCTGAACACACTATGTCGACGTTGCGCTGCTGAAGTTCCGCGGCTAATTTATTTCTTTGTAAAAAAACGCGAAGTAAGTTCGGCGGTGTGTGTTGCTAGTTTCAAAACATACTATGCTAAAGTTACGCAACCGAACTTCGGCGAAATTGCACTTGCAATAATATTTGAATTACTACGAGTAGCACATAGTACTAATAGCTAAGTCGCAATTTTCACGAAGAAATTAATTAGCCAAGAATATCAGTCGCACAACGTCACAGGTGTTTAGACTTGTGCCTTATGAAAGTGTCCGAATTTAATGAAAGAAAAAATGATTTAAATAGCCGATTTTATTTATATTCTTCCGAACACATGACAGTGAAATAAAAAATCGGTTTTTTTTTATTTCTTGACTGTTATTTTAATTTAATTATACTAAAGTCACTATAGTATAGGCGATGGTTTGATTTACGTTTATGTCCTTTACACCTTGTATGCGTTTAATTAATTAAACGAGTGTTCTTCTGTGGTTTCTCTATGTCCCAATGCCACATCATCATCATCATCAGGTTTTTATTTGTCTCCACTGTAGGAGAACGAGCTCTCCCTCTCTGTACTACCAGAGCCATACTTAGCCAGAGTATCCAGAGGATTTGGCCTACACTCCACGCTGGCCAGACGGGTTAGAGAGGTCTCATTGATTAAGCTTCGTTCAGCTTGTGTTTCCTAAGTCGCCTGTACGACATCCACGGAAAAACTTGGAGTGGGCCTATTCTACTATTAAACACACGGCAAAGCCAATGCCACTTAAGCTATATTAAAGTAAAGAATATAAATAAATTTGCCGTTTTAGTCACCAACCCTGGCAACACTGACCTAAAATTTTAATTTCATAGTAGTACTTAACTATGGCACATTATCAATTAGGTTTTCAAAATTTACCTAAAACATATATTTAAGTGACTACGTAAAACTAACAAGTGACTTAATTAAAACTAAAGAAACTAAAATATAACCCAAATATTAATAAGTCTAAAATTTATGTCATAGAGAATTCCGTATGGCATAAGGTCCACCACTTGTACAATATTTTTGTGCAATAAAGTTTTTAAATACAATAAAATAGAAAATCTCATAATATATAATACCCAAAGTTAGCTAAAACTAGAAAGAACCTAAAAATAAAAACCTTAAAAAATATAATATAATAACTAAAATACTTTTCTTACCTTAGTTTTAACACGTTGAGCGCCATGACGGACACCATGTGGTCGACAGCATACTTTCCCCCGGGGCCATACCAATAAATAAAGATTCGTCCAAAAATTGTCAGGGATTTTTTTTTAAATATCGTTAAGAAATAACCCAAAAATAATAGGTAGCTTATAGAAACAGAGACGTATGTATTATTTTTCGAGATTTTAAATGGCAGACACCAGTGTCTGTCGCGGCCTGAGAGAACGTCCAACCGTATTTCCTTGCGCTGGCGCCGCGTGGGCACGGTCGCGGGTCATGCTGTCGGCTCCCCCTGCACTGCGCCGCACCGCCCGCAACCGCGAGCCCCAGCGAGCGAGACGCGCTTCACTCACTCGTTCATTTGCCTTTCCGTTTGCGTAGAAGAATAGCGTGTTCATTGTTATTAGAAAAATAGGGATCCGTTGAAGTTATTTTTATAAAGCACCATGAATAATATAGAAGATATATTCGACAATTTCGAAGTGACCCAAGAAGATTTAGAACAAATTGAGAACATAGAAGTAAACTTGTTAAATTCCAGTTTGTCAAATGTCAGAAACCAATACAAATAGCAAACCTTTAAGAGGGACCTGCGCCAAGCTCAAGCCAGACTTTTTTGTCTTCTCTTAAGATAGTCATCGGTCCTATAATAAGCCTTCTCACAAAGTACTTTCTTTACATAGGCTTTGAATTTCCTGTCCGGCATATCAAGGACCGATTCTGGCATTTTATTATAAAAAAGTATACACTTCCCCATAAAAGACTTACTGACTGATTTCAACCTGTAATACGGGCTAACTAAGTCATTCTTATTACGTAAATTTATATCTGTAAAATCACTTACTTTATTGAACATGGAAATATTTTTCTTTACATACATTATTTTTTCAAATATGTGATTCAAAAGTTAGTATACCAATTTCCTTGAATAATTCTTTCAGTGAGTCTCTCGATCCTAAACCGTAAATGGCACGAATTGCTCTTTTTTGTAAAATAAAAATAGTCTGAATGTCAGCTGCACTCCCCCATAGAAGTATCCCGTAAGACATTAGACTGTGAAAGTAACTAAAGTACACCTGTCTAGCAGTTGCTACATCTGTCAATAATTGTCTTATTCTCCTAACAGCGTAAGCCGCAGAGCTAAGCCTATTAGAAAATTTAGTTATATGAGCACCCCATTGAAGTTTCGAATCAATTGTGATTCCTAAAAAGGTTGTACTTTCAACCAGATCGAGTTTCGGACCATTAATTAGTATGTCAACGCAGGCTTGATTCACATTAGGAAGAGAGAATCGAATGCATTAGGTCTTTTTCGCATTTAACATGAGGTTATTTTCTGAAAACCAATCAGAAATTTCAATTTTTTCAATTCTATTCAAAATATCTTTATTATCATAGGATATTTATAATATCTCTTAATAATAGTCACTTTGTTTTGTTTTGCACAAATGTTGACGTCAAATCATTACTTACAGCCAAGTTTACGCCGCTTCCTAGGCGCAAGTGCAGAAGAAGCGGCAACAAACTGCACTGCACGTTTTCTCCAAAGACGTCAACTAACAAACTAAAAACTTAAAATTAGTTATATGGATGGACAGAGATTACATTGTTTGTTATGTCATAATTAAATTGAATTACGAAATTTAAAATAATGTCAATTTGTAAATTTATTATGTACTAATGTACCTAAATTATGACATGTCTAAGTATACAAACCTTTAAGAGGGACCCGCGCCAAGCTCAAGCCAGACCTTTTTGTCTTTAAGATAGTCATCGGTCCTATAATAAGCCTTCTCACAAAGTACTTTCTTTACATAAGCTTTGAATTTTCTGTCTGGCATATCAAGGACCGATTCTGGCAATTTATTATAAAAAAGTATACACTTCCCCATAAAAGACTTACTGACTGTATTCAGCCTGTAATACGGGCTAACTAAGTCATTCTTATTATGTAAATTTCTATCTGTAAAATCACTTACTTTATTGAACATGGAAATATTTTTCCTTACATACATTATATTTTCAAATATGAATTGTGATGCAAAAGTAAGTATACCTATTTCCTTGAATAATTCTCTCAGTGAGTCTCTCGATCCTAAACCGTAAATGGTAAATAAAATTGAAGACAAGGTGCTGTTCACCGCGCTAGCATCTTTGTTATGACGATCTTTTTTAAATATTAGCGAGGTGTCATCAGCAAACAGCACCATTTCAGCCTGTTTCTCAACCATGGAAGGCAAGTCATTGACATAAACTAAGAAAAGGAACGTTCCTAGAATTGAACCTTGGGGTACGCCCATTTTAACATTAGACCCGTGTGATTTTACGCCCTTTATATCAACAGCTTGAAGCCTATCTGTTAAGTAAGATTCTATTAATTTAATTGACATCATAAACAGATTATAAGTAAAGTATAGTAATAAGTTGTATAAATTTTGTAATCCTTATATAAAATCTTTTACTTTGATACTTCACCTGATAAGATTTGAATAAAAAAAGTTAAAAACATGTTTTTTTTTTAATTTTTGACACACTCAGTGTCACTCAAAATCAAGACGAATCTAACGACACATCTCAATGTTATTAAATCCATTAAGCCGATTCGGCTGTAGAGCGTACCACAGAAATATACATTCATATGAAAAACATAACCATCCTTCTAGTGCAGTGGGAAAAGTTAGCGTTTCATATTTACTTATATTGGTCAAGATAAGTAGAAACACATGGTAAAACATAGAATTATTCGTGAAAAGGTAGCTTCTTACATATTACCTACGGAACCTATTATTTATTTCATACGTACTTGACTGATTACTATTAGGTATAATTCTAACGGCTTTCTAGTGCCATATAAAAGCTAAAAATTAATGTTTCCTAACTGTAACCTCACTAAATTGATCAATCGAAATACTAAATGTATGTATTTACAACATTTTGGGACACATCTTGTTGAAAGGCCCATAAATCCTAAGTCCTTTCGATTTTTTTTGTGCCAAGTGACCAGATTGTACTGTAGGGCCACGCGGGTCACTTGCCATAGTAAAAATAATCGAAACGCTGTCTGTCGACCGTCTAGAGGCATCTAAAGTAATCGCGGGCATGCGACACACCATGTCCGCCGCGGCGCCCGGGACCCGATAGGATGGCAGTCACGTGGTGTCCGCCGCGGCCCAATGGGCTAAACATGGTTTTAAAGCTGGCGTTCAACGTATTCAAATTCAACTCAACATTAATGTGCCTCAAGTTTATGAAATAAAAAGTTTACAGGGTATAATAAAGACTATTTCTTAAGTACTTATATCATAAAATAAAAACTATAAAACCCTAAAGCTAATTAAAGTACATAAAATGATAATCATCTTCATCTCATGCGTAGAGCAAGAACGCTGGCTGCGTTCCCTCGCTAGTATCGGTAGCTTTCTGTACCTACTTAATTTATTTATTTGACACGTCATATATATACGAGTATATAAGTACAACATTTATTTACGTGTAAAAGTGCCTGCAAAGTCCTTATTACTGGATAAAGATTTTAAGTTTGGATAGCAATGCTAATCAGTTGAGCGAAAAAGCAGTCAGCTTAAATATTGTCTTCATAAAATCTGTACTATGCAAATATATTATCAAACACAGATAACGTAGGACAAACAGAAAACCCTCCTGGCCTGGAAACGGAGATAAAGGCGGTCCTTTGTGAAAAGAAAATAGAAGAAACCTTTAACAATGCAGATTACTGTATTAACACAGAGCAGAGATAACTACAGGGACTTCAAACTCAATTTTCCTTGTCGTTTCGTTGTGCGGAATTTGACTAAATTATTATTCTTTTTTTAACTATAACAATAAAAAAACCTACTCTTCCTGCTGGTCTGGGAGAAAAGAAAAACCTTGGAATGTACCAGCTGCTTCTCTTACCGTAAACGCCGATCGAGGGAATGGATAAAAATACAAATTATGTTAGTATGGGCAATGCTGTTAGTCATCACTATTTTAGTTATTTATTCCACGTTTTCGCCATCATCTTAAAAATGGGCTTTCGGCTGGCGACCTTGGGCTCTGCTTACAGCCGCAACACCCAAAATACGCCCAACGGAATAAGGCCAAAGCCACCGGCGGCTGGGGTACCGTCTTCTGAATTTGGTTTGACTATAATTTACTATTATTATATTAAAAGAAGCCTTTTTGCTAGTCAAACAGTAAATCAAAATCTGGTCGTTGAAATTCTTAAAAATTATAGATGATATCTTCTCTTTCTTTACAGCCTATATCAGTCCATTGCTGGACTAAGGGAGTCTCCCATAAAGGGAGGATTTACCAGTAATCACCAAGCTGGGCAGGCGAGTTGGCATTAGGTATAAAGTATTAATTAGCACAGAAGACGCTGGTGTACTCTATTACCAATAACTCCTTTAGTCGCCTCTTACGACTCCCGTGGCAGAGGAAACGGGTGGTGACAAATAGTATTTTACTCCGCGGTTAACACACGGCATATCGTAGTATAATATTATCTACCTATAATAATAAATAATAATAACAACTTCTTTAAAGGGCCTCTACTTGTTGGATCTGTATCCCTACGCAAGCCTCCCAAAGGACCGGGGTGAAAAGACCAGTGAACCCAAAGGAGATACAAATAATAATAAAAACTTTAACACTTCCACCCTTGTTGCTCAAGGGGTGAAAGTGTTCCAGGGGTGAAAGGGGTGAAGTGGTCTATCCCAACTTCATAACCCATCCTTCCTTTTTCTTGCAATAAATTCTTCTCCTACCTAAACCTATTCAAGGGTATACCTTTCATTAGTATATCCAAGAAGGGGTTTGGACGGAGCGCCATATAACATCAACTTCTTCAAAGGGCCTCTACGTGTTGGATCTGTATCCCTACTACCAAATAATAATAAATATAGTTAATATATAAATAATCGAAGTAATTGAAGTGTATTTGTTAGTCTCTGTATGTTCGTCTACTCTATGCTTTGAGGGCGCCCTTGGGAGCCTTTGTCTTAAAAGACCAGGTAAATACGTAATGCCTTATAATCCGTTGGAATTAAATGAATTTAATTCCCTTTGAACCTCTTCGCAGTAATTAATTTGTTTTTAAACTAACTGACTTTCCTCTGTACGCATAATTTGAGCTTACGAAGTACTGCTTTCATTTCGAAAAAGCACTTTTAACTAATGAGTTATACCTAGAATTTTACAAGCATTTATTCAACTGGCAATGTTTGTATGTATCCTTGTTCGAGTCAATGTTGCAAGTTAAATTTAACCTACTTCCCGGTTTCCGATAGAGGCGAACTTTTTTTATGCAAATGTAAATCAGATGACAATATTATAATGACAAAAAGCTTAACTGGCTGATGCTGTTGCGTTTGTTCTCAGTAATCGCTTTAGTGGTTCCTTTGGAGGAACTGGTAGGTGGCCTGGGGCTTATTTCTTATTTTTTAAACTAATTTATATAACCTCACCTCTGACTAACGGTAAACCTTTTATCAATATTTTTTTTCTTTAAATTGATGCACCTTGAGACGTACATGAATGAATGGTCAATAGACTGACAGTTCTATCAGTATCTAACAGTTTTCAAGAAAAGCTTTCAACTCTGTCTTAAATTCTTCCAAACATCAATTGATAAGGCGTTTCAGAGACCTGATGCCAATGAGTCTGAAAGCCTGCGCGAGCTGATAAGCATTTTACGTTTTCTTCTCTTAAAAATTCGGTAATCGTAGTATATTATAATATGTTTGTATAATATCGTATAATGGACTGAAGGTGCTCCAGAAATTGTGCTGGTGTTTAAAAAGTTACCCTGTACATCGCGTGCCCCAAGCTGCAGATGCTTGGCTATTTTACGGCGATGTCTAAAAGCTAGATTTTCAGTCTAGGTAGACCGTAATTTCCGATGAGAGATAAAGCAGTTTGTTTTATGCTCGTCGGCGACTATGAGTTAAAGCTCTCTTGGGGATAAAACATATATTAAACTCACTGCCTTGGTTTTGCACTGGTTTTAACACGGACGATTCCATGGGTTTTTTTAACACCTCTACACATTGACTTATTTATATAATACTAGCATCTACGAAAATTTTTTATTGGAACAAACACCTTAATATCTGAGACCCTAAAAATGTGGTCTAAATATTTACATTCCGTTCTATTCAGTATCAAACTGCAGATTCTAATATTGAAAACTGCGTGTTATACTGATTTTAAGAGTTCCGAAGTCCCTACCAAGACATTAAAAAATGGCAGAGAGAAGAGAGGATTGGAGGCATCTCCACTTAACTCTGCCGACAAGAGCAAGCTCTTAAATTAAAAAAGAAGAGAAGTCCCTACAAAGAATTCGTATAGTTTCGGTATTTAATTCCGTGTGCGGCTTAGCACAGACTCTGTCTTTGTCCGGTGGAGTGGATATGCCTATATTTAACAAATGGGAACCTTTGGGTCTGGGACGATTCGCGGCGGATTGACTGAATATTTTTACGAAGCATGTTGCGGATATTTATTCGTAATTAGGTAAGTACGACTTTTGACGAAGCATGTTGTGGATACTTTTTGTACACTTCTTGACGAAGCTTGTTACTTATGAAACTTTATAACCTTATGACGAAGCCTGTGTTTGTAATAAATGAATTTAAATTTGACAAATAAATTTGATAAGTACATATAGCTGCGTAAGTTATCCACGAGAACAACTGCCGACAAACTGCTGCGCAGTTTGGCAGATACTGTGCAGATGTGTGGCAGATGTGTGTTGTAATTGTACTGTTTTTATAATGAATAAACCTTTAAAAAAAAAAAGAGTCAAAGACTTAAGGCCGTACCTGAATTTTCCGGGGTCCAGTACTGCCCCCATTTAAAATAAATCATTTCAAAGAAAACGGAGACATCATTTAAAATTTTGCAACTACCAAGTCCTAGATAACCCTTCAAAGTATTCTATGAACTACTGTTTACAATTTAAAGTGAGAACGCTAAGCTTTACTACGCACAATTGCGAAAAACGGCCACTTCTGGCTAATGTGCGTAGTAAAGCTTAACGTTCTCATTATAAACTGTAAACAGTAGTTCATAAAATACTTTAAAGGGTTATCTAGGACTTGGTAGTTGCAAAATTTTAAATAATGTCTCCGTTTTCTTTGAAATGATTTATTTTAAATGAGGGCAGCACTGGACCCCGGAAAATTCAAGTACGGCCTTAATAGACATACAAGAGAAGACAACATAGAAAACTGTAATTTTGCATGGGCATATTATGTCACTGAATTTCCGATATTAGTGAACTTTAAGAAGCATCGGAGTGTGTATTCGTGGAGGAGGTAACACAAAGATGTATTTTTGATTTTTTAAGTCTTCTATCGCCATGGTTACCTAGGGTCAATTAAAATCTATTGTGTCTGCAATGCTGGCAGCCAAGAGTTAAAATGGTTATTAACGTGTAAAAATATTGAAAATAAAGTCAATATCAAATCAAATCAAATATGTTTATTGTCTCCATATTGTAACGTGTACCTTTGGAACTCTACTCTGAGCTGGACCGGCACGCACTTGGCCAGTTATTTCGTTCTTAAGTGAATCCAAATCTAAAAATTGATAGTTTTTGCGGTAATTTTAAAACAATTCTTCGGTATCCGGCAGCAAACTATAATACCTACTAGTAACCCGGCTCAGAATGACCGAAAGGAAACTAAAATTGATCATTTATAAATTGACGAATTAACATTAGAATAACAAAGACATTTGTGTCTTCGTTTCGTTTGTGTTTAGCTTATTTATAAAATGTACTCTGCAAATGCAGAGTAGCAGTGGGCTCTTATGTCTCACGCAGTGACATAGTTGTCAATGATACAAAATACTTCAGAGAATACATATCAGAGATCAGAGCAAATTGTTCAGCGCCATCAAGGTCTTCGGAAACATTGAAATTCCCTCTTCATTTTTTTGCATAATTTGGAGGTGATTTGGACGCAATTTTTTTTTTTGGACGAAACATTTCATAACTAGAGCAAGCCTTGAATTTTGCTGTGTTTTTATTTCAAAGTGAGTAGACTAAGAACTTTAAGGTAGTTCGGGCTCCTAAAGAAAATCCATTAAAACGTTGTCATACTGTGCTCATTAATTGTGCCTCCTCCGGGCAATTTTCATAATAAATTACGTTTTTGAATACAAACAGGCCACTTTCTTTCGACTTTAAATTATTCCGCGAATACCAAAGTTTCGGAGCAACCCCTGGCAATTTTTGTTTACAAATAAATTATACGAAAGAGACACATTGTTGAAAATGATTAATTAATGGGACATGCTGGGAAGGCTTCTTTAGACCAATTTTCTCGGGAAAAGCGTAATGAATGAGTTATCTATTTATGTTTTTGAAAAATAAATAGCCATTTTATTATGAAAACTAATTTTTTTACAGTTATTTTATAAGCGTACTTTGCCTCAACGAGAAGCCTATATGCTCAGCAGTGGGTGGAAGAAGGCTGAGATGATAATGACTTTGTGAGCGTAGCTACGAAGGAAAATGGTCTTTTACAAACTCTTCTTGGTTATTTATCTAAAGATAAATATTTATTAGATATAGATTCAAATGACAATTTGCCTTTGTTTACTGAAGTGTTGGGAAAAATAAGCGCAATAGAAGAGACCGGTGAGGTTGAATCTATATACGTGTTGGGAGATTTTAACGCACATATTAACGAATTGTTTTATAAAGAGTTATGTCGTTTTGCTACCGACCGGACATGGGTGTGTGCGGATGTAGTAAAACTAGGAGCTGACTCAAACACTTACACATTTGTGAGTCAGGTACATGGAAGTAGGAGATGGTTGGACCATTTACTAACCTCACAAATGGCGTGGAAAACTGTGTTGGGTGTATACATACGTGAAGGGGTGTTCGCGTCTGATCATTTACCTACTTTTATGAAATGTAATCTTGACGTGGTGAGGCTCAAACAAAGGACGCATGACTCGCCTAGTAGTACCGTTGTATGGGGAGAAAGGGACGACTCGCAAATCGGTAAATACAAAAAACTGTGCAATGAAGTGTTCCGTGACATATACTTCCCCGAGGAGTGCATCGAGTGTAGTCATGGGTCCTGTGACAGTGTTGAGCATCACCGTGTTCTGGACCATTTGTATCAGAAAATTGTTAAAACATTAAGTGACGCAGCAGCCCAAACAAAACCAAACAAGTATATAACTGGTAAGATGGCACGAGTTTTGTGTGGGTGGAATCACCATGTTAAAAATGCACACCGGGAGGCTAAGCTTAGATTGCAAGAATGGGTGCACCATAACAGACCAAAGTCGGGTCCTCTATACGAGAATATGTGTGAATCTCGGAAAATATTTAAAAGTCGCTTAAATTGGTGTCAAAAGAATCAGGACCAGATTAAGATGGACATGATCGCGCAGCATCGAGCCTCAAATAATTTTTGTAGTTTTTGGAAGGCCACGTCCAAGCTCAACGCTGGGCCTGGTCGCCCGGTGAGTGTTGAGGGAAACAACGACCCGACGGAGATCGCAAACATGTTCAGGGAAAATTTTAAGGTGCGAGCTCCACAGGGTCCTACCGACCGGGCGTCCGGTGTTGAGCCCGGTGGGCGCGGGGGAGTGCCAATGCTACATTTTTCTGCTTCGGAAATTAAAAAAGTGATAGAGAAGATGAGCAGAGGTAAATCTCCCAGGCACGACGGACTTAGTATCGAGCACCTAAGGTATGCAGGTGTCCACCTGCCGAGGGTTCTGTCTATGTTCTATTCACTATGCATTAGTCACTCGTACTTACCTACAGACCTAATGAAAACAATTGTTGTGCCCATCGTGAAGAACAGGACAGGAGATATCTCGGACAGGTGTAACTATCGCCCAATTTCCCTTGCAACCATAATTGCAAAGGTGCTGGACAGTATGCTTGACTCTGTGCTAAACCAATATTTAAATTTACACGACGCCCAGTTCGGATTTCGATCCCAACTTTCTACTGAGAGCGCTATTGTTGCACTCAAGCATACGGTTCAATACTACACCAAGCGTAAAACGCCGGTTTATGGTTGCTTTCTTGATTTCTCTCAAGCCTTTGACCGAGTGTTGTATAAAGTGCTGTGGAAGGGACTTAGGGACAGAAATGTTCCGGCGGAAGTACTAAATATTTTTAAGTACTGGTATGATCACCAAATCAACTATGTAAAATGGGCCAATGGCATTTCTGAGGCGTATAGGTTGGAGTGCGGAGTGAGGCAGGGGGGGCTTTCATCTCCCAAGCTCTTCAACGTGTACGTGAATGATCTCATAGTCGAGCTCAGTAGTATGAGAGTCGGTTGCAGTGTGGATGGGGTTGCCGTAAACAACATTTCATACGCAGACGATATGGTGCTTCTGGGACCGACTGCGGGATCTATCAACGATATGTTGAGGGTATGTGAGAAGTTCGCGGCGACGCACGGACTCTCATACAATGTGAAAAAGTGTGAGTACATGGTTTTTAAGGCCGTCGGTAAGTGTCCTGAAAATACACCTGCTGTAACCCTTAATGGTGTAAATTTAAATAAGGTAACCACGTTTAAATATTTAGGGCATATTCTTGCTGACGACCTTAAAGACGATGCTGATGTAGAAAGGGAGCGGAGGGCTTTGGCGATCCGAGGTAATATGCTGGCCCGTAGATTCGCCCGCTGTAGCGACCAAGTCAAGATAACTTTATTTAAGGCATTTTGCCAGGGTTTCTACACGGGTGGTCTGTGGACCTGTTGCACCAAAAGATCGTTAGATGCTATCCGCGTCCAATACAATGATATTTTTAGAATGTTGTTGAGACTCCCTCGGTTCTGTAGTGCCTCTGAAATGTTTGCGCAGGCCAGAACGGACGGATTTCATGCCGTGATCCGGAAAAAAATGGCATCACTGTTAAGAAGAGTGAGGTCGAGTCACTACAGCATTCTAAAAACTGTGGCGGATAGACTGGATTCGCAAATAATGGGACACCTTGTGCAGGGGACCATGCCGGTGGCCTTATATGGTCAAATTTAAAGGCATGCCCGCAGGGCCCTCTGTACACAGAGGTTGCATTATATGTTACCAAAATACTGTGTAGCTACAAGTACTAACACTAGTTTTAAATTACTGTAATACTAACAAATCATGGGTCATGGTTATCCGAATAAAAACAATTGAATTGAATTGAATTACAAAAAATTGTATCGATGAGTTAGTATCCCATAATACAAGCTTAAACTTTCTTTAGGACTAGGTTAATCAGTTATATCTGTCATTATATATTTATTTATTTAGCTATAAAGCTGGGAATTGTGGATGTATGCTATTCGTTTAAATAGTTTATTCGTTGCCGGTCTAGGCGAAAAGAAAAACTTTGACTGTGTTGCTACCAGTTGCTTCTTATCCCGCGCAGATCGTAAAAGCCGATCGAGGGTATAGGCGAAAAAAAAAATCATTTTAATAGATGAAGCTGTTTCTTCAGTTTCTCACCCACGATCACACTAAAAGTGGCCTTTGAGTCTTGCCGCCCTAGGTTCGATCTTCATGTAGTCGCGAAACCTAAAATGCTCTGTGTGCCCCATTAGGGATAAAGATGTGATGGTGTTTTTATGTTTAGATAGATAGATAGATAATTTATTTATTCATTCTTCTGTAACACAAATATACATATAAAAATAAATAGATTTTTCATTTTCCATTTCACACGGTATTTTGCATCCTTGGGGTGGCCAGAGAAATGCATAGGATTTTTGTGAATCCAGGATTTTCACGTTTCCGTGTCCATCAATGACCGACAGATCCAATGCAGCACAGCAAGGTGGCAACCTTGAATGAGCTTTAATTAGGAGGCTTTGGACAAAATATACCTACTGAAACTATTTTATAACTTTCCCCTTGGAACGTACAGATTGACTTTGCACCCCTAGTTTTACTGAAATCATGTTATCAGAATCATTAAAAAAACACAAAACCGTAAGAAACAAAGTCTGTTCTATTTTTGTAAAAAAAAATATCCCAAGTTTCTAATAAATGGCTAATCTACTAACTTTACTATACACGCGGCCGTAGCCCTCTCTTCTGAGTAGGGGCAGAAAATAAATATACCAACAGCTTCTCTTCACGCGAAGATGTTTGCGATCTTCAAGGAGTACTACAAAAAGTACTTTTTATAGACAGGTTTTCAATTTTTATATCTCGTTTTAGGCTATATAGGTGTGGCCGTTGGGTTTTGTGACCCTTTGGCTCCATCTGCCTCGTTAGGGATAAGACGTAATAGTAATTATGTAAGTTTACAAAAAGTTTTCGTTAAATGAATTCCTGCTTAGTAAGTCTATTAACTGTGCCTTTGTAAACGGGACGAATATGGCTGTAGCTTTGCAGACGATGGCATAAACAACCCCACTTATGTGGAACGCCCAAGTAGTCTTACCAAGTTAGTCCTACCAGCAGTTCTACCAACACATGCTAGCACACCGTAGTCATAACTTGGACTTATAAACTAATGAGTGAACAGAAGTGGCTATCAGCGTATATGGCGAGATACGTGGTTGTGAACTAGAGTCCGAATTTCAAACTACTTTGGCCCAGCCTTTGGCCACAGAAGACAGTAAGAGTATACAGAACGGAATCTCCTAAGGTCCCGTGCAATATGCATCCTCGTTTCTCGTCCCCGCACCTCTCCCCCGTTTTCGCCTTGTCGAGGGGCAAGAGCGAGCGAACACACACTGCATGGCGCACGCGGGCGCACAAGAACGGAAGAGAGGTGCGGGGGCAGGGAACGGAGACGCATATTGCGCATACCTTAGGAGATTCCATTCTGTATACTCTTATTGTATTCTGTGCTTTGGCAAAGACTGCCCTGCTATGACAGCCACTAGGCCGATGTGTGTTAAACAAGTTACTAAAAATTCTTTCGAAATTATATACTCATCCCTACTACTTGTGCTGATTAACATTATTGGATATAAAATTAAAACATGACAGTATAAAAATATGTTGGACTTCTTCTGAATGAATCTGAAAGTGGAATGAGTGAAAATATGAATTATGGAATGTGTCGCGAATTTGAAAATGATAATTCGAAAAGCGAACAAGAGGAGATGATGAAGAAATAGTCATAAGCAATCGCAAAATAAAGGCAAATGTATTTATACTGTTTATATTTTGTGCCTTAGTAGTAAGAAAACTATCAAACTGAACCGACGGAGTACGCTCCATTACAAAACTAGGTTGTAAAGTTACTGCGTGGCTGACTGGGCTAGTAGCTATATAATAGGCTGTTGGAAAATATTTAAAACTAGCAGTCCACCCCGGCTTCGCCCGTGGTACACACATAGCCTATGTCACTCGGGGATAGTGTAGCTTTCCAACGGTGAAAGAATTTTTTAAATCGGCCCAGTACTTTTTGAGCCTATTCATTACAAACATACAACATACAAAAATAGGTACAAATCTTTCCTCTTTATAATATTAGTATATATATAGATGAACCATTATTTATGGTCATCCTACTATGAGATAAGAGCGTATAGAAACATATTTCATATAATTAGTACTCATATTAATAATAAACGGCTTTTGCGAACTACACGAATATTTTTTAAAAATAATAATATAATTAAAAAGAATACTTTTTAATTTTTTAAATATGACTGAAACGCCTTTTGAATGGCTTCTTGAATGGCTCATGTGATGACGTCGCATGACAGTAAACGTGGTGTTTTGATGGACTTTCTGTATGCGCGTATTACCTGTGTGACGTCATTTGCAAGTCATCTGACAAATTACCGCCACAATGAAAGAAATTGCGTTTTTGGCGCAGTTGTGGTTTAAAATTCAACATTGATTTTTATTTAAAATACAATATATATCCCGGAAATATTGATACGAGTATATTGTGCTTATTGTACAACGTGTACCAAAAAATTATGTAAATATGACGATTTTTCAAAATTTTTCACATACCCACCGTACTGCTTCAGGCAGATATACCTACAGAGAAAATCCTTATATCATTCAGTCTGCTGAACAGCAAAACATTAGATGTACTCTCGATAGTAAAATTTATTACATCGATAAGTGTTACCACTGATCATTCTTTTTAGTAAATTTATATATTGAATTATTACTTCATAGTTGGTTTGTTAAATTAAAAAAATGCATTTTGTTTGGGTAATTTAATCTCACATAGTGGCAGCACTCCCAACTGATGACGTATTCTTGGGCCAATCACAATACAACAAACAATACCTTGTTTTATTAGACCATGATTGATATTTTACACTAGTAAATTTTAGATTGAAGCACATTTTTTTAATGCAGTATCTCACGCTTATTCATGTAATTATATATTTAAGCTTACTCGTATAATTAAATTAAGAGTGAAATAAAGAATACCGGTACTTACTGCTTACTTATCCTCCATATTTTTTGTTGTTTGATATCACCATTTAATCGAGTCAACATTATTGTCTACTTCACTTTTTAATGTAGTACTTTTGAAATAAACCGGAGAGTAGTTGCAACAAATAATAAAATTATATTTTTCAAAAACCTTATGCACTTTACATAATTTGTGCACAGATGCAAGAACGCAGGAATCAATAAATTCAGCAAAAAAAAAATATTTGAACATAGAACAGCCTTTTCCCATATTTTTTTTATCGTTCTTTCTAGCCAGTGTTTTTATGATTGCAATCTCTTTTGTTCAAATCACCATCTATTTATTATTTTTTAATATATATTTATAACCCAAAGGCAGCCTGTAACTACGAGATTGCCTTGGTATATGAGTAGGTACTTAGTATATTTTTAAATGTTCCTTTTAAGTAATATACGATATAGTAGATTGTGCTACAAGGCGTAAAGGTAAATAGTTTTAACGCGAGGGCGCTACTTTGAATCCAGAGCGAAACGAAGGATGCCACAATAGAATCACGAGCGTAGCAAGGGATTCTACGGTGGAATCCTGAGTGAAGCGAGGGATCCAAGTATATCGCCCGAGATAAAACTATTACCGTACACCGTGTAGCACATTTTTCATTTCATCTCCATCTTCATAGATGATGCAAATATATAGCTATAACGAAAGTAGAATACCTACATATACCTAATCAAAGTTTAACAGTCAGTTACTAATCTTTATTTGGTGGCGTTTTCACTGAAGAAATACTATGAAAATATTTTACTAGGACCACCACATCTTATACATTTTCCAGTCATTAGAATTGTTTCATTACTTTTTCCTTGTGTGTTAATTATTTATACATATATTAAAATATGTATATTATACGTAACCTTCATATTTATTTACGATCGGCCTCTCCATTAAATTTATCACATTTAAAATAGTTGTACAAATAACCTGATAGTTCTGTAATGGAATGATAAGATATATTCGTAGACTGTATATTATGTGAAATTAAACTAGAAATCAATCGAATGTTGGAGTATGGAAAAACAATGTATTTTTTACTTTCTGACATGAGTGACTGACAACAAAATATATAGAAAAACAAAATAGGTATAAAAAACTGAAAGATTGCAAAAGAGTTTGCAACATCCTCCCACCCTTAAGTTAAATTAATTAACTTAAGGACAGGGCGACGAAGCAAACCCCCAGCAGTCTTGACGTCGACTACCCTTACTACCCCATCTCTGTCTGGAAACATGGTCACAATACGCCCCTTAGGCCAAGTTTTACGTGGCAAGGTGCCGTCCACGATGACAACCACGTCGCCTACTTTTGGTTTCTGTTTTTGATGGTTATAATTGCGTGGTTGCATGGTGGGCAGCACCTCACGCACCCATCTATTCCAGAATTCATCTGCCAACTTTAGAGCCTTTTTCCATTCAGAGGTTAGTACTTTTTGTTGAAATTGAGCCCTTAGTATAAACTCGTTTGATGTTGAGCCGATTAAAAAATGAAAGGGCGTCAATGTTGTGGGATCGTCCGGGTTTGTCGACACATGTGCGAGGGGGCGAGAGTTAACTATAGCTTCAGCTTCCATGAGGAGTGTCATTAATGTTTCCTCTTTGGGAGATTTTTCTCTCAGTGTCGCATTAAGGGCGACTTTGACTGTGCGAACTAAGCGTTCCCAACACCCGCCAAAGGTGGGTGCTGCGGCTGGAATGAAGCTCCAGTTTATTCCTCTTGATGCCACAAAATCTTCAATAGCATGAGAGTAAAACTCTTTCAAAATCCTGTTAGCACCTACAAAAGCGGTCCCATTGTCCGAAAATATTGTGTGTGGGTTGCCGCGTCTTGCAGTGAATCTTCTCAAGGCCATAATTGCAGAATCTGCTGACAGGCTATGGACTATTTCCAAATGGAGGGCTCTGCAGGTAAGGCATGTAAAGAGGGCGACGTAGCGTTTTTCGTGTCGACGTCCAATTGCAACCGTCAAAGGTCCAAAATAGTCTAAGCCGGTAAACGTAAAGGGGCGCTGATGATGTGCTAGCCTTTGAAGTGGAAGGTCTCCCATAGCTGGGTTCATAGGTTGAGCCTTGCGAATTTTGCAAAAGTAGCATTTGGCGGCTATGGTTCTTACAGTATTTCGTAGATGTACAATCCAAAACCGTTGTCGAATTTCATTTATGACCATTTGATTGTTTCCGTGGCCCGCTCTTCGGTGGTAATTTTGCACCAATAATTGTACTGCTGGGTGTCTGCCGTCAAGAATAATAGGAAAGCGCGTTTCCAGGTCAATGCCTTCGGCGGCCTTGATTCGCCCGGCGAGATGAAGCAGCTGGTCTTCTTCCAATCTAGGAGATAATTTCAACAAGCGGCTGCGACGTTGAAGTGGCTGTGAGTTGGTGATAGCAAAAAATTCTTCAGGAAAGCTCTCTAACTGTGTACGTTGTAAAATATGCCTCTCAGCGGCTTTAATAATGTTGGCAGAGAGCGGTGGCAGAGTAGTAGACGTCGTCGGTTGAGAACGGCGTGGACGGTGTGAAACGACCACACTGTTATTTAATTTTGAACTTCTAATGCGAGCCAAAATGTTTCGAAAAATATCGACAGCTTGATGCACTCGAGCCGTGGAGCGTACCAAGCGTAACCAATCACTAAAATGATCAATGTTAGCTGTTACTGGTTTAGGTAAACAATCAGTTGAAATGGCCGCAATAAATTCTGGTTTTGATTTATGTTCACTGGAATTTTGGGAAAATTTTGTTGGCTGTGGTGGCCAATAATCTAATGAGTTTGCAAGAAAAGATGGTCCGAGAAACCACCTATGCGTAATGTCTAAATTGGTAGCATTTGATCGCGTAATGTCATCGGCGACGTTTAATTCGCTTGGTACCCACCGCCAGTCTTTCACGTTCGAATTCTCACAAATTTCTGCAATGCGATGAGCAACAAACGGTTTAAACGTACGTGCGTCACTTTGTAACCATCCAAGAACAATCATAGAATCTGTCCAAAAATATGTCCGGTCTGGTTTTTTGCGGTGACCTTCCTGGATAGTGATAGCAAGTCTGGAACCTATCAAAGCTCCCTGGAGCTCGAGTCTCGGTATAGATGTCGGTTTTAATGAAGAGACTTTAGCCTTACTCGAGATCAGAGTCACTTTGTAGCTTCCATCCTCATATAAAAATCGCCAGTAGGCTACACAAGCGTAAGCCTGCTCGCTTGCGTCGACGAAGACGTGGAGTTCCCTTTCAAGCGGTTCAAAATTTTCCGTCGAAACGTACCAACGAGGTATCTTTATAGTCACAGCCCTGGTAAGCTCCTGATACCGTTTTGCAGTAGTTTCCAAAATGTCTATAGCACGCATATCCTGCCTACTATGAATAGTTTCCTGTTTGGAGATACCAATCGAATCTAATTTATATTGTTGCTTTATAAGCAAATCCAACTCTTCGTCTTTATTTTTAGTTGACAATGATAAATGGTTGACGAATTCGACAAGTTTGATGTTGCTCGATGATACGCCATACAATTTCCACCCTAGAGCTGTCAAGCAAGCCACCGGTTCGTTCTGGCTACCCTTACGGACTTCCCGCGTGATGGATAAATACCAATGTTCAGCCCCTATCAGAATGGAAGGAGTTGCAACATCGTATGACAGAACGTCGAGCAAGTCAATCAAATGATTATAGGAAGAAATATTTTCTCGTGGTAGCGCTTGCGGACTTAATGATAAACCAGTCATTGCTCGTGCGTTTTTAACCAAAAATGTTTCCTGTGTGTACCTACCTTTAATTTGGAATTCTACGTACGAAATAGTTTTGTTTGTGCTTAGACCACCTACACCGTTGACAGTGATATTTTGTGTAGGTCCCGTAGCGCCAATAGCTTCGGCTATATTGGACTCGATGATCGTTGCAGTACTACCGTCATCGAGTAGTGCGAATACATTGCAGCTACCGGCGGGCCCGGTCACAGTCACTGGAACGATCTTCAGAAAGGCTCTCGAACCCTGAGCTAAATTAAAATCGGTATTAGGTTTTTGCGTGATGTTAGAAATTATAACAGAAGTTCCGTAATTATTTTCTTCAGTTTTAGGTGATTGAGTGTACGTGGTAGTGGCGCCATGCAGCAATGGGTGGTGTCGAAACTTGCAGCCGTCGATACCACAGCAGGGTGATTTGCAAGTTTTCCAGAGATGGCGGTTTGCTTTTAAACACCTATAACAAACACGTGCCTCTCGCAGCCAACGCCATCTTTCGTCAACTGAAAGTATTTTATAATCAGGACAAGTCTTTATGTTATGTGATTTTTTGCAATAAATACATTGTGCTTTTTTTTCAATTGACGTATTCGTGTCTGTGGCATGTACGATTTCACGATTTTTGTACTGCTGATCACGTTGAGGTTTGTCGAAAGATGGAGAAGGTAGAGAAGAATCGGGCAATAAACTAAATTTAATATACTTTTGATATTCAAGGGTTAAAAATTCTGATAATATTTCTAACTTTGGACGGTTTGATAAGTCTTGAAAAGCAAAATCTGTCCATCTGACTTTCATGATGGGGTTTAGTTTACCCAAAATGGCATGAAAGAGTTCAGGAGCATACAGATATTCCCTTTGATCTAATAACTTAATATTGGTTATTGCATTACGTACCCGATTGGAAATGTTTCCGAGTTCCTTAAGTTCGTTACCCAGGCGTGGCAAATTCTTGAGCGCTGCGGTCTCTTTTATAACTATCAGTTCAGGCCGCGCGAAGTTTTCTTCCAGTGCCGCTATGATCTTATCCGGGTCCTCACCACAGATTAAAATTGAAGATATGGCATCACGCGCAGGCCCACGAATTGCGTTTTGCAGTCGGGTAATGTTTTCTGTCGTTGAAAAATAAGATTTAGTAATGGTATATAAGCGTTTAAATTGCATCCACTGCAGGGCATTGCCGTAAAAAGGGATTAAGTCAGGCCTAGAGTGCTTCTGCTGGTTGGACGCAATTGCTTTCGCTGCAGCGGCCGTGTCGGCTACTGCGTTAAGTAAAATGTTGTCGCAACATGTCGGAGAAATGAGCGGCTTAGGCGCTTTCGACACTTTACTATTTATTGTAACTTTCCGCGGAATGACGGGGGTATCCCTGACAGCTTCCGGTTCTGTGACCGGGCAATAAGGCTGTGGATCCTCTGTCGACTCGAAGTGTAAAATATTATGAGTGTTTTTTACCCACTGGCTTGTTCGATTGATTGAGTCACTTTTAGAGGAAGTATGACGGCCTTCCTCCTTGGACCCCACCTCTATTAGCTCCAATTCTGCCTGGAGCTCAGCTTCTTCTACCTCCGCAAGTTGTACAGCAAGCTGTTGTGCGGCTTCGAATTGGCGGCGCTTGTATGTCGCCACTAGCGCAGCCTTCCGCGCCTTCGCGGATGAGGAAGTTCGATGTGATGATGCCGACCGCATGCTGCTTGCAGGTTTCTCGCGTCCATTGGAATTCTCACTACCGACAACCGTTGCATGAGGTGATGGTGGAGGGTTTTGATGATGAGAGGATGTGGGCTCTGTTTTCTTACTGCGAGTGATCATGATTAGAGTGAAACTAAATGAATGAATAAAATTATGCTGATAATCGGCGAGATGGACCAAAATATGTAATGGAATGATAAGATATATTCGTAGACTGTATATTATGTGAAATTAACTAGAAATCAATCGAATGTTGGAGTATGGAAAAACAATGTATTTTTTACTTTCTGACATGAGTGACTGACAACAAAATATATAGAAAAACAAAATAGGTATAAAAAACTGAAAGATTGCAAAAGAGTTTGCAACAAGTTCCTTAATAAAATTACTATTTAAATCAAATACAAAAATTGCGCGTTTTTATTGGTTTTTAATAAATTATTTTTTTGAAGCAAGAGAACCAAAACATTTTGACCTACAGTCATTCACGTAAAACGGGCAATATTCCAATTTTTAAAAATTACGACGCCTTTTCCTATATTTTTATAATTTTAAAACTAAATTCTTCTTTTTTTTAGCTGACTGACAATATTATTTTTGATTCTACATTCGTGTTCGGTTTTCAAATGTGTTTTAACGACTAGAGAATTTACTTTTTACTTTTCAGTGTCTAGAGAATTACCAGTGACTTTAGCCCCAAATATTTGGGATAAAATGATCGTTTTTCGAATAGATGAGATGAAAAAGTGTTTTTATCTACACCCATGCTATTGCTATTTTTTTATAAATCCTCTATAAAAGTTTCTGAAACAGTTAGCTTATTACCAACATTATAAAAACCAGTGTCATAGTAACCATAATATCATCCAAACGCGTGATATAATGTTGTACTAAATTTCATTATGCAACGCAAATCTTTTTTTTTAATTCATAAAGATCGAGGGATCGAGCCTCTACCACAGATTCGAAATAAAAAAAACATGTTATTTTAATTTACGTCGCATCCTGCCATTATTGTTCGTAAATAGTATTTCAAAAAAATATTACTTTTTTTTTACAAAAATTAGTGATACAAGCTTTGATAATTCCTACACCACCAGATATTTCTAATGCAGCAAAGGACATTTGTAACCAATTATTACCAGAAAAGTCGAGAAAAAAATATGAAAAGGCGTACCAAGATTTCATTAATTGGACAATATTAAAGAAGTAGTACTTACATCATTTTCTGAAGATGTGATAATAGTATATTTACAAGAATTATCCGAAAAATTCAAATCTTCATCCCTATGGACCTTCTATTCAATGCTCAAAAGTACGCTGAGTCTCACAACGTGGATATCTCAAAATATTCAAAATTAATTACCTTGCTAAAACGTAAAGCAGAAGGTTATACCTTTTACAGAGGATTCATATCATGGGTGTAGATAAAATATTGTATGCAACTGTTTATAATAAGGTATTAAAACACTCATGTGATACTATTATCAATATATATTACTATTATCATAAACCCACATTCGTGTTTTAATACCCCTTATTATATCACATTTGCATTAATAACTATTACTGACTTACTCTATGGATACAGCTAAATATCTTGGAGTTATGATTGATAGCAACCTAAACTTTCGGCAACATGTCAATCACACTGCTGGCAGAATACGTAAATTGATTTATATTTTTAAACGCCTGAGACATGTAGCTGAGCTCTGTAGCTGTATTTTTCCCACTATTTACCGATAATCAGATAACGTTATAATCAATCATATAATATATCAATAAAAAATGGTTGCCTGTAAAGTCGATTTTACGGGCGAAGATTTTACGTGACAACGTCTTTTCATAGTTGAGTGGGAGAGAGACGCAAGGCATTCGGCGGGCCTCTCTCTCGTTCGGTGACTCATCGTAACGTTACCGAGCGTTACACTTTTTCATAAGTGACTCCCAGCCGCAACCTAATTTAAGACGTTGTCACGTCAATATTAACGGTAAAAGGTATTGTTAACACTGTATTTCTTTACGATATTTGACAAAATAAATTGATGAGAGTTGGTCTAGTAGGCTACTAGAGTATTAAAATAAGTATCGTTATTTATATCGTTAATTGATAACGTTATAAACTGTATTATCGATGCCCCTTATAACGTTATTATTACCACTACTACCCGTATGAAAATAACGTTATTTAACGTTACTTTTACTGTGAATTTGGTATCGTTAATACCAAATTCACACTTCACCTTACCCGTAGACGTCAAGTGTACGGGTAAGGGAGCACTGGAGTACTGTGACACAGGCTCTGCCTTCTTCAGGCTCCAGACTCCTTAAATCGATATACGAGTAACACTACCAATTTGTATTTTTGACGTGACAACGTCTTAAATTAGGTTGCGGCTGGGAGTCACTTATGAAAAAGTGTAACGCTCGGTAACGTTACGATGAGTCACCGAACGAGAGAGAGGCCCGCCGAATGCCTTGCGTCTCTCTCCCACTCAACTATGATCGGTCTGCCGCCGTTGTCACGTAAAATCTTCGCCCGTAAAACCGACTTTACAGGCAACCATTTTTTTACTGTTTAAGATTAATGGAGAAAATAAATATACTTTTTACTTTTTTTTACTTTTACTCATACAGTTAAGTAGATTCTGATTGACGACTCCGAGATAATTGGTTGCTGGGCCCAATGGCAGCTGACGCTGATCGACTGGAGATTGATCGCACAAGTTCCTGCCATTCATTCGGTTATAGCGAGCTCTTTTCTTAGACGGGATTTAATTAACGCTTTGAGAAAAGAAAGAAAATGCTTTTAAAATTCACACTCAACACTTATGTTAACCGACTTCAAAAAAGGAGGAGGTTGTCAATTCGGTTGTATTTTTTAATGTTTTTTAGCTGGTCTGCTCAGCTAAAAAACATTATAACTACAACCGAAATAAAAACTGGCAAAAATATGTCATCTAAGTAAACAATTGTTGCTTATTTCGCTTTTCTGTGGCTGACACTCATATTCAAGTTGTATAAAGTTACTCAATGGATAGAAAGAATAACGAACACTGACGTAGCCAATTTCTGCTTTCGACGCGGTGGCCCCGAATCGATCGCAAGCTCATTACGGGAAGCAATCTATAGTGCTTCGTGGGCGAGAAAACCTAATGAGATTTTTAAACCTTTTCACTTGCGAAACGAAAATCACTTAAGGAGTTTTTAGGGTTTCGTACAAAAAAAACGGAACCCTTATAGGATCACTCGTGTCTCTGTCTGTCTGTCCGTCCACCTGTCACAGCCAATTTGCCGTCGTAATCAGGGCAAATGTGATGCGCGACGTCACACGAAGACGTCCTGAACCACACTGATGTAAGGCTGCCTGTCCACCGGAGCGGAGCGAGGGAGAAGAGCAGAGCGGAGTTGCGTACTGTATCTGTCCACCGAAGCGGAGCGAGACATATACGTAAGACATACCTACGACCGCTTCTCCGCTCAGCTTCCCGGTTTTGTATGAAATTTTAAACTAGTTCGTAAACTCCGTGTCCACTGAAGGGGAGCGGAGATTTTGTGTAATCCATTGGTTTATTCCTCCACTTCTCCGCTCCGCAGCCTCCCTCCCTCCCCAGTAAAATGCTTTTAAAGTTAGTATGGGAGATAACAAAACGTTTTGATTTTTTTTGACACATCTAAAAGTGACTGTAGCTGTCAATTGAATATTTTTGTTTGACGTTGACATTGAAGTTGACAGTTGTATCAGTCCCGTGACGTTGACATAATAGCACAAATGGTTGATAACGCGTCGACAAAAGATCGATATTAATCGATTATAATAACTCAAAACATAGATTTAAAAACAATATACACCGATATTATATTTATCTTGTTGACTGTAACAATAGTTTTGTTTGACAGACTCATTTATCGTTACTTGATTAACTAAGTAAAAGTAGAATCATCAATAATCGATTTTTCTGTAGTGCATGACATAGTTCTGTGTGACGGCCGTAAAGTGTTGGGAGCCCACTGCGTTTTATTATTGCTAATCAGTTATGCCGTTATGCGTTTAGTTTGCACGATTTAATTGAAAACAAAAGTTCTCATTTTTCTTTATTCTCAAGTTGTAGAAAAACTTGAATGTATCGAAAATAAACGATTAAGTATCGAGTATAAAATACCAAAAAATCAACACCCTACATCTTATATTTAAATGGGTACCACGCCTGCCAATCTTCTTTCTAGTAAACCCGCGATAGGTACCCACCTATTTGTATTGTCTTATACCCACCTGAACCTTGAACCCATATTACCCAATATGGGTTCAAATACTAGGTAAGTAAGTATTACAATTTTATTTTTGCTACTACTTTGGTATCATTTGCCTCTGCAATAAAGTTCGATAAATAAAATTCTAGGTCTATGAAAATAACTTAAAACGCCACCTAGTAACCTATTTAAAAACCGGAAGGTGGTGCAGAGAGCAGTGAGACTAATTTGTGTGCTGCCATCTATGTGAGCAGTTAGTATATTTAGTCTACAAGTTTGCTTTTTACGTGCCTTCGAATAGTTTTTATGACGTTAGGTATCTGTTAGTTAGTAGTACGTTGCGTTAGTAATTATATTATCTTTGGTATGTTAAACCGAATTTGAGGATTATCTGAAAATAAAGAGCAACTTTCCTTGAACAAAGCTAGGAAGTTTAAAATCACCCTGTATGTATATATTAACTTCAGCCCCTCGCACTCACACACTGTAGGTGCGACAGAGGTGGACAACGCGCTGCGGACATCCGTCTTACTTCGCGCGTATCCTGGTGACGCAACGAGCTGCTTCATATTCATACGACCCCGAATTCGCTGCAAGTAATTTAATAAATCACTGAAAAGTTTCACCATTACACAAACTTTTAAATTAATTCCCTCACTTGTCTTTTGGACCAAATAGACAGGGCTGTACATAATTTAATAATTTTATTTATTCAACCCTGAAACGGCGGGTAAAATTAAGGGTTAAGGGTTCTTATTTAAAAGTTTTAGTGCCTTTTCACACCGGCGGCCTGGAAATATTGCCTGGAGTGTAGGGTGACCAAATATCCAAATATAACGGATATACATACATATGTATATTGATTGAAGTATTAATCTTTGATCGTTAACGTGGTGCCGTATTGGTACCGGACCAAAATATAGCCTCTTCATCTTTTCCTGACGATGTTGTGTTGAGAAAGGTGGCTTAATAGACGTGATATATCCAATAAATGCTGACGTGATGTGGTCAAAGATGATTTGCGTGCCAAAAGTCTTCTTCTTAGCGATTCGGGATGGCTAATATTATGAGTGTGGACCAATGTGTGGCCACACTTATTACAATGCTCAAGATAGTGCGAAGTGGAGAAGAAAAAGCTGGAAAGTGGATTCAAACTGGAGGAATGCAACTGGGAATATGCTGAGACGAGAGAGAGAGAGAGAGAAAGAGAGAGAGTCAGGTGCACGCGTTGGGAAACTGTAAGTGCACTGATAATCTTAAACAATAGAGATTAAGGCCGTACCTGACAGTGCTGACCCCATTTAAAATAAATCGTTTCGAAGAAAACGACGACATCATTTAAAATTTTGCTACTACCAAGCACTAGATAACCCTTCAAACTATTTTGTGAATTACTGTTTAAAGTTTATAATGAAAACGTTAAGCTTTACTACGTACATTTGCCAAAAGTGGCTGTTTTTCGCAAATGTGCATATAGCGCTGGGAATCGAACCCGAGGTAGCATAGACTATCACGGCATCCGTGTAGCTCTAGTAGCCTACTAGACAAACTCTCATCAATTTATTCTGCCAAATATCGAAAAGAAATACAGTCTTAACATATCTTTTTAATTTAAAATATCTTTTACCATTAATATCATTGGTAACGTTATCTGATTTATCGGTATTGGTTGTAAAAATACCGTTACCCAGCATAACGTTATCTTTTCTGATAACGTTAACGCCGTTGACAGAATTAACGTTACCAGATTTTTAACGGTATTCCAAGCCCTGGGAGGACACCACATATCACAGTTTTATCCCGTTTAATTGTAGCTATCTCCATAAACTTCACTTAGTCGCTTGCTAGCTCTTATACGCCTAGTACTTTCGACAGTTTATACGCGAAAACCACACGAAAACATGTTAGACATTGATTTAAATGCCTTAGTGTGTGTTAAAATACTGTAAGCAAGGATCATGTGAAAGTGTAAAGAAATAACTTTCCATCAGTAAGTAACCATATTTCATTCTTTAAAAATTAAATACATTTTATAAAATTCACGCCGCCATAAATATTCAAAAATACAACAGGGGCCAATGTTTCAGATAGCTGGTCTATATATTAAATGTCAATGATTTGAGTAAAAAGTTTTATAACTAGCCATAGCCTAAAGTTAACCCCCTTTAGAAATGCAGTTTTTGTAAGATATTTTGTCTCCTTTAGTCGCATCTTACGACATTGACAATAAATGGAGTGGACTTGGTGGCAATGCGGCGGCAGTTATTGTATATTCATGGTGCAAGTTTGGTTTCAAACAAACTTTGTGGAAGTTTTCCAAAAATTACAGGTAAAGTATGTTGCCTCGTTATTGTATGGAAATGAATTTATTTCGGTATACTAAAGTTGGTAACGGAGCTTGCTACGGGAAAATTGTATTCTTCGATCGAGCCCTAAGGCTGTGTGGGTCATAATGACGGGTGTATTGTTGCAGAAATCAAATGTTATAAAACTATTTTAAATCTGGATTCAGACCGTGATACTTAACAACTTTTCCCAAGAAACATATATCGAAAACTGAAAAATATTTTTCGGCCTCCCCTACAAGTTGACAGATCAGTATACAGTTAGTATACAGCCGATCCGAGTTTGTATGGAAATCCAAAAATTATTTTTCATATTTCGATATATGTTCCTTGGGGAAAGTTGTTCAGTATCCTAGACTAAATTCACTCTTAAAATAGTTCCAGTATATTTTGTTAGACATTATACTTATATGAAAGGAATGTAACAGCAATGTACCTGAATGTAGCTTTAGTATAATTCAATGTACCTCCATGAAACAGGAACAAACACCATAATAAAGTGAACCGTAGAATGCTGATATAAATGTAATACCTTTAGAGAAATGTACCTTCAACGATGAAGATATAATCTAAAAATATAATGCGTCGAGTAAATCAATAAGAAAATCAAGAAAACAAAGAAATTAAGGAAAGAAAGCCGTGATACGCCGTAAAACATAATCCGTGAATCTTTCAAGTGTCTAGCTATTATGGTTCAAGAGATAAAGCCGTGTGACTGACAGACAGACAGACTAACAGACATACATGGTGTGGTTACGCGTTTTTTGGATGTATTTCTCTATGGAACCAATTCTAAATTGTCTGTGAGAATCGTACAGATGATTTAGTCATATGCTAAATCGGCCACGGAGCTACGGCACCGAAGCAAAGCAGTGAAGCGGTGGTGGCCCAGTTTAGGCACTTGCTGTCCATATGTAAGGCACGAGTTCGATCCTCACTAGGCACGACTTGTACCTCTTAGTATATACACACGTATGGTCATTTTCACTTGCTTCCGGTGAAGGAAATCATCGAGGGAAACCCTACATTCACATTTCACTAGTGTGTAAAAATGATTGTTGCCACTAGGTAACATTAAGTTACGTCAGCTTGGAAAATCCGTCACCAAACTGAAAAGAACACTTAGCTTTTCTTCTCAGCAGTAGTCGTTGCGAAACACTAGTATCGGTAGCTTTTGCACTAAAAATAATTAAAAATAATGACCTTCAATAAGTGATATATTTATCCTACATTTAATAAAAAATTTTGACTTTGACTTTGAATTTAGCGTGCAGGTGGAAAAATGGTATCAAAATAGTAATTCGTTGCTAGCCGCATCGACATGATTCAGGTTCTCGCCCGTTTCCTAGATTGGGTTATACTTTCTACACGGGAAGAGAAGCAACTGGTAAATTTTTCTTTTCTCAGACCAGCGTAAAAGAAAAAAGGTCATGTTAGGTAGTTATACCTAACATGACCTTTTGACAAAAAATAATAAAGTAAGACAAAATCCATCTAGAGTACAGCGAGTCTATCTTCTTAAGATGAAACATGGAGTCCAGTGTTGCCTACATTTAAAAAAAAGCCCCCAATTTGAAGCTTTTCTTCGTACATTTGCCAAAAGTGGCAGTTTTTCACAAATGTCCGAAGAAAAGCTTCACGTTCTCACTTTATACAGTAGGTAGTTCATAAAATAGTTTGAAGGGTTATCTAGGGTCATCACTAATACGAAATTTTAAATGATATACCCGTTTCCTTTAAAAAATATATTTTTAAATGGTGGCAGCACTGGATCTCATGTATCTTAATGTCAACGAATGCTATTTACCATGTCCATCAATTATTAGTCGTCGACAGATTCCTTCCTTCTTCAATAATTCTGCATGATATTTGTAAGGAGTATGTTTATAGAAATTGTTGCAGACGGAGCCCCATTATCCAGCCGCGATGGGAACCGTGTAACACGTAAGTTATAAGAAGAAGCGTTATAGTTTATTCTTTGGTCTTTTTCAACTAGGTTCTGTTTGCCCTGTTTTTTTCTGATCGAGTGTGTGATTAGATTACTGATATTAGTGTCAGGTTTTTCGAGCTGCCTAAAGGCATCTGACGTAGCTCAATGACTGTCATCTAGTGACAATAGTCATTCTTAGGGTCAGTTCACACCAAGACGTGACGCGACGCGACGTAGCGCGCACTTTGGAAGAAATATAGAACTTGTTAACTAGGCAAAAATATACAAATTTCAGCGACAGCCCGCCTTGCCGCGCTGCGTAGCGATGCATAGCGAGGCGCAGCGGGCTTTCACTCTTTTTTTCTAGTAAACAAGTTCTATATTTGTTTCACGTGCGCGCTACGTCGCGTCGCGTCGCGTCTCGGTGTGAACTGACCCTTAAACAATAATGAACTAGTGTGTAGGTGGCCTCTCGATGTTTTTCTTCACCGAAAGGAAAGCAAGTGGTGGCAGTTAAAAAAAACCGTGCTTGAGACAAACTCAGTGCGCTCGCACCTAGTGAAGATAATTTTATGTTATTTATTTTCTTAGTGAGAGCGTTTTCAAACGCGCTCATAAACGTAAAATGGCGCTCATACTTGCTTACTTACATGCACTTGTTTGGATCTTTAGACTGAAAATTTCCCGTTTTGTGGTTCCCAGCAGAGTAGAATAGGATCTCTCCAAGTCTTTCCGTGGATTTTGTAGAAGGCGACTTAGGAAAAATAAGCTAAACAAAGTTTACAAACATCAATAAGACATTTTCTACCCGTCTAGCCAGCGTGGATAGTGTCGGCCAAATCCTCTGACTGATCTGGCTAATATATGACTCTAATAATGAACTGATTATGATGATTAGGCTAATATGATGCAACTTTCAATGTTGCATCATATTAGCCTAATCATTAATCCATTTCAATTGGATACGATTTTAATGTTGCATACTATTTTCAGCTTTGCCAGAGGTTTATATTTAAACAGTGCTCTAGCATTTTTCCACTTGATGTTAATTGACCCTTACATACGGCCATCACGCGCCGCTCTTTGTAATGTGAGGGTAATTAGTACAAATTAAAGAAATTATAATTTACAATCTAGGATGTCTCCAAAGTGGTAAAGCTGTTCCCAAAAAACGTACGAAATTGGTAAGTGTCCCTTTCTATTTATTACACTGGCAGTTGCGGGAAAGGGACGCCCCTAAATTTTGTGGGAACTTTAGGTAAACATAAGCATTATGGAAATTTAAACTTTATGTCTTTTTTACTCGTATTCTTTCTAGATTGTATTTAATTTATTTGGTACAAATGCAAACAATCCACGCAAGTAGCGCCGCTGCTCGTGTGAAAAGAAGATGCTCAAAAATTAAAAACAATAACTTTCCTATGACTTGCGTCGCTTCCGATACAATGCAATTTGAAAGTGTATGCATGATGCTAGGAAAATACACGGGATCGCATTACTCATTCAATTTTGTCGCATAAAGTCGAGGAAAATGTTTGTATGGAAATGTAAAATGCAGAAAGTTTCGCGGAATAGAACGAAAGCATGTACGAGTGTTCGCAGTTTGTTTAGACGTATTTACTTTACTTCAGCGAGAGTAAACATTTTACTTTATATTTGCTCGCGTTGGACCAACTGATGTGTGTGGACTACCGAAACTTATTTTCTGAATTTCGCAAGCTGTCAGGTTGCAATGAAAATGGTTGAATCATACGATGGAAATGTTGGTTTAGGTTAGGTTAGGTCATAAGTTAAATGTTGGTCAAGTTTAGGGGAAAATAAAAACTAGTTGCTTAGTGAGCTGTAGACCTCGCGAGTATGTCGTTGCATCACACTTCTGACCACTTGGGTCGGATGAAAAAGTTAAAAGTAGCAAAACATTTTTAAACCTTTTTTGGAAATAGCTAAATTAAGATTTTTTAAAAGTTTTCAGCTCCTATATATCCGCTATTTTAAAAAATATCGAAAAACTAAATCGACAAAAAATCTATATAACGTGTAACAAATTATACTGAAACTATTTTAAGGGTCTTTTCAGGGTTCCAATGGCAAAATACGGAACCCTTATGGATTCGTCATGTCTGTCTGTCCGTCCGTATGTCACAGCCACTTTTTTCCGAAACTATAAGAACTATACTGTTGAAACTTTGTAAATAGATGTATTCTGTGAACCGCATTAGGATTTTCACACAAAAATAGAAAAAAAAAACAATAAATTTTGGGGGCTCCGCATACTTAGAACTGAAACTCAGAGTTTTTTCATCAAACTCATACTTGTGGTGAGTGGGTGAGTCGCGAGGTTTACAGCTCACAAAGCCTAGTATATTGTAGTAAAAAAAATTAAAGTTATTTTCTCGTTAAATGTTCTTTTTTAGGGTTCCGTACCCGAAGGGTGCAAACGGGACCCTATTACTGAGACTCCGCTGTCTGTCCCTTGATTTGTTCATGTCATCTAACAAATTCGTGCGCGATGATCAAGAATTTAAAGTGGCTCTTCCATAGTTCGCTGGTTAAAAGAAACCAATAACGCTTAAAGTTAACCCCGCATTACAACTATCGGGCAATTCTTTAAAGACCTTTCGTACGGTAGATTTACGGCGAGCACGCTGCGAACAAAATACGCTTTGTACTTCTTTTTAAGGCTAGTGAAAACATCGGAAATTTATAGCCTCTTCTAATCAATAAGGGGAATTAAACTTATTGTGTATTTAGGGAGCTGCTTCCAATTTATTTCAGTAATTCCTTCGTGCTCTAATTTTTGAGAAGCACACCTAATCCTCACATTTGCCAAAAGCAAAAGTATCCTTTGTGGCAAATCCAGGTAATAAACATACTATGTATATATGTTATCGGCCGAACCCGATTTCAGGACAAACTAGTTTGGCCTAGGCTGAACTAGTTCTTCCTATAAGCGATAGGATTAACTGGTATAGCCTAGACCAAACTTGTTTGTCCTAAGCCCGTAAGGATAAACCAGTTTAAGCTAGGCCAAACTAGTTGATCCTAATATAAATACGCACATTTCAGGATAAACTAGTAAGGCCTAGTCTCAACATTATAGATTATCTAGAAAGCCAAAATAAATAGATAAAACTGGATATCCGCGTCGTCTATTAACTTGATTAATATTTTCGCCCATTCCCATGATCGGCTTTTACAATATACGCGAGGAAAAAAGAGAAAAGCAGCTGGTACATTCTATGTTTTTCCACTTTCCCAGACCAGCACTGAAGAGAAATAAACATACAGGTTGATTTTGAATCCCCTAGCTACTTTGAATCTTGGAATCAGAATCATTAACAGAACACAAAACAGTAAGATGTTTTTTAATCTCTTTTTCTAATAAGTGGCCGCTTACTGGCCGCCGCCCGCTACGAGGTCGTTAGTGGATGGCGACATTTAATTGGGAGATTTTTGGTATGTATGTGTAGGTTTTGATTTCTTTAGTTTTTATTACGAGTATGTAACAAGATACATCTTATTTAAAAACATACTAGACGGAAAGATAAAAGGTAGAAGAGGTCCAGGACGACCAAGAAAGATCTATGTAGACCAACTGAAAGAAAAAGCAGGGGTCATGTCGTATCAAGCACTAAAAAGTAAGGCAAAGAACCAGAATACGTATTTTATCTTTCTCTGATTATAGCATCGAGTTTTAAAAATCTGCATATACATTCGAATTGAAAAGCTCTCGAAATAAAAATAAAGTAACTAGAGAGGCATGCGTCTCACTGCATTTGGCGAAAACATAGACGTGGCGTGGACATTATTCCATTCCATTCAAATTTCATGCAAAAAGGATGGATATAAATTCAAAATTAGAATACACATCACGGATGCCATACGGCACGATGTCCAGTCTATTGCGTGTGTTAAAATTGCAACTTTATGTGTATAAGCTTTTTGTTCGAAATTTGAATGGACTCAAAAGACGTCCTTTTGTGAAAGAGTTGTCGTCAGATTATCTTAATTCTCAGAGTAAATAAATAAATCTATAGGGACAAATCACACTGATTAAGCTAGCCCCAAAGTAAGTTTTTTTAAACTTGTGTTATGGGATACTAACTCAACGATAATATATTTTATGATAAATACTAATATAGATTACCCAAGATCCAGATTGAAGAAAATTGGAAACCGCCATTTTCTAACTTGCCCTGGCTAGGGATTGAATCCAGAACCTCCAGTTCAGCGAACTAGCGTGTTAACCAGTACCCCACGCAGGTCATCAGTTGTCACGTTCTCAGTGACTAGGTACACATGAAAAATAGAAAAATAACAAAGTGGCGAATTTTTGGCGACAAATTATGTTTATTTAATCCCAAACCTATTGTTTTGTGTATCAGTAAAGGATTATATTAATACCTACACACAACATAATTATGTTCAGTCTCTCACTCATTAGTTATTTCCGAGGGTCTGGGATTTAATTAATATAATAATAAAAAAATATAAGCTTATGTTGAAAGACTGGAGCATCTGTGTAACCTCGTAGCGGGAAAATCTCTGCGAAGAAATATTTTACTTCGCTAGCTTGGAGCTTTAAGTGCCAAGTCTATGCTAATTGAAGGAGCTTTCAGTTTGCTTTAGCGCTAAATATATTATAGAAACGAAAAAAGGGAAAACTTCGTATTCGTACTTACAAAATATACAATGTGTAATTGACATATGCATAATAAATCGAATCACGGTTATAACAAATGTTTTATTTCAGGCAACGAATATTTTACATTAAAGGCCCATATTTATATATACCTACAGACCTAAATGAGGCAAATAACCGGGGAATCACTATGGCCAAATACTGGTCAAGTTTGATTCAATTAAATTAATAAATGTTTCGACTCGAGTAGAAGAAGTAGGGATAAGACAGTAATAAGATCTGCTTTGCTGTATAAGGGGATGTTGGGCTACGAAGAAGAAATAATAACATAAGTAACATGTAGCAAAAATGCGGATGCTGAGATGGATGAATATATAAGAGGGAATTGTGAGATTGTGCCCACCCCAGCTTGACTGACTAAAAAAAGGTACGTTTCGCGTTAATTCCCGTATGCATTAATTTAATAATAATGCAACGCGATAGTTTAAAAGTATTTATGAAACTGTCATGTTAAGAGACGGGATGTCGAACATCTGGCTAATAAAATAGTTTACTTGGAGACAGAGGACGACCTAAAATATGTGGGGAAATGTGTGTAGCGGGACATGATGGAGAGGGGGGTTAGTACAGATATTGTAAATAAGTGAAAAACGATAGACAGAGTTGACATACGGAGCCGACCCCAAATAGAGAGAATGCGAGGAAGATGATACTTATAGGTATATTCTTTATAGACATATGTACATATATTATATCACCAAAGTTAAAACTAGCGCTAGTCTGTAACTAACTGTGACGCGCTGCACGATGTCACGGTGTCCGGTAGAAGACGATTCCTCTCGTTCAGAAATCTTCTTGAGTGAAGGTCTCTAGCTCTGCGGTTGGGACACGCACCACATTGAATTAATATTCACGTTGTGACGCGATTTCAACTTTACGATTCGCAAGATTAGCTTGAGCTTGACTCTTATGTACTCCACCAGGTCTTCACTCTTCGTAGAGTAATGCAGGCGGGACACGTAGAGTACGGTCGTCGGAATAGCAGCATGCAGTAACGTGTTGGGACCGCTGAGTGCTGTGCCGCTCTTATTTCTGCAAGAGGTCTCCGCTTCCTTTCTACTTTGGTGAAGCTCTCATTGTCAACGTATTCCTTTACCTTGAACTAATTTGGAAGCTCTCAATCTCAGAAGGAGTTAGCATCGACAAAGGTGCCTTGTCGATGCTAACTCCTTCTGGGATGACGGCTGTTTCCCGGGAGGTAGGCTGGCTGCAGTCGCGCACGTGGTGGTGGCGTGCGTCACGTTTGTCACCAGGGGTGCAGGGGCCGGGGTGGGGTGACGCATGACGTACGGCGGCGATGACCAGCGAGTCGATACTTCACGGCGATGCATCGAATGCAGCGCGGCACGGGTTGCTGTTTTAGGTATCGGGTGAACTGCATACGGAGTTATTGCTAATAATTTCCGTACGAAAATCATTGATGGTAGATTGAAACGACTTAAAATTCAACTGCAAGTTAGCCAGACTTGATTTCAACATTATGTCTTTCAGAACCTGGTAACGTCAACGTAGTCAAATGTCACCGGTGGTAAGGAGTGAAGCCCTCGAGCAGTCACTACAAACTTGACGGGCCATTCTTTCTTATTTGTCTCCTTCAACACCAGGATGACATCCTGGAGACTTCTCTCTCTCTCTTTTCGTCTCATACACTATATAATAAAAAAGGCAGGCGGCCGGTTGTAAAACTATAGCCAAATCATTGAAAGTGTTCCGGCTATTTCTTCTCCATTTTACAAGGTCTTTGGCATCCTTGGGTAACCATTGACATGCATATTATATTTGGAGAAGAAAAAGCGGGAAAGCGCACCCCGGGCTCCGAAGCAGCACAGCTAAGGATGCAACCGGGAATGCGCTTAGACGAAGAAGACAGTATATAATAAAACAGTGCATGAATGAAGGTTACTATCCTTTACCTATTTAGAATCATCATCAGGTCTTTTTTAGTCACCACTGCAGAAGGCATACGATCCTCTCTGTACTACCAGATCAATATATTAGCCAGAGCAGTCAGAGAATTTGGCCTACAGTCTCCACGCTGGCCAGGCTTTGTTTAGTTTATATTTCCTAAGTCGCCTTTTACGACATCCACGAGAAGACTTTGAGTGGTCCTGTTCTACTCTGCCGGGAACCACACGGCACCGGATATTCTATTTAAAATAATTCAAAGTATAATGCTTACGATAGCGTCGGAACAAAGTTCAAAATTTTAAAATCATTTATGAAATCCGCAGAGTCGGACACATCGAATGTGTCCCGTTGCCCGCTCACATCAATCAATCAAATTTTCAATATCACTCCGTCATGGAGAATTAATTTTTGCTTCCATTTCACTAGTGACGTTTTCATTTTATCTCTGAATTGAACAAAAGTTTTTCACAGTAGTAAGACTATTGTGTACCTGACATTTTTGATAATGTATTGTACTGGGAATACTGGGATACATTTGCTGAGATTAGTCCAACGGTGTTTGCTTCAATGCATAATTTAAACCTTAAATACTTTTCCCCCTTCAACCGTGTGGTTCCGGATTAGAACAGGACCACTCCATCTCTTCCTGTGGATATCGTAAGAGGCAACTAAAGGATTAAGCACAAACATCTCGTGCTATATTGCATTTCCAAGGAGGATTGACGTCAGTCGATTGTAAAACTTTTCGCACAAATACATTCCGAAAGAGGGTTGAGGTCAGGCAGGCGGCCGGTCGTAAAACGATAGCCAAACCGTTTTAACTGTTCCAGCTATTTCTTCTCCACTTCGCAAGGTCCTTGGCATCCTTGGGTGACATTCATGTTATATTTGGAGAAGAAAAAGCGGGAAAGCGCACCCCGGGCTCCAAAGCAGCACAGCTGAGGATGCAACTGGGAACGCGCTTGAATGATGATGATGACGGTGATGAGTGTTACCTGGACACAGGCGAGGAACAGCTCAATAAACTAAATGTGTGTCTATCTATCTGCGATTTTACTCAGAGACTATTAGTACCTACTAGAAAGCTGTAATTTAGTATGGGTATGTAATATAATCATGGCGACAAAGTATTAAAATAAAATCGTAAAAAAAGTAATTGTGATTAAATATGTCTTTCAAAAATATTGTAGGTTTATGAAAACCATTTTTCAATTTAGGAATCCCTGTGAAATATTTGCAAAGTTTTGTTAGTAAAGTGTTCCCCTCCTCTGTCAGCTAAACCGTTGTATATGGACACGTGGAAAAATTCACGGCAGTAGTCTATATATCGGAGTTAAAAGAAAAACTATCAAAGCTAAGTACGGTTTACAAACTAGGAGTTATAGTCGACCAACTTATAAAATGTAATCAGAAAAAAAATCATACAAATTCAATTGAATTAGTTAGCCAGCTGTTAGTTTCATAAACAAGTACTAAAATAGTTTTTTTTTCCTTGTGAAATGGGACTTTATGACTGACTTCAGTTACCTTCCTTTATAGTCGTTTTTAGTCGTGAATCCGTAACGCGTGAACTCTAAGGGTCAGTTAACACCGAGACGCGACGTAGCGCGCACGTAAAAGAAATATAGAACTTGTTTACTAGACAAAAAGAGTAAGAGCCCGCTGCGCCTCGCTATGCATCGCTACGCAGCGCGGCAAAGTGGGCTGTCGCTGAAATTAGTATCTTTTTGCCTAGTAAACAAGTTCTATATTTCATCCAAAGTGCGCGCTACGTCGTGTCTCGTTGTGAACTGACCCTTAGTCGGCATTCGCAACTACGGAACTCGTGACGGAACCCTACACTGCACGTGGCCAGACACTAATTTGGTTGTTTACTAAGTAATTTTTTTTAATTTTTGCACGCCTCATAAGCGAAGCGCATGAGGTAGTGCTCTACTCTCGCCTTACAAAAATCAAGTGTTTTTTTTAACTAAATGTGTCTCTATTTATTTTCTATCGCACTTGTACAATAATATTTACACATAAATGTCAAGGAAAAACACTAGTTTCAACACTTATGATATTTTTAAAAGACATTTTGCCTTTTAAATAAATAAAAACAATGTTTAATAAAATCATTTTGTGGACGTCCATGTGTCGGTATGTATGGAAACTGGCGTGGTCACGATAACTCCCGAAAAACTTATCTGATCAAGTCCATTTTTTTTATACGATAATACTGAAGTTATCCAAAACTAAGTCCTTTCGAAGATCACGGTCTAATTCAATGTAGTTTAATCGTAATTATTATTATAAAAATACAGGTGACATATTAAAAATAATTTTGGATGTGAGGTTTGTTGAAAGAGTTAATACCTATGTATGATGAGTACGAATGTGTAACTGGCAAGTAAGAAAAGAAATTTGAATAAAGAATGTTGTGATTTTGTTTGTTTTATTAAATATGAAAGACGAATAAATGTAAAAGAAGCGATAAGTTAGTTAATATTTTATTTAATTTGCATTAACTAATTGAGAATGAAAAGAACAATCAGTGGTAACACTTTTCTTGACATTCGTGACGTAGTCTTGTGTCTTTTTCTTGTTTTTGCTTAGTTTTTTTGAGATTTCTCAAAATCTACCGGTCCGAATCGGTTTAAATTCACAGAAAATCTGAGTTGTATAGAACTCTTTGGAAAGCTACTTGTTTGGTTCCGATCGGTTTAGTTGTTCAAGAGTTATAAGCGGGTCACATACACACCCACACACACATACGGATAGGGTGCATGACACTTGCTCGTGAGTGATCAGGGAATATTCCTGAGACCTTTAAACGTCGAGATCTGATGAAAACTCGACTTTTCAAAAAGGGGGTGAAACAAATAACGTCCCGAATTTTGAAAATTTTCAATTTTCTCAGCGGGAAGTTAAAAATAATCTCCAGTCGTGCGTTAAGCGTTTTAAGTTAGCAATTAAACAATCAAAATCAATTTAATTGTGAAAAATGAGATTATGAGGCGTGCACTTTTGGATTTTCCAAACTATTTTAATTTTTACATAAAAAAAGTAAACTAAACTAATTTATGTTTATATTACGCACTGAATAACCCTTGCATTAATATATTTAAGAATAAGATTTTAATGCTACTACCTTTTGAGATTCTAAATATAGGTATAATTATAAATTAAATGATGAAAAGTGTCAAAACCACAAAACAAATAGGTTTGATCGATACAGCCTTAATTGAATGCTGGGACGAGCGCGGGATTATGCGTGAATCGCAAACAAACAAACCAACATCTAAAATAAACGAACATTGGGCGGCGGTTTTTGCGAAAATAAATGTTTAACCAGTACATTTTACGTCAATATATTTTTATACTCGTTAATAATTACATTTAGAGCGTAAACACATTTCGCAATCGCGCCGCGGCGCCGCAGCGGCACCTTGTGTGAGGATGAGTAAAAACACTAAAAAAAACCAAACGCGCGGCGCCGCAGAGTCAGAAAACTGGTACTGGCTGGTAAAAAATTTAAAAACTATAAAATTAAAAAAAGATTCTTGCTCGCCTCTAGCGGCTTTTCAGACCATCTGTGCGGGAAGACAAACAGCGGGTATATTGTTCGCTTTTCTGGAACAGCATGAAAATCCCATCTCGACTAATTAATTGGCTTCTAGCCCGGTTTGCCACAGCGCAGTTTTGTAATGGAGCGCACTCCGCTGCGCCGTTCAGTTTTATAAAGTTTTCTCAATACCAAGATACGATATATAAATACGAGTAGTACAGATACCTACGCCGCCGCGGCGCCACGCACTTGGAGTTTATTAGTATTTGAAGAGTCGGCAGTATTAGTACAATTAGGTACCAACAATATATATAGCAGGGAGGCGCGGCGCCACAGCGGCAAAAAGCGTGTAATGTGAAAACGCTCTTACTTTGCGATCAAGGTTCAAGGCCATTTGTAAAAGGAATACTTCTTCTTCTTAAGCTATTTTTCCAACCAGTGAAGGTTGGCGATCAGCTTGGTGCAGTTCTCCTTGTTTTTAGCCTAGCGGAATAGCTCAGCAGCGCTCGCTATTCCGCCGTGTGGTTTCCGGCAAAGTAATAATAGGATCGCTCCAAGTCTTACCGTGAATGTCGGAGAAGGCGACTTAGGAAACACAAACTAAACAAAGCTTATGAACATCAATAAGACCTCTCCAACCCGTCTGGCCAGCGTGGTGTGTGTAAGCCAAATCCTTTATTTGCTCTGGCTAATTTATGGCTCATCATCATGATGCTCGCTATCCCGGTCCACTGTCGGATGTTTCGTAGCCAGGACTTTTTTGTCCTTCCAACCCTTCTTTTCATATAAAGGAATACTGCCCACTTTAAAGTTAGGGCAAAGAAATATAAATAATTATCCCCTTTCTAAGGGGATTTAGTCCCTATGGCTTGCGGTAGCCACTTGGATCGAGTTATTGCCGCCCGATTTTCGACATATACATTTTACGACTGGGTAGGTCACTTCCCCTTTGCCTCAAACGGTAAGACCTAAAGTGGTCCTATTCTACTCTGCCGGGAACCACACGGCTATCTGCCGGGAACCACACGGCTATCTGCCGAGAACCACACAGCTATCTGCCGGAAACCACACGTCTATCCGACGATAAAGGCCCGTGTTAGGGCACCCTGAACAAGAAAGCAGGTGGGCCATATTGTGAGGGGAGGAGCCTAACTCGCACATGTTTAGTAAGTAATGAATTATTCTCCACCTGGACAAAAGATCTCAATAGCGATCAGGTGGCAATTCCTTCTTCTTCATCTTAGCTCATTCCCGGTTGCATCCTGAGCTGTGCAGCTTCGGGGCCCGGGGTGCAATTTCCCGCTTTTTCTTTCCAAATATAACATGCATGGCAATGGTCATCCAAAGATGCCAAAGACCTTGCGAAGTGGAGAAGAAATAGCAGATTGGGAATGCATTTGTGCGAAAAATGTTATAACGGCTGCTGCCCGAGGTCAACCCTCTTTGGGAATGCAGTTGATGCACAAGGTGTTTGTGCTTATTCCTTTAGTCGCCTCTTACGACATCTACGGGAAGAGATGGAGTGGTCCTATTCTAGGCCGGAAACCACACGGCTCAGGTGGTAATTCGTCTTTTTGTTTTATGTAGTTGGGGACAGTGTGGTCGCTTTCCGAGAGTTGCATCATCAAATGCCTTGACCACTGGACCACGGAGGCAGTCAACAGTTTAAGCTGATCTAGTATTGTAAAACTGAACTCTGAAATGCAATAGTTACTGGTAAACCTCGTAATGAAAGACATTCCCAGCCCGGCAGCCGGGGTCCAAACGGGGTATATTAGATTCCTACTAACAATGGATCCGAAATTGTGCATTCTAACCGAATCGAACAAAGGGGTACAGCAATTAACTATTATATGGATTACTAGGGGCCCGGCTCGGTTTTGCTCGGGTATATCCATACAAATTTCTTAGCCAGAGGATTTCGCCTACACTTTCTACGCTGATCAGACGGGTTGGAGAGGTCTCAGTAATAAGCTTTGTTTACCTTGTGTTTCCTAAGTCGCCTTCTACGGCATCCACGGAAAGACTTGGAGTGGTCCTATTCTACTCTGTCGGGAACCACACGGCAACAATGATGAATATGAAGGATCAATTATTTGATAAGTATCCACTGATACTGCTGTGTAGCCCAGTAACATGTGTTTATTTCCCACGAATCTATTCACAGACAACAGACGAATATCTTTAAGGAAAATACGACATACATTTGTTATACATCTCCAATACTTATGGGCCCCTCTTTTCGTTATCATTAGCACGGAGAATAATGTGTTTTTTTTTGCTAAAATGTATTAATCAATCAATCAATACTTTATTTGCATCCTTAATGTATATACATAGGTTGTTTTACAATAGTGCAGAATCAATTAAGGACCCTGACGGGCGCAGCAATCGAAGAGGGGCTGACTTGTCTAATTTCGTATATTTGGTGTCAATAATTTAAATTACATATTTAGTCTATTTAAAAGGATAGGAAAGTAGTTTTTGTACAAATGTCAAAGATTCAAAACAAATTTCATATAATTGATATTGAAAGGATTTAATTTTATGTAGAGAATATTGAATGATAAATGGGTTATTTATATTGTTATTTATTTAAAATGCAGTGAATTGTACTATGCGAAATTATTATTAATTATTCTTTTAAATGTCATATATTTTAAATTATTTTATCTTCCAGATATTCTGTTATTGTGTAATAACATCGTTTAGCCAGTATGTCTTTGATTTGCCTCAGGAAAGATTTATCATTTTTTATGCCTTTAATAGTATCAGGAAGTTTGTTGAATATTTAACAGACATTGCTAGAGGGCTATCCGAGTGAAGTTTAAGGCGAGATGTTGGGATCTGTATTTTATTGTGATTTCTCAATGTATATTTCCCTGTAGTCTCTCCTCTTTTTTGAAAAAGGTTTGGATTTTTTCGGACGAATTTACATGTTTCCAAAATGTAGATGCTCGGCAAGGTTAGGATTTTGTATTTTATAAAATAGGGTTTACAACTGTCTGTATTTTTGATATTTGCTATTATTCGAATGAGTCGTTTTTGAAGAGTGAATGCCCTGTCCCAGTCAGTGCTGCTGCCCCATAGTATCGTACCGTAGCTCAGACATGAGTGTGCATAAGCATGATAAGTGACAATCGCGGTCTCAGTGTCAGTTGCCTTTTTAATCTGTCTCAGCGCATAGGCAAATTTGGAGAGTTTCGCACATACTTTTCGGACGTGGGATTTCCAATTGATATGGCTGTCTATATAAACACCCAGCAAGGTGAACGCATTCACTACTTCTAACTCGGATCCATTAAAACATAAATTGATATCTAATGTCTTTTTTTGGTAGGGATGGAAAATCATAAGTTTCGTTTTAGAATAATTTATTTCTAGATTGTGATAATTTAGCCAGTCGGATACTTTTGTCAGGGTTTCTTTAAGGCGTTCATGTATATTTTCATTACTCTGTGCAGAAATAAGAATTGAAATGTCGTCAGCGAAGAGGACGCAATGTTCATTTATTGTTTTGGGGAGGTCGTTAATATATATAAGGAATAGGAGGCACCCGATAACACTGCCTTGTGGAATGGATGCGTTTATTGTTTTGGGTTTAGATTTGATTTTTTCAATTGTATTTGTCTTAAAATTTAAATATTCTATTTCTACAAACTGTTTTCTATTGCTAAGGTATGATGTAAACCATTTATGTGCGGTACCTCTAATACCAGCCCTGTATAATTTGTCTAGGAGTATATCGTATTGGACTCTATCATATGCTTTTGTTAGGTCTAATAGCATGCCTATGCCATATTTGCCTTTGTTTAAGGTGTTTAATATTTCCTGGACGTATTTATAAACAGCCAATGTGGTAGAGCGATTTTTGCGAAATCCATTCTGGCATTCGTCTAGCACTTTATATTTTTCACAAAAGGAATATAGGCGATCTGACATTGCTCTTTCAAATATTTTCGAAGCGGTCGGTAAGAGAGCTATCGGACGGTAGTTATTTGTGTTGGTTGTCTCATTCTTTTTATGGACTGGCTTTATTACCGATATTTTTAACAGGTCCGGAAACACTCCTTCTGAAAAGGATTGGGTAAAAGGTAGAGTCAGTTCATTCGCGCACTTTCTGTATAATTTTGGTGGCAGTTCGTCTATACCGTAGCTGCATTTATTCTTTAAATTTTTTATTATTCTGTATATTTCTTGGGTATTAACAGGTTGGAGAAACATGCTGTTTTCAATAGAGTGTTGTGTTGGGCTGATTGATTTATATTTCAGACGGTTTTCACCAATTGAGGCAAAATAATTATTAAATGTTTCGGCAATGTCTTTTGGGTTGGTTATTGAGATTTTATCAACGAGCAACTTTAATTTTTTTATTTCCTTTTTTTTATTTTTGTTTGTACATTCGTTTACTAAATTCCACATAGTTTTTGTTTTATTATCTGATGTCTTTATACGTTTTTTATAATACAATTTTTTTGCAGTAGAAACTGTTTTCTTTAATACGTTTTCATATGTTTTGTAATATTTATTAAGGATGTCATTACTTTTTGATCTCAAAGTCAGAAGTTTAAGAAGTCTTTTGTTTTTTGAGGATTCTTTTATACCTACGGTTAGCCAATATTTTTTCGTCTCTTTGTTTATTTTATATCGTTTTTTTGGTATACATTCTTCTAAAATTTGAAGCATTCTATTCTGGAAAATTGTATAATTTTTATTTATGTTATTTTGCTCTTTTAGAAGATTGTACCACTCTATTTCACTTAATTTTTGTTTGAAGGATTGAATATTTTTATTGTTAAAAATTCTCTTTTCTATGTACTTTATATTATTTTTCTTTTCTTGAGCGGTTTTAAAGCTTATTATTGTAGCAGAGTGAGCGGAAAAGCCAAGTTCCTCTACTTTTGTTTTTATGCTAGATTTGTCAAAATTTGTAAAAATCAAGTCTATGCCGGTCGCCGAGCTTTTTGTAAAGTGTGTTGGCTCCTTTATGTGCTGGGTAAAACCATGTTGTCCCATTAAGTTTAGAAAATTTAAAGTATAAGGTTCATTTAATAAAACATTGATATTGAAATCGCCTCCTATGATTATGTTGTATTTAGAATATTTTTTATTTAGATGGTTTAAAACTTTTTCGAATTGTTTTATGAATAAGTCATCCCGTCTTCCATTCCAGTACAATGTGACTAGTAATAAGTTTTCTTTAAGAAGTTCTGCTGCACATATTTCCAAATTAAACTCGATGGACATATTTGAAATATCATTTCTTTCTCTTGACTCAATATGTTCTTGAAGCAGAATGCAAACTCCGCCGCCCGCATGTTTTCGCCGGTTATATGATGCAGCTATTTTATATCCATTAAAGTTGATGAGGTCAATCTTCTCGCTGGTAAGCCACGATTCCGATGTACATATAGCTTTATAGTTTGGATATTGGTCAATGAACGCTTCTAGCAAGTGTTGTTTGTTATATACGCTTTGGAAGTTTTGGAATAGTATTTCAGATTGCGCTTTTCCTACGAAAGGAAGAGTTTTTGTGGGGTTTTGTAGATTTAGGATGTTGGTCTTCAACCAACTCGACTTTTTTCCCGTCCACAAAGAGCTCATTGTTTTTCATAATTGCATATTTTCCTGATTTTCTTGCTTCATACATTTTTTCTCTTAGCACTTTTCTTTCTTTAAGTGTATTTCTATCCATAAACTCTGATACAGCCAACCCAGTACCACGTAGAGTATGGGTATTATTTATTATATGTTTAGTCATTTTTTTGCTTATCAGTTCTATGACTAATGGACGTGGTTTATTACTAACAAACCTTCCAATTCTGTAAGTTTCTTCAATATACCCCATTAGATTGATGCCTAGGATCTCGCGGAAAGCTTCTGCTACTCTTTCGTGCAAGTCATACTCAAACTCTCTACCATGCTCTTGCAAGCCGTAGAGTACAATCTTCTTGTTGTTATCTGAAGGAAGTGTGATTTTTGGGTACTTGATTTTACTTTCTATTTCTTTTATTTCTGAGATAAGTTTTTCATTTTCTTTTTTTAAATTTTCTAATTTTTTGTTGATGTCCTCTATGTCTTTTTTTCTTTCTTTGTTTTCGTTTTGTAGTGCGATTGTATCTTCCTTGATTTCTTGTTTTATTTTTATTATTGCTTTGTTAATTTCTCCTGTGATTGTTTGCCTTAATTCCGTTATTATAGATTTATTGTTCTCTTTCAGCTGCGAAGATATGAGTTCATTTAAGTTTTTAAGGGTAAGGTCGTTGTATTTTTCTGAGCTATCTTTATTAATAGTGTCACCCAATGTACTTACATCTTCTGAAGTGATGGAATTGTCGTATGAAAACGTCTTTTTGTGTCTTATTGTTACATTATTTTTTTCCGATGGTGGACTGGAGGCACAGGTGTTTTCAAATTGGTCACGATGTCGTACTGGTGTATTAGAATTATTTCCTTTTGGTACCTTACATAGGCAAGCTTGGCATCGCCATCCTTGTTTGTGCTCTTTTGTCATGGTATTGTAGAATCTAGCATTGGATACATTTGCGCATTCCAGGTCGTAGCTCTCTTTACACTGCGAACAGTTCAGGTATTCCTTATTCGGAATAAGTTGTTTGCATCCCGAGCATATTTTTTGTATTGTATTCATTTTGTATTGTCTAGGATACTAGTAGTGCCCTCTATTGGTATTTTTATCCTTTATCAAGCAAATCTTTGAGAGTTGTACTTGAGATGGCATAGATGGCGCTGTCTCTATTTTATTTGCAGTTTAGTGATTTGCCGATAGATGGTGCTTTTATGTATTTATGATGATTTCTTGGTGATATTGCAATTTTCATCTATTTCAATTGTAATATTAAAGGTTTTCTTACCTTTTATTGAGGCTTGTTCATGTCTAATATCTTCTTTTTTGATGTCTTAAATTTTATTATGCACTTATCTTTGATCACTTTTGTGTAAATTGACACTTTATTAAGTCTTTGAATTTTCACTATTTCTCAATTATCTTTAGTGGTATTTTGAAGATAACACTTTCACAGTTCTGTTGACTTATTTAAAATTGATTTGCGCACAATTGATCTTGAGGTATGAATGTTTTATATTTTTTTGATATTTATTACGTGGAGCTAATACTATATCGCGCGGAGCTAGCGCCCTCTCTCTGTATTATTATATCAGTCCCATAGTAACAACCGTCGCTCGCAGTACAGTAAATAAGGGTGAAGATATTTAGGGTCGGCTCTGAATGTCAACTGTCTCCATCGTTTTCTATCATTTATTATATCTGTACTAACCCCCCTGTCCATCATGTCCCGCTTAACACATTTCACCCACGTCTTTTCAGGTCGTCCTCTATGGCCATCCACCTTCAAGTTAACCATTTAGTTAGCCAGATGTTCGGCATCTCGCCTCTTGATATGACCGTACCATGTCAAACGGTGGCTTTTAACTTCTTTACAATTGGTGCCACTTTTAAACTCCCTCTTATATAATATATTAATTCCTGATCTTATCCATCTTCGTCACCCCACACATCCACCTAAGCATCCGCATTTTTGCTACATGTAACTTATGTTCTTCTTTCTTCTTCGTAGCCCAACAATCCCCTCCATACAGGAAAGCAGGTCTTATTACTGTCTTATATATCTTTCCCTTTAGTTTCAATGGGAGCCGCTTATCGCAAGTTGTTCCAGTAACATGTTTCCACTTAAGCCATCCAGTATTAATCCTTTTGGTGACATCTCGATCCACGTGTCCGTCGCTCTGTAAGACTGATCCGAGGTACTTGAAATCCGTACAAACTGGCAGCGAGGTGTCACAGATCTTTACAGTTCTCGTAGTAGCGCTGGAAGTTCCCCCAAAATCGCAGAACATATATTCCGTCTCCGCCGTAAAAATCAGCTGATTTTTAATCCGGCCTCTTCCAGCGCCTTTTGCCATTTTTTTTTTTAAATAGGCCATATTAATAAAATATCTTCCATGCTGGTCTGGGAGAAAAGAAAAACCATCGTATGTACCAGCTGCTTCTCTTCCCGAACAGATCGTAGAAGCGACGGAATGGGCGATACGAATTGACGGCTAGCAACACTGTACCTTTTTCCACCTTTTTGTCCATCATCACGCTAAAAGTGGCCTTTGACCCAAAATGCTTTGTTTGCCCCATTAGAGATAAAGACGTGATAGTATGTACGTACTATGTACTCGTATGTGACCACAATTAATTATTTAAAAAAGCTTCCGTTTCGCAACGACCACTGCCGAGAAGAAACGCCGAAAGAAACTCATTATATCAAAAAATATAATGTTCATATAAAAAGGTGATTGAATAAAATAGTATTATCTTTTCTAAAAGTAACTTACTAAAACTAATTTAGAGGTATGTTTGTGATTTTTTTATATCGAGCCAAAAATGCTCAATCGTGTTTTGGATATTGTAGAAAAGCCTTAAGATTCCTATGTAAATTTTTTGAGAAAAATCCGTAGAAGATTAATTACAGTGATTTTTCAAAAACACTCACAGTATTCTTGGCTCTGAACTGACGGGGCCTTAGCTGCTGCTGTTGTAAGAGTATCACACTAAATGGCGGATTTCTGGCGCCGAATGTTAAGTCTTAAATTTTTTTATTCAAAACCTATCGATTTTATCAAAAGAAAGGATTTGGTATAAAGAGTACAAATACCTATATAAAAACTTATTTTATGTATACTATAATAAGACCGCTCATGGTACATTTTAATGATTTTTTTATTCTTATTGTGAATTTTTTATTCTTGGTGTACTTTATTGTACACCAAGAATAAAAAATACACAATATTACTTACTTATTTCTTGCTTGCTAAATGTAATTTGGAATGAGAAATGCTAAAAATGTTGTATCGGGTTTTGTTTTTTTTTATAATTATATTATTTATTCTATTTATATTATTCTTTCATTGTACAGACTTGTACCTACAATTTTACAGGTTATATCTTTTCATAGCTATGTTTTAAATTTGCTTAAATTCTCGAATTTTTCCAATGGCTCGTTTAAAAGAGCAAAATAAATGCATTACAAGTTTTTATTTAGTTTCACCTGTCCCATTGTCTGTGTGTCCGTTATCAAATCTTGCAAGCTAAATAAGACCCACTTCCCATTATTCGATTGAGTTGAAACTTAACATACTTATGTATGTAAGTTGGGTGACTGGTATGGCACTTCATAGATTCAGAGTAACATAAATACCTACTACTACTACAAACGAAACCATTTATCTGTACGCACGTCGATGTGTGAGTTTTATACTTAGCACCGCAGAATTAATTTAATACTTAGTTACCTACTAACGAGTTCGACATATTTACGATTATATCTTTCCATTCCGGGAGATTTGCGAAAACCGACATATTATTAAATTTTAAAAAAAATTTAACAGGGGCCCAAGTTTGAGATAGCTGGTATCAAAGAGTTATAATGTACATTATGTTATACCTCCAATATCTCTGGCTGATATATTCTATGTCAATGACTTTACCATTTTTGTTCCAAAACTAGCCAAGGGAAGTTCAAAGGACATTCTCATGAGAAAATTTTCAAGATGTAAGTCACAATTGAGCCCTAAATCTGCATAATACGCCATTGTCATGCCAAACAGCCTCTGTTTATAATATATGTGTTATCAGGGTTAGTAAGTAGGTTTTTGGGATTTGTAAAACATTTTTCCTCCCTAAATTATGTTTTGGAAATATTGGCCGGGATTTTCACCTTTTGTATGATTTTGAATAATATTTTAGTAAATTTCAGTGACCTAGTATTCATTTTAAGTACCGCTATATATTAATAGTTGATTGATTAACAAGTGATTTATTATGATATGATATAAGGGTGTGATTAATCACTTACACTCGAGTTGAACACTCTTTTTTTCATTATAATTGCGAAAAAATAATGAAATCTGTTATAGTAATAATGATCTTTATTTAAAACCACATAGGCCCAGGTGTTAGTAACAATTCATTAATAACAGATTTGTTTATTTAAGATGTATCTATGAGTACCTACTTATACTGCAATGATATTTGAAATTGGACGTTTTAAGTTTTCTATGACTGCTTTTGCCTCTATTTTTAACAAAGAGCTTTACCTCCTATCTCCGATTTTTACCGATTTAGGCGTCAGATCCAAATCTTCACTTAAACTCGTAATTCTCTGTTAAAAATATGCCACGTTCGATTTTAAATTTACTTACCTCCCTAAAGTTGTTAATCCAATTTACAACCTGGTTTTTGAGTTAAATACAACCTCCTTCAGAGCTTAAATTAAATTTGCTACTTGATTTTTTTTTGTTTGTCAAACACAAACAAAAAAAATCTTTTAGTTTGAAACAATATTTAAATTGAAAATAAGTGAAGAACTTGAACATTAAGTTGAATTTGGAAAGACTTGGGCGTGGTTTCGTATCCAACTCATATAGTGAAATATTTTTCATCATATATTTTCAATGAAAAAACAAAAAAATTAAAAACAAGGCAAGCTAAAAAGCTCGTAAAAATAAATGTTACTACAAGAAACAAAGGGACACCGTAAAATGTGAGACATCTAATTAAATCTAAACTAAGAGACAAAACTAAACTTAAAATAAAGCTTTGGTACATTTTATATAATACTCGTAAAGAGCATATGCGCCCAGGTCTAACTGTTTAACCATTGTTTTATTTTCGTCCAGCAGGTAAAACACAGTAAAAATAGGTTTGTTTTAGAAAGTACTTGGGACTTTTTGGCTTAATACACCGTTTCTCATGAACATTGTAGTGTTTCTTTTAACGAAATCTTAAAACACATGTTTTGAATGTACAAATAAAATTATATGTAATTAGTGACAAAGTGGGCTAAGTAATAACTGTATTTTCTGAAATGTACATGGGAAACAGTTATTTTTTCGCTTCGATCATATACATATTCTATAAATGCACAGTTGCCGCCTAAAAAAATGGCACCGGAAAAACAAGGCATAGAACAGTATTATGCCTTGTTTCGCTGTCATTCACTCGGTGGCCGCGTGTGACGTCACGTCAAAGATGACCAATCTAACCAGAAGGTAATATGTAACGAACTTATTACGGATTTATTTTCACTTATCTCAGTTACTTAAGGTTTAAACACTTGAAATGGTATACATCTACCTATGTACGTATTGACACGGGGACAATATTTTGTTTGATTTTGCAAGGAACTGTGCATTGCATCTATAGAATATATATTATGGTCGAAGTTTTTTCTTAAGTATTTTCAAAGACACGTACAATACACTATTTCGTCACACGGGGTAATTTTTTTGATGATTCTCTTTAAGGCCGTACCCGAATTTTCCGGGGTCCAGTGCTGCCCCCATTTAAAATAATTTATACACACTACGCAAATTTGCGAAAAACGGCCACTTTTGGCAAATGTGCGTAGTAAAGCTACTAACTTACTTTAAACTGTAAACAGTAGTTCATAAAATAGTTTGAAGGTTATCTAGGGCTTGGTAGAAACAAAATTTAAAATGATGTCTCCGTTTTCTTTAATAATTATTTATTTTAAATGTTATTTATTTTAAATGTGGGCTGCACTGGACCCCGAAAAATTCAGGTACGGCCTTAAAAGGGCATACTTAGAAGTATAGTTGATCCACCTACCAATCTTTCGTGGGTTCGGTGTTATGGTAAACGTTCTTTATTACTCTGACTGAACGTATGACTTTTTGAGTATGCCATTCGGTCTACCCTTCCCAACGTCGTATTTACTGGGTCCGTTTCCGATAACGCGTCCTCTTTATTGCCACAATTAGCCCTAAATGTAATTTAGATATTTTTCTCGCATCCGGAAACGTTGTTAACATGTGGTCTTTATGGCGCTCGTAAAATTAGTCGCACGTTTCTGTTTTTGATGCTAGATTGCGGGAAATGTATGGGAATTTTCTGAAAATGGGAGCAAAGTTATTTGGAAAAATTGGGTTTTATTTAATGAAATGTTTTGTAAATATAAATATGCTTAAAAAGTGTCAATCTAATGTAAACATTGTTTATGTTTCTACAGCAGTTAATAGATAAGCCGCTATGTAAAATTGAGAGATTCGTGTAAATGATGCTTTTTTTTATTCTATGTACGTATTTCTTCTTGTGAGTAATTGTCCTATAGGTATACTTATTTGCCGGTTGACTGAAGGAGATTTTAAGTCCGCCGTTTTGTGTTATGGTATACTAAATCAACGATACTATTATATATTTTCATATCAATACCAGTGGCACCCAATATCATATTTATAAACTATTGGAAAACCCGTAAATAGCAGAAACTTGTAAACAAATTATTAGTACCACCTGCTCACAGAGATGGCAGCTCACAGGACAGATAATATAGGTTCAAATATTAAGTAGGTATGTAAGTACCTATTAAAATTTTATTTATGCTTCTACTTTGGGCAGTCCTTTTTAAAGTATTTAAAATGAAAAAAAAAGTTGTAGTACTCGCACTGACAAGTTTATTGTTACTACTTTATTTAGGTTTACATCAAACCAAACATATTGCCGGACTATCAACAGAAATTTAGGCGTAGAATCCACGGGCGATCCGTCATTTCGAGCTACCGTGTGCCATCGCTCACTGTCATACTTGATTGCTGTTTGTATTTCAGTTTTCGTGTTGCACATACAATACAGATACGTCTTTCTCTTTTAACGGGGTATACAGAGCCCGGGGCAGTCACCGCTGCTAGGGAGAACCTGAATGATATCATTAAATGTTGCTATCAAGCAACCTATTATTCTATTCGCTATTTCGGTCACCACGCCCACCACCACGCTAAGAGTGGCCTTTGATTCTTGCTGCGCTAGCCTCTGATAACCCCTGTAGGGGAAACTGTGCCTATAAATGTAAATCCAATGACAAGCTCCCTTAGGGACCTTTAAGGCCGTACCTGAATTTTCCGGGGTCCAGTGCTGCCCCCATTTAAAATAAATAATTTCAAAGAAAACGGAGACATTATTTAAAATTTGCTACTACCAAGTCCTAGATAACCCTTCAAAGTATTATTAACTATTGTTTACAGTTTATAATGAGAACGTTAAGCTTTGCTACGCATATTTGCCCAAAGTGGCCGTTTTTCGCAAATGTGCGTGGTAAAGCTTAACGTTCTCACTTCAAACTGTAAACAGTAGTTCATAAAATACTTTGAAGGGTTATCTAGAACTTGGTAGTAACAAAATTTTAAATAATGTCACCGTTTTCTTTGAAATGATTTATTTTAAATGGGGGCAGCACTGGACCCCGGAAAATTTAGGTACGGCCTTAATCACCGCGCTGGGCAGAAGGATTGGTAATCGCAGTATATTGTATTAATTTTACTTTATTTTCTTGAAAATATCGATACTTTTACACCACTATCGATTTCTACGATACTGGTGTACAAGTACACTGCTCGCGACACTGCCTCACGTAATTGTTCAAGTTTTCACTTCTGTACTGTAATATACTACGTACAAATGTTACAAAACAAAATTAATAAAGCATGGACACTTTGAAGTAGATGAAAACCAATTGAATTCAAAATAACTTGGCAACAAAGTCGTTATACAGAGGACGCTGCCCATTTTGTTTCCTAAACTTTTCTTAGTCGCTTCGAAAGACACCCGCAGGAGAAGGCGTGGTGAAAAGATAAATTTTAATCTGCCGTCATCAATGTAACATCTAGTAGTTCTATATTTGTCCCATAAAAATCAGTAATAAGACAAAGGTATTATATGATGATCGCAAAGCCTCAAAGCATTGTTAACGCCAAATAAATCTCGGTATTAATTAAGTTCACGCTAAAAAGCTTTTATTATCTTATTGTGGGCGTTTTCAGTGAAAAAATGTTTAAGAATACGTAATTTACTTACTTATGTAAATCAGATTTTATGTTCATGAGCGTTTTAGTTTGATTTTTCCGTTTTTGGGTGAAATAAAATAAAAACTGTGAATGTAAAGTGAGCCAAGTCCTATAACGATATTTAAGAATGTAAAAATCAGAGTAAAATAAAAAGTTTTAAATTTTTTATTTTTACTATCTTAAGTTTCCTGCAGTAAAAAAATTATGACGTGTTTTGCTTAACTATTTTTAATTATAATTTGGCAATAAGCATGAACCTCTGTGAATGGTCTTGATAATATAGCAAATTGTGAGTAAATAAAAAAAACACATCTTGGTTCATGATCCCTCAAAGTTACTATTACTCGTATTGTTCTTTCGATAGCTCACCAAAACAAAATATTTATATGTATATGGTTATACCCTAATTTTGATGAGATAGTTATATGTACATATATCAGCATGTGTCTTTCCTTTTATTTTATATCTTCCCTTTTTAATTTAGTCTTTGTGTATGTCTGTTATCCAATCTTACAAGTAAAATTTCACCCATTACCTCAACTAAACTGAAAGCCTAAAAACATAAGTAATATATAAATTCATATTTAAAAATAGTTTGGAAAATCTAAAAGTGCACGCCTCATAATCTCATTTTTCACAATTAAATTGAAATTACGATTAAACTACATTGAATTAGACCGTGATCTTCGAAAGGACTTAGTTTTGGATAATACTGAAGCGTATAAAAAAAATGGACTTGTTCAGATAAGTTTTTCGGGAGTTATCATGACCACGCCAGTTTCCATACATACAGACACACGGACGTCCACAAAATGATTTTATTAAACATTGTTTTTATTTATTTAAAAGGCAAAATGTCCTTTAAAAATGTCATAAGTGTTGAAACTAGTGTTTTTCCTTGACATTTATGTTAAATATTATTGTACAAGTGCGATAGAAAATAAATAGAGACACATTTAGTTAAAAAAATCACTTGATTTTTGTAAAGCGAGATTAGAGCACTACCTCATGCGCTTCGCTTATGAGGCGTGCAAAAAATTACAAGTAGTCAAAGTAGTACAGTTCTTGGGAATACATATGCATAAGCTTTCTAAATTGGAAGAAAGAATTGAACGAGATAGAAAAAAAAATAAGTACGGCTTGTTATGTTCTCAGAAGCTTGCGAGAAGAAGTGGGCATCCAACAATTAAAATTAGTTTATTTTGCCTTAGTAGAGTCCAAACTTCGGTATAGTATTATGTTCTGGGGCAGAAGTTATGAATACAACATACACACAGCATTTGTCGCCCAGAAAGCGGAAATAAGGACTATGGTACGCATTTCGCAACAGACATCATGCAGGAAATACTTTAAGGAACTTAACATCCTAACTGTCCCTAGCTTATACATCTTGGTGCTGCTAACACACTTAGCCAAGCATATAAAAGAACTTGAAAATGATGAGCAAAGGAAACAAAGAGAAGCAACAAGACGGAAAGATCTGGTAACAGGAAAAAAACCTGACTTAAATATTATGAAACAGAATCCACATTATCAATCGATTAAATTATTTAATAAGTTGCCATTACAGTTAAAAGTTCTATTGTATAAATCAGAATTTAAAATTAAATTAAAAACATTCTTATTACAAAAATGTTATTATTCAGTAAACGAATATTTGACATGATGATTACTTGACGTCATTATTTATTATTGTAATTTTATTTAATTTGACAAATATGTATACGTGTTAGGTTTTAATCTTCTAATTGTTATAATGTTCATGATATTAATTAAAATCTGTGCTCTTGTTTATCTATCATGTTTGAAAAAATTGTAAGTAGTTTTAAAGTACCTAGTTTTATAACCTTACCTTACCTAAGTTTATAAATTATCTAAGAACATTTCAATACAATGTATATTGTATAGAAATAAATAAACTGAAACTGAATTAAATATTGAACAAAAATATCAAAAAAATGTATTACATTAATATCTCCTGAACTTTTTTTTTTGACTGCCTCCGTGGTCCAGTGGTCAAGGCGTCTGCCTTGTGATCCGGAGGTCATGGGTTCAAATCCCACTGGAAAGCATACTTTGTGAGAAGTTGTTTCTAGTCTGGTTAGGATATCGCAGGCTTTGAATCACCTGATTATCCGAAAATAAAGATGATTCGGTGCTTCGGAAGGCACGTAAAGCTGTTGGTCCCGAACGCCATCTAGCGTTTGTACCTATCCTAGGATTGGTTCTGGTCTACCCTTTGGGTTGCGGAGGTCAGACGGCAGTCGCTCTGTGTAAAAACCAGTAACCTCGTCAAATCACCTAGGTAAGGTAGCGGACCCTGGGCTCTGAAGCGTAACCGCTGAGGATGCAACCGGGAATACGCTCGGATGATAATGATCTCCTGAACTTTTCTTGCACTCTGCCAGGTGTATTCTCTGAACTCTGCAACTTTTTGACATCGCAGAAAGTTTGCCCTTTGTACCCGACAGTAGTATTGGTATCTTCGCATGTATGACGTTGTAGAGCTTCGAGATTTTATACAAAGTTGAAAAGAATAAAAAAATATGTATAGAGAGCTCTCGGCAAGAGATGACACGAAGTAATACAATGAAAATGTATATATTATCATCATCAGGTCTTTTTTAGTCTCCACTGCAGGAGCATGACCCTCGCTGTACTGTCAGAGCCATATACAGGGTCTAACAAAATATACTGAAACTATTTTAAGGGTGAATTCAGTCCATAATACTGAACAACTTTACCCAAGGAACATATATCGAAATATGAAAAAAAGAATTTTTGGCCTCCCATACAAGTTGACTAATCAGCTGATCGGCGTTTGTATGAAAAGTCAAAAAATAATTTTCGTATTTCTATATATGTCCCTTGGGGAAAGTTGTTCAGTACCATGGACTGAATTCACCCTTTACATAGTTTTAGTATATTTTTTAGACGTTATATTAGCCAGAGCAGTCAGAGGATTTACCCTACACTCTCCACGCTGGCCAGACGGGTAAGAGAGGTCTCATTGATGTTTATAAGCTTTGTGTAGCTTGTGTTTCCTAAGTCGCCTTCTACGACATCCACGCGTAGACTTGGAGTAGTCCTATTCTACTCTGCCGGGAACCACACGGCTAGGTACATATTATATGCATTATCATTATATTATTTTTTTTTTATTATAACGAACACGGAACATGAGGTTTCTCTGGCGTAGTTTGGGTATAATTATCGTTTGAGGGTTAACACAAGCGCCGCAGCGGCCGCCCCACCATAACCGCTGCGGCACCAAGCGCTTGAATTTCGTTCGTATTTGTACTGACCCTTATTAAAAAAAAACCTAGTAAAGTCTTATTCGTCTCTCTAATGACACTATTTTGATTACCGGTCTTCAAAATAGTGTCATTTTGAGATATTTGACGCTTTCTGTTTCTGTTTTCAAAACTTGACATCATTTTAAATCATTACAAGTTATAAAGTATACGAGTACACACTTATCAAACTTTTTTATATTATTTTTATATTTGCTTAATTTTAACTTAAATTAAATGTGGAGCTCGGTGGCCCTATGGGAGTACGTTTTGCCAAAATATAAAATAAATGATAATGACATTTAAAAATTGACAGTTAAATTAATAAAAACAACAATATAATTGACATATGTAAATATTGACAATACTCTTAAATAATGTAGACATAAAAATTAAATTTATAACTAATCGAATAAAAAAAAAATTACATATTAATACATAACACCAGTGTTGGCCACTTACATGAAAAACAAAAAACAAACAACTTAAATTACCGTAACGATATTTTTACAAAAGTTTGTTATTTTTACTGAGGAGCATCCCCTTTTTATTTAGTTATCCTTTTCGCTATTCCGTCTAATAAAAAATAACAACGGAGGGACCCGAGATTCCTTATACAAAACCAACAACGTCGCAAAAAATACAATCTGCTGATACAAATGTCAACGTATGTAACTGATCATGTCTTTATTCCTTACGGAACCTAGGACAATAAGACCACGTTTAGGGTGATGGGGCCAAGATGACGCCATCGGCACAGCTGTAAGCTTGATACAATTTGAGTACAATTGACACAGGGACCGGAATACCGATATTTGGTATCGATATTTGTTTATTATCGATACAAATACTGATATTTTAGTATCGAGATATCGATACCAAAATACCGATATAATGAAGGAATTTCCAGGCCACATTCCTTAAAAATCACATAGATGGCGCTGTGCAACGCCGGCAGTATGATTTTGAACCTTAGCCTGGCCAAAGAGTAACAAAGTTAAAAAATATAACTGAATTTCTATTTTCCTATGCTTTTTATGGTTTTTCTTGTTTTGCTGTTCTTTCAATAGTTTCTGTTAGTGTATCGAGCGTGATATTCTTTTATTTCTATTGACTTTGGACCTCTTTACGATACGATCACAAGTCACAACACAACAAAATAGTTGACAAGAGTAAACAACTCAGAACATATCCCATATCTCTGGTAAACAACAAACAAGACGAATAAAATGTGCGATTTATGTCAAAATCGTATTTTTTTTTAATATTTTATCCGAATGCTGTTAGCGTTGCACAGCGCCATCTGTATAATTTTTATGGAACGTGGCCTAAAAAGTCTCATTCCTTTCGCGCTTTGAACTCCGCTACGCGTTGTTGTCTACGTCGCAGTTGAGTTTCGTGCGGGAGTCATTACACAACGTTGCATACAATACTTTTTCATGACTAGTATTATTGTAAATATACCGTAGGTAGCCATTTCTATACTAATATTATAAAGAGGAAAGATTTGTACCTATTTTTGTATGTTTGTAATGAATAGGTTTAAAAAAGTACTAGGCCGATTTAAAAAATTCTTTTACCATTTGAAAGCTACACTATCCCCGAGTGACATAGGCTATGTGTGTACCACGGGCGAAGCCGGAGTGGACTGCTAGTATTAAATAAAATACAAATTAAGCAAACAGTAATCGAGTTAAAAATATAGAACGTTTGACATGTGATTTGACATATTTTTGGCAAATATATTTCTATGATAAACTTTGTTTTTATTAATAAAACATTATATACTTTACATAAAGTGTCTTGAAATGTTGATGAGTCGTGTAGCTTTCGGTTTTGAATAGGATTACTTATAGCATATGTATAATAAACTTAAAATAGAGTTCATTTTAAATTGTTTCTGAATTCATTAATTCGGTGCCAATTTTTGATAACTCGATCAGTTGTTGCAAGCCTTTGAGTTTTAGCCGATCGTTTTTCGCCAAGCTTTTTTTTACATTCAGACATACAGATATTAATTTATTTGTAAAAAGCTGGCTCACTAATACCTAGCGATTCGCTCCGAATGTTGGTCTGGGAGAAAAGAAAAAACGTAGAATGTCTCAGCTACATCTCTTACCGCGCAGATCGTAAGATGGAGAATGGGCGAGAATCACATCATAGGCGATGCGGGTAGCAACCCATCACTATTTTGACTTCCCTTTTCCACGTTCATGCCCACCATCACGCTAAAAATGGCCTGGGTCTTATTGTCCTAGGCTCTGTTTGCCCCGTTAGGGATGAAGACGTGATAGTGTATCTGAATGTTTCAAAGAATCGAATGAAAAATACGACCTGTAAAGGAGAACAGCCGGACAGACGGATGTAGAAACAAATTTTTGCCCAATCTGAAACGGGGACGCTTTGCTCGCGCTTCGCTCTCGCACGGTCAACAAAATAGATTCTGAGTGATTGTTTCCAGGACAACTGATTAGTTTTAAACTCCCGGGTCCCGACGGAGGCTCCGCTCCAAACACGAGTTACGCTTTTATTAGTTTCCCTGATTTGTAGCTGTTACAGTAACTGTTTGTGTTTGTTTTTTCCTGTTGGCATCTCTCCAGATAAGGCTCGCACCTATTTATACTCTTTTCATCTTCGGCGTTAATTCTACGAGCGAAAGAATCTCGACGATATTTCCGTCGTGCCGTCTCCTATTAGGAGATATTACTTCAATGTTCTACAGCCAGAGTGCAGCTTTAGCGAAGACCGTAAACAAATGTACATCAAACTCGCAATAAAATTATAGAAGTATAAGATTAGATTAAGAAGCCATTACACCACAGCACAGGTTTTGAATGAGTAAATAATAAATATTTTTTAATTCGCTGTTTGTGTCCCACTACTGGGCAAAAGCCTACCCTCCCTGCTCTCACAATTCTCTATTCTGGGTCTTTTTCCTACAATCCATGTCGTAACTTTTAAAGTTGTCTAACGATCTTGTTCTAGGCCTTCCTCTTTTCCTATATCTTCATTTTTTAACTAACTGGATTCCTACTGAATAATAATAAAACTAATATATAATAATAATAAATTCAATACCTTTATAGTAATTATTTGTTGCGAAAAAATATGACATGTAGAATAACAACAGATAATTTACTTAAGGCCGTACCTGAATTTTCCGGGGTCCAGTGCTGCCCCCATTTAAAATAAATCATTTCAAAGAAAACGAAAAACATATAAAATTTTGCTACTACCAAATCCTAGATAACCCTTCAAAGTATTTTATGAACTACTGTTTACAGTTTATAATAAGAACGTTAAGCTATACTACGCACATTTGCCAAAAGTGGCCGTTTTTCGCAAATGTGCGTAGTAAAGCTTAACGTTCTTATTATAAACTGTAAGCAGTAGTTCACAAAATAGTTTGAAGAATTACCTGGAACTTGGTAGTAGCCAAATTTTAAATGATGTCTCCGTTTTCTTTAAAATGATTTATTTTAAATGGGGGCAGCACTGGACCCCGGAAAATTCTAGTATGCCCTTAATATGCTAGTGCCGCCATCTGCGCCGAGTTTTGCGTAACACGTCATATTCCTTATTTATTTATTTTTATCCATGTGACATTGCGCGGGCTCCAGCACTCCTCCGCCCCTCTTAGGCGCAGCGGGGGGGCCCATGCCCATATATAAGGCGCGGCGGCCGGCGCTCGTCCTCTTCGTCTTCGGCAGCATCTGAAGTTAAGTAGTTCTTCTACCTAGAAGGGCTACTCAACTGATCTAGTGCCTATAACTCACGACCCTGACTACCTAATCTGTACCTAGTGTTCTTGTGAATCTTTGTAATTAATGTAATGTAATAGTTGTTCATTATACCTATCTCATTTGCCGATATCTGGTCTTTCTTTTATCTCATCTATCTTCCTAGATCCTAAATCTAGGCTTTACTAACCGAAACGGTACATCCATTCGTGTGTAATTTAAGTTTCTGATTTTATTGTATTTCTGGATGACATATAAACATTTTTATTAAGGCCGTACATTTTCCTGGGTCCAGTGCTGCCCCCATTTAAAATAAATCATTTCAAAGAAAACGGAGACATTATTTAACATTTTGCTACTATCAAATCCTAGATAACCCTTCAAAGTATTTTATGAACTACTGTTTACAGTTTATAATGAGAACGTTAAGCTTTACTACGCACATTTGCCAAAAGTGGCCGTTTTTCGCAAATGTGCGTAGTAAAGCTTAACGTTCTCACTTTAAACTGTAAACAGTAGTTAATAAAATACTTTGAAGCAAAAATTTTAAATAATGTCTCCATTTTCTTTGAAATGATTTATTTTAAATGGGGGCAGCACTGGACCCCGGAAAATTTAGGTATGGCCTTAATAAATAGGTATGATATGATTATGATATTTTTTCTAATTCGGAATTTCCTTCACGGGTAAGTGGTATGTACCTACGTGCTTGTCTCGTAGAAAAAGGGCAAAGCCTGTGTGCGAAAGGGTGCGCGACTTCCAAATGCTTCAATATTAAGTTTCCAATTTCTATTTTACGTGGTAGCACGTGGAAGACATTGCTAACCTTGGTAGTCGGCCTAGGTCACGTGTGAAATGAGTTTTGTACTTCTTTTTCATATATTTAAGAGCTGGGCTCTTGTCGGTGGAGTGCTTTCCATGTCTCTCTTTCTTCCGCCAAGTTCTTTACCTCCTTATATGTTTTCACGTTGTATGAGTTTTGTTATACAAACCAAATAAATACTACTTACTCTAAAATCCGACTATTTAAAATCTCTTCTATACTGAACAGCATCTTATTATTTATCATTTTAAGTTTTCACGTTCTCGAGAAATATATCCACATATTTAAAATAAGGTTGTGAGTTTGTTAACTGACGTCTTTGGAGTAAATGCTGCAGTGCAGTTTGTTGCCGCTTCTTCTGCACTAGCGCCTTGGAAACATCAAACTTAGCTGTAACGATTTAACGAAGAAAACTAGTCACCCGTCACTACATTGATTTTCCGTCATTATTTCTGAAAATGTCTAATATTAGTTTATAGGTTCCTTTATTCCTTATTCCTTAGACCATATAGGTAGCCACTCAATGGTATTTTCGTTTTAGCACTGATGAAAATCTGTAAAGATACCCTCTCTCTTTTATAGTGTTATAAAACAGCAAAAAACGTTATTCCCTAATCTCAGTTTTACTTTCGTATAATATAACTAAGATCCCTTGGATAGTAGTTTACGACACTCGTAAAAGGAGGCCAAGATTCCTGAAAAAACATATCGAATCATTCCACCAAAAGATGCTAGCTACTCAATATATACAACTATTGGTCCCATTGATCTTACAGAAAAAGTTGGCCATGTTAAGTTGTTGATGTTCAGTCGCATCTTTACTGCCTAGTTAGTAGGTATGCTTCTACTGCTGCACTCTTATATCCTTATTGACGACCTCCATGGCTTAATAATTAACACGCCACTCCGCCACTCCGGTGGTTCTGGGTTCGATCCCCAGCCAGGGCAAGTTGAAAATGGCCTTTTTCAAATTGTCCTGGGTCTTGGCTGTTTATCTATATACAACGTGGAAGGGACATACCCGTAATAAATTGAACCACGGGCCTAGATCAATAAAGTATAATGATATTAAAGTATCAGTCAAGAAACCGAAAACAAATTATTTATATTTATTATTTCCATATAAATCACCCGGGCAGCTGCACACTTTTGTATGCAAATGCCGATTTTTTTTAAGTTTTTTGGCTGTTATTTTAAATTTCATTATACTATAATGGTCTAGTTTAGACCGTAGTTTGATTTATAACCTATGTCCCTTCGTAAGGTATGTCCCTTCCACCTTGTATGTATTTATTATAAAATGGAGGAGCTCGGTGGCCCGGTGGGAGTACTCATTGCTAGCGTTTTAGTTAGTTAAGTTAAGCTACTCCGGGCGTGGTCCGTACTTGGATGGGTGACCACAAGTGATACAAAAATATCTCAAGCTCCTTCGTGATTCGGAAGGCACGTAAAAGCCGTTGGTCCCGGCTGTCATTGTATGGCAGTCGTCAAGCTATGTCAGATGCCTTTAGGCAGCTTGAAAAATCTGACACCAGTGTTGGCCACTTACATACACGAAAAACAAAACAATTATAAAATATAGTTTCTTTGAGTTAGTATCCTGTAACACAAGTGTAAACTTACTTTTGGGGCTAGCTCAATCAGTGTGATTTGTCCCTATTTACGCCATGTTTTGGACCATCAAGTGCGTGCTGTATGCATTTTCAATTTTTTGGGACCGTATTGTGCAATCACAATGTTTGACCCCATGACGTATGGGGTCAAACATTGTGATTGCACAATACGGTCCCAAAAAATTGAAAATTTCGATTCGCTCGCTCATACAATACTCAATATCAATATGATTATGTCAATTAAGGAAGAAAATAAAACAAATATATAGTATACAGAAATCGTGTTTATTTTATCAAGTCGTGAGTTTATTATATAATATTTTAAAATTTACGTTGGCGCGTTGCTACTTATAAAAAATAGAGGTTTGAGTATACAAATATCTTTAAATTTCAAAAATAAATGTAATACTCTGCCATTAAAATAGGTAAAAGTATGAAAATGTTTCGCTGAAGTGGGTGAATGAAAACAATAATTTTCTTTACACCACACACACTTACACCAAGCAGAAAAAAAGTAAGAAGGTAACTGATAATAAAATATTATTTTTACAGTGTTCTTCTTGTCTGACTACCCAAGCTAATAAAAACAGTGTTCGGTTCGATGAGTAAGCACGAGTTACGACAAGCATTTACGACTATAATGATAGAGTAACAATGCGCCAAACAAAATTTTTAACACAAGCGCACATTGGAAATTCGGTCTGAAGCTCATTTATGAATACGTTTTTATTTTATTTCGAGACATAAAAAACAATAATTGAGATAATTTAAATTATGTATGTAAAAATTAGAAAAAAATAGTATGCGAGAAAAAATTAAATCCAATATTTTTACTGAATCAAGTCATTTGTAACATCATCAAATTTATATGAAAGTAAATACACAAATTAAAATACTATGAATGTAAAACTGTATGTTTTTGTAACCGAATTATATAAATAAAACGAGATACAAAAAGATTATTGTAACAGAAAGTCAATATGAGGTCGTATAAAGTAATGTTTTCATGATCAGAATGTGCGCTCGTGTCTCAATATTTTACATATTACAATTCAATATTGTTCAAAAGGAATCACAAAATAACAGCCAGATTTAGACGAAACACTTAGTTACGCTAGACAATATAGGTTCAAAAATCGTTCAGTCGTAATTTATAAGAAATAGTACTTTTTCACAATATCATATATTTTATAGTTACATATATTTAAATATCAATAAGTTCACAGCTCAATCCCGCGACCGAATGCATAGAGATAGTATACTAGCTAGAAGAATACAGGTAAAAAAAACTGTCAAATTCACTGTAAGCGTAAAGTTAGGTACCCAGATGTAAACATTTCTAAATATAAAAATAACTAAAATGTTAAATTTGATGTCTGTCTCAAGGCGAAATTTACAGTAAAAATAGTCCTTTTGATCTTCTAAACATTCTCTCTTCAATTTCAAAAGTATACAAAATATTTAATATCGATCTATGCCAGTATACCAAGTCTATGATAGAGTGATCTCGTACATGTGGAGGGTATTATTGTCGTATAGACAAACATATAAACACATAATTAGATATACAAAACACTTGAAATTAATTTAAAATTTATGAGACCAGAATAGGTATACGAGTATATATTACTTGATATTTGGGGTACTACATACGTATATATCCAGTTAGTTAACAGTTTAGTCAGATATTTGAGCTTTTTGAAGACATTTTGTTACTTTTTTGAATTTGTAGTCCTATTAGGACTTGCCTTTCTTATTAAAGAGGTGTCGCTAGCGTATAGTAAAGTGTACCGATCCTATACGTTAAGCCCATTCTGAAAATTCAACATTTAAGGGATCTATCAGTAAGAAGCATTCTGCGTTCGTAGTATTGTATCACGCTTATCCACCACTCACTCCAACACAAAACGGGAGCGCTGAACGCAAGACCAAGCGGTCATACGACAAAATCGTAAGAAATTAGATAGCAAGTCAAGCGACTTGCTTTCTAATTTCTTTCGATTTTATCCAGTAGTTGAGTTATTTGCCATATTCCCATTGATCACCATCATATTATATACCTACTCTGATTTCTGACTATAAGAATAAAAATGATTCAGTAATGATGCCTAAATTAAGTTACAAAATTGGTTAATAATCGTAAACAATATTAAAAACTACCTTATTACTTAAAATAACAGCCTAGCAATTTGTTGAAATGTCTTATTAAACAGAATTCGGTAAAATGCATGCTTTGAAGAGAAACATCGGAATTTTTTTAATTCATCGGTCCACTGCTCATAGGTCACACCAGCCAAAGGCCTGTCCCAATAATCGTAGAAGTTACCCATGATCACCACATTGGGTGACAGTTTAGTGATCGCATAACCTAGATGATGTAAAGGCTTTGCACAAAGGTCGCTGTTACCCGTTTTATGATACCTATATCTCCCTTACTGCATCCAGGGAAAAGGGGAGGTTCTGTCTAATCGAGTGTGTTTATAGCTAGCTAATAACTTGGTTTTTCCTTCACCAAGCACCAGCACGTGGTGGTAGTTGAAAAATAGTAAGAGTAACAAGCTCAGAGGTACAAGTCGCGTCTAGTGAGGATCAAACTCATCCCTCGCAGATGCACAGCCAAGGGGGTTACTTCATAAAATAAAGCGATAGTCGTACGATAGTGACGTCCTATTTATATGTCGAACCAAATTAGACTTTATTATTATGTATTAAGCTCAATGTTGCTTGACACGACGCTTAAATGGTGATGGGCTGCTCATGTCGCCATGAAACAAGGTATGTGTTGCAAAGCGTTGGTAGAGTGGAGACCGTGGGGAGAAAAACACCCACAAGGAAGACCGCAGATGCGTTGGTATAATCATATCAAAAGGACAACAGGATCGAAGTGGATAGATGTTGCTCAAGATCAAGATCGATGGCATTGTCTGGAGGAGGCCTACACCCTAGCGGTCGAAAAAGGCTGAAAGGAGGAGAAGAAGTTGCTTGACATTGAAACGTGGATACACAGTAACGTACGTCTTGCGTACCGCTTTATGGAGCCTACATTGCCACACAGTGCCTTGGCCACCTCTACTTCACACAAAACGAGCAAATCAATTTATCATCAATCAATCAATCATTAATCTATTCTACCGTCACTACAGAAGCAACATGCTCTAAATCTATCTGTACGATAGGTACAATAATTCTCTAATTAATTTGCCAAATGATTTAGTTTAGTTAATTACTTTGGTACATGATTATAATGCATTGCCACTATATCTCTACTAATATTATAAAGCGGAAGAGTTTGTTTGTTTGTTTGTTTAAACGCGCTAATCTCAGGGTCCGATTTGAAAAATTCTTTTTTTATTGAGTAGTCCATTTATAGAGGAAGGCTTTAGGCTATATAACATTACGTTCCGACAACCACGCGAACGAAGTCGCGGGCACAGCTAGTGTTTTAATAAATTTAGAGTGAACATTAAGTTCTTTTTAAAATCATTCTTTTTGTTTTAGGTTTCTTAAATGGATTTTCGAATACAGCTGTCTGTCTACGTAACTAGGTATGCGTGAAAGACAGCTGAAGGTAATCAATTATACAGTTTGATACATATGTATCATACTGTATAATTGATTACCTTCAATTATGATAAACTAGCGTATAAATCTATCACCCATGTCTGATTCAATAATGCCCTACCTACCAATTGGTAGGTACCAAAACACCTGTTTCACTATGGTCCTGAATTGATAGGCAAGCCGCTTACTGGATGCACTAAATGTCATAATAAAGCGGATACTATATGGAAGAGTAAGGGTTGCTACTCACTTATTCGAGGCGGCAATAATAATCAGCACAGCCGGGCGGTATAATCGAATTTATTAGATGACTGTTCGGGAAAAAAGGCAATATAATTGATTCGGGTCGGCTATGTTGTTCGACAATTACTGCCGAATCGACAATGCCAGCCCGAATAAGTGTGTAGCAACCTTCAAAATGGCCTCTCGAAATTTACATAAAATGTCCGTCGCATGACGCAGTGTCAACAATCGTTCATATGCCCGCTATGACGTAGCGCCATACCGCAGACACTGATTGGTCCAGCAATTGGCATGAAGTGAACGTCAGTAACAGTATTGGTGAAAACCAAGAAACCAAAATACCTACCACTTAAAGTAGACTCCGAACTGGTGTTGGGAGATGTCAAGAAAACCGTGTTAGGTGGCGTTACTCCAAAAACGACAAATGGGAGTGCAGTGCTGTCCAATCAATGAGCCACTTATTGTCATGCCCGAAATGCCCCAAATCCAGCACAATGCAAGACCTCATCATCATCATCCGAGCGTATTCCCGGTTGCGTCCTCAGCGGTAACGCTTCAGAGCCCGGGGTCCGCTACCTTACCTAGGTGATTTGAAAAGGTTACTGGTTTTTTACACAGAGCGACTGCCGTCTGACCTCCGCAACTCATAGGGTAGACCAGAACCAATCCTATGATAGGTACAAACGCTAGATAGCATTCGGGACCAACAGCTTTACGTGCCTTCCGAAGCACGGAATCATCTTTCTTTTCGGATAATTAGGTGATTCAAGCCTGCAATATCCTAACCAGACTGAAAACAACTTTTTGCAAAGTATGCTTCCCAGTGGGATTTGAACCCATGACCTCCGGATCACAAGGCAGACGCCTTGACCACTGGACCACGGAGGCAGTCAGCAGCACAATGCAAGACCTAAATGAGGCAAATGACCACCAAGTTCACTTCCATAGTACAATAGTTCGCAGTTAAGAAGATTATTTCTTAAAGCCATTAACGTTTAGATTGGTTCTTGTCAATCTTGGAGACCGGGATGAGATGGCACATCGATTGGCAGTACTGGATTATAGATAAGGCGGAACAGACAACTGCTTTCAGACACTGACCGACACGGGCACCCCATTTTGTTATGTTTATTTGTTTTTAGGGTTCCATACAAAAAATGAAAAAACGGAACCCTTATAGGATCACTCGTGCGTCTGTCTGTCCGTCCGTCTGTCACAGCCAATTTGCTCCGAATCTACTGCACCGAATCAGGTGAAATTTGGTGGAATGTTGTAATCCTATAACCCAAACACATATGTGCAAAGTAAATATTTTTTTAAAAAATAATAGGCATTTTCGGTGGACAAATTAGGAAATAAAAAAAATTGTTTTGCAAACCTCACTGTGTCATATATCAAATAAAAGGGCTCGATATGAGGATCTCAAATTAATTTTTGGTATTATTGTAAAATGAATAGTTTTGATTTTATTCATGAAAGAAGACGAAAATTGACCATTCCCCCCTGATGTGCGAAACTACTGAGCCTAAAATTTTGAAAATATACAAAATATAGTTCATAGCTTGTAGATTACAGGAAAACCTATAAGAATTCAATCAATTGTACGGAACCATCTCCACGCGAGTTGAACTCGCACTTAGCCGGTTTATTTATGTGTGTAAGTGACCAACACTAATGTATGATTATGCGATCAAGCTACCTAGAGACTTGCCTAGCTTGACGACTGCTATCTAATGACAATAGCCCCTGAGTTAATGTGCCTTCCAATAGCCAGAGAGATATTTATGCCAGTTGTGGTCGATCCAAGTACAGACCACACCCGGGATTGCTTAACATACGCAAGTACACTATTTAATACTTCTATCCAGTCATTCAGCTCCTTATTTTTGTTAAATGTATCCCACCAAACACTTAAATGTGAAAAAGGGAGTCAAATTTACATAACTTGGCACCCATTTAGATCTCAAGTCGACAACCACAGCAAAACATTATATTTGTTATGGTGTGGTTGTCGACTTCAACGTCATAAGAATTGAAATCTAAATGGGTGCCAAGTTATGTAAATAATCCTGAAATTTATTTATAATTTCAACATTAAACTTGGCTGGTTTGGTGTTTATTTTAAATCTTTGCGTTATGTAGGGGTAAAAAATGGCTCCAAATGGTTTGTGTAAAATACCCACTTACGTATTTTACACAACCAATACGGGCATCGCCTTTTCTTGGTTTGAACTTGGCTTGTCACGCTCCCGCGTGTCTAGATACCCGACATCACACGTTCATACTCGTACCTATTTAAAAATTCCATGACGTATTATTGTACTTACTTTAAAATACTCATTAGGTAAATATTTTTTTGAACCAAGTATCTATTACCTAGATTACGTTATCCTAGAGCTTTAAGTTATAAATATATTTCTCTTCAAAACACACATTTTACAAAATTTGTGGCGAAAGTTTCGATTTTGGCAAATTGAGCTAATGGTTTTACATTTTGGCACATTTTATTTTGAGACTTTTCTCACTATCATTTTAAACAAATTAAACTTCTGTGTTTAAAAAAAGTTTTACAAGTTACATGATATAAAAAAAAACAAAAAAGTTTTTTAATGACAATCCACTTGTAATTAGTATTAAAGAAAAAAAAAGATTGATCACGTGGTTTTCGAGGGATATAATAGTAAATCGCGGGCTGTCTCTGTCCCACTTATGGACCGTCTATTACGTCAGAATTTTGACTTTTCGAACTCCTTCCCCCTCTTAGACCAATAATTACTTTAAGCTTTTTCGATCTTTTTAACACGTACTGTCACGTTTGGCAAAATTACCAAGCCGATAGCGAATTTACTAAATTGATTGACAGCCTCCATTTATCCTCTAACTTTGCTGCATATTTATAGCAAACCATTCACAAGTAATAATAAATATATTTGGCATGCCCCGCCCCCACCCCTATCGCATGACGTAATATGTGAATGCCCCATACGGTGTAACAAGCTAAAGCCAATTGTTAAATTGGCTTTAACTGACTGATTGGTAAATCTTGTTATCTTTTACTACGGGACCGACGTAGCAATCGCTGTTCCATTTTATCGCACCATGTATTTTGTATCGAACAGCTAACTTTTTTTCGCGTCTTTGGGCGTTGCCACTACGGGCAAGTTGAATGCAGCTATATTTTTGTCTCCGCCGATCACATAGCGACATCGACGTGGCGATAATTATGTACAATGAATAAAACGTCACCGAGTCGTCGCGGTCTCGCTGCACACGCGAGGCGTCTCGCGACGACATTAGCTCGCCTAACGCGGCGATCAGTTACGGTTATTCATACCGAGACGCAACCATCACACCCCCGCGCTCCCCACTCCCCCGCAGGCGAACATTAATGCGGTTGGTCTATAGTCATATTTCAAATCCATATGATTAATCTTTGTAACGAATTTAATCTATAAACATTGCAAATGATATTTAATGAATTGCATTCTGAAAATTCATTCTGCTTTAACTTTATTATTTATTATATAAACCACAATAACCAACCACAATTATAATAAAGAGTTACAAAAAAAAGTAATGAGAGTGGATTGCCCTTAAATTATAATAACAATTATTTTATTTGAATACATTTTAAACTACAAAAACAAACATTTTAAACCTTAATTAAAATAACGTTTTAACCTTTTTAAAATTTATTTTCTACCTACTTTCCTAACTCGTATTTATCCTTTCCATTTAAAATCACAATTATAAATCAAGACAATAAATCCGTATTTCTTAGTATTCAATATACTCTTTACGCCTTCCATTTTTTAGTTTTAACACATCGTGGATTATGAAAGGCTCTAGTTATTTCTTGAAATACAAAGAAACTGAGGCTTTACTACAAAACATAACACGACTGTCGTCCGATAGTATTACAACGCTTAACCAAATCAGGCTTTATCATTATTACGGAGCGCTTAATTTTACTTGACACGGAATGCTGTTCATATAGTGACGTTTTGCTGTAAAGCCTCTGGCGTTGTTCATGTTCATTCCATTTTTTAAGTTACTCGAACAAAACCTTAAAAGTCATCTAGCTAAGTTTTCGAATTGGAAACGCCAATTAAGTGGTAGAGATATAGCGTAGAGTAAGAGAGTTGATATGTGACCCCAAGATGGCCAAGTGAAGAACTAGATAGGGAACATCTATCAACTACAACACTGATACACTTAATTCCATCTAACGGTTATATTGATACAGATATTTGGGTTCGCCACAGACAAAAATCTAAATAGACAGAGCATATCAAATTGTGGAAAAAATTTTAATGTGCTAAACTTTTAGATGTAAGTACACCTCATAAGATTGTCATTTTTCCAAAAAGATGAACAATACCTAAATAGTCACGGCGGAGTTTTTGGCGGGAAGTCAAGGTGTTTGTTTGGGGTTTTCTTTAAATTATTTTGCAAATTGATTTTAATGGACCTTATAATATGAAATTGGTGTTGTTTGGTGTTATAAATGCTCATGCTCATGAACAATATGTGAAATAGTTAAAGTGGACAGTCATAGTACGGCTGTAGTGATATTTGTTTCGCGGACTGTGTGGGCGTCTTCGGGCGTCGTCCGCCACTCAATCGGCTATGAAAACCAGTGGACTCGTATAGATTTGTCGCCAGAAGCTCCCTTAAAGCAATCAAAGGCCTACACCAACCTTTGATTGTAACTTGTTAGGAAAAAAGAATTTCCCACGTTTTATTAACTTGTTCCTGGCTAAATACGCAGTAGCGTCAAGCCATAAACTAAAAAAAAAAATAGTCTCGAAATATGAGCATAAAATCGTGTATTTCCAATAATAGAAATATAAATAGTAGGCTTAAAAATAGTAGGCAATCAAATTTACCTGGCAGTAAGTGGATCGTAAATAATTTTTTGAGAACCACAAGAATCACATACGTTATCGTATCTCTATAAAACAATATTAACGTTTAGAATTCCCAAAATTGACCAAAACTTTGCCTTATTTTTGTTCTATTAGTACAAATTAGAAAGTTGATGACTTTAGCGGAATCCGAGCTCAGATCCGGACTCCTGTCAGAAAGACAGGTATTTGCATTGTCTATTTATTAATCCGTCTGTGGCATTTACTGTCGCAATTCAAAGGAACAAGGAAACCCTTTTTAGAGAACACCAGACCTTGAACTTCATAATATATTATACTGCTAGTTGTGACGTAATATACGTACGAAGGTAACTTACAATGATACCTTCGTACGATGATAATAAAAGTCCGCTTAACCTCGTCCAACCGCACTTCCACCCGGGCCTTTCAAGCAGGTACTCATATAACCAGTCTTCGCCATCTTCCTTGTCGCCTCTTTCCCACCAACCTATCTAAAGACCCATAATTCCTTTGACGTGCGACAATATACTATTTGCGTCGCGGCGACTAGTCACAAACATACCTATTTTGTTTATTTGATTGTAAATGTTAGAAATCAGTAGATCATTTTAGCTGTTCTTCATCTAAGCGCGTTCCCGGTTGCATCCTCAGTTGTGCTGCGTCGGAGCCCGGGGTGCGCTATCCCGCTGTTTCTTCTCCAAATATACATGCATGTCAATGGTCACCCAAGGATGTCAACGACCTTGCGTTGCAAAAGAAATAGCCAGAAGAGTTTAGGCTATAGATCATTTTAGATCTCAGAAACAAAGCAATGAAGATGATATCCTATAGATGCAGCGATCTCTTGGAAGTTCACTGAATTGCATGTTTTACATGTTTGTATTGTTTTCGTTAGTATTCTTAAGAAATCTATTCAGGCGTTTTTTGAAGAATCTCACACTTCTGGAAATCATTGACAGGAAGTTCATTTCATAACTTTATCTTATTTTGAAAATTCTCTGTAACTTCGCCGTTAGTGACAGTTGCTTGCAATATTCTAAATAAAGACAAACTAGGTGTTGTGCTATATCGCCGCGATTAGGGGGTAAGCATGGGTAACGCATTATCATTAACACATCAAATTGAATATTAACTGCTGTATGCCGACGTTGTTGCTGGACGCCACTTCGGGAGACCTGTTGAAGATAAAAACGAGCATTTAGATTTCTTTCTTACCTTATCAACGTATTACGTCACAGCGATAGGGGGAAGGGGAGGGTTTGCAAAGCTAAAATTCTGCGTGACGTAATATGTACACGGCCCTATATCCCACTCTTCTGTCCCGCTCTAACGTCAGGGCAGCATGTGAGTTAACCTCGATCTTTTGTAATTTCACTTGATAAGTACAGCTTTTGTAATTTCACTTGATAAGTACAGCTTTTGTAATTTCACTTGATAAGTACAGCTTTTTACTCAATATCATAATTGCCATCATCATATCAGCCACAGGAAGTCCACTGCTGGACATAGGCCTCCCCCAAGGATTTCCAAAACGACCGATCGGAAGCGGCCTGCATCCAGAGTTTTCCTGCAACCTTGCTCATGTCTCCTGACCACCTAGCAGGTGGGTATCCTACGCTGCACCTGTCGGTACGTGGCCGCCATTCGAGAACCTTTCTGCCCCAACGGTCATCGGTTCTTCGCGCTATGTGCCCCGCCCACTGCCACTTCAATGAGCTCAATATGCTGCATTCTATATATCACTCCATCCACTTTTTCTGTTTATGCACCTAATACCTGCCTTTATATTTAATATAATCTTAGTTACAGGGCTCTTGCAGCAAGGGGTCGACGATAGAGCAGATTAAAAACTGTCACATAGAGGAAAATGCGAATCATGGTAATAGGCGATGCAGCGGGCAACCCCTCACTATTTTAATTATTTTTTATGGTTCCGTACAAAAAATGAAAAAACGGAACCCTTGTAGTATCACTCGTGCGTCTGTCTGTCCGTCCGTCTGTCACAGCCAATGTGCTACGAATCTACTGGACCAAATCAGGTGAAATTTGGTAGAATGTTGTAATTGCAAAGTAAATAAATATTTTTTTTAAATAAGGTAATTTCGGGGGACAAATCGTCGTATTACTGCAAAAACCGTTAATGTGCAAAAATCACATTTTGAGAAAACTTGTTTTAAAGGTTTGAGAATATTTTTTTGTATAGAAGCGCAGGCTTGTGTGTACTTATTTTATATTATTCAAAGCTTGATTTATCATTGTTTATAATTATTTCATGAAACATACTCAATATTTGTTTTACGGACCATAAAAACGCAATTCAAAAAATGATGTCGCGTAATTTATGTCACTTAACTGGTTTTGGCTGTAAAACTACATTTTCGTATATTTCACTAAATAAAGTATCTACTCCTGTATTATTACTTTATCTAGCTTTATTTTATATGCAAATTCACTAGGACCACAAAAATGATTAAAAACTATCGTTAGTTTTCGAGATTTGATGCCTCTGACAGTAACATAATCGGTTTTACCTGTACGAAATATGAACAAACCCTGATAAATGTAGCTTAAAATCTTTTGTAATAAGTAAAAGTTATAATTTTATAAAAGTAAGTACATGAGACTGCAATTTATTTAGTTTTTTTCAAATAGAAACAAATGTTAATTACTAAAAACGGTATGTTTATTATCAAAATCATTTTCTTACAACAAAATAAGGCTATAAAAACAAAAAAACAAAATATTGTTATGGATATTCATTTCCCCTGACTACTCCTCTTCAACACTAGGTTCCGAATAGGATGCTGCCACATCTGGAACCCGATCAATAATGCCCTGTTCTGCTCTCAAAGACTGAAACCATCCGTGATATTCTTCAGGAATTATAAATTTCTCACAAAGAGTGATCAAATCCTTCTTTTTTGCTGTAGAAATTGACATTGGTTTGTCATACAGTTTTTCTAAATTAGGAAAACTAACCCCACTCTCTGGTGTCAGGGGTGGTTTCACAGAATTAGGGTTTGAAATGCTGCGTCGCTTCACGTTTCTCTTATCTTAGATAAATAAGTGTATTTTAAAGTACAAGTGAAATAGAAAATTTTAAACTCGGAATCATAAAAATGTTTATCACTACATAGTTATTTAAGTTGGGACTCCCAACTGAGGGTCTTCCAAGTTGGGAGACCCTTAGGATGCGGTTCCACTGAAATGTCTTATCATGTAGTTCCCATTATACAGTTAGAAATGATTTATTAATGATTGATTGTATATTGATATATCAATTCAAAAAATTTTGATTTATTTTTAGAGATTTATTGATTTTTGTGAAAAATGTTTGTTATTGAGTTCACAACTTCTTAAAAATAAAGACTGAAAAGCAATAAATCAGTAAAAAAAACTATTTTTTATTTATTAATTAAAAAAAATAATATGTTTTACTTTTCAGTTCTTGCAAATTCTTTCTTATTTTTGAAAACTTCTTTAAGTTATTGCATAATGTTATAACGTTCATCGCCAGTATACTAATCAAGTTCATGCGAGATGATCTTACAAAACATTAAATTAGAAATTCTTGTATTCTCATCGATTTCGATATAGTATTTCTCTGCTCTTGTTCTCATCACTGCCGCATCGGAAAACTGTTTTTGCTAATTTGGATCTGGATTCTTGAGTTCATTATCAATATGTTCAGGATCGGACCAACGTTGAGCGTACTGGCTGCACTCTTCTGGATTGTACTCGTCACTACTTGAACTGCAATTTGTGGTATCATCATTGTCAAAAATTCTGAAAGCTTCCTTTTTTTGTTTGGAATAGAATCATTGTTTTCTGTAAATACATTTTCTGATTAATTTCAAACGGCATATGCATTCTCTAAGTTTCCATCGTTTTCTATATCTGATTCACTCTCAGATTGTGGTATAATCCTACCTAAATATAATTACAAGCATAAATTAAAATTAAAAAAAAACTCCTCGAAAATCCAGATCAGATAAACATATAGGACTCTCCACGTGGCGTTAATCATCATCTACCTAATACCTATTCATTGAGACCCTTCTTATGAGCCCAAACACGCTACATCTGCTGCAAGTTGCTGAGAAACACATCTCCATAAATTATAGCTAGGAAACAAACTTTCATTTACAGCTTTAAAACAATAAAAACCGCATCAAAGTCAGCCCATTCGTTTAGGCGCTACGATGCCACAGGCAGATAGATATACAGACACGTCAAACTTTTTCGTCGGGGGTTAAAAATCACCAGTTAAAATACTAACGAACGAATAAATAAGGCTGTGTCTAAAATTGCTAATTTTTGAATAATTATAAAAATATTAATACTTACTCATTTCTATCGGAATATCAAGCCAAAAAACAAAAACTGCATGGCTTGGCATTAGTCGATCCCGAGGAGGTTAACGTAATTTTACCAATAATAATATTGAATTTTTGCAAGCTATCGATAGTGCAATACTATCTATAGTTTTTAGAGCTATCGATAGTATCGATTGTTCGTTGAAATAAATGTGTCAATAGTATCAATAGTATTGATAGTATTGATTAGTAAACATCAATAGTATCGATAGTATCGAAAAGCAATACTATCGATATTATCGATAGTTTTCTTTGTCATCAATACTATTGCAAACTATTGGGTATCGATACTATCGATAGTATCGATAGGCCTATTTTTCAAGGTTAACTATTGATAGGTAGTCAAACTATCGATAGTCCTGCAACGCTAAGGCATATTAGTGATTAGAGTGAAGCTAGAACGCGCACTTAGTCGGTTCTAGCTGTTTAAAGTTTTTCTTCAATAGAAATAAGGTTACAGGTAAAACCAATAAAGTTACTACATAATTTATTGGATGTATAATTTGCAGTTTGATTGATACGAATATTGTCAGGAAAAAAAGTTTTAAAGGTGTTTAACATTTTTTATCTGGATATAAATAAATAATGTAGTAACTATGACCTTTTGCAAATACCAGGTAATGGACATTGGAAGTTATTTCCAGAGCAAAATTTGCTATTATTAACTAAAATTACAATGCAAAAAAATGCTATATACCGATAACTGGTTTTTCTTGGAGATAAATCATAAACCAAAAAATAATCATAGATATTTCAGTTTTTTCTTGTATATTATATCACAAAATTAGTACTAAGTAACTTTATACAGAAGCTATCTTTGTATTGGATGCTACTAGAGAAAAATGGGTTTTACCAGTTTGTAGAGCGTAAAAAACTGATTCTAAAACTGTAAAAAAAGCAATTTCGACAAAAGGTCACATTAGCGGTATTTGCAGTAATACGACGAAATTAGGAAATTAAAAAATAAAGTTTTGCAAACCTTACTGTGTCATATATCAAATGAAATGGCTCGTTATGAGGATCTCAAGTATATATTTTTAATATTGTAAAATGAATAGTTTTGATTTTATTCATGAAAGAAGACGAAAATTGACCATTCCCCCCACCCCCTGATCTCCGAAACTACTGAGACTAAAATTTTGAAAAAAATACAAAATATAGTTCATTGCTTGTAGATTACAGGAAAACCTATAAGAATTTAATCAATTGTACGGAACCCTCTCCACGCGAGTTTAACTCGCACTTGGCCGGTTTATTATTTCACCTTCTCGCTCATTATCACGCTAAAAGTAGCCTTTGAGTTTTTAAGCCCTGGACTCTGTTTGCTTAGAGCTACAAGACCCAAAATGCTCTGTCTGCCCCATTAGGGATAAAGACAATAGTATATGTATGTATGTGGACTGAAATAGGCTGGTGAAGAAAATGCTAAGAGCAATAAGTAATATTTACCAAGTATTATGTGGTTTAGACGTATTCGGTGTAGAACGCGTTAGAGGTGCAGTTGCCGTTGTCACTGGGCGAGTCTGGATGTTCCTCGGGTTCAACTCCATTGGTACGCATCTCGTCCCGGACCTATGAACAGAAAAAAAGATAAAACAAAAGTAAAAAGTAAAAAAAAAAATCGCATCGCAGATGATGATGAAGGTGCTGATTATTACCTTTTCCACCTGCTTCATAACCCGCATCATGTTCAGCCCGGCGAGGTTTTTCAACTCCTGCACACTCCACTGTCCGCTGCGCAGGAGTTCAGCAAACAACTCAGGGTATTTGGAGACGTCTTCGAGGCCGCGCGGCACCCTGTGGTAAAGACGAACTCATCTGTACATCTAACGAAATATACTAAAACTATTTTAAGGGTAGATTCAGTACATGATACTAATAAACTTTTACTAAGGTACATATAATCGAAATATGATAATTTTTTTGGTTTAAAAAGAACTCCGTTCAGCTGCTCGGTCAACATGTACGGGAGGCCAAAAGTTAGTTTTAATCCCCGATGGAAAATAGGGGTGTTATAAGTATAAGTCAATATGCATGGTCAAACTAACTAGATTATGTACTTATTTACAATATATTTACTAATGATAAAACTAAAATAACTAAACTAAAACTAATAACTAAACTAAATATAATAAGTAGAAAAAACATTAAATTATAAACATAATAAATACGAGTAGCTTAAGGCTGAACTCAGTCCATGATACTGAACAACTTTTATTTATTTATTACTGCGGACTTAAAGCCTAACGCCTTATCTACCAGTTAACCAATCGGGGGATGTTGAGAAAGACAAGGGTAGTGCAAAACTTTTCCTAAGGAGCACACGACAAAATATGAACAAGTTTTTTTTGGTCCTCAATAAATTATGAACCGAACCAAGTTTAACCAAATTTAGCTAAAAACCATCGCGACAGAGGCTTTCAAAAAGGCATCGAAATTGGTCTATTAGTCGACAAACACATAGACACACGCCAAAATTATGCAACCCCTGTTTTTTGCGTCGGCGGTTGAAAATAAAAGTTGCCAGGGAATAAAGACGACTTGCAATGTATTTTTACCTGTTAAGTCAAGAGGCGGGCTAGCGCGGTGGCGTGGAAAAGACTTGCTATAAACGCCTTCGGATTTTTTATTTCTAAGTGGAAAGAAAATATCCCGGCACAACATTGAATATAGAATGTAAAAATGTTGAATTTTTTCCAGATAAATAAAAAGAAATTGCACCGTTTAATATTGAATCACACATACTAATCACGTCTTTGTTCCTCACGAGGCAGATAGGATCCAGGGCCATAAGACCCAAACGCCTCTTTGAGCGTTGTAGTGAAGATGTAACATACTTAGTCTGGCCATAAATACTGTTACAATTAAAAATAAACAAAATATTACATTTGAATTTGGAATCCCTTATTTTTATGTTATTTTTCATTGTCTTTTCTTAATTTGGCGCCAATAAAATATACAATATTTTGCGATATTAAAATGGAGTGGGGTGATAAAGAGAACCGAATCGCTGTGATTGCATTACTCAAAGTAGGTATGGAGCCAAATGCAATTTTTAAAACTCTCCATACGCTTGGTATTAGTCAAATGTTTGTGTACCGGGCTATTGATAGGTACAATGAGACCTCCTCCGTGACAGAAAAAGATCTGGCCGTCCATGTAGTGTTCGTACGAAAAAGGTGGTAAAAGCTGTAACAGAAAGAATTCGAAGAAATCCTGTCCGAAAGCAAAAGATTTCATCACGGGAGATGAAGACAGCACCTAGAACCATGTCGCGTATTTTAAAAGATGACTTAGGACTTGCAGCCTATAAGCGACGTACACCTCATTTCTTAACTGATACGTTAAAAAAGAATAGGGTGGTAAAATCGAAACAACTCCTGAAGCGGTACGCAAAGGGAGGTCACAGAAAAAAATTGTTTACGGATGAGAAATTGTTTACAATTGAGCAACATTTAACAAACAAAATGACCGTATTTATGCTCAAAGCTCTAAGAAAACTTCCCAATTAGTCGACAGAGTGCAACGTGGGCATTATCTGACTTCAGTGATGGTTTGGTGGGGTGTTAGCTATGAAGGAGTGACTGACTCATACTTTTGTGAAAAAGGTATCAAAACATCGTCACAAGTGTATCAAGATACCATTTTTGAGAAGGTATTTAAGCCCCTTAACAACACCATGTTCAATAACCAAGATTGGTCATTCCAGCAAGACTCGGCACCGGTACACAAAGCTCGGTCCACGCAGTCTTGGTTGGAATCGAACGTTGCCGACTTCATCAGAGCTGAAGACTGGCCGTCGTCTTATTTATGGTCAGTTTTAGATAGTACGGCTTGCTCTAAACGTCATGATAATTTGGAGTCCCTAAAACAATCCATACGATTGGCAGTGAAGAATTTTCCCATGAAAAGAGTGCATGCTTCTATTGATAACTGGCCTCAACGTTTAAAGGCCTGTATTGTACCCAATGGAGACCACTTCGAATAACCTTTTTATATTTTAAATTGTTTTATATTTATGTATTAAACTAACGCATTGTGAAAGTAATAAATGTTATTAGCAATAGAAAAATATTTTGTTTTCTTTTTTACAATATTTATAGCTAGACAGGTATATGTAAAACTAGAGGAGACACCCCATATCACTGTCTTGTCCCGCTAAATTGCAGCTATCTTCGTATAATTCATTTAGTCGCTTGCTAGCTCTTATAAGTTTAAAAATGTTAAACAATAGACAATCATTTTGTTAATAATTTTATATTTATTTCTGGCAACATTATTTTCATTGGGTTTATAGTGAACTGTGACGCCAGCTGCCTTTTTTAAAACCCATTAGTCGTGTGCTTCGATGTAAATATCTGCTTCAAAACTGAGTTGCAAGATTCCACCAGAACAAACATAGTTACGAGTACATACATTGCAACTTAAATAAAAGCTTATAAAATATTTATTTACTCGATTATAGTTTAAGTTTTATTTATTTTATATTTGATGTATACAAATTCTACCCGTTTACCACAAAGAAGACATCAAAACAAGCTAGCGAATAAAGATGAATATTTCCAATAGATATTTTCCTGTTAACACAAGTGGCGGGCTCCAGCGGCGTGGAAAATCTTGCTTTAAATACATTTTGCATTTTCATGATTTACAAATGGGAAGAAAATATTGTGATACAAGCAGAACGGCGTTAAAGTGCCTTTCAAAAGTTAATAGGATTACGTTATTGACTTTGACACACTCAAGAGGAAAATATAGTATATCTGTCCAACAAATGTAGTAACGAGTATAAATCACGCAGCTTGTTTTGAAGTCGCTGTGTTAAAAATATTTACAATCTAGACACGCAGTAATGTGTCTGCCAAGTTCTAAGAAAAGGGACTGGCGACGCAGCAGCCGTGTGTATATTTACACAAACCATTTCGGACATTTGACCCCTTCACATACATGAAAGAGTGTAGCAGTATAAGCAGATGCCCCTGGAAAAATTTATATCAAAAATGTTGATAATGAAATCACAGTCTTAAGAGAAACATTTTCCTAAGCTATCACAAATATGAATGTGCTAGGTTTAAAAAAAAAAAAATTAAATTTTGAAAAAAAAAATTTTTTTTCTTACATCATATTTATTTGTGATTTTTCTTACAAACATTAAATACACCAAAGAAGCATTGAATAAGGCATTTTCGAAGTCTGCAGTGACTTATATATCAGAATATCACCAATTCAAAATTTTAAAATTCAAAATCACGTATTTTAAAAGACACTAACTACCACGATTTTTTTTTATAAATAGCCCTTACTATGCCCTACAACATACATTTTTTTCAAAATTTTATCCAGTGTAGAACAGTCTTAAAAAAATATTATTACTATTCTGAAGGCGTTGCGAACGCATCACTACGAACGAATTCGCTGTGTCCTACGCATGCGCGAAGCCGAACGTGCCCGAAGACTGAGCGATGCCGCCCGAAGCTACCGCCGCCGGCGCGCGAGCCACGGGTCGCGCCACGCCTGCCCTTCCAGTTCTCGGATCCAACGTCTCGTAACAGGACGTGTAGATATTATATCGGTTCGCATGTTTCCACGCGATTTTACTGAGTTTACGAGAATAAACTATTTAATCACATAAGTACTCTGTTTTCATTAGTGACTGTTCCGCGTCGTTTCGTAACAATACATATAAATTAACCTCATATAAAATATACTTAAATAAAACAAAAACTGAAAGATTTTTTTAAACAAAGCCAAAATACTCTTAATTTTCATGCCACTTGAGTATAAATACGACTGAATGCATAAAATAAAGATAAAATTATCATTAAGAGTTATAAAAAATTGTAAACATAAAAAACAAAAAGCGCACTTCAATTTCTTACTGTTATAATTATTGAACATCATAATTATTAAAAATTACATTTAAAAAATCAAAGCTCAAGCTGGTATGGTAATCATAAACACCACTTTTCAGAAGAAGCCAGAACAACTTATAACCTATGAAAGTGGTGGGAAACTGACACAAATAGATTTTATTTTATCAGACTGTAATTTAAAGAAAAACTTTAGGGACTGTAAAGTGATACCCGGAGAGTCTTTAACCACGCAGCATCGACTTTTGGTAGGAGTGACTGCCCAAACCTATCAACGCAAAAATTGACAGAACACCTCGATTGAAATGGAAAGAGCTTGTTGGCCCAAAAGGAAATAATCTTATTCATGAACTACAGCACTATTTGTTAGAAGACATGAAAAATAACTATGACAACCCAGATTCTATGTGGTCAAATTTTGAAACAGAATGCAAGACCAGCGCAACGAGAATACTAGGCATATCAAAAGGCGGCCTAAATAACGGTAAAGACCCCTTATGGTGGAACAATGAAGTCAAAATAAGTGGCCAAAACAAAAAGTTGTCGTTCAAAAAGTGGCAAGCATCTGACCAAGAAGAAGATCTAAATAAATATAAAGAAGCGAAATCATATGCAAAAAAGTGTGTAGCACAGGCTAGGGCCAGGTCAAGAGAGGACTTCTATAATAAAATTGAAAAATCGAAAGCAGATTCTGATATTTTCAAAGTAGCGAAATGTAGACATCAATCAACGCTAGATATCAAAACTAACAAGTTTATTAAAAGCAAAGACAACAATCTACTTACCACTAATACTGATATCAACACCAGATGGGCCGAATATTACAAACAACTAATGAATGAAGAGTTTCCCAGTGAAGATCTAGAACCTCTTGCGCAAGTAGAAGGACCAGTACAAGCCATAGGACTTGAGGAGGTAAAGATTGCCGTGACAAGGATGAAAAATTCTAAAGCTGTTGGCCCGGATGAAATTCCTGCCGATGTATGGAAGTTACTCGGCCCTATAGGATTGGAATGGCTCACAAAACTTTTTCATCTCATCCTTGGAATCAGGAAGATACCAAATTCATGGCGTGTCAGTCATCTGGTCCCTTTTTACAAAAACAAGGGCGACGTAACCGAATGTAGTTATAATTATCGAGGCATCAAATTAACATTGCACACATAAAAAATCTGGGAACGTATAATTAACAACCGCGTACAACAACTTTCATCTATAAGCCCCAATCAATTCGGTTTTACATCTTCAAGATCCACTACTGATATAAGACAGACTGTAAGAGTAACAGCAGAAAAATATCGGCTGAACAAAGAAGATCTCCACCTCTTTTTCATTGACCTAGAAAAGGCGTTTGATAGGGTGCCACGGAAACTGGTTTGGCAAGCTTTAAGAGCACAACATCTGCCAGAAATCTATATACAACTTATACAAGATATGTATGATAACGAGTCAAGAGCCCCGCCGGCGTAAGTGACGAATTTGAGGTGAAAGTGGGAGTGCATCAAGGCTCGGCCCTTAGCCCGCTACTTTTCAATCTGGTGATGGATCTTGTAACAAAAAACATCCAGTCCTCTCTACCTTGGAATCTCCTGTACGCAGACGACATAGTCTTGATGGCCAAAACATCAAGTGAGCTGCAAGATACTCTCACATCATGTGTCGCAGTTCTCGAGGCTGCCGGACTCAGAGTAAGCCGCTCCAAAACGGAACATCTACAATGCCGATTTAGCAACGATAGCACTCCGACTACAATATACTATCCAGATAATATGCCTGTGCCAAAAGCCACTCAATTCAAATACTTAGGCTCCATAATAACGCAAAGGGCAGACATTGATGCGGATGTGACACACCGGGTAAATGTGGCATGGCAAAAGTGGAGATCTTTATCTGGAGTTCTTTGTGACCCTCGTATGCCCATAAGAACCAAGGGTAAGGTCTATAAGACAGCGGTGAGACCTGCATTGATGTACGGAGCGGAATGCCAATTGATTCTTTAATTTTATTGTATTTTTGACTACTGTACAGATGCTTTGGTGAATAACTGTCCATCTGTATGTGATTTATGAATAAATATAAATATAAATATAAATGCTGGCCGGTAAATAACACACATCTGCAAAAACTTCAGACTAATGAAATGAAGATGCTGCAATGGGCGGGAGGTGTGACCCGATTAGACAAAATCCATAATACTTACGTACGTTTAAGGTCGCTCCCATCACGGAAAAAGTGACAGAAGGTAGACTCCGGTAGTATGGCCATGTAATGCGAAGAGATGAACAACATGTGGTTAAGAAAGCTCTGTGCCTGCCTGAACGTAAGAGAGGTCCAGGTCGCTCATCTGCTACCTGGTGGACCAGCATGTCGAAGCTGTTAAAAGTGGAGAACCTACCCGACCCGACAACCCGGGACAGATTGTCCTGGCGCCGATTAACTAGGAGAGCAGACCCCGCATAAAGCGGGATAGTGCTAAGAAAAAGAAAAAGAAAAAATCAAAGCTCAGCTCAAATATTCATATCAGAATAGTAATAATACTTTTTTACGACTGTTCTACCCTAAATAAAATTTTGAAAAAATTATATGTTATAGGGCATAGTAAGGGCTATTTATAAAAAAAAAATCGTAGTAGTGTCTTTTAAAATACGTGAGATTTTGAATTTAAAAATTTTGAATTGGTGGTATTCTGATATATAAATCACTGCAGAGACTTCGAAAATGCCTTATTTAATGCTTCTTTGGTGTATCTAATGTTTGTAAGAAAAATCACAAATAGTTTGGAAAATCCAAAGGTGCACGCCTCATAATCTCATTTTTCACAATTAAATTGATTTTGATTGTTTTATTGCTATATTAAAACGAAGAAAAGTATGTGTCGGCTTTAACGCACGACTGGAGATTATTTTAACTTTTATTTTTAACTTTCCGCTGAGAAAATTGAAAATTTTCAAAATTCGGGACGTTATTAGTTTTACCCCGTTTTTGAAAAGTCGAGTTTTCATCAGATCTCGACGTTTAAAGGTCTCAGGAATCTTCCCTGACCACTCACGAGCAAGTGTCATGCACCCTATCCGTATGTGTGTGTGGGTGTGTATGAGACCCGCTTATAACTTTTGAACAACTAAACCGATCGGAACCAAACAAGTAGCTTTCCAAAGAGTTCTATACAACTCAGATTTCCTGTGAATTTAAACCGATTCGGACCGGTAGATTTTGAGAAATCTCAAAAAAACTAAGCAAAAACAAGAAAAAGACACAAGACTACGTCACGAATGTCAAGAAAAGTGTTACCACTGATTGTTCTTATCATCCTCAATTAGTTAATGCAAATTAAATAAAATATTAACTAACTTATCGATTCTTTTACATTTATTCGTCTTTCATATTTAATAAAACAAACAAAATCACAACATTCTTTATTCAAATTTCTTTTTACTTCTTTTCTTACTTGCCAGTTACACATTCGTACTCATCATACATAGGTATTAACTCTTTCAACAAACCTCACATCCATAATTATTTTTAATATGTCACCTGTATTTTTATAATAATAATTACGATTAAACTACATTGAATTAGACCGTGATCTTCAATAGGACTTAGTTTTGGATAATACTGAAGCGTATAAAAAAAATGGACTTGATCAGATAAGTTTTTCGGGAGTTATCGTGACCACGCCAGTTTCCATACATACCGACACACGGACGTCCACAAAATGATTTTATTAAACATTGTTTTTATTTATTTAAAATGCAAAATGTCTTTTAAAAATGTCATAAGTGTTGAAACTAGTGTTTTTCCTTGACATTTATGTGTAAATATTATTGTATAAGTGCGATAGAAAATAAACAGAGACACATTTATTTAAAAAAATCACTTGATTTTTGTAAGGCGAGAGTAGAGCACTACCTCATGCGCTTCGCTTATGAGGCGTGCAATAAATATTACGTTGCAAGAAAAAAAAAATTGTTTTGACGTGACAACGTCTTATAAATTGGTTAGCCGGGTGACACTTCAAGAAACTGCGTTACGCTCCGCTCACGTTATGCGCTCACAATGAGAGCGAGTGAGAGGCACGCGTGCCTTTCACTTTTTATGTCTGTCTCTCTCGCTCTTAGGCGGGCTAACCATGCCCGAGTGGAAGTCAAGTTTGGAGTGAAGTGGAGTGAAGTCGTTGTCACGTAAAACTTTCGCCCGTATACCGACTTTACAGGCAACCAATTTTTTTTTGAAATTCCTTTTTTTTTTATCCTAGCTCATTCCTAGGTGTGATAGCTTAGGAAAATGTTTCTCTTAAGACTGTGATTTCATTATCAACATCTGACCCGTGCTTATACTGCTACACTCTTTGGCACATTTATTAAAACCCCTTAGCTTGTCTAGAATCCAAAGTATATCTATTGTATTTTTATAAATGTAGCTCAAACAGTTATTGATATATTATCAGTGGTCGGATAATCGGGCGCTTATTTACCTAAACTTCACGCTGTAGGTACCAGCGTGAAGTTTAGGTAAATAAGCGCCCGATTATTTTAAAGAACGTGATAAGTTACCCTCTCTAAAATACTGTGCAAGGCTAATACGTGGCTATACAACTATACTACCTATATGTTAACCATAAATCGCAAAGAATGAATCTGTGAAATACAATTATTTTTATTATATGTTGGTGGTTGTATCAACGCTGTGTTAGGTACTAGCGTGAAGTTTAGGTAAATAAGCGCCCGATTATCCGACCACTGTATATTATTGTTTTAAAACCGGCATTTTTATGATTGACCCACTGGCATATATAAAAGCAAACATTTATTCTTTCTATATAAAGTAGATACCTCACTTTTGAGTCTTACAAAAAGTAATGATACTCCATTAAAAACATAAATGTGAGAAAGAGAGCCAAGTTCAATATTATGTAATGGCGTGGTCGACTTTACCAACAAAATGAGATCTAAATGGGTGACTTTAATTTAGTTCATATGAGATACGGCGATCATACGGTATGTCAAGTATGACATACCGTATGATTGCCGTGTGGTTTCCGGAAGAGTTGAATAGAATTACTCCAAGTCATGCCGTGGATGTCGTAGAAGGCAACTTAGGAAATACAAGCTTAACAACGCTCGGACACCAGTGAGACCTCTCCAACCCGTCTGGCCAGCGTGGAGAGTGTAGGTCTGGTTACTCTGGCCAAATATGGGTCTGGCAGTACAGAGAGGGTCGTGCTCTTGTAGTGGAGACTAAAAATACCTGATGATGACTTGACATACCTGTTGACTCCATCGAAATCGCCGCCAATCCCAACATAGTCAGCGCCGATCATCCGTTTGATGTAGTGGAAATGCTCTGAGGACAAAATTATACTCATGTATAAAAGGAAATAAAACTTAATGCTTTGTGTTTCCGGCCTAGAAAATGACTCACTAGGTTACTAGGTACTAGTTTCACTAGGTCATACCTACATTGTATATAGCCGCGTGCAGCTTGCCTCGTATATAAGAAATGCATGAAAATATATCAGATAATTTTCCACAATACACTCCTACTCTTGCACCGTCGATGTTGCGTCAAGGCCAGAAGGCATAAAGTGGGACCGGCCTGTACACGTCACTTGAATGCCTGACGATCGCTGGGCAAAGATAGCAACCGAATGGAGACCTACTGGCACAAGGACCTGGGTGCCCAAGAACAAGATGCGAGGAGATGATTGGCAGTCATCAACATCATCATATCAGCCACATAATACTCGTATCTACTGCTGGTCATAGGCCTTCCCTAAGGATTTCCAAAACGACCGGTCGGAAGCGACCTGTATACAACGTTTTCCTGCAACCTTGCTCAGGTCGTCTGTCCACCTTGTGGGTGCGTATGTGGCCGCCATTCAAGGCTTTCTTTCCCATTGGCCATCGGTTCTTCGCACTATATGCCCCGCCCACTACCACTACAATATGCTAATCCACTGGTCTTTGTCTGTAAACTTAGTTACTCTACAAATCTCGTCATTTCTGATTCGATCACGTACAGAAACACCTAGCATAGTTCTCTCCCCGATTGATACAGAAATAGGTAAAGGCGTAACGTGCATATTCGACATGATCTTCGTCTTGTCAATGTCAATATTATGGCAGTTAGTGGAAGTTCAAGAGCAACAGTCCGAAAAAAAAAAGTAGAGAGAGAAAGAGGCACTGGCCCAGCATCAGGATAGAAATGGCTCGTTATATCATAATATTAATTGACCACAAATAATCCCCTACCATCTCCATAATACAATCAATAATTGATCTCTTAAGAGCTCCGTCTCAGAAACGCCGACATAGATTAAAGTATCGATATCGTGAGCCAAGTTGAGCCGTGATAAATAATCTCAAAAATTCCAAGATAAACACTCTTTTGTCAGCCCTTGCGCCATAACTTATAATTAAATTACCACCCCTGCACAATTTTCATGTAACACAGCCTCCTTAAAAAATACAGTAATTACAGAGGGATAACTCATGTAAATATCTAGGTTCCTCCTAGGTATCTTCGGTGCTTCAGAAGACACGTTAAGCTGTTGGTCCTAGGTGTCATGTCAGATGCCTTAAGGCTGCTTGAAAAATCTAACAACAGTTTTGGCTACTCATACAAACAAACAATATCTTGTCCGTATACTTGATTAGCAGCAAATAGAATACGATTTGACACCACCTCTTTCTTCTCCCTCTTCCTACACGTGTCATAAGAGGCGACTAAGAGAGGTTTAGATAAAAAGAACGGGCGGTAGCGATCTTAGTGCAATGCCTTTATACCATCTTTCCTGATCACCAACCCGTCTGCCTAGCGTGGTGATTATGGCCAAATCCTCCACTTATTGGGAGAGGCCTTCAGTCAAGCAATGGACTGTTATAGGCTCTAAAATAGATACTTGGTTTTGATCGAGGGAGCGAACAAGCGATTAGCAAATCATCGGATCTTATTTTACGAATTCTGGTCACCTTTCTGTCTGGGAAACGATTAAAAATCTATTTTTACAGTGGCATGATGCGCAGACGAGAATGAGTGAAACAATATCATTGTTAGCATCGTTACGTCTCACTCCGTTCGTCTTTAGTTAACAGTTGTTATATATATTGTACGCACGAGTGGATATCGTGGGGTTATAACGACAATCTTACAATCTTACAAGAACAAACAGCTCTGTTTCGTCTCCAAATAAGTTGCATGCCACTAAGTAGTTTTCTCAATAATACAGATACACAATCACAGGACAGATCCTTCGGTCGTAAGACCCCAAGTTTTAGCGGAGTTGGAAGAGGTAAATTACAATCACAATAGTGACAGGTTGCTTACCGCGTCGCCTACTGACAAAGTAATAGTGCGTTTGTTAAGGTTAGTATCTGTATTTCTATAATTTATATCCCCTGGCTGAAGCCTTTGGTAAATATCCAACACAAGCTGTAAAGATTCCAGAATGGAATAGAATTATGTCGTGTTGCAGCCCACGTGAGACATTCTATCGTAACATATAATCGTAAAATTGAATATTAGTGGAGTACGCGACTGAGCTTGTATGTCTTTGGACTTAGGCGTACAACCCCTGGCTATCTTTATATTTGTAGCTTAGTTATTTTAGATCTTTATCTTTTACGTGTGATCAATGTTAAAGATAAGACGTTATGTCAACTTCTCCAATTTTTACTTTCTATCAGCAGTCTTTGGTGATGTCTTACTATTTCCAACACTATTTCATTGGTTTCTGTTCAGCTGATCCTTTTGATTCTCTTTCGTAAATCTCAAAGGCTGCTTGTTAGTAGCATAACATGTAGAAGTATTAAATGATTAGTTTTCAAAACCCAGACAGTTTTTAAAACTCATAATATCTAATGATTTGTTATCATTCAAAGTGCCTCATTTTTGAGTTGTTTTATTAATAAAACCGGCCAAGTGCGAGTTAAACTCGCGTGGAGAAGGGTTACGTACAATTGATTGAATTATTATAGGTTTTCCTGTAATCTACAAGCAATGAACTATATTTCGTATTTTTTTCCAAATTTTAGGCTCAGTAGTTTCGGAGATCAGGGGGAATGGTCAATTTTCGTCTTCTTTCATGAATAAAGTCAAACCAATTTATTTTATAATTATAAAAAAAATATATTTGAGGTCCTCATAATACACTTTCATTTAATATCTGAGACAGTAAGGTTTGCAAATCTTTTTTTTATTCTTATTTATCCCTCGAAAATGACCCTTATTTAAAAAAAAAAATTATTTACTTTGCACATATGTGTTTGGGTCATAGGATTACACCATCCAACTAAATTTCACCTGATTAGGTCCAGTAGATTCAGAGCAAATTGGCTGTGACAGACGGACGGACAGACAGACGGACAGACAGACGAGTGATCCTATAAGGGTTCCGTTTTTAATTTTTTGTACGGAACCCTGAAAATCAGTAAGGAGTGTTACTTACATCTTCTCTCTACAGTATACATGTAGCTCTCGTTGCTAAACAACAGATCAGGCTCTGGCGACTTACAAACCCACCAGCCCTAACTGGTCCAATGAAATGGATGGTCCAAGATCCTTTTAAATACATTTAAAATCGCTTGTTTACGCCTTCAATCGTAACCATACATACATATGTAGGTACTATCACCTAACGGGGCAGACAGAGCATTTTGGGTCTTGCGGCTCTAAGCAGACAGAGCCCAGGGCCGCGAGACTCAAAGGCCACTTATATAGCATGATGGATGACGAGAAGATGGAAAAAGGAATCAAAATAGTGATGGGTTGCTAGCCGCATCGCCTATTAACATGATTTGCATGGGAAGATTAAGGTCCAAACCCCCACATGGCGTTACGTCGTAAGACAAGGCCCTAAACTAAAAGATCCCGGCTATTCCAGGAACAGATCTGGTGATGACGTCATCATGGTCTGCCTTAGAGTCAGGCATACGAAAGCAAGGAAAGAGGGTAAGGAGGGTAGCAGTGAGACATCAACATTACAAAATATATTAAAAGGCCACCCGTTCTCGCTTATATATAAGAGAAACGTTAGTCTCAATTGTCATGAAAATTCCGTTCCATTTTACGCTGCATTTTCTTATCGACATTGAAGTGAAACCTCTTCAAAAGACTAGTTCGAACAGTTTGCTGTTTGTCTGCGGAAAACACTGTTTCCGCTTGAGGTGGTCAGATTGAAGTACTCGTAGCTACGTCTCAACCCAAAATGTTTTTTGTTACACTGTTTTGCCACCTAATTGAGGACTTACAGGTTTTATTTGCTTTTACTTTGCTCTATAAAGAATGACAGCCTCCATGGTCCTATGGTCAATGCGTTTGCCTTGTGATCCGGAGGTCGTGGGTTCAAATCCCATTGGGAAGCATACTTAGTGAAAAATTGTTTCCAGTCTGGATATTGCAAGCTTGAATCACCTGATTATCCGAAAAGAAAGATAAATAAATAAATAAAATAAATAAATAAATATATAAGGACAAATCACACTGATTGAGCTAGCCCCAAAGTAAGTTTTAAACTTGTGTTATGGGATACTAACTCAACGATACTATATTTTATAATAAATACATATATAGATAAACACCCAAGACCCAGGAAAATTTGAAAAAGGCCATTTTCCAAATTGACCTGGCTAGGGATCGAACCCAGAACCTCCGGATTGGCGGACTAGCGTGTTGACCATTACACCACGGAGGTCGTCAAGATGATTCCATTCTTCGGAAGGCATGCTTCTAGCGTTTGTTTAAACATATCCCAGGATTTGTTCTGGTCTTTTTTGGTTGCGGTGGTCAGACGGCAGTCGCTCTGCGTAAAAACCAGTAACCTCGTCAGATCACCTAGGTTAGGTAACGGATCCTGGGCATTAAAGCGTTACCGCTGAGGATGCAACCAGGAATACGCTCGGATGATGATGACCTTTCTCTATAAAGATGCATCCACTCACACTGATGTTACTCTCTTTGTAGAGCAATATTTATTAACATGTTATGTAACATTTGAAATGTAAGCTTTAATAAAGAAAATCATTATTTTATTCTATGATTTCCTTCATTAATATTTACATTTAATTAACGCGAAAATAATTAACTGACTAATTAATGATATAGAGGTATACACGAAGAATACATAAACTAACGTCTTTATCCCAAATGGGGCAGACAAAGCATTTTGGGTCTTGCGGCTCTATGCAGACAGAGCCCGGGCGGCAAGACCCAAATGTCACTTCTAGGGTTGGATCTCATCTATCAGCACGGAACAGCCCTTTCCTATGCTGCTATTCTTTTCTGTCGCTCAGAACAGTAATTTGCTAGAGCGAGAGAGAGCGACGGAACGCTGCAGCACGGCCGGTGCTGCATAGGAGCATAGGAAAGTGCTGTTCCGTGCTGATAGATGAGATCCAACCCTTAGCGTGACGGTGGGCGAGAAGGTGGAAAAATGAATCCATATAGGTAGGTTGCTTGCTAGCCGCATTGTCTATCGTATGATACGCATTTTCGCCAATTCACTCGACCGGCTTTTACGGTCTGCGCGGGAAGAGAAGCAGCTAGTCAAGGCTGGATTTTTCTTTTCTTTCATGCCATAAATAAATAAAATACATTAGCGAGAACATGCGACATTTCCCACAGATAACAGTGCTCTGCAAAATATAAATGCATTAATGCAATCAAAAATTCAAGAGCCTTCTCGCCGCTTCCAATACGAGGATGTGGGTTTATTTCTAGTAATGTTTTTATTGGGATTATACTTTTATTTGAAATCTATTGTGGTTATTCTGCTTATGTACCTGGGCTGACCGAGCTTCACTCGATGATAAGAAGAAAAAGGTTCTCAAAAAATAGAACCGATCGTTTTATCATCCCTGCCTTCACAACAACCGTTAAAATATAATATATAAGAGTAAAAAATAAATGAGGCCGATAATTTAGTGAGGTATTTAACTTTGCCGAATGAAAATGAATGACGTGGGGGAAATGTGTTAAGCGGGACATGATGGACAGGGGGGTTAGTACAGATATAATAAATGATAGAAAACGATGGAGAGAGTTGACATACAGAGCCGACCCCAAATAGGGAGAAGGCGAGGGAGGTGATGATGATGATGAATGAAAATATAAGGGTTCATTTAGTCTGCAGTTCTAGGAGATAGTAGAAGTATAAGACAAATTTTCAGCTTGCCTAAAAAAATCTACCAGCTCCCGGACCACCAATACACCATGGCAGTCGTTGCTAGGTTGACAACAATTTTCACATAACAATATCAATATAGGCAGCTGTTGGCTATGAAGTACGTCACAAAACAAATGAAATACGCAGATTTTCATTATTCGTGATGCACAAAAACTATAATTTTTGTAACTTATTGTCTCGAAAACCAAGGGACAAATTTCGGTGCAGTTTTCACTAGCGTGAATAGCATTTTGTCGAGAAGGGTTTTATATATCATAACCGTCAAACATGAGCCGGAGTGAGCCGCTAGTAAATAAATAAAACTATCAAGTTACAAAAAGACAATGCATTTCAGTTTCCCAACAAATTGATATGAATTCCGACAGAGTATCGAAGCGCGGGGCGTCGCAAAATGGCTGGTGAATTTTTGATTGCGATAACGCTTCAGATTGCTTTCGTGCAGTCAAAAAAGACGAACTAATTTTGTAGTTGCTTTTAGCGAATTGTATTGTTTTACGCATTTAATTTATCCGATTTTTTTGTTTTATTGTGTAAGTGTGCAACACTGGTGGTAGATTTTTCAGCCTGTACCTATTGGCATCTAACGTAGCTTAAACAACTGCCATAACTACAATGATGTTACAAAAAGACTTACTATTCAGTTTTCCAACAAATTGTTACAAATTCGGACAGAGTATCGAAGCGCGGGGCGTCGCAAAATGGCTGGTGAATATTTGATTGCGATAACGCTTTAGATTGCTTCCGTGCAGTCAAAAATAGACTTTTAGCGGATTGTATTGTTTTACGCATTCAATTCATCCGAAGTTTGTTTTTGTTTTATTGGTTATGTGTGCAACACCGCTTTGACGCACTTAGCTTAACGTGCCTTCCGAAGCTCGGAGAAGCTCAAGAAAATGTTGTTTCACATACAGGTTGATTTTCCTTTTTTCTTTTCCATTTTGCAAGGTCTTTGGCATCCTTTGGAAAAAAAGCGGGAAAACGCACCCCAGGCTCCGAAGCAGCACAGCTGAGGATGCCACAGGGAATGCGCTTAAACGAAGAAGAAGAGGACACCACACAGCAAAACGACAAAACAGTTATAATCTTTTGAGACTTTATCAACTCCACTAGGGATAAGATCGTGAGGGATTGCCACAACCTCTGAACATCACAAGAAAATAGCACCCACGAATTATTCAGGCATTTGACTCACAGATCTAATTCTACATTTGCACTTAATTGCATCTAGTTAGAGGAGGCTGTCGACTGCACCCAATTAAGTCCTTTATACAAGTGGAATAGAAGCCAGAGTGGCGTGGAATAGCCATCTGTCTAATAACTATGGAAATGAAGGACTATTTCATTTGATAGGAAGGGCTGCATTCGCAATATGAGCGTCGTAGTTAGTATGCACTCATAGACATGCATATTAGATGTTAGTCAGAGTGTTGGAAATATTGAGGATAAATACTCGTAGTCATAGCCCATACTATAAATCCATACATCATCAATCCAGAGGATTTGGCCTACACTCTCCACGCTGGACAGACTGGTTGGAGAGGTCTTATTAAATATATAATACAATAAATTTATAATTAAATCCTCGATTGTATAAAAAATAAGTAAAATTAGAAACTTTCAAACCTAAAATAATTTCTTAATTTAACCGATACAATTTAAAACATACTTATTATTTAAGATTACCTATACATGGTAATGTAGAAATTACCTACGAGATCCTTCATGTTGGTCTGGCAGAAAAGAAAAAAAATTGAATGTACCAGCTGCTTCTTTTCCCGCTCAGATCGTGGAAATGGACGAGAATCGGAATCAATTGGCGATGCGAATAGCTTTGATTACCTTATTCACATAAACACCGACCATCAAGGTAAAAGTGGCCTTTGCGCCCTTTACTCTGTTTACATCGAAAAGGATAATGGCATGGATGGCAGTATTTCTAGCAAATATGGATGATCCGGATCAACACAAAACTAAAAAAGAAACGGTTCTGAGATCACTTTACACCAGTTTCTTTTTACTTGTTTTTAGGGTTCCGTACAAAAAATGAAATAAGTTTTTATAAAAAAATTAATTTTTTAAAGCTTTTATTATGAGACCAAAGGTCTTGTCAACACAAAACAAATAAGCCCAAACTCAACGGGGTTGCGTCGTTTTATTACTGAGTTCCTATGGCCACCTTCCAGCTTCATCATCAGATCAGCTCCAAGTCATCATAATATTGCATTGTCACGTGATATACATATGCGCGCAAAATTTCAGCTCAATCAGTTGTAGATATCTGCTTCAAAATTGAGTTGCAAGATTCCACCCGAACAAACATACATTGCAAGTTAAATAAAAGCTTGTAAAAACGGAACCCTCTGTCATTTGCTCTGAATCTACTGGACTGAATTAGGTTAAATTTGGTAGAATGGTGGTCCTATGACCTAAACACATATGTGCAAATTGTATAAATATTTTTTTAAATAATGGGTCGTTTTCGGGGGACAAATCAGGAAATAAAAAAAAAATTGCAACCCTAACTGTGTTCAAATGAAAGGGCTCGTTATGAGGATCTCAAATATATTTTTCTTATAATTGTAAAATAAATAGTTTTAATTTTATTCATGAAATAAGTTGAAAATTGACCATCCTCCCCCCTGATCTCCGAAACTACTGAGCCTAAACTTTAGAAAAAAAATACAATATATAGTTAATTGCTTGAAGATTACAGGAAAACCTATAAGAATTCAATCAATTGTACGAAACCCTCTCCACGCGAGTTTAACTCGCACTTGGCCGGTTTTTTAGCCTTCTGGCCTATATTCGGATTTCTTCATCTGTTTCTGTGGATGTCAACACAAAACTGGGCACGCTGCCGCCAGTACTCTGCCAGCTCCCCATCCGTGGGAGAGGAAAGTGATGATGTTACATTTTACGTAATTTACTCTGCCGTCAGGTGATATGCCGTCTCTGGAAACTTTGGAAATATTCGCGTGGACATTCCCGGCTATAATCCTAAAAATTAAGAATTTAGGGAAATATTTATGGGAATGTTGGGAATATTCCGCGACCTCTACTGATCTGCGGTCGTGCGACGACGTGTCGCTAGCTACGAAAGCAATTTCATAGAAATACATTAAAACCGTAGCCGTGTGGTTCCCATCAGAGTAGAATAGGACAATTTCAAGTCTTTCCGTAGATGTATTTGAAGGCGACTTAGGAAATACAAGCTAAACAAAGCTTATAAACATCAATGAGACCTCTCTAACTAATCCGTCTGGCTAGCATTGAGTAGGCCGAATCCCCTGACATGGCTCTGATAGTACAGAGAGGGTTGTGCTCCTGCAGTGGAGACTAAAAAATAAAGACCTGGTGAACCTGAAACTAGTAGTGTTGCCGTGACACGTCGTCTGCTGCTGTTGTCTACAGTCGGCTTGGAACTTGTATCTTTATTCTACACGGTTCAAATACGTATTTACCCAACTCTATTTCTCTTTAGCACTAAAAACTGTCACAGCCTGTACTCGCATTCAGGTCGTTAAAAGTTGCTGAACTTTAGCCGTAGTTCGCACAATGGGCTAGACGACCCAATATACCCAATTTCGAAACGGCACGTCGAGATTACGTGAGGCTCTTCATATCAAATCGGATTGCAGCCTATATTTTAGGTAAAACTAGACCAAAATTAGTGATTAATCGTCATTGAAATATTGACATTTCTAAAGGAATAGTATTTTGCTTTGTTGAGTGGTAATATTTGTTTATCTGTGTTGACCTCATCAGTAGATGTAGCTCTTCTTGAGTAGTCTATTCGTGTAGAGGTATAGTTGCAAAAAAGTGTTCTGTGCGGCATGTGTTTATAATAGCTACTGCTGTACTCGCACAAAAATTTGTCAAGGTCAACCCGGCATCTTGTCCTAGTTCTACTCGTACCCGTCCGTCCGTCTAGAATCGAAAATGTGAAAAATTTAGCCTTTCGGAACGCATTTGGAAAATATGCCCCGCCCAGCTTCACTTCAGCTTTGCAAATTTTGCGCCTACATCCGCAATCTGGGCGCAGCTCGGTGTTTCGCACCTTGTCTTTTAAGTCCTATAACAGACCTTTAGTTTTTATTATTATGCCTCAGTCAAAGACCATGTATGTGCATCGTAGGATAGATTAGGCAGGAGACATACGTAGACTAATTTTCGTTTAAGTGACAGTGGAAGGTAACCCTTCATTAGCTCCTTCATGGACTAATAGTGCTTTCAGGCATTGTTAATTGCCACTTACGACAGTGTTGACAACGTGTGCTTATATTCTTCTCTGCCTCCGTGGTCCAGTAGTCAAGGTGTTCATGTTGTGATCCGGAGATCGTGGGTTCAAATTCCACGAGGAACTTTGTGAAATTTGTTTCCAGTCTGGTTAGGATATTGCAGGCTTAATTCATGTTAGTGATTATCCAAAACGAAAGATGATTCCGTGCTTCGAAAGGCACGTAAAGCTGTAATGTGTGTCCCGAACGCCATCTAGCGTTTGTTTAAACCAACCTATCCTAAGATTGGTTCTGGTCTACCCTTTGAGTTGCGGAGGTCAGACGGCAGTCGCTCTATATAAAAACCAGTTACCTCGTCAAATCACTAAGGATCAAGTAGCGGACCCCGGACTGAGGATTCAACCGGGAATACGCTGGGATGTTAATGATGATTCAACTCTGCCATTATGGCACGGCAAATTCATTTTACAAACTAATTACTAAAATAAAAGCGATCCCAGCAGGTCCATCTGTCGCCGCCAAGTTTCCGCGTCATCCGCAAGAATCCTATTTACGAGCCATTAAACAGAACCGCTCGGTTTCAGATCGGGAAAGTTGCGCCGAGCTAAACTCCTTGCAATTAGACTTCTGGTTCGAGACGATTTAAATTTTAAAACGAATCTGATTGGATATCGATACGAAGGAGGAAGTTTTGTATTATTTTCGCATTTCGCTTTGCCGGAACGAGCTCTGACCATGACAGTTAGCAAAAGGTACCTTCTTATAGAGATAATCTGGTTAAAACCCATCTTTCTCCTTCTCTCTAATCAGCATTTACTGTTGCTAGAATGAGACTTCGCTAAACTTCAAAAGTAAAAATGTAGCCTGTTTTCTGCTTATTACTATAAAATTTAAAGGACATTGTCTAATGACATTGACTTCTGCTAAGGTGACAGGAGTAGCGTCATACGTATTGTTTATTGTTCTGAGGCTTCTGAGGTAAAAATAACACGCCACTACGTTTCAAAACAGGTTACACTTTTGACACTTCATCGCGGAATCTATATACCTGCAACATCTCTGGCTTTAAATAATTCAAGTAGAACTACACTATGAGATAGAAGAGAAATTAAGTGTCTTCCCCATTCTAAAAATATATTTTTCTTAATTTTGTTGTACCAATTTGTCGGCGTAACTAATGAGCGAGCGAGCGAAGCGTCAGTTTCAAGATTGGCCAAACAATGCTTATGTCCGTGTGTCTGTTCTCGCCTACAGGTCGCAATTTTTTAACCGATTTTGACTACAATGGGCACACACGTTCCTTGATTTATTTAAATTTTTAGTCGATATTATTTTTGATTGGGGGAGAAATATGGGGGGGGGGGAAAGGGATACTTTGCTTTAGCGTGGTTTATTGACAGATTTCAATCAAATTTAAGATAAAGGACTTCATGTGGAGTGGGGAAAAAGGGAAAGTGTGCTGTAGCGTTATATTTCGACGGATTTCACTGAAATGACTTTGCTAAGTCAGGGGAAAGGGTAACGAATTAGTTATTGTATGGTCATAAGAGCTGATGAGGTCTTCTATTCTCACAGACCCACTAATACACCCATGTGAAATTATAGCTTTCTAGTAATAACAGTATCATAGCTAAAGCACGGATGGATAGACGGACATAGCGAAACTATAAAGGTTCCTAATCTGGACTTCGGAACCCTAAAAAGGTTAACGTCAGGCAGATAGCAAGTCGTAAAACCACAGCAGAATCATTTCAGTGGTATCGGATTTTTCTTTTCGACAAAATGCGAAAGCGTGGCCGCCCACGGATATGCTGGAGGGACCTAAACCAATTTAACAACGGCTGGCGTACCAAAGCGCAGGTCTGCGAGTGTTGGAAGAGGGATAGAGAGGACTTTGTCCAACACTGGGATAGTAACGGCTAGTTTTGCTTAGCTAGGACAAATTACACTGATTCTAGCTTAATCAGTGTGATTTGTTACAATACAAGTTTAAACTTGTATGTATGTATGTTCATCTGTTCCCTCGTATCTCTATGACATGACATTGACAAATGAGCTGTGTGAAGTGTCTTGGCTGTACGCTGGTTATAGGCTATGTGATGTCATTGTAAATTCAATATGGCGGCCTCTATAAGCCATAGAGTTCATGAACTAAAAAATAATCGTAGCATATACCGTGTTGGATTAAGCACATTTCAAATTTTTACGTGTAAATGAACTAACGCAAAACTATATTTGGATTTTCATACAAAATTACTCCATCAGTTGGTGTGAAAACTAAATTTTTTTTTGGGTTTCGTGAAAGTTGTAGAACAAAAGTTGTAGAACAAAAGTTGTTCAGTTTCATGGGCTGAGGTACCATCTGAGAGGTTTTGCGTTAGTTCATTAACATGTTGTATGCACATATATACAGGGTTATTTTTAATTAACTTGCAACCTTATTAATAATTATTTTTATGGAAAGTGGTTCAGTATCACGGACTGAACATGCTCCAAAAAGGTTGCAAGTTAATTAAAAATAACCCTGTATGTTCAGCTATTTCTCCCTGCAGTGTGTGCATAAACTGGATAAACGTCTTATTCAGTAATAAATTTAGAAGCCGGGTTTTGCTTTTAAAATTGAATCTTGTTGTTTCTTTTTGTATTTAAGAGCTGCGCTTTTGTCAGTGGAGTGCTTTCCATTCTCTTTTCTTTCGCTATGTTCTTAACTTCCTTATAGTATTGTATAATTTATAATAACTTATTCTTGTCGGAGAAAATCTGAAAAGCGGAATCGATACTCCGAGGCATCACAATAAGCGTGCCACAAACTCGCTTAGATGAAAGAGAGAGAGAGTAACAGGGGGTGTTATAAATATAATAAATATAAATACATATAGAGACAAATCACACTGATTGAGCTAGCCCCAAAGTAAGTTATAAACTTGTGTTATGACATACTATACTCAACGATACCATATTTTAAAATAAATAAATACATAGGGTAAAACCCGGATAGTTGCAACAGTTTTTGAAATTACTTTATTTACTTTGTACAAAAGCAAGATACTTTATTTGTCAAACTAAGTTTTGCTCCCGCTTTCACGAACACAAATTTACTCTAGCCGAAGAAAGACAGCGAGACCATGCGGGGTGAAAAGATCGCGGTAGGTCAATAAGGCTGGTTTTGGTTTTGAAGTTTTTTCGTTTTACAAAGAATATTTAAGAGTTATTCAAAAAGTAAGACATATTATGACTGCCTTATGTTTAATACAATTATAATTCAAAGTAACAAGGGCAAATTTATTGTATTTCTTGAATACTTTCTGTTTTAGTATAATTCTGAGGTGATTTAGAGGCAACTTCGCATTTTTTTTCTATAGAGAAACATATTATGTATAGAGTTCGCCCTGAACTTTGCTGTGTTTTTATGTCAAAGTGAGTATTACGTTATTATTGATAATATTTAAGATCGCTCTAAGAACTTTAGGGTAGTACGGGCTCCTAAATTATACGATAGTCGTCCGATAATGACGTCCTATTTCTATGTCAAACCAAATTAGACTTTATCAATATGTATTAACGCTCAATGTGGCCTTACACTGAAACGCGGATAGGAACGTACGTCTTGCGTACCGCTTTTGGAGTAACCCTACAGTACTCACCAGCGACATCCGAGAGCGTAGCATTCGGGGCGCATTTCACGAAGTCTGGGAAGAAGTTCACCATGATGATGCCGCCATTTTCTTTCTGTGAACAAAGAAAACATTTTATTTTTAATTTGGGAGCATTCTGTATTTGGTGCTGGAGAAGGCCAGAGAAAACTATATCGAAGGGCAAGATAAAAACCATAGAAGTCTGTACTTCATTAAAACATAAATAATTAATAAATAGGACAAATCACACTGGTTGAGCTAGCCCCAAAGTAAGTTTATACTTGTATATGTTATGTGGGATACTAACTCAACGATACTGTAGGTATTTTGTTATTAATACATATATACTTAGATAAAAACCTAGGACCCAGTACAACTTGATAAAGGCCATTCCCAACTTTCCCTGCCTGGGAATCGAACCCAGAACCTCCGAAGTGGCAAACTGGCGTGTTGACCACTACGCCACGGAGGTCGTCATTATGATTTTTGCTGAACAGTCAGCACGGAACAGCACTTGAGAGCGACGGAACGCTTCAGCATGGCAGAGGGCTGCAGCGTTCCGTCGCCCTCTCTCGCTCTAGCAAATGACTGTTCTGAGCGACAGAAAAGGATAGCAGCATAGGAAAGAGCTGTTCCGTGCTGACAGATGTGTCACAACCCTAAGAAGATGCCTTTAACCCTTAATCAAATCGTGGCAGTATTGCTTCTACATTAAATTTAAACCCATTATTAAATTTAATGTGATTTGACATAAAGTTCAAAACCAATAAAAAATGTATAGGTACCTGCAATGCCCGGTTGAGTGTTAAAATATTGCACTGATAAAAACAAACTCTTATACACATAGAATCGCTTTGCGTTTGCTTTACATCGGTTTCACTGGTTTAAAATCACACAAGTAAGTACCTAACTTACATATGAAATTAGTTTGCGGTCAGACAAACTATTCGAGTCAATATCAATATCTCTGACCTTTCGGCCGATCAATCGGACGACCCATCGTCTGCTGATCCCATTCAAGGGCAATTTAAAGTGGTCTGAAGTTTAATTGCTTCTGAGATTAAGACGCTTGTTTGTATTTAACTTTTAACATTTAAAATATATATAACATTCTACTGGTAGGTCATATGGGACAAAAATGGCCATTAGACATACTGGTAAGACTACTAAAACTAGTTCTATTAAACTAAGTATAACTATGTTATATATATATATATATATATATATATACACGAGCAATTATTGCATATATATATGTCGCAGTTGGATGGTATAAACCGCTAATTCACGAAACACGAAAGTTGTTTGGCATTACAGTTCGGTTTTGTTAAACAGTCGTATATCGTTCAGCTGGATTGGCTAATATTGCGTAACGTGTTACGTTCATTAAAACCGCTAACCACGTTTCCAAACGGCTAGCGGTTTTGTGAAACAGTAGCGGTAATCCGCTGTTTGACGAAACCGTTATACAATCCAACTGCAACACATGCATGATAAGGATTTGGTGTAGGGTTACCATAATGAAATAAAACTGGGTGTCTATTAGAATACAGATTTTTTCGACATCGAATTCAATTTCCCAGAAAACTATTCCACGATTTTTATTGCTATAGGTTTGCCCTAACCTAGTAAAATGGATAGAACCGAGCTGTAATGCCAAACAGCTAGAGGTTTCGTGAATTAGCGGATTATACCATTCAACTGCGACATATTTATAACGTGGTCTTAAGTATTAATAAGAGTATTAGGCTAGATCGATTTTTCATCCCCCACCTCCCCAACTATAGAGGATTTGGGGGTGAAAAATCGATCTAGGTTTCGTTTTTATAGAAATTTCCTCTGTTTTCCGTGTTTTTCATCGAGTGAAGTTCGGTCTCCCTAAATGCTGTTTTATGTTATTTAAATAACATCAAATAATATAATAAATTGACTCCATATCACTGCGCACATGGTATTTAAGAGGCTGGCGGTAATCCCGCGTTAAATGGCCAGGCTTAGCCTAGGCGCGTCAGCCCATGGATCCCCAGAGGCATCCATTAGGCGTGCAGAAATCTTCTTGGATAACTGACGGGCTTCCGCACCCCAAGACCCAAAGGTTTTAACGGCAAAAGGTGCCAATATACACGACTCAATTTTATAATTACTTTTTTGTGTAATACTATGTCGTTTCATGCACAGGTTTTTAAACACTTAATAGACGGTGCCCTGTTTGGGAATTGTTTTTTGATGCTCGCACATACTTCTTACACCACTCATTACAGGTAAATGTTTAAAAATTATGACCGCGAAATCGAAAAATCAGTTTCAGACATAAAGTGAAATACTATTTACTTTATTGCAAAATCTCATAACCTCATAACATACGTGCAAGATTCATACGAAAATGGTTTGCGCTTGGATAAATCGGACTTGTCAACATCTCTGACCTGTCGGCCGATCAGTCGGACAACCAGTTGCATAGACCGTCGGATATCGCTTCCAACCACTAGAACTCAATTCAAGGGCAATTTAGGATGGAAGTAAACTTTATGACACCGCCTCGATGAGTTGGGAGTTGGTCAACGTCAGAATTAATTACTTTGTTGTAAGTTGTAATAAAATTAATTAGATACTTAATATGCTTTTGGTTTATGATGATTAAAATTGAGACATATATAATTATGTTATATCACGTCTTTATCCCTTATGGGGTAGACAGAGCATTTTGGATTTGGGCATCTAATTGCTGTGCCCGACAGGGTCCATAAATGATCTTAAATTGTATTGTTGTTATCTTATGGACTATGGTTTGCAATAAAATATTGAGTATTGGGTCTTGCGGCTACCAGGCAGAGCCCAGGGCGTAAGACCCAGAGGCTACTTTTAGCGTGATGATGGATGAAAAGGTGGAAAAATAAATCAAAATATTGATGGGTTGCTAGCCTCATCGCCCACTAACATGTTTCGCATTTTCGTCCATTCCCTCAACCGGCTTTACGATCTGCTCGGTTAGCAGCTGATGAGCTAAGTTATTACCTTTTCTCCCAAATCAGCATGAAAGAATATGGAAGCTTACAGAGTAAAATTACATTCTGGTTTTGATCCCCTGGTGATAACATCATCATTTGGTCACTGCCAGATATTAGCTTATCTCATCATCGTCATCATTTCAGCCGCATAACATCCACATAAGCCTCTCCCAAGGATTTCTAAAAATGACGGATCTAAAGTGGCCTGCATCCAGCGCTTTGCAGCGACCTTGTTTAGATCGTTTGGCCACCATGTGGGTGGGTGTCAAATGCCTCGCTTGCCAGTACGTGGTCGCCGTTCGAGAACCTTTCTGCCCCATCGGCCATCGGTTCATCGCGCGGCGCTATGTTAGCTTAGCTTATCTAAAGATTTCCAAATTCCAAATGATTTCCAAAATTCTTGGCGTAAAAAATGTTACCTTACTGCCGTTGTCTTTCACCATTTATGTGGCGGTAACCGTTAGATGCAAGTGCAGATTTTCTAAGAACGAGAGGATAAAATAATGAAGAAGTGGGGCATGACAGCCAGAAATTATGAAGATGCCAAATGAGTCTCAAGAATGGAGAGCGCGGGAGGAATTCTTCCTACACATACACTAGAATGCAACACTGTCAAATTCTCTCATCACATATTTTGCAGCTGTTGTTTTTGTTTGTTTGAATCTAAACAAAATTTTGGTCTAGGTGTTTGAAGAGAGTATATGGAATTGTGTAGATCAAACACATAAGAAAGTTCTCGTCAAAACACAAACTTCCAAACTATTCCATCTCCAATAAACTCGACTCGTCGTTCAACCGGTCTCCCAACCCCTCACCCAAGTCCAAGATTAATGGCTTCTTACTTAAGATACAGTCTCCTCACGTCTAAAAACTTTGATATCCTTTGGAATCCTTCTGCTATAGGCTTAAGGGTTATTTCGCCAAGTTTGTGGACGTGGTAGTACAAATGTTGCGGCTTGCGTAATGGAGGAGGGCAATTAATAGGTTGGATAAACAGAACTGTTACTACAAATGGCGTAACCTAACAAGGATTCGTATTGTGCAGCTGAGAATATTTGGCTAACATTGACACAGTCGGTTCAAGAGTCAAGCTGATGTTTACCCTAAAAGGGTTTCTCTCCTGCTAAATATTATTTAATATAACGCGCGATACAAACATTGATATAAAATATATAGAGCAGCTATCTCAAACATTGGCCCCTGTCAATGACCTTCCATACACAAAGTCATTGACAGGGGCCAATGTGTGTATGGAAGGTCATTGGCCCCTGTTTAAATATATCGCGGCGTGAATTTTATCACACATATTGATCACTAATGACATCAAAATCTTGAACAGAATTAATTACATACTTGTGTTAGAAGTCCCCGCTCTCATAACAAGTTGACAGTATATATTTATTATTAGTGCCTATTGTACTATACAAATTGTATTTTGTACAATAAAGTTTAAATAAATAAAAAATTTAATAATGACCAAGAAATTTTTAGATATTTCCAATTTAAATTACTTACATAGAAATGTTGTACAAAGTAAAATTTATAAATTTAAATTTAAATTCATGTAATTGTGTGTTAATTGTGTGTTTTCTTAGTACAATAAAGTTACAATAAAGTTTAATTACAATAAAGTTTAATTACAATAAAGTTTAATTACAATTTAATTACAATAAAGTTATTACAAACAAACAAACATCATCCAACACACATTGCACAAGCCATATAACGTCACTAAACCGAGTAGTTCAGGCGAAATTGTAATTAAAGTGCTCCATAGAGCCTCTGTGAGCATGAACTACCGGTACCTAAGATGAAATACAGGGCTGTCTCTAAAGATGTGCATACTACCGTCACAGCTACCTGGCAAGTACGAGTTCTTACTGGCACTGGTTGTGCGTCTGTGAGGCACGAGTAGGATCCCCACTAGTTGCGACTTGTACTTCTAAGTTTAGAACTATCATCCCACTGTGCAGCAGCATGGGCAGGGGCATGCTTCAACTATTGGTGGTATGTTGCAGGTATGTTGGGACTAACAGTAGTGGGTGGGCGCCGGTCAGCAATAGTTTGCATGAACTAACTGGGGGGGGGGGGGGGGGAAGCACACAAAGTACTCTAAATCAAATAGCATGTGCCTAACTTTGATTTCCGCAAAGAAACACCTGAATCTATTATTAATCTAACTATTATACAATACGCTAGTTCCAATTTAGGCATTTTTTATTTATAGACTAATAAAAAATTACTTACTCTTGCTTTATATACTATTGATTTTTAGGCAATATGATTAGGAAGGCGGACTATGACGTCATAATTCCTTGGAGTGAAAAAGCGCTCTTAATACCCGTTTCTCTGCATTAATAAATCTTAAATCACGTTCAAAGAGGATGTGATCACGTTACTCGTATATTCTATTAACAGTACCAAATAATTTATTTTTGACCCAGTAAAATACCGAAATAAAGAATAAGAAATTTGCTTGATTTAGCTGACAAAGAAAAGGGGGGGGGGGGGGGTAAAATAATTCAAATTCTTCTTACGTAATACTTGAAGTGAAACAACCCTTAAAGTGAAAAGAGCAAATAGGACTTTTAATCAAGATAAAAAATAGCTTTGGCAGTGGGAGTACTTACCAAGGATTGGATGATGTCATCGGGCACGTTCCGTTTATGAGCACACAAGCTGTAGACTGAGGAGTGGCTAAACACCACCGGGGCCTTGGACACCCGGATAGCGGCTCTGGTAGTATTCTCCCCCACGTGGGAAAGATCCACCACCATGCCGAGACGGTTCATTTCACGCACCACTTTCTGTTGACAAACGTGATTAATTTATAATTAATTTTATTTATACTTTATTTTTATTTATACCTACGCCAGCATAATTCCCCGTGTGGTTCCGGGTTAGAATAGGACTACTCTATCTCTTCCTGTGGATGACGTAAGAGGCGGCTAAAGGACTACGCACAAATCTCTTGCTACAAATTAATTCCCAAAGAGAGTTGACGCCAGGCAGACTGGTTGTAACACTATAGCCAAATCGTTTGAACTGCTCCGGCTATTTCTTCTCCACTTCGCAAGGCATTTGGCATTTTTGGGTTAACATTGACATGCACGTTCAAGTTGGAAAAGAAAAAGCGGGAAAGCACACCCGGGGCCCCGGAGCAGCAGAGCTCAGGATGTAACCGGGATCGCCCTTAGGTGAAGGAGAATAGACCTACGCCGGCAAGAGAAATACAAGGAGCACTCGCGACAGCTTTGTAATAGTCATTAATACATATGAAAATCAAGTTAAACAAAGGGTGGCAATAGTTAATTGTGATAACACAGCGAGGATGGCAAAATGAACAATTTGAAAGAGCGATCACAGGCATGGTTTAATAAAACATGGTATTTTCTTCCCGTGACAGCTGGGCCACGTCATTGGGCCTAAGTGTTAAGTTGGTTCATCAACATGAACGAACAACTTTAAAGGTGGGTACACAAGGTCTTACTGAAGAATGTGTGCAGACGTGTTGTGGTTGTGGCCGTGTGGCACTTGTATCCCGGAACATGTCTACACACGTTACCGTCTGTAGACAGTACCAGATTGTTACTGTAGATTGTATGCTAAATTGTGTCACAGTGTATATAGTATTCAATACTTTTTTCCTCTGGAATTTAATTTTTTATTTAGTTACATTTCTAACGTCCTACAAAATGTACTGAAATAATTTTTAGGGTAGATTCAGTCTTGTCATGATATTGAACAAGTTTTCCCCAAGGAATATAATTTACTGAAATATGAAAAATAGTTTTTAGCCTCCCATACCATACGCCAAGTTGACCGTTTAGCTGATCTGTGTTTGTATGGATAGCCAAAAAATATATTTCATATACGAGTTAATGAAATAACGTAAAACCCCTCAGGTTGTAACTCAGTCCATGAAACTGAACGACTTTTGATCTACAACATTCCCAAAATGCCAAAAATAAAATTCGGATTTCATACAAATTGACTCGATCAGATAAGTTTGTATAAAAACTCCATTTTTTTTTTTGGTTTCGTGAAAGTTGTAGAACAAGTTGTTCAGTTTCATGGGCTGAGGTACCATCTGAGAGGTTTTGCGTTATTTCATTGACACGTTGTATACGAGTATGATCCTTGAGGAAAATTTTTCAGTATCATGAACTAAATCCACCCTTAAAATAATTTCAGAATATTTTGTTACACCCTATATATTAAGCTATATACAGTAGCGGCGTTAGGGTAGGGCGCGGTTGGGCGACCGCCCAGGGCGCCAGATACAAAGGGGCGACAGGGGGCGATTTTGGGCAAGGGGGATCACAGGTAATAATAAATATATAAATAGCGGCTGGTTGATGGCGGCAACTCCTAGACTCTTATTTGTATGCATATTGTATACGAAGGGAGGAAGGGGGGGGCCTTCCTCCCTTCGTTTACAATGGGGTGGCAAATTTTAAGAATTCTCTATCGTACTTGCACCCCTCCCCCCCCGTCGGCAGAAATAAATCCTATAAGATTGAAGCCTAACTCAGAGTCTGAATTGCAGTTTGGGGGGGGGGGGGGGGGAACTCGCCCGGGGCGCTGGTAGAGCTAAAACCGGCACTGGCTATATATGTAAGTATTAAGCTATTAATACTTACATATATAGCTTAAATTTTAATCAAAGTTAATCAGCTTATACCTAACTGTAAGCGAAGGTAAACTTCGCGAATTCCATTAATTAAATTTAATATCGCAGCGTTTAAGAAATGGAGGGAATCAGAGCTTCTTGATTATGAGGTACCTCGTTTGATGAAATTCCTCTTGAAAAGGTCAATTTACTTGTGTGCGCCCGTTGGTACCCAGAATTTGACTTTTAAGGCGGACTGTTTGTTTGTGCGTATGTATGTGTATATTGAATTTGGTTTGATATTGTTTTATTTTTTATTTTTGTAGGTTATTTACAATGGGGCAAAACATGGTTACCAAAAATCCTCGTTTACGCACCATACATTAAAGTAATGATCTAGTAACAGAAATAAACAAACTTTAAAAATATAGGGTTGCTTAACATATTCTTAAATAGGAACCTCGCACGCACTCTAGAGAATTTGATAAAGAAAACGAAAGTAAACTAAAACATCCGTTATACACTACGTAGAAGGGACACACCCGTAATATATATCGAACCACGGGCTATACTAAATCACTAAAGTATAATGAAATTAATATAACAGTCGACTCATCAAATCGACATTTCCATACAAATCGCCCGGGTGGCTGCACACTTTTGTATGGAAATGCCGAAATACAGTTTTGTTTTTTGGCTGTTATTTTTATTATAGGTACTGTAATGATGTAATATACGAGTAGACCGTGGTTCGATTTATTACGGGTAGGTATGTCCCTTCCACATTGTATACGAGTTAAAGGCTAGCAACATTTTAACCTGATAATCGTTTTTCATCTATAAGCGCAACATATAATTACATATTTTTTATAGGCAAAAAAATCCAAAGGGCAGAACATTGGAGTAGGTAAAAACTGTTTTCATATTTTTTCTCGGGGAACCAACAGAAACACAACATTTTATCGACATATCTTTACTAAAACATGTACATAGGACAGTAAATTAACGCCGATGTTTCCTTTTCATCAAACCAAGTGTTTCCAACGAAAACACACCTTAAAACAACACTGGTAATCCTCGCAAGGCATATACATTCGTGTGGCTTGGGTATAAGGGTGAAAATTTCTTACCTCTCCGAATTCCGTGAGTCCGTTAGCCACTGGTGCCTCGTTGGAGGAGTCAGCCCTACGGAACAAACGGAACAATACAGGAACAATGAAAAGAAAATGTTGCTGTTCGGTTTGCTTTAAAAGTCGCTTCTGCTAATCATTACAGCGGGCGCAAATATAAAGGACGACAACGAAGTTTGTGGTCCTGAACGTATTTTAATCCATATCATGGTGCTCAGTGGCCCGGCGGGAGTGCGCATTACTAGCGCTTTTGCAAGTAAAGCGGCACTGGGCGTGGTCCGCACTTGGATGGGTGACCACAAGTGGCACAAAAATTTCTTAAGCTCCTCCGTGCTTCGGAAGGCACGTATAAGCCGTTGGTCCCGGCTGTCATCATTGTATGGCAGTCGTTAAGCTATGTCAGATGCCTTTAGGCAGCTTGAAAAATCTGACACCAGTGTTGGCCACTTACACACACGATAAACAACAACAACAATCCATATCATGAATTTAATAGGTACCACAATTATTCCGCAACATGGTGGTCGGGTCTACAAACTTGGTTGTCGCATTTATTTATTTTTTAGTTGGCTACAAAGTGGATGGAACTGAAGTTAGAGCGATGGCAATGCTACGCATGTAGTGTTGCCGTCGCTTTAACTTAAAAACATGTCTTCATTATCCTAATTCACACACTTTGCTTAATTAAAAGCATTTTTTTCTAGATTTTATAGTAAACTGAAGAATATTCGAAGAAGAATCTCATTTATTGCAGATAGCAGGTTTTGTCTTATATTTAGTTATGTCATTAACTTATCATGTATCTATTAAAAAAAGTTATTCATGAATCTAATTGAAAATAATTGTTTACTAAAATTAATATTACTTGAAAAAAATAGTTTGTATGTTATTATTTAAATCTATAAAATAGGGTAAAATAATCATAACAACTATGACAGTCTTGCGAAATTATGACAATAGGGTGTTGGTCAACGTTTAAATTAAAACGTAAAGTGTTATCACCTATTAGTTATGAGCGTATAGAAACATATTTCACTTAATTATTATATAATACATGGTTTTTGCGAAACATACGAACAAAATTACAATATTTTTTAATTTTTTTATCTATGACGGGAACGCCCTGTGAAAGGCGTCTTCTCCGATGACGTCACACATAAGTAAACGTGGTGTATTACTTGTGTCACCTGTGTGTGACGTCAGATGACCAATAATCGCCGCCATGACAGAAATCAAAAAAACTTGAACATTGATTTTTATTAATAATACAATAGATATCCCAGAAATATTAATATTGTATGACTATTATGTAATAAAGAATTATTTAAAACTTCTTTCAAAATTTGTCAATTACCGTGTTGGATAACTTTTTTACAAGCTTTTGTTTAATTCCACCCTGAGTTTCACCTGTTGTCTGTGCGTCTGTAATCAAATTTTGCAAGCTAAATTAAACCCACTACTCATTATTCGATCGAGTTGAAACTTCACATACTTATGTAAGTTAGGTGATAATGCAATAATATGGTACCAACGACCTAATCTCATGAGGACGGTGGTAGGTGGCCACGGCATCTCTGTGATAAAAAAAACAAAACCTCACTGAGTTTCGTGTTGAGGAGCCATTTAAACTTTTTAGTTCATAGATAAAAGCTTGTTTTTATAAATATTTTTATACTTGTTTCCATTTGTAAAATAGTCGCCAGTTATGAGTAATAGCTTTTATCTTTTGAATTGAACGTTAGCGAAGAGTTATGTCATTGCCAACCTTTGAAACAAAACCTGCCCGTTAAATCTAAATAGAAACATATTTCTATAAAATGTTAGATAGCAGTATAAAACGTGGAAGGGAAATATGCGTAATAAATCTAACAACGGGCTATTCTAGATCACTATAGTATAATGATATTAAAATAATAGACAAAAAACAAAAAAAGAATCGACATTTTCATTTAAGGCTATACCTGAATTTTCCGGGGTCCAGTGCCCATTTAAAATAAATCTTTTCCAAGGAAACGGTGATAATATATCATTTAAAAAATTTGTTTCTACCAAGCCCTAGATAAACCTTCAAACTATTATATGAACTACTGTTTACAGTTTGAAGTGAAAACGCACATTTGCCAAAAGTGGCTGTTTTTCGCAAATGTGCGTAGAAAAGTAGTTCATAAAATAGTTTGAAGGGTTATCTAGGGCTTGGTAGAAACAAAATTTTAAATGATATCTCCGTTTCCTTGGAAATGATTTATTTTAAATGGAGGCAACACTGGACCCTGGAAAATTCAGGTATGGCCTTAAATTGCCCGGACGACTGCACGCTTTGTGCCAAGCCGTGCAAAGCAAAGTCGACATTTTTCTGAATTTTGACTATTATTTTGATTTTATTATAGGTACTATAGTGATCTAGTCTATTCCGAAGTTCGATTTATTGCGCATGTGTTCCTTCCACGTTGTATAATAATTAACCGTCAATATGCGCAATGATGATGTTTCTTCTTTTTAACCGACCTCAAAAAAGGAGGTGGTTATCAATTCGACTGTATGTTTTTATTTTTTTTATCTTTTATGTATGTTTGTTACGCGATATCTTAGGCCAATTGTGAACCGATTTTGATGATTCTTTTTTTATTTGAAAGCCTTTACTAACAAGTTGATCTCATTTTAATTTGGTGAAGATATGATGAAGAAATTTGGAGATTCAATTCAATTCAATTCAATTCAAAATATCTTTATTATCATAGGATATTTATAATATCTCTTAATAATAGTCACTTTGTTTTGTTTTGCACAAATGTTGACGTCAAATCGTTACTTAAAGCTAAGTTTACGCCGCTTCCTAGGCGCAAGTGCAGAAGAAGCGGCAACAAACTGCACTGCACGTTTTCTCCAAAGACGTCAACTAACAAACTAAAAACTTAAAATTAGTTATATAGATGGACAGAGATTACATTGTTTATTATGTCATAATTAAATTGAATTATAAGAATTACGAAATTTAAAATAATGTCAATTTGTAAATTTAGTATGTACCAATGTACCTAAATTATGACATGTCTAAGTATACAAACCTTTAAGAGGGACCCGCGCCAAGCTCAAGCCAGACCTTTTTGTCTTTAAGATAGTCATCGGTCCTATAATAAGCCTTCTCACAAAGTACTTTCTTTACATAAGCTTTGAATTTTCTGTCTGGCATATCAAGGACCGATTCTGACAATTTATTAGATTATTTAGTAATGGAAGAAACTCCTAAAAAAAATTGAAGTCGGTTGTTTTTTTTTGTTAAAAGTTTAATTATCATTTGAGCGCATCTTTGGTGGCACCATGGTTGCACCGGCCGTCCACATAATATAACAGCACGAAGAATTTTGACCTTTCTAACCCCTCCCTATAAAGCTTTCCTATCCCTTTAAGACGTACTATCACATTTGGCATGCCAATGGAGGATAGGTCATGACCTGTCCTCCCCCATCGCTGTGACGTAACTGGATGACCCCTTATCTGCTGTACTTCCGAGTTGCACTTTCTGGCTTTTTAACCGACTTCAAAAAAGGAGGTTATCAATTCGACTGTATGTTTTTTTTATATTTTTTTATGTATGTTTGTTACGCGATATCTTCGCGAATTGTGAACCAATTTTGATGATTCTTTTTTTATTTGAAAGCCTTTACTACCAAGTTGGTCCCATTTTAATTTGGTAAAGATATGATGAAGAATTTTGGAGATATGGATGAAACTCCTTAAAAAAATTGAAGTCGGTTGTTTTTTTGTTAAAAATTTAATTATTGTTCTTCAAAGATAGAATAGGAGATATTACGCAAAACTCGGCGCAAATGGTGGCACTAGCAGTAACAGTAAATAATCTGCTGTCATTCTACACGTCATGGTTTACCGCAACAAATAATTATAACAACAAATATTATAAATAATAAAAGTATTTTATTTTAATAATTTTACCTGTGCTGTGTGGTTATGAGGGGAAGCCTTTGCCCAACAATGGGACACAATAGGCTAGCATAAAAAAGTGTGGTTATGGCTTCCTACGGCCATGTAAATTCTTTATATTAATATTATTTCGTTAATTTATTGCGAGTTTGATGCGCTTGTCATTGTCAAACATTTGTTTACGGTCGGTGCTAATGCTGCTGCATTTCTTTACGGTCGGTGCTAATGCTGCACTCTGGCGGCAGAACGTTGAAGTCATATCTCCTATTGGAAAAGAGAATTAAAACAAGTTGGTTTTGATGTGCACAAAGCTTAAAATATTGACAAGATAAAAGCTCAGCTTAAAATAACTGTCAGAAACAAAATATTTATTGTTCTCCTAGGGCAAATAGTCGTAAATCTTTTATCTTTATATACTGTTATATACTTTTATCCTTATATACATAGCTATGCGTCAGTTTAATTTGACTTTATACAATTTTCACACTCGCGTAATGTATTTGTCGTATGGTCCCCGGCGGAGTAGAATAAGAGTCTTCCCGTTGATGCCGTAGAAGGCGACTTAGGAAACACAAGCTAAACAAAGCTTATAAACATCAATGAGACCCCTCTAACCCGTCTGGACAGCGTGGAAAGCGTAGGCCAAATTTTCTGACTGCTCTGGCCAAGTATATGGCTCTGGAAGTACAGAGAGGGTCGTGCTCCTGCAGTGGAAACTAAAAAAAGACCTGATGATGATGATGAGAATAAAAAAATATTACTTCCATTTAATCTTTATTGGTAGAGAATACCTCGTTTCCTTAATGTTTTATGATCAGCACGTCGAAAACTTTAGTCGACAAACATTTAAAATCCATTTATAAAGTTCCCTGCAGTATGAGCGATTTCCTCCACAATTAGTTATCGTGCTAGCGCCATAGCAAAACGGACTCCCAAACGTATGTTAATTTTATTCAAACTCCTGCTTACATTCTGAATTCTACATTTTTTTATTTATAATCAACTAGCGGCCCGACGGCTTGGAACAGGTATGTTTTAGACATATAAATCTTCTTCTCGAATTACTCTATCTACTAATGAGAACCTCATTAAAATCCATTGCGTAAGTTGAAGATCTAAGCGTACAGACAAAGCGGGAAACGACTTTGTTTTATTAACCCCCCACGAAAAAGGAGTTATAAGTATTACGTATATCTGTGTCTGGTGATCTTCTAAAAGAATAGTTTATGTAACACTAACTATTACTTTTTATAAAGGCAGGAGGGCGCTTTAAAATATTATGATACATCAGTGAATGCAGGTTAGGGGCGGCAAAATATGATAACCTACGGGCGGCAAATGTCTAATCGGCCACTAGTTTCAGATCTTGCGATTCTTGGCTCTATGTACCCCGAAAGGTTTAAAAGCGAGAAAGCAATGTTAGTTACATACACTATCATGCCTTTATGACAGATCTGCAGATTGAAATGCTCAGTTGCTCCTCGCAGTATGGCACCGGCGTAAGCGTTTATTGAGCTCATCATTTATCCCTATCTCGCTCTTTGTAGGTACCTACTCGTAATAATAACAAGCGGGATGGCATACCTTCATACCCGTGATATAACAAACAAACTCCAAGGAGCCTATGCTGGTATGGTCAATACGGCCATGTCTTGCGGAAACCGGCGAGTTACGTGGGAAACAAATGTATGTATAGCCATGCCGCCTTCGTGCGTGGTAGACCCAAGAAATGCTGGTTTGACGTCTTGTCAGGGATGATACGCGTGCCATGATTTTACAAAAAAGGATGCTCAAGACCGTGCAAAGTGAAGAAGAAAAAGCCGGAATGCGGACACAAGGCTTCGCAGCATTGAGATGAGAGAGAGAGAGAGAATAACGAGCGGGACGGCTCTGTAAGTCGTGCACGCGACTAGCTAGCTCATGCTACGGTACCAAGCATGACCTAGCTAGACTACCCTAGCGAGCCATATCAGGGCTCACTTTAGAAACAATGTTACTAGGTCAGCGTATTAGTCAGCGTGTCAGCATATTTCCTCTTTGCCATCGGGGTAGCCATTCGCTGAACCGAAATTTCCGGATTTTAATTATGGTCTTTGTCACCGTCGCTTCGCCAAATTGGATTTTTCATAATTTCCCCTACTAAACTTTGCACAAGTTTCGTTTCAGAATTGAATATCCTCATTTCCTCTTTACGAAAACAATTTATTGGATGTTCAACATTTATTCCCTAGCCCGCTTTCTGCATATTATATTTTGTTTAGTTTCGCTCTCACACAAAATTGTTTTTAGATAAGCTAAGTAAAGACTGTTTAATGCGATATTTTATGTTTCCATTTATAGCATATATCATTTCGATAAACTTATTTTGCTACTTACTTCAGAAACAGGCTGTTTGTCTTATATCAAAGGCCCAATAAATGATTATTTTCTGTAGTAGAAACCAATTTTTATAAATTGTTGCGGTTTTCTAGGTCCTAAAAAATATATTTGAAATTGTTTTCCTCTAATCAGCCAATTGGACGAGCTAGTTCCGGAAGTCCTACAGTACGTTATTAATTTAAGACCTACTTTTAAAAGAGTCAGGTAGCCTATTTTAATATGCTATTCGTAAATTGTAGTGTTTTATTATAAAAACACGATTGCTGTTGCTGGTGTTACAAGTAAGTCTGTCACCAGGATAAAATGAGTTGGTATCGAATGGTCGTAAACACAAATAGTCTATGTAGTAACTCGTCATAATATAGGAAGTGGTCTTGAGAAGAACTTCGTCCAAGAGTGTATGATAATGGACGCCAAAGCGAAGTGAAGACAAAATGCGGACTTTTTTATCTCCGGCAAGTTTAAATTGCTCGAATAAAGCAGAATGTCGTCTGCTATTCCAACAACGTCATTTACCAACAGGTTCTTTGTGTCGTACATTGTAACGCGTTTTATTTACGCCGCTTCAACCGCAAAGCTAGTGACGGAGTGACATCATTAAAATAAACGTACATGGTGGACGACGCAGACGTAATGCGCCTTAATGACGAAGGGAAAATATTTTGCATCGAGTTGAACGACGGCGACGCGACGGATAGAAATTTACAATATTTACAGAATAGGGGTAACGACAGGGTCACAAAATTATTGCACGCCTCATAAGCGGAGCGTTGAGGTAGTGCTCTACTCTCGACATGTCAAAAAACCCAGTCTTTCGAAACTTAAATGCCTTTTTTTTTTTTAATATAACACTTACAGGATAATATGAGTGCACTAATATGAAGTTAAATAATCTGTCTAGCACATATGGTACATTTTATAAACAATTAATTTGTTTAATATAATAAATAATAACATTAAAACTAATCATTCTTGGACGTCCGTGAGTCTGTGGTTATGTGACCATGTATGTGGCAGAGAAATTGGTCGAAAAATTCATCTTACCGGAATACTTTTGTTTTTAATATATAAAGTATTACACTGTGCTGATTCCAAGTTAATATTAGCGTTCTAAGTACTGTCGTTTAATTATAATTTATAAAAAACTAATATACCACTGTATACTGTATATATATATATATTTTTTTTTTTTTTTCATTTTTTATTAACTTATCGTTAGGAGTAATAAAAGAAGAATGAGGCGTGCACTTTTGGATTTTCCAAACTATTATTCTTATTAGTCCGTCTTGTAGATTATCCAAACAATAGTGAAAATTCAAAAAATGCAGAGCAGCTAAATTCCAGTGTCGGCTTGTGACGTCAACGCTATGTAAAAAAAACTTACTTAGCCGTGACGTCATGCGAAATTTAAATGCGTTGTATTTTTGTCAATTCTGTTTTTCAGAAAAAATAAAAAATACGTGTACCGTGTACAATATTTTTTAACAATGTAATAAGTAATTTAACAATGTAATAAGTAACTTATTCTTAAAAAAATACGAACGTTCGCTCAACCTATTTTAGTTACAATATGTTTTGTCTTGTTCTTGCAATGTCAAATTTTGTAAAGAATGATAGGGACAAAACATAGTTTAACTAAAACAGGTAAAGCAAACGTTTGTTAATTTTTATGAATATAAGGGTTAGATTGTAGCTATTGGCACTTTTCTTACTGTGTGTCTCTGCTGAAATATGCAATTGACATCTTATCTACTGTATTTGTGCAAATAAATTTTTCTTAAGGTCCATTTACACGGTGCAATTTTCTTGCCTGTTGCATACAATTTTATTGAAGCAATAAATGATTTGTATGGCTGACGTTTTCTATTGCTTCAATTTAATTGTATGCAACAGGCAAGAAACTTGCACCGTGTAAATGGGCCTATATTGTTATCGCTCGGACTAGCGCATTTCTGTGCCTATAGGGTTGCTACACACTTATTTGGCCCTACATTGTCGGTTCGGCAGTATTTGTCGAACAACAAAGCTGTCCTGAGGCAAAACGCATGAAGACTGAAAAAATATTTTTGGCACATCGGTTAGATTATTAAGAAATAATAAATAATTAAATAAAAAAGCCTTTTTATTTCTGAGTTATTATGACTATTTAAAATTTTATGTTTAAATAAAAGTTTTAAAAGTTAAATGATATATATATAAAGAGAAATTAATGTTACAAAAAAGAAAAATTTAAATGTATGAAAAATAAAACTAATATAATAATACTTTTTTTTTTCTTTAACTCTGAACCCCTTTTTGGGTATAGGCCTCCTCCAAAGAGTGCCATCTCTCTCTATCTTGAGCTATTTCCATCCAGTTCTTCCCTGCTACTTGAACAATATCGTCTTCCCACTTTTGCCTTGGATGGCCTTGCTTTCTTTTTCCTTGCGGCCCTTTCCAAGCGGTCGCAGATTTCGTCCATCGGCCGTCTTTTAAACGTGCTATGTGTCCCGCCCATTTCCATTTAGCCTTCATTGCGTATTCGACGGCATCTATTAGGTCCTTACATATGAAATTGCCGATTTTCAATACTGGCAACTTTAAAATCAAATATCTTGCGTTTCATTAGGAATTCCAAATTCAAAACATCAACATCATTTGTTTTTAACATCATTTGTTTTAGTTTCAACATTGCTATAACAACAACTATGGACAAATTGAAAATTCGCGGTATTTACGAATACGAGTTCCACTGTGGCACCAGTGCTGCAGAAACGACTCGAAGAATTAACGACGTGTATGGACCAGGCACCGCTAATGAACGAACGGTGCGTTTTTGGTTTCAACGTTTCCGTTCTGGAAATTTCGATTGGCACAATGAGCCTCGTGGACGACCTGATACTCAAGTGAATAACGAAGAATTGAAGGCGATAGTGGAAGCGGATCCATCTCAAACCACTTCTGAATTAGCAGCAGCCTTCGGCGTAAGTGACAAAACGATACTTATCCACTTGCGCCAAATCGGAAAAATTATAAAACTCGAAAAGTGGGTACCGCACGAATTGACTGAAGCAAACCAACAAACACGCGTTTCTTGCTGCGTTTCTTTGCTTAATCGCCACAATAATGAGGGGATTTTGAACCGTATCGTGACTTGTGATGAGAACTGGATCCTGTACGACAATCGGAAGCGATCATCACAATGGCTTGACCCTGGAGAACCGGCAAAACCTTGCCCTAAGCGAAAACTGACCAAAAAGAAGATTCTGGTTAGTGTTTGGTGGACCAGTGCTGGTGTTATCCACTACAGCTTCTTGAGATCAGGCCAGACGATTACTGCAGACTTGTATTGCCAACAATTGCAAACAATGATGGAAAAGCTCGCCATTAAACAACCGAGACTGATGAATTGCTCTAGCCCACTGCTCCTTCAGGATAACGCTAGACCACACACTGCACATCAAACGATCGCCAAGTTAGAGGAGCTGCGACTGGAACGTCTGCGTCACCCACCATACTCTCCAGATCTTGCCCCAACCGATTACCACTTTTTTCAAAATTTGGATTACTTTTTACAAGGAAAAAAATGGTTGCCTGTAAAGTCGGTTTTACGGGCGAAGATTTTACGTGACAACGCGCGCGGCAGACCGATCATAGTTGAGTGGGAGAGAGACGCAAGGCATTCGGCGGGCCTCTCTCTCGTTCGGTGACTCATCGTAACGTTACCGAGCGTTACACTTTTTCATAAGTGACTCCCAGCCGCAACCTAATTTAAGACGTTGTCACGTCAAAAATTCAAATCTGATGAGACAGTCAAAACCGCCTTCAAACAGTTCATAGGCTCTCGCTCCCAGGATCTTTTTTCCAAAGGTATCAATGATCTGCCTATAAAATGGCGGAAGTGTATCGATAACAACGGCGCATACTTCGATTGATTAAATAATAATTTCAGTAAAAAAAACTTGTTTCACTTTTTTGATACTGAACGGCAATTTCATATGTAAGGACCTAATATAATTTTCGTTTTTTGTCTTATCACAACATTTTTTACTTTTTGAATTCTTCTTATTTTTAGTAGTGGCCTTTCCAGGGCCCTCTGGCATACATTTATTTTGTTTGTAATTTTTTTTGTGAATATCCAAGTCTGGCAGCCGTAAGACAAGGTAAAATAGACGTGTTCATTATTCTTCTTTTTAATGAAATGGGAAGACTACTTTTGGTGATTTCTTTTAAAGCCCAAAATTTATTCCATGACTTTGCGATTCTTCTGTTTACCTCCTGTAGGCATGTATCCTCGTCAAATGATAGTCTTTTTTTTCTAAATATATATATTCTTAGACATATTCGAGTGGTGTATCTGATATAGTAATATCAACTGTCTTGCTGTTTGTCAGAATCTTCGTTTTGCTTAAGTTCATTTTTAGCCTATCTTTGCGCTTTCCTCCTCTAGAAGGAGTATCATATCTTTTAGGTTTCTTCCACTCTGGGCTAATAAGACTACGTCATCGGCAAAACAGAGATGGCTTATGTATTTTCCATTTATTAAGATTCCCTTGTTCTTCCAATTGATTTTTTTCATTATTGTATCCAGAACGGCTATAAATGCAGTGAAAGCGGGTCACCCTGTCTAACTCAGAAACAATAAATAACGAAGTTAAAGCGCATTTAAATTTCGCATGACGTCACTCTTTCGCACGATTTTTACACATCGGTGACGTCACAAGCCCCCACTCTGGAACTTTGATACTCTGTATCTTTATGAATTTTTACTCTTTTCATAAACTGAAAAATATGAGTACATCATTTTTGGATATTCTAACTAACGGACTAATTAGAATAATACTTTTCTGACCCAGTTATCATCCCTATTATTTCAACTTTTCCCCTGAACACTAATCTACATATTTTCAATTTTATTTATTATATTTTTCGAATAGAAGTAGCAACCCTAAGTATTATTCGCTTAGTAATCGCGTGGTAATGTCATCCACTTACCAGGGCGTGTTGCAGGTGTGTGTGAGGGTCATGTAGCGGACTCCGAGCTGGTAGTAGCTCCGGAGGACGCCCAGGGAGTTAGCGATGGAGTGTCCGCCTTCGATGCCGATGAGGGACGCAATCTTGCGCGGCCGCGCGCTGTGGGCTTGCAGGATGTCTGGGGAAACCACGATAGGCATGAACATATATTTTGGGCACATTACTTGTAGATAATACATGCTGGATGCAGGCCGCTCTAGATCGGTCATTTTAGAAATTCTTGGGCCTATGTCCAGCAGTGGACGTTATGCGGCTGAAATGATGATGATGACTCGTAGATAAATTAAATTAAAAAATATTCAAAGCATATCTTTCCTGATTAAGGTGAAATGGTAACATAAGTGGCGCCCTCATTTGAAATAAATTGTTTAAAACTAAATATGGTGATATTTAAAAATTTGATTTGTATCAATGTCTAAAAAGACCTTCAAACTATTTTATGAATAACCTTTGAAATTATTACTAATAGTCCGTCTAGTTTTAAAACGGGTTTTCGCCAAAAGTGACCACTTTTGGCGAAAACCCGTTTTAAATGATTTGGCTATAATTTAACAACTGGCCGCCTGCATGACGTCCACCCTCTTTGGGAATGTAACCGGCCGCCGCCCGATGTTACCCCTCCTTGGGTATGCAATTGTAGCATGAGATGTTTATGCTTAGTCCTTTAGTCGCCTCTTACGACATCCACAGGATGGATGGAGTCTTTCATTTAATTTCAATATCTTTTTCTTTTGAATGTCTAATTTACCCTCCAAAAAGTGCCCCCTTTTTATGTTCATTTATTTACGTTAAACGACCATCTTTGGGTCACTAAGTTACATATGTGTACCAAATCTGAACTCAATCAGCCCAGTAACTTCGTAGCAAATTGGTGTGATTGACGGACAGACAGACAAGCGAGTGATCCTATAAGGGTTCCGGTTGGGAACCCTAGAAATCGCAAACATACCTCTAAATTTACCTTTAAAAATCTATTTTTTTTATGCAATCACCTGCTCAATCGTGTTTTGGATATCTCGTTTGTGTGTCTGTAGAAAAACCAAGGATCCTACGTAAAATTTTTGAAAAATAAATTTAATTTGTTTAATTATAGCAATTTATCAAAAACACTAACAATATTGTGAGCTGTGATCCTACAGTGCCTTAATACAAACCCAACTATAGGTACCAGAATGATTTCAGATCTGGTATAGTGGGTTTTGGAAGTAGACTTAATTTAGTTAGCCAGCACAGATTTACTTCTTTATTTAAAACTTTATTACATCAGCAATAGAAAAGGCAGAAGTATAGTCTGTTTGTTGAATTCGTTTGTATGCTTTGTAATGTAATACCGGCACAAAGGCTCACCGACAGGTGCCAAAGCGGTGTCGACAACATAAAAGGCGCGGTACGTACGTACGTCCATACAGTCGTATTCGTAGTACACTTTTGCGTGTGGGCCGGATGGTTGTGTTCGCTTCGAGGTGATACTCGTAAATTCAATAATAATGCCTTTTCGTCACCTGGGAGGATGCCTCATAATGCTTCACCACAAGATGTGACTGTTGAACCTTCAGATGTTAGGGAAAATATTGAATTTCTGCTCAAATTGTAAACAAATTATTATAAACTAGCTTTTGCCCGCGGCTTTGCTCGCGGGAAAATTACTTTTTTCCGGGATGAAAGGTACCCTATGTCCTTCTCAGTATTCCTAATTATGTGTATGAATTTTCAAGAAGATTGGTTCAGTAGGTAAAGCGTGAAGAGGTAACAAACAAACAAACAAATATACAAACTAACTTTCGCATTTATAATATTTGTTGGGATTGGGATAGTTGGGATTGGGATTGGGATGTTCAGTGTTCATCACTAATGTGTTTATTATATGTAAATTGATACTAATATACACTATCCGGTTTTTATCAGACAGAGCATTTTGTGTCTTGTGGCTCTAAGCAGACAGAGCCCAGAGCCGCTAAACCCAAATACCAATTTTATCGTGATGGTGGGCGAAAAGGTAGAAAAAGGAATCAAAATAGTGACGGGTTGCTAGTCGCATCGCCTAATAACACGATTAGCATTGTCGCTCATTCCCTCGATCGGCTTTTACGATCTTCGTGGAAAGAGAAGCAGCTGGTGCAGTGGTAAGGTGTTTTTCTTTTCTCATGGGAGTTTTTTCTATGACTGGTGATAATGAACACTTTCGAGTTATTGCAATAGTTTCGAAAATGAGACAAGTTGTTACCAGTGTGACACCTGAATTGTAGATAAATAAATAAATAAGATTGAAAAACTGCAACTGGGTTGCAGTTTTTAATCTTATTTTTTGTAAGCTTTTCCGTGTTAACGTTAAACTTGATTAAATAAAACTAAGCAAAGCTCAAGTAATTGATTTCTTAAATAGTGAAGATATTTGCAATGATTACTTGTTTTTCTGCTTATCCTTTCTACTTATCCTAACCAATCTTTATCCATGTATCAATAGAAGTTCAATAAGACCGGGAGATCGACGCCCCGAATACCCCGTTCTCCTTTCTGCTAAATCTAACGTATCCTATTGATGTGTCAATGGAAGTTATAAAATAGTGGGAGGCCCTGCCCTCCGAACACCCCGTTCTCCTTTCTGCTTATCCTAACCTAAGCTTATCCATGGCTCAATACAAGTAAACCCCCCCGTTTCTTCGAACCCCCGTTCTCTTTTCTTCTTATCCTAACCTAACCTTATCCATGTCTCAATTGAAGTTTTTAAATAGCGGGGGTACCGTACACCCGTTATTTTTACATAAATTAAGATTAGGATTATTTCAAAGTTCAAATCCACTCCTGAATAAAGAGATCCTATGAATATTTAACGTAAGCAAATAAGAAACAGTAATACTGTTCTTAAACAATTTGGAACCCAAATTAGGCAGATTAATTCCTTGGAATTTATTTTTGTTTAAATATCGAGCCCTCTGACTTAAGGTTAATATTATACACCGCTCCACTGTAATAAATTGCTGTTTCGCTTTTCACGTAATATATTCTAGAATATACCAGGGATACATGTACATGCCGGCATATACACGTACTTAAATATTTATAGTCGTCAATGTGTACAACCTTTCCAATGCTGGAATTTAAAATAAATGGGCAAGTGCGAGTCAGACTCGTACATGATGGGTTCCGTGCCTCCATTCGATGTTTTAAAGCGCTGAAGAAACGATCCCATTTAATTTTTAACTTTTTTTATTTTCAGTATTTGTTGTTATAGCGGCCACAGTAATACATAATCGGTGAAAATTTCAAGTGTCTAGCTATTACGGTTCAAGAGATAGAGCCCTGTAACAGACGGACAAACAAACAGACGGACAGACAGCGGAGTCTCAGTAATAGGGTCCCGTTTGTACCCTTTGGGTACGGAACCCCAAAAAGTATGTGTCGATTGTATATAAGTACTCGTCAAGCCCTGTGAGGTAATAATTATGCTATATTGTTAGATTTAGTTTCTTTTTTGCGACTGACTTTTTTGACCAGACTGCGGCAAAGCTGAAAAGGATGTATTTGACCTGTATGTTAGTCCCTATAATTCTATGTTCCCTCGTAACTACTAAACGGCCAAACCGATTTTAATAAATTATACTCGTACATGATTAGATGGCTATTTTGCCTCGTAAAAAAATTATCTATAATTTAACGTCTCATTTTTTTTTTTCCATAATCATCATGTGTCCGAATGATTTCTAGCCCTAACATAATGTCACATAATATCACGTGCCCTAAAGTTGAAATCCCTAAATACAAAATTCCCTAAATTTGTTTGCTATAAATATTACATTCCATAATATTTAAAATATTTAATTTTGTTTTCCAGAATTATCATGTGTCTGAATGATGACTAACCCTAAGTTAATGTCAAATATAATATAACTAGCTGTGCCCGCGACTTCGTTCGCGTGGCTATCGGAACGTAATGTTATATAGCCTAAAGCCTTCCTCTATAAATGGACTACCCAACAAAAAAAGAATTTTTCAATTCGGACCATTAGTTCCTGAGATTAGCGCGTTTAAACAAACAAACAAACTCTTCCGCTTTATAATATTAGTATAGATGTGAATGCAAGTAAGCATGCAGCATGCAAGCGGGTGTCTATTAGAAAACAGATTTTTTTTGACATCGAATTTCATTTCCCAGAAAACTATTCCACGATTATTAATATAAGTATATTTTTCTTAAGAAATCGAATAGTATATCATCGCAGTTTCATGTTGTCTAATAAAATTTCATAAAAAAAATATTTTATAATTGTTTTTGTTACTAGAAAAACGGTATATCGAACTAACATTTCATATAAACTATTAAGTTATCGATAAAACTTTTCATAAAAAAATGTTTCAATATGTAACCTAGTAAGATGGATAGAACTATCCTAGTTGGTGGCAGTTATAACCTAACCAAACCGATAGGTTTGCCTTAAACTGTCCTAGCACTTGTTACAAATGCTTCAACTATTTTGCAAACTGAAACTTACGTGGAAACAAAATTATGGTAAAAAAACTTTAATGGTAAATTATTTCGTTACATTCATTCATTCAGTTACATTCATATTACAAGACTACGAGGAGTCGGTTTTACAGCAATTCGTTTCTGTCACTGAAACCCAATTATAACCTAATGTTTTTAGGACTAAAATTTTACTATAAATTAACATTCGGACTAACACACATTATACAATGCAACACTTAGGACATGTGACTTTATAGCATGGAAAATTAGAACATCCAATTATTATAGCACCTGATATTATGATACGAAACTTTTATGACTTACCCACTAGAGTGAGTGACATAGGCTACATAAAAATGATTGGAAATCACAATGGCGAATTGTTGGCGCCAAATTGCGTGGCATAAAAAATCTTTTCTATTCAAAAACTATCGAGTGGGGTAACAAATTAAAGGATTGTATTTAAGGATTATAAAAAATTTATAGTTTCAAATGAAATCTGGAATGAGAAATGCTAAATAACAACGATTTTTATGTCCGATTCTGTGTTCCCTAGAAACTACTAAACGGCTAAACTGATTTTGATAAATTATACATGGTTAGATTTTTCTTAACCACTAGAGTGACAAGCTATGTTAAAATTATTGCAAAGCAAAAGTCATGTCTTATTACGTGTCCAATCATCTTTCCCCTTCTATATTTTTTTTAAATATGTATTTATTCTCCCTCGTACTCTTTCTAGTACCTCCTCATTGCTTACTCTAACCATCCAGTTCCGTTTCATTCCGTTCTCCTTCAGCACCACATCTCAAATGGTTCTATTTTTTCTCTGACCTTCTTTCTTACTGTCCACGTTTTCATATAAAACTATACTACACATAAATGTCTTTATAATAATACTCGTAATTCACACTACACATAATTAAATAAATATCGATTGGCGAACATTCCCTCTTAACTCCGACGCGAGGGGAGTCTAAAATGAATATTTTATTGAGAAACTCGGGCTCGCAAGTTCAAGTATTGTTTTGAATAATACCGGGACTTCTGTTCAGCTTTGGATAAATTAAGGCATTAATGCTTGTTTGCAATTCTATTGATTTGTGTTCCATTGACTGAGTTTGTTCTTTTTTTGGGATATTTTATCGCTATGTTATAAATACAACACTGATTTAGCTCCTTCTAGCTAAAAGTACTATTGAAATCTTGTAATCAGAACACAAAACAGTGAGAAAATAGACTTATTTTTTAGTTTTCTTTTTTTAAATTTCTTATAAAAGGTTTACCTACTGACTTTAGCGCGGCCGTTGGCTTCCCTTGCGCCTCTGCTCGTCATACGCCCAGTAACGGCCGGTGAAATTTAAATGGGAAATTTTTGGTATGCATTTGTCTACTGATGTCTTTAGGTTTTTTTCTGGCTTTGGTAGTACAGAGAGGGTCGTGCTCCTGCAGTGGAGACTAAATACGGAACCCTAAATAAGACCTGGATGATGACGTAACAAAGTAAAATGAAAAGCTCGCAGGCCCTGTGGGAGTACACGTTGCTTAAATTATCGCAAATTAAGTAACCCAGGGTGTAGTCCACAATTAGATGGGTGACCAGTGACAAACTACATCTTAGCCAGAGTAGTCAGAGGATTCGGCCTATAATCTCCACGCTGGCCAGTCGGGTTGGAGAGGTCTCATTGATGTTTATAAGCTTTGTTTAGCTTACGTGTTTCCTAAGTCGCCTTCTACGACATCCATGGGTAGACTTAGGGTCAGTTCACAACGAGACGCGACGTAGCGCGCACTTTGGAAGAAATATAGAACTTGTTTACTAGGCAAAAAGATACTAATTTCAGCGACAGCCCGCTTTGCCGCGCTGCGTAGCGATGCATAGCGAGGGGCAGCGGGGTCTCACTCTTTTTGTCTAGTAGACAAGTTCTATATTTCTTTCACGTGCGCGCTACATCGCGTCGCGTCGCGTCTCTGTGTGAACTGACCCTTAGAGTGGTCCTATTCTACTCTGCGCTGGAAACAACACGGCTTTGTTACGTACTTTTTTTTTTTAGAATATTTAGTTCCTTATATTGTAGGCAAGAGAGAAAATAAATTACATTAAAATACTCAACAGGTTTCCTAAATAAATTCCAACCAAGAACAGATCCCATACCCTTACAAAATCGAAGAAAAAAGTGTAAAACGAGTCAACGGAACTTAGTTAATTTTCAGCTCACAAACAAGAAACTCAGACTTAGTTATCTCGGAAAATAGAGTAGAAAAAGTCTTGTTAATTGGTTGGTTAAGGGAAGTAGAGAAATGGGGTCTGCCGGCTAAGTCTAGGTAGAGCCAACATGGTCATTTGTAACTTGATATCGTTTGTCACATTATATTTCTGCCAACGGTGGCTCTGGTTTCATTACAGGAATGTTTTGAGCTCTAAGTTCGTATTTTGTTGAGAATGTAGGCCAAATCCTTTGGCTACTCTGACAATATATGGCTCTGGTAGTACAGATAAGGTAATACTCCAGGACCAGAAGATGATGATGATATCTTCCTGTGGATGTCGTAAGACGCGACTGAAGGACAAAGCACTTACATCTTGTGCAACAACTGCATTCCGTAAAATTTTCAGCCATATATTTATTCATCATGGAGAGTATAATGACAGAATCACATGCTGTTCCGACCCCACGTAAAGTGGGCTAAGGTGCGGTAGAACAAAAATAAGGTTTTGATTGAACGAGCGAGTGTTACCAAAGTATGTTTTTTCAGAACCAAAGAGTGTTTTTGTTTGAAATCTCGTAAAACTTATAAAGCTAGTATCATGATAATTATACAGGGTGATTTTGAACCTCGTAGCTATATTCAAGAAAAGTAGCGAAATAAAAAAATAAATATTCTGTCATATGTGTCTTGTTTCATAATAAAAACCTAAGATATTGCCGACATGCATACCAACAATCTCTCATTTGAATGTCACTACTCGCTACCCGGCTTGTGGCGGGCGGCCGGCGGCCGGCGAGCGGGGAGGGCTAGGGCCGCAAGTATAGTAAAGTGGATGCCCCTTGTTTCACAGACTGAAATTTCAAAGAATTTCGATTCACAGAAAATTTTTCATAGAATATTTAATTCTTATATTTTTATTTCAAATATTATTGTTTCAAAGACTATTTACTTCAATGAAACACAATTTATAGAAACACAGTTCAATGAATTTTAGAATCTCATATTTTCATTTAACAAACTAATCAAACAGTAGAATATTTCTTTAAAGAATATTGTTTGTTCGGTATAGTCTTTCATGGAATTTCATTTTACAGAAAATTATTATTTAACGAAGTATTAAGTGAAAACATTGTTCAATCAAATTATACCAAATAATAAGTTAGAATACATTATAAATGGCTACCACAATATAGGTTAGGGCAAACTTATAGGTTTTTTTTTATCACTTCTGCGACTTGCTGGGCAAGTTTTATCCATTTTACTAGAATAGGGCAAACTTATAGGTTAGGTTAGGTTAAAACTGTGACTAGCTGGGCAAATTTTATCCATTTTACTAGAATAATGCAAACTTATATAGGTTAGGTTAGGTTAGAACTGCGACCAACACACGCACGAGCCGAGCGAGCGAAGCGAGCGTGCCGCGGCAGCGGCCGGCGAGTGCTGGGCAAGTTTTATCCATTTTACCAGAATAGGGCAAACTTCTAGGTTATAAATATTATTTAATTTGATATTCTAATATTAAAAACATCGCAAAAGTAAATGTTATTTGTAATAAAATTCTATGATTTCAAATTATTCATAACAAACATTCTAATTATTGATTTTCCGTGCAACGAAAATCTATTATTAAAAATTCTTTATACTGAGTAACCTACATATTGATTATTCTATGACATGATAATCTCTAAAATTTTCTAAATAACGAAAATCTGTTAAACTTTTGTCTGTATAAGAAAGTACACCCATAGTAAAGTATGTACGTTAGCCATTTGTTAGAAATGTGGCAATCTTACGGTTTTGTGTTCTTTTAATGATAATGATTACAAGATTTTAATATACTCGTAGCTAGGGGGTGCTAAATCAACCTCATCATCATCATCAGGTCTTTTTTAGTCTCCACTGTAGGAGCACGACCCTCTCTGTACTACCAGAGTCATATATAGCCAGAGCAGCCAGACGATTTGGCCTACACTCTCCACGCTAGCCAGACGGGTTGGAGAGGTCTCACCTATGTCTATAAGCTTTGTTTAGCTTGTGTTTCCTAAGTCGCCTTGTACGACATCCACGGGAAGACTTGGAGTGGCCCTATTCTACTCTGCCGGGAACCACACGGCTACCTGTATGTATTCAACTATGATAGACCTACCAGTGACGGAGGTGGCTAACTGCAGGTACTGTGGGTACTTGTCAATCAGGCGGCGGATCACGTCGATCTGCTCCAGCGTCAGCTGAACAGCGTCCTTGTTCTGAGTGGCGCACGGCACGAAGGCAGACCAGAACTGGAAAGAAAGACAAATGTTGTATATATTTGGTAATTGTAGATGCCTCTTCCGCCGGTGAAAGGGTATTCCTTCTTATTTTACTGTTCCAAAATACATTGTTAAATTTTAATAGGTACCTAATTTACTTTTTTAAATTTGCAATATCACAGTTAATATTAAAATAAAAGTTTAATTAAAATGCTTAAATAAATTCAATTTAAATTAACCTAAAACAAAATAAAATAAAAGATTTTGTTTTGGATTCAAATATTTATACAGTAATAAGGCCTTCGCAGGGTATTTTACACTAGATTTTACACTAGAAAATAAATTTATATATACTTAACACTTCTTCAAATAAATCTAATCGAGGTAGAGTACCCGGAGGCAGCGCTGCCTTGTAAACCTCGTTTTTCATTTATTTAACTTTATTACAAAAGTTATAGGCCTACAGTGCCCAAAGACCTTGTCAACCTACTGTCAAGTCAACCTACTGGTGATGCCGAGAAAAAGAAAAATTAAGAAGGATGTGCTGTGCAAATTACTCGTATGTCGGTACCTAATTAACTACTAACTAGTATTATATTACTAGTTGTTCCATATGGTCTCCGATCTAGAATAGGACCACTCTTGTGGATGTCGTAAGAAGCGACTAAAGGACTAAGCACAAACATCTTGTGCTACATCGGCATTCCCAAGGAAGGTTGACTTTAGGCAGGCGACCGGTCGTAAAACTACTCGTATACCCAAATCGTGTAAACTTTTCCTGCTATTTCTTTTCCACTTCGCAAGGTCTTTGGCAACTTTGGGTGATCATTGACTTGCATGTTATATTTGGAGAAGAAAAAGCGGGAATGCACTAAGATGAAGAAGATCATACAAAAAATCTGAGGCGTGCATAGCCCGCCTTTTTCTCCTTTATTCACCCCCGTTTTCTCATAGAGAATCTGATACAAATTACAAGCATCAGGTAAAACATTGTTAACAAACGAGGCATCGACGTTGTTTTGTTTCATTTTACAACTATTATGAAATACCCTGTACAAAGCAATGTTTTGTTAATTTGTTTCCTGACGTCACGTTGTTACGTAACAAATTTAACACGCTCGTATCCATACACTAGATTTTGTTAAAAGTTTTCCTCTCGAAAAGCCTTTTGAACCTCCGTCCTTTGTACAAAAAATTTAGTAATTTTTCATCATATTGCATAAGCCTCCCCAGCTTAGTTTGTGCATGTTATCGTAACTTAAACACTGACACAATATTCAATTCCTTTTTTTCTTTGGTAGTGGTTAACACGGTTGTATTTTATTTATATTTGCCTTAAGTTTCTACAAGATTTAATTTACGAGTAGCTTGCCTTTGTCAAATCAAATTGCAAGTTAAATTTGAGACACTTCCAGGTTTTCGATTGAGATAAAATTTTGTATGCTAATGTAAATCAGATGATAAAGCAATATCATTACAACAAGACGCTGTTCTGATGATGGAACTGGAAGGTGTTATATGTGTATTTTCATAAGTTCTCGTACTTCCCTCACAATAAAAGATTGTACGAAAAATTATTATTTTTTTCGAAAAAAATAATATTCATTAGTCATTTGCGTTTTCTCCGATGATGGTCTGAGAAAAACGAGAAAACTTAGAATTGATTTATTTATAAAACTTTATTGTTCTAAAGTAAAAATATACTTTTAACAAATGGCGGACTTAATGCTAAGAGCATTTTCTCCCAGTCAACCATAAGGATAAACAGAAAAATTATGCGGCGCAAAAAAGTAATACAATATACATAATAAAATATTACTTTATAATATACAATACATATCTACTACATAATATCTACTACAAAATATCCATACATATAACTAGCTTATGAAGAGTAGAACTGAATGATGATGACTTTATGAAGAAAGGGAGTTCAAAAGGTGGGCATGGACTTGCCTTTTAAAAGAGAATTTGGTCGAAATTTCTCTGATGTCAACGGGTAAAGCATTCCAGAGCAATGGCGCTTGAATTTACCAGCTCTCTTACGGCGCAGATCTTTAACGGCCATTCTCCAGCTTTTGGTTTTTCTTGTGTGTAAGTAAGGCTATCACTGGCGTTAGATTTTTCAAGCCGATAGACTGCCATACAACAATGACAGCCGGGTCCAAAGGCTTTACGTGCCCTCTAAAGCACGGAGGAGCTCGAGAATTTTTTTGCCACTTATTACCCATCCAAGTGCGGACTACGCCCAACCCTGGCTTAACTTACGAAAGCGCAATGCAAACGAGCTTTTGATTTCTCTTTGATGATTTGATTGAAATTGAATTAAAAGGGCCATTTATCAAATCAAATAAAATTTCATTACATTTCTCGCCGCAAACTGGAAATCTTCAAAATATAATAACGTTTCATTCGACGCAAACATTGAAGCGATATGGAGAGTTACATCCGGAAATTCCTCAATTTCATATTATATTTTACCTCGGAGAGCCTTTCCGACTTTGAAGAGGAATGGTGGAACATTTACTGCGAATTAAATGTGAAAGTGCAAAAATTCTAAGACCGCTCTTCACAGATTTATAAAGATATTTTGATAGAATCTCTCCTACCGTCTGGCCATCGTGGAGGGTGTAGGCGAAATCCTCTGGCTACTCTGGCTAAGTATGGCTCTATTAGGACAGAGGGTCGTGCTCCTGCAGTGCAGACTAAACAAGACGATGAAGATGATGATTTCGATAGAACCAATAACTTTACACTTTGTCATTTCTATTATAAATAAATAAATATATAAGGACAAATCACACTGATTGAGCTAGCCCCAAAGTAAGTTTTTTTTAAACTTGTGTTATGGAATACTAACTAAACGATACTATATTTTATAATAAATACATTTATAAATAAACACCCAGAACCCAGGACAATTTGTAAAAGGCCCTTTCAAACTTGACCTGGCTGGGGATCGAACCCAGAACCTTCGGATTGGCGGACTAGCATGTTGACCATTACGCCACGGAGGTCGTCAATTATACTCGTAGAGGTATAAAAATATATTAAGTTTTCTTAATATACATATTCATACAATATACATATAATATGATATAATAATGATAAAACTAAAATAACTAAACTAAAACTAACAATTCAATTAAATATACAGTAGAAAAGACATTAAAAGTCCAAAAGATGACCCTGAAGGACCCAATTATTCTCTTTCATGATGGTCTGGGAGAAAATTAAAAACTTAGAATGTCCTAGCTGCTTTTCTTCCCGCTATGCGTCCAGCAGCCCATATAACTATTTTGATCCTATTTCCTCCTTCTCAACCACTTCACGCTAAAAGTATCCTTTGGATCTTGCGGCCGAACTCCTGTCTGCTAAGAGTCGCAAAACCCGAAATGCTCTGTATGCCCCGTTTGGGATAAAGCCGTGCTAGTGATTAAATGTATATATTTCTTTTATGCAGATATGATTTTTATCTTATTTAATAAATTGTAGTAGATGGAACAAATACACTTTGTGACTCTCGTGTATGCATGAGTTCCATGACCCCTCCCAACCTCAATGCTACATACATCGACACCAATTTCAACTTACAGCGTGGCCTTTATTCCATTATTGCAGCTAAACTGAAAAGAAAAGAAAATCCCTATAAAAATATTCCTCAATCCGCAACGTTCTACAAGGGCGCGCATTGGGCCCTCTCCTTGCCGCGTTGGGATGGTCAAAATCAATTCACCCTTATGGGAACCCGATTTCATTTGGGCACACCCTTTGTTAACTTATCAATGATATCTCGTTCGAGACCACATCCGATGGGCCGGGATAACATAAAGTCAATACGGCAGGGCTCGCACCCAATTTTGCGAAACGACTTTTGATAGGTGACGAGGTAATATGTAAAACTGGAGGGTTGCCCCGGTTTTGCATTGGTCACGTGGAAGACTAGATTTTATGGAATCATATCGAATCATATTGGTGGCACAAAAAAAGAATATTTAATCATAAATTTAAATCCCAAAACCAAAACTATGTTAAGGTGCATTCCAGTGGCACCTTTATTTGTATCAAGGTCAAATCAATTCAAACAAAGGTATAATTATATTATTTATATAATTTAATAATCATTGGTCGGGTTTTAAATTGAAACCAAAAAACTTTTATGTATTTTTTAACACCCAGGACGAAGCTATTGTTTTCAATGCCAAAAATTATATTTTCGAAGGAATTTTATCTTTATTTTATATTTTAGTTGTTATTTTTTATGTATTCTGTAAAACTGTGTGTTGATCTTTCAAATAGACATTTTTAGTTAATAAATATTGTTAAAACGAAATGTAAATTAATTATTCAAAAAGCCACAGAGAGTTAGCCACACATTTTCCCTAAGAAAGGCCTCCGGATGAAGTCGAAACATAACAGCTTTGGCTGACTTTTTACGTGGGTACCTACCCGCTTATCCATGTTATTAACGTCTGTTAGTTTTAATCATTTAAAAGATGTTTATAAAAGCGTACTCGCTTTAATAAACTTCTTTTAAATGAGTCAACCTCCGATTATAACGGAGTCAACTATACATTATTGCAAAATAAATAAAACCTTGTAATAAAAGCCGAACAAATTCGAAAGTATACGAAATTGTAATACCAATCAAGTTGGCCACGCCTTGCTCATAAATGGTTTTATTATTGATCTAATCATGTCGTTTGATGAAGCAAAAGTGGTTTTCGACATCGGCTCGCAGAACGCCAAGGCTGGATTTGCAGGAGAATCGTTTCCAAGATGTGTCATGAAAACACTTGTAGGCAGGTAAGCGATGGTTGATTGAAGTTGTTCACTAAAATCGCTTCAAGAATCATCTCCGCCGGTGACAAGAGGGCTGGCTGCTTTTTTTGACAACGTAACAGTATAGTGGAATGCAGCTGGCGTTCTTAAAGTCCAAAATCAATAATTTATTTAGTTTTAATAAATTAAGTCTGAATAGATGTTTTTTCAATACAAAAAACCAACTTCAATACCAGTAAAGCTAAATATTCAAACATTTGTAAACTAGACGACATACTTTTTTTGGTATTTTCGTTTAAAAACAAACCATACAACCGATTTTACAAAAAAATCTATAGGACTTCCTTGAAAGTATACCCTTTCAAACAAAAAAGAAATTTCCAAATCGGTTCAGGCGTCTTCGAGTAATCGGGTAACATACATAATAAAGAGTTCGATGAATCGATATGCCCTTTTTTTTTTAGGTCGGTAAAAACTAAAATTAATTAAGCTAATTTCAGACTACGCTATAATATATAGCTCATAGCACAACAATATCGCGCTCCATGCATTGTTATGGACACGTTCACATTGTATTGTACTATATATTATGTACAATGTATGGAGCGCGATATTGTTGAGCTATGAGCTATATACTATATGCTATTATTATTATAGCGTAGTCTGAAACCCGCTTTATTCCAGTATATTGTGCTTGCCAATTTTCTCAAGATCTGTTTGCCAATCGTCAAACAAAACGGCAAAAAGTGAGTTGGATATACGAATAACAAACAACAGTTACACCACTTCTCCATCATCATCATCCGAGCGTATTCCCGGTTGCATCGTCAGCGGTTACGCTTCAGAGCCCGGGGTCCGCTACCTACCCTAGGGGATTCGACGAGGTTACTGGTTTTTACACAGAGCGACTGCCGTCTGACCTCCGCAACCCAAGGGGTAGACCAAAACCAATCCTAGGATAGGTACAAACGCTAGATAGTTTTCGGGACCAACAGCTTTACGTGCCTTCCGAAGCATGGAATCATCTTTCTTTTCGGATAATCAGGTGATTCAAGCCTGCAATCCTTACCAGACTGGAAACAACTTTTCACAAAGTAGGCTTCCCAGTGGGATTTGAACCCACAATCTACGGATCACAAGGCAAACGCCTTGCCCACTGGACCACGGAGGCAGTCAAGTTACACCATTTCTCCATCTTTTTTTATTCAGGTTTCGCCACAAAGGCTTTATGGACGGCGTCAAGCTGATCTACGTTGGAGACGAAGCAGTTAGAAACAGGGGCATCCTAAACCTCAACTACCCAGTTCAGGACGGAAGGATCACGGACTGGGATGATATGGAGAAACTGTGGCATAACCTTTTCTATACCCAGCTGCAGGTGCCACCAGAAGAGACCAACGTTGTGCATAGTGTGCATCCATTGGCTACTGTTAAGGAAAAGTAAGGCAATGCTTTCTTACAAACAAGATCCAGGACAATTTGAAAAAGGCAATTTTCCAACTTGTACTGGCTGGAGATCGTACCCAGAACCTCCGGTTTGGCAGACTAGCTTGTTAACCATTACACCGCGGAGGTCGTCAATCTACAAGGAAACATGAAGTAGGTACTTACACCAAACGCATCAAATTTATGTGTACATACGAGTACATGTAAAGTAATTATCTATTTTCAAACTCAATTAGCAACGCCACCAACACTAACTGGCATTTCACTAAGCTCGGTATATAAGTTAAAATGAAACCGTAAAATAGGTATTAGTGTACAACAGGATATTATTGTATGGAAATAATATTTGTGGTGAATCATTTGCCCGTCTGTCTGGAATCGGTAATTATTTTACTTGTCAATAGCGTGTCAATTTACCATCGTTATCGGAATTTTGGTTAGACAGGCTGACAATTATGTTGGTTATAAAGGTATAATAAACATTTGATGCGACCCGTGTGGTTCCGGTTCAGAATAGAACCACTCCATCTCTTCCTGTGGATGTCGTAAGAGGCGACTAAAGGACTAAGCACAAACATCTCGTGCTACAACTGCATTCCCAAGGAGGGTTAACGTCGGGCGGCGGCCGGTTGTAAAACTCTTCGCACATATACATTCCCAAAGAGGGTTGACGTCAGGCAGGCAGCCGGTCATAAAATTATAGCCAAATCATTTAAATTGTTCCGGCTATTTCTTCCCCAATTTGCAAAGTTTTTGGCATTCTTTGGTGACCATTGACATACATGATATATTTGGAGAAGAAAAATCGGGAAAACGAACCCCGGGCTTCAAAGCAGCACGGCTGAGGTAGCAACCGGGAAAGCGCTTAGACGATGAAGAAGAGAAACATTTGAAGCGAACATAATAAGATACGAGTAATTAGGTGGTAAGCGGTGGTTGCTAAGCGATTAAGGCTGTAGGACCTCGACCTGTCCCGGCGCTCTAGGTAAGTTCCCATAGAAGATAGTAGAAGAGGTAGAGAATAGAGACTCGATAAACGATGGATTATATGAAATTTATTATCTGATACTGACTGTTACATACGAGTATAAAAGAATAATATTTAATTTATTAAGATACAACACATAGAGAGAAGCAAGTGATCAGCTTAAGAGATGACGGTGGAATGAGTGAAAAAGGATCAGTCAACGATTTGAAAAGGGAATGAAAAGGGAATTTGAAATGAAATGAAAAACGGAAGGATGAGATGAAGAAAGGAGATTTGAACATGATGCATGCAGCATCGTTACAAGGCACAGGCTCTGCGTCTCTAAGGCACTAGTTCGCTCCTCACTAGGTACGACTTGTACTTCTGAGTTTGTACTCATGTACGGTCATTTTCGATTATCATCACTTACTTGCGGTGAAGGAACAAATCGCGAGGAAACCTGCACACTAGTTCATTAGTGTGTAATAATGAGTGTAGTCGCTGGATGACCGTCACTGCCACACGTTAGATGCCTTTAGGTAGCTCGAAAAATCAAGGAAGGGTTATGTAATGTACATTACGTGTAAGTATTGTTTATTTGTTATATTAAAATTACTATTTTTGAAGTGAAAACTTCTTTAGCGGCGTTGTGCACTTTTTTTGTAATGGGTAAAAAATGTTAAACTCGCGTCAGGATACGTGTCGTGATCGAAAATTCGTAAGACGAAATGACAGCCGGCGCGGCGTAGGATAGGAAGTATTTATACTATAATTTCGACAAAGCTGTCAGCGGGCTCGTTGGTCTAGGGGTTTACGCTTAGGGTGCGAGAGGTCCCGGGGTCAAATCCCGGAAGAAACAAACCTTTTTGTAGTGAAAACTTCTTTAGCGGCGTTGTGCACTTTTTTTGTAATGGGTAAAAAATGTTAAACTCGCGTCAGGACACTTTTTAATGTAATATAAATGGTCATGTTTGTGTACAATAGCGCAATAAATAAATATTGTATTCTACCACATAAATTATAGTACTTTTATACTGATAATTAAAGTAATTCGTGCAAAATTATTCCCTAACCATTCCAAAATATCAAAAATGCACAACGTTAATATTCAAGTTTTCATTTCTGCCGGCACTCCAGGAGTGCAACCCGCCGTTTTTTTTTAAAAAGCTACCGAGGCTGGCGTTTTGCAACGACCACTGCTGAGAAGAAACGTCGAAAGAAACTCATTTGCACAGTATGGGTGATATATATATAAAACAACATAAGTTGTACACTAAAATTATGACGTGTAAAAGTGCCTGCGAAGGCCTAATTACTGAATAAATATTTGATTCTTTCATTCTATCACAGAGATGTCATTGTTATCATAATATTAAATTGTCACCCAACTAACATAAGTATGTGAAGTTTCAACTCGATCGAATAATGGGAAGTGCATATAACTTGCAAGAATAACAAGAAAAGAAATAAGAAAATAATTTCAGAAGACAAACTTGAATCCGTTCCAATACGCAGCCCGTCAAACCAATACTTTAGCAGCAGTAAGTCGATTATGCAGAGTCCTCGCGTATAATAAACCCGACATTTGGCCGGAGCGGAGTTCGCAATACATGTCTTTGAGGACAAAGGGATTCTATAGAACCTACTTTGTCAGGGGGACGAGGATCAGAATTTTATATCCAGTTTATTGTTGCGCCGACGAACTTTATACAAAGTGTAACCAAATATACTAAAACTGTTTTAAGGGTGGGATCAGTCCATGATACTGAACAATTTTCCCCAAGGAACATATATCGAAATATGAAAAATAATTTTGGCCTCCCATGTCTATATGAAAGTCATTTATTTATTTTTCATATTTCAATATATTATGTTCTTTGGGGAAAGTTGTTTAGTATTATGGATTGAATTCACCCTTTAAATAGTTTAACTATATTTTGAAAAACTGCTGAAATCAGGTATTGGCATTCAAAGTAGCATAGCTAAGAATATAACTGGTTTAACACACTAATATGAAAAAGAAAAAGACAATATTTTTGCGAGACCATAGCCAAATCGTTTACATTGTTCCGGCTATTTCCTATCCAATTCGCTAGATTTTTGGCATCCTTGGGAGCCATTCATATGCATATTATATTTGGAAAAGAAAAAGCGGTAAAGCGCACCCCGGGCACCGAAGCAGCATAGCTGATGATGCAACCGGGAATGCATTCTGATGAAGAAGTACCTAATAGTTTTGCGAGAACAAAATGGAAAGAAGTTTTACAGTTATCTGCCGCATTCGAAAACGTTTTATTTTTATTTTATTTAGTTAAAATGAAACAAAAGTTTGTTTTTCGTACGAGTGGCCAACAATGGTGTCATAATTTTCAAACTACCGAAAGGCGTCTGATATACCTATATCAGATGCCTTTCAGCAGCTTGAAAAGTGTGACAATGATTCAGAATCTCGAGAAAAAAATATCTGACGCTGCCATAGATAACTGCCGGGACCAACGAGGAGCTCGAGAAATTTAAATGCCACTTGTGGTCACCCATCCAAGTATGGACTAAGCCCTGGTTTGCTTTATTTGCGAAAGGCAATTCGTACTCCCATGGGGCCTAAAAGTTCCTCAACACTTTTCATTGCAGGCAAAAAATCGCAGAGATATTGTTCGAAGTGTTCGCAATCAAAGGGCTTATCATCGCTAAAGCTCCGATTCTGTCAATTTATGCCAGTGGGCGAACAACAGGTAAATAAACATCCTTTACAGAACAGGCATTGTTTATCACATATTGATAACATTTAGTTACAGGCAATATATTCAAATTCGCACAAAAGATAGTATACTGCAGTAATTCAATAGGGAAGGAAGAAAATTTTGAAAACGCAAATATTTTTATTCTATTAGGAATAATATTCCTTATTACCATAAATAAAATAGATTTTTCTGGCCGTGAATGTCAACGATGTAAAAAATTATTATCATCATCAGGTCTTTTTTAATCTCTACTGCAGGAGCACGATCCTCTCTTTCTTCCAGAGCCATATATGCCAGAGCAGCCAGAGGATTTGGCCTACACTCTCCACGATTTTAAATCACGTAAAATTATAGAGCTCTTAAATAAAAAGAAGACGACGAAAATTAATGAAGTATATAATTTGTGTTCCATTATGTACACAGGTTTGATCTGGGGCAGTGGTCACTCTTGCAGTTACGTGTGTCCAGTATTCGAAGGCTTTCCTCTCCAGCATGCTACGATCATGTCAGAACTGTCTGGAGCAGCCTTTACAGAGTACATGAACACTTTGCTGACGCAAGTAGGCTACCAGTTGACTACGCCTTTTGAGCGAGACATTGTGGAAAAAATTAAGGTACATCATCATCACTATCGTCGTAGCCATCATCATCTATTTCATCATAATCATGATTAAAATCATATCGGCCCTTTCCTGGCCTTGTCGCGTTTTTCAAGATCTTTGCAATGTCATGTCTTTATAGGGAATTATAGATCAATGGTCAAGATAATAGGGAATAGTCAAGTTTTACAAGACCCAAGGGCATAGTTAAAAAGCCCTTCCCTTCCTTTTACGATCTTCTTCTGCCATATGAACACGCTCTTGACAGTGTAATGATAAGAAACGCACACACTGGGAAAAAGAGTTATTTGCCACTATCTTTTTTTGACGATCTCCGTGGTGTAATGGTCAACACGTTAGTTCGCTAATCCGGAGGTTCTGGGTTCGAGTCCCAACCAGGGCAAGTTGGGAAATGGTCTTTTTCTAATTTTAATGGGTCTTGATTATTTATTTTATATGTATTTATTATAAAATATAGTATCGGTGAGTTAGTATTTCATAACACAAGTTTTAACTTAATTTGGGACTAGCTCAATTAATGTGATTTGTACCTAGAGTAAACGTATAATTTAATAGTGTAGGTCTCCTCACAATATTTTTTTTTCCTCACCTAAATTATGATCTTCAAATGAGAAGAATTATTTGGTGTTTACAGAAAAGCATGTGCTACGTAAGCCACGACTACGTATCTGAATACGAGATCTTACTGAACAAAGACAAAGTACAGTACCAACTACCAGACGGACAGTACATCAACCTGGGAACCGAGCAGATCCAGTGTCCGGAGATGTTCTTCCAGCCCGACATAGCTGGGAAGACTTGTCCGAATATACCCGACATTATATTCAGGAGCATTGACAAGTGCGACGTGGATTATAGGTTAGCATTAAGAGCCCGTATGACCCTATACCCTACAATACTCGTAGTACTTAGAGCGATCTTAAATATTATCAATATTAATGAAATACTTACTTTAAAATAAAAACACAGCAAAGTTCAGGACTAACTCTATACATTGTATGTTTCGAAAACACGATTGCTTAAAATTTTCTCGATAGAAAAAAATTGCGAAGTTGCTTTCAAATCACCTCAAATTATACTAAAACGGAAAATATTCAAGAAATACAATTAGCCCTTGTAACTTTGGATTATAATTGTATTAAATATAAGGCACCGATCAAATATGACTTATTTTTTAAATAAGTCTTAAGTATTCTTTGTAAAACGAAAAGAACCTCAAGAACCAGAGACGCGTAAACCAGCCTCATTGGCCGCCGCGACCTTTTCACCCCGTAGGCTTGCTGTCTCGCTTCAGCTAGAGTAAATTTGTGTGCGTGGAAACGGGAGAAAAATTTAGATTATGTGCATGAGGCGCAGCCTTAAATGACATTAGTTGGATAGTGTTGTCCTGTTTCAATGTCTCACCAAATTAGACTTTAGCATAATAGATATAAAATAAAAAAATAATAGATAAAAATTAAATTAAATTGTAATTTTATTCGTTTATTTCGCTTATTAAAATATAATTATACTTAAATAACCTAAATTAAAAAGTTTACTTTTGATTCGTAAGAATAGCTTTTCCTCATATATTTCAGGCCCATGCTTTTCAACAACATTTTCCTTTCCGGTGGCTCCACTATGTTTCCTGGTTTGTCTGAGCGACTTAGAGCTGATGTGCAAGCGAAAGTTAAGAATCTACCAGGTAATACAGGGCCCTCATGTTTGTAATTATGCTGCAATATTACTTTCATGCTGCATGTTGCTATCTACCTCATTTCTACTTCATCTCATCTACTACCTACTACTACCATTTTTAAAAGGAACAGTCCTTTTAAAATAGTCCCGTAAATAGTCAGTGAATTAAAGTACTGAAATCAGTAACAAGTTTTCTCATTGCTGCTCCCTGAGCATTCTACTGCCTACTCTACAACCACTGTATGTGCGGCCCATTCTACTAAAGCTGGGATGTTCTTGGTTGGTCCCTCAATGCTGAGGATCGTGACTACATATTTGTTTCCAGGCTGTTTGGTCGTCAGTACTATGGACCGCCCTATGCATGGAACCTCCAACAGCTTTCTTTATGCAATCGGCCCACCTAGCCGGCGCGGCGGTTTTCCTCTGGCGCATTTACCCTCCACTTGGCCCAGTATTATTTGCTTCTCTAGGCAGTGCATCGGAGAGCGCACTACATGCGCGAAAAATCGGAGGGCTCTCCGATTTTTCGCGGTACTGAACTGAAAGACGCTTCGTGATGTGGAACTCTTTGAGTATGGAGTCATTAGTCCTCTTGGCAGTCTAAGGTATACGCAGCAATCTTCGCCAACACCACATCTCAAAAGCATCAATTCTTTCCTGTCGAGAATGCCAATGTCGAGAAAGCTGCAATAAGTGGGACTTAACATTGGCGCCCAACAAGTTTCCACAAATAATTTTTCATATAGACTGAATATACTGAAACTATGTTTATATATTAAAATAGTTTTAGTATATTTTCTTAGACCCTGTATTATAATAAAGCAAATCTAATATATAAAATTCTCGTGTCACAGTTTTCGTTGCCATACTCCTCCGAAACGGCTTGACCGATTTTGATGAAATTTTTTGTGCTTATCCGGTATCTATGAGAATCGGCCAACATCTATTTTTCATCCCCCTAAATGTTAGGGGTAGTCTTTATATGGCAAAACAACGTTTGCCGGGTCAGCTAGTCTTATATATAAAATTCTCGTGCCACAATGTTAGTTACCATACTCCTCCGAAACGGCTTGACCGATTTTTATCAAATTTTTTATGCATATACAGTAGGTCTGAGAATCGGCTACCATCTATTTTTCATACCCCTAATTGATAAGGGTTGTCCACCCCTAACATTTTATTTTTATTTTTTGGCAAATTCCCTAGAAATAATTTATATGGCAAAACAACGTTTGCCGGGTCAGCTAGTAATGTATAAAAAATGTCTTATTTTCTGTTTCTAGGTTACAACACAAAAGTGTACGGGATACCAAACAGGAATTTATCAGTCTGGGCCGGCGGATCTATGATAGCCAGCATGGAAACCGTCAAAGCCTTCTGGCTCACTAGGAAGGAGTATGATGATTCGGGAGACGAAACTGTCTTGTACAAATTCTTTTGATGAGTTAAAAAGTATGATAGAATTGTTTGGTTGTGTACTACGAACAATAATTCTCTAGAATTCTAACGCTCCTACATTCACCGCTTCGATTCTGATTCCATTTACGCAAACAAACGAACAGTAATTATAACGAAACACTCGAACGCATACATAGACAAAGATGCATGCGATCGTCGTCGGTCGGGTGGGGCAGTCAACGCAACTAGCGGTGAGGTACAACGCGCGGATCTGCAGTACGCTACGCTAAAATAAATAACCTTGTTAAGTGTTACTTTTTTTTTGAATAAATAATTTTCATGTCTGTATATCTTCTACACCACTTCACGGCACATGACGGCAATTTTAATAAATCGATTATCGCAAAAACACAGCAATATTCTCAAAGGAAACTTCTTGCGACGCAACCGCACGACTCGAGTGTCACGGCGAACTGTCGCGCCGCGCCGCCGCGGTACATATCGCACGGAATGATTTTTCGGGATTATTTACGATTCTAGGAATAATATTTTGATGGTTGTGTATGTGTTAATTGTTTATAAGGCTTAAATCTACTAGTCCGTCTCTGTCACAAACTCAACGTGTGAAAGACATAGCTAAATCCGTCACAGGTGACGTGTCTCTATCGCACGTAAAGTTTATGACAGAGACGGCCTTAACCCGTCGCAGGTCTCCGCTTAACGCAGTTTTAAGCCTAAACGTCCACCATGGAAAATATTTCAATTTGGGCTTTTGTTTTAATAATCAGAGCAAGAAATAAAGCAAGGATCGACGCTTTTATATCCCAAGAGTTTAAAATATTTTAAGTACCTAGATTCTTTCCTCAAAAAATTAGACAACCAAAAATACATTTCCTTAAACGTATTGCTGGCTGGCAAGGTGCCTAGAACTAATCTTTAGAAATGTACCAAGCTCCGTCTCAGCGTTTCTTAAAATAGTGATGTCTAAGATTAAACTAATACTGCGAGCTGTAGACCAGAGCTGAATGAATGTTCTCTGCGCACTTTAAAACCGAGGCTCCACTATTTTGAACATAAATTTGCTAAAAACTGAATCGACGAAGAATCTTATATAATTATCGATTTCTGCTGTCGACAAATGCAACCTGTAGACGAGAATAGATAGCTATAAATTCTCCTTTAATAGGCCTCTCCTAATTAATGAAGAGTTTGGTTTCATACTTAGTGTTTGTGCTAAAAAGTTTTTCTTCTTAGTCTTAGCGCGTTACCGGTTGCAAGAATGCAACCGGCTCCCAAGCAGCATATTTCCTTTTAAGCGCGTTTCCAAGACGATTCGGGTACCAATAGTCACTTTAGGATTAGAAGTTACATACGTGGGAAACAAATGTTTAGCCATGCCGGCTCCGCCGAGCCTCGGCAGACGTGTTAATCCCAAGAATTACTGGAAAGGGTATATATATCAATCGGTGTTAATGTCAATCGGTAATAACGTGAAATTATATTGTTGCTTTGCTAACCTGTTTTCATCACTCGGAAATCTTTAAAATATACGTTCTTTGTTGTATTCGGTGGGTAAACAATGACTATATGCGCATCTTCTCACCATGATGGTTACTATTAGGCTATTAGTTGACAGTTCTCAAGACAAGACACGTCGCGAATTGCATGCGGCTAGTAACTAAACCCTGGTTTAAAGCTCAAAAAGGCACACAAAGTGCGGGGGAGAGGTGCGGGGACGCCAATTTGCGGAAGACGTTGTGAGATTCCATTATGTTTGAACTCTTATGTATTCTGAGGTATTACTTAACTTTCTTAGACTAATGTCAAATAACGTACCTATCGCTCGCTGGCACCATGCCTAGGTTCAATCTTGTAGAATGTCCTAAGTTCCGTTATCTTAGCGTTTCTTAAGCTAAGCTTGCGACAGTGTTTGTCTTAATAAAGTGACATGACGAGATGAAGTGGTTTTATTCCATTCTTTTCTAATTTTGTGGTACATGCACTTCGCCGAAGCACTTAGCTGCAAAGAGCTTTACCCCAGAGATAAAATGTTAAATATTTTCTCCCTTATTACACACGTATGCAAGATTTAATCTTATAATAGATAAACAGAACTCAGGGGCTGGAATTTCACGATGTCACATTCTGGATATTTTATAGAATAATATATCTAAAAATGTGCATGTTTTATAAATTCGTATTTATATTTATTTTACTATCATATTTCATTATAATATTAAAATAGTGTATATTGGGTGTTATAAATGGTCATACTCGTCAACAATATGACTGCCTCCGCGGTTCAGTGGTCAAGACGTTTGCCTTGTGATCCGTAGGTCATGGGTTCAAATCCCACTGGGCAGCATACTTTGTGAAAAAGTTGTTTCCAGTCTGGTTAGGATATTGCAGGCTTGAATCACCTGATTATCCGAAAAGAAAGATGATTCCGTGCTTCAGAAGGCACGTAAAGTTGTTGGTCCCGAACGCCATCTAGCGTTTGTACCTATCCTAGGCTTGGTTCTGGTCTACCCTTTGGGTTTCGGAGGTCAGACGGCAGTCGCTCTGAGTAAAAACCAGTATCCTCGTCAAATCACCTAGGTAAGGTAGCGGACCCCGGGCTCTGAAGCATAACCACTGACGATGCAACCGGGAAAACGCTCGAATGATGATGACTCGTCAACAATATGTAAAATAGTTAAAGTTGACAGTCACAATAAAATAAGTAGTGATATTTGTGTAGCGGACTGTGCATCTTCAGGCGCCGCCACTTCATCGGCTATGAAAACCAATGGACTCGTATAGAAGCTCCGGATTGAGGCAATCAAAGGTAACCACCTCCACCAACATTTTATTTCAGGAATAAAGAAGCAACAAAACTAAAGATGGGCTCTAGAGGACTTCTACAAATAATTCTCAAATTATTTTCAGAAGTTTTCTATATATATATTTTGATTTATTTATTCATGCAAAGAACCAAATAACAATAATTATAGAGCAGATTTTTGAGCGATGTTTATGGTTCGCATAAATGAATAACTCAGATGAATAAACATGGTCAAATTGACACTCACGTCATTTTAATTCACTTGCCAAAATATAACCGCTCAATTCCTCACAATTGTATTCCTGCTTTTTACAACAAAAGGCGATTCTAGGAACGATATGGCGTTCGAGAAACCTGTGGTGATCATGGACAATGGTAGCTACATGATGAAGGCGGGGTTTGCCTGTGACAACCATCCCGTATGCATGTTCAGGACCGTTGTTGGAAGACCTAAGTATTTGAAGGTTTCTACTATTTATATTATATGGTTCCCGGCAGAGAAGAATAGGACCACTCCAAGTCATTCCGTGGATGTCGTTAAAGGCGACTTAGGAAACACAAGCTAAACAAAGCTTATAAACATTAATGCGACCTGTCCAATCCGTTTTGCCACCGTGGAGTGTGTAGGACAAATCTTCTGACTGCTCTGGCTAATATATGGCTCTGGTAGTACAGAGAGGGTCGTGCTCATGCAGTGCAAACTAAAAAAGACCTGGTGATAATATTATAAATGTAAAAAACTATTGTGTTAAACTGTTATGTATAAAAACAAGTGAAATTATTTTTAGATTTTTTATTCTCTTATCAGTACAAAATACTTTATTTTTGACCTCAATTTTATCTATGTTTATTAAGGTGAATTAACTACGCGAATTCCGACAAATTACAAGGATAAAATTTGTCGCCGTAGCCATACTAGCCCCGCCCTATATTATAGTTGAAATGGTAGAAGTGGCATTATTTTAGGCCAGATACACACACGGCAAATTTTAGCTCATTCCCTCGACGATACTTTCGCTGCGATACGATCGCCCGTGTATCTAGCTCCTAATAAAGTCTGCAACAGACGAACCCTGAATATTACATGAAGCAGCAGAGTTATTACAGACTAAGATAAAAGTTTTAGAGGAATGAAAAATGTCCTTGTTGCCGTCACGGTCGAACTTTTGCTAATGGAAATACGACGGATTGAAATATACAACACTGTACAAGTGTTATAGTCCTACTGCACAGCGCGTTAGAGGTTGCATTCTTGAATTTGTTGCTAGTTGTTTCGTCATCTGATGCTAACTGTACAAACTCGCCGAGAGCCTCTCGCCAAGAGTCTCGGCCTAGAAGGCTACCACTTGCGAGATGCAACGAGACTTGCCGTAACCGAGACCCTTTGACTCGGGCGCAAAAACCAAGAGACTGAGACCGACCGAGGGCAGGCAAGAGCGAGCATGACGAGGCGAGAGCACCATGTATACACTCGCTCTCGCCCTGTCGTGGGGTGTCTCGGCGAGTGTGTACAGCCGGAATTAGGGTCAGAAAATCAAGCGACATTATGCCAGTGACAGCTTCCGAATCTGGGCCCCGACGATCTCTAGCGGTCGCCGATGGTCCCGCGTTATATCGCGTCACTGGTCGCTGACTAGGGTCGCAAACTGTCACTCGTCTGTCAGAGCCCTTATAGCGTTCCCGGCAGCATCCTTAGCACATATCATACATATGCATGATAATATGCATGTCAATGATCACCAAAAGATGCAGATGACCTTACACAATGGAGAAAGAAAAGCTGGATATTTTCCATGTATTTTGCTCGAAATTTAAATGGAATAAAAAGACATCCACACTTTGCGTCCGCCATATCCTGTCTGGCTTACGCCCAGATAAAGTCAAGTTTAATATGACACTCAAATCCCCGAAATACGCAAGCAGTACTAAATGATGCTAAAATCATATGAATGTCTTAACTCCTGTTATAACAGGATTGATAAAACTTTGCTGAACTTTGAGTTCATTGCGACGAAACTTCGCGCGAGATAACTTAACTCGGCATGAAAATTGAAGTGGGCTTGAGAGGACTATAATTTAAGTGATATAATAAAAAGCTATTATAAATTATAGTATACTGTGGATATGAAAATATTTCGAGCTATTTGCAGATTGCATCATTTCGCTCATCTTATCGAGTGTGATAATATGTGGTGTTACACATGCTGGTGTAAGATATTTCAAGCTGCCTGAGCCGTCTCGGTCTAGTCAGGTGAGTAAGTAAGTAAGTAAGTAACACTTTATTGTACACTAATAATAAAATATACACACAGAAGAAATAAACAAAGACATTAAAGTGTACAATGAGCGGTCTTATCGCTAAAAGCGATTTCTTCCAGACAACTGATGGATGGATGGATGGTGAGTGGTCAAATAAAAAGTAGGTAGGCAGATGGAGAGCAGTTAGAGATTTAACAATTAAAATTCATTTATAACTTATATATTTTACTGATATAGTTAAGGCCGTACCTGAATTTACCGGGGTCCAGTGCTGCCCATTTAAAATAAATCATTTCAAAGAAAACGGAGACATTATTTAAAATTTTGCTACTATCAAATCCTAGATAACCCTTCAAAGTATTTTATTAACTACTGTTTACAGTTTATAATGAGAACGTTAAGCTTTACTACGCACATTTGCCAAAAGTGGCCGTTTTTCGCAAATGTGCGTAGTAAAGCTTAACGTTCTCACTTTAAACTGTAAACAGTAGTTCATAAAATACTTTGAAGGGTTATCTAGGACTTGATAGTTGCAAAATTTTAAATGATGTCTCCGTTTTCTTTGAAATGATTTATTTAAAATGGGGGCAGCATTGGACCCCGGAAAATTTAGGTACGGCCTTAAGTACAATAAATATATTACAGACTGGTATAAAATTATTTGGCCCCCATGCTGGTCTGGAGAAAAACGTTAAACTTGATTTACTTCGAGGCAGATCGTAAAAGCCGATCGGGGTAATAGACAAAAATGTAAATCATGTCATTATATTCTACCTGCTTGACCACAATCTGGCTAAAAGAGGCTTTTGCATCTTATTGCCCTAGGTTCTGTCTATCATGTTAAAGTTAAAGACGTGATAGGTATGAAGTATAATGTATTTGGTAATATATTTACTTATTACAGGGTACCTACGGCCGAGAACCATACGAAGTCTACATTGGAGACGATGCAATGGACAGAATCGAGGATTACGATCTTAACACCCCAGTGGTAAAAGGCCGTATCGTCCACTGGGATAACATGGAGAGAATATGGCATCATGTACTGTACCGGGAGTTAAAGGTGGCTCCCGAAGACAGGGGCATCATTATAAGTTGCAGTGCGATGACTACTATGCCCGAAAAGTAAGTATAATTCTTAGGAATTTAACTAATAATACGAGCCATCAAGTGTCCCACTGCTGGGCAAAGGCCTTCCTCCACTTCTTCCATTAAGTCCGGTCGTGCGCTATCTCCTTCCATTTACCATCAAATTTATCCAGTTCATCGCGCCATCGCGTTTTTGGTCTTCCAGGTCTTCTGGTATTAGTAGGGATCCAGCAAGAGGTGACCTTTGCCCAGAAATCGTTTGGCCTGCGGTACGTGTGACCAGCCCAGTTCCACTTCAACATTGCGGCCTTCAAAGCTACATCCGTGATTCCTGTTCGGGAGGAATTTGATTGGGTCCAAAAAATTATATTTTTATTTAGTTCGTCAGTTAGAAAGTAGTGGAAATTCACAAAGATACAGCGCGTCGAAGTTTCGGAGAGGGGTGATTGACGTCACTGTCCAGTGAAAATCGTTCTTGATCACGACGTCATGCGGAATTTAAATCATCATCATGTCTATTTTTGGTCTCCACTGCATGAGCATGACCCTCTCTGTTACAGAGCCGTAATTAGCCAGAGGATTTGGCCTACAGGCTGGCTGGCCAGACTGGTTGGAAAGGTCTTATTGATGTTAAAAAGCTTTATTTAGCTTGTTTCCTATGTCGCCTTCTACGACATCCACGGGAAGACTTGGAGTGATCCTATTCTACGCTGCCGGGAACCTCACAGCTCAAAAGTAAATATTATTCTATAAATTACGGTCCCTGTTTTATTTGAACGCTTGGATAGTCCATTTAAGGCAGCATGTAAGGATGTGGCATCATGTGCTATACAGGGTGACTTATTAAACACCAGCCAAATTGTTGGTGCAACTTTAGTCCCTGATACTGAACTACTTTCTATAAAAAAAGTTATTAAAAATCGATAAAAATTTTTCGTCCTCCCATAAAAATCCGTTTGGCTGACCGCTGATTTGTATGGGAAGGCGAATTTTTATGGTAAGTAGTTCAGTATCATGGACTGAACTTACTCCAAAAATTTGGCTGGTGTTTAAAAAGTCACCCTGTATTTGTAACTAGAAAAAGCTCCGGAAGAAAAGGCGTCAATCTTAGTTGCGAACGCATTACCAACATGGTTAAAAAGTAAGAATCTAATAGTGACTTTTCTTTTATCTATGGATAAGTCTACAAGGACTTAGACTGGTACCAGTAGGTAGGACTGGTAAACAGAAGGTTTTTACTGGCATAACACAGAGAGAATATGGCATGGCATCACGTGCTGCACTAGGAGCTAAAGGTGGCTATAGTACCTGACTACTTACATCTTAATAAATAAAAAATCTTTTATAAGGAAAAGCAAAGATGGCTGAAATAAAGGTCACTCTCGCGATAGTTGTAAGGCTGGTCACGTGCCGTGGAGCGTCGGATATATTATTCAGGTAATCGATTACATTACTCATCATTCATAACACTATGTACCTCTCCCTCTCTCGTACGTATTATTTATTAAGTACTCGTACTATATACGTAGTTATATGATTATGTACGTACGCAACGTACGTACTGCTGTACAGGCTAATTTCTTTGCCTGAGCGATGATTTCCTGTTTTTACAAATAAATGTCTTCATAACCATGACACATGGCATTCGTTCTGAGAGGCATATTCTCAGTTACAGTAGGAGTTTAAAATCTGCGCAATATATCAATGATAAAGTTTTCCTTATGTAAAAGGACATTATTTGCTGAAATAAGGTCATTCCCGTGATAGTTGTAATCCTGGTCACGTGTCGCGGGGCGTCGGATTCATTATTCAAGTAATCGATTATATTACACATCGTCATTCATAAGGTGCAACCCTAACTCTAATGTGCAAGGGATGGGGTGCCCGTTTTCGATTTAAAAGAATAGAATTTGCAATTAGCGCCACTTTAGACTGAAATGACAGCGGCCAATAGTGCATATTGTAAAACCATTATCATCATCATCATATCATGTATTTTTTAGTCTCCACTGCAGGAGCACGACCCTCTCGGTCTGAGCCGAGCCATACTTAGCCAGAGTAGCCAGAGGATTTGGTTTACACTCGATCCCCACGCTGTCAAACCATATTTACGTTTATTTAAATCGACGAAATGCATTCAAAAATCGCGCGTACGCTCGTGGCGTCGCACGTCCCTAATGACCAAGTTTTTGCCATCAGATCTTCCAGTGTGCGCCGAGGTTTGAATTTGTTTATCTATGCTATATATTTGAAGTCGTTATCTTGGAATGAAGGTAATTATAAAAGAAATTATACCTTGCAATGTCTACTACTCCATACCTTACTTACATAATTTGTAGAGGAATCGAAGCAAGTGTGGCTAAGCGAGCGGTTTAGGCGTCTGTTTGATAGTCACATGCACGAGCTCAATCCTCGCTAGGCGCGACTTGTACCCTTGAGTTTGTACTTACCTATGTACGGTCCAAATTCAAATTCAAAATGTCTTTATTATCATAGTATATAATAATATCTCTTAATAGTAGTCACTTTGTTTTGTTTTGCACAAATGTTGACGTGAAATCGTTACTCACAGCTAAGTTTATGCCGCTTCCTAGGCGCAAGTGCAGAAGAAGCGGCAAAGGAAAACATCGTAAGGAAACTACACACTTGTTCACTAATGTGTATAAAGGCTGTTGTCACTAGATGAGAGATAGAGTTAAGTTAATCACCTTCAAACAGGTCAAAAAAGGGACTTTTCAGATGATGTCAACACCATTTTACTTAAGAAAGAGCTCCAAATAAATGCCACTTTAAGGTAACCAATGTTACAAATAATGTGTAATATAATCGATTACCTGAATAATAAATCTGACGCTCCCCAGGACGTGACTAGCATCACAACTATCCTAAAAATGACCCATATTTCAGGGATCAATGCGAGCTGTTATCGGTTCGTTTTAAGATTTACCATCGTTTTATTATCTCTTGTGCAGAATATAATACAATAAAATAATAATATATATAAAACTTTAAAAGAGAATTTTTTGTATACAATTGACCGAGAGAAGCATCGCAGTTTCAAGATGGCCAAGATGCTTTTATCCGTCTGTCTGTTCTCGCATACAGGACGCCTTTTTCAACCGATTTTGACGAAAATTGGCACTCAAATTCCTTGATTTATTTAAATTTTTTAGACGACCGCGATTTATTGGTGGAAAAATAGGGGGAACTTTGGTGTTGCGTTATTTATTGACGGATTTCAATCAAATTTGAGAGGCATACTAAGAACTTCATTCTACACAAAAATAAAATCCAAAAGGGGAGGGGCGTGTGGGGGGTTAAGCTTGCTGTAGCGTTATATATGAACGAATTTTAATACAATGGCTTTGCTAAGCCAGGGGAAAGGGGAAAGTGTCAGTTAGTGCATGGTTATAAATGTTAAGTCTAGTGTCAAAAGGTTTACTTCCCAAAATTTTAAGTGTCTCAGAATTTCGTGTGCTAAAATGTCTAGTGTCAAAAGGTTCACTTCCCAAAATTTTAAGTGTCTCAGAATTTCGTGTGCTAAAATGTCTAGTCAAAAGGTTCACTTCTCAAAATTTTAAGTGTCTCAGAATTTCGTGTGCGAAAATGTCTAGTGTCAAAAGGTTCACTTCCCAAAATTTTAAGTGTCTCAGAATTTCGTGTGCTAAAATGTCTAGTGTCAAAAGGTTCACTTCCCAAAATTTTAAGTGTCTCAGAATTTCGTGTGCGAAAATGTCTAGTGTCAAAAGGTTCACTTCCCAAAATGTGAAGTGTCACCATATTGATATTTTATATTCATTAGTTATTTAAATTTTTAGAAGTATTTAAAATGCCTATTTTTACACATCGATGAGCCTGCTCCCTGCCTGGATGCATAAATGCATACAATGAATGCATAATCTCCCATCAGGGATCGATACTTGTTGCAGTTTTGCGAGGGGTGCTTTTTAACGCTTTGTTGTCTAACAAGCTGAAAAGATTAATGGTCCATCAGTTGGCTTACCCATCACTATATGATCATAATCATCATCATTTTCAATCCACATCAACCCACTGGTGAGCATATCTTCTTCTCGAGTCGAAAGGCTATTTATTAACTTAATTAAATCAAATTTGACCAGTATTTGGCCACGGCGATTCCCCGGTCATTTGCCTCATTTAGGTCTTGTATTGTGCATAATGTGGGGCATCTTGGGCATGACAATAAGTGGTTCATTAATTGGACAACACCACACTCGCATTTGTCGTTATTGGAGTAACGCCATCTAACACGATTTTCTAGACATCTCCCAACAACAGCATATGCCTCTCCCTTTTTGCATTATTATATAAAAAAATAAGTAAGTATATTTAATCAGGAAATAGACGTTGCAGGCGCTTTTTACCTGACTACGGCCAACTACGACGAAACCAAACAGAGAGTTACGTGTTTCCCCGCTATATTCATATTGATGTTTGTTCTGCGTGAAATGTAAAAACATTTAAGCTATGCAATTTTCTCAGGGTGAAAAGCTGCGAAGTGTTCTTCGAGACTCTCAACACACCAGCGCTGTGCATCCAGCCCCAACCGGTGATGGCTCTTTACGCGTCTGGGTTCACGACTGGCCTATGCGTGGACCTAGGCCATGATACTGTTGAAGTCAGTCCAGTGTATGAGGGAGGCCTCATCAGGTGGGTATCATTATCTCAATCAATCAATAATTTATTTGCTACTAATACATAAAAAATATACATAGATGTTCTGTAAAATATAGAAAATGTATTCAACCTTACGTAAGGCATGCAAATATTAATTAACAAAAACCATCAATTATGCGTATCCTATTTCATCAATAATTACAAAATAAAGTTATAAAATATGAAAAAATGCGTTATAAATATTAATACATTATAAATAATGAAAGGTCTTACTATTTTTTACTATTTAAATATTCTTTTACATTATAAAAACAATTTTCCAGTAGCCATATTTCTAACTTTCTTTCAAATTTGCATATCTCTTATCTCACTAGGAAGATTGTTATATATAACATTGCACATATTATATAAAATTTTATCATAAATATAACGATTACAACTAGACTTATACAATAAATTCTTATATTGACTCAGTGTACAACTCTCACCGGTGATGAAGTGACATATTATAGTCCTCACGTTGTCATCTTGTTGTAATCATGGCATTTGAAGGAGATTACAACATGAGCACCTGAAACCTCATTGTACAACTTTCTACCAAAATTACTCCAAATGTAAATTATATGAAATTGCTCAAAAACTTAAGTAAGCTATTCCCTATTTTATCAGGTACGCTCACATGCTAACAAAGTACGCAGGAGCTGAAATGTTGACGTACATAAACAATTCACTCCGCGACAGAGGTTACGACTTCGGCACCAAAACCAGAGAAGTCATAGAAAACATCAAACAAGAAGTATACATCACACGTAACGCCGCTATGTCTAGATACGGATATAAAAAAGAATATTTTCTACCCGACGGCACTATAGTAGATATCAGTCAGGAAACATTTATGGCTGGAGAAATGTTTTTTCAACCGGATCTTATATCTGGATACAAAACAGATATTATGCCTATTCAAGAAGCAGTAGATACTTCAGCTTTGCAGTGCGACAATGAACTGAGACCTGAATTGTATGACGCTATAGCTCCTACTGGGGGGTTGTCTAAGATACCTGGGTTGGCAGAAAGGTTGGGGATTGAGATAGAAGAGAGAATTCACAGGCCAGTTAACGTTCTGACGTCATCGGAAGCATATGCCCTGACTTGGTTGGGCGGAGCGGTGTTTGCAGGGTTGAAGAATTCTGAGAAAATTTGGATAACCAAAAAACAGTTTGAAGACTACGGTTCAAGGATTGTTAAGAACAAGTTCATGTAAGTTTGGGAATACATAGTATTAATAATAATTAGAATTTATGGACGCTATTTTATTTCATATATCCTTCTGTTATTTATTATTTTTAAATAAATGATGTATCAACAGCGATAGTACGAAAAATAATCTTCGAACATTATTCTTTCGCAGTTTATTTACCCCTTTTTAGGGTTCCGTGCAAACGGGACCCTATTACTGAGACTCCGCTGTCTGTCCGTCAGTCCGCCTGTCACAGGGCTCTATCTCTTGAACCGTAATAGCTAGACACTTTAAATTTTCACTGAATATGTATTACTTTGGCCGCTATAACAACAAATATTAAAAATAAAAAAAAGTTCAAAATTAGAGGGGGTCGCGTCATACAAAAAACGTGCTTTTTAGAGTTTTTAACTAGATCTTGGCTAATCTAATGGCATTAACTAGATACTTGAAATTTTCACAGATTGTATATTACTGTGGCCGCTATAACAAAAAATACTGAAAATAAGATAATGGTTAATAATTAAAAGGGGTCGACATACAAGAAACGTGTTTTTTTCAGTGCAGTGTTTTTTTTCAGCGTTTTTAACTTGATCTTTATTAACTAGATACTTGAAAATTACACAGATTATGTATACCTATGGCTACTATAACAACAAATACGAACTAAAAATAAGATAAAGTTAAAATTAAAGGGGGACGTCATACAAGAAACTTGTTTATTTAGCGTTTTAAAACATAGGAGGTACGGAACCCTTCATGTACGAGTTAGACTCGCACTTGCCCGTTTTTTTTAACATTACGCTTGCAAGCCATAAGTAAGACGATTTGTTTTTCATTACCTAGTGAGCCAAATACCACATAGGTACATGAACAGTTTATTTTGAACCAACAGAGATATATACATTTAATACAGAAAAAAAAAATTAAGTTCGTAGCACGCAAGATAGTTTGTGTAATGTGTCACAGTGGTATCTAATAGTACCCAGTAGGTACATATAACACTCAGATAACAATCCCACGGTAATATAATACCGTGACAATGCACTGGTTTAAAGTAACTGTATAGTAAACATATTTATTTATTTATTTAAACTTTATTGCACATAAAAAAGTGTACAAATGGCGGACTTAACGCCTTATGGCGTTCTCTGCCAATCAGCCATTGGACCAAGTAGACAAATAATTTGGGTGGTGCGACAGAGTGTGTAAACAAAATTTAAAAGTATCTATAAATACCTACAAGAATAAATCAAGAATATACATAAATATTAAATTTAAAGAAATATATACCAATACAATAACTATAGATAAAATAAATATACAAAATATATAATTATGTAAATATAATACATAAAGAACTAATTATATATGTATGCGGATAGATAAATACATATATGGATGACTACTGATTACCGCGCAGGGACACAACGAAAAGAAGAGACTTCTTGGAGAAACCGTTTTCGAACCGTTTTTAGGGTTCCGTACCTCAAAAGGAAAAAACGGAACCCTTATAGGATCACTTTGTTGTCCTTCTGTCCGTCCGTCCGTCCGTCTGTCAAGACCCTTTTTCTCAGGAACGCGTGGAGGTATGAAGCTGAAATTTATATCAATTACTCAGGTCTACTGTCCCTTGAAGATGTGAAAAAATCAAACTTCTAAGCCAACGCAATCAAAAGATACAGCCGTTTATGCCGCAAATTTTCGACACTTGCAAGGGAATCAAAACCTACAGGGTGCTTCCCGTGAACTCAGAATCTTGAAATTTGGTACGAAGCAACGTCTTATAGCATAGATAAAGGAAAAATTACGAAAACCATAAATTTTTAGTTACATCACATAATATATTTTTTTTTAATAATTTTAAACTTACTACCCATTTCCTCATAAACGCGTAGAGGTATTAAATTGAAATTCATACCAAATACTAAACCTTGCAGGTTTGTACGGAACCCTCGGTGCGCGAGTCCGACTCGCACTTGGCCGGTTTTTTACATATTCGTAAGTTGTAAAAATATCTACTAAGGCCGATTGCTATAATAACTCCTTGCCTGCGCGGTACAGGGAGGTGCGGGCATGTATCACGTCAGTCACGCCCGTCGCCCCTGTACCGCGCAGACTATTCTCATTAAAGCAGCCGAAATATTTTGTTTTTAATTGAAAAGTTTAAATACTTTAAGGAATATTAATATCTAATGCAATATTAAATATAATTATTTTAACATTTCACTCTCAAATGCGTAAATTACGTAACATCAAACCTAATAAAAAAGGTGGTTCCTTATTTATAGGAAGCGTAAAAGCACCGTCAGGGGAAAAACATGGGACTCCAGTATTTATGAAGCAAAAACAGGGTGGAATGAGTCGTTAGACCGGGCTCGTTAGCGGACACGTCGCTGGGACCGGGTAGGGTTTATTTCTATCAACAGCGAAGCTATAAAATATTTTACAACATTCTTCGTCTTACATTTAAGAGCCACGCTCTTGTCGGTGGAGTGCTTTCAATATTTTAATTAATTTCTCTCTTTCTTCCGCCAAGTTCCATAAATCCTTGTATGGTTTTTTCAATTTCGCCATTTTATTTTTCTAACGTTCTCTTGGGACAAAAAATGCGCCCGTTAAGTGTGAGAAAAAATAAACATTTCATCCTGGTGAATAAAGTCTTAGGTCACATAGATATTTTGCAGTAAGTATTTATTTTACTTCAAGTACCTACCAATGCTGAATGAATCACCTTTTGCGTTTACACATGTTTTTATTATGTTATAGGATGGTTTTTCTGTGTAAGTGGCCAATACTGATGTCAGATTTCTGACGACATATCTTGGTATCTGTCATGATATCTACGATGACAGCTGGGATCAACGGCCTGACTGGGTTTGCCTCACTTGCGAAAGCCCTAGTGCCCTAGTAACGCGTTTTCTCACCTAGCCACCAAGATCCTAGATTAAAAATTTTAAAATTAAGCAATTATTCTTACTAATCTGACATCAGAATCAAAAAACTTTATTTCTAGACTCAAGGGCCGTACAATTTGATAGTACATTGTGATTTGTCTCTATACATATATGTATGTATGTATATGTATATAATTACATTAAAGCAATAGATGACTTGCATGGTCTAAACAAATCGTCAACCATGTAAATCTAATTTAATGCTTCAATTAAATTGTATACAACAGGCAAGAAACTTGAACTGTGTAAATGGGCCTTTATAAATGGCAGACTGTATAAGGAAATACTACGTTTAATTCCTTCCTTCCCGCCTCTTAACCTGAAAACTGAGCAATTATTCTGCACACAATCTCTCCAACTCTCAAACACTGAGGTTTAACACGTTTTTAGCTCCGCTCTGTTTTGGTGCGGTTTTCCTTGTGTAAGTTTTGTCATACCACAAAATGCCACTTATGAGCAGTCTCTGGCGAAAAGTCATATGGTTCTATGAATGGTTGAAAGCTAAATCATATTAGATTTGCGTATGATATTGTCCTATTTGAGGAAAATTCGCATTAATTAAAGAGAAAGACACAAGATTTAAACAGGGAAGATACTGGACTGCACTGAATGTGCATAAAACCAATCAGAGATCAGGATCTTTATCATAATATATATATATATATATATATATATATATATATAATATAATATAATATATATATATATATATATATATATATATATATATATAATATAAATAGATAAATTGAAATAGGAACCCGCAGAGAAACTATAATGATTGCCATATACGAGTATGAGTCATCACATTGCCGATATATCAAGAAATGTTCAATTTTGAAAATTAAAAAATGGACTTCTGAAAAGCGTACCGTATGTATTTTCTCTTTTGAAAAACACACACGGTGCGTTTTCCAGCAGTCAAAGGGTCACTTACAGTGACATATAACTAAGTTGTAACCTAACTTGGGCGTGAACAATAGAGAGACCCTGAAACTCTGGTTTCTGAACAAGTTATCAGGACGCGCCAGTTTGCGACGCTAATCTATAATGCATTTGAGTTTCATATGCAAACGTAAAACGTATGGAAGTAACGCTGCCTAAGCTAAACTTTAATCTACAAATACATTACGTAATATTGGAGGGTCCGTGCGTTGCATCAACAAGAGAGGAGTACCCTGGGATCTCCAAGTACGCTTGCTCCGCTACCTCGACGAGCTAGGCTGGCTCGAAGGAAAACAACTACACTAGTCTACAAAAGAGGAGACACAGAAGAATGTCAATGTCTCCCTCACGTGCAAGGGGCAGCCTAGGCGCAAAAAAAAGCACGGAATCAGGTGAACCAGGTGAAACTACAGATACATATACTAATTACTACATAAAATCAGCTATTGGAATTACAAAGTCACTTGTGATTCAAAGAAAAACTAAATGAAGCAAATTATTTTCAAATCTACGAGGTCTTTTATATTCGCAAACAAGTAGTATTAACCACTCTGAATTGCTCATTCTGCGTCAGTGTCGATCAATGAGACATTCCGGTCCGTTTTCAATGGTGTGTGTGTTTCACCACGAGGCTCAAAAAGACAAGCGACATTGTGCCAGCAACAGCTTGCGGCCCTGGTCGGCGACAGTCCAGTCGTTAACGGTCGCGAGACAATCGCCGAACGGTTGACGGTTGAGGTCTCTACCCCCACGTTACCAAACCGACCTAATCGGTTACTTTTTAATTAGGGTTCCGTATCCAAAGGGTGCCAACGGGATCCTATTACAACGAGACACTTAAAATTTTCACCGATTGTGGCCGCTATATCACCGAATAAGATAAAGTAAAAAATTAAAGGGGTCGTCATACAAGAAACGTGTATTTTTCAGCGTTTTAAAACATTGTACGGAGGCACGGTACACTTCATGTACGAGTCCGACTCGCACTTGACCGGTTTTTTTTCGTTTATTGGCGCTACCTTTGCACTTCCCCTCACATACTCATTTCTTATCTTTTTTCTAGTCACTTCAGTCATCGAACTTAGCATAAGTAGCTATTATTAGCATTTATAGCTATTAAACTTATGAGCGTTGTATTCCTTTATGACCAGCAGGAAGGTATCAGATAAGGCACGTCTTGCCGTTCATAAAGGAGTACTAATACCTACTTTAATGTACGGTAGTGAGAGTTGGGTATGGCGGAGAAAGCATGAAAGTAGAATAAATGCAGTTGAAATGCGAGCGCTGAGGAGTATGTGTGGTGTTACCTTGAAAGACCGAATAAGAAATGATGTTATAAGGGATCGGTGTGGAGTGAAAGAGTGACAAAAGTAGAGCAAGGTATGTTAAGATGGTTTGGTCATGTAAAAAGGATGGATGAAAATAGATTAACAAAAAATATTTATAAGGCAAGTGTGAAAGGAAGAGCGGGACAGGGTCGACCTCGGCGAACGTTCTGCGATCAGATTGCAGACGTTCTGAAAAGGGGAGAGGTAAGAAGCACCCGTAACCGAAGGGCATGTATGAAGAGGTTGATGAGTGTAGGTGAAGCGAAAGAGGTCTGTCAGGATCGTAGCAAGTGGAGGTCCATTGTCTCTGCCTACCCCTGTGGGGAACAGGCGTGATAGTATGTATGTATGTCTTATGTACATTCTCTAATTTGTGGTTTCATACTCAACGGCAAACACGAAATGTCATACCTATACGTTAACTTCATAACCGTGTGAGCTTTATCTCCATTACTTTAAGAAAGATAACTCTTTGGCGCTGGCAAATTGAGATCACGCGCCTCATTTAACAGCGTTGTTAGGGACGTGACTGGCGTAATCGGATGCTTGTATGAAAGTAAGTCGTTAAATATTTTGTACAACATAATACTTTATAGTAACGTCATACAACAAGTTTTTTTAGTTTTTTTTTAAATACTATTGACATATTTTTTGTGAAAATTGGATAAGTAGTTTGGACGCTATGGTCTATATGTCATATTTTTCGCAAAAAATAATTTAATTTAAAAGTTTTATTAATATTTACCCATTCAAAACCTATGCTGTGGTGTAATGGCCTCTTATACACGTAATACCTATATAGTTTTACTTTATTGTAACTTCAATGTACTCGTCATTGTCATACATTTGTACGGTCTTATTTCTGCAATCTGGCAGAAAACATGCAGTAATATCTCCTTCTGAATGATACAACTTTAATTTCTGGTCTTATTCATCAGGTAAATTTCACCATTGCAACCAACGGCGAATGCCTATTCACTCTTGCCTTGAAAATCCCTAAAACATATGTATGGGAAAACATCTACACAGGGAGGGAATTCCACACATTAGCGGTTCGCACAATGAAGAAGGATCACTTACTTTCACTTTCACTATATGTGTGCGCAGAATATTAGAGGAGTACCCTCAATTTTTAGGAGATCCCATCATCAGATCTTTACCTGGTGATAATGGGACCAACTTGCATATTAAATACCCTTAAAAAAAAAAAAGATTTTCCAAATCGGTTCAAAACGGAGAAGTTGTGAGGGAACATACAGATAAAAGCATAAATTAAAAAAATACATTCGAATATCGAAGTAGGATACAGTAATTTCCTCCACTGCTGGCCTTAAGGCTCTACTCATTTGGTGTTGCTTATATTGTTCATGCTTAGGCCCTTAATCACTTTAAGAGTGACCGCCTTACAATTTAGAGAAGAATAAATTCCCTATTCTAGGCCGAAAACCGCAAGGCAGTAACTAGTAAAAAGCTCGGAATCAAGTCGTAGTTACAGCAGACCCGCGAAAGCTCGAAGCTCGTAATGTAAATAAAACGACCTTCTAAAACATGCGGCGCGAGCTTTTTCATATTTACGATTTATGAATGGTCCGAATATCTTGTTTGGCCACTTTTTCATGCCTGAATCACTGATGTACTCTGTTTTACTCCCGATTTGAAAAAGGGGAATAAATAGAGATTTATTGCGACGAATAAATCAATATGTACTATAAAACAAAGTCGCGTCCTGCCGTCTATCGTATGTTTGTAGGCTTAGATTTTTAAATATGCCCAATGGATTTTACTGAGGTTTTCATTATTAGATAGAGTGATGGTTTATTTATACCGCATCGGGGATTTACCTATTACAGGGATACATGAATTTTTCGGGGTTCAGTGCTACCCCCATTTGAAATAGATTATTTGAAAGGAAACGAAGATATCATTTAATTTTTTTCCTTGACCAAGCCCTAGAAAATAAATATACTTTTTACATACTTTACTTTACTTGTTTACAGTTTAAAGTGAGAACCTTAAGCTTTTCTTAGCATTTTTGCCAAAATAAGTGGCTGTTTTCCGCAAAAATGCTAAGAAAAGCTTAAGGCCGTACCTGAATTTTCCGGGGTCCAGTGCCGCCCCCATTTAAAATAAATCATTTCAAAGAAAACGGAGACATTATTTAAAATTTTGTTACTACCAAAGCCTAGATAACCCTTCAAAGTATTTTATGAACTACTGTTTACAGTTTAAAGTAAGAACTTTAAATTTTACTACGCACATTTGCGAAAAACGGCCACTTTTGGCTAAAGTAATAGCGTAGTAGTAGTAAAGCTTAACGTTCTTAGGGAAAAATGTATTATCTAAATATCTATCTGTTTTGGCTAAAAAAATTGTAAACATAATACAAACAAAAAAAAAACAGTGTAATATTCGTCGAGAGCAAAGGCCCGGAGCCGTGCTCGACGATATTTTCTGTATTTTTTTTATTATATTTATAATTTGTTTTGTAGCCAAAACGGATAGATATTTAGATAATAATTTTTTTGGTATAATTTTCATATAAAAAGGTGATTGTATAAAATAGTAATAATAAATAGTAATAAAGGCAAATTTCGGGAAATTTAGAGGAGGAGATGTTTTTGATTTTTTTCTATCAAGCCAAAAATACTCAATCGTGTTTTGGCTATTGTCTGTAGAAAATCCTTAAGATTTTTATGTAAATTTTTTGAGGAATAAACTGCACTTACTAGTTTAATAACAGTGATTTTTCAAAAACACGCACAATATTGCAAATTGTGAACCCATCTCGCCTTAACGGATTATACCATCTTACTGCGACATATACATTTATTTAGGAAACCGTCGTAACTCCGCCAGTACAAGCAGTGTAAGCAAACACGCTGTTTATTTCATCGGATCTATCTGGGGGACGGCCGATTTAAAAACGGATTAAACAAAGCCGGATTCACCGCGCGCCCATTAGGCCGGTCTCCGCAAATCCGTATAGATCTACGTGCGTGGGATCAAACGATGGGCACTAAGAGCTTACCGTCATGTTTTTGCCTTTTTTACCCGTCTACGGTAAAGCCAAAAGGAAGGGTAATGATTTTAGCAGTCTATGCATGTAAATTCTATGTATGTGTTCCACCGTAGCATCCGAACTGCTTATCCATTTTTTACAAATGAGATGTCAATCGATTCCTCATTCTTGTCCGGATAAAAAAGGGTACAATTTGTAAGCTAAAAATATAAATAACGAATGTTACATACAAAACAGTTTGAGTCATTTTTTGTTTTGTTTTGATATCGAATGGGGTATCATATGAAAGGCGTTAATTGGCACATTTCAAATATATATATATAATTTTAGGTGCGTAAATGGCTGCCGAACTTGGATTATTTGGATAATTCATACATTTAGGGTTCTGAAAAAAAAATTAAAAAATGGAAATCTACTGGACCGAATCAGGTAAAATTTTGGTAGGATGGTTTAATCTTATGTATGACCCAAACAATATGTGCAAAGTATTTTTTTTTTGAATAAGGATCATTTTCGGGGTATAAATTAGGAAATTGAAAAAGAAAGTTTTGCAAACCTTACTGTGTCATATATCAAATGAAAGGGCGCTATGAGGATCTCAAATATATTTTTGTTACAATTATAAAATAAATAGTTTTGATTTTATTCATAAAAGAAGACGAAAATTGACCATCCCCACCCCTGATCTCCGAAACTACTGAGCCTATTTTTTTTAAAAAAATACGAAATATTGTTCTTTGCTTATAGATTACAAGAAAATCTATAAGAATTCAATCAATTGTACGGAACCCTCACCACGGGAGTTTAACTCGCACTTGGCCGGTTTTATTTAGTATTTTCTTGTAGTCGGGTACCTATTAGTTTATAATGCGTAACTATATACTTATATCACGTTAGTAATAATGTTCCAGCAGTCAGGTAGTAGTTTTTAGGGTTCCGTACCCAAAGGGTGCAAACGGGACCCTATTACTGAGACTCCACTGTCTGTCCGTCTGTCCGTCTGTCACAGGGCTCTATCTCTTGAACCGTAATAGCTAGACACTTGAAATTTTCACAGATTATGTATTACTGTGGTCGCTATAACAATAAATACTAAAAATAAAAAAAGTTGAAAATTAAAGGGGGTCGTCATACAAAAAACGTGTTTTTTTCAGCGTTTTTAACTAGATCTTTATAATGGCATTAACTAGATACTTGAAATTTTCACAGATTATGTATTACTATGGCCACTATAACAACAAATACTAAAAATAAAAAAAATAAAATTAAAGGGGATCGCCATACAAAAAACGTGTTTTTTCAGCGTTTTTAACTAGATCTTTATAATGGCATTAACTAGATACTTGAAATTTTCACAGATTATGTATTACTATGGCCGCTATAACAAAAAATACTAAAAATAAAAAAAAGTTCAATATGAAAGGGGGCTCGTCATACAAAAAACTTGTCCTTTAGCGTTTTAAAACATTGTAGGTACGGAGGTACGGAACCCTTCATGTACGACTCCGACTCGCACTTGCCCGTTTATTATTTAAATATACTTTATCTTGCTTAAAAGCTACAAAAGGTAAAACACGTGTTTACTTATTTTGCTAGAAAAATAAGAATGCTCATTATATCTTGCATGCTCAAAAATCAATCATCGTTAGAAAAGGATTGCTTTTTAATACAAGCTTTTATTTAGTTTTATTTACCTGTGCCGTTGTCTGTGTGTCTGTAATTAAATCATGCAAGCTCCCCATTTTCCATTATCAGATTGAGTTGAAATTTCACATACTTGTTGGGTGATTATGGTATTAATTACTTGATCTCATGATGAAGCCGGAAGGTGGCCACGGCATCTCTGTGACAAAACAACGTAACCCCACCGAGTTTCGCTCAATTGAATCGTCTTGAGAAGCATTTTAAACTTTTTTGTTCATTGTTTTAGATAAAAGCTTGTTTTATAAAAGCATGCTAGTAAGCTTCGTTCGTGCAAGAGATTTCGAAGGGCAGGCTTGAAACATGTCATTAGCATGCAAATGTAAAAATAATTTATAGTCAAAGAGCATGCTAGTTTTAATGAGTTACTTTTGGCGTTTCTTTTTAGCAGTGAGGTTCCGAAACGCTATCGTTATCAGAAAAACGACAATTAATAATTTACATATTAATAAATATTACACGTAATGTATACCAAACTTATTGATGTTTAAATTTGCCTGCAAAGGTCTAATTACTGAATAAACATTTGATTTTTTTACAGAAATAGCAAAGTTTTCACAAAATTTAAATTTGAGTGAGTATATTGCCATCACCTCTTACTCTAAGCGCAGCTGCGCTCACTTCGGTGCTCGCTTGGTCGGCAACAAGCATACCCTACCCTATACATTTCCGCACACCAGTTTTGTTCACACGAATAGGGAAGTATGGAGTGTAGAATATAAGCAGTCCCATCTTGTGAATCGCAATGTGTTTGTCGGAAGGCGTTCAGTTGCACCGGCTACAGTGGCGCTTGTGAACCTAGCTAATAGGTAAAATTTTCAGGAAGCATAAAGTAAGAAAAAAAAGCTGTCGACCTGAGGCTGAGGAGAATAGGACCACTCAAGTCTCCCCGTGGATGTCGTAGAAGGCGACTTAGGAAACACAAGCTAAACAAAGCTTATCAATGAAACCTCTCCAAACCGTCTGGCCAGCGTGGAGAGTCCGGCTAGTATGTAATATATGGCTCTGGTAGTACAGAAGGCCGTACTCCTGCAGCAGAGACTAAAAAAGACCTAATGATGATGACAAAAAATACTAGAGATTTAATTTTCACTTTAACCCCACTTGGGCAACTTTTTTAAATCACTTAACTCTCATGAAATTTAATCATCATCATCATTTCAGTCGCATAACGTCCACTACTGGACATAGGCCTCTCCCAAGATTAAAGTTAAATGTTTAAAAGCTATTTAACAGTAAACACCATAAATGTTAATAGAAGATCTTGAAAATTAACACACACTGTGGTGACTTTATCGCTAATTTGAAGGGACTTGGAACTATCCCACCATATGAGATAATCCCCTTAATTCTATCCTCCATGAAGGGGGCAGACGGAATTTATGTTAGCAATAAATTAGTGGGTCTGCGAAAGAAATATTGGGCGGCGGCACGCAGGTATCGGCGTTTGTACCCATTATCTACCTTAAAAGGATGTAATGTCTGACCGACGGCTTTAATATATACTATTTTTATTATTACGAGCCAGTTATGTCCCAATTTTGGACAAAGGTCTCTCTCTTTTTCATTTCCTTTGGTCTTCCGCTTTTGATTTCCATTCGCTTTTGTATGTCTTTTAAGAGTGCTAACCCTAGAGTTCCCCATAAAATCTTAGTCTAGCTTTTATTTTGAAATGACATCAGACTACGGCAGTATTTGTAACTTCACAAAAATTGCATATAATTAGGCATATAACTAGTTTTCAACAGTCAAATATGAACATGAAATAAAATATTAGGGTGTAGAAGTTTTCCATACTGATAGACAAATATGATATCATACACTATATTATTTTTCAAGTTCATATTTTGTCATATGAAATTTCTTTCAAATTACAATATTTTGCCAATATCTGACATGTCGTTTCATAATAAAAGACTACGTTTGTATGGAAAAGTCTGATGCTGTCTAGGGTGGTAAGAAGACTCTTTAAGTTCTTTGCCTCATCTAGACCCGGTTCGGCCAGGTCCTCGTTTACCATTGATCGTCCAATCAGTGAATTTGTTTCCTTTGATTTGATCTTCAGGCATTCAAGTGACGTGACCAGCCCAGTCCCGTTTTAAGCTAGCTGCTCTAGTGGCTACGTTGACAGCGCGAGAGCGGAGCTCTGAGAGTGGATGGTGGTGTTCCGTACTCGATCTATCAGTTTGATTCCTAACATACTTCATTCCATGTTGCCCTGGCAAATTTTGTGCTTCTGGACGTCTGTCAAAGACCATGTTTGAGCACCGTATGTAGGTATGGGAAGTATACTTTGCTGATATCAGTCATCTATTTTAGAGTCCGCCCCGAGTGCGAACTCGCGACTAATAAGGCAAAAAGCATGGACCAGTGGCTCTCATGCTGGTCATCATCTTCCTTACCTCCCTCATTTTTACCCCTCATTTCCCTCTATCACCCGTCATTCTTTTATCTACTCTAATTACATGACATGGAGTCATGCTTTACGCACTTCATCAATCCCTTCTTTGGCCATTCCCTGCCTTTATGCCCGTTTACAGCACTTCATCAATCCCTTCTTTGGCCATTCCCTACCTTTATGCCCGTTTACAGCATTTCATCAATCCCTTCTTTGGCCATTCCCTACCTTTATGCCCGTTTACAGCACTTCATCAATCTCTTCTTTGGCCATTCCCTACCTTTATGCCCGTTTACATTCATATTAATTATTTTTTGCGCTAGTCTAGAAGAAAAGAAAAAACGTAGAATACCAGTTGCTTTGATTCCCGCGAAGATCGTAAAAGCTAGTAGTCTACCTTGAATTTGTTCTTTTATTTTAAATCAAACAATAACAATCATTAACGTCACAAATTAGAAGAATTTACATAGGACGTTTTTCCCAAACCAATTGGTTTAGGAAAAAGGCAACCAATTAGGGTGATTAAAAGATTCCCGATACAAAGAATGAATTAATTAAATTTCGCTGAAACTTAAATAAATTAACTGGAGAAAGAAAATAAAAAGCTTTTAAATTCTTATAACGAACTCTTGTTTTGTCTGTCTTATCGTGCGATTGATTTATTGATCATTCATTGCGATTACCAACCCGCCTGCCTAGCGTGGTGATTGTATCGTGTGTGCCGTGTGGTTCCCGGCAGAGTAGAATAGGACCACTCCAAGTCTTCCCGTGAATGTCGTAGAAGGCGACTTAGGAAACACAAGCTAAACAAAGCTTATAAACATCAATGAGACCTCTCCAATCCTTCAGGCCAGCGTGGATAGTGTAGTAGTGTGTAGGCCAAATCCTCTGACTGATCCGGCTTATATATATATATGGCTCTGGTAGTACAGAGAAGGTCGTGCTCCTGAAGACTAAAAAAAATACCTGATGATAATGGAACAATGTGTACGGTTTACCCACGTTGTGTAGTTGGAAAGGCCGACCAATTTTCGATTGATTTAGACGATGATCATCAGGGCGAGGCCGAAAAGCTATTTAATTTAATTATAACATAATTGACCAATGTCTGTCCACGGGGACACGGTCATTTGCCTCATTTAGGTCTTGCATTTTGCAGGATTCAGGGCATTACAATACTATGTAAGTTAATCGTAGGTATACAATATTCATAATGAATTTATCCCATTCTTTATTAAGAAACGCTTTTAGTCCAGCAATGATATGCGCGGGAAAAGAAGCAGCTGTCACATTCTAAGGTAGTATTTTATAGTAAAATATCCTTCAAACAACCGATTGTGGTGGTCGAACTCCAATTGAGTACATATGTTGTGATTGAGCATCGAATTGGATTAATTAAAGTGGAAATATGGCGCTGTCTAGTAAAATTTCCAAATAACCAGCTGGAAATGTGCGATTGCGTATTGGTGTATTTAGTTGAGCTGAGTGGTGTTCATACGAGTACAGATTTTGAGAAATACAGACAGATACAAAGTACAGATTCTACCAAACTGTTGCGCAATTTGGCAGAATCTGTATAATGAAACTGTTTTTAACACCCGATAAAAAAAGGGGTGTTATAAATTTGGCGCTAATGTCTGTCTGTCTGTGGCATTGTAGCGCTCGAACGGATGGACTAATTTCAATGCAGTTTTTTTAAAGTGATAGCAAGTTCCCTTGCGGTGGTTCTTAACTATGTTTGATAAAAATCGGTCCAGCCGTTTAAACGTTATTGAGGATTAACGCTTGAAAATTAAGGCTTTCTCTAGCAAATACATAGATGGCGCTATCCGTAGCACGCATGTAGCGCGACTTGATGTCCGTATCAAGTCGTATCAATAGTTCCGGTTTACATCACTAAATGGCGTTCTTGACGGTCAGGGTTGTTTTAATTAGCCTAGCAAATAAACTTGTTTTAAATGAATAAACGGTGGATGATCACAGAGATAGAGGACGACCTAGAAAGACGTGGGGGAAATGTGTTAAGCGGGACATGATGGACAGGGGGGTTAGTACAGATATAATAAATGATAGAAAACGATGGAGAGAGTTGACATACAGAGCCGACCCCAAATAGGGAGAAGGCGAGGAAGGTGATGATGATGAAACGATTAAAAGAAATCTATTATGAATCGGTGGTTTAAGCAGTTTAGGTACTGGCTGTTCGTCTGTGAGACACAAGTTCAGTCCTCACTAGTATAGTTGCGACTTGAACCTCTTCGAGATTGTACTCGTAGTCATGTACGTTCATCACAAAAATCTGCCTGTTCCTGGTCCTAATCTCCCGCGAAAATACTGGCCCCAAATAAATAGACGCCGAACTTCACATGGAAGATGTCCTGAATTAATGTGCAGGTGGAAATTGTAGGAGTATACAGTCTATGTTCTACCTTACTGACTCTTGTCCAATCGTGTTTATTGAGGGTGGCATAATATAAATACACGAAGCCGATGGCGACGTTACTAAATGGATTGACAGCCTTCCATTCACCCTCTAACTTTGCTGCATATTTTAGAAAACCATTCGCAAATTAATAAATCACCAAAAGGACCTAAGTATTGATGGTGTCTGTGTGAGCCCGAGTGGTTTTGGGTTAGAATAGGACCACAGATGTGAAATAAGACATGACGTGTTGTATTATACTCATTGGCACGACCACGGCAGTTTTTCTGTACTTTTTTTCGGCATATATTAATGAAATAAAGAGTAATTTCATGTACTTACACATTTTAAAAGTGTACTCTTATAATTTGAATATTCCAGTGGTCGTGACTGGTAGAAGTTTTGTAACACGATCGAACCAAGGTTTTTAGGGTATTGATATTATTTGATGGATATTAAGAGTTATATAATTATAAATTATTGAAAATAGAGGTACTAAACTTTACACGCTCAATTTGAAGCCTAAATTGGTCAGAAATTCTTATATTTCTCTTATTCATATTTAAATTATAGACCTCTTATAAAAAAATGTTTTCAGGAAACTTACGATGAAGTGAAGTCTTCTTAAAGGTTTACAAATAAGTTAGTGGACCTCTTGAATATTACAGAAAAAAATCGGAACTAAAATTTACATGGCGCCCACAAAATAGTTTAAAAACGACCAGTGACCCGGTAGAGCTATTATTTCTGGTCCCCTAACTAAGATGTTGAAATCAGTTTGTTGTTTAATAAGTCAACAGATATAAATACCATAGCTCTTTTAAGTTCTAAATATTTTCTCTTTTTTTTCAAAATTTTAGATCTTATTGTAAGTACGGAAATTCCAATTTTCATTATCATAATTTTTATAATACCGAGTAGGAAGTAAGCTTACCTGCGCTCCCACCATGCCTTCCCTGAGCCTGGGCAGATCCGTGTGGGAGTACTTAGAGATGGACCAAGGCTCGACCACTGTCAAGTCGGTGTCCAGTTCAAACTCGTTGATCTGGTTTCGCAGGAACTTTCTGATGTTCCACGGGAGGTCATTGTGCCTGGAAAGAAGGTCAGTGTTAACTACTCTCAAACATCGCGTTGAATCATTAAAAAATTATATACGGACAAATAACACAGATTGAGCTAACTCAACGATACTATATTTTATAACAAATACATATACAGCTAAACATTCAAGACCCAGGTCAATCTGAATGAGATCATTTTCCATCTTGAATTAACCGGGGATCGAACCAGGGGCCTCCGGTGCGAAAGCCTGGCATGATGACCACTAGGACAGAGAGGTCGTCAAAATCAACAAAAATCATTAGGATCTTACAAGATTAAAACTTTGGAGCTAGTTCAATTTGTGTAATTTATCTATTAATCTCTTTATTCATTTTTTGACAAGTTTTTATAAAATATTTATAATAAGTAAAATATACTACAAATATATATACATTATAAAAACCTAACCTAGCTGCCCGTTGGTAACGGGGCAAGGCCCGAACTACCGGCGGTTAGGGCCACAGAGAGGAAACCTCCTGACAATACGTGCCGTGTACTGCCTTCTGAATCTGATCCTTGATCCAGCCATCTAGCGAAAGAGTCTTAAGATGTTGGTCAAGACTCTTCGCTATAAGACCGTTCGCCGATACGACTATCGGGACAATAATCGTCGAATCCACATCCCACATAGCAGTCACCTCGTGGGCCAAGTCAAGGTACTTGCTAAGCTTGTCCTTCTCGGCCTTCACGAGTTTCTCGTCATGCGGATCTATCAGCACGATATCAGGCTTATTGGCGACAATAGTCCTGTCCGTTTAATTAATTTATTATCTATTAACTATTATTAGGTAGTTACTAAATTGGTATAGTCCTTGCTGTATGTGTGCGCACGCAGCCAATCCAAAATGCCCCGAAATGGAAAGGGACGCGCAACCAAAAACAGCTCTAGTAATGCGATCTCCAGCTGGGCCACCGAGCTACTCAAGGTCCTTAGGACCTTAAATTGAGTCGGTAAAATTTAAGTCCTTATCTATTAATTTATTATTACTAAATTTCACGCATTCACTTATTTATATATAAATTATATAATAATATTAGCACTAATGTCCAACTAGATTTGTTTGCTGATAGATTGTCAAAATTTTAATATTCTGTTTATCTACATAATTCGCTGATTCATTTTTATTTGCTTGCATGTATTAATATTCTCTGTAGCGTGTACAGACTTTTGTAGGATTTCAGAATAATATTGGTCTTAGATATAAGTACTAGTACCTTAATTAATAGAATAAAATTTATCAATTACAGGATAAACGGAGCCAAAAACTTAGCAAAAGCAGTTTAAAGATACTAGCCGTTACCTCTAACCAACCTTAGTTACAAGCCAATATAAGTATATGCTGGACTGAAGGCCTCTCCCACCCAAAGGAAGATTTGCCCACAATCACCACGCTGGACAGCAGGTGCCATAAAGTATTTGTACAGAAGACGCTGCTGCACGTTGACTGCCTCTGTGGTCCAGAGGTCAAGGCGTTTGCTTTGTGATCGTGGGTTCAAATCCCACTAAGGAGCATACTTTGTGAAAGGTTGTTTCCAGTCTGGTTAGAATATTGCAGGCTTGAATCACCTGATTATCCGAAAAAAAGATGGTTCCATGCTTCGGAAGGCACGCTAAGCTGTGGGTCCCAAATGCCATCTAGCGTTTGTTTTAACTATCCTAGGATTGCTTCTGGTCTACCCTTTGGGTTGCGGAGGCCAGACGGCAGTCGCTCTGTGTAAAAACCAGAAACCTCGTCAAATCACCTAGGTTAGGTAGCGGACCCCGGGCTCTGAAGCGTTACCGCTGAATACGCTCAGATGATGATGATGACGCTGTTGCCCGTTCTCTGTCATCTATACTTCCCTTAGTCGCCTATTACGACACCCGTGGTGACACATTGTATTCTACGATCTGCGTGGGAAGAGAAGTAGCTGGTACAAATATCGTTTATTATTTCACCTAGACTAGCACAAAGAATATTTTGGCAGTCATCAATTTCAGCTTGTAATTTTAAAACATGGCGTTTTTAATATTATATTAATTGGCGTACAGTCCTGTTTACATTTTGGTATTGAGATAGTCGATTAATGGGATTAATTAATTTAAATACGAACGGGTTCCGCCATTAAGCCGTTTGAGTGGCATTAATATTAACGGCGGTTAATTATTCACTGAACATCGTTATTGTCGATTAAATTTCACAAATTTTATATCTAATTTCAATATCTTTTATCTTTCAGTCCGTCTCTGTCACACACCCTACGTACAACAGAGACACGTGACCCGCGACGGTTTCAGCTATTTCTATCGCACGTAGGGTTTGTGACAAAAACTTAAATTTTATGAAGTCATATTAAAGTTCTCATCCGTTACGTACACAGAACCCTAAAAAGGGAAATGAATAAAGCATTCCATTCAATCGAATGTAAGTTGTTTCTCCGATTTATTTTCAGCTCCGATCCGCAAAAGTTATTGCAATTGTTTACTCGAGTTGTGGAATTTACAAACAACTTGTGTATTTTGTTTCGGAGCGCAATCACCGGTGTTCATAGTAATAAGATGGACTTAGCCATGACAAGGCCCAGGCCAGCAGATTTGATCTAGGCCCTTAGTTGTTGTGAACTTTGTGCCAAGTGTGCCAACACATAATATTAGGTCCTTACATATGAAATTGCCGTTCAGTATCAAAAAAGTGAAACAAGTTTTTTTTTAATGAAATTATTATTTAATCAATCGAAGTATGCGCCGTTGTTATCGATACACTTCCGCCATTTTATAGGCAGATCATTGATACCTTTGGAAAAAAAATCCTGGGAGCGAGAGTCTATGAACTGTTTGAAGGCGGTTTTGACTGCCTCATCAGATTTGAAATTTTTACCTTGTAAAAAGTTATCCAAATTTTGAAAAAAGTGGTAATCGGTTGGGGCAAGATCTGGAGAGTATGGTGGGTGACGCAGACGTTCCAGTCGCAGCTCCTCTAACTTGGCGATCGTTTGATGTGCAGTGTGTGGTCTAGCGTTATCCTGAAGGAGCAGTGGGCTAGAGCAATTCATCAGTCTCGGTTGTTTAATGGCGAGCTTTTCCATCATTGTTTGCAATTGTTGGCAATACAAGTCTGCAGTAATCGTCTGGCCTGATCTCAAGAAGCTGTAGTGGATAACACCAGCACTGGTCCACCAAACACTAACCAGAATCTTCTTTTTGGTCAGTTTTCGCTTAGGGCAAGGTTTTCCCGGTTATCCAGGGTCAAGCCATTGTGATGATCGCTTCCGATTGTCGTACAGGATCCATTTCTCATCACAAGTCACGATATGGTTCAAAATCCCCTCATTATTGTGGCGAATAAGCAAAGAAACGCAGCAAGCAACGCGTGTTTGTTGGTTTGCTTCAGTCAATTCGTGCGGTACCCACTTTTCGAGTTTTTTAATGTTTCCGATTTGGCGCAAGTGGATAAGTATCGTTTTGTCACTTACGCCGAAGGCTGCTGCTAATTCAGAAGTGGTTTGAGATGGATCCGCTTCCACTATCGCCTTCAATTCTTCGTTATTCACTTGAGTATCAGGTCGTCCGCGAGGCTCATTGTGTAAATCGAAATTTCCGGAACGGAAACGTTGAAACCAAAAACGCACCGTTCGTTCGTTAGCGGTGCCTGGTCCATACACGTCGTTAATTCTTCGAGTCGTTTCTGCAGCACTGGTGCCACGGTGGAACTCGTATTCGTAAATACCGCGAATTTTCAATTTGTCCATAGTTTGTTTGTTTGTTTGTTTTATATCTTTATTGTACAAGAAATAGTTACAGTTAAATAGTTAAGTAATAATAGACCAAAATATTTTGTACAATGGTGGACTTATCCCATAGTGGGATCTCTTCCAGTCAACCAAGTATCAGCGAAAGAATTCAATTAATGGACATAACGGGCAAAAGTCAACGTACAATCGCAATAAAATACATTTAAAGTTTTAAATCTAAAATAAATTATATATTATATATCTATAATACATAAACTAATACATAAGAACATAAAGTATCTATAAATATTACCAACTTAAATAAATAAAATACATATACTACAATATTATTAGCTCAAAATGTCTGAGGAACCTTCGTAATATCTTCTGAGTGTGGCTTTGAAGGAATCGAGAGAGGGCGCATTTATTAAGTTGTTGTTGTTATAGCAATGTTGAAACTCAAACAAATGATGTTAAAACAAATGAAATACGAATTTTAAACAATATTTTTCTGACTTTATTATGAAATAAATTTGAATTTGGAATTCCTAATGAAACGCAAGATATTTGATTTTAAAGTTGCCAGTATTGAAAATCGGCAATTTCATATGTAAGGACCTAATATTTCGAAATTGCGCAACCAAGCTTCGGCAAAACTACCCCTGCAATGGTATTCGAATTACTAGCAACATACTATGCCGAATTTTTCACGAAAAGTCCGCGTAATTTCAGCCGTGCAACTTTGTTATGTGTTTTGATGCTAATTATTTTTAGTATTCAGTTTAAACATTATCCACCCAAAACGAGACCTCCCGTAATATACCACCTTCTCTTTCGCCACTGCCATTTTGATTTCGCGGAGTACTTCATTCGTTTTGTTTGCTCGTTCAATTATATTTGACGATGAATAATAATGATAAAAAAGCAGCCAAGTGCGAGTCGGACTTGCCCATGAATGCCCTTGGCTTCCGTATCAGCAAGTAACATTTTACGATTTATGACTTATTAAAAAAAACTACTTCCTAGACCTCGTTCAAACCAATTTTCGGTGGAAATTTGCATGGCATTTATTTATTATTGCATGTACATCATATATATTTTTTTTTTGTTTTATTACCACTTTGGAAGTGTCTGTCGCGCAAACTTCTCCAAATATAATATGCATGTCAATGGTCACCCAAGGATGCCAAAGGCCTTGTAAAATGGAGAAAAAATAGCCGGAACACTTTCAATGATTTGGCTATAGTTTTACAACCGGCCGCCTGCCCGACGTCAACCCTCTTTGGGAAAGTATTTTACGAAAAGTTTTACCACTGGCCGCCGCCCGACGTTAACCCTCCTTGGGAATAGGGGCAGATATAGATATACATACTATCACGTCATTATCCATTATGGGGCAGACAGAGCCAAGAACAGGATAACCCAAAGGCCTCGTTTAGTGCATTGAAGTATAGACCTTTTTTACAAGCTTTTATTTAACTTGCAATGTATGTTTGTTCGGGTGGAATCTTGCAACTCAATTTTGAAGCAGATATCTTCAACTGATTGAGCTGAAATTTTGCGCGCATATGTATATCACGTGACAATGCAATATTATGATGACTTGGAGCTGATCTGATGATGAAGCTGGAAGGTGGCCATACGAACTCAGTAATAAAACGACGCAACCCCATTGAGTTTGGGCTTATTTGTTATGTGTTGACAAGACCTTTGGTCTCATAATAAAAGCTTGTACAAAAAATGTTTTTTTTTGTAAAAACTAATTTAATCTAAGCCTTGATATTAAAGCAAGGCCCCGGGCGGGTGCCTTGTTTGCTCTAAATACACCGATCCTTTCACATACCCAATATCTGATCAAGTCTGAAACAACGCTTTGGTTTTAATTTTTTTGTTATAACCTGAACCTGAAACCTTTCGTGCTTAATGTTTTCGAATCGAAAATTTTACGAAAGGAAGCTTGCAGGCCCTGAAGAGTTTTACTTACTGTTCTGTCTAGTTTTTTTTTTGTGTGTGGAAGTAGCCAAAACTTGTATCATATTTTTCAAGCTGCCTAAAAGCTTGACGACTAGCTGTCATACAAAGATGCCAGTCTAACGGTACAGAAGACAGTAAGAGTACCTATTCCATACAGAAAGAAATCTCCTAAGGTACGCGCACTATGCGTCCCCGCACCCCTCCCCCATTCTTGTGCCTCTATGTTCCGCCGTGCACACGTCAATGTGTGTGTTCTTCCGCTCTCGCCCCTCGACGTGGCAAGAACGGGGGAGAGGTGCGGGGACGGGGAACGGGGACGCATATTGCGCGTACCTTAGCAGATTCTGTTCTGTATCAAATACCCTTACTGTCTTCTGTGCTAACGGCTTGACGTGCCTTTTGAAGCAAAGAGGAGCTCGAGAAATTTATAAGCTTGTGGTCATCCACGGGCGGACCAAACCCGGTTGCCCAACTAGCGAAAGGGCATTGAGTCCTCCTACCGAGCCCTCCGAAAAATGAGAAAAAAACAAAGCCTGTTCCAATTCATTCAGACATGTGCGAGAATGACAATCTGCCTGCGTGGTACGGTGGTCAAGGCGTTTGCCTTGGGATCCGGAGGTCGTCCGGACAAGCATACTTAGTGAAAAGTTCTTCCAGTCTGGTAAGGATATTGCAGGCTTGGATCACCTGAGTATCCGCTGTATAAAGCTGTGGAGCCATCTAGCGTTTGTAACCTATCCTATTCATTCTGGTCTACCTTTTGGGTTGCGGAGGTCAAACGGTAGTCGCTCTGTGTAAAAACCAGAAGCCTCGTCAAATTACTGAGGCAGCGGACCCCGCGCTCTGAAGCGTTACCGCTGAGGATGCAACCGAGAATACGTTTGGATGATGATGATTTGCGAGATGGATTACAACATCCAAACATCTAAAACTACAAACTTTTACATTATTGTTATTAATGTTAGTGGGATAATTATAAACTCAGGGTATAGACGTCTTAGTGTACGCGTCGCGAATCACATTCGCTCTGAGGAAGGCTTCCGGATGAGGTCGAAACATGTCGCACTTTTGCGTGAGTTACCCTTTTAACGCGTATTTATAATGTCTGTATCCCACGTTGGTTTTTACCAAAAACATTGTAGGAAAATTAAATAATTCAAAGTCTTACTCGTCCCTACCTCTGTATATTTTAACAATAAAAAAAGGAATGCGACGTTTCTCGCGCCGTTACAGCTGTATGTTTTCTTCAAGTCGTAAAGGATTCCAAGAATTTCCCCAGAGAATAACACTGGAATCGTGGCACTGAAATTCACTGGAATATCACGCATTTACTTGTGCGACTTTACAAAATTATTAAAAACTGTTGCCTGCGAGCTCAAATACAATTCGTTATTTGACAATATCACGGGGGGAGCTCAGTGGCCCGTTAGGAGTACAATTTTTTTTTATGTTGTAGGGCGGCAAACAACCAAGCGAGTCACCTGATGGTGGGAGATCACCGCTGCCCATGGACAACTGCAACACCAGGAGTGTAACAAGAGCATTCCCGGCCTTTCAGGAAGATATAGACTCGTTTTTTGAAGGTTTCAATGTCGTATCAGTTCGAGATCACAACTGCAGGAAGTTGATTCCACAGTTCAGTCGTACGTGGCAAAGAGTCTCTTTTAAAACGTACGGTGGTTGATTGCCAACTATCCAAGTGGTGTGGATGAAATTTTAATTTCTGGCGGGTGGTGTGGTGATGAAATTTAGCAACGGATAGGTGGAGCAATTCTTCAGAGCATCCCTAAAAGAGCCAGAGGATCGAGACGGCCGACGAAAGAGACGAGAGCATTGCTAACGCTTTCGCAAGTTAAGCAACCCCGCGCGTAGTCCGCACTTGGGTGGGCTACCACAAGTGGCATAAAAAATTCTCGAGCTCGAATTAGTGCTAAATGCTAGGTGTTTTAATATCACAGGAGGAGCCCGGTGGCCCGTTAGGGTACGCATTACTAGCGCTTTCGCAAGTTAAGCAACCCCGCGAGTGGTCCGCACTTGGATGGGTGACCACAAAAACTACTCGTGCTTCCGAATTGTAGTATTACACCAATAGATCAACTCAGAGCATTTCTTGTAGCCACAAGAAATCTTATGGACCTTCAGTGGAAGATCCATGAAGCCAACTAACCTTCATAAATATGCGATAAAAAGGTTACGTAGAAAGTCAGCTACTGGCCACGTTTAAACCTCATCCAGAGATTTTCTTCAGGGTGAATGTGACTCGAGATGCGCGCAGTCTTCCTGAACTACACTGCGTTCGAACGCGCGTAAGAGTGCGGTTCGGGACGATTTCATGCTTGTAGTTGACTTTCTACCTCTACTTTCTACCGACTTTTTACCTTTCTATCTATATCGCATATTAATAACTTCTGGGTCTCGTTAGTTTTAACTTTTTCGAAAAAGAATAAGTTTTATCGTACAAGCTTTAACTTTAAGCCTAGGTACTCATCAAGACAATTGTAATAAGCCCAAACTCGATGGGGTTGCATCGTTTTATTATAGGGTTTCTAAAGCCACCTTCCGGCTTCATCATCAGATCAGCTTATTGCATTGTCATCTGATTTACATATATTACAATACAATACAATACAAATTATCTTTATTGCAATTTAATAATTCATAAACTAAAAATAACAAACACAAAGAAAATATTGGTACAAAGGTATATATTCTTCTTCGTCTAAGCGCATTCCCGGTTGCATCCTCAGCTGTGCTGCTTTGGAGCCCGGGGTGCGCTTTCCCGCTTTTTCTTCTCAAAATATAATATGCATGTCAATGGTCACCCAAGGATGCCAAAGACCTTGGCAAAATGGAGAAGAAATAGCCGGAACACTTTAAATGATTTGGGTATAGTTTTACAACCGGCTGCCTGCCTGGCGTCAAACCTCTTTGGGAATGTATTTGTGCGCAAAAAATTTACAACCGGCCGCCGCCCGACGTTAACCCTCCTTGGGAATGCAATTGCAGCACGAGATGTTTGTGGTTAGTCCTTTAGTCGCCTCTTACGACATCCACAAGAAGAGATGGAGTGGTTCTATTCTAACCCGGAACCACACGGGGAGGGGGGGTTCATGTCATCTGATTTATATTAGCATTCACAATTTAATCTCAATCGAAAATCGGGGCAAGCCAGTAAAAAGCCAACTTACCCGTCAGTCAATGGCACTTCTTCCAAGATCTGCTTGGCGATTTCCAATCGTTCACGATCGTAAGAAGCCGCAGCCACCACTGCAGTGATGGCAAACAAAACGCACGCAACCGCACGACGCTCGCACGGGACAGACATTCTCACTGTTGACAAAATGGTCACGTTAATTAAAAGGAAACAGTGATATAACGCTTAAAATTATGAATAATTTAAATGGTTTACTCATGATATATATTTGGAAAGGCCGCCCGGTTAAGATCGATTTAGATAATCATCAACAAGGCGAGTTTTGGAAGCGGCGCAGCGTAGCTTCTAAAATTCGCCTCGCTTCTAGATATCGTCGCTTAGGTAACAATACCGCGTAAGTCAAATTTAAAAAGTTTTAAGGAGAGTAACGTCCGAAAATATCTATCCAATGACATATAAATCGACATATGTCATTTTTTTGACTTACGCGGTATTGTTACCTAAGCGACGATATGTCCATGTAAAATAACAGCTTTTCCGAGATTAATAGGTTTTATAATTAAGAGAATAAAAGATTTATAGGTCTCATAATTGAGAACATTAATTAGTAATTCTCTTAATTATAAAACCTATTAATCTCGCAAACGGCTTCAATTATTTCGATTAAAATTTGTATGTAAGGGGGTTTAAGGGTGAAATATCGATTTTTATATCACTTTAATTTTTATAGAACCTCTTTTTCTCCGTATTTTTCAACGAGCGAAGCTTGATCGCACACGCACCATTGTATTATTATTAGTTAGTATATACTCGTAGTACTCTGTGTTATTAGTATCGACCATGCCAACAATGTAGTTAAAATAAATGTAGAAAATAATTAGGTACCTCTCCTATACCTACCTAAAGTAGGGATAATATTTATTTTCTACTGGAAAGTTCTTTTTAAAACATTGAGAAGCTTTAAAGATCGTTTTAACCGATATCAAAAAAGGAAGAGGTGTTATTTTATATTATTAAATTTTTGTTTGTACGCGATATCCTCGCCAATTGTGAATCGATTTCGATGATTCTTTCCCACTTGAAAACCTTAACAACCTTATTGGTCCCATATTGATTTGGTGTAGATATGATGAAGAACTTTGGAGATATGGGAGGAACTCCTCAAAGAAAATGTAAAACTAATAGTTTGAGGTGTCCAAAACTTCTGTTTGAGTTGGGCATCACCTTCCTAAAACCTAACTAAAAAATCCGAAAAAGTTCGTGATGGTAGTTACAAAATTTTAATGTAAACTATCACCGTTAAATTGTTGGTGATGGTTGGATGGATGGAAATGGTTATTTTATACATATGTTCAAATGTAATTTAGAATGAAATAGGTTAAAAATACAACATATAGGTATATCTCGCTTATGTTGTATCAGGCTATCAGGTTTTGGTTTTTTTAATAATTACTTGTTCCTTCTTTTCATATAAATGGTTAAAAATCACTACGCACAATCAGCTCCAAGAGGGTAGGTAGTTAAAATATGCTAATCTACCAATTTTACCATAAGATTCGGAATAAAGGTATAATTTATTTCGTTTGATGTGCGCGAAAATTCAGCGAATTAATTTTCCCCAAAGCTTAGTCATTATGGACCAATTACAAATAAATATAAGGCGCCTTTGAGAAAGTATACTTTTCTAAATTATATTATACGTGCAATAAAATGGATACGTATTTTTAATCTTTTCTTCATAGCGAGTCGCATTGGTTGATATAGAATTTAAAAATACGTAGCAGAAAATTATTTACTAAATAGCGAGTCGGACTCGCCCATGAATGGTTCCGTAGCAGCAAGTAACATAATATAAAAGTTCTAAATGTAAATTGCGGTTTACGATTTATTACCTATAAAAAAAAACTGCTTACTAGATCTCGTTCAAACCAATTTTCGGTGGAAGTTTGCATGGTAATGTATATCATATATTTTTTTTAGTTTTATCATTCTCTTATTTTAGAAGTTACAGGGGGGGGGGGGGCACATTTTACCACTTTGGAAGTGTCTCTCGCGAAAACTATTCAGTTAAGAAAAAAATTATATTAGAAACCTCAATATCATTTTTGGACACCTATCCATAGATACACTATAAGTATGAGTTTAATAAAAAAAATTGAGTTTCAGTTCTAAGTATGGGGAACCCCCAAAATTTATTGTTTTTTTTCTATTTTTGTGTGAAAATCTTAATGCGGTTCACAGAACACATCTACTTACCAAGTTTCAACAGTATAGTTCTTATAGTTTAGAAAAATAGTGGCTGTGACATACGGACGGACAGACAGGTAGACAGACAGACAGACATGACGAATCCACAAGGGTTCCGTTTTTTGCCATTTGGCTACGGAACCTACTTTCTATAAAAAAAGTTATTAAAAATCGATAAAAAATGTTTGTCCTACCATACAAAATCCGTTTGGCTGAGCGCTGATTAGTATGGGAGGACGAAAAATTTTTATCGATTTTTAACAACTTTTTTTATAGAAAGTACTTCTAGTATTATGGACTAAACTTGCTCCAAAAAATTAGCAGGTGGATAAAAAGTCGGCCTGTATATATAGATATATATGTTTGTAATTTGTAAATAAAATCCTTTCTTTTGATACCCCAATCGATAGTTTTTGAATTAATAATTTAAAGACATATAATTTGGCGTCATAAAGAGTGACACTGTCACTGGGTACTTATATATATACTCAGTGTCACTCTCAATACGAGTACCTAAAACGACAACTCTCAACTAAAATCCAGAGGGTAGCAAATAATTATTTTTCATATTTTAATATCCTTGGGTAAAATTTTGCAGTATCATGGACTGAATCCACCCTTATAATAGTTTCAGTTTATTTTGTTAGACCCTGAACAACCTACGGAAACCACTGCCGTGGCGGCATAATGTGCAAACGCTCTAAGGTTTGTTTGTTTTACGCGTGTTAAAGTGGCTAACACTGATGTCAGACATTTTAAGCTGCCGAAAGGCATCTGACATTGCTTGACGACTGCCATATAATGATGACAGCCTGGGACCAACGGCTTAATGTGCCTTTCGAAGCACGGATGAGCTCAATAATGCCATTTGTCACCCATACTAATGCCGACTACGCCAGGGATTGCAAAAGCGTGAAACTAGCAATGCTTATGACATGCATAATAATAATAAGCGTGAAAGGGCATCCCGGGCTCCAAAGCAGCGGAGGATGCGAAAGAAACTAGGTATCTAACTAAACATTTTATGCTACAAACGCTCACTCCACCGACTTTTACTCGTGGTCTCTCTCTGTTCGAGCCGTACGTAAAGGAACTCACTACCACTTACTATCCGATGCGCCCAAACGCTAGCCGGCTTCAAATCCCAAGTAAAATCTCAGTTTCTATCCTTATGAAAGGTAAAATCCTTCCCTTGTTCCCTTACTTTCTTAATTTTGTCCTGTTATTCTTTGTTTGTGTAAGTTGTATGTATTTAAGTATGATGTATATGTACTTTTATTGTATAATTATAATAAGTATGTTTATTAAACTGACCACCCCGCATTACCTGATTTTCCATCACTTTTTCTATTGCCTGTAAGAAATTGCCTAGCCATAAGGCCGCCTTTTGCGCATTTCTTAGTCTTGTATTTTCTGTTGTGAAATACAGAGTATTGTATTTTATTGTATACCTTTTTTTCTCAGACGTAAAATATTTTTCTATGTTTTCTTATGAACCCGTTCATTAGACAGGAAAAGCTGGTCTACATCACAATTACACCGCGCTAGTCCCTCCAGAACTTTATTAAGGAATCGAGCCGGGATTACCTGCTTCCCTCAATGATATTGTTATTGCCATCTCTCTCACACAAACAGATCCTACAATAGCGCTGTCCTGCTCACATCTGCGCCTGGCGTAGGGAGATATGTAAAATAATATTCGGGTTGTTACATTCCCATTTGTGCCACCTTTTTATAACGCCTTGTTAAATATTTATGAATTTGCATATTTGTGGTGGTGTGATGTCTAAAGCAACCGGTTGTTTTGCCCCTAATCTTTTTTATCATCATCATCCGAGCGTATTTCCGATTACATCCTCCGCGGTAACGCTTCAGAGCCTGGGGTCCGCTATCTAACCTAGGTGATTTGACGGGGTTACTGATTTTTACACAGAGCGAATGCTGACTGACCTCCACAACCCAATGGATAGACCCGAACCGATCCTAGGATAGGTTTTAACAAAATCTAGATGGCTTTCATGACCCACAGCTTTTACGTGCCTTCCAAAGCACGGAATCATCTTTTTGGATAATCAGGTGGTCCAAGCCTACAGTATCCTTATCAGACTAGAAACAACTTTCACAAAGTATGCTACCCAGTGGGATTTATGAGCTTCCACGCTGATCTGGGAGAAAAAAAAAACGTTAAATGTACTAGCTGCTTGTCTTCTTGTCCATTTGGCAAGAATGCTGCCTAAAGTTTGGTTAAAAGGCATTTGGCAGCCGGCACTAGAAGCCTAAAGTGCCTTCGGAATCACGGTGGAATTCAATAAACTTGAATCCCGCTTGCTGTCACCCATTTATGTTGAAGGAAACGTGTCTTTTCAGCGTTTTAATACTTCATGTACGAGTCCGACATGCATATGCCAGTTTTTGTAGGGTTCCGTTAAAAAATGAAAAAAACGGAACCCTTATATGATCACTCGTGCGTCTGTCTGTCCGTCCGTCTGTCACAGCCAATTTGCTCCGAATCTACTGAAACGAATCAGGTGAAATTTGGTAGAATGGTGTAATCCTATGACCCAAACACATATGTGCAAAGTAAATAAATATTTTTTTTAAAATAAGGGTCATTTTCGGAGGATAAATTAGAAAATTGAATAAAAAAGTTTTGCAAACCTTACTGTGTCATATATCAAATGAAAAGGATCGTTATGAGGATCTCAAATATTTTTTTTTTATAATTATAAAATAAATAGTTTTGATTTTATTCATGAAAGAAGACAAAAATTTTACATTCCCCCCCCCCCCCCCTGATCTTCGAAACTACTGAGCCTAAAATTTTGAAAAAAATGCGAAATATAGTTCATTGCTTGTAGATTACAGGAAAAGCTTTAAGAATTCAATCAATTGTACGGAACCCTCTCCACACGAGTTTAACTCGCACTTGGCCGGTTTTATTTATAATATATAATTGCAACTTAATAATTGTAATTGTTTTGTCCTCCAAATGTATTTTTTTAATTATTCCCAAATGCCGCGTGTAAATTATAAGGTTGAATTGAAAAGGGCTAGCGGGAGTCCACCTCCGGAACCTGTAGATCCGTCGCGATGTTTTCATAGCGGCATTACTGTAGGCTCTCGATGTTAATAGAGCTTTTCGAGGTGTCTGCGTTTTATGTACTCCGGGCTTTCATTCTAATTGAATTTTGAGGAGAAAAAGTTTACGTTTTGGTGTAAGTGGGTGGCCAACACATAGTGTCAGATATATCAGGCTGCCTAACGTTAGGTTTAAATTCATTTGGCATAGCTCGATTGCTGACCGGGACCAACGGTCTAACGTGCCTACAGAAGCACTGAAATGTTCAAACATTTTCCAACAAAATAAAAATGCATAATGACATAAAAATAAAAAACTGTTAATAATATTGATTATTCTAATTATAAATAATAATACTTATATTAACAAATATTACAATAATAAGTCATTATACAACGCGGAAAGGACATACCCGTAATAAATCGAACCAATGTCTATACTAGACCATTAAAGTATAATGAAATATATGACAATGTTTTTTTTTGGTTTTTTGAATGTTATTTTAATTTCAATATACTTTAGTAATCTAGTTATAGCTCGTGCCGTGGTTCGATTTAATACAGGAATGTCCCTTCTACATTGTATTTAAATTTTGAAAATATTAAATGTTTGTAAAAATTTTTGACAGGTATGCACCATTACGGTCACCCACATAAGTGAGGACCACAACCAGGGTCGCTTAACTTGCGATAGCATTCTTGTGGCTACCCATCCAATTGCGGACCAATCATGGGGTTGCTTAACTTGCGAAGGCGCTAGTAATGTGTACTCTAAACCGGATTGACCACCTTGCATTCAATACGCAGTAATTCATTCACCACCCAGGTAGAGGGACCGAAGTAGTACCTACCAAAAACCAATAGTACCACAACCAATAAATTCAAAGATAACTGTAGAACTCGATAATTGAGTTTCTAAGTTCAAGTCTGAGATTTGAATAATAAATTGCATACGTCTGCAAAATAACGAGGTTACAGATTAGTATGGCGGCTAAAGGCGGCCATAATGTTATAAACTAAAAAACAAAATAAATCAAATCACACCGTGTAGGCATCAAAATAAAGTGCATAATGAGCACATTTCAAAAATGTATACATTATTAGCTTCAGCACGAATCTTCTGGCTGTGGCTTCAGGTCTGGCCCCAGGCTCTGTCTATCCCGTTAGGTATAAAAACGTGATATTGTATGTCATGCGTGTGTTTTAATTTTGCAGTATTCGGAATTCTTGGTATAGTCTTTGGAAAAGATCCTCCTCCTTCAGTCGTCTGCTCACTGCTGAGCGTCGTGATGTGCCCGACCTAACTTTGTTATCTCCCTCCATATGTTGCGATCTTGGTGTTCAAGTGTTCTTTTACTTGGTCAGACCATCGTATTGTGGTATCGAGCTACGGCCTCTTGATCTTTCTCCTTCCATCCCACCGGTCACCATAAGTTTATCCAGGTTATCGGAGAGTTTTCTGGCTATATGACCAAAGTATTGAAGTACTCTCTGGAGGAAGGTACTGAAGAGCCTCTTTTTAATGTTAAGTTCCTTTAGAAGAAATTGTATTACACTTTAGGAATTTATTAACTTTTAATTTAATTTATTAACGCAACCTCCGGCAATGTCTACCGAAGGGACTCCGCAAGAAATAAAGCCTGTTGGCAGGACCCCAAAATCGGTGTCTTTTGCTCGGCGCCTTAGTTATTCGGATGAGAGCGACGACGAGATACACAGGATGTCCCCCTCATCCCAGTATAGAAGAAAATTCGGGAAAGAGACAATCGCCACGCCTTTTGTGCATCCCGTCGACAGAAAGAAGAGAATGACGGACGACAGAAGAGACGAACTGGGCTCAGAATGCCAAGAGTTATTGAGAGAAATTGAGGATGAGCTGGAGACGGCAAGAAACCTCAAGAACACAATTAAAGACGCTATAAAGGAGAAAATAAAAATATTGTCTGACAAAATATACAACTTGAGCGTATAAATATAAATATACAACATAAACTTGTCGAAACTCAAAATATAACTCCCGGGTATAATCCGTGCGCCCGCACTCAGACCTCCCCCGCTGGGGTCGCCTCCATCCAGGACGAGCGGTCGGCAGGGCTTGCCCTATCCAAAAAGATGGATGAGCAGGCCCTGTTAATCGCCGAAAATGCTAGGAAACTGGAGGAGATCAGGGAGTTGGTGACGCAGCAGTCTGGTACCTCGTCTTACGCAGACGTAGCGGCCCGCCCACCCAAGGCAAAAGCAGCCGAGCGTGGGGCCCTGCTGTCCCTGGTCGTCACATCCAAGGATGTGAGCGACACGGGAGAGCAGGTGCTCGACAAGATACGCGAAGCTGTGCTCGACAAGATACGCGAAGCCAGGGAGGGGTGGATCCGCATAGAGCGTGTGCGTAAGGCGAGGGACCAAAAGGTCATCATAAGCTGCGCAACAGAGGCTGAGAGGGACAAGCTACGGCAAAGGATCGAGGGGGCAGGCGGTAACCCCGCTGTCGAGGAAGTGAAAAATAAGGATCCGCTCCTCATCCTCTGGGGCGTCAACATCAGATACACTGATGAGGACATCACTGAAGCGGTGAGGAGACAAAACCCCGAAATTTTTCACGGCCTCGACAGCGGGGAAGGCCGCTTGCAAATAAAATATAGAAAGAGGGCGCGAAATCCGCAAGTCTCCCACATTGGGGTTAGCACATCTCCGACACTATGAAGGAGGGCAGTAGACGCCGGATCCCTCCGTGTGGACCTCCAGCAAGTCAGGGTGGCCGATCAGTTCCCCCTCGTTCAGTGCTCGCGCTGCTTGGCCTATGGCCATAGCAAGCGGTACCGTAGCGAGGCGGAGGACTCATGCAGTCACTGCGGAGGTCCACACTTGAGGTCGGAATATGCTGGCCACAAGGCGGGGGAAAAGCCGGCGTGCAGAAACTGCACCAAAGCAGGCAGGGAGCAAATAGGCCACAACGCCTTAAGTAACGACTGCGAGCTGAGGAAAAAGTGGGATGCGATTGCAAGGTCAGCAACTGCGTACCTATTGCTGATCTTGCAAAAGCTATATGTACCCAGTGTGTGGAGGGGCCGCGAAAGCCAAAAATAATCAGCAGTCATACAATTTACCTTGCAAAAAAGTTAAATTGTTATGAAAAGTGTAAAATGGTGCAAGGCGCCGCGACCCGGCCACACACGAAGTATAGGTAGTAGAAAAAGGCGTTGTGGGAGTCATCGAGCGCGCGAGCGAAAGTATGTACTCCACCAAAGCAATAAATAGAAAATATGAAATGTATTGTGAAATAAAAATTCGTATTTTGCAATAATAAAGGCAGATAAGGTGAAGAAATACCTCACTCGAGCCTCGGGAAAACCTTGTATAATGAAATAATATCGGAGTTAAGATCATAAAATACTGTACAATCACTACATAAAAATATATAACTCTATTATTAAAAAAATATTTATGAAATGTAAAACTATAATGTGACAGGTCTTAGATGATAAAATGTAATGTGAATCGTGGTACTTTCTTGTGAATATATCAATTATATACAGAGAAAAGTGCCATATTTTCGGCTATATGTGGGTGCGTATGGATGAAAATATATTTGTTTATATATGCACATATACATATACTAGCTTGTAAGAAAACATGGATTTTGTTAAAATAAGAACTTGCACATAAAATTAATAGTAAAGTAAAAATGTAAATTGAAAATTGGAAAAAATATGAAGTTTATAAAAACCTAAATTGTAAAAATTAAAAAATTTGAATTGAAAGTTAGGTAAATGAAAATTGGAAAATTGGAAAAATATGTGTTGTAAAAATATAAATTGTAAAAAATGTATTAACTTAATTAAAATTATAACAATTGTAGTATAAATGAATACATAGAAAACACAGGCTCCGATAATGTTGGAGGTGGAGTATTAAACCATAAATAAAAAGAATGTTAAGTTCCTTCAGGATAGAAACGTTTGTTCTGCGTCCGTCCCAGGTATTCGCAACATGCGTCTCCAGCACCACATCTCAAAAGCATCAATCTGGCGCCGATCAGTTGCCTTCATGGTTCAGGTTTCTACGCTATACATTTGGAAAAGATAAAAACAAACTATCACGTCTTTATCCCTAATATGATAAACAGAGCCTAGGGTTGTTATACCCAAAGACCATGTTTAGCGTGACGGTGAAAATGAAGTTAGAAAAAGAGAATCAGAGTAGCTTTGGTGAAAAAAACTCTTGAAAATTGGGATTCTGTAGCTCTGTGTATTAAACATCCTATTGAAAGTGATTCGGATTCTCAAGAAAGAGAGGAAGGGAAGGAAAGAGAAGTTTAATGGTTTCGTCTTTTCTTCTCCGTTTAGGTTATCCTTCTGTAACCTCATTAATAGAAACATTGAAGTTTACACACGGAGCAGTATTGGAAAAGTTCTTTGATTAGAAGCGATGTACGCAGGACATTTCGGAACTCCGCTCAGGAAAAGAAAATAAATACCTATCTAGTTTTACCGCCGATTTACACGCTTTTCTACTGTCAAGCCATATTCAACTTTATTTTTATTGTCGAAATGCGTAGAACAGCTTGAGAAAAGCCGGGTCGCGGCCACTCTAGGCGCCACGCGTCAATTACGACTAAGATTTTCAGAAAACAACATAGCTCGGTGGTGTTATGTTGTTTTATCACAGAGATGGCATGGCCACCTTCTAGCTTCATTATGAGATCAGGTCATTGGTACCATAATATTGCATTATCACCCAACTTACATAAGTACATTTGTGAAGTTTCAGCTCAATCGAATAATAGGAAGTGGGTGTAATTTAGCTTGCAAAATTTGATTACGGACTCACAGACAACGGGACAGGTGAAATTAAATTAAAGCTTGTGATAAAAATAGGCAATTAGACAAATTGTTACTGGAATACTTTTTAGACCGCTTTGTCATTCGCTCGCCTTTCGATTCCTTATTCTGCATTTGTGTTTGTTTATTATTTTTAAAATGATTTTAAACAAAGGTTATGTATACCACCACTATGTATGTACTGTTCCCTCGTTTCTTTAATGATATACACGGTATCTTGACAATTGAGGTATTGTTGGAAGCGTCTTGGCTGTCCGATTCGTTATTCTGCGATTGTCTTTGATTTGTTTATATCAGGTTATTGTCATTTTTTAAATGTGTTGAAAGATTACTGTTTCGCGTTAACTAAAAAGTATTTCTCGTAACACCATAAGTTAAGTTAAGTTCGTATAAATGATGCTTTCTTTTATTATATGTACAAACTTCTAGCCTTCTTGTGAGTAATTGTCCTATCTACTGATTCGCCGGTTGACTGGAAGAGATCCCATTATAGGATAAGTCCGCCGTGGTCAATTTACTCTTTATGTTGTTTTTGTCTTTAATTGTGTGTTTTCAGTTAGTACAATAAAGTTATTACAAAGAAAAAAACAATACATTTCAATTTTCTAGCCAAACACTGGTCAGATTTATTAAGTATAATAAGTTTAGGCAATTTGACTCGAAAGAAGATTTCAATTTTAACAATGCAATGGCAAATGCATAGTTACAGCTATTTTAATACGGGTTAAGGACAGTGTCAGCTTTTCTGACACTGTCAGTCATCAGCCCTGTTCAAATGACTTTTTTTTTAACCCGTATTCAATGTTAACGGTAAGTAGGAGCAAAAATAAAATTGTAATAGATACTTACAAGTACTTAGTGTTTTAACCTATTTCCCTTTCACAGGTTTGCTAGTCAGTTGTGTGCGAGTCTACCAGTTTACTATTTACGTGCCTTCTAATAGTTTGTATGACGCTGGCACCTACTCTCGTTATGTCAAAATCGTACTTAGCCGTGACGTCATGTTTTCCTTTACTTTAAGCCGATTTTTTATTTGAAAATGATCTATTTTCGTTATCGGCATTTCTTATTGAATTATCTGTATATATATATTTATTTATTTATTATCGGAATTTAAAGAAAGAAAAGAAAAAATACGCGTAAAATATTTTTTTATAATCTGACCAATGGGACAAAAGTATTTTTCCAGTCAACGTGCGTATTGAAGTAGGTACTACCCACTATTTGCGAGTGGGTTTTCCCACTCGTCTGGCGACGCATTTACGAGAATAAACGACCATCGTTTGTGTCAATTATCTCAACGCTGTTCCAACATAAATGAAATTGAACATTCGCTCCAACTTTATGTTACTTATAAACTTATTAAACTAAATTACTTGACCTAAAATGATGGTTCCACCGTAAATTAGTCATATGTATTTATTGTATACAAGGTCTTACAAAATATACTGAAACTATTTAAGGGTGAATTCAATCCGTCATACTGAACAACTTTCTCCAAAGAACATATGTAGAAACTGAAACATGAATAAAGAATTTTGGCCTCCTATACTCTTAACCGATCAGCTGAACCGAGTTTGTCTAAATAGAAAGGAAAAAATAATTTCCACATTAAATTTTTTAAAATAGTAGTCACTGTTACTAGGTTTTAGGATATTTTGTTAGCCGCCACATATCCTTTGAATATGTATTTATTTACCAATTACCTATCTTCCTATTTCTTCTCGCGGGTCTACTGGAAGAAATTTCTTTAGAAATAAGTAGCACCTAAGTACTGTTTTCTTTTTTAGGATTCCGTAGTCCACAAGGAGCCCTTATAGTTTCGTCATATCCGTCCGTCCGTCCGTCCATTTGTCTGTCCGTCCGGGCTCGTACTCCGCCGCTACTGCACCGATTGCCACGAAAATTAGTGAAAGATAGATATTGAAGTTCCAAAAGTTGGTTTTTAAAATTATGAAAAAATGTTTTTTTTTCAGCCCCCCCTCCCATACAACGAAAAGTGAATTTAAAAAATTTAATTGGACTAACCCCAACGTGTGGAGTATCGCTGAAAAGGTCTTTTAAAATGCAACAAAAACTGCTTTGAAACTATTAGATCAAACGCGAGTTAAAGTTTGAGGTGTAATATTTCAAAAGTTACGGTGGGGAGCCACCGTAACTTTTGAAATATTACTAAAATAATTCTGTAAAAAATGTGGTATACACCTCAAAGTATGTACTTTCATTTAAAACTATAGCGGTCTCGGTATCATAGATAGTTATTTTTTAATACGTCATAAATCGTAAACCGCAATTTACCTTTAGAACTTTTATATTATGTTACTTGCTGCTACGGAACCCGTCATGGGCGAGTCCGACTCGCACTTGGCCGCTTTTTTATTTAAATATATTGTTTGTAAATTTTCAAGTGTACTAGAACCAGTTTTTCTCACGATCGGCTTTTACGATCTGTGCGGGATGAGAAGCAGCTGGTACATTCTGTTTTTTATTTTCTCCTAGGTCACCTTGGAGGTATATTTAATTACAAAAAATGTACAATAATAAAATAAAATATTATTTCTGAAAAAAAAAGAAACAGTATTCTTTTATTTGTCCAAAAATAATTGCAATAATCCACGGAGCAGCAATTCATATAATACGTCAGCGTTTGCAGCTTGTATTACAAAGGATATTAGAGCATGGAATAAGAAAAATAATGAATTCCCCGCGGTGTCTTCGACGGGGAATTAATCATCGAGGACCCAACACAATATCGAGGGTACAGAGGAATTGTATCAGTACAATTCCTCTGTACCTTCGATATTGTGTTATTCAGATAACAGAACCCTAAGTTCATTTTAGTAGTAGTGGCGCTAAAATGGCTACATTGCAATTTCGACATTGTACTTTGTACCTAATTTTAAGTTATCAAATTCAATACAAATATTCACTCAATTTGGTTGTTTATATTATCCCCCTAAACAACACTTACCATTTATCGTTATCATCAGTGTATGGACTTACAACCCCTACTTGTTTTGGTCCTTCAGCTTTTTTTAACCTTACGTGCATTGTGCAAATAAAAGTGCATATTTTATTGAAGTGAAAACTTCTAAAAGGCGCGTTGGGCATTTTTTGAAATGGGAAAAATGTATTGATAGAACTCGCAATACTGTTACCGTAATCGACATCTCGCAGTTTTCTTCAAGTTTTCACTTCTGTCGGCACTCAACGCAATACGCAACAATTGTTTAGACGATATACATATTTTTTCCAATTATTTTCGTTTCAAAAGCAAACTACTCTTCTTTCTTTATTTTAAGTACTCGTAGTTAAACTTGCACCCCATTCACTACCTCTTCTGCTACGTCCCTAAGGTAAACTGGTAGACAATGCTTAGCATTAAGTCTTACCTTTTGTATTATAATCGTTAGATTATTGTGTAATAAATATTAAATAAATAAATACTGAACCGATTTCGATAAAATTTTAACATTTTGACCAAGGCTAGGAATCCACTATGCTGATTTTATATACATTGTCTGTTTTACAAAGCTCGGTCAAAATAGTGTTATTATAAAACCAGCAAAGTTTATAATAAAATCACCATCTAAATTTCAGCAAATGGATTCTCAGGCTAACGGCCAATTCACATCAGGCCTTTTAAAATCAACCTTTTTTCATTCTACCAAAGCTGAAAATAGTATGCAACATTAATTGCCAGTTAAAATTGCTCGAGCATATTTCCACCTAATTTGAATGGACTCTTAATCGTCAGTTTTTACTTTATTAAGTATGCAGTTCAACGTTTCCCTTTTACATTTTTAGGCTATGGGACCATCTAGATGGTTTCTGCGCTAGACGTTACTTTACAGATTTCCAGAAATTACATATTATCGCCGCCTATTTCCCACAGCGGTAGGCAGGGACTACGGACCTCCACTTGCTACGATCCTGGCAGACCGATCTATTTTTACCTCATCACTCTTATCATGACCTCCGGTCACGGGTCCTTCTGCCGTCTCTTTCCAAAAACAGATACATAAGGCCTGGTTAGAAACGACCTACGACGAGTATATCCAGCGTTTTCCTGTCGAGTGTTGCATCTGTACCTATTTTTATTTTGCGTTTCATAGCTCCGTATTTTGCTTTTTTTTGCCGACTTTAGCCGAATTAGGCAGAGTAATGAGATTGGCATCATTCCCATTACATGTTGTTTATGTATAAGGTTGGTGATTTGACAAAGTTAACCGCTTCAAAGATGTTGTCCTATAGGTATTTGTACTCGTTCTGTACTATAAAACTTTGCTAACACGTTCAACAAGCTTGTGAAAACACCCCAATCTAGACACGGCAGCAATCCAGCCAGCCAATTTCAAAGAAAAGGGAACTGGCATCGCAGCAGCCGTGTTTATATTTACACGAACCATTTCGAGCTACTTTTGATCCCTGAAACACTTATGAAATTTTTAAAGCTCATTTATTAAAGCTCCTTAGCTTGTCTATAATTCAAAATTTCATAAATGTAGTTCAGTTTAATAGATGAAAAAACTCCGGATACCAGGTTTCTGTCAAATCGCATGCAGTACAGGAATCGGCGGCCAACTCGGATAAATCAAAAAAAGTATATTAAAATACCAAAAACCTTTTTTTTTATTAGAAATTTCAGTGCGTTTGACCTCTATCTAGCCTGATAGGAAGCTAAGATGAGGTCTAAGGTGTATCACGCAGACTCAAAAAGTGACTATTCACTCTTGCCTTGAAAATCCCTAAATCATATGTATGGGGAAACTCGACATCATTACGATGCAACCGGTAACACGCGCTCGGATGAACGAGGTAATATGTAGTTTTTTATTATTTCTCATTCCAAATTTCATTTTAACATATATGTTGTATATATTTTTGTAATTCTTATTTATAATCTTTTACTTTGATTTGATAATTTTGAATAATAAAAAATTGAAGGTGTTTAATTTGTCGCCAATAAAGCTTGGAAGTAAACCCATCCCTACAAGTGACTAATAGAGAGTATGCATGAATTTTTTTTTATATTTTTAATCGACAGTCCTCGTCGAGAAATAGCCGCAAAAAATAAATCAGTGCCGAAAAACATGTATATGGTGTAGAAAATAAATATTAAAAATAGCAAGTAGATTATAACAACTAAAACACGCCATTTTAAAATATGACGTCAACGTCTGCAATATCCGCTAGAGACAGAAGCTGTCAACGCATGTTTTTCTTTTTTGGGTACTTTCGATGTTATCAGCCAGTGATGTTTGTTAAACTTCTATATAAAAGTACATACATTTCGAATGTCATCGATAGTCAAACTACATGGACTGACAGTTCTACCGAACGCACCCAAACTTGTCATTTCCTTTTTATGAACTTTGTCGTCATTTCCCTTTTGTTTGTCAAAAGTTCCCGCGCAATATTTGCATATTTTCAATAATTTATTTCTAATCCAAATAAGAGTCAGTAAGAAAAATAATTAACTAGGCGTGGTAACGTATTAAAAGAAATTGTAAAATAAAAATATGAGCCGGATTGGTATTACATGCATATTCCTTATTCAACAAGGGCCACGCCACCCGCCCCCTCGCAATCATCGAGAAGAAACTTCTTTCAAAAATCCTTCTTACGGTACAGTTTTATAAAATTATCTTTGCTTATCAACATTATCACTTCTTGAACTCAACTTGATATTGCAACCCGGCCATAAAATATTGATATGGAGCAAGATTGTATTGCAAACTATCATACTTTCATTGTATGTAGTTACTTCATACCTCTTTTGGATTATGCGATCCTAGTGATTTATTTGACTGGTTGCATCATTTGCAGTGCCCTTTTTATTTAAAGCAAAATATACTTGAAGGTTTGAATTAAGTAGATCATTTAAGAAAAATAAGTCTCATCAACAAAAAAGTCAAAGTAATTAGAATATTAGTAAGTCTGTAACCAAAATATATATTTTTAACAGCCACATATAATAAATACATCAATTCATTGGCCAAGCGAGCGAGGGCTAAAATTCAAGTTGGGGCGAAAACACATTGTTTGCATGTATGAGGTATGTATGATTGTTCCGCGATACTGCCAAACCGATGGGTGCCGATGGTCCGATTTTGATGAAATTTGATAGGCATGTCGGAAATATAAATAGAATTTTCAAGTTCGTTGGTCATCAAAATCGGTTTAGTTGTTTTTGAAATATTGATAAAATTTTCTGCGATTATGTAGCAAACGAAACTATAATCGCGTACCTAGGAAACTATAATCGCGAGGTCTAAGTTCACGGTGAACAACTAGTTATTTTTATTCTATTACTCTATATTATAAATAATATTTTGTTTGTACAGCATGTCACTTTTGTATTCGAATAAAATGCAGTGACTTGTCAGGCGTATTCAAACCACATTTCAATTATACTTTCAAAACGATATTGATGTTTATTTTACCATTTCATGTATAAATTGATTGAATAGATTCCTTCATTTCATGAAATCCTGGTGATTTGTGTCAAACAATGCACCGCCGGCGCCGTGCACAAGAAGTGCACTTGCAATGCATTTTAGGAAGGTATTTATGTATATGTCACCGTACGCTTGTGAACGCCGAGGGTTTACAAATTATTTTTAGATTTTAAACTGTCGATAAATTGTCATCTGTAAAGTTCTGCTCACACTATAACGTATTTATTTACGAAAGTTTATAATCTACCCACGTCAAACCGTCAAATTGTAAGCAGACATTATACATGAAGGCGATTAAACGCGCCTTGCGCCCAGATTGGTTCAAAACGTCATGTGTCCGTGGCGAAAAATTTAGCCGTCAATCGTTAGTCGCCAAACAATCAGCTTTTTATGGTTTTTTCAACACGCTTGTAAAGTGACTTTGATGTACTTGTCATTGTCAAACATTTGTTTACGGACTGCGCCATAGATATGGGATATGGTTGTTGTTCTTTGGCGGCAGAACATTGCAGTAACATCTCCTATTCATTCTGCCATTGCAAACCGGTTCGGTTTAGCGATAATATTTATAGATTATTATTTTTCTCATCCAAAAAAATGGTTAAAAAGTCATCCCGTATATAAGGAATATTTTTTTAACTAGAATCATTCACTTTTTCAGAAATTAATTGCTATGATAGAAACCGTACAAAATGGCTAACCTAACGCAATGAGGGAAAAATGTTGCCCCCTCTTGGGCTACGAGTATGTTACTAGGGCAGCATGTGCTTTCATTAGGTTTTAGTTGGGGTGTCATGTCTGATTTACTGGTATGTCCCTTCCACGTTGTATATCTTTAGTGCCATACATACTACACTGTCGTGCAATTAAACAGTTTTGGATAAATGCAGACACAAGTTATCACAATATATCTTACGTAGGTTTCGTATTACTACATCGGATAAACTAGGAACGGATGGGTTAATGAAGTTATGTCTAAAAAACCATTGAATATGTAGTAGGTACCTACTAACTTAAGTTTACAAAACAATATTACAAGATCTTTCTTAATGAAGAAATACATTTTTTTTATTTTTTATTTATTTGGTTCGCTAACTGGTTAATAGGGTGTAGTTGGTGTAGTAGTGTGTATGTGTCAACCTTTTATATGTGTGTTACAAATTATATATGCTTGTAAACCAATAAAGCCTGGAGTACGTCAGTAAGCTTCGATCGTTTGACTTGGTCCCACACCTCCCACCTTTACAAGGGATAGTTCAGTTCATCATTTAAAAATACTAGCCTCAATTATTGTTTATAACGAAATACGGCGAAACTGCGATGAATCTAACTAGATTAGTTAGTTATTAGTTAGGAAGACGGTAGTTTCAAAAATATTTTTACGAGACAAAGTGGATCATGGGTTTAAATAACATCTGCCGGCAACTTTTAAAATCCTAGTAGCATGACCTAACCTAACTTAGGTCGCCTAACTTAAAAAAACAGACTAAGTTAAAAAAGTTAGTCTGTCTTTTAAAGTTAGGCGACCTAAGTTAGGTTATGCTACTAGGATTTCAGAACTTGCCTGGAGATGTTATTTAAATCTACTGTGATCCACTGTGTCCATTGTCACACGATTACCTAAAAAGTAAAATTTCAAGCAATTTTTTTATCCGTATGATATTTGTACTCGTAAAGTATCCATTTTGTTAATGCACCTGAAATCTACTTACACAAAGGGATTAAATAAGTATATACAACGTGTTAATAAAACAAAGCAAAACCTATCAGATGGTACCTCAGCCCATGAAACTGAACAACTTTTGTTCTACAAATTTCACGAAACCAAAAAAAATACAATTTGAATTTTCATACAAACTGATCAGTTGATCGAGTCAATTCGTATGAAAATCTGAATTTTATTTTTGGCATTTTGGGAATGTTGTAGAAGAAAAGTTGTTCAGTTTATCAGTTTATGTAAATCGAACCACGGGCTATATTAGATGACTAAAGTATTATGAAATTAAAATAACAGCCAAAAAAACAAAAAAGAAATTGACACACACTTGTATGGAAATGCTAAATTTTTTTTTGTTATTTGGCTGTTATTTTAATTTCATTATACTATAATGATCTAGTATAGATCGTAGTTAGATTTATTACGGGTATGTCCCTTCCACTTTGTATACTTATTTAATATTTTTATATACCTACTATCAATATTATATTTTTATTACTTATAAACACGTAAGTACGTTATTATTATATTATACGTATGATGGAATAAAACAATATTAATAAAATATAAAACGGAATACAATAAATAGATAAAAAATCGTATCTGACTGACTGACCAGACCGAACTTGACAGAAGCGCGAAGTATCACATGTGTCCACAATAAGATTCTCAAAAAAAATTGGTTGTCTGTGTCTGTAAAGTCGGTTTACTATCCTATGGGATAGTAAACCAACCAGAACCAAAACCAGAGATATGTCTCTGGTTTACGCTCAGATAATCCCATATCTCTGTCTCTGGGTTTACGGACGGTAGTTTGACGTGACAACGTCAAGCATTCCGAACTGAGCCGATCGCTCGAGCCGATCATGCCTCTCTCTCGTTCGTGCCGCGCTCTCGCTTGCGGGACGCGACAATGACGTCATCTTTTTCGTGCATGCCTCAGGTGCATGCAGCCCCGTAGTATCGAGTTATTAGACGTTGTCACGTCAAAATGTACCCGTACATACGGTACGAAAACCGGTGCCGCGGCACCAGGGTAGTGGGTAAACGCTCTGGCGACCTTGCGATTGTGAATCCATCATGTCAGTTGAATAACATTAGGTATATATTCATTGAAATTTTTTGCAATACGTTATGTTTATGACTGTAAAGAAAAAAGCCAATTCAAGTCTGGATTGGCTTTCTCCTACAGTATACAAGCTTATTTGTATAGTATTTCTCCTTTTAACCCCCGAAAAAAAGAGGGGTGTTATAAGTTTGACGCTAATATCTGTCTATCTGTCTGTCTGTCTGTGGTATCGTAGCACTCAAATGGACGGACCGATTTTGATGCGGTGGTTCTTAGCTATGTTTGATGCAAATCGGTTGAGCTGTGTAAAAGTTGTTGGGTGGTAACGCTTGAAAGTCAGGGATTTCTTTAGCAAATATATGTATAACACCTACAATTGTAATAACCTAAACTTATTGTTTGATTTTGTACATACCTAAACTTTTTGTTTCTTTTTTAGGGTTCCGTAGCCAAATAACAAAAAAGTGAACCCTTATAGATTCGCCATGTCTGTCTGTCCGTCCGTATGTCACAGCCATTTTTTTCCAAAACTATAAGAGTATACTGTTGAAACTTGGTACCTACGTATATGTATTCTGTGAACCGCATTAAGATTTTTACACAAAAATAGAAAAAAATAACCAATAAATTTTGGGGGTTCCCCATACTAAGAACTGAAACTTAATTTATTTTTTTCATCGAACCCATACGTGTGGTGTATCTATGGTTAGGTCTTCAAAAATGATATTGAGGTTTCTCATATGATTTTTTTCTAAACTGAATATTTTGCGCGAGAGACACTTCCAAAGTGGTAAAATGTGTGTGTGTGTGTGTCCTGTAACTTCTAAAATAAGAGAGTAATAAAACTAAAAAAATATATGATGTAGGTACATTACCATGGAAATTTCAATCGAAAATTGGTTTGAACGAGATCTAGTAAGTAGTTTCTTTTTAATACGTCATAAATCGTAAACCGCAATTTACCTTTACAACTTTTATATTATGTTACTTGCTGCTACGGAACCCTTCATGGGCGAGTCCGACTCGCACTTGGCCGCTTTTGTATTTTGTGGCAATGCATAGGCCCAAATGTTTTTAATAAGTGTACCTAATGTAATTTATTCTCAAGTAAGTGACTATAAACTAAAAATACCCTTATTTTATTATTTAGTTAAATTTTCTTTTTCGCATTACTTTCCTTTTTTTGTGTATGGGCTTTATTAGTGATGTTTCAAGCCTATTTTGGAAGTACCTTCCACAAAGGATTGGTTTGTTTAGGAAAGGTAAGTTTATCCAAACACATTTTAAATAAAACTGGTGAAAATTCGTCAATACCGTAACTAAATATGTTTACTTTTTAGGGTTCTGTACCCGAAAGGTGCAAACGGGACCCTTTTACTGAGACTCCGCTATCTGTCCGTCTGTCCGTCTGTCACAGGGCTCTATCTCTTGAACCGTAATAGCTAGACACCTGAAATTTTCACCGATTATGTATTACTGTGGCCGCTATAACAACAAATACAAAAAATAAAAAAAAGTTGAAAATTAAAGGGGGTCGTCATACAAAAAACGTGTTTTTTTCAGCGTTTTTAACAAGATCTTTATAATGGCATTAACTAGATACTTGAAATTTTCACAGATTATGTATAACTATAGCCACTATAACAACAAATACTAAAAATAAAAAAGTTAAAAATTAAAGAGGGTCGTCATACAAGAAACGTGTTTCTTCAGCGTTTTAAAACATTGTACGGTGTTACGGAACCCTTCATGTACGAGTCCGACTCGCACTTGCCCGTTTATTAGTTCTTAATGGTATTTATTTGCGCTAATTCTATCGGGCGCAAGTACATAGTATGGTCGGACGGGTGCGTCACTAGGCGATCTTGGGGCTACGTTCCGCTCGGTATGCCCACTGATGCAAAATATTTAATAAATGTGTTGGCAACTACGAGTAACTATGAGTCGATCAGAAGTTTTACTGTTGACGTTCAATTTCACGTTTTGTTAAGGTTTTTTTGTGTTTTTGTTTGTACCTTCTTTTATTATGTTTCACATTGTTTTAAGAGCCCGTAATACCCTTAAGTTCCAAGAGCGATCTTACGAGTAAATATTATCAATATCAACGAAATACCTACTTACTTTGAAATGAAAACATAGCAAAATTCAGGACTAACTCTATACTTATCATGTTTCAAAAATACGATTTCTCAACATTTTTCCGATAGAAAAAAATTGCAAAGTTGCCTCTAAATCACCTCAGAATTATACTAAAACGGAAAGTATTCAAGAAATACAATAAATTAGCCCTTGTAACTTTGGATACTTATTATTAACATTTCCAGGGAACGTTCCCGTCTTTCTAGAGAATGTTACGGAATATTGGCTACATGTATTTGTATTATAACCATGTCAAGTGATTCATTTACGTTAGTAAAATATATTTACAGTGATAAAAAATATGTCTGATAAATAAAATTACAACTTTCCCTGACATTTCCAACGTTTTCAGGAATGTGGGGAACGAGAACGGCACTTCACTAGTAAGGAAGTCATTAATCCGTTTGTCGTTCCAGTACAATGTGATTATTAATAATTTTTGGTCATTTAGTTCTACCGCGCAATATTCTTTATGGAATTCAATCGACATATCTACAATATCGTTTCTCTCAGTGTACTCCACGTCGTCTCGTTGGTACCCCACCTCGTTCGTAGTTCCTCTGACCGGCAGTACGCACTTGCAACGCAATAATGGTTGAAGTGCACGAGCTGCAATTTTTCCTTAGTTAAAAACGTTTTCGATAGACAGCAGGCGTGATAGGCGTCATTGTTTTGTTCTAAAAATGACATCATTGAAGGTTTTGAAAAATTATATTTAATCTATTTGTTTCGCGAAAGTAGCAAAATGTATTCGGTGCGTAGGTGTGTCGTGGATTGTTACAAGTATAGTATGAAATAGACGGTAGGGGAGTAATTCTGCGTGTGATTGTTGTGGTCATCTGTATCTTGTGTTGTTTAAAAAAATGTTTGTTGTTATTTCTTGTGTCTTTCTTAATCGATTTTTTTGATAAGTTGCTTGGATACGGTTGAGGCTCACAGAAATTGTACCATAACACATGAGAATTGTAACACACGGTAACACACTGGAATTGTGTAACACACTGGAAATATTCTTAAGGTTGATGCACATGAGTCAATAAAAAAATTTAATTTCAAATAAAATACGAATATACATAGAATTATTTATTAAGTCATAAACTTCTTAAATTCTAACAACGACGATATTCCAATAACGAGATCAAAATTTGTACTTAGAATGACGTAGATTTTTTTTATTACTATTAATTATTTCGTGAACAGAAGCATAATTGAGGCATTGTTTGAATATTTATTATATATTTATATATTTTTTATGTAACTTCTTGTAAATATTCTATTCAAAATAAACATTATCGCTATGATCAGCTAAAAAATATTCTTTGGGTCGTTTTGTGTTTTGTGTAATCTTAACCTGCTTAACTATTAAATCTTCAGTTACAGTGTCTTCATCTTTTATTTTGTGAACTACAAACTTGAGCTCCGGTTTTTTTATGGTTTTCAGAAACTGTATGGTATAATAAGATTTTCCTTCTTTTTCAAAAACATCTTCCAAGAATCCTATGTAATACTTCCACGAGGCTCTTTGATAATACCTTACAAGTACGGTGTCTTTAAAAGATAGCCTCCATTTGTCTGTATTAATTTTTGATGTCACTTCCGAGTCGTTATTCAAATTTTTAATGTTATTTTCGTTATCCTGAGTCGTAGCAATCACAGATTGTCCAGCTAAATTAGTTTTAACTACTCCCTCAGTTTCATCAGATTTGTTTTTTATCTCTCTTGTGTCTTTACCAGTGTTTGTATTTTTTTTGTCTTCATGGCTTGATTGTTCTATTTTTCCTCTCTCCGTTTTACTTGTGTCTGATATTTTTCTTATTTTTGTAACTTTCTTCTGTTCTTTCATTTGATAATCCATATCATCCAAATGATCATCATCTGATAAGATATCATCTGTAATGTGGTACTCTTCATCAGAAGTATCATGCACAGAAATCGTCATTTCGTCGGTACTGCTCTCATTTTCCGATTTACGTTTCTCATTTGTGTTAAGGGGTATGTCTTTTATTTTTCTCTTCTTTGAACATTTTTTCATTCTGTCATGAGATGGCCGAGAATTTTCATTCGAACTTGTGCCAGCAATGTCTGTTGTAAGGTCTATTTGTTTTAAATTGAATGGTCCATATTGGCTCAAATGATAAAAAGACCTGTTCTCTTGAGTATTTTTAATGTCAGCCAATACTGTTACAGAGGTTTTAGACGGAATAGATTTTTCTTTTAATGTTTGTGTTTGCTTTAGCAAGTCCGCAGATTTCAGATTAAGACAGTCGCAAAAACCTGGTCTACTCTTTTTGCAGAAGCAACTTAAAAAACGGTAGGAAATAGAGTTAGCTGAGTCAAGGTTGTTAATAATCTGATGAATTTTCATCGTGTTTGGTACTGGTACGAGTTCTACTGATTCGTTCAGCATGGCATCTTCAGGTATAAAGAAAAGCTGTATTTTGGTTTCAGAAGCCTGTAGGAATTCGTAAGCTGTTTTAGCGTCAGGAACATTTGAACCATAAGCGACAATTGAGTCTAACTTTCTTTTAATGGCTCCTCCAACGCCATCAGCGGCTCCTTTTCCATGTGACGCTTCGTAAAAGTTCCACGTGGAAAATGGAAAGCCCAACTCTTTCGTCAATTTTGCAAAATAATAAAAGTTTTTCTTCTGACGGTATTGAACAGTTGGGCCGTCAGAATAAAAATGAATCCCGTCTACTTTGGGTAATTTCTTCTTGATAATTTTAAGCACAGGTAAGAGATGTGCCCAGATGGCATCTGGTCCGTGGTCTTTGTTTGGACTTAAACTTGCAAAAGATTGATGACCTTTATCGGTATATAACACCCCAGTGTGGAGACTGATCTGTTGTCTGGACCCATCAAAATGCATGGCTTGTATTTCAGTGGCTAATTTGCAAGAGTAATTTTCCGAAAAATCTATGTGTACAACGACGGTACGGTCATCTAAATTTTCTATGCACTGCCGATATTGTTTGTACTGATGCACGATATTGTAGGAATGGATTTTGAAATTTTGCAGTTCTTCTTGAAAGGCAGCTAGGAGCATATTTAGGGAACCAGTTTTTTTTTCTATTTCGTTTTTTTTCGTAGTCTTTGTAACATCGCAATTTTTTTTTGGTTTGTATTCATGAGATTTCAAAACCCATTCATCCCATGAAACATTATGGCTTAGATCTTTTTCATCCAAAGCAAAATCAATACATTTATTTTTGCAAAAATCACAGTCTCCGTATGCACATTCCTTTGATTTTGACGAGCATACAACCATACTCAGTAACTCATCAAGATTGTGAAGATGATTGTTGCTATTAATCCAAGTGACTTCAATGACGTGGCCTTTATATGCAAATTTTCGTGCCTCTTGCAAGCGCATGTTTCACGTTTCTCGGCTTTTGGTGGTAGTACATAAAAGGGCCTGTACCTTTTGAAAGTTGTAAATGATAATTTTCCTCCTTCTTCCTTATATTTCTGATATAGTTTATGTAGAGTGCCAAGCAAATATCTTCTCTGTTTTTTTTTGTTTCTTTTGTGTCTTTACTTCATTTTTACCTGCTGTCATCCGGCTCACATCATCCCTTTCATAAAAGGTTCTTAACTGTGTCTGTATTATGGGGCTTTTATTTTTCTTTTTAGTGTGACGAATTTTTCCTTTAAGGCCTAAATAGGCAGCCATCTTAGTTTTCATGCTGTATCTATTAATTTTATCACTTTTGATAAAAATATCTTTTATTAATCGTTTTTCTTGAGTGTTTTTACTTTTATAAGTGTCTTTTATAGTGTCCACTATTACATTATGTTCTAGCAAAACTTTTTTGACGCTTTCTCTTTCTTCAGGTCGAATATTAGGTAAATTGTGGTCAATGTACGCGCATGTTTTCGAAGCAGGGGTCATTTCTTCAAGGGCTTCTTCTTTTTTGGCAATTGGGCTTGACCTGTCTCCAAGACTACAAATAATTTGGTTTTTTTCTTCAATAATCTCTAGTAACTTTTTATTTTTTTCTATAGAACGGTTTAATCTTTGTCTCATTTTTTTCAACGTCTTTATTTTTTTTTAATTCCTCGTCTAGTTTTCTGTTTTCATTTTTCAATCTATAAATGATCCTTCTATTATAATTCCTCTTCTGTGTTAAAATTTGTCCATGTCCTTCTAAAGGCACTACTTCAGGGTTAGGTTCTTCTTTACTTTTCTTCTTTCTCTCTCTCCATTGCTTTCTTATGATTTCTTGATCAGATGAAGGATATTCTGCTATTTTTTTTCTATTTCTTTTTGTTCTTTCTGCATTTTGTTTTTGCTGCGATTTAAATTTTTCAGGATTGACTTCTTTCATCCGTTCTCGATAGAGTTTCTGCCTTTCGGCAGGTGTTAGTGGTGGCATCTGTAAAATCAACATAAAATACATACATTTTACTTTTTGTTGTATATAAAAATTTCGGGTTTGAAAACCAAAAAATAACCTACTTTAAACAATAAATTTATACAGGGTGTCCCGTAATTCAACGTCAAGCGGGAACTGGGTGAAAAAGCAAGTGATAACGGTACTGGGAAAAATAATAAAAATAATCATGGTCGCTTTGTTCAGAATTTATAGGCATTTTTGAAAAATTTTGAAAATGGTCACCCTAGACCACATATTTATTATTTATTTTTCCCATTACCGTGACCTGCCCTTTCACCCAGTTTCTGCTTAACGTTGAATTACGGGACACCCTGTATATACATTTATGTAAATTCTCCAAAACAGTATTTTTGAAATCGGTCTACAGAATCTGGACAAATCCCGTAACATAATACCTATACATAGAACCTCATCCTTTTTTTGGCAAAAATCTGATATGGCAGATATATTTTATCTGAAAGCAACAAGCAGTGAAACGGGCCAGAAGTCTGTTAAAAAGTATGCTATTTATAATGGTCTTTTTTCCATACCTAAGTGTTGCAATGTGTACTAAGCTTTATAATTTTCACGTGTGTTACGTCACACAACTTCGTAACACACGCAACACACGTGAACAAACACTCGAGAATAACATAACCTAAAATTCATGTAGCATCTTTACTTGCAAAGCAAGTTCGTAATAAACAGCTTTATTTAGGAGTATTTAATGTCTCTTTCAGTTGTATATATAACAAAACAACTTAATATTATTACTTACCTTGCAAAATTACTTCCAAAAGTCGCTAAAACCCCATGACGAAAAATAACACACACCAAGTACCAGCTACTGCTTGAAAACAAAGATGTCTGACAACACACTGACATTTCATATTGAAAGTTATAGTGTTGCCATTGTAAAAAAAAGATATGAGGTGGCGCTATTGCTTCTACCAAAAAAGCTACTATTTAACACAGTTTTTGTAACACACGTGAATCAGATGAAATACATTTGTTTATCAATCGTTTTTTTTTTTTTTTTTTAGCATTTTTATTACAAAGAATCATTAAAACAGTAGGTTTATGCAATTAAATTTAGCATAACATTAATAATAACGATACTTTACTCAACCGATGAAGTTATGAAGAAAAAGAAAATGTACTACGTGGACACATTTTATTTTTCTATGAAACTACATCTCACCAACTTTTTGTACCAGTTTGTTTTTGCTAAAATTAAAATGTATTTACAATTTAAATCGAGTTATATTAACAAGCGAATAATGCCCAATACCGAAAATAATCAGACCATTTATAAAAACTACCAAAATAAAAAATTAAAAATTTTGAATTATGGCACGTGAAAAATGTAGATGAAGTACATTTTTTGTGAGCCTCAACCACATAAAGATGTATCCAAGCAACTTATCAAAAAAATCGACTTTTCCAGTATTTCTAATAGAAATTATCTAACGTTATTTAATATGTATTGGGTCATGCGTTTGCTAATTGATGCAACGCGTAGTGGTCGTTGTGATCCTTTCTCCGAGTCGTCGAATTTCTTCAATGTAGCCTGTGCGGTCTACATGTAAAATATCCCTAAATGCATTGATAATCCTTTCTTTAATCTCGTATTCCTGATCTCTCAGGTATTCGTTTAAGCCGTTCAAATATATTAAACCAAAAAATGGGAGTGAGGTTATTCGCACCCAGGTCAGTGTTCGAAATGGCTGAAATATGATTTTCCTAAAATTTTAAACCCCATATCTCTGCCATTTCGATTTTTTTTAAATGTCATAAAACTTTTTTGTTACCCTTCCTAAGACGCAACTTTTTTGTCTGAACAAATATTTTATCCATTAAATTTCAACTGGTTGGTTGTGAGTCGTAGCGTATAAAATTGCGAAAGATACATTTTGTTTTTTTAGAAATTTTGTATTTTTCCTGTATAATACATGTTATTTTCGAAAAAATCAAATTTAATGTTCTCTGAAAAAAAAACAACCATACACGTTTAATACTTACGTGTTTTACATAACTGTGTATTTTTTATATTTAACAATAATAGGGAAAAAGGACAATAAAAATATTTATATAACTAAAATATAAATTTAAAAACTAAATCGAGTACTTTAACGTTATCGAATCAATATCGATGTAAATGATTGAAAAAAAACAAATTGTCTACAATTAAATGTCACTGTCACTGGCTTCGTCGTAAACTTCTAGGAACCTTGGCCTGAGTAAACTTCATTAGGTACGATTCATAAAATGAACCTTTGTTTTCATTCGAATGGAATTTATTGTTGACAGTTTCAAAATAATAAATTGTTCAAACCAGTTGTTCTTTGGTTCAATCGATCTACTGTCAAACGGTTTCCATCTTTGGTGTGTGTTCTTCCAACTAAAGACAAATTTGCTGCTGACGACTGTGGATTACTTAATATATTCTTACAGCAATAGGAGATAAGGGTTTTGAATGAAAGTTTGCTTGTTTCGGTAGATTTATTAAGTACTAGCTGTGCCCGCGACTTCGTTCGCGTGGTTGTCGGAACGTAATGTTATATAGCCTAAAGCCTTCCTCTATAAATGGACTACCCAACAAAAAAAGATTTTTTCAAATCGGACCATTAGTTCCTGAGATTAGCGCGTTTAAACGAACAAACAAACAAACTGAGTGATGTTGGTTATCATAAAGGCTCACTGCTTTGTTTGTTTGTTTGCAATTACTTTATTGTACTTTGAAAACACATAATTAAAGACAAAAACTTATTTATTCATTTAATGCTTTATTGTTTTTATTTGGATGATACGTTGGTTCTAAGTAGTATTATATATCGATATAGTATGTATCCAGTACCCGTAACACTAACGATTACATGCTACAACATTTAAGTACCATAGGTACTCAAAATCTATTTAAATTTACCCTCAAAATACCTACCATCTTATTGTATTGTATTAATGCAAAAAATATGGGCGTTTGAAAGATACATTTAATTTTTATTAATTTTATTGGTTCAAGTACCCTTGAAATTAATAAAAAGAAAAAATTGTACTGAGGTGCTACTTACGAGTCTAAAGAAATTTCTTTCAGTAGACCCGCGACAGGAAATAGGATGAAAGAGGTAATTGGCGTTTACCAACAATACAAAACTAAATAAATAAATAAAAAAGATACCTAAGTTATATAATAAAATGGGAATTAAAGGTTATTGACCGAGCGAGCGGAGCGAGCGAAGCGTCTCAGTTTCGACTGGCCGAAAATTCTTTTGTCCGTCTGTCTGTTCTCGCCTACAGGTCTCATTTATTAACCGATTCTCATCAAGTTTTGTGAGCAGGTTTGGTAATTATAAAGAATTTTCGTCGAGCCAGTTTATTGAAATTTTTAAAAATGGTGATCTTTTGGGTGTTCAAAACTTAAAAAGTCTCATATCTCAGCCATTTAAAAAAAAACAAATATGTCATGGGCTTTTTGTGTTCTTATTATGACGCAACTTTTTTGTCTGTACAGCTTTTTTATACGATAAACTTGGACGTGTTTACAGTCGGCAATTCGCCCAAAAGTTGTCTAGAAATCGATTTTATGTATTTCCCTTTATAAGGCCGAGAAAACTAAGAATAGTAGGAAAACGATATTTCAGTATGTTGGTAAGGATGCAAGACTGTGCACGTTAAGCATTTTTCCGACCTGGATTTTTTTTGGAAAACAAGCGGAAAATTAGGTGGCATTATACATGCCACTACCCATAACGAAAATCAATTGGTGGCATTATGTTTGCCACTGCCCATACCGAACATAATTTTAATTTGTAAATGACATGTAAATATCTCTTTATCTTTATTTATTTTATAAGTATATATAAATAAAACTACATTTTACAGCCAAAAAATAGTGAGCAATTAGGCCACAAATTATTCGTTTACACTTCTAATTACCAAGATATTTTTCTTGAATAATAATGGAAAAACAATTACTCACTAGAAGAGATCAAAAATCAATGCAGTTACAAATAAAACTAAGCAATATTCAAATGTTAGCCTCATGGTTTTTGGTGAAATTGTGTGAAGCAAGGATATGCACATAGGAATACTTTACATGTTGTACAAGACAACTTAGTGCGTACATTGTTTGTTTTCGTACTGCATAGGCGACACCTCCGCGGTGTGTCTGCCTTGTCTATGATATGTTGCCCTACATTATTATAGCGCACATTTTCGTCTACACCTATTACTTTCTGATAGTTATTACTAACATTGGCCTGCTTTTTCTTACAAATATAATTAGGCTCACTAGATAGGCTTCTCTTTCTTGAAGTGTAATTACCGATGAGAGCTCTACCTATAGACAGACGAAATAGAAGCAATGATAACGGGAAAACATTTCTAGGTGACACAGAGTATAAAATGTATGCATTTGTAATGGATAAATCCATTAGAAAATAAAAAATTCGCAGCCACCAACGTCGACTTCTTCGTCCTATCTCATAAGTGCCTCTTTTCTGATCGTACCTATCGACTCCTTCCATTCTTTTCGTATACTCTGTTATGGCCAAGGGACAGGGAAACTCCTTTTTTTTGCCATCCTTCATTTTTTTGTTGACACATTGTTTTATTTTTGGGATGAAATGCTGTACTCATTACTGTTACATTTTTAGTGTCCTTCCAAAAAACAAACCCAACGTCGTTCTTTACTCTCCATTTGTAATCTCCTCTATCAAGTTTCAATTTCTTCCCTTTTTGTTTCTGTTCTTTTACAAATTTCGGCAAGTCTGCTCTATTTATATTTACTGTGGCAGTAGAATGTATGCCATTTTCGTTAAGATATTGCATCAAGGGAAATGATGCGAAAAAATTGTCAAAAGCTAAATGAGCTGGAACTTTTTCATCAATAAGGCTTTGAGACAAATTTTTAACAACATTAGCCCCTAATCCCAACTCTGGAGTGTTGTTATCGTTTTTTCCGGTGTAAATTTCGTACTCAAAAACATAGCCTGTAGTACTATCAGATCGGACCCACACTTTGAACCCCCTTTTTATAGGCTTTGCAGGCATATATTGCTTCAAAGCCGAAAGTCCCTTGAACCGTATCATTGCCTCATCTATGCTTTGTGATGAAGATGGTTAAGCTTCATTTTTACATGCATTGTTTAGCATATCTAAAAAAGGGCGAACTTTGTATAGCTTGTCATAGTTGGGACTTGTTTTAGAGGGAATTTTTGTATTGTCATTCAGGTGTAAATTTTGCAAAATTTTTTTGAACCTCTTACAGGTCATAACCTGCGCAATTTCATCCACTCTAAAAAATGGGTCACTAGACCAATATAGGTCTATACTAGGCAGAACGTGAAGGCCCATAAGAATGATAATACCTAAGAATGCATCCATTTCTGGTCTTGTTACAGGTTCCCAATTGGGTGTCTGTTTTTGGCTGGCGTATAGATTTGTTTGTTCAATGATATGTTGCAAGGCCTCATCAGTAAAATACCTCGAAAAATATGCTAGTGGTGAAGTCCTGCTTGGATAGAAAACACTGGGTTTTAGTGGTAATTTATCATAAGTATCAGGACTTGGCCTGTGTGACCAACTTTGTTTTGACCAACCGTTTTCGTCTTCCTCTCCAAAAAAAAGATTCCTCTGAAAGATCGCAGTTACTCTGGGTATCATCCATTTCTTCTTCTTCTATAAGTAGTATAAATAGCGGACTTCGACTAGACGGGCCCGGGGTTGGACTCGACTGGTCTCGATGTTCCGTCAATGGACATCGATTTGACGGACCAGGTGTAGGACTCACTTGGACTCGATCTTCCAACAAAGTTTGTAGATTAAAATTACCTTCCTCACCATCTTCACCCTCATACTCGTCTTCTGATATGTCGGGGTCGTCAGGAAGCCCAAACATTCTCTCCAATTCGGCCTCGATTTCTACATCGTTCAAATGCGTCTGAAAGCCAAACAGGCAAAGGCTCAAATACTGCCACCAAACATTTTCACGAAGCGGGCAATGGCATAAATACTGCCACCAATTTAAATGTAAATAAAACAAAAAACAAGAAAACCAGCCCAAAACTAATACAATTTCCATGTAACACAAACACAAATACATCAAAATATTATGTTTACTTACCATTTTTGCGATAATTTGAAAATATGTTACTGGATAAATTTATCTGATAGAAAAACACCCGTTCCCGCGAAAATGCTTGAAAAAATATGACAGCTGTCAAAATTAAATCTATGACATATATTTTTTTTTTCAACGTTCAAATTGTCTACAATACCAACTTGGCAAAGAAAAATAATTTTAACTCGCCAAATTAAAAAATAAATAAATTCGGTGGCATATATAATGCCAGTACCTTATAAAGGGTTAAGTCGTAAATACAAATCTATGGGATGACAAGTACGAAAATGGTGGATAGTGACTGTGACGTCGGCGATACAGAGAAAAAAATGGTTGCCTGTAAAGTCGGTTTTACGGGCGAAGATTTTACGTGACAACGCGATCATAGTTGAGTGGGAGAGAGACGCAAGGCATTCGGCGGGCCTCTCTCTCGTTCGGTGACTCATCGTAACGTTACCGAGCGTTACACTTTTTCATAAGTGACTCCCAGCCGCAACCTAATTTAAGACGTTGTCACGTCAAAAAATATAAACATACCATGTGCGGTATCAAATGAAAGGGCTTTTTGAGTAGATTACAGAGTAATTAATAAACTTCACTCCCATATTGGTCAAACCCACAGACTAACTATATATAGTACAAAAGTTAAATATAAATTGAAATGAAAGAAGTTGAAGTACGTGAAGTGGGGGAGGGAGTGAACTTTAACAACTTTCCCCAAGGAACATTATCGAAATATGAAAAATATTTTATGGCTTTTTTATTGAAGCATGATACTGCAAATCATGTTTATTTTTGAAAACACTGAATAAGCTTGGAATAAAAATAAAAAAAATTATAAAAAAGGCCCACATGCTATCTATCCTGTGACTTAAACCCGGGACTTGCAGGTGCCGGCCACTTCTTTACCGAAAGCGTAGAATACATTAAGAGTACAAACCGAAAGTGCGAATGTTTGTCTACCATAGTAGTTGAAATTAGCGTCCAATTAAAAAATAAATAAACGGAGAAAATCGCAGGGTTTGACACTGCCAAGGGTGGTTGTAGATTTAGGAACTCATGAGTTAGCAGCGGGATGTTCCTATGTGTTGCCCTCTCAGAAATCAGAAATCAGAAATCTTTATTTGCCAGAATACATTACAAAATAGGTGTTCAGTACAATTAAAGCCATTGTATTCAGCCTGCAAGCAGACGTGCAAATATACACAATCAAGTCAATAAATTTATCAAGTTACATAAACTGAATTTATACTCGTACAATTTAAATTACAAAAAATATAAAAAATAATAATAATAATAAAATGTCAGTCTACTTAGATGCTAAATATTCCTTTACACTATAAAAACATTTATCTAAAAGCCATTTTGTCAATTTATTTTTGAATGAAATCCCATTTAATTCCTTGATTTCGTCAGGTAGTTTATTATATATTACAATACTTATGTTGTAAGAATTTCTTTCGTACACCGTTTTGGGACAAGAAAATTTATATAGCAACTTCATGTATTTTTGCCTAGTCTGTCTTAAATTATATTCTCCTCTCGTTTTATAATAATTTGGGTGAGTCTTTACAAACATACATACCTCTCTGATGTACATAGGTACATGGCAACGGTAAAATATTACATTTTTTAAACAATGGTATGCATGTATCAATAAATCCTGCATTATTGATGGCACGAATGCATCTTTTCTGTATTTTAAAGACTTTATCTATATCAACCGAATTACTCGCTCTCGACGGCTAGCAGACATCACTCCTCACCAGATTATGTACAATGAAACTTCTTTTTTAAGAATAGAAGAGAAAAAAGGATTAAAAAAGCTTGCAAATGTAAGGGGTGGATAAACGGTTTAACTACGGTGGGGCTTATGGGTAAAGGATGGGTCTTTCTACTTTCTTTCTAGCATTGGTAGGTTGGTTTCAAAACTCTTAAATGGCTTTGCTAAGCCAGGGAAACGGTAAAATATCGGTTATTTTGTGGTTGTAAGGGCTCGCGAGGTCTACTGTAGCTCACAGAGCCACTTTTAAAGAAAATACTTAATATTCTGTGAATATTTCAAACGTCTACTTATTGCCGTTATTAATATTAAGCAATAAAACGGCAAAAAATCACGTTTGTTGTATTGCCTATTATGCTTTGACTGAGTGTTGTGTGTTCCTCAATAGACATGTTTGTATCGTCCAGTATATAGGGTGTTTCAGTAAGTGTGCACTTTTTCATTTTAAAATAAAAACACGTATTTTATGAGAGAGTTGTGATATTTCTATTTGTAAGATTTTTCAAACTTACAGGCTGTAAAATCTCTGTTAATTGCATTAGTGAGGAGTGGCCTCGAGAGCAATGCAATCATATAGAGCCCTCACGCATAAATAAATAAATGTTAGAAAACATTCTAAATAAATTTCTTAGATTTCTTTATTTAAAAACAATACGGTGTGTACCCTTATTATCCCTTAGAGTATCCTACACTTTTCGTTGTGGGAATGGTTGGATACTTTAAGTTAGAAGTGAGGAGGGAAATGTTTTTATTGACTTATGCATTTAAAGTTTGGTGTAATATTTAATCCTAGATTACTGTCACGTTTGGAGTTGTACGTATCTGACAACTATCTCTGCACTCGCAGGCACGAGTTATTCGTGGTGCCGCGAGGAAGAACATATGTTCTTAATCAAGCGCCGTTGACCAGGGCTGTTCGTTTGTTAAATGAGATGAACGAAGAGTATCCAGACTTAGATTTATTTACATGTTCGCTGAGAAAATTCTCAAACATTGCAGAGAAATGTATTGAGTAGTCGTAAGTAAATAGTTTTTATTTTATATTGTCACATTGGTGGAAAACTGTTATGACAATGTAAAAATTTGTTGTAATACAAATTGTAAAGAAGACTTGTTGCGATTAAGTATGGAATAAAATATCCGGCAAATGGCCCCCACGGCTCTGATGACAGGCCATTACTCTTTTCGTGAAATTTTCCATGACTTTTACAGAGACGCGGCTGTATCTCACCGATATCGCGTTGGATCTCTAATTTGAGCTCAGAAATTGTTTCTGGTTTATTCGCATAAATCCAAGATTTCACAAAACCCCATAGAAAAAAATCGCACGGCGTTAAATCGCACGATCTTGGTGGCCAGTTAACATCAGAGTTTCGTGAGATAATATGTTCTGGAAATCGTTGCTGCAATGAGTTGATTGTTTCATGCGGGATGTGGCAGGTAGCGCCGTCCTGCTAAAACCACATGTTGTCCAGATCCATGCCGTCCAGTTGAGGCCACAAGAACTCCGTTATCATATTCCTGTAACGAATGCCGTTCACAGTCACTGCAATTTCGGCCTCATCTTCAAAAAAGTAAGGCCCAATCACGTCGCCTGACCAAAATCCGCACCAGACAGTTGCTCGTTGCGAAAGCATTTTTTTCTCATGGATTGCATGAGGATTTTCCGAGCCCCAAATTCGACAATTTTGTGTATTCATGTAGCCATTCAGATGGAAATGCGCTTCATCGAAGAATATGACTTTTTTCGAAAATTTGGCGAAGTTTTCGACCTGTTTCAGCATAACTTTCCCTATTTTTGTAATAAGATTTCACGATTATAACGCGTTGTTCTTTTGAAAAGCGCTCCATTTTTAATAATCGGAATAAACATAGGTGACAGCTGTCAAATTTCAGTGTTGACACATGCACAAAAAAAAAATTATTCTAAATTTTAAAAGTGCACTCTTACTGAGACACCCTTTATGTTCCGTTTTAGTTTGCTAACCAGAGTGTTGTCGTTACTTGGCCGTTTTGTAATGTTTTCGCCTGAGGTTTTCGCAATTGAGACAGCGCCAAGCTTGAATGAGATGGTGTTGGTGAGTGTGTTGAGATATTCAAACAAACGCAGTGGTACTTATCTCGGCATAATGAACATTGTAGCACATCTCCAATCCTTGTACTTTGGTTTCATTCTGCAGCACAGGCACGTACAGGAGTCGTCAGCGTTGGGCATGTGTGCGGTAGATATTTAACTAATTAACTTGTCGTCAGCTCAGGAAGTAGCAGTCAGTATTGGCTGCCACTTATTATTTGTAGGCTTCTACACACTGTAACGGGGCCACAACGGGGCGGGGCCGCTCGTCCTAAATTGTAAAAAGTATAATGCTAATTCTTTCTGATTGCCCGCGATACAGGCTTTTGCCTAGTGCGAAAGTCGTTTTTTAAGCTTATTATATGACTTTTCGGTAAATAAATGATTTTGTATTTTTTTTTAGTTTCAAACGCCGAATGTTGGTTGGGTACCAGCTGCTCCGGAGTCAACGGTTTCATTTCAGGTTCAATTCAGTGAATCGGATTTGGAATTGTTTTTAGATTTTATAGTTACAGGAAATTTCCCAAAAAATCCTTTTTGAGAAAAGCACATTATAGAGAAATCCATTTTAAGAAAAAGACATTTCGACAGAAAGACATGTTGTGCAAAAGACATTTTATGCCTGGACGTTAGTGTCACGTATTTCTCTAAAAGATTCCGCCAAAGAAATATCAGTTAATATTTAGACACGGATTAAGACGAGCATTGGCGAAAACATTTTCAATATACAACACCATTTGGAGGCTCGGGACGAACGCACGGAGAGCTCGTTATACTAAACAAAGAGTAGTTACAGGATTATACGTAAAGATAGTCCATTATGTTGACGACCTCTGTAGCGACCGTAATGGTTAATAAGCAACTACGTCGCTTCGATCCCTCTAGTGCCATTTGCAAAATGGCCCCTGGGTCCTGGATGTTACGTACCCATATCTCTGTACCTCTATATAGATATATATTTATTTAAATACGGATGTCGAATAAGAAAATATTTTAGCACAGTAAATTATTAAAAAATATTGTATACATATTTTTTCTTTTTTCTGATTAGCAAATATTTACAAAGATACAGCGCATGTAAATTCCGCATGACGTTACGATCAAGTACGATTTTCACTTGACGTTGACGTCAATTATCACCCCCACTCCAAAACATTGACGCGCTCTGTATCTTAAAAGTATTCGTATATTTTCACTACTTAGTTAAACCGAAAAATATGGGTCCATTATTTTTGAATAATCTAAATACAATAAAAAAATACCTATTGATGTTAAATATAGTGTTGATTTACGAGTACTATTGAGAATATTGAGTACCTATTGAGTATTGAGTACTATAAGTTTAAGATCGAGTGGATTTCGTAAAAGGGTATCGGATTCTTCTTTGGCGCTTGTTGAATCTGTGTGATTTGTTCTTATTTATAAAAAAATATAATGAGTCCCGTTATTGGTGTCGGAGCCTTTAGAATTTTCTATGGTTAATCACCGATTGTAAGTAGATTTTTTTTGACGTGACAACGTCTTAAATTAGGTTGCGGCTGGGAGTCACTTATGAAAAAGTGTAACGCTCGGTAACGTTACGATGAGTCACCGAACGAGAGAGAGGCCCGCCGAATGCCTTGCGTCTCTCTCCCACTCAACTATGATCGCGTTGTCACGTAAAATCTTCGCCCGTAAAACCGACTTTACAGGCAACCATTTTTTTTAATTATATTTTGTGTAAAAAGTTGTTATTTTTGACATTGGACATGTCTTTTCGTTCGCTCTAGTGTAGGCGCCGATTTGACGAAAAATAAACGTGTAATCCCCTTATAGCTTGGAGAGTTGTGAGGAGATGATATTTAAAAAAGGTTTAAAAGACGCGTATTTACGAGAGCTTTAAGGTGTAAAAGAATTATACGAGAAAAAACTCACAATCGATAAAAAGTATGGCAGAAATAGTGAAAAAAAAATATTTTTTTTTTCCGAATATTAATTTTGGCGCTCGATATTTTGAAACGAAGAATGATATCAAAATTTGAGAAAAATTCTTTTGGACAATACAGTCAGCTACAATTTGTGCCTAAAACAAAGACGATCGTGTAAAGGGTTTGCCCTGTAGCCTAACCTTTTTTAAAAAAGACAGAATGAAATTTTTTCGAAATATTTCCAATGTGCTGGATAGTCGTGTGAGGCACGAAATCTGTGATTTTTTCACAAAAAGCGAATAACCTAAAAAAATACCTATTTTTTTATCGTACCACTAAAAGCTTATGACACAGATGCGGTAACAAATTGTAAAACGAGTAGTGAACTCACCGCCAAATATATTGTTAAACATCTTCACACGCCTTCTTGTGGGTCGACCTGAAACATATAAGAAAACGCCAATTAGATATCAAGTCAAAGTCGATCGAGGGAATGGATTAAAATGCAGATCAAGTTGATAGGTCGCTTCGATAAAAAGAAGACATTGGTGAGTGTGAGGTCTAAGAAATTTACAAGACAAATGTAGCTTAAACTCGATGGGGTTGCGTCGTTTTATTACAGGGTTCCTGTAGCCACTGTATTTTAAATGGGGGCAGCACTGGACCTCGGAAAATTAAGGTACGGCCTTAAAAATTAAGTCACAATATTCCGCCCGAACAAACAGTTACATACATACATACATTGCAAGTTAAATAAAAGCTTGTAATAAAAGCACTGAACGAGGCACATTTTGGACTTTTTTAATATATTTTTTTTTGGTTGGAAGCCTACCAGCTGTTTTGAGTAGAATACATACTATACCTACTTACTTTCCTTTGTCAACCTCAAAATATCCTACTAATATTATAAATAATTGGGTAGATGACTGGGTCAAAAATAAATTATCTGGTACTGATAAGAGAATAAAACGTCACAAAATAGTGTCACTTGTCATTGATCATATCCATTTTCAACATGATTTTAGATTTATAAATGCAGAAAAACTAATATTAAGAGCGCTATTTGACTCCAAAAATCTATGACTTCATGGTTTTGTTTTTCATACAGATCCCAAAGAAAATGTTTGTTTGGATGGGGAACGGGGACACATATTGCGCGTACCTTAAGAGATTCCGTTCTGTATACTCTTACTGTATCCTGTTCCACCGGTATAAATTAATTAAATACGTGATAAGTAGTAGCTAGTACTCTGTGGTAGCTTAGTATTTCAAAAATGTATTTCTAGAAAACAAAAATAATTTTTCAGTAAAAACAATTCAAGGAAAAAGGCACATACCTACGTCGACAAAAGGGGCAGTAGTTAATTGATCGGTCCAAGCGAGGCGGAACGAGTAATCGATTGTTCCATTCGATTTTCTGATCGGGTATTATTGCCGTCGCCCTTTGATCCGACGAGCACTCGATTTTAGTAAGTAAAAATTACGTTGTAATAGAGGTTATTTTTACAAGCTTTCATTTAGTTTTATTTGTCCCGTTGTCTGTGTCTGTAATCAAATCTTGCAAGCTAAATTAGACTCAATTCCTATTATTCGATTGCTGTAACTTGACGTAGGTACTTAAGTTGGGTGACAATGCCATATATAATACGAGTATGTATTAATAATATGTTCGCCACGTAGGTCGCCAGTCTTGGTCAGTCGATGTACGCTTCGGTCAGCTTTTTCAGTTATGTGCATCGATGGAATCACATCGCCATATAGGCAATTGGATAGGGATAGATGGATAAAAGAAGGGTTATTAGCGACGGGTGGGGGAAGGGGGGTGTAAATAGGAGCAGGCAGTGCTACATCCAGGGCAATGGATTTTAAGGACATTGCCTCGTAATGCCCCCCCCCCCCACAATCCCTAGGTATGGCCCAGCTTGAAATTTGCCTACGTTAGTTCGTGAAACTAATACTTTACCAAATTGATCCACACATATACTGAACCTGTGCTGAACACAGACACGCGGTCCAAGTCTACTTAGAGATTTAATCGTTTTTCACTTTATTTTTGACATTGGAAATGTCGTTTCGTTCGCTCGGTCTGAAAATCTCGAGATGAATAACGAAATGAAATCACGAAAAAGTGCGATCCTCTAATATCTCAGATACTTGTGAAGATATGATATTTAAAAAAGACCCAAAAGACGCGAAGATTTTTCGAGAAAGTCAGAAACAAAAAAAATTTATGGCCGAAATAGTAAAAAAAAAAGAATGATATCAATAATTTGAAAAAAAAAAACACCTCTGGACAAAATAGCTACAAGTACAATTTGAGCATTAAAAGTACAAACAAAGACGACCGGGTTAAGGGTTTGCCCTGTAGCCTAACCTTTTTGAAATAAATGGGCAAGTGCAAGTCAGACTCGTACATGAAGGGTTCCGTAACACCGTACAATATTTCAAAACGCTGAAGAAACACGTTTCTTGTATGACAACCCCCTTTAATTTTTTTTATTTGTTGTTATAGTGGCCATAGTAATTTTTGACTTTTTAGGGTCCCGTTTGCACCCTTCGGGTACGGAACCCTAAAAAGTCAAAAATTCAGAACGACATTTATTCGAATTCCGTAGATTTATTTCCAATGTGCAATTTAGATAGTCGTGTAAGGCATGAAATCCGTAATTTTTTTACGTGCTTATCCCTGGAAAGGTAGACAAAACCCAGTTCCGCAAGACCCAAAGGACACATTCCCTCAATCGGCTTTAATGATCTGCGCGGGAAGAGAAGTAGCTTGCAAATTCTCATTTTTTTCTTTTTTCCCGGACCAGCTCGGAATGAACATGGACATTAGCAACTTTGAAAAAGTCTAAAAGTGCCACGTCCGCCCTGCGTTCGTTTGGATTAGTTCAGGACGTGATGCAAAGCCGAAATTACTTTTTACGCTTCAGCTATTCTCTATCATGTAGTGAACATGGCCCTATTTGACTAAAGCAATGATCGTGGCCCGAATTTTGGTTCCCTTATGTCACGTCTCTTTGCATTTCTACACGACTGCTACAGAAGAAAGGTAATCAAATGTCACCCGGGGTGTGTGATGGCTTTTGTGTGACGGTGTTGTATAACACTCTTCTCGAATTTTTAAAAGTTACACATCTCATACCTACAGCTGGAAAATTAGCAGCTTAGTTTAAACATAAAAAGAAAAAAAAGTCACTACTGATTAAAAATTATGTGGTAAATGTCTGCTAACTATTTTGTGTGGAATTCACCTTGTTTTTGACTGTTTTCTTCACTTTCGTCACCTCACAGATGAAAAGAGTTAAAAGGGGCAATGCCACCATTGTAGCAAACCGACCTAATTTCATATTGTTAGAGACAAACAGTTATTAATTCGTAATTTTTTAAGCTTAACATTTGTTGTCACTTGGAAAAACTACTATAAAAATACAAGACGTGTTCTGTTCGCCAACCTTTATTTATCATTTCACAAACCCCCAGTCCGCAACATCCATAATGTATTTAGGTACGAAGTACCAAGAATTAATGTGAAAACATTACTCAATAATTTCATTTTTATATTTTGCTGTTATTCGTGTGCACTTGTTAATAAGTAAGTCTTACTTATTATCCTATGTCCCCTGGATAGGGTAGAGGGCCGCAGGCCGCTACAGTATTTCTACATCTCTTTCTGTCTTGAGAAATGCACTTCACTTCAGGCCACGATAACTGTATATACCGATAAGTAGTATTAATAAATTTAAAATGAAATTTATTAATATTTGACTTTCAGGCCACGATGTAACACTTTTTCGAAAGGTCCCTACTTTCAGGGGGCCTGAAAATCCCTCACTTTCCCGACGGCGACGAACCGAATCACGCAACATGACTGAACTTTATATCCACAAAAGCTTACTTTTAAACTTATAACAAGTAAAAACCCTGTATTTTTCTTTAAATTTATTAAACACCGAAAAAATATGGTGTTAGATTTTCACGTAGTCAAAAGGCAGGTGATTTCCACGTTCGACGTATTTTTATTTATTTGTTTTTATATAAAAACTTTATTGCACAAAAATATTGTACAAGTGGTGGACCTAATGCCATATGGCATTCTCTACGGTGAACTGCAACAAAAACTTTTACAACTAACTAATATTGACTATGATTAAACAAAATTCCTTTTGGGATTTTTCATAGCCGAATGATAAAATTCAAGCTTCAGATATAATGTTACTAGCATTTTAATTCACCGAGCAAGCGAAGCGTCTCAGTTTCGAGCTGGCCAAAAATGCTTTCAGTTTATCTGTCGGTTTGTTCTCGCCTGCAGGTCGCAATTCTCAACCGATTCTCGTAAAATTTTATAAGCAGGTTCGATAATTATGTAGATTTCTTTTGTCAAATCAGTTTTTGTTTTTTTTTTCTAAATGGCGGAGAAATGGGGATTTAAAACTTTAAAATTATGATATTTCATCCATTTCGAAAAATTTTCAAATATGTCACAAAGCTTTTTTGTTACCCTTATTAAGACGCAACATTTTTGTCTGAACAACTTTTTTATCCGATAAACTTCAACGGATGGGGTTAAGACGTGAGGTTTACAGCTCACAGGGCCACTAGTTCCAGCGGCCCTGCGGTTTCTGTCAGCTTAGAGCCGCAATACCCAAAATGTTGGTTAAAGGCATGATACTAATGTATATATTGTTAATTTAAGTTCTTCAGCATGATTTGCGCTAGTAGTTAACAGGAATAAAATTAGATATACGAGTAAGAAGATGCAATAACCCAAACTACGCCAGAATAGTACATTACGATATAAGTGCGTTATGGTGGTTATAACACACGAAGCGGAATATCAGCTCGAGCGAAAGCGAGGGCGTTAGGAGCTGAGTGTGTTTAACCAATATACGCACGTATATCGTACGACGTTTTTCAACATACTTGCGAGGGAAAATTCCTAATAAACTGATATTTTTGATTTTAAATAAACTCAACCATAAAACTTTGATGCACACTGTTGCTTTCCCGCCGTTTTACTTTTTAAAATCAGCCAGCAGGGCGCGCGGCCTACTGGACGGCGCCGCGCAGCATGCGAATTCGAATAAAAATAAAAAACAATTTGAAGCGTATGTAAGATACAAAGATAAATATTGAAACAACGATGACGTTCGTTGTCTGATTTATTCTTTTTCTTTGTCTAACCTTCATCTTATGTTATCTAACTATCTCGCTCACACACAACTGTCAAACTTTCTTACTCTCTCATTCATACTGGATTTACCATTAATTCTGTCCCTTTCATTCGCAAAAGCAAATCGTGAGTTATAGAAAATATAACTTCACTATTTGCGTTTCTAACACACGCGTGTTTTATAGGCTGCTTTATATATCTAAAACCGGTGAAATTAGATCGAATTTATGAGCAAGGGTGTTGAAAAGAACCAAACATCTTTACTTCTTGATAAAAAGGTGTGAGGAATCGCACATATATATATGTCGCAGTTGAATGGTATTATCCGCTAATTCACGAAACCTCTAGCTGTTTAGCATTACAGCTCGGTTTCGTAAAACAGCTGAAAATCGTTCGGTTCGATTGTCTAAGATTGCGCAACGAGTTACGTTCATTCATATCGCTAACCACGTTTCCAAACGGCTAGCGGTTTTGTCAAACAGTGGTAATCCTCTGCTGTTTGACGAAACCGTTAAACAATCCAACTGAGAGTACTACTGCGGCATTGCGACACACATACATGATAAGGATTTGGTGTAGGGTTACCATAATGAAATATAACTACTGTGTATTATCAAACAAGATGTAAGTAATTCCATTAATATATTTTCCGATAAAATCATACTCAAAAAGTTAAAAGCTTCTAACAACAGAAAACAGTCTTACGTCTTAAAAAATGTGCCCTCCTAAATCAGTCAAGTGAGTAGGTAGGTATGCTACTAATACTACCAATTTAAGGAGTGTAGATTTTTTTTAATGCAACTTTGTTTTTCGTGTATGTAAGTGGCCAATACTGGTGTCAGATTTTTCAAGCTGCCTAAAGGCATCTGACATAGCTTGACGACTGCCATACAATGACAGCCGGGACTAACGGCTTTTACGTGCCTTCCGAAGCACGGAGGAGCTTGAGAAAAAAATTGTACCACTTGTGGTCACCCATCCAAGATGAATTTTTCGGGGTCAGTGCTGCCCTTCGAAACAAAAAAGTATTAGAAAGGAAACGGAGATACCATTTAAAATTTTGTACCATACGGCTCTAGAAAACCCTTATAACACTTTTATGAACTAGTTGAACTACTGTTTAGTAAGTACTGTAAGTACTGTTTAGTTTACAGGGCGAATGTGATGCGCGCCTCAAAATGACAGCGCATCACATTCGCCCTGATGACGACCTTCGGATGAGGTCGAAACATGTCGGCCAGTAGCTGATTTTTACGTGAGTGTACCGCTTATCTTAATTAGTAAAATACCTTATGGTATTTTTTTTTATTTTGCCAGGTTTTTAGATACTCTCTCAGATACCTCCTCAATAAACATTGATAATTACGAAATTAAAAAATAACAGTTAAAGGCGCTCTGAATTCACAGCTCACAATACTGTGAGTGTTTTTGAAAAATTACTGTAATCAAATACACCAGTATTGTGAGCTCTGAACTGATAGCGCCTTAAAATGGAAAGGGGCATATAAGTATCACTTATTTATACAGGGCAAACTGGAATGACACCTAGAGCCACAAAGAACCTTTTTTTTAAAGCACCTATTTGTGTGACACTGATTTTTTGCTGGGTTACAGGCACATCTTTGAAAGCCTTGCCCTCCAAACATTGATTCTCTGCTTACAGCTTCCCGCAAAGATATCAAAGTTTCTGGTATTTCATTGTTATACTCATTTGATGAAATTTTCAAGTCTGACCGAGAGAACCAGTTCTTTATTTTTCCTGATTTGGTTCCAACTTGATATACTCCATTTATGCTGTCAATAATTTTCCCAACAATATTTTTCGCATCCAAAGGCCCGCGATCAATTTTAGGTACATTCAAAATAATAGTGTTCCCTACATCTAACCTAGGAAGCTTTTTGACTGTGTCATCGATCATTTTTTCTGCAGCACCTTGGTGAGCTTCATCTCGTTCTTTTGCAATAGTATGTTCAGTCATACATATAAAACAATGTATTTTAGAGCCGTAACTTTCATTCCCATTAGACAAGCCACAAGTAGTATGAACAGGTTTTAGACAGGACTGGCATACATGAGCCCCACTAATTCCTTGTCCGCACACTGGGCAACTGGCATTAGAAGAAATCTCAACATCACTAATGACTTCGACTTCGCATTCAATAACTGAATTCTCTTGGATGTTTTTGTTGGTCATAATATTGCTCAATTGAATTTCCTGATTTAATACAAAATTATTCTTTAGATTATTTTCCTTGTTCTCAGTATTGCTGGTTTTTATTTCTTTACTTATATCTGTAACAAAAAGTAACAAATAAAATGGTATTAAATTTAGAGAATGTGCAAAGTGAGAAAATGCAAATATTATCAAAAATAGAAGGGGTAAAATGTTCAATCATCTACTAAACACAATGCCTTTTTGAAAACAAAAATTAAAGGATGAAGAAAGAAAAAAAAGAGGGAGTAGAAAAACCTAGTAGATTTTTGGATCAAATCAAAGAAAATTTAAATATGATAACATATACCTATATGGAGATTGAGAACTTAGCGAAAGAAAGAGCGACATGTAAAGCACTCTACCGACAAGAGCACAGCACTTAAATACAAGAAGAAGACTTATATCTGAATTTAGCGCGATATTTAGGTGTTTTATATTACCTGCGTCAACTTTTTCAATAATTACTGAAGTTTGACGAATGTTGTAGTCCTCAATTCTTTGAATGCTTTTGTTATTCATAATATCATTAAGCTGTTCCTCACAGTCAATAGAATTTAAAATATCACTGGGGATGTTAGAGTTTCTTAACCCACACTTAGGATCACACCCAAATAATGCACGATATGGCGATCTGCCAATAATTCTATGATAAGTTTTTTTGGTATTGCACAAATCTGCAGCCAATCGACCAATTTGTTGTTCTGTTATCGTGCATCCAAATTCGAAGTAAATTTTCAACATCCTGATTGCTCCTTTCGACACTTCCTTGACTTTGAGGGTGCCGAGGCGTTCCATGCACTATTTTGCACTCCGGCCAAAGTGTGACAACTTCTTCCAGAACTTTTGCCGTAAATTCACGGCCGTTATCACTTTGAAGTATGTAAGGAGCTCCGAATTCAAAAAATATGAATAATATTTCTAAAGCAACTTCAGATGCCTGCTTCGAACGCAATGGTCGTAAATGTAAAAATTTTGTGGCATGGTCCTGGTAATTCATAAGCCACTTGTATCCCTTGTCTGGTATTGACTGAAAGTCAATCAAGTCTACTTGACCGCGGGCATTGAAGTCTTTGGTTATGATCGGTTTTGTTACAATTCCTTTTCTCGGCTCGGCGGCCATGTCTGCACTCTTTGTGTATTTCAAAAAGTATGTCAAAGTAATCCTCCGTTGTGATTACCCGGATGGTAGGGTCATCGGGCGATGTTTTTCTCAAAATAAGGTAATCTTCTCCGCAAATTTCCATAGTATCGTTCTTCGAAAACCAGTAATATTCGCCCGGTGCCCTTCGTGCACCGACACATATCGCGTTTTTAGCGTTTTTTATTTGACTTATAACTTCCACAACCCGGTCTTTAGACCACGGCTTTTTGTTTCCATACTGGTGTTTGTAGAAGTCGTGTATACTCGTAGTTTTATTAAAATTTTCAGTAGTTTTAGAACTTTCAGATGACACTTTTTCTTCACTTTCAGTGTCTTTCTTTACAGACTCGGACCACTTAGATAAAATGATTAATGACTCGGACTCCATTATTTTATTTCGTAATTTTTTTAACTGAACTCAACCTCAACTGAAATAATAAATAAATAAAATAAAATCATTTATACCGTCAACTAAGATCCATATTATGAACAAATTTAAAACATGTCATTACTGATTAGGAAACAATAAATTGAATTAGTTTGGACACACAAATATGAAATAATTTAAATAATAATATCAACAATAATTCAATAAATATAAGGAGAAGAACATAGCCAACAACCTAGTTATATGAGGCCCGGCATGAAGAAGATGCTCGATGCTAAGGCCATCATGGCCTGGCGACTTGCCTCTAGTTATTAATTTTATAGCTTCAACTACATCTTTCGCACGAAATGAGGTGCATACTTTACCTTGCATATCAGCATCGACCACCTTCTCCGCCGGACCCAGTGGCGACCTAACTGTGAAATGACTCTTAAACATATTCGCAATATCCTTAGAATCGTTCACACCATCGACGCTCACAGGAAGGCCAGGCCGTACATTGAGTTTACGCGTGTCCTGCCAGAAACTACGAAAATCACCTTTAGAATATTTTTGGGCCAGGGCATCCATTTTTACCTGGTCCTGATGGTTTTGACACCATTTCAATTTGGCCTTGAAAACTAGTCTACTTGTACACATTTTATCATATAGGGGACCAGACTTCGGCCTTCCACACATGACCCATTCTTTAAAACTGGTCTTCGCTTCCCTATGAGCGTCGCTGACGTGTGTATTCCACCCAAATACGCGCTTACCACTTCCACCCCTTCCGACCTTCCCCCCCGACCCTGCTCTGCTGCGTCACGAAGTGCGGTCACAATGTCGGAATAAAGTTTGTCCAAAATACGCCTGTGGCTATGGTCATTACAAAAACAATCAGCACAGTTTATGAACTCAGATGGAAAATCAATTACTTTTAATCGCTTATGACATTCTTCAGTGTATTTCACTATTTGTTCTTCATTTCTAACGCCCCATACAACATTTTTATTTACATTTTGAATTTTAGGTAAAGTTCTTGGGGCAAGTATATTTATATTACACTCCATGATAAGTGGACCATATGGTCAGACCATCGAGCGTCACACATAACCTCAACTTTGAATACCGATTGCTTCACCGGGTGGATTCCTACACAATGAAACAACCAGGAGGTGGAGCCGTGCGCCTCATTAATTAAAGTGAAAGTCCCGGCCCAGCACATCTACGTCAACACATGACCACTGTTGTTCGTTACAAAAACTAATAAGCTCATTGTAAAACAACTCACCCGGGTCCGCGTTGAAGTCTCCCAAGATAAATACCGATTCAATCCCGTTTTCGTCAATTATTGCACTCACATTACATACTTAAACACTCCATAAACTCGAGTAATTTATCTGTACTGATGTGTGTTGGCATGTAAATATCAATTACTAGCAGTCCACCCCGGCTTCGCCCGTGGTACACACATAGCCTATGTCACTCGGGAATAGTGTAGCTTTCCAACGGTGAAAGAATTTTTTAAATCGGCCCAGTACTTTTTGAGCCTATTCATTACAAACATACAAACATACAAAAATAGGTACAAATCTTTCCTCTTTATAATATTGGTGTAGAAGTGTAGATAAGCACTGGTCTGTCATCCGTTATGATTTTTATAGCACAAATACGGTCATTATCGCACTGCAACACTGTCACCTGTTTAAACGCACTATATCGCCATAACAACGCGGTACCTCCGTAAGGCCGCCCCCTAAGGATACCCACAGACGTGTCGACTCCAGACGTCGCTGTGAAGCCAAATCCGCTGTCGATCGTACTAAGGAAGGGTAGATCATGCGGCAACAACCATGTTTCCTGAAGGCATACTACATCACAGATACGGTACAACTCAATGCAATAAAATAGAAAGGGACACCTACAACGGCTTTGCTACTTCGTAGGCATTCTAAATTGTATATAATTTCTTTAGACGGAATTGTTCAACAACTTCTCTAGCCGCATGGATGAATACAAGTCGTTCATTCCATTGCGCGCAGTAGGGTTCGCTGTTTTACGAAACCGAGCTGTAATTCGAAACAGCTAGATGTTTCGTGAATTAGCAGATTATACCATTCAACTGCGACATACAGACTCGGACGCTATCACACACGGATACGTTGCGATTATAAAGAAGATATTTTTATTACAAACCAAACATTGTTTTTTAAATCGTTTACGTTGCGATGTGATGCGTTGGAAGATATTTTTTATAAAAACCAAACAATTATTTAAATCCAAGTAAAGGAAATCCGTTCTCGCCTTGTCGTGGAAGACAAGAAAATGTAAATGGGTTGAGTCTCGAGAGAGAAGCTCCTTATTAAGCTGAGGTCGATGGTGGCGCTGCTAACTCAGTGAAATTATTAGGCCTTCGAGCCCTGGGCAAAGTGGAGTAGCAATAAATTGCCACTTTAGCCGAGGACTCATAAATACATACCTATGTCGATGGCCTCATTTAAATTTCCTTGCTTTTAAAAAAGCCGAACGGCCAGATATGTTGACCAACTACATTTTAGTACATAAATGACAAATACATGGCTCGCGTATCTCTTTTTATAATGGCCTGGATTTAAGGCGTGTAGCTAAAAAAGAAATCAAAGCCTCATCAATTGACATAATTTCTCTAATTTTTTGAAGGGAATGAATGAATTTGTAAAATTACTTTTGTTATTTTATTATGTGTAACTATCCTTGATGTACAATAAAGTTTTTTTTAAATAAATAATTTTCAAAGAAAAAAATTAAGGTAAAGCGGAATAGCAATAAATTGCCGCCTGGAGCTGTGGACTTACGGATCTAATTACTAATTATAAAGTCCTACAGCGCGTTTATCAGTCTATTTGTCTGACTGTACTCAATGATCTCTGATACTAATGGGCCAATTTTGATGCAGTACTTAATCATAATCACCAATATAAAGACAACTTTTTTGGAAAGGTTTACATGTATAATACATACCAAGCAAAGGTTGAGCATGCGCTGGTTTGAAATAAAGAATTTCTCACATCATGAGAATTATGCCCCTATGAGTCAAAGTTAAGGAAGACAAATCATCATCAGAACCTGCTTGATTGAGCGATGCTTTGAAGCTCAGGGTGCGCTTTCCAGCTTTATCTTTTCCAAAGACGAAACACATCGTAATAGTCACTAAAACGCCAAAGATCGTGCGAAATGGAGAAGAAAAAGCTAAAGCTAAAACGGTGGTTTTACGACCAGACTATAATTTTAATTGTAATATAACACATACCGCCAGATGTTGAAGTGGTTACCTATCAGACAGCACCGTCACACTCACGTTCTTTTCTTTTTCTTTAACATTCTATTTAATCCTCGCTCACCTGTATATCTTAATGAAAAAAATTCCTTCAAAGTTTTTGATAGCCGTCTTCGTGCTCGTGGTCAACCACTTCTACAGATCCCTTCTCATTCCTTACAGTCCTACGCGAAGTCCTTCGCTGTGCTCGCTGCGCGTTTATGGAACGCTTTACCAGTGGAGATAAGAATGTCTCAATCACTAGGCTCCTTTAAATCAAGAGTTCAGAAATTCTTTGCATTGTCATAAATTGAGTTTATAAAATATTTATTTTTATATTATATGTAGTGTATTCTTTTTTAATATTATACTTGTATTTTTCATTGCTCTGTACGTACTTCTGCCTTCCTACTAAATTTATAACTGTACTCTGCCCTACTGGTCGACTGGAAGAGATCCCTTCTGGGATAAGTCCACCATTAGTAAAATTACCTTTGTTATATTATTATGTGTAACTATCGTTGATGTACAATAAAGTTTTAAAATATATAAATACACAAAAAAGTTTATATAAAGTTCTTTAAATGTTTTGTAGCGTTTTAATATAGGCCCTGTTTGCAAAGGGAGTGAATCTCTCGAGGGTCATTTTGATGACCCACATTTCGTGCGTAAAATTCCCCGTAATTTTTATCGTAATTTCTGGTCATCCGTTTTATTTGAACCCTAAACTTAGGTTTGGTATATTGAAGGCATCATTCAGTACCTCCTCATCTAACTGCGTTCCCGTTAGCAGCTGTGCTGCTTTCCAAGCGCGTTTCCAAGAAGCGTTTCCATTTTAGTTTAGGCAAAAAGGCTTTTGTATACTCGTACATGACTGCTCGGATGTTCTCTTCTATAGGTCGCATTTCTATAAACCGATTATCGTAAAACTTTGTAAGCTCATTCGATAATTACTTAATAATGGGGATTCATGTTTTAGGAATTTATCTTGCAGTTTTAAGGTGCGCGGTGAAAATTTACTTTTAAAGTCAAAGAAAATAATATTCAATGTAGGATAATTATATCACTTATTTGAAGGTCATTATTTTTAGTGCAAAAGCTTCAAACTAATACTAGCGTTTCGGAATGACCACTGCTGGGAAGATATGCCGAAAGAAACCCAGTTCAGTATAGGTACCCTTGTAAACCAAGCCTGATCGTAAGTGATAAATAAAGGATAATATGTTTTGACAGTGAAGTGCTGTGCCAGTAGCTGTAATTTCACTGTAAACTCTACTTTGGTGAGCCAAACTCGGGGATTTTTGAAAGATAAAATAAAAGAAGAGAAGTAAACAATAAAGAAACTAATAAGACGACAGTAGTAGGTACTCGTAGATAAGGGTTTGTCGCCACTTTATCACCACTATTGCTATCTAAACAGTAAGAAGTAATAAAACTAGTAAATATACCGAGAAGCTATAAAAATGTCTTCACTTCTTTCAGAGGCGTAATTTATCGATGAATCGTAAGAAACTATTACCAAGTTACTGAGTTGAATCTTATAATAGTAGCAATGAAGGCTGTTTTTGTGTGGCGAAATTGGTTATGGAGAAAGTTAGTGCTAAGTGTTTTTTTGGAAACAAATAACTGTTTTGGTAGGTAGATTTTATCTGGAGGATGCGTTGTACATAAATAGTACCAACACTTTGTATCTTAAGAGGTGGTCAGAGCCAAAAGTTGCAATCATGAAACCACACTATTTAAATTAGAGGAGGGGCTAAAATTTTACATCTTAGCTTAAATTACGGGAATTGTATGTATTTACGGCTGTCCTGCCGTTCTCGTCTACTGGTCGCATTTCTTAACCGATTCTCGTGAAATTTTGTGAGCAAGTTCGATAATTATACTCGTATATAAGTATGGAATTTTTGTGACGATACAATTTTTACATATTTATCAAAAAGGCGGAATCATGCGATTTAAAAAAAAAAATGATAAATTGCGTTTTGGAAATCCTTGAGGGAGGCCTATGTCCAGCAGTGGACTTCCTGTGGCTGATATGATGATGATACTGATGCGATTTTATGTTGGACTTATTCAGTTTTAAGCTATGCAAATACAGACTAGCAGGGTTTACAGGACACGGAGCCACTAGTTTATAGTTTAGTCAAGCCATTTCATAGCTAGACGTCTAACGTTCTTCTCACATCGAGGCAATCATTCAGTCAATGTCTTGCTCCACCTACCATCACTCCGTCGAGCCAAGGGAGATTATGAACGGACTTTGTGAGAAGGCTTATTATGGAACCGATGACTATCTTAAAGACAAAAAGTCTGGCTTAAGCTTGGTGCAGGTCCCTTTTAAAGGTTTGCATACTTAGAAATGTCATAATTTACGTATTTTGGTACATACTAAATTCACAGCTAAATTTACAAATTGACATTATTTTAAATTTCGTAATTCTAATAATTTATTTGAAATATGATAAAACAAACAATGTGTTCTCAGTCCATATATCTAATTTTAAGTTGTAAGCGCCTAGGAAGCAACACTAAACTTAGCTGTAACGATTTAACGTCAAAATTTTTGCAAAATAAAACAAAGTAACTATTTTTAAGAGATATTATAAATATCCTATTATAATAAAGATATTTCGAATTTACTTAAATTTAACCTTATAAGAGCACTGACTATGCGGCTGTCCACTATCGCTACTTTATTTTTACACCTCCTGGCTTCAAGCTTGGCTCTCTATTCATAGAGTTGACAGAAAAAGATACACGATTGTCCGGAAAAGGTCCATTGCGGATTGCCAGATAAAATTCCCTCCGGAACGAAAAGGTTTACACCCTTTGGATCTTTTAATTTAATTTATTACAATTTCAGATTATTGTAATTAAACGAAATATATTTCTGTTAAACAAGAGATAAATAAAATAACATTAGATGAAATAAAAAATGGATCTTAAATTCCTGCTAACCAAAGAGGCTGGCTTTGGCTACATTTCCGCGCTGATTTATTAGCTCATTATAATATTCATCATCAATGGCCTTTAGATATCATCCTCTGTTGAGCATAAGCCTCCATTTGTCTGCGTTATCCTGTTCTGCCAACGCAATCCAGTTTCCAGCAAATTGTCTGATGTCATCGACCCACCTGGCAGCCGAACGTCCTACACAACATCCAGTTTTTTTGTATTTTAAATTTCTGGGGTACCACTTGAAGACCTTAAACCATCGTTCCTTCAAGCCGGGTGTTATAATGTTATAACGGGTAAGTTCATTGTAGCACAAAGCTTGACTAACCGATGACCGATGAGGCAGAAAGGTTCCCCAATGGTTACCACGTAGAGGCAAGCCGCGTAGAATACCTAAGTTGTATAAAATGTTGTATCGAGGCAACCAATCAAAGAATCAAATACTTATTCCGAAAGTACAATACAATACAAATACTCTTAATTGCACCATAAACAAAAGGGATTACGAAAAACATAAAAAACAGAACAATGATACAAAGGTGGACAATCGCATAGCAATCTCTTCCAGTCAAAGTACTTTTGGTTTAATAGGTATGTAGGTAGCCAGCGACATCAGATAAGTAACCTACATTAACATAGATTATATAGATCGGCTTTCTCAAACATAAGCCTTTTTCTATTTTTTTTATATACCTATATGGCGGCGTGAATTTTATCAAACAATAAGTGATACAAATATTTTTAAAACAATGAAAACTGGTTATTTGCCGATGGAAAGTTCTTATTTCTACACTTTGCCCTGTACCTTGAATTATTCCTACAGACATTTTTAATTATTTTTACTATGTTTTCATACGGTTTTCGCTTATAAACTGTCGAAAGTACTAGGTGTATAAGAGCTAGCAAGCGACTAAGTGAAGTTTATAGAGATAGCTACAATTGAACGGGACAAAACAGTAATACGTGGTGTCTCCTAAAGTTTTAAATAGTAGCTCTTTGGTAACCTAAAAATTCCTGCGAATTGCTTTAAGTGTTTACAGTTTGAGACGAACCACTAGTTACAGATAGTTTATATTTTTCCCGGCTTGAAAAGGGCTCAATTATTCAAAGAAAAACGCAACGGAGCTCAAGTTCGAGCGGGGAAACTCAACGCGAGCCAGCCTTAAGAACGGCGGCAGGAAATAAAAGATTTATACGAAAAAAATCTCGCACGGACCGCTTACAACCGGTCCGCACCAGTGCAAAATATAAAAGATACCAAAACGAAAATACAAGAATCTCAGAAAAATCGCAGTCGCACACAAGTTCCTTGATTTTTTTTCCTTGATTGGGGGAGAAATAGGGGCACTTTGGTTTTAGATGACCACCATGGCGTGGTTAACACGCCAGTCTGCCACTCCGGATGTACGTATTGAGCTCGATCCCCAGCTAGGACAAGTTGGAAGATGGCCTTTTTCAAATTGTCCTGGGACTTGGGTGTTTATCTATATTATGTACGTATTACAAAATATAGCCGTATTATATTAGAAAACTAGCTGTGCCCGCGACTTCGTTCGCGTGGTTGTCGGAACGTAATGTTCCGACAACCACGCGAACGAAGACTTCTATAAATGGACTACCCAACAAAAAAAGAATTTTTCAAATCGGACCATTAGTTCCTGAGATTAGCGCGTTCAAACAAACAAACAAACAAACTCTTCCGCTTTATAATATTAGTATAGATTTAACTCGTGTGGTTCCAAGTTAGAATAGGACCACTCAATCTCTTCCAGTGGATGTCGTAAGAGGCGACTAAAGGACTAAGCACAAACATCTCGTGCTACAACTGCATTCCTAAGGAGGGTTAACATCGGGCGGCGGCCGATTGTAAAACTTTTCGCACAAATACATTCCCAAAGAGGGTTGACGTCAGGCAGGCGGTCGGTCGTTAAACTATAGCCAAATCATTCAAAGTGTTCCGGCTATTTCTTTTCCATTTTACAAGGTCTTTGGCATCCTTGGGTGACCATTGGCATGCATATTATATTTAAAGAAGAAAAAGCGGGAAAGCGCACCCCGGGGCTCCGAAGCAGCACAGCTGAGGGTGCAACCGGGAATGCGCTTAGACGAAGAAGAAGTTAGTATCATAAAATATAGTATCATTGAATTTGCATCTTGGAGCTAGCTCAGTTAGTGTGGTTTGTCACTATATATTTATTTATAATTATGTTTATGAACAAGTTTTATTCTCCCTTTCGAAAAAAGGGGTTACATCTAAACACGCGGGCCGTAACCAAACGTGAATAGGAAAATGAAAGATCAGGTGATAGAATTGAAAGCGGAAGAGACGGTAGATGTTGTAAGAAATTCGTAAAATCGGGTAAGGCGACATGTATTCAGGATTACTGCTTTTTGTAAAGGGTAGAGGGCGGTCTTATGTACTCGTAAGTCTAATATTTTCAAACTTGTTGGTTGACTTTTGAGTATAATGCCTGTGGCTGAAATAACTATTGGGATTATGTAAATTGTACTTTCCATTGGCGTTTTAATTCTATTGCTAACTCTTGGTATTTCGTGAGTTTCTGAAATATAGTGGATTGAATATTGTGAGTGTTCGGTATGGCTATGTCAATGAGAAAGGCAGTATTGTTATTAACAGATTACAGAAAACAGCAATCTCTTTCAGGCAAACGAATTACTTGGAGATTGACGAACACAGGGGAAGTATTAAAACAAATGCGTGATTCGAAACATTTGAAAGTATAATACTTGTTTGCGTGCATAAAGAAATAAAAATTCAAGATCCTTCTGTACTTTCGGCAATGTAACCGGATTGAGGCAGTACGAACTGGTTAATGGGAATTTTATTCCTTTTTGTGACTTTTGTAGTCGAAATTGTGCCATTGTTGTAGCCCCGAGGTAGACTTTGTGCAGGACGTCCATATTTTCATTTTTAAATTTAATATCAGCAAGTTCAAAATTTTATTTGCTACCAAAAGGCATTATTGTTGTTATTTGTAAAAGATTTTTTTAGTCCCAAATGTAAAGGCTTTTTCAGTTTTATGAACAAAATCAGAAGTGATATAGATAGTGGGTTGACCCAGATATCGCTGGTACGAGACGGTGCTGGCTGATATCCGGGAGAAAAAAAAACCGGCCAAGTGCGAGTCGGACTCGCGCACCGAGGGTTCCGTACAAACCTGCAAGGTTTAGTATTTGGTATGAATTTCAATTTAATACCTCTACGCGTTTATGAGGAAATGGGTAGTAAGTTTAAAATTATTAAAAAAAAATATATTATGTGATGTAACTAAAAATTTATGGTTTTCGTAATTTTTCCTTTATCTATGCTATAAGACGTTGCTTCGTACCAAATTTCAAGATTCTGAGTTCACGGGAAGCACCCTGTAGGTTTTGATTCCCTTGCAAGTGTCGAAAATTTGCGGCATAAACGGCTGTATCTTTTGATTGCGTTGGCTTAGAAGTTTGATTTTTTCACAGCTTCAAGGGACAGTAGACCTGAGTAATTGATATAAATTTCAGCTTCATACCTCCACGCGTTCCTGAGAAAAAGGGTCTTGACAGACGGACGGACGGACGGACAGACGGACAACAAAGTGATCCTATAAGGGTTCCGTTTTTTCCTTTTGAGGTACGGAACCCTAAAAAGCTGTCAGCTGGCAAGATATAGCTCAGAATACAAAATTATGGCGCTCTCTCATCTCGGAGGCCAAGATCTACTTCAGGTCGCTGAGCCAGCGGAGTAAGTATAAACAGAATCATCTCTTTAAACAGTTTCAGTATATTTTTTTAGGCCTTACTTGGCATTGGTTGAGTATAATTCATTACAGTAGGCCCTTCCAAGTCGATTTGGTCGCGCGCCAAAAGATTTAGTTTATCTATTGATCTTCTCATGACTCAAAACCATTGCGACTAGATAGGTATGTATGTTTCTTTTATTTTGGAATGTTATGTAAAGAATGGTTGTTCAACGATAGCTGATCTGATCCCCGCGTTAACTCGTGAACGGGTGTGGCCAGGAGGGACTGGTCAAGTCGGCTCCGATTTTTAAGACTACTCAGTAGTACCTACCTACCAAATATTATATAGGTATTTACTAATGTAGGTATTACTTATCCTGTTAATTGGTTTGGTATTCATTCACAAGCTTAACGTGTTATATTATCCAAGGAACTGGAGGCCTTTTAATTTAGATTTTTCTGGTCATATATGTAAGTTAAAAGCTAATTAAAATATTGATATTTTCATTAACACTTATTATCCCAATCCATTTTAGCAGCATCAGTTCAGTTTATCTACATCCATTCTCGCAAAACTACGAAGATGCAGAGATTTTATTCATTTAAAACTTTATTGCCCAAAATAATTGTACAAGTGGTGCACAATGCCATATAGCATTCTCTACTGTTCAACCATTAGACCAAGCAGAAAAAATGTGTTTTTAAAAACAAAAAAAGTTTGAAGACAAAGAGTTTTGGGTACTATATTAGGGGGTTTGAGGTTATACGAGTAATATATGAGATCATGATGAGAAAAATATGGGACTGGATATTGGCCATACGAGAAAACATGATGAAAACATAGATGAAAAAATTATAAGGTCAAGCCAGGTGTCTTTAGTATCAGTATTTGTATGAGTGGCATTCAATGTCAAGACCTTCAGGTCAGCTGAATCCAGGATATGATTCGTACTTTCGCGACACTGTTCTTCAATTCAAACCTAATTTTTTTCGCACTTTAGTGCTGTTTTCGTCAATCATTTATCGTCTTTTCAAGAATGTATTGACCGTATATTCTGTACCTTTGTACAACGAATACATCCCCAAACTCTGAGTAATGACCCGGAAGGCATAGGCGTATACCATATGTGTTAAGAGCAGTGTGACTCCAACAATTTTTAACATAATAGCTTAGTGATGCAAATTACGCGTTATCACTCTCATCGCCAGAGTGATATTCTTCTTAATTCGTGTAATATAACTCTCTATTACATACAAACTAATAGAATATGATAAAAAAAATATATTTTACTTTTTATAGACATATTATAAAACCTAGCCTAAGATCAAAATGAAATAAAGAGAATATAATAATAATATAATAGTGGCTCGCCACTCATCCCTAACCCTAACCCTAAAATTAATTATTCTTTAAAATCTACCAATATTATACCTAAACATAAAATAAGTATCTAAGGCATTGTGTCGACAGCGCTCCCATTAGGCGATTTCGCACTCATGCCTTTTCGTTTGAAGGAAATACGCCACAGACAAACCATGGATGTCGCTGAATTTACTTTTTGGTTTCAAGCTCTCTCAAGTATCTCTAATTGACGGCTGCTTGCGGCCTTTTTGTTTCTAATATCTTCGTTTTTATTTTATAATATTTCTTCCAAACTAACAAAATAGTACTCTATTAAATTATAAAACCATTAAATGAAAAAAGTACTTTAAAAAGTTTACCAATATTGAATATACTTCGTTAATTTAAATATAGAGAAAGAGTCTGTTGCTGTTGACAACCTTGACCATGCTTGACACATCACCATGCTAATTATTGCAATAAATTGAGGTTTCAATTCAAAAATACTTTCCCGTAACTTCCCAGCCTTTCTTTTTCAATATTTCTTTCAAGTTATCCCATTGACATTTAGACGTTTCTTGCCGCTCCTTAGCTTCACGCAGTGCTATATATTGTTTAGCCAAATCATCGGCGTATTTAGATGGTTTGAATTGTGCTGTGGTATTGCTTTTATGGACTTTTGTGCCGACTGCGCTTTTAATGGGCGATTTCGCACTCGAGCCTTATCGTTTAAAGGAAATACTAGTAGGCCACAGACAAACCATGGATGTCGCTGACTTTAGTTGTGGGCTTTTTGGTTCCAAACAATTGTATCTACTGACAGCTGCCGAGGCCTCTTTGTTTCTTATCTCTTTGTCTTACATTTCAATATTTCTACAAAGTTATTCCATTGAAATTTAGAAGTTTCTTGCCGTTCCTTAGCTTCACTCCGTGCTAAATATTGTTTAGCCAAATCATCGGCGTATTTTGATAGTTTGAACGTGCTGTGGGATTTTGCTTTTAGGTACTTTTGTGTCGACAGCGCTCCTATTGGACGACTACGCACTCATGCCTTTTCGTTTAAATCAAATAGGCCCTAGACAAACCATGGATATCGCTGACTTCACTTGCGGGCTTTTTGGTTTTAAACAATTGTATCTACTGTCGGCTGCTTGCGGCCTTTTTGTTTCTTATCTCTTTGTCTTCCCTTTTCAATATTTCTACAAAGTTATTCCATAGAAATTAAGACGTTTCTTGCCGCTCCTTAGCTTCACTTCGTGCTTATATATTGTTTAGCCAAATCATCGGCGTACTTTGATGGTTTGAACAGTGCTGTGGGATAGCTTTTAGGTTCTTTTGTGTCGACAGCGCTCCCATTGGGCGATTTCGTAGTCATTACTTTTCGTTTAAAGGAAATAATTGCCAGACAAACCATGGATGTTGCTGACTTTACTTGCGGTCTTTTTGGTTTTAAACAATTGTATCTACTGTCGGCTGCTTGCGGCCTTTTTGTTTGTTATCTCTTTGTCTTTCCTTTTCAATATTTCGACAAAGTTATTCCATTGAAATTTAGACGTTTCTTGCCGCTCCTTAGCTTCACTTTGTGCTATATATTGTTTAGCCAAATCATCGGCGTACTTTGATGGTTTTAACTGTGCTGTGGGATAGCTTTTAGGTTCTTTTGTGTCGACAGGGCTCGCATTGGGCGATTTCGCATTCATAACTTTTCGTTTAAAGGAAATATGCGCCAGACAAACCATGGATGTCGCTAACTTTACTTGCGGTCTTTTTAGTTCCATCCAACAAATTGTATCTAGGCTGTTTGCGGCCTTTATTTTCTAATCTCTTCGTCTTAATTTTTAATATTTCTCCCAAGTTATTCCATTGTCATTTAGGTGTTTCTTGCCGCTCTTTAGCTTTACTCCATGCTATATACTTTAAAGTTACAACCAATTGTTTAACTTTTCTTCTTTCATATACCATGCGTGTGAAAGAGATAGACAATGCTCCATGAGCGTCCCATCGTTTGATTGACGCAGCGGCGGCCTTAATGTAGTGAGCCTATAATAGTGCCTACTAATATAATTGCGACAAATTCGTGCGCAATACGTATGAATGCATAACTCGAAAATAAGGATTTCAAATAACAAGACAGTACCTTATTAAATTTGGAAACCATTAAATAAAAAAAGAATTTTTAAAAGTTGACCTATATTGAATATACCTCTACTTAGTTAATTTAGAGATAGAGTAACAGTCTGTTGACAACGTTGACCATGCGCGACACATTACCATGCTTCCCTATTGTTGCAATTAAATAAGGTTTCAATTCAATATATATTTTCCTCCAGTTCACAGTCTTTGTTTTTTAATATTTCTTTTAAGTTACCCCATTGACAACGTTTCTTGCCGCTCCTTAGCTTCGCTCCTTGCTATATATTGTTTAGCCAAATCATCGGCGTATTTTCATAGTTTGAACTGTGCTGTGGAATAGCTTTTAGGTTCTTTTGTGTCGACAGCGCTCCCACTAGGCGATTTCGCACTCATGCCTTTTCGTTTAAATCAAATAGGCCCCAGACAAACCATGGATGTCGCTGACTTTACTTGCGGGCTTTTGGTTTTAAACAATTGTATCTACTGTCGGCTGCTTGCGGCCTTTTTGTTTCTTATCTCTTTGTCTTCCCTTTTCAATATTTCTACAAAGTTATTCCATAGAAATTAAGACGTTTCTTGCCGCTCCTTAGCTTCACTTCGTGCTTATATATTGTTTAGCCAAATCATCGGCGTACTTTGATGGTTTGAACTGTGCTGTGGTATAGCTTTTAGGTTCTTTTGTGTCGACAGCGCTCCCATTGGGCGATTTCACAGTCATTACTTTTCGTTTAAAGGAAATAATTGCCAGACAAATCATGGCTGTTGCTGACTTTACTTGCGGTCTTTTTGGTTTTAAACAATTGTATCTACTGTCGGCTGCTTGCGGCCTTTTTGTTTCTTATCTCTGTCTTTCCTTTTTAATATTTCGACAAAGTTATTCCATTGAAATTTAGACGTTTCTTGGCTCTCCTTAGCTTCACTTTGTGCTATATATTGTTAAGCCAAATCATCAGCGTACTTTGATGGTTTGAACTGTGCTGTGGGATAGCTTTTAGGTTCTTTTGTGTCGACAGGGCTCGCATTGGGCGATTTCGCATTCATAACTTTCGTTTAAAGGAAATATGCGCCAGACAAACCATGGATGTCGCTAACTTTACTTGCGGTCTTTTTGGTTCCATCCAACAAATTGTATCTAGGCTGTTTGCGGCCTTTATTTTCTAATCTCTTCGTCTTTATTTTCAATCTTTCTCCCAAGTTATTCCATTGTCGTATAGGTGTTTCTTGCCGCTCTTTAGCTTTACTCCATGCTATATATTTTAAAGAAAAATGATCGGCGAATTTTGATGGTTTAATTGTACTGGGTATTGCTTATATGAACTTTTGTGTCGACAGTGCTCCCATTGGGCGATTTTGCACTCATGCCTTTTCGTTTAAAGGAAATAGGCCCTCGACAAACCATGGATGTCACTGACTTTACTTGCGGTCATTTTGGTTTCAAACAATTGTATCTACTGACGGCTTTTACCCGCACACTTTTGCATGGAAATGCCGAAAATTACTTTTGTTTTTTGGCTGTTATTTTAATTTTATTTTACTATAATGGTCTAGTATAGACCGTGGTTTGATATATTTCGGGTATGTCCCTTCCACATTGTATATTGAAAAGCTAAATCATCGGCGAATATTGATGGTTTAATTGTGGTGTGGTATTGCTTTTGTGAACTTGTGTGTCTGCAGCGCTCACATTGGGCGATTGAGCCCTCATGCCTTTTCGTTTAAATGAAATAGGCCCTAGACAAAGAATTGATGTCGCTGACTTTACTTTCGGTGATGTGGCTGACTTGACAACTTGCGGGTTTTTGGTTCCAACCAATTGTTTAACTTTTCTTCTTTCATATGCCATGCGTGTAAAAGAGATAGACAATGCTCGATGAGCGTCCCATCGTTTGACTGACGCAGCGGCGGCCTTAATGTAGTGAGCCTATAAGAGTGCCTACAAATATAATTGTGACAAATTCGTGCGCAATACGTATGAATGCATAAGTCGAAAATAAGGATTTCAAATAACAAAACAGTACCTTATTAAATTTGGAAACCATTAAATAAAAAAGTATCTTTAAAAGTTGACCTATATTGATTATACCTCTACTTAGTTAATTTAGAGATAGAGAAACAGTCTGTTGACAACGTTGACCATGCGCGACACATTACCATGCTTCCCTATTGTTGCAATTAAATAAGGTTTCAATTCAATATATATTTTCCTCCAGTTCACAGTCTTTCTTTTTTAATATGTCTTTTAAGTTACCCCATTGACAACGTTTCTTGCCGCACCTTAGCTTCGCTCCGTGCTTTATATTGTTAAGCCAAATCATCGGCATATTTTGATTGTTTGAACTGTGCTGTGGGATAGCTTTTAGGTTCTTGTAAAGCCAAATCATCGGCGAATTTTGATGGTTTAATTGTGGTGTGGGGTTGCTTTTGTGAACTTTTTTGTCTACAGCGCTCACAATGGGCGATTTTGCACTCATGCCTTTTTGTTTAAAGGAAATAGGCGCCAGACAAACCATGGATGTCGCTAACTTTACTTGCGGTCTTTTTAGTTCCATCGAACAAATTGTATCTAGGCTGTTTGCGGTCTTTATTTTCTAATCTCTTCGTCTTTATTTTTAATCTTTCTCCCAAGTTATTCCATTGTCGTATAGGTGTTTCTGGCCGCTCTTTAGCTTTACTCCATGCTATATATTTTAAAGCCAAATGATCGGCGAATTTTGATGGTTTAATTGTACTGGGTATTGCTTTTGTGAACTTGTGTGTCGACAGCGCTCCCACTGGGCGATTTCGCACTCATGCCTTTTTGTTTAAATCAAATAGGCCCCAGACAAACCATGGATGTCGCTGACTTCACTTGCGGTCTTTTTGGTTTTAAACAATTGTATCTACTGTCGGCTGCTTGCGGCCTTTTTGTTTTTTATCTTTTTGTCTTTCCTTTTCAATATTTCGACAAAGTTATTCCATTGAAATTTAGACGTTTCTTGCCTCTCCTTAGCTTCACTTTGTGCTATATATTGTTTAGCCAAATCATCGCGTACTTTGATGGTTTGAACTGTGCTGTGGGATAGCTTTTAGGTTCTTTTGTGTCGACAGGGCTCGCATTGGGCGATTTCGCATTCATAACTTTTCGTTTAAAGGAAATATGCGCCAGACAAACCATGGATGTCGCTAACTTTACTTGCGGTCTTTTTGGTTCCATCCAAAAAATTGTATCTAGTCTGTTTGCGGTCTTTATTTTCTAATCTCTTTAGCTTTACTCCGTGCTATATATTTTAAAGCCAAATGATCGGCGAATTTTGATGGTTTAATTGTGCTGGGTATTGCATTAATGAACTTTTGTATCGACAGCGCTCACATTGGGCGATTGAGCCCTCATGCCTTTTCGTTTTAATGAAATAGGCCCCAAACAAAAAACTGATGTCGCTGACTTGACAACTTGCGGGCTTTTTGGTTCCAACCAATTGTATAACTTTTCTTCTTTCATATACCGTGCATGTGAAAGAGATAGACAATGCACGATGAGCGTCCCATCGTTTGATTGACGCAGCGTCGGCCTTAATGTAGTGAGCCTATAATAGTGCCTACTAATATAATTGCGACAAATTCGTGCGCAATACGTATGAATGCATAAGTCGAAAATAAGGATTTTAAATAACAAAACAGTACCTTATTAAATTTGGAAACCATTAAATAAAAAAAGGATTTTAAAAAGTTGACCTATATTGAATATACCTCTACTTAGTTAATTTAGATATAGAGATAGAGAAACAGTCTGTTGACAACGTTGACCATGCGCGACACATTACGATCCCGGTTAAGGTTCATCCGTATCTGGATCGACCTATTGGGATGGCATATCCCCATCAGGGGATGGTGATAAATCGATTGCTCGATGTCTTGTGCCCACAAGTCATCCTCCATTTCGACATCGGACAGATCGACGCCTTCTGGGATATCTATTACTGCAACATCAGGTATATTGTCACAAGAGGCCCCGCTGCAGTGCCTACAGACTGATGAGCATTTTAATCCTGCCTTCCTACAACTGCACACGTTCCCACAACCCTTCGTGCAGCCGCAAGAAATAATCCGCAAGAGGTGTTCTGGGGCTGCATCTATGGTCATCATTTTAGGGTTGAGGCCTTGTGGCGTGGATATCCACCCCCAGGAGAGAGGGTTCAGTGTGACTCATAACCACGCCTGAACCTGTAAAAAGATTGTACATGACAATAGAAAATGATAAATGATAGGTAATGTGTATTACAGATGCAAGGACAATTTTTTACATGTCCGCAAGGAGTGAAATTGAGCAGAGTCTCGTGTTGGAGGTAACCTGGGTAAATTGAAGCTGGTTTTCGTCGCAACCCTGGCGAATAGTTGGTACCGCAGTTCGTCAAGGTAATAGGTGTTGGGTTTGCCTCCCTATAGAACAATTATGACTCGCTCTCCTGCTGCTGCCATTTCATCAGGTGTAGAGTTGCTGTCGAGAAAAGTGGCAGCTTGCTTTTCAACGTCCGGATTTTTTTAGCTTAAACATCATCGTATACACTTCTCATTTTCTTTTATAACATCCCATCATAAAAAAAGTATGATTAGGGTAAAAATTCCTTCAGAACGACAGATTTGCAAAAAATTGCGAAATTCGAAAAAAATTATAAACGCAAATTACAAATGCATTCCATTTTTTACAAAGTTGCGTTCGGCGCTCGAGTTCACAAACTTGGATTATTCATAAGGCTATTCATAATTTATATTTAATTTTGTGAACTCACTTTTATCATTTGTCAATAATGTAACAACCAGTTTGCGAACCAAATAAAAAAAAGGCTGACTTCATAAACCAGTCTGCAAAAAATCAGAACTACCGGATTTGACGCATACTACCCCATACTTTCAGGCGACAAAGTTACTGGACTATTGTAGCACTTGATTTGTTTTTCCTTTATAGGCGGCTTTTTGACATTCGATACTTGATGCGTAGAGTTGCCACACCTTGTTCGATGTTTTGTCCAGAAAGCCGAATCAGTTCCGTCAGTGCTACCAACCTCAGGACTTATATTTTTATGCCGGAATTCTCGATCGCCATTATCATAGGTGAAAATGTTTCGGGTAGCTCCGCCAACAGCTATGATCCAACCCACTTATCATCGATCTCGAACCCGTTCCACGTAATCTTTGAGCCGTCTGCACCATTTGATTCACATAGCTGATCATTGATTCTCTATTTTCAAGCCTGATTAATATTAACGTCTGCAGCAAACTGATTTTTCTTGTGAATCCGGAATCGTCAAAAATCGTCTTTAACCTACTCCATAGGTCACCAACTTTTGTCTGGGTCTTGATGTGCACAAATAACGGTTCAATGGTCATGATGAGCTTTGCCATTGCTTTCTTGTCCTCAGCCGCGCTCAACGTATCCAGGACTTAACCGTGTGCCGAGTCTATGGGCAGTCGGCGATGAAGGCGGTGTCATCCTTGGGCAGTGGGGCACCTCCCTCACCCGTAGTTTAAATATAAGTGTATTATTATTCAATAATCACTATATTTAGTAAACAATTACAAAAGGAGAAAACACAAGAGGGAAATGCCTTGTTGTCATGAGCGGGCTTGGCACGTATATACCTGGTAAGCATTTAACACAAACTAAAAACTAAAACTCCGTATACAAACATAAAATACAATAATGTAGATATACAACTACATAGATATAGTGTATGCAAAAGTGTATAAAAATGCAAAAATTATAAAATTAAATTAAAATTATTAGTCAAAAGTGAACTAACACTGTTAGTTGATATCTAAAAGTGCTATGCAAAAATTGTAAATATAAATTAGAAAAATAAAAATGCTTAATGCCGTGTAAACTATTTAAAAAAAATGTAAATATTCAGTTATTAATTTAGAAAATATTTAATACTATACAAACATATTAGCATAACAAAATTCCAAAATGTATACCTATATGTAGGAAATAAAAGGTTTTATTATTTAGTATTGTAATAGCTATACGTATGTCTAAGTTAACGAAAAGGAAATGCATAAAAATAGGAAAAGTTTTAAAAATTGTAGAGAAAACAAAATTTTGTATTTATTGCCCTCGTTCATCCATATCGCTATAAAGAGATAGAAAACATAGCAATAGTTAGAGCATTTTATATAAAACAGATATAATTATAATTTAGATTGTAAAATATCATATATTAAAAATTTAAAAAATCATATTACATTGTAAATATGACGAAATAAGTGAACATAGTCTCCGATTATGTTGGAGGTTGAAGAAAGCGGTCTTACCAAAAGCCGCTATAAAAACAAAAAAAAACGTATCCGGGATTTGTTCAACATCAATGCCTTCTAGGATGAGGAAATTTTTCGCCGTGAACGCCCAGTCGTCATAATTCTCACGCCCTTTTAGCTTTGACACATTCACTAGATATCCGCCGGACGACAATATTATTCAGATTATAGAAATAACTACTACAATTACTGAGAACAACTAATTCAAAGCAAAAAAATACGGCACTGGGCCATAACCTATTAAAACACGAGGAATGCTTGACACAGACTAAACTTCATTAGGTTCGTTCTTATTGACAGTGACAGATAGCGCTAGCAGTAATACAATTTTGTTACCATACAATAACAGACGCAGCGTCGGCCTTAATGTAGTGAGCCTATATATAATAGTTCCTAGTAATATAATAGCGACAAATTCGTGCGCAATGCGTATGAATACATAAGACGAAAATTAGGATATCAAATAACAAAATAGTACCTTATTAAATTTGAAAACCATTAAATGAAAAAGTACTTAAAAAGTTTGATGGATCTGGGTTTTGATGTGCACAAATAACGTGGGATCAATGGTCATGATGAGCTTTGCCATTGCTTTCTTGTCCTCAGCCGCGCTCAACGTATCCGGGATTTGTTCAACATCAATGCCTTCTAGGATGAGGAAATTTTTCGCAGTGAATGCCCATTCGTCATAATTTTCACGCCCTTTTAGCTTTGGCACATTCACTATAGTGATATCTATAGATATCCGCCGGATATAATAGTGCCTAGTAATATAATAGCGACAAATTCGTGCGCAATGCGTATGAATGCATAAGACGAAAATTAGGATATCAAATAACAAAATAGTACCTTATTAAATTTGAAAACCATTAAATGAAAAAGTACTTAAAAAGTTCGCCAATATTGAATATACCTCTACTTAGTTAATTTAGATATAGAGATAGAGAAACAGTCTGTTGACAACGTTGACCATGCGCGACACATTACCATGCTTACCTTTTGTCGCAATAAAATAAGGTTTCAATTATTAAATTGAACTGACTGTGAACTGGGGGAAAATATATATTGATATATTTTCCCCCAGTTCACAGTCTTTCTTTTTTAATATTTCTTTCAAGTTATCCCATTGACATTTAGACGTTTCTTGCCGCTCCTTAGCTTCTCTCCGTGTTATATATTGTTTAGCCTAAACATCGGCGTATTTTGATGGTTTCAACTGTTGCTTTTAGGTACTTTAGTGTCGACAGCGCTCCCATTGGGCGATTTCGCACTCATACCAGGAAATAGGCCCCAGACAAACCATGGATGTCACTGAATTTACTTGCGGGAATTGACTTATATATTACTAGCGTAAGGACTAGGCCAATCGCGCAAAGAAATGGTACCAACTCGTTGACCCATTGACATAGATCTCGTTGCGTTGACCCGATAAAGTCGGTTTGCGGACCAACGCGACTTAGTCGTCCTCGGTTCGCGGAAGAGTTCATTCGTTTTTGTTTCATACTTGTAAATGCCATAAAAATGCCTGGTTGCGCATTTAAAGGCTGCAAAAACTACGATATAGGTTAAAAAGTACATGGAATATCGTATCATCGGTAAGTAACATAACTGTTTGACATAATTAAAATACTAAGGAATATTACTGCGCTAATTTTACAAACGAATGGCAGCCATTTCCGGGCGCGACGTTGAATTGCATAATGTCCCGATGGGCTCATCCTTAGTTGAAATCATTGCTTGCGGGCTTTTTGGTTCCAACCAATTGTACGGCTGTCTTTCTTTTTCAATATTTCTTTCAAGATATTCCATTGACATTTAGACGTTTCTTGCCGCTATGTTTGACGATTTCGCACTCATGCGGCATGCCTTTTCATTTAAAGAAAATAGACCCCATAGGTTAGGTTATACAAGAACGACTTCACAACTTGCGGGCTTTTTAATACCAATATAATAAAAAGGTCGTACATGATTTTCATAATTTATTGTATCATGAGTCGATTATACCAAATTTTAAGGAAAACTGTTACGACCCGAAATAACAATTTTACGAAAAGTAAAATCCGCGAGACACAAACAAATATAAAACAACAATCCATCTAGAAACTACCTTTTTTCGCCGCGTAGCGTACGAACACACAAGTTTTTAAAAAAAACCTGGCCGCTTATGAACACGTGGCGCCTCGAGCGGCTCCGCGACTTTTGTTTTTTTATTTAATCTATTCCACGTATTATCTAGATAGAAGTAAAGATGAATATGGTTTGTCTAGTGCGCTGCTAGCATCGACTATAGTTTGTCGAAGGCTGCTAGTAAAAGGATAATTCTATATGTTATCTATTTTGTGACAGCTACATGAAACCGGCATTTGGCCAAATAATAAATTAGTGATGGGCCGGTATTGATTCTGTAACCGCGGGTTAACCGAGGTGGATTGAGCGTCAAATATGTCTATTTACCTGCTTTTGTAAAATCAATGGCTGGCGTAATTTGTGCGGATAATATTATTATAGTGGACTAAATCATCAAATCAATAAATAGGCCTTTGCAGACACTTTTACTCGTCAGTTAGTTTGGTCATCATTACATTCATCATGACATAACTGAGCGAGCGAAGCGTCACGCTGCCATTATATGGTAGCCCATAGCATTATTCCCGAAACTGCAGTTTCGGGATTAGCCGAAAATGCTTTTGTCCGTCTGTCTATGTTCTCGCCGACAGGTCGAATTTTTCAACTGATTTTGACGAAAATTGGCACAAAAGTTCCTTGATTTCTTTAAATTTTTTAATTGGGCGCGATTTTTGTTTGGGGACAAAATAGAAGAAGAAAAAAGGGGGTACTTTGCTGTAACGTTATTGCATTTCAATCAAATTTAAGAAACTCACTTAGGACTTCATTTTACACAAGATGTTGCAAAAGAAATCCATAATAGTGTTATATACAGATGAATTTCACTGAAATGACTTTGCCTTTCCCCTCATGGGGAAAATGTCGGTTATTGCAAGGTTATAAGAGCTCGCGAGGTCTACTGTTTTCACAGAACCGCTCTTATTTAAATAATTCATTTATCATTATTTTAAAGAACAGTTAGCGTTTCGGAATGATTACAGCTGAGCAGAAACGCCGGAAGAAATCGTGGCCGCGCCAGAAAGGCTTAGCAATAAGTAGGTCTTCAGTTTATAATTATAGGTAATATAATACTCGATGGGATTCGCAAAAATACATTCTCAAAGAGGGTTGACGTCAGGCAGGCGTCTGGTAAAACTATAGCCAAATTGTTTGTAATACTGTGTCTACCATTTCTTCCCCACTTCGCTTGATTTTGGCGACCTCCGTAGCGTAATGGTTAACACGCTAGACCGCTAATCCGGAGGTTCTGGGTTCGATCCCCAGCCAGGGCAAGTTGGAAAATGGCCTTTTTCAAATTGTCCTGGGTCTTGGGTGTTTATCTATATATGTATTTGTCATAAAATATAGTATCGTTGAGTTAGTATTCCATAACACAAGTTTAAAAACTTACTTTGAGGCTAGCTTAATCAGTGTAATTTGTCCGTATATATTTATTTATTTTATTATTATTTATTTATTTTTGGCAACGGTTATACGGTAACGGTTTGGCAACAAAAAAAATGGTCAACCAAGGGACCATTGACATGCATATACTCGTAATACTTAGAGAAGAAAGAACGGCGAAGCGCACCCCGGGCTCCGAAGCAGCACAGCTGAGGATGCAACCGAGAATGCGCTAAGATTAAGAAGAAGACTTGGTGAGAGTAAATCGCCGCTAAATGACAATATGTGACGTTCCACAGGTAAAGGTACCTTGTGGACGCTAGCGCTTAAGACGTTTAGAAAGACAATTCGAACAAATAACTTAGCTTAAATAAACACAATGTCGTAAGTGCCAGCGTCCATAAGGTACCTTTGCCCTTGGAACGTCACATATAAGGTTAAAGTAATTATCAATCTACAACTTTACCTTACTTGTATTTGTCTTTTACGGCGCCCATCTTTAAGACACACATATAAGAGCGCCGTATGTGTCGTCAAATAAATTAATCTTGGCCACCCTGACAGATTAGTGGCACTAACAAGGGTGATATGACGTTGTCATGTACAAACAAAGCCAAGGCCTGCTTAAATTACGGAATTCGTCATAATAATTAACGCGCATTGTCCTCTATTTTGGCTTAGAGCAACTGTCAACTACATTCAGTCACAAATAGAACAATATCTTTAACCTCTGATGCAAAAAGAAGTGTTTAAAGTAGAGGTGTCGGTCTGTCTGCGATGTAACTCCCGAACGGATGAAGAGGGGGTTGCTTAACATGCGAAACCGCTTTTAACGTAAAATAAAAAAGGCATACTGTCACCGAGCCACCGAGCTCTACGGTGAATGTTCAAGAAAAGAAAAGCTTCTCAATTCGAATGTATATAAGTATGTTTTTGAAGTGAAAACTTATTTAGGCGCGTTGGGCATTTTTTGAGATGGGAAGAAACCATTGAGTTCGCGACACTGTTACCGTAACCCACAACCACACTTCTGTCGGCACTCCTGGAGTACCACTGTTTTTTTATGTATGTTCCCCGATAATTGAATTGATTAAGAAAACTCTTTGTTTTGTTTGAAAGCGTATACATGCAAGTTAGTGCCATGTCACCAAGTGAAGATCTGGTGATGAGATCCTTGAGAAATCGAGGGAACTCCTTAAATATACTGTCCACACATATAGTGCTTTTAGCAACTGTCCAATCGATCCGAAAAAGAATAATTAAGGTGTACATCTGGAGCATTGTTCTATAGCAAGCTCTGGAGCATTTGAGATGTGGTGCTGGAAAAGGTTAGAAAGGATTAATTGGAAGGATAAAGTAACAAATGTAGTGGTCTTAAATCGAGTAGGTGAAAAGAGGCACACGTACTCGAGGTAATCGGAATAGGCGAGGCAATATGTTAGGACACGGCATGATAATTTGATGCGAATTATAATAGAAGGCAAAATAGAAGAAGGAGGGGAAGAGGAAAGCCAAGGCACAGCTATATGAAGCAAGTCAAGGAAAAAGTGATAGCAGTGTCGTATCAAGATGTCAAGAGGTTGGCAGAGGATAGAACAGAATGGGAGAAACTCTACCGACAAGAGCGTCGCTCTTAAATTTTAATGATGATGTGTGCTTTTTTTGTTTTTGTCAATAAATCAAGCGTTTGCACTTAGAAAGTGAGTTTTGGTGGAGTGGAACTGATATAGGAGACTACAAATTGGGGACTAGTAACTTTTTTTGTTTAAAATATATTTCGCCAGTCTTATAATCACATATATTTTCAATAACAAAATGCTCCGACGCCATATTGATATTCAATATGGCGTTTACCCTGAATAGCTATTCACAGCCGATTCATTAAAACTTACCTGAAATGATTAATTTTCGGCGTTATCTTTCATTAAGATAAATTGAAATTGATTATATCGCAGGTAACTTAGGTGTTTTGTTTTCGGAAACGTTTGTTGAAAGGGAAATTTCAAGCCTTTCAGTTAGATATTGGTTTAAAATTATGTTTGTATAAAGCATTGAAAATGTATTTTCTTTAATTACAGGCCTCTTTTAGTAAAGGGAAGATTTGCGAGGTATACCTCGTAGCGCAACCATTTTAAGGCGCACGTAAACTATTCCTCGGAGCGCACCTTTTAGTTGCGCTTAAAATGACAATTAAAAATATTAAAATTTTATGTTTTTTTTTTTTTCAAATTTGCAAAAAGTGAGCGTAGATTGGTTTTGAAACACGTTAAATAGTAAAGATCAAAGAACTATCTATACCAACCAATTATTAATTAATAATCCCATATCTCTGGTAAAGGCATTGAACAATGTCAAACAATATATACATTGATAATTATTGAATAAACCTCTCCGAAGCCACTTTGCAGAATTGAATCTCAATTTGCAGAATTAACGGTAACTTTTAGATTTTTTTTATCGAGGAAATTTGTGTGAATCGTGTTTTGGCTTACTCCAGTGACTCATAAATGTTTTTAACTGTCAGTATCATGCAAAAATAATGGCTTTGTAGTGTTTGAAAGCAAATAACGTTTTGCTTGCAGGCAAAACGCGTCAAAAATATGTTTTGGATAGAATTTCGTCTTAAGTCGCCGTGGTAGAGCTATTGGGTGTGCCATCACTATATGTATTATATATCAGTTGTTAAAATAGACCTAAATATTTTTATGTGTATGAGCAAAAAGGCCAAGAAGTCACAGTTTCTGCAAACTATGTGTCTACATTAAAATTTAAGCGTGCCTGCCTTGTCTAGAACAAAACAATTTGGACAGAGTGCCTTTCGGCGGACGTCAGGAATATTCTGACAGAAAACATCGTATGATATGGAGTAAGAACCAAGATCTAATCGGTGTCATTGTGTGAAAGAGAGAGAGAGACGCAAACAATAATTTATTTTGGCAGAGATAATGCAGAGGTTTGTCTACCTCCGTGGTCCAGTGGTCAAGCGTTTGCCTTGTGATCCAGTCGTAGGTTCAAATTCCACTGGAAAGCATACTTTGTGAAAAGTTGTTTCCAGTCTGGTTAAGATATTACACGCTTTAATTACCTAATTATCCGAAAAGAAAGATGATTCCGTACTTTGGAAGGCACGTAAAGCTGTGGGTCCCGAACGCCATCTTGCGTTTGTTTATACCTATCCTAGGATTGGTTCCGGTCTACCCGTTAGGTTGTAGAGGTCAGACGGCAGTCGATCTGTGTAATAAAAACCAGTAACTTCGTCAAATTACCTGGTGTGTTAGGTAGCGGACCCCGGGCTCTGAAGCGTTATCGCTAAGGATGAACGGGGAATACGCTCGGATAATGATGGTGATGAATGGAGTGGTTTTCCATTACCTTCTCCAATTCATACACTGTATTACTATTCTAGGAAAAATATAGTGGTAAAGGTATAATAATTAATTAAAAGCTTTCATATCACCCAGAAGGAAAATACTACAACCATTTACAGAGAAAATATAACCGAGATTCGAACCCACGTCCTCCAATTTTCCTCTTTCTCCCCAGCAATTAGTTGTTTGTCAAGACGTCCTCGAGACCATTAATTCTGCTCCCCCAGAAATGAACAAGATAAAGGAAATAATCTCTAAGCTCAAGGAAACAAGGTGCAAAGTTGCACGGTAATATGGTGGGATGACCATGTATGCATTTTGTAGCGGACAAAGCTTGAAATAGTGGCTACTAATTATAGCCCTAGTAGACAGTTGCGTTGTTAATGAAAATATCGGACGGATGAACGGTCCGACCTCGGTCGTTGGTAGTAAGATATTTGTAGTAATGTTAACGGATAAGTATGAAATCCGACATTGTCTTAAATTCCTAGGAAATGTGTACAATAACTAATATCCACACGATATGTTTAAAATATTTTTAATGCACACTTTTCCTACAAAATCTATACATTTCCTGCATAGCGATCGGAAATGTATTTAATTCGGCCACATTGGTCGCTTCCGTCATTTGGTCCTTGCTCGCTCGGTTCACTCGCTCGCGTGGTGGCTGTGGAGGTCACTGCAGAACCATTACCTAACCTACCTTCCATGAGTTGTTAATTCGGGGTAAATTGGTTGCCATTGCTACCTGTTTATTTCTCACACATTTTATACTTTTTCTGACCCCTCCACCCGGCATTTAATACCGCCTAGGAATTCTACACATTGTCTAGGAATTGTATATTGTGTAAAAAACATTTCGGATATTAATTCTTAGATGAGCTCGGCATTGTATATAATTTCTATAAATTGTATAGAATTCTTCTTCTTTTAGTACCTCACTATTACTGGATGTTGGCCGTCAGCTTCCCTAACTCTTCTCTACCCATTGCTAAGCGATGAATATATTTATAGAATTCCTGAATTATAAACATTTCCGGTGACAGTTATACTCCTACTTACATCATATTTATTTTATACATACAAAACGTAGCCTATATCACCCGGACATACATACATACATACATACTATCACGCCTGTTTCCCACAGGGGTAGGCAGAGACTATGGACCTACACTTGCTACGATCCTGACTCTCATCAACCTCTTCATACATGCCCTTCGGTTACGGGTACTTCTTACCTCTCCCCTTTTCAGAACGTCTGCAATCTGATTCATCTGGACGATAATGACAAATCGATTAAGATCTCATGTGTAAAAATTGGATACAGTTCGGATGCTACGGAGGACCAGACATAAATATACACATACATATGTACATAGACTGCTAAATTCATTACTATTTCGTAGGTTTTGCCGTAGTCGGGTAAAACAAGTCTACGCTCGAAAAATATCACCCTCTTCAGAAAGTCGAGTAATAAGTATTTAAGTCGAGGTTACTCAGACAAGCCAACCTTCACCATTAACCTCTACAAGATATCTCTGTGAAAGTCAAAGTAACTTATATCTCAAATAATTGTTTCAGCGGCAACGGTTCAAAAGAGATTGTCAAACACGACTTCGTGATTATTTTACCAAGTTTCAGTTTTGTGTTGACTAGGGTCTTTTTATCCAACTGTTGAAGAGGAGTAATGTTTTGAGTAGAAAAAAACTGACACACTTTGATTGGTGGAAAACGAACCGTATGTGTTTTCTCTTTTTCAAAACACAAATGGTGCGTTTTTCAACAGTCGAACCTTCACAAAGCCTAAATAAAATACTAGTATATAATTAAATAAACGGGCAAGTGCGAGTCGGACTCGTACATGAAGGGTTCCGTACCTCCGTACAATGTTTAAAAACGCTAAAAAAACACGTTTTTTGTATGACAACCCCCTTTAATTTTTAACTTGTTTTATTTTTTTGGGAAATTAGATAGAGCGGGGTAGACAATATAATAAACATACCTATATACAATAATTATAATAAACACACATATAGCTCATATTGAAATACATACAATATACACAAAAAAGAAATAACAGGACAAAATTAAGAAAAAGTGGAAACAAGGGAAGTAGATTTACCTTTCATAAGGATAGAAAATGAGATTTTACTTGGATTTGAAGCGTTGGGGCTCGACGGATAGTAAATGATAGTGTGTGTATGTTTGAATGTAATTTTAATTTTATTCCTGATGCTTTGGCCTTGGATGACCTATGGGTTTAAGACCCATCTCGCTAAATAAAGAACTATCCCGGAAAATAAAAGTTTAATGCGAAAATTGCAAAAATAAATGGGCAAGTGCGAGTCGGACTCGTACAAAAAGACGCAACCCTTTTTGTACGAGTCCGACTCGCACTTGCAAATTTGTTCAGTAGCATGGACTGAATTCACCCTTAAATATATAATAGTTCCAGTATATTTCCTTAGACGTCATATATAATGAAATAAACGGGCAAGTGCGAGTCGGACTCGTACATGAAGGGTTCCGTACCACCGTACAATGTTTTAAAAGGCTGAAAAAACACGTTTCTTGTAAGACCCCCCTTTAATTTTCAACTTTATCTTATTTTTAGTATTTGTTGTTATAGCGGCTATAGTAATACATAATCTATGAAAATTTCAAGTATCTAGAAGTTTTTTGTATGACGACCCCCTTTAATTTTTAACGTTTTCCTTATTTTTAGTATTTGTTGTATTAGCGGCCACAGTTAAAACATAATCGGTAAAATTTTCAAGTGTCTAGCTATTAAGGTTCAAGAGATAGAGCCCTGTGACAGACGGACAGACAGACCGCTAGTAGTAGGGTCCCATTTGCACCCTTTGGGTACGGAACCCTAAAAAGCCTTTTTATCGTTAGCAAACTGCATTCTCAACTCAATGCTCATATTTCATGCTTAAAGCACAAGTTCTTGGAAGTTAGAAACTTGTTCATTCCGCACTGTTTCTTATTTCCTTCTAGGTGCTGTTGCTACTCACGGTGTTGCCGTGGTTTTACTTTTGTCAATCCCACAGGATCCTCTCACTTTTCCGGTTGTAAGGTAATAATAAGTTATCTACCTGCCAAAAATTCCAATCCATTGAGCCATTATGTTTTTCTTTTTTTTTTGTTTACTTCCCCTTCCAACATAATCGGCGACTATGTTATCATTTATATGTATATTTTTTAGTGTCTGTAAATTAAAAATTAAATATATATATAGGTATATAAAGTTTGCTGTCTTAAGTGTAAGCTCATAAAAGTATAAAATCTGGGTAAACAAGTACAAAATTTGCCCAAACCTGTCGTAGACCCGTTGAATTTGGAATTTCGGCCGAGTCCACGTCAGGCCTAGGCAAAACACTCCTGTAATTTAGGACTTATCCATAGAAATCATCTTTCAATTCAATTCAAAATATCTTTATTATCATAGGATATTTATAATATCTCTTAATAATAGTCACTTTGTTTTGTTTTGCACAAATGTTGACGTCAAATCGTTACTTACAGCTAAGTTTACGCCGCTTTATCTATTGTATTTAGATGACATTTTTTGACCAACTCTTGTATTTTTTACTTTCCTCCCCGCTACGGGGCAGACAGAGCCTGGACTTATGGCCCAAGAGCCACCTCCGATGCATCTACACGTCCAGACATCATGCACATCGGAGAGGGACCTACAGTTTTGTGATAGACTCAATTATGAATTAATTTTGCCTCTGATATTTTGACAATAACAAATAGGTAACGAGCTATAAAAAACCCCGCGTTCCAACCGCAGGTGTGTCACACGGTACAAAATTTTGCATCCTATTTTTTGCCCATAACAATGTGCTATTTTACCACAATGTGGCGTTTCCCTCCCGCGTTTACCCTGTACTGTATTGACCAGTAAAAGTTAAGCTAAAAATAAAAACTAAAACTCCTGGCTCTGTTAAGTGGAGTCAAGGTCATTAAAATGCAATAAAAATTGTCACAAGTTAAAGTTTAAACCTAAATTAGCCTAACTTAACCTAAAAATGCGTTGCGTTCCGTGACACGTGTTTTTTCTCATATAGAGATGTGCATACGTCGCCTGGTATAACAGGCTGGGGTTAGTGTGTAAAAGAAATCTATCTATTTAAAGAAAAAAGAACAGGTACTTAAATTTTTTGTAGCACTTACCGATTACCACGTGTCGGCAATAGGTACTTTTCTCAACGTGCCAGGTCTATTTCCAGTCGATCCCTAGGCCCACCTTCGCGCTATAACACTCTGTTAACACTTTACAGCACTTTTCACAAAAAAGTTATGGACTTTGGCCTGAAAAACCCAAATTTTCGATTTTATTTCGTGAGCGGAGCGCGGAACACGTTACAGGCTCGGCTGACGGAACGAAACTGCCATTTTGGTTTGAAAGCGAAACAAATATCTATCCATATAAATTTTCGGATTTATAATATTAGTTTAATTTGGTTTTTCGTAGTCAATAGTGGTCAATACTGGTGTCAGATTTTTTAAGCTGCCGAGCTGCTGAGATATATTTCTGTGTATGTCTATATGCCTATCAATATGTACGTAAAAATCGAAAGAACCCAAGATGACAAGATCACAAGGCTTGAATAGAGCTTGGGCTTAGTCAGACTGTTTAAAGCACGGACGTGATACCATACGTGTGAACAAATGATATCACGTAAAGGGGGAAAGATACGGCTAATGTAAACGAGAGAGGAGAAATAAACGAGGCTGTACACGCGAGAAACCGATAACAAAGTTTGTTATCTGTACCTTGATCGGCATTTGGAGGTGCGTTGTTTTTAGGGTTCCGTACCCGAAGGGTGCAAACGGGACCCTATTACTGAGACTCCGCTGTCTGTCCGTCTGTCACAGGGCTCTATCTCTTGAACCGTAATAGCTAGACACCTGAAATTTTCACCGATTATGTATTACTGTGGCCGCTATAATAACATATACTAAAAATAAAAAAAAAGTTGAAAATTAAAGGGTTCGTCATTCAAAAACGTGTATTTTCAGCGTTTTTAACTCGATCTGTCACAGGGCTCTCTATCTCTTGAACCGTAATAGCTAGACACCTGAAATTTCACCGATTATGTATTACTATGACCACTATAATAATATAACAATAAATAATAATAATTAAAGGGGTCGTCATACAAGAAACGTGTTTCTTCAGCGTTTTAAAACATTGTACGGTGGTACGGAACCCTTCATGTACTAGTCCGACTCGCACTTGCCCGTTTATTATAGATTTTTAACAAGCTTTAACTTGCGGTAGGAACCTCACATTTTCCGGAATAAAAGTATTTTGGTCGATGAAAGAGATCTTGCCCACCCTTACCTACAGTGCCCAGACTTGGTCACTTACAAAACAGCAGAAATCCAAATTAAAAGATTGCCAGAGAGCCATGGAGCGCAGAATATTAGGTGTGAAACTGATTGATAAAATTAGGAACACCACACAGCGCTCCATGACAAAAGTTACAGATGTAGGCAAGAAAACATTTCAATTTATCTATTTGCTTTACATATTGTACGTATATTACTACATTGTCAATTCATTAGTTAGTAGGTACAAAATCAACCCTGATAGGGCATTGCAAAAGAAAAAAATAAAACGGCATGCGGATTTTTATATATGCAATTGATTTTTTATATTTTTATAAAACTGGGCATCCTCTCCAAGGTCCAACGGTATTTTACTCCTGATCAACTGTTGAGCCTTTACACAGCTCAAGTCCGCTCATGTATGGAGTATTGCTCCCACCTATGGGATGGATCTGCCCGCTATCAGCTCGAAGCCCTGGAAGCTATCGACAGACGTGCCAGAAGACTCGTTGATGATGAGTTGCTTACGGCAGGGACGGCTCCAGAGCCTCGAACATCGCCGACTAGTAGCAAGTCTGTGTGTCTTCTACAGGCTGCACTTCGGGGAGTGTGCGCAGGAATTGCATAATTTAATTCCCCCTGCAACATTCCACCATCGGACAACACGACGTGGACAGGGATTCCACCCATTTGTGGTCGATATTCCTCCTAATCGTACCTCTCGATTCGCCTCCTCCTCATTGTGCGAACCGCTAAGGTGTGGAACTCCCTCCCTGCGTCGATGTTTCCCCATACATTTGATTTAGGGTTTTTTAAGGCAAGAGTGAATAGGCACTTTTTGAGTCTGCGTGATACACCTTAGACCTCATCTTAGCTTCCCATCAGGCCTAGATAGAGGTCAAACGCACTCAAATTTCTAATAAAAAAAAATAATAAAAATATGCAAAATTCATGTAATTATCCAAGTATAGATTAATTTGTCTGGTAGTTTTTTAAATAAAGTCAATTTGTTTTTTAAAAAATGTCAGTGTTTATTTACTTATTTAAATAGCTACATTTATTTACAATTTGTTTCTAATGAAATGTAATTTTTTAATTTATCATTACTATTTATTTATTTTTTAATTTATTTATTACGTATGTCCATATTTTGATTATCTAATATGTCATACTTTTTTTCAAGGTCAAGGTTATTTTTATGAATTTTTTTTTTTTTGTTGTTGTGGTTGTGTAAGTGGAACAGCCGGTTTGAAGTGGGATTTGGTAGATCACATTGACCATATGCATCTGGAAAGACGGCCACAAACTGGGTTCCAACAGATGGATACAAAAAAAGAGGTAGACCGAGGACGAGATTGGCAGACGATTTGCGTGCATTTGACAAAGACTGGAAAGTGAAGACCAATGATAGAGAATCGTGGAAAGAAAGTGGGGAGGCCTATGCTCAGCAGTGGGACATAGATGGCTAGTAAAAAAAAGTATTGTATGTATGTATATTGAGATTGATTATTAATAAAAACAGTCCATACACATTAGCTATCATTTCACTGCAGAGTTCTTGTCAAAACCGAACGAAAACTAAACCAATGGGGCTGCAGTGAACTAACTTAACTATGAAAAGTATTATGTAACTTTTATTTTAAGTCAAACAGTCAGCATAATGGCTTTGATTCCCAAGGGCGAGGGGTTCCTCTCTACCTGGTAGCATATATATCATGTGAATTTCATTTTCTATCGATCAAAGTACTTGGCTCCATAGAATATTGGGGCCCATTCCATTTATACTTTTGGAGGAGATTTTGTATTTAGGATTACCATGGGGTTGTTAGAAAAAATGTTATTTCACAGTTTCATCACCCTTTAGACCCGTTTAAACTGATTTTAGACTTTTTAAGTTACAATAACTATTATTCACATTACGGAATACCGTGATATTACGAACCAGATATTTCAACGGCCTTACTGAATAACAAGTTTATTTGCCAGAAAAAATAAAAATCCCCCCCCCCCCCCCCCCCGCCGCTTCAAGAGTTTACTTCCTTCCAATAACTTGATTTCATCAAACATAGCTAAGAACCATCTCAACAGATAACGCTTTTGATTAAAAAGAGCTGAATCGAAATCTGTCTATTAATTTAGGAGTTACGATGCCACAGGCAGACAGACACGTGTACACAGACTAAGCCAAATGTATCACCTCTTTTCGTCGGGGTTAAGAAGATCTAATCGTACTTAAATACATAATAAACAGACGACGAGACGTGACTTTGTTTTCTATTCTTCTTCGTCTACGCGCGATCCCGGTTGCATGTGATGTTGTGATGCTGATATGTGATGCTGCTTTTTAGAGCCCGGGGTGCGCTTTCCCGTTTTTTCTTCTCCAAATATAACATGCATGTCAATGGTCACCCAACGATGCCAAAGACCTAGCGCAGTGGAAAAGAAACAGCCGGAACTGTTTAAATTATTTGGCTATAGTTTTACGACCGGCCGCCGCCTGCCTAACGTCAACCCTCTTTGGGAGCGTGTTTGTGCGAAAGGTTTTACAACCTTCGCCGCCTGACGCTAACCCTCCTTGGTAATGCAATTGTAGCACGAGATCTTTGCGCTATTTTCTTAGTCCTTTAGACGCCTCTTACGACATCCACAGGAAGAGACCGGTCCTATTCTAAACCCAGAACCACTCGGGTGACTTTGTTTTATTCTATGTATTAATATAAGTTCCATATAGAATCGGTGAACTTTGCTCGATTTGTTCGCTTGTTCAAAGATCCAACTAAAGTATAAAATCTGGTGGAATACATTTTATCGACGCCGTGAAAATAAACGCGATAAAATATAAACTATGGTTTTATAAAAATTTACTTCTGCTTGTTTATCTCCTATTACTTAAAATACTTTGAACGAGCAATTCTTGTAGGTACGCGTATATGGATATATAAATATATAATTAGGATCTCGGAAACGGCTCCAACGATTTCGATAAAAATTGGTATGTAGGGGATTTCGGGGATGAAAAATCGATCTAGCTAGGTTTCCTTTACACAGAACCTCTTTTTCTCCGCCTTTTTCATCGAGCAATGCTCGGTCGCCCAGGCACTAAGTTATTAAATAGTAAAATATTGGAAAATTAAAAAAAAAAAAAATTTATTCGATATTTGAGTGCGTTTGACCTCTATCTAGCCTGATGGGATGCTAAGATGAAGCCTAAGGTGTAACATGCAGACTATTAAGGTGAAGACATAAGAGAAACAGTGTAATCGAAGTGATTTTGGGCAAATATTTTGGCTTAAATATAGAACGTGAAGTTTTGAAATATTTATATACTGTATAGGATATCCTAAAGTGTTGCTTTACGATTGAAAATGCTTGCTTTTAGTTTCTATTCACATCCAGAAATAATTTGAAAAGCGTCGATCTGTTATTTTTTGGGCAAAATTTTTATCATTATTACAAATCCATTTTAAACCTATACTGGATATATTTGTGACTTAAGTTTGTGTCTATTATTCAACATTCCAATAGTTGGAAAAAGTAATCAAACAATTGAATAATTTAGAAAAAAGAATTTACGCCTACTGAAAACATGAAAACGTCAAAACTATATTTGCTTGCAAAAACTATCAGGCGCAAAAGCATTCGGCGGCGCGGCGTTGCCGATCTGTGCAGCGTTTGTAAACGCGGCGTTGTTGCCAGCTCGTGCACGTTTCGCTACCTAACCTACGAGTATTGTGATATATTTGATGGAAAAAGTCACAATGTGATAATTTCGAGCTGTTGTATATTTGATTTTAAAAAAATGGGTAATGTTTATTTTTCGCGTATGTAAGTGGCCAACACTGGTGTCAGATGTTTTAAGCTGCCTTAAGGCATCAGACATAGCTTGACGACTGCCATACAATGACAACCGAGACCAACGGCTTTTAGGTGCTTTCCGAAGCACGGAGGAGCTCGAGAAATTTTTGTATCACTTGTGGTCACCCATCCAAGTACGGACCACACCCGGGGTTGCTTAACTTGCAGTAGCGGCGTTAGGGTAGGGCGCGGTTGGGTGACCGCCCAGGGCACCAGATACAAAGGGGTGACAGGGGGCGTTTTTGGGCAAGGGGGGTAATAATAAATATATAAATAGCGGCTGGTTAATGGCGGCAACTCCTAAACTCTTATTTGTATTCATATTGTAAACGAAGGGAGGAAGGGGGTGGGCCCTTCCTCCCTTCGTTTACAATGGAGTGGCAAATTTTAAGAATTCTATATCGTACTTGCACCCCTCCCCCCCGTCGGCAGAAATAAATCCTATAAGATTGAAGCCTAACTCAGAGTCTAAATTGCAGTTTGAGGGGGGAGGGGGAGGGGAACTCGCCCGGGCCGCTGGTAGAGCTAAAACCGGCACTGTTAAGAGAAGAAATAGGCGGAACAGTTTAAATTATTTGACTTTAGTTTTACGACCGGCCGGGCGGCCGCCTGACGTCAAACCTCTTTGAGAATGTATTTGTTCCAAAAGTTTTACAACCGGCCGCTGCTCGACGTTAACCCTGCTTAGGAATACAATTGTAGCACGAGATGTCCTTTAGTTGCCTCTTACGACATCCACGGAAGAGACATGGAGTAATCCTATTCTAACCCGTTCCGGGTTGGAATAGGACTGGACCACACTGGAAAGTTGAACAAATAGAATAAGTATAATAGGTAGGTACTCATGTTCATTTTGTAAGTAGTAATCTGATATGCATTCATCTGAATTGCAATGTTTTAGATTTTCTATGATTTTAACCGCGCGGCACACAACCAAAGGATTTGACTCAGTACCTACATTGCGTGAATGTATAGAGTTATATCGATTCAGAGACGTCATTGTTTAAATTATACCTACTGAAGTTGTTACAACAAATAATCCAAATAATTAAATTCGTTTTGTTTTTACCCGACTACGTCGAACGAAAAAAGAGGTTCATGCATGTGTTTCGCCGCTATGCATGTATGGTACGTGTTCATCTGTTCCCTCGGCATAATGATGATATCCATGGAAAAAAAATACACGTGTATATGTATCCAAGTTTTTCAAAATTTCTGAAGGCCGTACCTAATTTTTTGGGGGTCCAGTGCTGCCCCCATTTAAAATAAATCATTTCAAAGTAAACGGAGATATCATTTAAAATTTGAGAACGGTTTGTGTTGGTATGTATTAGTAGTTATTGGTATGTGTTGATAAGTATTGGTATGTGTTGGAGATAAAATATGAAGCATTGTAAGATCTAAAACCTTTCCTAATTTCATAGGAAAAGTTAAGCCTATATGATATATCCATATACAAAGTAAAGAGGAGTAAACTTGTCTAGTTTTATTTACCCTATACTACTTACATTTTACCTCTTTACTACTTACATTTTTAACTTTGGTTCAATTATGGAAATTTACAGATTTAATGTTATGTAAATACTAAAGTTAATTTGTATGAGTACAATAGCCTCTCGGCTTATCTATCAGACAACACCGTCACACTCACGTTCTTTTCTTTCTCTTTAACATTCTATTTAATCCTCGCTCACACGTATATCTTCATGAAAAATTCTCCTTTAAAGTTTTTGATAGCCGTCGTCGTTCGTAGTGAACCACTTCTACAGATCCCAGATCACATTCCTCACAGACCTACGCGAAGTCCTTCGCTGTGCTCGCTGCGCGTTTATGGAACGCTTTACCAGTGGAGATAAAATGTCTCAATTATTAGGCTCCTTTAAATCTAGACTTGAGTAATATAAAATATTTATTTATATATTATATGTAGCATATTCATTAGGTATGTATGTAGTGTATTTGTAGCGTTTAAGCTTTATCATTATACTTGTTTTTTTTTTCATTGCTCTGTACGTACTTTGTACGTATTTGTAACTATCCTCTGCCCTACCTACTGGTTGACTGGAAGAGATCCCTTCTGGGATAAGTCCACCATTTGTAATATCAATTATTTTACTATGTGTAACTATCGCTGATGTACAATAAAGGTTTTTAAATGAATTGTAAAATTATTACCATCATAGTAATTAGCATCATAAAGCATTATACGTCGTATAAGATAATAATGTTTATGTGAAACCATTTTTTATCTATTTTGTTTCGTACAAATTCTTTAAATAGTAAGAGAAAAGTTGAATTGTGTTTTAATTTCTAATTTGAAAAATTGTTTCGAAAAGTATTTACTGTGTTTCATTTAACATCAACTATCAACATACCCTGTATTAATTATTTATAAAAATACAATAGGGGTCATCCCTATTGTATTTTTATAAAGATAGTTGATGTAAAATGAAACAAAGTGAGTACTTTTGCAACATGTAAATACTCAACGCTTGTGCAAAGCATGTACTGGTCTTAATTGATTGATATTTAATGCACAAGACTATTTAATTGTAGCGAAAAGTAACAGAAATGGTTGTTTTTTTTACTGGTGTGACTTTCGTGGTCAGATTTTTTCAGCATTTTATATCTTTATCAATGAGAATCAATAAATTAACAGAAAACAGATTTTGACTAGTGTTTCGCAAGCATCATGATTTTTTTAGTACGGTACTTTTTGAAATCCGTTCATAAATGCAGAAGATATTCAATATTTTATTGGACCCGATTTAAAAACACGCGTCTGCCAGCCAAGTAGTGATGACGTCACTCCGGACCATACGGCACGCCACCGCCGCGCGCCGTCCGCCCGCAAATATCGTGGTTAATGGTCAACACTGTTGGTTTTTTGCATTGTTTCGGTAACTGTAATAATAAGTAACAAATTGAAAGATGGATTTGAAAAAGGACTATCCATAAATCAGTATTTTATATATTTATGGGTACGGAACCCTGAAAATTAGTTAATCGTAACATTTATTGCAGGTTAAAATACAGTTGTCTCCTGAACTATGCATGTACCTACGTAGGTAGATAGGCGTTCAGATAACCCAAACGTTTACTTTTAGATTTTAAGCAATGGCCGATGGGTTATTAAAAGGCTGTACCAGGTTGAATTAGATAAATCTAGCAATAATGAGAAAAAGAGATAGATAGGTACCTATACTATAACCTATTTCTATTGATCGTTTAGGTAGGTAGGTACATACTTAATTAATACTAAATAAGTACTATAATATGTCAAAATGATCTTCGCAACAGTAAAAAGTACCTACTCTTGCTTGCTAGTGGATCTCTCTTCATAACAATGATCCACTTTTTTATAGTTTTTTGGTCCGTTGGAACACGAAAAAAAACGGCCAAGTGAAAGTCAGACTCGCCCATGAAGGTTCCGTAGCAGCAAGTAACATAATATAAAAGTTCATGTAGTTCGTTGTAACTTTGATCGATGTTTTAATGATAGTGTATTTTTTTTAAGTTATTTGCGGTTTACGATTTATGACGTATAAAAAAAAAACTACTTACCAGATCTCGTTCAAACCAATTTTTGGTGGAAGTTTGCATGGTTATGTACATCATATATTTTTTTAGTTTTATCATTCTTTTATTTTAGAAGTTACAGGGGCGGGGGGGATACACACACATTTTACCACTTTGGAAGTGTCTCTCGCGCAAACTATTCAGTTTAGAAAAAAATGATATTAGAAACCTCAATATCAATTTTGAAGAGCTATCCATAGATACTCCACACGTAAGGGTTTGATAAAAAAAATTTTTGAGTTTCAGTTCTAAGTATGGGTTCCCCCCAAAATTTATTGTTTTTTTTTCTATTTTTGTGTAAAAATCTTAATGCGGTTTACAGAATACATCTACTTATCAAGTTTCAACAGTCATCTAATAGTTTTGGAAAAAAGTGGCTGTGACATACGGACGGACAGACAGACAGACAGACAGACATGACGAATCCATAAGGGTTCCGTTTTTTGCCATTTGGCTACGGATCCCTAAAAATTGTTTGTTTGGAGTAGGTACCTACTATTAGAATTAGAATTTCATTGTTCCGGATTTTTTTGTTTAAAGCAATATATTTCTGGCAACAAATTAGTTGTTTGAATTTAATAGCAAATAATGTTTCTACGTCAAAACATGGGTATATACATTTGTATTAAATTCTCGTAAAAATAGACTAAAATAGTCAATCTTATAATCTCTGTAAAATATTTTGGGCGAATCTATAACGTGAATAAGTCTGTGTGTAACAACTAACGACGTCTATACAGACGCGCAAAAAACTTTTTGAAAAGTGATATCTGCTTGCCGTCCATTGTATGTAATTCCGGTTTTTTGATAGATGGCGCTGGCCATGTTTCTATGTGTGCACACTCAGTGTGCGTATTAGGTTGTGCATGTGTGAGTGAAAACAAGCGAGGTCATTTGCCTATCTCTTCGCCTTAATAGTGATTTAATAATCATTTTAATATTATTAAATGAACTTATTTATCAAAGCCACTTTGCAGAATTTATTTTGAATTTGCAGAATTAGCAATAATTTTCAGTTTTTTTCTATAGAGGCAATTTGTATGAATCGTGTTTTGGCTTACGCCAGCGACTGATAATTTTCTTAACATCAGTATCATGCAAAACATGGCGAATTCGTAGTTTTTGAAATAAATGGTTTTGCTTACAGGTAAAACGCGTCAAAAATCTATTTCGGGTGGCATTTTGCCTTAGTAACTAATTAATGAAAGTAAGTATTAAGATACGGGGTTACTTTTAAAACACACTTATAAAAAAATTTCGTCCTCCCATACAAAATCCATTTGACTGAGCGCCGATTTTTATGAGCAGCCAAATTCTTTTTTCGTTTTTCTATAATTGTTTTTATGGAAAGTAGTTCAGTATCACGGACTGAACTTGCTCCGAAAACGTTGCCGGTGTTTAAAAAGTAACCCCTATTGGTGGATTTTAATAAAAGCAAAAAAAGCTTATGTTCTGTGGAAAAAAGTGAAAAACGTCGGGGAAAAAGGGAATAATTAAAAAAAATATATATTGTAAATCTACAGCATTTATCAGTCCATAAACCGAATGGTTCCGATTCGGCCCTTAAAACAATATGACATCCGTTTTATTCCGGACACGTACGGCCCCCTTTCAAGGTCACTTGGTCCCCTCCCGCCAGGGGGTCTACGATTGACAAAGGTCCGATTCTTTGTCGTTATTGGATGCTGGTACATCAAAGAGGATTTCTTTTTGACGTACGTCTGGTTTACTGACTGTCAACATTTTAATATAAATTAAAATTGACTTTTTTGTCGGTAAAGATTTTTGGATGACATGTTTTTAGATTAAATTAAAACTATACCGTTACGCTGGGAAAAGGCCTTGAGGAAAGTTGTTCAGTATCATGGACTGAATTCACCCGTAAAATAGTTTCAGTATACTCGTATTTTGTTAGACGTTAAACCTAGCTTGTGAACATATTAGGTCCTTACATATGAAATTGCCGTTCAGTATTAAAAAAAGTGAAACAATTATTTAATTAATCGAAGTATGCGCCGTTGTTATCGATACACTTCTGCCATTTTATAGGCAGATCATTGATACCTTTGGAAAAAAAATCCTGGGAGCGAGAGTCTATGAACTGTTTGAAGGCGGTTTTGATTGCCTCATCAGATTTGAAATTTATTCCTTGTAAAAAGTTATCCAAATTTTGAAAAAAGTGGTAATCGGTTGATGCAAAATCTGGAGAGTATGGTGGGTGACGCAGAGGTTCCAGTCGCAGCTCCTCTAACTTGGCGATCGTTTGATGTGCAGTGTGTGGTCGAGCGTTATCCTGAAGGAGCAGTGGGCTAGAGCAATTCATCAGTTTCGGTTGTTTAATGGCGAGCTTTTCCATCATTGTTTGCAATTGTTGGCAATACAAGTCTGCAGTAATCGTCTGGCCTGATCTCAAGAAGCTGTAGTGGATAACACCAGCACTGGTCCACCAAACACTAACCAGAATCTTCTTTTTGGTCAGTTTTCGCTTAGGGCAAGGTTTTGCCGGTTCTCCAGGGTCAAGCCATTGTGATGATCGCTTTCGATTGTCGTACAGGATCCATTTCTCATCACAAGTCACGATACGGTTCAAAATCCCCTCATTATTGTGGCGATTAAGCAAAGAAACGCAGCAAGCAACGCGTGTTTGTTGGTTTGCTTCAGTCAATTCGTGCGGTACCCACTTTTCGAGTTTTTAAATTTTTCCGATTTGGCGCAAGTGGATAAGTATCGTTTTGTCACTTACGCCGAAGGCTGCTGCTAATTCAGAAGTGGTTTGAGATGGATCCGCTTCCACTATCGCCTTCAATTCTTCGTTATTCACTTCGTTGGTCGTCCACGAGGCTCATTGTGTAAATCGAAATTTCCAGAACGGAAACGTAGAAACCAAAAACGCACCGTTCGTTCGTTAGCGGTGCCTGGTCCATACACGTCGTTAATTCTTCGAGTCGTTTCTGCAGCACTGGTGCCACGGTAGAACTCGTATTCGTAAATACCGTGAATTTTCAATTTGTCCGTAGTTGTTGTTATAGCAATGTTGAAACTCAAACAAATGATGTTAAAACCAATGAAATAAGAATTTTAAAACAATATTTTTCTGGCTTTATTTCGAAATAGATTTGAATTTGGAATTCCTAATGAAACGCAAGATATTTGATTTTAAAGTTACCAGTATTGAAAATCGGCAATTTCATATGTAAGGACCTAATATAAATCATTTCCACTTTGTTTTTAATTAACTGAAAACCAGAATATTATAAAATAGTTTTGAACACAAATACTGAATGAATACCTTTTTGGTTGCATAACTTTTGGTTAATTTTGTACTTAAAATTTTTTTTTTATGCTTTTAATATTACGACAACCTCCGTGGCGTAATGGTTAACACGCTAGACCGCTAATCCGGAGGTTCTGGGTTCGATTCCCAGCCAGGGCAAGTTGGAAAATGGCCTTTTTCAAATTTTCCTGGGTTTTGGGTGTTTATCTATATATGTATTTATCATAAAATATAGTGTCGTTGAGTTAGTATCCCATAACACAAGTTTAAAACTTACTTTGGGGCTAGCTTAACCAGTGTGATTTGTCCTTATATATTTATTTATAATATATATAATATTTATTTTCATGAGGCGCAATACTACAAAATAATTACCTACTCGTCTACATCTATCTATCTATCTATATTAAAGAGCTATGCTCTTGTCGGTGGAGTATGAATTCTCTTTCATTATCAATTCTGTCTACATCATCTAATGTAATAAAAATGAATAAGTTAATGAGTAATTTTAATCTATGGGGTAAGTATATTTACTTGTGGCTCTGTGACTTCGCGAGTCTAACTTTGCATAGCTTAAAACTGAATAAATTTTAAATGATCAGGAGTGCACCCTAAACCCCAAATAGCCATTTTGAAATCCAAAATCTGAATCGTCCAACAAATCCATATAATATTAAACCAGCTGCTGTAGCATGGTACCGTTGATAAACCCAGATAAAGTTTCTAACATGCGACAGACTAGTACCGTCCTGTTAGTTATTATTACGTAGAGCGAGATAAACGCTGTCGCCGCTGTCATGCTAAGGGGGCTGCTCACAAAATTTTACAAGAATGTGCGATGGATGAGGATGAGGAATGTGCCATCTATAGAAGAGAACAGCCGGACAAATATGTCCACATCATACAGACTTGTCGGGGGATAATCAAAAACGATATCTGTACGTTCGTACATAAGTAGTTCTGTGGTTGAGACTAAAACCTGTCATACAAATCACACACAAACGACATTCAACAGTTGTAGCTGGCACGTATTTTGAAAACACGGTAGCCGTGTCACAATAAGCAACGTCGGGTTTCTGAACGGAAAGTGCATTACGGGTCGTTTTGAAAGACAAGACACGAAGTAGAGCTGTTTGAAAAGAGAGAGAGCTGATTTGTGCTGTAGTTACGGGATTTTATTACCTACGACAAAAAGAGGGGTGTTATAAGTTTGACGTTAATGTCTGTCGGTCTGTCTGTGGCATCGTAGCGCTCGAACGGATGGACCGATTTCAATTGGGTTTTTTTACGTGAAAGCAAGTTTCCTTGCGGTGGTTCTTAGCTATGTTTGTTGAAAATCAGTTCAGCCGTTTAAAAGTTATTGGGGGTTAACGCTTGAAAGTCAAGGCTTTCTCTTGAAAATACATAGATGGCGCTACGGATATCAAGTCGTTACTCACTACTAGATGGCGTTCTTTACAATCGGGGTTTTTTTTTTTATTTGCGTAGCAAATAAATTTAATTACACAAGCGTTAATAGATACACTATAATGTTTTTACTCCTAGATAGATCCTAGGGCCGTAAGACTCAAAGGACACTCTTAGGTAAAACTAACGCAAGGCACAGACTTATTAATATGCGATTAATGGGTAACACACGTAGGGAGTCAGCTACTATAGTTAAGCGGACATGTTTCAAACTTATCCGGAGGCCTTCCTCAGGGCAAATGTGACTCGCAACGCTTACATGTGAAGTGAGTGCTGCTTGGGACGTCTTTGTGTCCGCGTTCGCCCTAGGAAGGCCTCCGAATCAGGTCGAAACATGTCAGCCAGTAGCTGAATTTTTACGTGAGTTTGCTGTTTAAACGGTAGGCAGGACCAGGTTTGACGGTAGGCATAACGGTAAGGAAAAGTGAATTAAGATAGTGGTGGGTTGCAAGCCGCATCGACTAGGTATATTAGGTAACATGAGTCTGATTTTCATCCATCCCCTGGATTGGCTTAACAGCCAGTAGACAATCGTACCTAATAAAGATGGAGATATATAGAATGTATAGCCATGCCGCCTCCGCCGAGGCCGGAAGACGTGGTAGACTCAAGAAATGCTTGCTTGACGTCGTCAAGGATGATATGCGTGACAATGGTCTTACCACCAAGGATGCTCAAGACCGTGCGAGGTGGAGAAGGAAAAGCCGGAAAGTGGACCCTGAGCTTCACAGCGTTCCAGCCGAGGATGCAATTGGGAATACACTGAGATGAGAGAGAGAGAGAATAAAGAAGGAGATAAAAAATGTCCGTTAGACAATGTGCCGATTTCCCTCTCTACTTGAGCGGAAAAACACAACGCATTGTAAAACGGACTAAGTACTTGGCATATTTAGTGGAAGGGTTGTAAGGGTAGCGTCGCTGATATCAGCGAAGGGTTTCCGAGATAAGTTCTGTACGCGAACACGCTGAGTCGAAGTTCTTATCTTGATATTGATGAAATCCCCTTATACTGTGAAGGTACCGAAAGCCTCAGTGGATCTGGCACAGGCTGAAACGTGACTTCCGTCGTACTTTCGTTAATCGTACAAGCAATCTGTCGACCAACAGTTTATACACTATCACGTCTTTATCCCTAACGGGGCAGACAGAGCCTAGGGCGGTTAGACCCAGGCCACTATGGTGGGCATGAAGGTGGATAAGGATAATCATAATAGTGATGGGCTGCTAACCGCATCGCCTATTCATAGAGACATGCATATGCACACTGGTGAAATATCAAAAAGAAAACCATTTCACAATAAGTGTGTTTAATTCATCATCCTTTCAAAAAGGCCTAATAGTAAGACTCTGTTAACTCCGCAACGGACAACCCCTTATTTATTTTCAAACATGTCTACAGGTTACAGATATATCACATCCTTTTTTTTTAAAGTCTGCAATTCAAACTCTGTCGTCGTTTTAATTGTAATGAAACTTAAGAAAGTACAATCCAGCAAAACAAAAGCAAAGAAAAACGACAAAATCCATTTGAAATCTACTTCATTTCGCTCTAAACAAAGCATAGCAGAAATAAATAAATCTTTCATAGAAAACAACGCAGTCCCCTTTTAATTGAAAATAAGGTTGTCACATCCTTTAGAGCCAGCAGAAATGTCGGTAGGTAAATAAGGTATATGAAAGAAACAACGTCTATCGCTGATCGATTTATTTGTCGACTGAGGCCGTACAAAAACATACCTACCTACCCACATACATATAGTACTAGAATATATCACACCTCCACACTTATACATGTATATAATGCAATCTTACTTATACAGAATTAACGTTACCATTACATACTCACGACTTAACAAGTCTTAAAATTAAAACAATTTAAGTACCTAAGTATTAAGGTTATAAAAGTAAGTAGGTACCTACTTAACTAAATAAGAGAAATACCTACCTAGTAGTAAAATACTTAACGATAATTTATGTTAATTGTGCATGACCAGTCGTTCTACCGGCTTACGCACGCGTTTGAGTGGTGTCGTTGCCGCTGGTGTCTAAATCTAATTTACTCTCCGCGAATAACCGTTGTCGTATAGTTTCACTTGTGATTCCACACACCAGCTGATCTCGCAAACTTTCTTCTAAGCCGCTTCCGAATTCGCAAGAAATCGACATTTTTTTTAATACCGCCACGTACTCAGAAATATTTTCGCCGGTCCTTTGTTTGCGATGCCGGAATTTGTAACGTTCGGCGAGTTCACTTGGCTTCGGCTGTAGATGCTTTTCCATGATACTGGTTAGTTGCACAAAAGTTTTCGTCTTCGGCTTCTCCGGAGTACATAAATTAACGAGAAGTTCGTATGCTTCCGCCCCCATGACCGTTATTAACGTGGGCACTTGGATATCGGCTGCTATCTTATTTACCAAAAAATATTGCTCCAGCCGCTCCACGTACAGCCTCCAATCATCCTGCTGCACCCTGAACTCCGCTATCTTCCCAATCGACATTTTCCACGCGTTTATTGTTCGAACCTCGTCGCCATTAAGGTATATGAAAGAAACAACGTCTATCGCTGATCGATTTATTTGTCGACTGAGGTCGTACAAAAACATACCTACCTACCCAAATACATATAGTACTAGAATATATCACAGTAAAGAAAAAAGAAAATGGTTACTCATTTTAGTAAAATAAAGGCTGTACCTGAATTTTCCAGGGTCCAGTGCAGCCCCCATTTAAAATAAATCATTTCAAAGAAAACGGAGACATCATTTAAAATTTTGCTACTACCAAGTTCTAGGTAACTATTCAAACTATTTTGTGAACTACGAGTACTGTTTACAGTTTATAATGAGAACGTTAAGCTTTACTACGCACATTTTCAAAAAGTGGCCGTTTTTCGCAAATGTGCGTAGTAAAGCTTAACGTTCTCTCTTTAAACTGTAAACAGTAGTTCATAAAATACTTTGAAGGGTTATCTAGGATTTGGTAGTAGCAAAATTTTAAATGATGTCTCTGTTTTCTTTGAAATGATTTGTTTTAAAGGGGGGCAGCACTGGATTCCTGAAAATTTAGGTACGGCCTTAAAACTGTTTTTTACGTTCTAATAGTTTAACCCCTAACCTGCGCCATCATTGATCGAGCGAGCGAAGCGTCTCAGTTTTGAGGTTGGCAAAAATACTTATGTCCGTCTGACTTTTCTCGCCTACAGGTTGCATTTTTCAACCGATTTTTAGCAAAATTGGCACACAAGTTCCTTGATTTTTTTTTCAATGGGGGATAAATAGATAATTTCTACCTTCATGCCACCATTAACCCAGCTAGGTTAGGGATAGTGACCATAAAGCCACCTGACACCAGTTTGCACATTTCAGAGAGTAAAATCTAGATTAAAATTATAATTAAGTGCCGCGGGTAACTTGTAGAAGCTATTAAATAAGTTTCATGCCTCTCAAAAGGCACATATGAGATTTAAGACCGTACCTTAATTTTCCGGGGTCCAGTGCTGCCCACATTTAAAATAAATCATTTTAAAGAAAACGGAGACATCATTTTAAAATTTGCTGCTACCTAAATAACCTTTCAAAGTATTTTATGAACTACTGTTTACAGTTTCAAGTGAGAACGTTAAGCTTTACTACGCATATTTGCGAAAAACGGCCACTTTTGGCAAATGTGCGTAGTAAAGCTTAACGTTCTCATTATAAACTGTAAACAGTAGTTCATAAAATACTTTAAAGGGTTATCTAGGACTTGGTAGTTGCAAAATTTTAAATAATGTCTCCGTTTTCTTTGAAATGATTTATTTTAAATGGGGGCAGCACTGGACCCCGGAAAATTCAGGTACGGCCTTAAATAAGTTTCATGCCTCTCAAAAGGCACATATGAGATTTAATAGGTACGCTGACTCAGTGACGTATTATTTAATTTGGCGCCCAGGGCGTATCTATCTTATGCTACCCAACGAAATAAAAATGATTTTGCTGTAAACCTATTTCTTTCGTATATACTTATCTCTATTATTGTCCAGGGTCTTGTCCAATATTTTATTAATGGTGTTAACCTTAAATTTATTTGATCTAATCTAGGCCTCCATTTTGAAATTTTATAGGCCAACTTCACTCCATTAACCCGCGAACAGTCGCGCCTGGGTCGAAAAGACCCACGCACGTATTTCTAAGTCGATAACTTTTTAAATATAAGTTATTACTTACTGGCGCGCTCAGTACCTTTAAGTTAATATATAGACCATCCGCACACCCCGCCCCGGCCAGTTTGCGCGCGGCATTTGGACAACATGGACGTGTAAAGTGAGTATGGGTATTTTTGACCCAAGAGCGACGTTTTGTGTAACTACTTTTTTATTGCGTAAAAATGTAGTTTCTTGATTTTTATTTGCAGAAATGTCACGTAACGTTTTAAACGATCAGTTAATCGAAAAGTTTTTAGAAGAAGACAATATAGAAGGAGAAGTGTCATCAGAAATTAAAGATAACTTAAAAGTAGACTATCATGACTCGGATTCATATCAAGGCCGGATTTGTAAATCTTTCATTTCTAGAGATCACAATGCATTTTTATGCATTAATAGTAATGAAGAAATGTCTAAGAATTAAAGAAAGGCTGCATTATAAGACTAATTAGTATGGATAAGAAGTATTTTGAGAAGTAAATTTATGTTGACATTAAAGGTTGATTGTAATTTTTTGACGTGACAACGTCTTATAAATTGGTTAGCCGGGTGACACTTCAAGAAACTGCGTTACGCTCCGCTCACGTTATGCGCTCACAATGAGAGCGAGTGAGAGGCACGCGTGCCTTTCACTTTTTATGTCTGTCTCTCTCGCTCTTAGGCGGGCTAACCATGCCCGAGTGGAAGTCAAGTTTGGAGTGAAGTGGAGTGAAGTCGTTGTCACGTAAAACTTTCGCCCGTATACCGACTTTACAGGCAACCAATTTTTTTTTTAAATGTAAAATGTCAATTTTTTTTATGTTGTTTAGAAGAAAGTTTATTAGTTTTTATAAAAATAACGTTTTTTTTCATTAATATTTAAATATAAAAAATATAGCTGTGGTTAATGTTCCTAAATACCAAAAAAATAAGATTAAGCAGACTATTATTCAAACTGTTGTAATGTTCAGAAATGTTAGATAATTATATACCACATTGTGATTCCAACATAGTTTTATTACCTTCTTTTAATTTAATTTACAATAAAACCTATATTTCGTTTTGTTTGAATAAAATATAACAATTAACTTTTGGGTCTATTAGACCCAGACGCGACCGTTTGTGTCACGAAATTTGACGCGAGTAACGGCGGGTTAATCTCTCTCTGTTTGGTAAAATTAACCTTTACCTATTTATTAAATCGTTATTGTTCCACAATTAAACATTGCACCAAGTGGCAGGTGACTTAACGCTAGATTTACCTGCACTTATAATGTGCGGCTATTGTGGTTTGTGTTGCTATCATAACATAAAAGTTGGATACCCTCGAAAAGTTTGGACTTAAAACCTGAATTCTATTTCAGCTAAAAAGGGTATCTATTTATGCCTCTGCGTTTCATCATCATCATTATCATATCAGCCACAGGTAGTCCACTGCTGGACATAGGGCTCCCCCAAGGATTTCCAAAACGACCGATCGGAAGCGCCCTGCATCCACCGTTTCCCTGCCACCTTGCTCAGGTCATCCGACTACCTAGCAGGTGGGTGTCCTACGCTGCGCTTGTCGGTACGTATGGCCGCCATTCGAGAACCTTTCTGCTCCATCGGCTATCGGTTCTTCGCGCTATGTGCCCCGCCTACTGCCACTTCAACAAGCTAATCCGCTGGGCTATGTCTGTGACCTTAGTTCTTATTTATTTATTTATTTTAATTTTTATTGAGCCAAAAGCTACAATAGGTAGACTTAATGCTAAAGCATTCTCTCCCTATCAACCTTTAGGAGAAGAGAAACAGATAGAATAGTTGGCGTCTAAAATAGATAGAAACAATCCAGAAATAATAAGTACTTTTAAATGACCTCCTCATTTCTGATTCGATCACGTAGAGGAACACCTAGCATACGATACCCCGCTCCATAGCCCGTTGAGCGACTTTGAGCCTTCTTATGAGACCCATAGTAAGGGACCACGTTTCAGAGCCATAAGTCATTACTGGTAACACACATTGACTAAGTACTTTCATCTTGAGGCACTGTGGTATTTTGTTTGCGTTTAGTTAAGGCCGTACCTGAATTTTCCTTTAACGTTAAGCTTTATACTACGCACATTCGCCAAAAGTGGCCGTTTTTCGCAAATGTGCGTAGTAAAGCTTAACGTTCTCACTTTAAACTGTAAACAGTAGTTCATAAAATACTTTGAAGGGTTATCTAGGACTTGATAGTTGCAAAATTTTAAACGATGTCTCCGTTTTCTTTGAAATGATTTATTTTAAATGGGGGCAGCACTGGACCCCGGAAAATTTAGGTACGGCCTTAATGCATATTTTGACGACCTCCGTGGCGTAATGGTTAACACGCTATACCGCTAATCCGGAGGTTCCGGGTTCGATGCAAGTTGGAAAATGGTCTTTTTCAAATTGTTCTGGGTCTTGGATGTTTATCTATATATGTATTTATCACACACAAGTTTTAAAAAAAATTACTTTGGGGCTAGCTTAATCAATGTGATTTGTCCCTATATATTTTTTATTTTTATTTTATTTATTTATTTTGTTCTTTGTATCTAAATATGCCTCTACGTTTAGTTAATGCATATTTATCTTGTGATTTGCTACAGGCCTTGATCCTGTGTTTACAGGAGTCCACATTGCTGGAGTGTGACTTAGGGGCTGTTATCCTCATAATAGCTCGGAGCACCAGGGTATCCAAATTTGCCACTGCGTTTAGTTAATGCACAGGTGCACTAAGTGGCATGTGACGTTTCGCTACATATACCTGCAGTCCTGCACTTATGATACAGCTGCAGCGTTTTGTGCTTTGCTATCATAACGTAAAAGTTGGACGCCCTCGCAAAGTTTGGAGTTAAAACCTAAATGCTATATCATTTTGAACTCATTTAAATTTTCACGTATTATTTGAATTTTTACGTTCATTTTGCTCTTTTTAAAAGTTTTGCTACGATTCTACGATTTAACAAAATATAGACACAAAAAGCAAAAACAAGACACCGACTATGCCAAAACTGAAAATGGCATTACAAATTATGAATGATGATGTTAAAAGTCCCGTTTCTAGGCTTATTTTTATGACCCAGTTCGTGCCAATACACTCTGTAACCGCTTAAAAACATTCGTTAGAAAGTATGCATACGCGCTGATACGACTTTGAAATCGGGATCTTTACGTTTTAAAAATTTGGGAAAGCGGACCCCAGGCTTCACAGAATTATAGAAGGATGCAACTGAATATACGCTGGGATGAGAGAAATCGTACGCCGCGCCGCTGCCGTGGCGGGCGCGGTGCGTGTGAAAACGCTCTGAACACGCGTTGATGCAAAGCAGCTTTACATTTCCACTCACCACGTGTCATCCTCGCGGGTACGAACATCTCAATAAATCTGAGTTAGAACGATCTCGATAGATGTACACGAGCCAGAGGCAAGCGCTTTACTGATCGCCGAAAAGCGTACTCTAAGACGTATCAGAGTCTATTTTTTCTCAGCCGATTATGTCCCACTGCTGTGCAAATGCCTCCCGTTTTTCCTTCCACAATTCCCTATCCTTGGTCTTCTGTTTCAAGTTATTCACACTGCATCCGAGTCTAATTACTTTAAATGTATTCTCCTCATCTTAGCGCGATATCTTCTGAACCAGGGACCAGGGAATCGGTTAGGTTATGCTTTTAAACCTCTAGGCCACTAGCAACCACTTCGATATCATAAAGTTACTGGAAACATAATATTGAATGTTCGTTGTAATCGTTCACTCCGTTTGATTCATAATTAATCCAGATTAGAAAGCGACCGAAAAAGCATTGCTCTTTTGTTTCCCCGCTACAAACGAGCCTCCAGTTTACCATAAAGCGGTTTTACAGAAATGCGGTTTGGATCACTGTTTGTACAGTTAAAATGGCGACCAAAACGGACTACATAAACGCCGCTAGTATTTTTTTCTTGAAAAGTAATCAATGATGCTATCGTTTGTTTTCAGACATAAAACACCAACGGTAAAGAAGGATAGCTCATACTGACATATTATACTATATGTAATAGGACTTGCGTTGTAAATCGAACCACAGGCTATATTTGATCACTATACCTAATGATATTAAAATAACAGTCAAAATACAAAAAATACCGACATTCCTTTTTTTTTTTGTATGCTTAGAGCCACAAGAGCCTCTCTCTGCTCTGTCTGACCCAGTAGGAATAAAGACGTGATAGTATATGTATGTATTTCAAACTAGTTGGTGCCCGCGGCGTTACCGGCGTAGTCAAAGTCAAAGTCAAAGTCATTTTTTTTTATTCATTGTAGGATAAATATATCACTTATTGAAGGTCATTATTTTTAATTATTTTTAGTGCAGAAGCTACCGATACTAGCGTTTCGCAACGACCACTGCTGAGAAGAAACGCCGAAAGAAACTCATCATTGGTCGCCTACGCGCCGGAAGGACTTTGCCAGTTTACAAAGATATTATGCCTAATACAATGTTATCAATATAACATGTAAAGCTTGCGAAGTTATGTGACAATACCACGGGAACCACACGTTATTCCTACATAAAAAAGTATATATATAAGTAACTGGCTAGAAGGGACGATGGAAGGTACCTAAAGCTGTCACCGCAGGAATGGTAAACGGAGTATTGGGAGTCCGGCGGCTAGGACGATGATAGCAAACGGATTGCTGAAAGAACTGGATTGCAAAGCCTAGAGATAGGATTTAATGGCGCAGACAAAAGGAGGCAGAGGAGCAGTGGGTCTTTGAGAGCTGACAATGATGATGCTGATAATGAAGTTAAACTTTTTAAATCTTTAACACTACTAGAGACAGGGAAAAATAAACGCCGTTGTTCAACGAGACAGTGCTATATTTTCTTTAATGTGCGCCCGGGAGGTGCGCGAATTTTCTGGATTTGAAAAAACAATTGAATTGGCAATGTAAACTCAGCCGGTCTTTGCGTGTTAGAGCGGTTGTGCACCAATCCGAATCCGAACCATATTCAAATCAAATCCGAATCTGACTCGAATTGGCCTTCCTAGTGATTGTATGGACGCGTGTGCACTTAGTCGTAAACGGTTCAAATCCAATTCGTATTCAAACCAAGAATTCTCATTTCGGGTCGTTTTTATTTCGGATCAAAACCGACTCGAATTGGCCGCCGTAGAAATTGTACGTACGGCTGTGCACCCACTCGAATTCGATTCATATTCGAATTTCGGGTGAGGTACGGGGAGGGAAGCACACGTTGTACGCCCCGCCCACTGTCCCGTCTCGCCTGATAGTGTTGCCGAAAATATAGAAATTAATGTATAATATAGACAGTGTTATTGATAATGTTTCTGCTATTGCTATAACAATCGATACTATTTATAGTTCTTCTTTGCTGGTCTGGGGGAAAAGAAAAAACATAGAATGTACCAGCTGCTTCTCTTCGCGTGCAGATCGTAAAAGCCGATTGAGGGAATGGGCGAGAATCTGAATCATATGAATAGGCGATGCGGTTAGCAACCCATCACTATTATGATTTCCCTTTTCCACCTTCATGCCCACCATTACGCTAAAAGTGGCCTGGGCTTTACCGCCCTAGGCTCTGTCTACCCCGTTAGGGATAAAGACGTGATAGTGTGTGATAGTGATAGTATCTGAATACTATTGATAGTTTGGTATTATAGATAATTAATGACCTTTATTTAAGTAGGTAATATTGGTTACGAACACCGGACGTTGTCACTAGAGATGGGCATATCCGGGTATTACTTTACCCACGCTTGGATATACACCCGATATGCACCGGGTAAATACCCGTATCTACCCGTTTGGTGGGTAGATTGAAATATTTATTAATAAACGAGTGCGAGTCCTCTAATTATCTGTAGAAATGTATAAAAAGGTTATCTTATATATAAATAAATTAATACATCTCAAATATTAATGAAAAAGATTAAAATCACTAAATTAGCTATATTAAATCAGGCCTGTGTCGCTCCCCGTGTAGGTATAAAAATTTACCTACGCGCGGCGGCCACTGCGGGTGGTTAATTCAGTTCAGTCGGGGCTCACGTGCGAGCAGTGACGCACGCCCAAGCTTTGTTTGTCGCCTAGGTACTCCACCGATCCGGTAGTTTTAAAAATGGAGAAACATAAAAAGAAGGCTAAAAAATACATAAATTATTCTTTCGAATTTCTAATGTTTGGTTTGAGATTGACGATCTGTTTCGCTATAAGTAGGTACCTAACCCACCTACTTAGGACCTTTTCTATTCCCTAGCAAAAGATGTACCTACTAAGTACATCCTATAGAATTCGGTATCTACTTTAAAGACTTTGTTTTAGCTGGTTAAATATTTCGCACATGTTTTATTATATTTCATTCATTAGAGTTGTTTGTGTTCCGCTTGTCGTACTTAGACCAAGAGCCGACCGCAAAAAAGTTGTTTGTTTTTGTTATTATAATATTGAGTACCTACCTACCTGTCTATGTGGACGTGCGCAAGTCTAGCTCGCGTCATGACTACCACAGAATAGGTACTAGTACTCACGTACAGAAGGTTCACTTAGCAAAGAAATTCAAAGAAATATCTACTCAATGTGGCTAGCGATATCAATAAATATAAAAATATATAGGGACAAATCACACTGATTGAGCTAGCCCCAGAGTAAGTTTAAACTTGTGATATGAGATACTAACTCAACGATACTATATTTTATAATAAATACATATATAGATAAACACCCAAGACCCAGGACAATTTGAAAAAGTCAAGCTGGGACCACGTTCGGTGAAACCCGAATGAAACGTCAGCAAAATAAATAAATAAAAGGTACGTTTCGCGTTAATTCCCGTATGCATTAATTTAATAATTTGAAAAAGGCCATTTTACAACTTGCCCTGACTGGGGATCGAACCCAGAACCTCCAGATTGGCGGACTAGCGTGTTGACCATTACACCACGGAGGTTTAATTTAGCTCACGTCAGAACTCATCACATTTACGTTTAGATACCTAGACATCCATTGCAGGCCAATTTCAATCTTATTACTCTGGATAAACGATTTGTATAACCACTACGAGTGCGGTGGCAAATCCAGTCGGGTCTACCACCTAACACGATAGCTTTCGTTTCGTCTATGGCTTATTCGTCTACGTTGGCTGCGCATTGCCCGCGACGCGACATACAGGTTTACTACCAAACGATGATATATACATACAACTATCACGCCTTTATCCCTAATGGGGCAGACAGAGAATTTTAAGTGTTGCGGCTCTAAGAGAGCCCAGGGCCACAATACTCAAAGGCAACTTTTAGCGTGATGGTGGGCGAGAAGGTGGAAAAACAAATCAAAATAGTGATGGGTTGCTAGCCGCATCGCCTATTAACATGATTTGCATTTTCGCCCATTCCTTCGATCGGCTTCTACGATTTGCGCGGGGAGAGAAGTAGCTATGACCTCCGTGGTGTAATCGTCAACACGCTAGTTCCGCCAATCTATTATAAAATAATTAATAAAAACATAATTTATTATAAAATATAGTATCGTTAAGTTAGTATCCCATAACACAAGTTTAAACTTACTTTGGGGCTAGCTCAATCGGTGTGATTTGTCCTTACATATTTCTATTTATTTATATTTAAGTTTTATTCTTGTCTCCCAGACCAGCATGGAAGACCGATAATACGGTGCGCTAAATGGCGATAGTGGCTTCTTGTACCAGTCAACCCTAGCGCGTCGCTCGCTGAGTCTATTTTAGTCGGTTTTGTGTGTATTATGAATCGTTTGTCCAGAGTCATAAGGATAAAATTGGCTTGCAATGGATTTCTGTAGGTGTCTAAACGAAAAGATGCTGCGTTTTGACGCGAGTTAATTACACCATATTGCTAATAGAACCACTGTGAATAGATATTTCTTTGATATTACTAGGTTAAAAATATATTTGCCAGCAAAAACTTTAAACTTAGACATGTCAATTTGTATGTTCCCATACAACGGGTAGATTGGGGTAAATACCCGGCATGCTAATTATGGAAAATGTTATAAAAAGTTGATGAGGGATTAAAGAACTCGTCAATACAAATATCTTTTGTTCAGGGACGAACCCCGAAATCAGTAGTTTTGGACTTCAAATGAGCAGTCAAAAAAAAACCTCTCTAATGGGTAAATATATTATATGGGTGTCCATATGTTGACATCGCGTTTGATGTCTGATTGCTTAGTTTAACATATAATTAGGTCTACAAATATTTGCCAGCAAAAAACGTAAACTTAAACGTGTCAATTCGTATGTTCCCATCATGGGACGTTAGCATGGGGTATTATCCTCTAGTAAAATGATTGATTGATTCTCTTCCACCACCGTTAGATGGCGCCATAGGTTTCAATTCAAAAATAAAAATAATTTGTAACCATTATTTGGATAAAATAATATTCTTACTGGTTAAATATATCTTAAATGAATTACAATAACAATTTTTAAAGCATATTCAACCATTTATTTGCCAGTTTTACAAAATTCAATTACGTGTACAGAAAAGCACAATTTACCTGTTATTGTTTCATGTGAATGTTTATAAAAAAGTTACTAGATGGCGTTGTCTACACTTTTGTGGTTGGTACCAATGGTTGGTACCTAATATTTATTTTTTGTGACTTTGCGCACGGTCATCTCGACGACAGTCGCATCACGCAAACGTTGCCGCTTTGTGCGCAAGAAACGGCAACATCTTGCCTAGGCTACGGCGGTTACGGCGGACGAACAATACGCTCTGGCGCGAGACGTACTACCTACTATACTACTATAGGTACTTATATGTACAAGATGGTAAACTCAATTCTTTGTGTTATATATGGTAATCCTGGTTCGTAATTGTATCTGATTATGAAAAGATTTTAATGAACAAGATACCTACCTAAATAAAAAAAACCGGCCAAGTGCGAGTTAAGCTCGCGTGGAGAGGGTTCCGTACAACAACTACAATCAATGTATTAAATTCTGTATATTTTTCAAAATTTTAGGCTCAATAATAGTTTCGGAGATCAGGGGGGGTGGATTTTCGTCTTCTGTCATGAGCATAATCAAACTACATATTTATTTTACAATTATAACAAAAATATATTTGAGATCCTCTTAATGAGCCCTTTCATTTGATATAATTCTTCTTCTTCATCTAAGGGCGTTCCCAGTTGCATCCTCAGCTAAGCTGTTTCGGAGCCTGGGGTGCGCTTTCCCGCTTTTTCTTCTCCAAATGACAAGCATGTCAATGGTCACCCATGATGCCAAAGACTTTGCCAAGTGAAGAAGAAAATACCGGAACAGTTAAAATGATTTGGCTGTAATTTTACGACTGGCCGCCTGCCCGTCGTCAACCGTCTTCAAGAACGTATTTGTGCGAAAAGTTTTACAACCGGCTGCCGCCCGACGTTAACCCTCCTTGGGAACGCAAATGTAGCACGAGATGTTTGTGCTTAAGACCTTTAGACGCCTCTTACGACATCCAGAGGAAGAGATAGAGTGGTCCTATTCTAACCCGGAACCACACGTACGTGCAAACATTTCATTTGATATAATTAATTATGACACAGTAAGGTTTGCAAAACTTTTCTTTTTCAATTTCCTAATTTGTCCCCCGAAAATGACCCCCTTATTTTAAAAAAATATTTATTTCCTTTGCACATACCTGTGTTTGGTTGGGTCATAGGATTATACCATCCTACCAAATTTCACCTGATTCGGTCCAAATTGGCTGTGATAGATGGACGGACAGACAGACAGACAGACGCACGAGTGATCCTATAAGGGTTCCATTTTTTCATTTTTTGTACGGAACCCTAACAACATAAAACATTAAAATGTGTCATTATTAGTAACTAAACTACCAGTCTACCTTACCCACTCATCCTCCTCCATTATACAGGGTTTAACAAAATATACTGAAACTATTTCAAGGGTGGATTCAGTCCATGATACTGAACAACTTTCCCCAAGGGACAAGGGTACAACGTGTAACAAAAACGGGGTATCAACCTATTGAGATATTATGTACTTACGTACTATCAATCCGAAGCGCGGGGCCCGTAGCAAATTCTACCGAAAAGGCCCCTGATCTGAATGGGGAGCTCGGTGGCAGCGACGGCCTAAACCATTGCGAGGCTCCGGGCTTGAGTTTTTTGTTGCGAGGCCTTGTACAGCCCGTTATTTCTGGCGACGACGGGACGGGACGAATATAATGAATAAAAATAAATCAGCTCGGGTTGTTGCGCGAGGCCCCTGCAAGAGCGAGGCCTTGGGCGATTACCCTGCTCGCCTCCCCGTTAGGCCACTACTGCTGAAGCAATAAAATGGCAGTCAACAAGCTACGTATCTGCCTTTGGGCAACTTGAAGTTGACAACATTGTTGCCCATTTACGATAAAACAAAAAAAAGAACGATCTAGGTGAGCGGATTTGAGAACGCGGGGCCCCTTTTTTAGCGCGGGGCCCGTAGCAATTGCTACTCTTGCTATATGGCACTGAGTAACGTACTAACCAATTTGAACAACTTTTAGTATGGGACCATGACTGAAATCGCAAAAAAAAACAATTTCAGCTCCATAAAAATTTAAATAAAATGTATGGAGCTGAAGATTTTTTTTTGCGATTTCTGGGATGGTCCCATAGTAAAAGTTGTTCACATTGGTTAGTACGTTAACTCCCTTTCAGATTAATACCCCCTTTTTGTTACACGTTGTAGGTCCTATAACGAAATTTGAAAAATAATTTTTGGTCCCCCATATAAATTGGCCGATCAGCTGATCCGAGTTTGTATAGAAAGCCAAAAAATATTTTTCATATTTCGATATGACGTGTTTCTTAGGGAAATTTGTTCAGTAGCATGGACTGAATTCACCATTAAATATATAATAGTTCCAGTATATTTCCTTAGACGTCATATATAATGAAATAAACGGGCAAGTGCGAGTCGGACTCGTACATGAAGGGTTCCGTACCACCGTACAATGTTTTAAAACGCTGAAGTATCACGTTTCTTGTATAACGACCCCCTTTAATTTTTAACTTTATTTTATTTTTAGTATTTGTTGTTATTGTGGTCATAGTAATACATAATTGGTGAAAATTTCAAGTATCTAGTTAATGCCATTATAAAGATCAAGTTAAAAACGCTAAAAAAACACGTTTCTTGTATGACGACCCCCTTTAATTTTTAACTATTTTTTATTTTTAGTATTTGTTGTTTTAGCCGCCACAGTAATACGAGTACATAATCGGTGAGTATCTAGCTATTACGGTTCAAGAAATATAACCCTGTGACTGACGGACAGACAGACAGACGGACACACAGACGGACAGACGGACAGACAGCGGAGTCACATTAATAGGGTCCCGTTTGCACCCTTTGGGTACGGAACACTAAAAAATGCTAAAAAAAATCCACCACGGCTGAGAATCTTACTTTGAATCAAGCAATCGCTACAGAAGTCACCTTATCTGCTGGTCCAATGAGCATATGACGTAAACGACCAATTGAGCATTCTATTTTTTAGAAGCCCTGTAAATGTTTGCATGAAAAACAGGCGACATTTAAAATATGCATATATTAAGGCCCATTTACACGGTGCAAGTTTCTTGCCTGTTGCATACAATTAAATTGAAGCAATAGAAAACTTGCATGGTCTAAACAGAACGTCAGCCATACAAATCATTTATTGCTTCAATAAAATTGTATGCAACAGGCAAGAAACTTGCACTGTGTAAATGGGCCTTTATAGTTGGGATATATTACAAATATTGCGTTATTTACGTGAATAAAATTTGTTGTAAATGTAATACTTAGTAAAATACACGTTTTATCGTAAAAATAAAAGCGACAAATATAAAACATAAACGCTATCTATTGTTGGTGAGGCTCCTAGCGGACCGAATCGAACCATTTTATGCAGTGACGAATGTCTGAGAATTTACAAGTCACTGAATAAAAGTTTAAAATGGGTATGTCTTCTAAAATATTTTGTCCAAGATCTTTCTTTGCCTAGCCTAACCATATGTTTTTTTCTCGAAAACGCCATCTAGTGACGGTTTTTAACACTTTCTATTAAATAAATACAGGGATTTGCTAGTCGCGTGTGCTGCGATCTTTTTCTGTTTTCATGTTGCCTCTGCATTCGTCTACCTGCGGACCCTCCAATAGCTAGTATGACGTTGGGTATCTGTTACGTTAGTAATTATATTATTCTTGATTGGGGTAAATAAATAATAAGTTTTATAATAGTGCCAGCAACTGACGGCGGTTAAATGCAGGACACATAGTGAATGCGGCCTCTCTAATCAAAGTCTGGTGGTGCACTAACGAAATCGGTGGCCTCGAAATTCACGAATTCGATTCGGATTCGGCTGCAGTGCACAGACGCTACTCAAGAATTTTCCGTCCGAATTTTTCTCGTTTTGGATTTGATTTGAATATGGTTCGGATTCGGATTGGTGCACAACCGCTCCAATGTTTTGTGTGAACGCGAATTCGTATTGTAAAGTAAGTTATGTATATTTACAAATAGTTTGAAAAATCCAAAAGTGCACGCCTCATAATCTCATTTTTATTTATACTGGCAGTCCCAAAATGTGTTTTAATGTAAGATAATTTGCAAGTGCAACACCGGCCAAGCTGTGAAATGTCAACTGTCAATTTTGACATTGTGGAGAATGCCGCTTGCCGCGCTTTGATTGAGGCAAAAAACTAAAATTTCACAATTTAATTGAAATTACGATTAAAATACATTGAATTAGACCGTGATCTTCGAAAGGACTTAGTTTTGGATAATACTGAAGCGTATAAAAAAAATGGACTTGATCAGATAAGTTTTTCGGGAGTTATCGTGACCACGCCAGTTTCCATACATACCGACACACGGACGTCCACAAAATGATTTTATTAAACATTGTATTTATTTATTTAAAAGGCAAAATGTCTTTTAAAAATGTCATAAGTGTTGAAACTAGTGTTTTTCCTTGACATTTATGTGTAAATATTATTGTACAAGTGCGATAGAAAATAAATAGAGACACATTTAGTTAAAAAAATCACTTGATTTTTGTAAGGCGAGAGTAGAGCACTACCTCATGCGCTTCGCTTATGAGGCATGCAATATACTTCTAAATTAGCTTGTACTATACTATAAAGCAATCTTTTTGCTTAAAAGGAGGCTCCAGCAACAAAACTTTGTAATTTAAATAGTTACCTAATAAACAAATTTTAAATGGTAAATGGCCTTATTAACAACTCTAATTATTAATGATGTAACAAGCTTTTTTGACAAAAAAATTGAAATAACCCCAACAACTTTTAAACTGCTGAACCGATTTTCATCAAACATAGCTCAGAACCATCTCAATAGACAAGGCTTTTTATTAAATAAAACTGCATCAAAATCAATCTATTCAGACATATACATAGACACACAGACATGTCAAACTTATATCCCCTCTTTTTCACCGGAGGTTAAAAATACACACAGATACACGTCTAAATCCCTATAAGGGTAGACACAGCCTAGGGCCGTAAGACGTAACATGTAGGTAGCTAAAAGGTAATCAAAATAAATACGACTAAAAGAGTTTTGTTTTTAATTTTGTGATTTTTGTTATATATTGGGAATCTTCTTCATGAATGACTGCCTCCGTGGCAAAGAATATATACACTACGCGAAAAGAAACGACATTTAAGCATATGTGCACGTAAAATCGCTTGCGGCTATGTGTGGGTGGCTGGATGTGCGAGGGGGCCTTGAGAGGGCGTGAAACGAGCTATCGCTGACTGCTTTGGCCGAGGGCTGGTACCTAGTTCGCGTTTCTCTCACGCACCGCACGATACTTCATTTCGGTTCGGTATCAACCCTAGCGTTACGAGCTCCGGGCTCAAGGCCACCGGCGTTAGAACTCTCACTTACAGGGAGTGTCGCCGCTGTGTCCGTGGTCCAATGGTCAAGGCATTTACCTTGTGATCCGGGGGTCGTAGGTTCAAATCCCACTGGGAAGCATACTTTGTGATAAGTTATTTCTAGTTTGGTTAGGATTTTGCAAGCTTGAATCATCTGACTATCCGAAAAAAAAGTTGATTCCGTGCTTCAGAAGGCCATATAGCGCTTGTTTAAACCTATCCTAGGATTGGTTATGATCTCCCCTTTGGGTTGCGGAGGTCAGACGGCAGTCGCTTTGTGTAAAAACCAGTAACCTCGTCAAATCACCGGGCTCTGAAGCGTTACCGCTTATGATGCAACCGGGCGGGATTATGCTCGGATGATGATGATTGCGAATCTTGTTCATGAGTGTCATTGCGATATAAAATCATGTAATTCAATGATTCTGAATCATCTGTCAAAAATGTTAATCCTCCTGACAATACGAATTCCTGGAAAATGTTTGTATACATAAAAGTCTAACCGATAACGGGCTATTGTGTGATGAAGCCATAGAAATTGAGTACAAAATATAGAGCGTGGTAGATGTCACACATTCACATTCTATTTAATTATTATAAAAATTAATAAACGTGTGCTAAACTTATGTTAGTTAAAACATGTTTTGTTTAAATTTTTCAATGTTAAATTATGAGATGGAAAGATGAGCTGTCAGTTTTCGACAAGGAGTGGAAAGAAACAGCCGTACATAGGAGTGGTAAGAAACAAAAGGGGGGCTTTTGCCTAAATATATGGGACATTTAGGCGGTACAGCATAGGAAAGTGATGTCCCGTGCGGCCAGGTGTGCCCAACCCTTATGAATCATTAGGTACGAGGTTATCCTTCCCTATTGTGGATACTTTATGACTCGCTCGCACACTTCGGCATACAAATCGCTTTGAATCGCACTCCATGTGTAAATGTCGCAGGTAGCGAACTTGTTTGATGGAAGATAACGACCTTCTTCGCAAGTCAATGATCACATTGCACTATTCAAAAAGGACGCTACGCTAATGATAGTAAACTTATGTATGACGGTTATTAAATTCATAACACAGAAATTATGATGAGGTTATTTGCCATTTTCATTTATTTTAACACAAAGCATGGACGAAAATTAGTAGACAATTGACAACCTTCATACTTTGAAGCGTTATTCAATTTTTAGTTTAAATATTGTTGCTAGATGGAGCTACTAGTTCGAAATAAGGTAGTTTTGTAGTGGTGCCGCTTAATTTCGGATAGATGGCGGTATAAGCGTTATTTTCTACAAACAAACAAGCGCCATCTCTGATTTTTCGTGGATACCGTCAACCTAACTATCCAGCATCCTTGTAGGGCTAGCGGGCGAGATAGTAGCGACATCTAGAAATAATACAAGATTTTCACTATCTAGAGTAGAGCAGAGTACGCTTTCTTGTAAGGGGTTATCAATCCTCTTGTATGTTTTGTCTTCTTCACTAAGTATTTATATAGCCATTACTGCTCGCTTGCATAAAGGGGCAGCTATTTGCTAACACAACGTAAATTTTTCAATTTCCGGGATAAGAGTATTGTGATTGTGTATTCAGTTTCTGCGTTAATCCAGGTAAAAATCTATTTACATAGCAAATTTTGCAATATTGCAATAAGTTCAGCTGGTTTTGCGTCATCCAAAATAAACTTTTGCATTTATAATAGGTAAGTAGGGAACAGGATTAGGATTTTACCACCTGTTGCGACCTTGGCGCTGCAGTAGTGCGTCAGGAATCCATAGAACATTATTCATATGCGAACGAAGGTAGAGGACGACCTAGAAAGACGTGGAGGAATGTGTTAAGTGGTACATGACGGAGAGGGAGGTTAGATCGTTGACATCCAGAGCCGACCCCAAATATGTAGAAGGCGAGGAAGATGTTGTACCGTTTCGGTTAGTAAGCCTAGATTTAGGATCTAGGAAGATAGATGAGATAAAAGAAAGACCAGATATCGGCAAATGAGGTAGGTATAATAAACAACTATTACATTACATTAGTTACAAAGATTCACAAGAACACTAGGTACAGATTAGGTAGTCAGGGTCCTGAGTTATAGGCACTAGATCAGTTGAGTAGCCCTTCTAGGTAGAAGAACTACTTAGCTTCAGATGCTGCCGAAGACGAAGAGGACGAGCGCCGGCCGCCGCGCCTTATATATGGGCATGGGCCCCCCCGCTGCGCCTAAGAGGAGCGGAGGAGTGCTGGAGCCCCGCGTGATAACACAATGTTAACAAGGGTAACTCAGGTAAAAAGTCAGCTACTAGGTAGCCGACATGTTTTGACCTCACCCGACGGTCTTCCTCTGGGCGAATGTGACTCGCGGCGCGCAAATGAAGTCGTCCCGAGCCTCGAAACATGTCGGCCAGTAGCTGAAATTTTACGTGAATTAACCGTGTATCGCATACTAATAATTCCTATGTCTCAAGTTAGTTTTAAATTAAAAAAAGAAGTCATGCGCGTACGTGTAACTGTGATTTTTATGTTTTATTGCAAAAAGTTCGGACATGGCCTCGTAATATGGAATAATAAATATATGCTTATACTGAAAAAGAGTGTTTAAATAGAATACGTGTAAAGATGCATGTCCCATCGTAAAACAGGCCGGTTGAACAATAAAGCACTGGCGTCGTGGTTATTGACAAATAAAAACTGATATTTACTCATATCTCATTTCTTTACTGTCTATCGCGAGGTACGACTACGCTTACGCACGTACGTCTTATGCATTGTCTGTCGAGAGGGTTAGCTGTGTTTGATAAACGGTTCAGCCGTTCAAAACCGACTGTCAGAATCGCCATGAATTGGCTATCCTGACATCCTGTCCTGTCGGACATCCTGTCGGTTTTGAATACGATATACGACGAAATAAGACTTTATATCCGTAGCGCCGTCTATTATTTGCTAGAGAAAGCCCTAAATTTCAAGCGTTAGCCCCCATTTACTTTTAAACGGCTGAACCGAAAACTAAGAGCCACTAAGAGAACAAATTTATAACATCCCTCTTTTTTGTTGGGGCGTACAGTCGTGTTAATCAATGGGCAATAACGTACTAGCTGCTAGCTGTATGGATTTTTCCAACTAAAAACTATACAAATATATCGTTTCATCAAAATGGAATAGACACATGCACATTCGACTTTTTCAAAATTTTATCATTTTGGGCTGTTTCTCTAAGAAATACTAATTCAATGGTACGTAGGCTTATACTATAAAATAACGCTAATATAGAATAAAGACGCATCTCCCATACGACCGGAAAACGGGCCGGTTGAGCAATAACGCACCGGCCGAATGATTTTTGCGTTTCGCTGCCCCGCGCCTTTGACTAGCGGCAATAAGCCAACTATATTTACCCCACTATCCCGGAAAGAGGGTTTAGCGCGCTTTACCTGTCAGACTTTATCCTAAACAAGTTTCTAATATATTTATTTACTTATCCAGTTTTCACAAATGAGATGTCAATTGATTCGTCATTATTGTCCGGGTGACATAGGCTACATTTTTATGTCATCATCATCATCATCATCAGGTCTTTTGTAGTCTCCATGCACGATGCACGTTTTTTTGAGACCCATGCAATCTTTTTCTATCTATCTAACATTCATCATATTTATTTCATACATAAAAATGTCGGTTGCCGTGTGGTTCCCGCGGTAGAGTAGAATAAGACCACTCCAAGTCTTCCTGTGGATATCGTACAAGGCGATTTAGGAAACAAAGCTTATAAACATCAATGAGATCTCTCCAACCCGTCTGGCCAGCGTGGAGAGTGTGGGCCAAATTCTCTGACTGCTCTGGCTAATATATGGCTCTGGTAGTACAGAGAGGGTCGTGCAACTGCAGTGGAGACTAAAAAAAGTCCTGACGATGATGATAGTACTTTAATTGAATATAGTTATTGGGGTCAAACACATCCTGTATCTAGATACCATTACCAATTTCTAAGCTTTCATCATGTACATAACTAACGAATCACCAATATCATGCCAAACTAGTCAAAGACATGAAACTGTAATTAATACATCAGGTTTACTCCCGCGGGGATTAATATCAAAGCATTATGTGTATGTTGATGTTAAAGTGCTGCGTATATTGGGTGTTGAGAATGTATTAAGATCTCATGAAGATCATTAACTGTTTGACATTATTAAGATACTTAATGACACTTATCGAGACTCGTTGGTAGACACCGGTTGTTACAACGAGCTTGGAATGTACCATCTTATAGAGAGAATCTGACTTACAACCCATCTTGTGTCTATTTCCCTCTTATAGGCATTTACTGTTGCAAGAATGAGACTTCGAAAAAGTAAAAAGGTTACCTGTCAATATAATAATGTTGCTGCTTAACACGACAAAATTTAAATGGCATTATTCGTAGCGACACACCCAGAGATATTCGAAGTTTATAGATTCCGCGATAAAGAGTCAAGTGTTTGCTGTTTCGAAACGTAGTGGCGTCATTTTTAGGGTTACGGAACCCTTATAGATTCGTCATGTAGGTATGTCTGTCCGTCCGTATGTCACGGCCAGTTTTTTCCGAAACTATAAAAGCTATACTGTTGAAACTTGGTAAATAGATGTATTCTGTGAACCGGGTCACCATCTCACCTAAATTATTTACATCTGCACTAGAGGATATAATAAAAACCCTGAAATGGGACACTGCGGGCATTATTAACAACGGTGTATATCTATCTCACTTACGATTTGCAGATGACTTAATATTGTTTGCGGAGACGCCGGACGACCTCGAAAAAATGTTAAACCAACTTCACGAAGCTTCTCTTAAGGTGGGTCTTAGGATGAACATGACCAAGACGAAGGTTTTGGCGGACACATCTACCCTTCCAGTTGCTGATATAACTGTTTGTGACAGGAGGGTGGATGCGGTTGACAAATACATATATCTTTGACATTGCTTATCCTTCGACCAAGATCTTCGAGTCAAGGAGATTGATCGGCGAATCCAACTGGGATGGGTGGCATTTGGTAAGCTGACGGATGTATTGAAAAATAGGAAAATACCACAATGTCTAAAGACACGCCTCTTTAACCAGTGTGTCCTGCCTACGATAACTTATGGTGCCGAGACATGGACTCTTACAAAGGGAACCATGTATAAAATAGCGGTTGCGCAAAGGGACATAGAGCGAGTCATGCTCGGTATTAAATTGCAGGACCGAGTTCGCAATGTAGAGATCCGGCGACGTACGAAAGTTTACGACGTGCTCTCTAGGGTTGCGAACCTTAAATGGAACTGGGCGAGACACCTGGCTAGAAGGAATGATGGAAGGTGGAGTAAGGCAGTCACCGAGTGGTACCCCAGGAATGGAAAACGGAGTGTTGGGCGTCCGGCGGCTAGGTGGGTCGATGATATCAAACGGATTGCTGGAAAGAACTGGATCGCTAAGGCTGGGAATAGGATTCAGTGGCGCAGACAAAAGGAGGCTTATGCCCAGCAGTGGGTCGTTGAGAGCTGACGATGATGATGATGATGATGTGAACCGTATTAAGATTTTTACACAAAAATATAAAAAGAACAATAAATTTTGGGGGTTCCCCATACTTAGAATTGAAATTTAAAAAAAAACTTTTTATCAAGCCCTTACGTGTGTAGGGGGTATCTATGGATAGGTCTTCAAAAATGAAATTGAGGTTTCTTATATCATTTTTTCTCTAAACTGAATAGTTTGCGCGAGAGACACTTCCAAAGTGGTAAAATGTTAGTCTCCCCCTGTAACTTCTAAAATAAGAGAATGATAAAACTAAAAAATATATGATGTACATTACTATGCAAACTTCAACCGAAAATTGGTTTGAACGAGATTTAGTAAGTAGTTTTTTCTTTATACATCATAAATCGTAAAATGTTACTTACTGCTACGGAACCCTTAATGAGCGAGTCCGACTCGCACTTGGCCGCATTTTATTTGTATGCGATACGTCAAAACGTGTATGACGCTACTGAATAGAAAAGTCATGTAACCATTGTTAAGACAATGTTACTATTTAAATTTTGTCGTATTAAGCAGCAATAAAAGGATACTTTTACTTTTGACGTTTGGCGAAGTCTCATTCTTGCAATAGTAAATGGCGATAAGAGAGAAAGAGACAGAATATAGGTTGTCGGATTTTCTATACATAAAGGTACCTTTTTTTGCTCTTTGATCCATTTCATACTGATTTTCGGGGGACAATCGGGAACGTCATCTCGCGGGAGGGGGTGCTCTTACTTTCTGTACATTGTACACGTATTAATCTGTGGCTTTATCTGTGGATGCGCTTTCAAATTACACGGATTCAGTGCAGGATAACAGGGTAATTAGTTAAACTGGATTAGAACTAGTCCAGAGTAATATAACAAATTATAAGCTCTAACAGAACGGTGCCTTGCTGCGGTTCCCGGCCTAGAATAGAACTTCATATTTTCCTGTGGATGTCGTTTAGAGACGAAGCTAAAGGATTAGGCAAAAAAAATCGTGCTTTATTCGTTTTCCCAGGAGGGATACGGCTTCGTATCGATGTAAACGAAGCCGCCTGTGATGCTCAATTTAATTTTGCTGTGCATTCTCTTTGGTGCTTTAAAAAGTTTTTAGTTTATTATAGAGTTTGTCCAAGTCTTCTTGTGGATGTCGTAGAAGGCGACTTAGGAAACACAAGCTAAACAAAGCTTATAAACGTCAATGAGACTTCTCCAACCCGTCTGGTCAGCGTGGAGAGTGTAGGCCAAATCCTCTAACTGCTCTGGCTATATGGCTCTGGTAGTACAGAGAGGGTCGTGCTCCTGCAGTGGAGACTAAAAAAGACCTGATGATGATAGAGTTTGTTGTAAGAATATTTGACATACAGATGTTTTGAGATAAATAATTTTATTTAAAGATATGGATCATTTACAGAGCAACACAAGCTTTTATTTCACCAATCCTACAAAGAAATGGTACTTAAGACTACATTATATCGATTAATTCTTTTCACGCTGGTCTGGAAGAAAAGAAAGAACTTAAATGTATCAGCTGTTTCTCTTCGCTCCTCTCTTCGCTTCGAAGAGAATTCTGGCGACAGATTGGTGCAATGGTGTCATGAAGCACCTGGTTTTGTACCCTTGTGTATCCTTCAACGGCATAAAGAAATCGCAGTAAGGAACCTTAGACTTGGCACGACTTTGTCTAGATTTCATTACTTTTTAGAGATAAACAAGCATCTCCATCGAGACTTGGCTAGTTTTTTACAGAATGTTTTTGGTGGGATTTCACTTCTTTTTGTAGAAACGTGGGCATAATTGGTTGGGCTCTTGTGTTTTCTAATCAGGGTCACCAGGTACTCCAGATCTTCGATTATCCTAGTTTTTATAGTTTTTCAATTATGTGGCTATTAAACCCTAACTCTGTACCAAATTTCAGCTCTCTGAGTTTGTAGGAAGTACTAGTTCTATTTTGATGATCATGAGTGAGTGAGTGAGTGTCATAAATGCGAAACTTTGCTTTCGCTTAACTTCGGAACTAAATGACCTACAGACTTGAAATTTTGGATTTTAAGTTTGTGATTATAGCTTACTGGATGACGAAAATTTCTGCGTTCTGATCTTATCCAGAGGTTCTCAAATAGGGGCCTGAAAATGCGGCGAAATGGTTCCAGTAAAGGATGGTATGGAGTGTTTGCTTCGCGCTCGACTTGGCGTAGTTTTAACGCGAGGGCGCTACTTTGAATCCAGAGAGAAACGAAGGATGCCACAATAGAATCACGAGCGTAGCGAGGGATTCTACGGTGGAATCCTGAGTGAAGCGAGGGATTCAAGTATATCGCCCGAGATAAAACTATTACCTTACACCGTGTAGCACATTCTTTTTTTCATCTAAAAAAGCAAATATATACTTATAACGAAAGTAGAATACCTACATATACCTAATCAGAGTTTAATAGTCAGTTACCAACCTTTATTTGGTGGCGTTTTATATGAAAATATTTTTCTAGGACCACCACATCTTAAACATTTTCCAGTAATTAGAATCGTTTCATTACTTCTTCCTTGTGTGTTAATTCTTTAAATATGTACATTATACGTAAACTTCATATTTATTTACTATCGGCCTCATCAAGAAATTAGTCACATTTAAAATAGTTGTAAAAATTATTATTTAAATCAAAGACAACAATTGCGCGTTTTTATTGGTTTTGACCTACTGTCATCCACGTAAAACGTGTTGTATTCCAATTTTAAAAAATTACGACGCCCTTTGCCTATATTTAAAAATTCTTTTTTTTTAGCTGACTGCCAATATTTTGATTCTACATTCGTGTTCGGTTTTCAAATTTACTTTTTACTTTTCAGTGTCTAGAGAATTACCAGTGACTTTAGCCCCAAATATTTGGGATAAAATCATCATGTTTCGAATCGATAAGATGAAAATAAAAAAAAACATAATTCAATGTTATATAACGTCTAACAAAATAAACTGAAACTATTTTAAGGGCTTAAAATATTTTCAATATATTTAAATCATTATCATGGACAATTTTCTCCAAGGCACACATATACCTAGCACTAAAAAAAATATATTTTTGCTTCCCATTATAATCGGATCAGCTGGTCGGTTAACTGCCTCCGTGATCCAGTGGACAAGGCGTTTGACTTGTGACCCGGAGGTCGTGGGTTAAAATCACACTGGAAAGCATACTTTGTGAAAAGTTGTTTTCAGTCTGATAAGGATATTGCAAGAAAGATGATTCTGGTTCGAAAGGCACGCAAAGATATGTGACGGTCCACGTGTAAAGGTACTTTATGGACGGTGGCGCTTAGGACGTTTAGAAAAACAATTCGTACAATTAACTTAGCTTGAATAAACACAATGTCGTAAGTGCCACCGTCCACAAGGTACCTTTACCCGTGTAACGTCACATATGGTTCCCGAACGACATCTAGATCCTAGGATTGGTCCTGGTCTACCCTTTGGAATGCGGAGGTCGGACGGCAGTCGCTCTGTGTAAAAACCAGTAACCTCGTCAAATCAGGTAGACTATGTAGCGGACCCCGGGCTCTCAAGCGTTTCCGCTGAGGATGCAACCGGGAATGCGCTCGGATGATGATGTTCCTTGGGGAAAGTTGCTCAGTATCCCGGGCTAAATTCACCCTTTAAATAGTTTCAGTATATTTTGTTAGACCCTGTATAAGCAAAAATTTATTTATTTATTTATTAATTCATTTATTTATTTATTTATTTAATCATTTATTTATTTATTTATTAAACCTTTATTGAACACAAAGGTACAAAAGGTGGACTTAACGCTAATGTGGCTAATGCTTTCTCTACCAGTCAACCTTTAGGAAAAACAGAAAAATCAATTTTATTGCGATAGGCGCTAAAAAAAGAACCTATTACATACATATATAAATACTACAATACATACACATAACTAATATATAATACTATTTATACATATAATATATATAAAATTCTACTTTAATTTTTATTTATTTGTTCACAAAAAGAATTATAAGTACCTACTTAATTTTATTAAAAATTTATGAATTCAACATGAATAATTCATATGTTGAGTCAAGATTAAGTCACGATCTAACCAAATTGTTCTTTTGTTAAAGTACCAAATTGTACTTTTGTTAAAGGGACGAGCAGTCGAGCAGTTTTTCGAACAAAAAGAAAGACCTGGTAATGACACGTTCATCGAATAAAGATAATTCGGAAAAAAATTGTAAGTTTGTCGCTTTCGAACTCTCTTTAACTTGCACTAATTCCCAATTCAGTTAGGATATCGACGATTAGTAATTACATTACTCAGCTATACTAACAGTTTTACTGCCGAAGCTGATAGTGGTACAAAGCTGATAGTCTAACAAAACATAGTCATACTATTTTAGGGGGGAATTCAGTCCGTGCTAGAAAACAACTTTCCCCAAAGGACATATGTCGAAATATGAAAAAAAATTTTTTGCTTTCCATACAAACTCTCAATAAAATCTTGTTCGAAAAAAATTTTTTTTTTTCCAAAATACTTATTCAAAAATAAAGTCTGGCTTCTTTAATCAGTCGATAGAAATACAACGTGGAAGGGACATACCCGTAATAAATCGAACCACGGGCTATACTAGATTACTAAAGTATAATGAAATTAAAATAACAGTCAAGGAACCAAAAAAAATTCTTCATTTCCATACAAATCGCCCGGGCGGCTGCACACTTTTGTATGGAAATGCCAATTTTTCTTTTTGTTATTTGGTTTTTATTTTAATTTCATTATACTATAATGATCTAGTATAGATCGTAGTTTGATTTATTACGGGTATGTCCCTTCCACGTTGTATATCAATAATAAGAGTGAAGACTTAATGAATTTGAAAAAAAATCATCACTCCACTAATCGGCAGAATTGTACTACATAACTGATTGAATCGATTAGTAAATAATATATGGATTTTTACGAAGCATGTTGTGGATACTTTTTGTACAATTTTTGACGAAGCTTGTCAGTGATGACATTCATTACCTTTTGCCCAAGCCTGTTATTGTAAATAAAGATATATATATGGATTAATAAATAAATATGTATATTGATTGCTAGTTCCAGAAAAATCTAGCCTCAACCCTGCAGAACAAAACAATTTCTCCATAACAGGTAAGTGGCGCTTACGGACTCAAATAAAAGAGTTATAAAAACATATTACGCGACTCTGTAGTTGCTCGAGTTAGCGATGATAAAACTTTACTGGTCGTTATTGCCGATAGTTCCACAGAGTGAGAGGGGAGATTCTCAGCACCTTTTGTAGACGATTTATTTTATGTTCAACTTTAATATTTAAAATACTTCTTACGTAATTTAAATGACTTAGTTGTGTATTACAGGCTGATAAAAGTCAGTAAGTCGTGTTTTATAGTAATTTGCCAGAGTCGGTCCTCGATATGCCTGACAATAAATTTATAGTTTATATAAAGAAAGTACTTTGTGAGAAGGCTTATTATAGTACCTATGATTACTTTAAAGACATAAAGTCTGGCTTGAGCTTGGTGCGGGTACACTTACAAATGTCAAAATGTAGTGCATACTAAATTTACGAATTGACATTATTCTTCATATATAATTATATTTATAACATTACAATCTATCCTCAGTCCACATATCTAATTTTAATATCAGTTTAATTTTAATAAAAACATAAAAAAATAAATAAGCGAGTCAGAATGAAATGTAAACTAGTGTGTGGCTGGCTACACTTACCCCCCTGTTGGTCAGGGTTGGGCAGTTGAGGTATGACAATAGGTAAGCCATGGTTTAATCAGCTTCACAGTCACAAATGATATCTTTGTTCGGGAATTACCACTTATAAAAAAATATCAGGAAACGTCTGTTGTTTTCCAAAACCACAAGATGCGTCTCGCTACGCGTGCGAAATTGATGTTTTTTTTTTTACCACCAGAAAACGCAAAATTGTGTACAGATCTCGGGCGATGATAAAAACCCCTAATTACAGTTACGCCATTTACCTTTTTAACCAACTTTAAAAATGGAGGTTATCAATTATAATCTACCAAAAATAATCCGTATGTTTCATTTTTTTTTTGTATACTTCCATCTATATGTTATACGATATATTCACTAATTGTGACAATTCTTTTTTTATTTGAATGCGTTGGTCCCTTATTAATTTGGTGAAAAAATAATATATAACTATGGAGATATGATATAAACTCCTCAAAGAAAATGAAGACGAAGAACAAATAAACATATTATATATTTCGCATTGCCCTAAAAACAGTCGCGGCGCGGTGGTGCAGTGTCCCTTCAATTCCCCCACCATCTGTCCCGCTTTCTGTAGGTATGTACGAGTATGTATGTATGTGCGCTGAAATCGTTTACACTATGCATTGGATTTTAATGCGGTTCATAAATAGATAGAGTGATTCATCAAAAAGGTTTATATTCTTGTATAATACATACATATGTACACTACGCAATGGATTTTAATGCGGTGCATAAATAGATAGTCATTCATGAGAAAGGATTATATTCTTGTATAATACATACATATGCACACTACGCAATGGATTTTAATGCGGATCATAAATAGATAGAGTCATTCATGAGAAAGGTTTATATTCATATTCGTTTATTATGCATACCCGCGCGAAAATAATCGTACATTTTCATAGGGTTATATTAAAAAAGCTTGCATGTAATACGAGTATGCCTCGATGAACCGCCCGAAATATTTAACAATGCGAAACAACTGGGGCCCGGAGTTACCCCGTAAATATGTCAATTAGTCCGAGTAGGCTGAATTCAGCTCATTATACCGTTTTATATAATTGGCTAAGTATTTACTCGAGTTATGAAAGCCTTGCGAAATTATATTTACGACTTTAATCATAATTGAGTGGGTACTTTATATAAATTGATATAAAGTATAAGCCCGTAGTTTTAATGATAAAGCGGTGGTTGTATAATTTATGTTGTATAGATATATAATGTTGATAAAATTGTTTAAAAACCAAGACAATATTGTCTTACTAGTTTTTAAATTTTACAATAAAATGTAAATAAATCTATATATGTAGATTATAATTATAAAAGATTATAAAAAATGTACATATAACATAATAATAATAGGGTAGTATTTAAACGCAAATCAAAATTACTGATTGCACAGCAAAATACTCAACTGAAAATATTACTAAACAAACTGCAATTTATATTTGTGGCGCAGTAAAATGGATAGAACTTTCCTAGCACTCGCCGGCCGCTGCCGCGGCACGCTCGCTTCGCTCGCTCGGCTCGTGCGTGTGTTGGTCGCAGTTCTAACATAACCTAACCTATAGGTTTGCCCTAACCTAATAAATTTGATGTGCAGTCAGTATTTATTTGCTGTGCAATCAGTACTTATGATAAGATTGTTGATTTATTTGATGTAAAAAAGTATATAAATGATGAGATTAAATTGATGGGTAATTATTTATTAGATGTGCAATTAATAATATCCCATAATAATATAATTTAACTTAATAGAAAACATATATCATCGATTTATATAAATTATAGACTTTATGTGCGTAAAGAGATGATAGACAGACAAGAGTTACTTTCTCATTTATACTATTTACATGGATATAAGATACCATGTGGTTCCGGGTTAGAGTACGACTAAAGGACTAAGCACAAACATCTCGTGCTTCAATTGCATACACAAGGAGGGTTAACGTTGGGCGGCGGCCGGTTGTAAAACTTTTCGCACAAATACTTTCCCAAAGAGGGTTGACGTCAGGCCGGTCGTAAAACTAATTGCCAAATCATTTAAACTGTTCCGGATATTTCTTCTCCATTTCGCAAGGTCATTGGCATCCTTGGGTGACCATTGACATGCATGTAATATTTGAAGAAAAAAGCGGGAAAGCGCCACCCCGGGCTCCGAAGCAACACAGCTGACGATGCAACCGGAACGCGCTTAGATGAAGAAGAAGAAGACAAACATCCAAAGATAAATAAGTGATTTTGACCTTTACATTCAATCCATAGATTCAAACTTCGCTCCCTCGCTCAATAAAATCATGTAGGCACCTTTTAGTTCAGATATCAACGGGTATCCCCGGCAATAACTTCCAATAGTCCTGTAAGAATAGTGATTGTACAAGGGAGCGGGGATAAATTTGAAAGCGGCGGAAACGGCGCACTTTATTTCAGTTGGCCGTTTATTAGGTACACCCACCTGTGGCGGGAGCGATATATTCAATACGAATTAAGGGGTTAAATAATGCAGCTTTAAGAACTTAAATGTTTTTTCAAAGAGTACTTCCCTTGAATAAAGCTACGAGGTCTAAAACCACCCTGTATATACTATAATTAAAAATCTAACAATATCTTTTTTTTTTTAAAGCTTTTCTGTGTTATTTCTAGTATATGTTTAATAAAGATCTAGTTAAAAATGGTAAAAAAAAACACTTTTTTACGGTTCAAAAGATAGAGCCCTGTGATAAACGGACAGACGGACAGACAGCGGAGTCTCAGTAATAGGGTCCCGTTTGCACCCTTTGGGTACGGAACCCTAACAACTTCAAAATTAACTAAGTCCCTATTATCAACAAATCCAGTCATAATAAAAAAAAAACAATTAACGCATTAAATTAAAGCGTATTTACGCCAATTTGACAGCTGCCTTCCCCATACTCCTTATCTTCTCCTCCCGCCTCCGCTACATGTCTCCACCACTTTTTTGCACTATGTTTTTCGCCTAATAATATATCGAATCGTACCGCGTGAGTGAGTCTCGAGTGTCGTGTGATCTTGCGAGCTGTACTTATGTGTGAGTGTACTCGAGTTATAGAACTAATATCGAGATATCAATTCAAAGGCAATCGTCATTCGATCAACATGGATTGAGTGTTAAAGCGATGTTGAATCTACATTATTTAGCCTTCGCAGGCATCGAAATATAATTCTCTAGAAATCTAACGCTCCTACATTCACCGCTTCGATTCTTATTCCATTTACGCAAACAAACAAACAGTTATTACAACGAAACACTCGAACGCACACATAGACAAAGATGCATTCGATTGGTCGCGACAAGGTCATACGTCGTTGTCGGTCGGGTGGGGCAGTCAACGCAACGAGCGGTGAGGTACAACGCACGGATGGTACCTATTATGCAGTACGCTAAGCTAAATAACCTTGTTTACGTTATACTTTTTTTTTGTCTATATGGCTTCTACACCACTTCACGGCATTTTTAATGAATCGATTATCGCAAAAACACAGCAATAATTTCAAAGGTAACTTCTTGCGACGCAACCGCATGACTCGACTGTCACGGCGAACTGTCGCGCCGCGCTGTTCATATTTGAAGCCCCGGCCGCCGCGGTACCTATCGCGTGGAATGATTTTTCGGGATTAGTTACAATTCTAGAGAATTATTGTTCGTAGTTCGTAGGTAACCAACACTTGTGTCAGATTTTTCAAGCTGCCAGACAGCTGACATAGCTTGACGACTGCCATGTAATCATGACGGCGATTACCCCTGGAATTGGGTGAATATTTGTTGCTGTAGCTTGCAGCTGAGCGTTGTAGCTGACCGGGCCGGGCGAAATAATGGTGTTCAAAGGCACAGAGAAAATCGATCAATTTCATGTCCAATTGGTGACCACGCCCACGGTTGCTTAATTTGCACAAGATATAGTTTTAAAAACTGAAACCCGTAAATCATACTGAAAAGTACGTTTATCCAGTCAATGCAAGCACAGCAAGAGCTAATAATATATATATTTTTGAAATTTGCTTTTAAAGCCTATTCATTTGATACCCCACACGGTACGATAAGATATATTTTATTTTTCAGTTCATTACTTTATGGCCTATAGAGGGCGCTACAGTGCCTCTTTATTGTGACGTCACATAGCCTATCAGCGGACAGTCAAGACGATTTCGACGATACCTCATTTGTCAAGTTATCATGGATATCTTTGAAGATACGATGGAACAGATAAACATACATACATACATAGCGGCGAAAAACATAATCCTCCTTTCGACTTCGCCGTAGTTGGATAAAAAGCGTTAGTAATGCGTACTCCCACCGGACCAGTAAGCTTCTTTTAATATGATATTAAGAGCCCGTATGACCCTAATAGTACTCAGAGCGATCTTATATATTATCAATAGAAACAAAATACGCACGAAAGACTATCTATATACATTACGAGTATATGTTTCGAAAACACGATTGCTTAAAATTTTCTCGATAAAAAAACATTGCTAAGTTGCCTCCAAATCACCTCAGAATTATACTAAAACAGAAAGTATTCAAGAAATACAATAAGTTAGCACTTGTAACTTTGGATTATAATTGTATTAAGTAAACATACCTAAGGCATATGTCTTACTTTTTACTAAATAACTCTTAAATATTATTTGTAAAACGAAAAAAACCTCAAAACCAAAACCAGCCTCATTGACCCGCCGCGATTCCCCACGCCCCCCGCATGGCTTGCTGTTTCGCTTCGGCTAGAGTAAATTTGTGTGAGTGAAAGCAGGATCAAAATTTAGATTATTAACATCAGGCGCCCTCTTAAGACAACGTAAATATTTTTTCCATCTCATATACGAGTATATCTTGTTTCTTCCAAAAAGAAACAGGAAACCATTTTAAATAAACAAATTGGTTAGAAAAAAACAGTTTGAACATTGAACCCGAATAGTCTTCCGTATTTTGTGACGCCAGCTAAACTTTTTCCAGTTGTCGGTCCATTTAGTGCATTGTAAAGCCGAAAATGAAAGAATAACGACTTCGAGGCGGAAGCGTCGCCATATTGTCGGCAAATGGAGTGCATTGGGTCGAAGGCTCAAATCAGATATAATGCAGAAGTAATTTTATTTTATAAAGAACAAAGATTACAATAACAATATAATAAATTTAAAAAAACACACGGGCAACATATGTATATTATATACATGTAAAACTTTACGGGAAATTCATCTACCTACATATCAAATTTGAAAAGAAGTAAAAAAAATACTTTGTGACTAGCTAAATCTGTGTAATTTGTTATTATCTATTTATTTATTATTTTAATTTATCTATGTTATTAAATGAAATCAGTATTTTTTTTTTAATTGAGTACAGATCAGACAGATATATGAGCCTGGGGCAATTTATATAAACACTAGCTAATTCCCGCGATAACATTTTTGACAACTCACGGCACTTACATTTTCCCGGGATAAAAAGTATCCTATGTATTAATCTAGGTAATAAGCTATCTACATGCTAAATTTTATCCCAATCCGTTTAGCCGTTTTGGCGTGAAAGCAGGCGAAAAATCCATACATCCAGACAAACTTTCGCATAATATTAGTAGGATGCAAAGATTGATTTATCCATAGAAATATATCAACTTCCCACAGAAATATTCTTATGAAAAAATTATGACAACTATCGTGGTTTAAAATGAAGATATAGAAGAACCACATAAAAGCCAGCCAAGTGCAAGTCGGTCACGCGCACGATGGGTTTCCATACCATACCATACGTCATATACTTACAACTAAATATTCTGTAAAAACGGCAAAAAAATCACGTTTGTTGTATGCAAGCCCGGCTTAATTCATTCATCAACCTCAATTCATCAATCATAAACTTCATTTTATTCTGTTTTTAGTATTTTTTGATAAAGCGGCAACAGAAATACATCATGTGTGAAAATTTCAACTGTCTAGCTATCACGGTTCACAGGACAAAGCCTGGTGACAGACAAACGGGCGGACGGACGGACGCACAGTGGCATCTTAGTAATATGGTTTTGTTTTTACTCTTTGCGTACGGAACCCTAAAAAGACATACTGTAGACATAAGTAACTCTTCCGTCGCAGTTTTAACTCTATCTTCAGTCGAAAGTTTATGTAAAAGTTGAAAGTTGTTCAACAACGCTGCTTGCGCATTGAGTGTATTGTGCTTTATGTCAACTTTTGTTAGCAACCGTAAATTTTTTGACTATGGAAGACCAGTTATAATCCTAGATATTAATTATACAAGCTATACGTTTGTATAGTATAGTTTAGGGTAAGTACGTTCTTAACATGTACAAACTGCTTCGATCCGATTAGATCTGATCAAGGGAAAGGGTAAAAATCGGAATCTTGTCAATGGGTAATGCGGCTAGCAATCCATTACCATTTCAATCCCCCTTTTCCCCTAAAAATGGCTTTTGGGTCTTACATCTTTAGACCCTGTGTATCCCCTTTAGGGATAAAGCCGTAATAGTGTGTATCTATCGTGTATCGGGTAAATGATTTTAAAATATCCGCTTTGAAAAATAAATATGTCAGCCATTTTGAAAACAAATAGTTGGGCAGAGTGCTATAGCTAAACATGCAAGTCTGCGAGTCGGCACGGTGTCCGTAGATTAGATTTAGTGTACCTTTTACAGGTACTGCTTTGTGCGTTTGCAGGCATGTTAACTGATGAACTGTCAGTATCATCAGGCCTGTGTCACTCCCCGTTTAGGTATCGAAAATGTACCTACATTATTACTAATAACATTACAAGGCGCACGCGTCCGCACAAGAACTGGGGAGAGGTGCGAAGACGGGGAACGGGGACGCATATTGCGCGTACCTTAAGAGATTCCGTTCTGTATACTCACTCTGTCTTCTGTGCTCCAGTATAGGGCGTATTAAAATAATAATGACTGTTGTCATTGAGCTACGTCAGATGCCTTTGAGATTGAAAAATCTGACACCAATGTTAACTCACACACTCGATAATAGAAAGAGGGTGAAGATGCCATTAGTATTTATATACATTCCTGATAAGTCAATTTAAGGACAGTCCCCGTCGTGGAAACAATTACGGAAGTCTACATAGGGCTGACACCGCGATCTGTCTTGTTCAATGTAGAATTCCAATAATCGAGCGGAGTTTCGGAGTAGATTCACGTACTTTTGTCACCAAGCAGCTCAGTTTGCATACTCGTATATTGCATTTCGAGATGGTACGCGCTTCGGAAACCGCGGTTAGGCAAACAGGGAACAGGCTGGTTTTAAAGTTATCCTTGTCGTCTTTTCAACCAATATCCCTCCACAATTGTAAGTAGGTGTATTCTGTGAACCGCATTTTCACACAAAAATAGAAAAAAAAAACCGGCCAAGTGCGAGTCGGACTCGCGCACCAAGGGTTCCGTACAAACCTGCAAGGTTTAGTATTTGGTATGAATTTCAATTTAATACCTCTACGCGTTTATGAGGAAATGGGTAGTAAGTTTAAAATTATTAAAAAAAAATATATTATGTGATGTAACTAAAAATTTATGGTTTTCGTAATTTTTCCTTTATCTATGCTATAAGACGTTGCTTCGTACCAAATTTCAAGATTCTGAGTTCACGGGAAGCACCCTGTAGGTTTTGATTCCCTTGCAAGTGTCGAAAATTTGCGGCATAAACGGCTGTATCTTTTGATTGCGTTGGCTTAGAAGTTTGATTTTTTCACAGCTTCAAGGGACAGTAGACCTGAGTAATTGATATAAATTTCAGCTTTATACCTCCACGCGTTCCTGAGAAAAAGGGTCTTGACAGACGGACGGACGGACGGACAGACGGACAACAAAGTGATCCTATAAGGGTTCCGTTTTTTCCTTTTGAGGTACGGAACCCTAAAAACAATAAATTTTGGGGGTTCCCCATACTTAGAACTGAAACTCATCTCTCTTTCTCTCTCTCATTTTTTAACTCATTTTTCATCAAACCCATACGTGTGGGGTATCTATGGATAGGTCTTCAAAAATTATATTGAGGTTTCTAATATCATTTTTTTTCTAAACTGAATAGTTTGCACGAGAGACACTTCCAAAGTGGTAAAATGTGTGTCGTCCCCCCCCCCCCCCTGTAACTTCTAAAATAAGAGAATGATAAAACTAAAAAAAAATATGATAGTACATTACCATGCAAACTTCCACTGAAAATTGGTTTGGACGAGATCTAGTAAGTAATTTTTTTAAATACGTCAGAAATCGTAAACCACAATTTACCTTTAGAACTTTTATATTATGTTACTAGCTGTTACGGAACCCTTAATGGGCGAGTCCGACTCGCACTTGACCGCTTTTTTTAATTTCTGTACTAGTGTAACTACTGTAACTAGTGTCGCCACTGCTTAACACTAGGGGAAGACCTATTTGATGAAGGTCTTTGATCGCCATGTCACAAATGTTGTCATCAGACTCCTGTCGCATCTTATAGGCAAGCCCGGCCCGCCGAACTTACAACCGCGTCTTCGTAACATATTGTTGTTTGGTCGGGGACTGCTTATTCAATATATTCGCAGCTAACCACCTTATCTGGAGACTGTTCACTTTCCGCCACCTACAGCTGCTCAGCTCATGTTTTAATTGAGTACCGTAAAAATGTGCTCGTATTGAGGCAGCCCTATGCTATACTCGGCAAGTTATCGCTTCTCTTATTGGGAAACTTTGATCGCGGCTGTAATTAACGCTGATGGAACTCTCTTCTTTTATTGTCGGCTCTTAATGTCGGCACACGTGCACTTAGTATTTATTTTATTTATTGTCCTCAGGACAAAAAACAGTCATGTACAATAACGATATTTTTTTAAAACAGTAAATACTATAGATATATTATAGACCTAAACAGTACGAGTGAAGTAAATACATCAACAATAACGTACTTTAAAAAGAATCTACAATCTACTGTAGCAGACGTAAATGAACAGATTCTGAGTAAGAGTGAAATTTGAACTCACGCCCTTCAATTAAATATAAGAATAACTAAATTTTTATATAAAAAAACAACCGACATCATTTTTTTTAGGAGTTTCTTCCATATCTCCAAAGTTCTTCATCATATCTCTACCAAATTAAAATGGGACTAACTTGGCTTTTAAATAAGAAAAGAATCATCAAAATCGGTTCACAATTGGCGAAGATATCACGTAACAAACATACATAAAAAAATTAAAATAAACATACAGTTGAATTGATAACCTCCTTCTTTTTTTAAGTCGGTAAAAAAGACAAATAGTAAACGAGCAAATAAACAAAAAAATTTGAACTATTGCTACAACGACGGTAAGTACTTACTTTTTTTGCGTAGTCTAGTTTTAGTTTTTAAAACTATATTTTATATGTAATGTGTTGTTATTTGCATCTATGAGACGCGAAGTACATGTTCGTAGCAAGCCAATCTATTACTTTTTCATTTACCGGCGGCGCTACCTACGCGAGGATGTTGCGTTCAATGGACACAATGTAGCATCCTCATTTCTGCTGAATGGAGTCTTCTCAAAAGTCTTTTTTTAGGGTTCCGTAGTCCACAAGGAACCCTTATAGTTTCATCATGTCCGTCCGTCCGTCCGTCCGTCGGTCTGTCCGCCCGGACTCGTACTCCGCCGCTACTGCACCGATTGTCACGAAAATTGGTGGAGATAGATATTGAAGTCCCAAAAATTAGTTTTTGAAATTATGAAAAATTTATTTTTTTTCAGCCCCCATACAACGAAAAGTGAATTAAAATGACTAACCCCAACGTGTGGGGTATCGTTAAAAAGGTCTTTTAAAATGCAATAAAAATTGCTTTGAAACTATGTAGATCAAACCCCCCAGTCTTGAGATAATCTAATACAAAGTTAAAATTTGAGGTGTCCCCCCACCGTAACTTTTGAAATAATACTAAAATAATTCTGAAAAAAATGTGGTATATATCGTACCTCAAAGTATGTACTTTCAATTAAAACTATAGCGGTTTCGGTATCATAGATAGTAACCCGCAATTTACCTTTGGAACTTTTATATTATGTTACTTGCTGCTACGGCCGCTTTTTTTAAATGGATATCAGACATACATGATGCGTACATCCTGTACAGTAAAACTATAAGGCAATGTTATACGAAAAAGAACGTGTTGGGCTTGCCTACGTAGAAACATGTATTCTTTCATATCTTTATAACTAAGGACACGCGACTGTCAGGCGACGCAACACGCGGCGCGACACGAGGCGAGACACAAAGCGCGACACGAGGCGATTTCATTGCGCACGCGCCGCGTGTCACGCAGCGTGTCACGTCGCGTGTCCGTTGACGCGCACTTAGGGACAAAGACGTGAAAAAGTACGTGTGTCTACGCAAACCCTGATTTAGGGGTAGTCCAGGAGCTGGAAGACATTTTTGGGTCGGTAATTGAGGCAAGCTGAAAACCTGTTTTATACTTCTCCTATAATACTCAGAACTCAGAACTGCAGACCTCGCTAGGGCGTAGTGGGGCTAAATAAAAAACATATATTCGAAAAATGTAGTAAAGGCAAGTTGAAAATTATACAGTGAATTATTTACTCGTATAATCAAATATAAAATATTCTAAAAAATACAGATCATTTTGGTAGCAAATTATACTTGCCATGAAGTTTTTAGTAATTCAGAATTTCGAAGTTAAAGACCTCACTAAATGATGTGACTATTTTACCTCACTATTTTAACGTGTAAAAATTACAGATTGCCTCAAGGATATTTCTTTGTAAAAAAATTATGTTTTTTTTTATTTAGCCCCGCTTCTCCGCAACCAGGTCTGAAGTTCTGAGCTATGGTATTATAGGAGATGTACTCAGCTTGCCTCAAATACCCACCAAACATGTCTACCAGGTCTCGGAATAGGCGGAGACCAACCCGGGCCCAGGGCGCCAGTTTCTGGGGGCCAAAATCGTCGAATTGAACCCCCTCTTACTTCTGCGGTCCACACTGGGGTTAGAAGTAGCGGTTGGTTATAACAGGCAAACTTAAAGACCGTCGCCTAAATAACTGGTCTTAGGTTTTCCCTCTCATAAAAAGTTTAAACTCCTATTTTCTCCTATAACACCCTCTACTCCCGTCGCCAGAAATAACTGGGGCGCCATATTTAGATTACCCCTCCCAAAAACAGTCTACATCGGGTACTTTACCAACGCAGCCCTACGCTGTAAAAGCAAGTTATAGCTTTTGTTATTGGAAAACTTTGATCGTGGCGGTAATTAACGATGGTACTCTCTTCTTTTATTGTCCGCTCTCGAGAATATGTATTAGATATTACTGTTTTGATCCAAAGCACAGAATTAATATAAGTACTAAAGTACAGAACGGAAGGTCGCTTCCTGCGAGATGACTTTTTTGAGTGTCCCCGCAAATCGGTATAATATGGATACCCTGCGATTTAAAAATAAAACTATTTCAAAGTTAAATAGAAGTATTAATATTGTTAAAAATATTTAAATTTATAATAATAATATAAAAATTTCATGCATGTATTACACGATAAGACAAACTTTGTTCTTTAGAAATTCATTACGAACACAATCCAAAATAAAGCCTTCCCAAGCATAGCATTTTCATAATTCCAATATTTTATAAAGGGAACTTATCTGGTTATATTCCTCTTTAAATTTCCTAGGTCTTGCACGTATTTAGGTTCTAATCCCCTTCATCCCTTTTTAGGGTCCTGTACCCAAAGGGTGCAAACGGGACCCTATTACTGAGACTCCGCTGTCTGTCCGTCTGTCACAGGGCTCTTTGTCTTGAACCATAATAGCTAGACGAAGTTTTTACTAATTATGTTACTATGGCTGCAATAACAATAAATACTCACTAAAAATAAAATAAAGTTAAAAATTACAGATTTTTCGAGGTGCCTGAACGCATCTGACATAATTTGACTGCCATCGAATAATGACAGCCGTGCCCAACAAATTAACACGCCTTCTGAAGCGCGGGTGATTTAGACATAATTTATGTCACTTGTCACCAATCTAATATGGCTTGGTAGGCTACGGTCGCTTATTACGTAAAAGCGTTAGTAATGCTTACAGGACCCAGCTACCGAGCTTTATATAATTTATCAAGTCATACAGACCAATAGAACCTTGTAACAATTCAACATTATTATTAAATGTTATATAGGAATTAACACGAAATGTACCATTTTGCAAGATTTTATTTAGCTATATATAGTATGTAGCCCTGTATGTTGTTTTTTTAGGGTTCCGTACAAAAAAATAAAAAAAACGGAACCCTTATAGGATCACTCGTGCGTCTGTCTGTCCGTCCGTCTGTCACAGCCGATTTGCACCGAATCTACTGGACCGAATCAGGTGAAATTTGGTAGAATGTTGTAATCCTATGACCCAAATACATATATGCAAAGTAATTTTTTTTTTTTTTAAATAAGGGTCGTTTTCGGAGGACAAATTAGGAAATTTAAAAATAGTTTTGTAAACCTTACTGTCTCATATATCAAATAAAAGGGCTCGTTATGTGGATCTCAAATATATATTTGTTATTATTGTAAAATGAATAGTTATTATTTTATTCATGAAAGAAGATGAAAATTGACCATTCCCCCCCCCCCCCTGATCTCCAAAACTACTGAGCCTAAAATTTTGAAAAAAATACAAAATGTAGTTCATTGCTTGTAGATTACAGGAAAACCTATAAGAATTCAATCAATTGTACGGAACCCTCTCTACGCGAGTTTAACTCGCACTTGGCCAGTTTATTTTTCTTTGGGTCAAATCTTGCAAGTTAAATTTGAGCCACTACTAAGTTTCTGATTGAGATGAAATTGTGTAAATATGCTAATGTAAATCAGATGACAATGCAATATTATTATGATACGAAGCTGATCTGATGATGGTGCCAGAAGGTGGCTATAGAAATGACGATAAAACGACGGAACTCCATCGAGTTTGGGCTTATTACATTGGTACAGAAGACAGTAAGACTATACAGAACGGAATCTCCTAAGATCCCTTGCAATATATTTTTTATTAGAGATTTCAGTGCTTTTGACCTCTATCTAGCCTGGTGGGAAGCTAAGATGAGGTCTAAGGTATTACACGCATCTCCTAAGGTACGCGCAATATGCGTCATATTGTGCGTACCTTAGGAGATTCCGTTCTGTATACTCTTACTGTCTTCTGTGACATTGGTCTTGATAAGTTCTTAGACCTCACAATAAAAGATAGCATGAAAAAAGAAATTATAAACTTATTTATATATTTGCTGACGTTTCAATCAGATTCCACCAACCGTGGTCTCAGCATCGACATTATACTTGAAACTGTGGTGTTACATACACCCCTTTTTTTGTGTGTGAGGTCAAAAACTCAAAATCAACCCTTCGTTACGAAAGTTCCTAAGATCCCTGGATCTGATGCTCCAAGTTCGTCGGTCTGCATTTAAATGTCGTAAGAGGCGACTTAATACGCTTCGCAGCATCGTTGACCTTTTTCCAGTTTTTGTGATTTCACAACCAAACTTCTACTGTATTTGATAAAATTTCTACAGAACCTATCTGAAAGTATATTTTTCAAAACACAAAGAGATTTTTTCCAATAGTTCTTCTATTGAAGTCGAGTTTTGTAGTAAATATACGACTGATTATTTTTTATGTTATAAGGCGGCAAACGGCCAAGCGGGTCACCTTTGGTAAGTGATCACCACTGCCCATGGAAAACTGCAACACCAGGGATGTAACAAGAGCATTACCGGCCTTTCAGGAAGACTCGTATTTTTAAGGTTTCAATGTCGTATCGGTTCGAAAACACCGCTACAGGAAGTTGATTCCACAGTTTGGTCGTACGTGGCAGGAAGTTCCTTTTAAAACATACGGTGGTTGAATGACTGATTCGAATAAAATTATGCACATAGGTTTAAAGTTTATATATACTGGGTGGCGCAAAAGTAAAGACCCTATTTGGTTCAGCTATAACATTTTTTCTAAATTAGAAAACTAGATTTAGGTTTTTTTAAATGTATATTTGTGCCATTAAATTTCGTACCATTAGGATTTAAAGATGATGTCTTTTAAATGGTGACCTCCAGAGTTGATACACATTTGAGCCCTATTTATGACATTTTGCATAACTTGCCGTAACACTTCCTGCGATATGTTCGTTATTTCTTGACGAATGTTTTCTTTTAGAATTCATATGATTCAGATTCTCGCCCATTTCCTCGATCGGCTTTTACGATCTGCACGGGAAGAGAAGCAGCTGGTACATTCTATGTTTTTTCTTTTCTCCCAGACCAGCAAAGAAGAATATGATTTGTAATGAATATAGGATAAATATATCACTTATTGAAGATCATTATTTTAAAATCAAACACATTTTGCGCTGACTCCTTACCCCGAATTTATTTATTTTATTTATTTAACTTTATTACAAACGTAATAGGAGGACTTAAAGCCATAGGCTTTACCTACCAGTCAACCCACTGGTGATGCCGAGAAAAAGAAAATTTTAGAAGGAGGTGCAAGTTATGTAGATATTGTCACATTTACCTTATGAGGATAGCAGTAACAATATAATATATATATATATGAATATATATATATACATATGAATAAACTTACATTCAAAATAAACATGGTTATAATATATAATATAATAAACTATACGTAAACTACATATTATATCATAATATCTATATTCTATCTGAAAGTTCACGAAGATAATGAGCACGCACTGCACTTTTGAACGCTACACGAGTACGGGCCTTCCGGACATTAATTGGTGAGGAAGAAACAAGAAGTGTGCTGCAGCACGACAAATATGTCAAAGATCAATAGTAATATTTCTACGAAAGCAAAACACTGATATTACAACACCCTCTTTTTGTGTCTGGGGTTAAAAACAACCCTTTGGCACGAAAGTTCGTGAGATCCCTCGGTGTAATGCCGCAAGTTCGATAGTCTTCATTGCAAGTTGTGGATTCTGATTTATTGCGAAGTTTTTATGGTTGCGATCAGTTGCGAAGTTCGGTGATTAGTTTTAACGAGCAAGAGTCATGGCTGTGGAATTTGCGGGTAAACAAAGTAGGTCAGACCCTTGGTGGAATAATATTAAAAGTTACAAAATAAATCGATATACACGTACAGGGACAAATCATATAGATTGATCTGGCCCCAAAGTAAGTTAAAACTTGTATAACAATGGAGAAAATGCATGCATTTTTTAAATATTTTTAATCGATAGTTCTCGTAGAGAAATAACCGCAAAAAATAAATCAGTGCTGAAAAACAAGTATAAGGTGTAGAAAATAAATATTAAAATAACATGAAAATTACAAAAACTAAAACACGCCATTTTACAATATGACGTCAAAGTCTACAATATCCGCCGACATACTTACAAGCTTATTTTTAATTAAGTAAAAAACTTCAAGGGCTGACTCACTCCATCATTTTGAACAACTTTTCCTAATCAGTTACTGTGAAAAGTCAATTTTTTTCGTATAATTGTTATAGTAATTATTACTAATCATTTAAGTGCTATTTAAAACAACTATAAGAGACAGAAAAGCCGGCCATGCTTCCTAGGCCCTCCATCAGTTCCTGTGGATGTCGTAAGAGGCGACTAAAGGAGTAAACATAAACGCCTCGTGCAACGACTGCATTCCTAAAGAGGATTGACGTTGCATTGATGGCTCTCCATTGCTTTCCAGCTTTTCCTCCGCCTGGTGTGGGAGAGGCGAGAACAAACCGACAGACAAACTGACGGATAAAATCATTTTTGGCCAATTGCGAAACTTAGACTCTTCGCTTGCTTGGTCAATTATACTTATGGTGCTCAGGCTCAGTACTTAGGTTCATTAACATCGCTGTGAAGGTTATGATATCATAATTTATCCCCAATCTCAGACACATGATATGAAACTCAATCCACCGGGAAGTGAATAAACCTGATATATTTGTGCGCGCCGTCAGTTCGGGGAAACGCGAACATAATGGGGAAAGTGCGTTCTCTGTGAAAATGTGTCACGGAGTTACAGCACAGCGTGTGATGGATTTGTGCATTGATGGAGACTCATTTTTGAATAAAGCTACTGGTGTGGAAATACACACATCGCCGTTGCAAATATGAAATCTACTTTGTGAAATTTTTGTCAAAAAATATGTTTTGCGTTTGAATAGCGTGGATGTCTTTGCAGTCACTTCCAAGTCAACTCTTGGATGTCGTAGAAGGCGACTTAGGAAACACAAGTTGAACAAAGCTGATAAATTTCAATGAGAACTCTTCAATCCGTCTGGCCAGCGTGGAGAGTGTAGGCCAAATCGTCTAACTGCTCTGGCCAAGTATAGCTCTGGTAGTACAGAGAGGGTTTAGCTCCTGCAGTGGAAACAAAACAAGACTTGATGATGATAATTGAGTAGCATATTTCATACCAACCAACCAACCAACCAACCAACCAATCCGCCGTATGAGATAACTCCCGTGTACCTTGTATTTATAAATACTTGTGGCCATGACTGCCTCTGTCGTCCAGTGGTTAAGGCGTTTGTCTTAAGATCCGGAGGTCGTGGGTTGAAATCCCGCTGGGAAGCATATTTTGTGAAAAGTTGTTTCCAGTCTGGTTAGGGTATTGCAGGCTTGAATCACCTGATTATCCGGAAAGAATGATTCTGTGCTGTGCAGGAACGCTGTGGAAAGCCGTGGGTCCCAAACGCCGTCTAACGTTTGTTTAAACTTATCCTAGAATTGTTTCTGGTCGGCCCTTTGGGTTGCGGAGGTCAGACAGCAGTCGCTTTATGTAAAAACAAGTAACCTCGTCAAATCACCTATGTTAGGTAGCGGACCCGGGTTCTGGAGTGCTACCACTGAGCATACAACCGGGAATAAGTACTGTAGTGTACTTATTTAATTATTTTGCGCCACAACGAATTATCTGTTTATCCCTATGGTTGACTGGGAGAGAACGCTTTTAGCGTTAAGAGTCGCCTTACCCTAGACAGAATCAGAGCTTCCCATACAAACGTAGTATACGTTTTATTTTGAAACGACATGTCAGATTTAGGAAAAAATTTGTAACTTTAAAGAAATTGCATATATCTAGGGTTATAATTGGTTTTCACAGTCAAAATAAAGGGAATATATTGTATTATATAATTTTTGACCATTAGTATGGAAAACTTTTACACCCTTATATTTTCTTTCAAGTTCATACTTTGACTATGAAAACCAATTATAACCCTAGATATATGCAATTTCTCTAAAGTTACAAATTTTTACCGAAATCTGACATGTCGTTTCAAAATAAAACGTAGACTACGTTTGTATGGGACAGTCTAGGGTAAGGGGATTCTTAAGTCCGCCAATTGTAAGACAATTTCATGTTAAACAATAAAGTTTAAAAATAAATAAATAAATAAGATTGGATGACGATGATGCCACCATGATGTTACATACACAATATTTTCTTTTGGAATTTTGGGCACTTTACTTCGATGTGGCGCTTTTGGTGAAATATGCTATAAGTATATAAGTGTTTTTTTGGGACTAAGAGAGGCTATTCACAACAGTAAGGCCCAATAAGACTGATAATGATGATGTAGAAGATTTTTTAAATATTTGTTTTAAGGTTTAGATATAGTTTAGTTTAAGTTAGCTACCTAATGTTTGTTTTTTGTCATAAAGATATTTATTCTAAACATAATTATATATCTTTCAGATATATTACTTGAAACGAGCAATTGTTTTAATATTCGTAATATATTATATGGATCTCGGAAACAGCTACAACGATTTTAATAAAATTTCGTATGCATAGTGTAGAGGGCTTTGGGACCGAAAAATCGAAATATTTATTTTTAAAGAATCTCTTTTGCTGTGCGTTTATAAGCTACAAAATGTAGATTTAGTGACGAAAGTCTCTGTGAAAGTCTAGTTTAATTTTCAGCTTGAACTTAACCCGACTTAATATTTGATTCACTCCTCTCTCTGCGTCGGGACTTAATCAAATTGTGCATGTTTGTACATAAAAGGTTACTCCATAAACCTGCTATATGTCACGCGACATCCGTCACGTCTCGGTGACGTCACGCGCGAAAAATGATGCAGAATCCACTGTGTTTATCTTCGTGGAAAATGTGGGGTCTGCTGTACCTACTTACATAATACAGGAATAACGACAAAATATCAAACTAAATAATGAAATGAAATATGGCGAACGAATATTTAATTTGAGTACTTCAGTACTAAAACATAAAGGCAATTATCATCATAGAAAACAGAAGAGGGAAAATGTGCGATCATCTACTATGACACGATGCGTTTTTTAAAACAATAATTGAAGGCAAGATAAAAAAGGAGTAGAATAGAATTTTACTAAATTTATAAAATATTATTTTAGAAAAATTAAATGCGAAAACAAATAAGGTGGTTAAGAACTTAGCGGACGAAAGAGAGACATGAAAAGCACTTCACCGACAAGAGCGCTGCTCTTAAGAGCCCGTATGACCCTAATAGTACTTAGAGCGATCTTAAATATTATCAATTGTAACGAAATACTCACTTTAAAATAAAAACACTTGCTGTGTTTTTATTTCAAAGTGAGTATTACGTTTAGGACTAACTACATACATTATTTGTTTCGAAAACACGAATGCTTAAAATTTTTGACATAGCGAAGTTGCCTCCATATCACCTCAGAATTATACTAAAACGGAAAGTATACAAGAAATACAATCAATTAGCACTTGTGACTTTGGATTATAATTATATTAAACATAAGGCAGTCATTATATGTCTTTCTATTCAAATAACTCTTAAATATTCTTTGTAAAACGAAAAAAACCTCAAATCCAAAACCAGCCTCATTGACCTACCGCTATCTTTTCACCGCGCATGGCTCGCTGTCTCGCTTCGGCTAGAGTAAATTTTTGTGCGTGGAAGCCGAAGCAAAACATAGATTATCCACATCAGGCCCCTTAAGTACAAGAAGAAGAAGTACTGGATCTTAAATGCTCAGAACCAATAATAAAAACAAATAAATAAATAATAAAGATATGAAGATAATTTACAAAGATCGATCTAACCCCAAAGTAAGTTCACTTTCACTGCTGAAAAATGCAACGCGTGTATTTTTCCAAAGAGGAAAACACACATGGTGCGTTTTCAGCAGTGGAAGTGTTAAGGCCGTACCTAAATTTTCCGGGGTCCAGTGCTGCCCCCATTTTTAATAAATCATTTCAAAGAAAACGGAGACATCATTTAAAATTTTGCAACTACCAAGTCCTAGATAACCCTTCAAAGTATTTTATGAACTACTGTTTACAGTTTATAATGAGAACGTTAAGCTTTACTACGCACATTAGTCAAAAGTGGCCGTTTTTCGCAAATGTGCGTAGTAAAGCTTAACGTTCTCACTTTAAATTGTAAACAGTAGTTCATAAAATACTTTAAAGGGTTATCTAGGATTTGGTGGTAGCAAAATTTTAAATAATGTCTCCGTTTTATTTGAAATGATTTGTTTTAATTGGGGGCAGCACTGGACCCCGGAAAATTCAAGTACGGCCTTAAACTTGTGTTATGGAAACCTAACTCAACAATAATATTAATAAATAAATACATAAAAAAATAAACACCGAAGACTCAAGACAATTTAAAACGGCCTGTTTTAAATTTTTTTGAGTCTTGCGTGTTTTCAAATTTGCTGGCTCTAGGATCGAACCTAGAACCACCGAGTGGCAGCCTAGCGTAACGGACATCATATAGGTACTGAGTATGCTACAAATTAAAAAGAAGCAGACATTACAAACAATTGTCAAGAGAAAGTGAAAACTTCGATTCTCCTTAAGAAAAGTTGTTTAGTTTATTGAATTTGCCTTTGAATTTGCGAGGTTACCAATGCTCCACGAAGGCCGTAAGGTCGTTAAGAAGAAATATTCATTACTTTTGATTGACATGAAAGAAAATGCTAAACCATTTTATATAATGACTAATCAGTATTTCTTAATACGTTATTTATGTTTTCTCGAACTTTTGCAAGCACTAAATGTCATTATGTGTTAACATTATATTATAAATATTTGTGAATTGCCAGACAAATTTTAAAGCCCCTCTGGAGCGTAGGCAGCCAATACTGTGTAAATGAGTTGCTTTCGTCGTTTTTCTCAACAGTGGTCGTTGCGAAACGCAAGTATAGGTAGCCATTTTTTAAAACAATTTATAACAATAATAATGTTTCACCTGTGCCTTGTTTTGCCACCGCTTATTTTGTCGGTGCTTTTTTAGAATATTGCAGAATAATCCAACAAAAAAAGGTCGTGTAAGAAACCAATATATGTAAATCAAACTGTAACAAGAAATAAACATTTCATCTGCATTTCGTAGACGTTGCAGGCTCGTAGCGATAGCTACGACCGCCACGACATTGCTACGACGTGTCTACGAGCGAAATTGATTTGCCAGACGGAAATCCTAGGAATCGGGATGTCGACTGAGTTAAGGCCGTAACTGAATTTTCCGGGGTCCAGTGCTGCCCCCATTTAAAATTAATCATTTCAAAGAAAACGGAGACATTATTTAAAATTTTGCTACTACCAAGTCCTAGATAACCCTTCAAAGTATTTTATGAACTACTGTTCACAGTTTATAATTAGAACGTTAAGCTTTGCTACGCACATTTGCCAAAAGTGGCCGTTTTTCGCAAATGTGCGTAGTAAAGCTTAAAGTTTTCACTGCTCCGACAAAATTTAAAATAATGTCTCCGTTTTCTTTAAAATGATTTATTTTAAATGGGGGCAGCACTGGACCCCGGAAAATTCAGGTACGGCCTTAAGGCCATACATGAATTTTCCGGAGTTCAGTGCTGCCCCCATTTAAAATAAATCATTTTAAAGAAAACGGAGATATAATTTACAATTTTGTCTTTGTAAAGCCCTTGATAACCTTTTCTTAAGTTAAAATGGAACTGGGCGGGGCATGTCTGCCGAATGCACCCCGAAAGATGGGCCAGATTGTCTACATTCTGGCTTCCAAATGGACGCAGGGGTTGGGGTAGGCCGAGGACCAGATGGCGGGACGACCTTGATAAATTTATGTGTGAATGGCAGAAGATCACTGAAGACAGGGACGTGTGGATGTATAAGGAGGAGGCCTTTGCCCAGCAGTGGGACACTACACCTACAGGCTAGTATAAAAAAGGAAATTGGTATGAAATTTACCTTTTCCGAGTACATTTTAAAATCGTCGACTCTTTAATTTGTAAACTATACTCTAATATTTTTCCTTTTAACTACTTTTTAGAGAAAGTTTGCGTGGGTATGTGTTCCACTTTCACGCCAAAACGGCTGAACTTATTAAAATAAAATTTACCAAATAAATAGCTTACTACGTGGATTATGTAACACATATGATACTTTTTATCCCGGATAAAACTGGTTCATATGGAATTGACAAAATTCGACCACGCCACGGGCTATCTGCAAGTAAGTTTTTAAAAAGTAAAGTTTTTAAAGTTATCACTTTATGAATATCATTTACTACCATATCAAGTTTTTAAAATCACTTTGCTAGTACAGTATATTAAATCCAGACTTATTTATTATACAACAAAATAATTTTAAAGGTCAATCAAATTTTTTTTTATCAATTTTTCTACAAGAGAAGGATGTCGTCTCCTTAATTAGTTTCTATTAAAATTGTTTATCAACATCATTATTGTACATTGTAGGTACATCGTCGGTATATTATGTATATTTAAATATATTATTCGTATAAGTACGTATTTATTATAATTATGTTATATTCATTTGTATGTATATTTTTGGTATAATATAATTATATTTAAATAATTAGCACTGTAAACCACATTTAGGCTCTCTGTATAACCCAAAGGTTGACGGATAGAAAACAATTTTAGCATTTAGTTCGCCTATTGTTCTGTACAATTTGTATTTGATGGACAATAAAGATTAAATAAATAAACATCTGTTTATACCTATGGTTTATTACGAGAGAACACTTTTAGAGTTAAAATCGCCAAATTGTAGACAACTTTGTTGTGGAACAATACTTGCAAAGTTTTATAAATAAATAATAAATAACAGACCTAAAAACAAAGTTTTCTCAAGTTATCATCCTATGAATATCCTTCAAAACCTTCAAAAACATTATACCATTATTAAATAGAAAATCCTGCGGTAGTTTCGCAAGCAGTTGAAACAGTCAGACGTAAGACACCTGGAGGGTTTTAATATTGTATGAGAGCAAAACACGCCTCGGCTACGGTATGTCTTGGCATTGTTATTCCAGAACAATGTTGCATGTTGACAAGATAAGTAAAGATGTTACGAGTATTTACAAGCTGTCGTTTGAATAAAGAATATAAGAAGTTTCATTATTTAAAGTAAAAAAATTGCTACTGTTTTTTGTGCGTGCCTTACATTATCCTACATTTGTCTGAAACAATTATTTCCAGCCAATAAATTAGTCCAAAAAGGCCAAAACCTCCCGAAAACACGAGAAAACCTTTCGCGTAACCTTAATTTATAACCGTGCGTAAACATAGACACGTAATAAATATAACCTCTTTCATAAACCGCGTAGAATTGGCCGTTTTTACAATTAAAAATAAGTTGTCGCATAAAAATTGCAACATTCGAATTTTAAATAAGTTTAAGTGACGTACCTTGATCGTTCGCGAGGACGCTGTTAGACGCGGAAGGCATGTGGACGTCTGCACACACCGGTTGCGCGCGGATACTGAAACTGAAACTGTCAAATGAATGGTGTTTTCGGCGGGAGCGCGATTCGTAGGGATGGACAGACATCGATATGAAACGTGACAGATGCACTATCGATCAGCTTATCGGTGCAATTAATTATACGATAGTTACTTTGTTACACAAGTCATCAATTTAATTGGCAGAAATTAGTTACGCTAATGCTGATTAAAATTTTATATGGCGCGAAATTAAATTAGTTCTGCAATAATTATTTATATGTTGGTTAGATGAGATGCTGAGTCATTGAATCAATTTGTAGGAAAAAGTAATAAGATGCGTGACATCAAGATCATCGACAGCACCAGCCCTAAAGACAACGCATGCGTACAAGAAGCCCTCGACGATTGCCGGGCAGACTTCGCACGTTGATTGATTCACGAACTTGTGCGCAGGTTAACTCACCCGAGCCACGTGCCTTAAGTAACGAACTCCATTCTTACAAGATCCACCTCTCCCCTCTCTATCTCTCCCAAACGAGGCACTACAAGGGTCCGCCTAAAAACCAACAGTTCTAAATAATTTGGTTGGTGTTATCTGGGCACTTAGTGAATGCGCGCGTCATTTGTTTTGAAAATGGAATCGTAATGCGAACCGCAAGTTTCTTTTTTTACTTTTTCATTAGTGCGAGCATTATTAATAACCAGTCCGTTTAAATACTTTTTATTTTGCATAAAGAGTTTTTAACTTGCGTTTTTCTACAGGCTTTCTCGATTGAGAAAATATGAATAAAGTTGGGAAAATAGCCGTTGTTTTTGTAAGGAAGATGTTTATTTTTGCGAGTCTTGCGTTTTAATATAACATGAGGGTCTGAGATCGATATAGGTTGTCCAATTTACGACGCGGCGACGTACAGTGCGATATTTCACGACCAATTATGGCCATGTTACATCCGAGCAATATTTCGGGACACAAAGGTCGTGGCTGCTGACCGGAAATTTTATGTCGATTTTCCTCCAATGTCTTTTATTAGAAATTAGCAACTACTTTATTCAGAAAAAAAATTGCTGACTTCTTACATGCAATCTCATGTATTTATGTCGCAGTTGGATTGTACCGACTTCATTTGAAATTTAACATAATTAGCATAATAGAATTATTCTTGGAAGATCATGATAAAATAATAATTAGAAAATAATTTAAAATATATCCACGAATAGGCCTATTAAACTTTTAATAAATTAAAGTCAGCAGAAAATGAAAAAAGTAAAAAAAATAAAATTCCTGTTTTTTATTTATTTAAAAGTAATTACATTATTAAAAAAAATTAATCCCCGAAGCCATTGACTTATATATTACTAGCGTAAGGACTAGACCAACCGCGCAAAGAAATGACACCAACTCGTTGACCCAAAAAAGTCAGTTTTTGGACAAACGCGACTTAGTCATCCTCAGTCCGCGGAAGAGTTCATTCGTTTTTGTTTCCATACTTGTATTGCCATAAAAATACCTAGAAGCGTATTTAAAGGCTGCAAAACTACGATTCAAAGGGTAAAAAAAAAATACCTACATGGAATATCTTATTATTGGTAAGTAACAAAGGTGTTTGTTTTAATCAAAAACGGTTTCTCCAAGAAGTCTTCTTTTCGTCGTGTCCCTGCGCGGTAATTAGTAGTCATGTATTTATCTATCCGCATTATATATATTATTAGTTCTTTATATATTATATTTACATAATTATATATTTTGTATATATATTATCTTTAATTATTGTATTGGTATATATTAATTTAAAATTAATACTTATGTATATTATTGATTTATTCTTGTAGGTATTTATAGATACTTTTTAATTTTGTTTACACCCCTGTCGCACCACCCAAATTATTTCTCTACTTAGTCCAATGGTTGACGAGCAGAGAACGCCACAAGGCGTTAAGTCCGCCATTTGTACATTTTTTTATGTGCAATAAACTTTAAATAAATAAATAAAATACTTAAAGAATTTTAAAGCGATAGTTTTACAATAATAGCGGCCATTATTGTGGTTGCGCTGTTTAAGCGACGCGCAAATATCCACCTTCGTAGTTCGATCGTTTATCAAATATACAACAACTCGAAATTATCACATTGTGACTTTTTCCATCAAATATATCACAATACTCGTAGGTTACTAGCAAACATAGCATACATATACACAGAGAAACGTGCACGAGATCGGCAACGCCGCGCCGCCGTATGCAGTTGCGCCTGATAGTTTTTGCAAGCAAATATAGTTCTGACATTTTCATGTTTGCAGTAGGCGCAAATATTTTTTTCTAAATTATTCAATTGTTTGATTACTTTTTCCAACTATTGGAATCTGAGGAAATAGACACAAACTAAAGTCACAAATATATTCAGTATAGGTTTAAAATGGATTTGTAATAATGATAAAAATTTTGCCCAAAAAATAACAGATCGACGCTTTTCAAATTATTTCTGGATGTGAATAGAAACTAAAAGCAAGCATTTTCAATCGTAAAGCAACACTTTAGGATATCCTATACAGTATATAAATATTTCAAAACTTCACGTTCTATATTTAAGCCAAAATATTTGCCCAAAATCACTTCGTTTACACGGTTTCTCTTATGTCTTCACCTTAAACAGATGGTGGTACGGTTTGGTTGTATGAAGAAATTTTAAGCAAAATGTTCTGATGGGCTTGTCCTTAGTTGAAATCATTGCCCGAAGCAATAAGAGAAATGTTATAAACTTCACGTACCTTTATAATAAATAAATAATAATAATAAATAATAATCTTTATTTTCAGGTAAAAACCCATATTCATAAGAACTCATTGTACAATTATATACAATATCAATTTGCCATTAAATTTATATGTCATATTGCAAATAAAATCTATTAAAATCTTTATGTCCGTCTTATTTCATTTTCACAATAAATATAATATCTGACACATAGAAACTTAATCATCATTTCAGCCATAAGAAGTTCACTAATAGATTCATAAAAGGAAAAAGGGATTAAAACTTCATCCCTCCGACTGACTCTATCGGTTCTAAGCTCCATTAAAACTCACGCTCAATTTTAAAGGGTTGCGACCTAGATATAGTGGATTTTGAAACTTCGTCCGCGTGCCAAGAAGATCTAGGTTGAAGTAATGTAACACGTAACATAACCGATCATGCAGGCCTCTATATTGCAGTTTTATACATTTTGAATTATTTTCTTAAAGAACTTATTTTTTAGTTGTCTGAATCGAAGAAACTGACATATTTAGCGCATATTCGAATATTATGACCTGAGCAGTAAGAAAAGCAGTTGGAAAATTATATAGTAGTGGATTTTCTATTGCAATAAACGGATTTAATTTTAATTTTTTATTTGATTCGAGCTGTTACGTCACAACAGCAGATTGCCTGAAGTGAGTGGGATGGTGACCGGATGAAATGGCTAGTAGATCAAAATTAAAAGAGGATGTATACAGGGTCATACAAAAGGATTCACTACCTAATTTGAATGCAGTACGAGCTTTGTACGAAGCACTAACTAAAAAGCCACTTGGAATGCAAAGCCATAATTTTTTTATTCGCGATACCACATACCCAATCCCTACACATGATAAACAAGGTAGAAGAAGACATTGATCTGTTCAGCTGTTCATTGACGGAATTCACAAATGCAGTTTTATTTGATTTGTGTTATGTTAGTAATAATATAGATAAAATGCATGTGACTTTGCTATTGTGTTGGGGAAACCTGTAATGACAGTGTAATTTTAAAACTTCATTCAGTACAAGATACTGAACAACTTTCCCCAAGGAACATATATTAAAAAATTAAAAATTATTTAGTTGGTACGAGTTTGTATAAAAGCAAAACATTTTAGTTTTTCAACATCATCATCAGATATATATATTATCACGTCTTTATTCCTAACAGGGTAGACAGAGCCTAGGTCTGTAAGTCCCAAAGATCACTTTTAGCGTGATGGTGGGGTTAAGATGGCAAAACTGTATCAAAATAGTGAAGAGTTGCTAGCCGCATCGCCTATTAACATGGTTTAGATTCTCGCCCATTCCGTCTATCGGCTCTTACGATCTGCGAGAAGAGAAGCAACTGGTAAATTCTAACTATTTTTCCTAAATCATATTAATATAATAGGTATACTATATATATATATTAAGAATATTTTGATATTATATTCGTTTGAATATTATTCAGAGTATCATGAACTTAATCAACACTTAAGTTACAGTATATTTAGTTGGACGTTATAGACGAAGCTTCTAGTAACTTCCGTTAATGGAATTAGCCCTGGCATCCCCTGTCCATTCTATGTTCATCACCGAACGCTAAGGGCCCTCCCACAAATCACCGGCAAATCAACCAACTTTCCCGCTCCGCTACCCTACATTCCCTTCCGCGCTCATCTTCTCCGCCCTTTCTTCCTTGCTCCACTTCACCGCTTCTCAACTCAACGGGCCCGCTCTATGGCTTCGCTCTGCGTTTATTTGTATGAATTTTAAAACTAGTTTTCGAATCCCTGTCTGATGAAGCGGAGCGGATATTTTATAAAATTCGTTTGGTTCATTTTGACACAGCTCCGCTCTTCTTTTCTGCTCTCCGCTTTAGTGGACAGGTAGCCTTAATTACACTAGCGGTTTCACCGACAGTTCATATCTTGGCTATGAGGTAAAGCCTTAATAGTGAAGTGACAATCTATCCTGTTATGGCCCGGCGTAGGTAAGGCAATGACTTTACTCCGGACCCATTTCCGGGAACGTTCCTGAAACAGACACTACAGGCATTGTTTTCGAACTCTGCATTCGCGTTCAATTTAAGAGCTTTCGAGTTTAAGCCATGCAATGGCGAAAGTAAAGATCGATAACTCATATCCATTCATATCTACTTATTTCTGTTTATCTATACTGTCCACAGTAACTTTGCCCTGCAAAGGCCTCCTTTTCAGCCTTCCCTTCGATCGTTGAAATCGAGAAAGTTGAAATGAGAGTTGGAATTCACGTTCACGAGTTGATGCGAGCTCAATATGTTTGTGCTTAGTACTTATACAGAACTATACAATACACATAGTAAATCCGATTTTATCTCTTCCTGGGGTAATTATGTCATTAGACAATAACTAAAAGAGATAGAGAGGTCCTCTGAAACCATACGACACATCGGTACTCTCCATAATCTGCTTTTGAGCTTACTTCCAATTGGAATGATTGGCTGGGTCGAATGGTGGAAAATTGGAAAAACCAGGCTCGCAATTGCAAAGTTGTCTGAACAAGTCAGTGTTAGAAAACACCAGAATAACCCACTGTTTTTTGCAGACCGTGGGCTGAAGTTAGGTCGGGAATATCCATTGTAGATAAATTGGCGCTTATTTGTGGTTCCCACATTACCCCCTATGTGGGTCCGGGTTAGAATATCTATAATACTCCATCTCTTCCTGTGGATGTCTTAAGAGGCGACTAAAGGACTGTACACAAACATCTCGTGCTATAATTTCCCAAAAAGGGTTAACGTCGGGCGGCCGATTGTAAAACTTTTCGTACAAATACATTCTCATAGAGGGTTGAGGTCAGGCAGGTTGTAAAACTATAGCCAAATCATTTAAACTGTTCCAGCTATTTCTTCTCCATTTTGCAAGGACTTTGGCATCCTTGGGTGACCACGACCATTGACATGCATGATATATTTGGGGTGGGAAAAGCGGGAAAGCGCACCCCTGGCTCCGAAGCTGCACAGCTGAGGATGCAACGCGCAAGAAGAAGAGGAGAAGATAAATTGGTTCTTCATTTATTTTGTCAAAAAGTAAAACTGTTGATTATCTGTGTATGTACGCGAACTTCTTTGTTCTTTGGAAGAACACATACATATTACATAGAAGACCAAAATAAGCCTTAAACTAACCAAGTTTGAATGAGCAAGGTCTACTTCAATTCAATTCAATTCAAAACGACACTAAATGTATTTTGTCAAGTATTTTATTTATCACCGAAAACTCGTGTGGCGAACTTTTTTGCAAAGGTTTATATGAAGTGTCTATAACAATTGATAGTTAACTGCTTCCAGTTGGTTTTTGTTGTTTTAAACAGGTCCATTATTACTCTATTTAATTAATTTCTAAATCTACAGGCAAAGTTTTTGAACCTACAAGAAGTCTAAATCCACAGACTAAAATCGAAATGTCACTGGTGGGTAGACTATTGTGAACCTCGCAGCTATACTTGTATTCAAGGGACTTTCACGAAATAAAATATACATATTCTGTCATATGTATATGTAAATATGGCATATATGCAACGAATGCTGTGTACTTCACTTTTGTGTGTGTTTATATTTGACCTATTGATATTATGTAGTGTCATTGGCGAATGAATGTATGTATAATATGTATCTTGTTTCATAACAAAAACCATTTGGCGACAAAAGCATAGGTATCAAAAATCTCTCAGTTGATTGTCACCATCCGCTACACGAGGGTAGCAGGCGGCGGCTGGCGAGTGGGGAGGGCAATGGCTGCGCGTATAGTTACTCGTAAGTCAGTAGGTTAGCCATTTATTAGAAATTTGGGTGAATAAAAAATTACAAAAATAATTATTTTCTTCTTGGGTTCCCTAAGCCATTCAGAGACATTACGGTTCAGTGTTTTATAAATGATTCCGATTGCAAGATTTCAATATACTTAGCTAGGGGGTGTAAAATCAACCTATAGATAAAGCCTTCGTATAACCAAGATGAAAAATTACTTATCCAGTTTTCAAATTTAAATTCAAATAAAAAAAAAATCCTACCCTGAATTGTAACCAGCTCTACGCTTGCTGCATTTTCTCTTTGAATGGCAATGGATATCCATTGAGCCAGGTACCATACATACTCGCAAGCGGCGCCCTATCTCACTGACCAACCCAGATTCCTAATAGTGTCTATTAGAATAGTCTATAATAATATTCCAAATCGACTGCGGCTTGCCGGACTCGATAGTGGTTACCTTGTTATTGAAATTGCTATGCTAACGTTTAGCTAACAATGGTGCTTGTTTAGTATACAATAAGCATGATGATTTCTAATTGGCCCATCAGATGGATTATTAAAAAATATTGTACACGTATTTTTTCTAAATTAAAAATATGTGATGAAAAATTTCTCCACAAATGAGAATTGAACTCACGTCACCTGACGTCATGCGGAATTTAAAGGCGCTGTACCTTTGTTATTATTTTACAATCAGAAAAAAGAAAAAATGTATAAAAAAATATTTTTGAATAATCTAATCTGATGAGCTAAAAAATACTTTCTCAGTCTACATCCGTATTCTTCTAAAATGTAGACATAGATAACTTCTCTGGCCAAGGCCAAAAGTCTACTGTACGACTCTTTTTTCAGGGGAGGTTAATTTAATTTCACTCATTACTTTGTGTTTACTTATTATTTATTTTTCTCTTGTTGCAAAATTTATTTCGATTTATTGTATGTATAATTCATATTAATATTATCTAAGTTAGTACTTAATTTAACGTTTATTTGTTTCATTTCAATAGTAGCTCCTTTAATAATAGTAAAAGATGACTTAGAGCAGCTCTCACCCTCTACTCTACCTTCCTGTATAGATAAGGACTCCCCAAGCGTTTTTTTGCGTTTCCGTAAACTCATAAATGTATGTTTCTATTTGTTAAGACTTATTACGGCTTATTGTTTACTATTGTAACCTATATATAATGTAATTGTAACTGTTGGTCACCCGAATGTATAAAATAAAATAAATAAATAGGTAAATAAAATAAACCGGCCAAGTGCGAGTTAAACTCGCGTGGAGACTGTTCCCTACAATTGATTGAATTCTTATAGGTTTTCCTGTAATCTACAAGCAATGAAATATATATAGTATTTTTTTTCAAAATTTTAGGCTCTGTAGTTTCGGAGATCAGGGGGGGAAAGGTAATTTTTTTCTTCTTTCATGAATAAAATCAAAATTGTTCATTTTACAATTATAACAAAAATATATTTGAGATCTTCGTAACGAGCCCTTTCATTTGATATATGACACAGTAAGGTTTGCAAAACTTTTTTTTTATTTCCTAATTTGTCCTCCGAAAATGACCCTTATTTTAAAAAAATATTTATTAACTTTGCACATATATATGTGTTTGGGTCATAGGATTACAACATTCTACCAAATTTCACCTGATTCGTAGCAAATTGGCTGTGACAGACGGACGGACAGACAGACGCACGAGTGATCCTATAAGGGTTCCGTTTTTTCATTTTTTGTACGGAACCCTAAAAACCAATTAAAGTGTAAGAAAAAAGACGCTGGAGCAAAGCAGCTGTGACCTGCAACATTATTTCTTTTCTCCGACACCGCTATGCAAGGAAATAGCATTTGAAAGAGTTATAAAATACTTTCATGTGCAGTTGCTTGTTCTGAAATAGCCTGCGTGTCACTAACGTGGAATGGAGCCTGTGCTGCCTTTACATCTATATCTAGAATCAAGAAGAATCAGTTTGCAGTGTCCTTAATTAAGTTACTTGTATAATGTAGGTATACTTAGTTACATTGAGATAACTTGTATTTGTAGTAAACGGTAAGTAGTTAGTTAAGTATTAAAATTATATGAAAACTTTGGCGATTCCTATCCGCAAATGCAATCAATTTTAATTAAAAAACACTACACATAGGTACGAAGTAATTACACATAAAAAAGGAAGAAAAAATATTGTTAGTCGTGCTTAATTAAAATGAAACTGTCTGTAGTAATAATATTTAAATTATATTTTCCAAATAACGCAAATTTAAAACAAAGAGCGGGAATATATCAAGAAGAGAGAAAATATTCAAACATCGAACAGGAACACGCTTCTTTTTATTCCTTTTTACAGTGTACGAGTAGCACTGGCTACATAGCCAGTGCTAAATTACGAACAGAAGTTGCGAGTTCTTTACTAAATCCTGAACAGTCCTTCTTTTCAAAGCGCGTTTCCGGTGGTGTTTACATTTACAAAAATATGTGATAGTGTACATACTAAGCATTATCACGTCTTTATGTATAATGGGGCAGATAGAGCATGTTGGGTCTTGTGGCTCTAACCATTAGCGTGATAGTGGATGAGAAGATGGAAAAATAAATACATAAATAAATATAAATATATGGGGACAAATCACACTGATTAAGCTAGCCCCAAAGTAAGTTTTAAACTTGTGTAATGGGATACATTTTATGATAAATAAAAAGGAATAAAAAGAGTAATATTTCCGCCCATACCCTGAATAGGCTTTTACAATGCGCGGGAAGAGAAGCATGTGGTGCATTCAAAGGTTTTTCTATTCTCCCAGACCAGCATGGACGTTACGATAAAATGATGATGATAAGATACGATACTAAGATGATAGTTGACCAAGCAAGCGAAGCGTCTCAGTTTCGAAATTGTCCAGAAATGATTTTGTCCTACTGTCTGCCGTTTTGGCCTACAGGTCGAATTTATCAACCGATTTTGACGAAAATTGGCAACACAAGTTCCTTGTTTAGTCCACCGCGATTTTTGATTGGGGGAGAAATACGGGGAGAAGGGGGAACTGTGCTGTAGCGTTATTTATTGACGGTTCTCAATCAAATTTGAGAGGCATATTAGGAACTTCATTCTACGCATGATGTTGCAAAAAGAAAATCCAAAAGGGGGAGTGGAGGGGCAAAGGGGGGAAGTTTTCTGTAGCGTAATATATGGACGGATTTCACTGAAATGGCTTTGCTAAGCTAGGGGAAAGGGAAAAGTGTCGGTTATTGCATGGTTATATGAGCTCGCGAGGTCTACTGTTCTCATAGAACCACTAATAAAATATTGTATCAAAGTTGTCATAGTATAAATAAATAAAATAAATATATTATAAGGACAAATGATACTGAATAAGCTAGCCCCAAAGTAAGTTTTAAACTTGTATTATGGGATACTAACTCAACGATACTATATTTTATGATAAATTCATATATAGATAAACACCCAAGACCCAGGAAAATAGAGAGTATGCATGCATTTTTTTATATTTTTAATCGATAGTCCTCGTCGAGAAATAGCCGCAAAAAATAAATCAGTGCCGAAAAACATGTATATGGTGTATAAAATAAATATTAAAAATAGCAAGTAGATTATAACAACTAAAACACACCATTTTAAAATATGATGTCAAAGGCTAGAGACAGACGCTAGAGACAGAAGCTGTTTTTCTTTTTTGGGTACTTTTGATATTATCAGCCAGTGATGTTTGATAAACCTATATATTATAAAAGTACATACATTTCGAATGTCATCGATAGTCAAACTACATGGACGGACAGTCCTACCGAACGCACCCGAACTTGTCATTTCCCTTTTGTGAACTTTGTCGTCATTTCCTTTTTATTTGTCAAAAGTTCTCGCGCAATATTTGCATATTTTCAATAATTTATTTCTAATCCAAATAAGAGTCAGTAAGAAAAATTATTAACTAGGCTTGGTAACGAATTAATAGAAATTGTAAAATAAAAATATGAGCCGGATTGGTATTACATGCATATATATTCCTTATTTGAAAAAGGCCATTTTCCAACTTGCCCTGGCTGGGAATCGAACCCAGAACCTCCGGATTAGCGGTCTAGCGTGTTAACCATTACGCCACGGAGGTCGAGTATAACTCATTCAAGTAGACTTGCTTGAGTCAACGCAGCATCAGCTCCTGTGTATACTTGTTGTTGAATCGTGAATTTATGACGACTCGCTTGGATGACTCTTATAATAAAAATATTTCTGACTGTAATACTATTTCTTTATTACTTTCTTCCATGCTGGTCGGAGAGAAAAGGAAAAATGTAGAGTACCATCTGCTTCGCCTCCCGCGCAGATAGAGGGAATGGGCGAGAAACTGAATTATGTTAAGGCGGAATATGAAGAGAACTGTCGAAACTTCATTTATTTCTGTTAAGGCCGTACCTGATTTTTCCGGGGTCCAGTGCTGCCCCCATTTAAAATAAATCATTTCAAAGAAAACGGAGACATCATTTAAAATTTTGCAACTACCAAGTCCTAGATAACCCTTCAAAGTATTCTATGAACTACTGTTTACAGTTTAAAGTGAGAACGTTAAGCTTTACTACGCACATTTGCGAAAAACGGCCACTTTTAGCTAATGTGCGTAGTTAAGCTTAACGTTCTCATTATAAACTGTAAACAGTAGTTCATAAAATACTTTAAAGGGTTATCTAGGACTTGGTAGTTGCAAAATTTTAAATGGTGTCTCCGTTTTCTTTATTTAGGTACGGCCTTAACTAGAACTTTGATTTGAAGTGATTCTTAGCGTTAAAACATTTTTGTAGGTTTTTCCGGATACCTTACAATGTGCCCGCCTTCTTAAAATTTTAATATAAATCATATACCATTCTAAAAAAAATGTTAAGTAATGATATCTTAAAATTATTTTTCTTCCAAAACTCTAAGAATATAAGTTGAGGAAAAAATATTTTTACTTAAAAATATTAGTATTGTGATTCCGAAGGTGCCCCCCCGGCCTTCTTCATTTTCGATACAAAAAAAAATGTTATAAAAATAATTCATAAAAAGCGATAAAATCTACATTCCGCGTCATTTCGAGTTCATTCCCCGCCTCCCGCTTCACAGTCAAACGAAATATGTCAAAAAGCATGCGGTGTTTTGCGGATCGCCCGGTTGCCCCGCACCTTATCCCCGTGTTTGGGTCGAAAGGGCCTTAATAGGCGATGCGACTAAATACTATCAGGCCCATGTCACTCCCCGTTTAGGTATTGATTATATACCTACAATATTACTAAGAGCGCGGCGGCAACTCCAAGTGGTAAATTCAGTTATACGAATCGTTTGTCCAGAGTAATAAGAATGAAATCGGCCTGCAATGGATGTCTAGGTATCCAAACGAAAAGATGCTGAGTTCTGACGTGAGCTAAATTAAACCATATCGCTAACCAAATTGAGTAGATATTTCTTTGTTGAGTTATACTTCTGTACGTGAGTACATCTGTGGTATTACGCACAAGTGCGGAGGTTTCCTCACGATGTTTTCCTTCACCGGAAGCTAGTGGTGGTGGTTGAAATGACCGTGAATGAGTTCAAACTAAGAGGCACAAGTCGCGCCTAGTGAGAATCGTACTCGTGCCCAGGGCTTGGAATACCGTTAAAAATCTGGTAACGTTAATTCTGTCAAACGGCGTTAACGTTATCAGCAAAGATAACGTTATGCTGGGTAACGGTATTTTTCCCACTATTTACCGATAATCAGATAACGTTACCAATGATATTAACGGTAAAAAGTATTGTTAACGCTGTGTTTCTTTTCGATATTTGACAGAATAAATTGATGAGAGTTTGTCGAGTAGGCTACCAGAGCTATTTATATAATACTAGCTTTTTCCCGCGGCTTCGCTCGCGTATCCCACGGGAACATTACTTTTTTCCGGGATGAAAGGTACCCAATGTTATTTCTAGTACCTCCCAGGATATGTGTACAAAGTTTCATGATGATTCGTCAAGTAGTTTTTGCGTGAAAAGGTAACAAACATCCACGCTTTCACATTTATAATATTAGTAAGGATTTCCTAAGTATTGAAAAAAGTATCGTTACTTATATCGTTAATTGATAACGTTATAAACTGTATTATCGATACCCCTTATGACGTTACCACTACTACTAAAAAACTAAAATAACGGTATTTAACGTTACTTTTGGTGTGAATTTGGTATCGTTAACAAGCCCTGCTCGTGCCTGCAGACGCATACAGACGCACAGCTAGTGCTTTACCAAAGAAGACAGTAAGAGTATACAGAACGGAATCTCCTAAGGTACGCGCAATATGCGTCCCCGTTCCCCGTCCCCGCACCTTTCCCCCGTTACATATTTATATGGATACTTCTTGTCGACTCAGATTTGGATATTTTTCAAAATGCCGGTTGAAAACGTAATAAATCATATTTAACGTCATTCAAAAATGTCATAAAAGTTTAAGACGACCCTTATTAAGACGCAACTCACGCAACTTTTTGTTTGACTAACTTTTTTATGCGATAAACTTTAAGGGGTCATGGGTGTCAGAGGCTAGGCAAAGACAGACAGACAATTTAGGATGTTTGCAAAAAAGAAATGAAATTATGACCAAAAACAAGTATTTTAGCACCATTATCGTGTTTATGCAGAAGTCAAAAAATCAAAAGCTTTGTCGGTTGTAGCTATGAATATATTCCGTCATCATTAATATAATAATATACCACGCTCACTAGACTTGCACGCTCACGTCGCTCACGTTTAAAATTGGGAAGGTTACAGAAATGACACAAAAAACCTCGTAAAATGATACGATATTTTTTGCACGCACGCACCGCACGTTTACCGCTAAGATGGGTTACATCTAGACATGGGTAACTCCGGATTCGAATATTTAAATGAGCCGATTCATCAACAGGAGCCGATACCTGTACTGAATCCCAGTAATCGTTATCGGCTCCCGCGAGTTATTGAGTTCGCACCGATCTTAGTCCCGCAGGGAATCGGCGTCTGTCGGGTCGCGAGCCGCGAGCCGCGTTTCAGCTCCACCGCGTCTCGGGAGGAATCGGGAGTCAGGAGTTAATATTATTCTGTATTGAAACCGGTACCAGAAAGGACGTCTTTATTCTGTAGATTCAATAGCGAAACTTAGCGGACCTCGGAACTGGAGCCGATAAGGGAATAGGAATCATGAAGATGAATCGGTACCGGATGCGGAGTATGATTCAGTGAGTCGAAACACTCCTTGGAGTCGAGATTACCCATGTCTAGTTACATCAACCGAAAGCACACAAACGAAGTCTTGAAGATAGAAATTAAATACTGACTACTACATTACAAACCAATCCCTTTATTGCACAAAAGAAAAATATAGGACATTATAACCTAAAAAACTAGGAAATGTGCAAAAGGCGGCCTTATCGCTCGCAATTGATTCCAGGCAACCTCGCCCAAATAGAAAAAGTGATGGGAAATATGGTAGGTAATTTATTCCATACAAAATTATTATGTGATGTCCAATTTTTTTTTTCATACGTCATTTTTTATATTCGATTTCTTGGGTACTGTGAAGGTATTAGTGTTTTGTATAGACCTTACCGTAAAAAAAATTACGTAAATTGCTCGCAAATTGCTATCGGCGACGATTAGTCAAGACTGCACGATGCAAATCCAGATAATTTTCCCATACAAGTTTACCGATCAGCTGATACAAGTTTGTATGGAAAGCAAAAAAATATTTTTCATAGTAGGTATGAATGAATTTTTAATTAAGTACTTAATAAAGTTTATAATACCAGTAGTGTTATGTGGATATTTTGCTTTTTTGCATCGCACAGTATTCTCAGCTTATCCCTATATAAAATGCTCTTAGCATTAAGTCCGCCATTTGTTATAAGTGTAGGTATTTTAACTAAGGAAAAATAAGGTACTTGTATTAAAAATCATTTTTGTAAATATATTTTAATATCCACGCATTGTCATGAGAAATTAAAATGTTTCTATACTCATTTTATTTTATGGTCACTATAATCATTCCCGCGAAATATTCGCGTAAATAGTTTAACAATGAGACCAATAATTTTACTCTTTAGTTAATCATTCAGATAAAGATACACCATCACGTCTTTATCCCCAGTGAGGTAGATAGAGATGGGGCGATGCTCTGTCTGCCCCATTAGGGATAAAGACGTGATAGTGTATATAGGATCATCATCATTACAGCCGCTTGACGTCTACTGCTGGATATGGCCCAAGGATTTCCAAAATAACCGATCTAGAGCGGCCTGCATCCAGCAACGTTGGTCAGGTTATTTGATCTCTTTGTAGGAACTGTCTTACACCTACTTGCCAGAAGGTAAGTAGTCAGATATAGATGTTATTTACTGAATTTAAGACCAAGCTTACATAGGTTATTTGACTTAAGTATGTCAACGAGCTCTTAGCACGTAGAGCCGAGTCGCATAATACAACATTCTCTGAAACAGTAATTCCAGCTCCACGCGCGTAATTACGAAACGAAACACAATCACGCTTTATGAAATCATCAAAATAACGGTAGTAGAGAAGAATGACCAGTCGCCACTTCGTTGAACTAAAGGCCCATTTACACGGTCCAAGTTTATTGCCTGTTGCATACAATTAAATTGAAGCAATAGAAAACTTGCATGGTCTAAATAGAACATCAGCCATACAAATCATTTATTACTTCAATAAAATTGTATGCAACAGGCAAAAAACTTGCACTGTGTAAATGGGCCTTAACTTACTACTCGTTTATTTCGAGTTGACCATTACCACCCTCCGCGCTTCCCCGCACCGCGCCTTCAAACAAAGCCGCTTCGCTTGAACAGATAGCAGCGCGTTGACGTATTTTAAAATATGCAGTTTTTTAAGAAAACTTGTAAGATATCAAATTTTGCTTGCTTGCTTTTAGTGATACTTTACGTCACCACATTCAATAAAAAGATTTTCTTTTGAATAGTTCTACGATCACGCCAAGCAAGATTTTCTCATATGTGAAAATGTTTTTTTGTTAACGGTACTAGTAAATTGTTCTTATGACGTCATTTTGACAGCGACCATCTAAAGGTAAACGGGTAGTACTTCGGCATAGTAAGTTTTGACACTTCAAGACCCAAAGGCCACTTTTAGCGTGATGATGGGCGAAAAAGTGGAAAAATGAATTAAAGTAGTGATAAATGGCTGACAGCAGCATCGCATCCTTACTAATATTATAAATGTGAAAGCGTGGATGTTTGTTACCTTTTCACGCAAAAACTACTTGACGAATCATCATGAAACTTTGTACACATATCCTGGGAGGTACTAGAAGTAACATAGGGTACCTTTCATCCCGGAAAAATGTATTGTTCCCGTAGGATTTGGGATACGCGAGCAAAGCCGCGGGTAAAAGCTAATATTAAGATAATTCAATTTTTCTCCAATTTCCTCGATCGGCTTTAACGATCTGCAGATGTCAATGTTTCACAATAAAAGAATTACACATCTTCATTTACTATATTTTAATATTTATGAAAACGAAGCGACAATGCGCTTCCTTAATTACCCACCCATCATGCTAGTCACCGTCGGGTCAAAATTCAAAAGTTTTAAAAAAGCCAGAAAACTTGTGAACTCTATATTTTGGCAACTCCTGGACCACCTCACCAGCTTTTTGTTCTCTCATAATGATGTGTGAGTCATTAGTTTCACAAACAAAGGAGTTATACTTCTTTGTTTACTATAGTTTCAATCTTTATGAAAACGAAGCGACAATGTGCTTCCCTGATTACGTTTTGTGCTCGAATGTAACTTGATTACGATTATTTCGTGTTGTTGCGAGATTGGAGATTTGATTATCGGAGAGCTTCCGTGGGCAATAGCGGGGAAAATAAATGCGTTTACCCGGAAAATAGGAATGTATATTATATTAGCGAAGGATTTGCACGAGTGGTCTTGACCACTCGTAATTTTGATATTTGCGTGCAAATGTCTACGAAACCTTTCATGAAGAATAAGTTCCGTTTCACGCTGCTGTTTAGGGTTCCGTACCCAAAGGATGCCAACGGGACCCTATTACTGAGCTTCCACTGTTTCTTCATTTGTCACAGTACTCTAACTATTGAACCGTAATAGTAACGTAACTATAACAAAAAATACTGAAAATAAAATAAATACAATAAACGTGATTTTTTCAGCGTTTTAAAATATTGTATGGAGATACGGTACCCTTGAGTATGAGTCCGACTCGCACTTGACCATTACAAGAACATTATTAGCGGTTTCTTCCTGCTGTGCTTGCATTAACTGAATTAACGTGCCTTTAAGCATAAAACTTCCCGTACTCAGGTCTTAGGTTTTAAAACTATATCTTGTTAATTAATTTGTTTATAATCTTCTTGCTCAATAAAACTATAATATGTTGTTAATTAATTAGTTTATATAATATTCTTGCACACTAAACTAATAAAATAATACTTTTCTGACCCAGACCACATCCCTATTATTGTTTTACGTCTAAATACATTCGTGTTTCCCGAAAGGTTAAATAATGTACATTCCTAATGCTAAACACGAGAACGTCGATATTATCGGCATGCTCAGCAGCACCAGCCAGTCATCTAATCTGCCAGGCGAGGTCGGAATTATTGATGAGATATCGAATGACAAATAACCACACGCCCCGCAGATAATCGCGTGCGCTCTAACGACGTACCACATTTTTCTTTGTACAAACTCTAACGCGAGAATTGAGTATCAAATATTTATTCAGTAATTAGGCCTTTGCAGATACTTTTATATAGTACATGTATATATATACTATTATATATACTTTACTTATGTGTATATATATATATATATATATATATATATATATATACATTTATACTTACATACATATACTATACAGTACATGCGTAATTTTTTTTAGGCCAACTCACACTTTTGAAGTGTCCAAAATCATAGCTACGAGTACTTTATATCTGTTTGTTTTTATTAAACATTTTATTTATTATTATTATAGTTTGAGCTAGATCAAAAGTAAGTTTATACTAGTATTTATTTTTTAATTTTATTTATTTTTTAATACACTAACTTTTTACGGGATTATGGGATTACAACTCAACGATACTATATTTTATAACAAAAACGTATATAAATAAACACACAAGACCCACGACAGTTTGGAAAGGGCCATTTTCCAACTGGCCATGACGATCGAACCCAAAACCTCCAGATTGACGGACTTGCGAGTTAACCATTACACCACGGAGGTCCTCAGTCGTGTAATGTTTATTTATATTATTAATTATTTTAAAAGAAAATCTACCGATATTAGCGTTTGGTAACGATTACTGCTGAGTAGAAACGCCGATAGAATCAGACGGGTTTTGTCAGTTTAGAAAGTTAATATAGTCGTAAGTACCTAATACAATGCAATACAAATAAAACATGTTAAGCTTGTGAACCGTGTAAACGAGAGCCAAATCCAATTAACAGAATAAATAATACAAAGTAGGTAGTCTTACAAAACGGAGCCGAGTTGACAGTCCCTCCTGGTGGCACCCGTTCACGAGTTGACACGTGGATCAGCCATGGCCAAACTTAGCCATATTAGGGGAAAATCCGACAAAATACTAAAATACGCAAAATACTTTATTTATGCCACCAGCTGTTGCCACGCGTAGTTTAGGAGTAATTAGTTATTTTTCAACACCCTTGCTCATAAAATCGATCTAATTTCACCGGTTTTAGATATATAAAGCAGCCTATAAAACACGCGTGTGTTAGAAACGCAAATAGTGAAGTTATATTTCTATAACTCACGATTGGCTATTGCGAAAGAAAGGGACAGAATTAATGGTAAATCCAGTATGAATGAGAGAGTAAGAAAGTTTGACAGTTGTGTGTGAGCGAGATAGTTAGATAACATAAGGTGAAGGTTAGACAAAGAAAAAGAATAAATCAGACATCGAACGTCATCGTTGTTTCAATATTTATCTTTGTATGTTACATACGCTTCAAATTGTTTCCTTTTTTTTCAAATTTCGAATTCGCATGCTGCGCGGCGCCATCCAGTAGGCCGCGCACCCTGCTGGCTGATTTTAAAAAGTAAAACGGCGGGAAAGCAACAGTGTGCATTAAAGTTTTATGGTTCAGTTTATTTAAAATCAAAAATATCATTTATTAGGTATTTTCCCGCGCAAGTATGTTGAAAAACGTCGTACGATATACGTGCGTATATTGGTTAAACACAATCAGCTCCTCACGCCCTCGCGTTCGCTCGGGCTGAAATTCCGCTTCGTGTGTTATAACCACCATGATGCACTTATATCGTAATGTACTATAACTGGAAACCTCACATTTTTCGCAATAAATAGTCCTTATTGAGCTATCTAAATTCTAAATGGATTAACAGCCTTCCATTCAACCCTCTAACTTTTCTGCATATTACACAGAAAACCAGTCGCAACGCAAATAATAATATTAATGCTAAAATTAATTTCAATTTGTTCAGCCACTGGTTTCAATGCGAAACAAATATCCATCCACACATACATCCATCCATTCAAAATTTCACATTTACCTAATATATTTAGACAAATTTCTAGCGGTCCGCGAATCTATACTTCTAAAAAAATTAGCTAAATATACTTTCATGCTTCTAAGTTTTTTATTTAAGTTGTATTTTTCTTACTGAAATAACAACTGCCGCTTCCTACTTCGGCACCAAATGATGCACCACTGAACCATTTTCTCCGATGATAACTTACAATCAAGCGCCAGGCGCGAGCGAAGTGTCTAGCTCAGATTTATCTTGGGCAAAACTGCTTATATCCGGCTGTCCGCCAGGTGTCCGGCTGACCGCCAGGTGTCCGGCTGTCCGCCGGCTGTTTGACTGTTCTCCACTGCGGTTCGAATTTCTAAACAGATTCTCGTGAAATAATGTGAGCAGGTTCGATGTTTTATGTCAGAGTGTTGATGATGAAAATGGCAGAATCGGTATGCTCAAGGAGCCACGTTATCCAAGACTACTTAAACTGTGCTGGGTTGGCCAAGACAACCCAACAAAACTTGGCTTGCTTGTTCAACATACAATACGTTCAACAACTGAAATCTAAAATACGCATCGTCACTCGACTCCACTAATCCACGAACGAAGCTGATTTCCACGCCACCATTGTTGCCGTATCAGAATAGTTTACATTTTCACTAATGTACGGATTGACGTTCATTTGCGCCGCGCGAAGTTGCTTGGTCCAAGTTACAAGCACAAAATCACCAAAGAGCAAAAATCTAAATTTTATAACGGGAGACCCGTAAGGCTTGAAACTACGTTAAGCCAGGCCTGTGTCACTCCCCGTTCAGGTATCGAAAATGAAAAATACCTACATTATTACTATGCGTGCAGGCGGCCCCTCCGGGTGGTAAATTCAATTATATGAATCGTTTGTCCAGAGTAATAAGAATGAAGTTGGCTTGCAATGGATGTCTAGGTATTTATACGAAAAGGTGCTGAGTTCTGACGTGAACTAAATTAAACCATATCGCTAGCCACATTGAGTAGATATTTCTTTGAATTTCTTTGCTGAGTGAGACTTATGTACGTTAGTATTATTTATTCTGTGGTTAAGCGGACGCTCCGGATGGATTCAGTCCGTCTCTGTCACAAACCCTACGTGCGACAGAAACACGTGACCAGCCATAGTTTCAGCTATCTCTATCGCACGTAGGGTTTGTGACAGAGACGGACTGAACCCGTCCGTGGTGTCCGCTTAACGTAGTTTCAAGCTTTAAAGAACCAGAACCCGCGAGTGGCAAGTAAGCTTTTACACTATGACAGCATAGGGGCCCAATTTGGTACCACTTTACGTCTTAACATAATCGTCATACAAACTTGTATGGATTTTTCGAAATAGCTAAAATATGTTTTCGAAGCCATATTCGAAGTTCCGCCATTTTTTAAGTTTTCGGAAAACTGGATCAACAAAAATAATCTATACAATTCGCTCACAGAATTTCACAGAATCGGTTGAGAAATGCGACTTGTACCACAGAATAAATAATACTAACGGACAGAAGTCTCACTCAGCAAAGAAATTCAAAGAAATATCTATTCAATGTGGCTAGCGATATGGTTTAATTTAGCTCACGTCTGAACTCAGCACCTTTTCGTATAGCCACCTAGACATCCATTGCAAGCCAATTCCATTCTTATTACTCTGGACATACGATTCGTATAACTGAATTTACCACCCGGAGGGGCCGGCTGCGCGCATAGTAATAATGTAGGTACATTTTTGATACCTAAACGGGGAGTGACACAGGCCTGTTTGCACGCGAGAACAGTTGGACATCCGGAATTCGGACACACGAAAGAATTTTTGTCGAAGTTGAAACGAAGACGATTCGCTCGCTCAGTCATTAAACCAGTGCCTAAATAAGTTTATATTTTTTATAAGTAGTTAAAAATTTTCACAAGTGAAAAACAAATAAAATTTCTTGCAATCCAAAACAAAGGTGCTTTTCTACATCGTGTACAAGAGGTAATTAATATCTATTAAATAAAAATGCAACAACACTTACAAATAGACGAAGAATTAAAAGCTAATTTCCACCCGCCGCCTCCTATAAGTTACACCACCACATCGCCACTCACTCGCTATCACGCCTGTGTTTGCTCGTAACAAGCAGACTCATAATGAACAACTCGACATGGTGTCGGGTAGTCATGCAGCTGAGAACAGTTGTTTAATGTATGTTAATTTCAACCTGAAATGGTTGTTAAAACACTGGCCTACTGCACATTACAAGACTGCCAAGAGGAAATCGTGAAAGGGGGGGAAACTCTATTCTGTACGATTATATATTTGGTAACTCTGGGTTAAATTCTGAGGAAAATTACAGATTTTACGTTTTACGCATACATTAAAAATTAAATAGTGAAATAACACAATTCTAGTTGTTGTCCTTGCATTTTTTGGGAACCTCTACAGCCCACATCTGCCATCCGATTATCTACCCAATGAGCTTTTATAGCTCAATTCAATCTCCAAATAATATTTTCTCAGAATTTAGATTAATGCCCCCGAAATAAAGTTATTCTAATTTTTGTCCAGCAAGAAGAAAAAAAAGAATGTAGATTTTTTTATGTTTTTTAAAAACTGTTTAAAATTCAAGCACCATACGATAGATCTCCACGCCCTGCATGTTTTGACATCTCTCTCATAGAGGTATCTTTAATTTTGACCGATCTACGGCCACGTCGCACTTTTTTCTGAACATACATCGGCCACATACACTGGTGATCACCATACATATACATAAACATTTTCAATTTTGTTTTGGCTCATCCAGACGACGTACAAACGTGATAACGTAGTAACAAACTATTTCAATATCGGCTGCACACTGCAGATTCCTATGCGATATTCCGTGTAGGTAGGTACACCGTAATTATCTTATTAGTGCGTTTATTAGTTCCTCTCAAACATTTCTCATTAGTGCATTCCGAAATCAGTAGTTAATATTTGATTCCTAAATCGACTGCTATTCATATTACGCTATGGCAGGCCCGTATTTAGGGGGTGGCGGGCTATTTGAGGCTTCTGCCCCGGGCGCCAATTTTAGGGAGTGCCAAAATCGTCAAATATATTTTGCACCTCCTTTCTTTCCGCCCGCGGTCCACAATAGAACTTAAACATTTGCTATGGTGTAGGTAGGTAAATAATATTTGTTGTGTTTCGCAGATGAATACCTATAGCGGTGGTGGCTAAGCAGTTGTATGTACGGCTATGAGTCTGTGAGGTTCGAGTTTGATCCTCACTCCTTCTTATAGTCGGAATGGTTTCACTGTAGCTTCAATTTCAAATCATCTTTGACCAGTATGTAGCCACGGGGATCTCTCTGTCGTTAGCCTCATTAAGGTCATTTATAGATGACATAGGGCAGCTCGGCAATGACATAAGGTGGTCCATTAACTGAATGGCACCGCAGTCGCTAAGTTTGCTATCAGCGTGACGCCACCTAACTCGGTTTTCTCGACACCTCCCATCACCAGCCCGGAATCTATTGAGTGACTTCCTGACTGACCAGGGGAGGTATCTACCCGGTGGAAGTTTGTCTGCAGATGAGAGGTTTGACGGTGAGTTTGAATCTTTGCAACTACTACTCTACTTCCGGTGAAGGAAAACATGGTAAGAAAACCTGCACACTAGTTCACTAGTATGTTATAATGACTGTTGACTTTAGGCAGCTCGAACAATCTGACAACAGTGTTAGCTGTTAACACACTCGACAAGATAACTAAAAAGTTAAGAACCACTGCATTATAGGAATTTATTGAATGGAATAGGGCAGTGTGGCCGTCACATAATTTAATCTACGCGGTTGAATCGGAAAATTCGTAGAACAATGGGAACAATGGACTCTCCGGTATTGTTCGAACAAATTCGGTGCATTAGAATGGATTTTGATCATCTATTAACAAATTCAACGTATTGGAAGCATTCAGTTTGTTGTTTGGAGGGCTACAATGGTCATGGCTAGCTAAAACAGATGTTATATTTCCACAGATGTGGCACTAAATATTCTTCCAGGCTGGTCTGGGAGATAGGAAAAATCTTAGAATGTACACGCTGCTTTTTCCAGCGCAGATCGTGAAAGCCGATAGCGGGAATTGGCGATTAAACACACATTAAAAATCTTTTGGGCAAGATTAGGAATTATCGACACGTCTGGCTGCTGAGGAAACAACATTTGGTAGTTCCAAATAATATATTTAAAATTCAGCTATTATACTTACTATGATATGACTAAAGTATAGGTACTTACAATTTTTGATACTTAAAAGTGTCTGCCAAGGGATGGAACCGAACAAAGTGTCTTGCAATGTGTGATGCGATTTCTTACATTATTACGAATAATATGAAACTAAGCTTTACACTATAACAGCAAAGGGGCCCAATTTAGTACAACTTTACTACCTAAAATGTGCCAGAGCCACCACGAGCCAATTTTCAAGGATTGTACTTTCCTGTATTGGGGCTGTTCATAGAGAAACATTCAGTCTTTATAAAATAACTAGCGACCCGCCCCGGCTTCGCACGGGTACAATACTGACACAAATACTACAGAATGTCTTCAAACCTCTAACAAAATTTGGTCAAAACAAACAGAAACCAATTAATATAGGTACCTACTAAAACTCAATGAAATAAGTAGGTGGGTATACTTTTATCGTATGAAATACCTATACTCTTCAGGACTAGGTAGACTAAATAGGTATTCAAGTATCTATGCGAAAACACGCGCTGTTATTTTTTGCGATAACTTCTTAGTTATTCATTTAAAGTATATAGTAGTGTAGGGGTAAAATAATCTGCATGAAATGCTTAATGCAAACGTTCCACACTCGACTCTCGTGCGCGTACCTGAGAGTTTCTCTGATTTTGTTCAGCAAGGCGTTATGAACGTTCAGGTGAAGATTCTCCCATACGACGTATTCTTGCTGCCCGTGCTTGAGAACTATGTTTAGAAAGTTGAGACCTGGCTCTCTTAGGCATTTTTAAATGTTTGAGAAAATATTAATAGCGTGTAATATTCTATCTCTGAAAAGAACTGTTGTTTAGCCCTGAAAAGAACTGTTGGTTAGCCCTGAAAAGAACTGTTGGTTAGCCCTGAAAAGAACTGTTGGTTAGCCCTGAAAAGAACTGTTGTTTAGCTCTGAAAAGAACTGTTGTTTAGCTCTGAGAAGAACTTTTGCGTAGGTGTAGTTTTAAGAACGATATCTTAAAAATATTGCACGAAAATTATTAGACTTCGCACACGACCGCTGCGTAGGGAGCCGACTTCGCGTCTGAGCCGCGCGGGTACCTTACTCATAGATCTAAACTCCCCTCCCGCACGGGCGCCTTGGTGACGCCCACTTCGCAACGGGCCGTGCAGCAGAAATCGTAATATTTTAATTTCGCCATAACTTCAAAACCAAACGTCCAATTTTAATCATTCAAAGACTAAAAATATTATTTACATAAACTGTACTTAGTGATGAAATAATTTATTTTGATAAGAATTATTAGCATGACTAAAATAAACGCGTTTAAATGTAGTCCAAAAAAAATCAAGATTTCTAAATAAAAAAATGGTTGTTGTGCCTCACTTGACATAGATAGGTATAGTGTGTCGCGGACTTTTTTATAGATATTTTAAGATCTACAATTAATATGAACATTTTATGGTTCTATCTTTTATAGTTTAGGCAGCGTACGCAAATTATGTAACTTTTCTGGTAGATTTTTTACACCTTGTGTCCGAAAAACCCAAATATCTTAAGGAACGCTATTTTTTTCCAAAAAAAAATTAAGCCTTTGTTACTCGTGGATATTGTAGCTTCCGAATGGTGAAAGAATTTTTGTAATCGGTACTTTTTGAGCCTATTCATTACAAACAAACATACAAAGTTTTCCTCTTTATAATATTAGTGTAGACAGGAGTCGCGGGCTCTTGCTCTACAATCGTTGTAGTCTGTTAATGTTTTACTTCTATTTTATTCAATGTACGCAGTAGCGGCGTTTGGGTAGGTCGCGGTTGGGCGACCGCCCAGGGCGCCAGATACAAAGGGGCGACAGGGGGCTTTTTGGGCAAGGGGGGGTCACAGGTAATATAATAAATATGTCAGAGCCAGACTGACGAGTAATCGACCGTGCGACGCTTTTATAAGCCGAACACAACAAGGCAATAGTGGGGATTAACGAGTTTTATAAACTACCCACGTGGCGCCTCACGCCACGTGTTAACTACTATCCCGACAAATATATAAATAGCGGCTGGTTAATGGCGGCAACTCCTAGACTCTTATTTGTATACACCCCCCTCCCTTCCTTCGTTTACAATGGGGCGGCAAATTTGAAGAATCCTATATCGTACTTGCACCCCTCCCCCCCGTCGGTAGAAATAAATCCTATAAGATTGAAGCCTAAGTCAGAGTCCGAATTGCAGTTTGGGAGGGGGGGGGGATTTCGCCCGGGGCGCTGGTAGAGCTATAACCAGCACTGAATGTACGAGTAGCTGTCACGAGGGTGATTAGGTCTTCACATTTTTCTTGCTTTGGTTCTGGAAGCTCATGGATTGTTAAGTTGTTTTTTTTACAATTTATTCTAGATTTAGCACTTTATTACTATTGCTCAAGCTACAGTCTTATTTTTTGAGAGATTATTGATTTTTAAGATAGTGTATATGTATACGTGGCACTTGACATAACTGCAAGCATAAATGAATGTGAATGTACAGCTGGCACATATAAATGAAGATTTGTATCAGCACCAGCCAGATTAGGAGACTGAAATAATCTAAACAAAATTATAAAAAATTTTGCCCGATTTTGAATTTTTTAGATTTTTGTCTGGACCAAACAGAGATTTAGTTTTCTGGAAACCAGTATGTGCCAAGAGTACTTACTTTTTCTGTGTACCTATGGATAATCCTAATGATACTCCTGTGTTCTACCAGAGAAGAAACCGTGCTGCGCGGGATTATTTTCTTTTTCGGGACATATTGTATTTTGCTGGAAGTTTGGACATCGGATGAAATGTCGGGACAATCCCGGCGAATCCCGCTCATCTGGCAACCATACGTAAATCTCAAAAAATATTTTGTTTTTAGGGTTCTGTAGGAGTACACACATACATTGTTAAAATGAAATTCAGCAAATTCTTGTAGCGCAGGCGCACGGCAGTCGCCCTCCGCCTGCCTCCGTTCCCACTCGCGGACTTCTATCCTATATGTAATTTTTGTGTTCGATTTAACTTCGTAACTTGTACTTGTGTTGTGAAAAGTTATTGAAACCAATATACCCGGACTTTCGTGAACTGCATACTGTTGTTTTACTGTGGACACTAAACCTACCTACCAGTTAGCTTTCTTGTCAGATAGCCCATACATTTCGTAGTGACTTTATACAGTGGTAATAAACACTTAACAGTGGTGACCCCGACGTGATGTAGGGGTACACACATACAGTTCCATACAAAAAATTAAAAAACGGAACCCTTATAGGATCACTCGTGCGTCTGTCTGTCTGTCCGTCTGTCACAGCCAATTTGCTGCGAATCTACTCGACCGAATCATGTGAAATTTAGTAGGATGGTGTAATCCTATGACCCAAACACATATGTGCAAAGTAAATAAATATTATTTTAAATTATGGGTCATTTTCGGGGGGTAAATTAGGAAATTGAAAAAAAAAGTTTTGCAAACCCTACTGTGTCATAAATCAAATTAAAGGGCTGGATATGAGGATCTCAAATATATTTTTGTTATAATTATAAAATAAAGAGTTTTGATTTTATTTTGTCCATTCCCCCCCCCCCCCCCCCCCCGATCTCCGAAACTACTGAGCCTAAAATTTTGAAAAAATGCGGTATATAGTTCATTGCTTGTAGATTTTAGGAAAACATATAAGAATTCAATCAATTGTACTGAACCCTCTCCACGCGAGTTTAACTCGCACTTGGCCGGTTTTTTTTGCATATGCATTGTTTATTCAAATTTCAAATAATACATTATTAATACATTCAATAAAAATGAAAATAAAGTTATAAATAGAACACCTCTACCAAAGCACCGTATTGAGGCAACGTACCAAAATACTGGCAATGTTTCCTCGCTGTACCGCTAACCTATACGCTGAGCGAAATACTCGTAGCTGCCAGCTCTACGGTCACCAGTTGCCTCAATGAGGCGCGTTGTGATGTCCTTTAGAAATTGTTTAGCATCAGGGCTCCAAGGGCCCATTGTCTCTACTTGATTTCCATAGACTGCACTAAAAATAAATTGACATTTAAATGAAAAATATTGAACTGAACATTTAGATGAAAAATACTGATATCCCAATATTAGTACACATTGATAGGTTGAGTCACTACGAGTACAATGTTGATCGTAAGTTTTCAAAATTCATCTGTCTTCTTTTGTTCTTGATTCTTGATTCCAGCAATTTGTGCGCAGTGTCACGGACATGAAGGCTGCCATAAATGTGGAGGTTCTTGAAGCAAAACATACGTCATAAAGTCGCACGCACACGTGCATGGCAGTGTTTAGACGAGGCAAAACTCTAAAACAATTAACTATCGCCTAGCAATAATGGTATTGGTGTAAACGCAATATGCAAGAAATTGACTTTCAAGACTTGTATTCAATAATTTCATTCAAGTTTTTTTACTATGTCATCTATAATATGTCATGAAGGGCAATTATTGCGTTTTAATTTTTAAAGTTGAATGTGCAACAAAATGCTACGTCTAAATGGGCCTTTATGTATATAATCTTCCTTGTACAAACAATCCCCATGGTACGATTCAAAATTGGAAATGAATAGAGCAAGCCGCACTTATGTACAATACCCGGCACATAAGTTGACCCAAAATGGCGGCTCTGCGCAGGTATAATTAGAGGAAAAAGTGTGCGCAGTGACCACCATCTTGGGTCAACTTAAGTGCCGGGTATCATATCTGCCTGGACTCGCATCTGAAAATTCGCGGAGCATTCGGGACAATGGCCTCTTTATTCATTGTTCAGACTCATTGCACTGGAATGAACGTAAGTTCACTCCATTGCGATAGATTGGTTTTACCCAAATCAATACATCGTGCATAATATAGGTAAAATGGCAAATTTTAAGAATTCTATATCGTACTTGCACCCCTCCCCCCCGTTGGCAGAAATAAATCCTATTAGATTGCAGCCTAACTCAGAGTCTGAATGCAGTTTGGGGGGGGGGGGGGGGGGGAACACGCCCGGGGCGCTGGTAGAGCTATAACCAGCACTGAATGTACGAGTAGCTGTCACGAGGGTGATTAGGTCTTCACATTTTTCTGGCTTTGTTTCTGGAAGCTCATGGATTGTTAAGTTGTTTTTTTTACAATTTATTCTAGATTTAGCACTTTATTACTATTGCTCAAGCTATAGTCTTATTTTTTGAGAGATTATTGATTTTTAATGTGTGGCACTTGACATAACTGCAAGCATAAATGAATGTGAATGTAAATTATGTTAAATTTTTTAAAAATTAGTAATAATAAATTAGACCAAATACTAATATAATGATAGAATAGAAAGATATGAATACAATAAATCATTAAATTAATGATAACATAATTGACATTTGCATGCCTAGACAGGTTAATTAGTAGAAATAGGTATACTTACTTTTGCATCACAATTCATATTTGAAAATATAATGTATGTAAGGAAAAATATTTCTATGTTCAATAAAGTAAGTGATTTTACAGATAGAAATTTACGTAATAAAAATGACTTAGCTAGCCCGTATTACAGGCTGAATACAGTCAGTAAGTCTTTTATGGGGAAGTGTATAGTTTTTTATAATAAATTGTCAGAATCGGTCCTTGATATGCCAGACAGAAAATTCAAAGTTTATGTAAAGAAAGTACTTTGTGAGAAGGCTTATTATAGGACCGATGACTATCTTAAAGAAAAAAAGGTCTGGCTTGAGCTTGGCGCGGGTCCCTCTTAAAGGTTTGTATACTTAGACATGTCATAATTTAGGTACATTGGTACATACTAAATTTACAAATTGACATTATTTTAAATTTTGTAATTCTTATAATTCAATTTAATTATGACATAATAAACAATGTAATCTCTGTCGATCTATATAACTAATTTTAAGTTTTTAGTTTGTTAGTTGACGTCTTTGGAGAAAACGTGCAGTGCAGTTTGTTGCCGCTTCTTCTGCACTTGCGCCTAGGAAGCTGCGTAAGCTTTAAGTAACGATTTGACGTCAACATTTGTGCAAAACAAAACAAAGTGACTATTATTAAGAGATATTATAGATATCCTATGATAATAAAGATATTTTTGAATTTGAATTGAATTGAATTGATAGGTTAGAAGTGTCATCTAAAAATTGTAATTAACAACTATTGTAACCACTTTTACAGCAAATAAATATATTATTATTATTAAAAAAAAATGTATTTCATAGGAATTTTGATATATGAGATAGTGGCCGAGTGGTTCCGTACAAAAAATGAAAAAACGGAACCCTTATAGGATCACTCGTGCGTCTGTCTATCCGTCCGTCTGTCACAGCCAATTTGCTCCGAATCTACTGGACCGAATCAGGTGAAATTTGGTAGGATGGTGTAATCCTATGACCAAAATATATATATGCAAAGTTAAGAAATATTTTTTCGGGGGATAAATTAGGAAATTGAAAAAAAAAGTTTTGCTAATCTTACTGTGTCATATATCAAATGAAAGGGGAAAAATGAGGATCTCAAACATTTTTTTTTATAATTGTAAAATATATAGTTTTGATTTTATTCATGAAAGAAGACGAAAATTGACCATTCCCCCCCCCCCCCCCTGATCACGGAAACTACTGAGCCTAAAATTTTGAAAAAAATACAAAATAATTTTGGAAAATCCAAAAGTGCACGCCTCATAGCGGTCACTCAATTTTTACAAAAAAAAAGCAGAACTTGAATTTTGCATATTTATCGGTGTATTATGAACAAAATAAAAAAATTACTTTTTAATCTTCGCGCCATTGCCCACACAGAAAAGAAAGGTACTGCGTATGTTTTGTCAACGAACCTTATTTACATAGATTTAGATATACCAACGATAGGTGGATTTGAGTTTATTGCTAATTATAATTAAACTACTTTTAATTAGACCGTGATTTTCGAAAGGACTTAGTTTTAGATAATATTATGAAGGGTTCGATTTGTTAAGTTTTTCGGGCGTTATCGTGACCACGCAAGTTTCCATACATACAGACACACGGACGTCAACGAAATAATTTTCTTAAACACTTGTTTTATTATTTTAAAGAACAAAATGTCCTTTAAAAATATCATGACTGTTGAAACTAGTGTTTTTTCTTGACATTTGTGTGTAAATATTATTTTACAAGTACGATAAGAAATAAATACCGACATTTTTAGTTCGAAAAATCACTTGATTTTTGTAAGGCGAGAGTAGAGCACTACCTCAACGCTCCGCTTATGAGGCGTGCAAAATACCATAGTATAATAAAACAAGGTATTCTTTCCCCGCGGGAGCACAAGACACAAGACTACGTCACGAATGTCAAGAAAAGTGTTACCACTGATTGTTCTTTTCATTCTCAATTAGTTAATGCAAATTAAAAATACCATAGTATAATAAAACAAGGTATTCTTTCCCCGCGGTAGCACAAGACACAAGACTACGTCACGAATGTCAAGAAAAGTGTTACCACTGATTGTTCTTTTCATTTTCAATTAGTTAATGCAAATTAAATAAAATATTAACTTATCGCTTCTTTTACATTTATTCGTCTTTCATATTTAATAAAACAAACAAAATCACAACATTCTTTATTCAAATTCCTTGTTACTTCTATTCTTACTTGCCAGTTACACATTCGTACTCATCATACCAATAACATTGAACAAAAAATGTCACCTGTATTTTTATAATAATAATTACGATTAAACTACATTGAATTAGACCGTGATCTTCGAAAGGACTTAGTTTTGGATAATACTGAAGCGTATAAAAAAATGGACTTGATCAGATAAGTTTTTCGGGAGTTATCGTGACCACGCCAGTTTCCATACATACCGACACACGGACGTCCCCAAATGATTTTATTAAACATATTTTTATTTACTTAAAAGGCAAAATGTCTTTTAAAAATGTCATAAGTGTTGAAACTAGTGCTTTTCCTTGACATTTATGTGTAAATATTATTGTACAAGTGCGATAGAAAATAAATAGAGACACATTTAGTTAAAAAAATCACTTGATTTTTGTAAGGCGAGAATAAAGCACTACCTCATGCGCTTCGCTTATGAGGCGTGCAATATAGTTCATAGCTTTTAGATTACAGGAAAACCTATAAGAATTCAATTAATTGTACGGAACCCTGTCCACGCGAGTTTAACTCGCACTTGGCCGGTTTATTTATTTAATGAATGAAAAACTCTTTATTGCACCTAAAAAGTTATTAATTATTTATAAAATTATCATTTTTAAATTTAAATGCTATATTTCACACAACCAAAAATTCTAGAGTCGCAACATTGTGTAACTACATTAAAAAGAATCTAGGTCTATGATGTAACTAATGTCAAATGCCTTTTCTTTTTTCTTTTGTACTAATTGAGAAGTATAGAAAGATTTTATTTGTAAATTGTTCTCTGATTGCCACAACGCTTCGTGAGCGTGTTGATAACGACAACGCGTTGTGGCCTATTATTTCGCTCAATGATATCGGTCTTTCAGCGTAACATATACATATACTTCTTATAGGTTTTCCTGTAATTGTAGGAGGTACTTTAAAAACTATTTCATTAAATTTCATTTTTAGTTTGTCAATCGTTTGAATATTTTTTGACAATTTGTCCAATTTAATAAGTATGAATTTAACATGAAATTCGGCGAAGCGACCGCCGATCCTGTTTTGAATACTTGACAATGCGAGAATCCAGCTCTTTATAGCGAATTTCAAAAAGTTTCGCCGGAGGTCACTCGGAATTAAAAATTAAACCTTTTGCCTTTCAAAGGTTGTTCAGCGGGTTTTGATTCGGAGTTACACCATACAAAATAAAAATTGTACAGAAATTGGCTTGTCAAGTAAATAATAAAAAAGTGTTTAGATGCTTTTAATCGAAAATATTGACCGTTTTAAGAAGATAATTTGATTTAAAAAAACCTACAGCTTATCAGGATGTTTTTATATAATTTTAAACATTACACCGGAAGTGACGACACATGGCAATCGAAGTAGACATTTTTCTTGTGCCTGCACTAAAAACAACAATGACATCTATGAAATGTCAATGTCAACTTCAAATTACTGTCGTTATGTTGGTTGCTGTCCAGATTGATTGTTGATCATTCTTGTCGTTTCGTTTATTGCAGTTATTTGGATAGTTTTCGGTTTTTTTCACAAACCTGACATTTGCTCTTCTCCTGGACACCTAACTGTGTCCAGTTAAAAGTCATGGGATGGAGCGAGCGATCATACATAAGTCAGGTATCGATGGTAGGGGTCAAAATTAACGAAGAAAATATAAACAAACAAAACCAATTAGGTTATGAAAACAACAACACAATAAATGAATAAATAGATGACAGTGACAATACAGTACTGACAGACAAAGGAAATTAGAAATTATAGCTAGAAAGAAGGCGGGAAACTTCGAGGCGGGAAGTTTATTTTATTTTGGATAAAAGTTTTAAATATTTTTTCCCAGAGATTTAAGTGAAATTTTCAGCTTATAATTAGAGGACATGGGCTCCGAAAGTGGCGGACCCCATAAATTGGCCACTAAACCACCTCCACCTAAGAGGAAAAAGGATTCCAGATCACTACCAGCAGGGGATCATTCTGATGACGATCTAGATTTATTATATTTGCCATATTATAAGCCTAATCATATTAGGCATTACCCAGAAAATTCCACCAGTACCAGTTTTGTAGTATACTTACAAAGCACAAATGAGGACACCAAGTTTGGTAATAAAAATCCAATTTATGTAAATAATTTATTCCGAAGGTTTGTAAAAGGTGTGAAGGAGTTAAAAAGAGTAAATGCCATCAAGTATGCAGTCATTTTTGATAATGCAAAAAGTGCAAATGCACTTATAAGAGATACTACATTCTTAAAAAACCAGGAACTAAAAGCTTTTATACCAGCTTCTACATCCGAGTGCACTGGAGTAATCAAGTATGTCCCAACAGATTTGAGTACAAAACACTTATTTAATACGTTGTCTTCTCAACAGGAAATACTTTCAGTTAGGCGTTTCACAAAGAAAACAGACTCTGGTATTGTGCCGCTGCAGACAGTTTCCATTACATTTGCAGGAAGCTCCTTGCCTGAATATGTTAGTTACGAGTTGTGTAAGTTTAAAGTAGATTTGTATATAAGGCCTGTTATGCAGTGTTATAAATGTTTGGGTTTCGGACATACAATTAAGTTCTGTAAACGTGAGGCGGCTTGTTCAATCTGTGCAGGCAATCACAACTTCAAGGATTGTACTAACACTGAGAACCCTGTCTGCATAAATTGCAAGGGAAGCCACATTGCAGTCTCCAAAGAGTGTCCTGTAAAGGCACAAAAGATTGTTGAAAATAAGGAGAGAATTGTAAATAAAAATATTTTAAGTAGTCATAATTTTCCTAGGTTAGGCAAACGTTTTTCAAATATTGTACAAATTCCGAACTCTGATGTAAATATTGTAAATAATAGGAAAGAGAAAGATTTGATCTCGGAAGTTATCAACAATACTTCCATTCTATCAGCATTTATAAAAACATTGACCTCACTGTGTAATAACAGTGACAAAAACCTACCTGTAAATACATCTACAATTAAGGAGTTGTTCCTCAAAAACATAAATTCTTAACATGAATACACAAGTGAAAGCTGCACCAGATTTTTTAAAAATAGTTCAACACAATATACAAAGTTTTAAACCTAAAATTCCTCTTATTACTGAATTATTATACAAACAAGACATTGATGTATTACTTTTAAATGAAACATGGTTAAAACCCTCAGATACGATTAGAATTAGAGGCTATCGAATATTTCGTTGGGATGACAATGTCAACTTAGGGCACGGCGGTGTTGCTATTTTATTAAAACATAATATTAAATGCAATGTTGTCCACACACAATCTAATGATAAAGTACAAACCTTAGCTGTTAAAATTGAGACAAAATCTGGTTTTCTACATGTACTTGGATGTTATTGTCCACCACGGGAAGGTCGATTTCCTGTGATTTTTTTTAAAAATGTAATTCATTCGCTATCTTCACCTATTTTGTTGATGGGAGACTTAAATGCTCATCACACTGCTTTTGGATGTAACACTAATAAACCCAGAGGTAATCAAATATATAATATGATAGATGAGTTAAATCTTTGTATATTGAATACTGGAACTATAACAACTGTAAACCGTCCTAATCAACTGCCTTCAGCTATTGATGTAGCATTTGCTTCACCCATTCTTGCAGCATTATGTGATTGGTCTGTTATTTCTGATGACCCTCTAGGAAGTTACCATTATCCTACAATGGTATGTTTAAATATATCCCCAGAGATATATGATTATATAGAACAGCCAATGAAATTCCTATATAAAAAAGTAGACTGGAATTTATATACTGAGAAATCAAGCAATTTTATCCCAGAAATAAATGGTAATACGGAACCATTGACAGCTTACGACGAATTTTGTAAATATGTAAATGACTTAAAAATAGAATTTGTACCAGTAAGCAAACCCATATCTAGTATTAGAAAATCTCGTGTCCCCGTTCCTTGGTGGAATGAAACTTGTTCAAAAGCTGTAAATAGTAGTAAGCTAGCATTGCATATGTATAAGTCATATTCAACATTAGAAAATTATATTGTATATAAAAAAATAGATGCGGAAAAAAATATTATTCTTAAAGAACAGAAAAGAAAAAGTTGGATAGATTTGTGTTCAAGCTTTGATAGATTAACGGCCATTGGTAAGATATGGAACTTTATAAGAAAATTTAATCGAAGTAAGTCCAAAAATGAAGTCTCCAAAGACGATAGCTGGGTTAATGATTTTTTTAACAAAATAGCCCCTAATGTAGAATCTGACCATGTAGAAAATCTGGACTCATATTATAATAAGAACGATTTAAATGATCACCTGATAAAAGCTTTTACGCTAGAGGAATTCCACTTAGCCTTAGATAACAGAAAAGATACAAGCCCAGGTCTTGACGATATTCCTTACATTTTAATTAAAAAACTACATTTAAGGTGTAAAAAGAAATTGCTTGATATTTTTAATTACTTATGGGAACATAATTTGATTCCAGATTCATGGAAAAAAGTTGCAGTTATACCAATTTTAAAGGCGGATAAAGATCCAAATAATGCTGATTCATATAGACCAATATCTCTATCTTCGTGTATAGGAAGTTAATCATATTTTCAAATTTTTGAAAATATGATTAAAAATAGACTTGAATTATATTCCGAATCTAGAGATATTTTGCCTTTTGATCAATATGGATTCCGGAAAGGAAAGAGTGCTGTAGATAGTTTTTTAAAGTTTACAGGTAATATTAAACAGGCTCTATTAAATAATTCGTATCTTGTTAGTGTATTTTTAGATGTGGAAGGTGCTTTTGATAACATAGACTTGCCTGAACTAGTAAAAGTTTTACATAGTTACAACATCCCTGGCAAAATGTTAAAATGGATCTTTAACTTCTTTTATGGTAGAACTGTATACGTTCGTCATAATAATAAAACTTTTGGCCCCAGAGTGGCGTATAAGGGTGTTATGCAGGGAGCTACTTTATCTCCTCTTATTTACTTACTTTACACTGCAGAAATAGCCAAATATGTGTGTTTAGATAACGTTATGGTTCTGCAATATGCCGACGATATAGTAATGTATTGTATAAATAGAAATCTTTTAGTTGCACAGAATCATCTAAACCAAGGTTTAAAAGATCTGCATTCATACTACAAAGATAAATTAAAGCTAGATATAAATCCAAATAAAAGCTCTGTAATGATATTTTCTAATAGAGTCGATGAAAATGAACGTGTACATATTAATTATGTAAATAATGTAAATATTAATATTGTTCAAGAAAAAAAATTTTTAGGCCTAACTTTTGACCGAAAAATTAATTTTTCAGCTCATGTCGCTAAAGTTGTAAATAAGATGCAAAAAAGTGTCAATCTAATGAGACACATGGCTGGTGTTAGTTGGGGTATGGACCCTAAAATATTAAATATTTTGTTTAAATCTATAGTGCGAAGTCATTATGACTATGCAATTATAGTATATGGACCTTGTATTAATAATACACATTTGCGAAAAATAGAAGTAGTGCAAAATATAGGTTTACGTATTATAACGGGTGCAATGTGTTCAACTCCCATAAATGCTTTAGAAATAGAAGCAGGCATTCCTCCTTTCAATGTCAGAGTTAATTATTTAAGTGAAAAGTTTTATGTAAAAATTCTATCTAATCATTCATTTATGTTAAGATTTAGTAATCATGTAATTTTGCAAGGCAACAATGAGCTTAAATCGGAAACCTCGAAAATGAATGTCTGTGATAAATGGAATTTAGGTTCATTAGAAGTTCAAACATTATCACCTACAATAGTAAAAGAAAAATTATTTGACAACATTGGATTCATAAATTATACTCAGATCTATAAGCCTGATTACCAAAGAATATATACAGATGGCTCTAAAACCGAAGAGTGCACAAAAGCCGGTTATTATGACTCAAAAACTGGAACAGGAAAGACCTATAATTTGGATAAAAATGCATCCATTTTTACTGCAGAAGCCTTTGCAATTTACATGGCCATTAAGCACATAGCAAACATTGAAGATTCACAGAATTTCATAATCATAACGGACTCTTTAAGCGTCATAAATGCATTGGACAACATTAAAATATCATATAAAAATAATCCTGTAATAAATCTCATAAAAGAGCAGTTGTTTGAATGCCATAATAAGAAAATTGAGTTTATGTGGGTGCCGTCTCATAGTGGTATTGTTGGTAATGAGATCGTTGACAACATGTTGAGAGAGAATGACAGCATTATTGTAAAAGAAAATATAGTTCCTTTGACTGATTACTACCATCTGATAAAAAATAGAATGTATAGTATATGGAGGATAAATTGGAACCATACACTGTTGGTAAAAGGAAAATGGTACGCAGAAATACAACAGTCAATACCGAAGTCCTCATGGCATTTTAAACTAAAAGACCCGTCGCGAAAGTTTATTACAACGATAAATAGATTGAGACTTGGTCATGGATTATTTCCTTAACACCTGAAGAGACTTAAACTGCACAGAACTGGAGCCTGCGAATATTGTCAGGCTGAAGTAGCAGATCTACAGCACCTAATTTTGGAATGTTCAGCCTTCATTATAGAAAGATTTATATTGATAGATGGCTTAACTAAGATTTACAAAAGTTCTGAAAATATTCCCCGCCTCCTGCCATCTATCTTAAAAAATCCGCATACGTATTTTGCAATATATACATATATTTTACATACGTTTAAAACTATTTAAAGTAACAAAGAGAATATCACAAAAAAGAAGAAATATGAAGAAAAGAAAAATGAAAAAGTTTGACATTGTATATAGAAAAAGAATGAAATATTAGATCTTATTATCTAAAATAATTTAAAGAAATAAAAAAGAATATCACAAAAAATAAGAAATATGAAGAAAAGAATAATGAAAAGCTTAACATTGTATTCAGAAAAAGAATGGAAATTAAGAATGGCTAAAAAGCAGATGCTAAACGCCGTAAAAAAAAATTAAAAAAAAAAAAAAAAAAAATTATAGCTAACTTTACTAATGGATCTTCATCGTGACGTCACATCCTCAAATAGCTTAACCTTGCTAGAAAATAAAGGTCATTGGGATTTTCGCAAATATCTAAATAAGTAAGATTTTTTTTAAAAATCTGATTAGAGAAAACTTCTCCTAGAGGCTATTTCTCGATATGGTTTAAGAAATTAGATTTTTTATTATTTACTTGACAAGCCAATTGCGTATAGTTGTATATCATCATCATCATCACCAACAGCTTTCAGGTACCCACTGCTGGGCATAAGCCTCCTTTTGTCTGCGCCGTCTTGTTCTGTCATTGGCCATCGCCATCCAGTTCCTCCCAGAAACTTGCCTGATGTCATCAACCCACCTAGCCGCCGGACGTCTTACACTACGTTTCCCATTTCTGGGATACCATTCGGTGACGGCCTTACTCCACCTTCCATCTTTCCTTCGAGCCAGGTGTCCCACCCAGTTCCACTTCAGAGTTATATATGTATAGGTTGTATATTATCACGTCTTTATAGAGATAAAGTGGTGATAGATATACAACTATAGCCCAGCCTAGCATCTTTCAAAAGCCGATTAAAACGGTGGCTGGTAGATAATGACTTCTATACGGTCGAGTAATTCATGGAAATTAAAATGACTTTATTATGTAAATAATTTATTTATTTACCAATTTATGTACACGGACAATATATGTACGGGTCCCTGCTTAGGCTCCGTACATTTAATGATTATCGAGATGGGATGTCAATGATGTCAGACAAACCTGGTCGCTAAGACTGTGTAAGGAATCAAAAACGATCGAATCTACCGAGTGCCTTTATTACACTAAAAATTAAACGCTATTTGGATTGTCACAATGTCATTGTAAAAAAAGTAGGTCGCAGCTAGGTGCTGCGTTTGTAAAATTGATTAACTATGAAAATGTTCGGCTTTGCCTGAACAATATATACAGAGAATACATAAACTTAAAGTTGTACAAAGGCACTACTTATCTCAGAAGAGATCTCTTCCAGTACGCCCGTGAGAGGAGATGTTTATATACGAAAGGCATACAGGCGTGTTCGCATTATATATTTTTTTTTTTTTTGAGTTAATATTATGTAATTCCTAATTTGACATTACTATGATTTTTATGATTTATTGAGAATAATTTGTAAATTTTATGAATAAATGAGCATTTTAACCGCAAGACCCAACATGTTTATGTTTGCCCCATTAGGTGGTATGGAGCAGACAGAACATGTTTGGTCTTGCGTCTTTATAATGAGACCGTTAAGCTTTACTACGCACATTTGCCAAAAGTGGCCGTTTTTCGCAAATGTGCGTAGTAAAGCTTAACGTTCTCACTTTAAACTGTAAACAGTAGTTCACAAAATAGTTTGAAGGGTTATTTAGGACTTGGTAGTATCAAAATTTTAAATAATGTCTCCCTTTTCTTTGAAATGATTTAATTTAAATGGGGGCAGCACTGGACCCCGGAAAATTCAGGTAGGGCTTATAAAATTTCACGGTAACCGATTATCGTAAAATTTTATAAGCAGGTTCGATAATTATATAGAATTTGTTTGTCTATTCAGTTTTTGGAAATTTAACAAAATGGCGGAGATATGGGGTTTAAGACTTTAAGAAAATCATACTTCAGCCATTTCGAAAAATTTTCTATTTCTGAACAATTTTTTTATCCGATAAACTTCAACGTGTTAGGGGTGAGTCGCGAGCTCACAGAGGCACTCTATAAAAATAGTATTAACATTCTTCCATGGTATTGTAGTTCGCTGGCGTGAATTCACATCTGCTTTCTCGATTTTCGTGCCTGCGGCTTCAACCCTCGACCGCGGTTAAACTTCAAAACAATTTTATTGCTAAACGAAAGTGGTTGCAATATTTGCCAGCCCGAATGTGGCCAGGGAAAATTCAATTTTGTTATAATTGATGCCGAAATTGAAACATATTGCTTTTAATATTTGAATTTCCCGGGTAGTTCGGTACTGGATAAAGTTTTTTTTTGTTAGTATTTGTTTATAAAATTCAACGATTAAAATTCCTTTTGAATACAGGGTGACTTCAGTCCATAAGAATAAAAATATTTCAGCAAATATGTTTGAAATAAATCAGCTACCAACAAGATCTAATCAGCTGATCACTTATGTATGTGTTAGAGGATGAAAATATTTTTCTTCATATTTCGTTGTATCGTTGGATACTTTCGAGTCATTTTTCTAGAAAATTGTTTAGAAGTAACACTGATCTTGCTCTAAAGAATTTTCTGTTGTTCAAAAAGTACCTACTTATCCGTGAATATTTATTTTTTATATTAATCTACTCGAGAGCATAAGTATGCTCGCATTTTTAGGGTTCTGTACCTCGAAAGGTAAAACAGAACTCTTATAGGATCACTTACTTGTCTGTCCGTCCAATTTGGTACGAAACTACAGGACCGATTGAGTTGAAATTTGGTACACAAATATAGAATAATATGTCAGTGAACATAGTGTGAACATAATTTTACAAATGAATTTCAAATGCGAAAATGCGAATCATGTTAAATAGGTATAACATGTTATGTGGAAATAGTGATGCGGATAGCACTCATCACTATTTTGATACCTTTTTCCACCTTCTCGTCCACAATCACGCTAAAAGCGACCGACTCTGGGCTTTATCTAAATGCTCTGTCTGCCCCATTAGAAATAAAGACGTGATAGAGCCATATGTAAATATTTTAATATGATTAATCAAACATTAAAATGATTCAAATAATTTTCTTTACACCCTATATACTCTTTTATATTTTATAGGCCATTTTACAAGATCAAAAGAAATTTTCAGGCCAGCGTTATTAAAGGTTCGGTGGTATCAAATTTCCTCTAAAACGATACCTTTTAGTAGCATTAACTTAATTTCCCTTTCATCCCTTCAAACCTCGTTATTTACGTAAAATGGTGTTATAAATGTACATTTTTTGAGGTGACGTATTTACCTAATTACCTTGGTATAATATTTATTCATTCACGGGTGCTACCACCTGCCCCCTGGAAGATTTACTTGCGGCTGATGAGAACGCTGTCGAAGTAGCTTTCTACTAGGCTGACAAAATATAGACGAAAAAAAGACCATCGACACGCAAAGGAGCAGATTATATTCACTTATTTATGTACTCGTATATTTACTTTTACACAATCAGTGCCAGCAACAGTAATCAGCTGTCTCTCGTATTGACCTCCGTGGTGTAAAGTCCGCCACTCCGGAGGTGCTGGGTTTGACCCCGGCCAGGGCAATGAGGGATCTTGGGTGTTTATCTATATATATGTATTAATTATAAAATATAGTATCGTTGAGTTAGTACCCCATATGATAATATAGTTTTAACTTACTTTGGGGCTAGCTCAAAGAGTGTGATCCTTATACAACGTGGAACCTTCCACGTTGTGTATTTACTTATTTTTATTTGTTTATTTTTCTTAAGTAATTTCAAAACGGACGAACCAATTTTGATTAAGTTCATTTTGACTGAAAGCTGCCATGCGATGTTGGTCTGGGAGGTAGGAAAAAGCTTAGAATGTACAAGCGAATCATGGTACATAATAGGCGATGCGGCTAGCAACCCATCACTATTTTGATCGCCTTTATCCATCGCCCACCATCACGCTAAACGAGGCCTTGAGGTCTAGGGGCCTTTTTTTTTTCAATTCAGCTATTAATTTATTGCATTTCATAATGTACCTACATCAGTTCTAACTACTTAAAGTCACTGTATAAAAATAGCCCAATATGAACCCTGCCTTGGGCTCTGTCTGGCCCGTTAGAGATTAAGACGTGATAATGTATCTGTATCATATTAATCCTCTGACTTCTCTAGCCAAGTATAGCTGTGGTAGTACAGAGAGGATCGTGCTCATGCAGTGGAACCTAGAAAGACCTGATGATGATACTCGTAATGTTTAAGTAATTGAGGATAAACGCTTGAAAATCAGGGCTTTCTCTTGCAAATATATAGATGGCGCTATCCGTAGCGCGCATGTAGCGCGACTTGATGTCCGTATCAATAGTTCCGGTTCACATCACTAGATGGCGTTCTTGACAGCCGGGGTTTTTGTGTAATAAAGTTTAAAAAATAAATAAAAATAAAAGAAATGGTCATCATTACAAACTAGTTAACTAGTCGTTATGCTACGTGAGATGCCTTTAAGCAGCTCGAAAATTTGACAACAGTGTTAGTAATAAACACACTTTTTAATATCGAAAGTAATAATAACACACATAAGGCCATACATAAATTTCCGGGGCCCAGTGCTACTGTAAAGCCGTATCTGAATTTTCCGGCCCAGTGCTGCCCCCATTTAAAATAAATTATTTTAAAGAAAACGGAGACATCATTTTAAATTTTGCTACTACCAAGTCCTAGATAATCCTTCAAACTATTTTGTAAACTTCTGTTTACAGTTTATTAGGTCCTTACATATGAAATTGCCGTTCAGTATCAAAAAAGTGAAACAAGTTTTTTTTTAATGAAATTATTATTTAATCAATCGAAGTATGCGCCGTTGTTATCGATACACTTCCGCCATTTTATAGTCAGATCATTGATACCTTTGGAAAAAAAATCCTGGGAGCGAGAGTCTATGAACTGTTTGAAGGCGGTTTTGACTGCCTCATCAGATTTGAAATTTTTTCCTTGTAAAAAGTTATCCAAATTTTGAAAAAAGTGGTAATCGGTTGGGGCAAGATCTGAAGAGTATGGTGGGTGACGCAGAGGTTCCAGTCGCAGCTCCTCTAACTTGGCGATCGTTTGATGTGCAGTTTGTGGTCTAGCGTTATCCTGAAGGAGCAGTGGGCTAGAGCAATTCATCAGTCTCGGTTGTTTAATGGCGAGCTTTTCCATCATTGTTTGCAATTGTTGGCAATACAAGTCTGCAGTAATCGTCTGGCCTGATGTCAAGAAGCTGTAGTGGATAACACCAGCACTGGTCCACCAAACACTAACCAGAATCTTCTTTTTGGTCACTTTTCGCTTAGGGCAAGGTTTTGCCGGTTCTCCAGGGTCAAGCCATTGTGATGATCGCTTCCGATTGTCGTACAGGATCCATTTCTCATCACAAGTCACGATACGGTTCAAAATCCCCTCATTATTGTGGCGATTAAGCAAAGAAACGCAGCAAGCAACGCGTGTTTGTTGGTTTGCTTCAGTCAATTCGTGCGGTACCCACTTTTCGAGTTATTAATTTTTCCGATTTGGCGCAAGTGGATAAGTATCGTTTTGTCACTTACGCCGAAGGCTGCTGCTAATTCAGAAGTGGTTTGAGATGGATCCGCTTCCACTATCGCCTTCAATTCTTCGTTATTCACTTGAGTATCATGTCGTCCACGAGGCTCATTGTGTAAATCGAAATTTCCAGAACGGAAACGTTGAAACCAAAAACGCACCGTTCGTTCGTTAGCGGTGCCTGGTCCATACACGTCGTTAATTCTTCGAGTCGTTTCTGCAGCACTGGTGCCACGGTGGAACTCGTATTCGTAAATACCGCGAATTTTCAATTTGTCTATAGTTGTTGTTATAGCAATGTTGAAACTCAAACAAATGATGTTAAAACAAATGAAATACGAATTTTAAAACAATATTTTTCTGGCTTTATTTCGAAATAAATTTGAATTTGGAATTCCTAATGAAACGCAAGATATTTGATTTTAAAGTTGCCAGTATTGAAAATCGGCAATTTCATATGTAAGGACCTAATATAATGAATACGTTCAGCTTTACTACGCACATTTGCCAAAAGTGGCCGTTTTTCGCAAATGTGCGTAGTAAAGCTTCACGTTCTCACTTTAAACTGTAAACAGTAGTTCATAAAATACTTTGAAGGGTTATCTAGGACTTGGTAGAAGCAAAATTTTAAATAATGTCTCCGTTTTCTTTGAAATGATTTATTTTAAATGGGAGCAGCACTGGACCCCGGAAAATTCAGGTACAGCCTTAAAATAAGAACGTTACGCTTTTCCAAGCATTTTTGACAACCGCAAAAATGCTATGAAAACTTCATAAAATAGTTTGAAGGGTTACTAGATAACCCTTTACAAAGACAAAATTTTAAATGATATCTCCGTTTCCTTTGAAATTATTTATTTCAAATGGGGGCAGCACGGGCCCCGGAAATTTCATGTAGCGCCTTAATGGGCAATGCGGCTAGCAATAACAACCCATCACTATTGAACTTCTTTTTCCACTTTCTCGCCAACCATCAAACTAAAAGCTGCCTTTGGGGCTTGCGGCTAAGGCCGCAAGCCCAAAAGGCAGCTTTTGCTTACTTTAGCTTTGTCTACTAAGAGCTTCAAGCAAGACCCAAAATGCTCTGTCTGCCCCATTGATGATACAGACGTGTTTATGTAAGTACCTATATATATATATATTCATTATTCATGTCACGATGATAAATAATTAAGTTTAAAAAAAAAAAATTTTTTGTTCCATCTTTTATTGAGAGGCAAAAGGTCTTGTCAACACAAAACAAATAAGTCCAAACTTGATGGGGGTTCCCTCGTTTCATTACAAAGTTTCTATAGCCACCTTCTGGCTCCATTATCAGATCAGCTCAAAGTCATCATAATATTGCATTGTCACGCGATATACATATGTATACTCAATCAGTTAAAGATATCTGCTTCAAAATTGAGTTGCAAGATTCCACCCGAACAAACATAGTTACATACATAAATACATTGCAAATAAAAAAAAATGAAAGCTTGTAAAAATGGGATGTGTAAATTTTTCATAAATTACGCTTTTAAAAACTTATGACACGAATATAAGAAGAAAGAAATGAAAGCTTTAAGAAGCATTAATTAAATCGATACACCCTCTTTCTCCCGGAAACTCATGAACAGTTTCTTTTGTAAAGCCCGAAAAATATTAAAGCGAATTTATCATCGTGACGTCACGGCTCATTTTCCGGGAAGCGTGAATCATTGTGTTTCCGAAATACGGTGAAACAACCCATGAACAATGACCTTTAATGAAGTTCGGTGGCCCGGCGGGAGGGCGCATTACTGGAGCACGTTAAGCAACTGAAGGCGTAGTTGCCAATTGGATTGGTGGCTGTAAGTGGCATAAAATATTTTCAGCTCTTCCGTGCTTCGGAAGGCACGTTAAGCCAGTCTTGACTGTCATTATTATACTGAATACCTCCATGGTGTAGTGGTTAACACGCCAGTCCGCCGTACCAGAGTTCCCGGGTTCGATCCTCAGTCAGGTCAAGTTGGAAAATGATCTTTTTCAGACTGACCTACTTGAATGTTTTTATATATGTATTTGTTATAAAAATATAGAATCGTTGAGTTAGTATCCCATAACACAAGTCTCGAAATTACTTTGGAGCTATTTCAATCTGTGTGATTTTGCCCCTATACATTAATATATATTTATATTATTGTATGGCAGTCGTCAAGCTGTGACTATAACGTTTTTACCGCTGACAGAGCAGACAGAGCCTAGGACCGTAAGACCCAAAAACCACCTTTAAAGTGAGATGTCGTAAAATTTAAAGAGTAAAAGACGAAGACATAAATTTGGAGCGAAGTTTTTACAATTTGATAATATTAGTAGGATAGGATATAAGGTAGAAGGGGTTGCCAAGACCCATATCGCGAGTTCACTGGCAAACTTTAAATTTTTTGATGAGTACGCTCAAACTTCGTCAAAACTTGTTTTGCAGTGTCTATCTAGGAAACGAATGGCTTCATGCCAAGGTGAAAATTCAAGTGACAGTCAAAGGATGGTGTAATTTGGTTACTTCAAGGGAGCTTCTGCCAACAAATCTATACGAGCCTACTGGTTCACGTAGCCGATTGAGTAGCTGACGGCGCTTAGGCGCAATTGACATTGCCGCGGAATGAAAGGTAATTCTTATTACTCCACAATGCATTTTGGTCCCTATGTCAATGCATAAAATTGTGTCAACGAGAACTTTCGCGGAATTCCGTAAAATACGCGGAAATTTCCGCGAAGTGTCTTTCTTTATACTAATTTATACTGTATTCTCATATATTATACAAGTCATTATCCTCTGTGAATTTGTAATTCACCCTGATTCCGCGATAATGTAAATTGAGCCTTAAATACACCACTACATATACTCCGCTATCTAATACCATAGTTAGTAATGATCTGGAACAGTGGTGTAATAGTACACACTCCCTACTCACACCTTTATACTCATTAATATGTGACGACCTGGTGCCCCAAGATGCAGGTTTCGGATTAGTTTGGTGTCTCCAGTGCTCCCACAGGTTCTATTTTTAAGTTCGTTTAATGTATTTAAGTTTTGTTGTTACTGTTATAACTTGTGGAGCAAAATAAAACATATTTGTTTTGTTGTAATTTCAAAGTGTGAAATTCCGCAGCTTGTGACATGCAGTCCGCAAAACAAATGTCACTGAAGTCGTACTATGACTGCTGACTCTTATACTATAAATATTATATAATATGTATAGGTACCCCATATTTTTTATGAGAATGAGCATTGGTAATACTCGTGGTAATACCACTGTGGAAGCCCTATTGTTCTAGTACGAGTGGTACAAGTAGAATAGAATATTTATTTACAAACTAACATTTCTTATACCTAATCACAGAAGACAGTAAGAGTATACAGAACGGAATCTCCTAAGGTCCCGCGAAATATGCGTCCCCGTTCCCCGTCCCTGCACCTCTCCCCCATTCTCACCTTGTCGCGGGGCGAGAGCGGGCGCACAAGAACGGGGGAGAGGGATCGGGGACGCATATTGCACGTACCTTAGGAGATTCCGTTCTGTATACTCTACTGCCTTCTGAGTCTTAAGACTACAGTAGTCACTCTTATAGCTATACGAGTAGAAAAAGTAAACTAAAGTTTTGTAAGTAATTTTGAAAGTAAACTACGTCGAGACGCATGATTACGTAGCTTAAATAAATGAATACCACTCGGTGCCTGCTTTGCACACAGTGCTGAATCGTGCCTTGCGGGAGTGTAGATATATGCCACACCAAACTACACCAATTCTACAATACGAAGACTACTAAAATTAATTTGCTAAATAATTTAAAACAATAAAATAAAATCCGAACTGAACCCCTTCAAGAATCAAATATTTATTCAGTAACTAGCGGCCCGCTCGGCTTCGCACGGGTATTTAAGCTCCGTAAGAACCATCCTTGTACTTCAAGGAATATTCTAAATAAAAAAGTGGCCAAGTGCGAGTCGGACTCGCCCATAAGGGTTCCGTAGCAGCAAGTAACATAATATTAAAGTTGTAAAGGTAAATTGCGGTTTACGATTTATGACGTATTAAAAAATAACTATCTATGATACCGACACCGCTATAGTTTTAATTGAAAGTACATACTTTGAGGTATATACCACATTTTTTTCAGAATTATTTTAGTAATATTTCAAAAGTTACGGTGCCGGGACACCTCAAATTTTAACTTAGTATTAGATTATCTCAAGACCGGGGGGTTTGATCTACATAGTTTCAAAGCAGTTTTTGTTGCATTTTATAAGACCTTTTCAACGATACCCCGACAGACAGACGGACGGATGGACATGACGAAACTATAAGGGTTCCTTGTGGACTACGGAACCCTAAAAAAGAATTAGCGAAATCAGTTCAGCTGCTCTCGAGATTTGCGCTTAGCAACACATTCAGCGATTCATTCTTAGGGTTCCGTACCCGAAGGGTACAAACGGGACCCTATTACTAAGACTCCGCTATCTGTCCGTTCGTCCGTCTGTCACAGGGCTCTATCTCTAAAACCGTAATAGCTAGACACCTGAAATTTATACCGATTATGTATTACTGTGACCACTATATAGTTAATAATTAAAGGGGGTCGTCATACAAGAAACGTATTTATTCAGCGTTTTGAAACATTGTACGGTGTTACGGAACCCTTCATGTACGAGTCTGACTATCACTTGCCCGTTTATTATATTAAAGATAGAATGACAAACGTCACCCGCACCAAGCTATGAGATTAGACTATACACGTAAATATATATCGACGGGTTAAATCACATTTTCGATTATGTGTCAAAAGAGGTACTGCGATCAAAGTCACGTTCGACGCGTTATTATTATACACTACACGGGAGTGCAAATCCAGGCGTGAACAATATTGAGCTCGAAACAGATCGTCCGCTGAATTGCGAAGCTCGGGATTTACGAGTAGCTGTGACATTCCAGCTTGACAATGGATTATTGAAGACTTTGATATTGTACTTACTATGAATTCCATCGCAATATTTTAATTTTTAATACGAGTATACCTATTTCATAAATGTATCCGACACTGAAGGGACGATTGAGTGACAGACATTCAAACTATTTAACAAACAAGCAGTCATAATATTAATTAGTATAAAGATGTATTGGATTAAGTCGATTTGTTAAATTATTATTGTATTGTTTTTTTTTTTTACCTTACATCTTTTAATATCAGTCAGTCAAGTAATTTCCGAGCAAATTGGCTGTGATAGAAGGACAGACAGACAAGTGAGTGTGCCTATATAGGGTGCTTTTTTCCTTTTGAGGTACGGAACCCAGACAAGGAACTCAAAATTGTGATTTGTGGGTTAGTCGCATCAGGAGTAATATTGTTCTGTGAGTCGCATAGTTATTCCCAAAGTAGGTACTCCAAAAATAGTTCTCAAATTACTCCATGAAAAAAAATATTTTCAATTAGGTTTCATTCTACTCCATGATAATATTCAAATGTTCTCAAAGTACTCCACCCCATTTTAATCAAATTGCATTAATTTAAATAAGTATAAGGTTTTCATGATTCAGATCGCCATCCATCGATTCGCGAAAGACGCTTGAGGATACTGAGCTACGACCTGATGTATACAGGCTGACTTTTTATCCACCTGCAAATTTTTTAGAGCAAGTTCAGTCCATGATACTGAACTACTTTCTGTTAAAAAAGTTATTAAAAATCGATAAAAATGTTTCATCCTCTCATACAAATCAGCGCTCAGCCAAACGGATTTTGTATGGGAGGACTTAACATTTTTATCGATTTTTAATAGATTTTTTTATAAAAACTGAACAAAAATTTTTGCCGGTGGATAAAATGTCACCTGTATTGGTTAACTTACGGAAACAGCGAAATACAACCAAAAAAATATTGTAGTCCTAGCGAGCTCATAACACGAAACAAAAGGGGAAATGTTATTCTAGACATAAGAAAAATAAACCTACTATTTCGACTCTTTATTACCAAAACTAATAACACAACGTAAAACTTAACTGAATTAATACTAAACAAACTGAAGTACAAGCTAAATTAAATTTATTTAAATCCATAAAACATGAAAGTTTTACTGAAGAGCAGAATACAGTAGCGCTCTTTCGAAAAGATGACAAGCGATTTATTCTTATGGATAACTACAAAATCTTGGGTTCATTCATTCGTTACTCATTTAATGGGGAGTATGAACAGATTAGAAAAGGTAATACAACAGAAACAGCTGGTACATTCTAAGTTTTTTCATTTCCCACACCAGCATGAAAGAATTTTGACGTCAAATCAGTAAAACTTGTTTGCAAATCATTTGTCAGTCATTCGAATAAATGTCGGCCGATAGCAAAACTCATTATAGTGATCGAATTACAGCCCGAGTGTCGTTGACAGCATTGAAAACAAACAATCATGTCAATTAAGTACTATCGTCACTACTTGTTACCCAACTAGGCCAGAAGGAGGGTAATGTTTTTTAAATGTATGTATGTACCTATGTATATTTCTTTGGCACGCTCTGCAGCCTACGGCTTGATGGATTTTAGCTTAAGGCACAGAATAAATACTAATACTAACGTACAGAAGTCTCACGATATGGTTTAATTTAGCTCACGTCAGAACTCAGCACCTCATCGTTTAGATATCTAGACATTCATTGCAAGCCAATTTCATTCTTATTACTCTGGACAAACGGTTCATATAACTGAATTTACCACCGGAGGGGCCGGCTGCGCTCATAGTAATGATATAGGTACATTTTCGATACCTTAATGGGGAGTGACACAGGCCTGCTTAAGGTGTCGTTAGATTCATCTTAATTGTTAGAGTGGCACTGGGTATATCAAAAAATTTAATATATTTTTCGAAAAAAAAAAATCATTTTTACGTACAAGCTTTTATTGCGAGGCCTATGTATTATCAAGTAACATCAGCCCAAACTAGTTGGGGTTGCGTCGTTTTGTTACAAGGTTCCTATAGCCACCTTCCGGCTCCATCATCAGATCAGCTTCTTGTTATATTAATATTGAATTTTCATCTGATTTAAATTAGATCAAAAACCTAGAAGTGGCTCAAATTTAACTTGCAAGATTTGACCCACAAAACTATTATACAAGAAACAGGCAATTTATATATAAAATGAATGTCACAAAATGTGGTATGTTTGGAAAAGTATCCTAAATATATATATATCCTAAATAAATACCTATCGCTACAATTTTTGAAGTGAAAACTTCTTTAGCGGCGCTGTGCACTTTTTTTGTAATGGGTAAAAAATGTTAAACTCGCGTCAGGACACGTGTCCTGATCGAAAATTCGTAAGACGGATGGAGAGTAGACAGCCGGCGCGGCGTAGGAGAGGAAGTATCTCCCTCTCTTTCTACGGCGCGGCGAAAATGTATGCCTGCTCCTGCTGTTTCGTTTAGCTGAGAGATAAACTTTTTAATGTAATATAAATTGTCATGTTTTGTGTACGATAGCGCAATAAAGAAATATTGTATTCTACCACATAAATGATAGTACTTTTATACTGATAATTAAAGCAATTCGTGCAAAATTATTCCCTAACCATTCCAAAATATCAAAAATGCACAACGTTAATATTCAAGTTTTCACTTCTGCCGGCACTACCGGAGTGCAACCCGTCGTTTTTTTTTTAACTCAAACTATAAACAAACAATTTAATTACCTTTAATGAATAAAACCTCGTAAAAACAATTTGGTGACAAATTATATAACTGATTTAAAAAAAACTATCCAATGTGATTTTAAAATAAAGGATTTTATAAAATGATTCCAAAAATATACAACTTATGTATTCAAATGTTATTTAGAATGAGAAATGCTAAAAAACGACATACAACCTCACACATCCGAGCGTGTTCCATTTTATTCCATTTCATTCCATCCCATCAAGATTAGCCAAGAATTAAATTGGGAGAGATTTTTTACAAAAATATGTATTTTTTCTTACGGTTTTGTGTAGGTATATTATTAATATAAACTGGCCAAGTGCGAGTTAAACTCGCGTGGAGAGGGTTCCGTACAATTGATTGAATTCTTATAGGTTTTCATGTAATCTACAAGCAATGAACTATATTTTATAATTTTTTCAAAATTTTAGGCTCGGTAGTTTCGGAGAACTGGGGGGGAATGGTCAGTTTTCGTCTTCTTTCATTAATAAAATCAAAATTATTCATTTTAAAATAATAACAAAAATATATTTGAGATCCTCATAATGAGTCCTTTCATTTGATATATGACACAGTAAGGTTTGCAAAACTTTTTTTTTTAATTTCCTAATTTGTGCCCCTTTAATGATCCTTATTTAAAAAAAAATTATTTACTTTGCTCATTTGTGTTCGGGTCATAGGATTACAACATTCTACCAAATTTCACCTGATTCGGTCCAGTAGATCCGGAGCAAATTGGCTGTGACAGACGGACCGACAGACAGACGCACGAGTGATCCTATAAGGGTTCCGTTTTTTAATTTTTTGTACGGAACCCTAATAACACTATTAGTGATTTAGATTTCAATATAGAGATATAAAATCAACCTATAAAGCTTGTCTACCTGTAATACACACTTTACTTTTATCTTTCTTCTTTGACACTGGTATCAAATTTTTTTACTAATACAATACAAATTATCTTTATTGCACCATAATAATTCATAAAATAAAAATAACAAACACAAAGAAAATATTGGTACAAAGGCGGACTTATCGCTAGATGCGATCTACGAGTAATACTGATACTAATGTTATGTAATAATGAATGTCACCTAGCGACACCAGTCAATAACACACTAGTGAACTAGTGTCACAGAAGACAGTAAGAGAATTACATACAGAACGGAGTCTCCTAGGGTACGCGCAATATGCGTCCCCGTTCCCCGTCCCCGCACCTCTCCCTAGTTCTTGTGCCGCCGTCTGCCACCGTGCACACATCAATGCGTGTGTATTCGCCTGCTCTCGCCCCTCGACATGGTGAGAGGTGCGGGGACGGGGAACGGGGACGCATATTGCGCGTACCTTAGGAGATTCCATTCTGTATGTAATACCCTTACTGTCTTCTGTGCTAGTGTGCAGGAATCCTCACGATGTTGTCCTTCACCGGAAGCAAGTGGTAGTTAAAATGACCGTACATGAGTGAAAACTTAAATCGTGTTTAGTGTGGATAGCAGAGCCAGTGCCTTAACCGGTTAGCTTCGCCACTTCATAAGATTCAAGAACACTATAAGGTGAGAAAAAAGCTTTCACTGCCAGTTAAGAGGCATTTTACTTGGTTGGCTGTCTCGCTCGCACAATCAAACATTTTTAAAGATAATGAAAAATGAGTCTCATTTTTAGAAATGTGTTACATTATCCTTCTACATAATTATATCGTGTATATTTTAGAGATGTTTTTATTTTATTGACTTAATCTTTTTTTTTTTACTAGCCTGTGGCTGTTATTATTTATTTATTTAAACTTTATTGTTACACACATACAAATGTAATAAGTGCAACAGGCAGACCTAATTCTAAAAACATTCTCTAACAGTCAAACCTTTGGGTTGATTGGAGAGATTATGTGGGTGTAAAACATAATAAAATAAAACAAAACAAAACAAAACAAAATAATAAACCTAAAAATCCAAACTAACTTACAACATACTAAGTGTATACCTACATAATTAATACATATACATATATACTATATACATACAAACGAACAATAAATATAGGTATATACACATTTATATATACATATTATACGAATACAATCAAGTCTGTCTCATATTTAATTGAAAATGGAGGTGCCTGAAAAGCCTAATTTAATTTACATCGTAAATAATGAGTTGATCAAAACTTTTAAATCTTTGGTTAAAATTATGTAGAATGATAAATATGATAATGTACTTAACACTTTTCTGAACATGAGGCTCATTTTTTAATTATCTTTAAAAATGTTTGATTATGTAAGCGAGACAGCCAACTAAGTGTAAAATGCGTCTTAATTGTAGTAAGACCTAAGTGTAAAATGCGTCTTAATTGTAGTAAGACCATACACACTTTGACGGGCAATCTTTAGTTACGCCAACAAATAAATCAATTCGGAAAACAATTAGTTGCTGTTAGCATTAATGGAACGAATTGAAAACATTTAATTTTGTTCCCAGTTCGGATTTCCAATTGGCTTATTTTTATTACATGCTTTAATTTTTATTTATTTTTTGATTTTGTGTCAAATCTTGCAAGTAAAATTTGAGCCACTTCGCAGTTTGTGATTGAGATGAATGTTTGTATGTAAATGTAATTCAGATGACAATGCAATATTATTATGACAAGGAGCTGATGATGATGGAGTCGGAAGGTACCCTAACCCTGTAATAAAACGACGCAACCCCATCGAGTTTGGGCTTACTACATTTATTAAATTTGTCTACAAGCAAAATAAAAAAAATTAAAAGTGAGTGTGTTGAACTTAACTTTGAACAGTTACAATTTGGCATTTTTTTCAAATCAACAGGACCATGACTAACGTCATCAAGCACGTCCCACATAATATTTTTTTGTTTAACAAAAAAACAATTGACTTCATTTTCTTTGAATAGTTTCTTCCATATCTCCAAAGTTCTTAATAATTTCTTCACCAAATTACACCAAAATATGGGACTAACATTAACAAAATATTTTTATGGCTTTCAAATGAAAAAATCAATCAAAATTGCTTTACAATTGGCGAAGATATCGCGTAACAAACATACAAATAAACGGGCAAGTGCGAGTCGGACTCGTACATGAAGGGTTCCGTACCACCGTATAATGTTTTAAAACGCTGAAGAATCACGTTTCTTGTATGACGACCCTCTTTAATTTTAAACTTTACCTTATTTTTAGTATTTGTTGTTATGGTGGTCATAGTAATACATATTCGCTGAAAATTTCAAGTATCTAGTTAATGCCATTATAAAGATCTAGTTGAAAACGCTGAAAAAACCCATTTTTTGTAAGACGACCCCCTTTAGGTTTTAACTTTTTTTTATTTTTAATATTTTTTATCGTAGCGGCTACAGTAATACATAATCGGTAAAAATTTCAAGTGTCTAGCTATTACGGTTCAAGAGATAGGGCCCTGTGACAGATGGACAGACAGACAGACAGCGGAGTCTCAGTAATAGGGTTCCGTTTGCACCCTTTGGGTACGGAACCCTAAAAAAGGGTCAAATTAATAACGTCCTCCTCATTTGAAGGCGGTTAAAAAGTTATTTTAATTGCAAAGCTCTCAAAGTCCAGTCGCAAGTTATTAATTAACAACCCCGATATTGATGTACGCATGATCTATTAGTTTGGTAGTAATATTGGTTTGAAATATTGGAGTAATACGAGTAAATGTTAATATTACAAACATTATTTATATAATTTATTTTACGTTCTATATTTAAATATTTTTAGTTTTTTTTTAATTTTAATCTGTTATTTTAAGGTCTAAGAAAAAAGAAAAAATGTAGAATGTACTAAACATAGAGCTGCTTCTCTTCTCCCGCAGATCGATAAAGCCGATCAAGGGAATGAGCGAGAATCTTAATCATATTAATAAACCATGCGGCTAGCAACCCATTACTATTTTGCCCGAGTTTCCTATATAACTGGACATGGGTAGGGTTGCCAGGTCGCCAAACCTAATAGCCGGACAGACCAGCCAGTTTTGCCGGAAATTTGGGTAAAAAGGCCGGACCCAAGCGCGCCCGATCCAATAATTATTATACATTTTCCAACACTGTACGACAGAAAAAATCTATTATAAAACCAAGCTTTTTTCATTATTACCGATTTGGGGGTGATATGACCGACAGTCGACTCGCCTGCGCTCGGCCACGCTCGGCGCTTGCTCGTTTGCAAAATGTAAAAAGCCTAACAAAAGCCGGACAAGCCGGACACCGTTTATTTTGGTCGGACACGCAATTAAAAAGCCTAACTATGTCCGGCTTTATCCGGACGCCTGGCAACGCTAGACATATTTAGATTTTGCCTCTCCTAAAAATGTCTTCATCCGGTACTATTGGATATTGTATCACCGCACCGGGTACCATCTTTGCTAGCCATGCCACTGCCCACCATGACTGCTGCTAAACGTGGTCCTTGGGTCTTACAGCTCTAGGCACTGTCTACCCTGTTAGGAATAAAGACGTGATAATGTATCGGTATCAGAATCTCTGAATAATACTGAACTGCCATGAATAATTTTGACACGCATGCTTCAATAAATACAATATTTATTTAAAGGATAATAAATGATGGAAATTATTAAAATTCAATAAGTAGATCTCGCGAGCTCTTCTAACCATGCAATAATATATATATAACAGACACTTTCCTCTTTCCTTGGCTTAGCAAAGCAATTTCAGTGAAATCCGTCCATTAAGATATAACGCGACAGCACACTTCCCCCCTTTTACCCCTCCACCTCAACCACCCTCTTTTAATTTTTTTTTAAAGTCCTTAGTGTGCCTCTTAAATTTTATTGAAATGTCAAAAAATAACGCTACAGCAACGTTCCCGCCATTCCAACTATTTCTCCCCAATGAAAACTCGCGATTGACTAAACTAGTAGTTCGCCGCAAACTTAGACCTCGCGATTTTTATTAATATTTCAAAAACTACTGAATCGATTTTGATGCCCAACGAAATTGAAAATTCTATTGATATTTCCTACATGCCTACCAAATTTCATCAAAATCGGACCATCGGTTCGGCAGTTATCGCGGAACAAACATACATACAAACAATGTGTTTTCGCCCCAACTTGAATTATAGCCCAGGGAACTTGTGGGCCGACAAAATCGGTTGAAAAATGCGACCTGTAGGCGAGAACAGACAGACGGACTAAGCATTTTTGGCCAAACACGAAATTTAAATGCTTTACTCGTTCGGTCAATAAATACTACCGAAACAAAAGAAAATTAAATCATACTTAATATAAATGTAAACAAGGATTTAAGCCGTAATGTTTCCGAACTTAACAACGTCCCGAAAAGAATATTTTTCCATAAATTGCATCATTAAACTTGCGAGCAGAGGCGTAGCTACCCCCGTATCAGCCGTATTAAAGCTACGGGGCCCACGGGTTACAGGGGCTTCGAACGTGTAAGCATTATTTCGAAAAGTTTTATCGTAACATAACGTAAACATCATATCGTAAACACAAAACCGTTAGAAACTTGAAAATTACTGTTAAACACAGCGCCATCTAGATGGCTTGCTCGGTACTAAGTAGTAGGGACTTAATAAATCGTTATCATCTACATATAATGCTTTACAAAAGCAACAATCATTTGAATGATTCTAAAAATTGCCACCAGGTGTACACAGTATACTATATAAGCCTATGCAGCCATTTTTTACTCTCTCTCTGTTTCAACGCGCACCTAGCCAAAAGCAAGTTGTACCAAATAAATAGAGTATCCCGATTCCCTGTCTTTCTCTTGGGCACCCATTTAACAATTACTTATTTTTGCCATTAATTTTTATCCCAAATTTACTGTGATTAATTTTTATGTAAATTTGTATTATATAAATTTACTACTGACTTTACTATACACGCGGCCGTAGCCCTCCCGAGATTTTTGGTAAGCATTTGTCGGCTGATATCTTTGGTATTTATTATGAAACACGATACATCTGACAGAATACTTTTTTTTTATTTCACTTAAAGAGTACTCCCCTGGAATATAGCTGCGACGTTCAAAATTTGTTGTTTGTTGTTTACCTGTTTACTAAAAAACTACCCAATAGGGATTCGTTGCAGCTAGAAGAGGACCCCCTAAACAAATTTTGGTACAGGGCCCGTTCAGTTACAGCTACGCCACTATTGCGATGACTCAACAAACATCAATTTTGATTTGAGTAATTTGTATTTCCGTGTTTGTATGAGGAAACGAGAAAGTATGAGGAAATTCGCAATATAATTTGGCTATAATTGGAAAATCTTTATTGTTATTTTTCTAAGTGTTTTTTAGGGTATCGAATTTTGAAAGGAAACCCCTGCTTATTTTTATATTGTTTCTATTTTACTTATACTGTTTATTCCTTGATGGTCGAAAAGAAAGGACAAAACTTAGAATGTAACAGCTGCTTCTCTTATGCGTGGGGCTCAATCGAGGGTAAAGACAAAAATGCTTAATCATGTTATTTAACGATGCGGCGGCAAGCAACCCATCACTTTTTTGATTCCTTTTGCCATCTTCTCGCCCACTACGAGTATCACGGTAAAAGTGGCCTTTAGGACTTGCGTCCCTGGGCTCTGTCTGCTTAGAGCCGCAGGACCCATAATGCTATGTCTGCCTCATTAGAGCTAAATAAATAAAATAAATAATAAATATCTTTATTAAGAACAGTATACAAGGACATTTTAAAACATCACCTACCTGCCTGCAGTAGTTGACAAAAAAACTGTGTCGCAGGCATCAACGCCCACCTCCGACTGGATTGTTCCTATACATTAACATTTTATCTTTTTTTTATTAGAGATTTAAGTGCGTTTGACCTCTATCTAGCCTGATAGAAAGCCGAGATGAAGTGTTACACACAGACTCAAAAAATGCCTATTACTCTTGCGTTGAAAATCCCTAAATCATACGTATGGGAAACATCGACGCAGAGTGGGAATTCCACACCTTAGCGGTTCGCACAATGAAGGAAGAGGCAAAACGAGAGGTACGATGAGGAGGAATATCAAACACAAATGGGTGGAATATCTGCCCACGTCGTGTTGTCCGATGGTGGAATGGTGTAGGGGGAATTAAGTTATGCAATTCCTGCGCACACTCCCCGAAGTGCAGCCTGTAGAAGACAGACAGACTTGCTACTAGTCGGCGATGTTCGAGCCTCTTGAGCCGTCCTGCCGTAAGCATCTCATCACCAACGAGTCTTCTGGCACGTCTGTCGATAGATTCCAGGGCTTCGACCTTTTTTTTTTTTTTTTTCTTTTTATTATCACATGAAAGATCTTACAAAACAATCAGTTGACTTAGCATAGAAAAACCACGAAGGTTTGAAATTATACTAAGAATTAAGTTTACGCCAATCAATATACAAATCTTATATAAAGAAATGAGCTCAAACTCTTCGCAAACTATTTAGAGGAACGTACTCAATGCGTTAAAATAGGCAATATTTTTAGTTCTGACCAAAAAAATAGGTGTTTTGGAGTTCCCCAAGGAAGTATTTTAGGCCCGACCCTGTTTCTAATTTACATCAACGACCTGTGTAATTTAAATATAGAAGGTGGGAAAATAATCTCGTATGCCGACGACACAGCTCTCCTGTTTTCTGCTAACTCAGTTGATGAAGTTCTCATATACGCGCAACAAGGTTTCAATATTGTAAATTATTGGCTTCAGCAACACCTTCTCACTTTAAACACGGCGAAGACTAACTTTATTCAGTTTTCCATGCGTCATTTGCACTCATCTCATTCTAACATGAAAATATATGCACATCACTGTACAAACCCTACAAATAATACGTGCGATTGCCCGGCTATTTCCATCACTAACACAACTAAATATTTAGGTATTGTAATTGACAAAACTCTTTCTTTCAAGCCTCATATAGAAATCCTAAATGGCAGAATACGTAAATTAATATTTGCTTTCAAAAAATTACGTTCTATTGCAAACTCAAAAATAATGAAGCAAGTTTATTTTGCCTTATGTCAGTCAGTATTAACTTATTGTATTACGTCATGGGGTGGCATTGCTAAAACATCACTACTAACCATTGAGAGAGCACAGCGAGCCATTCTTAAGGTTTCTACTTTCCGCCCTTTTCTTTTCCCCACAGACCTTCTCTATAAATCCTGCAAGGTACTAACAGTTAGGCAATTATTTATATTAAGCACAATTCTCAAACAGCACGCCGCACTGCCATTCACCACACAATCAAAAAGACGGAAAGATATTGTTTGCGCGAAAAATGTACATACAAAACACGACTTCTCCTCTCGATTTTTTCTATTCCTCGGCCCACTCCTCTACAATAGACTTAATAAAAAATTAGATTTTTATCCCTTTACTTACAGTGCAACTAAAAAAATTCTACAAGAAGCCCTACTAAATATGTCTTACGAAGAAACAGAGGAATTATTAATAGTTATAAAATAATAAATGATTTATTTTAATTTGTAATTTAATTTTTAAGTGTAATTGTTTATTATGTTTATAGTACCAGTTAGCGTTGTAACGCCTGAAATACAGGATGATTTTCATCCTAGCTCAGGTTCCATTAATTTAAATTACCTTAATATTAACAATGTATTGTTAAATGTATAAATGTAACATACCATATTATTTGAATTTGAATAAAGATTATTATTATTATTATATAAGACACAAACAATAAAAATATACGTATATATATGTAGGTAAGTAATACACCATGACACATACAGAAAGAGAGGATTTGGACAAATACATACTGTTCGGTTATTATTTATTTATCTCCACAACCTGCATATATATTTTGAAGGGAACTAAGGAAGTGCTCTTTAAGTTTTTATTTAATATTTTGTTTCGTCATTTTATCCCTTAAATCCATAGGTAGTTTATTAATGAGCCGACAAACAATATAATCTGATGTTCGTCTACCGTATTCATTGTTTACTCGAACCGGTCCGCTCCTCAGTTGACGCCGAGCTACTGATCGCGTGTATACAGAGTGTTCCGGTTGTGGCTGATTATTGATTATAAAGAATAGTTTTTTAATAAAATATATTTTACTTGTGAATGGACGGGCAGTACTTTACAGTGTTTAAAAAGGCCAGCATGATCGTCACTATATTGATTTCTAACTTTACTTGATACAATATTATTCTATTCTAACTTTACCTGATAGAGGGCAGATCCATCCCACAGGTCTAATTGCATGAAGTAACTAATAAGCTTACAATTAGTTAGGTATACATTTTCATTAAACTATTAAGTGATGTAGTAGATACTTTTATGTGTGTTCGGCTGTCTGGAGTCACGCACAGTCAATATTCTCTTGTATTTTTTTACACTAAACAGAAGTGTTTCTGATTCTACGGAACCGACGCTTTTTAAGAAGTCGTTTGTAAGTTTTAGTTGACTTGTTTTCCTATATATCTTCTGGGTTTTTCCCTATTTTTAAGGCGAGGGCGCTACTTTGTGTGGTTCTACGGTTGAATCCTGAGTATATCGCCATAGGTGGAAATTAATATTACCGTAAAGCGTGTAGCACATTCATAGACAACAATTGCTCGTTTTTAAAAGCAAAAAAAAAACAAAGTTTTCTGGCCTCATTCATCCTTGTAAAACATGTATTCCAAACTAGCTGTGCCCGCGACTTCGTTCGCGTGGTTGTCGGAACGTAATGTTATATAGCCTAAAGCCTTCCTCTATAAATGGACTACCCAACAAAAAAAGAATTTTTCAAATCGGACCATTAGTTCCTGAGATTAGCGCGTTTAAACAAACAAACAAACAAACTCTTCCGCTTTATAATATTAGTATAGATGAAGTACTTTTAACCAACAACATATTTATTTGAATAAAGATTGATATTATTATGTTGATACAACTTAAACAAATTATTTCGACCAAATTAGGTACCATAAAAACGGTTTTTGTGAGTTAATCTTAAAAGATAGACATATACTATCGCGGACTGTTTTTTAGATCATTAAAAGAGCTATTATTCTTTAATACATATTTTTTGTGTATCTTGAACCGTTTTCACGGCGCACGCAACGGAAGGCTTCAAAGATGAAATAATTTCTCCCGTTTTTTACACATTTACCACTATATCTTTGCTCCTATTGGTCGTAGCGTGATGTTATATAACCTATAGCCTTCCTCGATAACTGGACTATCCAACACAAAAAGAATTATTCAATTAGAACCAGTAGTTTCGGAGATTAGCGCGTTCAAACAAACAAACAAACAAACAAACAAACAAACAAACAAACAAACAAACAAACAAACAAACAAACAAACAAACAAACAAACAAACAAACAAACAAACAAACAAACAAACAAACAAACAAACAAACAAACAAACAAACAAACAAACAAACAAACAAACAAACAAACAAACAAACAAACAAACAAACAAACAAACAAACAAACAAACAAACAAACAAACAAACAAACAAACAAACAAACAAACAAACAAACAAACAAACAAACAAACAAACAAACAAACAAACAAACAAACAAACAAACAAACAAACAAACAAACAAACAAACAAACAAACAAACAAACAAACAAACAAACAAACAAACAAACAAACAAACAAACAAACAAACAAACAAACAAACAAACAAACAAACAAACAAACAAACAAACAAACTCTTCAGCTTTATAATATTAGTATAGATTTAAAAAGTGTCGACGGCCGTTCCTTTATTAATCCGTTATTAATTTAAAACTATTCTTGTTTTTTTGCTGACTGCCAGTAGGTATTATTTTATTTGTTTTATAAGCTACATTCGTATTCAGTTTTCTTTGTTTTAATCCCTTATGAGTTTCTTTTCCACATTTTACTTTCGAGAGAACTTTAGCCCCAAACATTTTGGGATGAAAACATCGTTTTTCGAATAGATGAGATAAAAAATGTATTAAATCTAACAAAAAAAAACATTGTAACCATAAAAATATTTTTTTGGCAAATCCTATATTTTAATACAAAATGAAACCGTTTCAATAACCTAGACCGAATAATAGCTGATATCAGATCTATAGAATCCTATGGCCAACAACGTAGATGCTAGCAACTAGAAGATATTTAGATTGAAATAAGTAGTATAGTATTACAACAACACAACAATACAACAGCGTATATATCTCTATATTTATTTATTTTAATTAGTTTATAACCGTGATATTTAGTTCAATGCTACCTATTTGAGAAGCGCTGATTTGTCTTCAATATTCTGCACTTCTAAAATTAGTAAATTATTCATACATGACTGATTTAAAAGGGCAAACTCTTAATAAATGCTACGGTTATTCTTTACTTAATTCAAAACTACATAACCTAACCTAACCTAACCTAACCTAACCATAATAAACTATATTTAAAACTTTAAAGTAATCTTCATTACTAACCGTTAACCGAAATACATAGACTTTTAGCAGAATAATTGCGGTTAAAAGTTATATACATATATGTTTCACTCAGTCGCATACTCTACCTACCTATCCTTACAACAGCGCTTGCACAACTCATCCAATCGGCTGTGCATCGCCTAAAACCTAGATTAACATTTTCAGATAACTGTTACTGTAAACCTTTGTATGGGTTAACCAAATGATTTCAACTATATAAGTTAATCAGTAACCGTTTATATAGGTTACCGCCGCATGGGTTTTGTACTTGTACTTCTGTAGCACGGAAGCGCTCGAGATTTTTTACGCCATTTTTGGTGACCCATCCAAGTTCGGGTCACTCTTGTCGTCACTTAACTTGCGAAAGCGCTAGTAATGTACTACGCATCTGGGCCACCTAACTCCTTGATGATTTCGTCGTGTGGAGATTCATAGAGTTACTGTAGAATTAGGTAGCACGACGGAAATATCGTCGCGGTGAATTCGCCCGTTGAGGTAACGCCTAAAATGCAGTTGAAATTTCCAGCATTGCCACCAAGTTCACTATACGCATTGCAAGTCACTTCCAGCAAAATAAATGACTGGTCAGCATAACAGAATTATCGCAATGATTAACGAGTCCCCACTTCCAGAGCGCCATCTTGGATCGCACTGTTTCCGCAGTTTGAAAGCTAATTATTTCGACGAAATGGTAGGGTTGGTGTTAGTCAGATATATTGTGAAGGTACATTCCAAGCTCTTTCGTGATATTAATTGTTCGCACAGACTACTTAGGGAACTAATATGTGCCATAATACTTCACCAGCAGATGCCTCGACATTTTTTATTTGATAGGTGCATTGAGATACTAAGTCAATGGATAGGTGTGTAATATAAATGTGTAGATTTAGTATTTATATTTAGTGTGTAATATTAAATTTTGTTTGTTTTATATAAATATCTATACAGTCATAATACAATTACCATACCATAATAAAATTCGTTTTACTTAATTGAATTTTACCAAAGATAAAATGTGTGGAAACTATTTAGTTAACAAAAGTGGCAATATTCAATTATTTTCATTGCAATGACATACGTATTGGTTTAATGCATAATAATTTAATGGCAATATAATGTTTAGTTAATAATTATTTATAAACGGCCCTGGGGGGCACGTGCGTGAAAAATGGAAACCTAAAAGTCAGTTACACTTTTTTATTATTTATAAGGAAATGTTTACATGACTTCTCTTTTTTGTAATAGTTGGATTATTATCCTCAATTAATTCATAGCCGAATTTATTTTTCTTTCGCTCCTTTATTACTTTCGACGAATGAGGCAATTCCTTCAACCTCCCCAGTTCTTCCGAGTCAGTGGTATCTTTATAGACTTTATCAATATCACTTTGTACAATTTGGTTCAACCACGATTTCAACAGTTTGTAGAAATGTCTCAGTTTTTTATTCCTTTGTCTATGATTTTCTTCTACCGTTCTACATTTGTATCTATTCCCATAATATTTGTAAGTAGTAACTTTATCCGGTACTTTAAGTTGTCGAAATTCATTGTTAATGAATAAGTCTTTAGGTATTGTGTGTGATGCGGCGAGTAAATCCACTTTAGAATTATATTTTTTAATAAGATAGCTGGGTTCATAGTCAAAATTGTTGGGTTCATAAGAGTGGTAGTCCTCGTCTTGTTCTTCAAGACATGGACCTTTGTAGAGCTGCTTCAAACCGGGTTGTCGAATTTTAGCTATCTTCAGATACCTATCGTCTTCGTAGGTATAGCCATCACTCCCGCACACACATGTGTCGCATCCATAACACAGGTACGGTTGTGTGTGTGTCACTTGAAACAACCATAGTAAAACGGCACCTGGGGACATTAAAGATATACGAGTAGTTACACTCTACGGAGTAGACTGAGTAGAGTCACAGAATAGAGACTAATACTCACGTACAGAAGTCTCAGTCAACAAAGAAATTCAAAGAAATATCTACTCAATTAGGTTAGCGAAATGGTTTAATTAAGATCACGTCAGAACTCAGCACCTTTTCGTTTACATACCTAGACATCCATTGCAGGCCAATTTCATTCTTATTACTCTGGACATACGATTCGTATAACTGAATTTACCACCCTGAGGGGCCCGCAGCGCGCTTAGTTTGTTTGTTTAATTTCTTTATTGCACAAAAATTACATTTAAATGTACATTATTTAATACAAAGGAAAAAAGAAATAACTTGTACAAAGGCGGACTTATCCCAAGAAGGGATCTCTTCCAGTCAACCCATTCTCAAAAGGTTACATACTTTTGGAATGGGCGGAGTGTCAATATAAATACAAAGAAATTTTGAAAATCCTAATACTAACTTAAAATCATAAAATCTAAAATACTAAAAAAACATAAAAACAAATAAAAAAGATATGACATATTTATAAATAAATAAATATTTTTATATAATACATATATATAAGCATATGTATAAAATAAATATATAAGAGGACTAAATATAAACACTTATTCGCTTAATGAATCTACTGAATGCTTATAGTATTTTCTCAATCGGTTTTTAAAAGACCCAATAGAGGAAGCCATTTTAATGTCAACAGGAAGAGCATTCCACAGCCGAGCGGCAAGAACCGAAAACGACTTGGAATACTTTTCAGAAGAATGACATGGTATCTGCAAAGTCGGTACATCACTAGCACGCAATCTTGGGTCAATCTGCCGGAAGTAATAATGTAGGTACATTTTCGATACCTAAACGGGGAGTGACACAGGCTTGGTAGAGTACATAACATCCATGGGTATGCTAATGCTTATACACTAACGATAACTAAAATAATCCGCTTTTCTTTCCGCGCAGATCGTAGAAACCTATCAAGCTAACTCGGCTAAAACCCATCACTATTTTGATTCCCTTTTTCCATCTTCACGCCCTCCATCAAGCTAAACGTGTCCCAGACTCTATCTGCCCAGTTAAGGAAAACGCGCCAATATATCTGTATTTACTTCGGTGTTTATCTATGTATGTATTTATTATAAAATATAGTATCGTTGAGTTAGTATCCCATAACACAAGTTAAAACTTACTTTGGGGCTAGCTCAATCTGTGTGATTTTTCCTTATATACTTATTTATTTATTTACACTAACGGTGGAAACGGGACTCACACGGGTACTAGGTTGCTAATCTTGCGCCCAGTCCCTTGATTGACTGTTACAAATTGCGAGAGATTAGAACTTAGAAAAAGAAGGCGTACTCACCCGTCAAAATCATTACTGTACCGTCACTGAAATTACCGGAGTCATAATGGCTCAAAAAAGCCTGTTATCAAATTGTTCAATTTAAATGTACATTAATGAATGTATGTACGTTTTAATAAGTACATCTTAGCTATACACTGACTAGTACTTATCAGTCATACATACGTCAAATGAGTACCTAATCAGAATGAAAACTGGTAGGGATTTTTGGTTTCATTATCATCATCAGGTGTTTTTTAGTCTCCACTGCAGGAGCACGCCCCTTTCTGTACTACCAGAGAGTATTTGGCCGACACTCTTTACGCTGGCCAGGGTTGGAGAGGTCTCATTGATGTTTATAAGCTTGTGTTACCTAATCGCGTTCTACGACATCCAGGAGAAGACTTGGAGTGGTCCTATTCTACTCTACCGGAAACGACACGGCCGGATTTTTGGTTTAACTATTTCTAAATCAAAGTGTGCGGGCAAGAGATACAATCTGTATATACTAATAGATAAAGAAAGTCCTTCAATTTGTATAAAAACCTCAATATAAATATTTAATAAAAAAAAATCTTAAAAACGGATGGAAACTTTTTTATTATTTCTTCCAACGTTTTTCGACGAGTTTCTACGTCTCAAAACGGCAGATTTAGGTATTTTACAGTAGAGAATGAATGATCGATCTAATGAATTGACATACTCGGCCTAAAAGTGACGATCCTAACTGAAGTCAATTTGACGTCAGATTCACATGCAAATTCAGACAGAGGCTGTGTCTATCTTGATCTCAGATCAATATCTTGATCCATGGTCTGTGATGTCAATGAATAAGTCTACCTGGGCCAGATCCCTCCGGCCGACATCCCAAACAAGTTACGCAACCAGTTGCGATAGAAGGATTTATTTACTTTATACAATTATGATTGTGGTAAAATAATCTTCTTTCCAAAAAAGATAAGACCTAGAGATCTAACGAAGGGTGCTAATACATGGAAGAGCTCATAAACCAGAGTCCATGAGAGTTATTATGCAACGCCACGATTTGATATACAGAGTTGACCCTAAATAGGGAAAAGGCGGGAAGATGATGAGAGAGGAGCGGCATTTGCTCAACACCGATACACGATAGACTATTTAGTTAAGGTGAAGGTATAGGCAAATGGCCTTGAAGTGGCGCCCTCATTTGAAATAAATTGTTAACTCGTAAATATGGAGATAATTTCCATATTGCTCTTGGTCATGCACTAGATAGCCCTTTAAATTATTTTATAAACCACCGTTGACAGTATTTACATTAGTCCGTCTAGCTTTAAAACTTGCCTCCGCCAAAAGTGGCCACAGCAAGTTTTAAGGCTAGAAGGATAGTGAGAATAATGCCGAGATGAGAGGCGTTCTGTCTTCAAAAGTACATTTAAAAAAGCTTTTTTAAATGTACGTACTTTTGAAAACAGAACGAGTTAAAGTACAAGGTAGATATTTTTTTGCTCAGCAGTGAGATTTTATAGCACAGATTGTAAGCTTACAATCTGTGCTATAAAACCAAAACCACAGTCAACAAAAGATAGCAAATTGGGGTAAGAGCCGCAGCGTACCCACTCGCTCCCGACGTTGACCGTTTGCCAACTATCGAGAGGAAATCTATAAGCGGAGTGGTTGGCGCGGCCGCGGCCCTTTTAGTGTTCCCTACCACACTGAAGTTAGGTTTTATTTATGTTTCTAAAACGCCTCCGTTTTTGAACTTTGACAACCTCCGTGGTGTAATGGTCAACACGCTAGTCCGCCAATCCGGAGGTTCTAGGTTCGATCCCCAGTCAAGGCAAATGGTTGCTGTTCAAAATTTAGCTTCGTTTATGATGTTTTATTACGTTTTACACCCACATAAGCTCTACAATCAACCGAAAGGTTTGACTGTAAGAGAAAGCTTTTAGAGTTAAGTCCGCCCGTTGTACTTATTACATTTGTATACAATGAGTTAAGTAAAAAACGCAAAACCTCTCAGGTTGTAACTCAGTCCATGAAACTGAACAACTTTAGTTCTACTACATTTCCAAAATGCCAAAAATAAAATTCGGATTTTCATACAAATTGACTCGATCAGCTGATCAGTTTGTATGAAAGTTCTATTTTTTTTTGGGTTTCGTGAAAGTTGTAGAACAAAAGTTGTTCAGTTTCATGGGCTGATGTACCATATGAGAGGTTTTGCGTTATTTCATTTAAACTTGTACTTATGTGTGCAATAAAATGTAAATAAATAAATAAGAAACGTATCCTTCAGTGGTAAACGAAGATTTTCTACAATTGTTTTTTTTTACGATTTTACTCACACACCCTTTTTACGATTTAAAAAAAAAACAAAATATCTTTATTATCATAGGATATTTATAATATCTCTTAATAATAGTCACTTTGTTTTGTTTTGCCCAAATGTTGACGTCAAATCGTTACTTACAGCTAAGTTTACGCCGCTTCCTAGGCGCAAGTGCAGAAGAAGCGGCAACAAACTGCACTGCACGTTTTCTCCAAAGACGTCAACTAACAAACTAAAAACCTTAAATAAGTTATATGGATGGACTGAGATTACATTGTTTGTTATGTCATAATTAAATTGAATTATAAGAATTACGAAATTTAAAATAATGTCAATTTGTAAATTTAGTATGTACCAATGTACCTAAATTATGACATGTCTAAGTATACAAACCTTTAAGAGGGACCCGCGCCAAGCTCAAGCCAGACCTTTTTGTCTTTAAGATAGTCATCGGTCCCATAATAAGCCTTCTCACAAAGTACTTTCTTTACATAAGCTTTTAAGAAGCTTTGATTGCCGGGTTACTCTACCCTTGTCTTTCTCAACATCACCCGGTTGGTTGACTGGTAGATAAGGCCTTAGGCTTTATGTCCGCCATCACACTTGTATTTGTGTATGAATATAATAAAAAAATAAATACCACTTGTCCACAAGTGGGCAGATTGACGCCATCAGCTAACAACTATGTACTATTTTCCACTTATAAACTCACCATCACGCTAATCGTGACTTTTGGAATTCACAGCCATAGAAATGTATGCCAGATTGAAACAGAACCCTTAGTGGACAAGTAAAACTCACACTTGACCTCATTTTTACGATTGCTAGATTACTAGACCAATCGTTGACCGCGTTCACAGACAGGCATCGGTCACACTGAAAGCGGTCATGTTTAATTCAAACGATGGGCGTTTGTCCTACTTACCCACAAGTTGACAAATGAACGTTGTCAAAATCTTGCTTGTTGGTCTAAAGAAAGAGCAGAAGGGTTACAAATAGGAATCTTGACCACAACACCTGTCCTTGAGCATAATCCCGTTCTCCGTCCCCGCACCTCTCCCCCGTTTTCGCCTTGACAATGGGCGAGAGCAGGCAAACACATACTGCATGGCGCAAGTTGGCGCACAAGAACCGGGGAGAGGTGCGGGTGCGGGGAACGGGGACGCATATTGCGCGTACCTTAGGAGATTCCGTTCTGTTTACTCTTACTGTATTCTGTGCCTTGGGTCAAAGTTAACTATGTCTTTGGAGAAGAAAAAGCCACAAACACGCGCCTCAGGCTTCAAAACAGCACATCTGTAAGGAAACAACCGGGAACAAGAGAAGAATACAACACAATACAAACGAACTTGTAACTGCTGTCTGTCTGACCAAATTATTGTGTTTCATATCCTATGTAATTTTAGGTTAGCGCTACACTGGATTGGCAGCGACGCGACGAGCAGTTTATTAACAAGACATTATAAACTTTGTACTCGTAAGATATAGAAACGCTTGATAGAATGAACGGGCGCGGCTGCTAGAGCCGGCGCGAGCCACCCGTCCATGTATCTTATGACATTGTATATAAAGTTTATAATGTCTTGTTATTAAAATGCTCGTCGCGTTGTTTCCAATCCAGTGTAGCGCTAGCCTAAAATTACATAGGATATCATAATCGACAGTTCAGACTACACGTATTTCCTATTTTATTATTTAATTTGATCTTGAATCTCCAAAAAACCCTTTAAAAACACTACTTATATTGTGTTTCAGCACTTCCAAGGAATTCTGAGAGAATAACAGAAAAGTCAAACAAGTACCTAGTTGTAAGTAAAAGTTTTTATTGCCTTTTTAATAGGCAAGACCGCTTTATGGCCAGTTATGGCCATCCACGAGGGTGTAAATCATTTTTATTTTCCCTTCCCTTTTTTCGTTATGTAAATTAACAATACTTATCGGAGTGATAACTTAAAACCATAAGGAACTCGTAACTACTGGCCTGAACTTCAAAATCACCAGTTCCATAGTCGTATTATCTTTTTAAACGTTTATTGTAATAATAGAGCGTGTAATATTATTTTTATCACTTTTTTTTATATAACGTGTAAACGAAGAAATAGATTTCAATTCATCATCATCAGGTCTTTTTTAGTCTACACTGCAAGAGCACGACCCTCTCTGTACTGCCAGAGCTATACAACGTGGAAGGAACATATCCGTAATAAATCGAAATACGGTCTATGCTAGATCAATATAGTATAAATAAATTAAAATAACAGCCGGAAACCAAAAACAAAATTTGGCATTTCCATACAAAAGTGTGTATGGAATTGTCGAATTTTTTTTTGGATTCTTGACTGTTATTTTAATTTCATTATACTTTAGTGATCTAAGTATAGCCCGTAGTTCGATTTATTACGGGTACGTCCGTTCCACTTTGTATAATAGCCAGAGCAGTCAGAGGACTTCGCTTAAACTCTCCACGCTGGCCAGACGGGTTGGAGAGGTCTCATTGATGTTTATTAGCTTTGATTAGCTTGTGTTTCCTAAGTCGCCTTCTACGACATCCAAGAGTTGACTTGGAAGTGACAGCGAAGACTTGGAGTGGTATATTCTAGGCTAGATTCAAATTAAAACAAGTTTATTTATTTAACTTTCTAAACATTACAGGTGGTATCTACCAGTCATCCAACCGGGTGATGTGGAGAATGACATCAAGCAACGTGGCAGCTGGTTGGAACACCAGCAATTCAGGGTCGACGAAGCAGTGAGCGGCAGTGACCTCAACATTATGGTGATTTTGAAGCTCGTTCAAGCGAAATAAATACATATTCTGTCATATGTATGTAGTTTCATGACAATAAACCGGGCAAGTGCGAGTCGGACTCGTAGATAAAGGGTTCCGTACCTGCGTACAATTTTTTTTTAAATGCTGAAAACCACGTTCCTTGTATGACGACCCCCTTTAATTTTTTACTTTATCTTATTTTGAGTCATGATCATGATCAGGTCTTGTAAGTACTGTACTGCCAGAGCTTTATACTAGCCAGAGCAGTCAGTATTTTTAGTATTTGTTGTTATAGCGGCCACAGTAAACGTGTTTACATCATTAGTGAAAAATTCAAGTTCTAGCTATTACGGTTCAAGAAATAGAGCCCTGTGACAGACGGACAGACACGGATAAACGGACAGACAGTGGAGTATCAGTAATAAGGCCCCGTTGGCACCTTTTGGGTACGGAACCCTAAAAACCAAAGATATCAGCCGACAAAAAAATAAAAACAAATATAATAAAATTATTTTATTTTGGAGCTACAGTGGCCCATATCTTATTTTAAGTGGCATCTGTCTCCTCGCACTATACTAGTATATTCTACATGGAGCTTTATACATCCCATACACTTCGGCATCCATTCTACCATCTATCACCTTCAAGATTCCATTGGTGCTCCCACGCATTCTTCGCACCATCGAAGCAGACATTTTGCGCATGATTGCATAAAAAATGCCAGCATCCTCAAACTTATGGCGGACGGCGGCGGCCAGCGAGCGGGAAGGGCAACGGCTGCGCGTATAGTAAAGTTAGTGGATAAGCCACTTAAAAAAAGCGTTTGACGAATCAGAACTTTTTATTGGCTTGACAAGTTGAAACAAAAATAAGGCTTGGCAAACCGAAACAAAATCGAGACTTGACAAATTATTACTTTTGCTTTGCTTGACAAATTGGAACCAAAACCAGCGGTTAAAACACGCTTGACCAATTAAAACTTTTTTTGCATTTGACGAGTTGGTGAAATTGTTTAAGTTCATAATGTTCAATTCTGATAATGTCCAGAGGTTTCAAAATGTCCAGTTCTCAGAATTTCCAAGTCTCAAAATGTCCAGTTCTCAAAATGTCCAGTCTTTACAATTGGATAGGCAAATAAATTCACTCACAAGATTAAGTTTTCAAAACTAAAACCTTTGATGACTGGACATTCTGAGAACTGGACATTTTGAAACCGCTGGACATTTGGAGATTGGACATAATGAGCATAAACGATTTAAGCCTCAACTCGTTGAATTTATATATTGGTAGTTTGTTTTTGTATATTTTCGGTTTCCATCAGAATGGCGATTTTTCGCAAAATCCTGAATACATACTAATAGGTCACATATAGAAAATTTGATACCAGAGTTGGCATTTAATATTATAAAATTGTAATACACGATCCTTTCGCTGTAGTCGGTGAAGAGCGATCAGTAATTGATCTGCATTTTACGATGAGAAAATTTGCAAGTAAAAAGTCTGCGCGATACCCGAAAAATGGGCCATGAATAGGGTTGCCACAATAGGAATCATATGTATTATTTACATTAAGGCTAGGTAGGCCGAGTTTTTCAGTTTTTAAAATCATCAGAGACATAGGAAATAGTGTTTCATTTGTTTAATTTGTTTATTGCACAAAAATTTCATTTAAATGTACATTATTAGTATAGATATAGATTTTTTTTTTTTTTTTGAGGATCTCAAATTTTTATTTATTTAAAACTACATCAAACTAAACTAAAATCTAAATTAAAAAACTAAATTAAAACCTAAATTAAAATATAAAACTGTGTTTAAAGATCTAAAAGTTGATCATGTGGCATGGTGCCAAGAACACTGGCTGCATTCCCGCGCTGAATGGCTATTGCAATTCTCTGCGCAAGATATGAGCCAGCCCTCTTGTCACCAGCGGCGTCGACGAGACGAGGAGTAATTTTTTTAATAAATTTTTTTGTGCTTGGACCCCACGGACCAAAAGTTTCGACGCCAAGCGGAACAAAAATATATTCATTAGATAAGGATGAATATTTGCGCCGCTTGGCGTCTTCTGCGGCTGCTGCCGCGGCTCCAGCCCTTAACACTGTGGCTTGGAGGCGAGAAGGGGCAACCGTGTCGACGCATGTCGCGTCCCACACGAGTGCCCTCCCTCGCTCCCAAGGGATGAGGGTTAATCCATCTGGACGCTTGCCATCATCGCGAGTTATTCCAACAGGTTCTAACAAATTAATACAAAGGGAAAAAGAAATAACTGGTACAAAGGCGGACTTATCCCAAGAAGGGATCTCTTTCAGTCAACCCAGTCTTCAAAAGGTTACATACTTTTGGAATAGGTGGAGTGTCAATATAAATACAAAAAAATTTTGAAAATCCTAATACCTACTAACTTAAAATCATAATATACTTAAAAAAAACATAAAAACAAATAAAAAAGATATGACATATTTATAAATAAATAAATATTTTTATATAATACATATATAACGTCTAACAAAATATACTGAAACTATTTCAAGGGTAAATTCAGTCAGAAAAATATTTTTTGGCCTCCCATACGAACTTGGATCAACTGATCGGTAAACTTGTATGGGAGGCCAAAAATTACTTTTTATATTTTGATATATGTTCCTTAGGGAAAGTTGTTCAGTATCATGGACTGAATTCACCCTTAAAATAGTTTCAGTATATTTTGTTAGACCCTGTATATAAGCATATGTATAAAATAAATATATAATATACTAAATATAAACATTTATTCGCTTAATGAATCTACTGAATGCTTATAGTATTTTCTCAGTCGGTTTTTAAAAGACCCAATAGAGGAAGCCATTTTAATGTCAACAGGAAGAGCATTCCACAGCCGAGCGGCAAGAACCGAAAACGACTTGGAATACTTTTCAGAAGAATGACACGGTATCTGCAAAGTCGGTACATCACTAGCACTAGTGTTTTAGTAACCTGAAAAAAATATATGTCTTATTTAAGGATCTAATCTAAGTAGTGAAAGTCACATTCAGTTACAAGGTCTAATACTCGTAAACTTAACTCGATAAAAAATATCCCAAAGCAACCCCTTTTTTTAATATTTTTTCAAGATTATGACTTAACTACTGATATTTTTTTGTGTTCAATTAAAGCCACTAAATATTTATAGACAAATTTGCAGAGTTCCTTTTTATCCCTAGTTTTATCTCATATTTTTAAACAATTAAAACCCGATAAAATCACATTCCGCGTTAATTCCCTGCCTCTCACTTCACAGTCAGACGAAATATGTAAAAGCATATTGCGAGGTACCTTGCGGACCGTCCCGCTCCCCATCCGTATGGCCGTCGTCAAGGTACAAATAAAATAAATGTATGAACTACAGTCGTCCATATCTTACTATCTTTGCACTATATTCTATATGTAGCTTATTATAAATCTTGTATATATACATCAGCATCCATTCTGCCAACTATCACCTTGAAAATTCTATTGGTGCTCCCAAATATGTGATTGAAATGCATGTATGCAACTTAAAAGACATCCCTTTAGTCCCATCTTGTAGCCAGATTTGGTAGCTAGCTACGAAATGGGAATAGGCTTTCCCATCTTGAAGCCAGTTACGAAATGGGAACGAGTTTCCCACCTCGAAGCTGGATTCTGGCTACAGTGACAACATTGAGAGTGCCAACCCTACCGCCCCGGTTTTTATTATTCCCGTCGCGTCAGCAAACGTTTTGTGTCCCCACCCCCGATTTATTGCCAGGTAATCATTTAGCACCCTACTCTGCTACCTTATTATACTTATTATAATATATCAGCAGGAATTACAACAGCGCTGCCGACCCGTTGCAAGTTACCCCTTGTATTTTTTTATTTTATTTTTAATCAATAATCATTTAATTCATTTTCATTTATTTTTTTCATTACAATATAATTTTATCGACTGCCTCCGTGGTCCAGTGGTCAAGGCGTCTGCCTTGTGATCCGGAGGTAATGGGTTCTAATCCCACTGGGAAGCATACTTTGTGAAAAGTTGTTTTCAGTCTGGTTAGGATATTGCAGGCTTGAATCACCTGATTATCCGAAAAGACAGATGATTCCGTGCTTCGGAAGGCACGTAAAGTTGTTGGTCCCGAACGCAATCTAGCGTTTGTACCTATCCTAGGATTGGTTTTGGTCAACCCTCTGGGTTGCGGAGGTCAGACGGCAGTCACTTTGTGTAAAAACCAGTAAACTCGTCAAATCACCTAGACTGTTAAAAAATATGTAATTTTACATGCAAAACAACTACATAAACCTGTAATATTCCCGAAAAATCTTGGAAATTTACGGAAAAATATTTTGCATGATTTTTGTAATTTTTACATGTTTTTCCGTAAATTTCCCAGATTTTTCGGGAATTTTACAGGTTTATGTAATTTTTTGCATGTAAAAGTACATAATTTTATGTAAAATTACATAATTTTTTACAGTGTAGGTAAGGTAGCGGACCCCGGGCTCTGAAGCGTTACTGCTGAGGATGCAACCGGAAATACGCTCGGATGATGATGGAATATAATTGTGTCAAAAAATTACAGAGCTACTATAGATACAGGGTTACTTTTTAAACACCGGCAACGTTTTTGGATAGTTCAGTCCGTGATACTGACCTAGCCTAGGCGCCGCAGCGGCGGAATCCGCTGCCGCGGTGGCGTAATGTGACGTAATGTAAGTAATGTAACTCGTAAAAGAAAATTCTGTTCCGTTTCATGTTGTTTCTAATATAATTTGTCGGAAACCATGCTGCCCTATTTTTCACATATTTCGAAAAAGCTTTCATTTTCACGCTGTGTACACTCGGTTACAACAATTTAACATCGCAAAAAAACTAGCCAGCCATTTAGTAAAAATAAAATTTGATCAAACCCGAAGCTCCGGGCGCTGTAAAAATGATCGTCTGTGGCACACAGTGGCACATTTCCGCAACGAGCTCGCAGCGGCCCCAACAAAAGCGGGACATTGTAAAAATTCTCCACTGCAGCTGGACAAGGAAAAAAAGCAAATTGATACGGCCGTGCAACGCCGCTTAATGAAAATATAAGGTGTATATTTTAATTTATATAATATGTAACAAAAACCCTGTCCGAGCCGTGAAGGCCATGTTGGGTAGCGTGTGTAGGTTCTTTTTATCGGTTTTTCACCAGAGAAAAGGTACAAAAAATTACCCCTGATAAAGTTAAAATAAAATTCAATTTTAAATTGTATCTTACATGGCAACTCACGGGGCGGCGGCGGGCAGACAGCGGCTGGTCGCAGCGCAGCGGCTTCTTTGCGGCGATCAGAGGAGCCGACAGTCGATGCCGCTCTGTGACTGTGTCTAGACATACCGCAATTGAGACGGTGTTGCTGTATTCTTTGAATTTTCCCGATTTTAGGGAAATAATGTAAATTTCTGATGTTTTAGAAATCAGATAACTTTCTCATTTTTATTACAATTTTCGTTTTCTTATTTTTAATGAACTATTCATTTATGTACTTATATGCCCTTTTCCGCTTGGACAGGGTTTTCTTTACATATTGTATATCATAAGAGAGAGTAACGGAACGCCGCTAAATAAGCGATGCGGCCGCATTCCCGCTCTATTTCCCGCTCTAGCAAATGAAGGTTCTGAGCGACAGAAAAGGATAGCAGCATAGGAAAGTGCTTTTCCATGCTGATAGATGAGATCCAACACTAAACGTCTCTTTATGTCACAGCCACACTGACGAAAAGCTAACGAATTGGAGTCGTTAATACATATTTTAAGGCCCCGTCAGTTCAGAGCCAATAATACTGTGAGTGTTTTTTGAAAATCACTGTAAATAAACTGCCACAGTTTTTTTCTCAAAAAATTTACATTAGAATCTTAAGGCTTTTCTACATACACTTACGAGTACAATAGCCAAAACACGATTAAGCATTTTTGGCTCAATAGAAAAAAATCACAAACATACCTCTAAATTTGCCTAAATTTACCTTTAAAAAAGATATTACTACTTTATACAATCACTTTTTTTATATTAAAATGATACCAAAAAATTACTAGTTTATTTCGCTACACATTTTTTTTAATATTATACAATAAAAATAAATAAATAAAACACAGCGAAATATCGTCGAGCACAAAGGCCTTTGTTTGCTGCGACGAATATTTCACTGTTTTTTTTTTGTGTAATATTTTTAAATAAACGGGCAAGTGCGAGTCGGACTCGTACATGAAGGGTTCCGTTCCTCCGTACAATGTTTTAAAACGCTGAAAAAAACACGTTTCTTGTATGACGAACCCCTTTAATTTTTAACTTTATCTTATTTTCAGTATTTGTTACTATAGCCGCCATAGTAATACATTATCTGTAAAAATTTCATGTATCTAGTTAATGCCATTATAAAAATCTAGTTAAAAACGCTGAAAAAACAGGTTTTTTGTATAATGACCCTCCTTAATTTTTATTTTTTTCTTATTTTTAGTATTTGTTGTTATAGCAGCCACAGTAAAACGTAATCTATGAAAATTTCAAGTATCTAGCTATCACGGTTCAAGAGATATATAGAGCCCTGTGACAGACGGACAGACAGACAAACAGATAGACAGCGGAGTCTCAGTAATAGGGTCCCGTTTGCACCCTTTGGGTACGGAACCCTTAAAATTGTGTAGCGAAATTAACTAGTTACTAGTTGACCAAGACTAGAGAGAGTCGGGTGTAAAGGTTGATTACTGTAATAAACCTTTACACCCGACTCTCTCTAGTTTTGGTCACATCTATTTCCCATAGCTCCATGCACGGAACGTTTATAGAAAATCGAAGTGGTCCTATTCAGACGTTGGCCAAAGACATTATGAAATCATTTTATACTCGGATTTTATCCAATACTTACTACTCGTACAATGGCAACCCTATTGTCTCGGTCTAACTTTGAGTATTAGTACTGGAAGTTTTAACTTGTTTACCAAAGAAAGCAAATTGTCTGAACTTAGTATGTTATATAGAACATACGTAAGCTTGTAGAAAAAAAATTTTTTTCCGTACAAGCTTTTATTGTGACATTGTGAGGCTCAAGTATTAAGACAATGTAATAAGCCCAATCTCGATAAGGTTGCACCGTTTTATTACAGGGTTCCTATAGCCACCTTCCGGATCATCAGATCAGCTTCTTGTTATAATAATATTGTATTGTCATTTGATTTACATTAGGGGGCGTCCATAAATTACGTCAGATGTTTAAGGGGGGGAGGGGGTCTAATCAAATCTCATATAATCTTACGTTGGAGAGAGGGGGATCTCGGCAAATATCACGCAATTTTTTTTCTTATTGTAACAAAAAAAAAATACTATTTTGGTCCATTTAATTCAGATTGTACATGCTTAAGATTTAATCTTAAACGTAATTGTAATACGATTAAGATCATTCAATAATTCGTTCGAAAGAAAATAATTTACATTCATACTTCGACGTTATACATACACTGACTGTCAAACCACCATGTTTATTTTATACCAAATAGCTCAATTTAATCTGAATGAGAATCTGAGCAGATGATTTTACTGAAAATCATACAATACATACCCTTTATTGCACAAAAGTAAAAAACAGAACATAATTATCTTACAGAAAATTTAAAAAATCACCTCACGTAATTTATGGACGCCCCCTTAGCATACAAAATTTATCTCAATAGAAAACCGGGAAATTGCTCAAATATAACTTGCAAGATTTGACCCAAAAAACAAATAAAATCAGCAACAAACAGGGAAAGCTAAGTAAGAGCTTTTAAAATAATAAGTCCACAGAACACGTAAGAATAGGTACCTATTCTAAAGTCTTCCCGTGGATGTCGTAGAAGGCGACTTAGCAAACACAAGCTAAACAAAGCTTATTAACATCTATGAGACCTCTCCAACCCGTCTGGCCAGCGTGGAGAGTGTAGGTCAAATCCTCTGACTGCTCTGGCTAATTTAAGGCTCTAGTAGTACAGAGAGGGTCTTACTCCTGCAGTGGAGACTAAAAAAAGACCTGATGACCTGATGATAAAAATAATGCGCACACTTATGGCTTTTTTTACAATGAAGTTGCGAAAGGAGTCCATGATACATGAGACACTTACGCCGGACGTGACGTCGTCGGATTTTAACACAGAAGCTCATCTTCTCTCATGCCCTTTGTGACCCACCAGCTGTATCTTGTTCGACTTGTACTCTGCCTTAGACAGAGGCATAAAACTGGCGACGAAGCCATGCTGACCAGTCCCTACTGGCGGCACCCGTATAACTACAACGGGTGCCGCCATTAAGGCGAAGATATAGGCAAATGGCCTTGAAGTGTGAAATAAATTGTTAACTCGAAAATATGGTGATAATTTCCATATTGCTCTACGTCATGCACTAGATAGCCCTTTAAATTATTTTATGAACTGCCGTTAAAACTATTATTGGTGATCCGTCTAGCTTTAAAACTTGCCGTGGCCACTTTTGGCGGAGGCAAGTTTTAAAGCTAGACGGACTAATGTAAATACTTACAACGGTGGTTTATAAAATAATTTAAAGGGCTATCTAGTGCATGACGAAGAGTAATATGGAAATTAGCTCCATATTTACAAGTTAACAATTTATTTCAAATGAGGGCGCCACTTCAAGGTCATTTGCCTATATCTTCACCTTAAGGACTAGTCAGCTCAGCTCCATTTTTTTAAATACTTTGTTACTTATTTTGGATTTGGCACTCGTTAGCAAGCTTTGCATGTTATATTATGATAACATTGTATTAGACATAATACCCGTGTGGTTCCGGGTTAGAATAGGACCACTCATCTCTTTCTGTGGATGTCGTAAGAGGCGACTAAAGGAAACAAACATCTCGTGCTACAATTGCATTTCCAAGGAGGGTTAACGTCGGGTGGCGGCCGGTTGTAAAACTTTTCGCACAAATACATTCCCAAACAGGGTCAGGCAGGCGGAGGGTTTTAAAACTGTAGCCTAATCATTAAAAGTGTTCCGGCTATTTCTTCTCCACTTTGCAAGGTCTTTGGCATCCTTGGCCATTGATATGCATTTTATATTTGGAGAAGTAAAAGCAGGAAAGTGCTCCCCGGGCTCAGAAGCAGCACAGCTGAGGATGCAAACGGGAATGCGATTAGACGAAGAAGAAAATTGTATTAGGCATAATATCTTTGTAAGCTGACAAAGCCCTTCTCACGCATAGGCGACGAATAACATGTAAAAAAGTTTATTTCGGCGTTTATTTGCAGCAGTGGTCGTTACTACATGAATCGGTAGCTTTCTTAAAAAGAAAGCGCCACATTACCTCAACTTATCCAAACAAAGGGGCTCTACGTGTTGAATCTGTATCATCACGCAAGCCTCCCAAAGGACCTGGGTAAAAATACTTTCTTCTTCTTCTTATTTAAGAGCTTAGTGGCTCTTGTCGGTGGAGTATGCGCCAAATTTCTCGGTTCTCTGCCTTACTTCTTAGTGCTTGATACGACATGACCCCTGCTTTTTCTTTCAGTTGGTCTACATAGCTCTTTCTTGGTCGTCCTGGACCTCTTCTACCTTTTATCTTTCCTTCTAATATGTTTTTAAATAAGGAGTCATGTCGTATTAAGTGACCAATCATTTTCCCTCTCCTATTTTCTATTTCGCCCAGCAGTCTTCTTTTCTCTCCTACTATTTCTAATACTTCCTCATTGGTTTTCCTTTCCATCCAACTGATCTTTTCCATTCTCCTCCAGCACCACATCTCGAAAGCTGCCAGCCAAAAATACCTGTGATACCTAAAAGAGTACGGAATTACTTAAATAATAATATAAATAAACATTACATGTAATGTACACTAAAACTACTGACGTGTAAAAGTGCCTGCAAAGGCCTTGGTTCATACCAAGGCCTTTGACAAGACCAAGCAAAAATAAAACCTTCATTTCATTTTGATTTTATTGTCATGTATAAAGATTTAACATACGAGTAATCTATGTGCGGAGTCGCAATAAAAAACTGGGACTGTAAAAAATTACACACTAAGTAACAAAATTTTTCGTGCGCAATAAAACTAAATTTCACGCGGACAAAGTCGCGGGCTAGTTACTGAATAAATATTTGATTCTTTGATTTTCATTCTTGACGTAGGTACTGGAAGAGCAAGATTTAAGGCGACGCGAAAAGAAAAATAAGCTAAGTACACAAAAGTTCGCCGAATTGTTCAAGTACCCTCAGATAACTTTGCCCTTTCAATTTAGACACAAGCTCAGAAAGACAAATAAAACTCGAATTATGAACGATTCATCATAAGTAGGAATAAATTTGTCAAAACATACCGTGACGTATTAAATTACTGTTGGACTGGGCTGGGACGAGGGGTCGCATCACACCCGCGTCAGTCTTTAGACAGCCACACAACCCCTCTCTCTCCCCCGCCCTTTGTCCTTTACCCCCGTGATGTATTGTTTGTATATCAAGTACGAGATATTCCCTCAGTTTTGCACCTTCTGAACACTCTTACTCTACTTATGCTTTGATAACATTTTAACAAGATACATACAACTATTCTGCCTTATTAGTGTCAGATTTTTGCAAGGTCAAATGTTGAGATTCTTACAGATACATTATCACGTCTTACGTCCCTTACGTGGTAGACATAGCCTAGGGCCGTAAGACTCTAAGGCCACGTTTAGGGTGATGGTGGACGTGAAGTTGTAAGAAGGGTAAGTATCAAAATAGTGATTGGTTATTAGCCGCATCGCCTATTTCCGATTTGCGCGGAAAAAGAAACAGCTGGTACATTCTAGGTTATTTCTTTTCTCCCAGACCAGCGTGGAAGTTCAAGATTATGATTCTTAATGAACAGGATTCTCTACAATTAGACAGCCATCTTAATTATTTGGTGGATATTACACTTTGTTGCCATTTCCACAGTAATGGTTTGGTGGCATACATTTATGCATAAATCTATACACACTTTTCGCATTTATAATAGTAGGATAGAGGGGTTAAATTCAGGATGTTTTAAGTTTAATATTTACTTGTTCTCATCCGGAATAACTCTGAATATATTATGTTAAAGATATAGGAACCGTAATTCATACTCTTATCGGTTTGCAATTGCATAACATATGTAATTGAGTTTGTCATTGGCATATTCAATGCGTGGGACATTTTTTATAGATGGCCCAGAAGGTTGCTGATTAATAGGATGTGAGATGTTTAACCGACTTCAAAAGACGAGCTTGTGTTGTGTTCATTTATCTTTTTGTATGTACATAGGTATGTTACGCGATATCTTTGCCAATTGTACACGGAATTTAATAATTCTTTTTATTTATTTAAAAGTACTAACTACCAAGTTGGTCTATATCTTAGAATACATAATACTATATTAATTTAGTGAAGATATGATAAAGAAATTTAAGGATATGGAAAAATATCCTCAAAGAAATAGTTTTTTTTTGTATAAAGCTATTATTATTATTGATACGAATCACGCCTTTATCCCTAACGGGGTAGACAGAGTCTAGAGTCGCAATGACTAATATTAAGATTCAGAATCTCACCCATTCCCTCGGTTTTTCGATCTACGTGGGACGAGATACAGTAAGAGTAAGCAGCAAGAAAAAAAATGTACCTGACATTCTATTTTCTTTTCTCCTAGACTAGCATTGAAGTAATTTCTTAAAAGTTAAAAAGGGTAATAATTGAAATAAATTATAAATTATGAAAAATAACTTTTATTCACAAGATTACATTTACGAGTATTAGCAAAGAAAGGACAAAAATTGATACCGCTGCTAATAAAATGGAAGAATTTCTGTAAGTTGTTAATAACATTGTAATAAACATTTTAGTTTTTGTATATATTTTCATCTGCATAAAAGTACGAATTCATTCGACTATGTTAGATATTGCATGTTGCTTTTTATGTTAAATTGGTATTGCTACATTTTAGGTGTAACTGATTTCGAAACCACAATGTGTGATAACTTTAACGACTTATAGGCCAGAACTCACTTGGTGTATGCAATATTTTTTACGAAATTGACATCAATGTATAATAATAAATAATAAATAAATATATAGGGACAAATCACACTTATTAAGCTAGCCCCAAAGTAAGTTTTTTTAAACTTTTTTATTTTGTTTTTTTTTAATGACTGAAAACAGTTTATTTACCAAATGTTACAAATATTCGTCAGCAACATGCTTCGTCAAAAAAGTACAAATGTATATCAATTAAATTTTTTTAAACTTGTGTTATGGGATACTAACTCAACGACACTATATTTTAAAATAAATACATATATAGATAAACACCCAAGACCCAGGACAATTTGAAAAAGGCCATTTTCCAACTTGCCCTGGCTAGGGATCGAACCCAGAACCTCTGGATTAGCGGTCTAGCGTGTTAACCATTACGCCACGGAGGTCGCCAATGTATACTGTTGTTTTACCCGACTGTGCCAGAAGGAGGGTTAAGTTTTCCGAGTGTGTTTGGTCTCCGGCAGAGAAGAATAGGACCTTTATTTTTATATATTTAGTATATACAATATATATAATAAATAATTTCATATAGTAGTTCCGTTGTTTTCGGTTGCACTATCTTCCATAAAACTATTTAAACATATTTCAAAAGGTTGTTTTAAAGTAAAATACAATAAGATTTTTGAAAAATGATATTTTTTTGCCCGTGTGGCAGAGTACTAGGACTACTCCAAGTCTTCCCGTGGATTTCGTAAAAGGCGACTTAAAAATCACAAGCTAAACAAAGCTTATAAACATCAATGAGACCTCTCTAACCCGTCTGCAGGACAGCGTGGAGAGTGTAGGCAAAACTCCTCTGACTGCTCTGGCTAATATATAGCTCTGGCAGTACAGAGAAAGTCGTGCTCCTGCAGTGGAGACTAAAAAAACCTGATGGTGATGATGTAACTATATTTTATGAAAGGTGTTGTTAGAATGGTCTTAATTATTTGAGTGTTACTGGATATTTTTTTATTCTACCAATTATTTCGAAGTGGCTGAATAGATTTCGAAATATTATCATCTCATGAACGTGTGCCGCAAAGAGATCCCTCTTTGTCTGCTGGGCTTTGCGTTTTAATTACTTAGTATTTCTTATTATCTACGTTATTTATGTTTGTTCGCTCGTTCGCAAGTGTTACATGTTATAATGTGTTTACATTGTTGTTGTTGACTATCTATAATCACAGAATAAATAATATTAACGTACAGAAGTCTCACTGAGCAAAGAAATTCAAAGAAATATCTACTCAATGTGGCTAACGATATGGTTTAATTTAGCTCACGTCAGAACTCAGCACCTTTTCGTATATATACCTAGACATCCATTGCAAGCCAATTTCATTCTTATTACTCTGGACAAACGATTCGTATAACTGAATTTACCACCTGGAGAAGCCGCCTGCGCGCATAGTAATAATGTAGGTACATTTTCGATACCTAAACGGGAAGTGACACAGGCCTGCTATAATTTATCTATCTTAACTGTTTATGTACATAAACAGTTACAATCATTAGAACATAAAAACTATACATAATGTATAAGTAATTACAATGGCTTGACTTAGAATCATTACATTATCCTAAGTGGCTAAAAATTAAGGGCATTCGTATTTATTTTTATTAACAAAAAATAATTGATTCAATTTTATTACTTTTCCTGAACAAAGTTGTTCAGTATCATAGATTGAACTAGTTAATTAATTTATTTCGTGTAAAAATCTTAAAATGCCTTGCCGGATTCCAAAAAACTGGTCTGATTGAATAAAAGACTGGAGTTTGAATTTGGGAACACAATCTGTATGATTGTATCCCGGGCATCCGAGGCTGGGAGCGGAGATCTTCGGATGATTGAATAGAGCTCCTGCGAGGGGTGAATACTAATCCTGAGGGACAAGGGCCCGCGTCCATCACCCGACACTATAGATAGGCCCTATTCTATTTAATATTACAAATGCTTGAGTTTGTGTGGATGTAGGTGTGTTCCGGCTTCAAGGCGAAACGGGTTAACAGATGTATATGAAACCTGGTTTAAGGCCCCGTCAGTTCAGAGCCAAGAATACTGTGAGTGTTTTTAAAAATCACTGTAAATAAACTATCACAGTTTATTTCCCAAAAAAATTACATAGGAATAGGAAAGGCTTTTCTACAGACACCCGCAAAAAAAATCGCAAACATACCTCTAAATTTTCCAAAATTTACCTTTAAAAAAGATATTACTACTGTTACTAACTACGCTCTGCTACCAAAAAATGTTGGGCGCAGAGTAGTTAAGATTACGTTCTGGGTACCAAGAGATTTTGTGACTACGCTCTTGGTACGAGTCCGGCAATCTCAACGGCAACAAACAAACACACATACAACCTACGCAGTCTGCTACCACCCTATATTATAAGGTATAGGGAACCTACTAACCTAACTTAACCTAATTATGATTTTAACTGAATTCTAACTAAGAGTAATTACATTAATTATAAAACTCACCGCTTCCCCGCGGTCCTCAGGCAGCCTCGCCTGGCCTTCGCGTCGATCCCGTGGTCCTCCTCAGGGCTGGCGACGGCCTCAGGTCTCTTCATAGACCCAAGGTCAGTGGTGCAGAAGAATTGGGTCCCTAAACTAACCCCACATGAGCTCATGTACTTGCCCCAAGATGAGTACGTATTATTTTTGTATTTATTACACCACTGCCATAACACAATAATTTTCTTGTTCTTCTTTCGATAATTCACTATTGTTCACTTACAGTCTCACAAACGAACAATTTTCAAAGCGCATGGCGCGCGGTTCACAATTGTCACACAAATCAATGTTCTTTACGTAATACAACAATTTCGGCTCCCCGCCGTTCCAAATGAATTGGTCACAAACACAATTAACGACAATTCTCACGAAACATTCGCTTTATATATCAAAATTACAAACTTAATGCTTTTAAAGCACGCGGATAGAATGCCACACCCAGTCACATTTTTCTTCACAAAAGCAAGTCTATTATTTTGACGTAAAGACAAGTTGAGACTTTGACATAAAGACAATGAATATTTTTCTGGTCGGGCAAAGACAATCCGCGCACGGGAAATCGATGAATCGATAATCTTGCCCGTGTTTGTGGAGATCACACGCAGATGGCGCTAGTCTCCTAACAAAGCACTTTTATTCAAAACAACTACTTTATACAATCACTTTTTTATATGAAAATTATACCAAAAAATGTATAATCTAAATTACTAGTTAATTTCGCTACACAATTTTTTTTAAATATTACACGAAAAAAAACAGCGAAATATCGTCGAGCACGGGTCCGGGCCTTTGTTCGCTTTCGACGAACTAATAATATACGATAATATATAAATATACTTAACACAGTGAAATATTTCACTGTGTTAAGTATATTTATATATTATTTGTAAAATATTTTTAAAAAATGTGTACCGAAGTTAACTATGTTTGTGATTTTTTTATATCAATCCAAAATTGCTCAGTCGTGTTTTGGATATTGTGGGTGTCTGTAGGAAAGCCTTAAGATTCCCACGTAATTTTTTTGAGAAATAAACTGTAGTAGTTTAATTACAGTAATTTTTCAAAAAACACGAACAATATTGCGCGCTGTGAACCCATCTCGCCTTTCTACACTAATGTTTAGGGTTCCCAACATCGCTTCGCCAAGCGTATTCCCGATTGCGTCCTAGGCATAGCTAGGTAAGTACTGCTGTTGTATCACGCAGTCGGGTTTTTCGTTATTTTTTAAATAATTACTTACTTAAATGTCTACTAACCTAGTATAGAGTAAAGGGACTCTTATGCTAGTTATTTGTCGTTATCTAGTTTGTCTTTTCATAATTTTGACGATCTCCGTGGCATAATTGTTAACACGCTAGTCAACTAATCCGGAGGTTCAAGGTTCGATCCCTAGCCAGGGTAAGTAAGAAAATGGTCGTTTTCAAATTGTCCTGGGTCTTGGGTGTTTATCATAAAATGAAGTATTGTAGATAGTATTCTATAACACAAGTTTTAAACGTACCTACTTTGGGACTACATCAATCAGAGTGATTTGTCCATATATATTTATTTATTTAAAAAATAGTAATTTTTTTAGTTTGTTTTACCATGTGGTCTGAGGTTACAAACGATTTAATAATATTGTGAAATTCCGTAGGTATGTCGTAAATATTTTAATGTTTTCAATTACAGGAACCCTTTATAAGTGGAGTGCAATCGAGCAGTTTATTTTTTTTTTGTGTGAATGGTTGAGAGGCTGGCTGGGTCATGGAGATTTAACATATTTTTATTTATTTATAAAACTGGTAAGTTTTATTTTTGCTATAGTTTGTTTCATTCAATATCTCCTTTTTTATTTATTTTGCAATGGATTTTTGTTCGGATCAAATCTTGCAAGTTAAATTACACCTACTTTCCGGTTTTCGATCTAGATGTTGTGTGCAAATTTAAATCAGATGACAATGCATTATTATTTTGACAAGAAACTGACCTGATAACGAAACTGAAAGGTTGCAACAGAAACCCTGTAGGTAATAAAACGACGCAACCCTATCTACTTGGTGTTTTTTAATTGTTTTGATAATTTTGGCCTCACATAAAAAGATTTGTCTTCACTGCAGGAGCACGACCCTCTCTGTACTACCAGAACCATACCTGTGGCTGTGTTAGCCAGAGCAGTCACAGGATTTGGCCTACACTCTCCACGCTGGCCTGACGGGTTGGAGAGGTCTCGTTGATGTTTATAAGCTTTGTTTAGCTTGTGTATGCTCTAAGTCGCCTTCTACGACATCCCAAGAAGATTTGGAGTGGTCCTAGTCTACTCTGCCACACGGCAAAAAAATATAATTTTTCAAAAATCTTATTATATTTTACTTTAAAACAACCTTTTGAAATATGTTTAAATAGTTGAAGACAGTGCTACCGGAAACAAAGTACCTAATAGATTTTATCCAGTCAGCATTTAAGGAGGGGTAGTTTTGGTACGCAGTAATACCAGACAATCGGCGTGTTCATCCCATTTATCACCATTTCAAATAAACCATTCCTTCCATGCTGATCTGGGAGATAAGGAAAACGAATATACAAGCTGCTTCTCTTCACGCTCAGATCGTAAAAGCCGATCGAGACGGCGAGATTCTGAATCTTCACTATTTTTATTACCTTTTTCTATCTTAACGCCCACGATCGAACTAAATGTGGCCTTTGAGTCTTACGGCCCTGGGCTCTGTCTATCCCGTTATTGATGAAGACGTGATAATGTATCTGTAGCGACTAGTGAGTCTCTTGTACCTTAGGGTGAACTGTAACAAACCTTTTAACAATTTTTTTTAAGCCTATAATACTCATAAATTTCACACATATTACACCAATAATATTAGGATATAACGCCTAACAAAATATACTGAAACTATTTATAGGTAGATTAGATGTTGAACAACTCTCCCCAAGAAACATATAGAAATTGAAAAGTATTATTTTGCTATTCATAGATACTTTATAAGCTGATCGGTCAACTTGAATAGGAACTCGAATATTGTTTTTCGTATTTTGATATATGTTTTTTTTTGGGGAATGTTGGTATGTATCATGGACTGAATTCAGCCTTAAAATAGTTTCAGTATATTTTGTAAGATTCTGTATAACAGCCATATATCTTGCAGGTAATGGCAGATGCAGAGGAAAATTTGACACCAAGGAGGAAAAGGCGGATGTCCAAATGTCCACCGATAGCTGGTCTAGATGTTTCAAAAAGTCTAATGTTGCTTATCAATCCCACAACATTTATTTTGAGATTTTCTTCAATAGGTAACTAGAAACAGCAACGTACGAAATAGTTATTGCTTTGAAAACCAATTTGATACAACAATGATCCAGACGTGAGAATCTAAAACAAAATCTTTCTCAACATTTAATTTCAACTTCACTTAATGATATATCAACAGCAATTGTTTCAATAGACTATATAAATAAAGTCACATGGAAACAACGCAACAGATTTACGTCAAATAAGTTTCCCTTGACGTCTCTGTTTTTATATCGTAATGGTATGATATCAGCAATCGAAATAAAACCACCAAGGATACCCGTCGCATAAATTGTTTGACCAACAAGAGTTAAGCAGCAAGAATACCATATCATTGTCCACAACGGTCCTCCTGAATCAATCGAGAAGCTCCAATTGTAGGCCACATTTTGGTGCGGCAAGTGTATGTTGCCATTACTGTTCTCTCCTATTCTCCTTCGCCTATTTGTAGTGGTTTCTTTTGGTCTACCGGCGGGTTTATGACGATGATGTTCTTTTACTCCACGGATGAAGGTTTTGGCTTCACCGGGAGTGTTTTGCGGCCATTTCGGTGTTTGCCAAAATTTATCATTAGAATTTTAAAAAATTACAAAGCCAGTATCATTTCTCATATCTTCTTTAATATCAATTGTGTCTTCTCTATCATTGCTTTTAATATTATTAACAATTTGGGAAACTGAATATTTTTTATGATCTTCAATGTTTTATTTAGAATCTGTAATTGTATCTGAATTATTAGATTTGGGAATGGGGAAGAATCATAGTTGTTTTAAGACGTGTTTGGGTTGTAAAGAATCAAATACTCATTCAGAATTCAGGGTCGTACTCCTGCAGTAGAGACTAAAGAAAATAGACCCTAGATGATGGTTATAAATGTGTGGTCACGTCATTTGTGTTTGTGTTCCATACGGCTGACCACGAATGGGTAGTCGTCGTTGAGCTCACTCCAGCCGTGGGTCTCTTGAGCATGTGTAATGTCGTTGTTATAGTTCCATAACGACGCATACTTTACTTCAAATTACCAACAAGCACCTCAGATGTAGTTTACTGTGAAAACATTGTCAGTTCCTTGGATGCTTAAAGTCTACTCTTTGCGTATATTTACGGTTGTACGAATTCTAAATAATAAGAAAATATGTGTTGAAAATTTTTCGGCACAAGTGGGATTCAAATCCACACCTCAATGAACTTAGTATGTTGTTATGACTTCGAATCACTCTGATTTCCTCATCACATATTATAACCCTATACAGGGTTCACGCATTTTGAAGTAGGTATGCGTAATTTTTGCATGCGTAACAAGTGTTATTGTTAAATCACCTTTATAATGTCAATTGTAAATAAAATTACCTACCCAAAAATGTAAGATAAATACCAAACCTAAGTAAATATTTGTATTTGTTTAGCAATAACACATTATTGGTAGCAACATATTTAATGTTAATAGGTACTCGAAACTTTTAATTTCAAATGTTCATTTACATTATGTCTGTGTTTTGAAATTATTATTGGCAATAAAGTGTTTCACTTATATTTCTCATGTTTTTGTTTTCTGCCCTAGCTAACTCTGTGGATAGTGTTATTGTGATCGATGATTGATCTACAGCTATGATATAAATGCTTTTGTATAATACAATATGGGGTCAAATCAATTTCAACTAACAGTTCGTCCTGTTAGTGGCTGTAGCCCCTATAGCGTCTAGTTCCTTTGCTTAATTGGTGTGTATGCTGTCGGTGCGCCACAAAGGCCGTGTGTTTGTAAAAGCTGATGTTTTAAAGTTGATAAGGGGCAAGCAAAACCATCTAGTCGTATTTTTACAGATTGGCCTTTGTCTGCCAAACAAATAAGTGTGGTGCCGTCTCTGGCCATGCCCAGAGCGCGCATCAACCTGCTGCGGGACCTCGTCAGATTAATATTTTTCCATTTGCGGGACGCTCGACTGACACAAGCACTGCGCACGCTCACGCATTGTAGCTTTTAAGGCTCAATTTATACTGCCGCGGAATAAATTGAAATCAAATCTATGAAATTGCCATTTTTGTAAAGAATAAACCTCGATTGTTTCCAAAGTGGTCAGATACACGTAAAAGAAAAAATAAATTACTAAATAAATATATAAATAATGTTAGCACACAAAAATGTAAACCAGCTTTAGTCAGAAAAATAAAATGGGTATGGCTTCGAAATTTTTTAATCATCTCGCAATGTATTTAAAGAATTAAATTTTAAAATGTTTAAACATAAATTATTCCGTTTTCTTATTGACAAATGTTATTACAGTTTTAAGGACTTTTTGAATGATAAATTGTAAAACTGACATTAATGTATGTGACTAATATTTTTGTAATTGGAAATTTCATTATTTATTTATGGTTTTAAATTTAATTTGAACTAGCTCAGTAACTAAAGCATGATTAAGTATTTTAGTGTATTTATGACTTAATAAATATTTGTATGCTGTATACAACGGCAAAACATAGCGGCAATAATATTATATTTTACCAACTTGTTTATACCTATGTTTGACAAAGAAATGATTTCTTTCTTTCTATCTTTTTTTCTTTTAAGGCGTATTTTAAAATAAACCGGCCAAGTGCGAGTTAAACTCGCGTGGAGAGGGTTCCGTACAATTGATTGAATTCTTATAGGTTTTCCTGTAATCAACAAGAAATGAACTATATTTTGTATTTTTTTCAAAATTTTAGGCTCAGTAGTTTTGGAGATCAGGGGGGGAATGGTCAATTTTCGTCTTTTTTCATGAATAAAATCAAAACTATTCATTTTACCTCCTCCTACGAGATCCTCATAACAAGCCCTTTTATTTGATATATGACACAATAAGGTTTGCAAAACTTTTTTTTTTAATTTCCTAATTTGTCCCCCGAAAATGACCCTTATATGTGTTTGGGTCATAGGATTACTAAATTTCAGGAGAATATAGTAGAAATTAGCATGAATAGAGACTTCGCGGGAATTCCCACGTATTTTACGAAGTTCTTTTTGTTGACACAATTTTATATATTACTTACTACATTGACATAGGGTTAATCTATGCTTTGTAGAGTTTAAAAAAAATTTACTTCCATTCCGCGGTAACGTAATTATTATTGAGCTTTAGATCGACTTATTCACAAGATGAAATTAAGCTGCACTATCGCATAAGTTAGTAATGATAGTAAATAAATAAATAGATAGAATTGAATGAAATGTAATGAAATGAAAATTTTTATTTGCAAGCAAACACGGTAAAAATACATTTGATGTCACAGGTCATTTATACCTAGATCTATTGAACAAGCGTGTTGCACCAACAATCGGCATGCAATTTTTTTTTATTTTTTTTTTAAATTAGTGCTTCATCACAGCAATATTATAATAATAGTCACTATTGAATAATATCATGCATGTCAAAAATTTACGATTTAATTTAAGAAAAACCCTGTCTGTCAAGAACGCCATCTAGTGATGAGTAGCGGAACTACCGATACAACTTCTAATCCGTTTTCTCTAGCAAATAATAAATGGCGCTAATACCCGTAGCGCCATCTATAATTTTCTAGAAAAAGAATTTTGAATTTCAAACGTTAACCCTCAATAACTTTTAAATGGCTGAACCGATTTTTCGTTCGAGCGCTACGATGCCACAGACAGACAGATTGACATTAGCGTCAAACTTATAACACCCCTCTTTTTTGTCGAGGGTTAATAAAAGAAAACACTAACCTAATCCGCTTGGGATAAAGACATGATGGTGCATCTGTCTTGTTTACCTATAGATGTAGAAAAATCCAGTTAGGCACTTGACACATTTCGCAACTTAAACTTGGGATGTTGCGAAGTTTACTTAAGTAATTAACCTTTCCCTGACAGGTGAATACTTCCCACATGATGGAAGTGTGAGTGATGAGTTTCAAGAGTTAACTTATAAATTAGAAGACACATATTAGAATATATTTATACTGGGACGGCAAAAGCGCAGCGCAGCCACTTAAAAAATTTATCTACCTAGATAAAATACTAAAAAACACAAGCTAAACAAAGCTTATAAACATCAATGAGACCTCTCCAACCCGTCTGGCCAGCGTGGAGAGTGTAGGCCAAATACTCTGACTGCTCTGGCTTATATATGGTTCTGGTAGTTCAGAGAGGGTTGTGCTCCTGCAGTGGAGACTAAAAAAAATAGACCTGGATGACGATAATGATAAAATACTGATCGAACTTTTTAACGATTTCAAGCGATACTATATCACTTGAAATCGTTCGTCGTAAAGTTGGATCAGCCGTTCACAGCAATCTCTTCCCGTCATCATCATCCAAGTGTATTCCCGATTTGACGAGGTTACTGGTTTTTACACAGAGCAACTGCCGTCTGACCTCCGCAACCCAAACGGTAGACCAGAACCAATCCTAGGATAGTTTTAAATTAACCCTAGATGGCATTCAGGACCCATAGCTTTGCGTGCCTTCCGAAACAAGGAGTCATCTTTCTTTTCGGATTATCAGGTGATTCAAAGCAAAATCCTAACCAGACTAGAAAAAACTTTCCACAAAGTATGCTTCCCAATGGGATTTGACCCCACCACCTCCGGATCACAAGGCAAACGCCTTGACCACTGGACCACGGAGGCAGTCACAGCAGTCTCTGCCCGTCTTACTATAAAAAGCGGACTTTTTAAACCATTATCCGTCCAAAATAACAAGACCTACCGCAATAAGTTACATTCTCTTTTGACATTGTCAACTTCATTTGGGTAAATTGATTTAAACCAATAGCACAGAAGACAGTAAGAGAACACGAACACAGAAAAAAAGAATGGACACTCGACCCTTACCGTCTTATTATAAAAACAGGACTAACTTTGTTACCAGGTTTAAACCATTACCCGCCCAAATCAAGTTGACATCTAGTAATATCACACTATCTCACCTGTCGATGTCAACTTGATTTGGGCGGATAATGGTTTAAATCTAGTAACAAAGTTAGTCCTGTTTTTATAATAAGACGGTTAATGTTTAATTCTACTACTACGGGTACTAGGCTGACGGTATACAAGAAAAATCAGAGATGGCACTTGTTTGTTAGTAAAAAATGAGCGCTCATACCGCCATCTTTCCGAAATTAACCGGCACCATTACGAGACTAAATTATTTCAAACTAGTAGCTCCATCTAGCTACAACATTCAAAATTGAATAACGAATCAAAGTTTTCAAAGTATGTACGTTCTCAGTCCTATTTGTTCGTCATAAAGGTCAATAAATTGAAACAAAAAGATCTTTCTCAACACTTGTAATCAACATTACTTGTTTGATATACTTACAGAACAATGAAATCAATTAACTTTATCAAACAACGCAAAAAGCTACAACATAACAGATTCATGTCCAATAAGTTTCACTTGACGTGGCTAATTTCAGATCCTGATAGCACAATAAAAGAAATCGAAACAAAATCACCCTGGACAGCCCTTACATACATTGGGTGACCAAAAAGAGATAATCAGTAAGTACACTATAGCATTGTCTACAATGTTCCTCGGGAACCAAGCAAGTTGCTGCAATAATCTGCAACTTTTCATGCACCAAGTTTATGTTGCCCTTACTGTACCGTGCTATTGCGCTTCGTCTATTTGCAACAGTTTCTTTTAGTATACAGGTGACTTTACGAAAATAGTGTTCTTTTACTCCAAAGTCGATGGGTTCCACTGACACCGGGAGAGTTTTGCGGCCATTTCGGTGTCTGCGAAACCTTTCACTTGAAAAGATAACCCATTATCAATTCTCGCGATTTCTTTCTTCATTTCCTGTTTATTTATTTCATTATCATCATTAGCATCATAAATTTAATCATTGAATACATTTACATTTTCACATTTATTTTAATCTGCTACTAGTCTTGGGCAGGAATATCAAGTTCTATTGTAAACATTATTAGGTGATGTGGAGACGACAATTTATGTTTGATGCGCCTGACCACGAATGGGTGGTCATCGTCGACAGCGCTTCACCAGTAGATGCCTTGGGCATGAGAGTAGTCGTCACAGTTTCATAACGACGAATACTGCACTTCAAGATTACCAACAAGCATATCAATATAATTGTCAAATTCTTCTTTCGGCCTACAGCAGCATATAAGTCCATAGCAGTTCAGCTGTGGGCAAATCCTCCTATTATTGAGAAAAGCCTTTTGGACTAAAGGCCTCTCCCAATAATGGAAAGTTTGCCCATAATCGCCACGCTGGGCAGACAGGTTGATGATCGCAGTCCTTGAAGTCATTGCCCAGAGGACGCTGCTTCTGGGTCTCTGCCTAAACCTCCCTTAGTCGCCTCTTACGACACCCGCGGGAGAAGAAAGGGGTGATGACAAATCGTATTCTTCTCTGCCGTCACCACACGGCGTCTAATTATAATATACTCGTAAATGGCAATTTACTGATTTCCTATCTTTTGCTTATCCTTCATAACGGTCTGTGCTTCTTACTATAATTGGATATCACTTGTAAATGATATGATATTTTCAATTTCTTTAAGGTCGCTTGTTTTTATGAACGTATCATTTTATTGTCATTGCTTTTGCGGTGTAGTATCAGACAACTGAAAGAAATTGCACAATGCGATAAAACCTTGGTACTTCTGTTTATCTATAGTTAGGTGCTTAGTTTATTTTTTTTATAAAAAAATAGTAGTTTATTTCAGTTGTACATAAATACATACTCACGTCTTTGTCCCTAATGGGGCAGACATAGTATTTTGGGTCATGCGGCTCTAAGCAGACAGAGCCCAGGGCCGCAAGACTCAAAGGCCACTTTTAGCGTGATTGTGGGCGAGAAGGCGGAAAAGGAATCAAAATAGTGATGAGTTGTTAGCTGTATCACCTATTTATTTCAGTTCTATTAGAAAAATTGTGACTTACCAGTAATTTATTAGACTATGAATTTATCTTCTTTCTTTGCCTGATTTCATATTCAATACCCGTTTTTCTATAAATAATGTTTTTCTTTTAATGAAATTCAACTGATCTCTTACATTTTGTCGTGCGATTGAAACGAAATTTTGTAAATTGGTTATATATATGATTTGAATCACATATAAAGTTGTTATTTTGCAATATCTCTCATTTGCAGTAAAATATTTTTATGGTTTCAATTATTTCGAGTGTTATACCATTATGCAATAAATTATACGAATGCTTTGATAACAGAATTATATGTACTACATTTTTTACACATACAGGGCCTAACAAAATATACTGAAACTATTTAAGGGTGGATTCAGTCCATGATGCTGAACAACTTTCCCCAAGGAACATACATCGACATATGAAAAATAATTTAGCACCCTCCATACAAGTTGGCCAATCAGCAGATTCGAGTTTATATGAAGAGCCAAAAATTATTTTTTATATTTGGATATATGTTCCGTGGGGAAAGTTGTTCAGTATCATGGACTGAATTTACCCTTAAAATAGTTTTAGTATTATTATATTATGTTAGACGTTATAAGTATAGAATATACAGGATGATTTTGACTAGGGATGCATCCGATACCGATACCGATACCGATACCGATACCGATATATCGGCGATACTTCGGGATTCCCGATATATCGGCATCGGCGATATTTTTATTGCCGATGCAACGATACTTTTAAATTTTGCGCTTCAAGAAGGTATCGTAAACGCGCGTGCTGTTCGTCTATTTGATAGTTTGGAAAATAAAGAAATATATTACTTACCTACAACGATTGATCCTCGTTACAAAGCACGAATATTTCAATTACAATTTACTACTTCTAAGGCAAAAAGCGTCTTGAAGAGCTACTTAATCTCGATGTGGCTCTGCAATCTTGAAAAATTTTGACACGCCTTTACCTCTATACCTAGTACAAGTTCTGAGGTGAATCCGTGTTTTGGAGCATTTGTGAAAATGTTATTAGAGAGTCCGAGGAAGATGAGCCCCTGTCAACTTTGAGCTGTAATTCTCTCAAAGAATAAGTCGAAAGATACCTAAGGTCTGCTAATATATCGAAAGATGCAGATCCGTTTGTTTTCTGGCGCAATCGTGTCTTATAACCAAATTTAAAAAAAATGGCACAGAAATTCTCTAGTTTTCAAATGAGTTCTGTTGCATCTGAGAAACTATTTTGTACTGCAGGTCTCATTCAAACAGACTTGCGAAATCGCCTTTCCCGCATTACTTGAGAATACTTTGTTTTTTAAACGAAAACCTTAATAATGTTAATTTTAATACTACTCGTAACACCTTAATTCTAATTTTAATAACTAATAATGGCAGTCTAAGTCTGCATTTTTTATATTAAATGCATATATTTTTTTTTATTTTACCATTTTTATATTTTTTTTTAAGCGTATCGGCATCGGTATCGCCGATATTTTTATAGGAGTATCGGTATCGGTATCGTATCGGCAAAAAGGCGTATCGATGCATTCCTTATTTTGACGCTCAGAGCTATATTCAAGGGAAGTACTCTATGCGCTAAATAAAATATACGTGTTCTCTTACAATTACCTTGTTTCATAATAAAAACCAAAGATAAAAGCCCTCAAAGTTGTACGGCAAATTCCCAATCGCAGTGATACCGACCGCCATATGATCGCTCGCCCCGCGCGGCGCCAGCGGGTCAAATATGTTCTCATTACGTGAAGAGTATATTTTGACCATTGTTAGAGTCAATAATTAAGACATTAACACGATTAGACAGTAAAATATTGTAACATTTATATATTTGATCACTGACGTGACTTGACATAAACACATTGTAAAATTTGTATATTCTGAGTTCTGACACAAGTACGATTTAACATAAATTCAATGTGAACTTTTGGCATTTTGTCACTACAAAATTTTAACATTTTAATTTTGTACATTTTGACATTTTTACAATCGAACCATTTGGACGTTTAGTCAAGTAAACAGCCCAGTCCCGGAAGGATACGGAGGAATCGAGATCAAGCGATAGTAAAAAAAATATTCTTTTTCTTGCTATTTAGTATGCTATTAGTTTCTGCTTCTATTTAAGTTCTATTAGTTTAGATCTTGATGTATAGTTCTATTTGACGACCTCCATGGCGTAATGGTTAACACGCTAGACCGCTAATCCGGAAGTTCGAAAATGTTCAAGGCAATTCAATTCAAGGCAAGTTGGAAAATGGCCTTTTTCAAATGGTCCTGGGTCTTGGGTGTTTATCTATATATGTATTTATCATAAAATATAGTATTGTTAAGTTAGTATCCCGTAACACAAGTTTAGAACTTACTTTGGGGCTAGCTTAATCAGTGTGATTTGTCTCTATATATTTTTTTTATTAGTAATTCTATTAAACACCGTGAGAGATATATTGATTATTTTATAAGCCGGGATCCCACCGTCAGTATATACGGATATTACGAAAATAAATTGTAAGAAACCGGGTACGTCTATAGGTCCAGATTCGCCGATGATTGAATTGAAACTTGGCCGGCCGTCGCCGCCGCCAGAATACTAACAACGCGAAATATGGATCCTGTATTTATGTATAAGGCCGATTCAAATCAAGGACTAATATTTGGAGAGCGGCCTTACTACAATGGTACCTACTAAATGAATTTGCTCAATTTACTTAGAAAACACAATCTGAACGAACAAAGCTTATTAACATCAATGAGACCTCTCCAACCCGTTCTTCGTGCTATGTGCCACCCACTGCTAATTCAAAGAGCTAATCCGCTAGGTTATGTCAGTGACCTTATAGTTCTTCTACGAATCTCCTCATTTCTGATTCAATCCCTATTAGGCCTTTGCATATCAATAAGTTTGGCATACATTACGTATCATATTATGATTATTAATATAATTTCAAAAATAAAATTAGTTGACGGACTAAGTAAAATGCTGAACCGATTTCAACCATTTTATTAGGTCTGTATGTTCAGTGAAAACGGGGTTAAGTGAAAAATCATAGTTTTCAGATAATCGAGTTTAAAGTTTCAAAAAATTCCCACTCATTCCCTATGGAACTTTAATAATTTTTGGTTTCTATTATTGATAGATAATACCCATTTCAATAAACTACTGAAATAAATATTACGTTATGTCTTCTTTTTTAATATAAAAATTTGAAAAACATTGAGTTATGTCGTTTGACACAAAAAAGCAACATTTTATTTGTACCAATTAATATAAGTCACATTATAACATTTTACACATTCTGCTTTGCTTCAGTGCTAAATGATATACATTTACTGTTTTCATAGACAAATGAGATCTCTAATAATACAGCGAAAAGTTAATTTCAATGACAGCATTTGAAATATGCTGGTTTTATTTTGATGATGTCAAAAAAAAGAGATATCACTATATAATGATATCTCTTTTTTTTTCGACATTATCAAAAACACAAAATTAACCTGTTTAATTTTGTGTATACAATTAATTTTGTATATACAAATCTGAGTACCCGTCCTTTCCATCCGTCCTTTTTAAGTGTTATGATTCTGTTTATATCAATTTACAATTTACACTAACAAAATTAAAAATATAGTTTAGTTCAACTAGTGTTAAATGCAATTGTATTGAAAAACACAAAAAAACGTTGTGGGAACTTGAAAATACCGATACTTACATCACTTTACACGAATACTCAATACTCAATACGCAATAATTTATTGCTTCCTTAAATGACAAATGAATACATGCAAACTAGATAGCAAGTTGATACATAGATGATTCCACAATCACTTAAGGACCCTGTTGGGCGCTGCAATAGGAGAGAGGAGGAATCGTGTCACTGTAAGTATAGTACCTTGTAGTAAATTAATTAACATTCAGCTTTTATTAGTTTTTATCTGTATAACTATCATTTAATTATATATGTACGTATTTTTTGTCCGTCATTTAATAATGTATTTAGATGGTATTGTATTATAGGTATTTGTACTTTAAGATATATGTATTTTATTTTTATTTTTTTATATTTATGTATTAATATTTTTTTTAACATCGAATCCTAACTTTGGCATTTTAAGCCCTATGAAAATAAGACAGAAAAATAGCATTTTTTTTTCTGATTCAGAATATGTAAGAATATTAAAACCGATATTACTCGAGTTAAGTCAGTTTTCACAGAACGTACAGAGGTCACCAGTAAATAAACACAAAAAATCTGCTTTAGTTTATGCCAACACACACGCCCGTGAGTCTTGTCTTTATATTTATTGTGTTTTTGGGAAAATAAATTTTTATTCTATTCTATTCTAAAATAATATTTTTCTTACCCAGTCCACACCCTATTACATGGCTATCTATAAACGTGTGTACTTGTGTACTACGAACTTGGAGTAACCTTTACAAACTTGCACAGTTTGACATAAGTTGTAACTGATTACATATTCCAAGTTTGTATCTACGCTCTTGTGTAGTGTTTCTTAGTATTAACGCATCGTGTTAACTAGAACGTTGACTTTATGAATACTAGACTAACTGCTAACTAGCTGAATGCTTAAAAAACAACAACAATACAAGGCATTTGCCTTGTGACACGGAGGTCGTGGACTCAAATCCCTCTGGCACGGTAATTGATAATATAACCGTGCCTCTGGGAAGCATACTTTGTGAAAAGATGCTGGATGCATCATCGTCTGGTTAGGATATTGATATGATAGATTTAGATGATTTAAGCCAAGAATTATATAATAATCGCTAAAACCAGTCTAGTGAATGCAGGTGTATGGCCATAACTAATCCATGATTAATGCACCGCTTGCTCAGAGTTTCCGAAGGAAGTTAACATCGCTTGCTACCGGGAAACTTGGGAAACATCTGCTTCTATTAAAGTCTGGACTCCACTCAAGGTGAGCGACGCTGTACAACCCGTTCGCGATGTTTGCCGGTCCGTGGTATGCGCGTGCTCCCGTCGTCAGCGGCAAACTTAGCGCGAACGGGTGCTCGCGCTACTGAATAACGATGAGGACTGGGTCCGAAAAATTGTTAGGTTTATCAAAGTAGTAAAAATTCACAAAGATACAGCGCGTCGAAGTTTTAGAGTAGGGGTGATTGACGACACCGTCGAGTGAAAATCGTACTTGATCGTGACGTCATGCGGAATTTCATGTGCTGTATCTTTGCAATTATTTGCTAATCAGAAAAACAAAATATACGTATACTATATTTTTTAATAATCTAGGTACCTGATGAGCCAACAATATTATTTTAGACCACATCCGTACGGCAGCGACTTATGTCCTTGTACATAAAGTTTATAATATCTTGTTATTATACTTTTCGTCGCGTCGCTTCGCTGCTAATTCAATGTAACGCAAGCCTAATCACAAGACAGATGTGTGACTATAGTGTTTCATACATTTTTATGCGAAATAATATTTAATATGTAATATTTTTTTTTTGAACAATCTCATTATTTTGGACCTTTTATTGTTTGTTTTTTTTGCTATGTTTTGTAACGATATCACCTTCAATAAGTTTTATTGTGAGTCTTAAGTACTTATCAATACAAATGTAATTTAACTGAAATAGGATGTAATACAAATTAAAACCCAAACTCGATGGCGTCGTTTTATTACAGGGTTTCTATACCCACCATACGGCTCCACCGTCAGATTAATAACCTGCTCCTTTTTTGAAGTTGGTTAAAAAAGAAATGAGATCCCCTCAAAAACAGTACTCGTCAAAGGAGGAAGGCCGCAGTTGCGCAAAATGGCATCGCAATCTTTTCCACTGTAAAAAGTTTTGAGATCACAATCCACATGATTAAACCAAAACAAGTAATGATTTAAAAATATTTTTAAAAACATTTTTTTATTTAAAACGAACTAAAAAGTGTACAGTGCTTCTCAAGACGAATCAATTGAGCCCAAACTCGGTGGGGAAAGGGGTAATGTTATTTTATCACAGGGATGCCGTGGCCACCTCCCGGCTTCATCTTGAGATCAGGTCATTGGCACCATAATATTGCATTGTCACTTAAGGTGACGTGGGTTCACAATTTGCAATACTGTGCGTGTTTTTGAAAAATCGCTGTTATTAAACTACTACAGTTTTTTCTTAAAAAAATTTACATAAAAATCTTAAGGACTTTCTACAGACACCCACAATAGCCAAAACACGAATGAGCATTTTTAGCTCGATAGAAAAAGATCACAAACATACCTCTAAATTTGCCTAAATTTGCCTTTATAATACAAAAAAAATTATAAATATAATACAAAAAAAATAATAAATAAAACACAGTGAAATATTCGTCGAGAGCGAAGAAAGGCCCGGAGCCGGGCTCGACGATATTTCGCAGTGTTTTATTTATTATTTTTTTGGTATTATATTTATAATTTTTTTTGTAGCCAAAACGGATAGATACCTATTTAGATAATACATTATTTGGTATAATTTTCATATAAAAAGGTGTTTGTATAAAATAGTAATACGTATTATAAAGGCAAATTTAGGCAAATTTAGAGGTATGTTTGTGATATTTTTCTATCGAGCCAAAAATGCTCATTCATGTTTTGACTATTGTGGGTAATTTTTTTGAGGAATAAACTGTAATAGTTTAATAACAGTGATTTTTCAAAAACACGCACAGTATTGCAAATTGTGAACCCACGTCGCCTTAACGTACGTATAAAAATTCAGCTCAATCGAATAATAGAAACTCTAATTTAGCTTGCAAGATTTGATTGCGGACGCACAGACAACGAGACAGGGGAAACTAAATAAACGCTTGTAATCAAATTACCTACTTAGCAATTTCGGTTTTGCGAGACTGCAAGTAAGTTTTTGAGGTGATATAAATATTCAGACCACTTTGATTCATTTTCATGTTAAGGGTGTTTGAAGAAGATAATTCATTTAAGAGAACAGCAATCACTGGCATTCGCTCTCGTAATTACATACTTTTTCGTTTAAGTATTTGACGGTGAAAGGTAGCAAATATACTCGTAAATGACAACCCTATTAAGAGGAAATCGATGGGTCGTATTTCCATACAAACGTAGTCCCCTGATTCCTCGGCTTCCTCGCCAGATAGTTCCAATTGAGCTATAATTTTTTTCCAAAAAAATCTATTGATATATTGGCATGAACTGAACGTATATTGTTGTTTGTTCGTAATTTAATTATTGTTATTACGTTCATAAACCTGAGAAATTGGTAAGATTTTTCACGATCATCTAGTAAACAAAGAGGAGATTATATTATATAAAGAAAACATAGGAACACAGCCATAGCTTTTCTTCAATATTTAGTTTTGGAGAAGAAATCAGGGGACTACAAAACGTTGATTTTGTGTACTTTTCATAGGTATTTTCGGTCTGAACTGCAGTTGTCTCTATCGCACTCGCTTGGTTGTTGTTCGGGCACAGCGCGACAGCAATAGATTTTACAAATACCTATTTTTCAATTCTCTTGACCTAAGCGTTTCCTCTTAAAAAAGTACCAAATATGAGATGAAATTATTCCGGAAATTAAAAGCTGTCGCGATGCCACTGCATGGGAGAACGAAAGTTTACACGTGTTATGTAACGTCTTCTCACGTTTGTCGATTTTTTTTATCGAGTTATTGTATGTATTACTGGTGTCAGATTACTCGACCTGCCTAGAATTAAAGAATCAAATATTTATTCAGTAATAAGGCCTTCGCAGGCACTTTACACTTACACGTCAGTAATTTTAGTGCACAGTACATGTATGTTTATACAGGGTCTAAAAAAATATACTGAAACTATTTTAAGCGTGGATTCAGTTCATGATACTGAACAACTTTCCCCAAGGAAATGTGAAAAAATCGAAATATGAAAAATAATTTTTGGCCTCCCATATAAGTTGACAGATCAGCTGATCCGAGTTAGTATCCGAGTTTTTTCATACTTATTTCGATATACAAAGTGGAATGGACATACCCGTAATAAATCAAACCACGGGCAATACTAGATCACTAAAGTATAATAAAATTTAAATAACAGTAAAAATAACAAAAAAAAAATCGACATTCCCATACAAATCGCCCGGGCGGCTGCACACTTTTGTATGGAAATGCCAAATTTTTTTTGTTATTTGGCTGTTATTTTAATTTAATTATACTTAAGTGGTCTAGTATAGACCATGGTTCGATTTCCCTTGCACGTTGTATATGTTCCTTGAGAAAAGTTGTTCAGTATCATGGACTGAATTCACCTTAAATAGTTTCAGTATATTTTGTTAGACGTGATATATATATTTTTTTGGGTGTACTTTCTTATACAGACAAAAGTTTAACAGATTTTCGTTATTTAGAAAATTATCATGTCATAGAATAATCAATATGTAGGGTACTCAGTATAAAGAATTTTTAATAATAGATTTTCGTTGCACAGAAAATCAATAATTAGAATGTTTGTTATGAATAATTTGAAATCATAGAATTTTATTACAAATAACATTTACTTTTGCGATGTTTCTAATATCAGAATATCAAATTAAATATTATTATTTTTAAAAAGTTTAGTTAATATAATATTTATAACCTATAAGTTGGCCCTATTCTAGTAAAATTGATAAAACTTTCCCTGTGTTGGTCGCAGTTCTAACCTAACCTAACCTATAAGTTTGCCCTAACCTATATTGTGGTAGCGATTTATAATGTATTCTAACTTATTATATGGTATTTAATTTGATTAAACAATGTTTTCACTTAATACTTCCTTAAATAATAATTTTCAGTAAAATAAAATTCCATGAAAGATTATACCGAACAAACAATATTCTTTAAAGAAATATTCTACTGTTTGATTGGTTTGTTAAATGAAAATATGAGATTCTAAAATTCATTGAACTGTGTTTCTATAAATTGTGTTTCATTCAAGTAAATAGTCTTTGAAACAATAATATTTGAAGTAAAAATATAAGAATTAAATATTCTATGAAAAATTTTCTGTGAATCGAAATTCTATGAAATTTCAGTCTGTGAAACAAGGGGCACCCATATTTTTTAAAATCTACCGATAGGTCGTTTTCGATACTCATTTACACAGTAATGGTTACCTACGCGCATCGACATATAATTATCTTGATACCTAACGCTCCTACGTGGCTCCTACATTCACCGCTTCGATTCTGATTCCATTTACGCAAACAAACGAACAGCAATTACAACGGAACACTCAAACGCACACATAGACAAAGATGCATGCGATTGGTCGCGACAAGGTCACGCGTCGTCGTCGGTCGGGTGAACGCAATGAGCGGTGTGAGATACACGCGCGGATGGTAACTAATATGCAGTACGCTACGCTAAAATAAATAACCTTGTTTACGTGTTACTTTTTTTTTGAATAACTAATTTTCACGTCTGTATGGCTTCTACACCACTTCACGGCACATGACGGCATTTTTAATGAATTGATTATCGCAAAAACTCAGCAATATTTTCAGGAAACTTCTTGCAACGCAACCCCACGACTCAAGTGTCACGGCGAACTGTCGCGCCGCGCTGTTCATATTTTAAGCCCCGCCCGCCGCGGTACATATCGCGTGTAATTATTTTTCGGGATTACTTACGATTCTAGGGAATTATTGTTCGTAGCTTACGCGCCAAAAGCACAGCGGCGACACTCCCTGTACGTGAAAGTTCGAACGCCAGTGACCTTGGGCTCGCAGCTCGTAACGCTAGGGTTGATACCGAACCGAAATGGAATATCGTGCGGTGCGTGAGACTCGTGAAAGAGACGCGAACTAGGTACCAGCCCTCGGCCAAATCAGTCAGCGATAGCTCGTTCCACGCCCTGCGCGCCTCTCAAGGCTCCGCGCACATCCAGCCACCCACACATAGCCGCAAGCGATTTTACGTGCACATATGCTTAAGTGGCGTTTCTTTTCGCGTAGTGTATATATTCTTTGCCAAAAGGGCTTTGTCAGTTTACAAAGATATTATGCCTAATAGGTACAAATAAATCAATGTTATCACAACATAATATGTAAAGCTTGCGAACGAGTGCCAAATCCAATTTACAGAAATAAGTAACACTGAGTAGTCTTAAAAAAAAGCGGCCAAGTGCGAGTCGGACTCGCCCATCAAGGGTTCCGTAGCAGGAACTAACATAATATAAAAGTTCTAAAGGTAAATTGCGGTCTACGATTTATGACGTATTAAAAAATCTACTTACTAGATCTCGTTCAAACCAATTTTTGATGGAAGTTTGCATGGTAATGTACATCATATATTTTTTTTAGTTTTATCATTCTCTTATTTTAGAAGTTACAGGGGGGGGGGGGACACATTTTACCACTTTGGAAGTGTCTCGCAAACTATTCAGTTTAGAAAAAAAATATATTAGAAACCTCAATATCATTTTTGAAGACCTATTCATAAATAACCCACACGTATGGGTTTGATGAAAAAAAAATTTGAGTTTCAGTTCAAAGTATGGGGAACCCCCAAAATTTATTGTTTTTTTTTTTCTTTGTTTGTGTGAATATCTTAATGCGGTTCACAGAATACATCTACTTACAAAGTTTCAACAGTGTAGTTCTTATAATTTCGGAAATAAGTGGCTGTGACTTACGGACGGACAGACAGACAGACATGACCAATCCATAAGGGTTCCGTTTTTTGCCATTTGACTACGGAACCCTAAAAACAGAGCTAAGTATCTTGAATAAACGGGCAAGTATGAGTCGGACTCGTACATGAGGGGTTCCGTACCACCGTACAATGTTTTAAAACGCTGAAGAAACACGTTTCTTGTATGACGACCACCTTTAATTTTTAACTTTATCTCATTTTTAGTATTATTAGTTGTTATAGTGGTCATAGTCATACATAATCGGTGAAAATTTCAAGTATCTAGTTAATGCCATTATAAAGATCAAGTCAAAAACGCTGAAAAAAAACGTATTTTGTATGACGACCCCCTTTAATTTTTAACTCTTTTTATTTTTAATATTTGTTGTTATAGCGGCCACAGTAATACATAATCGGTGAAAATTTCAAGCGTCTCGCTATTACGCTTCAAGTGATAGAGCCTTGTGACAGACGGATAGACAGACGGCCAGACGGACAGACAGCGGAGTCTCAGTAATAGGGTCCCGTTTGCACCCTTTGGGTACGGAACCCTAAAAACGGAGCTTATGGCATCTAACGAAGCTTGACTGCCATCTAGTCATTATAACTAGGTACCGATGTCTGTCACAGAATGAATATACTTATGTCTTGTATTAATTATGTGACATCGTTAACGTTAGAACTTACTAACGTACAGAACGAAAACTCACTCCCTCCCCAAATGACGTTCCTAAGCAAAGCAAATCAGTAAAATATAGTAGATAGATAGATACATATGAAATAAGGTTTGTCCTTAGAGTTTGTCGCTACGAATACGAGTACAATAATGACATACAGAATAAGACAGTCGGGTGAAATGAGTCGATACACGGTAGCCTGCATTTCTTTCACAAACGGAGTGTGTTGTGTGCGTTTTGCTCAAAATTTATCAAGCTTTGCAGCAGTTGGTACATACATACATACTATCACGCCTGTTTCCCACAGGGGTAGGCAGACACTATGGACCTCCACTTGCTACGATCCTGACAGATCTCTGGTACATACATACGTACATATTCCCACGCCTGTTTCACTGTGTGTGTAGTGTACAATGTACATGCTATTCTCACGGGAGAGAACTGCTGAGAGCAGCTGTCAGCAAACACAGGAACTTCGCAACTTGCCGGGTAGTGTAGTTGTAGTTGAGGAACAAGACTGTTTCATAAAAGAGCACAGACCATTGACATAGTATACAGGGTTATTTTTAATTAACTTGCAACCTTTTTGGAGCAAGTTCAATCCGTGATACTGAACCACTTTCCATAAAAACAATTATCGAAAAACGAAAACAAAATTTTGTTTAAGCACTTCCATAAAAAATCCATTTGGTTGAGCGCCGATTTGTATGGAAAGTCAAAAAAATTTTTTCGTTTTTTAATAATTATTTTTATGGAAAGTGGTTCAGTATCATGGACTGAACATGCTCCAAATAGGTTGCGAGTTAATTAAAAATAACCCTGTATAGACCACCTATCTCAAACATTGGCCCCTGTTCTATTTTTGAATATTGGCGGCGTGAATTTTATTCTACATATTTAATTTTTAAACTATGAAATCTAGTTGCATACCGATGGAAAGTTATTTCTTTACACTCTGCCGTGTCCCTTGAATTATTCTTACTGTATTTTAATACACAACAAGGCATTTATAATTATTCTTACCATGTTTTCGTATGGTTTTCGCTTATAAACTGAGCATAAGAGCTAGCAAGCGACTGAGTGAAGTTTATGGAGATAGCTACAATTGAACGGGACAAAACAGTGATATGTGGTGTCTTCTCTAATACTTTAGTATATATGTCGCAGTTGGATGGTATAAACCGCTAATTCACGAAACCTCTAGTTGTTTGGCATTACAGCTCGGTTTTGTTAATCATCCTGCCATCTGTTTTCTACAAATCCAAGAAATATTTTCGTCATTCCCAGCCAAGCATCTTGGCTTGTAGATAAGGCCTTCTGTACAATCAAGGAGTTCATGGACATCAAAATGATTTTATAATAGATCAATAATATGTACTTATTTTTAATTGACTATTTAATAATATTTTTGGCATATAGGGTATTTTTTTATTCTTTCTAGATTTTTTGCTTGAATAGCTACTCGTGCAGTACTGACATTGTCTACAGTTTACTAATATTTATTGTAGGTACTGACGCACTTCAATGATACATGAATAATATATGTAATGTATGTAAGTAAGTACATATTTTCTTTTTTTTTTGTAATGACTATACTATACAAGTATATCTAATTGACGGGTAAGTGGTAGGTATTTAAGTAGCTTGAAAAATCTGTCACCGGGATTGGCCACTTAAACCGTGTTCCTTTTTTAGACTTAACTAACTACGTGTCAATCTCTATTCCAATCCATTCAGTCGTTTTTGCGTAATTGGATACAAAGATACAAACACCCAAACTCACAAAGTTTAGTTGTTACAAGAATCGCGTCTACTTATAGCCCAAATTAACGTCTATTACTTAGATCAGGCCTGTGTCACTCCACGTTTAGATATCGAAAATGTACCTACATTATTACTATGCGCGCAGGCGGCCTCTCCGGGTGGTAAATTTAGTTATACAAGAATCGTTTGTCTGGACAAACGATTCTTGTGGATTCCACTGGAGTAATAAGAATGAAATTGGTTTGCAATGGATGTCTAGGTATCCATACAAAAAGTATCCAGTAAAAAGGTACTGAGTTCTGACGAGCCACATTGAGTAGATATTTCTTTGAATTTCTTTGCTGAGTGAGACTTCTGTACGTTAGTATTATTTATTCTGTGCTTAGATCGACTTCTACGATTTGCGTGGTAGGAGAAGAAGCTGGTATAAATTAATTATTTATTATTAATAAAGCGTATTATAAATAATAAAAATATCTCCGTTTCATTTTAAATAATTTATATCAAATGGGGGCAGCACTGGACCCCAGAAAATTCATGTAGCCCCTTAAAGCCGTACGTGAATTTTCCGGGGTCCAGTGCTGCCGCCATTTAAAATAAATCATTTCTAAGAAAACGGAGACACCATTACAAATTTTGCTACTACCAATTCCTAGATAACCCTTCAAAGTATTTTATGAACTACTGTTTGCAGTTTAAACTGAGAACGTTAAGCTTTACTACGCTAATTAGCCAAAAGTGGCCGTTTTTCGCAAATGTGCGTGTTCTCACTTTAAACTATAAACATTAGTTCATAAAATACTTTGAAGGGTTATCTAGAAATTGATAGTAGCAAAAAGTAAAATAATGTCTCCGTTTTCTTTGAAATGATTTATTTTAAATGGGGGCAGCACTGGACCCCGGAAAATTCAGGTCCGCCCTAATTTGTCTGGCAAATAAACTTGTTATTTTCAAACTTCCCTCGTTTTTCCAGGCGAGCAAGCTGTCAGGAACAAATGCTTTGCATTACCGAGCTGCAGCCAGGTGCACACTATCTCCTGACTGATGATGCTATTACCGGATTTTTGTTTTCTTCTCTACGCTATGTTAGTGGCCAATATTTTTGTCAAATTTTCACTAAATAAATCTGACTAATTTTATGACAGCTATAAGTACTGGGTAACGTGTCTTCCGTCTGTCCGTCTGTCCGTCTGTCCGTCTGTCCGTCTGTCCGTCTGTCCGTCTGTCCGTCTGTCCGTCTGTCCGTCTGTCCGTCTGTCCGTCTGTCCGTCTGTCCGTCTGTCCGTCTGTCCGTCTGTCCGTCTGTCCGTCTGTCCGTCTGTCCGTCTGTCCGTCTGTCCGTCTGTCCGTCTGTCCGTCTGTCCGTCTGTCCGTCTGTCCGTCTGTCCGTCTGTCCGTCTGTCCGTCTGTCCGTCTGTCCGTCTGTCCGTCTGTCCGTCTGTCCGTCTGTCCGTCTGTCCGTCTGTCCGTCTGTCCGTCTGTCCGTCTGTCCGTCTGTCCGTCTGTCCGTCTGTCCGTCTGTCCGTCTGTCCGTCTGTCCGTCTGTCCGTCTGTCCGTCTGTCCGTCTGTCCGTCTGTCCGTCTGTCCGTCTGTCCGTCTGTCCGTCTGTCCGTCTGTCCGTCTGTCCGTCTGTCCGTCTGTCCGTCTGTCCGTCTGTCCGTCTGTCCGTCTGTCCGTCTGTCCGTCTGTCCGTCTGTCCGTCTGTCCGTCTGTCCGTCTGTCCGTCTGTCCGTCTGTCCGTCTGTCCGTCTGTCCGTCTGTCCGTCTGTCCGTCTGTCCGTCTGTCCGTCTGTCCGTCTGTCCGTCTGTCCGTCTGTCCGTCTGTCCGTCTGTCCGTCTGTCCGTCTGTCCGTCTGTCCGTCTGTCCGTCTGTCCGTCTGTCCGTCTGTCCGTCTGTCCGTCTGTCCGTCTGTCCGTCTGTCCGTCTGTCCGTCTGTCCGTCTGTCCGTCTGTCCGTCTGTCCGTCTGTCCGTCTGTCCGTCTGTCCGTCTGTCCGTCTGTCCGTCTGTCCGTCTGTCCGTCTGTCCGTCTGTCCGTCTGTCCGTCTGTCCGTCTGTCCGTCTGTCCGTCTGTCCGTCTGTCCGTCTGTCCGTCTGTCCGTCTGTCCGTCTGTCCGTCTGTCCGTCTGTCCGTCTGTCCGTCTGTCCGTCTGTCCGTCTGTCCGTCTGTCCGTCTGTCCGTCTGTCCGTCTGTCCGTCTGTCCGTCTGTCCGTCTGTCCGTCTGTCCGTCTGTCCGTCTGTCCGTCTGTCCGTCTGTCCGTCTGTCCGTCTGTCCGTCTGTCCGTCTGTCCGTCTGTCCGTCTGTCCGTCTGTCCGTCTGTCCGTCTGTCCGTCTGTCCGTCTGTCCGTCTGTCCGTCTGTCCGTCTGTCCGTCTGTCCGTCTGTCCGTCTGTCCGTCTGTCCGTCTGTCCGTCTGTCCGTCTGTCCGTCTGTCCGTCTGTCCGTCTGTCCGTCTGTCCGTCTGTCCGTCTGTCCGTCTGTCCGTCTGTCCGTCTGTCCGTCTGTCCGTCTGTCCGTCTGTCCGTCTGTCCGTCTGTCCGTCTGTCCGTCTGTCCGTCTGTCCGTCTGTCCGTCTGTCCGTCTGTCCGTCTGTCCGTCTGTCCGTCTGTCCGTCTGTCCGTCTGTCCGTCTGTCCGTCTGTCCGTCTGTCCGTCTGTCCGTCTGTCCGTCTGTCCGTCTGTCCGTCTGTCCGTCTGTCCGTCTGTCCGTCTGTCCGTCTGTCCGTCTGTCCGTCTGTCCGTCTGTCCGTTAACTTTTTTATTTTTAGTATTTGTTGTTATAGCAGCCATAGCAGGTACAATACAATACAAAAATCTTTATTGCACTAAATAAAAAACAATAAAAGATTACAAAGTTTACGGAACTTATAAATAAATAAGGTACAAGAGGCGGCCTTATCGCCTTATTAGGTAATACATAATCTGTGAAAATTTCAAGTATCTAGTTAATGTCATTATAAAGATCTAATTAAAAACGCTGAAAAACCGCGTTTTTTGTATGGCGACCCCCTTTAATTTTTAACTTTTTTTATTTTCAGTATTTTTTGTTATAGCGGCCACAGTAATACATAATCGGTGAAAAAATCAAGTGTCTAGCTGTTACGGTTCAAGAGATAGAGCCCGACGACAGACGGACAGACAGCGGAGTCTCAGTAACAGGGTCCCGTTTGCACCCTTTGGGTACGGAACCCTAAAAAGCTTGTAAAAATACTGCGTCATTTCCATTGATTTCCGACTAAGATCTGTACGAGCCCCCTCTTCGTGCTGAGGGTTAATAAACTAGGATCTGCACTAAATGATCGCTGATGCCGGAAGCCCCAGCCGCCGCGGCGCCTCCTACAGTTATCTGCATAAATACAAATAACGAAAGTTCCAGAAAGATAACTCGCACAACGTCCATAAGAAAAAAGCAAAAAAACGCTGAAAAAACAAGTTTCTTGTATGACGACCCCCTTTTATTTTTGACTTTATCTTATTTTTAGTATTGATTGTTATAGCGGCCATCTTCTTCATCTAAGCGCGTTCCCTGTTGCATCCTCATCTGTGCTGCTTCGGAGCCCGGGGTGGACTTTCCCGCTTTTTCTTTTTAAATATAACATGCATGTTAATGGTCACCCAAGGATGCCAAAGACCTTGCGAAATGGAGAAGAAATAGCCGGAACAGTTTAAATGGCTATAGTTTTACGACCGGCCGCCTGCCTGACGCCTATTTGGGAATGTATTTGTTCGAAAAGTTTTACAACCGACTGCCGCCCGACGTTAACCCTCCTTGGGAATGCAAATGTAGCACGAGATGTTTGTGCTTAGTCCTTTAGTCGCCTCTTACGACATCCACAGGAAGTGATGGAGTGATCCTATTCTAACCCGGAACCACACGGCCAATTTATTGTTATAGCGGCCATAGTTATACATAATCGGTAAAAAATTAAAGTATCTAGTTAATGTCATTATAAAGATCGACGAACCCTTATATTTTTGACTTTATCTTTTTTTAGTGTTTGTTGTTATAGCAACCACAGTAATACATAATTGGTGAAAATTTCAAGTGTTTGGCTATTACGGTTCAAGAGATAGAGCCCTGTGACAGACGGACAGACAGCAGAGTCTCAGTAATAGGGTCCCGTTTGCACCCTTTGGGTACGGAACCCTAAAAAGTACCTTCTTATAGAGATGGAATATGTTAACCTACATTTTGACTCTTTTCCTCTTATCGACATTTACTGTTACTAGAATGAGACTTCGCTAAACGTCAAAAGTTAAAATGTAGCCTGTTTTTAGGGTCCCGTACCCATAGCACAGCCCATAGGGTGCAAACGGGACCCTATTACTAAAACTCCGCTGTCTGTCCGTCTGTCCGTATGTCCTCACAGGGCTCTATCTCTTTTTCGGCATTTTCATACATGTGTCGAATTTTTTTTTTGTTTTGACAGACATTTTAATTTTATTATACTTTAGTGATCTAGTTTAGCCCGTGGTTTGCTTTATTACGGGTATATCTCTCCACGTTGTATATGTTATCCCATAACACAAGTTTTAAACTTACTTTTTATTAGCCAACTCAATAATACGTTTATTGAGTTGGCTAATAAAAAAAATTAAAACAAAATTATTGACCAACCAGCAATACGCTTGGATGATGATGTTCCTATATATTATGCTATTCGCATCACATTTATATGATAATTTCTGGACATTTTTTTATCACTAAATACAGAATTTTCTATTTGATTCTAAATTACCTATTGATTTATACAGTACTAAAATGCTCGGAAGAATGTCTAAATGAAAAATATGTGATTAATTTTTCATTACATATTTTTAATTTAGACGTTTATTCTTAATGATGATGATCCATATCGTAGTATTAACCTTTTCACCGCGAGACGTTATGTCAGTTGTCGTGCCCCCAGCGCGAAGCGTAGTGAATCGAAAATAAGTACCTACAAAAAAATAGGGATGTGCAATACTTACGTATTAAGATATCGATAATGATTACAATAGGTATAAGTATAGCATAAACTTAAGTCTCCGCGCGTATATCCATTTATCTGGCTGTCTATATAGGCTTAGAAATGACTGGGGCGATCTTGATGACGTTTTTACTATTAAGAACATTTATCCGGATACGTTTTATTTAAGTACTTATAATACATAATAATCCGCGGTCGCAGCTCCCAGGTATAGCTGCGATATTATAGGTTGTAAATTACAATATCTAAGTATGTGCGAGTGTTTCCATCCCAACGATACTACCTAAACATATGACAAACAATCAATGTAGGCAACTTTCAACTGGCAAAAATGGAAATCTATCAAGGCGTGAATGGAAAACGATGATAATATATCATCATAGCGCACTCCCGATTCGCACTCTGGAGGTCGGGGTCGGCTACCTAACTTTTTGATGAAGTTATTAGTATTTAGATATTCAGTTCAGTGTTATTTAGGTACACAGAGCAACTGCCGAGTGACCTCCGCAGTCCAAAGTTTGTGAAAGATTTGTGTAATGTTTTAATTTTTCTTGTTTGTACACTTCACCTAGGTACCTATACCATTCACCATAATTTTTATACAAACAAATGAATTGTCCAGAAGCTGATTGATGGTGTACTTACTTTAAATACCCTTACCCATACTATAATTATGAGGCATTTTTCGTAAGCTATTAAAACAAAAAGCGTTTAAAGGTTTAAAATGATTTATTAATCTGTACTTGACTTAGGTACTAACAATCACATTTAATCGTATCATAATCATGACTCACTAATAAATGACGAAGCTTTCTACTGCTGAAAGAACTTAGTAAACGTGCCAAAGGTGCAAATCAGATCATCAAGATGAAAAACTTTTTGCATGGAACTGATGATGGCAACTCGAAAAAGAAAATTGACATCAAGAAGTTCTCCATATTGACGAGCAACTAGCGTACCTACCGTAGGTACGAACGAGCTGCTATAACAGCGGCGACATACATACCTACATACTGACAGCGGTAAACGACTTTGTTTTATACTATTTAGTGATAAAGAAATTCGCAAACATACATGTACATTAACTTCTCAAATTACTCTACTTTTATAGCAGTTGGTAACAAAATTATAAGTCCGTAGGTATTTACTACTCTCGCAATTGAAATGGGTAAAAAAAAACGATGTATTAAAAAACTTACCTCATTATCAATATCAAATTCATCATCTGTATTGAATTCTTCATTATCGTCGCCTTCAAGAATTCTTATCAATTCCTCCGCAGTAGTCATCACCACCAAAGAGAATTTAACCACACGAACGCAAGCCCAACACTAAAGAAGACTGCGCTCGCCTGTGACGTCACAAGCTGTCGAGTATATGAGACGTTCGCGCTGGGGAACTACCAACATTATGTTCTAAACATCTAGGCTTAGGGATAGGAAAATCAAATCCATTGCTGACATTTCGATAGTTCATTTACTAAGTTTCAAGGACATTAAATAAAATATACACAAACATTAGTATTAAAATTAATAATTAATAATATATGTGATATTTTAGATCTTTTTATGGTGATATAGTCGGTATAAGAAAGAATATTTCAATTTACGTTTAATTTTTATCAGTAAATAAATCGTAAATGTCCCATCCCGCGTGTCACGTATATGTAACGTTCGCGGTGGACATTAATACAAAGTTATGAAAAATATATCTGATAATTCGTCAAACTTTTGAAATTATTTTTGAGTCTTCTAATTATACGATTATAGTGAATGTTATTGTAAATGATTACTAGACTACTTATATATCTAATATGAATATTTTTTTATCCGAATAAAACAAAATGAAACAGAAAATTTGGATTTTACAAGGACTGGTTTTATGTCACGTATATGCGACGCTCGCGGAATGGGCTCGAAAATGTTTGTCACATATACGTGACGTTCGCGGCTAAAGGGTTAACTCTGTGTCCATATTATGGTGATCATCATGTTATTTTAACGAACCGTGGTATATTAACTCTTGGGAAAGAGCACTTGAATCAAGCGCTACATCTGTACTTTATTTGATTTGTGATAATACTTACTCGATTGTTATTCTGGGCAGTTTTTGCCCATAACGTAGATTCTATCTGGGAATAGGAAACTAGCATAATGTAGGTACTATGAACCAGACTTTATTACATGACTGCGGGAGCGGGAAATGTGTCGTTTGTAATGTTTTCAATTTTCAACTTCAATGTCCATAAAGATGTTATTCAGAACAAAAAGAAAGAAAATAAACTTATATTCAAAGTCAAAGGCAAAGTTATAATTATTTAATTTTTGTATCACTTGATTGTTATTTTTTCTGGAAAACGTTATTTTGTAATCCGTTTCGAGATACAGAGCAGTAGGTAGGTACCCCATTGATTTGACAGTATCATGGGACAAGTTTCTTTGTTTGATTATAGACGAGCAGCTTTTGGGTCAGTTCAGACCGACAGAGTATCATATTGCAGCATGATGTTATGTAATTGCATGGTAGGTGAGGTACCTACGAGTACCTATGTTTGCATGAAAGAAAACTAGTCTTGTCACAAATCAGTTTATTTACTCAATACACTGCTCACTAGAAATACATTTGGTAGAACACTTAGTAGCAGCTGAAAAGTGAGATCCATCGACATCAACGCTTGACATCGGAATCGAGGTCGCACGCGTCAGCGAGATGCTGACTCAGCGCCGCGTGCAGCGCTTTCACGAAGCGCAGCAGTCCGGGGCGCGCCTCGCAGTGCAGCGCGCGCGCCAGCAGCGGCAGCCGGCGCAGCGCGCGCGCCGAAACCCGCGCCGCGCCCGCGTTGCGCGCCGCCGCCCACAGCCGCAGCGAAGCGCGTGCCATGTCGCTGTCGGCGAAGCGCGAGCCCTCCAGCACGAACAGTGTGAACAGCCGCTCGCCCGCGCGGGGCTTCAGCATGCTGCACGCCTCGAGCTCGGCGCAGCAGCCGCGCAGGATCTCATAGGCGGCGCGCGCCGTCGGCGGCCCGACGAGCCGCTTGATGTCGGCGCGGTCGACGAACGCGACGTCGATCGCGCCGGTCACGTTGGAGGTGGCGAACACCAGAGCGTTCGGGTGCCGCCGCAGCTGGTCAAGCTGCGTGAGGATCGCATTGACGACGCGGATCGAGTCGGACGGCTCGAGGCCGGCGAGCGAGGCGCGGCGTGCGTGCGCCAGCGACTCGACCTCGTCGACGAGCACGCACACGAGCGTCCGCCGGTCCTCGACAATGTCGCGCACGCGATCGAACAGCCGCGCGACGAGCTTGCCGCTCTCTGGGAACCACTTAGAGAACAGGCCGTGTGCATTGATCTCGATCAGCCGCGCGCGCGGGAATCGCTCGCCGAGGCGGATGGCCAATTTCTGCGCGAGCGCACGACACAGGCTCGTCTTGCCGGTGCCCGGAGGCCCGTGCAGCAACACGACCTTGTTGCAACCGATCATGGTTGGATTCACGCCGTAGTCGGAGAATTCGATGGCGACTTCGGCAAATCGTAATGTATCTTCTTTAAGTTTCGAGTCGTAGATTAAACTTTCCCAGAGGCCATGGAACTCTTCTGAAGGCAGCGTCCATACGTCGGCGGGGGCTAGTTCCTCCCCGGAAGCGTTATCGGTCATAGCATCTCTTTGCACTCCGGAACCGTCCAATTTATATATATGATATATGAGCTCGGTGTTTGTCATTTGCACTTCAGACTTATGGTCTATGTCGCAGAAAGTTATACATTGCACGTGCTCGTGTAATTCTACATTTTCTTTTAGTTCTTTATCGGAAAGAGTGGCGCCGGGGATCAAACAAGAGTATATAGGTAAATATGAGTGTACTATTCCTTTTACGAAGTCTTTGGTCTCGCGACTTTTTCTTCTTTGTACAACTTCAACATGAAGTGAGGAATTCATGATTGTATACCGAAAGATAGAGCACACACGCTGAAAACGCCGACGCTGAAATCAAATCACAAACAAACACTGGCCGACTAAATTTAACTAAATTTAATTTAACTACCGCTCAACGCCCGCGAAAAATGACAATGTCAAATAACGAAGAACTCGCAAAATTGAAAAATGGCGGGAACAATGAGAAAAACGATGGAAAATCTGTGCTTATCTAAAAAAAAATGTTCCATGTGAAAATATTGCACTAGAATCTTAATGCATGAGGCCTTTCTTTTTGTTGTGAAATTGAATAGGTACATAGGTTAGGCAATCTTACAAAATGTTTATTTTTTAATTATAATTGCAACACTGGTTCAGCTGAAATCAGCTGGCTGTCAAGTCAAGTCAAATCAAAATTCAAAGACTGGAAGTTTGCAAAGGCAAAAGGTATATATATTTTTTGTTAAAATTAAATGTAAATTCATATTAAAAACTTAATGAAACGTTAATAATTTCAAAGATAATCGTTGTTCCGAATATACTTTTGTGTAATTACGATTAAATTGTGTCTTTAAGTAACTTTGTTGAGTTAAGCTCCGTATTTTCAGATGCTCAACTCCTCTCTAGTAGCTGGTATACGGGCGGCCCGCACCTCGGTGGTGTGGTGTGCACCAGGAACTTGGCAGCAGCACAGAAGGCCAACGATCTCATACAGCAGCTTTTCTTAGATAAAATCAGGGAATACAAACAGAAGAGCGCGTACGTACCTACTTGTACTTCGATCATATTATTGACTTTCAAGTATCATAAGATCTTTTATACAAGAGATAACAAGGTATACGGTGTACAAGATGATAAAACCTAAAAGACAGGAATTTGCAAGTTGATTATACAAAATGTTATCATGGTTGTCCCAAACCCGTGTATTTAAAATCTTATTTAAAAAAAGTGGTAACTTAGTTAATCCAATTAATAAGTACCTATATACCATACTATTAGTAAGTTTTTCATATATCTTTTTTGTTGATTTCCTATACAAGTATCTTCAAATTAGTTTTTTTTTAATTCAATGTGAAGAGAACGTGAAATTTTTATGCTTCGTTTTAAAATTATAACAATCTTTTCAGCGGCAAACTTGTAGACCCCAGCCCATCAATCGAGAAGGAACTCAAAACTGAATTGGAAAAAGTCGGAGATACAGTATGGAGGTGGTTCTGGAGTGGATATGATCTCATTCCCTAGCTTCAAACTCGATGAGCAGGTACCTGCTGCGCCCAAGAAGTGAATGTCTGATAGTTAAACTTTAGTTAATTATACTGTAAAGTGACTAGGTATATCTATATTTAAGAGCCATGCTCTTGCCGGTGGAGTATGAATTCTCTTCCATTTGTCTCTCTAATCTGCCAGTTGTTTTGTGACTAATAACATTTTTTAGTTCTTTACTCATTAACCCCTGAAAAAAGGGGTGATATAAGTTTGACGTGTCTATGTATCATTGTGTCTGTCTTTGGCATAGTTGCTCCTAAACAAATAGACCGAGTTTTTTTTTTTTAATCGTAAGCCTTGTTTGGCAACATAGTTCTTAGGTATGTTTAATATATATAGAAAGTTGGCCTATTGGCAATACGTTGGCCTGCAGGTTCGCTTGGTGCTCAAAGCAAGTAAAGGTTACTCTTATTAAGGCATACTGCCAGTTCTTTTACACATGCAGCCTGTGGGTCAGGTATACGCAGAAGGCTTACAGCGACCTGCGTGTCCAATATAACGATTTGCATTTAGATTGCTAATGGGACTGCCACGATATTGTAGTGCCTCTGGTATGTTTGCCGAGGCGAGGACAGATTGCTTTGATGCAAGAGGTCTGCTTAAGCGCCACCATGCAAGTCCCAATGACACTCTGAATGTGCTGACAGACATGTGGGACTGCCCTTTCCTAAAGCACTCGATAGGCTGACATGTCATAATATCAATATCTCGGTAGGTACACAGATTATATGTTATAAAATGTCAAAGTAAATAAGCTAGTATTTATCTGTGAAATAAGTTTATTTGATAAAGAGTTAGTAAATTATTTGAAGACCCAGTTGTAATGTTAATTTTTTAGGGTTCCGTACGCAAAGGGTGCAAACGGGACCCTATTACTGAGACTCCGCTGTCTGTCTGTCCGTCTGTCACAGGGCTCTATCTCTTGAACCGTAATAACAACAAAAACTAAAAAAAAAAAAGTTAAAAATTAAGGGGGGCCATCATACAAAAAACGTGTTTTTTCAGCGTTTTTAACTAAATCTTCATAATGGCATTAACTAGATACTTGAAATTTTCACCAATTATGTATTACTATGACCACTATAACAACAAATACTAAAAATAAGATAAAGTTAAAAATTTAAGGGGGTCGTCATACAAGAAACGTGTTTTTTTTCAGCGTTTTAAAACATTGTACGGAGGTATGCAAATCCTTGATAAACAAGCAAAATTGCATTAGTAGGGTTTGCTACGAAATTTCGCAATTTAGCCTTGGCTATTTTAGAAATAAACTTAAGTTCGGCGCATACTCCACCGACAAAAGCCACTAAGCTCTTAAATAAGAAGAAATTCTCTTAAGGTGAAAGTATAGGCAAATGGCCTTGGAGTGGCGACGTCATTTGAAATAAATTGTTAACTCGTAAATATGGTGATAATTTCCATATTGCTCTTCGTCATGCACTAGATAGCCCATTAAATTATTTTATGAACTGCCGTTGAAACTATTATTGTTGATCCGTCCACGTAGACGGACTGATGTCAATACTTTTAACGGTGGTTCATAAAATAATTTAAAGGGCTATCTAGTGCATGACGAAGAGGAATATGGAAATTATCTCCATATTTACGAGTTAAATATTTATTAGTTAACTTCAAGGCCATTTGCCTATATCTTCACCTTAAGAATTTGCCTGTTTGCATTTCTCCCACGCGTTCGGGAAGTTACGCAGTGTCTTCTCGTCCAAAATACCTCAGTGCCTCAAGACGAGTGCTTAATCAATGTGTGTTACCAGTGATGACATGGCTCTGAAACGTGGTCCCTTACTATGGGTCTCATAAGAAGGCTCAAGGTCGCTCAACGGGCTATGGAGAGGGCTATGCTAGGTGTTTCTTTACGTGATCGAATCAGAAATGAGGAGATTCGTAGAAGAACTAAGGTCACAGACATAGCCCAGCGGGTTAGCTCATTGAAGTGGCAGTGGGCGCGGCACATAGCGCGAAGAATCGATGGCTGATGAGGCAGAAAGGTTCTCGAATGGCGGCCACGTACCGGCAGGCGCAGCGTAGGACACCCACCTGCTAGGTGGTCAGACGACCTGAGCAAGGTTGCAGGAAAACGCTGGATGCAGGCCGCTTCCGATCGGTCGTTATGGAAATCCTTGGGGGATTATATTTATAATTTTTTCTGTAGCCAAAACGGATAGATATTTAGATAATACATTTTTTAGGATAATTTTCATATAAATAGGTGATTGTATAAAATAGTAATACGTATTTTAAAGGCAAATTTAGGCAAAATTAGAGGTATGTTTGTGATTTTTTCCTAGCGAGCCAAAAATGCTCAATCGTGTTTTGGCTATTGTGAGTGTCTGTAGAAAATCCTTAAGACTTTTTTTTGAGGAAAACACTAGTAGTTTAATAACAGTGATTTTTCAAACACACGCACAGTATTGCAAATTGTGAACCCACGTCGCCTTAATAATTCCTTGCTAGTATTTGAACCTTAGATATTTACTAATAAATTTCTAATGAAAAATTAAGTATATATTACAATAGGTACTTAGTACCTAAAAAATTCAAAAATTCAAAATATCTTTATTATCATAGGATATTTATAATATCTCTTAATAATAGTCACTTTGTTTTGTTTTGCACAAATGTTGACGTCAAATCGTTACTTAAAGCTAAGTTTACGCCGCTTCCTAGGCGCAAGTGCAGAAGAAGCGGCAACAAACTGCACTGCACATTTTCTCCAAAGACGTCAACTAACAAACTAAAAACTTAAAATTAGTTATATAGATGGACAGAGATTACATTGTTTATTATGTCATAATTAAATTGAATTATAAGAATTACGAAATTTAAAATAATGTCAATTTGTAAATTTAGTATGTACCAATGTACCTAAATTATGACATGTCTAAGTATACAAACCTTTAAGAGGGACCCGCGCCAAGCTCAAGCCAGACCTTTTTGTCTTTAAGATAGTCATCGGTCCTATAATAAGCCTTCTCACAAAGTACTTTCTTTACATACGCTTTGAATTTTCTGTCTGGCATATCAAGGACCGATTCTGACAATTTATTATAAAAAAGTATACACTTCCCCATAAAAGACTTACTGACTGTATTCAGCCTGTAATACGGGCTAACTAAGTCATTCTTATTACGTAAATTTCTATCTGTAAAATCACTTACTTTATTGAACATGGAAATATTTTTCCTTACATACATTATATTTTCAAATATGAATTGTGATGCAAAAGTAAGTATACCTATTTCCTTGAATAATTCCCTCAGTGAGTCTCTCGATCCTAAACCGTAAATAGCACGAATTGCTCTTTTTTGTAAAAGAAAAATAGTCTGAATGTCGGCTGCACTCCCCCATAGAAGTATCCCGTAAGACATTAGACTGTGAAAGTAACTAAAGTACACTTGTCTAGCAGTTGCTACATCTGTCAATTGTCTTATTCTCCTAACAGCGTAAGCCGCAGAGCTAAGCCTATTAGAAAGTTTAGTTATATGAGCGCCCCATTGAAGTTTCGAATCAATTGTGATTCCTAAAAAGGTAGTACTTTCAACCAGATCGAGTTTCTGACCATTAATTAGTATGTCAACGCAGGCTTGATTCACATTAGGAAGAGAGAATCGAATGCATTGGGTCTTGTTTGCATTTAACATGAGGTTGTTGGCCGAAAACCAATCAGAAATTAAAGATAAGGTGCTGTTCACCGCGCTAGCATCACTGTTATGTCGATCTATTTTAAATATTAGCGAGGTGTCATCAGCAAACAGCACCATGTCAGCCTCTTTCTCAACCATGTAAGGCAAGTCATTGACATAAACTAAGAAAAGGAACGGTCCTAGAATTGAACCTTGGGGTACGCCCATTTTCACATTAGACCCGTGTGATTTTATGCCGTTTATATCAACAGTTTGAAGCCTATCTGTTAAGTAAGATTCTATTAATTTAATTGAATTATCATCAAAACCGTATTGACGAAATTTGAGCAAAAGTGTTGGATGATCAACGCAATCAAATGCTTTAGAAAGATCGCAAAATGATCCAATTGCATCATTTCTGTTTTCCCACGCGTCGTAGATATTAGTAATAAGTGCTACTCCTGCATCGGTGGTCGATTTTCCAGCAGTAAAGCCGTATTGTTGGCTATGGAAAAGATTATTGGTCTTAAAGTGAAGTAGCATTTGATTGAGCATTATCTTTTCGAACACCTTACTCAAAACTGGCAGAATAGAGATAGGTCTGTAGTTGCCAGGGTCTGTTTTTTCTCCTTTTTTGAATAAGGGAATTAGTTTACTACATTTCATTAAGTTAGGGAATATGCCTTCATCAATACATTCGTTAAATATAAAAGCTAAATCGGCAGCAATTATGTGTATAATATGACTTACTACGGCTACTGACATGCCCCAGTGATCTTCTGATTTTTTTAAATTTAACTGTTTAAAAGCATCTATTATATCGCTAGGGCTAACATGCTTAAAATTAAATTTAGAATCACAAGGGCTAACATTACTCTTAAGCAAAGCCTCAGCACGCTGGGCGCTAGAACTCACATTAGAAGTGAGTTCCAAAGGAATGTTAGTAAAATAATCATCAAATATATTTACTATTTCTTCAGTTTTTGAAGTATTTTTACCACTACATTTGATTCGGCAAATATTTTTTTTGGTTTTATTTTTACCTGTTTCCTTATTTATGACACTCCATGTTTCTTTAATTTTATTAGGAGCATTATTTATTTTTTTGCTAATACTATTCGACTTGGCTCGTCTACAAACTTTTTTAAATATTTTAGAATAATTTCTAACATATTCTATAAAAGAAGGATTAAAGTTATATTGTTTTTGGGCATATAGATCATATAACCTGTTTCTACTTATGTAGATGCCGGTAGTAGCCCATTCACTAAACTGTGATTTACTATGAACTACTACTCTTTTTTGTTTCAATGTTTTAGAATACTCAGAGGAAACAGTACTAAATAGTTTATTATAATGGTCGTCAGGATTATTTCCTGTATATACCACTGATAATAATTTGCTATCTAAATTATTTTTAAGTTTTTTTATGTTTTTAGAAGTAATCGGTCTACACAAGATCTTATCTTTTCTCAAATTACTGGTGGACTCTTTGACAAAAGCTACATATACACCAGAATGATCTGAAGGCAATTTATTAATAACAGATTTATCACAATATTGAATATTACTAAAAAAATTATCAAGACATGTGCCAGATGTAGCTGTAATTCTGGTTGGCTCAAAAAATAAGTTTTCTAATCCATAACACTTAAAAAGATTTAGGAATTGTGTGCTCTTTGGATTATGTACTAAAATATCAACATTAAAATCACCGCAAATAATTAAATTCTTTTTACTAGTTGAACAGGACTTAAGAACCTGGTCCATTGCTTTTAAAAAACTTTTGAAATTACTATCTGGTGGACTGTATACACAAACAATTATATGATGATCAAGCTCGGCACAGGCCACCTCACAACAGCGCTCAACAGAATGTCTGACAATATCTTTCCGCTCTTTCCTACGGAAAGAATCTTTTATAAAAATTAAAGAACCCCCTCGTTGAGCAGACTTTCTGTTAAAGCAGCTAACAATAATATAGTTGTTTAGGCTGAACATCATCTGACTCTCATGCAGCCAATGTTCAGTCAAACATAAAATGTCCACATCCATTTCTTTTAAAACTAATTCTACTAATAATTCTTTGCCGGAAAGACCTTCTAAGTTTTGATGAAGTATTCTTAATTCATGAGGCCTTCCCGTTGTCTGAATGGTCAGTTTAAATCTGTCGTCAAGTCTACAGAATTACCGTTACATAAACTTGGTAAGTCTGTAGGTGTCTTAAAACTAGAATCTTGTTTACAATGTAAACTCGTCCAAAAATTAATATTATTTGCTATCAATGTAGCAATCTTATTCTAAAATATTTTGAAAGATAAATATTATCTTTTGTCACATGAAGTTAAGTATATAATAAATAAGTAGTTCGAAACTAACCGTTTCTATTAGTATGAAAAACATGACATAATGCCGCGACTATACAGGCGCAAACCTCTCAGAATCCGGAAATGGGGAGAGATATACCAACATGTCGGGCGGAAATTACCGGAGAGTCCATGTCACGAGAATCAATCCCAGTGGCAAGCAAATCAAATATACGTTACCCGCTACTTGATACCTGGCTGACGAAAAGCGAAGAGGAGCATCGAACTGTGTCGCAACTTTTCAAATGAAAACGCTAAACAATAATTTAAAAAAATTACAAAAACAACCTCATGTTCTTTGAGGTTTTCCTCCATATATCCAAAGATCTTCATCATTTAAAAAGCTACAAAAAAACTTAAGTACTTAAGATCCTACATTATCAAAAGTCCGTCAGCTAGGTTACCTATCCAAAAATTTATGGACGTATTAGAGATTGATGACTGTAGACTAAGCGAAAGGGGTCTGTCAGGGTCGTAGAAAGTGGAGGTCAATAGTCTCTGCCTACCCCTGTGGAAAACAGGCGTTATAGTATGAAGGTATGTAATGGACTTATAATGTTCAGTTTGTCAAATTAACACCGTAAAAATTCACAAAGATACAGAGCATCCAAGTTCCGGAGTCCCCATTCCGGAACTTAGATGTTAGGATGCCACAATCCATCGGTTGTGGCATCGCCCTATAAGAATCGTAATCAAGAAGTCGTGACTCGTGACGTAATTAATTTAATTGCGCTGTGTATCTTCGTTTGACGATCGTGGCTTAGTGGTAAACACGCCAGTCCGCCACTCCGGAGGTTCTGGGTTAAATCCCCAGCCACGGCAAATGGCCTTTTTCAAATTGTCCTGGGTCTTGGGTGTTTATCTATATATGTATTTGTTATAAAAACAATATCGTTGAGTTAATATCCCATTACACAAGTTCCACTTTGTCGCTAGCTCAATAAGTATGATTTCATTTATTTATCTTCGCCATTTTATGTAAGTCAGAACATTTTTGAATATATAACTGATGAGTTAAAAATATTTTTTGAATCATCATGCCAATGGGCAACTAGTTACAAAATACAGTAGCTATGTAATAAAACTTGTTACATACCTAATTCAACATTTTTATAGGAGTGCATAATATTTTTTATTGGTAGAGTTTCTACTCAGTTTGTTTTCTAGAAAAAAAAAATATTGTTATGCGTAGATATCTTTGGTTTCTATGATTCCTATTCTGGAAAGAAAATACAGAAAAAACGCAGATTTTTACAACAAGCCTTTCATTTCCAAGATGTAGGCACAGAATACAGTAAGAGTAAACAGTAGGGAATCTCCTAAGGTACGCGCAATATGCGTCCCCGTTCCCCGCACCCGCACTTCTCCCCGGTTCTTGACGGCCAACGTGAGTCATCGAGGCGAAAACGGGGGAGAGGTGCGGGGACGGGGAACGGGGACGCATATTGCGCGTACCTTAGGAGATTCCGGCCTGTGATGTAGGTTAAGATGTAGTTACTTTAGTTTGCAAAACTATTCTTACAATTTTATAATTTACTTAACAAAGTGGCCCCTCATGTTTAAAATTCATTTCTGTACATCACACATGTCTTTTGATCACCAACGTATATTACTTGTGTGTACCTTATATTATAACTCAATCGAACCAGTAGTTCGGGAGCAAATTTCTGTGATGTGTGTGACACACGACTGATCCCATAAGGGTTTTTTCTTAGGGTTCCGTACCCGAAGGGTGTAAACGGGACCCTATTACTGAGACTCCGCTGTATGTCCGTCTGTCCTCTGACCTTCTGCCACAGGGCTCTATCTCTTGAACCGTAATAGCTAGACACTTGAAATTTTGAGCAATTATGTAGGTATTACTGTGGCCGCTGTAACAACAAATAATAAAAATAAAAAAGTGTTGAAAATTAAAGGGGGTCGTCATATAAAAAATGTGTTTTTCAGCGTTTTTAACTAACAACAAATACTTATAAGTTTGGAAAATCCAAAAGTGCACGCCTCACAGCGGTCACTCAATTTTCACAAAAAAAAAACAGAACTTGAATATTGCATATTTATCAGTGTATTATGAACAAAATAAAAAAAATACTTTTAAATCTTCGCGCCATTGCCCACACAGAAAAGAAAGGTACTGCGCATGTATTGTCAATGTCAAGAAGAAAAGAAAATGAAAAGATTAACATTGTATCCAGAAAAAGAATGGAAATTAAGAATGGCTAAAAGGCAGATGCTAAACGCCGAAAAAAAAATACAAATATAAAAATTGTCATTGTCATCGAACCTTATTTACATAGATTTAGATATACCAACGATAGGTGGATTTCAGTTTATTGCTAATTATAATTAAACTACATTGAATTAGACCGTGATCTTCGAAAGGACTTAGTTTTGGATAATACTGAAGCGTATAAAAAAACAATGGACTGGATCAGATAAGTTTTTCGGGAGTTATCGTGACCACGCCAGTTTCCATACGTCCCGACACACGGACGTCCACAAAATGATTTTATTAAACGTTGTTTTTATTTATTTAAAAGGCAAAATGTCTTTTAAAAATATCATAAGTGTTGAAACTAGTGTTTTTCCTTGACATTTATGTGTAAATATTATTGTACAAGTGCGATAGAAAATAAATAGAAACACATTTAGTTAAAAAAATCACTTGATTTTTGTAAGGCGAGAGTAGAGCACTACCTCATATGCGCTTCGCTAATGAGGCGTGCAAAACTAAAAAACTTAAAAATTAACGGGGTCGTCATACAAAAAAGTGCTTTTTCAGCGTTTTTAAATTGATCTTTATAATGGCATTAACTAGATACTTGAAATTGTCACAGATTATGTATTACTATGACCGCTATAACAACAAATACTAAAAATAAGATAAAGTTAAAAATTAAAGGAGGTCATCATACAAGAAACGTGTTTCTTCAGCGTTTTAAAACATTGTACGGTGGTACGGAACCCTTCATGTACGAGTCCGTCTCGCACTTGCCCATTTATTTTAATTAAATGGAACCAAATTATAAAAAAAATCAAAAGAAACAGTGCTAGTTTATAGTACCTAACTGTACCTATCATAAGTCGATAAATAAATTAAATTTGGCTAATTTGATTAAGTTTTCGGAGTAAAAAACAGTAATCGCCCGAAACTCAAAAGTAAAAATGTAGCCTATTTTCTTAAAAATCTAAATGTCATTGGCTAATTAGATACATTGACTTCTGTTTATGTGACTTCTCTATTTAGTAGCGTCATACCATACAGGACTTGGCGTACCGCGTAAAAAAATACGCTAGGTACTAAGTTTTGATAGAGTTTTTGGCGGGAAGTCAAGGGGTTCGGTTGGGCTTTTCTTTAAATTATTTTGCAAATTATTTTAGTGGACTTTATAATATGAAATTGGTGTTGTTTGCCTGTTATAAATGCTCATGCTCATGAACAATATGTGAAATAGTTAAAGTGGACAGTCGTAGTACGGCTGTAGTGATATTTGTTTCGCGGACTGTGTGGGCGTCTTCGGGCGTCGTCGTCCGCCACTCAATCGGATATGAAAACCAGTGGACTCGTATAGATTTGTCGCCAGAAGCTTCCTTAAAGCAATCAAAGGCCTACACCAACCTTTGATTGTAACTTGTTAGGAAAAAAGAATTTCCCACGTTTCATTAACTTGTTCCTGGCTAAATACGCAGTAGCGTCAAGCCATTAATAAAAACAAAATAAAAAAGGTTTTGATAGACAGGTTACACTTTTGTCACTTCACCGCGGAATATATATATATATATATTTATTTATTTAAACTTTATTGTACAAAATACAATTTGTATAGCACAATAGGTGGACTTAATGCTATAAGCATTATCTGACAGCCAACCTTTGGGTTGTTAGAAAACTTAAAATGGGTACAAAAGAGATATTGATAAGCATTCAGATATATATTTACTTTCTACATAAACTACTTAATTAATACTTACTATACTTCAACAATATAAATATCTACATAAATATACATACATTGATACATACTATTTAAATTCATCTATAAAATACACTACTAACAAACAATAGTATCTATCTAATAAGGATATTACAAATGCAGCAATTAGGTACTTAGGTATTACACTTGATTGGACTGAGCGAGCATGTGCTTGAACAACAAGGCATTAAAGCCAGCACGACTATTGGCAGTTCTCACAATGTCAGGAAGCGCGTTCCAAAGTCTTACTGCCGTAACGGCGAAAGAATTAAAGAAAGAACCAGTACGGTGGGAAGGAATATCTAGGGTCAATTTATTTTAAGAACGCAGGACTATGTCATGAGTACAACTTAGAAGTTTGAAGTCATTTTTAAGATAGTCTGGAGAAAGAGGATCGTTAAGCACATTATAAAGCTGACACGGTAAACGTAGATTCCTGCGTTGGCGGATGGTGAGCCATTTAAGCTGAGAACGGTATTCTGAGATATGGTCATACTTACGCAGACAGAAAATAAATCTAATGCAGTTATTAAGCAGACGATCCAGCTTGTTCAGCTGTTCCTCAGTTATGTCCAGAAAACACACATCAGCATAATCAATAATGTATATAATATATATACCTACCTCTAATACAAGTATCCATTTTAAGCAGAGAATATAACGGCAAAATAAATCTCAACTGTAACGACGAATTTCCAAATTTCGTGCACGATTTCATTCGAGTTCAATTTGATCAGAAAGAGAGCGGGGACTTAATCTTTTTATCCAAAAGCTGATTGAATCTCCACGCCTTGCATACATAATACTTCACAAAATACCCGGAATCGGCTTTGACCACCGAATTGGCAATTACCCTCCATTATTAATTCCCTCTGCAATGGTTTTAACGTTTTTCAATCCCCTGGCACCGCCGTTTGGAACTGATACGTCGATCGGTACTTGGAAACTCATTACTAGGCGATTGCGAGCAAAATTTAAGAGCACAGAAGTAAAAACGCTACCAAAATCACAGTGTAAAGATTATACCAAATACGAGGAGTTGCTACTATACACTAAATTTATATGCCATGTGAGTCCGGGCAGAGTAAAATAGGACTCCAAGTCTTCCCATGGATGTCGTAGAAGGCTACTTAGGAAACACAAGCTAAACAAAGCTTATAAACATCAATCAGACCTCTATAACCCGTCTGGCCAGCGTGGAGAGTGGAGGCCAAGTCTTCTGACTGCTCTGGCTAATATATGGTTCTACAGAGATTCGAGGGTCGTGCTCCTGCAGTGGAAACTAAAAAAGACGTGATGATGATGAACGTCGTGTCGTACAGCGAAGTAAAACAACTGGCAGATGGGAGAGGCAAATGGAAGAGAATCCATACTCCACCGACAAGAGCATAGCTCTTAAACAACGAGATCTATGTATATATTCATGTCAATGCTCTTAAATATAGATAGATAGATGATGACTAAATTTATATACTATACTAAACACTACACAAAGTGTATGGAAGCAACTCGTCTAAAACGCAGCTGTAAACTCGTGTAGATAGCTAATCGTCTAAATTGCAAGTAGTCTAAAATGTTGCATTGCCTACACAGCGTTCCTTCAGCCTTGATTCAAGGTAACACATGCAGAAGCACTTCTTTGCCAAAAAGCATTTAGGAAAAAGTATAACAGAAACGGTATCTAATTTGGAAATAATAGTCTTTTTTATGTTTTTTTTTTACTGACATTAGCCCAACGAGTTCTATGTACTTTGTCAATGCATTAGCCTAACTTTTTAATAAGACGTTACTTCACGCAAAAGGCTGCTGTATGGCGCTGCGTCATAGCGGACATTGGCCCTCAGTTGATGCTGCGTCATGCCACAGTAATTTAATATAAATTTTGTGGGGTCGTCTCGCAGATGATAATGTTTAAAGTTACTCTTCCATAGTACTAAAGTTCGCAAGAAAAGGGAGTCAAACTAGTGATGAGTTGCGAGCCGCATCGCCTGTATTAGTTTTTTTCTTTTCTCCCAGCTCAGAACAGCTAAGAAGGAACAAGGGAAGGTAGATAAGCACTTACTACGGTGGCGCAGCGACTCAAAGTGGATCTTGGCCTCCGACATCAGACGGCGCCAATACGGATGTGGAGTAAAATACATTTTTAGATCAGGTAGATTATTAAAAATATTTTATACGTATTTTACTTTTTTCTGATTAGCAAATAATTACAAAGATATATACATTTAAACTCTGCATGACGTCAAAATGAGGCGTTTTCTTGAAAACATATATTAGTACAGTGTACAGTAACAGGATAGATGGCGCAGCAATAATCTAAAACTTAACAATTATTTAAAATTTTCATGGTGTGTTTGCTTTTAGAATTGCCAGAACGATTTCAATTTTATTGAGAACGTTTAACGCCATCTATTGAGAATGATTTCAATCTCAACTTTTCCACTGTAAAACGCGTGACCGATGAAAATAGTACTTCAAATATGGGTCCATTATTTTTGGGTAATCTAACTGTCGGACTAAGGACCTAATCCACATCTCTATTCTTGCGGTCTTGTAAGCGTTGCTGTCAGTCTTCGACTCCGAGGCGCCTCAGGTCTTTCTACACCTCGTCGGCCCATCTGTACTTGCGGTTGGGGCGACCAACAGGTCGAAAGCAGAAAGTCGAAACGAAAGTAGATAATGAAAGTACTATTTTTACTCTCGGTATTTGTGATGTCAAATTGTCAGGGTAATGAGAGGTCGCGGCTGGGTGATTCCAGGGTAATCAAGGTTCGTTGAACTTTTATATTGCTACTTATTCTATTCTATCAATAACCTAAGTCAGGGCCTAACTACGCAAATGCACAACCTATAACCGAAAGATCCCAGGGTCGATCCTTTTTTGACCTAGCGAGCGAGGGCTATAAATCAAGTTAGGGCGAAAACACATTGTTTGTATGTATGTATATATGTATGTTTGTTGCGCGATAACTGCCGAACCGATGGTCCGATTTTGATGAAATTTGGTAAGCATGTAGGAAATATCAATAGAATTTTCAAGGTCGTTGGTCATCAAAATCAGTTCAGTAGTTTTTGAAATATTAATAAAAAATCGCGGGGTCTAATTTCGCGGCGAACTACTAGTTAATCATCATGGTCATTTGACAAACACTACGGCGTATTGGTAACCATGCTAGTCTGCCACTCGGAGGTTAGAGTTCGACCGCCAGCCAGGGCAAGTTGAGAACCTTTTTCAAAGTGTTCTAGGTCTTGGGTCATAAAATATTGTATCATTCAGTTAAAGTATCCCATCACGAGTTTTATTTTGGGGCTAACTCAATTCGTCTATTTATTTACTTATCTTCATCGACGACTAGGTACTTGCTTCCAGTGAAAGACAATATTCATCTTCAAAGTCCGTTGTCACTAGGGAGATGACAGTCATTGAGGTACTTCAGATGCCTTTAGGCAGCTCTAACAATCTGACATCAGTATAACACACTCGATAAGAACCTAACAATGACGATTCAGCCCATTATCATAATTCCAGCCACATGGGACGTCTATAATTGCTTCTTTAAGGATTTCCAAAATAACCAAAATGAAACTTAAACGTATTAAATACGTAATAAACGGAACAATACGTTATTATGTATTCTGTGATTTGAGTTTAATTTTGACTTGGTTCAATAGTACTTTGGTACTATTGAACCAAGTCAAATTACCGGGTTATTCAAATAACGACATGCATATGTGTGCAGAATTGTATGATACTTATTTGTATTATTATATCTTTATGAATAAGAATGAAGAAGGATCATGGCGTCAAGGGAGCCTGGGGAAGGTATCAGGCCGATAACCAGTGGTCGACCCAGATATCGCTGAAGCAATACGGTGGTTAGCCGTGTGGTTCCCGGCAGAGTAGAATAGGACCACTCCAATTCTTCCCGTGAATGTCGGAGAAGGCGACTTAGGAACCACAAGCTGAACAAAGCTTATAAACATCAATGAGACCTCTTCAATCCGTCTGACCAGCGTGGAGAGTGAAGGCCAAATCCTCTGACTGCTCTGACTAATATATGGCTATGGTAGTACAGAGAGGGTCGTGCTCCTGCAGTAAAGAATAAAAAAGATCTGATAATGATTAATACGGTGCAGGCTGATCTGCGGGAGATAGAAGCTGTCAGCTGGCAAGATGTGCCTCAGTAATAATTTAATTAATTAATAATAATTGTTATAACAGTGAGTCAAGGGAGTCAAAAGCGACGGACGGTCAGGAATGGAAGCGACAGAAAGAAACTTTTGCCCAACATTAGGACAGAATTGGCTCGTTATAGAATCAAGAATCAAATATTTAATCAGGCCATCGCAGGCACTTTTACACGTCAATAATTTAAGTATACTTAATGTTTATTTATCTCAGTATATTTAAATTATTATCTATATACTTTTTATTCAGTTTTAGTCAAACATTTATAAAAAATAAAATATGAACAATACTACGAAATATAAAAACCTAACCTAGTCCTATGCTGCTGCACAAGGAGGCCAAGCTCATGCTACCAGTTAGGCCCGCAGAGAGAGAAATCTATTTATTAAATTATTTTATAGTTTATTTGAAAAGAGCTGCTGACTGCTAGCTTTTCGCAACGACTACTGCTGAAAAGAAACGCCGAAAGAAACTTATTTGCACAGTAATTGGTCGCCTACGCGCCAAAAGGGCTTTGCCAGTTTAATACTTACACTATTATCACAATATAACATGTAAAGCTTGCAAACGAGTGCCAAATTCAATATACAGAAATAAGTTAAATAAGCCCTGCGTAACTGGCGGCACCCGTTCACGAGTTGACGCGTCGATTAGCCATAGCAAACTCAACCATATTACTAGGCCCAAGCCACAAAACCCAAACCAAAACCTCGGAATTAAAATAAGCTCGCCAAACACTACGCACTTGTATTTCAAGTAATAATATATACTAATAATTTTGTGTGTTCTATTTAAATCAATTTTAATGACATGAAAATTGAAATCGGCGCTCGCTGGAAGCCGTACAAATTCAATAACGCACAATTCCGATAATACACTTATACGTCCGCTCCGAGAAGTAACACAATCAAACGACTAATGAGGAGTCGATCGTAGACGAACCAATTTATAGACGATGCAAACGATTTTCATAATAAAATAGCTTGTGGGTTTTTTTATATTGTCTTTTTCTTAGTACATTCTTAATATTAACAATGCAGTCTCTATATTCATCTAGTGATTACATTAGAATGACCACCCCAATACAGTTGCCTTCCGATCGACCCATGGATTAAAAAAATAAAGCCCTTAAAAAAATCGACTGCATTCCGACTGCCAAATTGCAGTAACACTGCTAATCAACTGCAATCAGCACGTTTGTTGCAGTCAGTAACTAAAATATGGTCTAGATTATATATTTTAGGTACAGCTCTGAAATTCCATACATTTTATGTACAAGTGTCAGTTTGTTTATACGAGACCGTATGTGAGTAAAACGTAACGCTACCGTAGATCGACACATTATTACCAAAATGTCCTATGCTGTCTGTCATATGTATGGCAGTTGTCAAGCTATGTTAGATTCAATGCATTAACCTTATTTCATATCATATTAAAGGTATCTACTGTAGTGCGGGAGATACTGGAACGTTCCTCAAGTTCGCGAGATTTCGCGGGAAGGGGTAAGCTTCAACGCTTCTAATACTATAGTGAATGGTTCCCCTACAATTCTTTTGTAGTTTGCTTATGTACCTACGTAAAATGAACGTACTAATTATACTGTGCAAGTTTGGAATAGTTACCTATATAATAATGTAGACTCTATATCAAAGATAAGTGGTCTGTGTCCACAAAATACATTGCCAAATGAATGGTCGATCTGATTAGCTTTGAACGTTGAAAATTAATGAAGTTTGGGCGCCACTCGAATATTAATAAAGTAAAGCTTCGAATGTTTGTTTCATACTTCATATGCTGGTCTAGAATAGAAAACGTTAAATATTTTCTTTCCGAGAAATTAAGACATTTGTAAATGTTAAATTTTTTAAGAGGGTCCCAAGCTTAAGCCAGACTTTTGTCTTTAAGGTAATCATCGGTACTATAATAAGCCTTCTATGCTTCTCACAAAGTACTTCTGTTAGACATATCAAGGACCGATTCTGGTAATTTATTATAAAACTGTATACACTTACTGTATTTAAATTACGTAAGTTTTTGTAAAATCACTTACTTTATTGAACGAATAAATACTTTTTCTTACATACATTACGTGTCATCTGGAATACCTACCCTTTGGGTTGCGGAGGTCAGACAGCAGTCGCTCTGTGTAAAATACCTGGACCTACCGGACCCCGGGCTCTAAAGCGTAACCGCTGAGGATGCAACTGGGAATACGCTCGGAAGATGATGATGCTACGATAAGTATATCTATTTTTAAACAAACTACTGTGAGGGAGTATCTCGATTCTGAGCCGAAAATTAAGCGAATTGCTCTTTTTTGTAAAATTCTATATATCAGCTGCACCGCATAGAAGAATCCCGTAGGACATAAGACTAGAAAGTAACTAGTCCAGTAGTTGCTACATCTGTCAATTGTCTGATCCTCTTAATAGCGTAAGCCGCTGAGCTAAGCCTGTTAGCGAGTTTAGGTGAACGTTTAGTCAGGCGAGGTTTACAGCTCACAGAGGCTAGTAGTGTTATATTTTTATTTTTATTGCCCTACCCAGAACTGCACATTTATTCCTCTATTCATTATACGGAAGGATTGCATTTCAGACGAATCCCTCCGAGATAAATTACTCTGTTTCTCGTTCATAATTTCCGAGGCGTGGAATTGCGGCCACCTGGCGGGAGTCCGGGAGGACAAGACCGTAATGAAATGACTGTCTGTATAGAATATATATACAGGATGACTTTTTATTAACTGGCAACATTTTTGGTGCAAGCTCAGACCATGATACAAAAAGTTATTAAAAACGATAAAAAATTTTCGTCCTTCAATACAGCGCTCAGCCAAACGGATGTTGTATGGAAGGGCGGATATTTTTATCGATTTTTGATAACTTTTTTTTATAGAAGTAGTTCAATATCATAGACTGAACTTGCTTCAAAAATGTTGCCAGTTAATAAAAACTCACCCTGTATATTATATATACCAAAGTCAAAATCATTTATTTATCTCGTTGGCGCGGTGAGAGTTCGCTTTGCTAGCGCTTTTGCAAGGCAAGCAACCCCACGTGCTCCACACTTGACCACAAGTGGCATAAAAAATTCTCGAGCTCCTACGTGATTCGGAAGGCATGGAATCCCGTTGGTCCAGGCTTTCATCATTATGTGGCTGACGTCAAGCTATGTCAGATGTCTTTAGGCAGCTTCAAAATAATGACACACTGGTGTCATTGTCAATGACCTAACACTGGTTGGCCACTAACACACGAAAAATAGACAAACAAACATTTATTTATCTTTGGATATGTTGAGCACTTGATAATAATCCATTTGGCTATGGATTTTATCATCATCATCATCATCATCCCAGCCCTTCTTCCGCCCACTGCTGAGCATAGGCCTCTCTTCGTCGACGCCACCCATCTCGGTCCTGTGCTGCTCTCATCCATGGATTTTATATTATAATAATTTTTGACGCCAGATTATTTACTTACATCTGAGTGCCGCTTCCTAGGCGCTGGTGCAGAATAAGCGGCAACAAACTGCACTGCAGCATTTTCTCCAAAGTCGTCAACTAACAATAAAACTGATATTAAAATAAGATATGTGGTACCATCATTAGACCTAGCTGAATCGGCAAGGCTGCCGAGATATACGATTGTACATTGGAGTGTAGTCTTCATCTTGCCGCATTATCACCCAAGCAAGACCCAATAGCATTCAAGCTCCGCTGCGACATCTTCAGTCTATCTCTGACACTTACTTCTGTGCTCTGACACAAAGTAATTGGGTAGATGACTGGGTCAAAAACAAAATTATTTGGTACTGTTATAAGAATACGTCACAAAAAAGTGTAAAGTGCAGAAAAACTGGTAGTAAGATATATATTGACGACCTCCTAGGTGTAATGGTCAACACGCTAGTCCGCCAATCTGGAGGTTCTGGGCTCGGTCCCCAGCCAGGGCAAGTTGGAAAATGGCCTTTTTCAAATTGTCCTGGGTCTTGGGTGTTTATCATATCAAATATAGTTATATAGTAGGTATCATTGAGTTAGTATCCCATAACACAAGTTTAAACTTACTTTGGGGCTAGCTCAATCAGTGTGATTTGTCCCTATATATTTATTTATTTGACTCCAAATATCTTGACGTCACGGTTTTGTATTTTGAACAAATGCCAAAGAAAAATTTTGTTTTGACATTTGAGTCCGATTTGACTTATTGTCATCTAGCGGACTCTAGGTGCGACAGACATACGGCATCACGTGATGCATTCTGCTATCTCTTTCGCACGTACAGTTGCTTTGTGACAGATAGACTGAATACGTCGCGTCGCGTACACGCGCTTAACGTAACGGACGCCGTAAAATAATTTTGCCATGATTTTACGAGCGGCCTGCCCAACAAATTTATAATACTATCTAGAATACTACGAACAATAATCTAATATAATAATCTAATCACAAAAACAACATTGAAATAGCATATACGGAACGGAACGATATAACATAACATGAACATTATATTTAAACATTATAATTGTAAAGTATGTAATTATTGTTTAAGCCTTAACTACAGTTGTAGACATTTGTAATTTAATAATTTAAAGATACTTATGTATGAAAATAATTAGCCAGCATTGTTCCTTGTTTGTTTTATACGTAAGTAAATAATAATTATTTAGTTCATTAGTACCTAGACCTAAATAACTGGTACTTATTCAAAATTCCTTTATTTATTATATACTATTTCATTGAAGCATGTAGTTCATATATATTTTTTTTTTAATATTATTTAGTACTTACATATGTTACTTTCTTAAATAACTAGTTGTCGATCACCTCAACTCTGTAAACCCTAATTTAATGTAAACTGTGGTTAATGTTGTTGGTGTAGCTTTTAGTAACACTTGATTCCTATTAGTTTAAGAAATCTGTATAGTTACACTTTTTTTTCTTCAATTTATGGCTTGACGCTACAGCGTATTTAGCCAGGAACAAGTTAATAAAACGTGGGAAATTCTTTTTTCCTAACAAGTTACAATCAAAGGTTGGTGTAGGCCTTTGATTGCTTAATGGGAGCTTCTGGCGACAAATCTATACGAGTCCACTGGTTTTCATAGCCGATTGAGTGGCGGACGACGCCCGAAGACGCCCACACAGTCCGCGAAACAAATATCACTACAGCCGTACTATGACTGTCCACTTTAACTATTTTACATATTGTTCATGAGCATGAGCATTTATAACACCAAACAACACCAATTTCATATTATAAGGTCCACTAAAATCAATTTGCAAAATAATTTAAAAAAACCCCCAACCAAACTTCTTGCCTTCCCGCAAAAAAACTCGTATGTTACACTGTTTGTTAACCCTATATACAATAAATAAAAAAATATAAACCTCATATTTTCATAATGCTTATATTTAAATATCTAACGTTCCCCAAAAATGTACCTAAAGTTATAGGCGTCCCTTTCTCGCAAACTGTCAGTGCAATAAAGTAGAAGGGGAGAGCTATAACTTTAGGTATAATTTTTAGAAACGGCTTTGCATTCTAGATTTGTATACAATTTCTTTGGGCCTGCCTGACGTCAGAGCGATTATACTTTACCGCAGCAGCAGTTTTTGTCGCTGCGGCGCGGCTGGATTTTGTTAGTATTTGTACGAAAAACCTAGTAATGTACCTTCCCGAATTTGTACTGATTGCATACGATGCCGCCACGGTGAAAAACACGCGCTATTTTTCAAAAAAAAAAAAAACCAACTGCGGCAGCGCAGCGCCCGCAGCGGCGAAATTCTATTTCTCATTTATAATTTCTGAGGCGTGGAAATGCGACCACATGCTGGCAGTAGGGTAGCCATCTCCAAAATTATAAAAGCCGTACTCGACCCTGAATAAGGAAGACTTTAGCCCTAAAAGCCGGAATGTATACAGTGGTGGTAGAAGATCAATGTTTTACGAGTTCAAAGTTCTGGCGATCTTAAAAAATATTCATTTTTTGGCAAAAAGCCTAGAAAGGCCATCCACTTTGCCGAAAAGTCTTATAAAAGCTGGACAGGCTGGTAGCTTTTGCGAGGCCAAAACAAAAGGTCATCCGCTTTGCTACAAACCCAAAAAAATCCGGACAAGTCGGACACACAAATATTTTGTAGGATGCGACTCGAAAAAGCCAAACATAAAAAGCCATCTTGCTTTAGCCGAACCTAAAGCAAAATGGCAACTCTCACCGGGAGTCCGGAAGAAGGTCCTAATGACTGCTTGTATAGGTCTGAATAAGCAAGGTCTTACGAGTACATCATTATCATACTAAAACTATTTATAAGGAAGTTAAGTCCGTGATCGATGTATTTTTCATTTACATGAGTTTTTTTTTTAAGAGACGACTAAAGGAAAATAGCACTTAAAGCTCTTGCTACAATAGCATTCCCAATGAGGGTTGACGTCAGGCGGCCGCTCGTAAAACTATAGCAATTAATTATCCGGCTATTTCTTCTCCAATTTGCTGGATTTTTGCCATCCTTGGGTGAGCACTAACATACACATTATATTTGAAAAATAATAAGCGAGAAAGCGCACCCCGGGCTCCGAAGCAGCATAGCTGAGGATGCAACCGGGAACGCATTCAGATGAAGAACAGGTGGCCGAGAACTTTAATTATTTTTTAGATTGTTCGCCTTTTGTGAAAAACCTAGCCAATTAAATTATATTACTTTTTATTTTTAAATGATATGAAATATTGTTTGCTACCACATACGGGTAAAGTGCTGAGATACTTTTGAATTTATTACTATTTTAATAACACTCATTTAATATTATAAAGTTTTAATTTATGAAATTTTAATTACCTAGGTATCTAGTTTTAGTTTAATTTAAATAATTTTTATTTTGTGATGTATTTGTAAATTTTAATTTTAACTGAACGAATAAAAAAATGTGCATCTTTTTAAATATAATAAAAATATTTTTATAGGGTTTTTTAGGCATTCAAGATGCAGATGTGTAAATAAGGCGTGCGGAGTTGAACACGTGATGGCTCAGATGGCAAGAGCATAGGCGTATTGAGACTAAGTCGCGGGTTCAAGTCCTGCTCACGTGGTATTTTTTCACCATTTCTTATTTCATTATTATAATTAAGATAAACTATGAAAATGACAAACTATTTATAATGAGAGTTATTCGATAAAAATTGCCGTAGGTATATCATACATACCACTTGAGCGTCCAACACCAAATATTGCATCCAGATCCGCAATATCACCTTGGTAAGCTTGGAAGCTTGATTGGAATTACCTCAATCCACCGGCGAGGTAATTGTATCTGAACAGCAATCAATTGTAACTAACAGGAAACTACAGCTACAAAGCAAATGGATAGTCAAGCTTATGAGGTTTACCTCAGACTATCAGTGCGCCGTGTATTCCGGGCAGGAATGGATTCATCTCTTCGTGTAAATGTTGTAAGGCGACTAAGAGTCTGTTCACACCGAGACGAGACGCGACGCGACATGGCGCATTTGAAGAAATATAGAACATCTTTACTGCTCGCACTGAAATAAGTTAGTATTTTTATTTTGTAAACAAGTTCTATACAGGGTCTATCAAAATATAATGAAACTATTTTAAGGGTACATTCAGTCCATGATACCACAGAATAAGTAATACTTACACGTACAGAAGTCTCACTCAGCAAAGAAATTCAAAGAAATATCTACTCAATGCGGCTAGCGATATGGTTTAATTTAGCTCATGTCAGAACTCAGCAGCTTTTCGTATAGATACCCAGACATCCATTGCAAGCCAATTTCATTCTTAATACTCTGGACAAACGATTCGTCTGAATTTACCACCCAGTGGGTCCGCCTGCGCGCATAGTAATAATGTAGGTACATTTCCGATACCTAAACGGGGAGTAACACAGGCCCGATGATACTGAACAACTTTGCCCAAGGAACATATATTGAAATATGAAAAAAAAAATTCGGCCTCCCATACAAGTTGACCGGTCAGCAGCTGATCCGAGTTTGTATGGAAAGCCAAAAAATATTTTTCATATTTCGATATATGTTCCTAGGGGAAAGTTGTTCAGTATAACGAACTGATTCAGTATATTTTGTTCGAAGTTATCTATATATATATATATATAAAAGCGAAAATCACTAACATCACGAAATCTCGAAAACTACTTAGCCCATGAAGATGAAATTTGGCAGGAAGGTAGATTGTGACTAGGAGACGTCCGCTAAGGGTTTTTGGAAATTCCATCCCTAAGGGGGTGAAATAGGGGTTGGCAGTTTGTATGAAAGTTCGTAATTTGTCAAGTGAGACACATTAAATTTTTAATGTATTATATAATTTGTATAGTCTACGCGGGCGAAGCCGCGGGCAAAAGCTAGTTTCTTATAAGTGCGCACCACATTGCATCTTTCTCCTCTCGGTGTGACTGCCCCTTAATGACTGAACATAAACAACTCTTGCAACAATGGATTCAATTTTAATTACGGCAATAAGTTACTTACCTATATGCTCTGTGATCTAATCTACTTTGTGTGCCTCCGCCATTAGTCGTGGCTGCAGCACACGAGTACGACAGACGATGTTGCTCAAAAAAAAAAAAAAAAAGCAGCATAGGCAGGGGCATGCTTAAACAATTGTCACAGAAGACAGTAAGAATATTACATAAAGAACGGAGGTCCCGCGCAATATGCGTTGGACGGCATGGACATGGACCGAGAACAAGGCAACTTAAGGCGAAGATATAGGCAAATGGCCTTGAAGTGTGAAATAAATTGATAACTCGTAAATATGGAAATAATTTCCATATTGCTCTTCGTCATGCACTAGATAGCCCTTTAAATTATTTTATGAACTGCCGTTGAAACTATTATTGGTAATCCGTCTAGCTTTAAAACTTGCCGTGGCCACTTTTGGCGGAAGCAAGTTTTAAAGCTAGACGGACTACTGTAAATACTTTCAACGGTGGTTCATAAAATAATTTAAAGGGCTATCTAGTGCATGACGAAGAGCAATATGGAAATTATTACCATATTTACGAGTTAACAATTTATTTCAAATGAGGGCGCCACTTCAAGGTCATTTGCCTATACCTCCACCTTAAGTTTAGGGCATAAAGCCAATTCCTCGGAAACACTAGCTGGGCTGGGACTAACAGTAGTATACTTTAAAATTATTCTAACTAAATACATACATCATAGTTTGAAAATATATTTATCTACGAGTATGCAAAAAGCAGAGCTAAACGCGCAACGCAGAGTTACTCTCCGCTCTGCTCACGGTACTGCCGCCGCTCTAATCGTGTTGCCCTCCCTAGCTTTTATTTACACGGTGGAATGCGAGTCGCTCGTGAAGTCGTGACACAGGAGCACGTACTGAATACCAAATACAGGATCTTCACGTCTTTATCCTTAACTTTGTTGATAGAGTCTAGTCTAGTGCATCTCCACGAGCTGCCCAGCGTACCCGATACCTGCACGCTGGAGAGCCTGAACAGTGCAAGCCCTAACGCAGTACCTACTGGCCGCTCAATACTGGGCCCAGAGAAATATTTAATGTTGTACATCAACACCCTAAGAAGAAGAGTTTAGGACAGGTCTAGGGCCTCTAGGATGTAAAATCCAGAGTCCACGTTCAGCGGCGTGCATAAAGATTAAAATTAGTGGGTTGCTTAATCGCATCTTTATTTTCCCTTGATCGCCAATTACGCAGAAAGAGAAGCAGCATTCTGCTAGGTCTCCTAGACCAACGGAAACTGATTTTTTTTTAGATAAGTAGGGACCACAGACCCGATTATCAGACCGAATGCCAATTGGCATTGACAACAGCGAGTTGAAATATCCCAATGATAATCTTATGAAGCTAGAACAAAAACAGGGGCACCTTTATTTTTATCAAAGAAATGCATAATTCATAGAATAGCTTGTTTGTTTAGTCAAGTCAATAAGTCAATTTGTTTCTAAAGTCATAATCGTCACTAACCTAAAAATTTTTAACACAATTTTTAAGTGAAATATGTTTCTATACGCTCCCTTATCTGATAGGATGACAACAAGTTATGATTTATTTTAAATTTTGTACAACAGCCTATTAATGCTGAGCAGGGGAATGTGGACAATGCCCTTTTAAGCCCCAACTTTATAAAATGATGCCACATTCTGGCGCTCGTCAGAATCTCTTTGTTAACGTCAAAAAGATGACAACAATTTAACATAGCCGAACGAGAATGTGGGTAAAATATGCGGGAAACATTTTAAATGTCATACTTTAGGTTTTACTGTACACATTTTTAATGGAAGGCTTTCTAATGGCCTAGCAGTAAACATCACAAGCGTTGTGCATCTGTGTTCGATTCGATCCCCAGACAGTGCAAGTTGGAAAATGGCCTTTTTCAAATTGTCCTGGCTTTTGGGTGTTTTATCTATATTTGTATTTATTATAAAATATAGTATTATTGAGTAAGTATTCCATAATACAAGTTTAAAACTTAGGTACTTTGGGGCTAGTTCAATCATTGTGATTTTTCCTATTACTATTTATTTAAGATAATCATATTTAATTATATAAACAAGGCATGGGCATGTGGCTTCCGATCTAGAATAGGACCACTCCATCTCTTCCTGTGGATTTCGATTACGTTGTGTTAGAGGAGACTAAAGGACTAAGCACAAACATCATGCAACATGCATTCCCAAGGAGGGTTGACGTCAAGCAGCGGCCAGTTGTGAAACTATAGACAAATCGTTATGATAATGATAATGATATTTATTCACATAAAATAGAGTACATAAGATCTTAAATAATAAACATGTCCTTAATCTATTTTGCTTATAGTTGACAAGCATGTGAAAATAATACTGAAGTACCTAATTTACAATGAAGGAATAAAAAAGACTATGGGGCGTAATGGCGAAAATTCAATTTAATTCACAATTAACAATTTTATTAAAGTCACACTTAATAATTCTTAAAGATTTCGTCAATTTTATAATAAGATTTGTTAATGAGCCACGATTTTATTTTTTTCTTAAAACCGGACAATGGGAGTTCCTTTATATCTATAGGCAATTTATTATATAGCTTTACACACATTGCCATACAATTTTTTTGGTATATTTCAGTCCTTGGTACCTCTTTTAAAACAAGCCTATCGCCGCGTCTAGTGTTCCGAGGAAAAAAGTCCCTCGCTTTTGTAAATAAATACATATGCGTTTTAACAAATACACCTACTTCATAAATATACATACATGGCAGAGTCAGTATGTCAAATTTTTTTAAAAGTGGCTTACACGTCTGGTACGGAGGGATACCTTTGATGGCCCTGATGCACTTTTTTTGTAGTAAAAATGCCCTATTTACATCACTCGAATTGCCCCACATTATTAGACCGTATCTTAATACAGAGCTTACATAACCGTGATAAGCTAGCAAACTAGTCTGTATGCTTGATGTTCTACGGAGCCTCCTTAGGACAAAAACAAATTTGTTAAGTTTATTACATAAATCATCTATATGAGGTCTCCAGTCACAATATTTATCAATGGTTATACCTAAAAATAAGTTAAGGATTGGATCTCATCTATCAGCACGGAACAGCACTTATCTATGCTGCTCCGTGCTGATAGATGAGATCATTGCTAGAGCGAGAGAGAGCGACAGAATGCTTTAGCACCGGCCGTGCTGCAGTGTTCTGTCGCTCTATCTCGCTCTAGCAAATTACTGTTCTGAGCGATAGAAAAGGATAGCAACATAGGAAAGTGCTGTTCCACGCTGATAGATGAGATCCAACCCTCAAACGGCTTTTTCTTCTCGATTTCGCAAGGTCTTCGACATCATTGGGTTTCACAAGTGACATACTCGTACATATTATACTGATACTAGCTGACCCGGCAAACGTTGTTTTGCCATATAAAGACTACCCCTAACATTTAGGGGGATGAAAAATAGATGTTGGCCGATTCTCATAGATACCGGATAAGCACAAAAAATTTCATCAAAATCGGTCAAGCCGTTTCGGAGGAGTATGGCAACGAAAACTGTGACACGAGAATTTTATATATTAGATTATATTTGGAGACAAAAGAACATACCTGTCAGTTCGCACCCGTTAGCGACAATCTGTGACAGTTAGGCGACAGTTCGCGACACTGGTCGTCAACCAGAGCCCGTCAACATTATATTACTTTCTGGGGAATATTACATTCACAAGAATTTAATACTAGTAGCTTTTTAGGCTGTAAACCTTGCGACTCACCTCCGACCCATTAAAGTTTATCGGATAAAAAAGTTGTTCACACAAAAAAGTTGCGTCTTAATAAGAGCAACAAAAAAGTTTCATGACACATTTGAAAAATTTTCGAAATGGCTGTAATATTTTCTTAAAGTTCTAAACCCCATATCTCCGCCATTTTGAAAAATTTCCAAAAACTGAATAGACAAAAAAAAATCTATATAATTATCGAACCTGCTTATACAATTTCACGACAATCGGTTGAGAAATGCGACCTACAGATCGCATTTACCTACATGACGAGGACAAACCGACAGACAGACAAACTGACGGATAAAAGCATTTTTTGCCAATTTCAAAAGTGAGACGCTTCGCTCACTTGGTCAATAAGGTACTGTACCACAGAATAAATAATACTAACGTACAGAAGTCTTACTCAGCAAAGAAATTCAAAGGAATATCTACTCAATGTGGCTAGCGATATGGTTTAATTTAGCTCACGTCACAACTCAGCACCTTTTCGTATAGATACCTAGACATCCATTGCAAGCCAATTTCATTCTTATTACTCTGGACAAACGATTCGTATAACTGAATTTACCACCTGGAGGAGCCGCCTGCGCGCATAGTAATAATGTAGGTACATTTTCGATACCTAAACGGGGAGTGACACAGGCCTTACTGTACTTTTTTTACTTTTTTGCGCACGGTATAAAAATACCCTATTAATATATGTACCTATGTATATGTAAACAGGGGTGCAGTATGTACTGCACCCCGGTTTAATTCCTGTTGGTGTTGAGAACATGCAAGCCCTCGGTCCAGAGCTTTCGAAAAGTCTGAATGCGAACTATAAATGCCAGTTAAACCTGCAATCGGTTTCACGTGTCTGTGTATGCTTTTAGACCTGGACTTTTACTCTGAAAGCGGTACAATAGACGTACGTAGCTACGTGTCCGCGTGTTAGTGTCAAGCAACATTGAGCTTTACAAAATGATGATCAAGTCTTATTTAAAAAAATAAAATAATTTATTTACGTTAACAGTAAAGATCTTACATAACTAAGTGTTGGAGTCACCTTTTAGGCTATATATAAAAAAAAATTAAAAAAAATATTTATTTACGTTAACAGTGTCTAAAGATCTTACATAACTAAGTGTTGGAGTCTCCCTTTAGGCTATACAACGTCCCTTTTAATTAAGTGCAAATACTCTAAGGGCTGGTTCATGGAAGTAAGAAAAACGGTTTACAAGCAAAAAATCAAAAATCGGCAGGTTAGTTTTTTTTTTCACTACTTCTAACAAAATTTATAAATTAATTACGACACCTCCTGTATGCAGACTACTAAAATTCATTCATAGTTGTAAACAATCATTGGCGCCGCCCATCGCCTTCTATCTACCTCTCACTACGGTAGGTTGTGTATGATAGACAGAGACAAACGTATTTTGAAACTTCGAATATCAGTGTTTAAAAATTTGTATTTGGGAGATTTCCTACAAATCCGGGACCGGAAGCAATGAACGGGAAAAAATTGTACCATAAAAATGTGTTTTCATGAACTGCATGATAGGTAGGATCATAGTTTTATTTCAATGTGAAACATGGATATTTTTTTTAATTTACCTAAATATCTAGGTACTTAAATAAGTTTCTATTAATAAATACAGATACACTATCACGTCTTTATCGCTATCCCTATATACTGGATGAATTTTTAAACACCAGCCGAATTTTAAGAGCAACTTCAGTCCATGATACTGAACTACTTTCAATTCAATTCAATTCTCTATTTGCTTCCACTCACACTTCCATACAAAAGCCGTTTGGCTGATCGCTGATTTGTATGGGAAGGCGAATTTTTATTTTAGTTTTTCGTCAATTCTTTTTATGGAAAATAGTTCAGTATCATGTACTGAACTTGCTTCAAAAATGGCTGTGGTTAAAAAGTCAGCCTGTATATAATGAATATCTAATTTGGTTTGACAAGAAATAGGACAAAACTATAAGACGACTATCGTGATCGTGTTATATCATTACCCGATTCCGGCGAAGCTAAAAGGATGCTACATAAAAAGTATCCTATGTGCTAATCCAGGTTATTAAGGTGAAGATATAGGCAAATGGCCTTGAAGTGTGAAATAAATTGTTAACTCGTAAATATGGTGATAATTTCCATATTGCTCTTCGTCATGCACTAGATAGCCCTTACACTTTCACTGCTGAAAAATGCAAAGTGTGTATTTTTCCAAAGAGGAAAACACATACGGTGCGTTTTCAGCAGTGGAAGTGTAAATTATTTTATGAACTGCCGTTGAAACTATTATTGGTGATCCGTCTAGCTTTAAAACTTGCCGTGGCCACTTTTGGCGGAGGCAAGTTTTAAAGCTAGACGGACTAATTTAAATACTTTCAACGGTGGTTCATAAAATAATTTAAATGGCTATCTAATGCATGACGAAGAGCAATATGGAAATTATCTCCATATTTACGAGTTAACAATTTATGTCAAATGAGGGCGCCACTTCAAGGCCATTTGCCTATATCTTCACCTTAACACATTCACAGTCCAGTTACCAGACACAATTCCAAAGTGTCCACAGTCTAATCTAATTCAAACCTTATGTAGCTGAATGATGAAATAAATCTGTATCAAGTTCGTTTACATATTATCTTCTGGTTTGATGACAGGAAAAGGACTGAAAATTTTAGGCTAGAAATATATGATAGATTACTTAGGTATAACTCCCTTAGTCGCCTCTTACGACACCCATGAGAGTCGTAAGAGTGAGAGTGAGGGTAGAAACAAATCGTATTCTACATGGCCATCACCATGGTTAGTTGGAAAAATTGACTAAATAGATCTTCTTTTTTGTGGAAGAGCTTACTCTTGTCGGTGGAGATAAGTAGAGATACCTTCATTACTCTTTTCTTCTCTCTCCCATATTTGTAATGTCTTGGTAGGACCTCCTTACCTAACTCTTCTTTCATTTGTTGGAAAAAGTTCATCCTCGGTATTCCATGTCCTCGTCTCCGTATTATTTTTAGGGATCCCTACAAAAAATGAAGAAACGGAACCCTTATAGGATCACTCGTGCGTCTGTCTGTCTGTCCGTCTGTCACAGCCAATTTGCTCCGAAACTACTGGACCGAATCAGGTGAAATTTAGTAGAATGTTGTAATCCTATGACCCAAAGACATATGTGCAAAGTAAATAATTTTTTTTTAAAATAAGGGTCATTTTCGGGGGACAAATTAGGAAATTTAAAAAAAGTTTTGCAAACCTTACTGTGTCACATATCAAATGAAAGGGCTCGTTATGAGGATTTCAAATATATTTTTGTTATTATTGTAAAATAAATAGTTTTGATTTTATTCATGAAAGAAGACGAAAATTGACACCCTGATCTCCGAAACTACTGAGACTAAAATTTTGAAAAAATACAAAATATAGTTCATTGCTTGTAGATTACAGGAAAACCTATAAGAATTCAATCATCTGTACGGAACCCTCTCCACGCGAGTTTAACTCGCTCTTGGCAGGTTTATTCTTTATAATATTATTCTGAAGAGATTCTTAGTAGGTATGTACAGAAAGAAATCAGAACAAGTAACGCAAACGTTCATTACTCAATGGACAGAAATTATGGAGCTGTAAAAGACACTCTAGCTAAAGTACAGAAAAATATCTCCAAAGCTGTACCCCATTTATTATACAGGTCTAACAAAATATAGGTACTGAAACTATTCAGTCCATGATACTGAACAACTTTCTTTAAGGAACGTATATCGAAATATGAAAAATAATTTTTCATATTTCGGTCAGCTGATCCGAGTTAGTGTAAAAAAAAAAATGGTTCCTTGGGGAAATTTGTTCAGTATCAAGGACTGAATTCACCCTTACAATAGTTTCAGTATATTTTTTTAGACGTTATACAAATACCTATTGTTTGTCATATTGGTTTTGCCGTATTATTGCCGTGCGGTTCCCGGCAGGACCACTTCAAGTCTTCCCGTGGATGTCGTAGAAGGCGACTTAGGAAACACAAGCTAAACAAAGCTTATAAACATCAGTAAGACCTCTCCAACCCCTCTGGCTAATCACGACGGATGTTTTTTACGCTTATTTATTTAATTTCCGATGCTAGTCTGGGAAAAAAAAGCTTTCAAAATGGCTGAAATATCTCTATAATCTTATTCTTCCCGCACAAATAGTTAAAACCAATTGAGGTCACTATTTACCCAACTGTGCCAGAAGCGTGTCTTTGCTAAGTAAACAAATAAATAATGTATCCATTTGACCCTTCAATATTTGTAAATTGTATTCAGATTTTAGATCTCGACAGCAAAAATTCCTCTGGTTAAAAATCACACTGTGGTCATTTCTGGTGATTCAACATTTGCTGCAAGGACATTATACTGTGACGAAATGAAAGCGACAGAGCCGGTCCACTGTTTGTATTCAAATTTGGCGTTTACTATGCAAATTGCTACTTTCTTTGTGACTGCGGCGCGTGCGGCGAGCTTGCTTGATAACAACATTACAACAACAGGGTTTTGTTTGTTTTTCATGTGTGTAAAGGCAAAGAAATACAATACAATCAAGAATGACTATAAGTAATAATCTCAAAAAAACAACATTCAAAATTAAACTTAATGCCACATACATAAAGTTTATATTTCCATTATGTTTACGTATGTAAACATAAACATTATAACGTTACAAAAAATCGTTGTCGGAACTAACGTTCCCAAAAATCGTACCTAAAGTTGTAGGCGTCCCTTTCCCGCAAACAGCGAGTGTAATAAAATAGAAAGGGATACTTTAAGGGAACTTTAGGTATCTTTTGGGAATAGCTGCTTTGCCACCATGTAGACACAGAATTAATAACTACAGAAGTCGCGTTCTATCATAATTGCATGCAATGCGTCGTGTCCAAAAACATGGCGTACGTCCCGCACTTACCGCTCTTCACACCCTCATAATGTTGCTAGCTCAGGGGCGATATACAACTTTTTTGGGTAATCATAACATAATTTAGTTCACATAATAAAGGGAATATTTATTTTCGAAAATTAAATTAATAAACTAGCTTTTCGTCCGTTGCGCAGGCTGCAAGCAGCCCGCGGTTTTTCGTGCAGCCTAATGTTTAGGTAAAATATTAGATTTTAACTATTGATAGTATAATTACAAACATTTTTTTTTATTCATAGGTACTGAACGAATCTTGTATAGTTTATTTTCGCGTTGTTGTTGTAAGTTGTGTTGATTATGCAAAAAATACTAACCTATTGTTTAGCTGCTAAAAACCCCCAATAAATTTGAATCGTACAATGGCTTGAAGCGTTCAAAGTTTAGGTAGTTTTCCTGCTTTTAAAAATGAAATACAATTGAAAATAAAAATTTTAATACGTACAAATAATTTTTAAACAAAAGTATTCAATACAGAATGTATGAATGTTTGATCCTCTTTCACCCCAAGACGACTGAAGGGATTAGAATTAAATTTGACATGTAGATAGCATAAAACTTGGATTAACACAAGATAGTCTTTATTCCGGAATAATGTGAGGTTCCCGTGGGATTGCCAAAAATTTTAATTCTAAATTTAAATTTCGGAATGTCTCAAAAAAAACTAAAATAAAAGAAGTATCTTAGATCATAACATCAACATAAAATATACAAACTAGCTATGTACTTTGAACATTGGCCCCTGTTATATTTAGGAAAATGCTACCACACTGCAGCGCTAAGTCGTTATCTGTAGCGCTAGATTTGATAAGAGAACCGACGAATCGTTAAATATGGCGGCGACAATTTCATCGTCCATATTTAATTTTCAAAGAATGAAATCTGATTACTATTTTTGAATAAAATTGTTCGTACAGAATTTTAACACATAACAAGGCATTTTTAATTATGTTTACAGTGTTTTCTTATGGATTTCGCTTATAAACTGTCGAATAGGCGTATAAGAGCTAGCAAGCGACTAAGTGAAGTTTATGGAGATAGCTACAATTTAACGGGACAAACAGTGATATGTGGTGTCTTTTCTTGTACTTTAGTATATAATAAATAGCTCTTAGGGTGATAAAAAAGTGTAAAACAAATTAATTAGTGTCTACTATCAAGAATTTCAATTAGCCTTTTTCCTCTTTTTTTTTAATAGCCATTTATGTCCCATAGTTGGGCAAAAGCCTCCCCTTTTCGTTTCTAATTAAATATATATTTCCTCTAAAGGTTAAAAAAAATCCACCAGATGTTCCACTAGTAGGGGGGTACAAATGTATTAGTTTCCCTTCTGATAATAATACAAATGTATTTTACCATAATTTTTAATTTTAATCATATTATCTTGTTTCAAAATTGTTCACTGTGTTACTCTAATTCTTCGTAATTGTAAGACATGTTGCAACTAATTAGCCTTTTTCTTTAAAGATTCCAAAAAATTCTGCCAGATGCCACTGGTGGGGGGTAAATTTATTTTTGATTTCCCTAATACTTTTCTGGTATCGAGTTTCATCCAAATCGGAAGCAGTCGACTTTAGGCGGCCATCTTGGATTTTCAAAAATGTAAAAAAAAGCAAGCCTTGGTGTGGATAGCTCGGTCTCGCCCTTGCGGCTCCACCTGTGGCCTCGTGAAAATTACTCGGGGGAGGGGGGGGGGGGGTTTGCTTCTCTCCACCAAGTTACTTTGGAGGCGCTTTTATCAAATTTGTAAGAGTAATTGAAAAATTGAATAATTAAATAAATTGATTATTGAATTCGGTACTTACAGATGAAATGTAATCCCAAGCTGCTTACTCTTAAGTCCAACAGCATTTTTGCTCGTGGGGACAGCACAACACGGCATAATAAAATTAAAATTTCTACGGTTTCCAGACGTTCACACGGTTGTCGACCATAGACTAACTGCTCGCGTTAAACTCATAATTTTATATTTCTTATGTTTATTGTTTTTATTTTGAAAATTAAATAAATGCGAGGTCAGATAGTAATTGTGTATTGAAATTATCGATACAAAACATATCGATAATGGACAACACCGAAATGAGAAATAAAATATCTATTGTGATCTCGTTCTAACGCATTACATATGACATAAGAAAATGAAAGATGTTTATATTTCATCGCGTGCTAATTTAGCACTCCTTCTATTGGTTTTATTGTTCTGAGATTATATCCCATCTTCACCACATGCGGGAAAAATCAGAACTAAATTTAACATGGGGCCGCCCAGAACACAGATTAAAAAAGCGGCCAAGTGCGAGTCGGACTCGCCCATGAAGGGTTCTGTAGCAGCAAGTAACATAATTAAAAGTTCTTGTAGTTCCTTGTAACTTTGATCGATGTTTTAATAATAGTATATTTTTTATTAAGTTATTGATAATTATATTTGAGTTGATTGAATGAAAGGTAAATTGCGGTTTACAATTTATGACGTATTAAAAAAACTACTTAATAGATCACGTTCAAACCAATTTTTGGTGGAAGTTCATCATATATTTTTTTTACTTTATTCATTCTCTTATTTTAGAAGTTACAGGGGCGACACACATTTTACCACTTTGGAAGTGTCTCTCGCGCAAACTATTCAGTTTAGAAAAAAATATACAAGAAACCTCAATATCATTTTTGAACACCATCCATAGATACACCAGACGTATGGGTTTGATGAAAAAAAAATTTTGAGTTTCAGTTCTAAGTATGGGAAAACTCCCAAAATTTATTGTTTTATTTTTATTTTTTGTGTTAAAATCTTAATGCGGTTCACAGAGTTCATCTACTTACCAAGTTTCAACAATGTAGTTCTTATAGTTTAAAAAAAAAAGTGGCTGTGACATACGGACCGGACGGACAGACCGACAGACATGACGAACCCATAAAGGTTCCGTTCTTTGCCATTGTTGCCATCATGACCTTTAGTCAATACGGATATGGACGAAATGGGGAGTGGATGGCACTGGTGTCAGATTTCTTAAGCTGCCTGGAGGCATCTGACATAGATTGACTGTCATACAATGATGATAGCTGGGACTAACAGCTTACCGAAGTCACCCATCTAAGTGCGGACCACGCCTGGGATTGCTTAACTTGCAGAAGTGCTAGTAATGCGTACTTCTTCCTGTGCCATCGAGCTACTTACGATATGAGAGCGTTTAGGGCCCCTACGCACTGGCGACCATGACCAGCCAGGTCTGTGTCATGTGCGATTGCTTATAAAATCCAAAACTCACTGGCCGCCGCGGCCATGGTCGCTAGTGCGTAGGTACATATACACATTTCGTTGTTGAACCATTCAGCATTCGCCGCACCGCAGCGGCACCGATGCAGCTGTTGCGGTGCCACGCGCATGGATATTGTATACATATGCATTGACGCTTTTGCCGGGGCTGCGGCGCGTGTGATAGATAACACTCTGTAGGTGAAAAATATATTGCTCTATCGCATTTGGGGACGAATATAAGAGAAAGATCAACTCTATTTACTTTTTCACTGACTCGCAAATAATAAATTTTCATATTTTAGGTAGTGTGGTTTCAAACATAAGGTAACATATTGCTATTTGGTTGTTACAATCAAAGGGTGGTGCAGGCCTTTAACTGCTTTAAGGGAGCATCTGGCGACAAATCTGTACGAGTCCACTGGTTTTCATAGACGACTGAGTGGCGGACGACGACGCCTTAAGACGCCCATACAGCCCGCAAAACAAATATCACTACGCCGTACTATGACTGTCCACTTTAATTATTTTACACATTGTTCATAAGCATTTATTTATTTATTTAAGTTTATTGCACACAATCTCATATTTGATTGATTACAATGGGTCAAACTTAACGCTATGCATTATCTACCAGTTTGCCTTTGGGACACATCGAGAAGTTGGTAGAAGGGGTGCAAGCATGAGCATTTATAACACCAAACAACACCAATTTCATATTATAAAGTCCACTAAAATCTATTTGCAAAATAATTTAAAGCAAACCCCAACCGAACCCCTTGACTTCCCGCCAAAAACTCCTTTCCGAGCGTATCTATCTAATTTGTGCGTCAGTGTCAATCAATGTGACATTCCGTTCCGTTTTCGACAAAGAGCTTGGAATGTACCCAATACCTGTTTTCGAAGGCGTGACGCTCCTGTCACGCGTATCCAAAAAAAAATAGGTACATTGTACCTGTATTGTACGCATGATTGTACGTCATGTTCAAAACGCAACGTCAAAACATTTTTGAAAAATTTTCACATTTATTGCTTTAAATAAAAATGATCAAGTTCAAACCTTATTTCATAAAGTCTGCTAGACAGTTAGTAAGGTACCAAAATTATGGCCGGTCATGTTCGGCCGCCGAAATACCAAACAACACCAAACTCACTATCTTGCCGAATGGAATCAGAATCGCCACCGAAGCAACCAAGTCATCCCTAGCATGTATATCACTGTTCACCGAAGCGGGCTCCAGGTATGAAAAGGCTTGTAATAATGGCATCTTCCATTTTCTAGAGCATCTTGTCTACAAGGGTTTTAAAGGCATGAATAAAAACCAATTACAAGACTTGCTTTTTTGCGAAGGCATCAAATTAAGCGTCACGACAGGCAGGGAGCTGCAGGTGTTCTCAGCCAGGTGCCTTCCCGAATCCTGCTCGACCGTTGTCGATATTTTCAGCAAAATAATAAAGGAGCCAGACTTCTCAAACTGTGAAATCGAAATGGAGAAAGAAAACATTAGATTAGAATTGACAGACGCCGATAACGATCCCAAAACAGTCCTATTTGACTACTTGCACCAGACAGCATTCCAAGGAACGCCTTTAGCGCAGCGTGTGATTGGCCCCACGAGGAATTTGGAAGCGTTTGATGCAGCATACTGTACGCGTATCATGAGAGATCACTACCAGCCCTACAAGCTAGCCTTCGCAAGCTCGGGCTGCGTCAACCATGATGAAATGGTTCATCAAGTGAATTGCCACTTTGGTTGTTTGCAGGGTGATCCATCTTTGCAGTCGGACGAAGGACCGAGTCGATTCACGGGCTCCGAAATCCTTTTCCGCAATGATTCTCTACCGTACGCACACGTAGCTTTAGCATTTGAAGCTCCAGGGTTTAATACAGTGGAATACTGGACGATGTTAACAGCTGCTTGCATGATTGGCTCTTGGGATAAGAGTCAAGGCAGAGGACAGACTCATCCGAATTTATTATCTCAAGCTGGAGATGCTGGACTATGTGAAAGGTACGAAGCTTTCTATATCCCGTACAGAGATGTTGGTCTCTGGGGTGTGTACTTCGTAGGCAATAAAATGCACTTGGAGGATATGGTGTATAATATACAAAGATGTCTAATGGCGTTGTGCACAACTGTGACTCACTCGGATGTGCAACGAGGGGTGAACGCGGCAAAGCTGATGATGGCGAGGAGTGTCCAGGGAAGTATCGACTCTTGTTTCGACGTAGGTATGCAGATCATGTATCGCTGTGGAAGGCAGTCGATTCAGGAGACTTACGGTTGTCTGGGGACGGTGAATCACAACGTTCTTAGAGAAATTTGTGATAAATACCTGTACGATCGGTGCCCAGCGGTGGCGGGAGTGGGGCCCACTGAAGGCTTACCGGAATACAACCGCATCCGGGCAGGCATGTACTGGCTGAGGCGATAGTGTTTTGTATGTAAATTTTGTAGGCATTTAATTTTTTGCTAACTATTGTTACATTAAATTTTTCAAATTCAAAATCCTATTTTCTTTTATAGTCTTCTTCTTCGTGTAAGCGCATTCCCGGTTGCATCCTCAGCTTTGCTGCTTCGGAGCCCGGGGTGCGCTTTCCCGCTTTTTCTTCTCCAAATATAATATGCATGTCAATGGTCACCCAAGGATGCCAAACCCCTTGTAAAATGGAGAAGAAATAGCCGAAACACTTTCAATGATTTGGCTATAGTTTTACGACCGGCCGCCTGCCTGACGTCAATCCTCTTTGGGACTGTATTTGTGCGAAAAGTTTTACAACCGGCCGCCGCCCGACGTTAACCCTCCTTGGGAATGCAATTGTAGCACGAGATGTTTGTGCTTAGTCCTTTAGTCGCCTTTTACGACATCCACAGGAAGAGATGGAGTGGTCCTATTCTAATCCGGAACCACACGGGTTAACGGGTTCGTTTCACAAAGAATATTTAAGAGCTATTTAAAAAATAAGACATATTATCCCTGCCTTATGTTGAATACAGTTATAATCCAAAGTTACAAGGGCTATTTCTTGAATACTTTCCGTTTTAGTATAATACTATAATTTACGACATCCACAGGAAGAGATGGAGTGGTCCTATTCTAACCCGGAACCATACATTTTCTTTTATAGTGTCATTTAGATTTCTATGAGTAGCTTAGGGCCGCAAGACTCAAAAGCTATACTTTTGAGTCTTGCGGCCCTAAGCTTTGTCTACCTAGTTAGGGATAAAGACGGAAATGGTAATAATAGAAAATATTAACACTAACATTCTAATTCTACTTAGCCTCAAGTCAAGCTCAATAGGAAATATACGTTTCTTACTCTGTCGATATCCCGACAACTCATTCTTATATCGGACCATGATACCTAATAGAAAGAAAATCTTTATTCGGCAAGCAGTTTACAGAATATCCAGTGCTGCCCCCATTTGAAATATTTTTTTTAAAGAAAACGGAGATATTATTAAAAATTTTGATCTAGTAAAACCTAGATAACTCTTCAAACTATTTTATGAACCACTGTTTACAGTTTAAAGTGAGATTGTTAAGCTTTAGTTGGCATTTTTGCCAAAAGTATTTGCTAGAGCGAGAGAAAGCGACGGAACGCTTCAGCACCGGCCGTGCTGCAGCGTTCCGTCGATCTCGTGTGTTTTTCGTCCATGTCCATAGTAAGTGGATGACATTTTGTTTTTAACCCCTAACAAAAAAGTGGGGTGTTATAAGGTTGATCCTTATCTCTGTCGGTCTGTCTGTGGCATCGTAGCGCTCGAACGGATGGACCGATTTGGATGCGGTTTTTTTTCGTGAAAGCAAGTTTAAAATCGGTTCAAAGATAAAAGCCCTCAAAGTTGTACGACAAATTCCCAATCGCAGCGCAGTGATATCGACTGTCATATGATCGCACGCCCCGCGCGGGAAGGGTGCAGTGCAGTCATACTCAGGAATCGAGCAACAACGAGGTCATTGACACTAATAATAATACGTTAGCCATGTATTTCAAATGTGAGGATTTTTCCTAATAAAAAATAGTAAAAAAAATATTCTTCTTGCTATTAGGTGTTCTATTAGTGATTCTGATTCCAAGATTTCAATATATCTAAGTGTTTCAAAATCAACCTGTATAAGGACAAATCACACTGATTTAGCTAGCCCCTAAGTAAATTTTAAACTTGTGTTATGGGGTATCAACTCAATGATACTATATTTTATACATATATTTACGTACGTCTATTAACACAATTCAGATTTTCGCCCATTCTCTCGAATTCTACTACCTAAATGCGGAAGACAAACAGCTGTTACATTCCAAGTTTTTTTTATAAAACTTAGAATGGAAGATTTTTATGGTTTCAAGGTGTGAGGATGAATTCTCTGCCGATGGCAAGAGGTGCGATATTAGAATGGGGCCGGTACGTTATATGAAAAGAAACATACCTTTACAATGACGATTTTTTTTGGCAGAGAAAATAGAGTGTAGTTTGCCACTGCCTCCATTTCTTCATTCCTGCATCTCCATTTCACACACTATTAAATTCAAGATGACGGCTAGCACATACATACATCATTCTCAGGAAGTCGAAAACTTGGATTAACAAATCCTTTATACCTTACTTATACATACTCAAAAGTACTTTTTTACTCAAGATGCAAAAATAAAATATCCTTCTAAACGACTTCATTTATAAATAATTAAAGATATTACAATCTCAGCCAATACATCCCACTTCTGATCCTGTTGTACTCCGGCAACCCCTCGCACGCGCCCACGGCAACCACCACCGGACACTTGTCATAGATGTACTTAGTGCACACAGCCCTAATTTCAGGCTCGTGGATACTATCAATCTGGTCCAGCAAAGCGTCCAGCTTTATGTAACTCTGCCGGTATAGATACGATCGGCCAAGATCATGACATGTCCCTTGACAAGTCTCCATTGTCGATAATATCTTTGTCTTTAACTGACGTCTAGCTCGCTGAACCTCCCCCTGTGTGGAGCATGAACATAGTTTCATAAATTGATCCTGAACGAAATACAGCATGTCCTCCTGCATTAATGGCGGGCTCATAAACATTACACCCCACAACCCTGTGTCCCGATATTTCAGATGAAACGCCTTATACGAGTCACAGGCTTTAGTAAGAGACGCAGCCTTAGCGATGTACATAGGGTGGTCCCAACCAGCGTACTGGGAACGATCCCATCCACCTAGCATCGCTGCAGCTACATCCAAAGCTAAACTGTCACGGACGTCACAATAGCATGGTGCTTCCACGGCAATAGCTATGTTAGCGACAGGAAGGCTGTCGTTCCTGTAACGAACCTCGGATCCGGTGTATCTGTACCCTCCTAAATCATCGAACTTGCACGGCTCGGCCTTGCAGAGATATGAGTTCGCTAGGCTCACAATCTGCTCATGTCTAACGCCACCAACCGCCACGAACACTGTTTTGGTCGGATCGAACCATTTCCTCAAGTAATTACAAATAGTTGGAGGACTAAAATTGTACAGGTTACTACTGACTCCCATGACAGTTTGGGCAAGTGGAGTGCCTTGGAAAGCGGTGCTGTGTAGATAATCTAAAAGTACAGCTTGAGAGTCTTGTTCATGATCCAGCATTTCTGCGTATACAACCTTTTTCTGGGTCTCTATTTCGTTGGGGCAAAGGCAGTTGTTGAAGATGCAGTCAGAGAGAATGTCGACGATGACGGGCACGTCTGGACACAAGCACTCAGCGTAGTAGGCGACCATTTCACGGGTTGTAAAGCATCGGAAGCGGGCTCCCGTACTGGACATAAGGTCTTCAAGAACCGTTCTTGGGCGGCATCGCGTGCTTTTGAAAGCGATATGTTCGTAGAAATGAGCGATGCCGTTCTCGAAGAGGCTCTCGTACCGTGAACCTGCATCGAAGTACAAGCCGACGCAGGCGTTGTATGAGTCCCTCTCTTGAGACACCACAGTCAGTCCGTTAGGCAGAATAGTGCTCTGCACTTGCGGCTGGTTGCGGAGGTATTGCGTGAACTGCACCGAGTAAGGATGATTCCTTATTGTTGTTTTCAGAGGTTTCCAGACTCGTTTCAGTAATTGCGAAGATTTTAACATATTTATTACCAAAGTTGCGATATTATGACATTTGACAAACACGGTTGGTAATTTTTGTCATATACTTAACCAATAATAACTAATCCCCGTAATGCCAAAGAACAATAATCATAGAGCAGTTCAGAGTTCAGAATATGTCCAAATATTATGTAAAAAAAAACTCTATGGACAAAATACGTCAAGTTGAAAACGTAACGTCAAAACACTTACGAGATTTTTCACATTTAATTGCTTAAGTTAAAAATGATCAAGTTAAAACCTTCCTTCATAAAGTCTAATAGACTATTAGCGAGGCACCAAAATTATAGCCAGTCATGTTCGGCCGCCAAAATACCAAGCAACACCAAACTCACCATCTTGCCGAACGGAATCAGAATCGCCACCGAAGAAACCAAGTCATCCCTAGCATGTATATCACTGTTCACCGAAGCAGGCTCCAGGTATGAAAAGGCCTGTAATAATGGCATCTTCCATTTCATAGAGCATCTCGTCTACAAGGGTTTTATAGGCATGAATAAATGCCAATTACAAGACTTGCTGCTTAGCAATGGCATCAAATTAAGCGTCACGACAGGCAGGGAGTTGCAGATCTTTTCAGCCAGGTGCCTTTCCGAATCCTGCTCGACCGTTCTCGATATTTTTAGCAAAATAATAAAGGATCCAGACTTCTCAAACTGTGAAATCGAAGAGGAGAAAGAAAACATTAGATTAGAATTGATAGATGCCGATAACGATCCTAAAACAGTCTTATTTGACTACTTGCACCAGACAGCTTTCCAAGGAACGCCTTTGGCGCAGCGTGTGATTGGTCCCACGAAAAATTTGGAAGCGTTTGACGCTGCATACTGTATGCGTATCATGAAAGATCACTACCAGCCCTACAAGCTAACTTTCGCAAGCTCCGGGTGCGTCAACCATGATAAAATAGTTCAAGAAGTGAATTGCCACCTTGGTTGTTTGCAGGGTGATCCAGCTTTGCAGTCGGACGAAGGGCCGACTCGATTCACGGGCTCCGAAATAATTTTCCGCGATGATTCTTTACCGTACGCACACGTAGCTTTAGCGTTTGAAGCTCCAGGGTTATACTGTAATACAGTGGAATACTGGACGATGTTAACAGCTGCTTGCATGATTGGCTCCTGGGATAGGAGTCAAGGCAGGGGACAGACTCATCCGTGTTTATTATCTCAAGCGGGAGGTGCTGGACTATGTGAGAGGTACGAAGCTTTCTACATCCCGTACAGAGATGTTGGTCTCTGGGGTGTGTACTTCGTAGGCAATAAAATGCACTTGGAGGATATGGTGTATAATATACAAAGATGTCTAATGGCGCTGTGCACAACTGTGGCTCACTCGGATATGCAGCGAGGGGTGAACGAGGCAAAGTTAAGGATGGCAAGGGGTGTCCAGGGTAGTATCGACTCTTGTTTTGACGTAGGTATGCAGGTCATGTATCGCTGTGGAAGGCAGTCGCTTCAGGATTCTTACGATTATCTGGCGACAGTGAATCACAACGTTCTTAGAGAAATTTGTGATAAATACCTGTACGATCGGTGCCCAGCGGTGGCGGGAGTGGGGCCCACTGAAGGCTTACCGGAATACAACCGCATCCGGGCAGGCATGTACTGGCTGAGGCGATAGTGTTATGTATTTTAATTTCTTAGGCATTAAATTTTCTTTATTTAAAAACCTTTTTTCTTTAAGTGTCAGTTTTTTTTCTTGTAGTAGGAGTAAGCAGGGTCTTGCGACCCTAAGATCTGTCTACCTAGTTAGGAATAAAGACGTTATAGTGTAATTGAGCAGGCGAGCGAAGCGTCTCAGTTTCGAAATGGGGTAAAAAATGCGTTTGTCCGTCTGTCTGTTCTCGTCTACCAGGTCGCATTTTTCAACCAATTTTTACGAAAATGTTTACCCATTTGGCCGTTTTCCGCAAAATGTGTAGAAAAGCTTAACGTTCTCACTTTAAACTGTAAACAGTAGGTAGTTCATAAAATAGTTTGAAGGGTTGTCTAGGGCTTCACAAAGACAAAATTTAAAATGATATCTCCGTTTCCTTTGAAATGATTTATTTTAAATGGGGGCAGCACTGGACCCCGAAAAATTCATGTATTGACTTAATTCAATTCAATTCGTTTATTGTTTCCATTTATTTATTTATTTATACTTTATTGTACACACATATAAAATTCGCATAATTTCTATATTTCTGGCCTTGGTTGTGCTCTTAAACTAAAACCAAGATGTGTTGCGGAGGTTGTGGTCCATGCTGCGGAGGCTGCTGCGGAGGCTGTTGCTGCCCGTGCATTACTATCTACACTTGCTGTACCAATATTTGCTAGTCTCTTGGCTGCCTTGGCCCGTGGAGAGCTATGGTTTCCCTTCGCGGCCGTCAGGGCGTCTCGAAGCCTCAGCACATCTTTGGTCTTTATCGATACTAGTGCCGTTTTTGTGAAATAAACTTAATATAAGCGTTATATACATGTTTAAAGTAATGTAGTGATGGGAACATAATAGAGATGTCATCTATAAACCCACGAAAAAAAAAAGGAGTTGAGGTAACAGAAACTTCATCGCTGACATATTAGACTTAGATTTGCTGGACATAAACATCGTCACACTAAAATTGGATTTTTCAAATTGTAAACTGTTCCTTCATCATCATCATTTCAGCCGCATAACGTCCACTGGTGACCATAGGCTCTCCCAAGGATTTCCAAAATAACCGATCTAGAGCGGCCTGTACCTAGCGCTTTCCAGTAACCTTAGTCAGGTCGTCCGACCACCTTGTGGGTGGGTGTCCTACGCTTTACTTTGCGTTGTCGGCATTCTAGAACGTTTTTGCCCCATCGGCCTTTGGTTCATCGTGTGTCCCCACTGCCACTTCAACGAGCTAATCCGCTGAGCTACTCGTATGTCAGTGACTTTTGTTCTCCTACAAATTTCAAATGGTGTACATCTGGAGCATTGCTCTATACGGCTGTGAGACGTGGACACTAACGAAGAAAGAAACGAAAAGGTTAGAAGCATTTGAGATGTGGTGCTGGAGAAGGTTAGAAACAGGATTAATTGGAAGGATAAAGTAACAAATTTCTTAAGGTGAAGAGATAAGCAAATGGCCTTGAAGTGTAAAATAAATTGTTAACTTGTAAATATGGTGATATATATATACATATTTCCATATTGCTCTACGTCATGCACTAGATAGCCCTTTAAATTATTTTATGAATCACCGTTGAAAGTATTTACATAAGTCCGTCTAGCTTTAAAACTTGCCGTGGCCACTTTTGGCGGAGTCAAGTTTTAAAGCTAGAATCACCAATAATAGTTTCAACGGCAGTTCGTAAAATAATTTAAAAGGATATCTAGTGCATGACGAAGAGCAATATGGAAATTATCACCATATTTACGAGTTAACAATTTTTTCACACTTCAAGGCCATTTGCTTACCTCTTCACCTTAAATAGAGTAGGTGAAAAGAGACTCATACTCGAGGTAATCGGAATAGGCGAGGCAATATGTTAGGATACGGCATGATAATTTTATGCGAATTATAATAGAAGGCAAAATAGAAGGAAGGAGGGGAAGAGGAAAGCAAAGGCACAGCTATATGAAGCAAGTCAAGGAAAAGGTGATAGCAGTGTCGTATCAAGAAGAGGTTGGCGGAGGATAGAACAGAATGGAAGAAACTCTACCGACAAGAGCGTCGCTCTTAAATTTTGATGATAATGATGACATTTTTTATTACGTTATCTATGCCCCGAAAATTAAAGTGTACAAATGGCGGACATAAGGCCGTACGTAAATTTTCTAGGGTCCAGTGCTGCCCCCATTTAAAATAAATCATTTCAAACAAAACGGAGACATTATTTAAAATTTGCTACTACCAAGCCCTAGATAACCTTTCAAAGTATTTTATGAACTACTGTTTACAGTTTAAAGTGAGAACGTTAAGCTTTGCTAAGCACATTTGCGAAAAACAGCCACTTTTGGCAAATGTGCGTAGGAATAGTAAATCACTTTAAACGTACGTACCGTACGGCCTTAAGGTGAAGGTATAGGCAAATGGCCTTGAAGTGGCGCCCTCATTTGAAATAAATTTTAAACTCGTAAATATGGAGATAATTTCCATATTGCTCTTCGTCATGCACTAGATAGCCCTTTAAATTATTTTATGATTCACCGTTGAAAGCATTTACATTAGTCCACCTAGCTTTAAAACTTGCCTCCGCCATAAATGGCCACGGCAAGTTTTAAAGCTAGACGGATCACCAATAATAGTTTCAACGGCAGTTTGTTTGTCAGTCAATAGTTTTAGTGCATGACGAAGAGCAATATGGAAATTATCACCATATTTACGAGTTAACAATTTATTTCACACTTCAAGGCCATTTGCCTATATCTTCACCTTAAACACCTGGCGTTCTCTGCCAGTCAACCATTGGACCAATTAGAAGAATAATTTGGGTGGTGCGACAGAATGTTAAAACAAAATTGAGAAGTACATATTTATAAATACCTACAAGAACAAATCAAGAATGTAGATGTTCATTTAAAAATAAATACCATATATCACCAATATGATAACAATACATAATAATTAATATCACAGAATAAACATACCCGTAATAAATCGAACCACGGTCTACTATACTAGATCATAAATAGTATAATGAAATTAAAATAACAGTCAAAAAACAAAACAAAAATCGGCCTTTCATACAAGTGTGCAGCCGCCCAGACGATTTGTATGGGAATGTCGAAATTTTTATTTGGTGGTACCTAAGTGATCTAGTATAGAATAGAATGAACAGAATAAAAAAACTCTTTATTGTACACCAAAAGAAAAACCAATATAAACAAATAACTTAAAATAACATTAGTACAATAGGCGGTCTTATCGCTTAAAGCGATCTCTTCCAGACACCCAGTGGATGGAGAGGACTATGAGAAAGACAATGACGGTGGTGTAACTAACCAAGAAGGGGAAAGAGAAAAAAAAACTGTAGTAAAGTTAGACCTAAAAATTTAGCATAAACTTACACATTTCTACACATAACTACACACATTTTACAAACTTAGCCCGTGGTTCGATTTATTACCGGTGTCCCTTCCTCTTTGTATATATATGTAAACGGATAGATAAATACATAAATAAATCGTGTGGCTCCGGGTCAGAATTCGTCCACTCCCTCTTCCTGTGGATGTCGTAAGAGGCGACTAAAGGACTAAGCACAAACATCTCGTGCTACAATTGCATTCCCAAGGAGGGTTAACGTCGGGCGGCGGCCGGTTGTAAATCTTTTCGCACGAATACATTCCCAAAGAGGATTGACGCCTGGCAGGCGGCCGGTCGTAAAACTATAGCCAAATCATTTAAACTGTTCCGCCTATTTCTTCTCCATTTTGCAAGGTCTTTGGCATCCTTGGGTGACCATCGACACGCATGTTATATTTGAAGAAAAAGCGGGAAAGCGCACCCCGGGCTCCGAAGCAGCACAGCTGAGGATGCAACCGGGAACGCGCTTAGACGAAGAAGAGATAAATACATATATGAATGACTACTAATTATTGCGCACCATAATGTGCAAAATAATGCTAGGTAATTACGGTACACCATGAGAAGAGACTAAGAAAAGAGACGATAAATAAATAAATAGATATATGGACAAATCACACTGATTGAGCTAGCCTCAAAGTAAGATTAAACCAAGATCAGTACAAACTCTGGCAGAAGATTGTTCGTAAACTATATTATGTGTAAGAAATGTGATTTTTAAGATTAGCTCTATTCCAAAAAGATTATTGTGTAAAGAATAGCCAGTATCACGCCTTGCAGTCTTTTCCATCTTAAAAAGTTTTCCATCAAAAAAAGTGAGATCACATGATATTGATCTGGGATAAGGAATATAGTTATTGTACTTTGATATTGATAAACCAAGTACCTACGACCATTTCTACAGGCTGACTCAACAGCCAAATTTCTGGAGCAAGTTCAGTCCATGATACTGAACTACTTTCTATAAAAACAATTAACGAAAAACTAAAATAAAAATTCGACTTTTCATACAAATCAGCGCTCAGTCAAACGGATTTTCTATGGGAGGACGAAAAATTTTCATCGATTTTTAATAACTTTTTTTATAGAAAGTAGTTCAATATCATGGACTGAACTTGTTCCAAAAATTTGGCTGGTGGTTTAAAAGTCAGCCTGTATAATTAAAAATATTATTTGCCAATCCCGTTATGTTAGGAAAATTGAGAATATTTTAAGTGAAAATCCAATGTTGCCTTGACATTGCCAAGAAAGTAGTATACAATCCGGCAATAGCTATCCTTTTTTCTGTATAAATTTTAAAAAAATCTAGTTTGCACAACTTCTAGATAGATGATGGATGGATGGATTCGAGAAAAGTAGGTATGGTACGGCCCGTACGGCTATGCCTTGATTCGCTTGACTTCTCGATTTTCCAGATCGCTGAATCGCGTTATGAAACAGCTGTGTCTTCATCGGCGTACTCAAGAGCCCATACTACCCTAAAGTTCTTAGAGCTATCTTAAATATTTATCAATATTAACGAAATACTCACTTTGAAATAATAACACAGCAAAGTTCAGGACTAACTCTAAACATAATAAGTTTCGAAAACACGATTGCTTAAAATTTTCTCGATAGAAAAACATTGCGAAGTTGCCTCCAAATCACCTCAGAATTATACTAAAACAGAAAGTATTCAAGAAATACAATAATGTAGCACTTGTAACTTTAGATTATAATTGTATTAAACATAAGGCAGTCATCATATGTCTTACTTTTTAAACAACTCTTAAATATTCTTTGTAAAACGAAAAAAACCTCAAAACCAGAACCAGTCTCATTGACTCACCGCGATTCCCGACGCCCCGCATGGCTCGCTGTCTCGCTTCGGCTAGAGTAAATTTGTGTGCATGGAAGCGGGAGCAAAATTTAGATAACTGACATCAGGCGCCCTCTTAAAACAAAAAGAGTTAAATATTTCTGGTTTTATTTTGTTTCGACACTTGTAGATTTTCAGAATAAAAATGTTGGCAACTGTGATGGCCTAAACATGTCATCATTCATGTGATAAAAAATTTATTGTCTATGAAAAATAGAAAAATTATTTATTATCACACAATCAACCGTTATCTACAAAAAATCGAATATTAAAGCTTTTATACCTTACTCATACTTCATATTACCTATACGATACTTGACGAGTATTAATTTATTTTTACTATAGATACGAAAATAAAATATCCTTATAAAGACATCATTTATAAATAATTGAATATATTACAATCTCAGCCAATACATCCCACTTCTGATCCTGTTGTACTCCGGCAACCCCTCGCACGCGCCCACGGCAACCACCACCGGACACTTGTCATAAATGTACTTAGTACACACCTCCATAATATCAGTCTCTTGGATACTATCAATCTGGTCCAGCAAAGCGTCCAGCTTTATGTAACTCTGCCGGTATAGATACGATCGGCCAAGATCATGACATGTCCCTTGGCAAGTCTCCATTGTCGATAATATTTTCGACTTTAACTGACGTTTAGCTCGCTGAACCTCCCCCTGTGTGGTGCATGAACATAATTTCATAAATTGATCCTGAACGAAATACAGCATGTCCTCCTGCATTAATGGCGGGCTCATAAACATTACACCCCACAACCCTGTGTCCCGATATTTCAGATGAAACGCCTTATACGAGTCACAGGCTTTAGTAAGAGACGCAGCCTTAGCGATGTACATAGGGTGGTCCCAACCAGCGTACTGGGAACGGTCCCATCCACCTAGCATCGCTGCAGCTACATCCAAAGCTAAACTGTCACGGACGTCACAATAGCATGGTGCTTCCACGGCAATAGCTATGTTAGCGACAGGAAGGCTGTCGTTCCTGTATCGAACCTCGGATCCTGTGTATCTGTACCCTCCTAAATCATCGAACTTGCACGGCTCGACCTTGCAGAGGTATGAGTTCGCTAGGCTCACAACCTGATCATGTTTGACGCCACCGACTGCCACGAACACTGTTTTGGTCGGATCGAACCATTTCCTCAAGTAATTATAAATAGTCGGAGGACTAAAATTGCACAGGTTGGTACTGATTCCCATGACAGTTTGGGCAAGTGGAGTGCCTTGGAAAGCGGTGCTGTGTAGATAATCTAAAAGTACAGCTTGAGATTCTTGTTCATGGTCCAGCATTTCTGCGTATACAACCCTTCTCTGGATATCTATTTCGTTGGGGCAAAGGCTGTTGTTGAAGATGCAGTCAGAGAGAATGTCGACGATGACGGGTATATCTTGACACAAGCACTCAGCGTAGTAGGCGACCATTTCACGGGTTGTAAAGCATCGGAAGCGAGCTCCCGTACTGGACATGAGGTCTTCGAGGACCCCTTTTGGGCGGCATCGCGTGCTTTTGAAAGCGATATGTTCGAAGAAATGAGCGATGCCGTTCTCGAAGAGGCTCTCATACCGTGAACCAGCATCGAAGTACAAGCCGACGCAGGTGTTGTAGGAGTCCCTCTCTTGAGACACCACAGTCAGTCCGTTAGGAAGAATAGTGCTCTGCACTTGCGGCTGGTTGCGGAGGTAGTACGCGAACTGCACTGGGTAAGGATGGTTCCTTACTGTTGTTTTAAGAGGTTTCCAGACTCGTGTCAGTAGTTGCGAAGATTTTAACATATTTTGCATTTTAAGATGTAAATTAGGTACCAAAAGTTGCTATATTTTGACATTTGACAAATATGACCATAAATCCACGTCGTTAACCTTTTTTTTTAGTCGACGGCGCCTGAGGAATACTTTCTAGCTGGTCCCAAATTTTATCAAATCGGTTGTGGTTTTTTTTTAAAACGAAAACAACTAGAAAAATATGTCGTTTTAGTATACAATTGTATAAATATTTAGCTTTTCTGGTATTGGAAGTCGTTTTTTGTTTTGATAAAATATACCTACCTAATTATTTTTTACCAAGACGAGTTTGTGTGCATTTAGTTTATGGCACAAATAACCAATCAGGCCGCTCTCACAGACGAATCTCAACCTTATCTATTACATTAACATAATAAGTTTTTATATAAAAAAAAAATCATTTTTTGTACAAGCTTTTATTAGGAGACCAAAGGTCTTGTCAACACAAAACAAATAAGCCCAAATTCAACGGGGTTGCGTCGTTTTATCACTGAGTTCTTATGGCCGCCTTCCAGCTTCATCATCAGATCAGCTCCAAGTCATCATAATATTGAATTGTCACGTGATATACATAGATATGCGCGCAAAATTTCAGCTCAATCAGTTGAAGATATCTTCTTCAAAATTGAGTTGCAAGATTCCACCCGAACAAACATGCATTGCAAGTTAAATAAAAGCTTGTAAAAATACAGGTTTTTTGACAAAAAAAAATGACCTTTATAGGAGGGTTAACTTAAACTAAAATTATCGTTGCTTTTTTACGAGTAGTGTCATCTGTTGTCCATCAGAAGAACTAGGTGTAAATTTGAACCCAAAGCTTGAACCTTATTTAGAAATTCAGCTTAGTTCTCCTGGCTGACGAGAGATGGCATCAGAGACTGGGAATGTACTCTCAGGAATGTACCTTCTGGCACAGAGTAATAATATATTACTGGTTAGAAAAAAATTATGGGGTGACGCGGTGTCACGCCAAAAAAAAATTGCTTAAAAAAACCGCAACTTACAACCCTATTCAGTCATCTAAATAAATCAAAATAGTGCAAGCGAAACTAGGCCTTATGTCCTTACATATTGGCATAAAGTCTAGAGTTGTTTGGCCGGTATTTGATCGTTGTACTCATACACCATACCGGACACCTCGACGATTCCTGTTGTCAAAATACTTTCGTCAACTATGGAGAATATTCGAGATTAATGTGGGCCTTTTCGATGGCGCATATAAATAGCGGACTAGCTGTGCGCCAGGGTACTTCGATAAGAGCTATCGAAGCGATCACTTCGAAGCAGCCCCGCTACTCACCAGCCAAGTCTGCAGTTCCGTGTTGGGGTATAATAGGAGTGGTATGTGACAAGTTTTCCGCTTGCCTCAAATACCTACCCAAAAATTGGTGCCAGCTCTCGATCTGTAAGAACTAGTAGCTCCATCTAGCTACAACTGTGCAACTAAAAATCGAATTAAGCTTCAAAACATGAATTATTGTCAGTGCTGTCGTATTTTGCGTCATGCTTATAGCTTACACATTTTTATAACTTTCGCTTTTCGTGATAAGGCTGTGCCAGACATGATATCTACCTATAAGTATACCGCTAATATAATAATCACGCCTAGCTCCCACAGGGATATCACGCCTGTTTCCCACAGGGGTAGGCAGAGGCTATATACCTGCACTTGCTACGATCCTGACAAACCTCTCTACAACGTCATCTATTATGGCACGCAGTGGCGCAACATGCGTTTTATAATGATGGTTGCTAACCGCATCGCCTACCTATTCATATGATTCACTCTTGCTATTCCCTCGATCGGCTTTTACGATCTGCACGGGGAAAGCAGCAGCTGGTACTTGTTTTTTCTTTTCTTTCAAACCATTTGCAATACAATGCTTTATATTGTTACTAATCTGTGATATCGTGGCCTCTATTTTTTTTTATGTTATAGGGCGGCAAACGAGCAAGCGGGTCACCTGATGGGAAGTGATCACCACTGCCCATGGACAACTGCAACACCAGGGGTGTCACAAGAGCGTAACCGGCCTTTCGGAATATAGATTCTTTTTTTGAAGGTTTCAATGTCGTATCGGTTCGGGGACACTGCTGCAGGAAGTTGATCCCAACAAGTTGATGGTTGATTGCCAACTATCCAGGTGGTGTGGATAATAATTTAATTTCAGGCGGGTGGTGTAGTGGTGAAATTTTGAAGCAGGTATCAGGTCGGATCAGTCAGATAAAATGACATTCGCAAAGCATAGGCTTACAAAATTGCAATAGCTAATTGTAATTCGCTTTGTATACATTCTAGACTACACCATTTCATTCAGATTCAGATTTAAATTATTATGCACTGCCCTTTTTGCGCAGATCGATAAAAAAATATTGCAATAAAACAGGCAATGTACATAAAATAAGCCTACGACTTTAGGATAATGCGAGCCCGTCCTTTTAGTTCCATCAGGCTACGCTACTCAGCGGTAAACAGAACGGAATCTCCTAAGGTACGTGCAATATGCGTCCCCGTTCCCCGCACCCGCACCTCTCCCTCGTTCTTGTGCGGCCGCGTGTGCCGTGCAGTGTGTTCGCCCGCTCTCCCCGAGACAAGCGGGGGAGGTGCGGGGACGGGGAACGGGGACGCATATTGCAAAGGACCGCAGAAGATTCCGTTCTGTATACTCTTACTGTCTTCTGTGTCAGGGGGCGAATACAAAAACATGTCGCACGCAGTCACACATCTTGCGTGCGACAGGGACAGACATACGACACATTCATCCGCGTGACGTAACGCAGCGAAGGAATATAGGCAACAAAAATAAAAGAACACTATACAAAATTATAATTTATTATTATTACTCCATGTAAAGCTAATATAAAAATATAAGAAAAACATTTGAGTATAATCGAGAGAGCGTCGAGACAAGAATAAAGATGCACTTATACACAACCAATAAAGGACATTGGCAATGTCTGCCTTCAATGATGTGTTAAGGTTGCTACACAATAAAATCACAAAAGAATTGTAATAGATTGTGTGTGTGTGTTTCAATTCAAATAAAGTTTTATTCTATTCCTAATTAAGGGCGGTAAAATCAAATATATGTAGATGAATCTATGGGGAAAAAGAAGACATAATTGATTCGGTTCGGCTTTGTTGTTCGACAAATACTGTAATGTGGGCCTGAATAAATGTGTAGCAACCCTAACCGAAAAAAAAAAGGTGCGACAACTGATCGACAACTTACATTCACAAAAGAAAAGTCAGTGGAACCTAGTCGATTCACTATTTCATATAGCTCACTGTTCTCTATATATGTATATAACATCTAAAAAAATATAACGAAACTATTTTAAGGGTGAATGTCAACAATGATACTGTTGCGAACTGTTTTATATTCTGTGAACTCTTGGATTGTACTTTTAAATTATATTATTTTTTTCGACAAAAATGGTCTGTCATCGTATATCAGTAAAGTCAAACAGTAAACTATAAAGAGTATACTGAAGTCTTCTGTAAATCTTGGACACATAAAAACATATACCATTTTCTCTTTTCTTACCCAATTCCGAACCCTATTCAGTATCTGTTACCAATCGATATTATAATGCGCTAAGCATTATAATATCGATTGGTAACAGATACTGAATAACTATCTCCAAGGAACATGTATCGAAATATAAAAAATATACAATAATATATATATAAATATATATATCGGCCGATCGGTCTACTTGTATGGGAGGCCAAAAAAACTCGTCTTTCGGATACGAAAAAGTTGCTTGTTATAAATGACTGAATTCACCCTTGAAATAGTCTTAGTATATTTTTTCAGACCCTATAGATTACTAGCTGGACCAAAAGCATAGCATTGTTATTAAAAATAATTAAAAAATATTTCAATTATATCAATAGGAGATATTACTGCAGTGTTCTGCCGCCAGAGTGCAGCATTAGCGCTGACCGGAAACAAATATTTAACAACGACAAGTACATCAAAGTCACAATAAATTTATAAAATGTTATCAATATTAGGTATTTAATTGGCCGTAGGAAGCCATAACACCACAGCGCAGGTTTTGAATAAGTAAATATTAAAAAAACTAGTATTAAAATTAAATACTTTTGTAATATTAGGTGCGGAAAATATGACATGTAAATTGACAGCAGATTTTTGCGTAGTATTTCGTATTGACAACGCGTTACTTCACCAGCTAACTACAAACTATGGAAGAGTAACTCCACTTCGATAGCAAGCAAGCTTCGAGCCGGCCATACAAAATGATGCGAGACTGTCTCGTAAAACAAATGTACACATGTGTCACTATATCCATTGCCATAATTCTTTACTACAACTCAAAAGTGAGTAGTCGTAACGGGCTATGAGGTTCTCTATAATCCAGTTAGTAACATATAGAAATCAGTGCGTATACATGGTTAATCGGTCTTAGGACCTCGCCACACTAAACCAACATTTCGAAAAAAACTGTCTATTTTCAGATCTAATCACATGGCTAAAATATCATCGTCCTGTAGAGGCGAGGTCACAAAGTTATTAAGTTGCAAATGAAAATGGTTTTTCAAGTGCCGTTTTGACATAGGTACTTTTTTTATTACGGAATAATACAAGACTAGGCAGACATTATACAGAACTTGCAAATAATAAACACCAATATTGCGGCGTGCGTTGCGTCGAGCGGATTTACGCGCGCGGATAAATTGCTTAAAAAAAATATAGAGTGCGAAAGAGACGGGAGACATCAATCGCGTTTATCCGCGCGACGCACTTATTCGACATCACCGTCCATCTAAACTGAGTATATTTGACACTTATACAGACATCACATGTAAGAGAGCAATTGAGTTCGTTCCAACATTCGTTGTAAATCAAAATCCCGTAAACGAGGTAAAAATATATATATATATATATATAAATTAATTAATAAGTCGACGCAGTGATAATGTCGCTTTCAAATTTTAAATATAAATGTGTAAACACAGACAATAGCTTAGACGCAATAATACAAATCAGGTTCAGATCAAAATCATTTTTCTTTTCTCCAACGAACTACATGTCATTTGAGACAAATTATTATACATTTTTATAAACAAAATATAAAAAATGTTTGTTTTATTAATATCAAACTAATCAAGGGCTGACGCTGAGCCCAACGGCGGCGTCAAGCCGTTTACAAAATCACATTGCAAAAAGAATGATCTAAAGTTTAATTTCAATGCTTCGATCAACAATAATAAAAGATCGGGTCGGCGCAAAAATATGGCTCTTCAAATAAGAGTCAGTTCTCACCGAGACGCGACGCGATGCAACCTTCACTTTGGAAGAAATATAGAACTTGTTTACTAGACAAATCGAGTAAAATTTCCGTTTGAGCCCGCTGCGCAGCGCTGCGTAGCGCGGCATGTGTCGTTGAAATTAGTATATTTTTGTGTAGTAAACAAGTTCTATATTTCTTCCAAAGTGCGCGCTACGTCGCGTCGCGTCACGTCTCGGTGTGAACTGACCCTAAGAGCTCACTGCCGGCAGCGAGCTCTTGTTTTGTTTAGTTCAGTCAAGGAGAAAAACACTTTATACGTAGTGCAATAAGGTTCACTTCACAGTGAATGTTATTTGATATTCAAGCAGGATTTTGTAGGTAGCACTAACACGTTATCTAGTAGTATTGTTAATCGAAGTTTCAATGTATCTAACTGAAAAAAAAACCCTAAGCATTAAGCAAAGAGATTACTTATAAACTGTTAAAGTCAGTTTTATTTTCCATCACAACCGACGTTGTTATAATAAATTCACAACTTACTTTCCGTTATCACATCATTATCGCAGAGGAGATAACTACATAATAAACATTAAGGCCCATTTACACAGTGCTAGGTTCTTGCCTCTTGCATATAATAGGAGAAATTACTGCAATGTTCTGCCGCCAGAGTGCAACATTAGCGCAAATCGTAAAAAATGTTTAACAATGTCACAATAAGTTTGTTTGTAAAAAATTTGTTAAATTATATAATTAATTATAATTGTATTAGGTATTTAAATGGACGTAGAAAGCCATAATACCACAGCGCAAATTTTGAATGAGTGAATATAAAAATAATAAAACTTATATGTTGCGAAAAACAACAACAATGACAGCAGATTGTTTACTATATGTGCTAGTGCCGCCATCTGCGCAGAGTTTTGCGTAATATGTCCTATTAAATTAAAAGAATAGGTGACTTGAACGATCTAAACAAAACTTTAGATTGTATGTCACAGACAAGAAACTTGCACTGTGTAAATGGGCCTATACAACACTGCGTATTGGGTGTTGTAATAAAAAAATTATAAAACAAAAGGATAAAAACATGGAAACAAAAAAGACGGATATAAAAAAAAGTTGAAACAAAAAAGTGGTTTGCCGTGAGATAACTAAATGTGAGATTCTTCATTTTTATAAATAATAAATAAAGTAAAAGCGATCAAGAGCGAGAAAACAGCTTACTTTCTGTAGTTATCTCCTCTGTGTTTTAAACTCACTGCCCGCAGTGCTTTAAACGCGGGATGACGCAAATATCAGATACAAAACGTTCTATGAGAGTGACAGATATGCAAGTATAAAATACGCATCTGCTTCGAAAAATAATCTGAAATCACGCCTTAAATCGTAAGAGAAATGATTGTGTGACTATTTCATCCGTTAATACCATAGAGAAACAAACAGGCTGACCACCCCATACAAAAAAGTACTCTGCTAGAAAGCCAAAATCCTGTATTTTTCCTATGTGTCGCTACTATCTCGCCCGCCAGTCATACAGCACTGTTAAAAATTATACAATTTTACATAAAATCATGTAATTTTACATGCAAAAAATTACATAGACGAACACACACACACACACACATTCACCATGCCTCCCCCCCCCCCCTCTTATTCTCACTTAAGTAGAAGTTATTATGTGGCTGATGTTTCCATTTTATATTAATTAGCGAAATGTAGATTTTAAATTAAACGAGTAAATTTTCCCCGCCGCTCGTCCTAAACTGTAAAAAGTATTATGCTAATTTGTTCTGATTGCCCGCGATACAGGGTTTTGCCTAGTGCGGGAGTCGTTTGTTAAGCTCATTGTCAATTTTTTTTGTACATAAACCTGTAAAATTCCCGAAAAATCTGGGAAATTTACGGAAAAATATGTAAAAATGACAAAAATTATATGAAATTTCATATTTTTCCGTAAATTTCCTAGATTTTTCGGGAATTTTACAGGTTTCTGTAAAACTACATAATTTTTTTTTTGCATGTAAAATTACATAATTTTTAACAGTGAACGCTGATGAATGTGTCCACGAAAAATCAGAAATCTTTTCGAAATCAAGCGGCACCACTACTAAACTACCTTCTTTCAAACTATAAACTCGCATCTAGCTTACATTAAAACTAAAAAAAGCGAATTACGCTTCAAAGTATGAAGATTGCCAGTCCCCTATTTGTTCTACCATGGTTAATACAAATAATTATTTTTGACGTTTTAAGGACTTTTTCACCTGCCATTAAGCCTACAGGCAGCGAGTTAAACCACTTACTATATTTTAGCAGCCTTTATTTGAGATTCAATCTCATCGGGACGAAAGTATATCACTGCGGAGGGCCCAAAGTCTTGAAGAATACTGGCCAATGGACGACTTATATTCAATAAAGGTATAATTTTAACACCCATATCATAAATACTCTCTAAGTTTACAAGGTCTTTTAAGTTCAAATATTTTAAGGTACAGTTAACATTATTAACTTTCTCTAATGTATAATCAAAAAGTGGTTGTGGTTGTGGTGTGGTTTTGTTAATGAAAAGTGAATTTTGTTCCATGAACATAACACGTGTTAATGAAATGACGCAAAACCTCTCAGATAGTACCTCAGCAGAACATTGTAGCGCAATGGTGGGTTTTTAACCGCATCACCTATTAACATTATTCGGATTTTCCCCATTCCCTAGGCTTTTGCGATTTTTTATTTGCGGAAGTTGTTCAATATCATTGACCGAATAAGCCCTTAAAATATTTGCTCTGCATAAAAGACCTTGTAAAACATCAATTTCCCATTGATACATGCGGTTGATCTAAAAAGTGATCTATTAGCCTGTTCAATATTAACCGTTCATTACAGTAGTCAAAGACATTCAAATATGAATCTTTTGTAGTTCTGCGAAGATACATTGTGCATTGACGTGTGAGTTTGTTTAGTTAGTTTTTTTACGCCTTTGACATAAAGTTGATAACCAATGAAAAAATTATAACTTCGATGTGAAGGTTAAGGTTAAACTTGCATAAATAGATCCTGGATAGAATGCATGCCAGGGTTAATAAATCATTTCTTCGACCAACCGTTTTGTTTTTACAATTACATTCTATTTCGATAATTTTCGGTAATCGAGCCTACGATTTGGACATTTAACATCGATTGGTATACAATTTTATACACATATGGCTACTCTTGTACTGGTTCCAGGCTGAACCGTGAGGTCAGGCATGATTGTTTGACTGTTGGCAACACTGACTTAGTTTTCAAAACTTTGTCAAAATAAAAAAAGATATTCAACTTAACTCATAATTCTTCACTGATAAAAAAAATATATAGTGTAAAGATTATATATTGAGGACCTCTATGGCGTATTGTTTACCAAGCTAGTCAGCCACTCCGGTGGTTCTAGGTACGGTCCTCATCCAGAGCAAGTTGAGAAACGTCCTTTATCGAAATGTCCTTGGTGTTGGATTTTATCTGTTAATGTATATATGTGTTTATTATAAAAGTAGTATACCATAACCCAAGTTTAAAACTTTAGGAGGCCAACAGTTATTGTTCATATTTCGATATAATTATGTTCTTTGAGGAAAGTTGTTCAGTATAATGAACTGAATTCAACCTTAAAATAGTTACAGTAAAGATATAACGAGTTGTGGATAATCAATGTGAGTTTTTGACGGACATGTAGAGTCGAAATGTTACAAAATTTTTAATAAAAAGATTGCGCTTATTGGCCGAAACCCACCTAACCTACGGAACGGCACCAAGGTTCAAGTCTCACAACTTGTCGTATCATGTTTCACGTCAAAATTATTTCTCGAACACAAAATGCAGTATTACCAACCGTCAAATTAAAGGTTTTTACATGGAAAAATTGATAAGACTTACATACTATAACATTAATTATCCTAACATTGTCATGGATATACAGACATTATAAATAGAAAAGGTAAATATTTGAGCACTTTCTAACAAATACTTTCGGAATGTTTTTTTTTTTTACAATTGGAATGTTAGTACGCATACGAGGCGCCATTTTTTCTTCTGAGAAGAATAAGAAATTTAAAACTACCAACAATGACAAGTCGAAATTTCGATTTCGACGGTTTGTCGAACACCGATATATATATAAAAAATGCTTTGTGTACATTAATATACTCACAATATACAGAAAATACACATAGATAAATAGACATATATCCAGACTAAGTTCACATGCCTACCGGCTATGTGGAAAAGTATTATTTCATTGGCTCGCTATTATTATTATCAAAGATCAAAAAAGTATGACCGTATTTACCTAACATTAAAAATGGCAATACCAAGCGTAGATAAGATTTCAACATTAAACAGAATATATTAATTGTTGTTTAATATATATCCAATGTCATTTATGAAATATACATCTCCATATTTGATATTGCCGACTCTGCTGATTAGGTAAATATACATAACTTATTCGGCCCTTACACTATTGTACATGTATTTATATATAATCACGCATCTAATATACAGAAAGATATACGCGCTAGATGTATGGGAATAATCTATTTGGCCACGCAATTTGAGTATTAAGACCGATTACTTTAACAGATCACTTAATGAGTGTTTGAGCAAAACCATGAGCGAATGCACCTCTTGGAAAACCGTTCGACATCAAAACGTTTACTAAAAATTCCTGTTCTATTCTGTGTTGACATTCCTTTATGATTATAGTGATTTATATACTACAAATGTTGTTTAAAACACATTTGAACAAAGTTTAAAACCAAATTTTAATCCATTATTAGGTTTTATTTAATTTGCTTCAATCCGCCAGTTTCCAACATGGAATTCGGATATTTTTTAACGTCAAAACAAACATTGTCTATGGGATTTGTATGGAATACGCTACCGGACGTCATATTTTCTTGAATTTTATTATTATCAGTTTTTCTTCACTGCTTCATGGGTGTGATCAATGGCATGTGACATTATTTTGTGATTTTTAATTTCTCTCAATACAAAATGATTTCTTTTTAACCAAGTCCACATCTCTATTGCTTTAGTATCGTAGAAAATTAAATAAACATTAATAAAAATAACGTTTTTGTTTCTTATTGCCAACAAATTTAAAAACAATCACTAAGAAATGAGTTACTTCTGTACCTTCTAGCTCGGACCGCGCGCATACATTGGCGCGCGCCAATGTATGAAAAAGCATCACCCCCGACAGTAAACCTATCGGGGGTGAAGTTTAAATAAGTGTTTCAATGTCATCCGTTTCCCGCGAGGTCACTCAGCTAGCGTCTCCCAAATAGCTGCATTCCTCGGACTCAACATATACTATATAATTAAAAGAGCATTGGTATAAAAAAAATTTGGTAAAAAAAATATAAATGCTAAAAAATCCTAACCAGCTACCAAAATATGGAATGTCACTTACGTGGACTTTGTAATAATCTCCTTTGTTAACGTTTACAAAAAGACAAACTTATATCTAACTATAATAAGTATATTGAAATTCTAACATATTATCTGATTGATTATGCAAACTTACCGCTAGTGGAATGTAAAAAAATCTTAATTTCCAAAATAGATGTTAGTTCTACTACCCCTTATAATTAACGGTTAAAAATACCCAAACCAAAATACATCAAATAATGGACGTATTTTAATAATATTCATCAAAAAGATACCGAGCAAAATGCGAACGGTCGTGGCAAAATATACAAATAACTGATTTGGCATACTTCAACTGTTCAACATAGACATTATAAATCAAAGGACAAGTGTACTTTAATCGATCAATATATATATATATATATATATATACCTATATAAAGAGCTTAAATATAAGGTACACCGCACCAATACATAAAAATGTACCAAAAAATCTAGTTCCGAAAAAGAGCCCTTGGGTTCACCTCCCGAAACAGGTCATTCGCAGTTGTTATTGCCGGTAACGTCCGGAGCACAGCGGAACATATATAAATTACATAATATATATTATGTAATTATGATTTCACTGCCCGAAAATTGGACACAATGGGCTAATTTGGAAAATATGTAATTACTTGAACAAACCGTTCGAGAGTCCTCTTTTTACAATATTCTTTTTTTGCCAAGAATATTTGTGACATTATTACATCTCTACACTGAACTATATAACTGATAAGCGCTCTCACCAATGACAACTCAGAATGACCCCTCGAAACTAAGAGTGCTAATGACTACAATACGACTTCGCGACGATGGGACGATAACAGATTAAAGCTTTTAGACGCTTTGCCACTGACCAGGCCGGACGGTACTAACTGTATTCTGACACTCAGATTTACTGTCCGCCATTTTGGAAAACATCAGGACCACTGTCCGCAATATTGGAGAAGTAAGTAGTGTTGTAAAAAACTCGAGTCCGGGAGTCTAAATATTCGGACTCGACTGTAAATCACAAGACTCGACTCATAACTAGAGACTCCACTGCTAGATGTGTTAGTTACACTCAAACTCCCGTAATAGACTCTAGTTCGGTGCTCGAGTCTGTTTATGGACTGAGTCTACTGCGTCAATATACAAAACAGCCGTGGAGTTTAGAAAATCATAATTGTTTATTTTAAGTAAATAAGAAATATTGTTATTAGTTATAATTAATATCAAATAGATTTTTGAATGATGTAATGCGTTGTATTAGAAAGTTTGTTGAGTACGAGTAGACTTGCTTCGAGTTTGGTAATCGAACTTGAGTTGGTTCTGAGACTCGACTTCTTATTTATTTAACTTTATTACAAAAAATGTAACAGGCGGTCTTAAGGCTTAAGACTAAGGCCTAGGGCCTTTTCTACCAGCCAACCTACAGGTGGCGCTGATAAAAGTAAACTTTGGACGATTAGTACATTCAAATTAGCTATTTGACCATTATTAAACATTTACCTAAGCCATATATTCATATATATACTTTCTTATACATTCATAGACCTACATATAATTATTTGACTCTTAATTTTTATTTGACTCGAGTCCATGCTCCGACGACTCATGCTCGACTCGACTCTGACTAAGGAATGTCTTAGTCTAGCAAGCATGCAAAATTAAGTCAAGTATGCAAACGTAGACTCCCGGACTCCAGTTTTTTACAACACTAACTCGTCATTTAAAAGTCAACTAAGTAATAAAAATACATATATAATAACAGTTTGTAAGTTTATCACAAGCATTTCCGATGAATTGGCATAAACTGGCTAAAATGAACAAAAATTATTAATTTTAAGAACTGTGTGGCAGAACAGGCTCTGTTAAAAATAGAAATAAAAACACCTGTAACCCGACCTGGCCGTAATACCTTAGCAAATTGGAATGTCTTAAAATAACCACTAAAATTATGACAAAACTAAAATTTTAAACGGTGAACCTTTACGGACAATATCTTACACAAAAACAGTCGTTTCGAAATTGAGGTAAATTTTCTTACGAGTACCTAAACAACCTTGTTTGGGATATTATTATATAAAAAAAATGTATACACCGTAAAAACGGACTAAATTGTACGTATTTGTTCTGTCTTAGTGTCGTCTAAAGAAAATCTTACAATAAACTTAAATTCTAAGTAAAGCATACGTAGATTTTATTTTATACATATTATTTTGTACTGTAAGGTTTAGTGAGTGTTCACACCAAACGTAAGATCAGCCACCGATATGCTAAATGTATAAACGCTATGCGTTTATTTGAAACTAGATGTATGAAAGAGTATATACGCTTGGTGTGAACATTCCCTTATGCTTTGACAGGGCGTTACAGCCTGTGTTTCAACTGAGCATAAATTGGGGTTATTAAGAAAATCATACTTTTGTACACTTTATGGAATGGCAACGTTTTGTGTCCTATTATAACATACTACCCTCGGTGTAGCTGCATAAATAAAAATTGTACTTTTATATAAACGCACACAATAATATCATATAAGTTATACAGTCTTTTGTTAACATATACTTAGATGAAGTTGTGGAAGTAAGTAAAAAACAGTCTTTTAGAGATACATACGGTTAAATTCATGAACAATATAGAGGCAAACTTATGGCCGAAGGCGAAAACGTCCGACGAAAATGCGTCGCAGCCTTCTTATATTTATACTTATATAGTATATTATATAATTTCCAGAAAAGGAAGTAGAGAATAATAATAATAATAAGTGAAATGAGTCGGCCACATAACATTTGAGTATATATATAGTTGTTCAACACTTAAAAATTAGTGTCAATTTGAGCCAAACTTTTTTGTTGACATTTCTTTTTTCCATGATAAAGACAACATAACAAAAGGTTATAAATTGACTTTTCTTCTTGTAGGGAAGCGCATTTAGTATTTTTTTTTTACTTTTTATTTTTTTTAGTCCTTTTGGCTATGTTACATTTATTATGGAAACGCAATTTAATTCCTACATTCAAACTAAATCACAACTTTCTAACCCTGAGATAAATTTAAAATCAGTATACGTATCACTTATATTTATTTTCTGGACACAAGATTCAAAAATCTGTTTTTGATTGTTTTCATTATTTATTCAAATTTTTAATCAGATTATTTTCACTTCAGTTACTTTTGAAGTTAAAAATTAAATAAGATATTTTGCTTATATAAGAAAAATATAGTTTTTTTTTTTCAAAAGGTAAACAATTTAGTAATAAATTCGGATTTATAACTATAGATTTTAAAAATATTTAATTACATATTATATTACATTTACAATGAGTATTTTATATTAATACTCAAGTTTTACTTCATATTATTATATTCAGTCATTTTTACCAATTTTTACATACGTACTACATATTTGATTAAAAGATATATAAGAGTATTATGCTTATTAGAGAGTATTATAAGGTTTAATCAAAATTACTGAAACATTCTAACGGCACGTACAGTTCATTACACGAAAAATAGTCTGTATGTGAATAGTCAATACACACAGTATATTTCGTCAGTATAACTATATATGTATCACATATATAACTATATATATATTACAAATAAACTGTTTATATATAATGTTTCTATAGACTCACTACTGTATTTATTATGTGGCCGCTCAAATATTGGCTTAAAGTAGATAATAAGAACATGCGACTTCTTGCTTGCTTATGAATTATGATAGACTAAGAGATTTTTCGTCCTTGTACAAGTTGTACATAACATAGACAAACTCGATTCAAACCATAACCAAACCAAAACAATTTGACATTTGATGTCATGTGTTCAAAGCGCAAAAGTTTAAAAACCTCACGTCAGTTAATGTCAAATTATTTTTGGTGGCAAAGTAATCTATGTTTTATGAAAGTATACAGAACTTTTTCCAGTGCACTATTTTTGGAACATAAAAACGCAGGCTAACTTTGTTACAAATTAAGATGTAATTGACAGATGAGTAGTAACATGTTACTAGATGTCAACTGGATTTGGGCGGATAATTGATTAAACCTCGTAACAAAGTTAGACTGCGTTTTATAAAGTCTACGGTTTCAGATTATTAAACTGAACAGGTTTCAAAGAGGGAACTTTTTTACCATGTTTCTTTGAGAATATAATGGGCCATTCAAGTACTACGTAAGAACAAAACGGGAGGGGGTGTCTGGACTTCCATTACGTAAGCAATCTTTTTTAGTTATTTTTTATGTTTCTTGGCAATTTTTTTTAAATTTTGATTTAAAATTAAACAGACAATAAAATAATAACTACAAACAATATACTTGCTCATGAAAACAATACAAAATTTAAGAGGATATTATAAAAAGAGGTGATAAGAATTCCTTACTTTTGCTGACAAGGGGGATGAAGGGAGAAGGAGGAGAAACATGGCTCAAATTCTGCTTACGTACGTTACGTACTTTAACGATCCCTTATCAGTTTGTATAAAATGAACTTCCTGTACTGCACTGGGAAAATGTATCCTGTATATATGTGTATATATATGTATATATATACAGTAGATAAATATTCAGTTATATTACTTTCCAATAATGAATTTGTCATGGTATAAGTATATATTGAGGACTTATCTTACAAAACATTTTTTACTTTTAAAAAAGATGTAAGCAAATTAAATAAAATCATAAATGCGAGTTGAACTCGTTTAAGGTTTCGAACCATATTCACATAAAACCATTTTTATACATTTATTCTTAAGTTTTAAGTTTTACCCAATTGAGATTAAAAATCTCATATTTTGAGACCCTAAATATTAGTAATCTACATTTCATTGGTATTTCTTTGTATATAACGATACCGTCGCGTCGTTAAAAACAAAGAAATAAACATTATATTTCCATAACAGACATTAATATTTTTAGTAATATAACAATTTTATCGGCCGCTTGTACCAAAAACACACAATCGACCATTTTTGTCAAGACTAAGCGAATCCTTCAGGTACCATCATAGACTTTATTGCCATTAAAATAATAATACAATTTGATTAACACAGGTACCGCCTACGAAAATAGCGCTCAACGCGACTGTCTGAGCATACAAGCTGCCATATTTCAAAGCCAGCCAAAGTCTATAATGGCTTGACAATAATAAAGAGGTCTTTTAGAAATTGCTGTTTTTTTGTACTGAAATGGCAATTTAAATGAAAATACCTATTATTATACATATATAAACAGAATATTTTGCACATTCGATTTAATACTTAGGGCCTTTAGGCGCTGTAAAAACTTTTCTCTATTAAAATGACACTGCTAAATCTCTAAAGAACATTACCGCAAATACTTGGTAGCAGTAATATTCTCGGCTTTGCGTTTCGATTGGTAAAAGCGTCCGAATCTTACATCTAATTAGCTTACATCTTCTTAGTTCTTTTACGTCGAGGTTTTTTAATATTATAGTTGCCTGGGGGTTTCGGGATACGGATTGGCGAGTAGCAAGGATAGAATACGGATTTGTTCCAGAATCCTTGCTCCGTGAAGGCACAGAACAATAGATAAGGGTCAATGAACTCCGGCTCGGGCACCGCTCGGAGTGTTTCTGGACATCATACCTCTGGAGCAGCTTCTGCTTTTGGGACGACGGCCTCGGAGCTTTGTGCCTTTACTTCGTGGGCTTTGGCCTCGGGTCTGGCGTCGCCTTTGGGTTCGTGGCCTTTGAGGTCGACGCCTTTTGCGTCTGGGGCCTTATCTTCGTGGATCTCCAGTTTGGGCTCGGGCGGCGGCGGCTGTTGATAACTGGAATGGTAAGAGTATCATATTATTAACTTTTATTTTCTTGCAAGTAATTGATTGGTGCTTTGCACATTCGCTTTGATAACTTTTAATGATTTTGCTTTGTATTTATGCTCTATATAATTCTATTTTATTAACCCATTGTGCCTCATCGTTGGGCAAGACATCCCCTCTAGACTTCTATTTGTCTCTAACTGTTGTGGTAATTTGCTGTTTCGTCATATCGTGAGATCGTCAGACCGTCGCCTATATGCTAAATTACTTAAATTAAATAGGTACAATCTCCCAGCACACACTAACTCGCTGTTGGACATAAAGGCTCATTTTGCAACATCTTTTACGGCCCTGTAACAGTGTCATTCAGAACTTTTGCATCAACCACACAATATCATCTCGGCCCCAACTCACATATTACTTTACTACTAGCTTTGCGCATTCGCCTACGCATTTTTTTATACCTCAGTATTATACCATACATAGCCAAGCCACAATACATTCGCATACAGTCTCTATACATATCTTAACTATGTGTATAAATAAATCATTTTATTTCTTATACGTATCATACATGCACGCTAAACCATTGGTGACAACCTCCGTGGTGTAATGGTCAATACGCTAGTCTGCCAATCTAGAGGTTCTAGGTTCGATCCCCAGTCAGGGCAAGTTGGAAAATGGCCTTTTTGAAATTGTCCTGGGTCTTGGGTGTTTATTTATATATGTATTTATTATAAAATATAGTATCGTTGAGTTAGTATCCCATGACACAAGTTTAAAACTTACTTTGAGGCTAGCTCAATCAGTGTGATTTGTCCGTGTATATTTATTTATTTATTGGTCTTTAAGATTAAGAGATTCTTTCAAAAAGCTTGAAATATCTGACACCAGTGTTGGCCACTTACACAGACGAAAACAGATAGGTATATTGTTGGTAAAAGATTGATGTCTTGGTTTTCTACCAAATACCGTCTGCAATGTCTTTGAAAAACTATAACATGTAGGTTTTTTTTATAGAACTCGCAAGAATATCTAGTAATCCGCATTTCAATCCTTAAGTCTTCTATATCCAAAATTCCATAGCGCTTTGTTTCGATTGATAGAAATATTAAATATTCAAACTTTAAACATACATTATGTTTATTTTTTATTGCTTTTCATTTATTTTCTTCAAAAAATTGTTACTTGTAATTGTTTAGTTGGCTGAACAGTTTTGTATTTAAAAAAAATATGTACTAGATACCAGAATTAATCATAGTACAAGTTGTTCATATTGACGGTCCGAGTCACCCCTTTAAGTGAGTGTAAAACATATACACCCAGTATATCGGACCTATACCAATCCGTGGCAGATTCATAGTTCATTACTAATACAAAATAACATAAACATATTATGCACGATCAAAAATTTGCATTCAGCGAACATTGGTGGGTTCACTGAACTCACATTATTATACTCAAGATCGCAAGGCCTAATGAGGCCATTCATATGGAATTTCTCATTTCGGGAAAGGTTCACTATTAGTCTACTCGTATTTCTGTAACGGCATCAAATTCCGATGACATTGAAAGCGGTTTTATTTAAACATTGCGGGACACTCACATTGAGCTGGGGCTAAATGCTACAATAGTAAATTGAACTTTATGCCTTTCACATAAAGTTCATAACCAATGGAAAAAATATACCTACGATGCCCTATTAAGGATTAAGCTATTTTGTTGGAGAGCAGTGTGACGTCCAAGTTTTCGTTCATCGTTCGCTTACGCTTATTTTTAACTCTTAGTCTAAAGGTGGCTACACACGACACAATTTAAAATTCGAATACAATCTGCAGTAACAATCTAATGCTGTACTGCAGATGGTAATGTGTGTAGACGTGTTTTGGCCCACAACAGGCCAAGGTCATTAAAAAAATAAAATAATTAATATTTTTTCAGAACTAAAAAAACCGACTTCGTCACCAGAGATAGTTACAGTAAAGCTAATTATGCACTATTTGTATACCTAATACAATTGTTGCATAATTAGCTTAACGACGACATATTTTTATCCAGTTATTTTGGTTTTAAAACGTACACAACCGATTTTTATAAAATATCTATCCATGGGATCATTTGACAAGTGTAGCCTTTTAAACAAAAATTGAACTTTCTAAATAGGTCCAGGTGCCTTCAAGTAATCGGGGAACATACATAAAAAAATATTCCGACTAATTGAGAACCACCTCCTTTTTGAAGTCGGTTAAAAAGAAAATAGAAAAGCAAACATAGGTATAACATGAAAAATAATATTTATAAAAACATAATAAACTAAAAAAATACACAAAAAGAACATGCAACAGACAAGACATGAGAAGACATACATTACAAATAAAATTAAGATAACAGAGGTATTATAAGCACATCTCTTTCTACATTGACATGTCACCTTATTTTGACCAATCACACTATATTGTCATGTGGTATCGATAGTTAGTGTGATGCCAATTGGCGCTACCGTCTAGCATTCATTTTGCGTTACCTACCCTTTTCTTTTGTTATTTTTGATAATCGCTCGCTCATTGTAGGTTAGTTAAGTTTTAATAGGGGGGAACGACAACCAAAAGTATTATTCTAATTAGTCGGATCTTGTAGATTATCTAAAAATAATGGAGCCATATTTTTCAGTTTATCAAAAAAGTAAAAATTCACAAAGATGCAGAGCAGCTAAGTTCCAGAGTGGGGGCTTGTGACATCACCGCTATGTGAAAATCGTACTTAGCTGTGACGTCATGCGAAATTGAAATGAGCTGTATCTTCGTCAATTTTTGTTTCTAAGAGAAAAGAAAAAATACGTGTACAATATTTTTTAATAATCTAACCGGATGTGCCAATAATATCCAGGCCAGTCGTCGTGTCTATGGTAAGAAGTGTTTTCTCAATAAGTGAAATGCCATTGTATTTTTATGACAAATAAAAGTTCTTTAAACCTATGTAATGACGACTATGTATGTCATGACGACCTCTATGGCCTAATCCTAAAGGTCGCGGGTTCGACCCCCGGTCAGGTCAAGATGTAAAATGATCTTTTTCAGATTGGCCTGGGTCTTGGAGGTTTATCTATATATGTATTTGTTATAAAATATATCGTTGAGTTGGTATCCCATAACACAAGTCTCGAACTTACTTTGGGGCTAGCTCAATCTGTGTGATTGATTGATTTGATTTATTTATGTAATGAATGACATACAAGCATATTTTTTAATACAAAGAAGTTTAGTATCATGGACTGAGCTTGCTCCAAAAATTTGGCTGGTGGTTAAACCTGTATATGATATCGTATGTTTTTCCTACTCCACTTCGCACAGTTTACAGCATACTTGGGTAACCATTGACTTGCATCTACTATAAAGAATAACAAGCCGGAAGGCGCTCCGGAGCTCCGAAGTAGTACAATTAGGGAACACGCGTCATGACATCGTAAGGAGATCGTGCGTCACCCAGCTAACTATAATACCTTCTATGGAAAAGTAACTTCAAACTGTGAGTCGCATGACGCAGCGTCATACAGCAGCCACTGACTGGTTCAGCAGTTGGCATGAATTAACTTACTCGTAACAGTATTGGCGGAAAACGAGATGTGGGTTTTTATGTACCTAGGTGACTTTACTTTTGATGGTGTCATTATTTGAGCTTGACTATGCTTCAATAATATCCTTGCGACCTCCATGGCGTAATGGCTAACACGCTAGTCCGCCAATCTGGAGGTTCTGGATTCGATCCCTAGCCAGGGCAAGTCGGTAAATGGTCTTTTTTTAAATTATTTTAGGTGTTTATCTATATATTTATTTATTATAAAATATAGTATCGTTGAGTTAGTATCAAATAACACAAGTTTAAAACTTTGGGGCTAGCATAATCAGTGTGATTTGTCCCTATATATTAATTTAATATTATAGTTCACTAATTATAGGTGGCAAATAGAAGAGAGGCATGGAGGCATTTCCACTTAACTCCACCATTTCCACTTAACTCCACCATTTCCACTTAACTCCACCGACAAAATCAAGCTCTTAAATGACAAGAGGATAATAATAGAAATACCTAGGTACTTCAATAAAAGATAATGTGTTTGTTTTTATCAAGAGTGATATATATAATATACTCGTAATTGCATGGACTCGGTGATATGATTGCATAAATATTGCACGAATGGCAGTGAAATGATTTTCATTTTACTTACTTAATTTATTTTCATCATCATGGTCAGGTCTTTTGTAGTCTCCACTGCAGCAGCACGACCTCTCTGTACTACCAGAGCCATATATTAGCCAGAGCAGTCAGAGGGTTGGCCTACACTCTCCACGCTGGCCAGACGGGTTGGAGAGGTCTCATTGATGTTTACAATTTATATTATTTTATAAAATATACATAGAGGCACTTACTTGTCGACTTCCCTGTAGTCAACGCCGAGAGCTGCATCGAACCGCCATTTTCTAGGAAAACAATAAAGTTTTTAATAAAATAAATGTAGAAACCATTTCCTTTAGCGACAATAAGAATTGCGCGCAAAAAGTATGGCGGTAATCTTTGGTTTTACGATTAGGATTTCTTGAATGGGAGCTCTATACAAAGCGGTGGTTTTGCGCCATACAGGCGAGAGTTCGATCCTCATTAAACTCGACTTGTACCTCGATCGAGAGTTGAACTCTTGTACAGTCAAAATCAACTTATTATTTTTAATAGTATTACAATGCTCGGAGATATTAATCAAAATTGAAAATATGTCATCACATGCAGGCTGACTTTTTAACCACCAGCCAAATTTTTGGAGTAAGTCCAGTCGATGATACTGAACTACTTTCCATAAAAAAAAATTAACGAAAAACTAAAATAAAAATTCGCCTTCCCATACAAATCAGCGCTCAGCCAAACGTATTTTTCATGGAAGGACGAATATTTTTTATTGTTTTTTAATAACTTTTTTTTATAGAAAGAAGTTCAGTATCGTGGACTGAACTTGCTCCAAAAATTTGGCCGGTGGATAATAAGTCAGCCTGTATTTTCAATTTTGATCAGTTATCTTGTTTTCGATGAAGAAAAACACCATGAGGAACTTTCACACTAAGGGTTGTGACACATCTGTCAGTACGGAACAGCACTTTCCTATGCTTCTATCCGTGTCTGTCGCTTGCTAGAGCGAGAGAGCGACGGAACGCTTTAGCAGCGGCTATGCTGAAGCGTTTCGCCGCCCTCTCTCGCTCTAGCAAATGACGTTTCTGAGCGTCAGAAAAGGATAGCAGCATAGGAAAGTGCTGTTCCGTGCTGACAGATGTCTCCCAACCCTTAGTGACTTCTAGTGTGTGAAATCGAGTAGGTGGCATGGCGAACCTCTCCATTATCTCTGCCAAAAGTCGTCATTGTGTATGTCTCTTTCCATACAATAAAACAGATAAAAGCTTAACTCTGAAATGCATCACACATAAGGTACAAATCGTAATGCTAAATCAATATTGAAACTGAATTACAATTTAAAACATTTTGTTTTGTTTGATTTGTCCGTCACCGGTAAATGATTTGGTAGATGATATAAGAAAATTAAAACAGGTTACAAAATAAACATAACTGACAAGTTAAAGGCCCCATAACATACAATTTCAATTTATTTTTACAGATGATTACGTATTAATTAATCCAGCTTTTCATCACCATTGCGCATCTCCACCCCGCCCGCAAACAAAAACTTACACATGCTGCATCTGATCGCCCTGGCTGCTCAGCTGTGCTAGGTACGCCGCTTGCTTCCTATGATGGTACATATGTACGCGAAGACACGAAGGATTCCTCATTCTCTTCTGACAGATCTCGCATTGGAGCGTCCCTTCTCTCGTGTCATGCTTGTCCCGTATGTGCACTTTAAGGTTGTATCGGTTAGCGAAAAATCGGTGGCAGGAGGGACATTTAACACCAGCTGTTTTGCATTTCCAACCTGTAAGCGGATTTGGGTTAACGCCATCTGTTGGGAGAGAACTGAATTGACTAAAACTAATCGAAGATGAATAATAGCATTTATTGGAAAACCAAATATAGGGAAACAATTTTATTTTTTATTTTTAAATAATATTTGAAATCATATTAACGTGGAGTTCTAAAGAGAATAGGTAAAAAAAAATCAAGAGCGTAGGTACAGCTGATAAAAAGAAAATGTAAGCTGAATCATCATTCAATTAGATAAATAATATACAGAAAATCTACATATTTTTGGTGAAGCGGACATAAAGATTTTCAGGTCACCAGGCACATTAATTCCACTTTAAACAATATACGTTAATGGCGCCATTACCCGTGTGGTTCCGGGTTACAATAGGAACACTCCATCTCTTCCTGTGGATGTCGTAAGAGACGACTAAAGGATTGTAGCACAAACATCTCGTGCTACATTGCATTCCCAAGGAGGGTTAACGTCGGGCGGCGGCCGATTGTAAAACTTTTCGCACAAATACATTCCCAAAGAGGGTTGACGTCAGGCAGGCGGCCGGTTGTAAAACTATAGCCAAATTGTTTAAACTTTTACGGCTATTTCTTCTCCATTTTGCAAGGTCTTTGGCATCCTTGGGTGACCATTGACATGCATGTTATATTTGGAGAAGAAAAGCGGAAAAGCGCACCCCGGGCTCCGAAGCAGCACACAGCTGAGGATCCAATCGGACACACGCTTAAACAAAGACGAAGACGTTAATGGCGCCACATGACTAAGAGTCCGGTACCCTAGACAGAATTAGAGTTTTCCATACAAACGTAGTCTATCTTTTATTTTGAAACGACTTGCCAGATTTCAGCAAAATTTTGTAATTTCAAAGAAATTGCATATATCTAGACATATAGCTTTCAAGGTCATAGGTTTTCACTGTCAAAATATGAACTAGAAAAAAGAATATAATGTATATTAGAATATAATATCATATTTGACATATTCAGTATGGAAATCTTCTGCACCCATTATATTTTATATTGACGTAGATTTATGCAATTTCTTTGATATTACAAATTACTGCTGAAATCTGAGATGTCATTTCAAAATAAAAGCTAGACTACGTTTGTAAAAGTTTAAAAAAAATTGTTTATAAAAGTGTAAGGTTTTTCAAGATAAATGGACGACTTTTCATTATTTTAAGTGCGGTTCGATTCCAGCCATTATTACAATCAGACGTAACCTAAGTATTACACATATTTTAATGCTTTTTATTTACCCAATTTTTTTATAAACGAAAGAAGATTAGTGCGCTAGGAAATCTTGTTTATATGTACTACCTTGTAGATATAAAATATCAAAACTGTAAAACGTAGCGCCGCCTGGTGACAAGAAAACAAAACACCAAACCAAATATACAAACGTGTATGTAAATACTAACCGGATTCCTTGGATTCTGGCAATATCATGACGCTTGTGAACGGGTCCATGCTGTCGAAGTCGATGAGCGGTTCGCTGGAAGGGGTGACGACAAAATAAACAAACAAAAGCAAAAAAAAGAATAAAGATAATCAAATCAAAATAAATGGGCCACACTGTCACTAAGTAAAATCATAAAAGGAAATAAGTAATTGAAATAAAGGCGGAAATTTGTAGATAGAGCGTCGCATATATCCGACCAAAAAGTATACCTATTCATTATGCCTCGCGCTGAGAGCACGACAATTGGGTATTTTACTGGGTCAAAAATAAATTATTTGGTACTGTTAATAGAATAAAACATCACAAAATAATGCAACTAGTAATCCACTTTCAACGTGATTTTAGATTTATTAATGCAGAAAAACGAATATTAAGAGCGATATTTGACTCCAAGCAACTAAGACGTCATAGTCCGATATTTCATACAAATCCCATAGGAAATGTTTGTTTTTGACGTTAAGAAAAAAGTATCTGATTTGACTTGTTGTATTAGCGTATTGATATAGACAAGTCTCGCGGTGAAAGGGTTAACACGTACCGTCACATTAGGCCATCACTGTGAAGAACGAGGATGGTACCAAAGCTCCCAAAACGACTATCTTGAATCTGCAACCGAAGCAGTGAAATGGGAACATAGTAGAAGACTAACCTGTCGTAGGCGTATTCTGAGTTCTCGGGGTGCGTCGGGCTGTCGTTGACAGGGCGCGGTTTCTTTTTCATTGTGTAGTTGTTTTTGCTGGGTGTGTTTTTCAGTAGCCTGTGTGGAAAACATCGTATTATACCTATGGCCTTGAATATACTATTAAAAAATGATCATTATAATCAAGTCTTTTTTTTAGTCTCCATTGCAGGAGCACGACCCTCTGTGTACTACCAGAGCCATATATTAGCCACAGCAGTCAGAGGATTTAGCCTACACTATTCACGCTGGCCAGACGGGTTGGAGGACTCATTAGCTTGTGTTTCCCAAGTCGCCTAAAATTAAAACTTGGCCGGATGAAAGAAGTCCTTCATTGGGATAAGTCCGCCGTTAACATTTTTATTTTACAAGCTCCTTCGTAAATTGTTTACCTTTTGATGTGCCATAAAGTGTTCAAACAAAGCTTTATTACTTACAAAGCTTTAATAGTAGTGTTAATTTGTAAATACATACACTACGCCATACATCTTTTTTTCCTGAATTGGTCATAAAATCTTTTCGTACCGCTTTAGTGGACTCCGGGTCGCGTCGTCCTTGCTGTCGACAGACTCCGGAGGGGACTCGGTGGCTATAGTGTCTTCTCCCCCGGGAACCCACTCGGGCTGGCTGTCGGCCGATGGTTCTGGGTTCATGTTCTGCTTGGGCTGGTCCTCCACGATCGGCGGTGGGGATTCGCTTCGCTGCAATCGTGAATGGTGACTTTAGTCGCTTGAATCGTTTCGTGATATAAACATAGTCAAGATTTTTTTACAGTACAATAATTCCCAATAAACGGTTATTTTTCTAGCATGTAGGTCTTGTATCCCACTGCTGATAAAGGAAAGACAAAGCCAAATCTTGATACATCTACCTTATTGTTTATTTTTTATAAAGTTTCGCTGACAAAAAACATAAATCTAAATTTTGCTACCTCGGTGGTGCTGGTAGTAGTCGCCGTCAAGTCCTCATTGTGCAAGTGCTGCGCTTGCAGATTAATATCTCAGTATATTTTTTTTAATTTCAGTATAAAATATACGATTCAAAAACATAAATCCTTTAAAAATGCCTTGCTCCACGTGCTACTCCCTCGAGCTAGATGAGCTACTCAGTAGTTCGGGAGTTCTACCTAAAGTTCTACTAAAAAATGTTGAAACATAAAGAAGACGAAGAGAGGCCGATGTTCAGTTTAAAATTTTATCCCGAAACAATCATTCAATTTGGCAACCCTAGTTGAGATGAACGAATGAACACAAAACTTGTTTAACTCAGACGCTGGGAAAGTGCTAATTCAGAAGGGCTACCCCCATCCAGGCACGACTCTCGCCTTTGTGACAAAAGATTTTTCATTGAAGAAATTAAATCACCAATACTCGTTTGATACGAAATAATTGAATGATATTGCGTAGAGCGGCCCTCGACGCTTTTGGCAAAAGGGTGTCCAGTCTACCTGTGCTCAGATCACTCGTATGGGGTGGATGGTCAGGACAGTAAACCCCCCATAGGGTGTAATTCATCCTCCCCGAACTAACCAATGAGTAACTGTGTATATACACACCAATATTCGTTTGATAGCGAACGTCGAACGAACGAAATAATTGCATCATATTACGTAGTGCGCCCCTAGACGCTGGCAAAGGGCTCCTCTACACAGGTGGACTGTCCATCCTTCCCCATACGAGAGACCTCAGGAACACAGAGTATGGGGTGGGGTACAGTAAAGCCCCAAACTAATGAGTATTACCTATATATTACTATACTACAGTCCTATGTCTGCCATGTGTACGTTCTGTACGCATCAATATTTGTTTGTGAAAAGTTTTTTCCAGTCTGGTTAGGATATTGCAGGCTTGAATCACCTGATGATTTGAAAAGAAAGATGGTTCCGTGCTTCGGAAGGCACGTAAAGCTGTTAGTCCCGGACGCCATCTAGCGTTTGTACCTATCCTAGGATTGGTTTTCGTCTACCCTTTGGGTTGCGGAGGTCAGACGGCAGTCACTCTGTGTAAAAATCAGTAACCTCGTCAAATCACCTAGGTTAGGTAGCGGACCCCGGGCTCTGAAGCGTAACCGCTGACGATGCAACCGGGAATACGCTTGGATGTTGATGATGAAATTATCACGTCTTTGTTAGTTATCACCGTTAGGGATAACGGGGTAAACAAAGCCCAGGTCTGTAAGACCCAAAGGCTACTTTTAGCGTGACGGTGGGCGTTAAGATGGAAAAACAGAATCAAAATAGTGATGGGTTGCTAGCCGCATCGCGTATTAAAATGATTCAGATTCTCGCCCACTCCCTCGATCGGCTTTTACGATCTACACGGGAAGAGAACCAGCTGGTAACCATTATCTGGTATCATTAATGACGCTAACCAACCCCCACACCGTACATATAACATAAATCTGCCGCCAGGCACCCTGTAGGCCTTTTACATTCTAAGTTGTTTTTTTTTTCTCCAAGAATCAAAGCATGGAAGAATTCGCTTTGATCTAATGGACAAAAATTTTCATTTTCGGAATTTAAATCACGCTCCAATAGTCGTTTGATGGCGGACAGCGAAATAATTGAATCATACGGTAGCTGTGAAGCAAGCGGCGCTGTGCCACCCTTGAAGCTTACGGCGAAAGGGTGATCTGTCTACCTATGGACACTCGTATGAGGTAAGTTGACAGTTGACCCCCACCGGATGGGGTGTATGTAATCCGTCCTCCCCAAATTAACGAATGGGGAAGTTTTTATATAGGTACTATTTGACAACCCTTCCCAGCAACAAGACAAAGATATATTATAATTAAATTTTTAACAAAAAGAAACAACCGACTTCAATTTTTTTTAGGAGTTTCTTCCATATCTCCAAAGTTCTTCATCATATCTTCACCAAATTAAAATGGAACCATATTGGTAGTAAAGGCTTTCTAATAAAAAAAGAATTATCAAAATCGGTTCACAATATGCAAAAAAAATAAACATACAGTCGAATTGATAACCTCCTCCTTTTTTGAAGACGGTGAAAAACTAACGTGAGATGGGTCCATAATTTAAATAGCACAGCAGTGAATTATAATTCTCATCATCATCATTTTCCTGTTCTTCCTATTTAAGGTCCGCTCCGTATGTCAACTTCCCTCCATCGTTTTCTATCATGACTTATATATTTTCTTCTTCTTATTTAAGAGCTTAGTGGCTCTTGTCGGTGGAGTATGCGCCAAACTTCTCGGTTCTCTGCCTTACTTTTTAGTGCTTGATACGACATAATCCCTGCTTTTTCTTTCAGTTGGTCTACATAGCTCTTTCTTGGTCGTCCTGGACCTCTCTCCTGGACCTTTTATCTTCCCTTCTAGTATATAATACTATAGTTGAAATCATTGCATCCAATCTCAAGTTAACCATTTTACTAGCCAAATGTTCAGCATCCCGCCTCTTGTATAATAAACAAAGTGGAAGAGACATATTCGTAATAAATCGAACCACGGGCTATACTAGATCACTAAAGTATAATAAAATTAAAACAACTGTCAAAAAAATCGACATTCCCATACAAATCGCCCGGGCGGCGATTTTTTTTTTGTTATTTGGCTGTTTGTTTACTTTCATTTACTTAATTAGTGGTCTAGGATAGACCGCGGTTCGATTTATTACGGGTATGTCCCTTCCTCTTTGTATATTATACTGGGTGGCGCAAAAGTACTGGCACTAAAGAAAATACTTTTATTTTTTTTATATGACATTTTCTGTCATTCTGTTGTTGAAAATTGTGTAGTGAACAACTGTAAAATACACTGAAAATAAACATGGACCGTTTTACTCCCCAAGAACGTGGAATAATTGTGAGTGAGGGACGGAGGGACGCTTTTCCAGGCCGAGTTATCTCTCGTTTTGGCGATTTGCCTTGGCCTGCAAGATCACCCGATCTGACCAGTCCAGACTTCTTTCTTTGGGGTTTTTTGAAATCTCGGGTGTATGTGAACAAGCCACAGACTCTCGCAGCTCTAAAAGAAAACATTCGTCAAGAAATAACGAACATATCGCAGGAAGTGTTACGACAAGTTATGCAAAATGTCATAAATAGGGCTCAAATGTGTATCAACTCTGGAGGTCACCATTTAAAAGACATCATCTTTAAATCCTAATGGTACGAAATTTAATGGCACAAATATACATTTAAAAAAACCTAAATCTAGTTTTCTAATTTAGAAAAAATGTTATAGCTGAACCAAATAGGGTCTTTACTTTTGCGCCACCCAGTACAAGAGGCGGGATGCTGAACATCTGTTTTGTAATTCAACATCAAAAATCCAGACAGACCTCTACTTAAAGTTCATTTGTTGAAATGGCGTAAATCGGTGGCGCGTCACAAAGGCCGCGTCTTTGAATGGTCGGTACGCCAACCAATAGAACGAATGGACTATACACACTACATCTCTTTTCTACCAATACTGCCGCTGACGTTATCTCACAGAAATTACTGAGCCTATCAGTGGCTGCTACGACACGGTGCGTCATTGCGGTCATTAGCCGATTAAAAAAAAAAATGAGTAGCCGTTTTGCGCTTGGAGGTACTTGGGTTCAAATCCCACTGGGAAGCATACTTTGTGAAAAGTTGTTTCCAGTCTGGTTAGGATATTGCAGGCCTGAATCACCTGATTATCCGGAAAAAAAAATGATTCCGTGCTGCGGAAGGCACGTAAAGCTGTGGGTCCCGAACGCGTTTGTTTAAACCGCTCCGTCCTGAATATCATGTTCTTAAAAAACCAAATCCTAGGATTGGGTCTGGTCTACCCTTTGGGTTGCGGAGGTCAGACGGCAGTCGCCCTTTGTAAAATAAAAACCAGTAACCTCGTCAAATCACCTAGGTAGCGGACCCCGGGCTTTAAAGCGTTACCGCTGAGGATGCGACCGGGAATAGGTACGCTCGGATGATGAATGCTTTGGAGTTACCTTTTCATAGTATTATAGTTCGCTGGAATAGTTTTATTTCGGTTTAGACGGAAACGCCAACAAGTTTGAACCAAATTTCAATAGACCTATCAAATCTAGAGTCGAGAGCCGATCTGAAAATAAGCGGATTTGATGCCGGCTGTACACAGAGCCCCTTGCCGAGTCTCGGCCGAGAAGGCTCTCAACGAGAGCACCACGTACCCACTCGCTCTCGCCCTGTCTCGGGGTGTCTCGGCGAGTGTGTACAGCATGACATTCTGTAACTTACCTTTCACAAAAGCATAGACACAATGTTCGTACGCACGCGTGTGTTTCGATGATTGACACATTTTACCCGACTGTCCTATGTTGGAGCGCTATTTTTCATTCAAGGAGTTACATTACAAATGATTTGCGCGAGTGTTTCCAAACGGGCGCATTTCTGAATTGATCGTATGCGAAGGATTTGCAACGAGTTCTTGACTCTCGATATTTTGACGTTTAGCGTACAAATGTCAAATAAACGTTCCATGGCGAATCAGTTCCGTTTCACGCTGCTTTTTTTATTTAGTTGAAATTCTTAGATAACCATTGTTGACAAATTTATAATATTTTCTGCGTAACACAATATTACTTATCGCTGTCACGACGGTTTCAAAAATACGATGCAATGCGTCGGAGCGCGAGTGGTGAGTTGGAAAACTACACGTTTTGCGTTTCGCAGTGTCCCTAAATTAAAAATAGCACTCCTTTCCGTAGGACGCTTATATTTCAGTGGATAAATAAGTCTGTGAAAGAAGAAAGGAGATTAAGGACTTACCTCCCGGCCGCTGGTGAGACCTTTGACCTGCAGCAGCTCAGCAGTGTGCAGAAAGCCGAACAACTCCTGCTGCCGAACATGGACCTCTCCGCGGTACATGAACTGGAGCAGTTGTCGGAGCTCTTGGTGAGGTACGTCTTTCAGAATCACTATGGGGTGGTCACACGGGTTCATCTGCAGGCAAAAATAAAACGTTACTTTTCTGTTCTACGGTTTGTTCCCGATTGGTAACACACACAAAATTCCAGATGTGTGCCAGTGTTACTTATTGCAACTAATTTTCTTCCCAATTAGTAACACGTCACTAACTTCAATCCATATTCCCGTTAAAAAACACTGTGTCTTAACGGGAATACTGAGATCCGTATTCCCGTTGAGTATCAGTAACGGGAGGATGGCATAATATAAATACACGAGGCCGATGGCGAGGTTACTAAATAGATTGACTGCCTTCCATTCACCCTCTAACTTTGCGGCATAATTTTAGAAAACTATTCTACAGTAACGTATGAATTAAAAGTTAAATTATTTTTTTAATTATTGTTTACTATTTAAATTATTGAAGATATTGAAATGTTTAAGATCTATCAGAACGGCCGGTGCTGAAGCGTTCCATCGGTCTCTCTCGTCTAGCAAATGACGCTTCTGAGCGACAGGAAAGTTATACGTATTGTGTTTTCTGCCTGGCTGTTTCTCTTCCTCAACAAATCGTAAAAGCCGATCTAAGAAATGGACGAGAATCTGGATCATGTCAATAGGCGATGCGGCAAGCCAACCACTATCTAGATTCCCTGTTTCCACCCTCACGCCAAACTAAGTATACTTATTAAATTAAGTAAGGCTGCTTCGAGTAAACTTAAGTTATTTAAGCACCCACGCTGTACCTCTCCCCAATAATATTCTATCATGTTGGCCGTAAGCCTAGCTGCTTGCCTACAATTCTTATTGCGCCGGTCCGATGCGGTCAAGTGCGAGTCGAACTCGTACACTATGAAAATTTAAAGTATTATGCCATAAAGATCGAGCTAATAAGGCTGAAAAAAAGAACGTTACTTGTATGACAACCCCCTTTAATTTTTAACTTTATCTTATTTTTAGTATTAGTTGTTATAGCGGTAACAGTACTAAATAATTGGTAAAAATTTCAAGTGTCTAGCTAGTACGGTTCAAGGGATAGAGCCCCATAGGCCCAATAGGGTCCCATTGGCACCCTTTGGTTACGGAACCTTAAAAAAACTATGTATGTGAATACATATGAAAATTATCATAAAGTAATTTTATGTCAAAACAAACATACAAAAAGTATTTTTTCGTATACTGAAACTTACCCAAAACTACCTCACAATGTCTGCAAGTTAGTTTACGATGCTATTACAATAATTATAAAAAGATTTATACACATTGTGGAAAAAAAATAAAGATCTTTTACAAATGATACACTACTTCCAATAAAGTGAAATATCTATCTGAATATTAGATAAAAATTTTGACAAACGTGCTGAAAGCTCGAGTCGATGCAAACTGCGCGACGCCCAACCAGACGCCAGGTTTTAAAGGGAGATGAATCAACCCCTGCACGGTTGCCACGGCAGCCGACGGGTATGTATATTGTACCTAGGTGTGTAAAAGGCCCCTTTCCCGCTAATTAAGTCCACCCTGCGAGCACGGGCTTAACGCGGCGCGGTGGGCGGTGTGTACAGAACAAGCGTCAGGTATTGCCAAATTAATATTATCACATGATACGAGTATGTCAATATTCGTTTTACTTTTTCAAACGAAGACTTTCGCGTGATAAGCAGTGGCTAGGATGGAATTAAGATGTGAATACAGGCGTGAAATATAGTAATTAAATAAAATAAAAAAAACCGACGTCAATTTTTTTAGGAGTTCCTATTATATCTCCAAAGTTATTCATTATATCTTCAACAAATTAAAATGGTACCACCTTGGTAGTAAAGGCTTTCAAATGGAAGAAGAATCATCAAAATCGGTTCACAATTGGCGAAGATATCCCGTAACAAACATACATAAACAAAAACAAAATATAAAAAAAACATACAGTCGAATTGATTGACCTCCTCCTTTTTGAAGTAGGTTAAAAAGATACGAGATAAAACAGAACCACTGAGTGACTGAGATTTGTATTAGAATTCAAGAATTAAGAAGGGGAGGCCTTTGGCCAGCGGGACACATCAGGATAAAAATGAGAAGAAAATATTTAAAAAATAAACTTTTAAAAATCTTTAAATAATAAGTGAGATGCGAACGTCAGAAACTTCTAGTTAGACAGGGAGGGATGACTATATAGAATAATGACGTCATATTTTTCAATATGCAGCTTCGCAAAGGGAAAGACAATCAACAACAAAATATTTTTTTATAACTCCCTTGTTTTTTACCGATTTTATTTGTGTTCATCTTTAGAGTACTTTCATGTTTTATAACTAAAGAATTAATATCATTCGAATCTTTTCAGCTTATGAGTAAGATTCCAGAACAAAGGCTTCGTGCGGCGCGGTGGGCGACCTACACAAATTATATTCCTAGTGGAAATATCGTTGAATATACAATTATTTCATCATGTTAATACCGCCTACACAAAATAACCAAATAAGCGGCTTAATGTCCCTAATTGTTTACTCAGAAGACTATTTTATGATTTATATGTAAAAAAAGCGCACTTGAATAATATCCTGTTCTCTAAATTACCCATGAAAAAGACTACGCCCCGCATACTCCTGCTTGTTTTGTATACGTGTGTGCAAGTGGCCAACAATTGTGTCAGATTATTCAAACTGAAAAACATATGGAAAATCGAATAATGCTAAAATTACCTCACCGCATCGCATATCGCTAAAGCCATCGCACAACGTATCGCTACCAGTCCCGCCCAAACGGTGCTACCGAGCGGCGACGCCATTTTGGGCGCATGCGTGCGATATTAGCCGACGCGCCACCCTAGGGCATCTAGATTAAAAATATTACACTGTTAACAGACTGCATACATGCAAGCAACTAATCAATATTTAATATCGGATATTCAGTCGTCGTGGCAACGGCCGGGGATGAGGTGTCTAGACACATAGTATATAAAATCGGATGTTGCAAGCTGTCCTGTTTGATGTACGTGTGCGTTTATGTTATAGTAAATGGATTCGGACGGAGGTACAGTCAGCGAAAAAAGTTGATGTTTGAAATCTGCACTAGATAGTAGAAGTTTGCTGGGAAAGGTTTGTTATCATAAAAAAGACGAGTTATGATATAAAATACTTAATTTCACTTAATTTTTATTTTTATTTTTACCTCTTACTTTTTGCCTCTAACAAATACATATGTATACATATTTTTATGCAATAATTATAATAATCAAAATATTTCTGTCAAAATAGTATAACAGTGTTTATGTAGTTTAATGAATCTGTTCTGTATGTTCTGTGACAATTAAGAATAAAATTGTGAACTTTAGGTTAAGACTAGTTACACTTGGTTTTAGTCTCTAAAACCAAATAATAACGTTTTATTTAATGTTATAAATATTATAAAATATTAAAATTGTGGGTTTGATTTTTATTAAATATTTCATAAAATATTAATAATTGTAAGTAACTGGGTATCCTCATCTTTCGAAGTTAATTATTATTTTTTACCACAAATGGCATAAATTTTTTTACAAAAATTTATTTTTACAATCCGCCCCTGTCTATCATATACCTTCCCTGTACCCCTGCGAGTGTATAATACTGATTCATATGTAAGTAGTACAGGGTCCAGCTCCTCACAAAACTTATATCCATAACTACCTAATTAATATATTAATTTCACAGTGTACTGTACAAAATTTTGTTGCATACATTTGGTGACAGAATGAATGATTTTTTTATTATTTCTTATAATATGTAGCTTGCCCAGTTTGTTATTTATTTGCTTCGGTCAAACAAATCTTGCAAGTTTTCGAGCCACTTACCGGTTTCTGACTGAGATGAAATTTTGTAAGCTAATGTAGATCAGATGACAATGTAATATTATTATCCAGAAGCTGATCTGATGATGGAGCCTGAAAGTGGCTATAGGAAAACCCTGTCATAAAACAACGCAACCCCATCAAGTTTGAACTTATTACATCTTTAGTTAATCTTAAGGCGACGTGGGTTAACAATTTGCAAAACTGTGCGTGTTTTTGAAAAATCACTGTTATTAAACTCCTACAGTTTATTCCTCAAAAAATAGAAATAAAAGGATTTTCTACAGACACCCACAATAGCCAAAACACGATTGAGCATTTTTGGCTCGATAGAAAAAAATCACAAACATAACTCTAAATTTGCCTAAATTTGCCTTTATAATACGTATTACTATTTTATACAATCACCTTTTTATATGAAAATTATTTTATATAATTAGTAGTACAGGGAGGGTCGAGCTTCTGCAGTGGAGGCAAAAATACCTGATGATGATAATGACCAGCCTGGTATCAACCGTCTTTGGTAATTCAGTTGTTGTATGATTTGTTTGTGTGTACTCTTTTAAAGCTCTCGCTCTCGCTAGCTAAGCTCATGTCACCTCCGCTGGGGCCCAACAGACCCAAGAAATGCTGGCTTCACATTTTCAAGGACAATACGCTCAATATAGTGCAAAGTGGCGAAGAAAAAGCTGGAAAGCAGACCCCTGGCTTCACAGCAATACAGCTAAGGATGCAACTGGACATACGCTGAGTTGAGAGAGTGATATGAAAATACCCTAGTTCCCTAATAGTGGCATTACACTGGTAAAGATACCTTATGGACGGTGGCACTTACGACATTGTGTTTATTCATGCTAAGTTAATTGTACGAATTGTTTTTCTAAACATCCTAAGCGCCCCAAAAAAATTTATTGCTTAAAATTACGAAACAAGATTTCAGGAAACAACAAGCAAGACAGATTTGTACAAGCTTTTTTTACTTTGGTGTTTATGTTCATTACATGTATAATTGGTGACAATGCAATGATATGGAAGCATCGCATTGTCACTGGACCACAGAATACAGTAAGAGTAAACAGAACGGAATCTCCTAAAGTACACGCAATATGCGTCTTCTTTCCCCGTCCCCACACCTCTCCCCCGTTTTCGCCTTGATGCCGGGCGAGAGCGGGCGAACACACACTGCATGGCACAAGTTGGCCCACAAGAACCGGGGGAGAGGTGCGGGTGCGGGGAACGGAGACGCATATTGCACGTACCTTAGGAGATTCCGTTCTGTTTACTCTTACTGTATTCTGTGACTGGACATAAATATATCAGATTTCAGCTCAATCAGATTGTGAAATCAATGAAAATGGTTTGCAAATTACAAAAATCACAACTTATTCACATAGGTACTACAGACTGCTATTTTGCAATTTGATCAAAAGCTTATGAAAATTGATCTTACATGTAAGCACTTTTACAATAATCACTAAAAAGTTTTTGCTAAAAATTTGTGTTATGTTTCTACCCCAATATGTACAGAATTGTCAATTGATTGAGACGAAAACTAGGAATTCTTATTATTAAACTTATTATATTGAGCTTATTTTGCATACTGAATCTCAAGAAAAAACAATAATGAACTTGTTTATAATGTTCAATTTATGACATATAAATTAGAATAGATTAAACTAGAATACTTAGTGAAAACATTATCAACAAGAATGAATATAAATGTAGTAATATGTAATAACTAGCCACTGCATACATTGTACTTTTGATATTTCAGTGCTAAGAGTGCATACAGCATTATCAATAATGTAAACAAATACAACTATATCAGTCCATTTTATAAGCACCCTGTCAACAAGTCTGTCCTATCTGCTTGATAAATAACTGTTTACAATGGCAGGTATACAAGGAAAACGTAAGCATGACTCATACCTTGAAAAGTTCCTTGAAGTAAGGGCTGCAAACAGAGAGAATCAGCTTATGAGCGTGCAGGTACTGCCCGCCAGCCGCCAGGGTGACGTCCACTAGGTCTTCGCCCTCCAGCAGAGCATGAAACGACTGCGACAGGTTCGTGTGGAAGTCGTTCCATCGCAAAGAAAACTGCTCCGCCATGGCCATCGCGAAGCGGAACCCGCAATCCTGCCCCGATGACGCCCCACGGACCTAACTGTAAACAACTTTCAGAATCTACTACGCGTCCGTGCGATGAAACATCGCATTCCCTGAAAAACGAACGCTACCCCCGCTGCCTACGTAAACTAATAAAACGACGCGCTAGAATCTTCCTGACACTAAATATACATGTTTACAGCGTTACAAATAATCTACAAACGCGGCACCCGTGAATAATTATGATGCTACACAAATACTTTTGACTGGCATGGCAATACATGGAAAAAATAACAAAATGTCGCTTGTTCACAATGCACCGTTCATTGTCCGACAAACACTTTCGTACTCTGCTTGCTTTGCTTTGGTTGGTATTTGGTACTTGTCAGGTGTGAACAAAGACTAGTTTTAAAACAAAATTTAAAATATTTTTGTCCCATTTATTTATTTTTTACATTAATTAGATAATCAATGTTGAAAATGTGATAATGAATTGAAATAAATTAGGTAGAAATAATTTTATAAAATTAACGAAAGAATAAAGTCCATAGACAAAAAAAAACACTGATTGGTTATAATAATTTTTGAATGGCAACACCTGTGTCCTTTAACAACAGTTTCCTGCCATCTGTCAATATGACATTGCCTGTCAGCGGGCGGCCTACTACCTCATTAATTTTATTTGCTCGTTGTGCGGCTACGGATAATGTAATCAAGGTTTTATTATACCGTGTGTATTAAATTGAAAGGATTATATGACTGACCATGAGAGTAGTTATCGTGTGAACGTTTAGCCAAGCAATGACGGAGTCGTGACTATCAGTAAGCGATTACAACTCATCCGTCTTATCGATCATGTGTAGTGTTTAATTCAGTAACTAATTACGTGGAGCATCGCGATGTCCGTGCACAGCGCCCAAGATGAGGCCGACGCCGACAGGACGCTCATGATAAAGAAGATCATGAGTGCGGCGTTCTACGCACTCGCTTCTTTTATGATAACAGTGGTGAACAAAACTGTGTTGACGACTTACGAGTTTCCTTCCTACCAAGTGCTGGGGCTGGGGCAAATGGTGGCAATAATTACGGTGTTGTGGTGTGGACGGTCGATGAATATAGTGCAGTTCCCACAGCTGGACAATGGCGTGGCGCGGCGGATATGGCCGCTCCCACTTATTTATTTGGGAAACATGGCCACCGGCCTCGGAGGCACGAAGGAGCTAAGTCTGCCGATGTTCACGGCGTTGCGTCGCTTCAGTATCCTGATGACTATGATTCTCGAGAGGGTAGTGCTGGGTGTGCGAGCATCCTGGCCCATCCAGAGCAGTGTGTTCGCGATGGTGTTTGGTGCTTTACTGGCCGCAGCAGATGATGTCACCTTCTCTGTATCAGGATACACGCTAGTTCTCCTCAATGACGCATTTACAGCTGCAAATGGAGTTTACATGAAGAAGAAATTGGACTCCAAAGATCTCGGGAAGTATGGATTGATGTATTACAATGCTTTATTCATGATCATACCTGCAGCATTAGTGGCATGGTGGACTGGGGACATGGAAAAGTCCTCAGAGTACATGGGATGGGGGGATCCCATCTTCTTAGCGCAGTTTATCATGTCCTGTATCATGGGTTTTGTTTTATCATACAGTGTCATGTTATGTACTCAATACAACAGTGCTTTGACTACTACAATCATAGGCTGTCTCAAGAACATTCTAGTAACGTATTTAGGGATGGTAATCGGAGGTGACTACATATTCTCTTGGCTGAACTTTGTTGGGTTAAACATAAGTGTTTTAGCGAGTCTTCTTTATACTTATGTTACGTTTAAACGCAAGCTGACCCCAAGTTATGCATTGATTGATAATGCTAAAGTGGATATTGTATAGCGATACCTGCAAAAAAAACCTACCCAGTGCTCTACATACCTAGTATTGTATTGACGGTACCAAAGATACTCTTAGTGATGCTATAATCCTTAAAATGACTGTGTCACAACTAACATTCATTATTATATTTGTATGTATTTCTGTTAAATTGAGTGAATGTATGTATGTTTTTTAACACTTTGACTGTAGAAAAACGCACAGTAGTTATCTATGCAATGTAAAGGGACTGTTTAAGCATTACTTAAGAGTTAAGAGAGTTGTAGCCGTTTTTAACTCCCCGCCCCCCCTTATCAGCAAAAGTAAACAACCCTCCTAAGCATTGATTATTTTTTTACAAAATCTACTTAAGTTTTATTAGGTATTCATTTATGAGCAAGTATATTTTTGTTAGTAGATATTATTTTACTGTACCTACAAGGTATAATTTCAAATCAAAATTACTATAATTTCCAATTTATATAAAAAAACCTAAAAATATAGTTGAGTTAATGGGATTCCTGAGTCCCCCACCCCCCTTTGGTGCATATGTAAAACTTAAATGGCCAAGAGGGGATGTTTGGCAATGTTTACTAAACACTAGAATAGGATATGAAACTGAACAATGTGTACATAGTGTAACTGAAAAATCAGAATTATTAATTAGTTACATATCGCATTCAATCAATTTGACATTAAACAATAATTATATTTATACTTACGAGTATTTAATTATTTTTTTCTATAGTATTGTAAAAATTAATACACAACTCTGTTGCTGGCAATATGTGTGATGAAAGATTATGGGTTATGCCATTATTCATTTTCCCATTAAAAAGGGAGATAAATTGGTGACAATGTTCCTTTTTTACTTTTTTCAAAGCTTTTCCTCTTTAAATACCAAATAAATACAATGCATTTTGAGTTATTATCTCTGACTGATCGAATTAAAGTCGAGTTTATGTTCAGTTGCAATAACTTATTAAGGATCACAGAGTTAACCTCATTTTTTTAAGTGAAAACTTCTTAAGGCCTATAGAAGTTTTCACTTCTAAAAGTTGGGCATTTTTTGAGATAGGGAAAAAACTGTTGAACTCGCGAACCTGTTACCGACACCACCTTGTTCAAGTTTTCATTTCTGTCTGCACTCCTGGAGTGCCACTGTTTTCTTTTTTATTCACCATTTTATTTTTATTACCATATACCATCACACTGCTAGGCGAAAGTCCCATAACATTATTAATGTTATTTATTAATTAGTTTAATAATAATTTAATTAATTAATAAAATTTTAGATTATAATTTAAAAGTATAATAACTGGAAGGATAGTATTCGACAATTACTGTAGTCATATTTATGTGCCTAGACCAACTAGGCGAACGAAAATTGATACTATTTAATCATGTTTATCGTATTAATTTCCTATTTTATTTGTATGATATACTATTTTATCATTTTAATCATAGATATTATTATGAGCAGTGAGAAAATACTGCTACGCTCAATCGTAATGATTTTTAATCTGTATTGCATTTCAAAATAAAGGTAGACAGCTAAGACAGTGGACATATTGCGGAAAACTTTGTAGGGTTACTCCAAAAGGTACGCAAGGCGTACGTTACTCCGTATCTGTGTTTAAGTGGCAAGCAACATTGAGCGTTAATACATAATGATAAAGTCTAATTTGATTTGACATAGAAATATGATGTCACTATCGGACGACTATCGTTTTATTTTATAGAGTAACCCCTCTGGAACTAAATTTACGGCATTGCCAATATTCGGTGATGCCATCTTTTTAGGTCTTCTAACTTAGTTGTCAACCTGTCATTAGTTTTAGTTATATGAAAAACCTAGTGAATAAAATAATATTTATTCATTTTGAGTGTTTGATCATGATCACGAATTATTATATTGTGAACACTGATTTTATTACGATATAAAAATTATTTGTAAGTACAAAACGAACAGTTTTTGTAAGGTGAAGTAAAGGTCAAAGGTCCAGGGGAACCCTTAATTTTTTTTCTTAAATAGTAATCAAATGTTAATTAATCATTAAGACTTAGATAGTCCTTAAAATTATTTGAACAACCGTTGAAAGTATGACTTGCAGTCGTTCTAGTTTGAAAATGCATTCTCAGCAGGTGGGCATTTTGAGTGAAAAACGCATTTTAAAGCATTTACAACACATTGAACGGTTGCTCATAAAAGCTTGTAAAAATAATTTCAAATGCCTCATTTGCCACTGGACCCTAATAAGTTATAAGTTCGCCTTAACGGTAATTCTACAGTCTTTTTTCGCTACCTAATTAAAGCGTCACCTTTTTCCCACTTGCTTTTTGACAAAATTAACACCAAATGTAAAAAAGCTATCGACTATATCTTGTTTCGTTTTCCGCCTAATTAACGCGCTTTTTTATGTGGAAGTGACGCGTTAATTAGGTAGCGAAAAATACGGGAAAATGGAATAAAGTATCTGACAGTCAGGAAGAAGTCAAGCATTCTGCGTCCCCGTTCTGTGTTCGCTGTTATTTTACGCTATATTGATGACATTTGCCCCGCACAAATTCTGACGGCGTCAACCGAAGCATAATCTATCGCAGAAATGGAATGCAGAACCCTTCTTGACTGATAGATCGATAGCTAAAGATATTGATTACATGTATTATTCAAAGAGTTGTCTTGGGCAATTTGTAAAAGTCAGGGCTATCAGAAATAGACATTTCTGATTGACCTAACTATTAAATTCACTTTTAAATGTCTGGTGTTCCTATCTCATGATATACCCGGTGTAAATTTACGGGTGACATATACGCGAAGGGGTGACTCACACCGTCAATTTGATTAACTTCCATAAGAGACCAACGACAAGCTGGGATTATCTTATTCATACAAACATGTTTAGCCGACTGGACAATTTGTATGGGGAAAGTAGATTTTTTAAAGGTCCAGCACTAGTCCTATAGGAAAAGTTGTTCATATGGACAGATTGAATCACCCCCTCGAGTTTTTGTCGTACATTCGGTACGTGGCGGCTCTGTTTATCATCTAAAGCCATGGACACGAGTTCGTGCGGAGAGCGGATGTAGGTACATACGCATTTCCTCAGTACATCATCTGCCTCATTTAAAAATGAATTCTTCGGATTTTCGTTGATAATTAAATAAATAGTCGTTATTATTATGAAATGTTTATGTAAAAGGTAAACTGCAGGCACCTTTTGGAGTGCGAAATGGATGGGTGATACTAATATTGACCACTAAAATAGTAAACCTCGCTATTATTATAAAGCAGCCTACACACGACAAGTTGTGCATGTTCCTTGTGCTGTACTGCAGATTGTTTGCCATGTTTTGTTGTGTGTAGGCAGCTTAACATTGAGGGCTGCGAAATTATGATAAAGTATTTTTAGGACGACACTATCGGACGACTGTCGTGTTTTTTATGGCCCTGGTACCACAAACTTAGTTGTCAGCCTTTAAATGCAGGTGGCAGACTAGTGTTCTTGCCACCCGCAATCCGCGCACTCCTGTATTCGAAAGGCTGGTTCCAGTGACAAAACGTCCTTGCGGACCACCAGAGTGGAGGCACGTGAAAACCAAGAACATCTTCTCTCCTCTTCCTCCCAGACCGCCATAAGGTGTACACGTGCCTAGAAGATTTATTTTATTTTTAATTAAAATCATAAATTAGAAATTTAAACAGAATAATTAAGTTCAGAAAAATAGGAGTGCATAAACCGCAGGAGGTTATATCAGCGTTGCAGCGGAATAGCACACACAAGGAAGAACCACACAACTGCTGCTACTAACCCCGCCCTACTTGGTACGTGCATCAATTATCTCTGTTACTCTGAAGTGCATGCGCACGTCGCGCTTTTGTCACGTACGATTTTTTCCAACTGCGTATAGAAATGAAAAAAATGTTTTCAGACATGACGAAGGCACAAGCGCGGAACTTTAAAAAAAACAGTGTCGCACTGCAGAGCATTCAAAACTCAAATAATAACATTGAAAGTTCAGTAGCATTTTTAATGTCACAAAATGAAGAATTTCAAACAAGAATTCATGTTTTGGAGGAGAGTGCTAGGGAAGACAAAAAGTATATAGCAATTTTGGACGAAAAATTAGGAATTTTCCAACAAGATAGTAGGAAGGCGAATATTGAAATAAAAAATGTGCCGAAAAAATCCAACGAAACTAAGGATGACCTAGTTCAAATGGTCATAAACCTATCCAATTCAGTGGGTTGCAAAACAGATAGATCCGTCATACGGGATATCTACCGAGTGCGAGGAAAAAAAGACTCAAATGCAAACATGCCAATTATAGTGGAGACAAATTCGACTTTGGTCAAAAATGATATGCTGAGGTCGTGCAAGGCTTTCAACATCAAACAAAAAGCGAAACTACATATGCGCAAAACATCTGGGCATGCGCTCTTAGGAGGACACCCCAATCTTCGTCTCGGAGCAGCTTACTCCCAAGGCGGCACGTCACGGGCAAGGAAATAACCTTGCCCGCGACTTCGTGAAGGCTAAAACTTACAAGTACTGCTGGACAGCGTATGGAAGAGTATATCTCAGAAAGGACGATAACACACCAGTGATACTTATTAAAAGTGAAGCACAACTCCAAAAACTTACTATAGACAAATGACTACTTTTAGTATATTGCCTGAGTTTTTGTTTCTTGCGTGTAATAGGTTTTTCTGTAATTACTCTTTACTACTTAAAACTATTATGCTCTCACTCACTCATTACTATTAGTCTCCAACAATTTTCACCATACTATAATACACACAATATAATACACAATATAATACACAATATAACACACAATATAATACACAATATCATACACAATATAATACAAAATATACCACACAATATAATACACATTTAACAACACCTTATAATATTCGAATATGTGTGATACAATCCAAACTATAACTGAAATGGACAACCTAAATATTGCCAGGTCAGTCTCTTGTGATGTATCAGAGCTTACTAAACACTATCAAACTAATAAAAATGACCTGACTGTAATTGCTCAAAATATTAGAAGTGTATATAGCAACTTCGACGACTTTATAATTAACATGTCATCTCTCACCTTTGAACCCGATGTCATCGTTCTCACGGAATGTCATCTCGACGCAAACAAACCTATTCCCATCTTGAGTGACTATATCTCTAGTTCAACTTCGTTTCACCTAAATCAAAACGTCGGGGTTGTTATTTATGCAAAAGAAAAACTTAAGCCTAAAATTAAAGAAGTGCGGTTAAGTCACGCATCTTGCCTACGAGTTGATATTCTCAATCATACCATTCTTGGAATCTACCGATCCCCATCGAATACCAACGCTTAAGGCTTTATAAATTCGTTAAGTGAATGTATAAATAATTTTAAATCTGCTACTAATCTTATTATAGCCGGTGATATAAATATTAATATCTTACCTAAATTGCAAGAGAGACCATACGAGTTACAAAATAGAATATCCTATCTAAATATGCTTGCATCTCATGATATCTTACCTGGTCATACCTTGCCTATGAGAGAAAACAGCTGTCTTGATCACTTTATGATCAGAATCAATAGGAAAAAACACTCTGCTTTCATTGCTATTCTAAATACTACTATTACAGATCATGCAACTACGTTATTATCAATAAATAAAATAAAAACTAATAAAGTTATTCAAAAAACTATTACAAAAACTAATTTTGAAAATGCATTATCTTATTTACAAAAGAAAAATGTTTCTGAACTACTTTTTTATGAAGATCCAAATTTATTAGCAAATACACTTATACAAACTCTTATAGAATCTCTAAAACAAAACACCACCACAACAATAATTCCAAAAATGCAACGTACGGTTAAGCCATGGATGACCAAGGGTATTCTTAAGTGTATACAAAATCGAAATAAATTACAAATGGAATCGCGTAGAGATCCAGATAATAACATTAAAAAAATTACTTACACAAGGTACCGAAATTTTTGTAATAATCTTATTAAAAGAACTAAAAGAAACTATGAAAAGAATTTAATTAATAATGCAATAAAAAATAATAAATTACTCTGGAAAAACATTAAATCATTAACCTACACTAATAAGACTAAAGGAACTAAACAAGAATTGATAGATCTAAAACCAACGCCTCTTGAATCAGCGAACTATATTAACAATTATTTTGCAACAATTGGCAATCAACTTGCAGGACATACAATCAACTATAACTAAAGATGAAACATCTGCGTACCTCCAAAACCTTCCCAGTCAATCCCAATCATTCGTTCTGTTAAAAACCGATTATGAGGAAGTTGATTCTATTATTAGAAACTTAAAATCGGATAGCGCTCCGGGATGGGACAATGTTCCAAACCGTTTCATTCAATATATAAAGGACGAAATTGTCCCTGTTATAGTCCATCTAGTAAATCTTTGTTTTGAAAAGGGTATATTCCCCTCAATCCTCAAAGAATGCATTATCACTCCAATATACAGGGGAGGAGGTGGAGACAATATCAGTAATTACAGGCCTATCTCAGTAATAACAGTCTTGGCGAAAATAATTGAGAAATTACTAAATGTAAGACTCTTAAATTACCTCGAAGCACACAATATACTTTCAGGCTCACAGTTTGGTTTCAGGAAGGGAATTTCCACCGAAGATGCTGTAACTTCCCTAACTGAAACCATAATTGAAAACGTAGATAAAGGCATTAAATGCTTAGCATGCTTTATCGACCTTAAAAAAACATTTGATACAGTCTCCATCTCCATCTTGCTGGCTAAATTAGAAAAAAATGGTGTTAGAGGCCATCAACTAAAGATCTTCGAGGATTATCTATTGGACCGGATTCAAAAAGTAAAACTGGATGCATATATAAGTGAGGGACAAAACGTGACCTTTGGCGTCCCGCTGGGAAGTGTTCTGGGCCCAACTTTGTTTCTCATCTATATCAACGACCTATGCAACACGACGCTAAAAAATGCAAAAATTTGTTCATACGCGGATGATACTGCGATAGTGTTTACAGGTCCAAACTGGGAAACTGCTCGTAAAAATGCTGAAAATTGCATGGCCCAAGTAGCTATGTGGTTAAAAAACAATCTCCTAACCCTAAACGCATCAAAAACAAACTATATCTTTTTCAGCATATATAACAGTACTCAACCACCTGTTGATTTTGACATAAAAATCCACTCATGTAACCAAGCTCTAAATTGTATCTGCCCTTCAAACTAAACCATATTAAATATTTAGGTGTAATGGTGGATCAAAATCTTTCATGGTATCCCCAAAGCGAACAATTATCGGGAAGAATACGAAAATTTATATGGATGTTCAAGACTCTAAGAAACATAGTTACACCAACTCTTCTTAAAAAAATTTATGTCTCTCTTGTACAATCTATAATCATCTATTGTATACCGGTCTGGGGTGGTGCCTATAAAACCAGATTTCTGGAGGTTGAAAGATCGCAACGCACGCTTTTGAAAGTTATGTACTTTAAAGAAATAACTTTCCTACTACTTCTTTATATCAATTTTGTGATTTATTAACAATTAGAAAGTTATATTTACTACAAATGACATTAAAAAAACATAAAAGTTTACCCTATAACCCCCAAATTGCTAGTAGAAGAAGACAAAATGCAGCCTATGTTCCCTTTGCTAAGACTGACTTTGCAAGAATTCAATAAAAAATTCGCTCTGCCAATATATATAATAAATTAAATGAAAAACTAAATATATATAATAAACCATCATATGAATGTAAACCGCAAATAACATCTTGGCTCAAAGAACTCACCTATGATGATTTGGAGAGTCTTATTGCGATTACTCCTCCATGTGCCAAAATGCTATTTTGTACTTATACACACAAACATTCAAAAACACCCACAGTACACACACGCATAACTCGCTCTCACAACACGCACACGCACGCACTCACACGCACGCACACACACACACTCGCGCATACACGCACACACACACACACTCGCACACATACACACTTTTTGTTTATAATTTAGTTATATCCATACTGTAATTTAGATTTTTTGTTTTATTTGGACTTTTGTTTCTTAGCTAGGTAGATAAAAAAATGAATAGATACGGAAGAACGGGACCTACTGGTACAAGTATTTTATTTCTTAAAAGTAGGCTCCAACACCTAATTATTGTAATTGTTACACAATTTACCTATTTTTTTTTTATCTTACGGTTGCTCTATGGGTCAATTCACGCGGCGCACACTTAAAGAAATATAGAACTTGTTTAGTACACAAAAAGATACTAATTCCAATTGCCGCTCAGTTCGCCGCGCTGAAATTGGTATCTTTTATTTAGTAATTAAGTTTTATTTTTCTTTAAAAGTGCGCGCCACGTCTTATCTTGTAGCTGTCACCACGCGTTGCGCTTCACCCGGCGCCATATGCTGGCCATATACTGAACCATAAGCTGAGTATAAATGTTTAAAATGAAAACTCCTAACACGTCTGTTACATTTGCAAAAGACGAATGCATCTACCTGCAGATGGATAATCTGTACGTACATACATGCTATGTACAGGGCTCTGAAAACGGCCGTAGACGGGGTGTCACTTATTGCAATAAGGTACAGGAGGGAAGGTAATATGGTCACCGCTTTAAGACTGTTAACTCAAAAACTGTGAGGCTCTAACTTATGACAAAAATAATGATACAATTCCTGGTTGATTGCTTTAGTTGTCTACGTCTTCAGCGCATCTTTAGCATGACCATATTTACCAGATGGTACCTGCATGGCTTCCTTTAAAAATATCACGTCTAAATATTAGGTCCTTACATATGAAATTGCCGTTCAGTATCAAAAAAGTGAAACAAGTTTTTTTATGAAATTATTATTTAATCAATCGAAGTATGCGCAGTTGTTATCGATACACTTCCGCCATTTTATAGGCAGACATTGATACCTTTGAAAAAAAATCCTGGGAGCGAGAGTCTATGAACTGTTTGAAGGCGGTTTTGACTGCCTCATCAGATTTGAAATTTTTTCCTTGTAAAAAGTTATCCAAATTTTGAAAAAAGTGGTAATCGGTTGGGGCAAGATCTGGACAGTATGGTGGGTGACGCAGAGGTTCCAGTCGCAGCTCCTCTAACTTGGCGATCGTTTGATGTGCAGTTTGTGGTCTAGCGTTATCCTGAAGGAGCAGTGGGCTAGAGCAATTCATCAGTCTCGGTTGTTTAATGGCGAGCTTTTCCATCATTGTTTGCAATTGTTGGCAATACAAGTCTGCAGTAATCGTCTGGCCTGATCTCAAGAAGCTGTAGTGGATAACACCAGCACTGGTCCACCAAACACTAACCAGAATCTTCTTTTTGGTCAGTTTTCGCTTAGGGCAAGGTTTTGCCGGTTCTCCAGGGTCAAGCTATTGTGATGATCGCTTCCGATTGTCGTACAGGATCCATTTTTCATCACAAGTCACGATACGGTTCAAAATCCCCTCATTATTGTGGCGATTAAGCAAAGAAACGCAGCAAGCAACGCGTGTTTGTTGGTTTGCTTCAGTCAATTCGTGCGGTACCCACTTTTTGAGTTTTTTAATTTTGCCGATTTGGCGCAAGTGGATAAGTATCGTTTTGTCACTTACGCCGAAGGCTGCTGCTAATTCAGAAGTGGTTTGAGATGGATCCGCTTCCACTATCGCCTTCAATTCTTCGTTATTCACTTGAGTATCAGGTCGTCCACGAGGCTCATTGTGTAAATCGAAATTTCCAGAACGGAAACGTTGAAACCAAAAACGCACCGTTCGTTCGTTAGCGGTGCCTGGTCCATACACGTCGTTAATTCTTCGAGTCGTTTCTGCAGCACTGGTGCCACGGTGGAACTCGTATTCGTAAATACCGCGAATTTTCAATTTGTCCATACTTGTTGTTATAGCAATGTTGAAACTCAAACAAATGATGTTAAAACAAATGAAATACGAATTTTAAAACAATATTTTTCTGGCTTTATTTCGAAATAAATTTGAATTTGGAATTCCTAATGAAACGCAAGATATTTGATATTAAAGTTGCCAGTATTGAAAATCGGCAATTTCATATGTAAGGACCTAATATGCCAAAAGTGTTAAGTATATTCTTACCATAAATTACGAATCACAGCACCCGGTGTAGTAATTTTCAAGTTTTTTCCATTATCATCCGAGCGTATTCCCGTTCCCGAACATTCCCGGTAGCATCCTTAGCAGTAACGCTCCAGGGCCCGGGGTCCGATAAGTATACCTAACCTACGTGTTTTGACGAGAGTACCAATTTTCAAGATTGGTTTTCCATTCTATAGGTAAAAATTATTAAGTCGCGAGCAAGATTTTTCGGGATTTTCTATTTCCTATACTTTTCAAATTAAAAAAAAGTTACCATATTAACCGTCTGACCATATTACCCTGTCTCTTGTGCCCTTGTCGAATCGCACTGCGTGAGCGGCAAGTCCCGGCTAGAAGTGAAATTTCTATTTTTAGGAATATTGCCAGGATATTTATAGGAATATTCCCGAACGCAGGATTACGCAGCGCTGGCGTCGCGTTAGGATGTGTCAGTTCACACCGAGACGCGACGCGACGTATATAACCAAGCATTTAAGAAGAAATTTAGAACTTGTTTATTAGCCAAAAAGATACTAACTTCAGCGACGGACCGCTATGCCGCGCTGCACGGCGCAGCGGGTCCTTACTGAAATCTTACTATTTTTATCTAGTAAACAAGTTCTATATTTCCTCCAAAGTGTGCGCTACGTTACGTCGCATCTCGGTGTGAACTGGCCCTAAGCGTTGCGCCTGTATAGTATAGTGATGTGCCGTCCCTGAAAACTGGGAATATTCCCGTAAATATTTTCGGCATATTCTTAAAAATGTAAATTTAGGGGAAAATATACAAAAGGTGGGTACCCTAATGTATATTTTCCCTTAATTTACATTTGCGGGTACACTTAGGAACGTAATTTCGCGGGAGAGGGTAAGCTTCCGTTCTGTACCTAATCAATATATTAATTCTGTGGTTCAAAGTCTACGCGTTTTAAAAGTGCAGTGCGCTTCAACTATTACCTGTAATGTAAATAGTAATATAGATATTTATTAAGTGTTGCCATAAATGTTAACTATTATCCTGTTTACTTTTATATTCATGGTAATGTTTAGTGAAATTTTAATAAAGAGCCGATCCCAAATCCCTATTCAGGGAAAGGCTGAATTTATTTAGAGAAATATTCTTGCTTTCCTATTTACTTTTAGGGTCATTTTACACCGCGACGTAACTCGACGCGATATATAACTTATTTACCGCGGCGTAGCGGACTGTCACTGAAATTAGTATCTTTTTGTGAAGTAAACAAGTTCTATATTTCTTCAAAAGCGCGCCGCGTCGGTTCGCGTCGCGCTTCGGTGTGAACTGGCCCTTAGGCGTTGCCTCCACAGGTAAAATTAATTATCACGGGGAGTCGACATAAGTCATTCTTCGTATTGCCGCGTGGAGAGACGTTCTTGTTGACATTGTACTTAATGGTTTTACCATAAAATATTGAGTACTTGACAAATTTTAAAAAATGAATAGTTCTATAATACATTATAAGCGTAGTACATAAATATTTCCCGGATATGTATTTATTGTATTATTAATAAAAATCAATGTTCACGTTTAAATTTCCATAACTGCGCCAAAAATGCTATTTCTGTCATGGACCATGGCGGCGGTTATTTGTCAGATGACGTCACACACAGGTAATAGGCACATACAGAATGGCCGTCAAAACATTATTTTCGTGTGACGTCATCGGAGACGAAGCCATTCACAGAACGTTTTCGACATAGATAAAAAAAATATTGTAATTCGTATTCGCAAAACTCTGTATTATTTATATAATATACAAATGAAATATGTTTCTGTATGCTCCCATCTAACAGGACGACAACAAACTCGCTGCAGTGAACTCGACCGAGCAGGCAACGCCTTATATACAGTTATATTCCAAATTGTGATATAATATTGTATTATGAAAATAATTTTTTTTTAAATATATTGTATAAAAAAGTAAATGAGTCTTAAATTTCTACCTCTTATTTAAAGTTGAATAGAACTGGCCGTGTGACGTCCAGCCTAGAATAGGACCACTCCATCTCTTTCTGTGGATGTCCTAACAGACAACTGCATTCCCAAGGAGGGAGGACGTCGGACGGCGGCTAGTCGTAAAACTATAGTCAAATCGTTTAAAATGTTCCGGCTATTTCTTCTCCACTTCGAAAGGCCCTGGGCATCCTTGGGTTACCATTGACATACATACTCGTACATATTACCTCTATATTTGGAGATGAAAAAGCGGGAAAGCACACCTCGGGCTCCAAAGCAGCACAGCTGAGGATGCAGCCGGGAACGCGCGAAGTTAAAGGTACAGAAAGGACAAAGCCCGTAAATATAAACAAGTTTTCCTATGGGACCAATGCTGGGATTTCGTAAAAATCCGACACTAATACAAATTGTCCGAACAGCTGAAATTTTTGTATGAGAACGCCCATTTTTTGAGATATACCAGCACTAGTCCCATATGAAATGTAGTTCATTTTGTCTGGCTGTGGTGCCCATATAAGTTTGTGTCATAAATATTGTCGGTTTCCTCACGTACCTAAATACTTAGTCTGAAAAGCCGACCAAGTTTCCATCGATTTAACACTTCCACTGCTGAAAAATGCAACGTGACGATTATCACCAGGGCGAGTGGTGATGATCGTGTAAGTAGCGGCGACCCGACCGATTACTCCCAGTAGTCCTCTCTTGCACTGTCCCCTGGGGTGACAATTTTTCCCAAATGTTCACTTCCAATTCATGCCAGAGGGGACAACTGGGAATCGTAGCAATTGTCACCCGTGTCAATTTATTTGACAATACTACATTTACCTATGCGATAAACTGTAATGTATGGCATGTCCATTATTGTCCATGTACAATGCACATGCTTGTACTTATTATGTAACAAGCATATAATGGTACCTACTACAATCAGAAGCTATTACTACAACGTCGTGCAAAATGTATCCACAATCCGCATGTGCAAAACCAAATTAGAGAGTTTACGGAAAAGACACTTTACCAGTATAACGCCGCTCTCAATGATCTGACCACATGGACGCACTTTTGAAATCGGGAGTCACAATGAATGGTTTGCGCGAGCGTTTCCAAAAAGGCGCATTTTTGAAACGGTCATATGCGAAGGATTTGCACGTCTTAACCACCTTTATCAAGCTGTATCTCGCTGCTTTTTTATTTGTGTTGAAAGTTTTAGAAATCCATTGACTAATCTGTTTTCTGCTTAGTAAATCTGTTTTAAAAATACAATGCTAAGACTTCCACGTTGAAAAATACGTCTTCTGTAATATGTAGGAAAAACGCTGGATACAGACCCCAATCGGCAATTTGTAAATCCTTTAATTTCTTAAACTTCTTTGGCTTCTTGTGGCTGTAATGATGATGATGACACTTTTTTCCAAGTGTGCTCCGTTACACACACATTTAGTGTCTATCTATACTATCACGTCTTTGTCCCTAATGGGGCAGACGGAGCATTTTGGGCGGCTCTAAACAGACAAAGGTCAACAAAGATCGCAAGACCCGAATGACACTTTTATCGTGCTGGGCAGTAGGCACGAGTATGGGAAAGAGAATCAAAATAGTGTTACCAACCGCAGGTCTATTAACATGAATTGTATTTTCGGCCATTCCCTTGATCGGCTTTAACAATTTGCGCGGGAACAGCAGAACAAAAGCAGTTGGTACATTTTAAGTTTTTTCTTTTCTTCCAGACCAGCATGGAAGATTTTTTAGTGTCAGTTTGTACAAAGTACGGGAGTAGTAGAGCAAGTTCAGTATGTACTGAACTTGCTTTCCTGGTACGTCCCCACTGAGGACGACTTAAACAGACTTCCATTAAAATTCCCATTTGTCCCAAGTGGTGACGATTGGGAGTTCAAGCTGTTGTTTTTTTATTCCCATCTGACCCAACTGGTAGCAAAAAGAACGGATATTATTTCGTCCCCAGTTAAGTTAGATAGAATACTCGTAGGTAGCTGATAGTAATAGATACATCAACAAACGAAAGTTCCCATTCGTGGACCGTTCTATTCAATCTGACACCAGTGTTAGCTACTAAGCTACGAGTAACAACTTGATAAAAAGATAGACTGAACTTGCTCCAAAAATTTGGCTGGTGCTTAAAAAGTCGTGTATTGAATCGTGGTGGTACTTTTATTGTTGCTTGCTTGTATGCTACATCTGTAACGTATCTAATTTGTGCTTAAATATCGCGAACGACAAGTAAACACTTGTACAGCAGTAAACACGTAGTTATACGCCTTGAAAATTTAGGTTTCATCGTTATCGCCATTTAATTAAACAGTTTTAGCCTTCCAATCGATTGATGAAGGCATTAATATACGTTTGTTTTTCATGTGCGAAAGTTGCCAACACTGATGTCAGATTTTTCAAGCTGTCCTAAGGCCTCTTTATCTCACGCAGCCGATTCAGGTTTTCATCAACCGCTGCCTACGGGCCCTACGGCAAATACTAGGCATGTTATGGTCTGAGAAGATCTCCAACGAAGCCTGTGGGAGGCGTGCCGGGAATAGCCAATTAACAAGCAGATCATGCGACGCAAATGGACATGGATAGGCCATACTCTCAAGAGGGAGCCCTCACATATCCCTGAAGTGGATTCACCAGGGCAAACGAAAAGTTGGCAGTCCCAAGCCGACCTGGCGACGCACAGTTGCCACGGAGATAAAGACAATCAAGCTAACCTGGCCCGAAGTAAAGAGAGTAAGCCAAAGAGCGATTGCGATGTAGAAAATATGAAAGCCCACTGCCCCACCTCGCCTTAGGGCCTTAAGTCAGAAGGTAAGTGCAAGCATTTCTAGCTGATGTACTTGATGAGTGCCGTACAACGAAGAGAGACGGGAACAACGGCTCTACATGCCTTCCGAAGTACAGAAGAGCGCAAAATATTTTGTGTCACTTGTGGTCACCCGTCCGCGTGTTTGCAAAATGTACCTACCTTATGGAGATTCCCCATCGGTTAAAACCCGCATCTTGTGCAAGAATGAGACTTTCATAAAGAGAAACTAAATATTTTTTAGATGTTTGAGTTTTCCATGCGAGGTCTTTTAGGGCCCTTACACACGACTTTTTTAGAAAAGGCAGGTAGGTACATTTGTTCCAGTAAATTTCCTATCCTAGTATTTGTTTTTAAGACCGTCGCGTTGAGTCTACGTAAATAAACTTTTAACCTTTATAAAATTAAGGAGGTAATAGCCCTTGCGGGAAAAGCGACTCTTCTCGGAGAGAATTTGAGACGCGCGTATTGCTCCTAGGTATTGCTCATTGGCTTATACTAGCTAATTACACACATAGCACAGCGCCATCTATCCCGCACGGAAAGAATTAACTTCACTGGCGAATCGCGTAGACACCACCTGAAAAATGGATTTACCGTGAGATGGGTGGAGTGGAAAAAGGGTTCTTGTTTCGCTGGTTTCTGCTGATCAACGCGATTCCAATGTTACTCGTAGATGTCTCCGTCAGTTTAAAATTCAAGTTTATTAGATAGATGTTTTTATTTTACCGGCGAGGGAACTCGTCGCTATAGCACAGAATAAATAATACTAACGTACAGAAGTCTAACTCAGCAAAGAAATTCAAAGAAATATCTACTCAATGTGGCTAGCGATATGGTTTAATTTAGTCACATCAGAACTCAGCACCTTTTCTTATAGATACCTAGACATCCATTACAAGCCAATTTCATTCTTATTATTATTCTTATCTATATAATTAATAATATAATTTCATTCTTATCTTATTTCATCTTTACTCTGGACAAACGATTGGTATAACTGAATTTACCACCCGGAAGGCCGCCTGTGCGCATAGTAATAATGTAGGTACATTTTCGATACCTAAACGGGGAGTGACACAGGTAAAAAATATCAACGTCTCGTCTTAGGTTGTACTCTACATAATTAACACGTCGCGTTTTTAAAAGTGGAAAATAAGCAATGTGTTGATTAAATATAGAAAAAAAAAACGGGAAAATGACCGAGGAACTAGTAAAATTAAAAAAAAAAAAATTATAGAAACACTCATTTATTTTTCAACAAATTTCAGCCACATAAGTGACATAGAGGCCTGTCACAAAAGCGGCTAAAATGATGAATGATGATGATTAATGAATGAACATACGCTGTTCATCCGACAGGCTCGAACGCTAGCCAGCTTTAAATCACATGTGAAATCACACCTCCTTTCTTCTTTGTAAGTCACTCTATTCTGCACAATTTAAATTTTACCTAACAGGCCGTACCTAAATTTTCCGGGGTCCAGTGCTGCCCCCATTGAAAATAAATCATTTCAAAGAAAACGGAGACATCATTTTGCTACTACCGAGTCCTAGATAACCCTTCAAAGTATTTTATGAACTCCTGTTTACAGTTTAAAGTGAGAACGTTAAGCTTTACTACGCACATTAGCCGAAAGTGGCCGTTTTTCGCAAATGTGCGTAGTAAAGCGTAGTTCATAAAATACTTTGAAGGGTTATCTAGGACTCGGTAGTAGCAAAATTTTAAATGATGTCTCCGTTTTCTTTGAAATGATTTATTTCAAATGGCAGCATTGGACCCCGGAAAATTCAGGTACGGCCTTAAAGAGTGGCATAATTTTGCGACATTTTATTTACTCTTTTGACTCAGAACACTACCATAATTAAATTTTTAACAAAAAAAAACAACCGACTTCAATTTTTTTAAGGAGTTTCTTCCATATCTCCAAAGTTCTTCATCATATCTTCACCAAATTAAAATGGGACCAACTTGGTAGTAAAGCCTACAGTTGTAGCTGCAGTTGTCTGGTGAGGAATTTCGGTCTCCAGCTCCAAATTCTTTTCTCCGATCTTAAAAAAAAATACATGGGACCAACCTTGCAATGCATTCTTTACAACGAAATACATATTTTTTAAATCGGTTCATATTTGACGGAGTTATGAGGTAACATACACAAAAAAAATACATACACGTCGAATTGATAACCTCCTCCTTTTTTGAAGTCGGTTGAAAAATTCTTTAAAATACTGCTCATTCACAAAATAACGTGAAATACTGAGAAGGTTGTCGAGGCCACCGCAGTCACGTCAGATGATGTTCATTATTAATTTCGTAGAAAAGCCTTTGGCTATGACTTTATCCACAGACCTCGGATGAATTACGTAAGTAATTAAAAATCTACAAGCTTTTGTATTCGGTATTTAATTAATACATTCTGACTGACTGACTACATCTAAGAGCCATGCTCTTGTCGGTGTCATTGTGTCGAAACAGACGCACACGATGATATTTTTGGCAGATATACATTTGGTGAGGTAGAGGTGATTTTTATCCACCTGCTAAATTTTTGGAGCAAGTTCAGTCCGTGATACTGAAATACTTTCTATAAAAAAAGTTATTAAAAGTCGATTGCGAAAACGGCCACTTTTGGCTAATGTGCGTAGTAAAGCTTAACGTTCTCATTATAAACTGTAAACAGTAGTTCATAAAATACTTTGAATGGTCATCTAGGACTTGGTAGTAGCAAAATTTTAAATGATGTCTCCGTTTTCTTTAAAATGATTTATTTAAAAAGGGGGGCAGCACTGGACCCCGGAAAATTTAGGTACGGCCTTAACCAACTTCAAAAAAATGAGGAGGTTATCCAATTCGTCGGAAACTTTTTTATGTTTTTTTTATGTAGGTATGTTCCCCGATTACTCGAGGACGCCTGGATCGATTTGGACAATTCTTTTTTCGTTTGAAAGTTTGAAAAGAAAACACGGTGTCCAGTGCTGGCCCCATTTGAAATAAATTATTTGTAAGGAAACGGAGATATCATTTAAAATTTTGCTTACGCAACCCCATAGAGTTTGGGCCCCATACTCCATGGGGTTGCGTCATTTTATAGTACAAGGTAATAATATTGAATTGTCATCTGATTTACATTGGCTTACAAATTCCATCTCAGTCTCAAATCGGGAAGAGGCTCAATTAAACTTGCAAGATTTGACCCAAACAAATAAAATCAAAAGCTTGTTAAAAATACATAGGTACCTAAATTCTCTTTCTTGTAAAGGAGTTAAATAGGAGATGAATTTGCTTTATAAGCTTTGTTTATAAATAAACCTAATGAGTATCTGAAATTGTTGCAGCGAATTCTAAGAAATAATTAGACAGGATTTGATGAAAGTTGAATGCCCATGCCGCATTCACGTCAGCCCGCCTGTAGTGGCATTCATCACTATGTGGTAGACACTGTACAAAATGACACAGAAGAATATAATAGGTTCTTACATGTATGTACTTCACTGTAACACTGTGCCAACGAAATACAAACTATTCGAAGGCACGTAAATAGCAAATTTGTAGACTTAGTGTCAGTTCACACCGAGACGCGACGTGACGTAGCGCGCACTTTGGAAGAAACATAGAACTTGTTTACAAAAAGATACTAATTTCAGCGACAGCCCGCTTTGCCGCGCTGCGTAGCGATGCATAGCGAGGGGCAGCGGGGTCTCACTCTTTTCGTCTAGTAAACAAGTTCTATATTTCTTTTACGTGCGCGCTACGTTGCGTCGCGTCGCGTCTTGGTGTGAACTGACCCTTAAAAGTATTATATAATATACTAGGTACTTTTTTTTTAAGTTACAAAAATATTTATCTACTTAACTAAAACTATAATCTATATTAAAAAATAAAAATAAATTTAAAAATCTAAATGTGGTTCATGTGGCATGGTGCCAAGAACACTGGCTGCCTTCCCGCGCTGAATGGCTTCTGCAATTCTCTGCGTGAGATTTGCCCTCTTTTTACCAGTGACGTCGAAGAGCCAATGAGTATTTTTTTATTTGGAAACTAAATATGAGCGCAATATTTATATTTACAACTCCCCTAGAATTTTTAATTATATTTTATCTATTCCTCCGAGAAGTGAATTGATTCAATAATTAATTAACGTCTACTAAAATATTTATGAAACCATTTTAAAGGTGAATCCAGTCCATAAACTGAACAACTTTCTTCTAGGAACGTACATATATCGGAATATAATTTTTTTTTTTGCTTTTCATACAAACTGTTTCATACAGCTGATCCCTAAAATTATTTTTTATATTTACCCCGAACAAGATAGTCCAGAAGCCAACAACTAAATATCATAATTTTTGTAGCGCAAACTACTATACAACTTGACAAAAAGGGGGTAAGGACCGAAACCAAGCAACCCGAAAGGGAGTAAGGAGTAAACGTATTAATTAATGTGAACAACTTTTACTATGGGACCAACCCTGAAAAATCTTGTTATTTAATTTGATATCTAAAATGGTTTACATTGTGTAAATATCAAATAAATAAATTGGGACAAATCACATCGAGCATAATCGAGCTAGTCCCAAAGTAAGTTTAAACTTGTGTTATGGGATACTAACTCAACGATACTGTATTTTATTTGATTCTATAATAAATAAATAAAAAAGTATTACAGGTATCTACTTTTTTTCCCTCGCACCTCGATGGTGTAATGGTGTGAACTTAAAAACTATGTCCGTCTTATTATAAAACCCAGACTAACTTTGTAACTAGGTTTAAAACATTATCCGCCTAAATCAAGTTAACATCTAGTAATATCATACTATCTCTCCTGTCAATGTCAACTTGATTTGTGTGGATAAGGGTTTAATACTAGTAACAAAGTTAGTCCTGTTGCCCTTTGAACCGACTTCAAAAAAGGAGGAGGTTATCAATTCGTCGGAATCTTTTTTTATGTATGTTCCCCGATTACTCGAAGACGCCTGGACCGATTTGGAAAATTCTTTTTTTGTTTGAAAGAATATACTTTTCAGGTGGTCCCATAGAAATTTTATCAAGATCGGTTGTGTACTTTGGTTTTTAAACCAAAATAAGTATACACTGAAGTTGAAGTCGGCTTTTAGTTTTGAAAAATTATATAATAAGGTTTAAGTTTAGTCTGAATACAAGTGGTATACAACGTTAGAAATAAGAAACGAACACACTCCCGCCAATACCGCACACTTCACAGTCACGGGCATACTTTGCTCGTCTGTAAAAGCCCTAATGATGCACACGGGAAAGCCCTGTGATGACGAGACAAATATTGAGTGTCGCCTTTGCCACTCTATTATTTAGTTTCCAACTCTGAGATCAAAACAGATACGTGTCGCTCTGAATTGAATCCCAATTCAGATGAGCTGAAGTGAAATATTCTAACAGTGATGCGTAGCAATCGTTTTCTATGAGCTTCCGTTTTCGTTTGGTAGCTTATTGCCCTAAGATAAACTTTTTTTTTATTTAAATCTCTTTTTTCCCCACTTTATCCCAAATTACGTAAAATACCTCGCGCGTAAAGGTTGAAGATGAGCTTGGTCTACCCCAAGCTCATCTTCAACCTTCACTTTATAACGTTAGCTGTTCCGTCGAACTAAGAACCAAGAGGAGTAAGTAGGTCTTAGCTCGACGGAACAGCTAAAGTTATAAAGTGAATGTGGACAATCAGCTTGGTGTACCTAGTCCTCTTGGTTCTTAGCTCGATGGAACCGCTAAAGTTATAAAGTGAATGTTGACAATCAGCTTGGTGTAGTCCTCTTGGTTCTTAGCTCGACGGAACCGCTCCGCAGCGCTCGCTATCTTCAGATATTTTATATACAGCCAAGATTTTCCAACCTTTCTTTTCCTGCTTAGGTATTAAGGCTTTTGAAATGCCTTTCTTCGTAGTGTCATCATCATTAACTTAATTACTCAATAACATCACCAGTCTCATTATCAGAGCAAGTTCAGTCCATTATACTCAACGAGATCTATCTACTTACACGGTTTATATATGAGAGGACGAAAATTGTATTTCAAATGAAGTACTTTGAATAATATCTGCAAATAGGTATACGTGACGCCGAAATGTGCGAGTATGGCTCGTACAGTGATTAAGAATATATTTCTCTTTTTTGCGCCGCACAATGTTCCAATGTTCCAATCCCTAGGTTGACTGGGAGAAAATGCTCTTAGCATTAAGACCGCCATTTGTTAAAAGTATTTTTACTTTTGAATGATTAAGTGTGTTATTATATAAATAAATTAAATAAATCAATCGGTTTGTATTTAAAAAGTAGTTAACCAGCCAACAATTATTCCAAAATTTCCAATCATAATTATTTAACATCATTGAGTTCAATTTATTGAATACTCCGTAAACGAAATATAACAAATACTGAATATCCGAATATCTGAATGTGACATGATATTTTGAACATTAATTATTGCAACACGATTATTCGACCACAGGCTTTTGATATTCGATAATTGTACGCCATTCGAATTCGGCATGTAGATAAGCACTAATACTCAGAATTAATATTAAATAACTGAAATTAAAGAATACCCGCTTTAGTTTATGTGTGTGTAAGTGGCCAAAACTGGTGTCAGATTTTAAAAGCTGCCTTTAAGGTCCATCGATAAATGTCACGTTCACGTCACACGAATTTCATGATTTTTTGACTCCCTCCTCCTTGTCACAGTTTGTTACAATTTTGAGACCCCCCACCCTCTAGTGAGACATCACATATTTACAGATTATTTTTAAAAAAATATTGAAAAAGTGAAGCATTGTTATCATAACGCTCGAGCTGGAAATATTTTATAGTTTTTTCATGGATAAAATTTTGTGTTTTATTTATTGCTTATGCAACGTGGAAAGGACATACCCGTAATAAATCAAACCACGGTCTATACTAGATCATTATAGTATGAAGATAATAAAATGACAGCCAAAGAACAGCAAATTTCGGCATTTCCATACAAAAGTGTGTAGCCGCCCGGGCGGTTTATATGGAAATTATTACAATTATTTTAATTTCATTATACTTTACAGTGATCTAGTATAGACCGTGGTTCGATTTATTACGAGTATGTCCCTTCCACGTTGTAGGTATATACATTTTGTACTGTGACTGTGACTTCCCGTGTGATTCCGTGTCAGAATACGATCACTCCATCTCTTCCTGTGGATGTCGTAAGAGGCGACTAAAGGAAAAATAGCACGTGCTCGTGCTACAATAGCATTCCCAAGGAGGGTTGACGTCAGGCGGGCGGTCGGTCGTAAAACTATAGCCAAATCGTTTAAATTGTGCCGGCTATTTCATCTCCAATTCGCTAGATTTTTGGCACCCTTGGGTGACCATATATATGCATTTTATATTTGGAAAAGAAGAAGCGGGAAAGCGTTGGGGTACGCTTTCCCGCTTCTTCTTTTCCTTCCTTCCTCCTTTCTTTGGCTCCGAAGCAGCATAGCTGAGGATGCAACCGGGAACACGTTCAGATGAAGAAGATAAATTTTGTACTGTGACGTCACGAACCATGACCCTTCCTTTGTCACAAAATGCCACATTTCATTGACCCCCCTCCCCGTGACATGTGACGTAATTTATGGATGGCCCCTAATGGAAGCGTATATTTGAAGGCTTCAAATGTAGAACTGATGACGTATTCGCCATACAGCCTAGACCTCGCACCTCGCGGCTTCTTTTTGTTTCCTAAAATTAAAGACAAACTTAGAGGCACACGTTTTACGAGGTGAATGCGTTTCACGAAGCCATTAAAGAGGTCCCTAAAGGAAGGTTCAACTGTTTTTAAGAAATGGTTCTAGCGAATGCAAAATTGTATAAATTGTGAAGACATATCTTTAAAAATCAATAAAACAATTATTAAAAAACATTAGATCTCGTTGTTAAAAAAAATACATCTCGGCTCGTCGACGCGCGACGCCGCTGGTGACAAGAGGGCGGGTTATTTTTATGTCTCACGCAAAGTATTGCAGTAGCCATTCAGCGCGGGGATGCAGCCAGTGTTCTTGGCACCATGCCACATGAACATTTAGATTTTAAACTCAGTTTTTTTAACTTAGATTTCAGTTTAGAAATTTTTCTTTTTTTAAGATTTTATTTTACCTCTGCCGACGTGATTAATATTTGTGTATAAGTATACTTTACCCATGCAAAATTACAGCTTTCTAGATACTAAAAGTCTCCTTGTACGTGACTTAAGGTTTTCATTGTACGTGATTCTGCATAGTATCTTTAAATTTTTATAACTACGTAAACTTGTTACTTATTCACTATTGGCTTTATCAACAAATTATTCACATTTAAACATAAAAAAAAATAAAGTACAATGTAAACTCTGTGCCTAAAACTTATTATTTGAATCAAAATTGCGCATTTTGAATTTTACACGTTTTTAAAGCAAAAGTACCAAAAAATTATTACCTACATTCATCCATGTCAAACGTGCTGTAGGTATTCCAAAAAATGTCAACGCCTGTACCAATATATATTTTTTTGTTATTTAACAACTATTATCATTATTATTTAACAAAATTTTGAATTTTTGAATCATTTTGTTATTTGTCAACACCCGTGCTCATAATGGATCTAATTTCACCGGTTTTAGGTATATAAAGCAGCCCATAAAACACGCGTGTGTTAGAAACGCAAATAGTAAAGTTATATTCTATAACTCACGATTTGCTATTGCGAAAGAAAGGGACAGAATTAATGGTAAATCCAGTATGAATGAGAGAGTAAGAATGTTTTGAGTTGTGTGTGAGCGAGATAGTTAGATAACATAAGGTGAAGGTTAGACAAAGAAAAATAATAAATCAAACATCGAACGTCATCGTTGTTTCAATATTTATCTTTGTATCTTACATATGCGGAAAATTGTTTTTTTTTTTTCAAATTTCGAATTCGCATGCCGCGCGACGCCGTCCAGTAGGCCGCACGCCGACTAGGCTGATTTTAAAAATTAAAACGGCGGGAAAGCAACAGTGTATCACAGTTTTATGGTTGAGTTTATTTAAAATCAAAAATATCAGTTTATTAGGTATTTTTTTCTCGCAAGTGTGTTGAAAAACGTTGTACGATATACGTGCGTATATCGTACAACGTTTATTAAACACACTCAGCTCCTTACGCCCTCGCCTTCGGCTCGGGCTGAAATTCCGCTTCGTGTGTTTATAACCACCATAACGCACTTATATCGTAATGTATACTATAACAAAATTTTTCTTTTTTTTGCTTGACTGCCAAGATTATTTTAAAATCTATGTGTTCAGATTTCAAATGTGTTTTAATCTCTCGATAATTTATTTTTTAATTTTCAGTCTCAATAGATTTTCCACCTACTAGAGGCTTCACCGGTTTACAAATATGATATCGTTATATTGTACTCATACTGTGATCCTGACATGACCCGACTGCATGTTTATCTAAATCCAAAAATCCCCTCTTGGGCTCCCCTACTAATACTGCGTAGTCATCTGATTCCTCGCCCGATAGTTTTTTAAATAACTACGGCTCTGGATACAAGTCCTTTAGAGCCTTTCTTTAATTTTGTTCTTTATTCTTAATTCTAAACTTAATAATCCTAACAAGTTACAATCAAAGGGTGGTGTAGGCCTTTGACTGCTTCAAGGGAGCTTCTGGCGACAAATCTATACGACTCCACTGGTTTTCATAGACGATTGAGTGGCGGACGACGCCCGAAGACGCCCACACAGTCCGCATCACAAATATCACTACAGAGCCGTACTACGAGAATGACTGTCCACTTTAACTTTTTTACACATTGTTCATGAGCATGAGAATTAATAACACCAAACAACACCAGTTTCATATTATAAAGTCCACTAAAATCAATTTGCTAAAATAATTAAAAGCAAACCCCAACCGAACCCTTTGACTTCCCGCCAAAAACCCTCGCCGGATAGTGACATTAGAGCAATGGTTTTTTTTTAAAGAATTTACGGGTATATTGGCATATTCCTATGTTTTCTTTTTTTGGGAAATTTGAATATTAAATGAGATACGAACCATCATAAACCTGCAAAATTTGTAAGATTTTCAACTCTGTTCAAACATCTAGCAAACAAATTTGACGAGATTATAATTTACTAGCAGTCCACCCCGGCTTCGCCCGTGGTACACACATAGCCTATGTCACTCGGGGATAGTGTAGCTTTCCAATGGTGAAAGAATTTTTTAAATCGGCCCAGTACTTTTTGAGCCTATTCATTACAAACATACAAACATACAAAAATAGGTACAAATCTTTCCTCTTTATAATATTAGTGTAGATAGTGTAGATAAAGAAATCATAGCAACAGAGCCATATCTTTATTTTTTATTTTTAATGAATTAAAGAAGTTTAATCATTTAAGTTATGGAGGAGAAATCAGGGGACTTCGAAACGTAAATTTCGTGTACTTTTCATAGGTATTTTCGGTCCGAGCTGCATTTGTCTCTATCGCACAGCGCGACAGGTTGTTCTGGCACAGCGCGACAGCAATAGATTTTACAAATACTTACCTATTTTTCAATTCTCTTGATCTTACTATTTCCTTTTAACTAAATATAAATTATAATGGAAAACCGCGCTTTGATCAACCCCTACAAGTCTTCAACCTAGAATACCTGAGACTGACAGCCCTAGATTGCAGACGATTCGTTGAATTTCAACTTAGAGGCTGCGCGTCTACGCTTAGAAATGCTGTTATATCATAACTCGCTTCTCGGTTACTAAATTCACGATATTCCCGAACATTATTTACCCGTAGTTAGTGAGTACGTCACACAGATCTGTATAGACTACTAGATAAAGAAAGTCCTTTTATCTGTGTGAAAACCTAGCGTGCCAATTTACAATACAAATATTTAATAAGAAATTCAATTATAAACTGGAAGGAAACTTTTTTATTACAACCTCCAACGTTTTTCAAAGAGTTGCTACGGCTCAAAACGGCAGATTTAGGTATTTTACAGTAGAAAATGAAAGTCATAGGTACATACACGAACTAAAAGTGACGATACTGAATAAAGTTAATTTTGGCCTCAGATCGACACGCAAATACATACATAGGCTGTATCTATCTTGATGCATAGTCTGTGGTACGTCAGTCTACAAGCATATTATAATTAATTGAACTTAGTACTACTGGTAGTAACTTAGTACTTGTTCCGTGCTGCTCTGGGAGAAATTTCTTCCCGCGAAAATCGTATAAGACTTATATATATATAAGTCTATCGACGGAATGAGCGCAATGTAAATCATGTTAATAGGTGATGTATACAGGCTAACTTTTTATCCACCTGCTAAGTTTTTGGAGCAAGTTCAGTACATGATATTGGTCTGAGAGCTGGCACTAATTTTTGGGTAGGCAAGTTGAAAACTTGTCACATACCTCTCCTATTATACGCCAACACGGAGCTGCAGACCTGGCTGGTGAGTGAAAATAGAAAAAAAATCACAAATATACCTACCTCTAAATTTGCCTAAATTTCACTTTAAAAAAATATCACTATAATGATTATATTATATTATTAATAGATTATTATACAATCACCTTTTTATATGAAAATTAAACCAAAACATGTATTATCTAAATTACTAGTCGATTTTGCTACACAAAAATTATAAATATAATACAAGTAATGTTTGAAAAACACGCACAGTATTGCGAGCTGTGAACCCATCTCGCCTTAATTAGATAAATATGGTTGATTACTAAACATTTTCATCCCTGGGAGAGGCCTATGTCCAGCAGTGGACGTTATGCGGCTGAAATGATGATGATGACTAAACATTTCACGCCCTTTGTTAAAATTGATAGGTATGCACATTTTATGCGTATTTTTATTCAAATTTCTACTTGCTTTGACTATGTTCTCTTGTGGCGTCCCGTCTGTAGTTATAGGCACTACTCAAACTACATGAAAAATTAAGATAACTAAGCTAGACGAACTACTAGTACTTTATAATATGTTCAACGGTTTCCATTAAATAATTTGAAGGGTTCTAATCATTCATAAAAACAGACTTTATCTATTGCATTTGTTTCCGACTGAATAATGTATTTATTTCAAAGGCGGGAACCACTGAATATATATTTATGTAGGAACATTTACATATATACATATATAGTAATCGATTATACTAAATTTTTAGAGACAGGTGCCACAGTATGAAAGGAATTAAACTAATTAAAAAAAAATGATAAAATCCGATCAAAACATTGTTAGTATTGGCATAAGTTCACACCAATGGGAGAAGACGCTGGTTTCCGAAACACAGTGCGAACTAACTCGGAAACCAGAGACTTCATGTAAAATGCACATGTATTAACTGTCAATAAAAGTTTATTATTTATTATTATAATTAAAATTTTCTTAAATAATCTAGGTAATAGGTAGGTACTATATGAATACTCGTAAATAGGTACTAATAAAAATACGATCATAATCTTTTTTAATTAACCTATAAAACAGAGTTGCATAGATAGGTATAAATACTACGAACTTGGATTGTAATATTATAATAATTAGTTAAAAAATATACATTTATATATATATATATATATATATATATATATATATATATATATATATAATTACAATAAAATATTTTGTAAACAAAAATATAAAACAGAGATGCGTAGGCATAGAATACTACACCCTAGGTCTTAGGTAGCGGACGTAACTTTGACCCAGAAGGAGAATTCTTGCCTGCACACCTCCGACAGCCATTACGGCATCATTGCCAATTATACTCAGGGAATGTAAAAACTTTAATAGCGCGTTTTAGAACAGCAATTTTGCATGTGCGCCCGCGTGTATATGCTTCTTCTTCTTCTTCGTCTAAGCCCATTCCCGGTTGCATCCTCAGCTGTGCTGCTTCGGAGCCCGGGTGCGCTTTCCCGCTTTTTCTTCTCCAAATATAATATGCATGTCAATGGTCACCCAAAGATGCAAAAGACCTTGCAAAATGGAGAAGAAATACCCGGAACACTTTAAATGATTTGGCTATATTTTTACAACCGGCCGCCTGCCTGACGCTCGCGTGCATATGCATTTAGCGTGAATGAGACAAGTAATGCTTATCTAGTAATCTAGTAAGTCAATCAAAAGTACTTAGTTATATCGATAGATGCAATAAAAAAATATCAATAGATGGATTAAAAAATGCATTAAAAACTTAATACAAAACAGAGATGCCACATAAGACACTATACCGTGTAGTGTCTTATGTGGCATCTCTGTTTTGTATGTAGTATGTACATGTAGTTTTTAACAATTTATCTGCATATAATTAAAACTAAATATAACAACAATAAATTAAATAAAACTAATATTACAAACACAAACATTAATTTATATAAAAAATTAAATCCAAATCGCCACCGTCAACAGGCAAGGTCCCCAAGAGGCTGGCGGCATTTCCACGTTGTATGGCCAGGCTAAGCCTTTGGCCGAAATGCGCACCAGCCCTTGGGTCCCCAGAGACGTCGACACAGAATACAATAAGAGTAAACAGAAGGGACTCTTCTAAGGTACGCGCAATATACCTCCCCGTTTCCCGCACCCGCACCTCTCCCCCGGTTCTTGACGGCCAACGTGAGAATCGAGGCGAAAACGGGGGAGAGGTGCGGGGACGGGGAACGGGGACGCCTGGGTGACGCATATTGCGCGTACCGGAGATTCCGGCCTGTGACGTCGATCAAACGTGTGGAGATCTCTCTAAACAATTGTCGAGTTTCCGCACCACAGGGCCCTAATGTCGCAAAAATTTTCTTTGTCGGCAAAGGGCGCAAATATATATGGTTCACCCAGACCTCCGTACTTGCGCTTTTTAACCATTTCAGCTCCCGCTGCGGCCGCGCCTGCTCTACGGCAGTCGCTTGCAGGGGTGATGGGGCCACGGTGTCCTTTCATCCATTCTTTCAATAAATAAGTAACTAGGTTACATAACTAGTAGTTTTTTACCCGAATGCGGCAAAGCCGAAAAGGAGGGTATATGTGTTTGACCTGTACCTATGTTTGTCCCTATAATTCTATGTTCCCTAGTAACTACTAAACGGCTGAACCGATTTTAATAAATTATACATGGTTAGATTCGTCTTAACCACTAGAGTAACATAGGATATATTAAAATTATTGGAAATCAAAATAGCGGATTTTATGCGCCAAATTGCGCGGCATATTTTTTTTTCCTTTTCAGAACCTATCGAATGGGGTCTCAATTTAAAGGATTTTATTTAAGGGTTACAAAAATATATTCAACTTATATGTCTAAATAAAATTTGGAATGAGAAATGCTAAAAAACGATTTTTATGTCCGGTTCTATGTTCCCTAGTAACTACTAAATGGCTAAACCGATTTTAATAAATTATGCATGGTTAGATTCGTCTTAACCACTAGAGTAACTTAAGATATATTAAAATTATTAAAAATCAAAATGGCGGATTTTAGGCGCCAAATTGCGCAGCATATATTCTTTTTCTTTTCAGAAACTATCGAGTCCCCACCCGATAGTTTCAAAAATAAATAAATAATAAAAATTGGTTGCCTGTAAAGTCGGTATACGGGCGAAAGTTTTACGTGACAACGACTTCACTCCACTTCACTCCAAACTTGACTTCCACTCGGGCATGGTTAGCCCGCCTAAGAGCGAGAGAGACAGACATAAAAAGTGAAAGGCACGCGTGCCTCTCACTCGCTCTCATTGTGAGCGCATAACGTGAGCGGAGCGTAACGCAGTTTCTTGAAGTGTCACCCGGCTAACCAATTTATAAGACGTTGTCACGTCAAAATAAAATCCTTGAATAGAATCCTTTAATTTGATACCCCTATCAAATTAAAGGATTTTATTCAAATATTACAAAAATATATGCAACTTAAGTATATGTTTAAATGAAATTTGGAATGAGAAATGCTAAAAAACAACATATAACGTCGCTTCGCCAAACGCATTCCCAGTTGCGTCAGGCCACAGAAGACAGTAAGTGCCTAGGCATAGGTAAGTACTGCTGTTTGATCATAAAGTCGGGTTTTTTGTTTTTTTAATAATTACTTGTTTGAAAATGTTCTTGTCCCTTACACGTTGTATTGTATCTATACTTACAGGGTTCCACAAAATATACTGATAGTTCATCATACTAAAAATCTTTACTCAAGGAAATATGCAAATTAATTTTGACTTCCCATAAATCCGAGTTTTTAGGCTCGCCGCAAACGGGCCACCGACCACAGCCACCGGTGGCCAGCGACAAGCAGATACATTTTGTTAAATAAAACGCGGCGTACACGTGTGGCCGGTGGCGGCCACATTAGTATTGAAGTGGTCGTCGTTGGCTGTGGTCGGTGGCCCGTTTGCGCCGAAAGCAAAAAAATTTTGCCATATTCCGCTGGGTTACTTGGGATAGTTGATCGGTATCATGAACTGAATTTACGTTTAAAATAGTTTCAGTACTTATATTTTCTTTTATGCGAGTGCTATATTCATCTTTCAACAAACATTGAATAGCACTGGCATAAAAGAACTAAGTAAGTAAAATACAACTCAAGTATTGAATTGCCGTGTTTCAATAAAGTAGAAAAATTTGAGAAATTTTATCAACGTAAATATTCTTAAATGTAAATATTTGTAGCATGGACGAATATTCATACGAAGTTAGAGCCGTTACGGGCGGACATTTTATAAATGGAATATTACAGCTATATTCAGTTTTCCAATTAATTAGACATCACTATATAGTTAACGCTTCGATGCAGAATGAAATCAAATAAGGCGAAACGAATAATCAATATGCGTGAAAAAATATCGGTGTTGTGGAAAATACGTAGGAAATTTATGTTTATTGCGTAGGAACATTTTATAAACAGCTACTCTCTGAATCTATTTACAATGATATTTAATACAATATGGGAAAAAAGTAATTATCTATTTGATGACTCAAGTTTTAAGAACTTACTTTGAGGCTAGCTTAATCAGTGTGAATTTATTTTTTTATTTATATTCAAAAGCTTGTAATAAGTAAGCCTTACAAGGGTACCTAATCGGGTATTAGGTGTAACTAAGGGTACCTAATAAAGTAAATTATTTATCTTTGGTATAGCAACCCATCTATTCTGATTACTTTTCTCGCCCACCATCATGCTAAAAGTGGCCTTTGAGTACCTATGACATATGTATGTATTACTGTTTTATTATCCTATTAAACGTTATTTATATATTTATATTTATGTATGTTTATATATTATATGTATTTATATATTCGTATATTATTTAAACTCTAAGTTATTTGACATTACTCCCTTCATCGCACCACCATATATTTTTATCGTAATTCCTGTCACCCAAAGGTAGCCTGTATGAAATTGCCTTGGTGATAAGGCCGCCTATTGTACGTATACCTACTTATACTGTACATATTTGTGAATATCTATACTAATATTATAAAGCGGAAGAGTTTGTTTGTTTAAACGCGCTAATCTCAGGAACTAATGGTCCGATTTGAAAAATTCTTTTTTTGTTGGGTAGTCCATTTATAGAGGAAGGCTTTAGGCTATATAACATTACGTTCCGACAACCACGCGAACGAAATCGCGGGCACAGCTAGTTATTTAAATGTGTTTTTGTTGTAATAAAGTGTACTTGCTTTTTTAAATTGTCCTGGTAACGAACCCAGAATGTCTACAGCAAAACAGTTATAGGGGTTCTACATTTTGATTTTCAGCATCCTTGGGTGACCATTGACATGTAGGCTGAGTGGTCTCTTCTACTAAGAGTTGACTGTACATTCATACCCTTTTATATAATAATAGCAGTCCACCTCGGCTTCGCCCGTGGTACACACATAGCCTATGTCACTCGGGGATAGTGTAGCTTTCCAACAGTGAAAGAATTTTTTAAATCGGCCCAGTACTTTTTGAGCCTTTTCATTACAAACATACAAAAATAGGTACAAATCTTTCCTCTTTATAATATTAGTGTAGAAGTGTAGATATTTTCTAAATCTATTCCTAAACGGAGGAGTTATGGGGGAACATACTTACATACATAAAAAAGATAAGTATGTATATATATACATTTGAGTTGAGTAGCTCCTCCTTTTTTAAAATCGCTTAAAAAAACCTTTTAGTCATAGAGATATAATAATATGTAGATATGTATGTCGATGCTTTTAGTGAACTATTGACCCAAACTGTTTTTAACGAAACTTAGCTTTGATCTTTGAAGATTATTGGGAAGAAAATAAAACATAACTATAAGTATCAATAGTTTATTACATAAATTATAGCCAAGCTTACATTTACGATTTAAAACTGTCTAAGTTTTATTTCTATAATTCTGTATACGAAGCAAGAGCGTGTCCGGTTCGTAGGAGCAGACAGACGCCCTCGCAAACTCTATAATACTCGAATATGTATAAAAAATCTTACAAATAAATCTAACATCGTTCTATGTTTTACAATTAGGCTATGATTGGTATTACTACAGTCAACTATATACCACTGTTACAATAATTATCGGCCTTTAATCACTCGTAAAAGCAATGTTATAGTAACTATTCCTTATAGGTACAGTACGACTGTAAACGTATCACAAATATCTTGAAATCTATAAATATAATGTACCTATATAATGCAATAGTCTACAACGAATTGGTAATATATTAAGTAAAATTATGACCTATTATTGTATATGAGAAAAAAGTTTACGTCTATAGTAAATTTAATTATTGCAAGAGGAATATTCCTCGGTTAACACAATAAGGAAAAGTCTTAAACACGGAAAATGGCATAATTTTTATTAATAGTCAAGTCTGCGGTATAATATAATAATCTAAATATGGCAGCTTATTGATATCATTAAACAAAATTCACAAACCTGTAAACTTTTTAAAAAATAATTAAATTTGTATACAAATAAATATATTAACAGTTCAAAATGATCGCTATTGATAAATAAGTTTTAAGTTTGTTAGTTGACGTCTTTGGAGAAAACGTGCATTGCAGTTTATTGCCGCTTCTTCTGCACTTGCGCCTAGTAAGCGGCATAAACTTAGCTGTAAGTAACGATTTGACGTCAACATTTGTGTTAAACAAATAACCTATGATAATAAAGATATTTTGAATTTTGAATAAATAAAATCGTTGAAAATGTTTATGTATTCATAATTTTCCGTTTTCCGATACAGCTTAACTGTGTAGAATCGAATATTCCATTGTAGACTAATGCAAGAGTACTTTAGAAACCATTATTGATATTTTTTGTAAACAAAATACCGACTTCAAATCCAGTGACATAGAAAAGCTAAATATGCAACAATTTCATACTTTAGACGACATATTTTTTTGCCAGTTTCAAACCAAACAACACAATCAATTTTTATAAAATTTCTTTGAGACCACCTGGAAATTATAGGTACCCTTTCAAACAAAAAAAAAATTATTTCGACGAATTGAACCTCATCTTTTTTTGAAGTCGGTTATAAAGGGTATGTGCGTGTCGTGTGTGTCAGTGTTGTAACAAGGCACCGCTCTAAAGGAGGCACGTTTATTGCTGCGACTGATTTATTTGCTATCGGGGTTACAATTTACAAAATTACATTTACAAACACACCTATTGACGCAGATGACCAAGATTTTTTTAAATAAAATATCAGTTTTCGGACCATAAAGTACCACTGGGTATCCCAAAACTTATTTCTGTATTATTTTATCAACGTTCCTATTTGCATTGCATGTATTTATGCATTATATTTGCACTGTATGTATTGCTTTTAAAACAGAGTTTTATACCTAGATGATTTTGTTTGGGCTAAAAAGTAAATTGTTTAGGTATTTAATCTTTTAATCACAACCCATTAACCAATTAGTTTCTTAGCTCAGTTGAATAAATTCAGATTTTACTTTATTCGTCAATTAGATTTATCAAGATGAACTTTATCAAAATAGAAACGAAAATGAACAGTTATTTCAATATTTGTCATATTTTGAGACATTGATCACAAACCAATTAGTCAAAACTTTGATTTAAGACGATACAGTCCAGTGCTGCCCCCATTTAAAATAAATTATTTGTAAAGAAAAGCGGAGATAGGTATCATTTAAAATTTTGAGCTAGTAAAACCTAGATAACCCTTTAAAACTATTTTATGAACCACTGTTTACAGTTTAAAGTGAGAACGTTAAGCTTTAGTTTGCATTTTTGCAAAAAGCGACCGATTTCGATTTTAGATTTCACTAGCTCAAAATTTTAAATAATATCTCCGTTTCCTTACAAATAATTAACTCCGTGTATCGTCTTAAATGGATATAAAACCTTTATGCTATCTTATAGTTCCTTCGTCGGATGTATCAAAAATCTTATAGGTACCCAATATATTTTTTAATTTATTCTATCTAATTTCAATTAAGTCGTTACATCATAGTTTCGGTTTGCATAAAAACATCGAATACGCTTTTGTTAACATAGTGTATTAGCGTTGTAAGACATTCATCTTACCATTGTCGTATCTAATGTCAAAGACACAACACAAAGGCCCCGGGCTCCCAGGCATTGCAGCCAAAGATGCAAGTTTAGACATGCTCAGATGACAGAGTCATTATTAATACGTCAAAGTTGATCATAATATCCTTATAGAATACCCTGTTTCAAACACAAAGACGTCATCAAGGTCTAGTTTCAATCAAGAGAGAAGGAGTTTGGACCATATAATTATTAACTCGTAAGGGTTTCATATGACATGATGCATAATTTACCAGTTTTGGTGAAATTAAAAGCCCAAAGTGCATTCAATACGGTAATATTATTAATTATTACGGGGGTTAATACATTCGTTTTTCGGGGTCCAGTGCTGCCCCCATTTGAAATAAATTATTTTGAAAGGGAACTGAGATATAATTTAAAACGTTGTCTACAGTATGCCCCTAGTATGTATGTGTTTAAAGTAAGAACGTGAAGCTTTTTTTGCACATTTGCGAAAAACGGCCACTTTCGGCAAATAATATTTGTATGGTCATATTTTAATGCCTTTTGGCCATTTACTTTTACTGAAACTAGTAGATTTTTCAAATACAAAAACTATAAATACATATTTTCTGCTTGGTCTTATGGTTGACCGGTAGAGAATGCCATATGGCATTTGGTCCACCACTTGTACAATAGTTTTGTGCAATAAAGTTTTTAAATAAATAAAACTTATGCCGTGGTTACAAAGATAATTTGTACGATAAAATTTGTTTTCCTTTGAAATGACATGCTACGGAAAATTCAGGTACGGCCTTAAATAGTATTTCAAAGGCTGGTATGAGGAATCAGAAAGTGTAATGGATACAAAAGCACAAATTTACATTAAACAGTGCATCTGACATTAAAAAAAAAACTAATGTCAAGAAACGAACGAGTGACATTAATTACAAAATTGCATAATGGAGTGCAAACAATACACAGTTGTCAGCAGCGGGTATTCTAGTGAAAAGGGCGTTAGAAATGTACACAAAGAAAAAGCCGCGAAAACGGCCACTTTTGGTAGTAAAAATGTGCGTAGTAAAGCCACGTAAAGCTTAACGTTCTCATTATAAACTGTAAGTAAACAGTAGTTCACAAAAAAGTTTGAAGGGATAAGTAGGACTTGGTAGTAGCAAAATTTTAAATAATGTCTCCGTTTTCTTTAAAATGATTTATTTTAAATGGGGGCAGCACTAGACCCCGGAAAATTCAGGTACGGCCTTAATTATTCATGAGCGAATAAAATGAAATCTTTTTGTTTTCGATTTCAGATTAGGTAAGTATTTCAGATTAGGTAAGTATCAATTTTTTTTATTATTAATATCTTTGATATTAATAATAAAAAAAATTGTCAAGTACCGAATTTACGCGTTAACTGGGTGTGACAGAGTAAAAGAACCAGTTACGCATTTGTAGTAGTACCACAGAATAAATAATACTAACGTACAGAAGTCTTACTCAGCAAAGGAATTCAAAGAAATAGCTACTCAATGTGGCTAGCGATATGGTTCAATTTAGCTCACGTCAGGACTCAGCACCTTTTCGTATAGATACCTAGACATCAATTGCAAGCAAATTTCATTCTTATTACTCTGGACAAACGATTCGTATAACTGAATTTACCGCCCGGAGGGGCCGCCTGCGCGCATAGTAATAATGTAGGTACATTTTCGATACCTAAACGGGGAGTGACACAGGCCTGGTGGTACCAAACACATCGTATGATTTGCGCAAAAAATACTATATCAACACTGGTTGCTTTTCAAAACAATAGATAGGTAGGTATATAACGCATTTAGTCCCGGCTAATTACTATTGTACTATTCTTGTTTTAACTAACTGTTTTGTGTTATATAGAGTAGGTACACAAACAAAATTGTTATGGAACAGTAAAATCTAACCTAAAACCAGCATATTTGCTTAAGGCCGTACCTGAATTTTTCGGGCTCCAGTGCTGCCCCCATTTAAAATAAATCATTTCAAAGAAAACGGAGGCATTATTTAAAACTACGCACAATTGCGAAAAACTTTTGGCTAATGTGCGTAGTAAAGCTTAACGTTCTCACTTTAAATTGTAATCAGTAGTTCATAAAATACTTTGAAGGGTTATCTAGGACTTGGTAGTAGCAAAATTTTAAATAATGCCTCCGTTTTCTTTGAAATGATTTATTTTAAATGGTGGCAGCACTGGACCCCGGACAATTCAGGTACGGCCTTAAAAGGAGGTTTTGAAATCTAGCAATTGTAAACCAAAATTCTAATAATCGAATGAAACTATTTATTTATTCATTATTAATACTAAAGTTGGGATGAATTGCGTTGCTTTGTGTGTTGTGTGTAGTGATTGGTTCATTTTGAGCGCATTTTTTAACTATTTTAATAACAGTTTTCCGTAAGTTCATCATTACTTGATGCTTTATGTTACAACGAGTTAATAAAATAACGCAAAACCTCTTAGGTTGTAACTCAGTCCATAAAACTGAACAACTTTTGTTGTAAAACTTTCCCAAAATGCCAAAAATAAAATTCAAATTGTCATAGAAATTGACTCGATCAGCTGATCAGTTTGTATGAAAATTCATTTTTTTGGGTTCCGTGAAAATTGTAGAACAAAAGTTGTTCAGTTTCATGAGCTGAGGTACCATCTGAGAGGTTTTGCGTTATTTCATAAATCAAGTAATGATGAACTTACGGAACTGTTATTAAAAAGCGGCACTACATACGTTCGTAGCTACGTATCCGCGTTGCAGTGTCATGCAACTTTGAGCGCTACGAAATGACAGTCTAATTTCATTTCATTAGGTTTGACATAGAAACAAAATGACGCTATCGGACTGTCGTGTATTTAGGGTTCCGTAGTTCACAAGGAACCCTTATAGTTTCGTCATGTCCGTCCGTCCGTCTGTCTGTCCGTCCGGGCTCGTACTACGCCGCTACTGCACCGATTGTCACGAAAATTGGTGGAGAGATAGATATTGAAGTTCCAAAAGTTGGTTTTTAAAATTATGAAAAAATGTTTTTTTTTTCAGCCCCCCTCTCATACAACGAAAAGTGAATTTAAAAAACTATTGGACTAAACCCAACGTGTGGGGTATCGTTGAAAAGGTCTTTTAAAATGCAACAAAAACTGCCTTGAAACTATGTAGATCAATCCCCCAGTCTTGAGATAATCTAATACAAAGTTAAAATTTGAGGTGTCCCCCCGCCGTAACTTTTGAAATATTACTAAAATAATTCTGAAAAAAATGTGGTATATACCTCAAAGTATGTACATTCAATTAAAACTATATTAGTCTCGGTATCATAGATAGTTATTTTTTAATACGTCATAAATCGTAAACCGCTATTTACCTTTAGAACTTTTATATTATGTTACTTGCTGCTACGGAACCCTTCATGGGCGAGTCCGACTCGCACTTGGCCGCTTTTTTAACGAAGTAAAGGCCCAGCCCAGTCACTATTATAACGTGTTCTTAACTGCTAAGCTTAAACTAGCGATGAGATTTCGATGCCTAGCCCCAGACCAATCTAAGTTTGACGACCTGAAATTGACGCCCCCTTTGACCACCCATTGACACAACATGTGGTTTAGCCTCCCCTAAAACTAGATTACATCCCAGATCCATTCAATCTATCGATCTGGACCTCTAGATACACGTCTAAAACGCAGTTGTGATCTACAAATCAACGTAATTGCCGCCTTAATACAACAGGCGTCTCTATCAACACCTACATATAAATAACTGATAATGTATAAAAAGTTTTGTCTGTCTGTGTGTTTATTCCGGCTAATTTCAGAAACTTTGTCTTCACTTGTCCTAATAAATGTATATACAGGCTTATGTTAAAAGGAGTAAATTACGCTGCTTTTATTTTAGAAAAAACGTCGTCCACGCGGACGAAGTCGCGGGCACAGCTATTATAAAAATATAACATACAAAACTCCAGACTAGCAGCGCAGTCGGGTGAGTTCCCACCTGAGAAGTAGGTACAGACTAGTAAGCAAATGTAGTGGAGAGCTGTTAGAGACTCAACAACTCTAATTTATAAACTTTATTTCACTTGATATAATTACTGCACTTATATAAATATTATAATTAGACTGTATAAGTAATAAGTAGGTGAAGTGGAATGAGTCAAATAAAAAGGGATGTGTGAATTATTTGAAAATGGAATTAGGGAATGAAATTTATTTTTAATGTACCTAAGTACTTATAAAAAGTAAGATGGACAGTATAAGATGGATAAATGTGGTAAAAACGAACATGCAGCATCTAGGTGGCATGCATCATCATTACAAAGTCACCCTGTATGTATGACACCGTAGGTAGCTTCTAGAAATTAAATACTCAAGCTAAAAATAACTCTACAGGATATATTCCATCTTCCAACTATTTACTTGTATTGTATATTATTAATCTGTGCTTGTTACTAGTCCTCCCACGCGCTATTAGAATGAAAATGTAGGGGATATTTTTTCATTGTTTACTCTTAGCAGTCTTAGCGCAACTGAAAAATAAATCTAATTAAAGGTTCTTTTCTTAGTTAAAGTAATTCTTATTTACATCTTAGTTCATTACTTTATGGTCTGTTGAGGGCGCCATATTCAATTGACTGTGACGTCATATAGCCGTCATCCAGCAGACGTAGTGTTGTAAAAAACTCGAGTTCGGGAGTCTAAATATTCTGACTCGACTGTAAATCCCAAGACTTATACAGGGTCTAACAAAATATACTGAAACAATTTTAAGGGTGAATACAGTCCATGATACTGAACAACTTTCCCCAAGGAACATATATCGAAATATGAAAAAAAAATTACTTTTCGTACAAACTCGGATCAACTTTGACCGGTCAAAAAATATTTTTCATATTTTGATATATGTTCCTCAGGGAAAGTTGTTCAGTATCGTGGACTGAATCCACCCTTGAAATAGTTTCAGTATATTTTGTTAGACGTTATATATAGAGACTCCACTGCTAGATGTGTTAGTTGAACTCAAGCTCCTGTAATAGACATCTAGTTCGGTATTAGTGCTAGAGTCTGTTTGTGGACTAAGTCTACTGCGTCGATATACAAAATTGCTTCGAGCTTGGTATTCGAACTTGAGTTGGTTCTGCGACTCGACTTCTTATTTTTGTTTGACTCGAGTCCATGCACCTACGCCTCGTGCTCGACTCGACACTGACTTGTAAATGTCTAAGTCAACCAAGCATGCAAAATTAAGCCAAGTTTGCGGAATTAGACGGAGACGGGAGTCTCCAGTTTTTTACCAACACTAGCAAACAGTGTAGACGCTAACGATGTCTCATTAATTGTCAAGGTATCATGGATATCCTTGAAGAGACGAGGCAACAGATATAATGTAAAAATGAAACACATACCTCCTTTTGGCTTTGCCGTAGTCGAGTAAAAAAAGGAACTTTTCTAAAGGTTTATAAGTCGCTGTAAAATCAACCTGTATTAATTAAGGCTCTCATTCAACTCACTCGACCAGAGTTATATTACCTATGTGATTTTCGATAATATGATTCGACAACTATTATGTGCTCTGTGACCGAATGCGAAGTCCATGTTTTTTTTAAAGTTTGTTAAAACGTCGATAAATAAACAAAAATGTACAATCACATAAGGCGAATATCACGCAGAAGTGGCGCCCCCATTTTGAAATAAATTATTTAATCATAATAAATTAACATTGCATTCTGGCTTCCAGATGGACGCAGGGGCAGGGGTAGGCCGAAGACCAGATGGCGGGACGACCTTGATAAATTTTGTGTGAATGGCAGAAGATCACTGAAGACAGGGACCTGTGGATGGATAAGGGGGAGGCCTTTGACCAGCAGTGGGACACTAAACCTACAGGCTAGTAACATAGTTGTAGTTCACGAACGAAAACATATGTTATATATAACCGCCATTTACCTACATGTATTGTAATGAAGTTAAATAAATAATTAAATAAAAATCTAGAAGGACTAACGTACTTTCCATGATTGTTCATAAAATCATTTAAAGGGCTATTTAATATGACGGTTTGCTAAATGTTAGGTAAAATCCGTTTACGATTAAACAATTTAATTCAATGAATGAAACCATTAAATATTTGTGACCATTGTGTTGTGTCAAACAATTTATGAATAGGCTGGACAACATTTTAAATAAACCATAATTTGTTGTCATCCTATCAGTTAAGAGCGTATAGAAACATATTTTTAATAACTTTAAATAAATATTACAGAGTTTTTGCGAAATACACGAACACAATTTTTTTAAGTTTTTTTATCTATGACGAAAACGTCTTGTGAATGGCTTTTTCTCCTATGACGTCACACAAAAGTAAACATGGTTTTTTGACGGACTTTCTGTATGCGCATAATATTAGGTCTTTACATATGAAATTGCCGTTCAGTATCAAAAAAGTGAAACAAGTTTTTTTTAATGAAATTATTATTTAATCAATCGAAGTATGCGCCGTTGTTATCGATACACTTCCGCCATTTTATAGGCAGATCATTGATACCTTTGGAAAAAAAATCCTGGGAGCGAGAGTCTATAAACTGTTTGAAGGCGGTTTTGACTGCCTCATCAGATTTAAAATTTTTTCCTTGTAAAAAGTTATCCAAATTTTGAAGAAAGTGGTAATCGGTTGGGGCAAGATCTGGAGAGTATGGTGGGTGACGCAGAGGTTCCAGTCGCAGCTCCTCTAACTTGGCGATCGTTTGATGTGCAGTGTGTGGTCTAGCGTTATCCTGAAGGAGCAGTGGGCTAGAGCAATTCATCACTCTTGGTTGTTTAATGGCGAGCTTTTGCATCATTGTTTGCAATTGTTGGCAATACAAGTCTGCAGTAATCGTCTGGCCTGATCTCAAGAAGCTGTAGTGGATAACACCAGCACTGGTCCACCAAACACTAACCAGAATCTTCTTTTTGGTCACTTTTCGCTTAGGGCAAGGTTTTGCCGGTTCTCCAGGGTCAAGCCATTGTGATGATCGCTTCCGATTGTCGTACAGGATCCATTTCTCATCACAAGTCACGATACGGTTCAAAATCCCCTCATTATTGTGGCGATTAAGCAAAGAAACGCAGCAAGCAACGCGTGTTTGTTGGTTTGCTTCAGTCAATTCGTGCGGTACCCACTTTTCGAGTTTTTTAATTTTTCCGATTTGGCGTAAGTGGATAAGTATCGTTTTGTCACTTACGCCGAAGGCTGCTGCTAATTCGGAAGTGGTTTGAGATGGATCCGCTTCCACTATCGCCTTCAATTCTTCGTTATTCACTTGAGTATCAGGTCGTCCACAAGGCTCATTGTGTAAATCGAAATTTCCAGAACGGAAACGTTGAAACCAAAAACGCACCGTTCGTTCGTTAGCTGTGCCTGGTCTATACACGTCGTTAATTCTTCGAGTCGTTTCTGCAGCACTGGTGCCACGGTGGAACTCGTATTCGTAAATACCGCGAATTTTCAATTTGTCCATAGTTGTTGTTATAGCAATGTTGAAACTCAAACAAATGAGATACGAATTTTAAAACAATATTTTTCTGGCTTTATTTCGAAATAAATTTGAATTTGGAATTCCTAATGAAACGCAAGATTTGATTTTAAAGTTGCCAGTATTGAAAATCGGCAATTTCATATGTAAGGACCTAATATATTACCTATGTGTGACGTCATGACAGAAAAAGCGTTTTTGACGCAGTTGTGGAAACTTTAATTTTAACATTGATTTTTATTGATAGGTAAATACAATAGGTAGATATCCCGGAAATATTAACGTATTGTGCTCATTATGCGATAAAGAATTATGTTAAATTGTCAAATACCGTATTTTAGATATCTTACATTAATATGTACGATAAAAATAATAGTAACTTAGTGTGATTTGTGACTTTAACATAACATGTATTACAAATAAACTTAATCTAGGCTCAATTGACAAAATACTTTCGACTGCATACATATGAATATAGACAACAAATTATATTTGATACAATTAAGTAGTAAAAAAATTACCTGACTGCGTAAAAAATATGAACCCAAAACCTGCGGAGTGGCGGCCTAGCGTGTTAACTAATACGCCACGGAGATCGTCCTAGATATTTCCTATTAGTTATCTGAGTATAATATGTTCCAACTAACGTAGGCACATCGAGAGTTCGTGCAATCAAATGTGAAAAGCACTAAAATCTGAGATTTAATTATAATTAAACTTGTTCCAGTTGTACCATTCAAACACTGGCATACTCGACTCAATAATTTTTATGCTGATGATAAAAATGTCATACGATTACCGGAAAAACTGGCCTAGTGCAAGGCCAAGTACAATCAACATGTAGATTGTACTTACTGCAGAAGGTAAGTTACATTTGATGCACCTTTATGCAGTGGTAAGTAATAATGACGAAATTGCAATGAATTTAGGTGAATTGATGTGCTGTCGACGGTACATAGATGCACGAAAAACCTAGCATTTTAATTGACTACAAAAATATTTTCTATCCCTCTTATAATTATGTTAACAAACAACTGATATGCAATATTGCTAACACCATTTATACCTTTATTAGAACCAAATAACCTTTAAAAATAGTTGAATGTGCCTATTATTTTGTAAGTTGAATGTACTACGAGTAAATACCTAAATAAAGTGATGTATTTGATGTATTTCAGAACATCATTTACCGATATTTACCGATGAAATTTAATTAAGGTATTTCGAAACCATTATCGAAATAATTATAACATTATTTTAACGTAAATGGCATGCGATGAAAATGATGTAAGCGTCAGGCAGTTGTCAATAATTACATTGTATCCCAAGAAGATTAATGATTTTACCAATTCATTTGGAATAATTTTTGTTCATACTTGCTGTGCCTACTACTTTGCACACAATTTTTTTGCGCGGTAACCTTATTCTTTTTTTAAGGCTGGGCCTGATATGTAACATCTATGTTTGGCTCCCGCTTCCATGCACACAAATTTACTCTAGCCGAAGCGAGACAGCTAGCCATGCGCGGTGAAAAGATCGCGGTAGGTCAATGAGGCTGGTTTTGGTTTTGAGGTTTTTTTCGTTTTACAAAGTATATTTAAGAGTTATTTAAAAAGTAAGACAAATGACGACTGCCTTATGTTTAATACAATTATAGTCCAAAGTTACAAGTGCTAATTTATTGTATTTCTTGAATACCTTGCCACTGTTTTTTTAATAATAAAAGTAGGCTATGCTATGCTACTCTTATACGAGTAACATTAGCTATCTGCCAGTGAAGGTCCCGTCAAAATATAAGATATTAGTCCACACAATCAGACAGACAAAAAAATTGTTTTTGTTTTATAAATTGTTGAAATGTTATCAGTACCGTTATATGTATTTTAAAAAAACTGTTATTTTGATATTACAAACATACACATCAATGTTATTTATTTTTATTGATGATGTAGTCAAAATTAAATTCATACGTTCAATTTGCGCTAGATTTAATTCTGTTGTAATTTTCACCGTGTGTTACATTGTTTGTATTTCTACTACCGTTATTATACAATTTTATCATTTACATTCTTCACCTGTTTTTACGAAAGATGGGCCCATATTGTGAGTAACTGAGTTCCATCTTATAATGGAGGAGAAAATAGAAGGAGAGTCAAAGACAAAGAGAAAGTCATTAATGAGAAAAATAAAAAGCCATATTAATGTTTATAAAGATTGTTATACAGGAATGTTAAGAATTTAGCTTTGGATAGAGAGAAATGGAGGAGATTGCTTGCTCCACACCACACCATAGAAAAGCACCGACCTCTACTTAGAAGAAGAGGGTTTCATGTGATGGGTATAGTATAGTATAGAAGGGAGGCAGGGCAGGACAGATGGTCAGACGACTTCAAAAGTTACAACAAGGATTCGAACGATTCTGAGGACAAAACCAAGGATTGACGCAAATAAAGGAAACTATTTCCCTGCTGTGGACCACGTCTAATAATAAAAAAACATGACTAATTATAGAGAATAATCTGTAACCTAAACAGATGAACGGCAATAATCATTATAGATTATGAAGTACTTGAACTAAAGCTCAATATAGTGTACTTCAAAAACGTTGAACACTCACAGTCACGTTTTATCAGATACATGAAAGGAAATGTGTTATCAATTTTACGTGTTATTTGATATTACTAAGAATCGATGTCGCAAAGAAAGAATGAACAATACTTGCAGTCCAATTTAATCTTATACCAGCAATTTCTTCCAGAATAAAGTTTTATGTTACTATAAAGCGTAAGATACTGGTTTGTGACGTTACTTGTAGTTAAAATTTAAATTCAAAGGAAGCCATTTCTCAATTCGAATAGATTTGGCACTAATGGGAAGGGATGAACTAGGCAGGCAACTGGATAAAAAAGTGACCAAACCCTTGGATCCTCCAATGGGGGCTGTCTCATGGTAATCAATTTCCATTGACTTATTTATTGAAATAATTGAAATAACCTAATAGTTTAACTTTTAATTTTCAAAAACCGTACGCCTCACCTACGTAGGCGTAAGTCGTAACCGGTGGTTAAGGGAACGGGAAAAAACGAGTAGGTACTCACGTTTTTAGGGTTCCGTACCCAAAGGGTGCAAACGGGACCCTATAACTGAGACTCCGCTGTCTATCCGTCTGTCACAGGCTCTATTTCTTGAACCGTAATAGCAAGACACTTGAAATTTTCCCCGATTATGTATTACTAAAAATTTAAAATAGTTAAAAATTAAAGGGGGTCATCATACAAGAAACGTGTTGTTTTCAGCGTTTTTAACTTGATCTTTATAATGGCATTAATTTGAAATTTTCACCAATTATATATTACTATGACCACAATAACAAATACTAAAAATAAAATAAAGTAAAAGTTGACCGATCAGCTGATCCGAGTTTCAATGGAAAGAAACATTTATTTTTTCATATTTCGATAATCGTTCCTTGGGGAAAGTTGTTCAGTATCATGGACTGAATCTACTTAATAGTTTTAATATATTTTGTTAGACATTAACCATTTCATTTAGTGAAAAGAGAGAATCCTTGAAGTCGACCATACATTTATAAACAACCCCTGAAATCATGTAAATTGGGTAGTTTCCTGGGTCAAAAATAAATTATTTGGTACTGTTAAGAGAATATTCGCAAGCTTTACATATTATATTGTGATAACATTGTATTAGGCATAATATCTTCGTAAACTGACAAAGCCCATACTGTGTAAATGAGTTTTATTTCGGCGTTTCTTCTTCAAAGAAAAAACAATTTAGATATAAATAAACATTACATGAAATGTACATTATAATTATTGGCGTGGAAAAGTGCATGCAAAGGCTTAATTACTGAATAAATATTTGATTTTGATTTTGAATAAAACGTCACAAAATAATGTCTCTTGTCACTTTTACAACATTAATCACATCCACTTTGAACGTGATTTTAGATTTATTAATGCAGAAAAACGATATTTGACTCCAAGAAACTATGACGTCACAGTCCGATATTCATAGAAAATGTTTGTTTTGACGTTAAGAAAAAAGTATTTGATATGACTTGTAGTAACTAGCGGATTTGAGTCTGACGTAGCAAACAAGCTAAAAATGATGTCTGAAATTCCTAAGCATTGCTCGATCCCAGCAAACAGTGCAGTTTAAGTGCTTCCGAAATTCGGGCCGTCGCGTCGCGCCTTCCACTTAGGCGGTCGACAGCTTGCACCTGCACCCTAATGTGAAGCGAAAAATGTTGGAGGGTGTTTTTGACCTAACTAGTTTCAAGTCTCAGCTTGCTAGAATATTTTAAATATATTTATACGCTTTTACTATTACTAGTGGCTCTGACGCTTTGCATAGCGTCTAACTCCTGACCCCTTGAAGTTTATAGGATGGAAAAGTTGTTCAGACTAATAAGTTTTATCTTAGTAAGGGTAACAAAAAAGTCTTATATGTCATTTTTCAAAATGGCTGAAATATGATAATTTTTAGGCTTCCGTACAAAAAATGAAAAAACGGAATTCAATTCAATTCAAAATATCTTTACTATCATAGGATATTTATAACATCTCTTAATAATAGTCACTTTGTTTTGTTTTGCACAAATGTTAACGTCAAATTGTTACTTACAGTCAAGTTTACGCCATTACGCCGCTTCCTAGGCGCAAGTGCAGAAGAAGCGGCAACAAACTGCACTTATTTGCGATTCTATAAGGAATCCTTATAGGATCACTTGTGTGTCTGTCTGTCCGTCCGTCTGTCACAGCCGATTTGCTCCGAATCTACTGATTACTGACTAAGAATAAATTTTGGGGGACAACATAGGAAATTTTAAAAAAAGTTTTGCATACCTTACTGTGTATACAGGGTGGAATTGAAATCGTTGGCATCCTTTTAAATATCCACTATACCCATGATACAAAGTAATGTGAGCCTATTAAAACGTCAACCAGAAGTCGTCATTTTCATTTTAAAGAAAACCTCTAAACATGCGTTAACTCCTTGATAGACACCATTACTGCAATTATAAATAAAAACTTATCGTCATAAAACTCATGAAAAGTAAGTTAATTATAATAGTATTAATTTCATTGCGGCGTCGTAGATTCCGTAGTACCTACCATTCGTTCCCTCAATCGGTCGCGTGACATCGCATTTCCCCACTCGACTTGAAACCTTATCCACGCAAGTTAAAGCCTGTTTTTGTATGCCGGCCGCCCGCGCCACAGCTGGTGAGTGTACTTACCAGCACCGGGGTCATAGCCCTCTCGCAAGCGCGACGCGCGATGTTTTGATATATTGTTTATTTTTCTTACTTTTCGATACTTCTTAATTACTGCACTAATTGCAGTATTATTACCGTAAAAAATATCCTTTAAGTGAGTATGTTAACAAGTTAAAATAACGCCAATGATTTCAAATGCTCCCTGTATATCAAATAAAAGGGCTTGTTGTGAGGATCTCAAATATATTCTTGTTATTATTTTAAAATAAATAGTATTGATTTTATTCAAGAAAGAAGACGAAAATTGACCATTCCCCCCCCCCCAGATCTCCGAAACTATTGTGCCTAAAATTAAAAAAAAATACAAAATATAGTTCATTGCTCGTAGATTACAGGAAAACCTATATGAATTCAATAAATTGTACGGAACAGTCTCCACGCGAATTTAACTCGCGCTTGGCCGGTTTATTACGTTTTCAACCTCCATATTTACGCCATTTAAAAATTTCGAAAAACTGTCTCGACCCAAAAATCTATATACATAGTTATCGAAACTGCTAACAAGATTTCACGAGAATCGGCTGATAAATGCAACCTGTGGGCGAAAACAACCGGAAAACTGGAATTCAGACACAAGAAAGAATTTTTGCCGAAGCCGAAACGGAAACTTTCGTTCTCTTCGTTCATTCGGTCAATATGGGAGCGGTGTGGACTAAAAGATGTAGTAAAAAAAATAGAGAAAGGAATGTTGAGATGGCTTGGGCATGTAGGTAGGAAGGATGGCCGAAAGAAGATCTAATCAAAAGGTTTTAGAAGCTGTGTGGAAGAGTAGGTCAGGGTCGTCGTCGACGTACGTACCACGACCAGATTGCAGACATTCTTAGAAAAGGAAAGGTTAGAAGCACCTGTACCTCACCGGCGGGGCCATTCGTTCCTAGTGGGGACGAAAATTTATAGTTCTGTGTTTCGATTGTCATCCCTGGAGTCAAATGGGAATCAAAAAACGAAAATTCCTATTCGTCACCACTGGGTACAAATGGGAATTATAATGGAAGTCCGTCCCATTCGTCCACAGTGGGACGAATAGAACTGTGAAATAATATTCATTTCCACTCGTCCACAGTGGGGACGATGCGGTGGTGACAATCGAAATACACAAACCTAAAAATTGACCCATTTGTCCCCAGTGAGGATGTCCCCACTGGGTACGAATGGGATATAACATAGGTACCCCCGGCGGGCATGCATGAAGAGTGATGGATAAGTGTATATAAAACGAGAAGTCTGTCAGGATCGTAGCAAGTGGAGGTCCATAGCATCTGCCTACCCCTGTGGGAAACAGGCGTGATAATATGTATGTAACTATCCTAACTTCCTAACTAATATTATAAATGCGAAAGTGAGTTTGTTTGCTTCACGCTTGATTTACTGAACCAATCGTTTTGAACATTCGCATACACATAGTTAGGAGTACTGAGAAGGATATTGGATACATTTCATCCCGAACAAAGCAATGTCCCCGTGGGATTTGGGATACGTGAGCGAAGCCGCGGGCAAAATCTAGTTATATATATTTAATAGGTGTAGGAAACGCGACTACTTTCGCCAGATTCGAATTGTCTCTCTCTTATCTAGAGTGTTAACACTTTATACCTATAACACTGATGTCAGATTTTTCGCGCTGCCTGGTATCTGACGTAATAATGACTGACATAATTACTTTACGGGGTGGTCAACAAAAGATAAGCCTTTATATTTATAGTAGCTAGGTACATGTCAACTCTTTGACAAGATTAACGACCCTTATTTATATTTATTCGTTTATACACGGTAATGATATTATAGTTCAATATATATATTTATACAACGTGGACGGGACATACCTACCCGTAATATATCGAACCACGGTCTATACTAGATCATTATAGTACAATTAAATTAAAATAACAGCCAAAGAGCAAAAAAAAATCAGCATTTCCATATAAAAGTATGCGGCCGCCCGGGCGATTTGTATGGGAATGTCGAATTTCTTTTTGTTTTTTGACTTATTTTAATTTTATTATACTTAAGTGGTCTAGTATAGCCTGTGGTTCATTTTATTACGGGTATGTCCCTTCCACTTTGTATAATGTCTAACATAAGTTCTAACAAAATATACTTATCTGAAACTATTTGAAGGGTAATTCAGTCAATAGTACTGATCAACTTTTCCCAAGGAACATTATAGGTATATATACAAGGAAAAATATTTTTTTACTTTCAACACAAACTCGGATCAGCTGATTGGTGAACTTGTATAAAAGGCCGAAAATTATTTTTCATAGTTCCTTGGGGAATGTTATTCAGTATCATGAACTGAATTCGCCCTTAAAATTGTTTTAGTATATTTTGTTAGACACCGTGAACTTAGTTGATTGAAATACTTATGTAAATACGACTGTTGTGTAGTCTTCATAAACAACATTTTACGAATACATCATTCTAATTTATTCAGTGGTTTAATTTAACCTTTAATCCTTTATTACGTTACTGTTACTCAACGGGAATACGGAGTGCTGTATTCCCGCCAAGTAATATTGTTTTTTTTAAGTGTCACTTGACGGGAATACGGCACACCGTTAAAGAAACTTTAAGACACAGTGATACTGATTGGAAAGAATATTAGATGCAATAAGTAACACTGGTTCAAATCGGGAACTTTTTTCCTTGACTAACAATGGTACTAATGAGGGTATTACTAATCAAGAACAAACGGCAGCGCGGCCATCCACAAGCGGCCTAGATTTTCTCAGTTGCAATGAGTAACACTGGCACTCAGCGGGAAGTATTTTGCCCTAGAGTAACAGTGGTACTCAAGAGGGTATTACTAATCAGGAACAACGGCGGCGCTGGGCGTCCACAAGCAGCCAACATTTTCTCAGTTGCAATGAGTAACACTGGCACTCAGCAGGAAGTTTTTCCCCTTGAGTAACAGTGGTATCAAGAGGGTATTACTAATCAGGAACAACCGGCGGCACCGGGCATCCACAAGCGGCCAAGCTATTCTATCTATTTCCGAGATATAAAGGTGAATATGGTTCGACAGTAGCGCGCTCCAACCGTTGCCGTTCCACCATGAATCGGCGCTAAATGTTATACTTATACAGCGTCTTATAAGGCAGAGAAATAAATCTTATTAAGGATACACAGTCCGTGATATTGAATAGCTTGTCCAATATGTTTTTTAATACGAAATAAGGGATTGTTCAAGTATTACGTAAAAAGAAATTCAGCCTTTTTTCTCTTATCCCCACGGACATATCCGTAGATACTAGTGACGTGCCGCTGGAAATTTTTTCCCATTGTAAATTTACAAGCATATTCCCAATATTTCCCTAAATTTCCATTCTTAAGAATATTTCCGGAAATGTTTACGGAAATATACCCAGTTTCCGGGGACGGCAAATCACTAGAAGGTACCTAGGCAATATCAAAGAAAATGCGAAGATGTAGTTGCCTTGCTGAGCTATATACCAATATCGTATCTTCTATAGAGTACCTAACGAGAAAATGTAAGGAAGCGTTAAGGTTTCTTTGGAAAATAAGCCAGTCTGAGCATTTTATCAAAAGACTTTGTAGTATTAACTCCGGTTAAAGGAGCGAGATGAATATTTAATTCTAAGGCGATTTCTTGTTAGTTCTCAGTCAATATACGAGCGAAATAGCAGATTTGCGGATTTTGTATCTAATTAAAAGTAAATGTACCTACAAATGAACCTAATTACTTTTAATATTGCTTTTTTTTCAGAATAACTTCTGTTAAAGGAAATACAATGCGTTGAACTAAACCTCAGGGTCTTGGATTTGATTCCCCGGTCAAGTCGTGACGGAAATCTGTCAGATTGAGTGATTAATAAGTTCCTTTTAATAAGTTAATTGACTTTGATAATTTAGTGTTTTTAACATGTGTGACTGGTAGCGTTAGTATTACCTAAGTGCCGATTCACACTGGAACGGCAGCGGCCGGCAGCGTACTTTTACTGTGAAGCCATAGTCACCTTTATTTCTATTCCCGAAATGCATAAAATTTGCAGCCTGTCGCTTGCGGACGCTCCTCGAAAGGGGCGTCTTTTGTTTTTCTCAAGCTATCCTATGTATTTTAGCGGTTAGAAATAAAGGTAAATGTGGCTCGACAGTGAAAGCCAGCCAGCCTTTGCCATTCCATAGGAAATCGGTGTAAGTCTAACTTTTAAGAAAATAGGCTGAAAATATTTTATCCTGTAGATTTACCACTGTCTGTAATGACTGAACCCGCGGTGTAGACTTAAAATAAAATCATGGCCTAGTGGCGCCTTATTAGAAATAAATAGTTTAATCGTAAATTAAGTGATAAATTAACATTCTGCTAACCATTAGGCGTTACTAACTTAAAAACGCGTTCCTCCCAAAAGTGGCCACTTTTAGGGGATACGCGAATTATCTCAAAGCAGATGTCTCCGTTTTCTTTGAAATGATTTATTTTAAATGGGGGCAGCACTGGACCCCAGAAAATTCAGGTACGGCCTTAAGCCTTACCTATGGTGGTATATGTAGATGGAAATAGGAAAATAGTGAAAGGTTACCCATCGCTCCCTTAAGGTGCGAGTATTTATTATAAATGAAATATGCATCGGAATTAAAGAGTAAGAAAACTTACGAGTTAAGTTCCAGATTTAATAAGTTGTAATGTAACTATATATTCTAAACACATTAATATCTGCATTTTAAACTAGTGTATGTAAGCAATATTGCATAGCTATATGTTAGTAATACATACTTTTAAAACATCAAAATAATTACGACAACCAAATACGGTACAATGTTCTCTACCTACTTATTATACTAAGAATGAAGGTACAATTTACACGAAATACATGAATTATGGACCACGCCAGTCGGATTAAGATACTTATTTTTTGACAATCAGTAGTCATTCTTACTATATACTTTGAGCTGTGCATACTTAAGTTTCAAAATAATTGATTCAAATTACTATTTAAGGCTGTATGTACACTAACTCTAGTTACGCCCTGATTTCACGAAAGCGATGATGAAAATCTAATTTTTTTCATTAGTAGAAAACATTTGAAATAATTAAACAATTTTTCGAAAACGATCTAAATATGTTGAGACTGTTTAGAAAACTTTTTAAATTATTTTACGGACTATTGTTGAAAAGTTTTACGAGTAATCGTCTAGTTTTAAAAGAGGCCTCATTAGGCGGAAATGGATTTAGGCTAGGCCTTCATAAGCAACAAAGATTAACTGAACTTATATAATTTAAATGGTGATCTAAACATCCACAAAATATTTAGATTAGATTTATCTTCGTTTCCGGAAAAAGATTTTGAAATCACGGCGCCACTGGCGTTAGCGAAGCCCCTTAAGCAAGAACTATTTTATTCCTAAAACTATTTTACCTTGTAACGTCGAGCCAAATATTTTGTCAAATTGAGCCACTTTCTAGAATGTCACAGCATGGTGATTATTTCGGCAAATTTGGAATCGTGTGGCGTGAGTAACACAGTGACTCAGTCTTGGATGATAAAAAGTTGATTACAGCTGCGTTTTGATATATGTTTCTTAGTAAATTGGCCTTGTGTACAGACATGCCTGCCGAGCTGATGCGGTCAACTTTGGCGTGATTACCTTATAACGCTTTTTGCGTATACGTGACTAACTGCCTTAAAGAACAGAACTTTTCTTTCTTTTGAATGTACAACTATTTTTATAATTGTACGAGCGAGCGAGCTCTCTAAATTGAGTTGGGGGCGAAAACACATTGTTTATATGTATGTATGTATGTTTGTACCGCGATAACTGCCAAACCGATGGTCCGATTTTAATGAAATTTGGTAGACATGTAGGAAATATCAATAAAATTTTCAAATTCGTTGGGAATCAAAATCGGTTCAGTAGTTTTTGAAATATCAATAAAAATGTCCGCGATTATGTAGCAAACGAAACCATAGCGCCTTCTAACTTTGGATAGCGCCATCTATAATCGCGAGGTCTAAGTTCGCGGCGAACTACTAGTATTTGTTGTTGTGTTGTTGTTTTTGCTCCAAATATAGATTTTTTTTAATACTATAAACCGAATCAAGTGACATGTTGATCTTGCAGCAGATGTCTGTACACTTAACCGCGGCAAACTTCAACAGTATACATGTTCGCTTAGCTATCCATATAATTCGGTCGCGTAGCATACAACGCACAGCTTACTTTGCAGTTGGTTAAATCAGAAGAAGCAAAGCACTTACAACTATATTGGCAATTCTATCATTTCGGCGGCGATTCCAAGAGCGAATGAGTCGCGACGAGTTGATGTTGTACACGACATGCATGTACACGTTATTTTTTTTACAGAATTTGGTAGCATGACATTATTATTTTTACCCGACTGTCAAGGGTTTTTTTTTTCGCGCGTATCTTGTAAGTACGTTTCTATGTATATGTATGTGTGTTTGTTTGTAAATTTATTTATTACCTAGTATTCCAAACGGTTGGATGGATTTCGACAATCAAGGTATCGTAAGATTAGTCTCCAAAACCCAAGTAAGTGTCCTTAGATAGGTGTTTTGTTTTTTAATCTAAATGGCGGATTTTTGGCGCTAATTTGTAAGTCGTTAATAAAAAAAAATACCCATATCTATTGAGTAGGGCGTCAAAATAATGAAAATTAAAAGGAGATTACAAGTATGTTATGTTTAAATTTAATTTGGGATAATAATCAGTAAATTTTTTAAGTTAGAAAATTTTGCATGCTGCTGGGATTTTTGTTTTTTTAAATAATTACTTTGTTCATTACGACATCCGCGGAAGACCAGCGCTGTGTTATTTGATGTGATGTGACCACGAAATTTAGTTATTTTGAAAATATAAACAACTTTTCCTTTCTATTTTTAACATTGCGAGATTCTTGCTCTTGGAAGCGGCGCTTAAGGATCTTGCACACGATCACATATTAATGGTGCGCAAGCCTTAGTTAGATAGTTTGTAAAAATAATATAAAAGGTACTAAACCTATATCTCTATAATTTATATTCATATATTGAAGCTGTAGGACGGTACTCGAAACTAAAATTAAAGTTAAAATAAATAAACTTGCCTTTAAATCATTTTAAAGCTTCAAAATTAATTTTAATATTTTTTTTACAATGTTTTTACTTGATTTGAGTTCAGGGAATCGGAAATCATAATCAAGCTGAAGGATCAATTTGCAAAAAAGAATTTTTACGTTAACCCATGTTTTTAATACTGTGCTTGACCTGACACGGCACCATCATAACGAAAACTTACACCACCTCTTCGGTGATTATAGAGTACATTTATCTAAGGAAGTTAAGTTTAAGTTTGCAAGCGTATGGTGAAGGTCTGCAATTTTATAAAAAAATCTTTTCAGTTTCGAGAACTGAAATCAGCATCGGTAAGAAGACGTCATTTGTCGCCAATCTTTTTGCAGAAATTTTTAACGGAAACAGGGCTAGCCCTAGTTGACCTACCGAATTAGTCCTACCGGATCTGCTGGGAAGAAACTAGCACATTTTTTGAGGTTAGGAGCCGTTATGCAGGGTCTAACAAAATATACTGAAACTATTTTAAGGGTGAATTCAGTTCATGATACTGAACAACTTTCTTCAAGGAACATATATCAAAATATTTAAAAAAATATTTGGTTTCCCATACAAGTTGACCGAACAGCTAATCCGAGTTAGTATGGAAAGCGAAAAAATATTTTTCATATTTCGATATATATATATATATATATATATGTTCCTTGGAAAAAGTTGTTCAGTATCATGGACTGAATTTACGCTTAAAATAGTTTTAGTATATTTTGATAGACGTTATATAAATACTGGCTAAAAACACATTCTTTATTTTATGAAGAAAATAGCTCATTTTGGGGATTTTTTCATGGAAACACAACATTTTGCAGGGCTAATCACAGTAGTACTACCAATACTCCTTTTTGATGACACCGTGCCTAGGTTATTATGGGCCTTTGCCTAACTCATATACTTCAGTTAATGATTCTAATTCCCGGAATGCTTTACAGTCAGCCTTATATACAATGCAGTGTCAATATTCGTAAAATAGGCGTACAACACAACTAAAAATGCATAAAAAATGTTAAGTACCTACATCACATTGGCAGTACATTTTACGTTAAACCGAGGGCATGAGTATTTGACACTTATAAATATAATTACCTTGTTAGATATTTTTCAAAATAGAAAATCATCACGAATATACAAATAACTACTCCTCCAAACATAGAAAAATTGGCTAACTACAATAACTTTTACGTTTTTACAAAATGTTTTTTTTTACGTGGCTTAAGTTGCCAAGTATATTAATATCAAGTCATACACTTGTCCAAATAACAGTCCAACCACCTTCATATAATTTCAACTTACATCTAAATAGAAAATAAATTGATAATTGCATAATAAAAAGTGTAAGAAAAAGCTATAAATTATAATCACAGATTCAGATTAATCCTTTATTTGCATGGCTCACATAACACGATCTGTGTTAAGGCTGTACACTATTAACAGTGCTGCCCTCATTTGAAATAAATTATTTTATCGAAAATTAAAACCAAATTTTTTCTATTGAAGTTGAACTTTTCAAATTATTTCAAGAACTACTTACTGCATTGTGGTTTAGATTATGAGAGCTAGATTTAAAAATTATTTTGTGCGTCACTTTAAGGTCAGTTCACACCGCGACGACTAAAAAGACACTAATTACAATGCGCCGATTGGTGCAACGGGGTGTCACTGAAATTAGTATCTTTTTGTGTAGTAAACAAACTTGTATTGCACTTTTGAAGAAATATTAAACTCGATATTTATTTAAAAGTGCACGCCACGTCGCGCAGCGTCACGTCTCGTGGGTACTGACCTTTATGAATTAGATTTTACATCTTTTTTGATTTTGAGAAAATAATTTATTATTAAGCAAAAGAGAGCGCTGTTATCTTTTGTTAAAGCCTTATATTGTATCAATGTAGTCGGCTCGCTTGCGCGCGCGCATATAATTAGAATCACATTTATATTTGCAGCCATTTTTTTAATTGAACGCTGGTTTATTGAATAATACTTGAGAAAAGGAGCCGTTTCATAAATACTGGCTAAAAACATGTTTTTTTTTTGCAAAGGAAACATTTTCTAGAAGAGCCACTCATGGCTGAGACACTACAAGTTTTAAAATGAACTAAACATTATTAAAGGTACATTTTCAATATAGTAAAACAATAATAGCTGCTTCCAGTCTATATGTCTGAACAGACCTTAAATATCAGATTTGAACACTATATTATTGGAACGGGATTTCAATATTTAATATTTAATGTGACTACAAAGTTTAAAATATGGATATGAATTCGTTGTATGAATATTACATAGAAGTCGGTACAATATAAAAGCTTGACACAGAAAATATATGAACACATAAGTTCTAGGTATTTAGGCCGGTTACAGGGTTTTAATGTTTCGTTCAAATCATTTTGTTACTACAAAATATAACAGTACAATAAAAATAGAAAATAATATGAACAGCCTACAATCTTTTACATTTAAATATATTCAGTTCAAAGTCTTCGACGACAAAAATCACCAATTGTTTGTAAGTCTTTTAGAAAAATATACAAGCTGCCTTTAGCACACACACCACACACACATGGTAGTAAAGTCCCGCACTGTGTCATACCACTTTATAGTCTTTCACTTACACCAGGAAGCCGTAGGGGCCACTTACGCGAATATGGGCACGCATGCTTTGAACACTGTTCATGATCTTCTTCTGGTGGCCCACAAGGGTCACACCCAGGGCCGCCAGTTGGTGCACTGTTAGATCGACCACGGCGTCCATATCTGTGATGCCTGCTGCCCGGAATTTCTCTATGTACCGCGACATTTTGATACACTCCAACCATTCCTCCACAGAAGAAAACTGGACCAAGTCGGGTGTATCGCCCGCCAGTGGATCAGCTGAACGATTCTGAGCGATTTTCCTCAATGTATCGGGACACCGGATCAGTTTGTCTAAGGTCGTGACAATACTAGAGAATGTAGGCCGGTGTGTGCGCTCTTTTTGCCAACAGTCCAACATTAGCTGGTATACAGCTTCAGGGCAATCCATAGGAGCCGGGAGGCGGTACCCTTTCTCTATGGACTTAATCACATCCTGGTTGCTCCAGTTCCAATATGGCCGCTCGCCAAAGCTCATAACTTCCCAGCAAACAATGCCCATCGACCAAACATCGCTGGCTGATGTGAATTTCCTAAATGCGATCGCTTCTGGCGCGGTCCATCGCACTGGAATTTTGCCGCCGCGCGTCGTGTAAGCGCCGTCGGCTGTGGACTCTATTTCACGCGACAGCCCGAAATCAGCTATTTTGCACACGAGCTGAGAATTCACAAGCACATTGCGCGCCGCGAGATCGCGGTGTATGTAGTTCATTTCCGAGAGATATTGCATTCCCGTCGCGATGCCGCGCAGCATTCCCACTAGTTGTAGGACGCGGAATTTGCCGTCGTTCGCTCGCAGGAATGTATCGAGCGAGCCGTTCTCCATGAATTCAGTAATTATCATTATCGGATTGCACTTAGTGACGACACCCTGTAAAAATATGACGTTGGGATGCTCAAACTGTCCCATGATTGACGCTTCAGCTAAGAAGTCTCGTCGAGCGCGCTCCGTTGACCCTGGCTTCAGGGTTTTTATGGCAACGTCTATTTCTTGTCCGCAACTGGCTGGGACCTTTAGCTTACCGCGGCAAACGTCTCCGAACTCGCCGCCACCGATTATGGCTTCAATCGTGATGCAAGATGCGTCGATTTCTCGCGCAAATTCTCTGACTGCTTGATTTGGATCTTCATAGGTGTGAGGGTCGATGTATGTGCGAGACCCGGTTCCAGCGAAAAGTGGGGTCGTAGCGTTGCTGCTGGTCTTAGCTGGTCTTTCTGGGCCAGAGTATACTTCGCCGTTCCTGTAGTTGAGCGCGTTGCAGTCATTCGGTTGTTTCTTATCGCATTCGTCGTCGGCGCGTGAGCGTAGGAATAAGACGGTCACAATAATGGCAATGACGCAAATGACGACTACTGCGACCATCACGCCTGCGACTAGTCGAACTTGTGCGCCTTCTTCTTCTCCTACAAACGTTGTATCTGGTACCGCAGTTGTATGTGCGTACACTATCCCACTAAATTCACCCCAGCCACGCTTCATCTTTGCCCTTACTCTGATCCCGTATTCTGTATCTCTTCTCAACCCAGTTATAATAGCATGGGGTTCTTTGGTGATTTTCAGTGTTGTGTTTATAGATTTGTCCAGGTTATCTTTAGGGAAAACTTTAACTTCATAGTTTTCTATAGTATCATCAGGATCAGTCAAATCAATAGGAGGCGGATTCCATGACAAAGACAGTTTGTCACTTTCCACATTCAGTACTCTCAGCTTGGACACAACACTGACAACCGAGGCTTCTGTAACAGCTGTTATTTCAACTTTTTTAGGTGGTTCTCCTGTCAACTCTGTGACACCATTCTCTGCGAATACCTGGAATTTATATTCGGTTACTGGGTCAAGACCTATGATGGTTACTCGGGTATTGTTGAGCCCTGATGCAGCTGGTTTGTACTCGGCACTGGGTCCACAGTTAGAACAGTGAACCCTGTATGTGACATCATTCCGGCCACCAGTTTTGTGTGGAGGCTGCCAGGTTAAGGATATAGAGAACTGATCAGCAAAAGTAACTGTCAAATTGTCTGGTGCTGATGGAGGTTGGGTGCATGGAATAACTTTAGGATCATTCTTCGCTCGGTAAAATCCAGGTACACATTTGCACTCAGCTGCAGCATAAGCGGTAGACTTGGAGTAGTCAGGGCATGGTATGCAAGGGTCATCACCTGTGTGGGACTTGAACTTGCCTGGAGGGCATTCTTTGCAGATTTGATTGTGGTGGTCAGATTCAAAGCCAGCCCGGCATTTGCAGGAGCCGCTGGGCAGGGTCCACTTGCCATCTCCTTTGCACAAATAAACTGGTGCAGGCTCACCTGGGGCTATCTCGGCATTCTCAACACAGGTTCCATTTGCTTGCTCAATGACTGTCACTTCTCTGCCAGTAGGGGTTGCTGGGAATCTTGCAAAGTTGACGGTGACCTCTGGGCAGGTGATGTAGTAGACCTTCACAGCTAAAATAGAAATGCATGCTCCTTGATCTCTAAATGCAAAGTACACACCCTTTTTGGTGACTGCTATGCTCTTGACCTCTGTGTTGATGTCCACTTCAGAGTTGGTATTAAACCTGCCTTCCCCTGCTGCAATCCGACCTACCAGCTTGTACGTCTCTGGCTCCCACGGCGGCTGCTCTCGAGTGACGACATCGAATTCGTAGTAAAGTAGACTGAAGGTTTCTTTACAGCTCAAAGCATTGCCAGGGAAGAGAGAGCAGTCACGAATAGTGAATTTAATTTCAATGTAAATACGGTTGGCGTTCCTCCTCTCGATGAAAGGCGTCCACAACCAGTTGTTGACGTTATTGTGAGCGACGTCGCAGACCACGTAGGAACGCCAGTTGATTTGCTTTTCGAAGTTAGTGTAAGATTCTTCCAGCCAGCCCAGAGTGCTCGCTTGCGGGCCGTATGGGAACCGCGTCCAACCGAGTGTATCCTCCGTGGTGGTGTCCAGAAGGAGGACCTGCTCAGCGGCCGCGAACGCCGCCAGCGAAACAGCCACCACCGCACTAAACCACATCATCGCGACCACATCACTAAGTTACAAACAGTACTCAAGTCTTGCTAAAGCTCTGAGTTAAGTCCCGGTCGTTACACTACATAGCGGTGTTTCACTGTCCAGAGTTCATAGTTTCACTTTGTTAGGAATAAAGGACGTCTCCGACATTTCACTTCACTACGATGTGTCTTTCGTGTATGGAATGTGAGAGCATTCTCCACGACTGTAGCTCCATCCACTGCCGAATCACAAATAACACTGACGGAGCGATATGCTGACTGAAATTAACGCGGTTGTATGTGAGGATTTTAATTTATATTGATCCTGATTTACACAGATGAAACTCACTTGCTATGGACGCGCAGCCAGCCAGCAGTTTTGACTCAGTGTTGCCAGCGCACAAAAACATTTTGAAGAACCATAGTGCTAAACATTTTTATTTTTAATAACTACACTGCACAATAGGTTTTGTACCTATATTGCATAAATATGAGATAAACATTCATAATCTTACATCAAATAAAATTAATTTTTAAATATACCCATGCAAATTAATAGTTGGCTAGCTGATACCACAGCTGATACCCTAGCTAGACTACAGAATAAATAATACTAACGTACAGACAGAAGTCTCACTCAGCAAAGAAATATCTACTCAATGTGGCTAGCGATATGATTTAATTTAGCTGACGTCAGAACTCAGCACCTTTTCGTATAGATACCTAGACATCCATGGCAAGTCAATTTCATTCTTATTACTCTGGACAAACGATTCGTACAACTGAATTTACCACCCGGAGGGGCCGCCTGCGCGCATAGTAATAATGTATGTAGGTAAGTACATTTTCGATACCTAAACGGGGAGTGACACAGGCCTGGCTAGACAGAATCAGACTTTTTCATACAACTTTTATTCAGAATTCAGAAACGAACATGTCAGCTTAGAGTATTAAATGATCTAAGCCTCTGGATCTAAGCATGTCAGTAACTGGTTTTCTTTTCACAGTTAAAATATGAACTTGAAAGTAATTGAAAGAGAATATAGTCTATTATATCAGTTTTGTTTTATTGAACATCAGTATGGAAAACTTCTACACCTTTGTACTGCTAATCCGGAGGTTCTGGGGTCGATCCCCAGCCAGGGCAAGTTGAAAAATGGCCCTTTTTCAAATTGTCCTGGGTCTTGGATGTTTATCTATATATGTATTTATCATAAAATATAGTATCGTTGAGTTAGTATCCCATTAAACAAGTTTAAAACAAACTTACTTTGGGGCTAGCTTAATTAGTGTGATTTGTATAATATAACGGGACGTAAATATATTTATTTATTATTTATTTACTGTACATATTTTCTTCAAGTTCATGTTTTGAAAGTCGAAAACTAGTTATACTTATACATATGCCGTCCCACTGCTGTCTTACCAGTCACTAACACACATTATTACTTTTGCATTGCACAAGAAAATCTTTAGATCAGTCCAATAAGTAATACAAAAGTACATACATTGTACGGTGGAGCCATTATTTCGGATGTGCACAACTATATCTACATATAATAGGGAGGAGATAAATAAACAATATACAATTTATAGTAATTTATTTGCATGAAATCATCATTTACAAATCATAATGAACACAAAAATAATAAATTATCTCATAGACTAGTATCTATCAAAAATTCACAATAATAAGGAGAAAATAAACTAGATCACCTAACCTAAGGTCCATCCAAATCCATCCTTAATACTTGGTTATCAGAGGCGGCGCTAGATTAAATGTGGACGGCGGCGACATCAGCTTTGCGAGGCCTCTTTCATTTCTCAGCAGTGCCCTTACACTAGCCTTATTGCCTAGCTAGCACCCTCATTGCTTATAATAATTATATAAATTGATGACCACTGAAAAAGAGTGTATCTGTCTGGCCATACATAAACTCAACAACTCCTGAGACAATTAATAAGTAGGTACTAACAAATCTTGGATTCAGAATTATTAATGGAACATATTATCAACTTTTTTTCTGCCACATTTTTAATAAATGGCTAACTTTACTATCCGCGCGGCCATTGCCCTCCCCGCTCGTCGGCCGCCACCCACCATGAGCCTAGTAGTGGGTGGTGACATTCAAATAGAAAATTTTTGATTTACAAATGTTGGCTGGTATCTTTTGTTTTTATTATGAAACAAGATACATATTACAGAATATAAATCTTAGAGCAATTTCCTTATAGATACGAGGTTAAAAATCACCCTGTTTACACTATAATCTAAAACTGAAAAATGTCTTAGAAAGTGCATTTTTAATGTAAAGCTGTGCATTTTTAATTTTTTTATATAATTATAATAATAGGGTGGCATATTTCCGGCCGGCCCTAGGCGGCGAAAGCCCACGCAATGCCACTGTTTAGGATGTTTGAAACGAAATAGGAACTAAAAATTAAGGAAAAAGGTACCCATCCATCCATATCCAGGTATCTAACTCAGTCAACTTTGAATTATGGTCTAAAAATAAATAGCAGCACCATTTCATATGCCAAATCTTACAATTGTTATTATATATATATATATATAATGTTTGAGTACAGCATTGTGTGCATTTTAATCATGAACCAAGTATTCAGTGAACGCCTGAAGAGAAGTCATCAGCAAAAAGTAGTAACTCAAATAACCGATATGTTATCTTTCTCAATAGCAACAGCCAAATCTTTTAAATTAGGAAAAACATGTTCTGAAGGTGGCGGGTTATTAGTTTGTTGAATCAGAGCATTGTCACCACTTGGAACAATAAGCGCACGCCAACCTGCACTAATAGCTGCTTCATAATCATTTCTTAAATCATCCCCAACATGAAGACACTCTGTTGGATAAGTCACTCCTACTTTACTCATTGCATGATTGAATATTTGTCTATCAGGCTTACTAAAGCCAAACTCATATGAGGTAATTATGAACTTGAATTGCTCTTTTATTCCTACATTTCTTAGTATATCATGGAGACGTGGATCAAAATTTGAAATTATTCCTGTGTTGATCCCCTTCTTTGCAAGAAGGTTGAGAAGCTGACGCCCTCCTGGAGCAACACACCACAATTTTGATGTCTTGTAATCTTCTATCAGAACCCTGGTAATAGGAATGTCTTGGCCTGCTGGAATCTTTCCTTCAAACGTCCTTTCTACGACTTTTCGCCACCATATATCCCAAGGTATTAAAGATTTACCGAAATTTGGAAACTTCTTCCACATAACTTTATAAGAATCTATCAACCTATCTTTTACATCCTCTTCTGTACCTTCAAAGCCGTAATCTTTGGCAACGAGTGCATAATAGTGCCATGGCGGTATGCGAAATTTTAGTAAAGTGTTTGTTGCATCAAAGGTAACTAATTTAATTCCACGGAAATTCATTGTAGGTAGTGTATTATTACATTTCGTATTTTACACACAACAATTATTTCAATTCAACTTTTATTTGACATTGACATGACATGACATCGTGTTCCTCTATGGTTTATAGAAAGGGTTTGGGTTGCCATTGTAAAAAAAATATATCCTGGCCTGGTCCTACCTACGTTTTATTTTTATTTGTATTTTGGTCATTATTTCTCGGTAATCTGTGATGTGATGTCATTTTGGTTTGTTGAATGACAGATTTCGTGGATATTTTTTAAGTGGAATTAATTTTGTAAATTCTATAAATTTACTAAAAATCGTAGCTATATTTACATTTCCGAGATGGTGTACGTAAAAGGAGGTAAACATATGCATCTGACATTTATTTGTAGATATATGTATTATTGCGAAATAACTAGGCCACGTCAGTGTTAGAATAAATAATTGTTTTATCTTATTTCGCTTCCTGTCCCCATTTTTTTATCAGTTTGACCTTTATTTTTTTACCTATTAACTTACCTATGTCTTTGCTGCGCAACTAACGTCACATACTTCCTACCGCTCCTGTGCAAAAGACAATCAAAACATGTGTTCTTGTTTTTACTAAGCAAAACCCAGCTATACATACACAGCTGCTTAGCGAAAGAACATTTTTAATCAGAATAAGTACATAAAGGTTTTTTGTCTCTAAAAACTGTGCGTTAGTGCAGAAGAAATAACGAGAACAGTACCTAACAAATTTGCCTGTAGCTTCACAACCAGCATGGCTGAAGTTAACCCTCCATCGGAATGCATATATGTGAAAAGCTTTACAACAGGTTAACCTTCATTGGAAATTCAGATGCGGTCTTGTATGACATCCATAGAAATAGCTGAAGTAGTCTTATTTAAGGCAGGAACTACTTTTGGAAATCTAGGGGGTTGCCCATGTCTTGCGTGGGCTTTCTGTGGCACAGCACATGTGCATGGTGGACCCTGAAGAATTTGTTTTTACTCCCTTTTAATATGATGAATTATGATTTCGTTTGCGAATTGTACACATACACACACTATGTTTAGTTATCACGTAATTATTAAAAAAAAACCCAGGAAGGCTTTTTAAAAAAAATAATTACTTGTTTTTATTTTATCACACAACAGCCGAAGTCGTGTGGTTTCCGGCAGAGTAGAATAGGACCACTTTAAGTCATCCCGTGGACGCGTGACGTGAAGGCGACTTAGGAAACACAATAGTGAGACCTCCAACCCGTTAGGACAGCGTGGAGAGTGTAGGCTAAATCCTCTGGCTACTCTGGCTAATATGTGGCTCTGATAGTACAGAGAGGGTCGTGCTCGTGCAGTGGAGACTCAAAAATACCTGATGATGATGATGATATTGATACAACAGCAGTACCTATGCTTAGGATGCAACTGGGAACACGCTCGGATGAGCTTGCTAATATGTTGTCTGTCTGGCTGTCTCAGCCAATTTGCTGAACCGATTATGACCTATATTTGGTATAAGCACAGAATAAATAATACTCACGTACAGAAATCTTACTCAGCAAAGAAATTCAAAGAAATATCTACTCAATGTGGCTAGCGATATGGTTTAATTTAGCTAACGTCAGAACTCAGCACCTTTTCGCATAGATACCTAGACATCCATTGCAAGCCAATTTCATTCTTATTACTCTGGACAAACGATTCGCATAAGTGAATTTACCATCCGGAGGGGCCGCCTGCGCGCATAGTAATAATGTAGGTACATTTTCGATACCTAAACGGGGAGTGACACAGGCCTGGTACAAGTCTAGATACATACATCTAACATAAACTAGCGAATTTCAAACATGGGGGCCAGTTTTTGGGGTAAATTTAAAAATTGAAAAATAAAGTTTTACCAACTATATTATGTGATATATGGAAAAAAAATTGATATGAGAATCTTAAATAAAACTTTTTTATAATAAAAAAAAGTGAGAGGTACCTAAGTTGCTTTGTATCCAACAGCTAGGGAGGATAAGCCCTCTTATCCTTTAATTTTAGGGTACCACACCAAAATGGTATAAAAGGAATCCTTTTGGTGCACTTTCAGGTCATTCAGGCAATCTGTCTTTTTTTTTATAGCTTACACTAATGTATTTTGTTGTAGTTTCTAAATTTTTGTATTGTTTTTAGTATATTGATCAGGCTTTGATATATTTTTTATTGATGTTATGAATTATGATACAGCCCTGGTACGAGACTTTTAGAGCCTATCTTTAGTTTTTCGTTTCTTTATTTCTAACCCTTAACCTTACAAGTTTCAATCAAAAGATAGTGTAGGTCATTTGATTGCTTCAAGGGAGCTTCTGGCAACAAATTGGGTCCACTTGTTTCTATTGTCGATTGAATGGCGGACGGCGCCTAAAGATGCCCACCACAGTCTGTGAGGCACAAGTTCGATCTTCACTAAGCGCGACTTGTACCTCAGCTTCCTAAGGGTTGGGACACATCTGTCAGCATGTAACAGCACATTCCTAGGCTGCTATCCTTTTCTGTCGCTCGGAACAGACATTTGCTAGAGCGAGAGAGAGGGTTCTGCGTTTGTACTCATGCACCTTAATTTTCAACAACCACTACTTATTTACAGCGAAGGAAAAGTTATGACTAATTTAATCCCTTATGTTTCTAATATTTGTTAATGACTTGTGAGTGTCTTGCTTATGCCGACGATATTGAATGCTTACGCGAATTCGTCATATAACTGACTGTGAAACACGTTGAGTGTTTTAGTCAAAAGTGACCGCTTTCGGCCGAAACGAGTTTAAAAGGTAGACCAATAATAATTTCAACAACAGTTTATAATGTAATTTAAAGGGCATCTAGTGCCTGACTGTTAGCATAGCAATAATATATATTTTACCCTGTATATATATTTAACTGTCTGTCTGTCCGTCCGTCTATTGGACCAAATCTGGTGAAATTTGATAGAATGGTGTAATCCTATTATGACCCATACACACATGTGCAAAGTAAATATATTTCTGTTATTGACCATTCCCCCCCCCCCCCCCCGATCTCCGAAACTACTGAGCCTAAAATTTTTAAAAACATAAAAAATGTATTTACTTGTAGATTACAGGAAAACCTATAATAATTCTATCAAATGTATGGAACCCTCTCCACGCGAGTTCAACTCGCACTTGGCCGGTTTTTCACCATATTTCCACGCTATTCACCATACTTGATAAGAGAGAAGCATCCTTCAAGATATGCCAGACGCCTTAAACTTTAAAACCTGATATCAATCACACACCCAAAAAACAAAGAGTTTGTAATATTATATAGGAAAAAGATACAGGGCCTCCGCTACGTTAAGCGGGCGCACCCGACGTGTTCAGTCACAAACTTTATGTAAGACAGAGACGGCATCACGCGAAGGATTCTGCTATCTCTTTCTAACGTAGAGTTTCACGTCTCGTGCTCCCGACGTAGCGGACGTCAACAAGAAAAATATTTTTAATAAATATGTAATTAATTAAATGTTCCAGATGGCACGGTGGTTGAGAAGAGCTCATTCAGCCTCTTTGGATGGTTCTGGGGGATACTTAACTTCCTATATTTATTGTAAGTATTGACCTCTATAGCAAGGATGTTATGAGCTCCGTATATGTAACCAAAACAAACGTATATCCGAAATAAAAATTTATCATTAACTGTAATAGAAGCCGATGTAAAAAGTGTGGAATAATTTTGGATAAGGGCGGGTAAATGTTACCTATTTTTTTATTTAACCTATATGGTCCCACTGATGGGCAAAGGTCTTCCCATCTCTTTCCAAGACTATGAAAGCCAGTTCCATCCACTGTTTCTCGTATTTTCGTATGTCGTCCGTCTTGTCCTTGGTCTGCCACGCTTGCATCGCCCGCCTTCGGGTAGCTACTAGCCACTTCGTGGATTCGGCAGACGGCCCAGTTGCACCTAATTAAATTATTTTATTTTTAAAGTTCCTTAAACATCTGTTCCTCAAACAACAAACCCGTAACTGAAACTATCCGAAACTTACGGATAATCTCTTAGCAAAAAAAATTACATTGTGTGCGTTTCTTTCCACACAATGACACCGACAAGAGCTTGGCTCTTAATTGTAGAAGAGTACCAAGAACCATCACCGAAAAAATAAACTTTATTATGGTGCTCCCCCCACGCTGCTGTTAAAAAATGTTTAGAAACATTTTCTAACAAAATAAAAATGCATAATAATATAAAAATAAAATACTGTTATTAATATTATTAATATTAATTATCATAATCAACTCGTACAATATAAAAATGAATTGCCGAATGTGTTGCTAAGCGCGAATCTCGAGAGCAGCTGAACCGATTTCGCTAATTCTTTTTTTAGAATATTCTTTGAAGTACGAGGATGGTGCTTAAATACCCGTGCGAAGCCGGGGCGGGCCGCTAGTTGTAAATAATAATACTTATAATAACAAATATTACAATTATAAAATTTATAAGTAATTATATTTAAATTTTGTGTGTTTGTAACTAATGTTTGAAAAAACATTTTTAGCAGTGTTAGCACCATTACATACTAAATAGTATTATATATTGAGGGCGTATTGAAGACCTCCGTGGCGTAGTGGTTGACACGCCAGTCCGCCACTGCGGACGTTCTGGGTTCGATACCCAGCCGGGGCGAGCTGGAAAATGGCCGTTTTGAGTCCTTTTTTGATTAAATTGACTTAAATTATCTAGGGTCGTGGATATTTATCTATATATGTATTTATTATAGAGGTAAAGTATAGTACCGTTGGGTTTGTACCCCATAACACAAGTTAAACTTACTTTGGGGCTAACTCGATCATGTGGTTTGACTCTACTATATACAATTATATTTATTTATATTTATATACTTATATATGTAAACTTAGCTTTAAGTAACGATTTGACGTCAACATTTGTGCAAAACAAAACAAAGTGACTATTATTAAGAGATATTATAAATATCCTATGATAATAAAGATATTTTGAATTTTGAATTTTATAGTTTTTTGCTTAAAAGGTGGTTTAAAAATCTAGTAATTGTAAACCAAAATTCTAATTATCGAAATAAACTATTTATTTATTATTTCTTAAATATGGAAATTTTCACCATATTTACGAGTTAACAATATGAATTGAATGGCAGTCACATATCGGGGCGCGCAGCGCAGGACGCGAACCTACTAAGTGATCGGTGGTGATGATTAAATTGCTTGATACCATGTTCCAGGTTTCAAACGCTGATCAACCCAAACTTCAATAAGCACGGAGACAAGTACGTGAGAGACTTCAGGCCACCGGGCAGTGGGTGAGTACTTTACATCTTTTCCTCGACATCAATGCGACTTCGACAAGGCGAGAACGGGGGAGAGGTGCGGAACGGGGAACGGAGACGCATATTGCGCGTACTTTAGGAGATTCCGTTCTGTATGTAATACTCTTACTATGTTCTGTGCCTTAGCTGTGCTGGACCGTCACTCCATAACATGCCACGACGACATACTCGTACGTACATACCCGTTAGTAAGAGGGCCTTTATTAAAGGTAAATGGGCACAGAAATAGAGGGAGACCAAGGAAAAGGTGGATGGAGTGTGTGAATCAGGATTGACTAGTAATGGTGCATCCACACTGATGTTACTCTTTGTAGGGCAACATTTACCAACATGGAAATTGAGTTAAGTAACATTTGAAATGTAATTTTTATTTAAGAAAATCATAAAATTAATAAAATAATGATTTTCTTCATTGAAACTTACATTTTAAATGTTATTTTAGTCAATTTTCATTGTAGATCCGCCTTTAAAATGTAACTGTTGAGATCACTAAAGATAGCTGCCGATCCCACCTAGAGTGGGATAAGGAAATGAAGAAGAACAAGAAGGTGGGAGAATCATTTATTCTAGCTGTGGACTGACATACGCTATTGAGAGAAAACACTAAGGTCGAAAGAATTGAAGAATGTAGGTATTTGTAAAATCTATTGCTTCGCGCTGTGCCCGAAAAACATACTGCAGCTCTATAAAAAGTACACAAAATCAACGTTTCGTAGTCCCCTGATCTCTCTTCTAAAGTTTAGCCGATTTTCTTCCGTTTTTTTATTAAAAATTGAAGAAAAGCTGTGTTCCTTCGTTTTCTTAAAATATAATCACGTCAAATTAGTTAGCTAGATGTTTGAGAACAGAGTGGAAAATCTTACCAATTTTTTAGGTTTATGATGGTTCCTATATCTTTTAATAATTGAATTATGAAAAAAAAAGAAAACGTAAGGACATGCCAATATATCCATAGGTTTTATTGGAGAATAAAACATTATTCTATCGGTACTATCCTATACTATACTACGTTTGTATGGAAATACGGCCCAACGATACGCTCTTAAAGATTTCTATTGCTATAATTAACGTTTCCAGGCCTCCGAAGCCCCCGTCGCGGAAGTTCGGCGGCTTCGGTCCTTCGGGCTCCGGGCCCTCGCCGCCGCCGATGGGAGGCTGCGGCTGCGGAGGATAATCTAGGTACTAACTTCTACCAAAATCACCGCCTAGGGTACACGGATTCCATCATCTAAAATATAACGTCTAACATCATAATATACTGAAACTATTTTAACTTAAATAGATATTTGAAATAAATAATTTAAAATGTTTTTAAATTGTTTTATATAATAAATAATTTATTATATCATTATCATTACATTTCTGGATTTTATTGAAATGCGGAGCTGCTAGGAGAATATTCGAGATGAATGCTCCAGAACAGTCTAGCAGTAGAAGGATGTGCAATGTTCTAGAAGAATCCCGTGTTCACAAGTGTCACGAGTTATTCGTTCTAGAACATTCTTGAAATATCTAGGTACCTACATGGACCTATATTAAAAAACACACATCACTAACCAGGCCAGTCCTTAGTGAGCTTTCAGTGAGATAACTTCGAAGTGAACTATCAAGTGACATCTGCTACTTCGGCAACAGATTTTGAACAGAGTGCTTGACGCACAGACCTACCACTACTAGATTTGCAACGATATTGCTAGAAAGAGACTGTCAAATACAGTACAACGTGGCCTACTGTTAAAATCTGGGTCAAACCAACCACAAAACGATCGAAAAAAGTTATTATTTTAGGGATTTTATCATTTAAAAGGTGATTTAGGGTTTTATTTGAGCTTATTATTGAGGTTAAGTTAGTAACCATAGTGTATTCTGTGACGTGTGCAAAATATGGGTGGAGGCAACAATCAAAAATAGAAAGAGATGCACTAAAGTGGCCACGAACTATGCAGGTCTGTCTGTGGCTTGACGACTAGACATCGGACGTTTTGGAACATTATTCGTGTGTCAACTTTGGGTTTCCGTAGTGAATAAATTTCCTAAAAAGAGTGTTGGAGTTTGACTCCACATCTCGGAATTCCAGTTTCGTAGCAATACATTTAAAATAGTGTCAGTATATTTGGTTAGAACGTAAGTATAGATATAGTAAATATCTATTTTGACATGTTATTTGATATAAAAATTGAGCTGTATGACTGTAAAAAGAAGATTATATTATATTGCCCGATTGTTCATCTAAAGTTATTATTAATTAACTATAGGAATATAAGTCGTATATTAAGCTGCAGTCATAAAAAAGGACAGTGGCGCGACTATTATATACATATATTATTAATTCTCGAAAATTGTATTTCTCGATAAAGATGCAATCCTTTTTGATTTTAGAACTAGATTATTTAGAGCATAAATATATAACACTAGCTGTGCCCGCGACTTCGTTCGCGTGGTTGTCGGAACGTAATGTTATATAGCCTAAAGCCTTCCTCTATAAATGGACTACCCAACAAAAGAAGAATTTTTCAAATCGGACCATTAGTTCCTGAGATTAGCGCGTTTAAACAAACAAACAAACAAACTCTTCCGCTTTATAATATTAGTATAGATGTGACATTGAATATAAAAGGATAAAAACAAAATGTGCTACCAAAATAGTTACTCTCAGCTCGTAGTTCTCAGCATTATGTCGAGGCTTTCCGATGCCAAGACGCTGGTTTTCAGAGAAACCAGTTTAGTAGACCAGGCTCGACCTTACATTAACAACACTTTATAAATGTTTTGTATTGTAAGTTTCGTGTGTGTAAAGGTCCAACATTGGCATCAGATGTTTCAGGTTGCCAAAAGGCATCTTGACGACTGCCGTATATAATAATAGCCAGCCTCCATATAACATCAAACAAACGTTAATTTTTATTTATATAGGTACATTTACACTCAGTAACTTTTTGTTTTTGACTGTTTTTACGCAAATTTACTTATATTAGAAGATCTGATAATCGGATGCATATTTAGGTAACTAAAGTTGAGATGTTGTTTGATATTATGGAAAACACTTTTTATTGATAAGATGCCGCTTTCCCGGAATTCACAGTGTATAGTATGGGTAAGTGTATACTCCGTGAGATGTATTAAAATTTACCGGGATACATAAGGGGATTTTATTTTTAATAAAAATATCCAAGAAGCCATAATTTTAGGCAAATATGCATCCGATCTCTAATTATAATACACTTGATTTTAACGCTTTTTTATTTACATTATTATCTTTACCTTATATTCATTATTCATTGATGAATAAATCTTAATGTTTCCATCAATATCATACTTGTGTAATCAATGTGTGTAAACAGGATCCGTGTTATTAGGGTTGGGACACATCTGTCAGCACGGAACAGCATTCTCCTATGCTGCTATCCTTTTCTGTCGCTCAGAAGCGTCACTTGCAAGAGAGAGAGACCGACGAAACGCCGCGGAATTGGAGATGCTGCAACATTCCGTCGCTCTCTCAGGAAAATGCTGTTCCGTGATGATAGATGTGTCCCTACCTTTATAAAACGCGGATTAACTTTATTTCTTGGTTTAAACATAACCCATACATAACAAGAAAACTGCCGTCCTGCCGCTGTATGTCACTTTCTGTTTGTCACTGTCAACTCATTTGGGGGAGTAATGGTTTAAAGCAAGTTCTAAAGTTAATCTCCGTATTATAATAAGACATAAACTATTTTATTTTACTATTTGTGCTGTTTAAAACATGGCGAAGTATAGAAAAAAAACAACCGCTCAGTCATTCTCCAGTTTTTTCTTTCCGTCCAATTAACGCGTCTCCTTTTCACTTGATTTTTGACAAAATTCAATAGTTTTTTTTTAAAGTCGATAGTTTTTTACATTTAGTGTTAAACCAAATGTAACAATAACTATCGATTATACAATGTCTCGTTTTTTCTCCGCCTATTTACCGCGTCATTTATTTTTTGAAAGTGTAAATAAGCGACTCATTAATTAGGCAGAGAAAAAAAGCCGTATGCCCAGGAGTATGGCCGCGATTTGAATTATAAAATTTCGCGGGAAATAAGAATACTTTTTTCGTATTTCGGCATGTCCCGAGTAAGTTCTGTAAGTTTTTATGAAAAAAATCACACAAGCTTGTGAGACCAAAGGTATTGTCAACACAAAACAAATAAGCCCAAACTCAACGGGGTTGCGTCGTCCTATTACGGAGATCTTATGGCCACCGTTCCCATCTAAAGACATAGTACTAGTCAAGCTGAATCCAACGAGCCCAAACTCGATGGGGTTCCGTCGTTTCATTACAGAGTTCCTATGGCCACCTTCCAGCTCCAAGTCATCATAATATTGCATTGTCACGCGATATATGCGCAAAATTTCAGCTCAATCAATAGAAGATGTCTGCTTCAAAATTGAGCGGCAAGATTCCACCTGAACAAACATAGTTTAGTTACATACATAAATACATTGCCAGTTAAATAAACGCTTGTAAAATGGATTGAACGTATTCTAAGAATGTGTAATTGAATAAAAGGTCTTCCCTTACGATAATATTACCACTAAGTTGTGGTTTTCGCCCATTATCCCTTTATAAGGCAGTGGCAAATATATTGCCACTTAAAATTGAACCTTATGCCTTGGTAATAAGGTCCAAAAACATATTTTTTTAAATATACCTACTGCCTTATAAAGGGTTATACCAACTTGACACCGATCCCACTCTGGTTAGAGTAAAAATAAGGCGCAAGCCACATGCGCAATGCGCATTAATATAAAATCGTAATTTGAACACACGCAATCGACTTGGCAATCCGTTGGAAGTCTGTGCCCTACCAGTCGGTGTGTTGAAATTGCGTATTAATTTTCATGCCTTTTTACTGAAATTTAACCCTCGTCGGATTAATCTCACAAACCTTTTCGTGCCCATTTCGCGAGCGTCGGATTTATCTGACCAAAAACTATGGATATTCACAATACTGATATAAGGTCTCGCGGTGAAAGGGTTAAATGGAATGGAAAGACTTGCCCTGTCGCTGCATGCACCAGAAGCATTTCAATATTAATTCGGCGCCGAGTTTGTGGGTAATAAATCTCATTTTATTATTTACTTCTAATAGCGTATTTACACATGCGCGCGAATAGCGAGGCGAATGACGAGGCGAGTGACGAGTACGCTTTTGGTCAGCGCACTCACTATAAGGGCTCGTACAGACGAGCGACAGTTCGCGACACTAGTCGGCGACATGATGCGAGACGATTGGGTAGATGACTGGGTCAAAAATAAATTATTTGGTACTTATAAAACGTCACAAATTAGTGTCACTTGTCATCCATTGTCAGCATGATTTTAGATTTATTAGAGAGAAGAAACTATGACGTCATGCTTTGGCATTTATTATTTATTTAACTAACTCTTTATTGTTTCAGAGTAAAAACATACTTTTAACAAATGGCGGACTTAATCCTAAGAGCATTTTCTCCCAGTCAACCATAGGGATAAACATTTAGGGACACAATACGCTAAGTAAGCGTTTATTATTTCGTTCCACGACGCGTAGCATGGATCGCTCGCTAGTCGTTTGCCAGCTTTGTTCAGAGTCTCGCGCGTGTCCTTAGATAGCTCCCCGTGCCGTGTCAATCTGTTTGTTTGTGCATATATCGAGAACTGAATGACAGTGATCACTGTAGACACTATGGGCTAACTCTCTATAGTTCTGACTCCAAAGTTATTACTGAATTTACGATATCTATTTCCTAGCTATGTGTATGTATTCAGAGAGTGTACGGGTGCCTAAGCTATGTGATTCAGAAGGTAAAGTTCAACACTCGGTAAATAAGTTCTGATATATTTCTCACAAGTACACACAAGTTACAGTTCTCGATATATGCACAAACAAACAGATTGACACGGCACGGGGAGCTATCTAAGGACACGCGCGAGACTCTGAACAAAGCTGGCAAACGACTAGCGAGCGATCCATGCTACGCGTCGTGGAACGAAATAATAAACGCTTACTTAGCGTATTGTGTCCCTGCAAACAGAATAAAATTGTTCTGCGCTAAAAGCAAAATTGATCCATTATGAGTTATGACTGGCGAATTAATAAATACTTACAAATTTTTAAAACTAATTTACGTATTTCATACAAATAATATAGATAATGTTTGTATTGGCGTTTAAAAACAACTTTTTGGAAGCTAGCGGGATCGCGCCTCACGCCACTCGCGCTCTCGTCATAGTTCGCGCCTCAGCACAACACTAGGATTGATGAGGAACTGGTTATGAGTGTCGAGCTCTAAGTTAGTGGAAACGGGTGATGATGACGGTATATTTATAGGATGAAGATGTGGATGAGAACGGGGAAGAGAGACAGAAAATGGGAATATCCGTCTTTTTTTCTCCTGCTTCAACTTGTTGTAATCGTTTATCAGATAATGTACCTACTATACCAGTCGCGCGCGCGCATCCCTCCGTGCCGGGCGCTGTTCGAATCGTTGTCAACATGACGTCCGTAATTAAATGTAATTCGTGTAATATTGTGATTGACGAATTGTTATCATACATACAAAATAAAATTTCGATAATTGACGAGGAAACATTGGTGCGAATATGTACATCGTCATTCTCTAGTGATGAAATTAAAAATTCAAAATCTCTTTTGTTCGACTCTGTGCCTACGAATATGATCAAAATAAAACGTAAGAACAAAGGAAAAGAAGCAAGGGATCTTGCTGATATTGTGAACCTGTTTAAATCAACAGAACCCGAATTGATTCCAGTATTTGTAGCTCGGCAGTTGGAAAAATTACCGCCAGTTCTTTTTGATCATGTCGACTGTACGAAGCTTTTAAAAGACCTGCTTAAAGTTCAGAATGACCTAGATCGTATAAAAAACACGTACGTCACACAAGATCAGTTACAAGAGTGCAGAAATGCGATACTGCAAGCGAAAAACGATTCTTTGCCACCGCCTTCCTCGGTGCCTAATATAAATATGAAACGAGGGGGCTGGTCACTTAATAGTGGGCCCATGGGTTTGTCACATATTAATTCGTCGTTGGATAAAACTTGCGAAAACACGAGCGATACATCTAAAAATAATGATTGTTATTTAGAATACAGAGATATTGCGGTAGATTTGAAACAAACCGAGATCGAATCAGCTGATCGGCAACGGCCGCCCGCTGTGTGCGTGCCGGCTGAGAGCGGGGACGGAGAGGTGACTCATTTACCTGAGACGGCTGCCGCTGATCGACGGCGAGTAGGTACATCGCCGCTGTCCGGTACTCGCTCGAGCGAGCGCTCGAGCGGTTATGAGACAACAACTGTGGAGCGCATTAGCGTATTGAATGATGATAAGACCTATTCGAATACTACTGATAAGGAATGGCAAACCGTATCGAGGCGTAAGAAATATCTAAAATATCGCTATCACGGTTCAGCAGGAATATCTAGGGATATGCAGGGAAACTTTAAGGCAGCGGAAAGTAAAATTCCCATCTTTATAACGAAAATACATAAAGATACAACTGATAAGGACATAGTGGATTATGTGTATAGAAACACCAAGGAAAAGATTACTTTAGAATCAATATCTTTTAAACAGGAAAGAGATTACAAAGCCTTTAAATTTTTTGTAAGTTAGCAGAAGGCATCTATGTTCTTGGACGACAAACTATGGCCTCAGGGCATTATATTTAGGCGGTTTGTAAACTTCAAACTTAATATAATACTTAAAACTTAAATACTTAAAACTAAATATGAGAAACACGAACGGTGGTCGAAACACTGTGTCGGCAACTTTAAATGTTAATGGTTAACTATGACGAATGGAAAGCTATATAATATGGTTAGTTTGAACTGTAAAAGTGTAAAACGCTCGGTTGAGGCTATAAGGGAATTGTGCCGTACATCTGAAATAATTGCTCTTCAGGAACACTGGCTCTTGCCGCACGACATAGATTATCTGAGTTGCATTGATAAGGACTTTGCCTACACCGGTACATCAGCTGTGGATATGTCAGCGGGAATATTGAAGGGACGTCCTTACGGTGGCGTAGCGCTGCTTTGGAAGAAAAGTGTTTTTCAAAACGTATCTGTGGTGCAGTGCAATAATAGTCGTGTTTGTGCAATAAAAATAGTGATGGGGCTAAGATCACTTTTAGTGTTTAGTGTGTATATGCCGACCGATAAGCCTGTACATCTGACGGAGTTTACAGACTGTTTCGCCTCGGTGAGTGCTATTGTTAGTAATGAACAGATCGAGTCTGTTTATATTCTAGGAGACTTTAATGCTCATCCGGGCGAGCAATTTTATTACGAACTGATGAACTTCTGTGCTGACCAGGAGTGGACTTGCGCTGATATAGAGAAGCTAGGATTATTATCTGACTCGTATAGTTTTATAAGTGACGCCAATGGGTCCAGGCGCTGGTTGGACCACTGCGTTGTGACTAAGCCGGCCTCTGGATCCATTGTAAATGTATCAATAAAATATGACGTTGTTTGGTCTGACCATTTCCCGTTAATAGTTCAATGTGATTTAAACATAATTCAACCTAAGATCTTACAGGGAAGCTCAAACATCACAGACAATTGTAAGATACGATGGGGTGAACGAAAACCTGACCAAATTGCGTTGTATACAAAATTATGTCATGAACAGTTAAGATTAATCGATTTTCCAGGGGATTTGAGTGATTGTTGTGATAGTCAATGTAGTAAGACTGAGCACAGACATATTATTGATAAATTGTTTAACAGGATTGTTAGTGTTTTGTGTGAAGCGGCCGTCGACAGCCACCGTAGTCAACCGAAATATAAAAAGCCTGTAATTGGGTGGAATAGGCATGTTCTCGGGGCGCATAGGGAGGCCAAGTGTAAATTCGAAATGTGGGTATTATGTGGTAAGCCCAGTTCAGGCTACATATGGGATGAGATGCGGGAAAGCAGACGGATTTTTAAGTCGCGCCTGAAATGGTGTCAAAATAATAGCGAACAGTTAAAAATGGACATTCTTGCATCTCAACATGCTAAGCAGGATTTTGGCGCATTTTGGAAAAGCACAAAAAAGTTAGGCAGCAAGCCAGGCTTACCAGTGAGCGTCGATGGCCTGAATGATCCTAAGTGTGTAGCTAATATGTTCAGAAACCATTTTACACGAAATTCACCGTTGGGGCCACCGCAGTCCGAGTGCGGGGGCGGAGTGTGTGGGCAGAAAATTGGCACTAGGTTCACGGCGAGTGATGTTAGAAATGCTATAAAGTCCATGACAAAGGGGAAATCCCCAGGCCACGACAGTCTAAGTGTTGAACATCTTAAGCATGCTGGTGTACATCTACCTAGGGTACTTGCGATGCTTTTCACGCTCTGTGTGGGGCACTCTTATTTGCCCGCGGATATAATGAAAACTGTGGTGGTACCAATTATCAAAAGTAAAACAGGGGATATAGGCGACAAAACCAATTACAGGCCAATCTTACTGGCTACTATATTGGCCAAGGTGCTTGATGGCTTGCTTAACACTCAGCTTAATAAATACTTGAAAATTCACGATAATCAGTTTGGTTTTAAATCCGGACTTTCAACTGATTCAGCTATTTTATGTGTTAAGCAAACTATTAAGTACTACACGGACCGGCGCACTCCTGTATATGGGTGCTTCCTAGACCTGTCAACGGCATTTGATTTAGTGAGTTATGACATCTTATGGCAAGAACTTAGTGATACTGGTATGCCAAACGAACTTATAAGTATTTTTAAATACTGGTACCTTAACCAGGTAAACGTCGTGCGATGGTCGAACGAATTGTCAGATACGTATAGGCTGGAGTGTGGGGTGAGGCAGGGGGGGCTTACCTCTCCTCAACTCTTCAACCTGTACATGAACGCACTCATAGAGCAGCTGAGCAGCACTCGTGTCGGCTGCCATATTGATGAGGTATGTCTCAACAATATCAGTTACGCGGACGACATGGTACTGCTCAGTGCGTCGGTCTGTGGGCTGTCACGGTTGATTGACATTTGTGAACGATATGCTCTAAGTCACGGTTTGCTGTACAACACGAGCAAGAGTAAATGTATGGTCTTTCGGACCGGAGTTGGGTCTCCTGATACTATTCCACCTATAAGGCTAAATGGAATTCAGCTTAAAGTAGTTGATGAGTTTAAGTATCTTGGTCACTTTTTAACTTCTGATCTGAGGGACAATACAGACATGGAAAGGGAGCGAAGGGCGTTGTCTGTAAGGGCGAATATGATTGCGCATCGGTTCGCTCGGTGTTCTAGGGATGTCAAAACTACTCTTTTTAGGGCTTTTTGTACGTCCCTCTACACGAGCGCCCTCTGGATCTCGTATACTCAAAAACAGTACAGTGCCCTTCGCGTCCAGTTTAATGATGCTTTTAGGGTGCTATTGGGGCTGCCACGACACTGTAGTGCGTCGGGGATGTTCGCTGAGGCACGTGTGGATTGTTTCTACGCAACCATGCGGAAAAGGTGCTCATCTCTCGTGCGCAGGGTCAGGGCCAGCCGCAATACACTTCTGCAGCTATTCGCGGACAGATTTGACTGTCAGTACATGAATCATTGCACTATGATTCATGTACTGACTAGAAAGTGACTGAACGCCATTGTTTGTGTTGTATTATTTATTTATTATTCATTGATTTATTTGTTTTTATTTTTATTTTTTAATTTAATTTTAATTTTGACATTTTTGTTATAGTAATATCATCTAAATCATGTATGGCTCCTAGTTGACCGAAATAAAGAATTATTATTATTATTATTATATTATACTATACACATAAGTTAACCCAAAATGGCGGTTACTGCGCACACTTTTTTCTCTAATTATACCTGCGCAAAGCCGCCATTTTAGGTCAACTTATGCGCCGGGTAGGTATGGTACTCCATACCCGCAATTAATAAGTACATAGGCACTGCGCTTTTTGCATTATGACCGTATTAAAATTTAGAAAATTCCTCTTCCGTTTTGGCTTCCTCATAGATCTGTGAGGAATTTTCTAAATTTCGTTATAATGAAGCGGTAGCGGTTGAGGAACTCGAAAAATGCGGGACTTCCGTATTATGAGGATGCGGAACTACCGCATAATGCGGACGCGGTATCCTCATCAACCCCAGTCAGCACTCGTGCAAGAATATTTCGACGAATAGCGAACACGCATATGTAAATACAGTGTAATTGTATGTAGTTGTAAAGGTTTATGTTAACTGTAATATATTTTAAGGGATAGTCTAAAATAAAATAAATCAATTTTAATTACATTAGTTTACTTTAATTAATTGTTCTAATATTACAAACACCATCTTAAGAGTCGCCTCACCCTAGACAGAATCAGAGCTTCCCATACAAACGTAGTCTACGTTTTATTTTGTAACGACATGTCAGATTTAGATAAAAATTTGAAACTTTTAAGAAATTGCATATATCTAGGGTTATAATTGGTTTTCACAGTCAAAATATGAACTTGAAAGAGAATATAGTGTATAATATAATTCTTGACCATTAGTATGGAAAACTTTTACACCCTTATATTTTCTTTTAAGTTCATATTTTGACTATGAAAACCAATTATAACCCTAGATATATGCAATTGCTCTAAAGTTACAATTTTTACCGAAATCTGACATGTCGTTTCAAAACAAAACGTAGACTACGTTTGTATGGGACAGTCTAGGGTAAGGGGATTCTTAATTGAAAATATCTGTAGCTCAGTTAAGTACTCACTGTACAGACGTGAGAGGTGGTAGATACGAATCCCAGTCTTAGCGAACTTTTTCGACCCTTTATTTTCGATTATACCAACACATCGATCTATACGAGACATACCTACATTCTTAATTAGGTATGTCTCGTATAGTATGTCTCGTATAAGTGAATATAAGCAATAATATAATAGCAAATGACATTGAAGTGGCGTCCTCATTTGAAACAAATTGTTAACTCGTAAATATGAAGATAATTTCCATATTGCTCTTCGTCATGCACTAGATAGCCCTTTAAATTATTTTATGAACTGCCGTTGAAACTATTATTGGTGATCCGTCTAGCTTTAAAACTTGCCTCCGCCAAAAGGCGGACTAATGTAAATACCCTAGTAGCATTTACCGTTGGCTACAATTGGCCAACGACGGCCCTACCGATCGCCAACAAGATCACGTCGGCCCTACCAAAAACCAAAAATAAATACTTCTAGGGTACTTTCACCGGTGGTGGTGGTGGTAACCATATTTACAAGTTAACAATTGATTTCAAATGAGGGCGCCACTTCAAGGCCATTTGCTTCTATATTCACCTTAAAGGAGCTTGACACCAAAGGTCCACAAAGGTCAAGGTCTAATATATTCTAATATCTTTCCGACTTTGACCCGTGGTCGTCGGTGATGGTGCTGATCAGGTCGTCCATCTGCAGCAAGAACAGTTGCAACACAATCAAGATCTCAATCTCTGAAGGCGGGATATTACAACCAGAACCAGCGGACTTCGCCTTTCTGCGCATGGACTATAAAAGTTTTTCTGCGCATGGACTATAAAAGTTTTTCTGTGCATGGACTATAAAAGTTTTCTGCGCATGGACTATAAAAGTTTTTCTGCGCATGGACTATAAAAGTTTTCTGCGCATGGACTATAAAAGTTTTGAAGAAGTTTATTAACATTAACCAAACCTATCGCTAAAATATCCATAGGTACCAGCTACTTAGAGATTTTAGAAATTTTTTACCTGTTTAGTGGCTCTGATTTCGAAGCAGGGACTGGAATACCGAAATTTTTGAGTATCGATATCGAAATATCGGTACAAGTAGTGATATTTTAGTATCGATATATCGGTACTTGGTACCGATATTTTATTTCAGTACCGATATACCGATACATTATGGAAAATTATCAGTATTGATACCGATACTGAAATACCGATATAGTACCAATAAAATGCCTTTCGCGTGTGCTTTCGCGCCTTCATAATTTTTCACCCCGCACTCCACCCGCGACGTCCGCCCGCTTGTCATGCCAACGCCCCGGAGGTCTTTAACACATTGTTGGACACACTACGTCTATAGACGTAAATCAATTGTTATTTTTATTGTGTCTGGCTGAGTGTCCAGCAATGTGTTAAACTTTTTAGTTTAAGGCGGAATACGAAGAGAATCTGAGGGGATGAGGTGCGGGGCGATCCGCAAAGCACCCCGCATGCTTTTACATATTTCGTTTGACTGTGAAGCGGGAGGCGGGGAATGAACGCGGAATGTGCATTTTATCGGTTTTTATTAATTATATTAATAACTAATTTTGGTATCGAAAATGAAGAGGAAATGAAGAACCTTCGGAATCACAATAAGTACTTATATTTTTGAGTAAAAATATCTTTTCCTCAATTTATATTATTAGAGTTTTAGAAGAAAAATAATTTTTGGATAGCATTTCTGATAAAGATAAACGACTTTGTGAGTGTTTGTCTTATTCCTGTCGGTACGTATTGTATTTTTACAATATAAAAGTTAGTAATATTTCTTGTATTTTCTATTTTTTTTATTATTTAAATTGAGGTTTTTATGGTTCCGTGCCCAAAGGGTGCAAACGGGACCCTATTACTGTGACTCCGCTGTCTGTCCGTCTATCTGTCTGTCCTTCAGTCACAGGGCTCTACCTCTTGAACCGTAATAGCTAGACACTTGAAATTTTTCCCGATTATGTATTACCAAAAATAAAAAATAGTTAAAAATTAAAGGGGGTCGTCATACAAGAAACGTGTTTATTTCAGCGTTTTTAACTTGGATCTTTATAATGGCATTAACTAGATACTTGAAATTTTCACTAATTATGTATTACAATGACCACAATAACAACAAATACTAAAAATAAAATAAAGTTAAAAATTAAAGGGGGTCGTCATACAAGAAATGTGTTTCTTCAGCGTTTTAAAACATTGTACGGTGGTACAGAACCCTTCATGTACGAGTCCGACTCGCACTTGCCTGTTTATTAAGTTTTAGGAGTGTATAAAAAATTGGGGGCGCTATAAAATAATGATTTTCAAAGGGGGCAGTAAAAGAAATAAGTTTGAGAAACTCTCATTTATATACCAAAAATGTTAATACATTTTATAAGTTTAAACAAAGATAAATGAAGGCTAAAATATACTGCGCAGTTTTTAACTGTTTGCGATTCAAATTTAACTTTTTTTAGTCTTCCTAAGGACGCTGCTGAAAGGTAAGATCTATGGTGAACGTCAAGATGACGGGATCACTGATTGTTTTAAACTGCCTTTCCTATCTTTTTGTAATACTCATTTGGTACCTTTTGATACCTTTAATAATAATTTTGGTACCTCCTTAGTTTGGAAGGTATTTTGAAGGTCCAGACTGATCCCGCTATTTTGACACATCAATATGACGGGATCAAGCTGTGTTACCACAAAACTACTAATCATTTTATTAAACTAACTACTCTGTTATTTAATACTCATTTAATACCTTCGGAAAAACTTGTAACATTGCTTGAATAAATTAAAGTTTATTTGTTATTTATTTTTTTCAATTTTTATGGCTTTCATTCACCCCTGCTTAATTGTTAAGAGCAAAGTTGTAGTACAATAAATTTGCTCTTCAAATTAGGTACGTGGTTTTGCTTATATTAAACTAGCAGCCCGTTCCCGGCTTCACACAGAATAAGGTCAATAATTGAGATAAAAATGTAATAGTATTAAAACTCTTTTTTATTCCTTTACATAATATTTTTTGAATTAGGCCAGTATAAAACATGTATTTCTTCATTAACTGTTTTCACCTTCTTGACTTATTTCAACGTTAGTGACTGGCCATGGAACAGCAGATATTGTTCTGAGAATTACATTCTGCATTCTCTGTAAGATTGAGATGTTTGAGTTGATAGATAGATAGATAATACGTTTATTCACGAAAACTGCATCACATACAGAGATATATAAGGTACAAGAAAATAACTAATGTTCAAGACAAACAATACTTAACAATAAACATGCAACAATCACAATTCACAATAAACAACAATAATACTATCTATACAATACATGTATGTGCTGCAGTAGCGCAAAGTAGGCCAAAACTCAGCGTGGTTGGCCTAAATGGCGGCGGTTGCTACAACTAGGCCAGAGTATGCCGTATGTCCATATCGGCTTGAGGATTGTTTACTGTCGATAGACAATACACTGTTACGTCCAATCAGCCAGTAGATTTTTGGACCTAATATTGATTTCCTTTTTTTTGTTTACACGGTTTTTCCACGTTAGGCGCCTGTCAAGGTGCAGTGCAGCCCTAGGTTTTAACATTTTCTTGATGAGGTAAGTTGTGTTGTCAATTTTAACCGGCGGACAGTCTTCCTTGCGCAGAGTAAAGGTGACAAATACCGAGACTTGATGGCCGCCGTATCAGCCGTATCAATGACCCCCCCGCGAGGCCCCTAACTTGTAAGCAAAAACTAGTAAAATGTTAACCACCACTACCACCAGATCCATGGTCTGTTATAAATAAACGGGCAAGTGCGAGTCGGACTCGTACATGAAGGGATCCGTACCACCGTACCATGTTTTAAAACGCTGAACGTTTCTTGTATGACGACCCCCTTTAATTATTAACTTTATCTTATTTTTAGTATTTGTTGTTATAGTGGTCATAGTAATACATAATCGGTAAAAATTTCAGGTGTCTATCTATTACGGTTCAAGAGATAGAGCCCTGTGACAGATCGAGTTAAAAACGCTGAAAAAAACACGTTTTTTGTATGACGACCCCCTTTAATTTTCAACTTTTTTTTATTTTTAGTATTTGTTGTTATAGCGGCCACAGTAATACATAATCGGTGAAAATTTCAGATGTCTAGCTATTACGGTTCAAGAGATAGAGCCATGTGACCACAGAGTACTTTATATTATGTGACAGACGGACAGACAGCGGAGTCTCAGTAATAATATAAAAAAAAACTGTCATACGTCTATAGGCACGTATGACAACAGTCACAGAAGGTCTGAAATGTATAAGGTGAAACTGGAGGTCCACCCTAATGAACTGGCTGCCGAGCTGACAACACGCTCTTATCCTACGATCCTGACAGACCTCTTTCGCTTCATCTACACTCATCAACCTCTTCATACGCCCTGCGGCCTTCTTACGTAAGGTTTGTTCAACAAGTACGCCTTCCTTTTTTTTGTCTTCAGTTTTCAGATTAGCGGTGTTTTGCTTTAAGCAAATTAGTTGGGTGTCAGTTTTTGGCGTTGTGGCTTTTTGAGTGGGTCCTCCAACAAGAACCTCTACTTATTATTAATAAACCGGCCACGTCCCGTAACGGGCCACGTGCAGTGTAGGGTTCCGTAGTCAGTACCTACTTGTTTTATGTAACTAACAACTGCCTAACTTTAGGTCTGAATTCAGTCCATGATACTGAACAACTTTCACCAAGGAATAAATGAAATACGAAAAATAATTTTAGAACTTTTACACACAAGATTTGGCAAAATGGAATATTTATGTAATATATGTATGGAATATGTAAGGACAAATCACACTAATTAAGCTAGCCCCAAAGTAAGTTTTAAACTTGTATTATGGGATACTAACTCAATGATACTATATTTTATGATAAATACATATATAGATAAACACCCAAGACCCAGGACAATTTGAAAAAGACCATTTTCTAACTTGCCCAGGCTGGGGCTCGAACCCAGAACCTCCGGATTAGCGGTCTAGCGTGTTAACAATTACGCCACGGAGGTCGAATGGAAAGCAAAAATTTTCTTTTCATGTTTAATTATGTGTTCCTTAGGAAAAGTTGTTCAGTATCATGAACTGAATCCACCTTAAATTAGTTTTAGTACAGGGAGACGTTATAAACTACTGCCGTGATTTTTTTAAGTGTCCATATACAACCGTTTAACTGACAGAGAGGGGAGACACATGATTCTAACAAAAATTTGCAATCAAAAACCAAATATTCACAAACGGATTGCTAAAACGAAAAAGGGTGTTCATAATCTTACAATATTTTTGAAAGACCTATTCAACGACGTCTCACACCACACATTTTTTTTTCAAGTTTTTATTACCACATATGCCCATGCCCAAGTACAGCTTTCTAGTACTAATAGTCTATGAGTAAAACTGGGGACAGACGGACAGACAGACATGACGAAACTATAAGGGTTTCTTGTTTACTACGGAACCCTAAAAAGCTGCGTGAAACGAAACAGATTCTCTATTCTAAGGGTTCTTTGTCATTTGCGCCTTAACAAATTTCAAAATACGAGTAATCAAAACCACTTGTGCAAATATTTCGCTCCACTTCTCATACGATAAATTCAAAAATTGATGGATGAATGACCGTGCTTTTACAGGTTAAGCAACTTCTAGCTTGGTCACAGTTAGGATGGGTGACCATGCTTTCAATCTTAATGTTGCCCAAGTCAAATGTTGAGATTCTTATGAATAAATTTCAGTTTTCTCTACCTACATAACTTGGCAGCTATTTAAATTTCAATTGTTTTGTCGGAATTTGAACTTGGCATTTTTACATTTATGTTTTTGATGGGATAAAATAAACACCCAAGAACCAGGACAAATTAAAAAATGCCATTTACCAACTTGCCCTGTCTGGGAATCGAACCCAGAACCTCCGAGGGACTAGCGTGTTAAGGAATCGCCACGAAGGTCGACTAATAAACTGAAAAAGTAATAAATTTTACGCAAGATTCGAATAACTATAACTTGGATTTTTTAGAAAGTGCTATATGAATTTCACATATATTTAAACTCGCTTTTTAAATAAACGTCATGCATTCACGCACACTACTGTATTTTTGACTTTACTTTTTCTACTGATAGCCTGTCTACTAAAGTGTTAAGTACATTATAATGACGTCTGCCAAGGCCTTAATTCAGAAATAATAATTCAAAATGATAAAGGATATCAGCATTGGAAAGTGCTGTTCCGTGCTGATAGATGAGATCCAACCCTAACATTACAAATAAATACTTACGGAACAATCAGATTTTTTTATTTTAAATCTTACTCAATCATTGTATTTGTAGCGAATTGACTTGCCTAGTCGTTAAGAGGTAGATTATTAATTTTTTTTTTAAATTTTCATATAAAACGGTGATTGTATAAAATATTTTTTCAAAATCACTCACAGTGTTGTGGGCTCTCAACAGCCTCAACTGACAGCGCCTTAAATATTGTGTTTAATTATTTATTTTAAAATTAATTACTTTATGATTTGTTGTCCTTCGCACTGAAAACCGCTGACTGAGTGAAAATCGCTCATTCATTATCCATTGCTTACATTACTAGGTATGTTGTATGGCTTACTATTTACAACACGCAATGAAAATAAAGAAAGAAATAATGAAGAAAACCTTTATTCGGCCACTACACATTTTACAAAATTATAACTGTGAGGTAACAAAGTTATTGTTATATATAGCATTTAGTTTAAAGTAAATAGTTAATCAAACAAAATATTAAAAGTGTGATATTCTAGATAGACTAAAATAAATGTATAATATTCTACAGAAATAAATAATATTAATATTTTTAGAAGAAAATAGATATTGTAAATTTTTTTCTATACCCGAAAGGGTCAATAAGAAGGACTATAATTTTATCTAATTATAAGACAACATTGTACTCTTATTAAGCAAATAAAGAATTTGAATTGATTTGATTTATTGTAATGACATATTTAAACTTATTACAATAACCATGATAAAGAAGACTAACACAAATTGCCGAAAGGGCGGCGTCAGATTAGCCCTATTGCACAGAATACAGTAAGAGTAAACAGAACGGAATCTCCTAAGGTACGCGCAATATGCGTCCTCGTTCCCCGTCCCCGCACCTCTCCCCCGTTTTCGCCTCGATGACTAACGTTGGCTCACAAGAACCGTACCTTAGGAGATTCCGTTCTGTTTACTCTTACTGTATTCTGTGCCTATTGTCTTCATCTCCGCCGCAACTGTTTTATTAGTATGTTCCCCGATTACTCGAAAACGCTTTCACCAATTTGGATTTTTATAAAATGGGTATAATAAGAAGTACAGTCAGGTACCAAGATACCTGACCAGGTCTTCTATCTTTTGAATTTTCTCTTAATCTAAAAATAATATTAACATGAAAATGTATACTTACCCAGAAAGACTTCATTATAATCTTTCTGAATATAATTTTTCATGTTAATATTACTTTTAGCGTATATTATTACTATGTGCTTTTAGTTTAAAAGAAAATTCAAGATACAGGTAGAGGACCTGGTCAGGTATCTCAGTACCTGACTGTACTTACACAAACACGGTACAACTCAATGATTTACGCTAGTAATACCTATATAGGTCAATGGTACAACTACATTTTGTAGTACTATATTTTGAAGAAGTGCGCTTCTATATTTTTAAGTGCATTATCATCCATCACTTACCGTCAGGTGAGTGACTTGATCTTCCATGCTGGTCTGGCAAAAAAGAATAAACTTAGAATGTACCGGCTGTGCAGATCGTAGAAGCCGATTGAGGGAAAGGGCGAAAATGCGAAGCATGTTAATAGGCGATGCGGCTTGCACCTATCAATATTTTGATTAATTTTTCCACCTTCTCGGCCACCATCATCATTCTAAGGTGGCTTCTGAGTCTCGCGACCCTGGGCTTTGCCTGCTTATAGTCGCAAGACCTAAAATGCTCTGTCTGCTCCATTAAGGTTAAAAATATGATAGTGCATGCATACCATCAGGTGAGATCAAGTGGTTACCTAATTAATAATTACAAGAATTAACGCGAAACGTACCTTTTTATATTTTTTTATTTTGCTGACGTTTCGTTCGGGTTTCACCGAACGTGGTCCCAGCTTGACCAAGCGAGTCAAGCTGGGACCACGTTCGGTGAAACCCGAACGAAACGTCAGCAAAATAAATAAAAAAGGTGCGTTTCGCGTTAATTCCCGTATGCATTAATTTAATAATAATGCAACGCGATAGTTTAAAAGTATTAATAATTACAAGGTTTGAAAACCCAATAATTGTCTCCAAAGCCATTCCTGTGAGAATATTTTAAGAAATTTACATGGGAACACTTTTGAGAAAAGAATTTTCAAAATCGGTCTACAAGTTGCAGAATAAAAGAAGAAAGTTTTGATTTAGTCTATTCGAATATTGATAGTACATAACTCAACTAATTTCACTTTAGTCTATTTTTTAATATTAGTTTGTAAACACGCTATGTCGAAATTACACGGGATCTTGGCGATCGAGTTGAAATTCCGTTCTGTAGGTGTGTTGCTTCTTATTCAAAATATGCAGATTTATTTTGCACTGCCTAGCTATAATTAGAATCATTAATAGAACAAAAACCGTAAGAAATAAACGGGCAAGTGCGAGTCTGACTCGTACATAAAGGGTTCCGTACCACCGTACAATGTTTTAAAACGTTTCTTGTACGACGACCCCCTTTAATTTTTAACTTTATCTTATTTTTAGTATTTGTTGTTATAGTGGTCATAGTAATACATGATTAGTGAAAATTTCAAGTATCTAGTTAATGCCATTATAAAGATCAAGTTAAAAACGGTGAAAAAAACACGTTTCTTGTATGGCGACCCCCTTTAATTTTTTATTTTATTTTTAGTATTTGTTGTTATAGCGGCCATAGTAATACATAATCGGTGAAAATTTCAAGTGTCTAGCTATTACGGTTCAAGAGATAGAGCCCTGTGACAGACGGACAGGCAGACAGACAGACGGACAGACAGCGGAGTCTCAGTAATAGGGTCCCGTTTGCACCCTTTGGGTACGGAACCCTAAAAGATTATTTTTGATGTATTAATTTTTTTATCTCTCATATGGCTAACATACTGACTTTACTATACTTGCGGCCGTTAGGCGGTTATCCCACTGCACCGTCGCGGAGCGCGGTTTCTACATTCTGACGCTTCCGCGCGGTGACTCGTTTTCAGTGGGTGGGAGTAGGCGTGTTTTCTATACAAACTGATGTTTTCTATACTTGAATACAATGTAAAAAATCTGCCGCGCCGCGCTCCGCGACGGTGCGCGGTGCAGTGGGATCACCGCCTTACCATCCTCGCTCGCCGGCGGCCGGGCGATCGCCACGAGCCCGGTAGCGGGTGGTTAATTAATGGGAGATTTTTATTATAGGTACATTTGTCGGTTGATATCTTTAGTTTTTATTATGAATCAAGATACATATGATAGAATATGTATTTATTATATTAATAAAAAGAACTTTCCTTGAATATAAGCAACGGGGTTCAAAATCACCCTTTATAGAATGCGTTACCGCTTAGGGTTAATCAGATACCTGTTGTGCCACCGCGCGCGTCGCGCACTAGGTACATGAGGTGGCACAGGTGTCATATCTTTCGTCTGTACTTAAGCACTTATTGCGGAACATGGGCCCGACCTAAGTTCGGTTGTACCAAAAAACATCTCAGACTTTATTTCACCAAATATGCTATTGCTATTGCAAGCGTATTCTTGCCGAAGTTCGGTAGCGGAATTCCGGCATAGTGTATTTAGAAGTTTGTTCTACGATTGTTAATCCGGATATTATCCGGATATTATATGTTAAACCGGATTGGCAACACGGCGACTGGCTCCGAGGCGTTGGGTTTGTTGATGTAGATGCTCCAGGTCTTCTTGTCCAGGTCGAATATGCCTGAAAACAATTGTTATTATTAGTAATCTGCCTTTTTAACCGATTTCAAAAAAGGAGGTTCTTAATTCGTTAATTCTTTTTTAGGGTGCCGTATAAAAAATGAAAAACGGAACCCTTAAAGGATCACTCGTGCGTCTGTCTGTCCGTCCGTCTGTCACAGCTAATTTGCTCCGAATCTACTGGACCGAATCAGGTGAAATTTGGTAGGGTTTGAAGGGTCATTTTTGGGGGACAAATTAGGAACTTGAAAAAAAAGTTACCTTACTGTGTCATATATAAAATGAATGGGCTCGTTATGAGGATCATAAATATATTTTTGTTATAATTCTAAAATAAATAGTTTTGATTTTATTCATGATAGAAGACGAAAATTGACCATTCCCCCCTGATCTCCGAAACAACTGAGCCTAAAATTTTGAAAAAAATACAAAATCTAGTTCATTGTTTGTAGATTACAGGAAAACCTATAATAATTTAATCAATTGTACGGAACCCTCTCCACGCGAGTTTAACTCGCACTTGGCCGGTTTTATTTATGTACGTTCCCCGATTCCGATTAGGTAGGTACTCTTAGCATTTCTTTGTTTGAATTTTTTTTTAAGGGTATGTACCTGCTTGTCAGTTGCTTTAGAAATTTTATCAATATCGGTTATGTAGTTTGTAAATACAAAGACATGATATAAATAGATGCAATACCTAAATCATTTAATTTTATTTGCCGACATGTATCTCATCCATTTTTCCACGAAAATGAACTAGGTATCGCGATGTGGCCGTTGGTCCCAAATACTTCGTCGTGTGGCCGTGGCATTACACTATTATGAAATGTACCTGCGGCGATGGTCTTGATGACAGCGTCGGGCTTCTCCTGGAAGACTTGAAAGTGTTTCCCGCTGGTGTCGGACAGGATGTCCTCCACGTCGCGCCTGGTCTGCGGAGGGGGGCGCCCGCCGATGGCCTTGAGTCGCGACTCGCTGCTGTCGATTATGGGTCCAATCACCTCGGTCACGTTCAGCCGCATGTAGCTGGAGGGGAATACATAGGTACATACAATACATATTTATATAAGTATTTATATGTATTAAGTGTATTATATAAATGTATTTAAGTATACTTGTAAATAGTAAATTATTAAGTAAGTACATCTTTAAAGCGCCTATCGCAATTATATAATTTCTGTTTTTCCTAAAGGTTGACTGGTAGAGAAGTTCACCTTTTGTACCATTTTGGTCAATAAAGATTTTAATAATAAATAAATAATAAATAATACAATCGTCATCATCATCAAGTCTTTTTTAGTCTCAACTACAGGAGCACGACCCTCTGTACTACTAGAGCCATAGCTAGAGCAGTCAGAGGATTTGAGCTACACTCTCCACGCTGGCCAGACGAGTTGAAGAGGTCTCACTGATGTTTATAAGCTTTGCTTAGCTTGTGTTTCCTATATCATATATACAATATCACGTTTTTATCCCTAATGGGTCAGACAGCACAATAGGGCCTTAGGCAAGACCCAGAGGCCAGCAAAGTGATGGGCGAGGAGGTGGAAAAAGAAATAAAAATGTAACGTCGAACAAAATGTACTGAAACTATTTTAAGGGTGAATTCAGTCCATAATACTGAACAACTTTCTCTTAGGAACGTAGGTACCTATATTGAAATATGAAAAATATTTTTTGCTATCCATACAAACTCTAATCAGCTGATTGGTCAACTTGTATGGGAGGTCAAAAAATATTTTTCATATTTCGATATATGTTCCTTGGGGAAAGTTGTTCAGTTTCATAGACTGAATGCACCCTTAAAATAGTTTCAGTATATTTCATAAGACCCTGTATAAATCAGACATTTAAAATAATTTCAGTTTTTAAGCATTCAAGATGCAGTACTCAAATTAAATAATAAAATAAGAAATGATGAAAAATTACCACCTAGCGAGACTTGAACTCGCGTGATATTTTTCACCATTTCTTATTTCATTATTTCATTTCAGTTTTGTTATTACAATATGTATGGAACAGTATCTAGTATTGTAAATAAAATAAATAAATCAATATATAGGCATAAATCACACTGATTAAGCTAGCCCCAAAGTAAGTTTAAACTTGTGTTTTGGGATACTAATTTACCGATACTATATTTTTATGATAAATACATATATAGATGAACACCCAAGACCCAGGACAATTTGAAAAAGGCCATTTTCCAACTTGCCCTGGCTGGGGATCGAACCCAGAACCTCCGGATTAGCGGTCTAGCGTGTTAACCATTACGCCACGGAGGTCGTCAAACCTTAGGTTACAAAAAACACCTTTTTATCTAAGTAGAACTTAATTAGATATGTAAACTTACATGTTGCAGTGTACCAGAGGTTCCTTATCAAACTTGTGTATGTTGAGCAAGGAGCGGTCGGCCTTTAGGTCGGGAGCCACCTCCACGTTGTACAGCTGACGATTGCCCCAGGCCTCGGACCAGATCATGTTCAGTGAGAAACCGTTTCCGATGCCCAGCCCTTCGTCTAACAGGATCCGTTCGGCGTCGTTGAAGCTCTTTGCCGCCAGCAGCGCTCGGGTGATGAAAGTTCGAGCTGGGGAATAATTTAAGTTGGTTTAAGTTTTAGTTGATGACAGTTACTATTTTGCACAACGCTACGTGCCTCTTGATACAGGTGTATCCCTAGATATCACACTAGATGGTAGGCTGCCGAGTAATAAATCCTTCGATCTCCGACCATCGACTAAATAACGTGTTTATGTATCCAAATTGAAAATATGTGATGAATAAATCCGCCACGAGTAGGATTCAAACCCACGACCCTCACGCCGTGAGTGCACTACTAATTGTGCTATCGTGACTTCGAATCACCCCGACGAATTTTCTCATCACATACCTAGTAGGTACACGCATTTGAAGCATGCGTAAATCTTCATTACTTACTAAGTAGGTACCCACTATTCAGAAGTGTCAAAGAATATATATTGGAAGTGTGGTATTCAACTATTCAACTTAAGGGTTAACTGGAGGGACGAAATCCCATACAAACGTACTTTCGTTTTAATTTCGAAACCATAAAACTCATCGTATTCAAATTTTTTACAAGCATTAAGATGATAAATATCTGGATCTGTAATTAGTTTTGGTTCGAAAATAATAAACAAAAAAAAGTTATAGCAACTTAAAATTTGCCTTTTTTATCGACGAAATCGAGTAATATTTAGACGCATATTACACTTATAATTATATTTTCGATCCTTATGGAAACTAATTATACGACTAGAGTGAAGACTCTAAATTCCAAATAATTTAGTTTTATTTAAGTATGTATCGTATTTATCGAAATAAACGAAAACTACGAAAACTACGATTCATGGCCTATAACGGCCCGTTTCGCTGGCGTTCAGTGCACTCTCTTTGTCGTACGCGGGGGTGTAGCTCTCACATGCGGGGGTCGGGACGGAGCTACATTTTTTAGCGCCCTTTCTTTTTCTCGACGAAATAGCAACACGACGAAGCGCGTCGGTAGGCAACTCGCTGTGGAGTTCGCCCGCGCCTCCAGTACCACCTTAACTAATTCATATTCGATGAATTGAAAGCTGACTAAAGTGAATGTTTATAAGAGTACATGTAACTTTGTATTAGAATGAATTGCTGTTCTTTGTCCAGCTAAAACACGAAAACGGCTAGTCCGATTTGGCTAATTTTGGTTTTAAAATATTTATGGAAGTAGGTTTATATGGTGAGATAAACGGGCGCAACAAAGTTCGCCGGGTCAGCTAGTTTGTTAATAAACATTACAACCAAATTTTATTACGATCTGATTCTATTACGTTCACACATAGGTACATCTTGAACATTGTCTGATAAGTACTTACGGGTATTTCCCGGCTTTAATGCCGCTGGACTGAGGGTGTTGATTGAGAAGACCAGGCCGTGCTCATTGTAGCCCATGGTGTACCCAGGCAGGTGGCCCGCGTAGCACAAGGATGAAAAACGCTCTTCCACTGCCTGCAATTCGTATTCATATTGGTACAAGCCGTGTGGTCCCTGGCAGAGTATAAGAGCACTCCAAGTCTTCCCGTGGATGTCGTAGAAGGCGACTTAGGAAACACAAGCTGCTAAACCAAGCTTATAAACATCAATGAGACTTCTACAAGCCGTCTGGCAGCGTGGAGAGTGTAGGCCAAATCCTATGACTGCTGTGGCTAATATATGGCTCTGGTAGTACAGAGAGGGTCGTGCTCCTGCAGTGGAGACTACAAGAAGACCTGATGATGATGATATGCGTCGAAGTCGTAGGAATTCTTCAAGTATTACGTAAGCAGAATTTGAGCCATTTTACCCCCCGCCCCCCTCGTCAGCTAAAGTAAGCAATCCCTTATCCCCCCCTCCTATGCTTACGCTTACTTACTTATTTATAAAATCTAATATTTTTTTTATTGTTTTCTTGAGCAAGTAAGTACCTATACAGGATGACTTTTTAAACACCAGCCAAGTTTTTGGAGCAAGTTCAGTCCATGATACTGAACTACTTTCTATAAAAATTTTATTAAAAATCGATAAAAATTTTTCGTCGTCCTATACAAAATCCGTTTGGCTGAGCGCTGATTTGTATGGGAAGGTGAAATTTTATTTTAGTTTTTCGTTAATTGTTTTTATGGAAAGTAGTTCAGTATCATGGACTGAACCTGCTCCAAAAATTTGGTTGGTCGTTGAAAAGTCAGCTGTATTGTAATTAGCTTTTATTTTACTAGCAGTTTACTTTCAAATCAAAGTTACAGAATTTGCCAATAAATATAAAAAATAACTAAAATAAAATTTGCTTACGAAATGGAATGTTCATAGGCCCGGTATAAGAGATGGTATCAGAGAACGTGCAGCAACGTCCATTGTGCATCGACTTTACACCTCTCTCTCTCTCTTATCCCAGCGTATTCCCAGATGCATCCACAGCTGCAATGCTGCGAAGCCCGGGGTCCACTTTCCGGCTTTTCCTTCTACACTTCGCACGGTCTTGAGCATGCATCGACTTAACACCATCTACTGCGATACCAGCCCGCCTGCTCAGCGTATCTGTACCAGCGTGGCCTTATAGGCAGATCCCTTTATTGGGACCCAAAGTAAGTTTATACTTATACTCGTATTATGGGATACTAACCTACGAACAATAATTAGGTATATGTCGATGATACTAACTCAACAATACTTCGCGTAGTGTATACATACTGACTTTTTATCCACCAGCCAAATTTTTGGAGCAAGTTCAGTCCATGATACTGAACTACTCGTACTTTCGATAAAAAAAGTTATTAAAAATCGTTAAAAATTTTTCGTCTTTCCATACAAATCAGCACAGCCAAACGGATTTTGTATGGGAGGACGAAAATTTTTTTTATAGAAAGTAGTTTAGTATCATGGACTGAACTTGCTCCAAAAAATTTTTCTATGGATAAAAAGACCCTGTATAAACCCCAGGACCATTTCATCGAACCCAGAACTTCCGAGTAACGGACTAGCGTGTTAACCAAAACGCTACGCAGGTCGTAAATATCTGGGATAAGAAATCTTCTTTTTAACCGACTTAAAAAAAGGAGGAGGTTATCAATTCAAATGTGTTATTCTTTTTTTTTTTTATGTATGTTTGTTACGCGATATCTTCGACAATTGTGAACCGATATTGATGATTCTTTTTTTATTTGAAAGCCTTTACTACCAAGTTGGTCCCATTTTAATTTGGTGAAGATATGATGAAGAACTTTGGATGAAGATTATGTAATCTTAGGTTCTGTCCCACACTGAGATGTGGAATTGCAATCAAAATCAAATATTTATTCAGTACCTAATTAGGCCTTTTCAGGCACTTTTACACATAATTATAGTGTACATTACGTGAATGTTTTTTTTTTTTTTTTCTGTTCAAAAGCTACCGATACCGTTTCGCAACGACCACTTTTGAGAAAAAACGCCGAAAGAAACTCATGTACACAGATTTGTCGCCTTTAGATTTGATTGATATTTTATTTGATTGACTGATTCTTTATTCCGTGTTTATTCCCATTTGCCCCCGGATGAAGTAACTGGCTGGTTGACTCACCCCTTTCTCCCGATCCTCAGCCGTAGGAACTATGTGTGCAGACATGATGTAGAAGTGGTTCAGCGTCTCCGAAAATGCGTCTTCTGTGTGACCCAACACGTTCTGTTAACAAAATAGGTTTATCAAGATTGCATATTACAGATTGGGTACATTTTAGCGTGTCCCGGCAGTATCTTTAGCTGCTTCAAAGCTCTGACTTTTCTTCTTTAAAGACCGTGTGAAGTGGAGAAGAAAAAGGAACGCGAGCTAACAAAGGGGCGCCGCGTGGAAGAAATTCCACTCCCTCCTTCCCCACCCCCGGATCTAAGCGGAAAGACTCCGATTTTCCGATTTGCGCCGAGCCTGGTACTGTCCGGGGTGGTATATTTGACTTATAATGGTATTATGTGACCTGTTTAACCTGACCTGTAAAATTTTAATACTAACCGAGTCTCTGTTGAGGATGCCGACGGAGCTGCAGCCGCCAGAGTCGTCCCGCGGCACGTGGTTGTCGTTGATGGTGCCGATCAGGTCGTCCATCTGCAGCAGGAACAGCTGCAACACAATCAAGATCTCAATCTCTGAAGGCGGGATATTATGAACAGAACCAGTAGACTACGTCTTTCTGCGCATGACTATAAAAGTTATAGAGAAGTTTATTAACATTAGGGTTGGGGCACATCTGTCAGCAAGGAACAGAACTTTCCTATGCTGCTATCCTTTTCTGTCGCTCAGAAGCGTCATTTGCTAGAGCGAGAGAGCGACGGAACGCTTCAGCATGGCCGGGCCGGTGATGAATCATTCGGTCGCTCTCTCGCTCTAGCAAATGACGCTTCTGAGCGACAGAAAAGGAAATCAGCATAGGAAAGTGCTGTTCCGTGCCGATGCATGTGTCCCAACCCTTATCATACCTATCGCTAAAATATCCAGCGGTAAAGATTAAGGATTGTCGAAAATGTTGACCTGGCTAGTGGCTCTGATTTCAAGCCTGCTTTGGACCTAGTATAGGCATACTAAACTATAGGTAAAAATCAACTATTATTTGACATTATTAAAACTTGTGAAGCAAAAAGCGGTCTGGAAAAAGGAATTAAAATAGCCTCATTTGGTTATTCGATTCCTCGGATTTTCGCCCATTCATCGATACAGCCTTATAAGTCCACTCTCTCAATAAAAGGAAGTTATGTTATACCCACAATTACCACAGATGAGGATGATTAATGGCCGAGAAGTTGGTAGCCGCATCGCCTATTTCCATAATTCACATTTTGGCCAATTCCCTTGATCGGCTTCTACGATCTGCGTGGGAGGAGAAGCAGTTAGAACATTCAATTTGTTTTCTTTTCTCCCAGACCAGCATGGAATATGTATTTTATTAATATATTGATTTTCACCAATTTCACCTGCACAAATGAGACATTGGCTCCGTTAGCGACCTAGGCTGTATCTCCTGCACTAATGCCTAACCTTGGGTACCTTTGACATGTGTGGCTTTTTCAAAAAGAAACAATTCTAACCGAGTCTCTATTGAGAATGCCGACGAAGCTGCCTGCTGCAGTCGCCAGTGTCATCCTGCGGCTTTTTAGCCCCCGACAAAAAGAGGGGTGTTATAAGTTTGACGCTTATGTCGGTCTGTCTGTCTGTCTGTCTGTTTGTGGCATCGTAGCGCTCGAACGGATGGACTGATTTCGATGATGTTTTTTTTACGTGATAGCAAGTTTCCTTGCAGTGGTTCTTAGCTAAGTTTGATATAAATTGGTTCAGCTGTTTAAAAGTTATTGAGGATATATATATAGATGGCGCTATCCGTAGCGCGCATATAGCACGACTTGATGTCCGTATCAAGTTGTATCAATAGTTCCGGTTCACATCACTAGATGGCGTACTTGAAAGTCGGGGGTTTTTTAAATTTGCCTAGCAAGTAAACTTGTTTATTACTATTTTGATGTTCACCTGCACAAATGAGACATTGGCTCCGTCAGCGACCCCCTGTATCTCCTTCACGTAATGCGGGTGCCGCCTCTTCATGTTGTCCAGGGTAGTCTCGTAGGCCTGCCTGCCCGGCTCTGTCTTGTACTCTTTCTCAAAGTCGCGAAGATTCTCGTACGTCGCTACGAAGTTCTTGATCACGGACGAGAATATCCGGCCCTAAACAGAAATGTCTTTATAATGTGATATTGGTGTAGTTTGTAGTTATAAATGTTCATGCTTATGAATAATATGTAAAATAGTTAAAGTGGACAGTTAGGGTTGGATCTCATCTATCAGCAAGGAACAGCATTTTCCTATGCTATCTTTTTCTGTCGTTGCCGACGCGGCGGAATGCTATAGCATGTTGAAGCATGCTATCGCGTGCTGCAGCATGCTATAGCATGCGATCGCGTGCTGCAGAATGCTATAGCACGCTACAGCGTGGTGACGTATTCCGCAGCACTGAAAATGCTATCGCACGCTGTAGCACAGGCGGAACAAATGCCGTTCCGTGCTGATAGATGAGATCCAACCCTTAGGCGTCGTCCGCCCCTCGATCGCTATGAAAACCAGTGCCAGTGGGCTCGTATAGATTTGTCGCCAGAAGCTCCCTTGAAGCAATCAAAGGCCTATACCAACCTTTGATGTAACTTGTTAGGAATAAAGAAGCAACAAAACTACATAAATAAAGTGGAAGGGACATACCCGTAATAAATTTAACCACGGGCTATACTAGATCACTAAAGCATAATGAAATTAAATTAACAGTCTACAAACCAAAAAAAATTTCGACATTCCCATACAAATCGCCCGGGCGGCCGCACACTTTTGTATGGAAATGCCGAAATATTTTTTTGTTCTTTGGCTGTTATTTTAATTTTATTATACTTACTGTAATGATCTAGTATAGACCGTGGTTTGATTTATTACGGGTATGTCCCATCCACGTTGTATAAGGATAGGCTCTAAAGGTCTTGTATCCAAAGCTGTAAAATAATTCTCAAAAAAAATGTTTTTATTTAGTCCTTTGAAAAAAAATTACTTCTATTAAAGGGCTCGCACTAACCACATCAAAGCCGACTTCATAGTGGGAGCCCTGAAGGTAGATCACAGGCACTGCCCTCCGTCTGCCCAGCTGCCTCTCGCCAACTGCTGTCCCTGAGGAGAAAACGCAAATTGTAGCCACCAAGGCCAGCAGAGAGGTGCCTGAAAATCAACGTTACCTCAGACTCTACTTTTTTTAATTTTTTTAATAAATAAATATAAACGGACAAATCACACTGATTAAGCTAGCCCCAAAGTAAGTTTTAAACTTGTGTTATGGGATACTAACTCAACGATACTATATTTTATAATAAATACATATATAGATTAGATAAACACCCAAGACACAGGACAATTTGAAAAAGGCCATTTTCCTACTCGCCCTGGCTGGGGATCGAACCCAGAACCTCCGGATTAGCGGTCTAGCGTGTTAACCATTACGCCACGGAGGTCGTCACTCTGGTCCGGGGTAATCCTTGGGTAAGACAAGCTGAGACGTTTCTTTGCCTACTTGCAAAGATTGTAGTGTACTTATCCCCCTGTCCTAAAGTACAGCAATTTTTTTTTAATCGTTCACCCCCGATATTTTATCTCGACAGACAAAGCTTACAATTATTAAAGGCATCGAAATCGCTATAGGAGGGGCAAAATCTAAATATGCCGCCCCATGTCGAGGTAATCTAGAGATGGAGGGGGAGGGGGGGGGGGGGTTCACCCCGGGCTCCACAGCGTTGCAGCTGTGGATGCAACTGGGAAAACGCTGAGATGAGAGAGATATGAAAGGGGGGGGGGGGGGAGAAGGGGTGTAAATAGGAGACTCCCACAGATATACTTATAGATGTGTGTGGGGTCTCCTATTTGCACCAGTACGCTATCCCTCCCCCTAGCAGGCTAAATGCTACATACCGAATTGCCGATACACAGACATATCAAACTAATACTAACACTTCTTATTCGACAGGGTTACAAATACAACAGTTAATCCTTACAATCCTTTGCAAAATATTTCTGTAGTGTTACTAAATTTATTCAGCTCTAAGCTAATAATAGACAACAGGGTAATTAGCTGAACTGGTTTAATTTACGCCAAAACACGAACTCATCCTAATCGCTTGATTGATGATGTTCGAAAAATAGACGGTTCTAGTAACCTTTTTTACCTACTATATACCATCCTTTGATTATATACTCCCTAGATAGGGTGACGCCCTGCAAATCCTGCAACCCACTAAAACAAAACAGGCCAACTTTTTTATCCTCGTGTGCACGACATGCTCACAAGCTAACGTAATTACGTTACACACGTCGTGCACACGAGGATAAAAAAGTTGGCCTTTATCTGTCCACTGCTGGACTGCCTCTGGCCTCTCCCAACAAAGGAAGTTTTTGCCCATAGACATAACGCTGGTCAGACGGATGGTGATAGCAGCAGATGATGTCAATAGTAATGAGGGCTGGGTCATTATCAGTCAAATGCGCTGTATCTTCGTCATTGATGTTTCTCAGAGAAAAGAAAAATAATTATATACAATATTTTATAATAATCTAACCGATAGGCCAAAAATTCTTCTTAGTCATCATGCCTATTCAATAGACGATGCGGCTAACCCGTCATTTGATTCCATTTTATCCCCTTCAACTTAAGGCGACGTGGTTTCACAATTTGCAATACTCTGCGTGTTTTTGAAAAATTACTGTTATTAAACTACTGCAGTTTATTCCTCAAAAAATTTACATAAAAGTCTTTAGGATTTTCTTCAGACACCCACAATAGCCAAAATACGATTGAGCATTTTTGGCTCGATAGAAAAAATCACAAACATACCTCTTAATTTGCCTAAATTTGCCTTTATAATACGTATTACTTACTATTTTATACAATCACCATATATAAAAATTATACCAAAAAATGTATTATCTAAATATCTATCCATTTTGGCTACAGAAAAAATTATAAATATAATAGAAAAATAAAAAGAAACAGTGAAATATTCGTCGAGAGCGAAGGAAGGGTCGGAGCCGTGGTCGACGATATTTCGCAGTGTTTTATTTATTAATTAATTTTCTAATTTGTTCCCCGAAAATGACCCTTCTTTAAAAAAAATATTTATTTACTTTGCACATATGTGTTTGGGTCATAGGATTACAACATTCTACCAAAATTCACCTGATTCGGTCTACTAGATTCGGAGCAAATTGGCTGTGACAGACGGACGGACAGACAGACGCACGAGTGATCCTATAAGAAGGGTTCCGTATTTTCATTTTTTGTACGAAACTATAAAAAACCGCATCGAATACGGTCTATTCTTTTAGGAGCTACGATGACACACCATACACAGACATGTCAAACTTATTACATCCCTCTTTTTCGATAATGGTTTTTAAAGACGTGCTGATTTCATGTCTACACGTCAAGCGAAACCGACGCGCGTCAATAGTCACAATTGAAACAGCTAGAATGAATTAACATTCCGGTTTCCAGCCTGTCTAGATAAATGTAGCCATTGTTTTACACTAATTGGCATTCAAAAAAAAGTTGCAGCTAACTTCCTAGCTCGACTGATTTCAATTTGCAACGAACAATGTGCGTGTAAATTTATTTCACTTGCAAGTTTTTTTTGCAGTAGCGTCCAAAGAGAACTTATTATGTAAAACTAGAGGAGACACTCACATGTCACAGTTTTGTATACAATACGCTATTTTGCAACAAGTCAAATGAGATACTTTTTTCTTAACGTCAAAAACAAACATTTTCTATGGGATTTGTATGAAATATCGATTTATGACGTCATAGTTCCTTGGAGTTAATAGCGCTCATCATATCCGTTTTTCTGCATTAATAAATCTAAAATCACGTTCAAAGTGGATGTGATTAATGACAAGTTGCATTATTTTGTGACGTTTTATTCTATTAACAGTACCAAATAATTTATTTTGGACCCAGTGAAATACCCAATTGTAGCTATCTCCATATTCATTTCATCGCTTGCTAGCTCCTATACGAGTACGCCTAGGACTTTCGTCTGTTTTTAAGTTTTGCTGTTATTGTGGTCATAGTACTTAATACATAATTGGTGAAAATTTCAAGTATCTAGTTAATCACTACATAGTATAAAACAAAGTCGCTTCCCGCTGTCTGGGAATACGTCTACATAGGGAATGTATGCTTAGATCTTTAAAACTACGCTACGGATTTTGATGCGGTTTTTTTTAATAGATAAAGTGATTCATGAGAAAGGTTTATATGTATAATACATACCCGTGCGAAGCCTGGGCGGGCCGCTAGTGTCAATATAAAGATCAAGTTAAAAACGGTGAAAAAAACACGTTTCTTGTATGACAACCACCTTTAATTTTTAACTATTTTTTATTTTTAGTATTTGCTAATATAGCGGCCACAGTAATACATAATCGGTAAAAATTCCAAGTATAAAGTTAATGTCATTATAAAGATCAAGTTAAAAACGCTGAAAAAAACACGTTTCTTGTATGGCGACCCCCTTTAATTTTTAACTATTTTTAACTTTTAGTATTTTTTGTTATAGCGGCCACAGTAATACATTATCGGTGAAAATTTCAAGTGTCTAGCTATTACGTTTCAAGAGATAGAGCCCTGTGACAGACGTACAGACAGCGGAGTCTCAGTAATAGGGTTCCTTTGGGTACGGAGCCCTAAAAATCACCCTAAATAAGATAACCGCTGGCAAGTGTGCAGTCAGCTTTATAACACGCTACAGGTACTAAGCGTGTTATAAAGCTGACTACACACTTAATATTAGTCTATCAACATGCAATCTGCAAAACCTTGATCTTTTTAGGAAGACCAGTAGGTAAATAATGTAGGTAGTAAAGTAATCGTAAGTGATCGGCTCGAATGAGTCGTCTTGAGAAGCACTAAACTTTTTAGTTGATTGTCAGGTAGAAACTGATTATAAAAATATTTTTAAAAATAATTATTTGTAAAACTTAGAGGTAGGTTACCAATATATAAGTCAATGTAGGTTACACTATCATTCTGGCATCAGTCAAGTCCATCAGTCTGGAATGACGTGACTGACGCCAGAAAGATGGATGTTTTTTTTTTTTTTTTAATTTATGGCTTGACGCTACTGCGTATTTAGCCAGGAACAAGTTAATAAAACGTGGGAAATTCTTTTTTCCTAACAAGTTACAATCAAAGGTTGGTGTAGGCCTTTGATTGCTTTAAGGGAGCTTCTGGCGACAAATCTATACGAGTCCACTGGTTTTCATAGCCGATTGAGTGGCGGACGACGCCCGAAGACGCCCACACAGTCCGCGAAACAAATATCACTACAGCCGTACTATGACTGTCCACTTTAACTATTTCACATATTGTTCATGAGCATGAGCATTTATAACACCAAACAACACCAATTTCATATTATAAGGTCCACTAAATTCAATTTGCAAAATAATTTAAAGAAAACCCCAACCAAACACTTTGACTTCCCGCCAAAAAACTTGATGGATGTTTTTCACGGTTACACGGTCAATCCAGAATGACAGCAGACTGATAAAAAGTACGTGTACAGCAAAGAGGTAATGAACCTTATGTACATATATTGGTGTACGGTATGTAGTAATATAACTAAAGTACGGTGACTGACGCGAGAATAATACGAGCGGGTTACGCGATCAGTCTCCCATCAGTATTTCATCATTCAAAACAATTTTAATTTTCATCAGTCCGAACCATCAGTCTGTCATTCAGCGGGTTACACGATCATTCTCCGGTAATTCTGATCAGACTGATGGACTTGACTGATGCCAGAATGATCGTGTAACCTACCTCTTACATCTTGTTTGGGGGATAATAACTGTGACAGTCGGTTGAAACGTGATCGGCGTATGCAAATTCAATAATGCTTGTAGGTTTCACTGTCTCTTTCCTAATAGGTATTCAGCTGTCAATAAACCGGAAGAAAACCACCTGTTTTATTATGTAGATATTCATAAATACAACGACCGATAAGAAATATTTTAATATATGTATGTGACATGCTGTCCGGCTGAAAAAACATAGAATTAACGAGCCTCTCTTCCCGCCGAGATCGTAAAAGCCGATCGAGGGAATGGGTGGGAATTCTAGAAGAGACGTCGTTAGTTATAGTATCTAATCTATGTTTATTAATATCATCATCATATTTTCTTTAACCGACTTCAAAAAAGGAGGAGGTTATCAATTAGACTGTATATTTTTTTTATTTATGTTTGTTACGCGATATCTTGGCCAATTGTGAACAGATTTTGATGATTCTTTTTTTATTTGAAAGCCTTTACTACCAAGTTGGTTTCATTTTAATTTAATAAAGATATGATGAAGAACTTTGGAGATATGGAAGAAATTCTTAAAAAGAATTGAAGTCGGTTTTTTTTGTCTAAAATTTAATTATTAGTCTCGGTCTCCAAAAAGGAGCACGACCCCCTCTGTACTACTAGAGATGTACTAGAGCCATAATATACTTGGCCAGAGTAGCCAGAGGATTTGGTCTACACTCTCCGTTGGTTGGAGAGTAGGAGAGGTCTCATTGATGTTTATACAATACGATTACAATAAGAAAAATACTGAAAATAGGTACATCAAACCGCCGCCATTTTGTGACGTCATGCAAAAAATAGGGCAATAAAAATAGAAATTGTTTTATTTATAACTAGCGGCCCGCCCCGGCTTCGCACGGGTATGTATTATACATATAAACCTTTCTCATGAATCACTTTATCTATTACAAAAAACCGCATCAAAATCCGTTGCGGAGTTTTAAAGATCTAAGCATACATAGGGACAGACAGTGGGAAGCGACTTTGTTTTATACTATGTAGTGATCAGTGTTGGCCACTTACACACACGATAAACAACAACAACAACATTAATAATCATAATGCATGGATCACACTCATTTCGGTATCATCTTCCGTATTTTGAATGGAAACAACCGAATTTTGGAAAATATATGAGGTGTAAAAAACACACATGGGGATTCGAATAAATCTTTTTATTAGAAGTAACGTGAGATAAATCCATAATTAATTTATTTAAAAACGGTTGACTCCGTGATATAGTCGGCAAAGTAGTACCTAACCAGGCCTGTGTCACTTCCCGTTTAGGTATCGAAATGTATCTACATTATTACTATGCGCGCAGGCGGCCCCTCCGGGTGGTAAATTCAGTTATACGAATCGTTTGTCCAGAGCAATAAGAATGAAATTGGCTTGCAATGGATGTCTAGGTATTTATACGAAAAGGTGCTGAGTTCTGACGTGAGCTAAATTAAACCATATCGCTAGCCATATTGAGTAGATATTTCTTTGAATTTCTTTGCTGAGTGAGACTTCTGTACGTTATTATTATTTATTCTGTGCCCTAACTATTTATTAATCTGCGCCACAGGCCAGACAATACACATGAATTGTACGCAGGTAGGTAGGTAGGTACTTTATATTCGCTCGAATGGCGCTAACATGTACGCGTCATTCATTTTATTAAAAAATTGCATTAACTCCGCAGTTGACATTTCAAACAAGTTGAATAATACCTAGTTATTTTAATGCAATAAATCAGCATTTCCTCCTTTTGCTGTAACATCATCATTTATATGCAGCGAGATTTATATATATATTTTAATGGACTGTATGCATTATATAGGGTGTAATTTTTGAACCTCGTACCTCTTCTGTCATACATATGTATCTTGTTCCGTAATAAAAATAGAAACTAAAGATATCAGCCGACGATGCGCAGCGCAACTTCCGTTGCGCTGCGTGTGGTTCAATGATTTCATCTATACAGGGTGACTTCTTAACCACCAGCCAAATTTTTGGAGCAGGTTAAGTTCATGATACTGAACTAGTTTCCATAAAAAATATTAACGAAAACGAAAATACTAAAATAAAATTTCGCCTTTCCATACAAATCAGCGCTCAGCCAAACGGATTTTGTATAGGACGAAAATTATTTATCGATTTTTTTTATAACTTTTTTTATGGAAAGTACCTAGTTCAGTATCATGGACTGAATATGCTCCAAAAATTTTGCTGGTGTTTAAAAAGTCACCCTGTATAAGTCAATGGTGTGGTTAGAGACTCAGCAACACTAGGCAAAGACTATGTACCAACAATACACAAGGCAATAAACAACATTAAATAGTAACACTTAAATACACTTACTTAAGTAACTATTCATTACAATAAATTAAAATCGATCTACGATAGCCCTAGATTTCACTCACACACACGTGTGTACGAACGCTGTATCTATGGTAGTTTGACAAATTTTGCTCGAAATGCACAGCTGTGGTCACGGTCACACAGAAAGAACACAATAGGTACATAAAGATATGAATTCAAATCACGTGGACTACGGTGCAGTGGTTGCAATTGCATATAAAACATGCATTTTCTTATTATTTGCAATCGAGCGTAAGGGACGCCTTTGTTTTATACAAGCAACTGGTAAATAATTCAGTACATCAATTAAAAACAATACCTACTTCTCCACAGATTGTCGAAGGTAGGTGCTTATAATTAAAGAAATAAATATATAAGGACAAATCATACTGATTGCGCTAGCCCCAAAAGCACCAAAGTAAGTTTTTGAAGTGAAAACTTCTTTAGCGGCGTTGTGCACTTTTTTTGTAATGGGTAAAAAATGTTAAACTCGCGTCAGGACACGTGACCTGATCGAAAATTCGTAAGACGGATGGAGAGTAGACAGCCGGCGCGGCGTAGGAGAGGAAGTATCCCCTCTCTTTCTACGGCGCGGCGAAAATGTATGCCTGCGCCTGCTGTTTCTTTTAGCTGAGAGATAAACTTTTTAATGTAATATAAATTGTCATGTTTGTGTACGATAGTGCAATAAATAAATATTGTATTCTACCACATAAATGATAGTACCTTTATACTGATAATTAAAGCAATTCGTGCAAAATTATTCCCTAACCATTCCAAAATATCAAAAATGGACAACGTTAATATTCTAGTTTTCACTTCTGCCGGCACTCCCGGAGTGCAACCCGTCGTTTTTGTTTAAACTTGTGTTATGGGATACTAACTCAACGATAATATATTTTATAATAAATACATATATAAATAAACACCCAAGACTCAGGACAATTTGAAAAAGACCATTTTCCAACTTGCCCTGACTGGTGATCGAACCCAGAATCTCGAATCCGGATTGGCGGCCTACCGTCAGACCGTGTTGACCATTACACCATGGTGGTCAGCAATTATATTTGGTTGCTCTAGTAAAGGACAACCTCAAGAGCTCTTTCGTTGGCTGCGACTAGGTAGGTGCTCCAAAGTGCAGGTATTTGCGAACATAGGACATGGAAGAAAGATGTCTGTATGAATTGCGGAGCCACTTTAGATTTTTGAAAAATAGCATCCATCCTGTTTAGTAGGTGATGAGATAATTTTGTAGGAATCCTGGAATTTGTATACTATAATGTATTAAAAGTTACAGCAATGTAAAATTGGCTACTCAATCCAGTTAGAGCCACCTAGAACTCGTAAAGTATTGGATATTATATCAGGCCTGTGTCACTCCCCGTTCGATCGTATCGAAAATGTACCTACATTATTACTTTGCGCGCAGGCGGCCCCTCCGGGCGGTAAATTCAGTTATGCGAATCGTATGTCTAGAACTCTAAAGTAATAAGAATGAAATTGGCTTGCAATGGATGTCTAGGTATCTTTACGAAAAGGTGCTGAGTTCTGACGTGAGCTAAATTAAACCATACCGCTAGCCACATTGAGTAGATATTTCTTTGAATTTCTTTGCTGAGTGAGACTTCTGTACGCTAGTATTATTTATTCTGTGGCACCACTAACATAATCGCTTAGGAGGTCATGAGTTCGAATTTGTAGTAAGTTAAGAAATAAAATACTAAATCCGAAAGATTTTTTTTTATGGCTAGACATTTTATATGGCTCCTCATTCAGACCTTGTGTATACATACATATTTTTCATTAGTATTAGCAGTATTAGTGGAAGATTGGTAGGAATCGTAGGTCAAAGACCATATATCCATCACTATATATATTAGAGTCATTACAACTCGACAAGAAGTGGGCGTGAAAGTATTTTTTTAATATTTCTTTTCTCAACTATTGGATCAAAATTAGAGTTATTTATAACTCTAATTGTGATCCAATATAATATTTAACTTAAATACAAAGTGGGAGGGACATACCCGTAATAAATCAAACCACAGGCTGTACTAGATGAAAGTGTAATGAAATTAAAATAACAGTTAAAAAACCGAAAAAAAATCGACATTCCCATACAAATCGCCCGGGCGGCCGCGCACTCTTGTATGGAAATGTCAAAAATTATTTTTGTTTTTTGGCTGTTATTTTAATTGTATTATACTATAATGATCTAGTATAGACCGTGGTTTGATTTATTACGGGTATGTCCCTTCCACGTTGTATATAAGAAAAATACGCTTTCGAGACCTGCAGCAATCAGATGTTAGAAGACTCAAACACCGGGTTCGTTCAGTTGTGAACGGACGCTGCCTGGGCTGCTCGGGACTTCAAGTACATAAGTACCTGCCTGAGTAAGCTTTCATACTAGATACTAGTCTGTGTTTGTTTGTCTATCATTCTATATTAACGCTCACTAGTTCGCAGGATTAACCTATTTAGGGTTCCGTACAAAAAAAATGAAAAAACGGAACCCTTATAGGATCGTGCGTCTGTCTGTCCGTCCGTCTGTCACAGCCAATTTTCTCCGAATCTACTGGACCGAATCAGGTGAAATTTGGTAGAATGTTGTAATGCTATGACCCAAACACATATGTGCAAAGTAAATAATTTTTTTTTTTAAAATAAGGGTTATTTTTGGGGGACAAATTAGGAATTAAAAAAAAAAGTTTTGCAAATCTTACTGTGTTATATATCAAATGAAAGGGCTATGAGGATCTTAAATATATATTTTTTATTATTTTAAAATGAAAAGTTTTGATTTAATTCATAAAAGAAGACGAAAATTGACCCCTGATCTCCGAAATTACTGAGCCCAAAATTTTGAAAAAGATACAAAATATAGTAGTTGTAGATTACAGGAAAACTTATAAGAATTCAATCAATTGTACGGAACCCTCTCCACGCGAGTTTAACTCGCACTTGGCCGGTTTATTTTGTTTTTATTGGTGGTTACGAGCACGACAATGGCAACCTAAATAAAATTATTACTTAGTTAAATTATTTAGACTGGTGTTAGTTTTGGGTTCGTACCTTGGGCTCTCTCACTCACCGAAATTACACTCACAGTTAAAATGATCGGGCTATAGTTTTACAACAGGCCGCCTGCCTGACGCCAACCCTCCTTAGGAATAGATAATGGAAGTTTTAATTTGAATTCTACTATATAATTTTTATTTCAATGTTCCTTATTTAGTTAGTTATATCCTTATTGCTTAATGAATCACAATAAATCAATGGTTGAGATGGTTGTTCACGTAGTAGGTAGTTGTTCCAAGTAGGTAGGATAGTTATGCTATAGTTATTGTCACGACGTATTGTAATCAATGATCTGAATGATCTAATAGGTATTATTGGAACAGTTCATTTGCATAAGGCATAAGTAGATTATAATTTAATAGATACAAAATAATTTAATAGATACGGACTAATCACACTGATTGAGAAGCCCCAAACTAAGTTTAAACTTGTACGAGTATTACCTATGGGACAACAACGATACTATATTTTATAACTAGCTGTGCCCGCGACTTCGTTCGCGTGGTTGTCGGAACGTAATGTTATATAGCCTAAAAAGCCTACCTCTATAAATGGACTACCCGACAAAAAAAGAATTTTTCAAATTGGACCATTAGTTCCTGAGATTAGCGCGTTTAAACAAACAAACAAACTCTTCCGCTTTATAATATTAGTATAGATGAATATATATCAATGATGAATACATACCTATACAACGTGTAACAAAAAGGGGGTATCAACCTGAGAGGGAGTTAACGTACTAACTTATATGAACAACTTTTACTATGGGACCATCCCTGAAATCGCAAAAAAAACTGCAGCTCCATACATTTTGGCACGGTAGTTTACTTTTGTATGGAGCTGCACATTTTTTTTTCGCGATTTCAGGGATGGTCCCATAGATAAAGTTGTTCACATTGATTAGTACTGTAGTACCTTTGGGGTTGATATCCCCTTTTTGTAACACTTTGTATAGACAAACACTCAAGAACCAGAACAATTTAAAAAGGCCATTTTCCAACATGCCCTGGCTGGAGATCGAACCCAGAACTCCATAGTGGCGGATTGGCGTGTTAACCATTACGCCACGGATATCGTCAAGGTATGTAATGTAAGTACTCCCATCAAAAGCATTATGTGAAAATGGTAGCCAAGTTAAATATTATGGACCGAGCTAGCGAAGCGACTCCGTTTCATAAAAAATATTTCGTGGGTCCGAATTCCGTAAGTCCAGATTTACGGCTATTTTCGCCAACAGGTCGTATTTCTGAACCTATTCTCGTAAAATTTTGTGATCAAGTTCGATAATCCCAATCCCAAATAACTAATATTATAAATGCGAAAGTGAGTTTGTATGTTTGTTTGTTTGTAACCTCTTCACGCTTTATCTACTGTACCAATCTTCGTGAGAATTCCTTTCATCCCGAAAAAAAGGATGTTCCCGTGGGATTTGGGATACGCGAGCGAAGCAGCGGGCATAAGCTAGTTAAATATTATATTTTTTAGGGCGATTTAGTTCTTTTTTCAAAATGGCGAAAATACGTGAGTTTAATTTCAAAATAAGTATACTCGCGAGGTCTACAGCTTAAAAGCCACTAGTTAGTCGCCATTTTTGACATCTAAAGAAAGGCATACCTATATATTTAAGTATATATAATATATTGTATATGTATATATATTAGTCCTATTCTAACTCAGTCTAATTTATTACTTTCTCCAATGTTATTTAGACTAAAACAAGTTATTACATACAGGCCTACATAATTATGCAAATTACAGTCAGCGACGGTCAAGTTTGCTTGTTTTTCGTGTGTCTGGCTGGTCACATATTAATAAAAAGTTTGGTTTGGTGTGTCAGATTTTTCAAGGTGACCAAATAAAAGGCATCTTCTTCTTCTTAGCGAGTCGGAATGGCTGATATTATTATATTATATGAGGCATGATAAGGCATCTGACATACGAGTAGCTTGACGACTGTCATCTAATGATAACCGGGACCAACGGGTTTAATAATTAATAATTAAATTTTTAACAAAATACACAACCGACTTAAATTTTTTTTAGGAGTTTCTTCCATATCTTTAAAGTTCTTCACCATATCTTCACCAAATTAAAATGGGACCAACTTGGTAGGCTTTCAAACAAAAAAAGAATCACTAAAATCGGTTCACAATTGGCGAAGATATCGCGTTACAAACATACATAAAAAAAATACAGTCGAATTGATAACCTCCTCCTTTTTTGAAATCGGTTAAAAATATTTATTACCTCCATACAATCAAACAAAATTGTATAATTTGGGGTAGAAACTGGGGCTGTGGGGTCCATCAGCACACAAAAAATTTAACACTGTCACCCAAAAATTAACTGAAGTCACGCATGACAGAGGGCTAGCCTCTATCTGGCTCAAAAGATTAGCATTGCCATACAACGTGGAAGTACTGCCAGCCTTCTGGGCACGTTACTACGGGGCAGCGATTTGCCAGGCCTTTTTCATTTATAATTAGTTTTATTGAAATTGTTCAAATTACTTTATTCAAGAATAAATGAAAATATAGTTACATATTAAATTTCTTAAAATCTAAAATAAAGAAAAAAAAAACTACTTACTAAACTACACTACTTAACTAATATTTACAAATAAAAAAGGCCAGGTAGTTCTTTACCCTACGGCAACGTGCCCAGAAGGCTGGCAGCATTGCCATTTAAATAGTATATTTTTTTAAATATATTTCATTGTCATCCGATTGAAGTATATTTTTTTTATATTTTTAATTTTTTTAAATTAATTTGTTGATATATCGTAACTAGGTAATAATTATTGAACTTAAAAAAATAATATATTGAATCAAACAAAATACAAAAAGTTTTTGTTATTGGAGTGGTTGCCAATGCAAATTGGAGTAGGCTGGATCTGATGAAGGTAGAAACTTGTGTCACAGTACTCCGTGCTCTCCCAGGGATGATGACTGGGTCAGAAAAGTATTGTTCTAATTAGTCGTTAATTAAATTATCCAAAAATAATGTACCCATATTTTACAGTTTGTCAAAAAAGTTAAAATTCACAAAGATACAGAGTGTCAAAGTTCCAGGGTGGGGGCTTGTGACGTCACCGAGGTGTAAAAATCGTACGAAAGCGTGACGTCATGCGAAATTTAAATGCGCTGTATCTTCGTTATTTATTGTTTCTCAGAGAAAAGAAAAAATACGTGTACAATATTTTTTAATAATCTAACCGACGGGCCAAAAATATTTTTTCAGTCATCATGCGTATCTGCGGTGTGTGGGAGGAGCTCAAGAAAAATTTTCTTGTATGCCACTTGTGGTCCCCATCCAAGTGCGGACCATGCCTGGTGTTGCTTAACATGTGCAAGCGCTAGTAATACGTACTCCAACCGAGTCGCCGACCTCCTCAAGGTTGAATGATAAAAACAAAAGTCGGTGCAATATTAGTAACCAAGTAATTACCTATAATGAGAAGTAAAAAAGTTTGTCGTAAAAAAAAATATACCATGGATTTAATTTGCAAAAACATTTATATCCGTACGTTAGAATTATATTTTTAAAAAGCCTACGAATTATATAAATTAATAAACGGGCAAGTGCGAGTCGGACTCGTACATGAAGGGTTCCGTACCTCCGTACAATGTTTTAAAACGCTCAAGAAACACGTTTCTTGTATGACGACCCCCTTTAATTTTTAACTTTATCCTATTTTTATTTGTTGCTATAGCGGCCACAGTAATACATAATCGGTGAAAATTTCAAGCGTCTAGCTATTACGGTTCAGGAGATAGAGCCCTGTGACAGACGGACAGACAGACGAACAGACGGACAGACAGCGGAGTCTCAGTAATAGGGTCCCGTTTGCACCCTTTGGGTACGGAACCCTAAAAAATGCACAAAAAATATTAAAATAAAATACAAGCTTATTATTAATTAAATACAAATATTTTAAGGTGAAGGGTTAAGCAAATGACCTTGAAGTGTGAAATAAATTGTTAACTCGTAAATATGGTGATAATTTCCATATTGCTCTTCGTCATGCACTAGATAGCCCTTTAAATTATTTTATGAACTGCCGTTGAAACTATTATTAGTAATCCGTCTAGCTTTAAAACTTGCCGTGGCCACTTTTGGCGGAGGCAAGTTTTAAAGTTAGACGGACTAATGTAAATACTTTCAACGATGGTTCATAAAACAATTTAAAGGGCTATCTAGTGCATGACGAAGAGCAATATGGAAATTATCACCATATTTACGAGATAACAATTTATTTCACACTTCAAGGCCATTTGCTTATCCCTTCACCTTAAGGGATGGGAACTTTTCCCAATAAATGTATATCAAAATACGAAAAAAAAATAACTTCCAATAGTATTTAGATCAAGTGATTTGTGTGGGAAGTGAATTTTTTCGTATTTCAATAAACATTTATTGGGAAAAGTTATTCAAAGTTATGGAGTGAATCAGCCATTAAAATATAAGTAAATTAAAAAAAGCTTGTATTTCATCGTAGGCCAGTTCTGTGGCCAGATATAGCGCCACAGCCTGAAAATTAAGGGGTGGATCCAGAGCTCAGATGTGATACATTTAAAAAGCAAAAAAAAAAACTTTGCATAGTCAACTTACCTAATAATTCCCTCATCGTGTGAAATGTGCACTATTTTTTATGAACACTTCTCCAGACGATGTCTAACGTCAATTGGGTGCGGACAACACAGCGAACGGACAGTCAGCAAAACGGACAAAAGGGCGAACGGATAAATGAAGTTAACTAGGTATCGAAACGCGACTTGCGTCTTACTGCGCTCGCGCACTACTACAATCTGTGACTCTGCTAATCATGTCTAGTCTATATAAACTTAACAGTCCATTCAAGGACACAAACTCATTGTCAAAGGATATAATTTTTGTGTGAACTGATAATTGTTTAATTAATCATGTCAACTCGTTGATCTAGACTCGATATCTTCGGGGACATTATTCCGGAAGTATATGTAAATAGGTTTTTTATTCAAATAATGGTATAACAGGTCACTGAGTGAGAATTTTGTCTTGTATTTCCAAAATTGTGTGTATGACCTAGACTTCCTTTATGTACGCAAATCAAAATCAATACATTTAGACGATCACCGTGGCGCACGCAAGACTTCCATGCCGGAGGTTCTGGGTTCGATCTCCAGTCAGGAAAAATTAGAAAATGGTCTTTTTTAATATTCAACGCACTGTATCTTTTTGAATTTTGACTACTTTGGTAAACCGAAAAATATGGATCCATTTTTTTGGATAATCTAATTGACGGACTAATAAATAATTTTTTTCTGACCCGCCGGTTCACGTCCTTATTGTAAACTTAGACGACATATTTTTACAGTTATTTTGGTTTTAAAACCAAATTACACAGCTGATTTTGATAAAATTTCTATGAGACCACTTGACAAGTAACGATATCCTTTCAAACAAAAAAACAATTATCCAAATCGGTCCAGGCATCTTCGAGTAATCGGGTAACATACATAAAAAATAAATAACAAAATAAATTCCAACGAATTAAGAAACTTGTAAGTAGTACCTTTGAAGTCGGTTAAAAATAAAATTACCGTAATACCTTTACTCTGCGAAATAATATCACAGATAATTCGCCATCATCCTATAATAATGAGTTAATTTAGGATATGGGCAGTTAAGTTTTATTAGAAGTTTCTATTGTTTTATAAATGTGAAAAGTTATATGGATGTATTTATTATGTATGGATGTTTTTTCTGCCTTTAGGTACTCCAAAACAGACGGACGGGTTGGAATAAAATGGCATTGGCATGTAAGTTCATAGTTATATTTGGATAATTTTTTTACTGAATAAATGTGAAGTTTCTATGTGATTCTCAAATAAACATCAAAAAACGCTGCAGACAACAGATAGTTATTACATAGTACCTAATGTAATCTAACCTAACCTTACTTGAAAAACAGTTGGCATTTTACCACTTTGGAAGTGTCTTTCGCGCAAACTATTCAGTTTAGAAAAAAATAATATTAGAAACCTCAATATCATTTTTTAAGACCTAGCCATAGATAGCCAACACGTATGGGTTTGATGAAAAAAAATATTTGAGTTTCAATTCTAAGTATGGGGAACCCCCAAAATTTATTGTTTTTTTTCTATTTTTGTGTGAAAATCTTAATGCGCTTCACAGAATATATCTACTCACCAAGTTTCAAAGGTATAGTTTTTATAGTTTCGGAAAAAGTGGCTGTGACCTACGGACGGACAGACAGACATGACGAATCCATAAGGGTTCCGTTAATTTGCCATTTGGCTACGGAACCCTAGAAAGTAATTTTTTTAATAGCCTTTATCTCACATACATCTAAATCTGTTCTGGCATTTCGAAGTTATGGCGGAATAAAAAACTTACATACATACAAGACTCCTAAAAACATTATTCTTCATCTTAGCGCGTTCCCGGTAGCATCCTCAGCTTTCCTTGTTTGGGCCCCGGGGTGCGTTTTCTTGCTTTTTCGTCACCAAATTTTATAGGTACCTACGAGTACATGTCAATCTACAGGTCACCCAAGGAAGCCAAAGACCTTCCAAAGTTGAGAAAAAATAGTTTAAATAATTTGCCAATAATTTACGACCGGCCGCTTGCCTGACGTAAAAACTCTTTGGGAATGCAGTTCTAGCACGAGATGTTTGTGCTTAGCCCTTAAGTCGCCTCTTAAGAACACCCTAACCCTAGACTTTCCCACACAAACGTAGTCTACGTTTTATTTTGAAACGACATGTCAGATTTCGGTAAAAACTTGTAACTTTTAAAAAATTGACTATATCTAGGGCTATAATTGTTTTTCACAGTCAAAATATGAACTTGAAAGAAAATATATGGGTGTAAACGTTCTCCATACTGATGTTCAAAAATGATATAATACACTATATTCTCTTTCAAGTTCATATTTTGACTGTGAAAACCAATTATAGCCTTAGATATAGTCAATTTCTTTAAAGTTACAAATTTTTACCCAAATCTGACATGTCGTTTCAAAAGAAAACGTAGACTACGTTTGTATGGGAAGCTCTGATTCTGTCTAGGGTAAGGGGGGACTCTTAAGACATAACAGGAAGAGTGGTCCTATTCAAGGCCCCAAACCGCAAGGCACAAGATCCCTAAAAACTTTATACCGTGTAAAACTTGTGATCTAACTTCGTGATATAACTTATAATATTTGTTTGTATTAATGAGTACATTGACCGATCCTTTGTACCTACCAGCCAAGTAGATACAGCTGGGAAAAAACAATGACGTGCGTGTCAAACAATTTGTATTAGGTACCTATAATAAACAAGGTGTTTTTTAATTCAGTACAAATATTTTGTGGGGTGATTCAGTCCTAGTTTTTAAACTACATTTTTCGTTTTTATATATACATTAAAATAACTACATTTTTTTAAATTGGAAATTGAAATCATTATGAAGAGGTTCAGTTGGGGTTTGCTTTAAAATAATTTTGCAAAATGATTATAGTGGCCTTTATAATGTGAAATTGGTGTAGAAAAAGTTAACTGTAAAAAAACCAAAAAAAAATTCGACATTCTCATACGAATCGCCCGGGCGGCCGCACAATTTTTTTTTGTTTTTTGGCTGTTTTTTTAATTTCATCATACTATAATGACCCAGTATAGACCGTGGTTCAATTTATTACGGGTATGTTCCTTCCACGTTGTATACATATCAAAAATAGAACACAAGTAGTCATAAGGTATGTTTGTCTAGGTTGTAAATCTAGATTCCCGGAAGAGTAGAATAGGACCACTCCAAGTCTTCTCGTGGATGTCGTAGAAGGCGACTTAGGAAACACAAGCTAAATAAAGTTTATAATAAACATCAATGAGACGTCTCCAACCTGTCTGGCCAGCGTGGAGAGTGTAAGTTAAATCCTCTGACTGCTCTGGCTAATATATTTCTCTGGCAGTACAGAGAGGGTCGTGCTCCTGCAGTGGAGACTGAAGACCTGATGGTAGACGCAGACCCCTCTTTACCAGTGGGCACTTTGGGCAAGTGCCCAGGGCCCCGCGATCGATAGGGCCCCTCAGATCAAATACAAAGTCCCTAGTTTCTGTCAGATCACCAAATGATAACCAATAGATATTTATTACCAAAAAACTTATATAATTCAAAGAAATCGAACCTAAATTACTGACTACAATACCAACTTACTAGCTTTTACATGCGCGAAGCTATTCTACTCTCGCCCAAAAATTAGGCTTTCCGACTTCAGTATGCTTAGATAGTTTAAATATATAATAGTATACTAAGAACATACACATTTTAAAGAAATCATCAGTAGCACACTCATCAGTGTGACTCGCTCCATTTAAATTAAGCGAACGAAGCGAACCATGAGGCTCCAAGTTTGAATTAACCAATTAATTTAATTGAGAAATTACATAGATATTATAGTAAAAATTCAAACAAAATGTGTTTGACTTTATATTTAAGGAGATGGTGGAATGGAATCCCATACAAGTTCGGTCCTGGTTTGAATATAGATGTCCAAGAATAATTTATGCCACATTAGTTAGGTTTATAAATGCTAATAATAGGTACATATTTTATTTATTAACTTTTTGGAATTTGTGATCTGTAGATATTTTTTTGAGAACTTCGGTTCACATTGAGGTTGTTTTACTATAAATGAAGACTTTTATATTATTATTTCCGCATATTTTATATAAAAACAATAATTTGTCAAATATCCATTCCCAACATAAACAGAGAAGGCTTTTGCAACATGACGATTCTTTTCGTACTAAACAAATAAGTGAGATTGATTGATGATGGAAAATACGTATTTTACGAAGTATTTTGGAGTAAAACTTCTCTAACCTATTAAAAACTATTGATATTGTTAATAAAAATAATTATCTTACCACGTTTATCTACTTTCTTTGTCTATTCTAACAAAATAGTGTTCTGTCAAAGTCATAGGGGCCCCATTATCCTAATATGCCCAGGGCCTCCAATAGGTTAAAGACGGCCCTGGGTAGACGGTAATCTAGATAAGAACTAGTTTATGTCTGTTACTAAACTAGACATAAATACGTAGGTACCTACCTAAATAATAAATATTTAATAATACTCGTATTAAAAAATTATTCCAAATAGCTGTGTTTGCAGTGATTTTGACCACTCGTTATTTTGACATTTGCACTCCAGTATTAACGCATGTGGCATCCCATACGCGAATGTAGGTACGCTAAAATTATACATTGTGTTAAGGCCGTACCTGAATTTTCTGGGGTCCAGTGCTGCCCCCATTTAAAATAAATCATTTCAAATAAAACGGAGACATATTTTAAAATTTTGCTACTACCAATGCTTAGATAACCCTTTAAAGTATTTTATGAACTACTGTTTACAGTTCAAAGTGAGAACGTTAAGCTAAAAACGGCCACTTTTGGCAAATGTGCGTAGTAAAGCGTAATGTTCTCATTATAAACTGTAAACAGTAGTTCATAAAATACTTTGAAGAGTTATCTAGGACTTGATAGTAGCAAAATTTTAAATAATGTCTCCATTTTCTTTGGAATTATTTATTTTAAATGGGGGCAGCACTGGACCCCGGAAAATTCAGGTACGGCCTTAATGAAAGAACGCAAAACCTCTCAGATGGTACCTCAGCCCAAGTAACTGAACAACTTTTGTTCAACAATTTTCACGAAACTAAAAAAAAATTATTTGAATTTTCATACAAACTGATCAGCTGATCGAGTCAATTTGTATGAAAATCCGAATATTTTTTTTCGATTTCGTGAAAGTTGTTGAACAAAAGTTGTTCAGTTACATGGGCTGAGGTACCATCTGAGAGGTTTTGCGTTCTTTTATTAACACGATGTATATTTACTTGTAAAAGTGACTGTGACCATTACTGTAAAAATATTTGATTCTTTGACGATTTAGAGATTTTTGTCCTCCGCGAACAAAGGTACCTACATCGCATCGTTTGATCATAGGATAATAGGCTTGTTTGTGTACACCCACCTAGGTAGAATATAACTATCTTAATTACGTCATTACGTTATTTTTTGCTCGTCAAAGCAATCATGTTGGTTGCCAGTGCGTAAAGAACTCGAGAAATAAAAGATCGGCTTACGCATTTACTTAGATGATACATGGAGTCCAGTGCTGCCCCCATTTAAAATAAATGATTAGAAAGGTAACGGAGATATTTAAAATTTTGTTCTAGTAAAACCTAGATAACCCTTCAAACTATTTCATGAACTACCTACTGTTTACAGTTTAAAGCGGAAAACGGCCACTTTTGGCAAAAGTGCAAACTAAAGCAGTAGTTCATAAAATAGTTTAAAGGGTGGCCCTATCTAGGTTTTTCTAGAACAAAATTTTAAATGATATCTCCGTTTCCTTACAAATAATTTATATCAAATGCGGGCGGCACTGGACTCCATGTATCACCATCATATGTTGGTATAAGTAAAGATTAAGCCTAACTACTTAACTACTCGTAAGAAAGAACATACCATCAAGTCAATACTAGTTACTCGTTACGTAGGTACCTACTAAATGAATAAAAACAATGAATTTGCCGCACTTGGCCGCTTTTTATTTTACACTTTCTCGCCCACCGTCATGCTAAATGTGGGCTCTGGGTCTTGCGGCCCTGCGCTCTGTATGCTTAGAGCCTCAAGATCCAAAATACTCTGTCTGCCCCGTTAGGGATAAAGACGTGATAGTGTATGTGTATTAAAACCTGTGTGGTTCCGGGTTAGAATAGAGCCACTCCATCTCTTCCTATGGATGTCGTAAGAGGCGACTAAAGGTGTAGAGGACTGTATAGTTTTCCAAACACTTCTTCGATGTAATTTCTTTATTGCTCCCATGTTTACCGTACAAATATCACTTGTTGAATGGAATACAATACTGTTTTTTTTTTTTGCCGTCGGCCGCTTTTATATGAACAATAAAAGGGTCTCGCTAGTACGCGATATCGACGAGTGCGCCGGCTAATCCGGAGCGAGCGCGTACTAGTTCGACGAGTGCGCCGGCCAATCCGGAGCGAGCGCGTACTAGTTCGACGAATGCGCCGGCCAATCAGAGACGAGAGAAACATTTTAATGCAAGCGCTTTGATTAGTCGGCTGACGGGCTCGATGTCGTCGGCGGGCAGGCTCGTTGTCCTTTACATCTCTCCCCCCGGCGCAGCTTGCGAAGCCTCTTCCTTCTCCAACACGACGAGCTTGCTGACTGGACGCTTGAAGACTCCAGTCTTCGTTCGTACATCGGCGACGCGGATGCCTCCATCTGGTCCCTCGTAGGTGCGCTCGACGATACCCATTGGCCAGACATTCCTTGGTAGTGTGTTGTCGACCACGGCGACGACGTCTCCGACGTGCAGCGGGCGTCTGCTGCTCCTTGGCTCGCTGCGTGGTACCAAAGCAGGAAGGTACTCCCTTAGCCAGCGCCGCCAGAAATGATCGGCGAGCGCTTGGCTAGCTCTCCAGGCCCTCTTGTCAGCTTCGTCACAAGGGCCCGTGGTAGGAAGGCCCAATCGATGACCCCAATAGAAAATGGTTCGGCGTGAGTGCCTCTGGATCGTGAGGGCTCACGCTCACATGGCTCACAATGGTCGGGCGTTGATTGAGAACTCTGCCTCGGTCAATAGAGTTCGTAGTATCTCCTCGGTGGGTTCCTTCTCACGGAGTGTAGCGGCGAGCGCGGTTTTCACAGAGCGCACCAATCGCTCCCAGGCACCTCCTTGGTTAGGCGCCCCCGGCGGTATGAAACGCCATTCCATACGGCGTAGCAAGCCCTCGTCTCGTAGCGCCGGTGTCCACTCTGCATACGCTGCCCGTAGCTCTTGATCTGCTCCGTGGAAGTTCGTTGCGTTATCCGAATACATGATTTTCGGCCAACCTCGCCGCGCGGCCATTCTTCTTAGCGCCATGATCGCAGAGTCCGTAGAGAGGGATGCCACAAGTTCCACGTGTACGGCACGCGTAGTGAGACATGTGAAGAGCGCACCCCATCTCTTCTCTCGGCGACGTCCAATCTTCACGACCATGGGTCCGAAGTAGTCCACGCCACAGTTCGTGAAAGGGCGGTGAAATGGATCCAGGCGGGCTCGCGGCAGGTCTCCAGTGGCGGGCGGCTGTGGCTTTGCTCGGCGTACTTTGCAAAGCGCGCAGTCATTCTGTACGGCGCGTACAGTGGGCCGTAGATGAATGACCCAGTACCGCTGCCGTAGGTCGTTCGTCACGCGTTCACTGTTCGCGTGACCCGCTGCGCAGTGTTCGCGCAGCACGAGGAGCTTCGTAAGTCGATGGCGGCCGTCCAGGATGATGGGCTGCTTAGTGTCGATAGGCGCTGTAGCAGCCTCGATGCGGCCTCGCACTCGTAGGATGCCGTCTTCAAGCACAGGGTCCAGCTTGAATAGTCGGCTCGTCCTGGTGATTGGACGAGCAGACTCTATCTTCTTGATGTCTTCACCAAAGCTATCCCGTTGCGCTTGTCGTAGTAGCTCTCGTTCAGCTCGTTGTATGTGATGATGTTCCATCCTTGTAGCTCGGCGTCGGCATATGTCAATAAATGCCAACACTCGTGCAGTGGCTCGTACTAGCGTCTCGTACTTGGAGAACCGGGCAGGATCCGGCAGCCATCGGTCTTGCTGTGAGTCTTCGCGCGTGTGCAGAACTTCAATTTCATCTACCTCAGCGCTTGTCCTCTCGACGGGCCAGTGCTCCTCAGGGTGATATAAGAAGCTTGGGCCACGGAACCATCAGTCGTTGCCACTGATCGGCGTGTGGGAGAATCTCGTGGCGTCGTCAGCTACGTTGAGTTCTGTAGGTAGCCATCGCCATTCTTCTTTGTGAGTGAGTTCTGCAATCTCGCCTAGCCGATGAGCCACGAACGGTGTGTACCGTTTCGTGTCGTGGCGAATCCAATTCACGACCGTTGAGGAGTCGGTCCAGTAGGTCGTTCGGCTGACTTCCATCTCATGTTCTTTTTTGATGGTGTCTGCTAGTCTGGCTCCAGTGACTGTGGCTTGTAGTTCAAGGCGAGGGATGGTCTGCGTGCGTTTCGGCGCCACCTTGGATTTGGCGCCGACTAGCACGACGTCCACGGTCCCGTTGCTGTGCGTAACCCTCCAGTAGGCCACTGTTGCATAAGCCTGTTCGCTCGCATCGCATAACACGTGTAGTTCGACGTGTTTGTCTTTCCCTGGCGCGTAGAGTCTCGGCAGGCGTAGACAGGCTATGTCGGTGAGATGTGATAGCCAATCAGCAAAGAGTTCTCCTTCTTCTTCGGGTAGCGGCTCGTCCCACGTCGTCTTGAGGCGCCACAAGCTCTGTAGGATGATCTTTGCTCGTACTGTGTAGTGACTGAGCAGCCCCAGAGGATCGTAGATAGACATCACAGCGGCAAACGCTTCCCTTTTGGTCGGCGTTCGGACTTGCGTGCGTACTTCGGCTGGGACTCGGTGCATCGATGTGTTGAATCCCAGCTCATCTCGTTCGGCGTTCCAGTAGAGTCCGAGTATCTTGTCCTCGGGCTGCGCTCCCCCCAGTTGCGTAGGTGAGGTTGCGCGCAGCTCTGTAGGCACGTTGTGGAGCACCTTTTCGTTATTCGAGCTCCATCCTCGCAGCTTGAACCCAGCGACGGCGTGTACCATGATTATTTCGTTCACGGCACTACGTGCTTCTTCTTCGCCGTCGTAACTGGCCGCCAAGTCGTCCATATAGTGGCTCTGCGTTATAGCTTTCTGGGCTCGTGGATACTTCTGCGCGTGTATGTTCGCATTGTGGTCACGAACATAGTGCGCCATGAAGGGTGAACTGGCCGCTCCAAAAATCATGCTGGCCATCTTGTAGTGACGCGGTGGATTCTCTCGGTCGTCGCCTCGCCATAGGAATTGCTGTGCTGGTTGGTCTTCTGGGCGAATCTTCACTCTCAAGAACATTTCTTGAATATCCGCCGTGATTGCTATCGCCTTTTTCTCGGAATCTGAATAGAATTCCCGGAAGCGACAACAGTAGGTCCGGTCCTTCCAACAGATGGTCGTTGAGGCTCACACCGTGACTCTTCGCCGCTGCATCGAAGACCAATCGTTGTTTGCCGGGCTTGTTCAAGTTCTGTACGGCAAAGTGAGGCAGGTACCAGCAGACGGCGCTCGATCGTTCAGATCTGTCGCATGGGACCGCGTAGCCTTTCTTCAGAAGGTCTTGTATTTGCGCAGCGTATTCCTTGGCGAAGTCAGGTGAGGCGTCCATTTTCCTTTCGATTGCTTTTAGCCGTCGAAACGCCATGTCGTAGGTGGGCGGCATGGTGACGTCATCTTCTCGCCACGGTAGTCCAACTTCATAACCACCGTAAATTTTCTTGATGGTTTTCTTGACGATGGCGATGGCACGTTGATCTGTGTCGCTCAATCGTGGTTGCAGAGCGACACCCAGTGCTTCAATCTTGAAGTGATTCTCCACCAGGTCGTGTAGACGTTGATCGGGCCACTCGTCTGTTTGTTCGAAGACGTGTAGCACCCTCTTGTGTTTGACGATCACGCTGCGTGGCACCGTTCCGTGCACCACCCAGCCAAGTTGAGTTCGTGATGCGGCCGGTTGGTTCGGTTCACCGACTCGCAATTCGCGGGACACGATGCACTCCCAATGGTCGGACCCCACTAGGATGCCGGGGCGTGCCAGGTCGTAGCACACTTCATCCATTTGCAGGTCTTGGAGGTGTTCGTACTTCATCACCGTGTCAGGTACGGACTGTTGATGTAGCTTCAGGTTCTTCACAGTCCGAGCGCAAAGTTCGTGTAGCGTGTCTTCTTTCTTGCCCCGCATCAGCACCTTGACGATCTTGCTGTCCGCTTCGCTTTGAGACATGTTGACGCCGCGCAGATGTAGTGGTTGCGATGGACCCTCGGCGCCGATGTCTTTTGCTAGACGTTCATCGATGAGGGTAATGGTCGCCCCTTCATCTAGAAGCGCGTAGGTCTTCGCCTCCCCCCGTGGTCCAACGACGATGACTGGACATGTCTTTAGCAAGACAGTGCGTTGGTTGGTGGCAGTTGAGGTTGCCACCGATAACACAGCTTCAGATCGTTGCTGTGTTTGCTCGTCCTCTGGTTTCCTCTCTAGGTGCAACGTAGAGTGGTGTGGGCGGCGGCATTGGTTGACACCGCACGGCTTTGCTTTGCACTTGAAGCGTCGGTGCGTTGCTCTAACGCACTTGAAGCAGATTTTCTTGTCCCTCACGAAGTCCCAGCGCTGGTCAACTGTGAGTGCCTTGTATGACGGGCACTGCGGTAGCGCGTGGGTCTGCTCGCAGCTTAGACAACTTTCCTTATTCTCGGCGGCTTCATCGACGGCGTAGACTGGGTTCGTCCTCTTCTTGTATGTGGGCGGCCTGACTTCTTTCTTCATAGTCGTAGAGGTCGCGCTGGACGCTGAGACGTAGGTGTAACGTAGCTCTTGGTCTGCTTCTTGCATGAGGAATTGAGACAGTAAGACTATCTCTGAATCTGATGAGCCGTCGTGTCCACGGGCGTAGTCACACCAACGCGATATGAGATGCGGACTGAGTTTGGCCAACACCTCTCGCATCAGTAGAGGATTGTTGAGGTTTCCCTGCCGGTCGATGGTCTTGAGCATGCAGACAACGTTTTGCAGTTTGATAGCAAAATTGTTGAGTTCCGTAGCTGTAGTTCCGGGCTTTGGCATCCTTTTCAAATCTTCAATGGCTCGATCGATGATTATTTCGGGCCTTCCAAACTTCTGCTCCAGGGACTTCATGATGGTTTCGGGATCGGTTGCGCTATATAGTAGATTCGCAACGGCTTCTTGGGCTTCTCCTTTCAGGCAGGTTCTTAGTCGTTGTAGGTTCTCGGCTGGTGACACGTTGTATAGCTTTGTCGTGTCACGCATAGAGGCCTTGAATGGTAGCCACTCGTTGATGCTTCCAGAGAATGTCGGCAGATCGGTTTGCCGTAGACGTGGATACATCATCCTTTCTAGTGACTCCACCGGATGACTTATGTCGTTCCTTGACTTGGTCGGTGTCGGGGATCTTCCTCTTGCGACGTCGAAGCGAAGTCTCCTTGGTTCGTCTTTGAGCCCTTCCTGGTTACGAGTGAGGAGTGGGTTGGTTCGTAGCCACTCGTCCACACGCTCCCTGGCTTCTGGTTCGTTCATTGCATCTTCCTCTTCTTGGATAGCAGATACTTCAGCAGCCAATCGTTTCTTAATGAGGTCGGCTTCAAGTCGTAGCTCCTACCTCTTGATGGCTGCAAGCTTCTCGGCTGCCTCCAGTTCAGCAAGGCGTAGTCTAGCTGAGACGCTGTTCGTGGACCGTGCGGAGCATGCTGAGCGCGCTGGGGACCTCGTTCGGTGCCGGGCCTCAAGGTTCGAGGGACCTGGCGTCGGTCCTGCAGCGGCAGCAGCAGCTTCCTGCGCCTCGCTCTGCCTGGTACACGGAGAGGCCGGTGGTTCTAGTGACAGCCTCCTTATACTTTCCAGCTCGACCCGCTGGCGCTCAGTCTCGCGGCGTGCTTCCTCTTCCTGGGCCCGCCTTAGCTCTTCCTGTTCGGCTGCTTCACCCTGGCTCCTGGTGAACACCATCTCGTTCAGTTGACAGTGGTTGCAGCTTCTTCGGAATGTAGGCAGATCCGTAATAGAAGGATCAGCACCGTAGTTTCTTGCTCGACGAAACTCGCTCGTAGTAACACTGCTGGTTTCGCCTTAGTAGATCCGGCTTCTTCGAAGGACCACAACTGTAGAGGACTGTATAGTTTTCCAAACACTTCTTCGATGTAATTTCTTTATTGCTCCCATGTTTACCGTACAAATATCACTTGTTGAATGGAATACAATACTGGCCGTCGGCCGCTTTTATATGAACAATAAAAGGGTCTCGCTAGTACGCGATATCGACGAGTGCGCCGGCTAATCCGGAGCGAGCGCGTACTAGTTCGACGAGTGCGCCGGCCAATCCGGAGCGAGCGCGTACTAGTTCGACGAATGCGCCGGCCAATCAGAGACGAGAGAAACATTTTAATGCAAGCGCTCTGATTAGTCGGCTGACGGGCTCGATGTCGTCGGCGGGCAGGCTCGTTGTCCTTTACAAAAGGATTAAGCACAAATATCTCGTGCTACAATTGCATTTACAAGGAGGGCCCTAACGTCGGGCGGCGACCGGTTGTAAAACTTTTCGCACAAATACATTCCCAAAGAGGGTTGACGTCAGACAGGCGGCCGGTCGTAAAACTATTACCAAATCATTTATAATATTTCCGGCTATTTCTTCTCCATTTCGCAAGGTCTTTGGCATCCTTAGGTGACCATTGACATGCATGTTATATTTGGAGAAGAAAAAGCGGGAAAGAGCACCCCGGGCTCCGAAGCAGCACAGCTGAGGATGCAACCGGGAACACGCTTAGACGAAGAAAAAGAGTGTATGTGTATTAAACCATCTCGTCTTTATCCCTAATGGGGCAAGACAGACAGACAAAATGCTCTGTTTTGGAGCATTTTCGTTCGTTAATATTACAGCAAACCCTTGACCATTGAGCTCATATTTATTGATGTTTGTTTTTGTTTTTTGTCCAACTCCAGTGTTAGGCCACTTGCACCAAGTGGCCTTATACTCGAGTCGAAGTTTTCAAGCTGCCTAGGTTACTGACATAGCTCATCTAGTAATGATGACAGCCATTATCAATGGCTTAACGATTTTCCCGAAGCTCATAATGGCCCAACATATTTGTCTTTCTTTATTCATTGCATTCCTTTTTACCTGACTGCCAAAGAAGGGTTATGTTTTACGCGTGTATCTCGTATGTACGTTTCTTTGTATTTTTTAGATACTTTGAAGACCGTATTGGCAAGCGCGGAAGTGTAAAATGGCATAGATTGATTTTCCAACCATATTTTCTTACACTATACGTATACACTATCACGACTTTCATAATACAGACAGAGCAGTTTTGTTTTTTTTTATGTTATAGGACGGCAAACGAGCAAACGGGTCACCAGATGGTAAGTGATCACCGCTGCTCATGGACAATTGCAACACCAGGGGCGTAACAAGAGTGTTACCGGCCTTTCAGGTCCCTTCAGGATTTTGTGGCTCTAGGCAAAACCTAGGGCCGCATGATCCAAAGGCCACTTATAGCATGATGGTGGGCGAGAAGGTGGAAAAAGGAATCAAAATAATGATGCGTTGCTAGCCCTATCTCCTTGATTCGCATTTTCGATCATTCCCTCGATCCGCTTTTACGATGAAGAGGAGCAGCCTGTACATTCTTAGGTTTTTTCTTTTCTTTCAAATCAGCGTAGAAGCTTCTTTTCTAAATCATTTTATTTAAGAGCTTATATATAGAAGTATGCGCCAAACGTCTCGGTCTTTAGCTTCCAACTTCTTCACAGAACTTTAAATATAGGCTTTCAAAGCTTCAATCCAGGTCAAGTTTAGCTAGTCTGTAAATTCAACATTGTCGTGAGTACATTAGCATGACAGGAGCCATGCATATTTATGCTGATCAGACAGCACTGCACCTGCGGCATGATACTTCTATGGGCTATGTTTTACGTTAACTTGGACTGACGAATACATAATCACTTCTTCTTGGCCACGTACTGAACAGAGGCTTGTAGATGGCGCCTTGTAAGGGGCTAAGCTGCCAAGGTGACTAAAGCCGGGCAGAAAACTGGATTTTTTGACAGAACTATGAATAATAATTCTTTAAAATCATCATCATCTGAACGTATTCCCGGTTGCACCCTCAGCGGTACCGCTTCAGAGCCCGGGGTCCGCTAGGTACCTAACCCTAACTAGTTGATTTGACGAGGTTAGTGGTTTTTATGTTTTCTGGAGCTTACAGCTCAAAGAACGACTAAGGCGGTAATCCCACTGCACCGCGCACCGTCGCGGAACGTGGGGCGGCAGATTTTAACATTGTATGCAAGTAGGTACCTCAATTTGTTTAGAACACGCCTAGTCCAACCCACTAAAAACGCGGCAGATTCCGTAAAAACGCGGCAGATTCCACGCACCGCGGCGGGGCGCGTTGCCAGTGGGGGAACCGCCTAAGTTATTCATTTTCTTAAGTCTGAGACAGTCGGGCAGGAATGTCGTGGTATCTAGAGCGTGTTCTATTGGGTTACACGGTACCGCGGCTCAATAAATCTGCGTAATCCTGTGACCTACACTCAGCAGACTAGATTAATCTGCCGCCGCTGGAATTTGCAGTGAATAACAAACAAAGCCTTACCGACAAAGTACAGACGGAGCGAGTCAATGTACCTTTTTTGCTCTTTGGCTCCTACTATGAAGGTCTTCCATGGTGGTGTAGAAGACTAAGATCCACACCCTTCTCGTTCATCGTTAGCAGTGGAACCAGTTGTACCGGATCTGGACTTTTCAGGTGGAGCGAAATCTGAATATGCCACCCCTTATTGTTGTTGTTGAGTATCATTATTGTAAAAATATTTCTCGCAATATTTTAGCCACGGGGGGAGGGGTTCGGTTGGTAGGTAGTAGGTTTTGCAACTATTTGAACTTGCTGCCCAGGGTATGGACCACGGCTAGCCCAAGATTCAAGAGAAGCTCATAAATCAATATAAATTTTAATTGAAACCGCATTCAAATTCGTCGCGAAGTTGAAAAGATCTAAGCGTACACAGTGCAGAATATAATTATCTTTATGGTTATAAACAAAGCTGAATTCAGTCGATGATACTGAAAAAAATTCCCCAAGGAACGTATAGAAACATGAAAAATATATATTTGCTTTTCATACAACTCCAGATCAGCTGACCGGTCAACTTGTATGGGAGGCTAAAAACTATTTTTCCTTTATCGAATATGTTTCTATGGGAAAATTGTACAACAAATTTCCCCAAGGAACATATAACTACTTTTAAAAAATAATTTTTGTCCTCGTAAACAACTTGACCGATCAGCTGTGGTCTGAGTTTGTATGGAAAGCCAAACAAATATTTTTCATGTTTCGATTCCATGTTTCTTTGGGAAAGTTGTTCAGTATCATGGACTGAATTGACCTTCAAAATAGTTCAGTATATTTTGTAAGACGTCATATATAAAAAGTCCTTAAAAGCCTTGGGAAACTTTCTGTAGCTACCTAGATCACAATAGCTCTTCAAGATTGATCAAGTGACATCGTTCGCCTTCCTTTTTACCCGACTAAAACGACCTCGTCGTTACACATCGTTTGCCTTGTGATCTCAGAGGTCGTGGGTTCAAATCCCACTGGGAACATACTTTGTGAAAAGTTGTTTCTAGTCTGGTTAGGATGTTGCAGGCTTGAATCACCTGATTATTCGAAAAGAAAGATGCTTTCGTGCTTCGGAAGGCTGAAGCTGTGGGTCCCGAACGCCATCTAGCGTGTGTTGAAACCTATCCTAGGATTGTTTCTAGTACCCTTTGGGTTGCGGAGGTCAGACGGACACGGTTACCTCGTCAAACCACATAGGGCAGGTAGCGGGCGGGCTCTGAAGCATTACCGATGAGGTTGCAACCGAGAATACGCTCGTCTGATGATGATGAGCTAATCTCAAAGTAAGTTTTTTTTTTAAACTTGTGTTATGTTATGGGCTACTAACCCCAATCTACCTATAAAGTAAAAACCCTCTTTGGGTTATTGCTCTTTGCTATAGACTTATAACTACGTCACCTTGACATTGACATCAGATCACTGTGTTCGTAGCAAAGAGTATGTACATTTGTTCGTTCGTAGCATAATAATAGTAGAAAAATACCTACATAGTTCGACCAAATAAGTTATGTCAGTTATTTTTTGCTTAACAAGATTTTGCTGTAATTTATCCCATAATGGTGCGTCTACAGGGTTGACTCAGTCGTGAGGTTTCAGGGCTTGAATTGGACCACTCCATCTCTTCCTCGAGATGTCGTAAGAGGTTACACGACTGAGCACCAACTTCTCAATTCAAACAATTCCTAAGTAGATTTCAGACTAATGACCTATTTTCCAACGCATACAACTGTAAGAACAGTAGACCTCACGAGCTCTTATCTTCTTCTTCGTCTAAGCGCGTTCCCGGTTGCATCCTCAGCTGTGCTGCTTCGAAAACCCGGGGTGCGCTTTCCCGCTTTTTTTAACCAAATATAACATGCATGTTAATGGTCACCCAAGGATGCCAAAGACCTTGCGAAATGGAGAAGAAATAGCTGGAACAGTTATGATTTGGCTATAGTTTTACCACCGGCCGCCTGCCTGACGTCAACCCTCTTTGGGAATGCAAATGTAGCACGAGATGTTTGTGCTTAGTCCTTTAGTCGCCTCTTACAAAATCCACAGGAAGAGATGGAGTGGTCCTATTCTAAACTGGAACCACACGGGTGAGCGAGCTTTTATAACCATGCAACGATACTTTTCCCTTTCCCCTGGCTTAGCAAAGCCATTTCAGTGAAATTCAACCATATTTAATGCTGCAAACTTCTCCTCTTTTCCCCCTCCACACCCCCTCTTGTTTTTTTTGCAACATCTTGTGTACCTAGTTGAATGAAATCCTTAGTTTGCTTCTCAAATTTGATTCAAATCCGTCAATAAATAGCGCTACAGTAAAGTTTATTTATTTATTTATTGAAACTTTATTGATCCACAATAATAATTGTTACAATTGGCAGGTCCCCCTTTTCCTCCCCCAATCAAAAAGATAATCGCGATCGACAAAAAAAATTAAATAAAACAAGGAATCGTGCCAATTTTCATCATAATAAATTGTAAAATGCGACCTGTGGACGAGGTCAGACAGACGGACAAAATATATTTGGCCAATTTCAAAACCGAGACGCTTCGCTCGCTCGCTCAGCTGATAAATGATTTGCGCGAGCGTTTCCAAAGAGCCTCATTTTTGAACCACTCTAACGTGAAGATTTTGCAACCCGTGTGGTTCCGGGTTAGAATAGGACCACTCCATCTCTTTCTGTGAATGTCGTAAGGGGCGACTAAAGGTCTAAGCACAAACATCTCGTGCTCTTACAATTGCATTCCCAAGGAGGGTTGCGTCAGGCAGGCGGTCGGTCGTAAAACTATAGCCAAATAATTTAAAATGTTCCGTCTATTTCTTCTCCATCTTGCAAGGTCTTTGGCATCCTTGAGTGACAATTGACATGCATGTTATATTTGGATAAGAAAAAGCTGGAAAGTGCACCCCGGGCTCCCAAGCAACACAGCTGAGAATGCAACCGGAAACGCGCTTAGACGAAGAAGAACGTGAAGATTTTGCAACTAGTGGTTAAAACCATATCGAAATCGTTTTAGTATTTCTGGCTTTTTCTTGTAGCCATGGTGGCTAAGCCGTTAAGGCACTGTCTGCGTATCTGTGATACACGAATTCGATTCTCACTAAGCGCAAATTGTACTTCTACTCATGTAATGTAATTTTCAACTATCACCACCTGCGTCCAATGAAGGAAAACAGAATTAGGAAACCAGCACACTATTTTACGGCCCTGGATGCGAGTCCTTTGCTATATTAATTCCTACCTAACCTTTAACCTTACAAGTTTCAATCAAAGGGTGGTGCAGTTCCTTTGATAGCTTTAAGGGAGCTCTAGCGACAAATCTATACGAGTTCACTGGTTTTCATAGCCGATTGAGTGGCAGACAAAAATAGTCCGCATAACAAATATCACTACAGCCGTACTGCGACTGCCCCATTCAATCCCTTAAAGTATGTTCTTGAGTATGAGATTCATATAGAATCAATTTGCAAAATAAATTTAAGCAAACCCCAACTGAACCCCTTGACTTCCTGCCAATAAGTCTGTTTTTTTTTAAGAATGGTCTTACGGCTTTGGATACTCCTTTAGAGCCTATCTTTAGTTTTGTTGCTTCTTTATCCTAACAAGCTACAATTAAAGGGTGGTGTAGACCTTTGATTGCTTCAAGGGAGCTTCTGGCGACTATTCTATACCAATAGATAGCCATTGAGTGGCGGACGACGCCTGAAAACGCCCACACAGTCCGCAAATCAAATATTACTAAGGCGTATTATGTCTGTTCACTTTAACTATTTCACATATTGTTCATAAGCATGAGCATTTATAACACCAAACAACACCAATTTCATATTATAAAGTCCATTAAAATCAATTTGCAAAGCAAACCCCAGCCGAAACCCTTGACTTCCCGCCAAAAACTCGTACGTGTGTAATAATGACAGTTGTTGTCATCTTATGTATGACAGTCATTGAGTAACGTCAAATGACTTTAGGCATGAAATAGTTCATTAACACACTCAATATAAGAAGAAGAGGGCAGACAATTTTATAAAACTGTTGATTCTCTTGGTTAAGGGTTTGATAGGGCTTGCATGTTCCTTACGTACAGACCAATAAAACGATTCTTAACCGTTCAACAGTCGATTGCTTACAGAATTTAGAATTAGTTGACAGCCCTATGTTTTTCTCATTCCCAATAACATAACAACGAACTGCGGATAAATATTGCAAATTACACATAAATACCACCATGCTGTTCAAGGTCGCGCAAAACCACGGCGACCACAAGGCATGGATGTTTTTTCTTATCCATTTTTCACATAAACTTCTCAGAAAAATCTAGTTATATGAAATCTTCCACATCAATTTCTTAGAAAAATCTAGTTATATGAAATCTTCCACTATTTAATTGATGGACAACTAAGCTAGAACAAATAAACTAAATAAAGAAATGTAGAAAACACGCGGGCAGGATTTGAACCTGCGGCTTTGGTTCTAATTCCCCTCCGGGGTATGTTAGACCGGGTGTCTGGATGTCCAAGGGGTCAATAAATCTAGATGCAAGAAAAACCAAAAGTCATATAGTACATTATGTCTTAACGTCCAAATGGTCATCAACCATACTCATAACTCTTGCTCATCTGAACCTGAGCTACCGCGTGCATAACCTGCTTGTGGAACTTCTCCATCATGTCATCTCCTATTCACTACACACAGCCTGCGTCAACTAGCACTACTACGGGACCGTTCAAGTATAACATAAGCAGAATTTAAGCCATTATTAACCCCCCGTCCCTCTTGTCTGCAAATTGCCAAGCAAGAATTCATCATCATCAGGTCTTTTTAGTCTTCACTCGGAGGAGCTCGGTGGCCTGGTTAGAGTACGCATTGCTAGCGTTTTCACAAGTTAAGCAACCCCGGGCGTGGTCCGTACTTGGATGGGTGACTACAAGTGGTACAAATATTTCTCGAGCTCCTCCGTGCTTCATGGCGACAGACAGACAGAGGGTTCTACCTCTTGGACCGTAATAGCGAAACACTCGACATTTTCACCGATTATGTATTACTTACTGTGGCCGCTATAACAACAAATACTAAGAATTTATATTATTATATTTATTGTTAATACGAAAAACAAATTTACATCAAATGGAGGATCCGTATTTAAGCGTAATAAATATCGTTCTAAATTAGAATCCAAAGGATGTATACCTAATAGCTTCATTACATTAAGACTACCTATATAATACTAGAAATAGGATTCAGTGGCGCAGACAAAAGAAGGCTTATGCCCAGCAGTGGGTCGTTGAGAGCTGACGATGATGATGATGAATGACAGCGCTAATGTTTAAGAATTTAAAGAATAAGATAAAGTTAAAAATGAAAGGCGTCGTCAAACAAGAAACGTGTCTTTTCAGCGTTTTAAAACATTGTACCGATGGAGTTACTGAGCCCGACTCGCATATGACCGGTTATTTTAGGTATAAATAAAGTCACAAAATACCATTACACCGTAATGTAGAAACCGTCGTTTCATCAAAAATAATAATATTTTATGCAGACAACTTAGACAACTGACTAATTCGTCAATGGTTTACAAAATATTTTAATATCAAGAAAAAAGTAGCACAAAACGGAACGCAACTCTTCTTGACAAACGAGACAAGGAGACGTGTCTTGCCATGCCACTCGTTGCAAATCGTTCGCGTCGCGAGCGATTCAAAAATTTACTTTGGAAACGCTCACGTAAATCATTCTTTGTATGACTCCCACTTCAAAGATAGGTCTCCAGGGGGGCTAGCATGCCACCGTTGATAAACCTAGATATAGTTTATATCGTGCGACAGACTAGTGCCATCCCGCTTGTTATTATAACGTTAAGCGAAATAGTAATAGATGATAGCGCTCGATAAACGCTGTCGCCCGTATCAACAGACCGTGCCTGTGTCATGCCTACTATGGGGGCTGGTCGCGACATACAACGACACCATGAGACGTAGACAAAGTCGCGGGCTTAGTGTAAAACAAATCGGTCGCATTTCAATCTCACACAGGTCTCGACACTGTCGGAACCCGAGCTAAACTTTCCTTTTGAACCCTTTGCGCACTTCCGACCCATTTCAAACCTTGTCCCTCTAAAATAGAGTCGTTTGTCTGTGATGGGACTCGTTTGAAGACCCCAGGCTAATGTGCCAACCGCTAGATCAAAGATGTACCTATATTGTATCGTAGTAAGCTCAAATAAAAGGGTCATATTTGCAAAAAAATTTAAAAATGATTTTTTATTACAATAAATTAACTAAAAAGTTTCAAGTGCTTCTCAAGACGAATCAATTGAGCCCAAACTTGGTGGGGTTATGTTATTTTATCACAGAGATGCCGGGGCCACCTTCCGGCTTCCTCATGAGATCAGGTCATTGGTACCATAATATTGCATTGTCACCCAACTTAAAAATGTATGTGAAGTTTCAGCTCAATCGAATATTGGAGTTAAGGCCGTACCTGAATTTTCCGGGGTCAGTGCTGCCCCTAAACTGTAAACAGTAGTTCATAAAATACTTTGAAGGGTTACTAGGATTTGGTAGTAGCAAAATTTTGAATGATGTGTCCGTTTTCTTTGAAATGATTTATTTTAAATAGGGGCAGCACTGGACCCCGGAAAATTCAGGTACGGCCTTAAGTGAAGATGCCTCCATAGTAATAATTTCCAATTTTTAATATTTCCATTTCCAATATTCGCCGATTATGTATTACTGTGGCCACTATAACAACAAATACTAAAAATAAGATAAAGTTAATAATTAAAGGGGGTCGTCATACAAGAAACGTGTTTCTTCAGCGTTTTAAAACATTGTACGGTGGTACGGAACCCTTCATGTACGAGTCCGACTCACACTTGCCCGTTTATTTAGTATATCTCATTCCAAATTACATTTAAACATCCATCAAGGTGTTTAGGCTGCAGGGCGTGCCAAAGAAATTTACATACATACCTACATACACTCGAAAAACGTAACCCTCCTTTAGGCGCGGTCGGGTAAAAAAAGGGCAATTTATTTCGCTCTCAAAAAAATCGCAAACATACCCGAAGAATATACAGCTACAAAGAACAAGCCGCTTAAAAAGTTTTTCACGGAAACTTTCCATAATAACATTACGTAAACGCGATGTCGCGATTGCCTTTTTTTTTGTATATTTGAGTAGTTGTAATAACGCTACGCATCAAGTTTAATGAATCACTCCGTCAATCTATCTCCCCATTAAGTCATAAAATGGTAATTTATTGTATAATTAATTTAAAACTTATATTATATGACAGGGGTCACCTACGTAGTGTCGAATGACGCCGAAGCGACGCACGTTTTGTAGCGAAAATATTTTAGCGTGGACAGTAAAGTGACCGAACCGGTTTATCACAATTTAATGATGATGATTATTAATGCACTGGATACAACGAGATCTATGTACTTACGTACTAGAGAAGACGCCACATACCACAGTTGTGTTCTGTTCATCATATGCTATCACTGTTAAGGCCGTACCTGAATTTTCCGGGGTTCAGTGCTGCCCCCATTTAAAATAAATCATTTCAAAAAAAACGTAGACATCATTTAAAATTTTGCAACTACCAAGTCCTAGATAACCCTTCAAAGTATTTTACGAACTAATGTTTACAGTTTATAATGAGAAAGTTAAGCTTTACTACGCACATTAGCCAAAAGTGGCCGTTTTTCGCAACTGTGCGTAGTAACAGCTTAACGTTCTCACTTTAAACTGTAAACAGTAGTTCATAAAATACTTTGAAGGGTTATCTAGGACTTGGTAGTTGCAAAATTTTAAATAATGTCTCCGTTTTCTTTGAAATGATTTATTTTAAATGGGGGCAGCACTGGACCCCGGAAAATTCAGGTACGGCCTTAACCTCACATTAGTCACTCGCTAGCAATACGCGCATAAAACACTCCACAATTCATTAAAGAAAACACTGTCAACTTACTCAAAAATGCCTTGGTGTGTGTTGAGATACTGCACTAGTAATTCAAAGAAGAAAGCAAAATATGAAGAAATAACTTTCCATCGGTAAGTAACTAGATTTCATTGATTGAAAATTAAATACGGATTACAAAATTTCGGCTGCCATGATGAATGAAATGAGTGCATGATCTGTCAACCTATGGAATGATTCGTCATAGACTAACAAAACAGAAGTGTAGTGAAATGTAGACATTATAAATATGCCTACATTTCACTTTCTTCATGGAAGCATCGAAAAATTATTTGTTTGCTACTCAGTTATTAATGTTTGTAAAATGTTTAAGTTTTATAATTATTATCTACATATGCTATAAATGCTTTACAAAAGTTTCCTAAAATCCTATAAATCCTTTATAAAATTAAGTCATATTTCGTAACGTCTCACTAGGACCTCCGAGGGCTCAAAAATTTTGTATTTGGGGGCTGTACCCCTACAAGTGCCCCGCACAACTTGAAACTGCTATCAGATTTTGGATCCAAGATGGCCGCTTACACATTTTTGATGTTTTATTATGTTTGTCTCTATAATTCTGTTTCTTCGTAACTACTACGCGGCTAAATCGATTTTGATAAATTATTATATAACTATAAGCCGATTACAAATCTTCATATATGTAATCTAAATAAACATATGTAATTTAGACCCAATACCTACGTATATGATTATATAATACATTAAATACAGAAATAGCTAACAAAGAAAAAAAAACATAAATGTATACAAGTACAAGAAATCACTTTCTTCTAGTGCAAAACATTAGGTATGTAAAGAAATTAAGTAAGAATAATAAATTTATGTGCAGTTTAACTTTTACCTTTATAAATATGATAGTCGTGAGTCTGCAATCTAAAAATCTATACAACCATACAACCATCCGTACACCCATCCGTACATCCAGCCATACTTACCAACATTTGCATTTATAAATTATTTTCGTAGGTATGTAAAAATATATTGACCTTTCTGTACTACTCTCGTGTTTAGTCTATATTACCAAAAAGGACATGGCCGTGTTTGAAGACGCCGAGTCTATATATTTATGTCAATGGCTGGATAGAAAGAAGCTTGTGTCCGTGACCGGATGTTAGGTTGAAAAGAAAGAAATAAAAACTAGTCGATTATCCAAAAGATTATCCACTTGTTGATCTTTAAAACATTTTTGTTTAGAACGCAAACCTGTTTGAACTTGATTGAAGTAATAAAATAACAGCAATACCGGGTGTTGTTGTTATTGCCGTGTGGTTTCCGGTCTAGAATATGACCTCTCCATTTCTTCCTGCGGATGTCGTAAGAGGCGACTAAATGACAAAGCACATGCATCTTGAGCAACAACTGCTTTCCCAAGAAAGGTAGAAGTCGGGCGGCGGCGGCCGTTTGTAAAATGAATGCATTCCCTAGGAGGATTTTGGTAATCTTTGTGGGAGGCCTATGTCCGGCAGTGGACTTCCAGTGGCTGATATGATGATTCCCTAGTAGAGTTAATGTCAGGCAGGCGGCCGGCAGTAAAATATTCAGCCGATCTTTATTCAGCATGGAGAGTAATCACAGAATCATATGCTATCCCGACCTACGTAAAGTGGTATAAGGCACCTGTACTATGTATTCTGTGGATAAGGTGAGGAAGAAGAAGAATTAGCTGTATCGGGTATAGCTGATTCTTCTTATTTTTTAGGGTTTATAGGCATTCAAGATACAGTACGTACTCAAATTAAATAATAAAATAGGAAATGGTGAAAATCACGGAATACAGAAACTAGTTGCTTTTCTGTGGTGAAAATTAAATACCATGTGAGCGGGACCTTGCGCTTGTGACCATGGTCTAAATACGACCAAGCTCTAACCACCCTCACGCCAATTTTTTTTTTATCATGTTCTTATTTAATTTGATTCTTTTTCTTCTGTTGTGTTGTGTGTTGTGTAGCTGCGCTAAAATGATTGAAACATACTTAAAAAAAAATGGTGACTCAGTTCGTCAATATGAACAAGTTTTCAAAATAAACCGGAAGTATTTTTCACTGAATAAAATCTGCATTACTTACATTTTTGTAGATCCTGTTCTTAGATTATGATAACATTGGTACTTCTACAAGTCTGCTGTGTTCGAAATCAGTGCAGATATGGTGTTAAGGCCACCGGAACATTTAGAATTTCTCACTCAAAAAACATTAATGAATCCGGATGTCAACAAATTTTGATTTTTATTCTCTAGATGTTTAATGTTATGATAATTATCCTATCTATTTCCGAGGTGATGTAAATTTTGTAGTAATAGTTTTGTAGATATGAGCGTTTGTTTAAGGTGACGTGGGTTCACAATTTGCAAAACTGTACTTTTTGAAAAAAATTGCAAAAAGCAGCACCTAAGTACTATGTTTTCCTTATTTTTTTTATGTGTACGAGTATGTTTGTAAATTTCCAAGTGTACTTGAATAAATAAAATAAACTGTGCGTGTTTTTGAAAAATCACTGTTATTAAATTACTACAGTTTATTCCTCAAAAAATTTACATAAAAATTTTAAGGATTTTCTACAGACGGCGTCTGTAGAAAATCCTTAAAATTTTTATGTAAATTTTACAATAGCCAAAACACGATTAAGGCCGTACCTAAATTTTCCGGGGTCCAGTGCTGCCCCCATTTAAAATAAATCATTTCAAAGAAAACGGAGACATCATTTAAAATTTTGCAACTATCAAGTCCTAGATAACCCTTCAAAGTATTTTATGAACTACTGTTTACAGTTTAAAGTGAGAACGTTAAGCTTTACTACGCACATTTGCGAAAAACGGCCATTTTTGGCAAATGTGCGTAGTAAAGCTTAACGTTCTCATTATAAACTGTTTTTGTTCTAGTCTGAACTTACTTTAAACTTTTTAGTTTATTGTTTTAGATAAAAACTTGTTTTTAAAAATGTTTTTAAATACTTATTTAAGTACTTGTTTTATTCTGTATAATTACTTAGTTATGTCTTTTAGTTTCTGGGCTAGAGAACATAACTCTATACAGGGTGACTTTTTAAACACCAGCCAAATTTTTGGAGCAACCTGTCCATGATATTGAACTACTTTCTATAAAAAAGTTAGTAAAAATGGATAAAATTTTTTCGTCCTTCCATACAAGATCCGTTTGACTGAGCGCTGATTTGTATGGGAAGGTGAATTTTTATTTTAGTTTTTCGTTAATTTTTTTACGGAAAGTAGTTCTGTGTCATGGACTGAACTTGCTCCACAAATTTGGCTGGTGGATAAAAAGTCAGCCTGTATATTCCTGTAGATGTGGTAATAGACGGCTAAAGGCAAACAAATATAACGTGCAAGAACTGCGTTGCCATGCCAAGTAACTTGGCGATCGGATCGGCAAAACCACAATCTATTGGTTTTCTAATTTTTTTCGTCTACTCTTTGTTTTTCGCATCATTGAGTGACCATTTCAATTTTTGGAGAAAAGAAAGTTACTGACACCAGTGACACCTATTTATTATACGAGTACAAGGAACTTAGGAATCTACTACTTACTATTTAAAATGTGCAAAAGGCTGTGTGCTGAGACTGTGTGTAACCCGTAAGGCTTACCATGTTTCTGTCCTAATATCTACTTATAACAAGATATAGATTTTCCCATTTAGGGTGAAGATTTCCCATTTAAGGCAAATGGCCTTGAAATGTGAAATAAATTGTTAACTCGTAAATATGGTGATAATTTCCATATTGCTCTTCGTCGTGCACTAGATAGCCCATTAAATTATTTTATGAACTGCCGTTGAAACTATTATTTGTGATCCGTCTAGCTTTAAAACTTGCCGTGGCCACTTTTGGCGGAGGCAAGTTTTAAAGCTAGACGGACTAATGTAAATACTTTCAACGATGGTTCATAAAATAATTTAAAGGGCTATCTAGTGCATGACGAAGAGCAATATGGATATTATCTCCATATTTACGAGTTAACAATTTATTTCAAATGAGGGCGCCACTTCAAGGCCATTTGTAATAAATGGCCTTCATCTTAAGATATATTTTTTGTCTACTTCAACTTGTACGAAAACGTGATTATAATCTCGAATGGTCGTGTGACCAAAACAAAATATATCATATATATAACGTCTTACAAAATATACTGAAACTATTTTAAGGGTGGATTCAGTCCATGATACTGAAAAACTTTCCCCAAGGAACATATATCGAAATATGAAAAATATTTTTTGACTTTCAATACAGACTCGGATCAGCTGATCGGTCAACTTGTATGGAAGGCCTAAAATTATTTTTCATATTTCAATATATGTTCCTTGGAGAAAGTTGTTCACTATCATGGACTGAATCCACCCTTAAAATAGTTTCAGTATATGTTGTTAGACCCTGTATTTACTTCATCTAAGTCAAGTTCATCTTAGTCAAGGACATTGCTGACGCTGCCGGAGGCCGCATCGCAACCCATTACTTTTTCGTCTACCTGCAGTGTCCGACCACAGAATAAATAATACTAACGTACATAAGTCTCACTCAGCAAAGAAATTCAAAGAAATATCTACTCAATGTGGCTAACGATATGGTTTAATTTAGCTCACGTCAGAACTCAGCACCTTTTCGTATAGATACCCAAACATCCATTGCAAGCCAACTTCATTCTTATTACTCTGGACAAACGATTCGTATAACTGAATTTACCACCCGGAGGGACCGCCTGCGCGCATAGTAATAATGGAAGTAGGACCTGTACATTTTTGATACCTAAACGGGGAGTGACACAGGCCTTGTCCGACTTCGCACGCTGTAAGTGCCACGAAACCACGAAAGTGACGATAAACAGAAGTCGGTAATTTCGGAAACGAAGTACGATTTTGACTTGGTTGAAAAGAGAGAGATATTACTCTAATGTTCTGACGCCAGAGTGCAGTATTAGCGCAGACCGTAAACAAATGTTTGATATGACATGACAAGTAGGTAAGTACATGAGGTACATCTAAGCAATAAAGTAAAATTATATAGATATTAGGTATTTAAATGATGGATATAAATGCTCATACTTTTATAAAATATTTATTATGTAAAATACTTAAAGTGAAATTCGTTTAAGTAGGTCAGGTAGTAGGTATACCTAAACAGTAGTCACATAATGAACGTGGTAGATCGAGAGCTGGCACGAATTTTTGGGTAGGTATTTGAGGCAAGTTGAAAACTTGTCACATACCTCTCCTATTATACCCCAACACGGAACTGCAGACCTGGCTGGTGAGTAGCGGGGCTAAACCATTTTGATTTATTTAGATTGACCTGGCAGGTAGAAAGTCCCATCAAAATGACCTGTCTTTTAGAGAATCTTATTTTTAGTTATAAGTAATTATTTATTATTAAAATTTCAGTTGCCTCAAATACCTCTTTTTTATTTTTTTGAAAAATACTTTTGCACGCGCCTGGCAATATCAAAGCCCCGACTAAATCGTCTGGCTTATTGATTTTTTTATTCTTTAAACATTAAACTACAACATATAAAATATGCATATTGTCTCAAATACCTTTTTTGAAAAAAAAACTTTTAAAAATTCATAGGTTGCTTTAGCCCCGCTACTCACCAGCCAGGTCTGCAGTTCCGTGTTGGGGTATAATAGGAGAGGTATGTGACAAGTTTTCAACTTGCCTCAAATACCTACCCAAAAATTCGTGCCAGCTCTCGGACCATTATAAATACATGGGGCGTCACATCGTCATATGAAAATGTAAATATTTTGAATAATTTCCGAAATGGGTATACCAACTTCCGCACTCCTGTACTCATGTTGGAAATTGTTATGAAATCGCTAATCTGGTTTAAATTATAAAAGCTGTTTTTTTAATTGAATTCAAATATTATAAGGGGTGATTCAGTTCATCATTTTGAGCAACTTTTTCAAAAAATTGTACTTAAATCGAAAATTGAAGAAAAAAATCAACCCGTAGTAATAAGATCACGTGATTACTTAGATTTGTATGAGAACCTAAAATTATTTTTTCGTATTTCGATATACATACATTGGGAAAAGTTGTTCAAAATGATGGACTGAATCACCCCTTGAAATATTTGTAATTAATTTGAAAGCACCTTGTATAATAAGGTAGGCTTCAAGGGCTCTCTGTTTACGGATAGAAAATTATTCAAATGAACTTCCTTTAAAAACAACTTATTTATTCCATTTTATTATAAACACGGTCTGACTTTATTTACTAGGTTTAAAGTTTAAACCATTCTTCTGCATCTAAGCGCGCTCTTGGTTGCATCCTCAGCTGGGCTGCATCGGATCCCAGGGTGCGCTTTCCGCTTTTTATTCTCCAAATAGCATTTCAATGGTCACCCAAGGATGCCAAATACCTTGCGATATGGAGAATAAATATCCGGAACAGTCTATAGTGTTACGACCGGTCGCTTGACCCCCTTTGGGAATGCATTTGTGTAAAAAATTTGACAACCGGCCGCCGCCCGATTGAGGAGCACTTTAAACTTTTTATTTTAGTATCTTAGAAAAAACTTTTTTTAAATTATGCATTTTTTATATAATTACTTGTTTTTCATATTTCAATATATGTTTCTTGGGGAAAGTGGTTCAGTATAACGGACTGAAATCAGTCTTGAAATAATTTTAGTATATTATGTGAGACCCCTGTATACTTAACACATTGCTGGACACTCAGCCAGACACAATAGAAAGAAAATTGATCTACGTCTATAGACGTAGTGTGTCCAGCAATGTGTTAATTCGTGACATAACACGTCAATATGAACGTATCGTAATCTTCATTACGAGATAAATGAGACTGACGAGCCCGCTGTCCCAGTGGGAGTACGCATTGCTAACGCTTTCGTAAGTTAAGCAATCCGGGTGCGGTGCGCGCTTAGATGGAAATTTTCCACCTTCTCACGAACAAGTTAAAAGTCTCGCTTTTGGTTTCGCTCGGCTCTAAGCAGGCAAGAGCCTAGGCAAGACCCAAGTCTTGCCTTAGCTCTTGTCTGCTTAAAGCCGGAAAAACCCTAAAGGCTCTGTCTGCCCATGGCATGGCCCAGACAGCCTTTTGGGTTTTTCGGTTTCGGTTCGCAATCATGAGTAGTTAGCCGCATTCGCATTTTCGTCGGTTCTACCGATTGGTATTTACAATCTGCGAGGGAAAAGAAGCAGCTGGTACATTCTAAGTGTTTTCTTCTCTTTCCCCCAGATCAGCGTGAAAAAAAAATTGTCATTAATAAAATATGTAAAGTATGTATTTCTTAAAAAAATATGTCCGCTGCGTCTTTACCTGTTTGCTTTAAGACAAAACATGAAAATAAATTAAACATGTTACCGACGGTATTGTGATGTGATGACTCGACCACAATGGACGCAAATGGACGCTATTATCATGCCATTTGCGGCAAGCCATGGCGTAGCGGATAAGAAGTGATTGGAAGTAGACAAAAGATTGTTTTAATGGGTTGTTGTACATTTGCCGCAAAGTTAATTCGTCACGTTTTTAAAACTTCATACATTGAAAGTTAATTCGTCACATGCATTAAATAAGATGTGTTAGTTCGTCACAGGTAGGTTCGGGCTATTGTAAATTTGCCACAAGTAGTAAAGTATCTACAGCAAGCAAAGTGATTGTTTAGCGGTCAAAATGAAATAAAGATATTTATTGCAAATTCAAACGTTCCTTGGTTTTTAGCAAATTTATCTTTGTTTTGCTTTTCCTTATGTTATAAGTAAATCCATCCATCAATTGAACTGTGATTTTTGTGTTCATTACATGTAACGTTGAAAACCTAAAACTGTGATTAAAAAAATAAAGATTTTTAAATATACAAATCTCAAAATAAAGGTTGTTGTTGTTTATCGTGTGTGTAAGTGGCCAACACTGGTGTCAGATTTTTCAAGCTGCTTTAAGGCATCTGACATAGCTTAACGACTGCCATACAATGATGACAGCCGGGACCAACGGCTTCTAAAGCACGGAGGAGCTCAAAACATTTTTATGCCACTTGTGGTCACCCATCCAAGTGCGGACCACGCCCGGTGCAGCTTTACTTGCGAAAGCGCTAGTAATGCGCACTCCCTCCGGGCTACTGAGCTTCTCTGAAAAATAAAGGTGTGGCAAATTTACACATACCTTTTTAGTGACGAATTAACTTTGTGGCAAATGTACAACAACCCGTTTTAATTCGGCGAAGCCGAAAAGAGGGTTATTTGTTTCGTCGCCGCTGTGTTGTACGAGTACTCTCGTATCTTCAATGTCATATCTTGACAAATTATGGTATCGTTGGAAGCGTGGCTGTCCACTAGTTATAGGATGAAGTGCGGACCCACTGTTGCGGGCACGATGGGCATGTCCAAATAACCGGCCAAGTGCGAGTTAAACTCGCGTGGAGAGGGTTCCGTACAATTGATTGAATTCTTATAGGTTTTCCTGTAATCTACAAGCAATTAACTATATTTTGTATTTTTTTCAAAATTTTAGTTTCGCAGATTAGGGGATGTCAATCTTCCATGAATAAAATCAAAACTATTCATGTTATAATAATAACATAAATATATTTGAGATCCTCATAACGAGCCCTTTCATTTGATATATGACACAGTAAGGTTTGCCAAACTTTTTTATTTTATTTCCTAATTTGTTACCAGAAAATGACCCTTATTTAAAAAAAATATTTTTTTACTTTGCACATATGTGTTTGGGTTAGAGGATTACAACATTCTACCAAATTTCACCTGATTCAATCCAGTAGATTCGGAGCAAATTGGCTGTGACAGACGGACGGACAGACAGATGCACGAGTGATCCTATAAGGGTTCCGTTTTTTCATTTTTTGTACGGTACCCTACAAACTACTTGTGACGTCACATTTTTACGGTATATGGAGGTCGATAGGCTAATGATATTATATCCAATGCCTTAGGCCTGCCGGACACGTACGGTTTCTTGAATAGGTTTTTTGATTAGGAATTAAGATTCGAAAACTTGAATGCTCTGCTTACACACGCGTATGTTCAGAAAGGGGCACACGCACACACACGTTCTTATTTGTTCCGAACGGAAAAATACCTCGTGATCAATTTGAAAATTAAAAACCGTACGTTAGCGCTAGTCCCACTTCACGGGATTCAGAACCCGAGTTTAGGAAATTGAATTCTGAAACGTTCAAATAAAATAATAAATCTTGGTCAAGGGTGTCATATATTTTGTAAACATCTTTGTACGAATTCACCTCAGTCTCAGACTCGCACTTAGCCGAATTTTTGAGGGTTGGATCCGCGCCTTATTGAGATACCTCCAATGATACAAACTTAATAATACTATATTTTATAATAAATACGAATATAGATAAACGCCCAAGCAAAACAGTTTGAAAAAGATTGATAATATACCAACTTTCTCTGGATCGAACCCAGAACCAAAACTAAAAAATAATTTATATACTATACATGTATCATCTTTGAAAAGCCGGAAAGCGGACCCCAGGCTTCACAGCATTGCAGCTGATGATGCGACTGGGAATAGGTACGCTGGGATGAGAGAGACAGACGTGTCATTTTAGATATGTATGTAAGTACCTCATAAAACAATTTGTGTAAATTAACCATGTATAAAAGCGGGACATACTAAACAATGTGATTACCTACCTACATAAACTAGTTACCTATGTGCTGTGCATTCTCAACGTAACTGACTACTGAATGGGATTGTTCTCCATTAATAATGTAGGAAATACACCATCTTCATCATCTATATTGTTATAGCTATCTTTTATTTATATTTATCTATTGTCGGTGCAGTATTTTCCATTGGTCTCATGGCGGAGATTTGGGGGTTTAAAAGTTTAAGAAAATCATATTTCAGCCATATGGAAGCCTCTAGTTGAATTGTAGATGACTGGGTCAAAAATAAATTATATATTACTGTTAAGAATCCCCTTACCCTAGACTGTCCCATACAAACGTAGTATACGTTTTATTTTGAAACGACATGTCAGATTTTGGTAAAAATTTGTAACTTTAGAGAAATTGCATATATCTAAGGTTATAATTGGTTTTCATAGTCAAAATATGAACTTGAAAGGAAATATAAGGGTGTAAAAGTTTTCCATACTAATGGTCAAAAATTATATTATACACTATATTCTCTTTCAAGTTCATATTTTGACTGTGAAAACCAATTATAACCCTAACCCTAGATATATGCAATTTCTTAAAAGTTTCAAATTTTTATCTAAATCTGACATGTCGTTTCAAAATAAAACGTAGACTACGTTTGTATGGGAAGCTCTGATTCTGTCTAGGGTGAGGCGACTCTTAAGAGAATAAAATGTCACTTATTTTATGATATTTTTTTTAAACAAAAAGCCGATTTCAATACCAGTGAAGTGACAGTCACAGAAAAGCTAAATACGCAACAATGGTATACTTAGACGATATATTTTTTAGTTATTTTCGTTTAAAAACCAAACTACTTGATCGATTTTGCTAAAATTTATATGGGACCACCTGGAAAGTATACCCTTTCAAACAAAAAAGTTTTTTAAATCGGTCCAGGCGTCATCTAGAAATCGGGAAACATACATAAAAAATATATTCCGACGAATGATAACCTCCTCCTTTTTTGAAGTCGGTTAAAAATAGAGTCACTGTTCTTTGATCATATCCATTTTCTACATGATTTTTAGATTGTGTCCTCCCCACTGCCTCTTCAATAAGCTTATCCGTTGGGCTATGTCAGTGACTTTGGCTCTTCTACACAGAGAGAGGTGTAATAACGTAATCTTATTCTAGGCCAATGACCACACGGTGCAAAGTTGGACTAAATTTGACATACCTAGTGGTCTAAAGGGAATTTTCGTCCACCTACCAGTTGGCTGTGACGCAACAGTAGTACCTACTAACGGGAGTTTTAGTCACAGTTATTTGGAAGTTTGGTATATTAAAACACGGTATTCTCTTCCCGTGACACCTGGGTAACGTGATTGGCCCAAGAATACGTCATCGTCACTGTGTGCGATAGAATTACCCGAGCAAAATGCATTTTTAACCAATTACGAACTAATAAATTAAATAAGTATTCAGGCTGACTTTTTATCCACCTGCTAAATTTTTGGAGCAAGTTCAGTCCATGATACTGAACTACTTTCCATAACAAAAGTTATTAAAAATCGATACAAATTTTTCGTCCTCCCATACAAACCACTTTTGGCAAATGTGCGTAGTAAAGTTAAACGTTCTTACTTTAAACTGTAAACAGTAGTTCATAAAATAGTTTGAAGGGTTATCTAGGGCTTGGTAGTAGCAAAATTTTAAATGATGTCTCCGTTTTCTTTGAAATATTTATTTTAAATGGGGGCAGCACTGGACCCGGAAAATTCAGGTACGGCCTTAACTAAAACAATGAACTAAAGATCAAGATGTTCCTCGAGACGAATCAATCAAGTCCAAATTCAGTGGGGTTATTTGGTTTTATCACAGAGATGCCTTGGGCTGCTTGGGCACCTCCCGGCTTTACCATGAGATCAGGCCATTGGTACCATAATATTGCATTGTCACGTCACAAAATTTATATGAGTATGTGAAGTTTCAGCTCCATATTTAGCTTGCAAGATTTGATTACGGACACAGACAACGGGACAGGTGAAACTCAATATAAGCTTGTAAAAAATTCTGTGTTTCAACTTGATTTGCTCCAAGTAAATATAAAAAAATAAATAAATTTGTCTATGGTTCCCTAAAATTTCAACTTAACCAAAATAAACCGGCCACGTGCCGTGACGGGCCACGTGCAGTGTAGGGTTCCGTAGTCAGTACCTACTTGTTTTATGTAACTAACAACTGCCTAACTTTAGGTCTCAATTCAGTCCATGATACTGAACAACTTTCACCAAGGAACAAACGAAATACGAAAAATTATTTTTGATCTCTTACACACAAGATTTGGCAAAATGTAATATTTATGTAATATATGTATGAAAAATGTAAGGACAAATCACACTGATTAAGCTAGCCCCAAAGTAAGTTTTAAACTTGTGCTATGGGATACTAACTCAACGATACTATATTTTATGATAAATACATATATAGATAAACACCCAAGACCCAGGACAATTTGAAAAAGGCCATTTTCCAACTTGCCCTGGCTGGGGATCGAACCCAGAACCTCTGGATTAGCGGTATAGCGTGTTAACCATTACGCCACGTCAAGTGATTAGGCCTTCTTAGTAATATCGTTTGTCGAGAAAGTGAGAACTAGTGTCATAGAAACAAACTTGAATCTGATAATGATTCAATAGTTACGCCGCTTGCACTGCTTCAGATCACGCGAGAGTTTGCTCTCATTGTGTGCCGTGGAAACCTGTTTACCATACAATAGGAACTAAACATCTACTTTACAGAAGTCCTTCTGTATATGCTTTAGAATTATTCATTTATTGTACTTTGAATACTTATAAGTACAATAGGGACGATGACTGGATCAGAAAAGTATTATTTTAATTAGTACATTAGTTAGATTATCCAAATATGATGTACCCATATTTTTCAGTTTATCAAAAAAATAAACGCAAACGCCTTATAAAAACTATATCTGGAGCATAGCACTAACATACGGATGCGAAACATGGATATTGAATAAAAAAGATAGTGACAGGCTGGCAGCTTTCGAGATGTGGTTTTGGAGGAGAATGGAAAAGATCAGTTGAACGGAAAGGAAAACCAATGAGGAAGTATTAGAAATAGTAGGAGACAAAAGAAGACTGCTGGGCGAAATAGAAAATAGGAGAGAGAAAATGATTGGTCACTTAATGCGACATGACTCCTTATTTAAAAACATACTAGAAGGAAAGATAAAAGGTAGAAGAGGTCCAGGACGACCAAGAAAGAGCTATGTAGACCAACTGAAAGAAAAAGCAAGGGTCATGTCGTATCAAGCACTAAAAAGTAAAGCAGAGAACCGAGAAGTTTGGCGCATACTCCACCGACAAGAGCCACGACGCTCTTAAATAAGAAGAAGAAGAATCAAAAAAGTAAAATTCAATACTCAATACTTTATTGCTCCTTAAATTACATGCAGATTACATATACATATACAGTGTTGTATGATCCCACACACATGAGGAGGAATCTCGCATAATTTCAATTCTTATTTATTTACAATTACAATTTTATATATTAGATTTTTACGCATATTATTGATTTATTTTTTAATTTTATTGCTTATTTAATGTATATATTTTTGCTAATTAAATTTATATTTTTCCAATTTATCGTCGAGGTACTACAAAATAGTAACATTTTATAGTAGAAGTTGCTTTAATTGTTTAATAAATGTTTTTTCATTAGTTGCATTTTTTATTTGTTGTAGAAGTTTGTTATATATCTTAACCGACATTGACAGAGGGCTATCCGAGTGTAACTCGAGTTTTGATTTTGGTTGTAATTTGTTCTTGTGTCTGAATTCATACCTAGTACTTATTTCCATCCTTTTTTTGAATAAGTTTAAATTATGATGAGCGAATTTGCATATTTCCAATATAAAAATACATGGTAGGGGCAATATCTGTAATTAATTCAAAAAGATACTGAGTATCTAAGTTCCAGAATGGGGGCTGTGACATCACCGCTGTGTAAAATCGTACGAAAGCGTGACCTCATGCGCAATTTAAATGCGCTGTATCTTTGTAATTTATTGTTTCTCAGAGAAATGATGTACAATATATATTTTAATAGTCTCTATTAGTAATATTTTTTTCTTGATTGTTTTTGGCCATATTGAGAATCTGCTATTTTCATAATTTTGAGAGAATCTGATATTTAGAGAATCTAATATTATGTGAATAAAGGGAGAAGGCAGCAGAGCGGGAATACGGCCGCATCGCCGATTCCGCGGCATACCCACCCACTTTCTTTCTCGCTCTAGCAAATGACGGTTCTGAGCGACAGAAAAGGTTAGCAGCATAGGAAAGTGCTGTTCTGTACGGCAGATGTAGTAGCCCAACCCTAAATCGTATTCCACTCTGCCTACACGACCGAGCAACTCATTTTCTTCTACGTCTCTAAGCGCGTTCCTGATTGCATCCTCAGCTGTGCTGCTTCGGAGCCCGGAGTAAGCTTTCCCGCTTTTTCTACTCCAAATATAATGCATGCATGCATGGCAAGGATGCCAAAGACCTTGAAAAATGGAGATAAAAAAAGCCGGAACAGTTTAAATGATTTGGATACATTGACTTATATATTAATAGCGTATTTGGATATAGTTTTACGACCGGCCGCCTGCCTGGCGTCAACCCTCTTTGGGAATGTATTTGTGCAAAAAGTTTTACAACCGGCCGCCGCCCGATGTTAACCCTCCTTGGTAATGCAATGTAGCACGAGATGTTTGTGCTTAGTTCTTTAGTCACCTCTTACGACATCCACAGAAAGAGATGGAGTGGTCCTATTCTAACCCGGAACCACACGGGCACAGAATACAGTAAGAGTAAACAGAACGGAATCTCCTAAGGTACGCGCAATATGCGTCCCCGTTCCCCGCACCCGCACCTCTCCCCCGGTTCTTGACGGCCAACGTGAGTCATCGAGGCGAAAACGGGGGAGAGGTGCGGGGACGGGGAACGGAGACGCATATTGCGCGTACCTTAGGAGATTCCGGCCTGTGACACGGGTAACCAAGAGACTCATCTGTATTCTATTTAATTTTATTATTCACCAAGGAGACAGGACGGTTTGCGTTTTGTGATGTTTTAATATCTACCTACTATAGGTACAAAATGCTATCTCATAAATAATGTAAAACCAATTACTGATAGTCTATTTTCTTAATTGGTTTACAAATAAGTGGCAGTGGCAGTTGACAGTGGATTCCTTTTTACTCGACTACGGTAAATCTAAAATAAAAAAGCGGCCAAGTGCGAGTCGGACTCGCCCATGAAGGGTTCCGTAGCAGCAAGTAACATAATATAAAAGTTCTAAAGGTAAATTGCGGTTTACAATTTATGACGTATTAAAAAATAACTATCTTTGATACCGAGACCGCTATAGTTTTAATTGAAAGTACATACTTTGAGGTATATACCAAATTTTTTTCAAAATTATTTTAGTAATATTTCAAAAGTTACGGTGGGGGGGGACCTCAAATTTTAACTTTGTATTAGATTATCTCAAGACAGGGGGTTTGATCTACATAATTTCAAAGCAGTTTTGGTTGCATTTTTAAAGACCTTTTCAACGATACCCCACACGTTGGGGTTAGTCCAATTTAATTTTTTAAATTTACTTTTCGTTGTATGGGGGAGGGCTGGAAAAAAAACATTTTTTCATAATTTTAAAAACCAACATTTGGAACTTCAATATCTATCTCTCCACCAATTTTCGTGACAATCGGTGCAGTAGCGGCGGAGTACGAGCCCAGACGGACAGACAGACGGACGGACGGACGGACGGACTATAAGGGTTCCTTGTGGACTACGGAACCCTAAAAAAAGAGGGTTATGAGTTTTGCCGGTATGTACCCATGTAAGTTCATCTGTTCCTCGGGTCTTCAATATAATTTAAATTGCCTTGAATAACTTTCCATCGGTAAGTAACCAGATTTCATTGTTTAAAAATTAAATACCTACGTAAAATATAGTGGACAAGGTCTAGAGGTATACACCCTTATTTTTAAATTAGTACACAAATTTTAAAGGGTGATTCAGTCCATCATTATGAACAACTTTTCCCAATCGAAATACGAAAAGAAAAATTTCAATTCCCATAGTAACTAGATCACGTGACTACTTCAATTTGTATGAAAAGTCAATTTTTTTTATTCATTGGTTTTTTCATATTAAAATGATTGACATTTATTGGGAAAAGTTGTTTAAAATGATGGACTGAATCACCCCATTAAAATTTGTGTACAAATTTAAAAATAAGTGTATATACCTTTTATTAGGGATATTTATTTGGTGGCAACCGAAGGGGTTAGGGTTGAGTTGGAGTTTGCTTTACATCATTTTGCAAATTGATTTTACTGGACTTAATCATACCTAATGTAAAATTGGTCATACTCAGAACTATTGTTCAATATGGTGGAATATCACAATAAACAGTCATATCATAGTACTGCTGTAGTAATATTTGTTTAGCGGACTGTGGGGGGTGAGTTTAGGCGCCTACCGCCACTCAAACGGTCAGCGTTTATTTTCTAGGCAAATTAAAAATAACCCCCGACTTTCAAGAACGCCACCTAGTGATGAGTAGCGGAACTACCGATACGACCGCCATCTATTATTTGCTAAAAGCCCTGACTTTCAAGCGTTAACCCCATCGAAATATAATTCTCTAGAATCGTAAATAATCCCGAAAAATCATTCCACGCGATATGTACCGCGTCGCGCGGGGCTTAAAATATGAACAGCGCGGGGCGACAGTTCGCCGTGACACTCGAGTCGTGCGGTTGCGTCGCAAGAAGTTTCCTTTGAGAATATTGCTGTTTTTGCGATAATCGATTCATTAAAAATGCCGTCATGTGCCGTGAAGTGGTGTAGAAGTCATTCAGACATGAAAATTTGTTATTAAAAAAAAAGTAACACGTAAACAAGGTTATTTATTTTAGCGCAGCGTACTGCATAATAGGTACCATCTGCGCGTTGTACCTCACCGTTCGTTGCGTTGACTGCCCTACCCGACCGACGACGACGCATGACCTTGTCGCGAGTGTCGCGACCAATCGCATGCATTTTTGTCTATGTGTGCGTTCGAGTGTTTCGTTGCAATTACTGTTCGTTTGTTTGCGTAAATGGAATCAGAATCGAAGCGGTGAATGAAGGAGCGTTAGAATTCTAGAGAATTATTGTTCGTAGGTTAACCCCCAATAACTTCGCCCAATAACGGCTGAACTGATTTTTATCAAACATAACTATGAACCACCGCAAGGGAACTGCTTTCACGTAAAAAAAGCATCGAAGTCGGTCCATCCGTTCGACATTAGCTTCAAACTTATAACATCCCTCTTTTTTGTCGGGAGTAAAAAACCAGTGGACTCGTATAGACTTGTCACCAGAAGATCTTGAAATTATCAAAGGACTTACACCAACCTTTGATTAAAAATTGTTAGGAATAAAGAAACAAAAAAAGATGAGCTCGCATGAGTGCGAAAACGTGGCCCCCTTATTATGGGCCTCATAAAAAGGCTCAAGGTCGGTGGTCGGACGACCTTACCAAGGTCGGTGGTCGGACGACCATACCAAGGTCGCTGGAAATGCTGGATACAGGCCGCTCTAGATCATTTATTAGAAAATCCTTGGGAGGGGCCTATGTCCAGCAGTGGACGTTATGCGGCTGAATTGATGATGAAGAAATGAAGGACTCGCATCCAGAGCCATAAAACATAATTCTTACACTACTTTGGTCGAATTCAGCCTAAAACATGTTTAGACACAGAATTATAATGATGTAAGTATGTACTTAGTTATATTTTTCCAGCAAAATAATTAAATAGCCAAATACTGGTCAAATTTGATATAATTAAATTAATAAATAGCCTTTCGACTCGAGAAGAAGCAAAATAATGGTTTTTCTTCCATGGAGTAGAGAAAACCAAATAATGTGTAAGTACCTACTTACCTAAATACTTATGCACCTACGAAGTAGGTACCTACTGAAGCCTTAACTGCGCTGTATTAGTAATTGAATCATGTAATCATACATACCTATAACCCGGTTAATAAAAGATTAAGCCTGGCTGGAATGTGACAAGTAGTATCAAGAATAATAATAATAATTCCATACCTAGACTTTTTTCGATTTCTTATAGGTACCGGTTTACAGACGTCAAAGATCGGTGGGGACGTCGGCACAGATTAATAAATAGTTACTACGTAACAGATACATCACTCCCATACAAAAAACTTAAATACCTACTCTATTAATAATAGCCTACAAAATCTTAATAATAATACCTGCTGCTAGAACGAGAAGAAATGTACCTTAAGTACGCGCACAAAAGTCGAGACTGTGTTGCCCGCCGTGCGAGTCACGTGCCAACGCGTAGGGTTGCATTGCAGGTACCTTTGATGATTATTGTAATAAAACGAATGTTGCTAATTAACCATATTTTTTATTAGTCAATCAAATATGTTTTAGTTTTATATAATGATTTATAATTTTATGCTATGCTGCTTTGGAGCCCGGGGTACGCTTCCCGCTTTTTATTTTCTTTAACGGTCACCCAAGTAGCTAAAAATGTAGCGAATTAGAGAAGAAATAGCCGGAAAAAATGAAACGATTAGGCCGCCTGCCTGACGTCAACCCCCCTTTCTGGTTGAAACGTTATTGTAGCACTCCCTTTAGCCCATAAAATATACCTACAGGACGTAAACATGAACGATTTAGACCATATTTATACCTACCTATATTTTTTCTTATTATATTCAGCCTTTTTAGGGTTCTGTATCCAATGGCAAAAAACGGGACCCTTATAGATTCGTCATGTCTGTCTGCCGTATATCACAGCCACTTTTTTTCCGAAACTATAAGAACTATACTGTTGAAACTTGGTAAATAGACGTATTCTGTAAACCGCATTAAGATTTTCACACAAAAATAGAAAAAAAAAAACAATATATTTTGGGGGTTCCCTATACTTAGAACTGAAACTCAAATTTTTTTTTTATTAAACCCATACGTGTGTTATATCTATGGATAGGTCTTCAAAACTGATATTGAGGTTTTTAATATACCTATTTTTTTTCTCAACTGAATAGTTTGCGCGAGAGACACTTCCAAAGTGGTAAAATGTTGGTCCCCATAAAATAAAATAAAATATATGATGTACATTACTATGCAAACTTCCACCAAAAATTGGTTTGAACGAGATCTAAGTAAGTACTTTTTTTTAAAACGTCATAATTCGTAAAATGTTACTTGCTGCTACGGAACCCTTCATGGGCGAGTCCGAATCGTACTTGGCTGCTTTTTTTTATTGAGAATTATTTTATAGGCCCGGCTACAAGTCCATTAGAGCCTATCATGAGCCTATCTTTAGCTTCATTATCGTATTATTATTATATTAGTATTATTACGCCGCAGGCTCACCGTGTGCCGTAGTTATAGAATAGAATAGAATAGAATTACTTTATTGCCAAAAAGAAATACCACAACAAATAAACAGAAATTATATACACAAATGAAGATAAGAGAGATAGAATAAAGGACAAAAAAGAATAATAATAATAATAATTGTCCCCTTTATTTCATACATACAGTTCTTAATTTATATTATATTATGCTAAAAGCATCGAAGCTATAAGGTATTTAATCATGGCCTTTAATATTGTAGCTAATATTACGTAGCCTGAAATCTTCTTCTTTGTCTAAACGCGTTCCCGGTTGCATCCTCAGCTGTGCTGCTTCGGAGCTCGGGGTGCGCTTTCCCAGTTTTTCTTCTCCAAATTTAACATGCATGTCAATGGTTACCCAAAGATGCAAAAGACCTTGCAAAATGGAGAAGATATAGCTGGAACAGTTCAAATGATTCAGCTATAGATTTACGACCGGCCGCCTGCCTGACGTCAACCCTCTTTGGGAATGTATTTGTGCGAAAAGTTTTACAACCGGCCGCCGCCCGACGTTAACCCTCCTTGGGAATGCAATTGTAGCACGAGATGTTTTTGCTTAGTTCTTTAGTCGTCTCTTACGACATCCACAGGAAGAGATGGAGTGGTCCTATTCTAACCCGGAACCACACGGGTAGAACGTAGCCTGAAATAAATGATTTGATTGATTGATTATTCTTAACAAGTTACTATCTAAGGTTGGTGCAGGCCTTTGATTGATTCTTCTAATATTCTACGCTTCTGGCGACTAATCTATACGAGGTCACCTGGTTTCAGCTGATTGAGTGGCGGACGAACCCTGAAGGAAGACCCCATACAAGCCGCTAAACAAATATTACTACAGCAGTACTATGATATGACTATGCGTACTATGACTGTCTTTAATGTCTATATGATTTTCCGGGGTCCAGTGCTGCCCCCATTTAAGGTCGTACCTGAATTTTCCGGGGTCCAGTACTGCCCCCATTTAAAATAAATCAATTCAAAGATAACGAATAAATTATTTAAAATTTTGCTACTACCAAGTGCTAGATAACCCTTCAAAGTATTTTATGAACTACTGTTTACAGTTTAAAGTGACAACGTTAAGCTTTACTACGCACATTTGCAAAAAACGGCCACTTTTGGCATTACGTTCTCATTATAAACAGCAAACAGTAGTTCATAAAATACTTTGACGGTTCATGTAGACATTAAGGCCGTACCTGCCTTTTCCGGGGTCCAGTGCTGTAAACAGTAGTTCATAAAATACTTTGAAGGGTTATCTAGGACTTGGTAGTAGCAAAATTTTAAATAATGTCTCCGTTTTCTTTCAAATAATATACTTATTTAATAAAATGGGGGCAGCACTGCACCCCGGAAAATTCATGTAGACATTAAGGCCGTACCTGCCTTTTCCGGGGTCCAGTGCTGTCCCCATTTAAAATAAATCATTTCAAAGAAAACGGAGACATTATTTAAAATTTTGCTACTACCAAGTGCATAACCCTTCAAAGTATTTTATGAACTACTGTTTACAGTTTATATGAGAACGTTAAGGCCGTACCTGAATTTTCCGGGGTCCAGTGCTGCCCCCATTTAAAATAAATCATTGCAAAGAAAACGGAGACATCATTTAAAATTTTGCTACTACCAAGTCCTAGATAACCCTTCAAAGTATTTTATGAACTACTGTTTACAGCACTGGACCCAGGAAAAGGCAGGTACGGCCTTAATGTCTACATGAATTTTCCGGGGTCCAGTGCTGCCCCCATTTTATTAAATAAGTATATTATTTGAAAGAAAACGGAGATATAATTTAAAATTTTGTTCTAGTAAGCCCTAGATAACCCTTCAAACTATATGTTGTTCAGACAAAAAAGTTGCGTCTTAGGGTAACAAAAAAGTTTTATGACATATTTGAAAATTTTTCGAAATGCCATAAATATGATTTACCTTCCTATCTACGCCATTTAAAAAATTTCCAAAAACGGATTCTATAAAAAAAAATCTATAATTATCGAACCTGCATATAAAACACGAGAATTGGTTGAGAAATGCGACCAGCAGGCGAGAACAACCGGACAGACAGACAAACTGACGGTCAAAATGATTTTTGTTCAATGTCAAAACAGAGACTACCTGATTCGAGTTTTTAAAAAATCCATTTTTTTTTTATATTTCGATATATTTTCACTGCACCTATCCACATAATTACACAGACTGACTTTTTAACCACCAGTCAATTTTTTGGAGAAAGTTCAGTCCACGATACTGAACTACTTTCCATAAAAACAATTAACGAAAAACTAAATTAAAAATTCGCCATGCCATACAAATCAGCGCTCAGCCAAACGGATTTTGTATGGAAGAACGAAAAATTTTTATCAATTTTTAATACCTTTTTTATAGAAAGTAGTTCAGTATCATGGACTGAACTTGCTCTAAAAATTTGGCTGGTGTTTAAAAAGTCACCCTGTATATTGCTAGACATTAAACTTTAAAAATATAGTACCTAGTAGGCAGTAAGTTTATTCCTTTATAAATAATAAACAAAAAAAGTCACTTCAATTTCTGATCTTCTATATCAGTTCCAAGTGGTTCCTGTTCAAATGCTTGATTTTTTGACAATAACATTCACTATATGGAGTTCCCTCGATTACTCGGGGATCCCATCACCAGATCTTTGCCTGGTAGTAATAGGTACTGGCATAAAATAATATACATTTGAAACAAAAAAAGAATTTTCCGAATCGGTTCAAAAAACGGAGAAGTTACGGCGGAACATATTCGTACATAAAAAAAAAACATATATACATTCGCTCCTTTTTTTAAAATCGTTATAAATTACCTAAATGTAAAATAGCTTACCATAAATTAACAGGATAAGCAAACTGCATACTCCAAAATACACCATCACACAAAAGTAGTAGACCTATTACTAAACAAAGCACATGTACGACTCGGCTAATGATCGAGAAAGACAGATTTTATAATGGGAAGAGCCGAAGATTTTATGTTAAATAAAACCCGACGCTTGTGCACTACACCGAATCCGATTCAAATTCGATTCAAATACAATTCTGACTCAAATTGGCCTTCCTAGTAATTGTATGGACGCTTGTGCACTCAAACGTAAACGGTTCAAATTCGATTCGTATTCAAAACAAGAATTCTCACTTCGGGTCGTTTTGTTTTCGAATCAAAAACGACTCGAATTGGCCGCTATAGAAATTGTACGTGCGCGTGTGCACTACACCCGATTCGTATACGAATTTCGGTTTCAAGGATGAAGAGCATCGAGGTATAATTCTCTAGAGATCTAATGCTCCTACATTCACCGCTTCGATTCTGATTCCATTTACGCAAACAAACGAACAGTAATTACAACGAAACACTCGAACGCACACATAGACAAAGATGCATGCGATTGGTCGCGACAAGGTCACGCGTCGTTGTCGGTCGTCGGGTGGGGCAGTCAACGCAACGAGCGGTAAGGATCACCGCGCGGATGGTACCTAATGCAGTACGCTACGCTAAAATAAATAACCTTGTTTACGTGTTGCTTTTTTTTTAATAACTAATTTTCATGTCTGTATGGCTTCTACACCACTTCACGGCACATGACGGTATTTTTAATGAATCGATTATCGCAAAAACACAGCAATATTCTCAAAGGAAACTCCTTGCGACGACGACTGACTGCACGACTCGAGTGTCACGGCGAACTGTCGCGCCGCGCTGTTTATATTTTAAGCCCTGCCCGCCGCGCTACATATCGCGTGGAATGATTTTTCGGGATTACTTACGATTCTAGAGAATTATTGTTCGTAGATGAATAGTAAGGTACGGGGAGGGAAGCAATAGCAAAAACTAGCTGGTGCCCACGACTTCGTCCGCGTAAAATTCAATTTTATTGTGCACGCTGTTTGACAAATTAAAAATTTAGTTGCCTTGCATAATTTAGAGTCCAAATTTTTTATTGCGATTGTGCTCATAGATTACTCGTATGTTTAATCTTTATACACGACGACAAAATTAAAATTACATTAATAGTTTTATTTTTGAATAGAATAGAATTAATTACAAATAAATTTTTGCTTGGTGTCATACCTATATAGATTACAGAGATTCAATTCAATTCAATTCAAAATATCTTTATTATCATAGGATATTTATAATATCTCTTAATAATAGTCACTTTGTTTTGTTTTGCACAAATGTTGACGTCAAATCGTTACTTAAAGCTAAGTTTACGCCGCTTCCTAGGCGCAAGTGCAGAAGAAGCGGCAACAAACTGCACTGCACGTTTTCTCCAAAGACGTCAACTAACAAACTAAAAACTTAAAATTAGTTATATAGATGGACAGAGATTACATTGTTTATTATGTCATAATTAAATTGAATTATAAGAATTACGAAATTTAAAATAATGTCAATTTGTAAATTTAGTATGTACCAATGTACCTAAATTATGACATGTCTAAGTATACAAACCTTTAAGAGGGACCCGCGCCAAGCTCAAGCCAGACCTTTTTGTCTTTAAGATAGTCATCGGTCCTATAATAAGCCTTCTCACAAAGTACTTTCTTTACATAAGCTTTGAATTTTCTGTCTGGCATATCAAGGACCGATTCTGACAATTTATTATAAAAAAGTATACACTTCCCCATAAAAGACTTACTGACTGTATTCAGCCTGTAATACGGGCTAACTAAGTCATTCTTATTACGTAAATTTCTATCTGTAAAATCACTTACTTTATTGAACATGGAAATATTTTTCCTTACATACATTATACTTTCAAATATGAATTGTGATGCAAAAGTAAGTATACCTATTTCCTTGAATAATTCCCTCAGTGAGTCTCTCGATCCTAAACCGTAAATAGCACGAATTGCTCTTTTTTGTAAAAGAAAAATAGTCTGAATGTCCGCTGCACTCCCCCATAGAAGTATCCCGTAAGACATAAGACTGTGAAAGTAACTAAAGTACACTTGGCTAGCAGTTGCTACATCTGTCAATTGTCTTATTCTCCTAACAGCGTAAGCCGCAGAGCTAAGCCTATTAGAAAGTTTAGTTATATGAGCGCCCCATTGAAGTTTCGAATCAATTGTGATTCCTAAAAAGGTAGTACTTTCAACCAGATCGAGTTTCTGACCATTAATTAGTATGTCAACACAGGCTTGATTCACATTAGGAAGAGAGAATCGAATGCATTGGGTCTTGTTCGCATTTAACATGAGGTTATTGGCCGAAAACCAATCAGAAATTAAAGATAAGGTGCTGTTCACCGCGCTAGCATCACTGTTATGTCGATCTATTTTAAATATTAGCGAGGTGTCATCAGCAAACAGCACCATGTCAGCCTCTTTCTCAACCATGTAAGGCAAGTCATTGACATAAACTAAGAAAAGGAACGGTCCTAGAATTGAACCTTGGGGTACGCCCATTTTCACATTAGACCCGTGTGATTTTACGCCGTTTATATCAACAGTTTGAAGCCTATCAGTTAAGTAAGATTCTATTAATTTAATTGACTTATCATCAAAACCGTATTGACGAAATTTGAGCAAAAGTGTTGGATGATCAACGCAATCAAATGCTTTAGAAAGATCGCAAAATGATCCAATTGCATCATTTCTGTTTTCCCACGCGTCGTAGATATTAGTAATAAGTGCTACTCCTGCATCGGTGGTCGATTTTCCAGCAGTAAAGCCGTATTGTTGACTATGGAAAAGATTATTGGTCTTAAAGTGAAGTAGCATTTGATTGAGCATTATCTTTTCGAACACCTTACTCAAAACTGGCAGAATAGAGATAGGTCTGTAGTTGCCAGGGTCTGTTTTTTCTCCTTTTTTGAATATTATAGTTAGACTTAGATCAACTCCATCAGCTTTTAGGAGCCCCTGTTTTTGCCCCCTGCCCCCTGAGACATTTTATGGTTGTCGCGAAGTAAGCAGCTATGGGCAATTGTTTGCGCTAGAACTGAGATGGGACATTGTTGGGAATCAGTGGTGTAGTGTCTACATTTTGTGGTATGAACACATTATCACCTGAAATAAATCCACTGAGACTCTCAGCTTCGATGACGTTCCTTTGAAAAGAGTTATGATAACTTTTTACCTGATATCCGATTTTAATGAAATATACATTGCTCCAAGCTGAGCTTAATTGATTGTTGAAAAACCGCGTCAAAATACGTCCAGTATTTTTGGAGATTAGGGTGAACATACCTACAGACAGACAAAAATGTTATTTAAATCTTTTTTGTGTTCAGTTATTGACTGAATTCACCACCCTTAAAGTAGTTTCAGTTAATGATGTTAGACCCTGTATATACAGGCTGCCTTTTTATCCACTGGCATAATTTTTGAAGCAAGTCTGTCCATGATACTATGAACTACTTTCTATAAAAAAAGTTATTAAAAATCGATAAAAAATTTTGTCATCCCATATTAAATCCGTTTGACTGAGCGCTGATTTGTATAGGACGAAATCTTTTTATCGATTTTTAATAACTTTTTTTATAGAAATTAGAGAATTCATACTCCACCCACAAGAGCATAGCTAATAAATATAGAATAAAAAATTCTTTATCGATTTTTGATATTTTTTTTATAGAAAGTAGTTCAGTCAGTAATCAGTATCATGGACTGAACTTGCTCCAAAAATATTGCCGGTATTGAAATTTTTGTTTTATGATTTTTCATTTCATGGTGGTTCGAAAACGCTTTGTGTCTTGATGTCCCGAGAGGATGTACCCAAAATTCCTTTTTTCTCCTGTGTCTTTTTCGCCGACAATTGCTTGCACTTTTATTATTATACCTGATAATTATACAACGCTACTCAAGAATTTTCCGTCCGAATTTTTCTCGTTTTGGATTTGATTTGTATACGAATTGGATTCGGTGAGGTGCACAACCGCTCTTAATACACTGTGAAAATATTCTTTTGCTAAATATATGGACTGAAGTATATAGTACAGGCCTGTTGAGTGAGGAAAATTTGTACTGAAATAAATATGAAGTCTTAGTTGTCTAATGAAGTTGCGTTCCCAACTGCATATTTTTATAACTAGCTGTGCCCGCGACTTCGTTCGCGTGGTTGTCGGAATGTTATATAGCCTAAAGCCTTCCTCTATAAATGGACTATCCACCAAAAAAAGAATTTTTCAAATCGGACCATTAGTTCCTGAGATTAGCGCGTTTTCGTTTGCGATTAGTCGTAATCTATACTAATATTATAAAGCGGAAGAGTTTGTTTGTTTGTTTGTTTGTTTAAACGCGCTAATCTCAGGAACTAATGGTCCGATTTGAAAAATTCTTTTTTTGTTTTGGTAGTCCCTTTATAGAGGAAGGCTTTAGGCTATATAACATTCCGACAACCACGCGAACGAAGTCGCGGGCACAGCTAGTATAATATAGATTGATTGAGATTTAAATTAGGTTTAGGTTAATCTTTTACAATATTTTTATTTTCATTTTATTTTTAAAAGTGATTTGTTCATCGTATAACTACTTAAATTATAAAACAATGTGCTTATTTGTTATTGTAAATCGAAAAATATTTTTAAGTCAAAACTGAAACACTTCACAGGCGTATTATTCTGCAAGTAACGTAAACATCCCGTAATATTCGGGTCATTGCTAGCTTTGTTAGTAAAATTGTAATTTTTCTTGTAGAATACGAGTATCTATGTAGGCAACAAACAATTTGTACTTGAAGATATTTGTACGTTTCTTACGGAATGTAATCTTATCAGTATTAAGTACTTCATTGGGCTTTTAATACTTTCATGGTTAAAAAGAACCAACTATATTTACCTACCTACTTTCGTGAATTTTTAATGAGTCCACAATAGGTACAACTGTAAAAAATTGCGCATTAGGAAAAAAACTTTGTTTTTCATACTCCTTTTTTGGAAGATTTCCGGAATAATTCCTTGGGCTTTGCCCACTGTCTAGCACAGAATACTAATGTGGATTCAAAAAATATTTTTAGCTGATCAGATAGATTATTATAAAATATTGTAGGTATATGAATCTTTTTATTTTTCTGATTAGCAAATAATTAAAAAATACATCGCATTATATTCCGCATGACTTCACGATTAAGTACGATTTGCAGTTGACGATGAAGTCAATAACCTAGGATGATATGCGTGCCAATGGTCTTACAATGTAGGATGCTTAAGACCGTGCGAAGTGGGGAAGGAAAAGCCGGAAAGCGGATCCCGGGCTTCACAGCATTACAGCTGTGGATGCATCTGGGAACATGCTGAGATGAGAGAGAGAGAGAGAGAGAGAGAGGTGACGTCAATCACCTCCACTTCGAAACTTCGAAGCGTATCTTCATGAATTTTCACTACTTTGATAAATAAACTATGTTTAATTTATTTTTAGATAATCCACCTGACGGACTAAAAAAAATACAATTTTACAGACCCAGTCCACATCCTTAACGGAAACTAAAGCAACCTAAAGCAATATGGCGCGCAACTCTCCCCGTTCTCGGGTGCGTTTGATGGCTATGAACACTAAAACTCACACATTGACGTGCGCACAGGTGTGCACGGATGTATAGTTTCGTTTGTAGTAGGAATTGGTGGGCTTAAAAGTTACTCCGCTTGTATGAAGCGCCATATCTGTGACCAGGGGAAGACCTATTTTATTTGATGGCGATCTTTGATAGCCATGTCGTAACGCTGTCATTAGAATCTTGGTGCATTTTATAGGGCCCGGCCCGCCAAGCTTCCTACTTACATCCTCGTAACGTTTTAAAAATCTTTAGGTATGATATATACCTCATTTAAATTCATCAAAAGAATTAAAATAAAATTGTTCAGCTGGATTATGTTTTTAACTTTGAACAGGTGGGTACGTAGGTATCTATTTGTATTTGTAGTAGGTACCTACCTAATATACACGCGAGTAGTACTCCTGCATGACAAGGACATGCAATAATGTAGGTATTGTGCTTCTGATCGTTGCAACATTACATTGTAACATATGTCGTATGCATTCAGGATTTTTTTTCATAAAGTAGGTACCTACTTATCGTAAAATTTTCCATGTACGAATCAACAAAATGTTACGCTAAAAATTATCTAATTAACAGGTTTTTTTTAAATAATTTCATAATAATAAGTAAAAGGAGTTGCTGACAACAATCGTCGGCTCGTTTGAGGGGCCCATCTAGTGGCCGGCAAGCAACCAACTGCCACAAAAATCAGTAAAAAGTCAGTAATCATGAATATGGGAGGTGCCGTTATTTCTAATGCAATAGCTCAGCATCAGTCTATCCACAGAATAAATAATACTAACGTACAGAAGTCTCACTCAGCAAAGAAATTCAAAGAAATATCTACTCAATGAGGCTAGCGATATGGTTTAATTTAGCTCACGTCAGAACTCAGCACCTTTTCGTATACATAGATACCTAGACATCCATTGCAAGCCAATTTCATTCTTATTACTCTGGACAAAAGATTCGTATAACTGAATTTACCACCCGAAGGCCTGGGCGCATAGTAATAATGTAGGTACATTTTCGATACTTAAACGGGGAGTAAGTAACACAGGCCTGGTCTATCCCAACTTCATTCCACCCATAAACCCTCCTTTCCCTTTCCTTGCAATAGATCCTCCTCCTTCCGAAACCTGTTCAAGGGCTGAGAGACAAGAAATACTGTTATGTAGTGTAACGGTAGGTACCTACTTGTGGTGAGATCCAGATTTTTTTCTTAGGGTGAGAAAGACATAGGTACCTAATGTAGATATACTTACATATAAATATTTTTACAATAGCACAGAATACAGTAAGAGTAAACAGAAGGGACTCTTCTAAGGTACGCGCAATATACGTCCCCGTTCCCCGCACCCGCACCTCTCCCCCGGTTCTTGACGGCCAACGTGAGAAATCGAGGCGAAAACGGGGGAGAGGTGCGGGGACGGGGAACGGGGACGCGTGGGTGACGCGTATTGCGCGTACCTTAGGAGTTTCTGGCCTGTGACAATAGGTCATACAAAAAAAAAAAGTACCTAGATCCACCGGTAAATGTTTACTACTACTAAACTATCAGATCTTTATCCCCAATGGGGCGGACAAAGCATTTTGAGCCTTGCGGCTCTAAGCAGACAGAGCCCAGACCTGCAAGACCTAAAGACCAATTTTAGCGTCGTGATGGTGGGCCGAGAGGATGGAAAAAGGAATTAAATAGTAATGGGTTACTTACTAGCCGCATCGCCTATTGAAATGGATCGCATTTTCGCCCATTCCCTCGATCGGCTTTTACAATGAGCGCGGGAAGAGAAACAGCTGGTACATTCTATATTTTTTCTTTTCTCCCAGTCCAGTACGGAAGAAATATCAATATTTCAAAATTACAGATCATACATAGGTAGGTATGATCTGTAATTTTAGTAGGTACTAAGAAAGGGAAGACCAAGGATGACTTACTCCACCGACAAAGAGCAAGCTCACCTACCTATTGCCAAAGAGCAATGAAAACATCAAAAGCATACCTATCAAACAAAACCCACACATCTTTATGTAAGTTGTGTGTAAAAACTTGATTTATAATTCGCGATTTGAACATTCACAGGGACATTTCATTACTTCACGTTTTTTTTTCCACCTGATGGTAAGTGATCACTGCTTAGTTAACTATACCTATATCTCGGTATTACTATGTCAGTGTTATAGGTAGTTTATCACAAAACACACTTTATCACAAAATTTCACATATAAGTGTCAGGCTTTACCTTATTCAGTATCCGGATAAAACTAGCTCTTCGCAGTAAAAAACGGTTTGTCATATCAAGGTCATTTTTAAGCTTTTCTCATAAAAAACTATTTATAACATGAATGTTTGTTTCCCTGTGTGTGTGTTCATGTGTTCAAACCATTACGTGTTGTGAAAAAAAATGTACCTAGCTACCTAGGTCAACCGAAATAGTTTGAGGACAATGATCATTAGAATATACATACAACGTGGAAGGGACATACCCGTAAAAAATCGAACCACGGTCTATACTAGATCATTATAGTATAGTGAAATTAAAATAACAGCCAAAAAGCACAAAAACATTTCAGCATTTCCATACAAAAGTGTGCAGCAACTCGGGCAATTTGTATGGGAATGTCATTTTTTTTTGGTTTTTCGACTTTTATTTTAATTTCATTATAATATAATAATGATCTATGTATAGCCCGTAGTTCGATTTATTACGGGTATGTTATAATTAATGTAGTATATAACATAAAAACAAAATATACTGAAACTATTTTAAAGGTGAATTCAGTTCATAATACTGAACAACTTTTCCCAAGGAACATCGAAATATGAAAAATATTTTTTGCTTTCTATAAAATAAATAAAATAAAATTTGCTTATTAAGTAACTATTTAAATTACAAGCTTTTGTTGCTGGAGCCTCCTTTTAAGCAAAAAGTATGCTTGTGTCAGGAGACTCCGCTCTTTCTTATCTCTAGTACTTTATAACATAACAGTTTGTCTTGATGAAAAACAATATAGCCTATGGGTGTGTATGTGTGTGTGTGTGTGTGTGTGTGTGTGTGTGTGTGTGCGCGCGCGCGCGTCAATGTGTATGATAATGAAGATAGAAGATAGAATAAGATATAAGATATATACTTATTATATAATGTGTATATATATATGTATATATTATTATTATTATTTTTATTTAATTTTTTATATAGGTATTTATTATTTTCTATACAAAATCGGATCAGCTGTCGGGCAACTTGTTTTGGAAACCATAAATTATTTTTTATATTTCGATGTATGTTCCTTGGAGAAAGTTGTTCAGTACCATTGACTGAATTCACCCTTAAAATAGTTTCAGAATATTTTATTAAACCCTGTATAATAATAACCAACTTTTGATCTGTCATAGTACAAAAATATTTAAAACAAGTTTATTTACTAGGCAGATTAAAAAAAAATTCCGACTGTCAAGAACGCCATCTAGTGATGAGTAGTGGAACTACCGCATCTATTTGATACCCGTAGCGCCATCCATATGTAAGTAAAGAGAAAGACCTGGCTGAACCGATTTTCGACCTGGCTGAACCGAGCTAAGAACGGTGCTAAGAACATGGTCTGGCAAGAGAACTTGCTTTTACGTAAAAAAACCGCATCAAAATCGGTCCGTCTGTTCTGTAGAAATACAGACAAATATTAGCGTCAAACTTAAAAGACCCCTCTTTTTGTGGGGGTTAAAAAATTACATCTCGCCTCGCGGACGCCACTGGTGACAAGAGGGCTGGCTCATATTTTATTCATTAGTTTTTTCTAACTAAGATTTTATTTTTATTATGGAAAGTTGTTTTATATTAATAATGTTTCTTGAATAAATAAATAAAAACGACAAATACACTATGAAAAATATCAATATAAAAATGTAGTAAGTATATGTATACATATACAGTATGATATAACGCCTAATGAAATATACTGAAACTATTGTAAGAGTGAATTCAGTCCGTGATATTGAACCACTAAGGAACTTAATGTCGGGTTTTAAAGCTAGACAGATATCCAATAATAGGTTTACCGGTTATATTTCTTATTTTTTTATTGTACTAAATCTATAATTCTTTTTGTAGCGAAATCGACTAGTAATTTAGATTATACAGTTTTTGGTATAATTTTTATATTAAAAGGTGATTGTATAAAATAGTAATATGTCAAATAAAGGAAAATTTAGAGGTATGTTTGTGATTTTTTTTGTATCAAACCAAAAATGCTCAATCGTGTTTTGGATACCTATTGAGGGTGTCTATAGAAAAGCCTTAAAATTCCTATGTAAATTTTATGAGAAATAAACTGTAGTAGTTTTATTACAGTGATTTTTCAAAAAGACTCACAGTATTCTTGGCTCTTAACTGACGGGGAAGTGGCTCAAAATTTAACTTGCAAGATTTGACCTAAACAGATAAACAAAAACACACAGGGCAAGCTAAATTAAGGCTTGTAAAAACTAAGTCAGTACGACAGAAGCCCCTCTACTCGTAGTTGTAGTCAAGTAAAAACTATAACTACCTATATTATCATTTAGAATCACCACTGGATCAATTTAGGTCCAGTGCTGCCCCCATTTAAAATAAATCATTTCTAGGACTTGGTAGTAGCAAAATTTTAAATAATGTCTGCGTTTTCTTTAAAATGATTTATTTTAAATGGGGGCAGTACTGGACCCTGGAAAATTCATTTACGGCCTAAACAATTTATTTCAAATGACGGCGTCACTTCTGCTTGGTATTCAGCTTATTTTTCTGGTATAAGTCTGTATAAAAATCTATAGGTAATGCTCAACAAAATCTTTCATCAGTTATTTATTGCCTTATGACCTTCGATCATTTTTGACTCATTATTTTGTAAGCTCATTTTGATTCATTGGTTGGGGACCTGATGAGGTGATCTGTAATTATTAATTATTTTTATTTTTTTGCTGGGCAAAAGCCTCCCTTCCCTGCTTCCACTATTCTCTCTTGTAGGTCTTTTCCCTCTAATCCCTGTTATAATTTGTAAAGTCGTCTAACCATCTTGTTCTAGGCCTTCCATTCTTCCTATGCCCATTGGTTGGTATCCAGGTAGTTAAAATGTGGGCCGTTTCATGATGCCGGAAAGGTGGTTTCCTTTTTTAGTCTTCACTACAGGAGCACGACCAGACTGTACTACCAGAGCCATATATTAGCCATAGCAGCCAGAGGATTTGGCCTACACTCTCCACGCTGGCCAGACGGGTTGGAGAGTTTTGTTTAGCTTGTGTTTCATAAGACGGCCTTCTACGACGTCCACATGAAGACTTGGAGTGGTCCTATTCTACTCTGCCGGAAATCACACGGCTTTCTGCCGGGAACCACACGGCAGTAATTTGCCGCACGGCAAATTAAGCGCACAAGACAGACATCCTATATGGGCTACCTACTCACGCTTGTCCATTTACTCTCCATTGTCCATTGCTAAACTTCCGCAAAAAGTGAACGAACTTTTTTGTATGCGAAATAATTAAAATATAATTACAATTCAATTGCCTGTATAAGAACCGGTATATGTGTCTCATTATATAAGGTCCTTGATACTTTTTCAATTAAAAAAATATTGAATTCGGTATGTCTGTCAACGGTCAAGAAAATAATTACTGCCATAGATATAATGATGTACATCCAAATCGTGGGTGTATTGTTCTCATGTGGCTACTTTTTTGTGGTTATTTTTTTACAAGCTTGCAATGTATGTACCCTTTGATCATATTATGTACCTATGTAACTATGTTTGTTCGGGTGGAATCTTGCTACTTAATTTTGAAGTATCAGAAGATATCTTCAACTAATTGAGCTGAAATTTTGCGCGCATATGTATATCGCGTGACAATGCAATATTACTAGTATGATGACTTGGAGCTGATCTGATGATGGAGTTGAAACGACGCAACCCCGTTGAATTTGAGCTTATTTGTTTTGTGTTGACAAGACCTTTGGTCTCACAATTGTACTAAAAATGTATTTTTATAAAAAACTTATTTTATGAGTTATTTTGTTTGTGACTTCAGTAAGTTTTTAACCGACTTCAAAACAGGAGGACAGAAAGAGATCAATCGGACTGTATGTTGTTTTGTTTGTATGTTACGCGACACCTTCGCCGCGCCAGGTGACACGCTGTCATTTGTTAATAAACATATAGTCCTTATTCTCTATATCTCTCTCATATTTTTGGACAAAATGGTAAAATTAAATGACGAAAAAAAATTTATCCAATTTGAAAATATGGGATGAAAAAAATCCACCACGAGTGGGACTCGAACCCACGACCCTCACGTTAACGCCGTGAGTGCACTACCAATTGTGCTATCGTGTTTTTTCATCACATATTTTCAATTTGGATAAATTTCCGAGCATTGTAATGCTGTAAAAATAATAATTAAAAAAAAAAATTATAGGTATCTAATACGTAACTAATGTGGGGTGAAATTTTTTTTCGCGTCTACTTCCTAGTGTAGGGTATCGTTAGATAAAAAGTCTTAAAAAACATGTAGGGTTTGCTTAGGCAATTAACTTCGATTTAGTGACCCGTTTTCGAAATATGAAACTAATTCTTGTTCGAGTAGCCCACAATGTAAAGAAAGAGTCTAAGAGTTGCCTTGCCCAAAAACGCCCCCTTAGTATCTGGCGCCCTCAGCGGTCGCCTAACCGCGCCCTACCCTAACGCCGCTACTGAGTATATATAAGTATATGTACTGAATTTTTAAGAAAAACTATGGTGGCTAAGTTAGCCTTGTTAATTTAAGAGCCGAACTTATAAAATTTAAAAAAAAAGCCCGGCGTAGTCATTCTCGCTTTTTCTTTTCCAAATACAGAGTCTAACAAAATATAGGTACTTACTAGGGCTTCCAATACCGGGATCCCGGTATTGCTCAATACCGGCACTAGGCGATTTTTTGACCTGTTTTCAATACTGGTATTGAAGTTAAATACCGGTTTTAATACCGAAATCGGTGATTTTAGAATTATATCGCATTATATTGTTGTGCATTCCACCCACAAGTGTGGAGGCAGAGACAGCCTTTTCTTCAGTCACGTATTTGTGCAATCGATTAAGAAGCACGCTCTCAGATAAAACCTTTAGATGCTCTCTCTTTCTTGAGGATCCATTATCAAGAAGAAAAAGCTCTAAAACAGTAGACCCTAAAATTAAACAAAAAAATATATGATCTCACGTAAAACTTAAAGGACGGAAAAATTCTAATCAATATTGTTAAGTACCTACTGTAAAATTATGAAAAGAGAAAACAGTGTTTTTTATTTTTCTTATTTAGGAAGACTGAAGTGATATTTTTGTTATTAGATTTTTTATTTTATTTATTTATTTACACAATACATTTAATACATTAATGTTTAGTCTATTTACAATGTCATCATAATCTCTTTTGAGATTTACCGTGCATCGGAAATTGCCATCTTAATTTGCGATTATACATATATTATAAACACAATATAAAAAATAATAAAACTAAGATATTTTACACCACAAACAACCTAAATGATATGCATTACATCAACTGAGGTGTTATTATAAAACCCTTTTTTTGACGACGCTCGGTGCCGGTGATTCACAAGTAGGTACTTTACCTGCATCGAGCGGGAACGACAGAACCGGTTAAGTTAACACTAGAGTACTCGCGCGGGCTACATATGTAGCCCAGGGTGCTTCGAATATAGTTATTTCTTAAACGTTTCGCCGTACAGTGCTACCATCTTTTATATTCCTCGTTCAATTATCTTCGCTCCCGCCAGTAGAAAAGAAAGTGTTGAGCTACGCATGTAGCCCGCGTGAGCATTTTTTTTTTCGGAACTTTTTTGACGTGACAACGTCTTAAATTAGGTTGCGGCTGGGAGTCACTTATGAAAAAGTGTAACGCTCGGTAACGTTACGATGAGTCACCGAACGAGAGAGAGGCCCGCCGAATGCCTTGCGTCTCTCTCCCACTCAACTATGATCGGTCTGCCGCCGTTGTCACGTAAAATCTTCGCCCGTAAAACCGACTTTACAGGCAACCATTTTTTTTTACAGTGAACAACATTCTGTTTTTAAGGTAAATACAAGTTATTATAGTTTCTTTTTTCAGTGTTTTGTAATAATTGAGAATCAGATATACTTTATAATAGTTTTTGATGTATTTTGAAATTATATTATGCTCTTTTTTTGACAATAATAGATAAATACCTACAATTTATTTGTTTTTATATTACCATGGCGGATAACGCTGACGAACTGCGTATTCAAAGGTGGTTGATGGAGGACGATAAAGACAGCAACTGTTCCAGTGAACATAAAGAAGATGAGGAAAAAGAAGAAGATTATGTTCATTTAGATAAGACCGTAGCACGCGCAAGGAATGCTTCAAATGTATGAGGGTCATTTGTAGTGGCAGAATGTTTCTGAAATTAGTTATTTGCTATTTTTATTTCAAAAAACAGTGTTTTTATTATAAAAAGTATAAAGCTCATAGATTTTTCTTGCCAAATAAATAAAAAAAAAATTGATCTCTTGCTATCCAAATTTAAGGTACAATAACTGAAGATTATGTTAGGAATTATTATTTTTGTAATTTTTTAAAGAAAACTTAAAATTAATAAAAGTTATTTCTAATTACAAACAGTTTTTTATGTTTATTCCATATTTTTAATAAATATTACGAATTTTAAATGGGCGACAAATGTACCCCGCGTGAGCATTGCAAGAGTATTTTTAGGTCCGTGTAATCTAGTGTTAACTCGTAAACAACTTAGATGTGGGTGATACTTTTTGTCTAAATCGATTGAAAAGTTGATAAGATCAGTTTTATTTTAAATATTTTTATATATACTGGGTGGCGCAAAAGTACTGGCACTAAAGAAAATACTTTTATTTTTTTTATATGACATTTTCTGTCATTCTGTTGTTGAAAATTGTGTAGTGAACAAATGTAAAATACACTGAAAATAAACATGGACCGTTTTACTCCCCAAGAACGTGGAATAATTGTGTCAATGTTCTTACGGAATAATTCATCAGTGATAAGAACACAACGTGAATTTCGTCGACGATTTCACCACCGTCCGGCACCGATTGGTCGCACAATTCGACGCTTTGCCACACGCCTTGAAGCAACTGGCTCAACATTGGATAGACCTAAGTCTGGGAGACCAAGAACAGGCCGTTCAGCTGAAAATATCGATGCTGTGCGCGAAGATGTGGAAGAGTGTCCAGAAACATCAACGAGGCGACGTGTCACTGGAGAACGCTACAGAACCATGTTACGAGAGTTTTTGATACCCAGTTTGGACGAATTGGGGCTGGAGCACATCTGGTTTCAACAAGACGGCGCTACGGCACACACAGCGCGCGACACTATGGACTTAGTGAGGGACGCTTTTCCAGGCCGAGTTATCTCTCGTTTTGGCGATTTGCCTTGGCCTGCAAGATCACCCGATCTGACCAGTCCAGACTTCTTTCTTTGGGGTTTTTTGAAATCTCGGGTGTATGTGAACAAGCCACAGACTCTCGCAGCTCTAAAAGAAAACATTCGTCAAGAAATAACGAACATATCGCAGGAAGTGTTACGGCAAGTTATGCAAAATGTCATAAATAGGGCTCAAATGTGTATCAACTCTGGAGGTCACCATTTAAAAGACATCATCTTTAAATCCTAATGGTACGAAATTTAATGGCACAAATATACATTTAAAAAAACCTAAATCTAGTTTTCTAATTTAGAAAAAATGTTATAGCTGAACCAAATAGGGTCTTTACTTTTGCGCCACCCAGTATATACCTGTTTTGTTTGTTATGAAGAGCCAGTAAATTTTTATTTTAGATTTTTTGTTATAATAACTTGTTTTGTATATGTAAATTAACACGTACAAGAGTGGACGTTCCTGTAACGATTAACGGCTGATTTGATGCCAATTAATGGTAAGATTAAAGACCGATTTGATGCCAATTAATAGTAAGGTTAAGGACTGATTTGATGCCAGTTAGAACTGTAAAACTGTATGACGTTAAAATTTGTTGATTAATTTGTAAAAATCATAGATATTACTATTCTCTTTATTTAATTTAAAACTTAGGCTAGGTTTTGGTATACATTTACAAAAAGTAAAATACAAAACATACTACAAAATATAAACATTTACAAAAACCTACTGTTTACAGTTTATAATTAGAAAGTTAAGCTTTACTACGCACATTTGCTAAAAGTGGCCGTTTTTCGCAAATGTGCGTAGTAAAGCTTAACGTTCTCACTTTAAACTGTAAACAGTAGTTCATAAAATACTTTGAAGGGTTATCTAGGACTTGGTAGTTGCAAAATTTAAAAGAATATCTCCGTTTTCTTTGAAATGATTTATTTTAAATGGGGGCACCACTGGACCCCGGAAAATTCAGGTACGGCCTTAATACTTCAAAACAAAAAACTTTTTGAAAAAGAAATACGAATTTCTACCTCAGTACCTACTTACTGAAACTATTGTAAGGGAAATTTTTTATTAGTTTAAAAAGTTATAAAACTTATCTAACTAAAACTAAACTAAAATCTAAATTTAAAACGAATATAAAAATAAAATTGTGTTTAAAAATCTAAATGTTTTTCATGTGGCATAGGGTGCCAAGAACACTGACCGCATTCCCGCGCTAAATGGCTACTGCAATTCTTGGCGCGCGATATGAGCCAGCCAATTTTAAGGGTGAATTCAGTTCATGGTACTGAACAACTTTCCCCAAGGAACATATATCGAATTATGAAAAATATTTTTTGGCTTTCCATACAAACTCAGCAAATCGGTCAACTTGTATGGGAGACCAAAAAATATTTTTCATATTTCGATTTATGTTCCTCGGGGAAATAGTTTCAGTTTAATTTGTTATACGTTATTGAATATTATATGAATGTAAATAGTCAGAAATAGACTATATTTTTACGACCGGCCGCCTGCCTGTCGTCAACCCCTTGGGAATGCTGTTGTAGCACGAGATGTTTGTGCTTAGTCCTTAAGTCTCTTACGACATCCACAGGAAGAGATGGAGTGGTCCTATTCTAGGCCGGAAGCCGCATGGAATAACTTTAAATTCAACTTCAAACTTCTTTATTTGTGGAAACAAGTTACAAAAGATAACAAGATACATTACTCTGTTTCCTGCCTACAGGCATACAAAATTACCTCACAAACTAGGTACATTATCATAAAAAAACATTATTTTAATTGCTTGTCATGGTCATTCAGTCTTTTTTTTATGTCATAGGACGGCAAAGGAACAAGCGGGTCACCGGATGGTAAGTGATCACCTGCCCATGGACAACTGCAACACCAGGGGTGTAACAAGAGCGTTACCGGCCTTTCAGGGCCCTCCCCAGATCCCTCTGGGGAGGGCCCTGAAAGGCCGGTAACGCTACCGGCCGCCGGAGGCCGGAGCCCCGTTCCGGCTCTCTCACTCACCGAACGAAGCATAGTAACGGTGAAACTACTACTCTTGTACTCTTGTACTCGTACTTTATATTAACTTGTTCATCAATAATAACAACAATTAACTTCTCATACAGTTATTGACGTATAATCACTTAATTTTCGTAATTATTTTGTGGTAAATAACATGCTTGTACGAGTACCTACACGTGATCGATATCAATTTTCTAGTCAACACGTGGTGTGTTATTTGCAGTCACATTGTTATTATCAAGCAATTGACTCTTTTGGGACACTCGTACAGTACATGCTTTGCTATAAATAATTATTTTTAGGGTTCCGTACCCAAAGGGTGCAAACGGGACCCTATTACTAAGACCACAGATTAATAAATAGTTACTACTGAGACTCTGCTGTTTTTCCGACTGTCCGTATGTCCGTCTGTCTGTCACAGGGCTCTATCTCTTGAACCGTAATAGCTAGACACTTGAAATTTTCACCGATTATGTATTACTGTGGCCGATATAACAACAAATACTAAAAATAAGATAATGTTAAAAATTAAAGTGGTTCATCATACAAGAAACGTGTTTCTTCAGCGTTCTAAAACATGTACGGAGGTACGGAACCGATGTACGAGGTACGAATCCGACTCGTACTTGCCCGTTTATTTAATATTTTGGTGCAATAAAGATTTTAACTAACTAATATCCACCAGCTGTTTTGTTTCGCTGTACGACACGACGTTCACCTTCTCCTTCATCTGTTTCATGTAGCTATGTCTCGGTCTTCCTGATCCTCATTTCCCTTCTATCTTTCCTTCATTGATAGTCTTTATGCAGTCGTCGTGACGTAGCTGATGACCTAACATCTTTCCTCGTCTATTCTCTATTATACTCGTATCCAGAGGCTATACTATACATATTTGTTTCGAATATGTAAACTTTCACTACTTTATCGGTTACAGGGTAGACAGAACTCAGCGCAGTTTGACCCACAGGTCACGTTGGAATGTTCAGATAAGTGTTGTTCTTTATTGGAGAGAAGATAGGCATCTTATCTTATCCGCCTAGGAGCCAAATCGGTGAAATGTTGAGGAGACATGGGTTTGTAAGAATAGATAATTGTCTTAGAAGTCTTACAACCAAGGATGCTTAAGACCGTGCAAAGGGGAAAAGAAAAGCCGCAAAGCGGACCCCGGGCTTTGCAAAGTAGGGGTGATGACAGGGGCAGAAAAGTATTATTCTAATTAGCCCGTCTTGTAGATTATCCAAAAATAATGAACCCATATATTCAGATTATCAAAAAAGTAAAAATTTTCAATGATACAAAGCATCTAATGTCGACCTCGGTGGTGTAATGGTCAACACGCTAGTCCACCAATTCTAGGCCAGAGGTTCTGGGTTCGATCCCCAGCCAGGGCAAGTTGGAAAATGGTCTTTTTCAAATTGTCCTGGGTCTAGGATGTTTTTCTATACAGGGTTATTTTTAATTAACCGGCATCCTTTTTCGAGCAAATTCAGTCCGTGATACTGAACCACTTTCCACAAAAATAATTATCGAAAAACGAAAACAAAATTTCGTTTCCCATACAAAATCCATTTTGTTGAGCGCCAATTTGTATGGAAGGTCGAATTTTTTTTTCGTTTTTCGATAATTATTTTTGTGGAAAGTGGTTCAGTATCACGGACTGAACTTGCTACAAAAAGGTTGCCGGTTAATTAAAAATAACCCTGTATATGTATTTATTATCTTCTAATATATAAAATTCTCGTGTCACAGTTTTCGTTGCCATACTCCTCCGAAACGGCTTGACCGATTTTGATGAAATTTTTTGTGCTTATCCGGTATCTATGAGAATCGGCCAACATCTATTTTTCATCCCCCTAAATGTTAGGGGTAGTCTTTATATGGCAAAACAACGTTTTCCGGGTCAGCTAGTAAAATATAATATCGTTGATTTAGTATCCCTTAATACAAGTTTAATCTTACTTTGGGGCTAGCTCAATCAGTGTGATTTGTCCTTATATATTTATTTATTTATTTTATTTATTTATCTAAGATCCTGCGTGGGGGCTTGTGGCATCACCGCTATGTTAAAATGGTACTTAGCCGTGACTTAATGCGAAGTTTAAATGCGCTGTATCTTTGTTTATTTTTGTTACTCAGAGAAAAGAAAAAATACGAGTACAATATTTTTTAATATATAAACCGATGGGCCAAACATATTCTTCCAATCATCATGGCTATTCAGCTGGGGATGCAACTGGGAAAACGTTTAGATGCGAGAGAGAGAGAGAGGGGTTGTTAAAACTAAAGAAAATCTGAGGAATAATATCAGAACACGGCCTTCTGTTCGTATCACCGAAGCCTCTGTGTATCCAGTAAGAGATTGAGATAGGTCGGTATACCTAAGTAATTATATTATCTTTGGTATGACGTATTGCAGTGGTGTATGTTATTTTGAAAAACTTCATATTCCTCATTAGTTTATGATCATGGGTGGTCACGTCAGACAGGTTAATGACCTCTTACAAGACACAAACAGGAAAACCAGTTAGGTACATGCTTTGCTGGATCGGTCTTTTTAGGGTTCCGTACCACAAAAAGTAAAAATGGAACCCTTATCGGATCATTTTATTTGTCGATTCGTCCGTCTGTCACAGCCAATTTGCTACGAAACTACTGAACCGATTGAGTTGAATTTGGTACAATATGTAAGTCAGTGACCTAAAGACGGACCTATAACGGGGCCACTTATAGGGGGAAAAAGGGTTATTTAGTAAGTACCTTAATAAATAATAAAAATAGCACCCCCCCCCTATTTCCAAAACCACTGAATCTATACTTTTGAAAAAAATAAAGATAGGTTCTTCACATATAGATTTCAGAAAAAAGATATGAGAAGTACGGAACCCTCTTCACGCAACCACACGGCTAATCTGCAAAGATACCTTTGGATTACTAATTTCTGAATCCTTGAAGTTATTCCGTGGGACAAACCTTCAACCTTCAGGGTTTATTGCTCCTGCAAAGTCACTGGCCCCAGGCCGCGATCAGCTATCGATACTAGCGTTTTGCAACGATCACTGCTGAGAAGAGACGCCGAAAGAAACTTATCTACCTGAGGACCCAAATAGGACGCTGCAGGAGCAATATACAAAGATGGGGCTATATAAGGCTATAAGAGAAGAGTACCTACACTTCATCTTCTAAATTAGTCTAATTTTCTTATCTACATCATCATTCATTGTAGGTATTTATGTATTTGTATTTATTTAATTATTTATATATATATATATATATATGTATTTTATATATATGCATATATATATATCTTAATTATGAGTATATATGCATGTATGTGTAATATTTGGTATAAGTATGTACTTATTTAATTATTTTGCGCCGCAACGAATTATCTGTTTATCCCTATGGTTGACTGGGAGATAACGCTTTTAGCGTTAAGTTCGCCAATTGTAAGACAATTTGATTGTGGAACAATAAAATTTAAAAATAAATAAATAAATATACCAGCCTACAACCAAAAGACGCTCCAAAAAGTCAAATTGTGGACAAAAAAGTTTTCTCCCTCCACATCCGACATTCCACCTGCCGAGAAGCTGCTTTTGGTGAGGGATCTTCCCGGGGCAACCTCTTACCTTTCTATCTGAAAATCCTTAAATAGGCTCCTGTACATGGAAATGCCGAAGTGAAAAAGTGATAAGTGGCCGTTTTTTGCAAATGTGCGTAGTAAAGCTTCACGTTCTCACTTAAACTGAAAACAGTAGTTCATAAAATACTTTAAAGGGTTATCTAGGACTTGGTAGTAGCAAAATTTTAAATGATGTCTCCGTTTTCTTTGAAATGATTTATTTTAAATGGGGGCAGCAGTGGACCCCGGAAAATTCAGGTACGGCCTTGTTTTTATATTCATTAATTAATTAACCCATCTGGCCAGCGTTGAGAATACTAATCTTCAGAATACTGCTACCCACTGCGGTGACGAATACCGCTACGGTTTGAACAGCGCGTTATTCGCATCCCATTGGGATATCGCTACCCACGGTGGTAGGAAAGTCTATCAGTCGTAACACGCCGCGTCTGCTTCGCCAATTTTTGAACCATGGTCCCTTCACCTTGTACCATGATCGGGAGTAATTTAATCTTATAAATTTCATTCATTGACACGACGAAGACGAATACTGATTAAATTCAAGCCCTTCTATTGCACTCGCAATCCTTGTTAAGCAGGTACCTAATGTACCCATTGCTATCGTGGGGTTATCACACGATTGTGGTATCGGGGACAAGGGCCTTTTATCACGAGCAGACCTTGGTAAGGCCGCACCTTGCCACCCGATACATTTCTTGGTTATCTTTGTACCTATTCCCTATTGTAAGCATTTTCATTGATTTACACCTCTGTAAAGTTGTGCTATTTTAAAAAGAACAAAGTAAATATCTTGGCAGCCACTTGAACTATTTGGCTTAAGTTTAAAGAGAAACATTCTTTTCATAAAGGAACATTCACTAAGGTAAAACAATAAAAGAAAATTCACCAATATAAAACAGATATTTGAAAATTTAAAAGAACAGTACTTACCTTCCTATAGTATGTTATATATTTTTGTTCTATGCTGATCTGGGAGAAAATACACAAGATTTAGTTTTAAAAACTAAAACCCGACTACGGGAAGATTCTTGCGGAACAGTAGGTTTATCCAGCTATGTAAATATTTTTGAATGTGCTAATTACTTAAGGCCGTACCTGAATTTTCCGAGGTCCAGAGCTGCCCCCATTTAAAATAAATCATTTCAAAGAAAACGGAGACATCATTTAAAATTTTGCAACTATCAAGTCCTAGATAACCCTTCAAAGTACCTATTTAATGAACTACTGTTTACAGTTTAAAGTGAGAACGTTAAGCTTTACTACGCACATTTGCGAAAAACGGCCACTTTTGGCAAATGTGCGTAGTAAAGCTACAGGACCTCGGAAAATTCAGGTACGGCCTTAAGAGACCCCTTACCCTAGACAGAATCAGAGTTTCCCATACAAACGTAGTCTACGTTTTATTTTGAAACGACATGTCAGATATCGGTAAAAAAAATTAAGTTTAAAGAAATTGTATATACCTAAGGTTATAATTTGTTTTCACAGTCAAAATATGAACTTGAAAGAGAATATAGTGTATTATATCATTTTTGACCATCAGTAGCGAGAACTTTTACACACTTTCAAGTTCATATTTTGTCTGTGAAAACCAATAACCCTAGATGTATGCAATTTCTTACCGAAAAAGTTAAAGTTACAATATTTTACCGAAATCTGACATGTCGTTTCAAAATAAAACGGAGACTTCGTTTGTATGGGAAAGTCTAGGGTAAGGGGATTCTTAACTAAGGCCTTCCATTGAATACGCTACACGGTATGATTAAATTTATTTTATTTTTTGTTCATTACTGTAAAGTCATATAACCTTTAACCACGGCTATAACCAGTGGACAGATAAGCCGCTTCCAAGAAATTTTAAAGAAGGTCATCTTCAAAATTGGGTTGGATACGGATCGAACTCAGAACCTCGAGTTTAGTGAACTACCTATTACACCAAGGAGGTCGCCAATGGAAAGACACTTAGCACATACGAGGTTCGTCAACATTGCAAAGGAAACTTGGTAGGCGTTGAGTGATCACAAAAAAAAAAGATTATATAATTCTAGCATATATTTAGCTTTTCCTGTTTGTTGTTGTTGGAAATTAAATTTGAGCTATTCCCGGTTTCCGATTGAAATTAAATTTTGTATCATCAACATCATCTTCCTCGCCTTCTCCCTATTTGGGCTCGGCTCTGTATGTCAACTCCCTCCATCGTTTTCTATCATTTACCATATCTGTACGAACCCCCTGTCCATCATGTCCCGCTTAACACATTCCCTCCACGTCTTTCTAGGTCGTCCTCTATCTCGGTGGCCATCCACCTTCAAGTTAACCATTTCAGCCAGATGTTCGGCATCCCGCCTCTTGATATGATGACTTTTTAACTTATGAGAGTAAATTTTGTATGCTAATGTAAATTAGATGACAATGCAATATTATCTATTATATAACAAGAAGCTGAACTGCTGATGGAGTCAGAAGGTGGTTATAGGAACACTGTAATGAAACGACGGCACCCCAACGAGTTTGAGATTATTACATTTGACTTATAAAAGCTTGTGTCTACGAAAAAATAATTCTGTTTGGAAAAACTTATTCAAAAAGTATTTCTTTAGACTTTTTAGGCTCACAGCAGTCGCAGCCCACATACAGGCTGACTTTTTAGTCACCAGCCAAATTTTAGGAGCAAGTCCAGTCCATGATACTGAACTACTTTCCATAAAAAACAATTAAAGAAAAACTAAAATAAAAATTCGCCTTGCCATACATATCAGCGCTTAGCCAAACGGATTATGTATGGGAGGACGAAAATTTTTATTGATTTTTGATAACTTATTTTATAGAAAGTAGTTCAGTATCATGGACTGAACTTGCTCCAAAAATTTGGCTGATGTTTAAAAAGTCACCCTGTATAAGTTGATATTTTTTATTTTATTTTTTTTATTAGAAATTTGAGTGCGTTTGACCTCTATCTAGCCTGATGGGAAGCTAAGATGAGGTCTAAGGTGTATCACGCAGACTCAAAAAATGCATGTTCACTCTTGCCTTGAAAATCCCTAAATTATATGTATGGGGAAACATCGACGCAGGGAGGGAATTCCACACCTTAGCGGTTCGCACAATGAAGGAGGAGGCGAATCGAGAGGTACGATATTGATGATGACTGTATCTTCTGTTCTCAACAAAGTGCTCGGTGGCTCTGTGGTGTAAGTACGCACTACTATAACGCTTTCGCATATTAAGTGGTATACGGGTCGTGGTCCAAAATCAAAATCAATCAAAATCTAATATTTATTCAGTAATTAGGCCTTTGCAGGCACTTTTACACGTCAATAATTATAGTGTACATTACGTGTAATGGTTATTTATATTAAAATTATTATATTTTTTTTCAAAAGCTACCGATACTAGCATTTCGCAACGACCACTGCTGAGAAGAAATGCCGAAAGAAACTCATTTACACAGTATTGGTTACCTACGCGCCAGAAGGGCTTTGTCAGTTTACAAAGATATTATGCCTAATACAATGTTATCACAACATAATATGTAAAGCAATTAAAGATTTTGGTAGCATTATTTGTTTTTTCTTTCATGTTCAATGTCATTTGTTATTTTTATGCTCCAAAGAAAGATTTTCTATTTCTAAAGCTTGCGAACGAGTGTTAAATCCAATTTACAGAAATAAGTCCGCATTTGGGTTGACCACAAGTGTCAAAAAATAGCTTCTCGAGCTCCTTCGGGGTTCGGAAGGAACGTTAAGCCATCTCTGTCCTTATTGTATGGCAGTCGTCAAGCTATACCTATCAGATGCAATTAGGAAGCTTGTGACATCAGTTTTGGCCACTTACACACACGAAATACAAACAAAACAGTGACCAGGTTCCATGCTGACATGTTATCGAAATTATATATTTTGCTAACTCCACTTTTCTAAGTAGGTAACTTGTTTTTAGGGTTCCGTATAGATAAATTAAAAAACGAAACCCTTATATCACAGCCAATTTGCTCCAAATCTACTGAAATAAATCAGGTGAAATTTGGTAGAATGTGTAATCCTATGACCCAAACACATACGTGCAAAGTAAAAGTCAAACAAAAAGTTTTGCAAACCTTACTGTGTCATATATGACACAGTAAGGTTTGGTTTTTGCTATAATTGTAAAATAAATAAGTAGTTTTGATTTTATTCATGAAAGTAGACGAAAATTGACCATTACCAGACCAGGGGGGGGGGGGGGGCTGATCTCCAACACTACTGAGCCTAAAATTTTGAAATTATGCAAGATTACAGGAAAACCTATAAGAACACTCCACGCGAGTTTAACTCGCACTTGGCCGATTTTTTAGAATCAGGAATCATTTTTGCTTTATGCAGGATGACTTTCTAACCACCATCTCAATTTGAAGAGCAAGTTCAGTCCATGATACTAAACAATTCAATAATATAAAAAAATATTATACAATATTGATAAAAAAAATGGTCCTACCCTTTCTTTAATCTGCAGCAGGCAAAATCAGTCGTATCAAATAGCAAAAATTATCCGCTCGAACCAAAGGGTGGGTTAACTACATACTTATACTTAAACTTTCGCAATGGCTGGCAATGCAAATAAAATACAATACTCGTACAAGCAGATATATTAAAATAAATGGGTGTTTTGTGGCAAAAACGTTTCTTCTTATAACCAGATACCACTCAATTAACTGAAAAAAAAAATTACGTAAAAGGGCGTTCTTGTTGCCCATTCTTGCCTTAAACTGCTTTGCAGTGTCCTGGTCCATAAATTAGTGTGGGATCATACAACACTGTATATGAAGTCTGCATGTAATTTGAGGAGCAATAAAGTATTGAGTATTGAATTCATTTTAAATTAAAAGAATTATTAATATCTTAAACAATCTCGACTTGGTCAATCTTCGTTAGAGGGATACATTTTATTTTCATTAAAATATCTAATAATAGAAAAATTATGACTTACCTGCAGCCATTGTCACTATTTCCCGCCTCAACTACGACGTAAATGACTTAGTATCACACTGAAGCCGTCTAACATCTTTAATTGTGTTAACCGAATTATCTATATCACCTAACAACACAACTTCACTCAAAACAAACTAAATTACACCCTATCCCTTTGTATTAAGTGTTAAAAATAGATTATTAAGTGTATTCAGATATTCTTTACTCAGTGTTTTGACGCGTTTGTGTCTATATCTGTGTAAATACACTAACGGTCCATTAAACTGTTTTATCTGTAAAATCTTAAGTACATGGCCGTGAAGTATCATGTACATTGTATTATTGTCATCTTTTCAGGAAATATTTCTTCATTCATATGCAAAAACATTTTACATAACCAAATTACGTACGTGTCCGTGAGCGGAGTTATTTTGGAGAGCTCATTCAGATGTATGTAGCTCTGAAAGAGATCGATGGGTAGGCTGAAATCAGCGCTTAGACAGACGGATTTTGTATGGGAGGACGAAAAAATTTATCGATTTTTAATAACTTTTTTGTAGAAAGTAGTTCAAAATCAATCAAAATCAAATATTTATTCAGTAATTAGGCCTTTGCAGGCACTTTTACACGTCAGTAATTATCGTGTAATGTTTATTTATATCTAAATTATTTTTTCTTTGTTCAAAAGCTACGGATATTTAGCGTTTCGCAACTACCACTGCTGAGAAGAAACGCCGAAAGAAACTCATTTACACAGTATTGGTCGCCTACGCGCAGGAGAGCTTTGTCAGTTTACAAAGATATAAATATAAATATATAAGGACAAATCACACTGATTAAGCTAGCCCCAAAGTAAGTTTTAAACTTGTGTTATTAACTTTTATTAAAGATATTATGCCTAATACAATGTTATCACAACATAATATGTAAAGCTTGCGAACGAGTGCCAAATCTAATTTACAGAAATAAGTTACATAAATATAAATAAGTCTTAAAAAACGGAGCCGAGCTGACCAGTCCCTACTGGCGGCACCCGTTCACGAGTTGACGCGTTCAGTATCATGGACTGAACTTGCTCCAAAAATTTGGACAGTGTTAAAAAAATCACCCTGTATACACCACTACGTTTTAAAACAGGTTACTTTTTTGACTCTTTATCGCGGAATCTATACCTACACATACCTCCAGATATGTTGGAAGTCGAGGTACATCCTTTCTTGCTCTTTGCATACCTCCCATATCTCTGATGTGCAACCTCAAAGTTTCTGGTATGAAGTTTTAGCTCTACAAGTAGGTTCTTTACCAAATCTCTACGACTCTTTTTTAAATCTATGCTAATACTCTACAGAGGACCAATGTTGTCTATGATGAAAATTTTGATAGATTTAATTTTTGATAAACGTTTTTTGTCAAATAGTGAATCGTAATTTCCTACGATATATTATCGAGATATTCTTCAATGAAGGTAAATCGTGTTTCATTAACAAGTAGATTATCCATTTAGCTTCCCTATAGGGAAAAATAATGATATAAGGATATAAACTTCTGCTTTCCTTAAACTTCCTCTATAAGGTTAGATTTTTTAGAACAGACACACACATTGGAAGCTAAAAATCAATGTCTTGAAAGAAGAACTTCCTCTATGAACTTGGTTGAGACAAAACAGCACAGGACCGAGATGAGTAACGTCGACGAAGAGTCACGAGGCTCAGAAGTAGACAAAGGAAGGGTTGACATGAATATGATGGTTCCACCGAGTTAAAAATGATTTTTGTTTTTGTATTGTAAGGAAGCAGTTATAGATAAGTGATTTCTTTGATTAGGTCTTCGGTTATTCCACGTGATGTACCAATTAAAAACTAGTTAACTATATATTGCGTAGGTTTCCTCACCAATTTCATCTTATATACAAAATACAAAATCATTTGTATATAATCATACAAATTTGTCCTGGGTCTTGGGTGTTTATCTATATATGTATTTGTCATAAAATATAGTATCGTTGAGTTAGTATCCCATACCACAAGTTTAAAACTTACTTTGGGGCTAGCTTAATCAGTGTAATTTGTCCTTATATATTTATTTATTTATTTACCGAAAAGAAATTGACAATGAGCTTAAACGACTCCCGCACTAGGCAAAAGCCTGTATCGCGGGCAATCAGATCGAATTAGCATAATACTTTTTACAGTTTAGGACGAGCGGCGGGGAAAATTTAAGTTTGAAAACTATAATGGAACAGTAAAATCTACATTTAGCTAATTAATATAAAATGGAAACATCAGCCACATAATAACTAATACTACTTAAGTTAGGGAGAGAGGGGGGAGGCATGGTGAATGTGTGTGTGTGTGTTCGTTTCATAATAGAAAGAAAGCCAATTAGAAAAGCCAGTCAGTGAAATCTTTTCTCTTTTCCCCTTCCACTCCCCCTTCTAGAATTATTGTTGCAACACAACGATGCGAACGATGCGAACAATAAAGCCTCTTGAATTGGATTGAAATTCATCAATAAATGACGCTAGAGAAAGTTCTCCCCAATTAAAAAATCGCGATGGAGTAAAAAATTGAAATAAATCAAGGCACTTCTGTGCTAATTGACGAGAACAGACAGACGGACAAAAGCATTTTTGGGCAATCTCGAAACCGAGATGCTTCGTTCGGTGAGTCAAAATAGTAGTTTGTATAATAAATACAGGTGTAACAAAATATACTGAAAAATAATATTTAGCTTCCCTACAAGTTTACCGATCAGCTGATCCGATTTTGCATGGAGAGCAATATATTTTTCATATTCCGATACATGTAGTGATGTGCCGGTCCGGGGAACGTGCCCTAATTCCCCGGGAAATTTCCTAAATTCCCGGGAATTTGGGAACGTTCCCAGGGAACGTTCCCTTATTTCTAGGGAATGTTACGGAATATTGGATATATGTATTTGTATTATAACCATATCAAGTGATGCATTTACGTTAGTAAAAATATTTACAGTGATAAAAAATATGTCTGATAAATAAAATTACACCTTTCCCTGACATTTCCTTTTTATGGGAACATTCCCGGATATCTGGGGAACGGGAACGGCACATCACTAGATATGTGTTCCTTAGGGAAAGTTGTTTAGTATTATAGTAATTATATTATCTTTGGTATCATGGACTGATTTCATCCTTCAAATAGTAACAAAGATAATGTATATGTAAAATCCGAGCAAATGCCATTTGTGAATCAAAGGTATTAAAATCAGGCAGGCCACGATTTAGTCATCCATTACTGTTGCAACAAAACTGGTTCCAAGTTCGTTTGATATTTCTTCCTGGCACGGTATGTTGTTTTATAATTTTAGTAGCTTTCCTATTAATAATCCTAGCTAGGTATTCCTACGTAAACAAAAAGAAAATGAAATTCGGAAAATACACTATATACCATTTGATCCCAGAATGTGTCAATAAATTTGCAGCCACGTACGAAAAAGCACAGTAATCAGGTATTTTACTGGATCAAAAATAAATTATTTGGTACTGTTAAGGACTATATGCACAAAGCCACGTGGTCGGATTTGGCTCTGAAATATGCAAAATTTTCCCGCTAGGGGGATAAAAATGTCAAGATGAAGTCACATAGAGTTAATAATGTGTAAACGGGACAATAGATGTAGGTAATCATAAATTGTAACGTAGAATTAGTATACAGCTTACTTTTTTCTTTTCGTCAAGACTTCCAGTCCGTGATACTTATTAAAATTTTCAAATCAATCAAATCAAAGAATTATTTTGTTTGAATTATTATTTCTGAATTAAGGCCTTGGCAGACGTCATTATAATGTACTTAACACTTTAGTAGACAGGCTATCAGTAGAAAAAGTAAAGTCGAAAATACAGTAGTGTGCGTGAATGCAAGACGTTTATTTAAAAAGCGAGTTTAAATATATGTGAAATTCATATAGCACTTTCTAAAAAATCCAAGTTATAGTTATTCGAATCTTGCGTAAAATTTATTACTTTTTCAATTTATTAGTCGACCTCCGTCGCGATTCCTTAACACGCTAGTCCGTCACTCGGAGGTTCTGGGTTCGATTCCCAGCCAGGGCAAGTTGGTAAATGGCCTTTTTTAATTTATCCTGGTTCTTGGGTGTTTTATCCCATCAAAAATATAAATGTAAAAATGCCAAGTTCAAATTCCGACAAAACATTGAAATCCGACAAGATTGAAATTTAAATAGCTGCCAAGTTATGTAGGTAGAGAAAACTGAAATTTATTCATAAGAATCTCAACATTTGACTTGGACAACATTAAAATTGAAAGCACGGTCACCCATCGTAACTGTGACCAAGCTAGAAGTTGCTTAACCTGTAAAAGCACGGTCATTCATCCATCAATTTTTTAATTTATCGTATGCGAAGTGGAGCGAAATATTTGCACAAGTGGTTTTGATTACTCGTATTTTGAAATTTGTTAAAGCGCAAATGACAAAGACCCCTTAGAATAGAGAATCTGTTTAGTTTCACGCAGCTTTTTAAGGTTCCGTAGTAAACAAGAAACCCTTATAGTTTCGTCATGTCTGTCTGTCTGTCTGTCCCCAGTTTTACTCATAGACTATTAGTACTAGAAAGCTTTAATTGGGCATGGGCATGGATATGTGGTAATAAAAACTTGAAAAAAAAGGGTGGTGTGAGACGTCGTTGAATAGGTCTTACAAAAATATTGTAAGATTATGAACACCCTTTTTCGTTTTAGAATCCGTTTGTGAAATATTTGGTCTTTGATTGGAAATTTTTGTTACAATTATGTGTCTCTCTGTCAGTTAAACGGTTGTATATGGACACTTAAAAAAATTCACGGCAGTAGTATATAACGTCTCCCTGACTAATACTAATTTAAGGTGGATTCAGTTCATGATACTGAACAACTTTTTCTAAGGAACACATAATTAAATATGAAAAGAAAATGTTTGCTTTCCATTCGACCTCCGTGGCGTAATTGTTAACACGCTAGACCGCTAATCCGGAGGTTCTGGGTTCGAGCCCCAGCCAGGGCAAGTTAGAAAATGGTCTTTTTAAAATTTTCCTGGGTCTTGGGTGTTTATCTATGTATGTATTTATCACAAAATATAGTATCATTGAGTTAGTATCCCATAATACAAGTTTAAAACTTACTTTGGGGCTAGCTTAATTAGTGTGATTTGTCCTTACGTATTCCATACATATATTACATAAATATTACATTTTGCCAAATCTTGTGTGTAAGAGATCAAAAATAATTTTTGTATTTCGTTTGTTCATTGGTGAAAGTTGTTCCGTATCATGGACTGAATTCAGACCTAAAGTTAGGCAGTTGTAAGTTACATAAAACAAGTAGGTACTGACTACGGAACCCTACACTGCACGTGGCCCGTCACGGCACGTGGCCGGTTTATTTTGGTTAAGTTTAAATTTTAGGGAACCATAGACAAATTTATGATATTTCTGCGTAAATCAATATTACTTATCGCTGACAGGGCGTTCTCTAAAATACAATCAAATAGTATTTTACGCAAGCGGTGACTTGGAAAACTACATGTTTTGTGTTCCACTGACAGAAAAATATATTTAAAAATATATATTTAAAAATGTCTAAAAAAGTTCTTTCATTTGATATGTCACACGATTTTGTTATCAAAACTTTTTTTAATGTCTAATTTACCCACCATAAGTGGCCCCCTTTTTAAAATTTCATTTATTTACGTTATACGTCTATCTTTGGGTCACTAAGTTACATAAGTGTAGGTACTAAATCTGAACTAAATCATTCTAATAGTTTCGTAGCAGATTGGCTGTGACTTACGGACAGACAGACAAGCGAAACCCTAAAAACAGTAAAAAAAACCAAAAAAATCGGTTCCTATACAAATTTCCCGGGCGGCTGCACACTTTTGTATGAAAACGCAGATTTTTTTTTGTTTTTTGACTGTTATTTTAATATCATTATACTATACTAGCAGTCCACCCCGGCTTCGCCCTTGGTACACACAAAGCCTGTCACTCGGGGATAGTGTACATTTCCAACGGTGAAAGTTTTTTTTAAATCGGTCCAGTAGTTTTGGAGCCATGCAATGCAAACAAACAAACAACCAAATCTTTCCTCTTTATAATATTAGTATAGATAAATAGCCTTCTATAGCCTGCCTGCCTAGCCAAGTATAGATCTAGTATAGCCTGTGGTTCTATATATTACGCATAATGTCAATTCGTATTTTGATATATATTCATGGGGAAAAGTTGTTCAAAATTTGAGACTGAATCACCCCTCAAAATAATTGTAAAACCCTAATTAAACAGCACCATTTATTACAAAAATTATTAATATGATTCCGCGACCCGAGAAAGTTCCAATCCGATTTTCACCCTAATCGCCAATTAAAAGATATAGGTAATAAATCAAACCAAATTATTTTTTTCATTGACTTAATTTTCAATAAAATTTAAAAAAAAATGTGCGATGCCGTATCTGCGATAGCATTACATCTTTACTTGAACGTCAACAAAATGTCAAAACTGTACCATAGTGTAGCAAAAGTATGACATAATTTGGCAGTTTGTACATTGCAATTTTACGTAATTCGAAAATGGATTTTTTTGAAAAATTCGGCACGGTCTCCTTTCTGAACGCCCGGCGGGCAACTGAATTTGTATGAAAGGAACATGGCCGCCATTTCAGAGAATTCTGTCAAAAACGTTGCAAAACATCCAATTTTTAAAATTTTTTTTTTTATTATTGCGTGATTGCATTGTAAGCAAATATTAAGAATAATGTTTCAAAATAGCCTTTATTTTTATAAAATATATGCAATCCCTTGTTAGAATATTTCTTTACGCAGAAAAACAAGCCAGTTTGTAGCAAGATTTTCTAAAATATTTCTTTCAGGTTTCTTTACAATTCTCTTACTTTTTCTGAATGAAAATTAAAAAAATACGGTTTTCGTCTACTGGCTAGTCTATTCACCTATAACTAGGTATGTAATTTTCTTAGTGGTCTTTTCTACTTAAGCCATAACTATTGCCCGCGCAAAGTGCGTTTTGCATGTTTTTGGGTAAATTCAATGCTTGTTTTTAGGAAAACTACAAAATATTTAAAAAAATCCTTTTTTTCGTCTACTGTCCCAACTCTTCCTCTATCTATGTGTATACATTATTTGACTTAAATCAAACGCTTTCGGTACAAACTTGTTGCCCGCGCAAACTCAGTTTACATGGTGCCGACCCTTAATAGAATTTTTAAAACGTCACAAAATATGCCACTTGTCATTGATCATATCCACTTTGAACGTGATTTTAGATTTAAAAGGATATTAAGAGCGCTATTTGACTCCAAGGAACTATGACGTCATAGTCCGATATTTCATACAAATCCCATAGAAAATATTTGTTTTGACGTTGAGAAAAAACTACCTATCTGATTTGACTTGTTGAAAACTAGCAGACTGCTATTCTTAAAATTGCTACTCTTGCAAACATAAATAAAATGTCGCGCTGCAATATCGCAACTTTGGACTGTAGTATTGCCAACACGACAAACAACGTCGCTAAGTTACTGATTTTCATACATACTCGTAGTAGAATTCTGTTGATTTAACGCCGCTTTCCTTTCCTTTTATATCGTTTCTGTTTTTGTAAGAAAATGTAGGAAAATATTACCGTATTCTTGCTATTACTGATTCTTCATCTCACGCACGAAATCTGTGGATTTTTACTTTAGTAGAGCTATATTCGAACCACTATTGATATAACCACGAGTGGGTCAAATTTGGTCATTATGATTGAAATAAATCTTGTTCCAGTCACTCAAACCGTCACTGAAGATCAGTCGCTGCGATTTGAAGGAAGTGGAGCAAAGCTTGAGCTTGCCACATCTGCCAGCAGACAACAACCCGGGGGTGGTCCAGAACAGAAAGTCCAGAGATCGGAGGCAGGAGTTCCCCAAATCACCTCGGGATCCACTTTGCTCTTCCACATCACGATTAGTAAGATAAAAATTGGTCAATTTTGTTATACTTTTCGTTGCATACTCATAACTATACATCCTTGCTTTTTACGCGGTTTTCAGTATCCCTGGTTAAGAGACCATTGCCATAAATTAGGTACATCATAGGTGACGTCAAACGAGTATTTTTTTGGTCTTCTCTCGTCTCTTCTGTCGGAGTCCAATGAAATTATTATCTACTTATTTCGGCTTCCGTATAAGGTCACTATAAGGAAAGATAAAAGGTAGAAGAGGTCCAGGACGACCAAGAAAGAGCTATATAGACCAACTGAAAGAAAAAGCAGGGGTTATGTCGTATCAAGCATTAAAGAGTAAGGCAGAGAACCGAGAAGTTTGGGGCATACTCCACCGACAAGAGCCACTTAGATCTTAAATAAGAAGAAGATAAGGTCACTGTTGTAACTAGTTTGTCTAGTTCTCTTACATAAGTTTGCTGCTAAGAGTAGATATGTTACGGAAACGACTTCGCTCGGTAATCTCTCTTATGAAAATGTAACAGCAAATTTGTTATCCCATATTTTGTTGTTTGTTTTCCAAGCGTAGAATAAGAAGCCAACAGTGCAGAACAGAAGAAACAGCAAAGCACGTAATACTGGAGTAGTGCATTGCATCAACAAGAGAGGAGTATCTGGGATCTCCAAGTACGCTGGTGGAGGCGTGCAGCTCACCCTCTGCATTGCACGGATACCTCAATGAGCTGGACTGGCTCAAGTGAAAACTACTATCAGCCACAGGAAGTCCACTGCTGGACATAGGCCTCCCCCAAGGATTTCCAAAACGACCGATAGTCGTCTGACCACCTAGCAGGTGGGTGTCCTACGCTGCGCTTGCCGGTACGTGGCCGCCATTCGAGAACCTTTCTGCCCCATCGGCCATCAGTTCTTCGCGCTATGTGCCCCTCCCACTGCCACTTCAATGAGCTAATCCGCTGGGCTATGTCTGTGACCTTAGTTCTTCTACAAATCTCCTCCTTTCTGATTCGATTACGTAAAGAAACACCTAGCATAGCCCTCTCCATAGCCCGTTGAGCGACATTGAGCCTTCTTAAGAGACCCATAGTAAGGGACTACGTTTCAGAGCCATAAGTTATCACTGGTAACACACATTGATTTAGCACTTTCGTCTTGAGGCATCGGGGTATTTTGGACGAGAATTTTTAAAACTGCCTGACCACCATTGTACTTCTTCTTCTTATTTAAGAGCTTAGTGGCTCTTGTCGGTGGAGTATGCGGCAAACTTCTCGGTTCTCTGCCTTACTTTTTAGTGCTTAATACGACATGACCCCTGCTTTTTCTTTCAGTTGGTCTACATAGCTCTTTCTTGGTCGTCCTGGACCTCTTCTACCTTTTATCTTTCCTTCTAGTATGTTTTTCAAAAGGAGTCAAGTCGTATTAAGTGACCAATCATTTTCCCTCTCCTATTTTCTATACCATTGTACTAACTGTTTATATTGTTTTTTTTTTGTTTTTGGCGTAAAGAGGTTTTGTATTCTATTCATACTTGCTTGATGACTGCAATCTTATGACGATAGCCAAGACGAACAGTTTGACTTGCCTACCGAAGCACGGAGGAGCTCGAGAATATATATACCACTTTTATTTCCAGCAATTAAGGCAACATGACGTACGCGTCGAACCCCAATCTATGATGAAAAGCGAGGAGTCGTCGTGTCCAGACAGCTCGGGGGACAAGGGCGTTAGTCCATTGAGAGACGCCAAGAAGGTTAGGATGTCCAAGGATAAGAAATGTACCGGCTGTTCGCTAAAGGTACGTAGTTAAACCTACATTGCGGTGATCAACAACCCAGTCCACCACCATAGTTGTGAAGCTTGACACATTTTGAGCAAAATGCAAAATGTCATGTCAATATATAACTATGGAAGCATACTCGTAATCAAGCTCGCAACACAAGTGGCTCAAATGTGGCCAGGGGCGTAGCTTAGCTACCGCCGTATCTGCCGTATCAATTATACGCGGCCCTAAATGCATCTAAATATTCTTATGATTCCACTTTGCTAATAAATCTTTCTTTTTTACAGAAATCCAGATCATGTAAGTAGAATTACAAATCTTTATGAAAAACTTGAATATCATATCTCAAAAAAAATAATAATTTAAAAATATAAATTTTTCATCTTTTACTGGACGATTTAATTTCTGTTTTAATTAAAAATTGAAGAAAAGATACAGATACACTGTGCAAATAATAGTACTTTATTTTTAACCGACTTAAAAAAAGGAGGAGGTTATCAATTTGACTGTATGTTTTTTTTAAAAATTTTTTTATGTATGTTTGTAACGCGATATCTTCGCCAATTGTGAACCGATTTTGATGATTCTTTTTTTATTTCAAAGCCTTTACTACCCAGTTGGTCCCATTTTAATTTGGTGAAGATATGATGAAGAACTTTGGAGATATGGAAAAACTCCTAAAAAAATTTAAGTCGGTCGTTTTTTTTGTTAAAAATTTAATTATATCTTATAAATTACTATTAACCTCTCATCTCTAAAGCCTCTACATTTGGCCGCTCGAACACAACGAGTTCTCAACCTTATTACATTTACTTAAAATATTGACTAAGACTTGACAAAAATTTGCCTTAGAAGAAGAATTAAGAGCACTGTTTATTTTTAGGTTCTCCTTTTTCTCCTTACGACATGGACGATCCCCTAAGCCGGCAAATTCGAGAGGTCCACAATGAAACGAGGAAGAGCGCCCGTGTCATTCGAGACTCGCGAGCCAGGTTATTGGAAATACAAAAGGTATAATAATTATAGTGTACATGGGCAATGTGGAGTCTCATTTTTGGGTGTTTGTATAAGACAGAGCCGTTTGTTTCCCGACAGAGTAGAATAGGACCACTCCAAGTCTTCCCGTGGATGTCGTAGAAGGCTACTTAGGAAACACAAGCTAAACAAAGCTTATAAACATCAATATGACCTCTCCAACCCGTCTGCCAAGCGTGGAGAGTGTAGGCCAAATCCTGTGGCTGCTCTGGCCAAGTGTGGCTTTGGTAGGTAATACAGAGAGAGTCGTGCTCCTGCAGTAGAGACTTAAAATGACCTGTTGATGAGGACAATACAGAGCTAACCCACAAAAAAAATTACACAACATACGTATAGGTTGAAAACATAAAAAAACAAAATCCGACAAATGAAAATGTAGGTACTGAAGAGAAGTAGTAGTACCCGTGTGTTAGAATAGAATCACTCCATCTCTTCCTGTGGATATCGTAAGAGGCGACTAAAGGACTAAGCACAAACATCTCGTGCTACAATTGCATTCCCAAGGAGGGTTAACGTCGGGCAGCGGGTAAAACTTCTCGCACAAATACATTCCCAAAGAGGGTTGACGTCAGGCAGGCGGCCGGTCGTAAAACTATAGCCAAATCATGTTTCGGCTATTTCTTCTCCATTTTGCAAGGTCTTTGGCATCCTTGGGTGACCATTGACATGCATGTTATATTTGGAGAAGAAAAAGCGGGAAAGCGTATTGTGTATATTCGAACATTATGGTTACTGAAGTTTATAGCGAATGTGATGGAATTGGGTAGTTTCGTGGGTCAAAAATAAATAATTTAGGTGAAGATATAGGCAAATGGCCTTTAAGTTTCCATATAGCTCTTCGTCATGCACTATATAGCCCTTTAAATTATTTTATGAACTGCCGTTGAAACTATTATTGGTGATCCGTCTAGCTTTAAAACTTGCCGTGGCCACTTTTGGCGGAGGCAAGTTTTAAAGCTAGACGGACTAATGTAAATACTTTCAACGGTGGTTCATAAAATAATTTAAAGGGCTATCTAATGCATGACGAAGAGCAATATGGAAATTATCTCCATATTTACGAGTAAACAATTTATTTTAAATGAGGGCGCCACTTCAAGGCCATTTGCCTATATCTTCACCTTAAGAGAATAAAACGTCACAAAATAGTGACACTTGTCATTGATCACATCCACTTTGAACGTGATTTTAGATTTATTAATGCTTTAAAAGGGATATTAAGGCCTGTATTTTCCGGGGTCCAGTGCTGCCCCCATTTAAAATAAATCATTTCTAAGAAAACGGAGACATCATTTAAAATTTTGCTACTACCAAGCCCTAGATAACCTTTCAAAGTATCTTATGAACTATATATATGTATTTACAGTTTAAAGTGAGAACGTTAAGGTTTACTACGCACATTTGCGAAAAAAGGCCATTTTTGGCAAATGTGCGCAGTAAAGCTTAACGTTCTTATTATAAACTGTAAACAGTAGTTAAAAAAATTGTTTGAAGGGTTATCTAGGACTTGGTAGTAGCAACATTTTAAATGATGTCTCCGTTTTCTTTAAAATGATTTATTTTAAATTGGGGCAGCACTGGACCCTGAAAAATTCAGGTACGGCCTTCAGAGCGCTATTTGACTCCAAGAAACTGTGACGTCACAGTCCGATATTTTATACAAATCCCATATACCTATAGAAAATGTTTGTTTTCACGTTTAGAAAAAACGGGCAAGTGCGAGTCGGACTTGTACATGAAGGGCTCCGTACAATAAAAACACGTTTCTTGTATGACGACCCCCTTAAATTTTTAACTTTATTTTATTTTTAGTATTTGTTGTTATAGTAGCTACAGTAATATATAATATGTAAAAATATCTAGCTGTTACGGTTCCAGAGATAGAGCCCTGTGACAGACGGACAGACAGCGGAGTCTCAGTAATAGGGTCCCGTTTGCGCCCTTCGGGTACGGAACCCTAAAAAGTATCTGATTTGACTTGTTAGAAACTAAAAATTGACATTGACATTTTGATAAGAAATGGAGTACCTACCACTTGTGCCACATGAATGACTGTCACGAGCGAGTGTCACGTGACAGAAATAAAAATTTATTAAGAAATATAAACAGAACAGAATATCGAAAAAAATATATAGTTGCAGAACTGAAAGTTAATATATATTTTTTAAAATACGTACTGCACAAAGGTGCAGATACTTCAAAAATGACATAGTAATAAAGTCATAGAGATACAGCATTGGAAGTGACTGCCTTTAAGGTAGTACCAAACAGTATGAGTAAAAAAAGCAATAGCGCGTTTTAATTTTAAACAGCGACATCTATCGGAGAACGGCGAAAACTTTTTTTGTTATCCGTATTGGTACGAGTACTACTACACTCTTACTGTCTTCTGTGCTATTTAGACGAAGTCACAGAAGACAGTAAGAGTATACAATAAGAGATTAAATACAGAACGGAATCTCCTTAGATCTACGCGCAATATGCGTCCACGATAGAAAAGATTATCGTGGTCATTTGTGGTATACAATACAATACAATACAAAAATCTTTATCGCATCAAATAAAAAACATTAAAAATTACAGAGTTTACGGAACTTATAAATAAATAAAGTACAAGAGTATATAAGGTATATTGAATCTTAACTTTAATATTCGCCATCTATCTCTAAATTGTGGCATTAAGGCACGTTTATGTTATCGGGGTTCTGATCGATTTATGTAGATGGCGCTACTTTTATTCGAAGAATATTATCTGCGCCAGTTTGAGACAGGGACAGCTATATCGGAAACCACCACTGCGGACGAAGCGTCTGTCTGCACGGAACAACACTTTCCTATGGTGCTATCCTTTTCTGTCGCTCAGAAGCGTCATTTGCTAGAGCCACAGAAAAGGATAGCAGCATAGGAAAGTGCTGTTCCGTGCTGATAGATGAGATCCAACCCTAAAAGGGAGTGGCCTATGAATAGGTATTTACCAGTCATGACTAGCCTTAAGGGTGACTTCAGTCCACGACACTGAAAAACTTTCAGTATTTTTTTTAAGTTTACCAGAACTGAAGATAGGTACCACCCGTTTACTCAACAGATGATAACACACACTGACAACATTGTTGTAGAAAACGAACCTCACCGAAGTCGACGTGAAAGAGCTGGGAGAGAGAAACGAACTCCTCCTCAGGGAAATGGAGCGGTTTGATCGTCTCACGAAGAACATCCAGAAGTTGGTGGGTGCTGAAGTAGCCCAGTTCCGGAAGACTAAAGAGCCAATGCAGGAATACATACCTGGCAGCATTTATGGTAAGAATCACAAGTGTTTTCTAAGTTGGATCATGGTTTAATAAAACAAGGTCAGTATTCTCTTTCCGCGATGGCCCAAGGCTACGTCACGAATGTCACGTTACCATCATCATCAATATATTTGGAACTATGTTCTTGTCGGTGGAGTATTTTCCATGTCTCCCGATCCTCAGCCAAATGCTTGACTTTCCTATACGACACGACTTCTGCCTTTTCTTTAACTTAGAATAGAATAGAATTACTTCATTGCTAAAAAGAAATACCACAACAAATAAAGAGAGATTATATACACAAATGAAGATAAGAGAGAATTTCATCCGCCCGCCCTTCTTGGCCTTCCTATTCCTCTTCTTACCTCGATCTTTCCTTCCATGATATTATTGATGAAATTATCGTGTCCAAAACATTTTTCCCTTTCTTACATCGATTGTCTTCTCCTTCGTTCTTTTCTCCTTCCAGCTTCCATAGTGTTACCACTGTTTGTTATTTCCAGAATACATACTTAAGGAATATAAAATCAATATATATCGTGTGATTCAAATAAATTAATATATATTATCTTTGCTCAGGTAATTCAATCTCACATCACAGTGGCAATGCTCCCAACTGATGACGTATTGTTGGGCCAATTACGTGAGCCAGCTGTCACGGGAAGAGAAAACCTTGTTTATTATACCATGAGTTAGATTTTGGATTCTTTGGTTAGAGTATTTCGATCTTCGAAGAACATCCACCTCCTAGAGGCTTCATACCTCCATGACTAATCGACTCTCTCTTGCAAATGACGACGGAAAAGTATAGCAGCATAGGTAAGTGCTGTTCCGTGCTGACAGATGTGGCTTAACCCTTAGTGGCCTCATTTTGGTCTACTAAGGCAAACCAACAAGGAGTCGGGAAGTCGGGACATGGCAAAAGGTGTTGCTGAACTGAATGACCCCACAATCACACAGACTATTGTCAAAATAATCCGATTTAGCTCGACTATCTTGGCATTTTCTGGTACCAGATCGGTATCTGTTTAAAGATTATAAAAAAATATTGTATAGACTCGTCGTCTTCCTACACGGCCATGTCCCAGATTCGATTATTCATTCATTCTTCATTCTCATAGACTAAACACGAGAGTAGTACAGAAAGGTCAATATATTTTTACCTACCTACGAGTACGTGGTTCAAATTAAATCCTACATATATTTTAACAAACGCGAATGTTGGTAAGTATGGCTGGATGTACGGATGGGTGTATGGATGGTTGTATGGTTATATAGATTTTTAGATTGTAGACCCACGACTAGCTTTTACGATCTTCACGGAAGGGGAGGCGGCTGCATTCTTAATGTGTTTTTTCTTTGTTTTTTTTTCTTATCATATTTATAAAGGTAAAAGTTAAACTGCAAATATCTGTTTCATTGGTAACCTTTTATTATTCTTACTTAAATTCTTTACATAATGTTTTGCACTAGAAGAAAGTGATTTCTTGTACTTGTATACCTATTAGTTTTTTTTTCTTTGTTAGCTATCTATGTATTTAAAGTATTATATAATCATACACGTATGCTGCGCAATTGGGCGCCAAAAATCCTCCATTATGCTTTCCAAAAATTTTAATATAGCCTATGACTACTACTGGTATTTATTCTGTGCTATGACACTCAAGTGATTAAGATGAATCTAACCACATATAATTTATCAAAATCTATTTAGCCGTGTAGTAGTTACGAGGAAACAGAATTATAGGGACAAACATAATAAAACATCAAAAATGTGTAAGCAGCCATCTTGGATCCAAAATCTGATAGTAGTTTCAAGTTGCGCGGGGCACCTCAAAGGGCTCAGAAATTTTGTAGGTTTTTGTAACAGAATGTAGGGGTACAGCCCCCACATACAAAACTTTTGAGCCCTCGGAGGTTCTAGTGAGACGTTACGAGATGTGACTTAATTTTATAAAGGATTTATAGGATTTTAGGAAACTTTTGTAAAGCATTTAAAGCATATGTAGATAAAAATTATAAATATAAACATTTTTAAACGTTTTACAAACATTAATAACTGAGTAGCAAACAAATAGTTTTTCGATGCATCCATGAAGAAAGTGAAATGTAGGCATATTTATGATATCTACATTTCACTTCTGTTTTGTTAGTCTATGACGAATTATTCAATCGGTTGACAGATCATTCACTCACTTCATACATTATGGCAGCCGAAATTTGGCAGTCCGTATTTAATTTTCAATCAATGAAATCTAGTTACTTACCGATGGAAAGTTATTCCTTTATATTTTGCTTTATTCTTTGAATTACTAGTGCAGTATCTCAACACACACCAAGGCATTTTTGACTAAGTTGACAGTGTTTTCTTTAATAAATCGTGGAGTGTATTATGCGCGTATTGCTAGCGAGTGACTAATGTGAGGTGAACAGTGATAGCCTATGATGAATAGAACACTACTGTTGTATGTGGCGTCTTCTCTAGTACGTAAGTACATAGATCTCGTTGGTTTCAACTAAACTGGGGAAAATCAGTTTAGTTAAAAAAATATTTTTTCTATATATATATTATTTGAGGAGTTTATTCCATATCTCCAAAGTTCTTTATCATGTCTTTACCAAATTAATATGGGAACAACTTGGTAGTGAAATTAAATATAAACAGAATCATCAAAATCGGTTCACGATTGGTGAAGATATATAAAAAAATTATAAATATATAAGGACAAATCACCCTGATTAAGCTACCCCCAAAGTAAGTTTAAACTTGTGTTATGGGATACTAACTACGTCACTATATTTTATGATAAATACATATATAAACACCCAAGACCCAGGAAAATTTGAAACAGATATCGCGTAACACACATACACGTACAAAACAAAACATACCTACGGGTTGAATTAGTAACCATAACTTTCTCCCATTTTGATCAATCAATTTTCAATCAAATCAAAATTATATGTTTTTCATCTCATCGTACAGATACTAAGAAGTTGGAAACCCTAATTAAATAATTCACTTTCAGAGGATTGCAGCATCTCAGAAATCAACTTCAGTCAGCAACTTAACAATTTTTGACGGCTCTCTTAATTTATAACTAATTACTAACTTCGGACTTGGATTGAAATTATTTTAAGTTTTGAAACATCTCTTAAAGTCTAACTATTTAAAATTTATGCGTTAATAACGAGAAGTTTTAAAAAAAAAAAGTTACATAGGTAGGGAATGAAATTATTTTAAGTTTTGAAGCATCTCTTGGATTTAAAATTAATGCGAGTTTTAAATCCAAGGGAAAAAAACCAAAAGGGGGGCGACACACATTTTTCCAAAGTGGTAAAATGTGTCCCCCCCTGTAACTTCTAAAATAAGAGAATGGTAAATTACCATGCAAACTTCCACCGAAAATTGGTTTGAACGAGAGCTAATAAGTAGTTTTTTTTAATACCTCATAAATCGTAAACCGCAATTTACCTATACAACTTTTATATTATGTTACGAGTACTTGCTGCTACGGAACCCTTCATGGGCGAGTCCGACTCGCACATTTTTTTAGTCTCCACTGCAGGAACATGACCCTTTCTGTACTACCAGAGCTTATACTGGGTGGCACAAAAGTAAAGACCCTATTTGGTTCAGCTATAACATTTTTTCTAAATTAGAAAACTAGATTTAGGTTTTTTTAAATGTATATTTGTGCCATTAAATTTCGTACCATTAGGATTTAAAGATGATGTCTTTTAAATGGTGACCTCCAGAGTTGATACACATTTGAGCCCTATTTATGACATTTTGCATAACTTGCCGTAACACTTCCTGCGATATGTTCGTTATTTCTTGACGAATGTTTTCTTTTAGAGCTGCGAGAGTCTGTGGCTTGTTCACATACACCCGAGATTTCAAAAAACCCCAAAGAAAGAAGTCTGGACTGGTCAGATCGGGTGATCTTGCAGGCCAAGGCAAATCGCCAAAACGAGAGATAACTCGGCCTGGAAAAGCGTCCCTCACTAAGTCCATAGTGTCGCGCGCTGTGTGTGCCGTAGCGCCGTCTTGTTGAAACCAGATGTGCTCCAGCCCCAATTCGTCCAAACTGGGTATCAAAAACTCTCGTAACATGGTTCTGTAGCGTTCTCCAGTGACAGTTATCGCATTGCCTCCAGCGTCTTCGAAAAAATAGGGTCCGATCACTCTGTCAACACAGATGCCACACCATACAGTAACTTTTAGTGGGTGTAGAGGTGTTTCTTGAATAATGCGCGGATTATCAGTGCCCCAGAACCGAGTATTCTGCTTATTGACATACCCTGAGAGATGGAAATGCGCTTCGTCACTCATAACCAATTTTGAAGGAAAATCATCCTCTTCAAGGTTGAGGTTTATGACGCGCTGGCAGTAATCTAGACGAGCTCGGTGGTCAGCAGGCAGCAGCTGATGAGTCATTTGAGTTTTATACGGGAACATCTTTAAGTCTTTCACCAAAATACGCTGCAGGGTCCGTCTGGAAATGCCCAATTGCGTGGCACGTCGCCTCGTTGATGTTTCTGGACACTCTTCCACATCTTCGCGCACAGCATCGATATTTTCAGCTGAACGGCCTGTTCTTGGTCTCCCAGACTTAGGTCTATCCAATGTTGAGCCAGTTGCTTCAAGGCGTGTGGCAAAGCGTCGAATTGTGCGACCAATCGGTGCCGGACGGTGGTGAAATCGTCGACGAAATTCACGTTGTGTTCTTATCACTGATGAATTATTCCGTAAGAACATTGACACAATTATTCCACGTTCTTGGGGAGTAAAACGGTCCATGTTTATTTTCAGTGTATTTTACATTTGTTCACTACACAATTTTCAACAACAGAATGACAGAAAATGTCATATAAAAAAAATAAAAGTATTTTCTTTAGTGCCAGTACTTTTGCGCCACCCAGTATTAGCTAGAGCAATTAAAGAGTTGTATGGCTAGCGGGCGAGATAGTAGCGACATCTAGAAATAATACAGGATTTTGGCTTTCTAGCAGAGTATGCTTTTTGTATTGGGTTGTCAATATCAGTTCTGTTGTATTGGTTTGTATATCATTTTCATACAAAATAGTGCCGTGTAGTTTTGTGGTAATGTAGTTGTGGTACAGATGGTTAATCAGATACCTGTGCCACCTCGCGCACTACGTGAGGTGTTAAAGGTATCTTATCTTTCCTCTGTACGTGGCCTTATTGTAATTTGACCTTTACTTACTTTTGTTGATATTTACCTCGTTGCACTACTAGTAGCACTACCTCTCCAACCCGTCTGGCCAGCGTGGAAAGTGTAGGTCAAATCATCTGACTGCTCTGGCTAATAGGTATATGGCTCTGGTAGTCGTATCAAGTACTAAAGAGTAAGGCAGAGAACCGAGAAGTTTGGCGTATACTCCACCGAAGAAGTACAGAGAGGGTCGTGCTCCTGTAGTTGAAGCTGAAAAATAAATAAATAAATATATAAGGACAAGTCACACTGATCGAGCTAGCCCCAAAGTAAGTTTTAAACTTGTGTTATGGGATACCAACTCAACGATACTATTGTAGGCGACGCGCTCATTGACCTCTAGTTGTCCTTTGCACTTTTATTTTTTGCATTTGTTTTAAATATAAGGTAGTGTGATATCACTGACCAACCACCAGCGCTTAAGCAGTCTGCCGTAAACCTCTCGGGAAGTGACACCATACCGCCTTGCACTCTATATCTGTTTTTAACTACTTGTATATTCGTGTCTAACTGTGCTACAATATACGTTTAGTCCTATAAAAAGCGGCCTTTTCATCGATTCGAACCCCTACCCCGTACAAGTGGTCCTTCGAGCCGGATTGATTTCGATGTACCTTACGCCGCCGCCGAAAATGGTACTTACGCGCAGTGCAAAAAAAGTGATGTCCGCGAAATTAAATCCCGGTGGTGTCGAACTTCATCCCAATGACAGTGTAAAATCGGAATCTGTGAAGTTACAAGTGAACCAAGACCTGCAACTACCGCAACCGTCTGGTTCCGCGTTGGGCGTGTCCACGCAGCATGAGATGGCCTCGCAGCCGGCTCGTCCGCTACACCCACTGCCGAGTGACACTCGGCACCAGTCAGTACACTGTCAGCCGCATGATGCTTCATCACAGAATTCCAAAACGCTACGGGATGCAAAAAAATCGCAGATTTCTACGTCATCATCTGCCATAGCGAGACGTAAGAGGTTGCAGCTGGAAGCGGCAGAACAAATGGCTAAGATCCAAATGGACCTTATTAACAAACGGCTGGAAGCCGACCTAGCCGACCTGGATGATGAATACAGTCCACGTAAAGATGATCGAGAGAGTGAACATACTCGCACTAATGTTGAGAAGTGGCTGGAGCATAGTCAGCACGAGATGGAACGAGTACCGCACGTCCCCGTTATTGGTCAACCCTCGGGCGCGCTGGAACAGCTACATGGGACCGTCGAGCAGTTGGCAACAAAAGTGAATGCAATCACCACTTCTACAGCTAAAAATGAACCAAATACTAAATTATTGTGTCGTCTTAGTGTGTCTAAGGACTTACCGGAATTTCATGGGGACCCGCTTGAGTGGCTTCAGTTCAAGCGCGCGTACGAAGAATCTGCTAAAATATGTGGCTTTAGTGACGTAGAGAATATGTGGAGATTGCGAAAGTGTCTTCGCGGAGCTGCTAAAGAAACTGTCTCTGCGCTTCTCATAAGTTCCACTTCGCCCGACGAGCTGATATCTATGCTGGAGCTGAGATTCGGTAATCCAGAAACTTTGATATTTAAAATTGGCCAGGAATTACATAAACTACACCCATTATCATCAGATTATCAGAAAGAAATTGTGCCCTTTTATATAAAAATACAAAATTATGTAACGGCCGTTCGAGCAGTGGGACAGGAGGAGTTCCTACGTGGCGTTTATATGGCCAATATTATTTTGTCCAAGTTGCCCACAATATTAATTTCAAAGTGGGCCGACTACAGCTTTCCTCAACTCAAAAATGGCCAGAGCAAACCTAGAATTGATATTTTGTCGGAATTTTTACACCAAGAGGCTGTAAAAATATCTACCACGGCTAATGTCAACCTTATGGGCACGCGCAACTATCAACAAAAGGTCACAACACATGAAGGTCATGCAAAAGGTTCCCACACTATACTGGTCCAATCTACAAAAGACAATGACGAGATATGCAATTTTTGCAAGAAAAATAGCCACGAGATCACGAAGTGCAAAATGTTTTTAAAAGCATTACGTAAGGACAGGTGGCTGTACGTTAAACGCAATAGACTTTGCTATAAATGTTTAGTTTCCCGACACGAGAGAGAAACTTGTCCAGCGCCCGCTTGTGATAAGGATAACTGCAGCGGGGCGCATCACCGACTTCTACACAACCCCCCGCGTCCCGAGCGAGATGTCCCGAGGGCTGCGGAGCAGGCGTCTACATCGAGCAGCACCCCGCCGGCGGAAACTATCGCGCATATAAGTGTGACAAATAAAGTGTTGCTAAAAGTCGTACCGGTCAAAGTGTGCGGTCCTAACGGTATAATAAGTACGTGTGCGCTAATGGACGACGGCTCCACGGTATCTGTGATAAGCGATCAGCTGGCGGCCCGCGCCGGACTGCTCGGCCGCTCTGAGACAATGCGTGTACGCGGCGCGTGGAACGATACAATTGTATGTAATTCTACTGTAGTCACTATGAGTTTGTCAAGTATATATAGTAATGAATCATTTGAATTTAAAGCACGTAGCGTTAACAAATTAAATTTACCTGTCCAAGATTTTTGTATGTCGGAATTTAGTAAATATAATCACTTGAGAGATATTAAAATTGATTATAACTGTTTATGCAAACCAGAAATATTAATCGGACAAGATAATTACCACTTGTTAGTACCTTTAGAGATTCATGTAGGAACAGTCAATGAGCCGTCGGCTACTCGTACTCCACTGGGGTGGTGTGTGCATGGTGTGTTGCGCGCGTCGCCGCTTGCCGCTGCTTCGCCTCCCGCGCATACCAGCTTGCTACTTACCGAAGAGGTGCCGTCGCCGGCATGCTCGGCCGAGCGCGCTCTGCACGACCTGCATGAGGAGGTACGCCGCTCGTTCTCCATCGACGCGCTGGGAGTGTCAGGTAAGCCCCGGCAGAACAGGGAGGACGCGCGGGCGGTGGCTGCTCTGGAGAGCAGTGCACAGCTCATCGATGGAAGGTGGCACGTCGGCTTGCCCTGGAGGGACCCTAACTGCAAGTTGCCCGACAGCTACTCTTGTGCATTGTTTCGCTTAAATAATTTAAATAAAAAATTTGCCGCCAATAAGGATTATGCAAGTAGGTATGGTGAACGTATTAAGCATCTTCTAGATAATGATTTTGCCAAACATCTGCCCGGCAACGAGTCGGCACCCAGGACCTGGTATCTACCACATTTTGGGGTGAATAACCCAAACAAGAAAAAACTTCGACTCGTGTTTGACGCGGCTGCTAAAGTACAAGGTAAGTCAATAAATGACTACTTACTGACAGGACCCGACTTACTCAATTCCTTATTTGGCATAATGTTGCGTTTTAGAGAAAATAAAATAGGGGTGGCCGGAGACTTAAAAGACATGTTCTTGCGCATTAAGATAAAACATGATGACCAAAATGCTTTACGTTTCCTATGGAAAGATAGTCCAGAAGGCGACGTACAGACTTACGTAATGACTTCGCTTATCTTTGGCGCGAACTGTTCTCCGTTTATTGCTCAGTTCATAAAAAATAAAAATGCCCTATTGCATGAGTCATCAGAACCAGCTGCTGTAGCTGCAATCCTTGAGCAACATTATATGGACGATTATTTAGACAGTCTACCTGACGAGGTCGCCGCTATAGACATGATACGAAAGGTAACACATATACATAAGCAGGGCGGCTTCGAGATGAGAAACTGGACAAGTAACAGCCTGTCTGTACTGAGTAGCTTGCCAAAAGAGACCTTAGGTGAAGCAGCCGTAAGGTTCAAAGTTGATCAGCAATATAGTGGTGAGCGGACTCTCGGGATGATCTGGTATCCAGCGCAAGACGAGTTAGGCTTCGATGTATCCCTGAAACGGATTCCTGAAAACATTAGGCAAGGTAACTGTAGGCCTACGAAAAGACTGATGCTCGCTGTAGTAATGTCGATATTTGACGTCTACGGTTTACTGACACCATTCACTATTCAGGGAAAAATGATGCTTCAGGATGTCTGGAGAGAGAATACCGGCTGGGATGACATCATACCAGACGGTGTTTACGAGAAATGGTGTAGCTGGATCGCTCGGCTCGAACAGATAGCAAGCATACGGATGCCGCGATGTTACCTACGGTGCACGGGTGCGACAAGGACGGTGCATACGGCTGTGGCCGCGAGTGAGACAGGGACAGGTTACGAGTCTGCGGCGGCGGAATCTGCTACGAAAGTGCTACGAGCAGTCGAGTTCCCCACTGACCCGCGCCCGCACGCACCGCGAGGTGCGCCTGCGGCGTCTACGAGCGCTCCGAGTGCTACGAAGTTTGCTACGACGCTGCCTGGTGCTACGACGGAGATCCCTTCTAATAGAATTCATTATAGCAACTTAGAATTGCATGTTTTTAGCGATGCGTCATCGAAGGCAATGTGTGCGGTTGCTTATTATCGCTGGACTGATAACGGTGTCATGCATGTCGCATTCATAGCGAGCAAAGGAAAAGTTTCGCCTTTGAAGAAGCCTATGACTATACCAAAATTGGAACTTCAGGCAAGTCTTTACGCGGCCAGACTAGCAGATACTATATGTCGAGAACACAAATTAAAAATATACCAGAAGTATTTCTGGTGCGACTCGACAACAGTACTGCACTGGATTAAAAATGACGCGCGTAACTATAAGACGTTCGTAGCTACACGTCTGGGCGAGATAGACGATTTAACTAAGCCTACGGAATGGAGGTATGTACCGACCAAATTGAATATTGCTGACGTTGGCACTAGGGAAAATTATGACGTCACGATATTTAATAATGAATGGTTATTGGGTCCATCATTTCTTTTTGAACCACCGGAAAGTTGGCCGCATGACGTCATCACTTATAAGGATGACAGCGATATGGAATGCGTCAACATTATTCAAAAGGAATGTGATGGCCTAACGAACTTACCTGTTCCGGAGTCAAGTAGGTTTTCTTCTTGGTTGAGACTGCTCAGATCAACAGCAATGGTCCTAACATTTATAGACAGATGTAAGAAGAAGAATCGTACTGTTTTAATGGAGATGGAGTTAGCTGAAAATTTGTTGATAAGGCAAGCACAAATTGATTCTTTTGCCGCGGAATTATCTGCAATTAAGAAGGGTAAAAGTATAGATCGCACTAGTAGGCTACTTACCTTATCTCCTATACTCGACGAACACGGAATCCTGCGATGTGGCGGCCGCATCGGTGCTGTACTCGGAGTGGCATCTGAAACTAAAACACCCGTCATATTAGATGGTAAGCATCAAGTCGCTCGGCTTATAGTGAAGCATCACCACGAGAGGGCTGCACACGGGAATCACGAGACTGTCGTCAACTTCCTGAAAAGGAAATACTGGATGATTAAAATAAGACCTACAGTTAAAACTGTTGTGTCTCGCTGTATGTTCTGTAGGATACGAAAGGCCAAACCACAAATGCCCAGAATGGGAGACCTGCCTCCGGCACGGTTGGCTCATCACCAGCGTCCCTTCTCGTTCTGTGGCATCGATTTGTTCGGACCTATGGACGTGACAGTGGGACGTCGACATGAGAAACGATATGGGGTGATATTTACTTGCCTCACTGTACGTGCAGTGCATATAGAATTAGTACATTCGTTGTCTACTGATTCTTTGATCATGGCGCTTCGTCGTATGGCATCACGGCGTGGCTGGCCACGCCACATAATGTCAGACAACGGCACCAACTTAAGGGGAGCTGACACTGAGCTCAAACGGTCGTTGCTTGCACTAGACAGTGAGGCGCTAAGAAACGAGGCTGCTAACAATGCTGCTGAATGGACATTCATCCCCCCCTTGAGCCCACACTGGGGTGGGGCCTGGGAGCGGTTAATCAGGAGCATCAAAACTTCTCTACGAGTGATCTTAAAGGAGCGTTCGCCTAAGGATGAAGTCTTAGGTACACTTCTAGCGGAAGTTGAGAACATCATTAACAGCCGTCCGCTCTCACATGTTTCTGTGGAACCTGAAAGCGAAGAATCCCTCACTCCGAATCACTTTCTCTTGGGCACTGCTTCTGGTATGCCAACAGTAGGTAAATTCGATGACAGCGACCTGTATCTGCGCAAACAATGGAGGAAGTCACAAAGGTTAGCAGATATGTTCTGGAGGCGATGGCTGAACGAAGTCCTGCCAGACCTTATCCCACGTCGAAAATGGAACCACGAGCAGGTACCGCTAAAGGTAGGTGATTTGGTTCTACTTGCGGACCCTGGAGCTGCTCGCAACGTCTGGCCAAGAGGTATCATCCAGGAAGTTTTCCCAGGCGCCGACGGTCGGGTGAGAGTAGTCGAGGTACGTACCAAGACGGGAACGTTAAAGCGGTCCGCGGCACGCGTCGCTAGGATCCCGATGGAACAGGAGTGCTAGTTTCGCACTGGGGTGGGGAATGTAGGCGACGCGCTCATTGACCTCTAGTTGTCCTTTGCACTTTTATTTTTTGCATTTGTTTTAAATATAAGGTAGTGTGATATCACTGACCAACCACCAGGCGAGCCCCATTGGCCGCGCTTAAGCAGTCTGCCGTAAACCTCTCGGGAAGTGACACCATACCGCCTTGCACTCTATATCTGTTTTTAACTACTTGTATATTCGTGTCTAACTGTGCTACAATATACGTTTAGTCCTATAAAAAGCGGCCTTTTCATCGATTCGAACCCCTACCCCGTACAACTATATTTTATAATAAATACATATACAGGGAGCTTTTGAAATCATTGGAATTAATTTAACTTGTTAACATACTCACTTAAAGGATTTTTTACGGTAACAATACTGCAATTAGTGCAGTAATTAAAAAGTATCGAATAGTAAGAAAAACAAAGTATCAAGACATCGCGCGTCGCGCTTGCGACAGGGCTATGACCCCAGCACACTCACCAGCTGTGGCGCGGGCGGCCGGCATACAAAAACAGACTTTAAGTTGCGTGGATAAGGTTTAAAGTCGAGTGGGGAAAGGACGATGTCACGCGACCGATTGAGGGAACGAATGTTAGGTACTACGGAATCTACGACGACGCAATGAAATTAATACTATTATAATTAATTTACTTTTCATGACTTTTATGACGATAAGTTTTTTTATTTATAATTGCAGTTAAAGTGTCTATCAAGGAGTCATGGAAACGCAAGTTAAGAGGTTTTCTTTAATATGAAAATGACGACTTCTGAGTGACATTTTAATAGGCTCACATTACTTTGTATCATGGGTATAGTGGATATTTAAAAAGATGCCAACGATTTCAATTCCACCCTGTATAGATAAACACCCAAGACCCAGGACAGTTTGAAAAAGGCCATTTTCCAACTTGCCCCGGCTGGGGATCGAACCCAGAAACTCCGTATTGGTGGACTAGCGTGTTGACTATTACACCACGGAGGTCGTCAAAAAGACCTGATGATGATGATGATGACAACCGAGCTCAACATTTTGAGAGACTTTCTGCAAAAAAAGGCAAATTAAGTAAGCGACCTTTTGATGTCAGGAGTCAATTTGTGAAAACATTTTGGAACGGAGTCATGATGGTTGGTTCCGGTTTAAGTACGTTATTGACACCTGCCATACCCAGAGACACATTACCAATCTTCAAGAAACATTATCATGACCGAATAACCCGACTTCCTTGCACAAAGGCTGCAAGACGCCAACGACAAGCCCATCGCCGTGGCTAGGTTCTGGACCCTTACTCCTAAAGTGCACGACAGACGTATGTTGCTAAGTGTCCGCGCGTTCCGGTGTCAAGTAACATTGAGTGAGCCTTACGAAATTATGACATGATGATGATGATAAGTTTGACATAGAAATAGGACGAAACGACACTATCGGACGACTATCGTGTTTTGTTATTTTCGTGGTCTTAAAAAAATAAATTTTAGCCAATTTCTTCAATATTTCTAGACTCTATAAAAAGAAGTAGAACCCTTGCCATGCTAAAGTTTCAACCACTTTCAGAACCACCAATGCATCACGAGATGAGGATGAACCACCCCACGGTGCTTCTAACCGGCAACAACCCTGAGACCCCAGGCTTCGTGGTCTGCAACCCGCCCATGAGGAGCAAATCTGTATGTCCGAACATTCAAATCCAAACGCGACATTTTTAGCCCTAAATAGAATTGTCAGTATATAAATAAAACGGTGTCTTCAAAATTCTAAATTGTAGTAGTAAACGTATTGGATGATATTGTGGCGTTTTTTTGGCCTGTTGCTGTACCCAAACCAAAGCGCCTTTTTTTTACTGCAATGGTAGCGGCCAGCAGCGCATTTTCACTGACAAACCATATTTACCTTTATTTTTACCTACGAAATGCATAGTAAGCTTAGGAAAAACCAAAATCGCGCGGCTGAACGAGGCGACGCGCATCCACAAGCAGTCATATTTTTCTCAAGTTATTCTATGTTACAATAGAGGTGAATATTGTTTGAAGGTTAAGGTTTGCCAACGAGCGATGAAGTGTAGCATCCTCGGCGTACGCCGCATAGATCGCATTCGGAATACCACGCTGCGCTCCAAAACTCAAATAAAGGATTTAGGCGTTAAGTCAGCACAGCTAAAGTGAAACTGGGCGGGGCACGTCTACCGTATGCAAGAAGATAGGTGGGCCAGGCAGGATGGCTACTAAGTGGATCCCGAGTGGTCGCCGAAAGCGAGGCAGACCTCGAAAAAGATGGCGTGATGACTTGACAAGTACATGGGCGAGTGGCAAATTGCGGCCTTTGGCCAGCAGTGGGACACTGAAATAGGCTAATAAAAAAATAAAAAATATGGTTTGAATGTGAATATGGTTTGATTTGATGGTGAAGTGCGCTACCAGCCGATGCCGATGACTGTGTGAATCGGCGCTAAGCAGTATGTACATTTATATCTAAGAACTAAGGACGCAGACAGGTTGTATGCCTGTTTGTTGTACCTAGATAAGGGTGTAGGTATCAATGGTTTTGTGTATTTAATCTAATTTTAATTTTTTTAAATTTTGTTTTGGCAAAAACAGTCATAATAGTGCCGTAGTCTACTTAGACGCCAACACCAGAAGTGGCACATACACGAGTTTTTAGAAGATACATTAAAATCTTCTAAAAACTCTTGTATGTTCTAAAAATTCTAAGTTGGGTGAAACGTTCATTTTACAACTTAGAATGAAATAAAACGAGCCAAAGTTGCTCGGCCGAAGTTCCCTGCTAATTTATCTCTTTTCATGATAAACGCGACGTAAGTTCGGCATATGTGTTGCAAGGATTACAAATAGCATTGTAGGCGTAATTTTTCCAAAGGAAGGCAGTTCTTTATTAATGAACATATTCGTTTAAAGGAGATTGACCTGACTAGGAAGCTGAGTGAGAGTTACGACATGCAAGAAAAACTGGTCGCTGACAACGCCGACTTGGAAGTTAAAAGGTCTTTTTTTTTTTTTTAATAGCTTAGATTATCTCAAACATCTCCTCGCTAGTCTTCTTGCCCAGTCTGACCTTAGTCTGTACTTTATGTAAGATTATTTGGAGAACTTCATAGGTATTCGTCGTTGTGGGAGAAAAGAAAAATCTAGCTTCACTTCTGAGTTCACTTCCTTGATCGTAAAAGTCGAAGGCAGAAATTGTAACGATGCTGCATGCATCCTGTTCAAACCTCCTTTCTTCATCTCATCCTGTCCGTTTTTCATTCTTAATTTTCAAATCATTTACTGATCCTTTTCACTCATTCCACCATCATCTCTTACGCTGATCACTTGCTTGATCCTATCTGCTGTACCTTAATAAATTAAATATTATTCTTTTCCGAGTTCGGCAATCGCAGCCATCGTATTCACACGTTTTTACGAAACACTCCGAACATAACCAGTGATCAAGACCTCCGCCTTACGACGCTTAACACTGTGTCTCCGTGTCTACGGCGCTGGACGCGTCCGACCAAACAACAAGACCTCCGGCTTATCACGCGTAACCCGCGCGTTCAGTGTCTCGCACGACTGGTTTTCCAAAAACAAAGCAGTGGTCACTTAGTGGCTCCTTTTCGCACTTATGATATCCTAGAATGAGTGAAGTGAAACAGTGAATGTGAGCTATAAAGTGACTTAAAAACAAGCTACCGGCGCCTGCGCTTATATTGAGAAAATAATAAATTTGTTTGCTATTTGCATTAATAATACTCCGGCCCATAGCAGTATTTCAAAAGTTCTTTATACATAGCCCCGGTGCAACGCGACTGTGCAGCAAGGTGAATCAGCTGTGTTCTTGTCTCCGCGGAGTTATATTGAAGATAAATAATAATAATTTGTAGTGCGGCTTATTAGTTCCCTCGCACTATCTATCTATACATATTGTATTGAGCTGCTTACTACGGCACAGCGCGGTTGGTTAACGAGTACACTGTGAGTGCAAAGCTTTTCCATGCCACTAAAACGCACCCCCCCAAACACACCAAATATTTCAAAATCCGACACTGACTTATCACTCACCCGCACCGAAACAAATACGGAGGAAATCTACGACAATATTACCACGCGTTATAAAAGGCCGCGTCAAGGCTCCTCTTCACCCACCCAAATGAACCATTATAATGCTGAAATGAAGGAAATGATTGAGGCACTCCACGCATCATCTATCAACCAACAGAAAATGATGAATACGCTTATAGAAGATGTTGGGGAAATCAAAAAACAAAACATAAAAATCCAAAAATCTAACGCGCAAATCGAGAATACCTTAGAAAGCCTTAAAATTTGTAATGAAGAAATGAACAAGAGAATACAAGTACTTGAAAAGGAACACATTGATCAAAAAAACTATATAGTCAGTCTAGAGAAGAAAATAGAGAATTTGCAACAGGTTACTCGCTCGTCCAATGTAGAAATAAGAAATGTCCCAGCGGTGCAGGGAGAATCGTCCACCGATCTGACGACCCATATACTTAACATGGGCAAAGCACTACATGTGGAAATCCAACCCTCCGAAATACGTGATGCTTACCGCATCGGCAAGAATAAAATAATAGTGGCCGAATTTCAATCCGTGCACCTGAAGAATAAAGTACTGGCAGCTTCACGTCAGTATAATAAAGACCACAGTGGAGACCACCGACTCAACATCTCCCAAATTGGCATAAAAGGCGACCCCACTCCTATATACATATCTGAGTACCTTGCGGGAAGCAACAGGAAGCTGTTCTACATGGCTCGACAATTCGCAAAAGCCAACAATTATAAGTTTTGTTGGATCGGAAACGGGAATATTTACATGAAGAAGGATGATGAATCGAAAGCAATACGTATTGACTCCGAATCTACGCTGAATTGTCTACTAACAAAAAAGTGACTATATGGACATTCAAAGTATATGTCTACTTCATTAGAACTGTATATTCTCAAAACTCTCCTGAATAACTATTTTTGTTTTTTCATAGCTCTCATTTATTTCCAAACCCTTGTGTTTAATTACATTAACTGGGTACATAAATACTACATATTACATAACTCAATGATATCAAACCTATCACACGCATCACATACACACACATCACTAACACTACATTTCTCACATATAACACAAAACTATTCTATGTATCTTGATAAGTATCATTGTATAAGTGAACAAATTGCATTTCACTTGTGGTACACCGCGCGCACCCAGCTCTGTTTAATAAGTCCTATTAAAATAAAATTATTTTTAATACTAATAATATGACCAATTTCAACTTAGTTTCTAGTGAGTTGGAGGCGCTTAATGTATCTCAAAGCTATATGTGTGCACCGGATCAATGTTTCAAATATATATATAACAAAAAATCTCTGACTATTATTCATTTAAATATTTGTAGTATAACATGCAACTTTGACCAGTTTCAAACACTTATATCAACTATTAACGTACAATGCGATATTGTCATCTTAACAGAATGTTGGTTATCAGTCGCGCCATTTCTCCCAAAATTAACTAACTTTATACCATATCAGACTGTAGATGATGGCAATCAAAATGCCGGCGTCGTTATGTACGTTCGAAATACCCTAGACTGTAGTGTTTTCGAACCAAAAATTGTAAAGGAAGCCGATTGTCTGGTCTGTAAACTCGGCACTGAGATCGCGTTAATTGCTGTCTATAGGTCACCATCATATAAAAATACAGACATATTTTTAAATTCTATCAATGACCTCCTATTAACTCTAAAGTCTTGTAAAACGGTTGGCTTAATAGGGGATATCAATATAGATATACACATAGACAACAGCGATAACCGATCAGACACTTACCTCAACCTTATGGCATCACACGGTTTGCTTCCGACTTACACTTTTCCTACACGTAAAAAAAAATGTCTTGATCATATTTTATTAAAAACAAAACTAAAATCCAATGCAGTAGTTATTGAATCATTTATAACTGACCACTGTCCATCGTTGCTTTCGCTTCAGATGGCACAAGAGAAATCATCTAAGTCGATATTACGTACTAAAATAGACTATGAGCAAATAAAAACGGACCTTGCTACCTTTGATTTCTCGCCAATTATACAATCACAAAACGCAAACACTGCCACAGATTTTTTAGTGTCGTCAGTCAGTGACATAATAAACAAAAATACCGTTAAATACACGCCCCCCCGTAGTCAGAGAAACCTAAAGCCTTGGATAACACCAGGCCTCCTACGCTGCATACGCAATCGTGACCGAATGCATAAAAAATTAAAAAGAGAACCCAATAATGTCACTCTTGCTACCACTTATTCAAGATACAGAAACTATATAAATAAACTTTTAAGGAAATTGAAGAATGAATATAATAGGAATGCTCTAATAAGTGCGAAAAATGATCCTAAGAAAAAATGGAAGACAATTAAAGAAATCACGAATATTGCACCTTCGCGCGTTAGCTCTAAAGCCCTGCTTAAGTCTACAACAGATCCTACCAACTCTGTGAATAAGGTTAATAACTATTTCGTAATTGTTGGAAGAAAACTAGCTGATAAAATACGACATAGTAATATAGGTTCTTTTGTATCTCCCTCACATTTAGCTTCATCTCCTCAAAATTCTTTTGCGCTTTTTGATGTCACTAATGATGAAGTCGATGCCCTTATAACTAATCTACGAAGAGATTGTGCTACTGGATGGGACAACATTTCTTCCCGAATACTTCAATCATCGCGTGACATTTTTGTCCCACTACTGACACACATCTTTCAACTATCTCTCACCACTGGAATTTTCCCAGATGCTTTCAAAAAAGCCATCATTCACCCAATTTATAAGGGTGGTGATAGAGACGATGTCACCAACTATCGTCCGATATCAGTGCTTACAGCAATGTCAAAATTACTAGAAAAAATTATTAATTCTCGGCTCTTAAAGTATCTAAATGTCAACAAGATTATTTCAAATAACCAGTTTGGTTTCAGAGAAGGCAAATCAACGGAAGATGCCGTGAATGCACTGGTTGATGACATAGTTGGTTGCTTGGAAAAACAGAGGAAAGGTCTTGGATTATTCCTAGATCTGTCAAAAGCTTTCGACACCGTCTCTATCCCCAAACTCCTTTTAAAGTTGGAGGCCATTGGTATCCGTGGTGTAGCCCTGGAGCTTTTTCAAAATTACTTATCTAATCGAACGCAAAAAGTAAAAATTGATGAATACATCAGTGAGGAGGAAGTAATAACAACTGGAGTCCCGCAGGGAAGTGTTCTTGGCCCTACACTATTCATCATATATATCAATGATTTGTGCAAATTACAGATTCCTTATTGCAACATATTCACATATGCTGATGACACTGCTTTATTTATACATGGGCGCTCTTGGAAAGAAGCCCAAATACATGCAGAATCAGCCTTAGCAATTGTTATGTCTTGGTTATCAGATAATCTCCTCACACTTAATTTATCAAAGACAAATTGTTTACCATTTGCACTTAAATCAACGACACTTCCCTCCTCTAACAATTTTGTAATTAAAGCTCACATATGTCAAAACCCCTCCCCAAACTGCACCTGTTCTGAAATTGCAATAGTTCCTAACGTTAAATATCTCGGTATTACTCTAGACCAAAACCTAAACTGGAAACTACAAATAAAATCTCTAACGTCACGCGTCCGGAAACTGATATTTGTTTTTAAAAATCTTAGAAATGCTGCGGATTTTGATACTCTCAAAAATACATATTTTGCGCTGTGTCAATCTATTGTGATGTATGGTGTTGGGGTCTGGGGATCAGCAGTGAAAACCAACCTGTTGCCATTGGAAAGAGCACAGAGGGCTGTCCTTAAAGTAATGACTCGTAAGCCATATCGCTACCCAACTTCCCAACTTTATACTGATGTAGAAGTGTTATCGGTGAGACAGCTCTTTGTGCTACAGACAGTACTTAGAAAACACTCCCTACTAAAATTTGACCCACACCTGAACTCTAATCGAAGACGAAATCTTCGCTATAGGGTTTGCTCAATACAGCGGCATAGAACCTCACTTGCAGCACGAAACTTTCGCGTATTAGGCGCAAAACTATATAATAAACTAAACAAAGAAATTAATACTTACTCATGCACGAAATTCGTCTGCAAAAAACGTGTTAAAAATTTTCTACTTAAATTAAATTACGATGAAACAGAGAGACTGCTTCTTTGATTGTCTACCACATGATGCTGAAATCCTGTATTCCAATCTTCTAATACACTCACATATACACATTAATCCACCCACACACGCATTCATCTACACACACATACATACACGCACATCTTCACACACACACGTGCACACCCTCACAAACACACGTCAAATTTTTGTACCCAATAATCATAATTTAAAATTATGTTAGTAATTTAGACTTAATTGGTTATGTGTCCTTAGTAAGTCTATTATTAAAGGTTTCCCAATATAACAGACCTGTCTAGTTTTGGGAAATCTGAATCATAATATGGATCTTTACTGCCATACGAGCTACATACTATGACTCCCTTACCAACCCGGTGGCAGCCGTCTCTGAGATACAGATTACCGTCTAGTTCGGAGATGTTTTGTAGCTGGCTGGATCAAGGGACTCAGTATAACAGAACTAGATTCAAACTGATACTCATGTATGTACCCTCCTTATTGTATGTTTTTATGGCTCAATAAAGAAATTTTATTTATTTATTTTATTTATTTTATATGTAGCAGTTGTCAGTATCAGATAAGAAATTTAATATAATCCATCGTTATCGAGTCTCTATTCTCTACTTTTCCTACTATCTTCTATGTGGGAACTCGCCTAGAGCGTCGGGACAGGTCGAGGTCCCACAAAATAAATGGGTGAAAGTGTAACAAACCCTTCGTGCAATAGAGAAAGCTACAACCATTGCGGGTCACGTGTCTCTGTCACACGTAGAGTTTGTGACAACGACGGATTGAATCGGTCGCGCAGTTTCATACTAAGAAGTCGCAAGTCGCACAACCCTAGATTTTTTTTCACCTTTTCTATAATGATATCTCGTATTACTTTCATATCTATCTCAATCTATTTGTACTGAACGTCCGTGCATTTCGAACAACAGAAAAATAGCATTCGCATATGCGGTTTTATTTATTTACGGGGAAAAATTGCGAAGAGCGTTTGTGTTTCTGTGTTATCTTACGGAGTTATTTTTTCAAGAATTCCAACCTCAACTGCCAAACTCTATTGAAATAACAAGCAAGGTGTTTACAAACAATCATAGAGAAACGAAAAAAAAGACGTCAAATTTTAGCAAGGAGTTTACATTTCATTTTATTAAAAAATAATATCATGTCAAACGTTCATGTTTGGAACACATTCCAACAACACGATGACATCCCGAAATCAATAGGGCCGCAACAAAATAAATAGAAATTATGTGCTAACGAACGGGAAAAGCAAAAAAATGGATAAAACAAGGTACGTCGCCTTTCAGGTATATTTTGTACAAAGAGTTGATGACCAAAGACCAGAACTTGGAGACATGTCGCGCGCAGGTGAAGCGGCTTCAAGGTGAATTGAAGCTCATGAGCAAGGAGAATTCACTGTTGCTTGAAAAGTTGAACAAGAATAATCCTGAAGTAAGTAATCTTTAAAAATAGTTGGTTGTGTGGTGACGGCCGAGAAGAGCTGCCACTACCCCTTTCTTCTCCCACGGGTATCGTACCGGGGTCCATGGTACTGAAAAGCTTTCTCCAAGGAACATATATCAAAACATGAAAAATAAATTTTTGCACTCAGATCAGCTGATCGGTCAACTTGTATAGGAGACCAAAAATAACTTCATATTTCGCTACCTATGTTCCTATGGCTGAATCCAGATTTAAAATAGTTTCGGTATATTTTGTTACATTAATAAGCTGTACAATAGACGACCTAAATTCGGCTAATAACAGGGGAGTAAGTGTGGCCACACATTGGTCCACACTCATTTAATGATTTTAGCCATTCCGACTCGCTTAGAAGAAGAATAAGCTGTAAGTTTTCCTAAAACTGTAAATTAGAAGTATTTCATGGATTTGCATGAAAGTGCATGCTAAATTTCATGAAGTTCTATCAAAGATCATCTACCTACTTATCTAAGAAGTTCATAAAACGACGTTTGCCTACTTCATACACATCGTATCTTTATCTGCACTTAAATGTTTTTTATGAACTACTGTTTACAGTTTAAGAGCCCGTACTCCCCTAAAGTTGTTAGACCAATCTCAAATATTATCAATACTCACTTTGAAATAATAACAACAAAGTTCAGTACTAACTCTATACATAATATGTTTCGAAAACACGATTGCTTAACATTTTCTAGATAGAAAAAGAAATGCGAAGTTGCCTCTTAATCACCTCGGAATTACACTATAACGGAAAGTATTCAAGAAATACAATAAATTAGCCCTTTTTACTTTTGATTATAATTGTATTAAACATAAGGCAGTCATCATATGTCTCACTTTTTTAATAACTCTTAAATATTCTTTGTAAAACGAAAAAAACCTCAAAACCAAAACCAGCCTCATTGGCCTACCGCGATCTTTTCACCCCGCATGGTCTCGCTGTCTCGCTTCGGTTAGAGTAAATTTGTGTACGACGTGGAAGCGAAAGTTAAACTTATCCACATCAGGCCCAGCCTCAAAGTGATAAGGTTAAGCTTTTCTTAGCATTCTTGCCGAAAGTGGCCGTTTTCCGCAAAAATGCTAAGAAAAACTTAACGTTCTCACTTTGAACTGTAAACAGTAGTTCATAAAATAATTTGAAGGGTTATCTAGGGCTTCACAAAGACAAAATTTTAAATGATATCTGAGTTTCTAGACTGCCTAGTGTCGATGTCGAAATATTCTACAGATCGTAGTAAGTACCTACTTAAAGTATTCTCACGAAATATGCCTCAGGCTCTTACAGACGAGCGACATTGTGTCAGCGTAAGCTAACGACCCCGGTCGGCGACCAGTGTTGCAAACTGTCATGCGACAGTGCGTCACAGAGAGCCACAGCTTGCGACCCTGGTCAGCAACCCGTGTCGCGAGCTGTAGCGTGAAATTTCATGTCGAAGAATTACGTGTCGTATAATGGAACTATATTCCACACATAAACTATTAACTAATGGTCACATTTTACACTATGTGACTGACTGACTCCGTGGTCCAGCGGTTAAGGTGTTTGCCTTGTTATCTGGAGATTGTGGGTTCAAGTCTCACTGGGCTGGGAAGCACTTTGTAAAAAGTTGTTTTCAGTATGGTTGGGGTATTGCAGGCTTGTATCACCTGATTATCTGAAAAGAAAGATGATTCCGTGCTTCGGAAGTCACGTAAAGCTGGCGGGTCCCGAACGCCTCTAGCGTTTGTAACCTATCCCAGGATCTTGGTCCCGGTCTACCTTAGGTTGTGGAGGTCAGACGGCAGTTAGTCTGTGTTTAAACCAGTAACCTCGTCAAATCAGCTAGGTTTGGTAGCGGACCGCTGAGAATGCAACCGGGAATACGCTCGGATGACAATGATGATATTTTAGGCTGTGTACCTTTATATCTATGGATAACCTCATTTCTTTCATATCGTATCTCATTGTTCTCGCCGATTGTAAGCTACCTTTAGTGCCTATGTTTATTGCATTACCAACGACAGTAACATGCCGGGAGATCCTCTTTCAAAGAGCTCCTGCAAAAACCCGGAACATTCCTTTGTTGGAGACAAAGGAATAACAACATTTTTATAGTGCAGAAAAAGATGTATGGAGAAGGTATGTTCATGTTTGTTTCAAGACTTGATAAATTTCGAGTACAATCTATATACAACGTGGAAGGGACATACCCGTAATAAATCGAACCACGGACTATACTAGATTATTGTAGTATAATTAAATTAAAATAACAGCCAAAAAAATAATAATTCGGTATTTCCATACAAAAGTGTGCGGCCGCCCGGGCGATTTGTATGGGAATGTCGATTTTTTTTTGTTTTTTTGACTGTAATTTTAATTTCATTATACTTTAGTGATTTAGTATAGCCCGTGGTTCGATTTATTACGGGTGTGTCCCTTCCACGTTGTATATACAGGGTCTAACATAATATACTGAAACTATTTTAAGGATGAATTCAGTCCCATGATACTGAACAACTTTTCCTAAGGAACATATATCAAAATATGAAAAATGTTTTTCTGGTTTCCATACAATCTCGGATCAGCTGATAGGACAATTTGTATGGGAAACCAAAAAATATTTTTTTATATTTCGATATATATGTTCCTTGGGAGAAAGTTGTTCAGTATCATGGACTGAATGCGCCCTTAAAATAGTTTCAGTATATTTTGTTAGACGTTATATAAATATAAAAATTAATTTCCCTAGCAATATGCGTCCCCGTTCCCCGTCCCCGCACCTCTCCCCCGTTCTTGTGCCGCCGTGCACAGGTGGGTGTGTGTTCGCCCGCTCTCGCCTCTCAACAAGGCGTGAACGGGGGGAGGTGCAGGGACGGGGAACGGGAACGCATATTGCAAGGGACCGTGTGAGATTCCTTTCTGTATACTACTACTACTATACAGGCTGACTTTTAAACCACCAGCCATATTTCTGGAGCAAGTTCAGTCCATGATACTGAACTACTTTCCATAAAAACAATTAACGAAAAACTAATATAAAAATTCGCTTTTTCATACAAATCAGCGCTCAGTCAAACGGATTTTCTATGGGAGGACGAAAAATTTTCATCGATTTTTAATAACTTTTTTTATAGAAAGTAGTTCAGTATCATGGACTGAACTTGCTCCAAAAATTTGGCTGGTGGTTTAAAAGTCAGCCTGTATACAGGCTGACTTTTTAGCGCTCAGCCAAACGGACTTTGTAAGGGAGGACGAAAAATTTTTATCAATTTTTAATATTTTTTTTTATAGAAAGTTGTTCAGTATCATGGACTGAACTTGCTCCAGAAAATTATCAGGTGGATAAAAAGTCAGCCTGTATATAGGTACTAATACTCTTACCGTCTTCTGTGGCCTTTGACTAAACACTAGACGTGGTAGGAGGTCAAATTTATTCAAGTGGGCAAGTAGCTATGGGCAAGTATTATAGGATTCGTAGAATCCTACCTTTCTATATTTTATTTCAGACAGCTTGTTATGGCTACAAAGCATCGTTAGAGAGATATTTACTTTGAGATCTAATAACTGTCTGGGTTTTTTGTAAGTCCATGTTAATTTGCTTAATTAATTCTTCAGAATCGTCGATGTATTATGCCTGTTTACAAAAATAGATCGAAAAAGAAAGCGGATTATTACGAAAATTTTAAGAATCGTACCTAACAAAAGTAACATATATAACTATAACAGAAAGTTAAACAATAAATCATTGTTTCAACAAGATTTTAGTTAGTTTCATTTGTCTCGTTGTTTGTGTGTCCGTAATTAAATCTTGCAAGCTAAATTAGCCCACTTCTCATTATTCGATGGAGCTGAAATTTTATATATGTACCTACATACTTTAGATATGTAATATTTCAGCTTAAGAGACCCCTCCCACACTAGCGTCTTTCGAGCGTCGTCGTTGCTCGGCGTTTTTTGCGAACAAGTACAATTCGCAACATGGGTAGATACGGGTATTTATCTAATCTACCGGGTTAATACCCAAATGAGTAGATTGGGTATTTATCCACCGCCCCTCTCTAGACAAGTGGATTGTGTTGCGAATTGTAATTTTTCGCAAAAAATGTTGAGCTGGCGCCGCGGTGACGTGACGCCAGCGCTGCGTAAGCACGGCGTTCGGCAGTCGGCCAGCGCTGGCGTCGCGTCGACGCTACGCAAACGCTGACACGACGACGACGCTCGAAAGACGCTAGTGTGGGGGTCTCTAAGTTGGGTGACTATTGACAATGACATATTATAATACCAACGATGTCATCTTCTTATAATGTCTGTCTCCAAGAATTATAGTTTTTATATCATGTTCGCTTTTCTGAAAGTGCTTATTCCGAAAATGTTTGCAACCTCAAAATATCTTCCTTCTTACAATTTAGGCATTCCACTTATTTTCAAAATGTCATTAAACATGAACATGCAACATTTACCTAGAATATCTTTATACAATACAATACAAATTATCTTTATTGCACCATAATAATTAATTAAATAAAAATAACAAACACAAAGAAAATATTGGTACAAAGGCGGACTTATCGCTAGATGCGATCTCTTCCAGTCAACCTTTGGGTAGAGGAAAAATTAATAGTACGGAATAAGGTGGGTGCAGTATTATCATTTTAAAGTAAACATCCAATGTCCTTCTCAGGGTCATAAACCATCTCTAAACCAAATTTCATATAAATCGGTTCAGCGGCGGCTTAGTGAAAGAGTAGCAGACAGACAGACAGTGTTACTTTTGCATTTATTAAGTAGTATTGATTAAACTCTTCCGGCTAGTTCTTCTCCAACGCAAGGTCTTTGGTATCCTTGACATGCATGTAATATAATATTTAAAAAAAAAGAAGTGCTGGCTCGCCACCTACTAGATGGGCCCCTCAAAGCAGCCGATGATTGTTGTCAGCAAAGGGGCAACAACACTGGTGTGGGCAACTCAGGGGTGTCGAGAGGAGTGCTGCGCTTTCTCCGAAGTTAAATGTAGTCCGAAGTAAAAAGTAAAATTATGAAGCCAATAAAGGCAATGCAGAGCTGAGAGTCCTGCGAGCCCTCTTGGGTTTCAACCCCGACCAATGAAGGCACGTCGGGGACGAGGGCTCTGACCGACTCTCTGGAGCACTCGGGTCGTTACTCACCAACAGCTCGCCACAAGCTGCCCTGTGGGTATTAATATTAGTCATTGTGAGTTGAAGTATCACCATTTTGTGACGTTTTATTCTCTTAACAGTACAAAATAATTTATATTTGACTCAGTCATCTACCCAATTATCAAGTGATGAAAAAACATTCAAAGATAAATGATATTGAGTTTACCTTAGAAATGTATCTTTTTCAGGGCGATGCATCTGCGATGAACCAAGAAATACCATGCCAACAAGATTTTGAATTGGACTGTCAGGTGACTTGATTCTTCTCCTCTAAGCGCGTTGGTTGGAATCCTAACTGGTCCTCGGTTGGATGAGCGTTTCGGCTTTTTTTCTTATGATCATCATCATCATCAGATCGATTTTAGTTTCCACTACAGAAGCAGGACTCTCTCTGTACTACAAGAGCCATATATTAGCCAGAGCAGCCAGAGGATTTAGCCTACCTATACTCTCCACGCTGGCCAGACGGGTTGGAGAGGTCTTATTGATGTTTAGCTTTGTTTAGTTTGTGTTTCCTAAGTCGCTTTCTACGACATCTACGGGAAGACTTGGAGTGGTCTAATTATGGGCTCGTGGCAGGCGGTGGCTGGTGAGTGGGGAGGGCAACAGCCGCGCGTGTAGTAAAGTCAGTAGGTTAGCCATTTATTAGAATGTTGGGAGATTTTTTCCTACAGTTTTGTGTTCTTCTATTAAAGATTTAATAATAATTCAAATATAGCTAGGGGGTGTACGAGTACGAGTACGAGTCAACCTGTACGAGTATAAGGCTTGAAATTACGTCAAGCGGACGCCCCGGACGGGTTCAGTCCGTCTCTGTCACAAACCCTACGTGCGATAGGGACACGTGATCGCACGTGGCGTTTGTGACAGACGCAGTGGCTTAGCGAGGGGGGAGGGGGCAGGCCGGGGGGGGGAGGGTTAGCACCCTCGTCGTCAGAAAAACTGGCGCAAAATGAGTCAAGTAACGGGTGGGGTGTGCGCGGCAAATTTTCTGTCGGCCCCGGGCGGCGAAAGCCCACGCTACGCCACTTTACAGACGGACTGAACCGTCCGGGGCGACCGCTTGTCGTAGTCGCTGCGCTGCGTCGTGCATGCCTGTGCTGTGGTCATGCATTATTATTTTACATACATTTCGTGGGACTGTTTTGCGCAATAATGTTTGAAGTTACTCTTCACAGTACCTATACCTATTATTTTTCCCTGGTTTGCTGGTCTAACTAAACTAAAAACTAAACATTTTTTCAGATCGAGAAATTCGACGTGAAACTAGCTGAGGAATTGGTTGAGAAACTCGAGAACTACAAGACTTCTACATTAGAGCTCGTAAGTTTCTAGCTTTTCATTTCTTATTACAAGCTTTTATTTAATTTCACCTGTCACGTTGTCTGTGCGTCTGTAATCATAAATCTTGCAAGTTAAAATAGACACTTCCCATTATTCGATCGAATTGAAACTTCCCATTATTATGTATTTTGGGTGATGGACAATGCAATATTATGGTATCAAAGACCTAATCTTAAGATGAAGCCAGAGGCTGGCTATGTCATTTCGGTAATAAAAAAACATAACCCCACCGATTATGGGCTCAATTCATTCGTCTTGAGGAGCTTAGGAGCTTTTAAACTTTTTAGTTTATTGTTTTAAATAAAAGCAATTAAAAAAAAACCGTGGCCGTTTTTCGCAAATGTGCGTAGTAAAGCTTAACGTTCTCACTTTAAACTGTAAACAGCTTATCTTCGCACATTTGCCAAAAGTGGCTCTTTTTCGCAAATGTGCAAAGAAAAGCTTTAAAAATAAATCATTTCAAAGGAAACTGAGATATCATTTAAAAAATTTGTCTTTGTAAACCCTTAGATAAACCTTCAAATTATTTTATGAACAGTTTAAAGTGAGAACGTTAAGCTTTTTTACGCGTTTTCGCGGAAAACGGCCAGTTTTGTCAAAAATGCGTAGAAAAGCTTAAAGTTCACACTTTAAACTGAAAACAGCAGTTCATAAAATAGTTGGAAGGATTATCTTAGGGCTTGGAGTCAGACTCGCACTTGCCCCTGTTTTTTTTAACTATAATTTATTGTCTAGCGACGAACTTGAAAGTCATTACAAGATTTGTTTGTACTAGGATCACATTTAAGGCCATACCTGAATTTTCCGGGGTCCAGTGCTGCCCCCATTTCAAAATAAATAATTTCAAAGAAAACAAAGACATTATTTAAAATTTTGTTACTATCAAATCCTAGAAAACCCTTCAAAGTATTTTATGAACTACTGTTTACAGTTTAAAGTGAGAACGTTAAGCTTTACTACGCACATTTGCGAAAAACGGCCACTTTTGGCTAATGTGCGTAGTAAAGCTCAACGTTGGTAGTAGCAAAATTTTAAATGATGTCTCCGTTTTCTTTGAAATGATTTATTTTAAATGGGGGCACCACTGGACCCCGGAAAATTCAGGTACGGCTTTAATGTATGGCTTTAAATCTACCTTTTTTGGGTCCCGTACCCAAAGAGTGCAAACGGGGCCCCATTTAAGAGACTACGCTGTCTGTCCGTCTGTCACAGGGCTCGATCCGTATAGCTAGACACTTGAAATTTTCACCGATTATGTATTACTGTGGCCGCTATACCAACAAATTCTAAAAATATAAAAAAGTTGAAAATCAAAGGGTCGTCAGTCATAAAAGAAACACGTCTTTTTTTCAGCGTTTTTACTCGATCTTTATAACAGTATTAACTAGATACTTGAAATTTTCACCGATTATATTATGTATTAATATAATTAATTGTCCTGGGTCTTGGGTGTTTATCTATATATGTATTTATTATAAAATATAGTGTCGTTGAGTTAGTATCCCATAACACAAGTTTAAAAACTTTGGAGCTAGCTCAATTAGTGTTATTTGTCCTTGTATATTTATATACATCGTGGTATAGCAGCCTCAGCCCATGTAACTGAAAAATTTTGTTTAACAACTTTCACGAAACTAAAAAAAATGAGTTTTCATACAAACTGATCAGCTGATCGAGTCAATTTGTATGAAAATCCGATTTATTTTTTTTGGATTTCGTGAACGTTGTTGAACAAAAGTTTTTCAGTTTCATGGGCTGAGGTACACATCTGAGAAGTTTCGCGTTCTTTAATTAACACGATGTATTTATATTAATATGGCCGCTATAACAAGAAATACTTAAAATAAGATAGTTAACAATTTAAGGGGTTGTCACAAGAAACGTGTTTTTTAACGTTTTAAACATTGTATGGAGGTACGAAACCCTTATAAATTACCCTATTACTGCGAGTTGGAGGACTCGTACATAAGGGTTCCGTACCTCCATAAAATGTTAAAAACGTTGAAAAACACGTTTCTTGCATGACAACCCCCTTAAATTTTTAACTATCTGTTTGCCGGGTTAATAAATATTTAAAAAAAACTCCCAAAATATAGACTAGTGAGTGTCGGGTCATACGTACGCCCTGCAAAATTTACTAATTATGACCCGAAAATGTAGTTTTCTCCTACAGCAAACAACCTTACTAAAGGAGTTGTATCCAGGGCTTAAGGCCCTTAATATATAAAATAATATAAATAAAATAATTATATATAAAAAAATGCTGATGTATTCGTGTTTTGGATATATGGATTATGGTTTAAATGTAAAAAATTACTAAAGCAAACTATAGTTTGCGTCTATAATGAGCCCGCTACATCGGATTAACGATTAACGCGCTTCAAAAATACTATGTACATCTTGTATGATACCGGTGAACAGGGAAATACTCGGATGTCTTGTCGTATGACATAAACAAAACCATATCGAGATTTAAAATCTTTAAAATCGTTCAACGCCATCTATGGGTAAGTTGACGTAGACTAACGGGAGTTTAAGGGGACGGCAAGCCGGCGGGCGACACGGAGGGTGGCGTTAATTTTAGCGTTTCACTTTCAAAGCAAATTGATAGGTATTTTGTGAGATATAAAGTGGAAATGTAACTGCCGTGCCGTGTGGTTCCGGCCTAGAATAGGACCATCTCTTCCTGTAGATGTCGTAAGAGGCGAATAAAGGAATAAGCACAAAAATCTTGTGCTTCTTCTTCTTATCGAGTCGAAATGGTTACACTGTAGCTTCAATTTTGAAATCACCTAATCTTGTGCTACATCTACATTACCAAAGAGTGTTGACGTCAGGCAGGCGGCCGGTCGTAAAAAAATGCTCTTAGCGTTAAGTCCGCGATTTGTTAAAAGTAGAGTATTAAATCAAAACTATAGCCAAATCGTTTACACTGTTCCGGCTATTTCATCTCCATTTCGCAAGCTCTTTGGCATCCTTGGCGGTGGCCAATGACATGCATATTTGGAGAATAAAAAGCGGGTAAGAAAGAAAATAATAATAAAAACATCTGTTGTTTTGATAATAATGGCAAATGAAACATAATTGCTAATGAAATTATGGCAAATGAGACATAATTTATAATGAAATATTGGCAAATGAAAATATGGCTCATAAAATAATGGCAAATGAGACATAATTGCTAGTGAAATTATGGCAAATGACACATAATTCCTAATGAAATTATGGCAAATGAGACATAATTGCTAATGAAATTATGGCAAACGAGACATAATTGCTAATAAAATTATGGCAAATGAGACATAATTTCTAATGAAATTATGGCAAATGAAAATAAGGCTCATAAAATTTTTGCTAAAATTAGGTAATTTAATTAGTAAACCAGAGGGCTTACAGAAACAGCGGACTATTATAGTATGGATGGAAGCAAAATCATCAAGCGCGAAAATTATATCAAAATTTGATTTTGTAAGTCAAAATAATTTATTATTATTACTTATCTTCAAATAAAATCAAATCATTTATTTGCAACTAGCGGCCCGACCCGGCTTCGCACGGGTTGTATTATACATATAACCCTTTCTCATGAATCACTTTATCTATTAAAAAAAACCGCATCAAAATCCGTTGCGTAATAGCATAGCAAGCATACCTACATAGGGACAGACAGCGGGAAGCGACTTTGTTTTATACTATGTAGTGATAGTAGGGTCAGATACAAGTGTTATTGTTTAATACATTATACCTAGCCTACATAACCGTTTAAAACAGTATGCAAAATTTGTTACTTATAGCTAATAGTTATCTAATCTCTACCTGTAACGGTTTCATGCATTTTCTATAGTTATTTATGGATGGATGAAGCTGATGAATGTATATATTCATTCAATATAAAGTAGGTACATATTCATTCAATATTTACAAGTACAAACTGCATCACTTTCTGTCGATACCGTCGCCTGGGCCAATCAGTGGCTGCTGAATGACTTTGCGTCATATCGGACATTGGCCGACAGTTGACGTTGCGTCATGCGACAGACAGTCAAGTTACTCTACCAAAATATTATATTTAGCTGATTGTAGACAATAGATAAGGTTTTGACGATTTTTTTTTCTAGGAGAAGCAGTTGGGCGGTTTAGAGATAGAAGTGCATCATATTCGCTTAGAGATGGATGCTGTAAAGGGAGCCCCGACGGTCTGCCAAGGAAAATCAGGCAAAGGCAATGCATGTTTTCAGCCGTCTGTGAGTGTTTGATTATTTAATATTGAATCACTATCATTTCAGCCGCATAGCGTCCACAGCTGAACATGGTCTGTCCTATGGTTTTCCAAAATGGCCGATCTAGAGCGGTCAGATCGTCTGACCACCTTGTGGGTGGGTGTCCAACGCTTTTTGCCCCATCGGCCATCGGTTCGTCGCGCTATGTGTCCCGCCCGCCTACTGCCAGTTTAACGCGCTATTTCTGATTATACTGCTGATTATTTCATATTGAATGAGATTTTTTTTTACAGTTTTAGTTAATACTACTTAGCATGAACAATCAGTCCCTATAGCATTACATTCACATCTAAGTTTTTTTTAATAATAATGTGACGTTTTTGTTTTTAGCCTAGTGGACCACCAGAGCCACCGATGGGTAAAGCGGTAAGAAAGATTACGTCCTTTTATTTATATATATATATATACAGAATGTTTGGAAGATGGGTGCAAAGCCTTAAAGCAGAGTTAGTATAGACCGTTCGGAACCATTTGAACGAAACTTGTCTTATATGAATAGTGGCTAGTTTATTTTTAATTATTTTTTATAGTTTTTATAAAGTGGCTATTTTAAATTATTAAGCATCATAAGTTTTTTTTTAATAAACATATTAATTTCATAACTTAAAAAAATATTTACTTTTAAATAACTGTAAAAAATTGTTTCGTATGTTTTATTACATTACTTTATTTAAAAAACGTAAATCCCTTTATCTTTAAACTGGCCGTTATTTAAGAGTTACTGCAAAATTCTGGGTATTTTCACCAAAAACTATATAAAAATTATTAAAAAAAACTAGCCACTTTTCATATAAGACTAGTTTCGTTCAAATGGTTCCAAATGTTTTATACTAACTCTACTTTAAGGCTTTGCACCCATCTTCCAAACATTCTGTATATACAGGGTCTTACAAAATATACTGAAACTATTATAAGGAGATTAAAATTTTTCGGGGTCCAGTGCTGCCATTTGAAATAAATTATTTGAAAAGATTTTCGGGGTTCAGTGCTGTTATTTGAAATAAATTATTTGAAAAGATTTTCGGGGTTCAGTGCTGTTATTTGAAATAAATTATTTGAAAAGAAACTAAGATATCATTTAAAATTTGGTTGTTGTAATCCCAAGATAACCCTTCAAACTATTTGATGAACTACCGTTTACAGTACGTGAAGCTTTTCTTCGCACATTTGCGAAAAACGGCCACTTTTGGCAAATGTGCGAAGTCATAAGTCAAGACATCTGTCACAGCAGAGGATTAAAACTTCTGGATAAATGTGTCTTACCACTCTTAAATGAAACAACCAGGTTAAAGGGGGTTACCAATATGTATGTAGATGACATCTCTGGTAATAGAATGTGCCGCATTGTGCGCTACGTCCCGGCTTGTGACAGCTCATTAAGATAGCGTGTGTGCAAGCCAGCCGGAAGACCGCCCATTGGCTTTGACTGAAGAAACGACTGGTTTTAGCTTACAAAGGATTAATAGGTTCGTTGCAGAGAATGTCGGCCACGCGTGTTCGTTTCATTATGCAACGAACTATTTGTACGATGGACAAAGATAATATAATTACTAACGTAGCAGCAGCACACATATAACCATATACGAGTACCATTGACTTATAACATATATTACTAGCGTAAATAATTGACGAGTTCATATTATTTAATTTTATAATAACATATTTTTTGACCGCTTACAATGTTTGTAATAAAGTCAGGATCGTAGTAAGAGGAGGTCAATAGTCTCTGCCTACCCCTGTGGGAAACAGGCGTAATAGAGCATGATTGTATGTACTCGTATGTATGTAATAAAGTTGATAAAATAAAATGAAAAAAAAGCCATTTAGTGACTTATTTAAAAACCTTATTTAGAAAAAGCATTACTTATAGTTAAATGTCTTTTCAAACAGGTGGCGTTTTAATATTTTTTTTTTTAATTTATTGAACTTAATTATAAAATATATTATATATTATTATATATATATAATATATATATATTTTGTAATTAAGTGTTGTGTGTCTTGTGTTAACAAAGCTAAACAAAGTTCAATCAATGAGACCTCTCCAACCCGTCTGGCCAACGTGGAGAGTTAAGGCCAAATCCTCTGGCTACTCTGGCTATGTATGGCTCTGGTAGTACAGAGAGGGTCGTGTTCCTGCAGTGGAGACTAATGATGATAATGATCATTACAAATAGACGGTCGACCGAAAAGGTGGTGCAGACAGAGCACCACAAGAGCAAGAGAGTGTAAAACGCAACTTTTTAACTAAGTCGATAGCTCTAGAAAGTTTCAGGTATACTGCATTTGGACCAACATCAAAGACTTAAAGGTTCTTTTTAATGGCCGTAAAATAAACGCACAGCTATTTTTATTTTTTATTTTTATCTGTTGCAGTGTGGCGTGTGTCCCCCGTGCCCCGCACCATGCAACCCCAATGCACCACCGGTAATTTTTATCTATTTCATATAAAAGCAATCATTGAATAACTGACCGGGACCGACTGGGGCTGGACTGACCGCTTTCTTTGAATGTAGACGAGTACTAAGAATGGATTTACTATAATTCACCCTTTAAAGGGGTATATGGGGAACAAGCTTGTGTGTAATACAACTGAAGTCGTTTCTTTTTACTCATTTTGATTAACCCCCGGCAAAAAAAGAGGGGTGTTATAAGTTTGATGCTAAAGTCTGTCTGTATAGTAGCGTAGCACTCAAATGGATGGACCGATTTCGATGGGTTTTTTTACGTAAAAGCAAGTTCCCTCTATCATCACCCCTCTTTTTGAATCGAAGGCTAAAAATAATAAAATTTTATTTGTAACAGACTCCAGCTGAGAGAGAAGTCGCAAGGCTTACTATTATACTCAAACAGACTGAGGAGAATTTCAAGACCAAAGTCACAGAGGTAACGGTTTTAAGTACTTATCTATTTTATACAGGCTACTTATCTATTCCCATACAAATCAGCGGTCAGCCAAACGGATTTTGTATGGGACGACGATTTTTAATAACTTTTTTTATAGAAAGTAGTTCAGTATCATGGACTAAACTTGCTCCAAAAATTTGGCTGGTGTTTAAAAAGTCACCCTGTATGTTAGTAAAAGGGCAATGAGTGGTCTGTTGGGCAATGCATGTTGCGCGTATGAGCACTGAGCGATGAAGACTCAGGGATACAACGAGAGATCATCCACCCGAGTTTCCACCCGAGAGATGGTGGATAACATTAGAAGATATGTCGGTCACAAGTGGATGCAGAAAGGCTAGAAACAGGGAGTTGTGGACGTCTATTGAGGAGGCCTTCGTCCGAAGGCAGAGAAACAAAATGCTGAAATGATTGTTGTTGAGATTTTATACATTCTATCCAAACAGTTTTTTTTTATTATTAATTTCATAACTCTTTTTGCATGAAAGTGATGGAACGTACTTGAATCATACGGCATGATAGGAAGACTACATAAAAAAGTAAAGGTACCTACGTAGTCAAACCACATCCAAGCACACGAGTATGAAAACGTTGCATATACGTAAGCCCAGAAATGACTATTAGTCTATAAAAGTTTTAGTTGTGGTAGAGCCACGCTACCGGCAAAACTCAGTTTTGCTAGTAGCATGAATGGGCCGGCTCGTCCGGGGAAGTACCACACTCTCACAGAAAATCGACGTCTGAGTAGTAGCATCACCGCTTCCATGCTTCGTTCGGTGAGTGAGAGAGCCGGATAGGATTTTATTTATATTTTGTTTTTAATCGTACAATTTTACCTCATTTAGTGCGCTATGCTCCGAACGGAACTGTTGAAGAAGAAAGAAGAACTAGAGAAGGAGAGATGCCAACACCGCGAGACGCAGAGCAAGTTGCGTGACCTTGAGATGAGGTTTGAAGGCTTGCAAGCCCAGACCAACATGCTGCTGGGCACTAAGGAGCAGGCGTTTGAGCAGGTAATATAATATAATTTTTCTTACCTTGTCCTGAGAATTTGATATAGCGTGAGGGCCGGGGCCAACTGTGTCTAAATATTTATCGCATTTCTCTTTATTTACCCTTCGCTATATCTTTGTCTGCTTATCGTCACGTTAGTCCATTTTTTTATTTATAACTATGCTGATCTTTTTTTTAAATCATCTTTCAAATCTATCAACCTTAATTACAGACTTTCTTCTCTTAATTAAAAAATAGATATCAATGTTCCAAAATAAGGAATCACGAGCCCATTTACTCGTACCCATTTACTATAGGCCTGTACGATTCGTCTTGATAAATACTATGGCCTTAGAAGATTATTTAACACTAGCTGTGCCCGCGACTTCGTTCGCGTAGTTGTCGGAACGTAATGTTATATAGCCTAAAGCCTTCCTCTATAAATGGACTACCCAACAAAAAAAGAATTTTTCAAATCGGACCATTAGTTCCTGAGATTAGCGCGTTTAAACGAACAAACAAACAAACTCTTCCGCTTTATAATATTAGTATAGATGTCATGAATATCTCTGAAAGCAATTCTTCGCCTTATTATACCGTCTTCGGTACCGTTCTACCGTACGGTTACCGTACCGTTCTACCGTGCCTTATATTTGTAGTTTTACACAAACCTCTTTCGGTGGTATCTGATAGTTTGCCAGTTTCTATCATATTTAGAGTTACATATTTACCTCTTAGAGTAGGTATATATTACTTATAGAAACTGGCTTTTAGAACATATGATATTGACATGCTTATCTAAATCCAATGTCTACAGGAGATGAACGTATCTGCGTTGAAGCAGTGCTATAGGGAAGCCAGGGAAGAGATCGACGAATTGAGGATCTTGATGAAGGAACAGAACGACCAGCTTCAGGATTATAGGGTTAAGGTAAGTCGTTCTCTGTTTGAGATGGAAGTGTGATACTTTTTTGGGAGTCGATTTTGTATAGATGATTGCACTTTAGTCAACTTTGTTAGTTTCTAAGCCAAATAGACAAAGAAGAAGACAATGAGGTATGAATAAAAGAAGATGATGAAGGAGATGCAATCGTTACATGGATAAAATACCTTATAGAGGGTAATGATTCTTTTGATCCTTCATTTGGTTTGGTGTATAGAAATGAAGATTTTATCATATAAGTATTCTTAGTGCCTAAATGTAACTTGATATGCAACGCAAACACGTAGTATTGACGTCGAGGCTTTTAGAGTTAAGCACCAGGAAAAAATAAATTTTTAGGCATTAAAATCATTCCAATATATCTCAAAAACTGTCATTGACGACCTCTGTGGCATAATGGTCAACATCCATTAATCCGAAGGTTCTGGATTCGATCCCCAGCCAAGGCAAGTTGGAAAATGGCCTTTTTAAAATTGTCCTGGGTCTTGGGTGTTTATCTATACTCGTATATGTATTTATTATAGTGTCCCATAACACAAGTTATCCCTATATATTTATTTACTATTTATTGTCTCTGTGCATACAATATCTCTATGAGCTGTCTCTGTTATACAATGGTTTTCGTTTAGTACCTTCAAGCCCAGCAGCTAGTCGAGGAGCAGCGGCGCCAAATGGACATGATGGACATAGACAACACCAGGATCAGTGAACAGATCAACTTGGAGATCCAGAGAGTCAAGGTAATCCCGTTTTACCAATTGAATTTGTTTAATAAGATGCGGTAACCTATACGCAAATAGGTAACTAGGGTAGATATCGTTAGTCCGACACATGTGGCAGGACTTGGATTTGATTACAAGTAATTGTACCCGTACGGTTTTGTACAAGTTAATTTGAGTCTATCGAACTAACAGTACAAGCATAACTATGCTTGTTGTTGTAGTAATACAACTGTATTAGTTTGTTATATTTATTACTTTTGGGTACTTGGAAAATTTTGTTATATGCTCATACTAATTAAAAATAATCTGTTTGTTACTTGGCATAAGACTTATAATATGACTGCTGTCTTGTGATTGCACCTTTTCTCGTGCACCTTATGCTCAGCAAGTGCTAAGTATAAAGAGGCAAAATTTAAGCAGAATATCTGCATTCTTCTCGCGTGCTTAAATAATTTTTATTTTTTACAGCTGAAGTTCCAAGAGAAGCTGCAAGAGTTGGCTCCCATTCCGGATCTATTGAAGGCAACGCAGATGCGGCTAAAGGACGCGCAACAGTCTCAGGCTATCGCTGAACACAATGCTGAACAACTGGCTAGGGAACTCAACTGCGCCAGAGAAAAGGTACTTGTTTCTTCTTGCGTCGTTCCCTTATCCCTGGCTTAGTACGGTACGGCTTAGTTCAATAAGAAGCGATTAAATGACAGATGCCTGAAATACTGCACGGAACAGTATCCTCAAGTCCAATGCTCGTAGTACTTTCCATGATGCTGTAGAGAAGCGCAATCGGAGGACCATCGCAGAATTAAGATAAAGACTGATGTATTTTGCCAGGAGAGAGGACTAGGTATCTACGGAACGACAACTATCAATTTAATATGGACAATTATTATATTTTTTGGAAGAATACCGGGCATATAATATCCCTCCCCCATTCATTTTCTCTGCCAGAACGTTCATCATCATCATCCGTAGTTCAGTATCATCACCCGCTGTCGGAAATATATCTCTTTCAATGATATTTACCAAGATTCTGTTCTACAGTACTGTTTTATCTATGTTCAACTGGTCGTCTTTCTCATCTCAATGACCTACCTTGCCACCGGACGACAGCGGACTGCGCTTACCATGAATGGACCCGCAGAACAAGCATCATCAAGCAAGTATTATCAAGCGTTCGGATAACATGGCCTGGCCATTATCCGAATGCTTGATGATCTTCTTTTTTTTCCCGCCTTTTCCGTAATTGGGGTCGGCTATTAATGTCAACTCCCTCCAAAATTTTTTGTCCTTCGCCATCTCCGTAGTTCCACTTCTTTCTCGATCTTCTCTTTCCTCTATACCCGTCTACTTTCAAGCATACCATATTTTTTTGCCAGATGTTTGGCATCCTTACTCATTACGTGGTGGCCATATTACGTCAGGCGATGGCTTTTCAATTTGTCTACTAATGCTTAATGATCACTGAAAATAGTTATCGACTGTTACGAATTGATTTATTTCCCTCGGAATGTTCTATTAGATAGATAGTTTCAAACTTTATTCACTAAAAGGCCATAGGTACATGAATAAGTCCCAATGATTATCAAAGATCTAGTATAGAAGTAATAGTAGATATGTAGTAATGCAATGTGATTGTACCGTGAGAAGTGACCTAGATAGTGAAAAGTTCCTGACTCAGCATGATGTCACAAACGAACTGGTCGAGCTGCAACGCTGATAATTCTGCCAGAACCAATATTAGAGGTATGTGCTAAGTCCTTTAGTCACCTCTTACGACATCACGGAAAGAGATGAAGTTGTCGTATCTAGGCCGGTACCATAAGTCACAAAAATAATATGTAAGGAGGTGTAAATAATAATGCCTGGATAAGTCATTTCTAAATTTCGAAATCACAATAAACTTTTCCTCCAGGTCCACATGCTCCTGCACAGTGCCACGAAGCCGCCTGAGAAGATTCCGGAGAAGGGTGCTGATGAGAAGCAGATGGCGCTACTGCAGCAGAGGATAACCCAGCTCACGGAGGGCAACATGTCGCACAAGGGCGAGATCGAGCGGCTCAAGTAATGATTTTGTTTCTTTATTAGGCAACTTACCAAGTAATTATTAAAAAAAACAAAAAACCCGACTGTCGAGACATAAGTTGTATATATTTTTATAATCTTGGTATAAAATCCTGTAATTTGATACCCAACTCGACAGATTTTAAATAAAAAAAAATTATGAAGACATAATTGGGCGCGTTAATCCGCCATTTTGGATTAGGTATTTAAATTTTTGATATACTCAGTGTCACTCTTTGAGTTAGGACAAATCTAACGACACCTCAAGCTAAAATCCGGCCGGTTAGGCTGTAGAGCGTGCCAAAGAAATTTACATACAAACATACATACACTCGAAAAACATAACCCTCCTTCTGGCGCAGTCGGGTAAAAAGAGAGAAGCTTCTCAATTCGATTTTTTATTTATGTTCGCCATTGATTTCTCTATTTTAGAACCGATTTAGAAAATCTTTATTTGAAAGGGTATACGTGCAAATTGGTCCCATTGTTACCAGGTTAAGATCATCGTGTTCAAAGGCTAAATGGAATCGTAGTAAAACTTAAGAATCTATTGTTTTTAAAATGGGCTAGGAACCTATCGAGTATATTTCATGTCTCCTGAGCCAAATGGTTGACTTTATGCAAACGTCTCCCATTTTTGTTTCCAATTCTATTCTATCTTCGGCGGTTTCCGTTAATTATTAGAATAATCCGTTGTTATAGGGCCAACGTGATCCGCATGGAGGAGGCTGTGCTGGCGAACGAAAAACGTCTCCAGGAGAAGATGCACGAGTGTGCTCAGCTCGGAGGCGAACTGGATCGCGCCAGGGATGAGGCGGCGAGAGCATTACAAAGGGCTAATGATCGTACTGAGACCATCAGAAAGTGAGTGATGATCTTTTATATGGTGTATGGTCAGGGTATGGCGCTTCATACAAGCGGAGTCATTTATGTCTAATACTACTACAAACGGGACTTTACATCTGTGTTCACGTAAATGGGATCCAACGCCTCTCCCCCGCTCTTGGGTGCGTTTGATGGCTTTCTTAGGGTTGGATCTCATCTATCAGCACGGAACAGCACTTTCCTATACTGCTATCCTTTTCTGTCGCTCAGAACCGTCATTTGCCAGAGCGAGAGAGAGTGACAGAACGCTTCAGCACCGGTCGTGCTGCAGCGTTCCGTCGTTCTCTCTCTCGCTCTAGCAAATTACTGTTCGACACTGTACGACAGATGAGATCCAACCCTTAACCGGACTTGAATATTTCACTTACCTTTTTTTCCACAAAAAAAGCGACGCGTCAATAGGACGAATTACGCAAAACTCGGCGCAGTTAGCGACACTAGCACATACAATAAACATTTTGCTGTCATTCTACATGTCATCTCATGTATTTAATTTATGCCATTGCTGTGGCATTAATGGTTTCTTACTGCCATTTAAATACCTAATACCTATATAATTTTACAATGAAATCTGAAGAAAAACTCAGAGTTGCTCAGTGGGCAATGTTAGGAATAACATTGCTCGATCACATACGAAACGAGGTGATTCGAAGGAGGACCTAAGTCAGGGACGTTGTTGATACTATAAAAAGACAGAAATGGAAGTGGGCAGGACACATAGCGAGAATGGACGCAGATCGATGGACCAGAAATGAGTGGCGACCATGAGCCAATAAGCGAGGTAAAGGACACCCAGAAATGCGTTGGGTAGACGATATTAAGCGTCACGCAGGCCGCAAATGGATGCAGGTGGCAAGGAAGAGACACAAATGGAATGATATGGAGGAGGCCTATGTCCTGAAAAGGATAACATAGAGGCTGCTATGGATGGATATAATTTTACAAATTTATTGCGACTTTGATGTACTTGTCATTGACAAACATTTGTTTCCGGTCTGCGCTAATGCTGCAATCTGGCGGCAGAACACTGCAGTAATAACTCCTATTAGGCGAAGATAAAAACAAAAACAATATTTACATCTCGCGATGTTTCACCAGGTGCATGCAGACCACTGTAGCAGAGTTGGAGAGACAGCTCGCAGCCTCAAGGGCGCAAGTCAAGTCCGCAGAGAAGGAGCGTGAAGAGGTCAGTATTCACACTACATGACCATATAATTATTTCTTTGCAGCCTATATTAGTTCACTGCTGGATTAAGGCCTTTTCTTATAAAGAAAGGATATGCCTATTATCACAGAACTAGTACTCACGTACAGAAGTCTCACTTAGCAAAGAAGTTCAAAGAAATATCTACTCAATGTGGTTAGCGATATGGTTTAATTTAGCTCACGTCAGAACTCAGCACCTTTTAGTTTAGATACCTAGACATCCATTGCAAGCCAATTTCATTCTTATTACTCTGGACAAACAATTCGTGTAATGAATTTACCACTCCGAGGGGCCGCCGCGCGCTTACTAATAATGTAGGTATATTTTCGATAACTTAATGGGGAGTGACACCAGGCCTGCTATAATCACAAGGCTGAGCACCTGCTCAGCAAACCACCTGGTTTGCTGAGTGTAAATGCTATGAAATCGTCGCATAAAGGTCGCTGCAGCCCATTTTCTGTAGAGAGCAGGGCTTGGAATACCGTTAAAAATCTGGTAACTGTCAAACGGCGTTAACGTTATCAGAAAAGATAAAGTTATGCTGGGTAACGTTATTTTCCAACCATTTACCGAAATTAAATTAAATTCAGATATTAACGGTAAAAGGTATTGTTAAGATTGTATTTCTTTTCGATATTTAACAGAATAAATTGATGACAGTTTGTCTAGTAGGCTACTAGAGCTACACCGATGACGTGATAGTCTGTGCTACCTCGGGTTCGATTCCCAGCGCGATGTATTACACCTATATAATATTACTTATATCGTTAATTGATAACGTTTTATAACTGTATTATCGATACCCCTTATAACGTTATCAGTAATACCTGTATGAAAATAACGTTATTTAACGTTACTTTTAGTGTGAACTTGGTATCGTTAACAAGCTCTGTCTGCTTAAATCTAAAAGACCCGAAATGGATCAAGGGCTATAGTAGATATTGTTTGAGGCAAGCTGAAAACTTGTCTTATACTTCTGTATAATACTCTAAATCAGAACTGCAGACCTGGCTGAAATTAATCTTAACTAATCCCGAAAAATCATTCCACGCGATATGTACCGCGGCGGGCGGGGCTTAAAATATGAACAGCGTGGCGCGACAATTCGCTGTGACACTCGAGTCGTGCGGTTGCGTCGCAAGAAGTTTCCTTTGAGAATATTGCTGTGTTTTTGCGATAATCGATTCATTAAAAATTCCGTCATGTGCCGTGAAGTGGTGTAAAAGTCATACAGACATGAAAAACACAGGACTCACCTTTCATATGTAAGTAAATAAACATTTAAATATTGTACCTGGTGAGGTACAATATTAAAATGCCGGCCGCGGTCAACGCCACGAGCGGTGGCTCGTGGCGTTGACCGCGGCCGGCCGGCTCGTCGAAGCCGGCTGCTCAACCGACACGACGCCTACGTGACCATGTCGCGACCAATCGCATGCATCTTTGTCTATGTGTGTGTTTGAGTGTTTCGTTGTAATTACTGTTTGTTTGCTTAAATGGAATCAGAATCGAAGCGGTGAATGTAGGAGCATTAGATTTCTAGAGATTATATTTCGATAGTGTAGGCCAAATCCTCAAGTAGGTATGGTTCTGGTAGTATAGAGAGAGTCGTGCTCCTGCAGTGGAGACTAAAAAAGACCTGATGATGATTAGTGTATCTTTTTTTTCTTTTTTTAATCACACTGATTAAGCTAGCCCCAAAGTAAGTTTTTTAAACTTGTGTAATGGGATACTAACTCAACGATACTCGTACTATATTTTATGATATATACACACCAAACAACTTGCCCTGGCTGGGGATCGAACCCAGAACCTCCGGATTAGCGGTCTAGCGTGTTAACCATTACGCCACGGAGGTTGTCTATTTCTGTATCTGTATCTGCTTTCTGATTGACCTCTTATTAGACCGACGTCCCAGGGTACAATAGCATCATATAATACCTGGTATCACCAAAGACTCAAAAAACGATTTCTTACGAATTTTTTAGTAAGCCAAGTCAGAAGGGTCAAAGTTTTGATTTTTTGCAAAAAAATGTGTTAGGTGCTGATCTGCTTAGGTACTGACCCATCTGTACCTATCTGTTTTCCACCAGATACAATGCCGCATGCAGTGCCAGATTAAACGTCTGAATGAGAACTTCGAACAAGCGCAGTTCAGGATACTGGGCCTCCAGACTCAGGTGCAGACCCTGAGGAGAACTGCCTCCAGCACCGGTGAAGGGGATGCTGAAAACCAAGAGTGCTTGTGCAAGACTTTCTTTGAAAACCCTTGATTTAGATAAAATTTAGTATATTTTTTCAGCTAATTGCTAGCTATAGTAGTAACCATTTGAGGTGGCAATAGCAGTCATTTACGTATGAGTGCTACAATCCGACTAATAGAAATGAAATAAATTAGTAATGACAACAAAATTTCGTCTCCATAGAAAAAAAATCGAAATAGGTTTTTAGTATTTTTTCTTACTTTTGCCATATACGGCGGCGCCGCTAAATTTTAGTTCTAGACCTGATGATAATTATACTATCTCGACTTGGTATTTAGTAAAACTGAAAGAACATATTTTATGCACGCATACGTTTTAGCCTTCTGCCTACCTCCATATATTTGTACTACATGTTTCTCGCGGATCAGGACTCAGTATAAAACTATTTTTTTCATGATGACATAACGGAAAAAGTCAGCAAGTATAACATTGTGTTGCGTCAAACCTAATACTGGGAAATACATTTTCATTGAGATTCATTTGAAGGTGGTAGTCAAGTTTTTTTAATTCTAGTCATTGTCATAATTGCCAAATATTTTTACATGCTGATTTTTAGAATTGATATTGAAGAACTTTATATCTTTACACCTACTTGTTTAAAATTGTAGATACCTACTTACCTGAATTTATGACAATTACTTGGTTGCATGTTTTTTGCGGTAGACGTGTTACTATGCTAGTAACTCGTTATTTGGTCAAAATCAGACATTGACCGACTTCACAACAGCAACAATAACAAGTGGCGTCTAGCATCCACTTTAACTACCGCACAATGATACAGCACCCGTAAGACAATTCCAGAAAAACGTGAACTTTTTTAAGGGTCAATGTCCTGTGTTGACTTTAAACTGGTTACTCGTATATGTAACTTGTGTATACTATATATATATATTGTGTATACATATGTGTAAAGAAAAGGGTATATCGAGCCGAAAGAGAGCCATACTTCTCGGTTCCTTACTCTTTAGTCCTTGATTTGGGCTTGGTACATTTTCATTACACATTGTGCTCCTAATAGTTTTGGTAAATGATTGTCAAATTGACGAGTTATTTATTAATATACTTAAGTGGGTAGTTTAATTTGAATGTAACTTGCATCGCCCTGAGTTGTCCATACCAACATCAAGAGTGGGAAAATTATAACCTAGCTAAAGACGGGACTACAATATGAATAAATATTGAAATTCGATTTATATTAATTAGCATGGTGACACAGACAGTCACGCACCGTTGAAAGTGGATCGAAATGACACATTGACTGACACTGATACATTATACATGAGCGAGCGATACAGAGTAATTAAAACCACTTTCTTGCGGATCTAAAAGCCGTCGCGTCGAAATTATTTAGACGTCGTAGACTAAAATTTTATTAGTTTTTCTTCGACTCGCGAATGAATAGCAATTATAATCAAGCTTTTATCCATATCTGATTCGTCGTTATAGCATGCACGAGTTTTGTTAAGAAACCTTTAAATGTTGTAAGGTGGTTCATATGAGAGAACCCTTATCGACTGTATTCATTCATTTGTGCAAAATTTAAAAAGAGAATTGATAATGACTGTAATCGTTTCCAAATTAAAGAAGAACCAAATAAGAAATTTTTTCCATGCGAGGTCTATTTAATACTTAGATATTTAATAAATCTAAATTAGATATCCAAACAAATGGTATTAACCACTTCGACCGTTCGTTCTTATTCTCAGTCAGTCACTTTGTATATTTCAAAGTGGCGTTCGCGTCCGTTTCAATGGCCTCAAAGCGATGTGTTTATCAGTTATCGTGCTTATTGACATAGTTATGAACACAATTAAATACTGAAATTTAAAAAAAAAAATCTCTACCTACTACACATTTCTGAGAAATGTCTTTTTTAATTTTTGGCCATGAATAGAGTCCCTTTGAGCCCGATGCAGGAACCAAAACTTGCAATGCTAGAAAATTGATGAGCCCAATGCCCAAAGCTCATAATTTTTATGGTTTATTGTTTACACATACAGGAATTTTTGAAAATGAAACGCTAAGTACTATTTTGGACGCTAATACACCTCAATATGTGGCAGTTCCATAAACTATTTTTCTTTGTATGATATGCAACCTACACTTTCTTTATTTTCTACTTTGACTTCGCGTTTGCCCACTCTTGTGTTAGTCAGTTTTCATGTGAATAGTTCCTACCATATTGTATAGAATTTGGTATAATTTGGTATGTAGTCAAAGGTTTCCCGTTTTTTACAATTTTTTTGATGAAAATGAAACGAAATAAATTGTTAACAGTACTTATAAAACGTTTGATTTGGACTTAACAAACAACATTTATGTAACAATAAAAACAATAAAAAGGTATACATCGTCTAGCCCAAAAATGAACTCCCCACCACTAATTGGTGTTGACTGTTTGATTGTGTGTGTGAGTAAATACTTATGGTGACATTTTAATTAAGAGATTGAACTCGTCCGCGCTCTAATCTATCAACTAATCGTGCGATGATACTGTCACATTGTAACTCCTTATGCACGTACTTCTCTAAGAACGCGCCTAATGTATGACGAGTCGTGACACGTCTATTCTGGCAGATCTGGCCATTCAGCAATTTGACAACCTGTGAATGACCAATAACAAAAAAAGTTTTTTTGAGAATAAGAACCTATTTTGCTTGCGAGTTGTAACCGAAGATTAGGGCAAGCATTTTTGAATTAGACGATCTATATCTACTTACATTACATATTAGATTTTTCAACTAAATATTAATATGATCGTATATCACACCAGAACATACTCGTAATAGTATAAGATTTGAGGGTTAGTAGGATACTAGAGAGGTTGACCTTCAATTATTTGCTTACCAGATTAAAATTATATTTTATTAATTAAAATAATTATGTTCCAGAACATATACCAATAAGCTTACTGTAAAAATACATTCATGGCTATTTTTTATTATATTTTGTTTTAAATTTCACTGAGTTGCTTGTCGAAGGAATTAAGTTGCAATGGAAAGCAAAGCATACAACACAGTACCTTTTCAATCTTAAGTTGCATACCTTTTTATACAATAAATTAAATTTACCTGTTTATACGATATATTTAGTAAAAAAAAAATCTAGGCATAAGGTTTATACACGTAAGAAAACGTAAGATAATTTAATTTAAATAAGAATAAACAGACAAGTGCGAGTCGGACTCGTACATGAAGGGTTCAGTACCTCCGTACAATGTTTTAAAACGCTAAAAAAACACGTGTTTTATATGACGATCCCCTTTAATTATTAACTTTTTTAGTATTTGTTGTTATAGCGGCCACAGTAATACATATCGGTGAAAATTTCAAGTGTCTAGCTATTACGGTTCAAGAGATAGAGCCCTGTGACAGACGGACAGACAGCGGAGTCTCAGTAATAGGGTCCCGTTTGCAGCCTTTGGGTGCGGAACCCTAAAAAATAGCCACTAACTTTTTTACGGCATGCCTATTGGTATACGTTCTGGAACATATTTTATTTCATCTGTTATGCAGATGGGTGAAGGTTGACCCCTCTCAGATCTTGTACTAACATACTTGTACGACCTCCATGGCGTAATGGTTAACATGCTAGACCGCTAATCTGGAGGTTCTGGGTGCGATCCCTGGCCAAGGCAAGTTTGAAAATGGCCTTTTTCAAATTGTCCTGGGTCTTTGGTGTTTATCTATATATGTATTTATCATAAAATATAGTATCGTTGAGTTAGTATCCCATAACACAAGTTTGGTGAGAGTGGAGCAAGTGAAAGAGTTTGTATATTTAGGATGTAAGTTTACAAAAGATGGCAAGCACGAGGGTGATGTGGAAAGAAGAGTGAATGCGGGTAACCAAGTGAATGGAGCGTTGCATTCCTTTATGACCAGCAGGAAGGTATCAGATAAGGCACGTCTTGCTGTTCATAAAGGAGTACTAATACCTACTTTAATGTACGGTAGTGAGAGTTGGATATGGCAGAGAAAGCATGAAAGCAGAATAAATGCAGTTGAAATGCGAGCGCTGAGGAGTATGTGTGGTGTTACCTTGAAAGACCGAATAAGAAATGATGTTATAAGAGATCGGTGTGGAGTGAAAGAGGACGTAGTGAAGGGATGTTAAGATGGTTTGGGCATTTAGAAAGGATGGATGAAAATAGATTAATAAAAAATATTCATAAGGTAAGTGTGAAAGGAAGAGCGGTACAGGGTCGACCTCGGCGAACGTTCCGCGATCAGATTGCAGACGTTCTGAAAAAGGGAGAGGTAAGAAGTACACGTAACCGAAGGGCATGTATGAGGAGGTTGATGAGTGTACATGAAGCGAAGGAGGTCTGTCGGGATCGTAGCAAGTGGAGGTCCATAGTCTCTGCCTACCCCTGTGGGAAACAGGCGTGATAGTATGTATGTATGTATGTATAACACAAGTTTAAAAACTTACTTTGGGGCTAGATTAATCAGTGTGGTTTGTCCCTATATATTTATTTATTTATTATTATTTACTTGTTGCCCCGACGTATAAAAACACACCATATGATAAGGAATACATAATTTATTAATAGTAGGTAGGTAGGTACATTGCGAACAAAAAACGTTGAACATAAAATGCTTTTGGTTACGTTATGTCACATATATGCACTTCCAACGGTAAACACACAAAATGCTTTGTCACTACTCGTAATATAATCTCTAAACAAAAGAACATCTGCTAAACAAGTAAGTGCAGAAAAATAAAGTCGTCAAAGCAAATAACAAAGAAAACAACATCGGCAAAAAAACTGGGATATCATCATTATGGTATTCATAGTTAACATACGCTGAATTTGTGAAAAGTGGCAGCGCACTTCACTGTAAAATTATATTCACCTTCATTTCTATCTGAAAAAAGCATAGAATAGCTTAAGATTAGGCTGGTTGTGGACGCGCTGCGGTACTGGCAGCCGTGAGACTTTTTTATCAAGCTATTCCATGCATTTTAATGATACAAATAAAGGTGAATATGGTTTGACAATAAAAGTGCGCTGTCAGCCTCTGCCATTCCAGTCTGAAGCGGCGCTTATAAGTATTTGGTATCTACTTGCTAGTCTCTTCGGTTCCCCGTACCATGTGCACATTGCCAGCCGACGCGAAGCAAGCTCTCAGGGACTCTTGTGCGAGATGCGTGTCTCGGTGAGGGGGCCGGGCGACCTCGTGGTAAAGGTCGATGCCATTGCACATTGTTGCTGTGGCTTCTTCGACGCAGCCGTCATCCATAAGGCGAGCCCCTTCCTGTAAAGTAAATAAATGGTTGGCATTTTTCTTATCCTTTACAGCTTTCTGAACCGAAAATGTATTGAGCTTCTCCATACTTTGGAAGGCACCTTAAACCATTAGTCCCGGTTGTTATCATTGTATGACCGTCACGCAAGGTTGGATGCTTTTTGGCAGCTTCTTCTTCTTGTCGAGTCGAAATGGTTCCACTGTAGCTTCAATTTCAAATCATCTTTGACCAGTATGTGGCCACGGCGATCCCTCTGTCGTTAGCCTCATTAAGGTCCTCTATGGTACATGACGTAGGGCAGCTCGGACATGACAGAAGGTGGTCCATCGACTGAATGGCACCGCAGTCGCAAAGATCGTTATTAGCGTGACGCCACCTAACTCGGTTTTATCGACACCTCCCAACACCAGCCCGGAGTCTATTGAGAGACTTCCAGACTGACCAGGGGAGGTTTCTGCCCGGTGGGAGTTTTTCTGCAGGTGTGAGGTTTGACGGTGGATACTTGCTTATCCACCACTCAACTCTTGCATTAGGAGCTTCTGCTGCTGGTATGCTCGGCTACCTGAGGAACCTGTTACGGCTCTTGAGACGACCTGGTGACGGGGTTTGTCCGTAGAGTAGGTGCCTCTTGTCGTTTGACTGTTTAAATTTTTCCACCGCACATGTCACATCACGTCTGACACTTGGCGGAGCAATGCCGGACAGGGTATATAGGTATATATTGTTTTGGCAGCTTGAACCATCCGACACCAGATTTTAATCGTGTCGGTTTGGACGTTTTTACAAGATGGCAGCTAAAAATTAAGAGGGCGCCTGATGTTAATAATCTAAATTTTGCTCCCGCTTAAACGCTCACAAATTTACTCTAGCTGAAGCGAGACCGCGAGCAATGCGTAGGGAATCGCGGCGGGTCAATTAGACTGGTTTTGGTTTTGAGGTTTTTTTCGTTTTACAAAGTATATTTAAGAGTTATTTAATAAGTAAGACATAAGACGACTGCCTTATGTTTAATACAATTAAAGTCCAAAGTTTCAAGTGCTAATTTATTATATTTCTTGAATACTTTCCGTTTTAGTATAATTCTAAGGTGATTTGGAGGCAACTTCGCTATGTTTTTCTATCGAGAAAATTTTTAGCATTGTGTTTTCGAAACATAACAAATGTAGGTATAAAGTTAGTCCTGAAATTTGCTGGGTTTTTATTTCAAAGTGAGTATTTCGTTAATATTGATACGAGTAATATTTAAGATCGCTCTAAGTACTATTAGGGTCATACGGGCTCTTAAAGATGGGCTATAACACTATATGTACCTACATTGGAACAATGGAATGGAAATGGAACATTGGAACGACAATTCACATGAGCGACAGTCTTTCAATCTCAAATTCTTTTTAAAATCGAGGCTTTGGTTCAGCTTAAAAAAATCTGATAACAGTGTTGGTTACAACGGGAAAAAAAACAAAAAAAAGGTTTTTCTCAACTGATCTACATCGTTCGTTCAAAATACTCGCATACAATTAGTTTAATAGCTTCGTTGTACAACTAACCTGATACAGGTCGATGCTTTTCTGGACAGTGTCCAGGTTTCCCTTGACTATCTCCCGCTCGATGGCCGTCGAGCATTTGGGACATCTATTTGGCAGGGATTTCGCGTTAGCCCGGAATTTGTACGAACAGTCCGCGTTGTCGCATCTGGAAACGGATGGGAATGAGTAATAACAAGCCTGGAGCCTTTCCAGCCATTTAACTGGCACCAGTGTCCATTTCTTAATTTATTTTAACAATCACTTTTATTATAACACACACATATTTTAACGCCCGTGTGGTTCCGGGTTAGAATAGGACCACTCCATCTCTTCGTGTGTGTGGATGTAATAAGAGGCGACTAAAGGACTAAGCACAACATCTCGTGCTACAACTGCATTCCCAAGGAGGGTGTTAACGTCGGGCGGCGGCCGCTTGTAAAACTTTTCGCACAAATACATTCCCAAAGAGATTCCCACATATATTTTAACACACGGATTCGGTCTTAGAAGGACCACTATCTCTTTATGTGGATGTTGTAAGAGGCTGGTTATCTTGCTTTTTTTTCAAACGTCACGTCAGATTTCGACAAAATTTTGTTATTTCAAAGAAATTGCATAGATCTAGAATTGTTTTCACAGTCAAAATATGAACTTGAAAAAGAATATAGTGTATCATATCATATGACCATAATTTATGCCTAGATATAGGTGTACATACCTACTTATGCAATTTCTTTGAAATTACAATGTTAAGAAATATCGTACACAAACCATATTGCCTGTTCACGTCGGGTGCCTTCTGATTATGTGAAACTATCAGTTAGGCTGCTGGTATTGAAATACAGCAAAATGTTTTTTTTTTCTTTTTTCCTCCACTTCACTGGGTATTATGCATCCTTTGATGACTATTGGACATGCATAACTTTGGACAAGAAAATATCGGAAAGCGCGCCTCGGGCTCCAAAGCATCATAGCTAAGAATGCTGGAACTGGGAGTAGTTCTACTAGAGTGCTGCTCCGTACCTCAAGTAAGGTGGAGTATCGCTATTCATCTGCTTGATGGTCGGCCAGTCCTCCAGGCAGGGGTGGCATTCGCACTTAAACCAATACCGGCAAGCCAGGACACGCTGACGCTCCTTCACTCCTCTCATCATGAAGTGAGGGCCGTAATTCTCTGACACTACCTCTCCGGGAGCTAAGGGGCGCGTGGCTCGGAGAACTATGTTGCGCCCTTCGAAGTATCTGGAAAATAAAGATTAAAACATTCTATAGGTGCGTAGAGCTGACGTATCCTATTTATACACTGTAATTAGGGACCAGGATTTGTACCAAAGACCGCACTTACGGTGCAATCATTGTTTTTTTTTTGTTACTCATAAATAAAAAAAAGGTGCCTCAATACGTAGGTCGCTATATAAATATTGAGATGCTCGAAATTTAAAAATTGAACGCATTTGTGTAATAATTAAAAAATAGTGCCTCAATATTTCTTCGTGGCACGTATGCTTTCTGCACACTATTAGGGTTGGGAGTGTTAGGACCTGAGATAAGGGATATTTTTATTAATATGAGGTTGGGACATATCTGTCAGTTAGCACGGAATGCCGCGGAATCAGCGATGCTGCCGTATTCCGTCGATCTATGACAAATGACGGTCCCGAGGGACAGTAAAAGGATATCTGCCGCATTCCGTCGCTCTTTCTCGCTCAGAAAAGGATACGTAGGAAAATGATGTTCCGTGTGTCCCAACCCTTAGGATTTGTACTAAAGACCGCACTAATTGTGCAATCATTGTTACTCATAAATAAAAACTAGTACCTCACCCCATTCTGTGTCACACTGGTGTGACTAATTGGTGTGACAGCGAATCGGCACACACCTATCACTATATAAGTTTTGAGATGCTCGAAATTTGAAAATGGAACGCATGTGTGTCTTATTTATTTAATTTATTGCAATTCAATTCAATTCAAACTACGCCTACATATTTAATTAAATAACATATAATAAGTTATATGTATATAAAATATAGATATAATATACTTAATATCTCCAAATATATACTTAAATAAATATTTAAAATAAATAAACATACATAGACTACTACAGCATAGCTTGCTCATGGAAGTGTCGAAATACAAGTGATTTAAAATTTAAAAGTCATATATTTTTAAAATGCAAATTGTGCAATCATTGTTACTCATAAATAAAAAATAGTGACTCAGTACTTCTTTGTAGGACGTCTGCTTTCCGCACACTATGGTCTCAATTGGGACATATCTGTCAGTTAGCACGGAACGCCGCGGAATCAGCGAAGCTGCCGTATTCCGTCGCTCTATGACAAATGACGGTTCCGAGCGACAGTAAAAGGATATCTGCCGCATTCCGTCGTTCTCTCTCGCTCAGAAAAGGATACATAGGAAAATGATGCTCTGTGTGTCCCAACCCTTAGCCTTCCCGTGGTTTCCATCAAGATAAAAGGAAAGAAATACCTACCTTTACAAGTTTACCAGGGTCAATACAACTGGAACTCTCTTCCAAAGACAGAATTTCAAGACAAAAACGTCTTAGCATGTACCTAGGGACGCATTGTCTTGAAGTTCTGGATGTCTGAAAGGGTTTCTGAAATAAAAAAGCAGGACTTTTTACCTGGCAACAGCCGGATAGCACTCGTGGTTGAACAGCGCCCCTGTGGGGTAGATACCGACGGCGATATACACAGGCTTGGAGCCCGAGAAAGGGTGCGCCCCCCGCACCGTCTCGTAGATCTCGTGCGCATTGAACTGAAGCAGTTGCAGGTTGCGGATGATCAGCTCGCAGATTGAAATCTCCGCTGGAAAATGTTCATTGAAATTGACGATATTTTCTCACTCACCGAATAGTGCAGGCGATGGATTTCGAATTCTAACCATCTTATCGAACTACTTAACTTTCATACTAGATTTAAACAGAGGCATAAATGAGGTTAGGACATAGATAGGTTAGGACATAGGTTTAGTCCAATAGATCTACCAGTTGGCTGTGACGTAACAGTAGTTCAAATAGGAATATTATGAATCCCAATAGAGCTACTAAATTTTTTCAGGACTTTTTATTTTTGACAAAAAATATTAAAAGCTCAAAATGAAAGCTACGTATTCTTTTAATGTGTCGCTAATAATTGTCAGTATGACATGACGACACACATTATTTATTTATTTTGGAAATCCTTGGGGCCGGCCTATGTCCAGCAGTGGACTTCCTGTGGCTGATATGATAATGATGATGAAATGGCCAACACTGATGTCAGATTATACAAGCTGCTTAAAAGCATCTGAAATAGCTGGACGACTGCCATAACACGATGACAGCCGGTACCAACGATTTACATTTGAATTTCGAAATTTACAATATTTTGTGCAAACGAAGTTGACAGTGATACAAGAGAAGGTGATATAAGGAGGTCTGCTTGTTTTGGGTAGATAATAGTTTAAAATGAGCAGTAAAGTTAGTCCGCGATTTATCATTCCTTGTGAGAATTTGCAAATGGTTGTCACTATCCAGACAAACTGCTGTTTTGGACGAAATTAAGAAAATTGGGAGGTTTATATTCTCAATCCAAATCACTAGACAGATCGAGTAAAAAAGGATGTTGCGTATCTATGGCTAATCTAGAGCAGACGCCTAGATAAGACTTTATTGTTTCTTTATTTTGTTTCTATAGTTAGTAATTCTAGAGGCGTTTTAGGAAAGTAACTATTTTATCGTTGTTTGCTTACTTTTTGTCCGACTTTCAGCGTCGCATTTCTTGAAAAATCCAGCCTTTTTCAAACACTCAGTCAAAAACAGCCCCATGACTACTCTTTTCAAATAATCCCCTCCTTTCCTCTGTTCAGCGTGAGTACACAAAGAGTAAATTTGTGCTGCCTTCAACTCCATTCTCTCTTCCACATTCACCTTATCTTCTTTCGGTTCTACTTCTTCTTCCTTTGTTTTCTCTGATAAAGTTTTGAGACCTTTCCTAGACCTATTGAGTCTTTCTTTCCTGCTCTTCATTTTGAATTTCTTAGCGACTCCTTCGATGTCATTGAGTGCTGTCCCTTCCACTGTCTTCCCCTCGCCAAACAAATGCTTTGAGTGGATCGTCATGGAAGTCTCTAGACCTGCTTGTGTCACCATTCTTAACGCTATAAAACTTAGCACTGACATTCCAGATCCTGTAAAAGAAGTTCGTAGGTATCATTCAAAGAGTTAACTTTTCATTTTCTAATATAGGTATATATTTTTATTTCTAATATTATATAAACTAATTCAAAACTAAAACTACTTTAAGGGTGAATTCAGTCTATCATACTGAACAACTTTGCCAATGAACATAAATCGAAATATGAAAAATATTTTTTGGTCTCCTATACAAGTTGACCGATCAGCTTATCCGAGTTTGTATGGATCGTCGTTTGGAAGCCATAACAATTAAATGAGACCAATTGAAAAATTTGCTTACATTTTTAAGAATACAAATATTTTGAGCTAATCCCAGTAGTCCTACCAAGTTTGTCCTACCAGTAGGACAACTGGGAATTTTAGTCCAATAGATCTACCAGTTGGCTGTGACGTAACAGTAGTTCAAATAGGAATATTATGAATCCCAATAGAGCTACTAAATTTTTTCAGGACTTTTTATTTTTGACAAAAAATATTAAAAGCTCAAAATGAAAGCTACGTATTCTTTTTAATGTGTCGCTAATAATTGTCAGTATGACATGACGACACACATTATTTATTTATTTTGGAAATCCTTGGGGCCGGCGTATGTCCAGCAGTGGACTTCCTGTGGCTGATATGATAATGATGATGAAATGGCCAACACTGGTGTCAGATTATACAAGCTGCTTAAAAGCATCTGAAATAGCTGGACGACTGCCATAACACGATGACAGCCGGTACCAACGATTTACGTGCTTTCGGAAGCACGGAGGAGCTCAAGAAATTTTTATGCTACTTTTGGTCACCCTTTTAAGTGCGGACGGAAAAAGATATGGCATCTTTATGTCGTACCAGCTTAATATTTCATACCACAAGGTAGCTTACCAATAAATAAGTCTAAGAACTGGCACTCATGGCCGTGATAGGTAGAGACGGCTGTGTCGCGGCACTGGACACTGCAGAACACCACGCCAGAGCAGCGCGGACACCACACCGGGGCCGACTCAGTGCAGTCCTCTATCCTGCCAACAAAAAGATCAGTACAGTATTTTTTTTTCATTAAGGGTCTCTGTGAAATGGGTGTCCAAGAGAAATAGGGTCAAATGGGAATAATCAACGAAAATTCTTATTCGTCACCACTGGGGACAAATAGGAATTTTAATGAAAGTCTGTCCCGTTCGTCCCCAGTTCGTCCCTGTGGGGACGAATGGAGCTATGACATAATAGTAATTCCCATTCGTCCCCAGTGGGCACAACACGGTGGTGACAATCAAAACATACAAAATTAAAAATTGTGCCGCTTGTCCCCACTGGGGATGAATGGGATATACCCTGGCCGATGGTGTAAAAAGGTAAGTGATAATAACTTTTTAAGAAAATTATGCAAACCTCTTAAAACAGTGCTGACAATGCGTGCCGTAGAAATCGGAGAGAAGACAGGCTGCATACGGAGTATCGACGAGGAGGACGTCCCCAGTTCTGATAGGCGCGTTGGCCACGGCATACCGGCCCTGTGGAATAAACGTTTGTACCTTCTTCTTATATTTAAGAGCTGGGCTCTTGTCAGTGAATTGCTTTCCATGACTCTCTTTCTTCCGCCAAGAACTTGGTTAAGGTTAAGAACTTGGCGGAAGAAAAAGAAACGTTTGTATACAGGTATGTTTTTATCTTCTCTCTAATTCTTAGGCTAGGTTTTTAGTATAAAAAAATTATAAAAATAAAACATACTACAAAAAATAAACATATTCAAAAACCTAACCTAGATGCCTACTGCCAACGGGGCCAAGACCCAAGCTACCGGCGGTTAGGGCGGCAGAGAGAGAAACCTCCTGACAGTGCGTGCCGTGTCCAGGAGTGCTGCCTTCTGAATCTGCCGTCAAATCCACATCCCACATACCAGTCACGTCGCTCGTGTGTCAAGTCAAGGTTCTCACTTACTTACTTACCTGACTCAGTGACCTATTGTCTTAATTGGTACCTTAAGTGAGTCTTGGCCTCCAGCACAAGAGCACGCCAGTGCTCTTGGTCCTGCGCTGACTCTCGGCAGTTGTCGTCAACTTGCAACTCGCGCCGTTTCACCATCGCCTATCTCTAGTTTTAGATACACAAATATCCAAGAGCACTGAAGTGCTCGGTGGCCCGGTGACTAAAAGGCGGGCTGTACTCTAGTTTGCCTATTAACACTTACCGGGACACTAACGTAAATTAATTGAACCTATCTGGCTGAATGTCTCGCAAGGTGTTTAGTTGTAGCACAGGTATGACACTTCCTAGAGTCAGTAACATATAAACCTAACTACTACAAACGAAACAATATATCTGTACACACGTCAATGTGTGAAATTTATACTCAGGGTCGCACCGCAGAATTAATTTAATACTTACGTACTAACAAATTCCACATATTTACGATTATATCTTTCCATACCGGCAGATGTAGGAACACTATGACGAAAAAAATATTCTGTTTTATATGTAATAACGTGAAATTATATTGTTGCTTTGCTTACCTGTTTTCATCACTCGGAAATCTATGAAATATACGTTCTTTATAGTATTCGGTGGATAAACAATTATTATATGAGCATCTTCCCACCATGATGGTTACTATTGGTTGACAGTTCTCAAGACACGTCGCGAATTACGTGCGGCTAGCAACTAACCCTGGTTTAGAGCGCAATAAGGGGCACATATAACAGGGGAGAGGTGCGGGGACGCCAAATGCGGAAGACGCTGTGAGATTCCATTCTGTTTGTACTCTTATGTATTCTGTGGTTGTAGTATAAAAAATATGTGGTCGGGAGATCTCCGTCTCATCAGGAATTTTTATACTTATACACTATCACGTCTTTATTGCAAATGGAGCAGACATAGCCTCTGGTTCTTGCGGCCCTGCGCAAACAGAACCCAGAGCAGCAAGATCCAAAGGCCACTTTTAGCGTGATGGTGGAAAAAAGGAATTAAAGTAGTGATGAGGTGATCCTAAGTCTTTTCATGGCATCTTTGACGACCTCCGTGGTTTAATGGCCAACACGCTAGTGCGCCAATCCGGAGGTAGTGGGTTCGATTCCCAGCCAGGTCAAGTTGGAAAAAGGCCTTTTTCAAAATTGTCCTGGGTCTTGGGTGTTTATCTATATATAATTTATTATAAATTATAGTATCGTTAAGTTAGTATCCCATAACACAAGTTTAAACTTACTTTGGGTGCTTCGGGGCTAGTTTAATCAGTGCGATTTGTCCTTATATATTTATTTATTATTTACTAAGTGTTCCGTTTTTTTTGAGGTATGCGGTACCCTAAAAACTATCAGTACCTACAAACACAGATACGTGGAATACTTCTGAAATCGAATGTAACAAACAACCGCAGCAGGTACCAATTCCCGGTTTCCTTTTGCTCTTATTTTAGTGGCAATAGACCGAAAAATGCAGTGCTTTGTCAAAATACATTTGAAGCTCTTTCAGTGACACATTTTTGCTTTGTGATAGTTCCACGTTTTTATCTTTTATTTTTGACTGCCTCGCGGGTTTGTAAGAAAACACTCCTAGCAATCATTCGTGCCTGAATACAAGCTGAATTTTATGTTAAATTGATGATTTTTTTTTTTGAGAAGGAAAAGCCGGAAGGCGAACCCCGGGCTTCACAGCATTGCACTGAGGATGCAACTGGGAATACGCTGAGATGAGAGAGAGAGAGAATATACACTTTTTCCATCTCGCCCACCATCTTTAAGTAATCTGATTAGACGCAAATACTCTGTCTGCCTCGTTAGATATAAAGACGTGATAGTGATATATTTTTAGGATATACACAGGCATCATTAACCGCACTGTTTGTTTGTTTTTCGTGTGTGTAAGTGGCCAACGCTGGGGTCTAATTTTTCAAAGCTGCCTAAAGGCATTTAGCATAGCTTGACGACTACTATACAAGGATGACAGCCGGGACCAACAACTTAACGTGCCTTCCGAAGCACGGATGAGCTCAAAAATTTTTTATGCTACTTGTGGTCACCCATTCAAGTACAGACCATGCCCGGGGTTGCTTAACTTGCGAAAAGTGTAGTCCCACCGGGCCACCGCACTCCTATTCACGTGTGTTTACGGGGCATTATTAGGTTTTCATTTAAAAATAAATATCCATAAAAAGATTATTTGCTGCTAAATGTTTTCAAATTCATTTACATGCTCTATGTCTGTCCATATCAAAGATGTGTTAAGGCTGATTTCTATTGATACAGTAGCTGGTGCCAACATCACTGGATTCCGGCGCTGGATCAGCACTGTATCAATGTAAACAAGTTTCAATACAGTCCAGCATCCAGTATCCAGCACTGTATCAATGTAAATCAGCCTTTATACTTTTGTCACAAATTGTGTTAAAATTCATTCAATTTGACACTCGTAGTGTCATCAAAGAGGAAACATTCGCGGATTATTTTCCTAACGTTCTAAGCAGTGGCGTATTTTTAAAATATGGCGTCCAGAGTCCAAGGATAGTTTCACAAAAGAATACTTTCAAAAAGTTACAAAAAGAAGGCACTTTAATACGGTATTACACTATTTTTTTTAAATTATTTATATCAAAACAAAACACAATCAGAAACCGAAAATAAAAAGATTTTTTAATCCTCTCGAAAATAACTAAATAAGTTTTCGAATCTATTGAAACGATGAAAATGAAAAGGGAAACTGTCAATTAAGAGAAAAAGGTTGCACAAGGACGCACGTATAGGCGCGTATAGGAATGTGATGTCACTGCCATTAGGTAGGTACATAAGGTACATTATAGCTTTGCATTAGGTTTCTCGCGTACGAAAGAGATATTTAGATGTCTCCATGACGCTCTCACTCTTCTTCATATCAATATATGGAATGGTAATTGCTGCTTCATTTATTAACCAATTTTCTTGCTGCTTTCATAAAAAGATTTAAGTGTTGTTTCGTAAAAAAATATAGTCCACAAACAGAATAAGAATAATGTATTTCGTCATATACGTATTATTTATAAAGATTAAAACGTAAAAAGTGCTTGTCTAAGTAGCTTCTAAATAACTATATAGGTATTTGAATTACGCTGGATATCTTACATTTACACCCATTTTTACGAAAAAAATGTTATGTCATACACAAGCACCACAAGGCGCGTTAAGGCATTGCGACGACGCACGTTGCGACGATGCAACGTGCCGTGTGGACTCGCTTCAACTTCTTTTTAAATTATTTTCTGCAATCACCTACCCGCCTAACTAGCGTGGTGTTTGTTAATTGAAATATGAAAATATTTCGATTTTCGTAACTCTCGTAGGTATTTCGATTTACATTTATTAAGAAAAGTTTTTCAAAATGATGGAGTGAATCAACCCTTTAAATATTTTTCCTTTATTAAAAATAAGCTTGTGGTATGTATAGCCTAATAGAGGGTTGCCCCTCATAGTCACAATGCCCTGGACCATGCCATTTTTGAATACGCCGACGTCCCAGGGATATCATTAAGAATTTACATAACCTGTTTACACTACGATATGGTTGATACTGTGAGTCCTGGTTCCGTGAATACTAATATTTTATTAATGGACGCCAGCGGAATTCATCCGCTTTTTTGTGTTAAGAGACGGATGGATGGAACTGTAATCCAATATTTGAGACGACGATTATAACAAGAATTTTTTGAAATCATTTTCTTATTCCTAAGAAAACCGGTAAGCATACATGAAAAGAATAACTGACCGTAGCAAATGGAGATGCAAAGTCTCTGCCTACCTTATGGGTACCCAATTTCCATGAAATAATGAGAGCTCAGTGGATCGGATCGATGTAAGTACATATTACTTTTCGTGCGAAAGAGATTTTAGAACCCGTCGCGATGCCGTGTTTCTGTCGCACGTAGTTTGTGTCAGAGATAGATAGATAATAAACGTCGCGTGCTTAACGTAGCGAAAGCACACGAAGGCGAAACGGAAACTATGGTTGTATAGTTCCCTGATTTCAACCCTTCTTAGGGCTGCATTTGTGCGAAAAGTTTTATAACCAGTCGCCGCCCGACATCAACTCTCTTTGATAATGCAGTTGTTGCACGAGATATTTGTGCTCAGTCCTTTAGTCGCTTCTTACCTTCATGCCTTCCGAAGCACGGAGTTGCTTGAAATATTTTTGTGCCACTCTTGGTCACCCATTCAAATGTGGACCACGCGTGGGGTTGCTTAACTTGCAAACGCGCTAACGATGCGTACTTCCACGGAGCCACCAAGTTTACCCCAGGAAGTCTACTACATGGAGTGGTCTTACTCGTATTACGGCCCAGAAATATCACCACAAAATCTTAAATTGTATATAGTATCTTAGGAAGATCGGGGAACTTATTGGCAAATAATTCTCACCTTAGATTCGTCCTCGGAAATTTTGAGCAGCCTCGACAGAGCTGGTGTGTTCGGCTTCGCGCCCCCCGTCACTGATATGCCTGGGAACAAAAGCTAGGACCTCAGATGATGGTATAACGTCTTTTGCTCAGAAAACCCTGCTGCTAGATCTCTGTTACCTTTACCACCCTTAGTCGCTTCTTACGAGACCCGTAGGAGAAGAAAGAGTTGGTGACATATTCCACCATATCATTTTTAGGGTTCCGTACCCAAAGGGTGCAAACGGGACCCTATTACTGAGACTCCGCTGTCGGTCCGTCTGTCACAGGGCTCTATCTCTTGAACCGTAATAGCTAGACACTTGAAATTTTCACCGATTATGTATTACTGTGGCTGCTATAACAACAAATACCAAAAATAAAAAAGGTGAAAATTAAAAGGGGTCGTCATACAAAAAACGTGTTTTTTTCAGCGTTTTTAACTAGATTTTTATAATGGCATTAAGAAGATACTAGAAATTTTCACAGATTATGTATTAATATGGCCGCTATATCAAAAAATACTAAACATAAGATAAAGTTAAAAATTAAAGGGGGTCGTCATACAAGAAACGTGTTTCTTCAGCGCTTCGTATGGAGGCACGGAACCCTTCATGTACGAGTCCGACTCGCACTTGCCCGTTTATTAATGACCCATTATGGATAAAATACCGCTTTTCCCTTACCAGTCTTATCCGGAGGATGTTTGGGCTGCACAGAGTAGTCCAAACCCTCAATGTCTTTCATCAGCTGTGTCCTGGCCTCCTCATCGCTGCCGAGTAACCTGGCTGCCAGTTCGTATGAAACCTTTGCTCTTGTTGGCTCCCTTACTCCTGCAATACAAAATTTTACTTAACTTTTTTACTTACCATAATTCTAGTTACACAATTAATTCATCGAAATTTACCCGTGTGGTTACGGGTCGGAATAGGACCACTCTATCTCTTCCTGTGGATGTCATAACAGGCGATTAAAGGAAAATAGCACTACAATAGCATTCCCAAGGAGGATTGTCGTCAGTCAGGCGGCCGGTCGTAAAACTATAGCCAAATCCAGGTATTTCTTCTCCAATTCGCTAGATTTTTGGCATCCTTAGGTGATCATTGTTATGCATATTATATTTGGAAAAGAAAAAGCGGAAACGCACACCTCGGGCTCCAAAGCAGCATAGCTGAGGATGCAACCAGGAACGTGAAGTTCAGGTGGGGATGAATGTATTCATCGAAATGGAAAATTGAAGCCTGCATGGTTAGCCCAAAAAGAGATGGAGGGATGGGCTTGATTCCTACTGAAGGGATTGGTCTCGAGGGCCCTTGATCGAGAGAGTTGGAGTGCTGGCAGGAAGGCCTTTGCCGTGTAGTGGGACGGTATTGGCTGAAAATAGAAGCAATTGAAATTAAAAATAGCTCTAGGTCTGTCAGTAATTGAGAAGCTTCTCATCATCATCATCATTCCAGCCCTTCTTCCACAGCTAAGCATACACCACCCATCTCGGTCTTCTCGGTTCGAACTTCTCGTAAAAGTTCTATTTTTATTTGAAAGGGTACATGCATAGTTGACGTTAGTGGCGTTATATTTAATACGTTAGCTATGTTGTTGGTGACATTTTGCATTTACGATTAATCCATCAGACATCAAATTGGAAGCCCGGACGCATGGGTGCGCGTATAATTGCATTAAGCAGTCGCACTGAATTTCACTGAAATGTTTCCATGGAACCAAGTCCCATAGTCTGAGCCGCGTATATTCGGTACTGAGATTCGGCATGAAACGTGGGTAATTTGCAAATTGCATTTAGCAGCAGCGAGTGACATCGCGCGTCTGAAATTAAGCGGCTATACGAATGCTAAATGAGTTTATTTCAAATTAAAAATATTTTCTATTCTAAAAATATTAAACTCAAATTAAAAGGCGTTCTGACCGTAATGGGCTCATCATCATCATCCGAGTGTATTCCTTTTGCTTGCATCCTCAGCGGCAACGCTTCAGAGCCTGGGGTCCGCTACCTAACCTTATAGGTGATTTGACGAGGTTACAGGTTTTTACACAGAGCGACTGCCGTCTGACCTCCGCCAGCCGCAACGCCGAATGGTATTCGGGACCTGTAGGTTTACGTGCCTTCCGAAGCACGGAATTATATTTCTTTTCAGATAATTAGGTGAAAGAATGCAATATCCTAACCAGACTGGAAACCTCTTTTAACAAAGAATGCTTCGCGTGGGATTTGAACTCACGACGGATCACAAGGCAAATGCCTTGACCACTGGACCACGAAGGCAACGACCATAATGAACTGATTGTTAATAATAAATTAAGTCGTATCTCTGTAAAAACCTCATTTAAATCTAATGCCACGTCCAAGTAGTCCCGGACGACCCTCGGGATTAATCAAATTATCAAGGACTATGTTCAAAGGGCCGGGAAATGTTTCATTCATGTATGTTTTTGAATACCAAGCGGCTTAGGCACTGTGCGTCTGTGAGGCACGAGTTTGATCCTTAATAGGCGCGACTCGTACCTTTGAGTTTGTATTCATGGTTTTTAACGACCTCCGTAGAGTAATAGACATCACGCTAGTCCGTCAATTCGGAGGTTTGATCCCCAGCCAGGGCAAATTGAATAAATGGGCAAGTGCGAGTCGATCTCGTACATGAAGGGTTCCGTACCTCCGTACAATGTTTTAAAACGCAGAAGAAACACGTTACTTTGTATGACGACCCCTTTAATTTTTAACTTTATCTTTTTTTTTGTATTTGTTGTTATAGTGGCCATAATAATACATAATCGGTAAAAAAATCAAGTATCTAGTTAATGCCATTGTAAAGATCGAGTTAACCGTCCCGTTTACACCCTTTGGGTACGGAACCCTAAAAATGGCCTTTTTCATATTGTCCTGGACTTTGGGTGTTTATCTATAAGTACTTATATATAAAATTATAGTATCGTTGGGTTATAGTATCTCATACATAATACAAGTTTAAACTTACTTTGGGGCTAGCTCAAATAGTGTGATTTGTCCTTATCTATTTACTTATTTATTTTATTTCAATTGTCACCACTTGCTTCCGGTAGGTATATGAAGACATCGTGTGAAAACCTGGAGTGCTATTTTTCATTTAGGGACTCAGCGAAACACGAAACGTGTAGTTTTCCAACTCACCACTCGCGTTCCGACGCATTGCATCGTATTTTTGAAACCGTCGTGTCAGCGATAAGTATATTTTGTTACGCAGAAGATATCATAAATTTGTCAATGGTTTTCTAAACATTTCAACAAAAATAAAATAGCAGCGTGAAACGGAACTGATACTCCATGAAACGTTTCTTTGACATTTGTACGCTACAAATGTCAAAAATACGAGTGGTTCAGACCACTCGTTGCAAATCCTTCGCATACGAGTACGATCAATTAAAAATGCGCCCGTTTGGAAACACTCGCGCAAATCATTCGTAATGTGAGTCCCTGAATGAAAAATAGCACTCCTGTTCGTTAATTCACTAGTGTGTAATATTGACTGTTGTCACTAGATGACAGTCATTGCGCTGTGTAAGATGCTTTTAGGCTGCTCGAAATTCCGACACCTCATCACTAGATGGCGTTTATGACAGTCGGGGGTTTTTTGAAATTGCCTAGCAAATAAACTTGTCCCTACCTTTATAGCAATGTCCCATTCTCCAATAATATCTCGGTCTCATCTTCGCCGGAAGCCGCTCTTTCAAAGCCAACTTGAGGTCTTCCAGCGCGGCTTGAGGTCTATCTAGTTTTAACAGGATTTCTGAACGTAGCCACAGAGCCAGGGATAATGTGGCGCCACCGTCAAAGGAGTCATCTACACCTGAAAAACATACAAAAGGTAATCCTAATGAAATATATCATGATCAGGTCTTTTTAGTCTCCACTGCAGGAGCACGACCCTTTATGTAATGCCAGAGCCATATACCTATTAGCCAGAGCAGTCAGAGGATTTGACCTACACTCTCCACGCAGCCAGATGGGTTGGAGAGGTCTCATTGATGTTTATGAGCTTTGTTTAGCTTGTTTCCTAAGTCACCTTCTACGATATCAACAGGAAGACTTGGAGTGGCCCTTTTCTACTCTGCCGGGAACCACACGGCAATAAATATATACCGAAATAAAAATGTCTGAGAAATGAAATCAAAACGTATTTACGTACTAGCCGCTTCTGAACTCCAGCAAATCATAAAAGCCGAGAAATCATGTCAATCGGACTTTTCCACCATTATGCTGGCCTTTGCTTCGTATTCAGTTTTCAAATGTGTTTTAATCTATATGGAATTTCTTTTTTACTTTTCAGTGTCTAGCTAAAGAATTATGTCCCAGCGACTTGAGCCCCAATTATTTGGAATAAAAACGTCGTTTTTCGAATAGATGTTATGAAAAATAGCTTTGACCGCATTAATCGATTGCCTGAAAAGCCAACATTGAAGCATGTAGGTCGTTTAATAATTTCAGAGTCCCTCAACTCTGTTTTAATCAGTTATTTCCCGAAGGTACACTTCCTAATCAGCTCGTGTGAAACTGAGAAAGAGGTACAAAATGCGGATATTACAGAAAGATCTTCTTCATCTAAGCACGTTCCCGGTTGCATCCTCAGCTGTGCTGCTTTGGAGCCCAGGGTGCGCTTTCCCGCTTTTTCTTCTCCATATATAACATGTATGTCGAAGGTCACCCAAGGATGCCAAATACCTTGCGTAGTGAAGAAGAAATAGCCGGAACAGTTTAAATGATTTGGCTATAGTTTTACCACCGGCCGCCTGCCTGACGTCAACCCATATTACATTCCGTATTTGTGTAAAAGATCTCTTTCCCTTAATCTTAGCTCGTTCCTAGCTATAACCTTAGCCAGGCCTAACGATTAGCAGTGTAGGCCCAGCCCCCCCCCCCGCATTGACTAGGGTCCAACAGTCCAAGCGTTTCCCGATTAAGTCTACGGTGAGCCATTGTCCCCTGATACTTTTAAGGGGGACCCTAGCCAACTTATTAAATACTCAAAACCAAGCATTCTGTTTGTCTCACAGAGGCATAGAAAGTGCCTGAACTGCTAGGCCTCTACCGCTTCTACAAAATAACAACACTTTTAAAGAAAGGCCTACAAATTATTATTGATTTGAACAGCATTACAATGTTCCGAACAATTTCTAAATTAAAAATATGTGATGAAAATCTAAGGTCACAGAGACAGCTCATTGAAGTTGGTGGGGCACATAGCGCGAGGAACCAAAGACCGATGGGGCAGAAAGGTTCTCGAATGGCGGGCACTACCGGCAAGCGCAATGTAGGACAACCACCTGCTTGGTGGTCAGACGACCTAAGTAACGTTGCAGGAAAACGCTGGATGCAGACCGCTTCCGATTAATCTTTTTGGAAATCCTTGAGGGAAGCCTATGTCCAGCAGTGGACTTTCTGTGGCTAATATTATTAGACGACCTCCGTGGCGTTAACACGCTAGACCGCTAATCCGGAGGTTCTGGGTTCGATCCCCAGCCAGGGCAAGTTGGAAAATTGCCTTTTGCACGCCTCATAAGCGAAGCGCATGAGGTAGTGCTCTACTCTCGCCTTACAAAAATCAAGTGATTTTTTGACTAAATGTGTCTCTATTTATTTTCTATCGCACTTGTACAATAATAGTTACACATAAATGTCAAGGAAAAACACTAGTTTTAACACTTATGACATTTTTAAAAGACATTTTGCCTTTTAAATAAATAAAAACAATGTTTAATAAAATCATTTTGTGGACGTCCGTGCGTCTGTATGTATAGAAACTGGCGTGGTCACGATAACTCCCGAAAAACTTATCTGATCAAGTCCATTTTTTTATACGCTTCAGTATTATCCAAAACTAAGTCCTTTCGAAGATCACGGTCTAATTCAATGTAGTTTAATAGTCATTCTTAAAAAAACATCATTTTTGAATTTTTTTTTCTTGTTTTTGCTTAGTTTTTTTGAGATTTCTCAAAATCTACCGGTCCGAATCGGTTTAAATTCACAGGAAATCTGAGTTGTATAGAATTCTTTGGAAAGCTACTTGTTTGGTTATGATCGGTTTAATAGTTTTGAATTGTAAATCTACTGTTGTATTATTAATAGGCAATAGTAACAAAGTAGGAAAGAAAGAAATAATCAGCTGTATGGATTATTTATCTGAACTAGAAGTAAGCAAAATAATATTATGTGCGTTCCCATATCTACATTGCCAGTCTCCAAAAACTAACAAAATCATACACTATCTCAATACTTTGATACATAATATGACATGTCGTTATAGTGATAAATTAGTGTTTTTTGACACTAACAATTTTATAAGTGAATGTCATGTGACAAAAGATAATATTTATCTTTCAAAATATTTTAGACATAAGATTGCTACATTGATAGCAAATAATATTAATTTTTGGACGAGTTTACATTGTAAACAAGATTCTAGTTTTAAGACACCTACAGACTTACCAAGTTTATGTAACGGTAATTCTGTAGACTTGACGACAGATTTAAACTGACCATTCAGACAACGGGAAGGCCTCATGAATTAAGAATACTTCATCAAAATTTAGAAGGTCTTTCCGGCAAAGAATTATTAGTAGAATTAGTTTTAAAAGAAATGGATGTGGACATTTTATGTTTGACTGAACATTGGCTGCATGAGAGTCAGATGATGTTCAGCCTAAACAACTATAATATTGTTAGCTGCTTTAACAGAAAGTCTGCTCAACGAGGGGGTTCTATAATTTTTATAAAAGATTCTTTCCGTAGCAAAGAGCGGAAGGATATTGTCAGACATTCTGTTGAGCGCTGTTGTGAGGTGGCCTGTGCCGAGCTTGATCATCATATAATTGTTTGTGTATACAGTCCACCAGATAGTAATTTCAAAAGTTTTTTAAAAGCAATGGACCAGGTCCTTAAGTCCTGTTCAACTAGTAAAAAGAATTTAATTATTTGCGGTGATTTTAATGTTGATATTTTAGTACATAATCCAAAGAGCACACAATTCCTAAATCTTTTTAAGTGTTATGGATTAGAAAACTTATTTTTTGAGCCAACCAGAATTACAGCTACATCTGGCACATGTCTTGATAATTTTTTTAGTAATATTCAATATTGTGATAAATCTGTTATCAACAAATTGCCTTCAGATCATTCTGGTGTATATGTAGCTTTTGTCAAAGAGTCCACCAGTAATTTGAGAAAAGATAAGATCTTGTGTAGACCGATTACTTCTAAAAACATAAAAAAACTTAAAAATAATTTAGATAACAAATTATTATCAGTGGTATATACAGGAAATAATCCTGACGACCATTATAATAAACTATTTAGTACTGTTTCCTCTGAGTATTCTAAAACATTGAAACAAAAAAGAGTAGTAGTTCATAGTAAATCACAGTTTAGTGAATGGGCTACTACCGGCATCTACATAAGTAGAAACAGGTTATATGATCTATATGCCCAAAAACAATATAACTTTAATCCTTCTTTTATAGAATATGTTATAAATTATTCTAAAATATTTAAAAAAGTTTGTAGACGAGCCAAGTCGAATAGTATTAGCAAAAAAAAAAAAAAATGCTCCTAATAAAATTAAAGAAACATGGAGTGTCATAAATAAGGAAACAGGTAAAAATAAAACCAAAGAAAATATTTGCCGAATCAAATGTAGTGGTAAAAATACTTCAAAAACTGAAGAAATAGTAAATATGTTTGATGATTATTTTACTAACATTCCTTTGGAACTCACTTCTAATGTGAGTTCTAGCGCCCAGCGTGCTGAGGCTTTGCTTAAGAGTAATGTTAGCCCTTGTGATTCTAAATTTAATTTTAAGCATGTTAGCCCTAGCGATATAATAGATGCTTTTAAACAGTTAAATTTTAAAAAATCAGAAGATCACTGGGGCATGTCAGTAGCCGTAGTAAGTCATATTATACACATAATTGCTGCCGATTTAGCTTTCATATTTAACGAATGTATTGATGAAGGCATATTTCCTAACTTAATGAAATGTAGTAAACTAATCCCCTTATTCAAAAAAGGAGAAAAAACAGACCCTGGCAACTACAGACCTATCTCTATTCTGCCAGTTTTGAGTAAGGTGTTCGAAAAGATAATGCTCAATCAAATGCTACTTCACTTTAAGACCAATAATCTGTTCCATAGCCAACAATACGGCTTTACTGCTGGAAAATCGACCACCGATGCAGGAGTAGCACTTATTACTAATATCTACGACGCGTGGGAAAACAGAAATGATGCAATTGGATCATTTTGCGATCTTTCTAAAGCATTTGATTGCGTTGATCATCCAACACTTTTGCTCAAATTTCGTCAATACGGTTTTGATGATAAGTCAATTAAATTAATAGAATCTTACTTAACAGATAGGCTTCAAACTGTTGATATTAACGGCGTAAAATCACACGGGTCTAATGTGAAAATGGGCGTTCCTCAAGGTTCAATTCTAGGACCGTTCCTTTTCTTAGTTTATGTCAATGACTTGCCTTACATGGTTGTAATAAGACAATTGACAGATGTAGCAACTGCTAGACAAGTCTACTTTAGTTACTTTCACAGTCTAATGTCTTACGGGATACTTCTATGGGGGAGTGCAGCCGACATTCAGACTATTTTTCTTTTACAAAAAAGAGCAATTCGTGTTATTTACGGTTTAGGATCGAGAGACTCACTGAGGGAATTATTCAAGGAAATAGGTATACTTACTTTTGCATCACAATTCATATTTGAAAATATAATGTATGTAAGGAAAAATATTTCCATGTTGAATAAAGTAAGTGATTTTACAGATAGAAATTTACGTAATAAGAATGACTTAGTTAGCCCGTATTACAGGCTGAATACAGTCAGTAAGTCTTTTATGGGGAAGTGTATACTTTTTTATAATAAATTGTCAGAATCGGTCCTTGATATGCCAGACAGAAAATTCAAAGCTTATGTAAAGAAAGTACTTTGTGAGAAGGCTTATTATAGGACCGATGACTATCTTAAACACAAAAAGGTCTGGCTTGAGCTTGGCGCGGGTCCCTCTTAAAGGTTTGTATACTTAGACATGTCATAATTTAGGTACATTGGTACATACTAAATTTACAAATTGACATTATTTTAAATTTCGTAATTCTTATAATTCAATTTAATTATGACATAATAAACAATGTAATCTCCATCTATATAACTAATTTTAAGTTTTTAGTTTGTTAGTTGACGTCTTTGGAGAAAACGTGCAGTGCAGTTTGTTGCCGCTTCTTCTGCACTTGCGCCTAGGAAGCGGCGTAAACTTAGCTTTAAGTAACGATTTGACGTCAACATTTGTGCAAAACAAAACAAAGTGACTATTATTAAGAGATATTATAAATATCCTATGATAATAAAGATATTTTGAATTGAATTGAATTGAATTGAATTTAGTTGTTCAAGAGTTATAAGCGGGTCACATACACACCCACACACACATACAGATAGGGTGCATGACACTTGCTCGTGAGTGGTCAGGAAAGGTTCCTGAGACCTTTAAACGTCGAGATCTGATGAAAATTCGACTTTTCAAAAACGGGGTGAAACTAATAACGTACCGAATTTTGAAAATTTTCAATTTTCACAGCGGGAAGTTAAAAATAAAAGTTAAAAATAATCTCCAGTCGTGCGTTAAAGCCTATAGACACATACTTTTCTTTGTTTTAAGTTAGCAATAAAACAATCAAAATCAATTTAATTGTGACAAATTAGATTATGAGGCGTGCACTTTTGGATTTTCCAAACTATTTCAAATTGTCCTGGGTCTTGGGTGTTTATCTATATATTCATCATAAAATATAGTATCGTTCAGTTAGTATCCCATAACATAAGTTTAAAACTTAATCTTATATGGCTTAATCAGTGTGATTTGTCCTTATATATTTATATTTATTTATTTATTAATGAGACCTCTTCAACTCATCTGGCCAGCGTGCAGAGTGTAGGCCAAATCCTCTGACTGCTCTAATATATGACTCTGGTAGTACAGAGAGGGTCGTGCTCCTGCAGTGGAGACTAAAAAAGACCTGATGATGACCTTTAATTTACCTACATACAGTATGTATATAGTATAGCTGATGTTTCTTCTCTCTTTCGTTAGGTTGTAATAAACCAAGCTCGCCGGAAGTAGCACGGTGATCAGATTAAAAAGACTTCGTTATGGCTACTCGCGTGAAGCAGATAAAACAGCTCTATTCTTGGATTAAAAAATACTTTTCCTTAATTTCCTATTTAACAGCCAGTCCAGCCAATTATACTGAGTAACTTTCCATAATGAAAGTTCCAAAATAAGGGGGAAAAATCATCCCACTCTCTTTCTATTTGATGTATGTTATGTTCCCCGATATTTTCTTCGTTTTTGAAGGTCTTTTTTAGTCTCCACTGCAGGAGCACGACCCTCTCTGTACTACCAGAGACATATATTAGTCAAAGCAGTCAGAGGATGTGGACTACACTCTGCACGCTGACCAGACGGGTTGGAGAGGTCTCACTGATATTTTTAAGCTTTGTGTAGCTTGTCTTTACTAATATTTTAAAGAGGAAAGATTTGATTGTTTGTTTGTTTGCATTGAATAGGCTCCGAAACTACTGGAAAATTCTTTTACCATTGGAAAGCTACACCATCCCCGATTGACATAGGCTATGTGTGTACCACGGGTGAAGCCGGGGTGGACTGCTATTGTTTCCTAAGTCGCCTTCTACGACACCCACGGGAAGATTTAGAGTGGTCCAATTCTGCTCTACCGGGATCCAAACGGACAATTTATTATATTATTACAGTATATATATTATAGGATGTATATGTGTAATTGACATATATCAAGGGCAAAGGTAGTCAGTCATCTGAACCACTTTTCCTTTGAGACCAATGTTGGCACATTTACACTCGCAGTTACAGCGGTGGTGGCCAACTGCTTTAGGCACTGATGGTGCGTCTATGAGGCACGAGTTCAATGCTAAATAGGCGCAAGTCGCAACCTTGTACTTAGCCGTGTAGTTCCCGGCAGAGTAGAATAGGGCCACTCCAAGTCTTCCCGTGGATGTCATGAAAGGCGACTTAGGAAACACAAGCTAGACAAAGCTTAAAAACATCAGTGAGACCTCTCCAACCCGTCTGGCCAGCGTGGAGAGTGTTGGCCAAATTCTCTGACTGCTTTAGCTAATATATGGCTCTGGTAGTACAGAGATGGTCGTGCTCCTGCAGTGGAGACTAAAAAAGACCTGATGATGATGATGACACAACCCGACAAAAGCCATGGCCCTTAAATGTAGATATAAATACTAAGGTTGTAATCTTAGTTGAGAATACTCTCCTAGAGTAGCACGCCCTAATTTGATTTAGCGACACACGCTACCACAATATAGTGAGCGTGAGAGAAATTAAAAAATAATCACAATTCTTTTATCCCTCGACGAAAAAGAGGGGTGTTATAAGTGCTCGTGTGTCTGTGTGTTCTAAACGAATAAACTAATTTCGAAGCGTTTATTTTTATAGCCTTTTTGTCAAGATGGTTCTTAGCTACCTACATACAAGTATGGTTGATTGAAGGAGTGCCTTATATAATCATTAGACACAAAGAACTAACCTGCCGGAGGGGCCTTGAAAATGGCCTGAGTAGCCAACGCCAAGGCCTTGTTCAACTCATTGGCCTCCAGGGCTGTCTTGGCGGCCTGCAAACGCTCCTGTGACAACTTGGGATCTTTCCCGCGGTGCAGGGGCTGGATCCTGGATAGAACTTCTTTGAGAGCATCCATGATCTGAAAATCACATGAAAATGTCTTTGTGTTTCACATTACAAACGCTTATGTTGAGGTTGAGATGAAATACGGGAGTAAACAAGATAAGGAGTTAAAAAAAATATATAACCCGACTACGGTAAAATTCTTGCTGAAAAGTACGTTTATTCAATTAAGGGCTATACTTGAATATTCCGGGGTCCAGTGCTGCCCCCGGGGGCAAATTCAAGTATGGCGCTAAGGCAAAACAGATACTTTTTATGTAACTGGAAAAACAAATTTAATTGGATATCGTTTTAATTCCGATGAAAATACCGGCTGGAAATACAGCAACCTATACTTTCACTCTCAATTAAAATATTGTTTTGCATGTTTCAAAAAAGTTTTCCTTTTTATAAGACCATTTTTTACATTTTATTACGGAATCAATTTTCGGAGACGTACGAGTTAGATATAAGTTTCGGAGTGGGGATGATTGACGTCACTGTCAAGTGGAAATCGTAAACGTCATGCGGAATTAAAATGTGCCGTATTTTGTAATTATTTGCTAATCCGAAAAAACCCCGACCCCGTAGACCCCTTACATGCAGTAGGTGTAGGCTCGCTTGTAAAATAGAAGAAAGCGGGCTATACATAAAAGAAGAATTTGTAGAACGCAAACAAGTACCGAGTGCACAGTGCACACAACCCTCGACCCGATTGCCGCATAGATGCAACTTGCATCCCTCAAGATCCTAACAACTCGCTGCTGTTCCAAGATTTACAACTCTATCTCAAAGCAATAAAGTAAATTTTTAATGAATGCAGGAAATAAATCGTTCATATAAAACTCTTTATATAGGTATTTACACATTTTTATTAAAGCAAATTTATAGTTATTATTTCATTTATTACTCCAATTCAGAATTTTTTTATATTACTTTTGCTCTAACCTATTTTCTTAACTTAAGGCCGTACTTGAATTTTCCGGGGTCCAGTGCTGCCCCCATTTAAAATAAATCATTTCAAAGAAAATGGAGACATTATTTAAAATTTTGCAACTACCAAGTCCTAGATAACCCTTCAAAGTATTTTATGAACTACTGTTTACAGTTTATAATAAGAACGTTAAGCTTTACTACGCACATTAGCCAAAAGTGGCCGTTTTTCGCAATTGTGCGTAGTAAAGCTTAACGTTCTCACTTTAAATTGTAAACAGTATTTCATAGAATACTTTGAAGGGTTATCTAGGACTTGGTAGTTGCAAAATTTTAAATAATGTCTCCGTTTTCTTTTAAATGATTTATTTAAAATGGGGGCAGCACTGGACCCCGGAAAATTTAGGCAGGGCCTTAAGACAATTTGTCGATTTTATTTTCTTTGCTTGTAATTCTAAACCTTTTATTTAATTTCATTTAACTTCAAGGTAGTCAAGTGGCTCTGAAATAATCTCCAACTCGACGGAAGGCACGTTAATCCGTTTTTAGAATTAATATTACTTGTGTTAAAAATAACCCAGGAATTCAAGTAATTCGTAAAATAATTTAAAAGGGCTATCTTATGCCTTATTAACGTCACGAGGGCGCCACTTGAGCATTCTATTCGCCTTAAACGCATAATCAACGCATCGATAACGAAGCACTTCAAAAATTTAAACTTTTTGATGTCACTATACATTATGTACAACTATTCTAACTTACAACCTATACAAATTTATCACATACCGTAAAATATTCAACAAATGTGTTATCAAAAGGGACAAGAGAAACCATAGCGAGTTTTAATTTTGGTCAGCGACACCTAGTGGTCAGCGACAACTAGTGCGTTATGATGTAAACTAACGAGCGGGGTTGGAGGGCGCGAGGCGGCTGCAGTCATCGCAATTTTCATTTGCAAAGGAAATTGATAATGTATATTTTAGGTATAAAGCAGAAATTTAATTGTACATTTGATTAATATTCTTATTTATAATAAAATTCCACTACTGGTATCTAGGGAAGGGAGCATTGATGAATTTAATTGCGTATCTATAGTAAAGGGGAAGAGGAGAGGGGGGAGGGAGAAATAGTGCTTAGGAAAAGGAAGGTACTAGTGCCTATAAACGTGATAGTGGCGTCTGTATGGGCTGTGGCGTATCTTGATTATAATATAATAATAAAATATAATAATAATATACAAAGTGGAAGGGACATACCCGTTATAAATCGAACCACGGACTGTACTAGATGACTAAAGTATAATGAAATTGAAATAACAGACAAAAAACAAAAAAAAATTTGATGTTCTCATACAAATCGCCCGGGTGGCCGCACACTTTTGTATGGAAATGCCGAAAATTCTTTTTGTTTTTTGGCTGTTATTTTAATTTTATTATACTATAATAGTCTGGTATGTCCCTTCCACGTTGTATAAGGTCAAATCACACTGATTGAGCTAGCCCCAAAGTAAGTTTTAAACTTGTGTTATGGGATACTAACTTAACGACACTATATTTTAAAATAAATACATATATAGATAAACACCCAAGACCCAGGACAATTTGAAAAAGGCCATCTTCCAACTTGCCCTCGCTGGGAATCGAACCCAGAACCTCCAGATTAGCGGTCTAGCGTGTTAACCATTTCGCCACGGAGGTCGTCAGTTGGTCAGTCGGTTAGAGAATAATAGTAAATTAGAGTAGCAATTTGTGGTGTATCTAAGGTAGAGGCGAGAAGCCAACGATACGCCATTGCCCCTACACATTTTGCCTGCCTCCGTGAGCCAAACTGCCTCCCTCTTCGTAGTCACAACTGCTCACGTACACTCCTGCTTTAGAAACGCAATTGTTTCTTACCCCAAATTCGTCATTGTTCCGTATCCTAGAAACGCCACTATTCTTACCCTGATTAATGATGTGCCGTTATACAAATAAAGAAGTTTGAAGTTTGAAGCCGTTCCCGGGAACGTTCCCAAATATCCGGGAATTTGGGAACGTTCCCAGGACACGTTCCCGTTTTTCTCATATGAGATAATGATCTCTCATAATGCATTTACGTTAGTAAAATATATTTACAGTGGTAAAAAATATGTCTGATAAATAAAATTACAACTATCCCTAACATTTCCATTTTTTGGGAACATTCCCGGGAACGTTCCAGGAAATTTGGGGAACGGGAACATATATCACTAACCGTCATACGCCGCTACCATTACTAGGAAGAATGTATGGCTTCTGACACTGAAGTGAACCACAGAAGTACACTTTTTATCATTACACATAATTTTTAGCTTCACTTGTTTTTATTCACTTCCTCAAGTTTCTCACTGTTAATTTTAAAAAAATATTTTAAGATTTCCCTCTATCTATCTTTATTGACATCCTTTTTATTGTAAAACTCATCAACTTTTTTAAATTGTTATACCATTTTACATAGCTGAAAATACAGAGATGTTTTTTTATCATTTGAACAATTAGTACTTTACATTTTTTTTAAGAAAGACGGGTCTAATTTACAATTGATAGAAATTGTCTTTATTAAAATGTTGGTTTTGATGCTTAGATAATTTGGTTTTATTGTTTTTAATCAATACAGTTACCACGTTGAAAAAAAGTTACAGCCCAAAAACTTGGTCAAAGTGGATATGTCTGAAAAATAAAACTAAAATGTCGAATATCTCTTTACAACTTTTTGCTGCGGTAATATATAGGGGGTGAAAACTAATTGTTTTTGCGTATATACTATTGTTTTTATGTATACTACACCGCAACAGATTTGAGTCAACTTACCAGTAATCTTGTACGTTAAGAAATATGTATTTCCCTTGAATATGGAAATTCACACCGTACTCTTTTATATATTTCTTGTACAATTTTTAATGAAATTAAATTAAAAAAAAACTAAAATCACGAAAATAAAGAAAGGAATACGATATTTTGTCGCTCACTTTTATCTATGTAAAAAGTAAATTACGCGAAATGCGACAAATAACAAGAAAAAGAAATTGTTACCGTAGCCATACTAGCCCCGCAGCTAGGCTTTTACAATACATTTTTACGTCCGTTCCGATAAGTGAATCAGTCTTCCGAGCCGGAAACGGTGTCACGGCGTTTCCGATTAAACTGTCATAAAACCCGACGTGTATTGAGTGAATCCGATCCGATTACCTGATCAGAGAACCGTAAGCAAACGTACCTACACACTATTCATCTACTGAGGACAAAGCCTTATTACAAAGCCATTAGTGACCGAATAGAGTAGGCTCTCGTAGTTGTGAGGGTTGTGCTCCTTCAGTGAAGCTGATGCAGCTTAAAAAATCACGCTACTGTTTGGCCACTTACACCCATGGAAACCAAAGAACCTACCTCTTCCTTCTCCAACACCGCCCCCACTCTCCCGGCCTCTGGCATCTTCTCGAAGGTAATAATCCAGTCATCTTTCTCGGCTAGGGAGACCATCTCCTCCGCCAGTTCCCGGAAGAAACCGACGGAGTTGGAGCATAGTGTGACGTCACTACACTTGACGGCGAAGCCTGGGTCCACTTCTTCGTATATTTTGGACATTGTGACGCTGAAAAAAGAATGATAAATTCAGTCTAACGGCATCCGGACTTCATGACGACCTCCGTGGCGTAATGGTTGACACGCCACGGAGGTTCTGGGTTCGATTCCCAGCCAGGGCAAGTTGGAAATGGCCTTTTTCAAATTGTCCTGGATCTTGGGCGTGTATCTAATGTATACACGGTGTTTTTCATTGATTTTGCAGCCGAAGGCCACTTCCTAAGGATTGATAGTAAAAATAAAAATTCTGAAACGAAAAACGTTGACCAATACTCGAAAGTAAAAAGGTGATAGGTATAATTATAAGCGTAACAAAGTCCGTCGTTAGCCGCGCGAGTTCCTACGTATACGTATTCGAGTTTATCGGGGTCACGCGGCAGTTTTGATAAGACGGGCGTAACTACGTGGTCTCGATCGAAAATCATTTTCGCAATTTTTTTTTGAACTTACATATGTTGTTTTATCCTTAAAATACCATCTTAAATACAAGCTGATTCCCGTGGCGTGGCCTGCGTTTTTAAAGATAAACTATAGCTTAATAAGTTACTATGCTTACGAGTCACCAACTTTCGGAATCGAATCGACTCCCATTATTTTGTATAGTAGGTATTCGAATCTTTACTCGAGTCCAGGATTCGAGTTCCAGAAGGTCATGTACTTTGGCTAAATAGTTGACATTTTACTTAATTTTTGCGGTCCTCGCACGTGACTCGATGTGGTAACTTACATCGGCTATAATTAGAAAAAATAAACGATAAGAATAAGTCCAGCGTAGTCTGCGTTTGATAGGCTTCTTGGAAACTTAGAAGGAAATATGCACTGCGATGGTAAGACTGTGGAAGGCGCAAATTACTTATTAGAACGACTGGGCATGGAAGAGTTCTACGTACATTCGAATCGAGACTTAAATCCCGGTCTCTAATTTTGGACATGAATCCCAGACTCAAATCCCAGCCTCGAGTTCAAGAATTAATGTATTTACCTCGACCATGTCTTGATCACTCGATTTTCGAAAAAAAAAATCTAAATAGTGAAGGATTGCTGGGCGCATTAGTTATTGATATTGTAACGACCTCTACGCCGTTTTGAGTAACTACAACTAAGAATTATATTTCGATGCTACAACTGCAATAATTATAGGGGTGTGGACTGTGTCTGAAAAATATTATTTTCTTGATCTATATATTGATATATATATATTTAGATCGTGACATCATGTGAAATTTAATTGCGCTGTACCGTCGTTATTTGCAAATCAGAGAAAAGAAAAATACGTACGAATACAATATTTTATAATAAACTTCCTGACGAGTCAAAAATATTTTTTTAGTTTACAACCGTATAAGAAGCTATTACGTAAGAGGTATACGAGATGGTTTATGATTATGTTAGGTGGATGATTAGCCGTGTGGTTCCCGGCAGAGTAGAATAGAACCACTCCAAGTCTTCCCGTGGATGTCGTAGAAGGTGACTTAGTAAACACAAGCTAAACAAAGCTAATAAACATCGATGAGATCGCTCCAACCCGTCTGGCCAGCGTGGAGAGTAAGAGGCCAGCTCTGGCAGTAGAGAAGGTCGTGCTCCTGTACTGGAGACTAAAAAGACCTAATCATGATGATGATGATAGAAGATGGCGCTGACACATCATACATCTCGTTAACAGAGTCCGCGGGATTGGTTGTTATTCAAATCGCCTATTCCCTCAAACGCCTTTTACGATCTGCACGGGAAGATACGCAGCTCTTTTGTGCCTGACCAGCGTAGAAGGAGACAGACAGAACAGCAGACTTTATCAATGCAGACTAAAATACTCTCCTGGTGGATAGCACCAGGAGAGTTTTTGTAAACATGTTCAAAATTCAAATATAATAGGTAACTTAATATTGCAGTATTTATTATTATTGGTTTTTATAAGTATTATTTATAATGTTAATAAATAATATTGATAACATTATTTTATTTTTATGTTTATAATCCATTTCCGTACATAAAGGGACCAAACGCTATTACTGAGACTGCTGTCGGTTCGTCTGTTCGTCTGTCCGTCTGTCCATCCATTCCGTCCGTCTGTCACAAGGCTCTATCTCTTCAAGTAGACACTTGAAATTTTCACTAATTGTATTCTGTAATTTTCATTATTTGTGTGTAGGTATTATTATGGCCGCTATAACAACAAATACTAAAAAAAAGATAAAGTTGAAAATTAAAGGGGTCGTCATACAAGAAACGCGTTTTTTCATCGTTTCAAAACATTATTCGGAGGTACGGAACCCTTCATGTTACGAGTCCGACTCGCACTTGACCGGTTTTTATTTTGTTATAAAATGTTTGTAAACATTTTTAACAGCAGTGCGGGAGCACCATCCTAAATTAATATTTGTTGAACGTTACTTTAATAGGCTAAGTTCTCTAGCATTCTATTACCAACCATATAAATTATGGACACAAAACCTCTGTAATATTGTTCCAGAGTCTCTGGAACAATATCAAACGAACCAAAGGACATTACAATGAAACGGAATAATATATTTATGTACAATACAACACGTTCGTAGATATTCTCGTTTAGTTAACATTATTTCTTTTAACAAGGTGCTTTTTACTAAAAAAACATTTATTCATAATAGAGTATGCATGCATTTTTTTAAATGTTTTAATTAATAGTTCTTGGCGAGAAATAGCCGCAAAAATAAACCAGTGCTTAAAAACATGTATATGGTGTAGAAAATAAATATTAAAAATAGCAAGTACTTAGATTATGATAACTAAAACGCGCCATTTTGAAATATGACGTCAAAGTCTACAATATCCGCACTCCGCAGACACCCGTTAGAAACAATCCTTGTGACAACCTAGCTAGAGGCGCTGTCAATGCATGTTTTTATTTTTTGGGTACTTTCGATATTATCAGCCAGTGATGTTTGTTAAACCTCTATTTATAAGAACATACATCTTGTGTGTCATTGGTAGTCAAACTACATGGACAGTCCTACCGAACGCATTCGAAATCGTCATTTCCCTTTTGTAGACTATGTCCTCATTTCCCTTTTGTTTGTCAAAAGTTCCCGCGCAATATTTGTATATTTTCAATTATTTATTTCTAATCCACAGATCATGAAGATAGAATCAGTAAGAAAAATAATTAATAGATTATAGAAATTGTAAAATAAAAATATGAGCCGGATTGGTATTACATGCATATTACTTATTATCGGGTAGTATTTTATTACTCTGTGTTATCGGGATTAAAGTAAATTCTATTCTATTCTACTCTAAAATATCTGTTTATTCAACTACTGAAATTGATACTTTCACATTAAAAGGGTAATTTGAATGGCTTCGGCTACCGATCGGTTGATTTTCTCAGTTAACATCATATCTAAAGGGAAACCAAGGAACTTAGATACTCTGTAATCTGTATCTTTGAGAATTTTGTACTTTTTTGATAAACTGAAAAATATGGGTACATTATTTTTGGATAATCTGACTAACGGACTAATTAGAATTACTTTTCTGACCCAGTCATCACCCCTATTAAAATTTTGATACCTAGCTGTTAGTGCATCAGATTTATTGTACCTGTGTTGTTGAGTCTCTCTGTTCTCCACTCCACCTCTTGTCTTCTATGTGGAAACTCCCCTGACAGCGCCGGGACAGGGCGAGTTCCGCCAAGTGGAAGAATATGGGAGAGACCTTTGCCCAACAATGGGACAAATTGGGTAAGGGTTCTTAGCCGTTCTTAGTTCGTAGCCGTGTGGTTCCCAGCAGAGTAGAATAGGACTACTACAAGTCTTCCTGTGGATGTCGTAGAAGGCGACTTAGAAAACAAGCTAAACAAAGCTAATAAACATCAATGAGACCTCTCCAACCCATCTGGCCAGCGTGGAGAGTGTAGGCTAAATCCTCTGGCTGCTCTGGCCAAGTATGGCTCTGGTAGTACTGAGAGGGTCGTGCTCCTGCAGTGGAGACAATGCATTCCCGTAAAGTAGGGTAAGGGTTTAAGGAGCTCGTTGGGCCGGTGGGAAAATGCATTGCTAGCATTTTCCGTGGTCCGCACTTGAATGGGTGACCAAAAAGTGGCATCAAAAATTTCTCGAGCTCCACCGTGCTTCGGAAGGCACGTTAAGCTGTTGGTCCCATCTGTCATGGTGATATGGCAGTCGTGAAGCTATGTCAGATGCCTTTAGGCAGCTTGAAAAATCTGACACCAGTGTTGACCACTTACACACACAGAAAACAACCAAACAAATTAGGTAAAAAAGAAACACAGAGGCAACACTCCTAACTGATGACGTATACTTGGACCAATCACGTGACTAAGCTGTCACGGGAAGGGAATACCAGGTGAAGCATATTACTATACCATGAGGTGATCCTTCTATAAGCTTCCTTTACAACGATCTAGGTCACACGTGAAGGGCTGAAAATAGGCTGAAAAGGCTATGTATCAGGTGACCATTGTTCAACGTCGGGAAATAAATAGATATTGGTATTTAAACTATCGAGCTTTGAGCACATTAATGTATTTAACGTGGAAGGGACATACCCGTAATAAATCGAACCACTGGCTATACTAGATCACTAAAGTATAATGAAATTAAAATAACAGTCAAAAGACAAAAAAAAATTTCGACATTCCCTTACAAATCGCCCGGGCGACTTCACACTTTTGTATGGAAATGCCAATTTTTTTTTGTTTTTTGGCTGATATTTTAATTTCATTATGCTATAATGATCGAGTATAGACCGTGGTTCAATTTATTACGGATATGTCTCTTTCACGTTGTATAACGGGACTTAGCAGGAACCTTTTTTACCGAAATAGGTACGGCAAAGCCAAACGGAAGGGTAATGTTTCTGGTATTAGTATATGTGTATGTGTATATTAGTATATTAGTGTATGTGGATATCTATGTATGTTCCCTCGCAGCATCCAAACTACTTATCCAATTTTCACAAGAGGTTAAGGTTCATAGGCTACATTTTGTATCATGTAACGTACAAAATGTTACATACAAAAAAGTATGTCACAAATTGTTTTTTTGTTTCGATATCGACTGGGTTATCAAATAAAGGTCTTAATAAGCACATTTCAGAAATATATACATTGTTAGCCGTAAATGGCTGTCGAATTGGATACAATAAAATACAAAAAAAAAAAAAAAAAATTTTTATATTTTCAGTAGTCTGGTATTAGTTTTTTATAAACGTAAATCTTGTTATTGTTATGTCAAACGTTTCGAATGTAATTCTCAGACAAAACAATACTAATAGATATCAGCTATTCAGAGCCATTGCTATTAGAATGCCATTGTTGTGGTAATTAATCTCTTGTCTGCGTAGAAAACGAAGAGATGCACTGAGCTGACGGCTCTTAAGTACCTATCGCTTTTCATGTTTTTATAATAGAATATCTGTTTCATGTCATTGTATTGAACAGGCAAAGTTAATAATAATCTACATGGGAAATCTTCGATTACTAGGTATCCTAGCATAACATGTTATACATGGTCTATATTCTTCTTTTTACTTCTATGGCCCTCCATACCTAAAAGTTGACCAGTCAGCTGATCCGAGTTTATACGCTGTTGCTAAAACGACGACGTTGTGAACTACCAGCCGAAATAAAAAAAATAATTAGTTCGGTAGGGACGGCTGGTAGGGCACTAACTAGTTATAGCAGCTATTTGGGTATTTAATTGTACTGGTTCGCAAAAAACGTTGCGCTGGCGCCACGGCGACGCGACGCCAGCGCTGCGTAAGCCCGGCGTTCGGCAGCCGGCCAGCGCTGGCATCGCGTCGCCGCTGCGCAAACGCTGACACGACGATGACATTCAAAAGACGCTAGTGTCGGGGTCTTTCAGAGACAGGCGCGTTGGGCATTTTTTGAGATGAGAAAAACCATTGATCTCGCGACACTGTTACCGACACCACCATGCTCAAGTTTTCACTTCTGTCGGAACTCCCGGAGTGCCGTTGTTTATTTATTGTAGCTGAATCTGAGGTATACGAATAAATAAATATTGCATACATATATTAACAAAATGTACCCTAAACTAAAAGTTGTACAAAGGCACTACTTATCTCACATGAGATCTCTTCCAATGGGCCCGTGAGAGATGTATACTCGTATACGAAAGTCATACAGGCGTGTTCGTTGAATAAATGTAGAAGAGTATTAGTCTAGAAATGATTTAAGAAAATGGACTAAAAGGTACCTTACCTCTGAAAATGTTACATAAGTCTAAATTTTTTAAAATCAACATAGACATATTACACGTCTGTGTTGATTTAAAAAAAATTTGACCTAAGCTATAGTTGTCATAACACAGGAAGCTTTATCTATTTCATTTTCTTTTCACATTTATCTCCTTTGTTTATTATTGTATAAGTATATCATTTTCATATTTTCAAGTCAAAGAACAAAGAAGGCATATAATACTCCGTCATATTGTATAGGTACGTCAAGTAACAACATGAATAAGTCATCCGACTCCAACTAACTTGATTTAACTTGAGGTTGCGACATGATCAAGCTTGTTTGCCAACTGGCTCGAGATTTCAGTTGACCATAACTTTAGTACTGAAGTTTTCCACTGAAAGGATCTTATTAATAAACCTTTTAAATTATAATAATATACATTATATTATACATATTATAATTGGTTTCGGGTTAGAATAGGACCACTCCATCCCTTCCTGTGGATGTCGTAAGAGGCGACTAAAGGATTAAGCATAAACATCTCGTGCTACAATTGCATTCCCAAGGAGGGTTAACGTAAGTAGTGCCTTTGTACAACTTTTAGTTTATATATTATCGGTATATATTGTCCGTTTACATAAATTGATAAATAAATAAATAATATTTAGAAATAATTTATAAACTAATAGGAACTTCGTCACCCAAGGAGGCACCCTGACGTCAGCCCCTCTTGGGAATGTATTTGTGCGATAAGTTTTACAACCGGCCGCCACCCGATGTTAACCCTCCTTGTGTGTGAATGCAATTGTAGCACGAGATGTTTGTGCCTAGTCCTCTAGGCGCCCCTTACGACATCCACAGGAAGAGATGGAGTGGTCCCTTCTAATCCAAAACCACACGGGGAAAAAAATTATAAACTAATCTTTAGAAATATTTAAGAAGATGGACCAATTATTACGAAAGGGCTTTAATAAAGCATTAAATAAACTCTAAATTGTAGGTAATAAAATTGTTATAAAAAATATTTGATAAGGCCCTTTCATTTGATATGTCACACCATGTAGTTTGTAAACCTTCAATTTCAATTGTCTAATTTGTATTTCAATTGTCAAATAAAAGTGGCTGTTTGCCGATGTTTAAAATGAATTTATTTATATGATTCATGTCTGTTAGGTCATTGACATAAGTACCTAAGTATGTGTACCAAATTTCAACTCAAACAGTCCAATAGTTTCGGAGCAATAAATTGGTGGTGACAGACGGATAAAAAGTTACACGAGTAATCCTATAAGGGTTGGATCTCATCTATCAGCACGGAACAGCATTTTCCTATGCTGCTATCCTTTTCTGTCGCTCAGAACAGTAATTTGCAACGGAACGCTTCAGCATGGTCGGTGCTGACAATGATGATCAAATTGACGCTTCTGAGCGGTAGAAAAGGGTAGCAGCATAGCAAAGTTCTGTTCCGTGCTGATAGATGAGATCCGGTTCTGATTTTTGCCAGACAAATTAAAAAACCCCGGACTTTCTAACGTTCACTCCCAATAACATTGAACGGCTAAACCGATTTTCATTAAACATAGCTAATAACCATCTCAACATTCTCGAGAGACAAGGCTTTCGTTTAAAAAAACCGCATCAAAATCAGTCTATTTGTTTAGGAGCACGACACACGCACGTCAACTTATAACACCCCTCTTTTTCATCGAGGGTTAAGTATGGTAAACAATACGAGAAAAAGGTCAGACAAGGAAAATAGCAGTCAATCAATACCTACTGTCTGCTTGAAAAGCGTTTTTAGGGTTCCGTAGCCAAATGGCAAAAAACGGAACCCTTATGGATTCGTCATATCTGTCTGTCCGTCCGTATGTCACAGCCACTTTTTCTGAAACTATAAGAACTGTACTGTTGAAACTTGGTAAGTAGATGTATTCTGTGAAACGCTTTAAGATTTTCACACAAAAATAGAAAAAAAAAACAAAAAAATTTGATGGTTCCCCATACTTAGAACTTTTTTTCATCAATCCCATACTTGTGGAGTATCTATGGATATGTCTTCAAAAATGATATTGAGGTTTCTAATATCATTTGTTTCTAAACTGAATAGTTTGCGCGAGAGACACTTCCAAAGTGGTAAAGTGTATGTCCTCCCCCTGTAACTTCTAAAATAAGAGAATGATAAAAGTAAAAAAATATATGATGTACATTACCATGCAAACTTCCACCGAAAATTGGTTTGAACGAGATCTAGTAAGTAGTGTTTTTTTAAGACGTCATAAATCGTAAAATGTTACATGCTGCAACGGAACCCTTCATTGACGAGTCCGACTCGCACTTGGCCTCTTTTTTTAAACTAATATTCAGCTATTCTGGTCTCACCCTAACACGTGCCCAGATTATGATGCATGAGCCAGTGTATGATATTTAGGTCTCAAGGTAAGTCCGTCCGCAGTTCTGCATCCATAATTCCATGCAGCCAAGCCCAAGTCGGATATCTGAAAAAAGTATACACGCTGTACCGAAAGCAATAAAATACTTATATTGAATTTTAGTTGTGGTAGAGCCACGCTACCGACAAAACTCTGTTTTGCTTGTAGCGTGAATGGGCCAGCTTGTCCGGGGAAGTACCACACTCTCACAGAAAATCGACGTCTAAGTAGTAGCTTCACCGCTTCTATGCTTCGTTCGGTGAGTGAGAGAGGCGGAGCCCTTCTCTCCCTCCCCCCTCTGGGAGGGCCCTGAAAGGCCGGTAACGCTCTTGTTACACCCCTGGTGTTGCAGTTGTCTATGGGCAGCGGTGATCACTTACCATCAGGTGACCCGCTTGTTCGTTTGCCGTCCTGTGACAAAAAAAAGGCCTTTTATTTTACTTTGTTTACACTGTTAGCCCCACACTAGGCAACATTGCCTATTATGTAGTAGCCAGTTTACATTTTCAGGCCCCACTGCTGGGCAAAGGCATCCCCCAGATTGTCGCTGAAAGGAAATAGACCTAGGTGACGAGTGGAAGGTATAAGTAAGTAAGTAATAGAAATAAAATGTAACATGCGCTCAGCCAATAAATAAGAACAAAAATATTGACATGAAAAAAATGATTGTTATTTTAACAAAAAAAAAAACCAAACAACCGGTGTAATTTTTTCTGAATAATTTCTTCCATATCTCGAAAGTTCTTTATAGTGTCCACCAAATTTATATGAGACCAACTTGGTAGTACAGGCTTAAAAAAAAAACAATCAACAATCGGTTCACAATTAGCGAAGATATCGCGTAACGTACTCGTACATAAAAAAAAACATTCGGGTCGAATTGATAACGTTTTCTTTTGAAGTCGGTAAATAAAGTTGTTAAATGTGCATAAATCCATAAATCGAAATGTGATAAAAAAACGTGCAAAAATACAAAGCTAGGCGTAGATGAACTTGCCACAGATTCTACAAATTCTAACCTTAATTCGCACGCACATAAAGTTAAACATCACGTGGTGTCTCACATAATCACACAAAATGTTCTTTAGCCACTCCACTTATTACATACACTATGTGACGATGTCGTAATTGTAAAATAAACTGTATAAATACCTCGGTGTTGTCGGAAGACTGCCGATGCCGCCTAGAAGCTTACTCGGCTAAATTTAACGCATTGGATCCAGTACTAATGTGATCTATTTTAGAAGTTATTCGTGGTTGAAGTGGCTCCATCTGTTGGTGAATATATTATCTAGTACCTAACTAATGAATCGATATTTTACATAAGTAACGTACATATGCAAATATATATTACATCTTTTTACAGACCATGGGTCAAGATAGACACAGCTTCTGTTAGAATTTGCGTGTCGATCTGACGTCAAATTGACTTCATTCAGGACAGGATCGTAATTTTTTGTCCGTGTATGTCAATTCATTAGATCGGACAATAACCTATCTACAAGGTATACACTATCTATTAAATAAATACCTAAATCTGCTTTTTTTAACCCGTAGAAACTCGTCGAAAAACGTTGGAGGAAGTAATAAAAAAGTGTCCTTCTGTTTGTAAGTGAACTTCTTATTAAATATTTGTATTGAAAATTGGCACGCCAGGTTTTCATACAAATTGAAGGACTTTCTTTATCTTATCTAGTGTTATATACAGATCTGTGGTCTTCATAATAAATTATTTTAGGATGGTTGATTCACGTTATATAGTTTTCGGTTTCGGTCGATTTAGATGATTTATCTCTTTACCGTGAAGTGATATTATATAATATAGAACCTAGGACCGTAAGATACAAAGTTAAAACCACATCAAAAAGCCATGCATACACTGTTAAAAATGATGTAATTTTACATAAAATTATGTAATTTTACATGCATAAAATTACATAAACCTGTAAAATATTCGAAAAGTCTGGAAAATTTACGGAAAAATATGTAAAATTGACAAAAATTATGTAAAATTTCATATTTTTCCGTAAATTTCCCAGATTTTTCGGAAATTTTACAGGTTGACGTAAAATTATATAACTTTTAACAGTGTATTGCGATCTGAAATACTAAACAAATGATTTTATAAACTACCACTTAGGTATTAATCAAGTTGGAAAATGGCTTTTTTTCCAATTTTCCTGGGTCTTGGGTGTTTATTTACTTATTACATATGTATTTATTATAAAATATAGTATATAGTTGAGTAAGTATCCCATAACACAAGTTTAAACTCATTTACTTTGGGACTACCTCAATCAGTGTGATTTATATATTTATTATTTATTTAATCTTTGTCTAGCATAACTTTAAGGCCGTACCTAAATTTTCCGGGGTCCAGTGCTGCCCCCATTTAAAATAAATCATTTCAAAGAAAACGGAGACATCATTTAAAATTTTGCAACTATCAAGTCCTAGATAACCCTTCAAAGTATTTTATGAACTACTGTTTACAGTTTATAATGAGAACATTAAGCTTTACTACGCACATTTGCCAAAAGTGGCCGTTTTTCGCAAATGTGCGTAGTAAAGCTTAACGTTTTCACTATAAACTTTAAACAGTAGTTCATAAAATACTTTGAAGGGTTATCTAGGACTTGATAGTAGCAAAATTTTAAATAATGTCTTCGTTTTCTTTGAAATGATTTATTTAAAATGGGGGCAGCACTGGACCCCGGAAAATTCAAGTATGCCCTTAAAATGTATTTCCTAAACTAGCCACTTTAGGTAGAAATTTGTTTGATTTGGTTTAAGAGCTAGAAAGCTACGAGAAATTACCTAAAGCAAATTAAAAAAACCCGACTTAATTTTTTTTAGGAGTTTCTACCATATCTCCAAAGGTCTGCATTATGTTTTTATCATTGATATTACATCAATAAGACCTCTCCAACAGACGGGTTGGAGAGGTCTTATTGATGTTAAGCCAGGCCAGCGTAAAGAGTGTATGCCAAATCTTCTGTCTGCTCTGGCCTAGTATGGCTCTGGTAGTACAGAGAGGGTCATGCTCCTGCAGTGGAGACAAAAAAGACCTGATGATGATGATGTTTTTAACAAATCAATATGGGATCAACTTAGTAGTAAAGGCTTTCAAATAAATAAAAATTATCATAATAGCTTCACGATTGGTGAAGATATATCGCGTAACATATTACTTACAAAATGAAACATACGGGTCGAATTGATAACCTTCTTCTATTTAGGGTTCCGTACCCGAAGGGTGCAAACGGGACCCTATTACTGAGACTCCGCTGTCCGTCCGTCTGTCACAGGGCTCTATCTCTTGAACCGTAATAGCTAGACACCTGAAATTTTCACCGATTATGTATCACCGTGGCCGCTATAACAACAAATACTAAAAATAAAAAAAGTTGAAAATTAAAAGGGGTCGTCATACAAAAACGTGATTTTTTCAGCGTTTTTAATTTGATCTGTCACAGGGCTCTATCTCTTGAACCATAGCTAGACACTTGAAATTTTTACTGATTATGTACTACTATGACCACTAATTGTACGGTGGTACGGAACCGTGACATTGAACAACTTTCCCCAAGAAACATATGTCGAAATATGAAAAATGGTTTTTGGCTTTCCATACAAACTCGGATTAGCTGATCGGGCAGCTTGTATCGGAGGCCATAACTTATTTTTCATATTTCGATATATGTTCCTTGGGGAAAGTTGTTTAGTATCATGAACTGAATCCATACTTAAAATAGTTTCAGTATATTGTGTTAGACCCTGTATTTACTTAGCTTAGCCATGTTAGGCTAAGTGAATGTACCTCACTGATTGAGTTAAGAATATATAAAAGTTGAAAGCATCAAAAATTCTTCTTTGGAAGTTGATTTCAACATTCCGAGCGCCCTTACATTGAAGAGCTGAGAATGAAATAGAGTTGAATAACAAGGAATATTTTTTCTATTCCACAATGATAAACAACATCTTTGAACTGGCATGTCGTACCTAATAAAATAATAAATTGGATCCGTAATAACAATTTACGAATGCAGTTTTTTTGGCTCCAAACATGTGTACCTAAGCTCAACGAAAAGACGAATCGCTTTATGAGGGCCTTTAAGGAATATGATTCACTGCAAATAATCTACAGCTTAATCCGAACAAGACTTCAGTAATCCTGTTCCAAACGACGGCAACTAGCAAGAATAACCAGGAAATATTTGTGGGGGATAAGAAAATAAGCCAGGTGGATTCTGTTAAATTTCTGGATACACTTTAGACTCTTTGCTAAGTTGGCAACAGGAACTGTCATCTGTTGAAAAATCTTTGAGCTTTGCATGTTTTTCTCTTAGTAGTATAAAATAGATGAGACTGCCATAAAACAACAGAAATTAGTTAACTATGCAGTAGTAGAATCGAAGTTGAGATATAGTATAAAATTGTGGGGAAATAGCTATGATTATAATATAAAAAAAACTTTTACACCTCAAAAAAGGGCAATTCGGACTATCGCAAGAATTCCACAATATGAATCGTGCGAAAAGTTTTTTAAAGAACCAATATGAAATTCTAACCGGCCCAAGTTTGTATATTTTGGTTGTTCTTACTGATTTCAAAAAGATGATGTCCGTGATCTTAGAAAGACAACAACGGGAGAACACCAGGAGACAAGACTTTGTTGATAATTTAATCCTACGTTAGAGATAGTGAAGCATGGTACGAGGTATCAGGCAACTAAGCTATTCAATAGATTGCCGTGGAGTTAAGAACCATACGAAGTCACAATTTATTCAAGGCCAGGTTACGTGCTCTTCTGTTGGAAAAGTGTTGTTATAATATTGAAGAATTTTAGATCTATGACATTTGCCGAATTTATAGACATGTTATTATTTTTATTGTATTTTCTTAACTTGTACATATTCAGACACAATTTTTATTGTTTTTTTTAAGGTAATTAAAAAAATTGAATTACCTATACAAGTACTTATTACTCTGATTAATGAAAAAAAAAACCGACCAAGTGCGTGTTGGACTCGCACACGAAGGGTTCCGTATATGGGAGCCCCGCTTTAATATTTATTTGTTTTTTGTAAGTAGTTTTTGTTATAGCAGCAACAGAAATATCATCTGTGAAAATTTCAACTGTCTAGCTATCACGGTTCATGTTCATGGGAAAGTGGAGTCTTAGTAAATGGGTCCCGTTTATAAAATTTGGGTACGGAACCCTAAAAAGTCTTTATCAACCAAACATATGAAGTCTCGAGACTGTTAAAAAAACTCTTAAATTACTTAAGTATTCGCCAATTTAAATGATAATTGAGTTTGTTTAAAGCGAAATAAAAATAGTCATAATCGCAGACGACCTGCTTAAAAGTTATTAAAATTACACGCTAAGGCTCAATTTACATTGCGGCAGAGTCGCAGCGAATCGCCGAAATCGTACATAGCATAATGAACTTTATGTCAATTGTATAATGTTCAAACTAAATTTACAGTTCCCGGAAGACGTTGTTTGAACATTATACGATTGACATAAAGTTCATTATGCTATGTACGATTTCGGCGAATCGCTGCGACTCTGCCGCAATGTAAATTGAGCCTAACTTTTAATGCAAGTCTCTATCAGAGATTAACCCGGGACTTACTTGTCGCAATCCCTATTTACTTCCAAATTCCCTGCTACTGAGTAATTACTGAGTCCCTTACTTATTAAATTAGCAACATGTAAAGTGAAAGCAAATGGTTGCTCGGATATTTTGCGCAGGCGTCATTAGAACTCGAATTTTCGAATTAACTCGCACTAAGGGAAATTGTATGAAAAGCCAGCTTTATGTGAATTTATTTGGGCTTTATTAGTATGAAATATTGATATTGCCATTCAGTTGTTTCAATTTACGGTTCATTATATGTATCGTGTAAATTTCATGTACAGTTCTATGAAATTACCTTTAACTAAGTATTGATTACTAGCTGTGCCCGCGACTTCGTTCGCGTGGTTGTCGGAACGTAATGTTATATAGCCTAAAGCCTTCCTCTATAAATGGACTACCCAACAAAAAAATAATTTTTCAAATCGGACCATTAGTTCCTGAGATTAGCGCGTTTAAACAAACAAACTCTTCCGCTTTATAATATTAGTATAGAATTCTACTATTTATAAATTTCATGTTCGGGCTATAAATTGTAGGTTATTAAATATTATCATGTTACGTCTACGAGGGGTTTGCCAAAAGTAATTAGATACTCTTTACTCAAGATTTGATACTGGCAGGTTATACACCATCGTAAACACTGGGCATTTTTTTAAACATGGAACATACACATACTTATTTGAATTAAAATATTTTTTCTCATGAATTCTTCCTTATTTTTATTTTTTTTTATTAATGGCTTGACGCTTCTGCGTATTTAGCCTCAAGTTAATAAAACGTGGGAAATTCTTTTTGCCTAACAAGTTACAATCAAAGGTTGGTGTAGGCCTTTGATTGCTTAAAGGAAGCTTCTGGCGACAAATCTATACGAGTCCACTGGTTTTCATAGCCAATTGAGTGGCGGACGACGTCCGAAGAAGCGCCACACAGTCCGCGAAACAAATATCACTACAGCCGTACTATGACTGTCCACTTTAACTATTTCACGTATTGTTCATGAGCATGAGCATTTATAACACCAAACAACACCAATTTCATATTATAAAGTCCACTAAAATCGATTTGCAAAATAATTTAAAGAAAACCCCAACCGAACCCCTTGACTTGCCGCCGAAAAACGAATTCTTCCTTGCTGGTCTGGGAGAAAAGAAATAAACGAGCAAGTGCGAGTCGGCCTCGTACATGAAGGGTTCCGTACCACCGTACAATGTTTTAAAACGATGAAGAAACACGTTTTTTGTATGACGACCCCCTTTAATTTTTAACTTTTTCTTATTTTTAGTATTTTTTGATAAAGCGGCCATAGTAATATATAATCTGTGAAAATTTCAAGTACCTAGTTAATGACATTATAAATATCTAGTTAAAAACGCTGAAAAAATACATTTTTTGTATGACAACCCTCTTTAATGTTCAACTTTTTTTTTATTTTTAGTATTTGTTGTTATAGCGGCCACAGTACCTAATACATAATCGGTGAAAATTTCAAGTGTCTAGCTATTACGGTTCAAGAGATAGAGCCCTGTGACAGACGGACAGATGGATAGACGGACAGACAGCGGAGTCTCAGTAATAGGGTCCCGTTTGCACCCTTCGGGTGCGGAACCCTAAAAAGCATAGAATGTACCAGCTGCTTCTATTCTCACGCAAATCGTAAAAGCCGATCAAGAGAATGGGCGAGAATCTGAATAATATAATTAGGCGATGCGGTTAGCAACCCATCACTATTATGATTTTCTTTTTCCACCTTCATGCCCATCATCACGCTATTTAAAAGTAGCCTGGGCCTTACCTCCCTAAGCTCTGTCTGCCCCGTTAGGGATAAAGACGTGATAGTGTATCTGTATACTTCTGTTGCGAGATATAAAAACTTATAGTTCCAGCCAGACCCCTAGCATGTAGAAACGTATCAGAGACATCGTCACGGCGACGACATACAGCATGTTGAAAACTAAAATTGAATTTTAAAGTAGCTGAAGTAATGCACTGCGATATGCACCTAGTGTATTCCAAGATTTCAAAGTTTGCGATTCGAAATAACCTTGTTTATTTTGTGTCAGCAGTATCGAATGTATTGATTTACACTAGCTATATTGCAATCTTGGAATCGGAATCAATAATAGAAAACACAACCGTAAGGAAAAGACTTATTTTCTATAATTTGCTTTTTTTCCAAATGACAAATCTGACTTTACGCGCGGCCGTTACTCTTCCCGCTCACCGGCCGCCGCCCGCCACGAGGTGACATTCAAATGGAAGATTTTTGGAATGTACATATTTGTTGGTTCATATCTTTGGTTTTATATTATGAAACAACATACATATGATAGAATATGTATTGCACGCCTCATAAGCGAAGCGCATGAGGTAGTGCTCTACTCTCGCCTTACAAAAATCAAGTGATTTTTTGACTAAATGTGTCTCTATTTATTTTCTATCGCACTTGTACAATAATAGTTACACATAAATGTCAAGGAAAAACACTAGTTTCAACACTTATGACATTTTTAAAAGACATTTTGCCTTTTAAATAAATAAAAACAATGTTTAATAAAATCATTTTGTGGACGTCCGTGTGTCTGTATGTATGGAAACTGGCGTGGTCACGATAACTCCCGAAAAACTTATCTGATCAAGTCCATTTTTTTTATACGCTTCAGTATTATCCAAAACTAAGTCCTTTCGAAGATCACGGTCTAATTGAATGTAGTTTAATAGTTATTCTCAAAAAACATCATTTTTGAAATTTTTTTCTTGTTTTTGCTTAGTTTTTTTGAGATTTCTCAAAATCTACCGGTCCGAATCGGTTTGAATTCACAGGAAATCTGAGTTGTATAGAACTTTTTAGAAAACTACTTGTTTGGTTCCGATCGGTTTAGTTGTTCAAGAGTTATAAGCGGGTCACATACACACCCACACACACATACGGATAGGGTGCATGACACTTGCTCGTGAGTGGTCAGGGAAGATTCCTGAGACCTTTAAACGTCGAGATCTGATGAAAACTCGACTTTTCAAAAACGGGGTGAAACTAATAACGTCCGGAATTTTGAAAATTTTCAATTTTCACAGCGGGAAGTTAAAAATAATCTCCAGCCGTGCGTTAAAGCCGACACATACTTTTCTTCGTTTTAAGTTAGCAATAAAACAATCAAAATCAATTTAATTGTGAAAAATGAGATTATGAGGCGTGCACTTTTGGACTTTCCAAACTATTTTATATTCCGCTTACACAGTACTTAGAACAGAATAGAATAGAATTAACTTCATTGCCAAAAAATACCACAACAAATAAACGACAAACTTTCCCTGAATATATGTAGTTTCGAGGTTCAAAATCACCCTGTATATTTTAAGCTGATATGCCCGCAACGTTGACCGCATCGTCAAAGAGTAGGTATTTGTAAATCCCACAGGAAACTCTTATTTATCCGAGATACTCGTAACCTAAGCGAGAGAGAGAGCGACGGAACGCTTCTGCACGGCCGGTGCTGAAGCGTTCCGTCGCTCTCTCTCTGGCAAATAACTCTTCTGAGCGACAGAAAAGGATAGCAGCATAGGAAAGTGTTGTTCCGTGCTGACAGATGTGTCCCAACCCTGTAAGCTATCTCTTCTTCATCTTATCGCGTACCCGGTTCCATCCTCAGCGGTGCTGCTTCAGAGCCCGGGGTGCGCTTTCACGCTATTTCTACTCCAAATATCCCAAGTCTCCAAAAGGTCACCCAAGGATGCCAAAGATTTTTTTGGTTAAAACTTGCCAAAGACCTTGCGAAATGGAAATTACATAGCCGAAACAGTTTAAATGATCTAGCTATAGTTCAACAACCGGCCGCCTGCCTGACGTCAACCCTCCTTGGGAACGTAGTTGAAGCAGGAGATAATTTTTGATGCATTACACTCCTCTATCCCTATCTACGAGTCCAATTGGTTTCTTGAGCTATGTGAGTGGTATAACAAGGTTTGGCATCGCCACACTCAGTGAACTGAGGTTTACACGTATCGGCTTTGGTCTGAAACGTGATGATGCACTTTCCAAGGTAGACCTCATTCATACGCTCTTGCAGCGTAACTGCTGGCTGTGTGAACTCAGAAAAGAACAGAACAGAATCTCATTTTTTGATTTAGATGCATGCCGTGTGGATACCGGCAGAGTAGAATAAGTAAGAATGAGACCTCTCCGACGCGTCTGGCCAGCGTGGATTCGTGAGGCTAAATCCTCTGACTGCTCTGGCTAATATATGGCTCTGGTAGTACAGAGAGAATCAAACTTCTGCAGTAGAGTCTAAAAAAGACCTTATGATGATGATGATGACACAAAGTAAAAAGACTTCCATTAAAATATGAAAATAAAACTAATTAGTTGTTGCAAAGTAAACTCGTTTTCCATTTATCCCTCGTGTAGCGTAATCCTAAGCTTACCCAACACCGGATTAACGAACCAGGCGAATGATTAAATAAAAAAAATAAGTAACTTTCAGCATTTCATTAAAACTGTTGAATAATCAAAATAACTTTTTATAATCGTTCTACTTCACTGCTCTACTTTCTCCCAAGCTAGTCTGGAAGAAAATAAATAAACATATAATATACAGGGACTAACAAAATATACTGAAACTATTTTAAGGGTGGATACAGTCCATGATACTGAACAACTTTCCCCAAGGAACATATATCGAAATATGAAAAATAATTTTTGGCCTCCCATACAAGTTGACCGATCAGCTGATCCGAGTCTGTATGAAAAGCCAAAAATTATTTTTCATATTTCTACATACGTTCCTTAGGGAAAGTTGTTCAATATCACAAACTGAATTCACCCTTTAAATAGTTTCAGTATATTTTGTTAGACCCTATATAATATACAATATACCAGCTGCTTCTCTTCTCGCGCAGTTTGTAAAAGCCGATAGAGGGCGAGAATCTAAATCATGTTATTAGGCGATGCGGATAGCAAACTTTTACGTCTTCACGCCCACTATCAAACTAGATGTGACCTTTGAGGACCCCTTGGCCCTGTCTACCCCATTAGTGATATTGAAAAGATATTGTATATGTATACAGCTCTGGGAGAATAGATAAAGAAAATGTACCAGCTGCTTCTTTTCCCGCGCTTATCGTTAATCGACGCAGCGATGTGTATCAACCTACATAACCATGGTAATTGACGACCTCCGTGGCGTAATGGTAAATACGCTAGTCCAATAATCCGGAGGTTTTGGGTTCGATCCCCAGCCAGGGTAAGTTGTAAAATTGCCTATTTCTAATTGTCCTAAATCTTGGCACGTATATTATAATAACGAAAAACAAAAAAATCACTACATATACTTATAGTTGAGTTAGTTAGTATACCATAGCACAAGTTTGAAACTTATTTTGGGGCTAGCTTATTTAATACGCATGATGACTGAAAACATATTATTGGCCCATCGGTTAGATTATTAAAAAATATTGTACACATATTTTTCCTTTTCTCTGAGAAACAATAAATAAAGAAGATACAGCGTATTTAAATTTCGTATTACGTCACGCTTTCGTACGATTTTTACACATCGGTGACGTCACAAGCCCCCACTCTGGAACTTTGATACTCTGTATCTTTGTGAATTTTTACTTTTTTGATAAACTGAAAAGTATGGGTACATTATTTTTGGATAATCTAACTAACGGACTAATTAGAATAATACTTTTCGGACCCAGTCATTTGTCCCAATACATTTATTTATTTTTCATCTTTGTCTAGCACAACTTTTTTTTGTTTATTTTTTTATTTAAGTCCAAAAATAAAATGAAATACAATTCTATGCACCCATGAACCACGAAGGTTTGTCCGGGAGCATTATATTAGTATTTTCACCTACACTCTCACCATGACGCATGGCCTTTGCAGCAAGAAATACTATGATTTTCATTTCAGACGCAACATGATTTTCATTCGCACACAGGCTCAAGGAAAATCATCCGCAATCATCATCATGGTGTCACTGCAGTGTCCTGCACTATGAATCACGCCACCGCTCAGCGGTCATTAAAAACGCCTTAATTGTTTAAGTACACATTGATGGCTGGTTTGTGATGACTGATGATATCCTGCTCCAACGTGCCAAGTTTAACAACGATATAACTAACGATTTCATTCTACAAATTGGCGGATTTATTAGTATTTTTGTTCGACTGCGCCAGATTATGTGTCTGCCGCTATTTATGATTATTTGTTTGTACTTTATTGTACCAAAAACATATACATACCTTTTTAATACCAAACAAAAGGAAAGGCTGTCCTATATCTAGGCCAGAAAATAAGCATTGCCATACAACGTGGCATTCTGCCAGCCTTCTGGGCACGTTGCCTCAGGGTAAAGAGCTACCCGACCTTTTTTAGGGTTCCGTAGCCAAAAGGTGCAAACGGGACCCTATTAGCAATAATCTAGTAATAGCTAGACACTCGAAATTTTCACCGATTATGTATTCACGTTCTCGCTTTCACTGTTAACAGTAGTTTTATAATAGTTTGAAGGGTTATCTAGGGCTTGGTAGAAACAAAATTTTAAAAGATATCTCCGTTTCCTTTCCAATTTTTTTTTTAAAACGAAACAAAATAATCGATGCGTTCAAATTAATGTTACTCAATATAACACAATCTACTCGTAGCAGCGTGCGGATTGATTTACCAATAAAATTTAATTAGATTTCCTTCGCTAACGAGCGCCGAGCGGGGGGGGGGGGGGGGATGTATTTCAAGAAAATTTCAATTTATCATTACTTTTAACAAGATTTAAAATATTTTATTATTTATGTTTCCTGATAACTCAGACGCCTGGACTGATTTGGAAAATTCTATTAGGGTTCCGTAGCCAAATGGATTGGAACCCTTATGGATTCGTCATGTCTGTCTGTCTGTCCGTCCGGATGTCACAGCCACTTTTTTCCGGAACTATAAAAACTATACTGTTGAAACTTGGTAAGTAGATGTATTATGTGAACCGCATTAAGATTTTAACACAAAAATAGGAAAAAAAACAACAACTTTTGGGGGTTCCCAATACTTAGAACTAAAACTCAAATATTTTTTTTCATCAAAACCCTTACGTGTGTAATATCTATGGATATGTCTTTAAAAATGATTTTGAGGTTTCTTGAAAGACCCATTGTTGGGGCACAGAGTACTATATACTAGTTGAGACCACGTTTCAGAGCCATTAGTCATCACTCGTAACACAAATTTATTACGCACTTTCATGGAACTGAGGTATTTTGGACGAGAAGACACTAGGTAACTTCCCAAAAAGCCCTAGTAATGAGTAGATACTTTCACCGGGCAACTGAGCTCCTCAAACACACAGGATATTAGATACGGATATAATATCTACTCTTTTGGGTATACAATGCATCTACTGAGTATTATTAATTTCATCACATTGATCATCCTTGGCAGTGGTCGTGTAGCTGACACTCGTCAGTGGAATGCATTTCGGTGAGCATGGTATACCTACTCTGTGGCATAGCTTTTAAGGGCGGGCTTCCTTAATGCGACTTATATTCTGCAGCGAAAAAAATCCGCTAGTTTCCAATGCACCAATTTAGATTATTTTTAGTTTATTAAAGGGCAACACAGACGATGAAGATATGATATATTATTAGATATTATATATGGTTAGGTGATGAATCTTAAAATACCATAATATTTATATTAAATAAAAATAAAAAACGAAAAAGATATTTCGGCTTCCCATACAAATCGGCACTCAGCCAAATAGTTGGAGACGTAATTTTTTTATCGATTTTAGATAATTGATTTTATGGAAAGTACCTAGTTTAGTAAGTATCACGGACTGAACTTGTTTCAAAAACTTAGCCGGTGTTTTAAAAGTAACCTTGTATGTATATGACTTTGAATGAATCATAAAACCGGACCGTGCGGATCGGAACTGCACGCTATCGTTGTCATTATCAATAGAACAGCACTCCTAATATGCCAAGAGCAGACAGACGTACTTACAACTAAAATGACGCTTAGTAATTATCAAATATTTTTGAGGCCATGTGTGGGCTGAAAATAACTAATTATAAAATTAAACGTTTTTATGCAAGGCGCAGGTGGAGATGCACCTTAAGTAGTGATGTGCTGGATATTTGTTCCAGGTTTTATTTTCAATATTTTCACTTGAACCTGCAGTTTCTAGTTATGGAATTTGGATCATTCTACCTTTCTAAGGATAAATACGAGATACTATGTGCGTTGAGTATATTACATCTGTGACTTTTGATAAAATATAATTCTTAGTCTTAGTAAATTATTTTTTGCACCACTTTCCCTTGAAACATTTAAATTCGTATTTAAAGTAGTAGGTGTGTTTAATAATCATATTATAAGTAGGGAGAATGTTGTGTGTTGTGGTTTCAGTACATGTTTTTGAAATAATCAGCGTATTGAGTCCATGAAGTTGATTTACTGAGTTATTTTCCAAAAAAGTTGTTTTTTGTTTTTTTTATTTTCTTTACTTGGTACAAATAAATGTTTTTCTCAATAATATCATGTTTTAGTAAAAGTTTTACTATTTTTTTCTATTTTCACAATTTTCACATAATGCTAATAATGCTAACAAAAATCTATGCTGAAGACAGATAATCAAAATGTACAATAATAAGTGTTTTAAAAATTAATCAGTCAAAATTCTTGAATTATTTATATAATAGTAAAAATACTTGGATAAAAAAGTAAAGTTTGCAATGTTTACTAACAACGTCATCAATGACGACACAAGCGCTGTCTTAGCTGCTCTCACCTGGTGACGTTTCTGTTATCAGCACACAGTTATCACCCCGCGTGCCCCGCGTTAGTCGCTCTTTCGTTCTCGTCGCGCACACACGCTGTCTCTGTCGCGCACGGTAACCAATCGCGTCCCGAACCCAAACCGAACCTCACTACAACCCGTAAGTACGCCCATCACTACAACTGTCAAATCCACGCGCCATTTTCTATCGTTCCTCTTTCGAATTTTATTTTTTTTAAATTAACATCGTGACCGATGAGTTACAAACGGGAGATAAAAACCTTTTCCGATTTCTGATTTTGTGTAAGGCCGAGTGAGTCATAATGGAATGATATCAAGGCCGACTCATCCTAAGTATATTTACCCTAATAGTCTTAATGTATCAGGTGGGATATGCTTATCTTTGATACCGGCGGGCGATCCTCGATTTTCACCTTTTCACTTTTTATGACCAATTTACCTAAAGAAAACCATTCCAGTGATTTTTTTCAGTTAATTCACAAAATCCATAACTAAAGAATGAACTTGACAATCGTGACGTATATTATTTACTCACGACGGAGGTACTAACGGAGTCTGTCAGTTTATTTACTTAATTTTGTTCAGACCATTGCTATGTGAAGTTTCGCAAGACGTTCGTTCAGTGCGCGTCACGGCCGTGACATAGATGGCGCCAGTGTGCCGTGAAAATCCACAGTTTTCTCGGAAATGCTATTGTGTCGCTTCTTTGTGAGGGAACTAGCTCATCCGTAGATGATTGACAATTTGTAATGTCTAGTTATGATAGGAAATTAAAGATGGTTTTCTAGCTATTAATAACTATAGCTACTTATATACATAATCAATCGATACATTGTTCTCGTATTAAAACAAAGTCGCTTCTCACCGTGTGTCCCTCTTTATGTATGTATTTTTATACTCTTAGATCTTTTAATATTTACAACGAGTTTTCATGAGATTTCAATAGATAGAGTTATTCAATAAGGATGTTTGCATACACGTGCAAAGACGGAGCGGGCTGCTAGCACATACACTGCCGGCCAAAAGTTTGAGACCACCCGAATTAAAGTAAAAAAAGTTAACAAAACTTTTAATAATTCAGGTTTTAAATAAATTTGGTTAGGTAATTTAAATAAACACACATTTAGAAATCAAATACTATTAAAATAACCATAAAATATTAACAACATTTATTAAAAACGGCTAAAATTTTTTAGACTTTCTTTTCATCGAATAATCCTCCCTTGCAATGTTTGACCATTTTTACAAGTCGCGGCAAACGTCCAATCAATTTATCAATTTTTTCTTGCGAAATATTGTTCCAGCTTAACATATATATTTAATTATTCTTATCCCACTGCAGAGTAATAATATACCTGTAATAATATAATGTGACATTTTAATCACCAGTCAAATTGTTAAAGCAAGTTCAGTTCACAAGTAAATATACTGATCAACGTTTTTTAAAATAATTACAAACGATAACAAAATTTCGATCTCCCATACAAATCAGCGCTCAGCCTAATGGATTTTCTATGAGAGTGCGAACATTTTATTTCCATTTTCAATAATTATTTATATGGAAAAAAGTTCAGAATCTTGCATTGAACCGGCTCCAAAAATTTTAATATAAATAAATACAGCAGATTTTGTTTCAAAACCAGTTATAAATAACAGCACATTAAAATTTAATATTTTAATTTACAACGTCGCAATGCTGCCAGCCTTTTGGCCACGCTGCCGAGGGGTAATATCTTAGTGGGATTACACAATTTGTAATGTTTTAGTTTTAGTTCTTAGAGGTATAAATACTGTTATACTTACATAATAATTGTTAATTTATTTTATAATTAAAATTTAAGTATAAACTTACTACTTCGTTTCTCAGGATCCACCTACGCTAATTAGAGTACTCATAAGAAGGGATTATTAAAAGAAGATTATGTAATCTCATATTATCTTAATTATTTTCATTGATATAACGTCTTACAAAATATCATCATCATTCCCAGCCTTGAACCTCCCACTGCTGGGAATAGGCCTCTCTCAATGAATGCCATTTACCACGGTTCTGAGCAACTCTCATCCACATTCGACCCGCGAATTTTCTGATGTCGTCAACCTATCTTGCCAACGGACGACCCACAAAATCGGATCAGCTGTTCGGTCAACTTGTATGGGAAACCAAAAATTATGTTTTATATTTCGATATATGTTCCTTGGAGAAAGTTGTTTAGTATCATGGACTGAATTCACCCTTAAAATAGTTCAGTATAATTTGTTAGATCCTATATAATAAATGAAAAAGAAAAATTTTATTGTGTAAAAAAAAATACGAAACAATTAAAAATAATAAAATAGGTACATAAACTAAAGCTAAAAACCTTACTACAATTAAATAAAAATGTAATTAAAGAAAAAAAACATGGAATACAAAACATAAGAATACAGTTTACAACACAAAGTCGCTTCCCGCTGTCTGTTCATCTTTATGTACCTACCTATATGATCTCTGAGATCACCAACTACGCTACGGATATAACATCGATATACAAGCTGACTTTTTATCACCAGCCAAATATATGGATCAAGTTCAGTCCATGATATAAATAAATATATAGAGACAAATCACACTGATTGAGCTGGCCCCAAGGTAAGTTTTAAACTTGTGTTATGGGATACTAACTCAACGATACTATATTTTGTAATAAATACATAATTTAAATTAAAATAATTTATATAATAGATAAACACCCAAGACACAGGACAATTTAAAAAAAGGCCATTATTCTACTTGCCCTGGCTGGGGGTCGAACCCAGAACCTCCAAATTGGCGGACTAGCGTGTTGACCATTAAACCACGGAGGTCGTCAATGATACTGAACTACTTTCCATAAAAACAATTAAAGAAATACTAAAATAAAAATTCACCTTCCCATACAAATCAGCGCTCAGCCAAACGGACTTTGTATGGGAGGACGAAAAATTTTTATCGATTTTTAGTAACTTTTTTTGTATCATGGACTGAACCTGCTCCAAAAATTTGGCTGGTGGATAAAAAGTCATCCTGTATAAAGTGTTCCAAGAGAAAGGTTTATACATTTACAGGTTGATTTAGCACTGCCTAGCTATATTGGAAGCTATATCAAAATCATTAAGGGGATACCTACATGGGATGCGAAAAACGGACTTTTTTAGCAAATGTGCGAAGATAAACTTTACAGTTTAAAGTGAGAACGTAAACAGTAGTTCATAAAATAGTTTGAAGGGTTATCTCGGGCTTTCTGTAGTGTATTTATGTGTAGGTATATTTATAGAAAGTATGGAAGATTATGTAATGAGGTACAATATGTATTTTATGTATACTACACTTTATCTTGCAACCCACATTTAGACTTTTTCTGTATAACCCAAAGGTTGACGTGTAGACAACGCTTTTAGCGTTAAGTTCGCCTATTGTTATGTACCAGTTGTATTTGATGGACATTAAAGGTTTAATAAAATTTTTTTTTTTAATGGTGTCTTCTCCGTTTCCTTTCAAATAATAGGGGTAGCACTCAATTGGACCCAGGAAAATCTCAAAACCGTAAGAAAACGACTTGTTGCTTTTATTTTTTTTCTCTTTTTATAATATATGGCTAACTTACTGACTTTACTATACGCGCGGCGGTGGCCCTCCCAGCTAGTTGGTGCCCGCCGCGAGTCCGGTAGCTGGTGGTACCATTCCTAAGGGAGATTTTACCGTAGTCGGTTTAAGAGCCCGTACTACCCTAAAGTTCTTAGAGCGATCTTAAATATTATCAATATTAACAAAATACTCACTTTGAAATAAAAACACAGCAAAGTTCAGGACAAACTTTATACATTATATGTTCTGAAAACACGATTGCTTAAAAATTTTCTCGATAGGAAAACATTGCGAAGTTGCCTGCAAATCACCTTAGAATTATACTAAAACGGAAAGTATTAAAAAAAATGCAATAAATAAGCCCTTGTACCTTGGGTTATAATTGTATTAAACATAAGGCAGCGATCATGTCTCACTTTTTAAATAACTCTTAAATATTCTTTGTAAAACGAAAAATCCTCAAATTAAAATCAGCCTCATTGACCTCCCGTGATCTTTACACCCCGTATGGCTCGCTGTCTCGCTTCGGCTAGAGTAAATTAGTGTGCGTGAAAGCGGGAGCAAAACTTAGATTATTAGCATTAGGCCTAGAAACGATGACCAAATTCAAAGACGCCAGATAAATGACACAGCATAGCAGTGTTATATTTTGAGCGATAGACATCCGTTGTATGACATAATGTAATCTTATCCAAATATACTGATAGCGTACTAGGCTGATTCTACTCCATTTCCATATCTATAACGTATTATAAAATTATTTCGTGTTTGTTACTTCAAATCTACCACGCTTGATTAAAGAAAAGGTCTTGTTTCAAAAAAAGAAAATCTTCCAGTTGCTTTTTTTCCCGCGCAGATCTTAAGATCGAGTGAAGATCAGAAGCATGTAAGGTGGTGCGTAGAAACCCATCACTATTTTAATTTGATGGTGGTCGTGTGATGGTTCCCGGCAGAGTAGACTAGGACTACTCCAAGTCTTCCCGTGGTTGTCGTAGAAGGCGACTTAGAAAACACAACCTAGCAAAGCTTATAAACATCGATGAGACCTCTCCAACCCGTCTGGTCGACGTGGAGAGTGTAGGCTAAATCCTCTGACTGCTCTGGCTAATTTTGGGCTCTGGCAGTACAGAGAGGGTTGAGAAGACTAAAAAAGTCCTGATGACGATGATGTGTCACAGGTTTTCTCACGAAACCTACTTCAGGCACCAGTCCTTTACAATGTTAGGACCTACATGGAACTAACATCAATTTAGTTTATAGATAACCATATACAAAATTGTACTGTGACGAAAAATAAAGATACTATTAGGTTAGGGATAAAGACTAAGTAGTTTATATGTATTTCAGCCAATCATACATCTTCTTCGTCTAAGCGCGTTCCGGTTCCATCCTCAGCTGTGCTGCTTCGGAGCCCGGGGTCCGCTTTCCCGCTTTTTCTTCTCCAAATATAACATGCATGTCAATCACCCAAGGATGCCAAAGACCTTGCGAAATGGAGAAGAAATAGCCTGAACAGTTTAAATGATTTGGCTATAGTTTTACAACCAGCCGCCTGCCTGACGTCAACCCTCTTTGGGAATGCAAATGTAGCACGAGATATTTGTGCTTAGTCCTTTAGTCGCCTCTTACGACATCCACAGGAAGAGATGGAGTGGTCCTATTCTAACCCGGATCCACACAATTTTGCACCCTTTTAGCTAAGTATATTGAAATCTTGTAATTAGAATCATTAATAACACACCAAACCGTAAGAAAATAAACGGGCAAGTGCCAGTCGGACTCGTGCATGAAGGGTTCCGTACCTCCATACAAAGTTTTACAACGCTGAAGCAACACTTTTCTTGTATGACGACCCCCCCTTAGTTTTTAACTTTATCTTATTTTCATATTTTTTGTTATAGTAATACATAATAGGTGAAAATGTGAAGTATCTTTAATGCCATTATAAAGATAGTTAAAAACGCTGAAAAAAACACGTTTCTTGTATGACGACCCCCTTTCATTTTTAACTTTATCTTAATTTTAGTATTTGTTATTATAGTGGCCACAGTAATACTTAATCTGTAAAAAATTCAAGTATCTAGTGAATGCCATTATAAAGAACTCGTTGAAAATGTGAAAAACACGTTTTTTGTATGGCGACCCCTTTAATTTTTAACTTTTCTTTTCTTTTAATATTTGTTGTTATAGCGACCATAGTAATACATAATCGGTGAAAATTTCAAGTGTCTAGCTATTACGGTTCAAGAGATAGAGCCCTGAGTTGTCGGCAAAATATGATATTAGTATTTAATACCATTGTATACAATCATATTTATGGTGAATAAATAACTGATAAAGAGGGTCGTCATACAAGAAACGTGTTTTTTTCAGCGTTTTTAAATCGATCTTAATAATGGCATTAACTAGATACTTGAAATTTCCACCAATTACTCGTATGTATTACTATAACCATTATAACAACAAATAATAAAAATAAGATAAAGTTAAAAATTAAAGGAGGTCGTCATACAAGAAACGTGTTTCTTCAGCGTTTTAAAATATTGTACGGTGGTACGCAACCCTTCATGTACGAGTCCGACTCGCACTTGCCCGTTACTTATTATGAAACAAGATACATATTACAGAATATTTATTTTTTATTACGCTTAAAGAGTACCTACTTTCCTTAAATATAACTACGTGGTTAAAAATAACCTTGTATATACGACTAATTAGACAAACACGCGTACGGCCTACCTGATGGTAAGTGGATACAGTAAGATATGAAAACCTGCAACACCATTAATAATAATAATATAATAATAAAATGTTTATTTCGGACAAAATTAACTTAACCTAGTGTTAGTAACAGTAAACAAGAAACACAACAATAATTAATTAATGACGATTGGGTTCCCACCCCCTGGTTACCGGTATCTGCGTATCCACTTCAGTATGAAGGTGCATCCAGTGACACAGCAGTGGAGAGTCCCATCTGTCCGTTAACACGCGCAGAATACCGGTTGTGCTACTACGTAAGCGTTTTAATAGCGCCGCACACCTTTTTCTAATAATTGCATAAAAGCAGTCTGTATTAGCGTCGGCAAACATTTTCGACGCGCTACAATAACGCGGTAGTCCAAACAACACTCTGAACGCATCATTGTACTGAACGCGCAAATCGCTGTATGTGCGCCGCGAATAGTCAACCCACAGACTGCACGTGTAGAAGGTCTGACAGTAAGCTTTAAAAAGGGTTACTTTTACTTCCTTGCTACAACGTGCAAATCTGCGGGCCAACATATTGCACCGCACAGCCATCGCTCTGCGCTCCCGTTCAATATCACAATTGTCACTCAGCGTATCGGTCACCCAGTGGCCCAGATACCTAAACTTATCTACTTTCTTTAGTTCCGTACCACAAAGACTAACAGGTGGTGTTGAATAAGTTTTAGACCCAGATTTGAATGTTAGGTACTCACTTTTACTGGCGTTATATCTGAGCCCATGAGATTCCGCATACTTCTCACAAATGCGTATCAACCTGTGCAATGCACCGATCGAGGGGCTCAGCAGCACCATATCATCAGCGTAACAAATATTGTTAATACAAATCCCATCTATATGACAACCTATACTGGTGCTGTTGAGCTCCTCAACTAGTCGGTTCATATACAGATTGAACAGCTTGGGCGAGGTCAACCCCCCCTGCCTCACCCCGCGCTCCAATCTGTATACGTCCGAGTGCACGCCTGCCCATCTAACGCTGTTCCTCTGATTACTGTACCAATATTTAAATATTGCTACAATATCCGGAGGCAGTGTCGTATCGTTGGACATCATTTCCCAGAGTACATCATACTTGATCATATCAAAGGCTTGTGAATAGTCCAGGAAACACGCAAAAACTGGTGTGTTTCTCTTAGTGTAATACTGCACAGTTTCCTTGAGACATAGGATCGCACTTTCTGTAGACAGGCTAGGTCTGAAGCCAAATTGATTGTCATGCAACTCAATGTGCGCACCCAAATGTTTGTCAAGCAAACTGTCCAGTACTTTGGCTATGACAGTGGCGAGTGAGATAGGCCTATAGTTTTTAAGGTCTGAGGCATCACCAGTTTTATTTTTCATAATAGGCACGACAACTGTGTACATAAGATCGTCGGGTAGGTAACTATGGCTGATACACAAATTAAACAGTAAGGCCAACACCCTAGATAGGTGCACTCCTGCGTGCTTCAGGTGCTCGATGCTGAGGCTGTCATGTCCAGGGGACTTACCTCTCTCCATTTTGTTAATTATAGTGGATATCTCCTTTGCAGTAAAACGCACATGTTGATCTGATTCATGACCTCTCTCGGCATCGAGCACCCGAGTCACCGGGCCGGGATCTGACTGCACCTGAAAGTGATGCTGAAAGACATTTGCGATATCACGTGGGTCACTCATACCTGTAACGCTCACAGGGAGACTCGGCATTGGATTCAACCTGTTAGTACTCTTCCAGAATTTTCCAAATTGCTTTTTAGTGTGATGTTGAGTAATTATATCAAGTTTGATCTGTTTTTCATTGTCTTGGCAAAACTTTAACTTGCTCCTGAAAGACTTTCTCGATTCACACATTTTTGAATGAATATATCCCGCATTAGGTTTACCGTAGGCTAACCACGTCGTATACCAGTACCGAGCCTCCCTATGGGCGCCACTAACATGCTTATTCCAGCCAGGAACGCACTTAAATTTCTTATTATTTCTAGCGCCTTTATAGCTTATGTCTGCTGCCTCCGAAAGTATACAAACTATGTTACTGTATAGGCTATTAATTATTTGTCTATGATTTTCATCCTTACATGATATGTCCGCGCAATCCGCAAATTCGGGTGGAAAATCTATATCTTTAAGTTTTAAATGACAATATTCACGATATCTGTCTATCTGATAACTATCTCTTTCACCCCATTGCACCGTATTACGCGGACAATATGAAAACAATGCTTTAGGCTTAATCGCATCGATATTATACTCTATTGACAATGGAATGTGATCGGACCAATATACACCATGAATAACTTCTGCATTCAGTACGGTTGCACGAGCCGCGGCCGTCACCACGCAGTGGTCTAGCCACCGCCGACACCCGTGCGCCTCGCTTACATACGTGTAGGTATCACTTGGTAATAACTCCATGTCAATACATGACCATGTTTGTTCATAACAAAAGTTTAATAGTTCTGAGGAAAATTGCTCACCGGGATGCGCGTTGAAATCGCCTAGAATGAACACTGTTTCCACATCACTACTTTCAACAATGGCGTTAATTTCACTCAAGCATTCCGTAAATTCCACTAAATTGTCTTTACAGTCAGTTGGCATATACACTGTAACTACCAGAAACGAACAATCACCCTGTGCGATTTGAATAGCCGCCAGGCGCACACTCCTGCATGATATCACCGAGACACACGGAAACACCGCTTTCCGCCACAGTAAAGCAACTCCGCCATACGGTCGTCCTCTCAGCACTCCAGCGGACGTATCCACGGCAGACTTTGCTGTAAATGCGAAGTTGTCATCGATGCTACCTAAGAAATTGATGTCATTTGGCAGTAGCCACGTTTCTTGAAGCGCCACTATGTCGGCTTTTAGGCACAGTGACCTCACGCAATCCACTGATCGCACTATATTTTTGCAGTTAAAACTGATCATTTTAGTTGTAGTTGTAACAGTCATTATTATTGTAGATTTTTACTCGTTGACCCGGTTGTGCCCCTCTTCGCTCCGCTAAAGTTGATGAAACGTCGATATGCAATTCCCTCTGGCCAGAAATCATTTCTCAGAAACATATCTAGGTTTTGCTTGGGAACGAAAACTTTGTAGGCATCGTAATCCTTCATTACTTTCATACTCATTTTTACTAACGTAACGGCAATGTTAGCTTTTTTCTGTACGTAGTTAGTAATGTCACACACTGTCGTTACCTTCGACACATTGTAAATATAAATTAATGATTGCAATGAAATGTTTTAATTTGTTTTCGTTATCAGGCGTTTTCGGTTAAACAAAAGATATGTTAACCCGTTTCCAATTGGGCTAATAACATTATTTCGGTTATGTTAACCTAAACGTCCGAACATATTAAGTTTATTTTAAGTTTTTTATTTTCGTAGACATACCTTCTCCAAAAATAAATACTCCTTGGATCACTGTATTTTTTTTTTGGACCATAGAGGATATTGCACTGTAATTTTTTTTGGACATATTAAACAGGGTTACTTTGTTAAATACCGTATTGTATAATGTTTTTTTACGCATTCTGCAATTACCACATGTTTAGAAAACACGAAGATAATGCGGTTTCCCAGCTGTTTGGTAATTTATACCATAACCAATGCAATTGGTTTCAGTAGCGTAGCCTTGGTCGTTCGTAGGCCGTACAGTCGACACCACATTCAACTACACAAACTATTGCTTTTTATACAGGATCGAACAAATTATACTGAAACTACAGTCCATAATATTGAACACCTTTCCCCAACGGGATACCCCCAACTATTACTGAGACTCCGCAGACGGACAGACAGTCCGTCTGTCTGTATGTCCGTCTGTCACAGGTCTTTATCTCTTGAACCGTTATAGCTAAACACTTGAAATTTTTACTGATTATGTATTACTGTGGCAGATATAACGTTTAATACTAAAAATAAGATAAAGTGTAAAAAATAAAAGGGGTCGTCACATACAAAAAATGTTTTTTTTTAGCGTTTTTAATTCGATCTTTTATAATGGCATTACCTAGATACTTGAAATTTTTACAGATTATTATGTATAACTATGGCTAGTACAACAACAAATTCTAAAAATAGATATAAATCTGCAAACGTCTAATTACTTAAGACTGCAGTCTTTGACCGTGGAGATTTTTGATTGAACACCTGAATCTATATTTTCTATCTACACATATGCATTACGCTGTATTGTACATGCACCCTGGAGACGAATTTAGACGAATTCAGAAGCGCAGCCTTATCAGCGTTTTCGTTTCCATATTTATTTGAGAATTTCGGAGAACTTTAAATTTTTCTATCTTTTTACAAAAGAATAATTATTTTTATTTATTTATTGTAAGTGTTTAAGCATGAATCAATATTTTTATTGTATTGTATTTTTTATTTATTAACTCATTCGTATGCGCAAGAAATCCGACGACGTATTCGCTTATATTTTCTTCAAAGTTTAACCTTTTTAACTAAGTTTTTGAATGAATTTAAAAAAAAATACTAAAATCTTCTCGTTCACTTTTTAGGATTTTCCTTTGTCTTCATTTCTCTGTAATTTATACACAACGTCATGTTTTAAGTTCCGTGTAAACAACAAAGACATGAACGTCACGCACCGCAAAAAATTGAAACACGTCTCAGGTTATTTGAAATAAAACAAACTATTACAATGAAAATCAACAAATTCTCAAATTCACTTTTTAATACTTAAATTAACTTCAATTTAACATTTAACAATTTAACATTTGCGGATATTTTTCTGTTTACCTTTTGACGAAGCATGTTGCGGATATTTTTCTGTTTACCTTTTGACGAAGCATGTTGCGGATATTTTTCTGTTTACTTTTTGACGAAGCATGTTGCGGATATTTTTCTGTTTACCTTTTGACGAAGCATGTTGCGGATATTTTATTACATTATGCATACATATTTTTAATTCTCTTAAACACAAAATATTAACTGTCTATTTTAAACATTTTTCAATAAAAGAAAATACTGGGATTTAACATATCTTAACATATTGCTACTAAGTAACTTTGGCTCCAATCAGCTCCGAAAAAGAAGTCAAATTCACTAAAAACAAGGACCGGGCCCTTAAGCTCCATTGTAAGAACGAGCCCGTATCTGTTCGTATGCATTCCTGTCTCTAGCTGTTTTTTACCCTTCTTCTTAAGGTGCCAACTAGTAAAGGATTGTCCATTAATCACGTGAGGCTCGAAAGAGGGGGTGGTCGGAAAAAACTACCAATAAAAGCACATCACAAGGAAAAGGGAGTATGGAAGTATGATTTCTAATCCAAAAAGCAGCGCGTGACTTAATTTTCCAGAATTAAATTAGATTAGAAAGTTGGTAAAACATCATGAGCTTGGCGTGGGTCGCTTTTAAAGGTTTGTATACTTAGACATGTCATAGTTTAGGTACATTGGTACATACTAAATTTACAAATTTCGTAATTCTTATAATTCAATTTAATTATGACTTAACAAACAATGTAATCTCAGTCCATCCATATACATAAATTTGAATTTTGTTAGTTGACGTCTTTGGAGAAAATGCTGCAGTGCAGTTTGTTCTGTTGTGCAGCGCTTCTTCTGCACTAGCGCCTAAAAAGCGGCATAAACTTAGTTGTAAGTAACGATTTGACGTCAACGTTTTTGCAAACCAAAACAAAGTGACTATAATTAAGAGATACTATAAATATCCTATGATAACAAAGATATTTTGAATTTTAAATTTTTGAATCACGTTATTATTGGACAACCCCTAGTGGTGCCCGGAGAACATTTATTCAGTTTTAAGCTGTGCAAAGTCAGTCTCTACACTACATTTCATAAAGCCACTAGTAATATCGAATGACCGTTAAAAATTGCAATTTGACCAGGAAAACATATTTCCCATTGATTTTATTAGCGTGGGAATATGTACCTACTCGTAGGTAGAATCAGCAGTGTTTGGTTGAAACGCCGTGCATACGTTACTTTTAATTAAAAAAAAACGAAATACCTACCACAAATCGGTTTGTACCTATCTCCCAGCGTATTTTAAAACTTCAAACAAGGTTTATATCCACGGATTCAAAATAACGAATGAAATTTGTATGTAGTCTCTCCTACACACTCGGATTTTTAGCCAGTTTTTCGATGAATAACGATCCATCAATTTGGACTCTACGTCCGCAAAATTGGTGCAAAATGCACAAATAGCTAAATGTTCCATTTCGCAAGATATTCAATTGGTAGAATAAGTATTCTCGTCGTATACTCGTAGATACTGAAAGCAGCGACTCATACTGTAAATATGAATAACTTTTTTATAACGAAATAACTAGAAATACATAACTATGTAGAATTTTTTTTTTCATACAATATACGAGACATCATTTCAGATGACAGTAATAAAATGTATTGGAATGTCAAAATTCTGTTGAATCTCAGTATTGGTCCCAATAATAAAGTTTTTCAAACTGACGGGCTGAGGCTCTTTTGCAAGCATGTGTTTGAACACATAACTACACCTGGTAGATATATCTCTATCGAAATTTTTGTTTTATTGCCAACTTTCAATCGTATCATTGAGTTAGTATCACTAATACAAGTTTAAAAACTTACTTTGGGATTAGCTCAATCTGTGTGTTATGTTATGTCTCTATACATTTGTTGAATTTTTTAAATCCATTTCAAATAGCTAAATATTTCTTTCTTTTTTTAATTACGTACCTACAGGAACACGTAGGTGTACACACACACTTCGCCTGCACGTTTTGCGAACTGTACGTTTCGCATCAAAAACCTTTCGTGTTCAGTCATAAAAAAGGTTTTGAAGGTTAAAAAAACCGGCCAAGTGCGAGTCGGACTCGCGCACCGAGGGTTCCGTAAAATATATTATGTGATGTAACTAAAAATTTATGGTTTTCGTAATTAATATATAAGACGTTGCTTCGTACCAAATTTCAAGATTCTGAGTTCACGGGAAGCACCCTGTAGGTTTTGATTCCCTTGCAAGTGTCGAAAATTTGCGGCATAAACGGCTGTATCTTTTGATTGCGTTGGCTTAGAAGTTTGATTTTTTCACAGCTTCAAGGGACAGTAGACCTGAGTAATTGATATAAATTTCAGCTTCATACCTCCACGCGTTCCTGAGAAAAAGGGTCTTGACAGACGGACGGACGGACGGACAGACGGACAACAAAGTGATCCTATAAGGGTTTCGTTTTTTCCTTTTGAGGTACGGAACCCTAAAAAGCAAAATATTTACTTATTTTTTATTCAAATCTGACATTAGACGCACATAAATGTAGCGTTTAGTAATTATATTATCTTTGGTAGCGTTATGAAAGTCCATGACCAATAAATGTGTGTTTTGTTTGCTTTTCATGTTCCAATGGCCAATACTGTTGACAGATTCATAAAGCTATAAGGCGAAGTTAGAAGCAAATGACCTTGAAGTGGCGCCTTCATTTAAAATAAATTGTCAACTCGTAAATTGGGTGAAAATTTCCATATTTCTCAATGTAAGGCCCTAATAGCCCTTTAAATTATTTTATGAACCACCGTTGAAAGTATTTACATTAGTCCGTCTAGCTTTAAAACTTGGCAAAAAGTCAAGTTTTAAGCTAGACGGATTACCAATAATAGTGCTTGAATACTCAATACTCAATACTTTATTGCTCCTTAAATTACATGCAGATAACATATACATATACAGTGTTGTATGATCCCACACTCATTTAAGGACCCTGTTGGGCACTGCAAAGCAGAGAGGAGGAATCTCGTCATAGTTATTCATAATTTCAATTCTTATTTATTTACAATTACAATTTTATATATTAGATTTTTACGCATATTATTGATTTATTTTTTAATTTTATTGCTTATTTAATGAATATAGTTTTCCTAATTAAATTTGTATTTTTCCAATTTATCTTCAAGGTACTCCGAAATAGAGTAATAACATTTAGAAAGTAGAAGTTGCTTTAATTGTTTAATAAATGTTTTTTCATTAGTTGCATTTTTTATTTGTTGTGGAAGTTTGATATATATTTTGACCGACATTGCCAGAGGGCTATCCGAGTGTAACTCTAGTTTTGATTTTGGTAGTTGTAATTTGTTCTTGTGTCTTAATTCATACCTAGTACTTATTTCCATCCTTTTATTGAAGAAGTTTAAATTATGATGAGCGAATTTGCATATTTCCAATATAAAAATACATGGTAGGGGCAATATCTGTAATTGTTTGAAATAAGGCTTGCAACTTTCTCTTTGTTTTATATTAGTTAATATTCTTATTAGCTTTTTTTGCTTTTTGAATAAAAGTTCTGAGTCCGTACTATCTCCCCATAGCAACACGCCGTAGCTCAGCCAAGCGTAGGCGTATGCATAGTATGTAGAGACAGCTGTTTGTAAATCAGTTGTCTTTTTTATTTCCCTTAGTGCATATGCGAAGCTTGATATTTTACGTTTTATACTATTGATATGCGATTTCCAATTCAAATGCGTATCTATTATTAGGCCAAGCAATGTGAATTCATTTACTACTTCTAAATGCGTATTATTAAAATTTATTTTTATTTCAATAGGTTTTCTTTGGTAAGGGCTTTGGTTGCTTGTCTTTGGTTTCACCTTAAGGCATCCGACACAGCTGAACTACTGCCATAAAATGATAACAGCTGCTACTGCTGCTTTTATCGCGGGCTTTGAGCACGGCGACCGAATCAAGAAATTCCGTAACGAAAATAAAACCTAACACCTCCCACTCCGCCTACCGACCGGCACAGCGGCGCGGCGTTGAAAGCCGTGCATCGTCTAACGTCGTATGAAATAGCTTTACCGCGGCAGTCCCCGAGTGCCACACTTTTCTTTTTAAATTATAATCACAACACACTTTTACATAGTCATTATACATTATACAGGTTTCAACAATGCGACAATATAAGTACGATAACAATTATTTACAATTGCAAAGTTATGCTATTTGTAGTCCCATCCAAGTACGGACCGCGCAGGGTGTCGCTTAATTTTGTTACAATAAATAATTTTTTTGCACAATATAATACCATGCAATGCAATGCAAAAACTTTATTGCTTACAACATGTAAGAACATATAAAGTAAGAACAAATGGCACAGTTTAGATTAAACATTGATTTTTATATCCATAGACATTTCTTAAAAGATCGAAATCAATGTAGTCGAGTTATCGTCCTACATACTCACATGAACATGCATTTACCTACATACTATCACCGCACTGTCCAAATAGGCTCGCAGACTTCAACCCCTATTGGATTTAGTGTTTGCTATTTGGCTGCAACCCTGAAAGCTGATTACAGTCCGAAGTCCAGACGGAATAAAATATTCCGCGGAAAGAGGATTAAACTAGGATTTAACATGTACAATGACGGAATGGAATGTTTGTCAGTTTTATAAGCTTCACTTAACATTAATATTAAGGCCGTACCTGAATTTTCCGGGGTCCAGTGCTGCCCCCATTTAAAATAAATAATTTCAAAGAAAACGGAAACATTATATAACATTTTGCTGCTACCGAGTCCTAGATAACCCTTCAAAGTATTTTATGAACTACTGTTTACAGTTTATAATGAGAACGTTAAACTTTGCTACGCATATTTGCCAAAAGTGGCCGTTTTTCGCAAATGTGCGTAGTAAAGCTCAACGTTCTTACTTTAAACTGTATACAGTATTTCATAAAATACTTTGAAGGGTTATCTAGGGCTTGGTAGTAGCAAAATTTTAAATGATGTCTCCGTTTTCTTTGAAATTATTTATTTTAAATGGGGGCAGCACTGGACCCCGGAAATTCAGGTACGGCCTTAACATTTTAGGGTTCCGTACCTCAAAAGGAAAAAACGAAACCCTTATAGGATTACTTTGTTGTCCGTCTGTCTGTCTGTCAAGACCCTTTTTCTCAAGAACGCATGGAGGTCTCAAAATGAAATTTATATCAAATATTCAAGTCTACTGTCCTTTAGAGCTGTGAGAGTGAACAGTCAAACTTCTAAGCGTTCTAAGCCAACGCAATCAAAAGATACAGCCGTTTATGCCACAAATTTTTGATACTCGCAAGGGAATCAAAACCTACAGGGTACTTCCCGTAAACTCAGAACCTTAAAATTAGTTACGAAGCAAAACGGAAAAATTGCGAAAAGCATACATTTTTAGTTACTTACATTACGTATATAATATATGATAAAAATATTTTCAATCATTTTAAACTTACTTATATACCTACAGGTTTGTACGGAACCCTCGGTGCGCGAGTCCGACTCGCACTTGGCCGCTTTTGTATCAGAATAATTATTGTCCGCCGTGTGGGCGCGCTCGTCATCAGAAAGTACATAAATATAATAAATTAAACAATCTGAAATTAAATAAAAATGTAATCCAAAATGCCACTCCGTTTTGTAATACTATTATAAAGTGGAAGAGTTTGTTTGTTTGTTTAAACACGCTAATCTCAGGAACTAATGGTCCGATTTGAAAAATTCTTTTTTTGTTGGGTAGTCCATTTATAGAGGAAGGCTGCAGGCTATATAACATTTTTTTTTTTTATGTTATAGGGCGGCAAACGAACAAGCGGGTCACCTGATGGTAAGTGATCACCACTGTCCATGGACAACTGCAACACCAGGGGTGTAACAAGAGCGTTACCGGCCTTAAACATTACGTTCCGACAACCACACGAACGAAGTCGCGGGCACAGCTAGTGTATGTATACGACTCAAAGGTACCCATTATACTGGCCGCGTTTCCTCTTTGTATAGCGATGGATATCCTTTGAACCAGATACCAACCGGAGCGGTGGAGCAATAAGTAGTATGAAGCCGGCTACATTTTACTTTTGACGTTTAGCGAAGTCTCATTCTAGCAACTGTAAATGCCGTTATTAGGGAAAGAGACAAAATATTGGTTTAAACCAGATTATCTCTATAAGAAGGTATTTTATTTGCAAATAAAATACATTTAATTCTGTTTTAGTAACTCTCTTAGTGAATTGCAGTTACAATTATTTAATTATGTATTAGGAACGTTCTTGATTAATTTCAGTTACAGTATTTAATTCTGTATAAGTAACGCTCTTAGTTAATTTCAGTTACAATTATTTAATTCTGTTTTAGTAACGCTTTCAGTTATTTCATAATCATAATCATGATCATTTATTCACCGCTAACATGTTGCATAATATAAGATGACAAATGTCGGTGCAGTACTACATGTACCCAGTTAGGGTGTGGCGATACAAATTGTCAGGACTAATTTACATCGATTTAATATGAAATCTAAAAATGTATGTATGTATGTAATGTATGTATGAGTATATAAAGTATAATACGTAAATAAAAGAACCTATTTTGATAATATGCATTCAAAAATAATTAATTACATATGCTAAGTCGTAATTTTAAGTTGTCCAAGGTAGTCAAACAATAATTTTATAATTCAGTTAGGTACTATTATTTAATTATGTTTTAGTAACGCTCTTAGTTAAGTTCAGTGACAATTATTTAATTCTGTATTAGAACGATCTTAGTTTATTGCAGTTACAATTATTTAATTCTGTATTATAGTGTTTTTATATTCAATATGTAGTATATCGTTTTTTTTTTGTTGGTAAGTACTACACTAGACTAGCCTCATTCTCACATAGCCTGAAATTCAGATGCTATTATTTATAAACTAACATCGTCTGTTTAATTACAATAAAATAAGATCGTCAACAAATAGACAATATACTGACATTATCAGCATCTAAAGACAGGCGTGTAAGCTCAGATCTGTATATACTAGATAAATAAAACCTTTCAATTTGTATGAGAACTGCTCGTGCCTCTTTAAACCTTTAAACTGTCAAACGTAATGTCAGTGGTGTCATTTAGTGATGAGAACATTCTGTTCGCGCTAAATCGATTCAAAAACACCGACCAAGTGAATGAAAATGAATGCAAATCCGATTTTCAGTCGATTATCACGATTTCGAATCACGATTACAAGTAGCTTCTCGCCGTTTGCCCCTCTGTATTTATGTATGTGCACTTAGAACTACGCAATGGATTTTAATGCGATTTTCTTTCATAGATAGAGGGACCGAGCGAACTAATACCAAATTAAAATATTAGCGCTGAAGAACATGTTACCAAAGAAATTGTATACAAATCTAGAATGCTTACGAAGTGGCAAAGCCGTTCCCAAAAATTATTCCTAAAGTTATAGCTCTCTCCTTCTACTTTATTGCACTGACAGTTTGCGGGAAAGGGACGCCTAAAACTTTAGATACATTTTTTGGGAATGTTAGGTATTTAAAAATAAGCAATATGAAAATATGAGCTTTTTGTGTGTGGCATTAAGTTTAATTTTCAATGTTGTTTTTTTGAAATTATTACTCGTAGTTATTCTAGATTGTATTAAAAATTCTTTGCATGTTACCAATATATTAGGTTATTTGATATCCGAGTAACATGATACCGAGTAACCGTCAAATAACAGATAAGTATCTCAAACCGTGCCTGCGCTCACGAAACGTGGAGTTCTGACGTTTCTCCACGTTATCCGTTACCTACTAGATACGATACGTTATTAAATTATCCTAACGAATACGTATCTAGAGTCCGAGCGCTGCACCGGCAATTGTTCGGCAGACACGATTGAAGCCGAGCGAACCATTCTATCTCTTTCTGTACCCAGCACAAACGTGATTGAGCGAGCGAAACAATATATAACTTGAATTACTTCTTCCAATTAAGTACTCTCTGGCGTTCATTGAGTCACTGACCAAAACCAGTCGAAGTTGGGCTCCCGACTCATGCGCGGCATTTCTTTTGTTTTGCCCTAGATTTTATTTGATTTGGTATAAACAAAACTTACGACTATTACTATGTGGGTAAATATTGTTATAAAGTGTATATCATTAGTTAGTTTTAAGTGTAATTCGTTTAATTAGTGGTGTAAATATAGTAGCGTGTAAGACAATTTTTTGTAAATATGAAGCGTTTGAAATGTCTTGTTGATAGATGTGAGTAAGTATTTAATTGATTTGCTTGGATGAATAATAGGTAGTGTGTTAGATATCATATAATTCGCATAAAAATACTTGTAGTCTCCCCAGTCACCGAATATTTAGTCTATTCGATCAAATAGATGGCATGCCGCGTGACTTCCGGCTTAGAATAGAATAGGACCACTCCATACTCTTACTGTCTTCTGTGGTTAAGTATAAATTATCCAAAAATTTTTGAAGAATCAAAATCCGTCTATGTATAACGCTAAAGCAAACTTTTCCCATTAATCCCTCCTCCACTCCCCCTTTTTTGCAACATTCTGTATAGAATTAAGTCCTTACCGCTCGAATACGAATATATGCGACAGCGACGTCGCTGTCGCGTATATTCGTGGCCGAGGTGTTAGTATGCCTCTCAAGACTGAAATCCGTCGATAAAAAATGCTATTGCAAACTTCCCCCACTTCTTCCCCTTATTTTCCCCCTAGTCAAAAATCGCGATTGACTTAATAATTTAAATAAATACGTGCCAATTTTCGTCAAAATCGGTTCAAAATACAATTTGTAGACGAGAACAGGCAGACAAAATAATGTTTCGACTAATCTCGAAACTGAAACGCTTCGCTCGCTCGGTCAATAAATGTTAGTTTCTACAAATATATTACAAACACACTTATGCCACAAAATATCTCAAAGCAAACATTAGGTACCTCTCAAACCAATGTTTCCCTAATCGATTTAGAGTCATAACATAACACTGTACAACACTATCGTTAAAATAACGCTTCATTTGAACGATGATTGACAAGTGTATGACAACGAATGAATGTGAAAGTATCTAATCGTTTAATTTTCATTGAGTGTTATAAATACTAGGCCATCAAAATTTTGTTACTAATGTAAGCAATGGATTTTGAATATGCGATTTTCACTCAGTCAGCAGTTTTCAGTATAAAAGTTAAACAAAATACGAAATAATTGATTTTAAAATAAATCGAATACTATTTAATAAGAAATTTACTTACCAATGAAAGGAAACTTTTTCTTTACGTCCTCCAACATTTGTTGACGTGTTTCTGCAGCTCAGAACCGCACAAACAGGCATTTTTCTGCAGAGCGGTCTAGGTTAGGTGCAGTAAGCTGTCATACGCGGACTAAAGAAGACAATTTTGAATGAAGTGAATTTTACTTCAGTTGGACACGCAAAGTACATTCATAGGCTTTGTCTATCTTGATCCATGGTCTGTGCGTGTAAGTGTAAGTACAGATTAAGCTATTTTCATTCAGAAACTGTTATACGAGTAGGTATATATAATTAGATGCTGCATTACAATTTAACAATGCTACCTGCAGATGATTCTCATTGTCACCTAAGCATATCGGCACTGAAAACTGCACTCTACCGTGCAAACATAAAGCTGAATTTTCATTAAAATTATTATCATTCATACCTACCTTGTTTCAAAAGTACCTATGTGCTATCTCTTTCACTCCTACGTTTTGAATGGATAATCTGATATTGAGTTCTGTCTTCTATACGGCTGCATTTCCCATTGGTTTTATTTTGAGACTAAAGGTCATGCAACACTTAGGTTATTGGATTCGAATGGGTTGTGGACACGTAATTTTTAACCGACTGCTAAGAGAAATAGGTTTAACTTTATTTTAGTACAGACTGATATGAAAATTGAACACATACGATTAACACTTACAGACCGTTTCTCCCTGCTGTGTATTAACTGGATAAACGCACTTTTCAACAAGATCTTAAGTTTTAAACCTTATTATTAACTTGCATATAATCTATTTTTATTACCTTTTTCATGTTATTCAGTATAGTGTCACTTACAATCAATGTACACATGTTAGCATGTTCCAAACATGCTAACATGTAAGAGCTAATAAAAATATATGACAGTCGGGCGTATTTTTAATTTGCGTCTACACTGACATTAATAATAATAATTGGCATGACGACTGGAACAATATTTTTGACCCATCGATTAGATTATTATAAGATATTTCACACGTATTTTTTCTTTTCTCTGAGAAACAAAAATTGACGAAGATAGAGCGCGCTTAAATTTCGCATGACGTCACGATTATGTTCCATTTTTACATAGCGGTGACGTCACAAGTCCCCTCTCTGGAACTTAGATGCTCTGTATCTGATATGAAAAATCTGGGTCCATTATTTTTCGATAATCTACAATACGGACTAATTAGATTAATACTTTTCCAACTCTGTTGTCACCCCTATTCTGTTAATAAATACACAATCTAAACTTTCATAAAGATGGTAACAATAAATCCCAATCCCATCCCAACTAATATTACAAATGCGAAAGTGAGTTTGTATATTTGTTTGTTTGTTTGTTACCTCTTCACGCTTTATCTACTGAACCAATCTTCTTGAAAATTCGCATACACATAGTTAGGAGTACTGAGAAGGACATAGGGTACCTTTTATCCCGGAAAAAAGTAATGTTCCCGTGGGATACGCGAGCGAAGCCGCGGACAAAAGCTAGTACTCAAGAACATAGAAAGAAATAGACATTATTTTCATAGCAATAGAATAAAATGAAATAAAGTGTATTCTATGGCAGAAATCACAAGGTTAGATAAAAATAATACTTATTTTCTTATCTTCAATCCGTATTTCGTTAGTTTGTACTCCAGAAATTCTCGTAGGTACTTTATTAACATGAAACATACAAATACGTACGCATTCCTTCAATTTGCATTTCAAAAATATAATTCTTCTTTACATCTGCCATAATTTACTTTTCTCTTTGAAAAAAATATATTAAATTCAACATTGAATTCATTTACAAAAGCGAATTGAATTGCCGATGAAGCCAAGTTAAATTATTAATATTTCCAATAACGGACGACCGTATAAAGTTATTAAAATATTTTTTTAAGAGTTTAATTTAATCACGCAATTTTGTACACATTTTTGTAGTGTCGTTCATGAAAAACTAAGAGCTCTTTGTTAATTGGGTAAATTCGGGTTCAGAAATAAATAAATTAATATAATGTCACTTGTCATTTTATCCATTTTGAACGCGATTTTAGATAGGTAACTGATAGTAAAGAGCTGTTTGAATAAAAATAAAAAAAATAAAAAAATACCGACTTCAAATCGAAATGCACTAAAAAGCAAAAAAATTTTTTTTAATTTTTTTTATATCAGATGTCCCTGAAGTTCTGGGTAAAAAATCTCTATAATACTCATTATTTATTTGGAGTCGGAGCCAATCTTTCGCCTCAGAGTCCAGTTGCAAAGAAGTTTAACATGTACAAGTTACCAAGTTGTAGCTGCCAAATCGATGAACCGATTTTGATATTTTCTTGTTACAAAAGTAATTCAAAAGAGAGATGATCAGGATCTGTTCAGCCGAGTTACAGTTTTTTTCGAGTTGTTGAGACTTAGGCAATTTAAAATTAATAATTACTAATGAAATATTATTTACATTAAAAATGTGATTTTCACATTATTTCGATTCCCGTGGCGTATTCTAAAGTACTTCATGAATGATTTCAATGTAAAATAGGTTGGCACCGACTCCAAATAAATAATATTAGTATTATAGAGATTTTTTACACAGAACTTCAGGACATCACTATATCAATACATAGTATAAAACAAAGTCGCTTCCCACTGTCTGTCCTTATGTATGCTTAGATCTTTAAAATTACGCAACGGATTTTGATGCGGTTTTTTTTAATAGATAAAGTGATTCATGAGAAAGGTTTATATGTATAATACATACCCGTGCGAAGCCGGGGCGGGCCGCTAGTCTAATATAAAATAATAATTATTTTTTTTGCTTTTTAGTGCTTTTCGATTTGAAGTCGGTTATTTTTTTTTAAAGTTTTTATTTCACAGCTTTTAGCAGGTAGAGAACTTGAACCAACGGATTTATGACATATTATACATATTGCTCTAGTGGGCCATATGCTTGTTGCCCTTCTGGCATCGTGGACGGCTGTGTTACCTGGTCACAAGATGCTACAAATATATCTGCAGTTGGTATATAAAAAACACAAATCAAAAACTTTGCACTTTTTGCAAGTGACTTGCTGTATTTCTATATTTTTTAAATCCGTTTAAATTTGATGGAGATAAGAGGCAACATACACAAAAATAATAATAATATTTGAGCTGCAGTTGTCTGTGGAGAAATTTCGGTCTCCAGCTCCAAGATCTCCAAGATTCTCCGATCTTAAAAAAATTACATGGGACCAACCTCGCAATGCATGCTTTAAAACGAAACATATATTTTTTAAACCGGTTCATATTTGACCGAGTTATGAGGTTAACATACACAAAAAAAAAAATTGAGCTGCAGTTGTCTGTTGAGGAATTTCGGTCTCCAGCTCCAAGGTCTTTACTCCGATCTTAAAAAAAATATATATGGGATCCCCCCCCCCTGATCTCCGAAAGTACTGAGCCTATCATTTTGAAAAAAGATTACAGGAAAACCTATAAGAATTCAATTAACTCTACGGAACCCTTTCCACGCGAGTTTAACTCGCACTTGGCCGGTTTATTATTATTCAATTCAAATGTATATAAAATAATTAGGCCTTTGCAGGCACTTATACACGTCATTATGTTTTGTATAAGTACTTACATTACTTCTTAACATTTATTAACTATTTCAAAGTAAGCTACCGATACTATATAGTTGTTTCACAACGACTACTGCTGAAAAGAAAAGCCGCAAGGAACTCTAGCATTGGTCGCCTTCGCGCCAAAAGGGCTTGGTCATATGTTTGTCCATTAACAAATACTTACTTATTTAATATAGTACAATGTTAACAAATTTTAGCATGTAATTAATCCTTGCGAACGCGTGAGCAAACATAAACTAGTGGCACAGAATACAGTAAGAGTAAACAGAACGGAATCTCCTAAGGTACGCGCAATATGCGTCCCCGTTCCCCGCACCCGCACCTTCTCCCCCGTTTCTTGTGGGCCAACTTGTGCCATGCAGTGTGTAGTCGCCCGCTCTCGCCCGTCATCAATGCGAAAAAGGGGGAGAGGTGCGGGGACGGGGAACGGGGACGCACATCGCGCGTACCTTAGGAGATTCCGTTCTGTTTACTCTTACTGTACTCTGTGCTAGTGGTTCCTTAACAACATGTAGACCTCGCGTCTCATAACCATACAATAACCGACATTTTCCCTGCTATTATATAACGCTACAGCAAACTTCCCCCCTTTCCCCCCCTCCACTACACCCTTTTAGATTTTTTTTTGTAACATCTTGTGTAGAAAAAGTCCAAGTTGATACTTGTGTGCCAATTTTTTTAAAAATTGGTTGAAAAATGCGACCAGTAGGCGAGAGCAGACAAATGGACTAAGCCATTTTTGGACAATCTGAAACTAAGACGCTTCGCTCGTTCGGTCATTAACGTAATAACAAACACTAATTAGTCAAAAAGCGAAGCCGAGCTGACCAGTCCCTCCTGGCAGTTCATGTACATTAAATTTCGGAGGATCGTTTTCACCGTAACTCCGAACTCGAATCTCAGAAAGAAACCCGATAACCGAAGGCCTCAACCCTCATACATAATTCAGTGATGACCCGCGTTTATGACCCAAATCTTGGGAATTTTATACTCTATCACTTTTGTTTCCGAATTCACAAGACGTGGTCATATGATACGTTCGAACATTAGGTTAATATATAAAATGTATCAACATATAGTGAAACTATTTATAGGATTAATTTAGTCCATGATACTTAGCAACTTTTCCCAAGGAATTATAGAATTAATATGAAAAATAATTGTTGGCTTTCCATACAAACTTGGATCAACTGATCAGTCAAGTTGTATATGAGGCCAAAAAATAATAAATTAAAAAAGCCGTGTGGTTTCCGCCAGCAAAGTAGAATAGGACCACTCCAAGTCTTCCCGTGGATGTCGTAGAAGGCGACTCAGGAAACACAAGCTAAATAAACAATTTGGAATGACAAATGCTAAAAGACATGTAACCTGGCTCATACGAGCGTGTTCCCGGTTGCATCGTAGGCATACTTCATTGTATCTTTTTTGATTATTTATTTAAAAATAAAAACATAGCATATTTTTGGCGCTAAATTGTAAGTCGAAATTTGTTACAACTTATTGAGTATAGCTTCAAAATGAAGAAAATTAAAAGGATATTATAAATAGGTATATGAGTATAATAAATCAATTCATTAATTAGATTAGAAAATTTTGTTTTGATAATTATTTGTTTAAATTACTTGTTACCGCACCTTTTCACTAAAAACCGTTTACTTAATCCTGCCATTGCGTTCATAATCCCTGTTGTAATTGGAATTTTACATTTTCCATTAGCCTTAAACATACATTAAAGTGATTAGAGAAGTCGCTGCATACAATATATGCAACACTAGGTTATCCATAATATATAAATAAATTTCCCTCGGTGCGGACGTCTATCTGTAGGTAGTACTTGATACTCTTGGATCAATTTTAATATAGGTTTCATTAAAATAACTATAATGTTTCTTAAAATTAAGTAAATTTTGAAAGTATACGAAGAGACCTGAGGGAATGAGGTGCGGGGCGATCCGCAAAGAACCTTTGCTTTTACATACTCGTATTTCGTTTGACTGTGAAGCGGGAGACGGGGAATGTATATATAATTATTTTAATACTTAAAGTTTTGAGTAAAAATATATTTTCCTCAATTTATATTCTTATAGTTTTGGAAGAAAAATATTTTTTAGATATCATTTCTTAACATTAAAAAAATGGTGGTACCTATATTGATTTATTTTAAAATTTTAAGAAGGCAAGCTTGTAATTTATCCGAAAAAACCTACAAAAAATGTTTAACGCTTAGAATCACTTCAGGTCAAAGTTCTAGTGAACAGAAATACATTAAGTTTCGACAGTTCTCTTCAAAAAGGGTAAAAATGAATGGGCAAGTGCGAGTTGGACTCGTACATAAAGGGTTCCGTACCTCCGTGCAATTTTTTAACACACTCAAGAAACACGTTTCTTGTACGACGACCCCCATTAATTTTCGACATTATCTTATTTTTAGTATTTGTTTTTATAGCGGCCATTGTAAAACATAATCAGTTAAAATTTTAAGTACAAGTATCTATAGGTAAACCGCATAAATGAGTTTTCACCCGCGGAATACAGGGGCGCGGAGGTATGATGAAAAAGGGGACCGATAGGGTTACGGGCAGCGGGCGCGCGGCGCGCGCGGTCGAGGACTCATTTAAGCGGTTTACCTATAGTTAATGCCATTATAAAGATCGAGTTAAAAACGCTGAAAAAAACACGTTTCTTGTATGACGACCCCTTTAATTTTTACCTTTTTTATTTTTGGTATTTGTTCTTATAGTGGCTACAGTAATACATTATCTGTGAAAATTTCAAGTTTTTAACTTGATCTTTATAATGGCATTAATTAGATACTTGAAATTTTCACCAATTATGTATTACTATGACCACAATAACAACAAATACTAAAAATAAAATAAAGTTAAAAATTAAAGGGGGTCGTCATACAAGAAACGTGTTTCTTCAGCGTTTTAAAACATTGTACGGTGGTATGGAACCCTTCATGTACGCGTCGGACTCGCACTCGCCCGTTTATTTATTGCACGCCTCATAAGCGAAGCGCATGAGGTGGTGCTCTACTCTCGACTTACAAAAATCAAGTGATTTTTTTAACTAAATGTGTCTCTATTTATTTTCTATCGCACTTGTACAATAATATTTACACATAAATGTCAAGGAAAAACACTAGTTTCAACACTTATGACATGCTTAAAAGACATTTTGCCTTTTAAATAAATAAAAACAATGTTTAATAAAATCATTTTGTGGACGTCCGTGTGTCGGTATGTATGGAAACTGGCGTGGTCACGATAACTCCCGAAAAACTTATCTGATCAAGTCCATTTTTTTATACGCTTCAGTATTATCCAAAACTAAGTCCTTTCGAAGATCACGGTCTTCAATGTAGTGTAATCGTAATTATTATTATAAAAATACAGGTGACATATTAAAAATAATTTTGGATGTGAGGTTTGTTTAAAGAGTTATTACCTATGTATGATGAGCACGAATGTGTAACTGGCAAGTAAGAAAAGAAGTAAAAAGAAATTTGAATAAAGAATGTTGTGATTTTGTTTGTTTTATTAAATTGAAAGACGAATGTAAAAGAAGCGATAAGTTAGTTAATATTTTATTTAATTTGCATTAACTAATTGAGAATGAAAAGAACAATCAGTGGTAACACTTTTCTTGACATTCGTGACGTAGTCTTGTGTCTTTTTCTTGTTTTTGCTTAGTTTTTTTGAGATTTCTCAAAATCTACCGGTCCGAATCGGTTTAAATTCACAGGAAATCTGAGTTGTATAGAAATCTTTGGAAAGCTACTTGTTTGGTTCCGATCGGTTTAGTTGTTCAAGAGTTATAAGCGGGTCACATACACACCCACACACACATACGGATAGGGTGCATGACACTTGCTCGTGAGTGGTCAGGGAAGATTCCTGAGACCTTTAAACGTCGAGATCTGATGAAAACTCGACTTTTCAAAAACGGGGTGAAACTAATAACGTCCCGAATTTTGAAAATTTTCAATTTTCTCAGCGGGAAGTTAAAAATAAAAGTTAAAAATAATCTTCAGTCGTGCGTTAAAGCCGACACATACTTTTATTCGTTTTAAGTTAGCAATAAAACAATCAAAATCAATTTAATTGTGAAAAATGAGATTATAAGGCGTGCACTTTTGGATTTTCCAAAATATTTTAGGTCTGTAAGCGCTTTTCCTACTAGCCCCAGAACTATCTGGCCCACGTTACACTTTTATCTTGCTACACCTCTGATGCGATATTGCCATTCCCACAGATCTGTATGCCATTCCATTCACAGTTGAGAAGCTCGGTGGCTCGGCTGGGAGTACGCTTTACTAGCGCTAGCGCATGTAAGCAACACTGAGCGTGGTCCGCACTTGGATGGGTGACCACGAGTGGCATACAAATTTTCTCGAGCTCTTCCGTGCCTCGGAAGGCCTTTGGTCCCAGTTGTCATCATTAGATAGCAGTAAAGTGCCAGATGCCCGTGTGGTTCCGGGTAGGACCTGGTAGGACCACTCCATTTCTTCCTGTGGATGTCGTAAGAGGTGACTTAAGGATAAGGCACAGAAATCCGTGCTACAATTGCATTCCTAAGGAGGGTTAACGTCGGGCGGCGGCCGGTTGTAAAACTTTCGCACAAATACATTCCCAAAGAGGGTTGATGTCAGGCAGGCGGCCGGTCGTAAAACTATAGCCAAATCTTTAAACCCTTCCGGCTATTTCTTCTCCAACGCAAGGTCATTGGCATCCTTGGGCGACCACTGACATGCATATTTGGAGAAGAAAAATCGGGAAAGCGCACCCCGGGTTCCTAAGCAGCACAGCTGAGGATGCAACCAGGAACGCGCTTGGACGAAGAAGAAAGCTGTGTCAGATGCCATTAGGCAGCTTGCAATACTAATAGCAGATTGTTCACTTATACATACGAAAACGAACATTGCTATACTCTCGATAATTCATGACTAAATGGTTCCGATACTGACATTTTTATTATTTTGCTTCTACTATTGATCGTTGTTCCCAAGTTGTTCCATTACAATTTCAATTGATTCTTATATCTTTTGTTTCTTTTGTTTTCCTGTGTGTTCTGAACAGCTAATGTATATAAAGAAAAAAAGGTACAGATAAAAGCTACAAAGGATGTGTAATTCAAATAGACCAAGAGCCGTAAGGGGAAACAGAGTACCAGACCTTCCTTATTTTCTCACTTATCATTTGTATGCGATTAAGTAGTGTTAGAACCCATGTAGGTACGTTCAGTTTACGATTATAAATTTTTATATTTCATATGAAATCGATGTAAATAACAACAAGTTGACATAAGACACTTTTTTCTAAACGTCAAAACAAATATTTTCTATGAGATTTGTATGAAGTATCGGACTGTGACGTCATAGTTTTTTGAAGTCAAATAGCGTTCTTAATATCCGTTTTTCCGCATTAATAAATCTAAAATCACGTTCAAAATGAATGTGATCAATGACTAATGACATTATTTTGTGACATTTTATTCCCTTAACAGTACTAAATAATTTATTTTAGACCCAGGAAATTACCCAACTTTAATAATTGTATCGCCACACCCAAATTGGGTACATGTATTACTGCACCAACATTTGTCATCTTATTGCATCTCTTTCATCATTGCATATCTTGCATAATTGCAACATGTTAGTGATGAATAAATGATAGGATTATTAAGTAAGTACCTATTTTAAATGTTGGTCAACAGTCTAATTGTGTCAAAACGGGACAATAGCTGGTATAAAGTAAAGAAAACTTACCAAGGTACCAATTATGACATAACTTATTGTTTCAATAAGGTTTCAATGGTTTCTCCCGTTTTTGTGTAAAAGTTTCATTCAAAACATGACTTCGTTGTATAACATTCATTTTCCTCAACGCGGCACTTTTATAAACTTTGCGACTGTTAAAACGTGGAAACCAAATAAATTATTATGTTACGACTCCATTTTAGGGATCCGTACCTCAAAAGGAAAAAATGAAACCCATTTGCTCCAATACTACTCAACTTTGGGATACAACTATAAATCTGCGTTCCAACTTGTAACAACTTGTGTGTAACATATAATTGAATTTTAAATATATAACTTTTGGAAAGTAAAAAAAGAATACATTTAGGACCAGATAGTTGAATTCCTAAAATGTTGTATCCCAAAATTTTGGATTTGAAAAAGTTGAATTATCTTTTCCCAAAAAGTTGAATTCCCAGAATGTTTTATCCGAAAACGTTGAGTTAGCAAAAAGTAATAAAAAATAAAAGTTTGCATAACTAACTAATTCGTGTATCAACATATGGAACTGCATTTTTTTCATAATTTTAATATAAATAGTTATGATGTTATGTAAGAAAATAGTTTAAATTGACCACTTCAAGAAATAAAAGGTAGGCCTTTTCTCCGAAACTATTGGGGCTCAAATTGTAAAAGAATAGAAAAAATAGTTATTTACCTGTAGATTACAGAAAAACCTATGAAAAGTCAGTGGTATTTAAATTTGTCGAATCACTAAACGTTAAACATACCTAAACAAGTTCATAATAGGTAAATTCAATTCAATTTAAAACTCAACAAAATATTTTATTTTTATTTTTTATTTAAAATGTTTATTGCACAAAACTATTGTACAATTGGTGGACCTAATGCCATATGGCATTCTCTACCGGTCAACCAAATAAGACCAAGCAGAAAATGTGTGGCTGGCGTGATTAAAATATGTATAAAATAACGTGATAAAAAAAACTGATATTAAATATGACCTACTTATAATATATAGTATAGATAAAAATAAATAACCAAAACATTAAACAAATATATACCTAAATATATAAACTATTAAATATATATTATTCATATACAATAAATACAAAGTAACTAAATATATTAGGATGATTGTGCTAGGCTAGGACTGCTGGGGAAACAATTTATGTACCGCTCGCTTGAATGCCATGTGACTGGGAGCCCTTCTGATAGACTCTGGCAGGGCATTCCATAGCCGGATAGCCTTGATCTGAAAAGAGTTAGTAGTAGTAGTAGTAGTACTCGTAGTTAGTAGAAGATAGAGTGGATAAGAGGATAAGAGTGCTAGAGGAGCGAAGTGAACGAGAATGAGTATAACTGAGAAGGTTGAATTTAGATCTTAGATACGAGTAGCTAGGGTATTGTGGATCTTTATTATAAGTTTTATGACATATTTGAAAATGTTTCGAAATGGCTGAAACATAATTTTCTTAAAGTTTTAAACGCCCATATCTCCGGAAGTTTGAAAAAAATTCCAAAAAAAATGAACCAAAAAAAATATTCTATTTTATCACTGCAGTACCTATTACCTAATTGTCGAACCTGCTTATAAAATTTCACGTTTTTTTTACGGCCGTGGGTACGAGTCCTTTACAGTCTATCTTAAGTTTTTCGTTTCTATATTCCTGACAATGTTACAATCAAATAATGGTGTAGTGTAGGTATTAGGAGTTTCTGGCGACAAATCTATATGTAACCAACCACACGGCGTATAAAGACGGTCTACTATCCGCTATACTTCATATATACCACAGCCGTACTATGACTGTTCACTTTAATAATTTCATATTTATAGGTTGTCAAGGTAAGGGGAAGAAATCTGTCTACATAGACATTGTCGAAACATAGCAGCCTAGAATATCCAGAATATACGCTGAGTACGTTAGCTTTACATGCCCCACGTCAAAGCACTAACTTAAATCACCTAACAGCACCCATCGATAATCGTACAAACCCTGCCAGCACCATTGACATAAAATACATGGACCGGATATCTCAAACATTGGCCTATTTCTATTTCTATAGTTATTTTAGTTATTTTTACAGTTTGTTATGTTCCTTGATTTATCTTACTGGTGTTGTAAACACAATTAGACTTTTTAATTATGTTTACCATTTTGCGTATGATTTTCGCTTAAATACTGTGGAATGTACTATAGGCGTATAAGAGCTAGCAAGCGACTGAGTAAAGTTTATGGAGATAACTACAATTGGGTAGTTTTCTGGGTCAAAAATAAATAATTTGGTATTGTTAACAGAATAAAACGTCACAAAATAATGTCACTTGTCAAGAATCACATCCACTTTGAACGTGATTTTAAATTTATTAATGCAGTAAAACGGAAATTAAGAGCGCTATTTGACCCCAAGAAACTATGACGTTACAGTCCGATATTTCATACAAACATAGAAAATGTTTGTTTTGACGTTTAGAAAAAAGTATCTGATTTGACTTGTTGGAAACTAGCGGATTGGGTAGATGACTGGGTCAAAAATAAATTGTTTGGAACTGCCAAGAGAATAAAACATCACAAAATAGTGTCTCTTGTCTTGATTTTAGATATAATAATACAGAAAAACTGATATTAAGAGCGCAACTTGACTCGAATATGACGTCAGGGTTGTGTTTTTCATTCAAATCCTATAGAATGTTTGTTCTGACGTTTAGTTTGTTGTCATTTAGCGGATTGAACGGGACAAAATAGTGATATGTGGTGTCTTCTAGTTTAACATATAGCTCTTTGGCCAGCACTCAGCAATGCTTTACATGCAAGCTGGACCTAAAAGCTTAGTACTTAGTGCCGAATTAACCATTTAGCAGACTAGGCAATTAAATATAAGCTAATTTTTTAACCACCAGCCAAATTTTTGTAGCAAGTTCAGTACATGATACTGAACTACTTTCCATAAAACAATAACGAAAAACTAAAATAAAAATTCGCCTTCCCATACAAATCAGCGCTCAGACAAACAGATTTTGTATGGGAGGACAATTTTTTTTTTCGATTTTTAATAAAAAAAAAACTATAGAAAGTAGTTCAGTATCGTGGACTGAACTTGCTCCAAAAATTAGGCTGGTGTTTAAAAAGTCACCCTGTATAGGTAGGATCTTAATTATGCAAGTTACTAAGCATACTTAGTATTAGAATAGAATAGAATTTACTTACAGTAGTAGTAGTTCGCCGCGAACTTAGACCTCGCAATTTTTATTAATATTTCAAAAATTTCTGAACCGATTTTGATGCCCAACGAACTTAAAAATTCCATTGATATTTGCTACATGCCTACCAAATTTCATCAAAATCGGACCATCGGTTCGGCAGTTATCGCGGTACAAACATACATACGTCCACACAAACATACAAACAATGTGTTTTCGCCCCAACTTGAATTGACCTTGCTCGCTTCGCTCGCTCGCTCAAAAAAATGCCACAACAAATGCAATAGTATAATACACAACATACTATAATGGAATTCGGCAGGGCAATAGGTATGTCGGTACAACATTTTAAAGAAATTAATCGCCTTTGCAACATAAAACAATGCTTAACAAGCGTAATCTCATTTTATGTAAAGCAGATACCTTTATAAACGAGTCACTTGAATCGCTGGTTTTAATTTAAAATCAGTAAGCACGAACCTTCTTTTTTAAACGACTTCGAAAACAGAGGAGGTTATCAATTCTGGACTGTCGTGTGTTTTATTTTTCATTTTATGTACGTTTGTTACGCGATATATTCGCCAATTGTAAACCGATTTTGGTGATTCATTTTAATTTGGTAAAGATATGACGAAGAATTTGGGAGATATGGAAGAAACTTCAAAAACAAAATGAAGTCGGTTGTTTTTTTTTTTGTTAAAAGTTCAGTTATTTTTCTTGCCTATACAATGGTCATTTACTTTCAGGGCTGTTTACTTGACACTACTTGTATCTCCGTTCATCGTTTATTTATGCGAGCCACTGCAACTGTGTTAAGAGGAAACACTACGGTTGAGCCCGAACAACAAAACAACCGAGCGAGTGAGATAGAGACAACTGCAGCTCGGACCGAAAATACCTATGAAAAGTACTGTAAAAGTTAGTCAAAATCAACGTTTAGTAGTACCCTAATTTCTCCTCCAAAACGTAATTGATTTAATGTCTATTTTCATTAAAAAATTAAGAAAATCTAATGATGTGTTCATATATTTTCTTTTATAATTTAATCTCGTCTTTGTTTGCTAAATGTTTGAGCAGAGTGGAAAAATTTACCAATCTTTCAGGTACGTGTCGTAAAAAAAAACATACCAAGAGACATGCTAGCTAATAAATCCATAGATTATTTTTAAAAATATCATTGCTCTTCTAGCATTATTCGGCGAGGAATCAGGGGTCTAAGCTTGTATGGAAATTCGGCCCATCGATTTCCTCTTAAATAAAAAAAAATTAAATGAATTATTTTATTTTTAAAGAATTTCCGAAGATCGTCACTTCATCGTGTCCTTTTGCAGTAACCACCGGAATACCTAGTATGTTTAGCTTCCACACACGCCTTATGTTCTCGGTGACGTGACGTGACCCGTCCAGTCCCATTTGAGCTTGGCAGCTTTGCGTCCCACATAGACGGTACCAGTTTTAGAGCGAACTGACGATTCTAATCCTGTACCTCCTCGTCACACTTAACGTACTTCGCTCCTACCTTCGAAGTTACGAACTTACCTAATGAATAGTTTTTATATTGACGAATCGGCGAAGGCGAACGCGAATAATCAATTATTGGCTGGATCTTAGTCTATTTTATCGTTGAGTTAGTAATAGTATCCAAATTAAAATTCTAGATTATCTGTTATCATAGGATATTTATAATATCTCTTATTAAGAGTCACTTTGTATTGTTTTGCACAAATGTTGACGTCAATTTGTTACTTACAGCTATGTTTAGTCCCATAACACTTTAAAACGTACAATAAACGTACTAATCTTAGTTTTAAACTTCCTCTGACGCCCCAGCTCAATCAGAACAATTTTTCTTATCTATTTATATAACGTCTAACTAAATATACTTACTGAAATTATTTAAGGGTGAATTCAGTCCACAATACTGAACAACTATCCCCAATGAACAAATAGCGAAATACTACAAAAATTGATCGATCAGCTGATCCGTGTTTACATGGGAATCAAATTTTATTTTTTTATTTTTTTTGTGAGTATGTAACGATGCTGCTTGCATCCTGTTCAAACCTCCTTTCTTCATCTCATCCTGTCCGTTTTTCATTCTTCATTTCATTTCAAATTCCCTTTCATTCCATGTTTAAATCATTTACTCATCCCTTTTGACTCATTCCATTCTACCGTTGTCGTGCTCCCAGCGCGAGGAATTGTGAATATCCATAGTTTTTGGTCGGATAAATCCAACGCTCGCGAAATGGGCACAAACATGTTTGTCGGATTAATCCGACGTTCGCGGTTAAAGGGTTAAGCTGATCACTTGCTTGATCCTATCTGCTATATCTTAATAAATTAAATATTATTCTTTTATATTGTCAGTATCAGATAATAAATGTAATATAATCCTCTCCTACTATCTTCTATGTGGGAACTCGCCTAGAGCGCCGGGACAGGTCTAGGTCCCACAAGTAGGTATGTTCCTTGGGAAAAGTTGTTCAGTATCGTAAACGGAGTTCACCCCTTAAAATAGTACAGAGTATATTTTGTAGACCCTGTTTATTTGGACAGTCCTATTTTTATGCACGATTTTTACCACCAGCCTTTTTTGGGCAACTTTTCAATGAAAATTTCATTTCAGTTTCTGTATAAACTCTTAAATATGTACCGTACGTAAGTATATTATTTATTCGTATAAAACATCAGTACTTACATAAAATCGTTTTACAACTAATAAATACACTACGCTCCTACATTGTTTGTAATACAAATTAATGGTAACTACACTCTGTATACAGCAGCTATAGATATAATTATGGTATAATGGCGATGAGTGTGTCATCATAGAAGGTTGAATTAGGGCAGATGGACACTGGGACAGTTAAACGCTGTAAAAACGCATTTTTGAAGTTACACTCACCGATACTATTACCTATATCTAAGGTAAGCTTTTTTATTTGTTAATTTTCGGATACCTACTTTAATGGTCATGGGTAGGTCAATTTTATTATCCCCTTCATAATTTTCATATTTCATATCGTTGACCTCAGATCATTTACTTACAGCGAAGACCCTGTGCACACTAAGATTCAAACGCGCAATTTATTTATGCAAGTCTTGCATATATTAAATCGCGCGTTTGAATCTAACTGTTATAACTACTGATGCTAACGCGTATGTGTATCGATACAACCGCAAACAAACTGCTCTGTAGATAAAAACGCACCGTTGACGTGTGTTTTTAAAATGTGCGTTTAACAAACGTGGTATGCACAGAGTTTAAGTTTAGTGCCACTTCTTAAGCGCAAGGGCAGAAGAAGCAGCAACAACCTGTACTTCAGAATTTTCTCCAAAGTCGTCAATAAGAATATATAACGTTTAACAAAATATACTGAAACTATTTTAAGGGTGGATTCAGTCCATGATACTGAACAACTTTCCCCAAGGAAAATATGTCGAAATATAAAAAATAATTTTTTGATTTCCCTACAAACTCGGATCAGCTGATCGGTCAACTTGTATGGGAGGTCAAAAATTATTTTTAAAATTTCGGTATATGTTCCTTGGGGAAAGTTGTTCAGTATCATGGACTGAATCCACCCTTAAAATAGTTTCAGTATATTTGGTTAGTCCCTGTATATATCTATATATATACATCGTGTAACAAAAAGGGGGTATCAACCCGAATGGGAGTTAACGTAAGTACGTTAACTCCCTTTCGGGTTGAAATTCAGGTCGCGAAAAAAAAACCGCAGCTCCATACAAAATTAAATATCTACCGTGCCATTTCTGGGATGGCTCCAGAAAACGCGAAAAAAAAATCTGCAGCTTTGGCAAAAAATAAAATGTTGGACAAAAAATTTGGTTTTACAAATTATAAAATAATTTTAAAATTAAAAAAAAAATTGTCACCGTCCAGGGAAGGTTTAAACGGTGAGAAAATATGGCAAAAAGAAACAGGAATTGTTCATCGCATTCGGCCAAGATGGTCTTTTTACACAATACAAAGAAATCTAGGTCTATAGGTCATAGCGTTTTGTGGTTTCAGTGTACAACACTCTTTACGCGTGACAATGACAATCATGAGACGTTGCGTGTCTCGAAGGTGATGATTCTCCGCGAAATTGCCCGTTACTCTGTCGCTACCTACGAGTACAACCACGTTTCATTTGGAAAATCTAGCGCTTATCAAATAAAAACTATCTAGAACCACAGAATAAATAATACTTACCTAGAACTAGGTGGCTCTGGGAGCTGTAGTCCTAGAGTCTGTCTTTGCATAGCTTCTTCTTCTTCTCGAGTCGAAACGCTATTTATTAATTTAATTAAATCAAACTTGAATAGCTATACGATATTTTCAACGCTTAAAACTTCATTGCTCCGCCATTTTCATTTAAGTCCCGTTTAAATACATCATGTGTTATAAGTCCCGATTAAAAATCAAGAAAGCATTTTACCCAAGCTGAAACGTACCCGCTTCGCTCGCGCTCACTACTCGTACTTAAACCGGCTCAATTTTCTGTCATCGGAAAACACCACTAAAAACCAAGTATAGTAAAATCAGTAACCTCGTCAAATCACCTAGGTTAGGTAGCAGACCGGCTATGAAGCGTTACGCTGAGGATGCAACCGGGAATACGCTCGGGTGATGACGACGTAGTCAGTTTGAAGTCATTGAGAGAACTTTCATAAACACACGTCATGCGTCTAAAATTAGAAGTTGGTGACGTATATCACCATTTACGTCACAGTCCGGGCTCACGTGTGATTCGCTAGGTGTAACCTAAATTATTCATGTTTCGATAACTACCTTACCTATCTAAAATTATAAGGTATTAAGGTGAAGGTATAGGCAAATGGCCTTGAAGTGGCGCCCATATTTGAAATAAATTGTTAACTCGTAAATATGGAGATAATTTTCATATAGCTCTTCGTCATGCACTAGATAGCCCTTTAAATTATTTTATAAAGCACCGTCGAAAGTATTTACATTAGTCCGTCTAGCTTTAAAACTTGCCTCCGCCAAAAGTGGCCATGGCAACTTTTATAGCTAGACGGATCACCAACAATAGTTTCAACGGCAGTTCATAAAAAAATTTAAAGGGCTACCTAGTGCATGAAGAAGTGCAATATGGAAATTATCACCATATTTACGAGTTAACAATTTATTACACACTTCAAGGCCATTTGCCTATATCTTCACCTTAACTGAACTTCGAACGTATTGAAGCGTAAAATATTGTCGGAAAAGCATTGTCGGTTGATAGATGATGATTCGCATACAGGGTGACTTTTTAACCCCCAACGCATTTTTTTGAGCAAAACATAATACTGTTTAATTAAAAAAAATATATTATGTACCGGTAAACGATAAAAAAATTCGATAATACAAATCAGATTTCAGCTGAACGAATTTTCTACGGGAGGACAAAAACTTTATTTCGATTTATATTAATTATTTTTATTGAAAGTTATTCAGAATCATGTACTGAACCTACTCCAAAAATTGTTGATGTAGTGTAAGGAATCATTTTAAACTAGACTAATATCATATAAAGAACAGATTTGATTGTGTGCTTGAATGTTAGTGTGTGTGTTTGTTTGTCTAAATGGATAAATTAAAAACTACTGATCAAATCGAAATTCTTTCATCTATAGAAAAATACGACAATTTATTGCATTGAAGCTTCGTGTGACGTCAAGCTTTGGTTTAATTTTTACTATACATACTTGGCCAGAGCAGTCAGAGGATTTTGCCTACACTCTCCACGCTGGCTAAACGGGTTGGAGAGGTCTCACTGATGTTTATAAGCGTTGTTTAGCTTGGGTTTCCTAAGTCACCTTCTACGACATCCACGGGATGACTTGGACTGATTCTATTCTACTTCACTGAAGCAGCATAGGAAAATGCTGTTCCGTGCTGACAGTTGTGTCCAAACCCTAAAAAGCCACCCTGTATAGTCACCTCGTTATGACCATATATTTGCATTGTGTTGCACATCGATCAATGTAACAACATTGGGTCAAGTATACCTGTGCACCGGCCTTGGTCGTGAAGGTGAAGAGGTGAAGGATATTGGTGGCCAGGCAGAAGTACATATTTCTAGTGATCTCGTATGTTAAGCAACTCCGTAGACGCCAATATAAGATGGGTGATCACAATCATCATCCGAGCGTATTCCCGGTTGCATCCTCAGCGGTAATGATTTAAAGCCCAAGGTCCGCTACCTTACCCAGGTGATTTGACGAGGTTTTTATACAGAGCGACTGTTGTCTGACCTCCGTAGGTTAGGTTTAAACAAACGCTAGATGGTGTTTGGGTCCCACAGCTTTACGTGAATTGCGAAGCATGGAATCATTTTGCTTTTCGGATAATTACGTGATTCAAGCCTGCAATATCCTAACCAGACTGGAAACTTTTACAAAGTATGCTTCCCAGTGGGATTTGAACCCACAACCTCAGGATCACAAGGCAAACGCCTTGACCACTGGACCACGGAGGCAGACTTGCCACTTGTGGCTTATGGGTGACCACATCACTGTCATCATGGTATGTCAGATGTCTTTTAGGCAGCTTGAAAAATCTGGAACCAGAGTTGGCTTACCCAAAACATCAAACAAGCTGCCCGGGCTCCGGTTTTAGGAATTTTCTTAACTTAGCACGCTGGCGTCCTTTGTTGTTCAATCATTGGAACACAAGGTTGTGTAATCCAATTTTTTTGTTTTCTAGCGAAAGCAAATCTTTACTGGCGACGTCGAGCTATAATTTTTTAGTTTTACAACTTCTGTCGGTGATGGGCAAAAAAAAATATCTTCATAACTTTTCCGATACACAAAATAAAATAAATAACGTGAGTTTTGTTAAGAAATTACATCCAAAATGAAATGCGTTGCGTCGAAATATTAACATTTATAGCCGAATTGTATTTTGTATCCATCCATGCAGGGAGCCATAACGGTTAATTGTATCATCCGCTAGTGTTGGCGACAAAGGGTTTCAACAGGGACTCTCAGTCAGCTCGGATATTAATGAAGTCCCGATATTAAATCCCAACACGTTTAGAAATGCATTGGCATATTGAAGTTTAAAAAAAAAATACGGATCTGGATACAAGTCCTTTAGAGCCTATCTTTAATTTTGTTCTTTATTCCTAATCCCAATCCTAACCTAACCTAATCCAAACAAGTTACAATCAAAGGGTGGTGTAGGCCTTTGACTGCTTCAAGGGAGCTTCTGGTGACAAATCTACGAGTCCACTGGTTTTCATAGAAGATTGAGTGGCGGACGACGCCCAAAGACGACCACACAGTCCGCAAAACAAATATCACTGCAGCCGTACTATGACTGTCCACTTTAACTATTTTCACATATTGTTCATGAGCATGAACATTTATAACACCAAACAATACCAATTACATATTATAAAGTCCACTAAAATCAATTTGCAAAATAATTAAAAGAAAACCCCAACCGAACCCTTTGACTTCCCGCCAAAAACTCGCATGTTGAAGTTTAAAGGTAAAAGACTCTTTAAAAGTGCAATACGGTGAGTTCGTCGCTAACGGCGGCGCTGAAAAATTATTCAGCTGGCACCCCAAAAATTGCTGTTGGTGAAATAAGTTCCATCGTAGCGACGACGAGTTCCCGATTGCATCCACAGCCAAACATGTAAAAGGAAATGCGGTCGATTAACTTAATTTACTTTTTATCTTATTGCTCAGGAGAATTACTAGCGCTTGCGCAAGTAAAGCGACACTGGGCGTGGTCCGCACTTGAATGGGTGATCACAAGTGACACAAAACGTTCTCGAGCTCCTCATTCCGTACTATCTTCTACGCCCATGCTTCGTAAGGCACGTTAAGCAGTTGGTTCCGGATGTCATTACTTGATAGCCGTCAAGCTATATTAGAAGCATTTAAGCAGTTTAAAAATTTCACACCAGTGTTGATCACTTACACACACGAAAAACAAAAAAAAAACAACAGATTTTACACATTACGCCGCGCCGCCGCCGCCGCCACGGCAGCGTAGTGTGCATGCTCGCCGTTCCTGGTGTAATCGCTTGCAGTTTTTGGTGTATTATTTTTTATTTGAATTTACATACAAACTAATCAGCTGATCGAGTCAATTTGTATGAAAATCCGATTTATTTTGTGCTAGTCGCATTTAGCGACGATCGAACTCGTGCCTCTTAGACGCACAGCCTACCTAATTGTATTTTAGGTCCTACTTGGGAATACAATCGTGCAACTAAATGTGTCTCCTCATACAGTTCGACGGGAGGACATGATTAAAAACCGAATTACCAAAAGGCTCACGTTTTACAGTCCATAAAAACATAACGCCACGTTAGAGCCGGTATCGAATATTAAGAGCTCAATAAAAATTTAATTCCCCTACTTTTTATTCGCTGGTTCCTAAAAGACTCTCTTCTTTTGTTCACCATAATTTAATTATGATTCATAACATTCATAACTATACAGGTGACTTTTTAACCACCAGCCAAATTGGCGCCTGTCAGGTCGCGAGCAGCGAGCCGCGTTTCGGCTCCACCGCGTCTCGGGAGGAATCGGGAGTCGAGAGTCAATATTATTCTGTATTGAAACCGGTACAAGAAAGGACGTCTGTATTCTGTAGATTCAATAGCGAAACTAAGCGGACCTCGGAGCTGGAGCCGATAAGGGAGTAGGAATCATTAAGGGAGTAAGATTCAGTGAGCCGAAACACTCCTCGGAGTCGAAATTACCCATGTCTATATGATACTAACCTACTTTCATAAAAACAAATAATGCGGTATTGAAAACGAAATAAAAAAATCTACTTCCCATACAATTCAGCGCTCAGCCAAACGGATTCTGTATAGGTACGCAATTTTTTCATCGATAGCATTTTTTTTATAGAAATTAGTTCAGTATCATAGACTAAAATGATTATATCATAGACTGACTGGTAGATAATGCATTAGCATTAAGTCCACCTTTTGTACCTTGGTCAATAAAGATTTAATAAATAAACTAGCTTTTCGGGCGCTGCGCGGGCTGCAAGCAGCCCGCGATTTTTCGTGCAGCTGTTGAAGTTAGTTGGAATCTTATTTCCAGCTGAGAGAATAGGTAAGGTGCTAAAGTCAGTATAAAAAAAATAAAAACGTATACGGGCCGCCATCTTGGAATCAAATTTTGTTTGCAGTTTTGAATACCGCGGGGTGCTTTACCCCAGCATACAAAATTTCAGACCCCATCTTTGTTTAAGTAGGACGTTATGAACGAATAAATTAAAAAAAAATTAAAAGCCAGACGCCATCTTGGATTCCAAAAAAAAATTTCAGATTTGGTTTCCGCGATCCAAAAAACCCTTGCATACTGAATTTCAGTCAAATTGGAAGCAATCGACTGTTGGCGGCCATCTTGGAAAATTAAAAAAAAATGCTCATCGCTTGGTGGGAGTGGCTCGGCCTACGGCCTCGCCACGCAGCTCGGCCTGCGGCCTCGCGGGGGAGCTTAGCCTTCGGCCTTCGGCCTCAGGCTTCGCTTAGTAACTTGAGGGGGGGGGGTTCTGGGGGAGGGGGAGGTCAGGGGGGCTCGGGCTTAGCCCTCGCCACGCAGCTCGGCCTACGGCCTCGCGGAAGAGGTCTGTGTTTGGCCTTTGGCCTTAGGCTTCGCTAAAACACTTGGGGGGGGGGATTCTGGGGGGAGGGGGAGGTCAAGAGGGGCTTAGCCTTCACCCTGGCCACGCAGCTCGGCCTGCGGCCTCGCTTTCCGCTCGACCTACGGTCTCGCGGTACACACTCGGAAATTGTCCTTGTATGGCGGCCATCTTGGATTTTGAAAAAAAACAAAAAACAAATGACAGTCGTCAAATTGCTTACAACCCCCTACATTTTGGAAAAAAAATCACACCCCTAACCCTAACCATTTTTGCAGGCTGTACCTTGTCCACATTAAGATCTGATGATCTTCAACATGTCCGATTTTTCTAGTACTCACTGGAGCACCCTCTACACGACCATACATCAATCATTACCTCACCCACCCGGGAACAGGTCAAACAACTATGTCAATCAGTGAGTCAGTCAGTGGTAATGTAGGTTTATATATATATAATATAATAGGCCTCTCTTCGTCGACGCCACCAATCTCAGTTCTGTGCTGCTCTCATCCAGGTGCGACCCGAGACTTTGATTATATCGTCAACCCATCGCATAGGCGGACGCCCCGAGTCCCCGACGCTACTCTTATATATATATAATTATATACCTATATAAGTCTTAGTAAAATTAGGTAGCAAAAAGGCGTAAAAATACAGCAAACAAAATAAATAAATGAAATAGTATCCTTTTAATACAGTTGGCTGCGATGAAACAAAGTATTAGCACTTTCAGAAGCAAAAAAACGACGTCAGGAAACACTTTATCTTAGAAATATATTTCAAGAAAGCGAGTATTTATTTTAATGCTAGAAACGAGAAATATAAAACACATTTCGAAGAACGCTGTGCAGCTCATAATTCTACGCGGGGAATTACAGTGATATTTACGTGTTGAATGCTTGCATGTCAATCTGCCAATTAGGAAACATTTCTAGTGAAAGCAGCAGTGTACGAGTATCATGAAAATATTTCCACAGCGCAAACTAGGGTTCATAGGAATCATAGGGTGGCTTTTGTCGTCTGGTCTTTTGAAGAGGAATTGATCTGTCTGCCTTTAGAATGAGTCTGCAGACGGATCACAGGCTTAATTTGCACATTTTCCTTTGATATACTTATGAAAGCTAAGCAGCGTGTTTCCAAATGCTTCTTCGAGACAACATTTGTATAGGGTTGAGCTAAAGAAGCTTTAGGGCAGACAAATTATGCGGCGTGTTTCCGAGTGCTCCTTTGAGTCAACACTTGTAAAGCATTTGGCTAAAGAAGCTTTCGGGCAGACAAATGGTACATACGGGCTGCATATCCTTTTATAGCACACTACATACACCACGTTGAGGTAAGCAGGAAATGCGTTCTGTTGGCAAACTAACTGGTTTCCGAAAGGTTCTTTGAGTAAACAGGACTACTAACTACTACTAACATTATTGTCAAGGATATATACTTTCAGTGGTGTGTGTAGAGATGCATTTTATTGGGCAAAAGTGGGCAAGACAAACTAAAGAAAGTCTAGGCTACAACTTACGCGGTTCCACGTAAATAAAAAAAACGTAAATGAATTTCTTAAAATTTTCAGCATAAAAACCATTTTATTTATAGCGAATGGTCAAATTTATCGGTTCGCATTCAATCATTCCGTTAAACTGACTGCGCCACGCGGACGCGGCAAGTGACTGGGACAAGCTTGGCGAGGGAGTGCGGGGGCGGTGCGTGCGTGCAACCTTGGTTAATAGAAACATTTGAAACCTTCAATCATATATTCTATAGATGCACAGTTCCTCGCAAAATCAAACAAAATATTGTCCCCGTATCAATACGTACATAGGTATACCATTTTTAAGTATTGCGAAAAAAGTTCTAAAGTGTCATACAGTTTAATCTAATTTAAACCTTAACCCTAGATAACTAAACATTCGTCTGGCAGACTACGCGACCCCTTGCATAAGTCTAGTTCACAAACTTTCGCGTACCCCCTGCTTGCACGCCTTTGTATACCTTCATAGTTAGAGTAAAAAGTGACACAAATGCGGCGTTTGCGCAAACAATTGTCTTTATTTGTGATTTATAACCACCGCGTCGTCTAGATGACGAAAATTTAGTTATAACAGGTGCAGATTTTCAAAGGTATCTAAATTGCATTTTATTTTATATTAGTATTTTTAAATAAATAAATCTAATAAATGTTTGTATTATAATTAGATAATATACATAAGCATACTAGGAAATAATATGAACTTCATAAAAACGGTTATTTTTTAATGACTAGAGTTTAATAGTAAGATGTCATTCATACTACTAATTGTTTTCAACTTTTTCTCATACACCTAATATTATTGATGGATTTATAAATGGAAACATATAACATGTCCTAGGCTGAAAGTAGAAATTCACGTTTATTAAGATTGATTACTCTGATAAAAGTAACAAGATAATTTAACTTCTGTGGTGATGACAAATAATTGGAAGGTTGAAAGTCAATACAATATCAGCATTGATACTAATGTCTCGTGCCAATCTTTGGGTTTTGAAGGTGATTTTTTAGTACCAAGTAAAATACAACAGAACCCAAATTATTGATTCGGATGATTTTATATTGTCAAACATGGAAAGAAACGTACTACATACTTCAGGTAGCATCCAACATGTGCTTTAGCAACTCTTCGATTTGTATCCAGTAAAGCTCATCATAAATGGTCATCTGCACCAAGATTATTCCTACTTATGTTATACGACGCGAATAACATCAAAAATAATAAAAAAATAGAAACACGGCGAGATTTTGTTTTGAAATTGACGAACAACCTCATGGAGCCTTGGTTGCGGCAACTTGTTCGGACGGTAACTTTGAGACGTGACATCAAGGTCATGATAGGAGATATCCTTGGTGAAATCATATGAATAATCTGCTCCATTTCCTTATGTATGAAATATTTCAAAAAAATTATACGTTTGCCTGTCGAAATTGCTAAGGAAGACCAAAAGTTGATGCCTTAGATGTAAAAATGCAATTTGTGGCACCCATAATGTAGATGTGTATAAAAGGTATGTGTCATCATTAGTATAAAATTATTTCGACTTGTCTCTATTCACAACGAGCACTTTATACGAATCACGTAACAATTTCTTCCTCACGTTAAATTATGTTGATAATATAAGATTTTTTAATGCGTAGTCCGCTAGACGAATGTTTAGTTATTGTGTAACTGCCAGAATAGTTTAGTTATCTAGGGTTAAATAACTGAGATAAGCGTGGAAATAAATCCGTATTTCCATCACGCACTTTGGCATCTTTGACGTAACGTCACGCGCGCGGCCACCAAGCGAATGAGAGCGAAACTACTTTATAGAATACTAGCTGTGCCCGCGACTTCGTTCGCGTGGTTGTCGGAACGTAATGTTATATAGCCTAAAGCCTTCCTCTATTAATGGACTACACAACAAAAAAAGAATTTTTCAAATCGGACCATTAGTTCCCGAGATTAGCGCGTTTAAACAAACAAACAAACTCTTCCGCTATATAATATTAGTATAGATATGATCGAAGTTTGGACCGCAATTATGTTATTACCTATGTAGTTGGGTTTTTATACGCCAACACCAATATTTTTTGGATCAAAGGATGAGCCTAGCCTTGGCACACTTGTTCCTTAGGTAGACTAGTGTCGAAAAAGCCCGGGAGTCAGCGGCTTACACACTGATGGGAGGTAGAGGGAGGGGGTGAAGTTTTCTTACTCCGCGCGCACTATGAATCGCCATAACTGCTAATTTATTGCTACTAGCTCAGATTAAAGAAAGGTCCAGATACATATACGCGACCCGAAAGTGATCCCAGTTAAAAGACACCAAAATTGGTGTCTTCTTAGCCGCCCGCCCGCCCACAGCTTGTCATTACGCTAAGGAAGTTCACGGCGTTAGTACGTAACGACACAGTGTTAATTTATTGTAAAAATTACTGTTTGTGCACGGAAATCGTGCAAAAATTACACTAAAAAAAGACCAGGAGACGAACATCACTTTTCATAAGTAAGTAAGCAAATTCGACTAATTCCTACGTATTTTTCGTAAAATTATTACATAAAAATATTATCAACAAAACAACGCCATGACATTTGAGTGTTGCCAGAGTGTAAAATATTTTTACCATCTCTTATTATTGAGTCGACAAATCGTATGATTTGGAGAACAGTTTTTTGTATGTATGTTTACTTACACGTTTTGCTATGTATGTTTGTGTGAGATATTAACGTTAACATTTTCATATTGCGCTAAGAAAAATTTATAATTTATTGGTAAGTAGGTATGTATTGATGAAATTTTGGAGTGGCCGTATTAAATATGAGTTAGTTATTGAGGATAAAACGTTAGTCGTTATAATGTTATTTACAAATAACATTTATTTTTACCCGACTGCGGCAGAAGGTGATTTATGTTTTTAGAGTGTATGTATATGTATTTCTTTGCCACGCTCTACAGCCTAAACGGCTTGGAGGATTTTAGCTTGAGAGGTGTCATAATTCTGAGAGTGACATTAAGTAGATATATAAAAAGTTTTAAATTACAAAATGGTGGTTTTTTGGCCCCAAATGACATGTTTTTAAATATTTTTTCGTTTAAACCCAATCAAGTGGTTTATAAAAAAAACGATTTTATATAAAGATTACAAATATAAACTTATACTTCCTCTTCATCTGAACGCGTTCCCGATTGCATTCTCAGCTGTGCTGCTTTGCGCGGGGTGCGCTTTCTCGCTTTTTCTTTTCCAAATATGATATGCATATCAATGGTCACCCAAGTAGCCAAAAATATAGCGAATTGAAGAAGAAATAGCCGGAAAATTTTTAACGATTTGGCTATAGTTTTACGACCGGTTGCCTGCCTGACGTCAACTCTCCTTGAGAATGCTATTATAGCACGAGTTTTAAGTGCTATTTATCCTTTAGTCGCCTCTTACGACATCCACTGAAAGAGATGGAGTGGTCCTATTCTAACCCGGAACCACACGGGTAGTCCGGAACCACACGGGTAAAATATAAATTATAAAATAAAAATAAAATCTGGACATGTCACGCTTTTTCCGATCCCTATAACATGTACGACGGTACAGGGAGAGTGAGAGCCAAACGTCGTCACGTTTGGAATGACCCCCCCTCTCCCTATCACTGTAACGTAATATGTGAATGGCCCTTACGAGTTTTAATTTTGTGCACTTATAATTTGTCAATATGAATTAGAACAACACGTAAAAAAATCTCCCAGATTCTGGGGTAATTTTCTTGCGCTGCGAATAATTTACTTCACACACACAAAAACAGTAACGATAGTAATACACGCGTGGTGGGTGTCATATCACAAAATGGCTTCACTTTTAACGTTGCATTTTGTAGAAAACGCTCAATCTAGATTAATCTAAGGCTACAAGGGCAAGTTTGGTATCGTTTTCAGCTAAATAAAGGATGGTCAATTGATTTCTGAAACAGAAAAAGAGCATTTCCATACAAAAAAAAAGCGGCCATGTGCGAGTCGGACTCGCCCATGAAGGGTTTCGTAGCAGCAAGTAAATAATATAAAAGTTCTAAAGGTAAATTGCGGTTTACGATTTATGACGTATTAAAAAATAACTATCTGTGATACCGAGACCGCTATAGTTTTAATAGAAAGTACATACTTTGAAGTATATACCACATTTTTTTCAGAATTATTTTAGTAAAATTTCAAAAGTTACGGTGGGGGGACCTCAAATTTTAACTTTGTATTAGATTATCTCAAGACTGGGGGATTTGATCTACATAGTTTTAAAGCATTTTTTGTTGCATTTTAAAAGACCTTTTCAACGATACCCTACACGTTGGGGTTATTCCAATTTCATTTTTTAAATCACTTCGTTGTATGGGACGGCCTGAAAAAAAAAACATTTTTTCATCATTTTAAAACCAACTTTTGGAACTTCAATATCTTTCTCTCCACCAATTTTCGTGACAATCGGTGCAGTAGCGGCGGAGTACGAGCCCGGACGGACAGACAGACGGACGGACGGACGGACGGACATGACGAAACTATACGGGTTCCTTGTGGACTACGGAACCCTAAAAATGAATAGTATTCATAAATAAAAAATAAAAACTTATTTTTTTTTTGTTAATGACCATAAACTTTAAACGTGTACAAGTCTGCTTTAAAAAAATAAATTTATTAAGCCGCATTTATACAGATTTCAAAAATATACGCTTTGTGTATGTGTGTATCACACGAAGCGCCACATTCGTGTTTTAATACCCCTTATTATACCAAAGTTGCATAAATAACTATAAAAAAATATTTAACTCAACGCGGCAGAGACATAAATTCTTAGAAAAATACAGGACAACAAAAACCAATTTTATATGTTGCTAAGGATCTGTAACTAGTAAGAATAGAATATGATTTAATAGAATAGGGCATATTTTTTTTTTTACATAGACAACATATATTTTTACTTAACATACCTACATGTAATTATATCGGGTGCCCCTTGTTTCACAGACTGAAATTTCATAGAATTTCGATTCACAGAAAACTTTTCATAGAATATTTAATTCTTATATTTTTATTTCTAATATTATTGTTTCAAAGACTATTTACTTGAATGAAACACAATTTATAGAAACACAGTTCAATGAATTTTAGAATCTCATATTTTCATTTAACAAACTAATCAAACAGTAGAATATTTCTTTAAAGAATATTGTTTGTTCGGTATAATCTTTCATGGAATTTTATTTTACTGAAAATTATTATTTAAGGAAGTATTAAGTGAAAAAATTGTTTAATCTATAATTAATAATATAATAAGTTAGAATACATTATAAATCGCTACCACAATATAGGTTAGGGCAAACTTATAGGTTAGGTTAGGTTAGAACTGCGACCAACTGCTGGGAAAGTTTTATCCATTTTACTAGAATAGGGCCAACTTATAGGTTATAAATATATTATATTAACTAAACTTATTAAAAATAATAATATTTAATTTGATATTCTGATATTAGAAACATCGCGAAAGTAAATGTTATTTGTAATAAAATTCTATGATTTCAAATTATTCATAACAAACATTCTAATTATTGATTTTCTGTGCAACGAAAATCTATTAATAAAATAGTAAGTAACCTATACTGAGTAACCTACATATTGATTATTCTATGACATGATAATCTTGTAAAAATTTTCTAAATAACGAAAATCTGTTAAACTTTTGTCTGTATAAGAAAGTACACCCAATTATATCTTGTCTCATATGTACATTTGCTTTCGCAATTGCACAACTCCGTGCACTAAAGTTGCCGCTGCAAGCACTTACATCTCTGGCTGCCGCACTTCTTTTTGCATCTGCACCTGATCATTTCAATGCATGCCTTGGCAGCCACTGGCTAGTCTGTCCATGTAGGTTGCCTGCTGTTGCCGACTTTGGTCCATCCATCGAATCAAATATTTTTATTTTCAATATGTTTTGTAAATATAATACTTATAACCAAGAAAAACATTTTATCATGTGATATTTCCTAAACTTTATAAGTAAATAGTCTTGGAAGCAATAATATAAGAAATAAAAGAATTAAATGTTCTATAAAATATTTTCTGCGAATCGAATCTGTCCTGGAAAAGGAAATGCTCTTTTTTGTTTCAGAAATCAATTGACCATCCTTTATTTAGCAGAAAACGATACCAAACTTGCCCTAGTAGCAATAAATTAGCAGTTATGACGAGTCATAGTGAGCGCGTAGTAAGAAAACTTCACCCCCTCCCTCTACCCCTTACCGGGGTGTAAGCCGCTGACTCCCGCGCGTTTTCGACACTTATCTACCTAAGGAACAAGTGTGCCAAGGCTCATCCTTTGATCCGAAAAATATTGGTGTTGGCGTACAACAACCCAACTACATAGGTACAAGTGTGCCAAGGCTCATCCTTTGATCCGAGAAATATTGGTGTTGGCGTACAACAACCCAACTACGTACCTATACTTATCTAAAAATAATACCCAAATAAACAATAATAGCTCTTAAGTCCACCTGTTGTACTTATTGCATTTGTATTGTTTACAATAAAAAGTAAATAAATAGATAAAAAATTAAATAATTTTCAATTATCAAATAATAAAGTAAATAATAATTCTACGACATTCTATGTTCTTGTCGCGCTCCCCGGGAGTAGTTCGGAAAGTGACCGCCCAGCGCCGCTCTCTGTCCGAGCGAAAATGCGCCTAGCAGAACGCTCTCGTAAAAACGTGCGGGGTATAGGGTGCGGGGCGCAGTACGTTGAATTTCAGATTTTAGTTTAACGCGGCGTCGCCTTAACAATAACCCTGTATACAAGTGTTGAGTCGACGAAGCATTTGGAACACGCAGCTAAGTACTATGCTATCTATCTATCTATAATTTAAGAACTACGTTCTTGTCGGTGGAGTAGTTTATGCTATACTTTGCTCATATTTTACAATATTCTTACTTGTAAAATGTACATAAAAATATGCATGATTTCTCATTGGTGATTAGTGCAGGCAAATATGTGCAAACAAACCTTTGACTTATACCTACTTATGAGACAATTGTTTCGATATCATTATAATTCAATACACATATATCTAAACGAAGCCGTATAAGTAAGTGTAATAGTTTTCAACCGGTGAACATGCCATTATTTACCCAAGTTAATTGTTTGAGTATTGTATTTAATTTATTTACAATCAATCAATATTACCTACATGGTCTAACAAAATATACTTACTGATACTATTTCAAGGGTGAATTAGTTCATAATACTGGACGCTTAGATTAATCTAGATTGAGTGGTTCATACAAAATGTAACGTTCAAAGTGAAGCCATTTTGTGATATGCCTGTGCGTGAGCACCGCCCACTACGCGTGTATTACTATCGTTACTGTTCTAGTGTGTGTGAAGTAAATTGTTCCCAGCGCAAGAAAATTACCCCAGAATGTGGGAGATTTTTTTACGTGTTGTTCTTATTTATATTGACAAATTAGAAATAAGTGTATAAAATTAAACCTCGTAAGGGCCATTCACATATTACGTTACAGTGATAGGGGGAGGGGGAGTCATGCCAAACGTGACGGTACGTGTCATAGGGATCGGAAAAAGCATGACATGTCATGAAATGTTGCGTAACGTAGTATGTGGACGACCCCTAAGCTTAATTGTATATGTAGGTGAACAAAAATAAGTTTAAATAGGTAAAAGAAAAAAACACGTATCAAATCAATATTATTTATTTGAGTCTTTAAACATCCATATAATACCTTTGTAGGCACAGCCCCTTATCGATTGTTCGACGACCACTCTTTGTTGTGTATGTATCATGGACACGAAAGTTAGCTGAAAACGTCCTTCCTTTAGGCTGCCACTTCCACCAGAATTCATTTTCCGTCTTATTATTTCAGTAATTATTTAAAAAGGAAACCCGACTGCTTGATACAACAGCAGAGTGATTATATGTTGTTTTGACTTGACAACGTCTAATAACTCGATACTACGGGCTGTATGCACGCAAAAGATGACGTAATTGTCCCGTTACGGTTATTGTCGCGTTCCGCAAGCGAGAGCGCGGCACGAACGAGAGAGAGAATGTTAGACGTTGTCACTTCAAACTACCGTCCGTAAACCGACTTTACAAACAAACAATTTTTTTGTATTTTTCATTACAAATTACATTAAAACGTGTAAGTTATATATATTTGTAATCCTTATATAAATTCGTTTCTTTTGATAAACCACTTGATTGGTTTTAAACGGAAAAATATTTGAAATGGAAAAATATATGTCATTTGGCGCCAAAAATTCGCCATTTTGTATTTTTAAAATTTTTAATATATCTAATGTCACTCTCAGAATTAAGACAAATCTAATGACACCTCTCAAGCTAAAATCCTCCAAGCCGTTTAGGCTGTAGAGCATGCCAAAGAAATACATATACATACACTCGATAAACATAGCCCTCCTTCTGGCGCAGTCGGGTATAACCTTATAACAACTAACTTTTTATCCTCAATAACTACTCATAAGTACTTCAAAATTTCATTAATACATACCTACTTACCAATATGTTATAATTTTTTCTTAGCGCAATATGAAAATGTTAACGTTAATATCTCACATAAACATACATAGCAAAACGTACAAGTAAACATACATACAAAAAACTGTTCTCTAAATCATACTATTTGTCGACTCAATAATAAGAGATGATAAAAATATTCCACACTCTGGCAACACTAAATGTCATGGCGTTAGTTTGTTGTCAATATTTTAACGTAATAATTTTACGAATAATACGTAGGAATTAGTCGAAAATTTGCTTACTTACTTATGAAAAGTGATGTCCGTCTCCTGGTCTTTTATTTTAGTGTAATTTTTGCACGATTTCACTGCACAAACAGTCATTTTTACAATGAATTAACACCGTGTCGTTACGTAGTGACGCCGTGAACTTCCATAACGTAATGACAAGCTGTGGGCGGCGCTAAGAACGAAGACACCAATTTTGGTGTCTTTTTACTGACATCACTTTTGGACCCCGGAAAATTCAGGTACGGCCTTAAGTACAAATAATGAATAAGGTAATGCGCTAGTCTGATAATTTTTTCATAAAAATAAAATATTAAAAAAGAAAAAGCAAAAGAAAATAACAACTTTATATGTAGAACTTATCTAAAGCTGGGACAGATGAAACCCTATACAGTACGAGTACACAGTGGTCGTTACGCTGTCTGCGGTCACAGAATACTGTCAGAGTAAACAGAACGGAATCTCCTAAGGTACGCGCAATATGCGTCCCCGTTCCCCGCACCCGCACCTCTCCCCCGGTTTTTGTGGGCCAACTTCCGCCATGCAGTGTGTATTGTCATCAAGGCGAAAACGGGGGAGAGGTGCGTGGACGAGGAACGGGGACGCATATTGCACGTGCTCAGGAGATTCCGTTCTGTTTACTCTTACTGTATTCTGTGCTGCGGTTTATCTCCGCATGTATTTCGATTTGAATTTTCCGGGTGCTGCCCCCATTTAAAATAAAGACCCGATGATGAATTAATGTGCCGAATTACAATAAAAAACTCGGACTGTAAATTACACACTAACAAAATTTTTAAATTTGCACAATACAACTGAATTTCACGCGGACGAAGTCGCGGGCACCAGCTAGTTTAAAATAAATAATTTGAAAGGAAACGGAGATATCATTTAAAATTTTGTTTCTACCAAGCCCTAGTCACCCATTAAACTATTCTATGGACAACTGTTTACAGTTTAAAGTGAGAACGTTAAGCTTTACTACGCACATTAGCCAAAAGTGGCCGTTTTTCGCAAATGTGCGTAGTAAAGCTTAACGTTCTAACTTTAAACTGTAAACAGTAGTTCATAAAATACTTCGAAGGGTTATCAAGCACTTGATAGTAGCAAAATTTTAAATAATGTCTCCCATTTCTTTGAAATGATTTATTTTAAATGGGGGCAGCACTGGACCCCCGAAAATTCAGGTACGGCCTTAACGCAACGCCACGTAAATTAAAATACATCGGTCAAGTGCGAGTTTAACTCGCGTGCAGAGGGTTCCGTACTTCTCATAGGTTTTTCTGCAATCTAGGTATATGTGCAGAACTATTATCAGTACTCGTTTCAAAAGTTTTAACTCTTTTGATTTGGGTTGCCAAGATAAATCCAACTAGGTACATTTTGTTTATAGTAATCCGCCTAGCCAATTAGCTGACACGAGGTAAGAAATAATACATCCTCTTCCTCTTCTACAACCTTACATTAGCTGTCCGGTGAAAGGGGCGTGTCTCACACGACAGACACAATTAAATGAGGAACCACCCGAAGCACTCGGGAATAATTGATTGATGCAGTTTGTGACGTCTTCCTAGCTGGACCCTCCCGCCTCCCGCGTCCCTTACTCCCCTCGGCCAGTAGGGTTACCATATTGTGTCCATAAACTTATTTTGTTTATTGTTTACCACCTTTTTCTTAATTTTGCCATATCCTTGCAAATCTACAGTGGCAAAAGTTCTTAAACAAGTAGCGCCCCTTTTCAAGTGTCTACTTACCCTATTAATCATAGCCAAAGGAAATCTTCTATTGGTAATAGCACAAAATAAATAATACTAACGTACAGAAGTCTGATTCAGCAAAGAAATTCAAAGAAATATCTACTGAATATGGCTAGCGATATGGTTTAATTTAGCTCACGTCAGAACTCAGCATCTTTTCGTATAGATACCTAGACATCCATTGCAAGCCAATTTCATTCTTATTACTCTGGACAAACGATTTGTTTAACTGAATTTACCACCCGGAGGGGCCGCCTTTGCGCATAGAAATAATGTAGGTACATTTTCAATACCTAAACGGGGAGTGAAACAGGCCTGAGAATAGCTACTTATGCTCAACACTTACCCCATTGCCAGATAATTATTCTTAAAAACCGTTCACTGACGCTAATTATTAAAAAAATATTTATAAAAACAAGCTTTTATCTAAAAAGTTTAAAGTACTCTTCAAGACGAATCAATTGAACCCAAACTCGGTGTTGTTTTATCACAGAGATGCCGGGGCCCCTTACGACTCATGACTTCAGGCCATTGGCACCATAATATTGCATTGCCACCATAATATTGCACTTACACCCAACTTACGTAAGTATGTAAAGATTCAGCTCAATCGAATAATTGGGCCTAATTCAACTTGCAAGATTTAATTACGGACACAAACAACGGGACAGGAAAACGTTCGCTGCCCGAAAAATGCTTCTAGAACTTTTATTTTCATACATTTCATTTTACCTTTGCGACTGCGGTGCCATTCAGTCGATGGACCACCTTTTGTCATGTCCGGGCTGCCCTACGTCATGTAACGTAGGACCTTAATAAAGCTAACGACAGAGGGATCGCCGTGGCCACATACTGGTCACAGGTGTTTTGAAATTGAAGCTACAGTGTAACCATTTCGACTCGATAAGAAGAAGAAGATTTTCATACATTTTAAGTTGCTATAGCTTCGCTTCTGTCATTTTATTTTATACAACAGCTAAATAACAGTAATAGGGGCAATCGATACGAAACCTCAACTTTTTACGAGCTCCTTCGTTCTTGGGACGCGTATATAGAAATGCTACTTCAGTACGTCTCCGCCGGCTAAGACGAACTGAATTAGCAATTAGCATTTTCTAACTATAAACTTGCGTCTACGAGTATGCTACTCCAATACGTCTCAGAGAGTGATGTACTAGACTAGAATTTCTTAGTTTGTGGGACCTCGACATGTCCCGACGCTTTTAGTCGAGTTCCCACATATACTCCTAAAGAAGTAGATGGAGTGGAGAACAGAGACTCGACACAACAGTTAGATTAAATTTATTATTACTTTATTTGTTACACAACTTATGACTTATAAATTCCGACTCTTCCTTCGCTCTCGACGAATATTTCACTGTGTTTTATTTATTACTTTTTTTTGTATAATATTTATAATTTTTTCTGTAGCTAAAACGGATAGATATTTAGACAAAACATTTTTGGTATAATCTATACTAATATTATAAAGCGGAAGAGTTTGTTTGTTTGTTTAAACGCGCTAATCTCAGAAACTAATGGTCCGATTTGAAAAATTCTTTTTTTGTTGGGTAGTCCATTTATAGAGGAAGGCTTTAGGCTATATAACATTACGTTCCGACAACCATGCGAACGAAGTCGCGGGCACAGCTAGTTTTCATATAAAAAGGTGATTGTATAAAATAGTAATACGTATTATAAAGGCAAATTTAGGCAAATTTAGAGGTATGTTTGTGATTTTTTTCTATCGAGCCAAAAATGCACAATCGTGTTTTGGCTATTGTGGGTGTCTGTAGAAAATCCTTAAGATTTTTATGTAAATTTTTCGAGGAATAAACTGTAGTAGTTTAATAAGAGTGATTTTTCAAAAACACGCACAGTATTGCAAATTGTGAACCCACGTCGCCTTAAGTCATACAATTATAACAATTTATGTCATTCATGTAAATAGAAATTGTTTGACATAATTCGTTAAACTAGTAGGGGGCTATTTTAATTAGCCATTTTTTTATTTTAAGATTTTAGTGTCATAACCAGCTGCTTTCTCCTGCGGCAACCGATTATACACTGTCGGACCCATGACGTGCGTTAATTTACCTGACTTCAAGTGTACACGGGAATGATGCAAGTTAACAGCGTTTCTAGTTTATACAGGTCTTGGGTGTTTATCTATTTTTTGTATTTATCATAAAATATAGTATCGTTGAGTTAGTATCCCATAACACAAGTTTAGAACTTACTTTGGGGCCAGCTTAATCACTGTAATTTGTCCTTATACAGGGTTCCTTAGGGAAAGTTGTTCAGTATCGTGGACTGAATCCACCCTTGAAATAGTTTTAGTATATTTTGTTAGTCGTTATATATTTATTTATTTATGAAAAAATATTTTTGACCGGTCAAAGTTGACCGATTAGTTGATCAGAGTTTGTATGAAAAGTCATTTTTTTTTTTTTCATATTTCGATATATGTTCCTTAGGGAAAGTTGTTCAGTATCGTGGACTGAATCCACCTTTGAAATAGTTTCAGTATATTTTGTTAGACGTTATATATTTATTTATTTATTTACGTTAACATATAGCGAAATAGGTATGAGAAAAGATTTTTGGCTTCCCGTACAAGTTCACGGATCAGCTGATCAGAGTTTGTATAGAAAGTCCAAAAATATTTTTCATATTTCGATACCTATACATCGTGTTAAGTAAAGAACGCAAAACCTCTCAGATGGTACCTCAGCCCATGTAACTGAACAGCTTTTGTGCAACAACTTTAAAGAAGCTAAAAAAAAATTTGAATTTTCATACAACTGATCAGCTGATAAATCCGATTTTTTTTTTATTTCGTTAAAGTTGTTGAATAAATGTTGTTCCATTATGTTAACACGATATACAGGGTATAACAAAATATACTGAAACTATTTTATGGGTGAATTCAGTCCATGATACTGAACAACTTTCCCCAAGGAACATATATCGAAATATGAAAAATATTTTTTGGCTTCCCATACAAGTTGACCGATCAGCTGATCCGAGTTACTATGAAAAGCAAAAAAATATTTTTCATATTTCGATATATGTTGGAGAAAGTTGTTCAGTATCGTGGACTAAATTCACCCTTAAAATAGTTTCAGTATATTTTGTTAGACGTTATATGTTCAGTGGTAAAAGTTTTTCTGTATCGTGGATTAAATTCACCCTTAAAACAGTTTGAGTATATCTTGTGAGACTTTATATATTCCAAAATAATATACTCGTATTACGTGGATGTCAAAACACAAACTAACTTTTCACCTCTGTCCGGTAGGGAAACCAGAAAAGTTAGCGTTAGTGAGTAATTTCAGCACTACACAATTCCAGCACATACACATTCGAGCTTAGTGTTTAACATTATACCAGGCCTGTGTCACTCCCCGTTTAGGTATCGAAAATGTACCTACATTATTACTATGCGCGCAGGCGGCCCCTCCGGGTGGTAAATTCAGTTATACGAATCGTTTGTCCAGAGTAATAAGAATGAAATTGACTTGCAATGGATGTCTAGGTATCTATACGAAAAGGTGCTGAGTTCTGACGTGAGCTAAATTAAACCATATGGCTAGCCACATTGAGTAGATATTTCTTTGAATTTCTTTGCTGAGTGAGACTTGTGTACGTTAGTATTATTTATTCTTTATTCCGTGATTATACTGTTTCTCGGAAATGTTGGCTGTTTTCAATATTCCCCAACGAACTTAAATTATTAGAAGCATAATTAAATTAATTTTTTTATACATAAATAACACTGATTGATTCATGATTCCGAAGTTAGTTTTGTCAGATGATAATCCTACAAAAACTTGAAAATTTTTAATAATTGGAAACTATATTTAGATAAAAGGTCCAGGTTTATAAAAATTAAAGCCTTAAAAATAAACAGGCAAGTGCAAGTCGGACTCGTACATGAAGGGTTCCGTACCACCGTACAATGTTTTAAAACGCTGAAGAAACACTTTTCTTGTATGACGACCCCCTTTAATTATTAACTTTATCTTATTTTTAGTATTTGTTGCTATAGTGGTCAAAGTAATACATAATCGGTGAAAATTCAGGTGTCTAGCTATTACGGTTCAAGAGATAGAGCCCCGTGACAGATCGAGTTAAAAACGCTGAAAAGAAACACGTTTTTTGTATGACGACCCTCTTTAATTTTCAACTTATTTTATTTTTAGTATGTTGTTATAGCGGCCACAGTAATACATAATCGGTGAAAAATTCAGGTGTCTAGCTATTACGGTTCAAGAGATAGAGGCTTGTGACAGATGGACGCAGACGTACAGACAGACAACTGAGTCTCAGTAATAGGATCCCGTTTGCACCCTTCGGGTACGGAACCCTAAAAAGATAAAAAAACACTGATTGAGCTATACCCAAACTAAGTTTAAACGTGTATTATGGGATACTAACTTAATAATTACAACAATTAGGGTTGGCAATTTCCTTCTTTTATAGGGATGTTCATTTAGATGAATTAGTTGGAATAGTGTTGAAATTTTTTTTTGTATGTTTTTCTGTCTATTAATAATTACTTTAAAAAAAATAAAAAGATAAAATTATTCTATATTTTATAATTAATAATATTATCATCATCAATATTATTTAGAACTATGTTCTTGTCGGTGGAGTATTTTCCATGTCTCCCGATCCTCAGCCAAATGCTTGACTTCCCTATACGACGCGACTTCTGCCTTTTCTTTTATTTCATCCATGAACGCCCCTTGGCCTTCCTTTTCCTCTTCTTGCCTCGATCTTTCCTTTCATGATATTTTTGATGAAATTATCGTGTCGTATATAATAAATACATATGTATTGTAATGACGTCTCCTATACGATGTGAACGGAAGTTAATTTACAAGTCCTTTGCCATTCACCTACTGCTGCATTGATGAAAACTTTGACCAATTAAATCAGTCTATAACTAATCTTCAAATTTGGGAAGCGCAAATTTAAAAAAGTAATTATAGCAAAAAACATAAAACCCGACTGCATGCATATAACAAAATAGCATAGCCGATAGACGCTCGGATGAGTGAGGTAGTTTGTTGCTTTTTAACGTATACCTACGTTGTATATATTTTTGTATTCCTTTAAAACACTTTATTTTGATAGGTAGTTTTAATTAAAACATTGTATGGAGGTACGGAACCCTTCACGTATGACTCCAACTCGCACTTAAAAATCATAATTATTTTACACTTATAGTGTAAAACAATTATGATTAATATTTCAGTATCACGTTATATGCCTGATACCTATCAAAAACTAAAGACAACAAAACGCAACTCCTACGCGGGCAACACCGGGGAATTTGCTTCAAAACTTCAAACTGTATGACAATTTTGAATTCCCTTGTTCTCACATTCACATCATGAACGGCTTAGACTTCTTTGTTATCTTATTTCTTGTATAACAATTTGTACTCTTAATGTATTCTGTGATTACGAGTATATCAGTCCTATAGTCTCTCTCTCTCTCTCATCTTAGCGTATGCTGTGAAGCCCGGGGTCCGCTTTCCGACTTTTCATGTTTGACTTTTTCGGGTCACTTTCGGCCAAATATATTGATGTGTCTGGTCTATATATAATATATTAATGTCTACGGCTTTATCGCAAAACAGATGAGCTTTTTCTTTAGGTATCGCCAGAACTTTGAAACCGTAAAACTTTGATCTTGCTCCAACACTTTATCTATTCTGTGGCTTTTAGGGCTAAATGTCCGGCCTTATTCCGGCTTTTATAATTCCGGAAATGGAAACCCTAGTTTTGGTATACTAACTTAATGATACTATATTTTATCACTAACATACATATAACATATAGATGGTAATATTGAAAGAGGCCATTTTCCATCTTGCCCTGGCTGGGGCTAAAAAAATTTTATTTAATGTAGGATAAATATATCACTTATCGATAATGATCGAACCAAGAATCTCCAAGTGGCGGACTAGCATGGGTACTGCTACGCCACAGAAGTCTTCAACTATAGGTACGTAACAAAATCCAAGTCACAAACATTCCACTTTGTCAGACCAAACTTGGTTTGTTTCAAATCAAATAACTACACCGAACACCTAATATCTAAATAGATACCGAATAGGAATGTATGCAAAAATTTCACTAGTTGATCTATTTTGATAGTTTTGATATTCTAGGATATTCCATTTCATTTTCGTAGGTCGTCTGTGACGGATGCCATCGATAATCGGTCGATATAGCCCGCAATCGTGCCGTTGTGCCGTGCGGTTTCTGGCCTAATAGGACCACTCCATCTCTTCCTGTGAATGTCGTAAAAGGCGACTAAGGGAAGCACAAATGTGCTACATTTGCATTCTCAAGGAGAGTTGATGTTAGGTAGGCGGCCGGTCGTGAAACTATAGCCAAATAATTTAAACTATTCCGGCTATTTCTTCTCCACGTCTCAAGGTCTTTGGCATACTTGGGTTACCATTCATATGCATATTATGTTTCGAGAAGAAAAAGCGGTACAGCGCACCCTGGGCTCCGAAGAAGCACAGCTGAGGCTGTTACCGGGAATGCGGTAAGATGAAGAAGATAAAGCCTGCAGTCGGGGTGCAAGAGATTTCCGTTATGCATACGGGATGCGTTTTCACTAGTAGATAAAGTGATAGTCGATAGAGAGTCGATATAGGTACAGCAAGCAAGGAACAACCACAGACGGCGTAACGACCACTTTATTAACTTGTGGGTTTCATTAGTCGTTTGCCCGCAAACAAGGTTCAATCTTGTAATCTATTTCTTTGTTTGTCAGTGTTTGTAAGTTGGAGTCAGGAGTTCGATGCCGAGGGCGGGAGTTAATTATTACTTGCACGCTCTTGTTGACTGTCTCTCAAGACTTCCCAACTATCTACCTCCATCAGTACCTACTTGTTGAGGCTTCAAACTGCTTGTTTTAGTGCGTTCCGAGATGCAACCGCATCTTTAGGTTGCTTTTATGCCAGCTTTTACTTACTCTCTCATCTCAGATTATTTCCAGTAGCATCCTTTGCTATAATGCTGCAAAGCCCGGGGTCCACTTTCCGGCTTTTTTCCCCTTTTTGCACGGTCTTGAGCATCCTTGGTTGTGAGACCATTGGCACGCATATCATCATTGAGCTGCTTCAGAATCCTTTGGCAGCTTAAAACATCTGATCCATTCATCCATAGCAGTCTTTATGTTATTCTTTACAGGACATAGGCCCCTCCATATCGATCCATCTGTGTCTCTCTTTTGCCCCCTGAATCCAGTTGCGGCCTATGTGACGTCCACCCAATGCAGTGCTGGGTGTCCTCAACCTCGCTTGTTGGCCCATGGTCGCCACTCCATTACCCTTCTGGTCTATCAACCTGCGTGTATTCTCGCTATGTTTCTTGCCTCCTTCAATTTCTGATGCCAGTGTTAAAAAAGCAGTGTTAGAGTGTAAGAATAAAAGGGAGGGTAAAAGCCGAATGAAACGCCAGCAAAAATAAATAAAATAGGTATGATTCCAACGCAACAGTTTAAAAGTAGTTATAGCATCTCTGCTAAGACATAAAAATATTAAATAACTCAGTGTTTTCGCAGTTTTAAAAGTTTAGTCCCATTGTGAAAGTTTTTGTAAAGATGGAAAAATCTACTCTTTTACCTTCAACTTTACCGAAGACCTTTAACGAAGCAAAGCAAACTTTTAAATCTTGGCAAAAGGTTTTAAATTATTCGAAATTCCCGTGCCGATGAATGACTTAAAGGTGAAGTCTTCCCAAAGTGCTAAAATGTTTTACTTTACAAGGATTACTGGGATTAAAGCGCTGTGGAATAATGCTCCCGATCTAACGTACGGTGATGAAAAAGTAGTATAAAAAATTAAACTATGTAGTTTACGGATGGTATGGTTACCGGTTTTGTACAGAGCCGAGCTGACCAGTCCCTACTAGCGGCACCCGTCCACGAGTTGACGCAAGAAACTGCCATCGCTGAACTCAAACATTAGAGAGAACCCTTATATTATGTAATATAAGGATGCCTAAGCCTGGCATGCTCACTAAAATGTCCAGACTGGTGGTAGCGTCGTGGGTCGCGTCGCTAGATCTAATATGGTTGAGTTTACTGATGTCTGATCCATGTGTCAACTTGTGAAGTAAAAAACCTTTCAGTATTACTTATTTCTATAAATTGGATATTTGCCCCTCGTCCGCAAGCTTTATATGTTATATTGTGATAACATTGTAGCCTCATATCTTTGTAAACTGACAAAGCCATTCTGGCGTGTAGGCGACCAATACTGTGGTGTATATCACTTTTTTTCCGCGTTTCGTCTCAGCAGTGGTCATTGCAAAAAGCTAGTATCAGTGGCTTTTTTAAAAATAAATATATAACTGAAGAAACATCACATTCATTGAACACTAAAGTTATTGACGTGTAAAAGTGCCTGCAAAGGTCTAATCTACGGGTATGTATATAAAAATCAAATGTTGTCCATTGCTGCGTTGGATGAAAAACTCTCAAAATCTTTTGTAAGTTAAACAGCAATAATGGCCCAACGCGTGGAGGAGCCAATATAGTATACAGCTGAAAGGTTGTACCAATCATTCCATAACAAAGTACTCTGAACTATAATTATTGTCAATGTCACCTTGGTACATTAGGAATGCTGACGTGCACCAGGACCCTGACATGCAGTTCGATAAAGTTATAAAAAAAATATGCAGAAGCAAACGAGTATTGATTGCTATATCACGTGAACATTGAAGCGATCCAGCTTCTCGACGACTTGGTCATAGACCAAACGAATTAAAAAGTTCGAACTAGTGTAGTCATCATCATCTAAGTATTCCCGGTTGCATATTCTGTGGTAATGGTTCAGAGCCCGGGGTCCGCTACCAAACCTAGGTGATTTAAGGTTATTGGTTTTTATCCCACAAGGCTGCATGCAGCATTTTTTCAAAAACACACAATATTGTGAGCTGTGGACATATCGCGCCTTAATTGCTTAATTAGGTATATATTTCAGTTCACGATTCGTTCGTAATGTTTATAAAGTATCTAAAAAGTACAGGTAATGAGTATTCCTCAGGAACCCACACTTGCTGCCAAAAGTAGCCACTGCACAAAAGCGTTTTGGACCTAGACTGACTAAGGCAATACATTCAACGGTTGTTTGTAAAATAAAGGGCTATCTTTTAATAATTGGGTAGATGACTGGGTCAAAAATAATTTATTTGGTACTGTTATTAGAATAAAACGTAACAAAATAGTGTTACTTGTTATTGGTTTTAGATTGATTAATGCAGAAAAACTGATATTAAGAGCGCTAATTGACTCCAAAAAACTATGACGTCACAGTTGTGATTTTCGTACAAATCCCATAGAAAATGTTTGTTTTGACTTTTAGAAAAAAGTATCTGATTTAACTTGCTGTCATCCAGCGGATTCCTAATGGATAGCAGTATTTAAATTTACGTTTTACAACTAAACAATTATCTTCAAAGTAGTTTTTCGCCTTATACAGGTTACTTTTAAAACACCGGCAACATGTTTGGAGCAAGTCATCCGTGACACTGAATCCATATAAAAAATTCGTCCTGCCATACAAAATCTATTTGGCTGAGCGATAATTGTTTTTATGGAAAGTAGTTCAGTATCACCTTGCTCAAAAAATGCTGCCGGTGTTTTAAAATTACACCCTGTATAGATTATATAGTCTATCTCAAGTGTACAGTCCGGGGCGAAATACTAGTTTAATTAAACTTAATTAACTTTGATACAGGTATAATGATTCCAGGTTACCGCTTTGTGTTGTTGACTTTTTCATCTGTGTTGTAGACAGAAGACGTATGAAAAGATACCAGCGCCTTTTAAATTAAGTATAAACAATTTAAAGAAAAAACTTTCAATGTACCAGCTGCTTCTCTTTCCACGCATATCGTAGAAGCCGATCGAGGAAATGGTTTAAATGCCAATCATGGTAATCAACAATGTTGCTAGCAACTTATGTTTTCGTGTGTTTCTATGTAATTTTACTATTGTATTTTTTTGCTACTGTACAGATGCTTTTCATGTCTTATTAAATGTCCAATCATCTTCCCTCTTTTATTTTCAATAGTTTTTAAAATATTTCATCTCTCTCCTACTCTTTCTAGCACCTTCTCATTGCTTATTCTATCCATCCAGCTATTGCTCAAGACATGACAATCTATTCAGAATAATATAAGAGGGAAAAATAAAGAGGAGACGAGGAAGGGGAAGACCAAGGATTAAGGTTTTCCATCAGTCCCACTACTATGTGAGGTCTCTTCCATCACATTTACCCCATATGTAGCCCCCATAATATTTTTATCTTCTTTTTCATGTAATAACTATACAGGCTGACTTTTTATCCACCTGCTAAACTTTTGGAGCAAGTTCAGCTCATGATCCTATAAAAAAGTTATTAAAAATCGATAAAAAATTTTCGTCCTCCCATACAAATCAGCGCTCAGCTAAACGGATTTTGTATGGGAGGACGAAACATGTTTGTTGATTTTTAATAACTTTTTTATAGTAAGTAGTTCCGTATCATGGACTGAACTTGCTTATTTATACTTTATTGTACACACATATACATGTTCAAAGTATAACATGCTAAAAGCATTCTCTATCAAACAAACCTTTGCTCCAAAAATTTTGCAGGTCGATAAAACTCAGTATGTATAGGTAGTGAAATAATATCTGTTTTTTTTTCAAAAGTTTAGGCTCAGTAGTTTCAGATATAAAAGTGAATGTTATTTGGGATTTTTTTTAAAAATAATTTAACAATACCATTTTTACACTTTCTTGCATATGTGTACCAAACATCAGCTCAATTGGTTCAGTACTTTCGTGAGGGCATTGTCAACTACAGCTCACTTTCTAGACTGCTTGGTACACACTTCAGTCGCAATTCCCAAAATGACTCCCACAGATTGCAGTAAAGTATCTATTTATAGTGTAAAATCCCCCTTACCTGGCCCGGTTCGAAGTAAATATTAATGTAGACAAGATCCTAATTAATACTTCTCGGCGACTACATTATTTACGAGCTATATTTAGTGAGAACTCAAAGACGCGCAATGTATTATATTTTAGAAGCAGCATTTGTTTTGGATACGATTGTATATAAACAAGCTTATAATTAACTTGCAATGTACGAGGGCAGTTTGATAGATCAGTGTTGTTTAATTTTTTTTAATATCGTGTTCTGTTCAGTTTTTAAATATTTTTTATTGCTTCCAAATAATAGGTTTGCTCATGGCACTAAAAATTGGCATTTGTTTCAGTGATGATTTTTTGTATTCACGCTCCGTACGCGCGTAATATATTTCAAGGCAAGAGTGAACAGGCATTTTTTTGAGTCTGCGTGATACACCTTAGACCTCATCTTAGCTTCCCATCAGGCTAGATAGAGGTCAAACGCACTCAAATTACAAAAATATATATATATATATTATGAAATCCAAAAGTGTGCTATCAATATGGCACTAGAGGAACATAGCTATCATTTTGTTAACTTAGTTTCAATTAGAATACATAATGAGCTTAAAACCAAAGCCTTAGCTTTTGAAATTATTGGACATAATAGATGTCACTTTATAGTGAGTAAGGCAAATTTTATTTATCTTATACAATCCATGAGTAAAATACATTTTGTTTTATTATAATATCCTTGTTTGTACTAATACTATTACGAAACAATTCAATTTCGCAGTAGTTTCAGGATAATCGCATGTGAAAAGTTCCTGATGCCGTTTGGCACCGCTAGGTTGTTATTTTGTCATTTTAGTTTGTATGTGTTACAACCTTTTTTTTGTTATTTCATCGCATCGCATGTAACTGCGTTATTTGTTGTGGGGTTTGTATATGCCACGAGGCACGTAGCCTTACTTGATTTGAGGAGGATTTTGACCCACGGTTCGAATATATTGAACTTCCAGAACCAGCAATCCACGAAAATTAGGGTTAACCACCCTAATAAATATTCCAACAGGTTTTCAACTGAACACCAGATACGATGTGTTGTTGGCATCTAAACCTCTGATGTACTGTCAGATAAACTCCATCTGTAGTGAAAACACACGAGCAGACACCTATACCACGCAGCCGGGCTGTCTAATCAATAAACGGGCAAGTGCGAGTCGGACTCGTACATGAAGGGTTCCGTACCACCGTACAATGTTTTAAAACGCTGAAGAAACACGTTTCATGTATGACGACCCCCTTTTATTATTCACTTTATCTTATGTTTAGTACTTGTTGTTATAGTGGTCATAGTTATACATAATCGGTGAAAATTTCAGGTGTCTAGCTATTACGGTTCAAGAGATAGAGCCCTGTGATAGATCGAGTTAAAAACACTGAACAAACACGTTTTTTGTATGACGACCCCCTTTAATTTTTAACTTTTTTTTATTATTAGTATTTGTTGTTATAGCGGCTATAGTAATACATAATCGGTGAAAATTTCAGGTGTCTAGCTATTACGGTTCAAGAGATAGAGCCTTGTGACAGACGGACAGACAGACGGACAAACAGGCGGACAGACGGACAGGCAGATAGACGGACAGACAGCGGAGTCACAGTAATAGGGTCCCGTTTGCACCCTTCGGGTACGGAACCCTAAAAATCACGAATGTTGACGTATGACGATTAAGTTCGGAGTTGCTCATGTTTTGTGAAGGATATTTTTATTCATTTAGATAAAAAATACTTATTTACTGATATTCTGGGCTTACCGGTTTTTCTTGGGAGCGACTTTTACAATAATTTAGTAGTTCAATCGCTAAAATACTCTGCTTTTTTGAACTATGAGTATCACATTCGAATGAAATACAATAAAATTTATAATATTTTGATACCTATAAAAGAATAAATTGGTAAAATAAATGTTTTCCTTTATTTTTCTCTCACCACTTTTGTCAGAATCTAATCATTTCATCCAAAAAAATGGCAATTATGAGATAACCTTAGAATATATGAGATAACGTACATCTAAGAAAATGACTACGTTGCCTAGTGATGCCGCACGGCATACACAAATATTTCCAAAGGTATTAATTCAAATCAAATTTTAATGATCAGAAATTAGTTGAGGAACCTTAAGGTGAAGATATAGGCAAATGGCCTTGAAGTGGCGCCCTCATTTGAAATAAATTGTTAACTCGTAAATATGGAGATAATTTCCATATTGCTCTTCGTCATGCACTAGATAGCCCTTTAAATTATTTTATGAACCACCGTTGAAAGTATTTACATTAGTCCGTCTAGCTTTAAAACTTGCCTCCGCCAAAACTGGCCACGGCAAGTTTTAAAGCTAGACGGATCACCAATAATAGTTTCAACGGCAGTTTATAAAATAATTTAAAGGGCTGTCTAGTGCATGACGAAGAGAAATAAGGAAATTATCACCATATTTACGAGTTAACAATTTATTTCACACTTCAAGGCCATTTGCCTATACCTCCGCCTTAAACAACAATATATTAAGATATTTTGTAATTTTGAGGTCATAAAATAATTCAGATCATAATGGGTTATTTACGGTGACGGTTTGAATCGTTCAATCAGAAGCAGTCAGTGTTGATAGGATCAATTCGCGCGGATTAAGAAATAAAATGGCGACTGCGAGGCTGTCTGCAGCACTCGCTCATTCAAGATTTTTAATTATTTATTTATGGTTCGTCTTCAATTTAATTTATACCAGACTGACTCAGAAAGAGTAATGTTTTTACCTTTTGACATTGGAAATATCTTTTTGTTCGCTCCAGTGTAGGCTCCGATTTTACAAAAAAGTGCGATCCCCTTGTATCTCAGAGAGTTGTGATGATATATTATAATATATGGTATCCAAAAAAAGACACGTATTCACGAGAGCGAAAGTCAAAAACGAAAAAAGTTATAATAAAATAGTAAAAAAATAAATCTTTTTTTTTTATTTTAGGGTTCGATATTTTGGACACGAAGAATGATATCAAAAATTTGAGAATAGTTCCTCTGGACAATCTATCTATAATTTAAGAACTACGTTCTTGTCGGTGGAGTAGTTTCTATGTCTCCCTCTCTTGAGCCATCCTTTTGACCTCCCTATACGACACGGCGTCAAATAATAAGTACTCTGGACTATAAGCAGTCAAAAAGTCAGAATGATATTTTTTCGAAGTCTGCAGATTCATTTCCAATGTGCTCGATAGTCGTGTGAGGCACGAAATCTGTGATTTTTTTTGTTTTTTACGCGATTGGCCCAAAATAAGGAGTACATTATATCATAAGCTTCACATTCATTCATTTATTCATTCATACATCCTTGCGTACTTCCACGATATACAAACAAACACACACATACTTAACTATAACATATATATTTCACTCCATTCCCGCTCACCTCTAATATAGGTACATTACTTAATACGTAAAATAGGCACCAGTAATAATTTTATTTTGTTTTTAAATTTATGTATGTATAGCTGTGACAAAACTCTAAATGTACACTTAGGCCCAATCACAGTTATGACTAGCTGGGCCTAAGTATAACCTCATTTTAATTTGAGTAGCCTTGCGTCGATGGTGTAAATGTGGGTATGCTCGATTCTTAAAAATGTACCGCGGTCTTTCATCAACCGACCGGTTGTGCATTACCCGAGATACAGACCAACGTCTAGTTCGGGGATGGACTTCCGGACGGGGCATGGACTGGGCGCCTTTAGTACCTACCTACTACGATTTATTTTTGTAACCTCTATAAAAATATGTACGTGTTAGTTACCTACATTGCAACACTGTAATACTTTTTGTTGTGAAACGTTTTTGGCAATAAAGATTTATTATTATTATATTATTATTATTATAAAAATAAAAAAAATGTTTTCAGAGTTCATGTATATATATGTAGGTGAATTTCTTTATTCCAACATACATATACGATACATTATTACGTATCTATCCCTAACTAGGTAGATAGAGCCCAGGACCGTAACATCCCTAGACCACTTTTATTGATAGGATCAATGGCGCGCATTACTACAACAAAATATAAGTTAAAAAAAACGAGTCAAGTGCAAGTTAAACTCGCGTGAAAGGGGTTCGGTACTTCTCATAGATTTTCCTGTAATCTACAAGCAATGAACTATATTTTGTATTTTTTTCAAAATTTTAGGCTCAGTTTTTTCGGAGATCAAGGGGGGGATTGGTCAATTTTCGTCTTCCTTCATGAATAAAATCAAAACTATTTATTTTAAAATAATAACAAAATATATTTGAGATCCTCATAATGAGCCCTTTCATTTAATATTTGACATAGCAAGGTTTGCAAAACTTTTTTTTTTTAATTTCCTAATTTATCCCCCGAAAATGACCCTTATTTTAAAAAAATATTTATTTACTTTGTAAACATGTATTTGGGTCATAGGATTACACCATTCTACTAAATTTCACCTGATTCGGTCGAGTAGATTCGAAGCAAATTGGCTGTGACAGACGGACGGACAGACAGACGCACGAGTGATCCTATAAGGGTTCCGTTTTTTAATTTTTTGTACGGAACCCTAAAAAATCTTTTATTGTGAGGCAGAACTTATCAAGACAAGTGTAATAAGCCCAAACCAAATGAGGTTGCGTCATTTTATTGCAGGTTTCCTTAGCCACCTTCCGACCGAAATAAATAAAATAAAAATAAAATACGTTTATTTCAGGTTACAAGACACATACCTATAAGCAAAAAAAAATATAAAAATATGAAATACATATAAACATACACAAAATACTTAATATTGTATTCCTAGCTTTTGCCCTCGGCTTCGCCCGCGTAGACTACACTAATTAGATTGTTTTTTTTTTAAAACCGGGGTTGCAATTTATTAAAATTCAATTAATGGATTATTATTTTTAGGGTTCCGTACCCAAAGGTTGCAAACGGGACCCCATTACTGTGACTCCGCTGTCTGTCCGTCTGTCCTTCTGACCGTCTGTCTGTCCGTCAGTCACAGGGCTCTATCTCTTGAACCATAATAGCTAGACACTTGAAATTTTCACCGATTATGTATTACTATGGCGAATATAACAACAAATACTAAAAATGAAAAATAGTTAAAAATTAAAGGGGGTCATCATACAAGAATCGTGTTTTATTCAGCGTTTTTAACTTGATCTTCATAATGGCATTAACTAGATACTTGAAATTTTTACCAATTATGTATTACTATGACCACATTAACAAAAAATACTAAAAATAAAATAAAGTTAAAAATAAAAGTGGTCGTCATACAATAAACGTGTTTCTTCAGCGTTTTAAAACATTGTACGGTGGTACGGAACCCTACTTGTACGAGTCCGACTCGCACTTGCCCGTTTATTTACTAACCACTAATTCAAATATGTCATGTGTCTCGCTTCAAAAGTTACGAAGATTCATACAAACTTCAACCCCTATTTCACCCCTATAGGGATGTAATTTTCAAAATTATTTTCTACTAACTATTTTAGTTATTTCTGGTTCATCTTCGTTTTGCTTCAATTACCTTGCAACCGAGCATGGCTCGATAAAACCACCATAAAAAGAAGTTCTCTAAAAATACGTTCTCTGAAACGCCACTTACAAAAATTCATCGAAATTGCTGGAGCGGTTTCTGACATCCTAATTGTATACATACTTATTTATACAAGATTGCTCGTTAAAGGTAAAAATATGTATTATAATTATACTATACTAGCTGTGCCCGCGACTTCGTTCGCGTGGTTGTCGGAACGTAATATTATATAGCCTAAAGCCTTCCTCTATAAATGGACTACCCAACAAAAAAAGAATTTTTCAAATCGGACCATTAGTTCCTGAGATTAGCGCGTTAAAACAAACAAACAAACAAACTCTTCCGCTTTATAATATTAGTATAGATTACGTGAGTGACCAGTATTTATTACTTTTAATAATGAATTTATCTTACGTTAGTTAGATAAGGATATAATTATTTTATTTACAAGCTTTTATTTAGTTTTACCTGTCCCGCTGTCTGTTATCGTAATCAAATCTTGCAAGCTAAATTAAAGCCAGTTCACATTATTCTATTGAGCTGAAACTTCACATGCTTATGTAAGTTAGGCGACAATACAATATTATGGTACCAATGACCTGATCTCATGATGAAGTCGGAAGGTGGCCCCGGATTTGCGGCTAATAAAAACTTATACCAACATTTATTTTTGCAAAAACATCTTCGCATCAGAATTCTGTGTGCCATACCATCTGTGTATAAATGTACAAATAACATAGGTTTTTAATCCTGTTTCACGCCCGCTTAGAAGTCTGTAAACAACCTTACAATGTTACGAAAATTTCTAAAATTTACACGCAATTCTCTTTTGAATAAAATCTGTAGGTATGAATAGAAAATTCCCTTAAGGGTACGCAGGGATATTTAATGTCAAATAGGTACAGACAATAGAGATACTTACTTGTACTATAAAACAATGAAATTGCATACTTTTGGATGATGTAAGCCTTGTAAGTAGTAATTGATTGATAGGTGCAAAGATGGATGGAAAGCGGAGGGAAGTTTTTGGAGGCCAAGTATTTATTTAATTAGGTAGTTTGTTGGATCAAAAATAAATTATTTGGTACTGTTATGAGAATAAAACGTCACAAAATAATATCACGTCATTGATCATATCCACTTTGAACGTGGTTTTAGATTTATTAATCCAGAAAAACGGATATTAAGAGCGCTGTTCAACTCCAAGAAACTATGACGTCACAGTCCGATATTTCATACAAATCACATAGAAAATGTTTTTTTTTATTAATTTTAACAAACATTAGAACAAAAATGAGTTTTTAACGTTAAGAAAAAAGTATCTGATTTCACTTGTTGGAAACAAGCGGTTAATGTATAGACGGTTAATCAGATACCTAAGCCACCGCATGCGTCGCGCACTACGTGTGGTGGCACAGGTATCTTAAGGCCGTACCTGAATTTTCCGAAGTCCAGTGCTGCCCCCCCCCATGTAAAATAAATCATTTTAAAGAAAACGGAGACATCATTTAAAATTTTGCTACTACAAAGTACTAGATAACCCTTCAAACTATTTTGTGAAATACTGTTTACAGTTTATAATGAGAACGTTAAGCTTTACTACGCACGTTTGCGAAAAATGGCAACTTTTGGCAAATGTGCGTAGTAAAGCTTAACGTTCTCATTATAAACTTTAAACAAATACTTTTTAAAATACTTTGAAGGGTTATCTAGGGCTTGGTAGTAGCAAAATTTTAAATAATGTCTCCGTTTTCTTTGAAATGATTTATTTTAAATGGGGGCAGCACTGGACCCCGGAAAATTCAGGTACGGCCTTAACTTTCCTCTGTACTAAATACTACTAATCTGATCGCAACTATGTCTGTTATTCCTATTTTCCATCTTCACGCTAAGTTAAGCGGTATGGTCCGCACTTGGATGGTTGGAGCATAAGTGGCATAAAATAAGCTCCTCCGAGCTTCTAAAGCGTTGGTCCCAGCTGTCATTAATGTATAGCAGTCCTCAAACTATGTCAGATGCATTTAGGCAGCTTAAAAAATCTGACAACAGTTTATTAGCACCATGGAATATGGTTCTAATTAATAACGTACACTTAAAAAAAAATTTGGTCGATATGTGCCGAAAGAGATATTGAAGGTTCCAAGCTCTTTGGCGCGTAATTTGCCGAAAACTTTGGAGCTTTGTATGTATTTTGACAGTTGACCCTTTTTAGGGTTCCGTACCCAAAGGGTGCAAACGGGACCCTATTACTGAGACTCCGCTGTCTGTCCGTCTGTCACAGGGCTCTATCTCTTGAACCGTAATAGCTAGACACCTGAAATTTTCACCGATTATGTATTAATGTGGCCGCTATAACAACAAATACTAAAAATAAAAAAAGTCATACAAAAAGCGTTTTAGCGTTTTAAAACATTGTACGGAGGTACGGAACCCTTAATGTACGAGTCCGACTCGCACTTGCCCGTTTATTAGTTTACACGAGCATTATGACGTTATGCTTGGCGACCTAAGAGCAAGAATGGTGTACCTTGGCGACTACTATTTGGTGTTTAAAAACAGATTATAGAAACTGAAAACATTGTATATTCAATAATTTAATAAGTAAAAGGCTGGTCGAGGTATCAGGTGACCAGAGGGCTGGCAATTTCTTAGCACAAAGAATAAGCATTGCCATCCAACGTGGCAATGCCGCCAGCCTTCTGGGCACTCTTCCGCAGGGGCAGAATTTGCGGGATATTTTTTATTTATAATAGTTTATATTTATAAGTAATTTATTTTTAGTACTTAAGTTGTATTAAGTTTTTTTTTTAGTTACTTAGTTTTAGTTTAGTTTAGTTATTATTTATTATTAGTTTTATTTTGTAATTACCTACCCTCATTATATTTCAAAACATTGAATTGAATTTTAAAATGTATTCAGTCATTTTCTGAACTAAAAGTAATATTTCAGAAATAAGAAAATATTCTTAGATTTTTTCTCATAGACTGAATGACCGTTACAAAAATAATAATTGTACCTTCACACCTTTCATCACGCTAAGAGTGGCCTTTGGGTGTAGTGTCCTTTGATTCTGTCTACTTCTAGGGTTAAAGACGTAATATCATCATCATCATCCCAGCTCTTCTTCCCCCCACTGCTGAGCATAGGCCTCTCTTCGTCGACGTCACCCATCTCGGTCTTGTGCTGCTCTCATCCAGGTGCGACGTGATATACAAAGTGTAAGGGACATACCCGTAATAAATCAAACCACGGGCTATACTAGATCATTATAGTATAGTTAAATTAAAATAACAGTCAAAAAAACAAAAAAAAATTACATTCCCATAAAAATTGCCCGAGCGGCTGCATACTTTTGTTCTTTGGCTGTTATTTTAATTTCATTATATTATAATGATCTAGTATAGAGCGTGGTTCGTTTTATTACGGGTATGTCCCTTCTACGTTGTATGTATGTAAAATGATACGTGATAGTATAATGCATGTCATATCACACATTATACAAAAACATTTCAAGTTTACCTTCAGGTCGACTAGTGACGCGCGGCCGTGCTGAATTATTCAAAGGAAAACTTTATATTAACAAATTCGGAAAATTGTTATTGTCGCATGGTAATGGGTGCGGAACATTGTAATTCAGTGTCAAATAGCCCCGTCGAGTATAAATCATCTTGGAAATAGATGTATTGAGGCAAACGTTCACGCATTCGGGCCAGGGGAAGGGGTGCATGAAAAAAATCAAAGGACTAAGCACAAACATCTCGTGCTTTCATTCCCAAGGCGGGTAACGTCGGGCGGCAACCGGATGTAAAACAGCACAAATACATTCCCAAAGAGGGTTGACGTCAGGCAGGCGGCCGGTCGTAAAACTATAACCAAATCATACCTGTTCCGGCTATTTCTTCTCCATTTCGCAAGGTCATTGGCATCCTTGGGTGACCATTGACATGCATGTTATATTTGGAGATGAGAAAGCGGGAAAACGCACCCCGGGCTCCGAAGCAGCACAGCTAAGGATGCAACCGAACCGAAAGTGACTGCACAGTATTCACCTCCCACGCACCTGTATACCAGGTCAGGCACTTCGTATTTTGGGAAATTAGAAGTGACTGCTACGCCTGTTTAGATGGTTCCAATGATTAAAATGGAACCCTTATTGGATCACTAACATGTCTGTCTGTCCGTCTTTTTTTGCTATGAAACTACTGGACCGATTAAGTTAAATTTTGTGAGTCAGTGTCCAAAGACTGGCGTCATCATCTTCCTCGCCTTCTCCCTATTTGGGGTCGGCTCTGTATGTCAACTCTCTCCATCGTTTTCTATCATTTATCTTTACTAACCCCCCTGTCCATCATGTCCCGCTTAACACATTCCCCCCACGTCTTTCTAGGTCGTCCTCTATCTCTGTGGCCATCCACCTTCAAGTTAACCATTTTGTTAGCCAGATGTTTGGCATCCTGCCTCTTGATATGACCGTACCATGTTAAACATTGGCTTTTTAACTTCTCTACAATAGCTGCCACCTTTAAACTCCCTCTTATATATTCACTCCTGATCTTATCTATCTTTGTCACCCCACACATCCACCTAAGCATAACGGACGTATAACGTAAATAAATGAATTTCATATATGTGGGCCACTATCTCAAGTAAATTAGACATTTTAAAATTATATTTTAGGTATTTTCAAAAGTATCGATGTCGATAATTTTCATGCCATGTACTCCCTCGCGGTTCGCAACTAGTGTACGGAGTTTTTGGCGGGAAGTCAAGGGTTTCGGTTGGGGTTTTCTTTAAATTATTTGCAAATTGATTTTAGTGGACTTTATAATATGAAATTGGTGTTGTTTGGTGTTATAAATGCTCATGCTCATGAAAAATATGTAAATTGTTAAAGTGGACAGTCATAGTACGGCTGTAGTGATATTTGTTTCGCGGACTGTGTGGGCGTCTTCGGACGTCGTCCGCCACTCAATCGGCTATGAAAACCAGTGGACTCGTATAGATTTGTCGCCAGAAGCTCCCTTGAAGCAGTCAAAGGCCTACACCACCCTTTGATTGTAACTTGTTAGGGTTAGGTTAGGATTAGGAATAAAGAACAAAATTAAAGGCTCTAAAGGACTTGTATCCAGAGCCGTAAAATTATTTAATAAAAAAATCAACCAATGTACGCTTTTACTTTTGACGTTTAACGAAGTCTCATTCTTGCAACAGTAAATGTCGATAAGAGGGAAAGAGACACAAGATTCTCTCTAGGTACATAATAACTCTTTGGCCGCTACAGTGCTTTTCCATCTTTTTCTGTCTTAAGGCCTTACCTAAATTTTCCGGGGTCCAGTGCTGCCTCCATTAAAAATAAATCATTTCAAAGAAAACGGAGACATCATTTAAAATTTTGCTACTACAAAGCCCTAGATAACTTTTCAAAGTATTTTATGAACTATTTTTTTACAGTTTATAATGAGAACGTTAAGCTTTACTACGCACATTTGCGAAAAACGGCCACTTTTGGCAAATGTGCGTAGTAAAGCTTAACGTTCTCATTATAAACTGTAAACAGTAGTTCATAAAATACTTTGAATTGTTATCTAGAACTTGGTAGTAGCAAAATTTTAAATAATGTCTCCGATTTCTTTGAATTTATTTATTTTAAATGGGGGCAGGACCCCGGAAAATTCAGGTACGGCCTTATGCAACGCGCTTTACTTCGTGCAGTTCGATTTTCTTCATCTCCGCCTTTGAACACGCTTCCTCTTTCCTTGAGAAGTCCATTCGAAACCAAATGATGGTGATTAGGCTTGAATGAATCTGACAAATGTACCTATTGACCGGGTCTGGTCCAAACATCAAATATTCGATTTTCAAATGATCGCAGACGACTTATTAAGTAGGTAATATTGAATGTTCAAAATGTCTAACTTCTATTAGGTACATCCGGCACTTAGTAAGCCATTTATCATAAACTATAAACATTTCCATCTACAGACGTAGAACCTTTAAAGTAGGCGGGCTAGCTGTTAACCTAATGATTAATACGCTAGCCAGCCCCTTGAGTGAATTTTGTTTTTTTTTTTCACCATGTAGGTATAATATGTTATTATTTTGTTATTTTGTATCATTATAAACAAGTAAAGTGGGTATGAACAGCATGTTTTGAGTGCAGCCTGGCGCACTTGAAACGCTACGTCAAGAACAAACTTCTTTTTATGTGAAAACTATTCGATTACTACTAGTACTAGTGATTCGTCGTTTTGAAAATTGGTCCACAGGAGACTGGAATTATTAGACAGTGACGGCGTAGTAACTAGTTACTTTTAGACTGCTTTTACTGCACGTGTGATAGTCCTATAGTAACCGAGTCGTCTGGTCATGTCGAGTAGACATTAACATATATTTTGAGTGCAGTCGGGCGCACATAAAAAGATGATAATTGCAAATTCGCAGGAGGCTGGGACACGCATGCGTCGCGCAACAGATTGGTCGGAGGGGACTCAGCGGCAGCGGGTCCACCATTCGTGCGCCGCCCGCTTGCCGTGTCGAGCGTTCGTTCGGTTGCGGTAAAGTTGCCGGCGAGTTTGCGCGCGGACTAAGGTAAGATCCTTTTTTGAATTTTCTTTATTAATTACCTATCTTTTTTTTTCAGGCTAAGATTTTTTTTTGTTTTTAATTTAGGTACTGGCTGGTTGGTTATTGTCTACGTCTTCAAAACGGACTTTGAAATACGCGTACAATTTTTTCGGGATTTAACTAGGTATGTTCTCCTTCTACTGACATATTTTTTTAAATTTATGTTGGTTATTGTCTAAGTTTTAGAATGGAATTTTTATTAACGTTCAAATTTACGGCTTTTTGCAAATCTGAAAATTACTTCATTATTTTTTTATAAATAAAATACGGTTAAAAAATTCCAAAAATATAAACTTTTATTTTCAACAAAGAAAAAATAAACTTACATATTCAATCTCATAAAAAATAAAATGAAAATGCCGTTGTAAGTATGTCAAAAAAATTAATATTAAGAATTATGTGCGTAAAATAAATTTAAACCTAAATAATGTGTAATAAAATAAATAAATTTGTAATCATTATGAAAAACGTGATCCGTCGGATTAGATAAATTAGGTTGCTGAGCTGTTTTAAGCCTACGGCAACATTTTATTACGAAAAAATTTCTTCTAAACGAAACGTGCTTATTATCAATTAGTCTACAATGTTGATAAACGTGAGAAAATAAAAAAGGATTTGATATTTTTTCCCTGTTACGTCGACCAAATAGAAACATGGAACAATTTTAAACTATTTGCAAGACATCGCAGTGATTTTAAAACATAAAAATAAGAAAATAAAAAACAATATTTTTTACATAAAACTAGAAACTCGGAATAAAAAAAAACCTTTTTATAATAAAAATACCAAAGTGACTAGAAGCGGATACAAAAAAACCATTTTATAACGATATTTTTTTCTTCTAAACAAAACAGTAGCAGGATCTAGAGATTTGAAACTAAAAAAAAACTATTTTGTATAAAAAAGTAGAACCTTGGAATTAAAAAAATAACCCTTCTTATGATAAAAAAATTAAAATTGATAGAAGCGGATGTTTAAAAACAAAAAATATAAATAAATTTTTTATTCTAATTTCTCCATCTGTATAAATTTAAGACTAAAATAAACTATATTTTGTACATTTGAAATGATTTAAAGACTAAAAAAATAAACTACTTATATTTTGTACAAAAAACTTAAACCTCCAAATAAAAAAAAAACTTTTCATAATAAAAATATTTTAATTAATAGTAGCGGATATTTTATCAATTACATTTTATAACGTTATTATTTTCTTCTAAACAAAACATAAGCAGGATCCAGAGATTTAAAACAAAAAAAAAAATACTATATTTTCCCGCTTTCTCTCTCTCATCTCAGCGTGTTACCAGTTGCACCCACAGCTGTAATGCTGTGAAGCCCGGGGTCTGCTTTCCGGCTTTTCCTTCTCAACTTCGCACGGTCTTGAGCATCCTTCATTGTAAGACCACTGGCAAGCATATCATCCCTGACGACGTCAAGCCAGCATTTCTTGGGTCTACTACCTACGTCTGCCGGGCCCGGCGGAGCCGGCATGGCTATACATTTGTTTCCCACGTCACTTGCCGGTTTCCACATGACCATACCAGCGTAGGCAATCTTCTTGCTGTTCTAAAAAAATACTATATTTTGTACATTCGCAATGATTTGAAAATTTAAAAAAAACTAGAAGTACCTATTTTGTACAAAAAACTAGAACCTAGAAATTTAAAAAAAACTTAATATTAAAAAAATTCAAATAAATAGAACCGGATAATTAAAAAAATAATATTTTATAACGTTTTTTTTTTCTTAACAAAACAGCAGGATATATAGATTTCAAAACTAAAAAAAAAACTATACCTATTTTGTACATTTGCAATGATTTTGACACTAAAAAAAATAACTATAAATATTTCGTACTTATAAAAAACTAATACCTCTGAATAAAAAAAAACTTATATTTATTTTATATAAAAAAATAAAAGAAGCGGATATCTCATCAATAACAATTAATAACGATATTAATTTCGTCTAAACAAAACATTTAATAAACAGGCTTATGACGAACTTGTCCTTACCGTTGACAAACGTGACAAAAAATAACAGGTTTTAACATTTTCCCTGTAACGTCGAATCCACCAGAGCGGGCGCCATCAAACTTTTGTTATTATTCCCAATTGACTATTGTTTTGTTGCGAATCGATCTCCGGAACCTTTGTGAACTTACGACCTACATTATTCTGCGTGGTGGCCAATCGGTTTAGGCACTGGCTTTGTCTGTGACGCACGAGTTTGGTTCCCACTAGGCGCGACTTGTACCTCTGACGTAGGTACGTTCATTTTCAACTACCAACAATTTTTAATTTTTATATTGGCTTGACGCACTACCACCACTTGTTGGTAAAGGGAAATATTGTAAGGAAACCTACACACTTCTTCTTTTTCATCCAAGCGCGTTCTCGGTTGCATTCGCAGCTGTGCTGCTTCGAAACCCGGGGTGCGCTTTCCAGCTTTTTCTTCTCCAAATATTACATGCATGACCTTGCGTTGGAGAAGAAATAGCCGGTAAAGTTTAAAGATTTGGATATAGTTTTACGAGCGGCTGCCTGCCTGACGTCAACCCTTTTTGGGAATGTATTTGTGCGAAATTTTTTACAACCGGCTGCCGCCCGACGTTAACCCTCCTTGTGAATGCAATTGTAGCACGAGATATTTGTGCTTAATCCTTTAGTCGCCTTTACGACATCCACAGGAAGAGATGGAGTGGTTCTACTCTAACCCGAAACCACTATTCAAAATCATATGATGTCTTTTATGTGTTAACTTTAGTGTATTGTGTGTGTTGTGTTTTTCTGGAAATAAAAATCTGTCTGTTTGACTCAAAAAATCTATGACGTCACGGTTTTGTATTTCATACAAATCCCATAGAATATGTTTGTTTCGACGTTTAGAACAAAGTCTCTGATTTGACTTCTTGTCATCTAGCTGATTCTAGGCCGGAAACTGGCACCATCTTCAGAGGCTCCGAGGATATTCAATACACTGGAAGTTACAAAATCCAGCAGGATTGCGTCTTATTGATTTTTCATTACCAGCGTAACGTTCATCAAGTGCCTTCTGCATTTTTTACAAGTTTCGCTTATAGCCGATCGGGGAACAAAAATTGCTACGCGGTTGTTTAATATTTGGGTAAAATACTATTAGGGAGTAAAATTTTATCAGAGCATTTGAAACGATATTAAAACATATCTTGTGAATCTTTTTTCTCCAAAGTTTTTAAAAAGACTAGGATTTTGCTACATTTCTAATTCTAAATCTAAAATATTTTGGGGTTTTTTATTTTCAGGTTTAGTTTGTAGTTAGTTTAATTTCAATTGTATTTATTTATTGTTTCTTATTAAACAATTTACTTCCCTAAACAAAATCTAAAATGGTATAGATTTTAATTATTACAAAAAGTGGTTATCTTAAATTAAATTTTTAAATGTTAGTTTCCAACAAGTCAAATCAGATACTTTTTTCTTAACGTCAAAACAAACATTTTCTATGAGATTAGTATGAAATACCGATCTATGACGTCACAGTTTCTTGAAGTCAAAAAGCGTTTTTATAATAAGTATCCGTTTTTCTGCATTAATAAATCTAAAATCACGTTCAAAGTGGATGTGATTAATGACAAGTGACATTATTTTGTGACGTTTTATTCTCTTAACAGTACCAAATTATTATATTATATATATATAAACCTACACTACCACTGACTGACTGACTGATTGACATAGTTGTTTGACCTGTTCCCGGGTGGGTGGGGTAATGATTGATGTATGGTCGTGTAGAGGGTGCTCCAGTGAGTACCAGAAAAATCGGACATGTTAAAGATCATCAGATCTTAATGTGGACGAGGTACAGCCTGCAAAAACGGTTAGGGTTAGGGGTGTGACTTTTTTCCAAAATGTAGGGGGTTGTAAGCAATTTGACGACCTTTATTTGTATTTTGATTTTTTTCAAAATCCAAGATGGCCGCCATACAAGGACAATTTCCGATTGTGTACCGCGAGACCGCAGGTCGAGCGAAAAGCGAGGCCGAAGGCCGAGCTGCGTTGTGAGGTTGAAGCCCGAGCCCCTCTTGACCTCCCCCCTCCCCCCAGAACCCCCCCCCCCTCAAGTCACTAAGCGAAGCCAGAGGCCAAAGGCCAAATATAGACCTCTCCCGCGAGGCCGCAGGCCGAGCCCCTGCTGACCTCCCCCCTCCCCTAGAACCTTCCCCCCCAAGTCACTAAGCGAAGCCTGAGGCCGAAGGCCGAAGGCTGAGCTCTTCCGCGAGGCCGCAGGCCGAGCCACTCCAACCAAGCGCTGAGCGTTTTTTTTTTAATTTTCCAAGATGGCCGCCAATAGTCGACTGCTTCCGATTTGACTGATATTCAGAATGCAAGGGTTTTCTGCGTCACGGAATCCAAATCTGACATTTTTTTTGGAATCCAAGATGGCGTCTGTATTTTAGAATTTTAACTTTATTCGTTCATAACGTCCTACTTAAACAAAGATGGGGTCTGGAATTTTGTATGCTGGGGTAAAGCACCCCGCAGAACTCAAAACTGCAAACAAAATTTGATTCCAAGATGGCGGCCCGTATACGTTTATATTTTTTTTACACTGACTTTAGCACCTTACCTATTCTCTCTGAAAATAAGATTTCAACCAAGTTCAACAGCTGCACGAAAAACCGCGGGCTGCTTGCAGCCCGCGCAGCGCCCGAAAAGCTAGTTATAATATATAAACCTACAATACCACTGACTGACTGACTGATTGACATAGTTGTTTGACCTGTTCCCGGGTGGGTGGGGTAATGATTGATGTATGGTAGTGTAGAGGGTGCTCCAGGGAGTACCAGAAAAATCTGACATTTTGAAGATCATCAGATCTTAATGTGGACGAGGTACGGCCTGCAAAAACGGTTAGGGTTAGGGGTGTGATTTTTTTTCTAAAATGTAGGGGGTTGTAAGCAATTTGACGAATGTCATTTGTTTTTTGATTTTTTTCAAAAACCAAGATGGCCGCCATACAAGGACAATTTCCGGGTGTGTACCGCGAGACCGTAGGTCGAGCGGAAAGCGAGGCCGCAGGCCGAGCTGCGTGGTGAGGGTGACGCCCGAGCCCCTCTTGACCTCCCCCCTTCCCCCAGAACCCCCCCCCTCAAGTTTCTAAGCAAAGCCAGAGGCCAACTAAGCTTCTCGCGAGGCCGCAGGCCGAGCTGCGTGGCGAGGGCAAAGCCCGAGCCCCTCCTGACCTCCCCCCCCCCCCCCCCAACTCACTAAGCGAAGCCTGAGGCCGAAGGCCGAAGGCTGAGCTATACCGCGAGGCCGCAGGCCGAGCTGCGTGGCGAGGCCGTAGGCCAAGCCACTCCCACCAAGCGCTGAGCGTTTTTTTTTTAATTTTCCAAGATGGCCGCCAATACTCGACTGCTTCCGATTTTACTGAAACTCGGTATGTAAGGGTTTTTTGGATCGCGGAATACATATCTGACATTTTTTTTTGGAATCCAAGATGGCGTCTGGATTTTAAATTTTTCAACTTTATTCGTTCATAACGTCCTACTGGAACATCGATGGGGTCTGGAATTTTGTATGCTGGGGTAAAGCATCCCGCGGAACTCAACACTGCAAACAAAATTTGATTCCAAGATGGCAGCTCGTATAGGTTTTTATTTTTTTTATACTGACTTTAGCACCTTACCTATTCTCTCAACTGGAAATAAGATTCCAACCAACTTCAACAGCTGCACGAAAAACCGCGGGCTGCTTGCAGCCCGCGCAGCGCCCGAAAAGCTAGTTATAATATATAAACCTACATTACCACTGACTCACTGACTGATTGACATAGTTGTTTGACCTGTTCCCGGGTGGGTGGGGTAATGATTGATGTACGGTCGTGTAGAGGGTGCTCCAGTGAGTACGAGAAAAATCGGACATGTTGAAGATCATCAGATCTTAATGTGGACGATGTACAGCCTGCAAAAACGGTTAGGGTTAGGGGTGTGATTTTTTTTCCAAAATGTAGGGGGTTGAAAGCAATTTGACGACAGTCATTTGTTTTTTGATTTTTTTCAAAATCCAAGATGGCCGCCATACAAGGACAATTTCCGAGTATGTACCGCGAGACCGTAGGTCGAGCGGAAAGCGAGGCCGCAGGCTGAGCTGCGTTCCGAGGGTGACGCCCGAGCCTCTCCTGACCTCCCCCCTTCCCCCAGAACCCCCCCCCCCCCCTCAAGTGTCTTTGTGAAGTCAGAGGCCAAAGGCCAAAAACAGACCTCTTTCGCGAGGCCGTAGGCCGAGCTGCGTGGCGAGGGCGAAGCCCGAGCCCCTTCTGACTTCCCCCCTCCCCCAGAACCCCCCCCAAGTCACTAAGCGAAGCCTGAGGCCGAAGGCCGAAGGCTGAGCTGTCCCGCGAGGCCGCAGGCCGAGCTGCGTGGCGAGGCCGTAGGCCGAGCCACTCCCACCAAGCGATAAGCGTTTTTTTTTAAATTTTCCAAGATGGCCGCCAATAGTCGACTGCGTCCGATTTGAGTGAAATTCAGTATGCAAGGGTTTTTTGAATCGCGGAATCCAAATCTGACATTTTTTTTGGAATCCAAGATGGCGTCTGGATTTTAGAATTTAAACTTTATTCGTTCATAACGTCCTACTGAAACATCGAAGGGGTCTGAAACTTTGTATGCTGGGGTAAAGCACCCCGCGAAACTCAAAACTGCAAACAAAATTTGATCCCAAGATGGCGGCCCGTATACGTTTTTATTTTTTTTATACTGACTTTAGCACCTTACCTATTCTCTCAACTGGAAATAAGATTCCAACCAACTTCAACAGCTGCACGAAAAACCGCGGGCTGCTTGCAGCCCGCGCAGCGCCCGAAAAGCTAGTTATATATATATAAACCTACATTACCACTGACTGACTCACTGATTGACATAGTTGTTTGACCTGTTGCAGGGTTGGTGGGGTAATGATTGATGTATGGTCGTGTAGAGGGTGTTCCAGTGAGTACCAGAAAAATCGGACATTTTGAAGATCATCAGATCTTTGATGTGGACGGGGTACCGCCTGCAAAAACGGTTGGGGTTAGGGGCGTGATTTTTTTCCAAAATGTAGGGGGTTGTAAGCAATTTGACGACTGTCATTTGTTTTTTCATTTTTTTCAAAATCCAAGATGGCCGCCATACAAGGACAATTTCCGAGTGTGTACCGCGAGACCGCCGGTCGAGCGGAAAGCGAGGCCGAAGGCCGAGCTGTGTGGCAAGGGTGACGCCCGGGCCCCTCTTGACCTCCCCCGTTCCCCCAGAACCCCCCCCCCCTCAAGTTTCTAAGCGAAGCCAGAGGTCAAAGGCCGAAAACTAAGGTTTCCGCGAGGCCGAAGGCCGAGCTGCGTAGCGAGGGCGAGGCTCGAGCCCCTCCTGACCTCCCCCCTCCCCCAGAACCCCCCCCAAGTCACTAATCGAAGCCTGAGGCCGAAGGCCGAAGGCTGAGCTGTACCGCGAGGCCGCAGGCCGAGCTGCGTGGCGAGGCCGTAGGCCGAGCCACTCCCACCAAGCGCTGAGCGTTTTTTTAAAAATTTTCAAGATGGCCGCCAATACTCGACTGCTTCCGATTTGACTGAAATTCATTCAAGGGTTTTCTGCGTCACGGAATCCAAATCTGACATTTTTTTTGGAATCCAAGATGGCGTCTGGATTTTAGAAATTTAACTTTATTCGTTCAAAACGTCCTACTGAAACATCGAAGGGGTCTGAAATGTTGTATGCTGTAGTAAAGCACACCGCGGAACTCAAAATTGTAAACAAAATTTGATTCCAAGATGACGGCCCGTATACGTTTTTATTTTTTTTACATTGACTTTAGCACCTTACCTATTCTCTCTGAAAATAAGATTCCAACCAACTTCAACAGCTGCACGAAAAACCGCGGGCTGCTTGCAGCCCGCGCCGCGCCCGAAAAGCTAGTTATATATATATAAACCTATATTACCACTGACTGACTCACTGATTGACATAGTTGTTTGACCTGTTCCCGGGTGGGTGGGGTAATGTTTGATGTATGGTCGTGTAGAGGGTGCTCCAGTGAGTACCAGAAAAATCGGACATGTTAAAGATCATCAGATCTTAATGTGGACGAGGTACAGCCTGCAAAAACGGTTAGGGTTAGGGGTGTGATTTTTTTTTCAAAATGTAGGGGGTTGTAAGCAATTTGACGACTGTCATTTGTTTTTTGATTTTTTTCAAAATCCAAGGTGGCCGCCATACAAGGACAATTTCCGGGTGTACCGCGAGACCGTAGGTCGAGCGGAAAGCGAGGCCGCAGGCCGAGCTGCGTGGCCAGGGTGAAGGCCAAGCCCCTCTTGACCTCCCCCCTCCCCCCAGAATCCCCCCCCCTCAAGTTTGTGAAGTCACAAGTCAAGTGAAGCCAGTGGCCAAAGGCCGAAAACTAAGCTCCCCGCGAGGCCGCAGGCCGAGCTGCGTGGCGAGGGCGAGGCCCGAGCCCCTCCTGACCTCTTCCCTCTCAAGAACACCCCCCCCTCAAGTCACTAAGCGAAGCCTGAGGCCGAAGGCCGAAGGCTGAGATGTTCCGCGAGGCCGCAGGCCGAGCTGCGTGGCGAGGACGTAGGCCGAGCCACTCTCACCAAGCGATAAGCGTTTTTTTTTTAATTTTCTAAATTCAGTATGCAAGGGTTTTTTGAATCGCGGAATCCAAATCTGACATTTTTTTTGGAATCCAAGATGGCGTCTGGATTTTAAATTTTTTAACTTTATTTGTGCATAACGTCCTCCTGGAACATCAAAGGGGTCTGAAATTTTGTATGCTGGGGTAAAGCACCCCGCGGAAAACTGCAAACAAAATTTGATCCAAGATACGTATCCCGTTTACGTTTTTATTTTTTTATACTGACTTTAGCACCTTACCTATTCTCCCAACTGGAAATAAGATTCCAACCAACTTCAACAGCTGCACGAAAAACCGCGGGCTGCTTGCAGCCCGCGCAGCACCCGAAAAGCTAGTTTATTTTATAAACCCGGATTTTGCCACAGTCCGTGAAACCTGTTAAACGGGACCACCAAAAAATACGCTCGGGATCCGTTTTAAAAAATGAAATGACCATTTGCGGTCCGCACAACATTTTGTAGAAAAAAAAATTAAACAAATGTAGTTACGGAAATAACAAAGGTATTTTTTTACATGTCATGAGAATATGTCATGTTTTTTGTTGCGGACTATCCGTCTAAAGTATGGAGTAAAGTTGGTGCAAGCTATTGCCATTAAATGGACGAGATCAAAATGTAAAGTTAATGAAGTTCGTCTTCGAAAAAAAAAGTGGAAGTTGCTGTGTTCTCGCGGCCTGCACAAAATGGGTCGGCGCGGCGGTCCGGATGCGGACCGCGGTCCGACATTTGGTGAATCCTGCATCAGACTATACTCTTTGTCTTAAAAGGCTTGGTCACAAAAATAATAATAAAGGAAAGGCCTTCCATGTCCATCTATGCTTCGAAAAGCAAGAAGCTATTCACTAGCTTCAAATTCATACAACATAAAACGAATTTACCTAACTTTAACGTAAAAGCAAAATAGGACACCCAATATAGGAATTTTAAGAAATTTATGATGTATTAGTTAGTAATAAAAGGGACATAAAGTGTTATACTAGGACGGTGAAATTTGCTGTACCTTATACGTTGAAAGGACTCGTAAAGTGGCACGAGTAGTAATAAATCGGCTAAATATTTTCCTTTCATAACCAATATAGCTTAGGAGAGAACTTACGTAAGGGTAGTGAAGTTGTGACGGTGGCCAAGCGATTCACGCACTAGGCTCGATTTGTACTTCAGTCACAGGTATGACACTTCCTAGAGCCATATATATATATATATATATACCTACTACAAACGAAAATACTGTGTGAACGCCAAAAGAAACTCATTTGAGTTTCTTTTGGCGTTTCTTCTCATCAGTGGTCGTTGCGAAACGCAAAAGCTACCGATACTAGATCGGTAGCTTTTGAATAAAGATATAAAAATTTAGATATAAATAAACATTACACGTAATGTACACTATAATTATTGACGTGTAAAAGTGCCTGCAAAGGCCTAATTACTGAATAAATATTTGATTTGATTTGATTGGAAACAATATATCTATATATATATATATATATATATCTTACCTGTTTTCATCACTCGGAATTCTATGAAATATACGTTCTTTATTGTATTCGAAGGATAAAAAATTATTATATGCGCATCTTCTCACCATGATGGTTACTATCGATTGACAGTTCTCAAGACAAGAGACGTCGCGAATTGCGTGCGGCTAGCAACTAATCCTGTTTGAGAGCGCAATAAGGGGTAATAGAACGGGGGAGAGGTGCGGGGACGCCAAATTGCGAGAGACGCTGTGAGATTCCATTCTGTTTGTACTCTTATGTATTCTGTGCTTCAGTTTTCACTCATGTACGGTCATTTTTAACTACCACCACTTGCAATGTAAACACCACAGATGTATATATTACTAGATAAAGAAAGTCCTTCAATTTGTACGAAAACCTGGCGTGTCAATTTTCAATACAAATATTTAATAAGAAATTCACTTACAAACTTTTTAGGTAATTTACAGTAGAGAATGAATGTCCGATCTAATGAATTGACAAACACGGACTAAAAGTTACAATCCTAAATGAAGTCAATTTGACGTCAGATCGACACGCAAATTCATACAGAGGCTGTGTCTATCTTGATCCATGGTCTGTGGAAAACACCGTGAGGAAACTTGCGCCCTAGTTCATTACTGTGTAATGATGACTGTTGTTACTAAATGACAGTCATTGAGCTACGTCACATGCCTTTAGGCAGCTCCAGAAATATGACACCAATGTCAGCTTTTAACACACTTGATAAAAGAAGAAGACTTTTTACTCGCCTACAGCAAAGCCAAAATTATGTACCAAAAGTCGACCTATTAGATAAATAATCAGTGGTTATATTTTAAGAGACGTTACGAAACTGCAAAAATATCGGCTTCAAATAACGGATTACCTACAGATTCATTTTGAAATTCAAGATGGTGATATTTTCAGAGATTCATGCGACGCTATCAACATTTTGATGCGATCTGATAATTCCGCATTACCAGAGCGATCGGAACGAAATAATTTTAAAGATATGATGGAATCGTGGAACGCGTTCGGAAACCAGCTTAGCAAATCTTGAAAATATAGATTTTGCGTTATTTCAAGATGAATGCATACATAAACTATCACGTCTTTATCCCAAATGCAGTCAGAGTATTTTGGGTTTTGCGGCTCTAAATACAAGAGCTTAGGGCCGCAAGACTTAAAGGCCACTTTTAGCGTGTGGGTGGGTATAGCTCTTTGTATTTAACCCATCACACATGAAGCACTTTAAAAAAAGATAAAATGTCGCCCTGCATTTTCGGACATTGAGTGGTTACAGAAGAAAGGTTAAAAGTATTAAAGGATTGTAGGCAAATAACAAAAACCGTTTTAAAATTAATTAATTTATAAACTTTATTGCACATAAAAAAGTGTACAAATGGCGGACTCAACGCCTTATGGCGTTCTCTGCCAGTCAACTATTGGAACAAGTAGAGAAATAATTTGGGCGGTGTCCGACCTCAGACCAAATAATATTTGGTCTGAGGGTGCGATGAAGTGTGTAAACAAAATTAAAAAGTATAAATCAAGAATATACATAAGTATTCATTTTAAATAAAAATATACCTATACAATAACTATAGATAAAATAAATATACAAAATATATAATTATGTAAATATAATACATAAAGAACTAATATATATGTATGGGGATAGATAAATATATGTATGGCAAATACCTTATTGTTACGTGAACAATTATTTAAAAAAATCCCGTCGATAGGTTTTTACTAAAAAATTTTTTTCATCAAACCCATATGTCTGGTATCACTTAACTTGCGAAAGCGTTCTCGCTCATCAGTTAAATGTACCTATTTATGCTGTAACTTAGTTAAGACACGTCAAGAACCCGACTCTGAATCAAAACTAATCAACGGCAATCATTTCACTCGATTGGCTTCCCCTGCTTTGCTGAATTACGTTTTGTTCGCGTCTCCTTCTCCTCCAGTACAAGTGAAAAGGTCAGCAATACTTCGCTAAGCCCTCTAGCCTTTGATTAATATATTATTGTACAATTTGAGAGTCTTCTAAGTCGCGTCTGGGATTTTTGGGTAATACGATGGCCGATTGCAACTGTATTCAACCTTTACTTGGTAGACAATATGACTAAATAAAACCGGCCAAGTGCGAGTTAAACTCGCGTGGAGAGGGTTCCGTACAATTAATTGAATTCTTATAGGTTTTCCTGTAATCTACAAGCAATGAACTTTAAAAATTTTAGGCTCAGTAGTTTCGGAGAACAGGGGAGGGGAATTGTCAAATTGTCAATTTTCGTCTTCTTTCATGAATAAAATCAAAAATATTTATTTTATAATTATAAAAAAAGTATATTTGAGATCTCCATAACGTGCCCTTTAATTTAATATATGACACAGTAAGGTTTGCTAAACTTTTTTTTTTTAATTTCCTAATTTATCGCCCTATTTGATAATGATCCTTATTTAAAAAAAAATATTTATTTACTTTAGCGCGTAAGGAGAACGGAGTTACTGAATCGCGTTTGCATCGCGACTAGAGATGGGCGCCTTTCCGGTAAAAAAACCCGATTTCTGTAATATTCCCATTTTTACCCACTCAATTTTCATTTCTTCCGGGAAGATATGGAACCTTTTTTATTTAATTCCAGAAATTTAAAAAATATTACTTTATGTAATTCTGGTTATAATCTGATATGCCTAAAATGCAGGTACGTCAAATGTGACCTCAAAGTATATGAAAACATCATACTTATAATACATTGAAAGTAGGCTTCTTTGATTTATTATATTTTTTTTTCTGGGTAGAGTGCAAAAACGAAATCATATGTTAAAATAAATGAAAATACATTAATTGCGATGTCAACATATGTATGAGCAACCTGGTACGTAATGTAGAGAGGAGTATTTTTGACTGCTTATTTGAAGGCCAAAACCACTGATTTTGTGCTTTGTCCCGGAACAAAAGATATTCAAATTGAAGAGTTCTTCGGTCCCCCATCAACTTGTTATAACATTTCCCACAAATTAGCATGCCGGGTATTTACCCGAATCTACCCGTTGTATGGGAACATAAGAATTGATAGGTCTAAGTTTACAAGTTTTTCTGGAAAATATTTTTACACCTAATGATATATTAAAATAAGCAAACAGACATCAAACGCGATGTCAACATAATATGATCACACTCCTACATAAGTGTAGAGCAGGCATCTTTGACTGCTTATCCGAGAGCCGAAACTACTGATTTTGGGGTTGTTCCCGGAACAAAAAACATTTTTATTGACGAGTTCTTTGAAGCCCCATCAACTTCTTATAATATTTCCCACAAATAAGCATACCGGGTATTTACCCGAATCTACCAGTTGTATGGGAACATACTAATTGACAGGTCTAAGTTTACATTTTTGGCTGGCAAATGTTTGTAGACCTAATTATAATACGTTAAAATAAGCAAACAGACATCAAATGCGATGTCAATATATGAACACCCTCATAAATATCATATATGGAGAGTAGATTTTTTTGACTGCTCATCCAAGAGCCTAAAGTACTGATTTCAAGGTTCGTCCCGGGACAAAAGATATTCGTATTGACGAGTTCTTAGATCCCTCATCAACTTGTTGTAACATTTCCCACAAATTAGCATGCCTGGTATTTACCCAAATCTACCCGTTGTATGGGAACATACGGCTTGACAAATCTAAGTTAACATGTTTGGCTGGAAAATGTTTGTAGACCTAATTATATGTTAAACTAAGCAACAGACATCAAACATGATGTCATGATATATCCACACTCCTAAATTACCTAGTGTAGAAAAGGTTTCTTTGACTGCTCATCCGAGAGCCAAAACTACTGATTTCTGGGTTGGTCCAGGAACAAAAGACATTCTTTCGTACTGACGAGTTATTTGAACCCTATTAACTATCTCACAAAATAGCATGCCTGGTATTTACCCGAATCTAACCGTTGTATGGGAAAAATGTTTGGCTGGCAAATGTTTTTAGACTTAATTATACGTTAAAATAAGCAAGCACACATCAAATGCGATATCAATATATGAGCACCCTCATACATACAGGCTGACTTTTAAACCACCAGCCAAATTTTTGGAGCAGGTTCAGTCCATGATACTGAACTACTTTCCATAAAAACAATTAATGAAAAACTAAAATAAAAATTCGCCTTTTCATACAAATCAGCGCTCAGTCAAACGGATTTTCTATGGGAGGACGAAAAATTTTCATGGATTTTTAATAACTTTTTTTATAGAAAGTAGTTTAGTATCATGGACTGAACTTGCTCCAAAAATTTGGCTGGTGGTTTAAAAGTCAGCCTGTATATGGAGAGTAGATTTTTAGACTTTTCATCAAAGAGCCAAAACTACTGATTTCGCAGTTGGTCCCAGAATAAAAAATATATGGATATATTTTATATATTTTTTACTGACAAGTTCTTCGATCCCTCATCATTTTTGCATAACATTTCCCACAAAATAGCATGCCGGGTATTTACCCGTTGTATGGGAACATATGAGTTTACAGGCATAAGTTTAAATTTTTTGCTGGCAAATGTTTGTAGACCTAATTATATATCAAAATAAGCAAGCAGACATCAAATGAGATTGTATCTGTATTTTTAATTTGGATATTTTAGTGATTTTACTCTTTGCCATTAGATATATTCATTTATTTATACATAAGATAACCTTTTCATACATTTCTACAGAAAAAAAAAACAATCTCGGTAGGGTTATGTTATTTTATCACAGAGATGAAATGGCTACCTTCCGGCTTTATCATGGAGATCAGGTCATTGGTACCATAAAATCATCATCATCATCATTTCAGCCGCATAACGTCCACTGCTGGACATAGGCCTCTCCCAAGGTTTTCCAAAATGACCGATCTAGAGCGGCCTGCATCCAGCGCTTTCCAGCGACCTTGGTCAGGTCGTCTGACCACCTTGTGGGTGGGTGTCCTACGCTTCGCTTGCCAGTACGTGGTCGCCATTCGAGAACCTTTTTGCCCCATCGGCCATCGGTTCGTCGCGCTATGTGTCCCGCCCACTGCCACTTCAACGAGCTAATCCGCTGGGCTATGTCCGTGACTTTTGTTCTCCTACGAATTTCCTCATTTCTGATTCGATCACGTAGAGAAACACCAGTCATAGCCCTCTCCATAGCGCGTTGAGCTACCTTGAGCCTTCTTATGAGACCCATAGTAAGGGACCACGTTTCGGAGCCATAAGTCATCACTGGTAACACACATTGATTATAAACTTTCGTCTTAAGGCACTGAGGTATTTTGGACGAGAAGACACTGCGTAACTTCCCGAACGCTGCCCAGCCGAGTCGGATTCGTCGAAAGACCTCTTCCTCGAAGCTGGAACTTCCTGCCTGGATCGATTGACCCAGGTAGGTATACTGGTCTACAACTTCGAGGGTGGAGCTCCCAACAGAAACAGGTATGGGCACAACATTGACATTCGACATTACTTTCGTTTTGTCCATGTTCATTTTAAGGCCCACCTGTTGGGAAACTCTATTAAGGTCTCCGAGCATAGTACTTAAGTCCTCCATGGATTCTGCCATAACAACTACATCGTCGGCGAATCGAAGGTGAGTGATATACTCGCCATTGATGTTGATGCCAAGTCCTTTCCATTCCAGGAGCTTGAAGGCATCTTCCAGTGCAGCGGTAAACAGTTTCGGAGATATAACGTCTCCCTGTCTCACACCTCTTTGCAGTGGAATAGCCCTCGTGCACTGCTCCTGTACTCGGACTGACATAGTGGCGTTACTGTATAAACACTTCAACACTTCGATATACCGATAGTCAATACGGCATCGCTGGAGAGACTGAAGCACGGCCCATGTTTCGATCGAATCGAAGGCTTTTTCATAGTCCACAAAACCCAAGCATAGCGGCCGGTTATATTCCCTCGTCTTCTCTATAACCTGCCGCAGCGTGTGAATGTGGTCCATGGTGCTAAAGCCTTTACGGAAACCGGCTTGTTCGGGAGGCTGGAAGGCATCAAACCTGTTCGCGAGACGATTCGTGATGACCCTCGAAAACAACTTATATACATGACTCAGAAGCGTGATAGGCCTATAGTTCTTCAATAGGGTGTTATCTCCCTTTTTGAAGAACAAGACTACCACGCCCTTGTTCCACGCTTCTGGCGTAACGCCCTCGAGCAGAACGGAATTAAAGAGCCTCTGAAGGACTTTCAGTACCGGCGTTCCGCCCGCTTTCAGAAGCTCTGCTGTGATTCCGTCCTCACCCGGCGCCTTGTTGTTCTTAAGCTGTTTGAGGGCCATCCTAATCTCGTATAGGCTGATGTCCGGGATATCTTCCGTATAGTGTCGGGTCAGCTTGGCTCTTGGGTCTTTAGCCATTTGTCCACTGGGTTGTGCGACTGAGGTATACAGCTGTCCATAAAACCTCTCGATCTCTGCCAGAACCCCTTCCTTTGTCGACACCACGCCACCGTCCTCCGTCTTCAGCTTCATCAATCGACTTTGCCCAACTGACATAGCTCTTGCGAACACTTTGGAGCCTTTGTTCTGCTCGATCGTCTCCTTAATACATTCAGTATTAAAGGAGCGGATATCGTGTCGCAAGGACTTTTGTATACGTCTGTTGAGCTGCCGATATGATTCAGGATCTTCGGACCATAAAATTGCATTGTCACTCAAACTTACATAAGTATGTGGAGTTTCAGCTCAATCGAATAATGGGAAGTGGGTCTAATTTAGCTTGCAAGATTTCATTACGGACACAGACAACGGGACCGGTGAAAATAAATAAAAGCTTGTAATGAAAATGCAAAAAAAAAATTTTATTCGTTTTGCAGACGACATAGCAGCCCTAAGTGACACAAAACAAGACATGGAACAACTACTTCAAATAATGGATAAAACATTTCAAGAATTCGGCTTAAAAATAAATAAATAAAAAACCAAAACTATGATCACATATAAAACATCACCAGTAAGAGATTCAGTGCAACTTAACGGAACAACAATAGAACAAGTAGAAAAATTTAAGTACTTAGGAAGCATATTAACAGAGGACTGTACTGCAGATATTAAAACCAGAATTGCCATGGCCAAAGGAGCATACAATAGTAAAAAGAAACTTTTCACAGCAAATATATTTAGAAAAATACGCAAACGCCTTATAAAAACGTATATCTGGAGCATAGCACTTTATGCATGCGAAACGTGGATACTGAATAAAAAAGATAGTGACAGGCTGGCAGCTTCCGAGATGTGGTGCTGGAGGAGAATGGAAAAGATCAGTTGGATGGAAAGGAAAACCAATGAGGAAGTATTAGAAATAGTAGGAGAGAAAAGAAGACTGCTGGGCGAAATAGCAAAATAGGAGAGGGAAAATGATTGGTCACGACATGACTCCTTATTTAAAAACATACTAGAAGGAAAGATAAAAGGTAGAAGAGGTCCAGAACGACCAAGAAAGAGCTATGTAGACCAACTGAAAGAAGAAGCAGGGGTCATGTCGTATCAAGCACTAAAAAGTAAGGCAGGGAACCGAGAAGTTTGGCGCATACTCCACCGACAAGAGCCACTAAGCTCGAAGAATGAAAATGCACAACAAGAAAAATAAATATACTGAACGTTTTATTATCAAATATAAGGCTTTGTTGAGACGACAACTTGCTGCAGAGAATGTGATCCGAAGCTTTTGGATGGATTTGGAACGAGCATTGTATTTCAAAAATTTTTAACTCAATTTTGTTATACTTATAAACCCACCAACAAAATTTTTTTCAAAACAAGTTGAAACTCTTAAACTTGATTTGAGAAAAACATTTTCAAAGTTTAAATTTAATTAATTCCAAATGTTTGTAGGTACCCTAGAACATCATATAAAGTCATTACCATGCATACAAATATTTACATTAATTAATAGCAAAAGATATACGTTTAAAAACTAATACCCGACTACGGGAAAATTCTTACTAAAGTATAATGCAAGCTCGGCAGCCATTTACGGCTAACGAGGTATTTATTTTTGATCTCATTAAGACCTTTTATTTCATTACCATTCGATATCGCCATATTTCTGATAATATAATATCCACACACATTTTAGTATTTTTTTTACTAGACTTCTCAGTCCCACTGCTGGGCAAAGGCCTCCCCTTTTTCCTTCCACAATTCTTCTAATTAGTATAAGTTTATATTAAATTCTTTGACTATGTTTTATACATACTATCACGCCTGTTTCCCACATGGGTAGGCAGAGACTATGGTCTTATCTTTCTGCGACTTTGAGGATATTAAATTTCACAAATGAGATGTCGATATGAGCAGTCTATATATGTAGACAGACTGCTAACTTTAATTATCCTTACGTAGGCTTTGCCGTAGTCGGGTGATAAAAAAGAATAGGTGGTGGGCAAGTGGTTTAGGCCCTTACTAGGTTGTGCGTCTTTCTGTGAAGCACAAGTTCGATCCTCACTAGGCGCGACTTTTATTGTACCTCTGAGGTTTTAAACCTCAAAAACCAGAAACGCGTAAACCAGCCTCATTGGCCTCCCGTGATCTTTTCACCCTGCATGGCTCGCTGTCTCGCTTCGGCTAGAGTAAATTTGTGTGCGTGGAAGCGGGAGCAAAATTTAGATTATCTACAGTAATTATTGAGTTAGGTATGTATGCCTTTAGGCAGCTCAAATAATCTGATTTCAGTGTTAGCCATTTACACACAAGAAAACAAACAAACTACAACATAAAAGAAAATAGAAGAAAACTAAATATAAAATAAAATTTAGAAATTCGATTTGATACAAATCTTGAATCGATGCATGACGCAAAACCACCTTCATCAAATTCAAATCACATTCGTCATACATATTCTCACTTTGATCAGACTCTGGTTCCATCACAAAATTGCAATAAAAAAACAAAACTGAAAATCACATTGACTTGCTAATAAAATAAAACAAACACGAAGAAATATCATACCTTCAGACTTCAGCTACCATTCATGAAAAACATTTCAAAAGAAAATCGAAAAAGACACGAAACCTTTCTTCCGTATTATAACATAATCAAATAATGGTTATTTTAGTAATATCCATCAAATCACAGAGTTCAACGGTCAGGACAATGATGGTGTGCTTTTCCAAGATATAGCATAATATAGTAATAAAGAAACCAGCCAAGTGCGTTTCGGGCCATACGCAGCGTAGAGTCCCGTAGTTGCGAATGCCGCCTTTTCGTTCACGCCTAACGGTTTAACGACTACAAACGTGTAATAAGTGGTTGAGTCGGAGGAGCAAAAAACCAAATATTACACAAACGGATCCCTAAATCAAAAAATGGTTTTCACAAACTCACAATCTTTTTGAAAGGTCAATTCAACGACACCCCACACAATGAGTAAGTCGACAAAAAAAAATTAGGGTAGCTCCCATACATGTAGGGACATGTATGGGAGCTACCCTAAATATTTGTTTTTTGATGAAACTAATATCCACCAAGCCGTTCATTAAGGCTGCAAAGCGTGCCAAAGAAATATACATACCCTCGAAAAATATAACCCGCCAGCTTCTAGCGCAGTCGGGTAAAAACGGTTGAAAATTGCTAGTAATTTCTACTGAACAAGACCGCTCGATGCTCGTATTTGTCTTTTAAATTAGTACGTTTCATGTGTCGTTTCGTGCCATTTGCTAGATCCAAAGAGCTTGGACCTAGATCTTTCGTATTCTGGCAGTTGGTTGATGACTTTAGAATTTCATTCAAATCTCAAGTACAAATTCTAAATTAAAAAGCAGTGAAATGACAGTTACTAGAGAACAAAAACATGTAAAAAATTCTAAGAAAGCGTCTGCATTCACGACTAGTAAGATGATACATGGAGTCCAGTGCTGCCCCCATTTGAAATAATTACTTACTTGAAAAAAAACGGAGATATCTTTTAAAATCATGTTCTAGTAAGCCCTAGATAACCCTTCAAACTATTTTATGAACTACTTTTTACAGTTATATAAGGCCTACTAGAACAAAATTTTAAATAATATCTCCGTTTCCTTTCAAAAATCGGGGCAGCACTGGACTCCATGTATCATCTTAAGTATCTTGTTTCTTATAAATTCAAACAAAATAAACCATACACATTCTGACAAGCCGCCTTACTCAAGCGGATTTGGCTTTTAGTTATGTTATTTGCGAAAGTTAGCGAATAAAGCTTATTTCCTGTAATTGCATATATTTTAATATGGTCCCCCCGCATTTGCCCGGATAATGGTCTGTAATAGAACAGATTTTACATTTGTCCTGATGATGGTCTCTTAACGAGATTGAAACCTAGTTAGTCCAAGCTAACTAATAATTAAAATGTTTTCATTCACCAAATCATTTTATTTGAGTTTAAAGAGTAGGATTCATTTCCAAAGTTGCAATTTTAAACAAAAGTGCTTCAGATACGAGTATGACTTGTTAGTTGAGAACTTTGCGTATGTTAGTGCTTCATCTACATTAATCTTTATCAAAGGGCATGGGGTTGGCTCTTAGGGCCTGGGGCGAACGTGGAAAGTAGCGGACACACGCAACGCCCTTGACCAAATAAATTCGGTCGATTCTGTCACGTGTAGCGAGGCCTTTACACCAATCGAACACGTTTCGGGAAGAGGACCCGGTAGCGCCATCTTGGAGTACAGAAACGATAGAATTAGTAACAAATAGAGTGTACTGTACATAAAAAATGTTTTATGGACCATTTATGGTCTACTGTTAAGCAACGGCGTGCTATTTTTTACTTCCAGTTCTCCCTCCCTCCCTCCCTTTTAAATACCTTCAACTCCTCAGCCCATCATATACTAGATTTTCTTTGATTTTTATAGAGAATGTAATGTTTTGATGTAAAGTTTAGCGTAGAAAAACAAAGTATTACAGTAAATAATTTTAAATGAGAAACTTATTACATTTTGTTTCTTTAAGAGTGGCCGGTGTAATCCAATTAAGCATTATTTTATGTGTTTGTAAAATTTAATTTAATATTACAATTGTTGAATTTGATTTTGTAGTTCTGCTGTGCATTTATACTCTTATTTATCTTATGTAATATATTAATAAATACTAACCACTACATTTGGAAACCACTAACTTACAATAATTTTAAAATAATAGGATTTCATATTTTATGTAGTTAGTAATTTGTTTTGTCAATGTCATATTTATTCTTCTTTTTTTTAATAATAAATAATTAGGAACAAATCACACTGATTGAGCTAGATCCAAAGCAAATTTAAACTTGTGTTATGGGATAATAACTTAACGATACTATATTTTGTAATAAATACATATTAACCTAAGACCCAGGATAATTTGAAAAAGGCTTTTTTCCAACTACCCGGCTGGGGATAAAAAAAGACAGTTTACATAAATTTTTAAACATATTAAAGTTCCATAGTAATAATAATATGTCTTACACCCGTAAGTCACCTCCACCGGTGTTCTTTTTGAGGGGTGCATCTAGTGGGCGACAAGCAACTGCCTGTCACACAAATAATCCAATATCATGATTATGGCAGGTGCCGAAATGTTTATTGCAATAACCCAACGCTAATTCATCTAACCCATAATCACCCATAATACAAACAATTTTCCTGTAGAATATACCATAGATCCTTTTCCGTCTGCCAGGGGGTTAGAACCGCAAAAAAATTCTAGCAATATTCGACGTGATTTCGAACATTATTATGAATAAAATGTATATAAAAGTAAGCTTTATACTATGACGGCATTGGGGTCCAATTTTGTACACCTTTACTATGATAGCTACCAAAGCCACTACGACCCAACTTTCATATTCGGAGATTGCTTTTACTCAGGGTTTATGGTTTCTAGACATTTTAATTTCTCGAGTCACGAGGTTTCTCGATATTCTTGAGTATCTCAAGAAATTTAGATATATATATATAAATAAGTAAAAATAATAATGTCAATATTATTATTGGATGACGATGAACACAATTATAAAATACGATGTTATTTTCTAATTTTCATTTTCTAATTCTTATTTTTATTTTCTAATATTTATTTTAAATTTAATGGACTCAGCTTAAACCGATACAACCGCGGAGTAAGGTCGAACAAAGGTCATACGTTTGTTTGTAGAAATATCCGAAACCATTGATTATTTTGGCAAAAAAATGACCCACAACAGTTCATTTACTCTGTAACTCGAAACGGATTTCGAAATAACGCTTTGCAAAAAAAATGAAGTTCTTACCTGCATTGGGGCCATACATACGAGTAGATAAACTTTCAGCCTTTATAAAATAAGTTAGGTCTGCCTTACGGGCTCTTGCTGTATAGTAGTCATTACTGAGCAGGTTTCCTCTCGATGTTTCCTTCAACGGAAGCAAGTGGTCGTACTTGAAAATGACCATACATGAGACCAAAATTAAAGGTACAAGTGGGTAGATGACTGGGTCAAAAATAAATTAGTTAGTGCTGGTATGAGAATAAAACGTCACAAAATAGTGTCACTTCTCATTGATCATATCCATTTTAACATGATTTTAGACTTATTAATACAGAAATTCTTCTCTTCTCCTAAAGGTTGACAGGGAGGGAATGCTTTAGCATTAAGTCCACCTATTGTAGCTTTTGGCTCAATGTAGTTTAAATAAATAAAATAATAAAAATATTAAGAGCGCTATTTGACTCAAAAAATCTATGACGTCACGGTTTTGTATTTCAAACAAATCCCATAAAAAATGTTTGTTTTGACGTTTAGTAAAAAGTGTCTGATTTGACTTGTTGTTGTTGTTGTTGTCATCTAGCGGAGTCAAGCCTAGTTAGGATCGAAGTCGTGCTTTACAGGCGCACAGCCAGTGCTAAAGCCACTTGGCCAAAGGGACCTTATAAAACCTATTTGAATTTCAAGCTCTTAGCTTCAAGCTGATATCTCAACCACAAAGGCATTTTCCATCTTTAAATAAATTTCAAGAGCCGAACAAAAGCAATTAAGAACGTCTCTAGACCTAATGAAAATTCTGTGTCTGCTTGCGACTTAATGGGAATTCAAGACGAACTTTAGTACCCCACGGGTGTCGTAAGAGGCGACTAAGGGAAGTAAAGGTAACAAAGAGGGCAGCAAAGTTTATGAGTAAATACACTCCTACGCTCATCGTAGTGATAATCGGTAAATATTCATACTCACAAGAAAAATGATAAACAACATTAAACTCCTGTAATAGAATCTATAATAAAAAGGGAAAAGTTTTGCAACTCTATAAATAAACTCTGAACAAAAGCAATTAACGTCGTCTCTAGACTATAAAAACTCTGTGTCTGATTGCAACATAATGGGGATTCAATTTACAAAGCCGAGAACGGTTTTATTTTCAACCAGCCACCTTAGCACAGTTCTTCTTTCTTGAGTCAAAAGTCTATAAAATAGATAACTGCAATGTTTTTCCGATAAAGGGCAACATTGGCGTAGATTATGAAAATTGACAAGTAAGCTTCTACATCTGCAACTAGCTCATAAACTCTTACTTAAAATCCTTTCATGCTGTCACAGAACTCACTGTTGTGATTTTTTTTCTAAGGCCTACTTTTTGGGCAAATATTTGATTATCAAAACAAAGTTTTGCTAGTAGCATGAATGGGCCGGCTCGTCCGGAGAAGTACCACACTCTCACAGAATCTCCCCCCCATATCCCCCCCCCCTCCCCCTCTGGAGAGGGCCCTGAAAGGCCGGTAACGCTCTTGTTACGCCCCTGGTGTTGCAATTGTCCATGGGCAGCGGTGATCACTTACCATCAGGTGACCCGCTTGCTCGTTTGCCGTCCTATAACTTAAAAAAATATATATATTTATATTTTATTTTAAAGTTCACGAGACAACTTAAACGTCGATAAAGTGGAGCTAAATCTATTTCGAGCGGAAGCTCGAGGTACCTTAATTAAAAATAAATTCTATCTGGTAGACATCGGACCCAACAGCCCTTAATTAAGTTAATTGTACAAATCGTTACTACCTTCGTTTCTTTACGGATATTTTAAAATCAAAAGTTTAGGACGAAAGTTCGCGTTAGACTTGCTGGAAGGACTAACTGGGTAGATCTACTCAGAAGCTTAATTAAGCGTTTCTTCTCACCAGCGGTCGTAACGACGTGCTGGTAGTTCATACTTACTTCTTTTCATTTACAACTGTACTATACATTACATACAGAAAGACAAGTAGACAGATTATTGTGAGTCTTGCGGCTCTAAGCAGACAGATCATTGTTAGTCTTGCGGCTCTAAGCAGACAGATCATTGTGAGCTTGCGGCTCTAAGCAGACAGATCATTGTGGGTATTGCGGCTCTAAGCAGACAGATCATTGTGAGTCTTGCGGCTCTAAGCAGACAGATCATTGTGAGTCTTGCGGCTCTAAGCAGACAGATCATTGTGAGTCTTGCGGCTCTAAGCAGACAGATCATTGTGGGTCTTGCGGCTCTAAGCAGACAGATCATTGTGAGTCTTGCGGCTCTAAGCAGACAGATCATTGTGGGTCTTGCGGCTCTAAGCAGACAGATCATTGTGAGTCTTGCGGCTCTAAGCAGACAGATCATTGTGGGTCTTGCGGCTCTAAGCAGACAGATCATTGTGAGTCTTGCGGCTCTAAGCAGACAGATCATTGTGGGTCTTGCGGCTCTAAGCAGACAGATCATTGTGAGTCTTGCGGCTCTAAGCAGACAGATCATTGTGAGTCTTGCGGCTCTTAGCAAACAGAGCAGAGATGCATGATCAAATTTGAAAATTCAAAATATCTTTATTATCTTAAGATATTTATAATATCTCTTACTTTGTTTTGTTTTGCACAAATATTGACGTCAAATATACTTACAGCTAAGTTTAGTGCGTTCTAGGCGCTAGTTCAGAAGAAGCGGCAACAAACTGCACTGCAGCATTTTCTCCAAAGACATCAATTAACAAACTTATAACTTAAAATTTTACAGACTAGATTATAACATGTCTAAGTATAAAAACCTTTAAGAAGAAGGGGTTGTTAGCCATATCGAAGGGCTGGATATTATTTATACCACTCCGGGTCACCATAATCATCATCAACATCAAGTCTTTTTTAATCTCCCCTGCAGGAGCACGACCCTCTCTGTACTACCAGAGTCATATATTACCCGAGCAGTCAGAGGATTAAGCCTACACTCTCCACAATGGCCAAACGGGTTGGAGAGGTCTCAATGATGTTAATAAGCTTGTGTTTCCTAAGTCGCCTTCCACGGCATCCACGGAAAGACTAGGAATGATCCAATTCTACACTGGGAACCAAACGGCTACGGCCGTGGTCACTAACACAAAAGTAAACCATGTCCGAGGTGTCAAGTGCAATCAGCTAGATAACAACTAGTCAAATCAGACACTTTTTTCTAAACGTCGAAACAAACATTTTCTATGGGATTTGTATGAAAAACACAACCGTAACGTCATAATTTTTTCCAATCAAATAGCGCTCTTAATATCAGTTATTCTGCATTAATAAATCTAAAATCATGTTAATAAACGGGCAAGTGCGAGTCGGTCGGTTCCGTACCACCGTACAATGTTTTAAAACGCTGAAGAAACACGTTTCTTGTATGACGACCTCCTTTAATTTTTAACTTTTTCTTATTTATAGTATTTGTTGTTATAGCGGTCATAGTTATACATAATCTGTGAAAATTTAAAGTATCTAGCTATTGCCATTATAAAGATCTAGTTAAAAACGCTGAAAAAACACATTTTTTGTATGACGACCCCCTTTAATTTTAAATTTTTTTAAATTTTTACTATTTTTTGTTATTGCGGCCACAGTAATACATAATCGGTGAAAATTTCAAGTATCTAGCTATTACGGTTCAAGAGATAGAGCTCTGTGACAGACGGACAGACAGCGGAGTCTCAGTAATAGGGTCCCGTTTGCACCCTTCGGGTACGGAACCCTAAAAATGGTTAGGTATGATCAGTGAAAACGGTGATATTACATTGTTAAGTTTTATTCGCTTGACAGTAGCAAATAATTTATTTTTGACTCAGTCATCTAAGTAGTTCATTAAAGTAAACGCACGTTGGTCTATCGAGCACCTCAGCGTATTTGTACAGTTTCACAACGACCGCAGGCTTATCAGTCCCCGACGGGCGATCCGCCGCTAATCTCAGAAAAAGCGGAAATCCGCTAAAGTCGGACGCCGACTTGTTTTTGTCGCCCCGACTCAACCCGCTTTGGCTGTCTGATTTACGGATTACTCGAAGATATTAAACATCATAAATAAAATGGACAGAAAAATGACGGATCACTTTGCATAATTCTCTTTAGGTGAATTTTATTTTTGTGCAATTTTTTTATTAATTTAAATAGTCATAGTTCGCTGTATGGTTTCTGACGGCCTCCGTAGTCAAGGCGTTTGCCTTATGATCCGAAGGTCAAGGGTTCAAATCCCACTGGGAAGCATACTTTGTGAAAAGTCGTTACCAGTCTGATTAGTTATTGCAGGCTTGAATCACCTGATTATTCGAAAAGATGATTAAGTGCTTCGGAAGGCACTTAAAGGTTCAAAACGCAATCTAGCGAGGTATGTTTCGTGTAGTTCCTGGCAGAGTTGAATAGGACCACTCCAAGTCTTCCCGTAGATGTCGTAGAAAGCGACTTAGGAAACACAAGCAAAACAAAACTTAAACATCAATGATGTTTCCTCTCCTCCCCGTCTGGCCAGCGTGGAGAGTGTAGACTAGTCCGCTGACTGCTCTGGCCAAAATAAGGCTCTGTTAGTACAGAGAGGATTGTGCTCCTGCATTGGAGACTAAAAAAAAAACCTGATGTTGATAATGAGTTATAGTTGATGAACTTGCCGTGTGGCTTCCGACTTAGAATAGAACAACTCCATCTCCTCCTGTGGATGTCGCAATAGGTAAATAATAGACTAAGCAAAAAAATCTCGTGCAACAACTGCATTCCCAAGGTGGGCAGACGTCGGGCGGCAGCCGGTCGTAAAACTATAGCCAAATCGTTTATTTCTTTTCCACTTCGCAAGGTCTTCGTCATCTTTGGGTGACATTTGACATGAATGTTATATTTGGAGAAGAAAAAGTGGGAAAGCCAACTTCTTCTTCTTCTTCGTCTAAGCGCGTTCCCGGTTGCATCCTCAGCTGTGCTGCTTCAGAGCCCGGGGTGCGCTTTCCCGCTTTTTCTTCACCAAATATAATATGCATGTCAATGGTCACCCAAAGATGCCAAAGACCTTGCAAAATGGATAAGAAATCGCCGGGACAGTTTAAATGATGGCTATTGTTTTACGACCGGCCGCCTGGCTGCCTGACGTCAACCCTCTTTGGGAATGTATTTGTGCGACAAGTTTTACAACCGGCCGCCGCCCGACGTTAACCCTCCTTGGGAATGCATTTGTAGCACGAGATGTTTGTGCTTAGTCCTTTAGTCGCCTCTTACGACATCCACAGGAAGAGATGGAGTGGTCCTATTCTAACCCGGAACCACACGGGTAAAAAAGTGGGAAAGCCAACCTCGAGCTATAAAGCAGCAGAGCTGAAGATGCAACCGGGAAGCCGCTAGGATGAAGAACTTATAATTGACTAACTTTAGTTTCTTTGCTATTTATCTATATCCGGAGCTCAAAATTTTATATCTTTTTTACTCTCATGCTTGAGGATCTAGGTGGCGTGGCACAAAAATTTAACGTCTGTTACTTACAGATTTTTGACTAGCCATCTATGTCCCACTGCTGGGCAAAGGCCTCCCTTCTTTCCTTTCACGATTCTCTCTCATTGGTCTTCACATTCCAGTGTTTGTCGAATGCACGCAAATCGTCTGCCCATCTCGTCCTTGGTCTACCTCTCTTTCTGTATGAATCTATTGGAACCCAGTTTGTGGCTATATGGGCCCATCTTTCCAGATACAGTTATGTTTAGTTCAAAAGTACGAGTACAAGATTAGAACAATAAATTTAGGTATAAACTTAAACAATACTAAAGCGTGGAGAGTGTAGGCCAAATCCTCTGGCTGCTCTGGCTAAATATGGTTCTGATAGGATCGTGCTCCTACAGTGGAGTCTAAAAAAGACGTTATAATATTAATCAATACTTAACAAACATGCAACAATTTACAATTGACAATAGTTTAATGACTCAGACGCACAAAATACAATGTGGTTATCCATTGGTTTTCAGTATCAGCATAGGTACAATGTAAAATTAATGTAAAATAATAATAATTGATAAGAAAGCTAAAATTACTATTTGTTGAATAAGTAAGTTAGTGGATTTATTTAATAAGAACGATAGATGATTTATAGGGAGTATTAAACTAAAATACTAGTTCTTAATTAAAAATATAGGTATTTAATTATAGAGACGTTAAAACCTAACCAGGAGCAAAACCTTTCAAGTTTCGTCGTGTAAATTAAAACCAGCTTCACTCCCGCCCGCCGCCGCCTATTCCACTTTATTTATGTACTTACCTCGAACTTGGAAATATCCAGCGTTTGTCATGAAAATTCAGCTTATTAATTTGAAATCACAAATGTAATTTCAAAGGGCCAGCATTTCTCTAACATTTCACGTAACTTCGAGAATTAAACTTATTTACTTGACGTTGGCATCTTCGTCCCATCTACTTAATGTTTAAAATAAACTTTACAATAAACAATAAACAAATTAATTAACGTCTTGTATTTGAGTCCTGAGCCTTGAACTACCGCTAAAGTTAAAAAGTAACAATTTGTTATACCTACACCGGTAATGATGTACGGTTTGGAGTGTTGGGCTACCGAAGTGCAATAGGAGAAGAAAGTCTATCAGCAGTAATGAGGATGTTGCGTTGGACGTGTGGGGTGAGACGAATGGTTAAGGTGCGAAACATCTACGTTGAGAGGAAATTCGACTCGAGAAGAAGAAGAAGCTTGAAGGTAGCGCCAGTAAATGATGAGACGCGAAGACAACATATTACAAATAAAACCGGCCAAGTGCGAGTTAAACTCGCGTGGAGAGGGCTCCGTACAATTGATTGAATTATTAAAGGTTTTCCTGTAATCTACAAACAATGAACTATATATTGTATTTTTTTCAAAATTTTAGGCTCAGTCGTTTCGGAGATCAGGAGGGGGAATGGTCAATATTCGTCTGCAGAGCCGTTCTTTTTAGGGTTCCGTACCCGAAGGGTGCAAACGGGACCCTATTACTGAGGCTCCGCTATCTGTCTGTCTGTCCGTCTGTCTGTCCGTCAGTCACAGGGCTCTATCTCTTGAACCGTAATAGCTAGACACTTGAATTTTCACCAATTATGTATTACTGTGGCGGATATAACAACAAATACTAAAAAAAAAAATAGTTAAAAATTAAAGGGGGTCGTCATACAAGAAGTGTTTTTTTCAGCGTTTTTAACTTATCTTTATAATGGCATTAACTAGATACTTGAAATTTTCACCAACTTTGTATTACTATGACCACAATACCAACAAAACTAAAAATAAAATAAAGTTAAAAATTAAAGGGGGTCGTCATACAAGAAACGTGTTTCTTCACCGTTTTAAAACATTGTACGGTGGTACGGAGCCCTTCATGTACGAGTCCGTCTCGCACTTGCCCGTTTATTTTATTTGGTTTGTACCGATTTTGATGATTCTTTTAGGTTCGGGTTTAATGAATTTAATTGAAGGCCTCCAAATTAGTTCCCTATTAATTTGCTGAAGTCATGATGAAGAACAAAACTCATCAAAGAAAACCGAAGTCGGGTGTTTCTATTGTTAAAGAAAATATTAACTTGGAGAAATGGTCAACCCACACCACTCACCTACGGGATAGTCGTGGGGCTCGAATCTAATAAAACTCTATGGTGCCGCGTCCACGTGGTCTTACAAAACATTATCCTTTCGCAATATGAATAAGTTAATCTAATTTAGTCTCAATACTTAGAGCTAAAATACACTATAAGGGAATTACGAATACTTTCCTCGCTTTTTTTACTCTGTGTGCCCAGAGATAGCTAATACACTAATGGAATTATTGAAGATTAAGCTAGTTAATCAGGATGATCGTTGGAATTCTCACTCAAGCAAAAAATCAGCTAACAGCAAATTGAAACGGGTCAAGTGACTAAGAACAGAATATTCTTAAATTATTCCTATTGGTGCGTAGCTTTTGGCTGCAGTCATTCTTCTGCTATCTTCCTTATCTCACCTTAGCGAATTTCCTCTATCTTGAGCATATACTAAACGTCCCGGTCATATTCAACCTGCAGAGGAGCTACCACCAGATCATAAACTACCGTGGGCCCATTGTAAGACCACATGTATTGTAAAACTTTGATTAAGCGAATAAAGAATTGAATTGGAAGATAAAGATCTTTCGACGGATGGGCAGCATTCCGCAAATTACGCAGTATCTTCTCGTCCAAAATACCTCAGTACCTCAAGACGAAAGTTTATAATCATTGTGTGTTACCATACCAGTGATGACTATTATGGCTCTGAATCGTGGTCTCTTACTATGGGTCTCATAAGAAGGCTCAAGTTCGCTCAACGCGCTATGGAGAGGGCTACCTATGCTTAGTGTTTCTCTACGTGATCAAATCAGAAAGGAGGAATTTCGTAGGGGAACAAAAGTCACTGACATAACTCAGCGTTGAAGTGGCAGTGGGCGAAAAACATAGCGCGACGAACCGAGGGCCATGGGGCAAAAAGGTTCTCGAATAGCTACCATGCCCTGGCAACCGAAGCGTCGTACACCCATACAAGGTAATCAGACCAAGGTCTATATGACTTTCAAATTAATTTGTTAAGAAATAAATAAATAAAAAACGTACGACAATGCACGGTTTTCAACGCCGCGCCGCTGTGCCGGTTGGTAGGCGGAGTGGGGGGTGTTAGGTTTTATTTTCGTTACAGAATTTCTTGATTCGGTCGCCGCGCTTAAAGCCCGCTATGCAAAAGCTTAAAAAAATAACGTAATGCGTATAATAAATAAGTTGTTGGTAAGTATACCATCTTATTCTAGACTGGTTGTTACACGCAGCGTTACCTTCATGATTAAAGGGCATAAGTACGACTATTCTCATGTGAACCTCAGATTTTTCCGTAATAATCAGATACATTATCACGTATTTATTCGTATAAACCGCAAAAATTCTGTTTAATAGTATTGGAGATTAGCGAGTACATACAGACAGATAAAAATCTTTTTGTGTTCTGTTAATCTTCTCTTATCGCCCATGCACACATTTTATGTACAGACACGCGATTACTACGGCTTTATTATATACATGAATAAATTTATCTAAATTACACACACACACAAATTTCTCTACATGGCGAAATTTTTCATCACATATTTTTAATTTAGATATTGAAATGCTGTATAAATCTTTAATTATATAAATTAATTATACAAATGTATTAATATAAATAATATAATCATATGATATGATTCCTAGGATATAGTAGGAAGTAAGATAGTTACAGATTTAATAGCTATTTCCCATATAAATTATGAACTTCCGTGCTCTAGCCGTTCGAACCAATATCTCACGTCTCTCTCTTAATTTCCTTTCATTTGCAGCTCAGAGTCATTCCATTTCAAATTAATACCGGCGTAGAGTTAACAACTCGTTTAATTTAAAGCTATATTGAGTTTAATCTATATAAAAGTCACTCACTCATCACGAAATCTCGAAACTACTTAGCCAATGAAGATGAAATTTGGCAGGAATGTAGATTGTAACTAGGAGACATCTGCTAAGAAAGGATATTTGGAAATTCCATTCCTTAGGGGGCGAAAAGGGGCTGGCAGTTTGTATGAAACTTCGTAATTTTTGAAGCGAGACATTACATTAGATTTTAATAAATTGCTACTCCAATCGAATGTGTGTAGTATACAAAGCCGCAGGCAAAAGCTAGTAAATAAATAAAAATGTTTATTTCGAACAAATTACATAAGACTTAATAATTAACTATGCAAATATTTGAAGATGAGTTAAGAATACTACTAGTAACACTGGCTATATCGAAAGACAAGCTCTTGTCGGTGTCATTCACAGATCTGTATACTTATATACTACTAGCTGTGCCCGCGACTTCGTTCGCGTGGTTGTCGGAACGTAATGTTATATAGCCTAAAGCCTTCCTCTATAAATGGACTACCCAACAAAAAAAGAATTTTTCAAATCGGACCATTAGTTCCTGAGATTAGCGCGTTTAAACAAACAAACAAACTCTTCCGCTTTATAATATTAGTATAGATAAACAAATTAGCGCTGCATTCAACCGTTCAGTAGGGAGCCGACCGCGCGAGTGAGCCGCGCGGCATGGTATCTCGTTGAGCTACACCCCCCTCCCGGCTTGCCCGCAAGCACCGCCTCTCTCCCGCCGCGCCGGCCAGCGCAGAGAGCGAGTTGGTTTTGTTTCGGAGTTATTTATCATTGTAATCTTTAAAGTTTTTTGTTGAAATTAAGTTATGTCAAAGACAATTTTATTCACAATGAAGTACTCTTAACAAACAACATATTTATTTGAATAAAGATTAATATTATTATGTTGATACAACTTAAACAAATTATTTCGACCAAATTAGGTACCATAAAAACGGTTTTTGTGAGTTAATCTTAAAAGATAGACATATACTATCGCGGACTGTTTTTTAGATCATTAAAAGAGCTATTATTCTTTAATACATATTTTTTGTGTATCTTGAACCGTTTTCACGGCGCACGCAACGGAAGGCTTCAAAGATGAAATAATTTCTCCCGTTTTTTACACATTTACCACTATATCTTTGCTCCTATTGGTCGTAGCGTGATGTTATATAGCCTATAGCCTTCCTTGATAACTGGACTATCCAACACAAAAAGAATTATTCAATTCGAACCAGTAGTTTCGGAGATTAGCGCGTTCAAACAAACAAACAAACAAACAAACAAACTCTTCAGCTTTATAATATTAGTATAGATTAGATAAAGTAAGTCCTTCAATTTGTATGAAAACCTGGCGTGCCAATTTTCAATACAATATTTAATAAGAAATTCACTTACAAACAAAGGAATCTTTTTTATTACTTCCTCCAACGTTTTTCAGATTTAGATATTTTACAGTAGAGAGCTTAGTGTCCGATCTAATGAATTGACTACTAACCTAGCCTAGCACAATCATCCTAATATATTTAATTATTTTGTATTTATTGTATATGTATAATATACATGTAACATTCGAATCGAGAAAGTCATCCTTTTTCGAAGTAGCTACAAAATAAATAAACAATTGCCATCTTCGAATGTCAAGCGAAAATTTGAAATGTAACGCGTATTGAATATACGCGATATTTTTATCTTTGAGATATGATATTTCCTATACACATCACTGCTCCACCGCGAGCGATGCGATGATGTAAAAGTAGGATGGTTTATACTTAAACAACGAGTAACAAAAAGGGGGTATCAATCCTCCCGAAAGGGAGTTAACGTACTAACCAATGTGAACAACTTTTACTACGGGACCAGCCCTGAAATAGCATAAAAAGCGGCGAAGTGCGAGTCGGACTCGCCTATAAAGGGTTCCGTAGCAGTAAGTAACATTTTACGATTTATGACGTATTAAAAAAACTACTTACAAGATCTCGTTCAAACCAATTTTCGGTGGAAGTTTACATGGAAATGTACATCATATTTTTTTTTGTTTTATTTTAGTAGTTACAGGGCGGCACTAAACTTAGCTGTAAGTAATGATTTGACGTCAACATTTGTACTTAAGAAAACAAAGTGACTATAATTAAGTGATATTTTAAATATCCTATGATAATAAAGATATTTTGAATTGAATTGAATAGCTTTGAATATAGCAAATCGTTGCGTGTACAAACACAAGCACGCTCAATGACGAAGCTGTATTTATTTATCAGTTCCTTTGTTTATCCGGAACTTTCGGAAGCTCTCGTGTAGCGAACAAATACGTGGAAATAATGATATGTTAGGATGTTTCAATGTGTGAAGGAAAGGGTGGAAGGGTAGATAGAATCCCAAACGAACCTGTCTTCAAAGCGTTTGAATCATTATATAAATAGATGCGACGTTTTCCCGTGTGGTCCGGGATAATATGTATTTCATATTTCTAATTTCATTTATTCGCTATTTGTAAATAATATACACATTCATTTTCATGCACTTTACAATAAGTGTTCTTAAAACTATTAGCACTTTATAGGCATTGGGAGTCTGAATTTAAATTAATTTATAAAATTTTAAACACTAAACAATATTATAAAATTCCAAAAAATATTTACAGGCTTAATATATACCTTGATCCTGATTATACGCAATTACACCTATATACATAATTTTCATCACATCATCATCATCATTGTCATCAGTACTACCAGATCATCATCTCTCTGTACTACCAGAGCCATACTTAGCCAGGGCAGTCAGAGGATTTGGCCTACACTCTCCACGCTGGCCAGTAATATAAAACAAGTAATTTCAATGCCAGTGTATTATGAAATATCCTTAAAAACTAAAGTTTGTCTATCCTATATTTCATCATATACTCGTATTATAAAAGCTTTTGTTAATCATCAGTTTCTTTCATTCAGTTTCAAACTTATTACCATCAATGCTGGTCTGGTTGAAAAGAGACAAAATAGAATGTACCAGCTGCTTCTCTTCCCGCGCAGATCGTAAAAGCCGATCGAGGGAATAGGCGTAAATTCAAATAATGTTAATAGGCGATGCGGCTAACAACTCTGCAATATTTCGATTCCTTTTCCACCTTCTGGCCCACCATTACACCAAAAGTGGCCTTTGAGTCTTGAGGCCGTGAGCTCTATCTGCTTAGAGCCGTAAGAACAAAAATGCTATGTCTGCCCCGTTAGGGATAAAGACGTGATAGTGTAGGTATGTATGTATGTTTCGTACATTCACTTGTTTCAATACTTTTGGGATTATATTTATATTTCTCTAAGAATATCCCTCTTCACAGACACTTGAACCTAATTTAGTACACACAATTTTCATGAAACGAAAGACCATTGACGTGAATGTTATATTTGGAGAAGAAAATGCGGCAAAGCGCACCCATGGCTCCAAAGCAGGACAGCTGAGGATGCAACCAGGAATGCGTTCAGATGAAAAAGAATGTTCATGAAACGAAATTCATAATACCTAATATTATGTCGATTAAAAAAGAATACTCATGACATGATAGAAGTTTGAGGCAAGTCAATAATAAGTTTCCAGGCAATATGTCGGCCGGCAGCTGCTTATATTGCCTGGAGCTCCCCGATGTGATTATCTGACTACTTTCAAAGGTATTCTATTTAATCTCATAAATAATTTGTCATAATATAGCTTCACATTATATTTCTAACCTAATTTTATTTCTAATATCTAAGTATTATTACACAACATTTTGTATATAACATCAACTCAATCAAACTACGTTTTTAACAAACTTAGTTATAACACAATAAATACAAATAAGTTTAAATATTAACAAAAAAATATACAAGATTACGTACTGGCAAGCGAAGCGTGGGACACCCACCCACAAGGTGGTCGCACGACCTGACCAAGGTCGCTGGATGCAGGCCGCTCTAGATCGGTCATTTTAGAAAACCTTGGGAGAGGCCTATGTCCAGCAGTGGACGTTATGCGGCTAAAATAATGATGATGATGATGATACAAGATTATAAGTCTTAATACTATTGGATCCGTACAACTATTTCTTCTACATTAAACTACGCATGTGAACTTTTTTTGAACAGATATCTGTTTGAAATGGTTTTAAGTTCATCAGGCAGGGCGTTTCAGTCATCATTATCCGAGCGTATTCCCAATAGCATCCTCTCCGGTAACGCTTCAGAGCCTGGAGTCCGCTACCTAACCTAGGTGATTTGAGGGTGTTCCACAGTCGTATTACTAAAAGAGTGAAAAACGTAGATAAAATTGTAACGAAACAAAGGAATATCTAAACGTGTATGACTAGAGAAAATAATAACTAAAGAAACATTATGTAAAACTATATGGTTACGTTGAGAGATATGACAAAAAAAGTTATGAAAATCAATATTATGAATTGGAAATAGGAGATTTGATTCTCCTGGGAAAATCCAACATTAAAACTCTGCTTTAATGCGGAGATATTATCTGAGGGGATTGTTATAAAAAGATGAGCTAGCAAATCTCTGTGTTCTTATCCAGACGAATAAAGGAGATTACGCAGCGAAGGCGATGAGATAAAGGCAGATAACAGGAATTAGAAACGCGAGCCAAAAGCTATGCTAAGTATGCTACTTATAGTGGTTCTGTAAAAACAGTAGACCTCGCGAGCTCTTATAACCATGCAATAACCGATGCTTTCCTCTCTGGCTTAGCAAAATCAATTCAGTGAAATCTATCCATAAACAAGATGTGCAGAATGAAGTTCTTAGTTCCCTATTTCTGCCCCAATCAAAATTCGCGATCGACTAAAATATTTCAAGATCTTTAATTTTTTTAGTCATATAAATGTCTAAATGTTAGAAAAACTAAAACATATGGGTAATAAACAATGCTCAAAAAATTGCGCATAAACGTATTTTGCCGACGGCGAAAATATTTTTAAATATAATTCGTTGGAAATCTCAGCGCCATTTTGAATTAATTACTTCGTGTTAAAACTGTTAGAACAGAGTGCCGCCTAATTTAGGTGATTGACTCGCTCCAATGGCGTCAAATCTCTGCTAACCGAATTTGAACCCGGTACTTTGGGGCGCAAATCGAAGGCTGTATTTTTCATAATTGCCGTCGAGAAAAGACAAAATCCTTTATATCCTATTCTGACAAGCTGCCGAGTTTTCTTTTCACGCTATTCTATGCTTTTCCTAAATAGAGATAAAGATGAATATGGTTTGACGATAAAAGTGCACTGCCACCTGCTATCGTTCCAGTGTAGTTGCGCTTACTCTATTGTCAAGGAATTTGATGCCTACATGTTAAAAATTTTTTTTTTTTAGAAAAATGATTTTATTGTAAGGTTTAATTACTAATCAAGACAAATTTTATAAGTCAAGTCAAGTCAAGTTATACAAAAGTTTCATCTCAATCAGAAACCGGGAAGTGGTACAAATTTAACTTAAAAGATTTGCAAAAAAAAAATAACAGCAAAGCAGGGCAAGCTATATACATATAAACCGGCCAAGTGCGAGTTAAGCTCGCGTAGAGAGGGTTCCGTGCAATTAAGGCCGTACCTGAATTTTCCGGGGTCCAGTGCTGCCCCCATTTAAAAATTTTGCTACTACCAAGTCCTAGATAACTCTTCAAAGTATTTTATGAACTATTGTTTACAGTTTAAAGTGAGAACGTTAAGCTTTACTACGCACATTTGCGAAAAACGGCCACTTTTGCCACATGTAGTAGTTAGTAAAGCTTAACGTTCTCATTATAAACTGTAAACAGTAGTTCATAAAATACTTTGAAGGGTTATCTAGGACTTGGTAGCAGCTAAATTTTAAATAATGTCTCCGTTTTCTTTGAAATGATTGATTTTAAATGGGGGCAGCACTGGACCCCGGAAAATTTAGGTACGGCCTTAATTGAATTCTTATAGGTTTTCCTGTAATCTACAAGCAATTTGTATTTTTTTCAAAATTTTAGGCTCAGTACTTTCGGAGATCAGTCATACAATTCATGTCATTAATTTATATACAACTCATTTAGCAAAATTCGTCAAACGAATATGGAGCTATTTCTTTTAACCATACCTTACTCTCACATTTAATAAACTAGAGTTCGCCCCGATCTATGAGATTGACCTCTTTACCACTTTTTATAACGACAACCTCTTAACCCATTTGTTGAAGTAGTTAAAATACTTGAGTTGTCGTCTAATGAAGAGCTTCCATACTAGTCTTAGAGAAAAGACGCAGTAGCAGGTACTTAGAATGTACCAGCTACTTCTCTTCCTGCGCAGATCGCAAAAGCCGATCACGGTAACGGGTGAGAATCGAGGCCAATATTGTAATGGGTTACTAGCCACATCGCTTAAAGCGATTATATCATTGCGATCATATCGAAATTTGAAAAATATTTTTTGTCTTCCCATACAAGTTGACCGATCGCTGAGCAGAGCAATTGATTTTCATATTTTGATATATGTTCCTTGGGGAAAGTTTTTCAGTAAGTATGATGGATTAAATTCCCCCTTAAAATAGTTTCAGTATATTTTGTTAGACATTATACTCGTACAACGTGTTATCGACAAAATTATTCGTCATAAATCGAACCATAGGCTAACTAGATCACTAAGTATACTCGTAGTGTGGTTCCCGGTAGAGTAGAACAGGATTACAGGACCACTCAAAGTCTTCCCGTGGACGTCGTAGAAGGCGACTTAGGAAACACAAGGTAAACAAAGCTTATAAACGTAACGTCAGTGAGACCTCTCCAACCCGTCTGGCTAGCGTGGAGAGTGTAGACAAAGAGTATGTACAAAACTTGCCCTGGCTAGGCATCGAACCTAGAATCTCCGTAATGGCAGATAGCGTGTTGCTCATTACACTAGGAAGGTTGTCAAAACAAATTTTCATTTCACTTATACTCGTAACTACCGCAAAACTGGAGTTAACCAAGGCAACCAAGACAAAGTCCTTTCATCCGAGTTGTGTTCAAAACATAAATCGAAAATCCAAGATGGCGCCTGAATGTTTCGGAGACCGCGGTTAAATTGACTTGCAAAGATTGCTTCGAGATCATTTCAGACCGATTTCCGTGATCAATTGATTGGCTCTAGTCGACTACAATAGAAAAAGTGGGTGCGCTTTTCTAAGTCAATTATTGAGTAATCAAAAAACATATCTAAGATTTCATTCCTTTTAGCTGCTTTGCAGTGGAAGCGGAAACACATTTATACAAACTTTTGCATGTATTTTGATAGAGTAGTAGACTTAGGTACTTTTTCTAGTATTTTTTGTGATATATAAAAAGCATAAAAACATCAAATATAGGTATATCACTTATTGAAGGTCATTATTTTTAATTTTTTTTAGTGCAAAAGCTACCGATACTAGCATTTCGCAACGACCACTGCTGAGAAGAAACTCATTTACACAGCTTATCCGTTCCATCCTACGCCAGCACCACATTTCAAATGCTTCTATGTGTTTCTTTCTTTTTCTTATCTACCAGACTAGAAAAGAAGAATCAATTAATTCAAAGAATCTATTTATTTATGTATAATAATCAATTTTCCTCGATTCAGATGCACGTGTGCCATGATTCTGGTCCTAATTTATGGCACCAGTGGCCTTGGCACTTGCCTCCAGCCTTGGCCCTTGGCACCCCGCCAACGCAGCACATAAATCATGCCGCATTTCATTCGTTTTTTTTTTGTACTTTTTAGGAAAAAAGTTCTTGTTTTCAGTATAAGAAAACAAGCTTAGTTCATTCACTCACTACTCAACGGAAGTTCGTTGAATCTTAATAAAATCAATCGAGGTCGGCGCTCTCACAAGTTAAGCAACCCCGGGCGTGGTCCGCACTTGGATGTGTGACCACAAGTGACATGAAAAATTCTGGAGCTACTCCGTGCTTCGGAAGGCACGTTAAGTTGTTGGCCCCGGCTGTCATCATCTATGGCAGTCGTTGTCAGGAATGTAGTTGTTGCACGATATGCCCCATCCACATTTAGAGATGGAGCTTAAACCACACGTAAAGCCACCGTTGACTCTGTATAATCCGTAAGGGATGGAGACGTAGTTTATGCACATATGTATGTGATATGCTGAACTGGCGGCCTTGGCCTCTGGCGCTCCGCCAACTCATGAATTATGCTGGACTCCACAGCAAGAGGAAAATTTGTTTCTTCTCGGAAGCATAGATTTGCCATTCATTGTCATTTGTTTTTGTTAGTTCTTAAATATATATTTTAAACAGTTTTTAGGGTTCCGTACCCAAAGGGTGCTAACGGGACCCTTTTATTGAGACTCTAATGTTTGTCCGTCTGTCACAGGGCTCTATCTCTTGAACCGTAATAAATAGCGTATTCTATGTATTCTTGTGCCCGCTATAACAACAAAATTCTAAAAATAAGATAAACTGAAAAATTTAAGACGGTCGTCCTAAAAGAAAGGTATTTTTCAGCGTTTTAAAACATTGTACGAAGGTACAAAACCCTTCATGTACGAGTCCGACTCGTCCGGCAGTAATACATAATCGGTGAGATAGAGCTCTGTGACAGACGGACAGACAGACAGACAGCGGAGTCTCAGTAATAGGGTTCCGTTTGTACCTTTTGGGTACGGAACCCTAGAAAAGAATATTTAAACGACAAATTATAATATGAATAACGTTTTAAAGAGGACTCAATAAACACTTGAAATCACAGACCATGGATTAAGATAGACACAGCCTCTGACTTCATTAAGGTTCACTTTCAGTCCATGTATGTCAATTCATTAGATCAGACATTGAGCTCTCTGCTGTAATATACCTAAGTCTGCCGTTTTGAGCCGTAGAAACTGGTCAAAAAACGTTGTAGGGAGGTAAAAAAAATATATTTCTTCCGTTTGTAAGTGAATTTCTTATAAAATATTGCATTGAAAATTGGCATGCCAGGTTTTCCTACCAATTGAAGGACTTTCTTTATCTAGTAGTGTATACAGATCTGTGCATCTGACCAACAAACTTGCAGTAACTATTTTGTTAGTCTGTCTTTTTAATTATCTATTACTACAAGGCATCTATCTCGTGCTACAATTGCATTCCCAAGGAGGGTTAACGTCGGGCGGCAGCCGGTTGTAAAATTTGAATTTTTTCGAAATGGCTCAAATATGATTTTCTTAAAGTTTTCAACTCTCATATCTCCGCCATTTTGAAAATTTTCCAAAAACTAAATCGACAAAAAAATTCTATATATACTTATATATCGAACCTGATTATAAAATTTCACAAAAATCGGTTGATAAATGCGACCTGTAGCCAAGAACAAATCGACAAACTGATGGACAAATGCATTTTTGGCTAATCTCGCTTCCCTCGCTCGGTCAAGAATGGCATTGTAACTGATTTGGTGTATCCACCTAATTGTTCACCACGTCCTGCTGATCGGTCTTTGATAGTAATGGCACTTACTGTCATCATCATCCGAGCGCATTCCCGGTTGCATCGTCAGCGGTTACGCTTCAGAGCCCGGGGTCCGCTACCTAACCTACGCGATTTGACGAGGTTACTGGTTTTTACACAGAGCGACTGCCGTCTGACCTCCACAACCCAAAGGGTAGACCAGAACCAATTCTAGGAAAGGTACAAACGCTAGATGACGTTCGGGACCAACGGCTTTACGTGCCTTCTGAAGCACGGAATCATCTTTCCTTTTCGGATAATCAGGTGATTTAAGCCTGCAGTATCCTAACCAGACTGGAAACAACTTTTCACAAAGTATGCTTCCTAGTGGGATTTAAACCCATGACCTCCGGATCACAAGGCAAACGCCTTGACCACTGGACCGCGGAGGCAGTCATGTAATGGCACTTTGTGTCTTCTGTTGTAATGGTCAAATTTGACAACTACACTGGCCCAATGGTCCGTGAGCTGGCACGAATTTTTGGGTAGGTATTCGAGGCAAGTTGAAAACTTGTCACATACCTCTCCTATTATACTACTCACCAGCCAGGTCTGCAGTTCGGTGTTGGGGTAATAGGAGAGGTATGTTTTCAGCTTGCCTCAAATACCTACCCAAAAATTGGTGCCAGCTGTCGATCTACAACTATAATGGGATCAGTGCCTATCACCGCTGTCACGAAAACTTGGCGTTTCCAAGAGCTCACAAGTTTTAGGCTTGACATTACCTAGGGTAGTGATTGGGTCTAGAAAACTTGCTTTTTGTTGCTCATACGTTGCACTTTTAAGGGCTCAAAGACTGCCTAACGTAATCCTGGAACCTTTTTATTTTGATCGCCTCACCAAAATCAAGACTAAGAAATTTAATCTTCTGCGAATCGTAGAGGAAAAAAGATTAAACAGACTTGTGAACCAAATAAATTGTAATAATATAGCAGAGGGTAGCACGACCCCACGTTAACAAATGTAGCTTTTAGTTTTAAAGTACGCAGTGACCTTTCAGTTTTAAGCTATGCAAAAATAGACTCGCGAGGTCTATTGCTCACCGAGCAATAATAAATAGAAAAATAACAAGCATTTTTTTTATTGTATGGTATCAAATTCAGACGCTATTTATGGCTAACAATGTGTATGTCCCAGTTGGATAGTATAATCCGCTAATTGATAAAACCTCTAGCTGTTTGGCATTACAGCTCGGTTTTGTTAAACAGCGAACCCTAATAAGTGGAATGGAATGAACGACTTGTATTCATCCATGCGGATAGATAAGTTGTTGAACAATTCTAACTAAAGAAATTACATACAATTTAGAATGCCTACGAAGTGGCAATGTGGCGTGGCGAGCGAGCGAAGCGAGCATGCTGCGTGAGATAAAAATTCTACTAGGTTACTATACCTATAGCAATAAAAATCATGGAATAGTTTTCTGGGAAATGAAATTCGATGTCAAAAAGATCTGTATTCCCGCAGCCAGTTATATTTCATTATAGTATAACTATATCATATTTTTGAAATGTGCTAATTAAGACCTTTCATTTGATATCCCACTCGATATTAAAAAAAAAATATAACTCGCACTTTTTTGTATGTAACATTCGTTATTTTCTGATTTTATTGCATACAAAATGTAGCCTATGTTACCCAGACGATAATCACGAATCGATTGACATCTCATTTGTGAAAATTGGATAAGTAGTTTTGATGCTATGGTGGAACACACAAAGATATCCACATACATATTACATAGACTGCTAAAATCATTGTATACGTTTAGCTCTGCCGTAGTCGGGTAAAAAAGAAATAAAAAGGGTGCACTTATGAACCCCGCTCTCCGCCATTCCGAGTAGTAGAGCCTATAATGTACTAGATACTATACAAAATGCCTAGAATCCGAGCTTATTGATTGAGAATTCGAGTGCGGATGAGTGATGAGGGCGAGGGGAATAAAATAACTAAAATTCTGCTGTTATTTCAACGACCCCAACTTTGATTGAATAATTCCCCCTCTATCTATCTCTCTTTTTGTGTCTCAGTCTCACGCCCTTATTTGAGAGAATTTTGTGGCTTGTATAGTAACAAGTAGTTATTTAAATAAAGTTTTTAGGAAAAAGCTTTTAAGGCGAAGATATAGGCAAATGACCTTGAAGTGGCGCCCTCATTTGAAATAAATTGTTAACTCGTAAATATTGAGATAATTTCCATATTACTCTTCGTCATGCACTAGATAGCCCTTTAAATTATTTTATCAACCACCGTTGAAAGTATTTACATTAGTCCGTCTAGCTTTAAAACTCGCCTCCGCCAAAAGTGACCACGGCAAGTTTTAAAGCTAGACGGATCACCAATAATAGTTTTAACGGCAGTTCATAAAATAATTTAAAGGGCTATCTAGTGCATGACGTAGAGCAATATGGAAATTATCACCATATTTACGAGTTAACAATTTATTTCACACTTCAAGGCCATTTGCCTATATCTTCGCCTTAACTAAAACAGTGATCTTAAAAAATTACACAATACCTACGAACATTACTCCTTATTGAACGCTGGTTTCGGTTTTAGGCACAGGTTTTAGGTCAGTTGTTCTTTCTGCTTGACCATTACCTATACAATCATACACTGCTGCATAACTGTGTGTTTCTAGAATTGCAATACACATTTCAAATAAATGTTCTTGCAAATAAAAATATGTAATAGCTTCAGCGGTAGAAATATGAAATCTCATATCCGCATTCCGGCTCTTAGGTTTTCTGAAATGCAATATTTTTGTTCTCGTAGTATTTCAATAAATTGTAAACTCGAGGTAGATAAAAATATGTGTACGGCAATAACCTTTATGACTCAATAAAAGTTTATTGGGTATATAAACCTTTGGCAGTGCAAACAATGGTATAGAAAGGGGGTGTTTTTTGAAATGGATTTAAATTAATGAAATATTTTAACCTGATTCTAATATAGCACAATCATAACATATCTATCTAGATATGTTATGATTTTGCTGGGATGGCTGTAAAGAAGTAGGACTATCTAGTTCTACTTCTTTACAACCGTCCCAGTCCATTTTTGGACTAAAGGATTCTCCCAATAAAGGGATGATTTACTTATCACCACGCAGGGCAAACGGGTTGATGGTCGCAATAGATAGTATAAAGTTAAAGACTCTTAAGACTGCAGTCCTCGACCGTGGGAATTTTTGATGGAACACCCGAAACTATATTTTCTATCGACACATACGCATTGCGCTGTATTGTACATGCACCATGGAGACGAATTTAAACGAATTCAGAAGCGTAGCGAGCGGTCTGCCTTATCAGCGTTTTCGTCCCCATATTTATATGAGAATTTCGGAGAACTTTAAATTTATCTATCTTTTTACAAAAAACAAATTATTTTTATTTATTTATTGTGCGTGTTTAAGCATGAATCAATCTTTATATATGTGTATTTTTTATTATTTAACTCAGTCGTATGCGCAAGAAATCCGACGACGTATTCGTTTATATTTTCTTAAATTGTCTAATTCACTTTTTAATACTTAAATAAACTTCAATTTAACATATCTTAACATATTGTTACTAGGATAGTTTGGCTCCAATCAGCTCCGAAAAAGCAGTCAAAATCATTAAAAATAAGGACTGGGCCCTTAATCAACCGATGTAACATGTTATTTCTTTTTCTCTTTACTTTTTCTTCTTGTAGTGCCTCTTCATACAGCCTATATCAATCCAGAGACAAAAGGCCTCTTCCACTTAAGGGAGGATTTTCCATAGCCTCATAACCACATCGCAGAAGTGGGTTAAAGTTTTTATATAGAGGACGCTGCTGCCTATACCAATTGAATTATAATAAGAATCTATACCTCCTTAGTCCTTAAAGTTTCTTATTATAGACAAAAATCCTCCCTACATTTTAGACATTTTGCGGCTTAACCTTCCTTGCAGCGGGTGGAATTGCAATTTTGTACCATAGAATTAATGTAAGTCCTAACGTTCAGAACGGACACTCACCCCCTCCTATGAGATCACGTTCCTAAATGTCACCCGCAAATCTAAGTCTAAATCTAAAACCGAATAAGATTTGTCACTACTAATCTACACTAATATTATAAAGAGGAAAGATTTGTACCTATTTTTGTATGTTTGTATGTTTGTAATGAATAGGCTCATAAAGTACTGGGCTGATTTAAAAAATTCTTTCACCGTTGGAAAGCTACACTATTCCCGAGTGACATAGGCTATGTGTGTACCTCGGGCGAAGCCGGGGTGGACTGCTAGTCTAACATAAATGAGAACTGCTACACAATAATGAAAGACAGAAGTTCGACAAAATGTGTCGATCCACGAAACCCCTACGTTTCAATCACACACGAACGCATCTGTATATACAACGTGTTAATGATCTAACGCAAAACCTCTCAGGTGGTACCTCAGCCCATGAAACTGAACAACATTCCCAAAATGCTAAAAATAAAATCGGATTTTCATACAAATTGACTAGATCAGCTGATCAGTTTCTATGAAAATTCAAATATCTTTTTTAAAGTTTCTTGAATGTTGTAGCACAAAAGTTGTTCAGTTTCATGGGCTGAAGTACCATCTGAGAGGTGTTGCATTAGTTCAGTTTTTTGACAATTTTGCTGAACAATACATATCAAGCTTCACAGCTGTGGTTTAAACACATATTACCATCGGTACTTAACATAAAAGTCATTATAACTATGCACAAAATATTTTACGTAAAAAAATAACTACATTCCCCAACGGATAAAATATTTATTGAAAAAAATATATAAAATTAATGGCGCTTGAAATATTCAACATAACAGAAATACTCGTGTTGCAAACATGGCGTCCGGATGTTAAGCGCAGCCGGATATTGCTCGTAAAGTACTCGAGTACGTGTATATTAGTACCGGAATTCACCCGGGTAAAATGGGTAGGTATGCATTTCACGGTTTCACCTTTAATTTTTTAACTTTCCTGATACGAGTATGATTGTCGGGTTATTGTCGTAGCATTGCATTGTTCAACAGATACCTCAATAATATATTTATCCCTAGCGGGTTAGATAGGGCCCAGGGCCATGAAATTCAAAGCCCACTTCCAGCGTAGTGAAATTGTGATGAGTGACGTGATCAGAATTGTGATTCTAGCCTATCTATTGACATAATTTCCTCGAAATTTTAGTCCATTTTCTTGATTGGCTCTTACGATCTGCGCGGGAATAGAAGCAACTGTTTTTCTTTCTCCCAGACCAACGTTGAAGAAACGAAACATGCCGAAATAAATAAGAAAAGAAACATATTGGTTAAAACTGTTTATCATCACCATCATCATCAGGTCTTTTTAGTCCCCACTGCAGAAGCACGATGCTGTCTGTACTACCAGAGCCAAATATTAGCCAGAGCAGTCAGAGGATTTGGCCTACACTCTTTACGCTGGTCAGACGGTTTAGAGAAGTCTCATTGATGTTTATAATAAGCTTTGTTTAGCTTGTGTTTTGTATGACGCCTTCTTCTACGACATCCACGGGAAGACTTGGAGTGGTCCTATTCTACTCTGCCGGGAACCACACGGCCTAAAATTGATATAAAAGAAGAATTGTGTGTTTGTATGGTGGACTGCAGTGGACTTATGGCAGACTTTTCACCTCCGATTTGGCCGCTCGAACACAGACGAATCTCCAAAGAGCTATAATTATACCTCCAATATTTCTGATAGTCTCAACCTAATAATGCCATAACTCGTATGTTATAACATTGACATAAAAATATTAGTTCCTTGACAAAAATAATGGGCTTGGAAGGGGGGGGTTAAGATGTAACGTAGACGCTATCAATCCAAACAACTTTTCGTAATGGGACCAATACGAGAATAAAAAAAATTTAAATCCTTAGTCTGCTGCATAGGCGACAGAACAAAAGTATTGACCGTAAAATAAAGAAAAAAGTGGCCAAGTGCGAGTCGGACTCGCCCATGAAGGGTTTCGTAGCAGCAAGTAACATTTTACGATTTATGACGTATTAAAAGAAAACTACTTACTAGATCTCGTTCAAACCATTTTTTGTGGAAGTTTGTTTGTTGTTGTTGGAAGTTACATCATATATTTTTTTTGTTTTATCATTCTATTATTTTAAAAGTTACTGGGGGGGGGGGGGGGGACACATTTTACCACTTTAGAAGTGTCTCTCGCACAAACTATTTAATTCAGAAAAAAAATATATTAAAAACCTCAATATCATCTTTGAAGACCTATCCATAGATATCCCACACGTATGGGTTTGATAAAAAAAAATTGAATTCCAGTTCTAAGTATAGGGAACCCCCAAAATTTATTGTTTTATTTTCTATTTTTGTGTGACAAACTTAATGCGGTTCACAGAATAAATCTACTTACCAAGTTTCAACAGTATAGTTCTTTTTTTTTTAATTAGCCATTTATGTCCCACTGTTGGGCAAAGGCCTCCCCTCTTTCCTTTTTTGAATTATAGTTCTCATAGTTTCGGTAAAAAGTGGCTGTGACATACGGGAGACAGACATGACGAATCTATAAGGGTACCGATTTTTGCCATTTGGCTACAGAACCCTAAAAAGCGTTGTAAAAATAGAAAGAGTCACTCCCTTGGCCGTGTAGAACAGCTAGTGTGAAGCCGGCAACCGGTAACTAAATAACCGGGTGTCACACAACGCCGGACAGCCGGTAATCGGATTACGCGTTTTAACCGGGTGGATATTCTCGCTCACACTTGAAATATTTTTGATGTATAAAATCTTTTCTCTCGCTTTCCTGCAATCTGTGGGATTAATTTTTGTGATAATGCGACGAAAATGTGATTATATAATGTAATATTTGATTTGACCAAAGAGCACGCGTGGTGATTTTTTTTGGCTTTTTGAATAAAAAAATAAATATATATGGACAAATGACACAAATTGAATTAGCCCCAAAGTAAGTTTTAAACTTGTGTTATGGGATACTAACTCAACGATACTAAATATATTATAAAATAAATAAATACGAAGATAAACAACCAAGACCAGGACAATGTGAAAAAGGCCATTTTGGAGAAGCAAGGAGCTCAATGGCGCAGTGAGAGTACGCATTGCTAGGGTTTTCACAAATTAAGCAACCCCGGGTGTGGTCCGCCCTTGGATGGGTGACCACAAGTGGCATTAAAATTTCTCGAGCTCCTCCGTGCTTCAGAAGGCACATAAAGCCGTTGATCCCGGATGTCTTCATTTTATGGCTTTGTCAGATGCTTTTAGGCAGCTTGAACAATCTGACACCAGTATAATTATTAGTCTACACACACGAAAAACAAACAAATAGCAAAATTGTAATGATTTGCAAATAAAAAAAAATCGAATGCTAAAATTAAAAACTTTCGCTATTTATAGAGAGTGCAGTAAGTTCTGGCTAAACCAGGTCACACCAGTGACCATGACCGCTTCACTGCTTTGGCCACGAGCTTGACCACAAAATAAAGAATATCTACATATAAAACACTCGTAAAATCAAGTAAGCTATATTGTAATCTTGTTATCAGAATCAATAATAGAACACAAAACCGTTAGAAAAAAAATAGTTTAAAAAGGAAAATTGTCACATATTTCTAATAACAGGCTTACCTACGGACTTTAATATACGCGCGGCCGTGGCCCTACCCTCTCGCTGGCCGCTCCCCGCCACGAGCCAGATAGCGAAAGTTGAAATTCAAATTGGAGATTTCGACATGCATTTGTCGGCTGATATATTTAGCTTTTACTATGCAACAAGACCGTTAGCCAAGTGGTTCCCAGCAGAGTAGAATAGAACCACTCCAAGAGCTCCCGTGGATGTCGTAGAAGGGGACTTGGGGAAGGGAAGAAAACACAAGCTAAATGCTTATAAACTTCAGTGAGACCTCTCCAACCCGTCTGGCCAGCGTGGAGATTGGCCGAACCCTCTGGCTGCTCTGGTTAATAAATGGCTCTGGTTGTTTAGAGAGAGCGTGCTCCTGCAGTGGAGACTAAAAAGACCTGATGATGATGCAACAAGATACATATAACAGAAATATATAGAGTACTTTCCTTGAATAAACGCTTGCACCCCATTTATCGCCTTCTCTTATACGTCCCAAAGGTATTTTCTGGTAGACAGCGCTTAGCGTTAAGATTATACCTAATTGTACATTAATTTTATAGTGTAATAAATTAAATAATAAAAAAAAGCTCAAAGCTTTAAACTCATTCTGTTTAGGTGATGTGGTGATTGTGTTTTTTTTCTAGACTCTTGCTATTGCTTGGTTCGGTTTGGACAATCCAAAACGGACGCATTATTTCAAGGTTGCATATAAAGTCAAGGAGTTGGCTCAGATAAGCCACCGACGATGGTCAAGGATTGATTCTTTGTGATTAAGCTTATTATGTGACATGAATTTTATTTGTTAACTTAAATATTTAATTGGACATTATAATGATTAATTTAATTCTTGACACCATGCCGCATGGGCTGGGCAAGATGATTAATCTTTAATTGAATGGAAGGACTTCCTGAGAGTTAACGAAAACAAAAACTGAACTGTTTGCTTTCCTGTCACGTGAACTAGTTAAGGCTTCGCCAGTTCAGAATCAAAAAAACAGTGAGTGTTTTTAAAAAATCACTGTAATTAAACTACTTCAGTTTATTCCTCAAAATTTACATAAAAATATTGAGGATTTTCTACAGATTTCTACAGACAGCCAAAATACGATTGAGAATTTTTGGCTTGATTGAAAAAAATCACAAACATACCTCTGAATTTGCCTAAATTTGCCTTTATAATAATACATATTACTATTTTATACAATCACCTTTTTATATGAAAATTATAACAAAAAATGTTTTATCTAAATATCTATCCGTTTTGCCGCCGCTCGAAATTCATTTTGGTTTTTTGACTGTTATTTTAATTTTATTTTACTTTAGTGATCTTTACATAGTACTTTCCCTCCGGCCGTGATGGCAACTGAGTTTGGCAACTAGTTGCTAAAAAGTATTGGATATTCTTGTTACTCAACCAGTTGCCAAAAACGAATATCGATTCTTGATACACACCTAGTTACCAACTAAGAATTTCTCAAAAAGGTATGGTTACTTAAAAAGAATTACCACTCTCAGTTCGTAACTAACATGTGTCGTAGGAGTCAAAAAAGTAGTTAAAAAAATCCTATTTAGGTTATATTTAAGTTAAAAAGAATGACAAATACTAATATTGTGAAAACAACGTAGTATAGGTGTATGCCTTTATTCCATGTAATTACATAACTACAGCTTAAAATAAAGTTACTGTAAATTAACAAGTAGGTTCCCCATTTTCAACAAAAATTAATATCTTATATCTCTAATTCGAATTTAGTAGTTAAATATGTATGTCCCTTTCCACGTTGTATAGGTACTTACATATATATTAACATCCCGCTTCCCATGTGGGTAGCATTTACTACTTGCTACTTGTTATTATTCTTTTTATGCATGCTACTCTTATACCGAGTACTTTATTTTACATTTGTGAGATCCAATATGCCAAAAGATCGGTAGGGGGTACCGCATTGCGTCGGCTATCGATTCGATGCCGAGTTAAGATGAGCGACAAAATCAATTAAATTAGCCACAACTTTCTGCTGATAAAAAGACAGGTGCTTTAGGCCAGGCCCTAATAAAGGTGGCTATACACGACACAACTTGCTAGGGGTCGCGGTCGGCTGTACTCTACACACGTAGCCAATTTCAGTGCGCATCCGATCGTCACAGATGTCCACTTTGCTTTCAAAATTGCAATAATTTAATTTTTTTGTTTTTTGTTTTTTTGAGGTGTTCGTCCATGTCTCCAATTTAATTCAATTCATTTATTCATAAAAACAATAAAAATTGTGTCTGAATATGTAGCTATGAAAATACAATAAAAAATAATAACATGTCAAACAATTTACAGTCAAGAATATTAGCGATATAAATTCGGAAAATGTCAAAGAGAGAAAAAAGTAATCCATTTCCAAAAAAATAATAACATGTCAAACAATCTACAAAAATACAAAAAAAAAGTTCTTCATCGTGTCTTTACTAAATTAATATAAGACCAATCTATCTATATAAATAAAAATGAATTGTTGTTCGTTAGTCTGCTTAAAACTCGAGAACGACTGAACCGATTTGGCTAATTTTGGTCTTGAAATGTTTGTCGTAGTCCAGGGAAGGTTTAAACGGTGAGAAAATATGGGAAAAGGAACGGGAACGGGCGAAACAAAGTTCGCCGGGTCAGCTACTTTGGTAATAAAGGCTGTAAAATAAAAAAGAATCATTAAAATCTGTTCACAATTGGCGATAATATTGCGTAACAGACATACAAAAAAAAATCCAACTCCCCCCGCCCATCATCACGCTAAAAGTGGCCTTTGGGTCTTGCGGCCCTGGGCTCTGTCTGCTTAGAGCCGCAATACCCAACATGCTCTGTCTGCCCCGTTAGAGATAAAGACGTGATAGTGTACCTGTATCAGTAAAAAAAAAGAAGATACTGGTCGATTGATAAGCTCCTCTTTTTTGAAGTCTATTAAAAAGCAGGGCTCGCAAGTAACATATACTGAAACTATTTTAAGGGTGCATTCAGTCCACGATACCGAACAACTTTCCCAAGGAACGTATATCGAAATATCAAAAATAAGTTTTGGCCTCCCATACAAGTTGACCGACCAGCTGATCCGAGTTTGTATGGAGAGCCAAAAAATATTTTCATATTTCGATATATCTTCCTCGGGAAAAGTTGTTCAGTATTATGGACTGAATTTCAGTATAATTTGTAACACGTTATATATTATATTATTTATTAGCTACAATGTCAAAGAGAATTTACACGATCTCACGTTGCCAACCTTCCAATGTCTACTTTGATCTGTCAAACTCATGCTCCCACGGGAATTAGGCATGAGCTAAAATATGTTTTATGAATAACGGTTATTTTCTTGCTGAATTTTATATATTTTTACGTAAGGTAAATTACGCCAAATGCGACAAATTACGAAGAGAAATGTACCCATATAGCCCAGGCGGTTGGAAACAACCGACATGCAATTTGCTGGGATTAGCCTACAACACGTTTCAACACATTACAAACTGCCGTACAGCACCAGATTGTTACTGCAGATTATATGAAAAATTATGTCGTGTTTAGCCTAACCTTTAGGTAGAATAGGCAACTGGCAACAGGCCCGCGTCGATTAAAAGCCGAACGGACTATACGAGTGTGGGACTTCGACCTGTTCCGGCGCTCTAGGCGAGTTCCCACATAGAAGATAGTAGAAGAGGTAGAGAATAGAGACTCGATAAACGATGGATTATATGAAATTTATTATCTGATACTGACTGTTACATACGAGTATCAAATAATAATATTTAATTTATTAAGATGCAACAAATAGAGAGAAGCAAGCGATCAGCTTAAGAGATGATGGTGGAATGAGTGAAAAGGGATCAGTCAATGATTTGAAAAGGGAATGAAAGAAAATTTGAAATGAAATGAAGAATGAAAAACTTACAGGATGAGATGAATAAAGGAGGTTTGAACAGGATGCATGCAGGATCATGCATATCGTTACACGAGTACTGATTTATTTTTCGGCGAGCCAATGTTTCCCAATTCTTTTTAGAGGATCCATCTGATACATTCTAAGCTTCGATTTTAAGTATGTTTTTTTTTCTTTTCTCGCAGACCAGCATTTAGGTAATGATGCACACAAAAAAGAATGAATAGAAAATTGGATATAGCTCAGTGACTTTCCAAATGTATTTTGATATTTAAGGTCGATTCCGGTTACGAAGCGAGGCAGACTTGATTGTTATCAACGTCGTCGAATAAACATCTGAGATTCAATGTACCTACTTATGTCTGACAAAATGTCAGTTCGAATATCTCATTTTGTACATTATACCACACACAGACCTACCACTACTAGACCTCTATAGTGCGTGGCCACCTTAGTGCATCTCTTTCTATCTTTGATTGTTACCTTCACCCATATGTTGCACACGTCACAGAACACACTATGGTTACTAACTTATAATAAGCTCAAACAAAACCCTAAATCACCTTTAAAATGATAAAATCCCTAAAATTAATAACTTTTTTCGATCATTTTGTGGTTTGTTTGGCTCAGATTTTGACAGTAGGCCAGCTTATAGCAGCCACGCTGATAGAGACAAAAAAACATATCAGCGTTTCTTTCACACTCACGTTGTACTGTATTTGACAGTCTCTTTCTAGCAATATCGTTGCAAGTCTTGTAGTGGTAGGTCTGTGATTGTACCTTACCTTTGTTTGTACCTTATTTTATTATACTATGCTTATGAAGGAAGACAAATGCACAATATGTATATGACAAAAATCTAAAAATATGTTCTTGAGATAGCTTTGGCTAAAAGAGTCAAAAAATGTTTTAGTTCATAAGATACTTACCAAAATATTTTTTTACAAAATGTCTTGAAAACTAAATAGTGTAAAAAGAAAACAAGATTAAACCTTTATTCCTTGAAGAGTTAAGGAGTTTTTAACTAAAAAGACAAGTTCAAGTTGTATCTTATTTTTCTTGGCGGAGCAAACTGATATAATCTTGTTAGCAGCTCTTAAAACTACGCGCTTAAAGCTTCATAACTTGATTATCTCCTTGACAACAAAGTGTATTAAAAAAGAGGACTGTAACTGTTTCTGAGTTCTGAGTATTTTACCATGAACATCGTTTGCGGTGTGGTTTTCAGTCTAGAATCTTTTCTTTAACTTAGGAGCTTGCTCTTGTCGGTGGAGTTAAGTGGAGATGCCTCCATTCCTCCATGCTCTCATCTTTTTAATGACTTGGTAGGACCTTACTCCTAACCCTTGCTTAATTTGTTGGATAAACGTCATCCTTGTTCTCCCCCTTCCTCGTCTCCCTTTTATTTTTCCTTCTACTATTATTCTGAATAGATTGCTATGTCTTATTAGATGTCCAATCATCAGTCATCAATCATCAGTCTAGAATAGGAACACTTTTATGTTGTAGACAAAATCAGTTTTTTTTTACACTATACCTATAGGCAATTTCGGGTTAATAAATTAGGTACTTAGCCTAATTTATTAACCTGAAATTGCCTATAGGCCTATATCTAGGCAAATAATAATAATAATAATCTTACAAAACATAGGTTTATTTTTAACTTAACAAAATAAGATGGTTTATTTTAGTGGGAGCAGAATATTTAATTATAATATAATATGCAAACTATCCTTCTGGTTCCTACACTAGGCGTGGCCTGTTTTGTAGGCAACCAGTCTCTGTATTACCAAATTCTTATTCCATGTTATGTCAAATACTACTCGGATTCTAATATTATCATTTTAATATACTAATATGCGTTTTTTTAACAAATATTAGTTAAATAGGAGTATGTGGTAAGTTGTGAGAGTGTGGATGTAAGTGTTAGTGTGTGAGTGTCTAAGTGTCAGGGTGCGTTCGTGTGTGTAGAATGTTTAGTCGTGAAATATGTTGTGTAAGTGTGTTTATATTATTGTAGTCTAAAGTATTGCCAGATTGAAATATTAAGTTTTAATTGTCGGATTGTGCATTGTTTAATTGAGCACATGGAATTAACTTTATTATAAATATAAGGGTGTAGGTAAGGGCTTTTTCTCGCAAAGGTTGTGTTAAAAGATGGGAGTGGTAGTTGAAATATTCGTTTCTGAAGCATATTTTCGTAGTTGGGTGATCGGAGAAAATCTTTGTGCATTTTAATCATTACTCTTAGAATGAACGTTCCACGTACACTAAGGACGTTTAACTCGTCATAAATACATTTCGTGGAATAACTAATTGGCCTTTTTAAAATTATTTTAATTATACAGCGTTGCGCTCTCTCCAATAAAATCATATAACTGGTTCTTACAGTCAAAATAAGGAGAATATATAATTTATCTAACATATTTGACTATTAGCCATCAGTATGGAAAACTTCTACACCCTTATTTCTTTCAAGTTCGTATTTTGAGTGAATAAAACTAGTAATATGCCTAGATATACGCAATTTCTTTGAAATTAAAAAGTACTGCAGAAATATGACATGTCATTTCAAAATAAAAGCTAGACTGCGTTTATATGGAAAAGTCTAGGGTAAGGGGACACTTAACTACTTCATAATTTCGTCTCTTTAAGGCCGTACCTAAATTTTCCGGGGTCCAGTGCTGCCCCCATTTAAAATAAATCATTTCAAAGAAAACGGAGACATCATTTAAAATTTTGCAACTACCAAGTCCTAGATAACCCTTCAAAGTATTTTATGAACTACTGTTTAAAGTTTATAATCAGAACGTTAAGCTTTACTACGCACATTTGCTAAAAGTGGCCGTTTTTCGCAAATGTGCGTAGTAAAGCTTAACGTTCTCACTTTAAACTGTAAACAGTAGTTCATAAAATACTTTGAAGGGTTATCTAGGACTTGGTAGTTGCAAAATTTTAAATAATGTCTCCGTTTTTTTGAAATGATTTATTTTAAATGGGGGCAGCACTGGACCCCGGAAAATTCAGGTACGGCCTTAATCTGTCATTTTCAACAACCACCACTTGCTTTTGGTGAAGAAAAACATCATGAGAAAACCTGCACATCATTTAGCTAAATCAGATCCCTTTAGAAAGATGTTATGAAAAGGCTTTGATAGGTGTTTCTCTACTCTACGTAATCGAACCAGAAATGAGAAAAATCGTAGGAGAACAAAAGTCTAATGGCTAACTGACATAGCCCAGTGGATTAGCTCGTTGAAGTGGCCGTGGATGGGACACGCACTGACTAAGTTAAGCTAAGCTAAGCGTAGGACTCCTAACCACAAGCTGGTCAGACGAGAGTCGATGGCCGATGGGGAAAAAAGGTTCTCGAATGGCGACCTAGCATTGGCAAGCGAAGCGAAGCTACCCACAAGGTAGTCAGACGACTTGACCAAGGTCGCTGGGAAGCGCTGGTTGCAAGTCGCTCTAAATCAGTCATCTTCGAAATTAGAAATGATGAGATACCTTTAGGCAGCTCGAAAAATCTGACACCAAAGACTCGATAAGAAATAATTTCGTCTCTGCGAATATAGACGGGGCATAAAGCTAGTGGAAAATATAATTAAACATTTAATAGCGTTCTCATTTATGTCAGGCAAGGTCAAAGACAACTCTAGTAACATATTCAGTCGCCATTAACCCTTTCGCAGCTAAAAGTTACAGATTAAAGAAAATAGAGAAGTTACTAGTCTGCCCCGACTCGCACTAAACGTGTAACTTCAACATCTTATCCTATCAATTGGCTCTTTTTTAGCTAATTAGTTCCCATATTTGGGCTAAAACCTTTTTTTATTTTCTTCTATCTTCTGTTTCATTCTTTATCAAAAGCGGAAAAATCGTCACTCCATCTCATCTTAGGTTCAAATATATTGGGCAGGTTTAAGTATTATTTATCTTATAAGTATGAAGCTAACTCAATAGACGACCTCTGTGGCCTAGTGGTCACCATGCCAGGCTGACACACCGGAGGTCCCGGGTTCGATCCTCGGTCAGGTCCGTGAGAAAATGATCTTTTTCAGATTGACCTGGATCTTGGATGTTTATCTATAGGTATATGTATTTGATATAAAATTTAGTATCGTTGATTTAGTATCCCATAACACAAGTCTCGAACTTTCTTTGGGGCTCGCTCAATCGGTGTTAAAAAAATAAGTGTAAAAAAAAAAACTGAAACTGCAGTGGCTGGCAGCACAATTCACTATCAAATAATATTCACTTTTATTTCTATCGACGAAACGCATAGTATAGCTTGAGAAAGACTTGGCCGCTGGCAGGCGCGAGACCTGATTTAGTCAAGAAATGCATAGAATATTTCGTAGCAATAAATAAAGGTGAATATGGTTTGTTTAAAGTATTTACCAGCCTCTGCCATTCCAATCTGAAGCGGAGCTTAGTTTATTACTTTAGGAAAGACGATGTACGATTTCGGTCCTATAATATACGTTAAAATATACGCGTACACACAATTTACACTTTTGTCCTATTTTTTATTTGTACAACTACGGAGGGTTAATTTAGTCAGGGAGCAAAATGTAACGTAAAAAGTGAGTCCTGTGTTAATATTTGTTGGGTTATAATACTTGTATTTTTGTAAAGAAATATCTTTTTTTCCTTATACAGGGAGCGGCGGAAGAACTTCGTTATTTAAAATAACCAGTCAAGTGTATGTCGGGCCATGCGCAGTGTGCGCCGAGTTTACACCTCATGGTTTAACGACTTAAAAAGTGGATTATATTTACAATTGACTATATGTGATCAAAGCGCGATATTTTAAAAACCAATATGATTTTTTTCTTTTTAAAATCAAATATTTCACAAAGGGATCCCTGCATCGAGTAATGGTATTTACTAACTTACAATATTTTTTCAAGACCTTTTCAAAGATACCCCAGACAATGGGTAAGTCGAGAAAAAAAATGATTCCCACATGATGTACATACATGTTGTTTGAGTGAAACCGCGGACAAACTGACGGACAGACACGGCGAAACTATAAGGGTTTATTGTTTACTACGGAACCCTAAAAATTATAAAACGAAGAAATCATGATGATATTTGTGTTTTTACATAACGGTAGTTAGTATTAACGGTAGTTAGTTAACGGTAAGTTCTCTGGGGTTTATCATCATCAGGTCTTTTTTTGTCTCCACTACGGGAGCACGACCCTCGCTATACAAACAGAGCCATATATTAGTCAGAGCAGGCAGAGGATTTGGCTTACACCCTCAACCCAGACGGGTTGAAGAGGTCTCATTGATGTTTTTAAGCTTTGTTTAGGTTGTATTTCCTAAGTCGCCTTCTACGACATTCACGGGAAGACTTGGAGTGGTCCTATTCTATACTTTGCCGAGAACACTCGGCTAACATTTTATAAAATAATGCCACTTGTGACTGATCGTTGAAATGGACTGCTCAAATAACTGAAATTAGTCGGACCGTTACTTATTCACTTCAATATCTTAACCGCTTCAGAAATTTTCTCCCTATTAAAACTAAGATCACATTGATCCAAACGTTGATTTTTCCCATTATTGACTATGCTGATGTGTGTTATCCAGATCTTAATGTGGATTTTCTCAATAAGCTGGACCGCCTTCTTAACAACTGCATCCGTTTTATTTTCTGCTTGCGTAAGTATGATCACATTTCTGCTTTCCGTTCCAAACTCCATTGGCTTCCCATCCGACTGCGCAGGCAACAGAGACTTCTATGTTCACTTTTCTCTATTCTTAAAAATCCCTTTTCTCCGCAATACTTAAAATGTAAGTTTTAATATCTTGCGGACATGCATGATCGGCAACTTCGCTCCAGTAACACGCTCAAGCTTCAAATTCTCTTTTATCGATCTAGCTTCATGTCCAATTCCTTTACTTCTCAAGCTATACGGCTTTGGAATGCATTGCCCGAGGACATCAGACAAATATCTAGTAGACATTTATACAAGAAAAAAGTGCATGATTTACTTTTTGAATCTTTCAACAATTAGGAGAATTCATCGTTTCTTTCTGATCTTTAAATATATATATATGTATATATGTATGTATATAATATGTTGTATGTATAAATATAGTATATTTATTTTATACGATATTTATGTATGATCATTTAATAGTACTTATTATTTCTGGATTGTTTCTATCTATTTTAGACGCCAACTATTCTATCTGTTTCTCTTCTCCTAAAGGTTGACAGGGAGAGAATGCTTTAGCATTAAGTCTACCTATTGTAGCTTTTGGCTCAATAAAATTAAATAAAATAAAATAAATAAAATCTTATGCCTTACAAACGTGCATGATTTTAGATTTATTATAATGCAGAAAAACTGATAATAAGAAGGCTATTTGACTCCAAAAAATTATGACGTGGTACTTATTATACCTCTAAATTCTACAGAAAATTATTGTTTTGACGTTTAGAAAAAAGTATCTGATTTGACTTGTTGGAAAGTAGAGGATTCAAATGTAAACAAAAGTAACACATTTCCGGAATGGGTCGCCTAATGTTACAGAAGCTATAGAATGTCCTACAATTTACAATTAGAGAGGCGGGACTAACGGGTCATTGGAAATAATTACTGCCACCGTAGTGGTCTCGGATTTAACGACCAGGACCCGTTGGAGGTGCATTTGCAGATTTTCTTAATACAGGTATAGGAAAAGTAGAGTTCCAAAATAGAAATGTCAGAAGGAGAAAGAGAAGTTAACTAGTGGCTCTGTGAGCTGTAAACCTCGCGACTCACCCAATCCGCTGAAATTTATCGGATTAAAAAGTTGTTCAGTCAAAAAAGTTGTTAAGACAAAAAGTGTAACAAAAAAAAGTTATGACATATTTGAAAATCTTTCGAAATGGCTGAAACGTGATTATTTTAATGTTTTAAACCCCCATAACAGTGCCATTTTGAAAAATTTCCTTAAACTGAACGGACAAAAAATTCTATATGGTTATCTAACCTGCTTATAAAATATGACGAAAATCGGTTGAGAATTGCAACCTGCGAGAACAAACCGACAGTCAAACTGACAGACAAAAGCATTTTGGCCAATCGCCCGCTCGCTCGATCGAAAATTTTTATATATGTAGTATACAGACAAACTAACGGCTTAAAGGAAGGACTGGGGAACTGTCGCCACTAATAGAGATGCATGGAAGGCTGGAGGGGAGGCCTTTGCCCAACAATGGGACACTATATGCTAGTAAAAAAATATATATATGTAGTTGTAGTATCACATTCGCAATGTTTCAAATTTATTTTTCTTTTGTCATACCGACAAAGCTGTCAATTCTTTCAAACGCTTACAAATACACTTAACAAAGAGGTTGCGCGTTAAAACATCACCTACACAGATACACTTTCTCCTTTTATCTTGGCGCGTTCCCGGTTGTATCCTCAGCTGTGCTGCTTCGGAGCATGGGGTGCCCTTTCTGCTTCAGTTCACATTCTCACTTTCAGTTTGAAGTGAGAACGTGAAGCTTTTCTTCGCACATTTGCCAAAAGTGACGTGTGACACTTTCTGGCGTGGACACCATCATCGATTTAAATTCTGACCATGCCAAGATTTAGTCAAAAATTACTCAAAACTAGTCACCAAATATAAGATTTAGTCAGTCTGTAGTTTAGAAGTTACAAGGCTGTTTTTCGCAAATGTGTAAAGAAAAGCTTCACGTTTAAACTGTAAACAGTAGTTCATTAAATAGTTTGAAGGGTTATCTAGGGCTAACTAGAGACAAAATTTTAAATGATATCTCAGTTTTCTTTCAAATAATTTATTTCAAATGGGGCAGCACTGGGTTCCGGAGAATTCATGTAGGTTGCCCCCATGCTAAGGTGTTAAGAGTTGCCCCATGTTAAGAGTCCTTACCCTAGACAGAATCAGACTTACAAAGTCTAGCTTTTATTTTGAAACGGCATGTCAGATTCGGGCAAAAATTGGTTATTTCCATGTTATTTCAAAGAAATTGCATAAGCGTACAACTAGTTTATGACACTGGACGGCATTGGGGTTTAAAGTTTTACGGAGAAAGTTAAATTAAATTTATCAGAGATAGGAGACTCTCGCGAAAATTTGAGAAATGCGAGTGAAGATGTAATATTTTTAGAGGTTTCATTTTGAAGTGGATTTTTACAGTATTAGGTACTTTTATGTTGACTATATAGTGACCAAGGATAGTGACCGTGGTTCGACTACCTCTGTGGTTCCAGTGGTCAAGGCGTTTGCCTTGTGATCCGGAGGTCGTGGGTTCTAATCTCACTGGGTACATACTTTGTGAAAAGTTGTCTCCTGTCTGGTTAGGATATTGCAGGCTTGAATCACTTGATTAACGAAAGGCACGTAAAGCTGTTGGTCCCGAACGCTATCTAGCGTTTGTTTAAACCTATCCTAGAACTGACGAGGTTACTGGTTTTTACAAAGTCGCTCTGTGTAAAAACCAGTAACCTCGTCAAATCACCTAGGTTAGGTAGCGGACCCCGGGCTCTGAAGCGTTGCCGCTGAGGATTCAACCGGAAATACGCTCGGATGATGATGACAATTAGTTTATGACAGTCAAAATATGTACGTGAAAGAAAATTTGACCATCAGGACACCTTCTACACCCTTATATTTTCTTTTAAGTTTTTAAAATTTATGCAATTTGTTTTAAATTACAAAATACTGCTGAAATTATAAGAATAATCAAAGTAAAAGCTAGACAACGTTTATTTACACAAATTTACTCTAGCCGAACCGACAGCGATCCATGCGCGGTGAAAAGATCGCGGTAGGTCAATGAGGTTTTTTTTGTTTTACATTAAATATTTAAGAGTTATTTTTAAAGTAAGACATATAATGACTGCCTTATGTTTAATACAATTAAAATCCAAAGTTACAAGTGCTAATTTATTGTATTTCTTGAATACTTTCCGTTTTAGTATAACTCTGATGTGATTTGGAGGCAACTTCGCAATGTTTTTCTATCGAGAAAATTTTAAGCAATCGCGTTTTCGAAACATATAACGTATGTAGTTAGTCCTGAACTTGATGTGTTTTTATTTCAAAGTGAGTATTTCGTTACTATTGATAATATTTAAGATCGCTCTAAGTACTATTAGGGTCATACGGGTGTCTGTGTCTAAATTTTTATTTTATTTTTTTCAATGACTGCCATCATAGAGTAAGTAAGAGGATTTGCTTAAAATTTTAATATTTTTCTTTCTTTTGAGTGAACTGTAAACTTGATCGCTCTTTCCATTATGGAGCTTCTATTGAATGCTTGAGAACTTTAAGCTTGCGACTTGAAAGCTTCTTGCGATTTTATTTTCTGATTATTTTAGACCGCACGATTTATTGTTACCTATTATTGCAAATAAATTATTTGATTTCATATATTTGTCCAGTTAAAATTAAAATTATATTAAAACTAGAGAATGAAATTGAGATAAATTAAAACTATTTAAGAACTAAAAGATGAAATTGTGTGTTCCTATTAAAATATTACCCCTCGGTAGCGTAGCCAAAAGGTTGGCAGCATTGCCACGTTGTTTTTGTATTGTATTGCTGATTCTTTGTGCTAGATAGTTTCCAGCCCTTTTTTACGGGATACATCAAATAGTATTTTTGATATGTAGTTAAATAATTATTTAATTGTGAGAGGCCTTTAGTCTTGCAGTGTTTATACTTATATTAGCTGGTAAAAAATAGAATAGAATTTTTCAATAAGAATAACTTTTCTGGTCATAACATCACCTACTTCAAGTCCCTGCTGCAGCTTGAAAAATCGAACATCGGTTTTGACCACTTTTTAAAAGAAAATCTTGCCTTCCCAACACAAACTCGAGTACCATTCTATAATACATATAAAAGTTATATTCTCTTATTTCAATGCTTCGCTCATACAAAAATATTGCATTATTTTCAAACGCTTGATCGCTCAAAGGACGCAAAATAGTTTTTCAGTCGAAGCATTGTTGTAAATTTTTATTACTTTATTAAATTTTCATGAAATGAGCAGGTTCTTTGATCCTGCTCATAAAAGATTCTGTCTAATAAAGGCGAAGTAGCTATAACGGTGAAAATGATAGAAATACTCAGTAAATTTATTTCTCGTTGGTTTTTTATGCTTGGAGGTGGCCGACTCTGGTGACAGATTTTTCAAGCAGCCTGAATCACTGACAAAGCTTGACAACCATACGATTTTAAAGCTGAGACCAACGGCTTATTTTTCGACAGATTCAATCACATTTGAAAGGCACACTAAGAAATTTAACCGTGTGGTTCCCAGCAGAGTAGAATAGGACCACTCCAAGTATTCCCGTAGATGTCGTAAAAGGCGACTTAGAAAACACAACCTAAACAAAGCCTATAAACATCAATGAGACATCTCCAAACCGCCTAGCCAGCCTAGAGAGTGTAGGCCAAATAATCTGACTGCTCTGGCCTTAATAATATATGGCTCTGTAGTACAGAGAGGGTCGTGCTCCTGCAGTGGAGGCTAAGAAAGACTTGTTGATGATGACTTCATTCTACATAAGATCATGCAAAAATTGTCTAAAAGGGGAGAGCGGAGAAGGGTAAAGAAAGGAAGTTTGCTGTAGCGTTAATTAAGAACGGATTTCACTGAAATTAATTTGCTAAGCCAGGGGAAAGAGGAAAGTATCGGTTATTCCATGATTACGTATTCTAATACTCAATCATGCAATAACGCTCGCGAGCGAATCAGCTCGCGAGGTCTACTGTTCTCACAGCACCACTACTAAGAACATGGTAATATTAATCGCTTCCACCGCAATACTCCAAATTCAACCCATATTCAGATTATTCCGCCTCGCCTCACTGATAGGGTTGTCAAATATCAAATACATCACTTGTCTAAACATTCCTATTTGCCAACTGTTTCAGTACTAATCTCAAAATATCGAAAGCATAAAGGCTGAATTGAGGCAGGCCTGTGTCGCTTAGGTATCGAAAATGTACCTACATTATTATTATGCGCGCAGGCGGCCCCTCGGGGTGGTAAATTCAGTTATACGAATCGTTTGTCCAGAGTCATAAGGATGAAATGCAATGCAAAAAAGGCTTGCAATGGATGTATAGGTATCTAAACAAATAGGTGCTGAGTTGACGTGAGCTAAATTAAACCGTATCACCAACAACACTGAGTAGTTATTTCTTTGAATTTCTTTGCTGAGTTAGACTTCTGTACGGAGTATTAGTCTGTATTCTGTCGTTGAGGTTAGATAAACATCAAGTTACCACACATGTGTTACAAGACATTCACATTTTGTTTAGTGCAAATGTTAGAAAGGATGTCTTCTATCATCATAATACTATAAAAGTATAAAAATTTAACTAAATCCTTCAAGCTACTACACCATACCACAGAATACATTAAGAGTAAACAGAAGGGAATCTCCTAAGGTACGCGCAATATGCGTCCACGTTCCCCGCACCCGCACCTCTTCCCCGGTTCTTGACGGCCAACGTGAGTCATCGTGGCGAAAACGGGGGAGAGGTGCGGGGACGGGGAACGGGGACGCATATTGCGCGTACCTTAGGAGATTCCGGCCTGTGACCATACTATGTAACCAAGTCATATATAGCAGATGAAAGTAGATCCGTTTGGTGAATCAGACCGGAATAACTCATAAAATTATTAGCACTATCAAAACATTTATCGGTAAATACTAACTTACTTTTTTATTTAAAAATGTTAAATTATTATTGTTTATTATAAATTAATAAATTTATATTGTTATCCAATAACACAAGTTTAAAACACTTAATCTGAGTCTAGCTCAATCTGTGTGATTGGTTTCTATATACAGGATGAATTTTTAACCACTAGCAAAAATTTTTAGAGCTAGTTCAGTCCATGATACTGGACTACTAAAATCAATAAAAAAATCGTCTTTTTATACAAAATCCGTTGAGTTGAGTGGAGTACCTGATTTGTTTGGAAAGCGTTAAATTTATTTTCTTTTCTAGTTTTTATGTAAAGTAGATATTTAGAACGTTCTCCAAAAATTTTGATAGTGATAAAAAAAACACCTGTATGTTTAATACGTTTATTATTAGTTATTCATTATATTTATATTTATATTTCTTCGGTATTTTATTATAGTTATTTGGGCGAAAGTTTGTCAAACGAATTAAAAATTAAACTATATTATTATAACCTTTTATGAAACCTACTTCTGCTCAATTTATATTTAGTGAGTTCAGTCCTAAACTAACAACGCGTAACACAATTAAAGGAAAAATGTCCATTATGGAGGGAAACCCACACTATTTGTCCACTTTGTGCCCGGGTTGGAGCAATATACAGTAACGCGATTATCACACTGCCACGCATCACGCTGCATGTTGCGTTTTCTGTGTTTTGGACTGTGCGTGTTTTCTATACAAACGGAGATACTTACAAGCAACGTTAGAACACGCATTCACGCGCTACGCTGCGTAGTGCGGGGCAATGTGAGAATCGCCTAACAGGTTAAGTAACAACCAGTAAGTTTGTGTACGGGATGGGTCACTATAGTTTATGCAACGTGAAAGGGACGTATGCGTAATATGAAACGAACCACGCGGGCTATATTAGATCACTATAAAAAAAAATTGTTCAATAGACGTATATCTATACTAATATTATAAAGCGGAAGAGTTTGTTTGTTTGTTTGTTTGTTTAAACGCGCTAATCTCAGGAACTAATGGTCCAATTTGAAAAATTCTTTTTTTGTTGGGTAGTCCATTTATAGAGGAAGGCTTTAGGCTATATAACATTACGTTCCGACAACCACGCGAACGAAGTCGCGGGCACAGTTAGTAGGACAAATAACAGGTTAGGATTGGTTCTGGTCTACTCTTTGCGTTGCGTAGGTCAGGCGGCAGTCGCTCTGTGTAAAAAAAACCAGTAACTTCGTCAAATCATCTAGGCTTAGGTAGTGGACCCGGGGCTCTGAAGCGTTACCGCTGATAAAGTAACCGGGAATACGCTCGGAAGCTGGTGATGATGATATAAGTACAAATAACATAGATTGAGCTAGCCCCAAAGTAGGTTTAAACTTTTTTTATGGAATACTAACTCATGATATTATATAATATTTTATCATAAATACATATATAGATTGAACACCCAAGGACAATTGAAAAAGGCCATTTTCCGACTTGCCCTGGCTGGGGATCGAACCCAGAACTTCGGAGTGGCGGACTGGCGTGTTAAATACTACACCGCGGAGGTCATAATTCTTGTTCTCGAGACGAAAGGCTATTGATTAATGTAATTAAATCAAACTACGCGTATCATAATATCACTGTAGTATAATAAAATTAAAATAGTAAAAAAATAAAATAAAATACAATTTTCCATACAAAGTGGCCGGGCGGCTACACACTTTTTAGATTTTACTACAAGGCGTATTTTTTTGTTACGGTCTCGTACGATTTACACAGGACCGTGACGTCACAAGCCTCCCACTTAGTATTTTTTTATTAATTTGTTAAACGGAATGATAAAACGAGTCTATTATTTTTGGATAATTTAACTTACTGACTAAATAGAATAATACTTTAATGACCTAGGCAATATTACAGTCATAATCATCCGAGTGTATTCCCGGTTGCATCCTCAGCGGTGACGCTTTAGTCAGAGCCCATCCGCTACCTAACCTAGGTGATTTGACGAGGTTACTGGTTTTTACACAAAGCGACTGCCGTCTGACCTCCGCAACCCAAAGGATACAAGAACCAATCCTAAGATAGGTTTTAACAAACGCTAAATGGCGTTCGAGACCCCAAGCTTTACGTGCCTTCCGAAGCCACGAATCACTTCTTTCCGGATAATCAGGTGATTCAAGCCTGCAATATCCTAACCAGATTGGAGACAACCTTTCACAAAGTATGCTTCCCAGTGAGACTAGAACCCACGACGTCCGTATCACAAGGCACACGCCTTGACCACTGGACCACGAAGGCAGTCGAATCACGGTCACTATTCAACGTAACCGTAATACTGTAAAAATCAAATTCCTGCAAAAATCAAATGCAACCTCAAAACAATATCACATCTTCGCTCGCATTTCTCAAATTTTTGCGAGAGTCTCCTATGTCTGATGAATTTAATTTAACTTTCTCCGTAATACTTTAAACCCCAGTGCCCCCCCACCTCACGTGGATTGGTAATAGGAGGAAAATCGCTTAAAAATTTGCGATGTCAGACCTTCCTTTACTTTATCGAAATTGTTTGCTTGTAAGTTGCTACTTAATTAATTAATTTCCGACGTGACTTTACTGCCTTCGAGGCAATTGTTTTAGTCTCACCAAAGAGGGGAAGAGTCAAGTAAAGGGACAAAGCAATTAGGGAATGAAATTAAATGTAACTACTAACGTATAATAACCTAAGACTAGCATAAATACTTAGGTACTAGTGATACCGTGAGCTGTAGATTTCAAGAGTCTGTCTTTACATAGCTTAATGTCCATTTCGCACCTCGAAATTGCAAGACTACTTTTCTAAAATTGAAACGACTCGAAAAATCCTTGTATCTTGCTCACAAAATTTCACAACAATTGGTTGAGAAATGCGACCTGAAAAGGTTGGATCAAGAACAGCTGGAGAGCCGGATATACTAAACCCAAGCTTAGCTCGCGCTTTTCGCTAGTAACAATAACTTTTCACTACACACCTTCCTGAATATAACTGAATTGTCTTTAGGCAGAGGCACTTATTTCTCTTTCTGTTTAAAAAGAACTAGTTTATTTACTGTTAAGAGCTTAAAAGTTTACATTGAAGATTTTTTTGTGTGTGGCAGAGATGTTGAAGGTAAATAGATTCCGCCATGTCGTCTCAAAAGCATAGCCTGTTTTAAGGTGAATATAGAAGCAAATGGCCTTGAAGTGGCGCCCTCATTTGAAATAAATTGTTAACTCGTGAATATGGAGATAATTTCCATATTGCTCTCTGTCATGCACTAGATAGCCCTTTAAATTATTTTATGAACAACCGTTGAAAGTATTTACATTAGTCCGTCTAGCTTTAAAACTTACCTCCGCCAAAAGTGGCCACGGCAAGTTTTAAAGCTAGACGGACCACTAATAATAGTTTCAACGTTAGTTCATAAAATAATTTAAAGGGCTATCTAGTGCATGACGAAGAGCAATATGGAAATTATCACCATATTTACGAATTAACAATTTATTTCACACTTCAAGGCCATTTGCCTATACATTCACCTTAAAACGTAGTGGTCACATTTTTTGTACGCGTATGACGCCAGGATGTTTCTATTTAATAGCGTCATACACGTCGATTGTCATTAGACATTGTCATTTAAATTTTGCTACTTAATAAAGTAGCAACATAATTATTATGTCGTATTAACAGTTTGGCGAAGTCCCATTCTTGCAACAGTGAATGCCGATAAGAGGGAAAGAGACACAGACAGTTTTATTTATTTATTTTATTTATTTAACTTTATTACAAACGTAATAGGCGGACTTAAAGCCATAGGCTTTATCTACCAGTCAACCCACTGGTGATGCCGAGAAAAAGAAAATTTTAGAAGGAGGTGCAAGTTATGTAGATATTGTCACATTTACCTTATGAGGATAGCAGTAACAATATAATATATATATATAAATATATATATATATACATATGAATAAACCTACATTCAAAATATACATGGTTATAATATACAATATAATAAACTATACGTAAACTACATATTATATCATAATATCTATATTCTATCTGAAAGTTCACGAAGATAATGAGCACGCACTGCACTCTTGAACGCTACACGAGTACGGGCCTTCCGGACATTAATTGGTAGGGCGTTCCAAAGCTTTACCGCTTGAACAGTAAACGAACGCTCAAAGAACCCACTCCGGTGATTTGGTATAGCGAGACGGAGATTGCTAGAAGAGCGAAGATTTTTTACATGAGTATTACCAAGAAAAGTGAATTTTGATTTGAGATACCATGGAGTTTTAGGGTCAAATAGAATGGAAAAGAGGGTTGTAAGAATATGCAGCCGGCGACGCTGACGAACGGGCAACCACTTTAGTTGAGTACGGTAAGCCGACACATGATCGTACTTACGAAGGCCGAAGATGAACCGAAGATAGTTATTTTGAAGTCTGTCGAGTTTATTTAGATAGTCACAATTCAAGTCAGAGTAACACACATCACCATAATCCAGAATAGGAAGAATAAGAGTTTGAATTAGCATCGTTTTTACATTTGCTGGAAGAAAGTTTTTCAATTTGTACAAGGAGCGCAAACCATTGGTGATTCTACGAGCAGTCTCAGAAACTTGCACATTCCAAGCAAAACTAGAATCTATCTGAAGGCCAAGGTCTTTCACGCTAGAACTAAATGGAATGATGGAGTTGTCATACAAAACCGGTGGCAGGGAGCCGTTGTCAATACGACTCAGGAGCCGTATCTATCTATAATTTAAGAACTCCGTTTTTTTTCTGTGGATTAGTTTCCATGTCTCCCTCTCTTGAGCCATCCTTTTGACCTCCCTATACGACACAGCGTCAACATTCTCCTTTACTTGATCTATAAATGCTCTTCTTGGTCCCTTTTCTCTTCTTGCTTCTATTTTTCCTTGTATTATGTTTTTAATAAATTGATCGTGGCGTATAAGATGACCAAACTTCTTTCCTCTTCTAATATCAATTGTTTTCAATTTACATACGAGTTAAAAAATGAACTTTACTGGTTATTACATCACACTCAGTGTCAACACTCCCAAGTCTCAACTGATGACGTTGTTTTGGGCCAATCACGTGGTCAGCTGTCACAGGAAGAGAATACCTTGTTATATTACACCATGATATTAGATAACTGAACGGTAACCCGTAATTTGTACGTTGTAATTGTTATCGATTCGATAGCGATTATCGCCTCTCGACTCGATCGCTATCGATGTTGTAAAACAACTTGATATGCCTGTTATCGAATCAGACTTTGGTGCATTTCCAATGCATTCTTATTCGATATGAAATAAGGCAGAGAATCGAATGATAGAGTGGAATTGTGTATTTCATTAAATGAAGCTGCTACTGATAGTGTAATTCGTGAAATGGTGACATTTTTGTTGAAGTCCTAGTGAAAGTATAAGGAATAAAGTACGAACTTTCTGTTCTTTTGGACCTTCATATTAAACATAGGTATCTGTGTAAAAAAGATATAATTTATTTATACTTTACGATAAAGTGGCTTTTCTAAACTAACAAAATGGTGACAAAGTTTGGACTTTTGTTATAAAGTAAGTTTTAAAATACTTTTTACTATCATGCATCCTTATAACGGCACACAAACTTTTCAATAAAAAACCCGCAAAGTGCGAATCGGACTTGCGCACGAATCTATGCAACATTCGACACCAAAAAATCACGTTTGTTGTATGGGAGCCCCCCTTATATATTTATTTTATTCTGTTTTTATTATTTGTTGTTATATCGGCAACAGAAATACATCATCTGTAAAAATTTTCAACTGTCTAGCTATAGCAGTTCATGAGTTACAGCTTGGCGACAGACAGACGGACGGACGGACAGTGGAGTCTTAGTAATAGGTCCCGCTTTTACCTTTTGAGTAATTTTGTTCATGATCAGCCCAGTGTCTCTATAAAAACTATCAAAGTAGGTAGTTAAAAACCCTTTTTTTTATAAAAACTTGACTCTCGATTACTTATTTGTATGAAAGATCAAACCCTTTTTTGGGTTCCGTAGCCAAATGGCAAAAAACGGAACCCTTATGGATTCGTCATGTCTGTCCGTTCGTATGTCACAGCCACTTTTTTCAGAAACTATAACAACTATACTGTTGAAACTTAGCAAATAGATGTATTCTGTGAACCGCATTAAGATTTTCACACAAAAATGAAAAAAAAAGAATAAATTTTGGGGGTTCCCCATACTTAGAACTGAAACTGAAAATTTTTTTTCTCATCAAACCTATACGTTTTGGGTATCTATGGATAGGTCTTCAAAAATTATATGAAGGTTTCTAATATAATTTTTTTCTAAACTGAATAGTTTGCGCGAGACACACTTCCAAAGTGGTAAAATTAGTGTGTGAATGATAAAACTAAAAAAAATATATGTATGATGTACATTACCATGCAAACTTCCACCGAAAATTGGTTTAAACGAGATCTAGTAAGTACCTAGTTTTTTTTAATACGAACCCTTCATGGGCGAGTCCGGCTCGCACTTGGCCGCTTTTTTTCGATATGTATTTCTTGGGGAAAGTTGTTAAAGACTGAATCGGCTCTTAAAATAGTTTCAGTATATTTTGGTACACGTTATATATTATATTTTGATCCCTTGTTTCCTCCCTAAACCGTTACAAATAGTGTTATCATTTTAACCGGCAGCTATAAGGTTATTAATGTACTCATAAACTCGACACGCACTTACCACTTTATTACATCATAAAACACTCACGAGTATTATTGTACAAGATTAAACCCTATTAACGAAATTATTAAGGTCTTATTTGAAACTTTCATCTGCTAATTAATTAGATAGTTTTAATACTATAGTTGCCAAGTAGTTTCCCCCTTTTCCTCTACGAGTGTCGTAAGAGGCGACTAAACGATCTCGTTGAGTCCTACACATTGTCCTCCGTGCTATTATTTTATAAATGCTGGCTGAAAACAGTCAGTAAGTCGTTTAAGGGAAAGTGTATACAGTTTTATAATAAATTGCTGGAATATTTCCTTGATATGCCTGAATTATATAAAGAAAGTACTTTGTGAGAAGGCTTATTATAGTACCGATGATTACCTTTAAGACAAAAATGTCTGGCTTGAGCATGGCCCTTTTAAATATTTGTACACTTACAAATGCTATTATTTAGGTACAATTGGTACATTTAGAAATTGACAGTATTTTCAATTTTACTAATGACAGTATTCTTAATTTATGACATGACAATGTATTCTCAGTCCACTTATCTAATTTTAATAACAGTTTAATTGTAAGTGGAGAATATGATGCAGTGCAGTTTGTTCTTAGTAAGCAGTTTAGTTTAGTTTAGTCAGTTTAGTGCCTAAACTTTGTAAGCAAATGATCATACAAACATACGAAGATAAATAAATGATTTTGACTTTAACCTGACTATACCATCTTAGTGAGTAACCACCCGGGTTAAAACCCAGTCGTGGATTGAAGTATTTGGAAAGCTGTAAAATATTATTAACTGAGATTTTCTCGTAAAAATTAACCGTAAAAATACTTTAAGCATAAGCTGTTTCCACCCATAAATTTGGGTTATAACCCGGTTTTAACCTAAATCACCCGTAATAACCCGGGTGGATTGAAATGGGTTTGAACCCACTGCCCATCTCTAATCTACTGCAATCGCTAACTCACTGCCCCGCGTGGTGATTATGGCAAAATCCCCCCTTTACTGGGAGAGGCTTTTAGTCGTCGGTCTTGGACCGATATGGCGTAGTAAAGAAGGTAGGTACTTATAATTATGTCATGATTACGGACTTTCCAGCAAATTGGAGTGTAAAGACTGAGGACAAAGAATCGTGGAAGGACAAAAGACATAAGGCAAAAGAAATAATTGAGCCATATTTTATATTTTCCGTTTATCAGATTAGTCAAAGTTCACAAATATACAGAGCATCGAAGTTTCCGAGTTTGGACTTGTGACGTTATCTCTCTGTACAAATTTTACGAGATCGTGAGTCAAGAGAAATTTTAATGAGCTATATCTTCGTCAATATTTGTTATTCAGAAATAAAACCGGCCAAGTGCGAGTCGGATTCACGCAAGAAGGATTCCGTACCACTATCTATATAACATTAGACACCAACAAAATCCCCCCCCACCCCTTAAATATTTATTTTATTCTTTTATTTGTATTTATTGCTAAAGCGGCAACAGAAGAAAATTTCAACTGTCTAGCTATCAGACGGACGGACGGACGGACAGTGAAGTCTTAGTAATAGGGTCCCGTTTTTACCCTTTGGGTACGGAACCCTGGAAATAAAAAATATGTGTACAATGTTTTTATTAATCTATCTAATGGGCCAAAAATATTTTGTCAGTCAACATTATCACGAACGTCGAAGAATAGGTACGAGTATAGTATACTTATATTACGTCTAACAAAACATACTGTACTGAAAATATTTTTAGGGTAAGTATATATATATATATTAGGTTGGGGAAAAAGTCTTTTTTCGCATATAGTATGTATGAACTTGTAATAAAACCACTTTGGCTATACTATTTGTACCTGGCTGGTTTTGGTATCATTTAAAAGTTTAAATTTCAAAGAAGATAATTCCAAATTCATATTAAGAAAATGCGTGATTTTCATTTGTTTTTCTTACCGTCAAGATGAGTGAATCTAATGAAGAAATTAGATACATTTTAAAATTTTACTACCAAAAAGGTTAAAATGCAACGCAGGCCGCGAAAAAAATTTGCGATGTTTATGGACCTAGTGCAGTGTCTGTGAGAGTAACACAAATTTGGTTTAAGCGTTTTCAATCCGGAAATTTTGATGTCAAAGATGCACGTCGCTCTGGTCGCCCTGTTACGGTTAAAATGGATGCTATTTTTGAAAAAGTGGAGCAAGATTGGCATATCAGTAGTTACGACGTAGCTGAAGAACTGGGAATTGACCACAAAACAGTTTTGGCGCATTTGAAAAAAATGGGTACACAAAAAAGCTCGCTATTTGGGTACCTCACGAGCTCTCTGAAAGAAACCTAATGAATCGTGTACTCATTTGTGATTTTTTATTACGAAGTAATGAGACCGAACCATTTTTGAAGAAATTGATAAATGGTGATGAAAAGTGGATCACGTACGAAAAGAACGTGCAAAAAAGGTCATGGTCAAAGGCCGGTCAGGCTTCACAGACTGTGGCGAAACCCGGGTTAACTCGCAACAAGGTGATGCTGTGTGTGTGGTGGGATTGGAAGGGCATTATTCATTATGAGCTGTTACCGCCAGGCAGGACCATCGATTCAGAACTCTACTGCGAACAACTGATAATATTAAAGCAAGAAGTTGAGAGAAAGCGACCGGAATTAATCAACAGAAGGGGTGTGGTTTTTCATCATAATAACGCTAGACCTCACACATCTTTAACCACTCAGCAAAAATTAAGAGAGTTTGGCTGGGAGGTGTTAATGCATCCGCCGTATAGTCCTCACCTGGCACCTTCAGATTTCCACCTGTTTCGGTCTCTTCAGAATTCTTTAGGCAGTGTCAGGTTAATATCACGAGAGGACTGCAAAAACTAGTTGACGCAGTTTTTTGATCAGAAGCCCCAAAATTTCTATAGCAATGGGATCATGTCCCTACCTATAAGATGGCAAAAAGTTATCGAACAAAATGGTACCTACATACTTTAGTTAAATGTAAATAAACTATATTAAAAAATGTTTTGAATTTTCATATAAAATGCGAAAAGACTTTTTCCCCAACCTATTATAAATATACATATTACAATGAGAACGTTAAGCTTTACTACGCACATTTGCCAAAAGTGGCCGTTTTTCGCAAATGTGCGAAAAAAAATTTGCGAATAACGAAAAACGTTCTCACTTTGAACTGTAAACAGAAAGTTCATAAAATACTTTGAAAGGTTATCTAGGACTTGGTTGTAGCAACATTTTAAATGATGTCTCCGTTTTCTTTGAAATGATTATTTTAAATGGGGGCAGCACTGGACCCCGGAAAATTAAGTAGGCTGCGATTTTACAATTTTCGAATACTTAATAAATGTCTTTTCATTTTACATTTAAAGTTGACAACTGATCAAGTTTTCGTGACAAACAAAGGTTTTCGTAATTCAATGTTTTTATAGTGTTGTAAGTTAAGCCCACTCCTTCGATTGGCTTTTACGATGTGTGCGAGAAGAGTAGGAACTGGTACGTTATACGTTTATTCTTTTCTTTCAAACCAGCGGGTAATAAAGAACTGCATTGTTTTATTTTGTAATGGTACTCGATGTATCGATGTAAATCGATTCTGACCCTAATTTGTTGGAGAGTCGTAAAAGCTTGATTAACAGGGCTCTTATAGCCGTATTTAATTACGAATCGATTCTCCCGGAAATGTTCTGCAGCCGGGTGGTCCATGTAAAAGTCTTGGACTTTTAGGGGATCACAGACGACAATACAATACCGTATCCTATTGTATCTTAAGGTCAAATCTTCCATACTGGTATGGGAGAAAAGAAAAAACTTAGAACGTACCAGCTGCTTCTTTTCCCGCCAATCGAGGGATGGTCGAAAAACGAATAATCCGCTAGTTTCCAACAAGTCAAATTCTCACTCAATAGGCATTATGTCGAATTAGAGATCTTCTTCGTCTAAGCGCATTCCCGGTTGCATCCTCAGCTGTGCTGCTTCAGAGCCCGGGGTGCGCTTTCCCGCTTTTTCTTCTCCAAATATAATAATATATATACCTTGCAAAATGGAGAAGAAATAGCCGGAACACTTTAAATGACTTGGCTATAGTTTTACAACCGGCCGCCTGCCTGACGTCAACCCTCTTTGGGTATGCATTTGTTTAAAAGTTTTACAACCGGCCGCCGCCCGACGTTAACCCTCCTTGGGAATGCAATTGTAGCACGAGATGTTTGTGCTTAGTCCTTTAGTCGCCTCTTACGACATCCACAGGAAGAGATGGAGTGGTCCATATATTTCTTAATAATTTTTTGTTTCTGTCACGTGACGCTCGTGACATGTGGCACAAGTGGTAGATACTCCATTTCTTATCCAAATGTCATCAATTTAGTTTCCAACAAGTCAAATCAGATACTTTTTTCTAAACGTCAAAACAAACATTTTCTATATGTATATGGGATTTGTATGAAATATCGGACTGTGACATCACAGTTTCTTGGAGTCAAATAGCGCTCTTAATATCCGTTTAACAGCCTTAAAAAATCTAAAATCACGTTTAAAGTGGATGTGATCAATGACAAGTGTCACTATTTTGTGGCGTTTTATTCTCTTAACAGTACCAAATAATTTATTTTTGACCCGGGAAACTACCCAATTGTACTTTCTGTTTTTTTCCCCCATTAAATCTCCTGGGTCTTTTGGACTTTCACTTACCTTTGGATCTCTTATGAAATAAGCAGTACCTATGTCCTTTGTTTTCTTACTTTGTTTTATCATCATCATTCGGCTAGAAGGAGTGATTGAGCCCTCACCCTACACGGTAGAACCTGTGGTACTATTTGGGCTATAAATAAAAGAATGGACTGTAAAATTTAATATAGGTATAATACTAGTTAGGTATATGTACTGGCTATTTACAAAACTATCGGACGCGCGTAATGCCCAGCGAGTCGTTTGGCCGAGTTCTGAAGAAATGGTGGACGCTAGTCGCCGTCCGGCGAGCGGCGAGCCCCGCTCCCGCGCTCCTCGCTTCCCGCGTACTACCAGAGCTATACTTGGCCAGAATAGCCAAAGGAACCTACACACTGGCATTATAATGTATTCTGTGACACTGGCCAGACGGGTTGGAGAGGTCTCATTGAAGATTGTGTGTGATAAGCTTGTGTTTCTTAAGTCGCCTTCTACGACATCCACGGGAAGGCTTGGAGTGGTCTTATTCTACTCTGCAGGGAACCACACGGCTCCTACTTTGTTTGTTTCTGTGTTTTTGGTATTATAAACACAAATTAAATAATGAAATAAGAAATGGTGAAAAAATTCCACGTGAGCAGGACTTGAACCCGTGACCTTAGTCTCAATACGACTATGCTCTTACCATCTGAGCCATCACGTGTTCAACTCCGCACTCCGAATCTCGCCACCATTTGATATTCCTACACGCACTAGGCTTGCGTCACCAACACTACTATACTACCCACTATCACAAGTAAGGTATCTGAGTTAACCCATGTTACAATGAAGTTGAAAATCAATTAGAGTGGTATTTTTTCACCATTTCTTATTTTATTATTTAGCACTGCATTTTGAATGTCTAAAAAACCCTATAATTATATTATAAACACAGCACAGAAGAACTATTTTCTCAGATCTTACGTTTGAAGTTTGAAATGGGAAACGTTCTTAGGTTTATGAATAGCTAAATAATACAGCTGTAAAGCTTAGTCGGCGTAGGTTTTGTCTTTGAAGTAATGCGGATTATATCAAGTTAATCCAACCTTTGGGCTTTCTGACGAGTACTGTGTAATATTTACGGAAAACTATTCTCTTTTAGTGGTAATGACTTACTGACTGTGGTTAACGGTGTTACAAAGGTTCAATGTACTTGTAAATAAGTATACAGGGTAACTTTAAAACACCGGCGACATTTTTGGAGCAAGTTCAATCCGTGATGATAAACCACTTTCAATAAAAACAGATATCGTAAAACGAATAAAAATTCGGGCGTTCAGCCAAATGCCACGGACTGAACTTGCTCCAAAAACGTTGCCGGTGTTTAAAAAATAACCCTGTACAGTTTGTCTACAAATACGGTAATTTTCTTTCCTGCTTGTCTGGGAGAATACAAAAATTACTATATGAATTATATTCCTACCAAGTGGAAATAAATAAAACTATTTTGAAACAAAATAATAAAAAATAAGTAGCTGACTAAAAAAAACACAACAAAATTTAGATATTTAATTATTTTTTTAATTTAGGTTTAGATAGAATGTTATAATGGAAAGTTGTTTTTTGATGGGTTGACGACATCAGAAATCAGGATCGTGGATGAGAGTATCTCAGGACCGTGGTAAATGGCATTCATTGGGAGAGGCCTATTCCCAGCAGTGGGAGGTTCAAGGCTGGGAATGTTGATGATGAAAGTGGTTTTATATCAATAATGTTTTAATGAACATTATTTAATAATACTTTAAAAATCTTATTAATAGAATATTTAATTTAAAACATTAATTATATTGTACTTATTTAAAGCAGGATATCCACAGTGAAACAAAAAACCGACAATTAGAGAGTCGGTTGTTGTGACACGGTCCCGAATAATACCTTTGATAATATACAGATACAACCAATGTTTTCCAGTTGAATGGGAAGCCCAGTAATGGTTTCTATTGCTTTCATTTGTTTAGTCTGAGACAAGAATAGACGGTCAATGGAGAGTGCGGTCATTTCAGGGTTCTCTAGTAATTCGTACTTGGCTTAATTTTTTTATTATTCATATCTAATAGTAACCCTGTGTGGTTTCGGGTTAGAATCCATCTTATTCCTGTAGATGTCGTAAGAGGCGACGAAAGGACTTGAGCACAAATATCTCGTGCTACTACTTGTACTAATATGTATTCTGTGGTGCTACAATTGCATTCCCAAGGAGGGCTAACGTCGGGCGGCGGCCAGTTGTAAAATTTTTCGCAAATATACATTCCCAAAGAGGATTGATGTCAGGCAAGCGGCCGGTCCTAAAACTATAGCCAAATCTTTAAACCCTTCCGGCTATTTCTTCTCCAACGCAAGGTCTTTCGCATCCTTGTGTTACCATTATCATGCATGTTATATTTGGAGAAGAAAAAGCGGGAAAGCGCACCCCGGGCTCCGAAGTAGCACAGCTGAGGATGCAACCGAGAACGCGCTTGGATGAAGAGAATAGTAACATAATCTGAAACCGAAAACAAACAAACGGATATTTTTAAACCCATCAAAACCAACTTTACTTATAAGCCTTTAAATCTGGTGCAAAGGGAAACTGTCTTCTTCTTCATCTAAGCGCGTTCCCGGATGCATCTTCAGCTATGCTGCGTCGGAGCCCGCGGTTCGCTTTCCCGCTTTTTCTTCTCCAAATATAATATGCATGTCAGAGGTCACCCAAGGATGCCAAAGTCCTTGCGAAATAGAGAAGAAATAGCAGAATCATTTTAAATTATCTGACTATAGTTTTACGACCGGCCGCCTAGGCCTGCCTGACGTCAACCTGGACAGGGAAACGGTCTAGGTATCTATATATAATTTAAGAACAACTTTTTTGGCGGTGGAGTAGTTTATTTATTTATTTTTATTTATTTAACTTTATACACAAATACAAGTGTAATGGCGGACTTAAAGCTTAGGCCTTATCTACCAGTCAACCAACCGGGTGATGTCGAGAAAGACACGGGTAGTGCAAAAACTCAAAAAGAAATGATGAAAAATGAACCAGGTATACTTTAATATGTAATAATAAACCATAAACTACATACAAATAATACACACTATTATTATACTAAGATATACTACTCACATATACTACATACACTAAGAACTATCTGACAGTTGTTTAAGAAAATGTGCTTTCACCTGTTTTTTAAATGAAAAGCGGGTTTTAGCCTTCCGAACATCAACTGGTAAGGCGTTCCGTTCCGTTCTGGTAGTTTCCATGTCTCCCTCTCTTGAGTCATCCTTTAGACCTCCCTATACGACACGGCTTCAACTTTCTTCTTTATTTGATCTACAAATTTTCTTCTTAGTCTTCCTTTTCTTCTTGTTGCTTCTATTTTTCCTTCTATTGTGTTTCTAAAATTTATTTTAATGATAAACTGTCAAGTAACAAAAATAAAAATAAAGCCCATGTATTTTCTGAATTAAAGATGTTCCATTTCTTTATTTATTTGTTTTTTAAATACCAAAACGGTTTTTATGGTTTCTTTTATTATGAATAAAAACTCATAAACTACAAAAAAAAATATTATTGACCTTTAACACGGGTATTCTTTACCTTAGGTAGGCTGGCAGCATTGCCACGTTGAATGGCAATGCTTAATGTCATACTATTTAAAATTAATAACTGTTATATTGTAAATATAAATATAAAAGACATTTGATTACATAAGGTTTTTTAATATAATTTTGCTTCTATGTTGTTAAACTAGTCAGAAAAATAAAAAAATGTCAATCAAATGAAAAGACTATTCAGAAGCAGCTTTGTTAAAAAATGTCAAAAGCAGTCAACACTGTTCTCCTCCATATTGATTCGGCTCGTACCTCCCTTCCGGTAAAAATTCCAATTTGAAGCCTTTGTTCTGTTGATGGACCGAACAAACGTTGCAGTTCAGCAGACAGTGCGGGATAACAATGTATTTATTAACGGAACTTAATAAAAACTTGTAAAACGTTGTAGCAGGTACTTGGAACTTGTTTCAATCAATCAAATGCCTACCACGCTGGTCTGGGAGAATAGAAAAAAAACAGTGGCTCTTCTGGAGTGCCGACAAAAGTGAAAACTTGAACAATTACGTGAGGTGTCGGTCACGGTAACAGTGTCGCGAGTTCAATGGTTTTCCCATCTCAAAAAATGCCCAACGCGACGAAGTTTTCACTTCAAAAATAGTGGCACTCCGGGAGTGCTGGCAGAAGTGAAAACTTGAATAATTACGTGAGGTGTCGGTTACGGTCACAGTGTCGCGATTTCAAAGGTTTTTTACTTCAAAAACTTAGATACATAACAGCTGCTTCTCTTGCCGCGCAGATCGTAGAAGCCGAACGAGGGAATAAGCAAAAAATGCGGCTAGCAATCTATCACTATATTGATTCCTTTTCCACCTTCTCGTACACCATCACGCTAAAAGTGGCTTTTGAGTCGGCTCTGTCTGCTTAGAGCCGCAAGACTCAAAATGCTTTGTCAGCGATGGCTGATCCACGCGTCAACTCGTGAACGGGTGCCGCCAGTAGGGACTGGTCAGCTCGGACTATTCAGTGTTACTTATTTCTGTAAATTGGATTTGGCACTCGTCCGGAAGCTTTACATGTTATATTGTGATAACATTGTATTAGGCATAATATCTTTTTAAACTGACAAAGGCCTTCCGGCGCGTAAGCGTCCAATACTGTGTAAATGAGTTTCTTTCGGCGTTTCTTCTCAGCAGTGGTCGTTGCGAAACGGTATCTTTTGCACTAAAATAATTAAAAATAATGACCTTCAATAAGTGATATTTTTATCCTACATTAAATAAAAATTTTTGACTTTGAGTTTGACTTTTCCCCATTAGGGATAAAGACGTGATAGTATATATGTACACATCAATCAAATCCTTTTAAAAAAAAATGGTTGCCTGTAAAGTCGGTTTTACGGGCGAAGATTTTACGTGACAACGTCTAATTCTCTAGTGCTGCGCGCGCGGCAGACCGATCATAGTTGAGTGGGAAAGAGACGCAAGGCATTCGGCGGGCCTCTCTCTCGTTCGGTGACTCATCGTAACGTTACCGAGCGTTACACTTTTTCATAAGTGACTCCCAGCCGCAACCTAATTTAAGACGTTGTCACGTCAAAAATAAATAGTCAAATACAGTATTGCCGTGCGTATTTCACCTATTATCCTAGACTTGAAAATTCTGTCAGTAACGTGTTTTTTCTTTTGTTTCAGATCTTCTTCTGTGGATAACTATCCTGTGTATAATAGTGTAAATAACTTAGTGTTAGTGTTAAAACTATGTTTAGTGATTCATGTGTAAATAATCCTTTTAGTGTACCTTTCAAATACTATATAATAGTGTTGTTAAGTTATGTAAATTTGTAAATAGTTCCGATTGTTCTTTCTGCCATGAATTCTTTGACAATATTAGAGATGTGACGAAAAGGATTGTGTTGTTTCTGTTCGAAATTTAAACTGTGTGTGTGAAGGACGGCAAAGATCATGCAGCGACAGAGACGCTTGACGTTTGCTGCCGGATAAGTGGTGACTGGCAAGATGTCATTGCCTATAAAAAGATCAGACAGTTCAGAGGGGGCGCAAGCCACTAAGAGGGACTGGAAGATGAGGCTGAGCCTGAGGAGTCGCGGCGGCCAGAACGCTGTAAGTTTTTTTTATTACCTAGGTATATACAGGCTGACTTTTTAACCACCTGCCAAATTTTTGGAACAGGTTCCATAAGAACAATTAACGAAAAACTAAAATAAAAATTCGCCTTCCCATACAAATCAGCACTCAGCTAAACGGATTTTGTATGGGACAACAAAAATTTTTTATCGATTTTTTATTACTTTTTTTATAGAAAGTAGTTTAGTATCATGGACTAAACTTGCTCCAAAAGTTTGGCTGGTGTTTAAAAAGTCACCCTGTATAACCTCTAACAAAATATATTGAAACTACTCGTATTTTAATGGTGGATTCAGTCCATGATACTGAACAACTTTTACTAAGGAACATACGTCGAAATATAAAAAATATTTTTGGCTCTCCCTACAAAGTCGGATTAGCTGATCGGTCAACTTGTATGGGAGGTAAAAAAATATTTTTCATACTTCGGTATATGGTCCGGGAAAGTTGTTCATATCATGGACTGAATCCACCCTTAAAACAGTTTCAGTATATTTTGTCAGACCCAGTATAAAACAATGATAAAAAAAGAATCAATTTGTGTTTGTGTGGCGATGATACGAGCCTTCCTTCACGCTGCCAAGGGATGATTTTTTATTAAGACTTCCTAATTTTGGGATATACTTACTAAAATTCGTTACTTTTATAGCACGCCTCATAAGCGGAGCGTTGAGGTAGTGCTCTACTCTCGACATGTCAAAAAACCCAGTCTTTCGAAACTTAAATGACTTTTTTTTTTAATATAACACTTACAGGATAATATGAGTGCACTAATATGAAGTTAAATAATCTGTCTAGCACATATGGTACATTTTATAAACAATTAATTTGTTTAATATAATAAATAATAACATTAAAACTAATCATTCTTGGACGTCCGTGAGTCTGTGTTTATGTGACCATGTATGTGGCAGAGAAATTGGTCGAAAAATTCATCTTACTGGAATACTTTTGTTTTTAATATATAAAGTATTACACTGTGCTGATTCCTAGTTAATATTAGCGTTCTAAGTACTGTCGTTTAATTATAATTTATAAAAAACTAATATACCACTGTATAAAAAAAATTAGATTATGAGGCGTGCACTTTTGGATTTTCCAAACTATTATTTTCTTTGATATTATAAAACTAAAAAAAAACATTTAAAGGTGATGAATGCATAAATAAATTATTCACCGGCTTCAATTTGATAAAACATTAAAACATGCACTTATATGTTACATTTTTGCATTCACTGGAACCATTATACAAAAGCAGTTCGACCAGTCTCCCGAAATATATTCAATAGCTTCGTGGAACGCAATAAAAAAAATTACTAGTTAAATTCATAATAAAAAAAATTACTAGTTAAATTCATTGTAATAGCGACACAATTTTTTTTTAAAAACGCCACAATGAAAAATCAAAGAGAACAAGACTGTCAGTCACGCCAATCAAAAAGTACCGTGTTCCTAGAGAGGTCTATTTTTGAATTCTGTAACTGCTTTTTATTTAATAGGTATATTGTAATTGTGATTGGCCAGTTACATTAACTTTCACATTAAATGCAGAATCACTATACACTTTCTGTGGCCTAGACAGTGGTCAAAGGGTCTACGAACCAAATGTGAGTGGAATATGGGTCAAGGTGGCCCTCGACGAACAGTTTGCTTAGGAGAGGTCAGACCGGAGCCACCACTCCTTTTTATCTGCCTATTTCGTTATCATCGGTGACCTCCAAACTACTTCGAAGGACACAACTACCTAGAAATGTACCATAAATAATATAGATTTTTACATCCATTTTCCAGCGGACATGCATGAATAGTGATGAGTGTAGAGGAAGCAAGAGAGGTCTGCTAGGATCGAAGGAAGTGGAGTCCATAGTCTCTTTTATGATAATATACGAATATTTTTATATCTTTCAAGTATAATAAACACAAAGCGAGTTGTGCAGTGTACTATATTTATCTTCTCCGGCCCTCGTTTATTAAATCGAAGGCTTCCAATTAAATTTGTTAACGCAGCACGGTCGGCGGCTTGACAAAGCAAATAATGAGGCCAAATTCAATTAAAAATTTATGCCTCCAATGTGCTTTTATAATTCATTTGGCGTAATGCAGAAGTTTGAGTTTACAAATGGAAAGACATGTTGTGATATCATTTTGTCTCTCTCTAAGCGCGTTCCCGGTTGCACCCTCAGTGCGCTTTCTTGCTTTGTCTTCTCCAAATATAACATGCATGTCAATCGTCACCCAAGGATGCCAAAGACTTTGCGAAGTGGAGAAGAAATAGCCGGTTCAGTTCAAACGGTTTGGCTATAGTTTTACTACCAGTGACCCTAATTGGGAATGCAATTGTAGAACGAGATGTTTGTGCTTAATCCTTTTGTCGCCTCTTAAGACATCCACGGGAAGAGATTGAGTGGTTCTATTCTAACCCGGAACCACACGGGGATGCCTCCAATGTGCTTTTATAAATTCAATTGGCGTAATGCAGAAGTTTGTGTATACAAATGGGAAAACATCTTGTGATGTTGTGTTATCATTATCTTGTCATAGTGTGGTAGTGTCGTAACTAAAGCGCTGGCTCTGTGGCTGTGAGGTACAAGTTATATCCTCACTAGGCGTGACTTGTAAAAAGCAGTTGAACCAGTAGTCCTTGGGACCTTTTCAATGGCTTTGTTGACTAAGTATATAAAGAAAAATATTTCCATGTTCAATAAAGTAAGTGATTTTACAAATAGAAATTTACGTAATAAGAATGACTTAGTTAGCCCATATTACAGGTTGCAAACAGTCAGTAAGTCTTTTATCGGGAAGTGTATACTTTTTTATAATAAATTGCCAGAATCTGTCCTTGATATGCCGGACAGGAAATTCAAAGCCTATGTAAAGAAAGTACTTTGTGAGAAGGCTTATTATAGGACCGATGACTATCTTAAAGACAAAAAAGTCTGGCTTGAGCTTGGCGCGGGCCCCTCTTAAAGGTTTGTATATTTAGACATGTCATAACTTAGGTACATTGGTACATATTAAATTAACAAATTGACATTATTTTAAATTTCGTAATTCTTATTATTCAATTTAATTATGACATACATTTATCAAACAATGTAATCTCAGTCCATCCATATACCTAACTAATTTTAAGTTTTTAGTTTGTTAGTTGACGTCTTTGGAGAAAACGTTGTTGCCGCTTCTTCTGCACTTGCGCCTAAGCGGCATAAAGTTAGCTGTATGTTTTTCATTTTTTGTACGGAACCCTAAAAAACCAAAAAGAAATCGCAAGGTGCGTAATCTGGGCTTTATGGTGGATGCGTCATCAGTTCTACATATATAACGTCTAACAAAATATACTGAAACTATTTTAAGGGTGAATTCAGTCCATGATACTGAACAACTTTCCCTAAGGAACATAATGTCGAAATATGAAAAATAATTTTTGGCTTTTCATACAGACTCTGATCAGCTGATCGGTCAACTTGTATGGGAGGCCAAAAATTATTTTTCATATTTCGATATATGTTCCTTGGGGAAAGTTGTTCAGTATCATGGACTGTATCCACCCTTAAAATAGTTTCAGTATATTTTGTTAGTCCCTGTATAGCCTTCAAATACCTTAGCGGAATGTAAGGACGCGTTATCGTGGTGATGGCCGATATTGCTTTGAGAACGCATTTCACAAACTTTTTACGAACTTCTTATGCTAGGGCCACACTTACGAGAAACTGGGTCGAATTTAGCTTGCAAGATTTGATTACGGACACAGACAAAGGGACAGGTGAAACTAAATAAAGCTTGTAAAAAAGGCCTTTGTCGCCTTATATGTCCACAGAAAGAGATAATCCTATTAATATGACTATCGGAATCTCATTCCTTACAATTCCGACAGGTTCCTAACACATCTTCTATTTAGTCTCCAAATTGACAGTCACTTACGAAAGAATAGGAACAAGGTATTTCACTGTATTTATTTTTGAACAATATTTAATACGAATCCACAAGTAATTCATTCTAAAAAGAAATCTTTTTCTAAAAACAGTATGGAAATTGATATAATGAAGCACCAATTAGCATTTCAAATATTAGCATGAGGAAAAGTAAGAGCGAGGTGGGGACATCTCGCTATCTCTTCTAATGGCAGTGACGACTCAAGCGCAGCATGTGCATCCTTTTTCTTGTAGTTGACAGTTTCCATTTCCACCAGATTTTAAAGGCTTATAACTTAATTACTTATGAGCCAATTAATATAATTATATTTGTTTTCGGTTTCGAATTAAGTTACTTTTTGATTTGATTAATTGAAAAAAAACCGGCCAAGTGCGAGTCGGACTCGCGCATCGAGGGTTCCGCACAAACCTGTAGGTGTAAGTTTAAAATTATTAAAAATATTTTTATTATATTATATAAATAAACATTAATGCTTTTCGCAAATTTCAATTTATCTGTGCTATAAGACGTTGCTTCGTACTAAACAAGATTCTAAGTTCTCGGGAAAAACCCTGTAGGTTTTGATTCCCTTGCAAGTGTCGAAAATTTGCGGCATAAACGGCTGTATTGCGTTGGCTTAGAAGTTTGATTTTTCACAGCTTCAAGGAACAGTAGATTTGAGTATTTGATATGAATTTCAGCTTGATATCTCCACGCGTTCCTGAGAAAAAGGGTCTTGATAGACAGACGGACAACAAAGTGATCTATAAAGGTTCCGTTTTTTGTTTTTCAGGAACGGAACCTTAAAAATTTAGTGAAATACCGTATTGGCATTCCATGCATGGAAGGTACAATGGCCGAGCAAACAAAGTGCATAATCGCTTGGCAATGTTCCGGTTGACTGGTCGACCTTTGTACAAAGCCATCCAATACAATTTTATTAAAACCGGTCACTGTGAGCTAATCGCATTTCTAGCCAGCGAAATATGCTTTGACAGACTGTAATGACACTACACTCCCTTTATCCCACGGGGCATACAGAGCTTTTTGGTCCTTGCGGCTCTAAGCAAACATAACATATCAAGTCAAGAGACCAAATCGAGAAAATATAGCCAGAATACCAGTAAACCTAAAATAAATAAGCCTTGTACCAGTAAATCAAATAATAAAAAAAAAGATGTACGAGTATAATTAAAAACTAAAACTCGGAGAAAATTCTTCCTCAAAAATATTTTTTTTTGTAACTTAAATAGCGACCCGCACCGGCTTCGCACGGGTACAATACTGATACTAATACTACAGAATGTCTTTAAACCTCTAACAAAACGGGCGAAATTTAGTCAAAACAAACAGAAACAAATTAATATAGGTAGGTACCTACTAAAACACAATGAAATAAGTTGGTGGATACTTTTATCGTATGAAATACCTATACTCTTCAGGACTAACAATACAACAAACACTAAATAAATAGCTATTCAAGTATCTATCCATCATAGTTACAACGAACACAAAACTCGAGCGCGCATATTCGCATTCGCATTCTTCTGAATCCTAATTCCCCTGAGTATTTTAGATGTAAATTTAAATTTCTTTCTGACACTCATGATAGGCAACTTCGCTCTACTGATAATCTTCTCCTTTCTGTTCCTCCTCATCGCACAAATTTTATGGCGAACTCTTTTAACTTACAAGCTATACGGCTCTGGAATGCTTTACCCATTGACATCAAAGATATTTCGACCAAATTTTCTTTTAAGAGAAGAGTGAACTCTTATTTTTTTGATCGATGTTAGTATCTTTATTTATTTTTCATTATCATCATCCATTATTTATATATATTGTAGGTTTGTATATATTTATTTGTTATATGTATTATAGATAGTCTTATGTACGTATGTAGGTATATTCTATGAGTTATATTTTACTTATTTGTATATTATATATTGTATTATATTATAAAGTGTTAAGTAGACATATATTATATTATGCACATATTTTAATACTTTATTTTGTATCTAGTTTTTAGCGCCGCAACATGATTTGTATCTGTTTATCCCTATGGTTGACTGGGAGAGAACGCTTTCAGCGTTAATTCCGCCAATTGTACTATTTTTTTATTGTGGAACAATAAAGTTTTTTAAATAACTAAATAAATAACTCACTCGCTGCGCTGCAAAAACACGCGCTGTTATTTTGCGATAACTTCTAAGGTATTCATTTAAAGTATATAGTGTAGGGGTAAAATAATCTGCATGAAATGTTTAATGCGAACGTTCGACACTCGACTCTCGTGCGCGTACCTGAGAGTTTCTCTGATTTTGTTCAGCAAGGCGTTGTGAACGTTCAGGTGTAGATTCTCCCATACGACGTATTCTTGCTGCCCGTGCTTGAGAACTATGTGTAGAAAGTTGAGACCTGGCTCTCTTAGGCATTTTCAAATGTTTAAGAAATTAATATATATAGCGTGTAATATTCTAGCTCTGAAAAGAACTGTTGTTTAGCCCTGAAAAGAACTGTTGTTTAGCCCTGAAAAGAACTGTTGGTTAGCCCTGAAAAGAACTGTTGTTTAGCTCTGAGAAGAACTGTTGTTTAGCTCTAAAAAGAACTTTTGCGTAGGTGTAGTTTTAAGAACGAAATCTAAAAAAAATCGCACGAAAATTATTAGACTTCGCGTCTGAGCCGCGCGGATACCTTACTCATAGATCTAAACTCCCCTCCCGCACGCGCAGTATTTACTTTTTTAAACTTTATTTTTTCCTTTTTTACTCAAGTGGGGACTTGATAAAGAACCAAAATATGTATATATATATATATCTATACTATAATGACAGCCAGAATAACCCCTCGTGTGGTTCCGGGTTAGAATAGGACCTCTCCATCTCTTCCTCCGTCGTAAGAGGCGACTAAAGGACTAAGCACAAACATATCGTGCTACAATTGCATTCCCAAGGAGGGTTAACGTCAGGCAGGCGGCCGGTTGTAAAACTATAGCCAAATCATTAAAAGTGTTTCGGCTATTTCTTCTCCATTTTGCAAGGTCTTTGGCATCCTTGGGTGACTATTGACATGCATATTATATTTGGAGAAGAAAAAGCGGGAAAGCGCACCCCGGGCTCCGAAGCAGCACAGCTGAGGATGCAACCGGAAATGCGCTTAGACGAAGCAGAATGACAGCCAGAATAAGACAGTAGAGTAAAATTTGTGATCTAAGATAGCCTTCTTTTCACTCACGTGTATAAGAACGTTGTATTTGTGCATAGTATATTATTACTCTGTGTTTGTATGTCCATACATATAATTACAGAGTAATAATTGAAAACTACAGACAATTTTGAGAAAAATTGTCAAACAACCATTTGTTTGTCATTTTTTCTCAAAATGTCAAGCTCAATAGCGGTGGGAACATTAAAAATCAAAGTGTCGGTCTGGGAACGGGGCTGGCGCCGCGCCAGGGCCCTACCTAACGTATTTTACAATCATGCTTGATAAGGGTCCCTCGCGTACCTCTATTTTCCCTCGTAATTTCGTGTTTCTTTTGCGTCAACCGGCTCTGTGGTTTTGCTGTTTATTTTTCTTGGTTTGTTTGAAATTGAGTGTATTACTTATTACACGAATGCGGCAAAGCCGAAAGGAGGGTATATGTGTTTGACCTGTATGTTTGTCCCTATAATTCTATGTATCCTAGTAACTACTAAACGGCTAAACCCATTTTAATTTATTATACATGGTTAGATTTGTTTTAACCACTAGAGTAACATAGGATATATTAAAATTATTGGAAATCAAAATAGCGGATTTTAGGCGCCAAATTGCGCGGCATTAAAAATATTTTCAAACCTAGGTATCGAGTGGGGTTTCAAATTTAAGAATTTTTTCAATGATTACAAAAGCAAGCCCTTTCATTTGTTATGATATGACACACGATATAGTACCTACTTTTATAATATTTATAATTTCTAAAAGGGTGACCGGAAAGATGGGCCCATATTGCCACAAAAAAGAGGTAAACCGAGAACGAGATGGACAGACGATTTGCGTGCATTCGACAAAGACTGGAAAGTGAAGACCAAGAATAGAGAATAGGGGATCAGACAGGTCTTACCAAAAAATCTTTATTGTATTTAGAAATTATGTTAATTAAATAAACTGACCATTCAATCAGTATTTTTGTGAAATAATAACGATTTATATTTTTTAATCATAAAATAAAATGCGTTAATTGCAATATTTTTAATCTTTTCGCCACCTTGAATGAAACACCGATCACAGCGCGTTACGTCATTCGTTTGTAATTGTCATTTTTGACGGCTGGGGTAACCTCAAAATGTCAACCATAAATGTCAACATTACTATGTGAATTTGTGGCCTCCACTACTGCCATCCTTTTCACCACTTGATTGTTTGATGTTTACTCACATACAGATGACACCAAGGTGACAAATGGAAGCGTTTACGCGGCTTTTTAATGCATTTAAATTTTAAATGTAATTTATGTATACTTACAGCCTTATTTAAATAAAATATTATTTTTTATGGTAATAAATAACCATTCTAATTACTTTCAAACACATTGTGAAAAGTTGTCCGATCCCCTATTGTGGAAGGAAAGAGGGGAGGCCTTTGCCCAGCAGTGGGAAATAGGTGGCTAGTAAAAAAAAGAGTGACAATATTTGGGTTTCCGACTTGCATTGTATAGAATTTCAACCCAATCCAGTTTGAGAGTGACTTGACTATGACAGACAAACAGACAGACACGCAAGTGATAAGTGATTCGTTTTTTCTTTCAATGTACAGAACCCTAAAAACAGTATGCACCAAATAAAATACTTTTCCAAAAATAAACTCTTGAACTTAGATCTTTTATTTGCAAGTAAATAATAAATTAAACTAGCTGGTACATTTACCAGTTAAGCAACTTAGGTAAATTAGGTATGTTTATCTCCCTTATTTGTTCAGACCTTTTTGCAGACTTTCTTCTTGGTAATGTTTTGGGTTATTTAATGTCTGGAGGTATATTTTTGTGATCCAAGCCATACTTTATGTCATTATTATCTCATATGCGTACGATACTAATACTAAGTATGTTAAGCAATCGTAAATGTGGTCTGCACTTGGATGAGTGTGACCACAAGTGGCAAAATTATTATCTTGAGCTACTCTGTGTTTTCAAGGTGTCATACCTTTCAAGGTGTCAAGCCGTTGATTCCAGCCAAAGATATTGGATTGGGGAAGGTACATCCTTTCTTGCTCTTAGATCCCAGCTGTCTTTAATAGATGTCAGTTGTCAATCTATGCCTTTAAGTAGCTTGAAATATCTGGCAGCAGTGTTGCCCACTTACACACATGAAAAAAACAAACAATTATGAATGTATTTTGAAATTAGGCAGCCTTGAGTGATTTACGCAAAATGGCCTCTAATTGTAGGAGAGGAATTGTAGGCGCAAAGGAACCTATTAACCCGCGAGTGCTATACTGGTTTCCTTACGAATACTCCGGGATTCACAACAATCCCGAATCCCGCTGATTTAATCGTGATTGATGTTGATTTTAGATGGGAATAGCTATAAGCCCGTATAATTTATTAGATGACAGTCGTCAAACTATGTAAGATGCATTTTAAGCAGCTTAAAGTCAAAGTATTTTTTTTTTATTCAATGTTGGATAAATAATATTTATACAATTTATACAAATATGTCATCTGATTAGTCGTATGTTAGTTATGTCGTAGTTAAATAGTTTTTTTATAAATAAATAATAAATGTATAGGAACAAATCACACTGATTAAGCTAGCCCCAAAGTAAGTTTTGAACTTGTGTTATGGGATACTAACATAACGATACTATATTTTTATGATAAATACATATATATACCTATAGATACCCAAGACCCAAGTCGAAGTTCAGTTTTGTAGTCATATAAAGTAAAAAAAAAAAATAAGAGTTTTTCCTAATGGCTGACTATCTTGAGCTCCTTTGTGCTTCAAGAGGAACGGAATAACAGATATCAGAGTTAAGTGGCTTGAGGCATGTTGTAAAATCAAATAATGGCCACTAACACATTCTAACTTTACAATTAAAGGGAATAAAGGCGCAAAGTCAGAACCCGTCAATCCGCGGGTGTGTCTGTGGTTGTCTTTTAAAATGTGCACTTAAATTGATTTTCGCTGAATGTCGGCCACTAATACATTCCAACTTCATAATTAAAGGAAATGAAGGCGCAAATTAGGTACCCGTTAACCCGCGGGTGCTATACCGGTTTCCTAATCCGGAATGCCACAACAAACCCGAATCCCGCCGATTTGATCGTGATTGATGTTGATTGGAGACGGGAATAGCTAATAGCGAGCTATAAGCCCCTTTCACGACCGTGCCGTACCTTGCTTAGACTATGAATTCGTAAATTAAACGCCGTACCACTGAATTATTATTGTACACATTGTGAACTATCACACGCAAAATAGCTCCAAAATTGCCGTGTCGTACCGACTATAAAAAGATGAGTTTGTGAAATTATGTTTGTTTATTTGTCAAATAAGTTTGGTAAATATTTATTTTATCTAACGTTATTTCTAAAACGAAAATATTTAATTAGTTTTTTGACAAATGACAAGACACCTGTTTTTTTAGGTTGATTTAATGATATATTAACAGCTTTACACGTCAACAAGTTTAGTAGATATACATTGCGTGCAATGTTTGTTCATATTTAATTTTAAATAATTTTAAAAATAAATTTTAAAGGAACAAAATATTGAGAATTAAATAGGTAAAGTCGAGCTGATCAGCCCCTTATGATCTATTCACTCTATATTGGTTTTAAAGATTCCGCGAGATCTGAAATTAAAATGAATGGCTCCGGCTTTGTCTGTCTAAAAGCTCAAAAAGCAATTGCCAGATTGAGCTTTTAAAAAAAAATCTACAAATATGACTATGGCCGTATCTAACGCATTATTTGCAACCCCTTGCGTCAGACGCATCGGCCACTATGCAAGGAAGTCAATCAAGAAAAATTTAATAAGCCCAAACTCGATGGGGTTGCGTCGTTTTATTACATTTCTATAGCCACCTTCCGGCTCCATCTTCAGATCAGCTTCGTGTCATAATAATATTGCATTGTCATCTGATTAGGCCGAGAAGTGGCTCAAATTTAACTTGCAAGATTTGGCCCTAAAATCAAGAAATAGGGAAAGCTAAATAAAAGCTTGTAAAGACTTTACATTTAGATACAAATTAACATATTAGCTCACTGTATACTAGAAAAAAAAAACAATAACGTATACTTGTATGACCGTTACTTGCCACGAGAGGGTTAACTTTTATTAATAGGTACATAATTATAGTCGGGCATGCATGATAAGAGTGACGAGTGTAGATGAAGCGAGAGATGTCTGTCAGGATCGTAGCAAGTGATGGTCTATAGTCTCTGTCTACTGTGGGAAACTGGCAAGATAATAAATAATAATGATGAAACAAACATGCAGTTTTTAACATTAAACATAATTTTTATCCATAAAATTAGTAAAATTTACATCATTAAACTAAAATAAAATTAACTATAGACTATGTCTATAAATCCACAGAATAAATAATACTAACGTACAGAAGTCTCACTCAGCACAGAAATTTAAAGAAATATCTACTCAATGTGGCTAGCGTTTAACTCACGTCAGAACTCAGCACCTTTTCGTATAGATACCTAGACATCCATTGCAAGCCAATTTCATTCTTATTACTCTACAGACGATTCGTATAACCAGTCCTGTGTCACTCCCCGTTTAGGTATCGAAAATGTACCTACATTATTACTATGCGCGCAGGCGGCACCTCCGGGTGAAAAATTCAGTTACAAACCATACAATAACCGATGCTTTCGCCTTTCTATTGGCTTAGCAAAGCCATTTCAGTGAAATCCAAATCAAATCAAATCAAATCAAATTCTTTATTTGCTTAATATGAGTACAATGTTGTCTTACAATTGAAATATAGTCCTTCTTATTGACCCTTTCGGGTATAGCAAAATTTTAACATACTTACTTATCTATTTTCTCCTAAAAATATTAACAACTAGCTGTGCCCGCGACTTCGTTCGCGTGGTTATCGGAACGTAAAGTTATATAGCCTAAAGCCTTCCTCTATAAATGGACTACCCAACAAAAAAAGAATTTTTCAAATCAGACCATTAGTTCCTGAGATTAGCGCGTTTAAACAAACAAACAAACAAACAAACAAACAAACAAACAAACAAACAAACAAACAAACAAACAAACAAACAAACAAACAAACAAACAAACAAACAAACAAACAAACAAACAAACAAACAAACAAACAAACAAACAAACAAACAAACAAACAAACTCTTCCGCTTTATAATATTAGTATAGATAAATAGGCGAAAGTGAGACGCTTCGCTCGCTCGGTCAATATTATAAATAAACGGGCAAGTGCGAGTCGGACTAGTACATGAAGGGTTCCGTACCTCCGTACAATGTTTTAAAACGCTACAAAAACACGTTTTTTGTATGACGACCACCTTTAATTTTTATTTTTTTTATTCTCTCTCTCATTTTTAGTATTTGTTGTTATAGCGGGCTACAGTAATACATAATCGGTGAAAATTTGAAGTGGTTAGCTATTACGGTTCAAGAGATAGAGCCCTGTGACAGACGGACAGACAGACAGACGGACAAACAGCGGAGTCTCAGTAATAGGGTCCCATTTGCACTCTTCGGGTACGGAACACTAAAAATGGACCCCAAATCGCTGCGCTCGCAGGGTAGGTTTTAGGTAGCTCAGCCTTTGACCTTGGATCCTCTGAGGCATCGATTAAGCCTACGGAAATTGGTTAAATTACGCATAGTATTTTACAGGTGTGTAGGAAATGTGGTGTAACCAAGACTAAAATGTTCGCGGAAATTCTTGCTCCATCGCCTAATTCCCACCAAAATAGAGATTTTAGCGCCAGAACACTCGAACAATTGAGCCGACAGGATTGTTTTAAGCCATCCAATCTAAATTCATCCTTACGTCAATTGTAATAAGGATTACTATTACACAAAGTGGTAGAGTCGAAGGAAATTGAACGGAACCACCTATTACTTAGACTCGTAACTTCGGTTAGTTAAATCGTTGTAGTCATGAATTTGTGGGGACATATCACGTGTAATTAATGGCCTTGAAATGAAATATACAGTGTAAACTATACGTAACGTCACTCGATTTAACGACCAATTCCTTAAAACGTCGAAATTCCTTGGCCCTGGTTTGTTTGCCTTGTTTTCCAATACAACGTCAAAAATACGTCATGATTTAGCAAAAAGAGTACTTTGTTAGCAGTGCGGACCGATTTTTTCAAACTTTTTGTTTGTTGCTATTGTCTTGCATGGATTAACCGCGACTGACCCCATCATATGATCATACCATGGGATCTTACGTACAGATCGTACCAGAGATTCTAAGAAATTCGTTCTTTTGTTGTTGTGATTACTTGAACGTGTTTATGTCGGCCGCTAGACTGTCGTTAGGTTGTTTTGGCAGGCAACGAAAAACGTCACTAATATGGACAGACTTTACCATGGATAAGACTTGGACATAGGAAAAAGACGATATATTACAGCAATATGCGTTGTTATTAATAGTAATATTAGTGTTTTCAGCTTCTAAACTTTATACTTTATTAGTAAAAACAATAGGGATCATGACTGGGTCAGAAAAGTATTATTCTAATTAGTCCGTTAGTCAGATTTATCCAAAAATAATGTAGGTACCATATTTTCAGTATATCGGAAAAGTAAAAATTTACAAAGATACAGAGTATCTAAGTTCCAGAGTGGGAGCTTGTGACGTCATTGTTGTATAAAAATCGTACGAAAGCGTGATTTCATGCGTAATTTAAATGCGCTGTATCTTCGTCATTTATTGTTTCTTAAAGAAAAAAAAAATATGTGTAGAATATTTTTATATTATTCTCATAATCTAACCGATGGTCCAAAATTAATTTTTCAGTCATCATGCCTATTGTAATAGTAAAATTATATTTTTTTCTTAACCCGATATTACGACAACTGTCTATAACGTCACAAAATGTGCATTCCCTTCAGTGACGCTATATAGAGTTTACACTGTATTTGAAAGCCGTCCGACAAAAGACCAGGAGTGCTATTATTGAAATCGGGAATCACACGAATGAATGATTCCGCGAGTGTTTCCAAACGCATTTTTGAATTGATCATATGCGAAGGATTTGCATGAGTGGTCTTGACCACTCGTAGTTTTGCCTCCTCTCTGTACTACCAGAGCCATACTTGGCCTGAGCAGGCAAAGGATTTAGCCTAGACTGTCTAGACGGATTGAAGAGGTTTCACTGATGTAACTTCAAACTTCAAACTTCAAACTTCTTTATTTGTGGAAACAAGTTACAAAAGATGACAATTTAATATGGAGATACAGCACTCTGTTTCCTGCCCATAGGCATACAAAATTACATAACTTACAAACTACATTATCATAAAATAAAAAATAAAAACATTATTTTAATTGCTTGTCATTCAAAAAGTCATTCAATTTATAGTAACATTTCTGAGCTAGTAGATCATGGAGGGTCTTTTTAAAGTGTCTTGTACTTTGAGTCAATAGTCAATTGTTTAAGGATAAGCTTTGTTTAGCTTGTTCCTAACTGTGTAGCTTGATACAATTGAGCAAAATTGTTTAAAAATCATAGATACCTACATCGTTCGTACACACACACACGCGTCCATACGTGAGTGAAACGTAGTAGGGCTATCGTAGATTGACAAATTTAACCTACTGTCTGTCATTTTTTATTGTAGGTCCTTTGATTGCTTCAAGGGAGCTTCTGGCAACAAATCTATATGAGTCGAGTCCTATTGAGTGGCGGACGATGCCTGAAGACGCCCATAGTCCGCTAAACAAATATATCACTACAGCCGTACTATTGCTGTCCACTTTGACTATTACACACACATATTTTTCATGGGCATGAGCATTTATAACACCAAACAACACTAATTTCATATTATAAAGTCCACTAAAACAATTTGTAAAATAATTTAAAGCAAACCCCAACCGAAACCCTTGACTGCCCGCGAAAAACTTCCTGTCTGTCATTATTGTATAGTAAATGTCAAGATGGCATATTTGTAGCGTAAACCTTATTTCATATAATATATGCGGGGGACACTCGTCATCTTGCGGGAGGGGGTGAGCTTCCGTTCTGTACATATTAATTCTGTAGCCAAACAAAAATATAAAACGCCGAACAGGTAAAATCAGAGGAGAAAATACCTAATAGATATTGGAAAAGTATTTCTTTCGCGAATTTCATCTACAATGAAGTTAAATAAAAGTTCATAAGAGTACCGGTCGACAAGTTATAAAGGTACTTTTTGGGAATTTAACATCTTAAAAGTATTTTAATATGAACATTTGCAGGTAGACCCTCAACATTTCATGTAGGGCCTCCATGTAATAATGAGAAATTGGGACGGGAAACTAAATTATGTATCTATAACCATATTTGATAAGCAACGCTTAAGTTCCTTCCTTCGTCTGTGTTCGACCGGCCACAGTAGGGCCGTTTGGGCTTGAGGGGTTTAGCAAAAACAGGGAATTCTTACATGCTGGTTTGGGAACGCAAAGAATGACCCCGTCAAAATTATCAAGTAGGCTGTACTTAAAAACTACATCTCTTTTTCCCACCAATGCCGTTAATGGCGTTTTGCTGAGCCAATCAGTGGCTGCTGTATGTCGCTGCGACATGGCAAACATGGCAACGCTATGTGTTTGAGTTACTTTTCCATAGTATTTATAGGTTTTTCCCAATCCAACCAATAACCTTACCCAATTGCTGCACCAGTAAAGTTGTAATTTATTAATCAAATTCTTAATTTGATGAAGTAACAAAGATAATCTAGAAATCACCCCAAATTTACCGTTTTGGCTTAAAAACTTAATAAGAACTTAAAATTTCTGAATTCATGACGTTGAGAACAAAGATAGGTACCTACTGAAAATTATTATCATATTGTTTATTAAATTTTGATAACATTTTGTTACAGTCAATATTTTTAAAACTTACAAATTAAATATTTTTTTTAAGTCATTCAACTATTTTGTGTCATTTAATATTTTACAATTTATGTCATCACTTTAAATACACATAATTTAGCGAAAAATGAATAGGGGGCTAGTTGTATTAGCCAAATAATAAAGCTGCTAAAATGTGGACCTATTTATCAAACATACATACATACGCCAAATTGTTCAAAAAAACACTGAAAGCATCGCCGCTCTTTAAAAAATAAACTTTGATTTTGTTATTTGTCTCATTTGTCAAAAGATCAGTGCAAAGTTGTCTGAGGTCACGTCACCATCTCGCATACAAACTCCTCACAAACTCAAAACTAAAGTCGGAAAACTTGAAACCACGCAAGTTACCCGTTTTCATATCATAAATAAATAATTCTCAAAATGCTCGCAACATTTCCTTTTCCCGCGCTTTTCTGTACATATAGTTACCTACCATATTCGAACGGGAATTTTTCCAATTTGCAAACTTGCTCTGCCGCTGACGATAACAATGAAATATGCGGCCATTGTTGCTCCAAAACCTGATGTTACACGATTGCTTCATTTGCCTCGCTTTCTGTTATTCAAAATTTTAGATACAAAATTAAAGAATATAGTTAATATATTTTTTGAATACGCTCTTGTGTTTAAACTAAGCGCGTTCTCGGTTGAACCTAAGCTATGCTTCGAAACTAAAAAACGGGAGAATTAAATTCAGGAAACAGAATACGGACACTGTCTTCCTTAATTACGAGCTACAAACCGAGGCCTTTGTGAAAACCTCTCTCGGAACTAGGCTGCTTTTGCTTCGGAGTCAGGTCGCGGTCAGCTTTCAGGCATTTTTCTTCCCCACTTCGTATGGTGTTTGTGAAACTGTAGCGTGAACGAGGTGATATGCTCGACAACCGCAAAGGAAAGATATTCCCGCTAGGCATTAAGTTGCGCTTGCGGCTCCGACGGTGTATTATTGTCGAAGGATGTATTGTTAGTTGCAATTCAAAATCAAGATGTAGGGATACTGCTGGCGCCATCTCGTTGTCTTGAACTATGTTGCCGCTTCGTTGTTGTGGTTGTAGTTCCGCGAAGTGGGGCAGAGATCACCTCAAAAATATTGGCACGTACCATCTTTTACTCGTTTTGCTCGCTCGTTTGAGGACACATCTTCTACACTTTGCATTTTACTACACACGCTTACTTAAAAGTTTAAAATACTTTGTAAACTGAGTACGGTACAAACTGCAAGAGAACCCGATATGAAGTTAACGCCGTATTTCACAGCCGGTAATTGGGCACTTCTTCAAGCGTAAGCATAGTGCGCTAGACGAGAGAATAAAAATAAATTGGACACGTACGACGCTTCGTAGGAAATATCCTCTCTTTCCATGGTAAATTTTTTGTGTCAAGGAATATGAATTTTTATGTTAATGTAAAAAGGTTGAGATTCGTCTGTGTTAGAGCGACCCGATTGGGCCGCTATAGAGATGACAGGATTTATTTTAATTATTGTAAAACGAAATACAACGGTTTTCACCAATTACAGTCTATAGAAATAACTTACAGCTGAATTTAATATATATATATATATAATGTAATATATAAGGATATTATGACTATCTTCATGTTAAACTGCATTTTATGTTAAAACTTTTTATTATATTACCACAGACTAGGTTCCTAAGAGAGGTAGACCAAGGACGAGATAATTAGACAATTTGAGTGCATTTAATGAAGAATGGAAAGTAAGAATCGGAAATTGGGGAATAAAAGAGGCCCTTACCCAGCAGTGAGATTTAAATGGCTAATTAAAAAAAAAAGCTTTTTATGTTTGTGACAAAATTGTGGAAATTTGTAGTTACATACTTCTTGTAAAGTTTTGTATTATTTCAAACTCCTTTAAATAAGATAAAAATTGTTGCTACATGCACGCTCTAACTTACTGATTATATGAAAAAATTATGTTTTTCTTTTCTGTATTATATACAAAAACAGATTAAATAACTAATTTTTTTACAAAACAATCAACCAGTTAATTTTTATTTAAATTTTCTTCCATATCTCCAAAGTTCTTCGTCATGTCTTCACCAAATTAATATGGGACCAACTTTGTAGTAAAGGCTTTCAACTAAAGAGAAATCATCATAATCGTTTTACAATAATGGTGAAACATCACGTAACATACATACAAGAAAAGATATACGGGTCGAATTAAAAACTCCTTCTTTTAAAGTGGGTTAAAAATAAAGCATCTACAAATTTTCAGCATACAGTCTTACGTTGAAGTCAATCTTTTCAAACATACTAAATTTTTAAAACCATCTACAAACTTTCAAACTACTTAAAAAACTATAAGTAATCCGATAGGAAGTCGACGCTATATTTTCAGCATATTTCTACTGGGCAATTCTTTAAGCGTGTCTTTAAGTATTTCTTGACGAACAAGAAAATAAAAATAAATTTGACATGTTCGATGCTTCGCAGGAAATATTGGATTTCTTCAATGAAAACGCTTTGAACAATAAAAAAACTACTATTGGCTAGTAACCAAACAAACTTCTCTTAAGTTGTTTGCTCTATTTACTGCGAAGTCTTATATGTTACTAAAATAGTCGTTTTAACTCGTTTATAAATAGAAATCGATAACGTCTAAAAAAATATTTGAAACTGTTTTAAGGCTGAATTCAGTTCATGATTCTGAACAACTTTGCCAAGGAACATAATTATATCGAAATATAAAAAATATTTTTTTGCTTTCCATACCCAGATCCAATTATTATTTTTTATATTTCGATATATGTACCTCGGGGAAAGTTGCTCAATATCATGGACTGAATTCGCCCTTAAAATTTGTAAGAAGCATATTTTGTAAGAACTTTTATTATTAATTTGCTTGATGTAAGTTCTAATTAAATTATTCATTTATAAGTAAGGTCAACTCTGGCAATATTTATTTTTACGTCCAAAAATTTTTTATTTGCCTCCCCTATGTCGTCCCAGACTGGGCAAAGGTCTCTCCCATTTTTTCCATGTGTCTCTATCCTATACCTTTGATGACAAAAAAACAATTAAGGTTTTTTTAATTACCTAGAGTATACGAATTTATTTCTATCTTCTTGCATCTTTATCCCATAACACAAGTTTAAAAAAACTTACTTAGGGGATAGCTTAATCAGTGTGATTTGTCTTTATATATTTATTTATTTATCTCTATCTAAAATGCTCTGTCTGTCCCATTAGGAACGAAGGAAAAGAACTCTTAGTGCGTCTTGAGTTGAAATGAATCTCCTCAAACATGCCACCAAGTTGAAAACCATCTTTAAAGATTCAAAACTCAGGTAACCTAATATGTCCAATAATATTAAGGAACTTCAGAGGAAATCGATATAACTTTGACGTATATTAAAACACATTTCACAGTCGTAATTGGGCAATTCTTCAAGTGTGTGCAAAGTGCGCTAGACGCCGCGCCGCTGTATTCTCTACTCGCCGTTACATTGAGGCTACGAACAATAATTCTCTAGAATCGTAAGTAATCCCGAAAAATCATTCCACGCGATATGTACCGCGGCGGGCGGGGCTTAAAATATGAACAGCGCGGCGCGACAGTTCGCCGTGACACTCGAGTCGTGCGGTTGCGTCGCAAGAAGTTTCCTTTGAGAATATTGCTGTGTTTTTGTGATAATCGATTCATTAAAAATGCCGCCATGTGCCGTGAAGTAGTGTAGAAGCCATACAGACATGAAAATTAGTTATTCAAACTATTAACAAGGTTATTTATTTTAGCGTACCGTACTGCATAATAGGTACCATCCACGCGTTGTATCCCACCGCTCATTGCGTTGACTGCCCTACTCGACCGACGACGACGCGTGCATCTTTGTCTATGTGTGCGTTCGAGTATTTCGTTGTAATTACTGTTCGTTTGTTGCGTAAATGGAATTAGAATCGAAGCGGTGAATGTAAGAGCGTTAGGTTTCTAGAGAATTATATTGCGATGCATTGAGGGGATAAAACTGAATTGGACACGTACAATGCTTCGCGGTGAATTTGACGGCTGTGCTGAATGCAGAGGGATGTGGGAACATTTCAATAAAACTCCTTACATGATTTAAGAGTTTCGCAGTCACAATTATGATCATACATATAATAATGTGTTTATTATATGAATGATTACAAATTTGGCAATTTCCGTCCGATGCACGGTAAATCTTAAAAGAGGTAAATAGATTAAACTTTAATGTATTAAATGTATTGTGCGTAATTAAAAAAAATATTACTAATTACGGGACATTTTTAGGGTTACATACCCGAAGGGTGCAAACGGGACCCTATTACTGAGACTCTGCTGTCTGTCCGTCAGTCACAGGGCAAGAGATAGATCTCTTGAACCGTAATAGCTAGACACTTGAAATTTTCACCGATTATGTATTACTATGGCGGATATAACAACAAATACTAAAAATAAAAAATAGTTAACAATTAAAGGGGGTCGTCACACAAGAAACGTGTTTCTTCAGCGTTTTAAAACATTGTACGTAGGTACGGAATCCTTCATGTACGAGTCCGACTCGCACTTGCCCGTTTATTACTGACCACGCAAGCGAGTGAAGCGGCTCAGTTTCAAGGTTGACCAAAAAATGCTTTTGCCCGTCTGTTCTATTATTCGTAGGTTCTCACCTATAGCACAGGCCGGAAACTCCTAAGGTAAGCGCAATATGCGTCACCCAGGCGTCGCCGTTCCCTGTCCCCGCACCTCTCCCCCGTTTTCGCCTCGATTTCTCACGTTGGCCGTCAAGAACCGGGGGAGAGGTGCGGGTGCGGGGAACGGGGACGTATATTGCGCGTACCTTAGAAGAGTCCCTTCTGTTTACTCTTACTGTATTCTGTGCCTATAGGTCGCATTTTTCAATCGATTTTTACGAACATTGGCACACAAGTTCCTTGATTTATAACACTTTTAAGTTGATCAAGATTTTTGATTGGTAAAGAGATAGGAACTTCGATGTAGTTTTATATAGTTAACCAGTGGAAAGTGTCAGTTATTGCATGAGATTTCTTTTTAGTGTTTTTATGGGAATGAAAATTCTGCTCAACATTAATTAGTTGTGGTAGAGCCACGCTACCGGCAAAACTCAGTTTTACTAGTAGCATTTGAGTAGCATGAATAGGCCGGCTCGTCCGGGGAAGTACCACACTCTCACAGAAAATCGATGTCTGAGTAGAAGCTTCACCGCTTCTATGCTTCGTTCGGTGAGTGAGAGATCCGGAGCCCCCTATCCCCCCTCCCCCTCCCCCCTGAAAGGCCGGTAACTCTTTTGTTACACCCCTGGTGTTGCAGTTGTCCATGGGCTTACCATTACACTTACCATTAGGTGATGACCCGCTTGTTTGTTTGCCGTCCTGACATAAAAAAAAACAAAGCAATAACAAAATCAAATTAATTAAAACTAAATTTAATTAAAAATAAATCTGAAACTAATACTAAAAATAACAACCATCAATTTTTGTTGTTTTTCTTCTTATTCAAAAATAAACTCAGGCATATACCTATTACTGCGGTTGAATATGCTAGAAATGAGGCGGCATTGTCAACTTTACAACCTACCACAGCCCACTGCTGGACTAAATGGAATTCCCAATAAGGGAAGGAGTTAACATGTTGGGCAGGTGTGTTGGTGATGGGTCCGATATCCAAGTCAGATTTATGTATTGGAATGGATTTAGTTCGAGAATTTTTTTTCATCGCAGTATATGCATAAAGTCTTTGCACAGAGGTTCGTAGTCCCCTCTTACGACTTTCGTCGTATTCTTATCTGCCGTTACCTCAACGTCAAACAAGTTCCTTTGAAGCACGTACGAGATTTCCGTATTCAGTTAGTTTGAAATAAACTTTACATATGATTTTGTAAACTTGATAACATGTTTGAAGAGATTAAATTCGTCGCTAGACGATACACCAAGAGTTTTTATAATTCTGTACGCTGGCTTCGGAGTAAAGAAATAAACCGGTCAAGTGCGAGTCGGACTCGTATATGAAAGGTTTTTTACCTCCGTACAATGTATTAAAACGCTGAAAAAAACACATTCCTTGTATGATGTTATTACCTTTAAATCCAAGGTATCCTACACCTTTAAATTTTTAACTTTTTCCTATTTTTAGTATTTGTTGTTATAGCGGCCACAGTAATTCATAATCTGTGAAAATTTCCAGTGCCTAGCTATTACGGTTCAAGAGATAGAGTACTGTGATAGATGGACGGGCGGACAATAGACAGTGGAGTCTCAGTAATAGGGTCCCGTTGGCACCCATTGGGTACTGAGCCCTGAAAACTTAGAATTTCCCAGCTGCCTCACTTCGTACACGATCTTAAAAGACAGTCGAGAGAATGGGCGAAAATCCGGAACATGTAGGCGATGTGGCAACACAACAATTATATGATACCCTTCCCCCTCCCGCCCCATCACGCGTGTCTCTGAATGCCCCGTTGGTAATTAAAACGTGAAAGTGTATCTTGTAGCTGCTAATGGTAGTTTTTACATCTATTATTTTTAACATTGAAGTAAATACTTGCTTACTTGAAGCAAGGTTTGTTAAATAAACGGTCAAGTGCGAGTCGGATTCGTACATGAAGGATTCCGTACCTCCGTACAATGTTTTAAAACGCTAAAAAAACACGTTTTTTATATGACGACCCCCTTTAATTTTTAACTTTTTTTATTTTTAGTATTTTTTGTTATAGCGGCCATAAAAATACATAATCTGTGAAAATTTCAAGTATCTAGTTAATGCCATTATATAGATCTAGTTAAAAACGCTGAAAAAAACACGTGTCTCGTATGATGACCCCCTTTAATTTTTTATTTTTTTTATTTTCAGTATTTGTTGTTATAGCAGCCACAGTAATACATAATCGGTGAAAATTTCATGTGTCTAGCTATTACGGTTCAAGAGATAGAGCCCTGTGACAGACGGACAGACGGACAGACAGCGGAGTCTCAGTAATAGGGTCCCGTTTGCACCCTTTGGGTACGGAACCCTAAAAACAAGGTTTTATCTAAAACAATGAACCAGTTAAGTGTTTCCCAAGACGCATCTATTGAGCCCAAAATCGGTGGGATTATGTTGCTTTATTACAGAGATGCCATGGCCAGCTTCAGGCTTCATCATGAGATCAGGTCATTAGTACCATAATATTGCATTGCAATGTCACCCAACTTACATATATGAAGTTTCAACTCGATTAAATAATGGTATGTGGGTTCTTTAGCTTGCAAGATTTTATTACGGACATACAGACAACGGTACTAGTAAAACTAAAATTAGCTTGTAATAACCGTCTTATTATCAAAACAGGACTAACTTTGTTACTAGGTTTAAACCATTATTCGCCCAATTCAAGTTGACATTGCTAGGTGAAATAGTGTGATTTGTGCGGGTAATGGTTTAAACCTAGTAACTTAGGTCCTGTTTTTATAATAGAATGGCAAGTTTGTTATTTTTAAATCCCACAATTTTATTGGTTACCAAAAAAGGTTTTATTGAAACATCCCAAAGCATTTTCATTGAAGAAATCCATCATATTTCCTGCGAAGCGTCGTACGTGTCCAATTTATTTTTATTTTCTCGTTCGTCTAGCGCACTTTGCACACGCTTGAAGAATTGCCCAATTACCGGCTGTGAAATATGCTGTAAAAATGGCGTCGACGTCATATCGAGTTCATGCGAAGCACGTATCGTATTCAGTTTAAAACTTTGCTTTAGACTTTGTCACAAAAATATTTTAAAAGTATTAACGTACAGAACGGTAGTTGAACCACTCCCGCGAATCAACGTTCCTGAGTCTTCTTCTTCTTTCTTCCCATATCCCACTCTAAGTGGAATTAGCACAGCCTGTTAGTCATTTCCATTTTGTTTTAGTTCTTTCCTTTGTCGTTTCTACTGTCACCTCTTTACAAGCCATATCGTTGTTAACACATTCTATCCACCTTTTCTTTGGCCTCTCTCTATGTCTAATCAGATTCACTTTCATATTTAGTGCTTTCTTCACAGCGTTGTTTTCCTCTCTTCTCATAACGTGGCCAAACCATCCTAATCTGACTTTCCTTTGTACCCTGCAAATCAGTATAATATGGATAGGTATGTAGAGATAATAAGGTTTGTTGCTACTAGTCTCTAACCTCAGTCTCTAACATATTATATTGACAACTGCTGTAAAATAATGACAGACAGAGTAAGACAGTGGGGTAAATTCCCTCGATCTACGATAGCCCTACATTTCACACACACACGGACGCGTGAGTAAAAACGTTGTAATAGGACTGGGTCTGAAAAGTATTATTCTAATTAGTCCGTTAGTTAGATTATCCAAAAATAATGTACCCATATTTTTCAGTTTATCAAAAAAGTAAAAATTCACAAAGATACAGAGTATGTATCTAAGTTCCAGAGTGGGGGCTTATGACGTCACCGATGTGTAAAAATCGTACGAAAGCGTGACGTCATGCGAAATTTAAATGCGCTGTATCTTCGTGAGTTATTGTTTCTCAGAGAAAATAAAAAAATATGTGTACAATATTTTTTAATTATCTAACCGATGGGTCTGAAATATTGTTTCAGTCATCATGTCTATTATGGTTGTCAATTTTGCTCAAAATGTATCAAGCTACACAGCTGTGATTTTGTTGTTAGTCTTCTGAAACGGAAAAACAGATACAAATGCAAATAAATTAAAGACAATTTTCGTATGGTTGCCTTGCTAATGGGATCTCAAATTTAACATTTGTAAATATTTTTGAACAGATTCAACAAATGTTTCCGAATTGTCATATCACACAATGTGGATAAATTTTGTATAACATACAGTTCAGCCATTAATAAATTAACCAAAGCAGATTAGTTTCATCAATTTTGTAATTAATTATAGTGGTGATACGAATATTAAATCACTAGTAATTAGGTCAGGGAATAAATAAACCAATATCAAACCCAATTATCAACAGTGACAGATTATGATTAATTACATTTGGAATATCAAATTGGTGGTGTTTATAGTGTATTGGAAGCAAAATAAAGAGCAAATAAGTCGATCCTATTAAAAGAACATTCTGTAGGCGTTACTTAAAAACTACATCACATTTACCGCCAATACTGTTACTGACGTTGGCAATTGCTGGACCACTGCGTGCCTGCTGAAGAAATTGGCTGAAATGTCCATACTGGTGGCGGCGTCGTGGGTCGCGGGTCGCTGGATTCCCTTTAATATGGTTGATTTCAGCGATGGCTGATCCACGCGTCAACTCGTGAACGGATTCCGCCAGTAAGGCCTGGTCAGCTTGGCTCCGCTTTTTAAGGCTACTCAGTGTTACTTATTTCTTTGAATTGGATTTGGCACTCGTTCGCAAGCTACATGCTAATTGAAATAACTTGTATTAGGCATAACATCTTTGTAAACTGAAAAAGCCCTTCTAAGCCCTAACAATACTGTGTTCCTTTCGGGGTTTCTTTTCAGCAGTGGTCGTTGCGAAACACTACTATCGGTAGCTTTAAAAATAATAATAATGCGCCAGGCAGTGCTCATCGACATCACCATCCCGCATGACGAGAACATCGTGAAGGTCGAGAAGGAAAAGCTTAGTTTTGACTTAGCCCACGAGGTGACTGCTATGTGGGATGTGGATTCGACGATCATTCGCTCGAAGGGTAAGGTAGGTACCCAAAAGGCTGGTAGCATTTCCTCGTTGAATGGCTTAGCTCAGCCTCTAGCCGAAATGCGCGCCAGCTCTTGGATCGTCGATAAGGCGTGCGGAAATATCTTTGTAATGAATTTCGATAGATTAAAGTGCTGTGTATTCAAATCGTACGTAGGAATACACTTACGCTTTTTTTTTCGTCCATTTTGTCTAATCGTGTATGTCCGATATGTTCGTATATACATTGCTTATTTAAAAAGGTATATTATAAATAGAAAAGAGACAAAATTAGATGATTTATATTATATTATGACTACCTACACCCATCTCATTCACGCATATTAGGCGAAAAATGCAATAAAAAAACATGCACATTAGACAAAATCGAGCTTTCGCTATCTCAAATAAAGATACTCCCTAGATTCAACATTCTTTTTTTATTTTATTATTAGAACTGGCAGCTTCTTTCGACATATCAATAGAATAACTCTAACGATTGAAAACATTACTAAGTACTTATTAAAAAAAAACAGTTTTTCGATATGTTAATAAATTTAAGTATGTGTTTTGTAGAAACATTCTATTTGTAAGAGGAAATTAAGGACAGCGAAACAGTGGTTTTATATGACAGATCGCTTTTCTCGAACGGAATAAGGCATGCAATCACAACGCCCTACCACCCGGATTGCACCAGTTCATCTGAACACTCGACCACTCCATAACATTTGTACACCATGCACTCCTACCCACCTATCCTTTGCAGGAGGCGATGCGCGGACGCCGGTGCGCGTCGCTGCGTTCCGCAGCGAGCCCGGCCCGCCCCGCCGACGACTCCGGGCGCAGTACCCCTTCCGCCCCGGCTAGGGCTTCGCCCTCCCCGGCTGAGACCCCGGCTCCCAAAAAATCGAACTGGGAAGTCATAGAACACTTCAACCGGAATAAGAAAAGCCCTACTGCTGTAAGTACTATTTTTTTTATTGTTATATGGACTTAGTTATGATTAAAACTGAAAACTTTTCGTAATATTGATATATATGATATCACATAGTGATCACAGCAAAAAAAAGGCATCAATGCAAGCTCAGAATCCATGAAAATGCCAGAAATAGTTATTTATGTCGTTTAGTTTTCATAGTATAAATGGCAGATTCCCCAAGGGCAAAAATCAAAAGATCTGGAAAAATTTAAGTTCACAGTAGTCCGGGTCCACGGTCCGATATTTTCGTATTTTGAGTAACACATTTTTGAACATCAAATTACCTATATACTCGTACATATTTAGAAAAAAATAGTTCATATTTATTTACTAAGTCCATGTACACTGTACCCAAGAAATAAGTAAAATTGAGAATTTTACCGAACATTATTTCCCTTTTACCGAGATCCATCTTTACTCGAGTATTTCTTTCGTCATATTTTCCTAATAACAGATTCTTTTTATGAATGTTCAAACTTTGTATTGAAGTTGATTCTTAATTTAACTTCCACATATTTATAAATACATATTTACATGTTTAGCACTTAACAGCTTAATGGGCCCATAAACATGTGCCCATAACCTTCGGTGAGTTTATGTCATAGGATCGTTACAAACATTTTAATACTTCCGTAAATAATAATTATATATATAATTATATTACAGGGACAAATCACACTGATTGAGCTAGCCTCAAAGTACGTTTCAATGTTTATTATGGGACACTAACTCAACGATACTATTATAATAAGTAGGTCGGTGAGCTCAAGCCTGGCATGCTCACTAAAATGTCCACACTGGTTGTGGCGTCGTGGGGCGGGTCACTGGATTCCCTCTTATATGGTTGAGTTCAGCGATGGCTGATTCACGCGTCAACTCGTGAACGGGTGCCGCCAGTAGGGACTGGTCAGCTCGGACTACTCAGTGTTACTTATTTCTGTAAATTGGATTTGGCACTCGTTCTCAAGCTTTACATGTTATATTGTGATAACATACAAGATATTAGGCATAATATCTTTGTAAAGTAACAAAGCCCTTCCGGCGCGTAGGCGACCAATACTGTGTAAATGAGTTTCTTTCGGCGTTTCTTCTCAGCAGTGGTCGTTGCGAAACGCTAGTATCGGTAGCTTTTGCACTAAAAATAATTAAAAATAATGACCTTTAATAGGTAATATATATATATATATATATATTAGGAGCCAGAACAATTTGAAAAAGGACATTTCCCAACTTGCCCTGGCTAGAGATCGAATCCAGAAAGAAAGTAATTTCGTTATTACTTGCTATTTTTCAGCGATAAAAGTTATCCAAATTCAACAAGCGCTGAAAAAAGAAAGCACAAGATCGGACCGTGTAGAACACGAATTGGCTCTCATAATAATATAAAGCACATACAATAAATTTTGAGTTTTTAGCATTGTTCTCACAAATACGAGTAAGTTGTCAATATTGCAACAATGAGTCGCTCTGTGCTTCAGACGTTCCTTCACCAGGGTCGCGAGCTGTCGCTAGAACCCTGGCGTCACGTCGCTTGTCGCTGACTGTAAAATACAGTGGCAAACGGTCGCTGACTGTCGCATACCTTCGCAAAATTTCGCCGACCAGGGTTGCGAGCTGATATTTACCGTATTTAACAGGGTAGACAGCCTTTTTGGGCTCCGACTATCGCCTACGTCACCGACCAGGGTCGAGAGCTATTGCTGACACACTGTCGCACCTCTGTAAGAGCCCCAAGACTATGACTGTATCTTTTTCTTTATCTGTAGATGGAAGTCTTATTTATCTGAACGCGTCCCCGATTGCATCCTCAGCTATGCTGCTTCGAAACCCGGGGAGCGCTTTCCCCCTTTTTCTTTTCCAAATATAATATGCATATCAATAGTCACCCAAGGATGCCAAAAATCAAGCGATATGGAGAAGAAATAGCCAGAACAATTTAAACGATTTGGCTATAGTTTTACAACCGGCCGCCTGCCTGACGTCAACTGTTCTTGCGAATTCTATTGTAGCACGAGATTTTAGTGCTCTTTTTCTTGAGTCGCCTCTTACTAAATCCATAGGCAGAGATGGAGTCGTCCTATTCTGACCCGGAACCACTCGGGGAATTTGTAAATGGAAGTTTATCCACCTTACGAGTCAAACCTCCTACCTGCAGAAAAACTCCCACCGGGTAGAAATCTTCTTTGATCAGTCTGGATCGTGAAATATAAATATCGAGAAAACCGAGTTAGGTGGCGTCACGTTAACCTTTGCGACTGCGGTGCAATTTAGTCTATGGTCTACCTTCTATAATGTCCGAGCTGCCCTACATCATATACTATAGAGGACTTTAATCAGGCGAACGACAGAGAGATCGCCGTGACCACATACTTGTCAAAGATGATTTGAAATTGAAGCTCCAGTGAAAACATTTCGAATCGATATGAAGAAGAAGATGGAAGTCTATGTGGGCTACTACATTAAAGTTTAACGGTCGTACGAGACAATAAAATTAGCAGAACGGTACGCACGTGACCTCGTTCGAGCGGACGTAGTAAATTTTGCTTCGATCTCGCTAATGGGTTTGTTTGTTTCACATTTCTTCTTATCCTATCGAGTTCCCGGTAGCGCTAATCCAAACCCTGTGATGGATTCAACACCGCGCGGTGTTACCTAAACCTCTTAAGTATTCTCGTATGTCATGTCATAAAAATATCATCATCCGGTCTTTTTTAGTCTCCACTGCAGGAGCACGACCGTCTCTGTATAACCAAAGCCATACATTAGCCTGAGCAGTCAGAGGATTTGGCCTGCACTCTCCACGCTGGCTAGACGGGTTGGAGAGGTCTCATTGATGTTTATAAGCTTTGTTTAGCTTGTGTTTCCTAATAATAAAAGCCGTGTGGTTCCCGGCAGAGTAGAAGAGGACCACTTCAAATCTTCCCGTAGATGTCGTAGAAGGCGACTTATGAAACATAAAAATATCAGTCTGTGGTTATATTTACCCGAATAAATAAACACATATTTTAGGGACGGTTACATAGTTGGCGTTGAACCGTAACAGATATTGTAAGCTCCAAAACACACAGAATTAAATTAGCTAGAACCAGAGGTTAGAACATGTTGCAGCTCCATAGGTAAGGCGTTCACTCGTAACATACGTAACAGAGTTTGGATAAGCGCTTCCCGGTACTAGCCGATCGAGGTAATGAGTGAAAATGAAAATTATGTTAGTAAATTATGTTAATAAATAATTTATTAACAATTTTTTTCATTGTTTGAAAATTAAATATGTAATATTATATAGGTATACGTAATAAGTCAATTAACGCCGCCATACCTTTTTTCAAAAATAGAACAGGGGCCAATATTTGAGATATATTCTATGTCATGCCTGTATGTCTGGTCTATATATTCTATGTCAATACATGGTCCTCATAGTCTGGTAAATGAGTGCTCAAAAAGGGTATGTGGATGGAAAAGTCGAAAGCAGAAAATTTGACTTAAAAACTTTGTTTGGACTAGTTAGGAGATAAACATACTAAAAGTCCTTACCCCTCCGAGGTGAGTCCTCCCATCTCGAAAACGGTGCGTTGTACGAAATTTTGTTGTACTACATAATGAAACCTGATAGAATTCTCTAAAATTTTGCGTTTTACACTTTTTATCTATCTCCAAACGTTGCATTGCTATGAGCTACGAAAAACAAACGATTTTCAAAAATGTGTACAATTTTCTGTCCCGTTCCGATTCTCTCCGAGTTCTCTGTCCCCCCCTCAGGAACACCTCCGAGGGGTAAGGACTTTTAGTATGTTTATCTCCTAAATAGTCCAAACAAAGTTCATAAGTAAAATTTTCTGCTTTCGACTTTTCTATCCACAATCATTAATTGCCCAGGCTACCATGGTTTATGAGGTGCACGGTATGCTAAGACAGACTCGCGAGGTCTATAGCTCACATAACTACTATCAGTGCCCTAAGCTTTCAATATCGAATCCAATCCCATACACACAATACCGTTGCCAAACGGAAATCCGGTTACCACAATGTGTGTCACTAATGAGTGACGTCATTGTTGTACCCTGTCCACCCCGTTTAGAGATAGCTCTGAATGGGGGCCGAAGATTTGATTTAGTTGCTGATTGGAATATTATTACTGAGGGTAGGCTCGGAGCCCGGTGAGATTCGCAAGTGAAGCAGCATAAGTTATAAAAGCACGCTCATTGTACTATTACCTCTGTAAATATAATGTTTTCTCAGTAAGTGAATTATTTCATGTAATTCTTATGAGAAATAAAGTTATTCTAACCTAACCTAAAGCAGCCCCGGTCGTAGTCTGCACTTGGATGGGTGACTACGAGTGGCACGAAAATTTCTCGATAATATATATTAAAAAAAAATAAGACTAAAAAACAACCCGACTACTGATATCAAACTCAAACTACACTACAATACCTATTTATAAAATGCCATGGTCGTGCGTTATCTGAATCCTCCAATTCATTTCTTCAAAACGCACGACCACGGCTTTTTATAAATGTTGTAGTGTTGTTGATGTAAAATGCCAAAAGATGAAACACTAGGTAAAACTTGTTTTTTACTTTTGAGTTTGCTATCCGTAGTTTTTAATATTATTTTTTTACTGCATGTAATTTTCGTTATATAATATTTTTTCATACAAAATGAAGCCTATGTCACCCGGACAATAATGACGAATCGATTGACATCTCTTTTGTGAAAATTGGATGAGTGGTTTGGATGCTACGATGGAACACACATACACAGACGACAGTAAGACTACGAGTATATCCTTTTACTGTATTCTGTGACACATAGAAACATACATACATACATAGACTGCTAAAATCATTACCCTTTCTCCTGCCGTAGTCGGGTAAAAACTACAAGCAGGTGGACGTGAAGGTAGTAAAAGGGAATCCAAAAAGTGAGAGGTTGCTATCCGCATACTCGTAGCGATGTTGCAAATAATAATAATAATAATAAAATTCTTTATTCAAGTATTTAAAAGTCATAAATGTTAGTAAAATGCTTATACACTATGTTAGTAAAAAAAAAAAAAAATTTCACACATAATATATTATTTAAATTTCACATGTCACACCCGTGTCACCCCACTGGATATGGCACGACAACGATTTACGTAAGAGCTGTCTAATCTGCTCACGCACATGCTTAGGATGCCATTGGTGCTCTCCCGCACCCTGCGCACCAGGGATGCGCACCTTTTACGCATTGTTGCATTGCAAAATTAGGCACATATTAAGGGTCGGCACCATGTAAAATGGGTTTGCGCGGGCAACAAGTTTGTACAGAAAGCGTTTGATTTAAGTCAAATAATGTATACACATAGATAGAGGAAGAGTTGGGACAGTAGACGAAAAAAAGGATTTTTTAAAATATTTTGTAGTTTTCCTAAAAACAAGCATTGAATTTACCCAAAAACATGCAAAACGCACTTTGCGCGGGCAATAGTTATGGCTTAAGTAGAAAAGACCACTAAGAAAATTACATACCTAGTTATAGGTGAATAGACTAGCCAGTAGACGAAAACCGTATTTTTTTAATTTTCATTCAGAAAAAGTAAGATATTTGTAGAGAAACATGAAAGAAATATTTTAGAATATCTTGCTACAAACTGGCTTGTTTTTCAGCGTAAAGAAATATTCTAACAAGGGATTGCATATATTTTATAAAAATAAAGGCTATTTTGAAACATTATTCTTTATATTTACTTACAATGCAATCACGCAATAATAAAAAAAACAATTTTAAAAATTGGATGTTTTGCAACGATTTTGACAGAATTCTCTGAAATGGCGGCCATGTTACTTCCATACAAATTTAGTTGCCCGCCGGGCGTTCAGGAAGGAGGCCGTGTCGAATTTTTCAAAAAGTCCATTTTCGAATTACGTAAAATTGCATTACAGCCTAAAATATTTCAATAAAAAACTATGTACAAACTGGCAAATTATGTCATACTTTTGCTACACTATGGTACAGTTTTGACATTTTGTTGACATTCAAGCAAAGATGTAATGCTATCCCAGATACGGCATCGCACATTTTATTTTTAATTTTATTGAAAATTAAGTCAATGAAAAAAATAATTTGGTATGATTTATTACCTATATTTTTTAATTGGCGATTGGGGTGAAAATCGGATTGGAACTTTCTCGGGTCGCGGAATCATATTAACTGTTTTTGTAATAAAAGCTGCTGTTTAATTAGGGTTTTACAATTATTTTGATGGGTGATTCAGTCTGAAATTTTGAACAACTTTTCCCCATGAATGTATATCAAAATACGAATTGACAATTGACATGCGTAATATATCGAACCACAGGCTATACTAGATCTATACTTGGCTAGGCAGACAGGCTATAGTAGGCTATTTATCTATACTAATATTATAAAGAGGAAAGATTTGGTTGTTTGTTTGTTTGCATTACATGGCTCCGAAACTACTGGACCGATTTAAAAAAAACTTTCACCGTTGGAAAGGTACACTATCGCCGAGTGACATAGGCTTTGTGTGTACCAAGGGCGAAGCCGGGGTGGACTGCTAGTATAGTATAATGATATTAAAATAACAGTCAAAAAAACAAAAAAAATCTGCATTTTCATACAAAAGTGTGCAGCCGCCCGGGAAATTTGTATAGGAACCGATTTTTTTGGAGTTTTTACTGTTTTTAGGGATTCGCTTATCTGTCTGTCCGTAAGTCACAGCCAATTTGCTACGAAACTATTAGAATGATTTAGTTGAGATTTAGTACCTACACTTATGTAACTTAGTGACCCAAAGATAGACGTATAACGTAAATAAATGGAATTTAAAAAAGGGGGCCACTTATGGTGGGTAAATTAGACATTAAAAAAAAGTTTTGATAACAAAATCGTGTGACATATCAAATGAAAGAACTTTTTATGACAATTTTAAATATATATATATTTTTTATATTATTTCTTAGATTGGTATTTTTAAGTTATTTAAGAAAATGGGCGAAAATTGACCCCCCCCTAATAAACTACTGGACCGATTCAGTTGAAATGTTGTGCACATAATGTAAATTTGTGACCCAAAGACGGAAGTAAAATGTAGGTAAATGAATAAATTTAAAAAAAATGGGGCCCCTTATGGGAGATAAATGAGACATTAAAAAAAGGGTTTTGTGAACTACATCGCGTAAAATATCAAATGAAAGAGCATTTTATGATAATATTAAACATATTTTTCTAAATTTTTTAAGTTGGTGTTTTTGAAGTTATTTTTGAAAATAAATAATAAAAATACCCATATCTTCGAAACCACTGAACCCAATCCTTTTTTACCCTCCGTACTTACATAATAAGGTGAATAGAAGTGAAAGGTGTTACGATTGCAGATGGTCGCTAAACGTATTGTTTCACAAAGAAAATTCAAATGTGTTACCGCTCGCGTAAAATACTATTTGATTGTATTTTTGAGAACGTCCTGTCAGCGATAAGTAATATTGATTTACGCAGAAATATCATAAATTTGTCTATAGTTCCCTAGAATCTCAACTTAACCAAAATAAACGAGCACGTGCCGTAACGGGCCACGTCCAGTGTAGAGTTCCGTAGTCAGTACCTACTTGTTTTATGTAACTAACAACTGCCTAACTTTAGGTCTGAATTCAGTCCATGATACTGAACAACTTTCACCAAGGAACAAACGAAATACATAAATTATTTTTGATCTCTTACACACAAGATTTGGCAAAATGTAATATTTATGGAATATATGTATGGAATATGTAAGGACGAATCACACTAATTAAGCTAGCCCCAAAGTAGGTTTTAAACTTGTATTATGGAATACTAACTCAATGATACTATATTTTATGATAACAACATACATAGATAAACACCCAAGACCCAGGGCAATTTGAAAAAGACCATTTTTTAATTTGCCCTGGCTGGGCCTCGAATCCAGAACCTCCGGATTAGCGGTCTAGCGTGTTAACAATTACGCCACGGAGGTCGAATGGAAAGCAAAAATTTTCTTTTATATTTAATTATGTGTTCCTTAGGAAAAGTTGTTCAGTATCATGAACTGAATCCACCTTAAATTAGTTTATGTACAGGCAGACGTTATATACCTACTACTGCCGTGAATTTTTTTAAGTGTCCATATACAACTGACAGAGAGGGGAGACACATGATTCTAACAAAAATTTGCAATCAAAAACCAAATATTTCACAAACGGATTGCTAAAACGAAAAAGGGTGTTCATAATCTTACAATATTTTTGAAAGACCTATTCAACGAAAACTCACAACACACATTTTTTTTTCAAGTTTTTATTACCACATATCCATGCCCATGCCTAATTACAGCTTTCTAGTACTAATAGTCTATGAGTAAAACTGGGGACAGACAGACAGACAGACATGATGGATCTATAAGGGTTTCTTGTTTACTACGGAACCCTAAAAAGCTGCGTGAAACAAAACAGATTCTCTATTCTAAGGGTTCTTTGTCATTTGCGCTTTAACAAATTTCAAAATACGAGTAATCAAAACCACTTGTGCATATATTTCGCTCCACTTCGCATACGATAAATTCAAAAATTGATGGATGAATGACCGTGCTTTTACAGGTTAAGCAACTTCTAGCTTGGTCACAGTGAGGATGGGTGACCGTGCTTTCAATCTTAATGTTGTCCAAGTCAAATGTTGAGATTCTAATGAATAAATTTCAATTTTCTCTACCTACATAACTTGGCAGCTATTTAAATTTCAATTGTTTTGTCGGAATTTGAACTTGGCATTCTTACATTTATGTTTTTGATGGGGTAAAATAAACACCCAACAACCAGGACAAATTAAAAAAGGCCATTTACCAACTTGCCCTGGCTGGGAATCGAACCCAGAACCTCCGAGTGACGGACTAACGTGTTAAGGAATCGCCACGGAGGTCGACTAATAAATTGAAAAAGTAATAAATTTTACGCAAGATTCGAATACCTATAACTTGGATTTTTTAGAAAGTGCTATATGAATTTCACATATATTTAAACTCGCTTTTTAAATAAACGTCTTGCATTCACGCACACTCGCAAACTACTGTATTTTCGACTTTACTTTTTCTACTGAAAGCCTGTCTACTAAAGTGTTAAGTACATTATAATGACGTCTGCCAAGGCCTTAATTCAGAAATAATAATTCAAACAAAATAATTATATGATTTGATTGATTTGAAAATTTTAATAAGTATCGCGGACTGGAAGTCTTGACGAAAAGAAAAAAGTAAGCTGTATACTAATTCTACGTTACAATTTATGATAACCTACATCGATTGTCCCGTTTACACATTATTAACTCTATGCATTTTCAGCTTGACATTTTTTTCCCCTAGCGGGAAAATTTTACATATTTCAGAGCCAAATCCGACCACGTGGCTTTGTGCATACCGTCCTTAAGATTCGGATTTTCGAATTCTCTAATAGAATTGCTCTCATTTACTTAGCACCGTTACTACTTACACATCGTATATCGGCTGTATTCATATTGGCCCTTACACACGGCACATGCCACAATCACAGCTATGGCGCCGTGTGTAAACGTTGTAATTTCCATTCCGATAGCAAAACATGGAGAAAACGCTGTCTTTTTGTATCACCATTATCGATACGTTCTTGTCTCAAGCCAAATTCAGTCTCGTTCGATCACTAAAAGGTTATATTAACATAACAAAGTTCCCGCAGGCTTTACATTGTGGCCCGAAGTAATATCGTCAATTTACCTCCCATTTGAGGGATTGAAAACAAACAGCTGTAGACAGAAGTATTTGGAAGATAAAAAGCGAGACTTATCAAACTAAAAGCCTTTACATTATGACTACAGAAATGTTATGAGAAAAAAAATGTCAAACAACGGTAATTATATCAATAAGAATCTCCAACCCGTCTGGCCAGCGTGGAGAATGTAGGCCAAATCCTCTGGCTACTAATTATGGCTCTGGTAGTACAGAGAGGCTCGTGCTCCTGCAGAGGACTATAAATAAACGGGCAAGTGCGAGTCAGACTCGTACATGAAGGGTTCCGTACCTCCGTACAATGTTTTACAACGCTAAAAAACACGTTTTTTGTATGACGACCCCTTTGATTTTTAACTTTTTTTTATTTTTAGTATTTGTTGTTATAGCGGCCATAGTGATACATAATCTGTAAAAATTTAATGTATTTAGTTAATGCCATTATAAAGATCTAGTTAAAATCACTGAAAAAACACGTTTTTTGTATGGCGTTGGCGACCCCCTTTAATTTTTAACTTCATTTATTTTCAGTATTTGTTGTTATAGCGGCCACAGTAATACATAATTGGTGAAAAATTCAAGTATCTAGCCATTACGGTTCAAGAGATAGAGCCCTGTGAGTCTGTGAGCTGTGACAGACGAACAGACAGACAGACGGACAGACAGCGGAGTCTTAGTAATAGGGTCCCGTTTGCACCCTTTGGGTACGGAACCCTAAAAAGACCTGATGATGATTATGATAACTCCCTTGGGAATACAGTAACGCAATAAACTACGAAAGAAATAAAACCATATATTTACTAAATGAGAGACAAAAAAAAGTGAGCTGGAATGAAATAGCAGTTCTCTTTGCACAGTAGGCCACAGATTAACCGCATCATCTTTGTAGTTATGCACACTATTCCAACGTAATAAGGTTCCATCTTGATTGTCGTGTAGCCGACTGTACCAATAAAAAGTTTTTAGAGCTATCCAAAGTTCTGAAACTTTTGTGGATACTTTTGTTTTTAAGTACCGCTGGTCCTTCTTATGCGGTGACGAAGAACTTGTGAACTGTATTCGAGGGTATGTTTATGTTATAGTTCTATATTTAGTGACCGAATGAGCGAAGCGAATGGTCTCAGTTTCAGCTTCGGAAGAAATCCTTCTTCGTCTAAGCGCATTCCCGGTTGCATCCTCAGCTGTGCTGCTTTGGAGCCCGGGTGCGCTTTCCCGCTTTTTCTTCTCCAAATATGATATGCATGTCAATGGTCACACAAGGATGCCAAAGACCTTGTAAAATGAAGAATAAATAGCCGGAACACTTCCAATGATTTGACTATAGTTTTACAACCGGCCGCCTGCGTGACGTCAACCCCCTTTGGGAATGTATTTGTGCGAAAAGTTTTACAACCGGCCGCCGCCCGACGTTAACCCTCCTTGGGAATGCAATTGTAGCACGAGATGTTTCTGCTTAGTCCTTTAGTCGCTTCTTACGACATCCAAAGGAAGAGATGAAGTGTTCCTATATTCTAACCCGGAACTAACACGGGTAATCACAGCTTCGGAAGAAATATATGTGTCTGAATTCCAGTTTTCCGGTTGTTCGCGCCCTACTACACTACCGGTCGCATGTATCTGTATCTTATCTTTCTTTCTCTTTCTCTCTTTCTATCTCTTTCTATCTCTTTCTATCTCTTTCTATCTCTTTCTATCTCTTTCTATCTCTTTCTATCTCTTTCTCTCTTTCTATCTCTTATCTCTCTTTCACGTCTTATCACTTGTTTTTGGTTGCATTTTTGGTTGTGCTGCCTGCATAGGAGGCCGTTTTCTAACATTTTGTTGTCCACTTCACACACATACATACATTACTATGCTTGCTACATAATACAGGGTTACTTTTAAAACATCGGCAATATTTTTGGAGTTCGGAGTTTATAAGTTCAGCCCTGAACCACTTTCCATAAAAACAAGTAGGTACCGAAAAATAAAAATCGGCTTCCCATACAAATCGGCGCTCAATCGATTTTCGATAATTGTTTTCATGGAAAGTAGTTCAGTATCACGGACTGAACTTGCTCCAAAAACGTTGCCGGTGTTTAAAACGTAACCCTATATACCTACATGTTGATTTTGCACTCCCTAGCTAAATATATTGAAATCTTAGAATCAGATAAACAAAACACAGAACCGCAAGTAAAATTATTTATTTTCAACCGACATCAAAAAGTCAAAGTTAAAAATCAACTCGACAGTATGTTTTTTTAATGTATATTTGTTACGCAATATCTTCGCCAATTGTGAACCGATTTTGATGATTCCTTTTTTATTTGAAAGCCTTTACTACCAAGTTGGTCCCATTTTAATTTGGTGAAGATATGATGAAGAACTTTGGAGATAAGGATGAAACTCCAAAAAAAAAATTAAGACGGTTGTTTTTTTTTTGTTAAAACAATTTTGGTATTCGTCGTGCTTCCTCCAATAACTCATATTGGAGGAAGCACGACGAATACAGATGCAAGGTGATAGCTCATATATTTGGTTCATATGCAAGGTATTGACTTTACTATAATATTATATTATATATAGTTTATTTGTTGAAAAGTGAAATGGCGTGCGTGCCGTCGGCGCGATACAAAGGCCGCGTCTTTGTGAAAAGCCGACGCCGCTTTGTTGGCACGTCAGCCAGCAGTACGTGCAGCCCTCTTCATTTTTGGTATGCATTTGTCGGCAGATATCCCTGATTTTTTTTAGTATGAAACAAGATACATATTACAGAATATGTATCTTTTTATTTCCCTTAAAGAGTACTTTTTAGGGTTTCGTAGTCCACAAGGAACCCTTATAGTTTCGTCATGTCCGTCCGTCCGTCCGTCTGTCTGTCCGTCCGGGCTCGTACTCCGCCGCTACTGCACCGATTGTCACGAAAATTGGTGGAGAGATAGATATTGAAGTTCCAAATGTAGGCTTTTAAAATTATGAAAACAATTTTTTTTTCAGCCCCCCTCCCGTTCAACGAAAAGTGAATTTAAAAAATTGGACTAACCCCAACGTGTGGGTTATTGTTGAAAAGGTCTTTTAAAATGCAAGAAAAACTGCTTAAAAACTATGTAGATAAAACCCCCCAGACTTGAGATAATCTAATACAAAGTTAAAATTTGAGGTGTCCCCCACCGTAACTTTAGAAATATTACTAAAATAATTCTGAAAAAAATGTGGTATATACCTCAAAGTATGTACTTCCAATGAAAACTAAAGCGGTTTCGGTATCATAGATAGTTATTTTTTAATACGTCATAAATCGTAAAATGTTACTTGCTGCTACGGAACCCTTCATGGGCGAGTCCGACTCGCACTTGGCCGCTTTTTTAAATAAATAAATATATAGTTAGGTAAAAAAAGTCAAACACTTGTAAGTTAAACCAAGAGAGATTCATAACAAACTCCGGCTAAGCTCATCAGACGAATTATACCAAAATGGAAAAAGTTGCGGCAAAATTGCGCAGAATATAAAGCTACGATAGTATAGAAACGTAACAACATGATTTAAAACAAAAAACGACTTAATTTTTCCGTTCCGTCCGTTCTAGGCAGCGTTTGTTGGCTTTGAACACTGAAACTCACTCATTGACGTGCGCACGGGTAGTTTCGTTTGTAGTAGTAGTAGGCATAAATGTTACTCCGATTGTATGAAGAGCCATATTGTGACCTTGTATAAGAGTCAATACAATTACTAAAAATATCCAAGCGGCCGGAATAGACCGCTATACGCAATGCTTATATCAAGACTTCACTGTTTTCATTCTGTTCTGTATATACTTACTGCGTTGACTCATCAGTGACCCAAAATGGATCTTGGCCTCCGACACCAGAAGACGCCACTGTTCCCTATTCTGCGCCATCTGCAGATCTTCTTGGAGGGCTTTGACGTCTTCGCAGGCTTGGTCTCTCCAGCGGTATCTCGGACGACCCACCGGCCTAGCTCTTCCCGGTTAGTCTGCTCATGTACGCTCGATTGACGGGACAATCTTGTTCCATCCTCTACACGTGGCCCAGCCATCGAAGTCTTGCCGCTTTGGTCTCTCCGATTATATTGGGCATGGCCATTAGTTCTTCTACCGATTTTCCTGTCTCTCCAGGTACCGTCTTTCTGTTTGGTTGATCCCACAGATCTCTTGATCCATGGTCTGTGGTTGGTCCCAACCTTTTTCTGCATATACCCACTACAATGCTAAAAATGGCCTGCGAAAAGTATTGCTCTCTGCTTCTTCATTATGGCTCTGTCTACCCCGTTGGAGATCATTATCATCATTCCCGGTTGCATCGTCAGCGGTTACGCTTCAAAGCCCGGTCCGCTACCTAACCTAGGCGATTCGATGAGTTTATGGTTTTTACAAAGAGCGACTGACCTCCGAAACCCAAAGGGTAGACCAGAACCAATCCTAGGATAGGTACAAATGTTAGATGGCGTTCGGGACTAACAGCTTTACGTGCCTTCCGAAGCACGGAATCATCTTTCTTTTCGGATAATCAGATTTCAATTCCGTTAGAGATAATCGTACCTAATTGTAGCAAATTTTCTCATTGTAAATTTTATAGAACGACACATCTGTATCCTTTTTAATCTACAAGCAGCGTCTTATTCATATTTACGAGTATAAAGACATAAAGGCAAAGGAGCGCCGCCGTTCAAACACTTCATACACTGAACTCTTTTCAATCCCACAGCCCAAGGATTTTATTTGATCGCTTTGTCATCAATTGCTGATCGTCGATTGGTTAAAATTATTGAGATGAGTAGACTGTCTTTTTCCCTGAATGTCGAAGGAAGTTAATGTTTTGTGACCGTATGATTACAATTTAGCTAGTAGTTCTCTGCGAACTTAGACCTCGCGAATATAGTTCCCTAAGTAACACCTAGATGGCGCTATCCAAAGTTAAAACGCGCAATGGTTTTTTTTGCAACATAATCGCGGACATTTATATTAATATTTCAAAAACTACAAACCGATTTTGATGCTCAACGGACTTGAAAATTCTGTTAATATTTCCTACATGCCTACCAAATTTAATCTAAATCGGACCATCGATTCGGCAGTTATCGCGGTACAAACATACATAAATACATACATACATACATTTAGAGACCTCACTTGCTTCGCTCGCTACATACATACACACAATGTGTTTTCGCCCAACTCTATTTAGAGACAATAACTTAGTTAAATAGTTTTAAACTAGTAGGTCGCCGCGAACTTAGATCTCGCGATTATTAAACGCGTTTTTATTGATATTTCAAAAATTACTGAACCGATTTTATGCCCAACGAACTTGAAATTTCTATTGATATTTCCTACATGCCTACCAAATTTCATCAAAATCGGACCATCGATTCGGCAGTTATCGCGGTACAAACATACATAAATACATACATACATACATTTAGAGACCTCACTTGCTTCGCTCGCTCGGTCACCTATCGCGTTGCATCATTACTAAATTAGGCTGGTTTCAAAGTCACGCGTTTGAACGGCGCCGTCCAAACGCGCGCGCTTGCAATTACACTAGATAGTAGCCGCCGTTTCATAGTCACGCCGTTCAAACGCGCCGTTCGTGAAGCGCGCGCCGTTGGACAGCGCTGCCGAAGCGCGCGCTGTCCGAACTCCTCTGCTGGCAGGTAGCGTTTCAGAGTGACGCCGGTCGGTTGTTGCGTACAGTCAAGTTACAGTTAAAACAAGATATACGTTGAAAAAACTAATACTACGAGAAAATTACATACATACATACTATCACGCCTGTTTCCCACAGGGGTAGGCAGAGACTATGGACCTCCACTTGCTACGATCTTGACAGACCTCTTTCGCTTCATCTACACTCATCAACCTCTTCATACATGCCCTTCGGTTACGTGTACTTCTTACCTCTCCCTTTTTCAGAACGTCTGCAATCTGATCGCAGAACGTTCGCCGAGGTCGACCCTGACGACGAGAAAATTCTTACTGAAAATTTTAAATTATCCAATTAATGCAAACTCTGCAGCTATTTACGACTAAAAATGTTTACATTTTTTAAATATACAAAAAAATGTTTACATTTTTTTAATATATAGCAAAAAAATTTTTTTTGGAGTCCAACCGTTTTTTTTAATGTAATATTCATCATATTTATTATATACATACAAAATGTAGCCTATGTCACCCGGACGAAAATAACCAGTGGTCGGATAATCGGATGCATATCGAGCGTCGATACAACCACCAACATAAAATAAAAATAATTGTATTTCACAGATTCATCTTTGCGATTTATGGTTTACATATAGTATAATTGCATTGCCACATATAATGCCTTGCACAGTATTTCAAAGCACGTTATAAGTTACCCTCTCTAAAATACTGTGCAAGGCTAATACGTAGCTATACAACTATACTACCTATATGTTAACCATAAATCGCAAAAATGAATCTGAAATACAATTATTTTTATTATATGTTGGTGGTTGTATCGGAAGTTTAGGTAAATATGCATTCGATTATCCGACTACTGATAATACGGTTCGATTAACATCTCATTTGTGAAAATTGGATAAGCAGTTTGGATGCTACGGTGGAACACACATACCTAGATATTCACATACATATGTATATACTCGTAGACTGCTAAAATCATTACTCTTCCGTAGGTAAGTATTAGTACATATCTTCTCGTAAATCGGAGAACGATGTTACAAAGGCGCCTCTCAGGATCAATTTGCAATCTTCTACGACGTCGCTGTTGCACTCTTTTCTTTAAAAAATAAATAGCTTATCCTATTATTATGTTTGTGCCCATGACGACGACTATTCACAACTGTACTGAATTATGTGGAAACCACACAATTTACTCATACATACAATTTGAGTGAATAATGTGGAGCCAAGAAGAAGCGATTAAATTGAATTTTGCACTTGACTGTACATTGAAACGAAACGCGCTATACTAAAATTCGGTTCACAGCGGTCCGCCGGTCAAGCGCGCGCTGATGAAACGCGCCGGCCAACGGCGCGATTCGCCGGCGTCACTCTGAAACCAGCCTTAATGCATAACTTGAGTCGCTTTTCACGTTTAAAGTACTTAATAATATAATGTTATTCAGTTAATAAAAATTATTAAATAAGTATATAAGTGTCAAATGTGTAAATAAATAGATTTTTCTTCTGATCTTGTTAAGTATAAATACTTTAGTAAATGTAGCGCCCTTCCAGGATCTCTTGCGCATTTTTAACCCCCGACAAAAAAAGGGGTGTTATAAGTTTGACGTGTCTGTTGTATCTGTATATGTGCCTGTCTGTAGTATCCTACCTCCTAAACGAATAGACCGATTTCGATGCAGCTTTTTTTAATCGAAAGCCTTGTCTATCGAGATAGTGCTTAGCTATGTTTTATGAAAATCGGTTCAGCTGTTCCAAAGTTATTGGGGGTGAATGCTTGAAATTTTTCTGACAAATAAACTTGTTTTAGTAATAATTGTACTGACCCCACATAATGCCGTGGCGATGTAACTCTCATTCAACCCACTGTTAGGCAAAGGCCTCCTTTTTTCGCGCCATTTTCTACGGTCTTACCAGTTCACCGCTTTAATAAGTACAATACAATATCCTTTATTGCACAAAAGTAAAAAACAGTACTTAATTATCTTAAAAACTAGAAAATGCGCAAAAGGCTTTACTTTAGGCGGCGTAACAAATGCAAACTAAATTCAAATGAATCTCTAAGGATATCTAAGTTTAAAATCTATATGGATACGAATATCTATGGAAATGTTCGTTGGAGTTTTGTTCACAACAAGTTATGCCAATCTACATAATTTTGACCCTTCTATGCATTCCCTTATTTTAAGGGACGATTTTGTGACAGGTATATTTTGTATAAGTAACAAGCCTTATATAACGTGTAACAAAATATACTGAAACTATTTTAAGGGTGGATTCAGTCCATGATACTGAACAACTTTCCCCAAGGAGCATATGTCGAAAAATGAAAAATATTTTTGGCTTTCCTTAGAAACTCGGATCAGCTGATCAGTCAACTTGTATAGGAGGTCAAAAATTATTTTTCATATTTCAATATATGTTCCTTGGGGAAAGTTGTTCAGTATCTTGGACTGAATCCATCCTTAAAATAGTTTCAGTATATTTTGTTGGACCCAGTATAGTACTAGCGCAGTAACAAGTATATTTTCCAGGCAAATTGAAAATCCCCCGACATTCAACCCCCAATAACTTTTAAACGGAAAACCGATTTTCATTAAACATAGTTAAGGCCGTACCTAAATTTTCCGGGGTCCAGTGCTGCCCCCATTTAAAATAAATCATTTCAAAGAGAACGGAGACATTATTTAAAATTTTGCTACTACCAAGTCCTAGATAACCCTTCAAAGTATTTTTTGAACTACTGTTTACAGTTTAGAGTGTGAACGATAAGCTTTACTGCGCACATTTGCGAAAAACGGCCACTTTTGGCTAATGTGCGTAGTAAAGCTTAACGTTCTCATTGTAAACTGTAAACAGTAGTTCATAAAATACTTTGAAGGGTTATCTAGGACTTGGTAGTAGCAAAATTTTAAATGATGTCTCCGTTTTCTTTGAAATGATTTATTTTAAATGGGGGCAGCACTGGACCCCGGAAAATTCAGGTACGGCCTTAAGAAATATCTCGAATTTTTAACAGACAAGGGTTTGTATTTAAAAAAGTATATGATGAGTTACGATGCTACAGACACCCTGACACGCCAAACTTATAACACCCTCTTTTCCGTCTGGTGTCAAAAACGTGTTCTTTGAGTCTTATGGCCCCAGGGCACAGCGGCGGCACTCCCTGTATGTGAGAGTTCGAACGCCGGTTACCTTGAGCTCGGAGCTCGTAACGCCAGGGTTGATACCGAACCGAAATGGAATATCTTGCAGTGCGTGAGAGAGACGCGAACCAGGTGCCAGTTAGAGGTGAAAACTTCGGAATATTTCCGAACTTTGGAATATTTCAGAAATACTTCCGGAAGTATTCCTCATAACTTTCAAAATTACCAGCAACTTTGGAAGTTTTTAAAATAGATTATTGACTTAGAAAAACTGAGGATACTATTGATAGACAGTGAATATTACAAATTACCTATTTTTATTGTCATTGGGTACCTATTATAAGTAAATGCCTATAAAACATACATATTAAAATTAATATTTTAACACAGAAACACCTAGTCTACCTATAAGAAGGCGATTGAAGTAAATATGATCACTTCAATCGCCTTCTTATAGGTAGACTTAAAAAGTGTTAAGCTTCGTGATTTCAAGTGCCTACCTACGAGTATATACCAGTTAAGAATCTTATCTATTATTTAACTAAATGTAACGAAATTAACCTATTTTTTGGTAAAAATATATTTTTTAAAACTTCCAAAATTGCCGGAAGTTTTGGAAGTTTTCAGGAATACTTCCTTAGACGTGGAATGTTTCCTGGAAGTTTTCACCTATAGTGCCAGTCCTCGGCGAAAGCAGTCAGCGATAGCTCGTTCCACGCACCGCGCGCCTATTAAGGCCCCTTCGCCAGCCACCCACACATAGCCGCAAGCGATTTTACGTGCACACATGCTTAAGTGTCGTTTCTTTTCGCGTAGTATATATATTCTTTGCCCAGGGTCTAACTGGTTAGGGATAAAGACTTGATAGTCTGTATCTGTATTTCTTTCGTAAACTAAAACAAAATCTTCCATCCGACAGCTATTTTGGTCACATAAAGCTGTGGATACATTAGATAACATAAGCCTGTTGGGGTATCTGCCACGATAATTAGAAATTACCTCGCAATTTCTTTGAAATAAATATGAGTGTACCTTTACAAAGTGACACATTTCATAAATGTAGATGGATGGTAGTGTCAACAATTTAAGTTTTATGAAATGCGGTCTACAGCTAGTTCTCTGAGGCAACTTACATAAAGACCTTACACAGTTTTTCTGTGCCATAAACGCTCTGTCCAATTCTGTCGAATTTCCCCATACTACAATTCCATATCGTAATACAGACGCTACGTACCCATGATACGCTAACAAGGCTGTTTTAAGCTCTGTTATATTGACCAGTCTCCAAAAAACAAAAGAAAATTTATTTAACTTACTACATACTTGATCGATATGAGATTTCCATGTTAAGTTTTTGTCCAAAGTAACTCCCAGTAATTGTACATCATTACATTCATCAATAGTCTGTCCATTATGTTTTATTGTTAAATCTGCATTTTTATTATTCCTTTGATTATGAAATTGTACGTATTTGGTCTTTTTAGTGTTTATTTGTAAATTATTTTTGTCAAGCCAATTTATTATGTCATTTAACGTTTTATTTATGTCCGTATTATATGCGTCAATTGAATTTGATAAATTAGGTATCACTACAGAAAGATCGTCGGCAAATAACGTGCAGAAGTGTTCAGTAGCTTTTGGAAGATCATTAATGTATAGTAAAAACAATAAAGGACCTAGTATACTTCCTTGAGGCACGCCAATATTATTTAATTTCTCACCAGACATAAATGAAGTCTCATTTTGATTCTTATCCAGATTAGTCACTACTACTTGCTGCTTCCTATTTTCAAGGAAGGATTTAATCCAGCTATTAGCCTTCCCCCGAATTCCATACCTATCACATTTAGCAAGCAATATTTTATGTAAAACATAATTAAAAGCTTTTGTCATATCAATAAACAACGCCATAACTTCAGTACTATTGTCTACATGACTTAGCACCTCATTTACCAATTTGAACATGGCTAATACAGTTGATTTACCTTCCTTTATAGGTAATAAATAATCACTAAAGAAAGATTTTCCTTTCACTATTTCCTTTTGATCCGTACACAGACGTATTTTCGTTATGCCGAATACAGAAAATGATTTCGCCGAGTTCTATAGTAAGTTTCTTTGACAATCTTAATTGCTGGCATTTCGAGCCTTTAGAAGTCGGGCCCTCCATACATATTATCTTGGTCACAACGAAGTTATTATGGAAAATATTTCAGAAGTGACCTTTAGGGTATACATACATACTGACCACGTCTTTATCTTTAACGGGGTAAACAGCACCTTAGCTCATTAGAGCTAAAAGACAACTCCAGTGTGATTGTAAGCGTTATAAGTGAAAAAGTGAATTGAATTGAAAGAATTTTCTCAAACATCATTTGCGCAACTTACTCGTATTATCAGCGATTTTATGTTGTTTATTGAAAAAAGGAATAACTAAAGTTTAAATTTAAATAACTACAAACTAAACCTTACTATAATACTCTCGACTTAAGAATTACGCTCGTTTGCCAGTTTCCTAAAGTATTAAAAATCATAAAAACAGACGTACTCGTAAACAGAAAAAAAAGTCAAAACCCAAACCATTTCCGCCATTATCCCAATCATTCCCTAATTCCTTCGTTGACAGCTCATTAAATATAAAATATTATTTATAGGGTTGACCGGAGGCAGATATTTATCGGCATGTGTCGGGAAGGGTTTATTTTAGATATTCGATGATCAACTAGGTAGACAGTAAATCTTGTTCTATACAATGATAGTACTATTATATGGGCCCAGCGCGGTGATCACCGTAGTGCTTTCTTAATACACTAATTCTGTAGTGACTGCGATGCCCGTACTGTCAAGCTACACTTTTTTTAGAGCACTGGTATGGCCGTACTGTCCTGTAAAGTGTTAAATATGTTTTGTTTGTAATTATTTATGGGCCTTAAGTAGGCACGTTGCGAAATAGTTATATAGCATATGCCACAAGCAGCAAAAATATAATTAAAATTTCGTGCTAATTCTCATTATCTCACTTGCTCTTATCTTAACTTATTTATTTAGTATAAAACTCAGGTATAAAATAACAATTTTTTCGTCGAATATGAAAAAAATATTTTTTTCATATAAGATTTTATTGAAAGGATTAAGGCGACGTGGGTTCACAATTTGCAATACTGTGCGTGTTTTTGAAAAATCGCAGTTATTAAACTACTACAGTTGCTTCCTCAAAAAATTTACATAAAAAATTTAAGGATTTTCTACAGACACCCACAATAGCCAAAACACGATTGAGCATTTTTGGGTCGATAGATAAAATAACGAACTATATAGATAAAAAAATCACAAACATACCTCTAATTTGCCTAAATTTGCCTTTATAATACGTCTTACTATTTTATACAATCACCTTTTTAAATGAAAATTATACCAAAAAATGTATTATCTAAATATCTATCCGTTTTGGCTACAGAAAAAATAATAAATATAATACAAAAAAAAATAATAATAAAACACAGTGAAATATTCATTGAGAGCGAAGGAAGGGAGGGAGGAGCCGTGGTCGACGATATGCCAAAAATGCTCAATCATGTTTTGGCTATTGTGAGTATCTGTCGAAAATTCTTAAGATTTTTATGTAATTTTTTTGAGGAATAAACTGTAGTAGTTTAATAACAGTGATTTTTCAAAAACACGCACAGTTTTGCAAATTGTGAACCCACGTCGCCTTAAGTACTTATCAAGACAAGTGTAATAAGCCTAACCTAGATGGTGTTGCGTCGTTTTATTACAGGGTTCCTATTAGCCACCTTCCGGCTTAATCATCAGATCAGCTTCTTGTCATAATAATATTGCACCGTCATAAGATTTACATTAGCACACAACATTTTATTCCAATCGAAGTAGCTCAAATTTAATGTGCAAGATTTAACCCAAAAAACAAATTACAAAAACAAACAGGGAAATTTAAATAAAAGCTTGTAAAAAGGTTTGTCGCTACTAATCTGCTATAGCTTGTGTCATACTATAAGGCTGCCTGTCCATCGGAGCGGAGCGAGGGAGAAAACCGGCGCCACAGAATACATAAGAGTCAAACAGAATGGTATCTCACAGCGTCTCCCGCAAATTGGCGTCCCCGCACCTCTCCCCCGCACTTTGTGAGCTTTGACAGCTCCAAACCAGGGTTTAATTACTAGCCGCACGCAATACGCGACGTGTGTTGTCTTGAGAACTGTCAACCAATAGTAACCATCATGGTGAGAAGGTGCGCGTATAATAATTGTTTATCCACCCAATACTCTAAAGAACGTATATTTCATACATTTCCAAATGATGAAAACAGGTAAGCAAAGCAACAATATAATTTCACGTTATTACCCAGCAACCATCTTGATATATATACCCTTCTCGCTCTCTCGCATTGGCGGGAGATACACAAGAGCGAGAGGGGTATTAGCAATCCGGTAATGTTACATTGGCTCCTCGCTCACAGGTAATCACATACACGCAGATGCCAAATAGATTTCCGCGGGTTATAGTGTAAATGCCATTGTTGACAATGACAACTTGACATGCTGTGCGTGAAAATGTCATAAACATTTGTTTATTTTTATTGAATTTATTCATATAATTACCGTATAGTTTTGCGCCGAATATGCAAATTACTATATTACAATAGTGAATTAGTGCGTTACATTATAAATGACTCAATAATAATCAGTAAAGTGAACTAATGGTGAAATGGACAATGGACATAATGAAAAATATTTGTGAAGTGATATTATGTAGCTGTTTCCGACTTTTCTGTAACATTTGATACATATAAAACAGAATATTTTTTACGTCATAGTGTTCGCAAATCTTCAGGTATGGAAAAATATAATCGTAAATATGTCGAACTCCTTAGTAGGTAAGTATTAAATTAATTCTGCGGTGCGACCCTAAGTATGAAACTCACACATCGACGTGTGTACAGATAAATTGTTTCGTTTGTAGTAGTAGTAGGTATATATGTTACTCTGAATCAATGGAGAGTCATACCAGTGCCGGCGCGGTGTTGCGTACTGTATCTGTCCACCGAAAAGGAGCGATACGTTCACATATGACGTACGTCTCAGCTTCCCGGTTTTGTGTGAATTTTTAAACTAGTTCGTAAACTCCCTGTCCACTGAAGCGGAGCAAGATTTTGTGCAATCTCTTATTGGTTAATATTTCACCGCTTCTCCGCTCCGCAGCCTCGCTCCGCTTCGGTGGACCGGCAGCCTAATGACAGACAGAATAAGACAGTCGTCAGTAAGAAACAGTCGTAAGACACACATTTAATGTCAAATCAAGAATCATTTATTTGCATTATACAATAGACGTCAACATTGTATAAACTTGCAGATAGGTCATCATCATCTGCGTCACCATATCTCATCATCTGGGGTCGGCGCAGTATGTCTTCTCCTTCCACATTCCTCTATTTCCCGTTGTACTACGTGGGGCGCACTATAAGTTTCCGGAATGAATATGAAAAAATACTATTAAAGGTACAAAATTAATTTTATTGTTTTTCAAAATAATCTCCCTTGGCGTCTATGCACTTTTTCATTCGATGAAACCAGTTTTGAAAACTTTTGTGCCACTCCTCTGTGGTGACCTCTGAAACGTGTTTTTCATACTCCTCGACAGCCTCTTCTGGTAATGAAAATCGTTGACCGCGTAATTGGTTCTTAATTTTTGGGAACAGAAAAAAGTCACAAGGTGCCAGGTCGGGACTGTATGCAGGATGACTCATGAGTTCTACATTTTTCGCCTTCAAAAAGTCGTTTGTCTGTCTGGCCGTGTGAGAACTAGCATTGTCGTGGTCCAGGATGATACGGCGTTTACGGTTATTTTTACGGAGTTCGTCAATAACTTCCGGCAAACAAATGGTCGTGTACCAGTCACTATTCACTGTACGACGATTCTCTAAAGCAACAGTAGCCACGTGTCCAGTTTTATTAAAAAAAGAAGCAATTATCCGCTTAGATGCACTTTTCACGCGCGCCACTTTGGTTGGTTTCGGCTCATCTTGAAAGACCCATACGCTCGATTGCTGCTTTGTTTTGGGATCGTAGCAATAAATCCATGTTTCGTCACCTGTTACTATGTCCCACACCAAATTTGACGCACCTTCGTTGAATCTGGTAAGCATGGCACTGCACCAAGTGACGCGGTCCGTTTTTTGAGCCTCGGTCAAGTTGTGTGGGATCCACCGCGAGCACAGCTTTCTCACACCCAAATGTTTGTGTAGGATTAATTGTATTTGACTCATGCCTATTTCTAAGGATGCGCGAATTTCATGGTAGGTCACATGCCTGTCTGTTTCAATCAAACGGCGCACAGCATTGATGTTTTTGCTGGTCACAGCGGTGGACGGCCGACCATCGCGAGATTCGTCACTGAGATTGATACGACCACGCTTGAATTCTGCAAACCAGCTATAAACAGTTGTCTTGCATGGTGCTTCATTGCCAAAAGCTGTTTCAAGCCGAGCGATGCTCTGTTGAGCTGTCAAATTACACTTAAAATCGTAGAAAATCATACTACGAAAATTTTCCCGAGTTAAATCCATGTTGATGCAGACACACAATTTTTTAAATGGCGCCACAAGGTAAAAACAATAGACAGTCAGATGAAACAAACTGCATTCTACAGCCAAAGAGTTCTATTTTCAAATGTTGCAATAAATTTTTAAATATTGTTTATGTAAGTGGCCAGTTCCGGAAACTTACAGTGCGCCCTATGTAACATCCACTCCTACTATTCCCATATCCTGCCTTACGCATTCCATCCACCTCGTCTTTGGTCTTCCTCTTCCCCTTCTACAGATAGGTATGCAAACATTTTTTCGTTTAAAATGAATTTAAACTCGCTGTAAAGGACAACGAGCCTGCCCGCCGACGACATCGAGCCCGTCAGCCGACTAATCAGAGCGCTTGCATTAAAATGTTTCTCTCGTCTCTGATTGGCCGGCGCATTCGTCGAACTAGTACGCGCTCGCTCCGGATTGGCCGGCGCACTCGTCGAACTAGTACGCGCTCGCTCCGGATTAGCCGGCGCACTCGTCGATATCGCGTACTAGCCTTCTAGACCCTTTTATTGTTCATATAAAAGCGGCCGACGGCCAGTATTGTATTCCATTCAACAAGTGATATTTGTACGGTAAACATGGGAGCAATAAAGAAATTACATCGAAGAAGTGTTTGGAAAACTATACAGTCCTCTACAGTTGTGGTCCTTCGAAGAAGCCGGATCTACTAAGGCGAAGCCAGCAGTGTTGCTACGAGCGAGTTTCGTCTGCCTACATTCCGAAGAGGCTGCAACCACTGTCAACTGAACGAGATGGTGTTCACCAGGAGCCAGGGTGAAGCAGCCGAACAGGAAGAGCGGGCCCAGGAAGAGGGGGCGCGCCGCGAGACTGAGCGCCAGCGGGTCGAGCTGGAACGTATAAGGAGGCTGTCACTGGAACCACCGGCCTCTCCGTGTGCTAGGCAGAGCGAGGCGCAGGAAGCTGCGGCTGCCGCCGCTGCAGGACCGACGCCAGGTCCCTCGAACCTTGAGGCCCGGCACCGAACGAGGTCCCCAGCGCGCTCAGCATGCTCCGCACGGTCCACGAACAGCGTCTCAGCTAGACTACGCCTTGCTGAGCTGGAGGCGGCCGAGAAGCTTGCAGCCATCAAGAGGGAGGAGCTACGACTTGAAGCCGGCCTCATTAAGAAACGATTGGCTGCTGAAGTATCTGCTATCCAAGAAGAGGAAGATGCAATGAACGAACCAGAAGCCAGGGAGCGTGTGGACGAGTGGCTACAAACCAACCCACTCCTCACTCGTAACCAGGAAGGGCTCAAAGACGAACCAAGGAGACTTCGCTTCGACGTCGCAAGAGGAAGATCCCCGACACCGACCAAGTCAAGGAACGACATAGGTCATCCGGTGGAGTCACTAGAAAGGATGATGTATCCACGTCTACGGCAAACCGATCTGCCGACATTCTCTGGAATTATCAACGAGTGGCTACCATTCAAGGCCTCTATGCGTGACACGACAAAGCTATACAACGTGTCACCAGCCGAGAACCTACAACGACTAAGAACCTGCCTGAAAGGAGAAGCCCAAGAAGCCGTTGCGAATCTACTATATAGCGCAACCGATCCCGAAACCATCATGAAGTCCCTGGAGCAGAAGTTTGGAAGGCCCGAAATAATCATCGATCGAGCCATTGAAGATTTGAAAAAGATGCCAAAGCCCGGAACTACAGCTACGGAACTCAACAATTTTGCTATCAAACTGCAAAACGTTGTCTGCATGCTCAAGACCATCGACCGGCAGGGAAACCTCAACAATCCTCTACTGATGCGAGAGGTGTTGGCCAAACTCAGTCCGCATCTCATATCGCGTTGGTGTGACTACGCCCGTGGACACGATGGCTCATCAGATTCAGAGATAGTCTTACTGTCTCAATTCCTCATGCAAGAAGCAGACCAAGAGCTACGTTACACCTACGTCTCAGCGTCCAGCGCGACCTCTACGACTATGAAGAAAGAAGTCAGGCCGCCCACTACATACAAGAAGAGGACGAACCCAGTCTACGCCGTCGATGAAGCCGCCGAGAATAAGGAAAGTTGTCTAAGCTGCGAGCAGACCCACGCGCTACCGCAGTGCCCGTCATACAAGGCACTCACAGTTGACCAGAGCTGGGACTTCGTGAGGGACAAGAAAATCTGCTTCAAGTGCGTTAGAGCAACGCACCGACGCTTCAAGTGCAAAGCAAAGCCGTGCGGTGTCAACCAATGCCGCCGCCCACACCACTCTACGTTGCACCTAGAGAGGAAACCAGAGGACGAGCAAACACAGCAACGATCTGAAGCTGTGTTATCGGTGGCAACCTCAACTGCCACCAACCAACGCACTGTCTCTCTAAAGACATGTCCAGTCATCGTCGTCGGACCACGGGGGGAGGCGAAGACCTACGCGCTTCTAGATGAAGGGGCGACCATTACCCTCATCGATGAACGTCTAGCAAAAGACATCGGCGCCGAGGGTCCATCGCAACCACTACATCTGCGCGGCGTCAACATGTCTCAAATCGAAGCGGACAGCAAGATCGTCAAGGTGCTGATGCGGGGCAAGAAAGAAGACACGCTACACGAACTTTGCGCTCGGACTGTGAAGAACCTGAAGCTACATCAACAGTCCGTACCTGACACGGTGATGAAGTACGAACACCTCCAAGACCTGCAAATGGATGAAGTGTGCTACGACCTGGCACGCCCCGGCATCCTAGTGGGGTCCGACCATTGGGAGTGCATCGTGTCCCGCGAATTGCGAGTCGGTGAACCGAACCAACCGGCCGCATCACGAACTCAACTTGGCTGGGTGGTGCACGAAACGGTGCCACGCAGCGTGATCGTCAAGCACGAGAGGGTGCTACACGTCTTCGAACAAACAGACGAGTGGCCCGATCAACGTCTACACGACCTGGTGGAGAAACACTTCAAGATTGAAGCACTGGGTGTCGCTCTACAACCACGAGTGAGCGACACAGATCAACGTGCCATCGCCATCGTCAAGAAAACCATCAAGAAAATTGACGGTGGTTATGAAGTTGGACTACCGTGGCGAGAAGATGACGTCACCATGCCGCCCACCTACGACATGGCGTTTCGACGGCTAAAAGCAATCGAAAGGAAAATGGAAGCCTCACCTGACTTTGCCAAGGAATACGCTGCGCAAATAGAAAACCTTCTGAAGAAAGGCTACGCGGTCCCATGCGACGTAACTGAACGATCGAGCGCCGTCTGCTGGTACCTGCCTCACTTTGCCGTACAGAACTTGAACAAGCCCGGCAAACAACGATTGGTCTTCGATGCAGCGGCGAAGAGTCACGGTGTGAGCCTCAACGACCATCTGTTGGAAGGACCGGACCTACTGTTGCCGCTTCCGGGAATTCTATTCAGATTCCGAGAAAAGGCGATAGCAATCACGGCGGATATTCAAGAAATGTTCTTGAGAGTGAAGATTCGCCCAGAAGACCAACCAGCACAGCAATTCCTATGGCGAGGCGACGACCGAGAGAATCCACCGCGTCACTACAAGATGGCCAGCATGATTTTTGGAGCGGCCAGTTCACCCTTCATGGCGCACTATGTTCGTGACCACAATGCGAACATACACGCGCAGAAGTATCCACGAGCCCAGAAAGCTATAACGCAGAGCCACTATATGGACGACTTGGCGGCCAGTTACGACGGCAAAGAAGAAGCACGTAGTGCCGTGAACGAATTAATCACGGTACACGCCGTCGCTGGGTTCAAGCTGCGAGGATGGAGCTCGAATAACGAAAAGGTGCTCCACAACGTGCCTACAGAGCTGCGCGCAACCACACCTACGCAACTGGGGGGAGCGCAGCCCGAGAACAAGATACTCGGACTCTACTGGAACGCCGAACGAGATGAGCTGGGATTCAACACATCGATGCACCGAGTCCCAGCCGAAGTACGCACGCAAGTCCGAACGCCGACCAAAAGGGAAGCGCTCGCCGCTGTGATGTCTATCTACGATCCACTGGGGCTGCTCAGTCACTACACAGTACGAGCAAAGATCATCCTACAGAGCTTGTGGCGCCTCAAGACGACGTGGGACGAGCCGCTACCCGAAGAAGAAGGAGAACTCTTTGCTGATTGGCTATCACATCTCACCGACATAGCCTGTCTACGCCTGCCGAGACTCTACTCGCCAGGGAAAGACAAACACGTCGAACTACACGTGTTATGCGATGCGAGCGAACAGGCTTATGCAACAGTGGCCTACTGGAGGGTTACGCACAGCAACGGGACCGTGGACGTCGTGCTAGTCGGCGCCAAATCCAAGGTGGCGCCGAAACACACGCAGACCATCCCTCGCCTTGAACTACAAGCCGCAGTCATTGGAGCCAGACTAGCAGACACCATCAAAAAAGAACATGAGATGGAAGTCAGCCGAACGACCTACTGGACCGACTCCTCGACGGTCGTGAATTGGATTCGCCACGACACGAAACGGTACACACCGTTCGTGGCTCATCGGCTAGGCGAGATTGCAGAACTCACTCACAAAGAAGAATGGCGATGGCTACCTACAGAACTCAACGTAGCTGACGACGCCACGAGATTCTCCCACACGCCGATCAGTGGCAACGACCGATGGTTCCGTGGCCCAAGCTTCTTATATCACCCTGAGGAGCACTGGCCCGTCGAGAGGACAAGCGCTGAGGTAGATGAAATTGAAGTCCTGCACACGCGCGAAGACTCACAGCAAGACCGAAGGCTGCCGGATCCTGCCCGGTTCTCCAAGTACGAGACGCTAGTGCGAGCCACTGCACGAGTTTTGGCATTTATTGACATATGCCGACGCCGAGCTACAAGGATGGAACATCATCACATACAACGAGCTGAACGAGAGCTACTACGACAAGCGCAACGGGATAGCTTTGGTGAAGACATCAAGAAGATAGAGTCTGCTCGTCCAATCACCAGGACGAGCCGACTATTCAAGCTGGACCCTGTGCTTGAAGACGGCATCCTACGAGTGCGAGGCCGCATCGAGGCTGCTACAGCGCCTATCGACACTAAGCAGCCCATCATCCTGGACGGCCGCCATCGACTTACGAAGCTCCTCGTGCTGCGCGAACACTGCGCAGCGGGTCACGCGAACAGAGAACGCGTGACGAACGACCTACGGCAGCGGTACTGGGTCATTCATCTACGGCCCACTGTACGCGCCGTACAGAATGACTGCGCGCTTTGCAAAGTACGCCGAGCAAAGCCACAGCCGCCCGCCACTGGAGACCTGCCGCGAGCCCGCCTGGATCCATTCCACCGCCCTTTCACGAACTGTGGCGTGGACTACTTCGGGCCCATGGTCGTGAAGATTGGACGTCGCCGAGAGAAGAGATGGGGTGCGCTCTTCACATGTCTCACTACGCGTGCCGTACACGTGGAACTTGTGGCATCCCTCTCTACGGACTCTGCGATCATGGCGCTAAGAAGAATGGCCGCGCGGCGAGGTTGGCCGAAAATCATGTATTCGGATAACGCAACGAACTTCCACGGAGCAGATCAAGAGCTACGGGCAGCGTATGCAGAGTGGACACCGGCGCTACGAGACGAGGGCCTGCTACGCCGTATGGAATGGCGTTTCATACCGCCGGGGGCGCCTAACCAAGGAGGTGCCTGGGAGCGATTGGTGCGCTCTGTGAAAACCGCGCTCGCCGCTACACTCCGTGAGAAGGAACCCACCGAGGAGATACTACGAACTCTATTGACCGAGGCAGAGTTCTCAATCAACGCCCGACCATTGACCCATGTGAGCGTGAGCCCTCACGATCCAGAGGCACTCACGCCGAACCATTTTCTATTGGGGTCATCGATTGGGCCTTCCTACCACGGGCCCTTGTGACGAAGCTGACAAGAGGGCCTGGAGAGCTAGCCAAGCGCTCACCGATCATTTCTGGCGGCGCTGGCTAAGGGAGTACCTTCCTGCTTTGGTACCACGCGGCGAGCCAAGAAGCAGCAGACGCCCGCTGCACGTCGGAGACGTCGTCGCCGTGGTCGACAACACACTACCAAGGAATGTCTGGCCAATGGGTATCGTCGAGCGCACCTACGAGGGACCAGATGGAGGCATCCGCGTCGCCGATGTACGAACGAAGACTGGAGTCTTCAAGCGTCCAGTCAGCAAGCTCGTCGTGTTGGAGAAGGGAGAGGCTTCGCAAGCTGCGCCGGGGGGAGAGATGTAAAGGACAACGAGCCTGCCCGCCGACGACATCGAGCCCGTCAGCCGACTAATCAGAGCGCTTGCATTAAAATGTTTCTCTCGTCTCTGATTGGCCGGCGCATTCGTCGAACTAGTACGCGCTCGCTCCAGATTGGCCGGCGCACTCGTCGAACTAGTACGCGCTCGCTCCGGATTAGCCGGCGCACTCGTCGATATCGCGTACTAGCGAGACCCTTTTATTGTTCATATAAAAGCGGCCGACGGCCAGTATTGTATTCCATTCAACAAGTGTATATTTGTACGGTAAACATGGGAGCAATAAAGAAATTACATCGAAGAAGTGTTTGGAAAACTATACAGTCCTCTACACTCGCAGTAGATCTACGATAGCCCTGCGATGTGCTCAAAATTTTGCTGAAAATGTATCAAGCTATAAAACCGTGTCTGTGTGACAATCTTTTTAAAGCATTGGTTGCGCGGAAAGTTTATTCTGGCAACTGGTTGCAAAACTTGGTTGCCATCGCGGCCGCGGCTACAGCGATATTTACGGATGGTGTGAACTTAGGATCAGTGGAGTGTTTGACAAAGGTGCCCAATGCGGCAAATATTTGGCCGCCAAATATTTGACAAGCGCCGTGACGTGGAATGGCTAAGGGGTGGTCTGGTCGTGGAATTTTAGATATTTTTATTATAACAAACTTTTATTCAGTCAAATCTTGAAGCTAAATAAGACCTATTTCCCATTATTCGATTAAGCTTAAACCTTACATATTAATGTATATTGGCTGACAAGGAAATATTATGGTACCAATGACCTAATATCATGATAAAGTCGGAAGGTGGCCACAGCATTTCTGTGATACACATAACATACTCGTAACTCCACCGAGTTTGGACTCCATTGATTCGACTTGAGAAGCACTTTAAACTTTTTAGTTAATTGATTTAGATAAAACCATGTCTTAATTTTTTTTTATAAATTAGGTATTTGTAAAATTTTGCAACACCATTTTTAATTAAATCAGTTATTCTTAATGTATTAAGTCGAAATTTTTCACCCATCATTATGTACATCGGATGAAAATTCTATACAAACTTATAATGATGTCGTAGAGAAGATGATGAAGTCGGAACGTAAACGAACGAATGTACATATGTTCAGGTCAAATCTTACAACCATTATTTAGCATTTATCCTCCACCGACTGAGTAAAATTTTTTTTTCATTATGAATAATAGTTTAATTAAAAATTTTGCATTATTACATAAATCTATATCTATTTAAGAAAAAGGTCCACACGCACCTCTCTGGTAATTTGTTACAGCAGAACTCTCCTTTGTGTTCAATAAAGATTTAATAAATAAATAAAGAAATATGTAAATCGGATTACAATACAATATTATTTCTTTTTTTATTACAGTCTTCTTTCGAACCTGGTTTCCTTCCAATATAACCACCTCCGTGGCGTAGTGGTTACCATGCCAGTCTGCCACTCCGGAGGTTCTTGGTTCGATCCCCAGCCAGGTCAAGATGCGGGTGTTTTTCTTTATATTTTTTTATGACAAACTATTATATTATTGAGTAATAATATTACAATTTTCAACTTAGTTTTGGGCTAGCTCAATCAATGCGATTTGCCCTTATATATTTATTTTTATCATCATTAACTCTGTTGGGCCGGCGGAGTGATGGCAGGTGAAGCAAGGTTCTGACCGAATGGTGGCCCAGAACGGGTGAGAGAAGCGTCGGGCGTCCGCCTATGCGATGGGTTGACGATATAACCAAAGTCGCGGGTCGCACCTGGATGAGAGCAGCACAGAACCGAGATGGGTGGCGTCGACGAAGAGAGGCCTATGCTCAGCAGTGGGTGGAAGAAGGGCTGGGATAATGATGATGATGATGAACTCTGTTGGGCATAAGAGTCCTAATGAATCCGAATGTTGAATAAATATTGAATTCTTTGATATAACCTTAACATAATGATGTGTTGAAATGTAAAATGTAAGTTAATCCTTTCGGAACGACCTATATATAATAATAATCTGCTTTTTCCATGGAATCGTGGACCCCTGGTGGGCTAAATCCTCTTATAACGTATCTGTATTACGGGTACCAACCATGGGTCTTACCTGTTTCAGTATATTTTGTTAGATGTAATATAAGGTTCTGCCCCTCAGGCGACTCCAACTTATCGTACAATAGCTGTACGTGGTTACGCCTGGCCTGGCAACGTTTCTTCACCCTTATTTCCCTCTGGACTGTGTCGTTCCACCACCAAGTCACAGAAGACAGTACAGAATGGAATCTCCTAAAGTCCCGCGCAATATGTGTCCCCGTTCGCCGTCCTCGCACCTCCCCCGTTTTCGCCTTGTCGAGGGGCGAGAGCGGGCGAACACACACTGCACGGCGCACGCGGCCGCACAAGAATAGGGGAGAGGTGCGGGGACGGAAAATGGGGACGCATATTGCGCGTACCTCAGGAGATTCCGTTCTGTATACTCTTACTGTCTTATGTCCTGGTCTATAAATTGCATATTATAACTAGATATATAACTTGAAAGAGAAAATAGTGTATCATGTCATATTTGACCATCAATTTTTCAAATTGTCCTGGGTCTTTGGTGTTTATCTGTATATGTATTTATCATAAAATATAGTATCGTTGAGTTCTTCTTCTTCTTATCGAGTCGAAATGGTTACACTGTAGCTTCAATTTCTAATCACATTGTATTTCATCGTTGAGTTGGTATCCCATAACACAAGTTTAAAACTTACTTTGGGGCTAGCTTAATCAGTGTGATTTGTCCGTATATATTTATATATATATCAGTATGGAAAATTGCTACAACCTTTTATATTTTCTTTCAAGTTTATATTTTGTCCGTCGAAAACTAGTTATATGCCTAGATATATGCAATTTCTTTGAAATTACATAATATTGTCAAAATCTGACATGTCGTTTCAAAATAAAAACTATACTACGTTTGTAGAGTCTAGCTAGGGTAAGGGGTTCAGTAATTTATGGCAGCAAAAAGGTACTAGAATTTCTCGGCGATGTTATAAGTACCTGTCTGTCAGGAATACTCTCATAACTTTTATTTAATAAGTTCTTATGTTAGGTGACGTAAGCCTAATGCGTGTAGGAATATCAAATGGTGGCGAAATTCGGCGTGCGGGGTTGAACACGTGATGGCTCAGTTGGAAAGAGCATAGTCGTATTGAGACTAAGGTCGCGGGTTCAAGTCCTGCTCACGTAATTTTTTTTTCACCATTTCTTATTTCATTATTTAATTTGAGTACTTAGTACTGCATCTTGAATGCCTAAAAAGAAGCCCTATAAAAATAATGTTCTTATCGTATTAAGACCGTACTTGCTGGGTCCAGTAGTGCTGCCCCCATTTGAAATAAATCATTTCAAAGGAAACGGAGATCTAATTTCAAATTTTGTCTCTACCAAGCCCTAGATAAACGTTTAAACTATTTCATGAACTACCGTTTACAGTTAAAAGCGATAACGTGAAGCTTTTATTCGCACATTTAGGAAAAACGCCCCCTTTGGTCTTGGGCTTGGTAAAGACAAAATTTTAAATGATATCTCAGTTTCCTTTCAAATGGGCAGCACTGGACCCCGGTAAATTCAAGTATGGACAACATACAATTCCGACTTAGCATATGTAATTAATTATTTTCAAATGCATATTATCAAAATAGGTACTTTTATTAACGATACATACTTTATATATTCATATCATACATTTTTATATTTCATATTAAATCGATGTAAATAGTTCTGACAATTGTATCGCCACACCCAAACTGGGTACATGTAGTACTGCACCGACATTTGTCATTTTATATTATGCAACATGTTAGCGATGAATAAATGATTATGATTATGGTCTTAATCCAGTAGGTAAACTTATACTAAGAAAGTGCTACCGCTAAAAATGACCCCATAAAAAGTACATTCAAGTACATTCTTCATAATCGTCCCCTTTTGTATGAGGGTCGTGACCGTCACAAGCAGCTCTCCTCACAATGGCTTTCCACAGTGCACGGTACAGTGCATTCAAGTAGGTGTACTTGAAAACAACATTATACACCATTATTAAATTAATGCATACGGGAATTAACGCGAAACGTACCTTTTTTTATTTATTTATTTTGCTGACGAAATAAACGCACGAAATAAAATAATAAACGGGCAAGTGCGAGTCGGACTCGTACATGAAGGGTTCCGTACCACCGTACAATGTTTTAAAACGCTGAAGAAACACGTTTCTTTATGACGACCCCCTTTAATTATTAACTTTATCTTATTTTTAGTATTTGTTGTCATAGTGGTCATAGTAATACATAATCGGTGAAAATTTCAGGTGTCTAGCTATTACGGACAGGCGGACAGACAGACAGACAGACGGACAGACGGGCAGACAGTGGAGTCTCAATAATAGGGTCCCGTTTGCACTCTTCGGGTACGGAACCCTAAACAGGAACTAGCGTGCAAAATCGGTTAAAAATGCGACCTGTAAGCGAGAACAGACAGACGGACAAAACCATTTTTGGCGCATCTCGAATGAGACGTTTCGCTTGCTCGGGAGGTAAATTCTGTCGCGACTAGTCTAAGCGACAGTAAACAGATTTTCCTCCGCCGGTGCATCTAAATGTCTAAACTGTATAAATTACCACCGGAAATGGTCGTAATTTACCTAAACGAAGGTAAATTTATACAGACTGACACGACAAAGAGCGTATCTCTGGCAGGGAATCTAAAAATCTAATTATAATTTAGATTAAGGATCTAAAGCTATCGGGAACAAACCTTTGTAAATGACTAGGGATTTGTAAGGATTTTACAAAACTTGTAAGTACTAGTAGGATTTTATTTTAGTTTGTTAAAAAAATATTGTACACTAAGAAAAAAATATAAAAATACACGTAACAACAGAACAACAATAGGTCAAAACGCGGACTTATCCCAGATCGGGATCTCTTCCAGTTAACCTTGAATTGAAAGAAACAGTTTAAAGTGAAAACGTTAAGTTTTACTACGCACATTTGCGAAAACCGGCCACTTTTGGCAAATGTGCGTAGTAAAGCTTAACGTTCTCATTATAAATTGTAAACAGCAGTTCATAAAATACTTTGAAGGGTTATCTAGGACTTGGTAGTAGCAAAATTTTAAATAATGTCTCCGTTTTCTTAGAAATGATTTATTTTAAATGGGGGCAGCACTGGACCCCGAAAAATTCAGGTACGGCCTTAATGACTTGTTATAAGGTAATTTATTGTTAATAAACTACAAAATGGCTTAATGTACGGGTATCATTTATTTAGTAAAATACTTATAATGAATATTAAGAGTACTTACATAAAGGTGCAAACTCCGTTTAGAGAGGCACTCGTTATTCTAAACACTTACGCCAAATTATCTGACTGTATCTCTACCGTAGGGATAATTACCACCCTCTACTCCTCCTAATAAGTAATACTCATATAAGTAAAAATTACAGACCAACAGAAGAAGAGCTAGTAAATGTGTTATGGCGCGGTTGTCCGAAAAAGAAATTTCAAAGTCAAATAGAAGTATTAATTATTGTTTAAACAATCAAAAAATAAGTTTGGAAAATCCAAAAGTGCACGCCTCATAATCTCATTTTTCACAATTAAATTGAAATTACGATTAAACTACATTGAATTAGACCGTGATCTTCGAAAGGACCTAATTTTGGATAATACTGAAGCGTATAAAAAAAATGGACTTGATCAGATAAGTTTTTCGGGAGTTATCGTGACCACGCCAGTTTCCATACATACAGACACACGGACGTCCACAAAATGATTTTATTAAACATTGTTTTTATTTATTTAAAAGGCAAAATGTCTTTTAAAAATGTCATAAGTGTTGAAACTAGTGTTTTTCCTTGACATTTATGTGTAAATATTATTGTACAAGTGCGATAGAAAATAAATAGACACATTTAGTTAAAAAAAATCACTTGATTTTTGTAAGGCGAGAGTAGAGCACTACCTCATGCGCTTCGCTTATGAGGCGTGCAAAAACATAACATAGTTTATACGTTTGTCTAGATCTTCCACGCGTGTGTTACATGATGAGATAAACTTCGCTCAATAGAAATACATCACGAACACAGCATATGATAAAACCTTCCAAACCATATCATTTTGAATTATTCCAATCTTTTATTAAGGCCATACATGAATTTCCGGCGTCGAGTGCTGCCCCCATTTGAAAAATAATTTCAAAGGAAACGGAGATATCATTAAAATTTTGTCTTTGTCAAGCCCTAGATAACCCTTCAAACTATTGTATGAACTACTGTTTACAGTTTAAAGTAAGAACGTTAAGCTTTTCACAGCATTTTTGCCAAAAGTGGCCATGTTCCGCAAAAATGCGTAGAAAAACTTAACGTTCTCACTTTAAAGTGTAAACAGTAGTTCATAAATAGTTAGGAGGGTTATCTAGGGCTTCACAAAGACATAACTAAGAATGATACCGTCGTTTCCTTCGAAATTATTTATTTCAAATCATGTATGGCCTTCACGGAACATATCTGGTAATATTCCTCTTTAAATTTCCTAGCTATTGCACGCATTAAGGTTTTAACACTAATAAACAGTAAATTTGTTAAACGAAATCAAGTCATATTTTCAAACACTACTACCTACCCGCATATAAACCCCATACTTAGTTTTGTTCAATCACCCTCAGTTTTCAAAAAGCATCGACTTACTCGATTACGCGAATTTTGCTTACCGACGTGTGTTTCCGAATAAATTGATGAAAAAATATTGAAATTAAAACAGTTTTTTTTTTGAGATTAGTGTTATACATCATACTAAGATGCCGAGAGTGTGTGTAAACCATCCTGATAACTTCTGTTATATTTGCGGTCAACTTACTGTTAAAAGTCAACGTCGAAGTTTGTTACTTGAAACAAAAATTCCCAAAAATCAGTGATGCCAAAATAAAAGAAGGAATATTTGTAGGGCCACAAATAAGACACCTACTGGCTGATGAAGAGTTTGAACAAAAACTTAATCCGATGGAAAAATCCGCATGGACATCTTTTCGAAATATTGTTCGTAATTTTCTTGGAAACCACAGGGCCGAAAACTATGAAGAGTTAGTCAACAACCTCTTAGCGGCTTACAAGGACATGGGATGCAATATGTCGCTCAAGATTCACTTTTTACACTCGCATTTGGATTTTTTTCCTCAAAATTTTGGGAGCCGTTAGCGACGAACACGGTGAGCGGTTCCATCAGGACATATCCAACATGGGAAAAAGGTACCAAGGCAAGTGGAGTCCGAACATGTTAGCTGACTACTGCTGGGCACTCAAAAGGGATGTACCTGACGCTAAATATTCCCGAAAATCCTGAATAAACGTATATATAGATATATATATAGGTTATTTTTTTCTTCATTTGAAACATTTTTTTACCGTTTTTATTTAAAAAAAGATTAATTGCTGTTTAATATCATACATACATAAAAAGTGAGGGTAATCGAAATTTTCTAAAAATGCAGATTAGTAACAGACTAGTTGTAGATACAAAATAACCCATTCAATTACATTTAACTTTCATTAAGGTCATTTTTGTCTATCAGTGTTACAATTAAATAATCATCCCCCCCGATCGTTGGGAGATTCTTTGTGTATATTGTTTGGCCTTAATTTTGTTTACAGCTATCGTAGCGTCACATCTGTTGCCTCCTTACGAGTATTTGCGAAACAGGTGGGTTATGAATTATAAAGTGCAAATGACTCGTTTAATCCCTGTAAGTATGCCGTGTGTTATACTGGAATGAATAGGCACGATGGTGCTCCGAATAAACGTCACTTTGAATATTTATAAACGGTCTTATTCTAAAAACAGGATTAACTTTGTTATTAGGTTTAAACGTCTGGGCGCGTTTCGTGCGTTGTTGACTTTTTGTAAACAAGTAAATTAGTCAAAATTTTAAAAAAATGTCTCTATCATCTAGTCGCGTTACGTGCGCTCTAAAAAGGTGCACAAAAAAACGCACGAAACGCGCCCAGACCGTTTAAACCAATATCCGCCCAAATCAAGTTGACATTGACAGGTGAGATTGTGTGATATGATGTCAACTTGATTTGGGCAGGTAATGGTTTAAGCCTAGTAACAAAGTTAGTCCTATTTTTATAATAAGACGGATAAGGTTGTAAAAATTGTCAAGCTGACGCTGTAGGACAAACCGTAAAAGCTTTTGCCAAAAATGGCCGTTTTTCGCAAAAATGCAAACTAAAGCTTAACATACTCACTTTAAACTTTAAACAGTGGTTCATAAAATAGTTTGAACCTAGATAACCATCTAGGTTTTACTAGCTCAAAATTTTAAATGATATCTCCGTTTCCTTACAAATAATTTATTTCAAATGGGGGCAGCACTGGACTCCGTGTATCGTCTTAACATCCCATAAAAAACTTATCGCTATGTATGTGTGTATTTATTGTGTTTCAAACTAGACAAACAAAGCTTATTATTAAGGGAATAATAAGAAATCGGGTGTTGGTATCTATTTACTACTACAACTATTTTATGATCTCCTTGGCATCCTTGGGTGACCATTGACATGCTTGTTTATTTATTTATTTAACTTTATTACAAACGTAATAGGCGGACTTAAAGCCATAGGCTTTATCTACCAGTCAACCCACTGGTGATGCCGAGAAAAAGAAAATTTTAGAAGGAGGTGCAAGTTATGTAGATATTGTCACATTTACCTTATGAGGATAGCAGTAACAATATAATATACAGGGACTAACAAAATATACTGAAACTATTTTAAGGGTGGATTCTGTCCATGATACTGAACAACTTTCCCCAAGGAACATATACCGAAATTTGAAAAATAATTTTTGACCTCCCATACAAGTTGACCGATCAGCTGATTCGAGTTTTTAGGGAAATCAAAAAATTATTTTTCATATTTCGACATATGTTCCTTGGGGAAAGTTGTTCAGTATCATGGACTGAATCCACCCTTAAAATAGTTTCAGTATATTCTGTTAGACGTTATATATACAAGCTGACTTTTAAACCACCAGCCAAATTTTTGGAGCAGGTTCAGTCCATGATACTGAACTACTTTCCATGAAAATAATTAACGAAAAACTAAAATAAAAATTCGCCTTTTCATACAAATCAGCGCTCAGTCAAACGGATTTTCTATGGGAGGACGAAAAATTTTCATAGATTTTTAATAACTTTTTTTATAGAAAGTAGTTTAGTATCATGGACTGAACTTGCTCCAAAAATTTGACTGGTGGTTTAAAAGTCAGCCTGTATATATATATATATATATATATATATATATATATATATATATGCATAAACTTACATTCAAAATAAACATGGTTATAATATATAATATAATAAACTATACGTAAACTACATATTATATCATAATATCTATATTCTATCTGAAAGTTCACGAAGATAATGAGCACGCACTGCACTCTTGAACGCTACACGAGTACGAGCCTTCCGGACATTAATTGTTGTTGCTTGTTATATTTGGAGAAGAAAAAGCGGGAAAGCGCACCCCGGGCCCCGGAGCAGCACAGCTGAGACTGAACGCGCTTAGACGAAGAAGAGGAGAATATGATCTCGGGTTTCTCGACAAGTTTTAGATACTTCTTCATGTCTTTGTGCATGAAACTGCTGCAAGGGAGCTTCTGGCGACAAATCTATACGAGTCCACTGGTTTACATAGACGATTGAGTGGCGGACGACGCCCGAAGACACCCACACAATCCGCAAAATAAATATCACTACAGCCGTACTATGACTGTCCACTTTAACTATTTCACACATTGTTCATGTCATGAGCATTTATAACACCAAACAACACCAACTTCATATTATAAAGTCCACTAAAATCAATGTGTAAAATAATTTAAAGCAAACCCCAACTAAACTCCTTGACTTCCCGCCAAAAACTCTTTGGTGTATGTGTGTATCGGAACGTTGTCAGCTGTCAGCTGGGGGCTTGTCATGTCAAATCGGTTTTTTGTGATCTTTAAATAATTTTACAAATGCAAATCTAATTTGGCCATAGCCATTTTAGAGCCTATCAGAAATCTTAACCTAGTACTTTATAAAGTTAGGTCTTGTTTGTAATCACACGTATAGTGTTCATTCTAAGTATTCTGACCCCGCTTTCGTAACATCCCCAAGACCACACATTTCGCTTTGATCCACTTTTATCTGGAATTCTCGGAATTCGTTAATTACGCAACTTAGGGCTGTTAATTGGATTCTGTCGGATCGATAACAATCCTGGTCATAAACTAGGCTGTTTCTATTGAAAATAATTACTTTTACAATTAAGAACCAAGCTCTTGTCTGTGTCATTGAGTGGAAGGCATTTGGCAAAGATATATCTCAAATCCTACAAATCAAATCAAAGATAATGGAGTAATTTGCTAATTGCCTTTTTCATTTCACACAATAGTTATGTTGAGTTAGGCGGTGATCCCACTGCACCGTGAACCATCGCAGAGCGCGGCGCGGTAGATTTTTAACCTTGTATGCAAGTATCTCAGTTTGTATGGGATACACGCCTACTCCCACCCACTGAAAACGCGTCACCGCGCGGGAGCGTTAGTATGTAGAAACCGAGTTCCACGACGGTGCGCGGTGCAGTGGGATAACCGCCTTACTCGAATAGTCTCACACTTATATTAGCTAGTAATACAATTGATAAGGAATTTTTTTAAAGAATTATTTTACGGCATTGATTACCGGATACTGTCTGAGCCTACCTAACCAACCTAACCTACTACTACTAAGTTTCAAAGAGTGGTGTAGGTCCTTTCGATTGCTTCAAGAGAACTTCTGGCGACAAATCTATACTAGGCTGGTTTTAAGGCGCCCACCGCAGTCACAAGTCAACAAATAACACTACACCCGTATTTATGACTGCCCGCTCTTACTTTTTCGACTCGGACACGATATTATTCGGGCATACTGTCCGAATTGACACTTTTTAATTTAAATATTTTTCACTGACTATTCAGACGCCAATAAAGAAAAATTGTTTTGTACAGTCAGAAAGAAATTTCCGACGATACTTTAAAAGACAAAAGCTGTAAAAAACTGTTTTTCACCGGATAATTTTTGGTCATCATGAGTTTTAACATTTTTAACGTATGATGACCGAATCAATATTTGGTGTATTTTTTAGCCTGGCAGTAGTGATATGGATTTCCTTATAGTGCAGAACTGAGCAATCAAAAACGCGCTAGTGAAATGCTTAAAATAGACACTCTTTCTATCACTTTTACTCGTATATGTCTCTCTCGCTTCTTTTTTTTTAAAGTTAATGTAGTTAAAGTAACGGTTTTTTTCACATAATTAAAACTTTTCCTATCTGACTGTACTAAATTTGATGGTGTCCGAATTGTCAGTGAAAAAATACTGAAATTATAAAGTGTCAATTCGGACAGAGTGTCCGAATAATATCGTGTCCGAGTCGTCAGCAAGCCACTTTTTCAAGCATGAGCATTTATAATACACACCAATTTCACAATATAAAGTCCAATAAAATAAAAAAGAATACAATAAAAATAGAATAAGAAAAAATTACAAATAAGCTAAGATGTCTCATAGATGGACGTAGTCGATTGGGATTTTATGTGAAGGGGATGTTTTCAAGTTTCTGACTAACAACACATGAATCTAAGATAATAAAACAGGTTATTTTAGAATTGTTGTATATTCACTATGCATGCGTATAAAGGCGTGGGTAAATGATAAATTCCAGTACATTACAATCCGACAGAAGAACATAGATATGTAAAGTTAGACCCTTTGAAACAAACCTAACATTCCTTTCATAATGGGCGTGGGCGATACGGAGTACTCGTAATGCGATGGTTTTCTCCTCATAACCAACGTTTGACTGTACCTCGGCATTTAATTCTAAACTGGGAATGGCAAAATCTTCATACAATTAATTGTCGATTCAGTTTTTAGAAATTTTTCAAAGTGGCGGAGCCATGAGTGCTTTAGGCCATACATGAATTTTCCGGGGTCCAGTGCTGCCCTCATTTAAAATAAATCATTTCAAAGGAAACGGAGATATAATTTAAAATTTTGACTTTGTGAAGCCCTATACCCTTCAAACTTTTTTATAAACTACTGTTTACAGTTTGCAGTGAGAACGTTAAGGCCATACCCGAATTTTCCGGGGTCCAGTGCTGCCCCCATTTAAAATAAATCATTTCAAAGAAAACGGAGACATTATTTAAAATTCTGCTACTATCAAATTCTAGATAACCCTTTAAAGTATTTTATGAACTACTGTTTACAGTTTATAATGAACGTTAAGCTTTACTACGCACATTTGACAAAAGTGGCCGTTTTTCGCAAATGTGCGTAGTAAAGCTTAACGTTCTGACTTTAAACTGTAAACAGTAGTTCATAAAATTCTTTGAAGGGTTATCTAGGATTTGATAGTAGCAAAATTTTAAATAATGTCTCCGTCTTTGAAATGATTTATTTTAAATGGGGTCAGCACTGGACCCCGGAAAATTCAGGTACGGCCTTAAGCTTTTCTACGCATTTTTGCGGAAAACGGTGGCAAATGTGCGAAGAAAAGCTTCACGTTCTCACTTTAAACTATGAACTGTGAACTTAAAAGTGCCTGCGAAGTTCTAATTACTGAATAAATATTTAATTCTTTGATTCTATTGAAAATTGGCACGCCAGGTTTTCATACAAATTGAAGGACTTTCTTTATCTAGTAGTATATACAGCTCTGAGTCTTTAAGCATTAAATTTACGTTGTATAAGTTTAATTATCATAACCGCCACCCATATATCTGCAACCCGTGTTTAAACAATGTTTAAACTCCTTTGTGTAATTAGTACCCTTTTCATCACGCATCTGTCGGGAACATCAAACGTATAAGTACATACAATTATACATAAGTATCAAGTGATTATTTTCTTTATTTCCACGAATTATGCATAAGTTAAATTAAATGAAATAAGTCTATTGGCATTGACAACCTCCGTGGTGTAATGGTGAACACGCTAGTCCGCCAATCTGGAGGTTCTGGGTTCGGTCCGGCCAGGGCAAGTTAGAAAATGGCCTTTTTCAAATTGTCCTGGGTCTTGGGTGTTTATCTATACATGTATTTATTTTAAAATATAGTATCGTTAAGTTAGTATCCCATAACACAAGTTTAAACTTACTTTGGGCCTAGCTCAATCAGTGTGATTTGTCCCTATATATAGGTTGACTTTTTATCCACCTGCTAAATTTTTGAGCAAGTTCATTTCATGATACTGAACTACTTTCTATAAAAAAAGTTATTAAACATCGATGAAAATTTTTCGCCCTCCCATACAAATCAGCGCTCAGCCAAACGGATTTTGTATGAGAGGACGAAATTTTTTTATTGATTTTTAATAACTTTTACTAATAGAAAGTAGTTCAGTATCATGGACTGAACTTTCTCTAAAAAATTAGCAGGTGGATAAAAAGTCAGCCTGTATATATGTATACAACGTGGAAGGGACATACCCGTAATAAATCAAACCACGGTCTATACTAGACCATTATAGTATACTAAAATAAAAATAACAGCCAAAAAACAAAAATAATTTTTAGCATTTGCATACAAAAGTGTGCGGCCGCCGGGCGATTTGTATGGGAAGGTCGAAATTTTTTTTGGTTTCTTGACTGTTATTTTAATTTTATTATACTTTAGTGATCTAGTATAGCCTGTGGTTCGATTTATTACGGGTGTGTCCCTTCCACGTTTTTTAATATTAGACATGCGAGAAAATACTCGTAATTTACAATACATAAGAGTCCCCTTACCCAAGACAGAATCAGACTTTCCCATACAAACGTAATCTAGCGTTTATTTGAAACTAGCTGTGCCCGCGACTTCGTTCGCATGGTTGTCGAAATGTTAAATAGCCTAAAGCCTTCCTCTATAAATGGACTACCCAACAAAAAAAGAATTTTTCAAATCGGACCATTAGTTCCTGAGATTAGCGCGTTTAAACAAACAAACAAACTCTTCCGCTTTATAATATTATATAGTATAGATGACATGCCACATGTCAGTCAAGTTCATATTTTGACCGATGAAATCTAGATAAATGCAATAATAATATTAATTATTATATGCAATAATATTAATTATTAATTTCTTTAAAATTACACTTTACTGTCGAACTCTGATATGGCATTTCAAAATAAAAGTTAGACTACTTTTTATGGAAATGTCTTAGGGTAAGGACTCGATTTTAAAGTGTAAAATATAAAATAACATTAAGGTACTAAATGTGCGAGGTAGACCGAAGACGAGATGGGCAGACGATTTGCGTGCATTTGACAAAGAATGTAAAGTGAAGACTAAGGATAGAGAATCGTGAAAGGAAAGAGGGGAGGCCTTTGCCCAGCAGTGGCACATAGATGGCTATTAAAATAAAAAAAATTGGTTGCCTGTAAAGTCGGTATACGGGCGAAAGTTTTACGTGACAACGACTTCACTCCACTTCACTCCAAACTTGACTTCCACTCGGGCATGGTTAGCCCGCCTAAGAGCGAGAGAGACAGACATAAAAAGTGAAAGGCACGCGTGCCTCTCACTCGCTCTCATTGTGAGCGCATAACGTGAGCGGAGCGTAACGCAGTTTCTTGAAGTGTCACCCGGCTAACCAATTTATAAGACGTTGTCACGTCAAAATGTGCGTTGCTTGCAGCAGTGGTTGCTAAAAGCATGATAAAATGAATCTAAATCACGTTCAAAACAGACATGATGATTGACAAGTTACATTATTTTGTGACGTTTTATTCGCAGTCTCTGAACATAACAAAATAATTTATTTTTGGCCCTGGATACTACTCTATTATCGTGTGATTTTCTGTCTAGAATAAAACCGCTCCATCTTTTTATGTGGAAGTAATAAGAGGCGACTAAAGAACTCGTTTTATTACTTTCGAGAAGAAAAGGCCGGAAAACGGAGCTGCGGAGAATCCTACTAATATTATAAAGGCGAAAGTTTGTCTATAGATGTTTCTTTTAGTTTTACGTCAAAACGGCTGAATGAATCGATATAAACTTTTGTAGATAGCTTATTAGATACTTGGATTATTTTAGATTTTTTTAGAGAATTATTCGGTCGCTGCACAGTTTATCGCACTACCATTCCATCGTATATGTACATTCATAAATCATTCATATAATAGTTGTGGTAGAGCCACACTACCGGCAAAACTCAGTTTTGCTAGTAGCATGAATGGGCCGGCTCGTCCGGGGAAGTACCACACTCTCACAGAAAATCGACGTCTGAGTAGTAGCTTCACCGCTTCTATGCTTCGTTCGGTGAGTGAGAGAGCCGGAGCCCTCCCCCCCCCCTCCCCCTCTGAGAAGGGTCCCGAAAGGCCGGTAACGCGTTTGTTACACCCCTGGTGTTGGAGTTGTCCATGGGCAGCGGTGATCACTTACCATCACGTGACCCGCTTGTTCGTTTGCCGTCCTATGACATAAAACAAAATTATAATTATCGTACAAGCAATCTGTCGACCAACGGTTATTCGTAATTACAATATTTCGAACCACAATTCTTCGCACGTTTGTATTTCGAAGTTCAGTTACGCACTCTAATGCGAAGGGAAAGACAACATGTAACGCAAAAAACACGATATGAAGGTATAAAGGTAGGGGAAGACCAAAGAAGAACGGAGTGCGTAAAGCTCATGCTTTACGCACTCTTCTTATATATAATTATGACATAGATATAGTTGGAACGCATAAAGGAATGACGGGTCATCATCTTCATCATCATCATCCGAGCGAATTCCCGGTTGCATCATTAGCGGTAATGCTTCAGAACCCGGGGTCCGCTACCGAACCTATAGGTGATTTGAAGAGGTTTCTGGTTTTACCACAGACCCAAAGGGTAGACCAAAACCTATCCTAGGTTTAAACAAACAGTAGATGGCGTTTGGACCCACAGCTTTACGTGCCCTCGAACGACCAACTTGCATAAATACCCTGTCAAACAAAAATGTTTTTTTAAAATCGGATCAAAAGCAGAGAAGTTATGGGGAACATATTTATGGGGGGCTTTGTGAATAATTTTGATATTTATATAGCTGCACCCTAACTGGCTACATGTATTACTGCACTAATATATGTCATCTTACATTCAACATGTTAGCGATGAACGAATCCCAACTATAATATTATAAATGCGAAAGTGAGTTTGTATATTAATTGTTTGTTTGTTTGTTACCTCTTCACGCTTTATCTATTCAACCAATCTTCTTGAAAATTCGCATACAGATAGTTAGGAGTACTGAGAAGGATATAGGGTACCTTTCATCCCGGAAAAAGTAAAGGTCCCGTGGAATTTGGAATACGCGAGCGAAGCCGCGGGCAAAAGCTAGTGAGTAAATAAATGAGAAGGTATTTATGTACGAGTATGTATGAATGTTAAACTGGTTTTTCCGGTCTCTTTTGTTCGGTGTGTTCCGTCGGCAACATCAAACGTTCATGCTGTAATTATTTCCATTGTTTCCACTGAATTCTGCTGTATTGTATATAGTGTTTGGTTTTTGCTTGGATCCTCTGTTAGAGAAGATTGAATGTATTTTCCTTATAATAGTTTGAAATAGTTGCCGTTGTATTCAAATAAATTTATGAATTAAGCCGTTTGGTTCGGCAGAGTAGAAAATAGCCACCCCAATTTTTCCGTGGATGACGTAGAACTCAAGCTAATCAATCTTTTAAACGTCAGTGAGACCCCTCCAACCCGTCTGACCAGCATGGAGAGTGGAGACCAAATCTTCCGGCTGCTTTGGCTAATATATGGCTAATGCAAGAGCTTTTTAAGACAATTTGAAATAGGTATGTATATATTTTTTTAGATCGGTTTTTTGATATTATTTAAGAAAATATTCCTCCCCCCTTTTCTCCGCAATCACTAAGTCTAATAGAAACTTTTGAAAAAATATAGACAATAGGTAATTTCTTTACCTATAAATTACAGGAAAAACTATAGAAGTTCGGAACCCTCTTTACGCTTGTTTAACTCGCAGACTAAGTATTACCAGATTATTTTTCCGTACTTCCGTAAACGCTAAAAAAACACGTTTTTTGTATGACGAGCCCTTTAATTTTTAACTTTTTTAAAATTTTAGTATTTCTTGTTATAGCGGCCATAGTAATACATAATCTGCAAAATATTCAAGTATCTAGTTAATGCCATTATAAAGATCTAGTTAAAAACGCTGAAAAAACACTTTTTGTATGGCGACCCCCTTTAATTTTTAACTTTATTTATTTTCAGTATTTTTTGTTATAGCGGCCACAGTAATATATAATCGGTGAAAATTTCAAGTGTCTAGCTATTACGGTTCAAGAGGTAGAGCCCTGTGACAGACGGACAGACAGCGGAGTCTCAGTAATAGGGTCCCGTTTGCACCTTTTGGGTGCGGAACCTAAAAATCACAGAAATATTCACAGACTCAGCAGGTAAGCCAGCTACATTTCATCAAGATATGTAAATTAAAATCCAGCCTTAAATGGACTCAGCATGTCTCCTCTACGATCCGTCTGGGTCAACGTTTTTTTATAATAATAAAATCTCATAGGTACAGTCAGTCAAAAAGATTTTGTAAATTGTCAGGCAAAAATTAGTTCAGAGGAATTTCGATAGAACAGAAAAAAATGTCCACATACATACCTACAAAGGCTGCTAAAATCATTACTCTTACGTAGGGTCTGCCGTTCTCGGGTAAGAAGAAAGTTACCCCGAAATCTAAAAAATGAATGAAAAATGTATATTCCAGAATTTCTTTTTTTGTCTTTATATATTTTATTAATCCATATTTTTTTAAAATTATTTAAGAATATTAAGTTATTATAAGTATTAATATTTATAATCTATCTACCTAACTACTAGCCTTTTATCCTGAGCTTAGGTTGTTTTCATTTCTTTTCTCTTTCCTATAAGATGTCTCAGAGCTCAGAGGAGGCCTGGCAAAGGCCTCCTCTAACCACTTCCATTGTTCTCTATCTCTTGCTACTCTTATTATATATAATAATTATAACTATAAAATATAACTTATTAGGTTTGCATTTTTATTTTGATAGAAAAAATTTGTAAACATTTTTAACAGCAGTGTTTATTACCATTACTAAAGCATCATGGCAAATAATGCAACCGGGACGCGCTAAGACGGCAGAAAAATGACGTCACAGTATTGCTGACGGTACCTAACTTAGAATAATTTTAGTCCGAGCAAACCATTCGTCACCGCCTCACCTGAGGCGCTGTGAAGGGTCGGGGGGAGGGTGTGGAGAAGAAATCCCTGCCTTTTAACGTACAACTCACTTTTCGCGTAAAATTGCCTGTTACTAAACGCTTTCATGTTTCCATATAAGACCTCATTCCATTTCAGACCTTATTAGCTCAGGATTAAAACAGATTTTCCCGGATATCAAAGGCAAAAAGTATTATTTGATTCAACAAATCTCATAATTAAAATAACAAAGTATCAAGTACCTACCGAGTTGATGGAATGTTCGTAACAATGGAAATTAAATTATGCCGTTTAAATATTAAAAATGTGGAGCTTGGATAAGACTTGGTAAATATTACATTAATTTTTGATTAGCATTCTTGCCCCGTGCACAGAATTAATATACCTAAGTAACTTCTAACGTACAGAATGAAAGCTCACCCCCTCCCGCTTTACGAACCTTATTTCATATGGACATGAAAATTTCATATAATAAGGTTACTAAGAATCTGACATCGCTTGACAAACGCTATAATAACAGACAGATTATGGCAGTCGGGTAAAATTGGTAGGTTTATTATAGTAGCCCTATATTTTATTCACACACGAACGCGTGTGTACGAACGTTGTATCCAGAGATATTGGAGGTTTGTAGATTACGCGATAAACTGTCAAAAGTGTCCGCTGTTTTGAAACGTAGTGATTGGTGTCCTTTTTAACCGACTCCAAAAAAGGAGGAGGTTATCAATTCGACTGTTTTTTTTTAGTTTTTTTTAATGTATGTTTGTTACGCGATATCTTCGCCAATTGTAAACCGATTTTGATGATTCTTTTTTTATTTTAAAGCCTTTACTACCAAATTGGTCCCATTTTAATATGGTGAAGATAAGATGAAGAACTTTGGAGATATAAAAGAAACTCCTTAAAATAAATTGAAGTTGGTTGTTTTTTTTTGTTAAAAATTTAATTATTCGTACGCGATACGTCAAAATGTGTATGACGCTACTAAATAGAAAACACGTAACCGTAACGTAACCGGAAATCAATGTCTTAAGACAATGTCATTTAAATTTTGTTGATTTAAGCAGGAAACAATAGCTATTTTTACTTTTAAAGTTTGGCGAAGTCTCATTCTTGCAACAGTAAATGCCGATAAGAGGGAAAGAGACACAAGGTGGGTTTTAAGTCAGGTTGTCTCTATAAGAAGATACAATTCAAGCTCTTTGGTTCTGTATACCTAATCATACGATCGTGTGATAATTTTCTCAGAATGAATAAAACTTCATAGCTATGTTTAAATTAAGAAAAACATCTATATTTGCTTAGTTACAGAAAAATTGCGATATCAAAGGGACCACTTGGCGATATAATTATGAGAATACTTTTGTTGGAAAAAACTCGTGTTTTTTTTACTGCAACGGTAATAAACTTACAAACGTTAATATGGAACAGTTTAAATTGTCATTATAAAAATTGTTTACCATAAAAAAACAGTTCTTTCTACCTGAATTTATTTTTTATGTGGTGAAATTGTACCGTCGTCAAGGTACCACACGTAAAACAGAAGGAACTGTTTATTTTTATGATAAACAATTCCTGTAAGTAAAAAATAAACTGCTCCTCATTAATGTTTATAGATTTATTACAGTTGCACTAAAAAAACGTGTTCTTTTCCAATAAAACCATTTTCAGATACCTATCGCCTTGTCATCGCGATTTTTCTGTAATTAATCAACTACAGAAAAATGGCTTTTACAGAAAAAGTTTTTGTAAATCTTTAGTATACAAAAATAATCGCTTCTTTCTCTCATATTCTAAACAACAACTTGAGAGTATATCATCTTATAACCAATAACACTGTATACAAACTACTCACATCACCGACCGCGGGTTTTCAAGGGCTGTTTATTTGTTTTTTTCGTATTGCTATTTCTTTCTTAGAAATATCAATATCATAGATTGAATTTGTTGATATTTTTTTCCATGTAATAAAATAAAAGAGACTGTTTATTCAAGCCGAAAGTAAATGTGTTTACATCTCATCCCACGGTTCGTTAAATAAGACATTATATGTGATGATACCCGAACTTCAAATAGGAACCGAGGAAAAAATTTACTTGTAATATTGTTTCTATATATGTGGACAAGTCTAGAAGACTGCCTCCGTAATCCAGTGGATAAGGCGTTTGCCTTGTGATCCGGAGGTCGTGGGTTCAACTCTCACTGGGAAGCATACTTTGTCCAAAGTTGTTTTCTCCAGGATATTGCAGGCTTGATTCACCTGATTATCCGAAAAGAAAGATGATTCTGTGCTTCGGTAGGCACGTAAAGCTGGTCCCGAACGCCATCTAGCGTTTGTTTTTCCTATCCTATGATTGGTGTTGGTCTACTGTTTGGGTGCGGAGCTCTGTGTAAAAACTAGTAACCTCGTTAAATCATCAAGGTTATGTTACGGACCCGGACCGAATAGAAAGTAGTTCAATATCATGGACTGAACTTGCTCCAAAAATTTTGCTGGTGTTTAAAAAGTCTAACTTAACCCTGTATAACTTAAGGCGCTGTGCATCAGAGGAATACCGTAAAACGTCTATTTTTTCGTCGTGCAGTTAGCTTTATTTTTCATGGAATACTAGCATGGAAAAATATGAAGTACATTTCAAAGATCAAAATAAATGATTACATCAAAATATTTTCAAATAATATTTAGAACCTAGCAAAATCAAATAGCAAAAAAGCTATATCCAGAAAAAGTTTCGTTGCGAATTACTTGATATTTTCAGCGGCAATTACCAACTTTTTAACGTCTATAAAAAATATAACCTAATAAGCAAGAGGGGTATCTAAAAATATTTCAATATTTGGTTATAATAATTGAATTATTCAATTTAAACTGAAAAATAACAACCGAAATGGCAGACACGGGGTTGAACTGAGTGAGACTATGGTGACGGTGTCGCCACTTTCAACCTTATTTCATTACGAGTACGTACTATATCGCACTGCACCCCCTCAAATACCGAAAGGTTGAGGGATACATATTTATTATTACCTATTATTATGTTCTCTCAAGGTTTATCCTTCACGGGACGTATCCCGGACCTTTGAGGCTTGCATGGGGACACAGGTCCAACATGTAGAGGCCTTGTGAGAGATTTGCTATAGTTTGTAATGGAGCACTCACTAGAGCATGACAATAAGGATACTATGACAATGTTCTCACTGACAATTCATAATGAGGAATAATGGAAAAAACTACATTAGGACTATATTGGGATGAAATGCTAGTAGATTGGGACATGGGCTAAGAGAAGGACTATAGTACCTGCCTGACCAATGTTAGAAGCACGGATAAAATAGGCAGGTGGTGACTCGCCGCCTCAGTCAATGGGCCCCCGAAAAAAGGCTGCACGATAATGTGCAGCAAGGAGGGCAACACTAGTTGAGTGGCTTTATTATTATTATTATACAGCGCCTTAAAAGTAGCATCGATACGCTAAGAAGAAGACAATAAATAACAAAATAAGGATAGCTTTTGATAATGGCCAGAAGCGTTGCTAGGCGTAGGCGATGTAGGCGACCATTTTACCCGACTACAGCAGAACCTATGGAAGGAAAGGGTAATGATTTTAGCAGTCTATGTATATATGTGGACATATATGTGTGTTCCACCGTAGCATCCGAACTGCTTATCCAATTTTCACAAATGAGTTGTCATTATCGTTCGGGTGATATAGTCTACATTTTAGTATAAAATACATTTGATGAATGTAACATACACAAATGGGTTGATCTAAAAAAAAAATTTTGAATTGAAAACTTCTTTAGGCATTCTTCTTCGTTGGGCATTTTTTGAGATGGGAAAAAAACATTAAGCTCGCGACACTGTTACCGTAACTGATACCTAACGTAATTGTTCAAGTTTTCACTTCGATCGAATGATTTTCGCAAATGTCATGTTTGGTAGAAATTGTAATGACGATACATTGTACGTTACGATACATTCGGTCATTACTATAATGACCGAAGATCTGGCTAGTTCTAGTAGTTCTTCAATTGCTAGGTGAGATGTTCGTTTGGTAGCTTAAAAAATGATACGCACACAAAAAACCAACAGCTTAAAATTACCTACTCGCTCCTTAAATCTACTTTAAAAAATACACAAAAACGTTTGCTTTCCGAAAATAACTTATCAGAACCAGTTGAAAAGTTAGAGCCAGGAGTTGGGGCTCCGAACTTTGACTCATTTAAAACAATTTGAGAACATGAATATTTATAGGGTTGTACCCTAATTTTAAACATCGTACTGACGATGGCGATAAGAGATGTTTACCTATTTAACAATTGGCTTTACTCAATTGGGTTTCTTTTATCACTCCACTCTTTCACATAGTACTCAAAGTCCTTCTTTGTTCAAGCTGTTCGACTGCCTATTAATTTTCGCAACACCAAAAATAACAGTTTTAAAATTTTTATAAAAGCTCACAAGTTGTTCAATTAATGATTTAGTTTATTAGTAAATATTTGTATGTGTTATATATTTTTATCAGTTCTTTAGTGTAAGTATATAGTAAATCTGTCGTAATGTACCGCCTATGTCTTAAATATTCACTTCCCTCTCTACCCAAAGGTTGACTGGAAGAGATTGTAATGCGATAAGTCCGCCTTTGTATCATTTTTCTGTTTTTAGGGTTCAGTAGCCAAATGAAAAAAATCGGAACCCTTGTGGATTCATTATGTCTGTCTGTCCGTCCGTATGTCAGAGGTTTCCTCATACTTACAAAAGAAACTCAAAAATTTTTTTTCACCATACCCATTCGTGTGGGGTATCTACGGATAGGTCTTCAAAAATGATATTAGGTTTCTAATATAATGTTTTTCTAAACTAAATAGTTTGCGCGAGTGACACTTCCAAAGTGGTAAAATGTGTGTCCCCCCTGTAACTTCTAAAATAAAAGAATGATAAAACTAAAAACAATATTATGCAAACTTCCACCGAAAATTGGTTTGAACGAGATCTAGTAAGTAGGTTTTTTTAATACGTCGTAAATCGTAAACCGCAATTTACCTTTCATTCAATCAACTCAAATAAAAAAAATTAAATAAAAAAACATTTCATTTCATAAACATGAACCGTATGCATACACCGTGAACCATTATTTTCTAATAATAAATATGTAATAGGTGCTATTAAAACATCGATCAAAGTTACAACGAACTACAAGAACTTTTATATTATGTTACTTGCTGCTACGGAATCCTTCATCGGCGAGTCCGACTCGCAGTTGGCCGCTTTTTAGAGTTCCGTAGTCCTCAAGGAACCCTTATAGTTTCGCCATGTCCGTCCGTCCGTCTGTCCGTCTGGGCTCGTACTCCGCCGCTATTGCACCGATTATCACGAAAATTGGTGGAGAGATTGAAGTCCCAAAAGTTGGTTTTTAAAATTATGAAAAAATGATTTTTTTTCAGCCCCCCGTACAACGAAAAGTGAATTTAAAGAATTAAATTGGACTAACCCCAACGTGTTGGGTATCGTTGAAAAGGTCTTTTAAAATGCAACAAAAACTGCTTAAAAAGTATGTAGATCAAACCCCCCAGTCTTGAGATAATCTAATACAAAATTTGAGGTCTCCCCCATATTACTAAAATAATTCTGAAAAAATGTGGTATATACCTCAAAGTATGTTCTTTCAATTAAAACTGTAGCGGTCTCGGTATCATAGAATATATTTTTAATACGTCTTAAATGGTAGAATAGTACTTGCTGCTACGGAACCCTTCATGGGCGAGTCCGAATCGCACTCGGCCGCTTTTTTTCTTTGTTATTTGTCTTGTATTTCATTCAGAAACACTTGGTTAGCTAAATGATATGACTTAAGTACGCTGAAAGACCTAAATCGAGCTCCGCAACAGGTGCTTAAAAAATTTTGGCGAAAATACGAATCATGTTAATAGGCGGCTAGCAAATGGGGGGTGTGTGCGTGTGTGTGTGTAGGCCTTAAAATGAACATTCTCTGGACCACAAGTCGCAACCCTACCTGTCTCTGTTGGGACTTCCACCCTCGAAGTTGTAGACCAATGGATTATTACAATACCTGGGACAATTGATTCAGGTTGGAAGTTTAATCTTATTAACTTTATTTTACATCTCAATGTTAGCGCATAATAAACTTATTTTAGAAATCCTTGGGAAGGCCTAGTCCAATGGGTGTCGAGCGGCTGAAAGTGATCGTAAGAAAACTTTGCGAACTCGAACTTCTCGGTATCGATCTCTCATCAAATCTTAACTTCGGTAGCTATATTGAGTCCAGGGCTAAGACGGCTTCTAAAAAACTGGGCATCCTCTCCAAGGTCCAACGATATTTTACCCCTGACCAACTGTTGAGCCTTTACACAGCTCAAGTCCGCTCATGTATGGAGTATTGCTCCCACCTATGGAATGGATCTGCCCGCTATCAGCTCGAAGCCCTGGAAGCTATCGACAGACGTGCCAGAAGACTCGTTGGTGATGAGTTGCTTACGGCACGACGGCTCCACAGCCTCGAACATCGCCGACTGGTAGCAAGTCTGTGTGTCTTCTACAGGTTGCACTTCGGGGAGTGTGCGCAGGAATTACATAATTTAATTCCCCCTGCACCATTCCACCATCGGACAACACGACGTGGACAGGGATTCCACCCATTTGTGGTCGATATTCCTCCTCATCGTACCTCTCGATTCGCCTCCTCCTTCATTGTGCGAACCGCTAAGGTGTGGAATTCCCTCCCTGCGTCGATGTTTCCCCATACATATAATTTAGGGATTTTCAAGGCAAGAGTGAACAGGCATTTTTTGAGTCTGCATGATACACCTTAGACCTCATCTTAGCTTCCCATCAGGCTAGATAGAGATCAAACGCACTCAAATTTCTAATAAAAAAAAAAAAAAAAAAAAACTTGCAAGACATACTTTAAACTGCTTATATTTAAAATGGGTTACTGACGTCTATAATATACAGGGTTATTTTTCGTTTTTTAATAATTATTTTTATGGAAAGTGGTTCAGTATCACGGACTAAAAATGCTCCAAAAAGGTTGCAAGTTAATTAAAAATAACCCTGTATGTCTTTAGTCATCGCTTCCTCTTTAAAATACATTGGAATTAAATGCTTATCTATTGATATGTAAGTTTAAAATATCTCGCTATAAAATAGGCGACGCGGGCTCTGCTCATGCGCTGTGCGATCGCGACGCGTGCGCGATGCGTGCGCGACGCTGTTACTACGCGACCGCTGAGCGAGTGCGCGTATTTTATATCGAGATATTTTAAACTTTATATTACAATAGATAAGCATTCAATTCCAATGTTTCTAAACAGGGAGCGGTTCTTAGGCGACGTGCGCGCTGTGTCGCGCCAAAAAAAAACGCGCTCGTGTGAATACGGCCTTAAGCTTTTAAAACAGATGTTAAGAAAACTCGATCGTCATCTTAAGATGGCAGTCAGATCGTCATGTTACATCAGATGCCTATAAGCAGCTTAAACAATCTGATACCAGTGTTATCCACTAATTCAAGTGTGTAACACAAAGAAAACTTTTATCAATAGTTGTTTTAGATGTATTTTAGTCATCAAAATAATTATTCTAAGTTCGATCCCCAGCCAGGGCAAGTTGGAAAATGGCCTTTTTTAAATTGCCCAGGGTCTTGGATGTTTATCTATATATGTTTAAATCATAAAATATAGTATCGTTGAGTTGGTATCCCATAACACAAGTTTAAAAAACTTACTTTGGGCGCAGAATACATATGCTTTGGGGCTAGCTTAATCAGTGTGATTTGTCCCTATATATTTTACTAGCTGTGCCCGCGACTTCGTTCGCGTGGTTGTCGGAACGTAATGTTATATAGCCTAAAGCCTTCCTCTAAATGGACTACCCAACAAAAAAAGAATTTTTCAAATCGGACCATTAGTTCCTGAGATTAGCGCGTTTAAACAAACAAACAAACAAATAAACAAACAAACTCTTCCGCTTAATAATATTAGTATAGATTTATTATGTCATTAGCTATATCGATAATTTCAAAACAAGTCACAACATCAAAAACTCAAAGCACAGCTAGCATCAGCTTATCGGTTTGTTTATTTCCTAATTTCCTCTATAATAGCCCAGTCATTATACTTTTACCTTGCAAAAGGTGGAGTAAACATTATTTTGATGAAATGTTATTTATTAATAAAGCATAATACTTAATGTCCATCCATGTTTTTAACCTTAATAAGAGATGTAGGCCATATGCGCCATCTTTGCCGTGCCAAGTTGGTTTTTTTATTACTTAATGTCTGAACGGTTGTGTGCTATAACTGTTTATAATAAGAATAAAGAACATAATAATATCATATTTCATACGTATAGTCATTTCAATGCTGGATCTTTTCTAAGATAGTTTCTTCTGGCATAGATAATTGGTTGAATACAAGTGTTTCGTAGCAGACATATTATAACGACAATAATGCTTATTTCTATAATATCAAAAATATCATAGTATGAAAAGGCTGTCTACGTGGAGTTGTCGCAGTTCTAACATAACCTAACTATATTGTTGCCCGACCCAAGTAAACTTGGAATGCTATTTTTTATGTTGACTAACAAAAGTATAGATTTTAACGATTATGGTTTTCTTAGAAGGTTAAAATAAATTATACTAAATAAAAGTCACACTAATTAAACATAATTCTTAAACAAATTATGCTAAACTTAATGTATGTAAAAGGTAATTTTACTAAATGAAATTCTGACATCTGAAAAGTATGCTATCGTACATTCGGACATATAAATATTCGGCCAAACAAAAATAATATTAAATATTTTTTATGTTCTTTCAAATAAGATTCTGCCAATTATGTTATGCCAAATCGAGATTCTGCCAGATAGATGGCACCCCTAAAAAGTATTACGTCAAAATAGCTTTTACTCCACCTTTTGTAAGACAATGCTCTATAATTTCCCAATTGACTTGACTATTAAAACTACGATGCTAAACTCGAGCCAGTTCAACAAGAGTTGGCAAGTTCAATATTTTGGAATGATAACAATTAATGCTTAGTTTGTGTTGAGTTAGCTGTAATTTACACAAATGTACTTATTCAAATAATTAATTAATTTAAATTACTTACGTAATATAGTCGGAAAAGGCTGACCATGTTTTGGTAGATTTGGACGATCATCTACAGGGCGAGTGTTAGAAACGGCGACCAGACGATATCGCTAACGCTGCCTCGCGCCCGCGCCGCCGCTCGCTCCTCTCGACTCGAAACGATGACTGCGGGGTGTTCCGCAGATACCAGTGACCCGGGGCGAGGCTCTCGTACTTGTACGTGGTGCATCATCGTCGCTTTCCGCATCAGGTATAACTAAAACGCTTGTATGTACCGAGCTAAATAAATAAATATAAATATACATAGACAAAGCACGCAGATTGAGCTAGCCCCAAAGTAAGTTCGAGACTTGTGTTATGTGATACAAACTCAATGATACTATATTATACATATATAGATAAACATCCAAGACCCATGCCAATATGTAAATGATCATTTTCCATTTTGACCTGACAAGGCCACAGAGGTCGTCAAACAGACTGTTTCGATGCTTCTTGCTGATGTTCCGCCCGAGTTCTTTAGAGTTTGAAGCACATACATTCTTATTCAAATTGACCTTCGTAAATGTAGTGTTAGCTTCGTTATTTTTCGAGCTGCCTAAAGGCATATAACATAGCTCAATGTGAACTAGTATGCACGCTTCCTCTTCCTTTTAATTTTTCCTTCATCAAAAACAATTAGTGAAAGATGAAAATTTCCGTGACGCCTCCGTGGCGTGAAATTTTCAAGCTAGTACGCCGCTCCGGTGGTTCTGGGTTCGATCTCTAAATCAGGACAAGTTGGAAAATGGCATATTTTAAATTGCCCTGGGTCTTGAGTGTTTACTGTTAATCATAAAAATAATACCGAATAAGTATTCCATAACACAAGGTTTTTAAACTTGTGCTACTAACTCTTTGTGTGATTGGTCCCTATATAAGCCTAAGCTGTTATAACGATTTTGCCGTGCTTGGGTTCACAACTCGCCACCTTACTCGTACTCATCAACCCTCATTGAAAATGTACATATAGGGTGATTAGAATATGAACCTCTTAGCTATATTCAAGAATAGTACTTACTTTTTAACAAAAAAAAAAAACACATCATCATGAGGTCTTTTTTAGTCTCCACTGCAGGAACATGACCCTCTCTGTACTACCAGAGTCGGGTTGGAGAGGTATTTGTTTAGCTAGTGTTTCCTAAGTCGCCTTCTACGGAATCCTCGGGAAGATTTGGAGTGGTCCTATTCTACTCTGCCGGGAACCACATGACGTGAGAACCACACGGCGTATATAAAAAAAACACATTTTCTGTCATAAATACCTTGTTTCATAATAAAAATCAAAGAAATCAGGCGACAAATGCATGTAAAGAATACCCTCTGACTGCTCTGACTAATATATGGATGTGTTAGTACAGAGAGGGTCGTGCTCCTGCAGTGGAGACTAAAAAAGACCTGATGATGAAAAATATACCCATTTTGATGTCACTCCCGCTATCGGATAATAGACATCAGAAACATATTCAACAATAACTATTCTACAGGAAGTATTTACTGTTTCAAATCCACAAACAACTCTTACTAAGAAATTTGGTCAAACGATGTTCTATATAAAGCAACGAAACCCTATAACACTTGTTTATGAAAAGCCCTTACTTTCTCATAAACATAATACGAACATGAAACTTTGGTGAGCATTGAGACTCACAAAAGTTTACTCAATTTGAATATTTTGAGGTAAAAATAAAATGATGTACTTTATTCTCTCTTCTCTATGGTCATCATGATTCATGCCAGGCTTTCACACCGGAATTCTCAGATTCGATTCCCGGTCAGGTCAAGATGGAAAATGATCTTTTTCAGATTCACCTGGGTCTTTTATGTTTATCAATATATGTATTTGTTATAAAATATAGTATCGTTAAGTTACTATTACCGTAACACAAGCCTCGAACTTACTTTGGGGCTATAGCTCAATCAGTGTGATTTCTCTTAAGGTATATATTTATTTATTTTATACCAGTATGAAGTGCGTGTGGCTACCGGTCTAGAATAGGACCACTCCATCTTTTCCTGCAGATGTCGACTAAAGGAATAAGCACAAACATCTCATTTGCATTCCCAAAAAGGGTTAAAAGGTCAGGCAGGCAGCCGGTCGTAAAACTATATCCAAATCATTTAAACTGTTCCGGTTATTTCTTCTCCACTCAGTGACGTTACTTGCTATATGCGATACGTCTATACCAGAAGTCAATGTTATTCGACATAGCCGTGGTTCTCGGCAGAGTAGAATAGGACTACTCCAAGTCTTCCCGTGGACGTCGTAGAAGGCGACTAAGGAAACACAAGCTGAACAAAGCTTATAAACATCAATGAGACCTCTCAAATCCGTCTGGCCACCGTGGAGAGTATAGGCCAAATCCTCTGGCTACTCAGGTTAAGTATGGCCCTGTGGTGCAGAGAAAGTTGTGCTCCTGCAGTGGAGACTAAAAAAGACCTGGATGATGATGATAATGAGTTAGATATTTTCGTAGTAAGCAGCAAACAATGGATATTTTTACTTTTGACGTTTGGCGAAGTTTCATTCTTGAGACTCAAGATTAGATTTAAGTCAGACTATCTCTATTTAGAAGATAAATTCCAAGCTCTTTGAGGCTCCTCGAAAAATCTGACACCAGTATACTTTATTAACACACTCAATAAGGTAGAGATTGTGGGTGAGATATAACAAAACACGTAGGTAAAAACATAGTACGATTGTTTTCTCCAAACGAATGGGGAAAACGCTCTAAGATTACAGTGGATTTTTTATATTTCCGCACGTGAGGACAAACGTTGAATCAAATAACAAAATACACGATTTTACCCTTCAACTTTATATGGATGAAAGAACGTATTCATGCTGTAAAATGAAATTGGCACTTGATACAGGTTAACATTTATTATTTGTGTTTATTTGGAAAGAAAACTATCAATATGTTTCTGTCAGCTGCTTTACTTTTCGCGTAGATTGAGAGAATGAGTTAATTTTGTGAGAAAAGGAACTTGTTAAAACAATCGATATAAGAAGAAAGGAAAGACCAAGAAGAGAATTATCCACCACGAGCGAAGCCGCGGCCAATAAGTAGTTGTATATAAAGGTAATTAATCAGGATAGGATTTTGATTAATTTTTAACTACCTGGATTCCAACCCATGGGCATAGGTTTATTAGTTAACTGTGTTATTGTTTGAATTAGGATTAATTTTGGTAGCAGGGAAGGGCTTTTTCCCAGTAGTGAACAAAAAAAAACAATCTATGGTAGTATCATAGATCTAAAGGTACAAGATACTCATAACGTAATGGAAAGAGAAATGCTAGACTCGTACGATGACATTTAACCCTTATTTACATTCTAGCTATATTTTTTTCATTGGTTTATGATCTTTATGTTAAAGGCATACGATTCAATTTAGGCATACGATTCAATATAGGCTAGGTTAAAAAAGTACAAGATAACACAGATAATTTCCAAGAAATTGACTCTTATTTTACTACGATAACACCATACGTACTTACACGCATGACAAAGCCTTAAAAATTACATTTACACGCTTTCTCGACGAACATTCCTTTTAAAGAGACATTATAGCCTAAAGGGTTATGACGAACTTACTTTTAAGAAAGTATTTTTAGAGATTTGCATATAAAGGACACGGTAATGTGTCAAATATAAATTGCATGTTAATAATGTGTGCGTAACCCACGTTTATCAAATAAATGGGTAAGTAAAGAATGAGTCACTCACGTGGAACATGCACGTTGGGTGTTTATCTATACTCATATGTATTTATTATAATATATAATATCGTTGAGTTAGTATCCCATAACACAAGTTTAAAAAAACTTACTTTGGGGCTAGTTCAATCAGTGTGATTTGTATATATTTATACACGTTAATTCTTTCACAAAATCTATTCCAACTTTCACAATTATTTGGGTATGTTCATTAGATCCTAAGCACATTTTTAAAGAGTTTTAATAAAATGGCCCACCACCCCACAAGCACATATTTTTAATATTACGGGACTTTCCGTGATTGCTCTAGTTTGAGCCAGATATTTCGACGACCCTACGGCTGCCATGGTCTCTGGCAGACTGAGGAATAGTCATTGTGACCGCGAAAATCTAAAATCATACATACTTACAAACATACATACTATCACGTCTTCATGCACGCCCCATTCATCCCTAATGGGGCAGACCAAGCATTTTGGGTCTTATGGCTCTCAGCAGACAGGACCACAAGACTCAAAGACCACTTTTAGCGTGATGGTGGCGAGCAGGGCGAGGTGGAAAAAAAACCGGCCAAGTGCGAGTTAAACTCGCGTAGAAAGGGTTCCGTACAATTGATTGAATTATTATAGGTTTTCCTGTAATCTACAAATAATGAACTATATATTGTATTTTTTTTTTTAATTTAGGCTCAGTACTTTCGGAGATCAAGGGAGGGATTGGTCAATTTTCGTCTTCTTTCATGAATAAAATTTTTATTTTAGAATTATAACAAAAATATATTGAGAGATCCTCATAATGAGCCCTTTCCTTTGATATATGACACAGTAAGGTTTGCAAACTTTTTCTTCAATTTCCTAATTTGTCCCCCAAAAAATGACCCTTTATTTAAGGTGGAGGTATAGGCAAATGACATTGAAGTGGCGCCCTCATTTGAAATAAATTATTAACTCGTAAATATGGAGATAATTTCCATATTTCTCTTCGTCATGCACTAGATAGCCCTTTAAATTATTTTATGAACCACCGTTGAAAGTATTTACATAAGTCCGTCTAGCTTTAAAACTTGCTTCCGCCAAAAGTGGCCACGGCAAGTTTTAAAGCTAGACGGATCACAAATAATAGTTTCAACGGCAGTTCATAAAATAATTTAAAGGGCTATCTAGTGCATGACGAAGAGCAATATGGAAATTATAACCATATTTACGAGTTAACAATTTATTTCACACTTCAAGGCCATTTGCCTATATCTTCGCCTTAAGGCCGTACTTGAATTTTCCGGGGTCCAGTGCAGACATTATTTAAAATTTTGCTACAACCAAATCCTAGATAACCCTTCAAAGTATTTTATGAACAACTGTTTACAGTTTAAAGTGAGAACGTTAAGGCCGTACCTAAATTTTCCAGGGTCCAGTGCTGCCCCCATTTGAAATAAATCATTTCAAAGAAAACAGAGACATTATTCAAAATTTTGCTACTACCAAGACCTAGATAACCCTTCAAAGTATTTTATGAACTACTGTTTACAGTTTATAATGAGAACGTTAAGCTTTGCTACGCACAATTGCCAAAAGTGGCCGTTTTTCGCAAATGTGCCTAGTAAAGCTTAACGTTCTCACTTTAAACTGTAAACAGTAGTTCATAAAATACTTTGGAGGGTTATACTTTGGACTTGATAGTTGCAAAATTTTAAATGATGTCTCCGTTTTCTTTGAAATTATTTATTTTAAATGGGGGCAGCACTGGACCCCGGAAAATGTAGGTACGGCCTTAAGCTTTACTACGCACATTTGCGAAAAACGGCCACTTTTGGAAAATTTAGGTATGGCCTTAAAAAAAATTATTTATCTACTTTGCACATCCGTGTTTAGGTCATAGGATTACACCATCATTCCGTTTTTTCATTTTTTGTACGGAACCCTAAAAAGAATCAAAATAGTGATGGGTTGCTAGCCGCATCGCTTTTTAACATCTTCGATTGGCTTCTGCGATCAGCGCAGTAAGAGAATAATAAAATCAGTACTAGATATCGTTTGTTTGTTTTTCGTGTGTCCTAGTAGACAACACTGGTGCAAGATTTTTAGGCTGCCTAAAGTCGACTGCCTATGATCTCACAGGTAGCAGGAAGAGAAGCAGCATGGAAAATCCACTTGCTTCCAAATCGACATTAGCATATCATCCCCAGATAATCGAATCCTCGTTTTGTTTGATATTTAATTCCAAATTTCGCCTCTGAGCCGCGATCGTGACTTGCGATCAAAGGACGCTGATAATATCAAAACAAATGCAATTATTGAGCAGATTTCCCTTTCAACCTGAAATGTTGGAGTTTTGTGCCGATTTAAAGATTTGCTGGAAATTTACCCGGGAATTTTGATAATGGAAAAACTAGATGTACCTACCTATGGTGTCTTTAGAATACTTACATAAGGATATGGACCGCAAAAATATTTTTAGCTTATCAGGTAGATTATTAAAACATATTGTCAACGTTTTTTTTCTTTTTTCTCAATAACAAAAGTACAGCGCGAAGGAAAAGCCGGAAAGCGGACCCCGGGCTTAAGGCCGTACCTGAATTTTCCGGGGTCCAGTACTGGCCCAATTTAATATAAATCATTTCAAAGAAAACGGAGACATCATGTAAAATTTTGCTACTACCAAGTCCTAGATAACCCTTCAAAGTATTTTATGAACTACTGTTTACAGTTTAAAGTGAGAACGTTAAGCTTTATTACGCATATTTGCGAAATAGTTTTGAAAATCCAAAAGTGCACGCCTCATTATCTCATTTTTCACAATTAAATTGATTTTGATTGTTTTATTGCTATATAACTTAAAACGAAGAAAAGTATGTGTCGGCTTTGACGCACGACTGGAGATTATTTTCAACTTTTATTTTTAACTACCCGCTGAGAAAATTTAAAAATTTTCAACATTCGGGACGTTATTAGTTTCACCCCGTTTTTGAAAAGTCGAGTTTTCATCAGATCTCGACGTTTAAAGGTCTCAGGAATCTTCCCTGACCACTCACGAGCAAGTGTCATGCACCCTATCCGTATGTGTGTGTGGGTGTGTATGTGACCCGCTTATAACTCTTGAACAACTAAACCGATCGGAACCAAACAAGTAGCTTTCCAAAGAGTTCTATACAACTCAGATTTTCTGTGAATTTAAACCGATTCGGACCGGTAGATTTTGAGAAATCTCAAAAAAACTAAGCAAAAACAAGAAAAAAAATTCAAAAATGATGTTTTTTGAGAATAACTATTAAACTACATTGAATTAGGCCGTGATCTTCGAAAGGACTTAGTTTTGGATAATACTGAAGCGTATAAAAAAAAATAGACTTGATCAGATAAGTTTTTCGGGAGTTATCGTGACGACGCCAGTTTCCATACATACAGACACACGGACGTCCACAAAATGATTTTATGAAACATTGTTTTTATTTATTTAAAAGGCAAAATGTCTTTTAAAAATGTCATAAGTGTTGAAACTAGTGTTTTTCCTTGACATTTATGTGTAAATATTATTGTACAAGTGCGATAGAAAATAAATAGAGACACATTTAGTTAAAAAAATCACTTGATTTTGATGAGAGTGAAAGAGAGAGAAACAAGAATTCCGCATGATCAAGTACGATTTCCACTTGACGGTGACGTCGAGCACCTCACTCTAAAAATATGACGCGCTGTATCTTTGTGAATGTTCACTACTTTGATAAACCCATCTAACCCATCCATTATTTTTGGATAATGAGGGATATTCAAAATCATCAATCATCAAAAGATAAGTCATGTCAGTTAGACAGACTAAATAAAATACAATATTTCGGACCCAGTCCCCATCCCTACTCCGAGTGACATAGCCTCTTTATTAAATATTAGGACAGTCGTGTTCTTTAATATTTAATAATAACCGGGCAAGTGCGAGTCGGACTCGTACATGAAGGGTTCCGTACCACCGTACAATGTTTTAAAACGCTGAAAAAACACGTTTCTTGTATAACCCCCTTTAATGTTTAACTTTTTTTTATTTTTAGTATTTTTTGTTATAGCAGCCGCAGTAATACATAATCGGTGAAAATTTCAAGTGTCTAGCTATTACGGTTCAAGAGATAGAGTCCTGTGACAGACGGACAGACAGCGGAGTCCCGTTTGCACCCTTTGGGTACGGAACCCTAAAAACTACTTGCTTTAAATTATAATAATTTTTTTTATACAATTGACCTACAAACCGTTCGAGTAAATACACCATTTGCGCGAGCAACTATCACGCATCAGCTGTACTTGTTAACTTTGCATAATTCAAGGCCCTGTTAACTCAAACCCGTGTCATGTTCCCAGGAACATGGATCGGAATCGGGTACATATCTAAACGCCAATTCACACTCGAATGGCAGCGGCCGGCAGCGCACTTCACTTTCAAACCATTTCACCAAATATTATACAATAACTTTTATAAGCAAAAAATAACCCACAGACATATAATTTTGCGAAGCAGAAAAGCAATACACGCAACAATAGGGTTTTTGACTGTGTTTCTTATTGAATACTAATATAAATAAACCGGCCAAGTGCGAGTTAAACTCGCGTGGAGAGGGTTCCGTACAATTGATTGAATTCAATGAACAAATGAACCATATTTTGTATTTTCAAAATTTTAGGCTCAGTAGTTTCGGAGATCAGGGGGGAATGGTCAATTTTCGTCTTCTTTCATGAATAAAATCAAAACTATTCATTTTACAATAATAACAAAAATATATTTGTGATCCTTATAATGGGCCCTTTGATTTGATATAGGACACAGTAAGGTTTGCAAAACTTTTTATTTTATTTTTCCTAATGTGTCCCCCAAAAATGACCCTTATTTAAAAAAAATATTTGTTTACTTTGCGCATATGTGTTTGGGTCATAGGATTACAAAATTCCATCAAATTTCACCTGATTCGGTCCAGTCGATTCGGAGAAAATTGGCTGTGACAGACGGACGGGCAGACAGACGCACGAGTGATCCTATTTTTAAATTTTTTGAACCGGAAAAATACGGAACCCTAAAAATGACACTTTAAAGAGTTTTTTTTCTAAATACAGCAAGAAAATTGGTTAGCAATTAAATGAAGCAGCATTTAGCATTTCAAACATTACCATGAAGAAAAGTGGGACCGTGGCACAGAATACATAAGAGTCAAACAGAATGGTATCTCACAGCGTCTCCCGCAAATTGGCGTCCCCGCACCTCTCCCCCGCACTTTGTGAGTTTTGACTGCTTCAAACCAGGGTTTAATTACTAGCCGCACGCAATACGCGACGTGTGTTGTCTTGAGAACTGTCAACCAATAGTAACCATCATGGTGAGAAGGTGCGCGTATAATAATTGTTTATCCACCCAATACTCTAAAGAACGTATATTTCATACATTTCCAAATGTTGAAAACAGGTAAGCAAAGCAACAATATAATTTCACGTTATTACCCAGCAACCATCTTGATATATATACCCTTCTCGCTCTCTCGCATTGGCGGGAGATACACAAGAGCGAGAGGGGTATTAGCAATCCGGTAATGTTACATAGGCTAGGTAAATGCCATTGTTGACAATGACAACTTGACATACTGTGCGTGAAAATGTGATAAACATTTGTTAATTTTTATTGAATTTATTCATATAATTACCGTATAGTTTTGCGTCGAATATGCAAATTACTATATTACAATAGTGAATTAGTGCGTTAAATTATAAATGACTCAATAATAATCAGTAAAGTGAACTAATGGTGAAATGGACAATGGACATAATGAAAAATATTTGTGAAGTGATATTATGTAGCTGTTTCCGACTTTTCTGTAACATTTGATACATATAAAACAGAATATTTTTTACGTCATAGTGTTCGTCAAATCTTCAGGTATGGAAAAATATAATCGTAAATATGTCGAACTCGTTAGTAGGTAAGTATTAAATTAATTCTGCGGTGCGACCCTAAGTATAAAACTCACACATCGACGTGTGTACAGATAAATTGTTTCGTTTGTAGTAGTAGTAGGTATATATGTTACTCTGAATCAATGGAGAGTCATACCAGTGACCGTGGTGAGGAATTTTCTTTTGTACGCGTAAAAAGGACAGTGATATCACATAGCACTAAATTTTTAGGTGCAATAAAGAGTTTTTCATTCATTCATTCATTGATTTCATTCATTCATTCGTTTCATTAATTCATGAATTTCATTCATTCATTTATTCACTACGTGCATCCTTTTGTATTACTTGACAGTTTCCCATTTCACCAGATTTTAAGACCCCATATGACCCTTATAGTACTTTGAGCGATCTTTAAATATTCGAAATACTCACTTTTCATTATACGAGTAAGTATGTTTTAAAAACAATTGCTTAAAATTTTCTCGATACAAAAAAATTGCTAAGTTGCCTTCAAATCACCTCAGAATTATACTAAAACCGAAAGTATTCAAGAAATGCCATAAATTAGCCCCCGTAACTTTAGATTATAATTGTATTAAACATAAAGCATGGATGATTCAATGTCTTATTTTTTTAATAACTCCTAAATATTCAATGTAAAACGAAAAAAACCTCAAATATCAGAAACGCGGAAACCAGCCTTATTGGCCTCCCGTGATCTTTTCACCCCGCATGGCTCGCTGTCTCGCTTCGGCTTGAGTAAATTTGTGCGTGGAAGCGGGAGCAAAATTTAGACTATCTACATCAGGCACCGTCTTAAAGGCATCTTATTTATAATTTGTGAGCAAATAAAAAATATATTTTTGTTTTCGGTTTCGGTTACTTTTTTAATGAATAATAAAAGGAAAATGTAAAATGCCGTATTGTTACTTTGATGACAATTTAAAAGTCTAAATATCGTATATCTAAAAGTACCTATATCCACTTCCACTTCCTTAGATAGGTTCTGCACTCCTTCCTTATATTTATAGCATATTTTCTTATATGTCAACAGTGAAACCACTACTAAATAGCCAGTAAAATATCCTGTATTATGTGAAAACTTCACCGGTATTTAAAATATTTTTTCATATCAACCTGAAAGTTTCAATAGGGACCAATACACCAATTATTGAAAAGTGTCTCAATCAGATTCCATAGTGCTAATAAACCACTTAAAAAAACACGAAGTTTTTATGCAATCGATAAGTGCCATAGAAATGCATTTAAATTTTACATTTTCAAATAAGCGCGTTGTTTGCCGACGATGTTGGAGCAGTGGACACCATATTGCTCTGTGGTCATGACGTCAGTTATGCACGTCAACAAATGAGCAAAATGTTGACAGTTGACACTTTTTAGTTTACACGGGCATATGACGTCATCATCATCATCATCAGGTCTTTTTTAGTCTCCACTGCAGGAGCACGACCCTCTCTACTAGACTGCCACTACTAGTACTACCAGAGCCATAAATTAACTATAGCAGTCAGAGGATTTTACCTACACTCTCCACGCTGGCCAGACGGGTTGGAGAGGTCGCATTGATGTTTTTAAGCCTTGCTTAGCTTATTGACGTAATGATCAATACTATTTGGTGACAAACAGATTATTGATATTTAACTTAAGAGCTTGCTCTTGTCGGTGGAGTTTTCCTCTCTTCTCTCTGCCATCTTTTTAATAACTTTGCAGGCCTTACTCCTAACCCTTCCTTAATTTGTTGGAAAAACTTCATCCTTGGTCATACCCTTCCTCGTGTTTCTTTTATTTTTCCTTTTACTAACAGATGCTTAAAAACAGATTATAAAAACCGAAAACTTTTAATTGAATATTTAAATTAATTTTGTTTTTTTTTATGAACTAAAACGAACATTTTCCGAATGATTTTAGCGTAAGCCATCTTAAGAATGTATTTTTAGATTGTTTCTCATATATAAACTAAATATTTTCAAGTTGCTAGCCTCAGAGCAAAGTAAATGCTGAAAAAAGGTTTAAATAAGTGCAGAGTAAACCGGTTTAGTATTCCGCTAGTGTTTCATTTAGAAGTTTCTCGGTTATTGCATCATGGGACGTGACTGCGCTAACTCCAAGTTGAAGGAGGAGAAGGAGGAAGTCGGTTCAATGAAACAAAGGACTTTGACGGCACAGCGGTGTGATTTGTTGCTTGTAAATCTATGTTAGGCCAGTAAATATCGACATGAAAAGTGTAAATAACGATGTAAAGCTGCATTTGTGGTATGTTATTTGGACCCCTTAGGAGAGTGTGAACTATATTTTGCAAGCAAAAAAAGTTGTGCTACTTACGTAATACCTGAAAAACCCCAAAATATTGGGATTTTACTCAGCTTTTATGTATTTTAGTTATGGATTTATTGCTTTGCGCATTAGTTGCTTTGACATTTTGAACGTGTATAAAATTTTAAATGATTTAAGTCTACCCACAGCTCTGTACGTCTAATGACCTTGGGGATATGAGGCTTCAACAAAGGAATATTTCTTCAAAAATTGTATTTTTTTTGAGTTTTGGGTATATTTTCAGTCAAATATCGGCATAACCGCTGAAGCTTCGACAAATTTAATTGCCTTTCATTCCAGCCTAAAACATAGCTAGTAAACTTAATATTTCTCTTGTAATAGTAAGGAGACAAAACTTGCAATAAAAAGCTATTCAAATTTTTGAAAAAGAAACTCATAACTCGATAAAAAGTAAAACTTTTGTTATGATAATTAGACCCCTTACTGGAATATGAAACTACATTTTGCAAGCAAAAAAAAAATGTGCTCCTTGCGTAATACTTAAAAAAATCGGAAAAATTATGTTCGTTATATTACTTATTGTATCTTTGTGAAAGAATAATTTTGAAACAATTAAAGCTTACCCACAGCTCTGTGCTTCCAAAAGTCTAGGAGATGTGAGTCAAAAATAGTGAAGTTTTGTGTTTAGGATAAGTTTTCAGTCAAATATCGGCAGAACCGCTTATGCTAAGAGTAAAATCGTAACAAGTTAAATTTTAGCTCATTCAATTATCTTTCATTTAAGTAGGTAAATAGGGTCTGTAATAAAAGCGGTTGTGCCGATATTTGACCGAAAGTTGCAGACTTTAGGTGTCCACACCCCTTCGAACACCCGTTCGAATCCCACTCGTATCTTAAATTTTTCATCGCATATTTTCTATTTAAATGTATGAGATTTGACGACTGTGTCTAATCATATTGTACCTCTGTATACACACATACCTTCGTGTTGGTAAATCAATGTATCTGTTCAGACACGAGTGAACTCCCAACTAACTTCGAAGTTACTGAAACTATAGATATGACACCCCAGATTATTTGCACTTTGCACTCTGAGCGTTGATTCAGACTGGAATATCAGCACCCGCAGTACACTTTCACTGTCAAACCTAGTGATGTGCCGTGCATGGAAACTTGGGAATATTCACGTAAATATTCCCGGAAATTTTCCTACAAATAGAAATTTATGGGAATATTTACGGAAATATTGGGAATTTTTACGGAAATATTAGGAATATTTACGGAATTATTGGGAATATTTCCGTAAATTTAGACTATTTTCAGCGGCACATCACTAGTCAAACGTTGCTCATATTTATGTTTATGCACGAAATCCGTAGAATAGCTTAAAAAAATAGACCCCAAAGTTGCACAAGTAATTTGTTGTAAGATTATTTGGATCAACTTTCTCGACTCGGTATCGACACTAGATCAGAGCCGTTTAAATGATTTCCAGACTGGTTAATAGTAAACAGCCCTTTATTCTGAAATCCTGACTGCTTTTTCTTTTCTACTAAAATAATATATCTAATTACAGTGTGCTTCTTAGAATAGCCTACTCTAGTGAATTTCATTGGGCTTTGTATGATTATTACTAAAGAGTCATATCATTTATTTTGTCAATCACAGGTAAATAGGGTGTTAGGTATATACATATTTCAGGATCTCTGTTATGTGTTGCGCCATCAGGCATACAAAATTCACAATTTGCAGAGTTAATACATTTTTACAATTATAATATGCTTAATTTACTAGAAAGTCAAATAATAAGCATTTGAATTTATTAATTTTAATGCACCTTCTTATTTGTGTAGGTAGGTTGTTATATAGTTTATGGGATATTGCATTAATACTTTTGTGTAAAAAAATAGTTTTTGTCGTAGTTTGTTGTAGTGACTGTCCTCCAGTCAGGACCAGCAGTCAGCCTGAGGTCGTCTCCCCCTCTTGTAATTTATCTGCTATTATTTCTTTTTTCATCTCTTGGATACCACTCTCTGTCACTGCTTTGCTCCATTTACTCCTTGTGTCGCGCAACATCAACAGACTGTATAATAATGCTTAAACGTAATGCCCACTTTTATCCTGGACTTGTATGTACACTCTCACTATTTTGTATTTGGTAAAGTACTACGTACATGTATTTACATATATTCTAGTTATATTCGAATCGTGTAATCAGATCAGAACATAAAGCCGTAAGAAAAAGAGATTTATTTTTGTATTTTTTTTCTCTTCCAAACTACGTAATAATTATTATTGTGATAAACGCTTTTGTAAAAGATTAGGGCTAGGAGTACACACGGTGGAGACATTACTTATTAATGTTAGATAATAATAGAACATTACGATAGTAGTGCGTTATGGTGGTTATAACACACGAAGCGGAATTTCAGCCCGAGCCGAAGGCGAGGGCGTAATGGAGCTGAGTGTGTTTAACCATTATACGCACGTATATCGTACGACGTTTTTCAACACACTTGCGAGAAAAAATACATAGTAAACTGATATTTTTCATTTTAAATAAACTCAACCATAATAATGTGATGTACACTGTTACTTTCCCGCCGTTTTACTTTTTAAAATCAGCACTGTGCGCTGCCTACTAGACGGCGCCGCGCGGCATGCGAAAACGAAATATAAAAAAACTACCTATGTGAAGCATTAAAACAACGATGACATTCGATGTCTGATTTATTCTTTTTCTTTGACTAACCTTCACCCTATGTTATCTATCTCGCTCACATACAAATGGCAAACTTTTTTACTCTCTCATTCATGGATTTACCATTAATTCTGTCCCTTTCTTTTGCAATAGAAAATCTTGAGTTATAGAATATAACTTCACTATTTGCGTTTCTAACACACGCGTGTTTTATGAGCTGCTTTATATATCTAAAACCGGTGAAATTAGATCCACTTTACGAGCAAGGGTGTTGAAAATACATTATCATCAGGGTTTTGCTCTCCACAGTAAGAGCACGACTCTATGTATTACCACAGCCATTCTTGGCCAGAGCAGTAGAGACCACGCTCTCCACCTCTTGTTTGTTGTTTGAGTCAAATCTTGCAAGTTAAATTTGGGCCACTTCCCGGTTTCCGATTGAGATGACATTTTGTATGGTAATGTAAATCAGATGAAATTATTATAACAAGAAGCTGATCTGTTGATGAAGCCGGAATGAGGCTATAGGAATCTTGTAATAAAACAACGCAATCCCATCGGGTTTAGGCTAATTATATTTGTCTGGATAATTAAAAGGCCCATAGATTATAGCTTGTATATATTTTTTTCCGAAAATTTGTATAATAATAATAAATAATAAATATATAGGGACAAATCACACTGATTAAGCTAGCCCCAAAGTAAGTTTTAAACTTGTGTTATGGGATACTAACTCAACGATACTATATTTTATGATAAATACATATATAGAAAACACCCAAGACCCAGGATAATTTGAAAAAGGTTATTTTCCAACATGCTCTGGCTGGGGATCGAACCCAGAACCTCCAGATTAGCGGTCTAGCGTGTTAACCATTACGCCACGGAGGTCGTCAAGTCGTCGTATAAATAGGGACCCACCCTGGCTTTGTACAGATATGTATTATAGATTTAAACCTTTCCGTAAAAATGTTTTACACTGTAGTGAAATTCGCATGAAAATCGGATCAATAATTTCCGAGTTTATGGCCTACAGACAGACAGATATAAGCTCCGGGGGACTATAATAACGTATATACAAATAACAAGTTTATTTGATAGACAAATTAGACAATTAAAGCCCCGACCTTTAAGCGTTCACTCCCAATAACTTTATAACGGCTGAACCGATTTTCTTCAAACATAGCTAAAAATCATCTGGACAGACAAGGCTTTTTATTAAAAAAAAACGAATCTTAATCACTTTATTCGTTTAGGAGCTACGATGACACAGACAGACACACAGACACATCAAACTTATACTCTTTTTCGTTGAGGGTTAAAAATGGTCTGACAAGACCTGTTATAAAAAATATTTTGAAAGAATTTGACAAGCACGTGGTGCTCTAAGTATAAATCTATAATCTTAATTCGAATAAGCCCACTGAAATGTTGGAAAGATGAACCGCGGGATACCGCAGGGAACGATTATTGTGAATGTATTTATAGGTTGCGGATATCGACTCCGTTTAGCCTCCGTTTTTACCCACGGGGCGAGATTATATAGGTCCCTTATGTATAGAATTATTTTATAACATCAACAAGTTTATTTGCAGAAAAAATTAAAACTTTCAACTTTCAAGCGTTCACCCCCAATAACTTGAATGCCTGAATCGATTTTCATTTAGCTAACAACCATCTCGACAGACTGGCTCTCGATTCAGAAAAACGCATCGAAATCGATAGATATATAGCTACAATAGGGATGTTGACAGTCAAGTATGATTCTAATTAGTCCGTTAATTAGATTATCCAAAAATAATGTACCCATACTTTTCAGTTTATCAAAAAAGTGAAAATTCACAAAGATACAGAGTGTCAAAGTTCCAGGGTGGGGGCTTGTGACGTCGCCGATGTGTAAGAATCGTACGAAAGCGTGACGTCATGCGAAAATTAAATGCGCTGTATCTTCGTTATTTATTGTTTCTCGGAGAAAAGAAAAAATATGTGTACAATATTTTTTAATAATCTAACCGACGGGTCAAAAATATTTTTTCAGTCATCATGCCTATTATTGAAAGGGACAAAACAGTGATGTTTGGTATCTCCTTTATATTATTTATTAGATCTTTGGTCCTATGCGATATCTTTCCATCTGTTTATACTCTGTTCAGAAATGCAAATGATTCGAGTACCTCATTATCTAAGATCTTATGCTTAGTCGTTCACTCCTTCGCTTCCTAACTTCTACATCCTTTAGCTCTAAATTAAGTTGCTAAGTTCATACGATGCACTTAAAACTTATATAAGCACTTAGGTAACTTTGTTCCGATACAGGTTGGAAAGCAGATGCCCTCTTAAGACGATACACGGAGTCCAATGCTGCCCCCATTTAAAATAAATTATTTGTAAGGAAACGAAGATATCATTAAAAATTTTGAGCTAGTAAAACCTAGATAACCTTCAAACTATATTAAGAACCACTGTTTACAGTTTAAAGTAAAAATGTAAGCTTTAGTTTGCATTTTTGCGAAAAACGGCCACTTTTGGCAAAAATACAAACTAAAGCTTAACGTTCTTACTTGCTAGCTCAAAATTTTAAATGACATCTCCGTTTCCTTACAAATAATTTATTTCAAATGGGGGCAGCACTGGAAACCGTGTATCGTCTTAATTAGCTTTGAGAAGTGGTTCAGAAGAACGAAGTTATATTCATTTCTTCTTATCAAGTGTGTTAATAGTTGACATCATCATCAAAATTTAAGAGCGACGCTCTTGTCGGTGGAGTTTCTTCCATTCTTTTCTATCTTCCGCCAACTTCTTGACATCTTGATACGACACTGCTATCACCTTTTCCTTGACTTGCTTCATATAGCTGTGCCTTGGCTTTCATCTTTCCCTCCTTCCTTCTATTTTGCCTTCTATTATAATTTGCATAAAATTGTCATGCCGTATAAAGTGTGCCAAGTTCCCAACATATTGCCTCGCCTGTTTCCGATAAGGTTGAGTATGTGTCTCTTTTCACGTACACTGGTAATATATATTTTTTTATCTTTATTTATTATAGAGGGTTTTACCTACAAAGAATATGCCACCATCAAAGATGCATCGAAAGAAAAAAAAATCTCATGTCCGGCTAATTAATGTTTTAACGATTTTATAAATTACCCTTGCTGCCTCCGACGAGGGAGTGGCAAGTATGCTATTAAACACTCCTACATCTATAAGGTTTACATTAACCATAGTTATAAAATCTTTCATTTTCACTTCGGACGCACTCAATCAAGGCGTGGTACACTTCTTCTATTTTACCACATTCTTTACAGTAAGGGGTTTCGATTTTACCCATCAGACGAATCTTTAATAATAATTTCTTCTCTGGTAATAGTTAACACTGGTGTCATATTCTTCGAGCTGCCTTAAGGCAACTGACGTAGCTAGACGACTGTTATCTAATGACTACAGTTATTATCAAATGAGCTCGGTGGCTCAAAGGGTGTACGCATTGCTAGCGCTTTCACAAGTTAAGCAACCCCGAGCGTGGTCCGTACTTTGATGGGTGATTACAAGTGGTACAAAAATTTCTATAGCTTCTCCGTGCTTCGGAAGGCACGTAAAGCCGTTCGCCCCGGCTCTTATAATTGTATGGCAGCCGTCAAGCTGTGTCAGATGCCTTTAGGCAGCTTGAAAAATCTGACACCGTTGTTGGCCACTTACACACACGAAAAACAAAACAATTAATGTAATTATTCTTTTTCGTGATTTTCGTGTACACAATATTTCCTTGGTCTAATCTTAGCTAGAGGATTTGGCCTACAATCTTTCTTCGTCTATTCTTTATTGTATCAAGAATGCACAATTTCTCTCCGAATCTTTTCAGGACCACATTTTTAATTTTTTCAACCCAGCTTTTCCGTTTCATTCTACGCCAGCACCACATTTCGAGCTTCTAGATTTTGCCTTTCTTTTTGAATAAAAAATATGGGTACAATATAAACTGACGGGCCAAAAATATTTTTGCAGTCATCATGCCCTATTCATAACGTTCACCATTGTTGGATTGGAGATATTTACGTAGAATGTCTCTGCTCTCTCAAACATTGGCCCCTTTTGTATTTTTAAAAATATGACGGCCAGGTCTTTTTTAGTCTCCACTGCAGGAGCACGACCCTCTCTGTACTACCAGAGCCATATATAAGCCAGAACAGTCAGAGGATTTGGCCTACACTCTCCACGCTGGCCAGACGGGTTGGAGAGGTCTTATTGATGTTTATAAGCTTTGTTTAGCTTATTTACGTATCATAGGTATTTAATTTTCAACCAAATAATAATTTGGTTACAGATAAAACATTATTTTTTTACACTTTGTTGTATTCCGTAAATTATTTTTACAGTATTTTAACACCCACCAAGGTAATTTAATTATGTTTACATGTTTACCATGTTTTGGTTTATAAACTGTTGAAAAGACTAGGCGTATTAGAACTAACAAGCGACTAAGTGAAGTTTATGGAGAAAGCTACAATTGAACGGGACAAAATATCAAAGAGCAATATTGTACCTTATGTACCTTCAAAATATTGATATGTGGTGTCTTCTTTAGTTTTACATACCTAATGCTCTTTGGTTGATGAAAAAACCTCATTCATAGCTATGGATGCGATAGGGAGAACGCGTAAAGAGGAAGCCACTCAATACGAACCTTTTATTTGATAAATGATGATGTATAATAATATTTATTATCAAAGTCCTGATTCCCGCAGATCCACAGAAAACCCTCAGGAAATAAATAATCAAACCTCCAAAGTACTTTATTACGGAAACTTCGAGAACTCGCCAAACTGCTGAAGTAACATTTCTTTGTTAGTACTACGTGGCAGGAGAGAATATCGTAAGCTGAAGAAGGATAACCTCATTTGAAACTTCGATCAACGTTAGCGCGTTACCTACAAAATCAAAGCAAAATCTGCCAAAAACAATTTCGCGAGCTCGACCTAAGCTTAAGGTGTCTTCCAAAGCATGGGGCTTCGGAAGACACCTTAAGCTGTTGGTCCTGGCTGCCATCATTGTTGTGTGGGACCTCGACCTATCCCGGCGCTCTAGGTGAGTTCCCACATAGAAGATAGTAGGAGAAGTGGAGAATAGAGACTCGATAAACGATGGATTATATGAAGTTTATTATTTGATACTGACTGTTACATACGAGTATAAAAGAATAATATTTAATTTATTAAGGTACAACAGATAGAGAGAAGTAATGATGGTGGAATGAGTGAAAAGGGATCAGTCAATGATTTAAAAATGGAATGAAAGGGAATTTGAAATGAAATGAAGAGTGAAAAACGGACAGGATGAGATGAAGAAAGGAGGTTTGAACATGATGCATGCAGCATCGTTACAGTTAGCTATGTCCGACGCCGTTAGCTTGAAAAATCTGACACTGGTGTTGGACACATGTACACACAAGAAGCGATTCGACTCAGTAAGAAGAAGAAAACAAGAAAAACAATAGATAAACTGTGCCTACTACAATGAATTAGACAGTGTTTTTCAACCTTTTTCAGGACGTGACCCCATAGTATGTAAATTTTTTTCGCAACCCCCTACCCTTTCTGTGGTTTTAATCTGTATTTTATTATATTACACATATCAAACCGTATTTTTTTGATTCCTGTTTTTTTAGGGAGCCATTTGAGCTAGCCCCAAAGTAAGTTTTTTTTTTTTTATTTAAACTTACCTTATGGGATACTAACTCAACGTTCCTCGAATTGTGTTGATCAATAATGTTTCATTTATTGACCATTTTCGCAATAAAATATATTTTTAAATTTTATTAAGTATATTTTTTTTGCGAACCCCGTGACCACCATATGCAGGCTTCGCGACTCCCCGGGAGTTACGACCCACACATTGGAAAACACTGAATTATACCATTGCGCGGCGCAGAGATTACAGGGTCGCATCTGTGCCTTTATTTAATTACATTGGAAATTACCTGAATACGTGTCTGACATCAAAGACAAATTGGTCATAATAAATTCATCGGTCTGAGGCCGTTCCGTATGCCATTTCTTGTTTCCTTAGTTCAAGGAGGTGCCAGCTTTGTTGCAGACTTGTTAAAACGCTCACTTACATTGTAATTATTTAATAAATTAATTGGTACTGGTATTAACTGGACTAGTTTAGCTTAGGAGTAGCAATTACGCTAATACAATATCATTTTCAACCGACTTCAAAAGAGGAGGTTATCAATTCATCGAAATATTTTTTTATGTATCCTGATTACTCAGACGCCTGGACTTTGAAAATTGACTTTTTGTTTTGAAGGGTTAACTTTCCATTCCATTAAAATTACAAACGGAAACAACTAGAAAAAAATATGTTGTTTATGTATACCTACAATATGGATGATGACTAGGTCAGAAAATTATTATTCTAAGTATAACTAAAACTTTATTTACTAAGTATATTTTATTTTTAGTATTTGTTGTTATTGTTGTCATTTTTTTTTTGTTCATCACAGAATCAGCACTTTACTATATTATTATTTTATCTTAAGAACCATAACTTACTGCCAATTAGAGATTCTCATTTTGTAATTTATAATATTCAAAAGAAGATGTTTACAGTTGTTTTTCCAATAAAAAATAGGGAACAGTTTAGAATAATTTTTAACAAAATAATATATTACAAATAACATATTTGAACCTATAGCTACAGTTATGATAAGATATTTAAAACATAAATTCTAATTTATGTACGTATCACGGGTGTGAATATGAGCGTGTGTGTTTAGGGTGCGTGTAAGTATGTGTGCGCGAGTGTGTATATGTGGTGAACGGCCCGTTCACCACATATACACAAGAACGGGTGTCATGGGTTTTGAAATAAGAAGAGTATCTATGCCAAATCTATTACGTATTAGATAACATATCTATGACCTGTTTTTTTAAGGCCGGCTTAGTCATGTGAAATATGTCTACTGATGAATACTTTTTATTGTATTTATCAAGAATGCGCGGAACCGCTGAATTTTGTGCATAATTACGGCGGCTGAATGGAACATTAAATAAGTTGGTATGTCTGGTACGGTTTGCAGGTGATTTAAGTTGTAAAAATAGGGTAACTAGTTCCTGTGAATCAATTTTATGATTACATACGTCATGTAAAAACAACATCTGGAGTAATTCACGACGATCTGACAAAGGCAACAAGTTGTGATAGTTGCAAGATTGCTCATAGCTACAAGCAGGTTGCTGCACTGCATATCGAGTACGATAGTTTAGTCATAGTAAAACATAATTGGTGAAAATTTCAAGTATCTAGTTAATGCCATTATAAAGATCAAGTTAAAAACGCTGAAAAAAACACGTTTCTTGTATGACGACCCCCTTTAATTTTTAACTATTTTTTATTTTTAGTACCTATTTGTTGTTATAGCGGCCACAGTAATACATAATCGGTGAAAATTGCAAGTGTCTAGCTATTACGGTTTAAGAGATAGAGCCCTGTGACAGACGGACTACCAGACAGACGGACAGACAGCGGAGTCTCAGTAATAAGGTCCCGTTTGCACCCTTCGGGTACGGAACCCTAAAAAGAAAAAAAATTACAAAGATACTTACAAGGTATCCAAGTTCCAGAGTGGGGGGCTTGTGACGTCAACGATGTGTAAAAATCATACGTGAATCAAGCGTGACGTCATGCGAAATTTAAATGCGCTGTATATTCGTCATTTATTGTTTCTTAGAGAAAAAAAAATATGCACAATATTTTTAATAATCTAACCGATGAGCCAAAAATAATTTTTCAGTCATCATGCCTATTGTTTGAACATTTAGCTTTTTTGTATTGAAGTTGGTTTAAAAAATTATGAATGTAAAATTATGACAACATTGTAATAATTATCACAATATTATCAATTTAACCCTTAATAACTCGTACGAAGAACATTTACATAAATGCTCGCATTCGGCATAGATGACCCCTAAGTTTATTAAAAATAAGTCTGTGTATAATAAGTGTTTTAATATACAATATTTTTACAAAAGTACAAATATTTTAAGAGGTGATTCATTGCATAATTTTGAACAACTTTTCCTACTTAATGTACTTATATGGAAATACAAAAAAAAATACTTCGCATAATAACTAGATCACGTGACTACTTCCATTTGTATGGGAAGTGAAATTATTTTTCGTATTTCGGTAAACATTTATTAGGAAAAGTAGTTCAATGGAGGGTATCTTAATATTAAAAAATCATAACCTTCCTTTTAGCTACACCGTAGTTGGGTAAAAAGAAACGAGAGTTAAAAAGGGTTAGGAAGAAGAATTTATCAAACATATATTTTAAAATAATTCTGGCAGTTAATTCAAGGATCTCTATAGACTTTTAAACGTAACAAAAAAAAATGTCAGTTTTGACAAATGTCAAGAGGAATTATTTGCTCGTTCAATAAATTTAATTAAATAACAATTGTTTAGCGATATATCAAAATTAACACAATTTATTCTGGTATCTGGCCCTGACGCCCTGTGAGACTACTGTTGGATTCGTTGACGGTTTTTCTGCCTTCTTTAAAACTGTGGTACAATACAATAACTAGTGATGAAAATGAACGATGGTGGACAAAACTTCTTTTGCCTTTCTAGAACTGTGCTGTAATGATCGGTGCTGAACGATAAATTCAAAGTTCACTGACAGTTTTTTCGCCTTCTGTCTAACTCTGTTGTAATAAGTGATGCAGTATGAAGCGATAGTACGAGTGGTGTGGGTGTATGGTAGCATGATGATTGTAATGCTACTGTATAATGTGCTGTCAGTCCTCATCGCTCGAAGACTATTACTGGACTTGCGGAATCAGCTCACGCACTGACCACGAAGGTAAATCTTAGGGTTGCTTTAGACATTGTCGGTTCGGTAGTATTTCCCGAACAACAAAGCCGATCCGGAGCAATTATATCAGCTATTTGCCCGAACATTCATCAACATATATTCGGTTTTACCCCGTCTGTGTCAATTAATGCCGGCCCGCGTATGTAAGCAGCAACCCTTAAATCTCTCTCTTACTTACTTAGTCTCTGCCTACCCCTGTGGGAAACAGGCGTGATAGTATGTATGTATGTAACCCTTACTAATACTAGTTTGCCCCGAATTGTGAACTCGTGATCGGCATATCTTGGTAATCTGTTGCCCGATTTGGCGACATGTAAAAAATTCTTTTGACTACATCTATAAGCTTACCAAATTTCATAAAGAGCCAATCAGAAAATACTTAGTTATTGTCATTCCCACAAACATGCATGTTGATTAAATGCACGTTTTTGGGAATGACGATAACATGATATAGATAGGGGATCTATATTAAAATCTTGCAGTTAGAATAATTAATAAAACACAAAGCCGTATGAAAAAGGCTTATTTTTGGAATTTATTCTCATGCCAAATTGGAAAGACAAAGACAAAAAATCTCTAGTTATTTATTCCTGTATTTTGAAAAAAAAACTTCAGCTGCTTCTCTTCCCGCGCAGACCAATTACGTTAATAGGCGATGGGGCTCACTATTTTGATTCCTTTTTCCACCTTCTCGCCCACCACCAATAATTTTGATATAAACAAACATTACACGTAATGTACACTAAAATTATTGACGTGCAAAAGTGCCTGTAAAGTCCTAATTACTGAATAAATATTTGATTTTGATTTTGACCACGCTAAAAGTAGTCTTCTAGTCTTGCGACTCTGGGATCTGTCTGCTCAGAGCCGCATGACTCAAAATTGTCTTGACTGCCTAATGGAGCAACAATTATAACAATAACAATTTTGGGGGCAACAATAACAATTTTGGGTCTTAGTTTTGGTCTTCGCCTTCATTCCTAGGAATGAAGTATTAGGTGTGATAGTATTAGGAATAAAGGCGTGATAGCATCATTGTAAAATCCTCTAAAATGACAGAAGCATCGCCACAATATGCAGCTGTTTATTTGCTCAGTTTGTCGGGACTGTCCCGGCAACGTGTCACTATAAAGACTCCATAACATTCATTGTTAACCCGGCCCGACGCCGTAAAGCCACGTCTATGATGGGAGGTTTAAAAAAAACTTATTTTTATAGAAAATTAATAAATATAATAAAAAGTTACCTGGGCATGTTATAATTTGAATATCTACTATAAAATATGAGTCAGTGTTTTGTGAATATGAATTATTTTGACTTTACTCGTAAAACCCAATTTAGAGGCCGCTACCGGATGTCAAACTTAAAAAAAACATTGTATGATCATTTGACTTAAGAGTCTCCATAAATTGATTTAAAATATTGGTTATGTTACTTTTTATAATGAAATATGTAGAGGTCTCCTTCGTTTTTGTCTCCCCACTCCTTTCGTTCCCGCTGGAGCATGAGTACGGAATATTATAAGAGTATTTCATACAGAATGGAATCTCTTTAGGTTCTTGTACCTGTACGTAAATACCCCTGTACTTGCCTTGTTGAGGGGCGAGAGTGAGCGAAAACAAACGCATTGACGTATGCACGGATGTATAGTTTCGTTTGTAGTAGAGTAGGCATAAATAATACTCCGCTTCTATGAAGTTTCATACCAAATCCATTAGATTTTAGCCTTTCGAGACTACTGCTGAATACAATGGTATAAGATTTTCAGAGTTTCTGCTCTTGTAGAGCCGAAAATGGTAAAAATAAAATTGTAGTTGAAATCCTCACTTGACGATACTGAGTAACTAATGAGTGTACAAGTAGCCGCAGACAGGATTATAATCCAAAAACTTCCAGTTGTCATCTCACGTTTGTACTCGTACCTATTGTTATTCCGCAAAAATATACTCTTGCGGTCAAAGGCACTCAAATCTTTAATAAAAAAAAATAAAAAAAACAATAGGTAGGTACAATAAACGGGCAAGTGCGAGTCGGACTCATACAAAGGGTTCCGTACCACCGTACAATGTTTTAAAACGCTGAAGAAACACGTTTCTTGTATGACGACCCCTTAAATTTTTAACTTTTCTTATTTTTAGTATTTGTTGTTATAGCGGCCACAGTAATAAATAATCGGTGAAAATTTCACGTGTCTAGCTATTACGGTTCAAGAGATAGAGCCCTGTGACAGACGGACAAACGGACAGACAGCGGAGTCTCAGTAATAGGGTCCCGTTTGCACCCTTCGGGTACGGAACCCTAAAAATGAGATGACTACTGGAAGTTTTTGATTCTTATCATAATATTCTTAGCTGCAGTTCCTTATAACTAATAAAATAATTATGCAACACGATGGTTTAAAAGTAGTTCAAATTCCGTGAATGTAAATCTTGTATTATTTACGCGTGTGAAACCGGGGGGCAGGCAGGCCGTTCGTGTAATTTTAATTTTCAGAGAGATGTATCAAAATCCGTGAGTGTGGATCTAGCCTTACCGTACGGGTCCAGACTCCGGTCTCCCGACGACCCATCTGGTGTTGTCGAAATGGCCGCGTTGGGACTGACACTTATTACATTGACCCAATGTACTTTGCCAATCGATAATAATCCGTTTACCTTTTAGATTAGGTACCAGGTTAAGGTTTTATTTCTATTAATGTTTAATTTTGTGGCCTAGTGGTTATCCTACTGGGACAAATGAGTTGGATCTCTTTATGTAACAATTCCACCTATACAGGGTGACTTTTTAACATTCAGCCAAATTTTTGGAGCTCGGTTCTGGTAAACGAAGGTAAGATTTTGGATACCCTTTGTACCAGAAACGTTATGGGGTGGTTAATAAATAATATGTATAAAAAATAATTATAACTATACAGTGTTATTGGTTATTTAAAAAAAGATGTTATCCTCTCAAAGGGGTTGTAAGCTGTCATTTGGGATTGATTGGAATCCGCGCGTGCTCCCGCGACGGACACATGCGTGAGGCACTTTTGTATGGAACCGCATGGGCCACTTTTGTATGGAATCGTGCGGGCGTCCGCGTAACTACTTGTACTTACGTTACACAGTTTCAAGGTTAACTAATATTTTTTCCTATCGCTTGTTGCAGGCCGAAACAGATGGCGGCGTGGCGGCGTCGCCAGCGCTGCCGCTGTGTCCAGCAGGAAGGCCCGACGCCGATGTGCAGCCGTTGCTCAGCGAGGGTAAGTACTTCTTACTTAGAGCTACAACCTATTCGCGCTAAGTTTGCCGGTCCGTGTAATGCGCGTCCTCTCCCGTCAGCGGCAAACTTTGCGCGAACGGTTAACGCTTCAATTCTGATTATTTCAATGTAATACCTACTTTTTGTGAAATTTTAAATGAGTGCGTGCGCCTCTAGTTTTTTACTAGTCCTCGCTTTAATGTATCGAGTAATCGTGCGATCTATTCGGGTTTGATTTGGGTACTCTCGTTGTACATAAGGTGAGCTTCGCGCCCTTTGTTTGGAATGGCAGTCTGCTATGTCGCGCGGTCGTGTCATTTATGCACTAATAGGTCAAGTAGATCTGGCCGTTCGGCACTTTGACAAGCCGGCATTATATGACCAATGACGAAAAATAAATTGTATGTATTGTGAGTAAACAATCATTTTACTTATTGCTTGTGAGCGTTAACCCAGTGGTCAGCGAGCAATTTTAAACTAGACGATTTAAATTGATTTCTCTCTCGTTCCTCTCTGAGATTGGAGGCAGACGTTAATCGTTTGACGGCTACTGAAAATTTCGGAGTTCGACCCTCGGCAGTCGTGGAATTCTACGCAATGGGAACGGTTGCTTCTTTGTTCCATACTTCTTGGTATGTTCCTAGTTCTTGTCAGTTCGTATTGTATTTGTATTGTTAGTCGAGATTATTTTTAAGGCGATGAATACGCAGAAGTATTTGGCGTGATTAAAATAATTGATGAATTGAATAATACAATCTGATATCTTTATGGTGAAGCAATGAGTAATGTTATACAGGGTCTAACGAAATATACAGAAACTATTTTAAGGGTGGAATCAGTCCATGATACTAAACAACTTTCTCCAAGGAACATATATCGAAATATGAAAAAAAATGTTTGCCCTCCAATACTAATTGACTGATCAGCTGATCCGAGTTTGTATGGAAAGCAAAAAAATATTTATCATATTTCGTTATATGTTCCTTGGGGAAAGTTGTTCAGTATCATGAAGTGAATTCACCCTTAAAAAAGTTTCAGTATATTTTGTTATACGTTATATAACATAACTCAAAACACATTGCGTTTACAACATTTTCTAGCCTTCTTTATTCCTTACTCAATACAAGTATTTATCTATATCCCACGGTTTTAAATTATAAACTGTCATCGATACCTCAGTGAGGCACTTTGTATACAAGTCGTAAGGACTTACTTCAAGTAGTTCAAGCCACTTCATCGGGGAGTATGGCCACGGGCACCCACATTGGCGTTCAATTTACAGGATTATTCTGCATGCTCAAATTTTTTTTTTTTTTTTTAATTTATTCATGGCAACAAACAGTCCTGTACAGATATATAACATTATGTATAAGAAAAGTTTATTAGACCTAAACAGTGCCAGTAAAGTAAATATTTTAACAATAACATACTTTAAAAAGAATCTACTGTAACAGACGCGAATGAACAGATGCGATTTACTCACAAAATAGAAAACATAACAAAAAAACAATTATTGAGCTAATAATTATTTGGATAAGTACAGTTTGTAACAATAATAAACTCTGGTACAATTTGTGGGTAAGTTACTAAGGAGAGAGGAGAAAAAAAATATGTTCTCTTCCGTAAAAGAGAGGAAAAAAGAAGAAAGCAAGTAAATTAGTAAATATACAAACAAAACTTATTGAATTATTTCTACAAAGACTATAAGTACTTAATTTTAGCCTAGGGGCCAAGTTTTAGTTTTAATTTATTTTTCAAAGCATTTAAAGACAAATTAAAAATATCTAATTCATTAAAATTTTTGTTGTATTCATTGGTGGAACGACATATGAAGGAATTGGCTGTATATATTTTACTTAGATTCGGAGGAACGAAAACTGAAAGTGTATGTAGACGTGAGGGGCGTACCGGCAGACGAACATAAGCTACGAAGTTAATCTTTCTAAGCAGTGTGGAGGAGTCTATTAAGTTGTTAACGATTTTGTAGAGGAATGATATATCAATCATTTTACGTCTATTGCAGAGCGACAACAGTCCGTACCTGTTTAATGACTCATCGTATGATTTAGATGGACAAATCTAACTATATTCATTCTTATTCTGATATTAATAAACGAAACTATATTAAATATTTACATTAATACCTTTGTAAAGTAACTAACAATTTTGTAAACTAAAAATTTCCCATATCCTACATAATATATTGGCAAGTAAATGAACTCAGAACAATGAAAAGCCTTAATGCCCTTTGAGTATTTTCGGCATGAATAGAAACTCCGACATATTTTGACAAATGCGACATCAACAAGCTTAACCCGAGGAAGGGATTAAGGGGGATTGCCAACGAAAATAATCAGGTCGCCTCATAGTCTGGTGAATAAACTTACAGTAGATAATAAATCGATCAGTATAGGTACTACGAGTATACTGCGGTGTCTGTGGTAATGTATTAACCATGCTGTTCTCGAAGGACAGAAGATACCGGCTGGTACATTACATTGTACCAGCTGCTTCTCTTCTCGCGCAGATCGTAACACCGCTCAAGGGAATATGTAAGAATAACACCCATTACTATTTTGATACCCCGTTTCCAACTTCACGCCTACAATCTCGCTAAGCCTTTGGGTCTTGAAGCCCTAGGCTCTGTCTACCCTTCTTCTTCAGCTAAGCGCGTTCCCGGTTACATCCTCAGCTGTGCTGCTTCAGAGCCCGGGGTGCGCTTCCCCGCTTTTTCTTCTCCAAATATAATATGCATGTCAATGTCAAGTATGTCAAGCATGTCACCAAAGGATGCCAAAGACCTTGAAAAATGGAGAAGAAATAGCCGGAACAGTTGAAATGATTTGGCTATATTTTTACGCCCGGCCGCCTGCCTGACGTCAACTCTCTTTGGGAATATATGAGTGCAGGCTCTGTCTACCCTGTTAGGGATAAAAACATGCTAGTATTTTGGCTTGTTCGGGTCGCGTCCTGCCGAATATTTGTGTGTCCGGCCCGACCAAAGCGGATGACCGTTTTTTTAGGCCTCGCCAGAACTACCGACCTGTGCGGCTTTTTGGCTAAGTGGATGATCATTTTTTTAGGCCTTGCTAGAACTGCCACCTTGTCCGGCTTTTGTTAGGCTTTTTGGCAAACAGAACTTTGTACTTGTAAAACTTTGATTTAAGCTCCAACACTGTACTCAATCGGGCTTTAAGGGCTACACGTCCGGCCTTATTCAGCACCGAGTCCGGCTTTTATAATTTGGAGATAGCGACCCTACTCTCAGATGTTTCGTAGCCAGGACTTCTATCTCCTCTCAGCTTTAATTTTTGCCTGCCATGCCTCTATTACTACATCTATCCTCACAGGTCGGTAGAAACGGAGTGGTCTCTCTAGGCTGAAGACAACTCTGCTTAAGGTGAATATATAAGAAAATGGCCTTGAAGTGTGAAATAAATTGTTAACTCGTAAATATGATGATAATTTCCATATTGCTCTTCGTCATGCACTAGATATCCTTTTAAATTATTTTATGAACTGCCGTTGAAACTATTATTAGGGATCCGTCCAGCTTTAAAACTTGCCGTGGTGACTTTTGGCGGAGGCAAGTTTTAAAGCTAGACGGACTAATGTAAATACTTTCAAAGGTGGTTCATAAAATAATTTAAAGGGCTATCTAGTGCATGACGAAGAGCAATATGGAAATATATCTATATATATCAGCATATTTACGAGTTAACAATTTATTTCACACTTCAAGGCCATTTGCTTATATATTCACCTTAAGCGAACCCTTTGTGGTTTCAAACTAAACTCAGTTTATCTGATACTTATATTTACTTTGTCAAATTACGCGTAGCCGTAAGTTTAGATTGACAGCGGCCGAGTAACTTAGTAAACTTTGTCAGGTAACTATAATATGGAGATGAGAAGTCAACAGAGTCAAAGAAATTGAGTACTGGAAGAGACTTCAACTTGATACACTACGTTAACCCGTACTGCCTCTGTAACTTTTACCAACGTGCCAACGGGACCCTATTACTGAGACTTCGCTGTCTGTCCTTCTATCAGTCCGTCTGTCACAGGGCTCAATCTCTTGAACCGTAATAGCTAGACACTTGAAATTTTCACGGATGTGTATTACTGTGGCCGCTATAACAACAAATACTAAAAATAAGATAATAAAGAGGGTCGTCATACAAGAAACTTGTTTCTCTCAGCGTTTTAAAACACTGTACGGAAGTACGGGTTGCTAGCCGCATCGCTTATTGTGATATGATTCAGATTCTTGTATATTCCCTCGATCGGCTTTTATCCGTGTGGGAAAAAACCAACTGGTATATTCCATGTTTTATCTCCTCCTTATCTCAAGGGTTCCGTAGCAGCAAGTAACATGATATAAAAGTTCTAAAGGTAAATTGCGGTTTACGATTTATGACGTATCAAAAAATAACTATCTATGATACCGAGACCGCTATAGTTTTAATTGAAATAACATACTTTGAGGTATATACAACATTTTTTTCAGAATTATTTTAGTAATATTTCAAAAGTTACGGTGGGGGGGACACCTCAAATTTTAACTTTGTATTAGATTATCTAAAGACTGGGGGGTTTGATCTACATAGTTTCAAAACAGTTTTTGTTGCATTTTATTTAAGACCTTTTTAACGATACCCCACACGTTGGGGTTAGTCCAATTTAATTTTTTTAATTCACTTTTCGTTGTATGAGAGGGGGGCTTTAAAAAAACATTTTTTCATAATTTTAAAAACAAACTTTTGGAACTTCAATATCTATCTCTCCACCAATTTTCGTGACAATCGGTGTAGTAGCGGCGGAGTACGAGCCTGGACGGACAGACAGACGGACGGATATGACGAAACTATAAGGGTTCCTTGTGGACTACGGAACCCTAAAAAATACGTTTTTTGTATGACGACCCCCCTTAATTTTTATCTTTTTTTATTTTTAGTATTTATTGTTATAGCGGCCACAGTAATACATAATCGGTGTAAATTTCAAGTGTCTAGCTATTACGGTTCAAGAGATAGAGCCCTGTGACAGACGGACAGACAGACAGACAGACGGACAGACGGACAGACAGCGGAGTCTCAGTAATTTGTTTTTTAGGGTTCCGTTTGCATTTGGGTACGGAACCCTAAAAAACAAATTACTCTAAATGTTCTAAATAAAAGTAAACACGTAAGTATTCATGTTTTCAAAATGTATTTGCAAAGATAATGAAAAACACTTTTATTTTTATAAGAGAGAAAGTCGCTCGCGCTCTCCCAAGACATAGTTTTTCAATTCAAGTTTGAAATACGATTTTGCAGCAATTACAGGCAGTTGACGACAGAAATTTAGAATAAAATTGTGAAATAAATAAGAAACATTGCATTCGCAGGGTACATACACTACATTTGACGTCAGTAAAGGCCCATTTACACGGTGCAAGTTTCTTGCCTATTGCATACAATTAAATTGAAGCAATAGAAAACTTGCATGGTCTAAACAGAACGTCAGCCATACAAATAATTTATTGCTTCAATAAAATTGTTTGCAACAGGCAAGAAACTTACACTGTGTAAATGGGCCTTTATAATTCAAGTTTGAAACACGATTCTGCAGCAATCCGCTAGTTGCCAACAAGTCAAAACAAATACTTTTTTTCTAATAATAATATAATTTTATTTCAGATTTCTCCATATTTTGTTAATAACATTGGGAACCTTAAGACCATGTTAGTAGGACACGTCGTACGTAAACGTCAAAACAAATATTTTATATGGGATTTCTATGAAAAACGCACGGCGTGACGTCATAGTTTCTTGGAGTCAATCAGTGCTCTTAATATCAGTTTTTTGGCATTAATAAATCTAAAATCACGTTCAAAATGGATATGATGAATGACAAGTGACATTATTTGGTGACGTTTTATTCTCTAATCATTACAATATAATTTATTTTTGACCCTGGTTACTACCCTATTGTTATATCCCTTTTTCACCTGATCTATGGTGTGGGCGACTGCGGCGTGCCTTTTCAGCGTTTGCATTATTTGTCTTTGATGTAGACTGAATTGATAGAAACAACTGCAATCTTGCGAGGTCACCGACTTTTTCTCTCTTTTGGCTTTGCTAATATTGTGATTTAAACACAATTTCATTTATGTACAAAGTGGAAGGGACATCCCCGTAATAAATCGAACCACGGGCTATACTAGATCATTATAGTATAATGAAATTAAAATAACAGTCGAAAAACCAAAAAAAAAAATTTGACATTCCCATACAAATTGCCCGAGCGGCTGCAGACTTTAGTGTGGAAAAGCTAAAATTTTTTTTTTCTTTGGCCGTTATTTTAATTTCATTATACTTAATGATCTAGTATAGCCCGTGGTTCGATTTATTACGGGTATGTCCCTTCCACGTTGTATATACGACATCGTTTTTGAATTATGAAATTTTGTGCTATGAGCCACAGACAGAAGCGAAAGAACATGATTACTACAAATACAGAAGTCTTAGACAGAGAAGACACAACAAATAGGTATTAATTTTTTCAAATAGATATAAATTATACGTGAATTTTTCGGGGTGCAGTTCTTATTTGCCAAAAGTGTTAGTTTTTCGCAAATGTGCGAAGAAAAGCTTCACGTTCTCACTTTAAACTAGTTCATAAAATAATTTGAAGGGTCCGTGTCCTTTTAAATAGTTTATTTCAAATGGGGGCAGCACTGGACCCCAAAAATTATGTCTCCCCCGCAATGAAATATGTAAGGACTTGGTACGACGCGACGAATTCATGAAAACGATAATAGAAGGCAAAATATAAAGAGTAATGGGAAGAAGAAAACCCAGACACACTTTATGAAGCAAATAAAGGAGAATATGAGAAAGGCTGGCTGAAGACAGACAAGAATGGAAGGAACCCTACCGACAAGAGCGTCGCTTTTAAATTAAAATGAAATGAGGCGCAGGAAATGAGTTGCGGAATGTCTGTTCTATACTTAGAAATTCACAAATCATTTTCTGTCGCCTTGTAGCACAAACAGACGCACCGTGTGGACATTTCTCGCAGCTCTGAAGCTTTATACTTGAGTGCCGAACTTGACACATAATTATAGATACAACGTTTGTGTGTACACACGCGTCTGTGTGTGAGCGTAGTATGTAGGGCTACCTTCACATTTTGCCCAGCTGTCTTATCCTGCCTGTCTTTATTGTGTTGCGGGTATAAAACTATGACAATGTCAGATTTGTAGCAAAAATCTTAATTTACACCTATCGGTTTTGCGGGGGACAAAAAATCCGGAAAGCGGACCACTACTGGTTTTACAGCATGACAGCTGAGATTGCAACTGGGACTACGCTGAGATGAGAGAGAGGATTTGCGGGAGACTCAAGAATGTCATCTCCCGGGAGGGGGTGAGTTTCCACTCTATAACTTGGTACCTATTTATATTAATTATGTTATATCAGATGAAACCGAATGCAGGAGAATTTACTAAAATCATTTTATGCGACTACAAACTTTTTTGAAAAAAAATATTTTTATTTGGGGCCTAAGAAAGAACTTATCAAGATAACTGCAATTATATAACTCGATGGGGTTGCGACATTTTATTACAGGATTCCTATACCTCCCCGCGCCATCATCAGATCAGCTTCTTGTCATAATAATATTGCATTGTCATCTGATTTACTTAGCATACATAATTTTATCTCAAATTGAAACCGAGAAGTGGTTCATGCGAAGTGGCCAAGTGCGAGTTAAACTCGCGTGGAGAGAGTTTCGTACAATTGATTGAATTCTTATAGGTTTTCCTGAAATCTACAAGCAATGAACTATATTTCGTGTTTTTTTCAAAATTTTAGGCTCAGTAGTTTCGGAGATCAGGGGGGGCGGGGCAATGGTCAATTTTATTTATTTATTTATTTACCAAATTATGTACATGGACAATATATACAGAGAATTTTCGTGTTCTTTCATGAATAAAATCAAAACTATTTATTTTATAATTATAACAAAAATATATTTCAGATCCTCTCGAGCCCTTTGATATATGACACAGTAAGGTTTGCAAAATTTTTTTTTTTTTTCAATTTTATAATTTATCCGCGGAAAATGACCCTTATTTTAAAAATATTTATTTACTTTGCACATATGTTTTTGGGTCATAGGATTACACCATTACCAAAGGATTACCAAATTTCACCTGATTCGGTCCATTAGATTCGGAGCAAATTGGCTGTGACAGACAGACGGACAGACAGACGCACGTGATCCTATAGGGGTTACGTTTTTACATTTTTTGTACGGAACCCTAAAAATAACAAACAAAGCAAAATAAATTAAAGCTTGTAAATGAAAAATCAGCCCGTTAGAGACAGATTATTATTTTTAGTGAATGCTAGAATTAATAAAGGACAAGGCTCATAATATTTAGCTAACCCCAAAGTTATTGTATCAGAAATACTTATAGGATACTAACTTAGGTACTGTCTTATACATAAAATTATAAACCCTCTAGATAATAATAAAGGTAATAGGGTAGACCCAAAATAAATTATTTTGTAATGTTATGACAATAAAACGTCATAAAAAAATCTCATTTATCATTGATCATATCCATTTTGAACGTGATTTTAGATTTATTAATGCAGGCAAAATTATATTAGGAGCTCTCCAAGAAACTATAACGTCACGACGTGGTATTTCATACAAATCCCATAGAAAATGTTAGTTTTAACATTTCGAAAAAGTGTCTGATGACTTGTTGGAAACTAGCGGATTGTCTTAGCTGTGGATTGAACCCGAAACTCATGAGGCGACGAACAACCGTATTAACCATTACGCCACGGAGAACGTCAAACCAGAAACCAAGGCGTTAGGGCTAATGTTATTGTTTTAAACGATAAATAAAAAATAAACAATAGAATGATGGTTTAATGTTAAACTGCGTCATAGGTTTCTTATTTTTTTTGTAAGTAACTTTTTTCTTGATCACTCTTATAGCTAGCTATAATAATTATAAATACTTAATTAAATTATAATATCAAGATTTACGTAAAAAAAAATTCGCAACTTTGTTGATCTAAAAGCAAAGAAAAAAAAAACAAATGCCGCTTCTCTTCTCATCACATCGTGAAAGAGGATTATGTGAATAGGCGTTAATCCTGAGTTTTTTTCTTATTGATGGTCTTAGAACCCACGTGTGTGTACAAACGTTGTATCTATGGTTGTCGTATCAATTTAGCTCAAAATGCATCAAGCTTCACTTTGTAAGTGTATTTTACACGCTGTATACTCGTGAATTACACGCTATATACTCGCCATTCCGACTCGTTAATAAGAAGAATCATAAAAAACACCGAACGAATCTAATTTATCTGTGATCTCTATAATTCTCTACACTTGGTGGAGGGAGGAGAAAGGAGGGGTCGGCCTGCGTGTCTTTACGCTGGCAAGGTCATTTGTCTTTCATGATCCGCAGGGAATAGCCGGCCCTGATAACGTGGCTGGTATGATTTAATGTGACGTAAAGTATGTTTAAGTATTTTGAGATAAAATTTCGCTTGCCTGGCTAGGTACGCTATGAATTAAAAATAGCCTCACAAGTTTAGACTCAAGTTTTGCAAAGGGCTTTAGAGCTCAACCTGCTTGTGTACGGCGGCGTATAAAATACGAAACACCGAGCTACGTTTTAAAACCTGGATTATGGACGTAGGAGTGAAAACAGCGACGTTGAAGTGGGACTAGGCCGGACATCTCTGTCGTACGAAACCAAAAAGATGGGCAAGAAAGGGTTTAGTAGAATAGCTTAGTAGAAGATGACGAGATAGAAATATCGAACGCTGAATGGATGGCTGCAAGCTACCCAAGATTGAGAACTGTGGAAGCAGAAAGGGGAAGCCTTTGTCCAATTATCCTTCACAAAAGGTCGCTCATCTACAGATGCAGCGGTGGCTTTAGTTGAAATCGTTTACGAAGCCTGGGAGAATCGACAAAAAATTATAGACATTTTTGGTGATCTGTCGAAAGCATTCGACTGCATCAGTCACATATATTAAAAAATAAACTAAAATTTTATGGCATTAGGTACTGATACTGCACTCTTAGTAATTTCATCTTATCTTGGTATAGAATTTAGAGTTGAAATCAACAGAGTAGCCTTAAATAGTGCACCTGTGCGCATGGGTGTGCCACACGGCTTAGTAATTGGTCCATTTTTATTTTTGATTTATATTAATGACCTCCCCTGTTTTTCAGAAAAGTCATGTGAAGTTTCTTTGTTTGTTGACACATCTTTACTTTTAAGGTTGACAGAAAATGCAAGAACTGTGACGATGTAAGCAATACTATGTCACGAGTCCTTAGTTGGATTACGACTAATAATCTGGCCTTAAATTTGCAAATGTTACTCGCAACTCGCATCGGTTAGATTTATTAAAAAATATTGTACACATATTTTTTGTTTTCTCTGAGAAACAATAAATGACGAAGAAACAGCGCATTTAAATTTCGCATGACAACACGCTTTCGTACGATTTTTACACGTTGGTGACGTCACAGTAGAAGATACTGAAGATGTGAATTTTTACTTTTTTGATAAACTGAAAAATATGGGTATATTCTTTTTGGATAATGTAACTAACGGACTAATTAGAATTATACTTTTCTGACCCAGTCATCATTCTAAGGGGACCCACGACCAAGTTTTTAGGCATTACGTTACTTACGCTAAGAAACTAAGTTCAGCAGCATTTGCTATCTGTTTTAGCTAACATTAATTTTACACGTAACGTATACAAAACTTATACATGTGTAAAAGTGCCTGCAAGGGCCTTGATACTAAATAACATTTGAAATTTTGAAATTTTAATTTTTTGGAAATAATTAATACCTATAATGTATATAACTAGTGGGTCTGTGAGCTGTAAACCTTGCAATTAACCCCAACCCCTTGAAGTTTATCGGATAAAGAAGTGCGTCTTAATAAAAGTAACAAAAGGTTCTTTGAAATATGTGACAATGTTTCGAATTGGCTCAAATATGATTTGCTTTAAGTTTCAAAGCCCCACATCTCAGCTATTTTGAGAAAAAATCCAAAATCTGAATCGACAACAAAATTATTTATAAATATTGAATCTGCATATAAAATTTCACGAGAATTGGTTGATAAATGCGACCTCTAGGCGAGAACAAACCGACAAACTGACGGACAAGAGCGACGACCTCTATGGCGTAATGGTTAACACGCTAGACTGCTAATCCGCAGGTTCTGGATTCGATTCCTAGCCAGGGCAAGTTGAAAAATGGCCTTTTTCAAATTGTCCTGGGTCTTGGGTGTTTATCTATGTATGTATTTATCATAAAATATAGTATCGTTGAGTTAGTATTACATTACACAAGTTTAAAACTTACTTTGGGGCTAGCTTAATCAGTGTGATTTGTCCCTATATATATTTATTTATTTTTGGCCAATCTCGAAACTGAAACGCTTCGCTCGGCTCGCTCGCTTGGTCAATTATAGTACTGGTAAATTAAATATCAAATTACAATGCAATATTACGTCGAAAAATCCACGTAAAGAACAGGTTTCATTAAAATAACGAAGTAATATTTTAAAAATATAGTTTCTACGCTCCCACATCGACGCCTCGTTACGTCTTTGAAACAAAGAAAACAGCGCGGATAAAGATTCGGATTTTAAAAATATACGCTTTTACAGCTTGTTTTCGAAGTTGAACGAAGCGGAGACCTTGTTAGTATAGTGCTGATTACAGTACTAACATACAAATATGTATAAAAATCTATTTGATATTCGATTTGATCTTTGATATCTTTTTATTTGTTTATTCACTTTCCAACTAGCAATTGCATTGCAGGAAATTTCCCGATACATTAGGTACGTTACCTCAACCGTATAAAACATTCTTTTTCTCAGGACTTATTGTTATTGGTACTAAAGCGATGCCTCCACGGGTGAGAGAATCACGATTTGCGACGAGTTGAGTCAATATTTTTTTATATATCTATATGGACAAATCACACTGATTGAGCTAGCCCCAAAGTAAGTTTTAAACTTGTTTATGGGATAATAACTCAACGATAGGTACTATATTTTATTATAAATACATAGGTTCCATCTATCTGGCAGAATCTCGAGGCTACTAATTTCATTTGGCATAACATACTTGGCAGAATCTTATTTGAAAGAACATTTCAAACGCATAAAAAATATTTAATATAATTTTTGGTTGGCCGAATATTTATATGTCCGAATGTTCAATAGCATACTTTTAAGATGTCAGAATTTCATTTAGTACAATTACCTTTTACGTACATTAAGTTTCGCATAATTTGTTTTAGAATAATGTTTAATTAGTGTTACTTTTATTTGGTATAATTTCTTTTGACGTTCTAAGAAAACCATAATCGTTAAAATCTATACTATTGTTGGTCAACATACAAAATAGCATTCCGGGTTTACTCGGTTAGGCTAAATATATAGGTTAGGTTATGTTAGAACTGCGACCAGCAAGTAAGGCCGCCTCTTGTACCTTTTTATTATAGACACTGTCCTGTATTTGTAAATCTTATTTGGTGCAATAAAGATTTTTGTATTGTATTGTATTGTAGGTATAAACATAAAAATTTAAATATATGGTTAAATATAAGGGAGTTAGGTGGCACGACGGAAATTTCGACACCATGTACTCGCCGATGGAGGACAAGCCTAAAGCAACCTTGGTTAATTAATTCTAGTCCGTAACGATCACCACCAACGATGTTGCGAAAAACCTGGATGGCGCGCAGGACAAATATTTCCTGCTTGAAGGAACTTAGCATTGACCAGAGGCTTCTTAGTACATGTCTCCAGAGAGTATTTCAATACATTGGTCGTATAGCCAGAAAACCATTCGATAACCGTAACTTATGATATAATAAACTTTATATATCTCTATTCAACGCTGTCGCTGCCTTTAGGTAGGAACGCATTTGTTGCACTAGCATTTACCCGACTGCGCCAGAAAGGAAAACATCGTGAAGAATGTACACAAGTGAATAATAAGTTGACGAGTATGTGACAAGGAGGAGGCAATAGCAAACCACTCTATTATCTCCGCTTAAAATAGTCATTGTGTGCGTCTCTTTCTATGCAATGACGTCGACAAGAGCCTGGCATCTAAATATAGATAGATAGCGCTCGATAAACACTGTCGCCGATACCATGACATTGGGGCTGATGAGGCATGGCGTCGGGCAGGCGTGCGTGGCCGTAAAACCAATGCCTCAGAGGCTTACACCAGCTAGAAATGCTCGCACACATTGAAACCGTTTGTTTTAGTCATATTTTTTCATTACAGTAAGGCAGAGCGAGATGTGCGTATAGCAACAGGCCTCGGCCGGAACAATACTCGTAGACACACGGGTGTGAGTGGACGTTTTATGCTCGAAATGATATTTTAGCTATTTTCTTACAATATATAAATTTTATTCAAAAAAGAAAACAATACTTCGTTAGATACATAGAATTCTACAAAAATCCATAGTGTTCCCATACATTTTATTACAGTACCAATCGTTGAAAAAAATTTGAGGTATATTCGTGATTTTTTTCTATCGAATCAAAGCATCATGTTTTGAGAACAGTACTTCGATAGCATATAATATATCCTGAAGAATATCATATATGTTTTCATCTCATCTTTTCGAAAAACGATGATTTTATCCCAAATATTTGGGGCTAAAGTCACTGGTAATTCTCTAGACAGTGAAAAGTAAAAAGTAAATTCCCTGGGCGTTAAAACACATTATTTATATTAACCGAACACGAATGTAGAATTAAAAATAATATTGGCAGCCAGCTAAAAAAAAAAAAGAATTTAGTTTTAAAATTATAAAATATAGGCAAGGGCGTCGTAATTTTCTAAAATTGGAATACAACACGTTTTCTCTTGCTTCAAAAGAATAATTTATTAAAAACCAATAAAAACGCGCAATTGTTGTCTATGATTTAAATAGTAATTTTATTAAGGAACTATTAGGTTATTTTTACAACTACTGTAAATGTGACTAATTTCTTGATGAGGCCGATAGTAAATAAATATGAAGTTTACGTATAATATACATATTTAAATAAATAAAGAATTGACACACAAGGAAAAAGTAATGAAACGATTCTAATGAATGGAAAATGTATAAGATGTGGTGGTCCGAGAAAAATATCTTCATAGTACTTCTTCAGTGAAAACAGCACCAAATAAAGGTTAGTAACTGACTGTTAAACTCTGATTAGGTATATGTAGGTATTCTACTTTCGTTATAGGTATATATTTGCTTTTTCTCATAGATGGAGATGAAAAGAAAAATGTGCTACACGGTGTACGGTAATAGTTTTATCTCGGGCGATATACTTGAATCCCTCGCTTCACTCAGGATTCCACCGTAGTAGGCATCCTTCGTTTCGCTCTGGATTCAAAGTAGCGCCCTCGCGTTAAAACTATTACCTTTACGCCTTGTAGCATAATCTACTATTATTTTTTTTCAATGTAAAAACTTATAGTTTTTCGCAAAATAAAACTCTCGTTTAGATCATGTAAGTTCCTATTACTTGCACTTTTCAAAGTCCACGACATCGTTGGTTGACCATTGGATGCTTATTAACTTGATAAAAGAGCCGAAAGGCGCGCCTCTGTCATTATCATTACCTTAATGTTATACCAACGGTGTATTACATACATCAACAATAATACAACAATCATTACACAGTAGTACGTACAAATTTAACACGTTCCGGTGATGGGGGATGTGACCGACACTACAGACCGCAGTGAGAAACTAGATTCAATTAGTGGTAATTGTACATCAGACTGCTCGAGACTGGGAGGAAGGAAATGCACGCGTAGGTTTACTGCGCATAATGCGTGCAGTTACTTTGCTTTACTAACTTTTATCTCTAAAAGTAAAACGATTTCGACAATTCTATGAATGAGGTAATGTCGATTATAGGCAAAATGAGCCAAAACTGTAAAAAAACTGATTTTGAAAAAGTTGTCAGTTACTTTGTTTTTCCGTAGAGCAGCCGATATACTGAATCTTTACGTAAGGGTTTTTGCAGAAGTGTTTTTACAGTATGCCTTCGATTCTGGAGAAAGGCTATTTATTAATTTAATTAAATCAAATTTGATCAGTATTTGTGCCACGGAGTTTCCCCGGTCATTGGCCTCATTTAGGTCTTGTATTGTGCATGATGTGGGGCATTTCGGGCATGACAATAAGTGGTTCATTGATTGGACAACACCACACTCACATTTGTCGTTTTTGGAGTAACGCCATCTCCCAACACCAGTTCGGAGTCTATTCAAAGACTTCCAGACTGCCCATGGGAGGTCGGCACCCGGTGGAAGTTTCTCAGCAGGCTGGATCAGAGGGTGAGCCCGGGAATTTATGGTCCCATAGCTCTACTCTAGACTTAGCGGCTTCTTTTGCATCGATGGCTGGCTGTCTGAGAAATCTGTTACGGCTTTTCAGACGTGTGGTACACGGCCAAAGACTCTCCTATTATACCCCAACACGGAACTGCAGACCTGGCTAATGAGGTATGTGACAAGTATTTCAGCTTGCCTCAAATTCGTGCCAGCTCTCGATCTATATATACACGTAATGAAATAATTATAATTAATACTGTGCTTGATAGCTGTTTGTTGTTTCTGAGAAAATCCTAACTTCCTAACTAATATTATAAATGCGAAAGTGAGTTAGTATATTTGTTTGTTACCTCTTCACGCTTTATCTACTGAACCAATCTTCTTGAAAATTCGCATACACATAGTTAGGAGTACCGAGAAGGACATAGGGTATCTTTTATCGCGGAAAAATTTAATGTTCCCGTGGGATACGCGAGCGAAGCCGCGGGCAAAAGCTAGTAAAAATATAATAATTATTATTTTATATCCTAACTAATATTATAAATGCGAAAGTGAGTTTGTATATTTGTTTGTTTGTTTCCTCTTCACGCTGTATCTACTGAACCAATCTTCTTGAAAATTCGCATACACATAGTTAAGATTAAATAAAAGTACATAAGGTACCTTTCATCCCGGAAAAATATAATGTTCCCGTGGGATACGCGAGCGAAGCCGCGGGCGAAAGCTAGTAATTTATAAATTATTGCTACGAGTAAGTATTTTACTTACTCACATTCAGTGGAAGTTGTTTGCGCGGTACAAAGTTTGCAAGTATACATTTTAGTTACTTCTTATTTTGTTGGGGGTGACTTAGCAAGCCAAAGAAAAAAGAAATTCAATCCTATTTTCGTGGAAACATCTTTGTTATGAATAATGTTCACGAACACGATATACCCTCGAGTTACTTATACAAGTAAGCACTTATATCTCTTATACGAAGCATTGTTTTTATAAATATCTCCTACGCATATAAAATACAAATAGTATAGAGGTGACCTTAAAGAAAACTATTTTTCATATTAATATTCCTACGATCTCTGAAGAAAAAAGTCACTCGAAAATTACACCACTCTTCCATGCTTCTTCGGGAGAAAAGAAAAAAACTTAGAATTACACAGCTTAAACTAAATCTCTTGTCCGCCAGTTATCCTGTGCCCGCCCACAGGGCTTACCATCCAGGTGAAGTAGTATCATTATAACGAATCAGTTACATAATCCACATCAATTATAACGATTGTATTTTAATGAGTCATGACTACGTCAAGTCATAGTTGCACAGCTACGAGTAGTGCACCGTACCACAGACGAGCCAAGACTGACGACTTGTCGACCGTGCGACGGTTTTATACGCCGTACACAACAAGTTAGTACTCGTAATAGGGGTTGTTTACGCAGAATCGCTGCACAACAACAGGACATCTGCGCCGATAGTTGTTAACGTCGATTTGTTGCAATAATAGCAGGTGTGTAACACCTGCGCCGATATATATGTCGGCGCGAGGGTAGTTTCACAATAATTAAAATCCCAACTCTTACGTCGGTATATGAAACGAGTCGGGAAGGCTGAGCGGGATACGGCTTTTGACATAACGGGCGACGTGAGTAACACTTTACTACCTTCAGTACGAAAACAGGCTGATGTCAGGATGCAAACTTAATTACACTCACGTCACTTTATCGATGTCACCGCAAGAGAGACTTTACATTGACCTTATTAAAAAAATGGCGGTAAGGCAGTGCCCCACCTCGCACTGATCCTATGAATTACTTCCTTGGGTAACCACATCCCAACAATTAATCCTCTAGCCCACACCGGCATCCTGTGTCCAATAGGGCTTACCCTACAGCTGAAATAGAATGTCATTGCAATAAATCGGAATACCAGTCCAATTAATTACAATAACCACAATCAAACCAGTAATGTCCTGGGTCCTGGACATAATAAGCAGTTCGCACGACCGCGCTCCAAAAATCCCATTTTCACTGTTGCTAAGTCGACGTTTTCAATGCCCCGTTCATGCAGATTGCTACTCCAAAACAGCCACTGAGTATCGCAGCAAACACCTTTCTTCTTGCACGTTGCTAATGAAATCCTAATTTTTTGAATTCAAACACAAAGACAACGCCTAATGAAAATTATGTGATCTGTCTGATTTCGCCCGAGTAATAAACTGTCAAGATCGCTACCTCCTGTCATCGGGCTGCGCTCCCATTGGACGAGCGCGTATCATGTGTTGCAATGCGTAATAATCACAACGTGTAAAAATGAACGAAAAACAAAGGAATTAATTTTGAACTCGCCGACATATATATGTAATGAAGGTAGATACTATAAAAATATAGTAGCGTTGAGTTAGTATTCAAGTTTAAGTTTTAAATTGAAACATTGAAACCATCAAAAAACGAGTCTATATCTTCCTGAAAGGCCGGTAACGCTCTTGTTACACCCCTGGTGTTGCAGTTGTCCATGGACAGTGGTGATCACTTACCATCAGGTGACCCGCTTGTTCGTTTGCCGAACTTTGGAGCTATTTCTGTACATTTTTTATTTGTAAAGGTAACCTGATTTGGGAGTCAGGACTCACGCGCCATCGATAGGCGTCAATCACGAACACGACACCCCATCTGTCACATTTGTTACAATAAATCTCTTTTCTTTTTCCTTTTTCCTTTCTCAGGTATTAATGTTACCCTTTATCTGTAAAGTTCAAAGGAGATTTTATAGAGAAAACGTAACGAGACATGAGTACATGTAGAAGTTATAGAAGGATACTGGATAATTTAACCCCTTACTCTAGACTTTGCCATGCAAATGTACTCGTAGTCTTATTTTTACTTATGTCAGATTTCGGAAGTATTTTGTAATTTTAAATAAATTGCATATAATACGAGTATCTAGGCATATACTTAACAAGTTCTTGACAGTCAAAATATGAATTTGAAAGAAAATTTCTAAGGGTGTAGAACTTTTCCTACTGATGGTCAAATATGATACGGTATGCTATATTTTGTTTCAAGTTCATATTTTGACTGTGAAAACCACTTATATACCTACCTAGATATATAAGTATACATTTTCTTTGAACTTTACCCGTATGGTTCCGGGTTAGAATAGAACCACTCCATCTCTTCTTGTGGATGTCGTAAGAGGCGACTAAAGGACTAAGCACAAACATCTCGTGCAACATTTGCTAACCCAAGGAGGGTTAACGTCAAGCGGCGGCCGCTTGTAAAACTTTTCGCACAAATACATTCCCAAAGAGGGTTGACGTTAGGCAGGCGGCCGGCGTAAAACTATAGGCATTTCATAATTTAAACTGTTCCGGCTATTTCTTCGATGCAACCGAGAACGCGCTTAGACGAAGACGATACATTTTCTTTGAAATTACAAAATGTTGGCGGAAATCTGACATGTCGATTCAAAATAAAAGCTAGACAACGTTTGTATGGGAAGATCTGATTCTGTCTAGGGTAATGGCTCTTTAAGTTTTGATTTCAACAACCGCAAAAAACGGGTAATGTATAAAAAAATATTGAGATATTATTAGCTCTACTACACATTCAGTAAGGAAAACTGCTTTTTTCAGTAACACTTATTTTGGAGGCCCATTTCAATTTACTAATTTCTGAAATGTCAAAAGTTAGGTCGTAGCCCTTCTGTCCGGGAGCTTACAATGGCCCTCAGCCCTCAACAAGTAAATACCTGGTAAGCGAAACTTCTGAAACGGCCGTGTAGGCCTCTGCCCCGAGGCTACCAACTTGCTAGTTTACCCTGCCCCGCGCCCCGCGCGTCTACACCCACCAAGTATGCGACCTTTGCTAACCTTCCATAGATCACGGGAAACAGGAAATATATTCCCCTAAAAATAAATTTTTCTCTTTAGAAACGTATAAGTACATGTTTGTATGTGTGGTTTGTTATTTATTAGGTAGCCTTATTTATGTAATTTACTTCAGTGACATCCTTTGTAAAGTTCTGTAATGTAACGCTTTAGGTTCGATTTAAATCATTTAGTTTAGTTAATTTTATAATTTCAGACAAAGCAATGATATGATGATGACGAGACGAAGCAATGAGGTTGCAAGTTATACCAGAATATCAGTTTGTATCATTACAGGATTTACACTAAAAATAACATCTTTAGATGTGTTTCTTCAAAGCCCACAAACAAATATCGAAACTTTCTTTCTATTTATGCCAAAACTTATGTCTAGTTCGCCTGTAGCTGGATGGATGAAATAAAATATAATCACTATGTATTTGTAAATATGTAATTATGTCTATTTGGCTAAATAATGATACCTATTATGTTGGTTTGATTTTCAGCCATGGGAACCCGGTCCTTTGAGGCAATTAATGGCCGAAGCCAACATGAAGAGGACTTTTAGTAACTTTTTATCTAAAAAATAAGATGGCTGCATCTATGGAGGTCTATCCCATAATGTACAATTGAGATGCACTAACGGACAGTACTCCATAGCTGCCAAACTATTGCCACAGGAGGATTTACTTGGTTTGGGCTATGATGATGCGATATTAGTGGACTGGATAACTGGGTTATTATTATTATTATAAGGGCTCCTCCAGTCAAGTGACAGTCTTTAACGGTCGCTAGCCTACACTCAACAGTTAACAATACTGGTTGCTGAACATTTCCAACCGTCGTGGCTGATCGTTACTGACGCTGACACACTATCGACTGTCGCTCGTTTGTCTGCATGTACCCTAAGCCTGCAGATCTCGCCACATTTCGGTGGTACGCAATGATTTCTATAAATGAGTGGCGGTTAATAATTTCGTTTAGGATTATGTATATCTCCGTTGTTCAGTAGTCTCCTTTTCAAATAATTTATTATCTTCGTTTATTGTTACGCAACATCTACGGCGCCACGCTGCTAAGATCGGTCGCTAGGAAAACATTAACAAAAGAAGTTGGAAGAAAAAGAAACTGCCTATATTTTCCCTTTTCCCACTTTTATAGAAAGTAGATATATACGAATAGGACACGTTCAATTCGACATGAAAAAGTAAGCTACATCGCATATAATTTGGTACGTGAATATTATAATGGGATCAAGAAATGTAATCCAAGAAATATAGAATTTTCTTAAAATTTTGAAAAAACCCAAAGGCATCTTTTAGCGTGGGCGTAAAGGTGGAAAATGGAAATTTTAATGACCAATAGGAATTCGTAATGGACTCTTCAAAACAAGCACAATATCAAAGTGGATGTTATAAATAAAACAAAAAGCACAGATTCCAAATTTCATTCAACGTCACCAACATTTCGTTTCGCAACATTTTAAGCTAGCGACATACCACGATGTAGGTGCAGTAACATACAGTGCACATAATCTTTCAGCATTTCAGTGGCACTCACGACCTGTGCCGGATTCAGGTCTTACGCATGAGTGATCTGGCTCACCCTACGGACGTGAGTCATGCCAGGTCATCCTCCAGTGCATGTTACAGATATATTCGATTATGTAAATAAATTCCGCGATAACGTCTCAAAAGCATAGCCTGTTTTGAAACGTAGTGGTCACATTTTTTGTATAGGCATGACGCCATGCCATTGCTATTTAGTAGCATCATACACGTATCTACTAAATAGAGAAGTCACCTAAACAGAAGTCGATATTATTAGACAATGTAAATTAATTGTGTCGTATTAAGCAGATACCTACATTATTATTTTGTCGTATTAACAGTTATAATACCTATTTTTACTTTTGACGTTTGGCGAAGTCTCATTCTTGCAACAGTAAATGCAAAAATGAGGGAAAGAGACACAAGATGGGTTTTAAGTCAGATTCTATCTATAAGAAGGTACATTCCAAGCTCTTTGGCATATTGCCATAAAGATTGCGTGTTTTGAAAAATGATATTCAGATTGTTCATTAGAAAACACGCAATGTAAGTAAGTGTATGTCAGTATGCCAACATAGGCACAGGCCAAGTCCGATACCCGTTCACGAAAAAAACCTATGTGTTTTACTGACTCCCTCAATTAAAAATATACCTATTTTTACTTTTGACGTTTGGCGAAGTCTCATCCTTGCAACAATAAATGCAGATATGAGGGAAAGAGACACAAGATGGGTTTTAAGTCAGATTCTATCTATAAGAAGGTACATTCCAAGCTCTTTGGCATATTGCGTGTTTTAAAAAATGATATTCAGATTGTTCATTAGAAAACACGTAATGTAAGTAAGTGTATGTCAGTAACCCAACATAGGCACAGGCCAAGTCCGATACCCGTTCAAAAACACCCTATATGTTTTACTGACTCCCATAATTAAAAATAGCACTCCAGATCCGCTTCGCAGAAGTCTCGTCATGTTGTTAATTTCAAAGTAAATTATTAACTTCGTTAAAATTAATCCACATTACTGAAAACCAGATAAGTGCGAGTCAAGCTCGCTCAACGAGGCTGCCGTGCCTTTATATACTCTCGTATAATTATAAATTTATATTAATTTGAAGTAAAATGAAAATTCCCATATTACCAGTAAATACCATAGACTTCTTATAGATTTTCCTGTAATCTTTAAATAATTTAAAAAATATAAGCAATTTTTTTTATTTTGGCCCTGTTATTTAGAAAATAAGGATGCTAAATATTCAATGCCTTTTTCTTTAAAGTCCCTTTAATTACTTACTCTAGACTTTTCCATACAAACGTAGTCTAGATTTTATTTTGAAATTGCATGTCGGATTTCGGCAGTACCTATCTATTTTGTAATTTCAAAGAAATTGCATATAAGTATCTATGCGTATAACTAGTTTTTTCAGTAAAGGGCGTAGAAGTTTTCCATACTGATTGTCGAATATGATAGTTACACTATAATTCTCTTTCAAGTACATAATTTGACTGTGAAAACCTTCGATCATATATTCTATAGATGCACAGTTGCCGCCTAAAAATGGCATCGGAAAAACAAGGCATAAAACAGTATTATGAATTGTTTCGCTCTCATTCGCTCGGTGGCCGCGCGCGTGACGTTACGTCAAAGATGCCAAAGTGCGTGGTGAAAATACGGATTTATTTCCACGCTTATCTCAGTTACTTAAGGTTTAAATTAGATTAAACTGTATGAGAAAAAGTGGCCCCTTGTTTAAAATTTATTTATTAAGTTTACGTGACGTCTTTGGGTCATCACAGATTTACAAGCCTCCACCGAATTTCCAAATTTCAACTCAATCAGTGCAGTAGTTTCGAAGTAAATTGGTTGTGATAGACAAGCGGTGGATCCTATACGGATTCGGTTTTTACATTTGCGGTGCGGAACCCTTAACAGTATTAAAGAGCCTCTGTTAATATTGAACTCTTGCGGTCACGGCCATCAAGAGCAGCATCAAAAATAATTAACGAAATAATGAAATCAGGTAATTACTATCACCGCAGATCAAAAAGCACTCCGTCACAAATTATAGAGCGTTATACAACGTGCAGGGACATACCCGTAATAAATTGAACCACGGCCTATACTAGATCATTATAGTATAATGAAATTTACATAACAGCCAAAGAACAAAAAAAAAATTCAGCATTTCCATACAAAAGTGTGCAGCCGCTCGGGCAATTTGTATGGGAATGTAATTTTTTTTTGGTTTTTCGAATGTTATTTTAATTTCATTATTCTTTAATGATCTAGTTTAACCTGTGGTTCGATTTATTACGGGTATGTCCCTTCTAATTTGTAGAAGTGACGAGACGACGCTTAAAGATAAAAGTAAAATAATTATTAAAGCATCGACCAATTAAAAGGAAAGGCATGTCGTATCAATTGCTAAATAATAAGTTAAACGAAAGAACAACTTTTTCTTTTGTTTGTTGCTTTTAGGGTGCCGTACCTAAAGGGTGCAAACGGGACCCTATTACTAAGACTCCGCTGTTTGTCCCTCTGTCACAGGGCTCTATCTCTTGAACTGTAATAGCTAGACACTTACAATTTTCACGGATTATGTATTACTGTGGCCGCTATAACAACAAATAATAAATATAAGGAAACGTTAAAAATTTAAGGGGTCGTCCGTCATACAAAAAAACGTGTTTTTTTTCAGCGTTTTAAACTCGATCTTTATAATGGCATTAACTAGGTACTTTAAATTTTCACCGATTATTTACTACTGTAGCCGCTATAAGAACAAATACTAAAAATAAGATAAAGTTAAAAATTAAAGGGAGTCGTCATACAAGAAACATGTATTTTTCAGCGTTTTTAACTCGATATTTATAATGGCATTAACTAAATACTTTAAATTTTCACCGATTATGAATTACGATGGCCGCTATAACAAAAAATACTAAAAATACTTATAAGATAAAGTTGAAAATTAAAGGGGTCGTCATATAAGAAACGTGTCTTTTCAGCGTTTTAAAACATTCTACAGAGTCCGTACCTCTGTAGAATGTTTTAAAACGCTTTATATTTTAACGAAAAACCTTTCATGTACGAGTCCGACTCGCACTTGCCCGATTTATTTGAGTCAAATCTTGCAGGTTTTTAAGCCACTTACCGGTTTCTAATGAGATTAAATGTTGTATGCTAATTTAAATCAGATGACAATGCAATATATTATGACAAGAAGCTGATCTAACGATGGCGCCAGAAGGTGGCTACAGGAGTAACAAAACGACGTTAACTATCTAAGACGTAAACCCATCGAATTTAGGGTTTATTACATTTGTCTTGATATATTCCTTAAGAACAATGCAGGGTTAAAGCCGTACAATAAAAGCTTTTTTACAAAAAATCAAAAATTCTCGAACACTTTATATATCATGCATTGAAGACCTCTACCCTTGTCTGTGATGCTAATTAGAGACTTGGCTAAATATAGAAAAAAATCTCACGTCTGTAACTTTGTATTTTATACACGCATGCTTTTATCGATGTGCGGAAAATCAAATTAACCACTGTCATTAAGCAGACATTGTAAAATATTGTGGTTTGCCAATCAAAAACATTGCTGTTAAATAATAGCTGTTGTAAAGGTAAACAGAAACAATGGCCTATTTATGATATCATTAGTTTTTCTCTTGGAAGGTTTAATTTTTTTTTAGTTAGACTGTCGTTTGTGACCCACTGCTTGGCAAAGGCCACCGTTTTATTTTTCGAGTAATTCCAATCCATAGCAGCCTGCTGCTATTCCTTTATAAAGCAGAAGCAATGTCGCCTAGCCATCTAAACCGTCCTCACTCTCTCCTTCGTAGTATTCCTCTACGTCTGCTTTCTGGCACGCACAGAGATGCTCTCTGGAGTCCGGGCCCATCTCTCCGGCTGCATGCGACAATGCAATTTCAAATAAGTTAATAATAGAAACTTACCTATATTAAAAATACCTTTTACAAAACCGTAGTTGAGATCACTACCACAAGGCAATAGAAAGATACAATCATATTGCAAATAATTTAAAAATTATTGAATAAATTACCGAATTTAACAAAAAGCTCAACAATAATATTCTAAATAAATGCTTGCAAATAATTTTCTGTAACATTGACAATTTACAATGCAAATAACATTTAAAAACCGACCAATTGCGAGTCGGATTCGCGCACGAGGGTTCCGTACCATACGTAATATACAACTCAATATTCTGTGTAAATTTCAACTGTCTAGCTATCACGGTTTAATGAGATATAGCCTGGTGACAGACAGACAGACGGACGGATTGACAGTGGAGTCTTAGTAATAGGGTCCCGTTTTTACCCTTTGGGTACGGAACCCTAAAAATCAAAGTATCCCATTTACCTGAAAACTAATTAAATATTTACGGAAGAAACGGAAACCTGCCGAGGAATAACGAAACTTGTAATTGAAACAAAGACCCGCTTCGCTCCCCGAAAAAGGTTGTCATGGGGGATAAAGAAAAAAAATAGGCTTTAATCAACAAATCATTTAATCGGCGGGAGAAAAATAAAGTGAATTTTCCTTGCGAAAGCATTAGGGTGCCCTCGAAGTCGACTGAAGGCGGAATATTTGAATTCCTAATTGGGGGAGAGCCCGCGACATTTGTGCAAATCGAAAAAAGAGCTTGTACCTTCCCCCCCCCCCCCCTTACATCTCTAACCTTTTCAAAAATTGACAGTTTGAAGCTTTCACTGCTTAATTGCTGTTTGTCTTGGTTGCATGCGTCGGCGTGTCAACCCTAGTGTAAACAAGACATACGTTTAAAAAACTAAAACCTGACTAAGGAAAACTCTAACTGAAAAGTACGTTTGTCCAGTTATAATGTAAGCACGGCAGGGAAACACAGCTAATAATGCCTATATTTTTCATTTGATAACCAACACTGTATGATTCTATTAAGACGATACACGGAGTCCAGTGCTGCCCCCATTTGAGCTTATTTTGCATTTTTGCGAAAAACGGCCACTTTTGGCAAAAACGCAAACTAAAGCTTAACGTTCTCACTTTAAACTGTAAGCAGTAGTTAATAAAATACTTTGAAGGGTTACCTAGGGCTTGGTTGTATCAAAATTTTAAATAATGTCTTCGTTTTCTTTGAAATGATTTATTTAAAATGGGGGCAGCACTGGACCCTGGAAAATTCAGGTACGGACTTAAAGAGTGAGAACGTGAAGCTTTTCTTCGCACTTTTGGCAAATGTGCGTAGTAAAGCTTCGATGCCACTTGTATGCACTCCACAATACGAGTAATACCGGTCGAATGTGAACGGAGGAAAACTGCAAAATGCCTCTACAAATGACATACTAAAATAATATCTAGAACGCAGTATGAACAATTTTACTCTTAGGGTGACGTGAGAGTACCTACACGTTTAATGAGTCGCGTAATTTACGCTGCATACGAAAATGGTCAGAGAAACTATAAACGATGACACTTTCTCTACAACATAAGCACCTAGACTATCAAACGTTATTTTGCCAGTTGTGTGTCGCGTAAAATAACCCACGTAATTTACCGAGTGAGCGAGGAGTCTTAGTTTCGAGATTGGCCAAAAATGATGCTTTTGTCCGTTCTCGGCTACGGCTAGCACCAGGCACAAGTTCCTTGATTTTTTTTATCGATCGAAATTTTTGTTTGGAGGAGAGAAATAGGAGGGGACCTTTGCTCTAGCGTTATTTATTCACGGATTTCAATCAAATTTGATAAGGACTTCATTCTACGCAAGATGTTGCAAAATATTTCCAAAAAGGAGGAGTGGAGGGGGGGGGAGAAGAGGAGAAATTTTCTAGTATATTCTAGTATATTATGTTCTATGAAAAAATGCATTAGAAAAGGAAATTGCGTAACTGATTTTACGCGACCCATAGCATAACTCAGAAAAAACGTTCGTTTGCCTGTGCCCTTGATAATGTTCCATCCTTTGCGCCCTTGAACCACCGATGTTCCAAAATCAATGAGTTGACATTCATTTGAACCGTTTGTTTGTTTACTCTGACCACAGAACAAATATTTTGCACGGTTTTAAATATTTGCGAGGGTCGATGTCCTTTGATCGACGACGAAGTTTGTGCGTTTCATTTGGATGTTTAACCACAGACTGCTAAAATAGCCCTTTCAACTTGGCTCCCACTTTCCGGGGTGTGCCTGCTCCTGTCACCCGTCATCTCGAACTTCTTGGTATCGATCTCTCATCAAATCTTAACTTCGGTAGCTACATTGAGTCCAGGGCTAAGATGGCTTCTAAAAAAACTGGGCATCCTCTCCAAGTTCCAACGGTATTTTACCCCTGACCAACTGTTGAGCCTTTACACAGCTCAAGTCCGCTAATGAATGGAGTATTGCTCCCACTTGTGGGATGGATCTGCCCGCTATATCAGCTCGAAGCCCTGGAAGCTATCGACGTGCCAGAAGACTCGTTGGTGATGTGATGCTTACGGCAACACGGCTCCAGAGCCTCGAACATCGCCAACTACTAGCAAGTCTGTGTGTCTTCTACAGGCTGCACTTCGGGGAGTGTGCGCAGGAATTGCATAATTTAATTCCCCCTGCACCATTCCACCATCGCACAACACAACGTGGACAGGGACTCCACCCATTTGTGATTGATATTCCTTCTCATCGTACCTCTCGTTTCGCCTCCTACATTATATATATTTTTTACTTTTATCATTTCTTATTTTAGAAGACACATTTTACCACTTTGGAAGTGTCTCTCGCGCAAACTATTAAGTTTAGAAAGAAATGATATTTAAAACCTCAATATCATTTTTTAAGGACCTATTCATAGATACCCCACAAGTATGGGTTTGATAAAAAAAAATTAATTTCAGTTCTAAGTATGGAGATCCCACAAAATTTATTGTTTTTTTTTTTCTATTTTTGTGTGAAAATCCTAATGCGGTTCACAGAATACACCTACCTACCAAGTTTCAACAGTATAGCTCTTATAGTTTCGAAAAAAAGTGGCTGTGACATACGGACGGACAGACAGACATGACGAATCCATAAGGGTTCCGTTTTTTGCTATTTGGCTACGGAACCTTAAAACGAAGGCTGTCAGCTCAACCTCAGCTTTACACTATCAGCTACGAGAAATGTGATTTTGTTTATAATGGCAAGGGTATTCTATCAAAGGGAATGCTTATAATAACCGTCCGGCAGCCGCAGGCTTCCATGCAAATGACAGAACAATATTTTATCTTATCGTTCAGAGCTTAATTGGCTTCCTATCCGTCAACGCAGGGAACTTCGGTTACTGTGTACCCTTTTCTCTATTCTTACTAATTCTGTCTTCCCTGAATATTTAAAATGTAAATTCAATTATCTTTCAGACACTCATGATCGACAACTACGTTCCAATGAGACACGTCAACTCTTTATCCCTCTTTTCCGGACAAATTTTATGTCTAACTCCTTTTCTCTCCAAGCTTCACGGCTCTGGAATGCTTTACCCGTTGACATCAGAGAAATTTCTACCAAATTCTCTTTTAAAAGGAAAGTTCACGCACATCTTTTGGACTCCCTTTCTCCGTAAAGTCATCATCATTAAGTTCTCAAAATTTATTATATTTGTAATTATATATGTAGGTATAATATAATGGTACGTATTGTATAAGTAGATATTTATTCTGATATATATTATAAAGTTTGTAGTAATGTAATGTTTTATGTATATGTTCTTAATATTTTATATGAAGTATTTATTACATTGGTAGTCATAATTGATTAATTTTGCTTTTTGCGCCGAACAAATTATTTCTCTGTTTATCCTTATGGTTGACTGGGAGAAAATGCTCTTAGCATTAAGTCCGCCATTTGTTAAAAGTATGTTTTACTTTAAAACAATAAAGTGTTAAAATAAAAAAATAAAAATATTACTCTTGTCTTGTGGCGATCTGTTTGTATATAGTAGGGGAGCTAAAATAAAATATTTACCTAAATTAATTATTTTTTTTATTTTATAGTAGGTGGAGCAGCTGCTGCGGGGTTAGTATGGGAACGATGACAAATTTTTATCCTTGTAATTGGTCACATTTTGTGTAATGACAGACAAAATAACCTTCCTTCATAAAAAGTATTTTATCTCATGCCTTATTTTATTACCGTGCGTTTGACAGGTCAATTAGACATTTAGACGGTTGGCAACAAGGGTTGGCAACGTGAATCGTACGTGTAGATTTTTGCTGGAGTACCTTGATATATTTGAGATTCTTCGTGATTTTATTATTGCAAAATTTTTATGCATTCGTAAGTACGCTACCAGATACGAGTAGGTATGATAAACATATACTTTTTGCACATTTATGTATGTGCAAAAACGCGAAGAAATAAGAAAAACCGTAGCAGTCTTGGTCACTCCCGGTCTCTTATAAAATTCACTTTTGTGGTCTAAATAGAAAAATAAATAAATGAATGATCTGGATGCAGTGCATTTTTAAATTCAAATTATTCAGGAGAATATGACTAGATATTTAACACTTTCCCTGTTGAAAACGCACCGTATGTGTTTTCATTAAAAACAAAACACACACGGTGCAGCTCCCCTACTATAACGGTATCGTGGTTTTTGATATACCTACGGGGTATAAATGTATAGTACTTGAAGGGGTGATTCAGTTCCACAGTATGGACAACTATTCACATGTGACTCACTAATGCAGATATCTCTATACATGCTTATGCCAGTTATGATCACCAATGCAAATGTAAATTATTTTGGGTTTGACCATCAAGAACCTACAATAAGAGGTAAATTTATACTACAAGTTTGTTTGTTTTTTGAGTACTAAGAGGCCAATACTGGTGTCAAACCTTTTAAAGCTGCGAATGGCATCTGACATAGCAACGGCTTTACTTGCCTTCTGAATTACGAAAAGAAATATATCGCCAGTAAACTCTATGGAAAAGTAACTCCATTATTTACACACAAAACTGCCCTACAAAATATAAAACTTGATATAATATGACTGTCGAATGGCCGTCAATTGTCGGCCAATGTCTATATATACTTTTTTTTTCATAATGTCTACATAAAAATTTGTTAAATATTTAACTTTAATCGACTTTCAATTCATCTAATATAAATTAAGTTGAATGCGGCACTTATAAATATTATAGGTGGAAGTTACGAAGAAATACGCATGCTTAAATACAGAAAGTAATATGTGACGAGGAATTTCGTCGGGGTGATTCAAAGTCACGGTAGCCCAATTGGAAGTGCACTCACTGTACAGATGTGAGGGGCGTGAGTTCGAATCTCACTCGTGGCAAAGAATATATACACTACGGGAAAAAAAACGACACTTAAGCATGTGTGCACGTAGGCTGGATGTGCGCGGGGGCCTTGAGAGGCGCGCGGGGCGTGAAACGAGCTATCGCTGACTGCTTTGGCAGAGGGCTGGTACCTAGTTCACGTCTCTCTCACGCACCGCACGATACTCCATTTCGGTTCGGTATCAACCCTAGCGTTACGAGCTCCGAGCTCAAGGTCACCGGCGTTCGAACTCTCACGTACAGGGAGTGTCGACGCTGTGCTCGTGGCGAAATATTTCATCACATACATATTTTTAATTTAGATTACAGTTTAGGCATATAGAGAGCAATTTTGTTTTGTAAACAATCACTATGTCCTACGCTAGGCATAGCTTGTCCTGAAGGCAACTAGTCTGCAGTTGGTTATAATAAGTTACACATACTGTCAAATGTACTTTTAATGTACTTAAATGCATTGGCGTAGCCAGCCATCGGCCCAGGGTGGGGCAGCAGTCTAAAATAATATGTAACTAACAAACTATACCCGCGAGCTTATTCCGGTACAGATAGGTATTATAGGTTGTTTATTTATTTAGGTATTAACTTTATAATATTACTTTAAGAGAAGCCGGCGTGGATTCTGGCAGAACCTCCTTAGCACTTCGGCTTCCAATTTATTTTTCGGCGATCCTCATCCTGTGAACACTCAGCATACTGAGACCGCTCAGACGATTTCCACTCATGGTGGAGCGAAGCCACGTTTTGGTATTGTAGTTAATACCTAGAAAATTTAATTTTTTATCATGTTTGGTAAGGTACCTTACAGGTCAGAGCCAGGGTGGCACCCTGCCCCACCGTGGCTACGCCCATGTCTGAATGTACTTTTAATAGGGTCATGTTTGCACTTGATTATGCGTTCGAGTTCGCTGTATAATGCATTCGCCCACTAGGCCATTGAATTGCTCTAGAATTGGACATGACGTACATCTATTGTAACGTTCCACTGTTGTGAAACATTTCCCGTAGATAGATAAATAAACATTATATATATCGAGTCTAAATTTACTACGCAGACATAAATATTTCTACAGCGATCCGTCATCGAGTAGACGCTGCGCGATGAGCGGAATACGATTTATTTTGTACTATAATAATATAAGTATGAACTCATAATAAATATTCATTCCCCTTCATTTTAATCTTGTAACAATAAAATGTTTTTTTTTTTACTTTTTTATATACTTACAAGCTTTTGTCTAAAACAATGTACTAAAAAGTTTAACCTTAGAAAGTACTTATAATAAGTTACTTATTTAATTATATGCAATTTACATTTAATACTTACGAGTTTATAACGTCTAACAAAGGTTTTTGTTAAAAATTTAATTATACCCATTCAATTGGGAAGATGATTGGGTCAAAACTAAATTATTTAGAACTGCCAAGGGAATAAAACGTCACAAAATCTCACTTGTCATTGATCATATCCATTTTCAACATGATTTTAGATTTATTAATGCATATTTTTTTGACTTGAAAAAATTGTAACGTCACGATTGTGTTTGTTTTGACGTTTTGAAAAAAGTGTCTGACTTCTTTTAACCACTTACTAGCTCTTATACGCCAAGTACTTTCATACACAAGCGAAAACTGTACAAAAACATTATTAAAAATGCCTTGGTGTGTGTTAAAATACCGTAAGAATGATTCAAGGAACATGGCAAAGCGTAATGTAAAGAAATAAGTTTCCGTCGGTAAGTAAACAACAGATTTCATTGTTTAAAAATTAAATACATATAGTATAAGTATTATGAAATTCACGCCGCCATATATTCAAAAATGACAGGGGCCCATGTTTGAGATAGCCGGTCTATATATATTATACATCGTGTTAATGAAAGAACGCAAAACCTCTCAGATGGTTGTTCAACAACTTACGAAGCCCAAAAAAAAAATTACGGATTTTCATACAAATTGACTTGATCAGCTGATCAGTTTTTATTTTTTTATTTCGTGAAAGTTGTTGAACAAAAGTTGTTGAGTTACATGGGCTGAGGTATCTGAGAGGTTTTGGGTTCTTTCATTAACATGATGTATTTTCTATGTCAATTCAATGTAGGTAGGCGGATGACCTCACATAGTTTGAAAAAGAGCAGCACAGCAGATCATGAGATCACGTCCAGGGATCGCGAAAGATGGAAATACTTTTGAATTTATAAGCATATCTTTGTATTGAACAACGTTATGAGGTGAGGTTACTTGAAACAAGAATGTTTATTTTCGGATTAAAATAGTCTGCCTTTGACGGAAATAACATTCTTGCGATTCATAACTTCCCAACTCTGCGTTTGGAGTAGCAGATTAGATTCGGGAAATTCTTTCCCGCGGATCAAAGAGCGGGCAGTGGAATGACTTAAGAGCCCGTATGACCCTAATAGTACTTAGAGCGATCTTAAATACTATCAATAGTAACGAAATACCTACTTTGAAATAAAAACACAGCAAAGTTCAGGACTAACTATATACATTATATGTTTTGAAAACACGATTGCTTAAAATTTTCTCGATAGAAAAACATTGCGGAGTTGCCTCCAAATCACCTCAGAATTATACAAAAACTGAAAGTATTCAAGAAATACAATTAATTAGCACTTGTAACTTTGGATTATAATTGTATTAAATATAAGGCAGTCATCAGCATGTCTTACTTTTTAAATAACTCTTAAATATTCTTTGTAAAACGAAAAAAACCTCAAAACCAAAACCAGCCTCATTGACCCGCCACGATTCCCTACGCCCCGCAAGACTCGCTGTCTCGCTTCGGCTAGAGTAAATTTGTGTGCGTGGAAGCGGGAGCAAAATTTAGATTATTAACATCAGGTGCCCTCTTAAGCAATGTTCATTTTGTCATTCTACTGTCACTTTCAACCTCCAACGGAGTGGGTTATGGTTTGAACGTACATTCACGATTTTCGTATGTGTACATGGCCAACACTGTTGTCTGCTGGTCTTCGTGCCAAAATCACGTCAATGTGCTTATTTGTTGTGACGTTTAGGACTGATAATAAATAAATATAATATAATATGATAAACCAAGACAAGACCAAGGATAGGGAATTGTGGAAGGAAAGAGGGGAGGACTTTGCCCAACAGTGGAACATAAATGGCTAATAAACAAAATAAAAATATATTATAAACAAACACACTTTGATATCTAAGTACATTATTATCGTTCCGAGCTTAATTGGCTTCCTATTCGCCAATGCAGGGAACTTTGGTTACTGTGTACACTCTGTTCTGTTCATAAGAATCCTGAATATCTTGAATATTTAAAATGTAAATTCAATTATCTTTCAGACACTCATGATCGACAACTTCGTTCTAATGAGACACGACAACTCTTTGTCCCTCTTTTCTGGACAAACTTTATGTCGAACTATTTCATTCAGTTCTCAAAATTGAACTTAATATTATATTTATATAATGGTATTTATGATATAGTCTTCTTCTTCTTATCGTGTCGACGGTTATATTTTATTGGACCAGAAATGGGCCACCTCTATTGCATTCTCTAAAGCGGTGTATAGGTCATCCAAGGTGCAGATGTTTGGACACCTCGGACATGACAAAAGGTGGGACATTGTTTGTGCGGAAAAGCCGCACTCGCACTGTTTGTCATGCGAACTGTCCAGTATTTTCCACCTGACCAAATTGTCTTTGCTGCGCCCTACCTGGGTTCGCAGTCTATTAAGCGCTTTCCAAGCGGGCCATGGCAAATCATGACCAGGGGGAAGTTCCTCACGTGGTGGTATAAAACTAGGCACAGTGTGGCTTCTCTCCCACAGTTTTAGCCTGGCGTCTTCGATGTTACACTCTAGAGCATTCGTGCTCTTCAGAAAACTGTGTCGGCTTATAAGTCTGTGAGGAGCTGGTTCGTAGTTATGTAGTGGGTGCCTTGGATCCTGCTTCTGTCTCCCACGCTCAGCGACACATATTGCGTCTCTGCGGGCACAAGGTGGAGCTATTCCAGCAAGAGGATACAGCATTTTTACCGGAGTTGGCTTTAAACATCCTGTTATTATCTGGAAAGTTTCATTGTATTATATAGTATTATATGTATGTAGTAATATTTTATTAAATATGTACAATGTGTACAGAAAACGAGACAGGTGAAATTAAATAAAAGATTGTAATTTAAGAGATAAATTATTATTATTTATTGTACAGCAGAGTAAATTCCACTCTTTGATTCAATAGATTAATTTCTGAAATTCAAATCTTATCATCATCAAAATTTAAGAGCGACGCTCTTGTCGGAAATCTACTTTATAATAACTTTTTTTGTCAAACTTCCAGGCAGTACTTGTCGACAAAGTAGTATATCAACGCGTAAAGATACTTTTGTATGCTTTTTATCTGCCGTTAATGGTGGTGATTTTGAAAATGCAGTGATCTGATTTAAAGTTCGATGACGAGTATAGTGGTTGTTTAAATTTATACAGCGGTATTTTAAAATTGTCGCCGGTTTTCATTTGCGTGAACAGTTGAATACATCTGTTAAGTACTATCCTTTTTTAGGGTTCCGTACCCAAAGGGTGCAAACGGGACCCTATTACTGAGACTCCGCTGTCTGTCCGTCTGTCTGTCCGTCTGTCTGTCTGTCCGTCTGTCTGTCCGTCTGTCTGTCCGTCTGTTACAGGGCTCTATCTCTTGAACCGTAATAGCTAGACACTTAAAATTTTCACCAATTATGTATTACTGTGGCTGCTATAACAAAAATACAAAAATAAAAAAAAGTTAAAAATTAAAGGGGGTCGTCATACAAAAAACTTGTTTTTTTTAGCGTTTTTAACTCGATCTTTATAATGGAATTAACAAGATACTTAAAATTTTCACTGATTATGTATTACTATGACCACTATAACAACAAATACTAAAAATAAGATAAAGTTAAAAATTAAAGTAAAGAGGGTCGTCATACAAGAAACGTGTTTCTTCAGCGATTTAAAACATTGTGCGGTGGTACGGAACCCTTCATGTACGAGTCCGACTCGCACTTGCCCCTTTATTTCCCACTTGTGTCGTAAGAGGCACAAGGGATATCATCTTCTGCGATCACTAACCCTTCCCAGCATGGTGTTAGGGCCAAATCCTCCCTTTGTTAAGAGAGGTCTTTAGCCCAGCATTGGCAGTGATAAAAGCTGATAAATAATATTAAAGAGTACTTGTCCGAAACCGTTTACATGATCGCGTGGAGAGACTCCATAGTCCGCCTCTTGCCCATTGTGTGCCAATGTATTGTCCGGGCCAAGGGACACCTGGCAATATCATTATGTAATACACCTTTATATTACTTACCGAGAATAATTCTATTATACTTAAGGCTGGTTTCACAAATGTACGGGAAATCCGTACGGTCCGTCCGTGATACGGGTGATCCGTCCGAGAAGCGTCTGCGATGCTGAGCGTCTGATTCCCGGACTCGGCGCTGAATAAAGCCGGACATTTAGCCCTAAAAGCCGTAATGGATACGGTGGTGGAGCAAGATCAAAGTTTAGTTCGAATATTATCGTCATATGACCTTTTTAGGGTTCCGTAACCAAATGGCAAAAAACGGAACCCTTATGGATTCGTCATGTCTGTCTGTCTGTCCGTCCGTATGCCACAGCCACTTTTTTCCGAAACTATAAGAAATATACTGTTGAAACTTGGTAAGTAGATGTATTCTGTGAACCGCATTAAGGCCGTACCTGAATTTTCCGGGGTCCAGTGCTGCCCCCATTTAAAATAAATCATTTCAAAGAAAACGGAGACATCATTTAAAATGTTGCTAATACCAAGTCCTAGATAACCCTTCAAACTATTTTGTGAAGTACTGTTTACAGTTTATAATGAGACCGTTAAGCATTACTACGCACATTTGCCAAAAGTGGCCGTTTTTCGCAAATGTGCGTATTAAAGCTTAACGATCTTACTTTAAACTGTAAACAGTAGTTCATAAAATACTTTGAAGGGTTATCTAGGACTTGGTAGTAGCAAAATTTTAAATGATGTCTCCGTTTTCTTTTAAATGATTTATTTTAAATGGGGGCAGCACTGAACCCCGGAAAATTCAGGTACGGCCTTTAGATTTTCACACAAAAATAGGAAAAAAATAATAAATTTTGGGGTTTTCTCATACTTAAAACTGAAACTCAAATTTTTCACTCATACCTTTGGGATATCTATGGATAGATCTTCAAAAATGATATTGAGGTTTCTAATACAATTTTTTTCTAAACTGAATAGTTTGCGCGAGAAACACTTCCAAAGTGGTAAAATGTGTGTCAGTTTTTTCAATCTCTATGAATGACGATATTAAAACTTTAAAATATTAAGTACGCTACCAAATCGAGGAGTGCTGATATTTTTATAAAACTGAAAAAAAAAAAACTTATGTAATGAAAAATTTATTTCATTAAGCCGTGTGGTTCCCTGAATATAATAGGACCCGTGGATCTCGTAGAAGGCGATATAGAAACACAAGCCAAAAAAAGCTTCAATGAGACATGACATCCAACTGATCCAACCCATCTGGCCAGCGAAATTTTATCACATATTTTTAATTGAGATATTGTGCGTAATACTATATATAAATAAATAATTAATATGAGAAAACAACAATACCTCTTAAACTAGTAGCGTTATACTTTATGACCGACTTCATGAGTGCAATTTATATATGAATACAGCGGATATTAAAATACATAATTTCATTTGATAACAAAACACCATCTCAAGAGGCAACTTTGGAACGCCTAAACGCCTTTCCACACAACCAGCCGTAACGGTGCCACATATGCGTTATAAACCTTTTCGATTCCACACGACGTCTCGTAACGGGCCTTTTGTACGGGGCCCCACTGCATTACATAATATAAAATGTCCCGTGTCCCTTCGGTGGACAATACACGGGGACACAATAGACGACGCGGACTATGAACCCTCTGTAACCGAACAAGGGCGCTTAGGGGTGACTGGAAATTAACTTTATTCTCCAGTAACACAACAAGATATAGTTTTATAAACGAAACCCGACTACGGTTAGATTCATGCTGAAAAGTATTTTTATCCAGTTAATGCACGCACAGTAGGCAGAAACTGCTAATAATGTATATGTTGCAGTCAAAACTCTTAACCAGTCAAAAGTACTATTGACTAGCAAAATCAGTCAAAAGTATTTTTCACCGTATGCTTCAGTCAATAATACTTTTGACTAAAATAACAGTTAAAAGTACTTTTATATGTGCTAATTGGGTAGATGACCGGGTCGAAAATAAATTATTTGGTAATGTTATGGGAATACGAGTAAAACGTTACAAAATAGTGACACTTGTCATTTATTATATCCATTTTCAACATTATTTTAGATGTTAAAAGTACCATGCATGCACCGACACGGTAAGTAGAAAACTTCCCGTCAACACTTACAAGCCGCGAGTTACACTCGCACTTGGTCGGTTTATTTTGAAACAAGGTATCTTTTTTTCAAAATAAACCGGCCAAGTGCGAGTTTAACTCGCGTGGAGAGGGTTCCGTACAATAAATTGAACTCTTATAGGTTTTCCTGTAATCTACAAGCAATGAACTATATTTTTTTTTTTTTTTAATTTTAGGCTTTTTACTTTCGGAGATCAGGAGGGGGAATGGTCAATTTTCGTCTTCTTTCTTGGATAAAATCAAAACTTTATTTTACAATAACAAAAAAATATATATTTGAGATCCTTATAACATGCCCTTTCATTTGATATATAACATAGTAAGTTTTGCAAATAATTTTTTAAAAATGACCTTTATTTGAAAATAATATTTATTTACTTCGCAAATATATATTTGGGTCATAGGATTACACCATCCAACCAAATTTCACCTGATTCGGTCCAGTAGATTCGGGGAAAATTGGCTGTGACAGACGGACTGACAGACACGAGTAAATAATAAAATAATCTCTTCAATTATCATAGATTTATAGATATGATCTTATATATTAATAAAACGGCATTTTCGATTCGGCAGGATTTGTTGAACTACAGCTGACCCAAAGCAATTTGCTCTATTTTTTTTTGTCTTTAATTATGTGTTTTCAGAGTACAATAAAGTTATTACAAACAATTATATTGTTTTTTTTCTCCGAACACTAATCTACGTATATTTGATTTTACTGCCTAGCTTTGCCGATTGATGCCGGCCCGGTAATGTGTGTAGCAACCTTAAAACCCGACTACCGGAAAATGATTAATAAAGTATGAATTCTCCAACTAATTAAATGTGCTCTTCTACCTGACTCAATATCGCGACAAAAAATATTATTTTGTTTCTCTTTTTTTGACTAATGCAAGTGTGCGAAGGCCCATAAGCATGACACAGGAAGCTCTTTACAACACCGTTAAGGGACAAGGTGACGTCTTCCGGGACACTGAAAAGGTATATCAGCCCATTTTTACGCACGTTTTACCTGCTAATGATATTATGTTTTCCCTAGATATTGCGTTAGACGAGGCGCGACGTGTTTTACTATGATGTTGTACGCTTTATGAAAGTTTTATGGAAGTTTTTTGACATCTGAATCTAAACATTTCTTTATCAAAGCCTATCAGTTATAATACATATACTTATCGAGACGTTTTTGAGAGCTGGGACAAGTGTATCTATGTTGCGGGATCAAGCAACATTGAACGCTATGAAGTGACAATAAAGTTATATTTGGCTTACAGTTGTACCGCGACGAATACTATTAACTATCGGACGACAGTCGTGCTACTTTTTTGGAGTAAAGCCCTTTGTTTTAGACATCGTCAAATTTTTTTGCCAAAGTTTTCGTCGTCGAGATCGAGAGCTGGTTCTACATTTTCAGATTCCTCCATCTAAGCCTTTCAAATGTTGTTAAGGCAATATATAACCTTCGCTCGAAAACGCAATTGTGTTTGATAAATTTCATGAGAGCTTGTTCTACATCTACAGATTTCTTTATCTAAGCCTTCCAAACATTTTTGAGGAAGTAACCATCGCTCGAAAACACAATCCGCTAGATGAGAAAGTCAAATCAAACACTTTTTACTAAACATCAAACACATAAATTTTTTATGGGATTTGTATGAAAATCACAACCGTGACGTCATAGCTTTGTGGAGTCAAATAGCACCCTTAACACCAGTTTTTCTGCATTAATAAATCCAAAATCATGTTGAGAATGTTGTGATGTGTGATCATGTGATCAATGACAACTGACACTATCGTCATCGTCATCAACAGATATTTTTTTAGTCTCCACTGCAGAAGCACAAACCTCTTTGTTATACCAAAGCTATACTTAGCCAGAGCTGCTAGAGGATTTGGCCTACACTCCTCACGCTCGCCAGGCGGGTAAGAGAGGTCTCATTGATGTTTATAAGCTTTGTGTGTTAAATTGTGTTTCCTAAGTCGCCTTCTACGACATCCACGGAAAGACTTGGAGTAGTCCTATTCTACTTTGCCGGGAACCACACGGCAGCTGACACTATATAGTGACGTTTTATCCTCGTAACATTAAAACATAATTTATTTTTGACGCAGTAATCTGCCCAATTGTTTTTGAGATGTTTCATGCGAGCTGGTTCTATATCTACATATTTCTTTACCTAAGCCTTCCAAACGTCGCGTCGTTGAAGAGACGTAATAACGTTCACAATAAACACGTTTTTGCTTTCCGGATTGTCTGATGCGTGAACGGAATCATTTCAATGTGTTTGGGTCGGCTCGGCTTGTCAATTTTTGTGCTTATTCTATTTAAATATTCGAGGGAATCCTTTTAGGCAAGCGTAAGTGGTACGAAAGGGAAAGATGAATAAGTAACTTAACAATTGGTTGTCGATTCGTAGTTTAACAAGACATAATCCGGTCAAGTTCGAGTCGGACTCGTACATAAAGGGTTCTGTACCTTAATACAATGTTTTAAAACACTGAATAAACACGTTTCTTTTATGACGACATCCTTTAATTATTAACTTTATCTTATTTTTAGTATTTGTTGTTATAGTGGTCATAGTAATGCATAATCGGTGAAAATTTCAGGTGTCTAGCTATTACGGTTCAAGAGATAAAGCCCTATGTGATAAACAGATGGATAGGCAGCGGAGTCTTAGTAATAGGGACTCGTTGGCACCCCATGGGTACGGAACCCTATAAACTAATATCCAACTACAGGAAAATTGTTACTGAAAAGAATGAATTATCAAATTAATCCAAACTTGGCAGCCATTTATACCCCACTGGATATCAAAACAAATAAAAACAAAAATGACTAGAATTTTTTGTATGTAACATTTGTTATATTATGTGTTTTGCATACAATTTTAATTTTTGTCACCCGGTCAATAATAACGATTCGATTGAAATCTCATTTGTGAAAATTGGACTACCGTGGAACACATATATTAGATACCCACATACATAGACTGCTAAAATCATTACCCTTCCTTTTGCCGTAGTCGGGTAAAAAGACAATGCAGAAACATACAACATTGTTGAACGAGCAAACGAAGTTACTTAAAGATGTTGCACAATCCAGCCTTTGTTGGTATGTTCGATTATTATAAGAGCATTTACACACGTGGCGCAGCGGTCGCTAGCTTGGTTGTATTTGTATGGACCTTTACATACTGCCACCGAAGCTTGGCTTGTGTAAAGGTCAGTACACAAAGGAAACAAATGCCGCTGCGGCTTGCGCTCATAGAGGGCTCGCGATTTTCGATATTCATTTAATTAAGTCAGCCCATCACCTTTTTTTTAATAAAAAAAATAATTAAACTAAAATATTCGAAGCAAAACCCTTGACATGGTTCAAGACAAGTCATATAAAGTCACTTGGTCTCACATTTACGTCTTGTTAACTCTGTTATTAGACTCGTACCTAAGGAGGCAAATAATTTTAAAAAAAAATATTCGAAGCTAGACCCTTGATTTCTACATGTCTAAGGAAAAGTCATATTAAGTCACTTATGCCCGTTTGCACTAAACATAAAAATCGCCTAAGTTCTGTCCTAAATTGTTTAGGCTGCTCCTAGCAAAAAATTTGATTGCACTAACCCTAAGCCATTCCTAAGTCCACTTAGGAAACTCTTAACTTTATGAGCCCGATTAGGAAGTGCCTGAGTTTAGGCTATACTTAAGTTGTGTTCTGTGGATCATTTTTGTGACAAAATATTGTGTTTTGGTTTTGATTTAGTTAGGTCAAGCAGTTTTTTTTTTAAAGTTTTGTAATTCAAAAATGCTTTAAAATTCAAAGCTTTTTTCAAAATTAGTCAGATCGTATTCAACATGGCAGAGGATATAGTCAATTTCTTTAAATTTGTAAAAGTCAATTTTCATAACGAACAACACGCGAGAATTCGTATAACAAGACCACGACCAAACTGGTTCCAGAATTTCTATGAAATCGACTTTTGCAATTGGTACTGGATGTGCAAAAGAACAGTATTGTGGATATTAGACATTGCCTGCCTGACTGACATATGGAAATTTTCACTACTTTTACGAGTTAACAATTTATTTTAAATGAGGGCGCCACTTCAACTTTATTTGCTTGGAACTTCACCTTAAGCTTATTTTCCATATTATTCCACGATCATATTTGTATTGTAGACCAATTCAACGAACCAAAACTTTGAGAATTCAAATCTGCCTGCTCTTTGCGGCGTTTTTACGTTTTCAAACAATATACATCAAGGTCAAGGACCTTATCTTTTAGCTCTTTTTAACTCACGACTGAATCTATGTAAAGACAAGGCCAACATGTAAAAACCATAAACAATCAATCTGTTCATTCATTCAATCATCTAGGCAATGCCTAAGCTACGACATGGTTAAGATAAATCTGTTAGTGCAAACAACATTTTTAGCTAGGCTGTTCTTAGGCTTAGGTGTATCTTAACTGGGACAAGCCTAACTAACGTTTAGTGCAAACGGGTGTTAGTCTCACATTTACGTCTTGTTAACTCTGTTATTAGACTCGTAACCAAGGTGGCAAATAATTATAAAAAAAAATATTCGAAGCAAGACCCATGACATTACTAAGGAAAAGTCATACTAAGTCACTTAGTCTCACATTTACGTCTTGTTTTTACTCTGTAATTAGACTCGTATCCAAGGTAGCAAATAATTCTAAAAAAAAATATTCGAAGCAAGACCCATGACATTACTGAGGAAAAGTCATATTAAGTCACTTAGTCTCACATTTACGTCTTGTTTTTACTCTGTAATTAGACTTGTATCCAGGGCCGCAAAATAAATTAAATATTCAAAGCAAGACCCTTGACATGTCTAAAGAAAAGTCATATTAAGTCACTCAATCTCACATTTCCGTCTTGTTATTACTCTGTAATTGTGTCAGAACCCTTGAATCCTTAATTAGTGTCGCTGGCGCCGCGCGTCAGTCGTACCGCGACGTCTGTCGCAAATTGAGACGAATGGATCCATTGGGACCTGATCGACCTGGTGTAAAATGTTACTCTTTTTTTATAATTCAAATTCCGAAACAGAACTTTTGCGTTCGGAGCAAATAAATCGTTTTTATCTTATCTGTTGTTATTTTGTTTCCTTTTTCGTAAATGTTTAATATACCCAGTGTCACACTCACAATATGGATGTGGACTTCAACAAATATTTTTAGCTTATCAGGTAGATTATTAAAAATTATTGTACACGTATTATATACAGGGTCAAACAAAATATACTGAAACTATTTTAACAGTGTATTCAGCCTATGATACTGAACAACTTTCCCCATGGAACATATTATATCGAAATATGACAGACGGACAGACGGACAGACGGACAGACGGACAGACGGACAGACGGACAGACGGACAGACGGACAGACGGACAGACGGACAGACGGACAGACGGACAGACGGACAGACGGACAGACGGACAGACGGACAGACGGACAGACGGACAGACGGACAGACGGACAGACGGACAGACGGACAGACGGACAGACGGACAGACGGACAGACGGACAGACGGACAGACGGACAGACGGACAGACGGACAGACGGACAGACGGACAGACGGACAGACGGACAGACGGACAGACGGACAGACGGACAGACGGACAGACGGACAGACGGACAGACGGACAGACGGACAGACGGACAGACGGACAGACGGACAGACGGACAGACGGACAGACGGACAGACGGACAGACGGACAGACGGACAGACGGACAGACGGACAGACGGACAGACGGACAGACGGACAGACGGACAGACGGACAGACGGACAGACGGACAGACGGACAGACGGACAGACGGACAGACGGACAGACGGACAGACGGACAGACGGACAGACGGACAGACGGACAGACGGACAGACGGACAGACGGACAGACGGACAGACGGACAGACGGACAGACGGACAGACGGACAGACGGACAGACGGACAGACGGACAGACGGACAGACGGACAGACGGACAGACGGACAGACGGACAGACGGACAGACGGACAGACGGACAGACGGACAGACGGACAGACGGACAGACGGACAGACGGACAGACGGACAGACAGCGGAGTCTCAGTAATAGGGTCCCGTTTGCACCGTTCGGGTACGGAACCCTAAAAGTGGTCGGAAGTCGTCTAACCGCCTATTTTTCTTTGAATTCTGCCACAAAGCCGCTCCAAAGAGCCAACTGTGTGTATGCGTTAAGTTACTGGGAAAGAGCCAGGCTAACCAAGCAAAGGCAAGCCGCGGATAGTTTCAAGAATATTGCGGCTTAGCGCGGCTTATGTCTAGGAACTAGACTTAATAACTTCACCACAGACCAACAGAGTGGCTTAGTAAAGGTCGAGCTGTATACAAATTCTACTCTAAATTATACTCGTACAGAAATACTGTTTTTTTATGCAAATTATAGTCAAGTCCAAATACTGAATAAATGAACCGTTTTAACTTTTTAAGTATCTAAATTCTTTATTGAACATAAAAGGACACAAAATGTGTGCAAAAGTGGAAATATCTAGAAGGGTATTACTTGCACGTAGGCGGGGATCAATGTCCCGAAATTTAAATTTATAATTAAGGTAATTGGGTAAGGTAGGGTTAGAAGGAACATTAAAAAGAAAAGTAAGAACATGGATATTACGGTAGAAGTTACTTTACCATTTTATTGAAGTGGCCGTTTTATATAAACACACAGACTCACTTTGTTACTAGGTTTAAACTATTATCCGCCTATATATAACGTCCAACAAAATATACTGAAACTATTTAAAGGGTGTATTCAGTCCATGGTACTGAACAACTTTCCCCAAGGAACATATATCGAAATATGAAAAATATATGTCCGTCTGTCCGTCTGTCCGTCTGTCCGTCTGTCCGTCTGTCCGTCTGTCCGTCTGTCCGTCTGTCCGTCTGTCCGTCTGTCCGTCTGTCCGTCTGTCCGTCTGTCCGTCTGTCCGTCTGTCCGTCTGTCCGTCTGTCCGTCTGTCCGTCTGTCCGTCTGTCCGTCTGTCCGTCTGTCCGTCTGTCCGTCTGTCCGTCTGTCCGTCTGTCCGTCTGTCCGTCTGTCCGTCTGTCCGTCTGTCCGTCTGTCCGTCTGTCCGTCTGTCCGTCTGTCCGTCTGTCCGTCTGTCCGTCTGTCCGTCTGTCCGTCTGTCCGTCTGTCCGTCTGTCCGTCTGTCCGTCTGTCCGTCTGTCCGTCTGTCCGTCTGTCCGTCTGTCCGTCTGTCCGTCTGTCCGTCTGTCCGTCTGTCCGTCTGTCCGTCTGTCCGTCTGTCCGTCTCTCCGTCTGTCCATCTCTCCGTCAGTCACAGGGCTCTATCTCTTAAACCGTAATAGCTAGACACTTGAAATTTTCACCGATTATGTGTTACTGTGGCGGATATAACAACAAATACTAAAAATAAAAAATAAGTAAAAATTAAAGGGGGTCGTCATACTCGTACAAGAAACGTGTTTTTTTTCAGCGTTTTTAACTTGATCTTCATAATGGCATTAACTAGATTCTTAAAATTTTCACCAATTATTTATTACTATGACCACAATAACAACAAATACTAAAATTAAAATAAAGTTAAAAATTAAAGGGGATCGTCATACCAGAAACGTGTTTCTTCAGCGTTTTAAAACATTGTACGGTGGTACGGAACCCTTCATGTACGAGTCCGACTCGCACTTGCCCGTTTATTCTACTACCGTTAGTTTTTATTTTCGTGAATTCGATGGCTGTTAGCGCTCTTGTAATTATTTTGAAATATGTCATTGCACATAAATTAGCTTTAGACAAGCTAAAGAAAAGCATAAAATAATAATAATGCACAAAGTTAGAGCAAAAGACATAGAAATTAAAAGTACAAGAATTTTATTTCGCAACTTTTTAGGGACGACGCGTTTAACGAATACAGGTACACTATCAAGTCTTTGTCCCTAATATAACGGGGCATACAGAGCCTAGATTTAACGCTGGAAGGCTGTCCAAAAATTCTTGAAAACAAAGATCATCACTAAACTGTGTCACTCCCGTATATGTATCGAAAATGTAATGGCCCCTCCGGGTGGTAAATTCAGTTATACGAATCGTTTGTCCAGATTAATAAGAATGAAATTAGCTTGCAATGGATGTCTAGGTATCTATACAAAAAGGTGCTGAGTTCTGACGTGAGCTAAATTAAACCATATCGCTAGCCACATTGAATAGATATTTCTTTGAATTTCTTTGCTGAATGAGACGTCTGTACTCGTACGTTAGTATTATTTATTATGTGACTAAAGACTTGTGTTTACTTATATAAGCTACGTTGCGAAAATAGGCAGTTTCTAGTTTGATTGCTTTTTCATATTTGTTTGTGCCTCCACCGGACACAAGATTGTTATGTACTTACATTGAAAGGTACGAGCAAAGAAAAGATGAAACAACTTAAAAGTTGTTAAAATTGCGGGAGAACTCCCACTGCACTGCAAAACCAATTAAAAAGTAATTTACTAAAAACGTAACTTACTTTTATGCGCTACAAGCATAAAAGTGCTCGGCTCCGTTTTTAATTTTACTTTACATTTAAAAATTTGCTGCGGACGAGTTGAAAATATTTGTGTATCCTATAGCGGATGGGTTGGTTATCACAAATAGATGGTATAAATTAATTACACATGCGACGCTGCTACTGTTCTCTGTTACATATCAAATGAACGGGCTTGTTGTAAGAATCTCAAATATACTGGGTCTAACTAAATATACTGAAACTATTTCAAGGGTGGATTCAGTCCATGATACTGAACAACTTTCCCCGAAGAACATATATCGAAATATGAAAAATAATTTTTGATCTCCCATACAAGTTGACCGGTCAGCTGATCCGAGTTTGTATGGAAAGCCAAAAATTATTTTTCATATTTCGATATATGTTCCTTGGGGAAAGTTGTTCAGTATCATGAACTATAAATAGTTTCAGTATATTCTGTTAGATGTTATATATAATATGTATATTATATAAGAGCCCTGTGGTAGACGGATGGACAGCAGATACAAATAGATACACTGTTACGTCTTTATTCCTAACGGGGCAGACAAATCCTAGGGTAGCAAGGCCCAGGCCACTTTTAGCGTGATGGTTAGATATGAAGGTGGACAAAGGAAATCATTATAGTGACAAACAGCAGAGTCTTACTAATAGGGTCTAAATAGGTCTAAAAAGGTTGGTAAAAAGAAGTTTTGATGAATATAAGAACTCAGTGATTATTAGAAAGTTTTCCCGAAGGTTACAAAACATTTCAATATACCTGTCATCAAAATGAAGTATTTCTTGTTTACGAGTATACGAGTATTAGCCGAGTGCGATTCAGACAAACTTTCCAACCGTACAATACCCGGCACATAAGTTGACCCAAAATGGCGGCTCTGCGCAGGTATAATTAGAGGAAAAAGTGTGCGCAGTGACCGCCATTTTGTGTCAACTTATGTGCCGGGTATTGTACAAGTGTCGGCAGGTTCGTTCTTAAAATTCTAGGAAATGAAAATTTCTAGATTTTAAAAGGTATTTCGTGTTCCGGAGAATTATGTTAGGAAGTTTTCGAGCTTACAACTAAGTACTTAACTGGTACTTGTGTAAGTAATTTTACTAAATAAGACGTGAGGTGTACGCAAATTGACTAATCTTTTCTGTACTTACATTTTATTTTCAGCGGGCACTCTTTGTACGAGCCATGCTCGCACATTTCAGCTACACACAATTTAGGTCGCGTACTTAAAATTTTAAATCTAATAATAGCAATCAAAGAGACACTATCGAGCAGCGATCGAGAAAGGACCCGTCACACCCAACTCTACACCAAGTAACACTTATGAACAATAAACCAGTTTCTACGTGACATGGTCTTGTACCTCCAACCCAATATCAACATCTCTTCGGTGTATGGCGTAGGCCTAGGTGGAAACCGAAGCCTGCGCCGTACACTCTTTGAGATAACTGGTATATATATTCAATGTCAATGATTCTTTCAGTGTTTTTGTTCGCGTCATTTCGGCCCGCCTCAGCTGGCTGGCCCATACCTTAAACAGAAAACAAATATACAAGCACTCCGCCGGGCCGGCACGCGCTTCTCGTCAATCATCACTGCTAATTTCTCCAAAACTTTGCCGAAATTAATTTCGCAGCAAGAGGTGGGTATGGGTATAGATCACATCGGTCTAGTAGAGTAGCGAGTTATGCATCGAGTGTCTTCGTTGTGTAATATACGATTTCATGGCTTTGAGGAGTAAATTTTTGTAATTATAATTTTCGCTTGGGCCGAAAAAGCTCGGCTGAAAACGAAAATATAGCCAAATCATGATTTTTTGGCCGAAAGAGATTTCATCTTGGCGCAGTTCCGGTTACATCGTCAGCTGTGCTGTTTCAGAGCCTAGGGTGCGCTTTCTCGCTTTTTTATTATATTTATGTCAATAAATATTTTTTGCAAAAACTAACCCTGTAAAACTCAAATTTGATAAAACTATGTTTTATCAAATTTGTCGAATTGACCAATTTAAAATCATCCATGAATAATTAAACTTTTTAACAAAAAAAAAACAACCAACTTCATTTTCTTTGAGAGGTTTCTTCCATAGGTATCTTTAAAGTCCTTCGTCATGTCTTTACCAAATGAATATGGACCAACTTAGTAGTAAGGGCTTTCAAATAAAAAACATAATCAAATAAAGAATCATCAAAATGGCGAAGATATCGCGTAACATACGTAAAATTATATAAAAAAAAAACAAAGGTCGAATTGATAACTTCCTCCATTTTTAAAGTCGGTTAAAAATGCAACCTACCTTTCCTACACGGTTGATAAAAATCTCAATTTTTTTATGAGTTGCGATTCTATCAAAATCAAATATTTATTCAGTAATTTTACACGTCAATAATTATAGTGTACGTATAGTGTCTATATAAATAATCTTGCTACTCATAATAGAATTGAATTTCCTAGTTTTGCATTACATACATAGTGTTAATTAACTTAATTAACGTTCGTAATTTTCTTGACGGTCTGTCTTACGCTATAATTATTGAATTGTCGGCGTGGCAGACTATTGGCGCCGCATTCTATATAAGTTGTAATTTTATATTGAGAATTGTAACCTACTTTGCTGTAAACTTTCACTAGAAAATTGTCTTTCTGTATCTTTGACCATCACCACAGCGGCGACACTCCCTGTACGTTAGAGTTCGAACGCCGCCGGTGACCTTGAAATGAAGTATCGTGTGGTGCGTGAGAGAAACGCGAACTAGGTACGACCAAAGCAGTCAGCGATGGCTCGTTTCACGCACCGCGCGCCTCTCAAGGCCCCCTCGCACATCCAGCCACCCACACATAGCCGCAAGCGATTTTACGTGCACACATGCTTAAGTGTCGTTTCTTTTCGCGTAGTGTCTATATTCTTTGCCATCACTCCAACCATCCGAGCGTACTTCCGGTTGCATCCTCAGCGGTGACGCTTCATAGACCGGGTTCCACTACCTGACCTAGGTAATTTGACGAAGTTACTAATGTTTACACAGAGCGACTGCCTTCTGACCTCCACAACCCAGTAGACCAGAACCAATCCTAGGACAGGCATTCTTATTTTATATATTTATTTATTAATTTATATATTATATATTTAAATTTTGTAGTACATTAAACATAACTCGCAAACATAGGCCCTGATAAGGTCAGGGCGTTCTTTTAAAAAAAGAAAAAAATCCAAGGACAGGTAAACAAACGCTAAATGTCATTCGAAACTTACAGCTTTACGCGCCTTCCGAAGCACGAAATCGTTTTTCTTTTCGGATAATCAGGTGATTCAAAGCTGCAATAACCTAACCAGACTGGAAACAACTTTTTACAAAGTGTGCTCCCCAGTGGAATTTGAACCCACGACTCTGGGACCACGGAGGCAGTCAAATATATCTTTGACCAGCACTAAGAATCACGCCTCTATTCCTAATCAGGTAGAGGCACATGGCCGCAAGTCCCAAATGCCACGATAGAGTGACGTTGGGCGTGAAGCAAAATAGTAAAAGAATACTAGCGGCGACATGTTTCGACCTCATCCGGAGGTTGTCATCAGGGCGAATGTGACGCGCGACGCCGCACGACGACGTCCCGAACTACACTGATTTTTTATTTTGAGTTACCCGTATGTAACATATATGAGTATCCTCAGTAGTGTTCTTTGAGAAAAGGTAGTACCGGTAGTTTTTTTAAAATAATAATTATAAATATAGAGATTATGATGGCATTGTACTAGTAAATAGATTAAAAATTAATATTAAAAGTATTGTGTGTAAATAAAATAAAATAAAATAAACGGGCAAGTGCGAGTCGAACTCGTACATGAAGGGTTCCGTACCTCCATACAATGTTTTAAAACGCTGAAGAAACACGTTTCTTGTATGACGACCCCCTTTAATTTTTAACTTTATCTTATTTTTTAGTATTTGCTATTATAGCGGCCATAATAATACATAATCTGTGAAAATTTCAAGTTTCTAATTAATCTAAATACTGGGTGGCGCAAAAGTAAAGACCCTATTTGGTTCAGCTATAACATTTTTTCTAAATTAGAAAACTAGATTTAGGTTTTTTTAAATGTATATTTGTGCCATTAAATTTCGTACCATTAGGATTTAAAGATGATGTCTTTTAATGGTGACCTCCAGAGTTGATACACATTTGAGCCCTATTTATGACATTTTGCATAACTTGCCGTAACACTTCCTGCGATATGTTCGTTATTTCTTGACGAATGTTTTCTTTTAGAGCTGCGAGAGTCTGTGGCTTGTTCACATACACCCGAGATTTCAAAAAACCCCAAAGAAAGAAGTCTGGACTGGTCAGATCGGGTGATCTTGCAGGCCAAGGCAAATCGCCAAAACGAGAGATAACTCGGCCTGGAAAAGCGTCCCTCACTAAGTCCATAGTGTCGCGCGCTGTGTGTGCCGTAGCGCCGTCTTGTTGAAACCAGATGTGCTCCAGCCCCAATTCGTCCAAACTGGGTATCAAAAACTCTCGTAACATGGTTCTGTAGCGTTCTCCAGTGACAGTTATCGCATTGCCTCCAGCGTCTTCAAAAAAATAGGGTCCGATCACTCTGTCAACACAGATGCCACACCATACAGTAACTTTTAGTGGGTGTAGAGGTGTTTTTTGAATAATGCGCGGATTATCAGTGCCCCAGAACCGAGTATTCTGCTTATTGACATGCCCTGAGAGATGGAAATGCGCTTCGTCACTCATAACCAATTTTGAAGGAAAATCATCCTCTTCAAGGTTGAGGTTTATGACGCGCTGGCAGTAATCTAGACGAGCTCGGTGGTCAGCAGGCAGCAGCTGATGAGTCATTTGAGTTTTATACGGGAACATCTTTAAGTCTTTCACCAAAATACGCTGCAGGGTCCGTCTGGAAATGCCCAATTGCGTGGCACGTCGCCTCGTTGATGTTTCTGGACACTCTTCCACATCTTCGCGCAAAGCATCGATATTTTCAGCTGAACGGCCTGTTCTTGGTCTCCCAGACTTAGGTCTATCCAATGTTGAGCCAGTTGCTTCAAGGCGTGTGGCAAAGCGTCGAATTGTGCGACCAATCGGTGCCGGACGATGGTGAAATCGTCGACGAAATTCACGTTGTGTTCTTATCACTGATGAATTATTCCGTAAGAACATTGACACAATTATTCCACGTTCTTGGGGAGTAAAACGGTCCATGTTTATTTTCAGTGTATTTTACATTTGTTCACTACACAATTTTCAACAACAGAATGACAGAAAATGTCATATAAAAAAAATAAAAGTATTTTCTTTAGTGCCAGTACTTTTGCGCCACCCAGTATATATAACTCAAAGGTGACTGACTGACTGACTGACATAGTGATCTGTCAACGCACAGCCCAAACCACTGGACGGATCGGGCTGAAATTTGGCATGCAGGTAGATGTTATGACGTAGGCATCCGCTAAGAAAGGACGCTAGTGAATCCGCGGGCAAAAGCTAGTTCCATTATAAAGATCTAGTTAAAAAGGCTGAAAAAACACGTTTTTTGTATGACGACCCCCTTTATTTTTGACTTTATCTTATTTTTAGTATTTGTTGTTATAGCGGCTACAGTAATACATAATCGGTAAAAAATTCAAGTGATAGTGATAGATAGAGCCATGTGACAGACGGTCAGACGGACAGACAGCGGAGTCTCAGTAATAGGGTCCCATTTGCACCCTTTGGGTACGGAACCCTAAAAAGATTGTTTTGACTTGTTGCCATCAAGTCAAAACAGATACTTTTTAGCTCTAGCGGATTTAAAAGTCAGGGAGATTTGCATAAAACATCAACGAATCATGATCTTGTTACCATCTCTTATAGCACCCAACATGTCATAAGTACAAAGTTAATCGATCACTAAGCTACGTTAATGACCCCTTAACCCTCGTCAGGATCGGTCAAACAGACCTTTGTAGGGTCCCGTGTACACCATTAATTATTTAGAGGACGCCGGGACGCGCATAATAATCGTAGACTTCTGATGTACAGTTTACGGTGTACGTCGTGCATTGATTAACGTAGTCTGTTACTTTGCAATCAGTCTTTTTCTTTCAGTTGGTCTACTACACAGTTAGAGGAAAAAATGTATCTGGTTGGTTATTATTCCTATAGCTATGTTTGTGAATGTCAATGCTAGTTATTACATCGAGCATTAAAAAAATTAGGGAATGTTATCCTTTGTCATAATGACTTAGTCATAATTTTTATTGTCTTAACCATAGTTTGACATATTGTTCTTTTTCATAAAGTTAATGTATACTTTTTTTATGTTCGAAAGGATTTTATTCAAGAATAAATGAAATGAAATGCATGACTTGATTTCGAGACTATTTTAACAGGTTCGCAGTCCGATGAGACACATGTGCCTCATGGGTGACTTCACTTATGTGCCTCATGGCCAGTGTCATTTTTACTACGAGGGCGTGTACAAAGAAGTTCGCAACTTGCTTCGGGACTGTGAACTGAATGGTAGGTACTGGTAAATTACAATGAGACGGCGGCCCATCGGCGCGCCTGTCAGCATTTCTGCTTCTAGGTTAATAGTTTATGAACAGCGTAGCTCGTACATTTAGAATTACGAGTACATATATAATATAAAATTTCTTAAAAACTAAAATAAAGATACAATAAAACTACTCACTAAACTACACTACTTAACTAATATTTACAAATAAAAAAGGCCGGGTAGTTCTCTACCCTGCGGCAACATGCCCAGAAGGCTGACAGCATTGCCACGTTGTATGGCAATACTTATTTTTTACAATTCATTAGCTATTTTCCTCTTTTTACGACAAACCTAACTCAATGATCGAACTTTGGCTAGCTTTATAGCCCCCGACAAAAAGAGGGGTATTATAAGTTTGACGCTGGTGTCGGTCTGTCTGTTCGTCTGTGCCATCGTAGCATTCAAACGGATGGACCGATATCGATGCGGTTTCTTTTACGTGAAATCAGGTTCTCTTGCGATGGATCTTAGCTATGTTTGATGAAAATCGGTTCAGCCGTTTAAAAGTTATTGGGGATTAACGCTTGAAAGTCAGGGCCTTCTCTAGCAAATATATAGATGGCGCTATGTGGTGTACATCACGAACGCCGCGCGCGTGATCGGTAGTTCCACTAGTCATCACTAGATGGCGTTCTTGACAGTCGGGGTTTTTTTTAATTTGCCTACAAAACTAAATAAAATAAATAAACTGCAAATAAACTGGTTTACACTGAATCTTTTATTCTACGTCAATCGGATAAAAATATAATAAATTTTCCATACATTGGGCAGATAATCGCGTTTTATAAAAACAAAGGGGTAACAGAGGCATTTGTTTACGATGCAGTGAGGGAAAGTGAATTGGTCACTCGGAAAATTCGGGTCAATGGGTACCCATGAGCGCGTTTGCCCTGTTGACTGTGTGTGTAGCTAGTCTCTCTAGTCGGTCATATTCTGTCCTTTTATTTTAAATCGCATTCTTGGACCTTTGAATCCTATCTGTCACTTGAAGAGTACGGGTCAGTGAGTACCTTCCTGTCTGTCCTCTTGACTGTGTGAAGCTAATAATGAGTCAAATTCTTTTTCTTTTTAGCGCTTGGAATTAATAAACAGTCACTTTGGATATTTAGATCATTGGGCGATGATTCGCGCGTCTACGTCAACCCCGAGCCTTTTTAGCCTTTTTAACCCTTCATGTACGAATCCGACTCGCACTTGACCGGTTTTTCTAACATCGACTGATTTTCAACCTTGTAGCTATATTCAAGGAAAGTATTTTTAAGGCGAAATAAAAAATATATATACTGACATATGTATTATGTATTCATAATAAAAACCAAAGATATCAGCAGACAAATGCATACCAAAAATGTCCCATTTGAATGACAGTTGTCATGTCACCGCTCGGTGCCAGGCTCATTGTGGGCGGCGGCCAGCGAGCGGGGAGGTCAACGGCCGCGCATATAGTAAAGTATAGATAAGCCGTTTATTAGAAATTTGAGAGAATTTTGTTTTAACGAGAAATTAAAATTATATTACCTACTGTTTTGTGTTTTATCAATAGATTTTAATATAGCTACTACGGGTTGCAAAATCAACCCTTAGACGCCTCTTATGATACCCACATGAGGAGGAGGATTGGGGTGGTGACATGTTTTTCTACTGATGCATAAACACACACATTTTTCCTCCTTTCTTCTTTTTATCACCTGAGATTACAGTTAACATTGATGAATTATTTTCATTTATTTAAGTTTATTATACACAATCTTAAAACAAGACGAAACTATCATCATCATCACCACCATCATCATCATCATCGTCATTTTTCAGGGACTGCTGGGCATAAGCCTCCTTCTGTCTGCGCCGTCTTATTCTGTCCCTGGCCATGGCAATCCAATTCTTTCCAGCAACTTGCCTGACATCATCGTCAACCCACGCCAGGCGTACTCACAACATTTCTAATTTCTGGGATACCATTCGGTGATGGCCTTACTTCACCTAACGTCGTTCCTTCGAGCCAGGCGTCCTATCCATTTTAGAGTCGCGACTCTAGAAAGCACGTCGTGAACTTTTGTTCACTGCGTTGCCAACTTGGTCTTGCAAATTGATACCGAACATGACTCACTCCATGGCTCTTTGTGCAACTGTAATCTTTTACATGGTGCCTTTTGTAAGAGTCCATGTCTTGGTGCCATAAGTTATTGTGGGCAAATTCTGGAAGGTGCGTAATGTTATTGGTCTCAATTGATAAAGCTAGATTATGAATAATGTTATTATTACTCTACAATACTCACAAGACACTAAAATTTACAAGAAGAGTTCAGTTTAGACAGGTGAATCGGATATCAATGTTGACCGTTTAAAATCTGATACCAACGTTTGTTAGTTAACACTTGAAATAAAGAAAAAAACCTCCAAATAGAAACGCACTTTATATCATTTAATACTCTGCCCATTCTGTCCTAAACGTGACACGATTGCGTGGGCTCATTATCGCCTGGGTAGCAACAAGACAAGGCAAAGATAAGTAGTAATTGAGGATAGAAGGGCTACTCCACATTATCAGATTTAAGAAAAGAGTTATCGACAACGAATACGATGACAATGAGATGCGGCTCCGTGAGGCTCGAATTCACAGTCGACGCAATAGGTTGCCACATTTTTTTATCTGCCATTGTTTGATTCTGATAAAAGATGATGTCTTAAGAAACTTTCTCAATTCATTACTTTGTGATGGAGAAAGAAAAATTGCAAACCTTGTTAAAATGTGCAATCTCTATTAAAATGTGCATTTTTTTTTCACGCAAAAAGAATACCGTTTGGTTCCCGGCAGAGTAGAATAGGACCACTCCAAGTCTTCCCGTGGATGTCGTAGAAGCACAAGCAAAACCAGCTAAAACAAAGCTTATAAACATCAATGGGACCTCTCCAACCCGTCTGGCCAGTGTGGAGAGTCTAGGCCAAATCCTCTTACTGCTCTGACCACTTTGGCTCTAGTAGGTAGTACAGAGAGGGTCATGCTCCTGCACTGGATACTAAAATAAACCTGCTGATGATGATGACGAAAAAATTAACATCTTTATAGTATCTTTATAGCGAACAAACCCTCTGGTATCCATTTATTCCCTGGCCCTTCTCGACAAAGCCGACACACCTGGGCGTTGCGAGAAAAAGTAACAAAGAACCTCGCTCGATAATAGCGTGTTATTTACGGTAATTATTTCCAGCAGCGTTATTTGTGGAGGCTTCGCAAAAATCCTACTTTACAACCTTCGGGGACGGATGGCTCGCGATCAATTGAAGCCTCCAGATTTATCGTTACGAGGGAAATTGTGGATTTCGACGTGAGTTACTACTTTGTTTATAGTTTGTCTGTTTTATGACGCGGTTGTGATATGTACCTAATTTGCATAATGTATATTTTAGAGACTAATCTTTGAAAATAAATTTAATTGTCGGCTTTTAGCTGATCTAGAGGAAAGGAAACCCTTAGAATGTACAGGGTGTCCGGGGGCAATTTGTACATTTTTAAAAGTAATTAATTTTAAACCGGGGGCCGCGTGGTTCTGCATTGCTGTGAATTTACAATACTGGTAGTCAGTCACAAAGAAACGTTGTTTTGGGCTTATGCTCTTGAAGCATGATACTTAACAAACAATTTTTACTCGTTAGAGCGCAGCGGAAGTTCTGTAATTGATACTTGTACCTATTTTCCACGAATACGAGATGCGCCATCAATTTGATAGTGGGTAGCAAGATTCAGAGCTTCAAAATATGCTCAAAACGCTCAAAGCCAAGGCCCAGTTTCGGATAATTATTGGGCAGTATTTATTATTTTTTATAGAGTACATAAATTGTAATTAATTGATGATAATTTGTAAAGGTAAAGTTCGTAGCCGAGTGCAGTCAGAAACAATATCGACAAAAACGAGTCCAAGTCTTCTCGTGGATGTCGTAAAAGGCAACATAGGAAATACAAGCTAAACAAAGCTTACAAACATCAATGAGACCTCTCAAACCAATCTGGCCAGCGTGGAAAGTGTAGACAAATCCTCTAACTGCTCTGGCTGATATATAACTTAGGTTGTACATAGAGAGTCCCAGGGAACGTTCCCGTATTACTAGGGAATGTGACGGAATATTGGATATATGTATTTGTTTTATTATATAACCATATCAAGTGATGCATTTACGTTACTAAAATATCTTTACTAAAAAATATGTTTGATAAATAAAATTACAACATTCCCCGACATTTCCATTTTTTGGGAACATTCCCGGGAACGTCCCCGGAAATCTGGGGAACGGGAACGGCACATCACTACTTCTGCTGTTTCTAGTCTGCTACAAACTCGTTCCTTTAATTTAATAGTAACAAAACATGCAATATAAATCTAGTCACGGTATGATATTCTTTTTACCCTGCCAAATAAATAGATACCAGCATGTGTGATCTATAAAAGTAGCTAACTGATAACATACGCCTCCTTATCCATCAAATGCTTGTTCACAGCATCCCTAATAAAATTATGTGAACGAGCCTACCTGTGACTCGAGACGTTCGTAAAAGAGACATAAAGTTCCTCCAAGTTACCTCCCTTCGGCCCTGACACTTACGATATATGAGCGGAAAATAAACTATATCGGTTTCCCTTATATAACAATTTCATATTATCTATGAGCAATTCAATTTAAATATATATCTTTCTTATAGTACGATACGAGTATCTATGATATCTAATAATAGTTTTATTATGCTTTCCATGCTACAGTTTGTAAATTGTATGGGGCTGCGGCTTTTCTTAGGTGACTGCGTAATTTTCTACCTACTGCTACTAAATTGGCGCTTGCTCAAACCCTCTTGCTTCCAGTTTTAGACTACGCGGATGTCTGCTATCTCGATCTCACGGTGGACCAGCTTAAAAAGCTTGAGCGACTTCAAAACTTCTGTATAAGATTTATATTTGGTTTACGCAAATACGATCATGTCTCACAATTTCGCACTCAGCTCAAGTGGCTTCCTATTCGTTTTCGCCGAAATACTCATATCCTTTCTTTATTGTATAACATTCAATATTTCCTCCGATCCCCCTGTAATCTTAAGGAACGTTTTAAATTTCTGCATTCTAATAATTTATATGCATAATTTAAGTGAGTGTGGCCACACATTGGTCCACACTCATTTAATGATTTTAGCCATTCCGACTCGCTAAGAAGAAGAAGCAGAATTTAAGGTCATCAGAAAATCTAGATTTGGATATGCCTTTGCATCGAACCAACTTCTATGATCAGTCCTTCACGGTACAAGCTGTGCGTCTGTGGAATGAATTGCCGGTCTCAATACGGCGCCGGTGTGAGTCTCTCTATTTTTAAGAAAATGGCAGTAGATTAACTACTACCTAAAATGATTTAAATTGTCTATAGAAATTGAGATTTTTATAGGTATCAGTAAGTTTTTTTTATGTATTTATGAATACGAGTATATAAAAACTATATAAGTAAGTATATTATTTGTATGTAAGTGTAGTTTATGTTTTATGTATTTTATAAAGGTTTGTAAAATGTGTATAATTATGTGTAAGTTTATGCTCAATTTATAAGTCTAACTCTACTACAGCTATTTCTCTTTTCCCTTCTTGGTTAGTTACACCACCGTCATTGTCTTTCTCATAGTCCTCTCCATCCACTGGTTGTCTGGAAGAGATCGCTTTAAGCGATAAGACCGCCCATTGTACTAATGTTCTTTTAAGTTATCTGTTTATATATTTTCTTTTTTGGTGTACAATAAAGAGTTCTTCTATTCTTTCTATTCATGCTAGTGTAGAAAAAAAACTTTATATGTCCTACTTGTCTCCATAACATATTGTATAGGATCGTCTAACCAGCTAATAAGCAAACCTGTTCATACGCGCTCAGGACACAACTCCTCCCACCCCACCGCATACAGGGATATTCCTGTTAGGGTTAACCTAACAGAATTCATCTGTTGTTATTAATCCACGTGAGTCAAGTACAAGCTAATTATTACCTAACAATAACAAATGTATCAATATTTCTAAAATATCTTTAAAAATGTCTTCGCTTGGCATAAGAGCGTTGAGTAGATAGATAGATACTTTATTTGTGTAACTGAGGCACACACATAATATAAATAAATTAACACTAAAAATAAACAATATACGTCGACATTCGGTGTAGGTACCGCAGTGACACAAAAAGGCAGTGACTCAGCTATACACTGGCTCAGGGAGCAAACGCTGATTTTCAGGCATCACCATCAAGTAAGGGGAGTAATGTAACAGCTTGACTAGTAGGTGCGAACTTAGCGGTGTATGAACTTACCTCCGCCGGCGCAAGCACTGGCTGTTACTCAACTGCTTAAACACACACGGTAAATATAAACTTCACCGTACCATAATAGCATGTTCTCGTGCTAGTAATAAACATGTGTATCTGGAGCTTTAGTGTATAACTGAATCAGGCCTTCGTCTCGCACCTTTGGAATCATCTCGGTAGCCTGCCACTAACGACCGACTCCTTATACGACACAAAACACACGCTTGATGATAATCCGCACTCAAACCTGTCATAAAACGTAAAGGTGGAGGCTTCTTTCACTGAAATAGGATGTAGCGTATTCACAAAATTGTGAAGAATAAAAGCGTTTCGGCTACAATTTTATTCAATGGTTTCATTAAACCTCTACTTCATTACGTTGTTACTCCACGCGTATAGATCGTCTAGCTCAAAAATGAACTCGCCTATAAATTATTTCAATATGTAGGAGTAATGCATTGCGTGTGACATTTTAATTGAGCGAGTTCACAAATATTTTGTCATTACCAATTATTTAATAATGACAAAATATTTTTGAATGTGTCGTTAGGTAGATCAATCCCAGGTACACTGTATATGGTGGAACCCCGAAATATTGACAGGGCTAACACACAATACACGCTACTTCACCGTTTGGGGCGAACTTCTTGTTCTATAAATGTGCTTTAAAATCGCTGATCGCCTACGCTCGCGCTTTACCAAGATGTGGATCTAAATCTCCGATTCGCTCCTTACAAGTCAAGTGCGTAGTCAGAAAACGTCTAATGGGGCTATTACTTTTATAGTCGTCATTTTATTGACAACCTGCAGTTTATTGTGCAGTTTAAGTTTCAGATGTGATTATTTTGGTGTCTTGATAACCACGCTTATCCGCCACTCGGTGGTTCTGGGTTCAATACCCAGCCAGGGAAAGTTGGAAAATGGCCTTTTTACAAGCGTTTATTTAGTTTCATGATGCGCGGTAAACATTTAGGCGGTGATCCCTCTGCACCGTTCACCGTCGCGGAGCACGGGGCGGCAGAATTTAACATTGCATGCAAGTATCTCAATTTGTATAGAAAACACGCCTAGTCCAATAAACTGAAAACGCGTCAACGCGCGGGAGCGTCAGTGTGTCGAACCGCGGAGTGGAGGAATTCTTAAATGAGTTCGGTATCCATTCTCCGTCGACTGTAAAGTGAATATTTGGCGCGGGGCCGTCGAGACAGATCTGCGCCTCCGTCGCCACGCGTGGAATCTACCGATCCGCGCACCGAGGCGGGGCGCGTTTCCAGTGGGGGAACCGCCGCAGTGCAAAGCCTCGCGAGGACTACAGCTCACAGAGCCGCTAGTTGTCAGATTAAGTAAGGTACTACAGAGCTACGTCGTAGCCACCGTAGTCGCTTAGCCGAAGTCTGCTACGCGTCTACACCGCTACGAGCTACGGCGTAGAGCTCTCGAGAAGCTGACTTGCTACTTTCTGCTTTATTATACATAGGGCGCACTGTAAGTTTCCGAAACTGGCCACTTACATAAACAATATTTAAAAATTTATTGCAACATTTGAAAATAGAACTCTTTGGCTATAGAATGCAGTTTGTTTCATCTGACTGTCTTTTGTTTTTACCTTGTGGCGCCATTTAAAAAATTGTGTGTCTGCATCAACATGGATTTAACTCGTGAAAATTTTCGTAGTATGATTTTCTACGATTTTAAGTGTAATTTGACAGCTCAACAGAGCATCGCTCGGCTTGAAACAGCTTTTGGCAATGAAGCACCATGCAAGACAACTGTTTATAGCTGGTTTGCAGAATTCAAGCGTGTCGTATCAATCTCAGTGACGAATCTCGCGATGGTCGGCCGTCCACCGCTGTGACCAACAAAAACATCAATGCTGTGCGCCGTATGATTGAAACAGACAGGCATGTGACCTACCATGAAATTCGCGCATCCTTAGAAATAGGCATGAGTCAAATACAATTAATCCTACACAAACATTTGGGTGTGAGAAAGCTGTGCTCGCGGTGGATCCCACACAACTTGACCGAGGCTCAAAAAACAGACCGCGTCACTTGGTGCAGTGCCATGCTTACCAGATTCAACGAAGGTGCGTCAAATTTGGTGTGGGACATAGTAACAGGTGACGAAACATGGATTTATTGCTACGATCCCAAAACAAAGCAGCAATCGAGCGTATAGGTCTTTCAAGATGAGCCGAAACCAACCAAAGCGGCGCGCGTGAAAAGTGCATCTAAGCGGATGATTGCTTCTTTTTTTAATAAAACTGGACACGTGGCTACTGTTGCTTTAGAGAATCGTCGTACAGTGAATAGTGACTGGTACACGACCATTTGTTTGCCGGAAGTTATTGACGAACTCCGTAAAAATAACCGTAAACGCCGTATCATCCTGCACCACGACAATGCTAGTTCTCACACGGCCAGACAGACAAACGACTTTTTGAAGGCGAAAAATGTAGAACTCATGAGTCATCCTGCATACAGTCCCGACCTGGCACCTTGTGACTTTTTTCTGTTCCCAAAAATTAAGAACCAATTAAGCGGTCAACGATTTTCATCACCAGAAGAGGCTGTCGAGGAGTATGAAAAACACGTTTCAGAGGTCACCACAGAGGAGTGGCACAAAAGTTTTCAAAACTGGTTTCATCGAATGAAAAAGTGCATAGACGCCAAGGGAGATTATTTTGAAAAACAATAAATTAATTTTGTACCTTTAATAGTATTTTTTCATATTCATTCCGGAAACATATAGTGCGCCCCACGTATGGTCTGCTTTAGTATAGGTCGCGTCATGTTAAAAGAACGCTGATAGAAAGTAAAGGGGTGTGTTTGCGCATAACGGGCAGATGAGAGAGACAAATGGAAGAGAACTCATACTGCACCGACAAGAGCATAGCTCTTAAATATAGATAGTTAAATAGATTACAAAATAAAGTATCGTTAAGATAGTATTCCATAATACAAGTTAAAACTTACTTTAGGGCTAGCTCAATCGGTGTGATTTGTCATTATTTATCTATATATCTTCTATGCTGATCTGGGAGAAAATAAAAAAAACTTAAAATGTACCAGATGCTTCTTTTTTTAGCGCACATCATAAAAGCCAATAAAGGAAATGGGTGAATGTGGCAATAATAAATAATAGGCGATACGGCTAGCAACCCATCACTATTTTGATTCCCTTTATTCACCTTCACGACAATTATCATGTTTGAGTTTTGCGGCCCAAAGCTCTATCTATCCGATTTTACAATTGTACGATTGAACTATATGCTAATATTTTTTTTACTATATATTTATTAGTAAGAAGATAAAGGAAAAGGTGAACGTTGTGTCGTACAGCGTTGACATACTAATTAATGGTCAGAAACTCGATCTGGTTGAAAGTACTACCTTTTTAGGAATCACAATTGATTCGAAACTTCAATGGGGCGCTCATATAACTAAACTTTCTAATAGGCTTAGCTCTGCGGCTTACGCTGTTAGGAGAATAAGACAATTGACAGATGTAGCAACTGCTAGACAAGTATAGTTACTTTCACAGTCTAATGTCTTACGGGATATTTCTATGGGTGAGTGCAGCCGACATTCAGACTATTTTTCTTTTACAAAAAAGAGCAATTCATGCTATTTACGGTTTAGGATCGAGAGACTCACTGAGGGAATTATTCAAGGAAATAGGTATACTTACTTTTGCATCACAATTCATATTTGAAAATATAATGTATGTAAGGAAAAATATTTCCATGTTCAATAAAGTAAGTGATTTTACAGATAGAAATTTACGTAATAAGAATGACTTAGTTAGCCCGTATTACAGGCTGAATACAGTCAGTAAGTCTTTTATGGGGAAGTGTATACTTTTTTATAATAAATTGTCAGAATCGGTCCTTGATATGCCAGACAGAAAATTCAAAGCTTATGTAAAGAAAGTACTTTGTGAGAAGGCTTATTATAGGACCGATGACTATCTTAAAGACAAAAAGGTCTGGCTTGAGCTTGGCGCGGGTCCCTCTTAAAGGTTTGTACACTTAGACATGTCATAATTTAGGTACATTGGTACATACTAAATTTACAAATTGACATTATTTTAAATTTCGTAATTCAATTTAATTATGACATAATAAATAATGTAATCTCTGTCCATCTATATAACTAATTTTAAGTTTTTAGTTTGTTAGTTGACGTCTTTGGAGAAAACGTGCAGTGCAGTTTGTTGCCGCTTCTTCTGCACTTGCGCCTAGGAAGCGGCGTAAACTTAGCTTTAAGTAACGATTTGACGTCAACATTTGTGCAAAACAAAACAAAGTGACTATTATTAAGAGATATTATAAATATCCTATGATAATAAAGATATTTTTGAATTTGAATTGAACAGCGAAGTAAAACAACAGGCAGATGAGAGAGACAAATGGAAGAGAATTCATACTCCACCCACAAGAGCATAGCTCTTAAATATAGATAGATAGATAGTAAGAAGATATTATTTACAAAAAAAAATGACTAAAAGTAGACAATTTACTTAAAACTACTTATAAATAAAATAGGCATTGCAAATAGAAAAAAAAACGTGATACGATACGAGTACGTCGATAATTTTTTTTACAGATAGCTTTTAAAAGCTTCTTAACTTTCGCTCTAAGCTTTACGACGCGATCTAGGGTCGTAAAGCTTATCACATCCCTAACTACTGGAGAGCAGGAAGGTGTCACATAAAGTTAGAAGTTTGACCCAAATCCTATACTTCTTATCTAATTGTGGTAATAGCTGTAGTAATAGCTAAGACTACTGTTACACTTTTGAAGCTGCCTAAAGGCATCTGATTTAGAAACAGTATCAAATATTTATTCAGTAATTAGGCCTTTGCAAGCACTTTTACACGTCATTAAATTTTAGTGTACATTACGTGTAGGTAATGTCTACCACCACCGACCACTGCCGAAAGAAACTCATTTGCACAGTTGGCCGCCTACACGCCAGAAGGGCTTTGTCAGTTTACAAAGATATGATGCCTAATACAATGTTATCATAATATCATCTTTCTCTGCCTTATCCTTATCCCACTCTTTATGTGGGGTCGGCCCAGTATGTCAGTTTTTTTCCATCTGGCTCTATCTCCAGTCAATTTGTTCGTCACTCCCTTCCTACCCATATCCTCCTTTACACATTCTATCCAACGTTATTTTGGTCTTCCTTTGTTTCTATGTCCCTTTACCTGCATTTTCAAAACCTGCCTGGTTATATGGCTTTCTCTGAACATGTCCAACAATGTTATCACAATATAATAACATGCAAAGCTTGCGAACGAGTTCCAAATTCAATTTACAGAAATACCTAAGTAATATTGAGTAGTTTTAAAAAAACGGAGCCGAGCTCACGAGTGGACACGTGGATCAGCCATCGTTGAACTCAACTATATGAGGGAATCCAGCGACTCAACTGATGATGCCGCCACCAGTTTGAACATTTTAGTGAGCATGCCAGGCTCGGGCTCGCAGACCTTACTGAGAGGAAATACAGGCTAATTTGGTTATCATATTGATCGTAGATTACAAAACTACTGCCTTTCGATTTTGATACAAGTATATCACGTCTTTGTCTCTGCGCTTAAAGAGCAGGCCACACCGCCCCAGTGGACGAGCGAGCGAGCGAGTTGGGCGAGCAGCGTTTCATTTATTTTTATTTGTATTTCAATTCACACCTCGAACTACATAGACAAGCTATATCAGCGATTCAATAATGGGACCGAAATATTCGACGATTCCAACGAAGCTATTCGTACACCCGTTAGATTAGCTTAGGTCTGTACTTCAAGTCGTGAACCAAAGTATGAAAAGAGGTGAAATAATGAAACGATTACAATGAAGGACGGAACGCTCGCTCGGCCCGCTCGCTCGCCCGTCCGTAGGTTTCTCCGAGAGTTTCTCTCGCCTCGCTTATTGGGACCGTAAAAACCAAAGGCACTTACAGCGTGATGGTGGGCATTAAGGTGGAAAATGGGAATCCAAATAGCGATGGGTTGCAAGCTGCATCGCCTATTAACATACATGATTCGGATTTTCTAAATAATATTTTTGTGTAGTAAACAAGTTCTATATTTCTTTTAAAGTGCGCGCCACGTCTCGGTGTGAGCCGACTCTTAGTGTGATCTCGTAAAATTCGAGTGCGCGAGTGTGGGAGTTTCGACGACTGAGAGTTACGTTTACGATAAGTGACGTCATAAAGAGATTTATAAGCCGTTATCGATGATATTTATTTATATACATAGCCGCCACCCGCCCCTTCGCTACGTGGACAAATAGTCCGGGACATAATCGGGAAATAGTCGGACTATGGAATAAAAAGTACGAAACGTAGATTAATGAACTGTTCGTGCTCGAAACCTCTCGTAAGTGATGTCCTTTTAACGGGCAATCAGAACGACGGTGACCGACTATTATTATTTTTAGCGTTTCTTTTGCATGTTAGCAAACCTGGGTGTGGCCCGCACTTGAATAGGTGATTGCTGGATTCATACTTATTGCAAAACTATAGGTGATTACTGGATTTATACCTACTTATTGCAAAACTATGGATGATTGCTGGATTCATATTTACTGCAAAACTATGCCTAGCGCTTTCATACTTCAACCAATCCCGAGGGTAGTCCGCATTTGGATTGGCCACAAGTTGCATAAAAATATACCGAGCTCCGAACTTTGGAAGATACGTAAAGCTTTAGTCCCAGCTGTCGTCAAGCTATGTCAGAAGCTTGAAAAATCTGACACCAGTATTTGCCACTAAGGGTTGCTACATATATAATCGGGCCGGCATTATTCGGCACAGCCAGGCGGTAAAATCTAATATATGTAAAAAGCCGATATAATTGCATCGGGTCGGCTTTATTGTTTCACTACTGCCGAACTGACAATGCCGTCCCGCTTATGTGTGTAGTAACCCTTAGTAAGCAAAGTAGCAATCTTGTTGCAGTAGTTCAGTTATGATATGATATGATCACGTGACGTCACGTAGCGTATGATTAATAAAGTGCTCGCGCTCGGGAACTCTTGTACGTGATGTCTTAAACGGGCAATCAACGGCGGTGAATAAATATTGTTTGATTTAGTTTTCTTTGTTGAACTTTTAACCCCCGACGAGGTGTTATAAAATTGACGTGTGTGTGGCATCGTAAGTTCCATAACGAATAGACCGATATCGATGCGATTTTTTTTTAAATTGAAATCCTTGTCTACTGAGATGGTTCTTAGATATGTTTGATGAGAATCGGATCAGCCGTTCAAAAGCCATTATTTAATTTGTCTCACAAATAAACTTGTTACTATAATACCTACTCAAAATAGAGAAAACATGATGATAACCTCTTTAAGGCCAAGAAGGACGAGCTTAGCAAGTACCATGATTTGGCCCACGAAGTAACTGCTATCTGGGGTGTGGATTCGATGATCTTTTCCCGATAGCTATTAGCTTAAGACTCTCTCGCTAGATGGCTGGATCAAGGATCAGATTCAGAGGACAGTACTATTGGACACGGCACGCATCGTCAGGAGGATTCTCTTTCTGCGGCCCTAGCTTGGGCCTTGCCTCATTGCCAGCGGGAGATACCCGTTGAAATCTTATAGCGAAGAGTCTGACCTGTTGGTCTTAAGTCAGATTAAGAAGGCAGTACCCGTCCTCCTGGACTCGACACGCATTGTCAGGATTCTCTCTCTGCGGCCCTAACCACCGGTAGCTTAGGCTTTGCCTCGTTTCCAGCGGGAGATACCCACTGCGGTCTTATAGCAAAGAGTCTGACCAACATCTTAAGACTCTCACGCTAGATAGCTGGGCCAAGGGTCAGATTCAGAAAGCAGTAGTCATGGACACGTCACGACTCTCTCTCTGCGGCCCTAACAGAGCTTAAACCTTACCTCGTTGCCAGCGGGAGATGCCCACTGGCAATAGGTTTTTATACTATGTTTTACATTTTTCTTTTATTTAGAAGAGAATAAAACCTATATTTGTTTGCCAACAGATGCTGGAGGCGAGAGTGGTGGCGGCACTGGCGCAGAGCCTGCAGAGGACGAAGAGACCGGCTGCTGGCAGACGTGTACCAACACGTGCCCGCCGCCGGTCCGGACTCTGTGCGGCTCCCACCGGTTCGACAACCTTCATGTGAGTACCATTCACTCGGTTCCATGATACTTTTCTCCGCGAACTCAGGGTCTTCTTTCAAACCCCTTGCACGTGAGGGAGGCAGCGACATTTTTCAAGTAAGTACATTGTGATATGAAGATTTGAACGTAAAAATCAGAACTGCATAACCCATAGGACTATGCCCGTGACACTGTTCGCGCGACCTTCGGCAACCGTTGACAACCGCCGCGTGACAGTGATATGAAGAGAGCTGCATAACCCTTAGGATGAGGATTATTACAGACGCTTGGCAGTATGCCCTCAACACTGGTGGCGCGACCATCAGTCAGCGACAGATTGTGATGGTCTCTCTGAGCCCTTAGGCGGTTAACTCCAAGGGCGAGAAAAGAAGAGAGAGCGCGATTTACATATGTAAGTCAATAAATCAAATAGTTGCGATCATATCGCCGTGTGGAGACACGTTCAGTTTATTGATAGAGTCAGTATAGAATTGGATGGCGTTTACCTATATTTATTGAGTAGCAGGACGTGTGATGATGACGTCACTGGCGGGGAGTAACCTCTTTATCGCATATCGCCCTGTCTGTCTTTATTATTTGGTATGAGTGAAGACATTATGACACACTAGGTTCCCTCGAATCCAGTCTATACGAATATTATTGTAAAGCACTGGCTTCTTCAATGCTGGTCTGGGAAAAAAGAAAAAACTTAAAATGAACCAGCTACTTCTCAAATCCTTAAATTCAAGTAAAGGAATTGGCAAAAATGCGAATCATGTTTAGTCTTATTATAAAACTAGGTTTAAAGATAAATCGAGTTTTGAAGTCGATCTAAACTAACTAACAAGGGAAATCTTATTATAAAACAAGGTCTATGTTTTAGTCTGAGGACAATCCTTGGTCCGGTCTAAACTTAAATCACGTTGGACCCTAGTTTAGGCTCGTACTAATCTTTGGCTTAACCACAAAATCATCACGTAAATCAAAATAAAACATTGAAATCGTAGTAAAACTAAAAACATACCTGATAACTATTAATAAATGCTTATTATATCCAGGAAATGTGTTGAAACTGCCATAAGTATGATTTAAAAGTATTTTTATTTTGCATTAAGTTTCCATCACAAAATTCTTACTAAGCACAATTTCAACACTTTCGTTCGTTTATCTTATTTCAGAACATTAAAAACACGATTTGATATTTCTAACACTACACAACACGCATATAAAAACAATATATTACTAGATTATTCACAATATTACAATATTAGAAACGTTAACAAACTTTTAGGTTACCGGGAAAAATATATGACGATAGACCTAATAGACCACAGACTAAATATAGAATTACGTTGTCAAAGTTGTCAACATTGCTGCGTTCCATTTATTTATATTGCAATAACTTTATTTATTGTCAATTCTTTGATTTTTAGTAATAAGATCAAGAAATAAGAGGTCTTTGGTAAAATTAGATACGTCTCATACTCGTATTTTTAGTTAAATTATTTTATAGATTATTCCTTTTGAAGTAAAATCTTTTCGAAAAAAATATATTACTATGAAAAACGGAACGTTTTTTCAACTTAGGCAGTCTAAGTTGGAACTATCGTGATCCGTCTTTGGTGGAGGTTTTAGAGGTATAATGAAACACAGTTTATCGCAGGTTTAACTTTTTATAATAAGACTGGTTCAGTATCATAGTCATCACTACTTTGATTTCTTCCATATTTTTGCCCACCATCATGCTAAAAGTGGCCTTTGGGTCTTGCTACCCTGGGCTCTGTCTGCTTAGAGCCGCAAACCAATTAGTCTTTATTTTTATATTGTATCGTTCACTTCCAATTAGCAATAGTTATCGATTTGCCTACTCCGATCTTTCATTGTTCATATTTAAACTCATAAAATACCCTCGGTTGGTTCAAACCCTTACCGATTGCAGAAGAATAAAAAACAATGAAAATAAAGAAATAAAAATGGTACAAGTATGAGAAACAATAAAGAGAACGGAACACCCGTTAATGGCTATAATCCACCGTAATTCACGTTGCCTTTTGTGAAACGAATGTCACGTGTTGTACAGTATTTCTAAAAAGTCTCGCTACACCTGCTGAACATTTTGAGGCGAAAGTTGACGTGAACATTTTTGAAATATCCGGCACCTCGGCCTTTCACCAGGCTTGCACAATATTTTGCGCCGAATAATTTGCCAAGCGAGCGAAGCGTCTCAGCTACGTGATTGCAGGTCGTATTTTTCAACCGATTTTGACGAAAATTTTCATGATTTCTTTATTTTTAGGCAGTCGCAATTTTTGATTGGGAAAAAAATACCTAACGCTTTTGAGGTTTTTCTGTTCTCACATAATCTCTAGTAATTTTAGATCAGCAATAGTACTCTAGTAATTAGCACTGAATAAACCTTTACAATCTTATTATATCGGCAACACTTTATATTGCTTGTACATGCTCGAGCTGAAAAATTCTATCGTCGTCTCATCATGATCATCATCAGGTCTTTTTTAGTCTCCACTGCAGAAGCACGACCCTCTCTGTACTACCAGAGCCATATATTAGCCACAGCAATCAGAGGATTTGGCCTACACTCTCCACGCTAGCCAGACGGGTTGGAGAGGTTCCCTTGATGTTTATAAGCTTAGTTTAGCTTGTGTTTCCTAAGCCTTCTGCGATATTCACAGGAAGACTTGGAGTGGCGAGCTCTCTATTACAATTCTATCAAATTCTGATGTAAGATACTCCAGTTTTTATAGGACATACATAGTCATACAGGGTGATTTTAAACATAGTAGCTAGAGGTATATTTGTACATAGGTATTCTGTGGGTGCCCTTCACTTCTAATTTCACTTCGCCGATTCTTATTGGCCTAAACTTGTAAAGCAAAAACCTATCATCTTATCTTATCTTATCTTGCGACTTGACGTGCTTCCCATTGTGAACCCCAATGTTCACAATGGGAAGCACGTCAAACCTTTGGGTTATATTGTACTTACCCCCATTGCCTTACTCACCCGCCTCGGGATTTCTGAAGAAGGACTGCATAAGCTACAGAATATCACCTGGTGCGTAGTGCCTGTAGTCCTCTAGCTCAGGATATGCTGATCTAAAGAGGTCCATGCGCTTACCAGCCATCGAGTCGCAGCTACACATGATGTGTCTCATTGCCTCCTCTGAATCCTCACATGCCCGACATTTTGGGCTATCAACAAGTCTTATTTTAAAGAGATGACTGCGCTTGTTGTAGTGTTCAGTCAATGCTCCCAATAGAATTCTTCCCTGTTTTCTGTTAAATTTATTTAACCGTTTGTACCACTTGGCAAAATCCTCCCTGAGTGTCTCTTTAGAGTGGGTGTGTCCACTTATATCACTCCATTCAGCCTTGTGTCTCATCCTGACATAGGCGTTTATGGCATTAGCCATATAACCATTACATATGATAGTCCTAAGAAGGGTTCGGGGCCTATAGGTATGTTACTCGACCCTTCCCTTGCCAGCTCATCAGCTTTCTCGTTTCCCTCGATGCCAACATTACCTGGCACCCAGACCAGCACCAGCTTGTTGTGCCTGCCCAGCTGATTTAGGGCACGCACACCATCCCAGACCAGTCTGAAGCCGATCCTGCTGGAACTAAGGGCCGCGAGGGTTGCCTGGCTGTCTGTCAGAATATAGATTTGGCGGTTCTTCAGGCCTCCTTCTAAATTCATTTAAGCACATACAGTTACCGCATACGTTTCAGCTTGAAAAACGGTAGCATACATAGGAAAAACCTATAGGTTAGATTATGTTAGAACTGCGACCAACACACGCACGAGCCGAGCGAGCGAAGCGAGCGTGCCGCGGCAGCGGCCGGTGAGTGCTAGGAATGTTCTATCCCTTTATTAGGTTACATATTGAAACATGTTTTTACGAACAGTTTTATCTATTATATAACTTAATAGTTTATATGTAATGTTAGTTCGATATACCGTTTCTCTAGTAACAAAAACAATTTGAAATATTTTTGTTCATGAAATTTTGTTCGATAATATGAAAAAATATATACTTATATTAAAAATCGTGGAATAGTTTTCTTAAATGTCAAAAAAATCTGTCTTCTAAAAGCCACCCTTGCTGCATGCTTGATTAGGCGTTACAGTTTTCTGCGTAATCTTTTTGTGCGAAATATTAATTAGTAATTGTGAATATTAGGAGTTTTAATTATTGGGCCTAATGACTGATTTGGGAAGTAAATAAATAATAAATAAATAAATATATAGGGACAAATTACACTATTTAAGCTAGCCCCAAAGTCAGTTTTTAAACTTGTGTTATGGGATACTAACTCAACGATACTATATTTTATAATAAATACATAAATATAGATAAACACCCAAGACCCAGGACAATTTGAAAAAGGCCGTTTTTCCAACTTGCCCTGGCTGGGGATCGAACCCAGAACCTCCGAATTAGTGGTGTAGCGTGTTAACCATTACGCCACGGAGGTCATCAAAAAACGGCGATAAAATTACGAGTATAGGGAAATCAAAAATAGGCTATAGTCAATTATTGTGCACCAACTAAAATAAGGAACACAAAAAATTAGGGGAGCCAATAGAGACCCGTATGAATTCTGTCATATGTAAGTTGTTTCATAATAAAAATCAAAGATGTCAGCCGACGAATGCATACCAGAAATCTCCCTTCTAATGTCACCTCCCGCTACCGGGCTCGTGGCGCGTGGCGGCTGGTGAGCGGGGAGGGCACTGGCCACGCGTATAGTAAAGCCATTTATTAGAAATTTGGGACAAAATTACAAACTGCTGCTTACTAAAACTGGCGAGACCTAAAAATACGAAAAAAATGCTATCAAAAGTCAAAAATGGTTTTTAAAAAGAGAGCAAAATGCAATATAATCTCGTAAATTCGCATCCGTAACTCAGACCTGCCGCACAAATTGGGGCGTGTGGCAAAAATGGCGAATGTTGCCACTACTCGTATTTTGCCGCGTCGCCTCGCTTTGAATACGGTGAACTAATTTGATTGTCACCATGTTTACGAGATGCGGTGCTCATATTTTTATATAAAAAAAAAATAACTTATAAGCGTGAACTCGTTTTTGTTGTAACTCTGCAGTATTATCAATCGGTGAATGTTTATTGTCTATTATTCAAGGAGTACATACCAATTTCTTATATACACTTTTCACGCATTAGAATCGTTTCATGACGTTTTTGTTTGTTTGTGGTCCTACATATTTTCATACTTGATATATTCTCTGTCGGCCTAAACTTTCAAGAATTATTCACAATGAACACATTTGTCAATGCCAAATAACATAAAACTTCCCTAATTATGTTTGTTGTGTTAAAATGTTTTTATATTTTTTCCGTAGCGAAGAACCTCAAATTTCTGACCTACATGATGACTCGTATAACAAATTTTAAAACTGACGATGCCAAATTTAGTTTTTTTTTTTTAACTGCCAGCATTTTTGGATTCTATATAGATTACATTCGTATGCAGTTTTCAAAATTTTCATCCCATGCTTTTCTTTTATTACTTTTCAATCCCCCGGGATTGAAAAGTCACTTGAGTCCTAATATTAAGAGATAATAAACGGGCAAGTGCGAGTCGGATTCGTACATGAAGGGTTCCGTACCACCGTACAATGTTTTAAAACGCTGAAGAAACACGTTTCTTGTATGACGACCCCCTTTAATTTTTAAATATTTTTTATTTTTAGTATTTGTTGTTATATCCGCCACAGTAATACATAATCGGTGAAAATTTCAAGTGTCTAGCTATTACTGTTCAAGAGATAGAGCCCTGTGACTGACGGACAGACAGACAGACAGACGGACAGACGGACAGACAGACGGACAGACGGACAGACGGACAGATGGACAGACAGCGGAGTCTCAGTAATAGGGTTTGCACCCTTCGGGTACGGAACCCTAAAAACATAGTTTACGAATAGATGAGATGAAAAAATACTTTAAATCCATTTTTACAGTCGATTAATCTTCTCAAGCCTCAATTTTTAGCATCATTGGCTGTCGTTTCTCGTAACAAAAACTGAAATGGTGGTTTCCGTCTGCTATAAAAATAAACTGGCCTTATCTGACTTTAAAATCGATTTACGGGCTTCGATGCGGCATACTTTGGGCTTATTTTAGCTCGGACAACTATAAATGTTGTTTACAAAAAATGTAACAAAGCTGTTAAATGAGGTGATATATTTTTACAGGCTTTATGTTTTGCTTTGTTATTCGTATGTGAAAACACTATACTAAAATGCTCTTGTACTCATCATCATCAGGTCTTTTTTAGTCTCACCTGCAGGAGCATGATCTTCTCTGTACTACAAAAGCCAGAGCAGGCAGAGGATTTGGCCTGAGCTGATTGAGCGGACACAATTATTGATATTTTTTTCAAAACTACTAGAAAAGCTAAATATTCAAACAATTGTATAATTAGAAGACATATTTTATTTTCGTTTTAAAAACAAACCACACAACCGATTTAAATAAATTTTCTATGGGACCGCTTGGAATGTATACCCTTACAAACAGAAAAATAATTTTCCAAATCAGTCCAGGCGTCTTTGAGCACCCTCCTCCTTTTTTTTAAGTCGGTTAAAAATCTAAATGGAAGGGTCTGTTTAGATGTTCTTAATCAAAAGAGACATGCGGGTATTAATAATCATTTCAAAAGTTATCTGCTGTTTCTGCTGCATGCTTTTCAAAAGTTTATCCGCCGCTCCCAAGAATTTCCAAAATACACACACACACACATACATTATCACGAAGCAGGCAGAGCATTTTGGGTTTTGAGGCTTTAAGCAGACCAGAACCGCAAGATCGAAACGCCACTTTTAGCGTGAATTTCCGTTCTATAGTGGCCTACGTCTAACGTATGAATAATGTTGGCCAATCTTCTTGTCGAGTCGAAAGGCTATTTAATTAATGCCAATAACGGACAAACACACTGTGATAGGGTAATGAATTGTTGTCACATTGCTGTATGACAGTTAAATCATTCAAGTTAAAAATACCAGCCAGCACTAATGTCAAATCTGTTTAAAACTTACACATACATACAACTTTAATCTTCGACGGACATCTTGTCGTCATTATGTTTGTATAGTATATTTAATTATTATGGAAACACAAGCCTTTATAAAAGTATTAATATCCTCCATGACATTTCAATGCGTGCAAAATAAACAAGGGGCAATTGTTTACATTCATTTATTTCCGTTGTACGTCTGTGTATAAAATTCTTCTGAACCGTGATAATAACAGAGAGTGACAATGAAATGCGAGGTAAGTAGGATTAAATATATAGGTATGTGACGTGGCAACATCTTTTTATTTCACACGAGGCCTGGAAATAAAACCTCAATTTAACTTTTACTATGTAATCCGACTGGATTATATACTCAAAATCATGAACACCAATAAACACTGATAGTCAGCTCTATGCAATTGGATATCGATGTGAACGCGACATATCAATGGCGTAGCGTTCTTTGTAAAAGTGCAACTCCATCGCACGTTGGATAGTTCTTACGGCCGTCATTTCATTCTGTATTTTCCTTCTTGCAGTAAGGTTTAAATAATAATCTGGGAACTAAACTAAATGTCTTTTTTTATTCGGCTATTTAAGTCCCATAGTTGGGCAAAAGCCTCTTCTTTTTGTTTCCAATTATTACTTCTATCTTCGTCTTTTTCCCTCCATTCTTTATTAAAAGCAGATAATTCGTTTCTCCATCTTATCCTATGTTTTCCTCTTAACCTCTCTCCGTCTGTAGGAACCCAAGTTGTTGTTGTGTAGGCATATCTTTCGGGCATCATGCGGCAAACGTGACCCGCCCAGTCCCACTTTAATCTAGCAGACATTCTTCCAATGTCAACCACTTGTATCATTACACAAGTGGTTGAGGTAACAACACACTGCGTTCCATTAAACGCAGTGTATTGTTCTTGACACGGTGTGTCCTTTTTATATCTGCCTGACATACTGCGCTCCGATGCACTTCAAAAGGTCTTTTAATAATTCGTATTCCAAAAGCATGTACGTACAATGTCTCCAATATCTCTCGACGAAAACATATAACTCACTGAACGCGGTAAAGTTGGACAGAGCAGAGGTCAGCCACACATCCGCAAAGCTCATCCATTCAAGAGAGCCCAGTTGACCGATTGTTGTCCAATAGATAGTGCTGCAAACTTCATATCGCTCCCAACCTCCGCATCCGAGTATACCCAAGCCACTTCGGGCTTGACGTTCCTATTTATTAGCCACGACGACATATGCTTTATCTATTTGTATGTTCATCTGGGCACACAATCCTGTCAACGCTGAGAGTAATAACATCTTACTACGCGTGACATGTTAATAAGGTGCCAAAGGGATAAGAATGGAATAAATGTGGTTATATTTTTTCACTGCGTTAGATAAGCCTTAAGTTTTATTGGCACTGTTGTAGTTTTAGAATTTCAGATCTAAATCAATGAAAGCAATGTGGGACGCTATATTTTCTCTTTTAGAATGCACAAGCTGTAATGTAAGTCTAGATTGTAATGAAATCAAATCAGGGCAGCTGACTATTCTCTCTATTGTCGAGTTTGTCAATAGCAAACATCTGACACCAGGTTAGGTTTTTCGAGCTGCCTTTTAGCATCTGACGTAGCTCAATGGCTGTCATCTTTTTCCTTCACCGGAAGGAAGGTGGTAGTTAACAAATACCGTACATGGGTTCAAACTCAGAGGTACAAGTCGCGTCTAGTAAGGATCGTACACTCTTGCCTCACAGTCGGACAATCAATGCCTAAATTGCTTGGTCAAGAATCAAATATTTATTCAGTAATAAAGCCTTTGCAGGCACTTTTGCACGTCAATGATTTTAGTATATATTACGTGTAATGTTTATTTATATATAAATTATTAATATATTTTTTTAAAGCCTTCGATACGGTTCACAATGCTGCTACAAAGAAACTCCGAAAGAAACATTTTACTTAGTATTGGCCACCTACGCTAAATTTTGCCCCCGCTTCCACGCACACAAATTTACTCTAGCCGAAGCGAGACAGCGAGCCATGCCGGGCGTAGGGAATCGAGGCTGGTTTACGCGTTTCTGGTATTTTCGTTTTCTTTTTTACAAAGAATATTTAAGAATTATTTAAAAAGTAAGCCATATCATGACTGCTTTTTTATGTTTAATACAATTATAATCCAAAGTAACAAGGGCTAGTCTGTTATATTTCTTGAATACTTTCTGTTTTAATATAATTCTGAGGTGATTTCAATTTTCAATTTCAAATCATGTTTTCGAAACATATAATGACTGGAGTTAGTCCTGAAGTTTGCTGTGTTTTTATTTCAAAGTGAGTATTTTGTTAATATTGATAATATTTAGGATCGATCTAAGTACTATCGCGGTCATACGGGCTCTTAAGATATTATGCTTAAATCCTAATACAATGTTAACAATATATATATACTCGTAACATGTAACATGTAAAGCTTCGGGGGAGCCTCACCCCTAGAGAACGCGTCCCCAGGTGGCGGATAGGGGAACGCTCGTCAGACTCTTGCAAGAGAGACTGGAGGGCAGGAGTGAAATTAAATAGCTTCCGCGGACCAACAGGCCGGAGATGGACACTTCGTTAACAAACCCCTGCAGAGAGCTTCTTCGATGTACGAAGGCGAGGTCTATGTAGTGCTGAGTGTTTAGGCTGGAGCACTCAGAAGGGATGGTGGCGGAGGAGCCCTAGAGGGGCCAACGACAGCGCCCACAACTTAGTGTAAGATACAGCCTTGGCGTCAGGTGGCAACCGGCCGTAAAACTTACAGCCGCTTTAAATTCTCCTAATCATGAAAGCCAAACATAAGAGAAATAGTACCAATACTAGGGCGTCCCCCTCAAGCGACGATCGAGGCGATAACCAGATACATGCAGCAAGTGCTAGGGCGTTCCCCCGAAGCGACGGAAGCATCAATGGAACCCACGTCCCAAAGGTACGCATTGCTACTTGGAACTTGGGCTCCATGACAGGACGCAGCTCGGAACTCAGCGAAGTGTTGTGTAGGAGACGCATCAATATTTGCTGCATACAGGAGACGAAATGGAAGGGGTCTAAGTCGCGGAACATTGGAAATGGGTTTAAGTTTATCTACCACGGCACATCAGCCAGCAACGGCGTGGGCATAGCAGTGGATAAGAACTTCCAGAATCGTATTGTGGAGGTGAAAAGAGTAAGCGATCGGTTGATGTCTATCAAGTTTGCACTGGATGGCCAGCCTTGCATGAATGTTATATCAGCATACGCTCCCCAAAGTGGCTTATCACAATCAGAAAAACATCTTTTCTGGGACGACCTTCATGACATGGTACAATCGATACCATGCACTGAATCAAAATTCATCGGAGCAGATTTAAACGGACATGTTGGCCGTACAACAACCGACTACAAAGAGGTGCATGGAAACCAGGGCTATGGAACCCTTAACCCACAAGGAAAGGAAATCCTTAGCTTTGCATCTACTTTCAACCTGGCAATAATTAACACCTTCTTCATAAAAAAGCCTGAGCACCTAGCAACATATAAAAGTGATGGCACATGCACTCAAGTGGACTATATAATGGCAGACAGAAAATTACTGGGAACATTCAGAGACTGTAAGGTGATCCCGGGTGAACCTCTGACGTCCCAACACCGCCTATTGGTCGCGGACTTTGTTACTCTCAAACCGGTGAAAGTTCCATCCCTAAGAATAGAGAAAATCCGCTGGTACAAATTGGACAGGGAGGAAGGCCAAAAATTATGCATGGATCTTGCAGACCACATCCAGAAGGTGAACCTAGACCATAATGCAAACACCATATGGAACGAATTCCATGAGTTCTGTATAGAAAAGGCCAAAAAACATTTAGGAGTATCTTACGGTATTGCTAGAGAAAGAAAAGACCCTACATTATGGATGCCAGAGGTACAGGAGAAAACTCAGCTAAAGAAATCACTTTTTAAAATCTGGCAAGCATCAAGAAGAGAAGAAGATCGAGACGCGTATCGCATCGCCAAAAAGGAAACCAAACGAGCGGTAGCGCAATCCAGAAGCTGTAATAGAGCCAATTTTTACGAGCAGCTAGAACAATCAAATTCTGATAAACAGCTATTTAAAATTGCCAAACAAAGACATCAGGATTCCCGGGAAACTAAAACGATTAAGTATATAAGGAACACGCAGGGAACTTTATTAACATCTGATCAGGAAATTAGAGAAAGATGGCGCGAATACTACTCCAATCTACTTAATGAAGCATACCCTTCCGAGACCGTAAAAGAGCTGACACCGGTCGAGGGACCATGGCAATCCATAACGCCTGATGAGGTTAGCAGCGCAATTAAAGCCATGGCGAATAACAAAGCAACGGGGCCAGATAACATACCAGCCGAGCTCTGGAAATCATTGAGCGAGGCAGGTGTGTACTTCTTAACCAACCTGTTCAATAAAATAGCACAAGAGGGTATCCCCGACGCCTGGAGGAAAAGCTTTTTGGTCCCCTTTTACAAGAACAAAGGCGACATAAGACTGTGCGAAAACTACCGAGCGATTAAATTGATCTCGCATACATTTAAAATATGGGAACGCGTCCTAAATGACAGGCTTCGACTACTCACAAAAGTCTCTGAAAACCAATGCGGATTTGTATCTGGGAAATCAACGACAGATGCAATACATACTATCCGGCTACTAATAGAATATCACAAAGAAGATGTACACATGGTGTTTATTGACTTAGAGAAGGCCTTTGATCGCATTCCTAGAGCACTAATATGGCAAGCTTTAAGATCTCAGAAGGTACCCGAAAGCTATATAAAGATCATAGCAGACATGTACAACGGGGTCAAAACGAAGGTACGATGCCCAGCCGGAACTAGTGAAGAGTTTGATGTAGAGATAGGGGTTCACCAAGGCTCAGCCCTAAGTCCATTACTATTCAACCTCGTAATGGACTTCTTAACAGCTGAGATTCAACAACCTACGCCCTGGAATATCCTTTACGCGGATGATGTAGTCCTTGTTGACACAGACCCGATTAAACTCCAACACACCCTGGACACATGGAGAATGGCATTAGAAAAATCTGATCTAAGAATAAATAGACAAAAGACGGAACACATGCAATGTCCCTTCTCTGATGTGAATAGCCAACCTACTCTGCATATCCAGGGCACCGCCTTAAAAACTGTGTCCTCCTTTAAGTACCTCGGGAGTGTGTTATCCAGTGACGGCACCATTGATGCCGACATCAAGCACAGAATAAACACAGGTTGGCAGAAATGGAGAGAGCTGACGGGAGTGTTGTGCGATGCCAGAATGCCAGTATACACCAAAGGCAAGGTTTACAGGGCTGCAGTCAGACCCGCCATGACCTATGGAGCGGAATGTTGGCCTCTAAGCAAACTACAAACTGATAAGGTGCAAGTGGCGGAAATGCGAATGTTAAGATGGTCGGCAGGGGTCACACTTCTCGGCAAAGTGCCCAACCGTCTTATCCAAGGAACTTTTAAAGTGAGACCCATGCCTGAAAAGTTAGAAGAGGCACGTCTTCGATGGTACGGCCATGTCATGAGGAGGCCTAACGATCACATGACCAGGAAGGTGATGGACTTTAAGTCGTTTCCAAGACGCCCCGGCAGGCCTAGATTAACATGGATGTCTGTCGTAAATAAGGATCTAAAGAAAGCGAACACAGAAACAGCGACGACCCAAAAGAGATCTCTTTGGAGAAGAACGATTAGGAGAGCCGACCCCAAATAGAAATGGGATAAGGCCGGAGGAAGAAGAAGTAACATGTAAAGCTTGCGAACGAGTGCCAAATCCAATTTACAGAAATAAATAATACTGTTTGTTTAAATATTTATGTAAGACTGTAAGTGTTGAAGAACCTTTGTATCTAAAAGTATTAATTATTTAGAGACGCATTGGTGATATAGTATAGTTCTGTTTTAGAATGTGTCCCCTGAAGTTTTAACAAGTAGCTTAGCAACTTTATAATTAAACTTTTTAAAACAACATGTGTCTACTTCAGTTATTTTCCACCGGTATAGTCCCCCTGATCAAACAAATAACAACAAGTTACATACAAGTTACAACGTTGCCAATCAATTGGTGAACATTGTGTAAACATCCGATAGAAACAAGGCTTGATGTTTGGAATAAAAATTCTTTGTTTGATACTTTTGCGAGATTAAGCGACGTGGGTGGTCCCACTGGTGAGAGGGATTCTTTGCTAGACATTCGTAAACATGGCTTCTGGGTCTTGTGATACCTGTTTCTCAGCTTTGCGAAACAGTGAGCTTTTATTTACTTTCGTTAGTTTCTATCTATTACTGGTTTTAAAAGTCAAGATTTACTGAGTGCAGTATTTTATATTTATTCAGAAAAACATAATAAACAAATTCACATTGCGCATTTACTCATAATATGAGGTATTTATTGACGACTTCCGAGCAGTAGCGGCGTTAGGGTAGGGTGCGGTTGGGCGAACGCCCAGGGCGCCAGATACAAAGGGGCGACAGGGGGCTTTCTGGGCAAGGGGGGGTCACAGGTAATAATAAATATATAAATAGCGGCTGTTTAATGGCGGCAACTCGTAGACTCTTATTCGTATGCACCCCCCCCCCCCCTTCGTTTACAATGGGGCGGCAAATTTGAAGAATCCTATATCGTACTTTCAAACCCCCCCCCAATACAAGACAATGTTAACAATATATATATACTCGTAACATGTAAAGCTTGCGAACGAGTGCCAAATCCAATTTACAGAAATAAATAAAACTGTTTGTTTAAATATTTATGTAAGTGTTGAAGAACCTTTGTATCTGAGAGTATTAATTATTTAGAGACGCATTGGTGATATAGTATAGTTCTGTTTTAGAATGTGTCCCCTGAAGTTTTAACAAGTAGCTTAGCAACAAAGTTTCGGAGATAAGGAGGTGGGTGGTAAAATTTTAGCTATTTTCATAAATAACTTCAAAAATACTGGGTGGCGCAAAAGTACTGGCACTAAAGAAAATACTTTTATTTTTTTTATATGACATTTTCTGTCATTCTGTTGTTGAAAATTGTGTAGTGAACAAATGTAAAATACACTGAAAATAAACATGGACCGTTTTACTCCCCAAGAACGTGGAATAATTGTGTTGGACTTAGTGAGGGACGCTTTTCCAGGCCGAGTTATCTCTCGTTTTGGCGATTTGCCTTGGCCTGCAAGATCACCCGATCTGACCAGTCCAGACTTCTTTCTTTGGGGTTTTTTGAAATCTCGGGTGTATGTGAACAAGCCACAGACTCTCGCAGCTCTAAAAGAAAACATTCGTCAAGAAATAACGAACATATCGCAGGAAGTGTTACGGCAAGTTATGCAAAATGTCATAAATAGGGCTCAAATGTGTATCAACTCTGGAGGTCACCATTTAAAAGACATCATCTTTAAATCCTAATGGTACGAAATTTAATGGCACAAATATACATTTAAAAAAACCTAAATCTAGTTTTCTAATTTAGAAAAAATGTTATAGCTGAACCAAATAGGGTCTTTACTTTTGCGCCACCCAGTTATTATATTTTAAAATTTGAAAATTATAAAAAGTATATATTTGAGATTCTTACAACTAGGCCTTCCAAATGATATATCACACGACATAGTTTACAGACTTTTTTTTTTCCTAGAAGTGGAGCCCATATATTTTTTTAGATTCTTATAAGTTTTCCTGTTATCTATACCTAGATACAGAACTATTAACTGTATTGTTTTCAAAAGTTTAGGCTCAGTGGTTTCGGAGATAAGGGCGGGGGGAATAAAGGTATCTTTATTATTTATTTTCTGAAGTAGCTTCAAAAATAGTAATCTAAAAAATATATTTAAAATAATAAAAAGTTCTTACATTTGATATGTCACACGATATGGTTCACAAAACGTTTTTTAATGTCTAATTAAGACCTCCATAAGTGGCCTCTTTTTGTACGTTTTACTTGCGTCCTGGGTCATTTACTTACATATTATTATGTGTACCAAATTTCAACTCAATCGGTCCAGTAGTTTCGTTTTTCTTTTTTTGCCGCTGCCCGTAGACAACTGCAACACCAGGGGTGTAACAAGAGCATTACCTTGCGAGCGGGCCTTTCAGGGCCCTCCCCAGAGGGGGGAGGGAGAGGGGGCTCCGGCTCTCTCACTCACCGAACGAAGCATAGAAGCGGTGAAGCTACTACTCAGACGTCGATTTTCTGTGGGAGTGTGGTACTACCCCGGACGAGCCGGCCCATTCATGCTACTAGCAAACCAGAGTTTTGCCGGTAGCGTGGCTCTACCACAACAGACTTCGTAGAAACATTCTACATTACATACAACTACATTCGTAGAAAATATCGGCTGTGACCGACTGACAGACAGACAAGTGAGTGCACCTTTAAGGGTTCCGGTATGAAACCCAGAAAACGGAGCCGAGCTGACCAGACCCTACTGATGGCACCTGTTTACGAGTGACACGTGGATCAGCCATCGCTGAACTCAACCATTTTACAGGAAATTATTCAGCGACCCAACTCACGACAGTGTAGGATCTGTATAGACTTCACATACAGACAAACAGGCAAATTGACACGCAATATGTGTGTACAGCCGATTACAAACGACACGTCTAATCCCCTTTACGTTACGTCGCACCCCATTCGTCACGTACGCACACGCTGTTAGTATCACGTCCCGGATAACACGTTCAAACAGGCAAATAGAGCAACATGTGTGGAAACTGGATGACAAACGTCCTCAATGATATATCACGTAGATACGCTGCTATTGTCACGTACTGGATTGTGTGTAGACAAATTGACTAATCAACGCGATATGTGTACTCGTATGTAAACGCTCGGTAGTGAAATGACTATTTTATTAGAAGCTTCCCGTCGTGTCTAATTAACACGTAGCGTAGCGCACTGTTATAATTATCTAATAAATAGATAACACGCTGTTTATGACAAGTGGCTCTGTGAACTGTAGATACTTTCGTTTATTACAAGTGGCTCTGTGAACTGTAGATACTTTCGTTTATTACAAGTGGCTCTGTGAACTCTAGATCCTTTCGTTTATTAAAAGTGGCTCTGTTAGCTTGTAGATCCTTTCGTTGATTACAAGTGGCTTTGTGAACTGTAGATCCTTTCGTTTATTACAAGTGGCTCTGTGAACTCTAGATCCTTTCGTTTATTAAAAGTGGCTCTGTTAGCTTGTAGATCCTTTCGTTGATTACAAGTGGCTTTGTGAACTGTAGATCCTTTCGTTTATTACATGTGGCTCTGTGAACTCTAGATCCTTTCGTTTATTAAAAGTGGCTCTGTTAGCTTGTAGATCCTTTCGTTGATTACAAGTGGCTTTGTGAACTGAGATCCTTTCGTTTATGACAAGTTGCTTTATAAGCTGTAGACCCTTTTGTTTATTACAAGAGGCTCTGTGAACTCTAGATCCTTTCATTTATTACGAGTGGCTCTGTGAACTGTAGATCCTTTCGTTTATTACAAGTGGCTCTGTGAACTGTAGATCCTTTCGTTTATTACAAGTGGCTCTGTGAACTCTAGATCCTTTCGTTTATTAAAAGTGGCTCTGTTAGCTTGTAGATCCTTTCGTTGATTACAAGTGGCTTTGTGAACTGTAGATCCTTTCATTTATACAAGTTGCTTTATAAGCTGTAGACCCTTTTGTTTCTTACAAGAGGCTCTGTGAACTCTAGATCCTTTCATTTATTACAAGTGGCTCTGTGAACTGTAGACCCTTTTGTTTATTACAAGTGGCTCTGAGAACTCTAGACCCTTTTGTTTATTAAAAGTGGCTCTGTGAACTGTAGATCCTTTCGTTTATTACAAGTGGCTTTATAAGCTGTAGACCCTTTTGTTTATTACAAGCGGCTCTGTTAACTCTAGATCCTTTCGTTTTTTACAAGTGGCTTTATAAGCTGTAGACCCTTTTGTTTATTACAAGCGGCTCTGTGAACTGTAGATCCTTTCGTGTATTACAAGTGGCTCTGTGAACTGTAGATCCTTTCGTTTATTAATTACAATCAGTAGACCTATGTACCTCATTAACCACATTAAACATTATTTTTCTTACTTCTTTTTACTTCTACTTACATAATCTTAACGCGTTTCCGGTTGCATCATCAGCTGTACTGCTACGGAGCCTGGGATGCGCTTTCCCATTTTTTCTTGTCTAAATAATTAATACACTATCACGTCTTTATCCTTAATAGGGCAGACAGAGTATTTCGGGTCTTGCGATTCTAAGAACCCAGGGCCGCAACACCCAAGGAAGCCGAAGTCCATGCGAAATCGAGAAGAAACAATTTGGCTATAGTTTTACGATCGGCTGCCTGCTTGACGGCAACCCTCTTTGGGGATGAATTTGTGCGTATTTATAGCACGAGATGTTTGTGCTTCTTCTTCTTTGCGTGTCTATGGTATTTTTGGCTCTTTCTTTTTGTCAGCTCAGTAGAGAGCCACTTCGACGGCGTTATCATGTTTGTGCTTAGTCCTTTCGTTGGCTCTTTCGATATTAACAAGTCAAAGTAAAAAAAAATATTTCATGTAGAATAAATATATATGAGTTCGAGTACTGTGTGTACTTATTGGACACAGGCATAGGAAAAGATGATAGATAGATGATAGATAAATGATTTATTTGTTTTCTGTAATACACAATATACATGATTTAAGGTACATTTAAATAAGCAATTAAAACTAAGCATGCATGCATTTGTGTGGCACAGTTCACAAAAAGGCTACAGCTCAGCTAAACGCTACTCACTAGGAGTAACAGCTGATTTTCAGCTGGCGCCCTTGAGAATGCGCGAACGAGATGCCAAAAAAAGATTGTATCATAACATAATTATATGTCAAATTTAAAGCAGCAAACAAATATAAATTAAATTATGAGAACTGAACAAATTGATAAAAATATCAAAAATTAAATATACAAAAGCAATTGACAAAAAATACAATAATTCAATTAAAAACAATTAATATTTTAATAATAATATACTTAATATTATTATTAAGTAAAGTTAGTAAGTAAGTATTAAGTAAAGGCGTAATGTGACTTCGGGGAGGAATATTAAAGCAGAAACGGAGACATGCATTCTGCACTCTTTGCACCAATAGCTTAGATCTGCACAGTAGTCGTCGCCCATATACTAGATCTCCATAATTGAGCTTAGACAATTTCTGAGCCCCACAATAATGAGACTTGACGCTTCAGAGAGATAGTTGCGAATTTTATATAAGAGGCTTGACGATACGAGAAGCGATTTTTTTATAGGCTAGATAGATGTGTTTCAAATCTTAATTGACCATCACTAAACCCAAATTCCTAGCCTCTTGGACCTGTGCAATGCGTTAGTTATCAATAATTATGTACAGATGGATTTAAATCAGATTTCTGAGCTATCTGCCATTATAATGAATTTGGATTTTAGGGGATTTAAGAGCAATGCATTCCTCCTAGACTATTCCACGATCTTCTCCAAGTCCTCGTTTAAAATTTTTATAGCATGTTAAACATCCTTAGGTGCCAGAGAAATATATTATTGAACATCATCGGCATAACAGTGGAACTTGAAATGCTCAATAGTGGATGCAAGATCAGCGCTATAAATTATGAAAAGCAATGGTCCTAATATTGAGCCCTGCGGGCACCCCAAGATATAGTGGTCCTATTCTATGCCGGAAGCCACACAGCCATTTTTATTACATCTTTTTTAAATTATGTTATTTCTCTACGCTGTTGTGAACCATTGACTTATATATTACCTGTTGTGAGCCGTTTTCCAATCACGGCTATGTGTTTACAGTCTCCACAATTTGATCGCGTTACCGCTGGGAAATAACTAAGAAAATGGAGTGTGTTTTTAAAAGTTCAATTATCAGTGTTGCTTGTTTACCTTCGCGTGTTAGTAGATTTACCTCGGAAAATTTGTACTTGTTTAAAAGTCGTATTTATTTGTGGTATTCGCTAGAGTTGCCAGTGTGATTTATGGAATTCTCCTTATCTTGGTTTTCGGTATCTTTCTGCATAAGTATATAATATTACTAGCTGTGCCCGCGACTTCGTTCACGTGGTTGACGGAACGTAATGTTATATAGCCTAAAGCCTTCCTCTATAAATGGACTACCCAACAAAAAAAGAATTTTTCAAATCGGACCATTAGTTCCTGAGATTAGCGCGTTTAAACAAACAAACAAACTCTTCCGCTTTATAATATTATATAATATTATATGTATAAATCTGCAGGAGATTCATATTTGCCGTGTACCGGAAAGCTTACCTCGGACTCCGAAGCTGCATAGCAAATAATAGTCAATCCGAAGAAGGTCAACCTTCCTATCTGCTTACCGGATGAAAATTTTGGTCTGGACGCGTTTTGTGCGTCGTTGATTTCTTGACCACCCAGACGCATGAAACTGTTGCATACTGTACATGCAAGTCAGTGAAATTAAAAAAATATAATATTTCTTATAATTTTAATTTTTTTCATTTGCCATGACTATATTTTTTACGGAAAGCCTATTGGTATATGTTCAGGAACATTTTCTGTCTTAATACAAAAAAATAAACACCTGTTGAGCCAAAATGATACCTAAAATAATACACACTCATTCTAGCAAGAAAAGTGCTAAAACGAGTATGCATAATTTTTGCTCAAAAGATGTTTATATTTTTTGATGTAAGACGGATTTTATTAAAAAAAATATATAATTTTTATCCGGTAAATAGATAGGTGAAGGTCATTATGTGAAGGTCGACCACTCTCGGATCACGTACTATTATAATACTCGTACGAGTATAATGCTACCGGCAATGTGTTTAAATAAATGCGAAGGCGGCAACCGTTATTTAACCAAATTTCTGCGTAGCCACCGATAAAATGTGGTAATTAACGGTTAAGAGGGCGCCTGATGTCAGTAATCTAAATTTTGCTCCCGCTTCCACGCACACAAATTTACTCTAGCTGAAGCGAGACAGCGAGTCATGCGGGGCGTCGGGAACCGCGGTGGGTCAATGAGGCTGGTTCTGGTTTTGAGGTTTTTTTCGTTTTACAAAGAATATTTAAGAGTTATATAAAAAGTAAGACATATGATGACTGCCTTATGTTTAATACAATTATAATCCAAAGTTACAAGTGCTACATATTAGTAGTTCTTGAATACTTTCTGTTTTAGTATAATTCTGAGGTGATTTGGAGGCAACTTCGCAATATTTTTCTATTCTATAGAGAAATTTTTTTGCAATCGTGTTTTTGAAACTTATTATGTTTAGAGTTAGTCCTGAACTTTGCTGTGTTTTTATTTCAAAGTGAGTATTTCGTTAATATTGATCGCCGAGCGGTAGCTGCTTACCGCGCATAACTTTGTGGCGCCAGTGCGTCGAATCCCGAACGGTAGCCGGTTACCGCGCTCTACTCACTTGAGTTTATACTTTAATTTAAGTAGTTAAAGACTACTTTAGTATGAAAAAGTATAATGACATATGTTTTTTTTTAAATTTCCTTCATCCTGAACACAATATCTATAATAATCTATTCTCGATTTACTTTTTTTCGTCATTGACGTTTCAAAATTTTTTTGGCGGCTTTTTCGATTTTAGTGCAACTTTATTCAGTGTTTTTGTTAGATAGTCCGAGGTTTGTACTGTTTTTTTTATAGAAAAGTGATTATTAAGTTTATAATGATTGTATTTAGGTAATTAGTAGTAGGAAATACATCGTAAAGTCCTATATAATGGCCTATAAAATGGTTTCCAAATGTTGATCTTGTAAAACTAACATACTGTTCCAATCTTTCACTCCTCTTATGATTTCCAATGGATAGAAAATATATCAATTTAGTATATTTTCGTTTAGAAAATTATATAAAAAGTGTTTATTTACATCGCCATTTTTTTTATTGCCTCTGACGTGTGACGTCACACACGGTTTTAGAGAGTTTAAGATCGCTCTAAGAACTTTACGGTAGTATGGGCTCTTAATCATCCGCCTACGGCGAAGCCAAGAGAAGGATTAGGTATGTGACGTATTTATTTATGTTCATCTTTTCCCTCGTATCTTCAATGATATCCATGGTATATTGTCAAATGAGGTATCATTGGAAGCGTCCTGGCTGTCCTCTGGCTATCTATGTGACGTCACACTTACGAGTAATTCAATATGGCGCCTTGTATAGGCCAAAAAGTAATTAACTCAAAAATATAAAGCTGGCATCATCGCGATACGCATTTTAAACCGCTAGCAACATCTAACGGTGATTTTAAGTATTAAGCATAAAAAGCGGTTAATTAACCGTTGATAACGAAAAATTCATTTTAACTGCTTTATTAAATTCGTTAATAACCGACTTCGCATCTATACGGTGGCCTCAAGACACCTCAAGCACAGATGTTGCGCCGAATATCGCCCCGATGTATTATACAACCACCGTAATTATTAATTAGGGTGGGTATACGAACTCGCATACGAACACGTCATTCCACCTCACTGCGAAATTAATGTTGAGGCTTAGGAGGTTATTGCGGTTAAGCACACTTTCATGGTGTGTTTTCGTATGGAGTATTATGCCTCTAGGTATATATGTCTCGAGAAGAACGGATAGGAATGTATATTGTACTAGTGAAAGTTAATCCAGTCATCGGTGACGGAGCCTTTAGTGCTAATATATTTTTCTATAAATATTTTTTTAATGTAAGTAATTTTTTGTAATGTACTTATTTCAATTGTAATAAGTTCAAAACTATCTCACCAGGGGCTAAGACGGAACGCGCTTTATAGTATCAAACAAAATAACATATTATTTAATAATTCAATTTTTAACAAAAAAAAACAACCGACTTCAATTGTTTGTTGAGTTTCTTTCATATCTCCAAAGTTCTTCATCGCTAAAGCTCTTAAATCTAAAGCTGTTGGTTGTGATGATGTGAGTCGAGAAATGATAACCAATATATTAGCAATCATTCTCCCAATCCTGACTCATATCATTAATTTCTCATTGGTTACTGGAACCTTCCCACCACCTTGGAAAAAAGACTTTGTTATACCTCTCCCTAAAGTCCCGACTCCTGCTGTCTTAAATAACTTTAGGCTAATATCTATACTTACCTTTCTTTCCAAAATACTTGAAGCTGTAGTCCACGCTCAAGTATCTTCCTATATATTTTCCAACTCCCTCCTTACTCCTTTTCAATCTGGTTTTCGTCCTGGCCACAGTACCGCTACTGCTCTTCTTAAAGTCACCGAGGATATTCGGTTGGGCATGGAGAATACGTTGGTCAACATTTTAGTTTTTATTGACTTCTCAAACGCTTTCAATATGGTGGATCACGATATCCTCCTTGCTATTCTTGAGCATCTTCAATTCTCATCTTCAGTAGTTGGATGGTTTTCTCAGTATCTCCGTGATCGGCAACAATCAGTTCGTATGGACCGCCTGTTGTCGGACTGGAATAATTTGTCTAATGGTGTACCTCAAGGAGGTATCTTGTCGCCTTTGCTTTTTTCCCTTTTTATAAACCTTCTTTCTACTTCCATTGGCTGCTCTTACCATTTTTATGAGGACGACCTGCAAATTTACACTCAATCGTCAATCGATGAAATTGATTCGGGAATAGCGCGCGTTAACTCGGCTTTGTCAACTGTCCTGACATGGTTCAATGAATTTGGTATACAAGTCAATCCGTCAAAGTGCCATGCGATAATAGTAGGTAGTTCAAGACGAATCTGTCAGATTGACTTTGAGGTTATCGCACATGTCACATTTAACAATTGTAGTATTCCGTACTGTAAAGCTGTGAAGGACCTTGGCTTCCATATCGATTCTACACTTAGTTGGATCACTCAAGTGGCTGAAGTCAGTCGTTCTGTCACTGTTGCCCTTCAACAGCTTAACCGCCTTCGGAACTTCCTGCCAATTAAAACGAAGATACTGTTGGTCCAAACATTAATATTACCTATTATTGATTACGCTGATGTGTGTTACCCTGATCTCAATGCAGATCTTCTCAATAAGCTTGATCGTCTAGTTAATAATTGCATTTGATTTATTTTCTGTCTTCGCAAATATGATCATATAACTCCATTTCGCTCGGAGCTTAAATGGCTTCCCATCCGTGAACGCAGACAAATGCGAATTCTGTGCACTCTCTTTTAAATTTTTTCTAATCCAAAATCTCCTGAATATCTTAAATGCAAATTTCAATTTCTGTCCGACACTCATGATCGGCAGCTTCGTTCTACTGATTCCCGTCTCCTTAGTATTCCTCTTCATCGCACAAATTTTATGGCAAACTCTTTTACTGTTCAAGCTTCGAGACTCTGGAATGCTTTGCCCGTTGACATCAAAGAAATTTCCACAAAATTTTTCTTCAAGAGAAGAGTACACTGTCATCTTCTAAATTAGTCTCATTTTCTTATCTACATCATCATTTATTGTAGGTATGTATGTATTTGTATTTATTTAATTATGTATATATATACCTATATATATATGTATATATATTTTATATAAATGCGTATATATATCTTTATTATGAGTATATATGCATGTATGTGTATTATATTATTTGGTATAAGTATGTAATTATTTAATTATTTTGCGCCGCAACGAATTATCTGTTTATCCCTATGGTTGACTGGGAAAGAACGCTTTTAGCGTTAAGTCCGCCAATTGTATGACAATTTCAATGGTAAACAATAAAGTTTAAAAATAAATAAATAAATTAATTAAAATGAAACAAACTTGATAGTAAAGGCTTTTAAATAAAAAAAGAATCATCAAAATCGGTTCACAATTGGCGAAGATATCGCGTAACAAACATACAGTAAAAAAAAAACATACAGTCGAATTGATAACCTCCTCCTTTTTTGAAGTCGGTTAAAATAAGAATAACATGTAGTGCAGGCAAGTATTTTCACAAAAATCCATACACGGGGTGCGAAGTTAACGGGCAATAAAAGAAAAGTAGATTAAGGTGAAGTAAAAAATGAACTTACGAAGGTTTAAAGTGGTATACAATTTTAAGTACTTAATGACGAAGCAATATGTTTTGTTTACGGGACGTTAGCGCCATTAAAGCACTCTGGTAATTTACCATTCTTCCGGTAAAATACGTGGTAATTTACCATTACGCTGGATATTTTTGTACTAATTGCGATGCGCGACGCCGCCGCTCTTGTGATGATGTTGAAACGCCCTGGATGGGAGACCAAGTAATAAACTGGAGATTATTTCATTAAACCTAAAGTGAGATATCATTTTGATTTTTTCAAACAGTTTAGTCTTTAATTTCGACCACTTTTTGATCGATTTGACACTCGCCCTAATAATGATCGTCTAAATCGATCTATAGTAATCTAAACCTGATCAGCCTTTTCGACTTATTGTTCATATGAAGATCTTTTGAACGACTAATGACAAAAAACAAGTAATTATTAAAAAAATATTTTTAAATACAAGCTTTTATGTAAAACAATAAACTAAAAAGTTTAAAGTGGTCCTCAAGACTACCAAAGCCCAAACTGGGTGGAGTTATGTTGTTGTATCACAGAAATGCTGTAGCCATAGCCACCTTCCAGCTTCATCATGAGATTAGGTCATTAGTACCATAATATTGCATTGTCACCCAACTTACATAAGTATGTGAAGTTTCAACTCGATCGAATAATATGAAGTAGGTGTAATTCAGCTTGCAAGATTTGATTACGGACACACAGACAACGGGACAGGTGAAACTAAATAAAATCACAAGTATATGTACCTAATAAAAACTGTGTGTAGTTTAAGATTAAACTTAATAGTTTTACCGACTTCCCGGTTTAATAACCGGGAAGTCGGGCGAGAATTTTTAAATTAGACTTTTAACAGTTTTAACTATTTTGTATATCTTTTTAGGGTTCCGTAGTCCACAAGGAACCCTTATAGTTTCGTCATGTCCGTCCGTCTGTCTGTCCGTCCGGGCTCGTACTCCGCCGCTACTGCACCGATTGTCACAAAAATTGGTGGAGAGATAGATATTGAAGTTCCAAAAGTTGGTTTTTAAAATTATGAAAAAATGTTTTTTTCCACTCCCATACATACAACGCAAAGTGAATTTAAAAAAAAATTGGACTAACCCCAACGTGTGGGGTATCGTTGAAAAGGTCTTTTAAAAATGCAACAAAAACTCCTTTGAAACTATGTAGATCAAACCCCCAGTCTTGAGATAATCTAATACAAAGTTAAAATTTGAGGTGTCCCCCCTCCGTAACTTTTGAAATATTACTAAAATAATTCTGAAAAAATGTGGTATATACCTCAAAGTATGTACTTTCAATTAAAACTAAAGCGGTCTCGGTATCATAGATAGTTATTTTTTAATACGTCATAAATCGTAAACCGCAATTTACCTGTAGAACTTTTATTTAAAGTTACTTGCTGCTACGGAACCCTTCATGGGCGAGTCCGACTCGCACTTACCGCTTTTTTTTGTTTTGAACTCCTTTGACTCATTTATCTCTGGCTTCAAATAACCATACTTGGTCAAAAGCTCAGAAACAAAATGAAAAGTAGATATATTAAATTTGAACCCATTGTCACCTCACAAAGTGAATATAAAAGAGGTTATAAAACAAAGTTGATGACAACGAAATTGTAACGTAAAAGACGGTCGTTTATTGCGTTTTTGCGACCGCAAAGCAAATTTCGGCGTTGTGTGAAAACAGTTGTTTGCGTTCTCTTTTGCACCAAAGAGTGTTGTGTGTTCACGCCAGGCATCAAAGGAAATGAGAGATGTGGTTTTAAACTTACCCACATTTTAACAAACTTAGGTTTTGTACTCAGATGACGCGAATACGCGATCATCGCAAGTTGGCGCTAATTTTACTCCTACGAACGCGCGATCAAACATACCTACTGATCTTAAACAAGTATCCTAATTGGCAATCGCGCGATTGAATTTTTTTTGTCAGGACCACGCGATGGTTGACGCTTATTCGCGCGATGATGGCGTAGTGTATTATATAAGAACAACGCCTTATTCCGTAGCCTCAGCGACTCAGCGTTGATCTTTGCCTCCGAGACGATAGTTTTCCGATATCTGTCCAGTTATTAATATGCGATACACGAGTAACTCACGTTAGAAGACAGCTACTGGCCGACATGTTTCGACCTCATCCGGAGGTCTCAGTGCAGCTCGGGTCGTCTTCGGACGTCGCGACTCATATTCGCTCTGAGCAAGACCTCAAGATGAGGTCGTTGACTTTTTACCCGACTGCGCCAGAAGGAAGGTTATGTTTTTCGAGTGTATGTATGTATGTAGGTATGTATGTAAATTTCTTTGGCACGCTCTACAGCCTAAATAAAAAATAAACGGCTTGATGGATTTTAGCTTCAGAGGTGTCGTTAGATTTGTCGTAACTCTGATAGTGACACTCAGTATATCAAAAATTTGAATAATCCAAAATAGCAGATTTTCGCGCCAAATTATTTTTTTTATTAAATAATTTTACGGCTCTGGATACAAGTCCTTTAGAGCCTTTAATTTTGTTCTTTATTCCTAATCCTAACCTAATCCTAACAAGACAATCAAAGGGTGGTGTAGGCCTTTGACTGCTGCAAAGGAGCTTCTGGCGACAAATCTATACGAGTCCACTGGTTTACATAGACGATTGAGTGGCGGACGACGCCCGAAGACGCCCCACAGTCCGCAAAATAAATATCACTACAGCCGTACTATGACTGTCCACTTTAACTATTTCACACATTGTTCATGTCATGAGCATTTATGACACCAAACAACACCAATTTCATATTATAAAGTCCACTAAAATCAATTTGTAAAATAATTTAAAGCAAACCCCAACCGAACCCCTTGACTTCCCGCCAAAAACTCCGCGCCAAATTATGTGTCCTCAAATTTTTTTTTATTCAAAACAAATATCAAGTATCAAATTCAAGGATTTTATACAAGGATTACAAAAATATGTACAACTTATATGTCAACAGTCGGGTTTTTTGATATTTTTTTAATAATTACTTGTTAATTGAGTTACCAGTGTATCGCATATATTTTAAATGTCTGTGTCTAACGCTAGTTTAACCAAAAAAAAATTGGTTGTCTGTAAAGTCGGTTTACTGACGGTAGTTTGACGTGACAATGTCAAACATTCTCTCTCTCGTTTGTGCCGCGCTCTCGCTTGCGGCACGCGACAATGACGTCACCTCATGCAGCCCGTAGTATCGAGTTATTAGACGTTGTCACGTCAAAAATCTTTCCAGTTGTCAAGATTGAGAAGAATAGTACAACAAACGCTCTCATCATTGACCTACTTGAATCTGAATCATCTTTTTAACATACGACACCTAGATCATTTCCTATGAAGAGGATACTTTTATATAATACTATCTATAAGAGATCTATCATCTAAGTCTACCCAGCCGCCTAAACAAAGATAACGATGTATGTACTACTTATTAAATAAGTATTCTTTTAACACTCCTTCCTGTCACATCACATTGCGACCCTGCCAGGATATTTTCAGCTATAGCAACTGACTGAACCGACCAACTTAACAAATAAAATACACGAACTTAAATATTTTTCTTAGTTCAAAGCTAAAAACACTCGCACACACAAAACGAATACCGAATTCATTATATCACCCTCTTTTTAACAGACATCAAAAAAGGAGGTTATGTATGTTACGTGATACTGAATAGGCAATAGTGAACCGATTATGATGGTCCTTTTTTATTGGTAAGTCTTTATTATGTAGTCCCCCAAGTCAGTTTTTCTTATAAAAAATGTCTTAAGGCCGTACTTGAATTTTCCGGGGTCCAGTGCTGCCCCCATTTAAAATAAATCATTTCAAAGAAAACGGAGACATTATTTAAAATTTTGCAACTACCAAGTCCTAGATAACCCTTTAAAGTATTTTATGAACTACTGTTTACAGTTTATAATGAGAACGTTAAGCTTTACTACGCACGTTAGCCAAAAGTGGCCGTTTTCGCAAATGTGCGTAGTAAAGTACATGTTACAAAACCTTTTTTTCGTTGGGGTTAAATATAGAGTTACACATCTCCGGACTCCGTTATCTGTGATCCGTTTGTAATCGCCGCGTTTGTGCCGTGTGTTGTCGCTCTGTAATTGTAAACAACGGGTGTTCGCTAACACAGCCGATTGTAATTACACGTAAATACTGGAATATCAGTCATTATTTGAACAAAGGTCTCTTTGTCAAACTTTAAATTAAAATATTCTGATGAATAAGTCTGTCGCTTGCCCGACAAACTCTGGACCAAATCTGTTAAACAATACAGGGTAACTTTTGCACTCTTTAGCTATATTGAAATCTTGGAATCAGAATCTTTCATATCAACACAAATCTTGTATCGCAATCGTCAAGCTAGGTCAGATGCCTTTAGGCAGCTTGAAAATTCTGATACCAGTGTAAGCCACGTACACACACAAAATACAAAACAACTGCTAGTGCAATTAACACAGTAACAGCTAAATAAGTTAAGTTCCATGATCAAGTCTTTCTTTTTATTCTTCACTGCAAAAGCACGACCCTATCTGTACTGCTAGTGCCATATATTAGCCAGAGCAGTCAAAGGATTTAGCTTATACTCACCACGCTGGCCAGACGGGTTGGAGAGGTCTCATTGATGTTAATAAGCTTTGTTTAGCTTGTGTATCCTAAGTCGCCTTCTACGACATCCGCGGGAAGACTTGGAGTGGTCCTATTCTTCTCTGCCAGGAACACGGCTTGTGTTACAGTGATCGGAATAGGTAGATTGATTTTATATACTTGCATCATGTCATAGATAACATGGATAAGCCTTTTTCCCGGGATTCGTTTCGGTACTTACGGGATTGAATTAAATATATTTAATGTATGATTTTTTTACACCAGTATATTTGAAATGTATAGAAAGCTAGTAAGACATTTTTAATTGATTTACATACATACAAATTTTTTTAGTAATAAAGTGAATGTGACTTTTTTGTCCAATAGTAAGGTACCGTATGACTAGTGTAGTAGATTTTTTGTTATATGTTTGATATCTAAATGTTATATGTTTAGGCTCTGTTAAAGAGTTGGAACCTCGTAGATACCTCACCTAAAATAAAATAAAATAAAATAATTTTAATGGTCTTTTTAAGGTTCCGAACCCAAAGGGTGCAAAGGGGACTAGACGCGACTCGACGCTGTCTGTCTGTTACAAGACTCTATCTTTTGAACCGTAACAGATAGGCACTTGAAATTTTCACCGATTATGTATTACTGTAGCTGTTATTACTACATATACTAAAAATTAAATAAAAAATTAAACAAATTGACATACAAGACACCAAACAATATTAGCGTAAACGGTAACTGAGTTAAAATGTTATTTTATTGCGTCTAAAAACGGCCGAGGTACTCGAAATAGGAATAAAAATATGTATTAAAACTTACATACCTTTGAAAATAACTTTAAATAGATCCAATTAAAAAAAAGCAAATCTCTTGGATTTGCTTTTTTTGTTGTTTTAAGCCAAAGTCGTCGTTTGAAGAAGATCCAGCAGTCAGTATACAAGCCAGGGTCAAATCTTTTGTTTTCACAACACAAAAAGTAACAAGTGCACTCTATGAACCAAAGTAATTGAGTGAGCTGCCTGTGACGTGAGCGCGCGCGCATTGTTTTAACAAATACCTGGTTACTGAGTCATCCAGGATACTCTGTTGTGATTGGTCGTTGCGTAGCGTTGTACGTACAGAGTAATAAAAAGTAATTTATCGACAAACTTTAAGATAAGAAAAGTAACAAATACTCCTTTTGTTTATAGTATATCTATCCTATTACCAATTTATTTAGTGTCAGCGCAGTATATCCATTACTTGCATTCTTTTCTGTCTATTTTCCTACGTTTTTTTCTCTAAGATTTACCAAAGCATAGTTTTTTCTCGCGAAGTAATTTTTAGTCGACGATATAAGCAACTAAATGTGAATCTATATAAAAATATTATTCCATTATCACGGATATTAAAAGGAAAGATGAAATTTGCCATTTTCTGTATGCTTGAATTGTAGTACTAATTGGTCTTTTGAACTATATGCTATAGTTCAAAAGATATCATAAGATTACTACCACGATAATAATGAAGCCGGAGAGACTGAGTTATCGTGGCGCGCGACCTGGGTTACGCGCACAAGTACTTACAACAACAATTTGTACCCGTGTGAAGACGGAGTGAAAAGCTAGTCATGATATATTCTTCATCCTACACGATTTAAAAAATTACGATTTACGTACAACGATTTTAAAATTCCGAAAAAAAATCTCATAATTAGAAAATCCCGGAATCCCGGAGGCATGTCCATATTAATATATACGTGTCAGTTTATTGACCCTAAATCCATCTACCTATTCCGATCACTGGAACGTTTGAATGGTGTGGATGAATCGCCTTCACGCCTAAACGGCTAAACGGACAGTAATTAAAAATTTGTACCCAAATAGCTTATTACCTGGATACTTTTTATCCCCGGAAAATGTAAGGTTCCCTTGGAATTGTCAAAAATTTGACCACGCGGGGAACGCCGCGGGCTTCAGCTAGTGCTAGAGCTAGTGTTGTATGCTTCAGGGCTTTTATGAGCAACGCTTGCTAGGACAGTGCGCGACATTTTTGTATTCATATTTATGTAAGTTTATTTCAAGTATGTAAATATGTACCTATATGGATTAATGGAATTTATAAGTGTATATATGTTATGTAATTATACGAATTATATATGTTTTATTATTTGTACATAACACTCTTCTTTCTTTATTTTAAGTAGTTAATATTGCACCCCATTTACTACCTTTTCTGCTACGTCCCTAAGGTGAACTGGTAGACAATGCATTACGTTTTACCTTTTGTATTATAATCATTAGATTATTGTGCAATATATATTTAATAAATAGTTAAATAAATAAGACAACAGTCGGCAACTCTCGCGCGGCACAATTTTTTTCCGTTCTAACAATGTGATAGTAAACCACTGCCTCCGTGGTTCAGTGGTCGTAGGTTGAAATCACACTAGGAAGCATCCTTTGTTGTTTCAATTCTGGCTAGGATATTGCAGGCTTGAGTCTTGAGATTGATATCGTAAGTGGCGACTAAAGGAATAAGCAGAAACATCTCGTGCTTCAACTGCATTCTCAACTGGCGGCGGCCGGGTGTAAAGCCTCTCGCACTAATGCATCTCCAAAGAGGGTTGACGTCAGGCAGGCGGCCGGTCGTAAAACTATAGCCAAATAAAACTGTTTGGCTATTTCTTCTCCACTTTGCAAGGTTTTTGGCGTCCTTGGATGACCATTGATATGCCATTTGGAGAAGAAAACGTTAAAAAGTGGGAAAGCGCATCCAAGGCTCCGAAGGAGTGCAGCTGAGGATGCAACCACCCGGAAACACGCTAAGATTAAGGCCGTTCCTGAATTTTCCGGGGTCCAGTGCGAAAAACGGCCACTTTTGGCAAATGTGCGTAGAAAAGCTTAACGTTTTCACTTTAAACTGTAAACAGTAGTTCATAAAATAGTTTTAAGGGTTATTTAGGCTTGGTAGTAGCAAAATTTTAAATGATGTCTCCGTTTCTTTTGAAATAATTTATTTTAAATGGGGGCAACATTGGACCCCGGAAAATTCAAGTATGCCGTGCGCACTAAGAAGAAAGTTGGTGACTTAAAGGGCTTGAAACGAAAAATCTTCCACGTTGTCAGCACAACAGCTAACTCAGAAACCAATTTTCTAAAATATAAAGTTGGCCTTACTTGTCGGTCTGAGTGAAATAAAAAGTAAAAAAATAATTTACCATCGGCCTCCTTTATGAGCCCGTACTACCCTCAAGTTCTTAGAGCGATCTTAAAATTATCAATATTAACGAAATACTCACTGAAATAAAAACACAGCAAAGTTCAGGACTAACTCTTTATATAATATGTTTCGAAAACACGATTGCTTGAAATTTTCTCAATAGAAAATAAACCTGCCAAGTGCGAGTTAGACTCGCGTGGAGAGGGTTCCGTACAATTGATTCAATTCTTATAGGTTTACCTGTAATCTACAAGCAATGACCTATATTTAGTATTTTTTTTTTTAAATTTTAGGCTCAGAAGTTTCGGAGATCAGGGGGGGGGAATCAAAACTATTCATTTTAAAATAATAACAAAAATATATTTGAGATCCTCATAACAAGCCCTTTCATTTGATATATGACACAGTAATGTTTGCATTTTTTTTTTTAATTTCCTAATTTGTCCCACGAAAATGACCCTTATTTAAAAAAGATATTTACTTTGCACATATGTGTTTGGGTCATAGGATTACAACATTCTAACAAATTTCACCTGATTCGGTCCAGTAGATTCGGAGTAAATTGGCTGTGACAGACGGACGGACAGACAGACGCACGAGTGATCCTATAAGGGTTCCGTTTTTTCATTATTTGTACGGAACCCTAAAAATTGCGAAGTTGCCTCTAAATCACCTCAGAAGTATTCAAGAAGTACAATAAATTAGCCCTTGTAACTTTGGATTATAATTGTATTAAACATAAGGAGTCCTAATACGAGTATGTCCTACTTTTTAAATAACTCTTAAATGTTCTTTGTAAAACGAAAAAACGTCAAAACCAAAACCAGCCTCATTGACCTACCATGATCTTTTCACCCCGCATGGTCTCGCTGTCTCGCTTCAGCTAGAGTAAATTTGTGTGCGTGGAAGCGGGAGCAAAATTTAGATTATTCACATCAGGCCCAGCCTTGACGCACAGATTGTAAAAGCCTGTCGAGCAACTAAACAGTTTATATGCGAGGAGGTTGTAAGGAGTTTAGTCTAAACTACTTACTACTTTAATTCTATTTTTCCATCTTCACGCCTACCATCGACGACCTCCGTGGCGTAATGGTTAACACGCTAGACCGCTAATCCGGAGGTTCTGGGTTCAATCCCCAGCCAGGGCAAGTTGGAAAATAGTTTGGAAAATCCAAAAGTGCACGCCTCATAATCCCATTTTTCACAATTAAATTTATTTTGATTGTTTTATTGCTAACTTAAAACGAAGAAAAGTATGTGTCGGCTTTAACGCACGACTGGAGATTATTTTTAACTTTTATTTTTAACTTCCCGCTGAGAAAGATATAGCGGGCACTGTGAAGGAGGACCAACTGCAAACCTCTTTGCCTACACCCTGACGCGTCGATCGACGCGTGCGCGAAGAGCAGCTCAGGTTCTGTCACCCTGATTTGTTTTTGACAGTAAGATTTTGGTTTGTAACAAAATGGCGAGCTCACGCGCGACGATTTGAATTTTTTTGCTGCTCGCTTTAACTAAACTACATTGAATTAGACCGTGATCTTCGAAAGGACTTAGTTTTGGATAATACTGAAGCGTATAAAAAAAATGGACTTGATCAGATAAGTTTTTCGGGAGTTATCGTGACCACGCCAGTTTCCATACATACAGACACGGACGTCCACAAAATGATTTTATTAAACATTGTTTTTATTTATTTAAAAGGCAAAATGTCTTTTAAAAATGTCATAAGTGTTAAAACTAGTGTTTTTCCTTGACATTTATGTGTAAATATTATTGTACAAGTGCGATAGAAAATAAATAGAGACACATTTAAGTAGTTAAAAAAATCACTTGATTTTTATAAGGCGAGAGTAGAGCACTACCTCATGCGCTTCGCTTATGAGGCGTGCAATGGGCTTTTTCAAATTGTCCTGGGTCTTGGGTGTTTATTTATATAAGTATGTATTTATCATAAAAAAAAGCGTTGAGTTAGTACCCATAACACAAGTTAAAAAAATCTTACTTTGGGGCTAGCTTAATCAGTGTGATTTATAATTGTTCTTCTTATTTAAGAGCTTAGTGGCTCTTGTCGGTGGAGTATGCGCCAAACTTCGCGGTTCTCTGCCTTACTCTTTAGTGCTTGATACATCCTTATAGGTTTATATTTATTTTACCGTCACTAACGTCTTACAGCCCTGCGCTCTGTATGTGATAGAGTAGTATAGTAGTGTATAGATCTTAGATGACTGGGTCAAAAATAAATTATGTGGTACTGTTTACTAAATAAAATGTGCCACTTGTCATTGATCTTATCCATTTTCAGCATGATTTTAGATTAATTAATGCAGATAAACTTTATTAAGAGCGCTGTTTGACTCGAAAAAAATATGACGTCACGTTTCTAATTTTCATACGAATTTGACGTTAAGATAAAAGTGTCTGATTTGGATTTTGGTCATCAAGCGGATTGAGAATTTGAGACGCTGTATATAAGACTGCAGGCTCACTAACCGACTTACAAAAGTGTAAAGTTCCATGGATTTTGCGGCGTCGCGTCGCGGCTACTTCGCTGCGGATCGCCGCAGTCGACTCATTACGCTTTAAAGCGAGAACTTTTAATGGCGGGGCGCTAAAGCTGCAATCTTTGAAAGAACCTCACGACTCTGACCGCCCACTTAAGGTATATTTTTAATAGCTTTCTACTGTCCTCGTAAAATGTTCCATGCTGATTTGGATTGTACTATTATGTATTTTGTGGTCTGGGAGAAAATAAATAAACATAGAATACACCAGCTGCTTCTCTTCCCGCGCAAGTCGTAAAAGCCGACCGAGCTAATGGGCAAGAATCTGAATCATGTCAAAAGGCGATACAGTTAGCAACAATATAGCAACCTATCATTACTCGTATAATGATTTTCTTGTTAATTTGCTGTTAATTCACCATGTACTGCCTAATTTCCCAACACGTTTTTCTATCTAAGCGAGGTTGCCTGAAAGAAAGTGCATTCATTAAGATAATTATGTCCTGTATTTTTCTTTTGCGCAATAAAGGGTATTGTATTGTACTCGTATGTACTTTATTTAACGCATGCTCGCTAGATTACAAGGGGCTAAATGTTGGTTCAAACACTACCATCTTTTTAGGGTTCCGTATCCGAAGGGTGCAAACGGGACCCTATTACTGATACTCCGCTGTCTGTCCGTCTGTCTGTCCGTCTGTCTGTACGTCTGTCTATCAGTCTGTCACAGGGCTCTATCTCTTGAATCGTAATAGCTAGACACTTGAAATTTTCACAGATTATGTATCACTATAGCCGCTATAACAACAAATACTAAAAATAAGATAAAGTTAAAAATTAAAAGGGGTCGTCATACAAGAAACGTGTTTCTTCAGCGTTTTAAAACATTGTACGGTGGTACGGAACCCTTCATGTACGAGTCCGACTTGCACTTGCCCGTTTATTTTATATTCTCAATCTCTTATTGCCCCGAATTCCAAAAAAGATTGTAAGCGGTTTGTCGCAGAGCCAGCATAACTTAGAAACAAAGCTCTAGTGTTCTTTTGAACAATGGTGACTTGATTGCCACCGGACGTCGCCATGTATTGGTTCGGCTTATTTATTGTCTTGAGAGTGTTTACATTATATGAGTTTCAACGCCAACGCGAAAGGACCAAAGCTTAGTTAGTTAGGAACTCAGTAAAGCTCTGTCTGATCCACGGTGAAGCGTTCACCTGACGTGTGCTTAGAATTAAATCTGTGCGAGAGTCAGTGATTAGTGTTATCAGTGCAGACCCCTAGTTTGCAAACCAATGTTTAAAAAAAAATTAACGAGAATCCCCAAAGAGGGGAATCTACACGCAAAAAACAAATTGATGGTAAGTATACATAAAGTGGGGACTTAATACTTTACTTAAAAAATCTTTTTTCCAACATACTACTTTGTCAACGTACTTATGGTATATACAAAATTATAGTTTTCTAAAACCAACAATCTCTGAGCTTATGGTCCGAGAGCTGGCACGAGAATTTTTAGGGTAGGTATTTGAGGCAAGTTGAAAACTTGTCACATACCTCTCCTATTATACCCCAACACGGAACTGCAGACCTGGCTGGTGAGTAGCGGGGCTAAAGCAACCTATAAATATTTAAAAGGTTTTTTTTTCTTTTTCAAAAAAGTTATTTGAGGCATTATGCATTTTTTATATGTTGTAGGTTAATGTTTAAAAAATTAAAAAAATCAATAAGCCAGACGATTTAGTTGGGGCTTTGATATGCCAAGGCGCGTGCAAAAGTATTTTTCAAAAATATATAAAAAAGCTATTTGATTTATCTAAAAAATAAGATTCTCTAAAAGACAGGTAATTTTGATGGGACTTTCTACCTGCCAGGTCAATCTAAATAAATCAAAATGGTTAAGCCCCGCTACTCACCAGCCAAGTCTGCAGTTCCGTGTTGGGGTATAATAGGAGAGGTATGTGACAAGTTTTCAACTTGCCTCAAATACCTACCCAAAAATTCGTGCCAGCTCTCGATCTATTAACGGACAGGTGGACATACCGAAACTATAAAAGTTTCTTTTAGGGACTACATAACTCTGAAAAAACTCGTGCATACATTTACCGAAACGAAAAGCTTAATGTTTCATTTTAAAAATCTAGAAATACATACATTTGTCAAAGTAAAATGCCGTCAATATAAAAATGTTCTTAACGTTTTTTTATGCGTGAATCGAGAGGCTTTCCCGGCACTCTCATCTTCAATATACCTAAAGCCAATTCATCTGACAGTCGGTCCTCACGGGCCCGCGAATGGAAGACGGGCGGGATGGAGTTATGACATCCGAGCCCAAAAGTTTAATTTTCAAATAACATTGGAAAATTATGGCATAGACTGGAAAGGGGTTTATAATTAAGGAATATTCATTTATGCTTATCTTGTGGATGTTTTTGCTTTACATTTCATTCATTCATTCAATCTCCATTGCAGGAGCACGACCCTCTCTGTGCTACCATACTCACTTACATTACTCGCTTTACATTTACGTGTTTTAAAAGATTTTCAAAAAGACTAGTAGGCAGTCTTAAAATGTCACAAAAGTAGGCGTGAACGGCAAGTTACTATTTGTATTTTTTAGCCTTGAAGGAAGGTAATCAGACAAAACAAAAAATCAACAGATCCGTAATCCTCGAACGACAAAACCTCTAATTTTCTTATATTAGAATTTCGTATATTACAAAACTAACAGTTAATGGTTATTTTTAATTAACAACGTGGCCCGTATAAAATTGCACCCGAGCCACGTTGTAAACGAGTAAATAAGCCGTAAAATGCGATCCTGCGATCCAGCCGTTCAATTACTTATTCGTACTCACATTTGGTTTAAAGGACCTAATGGATCAATTTCGGAGGCGTTCGACTGTGATGGCGAACACTTACTGCTGATCGGTATCTAATCTACCTACTTCAGATATCGATTGCTTTCACCTCCATGGCCAAGCCGTTCAGGCTCTGACTGTGCGTCTGTGAGGCACGGGTTCGTTCCTCACCAGACTCGACTTGTAAATCTGAGTTTCTGCTTATGTACGGTAATTTTACTACCCGCACTTGTTACCGGTATGTAATCTCCACACCAGCTCATTAGTGTTAGACGACAGTCATATTGAGCTACGTCAGATGCCTTTAGGTAGCTCGAAAAATCTGATACCAGTGTTAGCTACTACACTCGATACGAGTAAGACTGAAGCCGTGACGCCGTGACTGAAGGGTCCTTAAAGACAAATCGAATTAATCCAATTTCGGCAGCCATTTACTGTCAACAATTTTTTTTATATGTGCTATTTAAGACATTTTATTTGATATCCCACTCGAGATTGCAGCATTTCTTTAAAACCCACCCTTTATTTGTATGTAACATTCATCATACATATTTATTTTATACATACAAAATATACCCGAGGTCACCCGGACGATAATGACGAATCGATTGACATATCATTTGTAAAAATTGGATAAGCAGTTCGAATTCCGACGTAGTCGGGTAAAAAACAAAAGTCCGCGCGTCCACCTGCGGCTAAGTCTTTCTCAAGGTTTTCTATGAATTTCTTAAATACAATACAAATATTATATAGATGAATATGGCTTGAAAGTGAAGTGCGCTGCCGGCCGCTGCCATTCGAGTGTGAATTGGCGTTTAGGTATGTAGGATTCCGGTCCATGTTCCTGGGAACATGACACGGGCTAACAGGGTCTTGAATTGTGCAAAGTTAACAAGTATTTAGATGGTTTTGTAGGTAAACTGTAATGGAACAAGTTAAATATGATCATGATATTGATGAGGTTTTGTTTACGGTCTACACGACCCTCTCTGTACTGCCAGAGCGATATAATTAGCCAGAGCAGTCAGAGGAGTTGGCCTACACTTAGGTTTTAATATTATACTTGTTTTTAGGGTTCCGTAGTCCGACAAGGAACCCTTATAAGATCGTTCAGTCCGTCCGTCCGTCCGTCCTAGTCTGTCACAGCAGAATATCTTCTACGTTTATGGACTGATTTCCATGTAACTTGGTTCGAGAATACTTCACATATAGATCTCATTTTTAAAAATACAAAAAAATTAAATTACCCCTTTTTTAGGGTACCTTTCCATACATGTAAAGGGGGGGGGGGGGGTGAATTATTTTTTTGAGTGCACCCCCTTGTGTGGGGTATCGTTGAAAAGGATTATGAAAATAAAGTAGGGTTTCGATACAACACTTTTTTATCAGCTTTACCATTTGCGAGATATAGCCCGCCAAAGTCGTTTACACGGTGTCCCCCCACTGTAATTTCTAAAGTCTTGGATCTATAAACTTCAAATCACTCACGTAAAGAAACAGGCGCGAAAACTCTTATTTAAAATTGTTTCGGGTATCCTGTGATGAATACTTTTGAAATTATAAATAAAATAAAAATATATACTTTTTTCCAAAAGAACAGTATAAACTTAAAAAGTTTTTTTACATATTTTACTGTTTAGACTGAATGAAGCTTGAAATGCAAGAAATGCAAAACAGCGCGGTGCCATAAATGACTACGGAACCCTACTTTATGCGGGGTCCGACACGCACTTGGCCGGTTTTTTTTTCATTGCTCTGTACGTATTTCTGTCTTCCTACTAAATTTGTAACTGTCCTCAGTCCTACTGGTCGACTGGAAGAGATCCCTTCTGGGATAAGTCCACCATTTGTAAAATTACCTTTGTTATTTTACAAAAACTTCTCCATTGTTCGTTAAAAACAGCTATCAAAATGTGTTTTATAATGTGGTCTTATGTGCCATTCATTTCTCAATGGGGTTTGTGAAGGAAAAGCTTAGTCTCCGCAAATACTAAATTATATATAAAATAATCTATATATATATATACATTATATACACAAGCCACCGCTCCGAAACTACGATGCGCTATATCTTTATGATTTTTTACTAATTTGATTAACCAAAAATTATACTTATAGTAACTGTTATACTGGCCCAGTTGCCCATCCCTATTAGACCGGGCCTTACATTACCCCCAGTAACTTTTGAACTGCTGCAACGCACTCGTAGCTAAATAACCATTTCGACAACAGCTTTTCAATTTGAAAAAACCGCATCGCAATCGTTCTATTCCTTTAGGAGCTACAATGAAAATATTTTTAAATAATTATTTGTTATCATACATACTCATCCACTAGCGGTCAATAACGAAAGACGTAACAATTAAACCCAAACGCGGTGGGGTTATGTTTTTTTGTGACATAAATGCCGTGACCACTTTCTTATCATGAGATCAGTACCATAATATTCCAGTGTCACCCAACTTATTAAGTATGTGAAGTTTCAACTCGATCGAATAATAGGAAGTGGGTCTAATCCGCTAGATGACAACAAGTCAAATCAGACACTTTTTTCTAAACGTCAAAACGAACATTTTTTATAGGGTTTGTTTGAAATACAAAACCGTGACGTCATAGATTTTTCGAGTCAAATAGCGCTCTTAATATCAAGTTTTTCTGTATTAAAAAGTCTAAATTCATGTTGAAAATGGATATGATTAATGACAAACGACACTATTTTGTGACGTTTTATTCTCTTAACAGCACCAAATAATTTATTTTTGACCCAGTCATCTACCCAATTTAGCTTGCAAGATTTAATTACGGACACAAAGACAATGGACCAGGTGAAACTAAATTAAAACTAAAACTAGAACATCTGCAGGCGGACTAGCATGATATTATGTCGAGAAGGCCGTCATAATAATATAATAAAAAAAGCGGCCAAGTGCGAGTCGGACTCGCCCATGAAGGGTTCTGTAGCAGCAAGTAACATTTTACGATTTATGACGTATTAAAAAAACTACTTACTAGATCTCGTTCAAACCAATTTTCGGTGGAAGTTTGCATGGTATATTTTTTTTAGATTTATAATTCTCTTATTTTAGAAGTTACAAGGGGACACACACACACACATTTTGCCACTTTGGAAGTGTCTCGCGCAAAATTCAGTTTAGAAAAAAATTATATTAGAAACCTCAATATCATTTTTGAAGATCGATCCATAGATAGGGACACGTATAAGTGTGATAAAAAAAAATTGAGTTTCAGTTCTAAGTATGGGGAACCCCATAATTTATTGTATTTTTTCTATTTTGTGTGAAAATCTTAATGAGGTTAGCAGAATACATCTACTTACCAAGTTTCAACAGTATAGTTCTTATAGTTTCGGAATAAAGTGGCTGTGACATACGGACGGACAGATAGACATGACGAATCTATAAGGGTTCCGTTTTTTTTTCATTTGGCTACGGAACCCTAACTAGCTCTGTTACTCGCAATGTCAAAGGGTATTATTCAAAACAAAATTCGTTTCATATACGGGAATTTTCTGATCGATAGTTCGTTATTTTCCTTTACAAAAGCAAAGCTTTGCGAGTGCTCCTTTTTTATTTGAAATATCCTGAAAAATTGCAATTCTGCGAAGTGCGCCCACGTGTTTAGAAATATGAATGCTAACGATGTTAGTCTCTGCCTAGATATCATCGGGGCTCCACGTTACGTAGCAGCCCGCCCTTATTACTTTTTAAATTTTAATATTTGCAATTTCGATTTTTGATAAGACAGCCGCCGCAAGGCGAGAACTAGGTGAGTTTGTTGATTTTTTCATTGTTTTACTGCAGATTGTTCTTTTATGATGGTGGTGGTGGTCTGGGAGAAAAGGAAAAACTTAAAATGTACCAGCTGCTTCTCTTCCCGCGCATATCTTAAAAGCCGATGGGCGAAAATGAAAATCATATTAATAGCAACCCTTATCACTATTTGCGGCCCTGGGCTCTGTCTGCTTAGAACCGCAAGACCCAACATGCTCTGTCTGCCCCGTTCGCGATAAAGACGTTACAGTGTATCTGTTCACCGCAGAGCACAGGCCTTATTTTCGTCTTAGTGCGATTCCGGATGCAAATAAAAATGGGAACTAATTTTTTGAGCTGTTATTTAAATATTCGAGATGTTATTATGATCAGTTGGAAAACATATTGAAAAGTTGTTTCCAGTCTGATTAGAATATGGCAGGCTTGAATCACCTCGTTGTCCGAAAAGACAGATGATTCTGTGCTTCGGAAGGCACGTTGACCTATCCAAGCATTGGTTCTGGTTTACCCTTCGGGTTGCGGTGGTCAGACGGCAGATGCTCTATGTAAAAAACTGGTAACCTCGTCAAATCCACCTAGGTTAGGTAGCGGACCATGCCGGGTTCTGAAGCGTTATCGCCGAGTATGCAACCGGGATTACGCTTGATTGATGATGATGAATATTAATTTTATTATATTTGATAATATATAAGGTAACACCACACTGATTGCATTCATTGCATTCTTAGCTTTGCTGCTTCTGAGACTGGGGTGTTTTCTCCAGCTTCTGGTCTTCTACGATGGCATGCATGTCTAACGAGTTTCACTTACCTTTACTCTCATAGCGATGTTTATGTGCCTGTCAAAATGTTTGGCCTATCCAAGTGGTCTGGCTGCTTATTAAAGGTATTGAAATAGTTGTCAGAGTATCACTCATGCTGGACTGGAAGATAAGAAAAAACTTAGTCCTTGAGTTGCGTCTTACGACATCCACAGGAAGAGATGGAGTGGTCCTATTCTAACCCGGAACCACACGGGTAATACCAACTGCTTCTCTTCCCACGCAAATCGTAAAAGCCGATCGAGGGAATGGGCGAAATAGGTGATGCGGCTAGCAATCACTATCTTGATGTATTTTTCCACCTTCTTGCCCACCATCACGCTAAAAGTGACCTTTGTGTCTTGCGGCCTTATTAGAGACTAGATTTCGCCCGCGGCTTCGCCCGCGTAGACTACTCAAATTAGATTGTTTTTTTTTAAACTGGGGTTGCAATTTATTAAAATCCAATTAATGGATTATTATTTTTTAATAACCACTAATTCAAAAATGTCATGTGTCTCGTTTCAAAAATGACGTACATTCATACAAACTTGCAACCCCTATTTCACCCCTATAGGGATTATTTTTCAAAATCTAATAAATGCATTATTATTTTCTACTAACTTCTAAAATACATTAAAAATTTCATGTGTAAAAATCACGAAATTTCATACAAACTGCCAACCCTATTTCACTCCCTTAGGGATGGAATTTCCAAAAATCCTTTCTTAGCGGACGTCTCCTAGCCACAATCTACCTTCCTGCCAAATTTCATCTTCATTGGCTAAGTAGTTTTCAAGATTTCGTGATGAGTGAGAATTTTCGCTTTGTTTTTTTTTAAACTGGGGTTGCAATTTATTAAAATCCAATTAATGGATTATTATTTTTTAATAACCACTAATTCAAAAATGTCATGTGTCTCGTTTCAAAAATGACGTACATTCATACAAACTTGCAACCCCTATTTCACCCCTATAGGGATTATTTTTCAAAATCTAATAAATGCATTATTATTTTCTACTAACTTCTAAAATACATTAAAAATTTCATGTGTAAAAATCACGAAATTTCATACAAACTGCCAACCCTATTTCACTCCCTTAGGGATGGAATTTCCAAAAATCCTTTCTTAGCGGACGTCTCCTAGCCACAATCTACCTTCCTGCCAAATTTCATCTTCATTGGCTAAGTAGTTTTCAAGATTTCGTGATGAGTGAGAATTTTCGCTTCTATTTACATATATATATAGTTAAAGACGTGATACTACATAATTGTAGTAAACTTAGGTTCTTTTTTATACACTGAGTAAAAAAACTAACTATATTATATTCCGAGCAAACTTATCAGAAATTAATTTTAATTAAAATCTGTATTGAAATTTATGAAAGCAAAATATTAATTCCGAATGCAATACATTTTTATGCAGAAAATGTAAGAGTAAAATGGAATTATTTCATTGGATGCATTCTTTGAACGCAGTCAAAGGCACAGAATATAACTGTGTACAGAAGAATAACCTCTGGGTATTCTATTTCAAAGTGACTTGAAATAAAAACATATCTCCCCGCATTCTGGTAGAAAAAAAGAAGCATTCTTGCTATATTTCTTTATGTGTGTTATTTAAAGGGTACCTAAGTATACATGCAAGAAAAATCAAGGGAACTCCTCAAATTTCATTGCACCTCTTGAAAAAATTAAGTGTGCATCAAACAGGGTTACACATATTAAAATAATTATGACACCAAGTGATTTTAGTACACTTTTTTTACCCGTGTGGTTCCGGGTTAGAATAGGCCCACTTCATCTCTTCCTGTGGATGTCGTAAGAAGCGACTAAAGGACTAATCACATACATCTCGTGCTACAATCATTCTCAAGGAGGGTAAACGTCGGGCGGTGGCAAGTTGTAAAACATTTCGCACAAATACATTCCCAAAGAGAGTTGACGTCAGGCAGGCGGCCGGTTGTAAAACTATTGCCAAACATATAGGAGTATACACATTTAAAGTGTTCCAGCTATTTCTTCTCCATTTTGCAAGGTCCTTGGCATCCTTGGGTGACCATTGACATGCGTGTTATATTTGGAGAAGAAAAATCGGGAGAACGCACCCCGGGCTCCGAAGCAGCACAGCTGAGGATACAACCAGGAATGCGCTTAGATGAAGAAGAGTTTTAGTATACTTTCTAAATTGCAAAATTAAATGCTTCATTTACTGACAAAAATATTTGAAGATTTCCACCGAGGATCCCATAATTAGATCTTGACCTGGTGTCAATGAGATCAACTTGCATGGATACCTTTTGAAATAAATAAAATGAAAATCGGTTCTCAAGCGGAAAAGTTATTAGCGAATATAAAAAAACTAATTATTTTAAAAATATTTTTAATAACAAGCTCTTATCTAAAAAATTTAACTACGAAGTTTAAAGCGCTTCTCAAGACGCATCAATGAAGCCCAAACTCGGTGTGGTTATTTGGTTTTTTCACACAGATGCTATGGCCACCTTCTTGGCTTCACTATGAGATCAGGTCATAGGTACCAAAATATTATATTGTCACCCAACTAACATAAGTATGTGAAGTTTCAGCTCAATCGAATGCAAATTTTTCATCATACTAATATATTTTGAAATGCTAATTACTGCTCAAATGCTCATTTGATAACCAATTTTCTTGCTGTTTTTTAGAAAAAAAAATATATTTAATTTTGTTTGTTGTTTAGTGAATAAAAATTTGTACAAACACAGTCAAGTTCCCTATTCTGTGATTTCCTTATTTGATATCAGCAATCATGGGCAGGAGATTGCTTCACCCACTCCCGATAGACTGCACTCAGGTTTTCAAACGTAACTGTTGTAGTATAACATTACGTACCGAATAGCTTTGTTAGGGCTTCTAAGTCTTTTTACCTGACTACGGTAAAACCAAAAGGAGGGTTATGTACTTCGCCGCTGCGTATGGCCGAAAAACAAACAAACAGCATTACTATTCCCGGAATAAAGTCTTTATTGAAAAAGGTGAAAAATTTCATTCTCAGCTCGTTTTTTCAATTAGAAAATGGAGTTTGACCTCGCATAGTGTCCATGAAAATGGAACTAAAACAAGTGAATGTGTCTGTGTGATTTCAACGATTTTATTAAAATGGGTCCCGAACGCCATCTAGCGTTTGTTTAAACATATACTAGGATTGGTTCTGGTCTACCCGTTGGGTTGCGAAGGTCAGATGGCAGTCGCTCTGTGTAAAAACCAGTAGCCTCGTAGGTAGCGGATCCCGGGCTCTGAAGCGTTACCGCTGAGGAATGCAACCGGGAATAAGCCCGGATGATGATGATAATATCGTTTTGGAACATAATGTTGAATTCTCAAAAAGTTGTATTCTCAAACGGTTGAATCTCATAATATTAATAGAGTAAAATTTTAGAGTGAGTGTGGACCAGACTGGTGAAAAGGGGAATCAGAGTGATAAATTTGAAAGAAAAGAATAATTTTTAGCTGCATTGTCTCTTTACATAATTTCGTAATTATATAAAATAAATCTTATAAAAGTCTGGCCAGCGTGGAGATGTGTAGGCCAAATCCTCTGACTGCTCTGGCTAATGTATAACTCTGGCAGTACACAAAGGGTCGTGCTCCTGCAGTGGAGACTAAGAAAGACCTGATGATGATGATAATCATGCAATCAAACCAAATCTTTATTTGCTAATAAGATTTTGCAACGATGTCTTATAATTATTTATTATTACAATCCATTTTTTTTTTATTTATTTATTCTTTATTGCACAATAAAATAAAAGTACAAGTGGCGGACCTAATGCCATATGGCATTCTCGCCCGGTCAACCATTAGACCAAGCAGAAAATATGTGTGGCTGGCGTAATAAAATTCACAGAAATAAGCAAAATTAATATAAATAATATATATAATCAAAAACACATAGGTATACTTACACACAAATATACTTTTAAACATATAATAACTATACATACGAGTATATACTAACATGCATAAAATACAATAGATAAATACATAAATATAAATAATAATAAATATAATCAGGATGACTGGGGCTAGGACTGCTGGAGGAAAAATTTATGTACCGCTCGCTTAAAAGCCAAACGACTGGGAGCTCTTCTTATAGACTCCGGAAGGGCATTCCATAGCCGGATAGCCTGGACTTGAAAAGACTTGTCCATGAAGGTAGAGCGATGAGGAGGAAAACTAAGGATGAGAGTGCTAGAGGAGCGAAGTGAAACCCTTTCGTGTACAACAAATATCTCTTAAAACAAATTAACAATTCATACGCAAGTTTGAAAGTTTCTGTATTGAATAAATTAATTAAAATATTCTATCTAAACTCAAAGTACTCGTACATCGGAGCAGGCAGACGTTGTTTGTTTTAAATATCGCTTCAGTTGTTCGCGTAACTATTCTAACCAACCGTGTTTCCTCGCAGATCGAATTACCAAGTTAATTGATTGACTGTACCGCACTTTGTAGTGCACTGTACACAACAAGAACTATTTTAGTTCGTCACTCTAAAGACGGAGCGCTAAGTTAAAAGTTACGTCCGGGAAATGTATCTGAGAACTGAGCACTGAGAACGCGCAAAGCTTTGTTTCTTGGACATTCATTACTTTTCTCTAATAACGATCATCGTCATCATTATTGGCAACATTCTATGTCCCACTGTTGGGAATAGGCCCCTTTCAATGCATGCCAACCACCTTGGCCTTGCGCCTTACGAAATCCACACTTTCTTGTTATTTTTTTACAAAAAGAACTACAATATTTTAAAATTAAACAATGTTGCTTATATCAGATTTGGTTTCTCCGAACATCAGATATCGTTATCGATGAAGTCCCCCGATCATTGAGATATACGAGTATGTACTTATGCCCCCGATGCATATTTTCTGTCTGTCTGTAACTCTGAAATTACCAAACCGATTTTGATACGGTTTTCGTTAACATATAGAGCGTTTCTCTAGGAAGCTTTTTAAAGCACTATTTCACACCCGAAATCTAGTGAGTAATACGTGCTTGTCGCTTCGTGTCGAATTGGACACTGAGCGGCGGGGGGCGACATAGAGTCCAACAGTTGGCTGATATTTTTTTGGACGCAAATTGAGTTGCCGCGCTCTATCTAAAAAGTATATAATCAAAGTCTCGAACTTACTTTGAGGCTAGCTCAAAAAATCATCGTCTGGTCTTTTTCAATCTCCCCTGCAGGAGCACGACCCTCTACTTTCACAAACCAGATAAGCTAGAAGCCAGAGAAATCAGAGGATTTGGCCTACACTCTCCACGCTGGCCAGACGGGTTGGAGACGTCTCATTCATGTTTATAAGCTTTGGTTTAGCTTGTATTTCCTACGTCGCCTTCTACGACATCCACGGGAAGACTTGGAGTGGTCCTATTCTACTTTGCCGGGAACCACACGGCTTGGCACGTTAGTACAGTACATTCAATTCCATGATACAGATCAAATTACGACTTCACTTTACCTTAGTGCCGCGCAAAATTGCAGTTGTTCTAGTTTCGGCTCTAGGGACGCGGTCCGGAACTTAAGTCCATTTTCTTACAGTTTCAATATGTGTTATCGTTGTGCACATTTCCTTTGGGTATTTCTGACTGGTTCCCTGTTGAAAATCTATTTCCTTGTTGGCATTTTAGTGCACTGGGTTATTTTTAACCCTAAACCAAAAAGTGTGAGACCACAGAGGTGTTATAAGTTTGACGTGTGTGCGTGGCTGTGTGTGAGTATGCTTGTGTGGCTATGTGTATGTGTCTGTGAGTGTGTATGTGTGATTGTGTGTCCGTGTGTCTGTGTGGCTGTATGTCTGTGTGTATATGTATTTTTTTCTGTGTGTCTGCTGTGGCATTGAAGCTCCTAAACGAAAAGACCAATTTCGATGCGGCTTTTTTTAATCGAAAGCTTTGTCTGTTGAGATAGTTCTTAGCTATTTCAGCCGTTCGGGGGTGAACGCTTGAAGGACGTGCATTTTTATTTTTTTATTTTTAACCCAGGACCCCTTGTCCAGAACTTACTATATACCTTTGAAAGCAAACCCCCCCCCCATCCCTCTCTTATTATGCTTATGTATTGTTATATTTTATTGTTCCACAATACAAATTTTAATCACTTTTCACGATCCAATACAAAAAAGTCAAAAAATGTAAAAAATACATTGACAAGAATTTCATTTTAAATTAAAATTGATTTTATTGTTCCACAATACAAATTTTAATCACTTTTTACGAACCAATACAAAAAAGCCAAAAAATGTAAAAAATACATTGCCAAGAATTTCATTTTAAATTGAAATTGATTTTATTGTTCCACAATACAAATTTTAATTATTCTTTACGATCCAATACAAAAAAGTCAAAAAATTGAAAAAATTACTGAAAATGATTGCATGCTAACCCACTGCTGCCGATGTAATCAAAAATAAGCAAATCAAAGACTCCCCCCACCTCCTTTTGGTGCTTACATAATTCTTGAACGGTCCTTTAATTTATTCACCATCATTTATTTCGCCCACCCTACGGCATTATTTCGTTTCATCACGTTGAGAACTTTTTCTAATTTACCTGGCTCGTTGCTTACCGGGTAAATGTACTTTTGTTTGCTCTCTCGAATGGTAAACATAAACACTAAACATCTGTCTGTCACGGTGGTCTCCAATTAGGGAGAGCACGTTTAACTGAAGAGAAACAGTGCGTACGATATGCCTACGGAAATTACGTCGCGGAATATCGGTCGACGAATTTACGCTTTGTGTAAATGTCGAGTGATTTTTAAGAGTAGGTAAAAAATCCTACTTTGAAGCGTTCACCCCGACTAACGACTGATTTCTTTTTTTTTTATTAAAAAAAAAAGAAAAAATATTTCGCACACAAGCACAAGCTGATGCGTCCCCTGTACAAATATTGGCCTACAATGAACGAACTAGACCCGACGTCTAGAGACCCGCACAGATTAGCAAAACTGAGAGCCTAATCCTGTAATATAGAATATAATAAGGATTAAAAAAAAACTATTTTAAAGGGAAAATATAACAAATTATTAGGTTTTTATCGAGAACGTAGAATTAAATAAGACAATTCTTTTTCTTCTTATGTAAGAGCTTAGTGGCTCTTGTTGGTGGAGTATGCTCCAAACTTCTCGGTTCTCTTCCTTACTCTTTACGACATGACCCCTGCTTTTTCTATTTTCTACAGAGAATTATGATGCGCATATTTGTGATTTCAAGTCTTTTGGAAAAAACGTCAAATGAGTTTCGCTACCACGTCTTAGGCTTGAAACTACGTCAAGGGACGTCCGCGACGGGTTAAGTCCGTCTCTTCCACAAACTACGTGTGACAGGGCCACGTGACCCGCGATGGTATCAGCTATCTCTATTGCACGTAGGGTTTGTGACAGAGACGGACTGAACCCATCGCAGGTCTCCGCTTAATGCAGTTTCAAGTTTAAGAATATTTATCTGCGATTTCACAAAAATAAAGACGAAAACAAGATTCCACTAAAATAAAGTTTGCAGTCATTTGAAATGAGTTTGTTTTTAACCAACTTCAAAAAAGGAAGAGGTTATCAATTCGACTGTATATTTCTTTTTTTTATGTATGTTTGTTACGCGATATCATCGCCAATTGTGAACATCTTTTTGGAGATATGGAAAAAACTCCTAAAAAAAAATTATATATATATACGTATATATTTTAAAGAAAGGAGAATGAAGATATGTATATTTTAGATGATTACTTTAAAGTACTCAGTAGGTAGGTACCTAATAAAAGAATATTTTCTTTTTCTTTTATATTACGATTCAAATTTAAATGTTGTTATTTTCTTAGGAAAAGGCAACCTTTAGATATTAAGTTATGGTTTGTATCTGAATTCATACATATATATATACATTGTACATTTAAACATATTGTTGTTATTTAATCTTTTCTTTATAAAAAGGGAGATGTCATAGTAGTATCTATGTCTTTGATAATTAAAAAATAAAGTTTCAGTCTATGAACTCAAGTCTATACTGATGTCTTTAATTTTGTGCTCTAATTTATAATTTTAATAAAATAACTTAACAGGTATCAGCTATCTTTATTGCACGTAGGATTTGTGACAGAGACGGACTGAACCCGTCGCAGGTCTTCACTTAATGCAGTTTCAAGTGAAAGAATATTTATCTGCGATTTCACAAAAATAAAGACAAGAACAAGATTCCACAAAAATAAAGTTTGCAGTCATTTGAAATGAGTTTGTTTTTAACCAACTTCAAAAAAGGAAGAGGTTATCAATTCGACTGTATATTTCTTTTTTTTATGCTTGTTTGTTACGCGATATCTTCGCCAATTGTGAACATCTTTTTTTATTTGAAAGCCTTTACTACCAAATTGGTCCCATTTTAATTTGGTGAAGACATGATGAAGAATTTTGGAGATATGGAAGAAACTCCTAAAAAGAATTGAAGTCTGTTGTTTTTTTGTTAAAAATTTAATTATTAGGCTTATTTTTGCCCTTCTGGGCATAGTCCAACTATCATTACATTACGCAAGCCTCCTTCGGCGTGCCAAAGAAATATTACTTAAGCTAACATACATTACCAATAAATTAAAAAACAAATGCGCCTCTGAAAGTGCCTTCTCTGCACCCGTCGGCACATTTCACGCGTTCTCGCATACGTGTCCGGAATTCCGCTGTCCCGGCTCTCAGTCCGGCACTGGTACGGCAGGGCGGCATTTCAACTTCTATAACTAAAAATAATCGCATTTACTGATTCTTTTCTTAGTAACATTCTAGATCAATAGTTTTTTTTTTTAAAGTGAAAACTACTTTAGGCGCGTTGGGCATTTTTTGAGATATGGAAAAACCATTGAACTCGCGACACTGTTACGTAACCGACACCACCTTGTTCAAGTTTTCACTTCTGTCGGCACTCCCGGAGTATCAATGTTTTCTTTTCTTTATTTTCTGCTACTTGGCTAGATAGCCATCTGGGGAGAGCCTTTAAATGTGGGTGTATGTACTCGTATACTAGTATAATGTAGCTAGAATAATAATACTTTGCGCTAAAAACCAATCGACTACGTCCTTTAAAGAGATTAAGTACCTATTATTTATTTTCTTTCTAATTTGTTGTCATAGAATTGATTTGGTCGACCCATTGTGTACTCATAACCCTTCCTTTCACTACTCCATACCTCAATAACCGCTTGTGTCAAGGGCCTTGACACAAGCGGTTATTGATATATATCTTAGTTGTGAAAATGTGTTGTCCCCGGAATCTTTGGAAATAGTCCCGTAAACATTTCCGGCAATTCACCAAAAATGAAAATTTAGGGGAAAGTTTACAGAGATATTGGAAATATTTACGGAAATTTACAATGGGGAAATAAATTCTCGTAAATTTGGAATGTTTCCAGCAGCACATCACCAGTCAAGTCCTAATTAACTAAGTAAGTGACAAAACAAACAATGTCGAAGCTGCTTGACCGAATATACAAGCAACGCGCTATGCCGAACTAAGATCGCGTTTTTATCCGACTTCCAAAAAACGAGTTTTTTTTAACCGACCTTAAAAAGGAGGAGGTTATTAATTCGACCCGTATGGTTTTTTTGTATGTACCTATGTTACGCGATAACTTCGCCAATTGTGAACCGATTATTATAATTTTTTTTTATTTGAAATCTTTTACTACCTAGTTGGTCTTATATCAATTTGATGAAGTAATGATGGAGAACTTTTGAAGTATGGGAGAAACCCCTCAAATAAAAGGAAGTCGGATATAAAAAAAAAAAAATATTTAAAAAAATTAAGCCGCGGTACTCAACTCAGCTGCGCAAATCCGCTATATGATACGAGTAAAAACTTAAATCAGATACTTTTTTCTAAATGTCAAAACAAACATTTTCTACGGGATTTGTATGAAATACAAAACCGTGACGTCATAGGTATTTGGAGTCAAATTGCGATGTTAATATCAGTTTCTCTGCATTAAAAAATATAAAATCATGTTGAAAATGTCTATGATCAATGACAAGTGACACCACTTTGTGACGTTTTATTCTCTTAACAGTACCAAATAATTTAGTTTTGACCCAGTCATCTACCCAATTCGGCACAGTATTTTTTTACACTTGGACTAATCGTACAATCAAAAGAGTACCTTACTGAAGCTTTAATCTACTACTAGGTAGAGCTTTGACTTTCACGTGCCGTTTAGCGGGGAGGACAGCGTAACAAAGTTACGGAAATACTTCCAATTTGTCCCGAGTTTCGTTTAGCTCTAAATATTAAACTGTTTCGCCGTACAATATAGACAGATCAGAATAATAACCTCGCATAATTCTTTCATTTTATCTGTACCTGTTTGTCGTGCTTCTTCCAATATGCCATAAAAATGCATTTCAATTTTACATTTTCAAAATCCGGGTGGAATTTGCCTAAATCGTTGAAGCCTGACCTGTGGTCATGATGTCAGTTATGCATGTAAGCAAATGCACTGATGTATGTATTTTATTTAGATGACACTGTAGTTTACACCGGCCCATGCCGTTACTTAATAGCATGGCGACTACAATTTGGTGTTTAAAAACAGAAACTTCAAATTTAATTTTTAAATTTATTTAGTTGTGAAGAATTTGAACTGTGAATGTGAAGTGTCTATGTGCAAAATAATATTGGTGAAGAATTTACCTTTCGGCTATTCTAAGTATGAGGGTATTTAACCAAAACGCTAATCGCCATTCGCCGTTTTGCGAAACCGAGCTGGAACGCCAAACAGCTAGAAGTTTTTGTCTATTAGCGAATTATATAATCCAACTGCTACATAAACAATATCACGTCTTTATCCGTAATGGGGCAGACGGAGCATTTTGGGTTATGCGGCTCTAAGCTGACAGAGCCGAGGGTCCGCCCCAAAGGCCACTTTTAAAATGATGGTGGGCGAGAAGGTGGAAACAATTGCTATCTGCATCCGCATTTTCACCCATTCCCCTATATCGTCTATTAAGATCTTCGCGGGAATAGAAGCAACTGGTACTACATGCTAAGTTCTTTTCTCCCAAATCAGTATGGAAGAAAGAAAGACGTTTAATATCATTCTGTGTGTCTCTTTATTTATTGAATTCACTGCTTTTTCGCTGCGGAAATGCGGCTCTTAAAAAAGGTATTTTACAGCGATGATAGAAGTATGATGGATGACGAGCCTGTGAAATGAAAAGCTTTTTATGATATTGCTGGAATGTTATTGAGGTGAGGGAAGAAAACGGTAGTGTTTATATTAGTGGTGTACCGAGCGATGTGAGCGAAGCGTCTCAGTTTCAGATTGTCCAAAAAATGCTTTTGCCCGTCTGTCTGTGCTCGCCTACAGGTCGCAATTTACAACCGATTTTGACGACAATTGTTAAGTCGATCTCGAAAGGGGGCACTTTGCTGTTTCGTTATTTATTGACGGATTTCAATCAAATTTAAGTGGCATACTAAGGACTTTATTCTACACATATGTTGCAAAAAAATCCAAAAGGGAGGAGTGGAGGGGGAAAGGGGGCAGTTTGTTGTATCGTTATATATGGACGAATGTCACTGAAATGGTTTTGCTAAGCCAGGGAAAAGGGCAAAGTGTTGGTTGTTGCATGGTTATAAAAGCTCGCGAGGTCTACCTGTTCTCACAGAACCACTAGATTATTTATTTACACTTTATTATTCTACTAACCTTTATTTGGTGTTGTTTTTAATAAAGAAATACTAAGAAAACATATTTCGGGGACCCCATACTTCTTATATATTTTCCAGTCATTAGACTTATTTTATAACGGTATTATCATATATTTTTATAAGTAAACTTAATACTTATTCACTAACCGGCCTTATCAAGAAATTATTTACATTTACACAATTAAAATACAATGTAAAAATAACATTATAAAATTACTATTTGAATCGGAGACAACAATTGCGCGCTTTTATTTATTCGTTTTTTTATAAGCAAAAGAACCTGAATTCATCAATGTAAAGCGTTCCAAATTTATAATTTGTTTTAAAACTAAATTCTTCGTCACTTTTTGTAATAGATTACAGTTTTCAAAGTTTTAATCCCAAAACGTTTTCTTTTTCACATTTCAATCCCGCGAGAATAACCAGTGACTTTAGTCCCAAATATTTTGTGATTAAAACATCGTCTTTCGAATAGATGAGATGAAAAAATATTTAAACATATGGTATAACACTTCGTATCAGTCCATTATTCTTTGAAATGAGTTTCCCTTGAGAAAACTGACGGTCATAATTCATCATTTATCAGCCTGCTATTCCATTTGCATCCCAAAGGCCCTTTGTAGGGCCCAAGAAGCCAATTTGTTAATATTCATTCGAGCACCGATACTTACTTTGTCTTTTGATCTTAAAATTATACAAACGGTATTTTTCCTTCGGATAATATAATGCTGAATCAACGGTCTTTCGTTTAATAATTTTAATAGGATTCAGAGAAAAATTGTTTCCTTATTTGTTAAAAAACATCGTTTTGGTCATTGGTCTTATTGTCCAACGTGACCGAACAGTCTACATTCCTTATCACGTACATAAAAAGACACTGTTAAAAATACTACAACATGTAGTACATCTCTACTTCTATATCTCTATGGCAGGAATATTGGCCGTGGAAAACCAGTTAAAATTTTAGGTGTAAAGTTAGTTAGTTAGTTAAGATCTTTATTGCACCAAAACATAATGATACAGAGTAATAGATTAAAGGAAACAGATGTCAAAAGGCGGCCTTATCGCAGCTGCAATCTCTTCCAGGCAACCGAGGTACTTGGAGATGTTTAACGAAAACAGGTGAGGTGCGAAGTTATATGCAAGAAGAAAAAAGTGTAATTAAATGCAATGTTTTAAGTCGCTCCAAGGCAACCTCGTTTAAATAGAAAAAATGGTGGTGAAATTAGGTAAGAACCTAAGGATGCAACGAAGAACATGCTAGGATAAGTACGCTTAGTATGTCACTCAGTCCGCTCTCCACCCCAAATCCTCCTGTCTGCGGCCCTCCACAAATTGAGATGAGGGCTTAGCTCTCGTACGTTCTAGCACTTCCAGCTGCACTAATGGGGCTCTAAACCCGTCTTGATCTCGCCCCAGATTACAATCTTTCGATTGTCTATACTTCTGACGATTTCAATTTTTATCGATTGTAAAAATTATTTTCCTTTTATTAGAATTATTGTAGTGGTAGTGGACCGAGCACCGTTAAAGTACAGGAATCATTTGTGTGGGGTTAAGTAGTTTTAGTATGTACTTTTAGTTTACTTTTTCGCTAATTTGAAAATAGGGCCGAATTACTGGTGCAAGAGCCCAGGTAGGTTTAAACAGTAACAACTTTTCTTATATATTTTCAGTCTAGATTTTTATAAAGATATTCAGACAATTATTTAATACTTTCTGAAATCGGACTTGCCAAACATCAGGATCAGTGGGAAAGTACAAAGTAAGGTCTGGAACTTCTACAACTTTAGGACCATAGTAGTCCTGTACGCCCAGGTAGGTTTAAACAGTAACAACTTTTCTTATATATTTTCAGTCTAGATTTTTATAAAGATATTCAAACAATTATTTGATAATTTCTGAAATCGGACTTGCCAAACATCAGGATCATTGGGAAAGTACAAAGTAAGGTCTGGAACTTCTACAACTTTCGGACCATAGTAGTCCTGTACGCCCAGGTAGGTTCAGTAACAACTTTTCTTATATATTTTCAGTCTTGATTTTTATAAAAATATTCAGACAATTATTTAATCCTTTCTGAAATCGGACTTGCCTAACATCAGAATCAGTGGAAAAATTACTAAGTAAGGTCTGGAACTTCTACAGCTTTCGGACCATAGTAGTCCTGTACTGACTCTCATAATCGGACAAAAAAAATTAAGAACGAAAGTATTATTTTTAATAGAAACATAATGGGTAGTAAATCTGTAAGAAAAAGGGAAACGTATAATGTACCAGCTGCTTCTCTTCCCACCCAAATTGTAAAAGCCGATCGAGGGAATGGGCGAGAATTCGAATCATGCGAATAGTATGCAGCGATCAAAGACACTCGAGTTATCGTCATACATACTCGTACATACAAACATACAGCTGGCAAGCGAAGCGTAAGAACCCACAAGGTGGTCAGACGGCCAAGGTAGCTGGGGAAGCGCTGGATGCAAGCCGTTCTTCATCGGTCGTTTTGGAAATCCTTAGTGCCTTGGGGGAGGCCTATGTCCAGCAGTGGACATTATGCGGCTGAAATGGTAATGATGATGACGATGATACTTATCCGCATTGACCAATTCGAAGGACTTCGTTCACCCAAAACTTATTTAGTTACTCGATTATTATTGACATTTAAATATTCGTTCAGACCTTTGATCAAATAAACAATATTTTATAAAACCATTCAAAAGCAAATTACATTTTATTTAAAATTATGTTTTCTACGGAAACATGGAGTTTCACAAAGAGACTGCGCCAGCGGTTGAGCTCGTGTTTCAATATTGAAATATTCTGATTTATATGGAATAAATAATGGGACTTTTGAAATGATTTTGCTTCGGCACTCAGTGGATGCATGGATATGAGTTTGTATGCTTTATTTTAGTTATTATTAACCGACTTAAAAAAAAAGGGGAGGTTATCAATTTGTCGGAATCTTTTTTAGGGTCCCGTACAAAAAATTAAAAAATGGAACCCTTATAGGATCACTCGTGCGTCTGTCTGTCCGTCCGTCTGTCACAGCCAATTTGCTCCGAATATACTGGACCAAATCAGGTGATATTTGGTAGAATGTTGTAATCCTATGACCCAAACACATATGTGCAAAGTAAATAAATATTTTTTTAAATAAGGGTCATTTTCGGGGGACAAATTAGGAAATTAAAAAAAAAAGTTTTGCAAACCTTACTGTGTCAAATATCAAATGAAAGGGCTCGTTATGAGGATCTCAAATATATTTTTGTTATTATTGTAAAGTAAATAGTTTTGATTTTTTTCATGAAAGAAGACGAAAATTGACCATTACCCCCCCTGATCTCCGAAACTACTGAGCCTAAAATTTTGAATCTTTTTGTTTGTAGATTACAGAAAAACCTATAAGAAAGCAATCAGTTGTACGGAACCCTCTCTACGCGAGTTTAACTCGGACTTGGCCGGTTTATTTATTTATATTCCTCGATTATCCGAAGACGCCTAAATCGATTTGGAAAATTCCTTTTTTGTTTGAAAGGGTATACTTTCCAGGTCCCATAGAACAAATATCAATAATTATTTTTGGAAGTAAACCTAGTATACTCTCTCTCCACAAATATACTCTCTCTCATCTCAGCGTACCTATTGGTTTGGTTACGTCATCAGCTGAAATGCTTGGATACCTATACGCTTTCCGGCTTTTTCTTCTCCACTTCACACGGTATGAGCATCCTTTGTTGTAAGACCACATTGTTACGCATATCATCCTTGACTCTACTGGAGCCCGACGGAGGTGGAATGACTATACATTCCAGATTTGGCAATACATAATTGTACCAGCGTAGACGAGTCTTGCAATTGGTTGGCACTTGGCAGGATGGTTTACAAAGATATAAAAAGCTTCTTCAGAAGCTGCAGATGCTCTGCAGCATGCTTCGTCAAAACTTACTAAAGGATTTAATTAGGAAGTATTATTATTTATTCGTAACGACCAGGAAGACCGAGACATAGCTACATGAAACAGATAAAGGAGAAAATAAATGTCGTACAGGGAAATAAAACAGCTGGCAGATGAGAAATACAAATAGAAGAGAATTCATACTCCACCGACAAGAGCATAGCTCTTAAATATAGACAGATAGGGATAGAAAAGAGCCTAGGGCGAAACTTGCTAGAGGCCACTTTTAGAGTTATGATGGTCGTAGATGGAAAAGGTTATTAAAATGCATCGCATAGTAAAATAACTCCCCAAGACTTTCGCCTATTTTCTCGATCGGCTTTTCTTTCAAACCAGCGTGAAAGAGACAACTATCGTTATTTACATTGAGAGCGCACGAACTTAGTAAATAAGGCGCCATTGACACGAACACTGCAAACTCTGAACGAGGTTGCCAATTGCATCGATATTTTTTTCTCTTTTATATGGACAAATCACACAGATTGAACTAGTCCTAAAGTAAGTTCGAGACTTGTGTTATGGGATACCAACTCAACGATACTATACTTTATAACAAATACATGTATAGAGGTAGATAAACTAAACATCCAAGACCCAGGCCAATCTGGAAAAAATCATTTTCCATCTTGACCTGACCAGGGATCGAACCCGGGACCTCCGATGTGACAGTCTGGCATGATGACCAATTGGCCACAGAGGCCGATATGTACCTCTGCTGTTGTTCCTTGACTGAATTCACAGGGGCCACACTGTATATTCTGATTACACTTAACCTTCAAGCGGGCGCGCGGTCATTTGTAACGCGAGCGGGCGCGCGTAACCGAAAAGACGTATGGGACGAATAAAAGAAATAAAGCACTAATCATTTATTTATTTGTACTCAGATATATTATCATTGTCTTTAAAGTCAAATTTGTCAAAAAAAGTAATTGAAATTATGAAAAAGAAACAATTATTAAACTAATTAACTTAACTCAAATATTCTTTGGATCAAAACAAAAATTATGAACACAAAACCCTTTTACATATCTCAGACTAGTATTTATACCTAGTCTAAATATAAAAATACAAAATAAGAATAAAAATGAATTAACTTTGGTTTAGTTTTCAGTTTCAGAGCCTTGGTCGCTAAGCTCCGATTCACTATCTTCTTCGTCTTCTTTTAGTAATTCCTCGAGTATTACACTTTGTGATAACCGTCCACGACTTATTTTATATAAAAAAAATCCAAGCTTAATTCGATAATACTGAATGATGGCCGAAGAACTACTATAAGCGTGAACGAGGGTATGTCGTGTTGAGCGTCGCGCGTAACCTTTTCGACGACAGGCGCGTGTAGTCTTTTCGACGACTGCACCGGGACTAAAACAATTGCGATCTGTGAAGTGCGAAGAGCGCCCCGAGCGACGGTTTATTATTTGTTTTACTCCCAATGTCATAGCGACAGGCTACTACAAGTGACAAATAAATGTAATGGGTAATAATAGTAATATGAACGAAAATTTACTAAGCGCGGTCGATTCGACTACGCGCGCCTGCTTGAAGGTTAAAGGAATGTAATGTAAAGAATGTAACTATTATAAACTGTACGCTATTGCATTAGGATAATCCTGTAATGATAGTGTACACCTATCGAATAAACAATAAACAAAATTTGTGACAAGCTGTGGTGAGCTGGTGTATGAATAGAAATCTTTAAATATGAGTATGGTAGAATGGTAAAAGCGGTGGTGGCCAAGCAGCTTAGGCATTGGCTCTGCATCTGTTGTTGTTTATCGTATGTGTAAGTGGCCAACACTGGTGTCAGATTTTTCAAGCTATCTGCATTATATCATATCTGCATCTGTAAGGCATGAGTTCAATCCTCACTAGGTGCTACTTGTACGTCTGAGTTTGTGCTCATGTACGGTCATTTCAACCACCAGCACCTGCTTCCGCTAAACAAAATCATTGTGAGGAAACCGAAATGGGGAAAGCAATGCCATACCACACCTTTGTCTGCTAAAAAAATACCATTGTCTCTTTCCGTACAATGACATCGACAAGAGGTTGGCTCTGTAAATATAAAAGTAAAAAAAAGAATGGTAGAACCATTGGCTTAAGTACCTATCCTAAAATATTTCTCTCCTTGTCAACAGGTGGAGATGTTGTACCAACGATATTTCCTCCGCATGAACCAGACCAACATGACACACCTCCTGGGGCTTCTGTTGGCAGTTTCCGTGGTTCTAATGGTGGTGCAACTGCGGACGCTGCTGATCGCGCAGAACATCCTCAGCAGCATGACGCCCCAGGTCGACTCGAATGACTCCACCTTCAATCCACCTATGGAAATACTAGAAAGGTAAGGATAATCATCATTTTAAGGTATTTATGTCTCCTCTGCAGGAGCATGGCCCTCTTTATCTCTATTTATTGAATGAGTCGACTAAAATAGAAGGATACTTAAATAGTAAATGAAATCATCATCATGTCAGCCACAGAAGTAGACTTAAAAGTAAATAGTTATATTTTAGGCTTTCTGACTCAAACCTCTGATGTTGATATTCAAGTCTTGCTGAACACCATCTAACCCTGTGGCCTTGGGTCTGTCCCGATTTCTGCGATGCTCTGGCTGACTCTGATGTGCCGAATTGCTTAAAGCTTTTTTCTTTCCAGCTCCAGTTATGGCGGCACCAGTCCGGAGCTGCCAATGGACGCTGGGATGTTTGGCCGTGAGTTCCTGGAAACGAATTTAAATGCGACTGTCCGTCGCGTTTACTACGAGAAGGAGCGAGTGGCCCACATCGTCAACATCATCGTGCTCGGCATTGCTGCGCTGGTCTATGCATGTGAGTTCAGATCCTAATTTAAAACCGTTTTCATCACTGGTCGATGTAGCACGCATTCTGAGACCGAGAGACCGAGAGAGAGAGAGAGCGAGAGATAAAGGCAATATAGGACTAGTAGTTCGCCGCGAACTTATACCTCGCGATTATAGTTCCCTAAGTAACACCTAGATGGCGCTATCCAAAGTTAGAACGCGCTATGGTTTTGTTTGCTACATAATCGCGGACTTTTTTATTAATATTTCAAAAACTACTAAACCGATTTTGATGCCCAACGAACTTGAAAATTCTATTGATATTTCCTACATGCCTACCAAATTTCACCAAAATCGGACCATGGGGAATTTATATATTCGCGTCTAACAAAATATACTGAAACTATTTTAAGGGTGAATTCAGTCCGTGATATTGAACAACTTTCCCCAAGGAACATATGTCGAAATATGAAAAATTATTTTTGTCTTTCCATAGAAACTCGGATCAGCTGATCGGTCAACTTGTATGGGAGGCCAAAAAATATTTTTCATATTTCGATATATGTTCCTTGGGAAAAGTTGTTGCGCTGGATGCAGGCCGCTCTAGATCGGTCGTTATGCGGCTGAAATGATGATATATATACTCGTATTGTTTCAATTGATGTCACCTAGATAGTGTCGTCATGCTAAATATTAATGCCTGTATCTTCGTCATTTGCTAATCAGAAAAAGAAAAAAAACCGAGTACAATATTTTTTAAGACCACATCAGTATTGACGCAGCGTTTAACTACCTAAAAATTGTGGGTCAGATTATCACGACGTTACATTAGTATTATACTCACTTCGTTGAGTGTACTTAATTTACTTTACACGATGTCCTACTAACATACTGGCCAGTAATTGCTTTTGAGATAAGGCAACCATTGCATTGTACGTATTCATCTTGCCTAGCTAACCTATAATGATATCGTAACTAACGTAATCTGCCAGTATTGTTACCATGTGCAGCAGTGAAAGGCGCTCAGCGTAAGTGGTTTTTTTTTTAAGTGAAATTTCTTTAAGTGCGTTGGGCATTTTTTGAGATGGGAAAAAACCGTTGCCGTAACCGTCACCACGTTCGATTTTTCACGAGCGCGGAATATATAATGGATAAGATAGAGAGCATTTCGTATCTTGCGGCTCCCAGCAGTCAGAGACCAGGATCACAAGATTCGGAGGCAACTTAAAGGTGGAAAAGAGACTCAAAATAGTGATGGGTAGGGTAGCAACCAATCGCCTAGCGGCGGCTAGCAAGCCGCATCGCCCTATAACATGATTTGCACTTTCGCACATTCCCTTGATCAACTACTACAATCTGCGCGTGAAGAGAAGCAGCTGGTACATTCTAAGTTTTTTTTATTGTCCCAGACCAGCATGGAAGGTATGGAGCACATAATGATATGAGAGAAATGGCGTAATGTAGTATTAACAAATTGGTGAAATTATTACACCGAATATACAACGTGGAAGGGACATACCCATAATAAATCGAACCATGGGCTATACTAGATCACTATTAGTATAATGAAATTAAAATAACAGTCAAAAAACCAAAAAAAATTTTGACATTCCCATACAAATCGCCCGGGCGGCTGCACACTTTTGTATGGAAATGCGCGCTATTTGATTTGACTAATGAGCGGGGTTGCCTTTTCATTGTTGAGCAAGGGCCTCTCCCTTCTGCTTCTACAGATCTCAATCTTGGGCAGCCTGCTACCGCCACTCAGATGTGGTCTCACCATCTCCTTCTTGGTCTTCCTCGTCTATCACCAAGGTTGCTTATTCATCATCAGCATCATCATGCCAGCTTTCGCCCACTGCTGAGCGTAGGCCTCTATTCGTCGACGCCACCCATCTCGGTCCTGTGCTGCTCTTATCGGCACTGACCGAATGGTGGTCCAGAAGGGGTGAGAGAAGCGTCGGGCGGCCACCTATGCGACGGGTTGACGACATAATTAAAGGTTGCATATTACCAAGGTGAAATGTCAGATATTACACATCATATGCAACTACTGTAGGTTTCAATTCAGTTTCAGTGTCACCTCCTGTTGCAACTTGTAACTTCGAATTTCTACTCTGAGCGTGGCCAGGGCGTGCCCTGTGCGTGCCTTTTTTATATTTTTTATATACGTTGCACTACATCGCAGTTTTTGTTCCCCAGGCCTCCTTGCATGCCTCAGCCGGCCAGCGATGAACGAGATCTACCTGCTGACCATCTCATATGTGGTGTTGGTGACATTCCTGCTCATCGAACTCTCGTTTGCTGCCACTACAGTGTTGCGGTAAGTAACATATATTCCACAGCACAGATCTACCACTACTAGACCTGCATAGTGCGTGGCCACTTTAGTGCATCTCTTTCTATCTTTGATTGTGGCCTCCACCCATATTTTGCACACGTCACAGAACACACTATAGTTACTAACTTATAATAAGCTCAAATAAAACCCTAAATCACCTTTTCAATGATTAAAATTAATAACTTTCTTCGATCGTTTTGTGGTTTGTTTGGCCCAGATTTTGACAGTAGGCCAGCTTATAGCTGCCACGCCGATAGAGACAAAAAAACTTATCAGCGTTTGTTTCACACTCACATTGTACTGTATTTGACAGTCTCTTTCTAGCAATATTGTTGCAAGTCTAGTAGTGGTAGGTCTGTGTTCCACAGGCTAAATAATAAACGCTGTATTAAAAAATGTACTCCTCAAATCTTGACTTACTTGACTTAAGGTCCTAAGGCCCCCAGGTGGGGCAGAGGGCTTCAACAGTATTTAGCCTTCGCGACCGGTCTTTGGCTTCGCGCTTTACTTCGGGCCAGGTTAGCCCTATTGTCTTTATCTCTGCTGCCACACTGCGCCGCCAGGTCTGTTTGGGACGGCCTACTTTCCGCTTGCCCGGGGAGTCCACTCCAGGGATTGCGACGGGATGTGTGTGGGCTCTCTCCTGAGAGTATGGTCTATCTATGTCAATTTGCAACGCATAATTTGGTTGTTAAATTCGTTGGTTCAGGTTGTTCAGGCGTGTTCGTTGGAGATTGTTGCCCTGAGGTCAACTCGAGTAAAAAGAAAAAATAAGAATTACAGTATATAAATTGTCATGTGTATGAAAGGAAGATTCACAAGAAATTGAAATCGGCAAAAAAAAACGGTCAAGTGCGAGTCTTAGTTGAAGGTTTCCGTACCTCCGCAGTACGAAAGTACGGATAACAACATTGTACGGAGTCGTTAGATACAGTATTAGATCACTTCTTTAACGCTTCAAACCCCGCATGACCCTATGAGGTAGCGGTCCATTGTTTATCTATTGTGTCTGGTTTTCTTGGTGTTTAATGGATTAATAAAAATTGTGTTGTATGCGGAGACTTTAACGTGGATCTATTGAAAGACAATGATAACCGTAATAACTTTTTAAACGTGTTGACATCGTACAATTTCCGCGCTCTAGTTGATGTCCCAACATTTTTACGTAATCAGATCGCCTCATGTTTAGACAATGTGCTGACAAATTTACCCAATGAAGAAAGAAATAAATGCGAGGTGGACCACAACGGGTTAGCGGACGGGCATGGAGCTCTTCTTTGCTCTATTAGAACTGAAACTCTTAAAATCCACAAGACCAAGAAATATGCATTCAAAAGGATTTTCAGTGCAAAAAATGAACAAATTTTTAGAGAAGAAATACTGAGACAGCAATGGGATAGTATGGGAATAAATATTTTCATTAAAAAATTCAACAGCATATTTAAAACGGAGCCTTATTTTTGAAACGCGGAGACTACATATTAATATAAACCTTATGTCATTTACATAAGGATCAGTAATTCAATTAATAATACAAAAAAATCCCTTCGAGCCGATTTTTTAACGAACTACACAGGCCACTTAGGGCCAGTTTCTTAGCATTTTATACAGTATAATCAGTACTTATTGAATCTTTCTTGTAATATAATTTCACAAAAGCGCGTATCGCAATTAAATTAATTTGTTGTCCTAAAGGTTGACTGGTAGAGAATGCATTAGCGTTAAGTTCACCTTTTGTACCTTTGTGGTCAATAAAGATTAATAAATAAATAAAATAAATAAAACTAGTTTTCCTAAAAAAAAAGTTCTGTGTAAAGAAAAGACTAAGACAAACATTAAATGGATTACAAAGGGAATCAAGACTTCAAGCAAAACTAAAAGGTTTTTTTTCGCCTGTAACGGAAACAATAGCCACTCTTCTATAATAGCTTACAAGAAAAAATACATAACACTGTACAGGAGGGTCATAAAGAATGCGAAGAAAATTGCAGTACAATCGGAAATACTACGCTCGAATAACTTAGGCAAAGACGTTTGGAAAATTATTAACAAAAATAGAAATAAGTCTGGTAAGGAACGCCATAACTTTGTTTTAAGTCATGACAATAATCTCATAGATTGCCGAAAAAAAATTGGCGACATATTTGCCAATCAATTTGACCTAAGCACAAGTACTACGTCTAGCAACTCCAAATCAGCTATTAATTATTTGCAAAATAGTTCCAAACGTGTAACAAATGAATGTTTGTCTCTAGAACCCACAACTCCGGAGGAAATAAAAAGAATAGTACTAAAAATGGCTATAAATACTTTTAATAATTTTAATTTAATAAAAATGGCTAGTAAATTTTCGTGTGGTTATCATGATGTGCCCATCACAATAATTAAAGAAAATATTGACATTTTAGCAGAACCGTTGAGCATCTTTTTTAATAAATGTATGGATCAGGGTATTTTCCCTGATCAATTTAAGATTGCAAAAATTGTACCAATTCATAAAAAAGGATCTAAACGGGATCCTAAGATGTTTCGGCAAATTTCCTTACTAATAACTACTTCAAAGATATTTGAAAAGACAATAAAATTTAGATTGCTCAAACATTTGAAATTAAATAAAGTGCTAAATAGAAGACAGTCTGGTTATTTGAGGAATGTTGGAACTACGGATGCCATTAGAACTCTTGTTGGGGACGTAGTATCAAAATTAAACGCCAAGAAAAAAGTTGCAGGTATGTTCTTAGATTTAAGTTCCGCGTTTGACACGGTAGACCAGGATCTATTATTAGACAAGTTCTCGTTTTATGGAGTCACGGGTAACGCATTAAGACTTCTTCGGTCCTATCTGGAAAATAGACGTATGTTCGTGGAAATAAAGGCTCTAGACTCTGAAATGTGTGAAAGACAGCATCGATCGAACACAATAAAAGTTAAAGTAGGAGTACCGCAAGGTTCAATATTGGGCCCTTTGTTTTTCATAACATTCATGAATGATCTGATTAACCACATATCAAACGCCACAAATGAATCTGTTGAATTAGTAGTTTTTGCGGACGACACGAACGCTATTATTTCTGCAGACAACATAACAGATTTAAATCTCTCAGTTAGTCTAACCTTAATGTTTTTTAGACTGGTTTTCTACAAATGGTCTTAAAGTTAATACCTCAAAAACAAATATAATGTTATTTAAGACCACAGTTAGAAACCAAGACCGACTCAGTATTGTACATAATGACGAAGAGATACAATGCGTTGACGATGTCAAGTTTCTCGGGGTACATCTAGACAGTTTATTAAATTGGAAACTAGAACTTATTGACATTGAAAAAAGTGTTAGTTCCGCTTGTTATGTGCTAAGAAGTCTTCGAGATGAAATTGAAATAAAGCACCTTAAAATGGTTTACTATGCTCTAGTTGAGGCTAAAATACGCTATAGCATACTTTTTTGGGGCGGTAGTTATATGTATAACATACAAAATGCTTTCAGATCCCAAAAAAGGGCAATAAGGACAATAGTGCGTATCCGTCAGCAGGAATCTTGTGAACCGTATTTCAGAAGATTAGAAATATTGACTGTTCCCTGTCTATACATTCTAGTATTATTAACAAATTAATCATGAATCAAATCAAATCAAATCAAAAAAAATTCAAACAAAATCAAAAAATATTCATGAATATGAAACTGACGATGAAAGAAAAGTGAGAGAAAGCACTAGACGAAAGGACTTGGTCTCTTGGTCGACCCCCCGTTTAAACATTGTTCAGCACAGCTCTCAAGTTCAATCCATTAAATTATTTAACAAATTGCCTAAGGAGTTAAAATTGTTAATTTACAAAAGTAATTTTAAAGAAAAGCTAAAAGCATTTTTACTAGAGAAGTGTTTCTATAGTATCAAAGAGTTTCTGAAATGACATAAACAAAGTGTATAAACTATATATATTGTGCCCTTTAAGTCTGTAATATACCTTGATTTATTTGAATTTGTATAATTAATATGTATTAGGCTAAGCATAGACAGTTCAACACAATATTTTTTTGTTATGAAATAAATAAATGAAATGAGTCCGTACAATATTTTAAAACGCTAAAAAAACCACGTTTCTTTCATTATAACTATATTATAATTCAATGATGACGACCCACTTTAATTTTTAACTTATTGTTATTTTTGTTATTTGTTGTTATAGCGGCCACAGTAATACATATTAATGCAAATTGTAAGTGTTTATCACGGTTCAAGAGATAGAGCCCTGTGACAGACGGACCGACAGACGGACAGACAGTGGACTCTCAGTAATAGAATAGTGTCCCGTTGGCACCCTTTGGGTACGGAACCCTAAAAAATAAGATTTACATTAAATATTCAGCCATATAAAAGGAAGAGTCACAAGAAATTATATCTGCAAAAAATACGCAGATTATTTTAAATGTGACACCTAATTATTTATGTTACATTATTTCCAATTACCTTATTTCCGATGCGAAGTATACATATATGTATGTATGTATCATTATATATACTTTTCAACGAATTAATCCAAAAGCGTCCAGGGGGCCAATTCTCGCGCCTTTGATATAATATCAAACTCGATAAAAAAAAAAACAAAAAAATATTTGGTTTTTCATACAAATTGACTCGATCAGCTGATCAGTTTGTATGAAAATTCAAATTATTTTTTTTTAGTTTCGTGAAATTTGTTGATCAAAAAATGTTCAGTTACATGGGCTGAGGTACCATCTGAGAGGTTTTGCGTTCTTTCATTAACACGATGTATAAACAATGGTTTGTATATCAAATTTAATAAAATGAGTAAAAAATATATTTCTAATCAAGTAAATGGAATGTATATTTGCACCTGTCATCGATTTACCTATGTAATATCGAGTTTTACATCGAACAGACCCGAGAGTACAATGTTCTCTATGAATGGAGATTTTTGTGATATTTTCGTTTGATAAAAGACGTTGGATATAATATCAAATTCGATAGCAAATCACATGTACATGAACATGAGGATTGCCTCCCAGTGTATTACGCACAATTTTGGATGATTTCAGGTGCTAATTAGTTTGTAACTGAGGTTAATTGGACAATTACTGGATATGCATCCGTTTGACAGTATGTAGGATCATGAAACCAACCAATTAAAGGGAATCCAGCGAACCGACACACGTCGCCAAATTGGACATTTTAATGGGCATAAAAAACCTGAACCTCGCAATTCAAATTAATTCATTTATGGCGTTCTACGTATAATGTAAATCAGTTCCAAGTACTAAAAGCCACTATATCATAATAGAACACTATGGTCCCTGTCGGGTATCGCAAAATAACAACTGGAAAACGGCAAGCTAGTCTTATGACATGAAGTTAATTTATAAATATAAACCTTTAGTGGTAATAAAATATAGGTACGAGTATACCTAGGTAATTAAACAGATTTTTTCCAAGTTATTTTCAGCGAGGTAGTTATTATTACTAGTAAATTAATGTAAGTATAAATATATTGTCAATGTTTATTTAGTGTAGTTTATAAAGTCAATTTCAGTTATTTTATTTATAGTTAAAATACTCGTCCAATTTATAATACGTTTTATTTACTAAAATTAATTTCATTTTTTATCAAAAGTAGTTTTTTTCTTTATTCATAGCTAGCGGGCCAGACTTAAGAGTCCCTTACCCTAGACAGAATCAGTTTCCCATACAAACGTAGTCCACGTTTAATTTTGAAACGACATGTCAGATTTTGGTAAAAATTTGTACCTTTAAAGAAATCATACTTATATCTAGGATTATAATTGGTTTTCACAGTCAAAATATGAACTTGAAAGAGAATATAGTGTACTAGCTTTTGCCCGCGGCTTCACTCGCGTATCCTAAATCCCACGGGAACACTTTTTTCCGGGATGAAAGGTACCCTATATCCTTCTCAGTACTTCTAAGTATGTGTATGCGAATTTTTAAGACGATTGGTTCAGTAGATAAAGCGTGAAGAGGTAACAAACAAACAAAAAAACCAACAAACAAGCAAATATACAAACTCACTTTCGCATTTATAATATTAGTTGGGATTGGGATAATATCATTTTTGTCCATCAGTATGGAAAACTTTTACCCTTATATTTTCTTTCAAGTTCATATTTTGACTGTGAAAACCAATTATAATTATATGCAATTTCTTCAAAATTAAAAATTTTACTGAAATCTGAAATGTCGTTTCAAAATTGAAACGTAACGTTTGTATGGGAAATTCTAGGGAAAGGGGATTCTTAAAAATATCTATTTTTCTTCTTTTCTATTCTTGTTAGTAAGTCTTCCTTTTTCGTGTAAAACTGAGCTGAGGATATTTGCGTACAAATTGGGAAGCTTCTAAAATGTAAATACAGGGCTAAGGTCATATTCCTAAGTCTATATAACCTCCGTGGTATAATGGTCAACACGCTAGTCCGCCAATCTGGAGGTTCTGGGTTCGATCCCCAGCCAGGGCAAGTTGGAAAATGGCCTGTAACGTATCTATGTCTGTGTTACTTTATATTCTTCACTAGTGTCGGGTTATGTGTTAGGATGATAACTTCAAAATCAGAAACTTTTCTTACGATTTTGTTCCGCATACACACGATACAAAATCAATTACATGCGATGGATATGACGGGCGCTAGAGGACTGGGGCGGTCAGGTCGCGGATAATGAATTTTCTGACGAATCAAATCGACGCGGGACCAGACCACCACAGGCCTTTTTCAAATTGTCCTGGGTCTTGGGTGTTTATCTATATATGTATAGGTATTTATTATAAAATATAGTCTCGTTGAGTTAGTATCCCATGACACAAGTTTAAACTTACTTTGGGGCTAGCTCAATCAGTGATTTGTCCCTATATATTTATTTATATAATACGCGGACCGTGGCCTTTGTGTTTTGAATAGGTCTTTGTCACTGGAGTTATGGTTGTAATCTTCTTATCGAGTATGTCAATATCTAACACTGTGTTGTGTGTAGGGATTCCCCCCACAGTTGGGCAACGAAGAACAAAGAGGAACATTTAGCAGAAATGCGGATGCTTAGGATGTATGGATGTATGGGGTGACGTAGATTGTAGAGAAGTTAAAAAGCCACCGTTTGACATGGTACGGTCATCACAAAGAAGGTGGGACGCCGAACATCTGGCTAATAAAATAGTTTTGAAGGTGGGACCACAGAAATAGAGGATGACCTAGAAATACGTAGGAGGGAAGTGTGAAGCGAGACATGACAGTAACTGTGTAACAAACAGTGGTACAATAAATATCGTTTACTAGTAAAGTAAATAACCAGTATATACCTGTTTATTAAGTTGTCTTATTGCTCTGGGAGCGTCCAATACCGGCTCAACAACTTTATATGTAGGGCTCTCCTTACTAAGCTGGGACAGGTGGGACCCTACAGTTTAAAGAGTACTTTTACTTACCTTGAATAAAGTTACGATGTACAAAATAATAATCATAAACTTTTCCTTGGTGAAAATTAATACATTTATCAAAAGCCACAAGCTCCCGGGCGAAAGTTTTGATTGAAAGCTTTTAAGCACTGTTTGTTGTAATTCAACTGCCACCGCTTCGCAACGTTACAAAAGGTTTCTGGTACATTCAGTCGTACAATAAGAAAATCATGGTAGAAAATGTTGTTTAGCAAGGTCAAAAATGTTTCATTTCAGACCCACCGTACCCCTGGCCATTTTAAGTTAACTTAAAAAAAACATTAAAGATTCCGTTTTAAGGATTTTTATGAATGTTTCACGATTACTCAAAGACGCCTGAACCGATTTGGAAAATTCTTTTTTTGTTTAAAGAATATACTTGTCAAGTTGTCCCATAGGTATTTTATCAAAATCGGTTGTGTAGTTTGTAGTTGAATTCGGTTTTAAGTTTTGAAAAATTCTGTACTATTGTATTATTTATTATGTGAAAACCACATCAAAATCGACCCAGTAGGTAGTTTCAGAATTTAACAGAATGACGGATAACACGTCTGCGTCTTTGTTTTGTAATAAGTATGGATACAAAAGCTACACTTACCAGCGTTTTGGAAAAACTGCTGCTGATAAGATAGGCATTAGGAAAACCTATTGTAACAACTAAATATTTCAAAAATTAAAACCCGACCGCGCGTTTTATGTTTCTAACTTAACAGAACATAGATACTCGTAGCAACAAATCACACTGATTGACCTAGGCCAAAAAGTAAGTTTAAACATATATGTTATGGGATACTAACTTAGATACTATATTTTATAATACATGCCTATATAGATAAACAACTGAATGAACTAAAAAAATACGACATCAGTATGCCTAAAATACAACCAGTAACATATTCGGAAAAGCGAGTTTTTTTACATTTCTCATTCCAAGCTACATTTAAGCGTATACGTTGCATATATTTTTTTAAGCTCCACTCAATAGGTGTTGAGTTAAAAAAATTGAAGACAATTTGTTTTTTGCCTTAAAAAAGACATAATGGGGATCCATTTTGTTTTCTTTTCTTTGTTAGCTATCTATGTATTACGAGTATAATAATCATACACGTAGGTATTGGGTTTAAATTACATATGTTTATTTAGATTACATAATTATATGAAGATTTGTAATCGGCTTATAGATATATAAGTTCTTGTATATATTTTATATTGATGCTGTTAATCTACTAAATAAAATTGAAAAAAAACAAGCTGTTTAGGTTGCACAACGTGCTAAAGAAATACTTTTTTTTTTAATAATAAATGTAGTGTATATACATACATACAGTCAGGAAAAAAGGACTCTATTTCATAATATAAGTAAATATATGATATACTCGGGCACCAGTTCGAATCTCACCTAGGAAATCTATTTAATAAAGTACAGCAGTAAACGTAGCCTTTGGGTGTGTCTCTATTGAAGTGGCACTAGACGGAGTGGAGCCTAGTGGTAAACGAATTGACCAATTAATTCGCTCGAAATGTCCGCTCTGCTACACTAAACACAGTTAACAAAAAACGTAAGTCAAAGTCCTATAGTTTCTATCCGCCCCGGAGATAAAGTCGTGATACTATATAATATATTTACTAACTTTATTACAAATGTAAAAGGCGAACTTAAGACCCCGTCAGTTCAGAGCCAAGAATACTTTGAGTGTTTTTTTGAAAAATCACTGTGACTAAACTACTACAGGTTATTTCTCAAAAAAAATTACATAGGAATCTTAAGGCTTTTCGTTAGATACTTACAATATCCAAAACACGATGGAGCATTATAGGCTTGATAAAAAAAAAATGGTTGCCTGTAAAGTCGGTTTTACGGGCGAAGATTTTACGTGACAACGGCGGCAGACCGATCATAGTTGAGTGGGAGAGAGACGCAAGGCATTCGGCGGGCCTCTCTCTCGTTCGGTGACTCATCGTAACGTTACCGAGCGTTACACTTTTTCATAAGTGACTCCCAGCCGCAACCTAATTTAAGACGTTGTCACGTCAAAAATCACAAACATATATACAATTTAGAGGAAATTAGCCTAAATTAGTAGACTTTACAAAATCACTTTTTTATATGAAAATTATACCAAAAAATTTATAATCTAAATTAATAGTTAATTTCGCTGCTCAATCATTATTTTTAAATATCAAATTCTTATACAAAAAAATAAATAAATAAAAAACAGCGAAATATCGTCGAGCTCGGGTCCGGGCGTCTGTTCGCTCTCGACGAATATTTCACTGTGTTTTATTAATATATTTTTTGACCATCGCAACCTAAAGGGTAGACCAGAGCCAATTCTAGGATAGGTTTAAACGAACGCTAGATGGCGTTCGGGACCCACAGCTTTTCGTGCCTTCCGAAGCATGGAATCATCTTTCTTTTCAGATAATCAGGTGATTCAAGCCTGCAATATTCTAACCAGACTGCAAACAACTTTTCACATATCAGTTCGAGACGCAGCACTTGCATTGAATACAGTTATTGGGTGCGTTTCATTAAATAGGCGGAGTGAATTGACCAATTAGTTTGCTCGAAATCTCCGCTGTACGTCAGTGAATACATTTGAATGGCACAGTGCATAAAGCTCACATGAATGGGCTATAATCTGTCAATATGCGATGCGGATGCGGATGGCAATCGATCGCTAATGATGAGATTATTATTTTCCATCGTCACGCCCGTCGTAGACTTGGGACTTGCAGCCCTAAGGACTGTCTACCCCGTTAGAGATAAAGACTTAAGTATATATCTGTATCTTGTTGTCGTTGGAATTTATTCTAACAATTGTTAACTTACCATTTATGAACCTAAGGGCTCAGACAGACGAGCGACAAAGTGCCAGCGACAACTCGCGAACTCTGGAGTGCGGAAGTTTTTCAACGACGTGAGTGAAACACAAATCGTGTAGTTTTCCATCTCATCGCTCGCGTTCCAAGTTCCAACGCATTGCATCACATTTTTGAAACCGTCGCGTAGTGTCAGCGAAAAGTAATGTTCTACGCAGAAAATATCTTAAATTTTTCAATGGTTTTTTAACATGTCAACATAAATAAAAAACAAGCAATCAATCAAGATCAGTCGTACAAATCCTTCGCGTACGATCGATTCAAAAATGCGCCCGTTTAGAAATGATCGCGCGAACTATTCGTAATGTGACTTGCGATTTAAAAAAACAGCACTCCTGTTCTGCGACAGTAGTCTGAGACCGATGTCTCCAACTGCCGCGCGACGCGACGGTCGCCGACGGTTGCTAACAGTCGCGAAATCATCATCATCCGAGCGTATTCCCCGTTGCAGCCTCAGTGGTAATGCTTCAGAGCTATGATTTGACGAGTTAGACCAGAACAAACGCTAGTAGACCAGAACCAATCCTAGCGTTTGTTTGTTGTTTGTTAGTGAACCAAAAACAAACCGTAGATGGCATTCGGGACCCAACAACTTCACGTGCCGTCCCACGTAATCATCTTTATTTTCGGATAATCAGGTGATTCGAGCCTGCAATATCCTAACTAAGCATGGATACAACTTTTTACAAACCCTGGACCTCCGGGATCACAAGGCACACACCTTGACTACTGGACCACGGAGGCAGTCGGAGTGCTAACAATAGCGAAATGTCGAGCGACTTCGCGACGGTCGGTGCGTTGCCGACTAATGTCGCAAACTGTCGTTTGCACACTGTCGCTAGTTAGTAGAGCCCTTACTCGTACAACTTACCACAAAAGGTCGTTAAACGGAACACTGCCGTTGTTACGGCAAGATAATGAACAGCATTAATGGCGGCAGCCATTTGAGATGAATTGAAATTAAATGGAAGTTGTTTGTACTTGGTTGGTTGCAATCGGTAGAGAAAGTTTCATAATAAGAAGAGAATAAACTTGTTATGCTTCAGTGATTTTTATATCTGGGCTTTATTCAATGTCTTCTACGAAAGACGTTTGCTTATAATAAGAATATATAATAAATTATGCATACATATCACAATCACACACTTGCGCATTCACACACTCATATACATACGCACACACATACGCACTCCTTGACCTGTTTAAACTCGTTGATACTCGTAGTAATTAAATTATGATTGAATTTGTTCTTGGTTCTTAATATAACCATTGTATTTGAATCATCATTTCAGCCGCATAACGCCCATTGTTGGACATAGCCTAAGGATTATCAAAATGACCAATCTAGAACGGCTTGCATCCAGCGCTTTCCGGCGAACTTGTTCAGGTCATCTGACCAGTTTGTTGGTGTCCTTCGGTTTGCTTGCCTGTACCCGATCGCCATTTGAGAACCTTTTTGCCCCATCAGCCATCCGTTCGTCGCGCTATGTGTCCTGCTCACTGCCACTTCAACGAGCTATTACCGCTGGGCTATGTCAGTGACTTTTGTTCTCATACGAATTGCCTCAATTCTGATTCGATCACGTAGAGAAACACCAAGCATATAGCGCATTGAGCTGCCTTGAGCCTTCTTATGAGATCCATAGTAAGGGACCACGTTTCATGCCATAAGTCATCACTGGTAACACATTGATTATACACTTTAGTCTTGAGGCACTGAGGTATTTTGGACGAGAAGACGCTGCGTAACCTCCCAAACGCTGTCTTGCTGTACATTAGTACTTATATTAATTCTGTAGTGTGGTACGAAAACTTGTAACTATGTAGATAAATGACATCGCACTAAAATATAACATCACAAAAGCAGCTTTGATCGGGAAACGACATCAAACGGTACCGTTTCAACATCACAGCGTTCATCAGTTGTAAAACTTTGAGAAGTTTCCATGTGGTATAAAATAAAGAGAGTATGGAATTAGAACTTATCGTTATAGCACAGAATACAGTAAGAGTAAACAGAAAGGAATCTCCTAAGGTACGCGCAATATGCGTCCCCATTCCCCGCACCCGCACCCGCACCTCTCCCCCGGTTCTTGACGGCCGACGTGAGTCATCGTGGCGAAAACGGGAGAGAGGTGCGGGGACGGGGAACGGGGACGCATATTGCGCGTACCTTAGGAGATTCCGGCCTGTGGTTATAGTTCCTGTAATAGGTAACAATCCGAATCAATGTTAAATTTTATATTAGTTACGTCTACACGCCCACCATCACGCCAAAAGTAGCCTTTGGCTCTTAAGCTAGGTCCAGACGGGTGTAACGTGTAATGTAAGATTACGTGTAATTTAGCGTCGACAGTGTGGACGGCACGCGAACTCAACGCGATTCATGTACCCGAATCTTGTTTTTTGAGCTGTTCCAATCAGTTGCTACGAACATGCCGAATAGAATAGTCGTGTTAGCAATATCACTCCAGGTATCGTTTTTAGATATTTTTTAAGTAATCCGGTTATTTTGTATTTCAAATAACAGATTTTACATCATACATATAATCTTCAACTTCAAGCTATTCTTCGTCACTCCACGTCATGAACGTCCAAGCGCGCAACTGTCACGAACGCCGTCCAAACCAGCACCGCTAGTTCCTTTGTGTTCGCGCAAAAAACCGACAACCGATGGATCAGCGCGAGCGCCGGCGCGAGCGTTACATGTAATTCTCGTAGTGCCGTCCACACACAGAATTCACGTTACATTACTCGTTAGATTACATTACACGTTACACCCGTCTGGACCCGGCTTTACGGCTCTATGCTTATTTACCCCGTAAAGCTGGGTCCAGACGGGTGTAACGTGTAATGTAAGATTACGTGTAATTTAGCGTCGACAGTGTGGACGGCACGCGAACTCAACGCGAATCATGGACGCGAATGTTGTTTTTTGAGCTGTTCCAATCAGTTGCTACGAACATGCCGAATAGGATAGTCGTGTTAGCAATATCACTCCAGGTATCGTTTTTAGATATTTTTTAAGTAATCCGGGTATTTTGGATTCCAAATAACAGGTTTTACATCATACATATAATCTTCAACTTCAAGCTATTCTTCGTCACTCCACGTCATGAACGTCCAAACGACACAACTGTCACGAACGCCGTCCAAACCAGCACCGCTAGTACCTATGTGTTCGCGCAAAAAACCGACAGCCGATGGATCAGCGCGAGCGTTACATGTAATGCTTGTAGTGCCGTCCACACACAGAATTCGCGTTACATTACTCGTTAGATTACATTACACGTTACACCCGTCTGGACCTGGCTTTAGCAATAACACAATTTCATGAAATGGTGTCATAAAATTTTACGGGAATCGGTTTAGAAATGTGACCTGTAGAGTAGATCAACCGAACAGACAGATCATCACAAAATCATTTTCGGCCAAGCTGAAATAGAGACGCTTTGCTCGAGATACGCGCTCGCTTGGTAAATTAACTGAGTAAATATTTATTTCTTTACTCACTATATGAGTCTTACTCTTTTTTACTCTTTTTATTTCATGCACTTGGTTCCAAATACGCGATAAACACACGAGTTTCCGTTATGCGGTTTGTTCGAGCGGTTTTACTTTTGACTCCAGTAATGAAGTATATTGCCCCCTTGAGATTGGTACGGGTCGCCAATATAGCAACTCAACAAAAGGAGCAAGTGGTAATTCGAAAACGCTCTCATAATACCTATTTATAAAATGATGTTAGTCTATGTCCCCTGGGGGGGGGGGGGGGGGGGCAGACCAGACAGCTGCTACAGTAATTCTCCGTCTCGTTCTGTCTTGTCTACTTCAGGCATAGATAACCGAGTGTCTTCATTTCCTGCTGCTACCATCATCATCATCATCCGAGCGTATACCCGGTTGCATCGTCAGCGGTTACGCTTCAGCGCCCGGGGTCTGCTACCTAAACTTGGTGATTCGACGAGGTTACTGGTTTTTACACAGAGCGACTGCCGTCTGATCTCCGCAACCCAAAGGGTAGACCAGAACCAATCCTAGGATCGGTACAAACGCTAGATGGTGTTCGAGACCAACAGCTTTACGTGTCTTTCTTTTCGGATAACCAGGTGATTCAAGCCTGCAATATCCTAAACAGACTGGAAACAACTTTTCACAAAGTATACCATGACCTCCGGATCACAAGGCAAACGCCTTGACCACTGGACCACAGAGGCAGTCTATATGTATGCGTATGGCTAATCCATGTACATCTGAGACGCGCTATTCGCTGATCGATTGGTGTATTGCTACAGAGCTGCCACAGACGTTCGTTAGAATATTTTTAGGCCAAAAGAAATAGCTAGAGTTGGTAACGCAGGCTGTCCAACCCTATCACCACGATGGTCCCCCCAAATAATAAGATCATCGACACGCAAAGAAGGCCAAAAGATACCTAATATCCGTCGAAGGCAGCGATTTATGAAGACTTGGATCTGCTTTGATGTCTTTGGTCAACTTCCACGTTTCGGACCCATATAGCAGGACTGATTTAAATGAGATATATATGTATATTGTATATTGTATATTCCTTCATAGGATTTTTGAATATGATAAAGCAAAACGTACCTTTTTTATTTATTTTGTTGACGTTTTGCGTTAATTCCCGTATGCATTCATTTAATAATAATGCAACGCGATAGTTTAAAAGTATTTATGATAAAGCATACAGAATATTGCAACCCACATTGAAACTATTCCCACCCCTGTGGGACACAGGTGTGATTGTATGTATGTATGAATTTAGATTATCTGTATACCTAACCCAAAGGATGACTGGTAGACAATGCTTTCAGCTTTAAGTTCGCCTATTGTTCTGTACATTTACATTTGTATTTGGTGGACAGTAATATTAAATAAATAAAAATATTTAGTAGTCCTTATAAGTACATTGCTGATCACATTTACATTTATTGTATATAAATATACCTATGTTTACTTTTAGTGCAGTTTCAATAACTTATTAATAAGTCGCACCTGTCGTCAAAAGTTAAATGGCATTTCTACCATTTGACTTACAACACAATACAACACTTTTTGTTGCACAAAAGAAATATATAGCACATAAATTATTTTATTAACGTAAAATTTTATCTCTGTACTTGCAATAGGCAGCTACAAGGGGGTCAAAAGTGGGTCGAAACGGTTCGTATAAATAGTGTACGGCATGCGCGCGGCCTGTTGCTGGAACTTGGCCTTCGCACTACCGTGCGCTGAGATTGCTTAAAATTTTCTCCATAGAAAAAAATGCGAAGTTGCCTCCAAATCACCTCAGAATTATACTAAAACGAGAAAGAAGTATTCAAGAAATACAATAAAGTAGCCTTTGTAACTTTGGATTATAATTGTATTAAACATAAGGCTATCATATGTCTTATTTTTTAAATAACTCTTAAAATAATATTCTTTGTAAAACGAAAAAACCCTCAAAAACCAGAAACGCGTAAACCAGCCTCATTGACCCGCCGTGACCGTTTCACCCTGGCTGACTCGTTGTCTCGCTTCGGCTAGAGTAAATTTGTGTGCGTGGAAGCAAGAGCAAAATTTAGATTATCCATCCACATCAGGCGCCGTCTTAACTTGCGATTTGAAGCTGGCTAGCGTTTGGGCGCGCCGGATAAGTAAGTGGTACTTCTAACTACTATTAAAAGTTTATTCGCTAATCTTAGCCAAATTAGAAAAATAAAAATAGATCACAGAAAACAGATTTATAAAAGCGGCGTTACTACAGAAATAATAGTATTAGTATGTAAGAAGAAAGAAAATTAAAAATTAATAATAAAAGTACTAACGTACAGAACGGAAGCTCGCCCCCTCCCGCGAGATGGCGTTCCTGAGTGCCCCCCGCAATTTGGAATAATATGGATGGATAGATGTGAAATTAAGTCACAATTGTCACTCAACTAATAAAAATCTATTTTCAACAGGTCATTGAGCGTCAGCGCAGGTGCCTGCGCCCTGTTCACGTATGTCACCTACGCCACACTGCCAGTGCGGCTGCATGAGGCTGTGCTTGGCGGCATCACGTTGGCTGCCGTTAACATCGGTGCTCGACTCTCCTTCGATAACTCTAGCCATGTCGAGGTTAGTTATCGTAGCTATTTCATTTACGCCACGATATGTCACTTACGCCACGCTGAAAGTGTGGCTGTACGAGGGTCTCCTGGGTGGCATCACGTTGGCTGCTGTTAACCTCGGTGCTCGACTCTCCTTCGATAACTCTAGCAATGTCGAGGTTAGTTATCGTAGCTATTTCATTTACGCCACGATATGTCACCTACGCCACGCTGAAAGTGTGGCTGTACGAGGGTCTCCTGGGTGGCATCACATTGGCTGCTGATCACATCGGTGCTCGACTCACGTTGATACCACTAACAATGGTCTAGGGTTATGTCACCTAGCCAGTTACAATATATCAAATGCTGAAATACAGTCACGCCATGTAACTAACGCAACGCTATGTCACCTACGCGGAGCTATGTCACCTAGGCGACGTTATATATCTCTTTGTTTATTATAATCTTTTCTTTTGACGAACTCCATGGCGTAATGGTTAACACGCTAGACCGCTAATCCGGAGGTTCTGGGTTCAATCCCCAGCCAGGGCAAGTTGGAAAATGGCCTTTCTCAAATTGTACGGGGTCTTGGGTGTTTATCTATATATGTATTTATCATAAAATATAGTATCGTTAAGTTAGTATCCCATAACACAAGTTTAAAACTTACTTTGGGGCTAGCTTAATCAGTGTGATTTGTCCCTATATATTTATTTATTTGTGTGAAAATAATCGTCATTGCATAATGACGATTTTTTCCGGAAATAATGGAGTGGTTTGGTATTTGCCCTCTCCGTTTGACACACTAGTAAACTTTATAGTCACTAGTCTATAGCGCATTAGGCATTGTTTTGACACAAAAAATGACATACAAAATAAAATGCATAATGTAATTCCATTAAATAACATAATAGTCGTCCAATAGTAGGTTCTTCTTCTTATCGAGTCGCAATGGTTACACTGTAGCTTCAATTTCAAATCACCTGTGACCAGTATGTGGCCACGGCGATCCCTCTGTCGTTAGCTTTATTAAGGTCCTCTATGGTACATGACGTAGGGCAGCTCGGACATGAAAAAAGGTGGTCCATCGACTGAATGGCACCGCAGTCGCAAAGGTTTTTATCAGCGTTACGCCATCTAACTCGGTTTTCCCGACACCTCCCAAAACCAGCCCGGAGTCTATTGAGAGACTATCAATAGTAGGTATAGTCCTACGAGAATTTTTATGTCAAAACAAATTAGATTTTATCAACATTTTAATACTGAAACGCGGACATTTAGCTCTACGTACGTCTGTCGTGCCACTTTTCACCACACACACACACACAACGAGTAAGGTTCCAGGTGTTCAAAGGCTACAGAAACCAGTTCAGTTAGTTTATCTACTTAATTGATTAAAAAAAAACTGTATTAAAACAGTTTTTTGTTGTTGTACAGATCTTCTGCGCCGTAGCGACCCTGATTGCTTGCAACATTGCTGGCGTGTTGACGCATAACCCCCGCGAACTCGCGCAGCGTCGGGCCTTCTTGGAGACCCGCGACTGCGTCGAGGCGAGGCTCGTCACCCAGCGCGAGAACCAGCAACAGGTAACTGTAGTTAATAACATCTAAATTGTAAAACCCCTCATCTCGGCAACCCCTTGATTGGCGTGATGACACATAACCCTCGTGAACTTGCATCGGGCCTTCTTGAAGACTCGCTACTGCGTCGAAGCGAGGCTCGTCGCCCAGCGCGAGAACCAGCAACAGATAACTGTAGTTAATAACATCTAACTTGTAAAACCCCTTATCTCGGCAAACCCTTGATGTGCGTGATGACACATAACCCTCGTGAACTTGCGTCGGGCCTTCTTGAAGACACACGACTGCGTCGCAGCGAGGCTCGTCACCCAGCGCGAGAACCAGCAACAGATAACTGTAGTTAATAACATCCATCCATGACTGCAACATACTCGTAAAAAATTACTGTGAAAAACGCCGAAGAAATATAAAATGGTCGTAAGTTTCCTGACTGTAAAAGACCGCTTTGAGAAGCTTGCGCGAGTGTTAAGACTGCAGTCTTCGACCGTGGGAATTTTTGATTGAACACCCGAATCTATATTTTCTATCTACACATACGCATTGCGCTGTATTGTACGTGCGCCCTGAATTCAGAAGCGCAGCGAGTGGTCTTTTCATATTTGGAATTAAACAAACTATTACAATGAAAATCAATAAATTGTCTTATTCACTTTTTTAATACTTAAATAAACCTCAATTTAACATAGCTTAACATATTTTTCCTAAGTTAGTTTGGCTCCAATCAGCTCCGAAAAAGAAGTCAAAATCACTAAAAATAAGGACCGGGCCTTTAAGAAATTTTACACGTCTCCAAATGAAGTATCTACATGTTAATGAATATCAATATTACATTTAATGAGAAATCAGCACTCAGTGCAATCTGAGCAAACTGAGTAACGGATATTAACTATGCTTCCTGCTCAGAATTAACGGACGAAGTGTCATGGGCGTCGTTTTGCCTGCAAATCTCGAAGATGTGAAATTGACGTGTTTTTTTTTAAAGTACTATAAATGGTGATTTATTTAGAAGCCCTTTTTAGGGTTCCGTACCCAAAGGGTGCCAACGGATCCTATTACTGAGACTTCGCCGTCTGTCCGTCTGTCACAGACACAGGGCCGTAATAGCGAGACACTTGAAATTTTCAGCGATTAACTATGTATTATTACTGTGACCGCTATTTGTCTATATATTTTTTGACGGATGAAGCTTGAGTGGTGATAACCTATTATACTAGGGTATTTTTGTTCAGTATAGTTTGACATTTCATAATGGAAAGAATAAGCCTGGCACAGAGTCCACAAATACGAAAATCAGCGTTCTGCGACCCATGTGTTTAGTGCACTTGGAGAAACTTGGTCCCCATAATCAGCCTACCAAATGCCTTGATCGGAACGACCACGTGACATCACACTCCTTGAAATTTCCTTTTGGGCTTTGCAAAGTCCGAAGTCTATACGGATAAACCGGGTACGATTGAGCAACTGGAATCCAATATACTCACGTTATTCGCCAAATACCAATCGCAATGCTCGGATGCGTCGTCGGAAATTTGAAAACAGCAACCATTTTATAAAAATAATATTTAAGAAGTTAATGTAAAGAATTATTTTTTTGGTATGATAGTTGATATAAGCCACTAAATTTGTTTTTATTATATTTTTTTTTTAATCATCCAATATTTAGACTGAAATCACAGTATGAATAAACCGGCCAAGTGCAAATTAAACTCGCGTCGAGAGGGTTCCGTAAAATTGATTGAATTCTCATAATAGGTTTTCCTGTAATCTACAAGCAATGAACTATATTTTGTATTTTTTTCAAAATTTTAGGTTCAGTAGTTTCGGAGATCAGGGAGGGGGACTGGTCGATTTTCGTCTTCTTTCATGAATAAAATCAAAACTATTCATTTTAAAATAATAATAAAAATATATTTAAGATCCTCATAATAAGCCCTTTCAATTGATATATGACACAGTAAGGTTTGCAAAAGTTTTTTTTTTAATTTCCCAATTTGTCCCCAAAAATGGATCTTATTTTTAAAAAATATTTATTTACTTTGCACATATGTATTTGGGTCATAGGATTACAACATTCTACCAAATTTTACCTGATTCGGTTCAGTAGATTCGGAGCAAATTGGCTGTGACAAACGGTGGACAGACAGACGCACGAGTGATCCTATAAGGGTTCCTTTTTTTCATTTTTTGTACGGAACCCTAAAAACAGATACATTTTGAGCAAAATTGTCTTATGACCATATAAACATTCGTACACACACGAGTGAAACGTAGGACTTTCGTAGATTGCCTCATTTTATCTAACTTCTTCTTAGCGTGTCGATGAAGTTAGGTTAGGTTAGGACACGGACACGCTAAGAACCCCCCCGCCCGGGTTCTCATCTTGTCGCGATGGGGGGGCTCAGTACCTGCGGACTGCCTCATCCGCGGGGAAGCTAAGAGGAACCCATTGCCCGGGTTGAGGCTGAGGCCTCCCCGGGCCCGGTGGAGGCCATTCCTGGTGGGAATGGCCTGGCTGTGAGAGAAGGGGGTTAACTCCCTACTCTCACAGCCGTGGTACGGGTCGCGGGGGAAGAGGAGTGTCGGTGTGTCGTTGCCGCTCGCCCTATCCTCTGCGACCAAGCGCGGCCGTGGCGCTTGGCACGGCAACGGTGGGGCCGCAGGGGAAGAGGAGTGTCGGTGTTACGTTGCCGCTCTCCCTATCCCCTGCGGCCGGCCTGGTGGGCCCCGGTCACCGTCAGGTGGACTGGGGCAGGGCCTGCTTATGCAGGCCCCAAATTATGAGGGCTGGTTGGACGGTGGAAACGGGATTCCATCGTCCAACGGACAGCCCTCCGGAGTGGAAGGCAGGCGCGTGTGCGTGTCAGCGCGCCTGTTCTTGTCGGGCCGAGAGGCCAATGCGACGGTTTCTCCGGCCCCTCTGACTCAGCAGAGGGTGCCGTGAGGCCGTTGGCGAGCCGGGGCCGCTAAGGTAGCGGCCGGCCGCGCCGGGGCTGTGGAGCAAGAGAAGCACACGGCCCCGGCCGATAGCGGCTGAGAGGTGACACCGCGGAGTTTTTAGTGGTAACACCACATAACCTTACCGGTGTCCCGTAACCGGTAAGGTATCCGAAGGGATTTTTTCCGCGTCAAAAAAAAAAAAAAAAAAAAACGGACACGCTAAGAAGATGATGACGAATCCAAACCTAACTTGGTTTGGATTCGTCATCATTTTATAGCAGTTGTAAAGCTATGTTACATTTGTAGCGACAAACCTTATTATTTCATATCTTTTTAACCGACTTCGAAAAAGGAGGTGGCTTTCAATTCGACCCGTACGATGTTTTTTCTATGTGTGTGTTTTTGTGTGGCCTTTAAGTATTGCGGTCCCGGGCTCTGTCAGGTTAGATTTGCAAGACCCAAAATGCTCTTTCTGCCCTATTATTGACAACGACATGATAGTGCGTAGTGGGCGTCCCGGCCGAGCGCGTCGCGGAACGAGGGCAGAGTGTGCGTGCAGTTTCTAGAAATTATGATACGCGATATCTTAGCCAATAATAATTGTGAACTGATTTTGATGGTTTTTTTTTCATCTGAAAATATTTACTACTAAGTTGGTCCCATATTAATTTTTTATGTCCCATAAAATTTAATTGAAATACATGATGAAGAAATTTGGAGATATGGATAAATATCTCCAAGGAAAACTAAGTTAGTTTTTTTTTTAATTATTCATATTATATAATATAATGATTATACAATACCGATAAGCGGGGCATCCCCCGCTAATCGGTACGGTATCGGCACAGGAGAATCATGCGGGAGAGGGTGAGTTTCCGTTCTTTAAGTTATTGTAATATTTTATAGTGTAGGGGAACATGAAATCGAAATAGTGATGGGTTCCTAGCCGCCTCCTATTGACATGATCCCTGGAGATGTTTTACTATTCTCTCGATTGGCTATTATACCGGATTATATTAAAAGCAGCTATATCCCTTCTGATATTAGGTTGCTCGAAGATTACTACTTCAGTAATTTCATCATCATCATCATCAGGTCTTTTTAGTCTCCACTGCAGGTGAACGTCCCTCTCTGTACTACCAGAGCCATATATTAGCCAGAGCAGTCAGAGGATTTGGCCTACACTCTCCACGCTGGCCAGACGGGTTAGAGAGGTCTCAATGATGTTTATAAGCTTTGTTTAGCTTGTGTTTCCTTGGTCGCCTTCAACGACATCCACGGGAAGACTTGGAGAGGTCCTATTCTACTCTGCCGCGAACCACACGGTCAATATTCAGTAATTTACTATCGTGTAAAACGTTTTCCCAGACAGGAAAACATTTCGTAAAGTTCGAACAGAGCTAATAATCTCAGCCTGAAACGAATCGCAAATTTAAAGACTTAAATTGGTCCTAGATATCGTAGTGGAACCTCGTTTCCGTCGTCTACCAATCAAGTTTTGATTGGATTTACCGTCTTCACTCCAGGCAGATTTACGAGTACTCGCCGTGGAAATATTGCGGGGAAATGAGAAAGTTTATTTATATTAGATAGGTAGGTACCTAGGCTGGCCGCTTTCTGTCTTGTATACTTTGAAAAGGGAAATTTAGAAGTGTATTTTGAAACATGTTTCAACATTGTAAGTGTTTTGTGTGTGCCGAACATCTGGCTAGTAAAATGGTTATCCTGAAGGTGGGCACAGAGATAGAGGACGACCTAGAAAGAACAGAGAATGTGTGAAGCGGGACATGAAGGAGGGGTTAGTACAGATATCGGAAATGATAAAAACGATAGAGGGAGTTGACACACATAGCCGATTCGACCTTAAATAGGGAGAAGGTAAGGAAGATGATTATGATGATTTTGAAATATCGGCTTGGGCAAAAATGCTTTCGTATGTCTATTTGGCTGCCCGGCTGTTCTATACAGGTCGCATTGCCCAACTGATTCTCGAGAAATTTTGTGTACAGGTTTGATAATTACTTAAGTACCTCTATAAAAGATATTGTATAAAGAATATTTTCATGCTAGAATGGAAAAAAGGAAAAAAAAATAATGTACCAACAGCTTCTCTTTCCGCACAGATCGTAAAAGCCAATCGAGGGAATGGGCGAAAATGTGAATCATGTTAAGTAATAGGCAATGCGGCGAGCAACCTATCACTATTTTTCAACTTCTCGCTCACCATCTTGCTACAAGTGGCCTTTAAGTCTTGCGGTCCCGGGCTCGGACAGGTTAGAGTAGCAAGATCCAAAATGCTCTTTCTGCCCCATTAGGGACAACGACATGATAGTGCGTAGTGGGCGTCCCGGCCGAGCGCGTCGCGGAACGAGGGCAGAGTGTGCGTGCAGTTTTTAGAAATTATTTTAGATCCGTTATCTATATTATGATTGGAAGCGTAGAAAATGTCATATAGCTATGCAAAGACAGATTCGCGAGGTTTACAGCTTACAAAGCCTTTAGTTTAATAGATTCAAAAGATATGAAAGAACTCATCGTGAAAGGGACTTGCATCCGTGAGCTCTCTTTGTATGGTTTTGAATTGCGCTTTACATTTGGTGCGCGTGCTCCATACGATCATCCGTACCATTCTCATTATTTTTATTTACAGATATAAATACACTATTACAACCTTCTCCCTAAAGGCCACAAGGACTCAAAGGCCATACCGTATTCGGCGTAAAAGTACTTGTATTGGGCGTAACGGTACCATATTTTATAATAAATACATATTATATTAGATAAACAACATTCGCTACTTGTCAATTTTCCGGAAAGTATTTTTAAAATTTACGTAGGATTATTTTCTACCACTCACAATATTTTCTTTCAAAAATACCTTATTTTATAAATATTTTTATTAATTTATTTAAAATTCGCGCAAAAAACAGTCGGTCACGTGACATTTACGTCAAATGACGTCACATTTCAAAAAACAAAGCAAAAGTAGCGTTCTTAACTCATACGCGTATTTTAAGTAAAAAGTTTAGAAATTTTTAACTGAAATTGTGAAACTTAATGTAGAATTATTTTTACCTAGAAGCTAGCATATACAACATATTTCATATTATAATGTTACATCTGTCAAGTACCGAATTACGTAATTACCTAATACCGTTCATATAACACGCTGAATATTCAAATTTGCCATCTCAAATTCATGAAATAGATGTTAAATCCAAGACGTATATTGAATTCAGTAATTTCAACATTGAAATTAATATCTGCTTGCATTTATATCTTGTAATTTGTAACTAACGCAATCCGAAATTGCGAATATCTTATATTTGAAACATAAAGAATTACAAATGTGACTATCGGTTTATCAAAATAATTAAGTGTAATTCTTCCAAGCTGGTCTGGGAGAAAAGAAAAAACTTAGGATGTACCAGCTGCTTCTCTTCCCGCGCGGAAAACGCGAATCATGTTCATAGGCGATGCGGCTAGTCACCCACCACTATTTTGTTTCCTTTTTCCACCTTCTTGCCCACCATCACGCTTAAAGTGGTTGGTTCTTGCGGCCCTGGGCTCTGTCTGCTTAGAGCTGCAAATGAATCAATGTCATCGCCATTTTTAAAAAAATAATTCTAAAGGAGAATTTATAAAAAAAAAAAACATTTAATTATCTTATCTGCTTCTTCACTTAAAATAGTTGAGAAATGCGACCTGTAGTGGAGAATAATAACACCGACAAGAACGCTGCTTTTAAATATAATAGTGGAGAACATCCGGACAGGCATATGAATGTATTTTTGTACAAATCTTCAACCAATTTACCGGGATCTAAGGCTTCGGTATTCCAATTTAATCAAACTCTAAATTGAAATACATTTAATTAAGTTCGCGGAGGAACTAGTTGTATGAAGCTGTCGCATTCACCGACTGGATGTCTTCTGAGAATCTGCCATATTGGATTGCAGTGCCTGGAATAATTACGGCAGCAGGCCGAGACGGTACATAAGCACTTAAATAAATTTAACAACTGCATGTTTGACACTTTAACGTTAAGTTATATAATACTAGCAGTCCACCCCGGCTTCGCCCGTGGTACACACATAGCCTATGTCACTCGGGAATAGTGTAGCTTTCCAACGGTGAAAGAATTTTTTAAATCGGCCCAGTACTTTTTGAGCCTATTCATTACAAACATACAAAAAGAGGTACAAATCTTTCCTCTTTATAATATTAGTATAGATAGTATAGACAAGTTGTATTGAAAATATTTTATTTTGTGTGTTGGGTTAACATGGGTTAATATAGCACATACATATGCAGATTATTGCCACTCTTTACGTTATTTATTAAAAACCGGCCAAATACGTGTCGGGCCACGCTCTGTAAGGGTTCCGTAGTTGTGAATGCCAACGGTATGGTATCTGAAGAAAGAGTTATAAAATCCCATTTTATTAGGTAAATAAGAAACAATATTATCGATTCTAGTACTTGTGTTACGTAACGAATAATTACTTTCCAATTTTTCACCCTTTGTTGTTACCCTTTTCCTTTAAGTTGGTCGACTATAACTTTTTAATTTGTAAACCCTACTCAGCTCTGATAGTTTTTCTTTTAACTTCGTTATATATATATTATTGTCCATATACAATATACAACCGTTTAGCAGACAGAGGGGGGAAGGGTCACTTGAATCTACCAAAAATTTGCATAATTTACAAACGGATTCTTTGATCAAAAAATGATGTTCTGAAACTTACAATATTTTTAAAAAACCTATTCAACGATACCATACTTACTATAGGTTAGTCAAGAAAAAAAATTGGATTCCCAGTTTACATGTAGGCAAGGCAGCTAACCTAAAAAAAATTTTACAGATTTTATTTTACCACTTTGTCGGCGTGATTAATATACGTACCTATGCCAAATTACAGCTTTCTAGTACTAATTAATAGTCTCTGTATTTTTATAGGGTTTTTAGGCGTTTAAAAATGCAGTACTAAAAAACTCAAATTAAATAATGAAATAAGTTTTTCTTACACCATTTCTAATTTCATTATTTATATCGTTGAGCAAAAATGCGGAGAGACGGACAGAAAAATTGAAATTAAGAATTCTTTGTTTACTATGGAACCCTAAAATCTGTAGAAGGTGCGCGGGCGCAGCGTTGCTCACTATGTGTTTCAATTCAAAATGTGTAGAAGCGACGCGTTGCCGGCGAGCAGCCCGTGACGAAGTTTTAGACTCATTATATAGAATAAGTGAACTAGTGTATTCTGAGTCAATAAAAGATATTAAAACTTTATATTATTTAATTTAATTTAAATTTGTATTGCACAATGTACTTGTGTTTTTATGTACAATAAAGTTATTACAAACAAACAAACAAAACCTAATGAGGTTTGTTTGTTTCAGGAGCGCCTACTGCTGTCGGTGCTGCCCCGCCACGTGGCTGTGGAGATGAAAGCCGACATCGCCAGCCAGCCGCGCCAGGAGCAGTTCCACAAGATCTACATCCAGCGCTATGAGAACGTCAGGTAAGTTCCACCGCCCGTACTGCATTCATTAAATCTATATACATGTATACACGTTATTCGCTAGACAAATTGAACTGTGGAGAACGCCATCTAGTGATGAGTTAGTGGAACTACCGATACGACTTAGTGGATATCAAGACGGAGTTTGCCGTAACGCCATCTATTGTTTGCTTGAGAAAGCCCTTCAAGAAAAACTTTCAAGCGTTTAGCCCCAATAGCTTTTTAACGGCTGAACCGATTTTCATCAAACATAGCTAAGAACCACCGTAAGGGAACTTGCTTTCACATTTAAAAAAAAAACGACTCAAAATCTGTCCATCCGTTCGAGCGCTATGATGCCCCAGACAGACAGTTAAAAACTTAACCACGCGGGCGACTCCGTGGGCATCAGCTAGGTATTTAAAGTACATAGGCGACTTGGCTTCGCTCAATAAAAACACCTAAAAAACAAGGTTTTCTAATAATTAAAGCTAGGTCAATTGTTCTTCCCGGAAAACTTCTTTATATATAAAATTTGGTCGAAATAGTTAGAGCCGTTTTCAAGATTTTCATTTTATACTTATACATAGGGCGCACTGTAAGTTTCCGGAACTGGCCACTTACATAAACAATATTTAAAAATTTATTGCAACATTTGAAAATAGAACTCTTTGGCTGTAGAATGCAGTTTGTTTCATCTGACTGTCTTTTGTTTTTACCTTGTGGCGCCATTTAAAAAATTGTGTGTCTGCATCAACATGGATTTAATTCGGGAAAATTTTCGTAGTATGATTTTCTACGATTTTAAGTGTAATTTGACAGCTCAACAGAGCATCGCTCGGCTTGAAACAGCTTTTGGCAATGAAGCACCATGCAAGATAACTGTTTATAGCTGGTTTGCAGAATTCGAGCGTTGTCGTATCAATCTCAGTGACGAATCTCGCGATGGTCGGCCGTCCACCGCTGTGACCAACAAAAACATCAATGCTGTGAACAGACAGGCATGTGACCTACCATGAAATTCGCGCATCCTTAGAAATAGGCATGAGTCAAATACAATTAATCCTACACAAACATTTGGGTGTGAGAAAGCTGTGCTCGCGGTGGATCCCACACAACTTGACCGAGGCTCAAAAAACGGACTGCGTCACTTGGTGCAGTGCCATGCTTACCAGATTCAACGAAGGTGCGTCAAATTTGGTGTGGGACATAGTAACAGGTGACGAAACATGGATTTATTGCTACGATCCCAAAACAAAGCAGCAATCGAGCGTGTGGGTCTTTCAAGATGAGCCGAAACCAACCAAAGTGGCGCGCGTGAAAAGTGCATCTAAGCGGATGATTGCTTCTTTTTTTAATAAAACTGGACACGTGGCTACTGTTGCTTTAGAGAATCGTCCTACAGTGAATAGTGACTGGTACACGACCATTTGTTTGCCGGAAGTTATTGACGAACTCCGTAAAAATAACCGTAAACGCCGTATCATCCTGCACCACGACAATGCTAGTTCTCACACGGCCAGACAGACAAACGACTTTTTGAAGGCGAAAAATGTAGAACTCATGAGTCATCCTGCATACAGTCCCGACCTGGCACCTTGTGACTTTTTTCTGTTCCCAAAAATTAAGAACCAATTACGCGGTCAACGATTTTCATCACCAGAAGAGGCTGTCGAGGAGTATGAAAAACACGTTTCAGAGGTCACCACAGAGGTTGGCACAAAAGTTTTCAAAACTGGTTTCATCGAATGAAAAAGTGCATAGACGCCAAGGGAGATTATTTTGAAAAACAATAAATTAGTTTTGTACCTTTAATAGTATTTTTTCATATTCATTCCGGAAACTTATAGTGCGCCCCACGTAATACAAGAATTGCTCGTTTAAAGTAACCGTGGATACCATTACTATGCTCGGAATAATATCTTAATTAAAAATTAATTGCTCGTTGAAAGTAACCGTGGATAGCATTACTATGCTCGGTATAATATCTTAATTAAAAATATGTGATTAAAAAGTTTCTGTCTCGCCTACACCTCCAACATCTGTACCATGAGTGAAGAACCAACTTTACTGTTGTGGTGGATTGTGAAAAATAGCACACTATCGCGCGACTACGGGTGCCGACCGATGTCTAAAACTGTCACTGGAATACTGTTGCACGTCTGTAAGAGCCCTTACCAATAAGTATCCAGTTTGCTTAAGACGAGACACGATTTCCAGTGCTGCATATAGTTTGCATTTTTGCGAAAAACGGCCACTTTTGGCTAAAATGCAAACTAAAGCTTAACGTTCTTACTATAAACGGTAAACAGTGATTCATAAAATAGTTTGAAGGGTGATCTAGGTTTTACTAGCTCAAAATTTAAAGGATATCTCCGTTTCCTTACAAATAATTTATTTAAAATGGGGGCAACACTGGACTCCGTGTGTCGTCTTAATAACAGCCAAACCAATTTGATTATTGTCTGTGTTGAAATAAGCGCGAGTTCGTCTTAAAACTTTGTACACTCACAAATGTCATAATTTGGGTACATTTGGTACATACGAGTACTAAATTTAACTCTACAAATTGACATTATTTTCAATTACACTAATGACATCATTATTAATTTTTAAATATGACAAGACAATGTATTCTCAGTCCACATACCTAATTTTAATATTAGTTTAATTGTAAGCTGACATATTGAAGAAAATGCTGCAGTGCAGTTTGTTGCCGCTTCTTCTGCACTTGTGCTTGGGAAACGGCACTAAACTTAGCTGTAAATAAAACAACTTTTATGGAATCGAAAGACAACCTTGACAATTATCAAGTAATATTACTTACAAACATCCAAAGATATGATTTGACTTTGATTATTATTTTGCTAACAGTACCTTAGCAACGTCTACCATATTTAAGGCCGTACCTGAATTTCCGGGGTCCAGAGCTGCCCCCTATTAAAATAAATAATAGCATATCTAGGACTTGGTAGCAGCAAAATTTTAAATGATGTCTCCGTTTTCTTTAAAATGATTTATTTTAAATGGTGGCAGCACTGGACCCCGGAAAATTCAGGTACGGCCTTAATAGAAAAGCTTTGCATACAACGAACATACTTCTATATCGTATCAACTAACATCGCGTTCATGGACAATATAGACTAGACTAGACATTCCATTTCGTTTCTTTGATCTGCCGTCTTTTCCGTCGAGCTACCGGATAGTAATCTCATAGAGTGGTCCTTTGGCATTTCTTAACAAATGCAAAATATTGAACTGAGACCTAGTGAGAGTACTCTCGTATACACAGATATACATACAGACATGAAAAGTAAATCTTGAGGTGCATGAAAAGTTCAGAGAAATAAGTACTAGCTTTTGCCCGCGGCGTTGTCCACGTTTTCAAAGGGTATTTGACAAACTCACATTTTTCGGTTCTATGGTTCTAAAATTATATTGTTTTTCCTAAAGGCTGGCTGGTAGAGAATGCATTAGCATTAAGTCCACCTTTTGTACCATTGTGGTCAATAAAGATTTAATAAATAAATAAATAAATATATTTATTATTTATTCTAAGACTACAATTTACAACTATACGACAAATAATTTGATAATTTTTAACTTAGGTTATTCCACATAATAGCCAGGGCAAGTTGGAAAATGGCCTTTTTCAAATTGTCCTGGGTCTTGGGTGTTTATCTATATATGTATTTATCATAAAATATAGTATCGTTGAGTTAGTATACCATAACACAAGTTTAAAAAAAACTTACTTTGGGTCTGGCTTAATTAGTGTGATTTGTCCCTATATATTTATTTATTTATTTATTATTATTTATTTATAATATTTTTAACATAATTTTGCGTTAATCCCAGGAATTATAATTTTATTTGTACACAAAACACTCGATTTAAAAAAAAAATTACAGGAATTAGTAAAAGCCTTCTTTTGTGAAGGCTTTTTAAAGGCTACATCTATATAATGTAACAAAATATACTGAAAATATTTTAAGGGTGGATTCAGTTCATGATACTGGACAACTTTCCCCAAGGAAAATAGCTATATCGAAACATGAAAAAATAAAGGTTTACTAACGATAGAAACTCGAATCAGAAAACATCATATCATATAAGCTGCCAATTTGTATGTTTTTTTCGTATTCTTCTATATGTTTCTTGGAGAAAGTTGTTTAGTGTCACTGACTGAATTCACCATTAAAATAGTTTCAGTATATTTTGCTAGATAAAAGTACTTAGATATGTTAAACCCTCGCACCGCAAAATTTCCAATGCGGTATATTTTCCTCCACACACACTTTCCAATATGTTTTTATTACATCCGTCCGCTCTCGAACCCTTTTAAGAAAATTATGAGACCCGGCGAATACGAAACAGATGCTGAAAATTTTTCACCCGTAAAGAACTAGCCAATTTAGTGCGATTGCGTTATGCTAAATGATTCACGTTCTTATTTGTACATTCCTCACTGATCTTGGTAGTGGGCTTTTGACGACCTCCGTAGTGGTCAAAAAGCTAGTCCGCCACTCCTGAGTTTCTGGGTTCGATCCCCAGCCAGAGCAAGTTGGAAAATGGCCTTAATATTATATCGTTTAGTTAGTGTTCCATAATACAAGTTTAAACTTACTTTGGGCACTGGTAGGACTCTCCATTGATTTAGAGTAACATATATACCTACTACTACTACAAACGAAACAATTTATCTGTACACACGTCGATGTGTGAGTTTTATACTTAGGGTCGCAACGCAAAATTATTTCAATACTTACCTACTAACGAGTTCGACATATTTACGATTATATTTTTCCATGCCGGAAGATTTGCGAACATTATGACGTAAAAAATATTATGTTTTATATGTATTAAATGTTACAGAAAAGTCGGAAACAGCTACGTAATATCACTTTACAAATATTTTTCATTATGACCATGGTCCATTTCACCTATAGTTCACTTTACTGATTATTATTGAGTCATTTATATTGTAACGCACTAATTTCACTAATTCACTATTGTAATATAGTAATTTGCATATTCGGCGCAAAACTATACGGTAATTATATGAATAAATTCAATAAAAATAAACAAATGTTTATTACGCTTACACTCAGCATGTCAAGTTGTCATTGTCAACAATGGCATTTAGCACTATAATCCGCGGAAATCTAGTTGGCATTTGCGTGTATGTGATTACCTGTGAGCGAAGAGCCTATGTAACATTACCGGATTGCTTATTAGCAATCCGGTAATGTTACAATCTCGCTCTTGTGTATCTCCCGCCAATGCGAGAGAGCGAGAAGGGTATATATATCAAGATGGTTGCTGGGTAATAACGTGAAATTATATTGTTGCTTTGCTTACCTGTTTTCATTATTTGGAAATGTATGAAATATACGTTATTTAGAGTATTGGGTGGATAAACAATTATTATACGCGCACCTTCTCACCATGATGGTTACTATTGGTTGACAGTTCTCAAGACAACACACGTCGCGTATTGCGTGCGGCTAGTAATTAAACCCTGGTTTAGAGCCGTCAAAGCTCACAAAGTGCGGGGGAGAGGTGCAGGGACGCCAATTTGCGGGAGACGCTGTGAGAGACCATTCTGTTTGACTCTTATGTATTCTGTGCTTTGGGGCGAGCTCAATCTATATATGTGATCTGCCCCTATATATTCTTCTTTTAATTTCTTGGAAGTTTTCTTTTAGCTTTAGCTTTTGTTTCAAAATTTGCAAAGCACTTTCATCCACTTGCTAGGATTTGATTAATCTTCCACGCTGGTCTGGGAGAAAAGATGAAAACTTAGAATGTACCAGCTGCTTATCTTCCCGAACAGATCGTAACTGATCGAGGGAATGGGTGAATATGCAATTTATATTATTCATGTTAATAGATTTATATTAATACATTTTGATTCCTGTTTCCACCTTCTGTCCCGACATAATAACACGCTAGCACAGAATACAGTAAGAGTAAACAGAAGGGACTCTTCTAAGGTACGCGCAATATACGTCCCCGCACCCGCACCTCTCCCCCGGTTCTTGACGGCCAACGTGAGTAATCGAGGCGAAAACGGGGGAGAGGTGCGGGGACGGGGAAAGGGGACGCCTACATATATATGACGACCTCCGTGGCGTAATGGTTAACACGCTAGACCGCTAATCCGGAGGTTCTGGGTTCGATCCCCAGCCAGGGCAAGTAGGAAAATGGCCTTTTTCAAATTGTCGTGGGTCTTGGGTGTTTATCTATACAGGGTTATTTTTAATTAACCGGCAACCGTTTTGGAGCAAGTTCAGTCCGTGATACTGAACCACTTTCCATAAAAACAATTGTCGAAAAACGAAAACAAAATTTCGTCCTCCCGTACAAAACCCATTTGGTTGAGCGCCGATTTGTATGGAAAATCGAATTTTTTTTTTCGTTTTTCGATAATTGTTTTTATGGAAAGTGGTTCAGTATCACGAACTGAACTTGCTCCAAAAAGGGTATACTCGTAGTATCGTTGAGTTAGTATCCCATAACACAAGTTTAAAAATTACTGGGGCTAGCTTAATCAGTTTGATATATATAGATCACATCTTTCTATTTAAACTCCTCTTTAGCTCTGGGAAGTAAAAATCAAACTTATGTCTTCAAATTGTTTTATTCAAAATTTTAATTTTATTAAAAACTTATTTAGCGAGTGGGGTTACAACATAAATGATTTTATAAATGGATTAAGTACAGAAATATATATAAACGTAATGTTAACATGTGATTTGGAATGAGAAATACCAAAAAACAACATTATTATAACGTCGCTCCGAGCGTGTTCCCGGTTTCATCCTATAGGCATATTGTTGTTGTATCTTTTCAGTCCATTTATTAAGGTGAAGGGTTAGGCAAATGACCTTGAAGTGGCGCCCTCATTTGAAATAAATTGTTAACTCGTAAATATGGAGATAATTTCCATATTGCTCTTCGTCGCGCACTAGATAGCCCTTTAAATTATTTTATGAACCACCGTTAAAAGTATTTACATTAGTCCGTCTAGCTTCAAAACTTGCCTCCGCCAAAAGTGGCCACGGCAAATTTTAAAGATAGACGGATCACCAATAATAGTTTCACCGGCAGTTCATAAAATAATTTAAAAGGATATCTAGTGCATGACGAAGAGCAATATGGAAATTATCACCATATTTACGAGTTAACAATTTATTTCACACTTCAAGGCCATTTGCCTATATCTTCACCTTAAGTCAGTACCTATTTCTTTTCACCCAGTCGGATTTTTTTTTATAATTGTATATGTAGTAGTTTGCCCCAAAAGTATGAACTCGCGACTCTTTAACCGACTTCAAAAATATCTATTCGACTGCATGTTTTTTTTTTTTTTAAGTAAAAACTTCTTTAGCCACGTTTTTTTTAGATGTGAAAAATCCACTGAACTCGCCACACTGTTACCGACACCACCATGTTCAAGTCTTCACTTCTGTAGTCACTCCCGGAGTGCCGCTGTTTTAAGGGTTCCGTGGCCAAATTACAAAAAATGGAACGTTCTGTCTGTCTTCTAATCTAAACACGCGTTAGGACTGTCCGGACGGACAGTCACAGCTACTTTTTTTCCGAAACTATAAGAACTATACTGTTAAAACTTGGTAACTAGATGTATTCTGTGATCCGCATTAGGATTTTCACACAAAAATAGAAAAAAAACAATAAATTTTTGGGGTTCCTCATACTTAGAACTGAAACTCAAAAAATTTTTTTTCATCTTACCCATACGTGTGCAGTCTTCAAAAACAATATTGAGGTTTTTTCTAAAAGACACTTTTAAAGTGGTCAAATGTGTGTGTCCCTGTGTCTCTCCCCCCCCCTGTAACTTCTAAAATAAAAGAATGATAAAACTAAAAAAAATATATGATGTACATTAAACATGCAAACTTCCACCGAAAATTGGTTTGAACGAGATCTAGTACGTAGTTTTTTTTTAATACGTCATAAATCGTAAACCGCAATTCACCTTTAGAACTTTTATATTATGTTACTTGCTGCTACGGAACCCTTCATGGGCGAGTCCGACTCGCACTTGGCGACTTTTTTTGTAGGTAGGTATGTTACGCGATATCTTCACCGATTGTAAACCGAATTTAATGATTTTTTTTGTTAGAGAGCCTTTAATTTCTAAAACTCCTCAACGTCCTATGCATTTCGATGATGAAGTCGGTTGTTTCTTTTTTGTAAAACAAATATTTATTTTTAACGCTTTATTAAATCTCTGCAACCACTTGACCAATAAGGCTAATGTTCGTTCTTTAAAATTGCACCACGCTAGTCTGAGAAAAAAGGACACATGTAGAATGTACCAGCTGCTTTTCTTCTCGCCGCAAATTGTAAAAGCTGATCAAGGGGATGTATGACCTATGTGAAGTATGTTAATGAGCAATGTGCCTTGCAACCCATCACTTTTCCATTTTCACGCCCATTATAACTCGGACCTTTGCTTCTTACGGACTCTGTCTACCCCATTTGGGATATAGATGTGATAAAGAATCAAGTAAAGCGCATATCGCAATTAAATTAATTTCTGTTTTTCCTAAAGGTTGACTAGAGAGAATGCATTAGCGTTAAATTACCTTTTGGACCATTGTGGTATAATAAAGACTTTTTTATAAATAAATAAAGAACCACCTTTTTGCGAAGAAAAACGCAAATGCCCTGGAAGAGTGAATTGAACGCCCAACCGGGTAAATATTAGCATACGGGTATGTATACCCATAGTTAGGCCTGGGTGTCGAACGTGCCCGGAATGCAATGCGAGCGGGTGGCGATAAACATGGGAAATAAGGAGAACAGAGAAGAACAATTTTGAAACCTACTAGAAGAAACAAACCAACTAAGAGCTTTCATATGGATTCACATGGCAGCTTCTCATAGATCAGTGCGAGGTGGACCAGCTTCTGCTCCAGAAGCAGCTACCTCCTAATTTTACACTTACTCGCTCATTGTATCCCCCGTTTCCGGAGCTGTGAAGCTTTGGAGCTTATTGTTCGTTCTACTTTCTTTATTAAGAATTTAATATTTTGTGGAGAAGCATCTTAACGATTTCGCTGTGGTTGCGACCGGAATCCTCTCTGACTTTAACCATCCTTGGTAATCATTTATGTATACTTCAAACTTATGTCAAATCTTTATAAGAATGCGGTTGTAGCACTAGATGATTGTGATAGAAGAAGACTAATATGGAAGTAGATGCTGACCGTCTAAACGAGTCTTTTACCCGCCCATTAGCACCGTTCCGACTGGAATGGCAGCACATTTTAAAAGTATCCTGCCGGCCTTTGCCATGCCAGTGTCAATCGGCACTTACGACACCCACAAAAGCCGTGTGGTTCCCGGAAGAGTAGAATAGGACCACTTCAAGTCTTCCCGTGGATGTCGTAGAAGGCGACTAAGGAAACAAAAGCATCAATGAGACCTCTACAACCCGTTTGGCCAGCGTGGACAGTGTAGGCCAAATCCTCTGACTGCTCTGGCTAATACATGGCTCTGGTAGTACAGACAGGGTCCTGCTCCTGCACTGGAGACTAAAAAAGATCTGATGACGAGGAAGATGATGATTCTTTACCGGAAAACACAGTGCCATTTACTATGCTACGTATCTATTTAGAAGTCAACATAATCGAATTAAATTTGTCTCGCTTCTGAAGTATTTTTAATTTTGATTCTTATTGTCTCAAACGCTTGTTTGATATCGGCTGTTGTTGCCTTATTTTTAGCTGGTTATAAGCTGATTCTAGGTCTGTTTGCTTTTAACCTTATTATTCGGTAGCAGAACACTTAGCAAAGCGTGGCAATGACAGTCGGTGAGACACAAAAATCTAAAAATTATAATGTTATTTGGTTTTGCCTTGCGTATGAATAGGAAGTTACTGGCGCGTAGGCGACCAATACTGTGTAAATGAGTTTCTTTCGGCGTTTCTTCCCAGAAGTGGTCGTTGCGAAATGCTAGTATCGGTAGCTTTTGAACAAAAAAAATAATTTAAATATAAATAAACATAACACGTCATGCACACTATAATTATTGACGTGTAAAAGTGCCTGCAAAGGCCTAATTACTGAATAAATATTTGATTTTGATCACTATTAATTACCTTTGCACTTATATAATGGACACAGATTTTAAAGTGTTTTCTGAAGCCATATTATCTATATATCTTATATCTAAATATATATAACTCAAAGGTGACTGACTGACTGACTGACATAGTGATCTATCAACGCAAAGCCCAAACCACTGGACGGATCGGGCTGAAATGTGGCATACAGGTAGATATTATGACGTAGGCATCCGCTAAAAAAGGATTTTGATCAATTCTACCCCCAAGGGGATGAAACTTTGTCAATTTTAAACCGATCGGGCTGAGACTTTGCATGCATAAAGCTTCTATTACGTAGGCATCCCCTAAGAAAAGATTTTGATAAATTCCACCCCTAAGGGAATAAAATAGGTGATGAAAGTTTGTATGAAAAGTAAAGCCGCAAAAACTATACTTCTTAACGCGAGCGAAGCCGCGGGCAAAAGCTAGTTAGCATATATATTATATGTAAATATTATATGTATACTAGCTTTTGCCCGCGGCTTCGCCCGCGTAGATTCGGGGTATGAAAAATAGATGTTGGCGGATTCTCAGACCTACTCAATATGCTCACAAAATTTCATGAGAAACGGTCAAGCCGTTTCGGAGGAGTACGGGAACGAACATTGTGACACGAGAATTTTATATATAAGATATTATATGTGTATTACATGAATAGTAAAATTTAAAAAAAATATTTTTTGGACAAATCACACAGATGCCCAAAGTAAGTTCGAGACTTGTGTTATGGGATACTAACTCAACGATTCTATATTTTATAAGAAATACATATTATATAGATAAATATCCAAGACCTAGGCCAATCTGAAAAAGATAATTTTCCATCTTGACCTGACCGGGGATCGAACCCGGGACCTCTGGTATCACGGACTGGCGTGTTAACCACCACGATGGTCGACTTACATGTAAACAAACGCTGAATTTTCCAAGTAGAAAACTCTTAGTATCTCGCTTGCTTTTCTCGCTCGATCAATAAATCCCATATCAGTAGACTCAGACCCAAACAAGATTACAGGCTTGTTTGTCATTATTTGACAAACCAAAACATCACAGTGCGTACCACCACAACATTGTTTGCTGTTGCTGCGTAGGTATATTTCCCAAAATTACTGAGCGACATACGTGTTTATCCTGTTTCCTTCCTTTGATCAGCTTCACTTTGGTCGAGTAAAGTGAGGAAGTGGTTAATTTAAAGAAAAGCTATACAATATATAAATATATGTTTACTCGTAAAACTTTTTGGTGATGCGGCCTTTTTCATCATTCAAAAAAAAAGAAAGGAAAGAACAAAATAAAGCATGCGATTGAAGCTGCGTTGTAGAGTCGACATCAGTCAACTCCGGCTTTCGGTCTTCGCTCTCTTTCTTCAGCATTTGAGTGGACATGCTAGGACGATCGGTGAGGTAGATTCGTGTGTTGGGTGATAAATTTTTTTTAAATGTTCGGTTATAGGAAATAAATATCAATTTTGATCCAAATTTGATCAGGAGTACAATAAGTATGATGGTTGATAAGTTACATAAAGTTATTTTTCCTCACTGTCTTTTCTCTTTGGTAATATACATTTATGTTATATAAATATTTATAATATATTTTCTTTTTATTTATAATAAGTACTTAAATTAACTTCGGCTGCGCAAGCACATCCGTTCTGGCGGTAGCTGAAAATCAGTGTTTTGCTCACTGGGCAATTCCCCACACTGAGCTACAGCCTTTTGTAATACTGTAGCACACACATGTCTTTGATTCATATTACCTAGGTTATTTTTTTTTGTCATTTTCTATGTACTGTGTGTTATAGATGCAATAAATGATTTATCTATCTATCTATCTATATAACAAAAAATGCATTGGGAAAATTTATTTTAAGTAGTTCTTAATTAAAGTAAATTAACAAATGAACAAATCATTTGTTAATTTACTTTAATTAAGAACTATGACTTGGCTATTCCACAGCAACGTACTCATATTATTTGTGAAATGTTCAGTGTTTACAAACTAAGGCTTATGTTGCAGTTGCATTGCCAAGTCATTGTATCTTTTAACAAACTTGGTTTATCATGTTGTGTTCTCAAGTTTTTTTACGGTGGTATAAACTGTGTTGCCATTGTTATGAGACTGACATTCATACAGCATCAGGTCTTTTTTAGTCTCCACAGCAGGAGCAAGACCGTCCTTTACTACCAGAGTCATAACCCTAATAAGCCAGAGCAGTCACAGGGTTATGGCTCTGGTTTGGAAGGGTTTGGCCTACACTCTCTACGTTGGCCAAGCTGATTGGAGAGGTCCCATTAATGTTTATAAGCTTTGTTTAGCTTGTGTTTTCTAAGTCGTCCCTACGACACCCACAGGAGACTTTGAGTGGTCCTATTCTACTCATTCCTTTACGTGTTATTTTTGACTGAATCTTACTTTCGCGCTCCATCGTCTCTTCTTTAGTCCTCCAGTAAAGTAAATGGTAAAGTAAACGGATATAGAGGTAGCTCTATATCCGTTGACTTTGACATTCAATATTATTTCTTATAAGTTCCTACTCTTACTTAATTGCCAAAAAAAAATCCATTCGCTCTCGCCCAGTGTATTAATTTTACCGGATATATCGAGAAATTCCGCGAAGCCGGCGGCGGATTCGAACGTATACAAAATAGATAATAATAATTAAATGTGTTTTTCTTTCATTACGAGATGGATGATATCGAATGCTGTTCCCGAATGTGGAAGTCATTTATTGCCGATAGAAGGTTATATGAAGGATTGTAATGAACGTAAATAGAAGGAAATTCTGAAGAATCGTGTCAACAGACGATGCTGCTTGCGAAATGATACTATTTTGTTTCCTTTTTCTGCCAAAATGCCAACTGTCACGCTGAAAGTGACCTTTTGATTGTATGGATTTGGTCTAGTCTAAATAAAAGTAGTTCTGTGAGCTGTAAACCTCGCGACTTACACCCAACCCGTTGAAGGTTGGAAAATTTTCAAAAACTAAATCTTCAATAAAATTATATAATGTGCAAGGGACATACCCATAATAAATCGAACCACAAAAATAAAAACCGACATTCCCATACAAATCGCCCAGGCGGCTGCACACTTTTGTATGGAAATGCCATTTCTTTTTTGTTTTCTTTGCTGTTATTTAAATTTTATTATATTATAATAATCTAGTATAGACCGTGGTTCGATTTATTACGGGTATGTCCCTTGCACATTATATAATTTTATTGAAGATTTAGTTTTTGAAAAATTTCAAAAGGTGTTTATAAATATGTTTACCATGTATCATATGGCGTATAAGAGTTAGCAAGCGACTAAGAGAAGTTCATGGAGAAAGCTACAATTGGGTATTTAACTGGATCAAAAAAAATTTACTGGTACAAAACGTGTCTGGAAAATTGTAAATGAGAGTTATGAGTCTTCTCAACAAGAAGACTCATAACAATCAAATTACGCATCTTAAAATTGATGACAATAATGTTACTGACGCGAAATTAATAGCAGAAGCGTTTGCCAGTACTTTCAATCACAATAATCAAGTATCCTCTGGCAGTGTAAGTGAGTCCGCGGAAATACTAGGTAATTTTTCTCAATCGACATTTTCTCATCTTGAATTTGAACGCGTGACTGAGAGTGAAATTAAAAGTATTTTCAAGGATATGGACAATAAGAAGTCATCTGGCTATAATGAAATTCCAATATATGTTGTTAAAAAATAATATTGATATATTAGCAGCACCTTTAGCACAATTTTTCAATAACTGTTTTGATCTGGAAGTTTTTCCATACCAATTGAAAATTGCAAAAATAATTCCCATTCATAAGAAAAATTCGAAATCTGATCCATCCAATTTTAGAGCAGTTGCTGTGCTATCTATATTCTCGAAAATATTTGAGAACATCTTAAAAAAAAGAATAGTCAAACATTTAAAAGACAATAGTATTATAAGTGACCGACAGTTTGGATACCAAGAAGGTGTTGGAACTGCTAATGCCAATTATTGATGATGTGATTTCAAAGATAAATGGAAAATTAAAAGTCGCCGGTTTATCTCTTGACCTAAGTGGCGCATTTGACGCAGTACATGTGGATATACTCACAATGAAGTTAGCGTATTATGGAATTGTGGGGAAGTTTCTAAATCTAATAATGTCATATTTCTGTAATAGAAAACAATTCGTAGAGGTAACAGATAATAAGGGTGTGTTCATCAATTCCAAAAAGCACTCACGATTGATACAAATTAATAGAGGAGTACCCCAGGGCTCAATTTTAGGACCGATATTTTTCTTAATTTTTGTTAATGACTTGATAAATTATATGACCATGATAGAATCTGACGTAAAAGTACTTGTTTTTGCTGATGACACAAATGCAGTACTTTGGGCAAAAGACATAGATGCTCTAAACAGGAAGATTAACAGTACTATGAAACTGTTTCATCATTGGTTCACTGCTAATAATCTAAAGGTAAATAGCAGTAAAACGAATGTTATGCTATTCAAGACGACAGCCAATAATAAAGACAAAATTGAAGTTTATTTAAATAATGAAAATATCAAGCCTGTTAAAGTAATTAAACTTCTAGGCATACATCTGGATGAATATCTCAACTGGAAACCTGAGCTACAAGAGGTAGAAAAAAGCATAAGCAGAGCTTGTTATGTCCTAAGATCCTTAAGAGACGAATTGACCATGAATCAATTAAAATCTATTTATTACTCATTCGTAGAGTCACGACTTCGTTATAGCATAAAATATTGGGGTGCAAGCTACCAATATAATATTGATAAAGCTTTCGCAGTACAAAAACGAGCAATACGGACCATGGTTCGCATACCTCCATGGCAATCGTGCCAAAAACATTTTAAGGACCTCCAAATATTAACTGTACCGCCTTTATATATATTTGTTTTACTAACGGATTTTATAAAAAATAGAGACTCATACGAAACAGCAGAAGAAATGTTGGATCGAGAGGGCACGCGCTGGAAAGACTTAACCAGTGTTATAGCTCCCACACTTGACATCGCAATTCACTGTCCACGATACCAAACCGTTGTAATGTTTAATAAATTGCCCAATGAACTTAAATTAGTAAGAAAAGTTTCAATTTTCAAAAAAAAGTTGAGGATATTGCTACTGGAGAAGTGTTGTTTCTCAATTGGGGACTTTTAAATGGTGTCAGCATTGGTAAAAAATGTCTGAAGCGTATACCGCACATTTTTTATAATAATTAATTTAATGATATTTTATAATTTTTGACATGTTTATAATCATTTTTGTAATTTGTAATAATGCATTTAATTTATTTTTTATTTTTTTTAGTTTATAAGTACAAATATATTCAAATACAATGTAAATATTGTTGTTCTATGAAAAAATGAAATGAAATTGAAATGAATGAATTGAAAAAAAATGAATTGAAATTGAAAAAGGATAAAAAATAAAAATATTATTTGTTACTGTTAATGAATAAAACTTTACAAAATAATGCCACTTGTGATTGATCACATCCACTTTGAACGTGATTTTAGATTTATCCATGCAGAAAAGGGAGATTGAGAGCGCTATTTGACTCCAAAGAACTATGACGTCATAGTCCGATATTAATAAAAAGTATCTGATTTGACTTGTTGTAAACTAGCGTGTTGAATGGGACAAAACAGTGACTTTAGGTGTCTCCACTATCTTTACATAACAGCTTTTTGGTAGCGACAAACCTTATTTCGTTTCCGGTCATATTTACAGTTTTCTTCTTTGCTGGTCTGGGAGAATAAAAAAAACGTAGAATGTACCAGCTGCTTCTCTTCCCGTGCAGATTGTAAAAGCTGATCGAGGAGAGAATCTAAATCATATGGCGATTCGGTTGGCAACCCATCACATTGACTTCCCTTTTCCACCTTCATGTCCACCATCACGCTAAAGATGGCCTGGCCCCGCCTTAGGCTCTATCTGCCCCGTTAGGGATAAAGACGTGATAGTGTATCTGTATCTTGCGGAGGGACTTTGATATATGTCATCTCGTGAGAGGAGCTGAGCTTACGTTTTGTACCTACTTATAAGCCAAAATAAACAAGAACCAGTGTGTCTTCTAGTCATAGTAATAGGAGATTTTTGTTCCAGCATCCTCTTCGCGGACATCTGCGGCTTCACCTCCCTGTCGGACCAGTGCACCGCTGAGGAGCTGGTGCGCCTGCTGAACGAGCTCTTTGCCAGGTAACCTTCCTTGTTTATCAATCGCATCTTACCGCGTTTCACATCCTTAATGTTTGGATCTCATCTATCAGCACGGAACAGCACTTTCCTATGCTGCTATCCTATTCTGTCGCTCAGAACAGTAATTTGCTAGAGCGAGAGAGAGCGACGGAAGCAGCATAGGAAAGTGCGGGAACCGCACTGATAGATGAGATCCAAATCTTACTCGTAGTTGTGTGTATTTTTGGTGCGCTAGGAAACGTTTGGCATCAGACAGCTTGTCTGACGTCAGCCCTCTTTAAAAACGAGAACGAGAAAGTTTTCTAGGTCACAATTATGTATGGGTTTTCCAAACGCGTTGATAATACTTTTCTCTTACTTACTTTAATACTAACAATATTAGAAAAAAAACATAGTACCGCTTTGTGATTAACCATTTTTCATAGTTCAATTGTCGTTTATTTCGTTATTTATAACAAGTGAAAGAGGCTTCTTTTACAAGTATTATAACTAAGACGAAATTCCCACTGGATCTGGCAGAGGCAAAGGCTGGCCTGGCCGTCCACGGACGGAATATTGAGATGCTTAATCTAAGATTCAAATACTTTTATGAAATCGAAAGAAAAAGTTGAAAATTATCAAGTAGGTAATACAAACATCTAAAGATACATAAATGATTTTGACTTTGGACTTTTAGACCAGGGTCGATAATTTTTAAAACCAAAAAAAATCATAGTAGGATGAAACCCATTAGAAAAGGAGGGGAATATTTTAAAAATGAAAGGAAAAATAATTTACGGGCGATCTGAGGTTGGGAAGGGGATGGGGGTGAGTTTTTAAGGGTAAAAAACGGTTTTTCTCGATTTCCGGCAAAACTAAAAGTCCTATCGAAAAAATTCAAATGGCAAAGTTGTAGATAATAAAAAGATCTAAAACTTTTGTATTTACACTTTTTTCACATAACCTCAAAATTTATGTGAAAAATTCAAAAAACCAAGTTTTTGGTTTTTTATTTTTCTTTTACAAATTTTTTTTTTTTTTAACGAAATTTTGTGAAAACTTACCTTTTTATGTCCCAAATACGCTGTAATTTATTTGATTAAAAATATTTATTTTTTCACCTTATTTTGAATTAATATCGAAAAAACACCCTAATTTTCAATCGAAAATTCACCCGTCAAAATATCAGCTTTTTTCAAAAAGTTGGCATGGTTTCTGTTCGTTGAAATCTCTACTTTCCGATGGTGAAACAAAAAAATATGTTACTATGGTAAATCTTCTCAGAAAACACAAAAATTAAAAAAAAACTTGAATTCGAAAATTTTTTTTTAATTATTATATATAATTTTGAGCTATTTATTAAAATTTACACTTTAATTACTCGAAAAACGTTAGATTACATGTAACGTTGATAACAAAAAAATTGCAAATAAAAATATACTACTATAATTAACAAACAAATAAGTTAATTAAATTAATATTTAATAAGACATCTACAATATTTGGAGAAAGTTGTCTAATTTTCTTTAAATTATATGCGTAGATGCCTATTTATAACTATTTTGAGATAAATTATATATATACCTGAGTAGATATACCTGAGTGACCTACGAAAAATTGTAGCCCATCAAAAGGTATTTCGTGGAGAAGTGGGGAAGGGGCTAGGCGGGTCTGGGTCTTACTACATACATACCTACTATTATATACTATATATTTCGTAGCAGCTGTTACAACCGCTAGCCTAACCAGTATTCGAAATATAGTACAGTATACAACATCGTTTATAAAAATACACGTGCACACTGAGTTTCTTGAAAAAAAAAACTTTTCGAATCTGCATAGAAAGGTAAATACTATCTCTATTTTTATCTGTATCAATCAACTCAACCATAAAAATCGTAATTTTTTCTTTAAAAGATAGTATGCTTAACGTAACATAACCTAAAGATTGAAATTAAATGATATTTTAGTTCAAGATAAAAAAATAATAATCTCCTTAATTTTGCACAAACAAATTTAGTTAATTCCATGAAAAAAAATATATTTAAAATCTATAAAAAATATATATCGTAAATATATTTTTAATAAAACAAACTTTTGGCCGATTTTCATATATATTTTATAAATTTTTTATAGATTTATAATATATTATTTATACATTTTGACATTTATTTCTTTAATATTTTTTTTTCATGGGAGTTTATTCACGATTAAATAGTGAAGACATTATTAATTCGATTTTGTCTTTTCAGATTATCAGTATGGATGAATCTGTTTATATCATTAAATAATCAAAAATTATTTATAATAAAAAAAAATTTTTCGAATTCAAGTTTTTTTTTAATTTTTGCATTTTCTGAGAAGATTTACCGTAGTAACATATACTTTTTTTTTCACCATCGGCAAGTTGTTTTGAAAAAAGCTGATATTTTGATGGGTGAATTTTCGATTGAAAATTAGGGTGTTTTTTCGATATTAATTCAAAATAAGGTGAAAAAATAAATATTTTTAATCAAATAAATTACAGCGTATTTGGGACATAAAAAGGTAAGTTTTCACAAAATTTCGTTAAAAAAAAATTTTTTGTAAAAGAAAAATAAAAAACCAAAAACTTGGTTTTTTGAATTTTCACATAAATTTTGAGGTTATGTGAAAAAAGTGTAAATACAAAAGTTTTAGATCTTTTTATTATCTACAACTTTGCCATTTGGCTTTTTTCGATAGGACTTTTAGTTTTGCCGGAAATCGAGAAAAACCGTTTTTTACCCTTAAAAACTCACCCCCATCCCCTTCCCAACCTCAGATCGCCCGTAAATTATTTTTCCTTTCATTTTTAAAATATTCCCCTCCTTTTCTAATGGGTTTCATCCTACTATAATTTCCTTTCACTTTTCATTATTTTTAAAGGCTTCTACCCCGGTCTATTTTACTTTGAAGATTCTTATTTTCAGCCGACCGAAATCCGCTGTCTTAGGCTGGCTGTCCACCGACGGAATATTCAGATGCTGATTCTCAGATTTTAACTTTCAGCAAGACCGAAATCCACTGTCCATTTATACCATTTTTATATATATTTTTAAGCGTATCGGTATCGCCGATATTTTTATAGGAGTATCGGTATCGTATCGGCAAAAAGGCGTATCGATGCATCCCTACTTTGAGCTTACCTAGGCTAGAGAGCCACTATCATATTACGAAAAATATCTTAACCATATTTTCCACTCGCAAGCATCGTGTCAGTTACATATTAAATATCTAAGAATGACACACATATGAGATTAGGAAGGTCATCACAATATAGTACGAATATTATTTATTTACCCTTTTTAAATGATAAAATGTCCAAATTATCCTTTTTATACTCGTATTATGATATAACTTCGTGAATAATTATCTACCGAACTTGTGTAAAACAAGCATTTATTTTACTAAAATAATGTGCTTTCTCAAAAACTTCTAAATCGGAATATTCAGTATAGTAATATCAAATGTACGAAAAGACGTGCGTTCTTACAATAAGAATCTGTATATTCAGCAAACTGAATCAGAACGCTCCTCGCATCGTTCTCTCAGATCGATCTGAAAAAAATCAGCATCTGAATATTCAGACCGTGGACAATTTGTGATTCCGTGCGTTCGGAATCAAGATCTGAATATTCCGTCCGTGGACGGCCAGCCAAAGACGTGGCGCGGAATTCTTTACATTCCATTAAAATTTTATACAAATAGCACGAAAATAAATTCGAAATTTAAACACTGAATACTCGTAGCAGGGCACGGATCTGCCGCCGTGTGGCGCGATGTCTTGTCTTTGTCGATTGCATTGTGTTATCGTCATTTTTACATATCGGCATACATAGACTTGGACAATTAAATTTTATAAATTAGATAGTTTTATACATAGTAATTTTTCCTGATGGTCCTAAGTCGAAAGGAGGGGGTGGAAATTGCAACTTTGTTGGCATGCTTTTTGTTTGTTCATCTTATCCCTATTGAGACTGCCATAAACTGCTTAGGGAATCGCTCTCCTCGTCTCATAAACACAAATTTAAAAGAAAAAAAACTGCTCATGTTTGTTATTACGCTACGTGTATCTGGTACCTGTAAACTTACAACTACGAAGCGGTGACCATCGCTGTGCAGTCGTAAATCCAGGCTGTGACTGCAGTATATTGAAGCAATAGTTTACGGGAGGCGTTTCGATGGGTAATACGTTGAATAAACAAGGTTTTATTCCTGGCACATCCATTTTACACTTATTTCAGCGAATGGTCAACACAATGAGCGTATTACTATTGCTGCTATAACTCTAATGATGAGGAGCTCAGTGGCCCGGCGGGAGTGCGCATTACTAGCGCTTTCGCAAGTAAAGCGGCACCGGGCGTGGTCCGCACTTGGATGGGTGACCACAAGTAGCATAAAAATTTCTTGAGCTTCTCCGTGTTTCGGAAGGCACGTATAAGCCGTTGGTCCCAGCTGTCATCATTGTATGCCAGTTGTTAAGCTATGTCAGATGCCTTTAGGCAGCTTGAAAAATCTGACACCAGTGTTGGCCACTTACATACACGATAAACAATAACAACAACAACTCTAATAATACTCGTAACAAGTACCTACTTGCTCGAAAATATTTTTAAAACAAGCTTGTATCTAAAACAATAAAAAGTGCTCCCTCAAGACGAATCATTTGAGCCCTAATTAAGTGGGGTTATGTTGTTTTATCACAGAGATGCCATGGCCACCTTCCAGCTTCATTATGAGATCAGGTCATTGGTACCATAATACTGCATTGTCACCGAATTGAGTGAGCTCAATCGAATAGTGGGGAGTGGATCTAATTTAGATTGCAAGATTTAATTACGGCCACACAGACAACTCATCATCTTCATGGACAGCCTTCCTTCCACATCCCACTGCGGGGAATAGGCCTCTTTTAATGTATGGTATCTATCTCGGCCTTGCGCCATCCGAAACCATCTTCGAGACCCATGATTTTTCTAATATCGTCTATCTTCGCATCGAATAAATGTTTATGACTCACCTTAAGGTGAAAGGATAAGCAAATGGCCTTGAAGTGTGAAATAAATTGTTAACTTGTAAATATCGTGATATATATACACATATTTCCATATTGCTCTTCGTCATTCACTAGATAGCCCTTTAAATTATTTTATGAACCACCGTTGAAAGTATTTACATTAGTCCGTCTAGCTTTAAAACTTGCCTCTGCCAAAAGTGGCCACGGCAAGTTTTAAAGCTAGACGGATCACTAATAATAGTTTCAACGGCATTTCATAAAATAATTTAAAAGGATATCTAGTGCATGACGAAGAGCAATATGGAAATTATCACCATATTTACGAGTTAACAATTTATTTCACACTTCAAGGCCATTTGCTTACCTCTTCACCTTAAAACCGCCAAGGCTCTGCAACATTTTTGAAAAATTGAATCTACGAGCAGGAAAAAAATCCTAAAATTATCGAACCTGTTCACAAAATTTCTCTAGAAGCGGTCGAACTCATGGGTCGCAATTTTTTTTTTCAATTGATTTGACTGAAAAATCCAAATAATTATACTGTCGCCCGAAAATTGACGGACGTCACACATGACCAGAGGGCTGCCCTCTATCTGGCTCAAAAGATTAGCATTGCCATACAACGTGGCAATGCTGCCAGCCTTCTGGGCACATTACCACGGGGCAGCGATTTGCCTGGTCTTTTTAACCGACTTCAAAAAAGGAGGAGGTTATCAATTCGACTGTATGTTTTTTTTTTGTATGTACTCATGTTTGTTACGCGATATCTTCGCCAATTGTGAACCGATTTTGATGATTCTTTTTTTATTTGAAAGCCTTTACTACTCGTACCAAATTGGTCCCATTTTAATTTGGTGAAGATATGATGAAGAACTTTGAAGATATGGAAGAAATTCCTAAAAAAAAATGAAGTCGGTTTTTTTTGTTAAAAATGTAATTATTTATTTATAGTTTTAATTAAATAATTAAGTTTTTTCTTTTTTTTTTAATTCACTTTCCATTATGTGGACTCACTGTGTCACAATGTCTGAAATAAATAATTATCGAATATGTTCATAAAACTTCTCGAGAATCGGATACTAACATGATTTAAATTATCGCCGATTCCTCCTTGACTTTTACGATCTCCGCGGGAAAGATAGTAGCGAGTGCATTTTATGCGTTTTATTTTCTCCGTGACCAGTATAGAGGTTTATGATGATAATAAAAATAAAAAAAAATCTAATCATCTAAATTCACACTTTATCGGGTCGTTTTGGCAGGCAACTCTTTATTTTCCTACTTTATTATTCACCGTTTATTAAATCTATAAAATTCTCCATCTCTCCATTAAATAAAAACGCCTTACAGGCTCTTTGGCGATTTGTGGGGTTTTAAATTTGCGCCCATCGTGGTACGAATACAATAGGGATGATGACTGGGTCAGAAAAGTATTATTCTAATTAGTCCGTTAGTAAGATTATCCAAAAATCATGTACCCATATTTTTTTGTTTAAGTATCTAAGTTCCAGAGTGGGGGCTTATGACGTCACCGATGTGTTAAAATCGTGACGTCATGCGAAATTTAAATGCGCTGAATCTTCGTCATTTATTTTTTCTCTGCAAGCGTATTCCCGGTTGCATCGTCAGCGGTTACGCTTCAGCCCGAGGTCCGCTACCTTAAGGTGATTCGACGAGGTTACTGGTTTTTACACAGAGCGACTGCCGTCCGACCTCCGCAACCCAAAGGGTAGACCAGACCTAGGATAGAGACAAACGCTAGATGGCGTTCGGGACCAACAGCTTTACGTGCCTTCCGAAGCACGGAGTTATCTTTCTTTTTGGATAATCAGGTGATTCAAGCCTGCAATATCCTAACAAGACTGGAAACAACTTTTTCACAAAGTATGCTTCCCAGTGGGATTTGAACCCATGACCTCCGGATCACAAGGCAAACGCCTTGACCACTGGACCGCGGAGGCAGTCAGTCAACGAGTATGCTCTCCTACCGCCGGGTGATCTCCACGATACTGCGATATATCCGCCAGCGATACGCAACGGATCGCCGCGATCTAGACCGGAGTGTCGCGAAAGACTGTCACACGCGTGGTTAATGATGTTTGTTTTTCGTGTGTTTATCCTTTGTTAATTAAACGGAACTGTTGCTACACTGTAATTGGGAAACACAGGTGCGTGAAGGCATCTTACATAACTCGTCGACTGCCATGTATTTTGATTTCTTTTTCCACGTTTTCGCCCACCATAACGAGTTAAATGGCATTTGGGTCTTGCGGCGGTGGGGTCGGTCTGCTTAGAACTGCAAGAACCAAAAAGCCCCGTCTACCCCATCAGGGATAAAGACATATTTTTATGTATTTAATTATATATGCATAAGACAGTTGTTAAAAACATACTAGAAGGAAAGATAAAAGATAGAAGAGGTCCAGGACGACCAAAAAAGAGCTATATAGACCAACTGATAGTAAAAACAGGGGTCCTGTCGTATCAAGCACTAAAAAGAAAGGCAGAGAACCGAGATGTTTGGCGCATACTCCACCGACAAGAGCCACTAAGCTCTTAAATAAGAAGAACAAGAAGATAGTCGGAAACCTGTGGATGAGACTGGCACAGGACCGTATAGAATGGCGCAAAAAGAGGGAGGCCTATGCCCAACAGTGGGTTCATGTGGGCTGAAAGTGAAGTGAAGTGAAATGAAGACAGTCGGGTAAAATGTGTCGATCTGTATCTCACACACAGACGCGTGCGAACTGAAGTTGAATCTATTATTGTGTGATATTTTGCTCGGAATGTATAAAACTTCAGAGCTGTGCTCATAATTCAATTGGGCTTTCTATCAAACGATTTCAACGTCAAGAACGCCCCGAATCTAATTAAACGATCGGCCGATATAAATCAGGGCCGATTTACACGTTACTGATTTATCGTTCACCCGAGCCGTGATATTTCATAATCCTGGATAGAGTTGCGACTCTTCATCGATAGTTTTGAATAGTGTTTGAAATCATTATTTATTCAATGTTTATTTAACGTTATTGCAAATGTAATATTGAGACGGACTAGTCATAGGCTTTATCTATCAGTCGACCCACTGGTGATGCCGAGAAAGAGACTTTATAAGAAGGTGAATGAGGTTTAGAATTGTAATAGTTATGGAAGTACATTATATAAAAATAAAAAATTGTTTATTAGGTAACTATTTAAATTACATTATGGATAATGTTCAAGTCGTGAAAATATTAAGTATTTCTTTAAATTGACACAATTTTTATTGATTTACTGATTAAAATAAAACAACATCTCGTTTTAATTGAAGCTTATCAAAATGCATTAGCGACAACACCCTAATCAGCTAAGAGCCCCTTTGACCCTGATAGTACTTGGAGCGATCTCAAATAAAAACACAGCAAAGTTTGGACTAACTCTATACATAATGTATACTATATATACTCTATCAATGGACAGTGGTGATCACTTACCATCAGGTGACCCGCTTGTTCGTTTGCCGCCCTATAACATAAAAAAAAAAAAAAAATATGTTTCGAAAACACGATAGCTTAAAATTTTTTCGGTAGAAAAAAAATGCGAAGTTGCCTCCAAATCACCTCAGAATTATACTAAAACGGAAAGTATTCAAGAAATACAATACAGGTTCTAGCAAATTATACTGAAACTATTTTAAAGCTGCAATCAGTCCATGACACTGTATATCTTTCCCCAAGAAACATATATCGAAATATAAAAAATATTTTTTAGCCTCCCATACAAGTGGACCAACCGAGTTTTTGGCAGGAAGTCAAGGGGTTCAAGGGGTTGGGGTTTTCTTTAAATTATTTTGCAAATTGATTTTAGTGGACTTTATAATATGAAATTGGTGTTGTTTGGTGTTGTTATAAATGCTCATGCTCATGAACAATATGTGAAATAGTTAAAGTGGACAGTCATAGTACGGCTGTAGTGATATTTGTTTCCCGGACTGTGTGGGCGTCTTCGGGCGTCGTCCGCCACTCAATCGGCTATGGAAACCAGTGGACTCGTATAGATTTGTCGCCAGAAGCTCCCTTAAAGCAATCAAAGGCCTACACCAACCTTTGATTGTAATTTGTTAGGAAAAAAGAATTTCTTACGTTTTATTAACTTGTTCCTGGCTAAATACGCAGTAGCGTCAAGCCATTAATAAAAAATAAAAGAAAAAAAAAGTGGACCAATCAGCTGATCAGAGTATGTATTGAAATTCATGCATGTGTATGGAAAGCCAAAAAATATTTTTCATATTTCGACATATGTTCCTTGGGGAAAGTTGTTCAGTATCATGGACTGAATCTACCCTTAAAATAGTTTCAGTATATTTTGTTAGACGTTATAAATTAGCCCTTGTTACTTTTGATTATAATTGTATTAAACATAAGGCAGGGATCATGTCTTATTTTTTAAATAACTCCTAAATATTCTTTTTAAAACGAAAAAAACCTTAAAAACCAGAAACGCGTAAACCAGCCTCATTTACCTCCCGTGATCTTTTCACCCCGCATGGCTCGCTGTCTCACTTCGGCTAGAGTAAATTTGTATGCGTGGAAGCGGGAGCAAAATTAAGATTATCCACATCTGGCGCCGCCTTAAGCCATTTCTGAGATAAGAGCGCACAAACGCACAGACAAACAGACAAAAATTCTAACCATCAATGTTTTGGGATCTATTGCGTTGATAAATGCCCCCAGCCAGTCATGACAGGGATCAGTGAGATCTTTGTTATACAGGCTGACTTTTTAACCACCAGCCAAAGTTTTGGAGGAAGTTCAGTCTATGACACTGAACTACTTTCATAAAAATAATTAACGAAAAACGATAAAAAAAATTCGCTGCCTCAAAAAAGCGAAATCAGTTGGCCTGAGCGCCAATCTGTATGATAGATACACTGTAAGGCGCTCAGGCCAACTGATTTTGTATGGGAGGACGAAAAATTTTTATCTATTTTCAATTCATTTTTCATAGAAAGTAGTTTAGTATCATGGATTCAGTCCATGATACTAAACTACTTTCTATAAAAAATGACTTGCTCCAATTTGGCTTGTGGATAAAAAGTCATCCTGTATGTATACAAATAATTACGGTTTATAACACATATATGCGTAAAAGGAAGCAGTTCCGGGAAACGACAATGTAGAACGGAAGTTCTGAGGGCAAAAAGTGAAGAAATCCAACTCAAAATAGGGAAAAGTAAATGAGATTTAATTAAAGCACAGAAAGATCAATCAAATCTTATCAAATCATTTTATTTGCAAAAAAATGCAACAAAGGATAATAAAATATCTATAGATGCCGTTAATACAAGCACTTATGACCAGAGTCTAGCATGCAGAATTTATTAAAAGTACAATACAATATAATACCCTTTATTGCACAAAAGTAAAAAAAACAGGACATAATTATCTTAAAAACTAGGAAATGCGCAAAAGGCGGCCTTATCGCTAAGCAATTTCTTCCAGGCAACCACGTTTAAATGGAACAAAAATTAAAGTACAAAATATAATTATTAATAAGACTAATAATTTTGGTTGATAATAGAATTACAAGTAAAGTTAACCAGACATACCTATATAATATATAGACATCGATAAAAGCAACCTTGACTATCGACACATCTGTCATGTCAATTTAAATCACGTCGCAGCCCAAGCCCGAAGGGGGCAAACAAGCGTATTTATCAGGTAAGGGTTGTCGTTCATCACGCACCGGACACCGGCGTAACAAGCCTTACCGTGTGCTCTCTACTTGATTTTATATTTTAGTATTTAGGGTTCTATAGTTTTTTTTTTTTCTGGAGATTTGAGTACGTTTGACCTCTATCTAGCCTGATGGGAAGCTAAGATGAGGTCTAAAGCCCGCTCCACATTCGCGCCGCGAACACCCGCGATCGCCGCGAACCGCGAATGTGGATGGCTTCGCGCCCGTTCGCGCCTTGTTCCCCGTTCAGTGTTGGTATTTGCGCCCGCGTCAAAGGGTTCGCGGGGCGCGAAATTCCCGTGAACGTGAACGCATCCACACTCGCGTGTGAAAACAGTAACGTGTAAGCCAAAGCGCACAGCTTCACGGCGATAGCAGTGCATTCAGCGTCCATTCTCGACGAGCGTGCGAACTAAACTGTGAATGTGAACGATAGCGAGTGTGGAGGGCCATGTTTTTCGCGCCGACTTCGCGGTAAAATTACAAAGTGAATTCACGCCGCGAATCACACAGGAGTCTGGAGCCCGCATAAGGTGTAACACGCAGACTCAAAAAATGCCTATTCACTCTTGCCTTGAAAAATCAGGAACCCTTATATTTTCGCCGTTTCTGTCCGCGGTTTTACTCAAGAGACTTCTAGTACTAGAAATCTGTAATTTGGCATGAGCATGTGTATTAATCGCGCCGATAAAGTGGTTAAATTAAATTTTGAAAAATAGATATGTTAGCTCCCAAAATGGAAATAAATTTTCTCGACTAACCCATTTTATGGGGTGTCCTTGAATAGGTCTTTCAAAAATTTATTAAGTTTGTGAACACCATTTTTCGATTTACGAATCCGTTTGTGATATCTTTGGTTTTAAAAGGTCAGAATTATATCTAATAAGAGGTTGGAGTCACAACAACAACAAAACAAATGTTTTTGCCTCTATAATACTGTGGCAAATTACATTTGATAAAGATTATTCTGCTTGAATAGACGCAATATTTCAGCCCCCCGCTGTCGTAATGGTGGCCCGCTTAATCATGGCATCAACATATTAAAGAACAGGTATATCTACCCACAATAGAACATACATACTCAGTTACTAGCAAATAACTCATCATCTTTGAAAATAAGACAAATGCCACCAATGAGGTAAACAAGTAAAACTAACCTCAATTCAAATGTCTACAATATGAGTGATCCACTTTCAAGCAACAATAAATACGGCTACATAACACAGTGTTGATACAACCACCAACCTGATAAAAATAAATATCAATCTCCCTTAATTCAACTCAGCTACAATGGTTTTTCTCGAGGTTCTATCTAGTTGTACATGGAATAATGGAATTATTCTAAGTACTTAGTGCTGACTTAAAATATTACTTACTTATACGAGTACAATACATGTATACACCTCTATGGCTCTTATAGTGATCAAAAGGTTTCCTTTGGCAGGGTGAACCTTTTGATAAACCCTAAACGTGTTAATACATATTTTTAAAATTGCTTTCTTTACGTTGGATATCAGGATAACGAGTTATTTAGCGTATGTTTTATAAAAAATTATTCAGCCGTTTTCTACCTGCAGGAGCCAAACCCAAACTTGGTATGTTTTGAAAATGTTTTTTTGATATTTCAGAAAACAGGTGTCTAATGATGATTTCTACAACGAGCTCATAAATCCTTTTCATTTGATACCCCACACGACCCAAAAATCCATCCAGTGGTAGAGCCAGGCTACCGGCAAAACAGAGTTTTGCCGGTATAAATGGGTCGGCTCGTCCGGGAAAGTACCACACTCACACGGAAAATCGACGTCTGAGTAGCAGCTTCATTGCTACTATGCTTCGTTCGTCTCCCCCCCTCCCCCCTCTGGGGAGGGCCCTAAAAGGCCGGTAACTCTTGTTGCACCCTCGTGTTGCAATTGTCCATGGGCAGCGGTGATCACTTACCATCAGGTGACCCGCTTGTTCGTTTGCCATCCTATAACATAAAAAAAAAACTATATTTGAGTCGTAAGGATCAACTCATCCAAACAAAATGTCTTGGTCACCAATCGCCGTATATTTTAGCGAACACCAATCACTATTGGTCCATTCCATAGTATTATAGTTTGCTATCTGTTGCTTAAAAATTGTTTTCTATTCTTAATTTTAACGTAAACCTCCCATTGTTATAAGGTTTGATCGCCTGGCAGCAGAGCACCACTGCCTGCGCATCAAGCTGCTCGGGGATTGCTACTACTGCGTCTCAGGGCTACCGGAGGCTCGTGATGACCATGCCAAGTGCTGTGTTGAGATGGGACTTGACATGATCGACGCGATTGCGTGAGTATTGATGGAATATTTATTGTTCGGAAGTAAGAGATTCAATCCCCAGCCAGGGCATTTCGGAAAAAGGTACTTTTCCAACATCTTACTGTTTTGAGACTGCTTCTGCCGCATGTCAGGCAGTTGGAGGTTCGCGATGATCATGCTAAGTGCGGAGTCGAGATGGGGCTTAAGATAATCCACGCAATTGCGTGAGTATTTACTAAGAGTATTCACTAACGTCTTTCACTGTCGTGCCTTCTGGATGTCTCTTTGAGTATTGAACCAGCATGAAGCTGGTGATTAGCCTCTACGAGTCGTATCGTCCCAAAGGTAGCTGATGAATCCGCTGCCGCAAATCAGTTTTCATTTGACTCTGACCACCATCCAATTGACCTGAAATTTGTCACCTAAGAGGTAGTTATAAGAATTCGACAAGGAAACGACACAACATTGAATTTGGTTTATCTTAACAAGTGCTTTTTCTAGATCTACATTAAGATGATGAAACTGGAAAGTAATCAGGATAAAAGCTTGTGTGTTGTGTGTAGTGTAGTGGTTTAGGTTGTAACTTGTCTCTGAGTTTGTTATCATGTACAGTAATTTTCAACTACTACCACTTACTTCCGGTGAAGGAAATCATCGTGAAATAACCTGCACATTAGTTCACTAAATGACAGAAATTGGGCGTGAGATGCCTTTAGTCAGCTCGAATTCTGACACCATTGTTAATTAACACACTCGATAAAATTTTAGTTGGGAAGAACCTTTTGAAATACGATATTTGTTTCCACAGATTGGTCCGCGAGGTAATGGCTGTCAACGTCAACATGCGCGTGGGCATCCACACCGGCCGGGTCCACTGCGTAGTCCTCGGGCTCCGCAAGTGGCAATTCGATGTCTGGTCAAACGATGTCACCCTCGCCAACTACATGGAGAGTGGCGGCGTTGCTGGGTAAATATTCATACAATCCGTTAGATGACAGCAATCCAAATCAGACCTTTTTTTCTAAACGTCAAAACAAACATTTTCTGTGGTATTTGGATGAAAAACACATTAGTGACGTCATAATTTTTTCGAGTCAAATAGCGCTCTTGACATCAGTTTTTCTGCATTAATAAATCTAAAATCATGTTGAAAATGGATATGATCGATCAATGACAAGTGACACTATTTTGTGACGTTTTATTCTCTTGGCAGTTCCAAATAATTTAGTTTTGATTCAGTCATCTACCCAATTGTTGACTAGGTACGTAATGAGACCACGTACGTATCTAACTGTTTGATGATTTTGTTTACGTACCTGTAATGTAATTTACCCATATTAAGCACTCAAGGTCTGTTATATAAGATAGTTTTAAGAACATGACTGAATGTTACCAGAATAAAATAAAATAAAAATAGTTCCTAACTAAGCATGCTCCAGTTGCATTCATAGTCACTTTGGTGTCTAGGATAAACATTAGGCTTTTCCTTCTTCAAGGATAATTTAAAAAGAATAAAAAGGTTCGGCTGTAGATTTGCGATCGATCGTCTGCCTGACAAAGAGACGGAGTGATCTAATTTTAGATGGGAAACTACAAATCATTGTTACTCCTATCATTTTTATCTTTTTTATCTGTATTTGTATAACACACGACCTACCTTTACATACAACTTTGCGACTGAAATCCAACTAATCCTATTGACATTCACATCTATTCTACTCGCAACAATGCATCTATTGTGGCCACAATACGGCTCATTCATAGTTATTCTGAATCAGTAAGTTATTGCTACACTTGAATGACATCTTTATCTTGACTTTACATAATGTTGCATTAATGGCGGAAATATTTGTTTATTCTAGTAAACAGGTCAGAGTTATTTAATGGTTTTCTTCAATTGAACATGTTTTTCTTAAATGAACAGAAAGAAATATGATTTATTTTTCTAAGAAAAATTATGAATCTTAGAAAAGAACTTAACGTGTCTTTAATATACGAGTAGTAGAAATATACAACTTTGATTGATCAACTCAAAATACAGACATACTTCAGACTTACATTTGCTTATCACATTTGTCTTTAAATACAGGCTGACTTTTTAACCACCAGCCAAATTTTGGATGCAACTTAAGTCCATAATACTGACAAACTTTCCATAAAAACAATTAACAAAAAACTAAACTAAAAATATGCCTTCCCATACAAATCAGCGCTCTTAGCTTATCATCATCCGAGCGTATTCCCGTTTGCATCCTCAGCGGTGACGCTTCAGAGCCCAGGATCCGCTACCTAGGTGATTTGACAAGGTTACTGGTTTTTACATAGAGCGACTGTCGTCTGACCTCCGCAACCCAAAGGGTAGACCCTTTGGGTAGTTGCATCCTTAGCTGTATGATGTGAATCCTGGGGTCCGTTTTCCTGCTTTTCCTTCTCCACTTCGCTCGGTCTTGAGCATCCTCTGCTGTAAGAACATTCAATACAGTCGACAATTTCATCAACGTATCTTTTGCCTAAAACAATTTTTATTCACCAGACGCGTGCACATCACCAAGGAGACATTGAAGTGCCTCGGCGACGACTATAAGGTGGAGCCCGGCTATGGAGGCCAGCGCAACACCTACCTAAAGGACCACAACATTGAGACCTACTTGATTGTTCCGGATGACACTAGCCGCGTGGTAAGTAAGACATCATTTCAATTTCAGCCAAACAAGTCATCATCTCAGCTAATGTGCTTAGCCCACCATCTGTAAAATAATGGTTCGGGAGAAAATCCACCATTCACCATTGCAGCTAAAGTTTTTAGAAGTATCATCTGTTATAAAGTGGTTTGGAAGCAAAAAGACATATTGTATCTGCTGCTTCTCTTCATATATAGTCAGAACACTAATCACACATTAGTTTGTAACCTGATGCTGTCACAATTTCATTGTCTTGGGGCTTATTGCGTTCATTCAGATTTTTTTTATTAATTACACCAGAATAGAAAAACTTAAATAAGCTGAATAGAGAAAAATGGAGGGGATCATTTGCTCCACAGACATATTACAAAAAGCATTTTGTCCATCTATCAAACACTACTTTTGTGCCATTTAACACTCACTAATATACCTTAAAGAATTTACATGGGGAACATGGCACCATTTCATAAAGATTTTTACGAATAGCAAACGATAGAATCCCAACATATATGATTAAAAACTCGGCAATTGATAATAGCAATCATGAAAATACCCTGCTGTCATATGACCATTATTTAATACGTAAATTCAAAGGACATGTCACTCCCTTTTTACTAATGTTTGCTTTTTTAACATATTAGGACAAGAAGCCCCAGCACTCGTTCTCGCTGAATGGCAACGTCTCCAAGGAGATGCGTGTGATGGGCCATGGCTCGCAACACGGCAAGCACTCCTCAAAGTAAGTTACATTTAATGCTGCCAATTCAATGAGTGCAAACTTTTAAAGAATTTGTCAGAAAAATCAGGACTCCTAAAGGCCATATTCATCAAAAATCTGCCCTCTTAAATCAACCATATAGTAAATAACCTGCCACTTTGAAGAGTGCAGACTTTCATGAACCACCTTATATTATGCCCCAACTGCCGAACTCCCTGCACAAAGGCAAATCTCGATAAATTATATAATATATCTCTCAATTAAGCGCCGATGGGCATGGTTCTACAAGCCTTGAATGAAGTGTAGGAGGAGTATCCAGATTGTCCAGATGTTTTTTTTACTCACAATTGAAGGGTTGAGTCACCTGGACATTACAGACATTGGAATTTCGTAAATTGTAAAGAAATCTAGATTCCAGATTGCAGATTCCATCGAAACAATATATGTGTATGAAATCAGCATTTGAATTTAGAACAGTGTAAGGTATCTCTAGTAATGATAGAACATGCCAGGAATGTAACCCTTATAGCGTTTACACTCACGCCGCGCCGCCGCGGATGCTGTTTTCACCGATAAGTCGCCGCGCTCTTCTCTTGGACTTTGTTAGTGTTTGTTACGCCACCGCGGCGACACCGTGTAAAAGGATCAGTAGAAGTACTAACAGAATTCAACCACGCGGCGCCGCTATAGCGAATACCGCCAGCGTAATGTGTATATGTTTTTAGGTCAGATTTTAATAGAACTGTTCATTCTTAGCAGGATTGGCGTTGACTCCAGCAATGAGAATAAGAAGCCAGAGGATGAGGTGAACGAGTACCTAATGAAGGCAATCGATGCGCGCTCGATTGACCGCCTGCGTGCAGACCATTGCCGCCCGTTCACACTCACCTTCCGTGACCAGGCACAGGAGCGAAAGGTAAGTCCGTTTCTTTTCAAAACTATGCGCATTGAGCAAATAAATTATTCTTATTCTTATTCTTATGATCTCCAGTGATTCTCCATTTCTGAAGCATCCACTGCTGCACTCTTACTGACCAGCGTGGTTGATGAGTGCTTAACGAAAGCAATAGAGCGTGCTATTAAATTGATGCGTACTCGATTTACATCGTGCAGACCATTGCCACCCGTTGACCTTGACTTTCCACGAAAAGGCACAGGAGTGCAAGATTAAACTTCCATTTCTTTTCAAAACTATGATCTCTAGTGATTCTCCATTTCTGTAGCATCCATTGCTGCACTCTTACTGACCAGCGTGGTTGATGAGTGCGTAAAGAAAGCAATAGAAGCGTGCTCAATTGATGCGCGCTCGATTGACCGCCTGCTTGCAGACCATTGCTGCCTATAATACACACTCACCTTTCCCAACCATGTACAGGATCGTTAGTAACTTTACCTCTATATACTAAGACTTCCACAGACTTCCAAATGTATTTCCATCTGTCTTAAGCTGATAAACCCAGATAAAGTTTATATTGCGCGACAGACTAGTGCTATCTCGCTCGGTATTATTACGTAGAGCGAGAAAGTAATAGATGATAACGCTTGATAAACGCTTTCGCCGATTTCATGCTACAGGGGCTGGATGGGGTTATTATAGCCTCACCACTGATCAGTAGCGGCGTTAGGGTAGGGCGCGGTTGGGCGACCGCCCAGGGCGCCAGATATAAAGGGGCGCCAAGGGGGCTAAAGATAGGTAATTTTTTGTAGCGGCTGATTAATGACGGCAACTCCTAGACTCCTAGGACATTTAATTTTACATCAAATTGATATATATATCTACTACTATACACATATCAAATCATATATATATATATATATGAATGGTATTTAACCCTTGGTGAGAGTCTGAATTGTAGTTAGGGGGGAGGGGGGGGGGGAATCTCGCCCGGGGGCGCTGGTAGGGCTAAAACCGGCACTGCCACTGATGCTTCAGTGTCTACGTACTTCCACATACGCGTTAAGAATTGACATGCTGCCCAGACCTTCTGCTCAGCTTAGCGTGTTCCCGGTTGCATCCTTATTTGCATTTCGTGAGACCCTGGGTTCGGGTTTTCTGTCCGAAGCCATGTCTTCTAGTTTTGAAGTATCTACCACTGGGCAAGTATTCACCATCGTGGTTAACCTACTCGTGAACTTATCTGTATTAAATACTTCTACGACCGCTGGCTGTCAGTTGTGCTCTTGAGAAATTTTGTGTTACTTGGATCACTAATATTTTAATTACTTGTCACAAAATCTCTCAGATACCAATAGGGTACGGTATTAAACTATTCTATTTACTCATTTCTGATTCGATCTTGAATCTAAAGTGATAAATTCAGGATTGTCTACCAACACAGGCCACCTAGGCCTCCTTTTAGTGTAACATGTGCCAGATACACAAAGCCTTGGGATTCACGAAACAGTGATCAATTATTCCATTTAGGCTGTTACGGAGTTTGCTCTGCTAATTGTAGCTGCACGTCTGAATGCTCTGTGTCCGAATAATTTGATTTGGCTATTTTGATAGTAACGAGGTCGGCCATTTTGATGAAGCGCTAGTGGTGTAGTGGTTTAAGCGTGCAAACTGTAAACGGAAGGTCTGGGTTCGATCCCCGATTTGTCCGAGCGTTTACCGCCACCAGTGCGGCGCCGCGCACTTGAATTTTGTTTTAACCTTTGCACGCGGCCAGGAATACTATTTTCCAACAAGGGAGTCAGCGAAATGCAAAACGTACAGTTTTCCAACATACCGCTCATGTTTCTACGCATTGCATCGTATTTTTGGGACCAGCCGTGACAGCGATAAGTAATATTATTTTACTCAAAAAACATCAAAACATTGACATTCCTTTCCTACGGAACGGATTCTCCATATAAGGTTTCTTTGACATTTGTAACGCAGCGAAACGCGAAACGTACAGTTTTCCAACTCACCGCTCGCGTTCCTACGCATTGCATCGTATTTTTGGGACCAGCCGCGACAGCAATAAGGAATATTATTTTACTCAGAAAATATAAAAAAAAATTACATTTCTTTCTTAACTACGGAACGGATTCTCCATATTATAAGGTTTCTTTGACATTTGTAACGCTACAAATGCCGAAATTACGAGTGGTCAAGACTACCCGTGCAAATCCTTCAATGCGCCCGTTTGAAAACACTCGCACAAATCGTTCGTTGTGTGACTCCCGATTTCAAAAGTAAACACTCCAGCGCTCGTCATTTGTGGGGGCGTCGTTTGTGGAAAGGTCAGTGCGAATGGGAATAAAATCCCAGAGCAGCAGAGCGTCCCAGCGGCAGTGGGACAGGCATGAAACTTCATATAAAGGCGGAGTATCATTTATGCCTACACTACTACAAACGAAACTATACATCCGTGCACACGTCAATGTGTGTGTGTTCGCCCGCTCTCGCCCCTCGACAAGGCGAGAATGGGGGAGAGGTGCGGGGACGGGGAACGGGGACGCATTTTGCGCGGGACCTTAAGAGATTCCATTCTGTATGAAATACTCTTATTAATTTCTGTGGCAGTGGTCCACGTCCGCTGCGGCGTGTTATAGGAAACTCCACAAAATATGACATAAAAGCGCAAGCTTATCAATTTCACAGGCAAATACACCCAAGATCACAAGGAAATTTATTAGATATAAATTTCCCAAGACTTAAATTATCCTACTCTCGGTCCGCGACATTATTCCCGCAATACCTTATTAAAACGATTAATTTGGACAAAAGACTCGCTTCCGCTCAATTTGCAATTAATACTTAGGGTTGATTCTCGAGCCATGTTTATTTAAACATTCTCAGAAATACCGTAACATGTTCTTTTGAGCCAATTTTGTCTCATCTAAAAAAAACTATGCCTTTTTCTAGCTCGTTGAAAGACCCTTGAAAGACAAGATGCCCTTGGATTATACAGGCTGCCTTCTTATGATGCCCATGACTTGACTTGTATAGTCTTTGCAAAATGGCGAGTATGTAAGTGTATGCCGATGCATAAATAAATCTCAGGCCTTTGCGCCCATTTCTTTGATCAACTTTTACAATCTGCCAGTGAGGTGCCTTGATCTGAAATGTACCTTTCTTTCAACTGTAAATGAGAAATGGCATCGGTGCCACCCCTGTCAATTATCTAATCTTGCACACCAATCTAATGCCGTGCTAATTGGTCTCAAAGATGGCACAAATTCAAAGGTACAGAAGTGACATCTCGTGTTTATTTTACTGGATTTCACAAATTTATTTAAAATAAAAAATCCCCGAATTTTAAGGCCCCGCCAGTTCAGAACCAAGAAAACTGTGAGTGTTTTTAAAAAATCACTGTAATTAAACTACTACAGTTTATTCCTCAAAAAATTTACTAGAAAATCTTAAGAATTTTCTACAGATACCCATAATAGCCAAAACACGATTGAGCATTTTTGGCTTGATAGAAAAAAATCACAAACATACCTCTAAATTTGCCTTTATAATACGTATTACTATTTTATACAATCACCTTTTTATATAAAAATTATACCAAAAATTGTATTATCTAAATATCTATCCGTTTTGGCTACAGAAAAAATTATAAATATAATACAAAAAAAATAATAAATAAAACACTGCGAAATATCGTCGAGCCCGGCTCCGGGCCTTTCTTCGCGCTTGACAAATATTTCAGTTTTTTTTTTTTTTGTATAATTTTTTTTTTTCTGTAGCCAAAACGGATAGATATTTAGATAATAAATTTTTTGGTATAATTTTCATATAAAAAGGTGATTGTATAAAATAGTAATACGTATTATAAAGGCAAATTTAGGCAATTTTAAAGGTATGTTTGTGATTTTTTTCTATCGAGCCAAAAATGCTTAATCGTGTTTTGGCTATTATGGGTGTCTGTAGAAAATCCTTAAGATTTTTATGTAATTTTTTTGAGGAATAAACTGTAGTAGTTTAATAACAGTGATTTTTCAAAAACACGCACTGTATTGCAAATTGTGAACCCACGTCGCCTTAAGCGTTGAATCCCATTAACTTTTCAATGGCTAAACAGATTTTCATGAAACATACTCGCACCTAAGAACTATATCGACAGACAAGGCGTTTGATATATGGAGCTACGATGCTACAGACAAATACATAGAGGCACAGAATCACAGACAAACAGACACGTCAAACTTATATATAACACCCCTCTAACCTCGTTTTTGTAGGGGTTTAAAAAAATGCACCGGTGCCACCCCTGTTAGTTAACCAATATCGCGCACCAATCTATCGCCGTGCTAATTGGTCTCAACGATGGCACAAATTCAAATGTACAGAAGCGGCACCTTATGTTCATTTTACTGGATTCAAAAAAGAGAAACTGCACCGGTGCTACCCCTGTCAATTAGCAACTCTATGCACTGTAATGCCGTGCTAAATGATCTTGACAATGTACAGATGCGACACGTTTAATCATTTAATTGATTACAGACGTGCACTAGCAGCTTTCAGCTGATATTTCTATTTCACACAGTGTTGAGGAGTTGCAACGAATATCCGCTCACTATCCGACCTTCTTATTGATATCCGACCGGATGCCGAATATTATCATGCTATTACGGACCTTAACAAATTCCTGAATCAGCAACCTGAGTGTGATGTGTTTGTTGATGGAACGAATATGGTTGTAAGGAACCTATTAATATATTGCGAGAATGACGAAAATGAGTCAACTTGTATATTATAATAAGTTTTTACTGTACATTATTAGTAATGACACCCGTCCTACCAACTATGTACCAATACTAAAATATTTTAATTACATTAAGCTATAAGTTCTTTCTTTATACTGTAATTGGTGAAAACCGTTTTATTTAGTTTTTACAATAAATAAATAAATAAATTACAAATGTATTTCAAATACAAAAAAAGACATCGAAATACTTTTATGCCGGATATCGTTGATGTTTACTTAGTACCTTATACACGTACACAAGTAAGCACACAAAAAAAACTTATTGTTATTGTTTATTTGATTTATACTCGTACATACGACTATATTGTATGTACCGAAACCGTATGTATTGTGATACAGGTGCATGTAAATCTGTTTCGTGACAGAAAATTACGACTTTTTCACATGAGTTACAATTCTGTAATCCTCTATATTTTGTGCGAACGGCAAATCAAATCGGTTTAGGATCTGTGACGGACACTGGAATCTAATTAGGCCATCACGTGACGCGAACAATGACCAAGTTAAAAGAAAAATATAAGGGTAATAATTCCTATTGTTGAAAACATCAACATTTATTCAGCCAATGAAGTTGCTTCCTGGGAATCACAGAATCAAATATTTATTCAGTAATTAGCCCTTCGCAGGCACTTTTACACGTCAATAATTGTAGTATACATTACGAGTCGAGTTTAATTATTTATTATTATCTTTATGATGCTCAGGCGAACCAGGATTTTCAACTTATATGGACCGAAGTCAAAACTTACAATTGGTTAGCGTCTAGTTGTAAAAAAAATGCGTACGTAGTTACTGTGAGACATGTATTTAAGATTGCTGCTTTCTGGAGCCCACCTTCGGTCTTGCGGCCCTGGGGGGTTACTCCATAAAATAATACGTTAGTCGTACGATAGTGACGTCCTATTTATATGTCAAACCAAATTCAACTTTATCATTATGTGTCAACGATCACGGTTGCTTGACACTGAAACGCGGACACGCAGTATCGTACGTCTTGCGTACCGCTTTTGTAGTAACCCTACTGGGCTCTGTTTGCTCTGCTCAGAGCCGGTAGACCCAAATTCTGGCTGCACCATATGAGATATACATATATGTACGTGATAGTTAGGGTTCCCAACCCTCTCGGATTGCCCGGGAGACTCCGGCAATATGGTTAACCTCCCGACCTCCCGGAGAGCAATAATTTATCCGGTTTTTCTAAAAATTAAATGCATCCGTCGCTCGCTCGTGGCTATTTACTCGCTTTGCGGCCAAAACCGACAAATATTAGATGCTGCTCGAAAACAAAAAAAAAATATAAATTTAAAAATTTTAAATTTTAAAAATTTAGGGACGACGACTTATTAAAAGAAAATCATTAATGATTTTCTTTTAATAAGTCGTCGTCCCTCCCCCACGATAAATTTCTTAAACATACAAACCTCCCGGGTTGGTCTTTTCGAGAGTTGGCAACCCTAGTGATAGTGTATGTATGAAAGACTCTTTATTATTTATTAACCGTAATTGTTATCGAATATATCATAGTAATCATCATTGGAATAATATTTCTCGTCTTCATTGAAGCATTGCATCGAGCTCTCGCATGGGACGTAGCCCCTCAGTCCGTACTTGCAGAGCAGGTTGAAGAAGAAAGGGTCTTTCTGCAAAGGTCCCTTGGTCACCTTTAGATGGTGGTCCAGGTGCATTATGTAGGAATGACGGCTAGTAGATGAAGGCCAACGTACTGGCAGCAGCGCAGTCTGATGTGGCGTTGGGTTTCTAGAAACAAAAAAAATAGATACATTATAAGGTACAGATGAAGCGTTGGTAGTCAAGCCGTTAAGGCAGGCCTGTGTCACTCCCCGTTTAGGTATCGAAAATATACATATTACTAAAGTCTATTCCATTCAAAGGTGCATCAATATGTAAACACGCAGTTTCATTTTGGAATTTGGCAAAAAACTCCATAATCACACTGAATTTAAGTAAAATTGCACCTACTTTTGAGAAAATTTGATTTTTTTATTAACACGAAAATTTTAATTTTTTTGAAGTCTTCATTAATTATTATATCTGTCGCAATATGACATATAGTGACGTGTGCAAATTTGCTGTCATAAACGAAGGAGTGAATAATATTTTTTTTTCTTAAGATGGATTTTACCCGATTTACCCAGACGGAGGGTAATATTTTTCACGCGAAAGTATGTACACATTTAGTGTGTAGTTGTTACATTAGTATTCTTCCAAACAGCGTCATACATATCTTATATTATTTCCTTTTTTTAAGTTTATGTAAGGACAAATCACACTGATTGAGTAAGTAGTTTAAGTTTTAAACTTTATGGGATAGTAACTCAACGATACTATATTTTATAATAAATACATAGTATATAGATAAATACCCGACAAATCTATCTTTCCGTATATAACATCTATAAAAATATACTGAAACGTATTTCCATATGGAAGATTGGGATAGTCGGTTCCGGGTTAGAATAGGACTACTCTTCCTGTGGATGTTGTAAGAGGCGACTAAAGGACTAAGCACAAACATCTCGTGCTACGGCCGGTTGTACAACTTTTAGCAAAAATACATTCCCAAAGAGGGTTGACATCAGGCAGGCGGTCGGTCGTAAAACTATAGCCAAATTGGCCAAATCATTCAAACTGTTCCGGCTATTTCTTCTCCATTTTGCAAGGTCTTTGGCATCCTTGGGTGACCATTGACATGCATGTTATATTTGGAGAAGAAAAAGCGGGAAAGCGCGCCCCGGGCTCCGAAGCAACACTGCTGAGGATGCAACCGGGAACGCGCTTAGACGAAGAAGAACGAAGTTTGGGATAGTAGGATATAGTTCGCTCGCCGTAGTCGGGTAAAAATGTATCTTCATCTTTCACGATTTTTAAACAATAAATAATTTTTATCATCGTTGATGGCTTTCTGACGAGGTACTTTATTATTATATTTGGAAAATGAAAGACGATTTTCCGCTCCTAATATAAAGGCTCCTCCACACGTTGGGCCATTATCGCGCCAATTCACTGTACATTGCTGTTTAAATCATAAAATCTTTTTAAAAGTTTTTCATCCAACGCAGTAATGCACAAAAAATCGGGGCAATGATGGCTCATCGTGTAGAGAAGCTATAAACCATTCACTCAATAAATCTTAACCATTCACTCAATTTTTCATTCATCACAGTCACATCCCTAAGCATAGATTATCTATAAGATGTCAAATCTTTGTTTACATTTCGATGCATCTTTGAATAGACTTTAAGCGCTTGGCGGCCACTCGGAGTGGTAAATTTAGTTAGGTATACAAATCATTTGTCCAGAGTAATAAGAATGAAATTGGCCTGCAACGGATGTCTAGGTATCTAAACGAAAAGGTGCTGAGTAGATATTTCTTTGAATTTCTTTGCTGAGTGAGACTTCTGTGCGTGAGTACTGGTACTTATTGTGTGGTTTAGGCACTGGCTGTGAGTCTTGAATTCGATCCTTACTAGCCGCGACTTGTACCTCTGAGCATATGTATACCCGTGTACGGTCATTTTCAACAACCACCTTTGTTGTGGTAGAGCCACGCTACCGGCAAAACTCAGTTTTGCTAGTAGCATGAATGGGCCGGCTCGTCCAGGGAAGTACCACACTCTCACAGAATATCGACGTCTGAGTAGTAGCTTCACCGCTTCTATGCTTCGTCCGGTGAGTGAGAGAGCCGGAGCCCCCTCTCCCTCCAAATGTTGTCGAGTGGAGACGTGACGCAGAGTTATGTCCGTAACGTAGTGTAACGACCGAGTGCTCAAGTTAATAAATTCCTAACCCACCAATGTGTTTTTTTCCTTTCCTTGCATTTTTTGAATAAATTATAACCACCGCCGCAAAAAATCAGTACTACATAGTTCATCTGGCGACATTTTGTTGATGACTGATCATTTGTAGACAGACAACATTGCTAAATGTTGCTAAACAAAAGTTCCACGCTAACTGTTAACATGTTAAGCGACATGTTGGGCAACATGCCGTACGCCAAATGTTGCCTAGTGGGTACGAGGCTTAATATAGTTCCCTGTTTCTACATGAATCTACTCCATACGATTTGCAGGATATGCATTTTTATCGCCTAGTATCAACTCAACAATCTTTGTATTCTAATGACTGTTATTATTCGAACGCAACCGTTGGTAGATTAATTACACATTTTCTACATACCTTGGTTCCGCTCGAACAGTCAATACATTAAGTGAAGTATTAAATATCAGACTTAATTTACATTCATCATAAGAAACATCAATCACAACTCCGGTTTTTGTCATGACTACAGACTATTCGATTTTACGATTTTACGAGTAGCACCCCAACCCTTTTTATATAGCTTCTAGATATAACTATAGGCAGGGAATTAGAGGGGAGCTATCAATCCCCTTTACTACTAGCCAGACATACAATGTTATTAAAATTTCAAACTCTTTTTCCGGAGCCATTTAGTTCAAATTACGAGTCTGCCTGTCTGAATTGTATGACTGCTCGATAAAGTGTTAATATCATTATACAGTTTTATTTTATTTCAAAGAGGTTTAAATATACTTACGAATATTTTATGAAGTTTGCCAACATAGTCGTGTATCTATCTATTAACTGTTTGTCTTCTTTTGAGAGTAACAACGGTATTCCCAGCGGCTTGAACACGTAAGCAAGGTCGTCTGTATGAGAGGCTCCCGTCAGTACATTGGATCTACCCCCAAATATTATCTTGGGGAGATTCCTATCGCCCTCATAGGAAAATTGGTATTTGTATACAGGCAAACCAGTTTCACGGGCCAAAAGTGATGAAAATGCATCAAAAGTCGAGTGATCCAGCCAGTCTATGTAGAATCTGACAACCTTTTTAACAGCATCTAAACTAACTGGGACCTTTCCGAAATAATGCTCACGCAAATCGTGAGTAATCCTCTCTCGATCTCTTCTAGAACACCACGAGAACACTGATGGGAGACGCTCAATGAAATTCGCGTCCCAGTCGGCTAAAGTGCTTCTGTTGTTTGTCCCGTAGAACATGATTCCTTCCCGGTTGGTGACACCCATTAGCACGGGCACTTTGCTAAAACGTCCGGATTTTATTATTTCATATGGAGTGTCACGGAAGAAAGGATCAGCCAAGTTGCTGTCAACACAAGGAGCGTATCTGTAGGACCTCGTATTGTAAAATACGGCCCGCGTTGCTCTGAGGAGATCCCGTATAGGGGCCTTGGAAAACACCTCGTAGATCTCTTTTTCAGTGCGTGCTACACCTAATTTATTTGCGTCAATCAACGCGGGTCTCAGGGGTTCCAAGTTGAAAGCCCAGGGCGCTAGCGCAAAGCCACTGAATAGAACAACTTTGTGGAATAGCCCAGCGCTTTTTTCCGACAGCATGTGGAATGAGGCTGATATGGCGCCCGCACTCTGGCCGGCTAACGTGACATGGTCAGGGTCTCCACCGAACGCTGCTATGTTTTTCTGAATCCAACTCAAAGCGGCCCGCTGGTCTTTAAGCCCAAGGTTCGCGACTCCATTCGCGCATAAGAAACCTAACGCGCCCAATCTATAATTAATTATTACGGACACTATATTTTTAACAACTAAGAATTCTGGATTGTACAATGTCTTGCTGCCAAAGTAGTATCCACCTCCATGTATGAACACGAATACTGGTAGTTTATCTCCAGGTTTGGATTGCTCTGGAGTGAAGACGTCTAGGAAATGGCAATCTTCGTTCACAAGTAATGTGTATGTGGTGATCTGGGCGCAGGCCCTGATCCGTCTCACAGCCTCAAATATTCCTTCCCACCTTCGTGGTTTTTTCGGGGGCTGAAATAAATAAGGAATGACCTTATACATATATTCAATAGATCTATATGTTCAAATAGACTTTATTTTAGGCACAAAGGCATATTTGTGAGATTTATTCTAAATTGCAATATTAGTACGTAAATAAAGTGAGGATTTATACAATATATTGTATAAATATATATCTATATATAGAAAGCACTACTGAAGAAACTACCGAAAGCATTCTGTGTGTGTCTAACAGGTCTTTATGCTCTATAAATAAATAAATAAATAAGGACAAATCACTGATTGAGCTAGCTCCAAAATAAGTATTAACGTGTACTCAACAATACTATGTTTAATAATAAATACATATTGAAAAAATAAAATATAATAAAACTATTTACATGGTGAATTCAGTCCATGGCACTGAACAAATTTCCCCACGGAACATATATCGAAATAAGAAACATACTCTTTTGCTTTCCGTACAAACTCGGATCCGACCGGTCAACTTGTACCTATGGGAATAAAAAAAATATTTTTCATATTTCGATATACCTACCTATGTTCCTTGGGGAAACTTGTTCAGTATCATAAACTGAATTCACCCTTAAAATGGTTTTAGTATATTTTGTAAGCCCTTGTATATTAAATATACATTCAAATAAATAAATATTCAAGAGTTTCAAGACCCAGGATAATTTGAAAAAGGCCATTTTTAGGGTTCTGTACCCAAAGGGTGCAAACGGGACCCTATTACTGAGACTCCGCTGTCTGTCCGTCTGTCTGTCCGTCTGTCTGTCCGTCTGTGTGTCCGTAGACACTTGAAATTTTCACCGATTATGACTGTAGCCGCTATAACAACAAATACTAAAAATAAAAAAAGATAACAATTAAAAAGGGGTCGTCATACAAAAAACGTGTTTTTTCAGCCTTTTTAACTATTTCTTTATTATGGAATTAACTAGAAACTTGAAATTTTCCCAGATTATGTATTATTATAACCGCTATAACAACAAATACTAAAAAATAAGATAAAGTTAAAAATTAAAGGTGTCGTACAAAAAACGTGTTTCTTCAGCGTTTTAAAACATTGTACGGAGGTACGGAAACCTTAATGTACGAGTTCGCCTCGCACTTGCCCGTTTATTCAACTTTTCCTGGCTGGGGATCGAACCCAGAACCTCCGGAGTAGCGGACTGGCGTGCTAACTGCTAAACCACGGAGGTCGTCAGTTAATAGCGTGGCCTACAAACTCAATTGTCGACGTTTAAAAGAATCACAAATGCTTTCTTACATGGAACCTCTCGCTCGTCGCGTACGGCACACTGAAGTATTGGTTGACCCCCGACAACGGTGACTTGATCCCTCTCAATTTCCCCTGCTCTATTTCCACTATTGGTGTCGAGAATAGTGCTGAACAGGCCACAAAACTGAACAACGAAACACATATAAAAACTAACTGAACTTTAATTTTATCACCCGCCATTTTTATTCGAAGTCGATTTTAAAAGCAAATATACTTGAATAAGGAAAAGACAATGTCCTTACGGCATTCTCTGACGGTCAAACCTTGATACTACTTGAAGATAAGGTATAGTTACTCGACTAATAAATTACCAAGAACAGTTTTCTTTACATTTGTTTAGTTTTTTTTCCATAATTTATTGGTCTTATTGCGTAATTACCTATTTATTTTGAATTATTATTTATTTAATATATAGAAATGAGTGTGCCGCACGAAATATTACGCACAAATAAATAACGTTTGGGAAGTTTCTGCTTAGTTTCCTTGGTATAACAGCCAAACTAAAAAAAAAGAGTAGTGTGTGGAGGGTTCCGTGCGCTATATATATATTTAAACCATATTATGGCAATTCTATTCCTTTGGTCCACACTCATATATATATCAGCCATTCCGACTTGCTAAGAAGAAGAATCATATATTTCTTTTTTTTCTGTACTCTTATAGAAGTGTTGACAGCTTCTGTCTCTACCTCTTGAATTCACCAACGAACGCCCATTCCCATAAATTATAACTATAGTCGACAGAAAGACACCTTTAGTAGTCTAGCCGTGTGGTTCCGGTACAGTAGAATAGGACCCACTCCAAGTCTGCCGGTGGATGTCGTAGAAGGCGACTTAGGCAACACAAGCTAAACAAAGCTTATATTGCTATTATTAAAAGCTGTTAATAACATCAATCAGACCTCTCCAACTCGTCTGGCCAGCGTGGAGAGTGTAGGCCAATTTTTCTGGCTGCTCTGGCCAAGTATGGCTCTGGTAGTACAGAGAGGGTCATGCACCTGCAGTGGAGACTAAAAAGGACCTGTTGATGATAACTTTAGTCAATCAGGGTTAATATCTTTGCTTGTAAGTATTGGTGCTCTCACCTGCTGTTAAAAATGTTTCAAACATTTTCTATTAAATTGAAATGCATAATAAATGCTATTACGGCCAATAAGACTCTGAAATGCGCTTCCTGAATCCATTCGAACTGCTCCTAGTCGCGCTAGCTTTAAGACACAGGTATTTAAACACTTCTTGGCCAAGTTATAAAAGTTGATTTAACCCCCGACGTTAAGAATTGCTGCATTTATCTATTTATTTATATGTATATATATATATATATATATATATACCTGCTATACATATACCTACATACATATATATACGCTATATATATATATATATATATGTAACAATGTACATTGTGTATTTTATGTATACTACACTTTATCTTGCAACCCACATTTAGACTTTCTGTATAACCCAAAGGTTGACTGGTAGACAACGCTTTAAGCGTTAAGTTCGCCTATTGTTCTGTACAATTTTAATTATTATAGTTATAAATAATAATACTTATAATAACAAATATTACAATAATAAGTTATTACATTCCCCACTGACTCAACACAAAACTGATGTGAGAAACGCGATTGTTTTCACATTTTTTTCCCATGACATGACAGAAAGGCAAAACGATTGAACCAAACGGCCTAGTCCTAGTAGGTATTTGTTGACAGAACGATTTCAAACTATTAAACGACATCTATTGATAATGTTTTGAACCTCTTTTTTCACTGAAAAAAAAAGAAAACAAAATTCTTAGTGGCCAGCATACAAAATTATTTAATACAATAATGGAACCTATTTCGTGCGTTGACTATAGAACCTACAATTAGCACTAGTAATTCATACTTTAATTTCACACGATATTATACGTATTCCTAAGATCATTTATTGCAATTATTAGTTGATAATTTCCTGCGTTGTAAGTAAGTATTACATTGATATTCATTTTGTGGATGATATACTCGTAACTATGAATATATGACTTACATGCTGTGCCGACTGCACCTAGCGTGGGAAAGAAGAAGATAACTTTTTGGACCATTAAATTGATTTCCTAAAGTTTTGAATCCCGGGAATGTTGTATTTTATTTTTATTATTATTTTTCATTCTATCATATTACATTACAGTTTTGACACACCAATACAAATGTTGATTCCATGAATGTTGAAGTCCATGAAAATTATGAATAAAAAATCTGGTTCAATGTAAACTTGTCTTATTTTACAAACGATTTTATACTAAGTAATAGGAAAGCGTTCGGTGGCTCGGTGAGAATACGCATTACTAGCGCAAGTAAAGCAACCCGGGCGTGGTCAGCACTTGGATTAGTGACTAAAAGCACAGAATAAGTACTAGTGCTCGCGTACAGAAGTCTCACTCAGCAAAGAAATTCAAAGAAATATCTACTCAACGTGGTTAGTGATATGGTTTAATTTAGCTCACGTCAGAACTCAGCACCTTTTCGTTTAGATACCTAGAAATCCATTGCAGGCCGATTTCGTTCTTATTACTCTGGACAAACGATTCGTGTAACTGAATTTACCACTCTGGAGCGGTCGCCGCCCACATAATAATAATGAAGGTATACTTTCGATACCTAAACGGGGAGTGACACAGGCCTGCTAAAAGTGGCAATTAAATTAAGTTTAAATTTTTCTATTCTGTTCCTATAAATTATAATGCGCCTGTTGCGCATTTCCTAGTTTTTAAGATAATTATGTCCTGTTTTTTTTTTATCTTTGTGCAATAAAGGGTTTTAATATTGTATTTTATAAAGCTCCTAAGTGCTTCGGAAAGCCCTATAAGCCGTTAGCCGCGGCTGACATCATTTTATGGGAGTTGTCGAGGTCAGGTTAGGGCCTTTTTAAAAATTAATTACTTAGCCATTAAGAGGAATTAGACTTCGACCCACCGCGCTGGTACAGTGTCACCAGATCCACGTCCCTTTCGGTTCGTGATGACCACAGACCATGGATCAAGATAGACACAGCCTCTGTATGAATTTGCGTGTCCATCTGACGTCAAATTGACTTCATTTTGGATCGTCACTTTCAGTCCGTGTATGTCAATTCATTAGATCGGACATTCATTCTCTCCTGTAAAATACCTAAATCTGCCGTTTTGAGCCGTAGAAACTCTTCGATAAACATTGGAGGAAGTAATAAAATAGTTTCCTTCCATTTGTAAGTGAATTTCTTATTAAGGCCGTACCTGAATTTTCCGGGAACCAGTGCTGCCCCCATTTAAAATAAATCATTTCAAAGAAAACGGAGACATTATTTAAAATTTGGCTACTACCAAGTCCTAGATAACCCTTCAAAGTATTTTATGAACTACTGTTTACAGTTTAATGTGAGAACGTTAAGCTTTACTACGCACATTTGCGAAAAACGGCCACTTTTGGCAAATGTGCGTAGTAAAGCTTAACGTTCTTATTATAAACTGTAAACAGTAGTTCATAAAATACTTTGAAGAGTTATCTAGGGCTTGGTAGTAGCAGAATTTTAATGTGTCCGTCTCCTTTGAAATAGTTTATTTTAAATGGGGGCAGCACTGGACCCCGGAAAATTCAGGTACGGCCTTAAATATTTGTATTGAAAATTGGCACGCCAGGTTTTCATACAAATTGAAGGACTTTCTTTATCTATTAGTATACAGATCTGTGGTGATGACCACTTCCGTTGCTTATCTGGATTATTCTGGATACACCACAAACCTTTTTTTTAATGACTGTAGTTTCAAAAAAAGTCTATAAAAAGCTAATTTTCAATGTTTTTTCTAGCTGACGACGTATAAAACGAGTAGGTATTTTTTGAAACTTTGAACAAGACTTTCTCAAACCTAAATTTTTGGACTAAGATCAGTTTTAGTGGTATTACAGACTTAACTAGGTAATTATACAATGTCGGTAAATTGAATTTCATAATTGTCAGTACAATTAAATGATTATTAAGGCATTTTTGTATTCTTCATTTTCAATAATCATTTCAAACGTAGGCAATTAAAACGCCGGCAAATGCATTTTCTAACTTAGCAAACCAATTATGAACTAAATAATTAATATATTGTAAATTCAGTATACATCGTGTTAATGAAAGAACGCAAAACCTCTCAGATGGTACCTCAGCCCATGTAATTGAACAACTTTTGTTCAACAACTTTCACGATATCCAAAAAACAAATTCGGACTTTCATACAATTTTTTTTAGTTTCGTGAAAGTTGTTGAACATAAGTTTTTCAGTTACAGGGACCATTTGAGAGGTTTTGCGTTTTTTTATTAACACTATGTCACAGAATACAGTAAGAGTAAACAGAAGGGACTCTTCTAAGGTACGCGCAATATACGTCCCCGTTCCCCGCACCCGCACCTCTCCCCCGGTTCTTGACGGCCAACGTGAGAAATCGTGGCGAAAACGGGGGAGAGGTGCGGGGACGGGGAACGGGGACGCCTGGGTGACGCATATTGCGCGTACCTTAGGAGTTTCCGGCCTGTGACTATGTATAAATTTAAGTATTAAAAATGAAACAGATAAATCACACGATAGGAAACTATACCAAATAGTAAAGTTGGTTAGTTACTAAATTTTATTACTATTTTATTTTATATTCATTGATTAATTAAGAGTCCTTAAATTTACTGAAAATAACAATCAATGGTAACAGTTATCGTGGCATTCGTGACGTGTTGTCTTGGACCACCGCGGGAAGAAAATATCTTATTGTGTTCTAAATTTAGTTGTGGTAGAGCCACGCTACCGGCAAAACTCTGTTTAGCTAGTAGCATGAATGGGCCGGCTCGTCCGGGGTAGTACCACACTCTCACAGAAAATCGACGACTGAGTAGTAGCTTTACCGTTACTATGCTTCGTTCGGTGAGTGAGAGAGCCGGAGCCCCGTCTCCCCCCCTCCCTCCTCTGGGGAGGGCCCTGAAAGGCCGTTAACGCTCTTGATACACCCCTGGTATTGCAATTGTCCATGGGCAGCGGTAATCACTTACCATCAGGTAACATCCCGCTTGCTCGTTTGCCGTCCTATAACATAAAATAAAAAGTGGCCAAGTGCGAGTCGTACTCGCCCATGAAGGGTTCCGTAGCAGCAAGAAACAATATAAAAGTTCTAAAGGTAAATTGCGGTTTACGATTTATGACGTATTAAAAAATAACTATCTAAGATACCGAGACTACTATAGTTTTAATTAAAAGTACATACTTTGAGGTATATACCACATTTTTTTCAGATTTATTTTAGTAATATTTCAAAAGTTACGGTGGGGGGACACCTCAAATTTTAACTTTGTACTAGATTATCTCAAGACTGGGGGGTTTGATCTACATAGTTTCAAAGCAGTTTTTGTTGCATTTTAAAAGACCTTTTCAACGATACCCCACACGTTGGGGTAAGACCAATATAATTTTTCAAATTTACTTTTCGTTGTATGGGAGGGGGCTGAAAAAAAACATTTTTTCATAATTTTAAAAAACAACTTTTGGAACTTCAATATCTATCTCTCCACCAAATTTTGGTTGGGTTTGGTGGTGGTTTTTTGACAATCGGTGCAGTAGCGGCGGAGTACGAGCCCGGACGGACAGACGGAAGGACGGACAGACGGACGGACGGACATGACGAAACTATAAGGGTTCCTTGTAGACTACGGAACCCTAAAACAACACTAGCTCTTAGACCATAACCTAGTTAGGTTATGGTCTAAGAGCTAGTGTTGTTTTCTGTGCTGTCTTATTCTCTCTGACATCATTGTATAGTAGTTGTCGAACTATGTCAGATTCGTAAGGACAAATCTTATTTATTAGGAACGTCATATCGCAGGATGAGCTTCCCTTCTGTACATTAGCACGTGTATTAATTTTGTGGCACCTTCGAAAAAGGGACAGTAAAGCTACTGTAAATAACTTGGAACAAAATGTCCCCTAGGTTAGTTACATAAAAGGAAAACATCTGGGACTATTCTGAGACAATGATAAATATCCGAATTTCCTACGTTTAGAGTATTACTCTGATCAACTTGAAACGATATCGTTTATCCATCTGAAAGTGAAAATGGCAGTTTCACTATTAAATCAAATCTCTTTAGGCTTGAAACTGCGTCAAGCTAACGCACGCAACAGGTTCGGTCCATCTCTGTCACAAACCCTACGTGCGATAGAGATAGCGTTTGTGCAGGATTGTGTTACTCCCCGTTTAGGTATCGAAAATATACCTACGTTATTACAACGCGCGCGGCGGCCCCTGGGAATGGTAAATTCAGTTATACGAATCGTTTGTCCAGAGTAATAAGAATGAAATTGGCCTGCAATGGAGGTTAAGGTATCTAAACGAAAAGGTGCTGAGTTCTGACGTGAGCTAAATTAAACCATATCGCTTAACACGTTGAATTGATATTTCTTTAAATTTCTTTGCTGAGTGAGACTTCTGTACGTGAGTACTAGTTCCTATTCTGTGGTTTGTGACAGAGACGGACTGAACCCGTCGCGGGGCTCCGCTTAGCGCAGTTTCAAGCTAGAGTAATTTTTTTTTATTTTAACTAATCTTATCGATTTTGATTGAAATACAATTTTAGTAATTAAGGCGTTTTTACACGCCGGTCAGCCACCGTAACACTGTCGCCGCTGCGACACCTCGAAACGAAAACGAAAAGGCAGCTCGAAAAATCTGTCACCAGAATTGGCATTTCACACACTTAATAAAAACCTACCTATTTTGAATGTTATATTCAAGGATTCCACATTGTATATTTTGATGAGTACTTACCTACATTGAACGTGAACTTGATAAAGATATACTTAGATTCAAGGATTCCACATTGTATATTTTGATGAGTACTTACCTACATTGAACGTGAACTTGATAAAGATATACTTAGATACCATTTACGAATACGTATTTAAAACGTCGACGCGACGACATCGTCGTAATGATACCAAAGTAGCTCCAAGGCATTTCAAATAAGCGTATTCCAGTCATCGGCCATCCGGTGTCGCAGCCAACTTTTCGAATCAATCAATCAGTTACTGGAACTGTCCAATGTCGGTAATTGAATCACTTACAAATTGGAGCTGACTGAACCCAATAATTGGATTTTGATGTAATGGTGTCAAACTGATCCGCTTGGCGGCCCGTGGAGCACGCATTATTTAGCTGTTGCGTGTTACCGGTGTTTTTCGTGTGTGTACTTAAGTAGCCAACACTGGTGTTAATTTTTTCATGCTGTCTAAAGGCATCTTAACTTGCCTTACAACTGCCATTTGTAACGTTCGTTTTCACCTCATTTCTCTTCTAAAGGCATCTTAACTTGCCTGACAACTGCCATTTGTAACGTTCGTTTTCACCTCATTTCTCTTTCCCATCATTTTTACTTTTTACGAGTATAACTACATTCAAATTTCATTCCCTAATTCCATTTTCGAATCATTCAAACATCCTCTTTCATTTGACTCATTCTACTTCCACCACTCATCCTGACCGGACATTAAGGAATACCTACCTTCTTATTACAAGTGAAATATATTTTTTAAATAAGTTTTGTTGAGTCTCTACCTATCTCCTTTGAATCTGCTTACACCTAGTCTATACCTACTTCTCATGTTCCCACATGAGAAGTAGGTATAGACTAGGTGTAAGCAGATTCAAAGGAGACTAGGTGTAAGTCGCCTGACTGCGCTGGGACAGGTTGAGTTTCCCACGAGCCCCACGAGACACATCTGGTGATAGCGTGAATCCGAGTAAATGGGAATGATTGCACGTCCTATGGTAATGACAACAATCAAATGGTAATGATGTAACATAGGATTATTAATATCATCACCATTACTTTTTATCATTACCATTTATACATCGTCATTACCATTCACGACGAAATTCTCGGATTCACCCGATAACAGTCGCGACCGACAACTTAACAGTTGAAAGTATTTCTCCTAGTCCGAATAGATTCATTGTAAGTGCAGTTAAGGGTCAGTTCACACCGAGACGAGACGCGACGTGACGTAGCGCGCACGTGAAAGAAATATAGAAGTTGTCGCTATGCATACGCAGCGCGGCAAAGCGGGCTATCGCCGCTGAAATTAGTGTCTTTTTGCGTAGTAAACAAGTTCTATATTCCTTCCAAAGTGCGCGCTACGTCGCGTAGCGTCGCGTCTCGGTGTAAACTGACCCTAAGTCAGGCTACTAGTGACGCAAGCCTAATGCGTGTGGAAATAAGATATGGTGGAGAAACTCGACGTGCGGTGTGGTAAACGCGATAGCTCATTGCAGTTGTAGGGTCGTATTGAAACCAGGCCGCTTGTTTGTGCAAAAAATATCGAGCGAGCGGGATCGCTCCATATTTTTTCACTATATATTAAAATTCTGAAGTGGTTTCCGGCCTAAACCACCACTCCATCTCTTCCTATGGATGTCGTAAGAGGCGACTAAAGGACTAGGCACAAACATCTAGTGCTACAACTGTATTCCCAGGGAGGGCTAACGTCCAGCAGCTGCAGGTTGTGAAGCTTTTCGCACAAATGCATTCCAAAAGAGGGTTGACGTCAGGCAGGCGGCCGGTCGTAAAGCCATAGCCAAATCATTTAACTTTTTCGGATATCTGTTTTCCACTTTACAAGGTCTTTGGCATCCTTGGGTGACCATTGACATGCATGTTATATTTGGAAAAGAAAAAGCGGGAAAGCCCACCCCCGGCTCCGAAGCAGCACAGCTGAGGATGCAACCAGGAACGCGCTTTGGTGAAGATTAAAATACCAAAGTGGCCACTTTGTGTGAATTTCCGAACAGGCCAGGTCATGAGGACAAAGGGAAAGTTCACCGTTATTTTCAGTTCATGATCTAAGCGTTGATCGTTCCGATTGTTCTTTTCTACTTTGCACAACCTTGGGCATCCTTGGGTGACTATATTGACATGTATATAATCATTGAAAAATTAAAAGCTGGTGCGCGTAAACAAGGTTCCGAAGATTACTAAGTTGCACCCTGGTTGTATTACTCGTAACAACTAAGGGTGCAACCGTGAACGCGCCAAGGTAAAATAAGGGAAATCTAAGCCTGTATTTCTTATTCGCAGTACACTGCCGAGCGCGACCGCATGCTGAAGGCATACTTCGGATGCACCCTCGCAGTGTATGTCGCAGTCGTAATCATCCAGCTGCTCGCCTACAAAATGTGAGTTTTTAACATTTAGTTAATGAGGCTTACTGGTAAGTTATTATGTGACATTTTAGAGTATGTTTAGTTCAACTTATGACAAAAAAACGTACCTTAATTATATATTATATTTATAGTAAGAGTGATAAGGTCTTCTCGTATAAAGTTATAGACAGGAGACATACGAACTCTCTTTTCTAGTCAGTGCTTCCCGTAACCATTTTCTTCAACCTCATTTCCTCATCATTTAAGCCGCATGACGTTCACTGCTGGACCTCCTCGTGTCCTCAAGTTGAAGGAAATCATTATGAGAAATCCGAAACGCCCAACATCGATTTCGGTCTTCAGAAGCAGCTTTGCTAAGCCATGGCCACTTTAAAAACTCATTTTTTTTTCTTTCTTATTTGTTTCTATGACATGAGAGATATCATTTCACACCTTATACCTACTCCAATTATCACGATTTTAGAAAATGTTGTAGATATAATAAAAAACTAAGTCCGTACTTTGCTTATTTAAATTTTTTTAACGTTTGATCTATTTGTCTGTAAACATTCACTTTTTGGCAAAAACTTCGTAAACCCCAGTTTATAGAGTCATATTTGACTTAATAATACCAAAATTGGCTAATTTGATAAAGTTTTAGGGGTGGTAAACAGTTACCGCCTGCAACCATAATTTTAAAAAAATTGGTTGCCTGTAAAGTCGGTATACGGGCGAAAGTTTTACGTGACAACGATCTCACTCTCTCTCTCTCGCTCTGTCTCTCTCGCTCTTAGGCGGGCTAACTGTGCTCGAGTGGAAGGGACGCGTGCCTTTCACTTTTTATGTCTGTCTCTCTCGCTCTTAGGCGGGCTAACCATGCCCGAGTGGAAGGGACGCGTGCCTCTCACTCGCTCTCATTGTGAGCGCATAACGTGAGCGGAGCGTAACGCAGTTTCTTGAAGTGTCACCCGGCTAACCAATTTATAAGACGTTGTCACGTCAAAATGTTATACGTCTGAGTCCGGGAGGCATAAACAAATATGGAACAGTTACCTTTCTAGAAACGACCTTTTTTCGCAGTCTTAATGTTTTGTTTAATTCACAGCTCATTGGTGGGCCTGGTGACGATTGGACTGTGCGCGATCGTGTCACTGTCCATCAGCTACCTTGTATTCTGCATTGATTTCAAGGTAATTTACGTTGAGTATGGATTCTCGGGCTACGTACAATTTTGTTTATTTTTTTCGCAAATGTATATTTACGCTATCTTCTCCTTATCGAGTCGAAAATGACTTAAATAAAATTTGTTTAGACCAGAATTTGGCCACTGTGACCGACTTGTTGTTGCCTCATTCAGATCTGCATTTGAACAGGGAGTCGAGCAGATTGGGACATGACAGAAAGTGATTCAAATACATCAATCAGTCTTTGCTGATTTATCATAAGGTCAAAAAACTCCCCATTTTGTCATGAAATTGTGGAATCATTTCTATACTGGTATAGAGATAAAATGTAAAATGTCCTAGCTACCTATCTACCGGCGCAGATCGTAAAGGCTGATCTAGATCAACATAAAAAAATAATGTCAGTAAGCGGTGTGGCAATTTCATAAATTTTGCCACATTACTTATTTTTGGACAATCAGAACAAGAACAATAATCGTTTCATTAAACGATAATTGTTCATCATAATTATGTTGCTAGTACCATTGCAGCTACGTACCTACGTTAAGTACTTCTTACAAAGGTTTTCCTGATAATTTTTTGCAGCACACCAACCCTAGCATCCGTCGCATCTCGGTTCGCGTGCACAACAACCGCATCCTGGCCCAGCTCATGTCGGTCCTGGTGGTAGGCACCCTCGTCCTGCAGGTGCAGGTGCTCATGGTAAGTAATATCCTCTCTCTCATCTAAGCTTATTCCCAATTGCATCCTCAGCTTGAATGCTGTGAAGCCTGGGGTCCGCTTTCAGGCCTTTTTTTATTCCACTTGGCACGGCACAGTAACCCTGGCTGTAAGGCCATTGGCACATATTGATGATTACACGCTAGTCCGCCATTTTGAAGATTCTGTATTCGATATCTAATCGAAGAACGTTACAACATGGCCTTTTTACATATCGTCCTCGGTTTTATTGTAAATCTTTTATGTTTTTAATGCAAAAGTAGTATTGTTAGCACAATACAATCACAACAATCTTTTATTCTATACAGTCTTTTATCAATTAAAGCAGAACTGGGTGGAACGGTGATTTGCAGCGAGCAAATTGACCGTAATACTTAAAATATTTGATCCTATTTTTTGATTAATTTATCTCTTATAGAAGAAGACGTATTTTTATACCGTTTTGAACTTCAAACCTTCTTCAAGTTTTACTTACTCATTCCAATTAAACAAAATGAGGGGTTAAATAGCCGGGTTCAAGTGGGAGTGGGCTGGTCCTGTGAGCAGAATGCACCTCTATCTATCTATAATTTAAGAACTACGTTCTTGTCGGTGGAGTAGTTTCCATGTCTTCCTCTCTTGAGCCATCCTTTTGACCTATAGGTATAGTAATACCACACGGCGTCAACTTTCTCCTTTACTTGATCTATAAATGCTCTTCTTGGTCTTCCCTTTCCTCTTCCTGCTTCTATTTTTCCTTCTATTGTGTTTTTAATAAATTGATCGCGGCGTATAAAATGACCAAATATCTAAAGAATGCACCTGGAGGCTTATAAAAAAAATGCTGTAGTAGCTTCACCAATTTCCCCTTGATACATAATCTTTTTTTTTTTTAGATTCACAACATCTATTTCGGTGAGCGCCGCGATGTGCAGTTCTCTGATGGTTTCTTCTGCCCGCATGATATGAATGAGGTACGTACGCAAAGTTTGTGAAGATTTTTGATATTAATTCTTTATACGGTTAACACACGTAGTGTGGTCCATGTAGTGTGCTTTGAGTGCAGCAAAACCATCGGGAAGCCCGCTCCTAATACTCGCCCTGAAGATGATTGTCCAAATAGATTGAAACTAGTCGGCCTTTCCGATAACACTACGAGTACTATTAATAAATTTATCTCACATCAGTTTTACTATATGATTTAAGATATATTGTTTTTACAGTCTAGGTAATAAATCCAAAAATCTTATATTAAAACAACATTTATCTACCTTTCAACAAGTTTACATTGGCAGAAGAGAAAATAATAACTAAACAAGAAAGAAAGAGACAAGTTGATGTATTTTTTTTTTTTGTAAATTATGGATTAAATCAAATAATAAGGTTTGACTGAGTTTCTAGTTACTCGTATCGAGTACCTGCCTTGTATTAAAAATTTGATTCTTCTAAACTTTACGAAATTTTCTTGCTTCCAGCATTACCTGCTACTGACCCTGCTGCTGATGTTCCTGTGCGCAGTCCACCAGATCCTGATCACCATGACGAAGACCATTATCTTGATGGTCATCGCTTCGATATACATTGCCATCACCACCCAGGAGCACATGTATTATCAGGAGTTCTTCACAGATAACCAGTGCGTTTGTTGTTTACTCGACTGTTTTTGTACGGGCTTTGATAGAAAGAAGAAATTTATTGCAAAAAAACTTTGCTATTTATCATTATCAATATCATTTTGGGCAAAATAAGATTACGAATGGACATACTAACATTAGCTCAACTGCCCGAAGTGAATCTTTTCCTCCGAGACCAGATTAATGATTATGAATTGCAAAAAAGCGTCTTGTAAATAAAGTAAAAAAATATAGAAGTTAATACATAAACATTTGGTGCTAAAAGGACTGCCATAAAACCCTTGATTTGGTCAAAAATAATTAGAAACCTAATTTACAGACACAACTGCGGGCTGGACTGGAATCAGCAGTGGATGAACATCGTCTTCGCCTTGGCGGCCACCGTAGCGCTGATCCTCCACTCACAGCAGACGGAGAGCACCTACCGCCTGGACTTCATCTGGAAACTACAAGCGAACAGTTAGTCCAAATCATTAGTTTTGTTTTTTTAATTGTTGTCATCTTAGCGCGTCCCAAGTAACTTCTTAACTATGTTGCTTCGGAGCTCGGGGTGTACTTTCAGAAATTTTATTACTGCTACTTTCAACAGTTATTAATGAAATAATTTAAAAGGCCTAATTCTAACCAGGCTGTCAATTATCACTTTGTTTCGTCTACTTCTTCTTTCTCTTATCCTACTAAGTGGAAGCCACAAAATGTCAGATTAATTTATCACTTGGTTCACTTGAAGGCACCATTGGACCGTACTTCATCATCATCATCAGGTATTTTTTTGTCTCCACTTCAGGAGCACAACCTTCTCTGTATAACCAGAGCCGTACTTGGTCAAAGCGGCCAGAGGATTTAGCTTTACTTACTCATAGATAAAAATTTTAACTAATGGAGCATCAGGAAGCGTACAGTCTGGTGTTGGTCGCGTTTCAAAAAGCCAGAAACTGTCTTTGTTTATAAGTACCATGTTTTCTTTTCAGACGAGAAGGAGGAGATGGAACACCTTGAGGCATACAACCGCAAGCTGCTCGCCAACATCCTGCCGGAACACGTCGCTCAACACTTCCTTTGCAGCGACAAGAACATTGATGTGAGTTTGAAGTTAATTTATCTTCACATCTAAGTAGGTATACAGTTGTTTAAATATTTAGCTTTTCCGGTACGGAAGTCGGTTTTTATTTTGAAAAAATATCAATAATTATCGGAAATTTATCTGTGCTAACAGTTTTAAATTCGTCACGCCTGACTATTGTATAATAAATAAACGTGAATTTATATCACATAGGAGCTATACCACGAGCAATGCGAGTCAGTATGCGTCATGTTCGCCTCCATCCCCAACTTCTCGGAGTTCTATGTGGAACTGGAGGGCAACAACGAGGGCGTGGAGTGCCTGCGCCTCCTCAACGAGATCATTGCCGACTTCGACGAGATCCTTGCTGAGGAGCAGTTCAAGTATATTGAGAAGATCAAGAGCACTGGCGCTACATACATGGCTGCTTCAGGTTTGTTTCTATGTTGTGCTACTGACTCCTCTATCTTTTTTCTAATCTTAACGCGTCCCTAGTTGCATATCCTACCATAATTATAAAATGACACGTAAAAGATACACATAGCGTGGTGGTAATGGAAAATGTGACCAGAAATGAAATGTTTTTGTGTGACTTTAAAATGATTCTATTTGTACCTACTACACGAACAAAGACGGTAATGCAGCATGATACTATGTATCCAAGGTGAGATAACTTATAACTTCAGTTTTCTTGTTAGGGTTTTGCTCTTGTGTGGGTGACCGTTATCGTATTATTTGTCACATTCTGCTATGGTGGTCTTTTTATAAAGTAAACAAGTAATCATTGAAAATACCGACCGCGTGATAATACGAGTAGCAACACGCTCTGATGAGCGAAATAATATGTTGCTTTTTTTAGCATTTCTCATTCCAAATTACATTATAGTGTATTATATAGTATACTAGCTGACCCGGCAAACGTTGTTTTGCCATATAAATAATTTTTAAGTAAGAAAAATGTTAAGGGTGGACAACCCTTATCACTAAGGTGTATGAAAAATAGATGTTGGCCGATTCTCAGACCTACTCAATATGCTCACAAAATTTCATGAGAATCGGTCAAGCCGTTTCGGAGGAGTATGGCAACGAAAACTGTGACACGAGAATTTTATATATTAGATTTGTTTTGTAATCCTTATATAAAATGCTTTATTTTGATACTACAACCGATGGTTTTGATTTTTAATAAATTTAAAACATACTTTGGCGTCATAAATGCTAAATTTTTTTTTTTTTTATATTGGTAACTAGTGACACTCTCACAATAACACGAATCTAACGACACCCAAGCATCCTTCAAGCCGTTTAGGCTGCCAAACATGCCAAAGAAATATTCATACATACATAAATATATTCTTAAATACATACACTCGAAATCATAACCCGCCTTCTGGTGCAGTTGGGTAAAAACTCTAGGTCTAGATCTGTGCTGCTTTTGAGCTTAGGGTACAATACTCCTGGATTGCAGTTGTTGCACCTTTAATCGTCTTTTGCAACATATATGAAGGCATGGATTAGTGCTATTTTAGGTTAACTAATTATTTATTAGTTATATGTTGTCTAAATACATAATTATTATGATTTTTCTGTTCAAAATCTAGCAATACTAAATGTTTTCATAGGACTAACTGTTGCAACCCGAGACCTCCGCGGCTACCGGCACGTCACAGCGATGGCGGACTATGCTTTACGACTACGCGAACAACTGCAGTATGTTAATGAGCATTCATTCAACAGCTTCCGCATCCGCATTGGTGAGTGGACATTGAGTTGAAGCTGGTCAGAAAAATAAATAAAATCCGCCTTGTTTTCCATTTAGCTCATTTTAGATTAGTAACTTCACCTAAAATACGGCGGTTTATTTTATTTTTCTGGTCAGGCTTTTTCTAATGGTAAATAAACCAAACTAGTTCTTAGGGTATGCCAAGCGATTATTGGCAAGTGCGAACGGTACCGACATTATTACTTTGTTCTGTTTAGTTTTTTGGGTTAAGACTCAATTAGTTTAATTAATAAGAGAATTGGGCAGTAAAATCCTCATTTTGTAATTAATGATAACGTTCTTGAATAGTATTAATTGCATTTTTATTTTGTTAAGGTTGCATCGATGATTTTCTGCCATACTCTTTAACATTATATGAGCTGTAGCGAAGACAAAAAACATATTTTTTGTATTAAGTATGATGAAAATAAACAATAGTTAGGCATGAGAACAATATTTCGTCAGGAATCAACATTGGACCGGTGGTGGCTGGCGTGATTGGTGCTCGCAAGCCGCAGTATGACATCTGGGGCAATGCCGTCAACGTAGCGTCACGCATGGACTCCACTGGCCTCCTAGACCACATCCAGGTATATTAATAAGTAACACTCATAGTTATGAGATGAGATATTATCTAAACTTTTACGAAGAAGTGGCAATGCTTTGTAAAAACAATAAGGTTCCATTTAAAAAATTGTAGATTGATGTCTATGAAAACCTTGTAGAGTACCTTTTGTTGTTTATCTTCATCCAAATAGCTTCCGACATTCACTTTAAAAACAATGCTTTGAATGCTCGTGTTTCTTATAAATGTCGTGTGGTGTTCTCGATTACTATTAGAGAAATATAGAAAGCTGAGCGATTGTGGTACCACAATAAAGTAGTTAAGTAGGATTGCTGGCGCGAAAGTGCAGTGTGTTCGTCCCGTTATCAAAATATGTTGTACAGGTGACGCAAGAGGTATACGACATCCTGTCGACTCGCGGCTACAAGCTACGGTGCCGTGGGACTGTCGATGTCAAGGGCAAGGGCAACATGGTCACCTTCTTCCTAGAGGGAATTGGGGAGACGACTGAGCCCGGTGCTAGGGACATCTACAACGTAAGTTAATTTAATTTATATGAAAATTTTGGTATTATATTTGTAGTCTTAAAAGTGAGTCAAAAATTGAACTTTTATCAGTTATAGCAACAAGTAGTCATCTTGCTCAGGGAAATTCTTGTGGGTGAAATATTGATGACAATTTTAAAACATGAAAAGTTTTATCAATCCAAAGTACTCAGTTGCTTGTAGAAACAAATTTAAGAATTAGTAAATACAGAAATAAACACTGAATGGCAATAATAATAAAAACTGCTGAGAGTACTTTAAAACTATAAATACCCTGGCAGTATCAGATCCGATCTAATTTACAAATGTAAATTAGCTTAAATCAATGGAGTACATGGCTGAATATTATTACATATGCATTATACCTTTTCACTTTAAAATATATGAGGCGGTTTTGATATTGGTTGATATTGTTTGGCTTCAGAACCCCACACCATCGACGTCAACTGATGGCGATGTCGGTGGTGGCAGCGAGCAGAATGGCCGCGAGCACCGCCCGCTGGAGACCCTCTCAGAGGGCTGCACGGACGAGGATGCCGGACCAACACCACGCGCCTCCATCCCCAAGGGTAAGTACCCCTCTCCCCTACTTATACCCGTCTGCTTAGCTGTAAATTTTAGACCCAAGAATACCGGAGTGTGCAAAGTGTAGAAGAGAAAATATTTTTGTCTAGTGTTTGCACTCTCAGTACCAGCTATCTGCCTGTCACTCTCCTTGGGAATAATGAGCAAATCGCATTATTTCTAACATTCCAGACGGAAAGCACACAATTGCCTTGTATCGAAGCTCGCGATATCCTGTGGGAATACTACTTTTGTAACATAGACATAGACTTATTCATCTGGAAAAAACACACACATACAAATTAAGAAACATACACAATATTATGACACACAAAGAAGAAACAACATAGAAAAAGAAACAACAAACACAGTTTTTTTTATATGTGCGTGTCAGCATATCAAATGGGCTGTGGCTCAGTGTATAACTTATTCATACAACATATGAGTAAAACACCGATATTCTGCCTACCACTTGACGGATCTGACTCATTAAGAAAATGAATATATTTTTGTTATATGAAATTGCATTATATAAATTAAAAATGAATAAACAATTAAATTGAATTGCATTAAATTAAACTGCACAGCGAGGACGTTCACATTTATAAATTAAACTATATTTATTAGCTATAAATTATTCAATAAAAAACATTCTGATCCATTGCTCCTTATTGCTTAAGGTTAAGCAACTAACTAATCCTTTCTAGGTAAGTACATGAAAAAGTTACCACGCATCGCCATTAATAGGGAAAGCCAATTCTTTATAAACTGCAAGCAAGAGCTGCATTAAATATATTCGTGAAAATAGTCGTTGATCGTATGTAATAAAATAAAGATAATTTTTAAATCAATTTATGCCATAATATTTATTTATTCTTACGGGTCTTTATGCCGAGTGGGACAGATACAGAATTTTGGATCTTACGGCTCTAAGCAGACAGAGCCCAGAGTAGCAAGACGCAAAGGCCACTTTTAGCGTGACGATGGGCGGGAAGGTACAAAAAAGGCAAAGTAGTGATGCGTCAGCTGCATCGCCTATTATATTGATTCGCATTCCGCCGTGATCGGCTTCGATTTAAGAAGAATTGAATCTACATGGAATGAGAAGCAGCTGGTATATTCTAAGTTTTTTCGTATCTCCCAGACCATCCTGTAAGAGCCATTTATGTCATTTTATTATATGGTGACTTTTAAAAAATTCCAGAAAGCCAGAATGGGTCAATGAGCCCAAAGTTGGCCAATGGGGAGAGTTCATCACGCGAGAGTGTGGCGGGCGCCGTGCGAGCCCGCGTGCTACGCAAGCTCGAGCGCCCGCACTCATTCGCGGATGGCGCTGATATGCCCCTGCCGGCTGTGCTATCAATGCTACATGCTCGTGCTAGGTCCACTGAGCTCGGCAAGGAGGTAAACATATTTCTTCCTTTTTAGGGTTCCGTACAAAAATTATAAAAACTGATCACTCGTGCGTCTGTCTCTCTGTCCGTCCGTCTGTCACAGTCGATTTTCTTCAAATCTACTGGACCGAATCAGGTGAAATTTGGTAGGATGGTGTAATCATATGACCCAAACACACATGTGTAAAGTAAATAAAGTTTTTTTTCAATAAGGGTCATTTTCGGGGACAATTTAAGAAATTTTAAAATAAAAAGTTTTGCAAATCTTACTGTGTTATATATCAAATAAAAAGGCTTGTTATCAGGATCTCAAATATGTTTTTGTTATTATTTTAAAATAAATAGTTTTGGTTTTATTCAAGAAAAAAGTCGAAAATTGACCATTCCCCCCCCCCCCCCCCCTAATCTCCGAAACTACTGAGCCTAAAATTTTGGAAAAAATACAAAACTGTATCTGTAATCTACAACCAATGAACTATAGTTCATTGGTTGTACATTACAGGAAAACCTATAAGAATTCAATCAATTGTACGGAACCCTCTCCACGCGAGTTTAACTCGCACTTGGCCGGTTTATTCTTCTTTACTTAGCCTGTATTGCTCCGTGCGAGCGTGCTGCCATAGCTGGAGCGACTGTACTCCTTCGCTTTCAAGGCACACCGGTAGAATTATTTAAAGAAGTCTCTATTTAAACAAGTTCTATGTCGCTTAAGGCACTTCCAAATTGACTTAAATCGTATTCCAGGATGGCGAGAAGCGCCGCAGCGTGGCGGAGTCACGCAGCAGTGGCGAGATTGAGGCCCTGCTAGAGCTCGGACAACCACGACGCGCTGCCAGCGTGGCCGACTTCCTCCTACGCCGCAAGCACGGCGACAGGCACAAGTTCGTGGGCCACGTCATCGAGAACCCAATGCACTCGATGTACGATTTGGCTCCCGGCGGCGGCCTCCTCGGTTAAACTGTTTCCGATAGACTAAACAGTTACAGTTAAGTGAACTTTTCTTTAGCTTCTGTTTGGAGTTTAACAGTGTAACTGTAGAGTCTCCAAACAGAAACCTCCCGGATAGACCCCAATGTATGAAGACTGAACATGATTGCCGACAATGAAGTCAACAACGGAACGTCTCGAAACGCTTCTAAAAATCGGATACGCTTACGAATTTATTGATATTATGAATAGATAGCGAATAAATCTAAAGGGTAGCTAGAACGGCGGCCTCGTCGCCAATGAACAGAGTTCGAATGATGTATATATGTACATAGAAACGTACTTATTACCTTATGTTGTTATTATAAGTTGATATTACGTTTTAGCTTAAGATATTTTTTGCGGATGTCGTATTACTATGGAAATGTTTTGGCGTTTTTCACATGCACATAGTTTGCAACTACTTTTGATATGCGCAGCAACGTGTTTTAATTTTCACTGCTTTTATCATTCTGTTACGTACTTACCTACGTCTCCCCGAACCATTGTACAAAACCACAATTTAATCGACATTATATAGCTGAAGTATTGCCGTAAAACAAAACATAAAAAAGCAAAAAAAAATGTTTGAATAGTAATCGATGTCGCTTATTGTAATGTAAATAATACAATATTAACTACAAGAACGCCTGGGTGACACAAAGTACAATAAAATTACCGAAAGAGTAAAGAATAAGATCCATGTTGTCAGATGACTTTTGGCTGGCGTCGCGGGAATATAGCTGAAAAAACGATACACTTGTGGTCTGAGGACAATATTGTAATTCTGTCCTATGATTAGTATATTATGCCATCACTGTGCGTTAATTTTTTTAACGAACCATTTAGTTGCAATTCGCAACTGACCACACAACTGGTCTTATAACCTAACGTCTTTAACATCATTATTACGGCTAAATTCTGTAGTTGTACTATTAAATCCTTCATATTATAAACGCATGTTTGCTTTACCAGCCTTTATCTGTTTACTGCTGGACTTTCTTAATAAAAGGGAGATGTACTTCCATCTACTATTAATAAATTATGCCTTCAACCTGATTCAACTTTTTGACAACATTAGTATCAAAATTGCAAATATTGACTCAAGACAAGGAAAAATTCAAGAATAATAAAAGCTGGTTGCATAATCACTAGAGAGGCAGGACAAGTTGTCGCCCATTACACCAGATGAAGCTTCTTCCTCTCAACTCACACTTCATCATTAAAATGTGAGCTTTATATCGGGCTCACATTACGGTACAATTTATAAAATTTTCTTGAAAAAATTGAATGATTCGTTGTGTCATGGTATTCTTTTGGCTCACATTTCTTTGGCTTTAGTGTGAGTTGAGAAAATGTGACATCGTCGTTGTTGGTGTAATATGGTTTGATTTGCTCCGTGTCAGCTTTAGTTGTTCTACTTCTAGCTTGTATATCAGATTACCGAGTGATCTTGTCTGTGATAAATGATAATATAATGACAAGTGCGTTGTTTTGTGTCGCATGTTTCCGTAGACCCGTCGATCGAGAAGCGAGAGGCAGTGTTATCTAATTGTTAAGCTTCTGTACAAAAACACTGTTGCACAAATATTTATAGACCCCTTAATAATATAGAAAGTCCAAACTTGAATCTGTCGTCTGACGTCTCGTTGAAGTATATAGGCCACGAATATCATGGTGCAGAAAAGTCTAGTCACTGCTCTGTTTCAGTCCTTACTGTTTTAGTCCAGACCTTATTCCGAAAATTACACGACATGGACACGCAGCTAAGTTTTCGCGTTGCAATGTTAAGCTAAAATATGAGATGTTAGGGTCCAATTTGGCTTGACGACGTTATGCGTCGACATATAACTGACAATGCCCAGTACATTTCAGAGTAAGGCAACAGACACAAACGCGCTGATGATTCACCCGCTTACCTAATCCGTACGACACAGCTGCGGACTTAAAGCGTCAAACTGTTTTGGTAAATACGGCGCGACGTTGTTCTTGGTTGGACTTGAAACTATCGTCCATGTATGCTTAATAGCCGAATTTAATCCTATCGCTGACTCTTGCTACTTGGTAGACAAATTTTGACTTTTTGTGAATTTGATTGCATTTTCGTAATTCTAGTAATTAACTAATAATGTAAATAGTATATACTGCGGCACAGGCTACCCGAAAGGCTACCGTTAGGTTATTTCAAAATCAAATAATTACAGTTTTTATCGTGTTATTTTCTAGAACCATTTGATAAAGAACCTCTAGAAAAGTTGCTAATAAATTCTTTCTGTCGGAAAATAAAAGCTAATTTTTATTTTAACATATAAAATAAAATTTTAAATCTTTTGGGTTATGATATTTCGTACATTGTTAGAAGGTCAGCAATACTTTGGGACCATCGGTCACCGGCCGCGTTGGCTAGTCTGTCGTCGCAGCTTAATTTAGTCAAATTAACATGTATACGACTATATACCGGTATTATAACCGGATGTATGTACTTACGCTATAAGTACATATATGCGGTCACACCGCCTTGTACATAGCTATCTTATATATCGAATACAACTCGAGCTTTTTGCCCGATCTTCAGAAGATCGATACATAAATTTTTCTCGCCTTCTGTAGTTATTGGAATTTGACCAAACCCCGGGTCCAAAGCTATTTGATGCAAAAGATATGTTTTACCTTACTTTGCTTGATATTTTGCAGTACTTAAATTTTGTTAACTGCCGCGTACCCCGTCCTAATCTCCCAGTTCTGATAATTTTGTACCTATCCAGTTTAATATATTGGAGAAAAAGCACCTTTTCTTTTAGCACTATGAGTGCCACATTCCGCGGTTGTTAACCCATGTCCTGTTGAAATATTTTCTAAAAGTATTTAAATTTATTATTATTAAGTAGTCTACCTATACTTCTGTACGTAGGTTAATATTACATATACGTATATTGTCGTTTTATATACGGAATGTGATTATATATTATCATATTATCGCCCAGTTCTCTTTAGATTCGTGTAGGCGAAGCTGAGTATTTTTCGATGTTCTATACAGTCATAGTAACATAAGATATTTAGTCAGTAGGTCATTACATTCACCTGCGCCATGTTGGAACAAAATTGTTTTATAGCCGCCATTTTTATATTCATCAAAATATTCGAAACCTGTTATAAATTTGCTCGAACAATATCCTACCAAAAATACCGATTTTGTACCAAATAATGCAACCAAACCTATTTTATTTACGTTTTAAGTTTAGATTTGTTTCAAATTTTCAACATAATCGGATATTTATGATAATATAGGTAATGCCTGAACGTAACTACATAACCTTAGTGGGAATTATTAAGAATCCGCAGGAATGCATTAAGATGGCATTTTTACTTGGTAGCTGTATGAAAACACCAAGTTCAATCTAAATTTGCCACTGGTATTTTCATTCCAGGTTTTAGCATGACAGATATATTTACCAAAATGTCATATTTAAATTAATTTACAAAATTGAAAAAAATGCTATGCCATTTTGGAGCAATCCTGCTAAAACGCCGATGAGCCACTCGACTTGTAGACGTAAGGCACTTGGAGTAAAGGCAACTCAAATTGTAATCAATATTAAAATCATAACATACCAAATTTCAGTTTAAATTTTTTGCATTTCTTCACGCTTTCTTACTAGCGAATCAATAACTTCTTCAGGTTAATTAATATACCAAATGTTGCAATATATCTCTGCTAATAAATTCACTGAGTGTGCGTCCTCCAAGAGCCTTCCGCCTAAGAACGACATATAACCTTAGCTGTAATAATTGTCTATTATACTTAGTACCTGTAAAATATTCAACAGAATCTAGATCTTCCACAAAGTAGGCCTGGTATATATATTACTTAGTTACAACATATGCAACACACTGTATATTTTTCAGGCGATATGCAAGTGAGCTGCAGTAAATTTATTGTATTAGATGTCATCGCTTCTCTTGATGTAATCGCGGCTGAGCCAAAGAGTGAAATGATAGTAGAAGCGAGCTGAATTTAGTCCTTGCTGAAATTTAATAATATGTTGCGGAGCTATCTTGTTCAGAATTTTTTAGTTGAATTTTTTGCATGTAAAATTATGTAACTTTACATGATAAAAATTACATAAACCTGTAAAATTTCAGAAAAATTTGGGAAATTTATGTAAAAATGACTAAAATTATGTAAAATTTCATATTTTTCTATAGATTTCCCAGATGTTTCGGGAATTTTACAGGATTATGTAATTTTTTTGCATGTAAAATTACATAATTTTTAACAATGTATGTTAAAGAGCGCTGTTACTTTACGGATGTTACTACTTACAATTTCAACCCGTCGCAGTTACGCATCTTATGTAAACTGGAAATTGAAAATTACAAGAAGAGAATAATAATAACAAGAGGTGTATTGGATGTGTGTTCTTTGGTGTTTACTTATAACAAACGTATATGCACCAATATTTGTTTTTTAGTAAGGACTAATTTCAGTAAAGCTTCAACATTTGCAAGAACTTTCGAACGAATTTTGTCTCTGGTCTTTGTGTTGGTCATGGCAATTATGTGCGTCAGTAAATTCTTATAAAAATGTTAAATTACAATACGTTCAACCAACTATCTAAACTGGCATTAGTTGCTAGTTAGGCACTATCAAATTATAAGAGATCTAATATACAGCAGCTTCTATTGTTGAATAGAACTGAACGTATTGTAAGGTCGAGAAGTGAGTAGGTAGCAGAAGTTTGAAATTGGTTAGTGAGGTTCGGATTTTTGAGTGATCTTTTATCGCAGTGGCTCTGGTTCTGCCGGCTTGTACCCTAAAATTCCCACTTGCTTACATATATCAGGTTTAGACTGACTATTCACCAAAACAGTGCAAGGATATGTTTAGAACGTGGAAATATAATATCTACGGTTTGTCTCCTTGAAGAGGATTGAATAAATAATAATGGTGATTGTTTCCACAGTTTTGGGGTGACATGGTCAAAAGGTACTCGCTTCATAATGTTGTGGTATGAAAACGAATGTTTAATGAAAAACAGCTATGGCTTACTACCTATGGGCTATAAACAAGAGTACATTTAACCTATTAGGATCGTAAACAACCGCTATAATATTTTAACTGTGTTGCAGTTATTAGCGCCCAATTTCGGAATATTATGATTTTTGGAATGCAAAAGAAAACTCATAACATAACTTACAAAGGTAACGAAGGCATGATCTTACCGACTGACAGCCAAACACACCACTTTGACCATGTGCCATGGCATCATTTTGCCATTTTCAGACATGCAACATTAAGGAGCGCGTCCTTGCAAAATTTTTGTGTCGATCAAATGTAGCCATATTTAAAAATATTCCCGTGTTATAGGATCCCAGTTATGTACACTCGGTGTCCGTCAGTGTTACGCTTAAGAAATTATAAACTGTAGTAGTTGATATATTTAATGATAATATAATTGTATGTGTTCTCGAATAAGCTTCAACCCCAGCACTCTGTCACTGTAAGGTATTCTCCATCTGTTAGTGAGATCATATCCAGGGTGGTAGAAATCAGGAGCACATTATACTAATATTGGTATTGGTTTTATTTGTTGAATATCTGATAAAATTTCTTTTCGAAAAAATCTTTGTTTGAAGAGACTGGGGACTTACTCAGATAGGTATGTGTTACTCAGACACGGCTTACGTGCAACGATATCGTCACGAAAACAATTTAGAGTAGGTTCTCAAGACATCGCCCACGGAATTGTCGCCCCTGATAAACTCGCTATGTGCAGCATTACACTACTAAAAGCTACATTGGAGTTCGATAAAATAGCAATGTATTTTAAAACGAATAAGCCTGTATCGCACGAGACACATACGCGGTTGTGGCGAGGACTTCATTCAAATAGAAATTGTGAACATTGATCATAATTTTTATAACAAACAACTTTAATGACGTGTGCTGCTTTGCTACGTGAATTTACACCTGCAGGCACGTCACAGTCACGCATGCGTGCGACTATGACAGGCAACGCTTGACATGACCTTTTACTCCAAAAGCCACAAAATGACGTGATTACGTGGCCGTACCTTTTACCTAGAAATAGGTCGACTGTATCGGATAATTGTCGTATTATTTATAGAGTAACAGCCTAGATTTCTCTCACGTATACCCGTGTGACACAGCGCACGCTCTGAAGTATGATTTGTGATTTTTTAGAACAACTTTTTGTAACCAAGCATTGTGAAATTTAAATTCGTCTGCTCACTGAATTCCCTACCACCCTGACTGTGTTATTCGCGTCTGCAGCAAAAATATATGATAGCATATCATTTTACAGGTTTATTAAATATTTTCGCTTTTATATAGGTATATAGATTTCAGTGTGCATTAGTCACATTTCTTTTTTAAAGTCAGTACTTAGTGGGAAAGTGGAAAATAATCCTGATCACGGAAAAATCTTCTTCAAGACAAAGTAATATCTTATGATTGATGTCCATTCTGAAAGCTACAATTATTTGTTGTTCTCCCTTCTACTGTGCTTTCTAAATCAAATTGCAACAAAGTCCAGTTTGAGTTCTGATCAAACGCGAAATCTCATATAAACAAATTCGTATCGTAGTAGACATCTAGGCATCATTCCAGTCAGCATATGTAATAACCGCTGGACTGGCAACCATTTTTGGTCAGAATCAAAAGGCAACGATTACAAATAATATATATACGTATATAGTAATATGTTTTTTTTTTAACGACAAAGTTGATGTTGACTTTTTAATCATAAATTTTTGCTGCCGAACATTCCTTGAAATGCACTTCACCCCCAAACGTTTGTGACTGACTTGTGAAATGTGTGTGTTAAAAGTTCCTCGTTTGTATTAGCGATATAAGTGATTCGACTAAGTCGATGTTATATTTACTCGTAACTGCATATTATACTTACGACAAAGGTTGCGGTGGTAGCTAAGCTCAATAGTTTTGCAGAGAAGTCATTTAAGATAGTGTTTGTAAAACGGGCTTGTTTTATTTTTATTTAAGCTGTGTATACTATATTGTTTCAACAGGCGGGATGCCGAACATCTGGCTAATGAAATCTGGTTAACATTAAGGTGAATATCGACAGAGATTGAGGACGACCTAGAAAGACGTGAGGAGAATGTGTTAAGCGGGACATGGAGGGGGGTTGTTAGTACAGATATAATTAATGATAGAAAACGATGGAGGGAGTTGACATACAGAGCCGACCCTAAATAGGGAGAAGGCGAGGAAGATGATGATGATGAGGACTGTATTGTTACGACTGAATTAGTTCACTTCGCCACGTTACTAAAAAGTAATAGGTTGTATTTACTGTGGCAATGCACATAAAGCAGACAAAAAATAATTAGATGTCTCCATCATTTCTGGCCTAGTCAACTATTACTCGCTTCTTATCAAGTTCTTATTTCTCAATAGATATTTCCTATTTGTGAAAAACTGTTTTTTATTTGCCAAAAAGTTCACGAGCTGGATCCATATGAAAGAAGATAACATAACAAACATCAGTGTAACAAAGTGATGAGTCATTTTTGAAAAGTTCAGTTCACCATATAACCAACACACTTGTTACAATTCCAGCTTATAACTCATTTGTTTGCCTTTCACACCATTTTAATCACAGATGCGTGAAGTGCATAAAACAATAAATGCAAATGTCAGGTTTTTGAATGAGACTTTTAATTTGACAATTAAAAAATCTGGAAAAATCCCATTCAAAACGCTCTGGCGTTCAGCATCCATGTGCGTTGTGGGTTGACCTGCTCAGATGCATTGCGGCCAGCTGTGATTAGCGTTTACCTTTATTTTAAAATGTCGTATTCATAAAAAGTATGCTCTATCATTTATATATTCTTGGTGCCGATTAAAGAATTGGTGATTTTTCTTGGCTTGTGCCCGACAGGTGCCTGAGAGCTGGCGATGATGATGATGAGATTTACCTGTCAAAAGTTTCAGCTCCATATGTATTCGCGCATACTTACTATACGGCTATTATAGCGCAGAGTTCTTATGAATATGGCAATTGTTTATGATCTGATTCGTGATTTTTAAGGTATGGTTTATCTATCCAGTAGTTACCGCCGCAGTCTACGTCTTTTCAATTACTTAAAATTTAATGTTTAACTAGAGTAATTAACGTCTATATAATATTATATCTGTAATGAGATACTGACCTATCTAGTTTTAAGTTGAACTTCAATTTTTTCGGCCTAATTAATGTTTTATATAAAACGTCGTGTCACAAAATCGTTGCAACTTCATTTATGACAGAAATATTAAACACATAACTAGCGGCCGTACGTCTTACAAAAACCTTCCTCTTGAATCACGCCATCTATCAACAAAACCCGCATTAATCTATTGCGTAGTTTATACATACAGAGGGACAGACTGCGGGCAGCGACTTTATTTTGTATTGATAAATGGTTTTGCTGTAAAATAAATGAGAACTCAACCTGTTAAAGAACTGTCTACACATAATCAAGACCATACAAGGAATATATCGTGGATGGATATGGAATATATGGCCATGTATGACTACTGATATTCCACTTTAACTGATTGATTTATAAGAGACAGTCAGGTTTGTCTCATTGATTTACCAGAGACAGTCGGTGGTCATTATTGGTTGAACTGATGTGCATAGATAATTTTCTAATCTTGATACTTAGACCTAGTTTCAACTTATAACAAAATACCAACGTACTTAAGTGCTTGGTTCAAACCATAATACACTTAAAAGGTTTCTAATTTTCTTGGCTGGATAATCGTATAGATCAAGTACTCATGTTGTCCCGAGTTTTGAAATAAAATGAACATCTTACGAGATCATTAACATCTCTCTGGGTTGAATAATGTTTTCTCGACATTAACATCAGATAGACAATTCACAGAAAACAACCAGTCACGCACATGTACACAATCACAACCAAAGTAAGTGACGAAAATATTTATTCTCGATATTTTAATTCCAATTTTTATTTTTTGAGCATAGCAGCCATTTTGTGATATGACGACAAGCACCACTGTTTTCAAGAAACTATATTTGAAGTGTGAATTTACTAAACAAACAATTTTTTGATGAAAATTTGTTAGTTTAGCGGTCCGCATTTCAAAAATCAGGCTCCTGAGGTTTCCCTTACTCTGCGCCTGGTGCAGTCCAACGGCACTAATGCGATGCAATGCGATGCTATTCTCCAATAAGTGTGCTTCATTTGTTTTTTCATGGGCTTAAGTCTGCTACACAAGTTTGAGAGCAATTGATATATCATTGTAGTACTTTTAACATGACATTTCAGATTATACATATCCTGAGAGCAGGATCTATTTATATTGGAATATACTCGCACGAACTACAATATTGTAATGTCGTAAACCAAAAAAAACATAATCAGTAGATTTACTGGTTACGTGACAGTAATTAATAACAATGATGTTCCAATCGCGTCACAATTGTGCCATTGACTATAAGCTCCCAATATTTTGAGTACCTACAGATTTTGATATTTTTTCGTTTTAGCTTAGAACTTATTTTTATTAAACATATTACATTGGACGAAGTGTCATTGGCCTATAAAGCGTCTATATTCTTTTTTTGAAAGCGATGCCTGCTGCGTTTAAATATGTTAACCAAGGAATTCACATTAAAAAAAAACAAGTGTCACTTATCTTTTAATTTACTGGAGAACTCGCATCGTACGGTATTTGCTAATAATTTTGACTAAATTCTTACTTACGGTGAGATGTATTTCAAACAAAACGTTCGTTTTCAATCCTGGATTGATTGCACAAGACTCAAAAATTATTTTTTTTAATGTTTTACCAACATACTAAGTAATTATAAAAAAAAATGTGTAATCATGTCTAATAGTATGTAAACTCCAGCACAAAACGGGTGAGTCAAAAGCGCGATCACCGCAGCCTATGACGCTAAATGGCGTCTTCTGTAGCGAGTAAATCTACGCGGTACAGTAAGATACGATAGAGTTAACATACTATTAGATATTTTATATCGTTTATTTTAAGAATCATTATGTAATTGAGTCATTATATTAGGTTCTATCAGTAGTCTCAATATAGTGGATAAATTGAATGGTTTATTAAAAGATGTGCAACGATTACCTATCGTAGTAACTATGATGTTGTTATAGTACCATGGATACTGAAAGTGCCAAATTGTACCAAAATCCAAAAAGCCCATAAGTAGTTACCGAATGCCCACTGTCTGATTGCTGAGAGCTATTGATAATTCAGAGCAATTTTTTCAATTTCACCCTAAGAATTTAGTCATAATTGTATTTTCTTTTTATGAAAAACCTAATGTTTGATTTTATGATAGTTGTATGCCTCTTTTCTAATATAATATGTCAACATACTTGTAATAAATGGTGTTTCGTGTAGTAAACGTTTGGGTTTTATTTTACCGTACCTACCCTAGCATTAAGTAGTAACATATGTACATATCCTTTTTGTTTCGCACAATTACATTCCCAATTCCCTCCGGATCAGTTGTACAATTGACTAGTACCATTGATGGTACAAGTGAGACAACTTTGTATCTCTAGTACCATCAATGGTACAACTGATCCGAGGTTCCCAATGAGGGTTGTCATCAGGCAGGCGACCGGTCGTAAAAAATGGTCCCGGTTTTTCTCCTTCGCTTTGGACTGTCTTTAAAACAGTAATGAAAAACAGTGTCAAAACCAATTTATTCGGATAGGCACCGGTAAAGATCCTTGGTATTTCTCGACCTACTGTCGTGTCCTACGCTCGTACGCCTTTAATAAATTTTAGATTATAATAATATCTAGAACAGCGACACAACTAAAATAGTAATAGTAACTATACATATTAATTACAATTAATTGTATTAATTGCAGAAGAAGGCATACAATCTTAACATAGCAAATGCTGCTGAACGCTCTGTTACCGAAGTTATCACGTTTACGATAGTACTATACACATTAATTACAATTAATTGATTTAATTGCAGAAGAAGGCATATACAATCTTAACATAGAAATTGCTGCTGAACGCTCTGTTACCTAAGTTATCACGTTTACGATAGTACTATACACATTAATTACAATTAATTGTATTCATTGCAGAAGAAGGCAAAATCGCATACAATCTTAACATAGCAAATGCTGCTGAACGCTCTGTTACCGAAGTTATCACGTTTACGATAGTACTATACACATTAATTACAATTGATTTAATTGCAGAAGAAGTCATATACAATCTTAACATAGAAAATGCTGCTGAACGCTCTGTTACCGAAGTTATCACGTTTACGATAGTACTATACACATTAATTACAATTGATTTAATTGCAGAAGAAGTCATATACAATCTTAACATAGAAAATGCTGCTGAACGCTCTGTTACCTAAGATATCACGTTAACGATAGCACTATACACATTAATTACAATTAATTATATTCATTGCAGAAGAAGGCATACTCGCATACAATCTTAACATAGCAAATGCTGCTGAACGCTCTGTTACCTAAGTTATCACGTTTACGATATTTTTAGGAGAGGAAATGGATGGTGACAAATCTACAAATCTTATCCTACTTTGCTATCGATACGAAGACTGGATCCCACTTCCAGAGAGAAAAACTGGTCCAGTGCTAATTAAGAGCGCGTACCCTGATAGTACTTAGAGCGATCTTAAATATTATCAATATTAACGAAATACTCACTTTGAAATAAAAACACAGCAGTGCAGGACTAACTCTTGTCATTGTTTCAAAAACACGATTGCTTATTTCTTCATGAATAATGCGGCAGTATTCGACATAGTGTGTTGCTAATTCAAATATAATGAGTAGGCGCAAACCTCAGCATAGTATTTATTGACAGTTAAAGATGTCGCCATACCGTACCCATAATATACTTCGCCTGGTATTCTCTATCCTTACAGCTGGATCACGTTATTGACCCAAGAATACCTACGTCATCATTTGGGAGTAATGCCACTGTCCGTGATTGAATTACTCGAACAAAATGCATTTTTTAACTTAACACATCAATTCTTCCTATTATTATATTTAAGTGCTGGGTTCTTGTCGGTGGAGTGTTTTGCATGTCTCTCTTTCTTCCGCACAGTTCTTAACCTCCTTATATGTTTTTACGTTTATTTTTCCTTTATTTGGTCGAATAACAAACCAATTATGAACTAGTAATTAAATATATACTTAAATCTACTCATATTAAACCCCCTAGCTCGGGGGTCGCGCATTTATGCGCGCATCATTGTATGAAAAAGCATCATCCCCCGAGCGAGGGGGTTAAACATTACATAGATGAATCACACGATATACGAAATAGTATTTTATTTTATATTCATTAACTAATTAAGAAAGTCTTTAAAACTGAAAAGAACAATCAGCGGTAACACTTATGACGTAGTCTTGAGCCGTCGCGGGAAGAGAATACCCTATTCTTGTACCCTTCCCGTACCATCGAAGCAACATACTTCCCTCAACATTCCTCAAGTACTTTTTTTACATTTATCCTTAATTGGTCGTGGTGGGTAGTTCCACAGATGCACCATCAGCCTTATAATCAGACTTGAGCTCTTCTTGTAACCAATAAAATATGTGTGGGTAATTCCTCATCATCTGCCTGAATAGAACCTTTTCCAGCAGTAAGACCTGCAAATGATATTGTTTTTAAGATGACTCATCAAAAACAAAAGAAGTACGCTGCCGTGGTGACATTCACATTTCCAAGAAAGTTTGTCTTTAAGAATGCAGCTGGTCGTCTAACACATGCACCCATCCATCTATCCATAGAATCCTTTAGGCTGAAAGTCTCTGAATAGACTCCGGCCTCCGAAAGCCGCGTGGTTCCCGGTAGTGTAGAATAGGACTTATCCAAGTCTTCCCGTGGATATCGTAAAGGCAAGGAAACACATGCTAAACAAAGCTCATAAATAAACATATGAGACCTCTCCAACCCGTCTGGTCAGCGTGGAGAGCATAGGCCAAATCCTTTGGCTGCTGCTGTGGCATATGTGGCTCTAGTAATACAGACAGGGTCGTGTTCCTGCAGTGGAGACTAAAAAAGTGCGTGTCGGATTTGCCCATTCCTAAATGGTTCCGTAGCAGCAAGTAACAAAATATAAAAGTTCTACAGGTAAATTGTGCGGTTTACGATTTATGACGTATTAAAAAAACTACTTACTAGATCTCGTTCAAACTAATTTCCGGTGGAAGTTTGCATGGTAATGTACATCATTATATATTTTTTAGTTTTATCATTCTCTTATTTTAGAAGTTACAGGGGGGACACATTTTACCACTTTGGAAGTGTTTCTCGCGCAAACTATTTAATATCATTTTTGAAGACCTATCCATAGATACCACACAAGTATGGGTTTGATAAAAAAAATGAGTTTCAGTTCTAAGTATGGGAAACCCCCAAAATTTATTGTTCTTTTTTTTCTATTTTTGTAAGTTTAAAAATCTTAATGCGGTTCACAGAATACATCTACTTACCAAGTTTCAACATTATAGTTCTTATAGTTTCGGAAAAAAGTGGCTGTGACATACGGATGGACAGACAGACAGACATGACGAATCCATAAGTGTTCCGTTTTTTGCCATTTGGCTATGAAACCCTAAAAAGACCTGTTGATGAGACTCCGGGCTGGTGTTCGGAGGTGTCGAGAAAACCGAGTTAGGTGGTGTTACGCTAGTAACGACCTTTGCGATTGCGGTGCCATTCAGTCGATAGACCTAACTGTACTCGTAACTTATGGACTTCAAATGGAAGAGAATTCATACTCCACCGACAAGAGCATAGCTATTAAATATAGATAGTAAACTTATATGAAATATCGATAAAATAAGGTAATTTCGACGTTTCAGTCATCAAAACAGCTCATTGGTAACCTGATAGACTTTGATTCAAAAGTTCATGGTAAGAGTCTCGGTAGGTCGATTCAGTTTTTTCTTTTTTTATGTACTTAATAAAAATAAATCGACCTATTTTCATACTTAGCTAGTTACGAGCATTATTTTTAGAGAACCTCGTTTTGTCGGTCTTTTTTCATCTGCGGTCGCGTACTTTGAAAAAGTCAGAAAGCGCACCCCGATTCTGTTCCAACACAGCTAAAGCTGAAAGAGGTTGCGCGATAATATGGGAAGGAGACGTTATAGGATAGGTTAGTGGCTAGGTCGATCGACAATATCAGACAAATCACAGGAAATTCACAGGGAACACAGAACAAGCTGAAAAGATGCAAACGAACCTTGCAGGTAGTAACTGTGACGACCGAGGAGGCCCTAACTTCCTTGTCGGTCACCAAAGAGAGCTCCCCGAAGTGGTCCCCGTCGATCAGGTGCCCCTTCTCTTTATGCTGTGCCGTATATACCGCCAAAACTCCCCGATCCACTATCACTAACCCATCGCCTGGTATCCCCTCCTGAGTAACACACAATCCTATTTTAACAACGACTGCCTTAAATTTCCCTATCAACTACGGAATCGACTGTAGAAGCGGTATCAATCTAGAAATTACATTGTATTTGAATAAATCTACTTACTGATTTAATTTTTCAAAGTACTCGTATTTACGCCAATACATGTAAAAAAGAATACCTGTACTCATTAATCTTAGTAAGTATATCTAATTTGCCAACCTAAACATGGTAGGCTTATAAGAAAGAATAATCACGCGATACAATCCCAATCTACATCCCAACATACTAACCTCAGCTAATACGTGGTTCTCAAGGTAGATCTCCGCCCTTATCAATACAACCAACTTCTCGATCATTTCCTTTGGCCAGTCAGCAAAGCAAGGGATTCTCTTAATCAGGCGGCCGTAGCAATGCCACGTGATCTCTTTCTTCACGTCCAGCGGTAGAGACTTATAAAGGCCGTTTCTTTGTTCCACTAGATTTATTTTCGTTGCAGTGAAGTCAAAATACTTTTTAATATCTGACAGTAGTCCTTCAGAGAGTTGCCGAGCTTTTATCAGGTTTACTACACATGTTTTAGATTTAAGAATGTCATCTTCAAAATATGTATTCAGAGTAATGAAAGAAAAGCATTCGATGAGGAGCCACATGACAGCCACATTTATCAGAGCGAACGCTGACATCTGCCACAAATAATGAGGATAAACCACTGTATAATTTTCAGACACGCCCAATCTGGATCGTCCCAGAAATACCACAACTCTCCAAATATGCATGATTATAATAAAAAAGTCCGATGTCTTCATCCCGAAATATATTTTAACGAACATTTCGTCAAAGAAGTAAGTATGTCTCGTCGTTAACCTGTCGGTATTGTACATCATTGCAATCAGGGATATTGTGTCATTGTAATGTAGAAACTGTATTACAATAAGACATAGGAGGACGACCATACGCAAGAAATGAAAACACAAGGTCCTTTTAAAAGTTTTGCTGTTTCTCTGCCAGTACGATGAAAGCTCCCATACTCTGAACAGAGTGTTTAATGTTAAAAGACTGATGGCACAGTTGAAGTAATTAGCTTTGCAGACGTCACAGTCTATGTCTTTGCCGTATCGCAGAAACATGCAGAATACTACGGGAATGGAGCAAAAGGAGTGGAAAAACAACTTGGTGGAGCAGTAGTGTCTTGCCGCGAGACGCTTGTTAAGCACCACTTTGCGGGACTTTTCGTCAATGTAACCAGTCTGTGTGTTGACGTATATATCCAAGATCATGAAAACTTCCAGTATCGCAGCAAAGTAATACAGAAACTTAGGCATAGAGTAAAATATAACAGAAGTAGTAGCAAATGTGAGAAGTTTGTGAAAAATTACGACGTGCAGAATAAAGCAGTCCCAGAAATTTCTGAAAACATAGTGGATGTAAGTTTCAAAATTAAAATTGCTAAATAAATTGAAGAATCTGACTGACTTTTGTCCTGCGCATTCTTATTTGTGATACATCGGACTCACGGAAAATACGTTTAAGGTGAATATAAAAGCAAATGGCCTTGAAGTGGCGCCCTCATTTGAAATAAATTGTTAACTCGTAAATATGGTGATAATTTCCATATTGCTCTTCACCATGCACTAGATAGCCCTTTAAATTATTTTATGAACCACCGTTGAAAGTATTTACATTAGTCCGTCTAGCTTTAAAACTTGCCTCCGCCAAAAGTGGCCACGGCAAGTTTTAAAGCTAGACGGATCACCAATAATAGTTTCAACGACAGTTCATAAAATAATTTAAAGGGCTATCTAGTGCATGACGAAGAGCAATATAGAAATTATCACCATATTTACGAGTTAACAATTTATTTCACACTTCAAGGCCATTTGATTTGATTCTGATAATTTAGACACTATTCACAGAAACTCTAAAATAAACGGGCAAGTGCGAGTCGGACTCGTACATAAAGGGTTCCGTACCACCCGTAAAATGTTTTAAAACGCTGAAGAAACACGTTTCTTGTATGACGACCCCTTTTAATTTTAAACTTTATTTTATTTTTAGTATTTGTTGTTATTGTGGTGATAATAATACATAATTGGTGAAAATTTCAAGTGTCTAGCTATTACGGTTCAAGAGATAGAGCCCTGTGACAGACGGACAGACAGACGGACAGATTGACGGACAGACAGACGGACAGACAGACGGACAGACAGACGGACAGACAGACGGACAGACAGACGGACAGACAGACGGACAGACGGACAGACAGACGGACAGACAGACGGACAGACAGACGGACAGACAGACGGACAGACAGACGGACAGACAGCGGGGTCTCAGTAATAGGGTCCCGTTTGCACCCTTTGGGTACGGAACCCTAATAAAGGAATAAGACTAAAAGGTACTTCAGTAGGTAATCATACTTTATTGTACATCTGAGGTGAGAAACTATTCCTAGCATATATTTCCCACGGGTTTTTTGTGTATATCTGCAAATTCGGAGATATATATGAATATTAAGAACATACACATAGTAGGGAAAAATTACCTTGTAATAGTTGTATGCAAAAAATAATCCGCTAGTTTCCAACAAGTCAAATCAATGAATTGATGTAGGCTGAACATGACGATGATGAATGATGACTATGCTAGTAACACTATCTAAATTGATTTTTTGAGATCTATAGGAACATTTTTCATCATTAATTTACAATTTAAAGAGTTGGAAACCACATGGTTTATAAATGATAGAATATGGCTAACCGAAATTTGCTCATAGGGTGGATACAGGACCTGTGCCTCCGGAAATGTCGCATGCGTTCCATCCTCATGGCATGGGTGCTATGGTAGTAGTCCCCTGCTCGCTCGTCAGAATGGGACAGAAGAAACCAGTTGTACCAGTTCCTCTTGCACCACGTGGTCCAGCTCACCCCCTTGATGTCAATCTTCAGCACATCGCGTTCAGTAACAATCAAACAGGGATGATCGTAGTATGACTCATGGAATCCGTCTCTGCGAATTTTTCTGAACATTGTGATATTTCTAAATCGTTGCGTCGTTTCTTCAAACTTAATTTGTTCACAAATTAGATATGTATAAATATTTTGTAAAATTTGTTAGACTTTGACCAGAGAAAATATTTATTGCTTTGACAACGACGAATCATGCCGAAATCCAAAGAGTAAATACAGAAGGTACTCTGAAAATATATCTCTGGAAAATACTGGGAAAATACCTATCTAGGTCTGTGTCTGGAAACTTAGATATAAATTAAAAAATCTGGTCTGTCTGGATCTGAGATACGGAGATATGATTCTTTGGTCTGGATCAAAGATATTCTGGATTTTTGAAATACTAATCCAAGTACAGACCTACAAGATTACCTATCACTGTCACCACTGTCATTTGTATTCTCTTTGACAATTTGTTATATTGGGTTAGGTCTCAGAATAATAACTTGTCTCAGGGTTAGGTACGTTTCAGACCAACCGGCGCGCACCGGCCCGAAATTGAAACTTGTAAACAGAAATTAAAGTTCATATTTCAGTTATATTTACATTTCGCGGCAGCCGTACGACTCGGCGAAGATGATTGTAATTCGCTGCCGACTGCCGCGGTAAGCCTCGTGTCCACGTTTCTGGTATGCACGGTGACGGCGCGGCGCCATCGCCGGCGACGTGGACACACCTCCTAGAGGCTTCATACATGACTGATCGACCGAACGCCGGTCCGCCGCGCCGTCACGGCGCAAACCGGATTACGTGGACACGAGGCCGTACGCGTACGCGGCTGTTGCGGCACGTTATGGCCCGGGCCGGTGCGAGCCAGTTGGTCTGATTCATACCTTATTATTTTTTGACTGTTACAAAGAATAAAAAAGAAAGAAACGAAAAAGTCAAGAAAAGTTAACAATATTAATTTTATTGGTACAATAAATATGCACCCAAAAGACCCATTTCACGAGTCCTACTATGACCATTCGTGTTTAATCGTGGCGGAACGCGATGTATTGGACGCAGAGGTCCTAGGGTTAAGCTGGACGACCACTTGTAAGAGGATGTGGTACAACCTTTTCCTGCTGTCGTATGCCGACGAACGAGCAGGAGACTATTACCACAGCACACATGCCATGAGAATGGATCGCATGCGACATTTTCGAAGGCACCGAAATGTTATTCATCCTTTGAGCAAATTCAGGTCAGTCATTTTATCATAATTTTTCTAGCTTTTATGGTGTTCTGTTAGCCTTTGCGTAGAATGTTTGTACCTGTTGCTTTTCCTGCCAAGATGATAATAAAAGTCAAGTAAGGGGTATCTGAGAACTTGGCGATTGGCTCAGCGGCGTATTACGAGTTTCCTTAAGGCAAACTATGCACGTGCATAGGGGAGCGAGGTAACAAAGAGGCGCAAAATATGCATGTATGCAAAAACCTCCACCACCTTAGATCATTTAATGATCTAGAACCTGTTATATTAACATATGTATTTATTATATAAATGCATTATGAATATATATTTATTTATGTAAGTATATTTATGTATGTTTATGTAGGTATGTATCTTGTCTATTTATTTATTTAGTTTTGTATTGTTGGTGCACGCCAATTACCTACCTCTTTCTTCCCATTTCCTCTCGCGGGTCTACTGGAAGAAAATTCTTTAGAAATAAGTAGCACCTAAGTACTATGTTTTTTCCTTATTTTTTATGTATTGTTTGTAAATTATCAAGTGTACTTGAATAAATAAAATAAAATAAATAAACCTGGGGGTTGGCTAGCAACCTATCACTGTCTTTGTTTCTTGGCAGTAGTTCATTTGTTTTGTTTGGCTTTACCCATTATGATTATATAGGTATTAAAAAGGTACTCATATTCTCTCAAAACTCTCTTTGGCAATGTCACACAACTCACGCAACATATTTAAATTCACGACAATTCATCCATCTCTTCTAGGATCGCATTGTTCTTGCTTCCAATAATCATAATTGGTGTCGTTGTTCGGTTGTGAACTTCTTTCAGTTAAAGTGATGATGATAATAGTTATGTGGTTTTTTTGTTTATTTCAGAACAATCTGGGATGTCTTTATGCTACACGCTTACATACTGTACAAAATCGTTATTTTGTGCTTTACTTCGGTTATCTTCTGCACAATGCCAAAAAGTTCATACTATATCGCTATGTCGTTCGAGGGTTTCCTAATTTTAGACATTTACATCAACTCCCGGACTGGCTACGTCGACAGCATGAGTAGGAGGATAGTGCTCGACAAAGACTGTGTTTTGCTACATTACTGTTCCCACAAGCTTTTCTTCCATACACTTTCGTCCATACCTTTAGTTTTCATCATGTTTCTTCGTTACGGCCACGATATCAACTGCGAAATCTGCAAAGCCAATGTGTTCAACTGCGTTATCAGTTTTTTTACAATAATCAGCTTGTTCAGAGTAAATGAATTATCAAGTTACTGGAATCGCAACTGGAAGTCTTTCAAGCGGACTATTATATACCATTTTGTACGCGTCGGCGTCATAATATTTCTTATCTTGGTGCAGTTCCTTCACTATAATGATACGATTTGTTTAATTAAACTAATGCAGACGTCAATGACTGTACAATGCGAATTCTTTGATGATGCTTTCAATATGAAGTTTAACAAGTCTCTTGTAGAGAAACCAACACAGGCGTTAATTTTGTACACACATTTTTGGAGAGCTGTAAACTATATGTCACGTCCTAGTTACAACATGGCTCCGGTATATAGACTTCTATATCCCCACCCTCTAATGAGTTTATTTTCATACGGACTACTCAGTACTTGTACCATTTGGTTGACTATTGAAATATTTTCTTTTTTCACTCGAGAACGATTCTTCGATGACGAGATTTCCAAAAGCGAACAAGGTGTAAAGAATTTGATAAAAACCCGTCAGTTGCCTGAAAAACTTACAGCAGAAACAATAAACTATTTTGATTTCACTGCCACGAAATTGAAAGTTATAGAGCAGGGGAATAGGCTGTACAAATCATTGCCAAAGGTATTGAAGGAAGAGATAATTGTGCACACCTATTGTCGATTGATCGTGAGGATACCTTACTTCGATGATTGGCCGAAAGAAATTGTCGAAAAGCTAGCACTGTTGTTAAAAGAGCAAATCTTCTTGGAGAATGATGTTATTGCCGAGGTATGTATAAAAATCCTATAACATCAAAAAGTATAAGATCTAAGATTGCCATAATGGCACTTATTTTATTAGAACTTTAGTAACTATTTACTATTATGAATTTCTTTTCTATCTTCACGCCCATTTTCACGCATTTTTTTTTTAATTGCGGAACCATGGTGGTTGCTTGGTCTACAGCTCTTTTTTAAGGTATGTATGTATTGAGATAAACCAGCGTCTTGAAACTTGCACAGGTAGACGAGCAAGGCGAAGGACTGATGATAGTAGACGCAGGAGTACTGGCGGTATACACGAAGCGGCATGAAGAAGTAGGACATCTCGTTGACGGGGACTATTTCGGGGAGCTGTCCCTCGTGACCGACAGGGAGGTGACGGCGTCCTCTGTCGTGGCCATCTCCAGGTGCAAGGTTTGTTTGTTAAGTTCTTCATGTGTGCATGGGCAATTGGGCAATACATGTGTCAAATTTTTCATAAAGGAATCGTTAGCGATGCTCTTGTCGGTGGAGTATGAATTCTCTGCCATTTGTCTCTCTCATCTGCCAGCTGTTGTACTTCGCTTTACGACCCGACATTCACCTTCTCCTTTATCTGTTTCATGTAGCTATGCCTCAGTCTTCCTGGTCCTCTTTTCCTTCAATGATAGTCTTTATGAAGACGTCGTGTCGTAGCAGATGACCCAACATCTTTCCTCATCTATTCTCTATTAATATATATAATCTTAGCTAGGCAAAAAGGAGTCGTAGTGAGCACCATGCCTGGGGGCGACTTGCCATGCATAAGCACTTAATAATACATTGGTACATCCTACGGGCCATCTAGCTTCTAGGTAAGATAGAGGAATTAGATGGTTTACCTTACTGGTGGTCTGGGCCCCAAAACCAACAATGTGCCAGCTCCTACTCTTCACAGGACTAGCAATCTGTCACTTGATTCCCCCTGACGGCCAGGTCAGATTCTGGTTTTCCGCCTTTGAAATACATTATCTTGCAAAGCGTGAGGATTGCTTGGTTTTATCTTTCAAATGACATATAAACGCAAAATTATTGTTTTATGTGTAAAACTCTAATCATTAGAGTTTTATTAGAGTCTAATGTAAGACTATAAGGCAGGACAAAGTTGGGATGACGAGTCAAGTATGAAAAATATTTTTAACTTTGTCAGATTCTGACTCTCGATTCTGTTTCAGATACTATTACTTGAGAAAATTCAATTCAGACAGGTGATGAGGAGCCATCCCCAAATATTTTACTGGCTGCAAGAGCAGCTCAAGAATCACTATGCATCAAACAGGTCCTCCTTATCCGAAAATTGAGAACACCAGATTGAGAATTGGGAAGTCCACAAACTTATTTTTTTAAGTTATCACACTGGTCAATCAAGCTTTGATGACCTTGATGTGAAACTAATACTAGAACAGCACAAGCCCAAGCAGCATATAATGCAGATGAAAGTCGCCCTGAATTATGTTAAGTTAGGGCTAAAATCCGTGTCTGGGACTACTTCTATATTAATTGAACCATCAAACCTTTTTATTATGAAGGATTTGTGAATTGGCTCGTTACGGTTTTAAATAAAGTACAATTTGAGATTTATATTAGGTACCTATTTGTATCTTTGTATTTATTGGTTTATCCATAAGTACCATATTTGTACTACCTACATTAAAGAACCAGTGGTTTGGGCATATAGCGCGTGCAGATCCTATGGTAGATTGGACAGAATGAGACCATGCAAGTCATGTGCCACGTGCCAGCACGTGCCAGCGTGGAAGCTTAAAAGACCCACCTCCGATACCACCACAACATGGTCACACAGATTAAAGTCCAGATTAAAGTCGCTGGCTACAGAGCACTTCTAAACGTTCAGTTATAGAAATCCTAAGCATGGGGTGATCTTAAGCGAGAAGTAGATGCCTTCATAGAAATTCTAAGTGTACTTAAGGCAGATGTAGATGCCTATATAGAAATCCTAAGTGTGGGGTCGTCTAAGGCGAGTTGATGCCATGAGACTAAAATTATAGTAATGATGTTCCTTACTTGACTGATCTACCAAGGCGAAGCAGGGAAGGGATGCTAGAGATTCAAAAACACTGCAAGTTTTTATGTGCTCTTGATAAAATCAAATTGCGCCTTCCTCCTCTATGCCTCGACAAACTCTACGTGTAAAAAGGCTTCACGCGACGGATTTCGCTATCTCTTTCGCACGTACAGTTTGTGACAGTGCCCGCTTAAGGTGAAGGTATAGGCAAATGGCCTTAAAATGGCGCCCTCATTTGAAATAAATTGTTAACTCGTAAATATGGAGATAATTTCCATATTGCTCTTCGTCATGCACTACATAGCCCTTTAAATTATTTTATAAACCACGGTTGAAAGTCTTTACATTAGTCCGTCTAGCTTTAAAACTTGCCTCCGCCAAAAGTGGCCATGGCAAGTTTTAAAGCTAGACGAATCACCAATAATAGTTTTAACGGGGCAGTTCCTAAAATAATTTAAAGGGCTATTCTAGTGCATGACGAAGAGCAATATGGAAATTATCACCATATTTACGAGTTAACAATTTATTTCACACTTCAAGGCCATTTGCCTATATCTTCACCTTAACGTAGCGGAAGACTTTCTATACTCAGTCCTAGGTAGGTAGTGTAAGTAAATAATATTGTGTTTAGAATAAATAAAACATTGAATAGATTATCACAAATTTAATTCTAGTACACTTTGATGCGTTACAATTTGACAAAATTTCACTCACCAATGTTCGTTTACATTTTCACCATCGCTTTCACACTTCGTTGTAGAACAAATTTGTATATTCCCATATCAAAAGCAGGGCGCTCGTGCCTAACATTTCCAGAGTCAAAAGAACAAATTTTAACCAATTCTCTAACATAATTTTCGCGATTAAGATATCGAGTCGCTAAGTCGTATTGCGATATAACTGACGTAACGATTGATATCCGCGATATACAGGATATTGCGCATTTTTTCAGCAAAGTCGGTCCATGATACTCATTACATTTTACAAGAAATATTGAACGAAATCCAAAAAAATCTGCCCATTTATAGACCACCGGTGAAAGACAAGAATTCTCATATTTCCTATAAGTACAAAGACCATGTAAAAGACAAAAAGTTTGTTCTAGTATTTCGTTACACATTCTTGAGGTCTGTCAGTATCATGGACTGAACTAGCTTTCACAATTAGATCACTGAAGAAAGGCTTCCTGGATTTTAACATTTAACCACATACGCCAACGCAATCGATGAAACTTTCCAGAAACAAATCGTGCACAATCAGCGTTTTCCCACGAATATAAATCGAAATCATTTGCTATTTCGTACTGAATAAATAGAATTTTCGATTTATATTAATTACGCAATATATTTTCCCACACGTTCACATTTCCACAACATTCGTTCATTCAAAATATTTACATAAAAACTTTGTGTATAGTCGCCGCCCTCGAAAATTAAAAAACTATATCCTTACATATCAACATTCAAAAGATAAGTTTAATAATATTTCTTGAGTGACAGCCAGATAGTCGGTTAAATAAAGTTTAAAATATACAGTAGGGTCTAACAAAATATACTGATACTATTTTAAGGCTGAACTCAGTTCACGATACTGAACAACTTTCTCCAGGGAACATATATCGAAATATGAAAAATAATTTTGGTAATCCGATCCGGGTTTGTAGGAAAAGCAATTTTTTTCCATATTTCGATATATGTTCCTTGGGGAAAGTTGTTCAGTATCATGGACTTAATATTACCTTAAATAATTTCAGTATATTTCGTTAGATGTTATACATATTACGCAACAACTTTAGTTTACCGACGTAGAACCCGAGCTATGATATCAATTGTGATTCAAACCATTTTCGGTATTTCATAGACAAGTACAAATTTTATTATCTTACGACATAAAACCACAATGGATAACTATGTATAGCAAACGCCTATCACCGAGTCATTGCAACCTATACCGCTGTCAGCTACAGCTTTTATAGAATACTGAATTGCAACATGGTTTTTGGGCTTTCGTTCGCTAAAAGGCACCTTCGCTAAAACGGCAACTTCTCTTACAGGAAATGTACATAGGTAGCACAGATTTAACAGCATATCGCGGCGATAACAGTTATTGTCGTATTTAGAAATAAGTCAATAACGATATAAAGTTGCAAATGCCGCGAATTATTGCTCTTAAATATTGCATCTTTCTCACACATTTGTTTACCATTCCGCTTGCACATGCAAATGACAAAGACAGCTCCAAAACGGCAACTTGTGTTATAGGCAACTTTAGTACATTATACAGATTTAACGTTATTACAAACACATCCGTTGTGTTTTAAAGTTGCAAATTCCGTGAGTTAAAAATTGCTCTTAAATGTGGCATCTCTCTCACGCATTTATTTGCCAATTTGCTTGCACGTGTAAATGACAAAGATAGCCCAGTGACAAGCTAACTGACGCTTACTATAAACCCGGGTTCTTTTTAACAATAAATTAAATATTACCAGTGAATTCCTACACGTGTGTCTGCCTGAGTGATGGCACATATTACGATTCAAACCAACGTGCTCGCCGATATAGTGACTTGTACTACTGTTTCGAGCAATACAATTTTAAAATTACTTTGTACCATGTGTAAAAATGAGCATACATGTCATAATATTGAGCGATGCTTGTATCTTGGAGTAAAAGTAAAATGGCTTTGGACTGTGTAAGAGAAAATACTTGAAGCGGTGCTGCCAAGCGGTTTAGCCACTGATTGTGAGACACACTAGGCGCAACTCATCCTTCTGAATATGTATTAAGGCCGTACCTGAATTTTCCGGGGTCCAGTGCGGCCCCCATTTAAAATAAATCATTTCAAAGAAAACGGAGACATTATTTAAAATTTTGCTACTACCAAATCCTAGATAACCCTTCAAAGTATTTTATGAACTACTGTTTACAGTTCATAATGAGAAAGTTAAGCTTTACTACGCACATTTGCCAAAAGTGGCCGTTTTTCGCAAATGTGCGTAGTAAAGCTTAACGTTCTCACATTAAACTGTAAACAGTAGTTCATAAAATACTTTGAAGGGTTATCTAGGACTTGGTAGTAGCAAAATTTTAAATGATGTCTCAGTTTTCTTTAAAGTGATTTATTTTAAATGGGGGCAGCACTGGACCCCGGAAAATTCAGGTACGGCCTTAATGTACGGTTACAACTACCACCACTTTTATTCGGTGAAGGAAAAACATCGTGAGGCAACCTGCACACTAGTTTACTAGTGTCTAAAAATGACAGTTGTCACTAGATGACAGGTTTAGGTAGCTCTAAAAATCTGTCATTTTTTTTTTATGATTGACATATATAGGTTGCCTTAGACGGCATATCCTACTCCACCGGACAAGGTTTGAGGAGCGGGCCAAAGGCCCGGCTTCCTATATTTATATACTACTAGCAACAGCGCAAAGGGCTCCCAAGGGGGAAACCTCGGCTTTGGGCGTGCTAGGGGTTATGGCAATTTAGGATGCTGCAACACCCATGTTTTGCCTGAAGGGCCGAAGCTACGGTTGCCAGAAGGGCCTAATCAGGACGCAAATCGTCCAGGTGCCGCCGGGCGGTACCTAGTAAACGAGCTAATGTTTCTACGCCTATGCACTCGATTCCGACGAATGCGGGGGGGACGGATCGCGTGGGAACTCTGGCTACTCGGAGCCGCAGAGTTATCGAATTGGACCATGTCAGCCGTCATTTGGTCATCGGGATCGGGAAAATCTGACACCAGTTATAGCTATTAATATACCCGATAAGAAAGGAGAAGGAGAAAATAGTAATTTTCTGCGTCAAATTTTGCCGCACGTTTATAGTTTGAGTTAATTTCAGTTTTTTTTTTGTTATTTTTAGTAGATAATACTTGTACCGACCATTTGATATCTGCGATGGCCCAAAACCACCGTACGAATTAGTCCAAGGAAACAAGCACTTTCTTTAAAATTCACTACATCTACACCAAATTATTGCTAAAAAATAAGGTCTAACCAAATATACTAAATCTTTTTTATCAAAGAATTAAGTAATTATACAGAAAAAAAAATCTTCCCATACCAATGCAGTTCAGGTAGGTACTTATCTAAAGCCGGTTTTACAGTGAATTTTACCGTCCGCGCGCTTATACGTTTACCGCGGGTGATAAAAGCGGTCCGAAAGCCATAAAAAAAAATCCGCGGTTTACAATGTAATGATCCAAAACACTCAAACGTCGTGGCCCGCGCCGCTTACCAAGCGAGTATTCGAAAATGGCACTGTAAAACCACACTCACTAATTATACCAATTTACGTACTTTGCTATATATTCTATGATAGGAAGGTTAAAAAATAAGACAGAATCTTACCTTACTAATTTCTTACCTTAAAATAGTTTCAGTATATTTAATTACCCTTTATAACAGGGATATATTTCACAGTTCATTTCCTAACATAACAATAGATTATTACTTTCGACAGGAAAATTAGAGCGAGAACAATGATTAACTTCAATCTAATCTTACGTATTCTAATTATGTACAATATACTTAATTTGCTTATATAATAACTATTATAACGTTTAAATTAGGGTTACTAACGGTTTCATAAGCCGACAGCACACTTGCCAGCATCAAAAACGTCGTAGCAATTTTTAATATCAACTCTTGCGCAATTTTCTGTCAAAATCTTTTGGGAAACTTATGAGAAATGCGCGTGTAATATTTGAAAGACTGAATGTAAATGAATGCTGCAATCATTTGATAAAAAAATGGATAAAACATCAAATTTTCTAAAAATTTATATTGAAACTAGCAGTCCACCCCGGCTTCGCCCGTGGTACACACATAGCCTATGTCACTCGGGAATAGTGTAGCTTTCCAACGGTGAAAGAATTTTTTAAATCGGCCCAGTACTTTTTGAGCCTATTCATTACAAACATACAAAAATAGGTACAAATCTTTCCTCTTTATAATATTAGTATAGAAGTATAGATAACCGTTCAAATTATTTTTAAAATAAGTTTGGAAAATCCAAAAGTGCACGCCTTATAGCGGTCACTCAATTTTCACAAAAAAAACAGAACTTGAATATTGCATATTTATCGGTGTATTATGAACAAAATAAAAAATTTACTTTTAAATCTTCGCGCCATTGCCCACACAGAAAAGAAAGGTACTGCGCATGTATTGTCAATGTCAAGAAGAAAAGAAAAATGAAAAGATTAACATTGTATCCAGAAAAAGAATGGAAATTAAGAATGGCTAAAAGGCAGATGCTAAACACCGTAAAAAAAAATTAAAAATAAAATTGTCAATGTCAACGAACCTTATTTACATAGATTTAGATATACCAACGATAGGTGGATTTCAGTTTATTGCTAATTATAATTAAACTACATTGAATTAGACCGTGATCTTCAAAAGGACTTAGTTTTGGATAATACTGAAGCGTATAAAAAAAATGGACTTGATCAGATAAGTTTCTCGAGAGTTATCGTGACCACGCCAGTTTCCATACGTCCCGACACACGGACGTCCACAAAATGATTTGATTAAACATTGTTTTTATTTATTTAAAAGGCAAAATGTCTTTTAAAAATATCATAAGTGTTGAAACTAGTGTTTTTCCTTGACATTTATGTGTAAATATTATTGTACAAGTGCGATAGAAAATAAATAGAGACACATTTAGTTAAAAAATCACTTGATTTTTGTAAGGCGAGAGTAGAGCACTACCTCATATGCGCTTCGCTAATAAGGCGTGCAATATTATTGGAAAGTTTTAATAAGTAATAGCTTTAAAATCCGTTTCTGCCAAAAGAGTTATGCTATTCGAATAGAATATAGAATATTCGCTAGTTAATAAAGAGGTACTTAGTTCATAGAATAATTTGATTGATTATGTATCCAAACATGAATTTTCGGAAATTTTGATGTTTATCTTTGTTTTTAAGAAAATTATTTACAAATGAAGGCCAGTACTTTTGTGTGTGCACAGCTTAAATATATGAAAAAATGAAAATTGCACTTAATGCAGTCGGTTCATAGTGTTTGATCAGCTGATCCAAGAGCTGTCTAAGAAAAGATCAAGGTAATCATAGTAAGCAAAAGTATCGTAAATAAATTATAAAAGTAAATACTGTAGCAATCTAATGTACGTTTTAAATATAATCCTACACTGGGGAAGTATCTATAATTCCATATCTTTAATAAGTAAGATGTTGATACACTAGCAGAATATTCTGCTGCCGAAATTTCGGATTTTTTTAAAATATAATCTTTACAATGCGCCACAAAACGCGCCACAAATTAAAATAAAAAAAACATTCTTCTTACGAATATAATGGTTTCTTTTAATAATAACATTGTATTTAAAAACATTAAAATTTAGTTTGGGGCTAGCTTAATTAGTGTGATTTGTCCCTATATATTTATTTAATGTAACCATGTAAAATGTAATCAAAAATATGTATACGGTAAAACGCAATGTTTGAAAACCAGTCGATATAAAGTTCATAATTTTTAATGGTACGCAAACATCTAAGTATATTACAACACCTAACGAAGGCACAGATAGATATATAAGCCGTAATATTTTGCTTGTGTAGCGCCATACTAAGAATATAAATAAACTGTGATTTAACAGGGAAGTAAATCAAAACATATAAGAACTAACAAAAATAAATGGACCTGTTAATGTTTGGTTCAGTTTTTCTCAGCCTCAATGGACAAGTGATAATATCTACTTTACGTCCCCTGGGCCGCAAGTGGAATTTTACGCCGGCTGAATACAATATTTAAAATGATATTCCTGTGATTTGATACTTTTATTTGTTTCATCCCCCTCGATGTAATAATTTACTATTAAATTCTCTACAAACTATTTTTACAGGATTTACAGGAGTGTTATGTGTTTTGATTAAAATTTAAAAATATACAGGTTACTTCTTTTCAGTATACAATTTCTTTGTCGGCCTTAGCGCTCAGACAGACGAGCGACAATGTGCGACAGTGTCAGCGACAGCTCGTGATCTTGGCCGGCGACTCATTGCTGACTGTCGTTAGACAGTCGGCGATGGTCGCATACCATCGCCGGCTAATGTCATGGAACTGTCGCTCGTCTATAAGGGGATCGCTGAGGGTCACTTCACACTAAGTCACGACATAACGTAACATGCGTACGATTACGTAGTATTTCGATTAGTGTATAAAAAATTGGCTTCACTCCGAGGTCTCAACATCAACAAGTAGCAACATTGAGCGTGAGATGGTGATAAAGCTTAGATTAATATTGTCATTGCAATGCAACGACAGTATCGGAAGACAGCGCAGCTGTGTTCTTTTTGTTCGGAGTAAAACCACTTTTACTATACAGAATGTTACGCGTATAACGAACGACACAGCTCTCTACTTCAGGGTTCGTCTTAAAATGTCTATTAATTTACGAAACAAAATGCAACATAGTCACGCAATTCTTTCCGTCACACCTCGTCTCAATGCAAAAAAACGCACTAAAACTCCAATTAAAACGAAAGTTCCGAAACTAAAATGCGATCTGCATACAATGACCCTGTAACAACTTCGAAAACAAGACTTACAGCTAACTAATACCTAGGCTTATGGTTATGGTGGGGACGGTGAGGCGAGTGCCAGTCCGGGTGTCTGGGCTCACGGTGGTGGTGATGGTGGTGATGGCGACGCTTGTCCCGCGAGTGGGGAGCGGGGTACACGTCTGAAACCACGAGTTCAGAACCATCTTTTGGCGCCTCTCTGTCGTGCCTCCTATGGCCGTGCTTGCCGCCCGCGGCCTCATGCAACTCCTCCCAAGCTTGACGGTAGTACCTGTTGAGACCACTCCGGGATTCTGAAGAGGAGGAGTCGAGGGACGCTACAGTGTTGCAGTCGGGCGACACGTGGTGACGATAACGTTTGCCGTCGTGATGTTTCCTGCTGACGACAAAATTAAATGAGCGTCGGGTAATGTACGTTAATTTCAGCTACATATGAGTACCAGTTGGTACGAATAATGATTTTTAATCCTGCTTATTCTTGGTCTTTAATTAGGTACTGTAGCGACAGTTCAGTTACATTAATACAATGGCTAGGGGGTTCAAATACAAACCCCTACCCCCAAAAGCATATGAGTACCTCCATAAAAGTTTTAGGGCCTTGGAACGCAAAATGCAGGGCAGGCGGTTTGAAATCTATGAATGAGGTGTGTGTTTTTTTAAGTGTTTACTTGATCTTGATAAAACCTGAATCAAGCCCACCAAAATCCTGAATCCACCACTGAACCGCCCGCTGGGTATTAAGTATATACCTCATTATAATAATATTGACTTGATTTTTTATTACACTTAAACTACGTAGCGTAGCCTTTGGGTTTCATATGCAGCGAAATAAGGTTTAATATATCAAGTTTCAAAAAACTTAAATGTAGAATGTACTACGTGGACGCCTTCCGAAGTAAAAAACCTGGTGTTTCGACCGGTGCAAGTAACCATTCGTATATTATGACAATGCGTGCTATAATTGTGAATAATATTATTATGTATGTACAGTGAGTGATGTGCTGTGATCTGTGTTGACGTTCATTCAAAATAAACGTGTTTTGCTACAATTCTTTCGCTTTCGTAAATCTGTGGTGAGGTGTGCTCCGACCTTCCGACCTTTGCAGAAGCGTGTTGTCTTAGGGCTCAGACAGATTACCAACAGTGTGCCAGCGACAGTTCGCGAACCTAGAGTGCTATATTTCAAAGAAGGAGTCAGCGAAACAATACGTTTAGTATCCAACTCATCGCTTGCGTTCCGACGCAATGCATCGTAATGTTTGTAAGCGTTTGGAACCAACGATTCAGCGATAGGTTATATTGTTTTACGCAGAAAATATCATAAAATTGTCAATGGTTTTCTTAACATTTCAACATAAATGAAAAAGCAGCGTGAAACGGAACAGATTCTCCATGAAACGTTTAGCACTCCGGCCGTCATCGCAACCAAGTGTCGCAACTAGTTTAGATAGGGCAGTAGTTTATACAGGGTTACTTTTAAAACACCAGCAATATTTTTGGAGCAAGTTCAGTCCGTGATAATGAACCACTTTCCAAAAAAAACAATTATCGAAAAACAAATAAAATATTTCGGCTTCCCATACAAATCGGCGCTTAGCCTTTTGTATGGGAGGACGAAAATTTTATATCGATTTTCGATAATTGTTTATAAGGAAAGCAGTTTAGTATCACGGACTGAACTTGCTCCAACAATGTTGCCGGTGTTTAAAAAGTCATCCTGTATCATAGAATACAGTAAGAGTATACAGAACGGAATCTTCTAAAGAACGCGCAATATACAAGAACGGGGGAGAGGTGCGGGGGCGGGGAACGGGGTCGCCGTTCCCCGCCCCCGCACCTCTCCCCCGTTCTTGTGCGCCCGCGTGCGCCATTCAGTGTTTGTTCGCCTGCTCTCACCCCTCGACAAGGCGAAAACGGGGGAAAGGTGCGGGGGACGGGGACGCATATTGCGCGGGACCTTAAGAGATTCCGTTCTGTATACTCTTACTGTCTTCTATGCCTGTATTTCCCGTCAACTCCCATATACCTAATATTTTATCTATTCAAATTTCGAGTGCCTCTCCTTTGCTCGTGATCGTGTTGGTGCGCGCTCGCGTGCTCGTGCCTGACGTGCTACGCCGACACAGTGGCTTGATAGGAACCTACACCGCACCGTTACGGATTCTATCTACTACACCACAACGGTTACTGCAACAAGCTAGCCCGTTCTGCGAGACTGAAGGCTGTTTGTACAAATTCCTGAGGCCCTAGTTTAGCACCGATTCTTTAGTAACAAACATCTATAATGTCTAACAAAATAAACTGGAACTATTTTAATGGTAGATTCAGTCTATGATACTGAACAACTTTCCCCAAGGAACATATACCGAACAAAGAAAAAAAAATTTTGACCTCATGATGTTCAACTGAAAATTTTTCGTCCTTCCATACAAAATCCGTTTGCCTGAGCGCTGATTTGTATGGAAGGACGAAAAGTTTTTATCGATTTTAATAACTTTTTTTATAGAAAGTTGTTCAGTATCCTGGACTGAACTTGCTCCAAACATTTTGCAGGTGGATAAAAAGTCAGCCTGTATACATTCCAATATTGATTCTAAGCAAATTCCCATTTTAACACCTATGTACTAAATGACTATAAAAATCTGTAATGTATTTATGGCATACTGCTGCTGCCATTTCTTAAGAGTCCCTTTACCCACAGAATCAGACTTTCTCATAAAAACAAAGTCTAGCTTTTATTTTAAAACTAAATGCCAGATTTCGGTAAAAAAAATAATTTCGAATAGATTGCCCATATAACTGGTTTTCACAATCAAAATATGAACTTGAAAGAGGATATTATAATGCATCATATCATATTTGACTTGGATTTCTACACCCTTATAGTTTATTTCAAGTTCTTATTTTGACTGACCAAACTACTTAGTTACATTCCTAGATAAATGCAATTTCTTTGAAGTTACAAAATACAGCCGAAATCGGACAAATCATTTCAAAATAAATGGTAGACTTAGTTTGTATGGAAAAGTCTAGGGTAAGGGGACTCTTAACGAGTTGAAAATTTAGCTATGCGTCAAACTTTACCGAACAGTATCAGGTCATCCCTGTAACGAGTATATATTTTAGACCTTACGTGACTATCGACTTGTTTCAGTTGCAAGCCATACTTTCAAAAGAACGGGTAAGGCGACGTACCTATTCGACAAATCTTTCTCGCATGTATTTAACATTGCACTAATTCATACGAGCTGCCGTGTCATGGTCAGTCGAAACCTGCAAACGGCGTGTAAGACGATCGTTATTTATTACTCTCAATGATTTGCAAGAGTTCGCCGTGCTTTGATAAGAAATGTGGATCATGGCTTGTAATTGAGATGGATCGATGCGTAACTAATAAATGTTACTCGAATATATGTTCTGACGAAGCAAAGAGTAGTCGAACTGTTCTTCGAAATTGAGATTGTGTCGAAATAATTAACTGTCGAAATTCAGAATGCATGACGCGGGAACGAGTGCGAAGCATTCCGCGCGATCTAGACTTGAAACTACGTCAAGGGGACGCCCCGGACAGGTTGAGTCCGTCTCTGTCACACACCGTTTATAAGATAGAGATAGCTGAAACCGTCGCGGGTCACTTGTCTCTATCGAACGTAGAGTTTGAGACAGAGACGGACTGAACCTGGGGCATCCATTTGACGTAGTTTCAAGCCTGTAGCTCCGCGTTGAAACTGCTGTAACTTTTACTTATATCACCGAATTTTCATGTTCGTCCTACCAGCCACCATGTCACGCGCTGTACCTTAAAATATAAACGCACGCTATAAGGGGTTGGAGAAATGTCCAGCGCGATGCGTGTGTCGGTGGGCCCTCACGAACTCCCGCCGCCCGACCTGCTGGTCCGGGAACGGGAGTGCCAGGAGCGTGTACCACCGCGAGGGCAGCTCTCGGACCGCCGCCGGAGGCTGCTTCTGACCTCCGCTGGGGCCAACAATGTACTCTTAGTTTCTTGTTCTTGTCAGAATCTTCTTGTTCCAGGGAAATATGATTTATTTTATTTATTTAAACTTTTATTGAGCCAAAGCTATAATAGATATACTTATAAAACATTATCTCTGTAAACCTGTATATATGATGTATTGTATCTTTGTAATGGTTTAACAAAATATACTGCTAACTTTAGGGGTGAATTTAGTCTATTATACGGTATGGTAGTTGCTCTGTGTAAAAACCAGTAGCCTCGTCAAATCAGCTAGGATAAGTAGCGCCCGGCTCTGAAGCGTTACTGCTGAGGATGCAACCGGGAATACGCTCGGATGATGATGATGAATTTAGTCCATATGATACAGAACAACTTTTTTCATACAGACTCGGATCTCGGGCAGCTTTCCATACAGACTCGGATCAGCTGATCGGTTAATTTGTATGTGAGGCCAAAAAATATTTTTCATATTTCGATATTATATTCCTTGGGGAAAGATATTATGTATCATTGACTGAATTCACCCTTAAAATAGTTTCAGTATATTTTGCTAGACCACGTATTTTTATGTTCCTTCGCGAATAGTATCATGGCTGGACCTGCCTACATAATAGTTTTTGCTGTATTTTGTTTGATTTTATACACCGATTAAGCAATCCTTCTGACACAGCAGATCATTCGAGTCCGCGTCGTTTGCATTTGATATTTGTAAAAACCTAGCCGAGTCAAAATAATAATTGATATTTTTTCAAAACAAAATACCGAGTTCAATACCAGAAAAGCTAAATATTCAAACAATTGTATACTGAAATGATTTTTTTTTTAGTTTTGTATAGTCAGTTTTTCTAGTTATTTTCGTTTGAAAAACAAACCACGCAACCGGTTTTAATAAAATTTCTATGGGACCATTTGGAAAGTACCTAAACCCTTTAAAACAAAAAAAGAATTTTCCAAATCGGTCCAGGTTTCCTCGAGTAATTGGGGAACATACATAAAAAGTAACTTATAAGATTCCGACGAATTGATAACCTCCTTATTTTGAAATCGGTTAAAAATACGACGACTAATGTGCTTAAAATTAATTGTGTTGAACTTTTTAGTGAAATATTCAATGTGTAGTGTAGTTATTCAATGTGATACAATTCACATCATATTTTTTTTCTATACTATTTTATTGGTTCACGATTGCCTTCATCTTATGCCCCATGAAACTACAAGAGAATAACAGTATGAAAGTAAGGAAATAAGTTGACAATAGAAGAATGAGTAGCATTTATATTTTAAGGTACTTTTCATACCTATAGGGGCTGAAAGGAGACGAATAGAAAACGGCCTAAATAGTCGAGTGATTTTCGAGAATTGAGTTTTCGCCTTCGACGTTACAGGGGAGAAGAGTGTAGTGCAGCCCTAGTAGCTGCACTACATCCTAATGATTCTACAGTTTCTTGACAGCGATCCCAAGCTGCTCTCGCGTGTTTGAACGTGGGCCAAAACAGTTCAATGAACCCTTTAGTTTGCGGGAGTTTGAACGATGAATTACATTGTAGTTTGCACTTTTGAGAAACGAATTATATATGTCTGTCATCTCAGCGCGCTCCCTATTACTGTGTTGATCTGCATACTGATTTTCTTTTTCCTTCACACAGTCTCTGGAATCCTTGGTTATGAGACCACTGGTACGCACACCATTTAGGTCGACAGAGGCGGTATAACCAAACATTTGCTATCTTCATTGTTCACGTGACCGTATGGACTCTCTTGCAATTTGTGTGTGTTTTGCCACGGAACTAAGGTTTGTCTTCTGATCACAACGCAACCAGATATCCTTAGCCTGAGCCCATAGTTGGCTTTCGAGATTTCTTCTCCAAACATGATAAACATGTATCACCTAAAGATGCCAAAGTCCATGCGAAGTGGAGGAGAAAAATCCGGAACTGTAAAAACGATTTGGCTGTCGTTTCACGACCGGCTGCCTGCCTTCCTTAGACCCATCTTGCGAATGTCTTTTCACGAAAACTCACCTCCTCACAAGAATGACGATAGTCGTGATAATGGCCACCAAGAATACGAGCGCGCCGAACGCGCCGAGCGCCACCACCGCTCCAAGATTCAGCCTGGCGCCGACGGTCTCCCGCCGCTCGCCGTCCACTGATAGAGGCACGTTGACACCTGGCGTCTGCTCTGCGCGAATGTTGTTGCCGCTGCCGAGGATCTGCGGATTTAAAATTGGTAAAGGTTTAGCTTTCATCAACTTTTTTGATGAAGACACAGATCGGTGGTACCATGTAAATTGGCTACTATGTCATTATCATCATCTATTCTATTTTAGTCTATTTTAGTCTCCACTGCAGGAGCACGACGACTCTCTCTGTAATACCAGAGCCATACTTAACCCAGGTAGCCAGAGGATTTGGCCTACACTCTCCACGCTGGTGAGACGTGTCGGAGAGGTCTCATTGATTAAGCTTTGTTAAGCTTGTGTTTCCTAAGTCGCCTTCAACGACATCCACGGGAAGACTTGGAGTGGTCTTATTCTACTCTGCTGGGAGCTACATGGCAAACTAACTAATTAATATAATACTAAACCTAATATGAACTACGGCTACTATATAAAGAGCAAAACAATATTCTAAGAGTTATTCCCATTGTATGGGAAAAGGTACATAAATTATCACGTCTTTTCTATATGCCTTTGGGGATATATGTATAGAATAAAAGGTCTTATGACCCAGAGAGCGTATACACATTGCGTCGCCGCAGCAGCTTACTTTCGAATTAGCATGAAAGGACAACATTACCAGTAGTTGTGCGTTGCCACAGAAGACAGTAAGAGTATTATACATACAGAACGCAGTCTCCTAAGGTCCCGCGCAATATGCGTCCCGTTACCCGTCCCTGCACCTCTTCCCCGTTCTCGCCTTATCTCAGTGCGAGAGCGGGCGAACACACATTCATTGACGTGCGCACGGCGGCACCAGAACGGGGGAGGTGCGGGGACGGGAAACGGGGACGAATATTGCGCGTACCTTATGAGTTTCCGTTCTGTAATACTCTTACTGTCTTCTGTGGCGTTGCTTGCACGAATATACACAGAAAACAGCCTGTGATACTTATCCAAAAACAAGATATGGTTTTAAAAACTAAAACCCTACGGAAAGATTCGTCTTAAGCCCTTTTATTAAGTTCCCTACACGGTATGATTTAATTTATTTAATTTTTAAGTTCATTACTTAACGGCCTATAGAGGGCACCATATTTAATTTAATGTGACGTCATATAGCCTATAACATGCGGACAGCCAAGAGGGCACCATATTTAATTTAATATTACGTCATATACCCTATAACATGCGGACAGCCAATAGGGCACCATATTTAATAAATGTGACGTCATATAGCCTATAACATGCGGACAGCCAAGAGGGCACCATATTTAATAAATGTGACGTCATATAGCCTATAACATGCGGACAGCCAAGAGGGCACCATATTTAATTTAATGTGACGTCATATAGCTTATAACAAGCGGACAGCCAAGAGGGCACCATATATAATTTTATGTGACGTCATATAGCCTATAACAAGCGGACAGCCAAGAGAGCACCATATTTAATTTAATGTGACGTCATATAGCCTATAACATGCGGACAGCCAAGAGGGCACCATATTTAATTTTATGTAACGTCATATACCCTATAACATGCGGACAGCCAAGAGGGCACCATATTTCATTTAATGTGACGTCATATACCCTATAACATGCGGACAGCCAAGAGGGCACCATATTTAATTTAATGTGACGTCATATAGATATAACAAACGGACAGCCAAGAGGGCACCATATTTAGTTTAATGTGACGTCATATACCCTATAACATGCGGACAGCCAAGAGGGCACCATATTTAATTTAATGTGACGTCATATAGACTATAACAAGCGGACAGCCAAGAGGGCACCATATTTAATTTAATGCGACGTCATATACCCTATAACATGCGGACAGCCAAGAGGGCACCATATTTAATTTAATGTGACGTCATATAGCCTATAACATGCGGACAGTCAAGAGGGCACCATATTAAATTTAATGTGACGTCATATACCCTATAACATGCTGACAGCCAAGAGGGCACCATATTTAATTTAATGTGACGTCATATAGCCTATAACATGCGGACATGCAAGACGCTTCCAGCGATACCTCATTTGACAAGATATCATGGATATCATTGAAGACACGAAGGAACAATTGAACATACATACTTACATGCATACATAGCGACAAAACACATAACCCTTTTGGCTTTGCCGTAGTCGGGTAAAAATAAATTGTTTATTTATTTTTAAACATTTTTAGTTAGTTTTAAATAATGCTTATATTTATTTTAGTTTTTTCTGTTTTAATAAAGTAAATTTTTATGTTATTTTTGAAAATAAATAATTAAAAAAAAATATTTGATAAAATAATTGTTTACCTACTTATTCCCATTTTTTAAAATGTTTTCATATTTTCAGCTATGACGAAATAGATGGAGCGTGTCGTGTCAAGCGCATCTAATTGTATGTAAACCAACACTTTCACTCACGTCGACATCCCAAACTTCCTAAAACGGCAACCACGACTTCTCTATTAGCTTGGTCAAGATATGGTATGGTTCAGATTAGGCCCCTAATATGGACTTACAAAGACGAACATCCGGTAAATAACTTCTACTAGTAGACCTACTAAGTAAACACAACCAGTAGTAATAACGTTTATATCGCACGACGGACTAGTTACATCCCGCTCGTTGTTATTACGTAGAGCGAGATAGTAATAGCACTCGATAAACACTGACGCCGGTGTCATACTAACTAAGGAGGCTGGTACGGCAAATTAGACCTACTATTGGTCATGTAGAAGGCATAGACGCCCTTTACATCCTGGAAGGATGTAAAGAACTCACGCGTCTACTTCCTTGCTGGGAGAAAAGAAAAAACTTTAAGCGCAGATCATAAAAGCAGATCGGGGAAATGGGCGAAAATGCGAAACATGTAATTAGGCGATGCAGCTAGCTCCACCCGTCACTATTTTGGTTTCTTTTCCACCTTCTCGCCCACCACACTATCACGCATCACATAACACCATCCACCATCAACATTACACCATCGCGCTAAAAGTGGCCTTTGAGTCTTGCGGTCCTGGGCTCTACTTAGAGCCGCAAGATTCAAATATTGCCTTCATTATCCTCGTCTCCCGTCTATTTTTCTTTTTTTTATTCTTTCTAGAAGAGTGAAGGAAGGTGGTTGGACATTTTTTTTTTATATTTCTTTGCTCTCCTACTCTTTCTAATACCTCTTCATTGCATTTATTTGTTAATCAATCAATCTTAAATAATACCTGATTTCCAACACTATTACTTGATATTAGGGTTTTAAGAATTTTCTAGAAGGAACGAATAGTAAATGGAGTAAGGCTGTCTCCGATTGGTACACCAGAAATGGGAAACGCAGTGTAGTACGTCTAGCAGCTAGGTGGATCGACTATACAAGATCTAAGACAACTTTTTTTTAGCCCATATTGGTGTCCCAATCAGCACAGCTCAAATGGGACTGGGCGGGGCACGTGTGCCGCATGAGGCAGGACAGGTGGGCCAAACTAACCACATCGTGGGTACCAGATGGTCGTCAAAAGCGAGGCAGACCTAGGCGGAGATGGTGGTATGACTTAGATACATACTGTCAGACTGGCGGGCTGTAGCTCTGAATAGAGATGAGTGGAAGGAAAAAGAGGAGGCCTTTGCCCAGCAGTGGGACACCAATATAGGCTAAGACAACTTAAGAAGAATAAAATACCTGGTTTTCCCTCGGATGGCTGGCTACAATGATATGCGGCACATGACTAGTCGGTGACTCTTGAGTATCACCCACAGTCACTTTTCTCTCCGGTGGTCTTTCGTACACCTTTGTCGTGGGTCGTTCAGTCGTCGTCTTTGGCCGGGGTCTCTTCGATTCGGGGGGCACGAAGGGCGCAGGGGACGAAGGCCGAGGAGAGGGTCTTCTAGTAGGTAAGACTAGGCGAGGAGTGGTAGGTACAGGAGCTGGGGAAGACGTTGTGGTTGGAGCTGATGTGGTAGTGGTAGTTGTGGTTGAGGTCGATGAGCTGCGTTCTTCGGCTGGAATAGATTGTGAAAAAATATTAGTAAAGAATTAGATGAATGAGCTGTATCAGACAAATGATTATTGTAGAAAGTTGTTCTATCATGATAAAGCCGCTTACTTGTTTATCAGTGGACAAACGATCAATTTTTGATGAATTAACGCACCGGATGGTATCTGGTTCAAAAAATTGCCATCGCTGTACAGAGAGGAAATGCAGCAAGTGTGTTGGGCACCTATGGACTAGGTACTATATGAGGCGGAAGTTTAGATTACTTTTAAGTTTAATTAGTTTAATTTTATTTAAGTTTAATTTCTCATAATTTTTTTAACATCTGGGTACTATATTATTTAATGTTTAAAATTATGAATAAATGAGAGTCTGCATGCATGCATAATTTATTAATGATAAATAAATTTCAATCAGAGCAATTTCAGCTTTTTATTTATTTTATTTATTGTTTGATATTCAAACTGGCCAAAGTAATTTACAAAATGACACATTTAAAATTAAAAAAAATCCCACACTGCTCGTAATGGCCAGACTTTCAAGAGTTACTTACCTATACAGTGGGGTGCTGGTTTATCCCAAACTCCAGAAGCAAGACAAGCGATTCTCCTTGCTCCCTGCATCTTGAAGCCCCTGACACAGGCGTAATCTGCTACGGTGCCGTACACTGACGCATTTTGGGGGAACGACACGCGACCGTTTGGAATCTGAGGGGGGTCTTCGCATTGCACCACTGAAAAATATTGTAAAAAAATACATTACAGATAACTTTTCTTGTCAGAAGACGTATCGTATACTGAAGTCAAGTATTTGGCGGTATGCCTGCATGCTTTTAAGTATATCTCCGCAATATATGTATAGCAGATTGACTGGAAGACATTCTTAAATGGGATAAGTCCGCCTTAGTACGTTTTTCTTTCGAATTTTGTCTTTTGGATATTTTAGGATGTCATGTAGATTGGATTTTAGGATGTAATCTTTGGTACAATGAAGTTTACTTAGCTATAAAAAAAAACATTTAAACAAAACCCTGTCATGATTGAAAAACCTAACAACTTGGTTTGTTCGTCATCATCAGGTATTTCTTAGTATCTACTGCAGGAGCACAACCCTGTCTGTACTACCAGAGTCATACTTAGCCAGAGTAGCCAGAGGATTTGGCTAACACTTTCCACGCTGTCCAGACGGGTTGGAGAAGTCACATTGATGTTTATAAACTTGGTTTGTTACCAACATACTTTTTAGGTTTGACAGAGGTCATCTCAGACGATGTATCCGAACAATGAAACTTTTAAAAAAAAGATAAGTTATTGTTACTTTTGGACGGTTCATCTTAGTCCATTGGCAACATTAAAAACAATTGGTCACCCAGAGAATTATATTATCTTTGCCCAGAGGTACAGAAGAATGTACGAATTTGCCAAGTTGCCAACATTTACATACCTCCTTGAGTATTATAACGTCAATAAAATAATTACAACTCGTAGTAATTTCGTCACACGCGCCCCCATTCCGGCATAGAAAGCTCTCTTCATGTGAAAAACGTCGCGTTCCCACACGGGAGAGCGCCTTACTATCAGATTACTCTTGTATCACAACCAAACTGTACAGAAGCGACGCCTCACGTTTACGATCTCTCTCGACTTAGCGCTTTCCGGGTATATGCTTAGTTTTACTTTGGAGATCATCAGGGTCCGCTGTCCTTTTTCTTCGCCACTGTACATGGTCTTTGGCATCTTTGGTTGTAAGATCATTGGATCGCGTATTGGCCTCAAATACATCAAGTTTGGCCACCGCCACTTACATACACGAAAAACAAACGTCAAGTTTTTCTTTTCACTATTTCTTATTTCATTATTTAATTTGAGTACTTTAGAACTGCATCTTGAATGCCTAAAAATCCCTATAAAAACGTCAAGTTATTTGGGTCTTTTCTGCCAGAATTCGGCTGAAGCAACGTGACGACATGGCCAGAGCGACTCAAATCTATGATGAAGTGGCGATAATTCGAACTAAATAAAGCGGATTAGATGGATCCGGGGCTCCGGGCTACTCGTATTTATTTTCCCAATACCCTGACTGGGTTCATGTACTTACCTACTAACCTTACTTAGGAGTGCATGTAAGCGAAAAATAAAAAAAAATAAAGAAATTTAGACACTAAGTCAGATTAGAGACGGCCTTTCGTCAAAAGGTTCTAATGCTATCCGTAATGGCAACAACTTCTTGAACTAAAAATCTCAAAAACATTATATGTATATAACGTCTAACGAAATATACTGAAACTATTTTAAGGGTGAATTCAGTTCATAATACTGAACAACTTTCCCCAAGGAACATTTATCGAAATATGAAAAATTATTTTTGGCTTTCCATACAAACTCGATCAGCTGATCGGTCTACTTGTATGGGAGGATTATTGCTCATATTTCGATATATGTTTCTTGGGGAAAGTTGCTCAGTATCATGGACTGAATCCACCCTTAAAATAGTTTCAGTATATTTTGTTGGACCCTGTATATAGATAAGTTTATTTCCACTTCCTAGCATGTGCAGAAGAGAAGACCCTGTATATAGATAAGTTTATTTCCACTTCCTAGGTATGCGTGCAGAAGAGAAGAGTTTATTTTCTGTACTATTATTATTTTACTGCGTTAATAGTCGTAGTTGCCACTAGACGGCGATACCATCGCATTTCTAGCTCTGATTGTGAAGCAAACTGCGAGGAAAGTCTAACGCCATTGACATGTGACATGGAGTCACGCCGCTGACTCCAGATACCCTATCTGTACATACCCTATCTGTACACGTCTTTATTCTATTAGATACTAGCAGTCCACCCCGGCTTCGCCCGTGGTACACACATAGCCTATGTCACTCGGGAATAGTGTAGCTTTCCAACGGTGAAAGAATATTTTAAATCGGCCCAGTACTTTTTGAGCCTATTTATTACAAACATACAAAAATAGGTACAAATCTTTCCTCTTTATAATATTAGTGTAGATAAAACAGGTGTTAATTATAGTACAGTATTGTAAGTGTTTTCTGGTCCAAGAGAAAGGAAATTAATGTTAGAAATTCAAGTAAATCATGCCAGAAGTTTTTATGTTGCCGTGTGCTTCCCGACCAGTAATAGGATTACTCCATATTTTCTTGAGCAGTCATAAAAGGCGACTATAGGACATATCGACTAAAGAAGCATATCTGTGATCCCAAGGACGGATAGACGGTAGACGTTGGGTGGCGGCCGGTTGTAAAACTACAGCCAGGTTATTTAAATTTTAAGTAATTACTTTACCTGTGAAAAATACAACCTAAACCTTTGATCAGAGACAAGAAGCCCAATTTCAATTTGGTACTTCTTTTGTTCAGTGGGTTACAATTACAACTTGAAAACTACACCGAATTGGCCGTTCAACAGCTCACAAGACTCTTAATCAGGTGACGACTTACGAGTACGTGGCCTATTGGTAACCACTCTAGTCCGCCACTCGGAGGTTCTGGGTTCGATCCCCAGCCAGGGTAAGTTTTCAAAATGACCTTTTTCAAATTGTCTTGGGTCTTGGGTGATTATCTTTATCTGCATCCATTATAAAATATAGTACATTGACTTAGTATCCCGTAATAGTTAAGTTTAAAACTTACTTTGGGGCTAGCTTAATCAGTATTCATCGTCATCATTATACATACTATCACGCCTGTTTCCCACAGGGGTAGGCAGGCATGCACCTCCACTTGCTACGATCCTGACAGACCTCTTGCGATTCACCTACATTTATCATTATTTCAGCCGCATAGCGTCTACTGTTGGACATAGGCCTATAATTTCCATATGCAATCAGTGTATTTGGTGCATCATCTATTTATTTATTCATTTATAGTTAACCCACACTCCGCTTTAAGACCCTTGTTTCCAAAATTGGTTCCTGGTAAACTCACCGTCACACCGAGGTGGCGGTCCATTCCACCTCTCGTCAATATCGCAGACCAATCGCGACCTCCCCACCATCTCGTAGCCTACGTCACAGGCGTACTGGACGTGGGATAGATATGACACCGACCCGTTGATCAGGGAGTACGAGCCGTGCGCTATCTCCGCTGGAAAGCCGCATTCGATTCCTGGGGAATGAAGGGAAAATAAAGTTAATCGTGAGAGAAAAGTAAAAATTTCACAGGGTTTATAACGATAGAAACTTGAGAAATTCAGTAGCCGTATGCAAGATCTTGCCTACTACGAATTTATTATATATAGCTATTTGAATCTTAAAAATCCCTGATACTTAAGAACGCCATCTAGTGATTAGTAGCGGAACTACCGATACGACTTGTTATCCGTAGCGCCATCTATTATATGCTAGAGAAAGCCCTGACTTTTAAGCATTAACCCCCAGTAACTTTTAAATGGCCGAACTAATTTTCATCAAACATATCTAAGAACCACCCAAGGGAACTTGCTTTCACGTAAAAAAAAACCGCATCAAAATCTGTCCATCTGTTCAAGCGCTACGATGCCACAGACAGACAGACAGACCGACAGACATTAGCGTCAAACTTATAACACCCCTCTTTTTTGTCGGGGGTTGAAAATAACTTACGTTTACAAACAGGTGGGAACTCGTCATAGAATCCAGTGTCAAGGCACGTCCGAACAGTAGGCCCGACCAGCAGATGGCCCTCATCGCAGGAGTACTCCACAGAAGCCCCTACTTCGAAACTCTCAGTCGTCATCGTCGAGTTCGGCGGCTGTTCCGGTCTACCGCACGCTTTCGGCTCTGTCGGACAAATGAATTTATAAGACCAAGAAATACAAGACTAAAATTAATCGCTTTGCTGACGTAAACATCTCAATAGAGAACCAAGTAATAAGGAATTTCGCAAAGCAGAATTCGCAGGGCTACCAACAGAAAAAGACTTACGATGCTGGCATATGTAGTTGAGACGCGTTTGACAGTCAGTATCTGCCCATAGCCATCCTTTGCTCCCGTCAAACCTCGCGCAGTCTTCAGTGCCCCCTGGGGCGTTCCAGAAGGAGACTGTGACGTCATTGCCGTTGACCCACTTCCAGTTGGTGGGGTCTTGGGGGTCACGGACCGCCCCCATCCAGTATTGGCTGCTGCTGTCGCTTCTGTCGAAGATATTCCATGGTCAATTCTGATAAGTTTGGGCTATAATCATTTTGATGTAAGCAGTATATGGTAAGTCTAGAAAAAGTAGGCGTCATTGTCTACATTATGACTAAAGTAATAATCGCTACGTACTCTATTTCAGTAACGTTTATTGTTAATTATTGGTTTAATCACAATTCTCGGGACAATATCTAAATTAGAAATATGTGATGAAAAATTTCACCACGAGGCGTAAGTTCGAATTTTATTCGTGAAGAAATTTTCATCACATATTTTTAAAGAGAACGTTTACTGTATGGAGAAGACACGTTGGTACCATTATTTTCGTTTTTAAAATTCTAGACTTATTGACCAGACTTTAGTTGTATTGATTTCGCAATGCAGATAATATTCTTCAAGTATACTCGTAAGTAAAGACAATAGGGATGATACTGGGTCAGAAAAGTATTATTCTAATTATTCCGTTAGTTAGATTATCCAAAAATAAATGTTCCCACATTTTTCAGTTTATCAAAAAAGTAACAATTCACAAAGATACAGAGTATCTAAGTTCCAGAGTGGGGGTTGTGATGTCACCGATGTGTAAAAATCGTACGAAAGCGTGACGTCATGCGAAATGTAAATGCGCTTTATCTTCGTCATTTGTTGTTTCTCAGAGAAAAGAAAAATATCTGTATAATATTTTTTAATAATCTAACCGATGGGCTAAAAATATTTTTTCAGTCATCATGCCTATTGGGACCAAGGAATACGCTGCACTCGCGATTTTCACAAACATCTTGTGTTATGTAGTTTGATATATGTTGAATATTTTTTGGATATAGTATTCAATGATACAATTGTGATTTTGCAAATATACTTTTATCTAACAATAAAAATTAAAAAAAAAACACTTACATATTACATAACGTCTAACAAAATATACTGAAACTATATTAAGGGTGAATTCAGACCATGATACTGAACAACTTTCCCCAAGGAATATATATCAAAATATGAAAAATATTTTTTGGTTTTCCATACAAACTCAGATCAGCTGATCGGTCACAATATGTTCCTTGGAGAAAGTTGTTCAGTATCGTGGACTGAATTTACACTTAAAATGGCTTCAGTATAATTTGTCAGATCCTGTATACTCGTAATTCGCAATACGCTATGCAACAAATCAAATCAGATACTTTTTTCTAAATGTCAAAAACAAACATTTTCTATGGGATTTCTTGAAATACTAGCTGGTACCATGCGCGCGTCTTTTTTTCCTAAACCATCCCTGAGCTATAACGAAAAAAACAAAAAAAAAATATTGAATTCGAAAAAGTAAATAGTAATATATAATAAGTATAAAGTAGTTTGTATAAAGTTTACGATTTAATAAAGGACATACAGACAAACATTCATTTATATATATATATATAGATTGATTTATGACGTCATAGTTTTTCTGCATTAATAAATCTAAAATCACGTTCAAAGTGGATGTGATCAATGACAATTAGTGGCATTGTTTTGTGACGTTTTAAAAATTCTATTAACAGTACCAAATAATTTATTTTTGACCCACCGTAATACCCAATTCAAGCTTTTTAATTTGATGAAGATCGACTCAATTTCGCAGTATTTCTTTCTGCTTCATACTTAATAAAGTGTGACTTTTTACCCACCAGTCAAATTTTTGGAGCGTGTCCCGACCATTGTACCGAACTAAGTACTTTTCATACAAATAATTATTCAAAATGGTAAAAAAAATCGCCCTTATTTTAGAAATCCGTTCGGCGGAGCGCTGATTTGAATGAGGGCGAAATTCCTTTTTTTGGAAGGTATTTTAGTATCATGGACTGAAATTGCTCCAAAAATTTGGCTGGTGGTTAAAAAGTCAACCTGTATAATATAGTTGATTTGTTGAAATGGCGTGAATGCTTAATATCAGTTTTTTTAGGGTTCCGTACCTCAAAAGGAAAAAACGGAACCCTTATAGGATCACTTTGTTGTCCGTCTGTCCGTCTGTCCGTCCGTCCGTCCGTCTGTCAAGACCCTTTTTCTCAGGAACGCGTGGAGGTATGAAGCTGAAATTTATATCAATTACTCAGGTCTACTGTCCCTTGAAGCTGTGAAAAAATCAAACTTCTAAGCCAACGCAATCAAAAGATACAGCCGTTTATGCCGCAAATTTTCGACACTTGCAAGGGAATCAAAACCTACAGGGTGCTTCCCGTGAACTCAGAATCTTGAAATTTGGTACGAAGCAACGTCTTATAGCATAGATAAAGGAAAAATTACGAAAATCATTAATTTTTAGTTACATCACATAATATATTTTTTTTTAATAATTTTAAACTTACTACCCATTTCCTCATAAACGCGTAGAGGTATTAAATTGAAATTCATACCAAATACTAAACCTTGCAGGTTAGTACGGAACCCTCGGTGCGCGAGTCCGACTCGCACTTGGCCGGTTTTTTTTTTTTTTAATTATGTTATTTTATACATATTTTAAACACGCCAGCCACACATATTTTCTGCTTGGTCTTATGGTTGACCGGTAGAGAATGCCATATGGCATTAGGTCCACCACCAATATTTTTGTGCAATAAAGTTTTTAAATAAATAAATAAATGCTGTCGACGCGCCACAAAGGCTGCGTCTTTAAAAAAGTCAACGCCATGTTTTTGGCACGCCGACGGCAACCCTACTAATTGAACGATACCTTTTCTTTTTTCGTCACTCCAATTAGAGAAAACGTAACTAATGCAAGCATGTCTTAAGGTGCCATATTTGCAATTCATCTAGTTTCCGTACAAAATGTATCCGCAGCTGAAACAACTGTTAACAGTCCACACATGTCATGTTGAGCAACGGTCTTCAAACTAGGTAGCAGGGTTGGCAAGCCTTTATATCTTGCGGATCTGGGCGTACGCTACCGACTGCCTCCGTGGTCCAGTGGTCAAAGCGTGTGCCTTGTGATCCGGAGGTCGTAGGTTCAAATCCCACTGGGAAGCATACTTTGTGAAAAAGTTGTTTCAAGTCTGGATAGGATATTGCAGGCTTGAATCACCTGATTATCCGAAAAAAAGATGATTCCGAACTTCGGAAGGCACGTAAAGCTGTCCAGAACGCCATATGGCGTTGGTAAACATATCCTAGGATTCGTTCTGGTCTACCCTTTGGGTTGCGGACGTCAGGCGACCGTCGCTCTGTGTAAAAACCACTAACCTTATCATATCATCTAGAGTAGGTAGGTAGCGAACCCCGGGCTCTGAACCGTTACCGTTGAAGATGCAACCGGGAATACGTGAGGATAATGACGATGGGCGTACGTACGCTACTGACGGCGCTGCCCTCATAAAATATATTATTGTCCCAAGAATAAAAATGGAACTCAAAAAATCATTACAAAAAGTAATTTAAATTAAAATGTCACTATTTACCTAAGCATACATATAGCGACTCACCGGAACCCAGATAAACCCTGCGTGGTTTTCGTTGTTCGGATCTTATATGTAAAAGTGTAGTGTTGTGAATATTGAAGAAAATAATTAGCAAAAACATTGATTTTCATCTGCCCACAAAAAATAGTGGGGATAATGCAAGTAATGGTCAGTAAAACACATTTTTTTGAATTAATTTTCACTGTGTACTATAATTATTATCATGACCACATGTGGTCTGCCACACTGTGACGAAAGACAGCATGTCTAACGGAAGGAACAACCCTGTATTGCGGAATGCGTCAAGTCACCAGCGTAGCGAATCTGTAATCCTCTTCGACAGCCTTAGTAATTCTACTATATGTATGTAGTGGAGACTTAAGAGGCCCCCTTATCCTAGTCGTTTCCATACAAACGAAGTCTATCTTTTATTTTGAAATGACATGTCAGCTTTCGAAAGTAATTTAATTTTTCAAAGAAATTGCAGAACTAGTTTTCGACAGTCAAAATATAAGCTTGCAAAAAAATATAAGGGTGTAGAAATTTTCCATACTGATACACTAAATTTTGACTAAGATATTAGCTAGAATACGATTGTATGGGAAAGTCTGAATCTGTATAAAGGGACTCTAAAGAGGCTTCATGAACGACGATGACACCTGTATTCAGAATATTTGTTTTTTTAAAATCAGAAAACCACATTTGTTTTTACTGCTAAGTATCTTGCTGATCTAGCCACACAGTATAACTAATATAACAATACGGGCTAAAGAGCGTGAGCGAAGCGAGCTTGAATTTTTTTTTTATTTAAAAAGAACCTTTTTACAAAATTAATAGTTTTTTTACAGTTTTATGTGTTTCGTAGTCCACGTGATCTTAAATCAAATCGGGCACGTTTATTATTCAAGTATAAATTAAAGATATTACTGAAATAGTATCTACCTCTAATGGTGATGACATACATATACAGAACCCAAAACCACAGGCCAAAATTAAATATGAAATTGCTGTTGCGTTTATAGAATATTCATTATTCGTGTATCTCACATTAGTTTTAACGATTAACGGAACATCAATAATGTTTGTGCAATAGTAAATAGAACATACCCATCATTTTCGCATCAGCTAGAAGTAGTTACATATGCAAGTACGTACATTGAGTAATATATGACTGGCTATACTTACAGCCATGTTTACCTAATGTATTCTTCTATATAATTTAATTATAAAAAATTAACTCATGTGTTGAACTACGAAGATGAATACAATAGATAAACATGCCTGTAGTAATTAAATATACATTATAATGTAATTAAAAAACAAAAATAAATTAACCAGTTAATGAAATATTAGGAAATGCCTTGATGTAAAAGTATATTTGTTAGTCCGTTTTGCAACAGATTGATATGGTTTTTTTCACGGATATAGGCACCTAAAGGTTACATAAAAAACCGTGATAAAACGTAGCCTACGGTTTATCACGGTTTGTTTATGTTTTCAAATTCCATTAGACGTGTGCAAACAAAGTTGTGGACAAAAGCTTTCTTCTTTCAATTCTCAAAGTTACTTATTACAAATATTAGGTACTATTCCTCTCACTGATATGGCAGAATTCGTACTTTGACTATAATATTTTGTAGGAAATGTGTTAAATTCTGGAATTGTAAACAATTCATTGGTATTGTATACAATTTCAGAATTTAACACATTTCCTGTAACATAATATATGGATACTGAGAAAATTGTAGTGCAAAATAGGTTTTCAGAAGAAAGGAAGGAAAATAAATGTTTATATATTTTACATGAATCTGCAAGGACGGAAAATATAATAACCTTGATTAAAAAACTGTTAAGGGAAATTTTTGCACTATATGTAATGTATGTAACCTCCCAGGTAAGATTGTTTCAAACCTTGACTTCAAGTTCCTTTGGTTTAAAAGTTATAATAATCGCAAGCAAAATACAAAGAATCCACTCACCGATGCCTCCTCCACAGTTCCCAGCTGATAAAGCCTTGGAGCGCGGGATTACTCTCATCCACAAGGCTTCCTCCTCTCGACCGACAGAATCCCAGCGCATCCCTGAAGTCGGCTGGCTGTCTGTCATAGAATATGTAGCATTTCCCATTATACGTCGCCGTACTTCCGGGAGGCTGATCTCTGAACTGTGGACATCTTTCTATTGGCAACGCTTGATCTGTATACACGAATGCTTCACAAATGGAGAGTTGGCTAGGAGTTGAAGCTTCTAGATGGACGCTAACGAAGGCTCCGGGCATTGGAGGGTTGCAGGGCAGGAAGAGGGGCTGTCCTTCCTCGAGGAAGCCGGTGAAGCGGTTGCAGATAGGGTTGGTGCCCAGGTCTGGACGGTTGTTGCCCACTCGAACGACGATCACGGCGGGCTTGTTGGCACCTGGAAGTAAGTGGAATGTAATTGGCAAGTCTGGTCGCAAAATGTCTTAGCTGAAGAACACCCGACAATGGACTGTACAAGCTTGCCATGATCAAATCAGGATTTAAAAGCTGACTGCCAATCTTCAGGAATGAAACGGTAGCTAAAGAAGAAGAAGGCAAGTTTGGAAGGAAGTGACTCTTTTTGCACGCTTAGCGAGAGTCAAACGCTGCTTTCAGATCCGGATGGACATTAAATATATTTTTTTTTATTTCTAATAAGTATACTCATATCAGCCACAGCTAAACGTCCACTGTTGGCCTTAGGCCCCTTCCAAGAATTTCCAAAACGACCGAACGAAAGTGGCGTACAGCCAGCGTTTTGCTGCAACCTTGCTTAGGTTGTCCGATCATCTAGCAGGGGGGGTTTGCATTCTACGCTATATCCAACGCTGCGCTTGCCGGTACGTGGCCACCATTCGAAAACCTTTCTGTGACGTTAGTTCTTCTACGAATCTCTTTATTTCCGATTTTTGTCGGTAGCTTTTGCACTAAAAATAATTAAAAATAATGACCTTCAATAAGTGATATAGGTATTTATCCTACATTGAATAAAATTTTTTGACTTTGACTTTATATAGAACTCAAAATTCTAATCTTTACATGCGTGAAGTGTATAAACTCGTCAGAGCGATATATATTTACCGCCTTATTAAAGCCGTACCTGAATTTTCCGGGGTCCAGTGCTGCCCCCATTTAAAATAAATCATTGCAATGAAACGGAGACATCATTTAAAATTTTGCTACTACTAAGTCCTAGCAATAACCCTTCAAAGTATTTTATGAACTACTGTTTACAGTTTATAATGAGAACGTTAAGCTTTACTACGCACATTAGCCAAAAGTGGCCGTTTTTCGAAAATGTGCGTGGTAAAGCTTAACGTTCTCACTTTAAACTGTAAACAGTAGTTCATAAAATACTTTGAAGGGTTATCTAGGACTTGATAGTAGCAAAATTTTAGCATTTTTTTTAGGGGCAGCACTGGACCCCGAAAAATTTAGGCACGGCCTTAAGCGAAAACTTTCCGAAAGAAACCCATTTAAAAATTTCCAAAAAATTCCGGAACTTCTTTCAATTCTAAATATCTTTATTATCATAGGATATTTATAATATCTCTTAATAATAGTGACTTTGTCTTGTTTTGCACAAATGTTGACGTCTAATCGTTACTTACAGCTAAGTTTACGCCGCTTCCTAGGCGCAAGTGCAGAAGAAGCGGCAACAAACTGCACTGCACGTTTTCTCCAAAGACGTCAACTAACAAACTTAAAACTTAAAATTAGTTATATGGATGGACTGAGATTACATTGTTTGTTATGTCATAATTAAATTGAATTATAAGAATTACGAAATTTAAAATAATGTCAATTTGTAAATTTAGTATGTACCAATGTACCTAAATTATGACATGTCTAAGTATACAAACCTTTAAGAGGGACCCGCGCCAAGCTCAAGCCAGACCTTTTTGTCTTTAAGATAGTCATCGGTCCTATAATAAGCCTTCTCACAAAGTACTTTCTTTACATAAGCTTTGAAATTTCTGTCTGGCATATCAAGGACCGATTCTGGCAATTTATTATAAAAAAGTATACACATCCCCATAAGACTTACTGACTGTATTCAGCCTGTAATACGGGCTAACTAAGTCATTCTTATTATGTAAATTTCTATCTGTAAAATCACTTACTTTATTGAACATGGAAATATTTTTCCTTACATACATTATATTTTCAAATATGAATTGTGATGCAAAAGTAAGTATACCTATATCCTTGAATAATTCTCTCAGTGAGTCTCTCGATCCTAAACCGTAAATGGCACGAATTGCTCTTTTTTGTAAAAGAAAAATAGTCTGAATGTCGGCCGCACTCCCCCATAGAAGTATTCCGTAAGACATTAGACTGTAAAAGTAACTAAAGTACACTTGCCTAGCAGTTGCTACATCTGTCAATTCTCTCATACTCCTAACAGCGTATGCCGCAGAGCTAAGCCTATTAGAAAGTTTAGTTATATGAGCGCCCCATTGAAGTTTCGAATCAATTGTGATTCCTAAAAAGGTAGTACTTTCAACCAGATCGAGTTTCTGACCATTAATTAGTATGTCAACGCAGGCTTGATTCACATTAGGAAGAGACAATCGAATGCATTGGGTCTTGTTCGCATTTAACATGAGGTTATTGGCTGAAAACCAATCAGAAATTAAAGATAAGGTGCTGTTCACCGCGCTAGCATCACTGTTATGTCGATCTATTTTAAATGTTAGCGAGGTGTCATCAGCAAACAGCATCATGTCAGCCTCTTTCTCAACCATGTAAGGCAAGTCATTGACATAAACTAAGAAAAGGAACGGTCCTAGAATTGAACCTTGGGGTACGCCCATTTTCACATTAGACCCGTGTGATTTTACGCCGTTTATATCAACAGCTTCTTTAAAGTTTAATAGATGATTACATAAAAGCCAACCTAACGTAATATGACGATGATGAGCCGTGGGAAATACAGCAAAAATCACGACTTCATATTCAAAACCTGGTCTTTCACGACACAAAGAAAGACATAAGTAGGTACATTCTATTTTTTATATATTTTTAACACATCATTGTCGCAAGTTCCTTCAGACATGAATGGACTTTCGCCATGGCATGACCTGCTCACATTATGTCACGTAATATTTTAATAGACTGCGTGAAGAAAACAACTTTGACGATGGCTCTAACTTACAGTGGCTTTCTGACTTTCACTTGCAAGGTAGCTATTTGGGCCCACCGAGCCTCGAACCGTTAACAATTTGATATAATAATACGAATCTGTCGCTGATCTCTGGAAAGTTTGCGATCGGTACCTACCAGCTCGAATTTGAAATTTTCCACGCCAACGCTCCAATGTTTGACTTTCATTTTTGTTTAGTCGAGTGACAAATTATAAGTACTTAAGGCAGGTAAATAAGGTTATTTACCATCAGAAAATGCGCGTTCCCGTCAACGGCAAGGCAAACTTAGCGCGAACGGTTAGTACGAGTACAGCTTTACCTAATATGACCTCCCACCCTAAAGGTCATGTTTATGGTTCGTTAATGCTGTTTAAAAGTTTGGGAATTGTCTTTTTACAGAGGCTAAGTCAAGGGCGTCACGCTACGCCATCGCGTTACAATGACATCCTAATTACATACCAAAACTTTATAATAGTAATGCATTAGATCAAGATTTCCAACTAAGAATAGCTATTGATGGTCTGATGAAAACATGAAGTTTAGCAAAAAGGTGTATCAGACAAATTTGATTGTTTACAGGGCACTAACATAGAACTTCTTTATATACAACGTGGAAGGTACATACCCGTAATAAATCAAACCACGGTCTATACTAGACCATTATAGGATAGTATGGTAAAATAAAAATGACAGCCGAAAAACAAAAATAATTTTCGGCTTTTGTATGAAACAAAAGTGTGCGGCCGCCCGGGCGATTTGTATGGGAATATCGAATTTTTTTTAAACATTTGTCTGTTATTTTAATTTCATTATACTTTAGTCATCTAGTATAGCCCGTGGTTCTTAGATCAATGATCTAAGCCGTGGCTGTGGCCGTGGCACAGGCCGGAAACTCCTAAGGTACGCGCAATATGCGTCACCCAGGCGTCCCCGTTCCCCGTCCCCGCACCTCTCCCCCGTTTTCGCCTCGATTTCTCACGTTGGCCGTCAAGAACCGGGGGAGAGGTGCAGGTGCGGGGAACGGGGACGTATATTGCGCGTACCTTAGAAGAGTCCCTTCTGTTTACTCTTACTGTATTCTGTGGCCGTGGTTCAATTTATTACGGGTATGTCCCTTCCACTTTGTATAACGTCTAAAATAATATAATGAAACAATATAGGTGCATTCAGTCCATGATACTGAACAACTTTCTCCAAGGAACATATATCGAAATATGAAAAATATTTTTTTGCTTTACACACAAACTCGGATCTGCTAATCGCTCAACTTGTATGGGAAACAAATTTTTATTTTTATTTTTATATAATGTGCCTTGGGGAATGTTGTCCAGTATCATAGACTGAATTCACCCTTATAATAGTTTCAGTATATTTCGTTAGACCATGTATATAGTAATCATCATCAGGTCTTTTGTAGTCTCCACTGGAGAAGCACGGCCCTCTCTGTATTAGCCAGAGTACCTAGAGGATTTAGGCTACACTCTCCACGCTGGCCAGACGGGTTGGAGAGGTTTCATTAATGTTTATTAGCTTGAAAAAGGGAGAGGTAAGAAGTACCCGTAACCGAGGGGCATGTATGAAGAGGTTGATGAGTGTAGACAAAGCGAAAGAGGTCGGTCAGGATCGTAGCAAGTGGAGGTCCATAGTCTCTGCCTACCCCTGTGGGAAACAGGCGTAAGAGTATATATGTATGTATGTTTAGCTTGTGTTTCCTATGTATCAAATCTTTGCACACACATTGATAGCCCGTTTAATATTTATATGTAATATTTCGTTATACACCGGCAAACTGTCCGTCCATCATACTCGTAATTTGTCGTACGTAACAATAATTCCGTCCAATTTCTCAGCCCAATTCCATCAGGCCTGTCGGTCCGGCGTCGGCATCCAGCCAGACTGGTCGGCAACGTGGTTCGGCGCACAACAGGGCCACAGACAGGGCCGCCTGACCGGCGCGAGCGCCGCTTCACAGATATTGGAGCAAATATGATATTTGTGGGACAAAGTTAGCATGAGTGTTTTCACTCAACAGGGTTACTTTTTAAAGACCGGTAACGTTTTTGGAGCAAATTCAGTCCGTGATACCACTTTCCATAAAAACAATTATCGAAAAACGAAAAAAAAAATCAGCTTCCCATACAAATCGGCGCTCAGAAATTTTGTATAGGAAGACGAAATTTTTTATCGATTTTCGATAATTGGTTTTATGGAAAGTAGTTCAGTATTACGGACTGAACTTGCTCTAAAATCGTTGCCGGTGTTTAAAAAGCAACCCTGTATACAGACGTCCCAGCAGAGTAAAATAGGACCACTCAAAGTCTTCCCGTGATTGACGTAGAAAGCGACTTAGGAAACACAAGCTAAACAAAGCTTATAAACATTAATGAGACCTCTCCCACCCGTTTGGCCAGCTTGGAGAGTGTAGGCTAAATCCTTTGTCTGCTCTGGCTAATATAAGGCTCTGGTAGTACAGAGAGGGTATAGCTTGTGCAGTGGAGACTAAAAAAGACTTAATTATGATGACATAGTTCAGCAGTAATTTAGAGTATTTCTGGTTCAAACTCACCGCAGCAAGGTTTTCCGAAGTCCAGCCGCACCAACTGCACCATGTAGGGCTCCAGTAAGTTGACGTACCACCAGGGCACGCGCTCCGCCTTGGTCAGGGTACAGGTGTCGGCGCTGAAGGAAGACGCTGTGCTGCCGTCCAGGGCACGTTGGGGGACTCCGCCCTCGTCCGTAGATACCTGCATCGGTGCTTTGCCCGCTGCCACATTTAACACTGAAACAAATATGAAGTAAGTTATTCTGTGATCTTTAGTCCGAACGAGTTTAATTTTAGACGTTTTAAACTCTAATGCGGCACCGGGGCGGTTTGATAAAATTTCCAAAAACTAAATTGACAAAAAAAGCCATTTAATTATCGAATCTGCTCTCAAAATTTCAGGAGAATCGATTGAAAAATACGACCTATAGAGGATGACATTCCGAAAAACATACGAAAGCATTTTTGCTAGCAAAAAAAAAATGCCATGATAAAGACGTAATAGTGTATATGTTTCTTTGCTCGGCAAATTAAAAAACAACGACTGTCAAGAACGCCATCTAGTGATGAGTAGCGAAACTACCGATACGACTTGATATCCGTAGCGCCATCTATACACATCTATACATATCTTACATCTGCTAGAAAAAGTCCTGACTTTCAAGTGTTAATCCCCAATAACTTTTAAACGGCTGAACCGAATTTCATCAAACATAGCTAAGAACCACCGACAGGGAACTTAATTTCACGTAAAAAAACCCCATCGAAATCGGTCAATCCGTTCGAGCGCTACAATTCCACAGACAGAAAGACATTAGCGTCAAACCATTCTTTTTTATGGGGGCTTAAAAATAGCTGTTACAGTAACAACCTCTTTAATTAAGACGGGTTCGAACAATCCGTGTCCGATTTGTTACATAACATGATATTCGCAAGCAGCACAACGTGTTTACACCAATTTGTCACGAATGTGCAAGTGGCACGCGATGGCTAATTGCTTATGTTTATGCATCCATACCAGAATTAAATAATGTCTCAGGTGGCAGCAATTAGCCGGCCGAGCCTTAAGTGAGGGCAATAAAAAGGCTAATTGTAACACAGTGATATGTATCAGATCTATATAGTGCAGCTTCCGGTCTAGAATAGGACCACTCCGTCTCTTCCTGTGGATGTCGTATGAGGCGACTAAGGGAATAAGCACACACATCTGTGCACAAAAATGCAGTTGCGCACACACACAGATGTGTATGCGCAACTGCGTTCCGTCGGGCGGCGGCTGGTTGTAAACCTTTTCGCACAAATGATTCCCAAAGAGGGTTGACGTCAGGCAGGCGGTCGTAAAACTATAGCCAAATCATTTATACTATTTCGACTATTTCTTCTCCACTTCGCAAGGTAATTTTTGCCCTCCCATACAAGTTGACCGATCCGAGTTTCTAAGGAAAACAAAAAAAAAATGTATTTCGATATTTATTTATTTATTAAATCTTTATTGAACACAAAGGTACAAAAGGTGGACTTAACGCTAATGCATTCGCTACCAGTCAACCTTTAGGAAAAACAGAAAAATCAGTTTTATTGCGATGGGCGCTACAAAACATTGAAATTGATGCGAAACATGGATATTGAATAATAAACGGGCAAGTGCGAGTCGGACTCGTACATGGAGGGTTCCGTACCACCGTACAATGTTTTAAAACGCTGAAGAAACACGTTTCTTGTATGACGACCCCCTTTAATTATTAACTTTATCTTATTTTTAGTATTTGTTGTTATAGTGGTCATAGTAATATATAATCGGTGAAAATTTCAGGTGTCTAGCTATTACGGTTCAAGAGATAGAGCCCTGTGACAGACGGACAGATAGACAGACAGACAGCGGAGTCTCAGTAATCGTCCCGTTTGCACCCTTCGGGTACGGAACCCTAAAAAAGATAGTGACAGGCTGGCAAAAAGAAGACTGCTGAGCGAAATAGAAAATAGAAGAGGGAAAATGATTGGTCACTTAATACGACATGACTCCTTATTTAAAAACATACTAGAAGGAAAGATAAAAGGTAGAAGAGGTCCAAGACGACCAAGAAAGAGCTATATAAACCAACTGAAAGAAAAAGCAGGGGTTATGTCGTATCAAGCACTAAAAAGTAAGGCAGAAAACCGAGAAGTTTGGCGCATACTCCACCGACAAGAGCCACTAAGCTCTTAAATAAGAAGAAGAACAAGGCGCTACAAAAAGCATTGTTCGATATTGTTCGTGGGGGAAAGTTATTAAGTATCACCGACTAAATGTACCCTTAAAATAGTTTCAGTATATTTTATTCGACGTATACGTGAGTTTTTTATTTGGTTTGGACTGTCATTGCCCGAGAATATTTTTTATTAGAAAGTTAATTTAACTACTCAATAAAATACGTGATCATAACATCATAACCCTCTTTTCCGCAGCCGGCTAAATCTACGACAGTCGTGAGGCGTGACGCGTGACAGGTGGACCGAAAGTGGATCAATACGAACGGTAAATGTATAAAGTATACTATACATGTTGCTAGTAGTTGAATGGGTTGCTAGCCGCATCGCATTAGCTATTGATATGATTCGCATTTTCGCCCATTCCCCTGATTGGCTTCTACGATCCGCGCGGGAAGAGAAGTAGCTGGTAAATTCTAAGTAATTTTTTTTCTCCCAGACTGGCATGGAGGATTATTATTATAATTTTTGAAGGTCTTATTTTCTGGTTCGCTTCGAGATCAATCAATGCCGATCAATGAGAGCACTCCAACCCGTCTGACCAGAGTGGAGACTTGGAGAGGGTAGGCCAAATCCTCTGGATACTCTGGCTAAGTATGGCTGGCAGTACAGAGAGAGTTGTGCCCCTGCAGTAGAGACTAAAAAAGATCTGATGATGATAATGATAGATAAACACCCAAGGCCCTGGACAATTTGAAAAAGGCCATTTTCCAACTAGCCCTGGCTGGTGATCGAACCAAGAACCTCCGATTGACGGACTAGCGCATTAAGGTGAATATAGAAGCATGGCCTTGAAGTGGCGCCCTCATTTGAAATAAATTGTTAATTCTTAAATATGGAGATAATTTCCATAGTGCTCTTCGTCATGCACTAGATAGCCCTTTAAATTATTTTATGAACCACCGTTGAAAGTATTTACATTAGTCCGTCTAGCTTTAAAACTTGCCTCCGCCAAAAGTGGCCACGGCAAGTTTTTAAAGCTAGACGGATCACCAATAATAGTTTCAACGGCAGTTCATAAAATAATTTAAAGGTCTATCTAGTGCATGACGAAGAGCAATATGGAAATTATCTCCATATTTACGAGTTAACAATTTATTTCACACTTCAAGGCCATTTGCTATACCTTCACCTTTGAGGTCGCACATTTGCGAAAATCGGCCACTTTTGGCAAGTGTACAAAGAAAAGCTTCACGTTCTTACTTTAAACTGTAAACAGTAGTTCATAAAATAGTTTGAAGGGTTACCTAGAACCAAATTATAAATTATATCTCCGTTTCCTTTCAAATAATTTATTTCAAATGGGGGCAGCACTGACCCCGAAAAATTCATGATCCCCTGTACTATTATGTATTCTGTGCCAATACGCCACGGAGGTCGTCAAATTTACTTATTCTTTAGAGATGGGTTGCTAGTCGAACTCTTACCTCACACACGCACCGCCAGTGCTTTTAAACCGCTGGGACACTACCGCTTTAAGCATGACTAAGCAAACAAATATTTAAGATTTAAGTAGACAGTATTTACATGAATATGGGTTAAGCCCTGACCTTTAACATTTCGGAGAGTAGGTACTTTCTTAAAACTCGAACGAAAGTAGTCAGCACCTAAATAAAATTTAAAATATATAAATGTTTATTACTTTCACAGGTCTGAGTGTCTGAAAAACAAATTTCACCTTCGATTGTTCGGAATACATGAATACATCTAAAGTTATTGTTTTTGTTTAAGTAATTCATGTTTTCGGGTTCCGTACCCAAAAGGTGCCAACGGGACCCTATTACTGAGACACCGCTGCTGTCCGTCCGTCTGTCGACTCTATCTCTTGAACCGTAATAACTAGAAACTTGAAATTTTCACCGATTATGTACTACTGTGGCCGCTGTAACAACATATACTAAATAAACCGGCCAAGTGCGAGTTAAACTCGCGTGGATAGGGTTCCGTACAGTTAATTGAAACTTTATAGGTTTGATAAAATAATGAACTATAATTTATATTTTTTTCAAAAGTTTAGGCTTAGTACATTCGGAGATCTGGGGGGGGGGGGGGGGGGAATGGTCAATTTTCGTCTTCTTTCTTGAATAAAATCAAAACCATTTGTTTTACAATAATAACAAAAATATATTTGAGATCCTTATAACAAGCCCTTTCATTTGATATATAACATAGTAAGTTTTGCACAACTTTTTTTTTATTTCCTAATTTTTCCCTCAAAAATGACCCTTATTTTAAAATAATATTTATTTACTTTGCACATATGTGTTAGGGTCATAGGATTACACCATCGTACCAAATTTCACTAGATTTGGTCCAGTAAATTCGGAAAAAATGGGCTGTGACAGACGGACGGACAGACAGACGCACGAGTGATCCTATAAGGGTTCCGTTTTTCATTTTTTGTACGGAACCCTAAAAAATAATAGTTAAAGGGATTCGTCATACAAGAACCCTTCTTGTACGAGTCCAACTCGTGCTCGAGTTTTTTCCATCTTCTTGCCAACCTAAGTGGCCTTTGGGTCATGCGTGCGTAAACTATATTGAAAAATATCTTCCTGATGAAAGCCGAGACCAACGGCTAAACGGACATTCCAAAGCAAAAAGGAGCTCAAGATATTTTATGCCTCTTGTGGTTACCTTATTGAAAACTTCGAATGCAAAGTCACGGCCAAGAATATCCATATATATACCTATTTAAATAATTTTAATTTGAAACGTCCCACTTTTCCAGCAATGGACTGGCTATCAGTGTCGGTGGGTCAGGCGACATGTGACTCATCAGAATCAGAATCTACGGCCTTAAAAGGACGCGCCTTGTTTTGGTGTGGCCAAGTGGGACATACCATTGACCAGTGGCCATATCATATCGTTGAACGAAAATCTCAGATTCTACTTGAATCTTTTATCTTTTGTTTATCAGCCTATATGAATCCAATGCTGAACTTAAGTCCAGTCCCAGTAAAGGGACTATTTGATAACCTCCGTGACGTATTGGTAAACATGGTAGTCCGCCACTCGGAGGTTCTGGGTTCGATCTCCAGGGCAACTTGAACAAGTTTATTTTCTAGGAAAATAAAAAACCAGGGAGTCGACTGGTCAACAATATTTTGTAACAAGCATACTTGCAGCGGTTTCTAATAGAATTTAGTACACAAAACATGAACCTAGTTATAAAAAATGTGTAGGACGTCTAAATTTTCTATTATATAACATCAAAAATATATATATTTATTATATTTTGTTAATTTTAAAATTATACCATTCGTTTAATTAGGTGCTTTTCAATTTTCAAATACCAGTTTAACACTGTGCAAACCCTACTTTTTACAATACTTTTCACATCAATAAAATGGACTTATTAAAGATTTTGTGCGAGTCGGTATAACGGTATACAATACGCGCAGTACACAATGTATGGGACATATTATGGTAACTTAAATTTTGTATAACTCCTTTCATAAAAATAGTTTAGTGGTAAAACAAATTATGTTTTGATTTTGATGAGTGATTACATTATTTTATGTTGCAGAATTAAATAACCTGCTCTGTGCAGGTTATTTAATTCTGGCAGGCAGCTATTTACTATAAATAACTGAAAATATCAGAAATTTGGGAAAATCGGATCTTTAGTATAACATTATTCAAAATTCTGATGTCCTAGGAATAAAAGTAAATTATGTCCATATATACTTTACAAAAATTTATAAGAGATTTTACAAAAAATTACAATTTTTGTCGATCAGTGTGTCAAGAACACCATTTAGTGATGAGCAGCAACCGCAAGGGAACTTGCTTTTACGTAAAAAACCGCATCGAAATCTGTCCATCCTTTCGAGCGCTACGATGCCACAGCCAGACAGATATTAGCGTCAAACCTATAACACCCCTTTTTTTCGGGGGTTAAAAATGGCCATTTTCAAATTGTCCTGGGTCTTGGGTGTTTATCTATATGTATATGTATTTATTTAAACATATAGTTGAGTCAGTATCGCATAACACAAGTTGATAACTTAACGAGAGAAAAGCTAAAACTTGGATGTACCAGCTGCTTTTCTTTCCGCGCAGATCGTAGAAACCGATCAAGGGAATGAGTGAAAATGCTTTATATACCTATTTTGTTAGACTCTGTATGTAATAAATGTTGCAAGTCCTTAAATACGACATTACGGAACAATAACAATAATGTTGCCTTTTTAAAACACAATAGCTCTTTTGTCATCCACAATAGGTTAAGTTTGAATGGTTAAAAGTCATACTAGTCACTTTCGCATTCCTTATAAAAAGGGACACATTGCCAACATTGTACGGTCGCTGTCCTGGTGGTTTTATTTCTCTTTATTATCTTTGCAACGCTAGCTGTGTTGCTTCAGAGCCTGGGATCTGTGTTTTTTTACTGTTCTTCTCCAAAGTGTGGAAGGAAGAGCGGGACAGGGTCGACCTCGGCGAACATTCAGCGATCAGATTGCAGACGTTCTAAAAAAAGGAGAGGCAGGAAGTACCCGTAACCGAGGGGCATGTATGAGAGGTTGGTGAGTGTAGATGAAGCGAAAGAGGTCTGTCAGGACCGTAGCAAGTGAAGGTCCATAGTCTCTGCCTACCCCTGTGGGAAACAGGCGTGATAGTATGTGTATGTATGTGTATTCAATCATGTCATAAGTCTCAGGGAAGGATGGCGAAGCGAAGACCATATCCAGAGGATGATAACAATAATGTTAATTTAGACCGACAGCCTGCCCGACGTCAACAGTAATTGATACTATTATACTATACTAGCATGTAGCAGGCCTGTGTCACTCCCCGTTTAGGTATCGAAAATGTACCTACATTATTAGTATGCGCGCAGGCGGCCCCTCCGGATGGTAAATTCAGTTACACGAATCGTTTGTCCAGAGTAATAAGAATGAAATTGGCTTGCAATGGATGTCTAGGTATCTATACGAAACGGTGCTGAGTTCTGACGTGAGCTAAATTAAACCATATCGCTAGCCACATTGAGTAGATATTTCTTTGAATTTCTTTGCTGAGTGAGTCTTCTGTACGTTAGTATTATTTATTCTGTGCCTGTAGGTCTTGTGTCCCACTGATAGGCAAAGGCCTCCCCCTTATCTTTACGTACGTCCATGTCTTCTGCCACACAAAAATTGTCGAAGACTTTTTATTTTTCTTTGATTGATATAAAGTCCAACAAAATATTCTGAAACTATTTTAAGGGTGAATTCAGTCCACGATACTGATCAACTTTTCCCAAGGAACATATATTGAAATATAAAAAATGTTTTTAAGCTTTCCATACAAAGTCGGATCAGCTGACCGGACAACTATGGGAGTGGAATTACTATTTTTATATTTCGATATATGTTCCTTGGAGAAAGTTGTTCAGTATCGTGGACTGAATTCACCCTTGAAATAGTTTCAGTATATCATGTTAGACGTCTAGTCAGCCTAGATTATGACCAGTCATTTTCTTTCTGTATATGTCGTAAGAGATGACATCTAGGCTCGTGCTAAAGTGAATTGCAAAAGAATGAAAGAAATGCATAAGAAGATCTTATCATGTAGGTACACGAGTAGGTACACGTGAGTACACTCGAGTACTCCACCGCACAATGTCCCACGATGGGCCGAGATGTGGTGAATAAGTGGGACGCAGTCATTCACGCGACGCGGTAGTAAACACGGTAGGTAGGCGGGGTTGCCACTCGCAGGAAATTTTTACAAGCTTTTATTTACTATTTAACTGAATAGATAATAGACTACAAAATAAAAATAAAAATATACTAATTTGTGCCATCTTCTTTCATTATAATTTTAATATGTAGGGTGTGGAGAAAAAAAATTTTTTGTTTGTTTGTTATTTAACTTGCCCTGTTTGTGGTTGTCTTTTGGGTCAAATCTTGCAAGCTTGGGTCATGATGTGAATAACATGAATTATCATTGGGTTGGGGTATGTTATAAATCTCTTCGATGCCATCAATAGCATGTCACACGTCACCCCATCACTAAGGTAATTTTGTATAACCAGGCCTATATCACTCCCCGTTTAGGTATCGAAAATGTACCTACATTATTACTATGCGCGCAGGCGGCCCGGGTGGTAAATTCAGTTATACGAATCGTTTGTCCAGAGTAATAAGAATGAAATTGGCTTGCAATAGATGTCTAGGTATCTACACAAAAAGGTGCTGAGTTCTGACGTGAGCTAAATTAAACCATATCGCTAGCTGCATTGAGTAGATATTTCTTTGAATTTCTTTGCTGAGTGAGACTTCTGTACGTTAGTATTATTTATTCTGTGGTGTAGTTTATGGAGATAGCTACGATTGAATGGGACAAAACAGTGATAGAGGTATATGATGTCTTTTCTAGTTTTACATAATAGCTCCTTGATTGGTCTTACTTTGTGAAAGACAAAGTTTAATACCGCAGTGCTTTGAAAATAATGTGAAGCTAGTTTCGGACGTCGGCAAAGGATGGCAGACGCTAAGTTGTTAGCCACATTGAGTAGATATTTCTTTGCTGAGTGAGACTTCTGTACGGAGTACTATCCTATTCTGTGGTATAACCATAAATTATGCGGCTCTCGTTGCATCTTCAGAGATTTAGTTTCACTAAGTAGGAGCCACTACTTGGTTTCCGATTGAGGTGAAAATGAATGTGCTTATGTAAATCAGATGACAATGCAATATTATTATAACAAGAAGCTAATCTAATAATAGAGTCGGAAAGCCAGCTTCCGGATCCCTGTATGACTTGTTCTCGAAAATTTGTTTATTTATTTATTTATACTTTATTGTACACACATATACATGTTTAAAGTACAACAGGCGGACTTAATGCTAAAAGCATTCTCTAACAGTTAAACCTTTGGGTCGATTGGAGAGTTTTATGTGGGTGTGAATATATAAAGAAAACTTAAACTAAACTAAATTTAAAAGATATTTGTATATAGATTTGTTCAGAATCATTAAACTGAATTTACTCTTTGAATCATTTTAGTACGAGTATACTTTGTTGGACGTTATATAAACCATACATTTTGTTTTATTTATACTATTTTATTCATAGAAATTTTGATATAAAATTATTCTAACCAAGAAAAGAGCAGAAATTGTTTAGCATATTTCTCTTTAATTTATATTGAGACGATACACAGCGTCCAGTGCTGCCCCCATTTAAAATAAATTATTTGCAAGGAAACGGAGATATCATTTAAAATTTTGAGCTAGCAAAACCTAGATAACCCTACCAATTATTTTATGAACCACTGTTTACAGTTTAAAGTAAGAACGTTAAGCTTTAGTTTGCAATTTTGCGAAAAACAGCCACTATTGGCAAAAAAAAAACACTGGCACTTCGGGAGTGCCAACAAAAGTGAAAACTTAGGTGGTGTCGGTAACAGTGTCGCGAGTTCAATGGTTTTTTATTATCCCAAAGAATGCCTCACGCACCTAAAGAAAATTTTACTTCAAAAATAGTTTACAGAACGAATTCTATGGTTTATATTATATGTGGGGGACAAATTTCTGTTTTTCCTAAAGGTTGACTGGTAGAGAATGCATTAGCGTTAAGTTCACCTTTTGTACCATTTGGTCAATAAAGATTTTAATAAATAAATAAATAAATGAATGTTGGTAGCAACCCTACATAACGGCGCTGCACTTGTCTCGTCGCTAACGGTGGCGACCGGTTCTCGGCCGATCGATGCTCGAGTCAGTACCCTGGTTACGATTTACGATCGATGACATTGGTAGCTAATGATCTTGGGATTATTCATTGTCAAACATACTTACACAAAATCCCAAATGTCACTCTCTTTTTAACCGACTGAAACAAGAAGGAGGTTATCAATTTGACCTGTGTGTTTTTTTGAGTTGAAAACTTCTTTAGGCGCGTTGGGCATTTTTTGACATGGGAAAAAACCACTGAACTCGCGACACTGTTACCTACCACCATGCCACAGAATACAGTAAGAGTAAACAGAAAGGAATCTCCTAAGGTACGCGCAAAATGCGTCCCCGTTGCCCGCACCCGCACCTCTCCCCCGGTTCTTGACGGCCAACGTGAGTCATCGAGGCGAAAACGGGGGAGAGGTGCGGGGACGGGGAACGGGGACGCATATTGCGCGTACCTTAGGAGATTCCGGCCTGTGACCATGCTCAAGTTTTCACTTCTGTCGGCAGTCACGGAGTGCCACTGTTTTTTTTTTGTATGTTAGGCGATATCTTCGCCAATCCGCTAGTTTCCAACAAGTCAATCAAATAAACACTTTTTTCTAAACGTTAAAACAAAAAAATTCTATGAGATTTGTATGAAATATTGGACTGTGACGTCACAGTTTTTGGAGTAAAATAGCGCTCTTAATATCCGTATTTCTGCATTAATAAATCTAAAATCACGTTCAAAATGGATTTGATCAGTAGCAAGTGACATTTTTTTGTGACGTTTAATCTCTAAACTACCCAATCGTAACCCGATTTAGATGAGTAGTCAATGGTCACCTACTTAAGATGCCAAAAAAAAGACAAGTAGAGAAGATTAAAATTCCCAGTAGTCCTACTGGTAGGTCTATTAGGACAATTCCCAGTAGTTCTACTGGTAGGTCTATTAGTACAAAAATTCTTAGTAGTCCTACTGGTAGGACAAACTTGGTATGTCTACTGGGACTAGCTCGTCGTCATTGGCAATATAAAATTACAAGGTTCAGGCAAGACAGAAAAGATTCTATAAAATGACATCAACGAATTCTACATCGAAAAAAAAACTTCCACACTGGTCTGGCCTCTGGCCTAAACGGCTTGATGGATTTTAGCTTGAGAGGTGTCGTTAGATTTGCCCTAACTCTGAGAGTGACACTGGGTATATCAAAAATTGAAATAATCCAAAATGGCGGATTTTCGCGCCATATTATGTCTTTAATTTTTTTTTTATTCAAAACCTATCGACTGGGGTATCAAATTAAAGGATTTTATAGAAGGATTACAAAAATATATACAACTTATATGTTGGCAGTTGGGATTTTTGATTTTTTTTTATAATTTCATGTTGACTATTGTATCTATTTAATTTGTTTGTATTATTGCATTTTAACTAAATACATTTAGAAAAGTTGGAAGAACTAAGTTTTAAAATAACTTTGGAACTCAAGCTGAAAAGTGTGTCGTAACGGTGACGTCGACCGCGATGATCGAGTCGCTCCAACAATCGACTTGATTGATCGATTATAGCCGTAATACAGGTGTCGCAGTCATTTACAGTTAACTGTCATTTTTTGTAATGTAAGTACATATTCATGCGTAAACATGGATGATTTACTAGCGCGTCATATAATTTTTCTTTATTTTTAATAAACAAATATAAATTGACATTAAAAAGAAAAAAAAGACAAACATAGAACTTAAAAATAAAACTTACTACAACCGACCTCTGTGGCCTAGTAGTTATCATGCCAAGCTGTCACACCGGAGGTCCCGGGTTCGATCCCCGGTCAGGTCAAGATGAAAAATGATCTTTTTCAAATTGACCTAGGATTGGATGTTTATCTATACCTCTATATGTGTTTGTTATAAAATATAGTATCGTTGAATTGGTATCCCATAACATAACACACGTCTCCAACTTAAAATTAAAAAAAAAACATAAAAGCTAAATAAATTACGTACAAAATAATAATATGCCAACTATATATTTTATTCAATTGTAAAAAAAATATAGCAAAAAAATTTACCGTCGGTTAAATAGTAAAAAATATTTTAAAAACAGTACTAACTAGCGAACAATTTGCTTCAGTAAGCATGTGAATTAGCATTCTCCACACAACAGTTGTCCGGAATATGGGTCAAGCAGCGAGCAGAGGCGCGGAACGCGGCGTCGTCGTTTCGTCAGATCACTCTCGATTTCGAGCCAGTAGTAGGTACGCTGGTACGAACGTACTACATTCGGTAGTTTCCGGTGCCAATAAATTATAACAAGTTCAGAAACTATAATTATACAGTTTCTTATCTTCTGTTTCTACATCTTAGCGCGTTCCCGGTTGCACCCTCAGTTGTGCTGCTTCGGAGCCCGGAGTGCGCTTTCTCGCTTTTTCTTCTCCATATCCGTATACCCAAGGATGCCTTGCAAAGTAAAGAGATATAGCCGAAACAGTTGAAATGATTGGGCTATAGTTTTACGACTGGCCGCCTGCCTAACGTCAACGCTAAGGAATATACAGTTTATTATCACTAATGTTAAATAAAACTATTTTTAATGAGCAAATATTTAAAATAAATACCATTTCATTACTTGCCCTTTTTAAACGATCCGCAAATACTATTAATATCAGTTGAACATTAACCTCAGGCTTTCTTTCCAAACCTCAAATGACTTTGTGTTGGAAACAAATAAACTGTGGTTTCAGCCATTTGAAGAAAGTGAGGAGTAAGTGATTGCCATGAAGAATAACTTTCTCTAGTGTTGTGGAACATTCAAGTATAAGAGACTACTTTTTAGGACTCATACATTCTTTATCCCTAAACATTTTGTCTTGCGGCTCTAAGTAGACAGATTCGACGGCCACAAGACCTAAAACCATTTATATTTAATTTTACGACTCAACCCGCGAACTTGGAGAAGCAACGTCAGTGATACTTTCTATTTTCTTGACAGATAGATAGATGGATAATATGTTTATTTTTTGATATGGACACACAAAAAGTAAAATTATACACACAGTCACACTTCAACATGCTCAAAATAAATAATTAAATTTTTAATAAAAAAAACAACCAACTTCAATTTTTTTAGGAGTTTCTTCCATATCTCAAAAGTTCTTCATCATATCTTCACCAAATTACAATGGGACCAACTTGGTAGTAAAGGCTTTCGAATAAAAAAGAATCATCAAATTCGGTTCACAATTGGCGAAGATATCGCGTAACAAACATACATAAAAGAACATACAGTCAAATTGATAACCTCCTCCGTTTTTGAAGTCGGTTAAAAATAGCAATAATTTGTTGCATATGTGTGCTGCAGCAAGACAAATAGGTCAAAGCTCAGTCTTAAACGGCGTGTCGTTTAACCACCTAGCCCTGCCGAATCAGACTCATTTATAAATTCCGTCTCCAAGATTCGACTTATCCCAGCCCTAGCTTTCTCACATTAAATACGAATTACCAGGTAGTAATCGTATGTTAGAAGTAGGAAGTTTTTTTGTTGACAGTATTATGTACGAGTACCAGGATTGGGTTGAATAACGGTTAGCTATGTACTCATAGCTGGCATTTTACTATTAAATCATGTTTGTCCACATCATTATGTAATAATATGAAGCGCTTGCGTAATTCCTTCAGTAATTACAGTGTTTTCCGCACAGAATTGCTACTTAGGGCCGTACCTGAATTTTCCGGGGTCTAGTGCTGCCCTCATTTAAAATAATTAATTTCAAAGAAAACGGAGACATTATTTACGACTTTTTCTTATTTTTAGTATTTTTTGTTATAGCGGCCACAGTAATACATAATTGGTGAAAATTTCAAGTGTCTAGCTATTACGGTTCAAGAGAAAGAGCCCTGTGACAGAGGGATAGACGGACAGACGGACAGACAGCGGAGTCTCAGTAATATTCCCGTTTGTACCCTTCGGGTACGGAACCCTGAAATTCGCGTGTCTGTACATTTAATAAATCTATCACCCGAGTGACAAATGAGAAGTAAATTCCCAGTTGTCACCTCGGAGGACAGTGATAGAGGGGACTACTGGGATTAATCGAAAAATGAATTAAGAACTGGTAAGAGAATACTTTTATTTTTTTACTACTACTACTATATTTTTTTATTTTTGAAATGGAAAAGGCAATGGCGAACCACTTCATTATCTCTGCCAAAATATAATAATTGTGTGCGTTTCTTTCTACACAATGTCAATTTCCACAAGCTTGGCTCTTTAATGTAGGCATACATAGACAAAGTAGTCCACATTGACTGCCTCAGTCACCTCTTCAATGTATGTCAAACGTAAACCGCACATTTACATGATACTTCCTTGGTAACATTGGAAAATATATTGTTTCTGCGTAGGCGGCTAGACTGGTTAACATCTATATTATCAGACTGCAGCGAAAGGTCGTCGACTTGGAAGTGGCAGTGGGCATTACTTATTAGCACTTTCGGCAGCTTGCTAAGTATTTTCGACGCATCTGCTCACACTCTGGGTCTATATAGAGACTTGGGCCAAATATTGTCTTGGGCCTTGGGCTATAAAGGCCAAGGTGGGCGTGACGGGGTGGAACAAGTAAAATATTTAAAAAATCTTTTTTAAAACAAGCTTTTATACAAAGTGGAAGGGACATACCCGTAATAAATCAAATGGCGTTTCTATACAAATCATCCGGCCGGCCGCACACTTTTCTATGGAAATGCCAAAAATTTTTTTAGTTCTTTGGCTGTTATTTCAATTTCATTATAATATAGTGATCTAGTATAGCCCGTGGTTCGATTTATTACGGGTATGTCCCTTCCACGTTGTATACTAAAAAGTTTAAAATGCTCCTCAAGACGAATCAATTGAGCCCTCGCTGGGGTAGGCTGTTTTATCACAGAGATGCCGTGGCCTTCTGGCTTCATCATGAGATCAGGAGTGCTATTTTTCATTCAGGGACTCACATTACGAAGGATTTGCGCGAGTGTTTCCAAACGGGCGCATTTTTGAATTGATCGTATGCGAAGGATTTGCAACGAGTGGTCTGAACATCCCTTATCTCAGGTCTGAACCACTCTTAATTTTGACATTTGTAGCGTACAAATGTCAAAGAAACGTTCCGTTTACACTGGTTTTTTTTTTGTTGTTGAAATGTTTAGAAAACCATTGACAAATGTATGATATTTTCTGCGTAACACAATATGACTTATCGCTCACAAGACAGTTTCAAAAATACGATGCAATGCGGCGGAACGCGAGTGGTGAGTTGGAAAACTACACGTTTTGTGTTTCTCTGAGTCCCTAAATGAAAAATAGCACTCCAAGTCATTGGTACCATAATATTACACTTTCACCCAACTTACATAAATATATGAAGTTTCAACTCGATCGAGTAATAGGAAGTGAGTCTGATTCAGCTTGCAAGATTTGATTACACACACAACGGGACAGGTAATATAAATAAATACTGGTCAAATTTGATTTAATTAAATTAATAAATAGCTTTCGACTCGAGAAGAAGAAGGTGAAACTAAACAAAACCTTGTAAAAAAGGAATTAAATTCTCTCCGAATCCTTCGATCTGCTTTTAGGGTTTTTGTGAGAAGAGAAGCAGCTGGTACCTATATTCTACGTTTTACTTCCATATCAGTATTTATTTATTTTTATTTATTTAGAGAAACAAACAGGCATGTTTCACATAGGCTTGTGATTTATAAATTATACATTGCCCAAATCGTTTCTACTACTAGCTTATTCCTAAAATGACATTGAGAGTTACCTAATTATTAAGTATGGTAGAACTAAAACTAAAAGTAAACTATTAAAAATGTTCTGCCTCTTTTAGGCAAAAAAAAACTAGGCAGGGGGCACTGATTGATTTGCCATAGCTATTAGCTATTGCTTTAGGCATGCAATTCTTCCGCCTTACTATAAGATCGGCTTTGTTCGTCACACTCCCATAGCCCGTGGGCAAGAGGGGATGAAGACCGTGGAGTGGTAAAAGTGTGGACGGCAGGTTCACATTTTTTTTTTCGCAAGCCCTTTACTAGTATAATCCGTCCCCTCAAAACACTAGTGAACTACCTAGTGTGTCTAGCCCTTGCGTGTACAGCTATCATTTTATCTTACACTACACCTGTCACATTATCGATCGATCCGGTCGTCCATTATGCCAAGTGCCGCTAGATGGCGTGACAGCTCAATTTGCGTCCAATTACTGCCAGTTATCGCCCGCAGTGGCCTTAACTGTTCTTTGAGCTACGCCGATCGTAAAGTACTTATAACCACTTACTCTAGTGGTGCGCGAGGTACAATAGTCGGCAGATGAAGTGTTACATGAGTATACCATGAGTAGCTACCCACTGACATGTGTCGAGATTTTTCGAGCTGCCTACTTTGTGTTGTGACATATATATAATCTTTTGGCGGCCATCCAGGATTTCCAAAATTTAAAAAAAAAGCAGCTCTTGTTTTGTTTGGCTCGGCCTTCGGCCTCGCTCCGCAGCTTGTACGAAATTTGTATGGGGGGGGGAGAAAATTTCTATTCGAAAATTTAAAAAAAATACCGGCTCTGGTAATTGCTTAGGTACCCCTTTCATTTTGTCTATGGGGCCAAATCTCTATTCCTTACTGTTTAGCCAGGCTGTACCTCTTCCACGTCAGGTTTCTGCAAATCCTCAAATGCCAAATTCTTCTGGTACTCGACCTCCAGCCCCCTATACATTTCAATCAAAGTTATTCCCCCACCCACCCTGGAACAGGTCAAACAATTATGTCAATGAGTCAGTAAGTCAGTGGTAAGTGTAGTTGTATAGTATAGTAGAGAAGTAGATATATATAACTAGCTATCTCAAACAAACAACCCCATTCTATTTTTGAATATAATATGGTAGTGTGAATTTTATCATACGTAAGTATTTAATTTTCAAACAATGGAATCTGGTTACTTACCGACGAAAACACACTTTGCCGTGTTCCTTGAATTATTCTTAATGTAACACACATTAATGCATTTTTAGTTAAATTCACCATATTTCCGTGTGGTTTTCGCTTACAAACTATCGAAAGTACTAGGCATATAAGAGCTAGCAAGCGACTAAGTGATATTTTATAGAGATAGCTACAATAGGGTATATTCATGTTATTTTTTTATTTTTTTAAACGATTCTATAAGTTATTATATAACCGGAAAAAAATATAACACTTACAGAATATTATTAAATAAGCTTAAAAAAATAATTGAAACTACTATTATTTTTGGACGACTATAAACGCGCCATTTTGCGCTTTTATTCTGTGACGTCACCGTGCATTGTCAATGTCATAGATACACTTATATGTCAGTGTCAGCCGAGTGCAAATTACAAATTCAAAATATTATCAACAAAACAACGAAGTGTTGAATTCACAGTTTTATTTTATAAGTAATACTATCTAATTTGTGATTATAAGTGAGTGATTAAAGCTTTTAATATCAATTCATTACAAATGGAAGGGCGCACAAAATCTTATTATAAATATTGTATGGTTCCTATGTGCAAAAATAACATCGTAACTGCACCTGACAAAATATATTTTCATATGCCCAAAGATGCAAATGTAAGGAAAACGTGGTGTAAGGCGATGAGAAGAGACGATGTATCGTGTTTAAGTAGTTTATACTGTTGTTTTAGATAGAATGTTCAACAACTTCTCTAGCCGCATGGATGAATACAAGTCGTTCATTCCATTCCGCGTATTAGGGTTCGCTGTTTTACAAAACTGAGCTGTAATGCCAAACAGCTAGAGGTTTAGTGAATTAGCGGATTATACCATTCAACTGCGACATGTACATACCTATTGTGAACAAAAAATACATATTGTGAGCAAAATGAGTAGTGTCATCCTTTGCAAAACTACACAGTAGTATTGTAAGTACCTACTTCAATTATTTATAATTTAATAGGTAGTAGACTAGCTGCCTGCTACTATAAGCTATAAGATAATGTACTACCTACCGTAATTTATTAAACAAATGTATATTATTTAAGAAAAAAAAATACCCAAAATTCTCCAAGACTTTTTTTTCTCTAAAATTTCCCATTTTTACCCAGAATTGCGAAAAAAATACCCAATCTGGTAACACTGCAAATTACAAATGACTTATTGACAGTGACAGATAGTCTTCTTCTTTTTAATTTGTGATTGACAGCACAGACTATTTAGAAAATTAAGTTTGACAGTGTTTCGTGACGTCACGTGGCGTTTCGGAAATTTGCGAGGGAATTTTAAAAATACAGCTTTTAAATAATTAATTTCTCAATGGAAACACGTTAAATTGAAAAGATATATATATGGGTATTTTTCTTTAGCAATAAAGTATACACATCATTTTTTTTGTTTGTTTCTGAATCACATGCATATTGTCTATTGAACGGGACCCAACAGTGATATGTGGTGTCTAGTCTAGTTTTACATAATAGCTCTATGCAACATAGTATAGTTCCTTCCAAGTACAAGTTATACCGTTCTAACGGCAGGAGCTTTCCGCCCCAGATGTGGCAGGCGACCGTTGCGCCCGCGCAGCTCTGCCACCCCGCACAAGACAAGTCAACCGTGACTAGTTACGTAAATAATATTACGTACGAGTAAGAGTGTTTTGCATGTGTATTCAAATATGTGTTATGGGTTGTTTTGGGCATGTTTTGGGCTGTTTCGGGCATGTTTTGGGCTTTTTGGGCATGTTTTCATAGCTATGGTAGTCAAGCGGTTTAGGCCAAAGAGCTGGACCCAACATCTCTTGTTAAGGCAATGTAGTGCGTCTGTCAGCACGAGTAAGATCCTCACTTGATCACGACTTGTAGGGTCATTTTCAACTACCACTTCCGGTGAAGGAAATTCACGCACGCACGCATGCGCAATCGCGCACGTCTATGTGTGAGTTTTAGCACAAGTATGGCACTTCATAGAAGCGGAGTATCATTTATGCCTACACTACTACAAACGAAACTATACATCCGTGCACACGTCAATGCATGTGTGTTCGCCCGCTCTCGCCCCTCGACAAGGTGGGAACGGGGGAGAGGTGCTGGGACAGGAAACGGGAAGCATTTTGCGCGGGACCTTAGGAGATTCCATTCTGTATGAAATACTCTGATTAATTGTGTGGTTTTAGTGTTCAAAGCCATCAAACGCACCCGAGAACTGAGGAGAGGTGCGGGGACGCCATCCGACTGTAGGAACGTGTTTCCAAGCCGATATCATCGCGGCGAGTTAATGGATTGACGTTTACTACTCGTAAAACAGTAGAACAACTGTTCAGGCTTGCAATGGACAAATCAAGATTGAAAGAGCTGACTGCAAAACTTCAATAATGAAGCGGCACCTATAGAAGAAGAAGAAGATGTATTGAATATGTCAACACGTCGCGAATCTCCTGCTCGTGGAGACAATGCCTAAGTCAATCAAGTATACGACCCACCTGATGATGTATTGTATACTGATGACGTACCTATGGGCGCCTGCAGCACCAAGGGTGCCACACGCGTGTTGCCTAAACTCAACAAATCTTTTCACGCCCCTTTAATTTAAAATTAAAGCTTGTGGTTTCCTGCCATGATTAAAACGTAAGAGGCGACTAAAGGATTAAGCACAAACATCTCGTACTACAACGGCATAAGGAGGCTTGACATCAGGCGGCTGCTGGTTGTATACAGGTCCTAACAATATATACTGTATCTATTTTAAGAGTAAATTCAGTCCATGTCACTGAACAACTTTCCACAAGGAACATATGTCGTAATATAATTTCTGGCTTTCCATACAAAGTCGGATCAGCTAACCGGTCAACTTGTAGGGGATTCCAAAAATCATTTTTCATATTTCGATATACGAGTATGTTATTTGTGGAAAGTTGTTCAGTACAATAGACCGAATCCACCCTTAAAATAATTTCAATATATTTTATTAGCCCTATATACATATTTAAGTACTTACTTGTCGTCAAAACAAGACAGTAAGGTGTATAATTGTAAAAAATATCACATATTTATGTACCTCACACCTCACATGACTTCCACACGTATAAAATAGAAATTTATCTCGAAACATGATTATATCAATCAATAGCAAATACACCACACAACTTTCCCTTCTAATTAAGACACACACAATATGAGCTATTTTTACGCAATATCTCATCTTCTTTACAAATATTTAGATTAGAGTAATTAAAGTAAAAATCTTCATTAAAAAATATGTACAATAATTTCTATAGGCAAAAATTTATCTTCATTAAACAACCACAAGCGAGCGAAACAAGCAAATTTGTAAGTGTGGTGATATGCAACCCATGTTGTACAATTTTATTAAACAAAGCCATAATTAAATTAGTGTAATGGTTTAATATGCTACAGTAAGCTTATAACATATATAAGGATCTTCCATGTCCCCATTGAACAAATCAAATAGCGCGCATTCCCGGCTGCCAGTTACACACTTCCATCGCATTTAATGAAATCACTCCTACAGATGGCAGGAAAGCAAGAGAAAAGAAAGGGAAAAATAAAGAACTCATTTAAAAATGCTATTTTAATACGCATTTCATAATAAATATAATAATGTTTTTAACAAAAAATCTTTTTTTAGTTTATTAGGGTTCCGTACAAAACATGAAAAAACGGAACCCTTATAGGATCACTCGTGACGCACGAGTCTGTCTGTCCGTCCGTCTGTCACAGCCAATTTGCTCCGAATGTGCTGGTCCGAATCTGGTGAAATTTAGTAGGATAGTGTACTCGTAATCCTATGACCCAAACACCTATGTGCAAAGTAAATCAATATTTTTTTAAAGTAAGGGTCATTTTCGGGGGACAAATTAGGAAATTAAAAAAAAAGTTTTGCAAACCATATTGTGTCATATATCAAATGAAAGGGCTCGTTATGAGGATCTCAAATATATTTTGGTTATTATTGTAAAATGAATAGTTTTGATTTTATTCATGAAAGAAGACGAAAATTGACCTTCCCCCCCCCCCCCTCCTGATCTCCGAAACAACTGAGCCTAAAATTTTGAAAAAAATACAAAATATAGTTAATTGCTTGTAGATTACAGGAAAACCTATAAGAATTCAATCAATTGTACGGAACCCTCTCCACGCGAGTTTAACTCGCACTTGGCTGGTTTATTTTATTTAAGGAGTTTCTTTCATATCTCGAAAGTTCTTTATCGTGTTCTCACCAAATTAATATAGGTCCAACTTGGTAGAAATAGCTTTCAAATGTAGGTCCAAGCTAAAGAACAATAAACCTATATCCCATATGTCTGGTCCAAGCTCTTCGTTTAAAAAAAATAACTTGCGTTTCGAATAACCTTCTTTTCTGAAGTCATAAAAATATTATGTCGTATATAGAGCAACTCTCAAAATCTTTGTAAACAACAACAGTCGGTGGATTGTAAAAAAAAGGACACAATTGTATAAAGCCGGAGTCACGACGCCGACAATGACACCTGCCGTAATTATAGCATTATAGGCGATAGTGACCGACATTCTTTACCGTTAGTGCTTCAAGGCATAGGCGGAAGCAGGACATGATTTTTTCTTTAAGTTCTTATTTGAGGCGAAATGGGCGAAGCGGCAGACTGCATGTTATATTTGGAAAAGAAAAAGCGGGAAAGCGCACCACGGGCTCCGAAGCAGCACAGCTGAGGATGCAACCGGGAATGCGCTTAGACGAAGACGAAGAAGGGCTCAGTGGCAGGGGGAGGGGCAGGTCAGGAAGGGCTTCGCCGGGCCGCTCGGGCTTCGCCCTTGCCACGCAACTCGGCCTGCGCTTGCGGGGAGCTCAGCAACATAGATTTTATTACTGACGCTCGCTCCTATGCCTTACACCACCAACCCCACTGCGGAATGTATAGTATACTTATTGATAACTGTAGCATAATTTATGTCTTGCATTTGATTAGTACGTATTCAAACATACAGTACTTACATTTTCACACTAAAGGCCCCTCCCAATAAAGGTAGGATTTGCCCATAATCACCACGTGGGCAGACGGGGTGACCGCAGTGGATGGTAGAAATTCTTTGCAGATTTTATTTGCAGATGACGCCATCACGATTCACGTAGCCTTCTAGTTTTACAGTCTTAAGAATCCCCTTACCCTAGATTTTCCCATACAAACGTAGTCTACGTTTTATTTTGTAACGACATGTCAGATTTCGGTAAAAATTTGGAACATTAAAGAAAATATAAGGTTGTAAAAGTGTTTCATACTGATGGTCAAAAATGATATAATACACTATATTCTATTTTAAGTTCATATTTTGACTGTGGAAACCAATTATAACGCCTAGATATACCTATGCAATTTTTTTAAAGTTACCATTTTCCCTCCTTTTTTCGGGTATGTTAGACCGGGTGTCTGAATGTCCAAGGGGTCAATTAATTTTACCGAAATCTGACATGTCGTTTCAAAATAAAACGTAGACTACGTCTGTATGGGAATCTCTGATTTTGTCTAGGGTAAGGGGACTCTTAAGCTCTGTCTACCACGTCAGATACACATGTATCTATTGTGTGTAGGTATAGATCGTCTAGCCCAAAAATGAAGTCCCCTCCACTCTAATTGTGATTGTTCCAATGTGTGGGAGTAAGTACTCACTCACGCGGTAATTTGACTGTAGATAGAACTCGTCCGCGCTATCAATCAATTAATCTTGCGATTAATAAATTTGGTCGTCCGGCATTTTGACAAGCTGTTAATAAATGACAAATGACAAAAAAAAAACGTGTGTTGTGTAAAAACAAACACCTATTTTGATTATTTTATATTTTTGATATTTATTTGATATTTTTATGACCACCGCTCCGGTTGGTATCTGGTTCTGAGGATATCCATTGCTATACGAGTAAAAAGAGGAAACGCGAACAGTATAATGGGTACCTTTGAGTCGGATACAATCCGGAGTGGCATTTTGGATTAGTTTTTTATTTAATTTCATATTGTTCAAATTATTGTGTACTAGCTGTGCCCGCGACTTCGTTCGCGTGGTTGTCGGAACGTAATGTTATATAGCCTAAAGCCTTCCTCTATAAATGGACTACCCAACAAAAAAAGAATTTTTCAAATCGGACCATTAGTACCTGAGATTAGCGCGTTTAAACAAACGAACAAACGCTTCCGCTTTATAATATTAGTATAGATTATGTACTTAATTTAAGTTTGATCAGTAAATTAATGAATATGAAATATTTAGTTTTCCTATTTTGGTGTTGAGCGTGAACCGCGGTGGGGCAAGCACTTTTAAATTAGACGATCTCTACTCAAGTAATAGCTAATGTTACCTGTCTTTATTCTGTAACGCAGCATTTTCAATACAGCGCGTTATTATGAGCATTACACCGCGGGCCGTATTGTCGACCCACTTTTACTTTCTTCGAGAAATCACTTCACATGAGTGAGAATGATGTGAGAATCACGTCTAAAAAGCGGAAGGCCATTGTGAACCGCTCCCAGCGATCTCTTGGAAAGTCGCATTGTCCTTGACTCAAGTGGAAAATGTTAAATGGGTTAGTATTTGACAGTTTTTCTAGTATACTGACGACGCGTGCTCGCGTGGCTTGCTGGGTTTTGTTTTTTATCATTTTCAGCGAAGGCGATCTGAGTATATGACAGTACTGGCTTAGATCAAGGGAAGGGTTGGCCTTTTAGCCCAGAAAAATAAGTATGATCATTTCAGGCTAGAGAAATTGAAATAAAATCTATTCAAACTGTCAGATTAAGATTTTTTTTTTAAATCTTTTATAGTGAGATCAAAGTGCTAGTCAAGACAAATCAAATGAGCCCAAACACGATAGGATTTCGTCGTTTAATTACTGAGTTCCTATGGCTATCTCCCGGCTCCACCATCAGTTTACCAATATGATATCGTTATATTGTAATGTCAACCTGACATGACACGACGGCATGTTAATCTGACGCGCTCGAGTAAATCCCAAATTCCCCCTCTTGAGCTCCCCTACTAATAGCAAGGGGGTCAAAATTATCATAATCATCCTATAAATGGTAACAAATACTATGTAGTACTCACCACAAAAAGGGATCCCTTCGGGAGTCCATTTTCCACTGGGGCCACAGACTCTTCTAGAGGGTCCGAGAAGTTCGAACCCTCGCTCGCAGGTGTAAGTGGCCACGGTGCCTTCCACCTTTGACTCGTCGGAAAAAGACACCTGGGAGTGAGCTGGTGCGCCCGGAAACCGACATGTCGCTGACACGTAGCCTGCAATAATAATATGTAACGTTAGATTAAGTCATTATAAGGATCCCATAAGGTTCTCAAATGAGTGTGTGGGAATTCAGATCCCCTGGACTTAGGGGCAAGACAGGGCCCGAGCCCAGGGCGGCCAGTTCTCCATTCTCGCCCCAGATTCTGGCGGTTGGTATGGTTGGTTCAATTGTGGCACACCGACGGTATGCACGCCATTTCAATAAATGATCTATTCTAAAATAGGTGCTAGGTAAAAACGACAGACTTCAAATTCTCACTTGTTGACAGGCCTGCCAGGTGAGCAGTCGAGAAATGGAAGAAAGATCTGGCAATCTAGATAAAGCACGTGCGTAATGCGTTACCAGTTGGTAACCAGTTTTTATTTCAGTTCCACCCAAAGGGCAAGAAATTGTCTTTACATCTACAATCCTCTTCGATCAACAAAGTTAAAAAAATCCTAAGAAGGTATTTACCGAGGTGTCTTTTTGACGTTCCTGAAATTTGTCATGGCGTGTGTTATGGTTTTTTACGCTTTTAGACATTGATTTACCCATTCCGTATTTATATAGATATTAAAAATGTCGCGAGTGAACTTGGAGGAGGATGAGTTGGACGAATCCGTGAGCTTATCGCTAAGAAATAGCACTGAGCGCACTATAATGCTTATTTTACGTCTGGTGACGCTTGCTCTGATCGTGTCGCTGCTGACAATGCACGTGAGGTACGTAAATGAAGGTAAATGTCACAGAACAAAAATGCTTCAGATACACACGCTAATTGATGCATGCTACTTGCAGGCTTTTCAACTGTATACATTTACTTGATAAAGGCACAGATAAAGGTATGCTAGTTTTAAGCTTGCCTTTTGACACTTCATGTATCATCTAGCAATTAGGTGCATGCTAATTAAAAGCAAACCTAAACAGGTTTGTTTTTTATTTTAATGCTTTTAATGAAGCTTCCACCTGAATTGCAGGAAGCATGCTCAAAAATCGAACAGCGGTGGATTTTTGAGCATGTCTATTCTAAAATGGTTTGCAAATTTTGAAATGGACCACAAAACTTACACACGAACGATCCGAACGATGGAAGTTTAATAAAATCTCTAAAGACACCTTGTTGATGTGGGACCCAGGGAAGAGTAACTTCAAAATGGCCCCACGAAATTTATATACAGAATGACTGTCGTATGACGCAGCGTCAACTGTTGGTCAATATACGCATTGACGTAGCGTCATATAGGAGGTAACAGTCAGGTAACAGTATTGGCGCAACACGAGAGAAGTTTTTAAGTAAGTAAGCCTACTTAAAGGTACTTTTGATGGGGTCTTGATTATGCTTCCATTTCTAAGTATTATGTTCAGCTTCCTCCGTGGTCCAGTAGTCAAGGCGTTTCCCTTGTGATCCGAAGGTCCTGGGTTCAAAATATTCAATTCCACTGGGTAGCATACTTTGTGAAAAGTTGTTTCCAGTCTGGTTAGGATATTGCAGGCTTGAGTCACCTGATTATCCGAAAAGAAAGATGAATCCGTTCTTCGGAAGGCACGGAAAGCTGTGGGTCCCAAACGCCATCTTGCATTTATTTAAACCTGTCCTAGGATTGTTTCTGATCTACCCTTTGGGTTGCGGAGGTCAGGCGGCAGTTGTTCTGTGTAAAAAAGTAAAAACCAGTAACCTCGTCAAATTACCTAGGTTAGGTAGCGGATCCCGGACTCTGAAGCATTATCGCTGAAGATGCAACCGGGAATAGCTCGGATGAGGGAGTAAGTATTATAGTTCGCCAGTGGGACCTGATGCTCATGTCTTGGCGTTTTTACGTAGATCTCTGCGAGTATTTCGGTGGGAGCAGTCGATGACTGGCGGCATCCTGGTCACATACTGCGTGGCGTCTCTCGGACTGGCGCTTTGCGCGGGCTTAGAGCAATGTGGCGGCGTGGCATTCCAGGTTATTGTGCCTTATTTTATGAATATTCTTCATGATCGCATCCTTATATTTGAAGGTCGTGACCATCAGGAGCAGCTCCCTCACAATTACTTTCAATACTGCACGTCTCGCACCAGGTGTATGGCTCTTTGAATGTTTGCGCGCTCCACCCTACGGACAATATCAGTCCATCTATTGGGTTTCTCTTGCCCTCTGTGTCCTGAGACATGACCAACAGTATTGTTTTTCCAAAACTATCAGTCAGCTTCGCGCTATGTGGCCGAACAAATTAGAACCTTTAGAGGCACATTGAAGTTAGTCATATTCGAATGCCAAGTCCTTGTTATATACGAGTAGATACAGATAAACAATTTTAGGCTAACAGATTCTTCTTTTTTTACATTTAAGAGCTAAGTTCTTGTCGTTATCATTTTATGGAGAGAAACGCTCACAATTACGACTTTTCTGCCAGATATAATGAAGTGGCAAACCACTCTTATGGAAAAGGCAATGGCAAACCATTGCCCTCTTATAGTCACTAGTACGCAGGTTTCCAAATGATGTGATTATGATGTTTTATTTCACCAGAAGCCTGATGATGCACGATGATGGTAATTGAAAATGACCGCACATGGGTAAAAACTTTAGGGGTAGACCAAGCGAAATGTCATAAGTACTGCGCCTAAGTGGGCCTGAACACAAGGAACTTTTGTCAAACTTTTCGGTTATAGGCACTACCGTTCTTTCCAGGCTTATATCTGCGGAACAGGCGCCGCCCTCTTCGCTGCTAATTCAGCTATGCTGTGGCGACGCTGGCAAAAAGCGGGTGAGCTGACCCGCATCGTGGCAGAGCTGCTTATCACCCTGGGCATGCAATTGAAAAGGCAGGTGCGGTGGAAGATAGGCATGAGCGCAATGGTGGCTTTATTGATGCTGATCGACATGGCACTGAGTCCACTTCTACCGCAAAGTAAGGAGCCTTTGTAGATATAGTTTGTTTCCCAAAGACTCATTCATGTTAGGCCTTAAAAAAAGCGGACTCGGACTCCGAAGCACAACATTTAAAGATACAACCTGGAAGTTCCTTATACAGTTTTTGGTATAATTTTCATATAAATTCCCGTGTGGTTCCGGGTTAGAATAGGACCACTCAATCTCTTCCTGTGGATGTCGAAAGATGCGACTAAAGAACTAAGCACAAACATCTCGTGCTACAATTGCATTCCCAAGGAGACTTAACGTCGGGCGGCGGCCGGTTGTAAAACTTTTCGCACAAATACATTCCCAAAGAGGGTTGACGTTAGGCAGGCGGCCGGTAGTAAAACTATAGTCAAATCATTTAAACTGTTCCGGCTATTCTACATTTTGCAAGGTCTTTGGCATCTTTGGGTGATCATTGACATACACGTTATATTTGGAGAAGAAAAAGCGGAAAAGCGCACCCCGTGCTCCGAAGCAGCACAGCTGAGGATGCAACCGGAAACGCGCTTAGACGAAGAAGGTATAATTTTCATATAAAAAGGTGATTGTATAAAATACTTATAATTTGTTTGAGGTAAATAAATTTAGAGGTATGTTTGTGATTTTTTTCTATCTAGGCAAAAATGCTCAATCGTGTTTTGGGTATTGTGTGTATCTGTAGAAGAACCTACGTAAAATTTTTGAAAAATATACTGTACCTAGTAGTTAAATTACAGTCATTTTTCAAAAACACTCACAGTATTGTGAGCTGTGAACCCATAGCGCCTTAAAGCCTTGCTTCAACTACCATCAGTCCATCAAGCCTGGACGGTGCCTGTCCAAAAATGTAATTGAAACTAAATTGAACATAATTATTTCAATGTAAAGTGAACTGAATTGGTTTTTAAACTATGGCGCTTTGAACACATGATTTATACAGGCTGACTTTTTAACCACCAGCCAAAGTTTTGGAGCAAGTTCAGTCCATGATACTACTAACTACTTTCCATAAAAACAATTAACGATAAAAAAAATTCGCCTTCCCAAACAGATTGGCGCTCAGCCCAACTGATTTTGTAATGGGAGGACGCAAAATTTTTATCTATTTTAAATACATTTTTTTATAGAAAGTAGTTCAGTATCATGGATTGAACTTGCTCCAAAAATTTGGTTGGTGGGTAAAAAGTCAGCCTGTATGTATAACGGGACTTAGCACGAACCTTTTTTTATGTGACCAGTACTCTCCAAGTAGTTAATCAGCGACCACAAAAGATGTAACTCTTATTCGAAACGTTAGACGAAACAAAAAAAGGTTCTTGCTAAGTCCTGTTATATATATAAATCATATGAACTGTTTACAGGTCGCAAGCTGCTGCTTGCTACCGTCCTCTCTTACAAACTCGACAATACAACTAAAAAATAAGCCGCCGAGATGCTGGTCGCCAAAGATGCGCTGACATCACCAATCATTCGATGACAGACGTCAAGCCACGACAGATGCCTTCTGGCGGCTTGTAATACGACACCAGTGTTGGCCACTTACACACGCTTCTTACTGAAAAGTATGAACTATCCAGTTAATGCAAGCTCAGCAACCATTAACAGCTTATAATGTATAAATACTTTTTTTAATGTTAGAAATTTCATACAAATCCCATAGAAAATGATTGTATTTGTTTTGTATTTGACGTTAAGAAAAAAGTATCTGATTTGACTTGTTGCAAAATAGCGTATTCTGTACAATTGTACAGAATACGCTATTTTGCAACAAGGAAGGTTTCCTAGGAATTCCTAGGAAATGTATTGTAGGTATATGTTACGAATAAAGATGGGTGTGAACATAAACTTAACATTAGCCGGCTAAACTTGAGTCTGTTTCAGGAGGTTTTTTTAAACTTATGTAAGCCCCTTGGCTAAACTACAGAATATAATAAAAAGAGAAAAAACATATATTTTGATCACGATTTTAAAAAAAAACGACGTCGTCTTGGACAAACAAATACTAGACTAGGACTGGCAACCTTATAAAAAAAAACGTAAGTACCGTACATAGACTGCTGAAATCATATCGTTTCCTTTCGGCTTTGTCATAGTCGGGTAAAAATCTGTCAACAAGCCTGGGCGCTTCAGTTCGCTACAACGCGTGAAGATCGGATAACTGCCGGTTTAGAGGCGAAAGCGGACAGCAGAGGCAAGTATTTTGGTTCGTGGTTCGAATTAAATTGTGTAGTTATAAACAGAAAAGCGACTTTAATATCTTTCTTCTTCGTCAGTTCCACACTAAATCACACTTTCTGAATGCAATGCGTTATTATGTTTGTTCGCTCGTTCGCAAATATTACGTAAAAGTGCCTGCAAATGGCTAATTAATAAATAAACGTTTGAATTTTTTAATTCTGCATAAAACATCAATATCACTTTATGTGTACCTTTGAGGAATTCCATCGATTTCTCGAGGATTACTTCAACAAATCTTAACCTGGTAACTTTGTATGTAAATACTATCAAATAAAAAAAAAATGATTAAAAAAACGGGAAAGTTATAAGCGAAAAAAAATGATATGTTTAAAAGTTGTAAAGTGTGTATGCATATTACATTTTTTTAAACATATGCGAGATGATTTCAGACTGCTCTAAAACTTGCAACACCAGACGAACAAACAAATGTACTTCTGTTTGTGTAAATCTTGGGCTCTACATAATTTCTCCTGTACGTGTCGGCGCCGGCAGCGCACCGGCTAGAAACAGCGAATTTGTTAATGATCCGAAGAACGGCGAAAGCGAATGATCTAATCACGACACGGTACCGCAGTGGACGAGTTTTTGGAAAAGGTGACGCCGAGATGGTTAGGGAAAAGTTACAGCATAACCACGGAAGTAATAGAGCAAAATATAAAGTCGTTATTTTTTTAGTGTTCAACCAAATCTTTCTCGGCTTGTTTTATTTTGTCATGCTCACTAAAATGTCCAAACTAGCGGTGGCGTCAGGGGTCGAGTCGCCCTCTAATCTGGTTGAGTTCAGCGATGGCCGATCAACACGTGAACTCGTGAACGGGTTCCGCCAAGAGGGACTAGTCAGCTCATCATCATTATCCAAGCGTATTCCTGGCTGCATCATCAGCGGATACCCTTCCGAGCCCGGGGTCCGCTACATTACCTAGGTTACACAGAGTGACTGCCGTCTGACCTTTATACATATCTATCTTATTTGTGGTCTGACCTCCGCAACCCAAAGGGTAGACCAGAACCAATTCTAGGATAGGTACAAACGCTAGATGGCGTTCGGGACCAACGGCTTTACGTGCCTTCCGTAGCACGGAATCATCTTTCTTTTCGGATAATCAGGTGATTAAAGCCTGCAATATCCTAACCAGACTGGAAACAACTTTTCACAAAGTATGCTTTCCAGTGGGATTTGAACACACAACCTCCGGATCATAAGGCATACGCATTGACCACTGGACCACGGAGGCAGTCAAGGGACTAGTCAGCTCGGCTCTGATTATTGACGTGTAAAAGTGCCTGTGAAGACCTAATTACGGAATTAGTATTTGATTCTTGATTATTTTACGAAAAACATTTATTAATTTGTTAGTGGGTGGTGGATTGCGCTTGGGAGGTCTGTGTGTTGGTTTCCCATAAATTATCCGGTACTTAAACAAATGTGAATTCGGCAAAAGCGCAGTTGTTTTCCTTCTCAAGTTGTGAGGTGGTTCGCAGTGCAGTGACTCAATGTTGCGAGATTTCGCTGAATTGTCTTTCGACCACTTACAATGAAAGAGCTCGGTGGGAGTATGCATTGATAGCGCTTTCGCAAGTTAAGCAATCCTGGGTTTTCCGCACTTGGATGTCAAGTAGCATAAAAAAATCTCGAGCTCCACCGTGCTTTGGAAGGCACGTTAAGCCGTTTTACTCGGCTGTCATCACTTTGTGGCAATCGTAAAGTTTTGTCAAAGCTATCTCAGATGCCTTAAGAGTCCCCTTAACCTAGATAGAATCGGACTTTCCCATATAAACGCAGTCTAGCTTTTCTTTTGAAACGGCATGTCTTATTCAAAATTTTGAAATTACATATATTGCCATATAACTGGTTTTTGTCAACAAATGAATATAGTATATCATATCATATTTGATCATCAATATGGAAAACATGTTCACCCTTATATTGTCTTTCAAGTTCATATTTTGACTTGGAAAAGTAGTTTAATGACTATAAATGCATTCTCTTTGAAATCACAAAATGTTGCCAAAATCTGACATGTCATTTTAAAATAACAGCTAGACTACGTTTGTATAAAATAAACGGGCAAGTGCGAGTCGGACTCGTACATGAAGGGTTCCGTACCACCGTACAATGTTTTAAAACGCTAAAGAAACACGTTTCTTGTATGACGACCCCCTTTAATTTTTTACTTTTTCTTATTGTTAGTATTTGTTGTTATAGCGGCCATAGTAATACATAATCTGTGAAAATTTCAAGTACCTAGGTTATGCCATTGTAAAGATCTAGTTAAAAACGATGAAAAAACATTTTTTTTGTATTTAAATATAAATATTTAAATATAAATATATATATATATATATATATGGTCAAATCACACTAATTAAGCTAGCCGCAAAGTAAGTTTTTTTAACTTGTGTTATGGGATACTAACTCAACGATACTATATTTTATGATTAATACATATACATATAGATAAACACCCAAGACCCAGGACAATTTAAAAAGGGCATTTTCCAACTTGCCCTGGCTGGGGATCGAACCCAGAACCTCCGGATTAGCGGTCTAGCGTGTTAACCATTACGCCACGGAGGTCGACGAATTTTCCGGGGTCCAGTGCTGCCCCCATTTAAAATAAATCATTTTAAAGAGAACGGAGACATCATTTAAAATATTGCTACTACTAAGTCCTATATAACCCTTCAAACTATTTTGTGAACTACTGTTTACAGTTTATGATGAGAACGTTAAGCTTTACTACGCACATTTGCCAAAAGTGGCCGTTTTCGCAAATGTGCGTAGTAAAGCTTAACATTCTCATTATAAACTATAAAGAGTAGTTCATAAAATAGTTTGGAGGGTTATCTAGGACTTGGTAGTAGCTAAATTTTAAATGATGTCTCCATTTTCTTTGAAATGATTTATTTTAAATGGGGCAGCACTGGACCCCGGAAAATTCAGGTACGGCCTTAAACTGATTTCTATCAGAGTCATTTACGATGTAATGTTTGATTTCCAATTTTCTATTATCTTCCTCAACCAATGAATGTAACAAAATGCTTTAAACGCGATATATTGTGTAAATAAAATCTCATAAAACAACGATCATTTAATTATTTAATGCCTGAAAGTTTCAACGGGCGTAATGCGGAACTTGTCCACAATATGACAACTTTTCCAATACGCCCTCACGAGGAAATCTTCCTTATTATAAGTACACAAAGTCTAGATTGCGAGTAAATTGAAATCCGCGACGGCAAAATTAATTCTGTGGGCTTAGGATCCCGCGAAACGAGGGAATCTGAGTCGCTAAACGTTTGTATTCAATATTGTGCCTTGTTGGGTGGAGATTGGATTGGTTTTGTGTTGGAGGTGAGTGTGGGGTCACCACGCTTTCTTGGGCGGGGTAATAGGCGGTGCAACTAAGTGCAGGCACTCTGGCGTTTCGTGTAGCGAGATGACATGCACCTTGTTACTGCCATTGAAAACGCCGGCTTTCTTCTTGATACCTAGTTAGCTGGTGTTGTTACGGAGCAGACAGGCTCTTAGAGCTAGACTGACAATCTTTTCTTTCCATACTTCCAGTTCGAGGCAAATCACGGGTTTGCTGACGCCGTTTTTGACATTGGAAATGTCTTCAGTGAAATAGCTTCGATTTTACGAAAAGGTGATCCTATCTCGGAGAGTTGTGAAGATATGATATTCAAAATAGGCTCAAAAGACGCGTATTCACGAGAGCTGCAAAAAGAATGGTTAATAACACTAGAATAGGGAATAGTCAAGATTTCTAATCTTCTGAAATACGGTTCAGAAATGCTTAAAGACCGTTATTTACGGCCAGAAAAACACTACTAAGTCCACCATAAAAAACCTCGAGCTTTGTCAAAATTTTCTAGGAATTTATAGCGATATTTCTCGATACAGGTACCTGCAAGCGGGAACCCACTTTCACAATGAAACTATGTTACGGCTAACAAAATATACTGAAACTATTTTAAGGGTGAATTTAGCCAATGATACTAAACAAATTTCCCCAAGCAACATGTATCGAAATATACGTAATTACTATTAAAATATACTTACTTGAGTTTTTTTTTAGTACGTCATAAAAGTATTTATTTACAATGAAAAATAACATTAAACTAGAATTAATCTATAACTACATACGTATATAAAACTAAACTAAATGAAAATACCTAAATGACATTAAATAATATAAAAAATGGAACCCAAATCGCTGCGGTCGCAGGGTAGGGTACCCAAGAGCCTGGCGGCATTCCCACGTTGAATGGCCAGTCTCAGCTTTGGCCAAAATGCGTGCCAGCCCTTGGATCCCCTGAGGCATCGATTAAGCGTGCGGAAATTTCCTTATATAACTGACGGGCATCCGCACCCCAAGGCCCCAAGGTCTCCACGGCAAAAGGCGCAAATATATACGGCTGTCCCAAAGCCGCATACTTCCGCCTCCTATTGGCTTCAGCAGTCGCAGCAGCTGCACCTGCCTTACGGGCAGTCGCTTGTACGTGGGATGGAGCAACAGTATCCACGCATGTGGCATCCCATACGAGCGACCGCCCGTTTATTGGTTATTATTGGTTTCATGTGCAAGTAGGTATTTTGTTCGTAGATATAATTTTACTGTTTGTATAATTTAAAATCAAAATTTCAAAAATTTGCTAATTGTAGCTATCCTCATAAAATTCACTTAGTCGCTTGCTAGCTCTTATACGTCTGGTACTTTCGTCAGTTTATAAGCGAAAACCATACGAAAATATGGTTAAAAATGCCTAGGTGTAGGTATGTTACAATATACCTAGAGGTACATGGTAAGAATAATTCGCAAAGTCCAAGAATTCCTCGATTGTTTCCCGTACCTGTGCGAGTGCAAATAACATTGGCCGCAATAATCCAATGTACCGAATGTGTCGACTTTATAATTGCATGTGTTCATAACCTGAGTTTCCAGACATCTTTTGCACTTCGCTCGCGGCATTCAAAAGAATATGCCGAATTGCCATCACAGATGACTCTTAAATTCTGAAATACAATGTTATTATCGTTTCAATTTATTTGTAATTTATGTTTCTTTTATTTATTTTCGTTTAACTATAAAATTATAATCATAATAACTTGATTTGTGCTATAATAAACATGTTATGTACTTATATAATTGGTTAGTTAGGCTATCTAGTTGCATTTCTTGTTCTTTTCGTATTTTGTCGCTTCATGTATATACTAATAATTAAAATAAAATTCAAGGAACACGGCAAAGTGTAAAGAAATAACTTTCAATCAGTAAGTATACAAATTTCATTGTTTGATAATTAAATACGTAGGTATGATAAAATGTCACTGTCTACCCCGTTAGGGATAAAGACGTGATAGTGTATCTGTATCTGTATGATAAAATGCCGCCGCCATGTATTCAAAAATAGAATGTTTAAGATAGCTGGTCTAGAGGTATATATTCTATGTCAATGCCTAGCGCCCAAGAAAACATTCTCTTACAATTTATAGTATTATCAGAACAATATTTCTCGATACCGCTACCCGATACGCCAACCGAGTTCACAATTAAACTAACTGTTCTCGGATCGAACTCGTTACTACGGTGAAATATTTAAATCAAACAGTAAAATATTTAAATCAAACAGTAAAATATTTAAATCAAACAGTAAATCACGGGTTGGGACTCGATGTTTTATGCTAAATATGAGACCTTCGCTCGTAAAATGTAGATTATGATCTGATCGTTATGTAGTATTCCTCTGGTTTTTAGGGCTGAAACGGGATTCGGCTTCCTTATGCTACAAAGCCACTGATATAAGTTTATGGAAAACTAGATGAAAGGCCTTGCTAATACTAATGATCTGCAAAATTAATCTGAATGCCATTATCTATACTAATATTATAAAGCGGAAGAGTTTGTTTGTTTGTTTGTTTGTTTGTTTGTTTGTTTGAACGCGCTAATCTCAGGAACTAATGGTCCGATTTGAAAAATTCTTTTTTTGTTGGGTAGTCCATTTATAGAGGAAGACTTTAGGCTATATAACATTACGTTCCGACAACCACGCGAACGAAGTCGCGGGCACAGCTAGTAATTTATAATTGCCTAGTTTTTAAAATAATTATGTTTAATTTATTTTTAGGGTTCCGTACAATAAATGAAAAAACGGAACCCTTATAGGATCACTCGTGCGTCTGTCTGTCCGTCCGTTTGTCACAGTCAATTTACTCCGAATCTACTGGACCGAATCAGGTGAAATTTGGTAGGATGGAGTAGTTCTATGATGTGCAAAGTAAATTAATATTTTTTTAAAATAAGGGTCATTTTTGGGGGATAAATTAGGAAATTGAAAAAAAAAGTTTTGCAAACCTTACTGTGTCATATATCAAATGAAAGGGCTCATTATGAGGATCTTAAATATATTTTTGTTATTATTGTAAAATGAATAGTTTTGATTTTATTCATGAAAGAAGACAAAAATTGACCATCCTCCCCCTCCCCATGATCTCCAAAACTACTAAGCCTAAAATTTTGAAAAAAATACAAAATATAGTTCATTGCTTGTAGATTACAGGAAAACCTATAAGAATTCAATCAATTGCACGGAACCCTTTCCACGCGAGTTTAACTCGCACTTGGCCGGTTTATTTGTACATTAAAAGTTATTATTGTACAATTCGATTTTATTTGGTAAAATATTTTTACAAGCTTTTATTAGCTTAACCTGTTTGTAACTGAATATGGGTATGTAGGTACTAACTTATTGAATAATGAAATTTCTGACTAGTTCCACCACTTTATAAATATACAACAATCTGTATAGAAATGTATTCATCTATTCATACATAGACCTGGCAGACACACAAAGGGCGGGCCCAGCTTTCTAGCATTCAGGTTACACAATTGAACGTAAAAGTTTGGGAATCACGATCACTTTCGCACACGCAGCAGATAACGCTTTGAAAACCACTGGAAACTGTAATTAAATTTCGATTTTAGTTTATATTTATAACGTGTAGTTATAATTATTACCTAAGCAGACTAGGCAGTGGCAGTGAGCTGTGAGTCTGTGAGTCACGAGTTCAATCCGCTAGATGACAACAAGTTAAATCAGACACTTTTTTCTAAACGTCAAAACAAACATTTTCTATGGGATTTGAAAACCGTGACGTCATAGATTTTTCAAGTCAAATAGCGCTCTTAATATCAGTTTTTCTACAAAAATAATGTTGAAAATGGATATGATCAATGACAAGTATTGTGACGTTTTATTCGTCGTTTTATTTCGTTTAGTGTGTAATAAAATAATAATTGACCAAGCGAGTAAAGCGAGCGAAGCGTCTCAGTTTCCAGATTGGCCGAAAATGCCGTCGTTTGTCCGTCAGTTTGTCAGCTTGTCTGTCTGTTTGTTCTCGCCTACAGGTCGCATTTCTCAACCGATTCTCGTGAAATTTAATAAGCAGTCGTTTCAGTTTTTGGAAATTTTTGAAATTTTTGAAAAAATGGCGTAGATATGGAAGGTTAAAATTTTAAAATAATCATATTTCAACCATTTCGAAAACAAATTTAAATATGGCTTAAAACATTTTTGTTACTCTTACTTATTAAGTCGCAACTGTTTTATTAAAACAGCCATTGACGATATTGACCTAAGCCTAAAACTGGTATATATTCTGTGGCCTAAGCCGTCAGGTTCCCGGCAGAGTAGAATAGGACCACTCCAACTCTTCCCGTGGATGTCGTAGAAGGTGACTTAGGGAACACAAGCTAAACAAAGCATATAAACATCAATGAGACCTCTCCAACCCGACTGGCCAGCGTGGAGAGTGTAAGCCCAATCTTCTGCCTGCTCTGGCTAATATATGGCTCTGGCAGTACAGAGACGGTCGTGCTCCTGCAGTGGAGACTAAAAACGACCTGATCATGAGTCATTGACCAGCGTCAAATGCGTTTCGGCAGCTCGACAATTTGTATGTCGACATTCTATGTAAGAGTATGTAGGTAATCTCTGCTTTTATCTAGTACTAGCAGTCCACCCCGGCTTCGCCCGTGGTACACACATAGCCTATGCCACTCGGGAATAGTGTAGCTTTCCAACGGTGAAAGAATTTTTTAAATCGGCCCAGTACTTTTTGAGCCTATTCATTACAAACATACAAACATACAAAAATAGGTACAAATCTTTCCTCTTTATAATATTAGTGTAGATGTCGTTAGCTACTCGTATGTAGGTAACTGTTAAATACTTAACATAATAATTTGAAGTGGTATAGTAATAAAACGACTTACTTAATAGTAACTACATATATTCTCCTAAATTATAATCAGCTCATCATCATCATCAGAGCGTATTCCCGGTTGCATCGTCAGCGGTTACGCTTCAGAGCCCGGGGTCCGCTACCTAACCTAGGCGATTTGACGAGGTTACTGGTTTTTTTACACAGAGCGACTGCTGTCTGACCTCCATAACCCAAAGGGTAGACCAGAACCAATCCTAGGATAGGTACAAACGCTAGATGGCGTTCGGGACCAACGGCTTTACGTGCCTTCCGAAGCACGGAATCATCTTTCTTTTCGGATAATCAGGTGATTCAAGCCTGCAATATCCTAAACAGACTGGAAACAACTTTTCACAAAGTATGCTTCCCAGTGGGATTTGAACCCATGACCTCCGGATTATTGGATAAAGACTCAAACTGTCTGTTGACAGTTTGAGTCTTCAGACAAACGGACGACTGTCAAACATCTGTCTTGTGTGAAAAATATACGACATCGAACAGTTAGCAATTTCTCTTATTTAATTTACCATATATTCAAGCTGCGCTCCTAATACGGATCACAAGGCAAATGCCTTGACCACTGGACCACGGAGGCAGTCGAATAATTTGAAGTGGTATAGTAATAAAACGACTTAACAGTAACTACATATATTCTCCTAGATTATAATTAGGTATTTGACGAAAACGCAATCTGATTAAGTACGTATGTAATTATTATGTTTATGATAAGTAAATGAAGGAACTATGTTAGTCTAGCGAAAGCAGGTCGCTAGAACGACACACAGACATACAAAGATATATCCGAAGCCATAAAACAAAAATGTTTATTACAATATTGCTAAGTACGTGTGCACGTTAGTTCAAAAGCATTCTATGGCAGTTGACCTGTGTAAATAAAAACGAAAGTCTATGCCTTGGTCATTGACCAAGACAATGCGCGTGCCAGGCGAAGGGTCATGGCCAAGTTGGAATGATCTTCCTGCCCCGTGGGCAAAGCGGTCCGTGAGCTGAGAATAAAAGATTTTCGTTAAGTTTTTCCTGTAAACCCTAATTACTCGTACTAATCAAGACAAGACAAGACAAGCTGATAAGAAAACTAAATAAATGGGCAAGTGCGAGTCGGACTCGTAGATGAAGGGTTTCGTGCCTCCATACGATGTTTTAAGCGCTGAAGAAACACGTTTATTGTATGACGACCCCCTTTAATTTTTAACTTCATCTTATTTTGAGTATTTGTTGTTATAGCGGCCATAGTTATACATAATCGGTGAAAATTTTAAGTATCTATATAGTTAATGCCATTATATAGATCTAGTTAAAAACGCTGAAAAAACACGTTTTTGTATGACGACCCCCTTTAATTTTTAACTTTTTTTATTTTTAGTTATAGCGGCCACAGTAAAGTAAGTAAAAGTAAAATTTCAAGCGTCTAGCTATTATGGTTCAAGAGATAGAGCCCTGTGACAGACGGACAGACAGCGGAGTATCAGTAATAGGGTCCCGTTTGCACCCTTTAATAAAAAAAAAGTAAATAAACTAAAGATACAACCGACCTTGCAAGCGTTTGCAAGGTTGGATATTTTTCGCGAAACTGGAGAAAAAATTGGGAACGGGAAAGAAATTGTTTTTGTTTCTTTAACGCAATATTTCCCTTGGCCGATTTTTTTCTTCAGTAAATTTCCCAAAAAGAATTTTTTGGGAAAATTACAGGTAGCAATTTCTTTTTTTTTTCACTAAGTATGTTATCATAGCAATGCAATGCAATAAAACTAAAATCATAATGCTTCGCATCAATAATAGTGCGCCCAAGTATATTTTTTTTTATAATTATGATATTTATTTACTGACCAAACTTAAATTAAGTAAGTACATATTATACAATCTGATAAGTATTAAATAATATTTTGATTGTTTTTTCACTAACTATATTTGAGTTGTTGGTGAAGTTTTCATTATTATCAATAACATTTAATACCTATATTTTTTAAACAATTACAATGGTTTTATTTCATAATTTAAAAAAAAAAAGTTGTGAATGTAAAAATTAAAAATTGTTGCATTTTGGGGAAAAAATTAAAATATAGGGAAAATTCAGAAATTCATTATACCTACCTACCAACCCCGAACGCTTAGATGAGAAATTTAGCATGTAAAAATGTCTCAATCTCAAGTAGGTACACCTGCTGTACGAGTACAATTCAACTGGTCATAAAAGCAGGCTATATTTCTGTACCTCATTAAAAATGCGTAGTCACCTCTCGTACGTCCTACTGAACGACATTAGTGGGAGTGTACCCGCCGCCGGGCAGAAAGTTTGTAATGACTCTCGTTTCTGGAACTGACGGCTACACAATAGCCTGGTTGAAGGTGCTGCAATGATACAGACATTACATATTACACATATACAGACGATGATAGCACATTTCTTTTGTTTTCCATTTTTGATACTTTTTGTTTTGTTCCGTTTTTAGGGTTCCGTACCCGAAGGATGCAAACGGGACCCTATTACTGAGACTCCGCTGTCTGTCCGTCTGTCCGTCTGTCACAAGGCTCTATCTCTTAAACCGTAATAGCTAGACACTTGAAATTTTCACCGATTATGTATTACTGTGGCCGCTATAACAACAAATACTAAAAATAAAATAAAAAGTTGAAATTTAAAGGGGGTCGTCATACAATAAATGTGTTTTTTCAGCGTTTTTAACTAGATCTTTATAATAGCATTAACTAGATACTTGAAATTTTTACAGATTATGTATTACTATGACCACAATAACAACAAACACTAAAAATAAGATAAAGTCAAAAATTAAAGGGGGTCGTCATACAAGAAACGTGTTTCTTCAGCGTTTTAAAACATTATACGGTGGTACGGAACCCTTCATGTACGAGTCCGACTCGCACTTGCCCGTTTATTTATATTTCTTTTTCATTTAGTATTTTTGAATTTTGTTTTGACTTACTTAAAAATTACCCTATATAGAATCAGAATTTCCCATACAACTAGTCCAGCTTTTATTTTGAAATGACATGTCAAATTTTGGCAGTATTTTTACTACGTTTGTGTAGAAAATTCTAGGGTAAGGGGTAACTTCAACAATGCTTCGCCATCGCAATTGTTCTTTGGCTACACGTTTTACTTCGGGCCAGAGACCAGAGCAGCCCTATTGTCTTCATCTCCGCTGCAATTGTGCGCCGCTTGGACAAACAACTTTTCGTTTATCGTTTCTGGGCTTATCCACTCCAGGGCTTGCCTCAGGATATGTGAGAGCTTCCTTTCGAGAGCTATCCACATCCATTTGCGTCGCATGATCTGCTTGTCGATTGGCATTTCCCGACACGCCTCCTATAGGCTTTGGAGATCTTCTGAGGCCAGAAAATGACAAGTTTACTTGCGCAAAACGGCCACTTTTGGCAAATGTGCGTAGTAAAGCTTACCGTTCTCATTATAAACTGTAAACAGTAGTTCATAAAATACTTTGAAGGGTTATCTAGGGCTTGGTAGTAGCAAAATTTTAAATTATGTCTCCGTTTTCTTTAAAATTATTTATTTTAAATGGGGGCAGCACTGGACCCCGGAAAATTCAGGTACGGCCTAAAATGCCACTCTTGGCCAAATTTTTATCACATATAATTTAGATATTGTTCTGATCATTAAATTGTAATGCTGTATAAATAAAATAATATAACAATATAATAATAGAAATTTTTTTAAAAATTTAAAATCGACTCTCAATTCATCCAAATATGAACCACACTTCTAAATAGTGGGTAGTAATGAAGAAATACGCAGGCTACTACTCAATATGTGACGAGGAAATTCGTCAATGTGATTCGAAGTCAATTGGAAGTGCATTCACAGTACAGATGTAAAGGGCGTGAGTTCGAATCTCAGTCGTGACGAAATGTTTCATTACATATTTTAAATTTAGATATAATATAATATTACAGGGGCATTCAAACCGTGGGGCATCAGAGAAGATATAATCATACTATGATGAAACCTTGAATCTGTTCGCTTCCTTCGTAAAACAATAGCTTTTAAGCAACTTCCGAGCCACTGACTGATAACAGAAGATAAGCGGATACGCTATTGTGTAATAGTTAGATAAAATGTATTTACCTACTAAGATCATGATTATAGCTTCAAAGATAAACTTAAAAATTTAATACATACGAGTACATCAAAGTTATAAATAAAATGAAAAATCTATAGGGACAAATCACACATTGCTAGCCCCAAACTAAGTTTTAAACTTATGACACACTTGTTACACACAGTGTACTCGTAATTATTCACAGTTTCGCACATTTCCCCGGTCGGTTTATATTTGCGCGGGAAGAGTTTTTTTCTTTTCTCCCAGACTAGCATAGAAGAATAATAATTAGAATAGAAATAATCCAGAACTTTTTTTTTTAATCAAAGCCAAAGACATTCTTGATCAAGACACTTTTGTTATGGTCCGAGAGCTGGCACGAATTTTTGGGTAGGTATTTGAGGCAAGATGAAAACTTGTCACATACCTCTCCTATTATACCCCAACACGTAACTGCAGACCTGGCTGGTGAGTAGCGGGGCTAAAGCAACCTATAAACTTTAAAAAGTTTTTTTTTTTTCAAAAAAGGTATTTGAGGCTATATGCATTTTTTATATGTTATAGTTTAATGTTTAAAGAATAAAAAAATCAATAAGCCAGACGATTTAGTCGGGACTTTGATATTGCCAGGCGCGTGCAATAGTATTTTTCAAAAAAATATAAAATGGTATTTAAGGCAACTTGAAATTTTAATAGGGTAGTACTTATAACAAAAAAATAAGATTTTCAAAAAGACAGGTCATTTTGATGGGACTTTCTACCTGCCAGGTCAATTTAAATAAATCAAAATGGTTTAGCCCCGCTACTCACCAGCCAGGTCTGCAGTTCCGTGTTGGGGTATAATAGGAGAGGTATGTGACAAGTTTTCAGCTTGCCTCAAATACCTATTCAAAAATTGGTGCCAGCTCTCGATATATTACGAACAAAAACAAAAAATGGCATACATTTTTTTAGTTAAGACTCAGAGCAGAGTCGTGTCTTGTGAGGATCGAAGTCGTGCCTCACAAACGCAGAGTCCGGCCTCTAAACCGCTAGGCCACCACCCTTTCAACAGTTTCAATCAAGTCAAACTACCTAATCTTCAGATAAAATATTTCCTTCGCCAGATGGCACGCTTTTCCTGCCCCCGATGACTTCACAAAGAAATTATCAAAAGTTCCCACAATAGGAGATAAGTAATCATACGAATACAAACTCTAACCCGTTGTAATAAGATCGTCACTTTGCGTCATTAAGAAAGCGCTTTCTCGCAGTGACTCGCTTGTTACGTCAGTTACCCGATTTGCTCGAAAGTTAGTCATGTTTATGAGTTAGTCAGACATGGTATTTAGAACACAGGAACTTTAGGTCCGATAGTATGTTAACAACAGGATATAAATACTATATTCACATATATGTTTGTAAGTGTGATGATATGAAGCAGTGGTGGTTCCAAAGCAGTTTGTGCACTGGCTATACTAGTGTTCCCGAGGACTATAGGCTCTTAATTAAGGTACTTGACATGATAAAAGCCTATGAAGGCTTTTAGTGCTTTAGGCTAGGCCTATACTGTTAGAATGGCCAAGCCTAAAGGACTAAAAGTCTTTATAGGCTTTTGGTTCGGTGTTGTTTTAGCGACCTAAACTTTCCCATACAAACGTAGTCTACGTTTTATTTCGAAACGACATGTCAGATTTCGGTAAAAATGTGTGACTTTATAGAAATTGCATATATCTAGGGTGATAATTGGTTTTCACAGTCAAAATATGAACTTAAAAGAAAATATAAGGGTATAAAAGTTTTCCATACTTATGGTCAAAAATGATATAATGCACTATAATTTCTCTTTCAAGGTCATATTTTGACTGTGAAAACCAATTATAACCTTAGATATGTGAATTTTTTTTAAAGTTACAAATTTTGAAATCTGACATGTCATTACAAAATAAAACGTAGACTACGTTTGTATGGGAAACTGATTCTGTCTTCGGTAAGGGGACTCTTAAATATTTTTATGTCCTTCATATTTGTCACAAGCTCTCACCAGAAATCGATTTTGAGCATAATTAGTGTTACAAATGGAAGAAGAAAATTATGGGATGAATAGAGGATTAAAATGTAGAAAGGTACTTAAATGTAATAGGATTAAATCTAATAATTAGAAACATGTCCCAGTATTCTGAGTTTCTAGGAGAAAGTTGTTCAGCTCTATGACTGAACTTGAATGCACTTGACATCGGCACTCGAGGTTAGTAAGGTTAGGAAGCTGTAACTCGGAGCGCTTCCATCGCCCACCACGCCGCGCCCCGACCCGGTTTCGCTCGATATAACTGCGCATTGGATCCGTAACGGTGTAGGAATGTCGCTGCTACGGTGCGGAATGCATTACCTAAGTGGAGATGCCAGACCCGGTTCATTCAAACGCATTTAAGGGGTTAAGAAATGCAGCAGGTTCCTTGTGTTTTTCAGATAAGCAAGTTCTTGAGTCTATGGACCAACACTTGCTACGTCCCTGACAGACTTCTCTCGCTTCATCTACTCATCACTCCCCATGCATGCCCACTGGTCACGGGTACTTCTGACGGTTGCTTTTTCTGCAATCTGGTCGCAGTAAGTTCGTCGAGGGCGACCTTGACCTCTTCCACTCACATTTTCTTCAAAAACGTTTTTAGTGAATCTCTTTTTGTCCATCTATCCTAAATGCCCAAATTATGCATCATAACCTTCCTTTCTCAATTATTAATATGAGGGCAAGGTTTGTACATAAACCTTGCCCTCATATTCTGTGAGACTCCTGGGCTTTGTGAGAGAGTAATATAAATGAAACAGATTACTGGAATTCCACAACTCAACACAAAAATGTTTGACATTTCCTTGTATAATCTTTCGGTTTCACTTAAGTACAGTTTTTATGATGAAGGTTTGTCAGGTGGCTTATGGACTGTTAGCTGGTGGACTAAATAGAACTGGTTTCCCGTTGGAGGTCAGGGTCTTGGCTGAGCGGTACCGGGCCCTCGTGGCATCCACTTTTAAAATCAAATTGCTTAGCAGAAACCGGTGCCGTTGTATCCTAATTTATACCTAATTATGGATGGATAGAGGATGTAAACGTATCGTCGAGTCTATAAATTATAGATTAGATCGTATTTGAAATGTTTATTGTGTTTTTAGTATTTAAGAGTCGGGGATGGATGGAACATGCGTCGTTGGATGGAAATAACATGAAAAGTGGGGAGATTGAGATGTTTTTGGTCACTTTTTGTTACCAATTCGAGTGTTAAGTTAAGTATGCGTAGGTTTTACCACAAAATAAATAATACTAACGTACAGAAGTCTCGCTCAGCAAAGAAATTCAAAGAAATATCTACTCAATGTGGCAAGCGATATGGTTTAATTTAGCTCACGTCAGAACTCAGCACCTTTTCGTATAGATACCTAGACATCCATTGCAAGCCAAAATTATTCTTATTACTCTGGACAAACGATTCGTATAACTGAATTTACCACCCGAAGGGGCCGCCTGCGCGCATAGTAATAATGTAGGTACATTTTCGATACCTAAACGGGGAGTGACACAGGCCTGGTTCTACTTAATATGATACAGATTTACTATCACGTCTTTCTCCCTACTAGGGAAGACAGAGCATGTTGGGTCTTGCCGCTCTAAGCAGACAGAGCTCATGCAGGGCCATAAGACCCAAAAGCCACTTTTAGCATAACTTCATATGCATATGCGATAATGTGTGCAAATGAGTAATTTGATCATGATCTCCTGGTTCAAAGGATCTATCCCCAGTTAATACTAGGAAACCTAATGGTAGAATCAATGCTAAAAGAGGTGTGATATTGTATTATAAGTTTGGTATGTGTTGTTTGGGTGTACTAGGATGAATATAAAAAAGTTGTCTTTATTTTCTGAAGTTAAAACTAATAAGTTTTTTTTTCGTACAAGCTTTTATTGTGACCCCTTATAACTTACCCACATGTTATAGGCCCAAACCCGATAAGGTTGCGTCGTTTTATTACAGGGTTCAATTAGCCACTCTCCAGCCCCATCATCAGATCAGCTTCAGATACAACAACAAAGAGGGCAAGGCTATATAAAAGCTTTAACTTGAACTTCAGTCTATTTCATACAGAATGGAATCTCAGAAGGTCCCGCGCTATATTTTTCCCGTTCCCCGTCCCCACACCTCTCCCCCGTTCTCCCCTAGGGGCGAGAGCGGGTGAACACACACGCATTGACGTGTGCTCGGATGTATAGTTTCGTTTGTAGTAGTGTAGTGTAGGCATAAATGATACCTACTCTGTTTCTATGAAATTAAATGAGGTCTCGGTCCCAACAGTCCCAACCCAACTGCTGCATTGTCTTGATGAACGTCTAGAACCACGTACCCAAAACGGAACAAGATGACTAATCCGCTAAATGACAAAAAGTCAAATCAGACACTTCTTTCTAAACGACAAAACAAACATGAGGATGGGAGTCATCTACCCAACTGATCGAGAAAGTTTATCTCATTCCGAGACAGAGTTACGGCTGTGGACGTAATTCTATTGTTATTTCTATTGTACCTATCGGGCTGAGTGTCCTGGAATGTGTTAAAAAAAATAGTAGGTTTTGTAAGTTTTTAACGTTGATTGTAGCATTTTTAGCTGTGGCCTTGGTTTGGCCCGCCGCATTGCCTATGATCTAACTCTAGAACTATAGTTGTATCACCTGATCTGGTTCTCATTGGCCGGGGTCAACGGCCTGGGTAACGCCAAACGTGAGAAGTAAAAGTCCGCGGCGGTGAAAGTCCATAATAAATTAAGAAAACTTAGTCGGATTCTGTAATACCGTAGAAATCCGCAAGTTTGTTTACATTTTTTTACAAATTACTTAGATAATAATTATAACTTTTGCACTTTGTGGGGTAGACAGCGCGTTACACCCAGAGAATACTCTTACTGTCTTCTGTGCCCATAGACCACTTTAAGCGTAATGTTGGACATGTAGGTGGAGAAGTCATAATGTTATTACACCTGAATCATCATCTGTCTCACCTTATCTTAATTTGGGCGGATAATGGCAAAGAGCAAAAAGGATACCTCTAATACATCATGTTAATGAAAGAACACAAAACCTCTCAGATGGTACTTCAGCCCATGAAACTGAACAACTTTTGTTCAAAAAATTTCACGAAATCCAAAAAAAAATTGAATTTTCATACAAACTGATCAGCTGATCGAGTCAATTTGTATAAAAATTTTTGTTTTTTTGGTACAATGAGACTGATAAACGCGTCAAATGTACAATTATTGATATTTTTTCAAAACAAAAATCGACTTTAATAACAATTGTGTACTTAGATGGCATATTTTTCTAGTTATTTTCGTTTAAAAAACAAACCACAAAACCAATTTTATTAAAATTTCTATGGGACCACTTGGAAAGTATTTCGAACAAAAAAGAATTTCCCAAATCGGTCCAGGCGTCCTCGAGTAATTGGGGAATATACATAAAAAAAAACATCAAAGATTCCGACGAATTGATAACCTCCTCCTTTTTTTGAAGTCGGTTAAAAGTATAGCCTGTTTTCGGCTTAAATACGACAAAATTTTAAAGACATTGTCTAATGACGTTGACTTCTGTTTAAGCGACTTCTCTATTTAGTATCGTCATACTCGTCCCGGCACTACGTTTCAAAACAGGTTACACATGGTTTAAACTGTAAAAATTTATGAAAAACTGTTGTCAAAATCAACTATGAACACATTAGCCTAGTTTTACACATTTGCATATAATGAAGGATCGAGCCTTGTACACACTGACGAGTAATTAAACTATCTGACCAACAATCAGCCGTCATACACTGCGCTGATTTCTAAGGGAAATTGCACAAGCGTACGCCCGATACCGGGAGACCTTTGTGCAATCTTCTGGAATGTAGATGTTAAACAAGTAATTATTTAAATAAACAAAACACCGGCCAAGTGCGAGTCGGACTCGCCCATGAAGGGTAAGACGTATTAAAAAATAACTATCTATGATACCGAGACCGCTATAGTTTTCATTGAAAGTACATACTTTGAGGTATATTCCACATTTTTTCAGAATTATTTTAATAATATTTCAAAAGTTACGGTGGGAGGACACCCCAAATTTTAACTTTGTATTAGATTATCTCAAGACTGGAGGGTTTGATCTACATAGTTTTAATGCAGTTTTTGTTTCATTTTAAAAGACCTTTTCAACGATACCCCACACGTTGGGGTTAGTTCAATTAAATTTTTTAAATTCACTTTTCGTTGTCTGGGAAAAAAAATCTTTCATCATTTTAAAAATTAACTTTTGGAACTTCAATATCTATCTCTCCACCAATTTTCGTGACAATCGGTGCAGTAGCGGCGGAGTACGAGCCCGGACGGACAGACGGACGGACGGACGGACATGACGAAACTATAAGGATTCCTTGTGAACTACGGAACCCTAAAAACGCGACTGCCTAGGCTAATGATTTTTAGAAATATGTCGCGTTATTTAAATAAACAAAAAACGCGACTGTCTAGGCTGATACAACATGAGCAAGATTATATGTTGTGTTTTTAGCATTTCTTATTCCAACTTACATTTAAATATATAAGTACTCATCATCGTCATCAGGTATTTAGGATTCCTTACCCAAAGGGCTCTTAACAAAAATTAACTCTTGAACCGTAATAGCTAGAACACTTGAAATTTTATTGATTAAGTTTTACTGTGGCCGCTATAACAATAAATACTAATAAACGGGCAAGTACGAGTCGGACTCGTACAAAAAGGGTTCCGTACCTCCGTACAATGTTTTAAAACGCTGAAGAAACACGTTTCTTGTATGAGGACCCCCTTTAATTTTTTACTTTATCTTATTGTTAGTATTTGTTGTTATAGTGGCCATATAAATACACAATATAAAATACGGTGAAAATTTCATGTACCTGGTTATTGCCATTATAAAGATCGAGTTAAAAACGCTGAAAAAAACACGTTTCTTTTATGACGACCCCCTTTATTGATTCTCAGTCATAATGTCCCCTATGACTGGGAATCCACTGTCTGTCCATCTGTCTAATAATTTACGAATATACCTATTTACAAATAAAAAAATGTCGTGCAATCGGTAAAAATTTCAAGTGTCTTGCTATACGGTTCAAGAGATAGAGCCCTGTGACAGATGGACAGACAGACGGAGGGTCCATTGGCACCCTTTGGTTACGGAACCCTAAAACCTATCATAAGAGTTACGGCATCACACGTGCGATTTCCGGGGTCCATCCAATTAATAACTTGACAAGAGAAACCGGATGGTCGTCCGATTCTTTATAAATATAACATAAAATGCAAATCATTTCGTCAATATTGATAAGTTACACATCTCGATAATATGATGTAATATTTAATAAATACATAACTTTGAGCGAAAGTGTGTGGATTATAGCCGTTGATTACGGCATAGTTCACAAAGATCAGATATATATATACAACAAGTACAAGTCTGACAAACAAAGGGAAGTTGTAAAAAAACAACTTGTTGAAAAAAACGTGTGACACTCGGGGACTGCCGCGGTAAAGCTATTGCATACGACGTTAGATGCACAGGTTTCATCGCCGCGCCGCTGTGCCGGTCGGTAGGCGGAGTGCGGTGTTAGGTTTTATTTTTGTTACGGAATTTCTTGATTCGGTCGCCGCGCTCAAAGCCCGCGATAAAAGCTATGCAATAGCTTAAAAATATTTTTTCGTACAAGATTTTATTGTGAAACTTAGTACCTACCTACTTATCAAGACAAATGTATAAGCCCAAACTCGATGGGGTTGCGTCGTTTTATTTCTAGGGTTCCTGTTATAGCAATCTTCCGGCGCCATCGTCAAATCAGCTTCTTAATATTGCATTGTCATCTGATTTACATTAGCATACAAAATTTCATCTCAATTGGAAACCGGGAAGTGGGTCAAATTAAACTTGCAAGATTGGATTAAAAATACAAATAAACAACAAGAAATAGGACAAGCTTAAGGTGAAGTTAGAACCAAATGACCTTGAAGTGGCGCCCTCATTTGAAATAAATTGTGAACTCGTATATATGGTGAAAATTTCTATATTTCTCAATGTTAGGCACTAGATGTAGATAGCCCTTTAATTTATTTTATAAACTGCCGTTAAAACTATTATTGGTGACCCGTCTAAATTTAAAACTTGCCTATAGGGCTATGTAGTGCCTAAAATTGAGAAATATGAATATATGAAAGATAAGATATATGAATTTTTTACCACATTTACGAGTTAACAATTTATTTTAAATGAGGGCGCTACTTCAGCTTGGTATTCACCTTAATAAAAGCTTGTAGGTATGTTGTCAGTTCTGTTGCCGCCCTTTGCTTAGCGCGCCTCGGTAGCAGTGTGCAAACTATATGGAATTCAATCAAATAGTTACTAAATTTTCGTCAACCTACTTCTAGTTTTCTTTATAAATAAATAAATAGAAAAGGACAAATCAAACTTTATTGAGTTAGCCTTAAACTAAGTTTAAATTTGTATTATGGGATACTAACCTAACGATACTATATTTTATAATAAATACATATACAACGTCCCTTTTAATTAACTGCAAATACTTTAAGGGCTGCTTCATATAAGTAGGAAAAACGGTTTAGTAGCAAAAAATTAAAAAATCGGCAGGTTAGTTTTCGAGATAACGTCACTAACAAACTTTCCATAATTAGACACATTACGGCCGTACCTGAATTTTCTGCCGACTTGGTAGTTGCAAAATTTTAAATAATGTCTCCGTTTTCTTTTAAATGATTTATTTTAAATGGGGGCAGCACTGGACCCCGGAAAATTCAAGTACGGCCTTGAAACAGTCTGTGGATGATTCTGCGTGTAGCATACTATTTGTTTACTATTCAAATTACGTTACCTAAACGCCCCTTTACGCAAATATATACATATATGTATAGATAAACACCCAAGACCCAGGACAATTTGAAAAGGCCATTTCTCCAACTTGCACCGGCAGGGGATCATACCCACCTCCAGAGTGGCGGACTGGCATGTTTTTAACTACGCCACGGAGATCGTCAGTACTAGGGGTTACTTATGAGCCTATATATTCACTACCTCTATTTCTTATCGGTACTACTAGCTGTTCCCCGCCTGGTCAAAGATTATTAAAATTTTATGTTATAAATGTTAAAAACAATTTCGCAGCGCACTTTTTTTGTTATGAGGTCACATTTTAAATTATTTGAAGTCGGTTAAAAAGAAAACGATCATCAAATGAGTTGAATCACCTAGCTCGCGACAGGTGAGGAAGAATGGTGCCATGCCGCAAGAGACATGACTCAGATAGCCGCAAGTGAAAGCAGCCCAAATATTGTACGCTATTGATTATGCTGGCTCTATTCAGATGATGTTTTTATTGTTTTTTAACCCCGACCTAGAACAGTCAAATGTATAGATATATCAATGTTTAAATTGGCTTTTTATGTTACTGTTTTGGGCAAACGACTCTTCATTTTAATTATATCTACCATTATTATATTCGATACGTTTCTACGAAAGTAATGCGTTTGCTTCGTAAATTTAAAAAAAACTTAAAGTTTTCAGAGTAGTAGTAGTTAAATTAAATTGAATGTTATTTCCTGTTGTCTGTATATTGTACCCACTCTCTACCCTGTGTTGTAAGTGTTGTAAATGAAGAAATCCATATGTGGGATAGTTTAGCCTTGGTTACGTGATGACTTGCTGTTACGTGTATTTTTTTGTTTGTGTACAAGAAAGTTTAAAAAACAAAAACACGAACAGGTTTCCTACGAAAACCAAACTTAGAATAATTGGTAAAAAGTGAGTGGATATAAAGTTCCACGGTAGTTCTAACATTTAGTGCAAATCACATATTCGTACAAAAAAAACGTGTCTTATGTATGTGTCAATATTTTTTATATGCTGTGTTAACCTCAGGCAAAAACATATGCTTTGCTTCTAAAATTTACTTTAATAAAGGCTAAGAGCCTATATACCTCGGAAACACTACATTTAACAGTGGAACAGGATGTATAATTGTGCCAAATTGGGTGTTTATCTATATGTTTATGTATTAACATAAAATATAGTATTGTTGAGTTAGTATTCTATAACACAAGTTTAAAACTTACTTTGGGGCTAGCTTAATCAGTGTGATTTGTCTCTATATATTTATTTGATCATCATTAGGTCTTATTTAGTCTCCACTGCAGGAGCACGACCCTCTCTGTACTACCAGAGCCATATATTAGTCAGAGCAGTCAGAGGATGTGACCTACACTCTCCACGCTGTCCAAACGGGTTGGAGAGGTCTCGTTGATGTTTATAAGCTTTTTTAGCTTGTGCCTAAGTCGCCTTTTACGACATCCACGGGAAGACTTAGAGTGGTCCTATTCTACTTTGCCGGGAACCACACAGCTATACATATTTATTTAAATATTGTACAAAAAAAATTCGTGGCGGAGTTTTGGATTTGGTACTTTACCTTACCATTATGCTGTTTTGATATTTATGCGTAAGTGTTATAATGCGCTGTGGATATTTAAATAATCAACATTTACTTCGAAAATTAACTGAATGGTAATATTTACCTACGAATGAACATTTGTTCATGAGAAGTAAATCCAAGAGTAATGAAAATTCATTAACATTCTCTTCATTACCATAATTTACCATTTATTATTAGAAGAATGGTAATATAATTAATATAAAACGATGGTGATGAAGTTCAATATTTTTATAATTGTTTTATTGAATTGATCATTGTTCATTATTGAATTGATTATGATGATATTATATTATTTCTAATATTGCTCTCTTTTTTTTCTAATTCGTTTATTTATATTTACGATACTCAAAATAGTGTTAAAATACCGGGTTTTTACTTAATACTTCATTACCAACACCACATTTTCATCCCCATAACATCTAATACATTACCATTATTCCGTATTTTAATCCTTTTTTTTAACTTAATTGCCCCCAATGTCACGTTCTATTTTGCATATAATTTGTAATATTTAGAATAAATTCTATTAGCGTTTCTTTTTCATATTTATGAAAATATAAAAATTTCTCCCAAATTCTGCCGATTTGGACAAAATGGTAGAACTCCCCTCAAAGTATACTTAAACAACGTTTAGAGCAGAACCACTCCATAAAACCAGACAACTTTTCCCATGAAATTAACAATGAAATATTGTTTAAGTCTTGGTCAGCCATACGGTCGGTTAATTTATTTTTTCATTTTCAGATTACATTGATCCATAGGAAAAGTTGTACATGTAACATCATGGATTGACCCTTAATTAATACATTTCAGTAATTTTGTTACTTAATGGTACAAAAATTCAGCCGTTATTAATTATTATGCACCAGTCTACCTGTAATAATGACATAAAGTGTAGTCCACCAACAACCAATAGCATTCAGCGGAATTCCACTTTTTGTGAACATCGGCCGCAGGTAAACGCATTCCGGACGACGCGGGCCGGCGCGCGCAATCGCTTGTCTGTCGGAGACGCAACAATCCTAAATGCTTCTAAGTAAATAACTATACAGGGTGTAACAAAATAAACTGAAACTATTTTATTGGTGGATTCAGTCCATGATACTGAACAACTTTTCCAAGGAACCTATATCTAAATATAAAAAAATACTTTTTCGCTTTTCATTCAAACTTGGACCCGCTGATCGGTCAACTTGTATGGGAGGCCAAAAATTACTTTTTATATTTCGATATATTATGTTCCTTGAGGAAAGTTGTTCAGTATCATGGACTGAATTCACCCTTAAAGTAGTTTCAGTCTATTTGTTAGATCCTGTATATGGACCTCAGATTAAAAAAGGACCTTTTTTCAATCTGAGATATAGACAAATCGCGCAGATACTTATGGAAAACTTCTTTTGGCTAGCAAAAAACTTTTGTTATTATGGGATATTATTTAAGGCTGGGCCTGATGTGAATAATCTAAGTTTTGCTCCCGCTTCTATGCACACAAATTTACTCTAGCCGAAGCGAGACAGCGAGACCATGCGGGGTGAAAAGAACATGGTAGGTCAATGAGGCTGGTTTTGGTTTTGAGGTTTTTTTCGTTTTACTAAGAATATTTACGAGTTATTTAAAAAGTAAGACATATTATGACTGCCTTATGTTTAATACAATTATAATCTACAGTTACAAGGGCTAATTTACTGTATTGCACGCCTCATAAGCGGAGCGTTGAGGTAGTGCTCTACGTTCGACATGTCAAAAAACCCAGTCTTTCGAAACTTAAATGACGTTTTTTTTTTTAATATAACACTTACAGGATAATATGAGTGCACTAATATGAAGTTAAATAATCTGTCTAGCACATATGGTACATTTTATAAACAATTAATTTGTTTAATATAATAAATAATAACATTAAAACTAATCATTCTTGGACGTCCGTGAGTCTGTGTTTATGTGACCATGTATGTGGCAGAGAAATTGGTCGAAAAATTCATCTTACCGGAATACTTTTGTTTTTAATATATAAAGTATTACACTGTGCTGATTCCTAGTTAATATTAGCGTTCTAAGTACTGTCGTTTAATTATAATTTATAAAAAACTAATATACCACTGTATAAAAAAAATTAGATTATGAGGCGTGCACTTTTGGATTTTCCAAACTATTTCTTGAATACTTTCCGTTTTAGTATAATTCTGAGGTGATTTAGAGACAACTCCGCATTTTTTTTTCTATAGAGGAAATTTCAAGAAATCGTGTTTTTGAAACATATTATGTATAGAGTTAGTCCTGAACTTTGCTGTGTTTTTATTTCAAAGTGAGTATTTCGTTAATATTGATAATATTTAAGATCGCATAAGAACTTTAGGGTAGTACGGGCTCTTAACGACACTATATTTAATGATAAAAAATATACAGTTTGAGATACGGCATGTTTTTGTCACTGGTCTAGGCCGTAGTCATCAGGCCGCAATGGTCTAACTAAGCTGATCAAAGAAGAGAGAAAACCTATTGTTAGTAGGCCATTTGACATATTTTGTATTTCTCTGAGGAAACGGAAATAAATTAATCATCCTGTCGACCAAAAATATAAAACTTTTAATAAAAAAACACGATTTTATAGAGGTCGAACTAAAAAATTATAAATAATGGTAAAAAAAATCATGTCATTGCAAAAAAAGCGTAGAGTGAAATAGAAATATAAAGCACTGCACACTTTTTGTAAAACAACATTAATTTTCTCGGTAGGTAATCACTATATTGTTGTATATTAATTTTTTTTTTAATTTTAGTTCGGTTTGACCTCGAACGTCTTTTAAGTGTTTTAAACTGGGTATAATTTATTAAGAAAGGAAAAGAGAAGAATTACAATAACAAAAGCAAAAATAATATCATATACTTTCATATTATAATCAATAATTCAAAATCGAATTATGCACACTGTTGTTACCTAAGAGCGTTTACACATTATACCGCTGCGGCACCGCGTGCATGGATTCTGTACACTTTCGTTCATACGGCGCTGCCGCTGCGGCGACAAATAAATATGCCTAATTCAATAGAACATAATATTTATTTCATCAATCAAACAACTGCAAACAATATCAACAGTACGTCAGTCTTCTAGCAGTAGCTGAGCAGCTCAGAAAGTTCACAAGGCTTCTCACAGCACTCATTGGCAACTCCTTGTCTCTTGCTTCTCATATCCAAAGCACTTGATTTAGGATACCATGACAACTTGTCAACATCCATAGATCTTTTCGACTCTTCTGGGCAAAGATAAGCCAGAGTCACAGCCAATCTTCTTCCACAGTAGACTTGTGGTGAATCCGAGTCCTTAGAGAATACCGCTGCGATGAACAAGAAGAGCACAATTTGGACCTTCATGACTATATGAGATTTGTACTGGTAGTGGTACTTAATTAAAATATGACCAGAATGAGGTTGCTCGGTGCTGAAGGGTCGAACTTAAAGTGTGTCGAGTAAAGGGATTTATGGTGTTTTATAGTTAAGAATGGCTGATTAATATGCAAGAAGATGGTGTAGGAAGCATGTAGGTAGGCTGTCGGTTCCAGGTGAGGTAACATTTTCAAAGATGATGTCTGGATTTCTGACAAGAGATTGCGTCATTATTGAAATTGCGTACTTGACTGTGTTATATTTTGTACAATATGTTATAAGAAACAACAAATAGCAATATAAAGTAGGTCTTTGGCATCCTTGGGTGACCATTGACATGCATGTTATATTTGAAGAAGAAAAAGCGGGCAAGCGCACCCCAGGCTCCGAAGCAGCACAGCTGAGGATGCAACCGGGAATTCGCTTAGATGAAGAAGAACAAATAGCACTATAAAGAAATCTTTTTCTGCGCGAAACCTTATGGCAGTGACGTCTAATTTCTAATTTGCATACTTTTTCTGTTATTTGACAGTTTCCCTTTCCACCAGATTTTTAAGTCTTACAACTTAACCCTTTGAACGCCGCAAGAAAAAATTACAAGCATGCCTACTACGCCGCGACCAGTTTATGTGACACGAATGTTGGCGTTTCAGGACAGTTTCCGCTGGACGCCTAAAAGTGTCCACGGTGGTCAAACGGTTAATTGTTTTTGAGTGTATAGAAAAATACCTCGTAGTTTTCGGTTTCAGATTGTTAAACAAATGAGTCAAGTAAAGTACCGAATTTTTCTAATTTTAACGCCTCCTCCTCTCGGATCGGCTGCGCTGACCTTGTCAATCGTCGTAAATATGTGTCACTTAGTGACATTTGTGCCGTATGGAGTGGAAGGAAACTCAGAATAACCCATATCTCAGGAAGGCAATGATTGAACCATGGGACTGCGGCGCGAGAGCCGCTTTTTATTAACTTCACCTGTATGTTTGTTTGTATTGTAACAAAATCGTAAAATACAACGTCAGATTAATTTAAAATTTTGTACACTTATCAAGGGCTGATGACAATACATATTATAATAAGTTTGTCCCATTATCCTGACCAAACATAAAAAAATAAATAAAAAAGAATGGTAAGACTCGCTTTTATACGAACTAATAAAATAATAAACAGGCAAGTGTGAGTCTGACTCGTACATGAAGAGTTTCGTACCTCCGTACAATGTTTTGAAGCGCTTAAGAAACACGTTTCTTGTGTGGACGACCCTCTTTAATTTTTAACTTTATCTTATTGTTAGTATTATTCGTTATAGCAGCCATAGTAATACATAATCGGTGAAAATTTAGATTTAGATGAAAATTACGGTTCAAGAGATAGAGCCCTGTGGCAGACGGACAGACGGACAGACAGCGGAGTCTCAGTAATAGGGTCCCGTTTGCACCCTTTGGGTACGGAACCCTAAAAATGAATTATAGTTTAGAGAATTCATACTCCACCGACAAGAGCATAGCTCTTAAATATACGAGTAAATAGATAGTTAAGAAAAACTAAAAAACAAGAAATTAATTTCATAGAAGAAAAAGAGTTGGGGTGCTTTCATTACATTCTTTGTTCACCCCACGCTTTTTTAGGAGGAGGTTCTCAATTCGACTTTATGTTTCTTTTTTATTTATGTTTGTTACGCGATACCTTTGACAATTGTGAACCGATTTTGATGATTCTTTTTTTTATTTGAAAGCCTTTACTACCAAGTTGGTGCCATTTTAATTTGGTGAAGATATGATGAAGAACTTTGGAGATAAAGAAGAAACTCAAGATTTTTTTGCTGTCACGAACAAGGAGTAATATGCAGAGATCTAGAAAATGAGACCTCTGCAACCCGTCTGGCAAGCGTGGAAGGTGTAGGCCAAATCCTCTGGCTACCCTGGCTAAGTATGGCTCTGGTAGAACAGACGGTCGTGCTCCTGCAGTGAAGACCAAAAAAGACATGATGCTGATTATGAAAGTAGTTGTATGTTATTATAATATGTATATGGTAATATATATTTATATATTAATATATATATAATAGGTACCCTACCCTGCGACCGCAGCGATTTGGGTTCCATTTTATATATTACTAGCTGTGCCCGCGACTTCGTTCGCGTGGTTGTCGGAACGTAATGTTATATAGCCTCAAGCCTTCCTCTATAAATGGACTACCCAACAAAAAAAGAATTTTTCAAATCGGACCATTAGTTCCTGAGATTAGCGCGTTTAAACAAACAAACAAACAAACAAACAAACAAACAAACAAACAAACAAACAAACAAACAAACAAACAAACAAACAAACAAACAAACAAACAAACAAACAAACAAACAAACAAACAAACAAACAAACAAACAAACAAACAAACAAACAAACAAACAAACAAACAAACAAACAAACAAACAAACAAACAAACAAACAAACAAACAAACAAACAAACAAACAAACAAACAAACAAACTCTTCCGCTTTATAATATTAGTATAGATTTAATGTTATTTTTCGTTGTAAATAAATATACTTTACTACCAACAAATAAATATGTATATTGTACGAGTAAGTAGTTGAAGCATGTCTTGCAAATTCATTACAAGCTATACCGATGTCAGATATTTTGAGCTGCCTTTTATTATAGTTTATTAGTTTTATTACGTACACACTAGTTGGTGTAGTGATATTCCATTTAGCTGAATGAACCTGGCAACCCCCGTAGTGTAGTGGTCAACAGGCTAGTCCACCACTCCGGAGGCTCCGGATTCGATCCCAGCCAGGCCAAGTTGGATAATTGCCTTTTTCAATGACTGGCCCAGAAAAGTATTATTCTAATTAGTCCGTTGGTTAGATTATCCAAAAATAATGTACCCATATTTTTCAATTTATCAAAAAAGTAAACATTCTAAAAGATACAGAGTATCTAAGTTCCAGACACGTCACCGATGTATAAAAATCGTACGAAAGCGTGACGTCATGCGATATTTAAATGCGCTGTATCTTCGTCCGTTATTGTTTCTCAGAGAAAAGAAAAAATATGTGTACAATAAGTTTTTATTAAGCTTGCCCTGTTTTTTGTCAAATCTTGCAAGTTAAATTTAAGCCACTTTCTGTGTTCTGATTGAGATGAAATTTTGTATGCTAATTAAAATCAGATGACAATGCATTATTATTATGACAAGAAACTGATCTGATAATGGAGCCGGAAGGTGGCTATAGAAACCCTGAAAACGACGCAAGTCGCCAATGAAATTGAAAGAAAAAAAAATACATTTATAACGTAAGATAAAAAAATATTTTTTTTAAATAACTATTTATTTGTCCGACTCTTCCGATGTTTTAAAAACAATTTCAAATTGACCGTTGTTTATTATTGAATGCCAATGCCAGGTATGCAATTGATGTTGCACGAAACAATTGGATATTGTTATTCAAACAGTAAACCTTTTGTTGACTGCTGTACAGGGTGTTACAGAAATTATATAACGAAATAAAAAATATTAAAATTAATTTAAGGGTAGATTCAGTCCATGATACTGAACAACTTTCCCCAAGGAACATATGTATAAGCATATGTTTATGCATATGTATATATTGAAATAGGAAAAAAAATCATTTCCATACAAACTCGGATCAGGTGACCGGTTAATTTTTATGGGAGATCATTTTTTTCATATTTCGATATATGTTTCTTGAGAAAGTTGTTCAGTATCATGGACTGAATTCACCCTTAAAATAGTTTCACTATATTTTGTAACACCTGTACCTATATTTATTTACAGACATGTAATTAATGAACAGGTTATATTTATTATGTATACACGTATAATTTGTAAAAAGGAAAAAAATTTGACCCAATACCAACTGATAAATCCCAATCGAGTTTCAATAAATCAATATAAATATGGACAAATCTTACTACTAGCCACAAAGTAAGATTTTTTAAACTTGGGTTATGTATGAGATACTACGATATATATTTTTTATGATAAAAAGGTACATATATAGATAAACACCCAAGACCATTTGAAAAAGGCAATTTTCCATCTTGCTCTGGCTGGGGATCGAACCCAGAACCTCCGGATTGGCGGACTACATAGCGTGTTAACCATTACGCCACGTATGTTGTAAACAAAAATATCATATGAAATTCGTTTCCTGTTCATCCTTTTTATCACGGACTGGGCGTATAAATTATAAAATAACACTATGGCTTTCTGGAACACTCATATTCTCAAGATTGTTACAAGATTATTAACCTACCAATAAGGTTAACTAAACGATGCTTCATTTACTCTGTTTAGAACATTGAATTTGGTACAAAAATACCTGCATGATGTATGAAACATAAGCCTAAAACTTGACTCGGAGAACTTCGCTCGCATCGCCATCATACTTTTTATAAACTTGAGTTTATAACAACAGGTGAGTCATTGCTTGTTAAGTGTAAACCGGATGTCAGGGCCGGACTTCCTGTTTGAAATAAGGGGAGATTGGCAGACGCCCGGCGCGGTGGGACTACCTTCGAATTGTATGGGAATTTTTGTAAATACCGGATTTTTTTATTATAATTTTCATCCTATTAACTACTAATTACAATATAGTAAATCATGATTTTAAACCAAAATAACTAAACTATATATGTATAGGTAACTAGTAAAAAAAGATGTAAAATTTAACTACTTCATAATTTCATCCTATTAACTACTGAATAGGATGAAATAATTAAAAAGTAAACTTTGGTGGTTACACATTATTATGTGTATTCCTCCCTAAAATAATGTAATATTATTATATAGAAAATTATATTGAAAATAGGAATAGCGAACTGTCGCCAGTCCTGAGTCCCCCCTAAAAGACAGAGATGAATGGAAGGGTAGAGGGATGACTTTTGCCCAACAATACGACACCATAAGCTAGCAAAAAAGTAGGTAGGTACTTGGCCTTATCAAGTTTTCCTACTCGTTGAATAATACAACTGTATTATATCAACAGTTAAAAGAAAATGAAATAAACAATTGCAAAAAAACTAGGTACTGGCACGGACAGAATATATAAGTTGGTACTGGGCCCATAACTTTTGACCCCGTGAGTTTTCTATTGAGGCAAATAATACAAAGAAAGATGTCGCTTGCTTTTTCGGACAATATGCTGGTTGACAATAGAACTTCCACGTGTTAGAACCTCCATACAATTTCTCTCGCACTCCGCACAAACGTAGGTACTTAATCCTATTACGAAAACAATGCAAATCTATTTCATCATTTCTCTAATTACATCTAAATTTTATCAAAATTAGAAAGTTGTTATATCACTGGTGATATTATAAAGTTGATAATTATAAATAGGTATCTCATTGAGATGATTTCTCGAGAAAGACAGTAGGAAAGTTTGCTGCGCACGGTGACCCAGATTGTGTGCTTGTTAGGTACTTGGACAGGCACGCGAGATGCGCCATGACTTGAATTCGTCACAAACACACGTCTTTTCTTCTTAACAAACATAGACACGACATTTTTTTCTTAATAATCCTATGTATAAATATATACAAAAAGTTTATAAACATTAAAAATATTTTTAATATTTTTTTTAATACTTCATTTTGATTCGAATTTTTTTTATAAATAAAAATATAGACCCACCTTTCAGCAAAAGCAACGAAAAACACAAGTATATCACATCCATGTTAGCTCACAGTTCCGTTAGGACACTCGCGGCGTTCCGTTAAGGTGCGCTGTCATGGCGCGCGGCTCTCGCGGCGGTCGAGGCTCGACTGGAGCCGGTGGAAGCGACAGGTGCGCTGGCGCATCACTGCCCCACCACCCACACGTCCGACAACGAGGATAGAATCAAATAGATGTAGTAAGCAGGTGTTGCCCAAAATGTAATTATACATAAACATTGACAGGCCCATTGACGCGTCCTTGGAAAAGGAAAAAGTGGAAAGCGCACCAAGATCTCCGAAGCAGTGAAGCTAAAGATGCAATCGATAACGTGCTAAATGAGACCTTAAATTCATTAGTAATTATTTATGTCACATGTTATCAGGAAGGTAGATGTACAGAAGGTTAATAAGATACCTGTGCCACCGCGCGAGTCGCGCGCTACGTGAGGTGACACAGGTATCTGACCAACCGTCTGTACCTACACTGTCAACCTAAAGATACTCGTACCTACCAGAAAAAAATACCGCACTAAAATGATACATTGTAAAATTTGTACAGTTACACATTGCATTAAATTTTCGAAGTGAAAAGCTGGTGTGTCAAACGTCATCGCTCTTCTTTTTTTTATTTTTAACGTACAACACTTCGTTTTATACTGGGGTACCACTCGGTGACAACGTTACTCCACCTACCTACATAGTTCCTTCTAGCCAGGAGTCCTGTCCAATTCCATTGGAACCCTAGAGAGCACATCATGAAGGTTCATTCGTCGTCGGATTTCTAAGCTGAGAACTCAGAGTGCCATTTTTGAAACGCTAAGTCTCTAAACAAATGTTTTGTCCATACAAAAAACAATCCGTTTAGTGGCTCTGCGTTAAAAAAACGGGTCCATATGTCTTGCTATTTGAGCCGAGCACAGACCATGGATCAACAAGATAGACACAGCGTCTGTATGAATTTGCGTGTCGATCTAAAGATCAAATTGACTTTATTTAGGATCGTCACTTTAAGTCCGTGTATGTCAGTTCATTAGATCGGTCATTCATTCTCACATGTAAAATACCTAAATCTACCGTATTGAGCCATAGAAACTCGTCGAAAAACGTTGGAGAAAGTAAAAAAAAAAGTTTCCTTCCGTTTGTAAGTAAATTTCTTATTAAATATTTGTATGAAAATTGGTACGCCAGGCTTTCATACAAATTGAAAGACTTTCTTTATCTAGTAGTATATACAGATCTGCGGAGCAGTCCTCCATAGCTCTTTGCGCTTATTATAAATGATTATACCTACCTACTTTGTTATTATTTCCATAACTCCATTTGATGCCAGCTCCTGAACACTCCCTGCCGAGCTTTCGCGTGCCGAATAACCAATTTCCCGCGCTCCAGGCTATACGTGCCTCGAATTTCGAATACAACCTTAGCCAGTTAATGGGTCACTAGCACGATATTATAAGTGCGCGTTTAAAAATAGAAAATTATAAGTATCTCTTACGTGAGGTGCAGCTACTGCTATTTGAGCTGACCGTAAAATGTACGCAGGGCCGGATTAACCATTAGGCAGAGTAAGCAACTGGCTAGAGGCCCTGCATGGACTAGGGCCCACCCAACGGCCCGATATTTTTAGGGACTAGAGGCGCCAATCCAGCTTGTAAGCATGATGTTTGTCAAGGGCTAAGGCCCCCAAACATGAGGGCCTCCAGTCACTCAATGCTTAGGGTTCCCCTACATGGTTGATGGGGTTATTGTAACGTCACCTAAAAACTTTGTGTAAATTTGTCATTCTTTGTTTTTTTCTTCCCGCGCAGATTGTAAAAACCGATTGATGGAATGGAGGAAAATGTGAATCACAAAAACCTGACTACGAAATATGGCTTTGTCGTAGTCGGGTAATTAAGGAACATTCTTCATTGTCAGATTACTGTGACGTCACATACATAGCCTATAATAACCAGCAGATAGCCAAGACTTTTCCAAAGGTACCTCATTTTTAGGGTTCCGTACCCAAAGCTTTTTTATTTTTTTTATTTTTTAGTTATATTAAGTCTAACAAAATATTATGAAATTATTTTAAGGGTGAATTCAGTCCATAATACTAAACAACTTTCCCCAAGAAAACATACATCAAAATAAGAAAAATACTTTTTGATTTTCCATACAAACTCAGATCAGCTGATGGGTCAACTTGTAAGGAAGACAAAAAAATATTTTTCATATTTCGCTAGAGGGATTTGTTAGACCCCAGGGTCTAACAAAATATACTGAAACTACTTTATGGGTGGATTCAGTCCGTGATACTGAACAACTTTCCCCAAGGAACATATACCGAAATATGAAAAATTATTTTTGTCCTCCCATACAAGTTGACCGATCAGCTGATCCTAGTTTGCAGGGAGCCAATAATTATTTTTCATATTTCGACATTATGTTTCTTGGGGAAATTTGTTCAGTATCATGGAATGAATCCACCCTTAAAATAGTTTCAGTATATTTTGTTAGACTTTATATGTATGGAACGTGAAAGGGACATGCCCACGACATACCTGTAATGAATCAAACCACGGTCAGTACTAGATCATACCTATAGTATAATTAAATTAAAATAACAGCCCAAAAACAAAACAAAAATCGGCATTTCTATACAAAAATGTGTAGCCGCCCTAGCGATTTGTATGAGATGTTATTTTAATTTCTTTAGACTTTAGTGATCTAGTATAGCCCGTGGTTAGATTTATTACGGGTATGTCCCTTCCACTTTATGATACTGATACACTATCACGTCTTTATCCCTAACGGGGTAGACAGAGCCTAGGGCGGCAAGGCCCAGGCCACTTTAAGCCTGATGGTGGGCATGAAGGTAGAAAAAAGAAATCATAATAGTGATGAGTTGCTAACCGCATCGCCTATTGATATGATTCAGATTCTTGCCCATTCCCTCGATCGGCTTTTACGATTTGCGCGGGAAGAGAAGCAGCTGGTACATTCTATGTTTTTTCTTTTCTCCCAGACCAGCATGGAAGATACTTTATGATACTAGATAAGAAAGAAATAAGTATATGTTCCTGAACTTCCGCAAAAAATGCCATAAGAGCCATATAACCATAGGTGTTCTCTGTCGATTGCACAACGAGGAAGCCTCGCCGGCGGCGCTTTGATTCCGCGAGAAACTGATTTGTATTCAATTCAATTCAATTCAATTCAAAATATCTTTATTATCATAGGATATTTATAATATCTCTTAATAATAGTCACTTTGTTTTGTTTTGCACAAATGTTGACGTCAAATCGTTACTTAAAGCTAAGTTTACGCCGCTTCCTAGGCGCAAGTGCAGAAGAAGCGGCAACAAACTGCACTGCACGTTTTCTCCAAAGACGTCAACTAACAAACTAAAAACTTAAAATTAGTTATATAGATGGACAGAGATTACATTGTTTATTATGTCATAATTAAATTGAATTATAAGAATTACGAAATTTAAAATAATGTCAATTTGTAAATTTAGTATGTACCAATGTACCTGTGTACAATGTATCGAGTATGATGACAGAAACAAATTAGTTTTGCGGCGTGTACAGTACCTGGATTTACAAGTAGATTATATCTACGACTCTGGAATGCCTTACCTGAAGACATCAAAAGTATCTCAAACAAGTTCACACGCACCTTTCTTTAAAATTTTCGCAGCAGAATTAGTCATTATCTTAAAAGATTTGTAGTATATATATATTTATATATGTATGTATATTTATATAAGTATTTATATCTATTAAGTGTATTATATAAATGTATTTAAGTATACTTGTAAATAGTAAATTATTAAGTACACCTTTAAAGCGCCTATCGCAATTAAATAATTTCTGTTTTTCCTAAAGGTTGACTGGTAGAGAATGCATTAGCGTTAAGTTCACCTTTTGTACCATTTTGGTCAATAAAGATTTTAATAAATAAATATTTTTTTATAAATAAAGTACGATTATTTTTTGTATTACCTTTGGATTTTACAAAAAAAATATAATTTTCTTAACCTGACGGTTTGAAATAAAAACTATTCTAAAGATTAAGAAAATAACGTTTTCTTTTTGTTAAAGCTTTTATTTTGAGACCAAAGTTAGTCAAGACAAATCAAATGAGCCCAAACACGATACGTTTTCGTCGTTTCATTACTGAGTTCCTATAGCTACCTCCCGGCTCCACCATCAGTTTACCAATAGGTATGATATCGTTATATTGTACTGTCATCCTGACATGACACGACTGCATGTTTATCTGATGCGCTCGAGCAAATCCCAAAATCCCCCTCTTGGGCTCCTACTATAAACAGTAATCGTGCAATTTGTAAATATTCACTTTTTTACCCGACTGCGGCAAAGCCCAAAGGATAATCTCGTAACTAATAAACGGCTAAACCGATTTTAATAAATCGATACCTTGTTGCGTTTTGGCCAAAATAAGTTTTGAATGACATCTTTATTTAGTTTTCAATCCGCTTCCGAACTGTATATAAAAAGTTCTCAAATCTGAAAACAATGGTGAATACGACCCCTCATAGATAGGCAAATGGCATAATATAGGTACCTAAGTACTGCTATTGTATCACGCAGTCGGGTTTTTTGTTTTTAGGGTTCCGTACAAACAATGAAAAAACGAAACCCTTATAGGATCACTTATGCGTCTGTCTGTCCGTCCGTCTGTCACAGCCAATTTGCTCCGAATCTACTGGACCTAATCAGGTGAAATTCGGTAGGATGGTGTAACCCTATGAACCAAATACAGATTTGAAAAGTAAATACATATTTTTTTAAATAAGGGTTATTTTTGGGGGACAAATTAGGAAATAAAAAAAAAAGTTTTGCAAACCTTACTGTGTCATATATCAAATAAAAGGGCTCGTTATGAGGATCTCAAATATATTTTTGTTATTATTGTAAAATGAACAGTTTTGATTTTATTCATGAAAGAAGACGAAAATTGACCATCACCATCAATTCGGATGATGATGATAATATAATATAAAATTACATTCTTTGTGTATGTGAAATAAATAAACTGAACCATTAAAAAAATAAAAAATATACTGTCTTATTATAAAAACAGGACTAACTTTGTACTAGGTTTAAGGCCCCGCCAGTTACTGTTCAGAGCCCAGAAAACTGTGAGTGTTTTTAAAAATCACTGTTATTAAACTACTACAGTTTATTTCTCAAAAAAATTACATAAAAATTTTAAGGATTTTCTAGACACCCACAATAGCCAAAACACGATTGAGCATTGTTAGCTCGACAGAAAAAAATCACAAACATACCTCTAAATTTGCCTAAATTTGCCTTTATAATACATACCTATTACTATTTTATACAATCACCTTTTAATATGAAAATTTTACCAAAAAATGTATTATCTAAATATCAAGCCCTTTTGGCTACAATTTAAAAAGAAATACAAAAAAAAAACAATAAAACAGACAGCGAAGAAAGGCCCGGAGCCGTGCTCGACAACATTTCGCAGTGTTTTATTTATTTATTTTTTTGTGGAATAAACTGTAGTAGTTTAATAACAGTGATTTTTCAAAAACACGCACAGTATTGCGAATTGTGAACCCACGTCGCCTTAAACCATTACCCGCCCATATTAAGTTGACATCTAGTAATATCACACAGTTCACACTATCTCACCTGTCCATGTCAACTTGATTTGGGCGGATATGGTTTAAACCTAGTAACAAAGTTAGTCCTGTTTTTATTATAAGACAAATACCGTCTTATTATAAAAACAGAACTAACTTTGTTACTAGGTTTAAACCATTATCCTCCCAAATCAAGTTGACATTGACAGGTGAGATAGTGTGATATTACTAGATGTCAATTTGATTTGGGCGGGTAATGGTTTAAACCTAGTAACAAAGTTAGTCCTGTTTTTATAATAAGACGGATAAAGTTTGAATAAATAAACACATCGTGGGAAAGTGTTGCAGAAATCTTTGGCCGCTGTCCAAGATGACTGGTCTTATGGTAGATGTTCTCAAGCTGACTAACATATTGCTACGTCTTGTGAATACTAGATCTTAGCTAGCTGATTCATCACAGGGTTTTCCACACAGATCTATATATAGGTACTACTAGATAAAGAAAGTCCTTCAATTTGTATGAAAACCTGGCGTGCCAATTTTCAATACAATATTTAATGAGAAATTCACTTACAAGCAGAAAGAATCTGTTTTATACTTCCTCCAACGTTTTTAACAAGTTTCTACGGCTGTCGGCTCAAAACAGCAGATTTAGGTATTTTACAGTAGAAAGCTCAATATCCGATCTAATGAATTGACATACACGGACTAAAAGCACAGAATAAATAATACTAACGTACAGAAGTCTCACTCAGCAAAGAAATTCAAAGAAATATCTACTCAATGTGGCTAGCAATATGGTTTAATTTAGCTGCACATCAGACATCCATTGCAACCAATTTCATTCTTATTACTCTAGACAAACGATTCGTATAACTGGCCGCCGCCGCCTGCGCGCATAGTAATAATTAAGGTACATTTTCGATACCTAAACGGGGAGTGACACAGGCCTGCTAAAAGTTACGATCCTAAATTTGACGACACGCAAATTCATACAGAAGCTGTGTCTATCTTGATCCATGGTCTGTGGTTTTCTATAACACCAGGCTTTCTCCGATAAATCAGAGCATTTACACATTATAAATTAATTAAATTTAAAATGGTTGACTCACGTAATAGAGTCGGAAAAGACCGACTAGGTTTTGATCGATTTAGACGATCATCTTAAGGGCGAGTATCAGAATCGGCTACCCGACGATGTCAAAGTATCATCATCAGGTCTTTTTTAGTCTACATTTCAGGAGAGCCAGAGCATTCAGAGGATTTGGCCTACAATCTCCACGCTGGCCAGACGGTTGGAGAGGTCTCATTGATGTTTATGAGCTTTGTTTAGCTTGTATTTCTACTCTGCCGGGAATAAAATAAATGTTAATAATAGGCTAATGTACCTAAAAGTCGAAGTATATCTCGCCCTTTTTTTTTTTTTCACGCGGAGAAAATCCCTTCGGATACCTTACCGGTTACGGGAGACCGGTAAGGTTATGTGGTGTAGCCACTAAAAACTCCGCGGTGTCACCTCTCAGCCGCTATGTGCTGGGGCCGTGTGCTATTCCCGCTCCACAGCCCGGACGCGGCGACCGCTGTGGCGTATATCTCGTCCTAACCTAACCCTAGCAAGACGTGGTGACGCTGTCGTCACCACGTCTTGCTAGGCTTAGGACACAGGTCCCCCTGTGTGGAGCAAAATATTAACAGAATGGTGGCCCATAAATGGCAAGCGCAGCGTGGGTCGTCCGTTGGCAAGATGGGTAGACGACATCAGAAAATTCGCGGGTCGAATGTGGATGAGAGTAGCTCAGGACTGTGGTAAATGGCATTCATTGAGAGAGGCCTATTCCCAGCAGTGGGAGGTTCAAGGCTGTGAATGATGATGATGATGATGAACCTAACCCAACGGCATCTTTCAGCGTGATGGGAACTTAGGTAATTTGTCCTTTAGTACTTTGTGACTTTATGTAAAAAAATATCTTATATCTATTTTTAAAGAAATATGTAGGCACTCTTTGCTGAGAGATCTCGATGATCTCGCACAATATCCAATAGACCGAGAGCCGAGGTCCGCCTGCCTTTAGGCACAGAATACAGTAAGAGTAAACAGAACGGAATCTCCTAAGGTACCCGCAAAATCTCCCGGTTCTTGTGAGCCCACGTGAGTCATCGAGGCGAAAACGGAGGAGAGGTGCGGGGACGGGGAACGGGGACGCATATTGCGCGTACCTTAGGAGATTCCGGCCTGTGCTTTAGGTGCTTGCAATCTAGGTATTGCAGTAATGTAACTAGGCATTTTTATAGTTTTCAGTCAGCAGCCGGCTAACCTTGACGCTTGGTCGGGGTTCGGACACGCGAAGTAGATGCATTTACGTCATCTATGTGTATCTATATCTGTGGGTGTATGTCAGTTTCAGTTATCATCTTTATATGTGATATTCGACTGCCTTTGTGGTCCAGTGGTGAAGGCATTCGCCTTGTGATCCGGAGGTCGTGGGTTCAAATTCCAGTGGAAAGCATACTTTGTGAAAAGTTGTTTCCCATCTGGTTAGGATATTTCAGGCTTGAATCACCTATTATCCGAAAAGAAAGATGATTCCGTGCTTCGGAAGGCACGTAAAGCTGTGGGACCCGAACGCCATCTAGCGTTTGTTTAAACCAATCCTAGGATTGGTTTTGGTGTGCCCTTTGGGTTGTGGAGGTTAGATGGCAGTCGCTCTGTGTAAAAATCAGTACCCTCGGCAAATCACCTAGGTTTAGGGAGGTTATGCGTAAGTAGCATAACCGCCTACTTACGCTGAAGATGCAACAGGAATACGCTCGGATGATGATGACTTAGACAACTATTTCAATTCTTGCTATAAGCAGCCATATCGACCGGGCCAAACATCCCGCCATTAAATTGCCCCTTTTTCAAACTAGCAAGTAGGTAAAAAGGTACAAATTACATAGGGTACCTACTAACTTTACTTAATCCCATACGAATAATTAGTGAGAAAATAAGTAAGGTCTAGCGGGCCTCGGCTCTCGGTCTTTATGTAGCAACATCATCATCGTGACCCAACTTAAAAGTTTGCATATAAACATGGCGCGAAGTAAAAGTTATTTCCGCTCCGAAATCATACAAATTGTATCCACTTGGTTATGACGATGTAAGTGATACGCCGTGGTAGTTAGCGTTTTATGATACCTTTTTGTCACTTTCCATGTCAGTAACCATGTGTGTTTATTCTTTATGTAGTTCTTCTTTGCCATGTCGTCAGGCACGCAACGGCTGGGCACGGGTGCAGAGCGTGCACTGCACAAGGGCGGCATTTTCAAGGGGGAAGCCAAATTAAACGTGGAGCAAACAAAATGCTCATCCGCTTCATGCGCGATGTAAATTATAAAATGAATGAGTCGTGGAGAAAAAGAAAAGCTCATCAGCTTCAAGCATGAGGCCCTGCCCATCCGCTTCTAAACAATGAGTGGTGGAGTTAAAAAAAAATAGCTCATCCGATACGCTGGTACGTCTTCTTCGGCGATACCGAATTCAGCGTAAAGTTGTTGTAGGTACTTACATGGGGCGGCTTAATCTGTATTGCACGCGGGCGTTTAAACAGTTATCGGCGCTGGCGGGCTGCTTGTCGTCAACTCATTCAAAGAGCAAAAAATAATCGATAGTTCTCGTCGAAAAATCATCATCATAATCCGAGCGTATTCCCGGTTGCATCGTCAGCGGTTACGCTTCAGAGCCCGGGGTCCGCTACCTTACCTAGGGGATTTGTCGAGGTTACTGGATTTTACACCGAGCGACTGCCGTCTGACCTCCGCAACCCAAAGGGTAGACCAGAATCAATCTAAGGATAGGTTTAAAATAAACAATAGATGGCGTTTGGGACCCACACCTTATAGGGGTGTAACAGTATCGTAATACAATCTTTGGTGTTATAATGCGATACAAATATCCTTCTTCTTAAATAGAATAAGTACTTAGAAGATAAAAATCATTGTATTAAAATATATATATAAATATATATTAAACAAACACCCTGTAATTACCTGGAACGAGAAACAAATCCTAATCCGTATTAATATTATAAATGCGAAAGTGAGTTTGTATATTTGTTTGTTACCTCTTCACGCTTTATCTACTGAACCAATCTTCTTGAAAATTCGCATACACATAGTTAAGAGTACTGAAAGGACATAGGGTACCTCTCATTCCGGAAAAATGTAATATTCCCGTGGGATACGCGAGCGAAGCCGCAGGCAAAAGTTAGTAAAGAATAAAAAGAGAATAGGAAGACGCATCCCCCAGTACATAGCATGAGATAGCGGGCATCCCACCTGTAACAGTATATAAGACGATGAATGAAAGGATGAGCATAAAAGTGAGAACTGGCATGAAAGAGATGGCGTTGAAAAAAGACTCCGATAATGTTGGAAGTAGTAGATTATTAATTTAAAAAAATGCTACTTGGGAGGGTCCCCAAAACTAAACCACTTTCATCACCACGCATTCCAACGCGTCACGTGCACGTCCCATTCCGATCGTGAAAGGATCATCTACCATTACCTTCCTATTAGGACTGACAACAGCAGACCTCGAGAAATTCCACCTTGTGTTCTAAACTTTAAAGTTGAGTTTTGAAGTGATGTAGCCACGATGTTTGTGGTCCCAAGAATGTGAGAAGCACTTTTCCTTACCCTTACTTAGCTGCGCTGATTGTAATTTTGGGTTAATGGCGCACTTTCTTAAGTGGTGTTATTTATAGCTTTTCTATTAGTCTGTAGATATAGGATGTATGATATGGTTTACAACCAAAGAGCTTGGAATGTACCTTTTCATGAACTTGAAAGAAAATAGGCAGGTATAACGGTGTAAAAGTTTTCCTACTGATGGTTAAAAATGATATACTCGTATACACTATATTCTCTTTCAAGTTCATATTTTGACTGTGAAAACCAATAATAAAAAATTAAGAAGTCGGGTTTTTAACTATAACTTCGAAAGAAGGTTATTAATTCGACACGCGGAACCTTTTTAGGAAAAGACGTTTGAGGATAAGCCCCGAAATGTAATCTTTAAGTTAGAGAGCATGATGAAGCGTGTTGTTCAAACATACCTACTACGCGAAATATTGTTGTGCAAACCTCCACGAATATCTGTCATATGCTGAACTTCTCGTTCATGTCGATTCTAGCGACTCTCTCTCATCTCAGCGTATTCCCAGTTGCATCCTCAGCTGCGCAATGCTGTGAAGCCGGGGTCCGCTTTCCGGCTTTTCTTTCTTCATTTCGCACGGTCTTGAGCATCCTTGGTTGTAAGAACATTGGCACGCATATCATCCTTGACTACTACGCCTGCCGGGCCCCGTACCAGCATAGACAAATTTCTTTATTAGATTATGTCAAAAGGTACATAGATCTCTGCCCCCCTTTAAAGTTAGTGGGCACTGAGCTCAGCGGGCCTTTGACTGTATTCCCCGAGAGATGATCTGGTGGGCACCAGATCATCTCTCGGGGAATACAGTCAAAGGCCTTCTCCATGTCTAAAAGCAGGAAGTGGAGAGGCGTACTCTTTGCCCTGTATTTCTCCATGATGATGTCAATTTTAGCGAGAACTATTGTCTTAAATTTAACGAAGGAGCGCTTTCATTTCGTGTTGTAAGTAGGGCTTTTGACAACCATGAGATATTTGGCGGTGATGTTGGCACGTTTGAAGACTTTCAGGAAGTGCTCCTTAAAAGCATCCAAAATATCATTAACGTAGGTATATCTACGAGTATAAGCTTTGTTTCCTAAGTCGCCTTCTTCGACATCCACGGGAAGACTTTGATTGGTCCTAGACTACTCTGCCGGGAGCCAATATTTACATACAACTTTGTAAATTAAAAAACCGAAAAGCGGCCCCCGGGCGTTGAAACATCAAAGATAAGGCTGCAACTATTATGAACGTTTCCTGCATTCCTAGTTGCAGCCTTATCTTTGATAAGGAGGTATATGACTACAGTTACGAGAAAAATAAAACAACAAAAATGTAATATATTACTTTTTGTATTAGTTTTTCAAATTACCTAACGGTACAAAAGGAGGTACATCAATTTGTGTAGAACCTTGCATTGGCTTAAATCTCAACGTTCATACACGTAATCTACAAGAGAGTGAGCTGCAGAAGTCTACGTAACGGACAGTTTTACGGAAACTAAACTAGAAATGTACCTAAAAAAGAATAGAACGTCCAACAAAATATACTGAAACTAATTTAAGGGTAGATTTAGTCCATGATACTGAACAACTTTCCCTAAGACACATATCAACATCAAATGTCAACTTGTATGGGAGGCCAAATTTTTTTTTTCGCTATACAAAAGTATCTGTGGTAATACTGTATAAATGTTCCCTGGGAAAAGTAATTTGTTAAGATGGACTAAATGCACCCTATAATAAACCAGTAAGTTTATTTTACTATGTTTGATTATTAAGTTCCTAACTTTAGGCAGCCTTCCTTAATATGGTTACAGAAAATTGATTAGTAAGTCGACATGGATTGATCAATGCTTGAAAATCAAAATTTGACTGGCCAGAGGCGGAGCTAGGCGTGGACGAAGCGGGTCATCGCATACGGCCTCGCGGCCTACAGGGCCTCGCACACAGAGCCGCATTAACCCTAAGACAAAGTATACAACTGCGTAAGGGCCCCGCAACCGCAACGGGCGCAACGGCTCAGGCGATCCCGGTTATTTTTAGCGAGCCACCGATTCTTGTTAGGCGGTACCACTCCAGCTTGTTAAGTGCCCAAAACCAACCATACATCTCCCTCTTAAGGTAACCCAATCATGTTTAATTCGACCCTGAGGGCCTCCAGGTATGCATTGCCTAGGGTCCCAGAGATAGTTAATCCAACTCTGCTCGCTCGTAAAGGGAATGAACTTTATTTCAGGATTTGGGGCCTGAATTCGTTCTTAGCTGGATTCTTCTAAGCAAACAGGCTTCGCAAACACAAAATTAGCTCGCAAAAACAAAACCAGCTCGCAAAAACAAAACCAGCTCGCAAAAACAAAACTAGCTCGCAAAAACAAAACCAGCTCGCAAAAACAAAACCAGCTCGCAAAAACAAAACTAGCTCGCAAATATTAAACTTTAATCTTGCTCTGATGACTTATTATGTTCATAAAACACAAAAAATGCCGCAGAGAAGTTAAGCCTATACAACTTCTCTGCGGCATCCTTTGTTTTTTATTTTTATTTTGTCAACTTTGAGCTTCTCAGTCCAGTAGAAAAAAACACCCTAACCTTCTCTCAAGTCCCTCAACTTGTCTGCGTTTGCATACCTCTTCCTCCTTTCGTCGGTTGTAATCACAGAGAAGGCGGTGAAGTTGCAAAAAAACGTACCTATTTTTAACGTTATTTTTCACGACTTCACTGCTGCCCCCGTAATAAAACTTGATTATATCCAAGGGCCTATATTCTATATGGTATACTCGTGCGCACAAATTATGACATTCCTTTCCGGCTTGGTATTTATTCCTAAATCGGTTCTGTCTTGCCTTTAAATATTTTTTTTACCATTTTGACTCCATAACAAAAAAATCGTAAGTAAAGCCATATAGAAAATAGCATAAAAAAAATTGCGTCAATCCATGATTTTGTATAATTTTACGACAAATAGGGCTGCCCAAAAAGAAAAACTTAAAAGCAATATGTATAAACGGTGATGTGATTTGAACATAATTAACCTATAAATATAAAAATATTGCAAAAGACTACAGCGGTTACACATGCAAAGATCAATCTTATGCCATATGCGCAAGTTAATTGAACGAATGAGATCACCGTCGATTTGAAATCAATTGAACAGTTAAATCGCTACAATATGTCGCCGCATATGCAGCCGCCATAACAAAAGTGAAAGTCTTGCGGACAAAAAAGGAATTTGTAATCTTATATGTCGTTTGAAGTTGAGTTATTTACTTTAGCGTATACTTAGTTCATTTTCGCCAATTAGATCAGGAAACTTGTGGCATGCTTCGACAGCCCTGCAGCATGGCTACTGTCACCATCTGCTTAGTAATGTACTCGTATAGTAACGAGTGGGATGGTTTATGCCGTCTCGCTATATACATCAAGATAATAAAGATGCTCCTTGATCATTGGACTATCTAACCTGTTTTTTGATACAGACCGAAGTTAGGGTTACTACACACTTACATGGGCCGGCATTCATCAGCACAGCCGGGCGGTGTGTATATGATTGTAAACAAATACTGCCGAACCGACAATGCCGGCCCCAAATATGTGCGTAGCAACCATTACATTCTTGAACCGTATAAAAAATCAGACTCGTCTAGGCTACAAATATTTTATATTAAATTCAAAAGAACTTATAACTTCGCCGGCAAAGGAACTCAAGCCCAAACGGACATTCAGTACAAATTACAAGTTTTAAACACCGTTGCATAGCAGACATACATTCAAATATAAATCCTATTAGAATACACGAATGCTACATTTTACTTTGACAAGACTACAAAATACGACAAAGATCAAGCCGCAAGCCATCGTAATATGTATCAACAGGACTCGATTTAAGGTTCATAATTGAATGACATTATAATCTGCATGGGGCGGTGTCATGTACATACGACTCTTACATAAAAGATAGGTATACAATATGCCAGCTTATTCGATACTGGTAAAAAAATATATTATCACTAACTTAACTAAAGGTTTTCAAGTACCAAGCGAGCGATTAGTAAACGCACTTACACGGCCTTTTAAAGCTTAAATAAGAACTTAGGCGTAATATTTACTAAGCTGTATTGAAAATGTTGTACAATATATAGATAATACATATACATTCACTGAAAGGAAACTATGTTCTTTTTGAGTGTTTGTAGTTTACGGACAGAATTATGTTATATGTAATACAGTGAACTATATATCATATTGATTTAAATCTTCTTGTATTTAAGAGCCGCGCCCGAGCCACTCCCACCAATTCGTCGATTTCATCCTACTGGAACATCAAAGCGGTCTGAAATTTTGTATGTTTGGGAAAGCACTCCGCGAAACTTAAAATTGCAAACAAATTTTGATTCCAAGATGGCCGCCGACACATTTTTTAATGTTTCATGTACGGAGTCCGTAGTAGTAAAGTACAGTCCGAACTACGGACTGTACCTTTGACCCCTTTTCTAAACTGGACATAGTTTTCAACCAACTTCAACAGCTGCACGAAAAACCGCGAGCAACTCTCTCTCTCTCTCTCATTTCTCATCCCGGAGTCCGCTTTCCGACTTTTTCTTCTCCACTTCGCACGGTCTTGAGCACTCTTGATTGTAAGACCATTTACCGTTGCAACGCAACATTTATCCATATAGACTGTAGAAATATCATGTTACATAAAAGTTAGACGATGATGGTATTAGTCCATCGCGCGATTGATAAATTATCTACGATGCCATGCTATGGGCACTGATTTTGATTGAATTGCAACTTAATATTTTTGTATACATGGTGTATAAAATAATCAATCGATATATAAATCACTGTATTATAAAAACATTGTTAACAGACAGCATTTTCATTGATATTTAGGAGACCGTTGAAACGAGTCATAAACAGAGAACATTTATTGTTCCTTCGGATTGTACTGTTGTGATTTATCGATATTAAGGCGTGAGGGAGTCCACACGGTGCGTTGCGTCGCCGTAACGCTGTAGCTACGTCGTTACATACAAGTAAGCATAGTGTACACACGATGCGCTGCGTCGACGCAACGCACGCACGACTGACTGCAGCCCCCGAGACGAAGCGGGAGGGATACCCTCATTGCGACTACGTTGTAGCAACGCTGCGATGACGCAGCGTCTGTGACCCAACAATACCTCGAAAGGTTTGCGTTGCAACGACGCAATGCCCACGTGACCCCGCACTAACTTGTTAAACTATTTCATACCAAAATACTCTAACGCGTTGTTGTTTCATGCAAAATAATTCTTTGATTTTTAAATAAATCTCTGTTTAAGACTAAGTAATCTTATTCATTTTTAATTAATATCAAAATAATACATCGATGTACTTTACAATGGACAAATCTCTTAGGCACGTATTATAGCTATAACAAACTTTTGGGGGCTTTATAACCCTTAATAGGGCATCATTAGCATAGTAACATTGGATTGAACCTTATGCGTTGGACTTAAAGTACATAATCAATGAAAAAAAGATATATATGATGCTCCAGGATAATCAAAGGTTGACAACTAAGTTACCTCTCGCGGGTCTACTGGAAGAAATTTCTTTAGAAATAAGTAGCACCTAAGTACTGTTTTCCTTTTTTTTACATACAGGGTGACTTTTTAAACACTGTCCAAATTTTTGGAGCAAGTTCAGTCCGTAATACTGAACTACTTTACTACAAAGAAAGTTATTAAAAATCGACAAAAACTTTTCGTACTAACATACAAAATCCGTCTGTGTGAGCGCTGATTTGTATGGGAGGACGTAAAATTTTTATTGATTTTTAATAACTTTTTATAGAAAGTAGTTCAGTATCATGGATAAACTTGCTCCAAAAATTTTGACAGTGTTTAAAAAGTCAGCCTGTATATTGTTTGTAAATTTTCAAGTGTAGGTACTTGAACTGATAAAAATAAAATTAGGTTAGTAGATCTGAAATGACCGTCATTTCAGCGCCGCTGAGTATTTTTATCTGTATTAAGGCGGTGCCATAGTAAATTTAGTGCCGGATATTTACTAAGCCACTTTTAGGGGTTATTTCTGACAGTGTCGAAAATACTTATTAAGTGAAATAATAGTCCATTTTATAGTAACGATTAATACTGAGTAAATATATACTCAAATATGCTAAAAAATATATATAAGGCGTAAATTAAATAACTGAATCTATTTAAACAGTAGTTTTCGCCAAAGATATTGAATAACTAACTCCTTAGAACATACAGTTATGTACAAAAATATGACGTCTAACAAAATATACTATTTTAACGGTGAATTCAGTCCATGATACTAAAACACTTTCCCAAAGGATATAGCGAATAGCGATATAGCGAATAGCGATATAGCGAAATATAAAAAATAATGTTTGGCCTCCCATACAAGTTGGCCGATCAGCTGATCTGAGTTTCCCACAATTTTGCTTTGATTTTGTAGCTAACGAGGTTTCTAGTTGCATAGTTGATCGAAGTGTATCATGGACTGAATTCACCTTTAACACCTTGCTGGACACACTACGTCTTTAGACGTAGATCAAGTCTGTCTGAGTGTCCAGCAATGTGTTAAAATAATTTGAGTATATGTATTTTGTTAAACCTAATACACAGGGAAAGTTATACAATGTCATGGACGATCGATACTGCTCTTAAAACAGTTTAAGCTACTTAAGTTTCCTTATAAGTATACATAACAATGAGTATCGCCCTAAGAAATCGCTAAAAGTCAAATAATATTAGTTTAAGCTAAACAAATTAACTAAGCAAACAGAAAACAGAGAGATAGTTAGAATTTGTTCATTGTCAATAAAAATACAACATTTCAAGGTACGAGATGTCTACTCGTACTTTATTTCATTTTAATATTTATTTACTATGATTTTCAATAAGAACGCTTATTCTTAGCCTTTAGCTCCCGAAGCGGCCGCATGCGACCGCGCTTCCTAACTCAAATATTAAACCTTATATCCGCAGTTTAGAGTTTACTTTCGTTTAGCCGCCTGCGACCCTTAGGGAACTGAGAAGCTAAACTAACGATCTTTAGTATGAAAATAATAGTTCAGGGGCTTTACTCTACAACGAAAAGACTGTCGTTCAATAGTGTCATCGCCAAACTAACTTGGGCTGTAGCTTGGGCTTTATCGTTATTTCTGAAGTGCAACGCGGACACGTAGCGACGTGCCATCATTTTACTTTCGGAGTAAAGCTCTATAGCTCCTATTTTTACTACTTAGAATTGTCTGCTAACATTTTATTACAGTATGTTAAATGACTATCTTTATTAAATTTAATATGAACATGTCAATGAAAGAATACAATTCAATTTTACCTCTCTCGTTTGCAATATATTTATGTAAAATAAAGTTTGTACAACAGGACGTTCGTCGGTACAAATAAAAATATAAAGTGATATAATAAAGAAATCTATTTATAATTTTGCTTGTGTGGTCAACGGAGAGCAAAGTTTTGTACAGAGAAAACGCGTTCGCTTGCTCAATAATAAAGTCTAAACACCTTCGCCCATAACACCATCCCGTCACCGACACAGACTCAACTCACATTAAAGCAAATATAAGTTTGTACAACCAACTTTAACACTATGGAAGGGTAACTTCAAACATAATCATCGCGCAAAACGGCACCACGAAATTTATATAAAATTTCTGTCGCATGATGCAGCGTTAACTGTCGGCCGATGTCCGCTGTGACGCAGCGTCATACAGCAGCCGCTGATTGGGCGTGAAGTAAACTCAAAGGCGGTATTGGCGGAAAGAGATTGTAACTATAGCTTGCTACTTAGATAGCCAATATATATATATTTTTAAATACATACATCAATAGGTTTACGTTAAAAAAAACTAATACCCGACTACGGGAAAATTCTTATTATATATTATTTGATAATGTAATTTGGTTCAATATTTTTTTTGTATTGTATTTTATCCAATTCAGCAGCCATTTACGGCTAATAATGTATATATTTTTGAAATGTGCGCCTTACGACCTTTTATTTCATACCCAAATCGATATAGAAAAAAATTTTTTTTTTACCCCCATTTTTGTATGTAACATTCGTTACATGAATTTCTTGCATACAAAATGTAGCCTGTGACCCAGACGATAATGACGAATCGATTGACATCTCTTTTGTAAAAATTGGATAAGTAGTTTGGATGCTACGGTGGAACACACAAAGATGTCCATATATATACATACATAGACTGCTAAAATCATTACCCTTGCGTTTGGCTTTGCCGTAGTCGGGTAAAAAAGATTGCGATCATTAGCACTAGCACTATATATTTCTTGAGAATATAATGTTTTGTAAATATGAAGTTTTGAGAATACTATATACGGCGACGTAGGGGTACTATTTGAATGTACTTTTGATGATGTAATTTTTTGCACTTGATAACGCTTCCATCCATAGTTCGCTGGTTTTATATATTGTTCCTTACCATGGAATTTCTATATGTGCAGTATATACTATGTGCAGTGTGTCTAATTGTAGTAACGTAAACGTCAATGTGATGTAATAGGCGAAGGCCTTTAGCAATCTTTACCACGTCACCAGCGGAAGTGTCGACAACATTTTGAATTATTAAAATCATTTAATTATCATAACGAATGAATTAACACATAAACATGAGTTCATAAAACACTATATAATATATTATATAGTATTGTGTAGAAACGCGACATAGACCGCTATTACACCAATCCAAAAAAAAAATTTTTAACCCCATTGTTTTACCGTAATTATCAATTTTAAAACGTTTCACTCAGGGCTTGGAAAACCGTTAAAAATCTGGTAACGTTAATTCTGTCAAACGGCGTTAACGTTATCAGCAAAGATAACGTTATGCTGGGTAACGTTTTTTTCCAACCATTTACCAATAAACTCAAAAAAAGTTACTAATGATAAAAGGTACTTAACGGTAAAAGGTATTGTTAAGACTGTATTTCTTTTCAATATTTAACAGAATAAATTGATGAGTTTGTCTAGTAGACTACAAGAGCTACACGGATGTCGTGATAGTCTGTGCTACCTCGGGTTCGATTCCCAGCGCGATGTAATACACTTGTATAATATTTATATAATATTTTACAAGTATTGAAAAAAGTATCGTTACTTATATCGTTTATTGGATAACGTTAATATAACGTTTTATAACTGTATTATCGATACCCTTTATAACGTTACCAGTAATACCTGTATGAAAATAACGTTATTAAACGTTACTTTTAGTGTGAATTTGGTATCGTTAACAAGCCCTGCTTTCACTGTAAGTCATACACTAATTTTTTGCAGTCGACACACCACCGGGCCTACCAGTCCGATCAATTAGCTACCCTCTCACCACATATAAAAATATATGAATGTACACTTTAACCCTACGTAATATACAGCATTGACTTATTTGAAAGCGGGTGGCGTCTTGTGAGCGCTGTCAGGTGGAAATATTATATTACATCTGAAAAAACTTTAATTTCAATAAAAAAATCAACTGTTATCCTAACCATATAAGAGATCTCATGAAATTATTGAGCAAGTCCTTAAAAAGTAGCAGCTAATTTAATTCGCAGTAAGTTTATTGGAAAATACATGCAATCATTTTAATAAAATTTAAATAAAAAATCTTCAAAAATCATAATCATATGTTTAATTGTAAAAGCCCTCTATCATGGTCAAACTGTCCTGCGGGTGTTAAGGCCTATTCATATAGTGCAAGTTAGCCTGTTTCATACAATTCGCTAGTTTCCATCAGGTCAAATCAGATACTTTTTTCTTAACGTCAAAACAAACATTTTTTATGGGATTTGTATGAAATATCGGACTGTGACGTCATGGTTACTTGGAGTCAAATAACGCTTTTTATTCAGTTTTTATGCATTACCTCCCAAGCCCAAACAGCCCAGATGGGCCGGTTGAACACAAACAAATCTCAACCTTGTTACCTTGACATAAAAATATTGGTTCCTTGCCACAAAAAATTAACTTGGAAGGAAAGGTTAAGGGTTATTTTGTAACGTTTTATTCACTTCATCGTATACCTAGATTTGTTTACTTTAGATCTATCCATTTAGCCAAAGACCTAGATTTTTTACTGTCACTTAACAGTACTCGTACACTATAGTTTATTTTTGATACAGGATACTACCCTATTTAATTGAAAAAGTAGACTTGCATATTCTAAACAACACGACAGCCATAGAAATCGTTTCAAATAAATTTTATGCAACAGGCAAAAAATTGCACTATGTGAATATGCCTTTATGATTCCAAGTGCTGTCTAATAAGGGATAAAGACGTAGTTATTGTGCCCGCACTAATGAAATGTAATTAATTTCGATGTAACAAATAATCAACTATAAACTAAACACTTTTTTAATTCGGGCGATCGATCGAATATAAATATTTCCACACTGACTGCTCGCAATAATCAAACGTGTGTAAACAATACATACTCGTAACAACAATTATACTCGTAAATCGAATAAAACATACAGTAAAAAAAAGTACACGAATATTAATTAAAATCCATCCATTGATCGACGATTATCAAGAGGAAGCTTACATTTGCCACTCACTTCGACGCCACGAAAACAATCAGCATTTGCACAAGCCACACCGCATAATCTTTATATATCTATACATTTACAGCAGTATATATAACTATACAATATAAATATGTAACTTTTGGCATATCTAGCACACCGTTTGCCCGTTGCAGGGATAAATTGCCCGTGTATGGGCACGATTGCCCGAATTTGAGCACAATTGCCTAAGTTTGGGCAAGATTGCCCGAATCTGGGCAGTCTTGCGATTTGTGACGATCCACGGCCCTCAGACCAAATTAAACTAAAAAGTAAAGCTTGATTACACGTGGTGATAGTTTTGTTTTAAATAGAGACACATGCATTATTGTGATGATTTTTCTTTTCTTAAATCTACAAGCTGCCATGATCGTAAACATGTATTTATATATAATTTCAAGCAAAATCAATAAATTATCTTTAAAAAAACTACTCATTGGTAACTAAATACAAAACGTGTAGAAATAAAGAATATACAAAAAATATATACTATATATTCAACACGCATCATGTCTCTACTTAAATTAAAAGGTAATTATAATAAAGTGCTAATTAGTCTTAGATTATGTTTCGATAACACTAAAAGTATTTCCGCGCTGGTCACAACTCAGTCGTGAGTAAAGGAAACTAGAAAATACAGATTTCAACATGAAAGGCTAACTAATAAACTATATGCCTACATTGTTATACTTAAGCGTCTGTTAGCAGGTAAACATCGGTCACTGACCTGTACTGACCTACAACTATGGCTTGTACGTTTGCCGCCCTATAACATAAATAAACGGGCAAGTGCGAGTCGGACTCGTACATGATGGGTTCCGTACCACCGTACAATGTTTTAAAACGCTGAAGAAACACGTTTCTTGTATGACGACCCCCTTTAATTATTAACTTTGTCTTATTTTTAGTATTTGTTGTTATAGTGGTCATAGTAATACATGATCGGTGAAAATTTCAGGTGTAGCTATTACAGGTCTAGCTATTACGGTTCAAGAGATCGAGTTAAAAACGTTGAAAAAAACACGTTTTTTGTATGACGACCCCCTTTAACTTTCAAGTTTTTTTATTTAAGTATTTGTTGTTATAGCGGCCACAGTAATACATACTCGGTGAAAATTTCAGGTGTCTAGCTATTACAGTTCAAGAGATAGAGCCCTGTGACAGACGGACCGACAGCGGAGTCTCAGTAATAGGGTCCCGTTTGCACCCTTCAGGTACGGAACCCTAAAAAAAGAGTTAACCGGTTATTTATCAGTCAACAGCTGTAAGGTCTTATACAACGGGTCATTGACATATGCGTAATAAATCGAACCACGGGCTATACTAGATCACTTCTTTTTTACTGTTATTTTAATTTATTTGTCGCCAAAAGCTCCCTTGAAGCAATAAAAGGACCTACACCACAATTTGATTGAATTTGTTAGGTTAAGGGTTTGGAATAAATAAGGAAACAAAAAACTAAAGGCTCTAAAGGGCTCGTATCCAGGGCCGTAATATAATTCTTAAAAAAATATATACTATGATGTTCTAGTATACCCCGTGGTTATTACGTATATGTAATTGACACGTTGTATATTTATGGAGATGCAAGCACTTAAGTAGCTTACTTCATTGGGCACTAACAATATCACAAGCGACAGGGTCAATTTAAAGTTTAGGGCAATGCTCGCTATTTCCTTGCTAATTGAAGCTTAGTATAACGCCATCCTCAGCAGTAGGTACATGTTTTCCGTAGAGTGATCGGTGCAAGTCGATATCACTATCCCTTCTGTCGTAGCTAAAACAGACTTAAATATAGTGAACATAGAATTGATTTTACTGTAAATACTTGCACCGATCCTTACCACAGGAATTTACTAAAGGCAAAAGGACCACATGAATTTTCATTGGGGAGGATACAGCATTTTCACATAATAAAGCTCATGGAAGACAGCAGGTGAATCCAAAGATGGGTGGAAGTCAGGGTGACGAAACGGAAATGAAGTCCCGCGACGTGGCGTTAGTCTCCGACGCTGCCGCCGGCCGCGGTGCGTCGTCTATCAACAAAATAATATCAAAGGTTAGTCAAAGTGGGTACATGGTAGCAGGGTTAATTTTAATTTCATTTCATTACTTCGTCGTTAAAGATCGTTCAAGTATTACGTAAGCAGAATTTCTGCCATTTTTTATATTTGTTGGATCACCTAGGAAAAAAACAAAAATAAAGAAAAGAAGACAAAAAAATTAAAAAAATTAAAAAGAAAAGGTAAAAAAGAAAAAGAGAGCACCAACTGACCTGTCATCGGCCAGCAGCGCGTTGTGAGCCGCCCTCTGCGCCGACACCTGTACCAGCTCGGCCACCGTCGCCGCCTGCTGCTCCGCTGGAATAGTACACCGCTCTCGTTAACACCATTCGGGACAGTTGTTTTTTTTGTGTATGCAAGTGTCCATTATTCAAGCTGCCTAAGTGCTAACTATAACAGCAAGAGCCAACGACCTAATGTGCCCTCCGTAGCACGAAGAAGCTTGAAAGTTTTTAAGCCACTTGTGGTAACCTATCCAAGTGTGAACCACGCCCTGACATTGGGCGTGGTAACACACTAGCGATTTTGCAAGTTAATACTTGCAAAAGCTAACTATAAATAAACTGTCATATAAGAATTGTTTGTAATTCCTGTGAAAGTGGTATACTACATATGTCATCTCACTAAAATCTAACTTTATTTTAGTAAAACAGAGCTCTCGACGCGCGCCAAATGCAGCTACAAGTGGGCGACTAATATTAGAGGCCCATCTATACAGTGTAAGTTTTTTGCCTGTTACATTCAATTAAATTGAAGCAATCGATGCACCTTGCAACAACTGAACTCGCACGGTCTGAACGAAACGTGAACTATAAGAATCTATTGCTTCAATTTAATTGTAAAAGCGCCTTTATTCGAGTGCTGCCAATCGGTCGTCGCCCATCAAAACCTGAAATCACCTGCACAAACTGCACAAATACACCAATAGTAATAATAAAAATAAAATGCAATTAAACAAATAAGCTTATCATGCCACATTTTAATGAAAAAATTACATATTATATTAGACAAAAGCAAGCCAATACACGGTTGATGATGATAGATGGCAATCTGTGAATGATGGGGTTGAAACAGGAATCATTTACTATGAGAACTTGACATTTGAACTTTGTTGTTTTGCTTGCCATTATTTCTTCGATTACCTTACCACGCTCTAATCAGGTTTAAGACTTATCGGAATACAGAAATTATGCATGAAGAAGACATGTTGTGGAAAAATGTCTGACAAAATTTAGATCCGTGACGTCAGTGATACAACAGAGGGCGCCACATTACATTTTTCATCTAAACGCCATCAGGCTGCACCACACGTATCCGCTGCGCTACTGCTACCACCCGCTGCTACTTAAATGCTTACCAGACAGAGGCCTAGTTAGCCGTCGTTCAAGCCGCGCGACTCTTCGCGCGCTTTGCTCCTCTCTCTCCGCGCGCTCCTCCCGCATCCTCCTTTGCGCCACGAGCCGCGCCCAGCGCGCCTCAAACCAAAGCTGCATCGCGTCGCGCTCGTCCACGTCGCCCGGGCCGGCGTTTGACGGACCTTAACGTTAGTCGTGTTACGTGACGGGTTAGACTTGGACGTCTGGTCGAAGCTTTATGATTTTAAGGCCGTATTTTGATATGAATCTATTGACGCGTTATTCAAATGTGAAACTTTTAAATGCGTGCGTAAATAAAAATTAAGTAGGTACATAGTTTATTTCAATACAGTGTTGCCGCTTCTTCTGAAGCCACACTAAACTTAGCTGTAGGTAACGATTTGACGTCAAAAGTTATGCAAAAGAAAACAATGTGACTCTTATTAAGATATATTACATATTACAAAAATTGTATATTAAAATATATAAAACATTATATATTACAAAAATCCTAACATTATAAAGATATATTTTGAGTGCATAATTTACTAAGAAAATGAGTCAAGTAAAAGACTAAATAAAAGAAAACTATAAGTACAATTAGTACAATATAGTTTTCTAATTCTTCATTCTTTTTCTCCATTCTATTATTTCACTCTTAAAAAAAATATGATGCACGAGAAACTAAAACCTACGCTCAAGCTTTCAAAACTAAATACGACCTTAATATTTGTTAAAACAATAAATTAAAAAAATTGATGTTAATCATATTTTTATTTTAATGAATTTGTATTTGAAATGTATGTTGCGTTGACAAGGCATCATGACTTGGATATGAAAGATGAAGTTCCACACAACATGAATGCAAAACAAACAAAAAAACTACTAGCTTAGCTTGTTGGAGAAGGTAACAAATTTATTAATCTGATATTTTCAGGTCGTACGTTTGTCGGGATATATCAAGCCGAAAGAGGGTCAATACGAACAGCTCTTACTTTAAGACGCGCTGATGCGAAAAAGTCCTTGCGAATGCTTAGTTTCTGTATAAATATTTCATATTTGTGGCAAACTCTTGAAGTCACAACGAAATTATTACGCAGTCTGATCAACGCAAACTGGCCCGCGGTAAATAAAAAAAATACTTACACATTTTTTTATTTCATTTCAAACCTATTTTTACATATTAATAATGTAACATAACAAATAGAATTTTAACTAACGCAAAAACCTAAAAAGTATCAAATCTGTATAGAGTAAAATTTAATAACTAGCCTTTTTAAAATTTGCCGCGCTTTTTCAGGGTCAGCTTTCATTGGCCAGACTCTACAACTATGATAAGCACGCGTAGTACAAGCCTCATCAAAGATAACCCCGCCTCCTCTTTCAGTTTCATATTCCGACAAACGTTATTTAATTTACACAGGTTACATTATTAATATCGTATTGTAAACAACAAAAATTTCATTCTGCTTCTATTAATAATCTGAACGTACCTGGCAGTCTGGAGGGCAAAGGCCGGGGCTCCGGTGGGCAGTAGCCGGCGGGGGGAGGCGGCACAGGGGGCGCCTCTTGCAGCGCCCCGGTAGACTTGTGCGCGTTTGAGATGCGGCTCGGCTGAGGCGGTTCCTGTACGCGTTACAACAACCAAATGAGGTTTTACATAAAGCCTACAATATATTTTCGAGCCTACAATAGACTTTCTAGCCTATAATAGACTTTCTTTCAGTGACTTCACTCATTTAACAACCAACTTCAAAGAGGGAAATTCAAAATGTATATGTTCTCTCAGGACCAAAAATCTCAGTATACCATTGTTCGAATGAATATAGAAGAGAAGCTAGTACACGTTACAGCGAAATATTACTTGAGTTTGAGAGTAAAGGCCCATTCACACAGCGCAAGTTTCTTGCCTGTTGTATACCTGCAATTAAATTGTATGCAAGAGGCAAGATAATTTACTTGCCTTTTATTAAAGCTTAAGCTGTTTAAGCTTTAACCGTCATTTGAAAAACAACTGAATTCAAAAAAGCCTTAGTGTGTCTTAGAAATAACAAATATAAACATGAGTTTCAATGAAAAGTGATATATTTTTTGCATTTAAAAAGAATATATATTTCTTTTGGAAGTTGTTCTACATTATGATCACCCTACAGATCTGTATCTGGACCTTCGGTCTGAGATCACCCCCAAGGATTACTTCGCTTTTTGGTAACATCTTTCTAAATTCTATGCATGTACGTAGTATAATAGCGCTCACACAATCTCACACATCTAAAATTAAATCTAGCATCTTTGTCACGCAACAGAAAAAACTATCCAAATCTGTATAGTATCCCCCTTGTTTCACCATAGCGTAAAATGATACTGATAACATTTTTGTTTTTAATTTAGATGAAACTTTGCGTGTTTAAATAAGACCGGTGTTGCAAGTTGTGTGTAATGTTTACATTAATAAAGCGAATCCACATTAAACCAATTCAGCCCCGACGGCATTCTGAATCGACTCAGAGAACACTGAAACGTGAGCTTTATTTTGTGTTCCTTACGGTGGAATTTCCAAAATTTTATTGAAAAAAGTGTTGGTATGATGCGTGGACTCAATCGTTTCATGGGGGTCATGACTGCCCCCCATGACGCGATTGAGTCCCCCCCCCCCCGGAGAGGAGAGGGCGAATGAGTGCTTGATTTTGAAAACCCCAGTAACACGTGACTCTTTTAAACCAAAGGCTAGATCTGCCCTCGCGTGGCCTACATATTATCTAGATATTTCACCACAGCACGACTTTAACTCACAATTTTAATGCTTCACAAGTCGATTGGAAGTGGATCAAGTTGATATAATGTGCAGAAGCATTAACAATGTAAACCTATAAACTCCCTAAATTATATTCCGTAATCATGCAACAGTTTACAAACATATCATTCCCTCTCCATTTATGATACAGATATAGGAAACGGTGAAACAAGTCTTGGTATAGAAATAGCTTTAAAAATCTTAAGAATTAGCCTAATATCCATTCACATGCATAGCCAAAACTTTCAAGTAATCGAACATATACATACGTGGATACATATTTTCTGTTTATGTAATGCTTAGAGATAGAAATAGCGACGTTACTATGACATATACGAGTACTTGTGATTTGCAAACAGACTGGAACATACGACAGCAGCATCTGACAAGCTACAAGAACGAAATCTGAAGAACAACGCCACGCAACATCGAGGTTTTTATTTGAAGTAGATATATTCCTTTATTGCATGGTGCGACAGAGATAAATAAATATATAAGGACAAATCACACTGATTAAGCTAGCCCCAAACTAAGTTTTTTTAATCTTGTGTTATGGGATACTAACTCAACGATACTATATTTTAGGATAAATACAAATATAGATAAACACCTCACCCCACCATCTAGCGTTTTAACCATTACGCCACGGAGGTCGTCAAGATGGCCGAATACATGACGGGTCACCTATCTCTGTCACACGTAGGGTTTATGGACTGAACCCCTCGTAGATCTCTGCTTATTGCAACAAACGCTCGAAGCCAAACTTGCAATCCACTTCAACCTGTCGCAGTCATACCCCGTACTATGCGACAGAGACATGTGCACTGCGACAAGGTTTGCCTCCACGGGTAGGAGAATCAATTTCCGCCGTGCCACCTAATACTATACTGGCTCTATCATCGCGGCAAGTTGACAGCAGTCAACACGTCGCTTCTTTTAGCGAGTGTTGCAGTCTTAAAATGATCAGCCTAAAATCTGTCTAATCATTACATAATTAGATAATAAAAATCTCGATATTGTAGCAAAAAGCCTGCAGTCTACGAGTACTGCAATGCGACAATCAACAAACAGACAAAGAACAGCCGTTGAGACATGCAACTGTTCACACCATAGATGGCCCTGCAGAACGGGTGGCGGTTGGCCGTGGCGATGGATCGATTAACCTATTTTATGCTGGATATTTTCGTCAATTGTATTTCTCTTTAAAAAGATCTATGTCTTTATGTTACAGCAGATTTGTTAAACATATAAAAGCTTTAAGTAATACTTGTGGTTCATGCCGTGTGGTTCCCGGCAGAGTAGAATAGGACCACTCCAAGTCTTCCGTGGATGTCATAGAAGACGACTTAGGAAACACAAGCTAAACAAAGCTTATAAACATCAGTGAGACCTCTCCAACCCGTCTGGCCAGCGTGGAAAGTGTAGGCCAAATCCTCTGACTGCTCTGGCTAATATATGGCTCTGGTAGTACAGAGGGTCGTGCTTCTGCAGTGGAGACTAAAACAAGACCTGATGATGAATACTTGTGGCTTATTCCTGCGGCAGATTTTTATTTATGTATACTTTGATTAGAATTTATATTTTACTTGATCTTACACATAAAAAAGTAATCGATCCAATGCCATAAGCTTTTTAATGTTCCTGCTACTAGACCTGGAAAACATTACGCATTGCCACCATTTTCCATCGGCACCTTGTTTTAAAAAAAATAAAGTACGCATATTTAAATGCGTAAGTAACATGTGATGAGGAAATTCGTCGTGGTGATTCGAAGTCACGGTAGCACAATTGGAAGTTGCACTCACTGTGCAGATGTGAGGGGCGTGAGTTCGAATCTCACTCGTGGCGAAAACTTTTCATCACATATTTTATAATTTAGATATTGTTCCGACATAAAGTAGTAAAAAAAAATTAAAATTATTTATTCCATACAAATATTTACGTTTGGCATGACAGTATCATGCCAAACGTTTGGCATGATACTGGTCGAAAATTTAAAAATAAATCGTCTTAAACAAAATGTATTTCAGGTTGAAAGATGGCCAACATGACAATGCGCCGTGTTATCTCGGTCGGGTAGCTCGTCGGTTCACGACAGAGACGACAAGCATGTGAGAGACAGTGACATGCGACATGTTGGTTTGCTTACGTGAGACGCCAGGGCCGGCTCCGAGCGCCACTGAAACGTTAACGGGGGTTAGTCTACCGGTGTCCGACTACCAATTTGGAAAACATCTTGCCTAGGGTTGCCATTGTTTCATCGATTCGTGTAAATCATGTCATCGGACATTTAACTATGATTGTGATTTTACCGATTATGTAAAATAAAATTGTTTTAATGAAACGCTTAGAATCAGAAAAACGACAAGTATTTTGTTTTCTTTAAATATATAAAAAAATCACAAAGAGTATGCCTTATATTAAGTTTTAGACAATAAAAAAAATCGATAAATATACGTAGCTGAATATTTTGATACCCAAACATAATAATATTTATTGCCATACTTATTTATGTATTATAAATAAAATAAAAACTATTGATCGGATACTGATGAAACATTATAAAGGATCTTCTGAGAACACCTGCTATTATTTCTGTTCCATTTCAACGCATGCCGGGTACAGCTACTATGAAATGGCAACCCTAGCACAATTTTGTATCTAATATAGGACACCTTACTAATCTTACTTTAAACCGTTCCCTGTTTTAGTAGTTAATCTACCCAGCGATGAGTCGGACTCAGCAATATAGGGAAATTTTAGCGGCCAACATTACCATTACCAGCAAAATTGGCTGCAAATTCTCGACACTCCTAAATCCGGCCTATCATTTTTATCTACCCAATCATCTATTTACAAAGTACATACCTCCAACATTTGAATTGGGAGTGAACTATATCAGTGTTTTAATCTAAGACTTATTGAAACTTTTAATGAAATTTTGCATTATGGTGCTTTATGACTGCTCGAAGGGTCAAAATTGAATGTATTTTACACATGAAGTGAAGTGGCGAATGGTGTGCAAACTGATCAATGACTAAGATACTCTGATAATCATGGGTATAGATGTACGGTCTTATAAACTCTTATGATATGAATAACTCATTCTATGGAAATAATACTGAAATCTCAAATGCCATCACCATCATTGTAAAAGTGGCCTTTAAGTTTTGCGGCCCTGGGCTGTCTGCTTAAAGCCGCAAGATCCAAAATGTTATGTCTTCCCCATAAGGGATAAAGACGTGATGGTGTGTATGTATGATCTCGAACGTTGACTTCCACAAAAGGGTTCAGATGGCTAGACAATTAATTGTAATGGAGGCAATTTTGTTGTCGTCGTGAGTTGTCATTATTGTTCCCATAGCGCATAGTATTTATGTTGTTAATGTTGACGGGTCAGCCCCTAAAGTTTATACTGACGGTAAATATACACCCGGTATTAACCGTTAATATTATTTTTATCAGGATCGCAACAACTTTTAACCGAAACATTGAATGAAGCCAAATATGAACTTTCCATCTCAAATGATCCAAGATGCGACCATCCAAATTGCACAAAATACCAATCAATTCATATACTTCGAGAAAACTGTTGTATGCACTAAAATTGCCTTTCAAATAGTTTAAAGTTACGTAAACATTCTTGAATGTTTCGTACCATTAAATAGGACGGCTTTGAGACGTCACAATGCAGTCAAGAGCTGTCAAAATGCAGGTTGCACTGTCGAATGCGAGTAATAAGTGAAGTTACCTTTTGTCGGGGTCCTAGCCGCCTGTTCAAGTAGCTAGATATGCTCTTCATGATGCTTTTGCGTCTCCTCTCCCTCGCTAGCTCAGGGTCTGAGAAGGACGGAGTGACGGGCAATGGCATGAGAGGGGGCGCGGGCCGTGGCGGGGGAGGGGGGATCACTGGCGGAGGCGGAGGGGGCGGTGGACTGGGCATCACGGGGGGCGGCGGCACCGGGGGAGGCACAGTCGAAGTGGAGATCAAAATGCGACGCGTAGACTTTCTCGCAGTGCGCGGACCACTACCTAACCGCTCCAGTACCAACTTCCGCACTACTTCAGTCTGTTCGTCTCGCTTTTTTTTTATCTCTTGCACTTTATCTGTCGTTTCTCGCAGCGGCGTCGGACTGACTGGCGATATGGATCCAGAGCTCAAGTTGATGGATATTGACAACTCGATACTCCGCGTCGGCGAGTCCGTACTCCGGGAGTTGGATCTGGTGAAGTTCTCGCTGGCCGAGCGGCAGATTGCGGGCGAGTAGAGCCGTATCGTCGCGGGCCCGGTGAACTTTATCGGCGAATTGGTTATGTACTTGATGACTGGCGTTTTCGGCGTTTCAGGTACTAGCGGCGGTGATTCGTCGATCGTCGAAGTTGATGTCTCACTCTTCGTTACTGACTTTGCTTCTATGTCCGTACTGTCTTTCTCTAAAGGCGGTGATATGTCGGATAAACTGAGCGATTCTATTTTACTCTCGATGATCGGTTTGTCGGCTTTGCTCTCATCCATCATCGTTTTCGCAGGTTCTTCGATTTTAGCGCTTTCGCTGATCGATTTTTCACTCGGTTCTTTCCCGATTGATTTCAAAAGTTGAGGAGATTTTAGTTCTTCGGGCGTGACGTATTCGCTTTCTGGTAGTAAGTCTTGGTTGTCCGTGGTGGTATCCGGTTCGGCCGCATCGACTGGGGTTATGTTGACGATATCGTGGCTGCTAACTTCCTGACTAATGGGCTTTAGAACGGTCTCCGAAAAACTGCTTTCAATAAAGTTCATCGACCTGTCGTTGCTGGGCGAGTACGGGTCGTAATCATCGTCTACGAACTCCATGTAGCCCTCATTGCGAGGGGTGACGGGGTTTCCAATAGAGGGGTCTTGATCTCCTTCGTCAGCGAATTCAAAATTGTCGAACGCGTTGGAGTACACGACGGGCTCAGGGCTAGTTCGACCACAAACGTGAGAGGCGATAGCTGATATGTTTTTCGCGTCGTGAACGCTCTTTGTCCCGCTAAGTGTCCTGGGGGCGGCGCGGCGTCGTTCATCCCTGTCCTCTAAGCCGCAGTCTTCTAAGACACCGCTCTCGGCTGCCCAGTCGGACAATTCAGTTTCTGTCATCGCTAAAGTGGTCGCATCACGCCCTGACTCCGATGATTCCGACTCCGCTGCGATCACCGTTGGTGCAGTTGTCGTGGCCGTTCCTGATGCCTTCTCATCGTTCTCCTCGGAACTATTGATTAGCATCAGACTATCTAGTTGTATCAACTCGCCGCCTTCGTCGTGCACTTCGACCCTCGGCACGGATTGGTTTGGCGCTGTCTCTGTGTGCGACGACTCATCTTCAGACAAGGAATCCGATTCTAAATCTTGCTCATCTTTTTTCTCTTCCACTATTCCTTCTGCTTCTCTCCACTCTTTCTTGCAGAGCGGGGAGTCGCCTTTGGTTAGTAAGTCGACTGGAGCATCGCATAGATTTTGGATGATATCTGGCATGGGTTGCGTTTTCTTTTCCTCTGTCAATTGGAAAGTAACGATTGGTTTCTGCACATGTATAGTGGGTGTGGGTGCTGGGTGGAGCATTTTCTGGAACTCTGTGATGTTGGACCGGAAGGCTTCTAGTTTGGTGTCGAGTTGGGAGGTAGAGTCTGATTTTCTGACGGCGGGGGGTGACGGTTCGCCGAGTAGGTATCTTCGTTTGAGTTCTAGCGCTCGCTTGGTGGCGATGCCGCCCGCTGAGCGCGTCCTGCTGAGGGGGTACTCTACGGGCGGGGGAGGCTCGGTGACGAGGATGGCGGGCGGGGAGGGCGCGGGGGGCTCCTCCGCGAACTCGCTGTCGGTGGACACCTCGGTGGCGGACGACACCGAACTCGACGAGCTCTCTTCCTCAGACTCCACCTGTTTACAGTCGCATCACGCATCATGACACACTGCTCAATTGCTTGGGCAGCGAGCAAACAAACGGTTTCAGCAGTTCAAAAACATTACAATAGTTTCAACCGATCGCCCTTAATAAGTTGTAGTGACCCTCCTAAGGAATCATTAATCAGAATATTTAAATCTTTATTTTTACTGGTGGGCAGTTATTTAGGTTTTTACTATTATAATGTATTTTGGGCATGCTTAACTTAAGGCTATGTTCGCTTCATTTTCGTTTATTTTAATAGGCAACATTACTTACTATGTACCATTTATTAGTAGTAAGTAATAAATCCAAGAGTCAGCTCAAACCGAGACGCGACAAGACGCTTTTTGCTCAGAAAACCAATTCTATATTTCTTAAAAAGTGCGCACTACGTGGCGACTTGTTGTGAACTGACCCTAAGTGTTGCAAATAACGCGAGTTCCCTCACATTTGGCTACAGTCACCACAGACATTATATCAAATAGCAGCTGTTACTAGTGGTCAATAAGCCGGACGGCTTATCTAGTGGCAGACATTAGTGGTCGCTACTAATAGCCATATGGAAGGAGGCTCTAAAGCCACGTAGTCAATTATAAACAATACGAGCTTTTTAAGTAAAGCATTGTAGTGTATAGCTGTGTTTCCAATGAAGTGGACCAACTGGCGACGTGTTTCAATAAGTCAATAAAGACTAAATTCTCCGCAAAAAGATTCCATCATCGACCTTATTGTAACAATATAAGTGTACCACATTTACTGTAAGAACGTCATCATTACATAACACTTACATGTTTTAAATGCGCGACGAAACTATTTCCCGGTCATGTGAAGAAGAAAACCAAACCTACATACCTTAGGCATTGATCAACAAAATCTAAAATCACATATTTATCACCTTCGATTTCGAATTTTAAGAAATTCGCAGAGGATAATGACTTCTATAATCTAGAATACAGTGTCACCGAATTCGGTGTATAACGTGATCTAAAGGATCATGTGTATCAACTATATAAATACCTTAATTTATGTCAATAAATTATATTATATTATATAAACTATTGAATCTTTGAGTCCATGATGACGGATAAATATGAACATTCAATCAAAACACGTCTCAGTTCCACTTCGATGGAAAAGCTTAAGCTTGAAACTGCGGTAAGCGGGGACCCGAGACAGATTCAGTCCGTCTCTGTCACAAACCCTACCGTGCGACAGAGACACGTGACCCGCGACGGTATCAGCTATCTCTATTGCACGTAGGGTTTGGGACAGAGACGGACTGAAACCGTCCCAGGCGTCCGCTTGACGTAGTTTCAAGCCTTAGAGATGCGCAATACCGTGCCACACTAACTTACCGTCTCTAGATGGCAAACCCTGTCTAGATTCATATACAATGCAATATATACATACTATGTAACACCAAACACCGTTATTTACATATACGTTCATAGATAATACATATATACATAACATGGGACGCTACGCTGCATAGACGAGGACATTTTAAGATAATCACGTATTACCTAGGGGGATATGGCACTACAATAAAGACGCCCACACATAAAAACGATAAATCCTATCAATATTATAAAAGTGAAAGATTGTATGGATGTATGGTTGTACGGTTTTATGGTTGTATGGATGTAAAGATGTATGGATGTATACTGATCAACTGATCCGAGTTACTATGGCAACCAACATTTTCATATTTCTATACTTATATGTATGTTCTTGTTGGAAGAGATTGCAGTTGCGATTAGGCCGCCTTTTGACATCAGTATTATGTTTTATATTGTTCGGTATCGTAATGTTTTGGTCCAATAAAAATTTTATTAACTAAAAATTGTTAAGTTCATGTACTGACTCTACCCCTGACATGGTTTTAGTAGGTACTTATATTTTTTTTAACGTAATGTAAGAACATCGCGCTTTCACGCTCACTATTATTGTAATGAATTAAGAAGGCACGATACTTGGCATATTTTGTCCTCTGAAAACTAAGTCTGATAGTGTCATGTCACTACGAGACAGTCAACAGAGGATATTTACCTTATAGTAGCTACCTGACTACTCTTCTTTTTCCTTTTATCTTTAACCGTAGATAACCCAAAGGAGTAGGAAGACCAAGAAGATTTTTAGATCAAATAAAAGAAATATTAAATGTAAAAACCTATAAGGAGGTTAAGAACTTAGCGGAGGAAATAGAGAATTGGAAAGCACTCCCCCAAAAAGAGCGCGGCTCTTAAATACAAGAAGAAAGAAGAACCTGACTGCAATAACAGTATTGGTCAATATCTTTAAATTGAGTAAATAAATAGCGCAGTCTTTTGTAGCGATTGGTTTTCGGCAGATTAAAATAGGACCACTCCAAGTCTTCCAGGGTCATGCTCCTGCAGTAGAGACTAAAAAAGATCTGAGATGATGATTGTAGCCAGTTCTCGGTTCAAAGTAGTACATCTCGTCCACGCAGCGATAATCTATTGGGGTATATGTTACAAGCATTGATATAGGATGATAAAATATTAATATCGTTAAACAAATAAACATCATAAAACAAAAACGAAAGCGCCATCAAATTAAAATCGAATTTACTGTTTTATTTTCATCGACATTGTCAATTTCCAATCATACTGGAATTTAGTTAGTTACTAGACAATATTCAATAGCGACAAAAGACAAAGTTAATGCTAAGTGTTTGATGTCTTGTTAATAATTCAAAATTTATTTTAATTAAAATTAAAAGTTTTGAAAAAGAATCTATACTTTTTGTAAAAAAAAAACAGGCCTTTGCATCTGGCCAAAAAATAAATGTTATGTAAAAAAAAGATAATTCGAGGTATCCCGGCCGGTAACTATTTGGCACAAAGAATCAGCATTGCAATACAACGTGGCATTGCTGCCAGCCAGCCGGTCACACTGCCGAGGGATGATATTTTAGTACGCCTAACCAATGTGTAATTTTTTGTTATAATTCTCTTTTAGCTTTTATTGTGAAGTTTTATTTAAATTTTACATTTAACTATTAAGTAATGTCTAATATAATAAAGAAATAATTTAGCTAAATTCTAAAGTAGTCAGAATTCGCTTTTGTGACAGTTTCACCAGAAAAAAGATATCTCGATAGCAATAAAACAGTTAATTCGTTCGGACGGAAGTTAGCGTGGGCACACTACACTCTTACCGCGCCGCCGCCGCCCCTCAGTTAAAGCTTATGACGTCATGCTCGCTTGTTATCCACATATCTCTTGCTAATCGAGGACTCACGTTTTTTAAACTTCTTTTTCTAACTTTATTATCTCTATTTCTAAATTTCCTGTCTGATTTCTTACTTTCCTATCACTATTTCTAAATTTTCTGTCTGATTTCTAACTTTCCTTTCACTATTTCTAAATTTTCTGTCTCTATATCTAACTTTTCTACCCTCATCTCTTAAGTTTCTATCTCATTTTCTAACTTCCCAATCTCTATTTTGACTAGGCTACCTCTCTTACCAACTCTCCGATTCCTTTTTCCAACTTTTAATACAACTAAATTGAAATGCAAATATGAAAGTCAATCTCTACAGTTACTACGGTATGAATATTACTATAATTCAATATTCATAGTATGCCATCTAAATAAGAAATCAAAAGAAAAATAAAAGTATATCAATATTTAATTATGTTTTAGCACAGAATACAGTAAGAGTAAACAGAACGGAATCTCCTAAGGTACTTGCAATATGCGTCCCCGTTCCCCGCACCCGCACCTCTCCCCCGTTTCTTGTGAGCCAACGTGAGTCATCGAGGCGAAAACGGGGGAGAGGTGCGGGGACGGGGAACGGGGACGCATATTGCGCGTACCTTAGAAGATTCCGGCCTGTGGTTTTAGCAAAGTTAACAAAAGGAAAGGATAATTTCTGTCACTGTACTGTACTACACTTATTTCTTCTATATCTTCTTAATATTTTCTATATTCAGTCTTCGATTAAGATATATATCAAATATTTGGATATGATCATCTGAAAAGATGGAAACTAGAAGTTCGCATTGTACCTAACAGCCAGGTTAAAATATATTGGAATGGTCAAATCTAGTCTGTAGTACTTTTGAATGTTTGCCCACTCCTATTCTTTTTTATTTTACATAAAAGACTTCATTTCTTGAAAAGGTCGAGTCTATCGGGCAGTATCTTCGATAAAAGTTATTGTTGATGTATGAGAGGGCGTAGTTAGGGGCGGCGTGGTCGCGGGTATGGCGCACCTCCCTGCGGGCGTATCTAGGCGAGTGCGCAGGTACTCGGTACCTCGCTGCTGTCGGTGGGGGGGCGCGCGTCGGCGGGGACCTCGCGCCGGCGAGCCTCGCGCGCCGCGCGCATGCGCGAACACGACTCGTTACCCGACGACTCGCCACCTGCATTATAGATAGGTAAATCAAAGAAATTATGTATAATCTAAAATGCCTACGAAGTGGTAAAGCCGTTCCCAAATTATGTACCAACATTTGTAGGCCCGAAAACCGCACTGGCAGTTTACGGGAAAGGGACGTGTGTAGGGGCTGATCGCCTCGTTTACACTTGATGATGAAGTGAGCTGATCGCTCTAGTTTTGATGATCAATCTGAGATGTTTTGAAATAATACCAACTAAGTTGAATACTTCATATAGACTGATTTATTGATATCGACTATGATTACTTGAAATGTATGAATGACGTTAAAACTACCGAGTCGGCATTTGCCTGACCTACTTGATATAATTATTATACAATAGATTGAACAGGACGCTTACAAATTTTACGTGAACTTTATGCATTAAAACAAAAGCATTATATTTCAACTTTATGTACATGGCATTAAGTTTAATTTTCAATGTGGTTTTTAAGAGCATTACTTGTAGCACAAAATAAGTACTAGTACTCACGTACAGAAGTCTCAATGTGGTAAGCGATATGGTTTATTTTAGCTCACGTCAGAACTCACCAGCTTTTCGTTGAGACACCTAGAAATCCATTGCAGGCCAATTTCATTCTTATTACTCTGGACAAACGATTCGTATACTTAACTGAATTTACCACTCCGGAGTGGTAGCCGCGGGCATAGTAATAATGTAGGTATATTTTCATAAACGGGGACGTTTATGAAAATATACCTACATACCTAGTGACTGAGGCCTGCATGTAGTAATTCATGATTGTTTTACCTGTGTCGGAATAGTCGTCGTAGCCGAAGGAGTCATCAGAGAAGTACATGTCGTGTCGCGGCTGGTGCGCCAGCGCCGGCTCGGGCGACGGCCGCGCCTCGTCGCCGCTGTCACCCGCGTCCGTGTACTCGTCCGAACTCGATTCCTCCTCGTCACTGCATGATCAATAAATAATAAATAATCTATTAAAAGAACGGTGCCAGAAGGTTCCAGGCGCAGGAATTACCAGACAAAAACAAATTTTATATTTCTGGATAATGGGGGGTGGGGTGCCGCCGTATTTCTGGCTTTCTGACGGCGACAAGGGGTAATGCAAAAAGAAGATGCACTAATGAATCCACCATGAGAGGCCTCTTTGCCGAATCAGACTAGACACTACGAAGCCTGTCGAGTGACGTCAAAGCAGTACAAATCTCACCTAAGTCCACCAGCGCACGAGGTCTCCGAAGCCAAGAAGTTTCTGTCCGTCCATTCATCTTCATCGATCTCCCTCGCCCCACTGTCTGACAGCTCCAAGCTGATCCTCTCGGGAGTGGGGGTGGGGGCTTCGCTGCGGGGCGGGGGAGGGGCGAGCGTGGTCGCTGCGACCGCGTCGGGGACGTTGACCCCGGAATGCCGGAGGCAGACGAGACGGCTGCCGTAGCGCTCCATCGTGTAGTTGCTGTAAACGATACGCGACATTAGAGGTGGCGCTTTACAATCACACTATTTTGGGTCGCATATTTTCAGTTTAAAAAAATTTGACAAATATGTTGTATATGTAGAAAAGTTGTATTTTTAAGTGACTTCAAAAAAGCATCTTCTCAATTCGAATGGTTTTTTTTTATGTATGTTCCTTAATAACTCCGTTTTTTAAGCGATTAAGAAAATTTTTTTTTGTTTAAAAGGGTAGATGCAAGTTGGTCCAATTGTCTAGTGACACCTAGTGGTGAAGATCTAATGAAGGAGTCCTCGAGAACTCGAGGAAACTCCTCAAATATTTTGTCAATAAATCAACAATTTGCACTCGGAATGTGTGTATTGGTGAAGTGGAATTGAAGAATAAGACCAGATACGCTTTTTAGGGTTCCATACCCAAAGGGTGCAAACGGGACCCTATTACTGAGACTCCTCTGTCTGCACGTCTGTCACGTGGTTCTATCTCTTGAACCGTAATAACTAGACATATTAAATTTTCCCCGATTCTGTATTCGTCATACAAGAAACGTTTTCAACATTCTAATGAGGTACGGAACTCTTCATGTACGAGTCCGACTCGCACTTGCCCGGTTTTTTTTGTTAAAAATGATTTCCACACATACCCAGGCCTCAGAACGCTCTTGCAGACGGCGCAGCGGAAGCACGCGCGGTGTAAATGCAGCCCGTCCGCAGTGACACCCTCCGCGGCGAACACGCGAGTACCGCACGCCGCGCACTGCATGCCCGCGAACGACGGCCCGCGCCAACTCTTTTTACACTGTTGGCATAAACAATTTTATACAAAGTGCTTCTTTTTAAGCTGATGTGAGCATGGCACATTTGCCAAAAGTGGCCGTTTTTCGCAAAAAAAAGCTTTACGTTCTCACTTCAATCTGTAAACAGTAAATCATAAAATAGTTTGAAGGGTTATCTAGGGCTTACAAGAGACAAAAATTTAAATGATATTTGCGTTTCTTTTCAAATAATTTATTTCAAATGGGGGCAGCACTGCACCCAGAAGAATTCATGTATGTTAAGTACAAATATTTTAAGGGATGATTCAGTTCATCATTTTGAACAAGTTTTCCCAATAAATTTATATCGAAATAGATAAATGACAAATAAGACAAATCACACTGATTGAGGTAGCACCAAATTAAGTTTAAAGTTGTGTTATGGGATACTAACTCAACGATACCACATTTTATAATAAATACAGTTATAGATAAACACTTAAGACCTAGAGCAATTTAAAAAAGGCCATTTTCCAACTTGCCCTGGCTGGGGATCGAACCCAGAACGTCCGGATTGGCGGACTAGCGTGTGGAACAATACGCCACGGAGGTCGTTGATAGTTCGCTGGTTAAATCATACAGGCTACTGTCTCACCTCTTCCTTAGGTTGCGCCTTAGCCCCGTGGTCCGGTTCTTCTTTCTTCACGAACTTTGTGGCCAAATTCGCCACCTAAAGAAATGCATAGGTACAGAATACGAGCGTTACTTTACAAATGTATATTGACAAAATGATACTGTGGACATTTTGATATTGTGGACATTCTGATACAGTGAACATTTTGATAAAGTGGACCATAACAAGAATGGACATAATGATACTGTGGACATTTTATACAGTGGATATTTTGATATAGTCGACTTTATGCGACTGAAGGATCTATCAAACGAATACCTTATTCGTTCCGTGGTCCGGACGCCCAGAGTCACGCAACTTTTGGTCCAACTTGCTTAGAGTCTCGTCAATTTCACACCACTTCTCCTCGCCGGCGTCGCCTTCTTTCAGTCTTCTTTGTCGGCCCAGAAACTGCACAAAACAGACAATATTACTTCAAGATAATCATCATCAGGTATTTTTTAGTCTCCAATGCAGGAGCACGACCCTCCCTGTACTACCAGAGCAATATATTAGTCAAAGCAGTCAGAGGATTTGGCCTACACTCTCCACGCGGGCCAAACGGGTTGGAGAGGTCTCATTGATGTTTAAAAGCTTTGTTCAGCTTGTGTTTCCTAAGTCGCCTTCTACGAACGTTTATATTTATATAAATCCCAAGTTTTTACGTCCATTTCCTTCGTCACCAAGTCTAAATTCTACGTCTCTTCTTTGAAAATAAGACACAATAGGAGATATTACTGCAATGTTCTGCCGCCAGAGAGCAGCATTAGCGCAGACGTAAACAAATGTTTGAGTGACAAGTACATCCAAGTCGCAATAAATTTGTAAAATTATATAGGTATTAGGTATTTAAATGGCCGTAGGAAGCCATAGCACCACGGCACAGGTTTAGTGAATAATAATAAAACTATTAAATACTTTTATAATAACTATCTATCTATCTATAATTAAATAACTACGTTCTTGTCGCTGGAGTAGTTTCCATGTCTCCCTCTCTCGAGCCATTGTTTTGACCTCCCTATACGACACGGCGTCAACTTTCTCCTTCACTTGATCTATAAATGCTCTTCTTGGTCTCCCCTTTCCTCTTCATGCTTCTATTTTTCTCTATTATGTTTTTTGTAAATTGATCGTGGCGTATAAGATGACCAAACATCTTTCCTCTTCTAATATCGATTGTTTTCAATAAGTTCCTTTTTTCATTAACTAAATTAAGTACTTCTTCATTTGTCTTTTTAAATAACTATTTTGTGCAAAAAGATATGACATGTAGAATGACAGCAGATTGTTTACTGTGTGTGCTAGTGCCGCCAACTGCACCGAGTTTTGTGTAATATGTCCTATTAATGACATGTAACCAAAAAAACTTCTGAGCGAGCCTTACAGTAGTCGCATATGATAACATCTGTCATCTCACCGTTGCAATTAACAATCGCGCTCATTGGTCAAATCAAATCGCGTTTCCTCGGCTTCCGGTTACTCACTTCCGTCGCATTTCACGAAAACGCTCCCACAGAGAGCAAAAGGAAAGATGTTACACATGAATATACCTGTTCTCTGTCCCATTTGGGCACCTTCTCGGCAGTTTTGGGCTCGGGCCTGCCTAACCTATTCTCCATGATCTTCCTCTCAATCTCCTTCACGTTCCAGTCGTCACGTTCTATCTTCCCGACGGATCTCATCAGGTCCTGGGAACAGGGAGACATATTTTTTATGCATAGCATAGCATTGAAGCAGATATCTTCCAACTGATTGAGCTGAAATTTTGCAAACGTATGTATATCGCGTGACAATGCAATATTATGATGACTTTTCGCTGATCTGATGATAGAGCTGGAAGGTGGCCATAGGAAATCTGTAATGAAACGACGGAACCCTATCGAGTTTAGGCTTGTTGGATTCGTCTTGACGATAACTTTGTCCTTAGATGGTATCTGGGGTCTGATGATTGAGCTGTAAAGGTGGCCATAAGAACTCATTACTGACGCAACCCCGTTGAGTTTCGGCTTATTTATTTTGTGTCGACAAGACCTTTGGTCTCATAATAAAAGCTTGTACATTTTTTATTAACAGTACCTTTATTTTCGACCCTATACAAACCTTGGGCTTCGTCGACTTGGGCGCCGCAGTGGTGGCTGAAGTCCCGGACAGCTCGGCCGCCAGTTTCGCGACCCGCACGCCGCCACCAGCAGACCGCGCCCCCCCACCAACGATTCGCCCCTCCTCCTAAAGGGTAAGTTTACGTCAGTATGTCAAAAGCTTTTGGTCCCGTTCGTCTGAGGGTTTCGTAACAAAATCGATACCATTTTTAATTTTCTATGTACAAACAAACTTAATTTGTAAAATCAAAGAAAATGCGCGTAAGACGTATAGACAGATTATATGCAATTAAATAAATAATAAATAAATAAATATATAGGGACAAATTACACTGATTAAGCTAGCCCCAAAGTAAGTTTTTAAAACTTGTGTTATGGGATACTAACTCAACGATACTATATTTTATGATAAATAAATATATAGATAAAAACCCAAGACCCAGGACAATTTGAAAAAAATTGAATTAGTTTTCTATGACAACTATTTTTATCTCTCAGACAATCTAAAACTTCTTTCGTTCTTAATTTATATTTATCTGATGTCAAAGTCAAAAAAATCAATGTAGGATAAATTTATTTCTTATTGAAAATCATTTTTTGCAAGCCTCATAAGCGAAGCGCATGAGGTAGTGCTCTACTCTCGCCTTACAAAAGTCAAGTGATTTTTTAACTAAATGTGTCTCTATTTATTTTCTATCGCACTTGTACAATAATATTTACACATAAATGTCAAGGAAAAACACTAGTTTCAACACTTATGACATTTTTAAGACATTTTGCCTTTTAAATAAATAAAAACAATGTTTAATAAAATCATTTTGTGGACGTCCGTGTGTCTGTATGTATGGAAACTGGCGTGGTCACGATAACTCCCGAAAAACTTATCTGATCAAGTCCATTTTTTTTATACGCTTCAGTATTATCCAAAACTAAGTCCTTTCGAAGATCACGGTCTAATTTAATGTAGTTTAATCGTAATTTCAATTTAATTGTGAAAAATGAGATTATGAGGCATGCACTTTTGGATTACTTTTTTTTATTTTATTTTTGTGCGAAAGCTACAAAGTACATTTCGGCACGAGCCACCCAGTTCAGTATAAGAGCTTTTTCACAATACAGATTTACATTATATTTTGCATTGTTTTACAATGATCATCATTCCATTAGAATTAGAATGTAACTCAAGTACAATTTTGTTACGAAACTTGTTGTTGGGGAGTGTTTAAAAGGCAGCGGTGATTTAGCCGCGCATGGGCGCTTGCACACGACACCTCAGTCGCATTAGATGACATTTACTGTGGACCTCCACATATGAACACAGCTGTATGTAAATGTCATCGAACGCCTATGTAGCGCCACCATGTAAAGCAAAAGGTGACCGGTCACTGTGTCTCAAAGACAAGCCGGGTGCAAATTTTCCAAATAACAATTTTAATTGTAATATGTTCACAATTATTTCTAGACTATTTTATAACTAAAACTGTTACTTGGGTAGTAGCAGCGTGTAGAAGCGCCCATCCGCAGATCCGGTGCCAAGGACGGACGAAACCGAGAGGGATATGGAAAGCTAGAGGGCCAATGCTGCGTCTTATACTCGATTAACGACTGGCGACGGACTGTGCGTGCCGCCCAACGCAGCATCGCCCCTCAAAGACGTTCAGATAACTAGCGTTAAACGCTCTCATATTATGTACACGCACGTAATATACGCCATTACAAAGAAGCTTCAGTATTAGCCTTGTATTTACACGCACGCGGTGCGCGGCCGCACATCGGTTATAACACACTACATACCGTAATCTTCTTCTTCGAATGTTAGTTGAACACAGTGAGAAAAACAAAGAGTGGACGCTGTTACGATTTATTGCATGCACACACAGAGTTGTCGAGACTTAGTGGAAAAACCGTGCATAGATGAGGGCCCCCGTCGCGTCGGTCGGTAGTTAGGCATGCGGCACACAACGTCAAACTCGTCTCACATAGTGCTGCAGTTGCTTCTCGAGGTTGCGGACGCGTTCGCCGAAGTGCGGCGCGCTGGCGCGGTACTGCTGGAGGCCGTAGTCGTGCTCGAGGTCGGCCGAGGGCAGCTCGGCGCGCGGCTCGCTGGCCAGCATCTGCAGGCTCTTCTCGAACCGCTGTCGCATGATCTCCCGCGCCGCCCGCCTCCTCCCACCGCTCTTCACCCGCTTCGCCTCTGAGCTCTTTTTCTGCATCACATCCGACATCCGCTGAACCCTAAACGCCATGTTCGTGTCTCCCGAGTTCCTCCTCTGCGGCGGCTCCAGCTGCCTCGGCTTGTGGCCTTGGATCAGATCGACTACTCGCTGCTTCCGTAGCGCCATCTCGGGGTTCCCGATTGACTCTGATCGCTTCGATCGTTCCGGACTGGGCGTGTCCCGCCGCTTACCCTCTATTATTTCCGCCATACGTTGCATACGTAACGCCATTTCCGGATTGCCAACCGACCCGGACCGCACGGAACGCGATTCCGGACTAGGGGTGTGCCTACGCTTGTGATTTTCGAATATCTGCGCTATGCGTTTAGTATTTTGAGCTATTTCGGGCGAACCGACTGAATTGGACCGTGCAAACGGCTTGCACACGTCGGGACTTTGCGAGTGTCTTCTCTTTTGCGTGTCGATGACGTCAGAGAGGCGTCGTCCTTTCAGCGGGTAGGGGCTCTCCGTAGACGATGATCGGATGAACTCTTTCTTCTTGGGGCTGGAGCTGGACGACTTGAACTCTTTCTTACTGTGCCCTTTGGTCTCGTTAACGAGAGTGGCGTCAGTATCGGCAGAATCATCCTGGAATACATCTGAAAAGTCTGGAATTTTCATCGTGTTCGGATCCAAGCCCTTCAATTTGCGCGGCGTTTTCACTGGCGTCTCTTCTTTGACGTTAGCATCGTCCTGAAATATGTCTGAAAAGTCTGGTATTTTCATAGTAGCAAGATCTAAACCTTTGAGTTTGCGTGGTGGTTTGACTGGTTTTTCTTCTTGATTGCTTTGGAAATAGTGTGAGAGTTTTTGTTCATCGTTGTGTTTGACGCGCGTGTTGCCTGTGTGTAGTAGTTGTGCGAGGGACTCCCTGAGCATTTGGGGGTCTGGGGACTCCTCGCGGTCGAGGAGAGCCAGTATTTGTTCGTGGAGCTCGCGCTGTTGGTCGGCGTGGCCATCAGCGCGCCGGTCGTGGCCCTCGATGAGGCGCGCCAGCGCGGTGATGTCGTCGAGCTCGAGCTTGCCGATCTTGCGGCGGATGTAGTCAGCGCTGTCGGTACTTACTTGTCGGACGGAGCGCCGCTTCTTTCGGTAGCTCGAGTGCGATTTGTCGGCGTCGGCCGCGTCTGAAAAACAACCGTTTTTAGATATACCGTCTTATTATAAAACGCAAACTTTAGGACTTGGTTTAAAGCGTTATTTACATAAATTAAATTGACAGTGACAGAAGAGAAGGTGACATATTGCGGGAAGTCTTCCTGATTTGGGCGGATCATAATTTAAATAATGGTTATATTAACGAATAAAAGGTTACATAAAAAAAACATTTCTGTCAAGTGTCTCATTCATTCATTAATTAATTTTTATCTTTTTTTTTTTTTTTTTATTTGGTTCGCTATCTTATTTCAACGCGCACAAAGACGATAATACTTTCATCATATGTGCTGCCCTTCATCATATGTGCGCCAATTTTTAGATCTATGATACCAGGGGTTAACTTAGTTGTTACTTACTGGAGTACACAGAGACAGAATGGTCGGTCGAATTTCGGACGTGTTTCTCCTTCTGGAGAGACTGCTTAATCTGTGAACACATATGATTTATAATATCGCTTCATAAAAAACAAACATATTTACTTCTCGTAAGATATTGTTTAACTGGGGTTCGAGATTTGGAGTAAAACGTCAACAATCTTTTTAGAGAATTAATTCACTACGGAAACCCAAAGTCAACACACGTATGATCTTCCAAAACGTCCGATGTCCAAGTCTTCAAGCACTATTGGTCCAAAATTCGTCGCTGAATTCGTATAGGTTACTCGACGATATCACTTGATAATTCACTTCGAATCTATCTCACTGAAAACCCATTAAGACCCCTCATCCACGACGACTTTTTGACGCGCGTTTTGTAAACGCGCGACAGCATCACAACTACGCGCATTAGTCGCATTTGCAACGCGCTACAGCATCGCGACTGTAGCGATGCAAACGCGCTACCGTGTCGGACGAAATCGGAGAGAAAAAGGAGGGAGCGTGGCGCGGAGAACCGAGTTACTGAATCGCGTTTGCATCGCGACAGTATCGCGTTTGCATCACGACTGAATCGTGTTTACGTGGGCGAGGGTACACAGCTTGCGACCGCATCGCGACTGTATCGATGCGAACGCGCGACAGAATCACAACAAAACGTCGCCGTGGGCGAGGGGCCCTAAAACTGGTGTGCCACTGACTCTGTTCCCTTTTTATATGCGCCGGCATGGATTCTCGAAAATTCTCTTAAGTTGACGAATGTTTTTCGATGGCGGAAAATATCGAGTCGCCGGGTATGTGCGTATAAGTGCAACGGAGTAAAAATCTGACTTACAACTCTAGACTTTATGACATAAGATATGTTATTTATTGTCTGGTCTCCTGCTCGCGAAACTTTATTCTGCGTACAAATATCTAGTTCGTGACAAAATAATAAATTGATTTTATAGTTCTAAAAGTTTACTTAATGTTTAGTGCCGCTTCCTATTCCAGAACAAATGGCAATAAACTGGACTGATAGTACCGTGAATACTATATCAATCTAAGATCAGGTGTGAGAAAATCTATTCGCTTATTTGTAAATGAATAGATAGATATTTATATCCGATATTACAATTTACATATTACAATTTACAACTTGTCAGCTTAGAGGTGAGCTGAGTTAGGCTGAGGTAACCTAATGTAAGCCGTGCTAAGCTGACGTGACTAAAGTAAGCTGAGATATCTGAGGTAAGCGAAGTAAATTGAAATGTCTGATGTAAACTGAGATGTCTGAGGTAAGCTTTGATGTCTAAGGTAAGATAAGGTAAGCTGACATGCCTGACTTAAGATAAGCTAAGCTGAAATATTTGAAGTAAGCTGAGATGTCTGAGGTAAGCTAAGCTGTCTGAGGTAAGCTAAGCTGTCTGAGGTAAGCTGAGATTTCTAAGGTAAGCTAGGATAAACTGAGATGTCTGAGGTAAGCTAGAGTTGGCTGAGATGTCTGAGGTAAGCTGAGATTTCTAAGGTAGGCTAGGGTAAGCTTGGGTGACATGACGTAAGTTGAGTTAAGCTGGGTTACCCAAAGTGAGCTAAGATGTCTAAGGCAAGCTGAAGTAAATTGCGATATCTGAGGTAAGCTGAGATGTCTGCAGTAAGATGAGATGTCTAAGATAAGCTGAAATATCAAAGGTAAGCAAGGCTTGGCTGAGATGTCTGGGGTAAGCTGATATGTCTAAGCTAGGGTAGGCTGAGATGTCTGCGCTAGGGTAGGCTAAGCTAGGGTAAGCTGAGATGTCTGAGGTAAGCTAAGGTAGGCTGAGATGTCTGAGGTAAGCTGAGATTTCAGAAGCAATTATAAGTTGAACGTCCAGCAGTGGATTACCTGCGGCTGAAACGATAATACTAAGAAAATTAACCTAAATTAAACACACTGGTGTTTACTGACCTTACTCCTTATTGATAGGCTGAACTTGGTAAAAAATTTGGACTGTTTTTGTAAATTTTTCAAAATCGCGGAGCCATCGGTGTTTACGGTGTGCAGTGCACATTTATTTCGTTTTAAGCTATGCAAAGACAGACTTGCGAGGTCTACATCTAACATGGCCTAGTATTAGCTTGGTAGTAGACTAAGACTTACCTGATCGAACACATTAGTGTCATGCTGTATATGGGGGACTTCGCCCTTAAAGAAGTTGTACACTCGCGACAGGTAGGTCCTTAACTTGGCGTCCGGCACGTCGCGGAGAGAGCCGCCCGATGGCAGGGGTGCGATCCCTGGCATAAAAAAATAAGTATATTGAGTATATAAGTACATATAGATGGGTTGTAGAGGACAACAAACGTTGTTTTACTGCCTTTAAGACACGCTCAACGGGCGTAAAGAACTAAGCTTTTCCCGGGGGTGCGATGAAAAAAAATTACTTCTTAAAAAACAGGAATTAGCGTTAACCACAGTATATGATGTTTTCTTTATCATCTGATTAATTTTACGATGAGGTGTGTACAATTTTAAGTCTTAGCCTGGCCAAGAAGTGGCATATTACACGCAATGTGGGTGTAAATCATCACTTTTAAGCCCAGGGATAGGAAAATTATATTTTATCCATACGTAACGCCAGCGGTACTCACCCAGCTCGTGCAGGCTGTGGTAGACGGCTCTCGGCGGCGTGTCATCGGGCAGCAGGTCCGGCCGGTAGCGGCGTACCGCGGCCGCCAGGGCCGGCGCGCTGGCCGCCGCTCGCAGACCAGGCTCTGACCACCCCACCCAGCTGACCAACACGTCCTCGGATACTTCTGATTCTGTTACCATGTTTAATACAAATCACAACTTGTTCCAACGTCAGATTGAAAACATAGAACGAGGTAAAGGGTACACAAACAGAGACCATGCTTGGAAATAGTAATGAGTGCTGGGAAGTGAGGAAAATGACGAAACTGATTACCACCTCTAAAGTCTCTCGACTCTAAAGTCAAAGTCAAAATCATTTATTTATCTTAGGGTGTTTGTATATGGAAGGCTGGAGTGGAAGCCTTTGCCCAACAATGGAACACTATAATAAAAAAATGAAGTTTGTATCACTTGATAATTGCCATCTTTTCTCTTTTTGCATTATTAACTTTATTTTTGCTGATATACTTTGGATAGAGGAGGTAAGGTGTATACAAAACAAAAGAGCGTGCACGAACAAAGTAATGATGCTTGGTGCTAATGAAGCGTACAATTGGAGGTACAGTTTGCTCCACAGTAAACAGACGTATTAATGCAAAAGTATTTACAACAAGTCAAAGAGTGCAGATACGAAGAACAGGTGCGCTAAGAGTGCCAGTACAAGGACAGCATGCATAAAAAGAGACAAAGCGAGTAGCCAACTTACAAGGTTGTTACTAGACATGGGTAATCTCGACTCCGAGAAGTGTTTCGGCTCACTGAATCTTACTCCGCATCTGGTACCGACTCATCTTAATGATTCCTACCCCCTTATCGGCTCCAGGTCCGAGGTCCGCTAAGTTTCGCTATTGAATCTACAGAATACAGACGTCCTTTCTGGTACCGGTCCCGACTCCCGATTCCTCCCGAGACGCGGTGAAGCCAAAATGTGGCTCGCGACCTGACAGACGGGACCAAGATCGGTGCGGACTCAATAACTTGCGGGAGTCGATAACGATTACCGGGATTCAGTACGGGAATACGGCTCCTGTTGATGAATCGGCTCATTTAAATATTCGAATCCGGAGTTACCCATGTCTAGTTGTTACCATTCTCTCCCTATAGCTAACAGTCAGATTTTTCAAGTTACCTAAAGGCATGCGTGACGTAACCTGTCATCTAGACAACAGTCCTTATTACACACAAGTGTACTTAGTATGCAGGTTCCTCACGATGTTCTTCTTAACGGAAGCAAGTACCATTTATAACAGTCTAAAATCCTATTCTTTGACCAGATTGACGACATAAAAGGGCAGTAATAACTGGACTCCTTACGTCACACTTTTACGGTCTATTAAACCGGATTGGGGTGCAAATATGACACAACTTTCTATACGAGATGCTGCCATGATTTCTGTCGACGGGTGGGAGTTGCAAACAGAACTCTTGACCGCAACCTGTTTTGGAGGCTGGATCCACGCTTGGTCTGATGACACGTGATATGCACACCGGCACATACAAAACTTGGTGCTAATGAGTATAAGCATTTTCTGAGCTGAAAAACGATTACTTAACCCTTTCACCGCGGGACTTTATATCAGATGTCGTGCTCCCAGCGCGAGGAATTGTGAATATCCATAGTTTTTGGTCGGATAAATCCGACGCTCGCGAAATGGTCACGAAAATGTTTGTCAGATTAATCCGACGTTCGCGGCTAAAGTGTTAATCTCCAGGCGATCGACGAATGGTGGTACACTGTCACGTTTTTATCCCCAATGGGGCAGGCAGAACATTTTGGGTCTGACGGCTCTAAGCAGACATAGGTTACGAGTGTACCAATACAAATGGTAGATGTCAACTAGTTTTGGGTTGATAATGGCTTAAACCAAATAATATTTTTTTAAAGGAATAAATGAATAAATTCCTAAGGCTGAAAATATGGAAAATCTTAAGGGAAGCCTATGTCCAGCAGTGGAATTACTATGACTGATATGTGGATGAAAGCCGAGACTCCAAGGTGACATATCGTTATGAACCTATCGAAAGAGACGGATATAGCATTTCTGTCTAGTGGCATCGGAATCCTTCTTCTTTCTTCGCCTTTTCCCTATTTGGGGTCGGCTCTGTATGTCAACACCCTCGATATTTTCTGTCCTTCGCCATCTCCGTACTAACCCTCCGTCCCCCATATCCGATCTCACGCATTCCTCCCACGGAATTTCTTCTTCTCGTTCTTCCTTCCTCTATACCCATCTACTTTCAAGTCGACCATACATAATTAAAATTGTGCATGGTGGACTTATTTATTAATTTATAAAAACTTTATTGATCCACAATTAACATTGTTTTACAAATGGCAGACTTAACGCCGAGAGCGTTCTCTGCCAGTCAACTATAATGATAAACAGAGATTTGGTTCCGGCGCAAAATAATTAAACAAATCCAACAGACACCTCTCTTATCCCAGAAGGGATCTCTTCCAGTCGCACAGTAGGACAAAGGACAGTTACTTTAGTAGGAGTTTTATCAAAGTCTCGGCCCAATCGCCGGCAACATCGGTGCCCCGCCCCGCACCGATACATAGGATACTACCAGTGGCATGATCATCACTTCTTATCCTTCTGACCACGTCCTGACCAACACTTGACTAGGACCATCGTGGTTTGCCGCCGAGAAGCGTCAGTCACGTTCCAGTACCTCCACATTAAGAGGTATTTTACAATTGGTTGGCTGTCTCACTCGCACAATCGTATATTTTAAAGATTATTAAATAATGAGTCTCATTATAAGAAAGTGTTACATCATCATTCTAGATAATTATATCGTGGATATTTTAGACACGTTTTGAAATTGTATCCACATTGACTACGTCGTAAATTAGTTAGTCAAAGATTTAAAAGTTTCGATCAACAAATTTACGATGTAGTCAATGTCTACACAATTTAAAAATATCCACGATAGAATTTTCTCTCTTATTAGTCTTATTATGAAAAGCGGACTTATTAGTTTTTTAGTTTCCAACTCAAGTTGACAACATTGAAAGATTTGGGGTTTTTTGGGGGGAAGTCAAGGGGTTCGGTTGGGGACTGCTTTAAATTATTTTGCAAATTTATTTTAGTTTTAGTAAATTGATGTAGTTTGGTGTCATAAATGCTCATGCTCGCGAACAATACCTATGTGAAATATTTTAAGTGCACAATCATAGTATGGCTGTAATGATATTCGTCTTCAGGCGTCTCATCCGCCAATCAATCGGCTGAAAACAAGTGGACTTGCATAGATTTGTCACTAGAAGCTCTCTTAAAGCAATCAAAGGCCTACACCAACCTATGATTGCAAGCAAGCAAAGAAGCAAAAAGATAGGCTCTAAAGGACTTTTATACAAAGCCGTAAAAATATTCTCAAAAATAAAGAAAGATGTCGATGTCAAATTGTATAAAATGGATAATGGTTTAAACCTAGTATAAAAGTTAATTCGGTGTTTTATATTTATAATAAGATGAAGAAGAAGGTATAAATTCAACGTTCACAATTTCACGCAATATACAAGTATACGTACCTCTTTTCCTCTTTCTTGCAGAGGGTTTAGCGTCGAGCGGCAAGGGCTCGTCCGAGTCGTAGAACCCTGTCACTCGGTGGGGGGTTACTGCCGTACGATTTAGATTCGGGTATCTAGTACCCGGGTCTAAAGTGTACGCGCCAAAATCACGGTGCAGATTTTCAGGAGTCGTTTGAGCTATTGAAAATAATTTAAAAGAAAAAATAAAAGAAGATAGAAGGCAATAATGAATACATAAATATATAATCAGTGTTAAATTGCAGTTTATAATTTATTGTTGATATGGATATTGTTAAAATTTAAAAAGAAAGACGGCCTTTGTTGTAAAAATTTCAATTTTTTTTTCAAATGTATTTCGAGTGTAATGTGTAGTTAAAGTATTTTCCTTGGCACGCTCTGCAGCCTAAATGGTTTAATGTAGTTTAGCTTGAGATGTGTCGACAGATTCGTCTTAATTGTCAAAGTGACACTGGGTATAACAAAAATCAAATAAAACCAAAATGGGGAACTTTTGGCGCCAATTAAAAAAAAATATACAGTGTATATGTTTAATTGTCATTTAGAATAAGTAAAGCCGAAAAACTATAACCTCTCTCATCCTAGCGTATTTCCGGTTGCATCCTAGGCATGCTGCTGTTTAATCTTTTCAGTTCATTTATTGAGATAAAAAAAAACAACAAATTTTGTTTTTCTTAATAAATTACTTGTTTAAAACTGTTTCATTTAAGTCTCCCATAAACTAGTACGAAAATATCTCGGCAAATTATCAAACCTCGCCTTTTCTCGCTGACTTGCAGTAAATGGGAAAATGCAATGTGGTGCGCGATGTTTTTCTTTCTAGTGAATACAACCTTATTGTCATTACAATGTTGCGACGAAACTAATATAATGCGTCCCGCGTCCTTTGTAATATTATAGTCCGATATCTCCAATGTGCGCATGCGATCCCGGCGCGTCAATGTGTCAGCATATAACGTCAACATATATTCACGTTCTCCCATGGTTTTTATATCGTCACGTTTAGAAGAAAAGCATAAAGAATTATGTAAATCTTGCTTGCATTTCGTTTTTGATATTAGCAGTACCAATTACGCAGCGCCGCGTCAAACCGCGCCGCATCGAAAAAAATATTGCGCGCGTTACTGTCATCAAACATTTAAAACGCGCGCAGATTTTTTTTTATACACAGTAAAATGCGGCGCGGTTTATTGTTTGTTTAGGGATTACTAATACTGACACAAATTACGTCAATGGCTTGCCGGAGTTTCTAACGAATATGCAAAATCTAGGTATATAATATACGCACATAAGAAACATCGTAACAATTGCCATTGAGGAAGAACCCGGGACGCATAGTTACCGGTCCAAAGAATAATTTTAAGTCTTCTCCCGATCAGTAAGGGGCCTTTTACATAAAACGCCACTTTTTGGCCGGGAATAAGTAACATAATAATTCTACTTACCAAGCAGCCTGTAAATGGACTCCCTTTCAGCGATGACCTCAAGCGGGTGCGGCGCAGGGCTCTGCCCCCAGGTCCTGACGGCCCAGGCAGCGTCAAGCGCGGAGAGAAAGCCGCGCGCGCAGCCCGAGCCCGTCGGCCAGAACGGCTCCAGCAAGCTGTCGCCCACTAACTGGCACAGCAAGCGGCGCCCGTGGCGTTCGTAGACCTGCAAAAATATAGCATTAAAAACCACAAATTCGCCATAAGTTTTGCATGAAAGTATAACACATTTATCAGTCACTGGCAGAAGCCAAACTTGGCAAAAGTCTCCCCCTTATTCTTCCACTTGTCCACTGTGACTATTTCCTGCCATCTAGGTAAAAAATTATCAAAGTCATCCCATATTTAATCTGAGAGTACCACACGAGAGCCGCTTGCTGAAAGAAGCAAACGAGAGCAGCTTGCTGAGACAAGCACACAAAAGTCGCTTGCTGAGAGTAGCACACTAGAGACGCTTACTGAAAGAAGTAAACAAGAGCCGCTTGCTAGGAATAGCACACGAGAGTCGCTTGCTGAGAGTAGCACACCAGAGACGCTTACTGAAAGAAGTAAACAAGAGCCGCTTGCTAGGAATAGCACACGAGAGTCGCTTGCTGAGAGTAGCACACCAGAGACGCTTACTGAAAGAAGTAAACAAGAGCCGCTTGCTAGGAATAGCACACGAGAGTCGCTTGCTGAGAGTAGCACACCAGAGACGCTTACTGAAAAAACCAAACGAGAGCCGCTTGCGGAGAGAAGCACACGAGTGCCGCTTGCTGAGAATAGCACATCAGAAACGCTTACTGAAAGAAGCAAACGAGAGCCGCTTGTTGAGAGTAGCACGCAAGAGCCGCTTGCTGAAAGTAGCACACCAAAGACGCTTGCTGACTCCCTGAGAGTTACTAATCAAGTTATACAATAACTTACCAAGCTAGCGTTCTCTGCAGCGTACATGGATGTGAAGTCAAACAGCGCGACATCGGGCTCCCCGTAGTGGTTAAGTGCGAAGTCCCTCAGAGGCAGCCGCCCGTCCGTCGAGAAACGAGCCGCTTCCTGAGCGTAACGCATCAATGCTGCTCGGTCTACGTTGTCTACGCTGAGGAGACGGGATACCTCGGAGTAATCCTGTGAAAGAAAAATTGGTTATATAAAGTCTAAAAAAATATACTGTTAATTTATTCTATGATACTGAAGCGGTAGGGGCAGCGAGGGTGGCCGGAATAGAAAGGGTGCAAAATATTCACTTTTGCTTCCCCTCTGACCTTGCCGCCCGGATCATAGACGTATGCATTTCAATTGCTAGATACAGTTTCAACACTTACGTTTAGCAACACGCCCTTGTCCAGTAGACTATGCTTCTTCGCCGTCATGACAAAGTAGTGCGTATCATCTTTGTAATATACTATATTCTCCAGATCTATGCCGGTCACTTCGTACAACTCTTTGAAGAATTTCTGGTTGAAAATGAACGCTACGCCGCTTATCTCCGGTACCTGCCATCATACAGTCTATATTATTATATGTAGACACACATTAATACATTCGCTTTTGCCATGTACATTCGCTGTTGCCAAATACATTCGCTTTGCAGTACTTTTATATACTAAGAACGGATTCACACTCATCTTAAATTCAGACGATTTTATATGCATTGCCTGTTTTATAAAAGAAAAAATAAAGTATCGTACCAAGATGTCAAAAGGCTGGTGAAAATGTACTAGGTCCATTTTAAGGGGTGATTCGGTCCATAATTTTAAACTAATTAAATTTTTTTTTTTTTAGAAAAAAAAGTTCTTCAAAATTATAAAATGTTTATCACCTACCTAATAGTTTTATTTATAATTTAAATTTGATTGGTTCAAATGATATCATTTTTAATAATATTTATAGACTGAATCACCCCATAAATATTTGTTTTTAATTTAAAAAGACGTTTTATAAGGCGTTGCCTCCACGGGTGAGGGAATCGCGTCGAGTTAACATAAGTAAATACATGATGCGATGATATCGCCGTGTAGATGCACTGTCAGTTCATAGTCAGTATAGAATTAGGTGGCACGACGATTATATCGCCGCGATTCTCTCGTCCGTGGAGACAACGCCTAATGGAAGAAAGTTCACCGACAATCTAAGAGCGTCGCTCTTAAATTAAGATGATGATGACTGTTCTATTAAATTCTGATCGATCAATACACAAAATTTGCATCAAAATATAGAACAGCGTGAACCCGGACTTAGTTTAAAAAGTTTTTTTTATAAAGTATAAAGTTTACAACACACTTCAGTTTAATTTTTGCGTTTTACATCTATCACGTTATTATTGCAGGCCTCAGAATATACCATCTTAGTGTAAATATTGTAATAAGAATGAGGATTGTTAATTTTCTTTACACCCCTAATTTAATTTTTTTTATATCAATATATTTCAGGAAACTACTTTAAATATTTTGTCATATTACGGCTTAGTTAATTTTTTATAAATTATTTTAAAAGTCATGTCAAAGACAAAGTCGTGTCTTAATAAAACAAACAGCCGAGCCCAATACATATTTTTTTTAAAACACGCTAGTGTCATAAGTCTTTGCCAGTGTCATCCAGTGAATTCAGTTGCCCATGATTGGCGGAAGGTTCTTTTCTTACTTATGATTGGCGGAAACGGTGACATTTAACGTTAATGTCAGTAACGGATAAATACTATAAAACGACGTGTATTTTTAATGATAGGACTTTAACCGATACAGCCGCGGAGTAAGGTCAAACAAAGTCATACGTTTGTTTGTAGAAATATCCAAAACCATTGATTATTTTAGCAAAAAAATTACGCACAACTGTTCATTAACTCTTTATCTCGAAACGGACTTCAATTTAACGCTTTCCAAAAAAAATGAACAATGCCCATTCGTAATATTAATTTTAAAGCCAATTTTTTCTTCTACATAATAATCCACTGTTAATATCGTGTGTTGAAGCTTTTCTTACATTTAACCAGAGATGTGACTTATCTAAGATACAAGTATCTGAAATACAGATACAAGATACTTATTTCCATCTTGTATAAATGAACCAATACAAAAATATTTTTGAAATATATAACACCTATTTGCCGAGTTCTGCTCCTGTGGAGCGACTCTTTTCTTTTGGGGGTATGATTCTAAGGCCTAATTAAAAAAAGGCCTAAATAAACTTAAATTCATTAGAATAAAATTTTGTTTTCTTACAAAAGTACATATTTTCATTTTAAGAAGTATTTAGAAGATACTTATTTTGTATCAAGTATTTCAGATACCATTCTCGAAAGTATTTTGTATCTGGTATCTGAAATACTTAATTTAAAAGTATCTTCCATTTTGTATTTCAGATACTTTGTACAGGGTGTTTTGTACATCTCTGCATTTAATAAGAAAGTCAGAGCGTAGTTTCTATAACAAAAAAAATCAGCTTCAATATTAATATTCTGTCTTATAACTTTAAACTAGCAATTCTTGTAAATATATAAAGAAGATCTTGGAAAAACGGCTCGAACGATTTTGATGTAACTCAGAATTTAGGCCGGGGCCCAAAAATCGAGCCCTAAGTGACCAATATCTATACAAAAGTATCGTTTCTCTAGATATTCATCACACAAGATTTTTTTTAATTATAAAACGTTGACTTTAAACCATTATTGTGATCATTAGATGGCAATCTACAGTCTATGTTAGATGCCTTTAGGCAGTTTAATTAATCTGACACCAGTGTTGGCTACACACGCGAAACAGAAAGACAATAATTAACCAAAATGAAGTTAACAGTGACGAAAAAAGATTGGACATATTGCGTGAGGATCTTTATTTTTTAACGGGTTATAGATCATCCTATATAAACTCTCACCCCTCGGTTTACACTCACAAGCCAAAAAGGTGTTTTTCTCGATACAAACAAATATTGTTTGGTCATTGACTGCTTGTCAAAAGAGCCGACTAGTGCATAAATGACAAAATAAAGTTATTTTTAGGCTAAACAAACTACATTGAAGTAAGTCTGCGTGTTATAATAAGTCAGTAAGGCTTCTTCCATCAAGTGAATTTTATGCATACATTTCACTCGATCAAATAAAGCCAAAGAGTCACTATGACTTTCTTAGTTTGTTAAACAATAAAGGTCTTCGTCCATTGCATCAACTCGTCGCCGACGGAATTTATACTGAAATGTGAGCTTTGTATCGTGATCCATGCGGTTGAATTTCCAAAATGTGAAACAGTAAAAGTAAATAATGCGTGGAACACGCGAGATGGATGTCTTCGGCATCGAACTGGTCTAATGAGCGAAGGGAAAATTACAGTACTTACAAGAAAAGGGCTTAAAGTCAGCGGAAAGAAAAAGCTCTATCTCAAATTTAAAAATATTTAAGCAAAGTTTTTTTTTTCAACTTTATTCTCTTAAGGTGGTTTTCTTTAACAACCTCTCAATCTCTCCCAGCAAGCAATCAAGCCTATAAGCTATCTTTCTGCGAACTTTATGACCCCGTAAAAAAATCCTAAAACTAATTGACATTTTTTTACCGATTTTTGCTGTACCAACCTAAATTTTAATTCCTAGATGCTTGGGTATTAGAGCTGACAATGATGGCCATATCTTACCACGAAACTCCACATTTAAGGCGTTCCTCACAATTCAAAAACGATATTATATAATTTATAAAAGACTCATCTATACCCATTAATCTTTAATGACTAGGAGGGCCACCCTTGCCAACTTATTTTTTAAACATACATATATATTAATAAAAACAGTCAATTAAAACATTATTTCTCAGTTATCAAAAAATTCAGAAAAATTAATTTACTTTAATTTTCGAGAATTATAAATTTATTTCTCAAAGCTATTCAAAAATTCAAAAAAATTAATTTACTTTATTTAATTTCAAAAGTTTCAAAAATATATTCCTATAATTTTTGTAATCTATTTGAATTTGAATCTATTTTATTCATTTGAATTAAAATATGAATTCTCAGTAAAAAATATATTTGTATTAGTGATGCATCGAATATGCGCCCTGATAAATTTGTTTTAGTTCAATTACATTACGAGTATTAATTTATTTACTGTAACTGAAATTCACTCAAATTATGTTATATTTTATATAACGAATCAAAAATTTATTTCGATGCATCTCTAATCGGTGTTTATCTGAAAGAAAATGGAGTTAATTAGTAACAGTTGTTTGGTATATATATATATCTCGCTTAGCCCGCTCGGCACTACTCTACTTCTATTCTACATATATTTCTAATACACATGAAATGACTATATATTATGTCATTTCTCATCAACATTTTACACATAAAATGACACAAAAAAATATTTTTACCAGCGATGCGTCGAATATGCGCTTTGCCGGAAATAAAATGGAAACCCATTGAGCAAATATATATATGTGACATTTCACGGGTAAAGGTACCTTATGGACGCTGGCACTTACGACATTGTGTTTATTCATACTAAGTTAAATGTACGAATTATTTTTATAAACATCCTAAGCGCCAGCGTCCACAAGGTACCTTTACCTGTGGAACGTCACATATTATTTGTTTACTAAAACGGAACTAAAGTTAAATTATGTTGTGTAACTAATGACAATCGCATGCCGACGCATCTGTAATCATTGAAAAAAATTTGTATTTATTTTTCCAGAGAATATTATAGTAGGGGAGTGTATTATAGTTGCAAAGTATATTATTACAGGGGGTTATCTAATGTGTCCCTTGCCACCGGTGGGGGAAGCGTCTAAAGGTTTACAGAAATGTAAGTAAACCGATCAAATGAGAGTTAAACACGAGGGTTCCGTACTTTTCATAGGTTTTCTTGAAATCTATAGGTAAAGAATTATTATCTGTTTTTCTTTTCAAAAGCTTTGGCTCAGAAGTATGGTTAGTTGCCTATTTACTTAAATAACGTCGAAAATACCGATCTAATAAATTATACTTAAAATTCTTTTAAAAAGCTCTTTTATTTGATATGTCACACAATGTACTGCGTAAAACTTTTTTGTAATGTCTAATTTACCCCACATAAGTGGCCCCCATATTTACCCGTGCACCCGTGTGGTTCCGGGTTACAATAGCACCACTCCATCTCGTCCTGTGGATGTCGTAAGAGGCTACTAAAAGATTAAGCACAAACATCTCGTGCTACAATTGCATTCCCAAGGAGGGTAAACGTCGTGCGGCGACCGGTTGTAAAACTTTTCGCACAAATACATTCCCAAAGAGGGTGGACGTCAGGCAGGCGGACGGTCGTAAAGCTATTGCCATTTAAATTGTTCCGGCTATTTCTCCTCAATTTTGCAAGGTCTTTGGCATCCTTGGGTGACCTGCATGTTATATTTTGAGAAGGAGAAGCGGAAAGCGCAGCACAGCTGATGATGCAACCGGGAACGCGCTTAGACGAAAAAGAAGTGGTCCCCATATTCGAAATTCATTTATTTACGTTTAACGTTCGTCTTTGGGTCACTGATATGTATCAAATTGGCCGTGACAGACAGACGCACAGACAAGTGAGTGATATATATATACCTATAAGAGTTCCATTTTCACCTTTTGAGGTACGGAACCCTAAAAATGTGAAATTGTCAAGCGAGCGTGTCAGATCATTATACAGACGGTTTAGCTTGCAGTCCTAATCGTGCTTGTATTCTTAATCTGATGGTTTGAATCGTCAAATTAAGACACCTCCATGAAAACTTTTCAAACCGTCAGACCTCTCTTTCCATGGTCAAATTTTTGTGTCAAGGAACCTGTATTTTTATGTTAATATAATAAGGTTGAGATTTATCTGTGTTAGAGCAGCCCGATTGGGCCGCTATGGAGTTGACAGGAATATATTTTTTTTGTATAAGCTATTATATTATAGTAAGACCAAAATACTCAAGACAAATCAAATGAGCCAATTATAGGTTTTCGTCGTTTAATTTCTGATTTTCTATGGTACCTCCTGGTTCCATCATCAGTTTACCAATATGATATTGTTTTGATGTACTGTCATCCTTCTTCTTTTCATGTCGATGGTACTTTACTATATTTTGTCACTCCAGTATCGGGCTACTTCGATAGCTGTATCATCTGTCATCCTGACATGACATGACTGCATGTGTATCTGACACGCTCGAGTAAATCCCAAAATCTTCTCTTGGACTCCCCTACTACTAATTATACAGACAGATTTTTTCAGTGCACAAATCTTCTTCTTATTATAATGATTACATTCCCAAAAATCAATAAAGTTAATAACAATAGATTTTTTTCTCAAATTCCCATACACAAGATCCGCCGATTTGGTACAGAAAGTTGAAAATTTGCACTGAAAACTATCCTGTATTTTTTATAAAACATTTTCCAAAAATATAGTGAAAAAAATATTTTTTTCTCAAATTTCCATAGACTAGATCTTTTTTTTCAAGACCAAGATCTTTATTTTTATCGAAGAATATCCTGTATATTTATAAACACAAGGACATGACATTTAAAGTCTATTCTCTATTTTTTTTTTTTTTTTTTATTTACTCTTCCTTTTTTTTAATTACCATTGTATACGTAGTGCCACATTATTTAAGTGTTAAGACTTGTTCTAATATTAACTGAATTGTAAAAAATGCAAATTAAAAAGAATGTATCGCAAGCTGCCAAATAAAATTTGCGAAAAAGCAGTGCACTAATTTATAATTCAATATTAATCAGTGATAATCTTTCAATTTAAATGAATCAATATTACTCAGTCCTTCAAAAGTGGCAACTACCAATTTAAAGTTTGAGTGTCAATGTCCTTCATATTTTTTTATTCACAGGCTTTCCACTGTATATCAGTTACTCTTCACTGACATTTAACATACTAGTATAATATCAAACATTAATTATTAATTAACATATAACATATATATCAACAATAAATAAAACATATAATGGTGAATTCAGCATTAAAATATCTATAACCCGACTATAATTTAAAAAGTAAGTAAAACTATTCCCTATTTATGTATTTATTTTTATTTCACTCTTCCTTTTTTTAAATTACCTGACATTGTATACATAGTGCCACATTATTTAAGTGTTATACTTTTTCCAACATTAAGTATATTGTAAAAAAATGCACAATGCCTGAAGATCCGCCTATACAACCAGTGTGTCCTGTCCACTATGACGTACGGTGCTGAGACATGGACGCTCACGAAGGAGGCTGTGCATAAACTGAGAGTCGCACAGAGAGCCATGGAGCGTGCTATGCTTGGCATCAGGTTGCTGGATCGCGTTCCCAACACCGTAACCCGCCAACGTACTAAAGTACATATGACGGTACAACCGGTTGGAATTAATATTACTCAGTCCCTCAAAAGTGGCAACTAAATACCAATTAAAGTTTGTGTGACAATGTCCTTCATATTTTTTTACCACAGGATTTCCACTGTATATCAATATATCAATATATCAATATATATATATATATAATTAAAACATATAATGCTGAATTCAGCATTAAAATATCTATAACCGGACCATAATCAAAAAAGTACAAATATTTATGTATTTAACATAAATAGGTTCACCTATTACCTGAAAAAAATATACATACGAGTATTAGTATAGGTCGCTCGGCAGGATGGGAGGGAGGTACCCTTACCGAAGCCTCCTGCTCGGAGTGGCGGTTGATGAAGTTGGCGGTGATGGCCATGGCGAGCTTCCCGCGGAACTCCTTGCGCTTGAAGCCCTGCAGCGTGTTCCGCTTGCCGTCAGCGCCGAGCAGGGCGTCGAACTCGTAGAGAGACACCGGGTGGGCGGCCGGAGTGACGCGCGCCCGCCAACCGAGCGCTGGAAAGAACAAGCTTAGTTTTAGCACTTGGTCATTATAAACTAAGGCCAAACCCACATTGAGGATTTTCTCCACGCGTTCTGCGGAATTGTAGAGGTAAATGTTCATGAACGTAATAGCACCTAATACCACCCCTCAAAGTTGCTATTTATGTACACAGGCTTGCGGCAGTAGCGCCAATTTTAAGCGACTTTGAAGGAACATCAAGAAAAATAACAGTGCGGGCTCGACCTAGTTTACTAGGCTTTTAATCAGTATGGGGATGTAACGGAGGAGATACTGCAACGTTTCAGCGACTCCTAGTAGGACATTTCTTGACAGAAATAAATTTCGTCAGCGAAATTAACTCAATGTATATATTGAGTGATGAAATGTTTGCAACAAAGAAGTACTTGCCATAAATTTCAGTAAATACTGACAGAATAGTAATCATATCATATTGAAATATTGAACTGTAAATTCTACCATTAGCTTTTCAGGCTAATTCACTATTGACACTGTCAACTGTCAAGAAATCTCACGATTCGAAAGGTGGACGGTTTACAATATAGATGTATATTGGAGATGATACTACAACCGAGTTGACCTACTTAAAACTGACGTCAGGATAGGTCGCCTAGCCTACGACTGACAGTAGTAGGTCGACCAAAAATTGTAGTCTGTGGGGTCTTAAGCGCCAGTTACAAAACGTAAAAATCGCTACGGCTAGCAACGTTATTTTTGCAAGGACATTTCATTGTAGGACACTATACGCCTATAGACGTAAATCATTTTTTATTTCTATTGTGTCTGGCTTAGTGTCCAACAATGTGTTAAGATCTACTGAAATTAGGTGTTAAGATATCGTCAGCGATTTTCTCGCGTTTGACGCCGACGCCTAAGGGAAACTGCAGTTCCACACATTTCGCAATATACGACACAAGACACCAATAATTTGTGTGTTTATTACGAAAGATGTCACGCGATATGTATGCCCAAACAGACGTTGCCGCCTATAACACACTACCACTAAAGTGTATTTGTACCGAAATTAAATCTTTCTTCACATTGGCCGGCCTAAGTCTCAATGACTGAAAACTGAACTTTATTTTGTTCCAGTTTCGTTTCGGTTTTATTATGGCGGTGCAAGACACAATATACTACCCAAAGTTACTCATTTCACTAACATTTCGGTTCAGTTTAGTTTCACACATTCTCAGCAATGTGTTATAGGCTTATAAGGCGTCGTGCCATAAACCGTATGGCACTGAGTGGTCAAAAAATTAATTTGGCACACTGTAATATCGTGCGACGAACCACAAAAATCCCCTTACAAAGTTTCATGTTCCAGTCAAAATGATAAAAGCAGGCATCTTTTTACATTTTTGATTATTTGACATCTCTACGGCGGAACAACTTTTATCTGTGTCCGTTACAGGAAACTTGGATCGGTGTTAAAGCGTTTACACATAACGCCGCAGCGGCAGTGCACTTGGCTTTTGTACGTTGGTAATAATCCAAACAACTGCATACAAAATACAAGTGCGCGGCTCCGAAGCAGCAGCAGCACCGCCGCCGTTGCGGTGCCACAGCATGTGGAAACCCTATCCATCTTATAATAAAACGCAAACTAACTGTAGGACTTAGTTTAACCCTTTAAAAGGTAGTAGGTATATTAAAAATTAATTGTTTTTGGACCTTATCACCAAGGCATAAGGTTTAATTTTTGGTGGTAATATATTTAATACTGCCTTAAAAAGGCTTAAACAATTATTCAACCAAATGAAGTTGATATTGACGAGAGAGAAGGTGTCATATTGCGGGACGTCTTCTTGTTTTGGGCGGACTATGGTTTAAACCAAATTCTAAAGTTTGTTCGCGTTTTATAATAAGACTGTATTAGTCTAAAATAATGGAAACGATAAGGTTATTAAGCCAAAAACGGGTCATAGCACTAAGAGCCTAGACTGCGTTGCGTGGATGCTCGCGACCTTCGATCAACAATACAACTAGATATCAGGTCTATGCAAAAAATATGGCTTATCAAATACGAGCGCACTCCCGGCAGCGAGGTCTTATTTTGTTTAGTTCAGTCAAGGAAAAAACACTTAATACGTAGTATAAGGTTGACTTCACAGTAATTGTTATTTGATATTCAAGCGAACAGAATTTTGCTTTGCTTTTGAACGTAACGCGTTATCCAGTAGTATCGTTGATCAAAGCCCGCGACGGATGTCAATCGGTCATTAAGGAAAGTTGTTTAGCATCGTGCACTGCACAACCCCTTAAAATATTTATAAATAATAAATAAGGATGAATATTGTATACTGTCTAGATACCAATCCACGTTTCGCAGCATTGGCCCTAGCACTAGTAATATGAACAACTTTAACCATGGACTAACTGCGTGTTATGTTAAAAAAACTAATGTCATGCAAAAGTTAAAGTGTTAGAATTGGTTAAAACAAAAATTTTATTTACATCCGTAAGAATTTTAAAACTAAAAGCAATGAATTTAAAAGGAATGTAGATATTTTCAAAATGAAGGCCACAAAAATAAAATAAGTCAATGATTACCTAAGGAAGGAGGTTAATAGCTTTCTAAATTAAGTGTCAATCAATTTATAGCTCTCTGTGGTTTCCCAGGGGTTCCTCAAGTCAAGTGACACTCGTTCGTACACGGATATGATCAATTTTCAGCTATTAATGATCTCATAGCCTATGCCTACCCCTGTGGGAAACAGGCGTGATAGTATTTATGTATGTAAGTATATATATTTCTTTTAGTAATCATTGATAAAGATAATAATTTGCCAAACCATCACAGGTGTGCAAATTTTGACAAAAAGGCTGTCTATCAACCTGATACAACATACTTTTAAACAAAGTAATATCTTAAGCACTTTAATAACATTTATCTGTCAATTTTTTTTTTTAAACAAAGTTTAGAGAAACCTCACCAACCTTCATGTTAGTGGCAGCAATGCTTAACTTGAATTAATTTTTATTTATTATTATTATTGACTCAGTACAGTTCCTGATCATCAGATTAATCGACTCAGGAACTTAGGCAAAGTGGCTCTTTCTCTTTGTTGAACACATATTGGACACACACACAAATATACCAGAAAAATAACTCGCAAATGCTTATAGTTATATGACACAAATGAGCAAAAATCACTCTTACAAACTAGAGGCCATCAAAAAACTACGTCACACGTTAAGAGTCCCCTTACCCTAGACAGAATCAGAGTTTCCCATAGAAACGTAGTCGAGTTTTTATTTTGAAACGACATGTCAGATTACGGCAAAATTTAGTAATTAAAAGGAATCGCATATAATTGGTTTTCACAGTCAAAATATGAACTTGAAAGAGAATATAGTGTATTATATCTTTTTTTACCATCAGTATGGAAAAAATTTACACCCTTATATTTTTTTTCAAGTTCATATTTTGACTGTGAAAACCAATTATAAACCCTTCAGGCTAGATATATACAATTTCTTTAAAGTTACAAATTTTTACCAACATATGACATGTCGTTTCAAAATAAAACGTAGACTACGTTTGTATGGGAAAGTTTAGGGTACAAATCAGGCACGGCCTTAATAAAAAATCTTTAAAATATTTTGACATCTATCAGTATGAATAAGGCTTCGCACGCTTGAAATACTTTTTTATAAAGTAAAACTCATTTCCGTTTTATTTTTAACAAAACATTTGTTTAAAATAACTGTTTTAATTTAATTATTAAAAAGTTAATAATTGTCGAGCGGTGGTACAATCTTATAGACTATCAAATAATATGTATGACTACCCCACACTAGAGGGTGGGGGGTCTCAAAATTGGGACCAATGTGACAAGGAAGAGGGGGTCAAAACTGATCGTGTGACGATAATTTATGGATGGCGGGATTACAAACTAGCAGGCGAAACTTGCTAGGGAAGTTTCGCCTGCTAGTTTGTAACCCCGCCTAGGTTGTATTGACAACCTAGCTCACTAGTGTCATAAACTTTAATAAGTACAGTGTACCGGTTAAAATTCTATTAAAAAAACTGGCCACGCGCTGTGTAGAGTTCCGTAGTTGCGAATGCAGACTTTCACGCCTCACAGTTTTACGACTAAAAACATCTAAAAACGAGCCCATTTACATTATAGGACGATGGTAAGTAACTAAAGAAAACGTCATAAAATCCCACATCACAAGGGAAATTAGAAAAAAATATTATCTATCCTACTCGTAGTACTTGTTTTACGTAACTGATTGTGTAAAAAAAATTTTTTTGTTTTAATTTATTTAATTTGTATGAATTTTTCCTTGTGCAAGTACATTTTGGTCGACTTTAACTCTTTATTTAAAACCCTACTTCGCTCTGATAGTTTTTCTTTTAACTTCGTATGTACTGCCGTGATTATTTTCACATGTCCGTCCATATACAACCGTTTAGCTGACAGAGGGACACTAAGCATACACTCGACTCTAACAAAACTTTGCAACCCTGTTTCACAAACGGATCCCTAAATCTAAAAACTGTAGTCAGAAACTCACAATATTTTTGAAAGAAGTATTTAACGACACCCCACACCATTTTCGGGTTAGTCATGGGTATACCCATACCCATTTCCTTGTGTGTCAGCGAAAGTTCGCGACCCTGGTCGGTGACCATATGCGACCGTATGTTACCATATGCGACCGTATGTTACCATATGCGACCGTATGTTACCATATGCGACCGTATGTTACCATATGCGACCGTATGTTACCATATGCGACCGTATGTTACCATATGCGACCGTATGTTACCATATGCGACCGTATGTTACCATATGCGACCGTATGCGACCGTTGTCGTCTATGGACGCGAACGGAAGACTTATGTCCTGCAGTGGACTTCCAGTGGTTTATATGATATTATAACACTTCCAGTGGTTGAAATGATATTATAACAAAGTTCCAAACAAAATATAAATCACTTCTAAACAAAGTATAAAACAAAGTCGCTTCCCACTGTCTGTCCCTATGTATGCTTAGATCTTTAAAACTACGCAACGGATTTTGATGCGGTTTTTTTTAATAGAGAAAGTGATTCATGAGAAAGGTTTATATGTATAATACATACCCGTGCGAAGCTGGGGCGGGCCGCTAGTTGAACATAAATGATGGAATTTTTTTCGCCACGAGCGGGATTCGAACACGTGTCAAGTATGTTTTTTTCGTAATTCGCAGACACGGTAGCACAACTGGGAGCGCACTCATGGTACAGACTTGAGGACACGTTAGTTCAAATCCCACTAAGCTTCGTACTTTTTTTTGCTGGCGTAGCAAAACCCAAAATTTTTATGGCTCGTGTCGAAGGCTCTAAATTGTGACCAATTAAAAAAAATCATTTACAATTAATGAAGGTTATTACAATTAAGGAAGGAATATTTAAAAAAATACCTATAAATTATTTTTATACCTGAACCCAAAACTGTTAAGAACGCGCAATTTTGTATATAAATATAGGAACTTAATTTATTATAAATGATTATGTAGGTACTTGTTGAACGTAAAAATATAATATTGTCATGTTAAACATTTAATTCTTCATGATAATAATCTGTTGTGTAGTTTTTATCACTGAATAAAGAATTTTCAATTTCAATTATGGCAGCTGGCAGCGCCCAGTGCACCCAGCACTGGGCGCCAACGCCATACGGAAGGCGCGACAGAGAAAACTATTTTCTCTTCCATAAATGTTTTTTAAATAGGCTACTAGATGGCGTTTTTTATTCATTAAACTTTATTACAATAATTGTAAACGGTCAACCAAAAGGTGGTGCAGAGACAATATAATGTTAATACTTACTTTACCTATAGTACCTTCCTTTCGCAGGTTTACTAGTAATTTGTGTGCTGCCATCTATGTAAGCAGTTGGTACTAATATATATTTCGTCTACAATACAGACCATGGATCAAGATAGACACAGCCTCTGTATGAATTTACGTGTCGATCTGACGTCAAATTGACTTCATTTAGGATCGTCACTTTTAGTGCGTGTATGTCAATTCAGTAAATCGGACATTGAGCTCTCTATTGTAAAATACCTAAATCTGCCATTTTGAGCCGTAGAAACTCGTCGAAAAACGTTGGGAGGAAGTAATGAAAAAGATTCTTTCCGTTTGTAAGTGAATTTCTTATTAAATATTGTATTGAAAATTGACACGCCAGGTTTTCATACAAATTTTATGACTTTCTTTATCTAGTAGTAAAAACAGTTCTGTGATCTACAAGTTTACTATTTACTTGCCTACTAATAGTTTGTATGACGTTCGCACCCACTGACGGAACCGCCAAAACGAACAGTGGCGCCCTCTTAAACCTTGTTTTCTGTCCAAGTACAGTAAGCATGAAAGTTCGACTTTTCACTAACCAAATTTCGGAAAAAATAATACGTAGACATTTCCTAAACCCTTCTATGTACAAGTAATCCTGCTGCTTCCGTCTCACACGAGTTATACCGAGGCAGCTTATATGCTATTGTTAGTATGAAAAAAAAATGGTTAAACCGAAGCCCCTCTAGCCAACGCTAAGCCAATGGAATTAGTTTTACTTTCGGAATTCTCTGTGTCCGTTGGCTCCAGCAATTCTTCGAAACTGACACCCTCGTGAAACTCCACGCCCAACAGTAGCGCCACCTGGTGGATAAAACACACAACATTTGTTAATTAAATCACAAGCTTGTTCATTTCAAACCTTTGTTCCATTTCTTCGTCTTCTCGGTTTGAACATCTCCCCTCGTTCATCTTAGCGCATTCCCGGTTTAATCTTTAGCTTTCTTATTCGTGCCCTTCAAATAGCTGTATATGTTTATAAAATTATATAAAAAAATAAAAAAAAGTTTTTTCATGTGATTTTGCATAGAATGTGACGTATATCGATGAGACCAATGCGGCCAGCCCTCACTGGCTTGGACACGAAGGATGGGTGAGGATCAAGCCATGAAGAGGGCTAACTTAGGACGTCAGACTGGTCGACCAAACGGCACCCTATCTAGGTATCGTAGATCGAAAAAGTTAAGTAAGATCTGTAGCGCATTAGGCTGCTGGCTGCTTGTACCGCAAGGAATAGTGATGTGGACTGGGTCCGTTAAATAGACTTTATTTAGTCCGTCAGATTATCCAAAATTGATGGACATATATTTTTCGGAGTCGAAGTTTCGGAGTGGGGGCGATTAACGTCACCGTCTAGTGAAAATCTCACTAGATCGAGACGTAATGCGAAATTTAATTGCGTTTATTTATTTAACTTTATTACAGAGAATTGTAACAGGCCGACTTAAGGCCGCACCTTCTTTGCGTTGCATCTTCATTATTTTCTAATAGGAAAAAAGAAAAAAATACGTATACAATATTTCTTGATAATCTACCTGATGAGGCAAAAATGATTTTTTAAAGTCCACATCCGACATCAAGATGTAATTAATCTACGAGAGTAAAATATTTTAACGTGACGGGTCTTCACAACAATCTTCTCAGAGGTTTTTTGGCGGGAAGTCAAGGGGTTTGGTTAGGGTTTGCTTTAAATTATTTTGCAAATTGATATTAGTTGACTTTATAACGTGAAATTGGTGTAGTTTGGAGTTATAAATGCTCATGCTCATGAACAGTATGTAAAACAGTACAGCTGTAGTGACATTTGTTTAGCGGACCGCGTTGGCGTATGCAGGCGATTTCCGCCAATCGATCGGCTGAAAACCAGAAGACTAATATTTGTCGCCAGAAGCGATCAAAGGACCTACACTACCCTTTAATTGTAACTCGTTAGGAATGAAGAAGCAACAAAACGAAGGCTCTAAAGGACTTGTATCCTGGGCAGTAAATATATTGTCAAAAAAAATCTCGAAGCGTCAGCTCAACACACATGGTGCTACAGCTGGCATCTGGTCACAGAATACAGTAAGAGTCAACAGAACGAAATCTCCTAAGGTACGCGCAAAATGCGTCCCCGTTCCCCGTCCCCGCACCTCTCCTCCGATTTCGCGTCGATGACACAAGTTGGCCCACAAGAACCGGGGGAGAGGTGCGGGTGCGGGGAACGGGGACGCATATTGCAAGTACCTTAGGAGATTCCGTTCTGTTTACTCTTACTGTATTCTGTGATCTGGTGGAAGCCTATACACCATGTTTCCCTCTAGTCTATCAGTAGTTCGACGATTTAGTCTGACGATCGGACTGATGAGACTTTTAAGTCTCATCAGTCCGATGATGCTGATCAATACAGATCATCGGACTTTATGTAGTCCGATTTTTTATTAAATTTTTATGGTGATGACAGCTTCATATCCCAAGTAAAATCGCATTTTCTATCCTTATGAAGGGTAATCTACTTCCCTTGTTTCCACTTAGTTTCTTCATTTTGTCCTGTTATGTTTTCTTTGTGTAAGTTGTATGTATTTAAGCATTAGGTGTATGTATGTTTATTATAATTATTTTATATAAGTATGTTTATTATATCGACTAGCCCGCACTACCTAATTACCCATCACTTTTTCTATTTAAGCGAGGTTGCCTGGAAGAAATTGCTTAGCACTAAGGCCGCCTTTAGGGCATTTCCTAGTTTTTAAGATAATTATGTCCTGTATTTTTCTTTTATGCAATAAAGGGTATTGTATTGTATTGATTACACTTGGTCCAAGTCTCTTGTACGCCACCGCCTCACCTTGAGCAGAATGCATTGCAGCTGCCTGATACTGATGTGGTCTATGGAGCCGGCGCAGAACTTTCCGAAGAATTTCTTGGCGCCGAGGGCCCGCAGGTCTTGTATCACGAAAGGCCACAAGTGCAGCACGTTGTTACGGGACATACGGTCGCGTTTCTCGATCACCACCTGATGGTAACTTGTGTTATTATACTGAAAACCAGTGATTTTAACTTTTAAATAAATATATAGAGACAAATCACACTAATTGAGCAAGACCCAAAGTAAGATTGAACTTGTGTTTGGGATACCAACTCAACAATACTATATTTTATAATAAATACTTATACAGAAAAAACACCTTTATAAAAAACTTTTCTTCAAGAAATCGGGTGTTTTAATACTATGGAAGCATTTTCGAGCACAAACAATGACCCCATCAAAAGTACATTAAAGTAGGCGGACTACATCTCGTTTTCCGCCAATACTGTTGCTGACATTACTTAACACCAATGGCTGGCCCAATCAGCAGCTGCTATATGACGCTGCGTCATAGCGGACATTGGCCGAGTTCACGTTACGTCATGTGACAGTCATTTATAAATTTTGCGGGTCCATTTTGTGCGATGATAATCTTTGAAGTTACTCTTTCATAGTATAATAATTCGCTGCCTTCAAGAATTACTATCTTCGTTAAGGACATACAGTAATCCGGATATAACGACCCTCAAGGGACCGGCGACACCTAGTCGTGTTAACCGGACGACGCACTAAACGACCGGATAATTTAAGCTTGTTTTTGAATGTATTTTTTATTATAAAATAGTAAAATATAGTAGGGGAAGCGTGGACGACCAAAGCAGGCTTGGCGATGATCGTTAGCAGCGGAATTAAGACATTCAGGTTATCTTGAACTGAAGTGAAGCGCGTTGCTCAAGACAGAACGAGATGGAGAAGTACTGCAGCGGCCCTTTGCCCCGCCCAAGGAACACAGAACAATAAGTGAAAGTAAGTCATTATTTCTATTTGCATAAAACATTTATTCGAATTATCAAATTATAACTTTAATTATACATTCATATTATGTCTGTCTCTCTCGCTCTTAGGCGGGCTAACCATGCCCGAGTGGAAGTCAGAAATCGTTGTCACGTAAAACTTTCGCCCGTATACCGACTTTACAGGCAACCAATTTTTTTAGTTGACTGTACAGACTATTTAGAAAATTAAGTTTGACAGTGTTTGGTGTCGTCACGTTTCGTTCCGCCAGTAGCGTTGCGTTTCGAAAATTTGCGAGGGAATTTAAAAAAGACAACTTTTAAATCATTAATTTCTCAATGGAAACATGTTAAATTGAAATAATAGATACATGGGTATTTTTCTTTAGCAATAAAGTTTACACATAATTTTTTTTGTTAGTTTCTGAATCACATGCATATTGTCTATTTTTGCTTAGTCGATAAACACTTCCTGCGAACGATAATACAAAGATTTTTTGATTGTGATGACGTACAAGGATTTATAGAATCAAATTCCAAAAGCTATTAGTTTCTTTATGTGATTAAAAATATTTGAGAATGAAATTGACGAATGCGAATTTGTGAATCGTCACAGTACTAAACGGATATGTTTCTAACCTAACTATGAAATTAAACTTTAGTTAACATTGTCGTCCCTAAAAACAGTTAGCCGTTATATCCGAATTCTACTGTATCTTTAATGGCAGCGATTAAAAGCCGACTCACCAATAATATGTGAGTTTCCTTCACGAAGTAGTAGAAGTAGTTTGCAATGAGTTTATCTGAAATTAAACGCTAAACTGGGCCCTCGTCAAAGTGGAAACTGGACCCCTCAATCCTTGTTATTTCTGTCGCTACTTACAATTTCGGCGAACAGATGGCATTCTAAAGTGTAGGCCGCAACCATAGCGCCGATGATGATGTTGATAAGCCGCTGGAGAATAAGCTTCGGCATTTCACAACTAGCATTCAGACAGGCCACACAGCCAAGGCCTGTGAAGGATTCTTTGGAGAATGTCTTTATACATTGACACTACTACATTTCATACTTACACGACAAGTCCGAAGCTACACGTTCAGATGGCGTCGTATTGTGTCTAGCCAGACAGGTGAATATAAGAAAAGAAGAACTAAGGTATTACTTACCGTATTCTGGGTACGTTGCCTCAATGCGGTGCATTGGGAAAAGTTTTATAAATTTTATTGTTATTTTTTAAAATTTTAAACTATGTACTTACGAGTTTGACACCCCACCACTTGCATAAATAGCAGCTATAGCGCACGATGCTATGATTATGAGGACATTTTAATACATTTACACTACTATTTACACGAGTCACGACCTACTGCTGGACGCTCGAAACATTTATGTGGAGTATTGCCTTGTGCTGGTGAGAAAAATGTTCCGTCATCTACTACTACACGATGCGTTCCTTTAAACAATAATTGAAGGAAAAATAAAAGAAAAACGAGGAGAAGATAAACCCAAAAGATTTTTTGATTAAATAAATAAAAAATTAAATGTGAAAATATGCAAGGCGGTTAAGAACTTAGCGGAGGAAAGAGAGACGTGGATAGCACTCCCCCAACAAGAGCGCGGCTCTTAAACACCAGAAGAAGATTGCTCCACGCTGCATAGTCTAGACGGCGAGGTGACTTAAACACCAGAAGAAGACTGCTCCACGCCGCACAGTCTAGACGGCGAGGTGACTTAAACACCAGAAGAAGACTGCTCCACGCCGCACAGTCTAGACGGCGAGGTGACTTAAACACCAGAAGAAGACTGCTCCACGCCGCACAGTCTAGACGGCGAGGTGACTTAAACACCAGAAGAAGACTGCTCCACGCCGCACAGTCTAGACGGCGAGGTGACTTAAACACCAGAAGAAGACTGCTCCACGCCGCACAGTCTAGACGGCGAGGTGACTTAAACACCAGAAGAAGACTGCTCCACGCCGCACAGTCTAGACGGCGAGGTGACTTAAACACCAGAAGAAGACTGCTCCACGCCGCACAGTCTAGACGGCGAGATGACTTAAACACCAGAAGAAGACTGCTTCACGCTGCATAGTCTAGACGGCGAGGTGAATAAGGTAAATTACGAGGTTTAAAAACGTCGACAAAATGTTGAATAATACCAAAGACTAGAATGATTTTTGTCGATGTATAAAAATGACGACATATAACAATGACCATCTTGATTTTTGTCCATGTTATATATTGTATCTACCTTTTGCCCCGATGGAGGGATGTATGAAAAGAGGAACTACTCACAACTTTGGCGCCCAACAACTGGCATTCTATAGCCGCTCGAAGGCCACACGGTCCCGCGCCTATGATCAGGGCCCTCGTGGAGGAGCAGACCCGGCCTTTGGCGTACACCTTGTGATTGGCTCGTGCGTCGAACTTTTTGAACAGCGCCTGCGCTTTCCAAGAGCTCGCCAACTTTGCCTGAGAACAAATGTTTATGTTTATAATTTTATGTGTAGTATACAAACAGACGGAAGTGAAACTTTTGAGCGCTTTGCAGACGACGGGCGGGCCGGTCAAGTTAGACTTAGGCGTCGCGGTCTTTTTGTCCTCTGTGTGCGTTGTCGTTGCGTTGTGTCCTCGCGGCGATATTGACCGCCGCGCCGGTTACCGGCCCGACGCGCCCCGCCGTCTGCAAAGCGCCTAGCTTAGGGTTCATGTGTTATGAATTATGATTCACACGTAAGTTCACAGCACTAAGTTGGTAATTGTAGTAATTTAATTCGTTGCACCAAGAACGCTGCTGCTTTTTTTTTACCCGACTTCGGCAAAGCCAAAAGGAGAGTTATGTTTCGTCGCTATGTTTGCATGTATGATCATCTTTTCCTCGTATCTATGGAAGCGTCTTGGCTATTCGCTGGTTATATTCTATGTGATGTCACACTAAATTCAATATGGCGCCTCTTTAGGACAAAAAGTAATAAAATTAAAAAATAAAATAAATCCAATCACCGTGTTTGGTATAAAATGAAAGGGCTCAATCAGCACATTCGAAAAATATAATATATACTAACATCACTAGCTTTACACCCCTCTATGTTTCCATTAACTAGATAAACATACTTTTTAGCAAGAATTTTCCCGTTGTCCGGTTTAAGTTTTTTAAACTATATTTTATAATCTTCAATATTTATTCAAATAATTTGGAGGTACATATATACATATAACAATACATTATTAATACATATAAGTTAATATAAATTAATGGTGCCTGAGGCTGGATGAAAATCATTATTTTGTTATTATTATCAATGTCAATTAGGTCTTGTGTTTTCGTGTGTAGGTGACCAACTACTGGCAATAGTGCCAGATTATCCCCCGGTGTGGTTCTGGGTCAGAATAGGACTACTCCATCTCTTCCTGTGGATGTCGTAAGAGGCGACTAAAGGACTTGAGCACAAGGAGGATTAACATCGGGCGGCGGCCGGTTGTAAAACTTTTCGCACAAATAGATTCCCAAAGAGAGTTGACATCAGGCAGGCGGCCGGTCGTAAAATTACAGCCGAATCATTTTAACTGTTCCGGCAATTTCTTCTCCACTTCGCAAGTTCTTTGGCATCCTTGGGTGACCATTGACGTGCAATTTATAATTGGAAAAGAAAAAGCGGGAAAGCGCACCCCGGACTCCGAAGCAGCACAGCTGAGGATAAAATATTTGAGGAATTCCTTCGATTTCTCGAGGACCCCATAATCAGATCTTCACCTGGTGACAATGGAACAAACTTGCATGTATATACCCTTTCAGACAAAAAAATAATTTTCTTTATCTGTTCAAAACCGGAGCAGTTATTAGGGAACAAAAATAACGATAAAAAAAACATATACATTCGAATTGATGAGTTTTTTAAGTCGCTTAAAAATAAATAAGTACAATAATAGAAAATATACTTAGATAAATTCTTTCGCTAACGAATTTAGGTACGCTTTGTGAGCAAGTGCGTAAAGTATTTATTTCTTATCGAACAAGCTATTTTTATGTATAAAAATTAAATAGGCATAATTAGTTAAAAAGCAATTAAAATATTAATATATAGGTCTCTACTCATAAAATTTATTAAAAGATGAAAACCACATTTGAATTCATAGCGGACCAAGACATATAATTAAATAAAAATAAATCGCACATACATATGTCATTGTAAAAAAAGAAAAACATAAAGCTTGCGAAGCGGAACAATAGCTTCGCAGTTTATTTACTTAAACGAAGGCAAATATTGTTACATTACAGGTCAATGTCACATCATCATCATCAGGTCTTTTTTAGTCTCCACTGCAAAACCTCTCTGTTCTACCATAGCCATATATTAACCAGAGCAGTCGGAGGATTTGGCCTACACTCTCCACGCTGGCCAGACGGGTTGGAGAGGTCTTACTGATATTTATAAGCTTTGTTTCGCTTGTGTTAACAAAATATAAATACTAAAACTATTTTGAAGGTGTACCCAATCCATGACACCTGTGCATGACACTGAACAACCATTCCAAAGTATATAACGAACGTTTTGATACAGTGGATATTTTGATAAGTGAGAGGACTTTCTGTGACTAAAGGCCAGAGACACCAGAATATTGTTTTTATGTCTCTATATGTATTAGAGAAAAATTTTCATTATCACAGACTGTAGTCACATTTAAAATAGTTTCAGTAAAATATATAAGTATTTCTTTTTTGCTTGATTGAGTGCCCCACTGCTGTGCAAATGCCTCGACTATATATTCATATACAGGCCGCTTCCAATCGGTAAGTTTAGATATATTTTGGCGAGGTGTACCGCATACGTCCAGCGCTGGACATCCTACGGCTGAACTGATAAATGTTAATCGGATATTACATTCGGCTTGAGCAACCTAGCTTGGCGCAAGCAGATGAAAAGTTAAACAGTACATTTTCTTGAGCAGAACATCCCCGGAAAACCTACCCGCGAAATAGAGTTGTGGATTCAGTAACGCTTTCGCAATATTTATACATACATACATACATACTATCACGTGTGGTTCCGGGTTAGAATAGGACCACTCCATCTCTTTCTGTGGATGTCGTAAGAGGCGATTAAAGGACTAAGTGCTGTGGGACCTCGACCTGTCCCGGCGCTCTAGGCGAGCTCCCACATAGAAGATAGTAGGAGAAGTGAAGACTAGAGACTTGATAAAGGATTATATGAAATTTATTATCTGATACTGACTGTTACATACGAGTATAAAAGAATAATATTGAATTTATTAAGATACAACACATAGAGAGAAGCAAGTGATCAGCTTAAGAGATGATGGTGGAATGAGTGAAAAGGGATCAATGATTTGAAAATGGAATGAAAGGGAATTTGAAATACAATGAAGAATGAAACACGGACAGGATGTGATGAAAAAAGGAGGTTTGAACATGATGCATCCAGCATCGTTACAGTGCTTAATCCTTTAGTCGCCTCTTACGACATCCACAGGAAGAGATGGAGTAAGCCGCAACCACACAGGGGACACTGTTATACTATGCAATACTGAGGAATATTAACTCTTTGCACTGTGTGAAGCAATCACACAAACGCAAAGGTTTTGTTAGCTAGCTGTCGTATATAAAAGCACACTATACTATCACCGCGCGCCGCGCCGCGCACCGCCGCCGTGCCGCGATTTTACTTTATTACTTACTTATATAAAATCGCGTGAATTAAAGTCATCAATTGTAAAATAGAAAATGCGCGGGCAGATTTTTTAATAATAAGTGATGAAAAATTACAAAACGGGGCGCGGCGCGGCGTGTGATGATACGTAGTGGGCGCTCAGCTAGAAACTCGCAGGCGCTTGCCAGTTATTAGATTAATTAATAAAAAATAAAATTACAAAAGACCCGGCTTCCTTTCTTTAGGGAGTTCCTTCTATATCTCCAAAGTTCTGCATCATATCTTCACAAAATTAACATTAGACCTACTTGGTAGTATATACTACATACATACATACTTACTGGGTGGCGCAAAAGTAAAGACCCTATTTGGTTCAGCTATAACATTTTTTCTAAATTAGAAAACTAGATTTAGGTTTTTTTAAATGTATATTTGTGCCATTAAATTTCGTACCATTAGGATTTAAAGATGATGTCTTTTAAATGGTGACCTCCAGAGTTGATACACATTTGAGCCCTATTTATGACATTTTGCATAACTTGCCGTAACACTTCCTGCGATATGTTCGTTATTTCTTGACGAATATTTTCTTTTAGAGCTGCGAGAGTCTGTGGCTTGTTCACATACACCCGAGATTTCAAAAAACCCCAAAGAAAGAAGTCTGGACTGGTCAGATCGGGTGATCTTGCAGGCCAAGGCAAATCGCCAAAACGAGAGATAACTCGGCCTGGAAAAGCGTCCCTCACTAAGTCCATAGTGTCGCGCGCTGTGTGTGCCGTAGCGCCGTCTTGTTGAAACCAGATGTGCTCCAGCCCCAATTCGTCCAAACTGGGTATCAAAAACTCTCGTAACATGGTTCTGTAGCGTTCTCCAGTGACAGTTATCGCATTGCCTCCAGCGTCTTCGAAAAAATAGGGTCCGATCACTCTGTCAACACAGATGCCACACCATACAGTAACTTTTAGTGGGTGTAGAGGTGTTTCTTGAATAATGCGCGGATTATCAGTGCCCCAGAACCGAGTATTCTGCTTATTGACATGCCCTGAGAGATGGAAATGCGCTTCGTCACTCATAACCAATTTTGAAGGAAAATCATCCTCTTCAAGGTTGAGGTTTATGACGCGCTGGCAGTAATCTAGACGAGCTCGGTGGTCAGCAGGCAGCAGCTGATGAGTCATTTGAGTTTTATACGGGAACATCTTTAAGTCTTTCACCAAAATACTCTGCAGGGTCCGTCTGGAAATGCCCAATTGCGTGGCACGTCGCCTCGTTGATGTTTCTGGACACTCTTCCACATCTTCGCGCACAGCATCGATATTTTCAGCTGAACGGCCTGTTCTTGGTCTCCCAGACTTAGGTCTATCCAATGTTGAGCCAGTTGCTTCAAGGCGTGTGGCAAAGCGTCGAATTGTGCGACCAATCGGTGCCGGACGGTGGTGAAATCGTCGACGAAATTCACGTTGTGTTCTTATCACTGATGAATTATTCCGTAAGAACATTGACACAATTATACCACGTTCTTGGGGAGTAAAACGGTCCATGTTTATTTTCAGTGTATTTTACATTTGTTCACTACACAATTTTCAACAACAGAATGACAGAAAATGTCATATAAAAAAAATAAAAGTATTTTCTTTAATGCCAGTACTTTTGCGCCACCCAGTATAAAAAATAGATTCTTTTAAAAAAATATATGATAACATTTACCGTTTTGCTGAAAATTGCGAAAAACCCGTTTTTGTGACCTCTGACCCCAGTAATTTTTTTTCCAGGTATCAGATCAATGAGGACTTTTTAGATTTAATTTTTGATGGTGTTTTGAACAATCCTACTAACTTTCAGCTGGGTGCGAATTATTGTAACCTGGGATGTTTAAATTGACCGCGCAACAACAACATTTGCAGGCGAGAAAAAATAAAGATGCGACGCTAGATAATCATACCAGATCAGTATCAGTAGTCACGCAAGAAACGAATCAACTATATATATTCTGTGGTAGAGGTATGTATGAGTTCAAGATTATAAAGACATGGCACATAATCCATACTTTTTATAAAATATCCGCTGGCGCCTTACCAAATTAACATTGTTTTTTTTTTGTTTTTCGTGTAAGTGGCCAACACTGGTGTCAGATTTTTCAAACTTACATACTGACATAGCTTGACGACTGCCATACAATGACAGCCGGGACCAACGGCTTTAACGTGCCTTCCGAAGCACCAAATTAATATTAGATTAACTTAGTAGTACATACATACATAGTATCACGTCTTTATCCCTAATGCAGTAAACAGAGCATTTTGGGTCTTGTGTCGCTAACTGGGCGGGACACCTGGCTCGAAGGAACGATGGAAGGTGGAGTAAGGCCGTCACCGAATGGTATCCTAGAAATGGGAAACGTAGTGTAGGATGTCCGGCGGCTAGGTGGGTTGATGACATCAGGCAGGTTGCTGGGAGGAACTGGATTGCGATGGCCAGTGATAGAGCAGGATGGCGCAGACAAAAGGAGGCGTATGCCCAGCAGTGGGTACTTGAAGGCTGTTGATGAATGAATGAATGTCGCTAAGCAAACTGAGTCCAGGACGGCCAAAAGTGGCCGTTTTACGCAAATGTGCGAAGAAAAGCTTCACGTTCTCGCTGTTGTTAACTGTAAAAAGTAGTTCATAAAACAGTTTGAAGGGTTATCTAAATTTTAAATGATATCTCCGTTTCGTTAAGAAGTGAAATCCTCTCAATAAACAATAGGTCTATATTTTCATAATACGCATGATGACTAAAAAAATATTTTTGGCCCATCGGTTAGATTATGAAAAAATATTGTAAACGTATTTTTTTCTTTTCTCTGAGAAACAATAATTAACAAAGATACAGTGCATTTAAATTTCGCATGACGTCACGCTTTCGTACGATTTATACACATCGGTGACGTCAAAAGCCCCTACTCTGGAACTTTGATACTCTGTATCTTTGTGAATTTTTACTTTTTTGATAAACTGGAAAATATGGGTACATTATTTTTGGATAATCTACCTAACGGACTAATTAGAATAATACTTTTCTGACCCAGTCATCATCCCTATTGCAAATCAACATAAAATTTTGTGAGCAAACATGTCCACCGTGAAAGGTTGCGTCGCGAGCACATTATGGAAATTGTGCTACAAGAGACATATTCACCAGTAATGGGGGTGACGGAAAACAAACAACTTCAAAACAATCTTCAAATAATTTAATTTATTAAAAGATACCTAAGTATGCACCCCCGGGCTCTGAAGCGTCACCCGCTGAGGATGCAACCGGGAATACGCTCGGATGATGTTGATGATGACAAGTAGGTACTCAAATTGAATAAGCCACCATATTACTATTATGTATTCTGTAACGATATCCACTTTTAGCGTGTTAGTGATCGAGAAGGTGGAAAAAGCAATCAAAATAGGGTTGCTAGCCGCATCGCCTATTATTCGCCAGGTGGGTGGCTGGTCGTAAAACTATAGCCAAATCATTTAAACTGTTCCGGCTATTTCTTCTCCATTTTGCAAGGTCTTTGGCATCCTTGGGTGACCATTTTTTTTATTTTTTTTTATTAGAAATTTGAGTGCGTTTGACCTCTATCTAGCCTGATGGGAAACTAAGATGAGGTCTAAGGTGTATCACGCAGACTCAAATAAATGCCTGTTCACTCTTGCCTTGAAAATCCCTAAATTATATGTATGGGGAAACATCGACGCAGGGAGGGAATTCCACACCTTAGCGGTTCGCACAATGAAGGAGGAGGCGAATCGAGAGGTACGATGAGGAGGAATATCGACCACAAATGGGTGGAATCACTGTCCACGTCGTGTTGTCCGATGGTGGAATGGTGCAGGGGGAATTAAATTATGTAATTCCTGCGCACACTCCCCGAAGTGCAGCCTGTAGAAGACACACAGACTTGCTACTAGTAGGCGATGTTCGAGGCTCTGGAGCCGTCCTGCCGTAAGCAACTCATCACCAACGAGTCTTCTGGCACGTCTGTCGATAGCTTCCAGGGCTTCGAGCTGATAGCGGGCAGATCCATCCCATAGGTGGGAGCAATACTCCATACATGAGCGGACTTGAGCTGTGTAAAGGCTCAACAGTTGGTCGGGGGTAAAATACCGTTGGACCTTGGAGGATGCCCAGTTTTTTAGAAGCCGTCTTAGCCCTGGACTCAATATAGCTACCAAAGTTAAGATTTGATGAGAGATCCATACCAAGAAGTTCGAGATGACGGGTGACAGGAACAGGCACACCCCGGAAAGTGGGAGCCAAGTTGAAAGGGCTCTTTTTAGCAGAGAAGAGACACGCCTGTCTCTTAGAGGCATTGAATCTCACAAGGTTGGCATCACCCCAATCGGAGACAGCTTGCAGGGTAAGATTGGTATGGAACACCATTGCCTCTCTTAGTTCGTCTATTTGACTTGCATGTTATGTTTGGAGAAGAAAAAGCAGGAAAGCGCACCTCTCAAGTCTAATTCAGTCCATAGAAAATATCGTCATAAAAATATCATCTTGAAAAATAAGTCATCGCTTAGCTAATAAAAACAATGTAATTAGCGCGATAAGGTAATCGTAATTGGCGATAAGATTACTGTAAGGATTCACAGAAACCTTTATTGTAATCAGCCCGTGTTAGTACGTCGTTCGTTCCAATGGTTTGTATTGTCCACCCATTTTGTTCAGTACACCCACAAGCAATTTTAGGAAACCGGCGTACCGAGGCTCTCTTCGCTCACCCCCAGATTCCCATCTGGGGATAAAACCCCCTCGAAAATAAATTCTTGGCACCTCTTCCCGTGTCTAAACAGATTGCCCTTAGTGAATCCACTATAATATTTCTATAAACCCGAAAAACGTTATTGAATTTTCTACAAAAATTATGGCCAAGTGCGTGTCCTGGCCACGCTCGTAGTCCCGAAGTTACACGTTATAACATGTGGACTTTATTTTCCATTATTTTACATATTTACTACCTATTTTAAACAAGTAACAACTTCATCTTAGTAATTGTTTTCTAAGGATTATATATTTTGTACGCAATTTTCCAAGTTTTATATTTGATACGTTTTTTTTTCGATTATTACTCATAAACTAACCAAGCCTAATGTGTTTTATCACGATTAACACGAGTTTTTCATATTTTACCTGTCTATAATCGTAGTTTATCTTTTAGAGGAGAACGATCAACTTGATCAACAGTTAGTTAAATATTTTGCTAACGGGGCGCTAAATCAAAAAGTTGTCTTTGCAACCCCTCAATGATTTTAAAAGACCTATCCCCTGATACCCCTTACTACGAGTATGGTATACCTCTCAAAAATCAATCTAACCATAATATCAATATCATCATCATGATAACAGCTGTGGTTACAATCAACCTGTTTCTTCAAAAATACGCTCGGTCACTGTTTGACCGAGTGTATTTTTGAAGAACACACGTACACGAATACTGATACATTATGGATAATTGTCTGAATTGATACCGTTTTTGTCGTCCCGACATCAACGCGTAGCGGAGTTCAAAGCAAAGCGCGACAAGAACTTTATCGGTACTATATCGGTATAGATATCAATAGGTACCAAAATATCAGTACATATATATATCGATAATAAAAAAAATATCGGTATTCCAATGTACTCGTATATCAACATTCAATTGACGACCTCAGTGGCGTAATGGTTATCACGCTAGACCGCTAATCCGGAGGTTCTGGGTTCGATCCCCAGCCAGGGCAAGTTGGAAAATGGCCTTTTTCAAATTTTCCTGGGTCTTGGGTGTTTATCTATATATGTATTTATCATAAAATATAGTATCGTTAAGTTAGTATCCCATAACACAAGTTTAAAACTTACTTTGGGGCTAACTTAATCAGTGTGATTTGTCCCTATATATTTATTTATTTATTCGTGTACTGAAATAAAATATCGGTATTTGGTATCGATATATCCACACCAAAATATAGGTATTCCGGTCCCTGAGTAGCGGGTATGGTGTATGAAGAATGGGCTATGAAGACTTAAAATTTAATTTTTTGTTTGCTTAAAAAAATTATTTCCTGACGCCGCCATCTTGGAATCCCAAAGAGTTTGGAATCGGATTCCGCGACCATGCCGCCGAAAAAACAATTCGGCCGCCGATTCTTAACCATGCATTGGGTTGAGAAACGGCGGTCGAATCGTTTTTTTTTACAGATCGTAGATGGCCGCCTTTTGTGGGAGTGGCTCGGCCTAAGGCCTCACCCGACCGCTCGGCATCCGGGAGGGGGGGGAGCTGCAGGGAGGGGGGGAGTTGTCCTTGTATGGCTGCCATTTTGAATTTTGAAAATATAAGTTATAAATAGTTGACTGCCGTCAAATTGCTTACAGACCCCTACAATCAGGAAAAATAAACACACTCCGAAGCTTAACTGTTTTTGTAGGCCGTACGCCACATAAAGCTTTGATGATCTTCAACTCAAGTTTTCGAATTTCCAGGTTGGTTTCAAAACATCTATGTAATGGTATATCTGTATCAGCAATCGTTCAAAAAAAAGGTAAATAAATTAATGTTATATTTACCATCCATTTCGACCGCCAACAGCCAAGGCGTTCACGAAACTCATATTTTAAACAGCAAAGAAAAACTTAAGGACTTTGAAACGGGTAACGGACGCGTCCCGTTCTATCGCGCGCGCAAGCCGATCTGACCCAAGTTACATTGGTCGGATCGGTGCATTCCCAGGCAGCCTGTTTCGGCCAAGGGTTCTCAAACATATGTATAACCTCCTCCCCAGGGGGGGCGCGTAGTAGATGACAAGAAATTATGAGTTGATGAGCGAGGTTATATGTTGTTTTTTTAGAATTTCTCATTCCAAATTACATTTAAATATATACGTTGTATATATTTTTTTAACTATTTATTAAATTCTTTACTTTGATACCCTACATTTGGTTTTGAAGAAAAAAATTTTAAACACGTGACGCCATATTTTTGTATAAAACCTTTTTGATATAGCCAGTGTCACTCAGACAATTAAGACTATTCTAAACGACATCTCTCAAGCTAAAAGCCATCAAGTCGTTCCATTCGTTTAGGCTGCAGAGCGTGCCAAAGAAATACAAATACATACACTCGAAAAACATTACCGGATCCTTTTTATTATCTGTGTGAATTTCTGAAAATAACATATCGTATCGTAACGTGTATTGAATAAAATGCGTAAGGAACATTATTCTTCCAGACGAAGTAATGCTAAAGTTTACATGTTGCGCATAGCCTTTGCAACCCCCCCAAAACTTTCCTGAAGAAATTGCTTCCACTATTCTCCCGGAGAAATTGCTCCTAAAACTTTGACGAATCATAAGAGTTGTGGGATAGTTAAAAATAAAAAAAACATTTTGTAAACTAAATACCTATGAGGTGGTGGCGTGAAATTATTACTTGTGACGATAAAACAGTTTGTGAACCACTGGTTAGTGTCTCCCTGCTAATAAATCAATAATCTAGGTACTAAAAATATGTACGCGCAAGCGTCAGCTACGTATTAATATCCCCTGACTTATGGGGGGTAGTACATAGAAAATGGCGGTTGCCAGGGGGCCCCATTCCCCAGGCTACCGCCTGGCATCCGCCATTTTCCATCGCAACGGTCACGTTCCTACCTGTAACATGTTTATTGGTTCATTTTAGAATTATATTTGAAAATGCTTAGAATAGGAACATTCCATCTCTTCATGTGGATGTAGTACGAAACGCAGCCTCGGCTTGCTTGCCGGCACTAACTAACTTTTATAACACAACGTTTAACTTTTTTGAGCACTTTTTTGAAAATTTTGCCATCTTTGTAGTCGCGTAAATAATTGTCTCAAACATAGTTAGGCATACGAGGTTATCGTTACGTGTAAAGAAATAAAAGCTAAACGATTTTAGAACATCTGATATTAGAGATTCTAAAATTAGAGCTAACAATTTTTAGACTTTACTATTGTGGTGCAAAAACATCAATTAGACTAAACAATAATTTTGCATTACAAGTTTGGGCCAATAAGGTACGGCGAAGTGAAATTAGAAACAAACATTTTAAACAAATCGAAGGGCACCCGGCGAAGAGCCCGAAAGTGGATCACAGGCTTCCCAGTAGTTCACAGCATTACAGCTGAGGAAGCAGCTGGGAATACGCTGAGATGAGAGGGAGTACGATAAGCCAAGTTCATCGTGATGGTGGGCGTGAAAATGAACCAAGGAATAAGAATATTGTCAAGCTAGCCTAGCCCTAGATCAGCATTTACAATCTGGCCGGGAAGACAAGCGACTCGTACAATTCATATATTTTCTCTTCTCCCAGACCAACATTGATTTATTCTGTTTCTTGTAATGAGCTTGCTCTTGTTGGTGGAGTTAAGTGGAGATGATTCCTTTGATTTTGATTTATTATGGAAGCTATTTACTTCTTAGGCGAAGTACTATTTTTGGAGCTGATGGTCCTGGGTTGTATATGAACTGTATTATGTATTACAGGCGCTCTGGATGTTATATATTGTTTATTGTGAATTTACAAAAATAACAATGTCGTCACAATAAGATTGTCGATGGCAAGAACTGATTTTGTTTCCGGTCCGCTCCTCATCGCGTCGAAATAATTGGGTAGATGACTGGGTCAAAAATAAATTATTTGGTACTGTTAAATGAATAAAACGTCACAAAATAGTGTCACTTGTCATTGATCATACCCTATTTCAACATGATTATAGATTTTTTAATGCAGACGCTGATATTAGGGGCGCTATTTGACTCCAAAAATCTATAACGTCACGGTTTTGTAGTTCATACAAATCCCATAGAAAATGTTTGTTTTGACATTTAGAAAAAAGTGTCTGATTTAATTTCATGCCATCTAGCGGATTGTGAACTAGCCTTAGCGTGATTGCAATTACGTCAAACAAGAATAAAATAAACGAAGCGAGACCACATAAAACCTGTCCACGAAAGTCAGCGGAGACCAAACCACAAAAACTAGTAAACCGTACAGGGAAAGCAGATCAGATAGTCAAGAAATAAGATGGCACTGGACTTGGAGTGCATCCATTATGCATTTGCATGCATAGTTTATTAAAACATGTAGAAGCAATGCAAATTACGTTTATCTACTGTTTGATTACGTGTGTAAGTGGCCAAAGAATAAAAGAAATGATCAAATCAAAGCCTATCCCAGGATTGGTTCTAGTTACCCTTTGGGTTGCGGAGGTCAGACAGCAGTCGCTCTGTGTAAAAACCAGTAAGCTCGTCAAATCACCTAGGTGAGGTGGCGGACCCCTGGCTCTGAAGCGTTACCGCTGAGTAGGGCGACTAGGGCAAAACCCTAGTCGCCCCGGGGGTATAGTTGCCTTGATTGCAATTACTCGAGTTTCGCAAATGAAACACATGTTATTAAATTTATCTATCGAGAGACTCTGCGTCTACAACTAAGTTGACCGTGTTGCATGTCTCTGTGCGATTGCATGGGACGGCTAGGTGCGATCAAAGTTTTTGCGAGGTAGGTGTCGTCTTTCTCGACAGGGCATCTATCCTAAACGTAATTTACATGGAATAGGCAACTATCCCCTATATGGGACAGTTGTCCCAAAATTTAGAGGTCCGTAAAAATCGCCAATACTCAGGAAATATCAAAGATAATGTTTATTCCTTTTATACGAGTAAATATGAAGATAATAAACCAAAGTACCTACCCGTTTCACAAATAAACAATCTTGCTTTTTGTACAAAGACATATAAAGTAATTTCAGTATCATGGACTGAATTCACCCAAATAAGGGTACTGAACAACTTTAACCAAGAAACATATATATCAAACTATAACTAAGATAGTTATACAGATAGAGAACAATATATAACTCTGATCGGTCAACTTACTTGTATGGGAGGCGAAAAAATATTGTTCATATTTCTATACTCGTACATATAATAAAAATTTGGTTGGGGAAAAAGTCTTTTCGCACGAGACCGAAACAGGTGGAAATCTGAAGGTGCCAGGTCAGGACTATACGGCGGATGCATTAACACCTCCCAGCCAACTCTCTTAATTTTTGCTGACTGGTTAAAGATGTGTGAGGTCTGGCGTTATCATGATGAAAAACCACACCCCTTCTGTTGATTAATTCCGGCCGCTTTCTCTCAACTTCTTGCTTTAATCTTATCAGTTGTTCTCAGTAGAGTTCTGAATCGATGGTTCTGCCTGGTGGTAACAGCTCATAATGAATAATGCCTTTCCAATCCCACCACACACACAGCATCACCTTGTTGCGAGTTAACCCGGGTTTCGTCAGTCTGTGAAGCCTGACCGGCCTTTGACCATGACCTTTTTCGCACGTTCTTGTCGTAGTGATCCACTTTTCATCACCAGTTATCAATTTCTTCAAAAATGGTTCGGTCTCATTACGTCGTAATATAGAATCACAAATGAGTACACGATTCATTAGGTTTCTTTCAGAGAGCTTGTGAGGTACCCAAATATCGAGCTTTTTTGTGTACCCATTTTTTTTCAAATGCGCCAAGACTGTTTTGTTGTCAATTCCCAGTTCTTCAGCTACGTCGTAACTACTGATATGCCGATCTTACTCCACTTTTTCAAAAAAAGTTCATACATACTATATGCGAAAAGACTTTTTCCCCAACCTAATACCTATGTATGTTCTTTAGAGAAAGTTTTTTAGTATCATGGACTGAATCCACCCTGAAAATGGTTCAGTAAAGAGTATATAATAAGGTAATAAATAAATACTATGCAATTAGTGTTGAATTTAAATGAGTCCATTATTTTGAGAATAGAGAATATTGTGTTTCCCGAGCGTTGAAAGCAACGAAAATATATACCGCGTCGTGGACGCTTCCGAGTGGAACGATCTATCAGATTTCAAACGACACCAGAGTTCAACACAGAATGGCGGTTCTACAGAAACATAACTCAGATCTGTAGAGTTACTCCAAAAGCAGTACGCGAGTCGTGCGTTCTGCTTATCCGCGTTTCAGTGTCAAGCAACATTGAGCGTTAATACATAATGATAAAGTCTAATTTGGTTTGACTTATAAATAGAACCAAATGAACCTGAAGGTATCGTACGACTGCCGTATTATTTTATGGAATAACCCCCTTGTACTTATTGGGAGAAAAGAGATAGAACAAATGTCCTTCAACTTCTCAGGCAAGGCAGGAGAACATAGTGGCGGAAAAACCATCATCATTTTAGTCACATCACGTTGACGTTCACTGCTAGACATAGGTGATCAAAATCTCCCTATGATTTCCAAAATGGTCGATCTAAAGGCCTATTCAAACCGTAGCTGTATCCGCTACCGTCGTGGGTAGCGATATCCGCATGCATGGTAATATTACCGTGCCCAATGGGTAAGAGAATAACGCGCTGTTCAACCCGTAGCGGTATTCGCTTCGTAGCCGTAAGCGGTATTCCGACGTTCCGATTTCGCGACAGCTGCGGAAATGCCATACCAAATGCCTCAGGTATCATCACTCAGGTATCTGCTACCCACGACGGTAGCGGATAACGCTTCCGTTTGAATAGGCCTTAAAGCGGCCTGCATAGTAATTTAGTGAGCAATAGTGCGTGATATTATAAGGGTCAATTGAAAATTTTATGCGCCAAATAAAATACTTTTTTCTTTCCTTCTTTCTTTCTATATTTACGCGCACTTAAGATAAGACTGTCCCACTGTGCACAATGCAAGCAAACCATTTCTACTCTGTATAATTTGAGCTTCCAAAACATGGCGCCGAGCCAAAAGTATGATATACGATTTTGTAAATACTTTAGCTACCATTGCGAATGTGTAATACAGTGTAATGTCTTTGTTTTTTAAGCTAAACTTAGTATAAATTTACAGGACTGGCATATTGACTTATAATAATAATCCACCGGCCTTAACTGTTACCTAATTGAAACTCCCAAGAGTTTTTACTTGGTTACCCAGAAATATCAAGGTCACATCAGATGAACTGCAAGAGAGTCGCTTACGCCGGATTGGTCACGTGTTTCGAAAACTACATAAGAAACATGTCAGGGAATACCACCTCCGCCAAGCCCGGCATAAGCCCGAAAACCTCTGGTTTAAGGTGGAGGTATAGGCAAATGGCCTTGAAGTGGCGCCCTCATTTTAAATAAATTGTCAACTCGTAAATATGGAGATAATTTCCATATTGCTCTTCGTCATGCACTAGATAGCCCTTTAAATTATTTTATGAACCACCGTTGAAAGTATTTACATTAGTCCGTCTAGCTTTAAAACTTACCTACGCCAAAAGTGGCCACGGCAAGTTTTAAAGCTAGACGGATCACCAATAATAGTTTCAACGGCAGTTCATAAAATAATTTAAAGGGCTATCTATAGGACGAAGAGCAATATGGAAATTATCACCATATTTACGAGTTAACAATTTATTTCACACTTCAAGGCCATCTGCCTATATCTTCACCTTAACGTCGTCAACGAAGATATGCGTACTGGTGGCGTCAAAATAAAGGCTGCAAATCGTGCAGAGTTGAGAAGGAAAATCTGGAATCCCTAAAGCAGCACTATTAAAGAAAGCTAAAATGCCACCACACACTCCCTGAGTCCTACCCAGAGACTCTCTGTCTTAGCGTGTTCACGGTTGAATCGTAGGCTGTGCTTCTTCGAAACTCTTAAGAAGTAACTCTTCTTAAGGGTACCCATACTACTGCCTGATATATTACAAAATATTACTCAAGCCTCTGCTCAATTACAAGCTGATTCAGCAGCAGTAACTGGAGAACAAGCCAACATGAAACCTTGGAAACAGGGCTTGGAATACCGTTAAAACTCTGGTAACGTTAATTCCGTCAAACGGCGGTAACGTTATCAGCAAAGGTAACGTTATGCTGGGTGACGGTATTTTTCCCACTATTTACCGATAGTCAGATAACTTAACCAATGATATTAACGGTAAAAAGTATTATTAACACTGTATTTCTTTTCGATATTTGACAGAATAAAATAATGAGAGTTTGTCTAGTAGGCTACTAGAGCTATTTATATAATATTTTACAAGTATTGAAAAAAAGTATCGTTACTTATATTGTGAATTGATAACGTTATAAACTGTATTATCGATACCCCTTATAACGTTACCACTAAAATAACGTTATTTAACGTTACTTTTAGTGTGAATTTGGTATCGTTAACAAGCCCTGCTTGGAAATACCAAATCAAAGAGAATATGTTGCCATTATTAGTTCTGAACTACTGGTTAGTGCAATTGCAACACAGCTTTCTGTCCTCGAAAAGGATATTAAAGGAGGAATTCCTAATGAAATTACAATTAAGGTTATTAAAAATTCTGAAATGATGTTAGCTCAGTTAGGTCAGTCTTGATAGAAAGAGACATACTGCGCAGCCTGCACTGTGCATCTGATATGGCGGATGTTACTTGTTATTGATTGATGAAATGTTATGTACCGGATTGCAGTACATAACTCCACGGTGGGTGCTGGGATGAAGGGGGCGGAACTCCCGGAGCTATGCGCAGACAGGTATTTGTATATCTACGAGTACATTAATAGTTGAAGGCTTGCACCGGGAACCTTAGTACGCTGCTTGGGAGACCGGTGTGCGCTTTTCGGCCTTTTCTTATGGAAAGTAGATGAGAGTCCGACCCAATTGAAACATTTTAGCTGTGGTTTTAAGACCGGCCGCCTGACTTCTACCTTCCATCGGGAATGAAGTTGTTACGGAAATGTTTGTGCTTAGTCCTTTACTGGCCCGTTGCAATACTCACAGGAAAAGACGGACTGGTCCTATTGTAGACCGTAAACCTTCTTCTTATTTAAGAGCTTAGTGGCTCTTGTCGGTGGAGTATGCAAAATAAAAAAACAGTTATTTACTATTCTATTCTATAGCCAAGCAAAAACTTAGAATGTACCAGATGCTTCTCTTATCGCGCAGATCGTAGAAGCCGAACAAGGGAATGGGCCATGCCAGCACTATTTCGATTCCCTTATTCCACCTTTCACGCCGTTAAACTTAAAATGCTCTGTCTGCCCCATTAGGTTTAAAGACGTGATAGTGTAGCAATAGTATTTGTTCCATTCTATTTACTTAAATAATTTGTTAAAAACGCAGCAATAGTAAGTATTTTTTGCTAAATTCAAGTGCAATACTTAAAATATCACCGTTTGATTCTTAACAAGGGTACACCCCGATCGCATATCTCAGAGGAATTCAGGCGTCTTAAACAAACTGTGATAAAATCCGATAAATATTTTTCCAAAACACCTAAACCATGCCCTTAACACCTTAAGACTCCTTTTTTCATCTTCTCGGCCACCATCATACTAAAAGTGGCCTTTGAGTCTTGCGGCCCTGGGATACGGGTCCCTAACCGCATCGCTTTTTGATAAGATTCCTTGAGATTTTCTCCCTATTTTCTCGATCTAATTTATGATTCGCGCGGAAAGAAAAGCCAATACATTCTGCTTCTATTTTCCTCGCAAACCAACGTCAACATTTATTTTTAACGTTGGTGTGTTGTGTATTGCTTGTGCAATAGATACACAATCCTCTTAGCAAACACAACACAAAGTTGACCTCCACTAAGCAGCTTCTAGTTTTGTTGAATTTCATCCAAAAACATAAATGTGAAAATGGGAGAAAAGTTCAATATATAACGTGGTTGGGACATACGCGTAATAAATCGAACCATGGGCTTTACTAGATCACTAAAGTATAATGAAATTAAAATAACAGTAGAAAGAACAAAAAAAAAATTGACATTCCCATACAAATTGCCCGGGCGGCTGCACACTTTTGTATGAAAACGCCAATTTTTTTTTTTGTTGTTTGGCTTTTATATTAATTTCATTATACTAAAATGATCTAGTATAGACCCTAGTTCTATTTATTACGCCTATGTCCCTTCCACTTTGTATATGTTGCAGTCAAAACTCTTAACCAGTCAAAACTACTATTGACTAGCAAAATCAGTCAATAATACTTTTGACTAAATAACAGTTAAAAGTACTTTTGCCCAATGGAGCTGGTTAACAGTACTTTTGACTAAGTGATTCCGTCAAAACTCTTAAAAAGTTAAGGAGGTCGATAAAAATAACGACAAACGCACATATAAACCTTTATATTACTCATTATTAGTGGAGAACGTGCTGATATTAGAACAAAAATAAGTGACTACGAAAAGAAAGAACGCTTTTTGCAAAGAATTTTAGCGATAGACGATATAAAAGATAGTCATTTCAATGTAATGACAAAACAACAATTTGAAAGTTTGCAATGGATGTGGAAGACGCGAAATTTGATGAAAAAACCATTACAGTACAGTAGACTAATTTAATAAATATCTTTTTTATTCACATCTAACGAGTTAATAGCTGCTTTTGACTGATGCTTTATTGCAGTTAAAACTACTTTTGACGAAGAGCGTCAGTCAAAAGTACTTTTAACTGCAAATTTGCAGTCAAAAGTTCTAATAACCAATAATTTTCAGTCAAAACCACTTTTGACTAATTTTGCTAGTCAACAGTACTTTTGACTGGTTAAGAGTTTTGACTGCAACATATACATTTATTGGGAAAAGCTTTACGTTGTAAATCAAAACGATGGACCGAATCAACCCATAAAATATTTGTACGTCACAAAATGTGTTAACAGCCAATTTGGATTGATGAAAGTCTACTAAAAGCAAATCAAAAGCCAGACACCCTAACTCTACAAAAAAAAAACCATCGAAGGGAGACCGAACTGCCGTCTCCCTTCAATCATATGTAGATAGGGTTTTAAAAATCAATAAGGTCCAGACAGATGCGCGGACATTTTAAACAGGTATTTCCAATCACACGGACAGCACATTAATAAATGGTTTTATACGTCAGAGTAAACTGAACCTTCGTCTATGCAAATAGAATGTAATTTGCTTTGGCAATGTCTCGTTTGCACAAACACACCTCCATGCGTCTTCCTCCACCTCTGGATGGGGTGCAGAGGGCAGACGTAGTATCCATGGCAAACATCGATCACGATCTTTGGCCAGACGAACATCATAGATGTAGTTACATATCAGCAAAGTAATATAATAATATATGCCTACAGTTAGACGCCACGCCATCATCACTTATTCGAACCTTTTAATTTGTTCTGACTTTAACAAGTGCAAGCCATAACTCAACACGCCGTAACGTAACCCTTGTTTTATTATTTAACGTTTTGGCGGAGTGTATAGGCTACTTCTTTACTTGTGGAGAAGATCCTATCAAGTAGAAAAGTCGTCCGAACAAAATTAAAAATTTATTGGAGTGACGACGTAAAAGCGGTGAGCGAATAAATAAATAAATAAATATATAGGGACAAATCACACTGATTGGGCTAGCCCCAAAGTAAGTTCGAGACTTGTGTTATGGGATACTAACTCAACGATACTATATTTTATAACAAATACATATATATATATATATATATATATATATATATATATATATATATATATAAACATCCAAGACCCAGGTCCATCTGAAAAAGATCATTTTCCATCTTGACCTGACCGGGGATCGAACCCGGGACCTCCGGTGTGGCGGACTGGCGTGTTAACCACTACACCACGGAGGTCGTCATATTAATATTTTCTGAATAGATCTATTAGTTTTCTACGAGATTCTTTTGGGATGCGTTAAGACGATACACGGTGTCCAGTGCTGCCCCCATTTCAAATAAATTATTTGTAAGGAAACGGAGATATCATTTAAAATTTTAAGCTACTAAAACCTAGATAACCGTTCAAACTATTTTATGAACCACTGTTTACAGTTTAAAGTCAGAACGTTAAGCTTTAGTTTGCGTTTTTGCCAAAAGTGGCCGTTTTTGTATGTCTGCCCCACTAACGAAAAAGACTCACGTCTTATGTAGTATATGTATTGTAATAGCTGGTGGCTCTCCTTGAAAACAAAAAATAAACGGGCAAGCGCGAGTCGGACTCGTACATGAAGAGTTCCGTCCCACCGTACAATGTTTTAAAACGCTGAAGAAACACGTATCTTGTATGACGACCCTCTTTAATTTTCAACTTTTTTATATTTTTAGTATTTGTTGTTATAGCGGCCATAGTAATACATAATCGGTGAAAATTTCAGGTCTAGCTGATAGAGTCCTGTGCCAGACGGACAGACGGACAGACAGCGGAGTCTCAGTAATAGGGTCCCGTTTGCACCCTTCGGGTACGGAACCCTAAAAAGGAAAATATATTTTAGGTTCCTCTTTTGAGACTTACCTTCAGCTTCGGATAGTAATCTGGCAGCCTGTTCGGTTTGAGGGTGAGTGTGTTGCAGATCTCGCGATGCAAGGCCAGGATCTGCTTCATGGTGCCGGCCGCGCAGAAGTGGTCGAACATCTCGGCGGCCAGCGCGCACTCAGGCGGTGTCACCTCCACGCGACCACCCCGGTTCATCTTGGAGGGCTGCAACAATATAAAAGTTTTTTACCCGTCTGCGCAAAATGGAAGGCTATGTTTTTCAAGTGTACTCGTATATATGTATATTTTTTAAGCACGCTCTGCAGCTTAACGGCTTTATGGATTTTAGCTTGAAAAATTTATCTCATCTCGACGATGCCCTAGTGGCAATAATTGTGTACTCTCTTAAAAAGAGATATCAATAGCAGCGATTACGACTATCGGTGAGCGGTGAACGTTGAGTGAGAAAATATTATCAAATATAATGTACAAAATATACTAAAACTGTTTTAAAGGGTTGTATTCAGTCCATAAATACTGAACATCTTTTCTCAAGGAGCATTATAATTACGAAAAATAGTTTTCGACTGATCAGCTGATCGGTAAACTTGTATGGGAGGCCAAATATTATTTTTCATATTTCGATATATGTTCCTTGGTGAAAGTTGTTCGGTATCATGGACGGAATCCTGCCTTCAAATAGTTTCAGTATATTTTGTTAAGACCCAGTATATTTCTACATGTCGGCTTGTTTTCCCGACTCAGCAGACCGTTCACTTATGTTAAGTCACTCCGTGAGCAACAAGTGCAGATCTTTCTGCCACTTGTTGCTCCACATTTCTTCGATGTCCCTTCTTAAGAGTCCCCTTACCCTAGACAGAATCAGAGTTTCCCATACAAACGTAGTCTGCGTTTTATTTTGTAACGACATGTCAGATTTCGGTAAAAATTTGTAACTTTGAAGAAATTGCATATATCTAGGGTTATAATTGGTTTTCACAGTCAAAATATGAACTTGAAAGAGAATATGGTGTATCATATCATATTTGACCATCAGTATGGAAAACATTTACACCCGTATACTTTCTTTCAAGTTCATATTTATACGGTCGAAAACTAAATATTTGCAATTTCTTTGAAATAACAAAATTTTACATGTCATTTTAAAGTAAAAGCTACGTTTGTATGGAAAAGTCTAGCGAACGGGGATTCTTAAAGATTAAATAAATAAAAACTTTTAGAGGAACGCTAGATAACATCTACAATTTTGAATAAAGAAAAGAAAGTCTTCGGCTTACAAACAGCCCAACGCACGTTTTAAATGCCTGGCGCAGGCAGCGTTTATTAATGTCAGACAGTGTTTGCCGTTCGATTAAACGTTTATACAATTAATTAACTAGGAATGAAACTCAGCTGTAAGGAAATGATCTAACGTCAACAACTTTTATAATAATAATAAATAAATATATAAGGACAAATAACACTGATTCAGTATTGAGCTAGCCCCATAGTAAGCTTAAACTTGTATTATGGGATACTAACTTAAAGATACTATATTTTATAATAAATACAGATATAGATAAACACCCAGGACCCAGGACAGTTTGAAAAAGACCATTTTTCAACTTGCCCTGGCTGGGGATCGAACCCAGAATCTCCGGAGTGGCGGTCTAGTGTGTTAACCATTGCGCCACGAAGGTCTTCAAACATGAATTTTTCGATGAGAAAATCTTTAGCAAAGAATTAAATGATTAATGACATTTTTTCAAAACAAAATACCTACTTCAATGCCAGTAAAGCTAAATATTCAAACAATTGTATACTTCGACATTTTTTTCTGGTTATTTTCGTTTAAAAACAAACCACACGACCGATTTTAATAAAAATACAGGGTCCACCTGGAAAGTATACCCTTTCATACAAAAAAAAATATATTCCAAATCGATCCAGGCGGCTTCAAGTAATCGTTCCCGATTACTATTTGACATAACATAAAAAAAATTAATGATTCCGACGAATTAATAACCTCTTCCTTTTTTCAAGTTGATTAAAAATAAGAATGAGCACCTACGACCACCTCTAAGGTGTGAGACGTTGCAAAGTTTCGTTGATCTGTAAGAAATTATTGAAAGATCCAAGATGTTTTGTTCCTTAACTTTGACCTTCCACTGTACAAATTACACCAAGCACCGTCCAAACAGCACTGTATCCAGTATCCGCTGGGTTCTCCGGTCTCGCCGAGCGAAGGTGAGTTATTGTGCAAAAGAAGTGATGCAACTTGACGCAGGTGAGGTATATGTTTACGTTTGGTCTTCCGGAATCGAATATGATACCAAAACCACGGCGGCGATACAATGTTTAACGTGTGTTGAAACAAGTTGCCAGAAAATTAAAAAAAACCCCAGCCTTTAAATCGTTTACCCCCAATAACTTAAACCATCTCGACAGACAGGGTATCCGATTAAAAAAACGCATCAAAATCGGTCTATTCGTTTAGGAGCTATGCCACACACAGACATATCAAACTTATAACAGCCCTCTTTTTCGTTGGGGGTTGAAAAAATATTCACTACCACTCAAACTGCTGAAAAAATAAATATAATCTTGTTAAAACGGAGGGTGGATTTAAAAAATCTAAACTACTCATCAAAGCGTTCAAAAACTAAAATGATGGGGTATTGTTTCGAAATCCTATATTTCAAATTATATTCATATTGATATGTTTACAAAATCAATAAAATAATAAGTTAATTAAAAAAATTAAGGACAAATTACACACATTGAGCTATTGTGAATCAGTCTATTTTGTATTGATTCTATTTTACAACTCTATATTAAATCGTATATCTATATACTTTTATGAAATCGAAATAAAAAATTTACAATTATCAAGTGATACAATCATAAGATAAATATATTTTTTTTATTAGAGATTTTAGTGCGTTTGACCTCTATCTAGCCTGATGGGAAGCTAAGATGAGGTCTAAGGTGTAACACGCAGACTCAAAAAATGCCTATTCACTCTAATTAATTAATCAATTAATTACTCGTAATTCTTCTATATTTTGACTTGAATTGACTATATCCACCGCTATATCTCAAAAATTGGTGAATTCTGGAAAACATACGTCTATTTTTAAATTGCAAATACATTTCACAAATAAGAATGCGTCACGCGTGAATCAAGACAATTTAAATGTCTTGCTGCATCCAATGAATTGGCAGACACTCGATCTTAGTCATTAGCATTAGTGTGCCGGTCACTGGCTCACTACACAAATTTATAAACTCACCACGCAAAAAATCTATGAGACAAGATTTATTTTCATTCTTAGACTAGGGCTGTATAAAACATCTATAAAAAGTAAAATATGAAACATAGTGCAAAATATAGAAGGGAAAAGAGGACCAGAAAGACCGAGGCATAGCTACATGAAACAGATAGCTTCTCTATCTGTTAAAAAAACTATATTATTAATTTGAATTTAAATACGTATTTGGATATGAAAATTAAGGAAATCATTCGTTTCGAAGAGACAAAAATGACGGAAATTAAGGGGAGTGGCCACCGTTGTATTTAATGTACAATTTATTTGTTGCAAAAAATATGACATGATGAATGACAGCAGTTTGTTCACTGCTGGTTAATAATAAGAGCGCTACTTGACTGCAAGAAACTATGACGTCACGGTTTGGTATTTCATACAAATCCCATAGGCTCAAAGGCCAGGGGACGTAAAATATCTAGTAACTTCTCTCCATTCAATTGATGGCAATTCAAATGAACCATCCCAAATTCCATGGCGGTGCTGGTTGCCAACTCATCAATCAGAGTCATGTTCATATTATTTGAGTGTTCATACAAAATAATTGTATGGAGTATCGACCTCGAGCAATTGTTGCTATTTTCGATTCGAATGGGTAGCCAGACGCACCCGGATGTAATTCGTTATCGTAAACATACAGAATCGGCTCACGTCTTCTACTTTACGAGATAGACAGTGAAATGTTCATGCGATGCGCTGCGCTGGCTTGAGAATTCCCTTACCCTAGACTTTTCCATACAAACGTAGACTAGCTTTTATTTTGAAATGAAATATCAGATATCAGCAGTAATTTTGAAATTTCATAGAAATTGCATATATCTAATTTTCGACGGTATCATCGCAAAATGTCCCTTACGCAAAATGTCCCTTCCGCAATGTCTCTTGCGCAAACAAAATGTCCCTTGCGCAAAACGTCCCTTTCGCAAAATTTCCCCTGGTAGCATAATGTCCCTTTTCCAAAATTTCATTATTTTTATAAAACTACTATTAAGCGAGTTTGTTTGTTGTTTATTTGTTTGTTACGCCTCCACGCCGTAACTGCTAAAACAATTATCACGAAACTAGCTTTTCCAGGGGGCATTTTTCGAAAGGAACATTTTGCGCAAGGGACATTTTGCGAAAGAGCCAATTTTTTGGGAAGTTCAGTCCATGATATTGAATTACTTTCTTTTACGAAAATCGATAAAAAAGAATTCGTACTCCCATACAAAATACATTTGTCTAAACGGCGATTTGAATGGGAAGGCGAAATTATTTTCCGCGTTTCGTTAATTGTATTTGTTGAAAGTTAAGTATCACGTACTGAATCTGTTCCAAAAATTTGGAGGTAGGGAGGTAGGCAGGTAGTTTATAAGTAACCTTGTAATGGTAGTCATAGTACCATTAAATTATACCCTGGGTTAGTAGATACTTATATTGCCTCTGTGCCCTGTGTTTCTGTGTAGAAACTGCAGTTTTAATAACCATTCGCGCACCCACTCATCCGAAGCATTTTACACAATTGGCTAATGGAAGACCTCGCGCCAATCCCGGAACTCCCGGAAGATCTCAACGAGGACCTTAAGTGCAAAATGCCCTCTACAAGTACTGTTGGGTCCATTGACTCAAGAATAACGCCTACAGCTACCACTGTGATCATACCACTTTTGTTGGCAAAACAACCTTGCCACAACCGCAGGAGAGAATCAGAGCATTTAATTTATTTGTCCAGCAAGGAGGATTATGTCATGCTTCCCAGCAATCCCAGCAAAGGTTAAGCTATTATTACTTCCATAGGCTTTTTGTTCACATCACATCAAAAAATACAACGGTACAATGTGATTAATTTAGGATTTCTGTAAAGCATCTCCCCAGCTACACCAAATGGACATGGATTGTATCCAAATCTGTTAATCTAGACAAATAAATGGTCAATGAACTGAACGTCATCATTTCCTTTCCTTTGATTGTTCTGAGTTCTGTTTGTAAATATTTCACTTGATATAGGTACAACGTGGAAGGGACATACCCGTAGGTACTAAATCAAACCACGGTCTATACTAAATCATTATAGTATAATAAAATTAAATAACAGATAAATAACAAAAAAAAAATTCGGCGTTTCAATAGAAGTGTGTAGCCGCTCGGGCGGTTTTATGGGAATGGCGAATTTTTTTCTGGTTTTTTACTGTTATTTTAATTTCATCATACTTTAGTTATCTAGTATAGCCCGTGGTTCGATTCACTACAGGTATGTTCCTTCCACGTTGTATGTATATGCTCAAGATTATATCGTTTTGCGTTCAGCATATTTATAATTTAAGCAATCATCTTTGCCACATATCCTACACTTATTTATTTATTAATCACTCTATTTTGTTTCTAAATAAAAACATACCTTAGGTATATAAGTTTATCTGCCAGACAAATTAACCCTTTAACCGCGAACGTCGGACTAATCCGACAAACATTTTCGTGACCATTTCGCGAGCGTCGGATTTATCCGACCAAAATCTATGGTTAATCATTATTCCTCGCGCTGGGAGCACGACAACTGATATAAAGTCTCGCGGTGAAAGGGTTAAAAACCCCGGACTTTCAAGCATTCCCTCTTGAACGACTGAACCGATTTTTGTCAAATATAACTATAGAACCATCTCGACAGACATGACAGATTAAAAAAAACCGCATCGAAATAGGTCTTCGGTAGGATTCGTTTAGGATCTACGATGCCACAGACATGTCAAACTTAGACATAAATGACAGTCTCTTTCGTCGGAGATTAACAAATGGCGATCTTTCTTCACTGTTTCCATCCAAAATTTTGTAACATAAAACTTTTGCAACTGTCAAAGGCTACGTTATACAACAAAAATTATGCATAACAATTAATCATGTCATGTCCTGACTGGAACAAAATGAGTAAAAAACCACGTATTGGGTGTGGTGGATTCGTAAATTGGGTGGTTCATAAAATAACCACTTATCTTCCATCCATTAAAAATCAACTAGACATGGCGTGTGATATGTACAGTTGTGGCAATGTCGCGTGCGTGGCCAGCCTTGACTCCTGTGTATGGTTGCCTTCAATAGAAAAGTTTTCATAGCAGTGCCACTTCAAGCACAACCTCTAAAGGCTTCCGTCCTCGACTCCTCGAGTGATATTTTTACTCCCTTATTCAAAGTACTTGTAAAAGTAATTACATTAAGTTGTACAAATTATAGGAATCATTTTTCTGATTCATTTATTTTTAACACTTACAACTATGTCGCAAAGAGACTTTGAAGGAACAATAGATAGGTAAAAACAACCGGCCAAGTGCCGTCAGACTCGTACATGAAGCGGTCCGTGCCTCTGTCAAATGTTTTGCGAAATAAAAGGTCACAAACAACGCGTTGTGGCTATTGTAAAAACGGCCACGATGCGAAATTCGTGTGCGAAAAGTTTGTGGCCTATTATTTCGCTCAATGAGCGAATTCGGTCTTTGAGCGTAACATACATAATAAAATAACAAATCGTTAGGCGTGTCTTTGAGCTTTATCGGTAGTGCTCATCTTCTAACTACCTACCTAGATTATGAACCCTGGAAGATTATACGTCTGATGAATGGTATCGATGAAAGGTCTTGCGGGTGAAATAGATTTATTTTTAACCCACGATGCAAAAAGTGAGATGTTATGAGTGTGACGTGGTGACGATAGAGTAGAATACAGTTTGTCTTTGCCCCTTTGCTCCCAATTGGAGTCGTAAGAGGCCTGCCCCCTGCCCAGCGTGGTGACTATAGCACAGAATACATAAGAGTCAAACAGAATGGTCTCTCACAGCGTCTCCCGCAAATTGGCGTCCCTGCACCTCTCCCCCGCACTTTGTGAGCTTTGACAGCTCCAAACCAGGGTTTAATTTTTTACTAGCCGCACGCAATACGCGACCTGTGTTGAGAACTGTCAACCAATAGTAACCATCATGGTGAGAAGGTGCGCGTATAATAATTGTTTATCCACCCAATACTCTAAAGAACGTATATTTCATACATTTCCATATGATGAAAACAGGTAAGCAAAGCAACAATATTATTTTACGTTATAACCCAGCAACCATCTTGATATATATACCCTTCTCGCTCTCTCGCATTGGCGGGAGATACACAAGAGCGAGATTGTAACATTACCGGATTGCTAATAAGCAATCCGGTAATGTTAATAGGCTCCTCGCTCACAGGTAATCACATACACGCAGATGCCAACTAGGTTTCCTCGGGTTATAGTGCTAAATGCCATTGTTGACAACGACAACTTGACATGCTGTGCGTATAAGCGTGATAAACATTTGTTTATTTTTATTGAATTTATTCATATAATTACCGTATAGTTTTGCGCCGAATATGCAAATTACTATATTACAATAGTGAATTAGTGAGATTAGTGAAATTAGTGAAATTAGTGCGTTACATTATAAACGACTCAATAATAATCAGTAAAGTGAACTAATGGTGAAATGGACAATGGACATAATGAAAAATATTTGTGAAGTGATATTATGTAGCTGTTTCCGACTTCCCTGTAACATTTAATACATATAAAACAGAATATTTTTTACGTCATAGTGTTCGCAAATCTTCCGGTATGGAAAAACATAATCGTAAATATGTCGAACTCGTTAGTAGGTAAGTATTAATTCAGAGTCTGAATCAATGGAGAGTCATACCAGTGACTATAGGCTAATCCCCCCCTTATTGGGACAGATCATTTTGTTCAGCAGTTGGCTGATATAGAATTATTACATTTAAAAAAAAGCGAAACCATGGTCTTCTTCGTCAGTTCCACTTCACCAAAACTCACTTTCTGAATACAAATGTTTGATTTCTTGACAAAAACATTACATATGAGCATAGAATATTTGATTAGGTCCCTCGATTTCTCAAAGATTCCATCATCAGATCTTCACCAGATGACAATAGGAACTTTCTTTCAAATAAAAACATAGTTTTTTTAATCAATTAATAAACCGGCCAAGTGCAAGTTAAACTCGCGTGGAGAGGGTTCCGTACAATTGATTGAATTCTTATAGGTTTTCCTGTAATCTACAAGCAATGAACTATATCTTGTATTTTTTTCAAAATTTTAGGCTCAGTGCTTTCGGAGATTAGGGGGGAGGGGAATGGTCAATTTTCGTCTTCTTTCTTGAATAAAATCAAAACTATTTATTTCACAATAATAACAAAAATATATTTGAGATCCTTATAATCAGCCCTTTGATTTAATATATAACATAGTAAGTTTTCACACCATCCTACCAAATTTCACCTGATTCGGTCCAGTAAACTCGGAGAAAATTTACTGTGACAGACGGACGGACAGACAGAGGCACGAGTGATCCTATAAGGGTTCCGTTTTTCATTTTTTGTACGGAACCCTGAAAAACGGAAAAGTTATTTAGGAACATATATTCGAATTGAAAAGATCCTTTTAATGAAGTCGCTTAAAAAATAGAACTAAGATAAAATGAAATCATGTTTCGCAGTGCAGTGTTCTTTTACGGCACCTTTTTAACAACGCATATTTGGTAATATTATCTTGTGAATGGCGATCATTGTTTGGGACGTTCGAATTACCTCAATTCGCAAAGATAATGTTTGATAAAATATCTAATCGAATACCGAGAAGTGTCCTTTTCATTTCTCGTATCGTATCGCAATGCCGCATACTCTTTGTGACGTCAAGCAGACAGGTGGTCTAATGTGAGTGTTTATGTTTGCAATTAATCTGTATAATTATATATATATTTTTTATTAAGAGCGACAACCTGTTTGGTCGAGATTCCTCAATTTTTCTTTATCTTCAGCCAGCCTTTTGATATCATGGTCCAAAGCAAAGAACTAGTAATGTTGTCAAAATACTCCTTAAGAGAAAAAAAAAGATTAATGTAAATATATCAAATTCGGATATTGTCAATTATTTCTGGGTCAAAAATAATTTGAACAAAGAATTAACGTCATTCATTTCATATCAACGAAAATATTACATTAAAATTTTACATGACAAAATGTCGTTGATCAGAAATAAAACATTTTTTTCTGCCAAAAAAAAATTATATAAACGGTATTGAATCGCGTTAAACGCTTTCGAACTAGGAATTTATCTTCAACGTAGTAAATAAAATTGCTTTCAATGGTAGCTCACAGGTGTGTACTGTGAATGACATTCGGAGAGAGCGCCATTTTGAGAAATAGACGTTTTGCGCGAATGTTTTTATTTTGACGCGAGTGTCTAACCGCTTTGACATTTTGCGAAAGTTGCACTTCGTACAAGTTCCAAGATTTGTTTTGTATCGGTCGGCACGGTAAGCAGGTGACCGGGATCGTCACCATTTTCCCAGCAGAACTATTATAACCCGTGGCACACTGACCGACCCTGATTGGCACACCAAGTCGACGAACTCCCGTCTTGTGCCAAGTGCTCGGTTTAACTCAAGTTTAATTTACAAATGCGTCGCTTCCTTCCTTCGTTCAGTTAACAACTGTCTAACTTCTTTTAACTTTAACTTTTAACCTTTAGTTAAAAGTGTAGTACATAATACGATATTAAACATATTCCCTTCGGCTTTATATAAAACGCAGACTAACGTTAGGACTTTGTTTTAACCATTATTCACACGTCACAGACATAAAATAAAGATAAGATGCCTTTATTGCACCAACTATAAGTAGAACATATAAAGTAAACTTTATTAGTAGGTCTGGGTACAAAGGCGCTAAAGCGGTTTCTTCCAGCCAACCTTTGGGTAGATAGTGATTTGAGTAAATATTGGGTTGGGGGTTGTATATATATAATATATTATTGTTATAGGCTAAATATGGTTTAAACCAAATACAATATATTTTTAGCGGTTTATAAAACTTTTTAACAGTTTTACTCGTGACTCGAGTGCTGCAAAAAATTTAATATGTAATAAATTTTTCAATTATATTATACTATACTGTTGTCCTCCCCGCTCGCCGGTCGCCACACGCCAATCGGCGATGACATTCAAATGGGAGATTTTTTATGCATTTTTCAACTGTTATCTTTGGTTTTTATTATGAAATAAGGTATTTATGAGATTTTTTTACCAGCTAGATAGCTAGTAAATCCCTCCCCTCTTTCCTTCCACGATTCTCTTTCCTTGGTCTTTAGATCTTGTCAAATGCACGCAAATTGTCTGTCCATCTCGTCCTCGGATGACGTTACAGATTAAGTATGTATTTTTTATTTCGCTTGAGTACTTTCCTTAAATATAGGAAGAACACAAAAAAAACAAGAGAAAAAATTTATAACGACCGCGGTAATGAGAGCAAAGGGCACAATATATTACATTGAACATCAGATAGAAAAATGATTAATTGTAATTATGTAAATGAATGACACATCCATTGCCGGCGCAATAAACGACCTCTTCAACTTGAATGCGGAAAAAAGATAATGTACTCTGTTTAAAAAATAATTTAGCATCAAGTAATTATTTAAAAAAACTAAAAATATTTTTAGCATTTATTATTCCAAATTACATTAAATCATAACTTGAATATATTTTTATAATTCTTACATATATAAAATACTTTTTTTTTATAACACACGTGGTAGGCTCGGAATTTTAAAAAAAATTAAACATACTTTGGCGACTAAAATCGGCCATTTTCTTTTTTGTAATTTTTGATATACCCAGTGTCACTGAGTGGCTTTAAGGTCTCCTGGGATGACGAAGATCATTAAAGACAGATATTCAGACACAAACACGTAAAACTTACTGATCAGCAAATACGAGTAAATCAAGCGTGCATCTTTCATTTTTAGGGTTCCGTACCCGAAGGGTGCAAACGGGACCCTATTACTGAGACTCTGCTGTCTGTCTGTCCGTCTGTCACAGGGCTCTATCTCTTGAACAGTAATAGCTAGACACCTGAATTTTTACCGATTATGTATTACTATGACCACTATAACAACAAATATAAAAATCAAGATAAAGTTAATAATTATAGGGGGTCGTCATACAAGAAACGTGTTTCTTCAGCGTTATAAAACATTGTACGGTGGTACGGAACCCTTTATGTACGAGTCCGACTCGCACTTGCCCGTTTATTTCGTGTGTGTAAGTGGTCAACACTGATGTCAGACAACCTATGAAACTGGGATCATCATCATCAGGTCTTTTCTAGCCTCCACTGCAGGAGCACAGCCTCTCTGTACTACCAGAGCCATACTTGGCCAAAGCAACCAGACGATTTGGCCTACACTCTCCACGCTGGCCAGACAGGATACCGAAGCTAATAATTTCATAACAACGGATGCCTAGGGACTATTCTTTTGTTTTCAAACCTTTTACGTAGAAAGAGGAAAGGGCTGAAAACAAGTTTTATTCTGCATACTCAGCCCAAAAACGTCGTATTAAAACGTAGTACTCGTAGAAAATAAATCGGGCCTAATTATAAAACCTATGAAAGTGAACGGAAGCTAATACTTTCATAACAATAGATTCCAAGGGACTGTTCGTTTGTTTACAAATATGGTTACGTGAAGAGGTCGGAAGTGACGCGGTGCTGGAGCGAGTCCAAGTAGTAAAAATATCTTGTGCGAATATTTTGGAGTTATACCGTTGCGCGAGCGTCTCGTATATTACTGTTTCTTTGACACACGCTGGGATTCCTAGAAAATACGATGCCACTGCTCTAAAAGTAAAAATTCTGAGCAAAATTGTCGCACAAACACAAACATAGATCCAAGTTAGCGCGCCGCGCGCTTTTCACCGCTGTGTCGCGAGCTGTCGCTGTCGCTGACACACTGTCGCTAGTAGAAACGTGTTTTTTTCAGCGTTTTAAAACATTGTACGGAGGTACGAAACCCTTTCTGTACGAGTTTTGGCGTTTGATTATGGTTCCATAGTATCATAGTTAAAGCCCCTTATCTAGCTTGCAGGGCCGTTTGCACAATCCCCACATTCACTGCGACCGCGATAATAATTTCTGATTTAATTATAATTATTCCACTTCTAATTAGCGGGTGGAGAAACCTCCGGTGAATGTTCCGCTTTTCCGTTTCAGCGTTACGTCACGCTCTAGGACGGGCCTTCAGTTACGAAACCGACTGGTGCATGAAAAATGTGTAGTAAACACTAATTAATGGCTTATGTGATAGTATGAAAAAAAAAATTATTAGCGTTCACTTGTTTTCCTGACTTTCATCAATTTTATTACTGGCATATTGATTTTTTTTTTTATAAATCAGAATTTAAAACCAAATTTGAAAGCAGTTAGTGATTTATTAACTCATTACACAAGTGTCAAAACACACGTGAAACAATTTACAGCTGTAGTATACCTACATATAACGACTAGAGAAAAACTATCAGACGCGCCATCCGGAAGTGCGAGGAATAATCAAGTTACGCCCGCCCGGGTACTTGCGGCTGATTTTCTCAAAATCTATAAAACTTAAAGAAAACTTAATTTAATATTAAATTAATATAGGCTACAAGGCTCTTAATTAAGTTATAAAATTAATATGTTTTCCTTATAAAACATTATTAAATTACTAGTTGAAAGTGTACAACTTGTTACACCCGTTACATGGAGGGACCCCAGAGCTCAGTAGTAATTAAAAAGGTATAGTCGACCAACTTTATTATTAGACGATTTTAGTCGTTAAAGCGTGAGGCGTGAAGTCTAAATCGGCATTAAATTAATACATACGGGAATTAGCACGAAACATACTTGTTTTATTTATTTTCGCTGACGTTTCGTCCGGATTGCACCGAATATACCTATATTAGTTATAGTCGCTTCGTTTGTATAGGAATCCCCGCAGCTGCAATGCATCTTATTGAAGCCTGAGTCAGGCTGAGACCACGTACAGCGCAACCCTCACGAAATGTCAGCTAAAATAAATAAAAAAGTACCTATGTTTCGCGTTAATTCCCGTATGCATTAATTTAATAATAATGCAACGCTTTTTTTTTAATAGTAGTTCTAAGTCGGCACTCGCAACGCCTGCGCGTGGCCCGACACGCACTTGGCCTTTTTTAATCTAATAAGCAAATAAATATATAGGTACAAATCACACTGATTGAGCTAGCCCCAACCACAAAGCAAGTTTAAACTTTTGTTACGGAATACTAACTGAACGATACTATATTTTATTTAACTCAATAGATGAGCTAACTGCATCACGTTAAAGTGTATAAATATGCACGTAATATGTACCTATGCAACAGCGAAAGTAGTCAAATTACTTGCGTCCGCTCCACGGCAGGTGATCCGAGATGGTGTAATTATGCAAAGCAAGAAGAGAGCATGTTAAGACGGCGCCTGACGCTGAGAATCTAAAATTTACCCTAACCGAAGCGAGACGAGGTAGTGAGCTATGCGGGGACGGGGGTAACGCGGCGGGTCAATGCGGCTGGTTTACGCGTTTCTGGTTTTTAGATTAGAAACTACTACGGTTGTGAAGTATTTTCCTATTTAAACAGATTAGGTACTTCCTAGACTTAATTTTCTACAAAGTCGTTAGCCCAGGGCACAAAATACAGTAAGAGTAAACAGAAGGGACTCTTCTAAGGTACGCGCAATATACGTCCCCGTTCCCCGCACCCGCACCTCACCCCCGGTTCTTGACGGCCAACGTGAGAAATCGAGGCGAAAACGGGGGAGAGGTGCGGGGACGGGGAACGGGGACGCCTGGGTGACGCATATTGCGCGTACCTTAGGAGTTTCCGGCCTGTGCCCAGGGTCTAAAATACGAAAACTACTACTAACGAACTACTTACTAAAGTGGGAACTACTAACGATGGGCTATAGGAAATAAGCTATATCCGATCAAAGATAAATTCATGATATTTACTTCAAAAGCAACACGACATACGAGTACGTAACGTAGCTACGTGTCCGCGCAGCAGTGTCAAGCAACACTGAGCGTACTAAAGTTTAATTTTGTTTGACATTAAAATAGGACGAAACGTATGTCGTGTTAAATAAAGGTCCAAAGCATAAGGGTTGGATCTATTCTATCAGCACGGAACAGCGACGGAACGACGGACGGAAGCGACAGAAAAGGATAGCAGCATAGGAAAGTGCTGTTCCGTGCTGATAGATGAGATCCAACCCCTAATACTAATATCCCCTAGGAACACAAATATATTTGCTTTATATAGACATATATTTGCTTTCCATGTAGGTAAACTCGGATCAGCTGATCAGGCAACTTATATGGGAGGTCAAACAATTTTTTTTAGCCGATATAAAAGGTATGTTCCGCTAAGAGGCAATTAAAAATTTACGCAAAATATCGACTTTTTGATACCCCCCACCCCCTCCCCATGACAAGCTTTTGTTCGATCCCTTATACACGTAATGTCACGTTTGGCCTCGTATAATAATACATGTGACGTAATGCTTGGATGGCCCCTAAGTAGTTCATTATCATGGTTATCCTCCCTTTATTTCAGTACTTATAATTTGTTACACATTAAAGATATAATTATATCTTAAGATATATATATAACGTCTAACAAAATATACTGAAACCGAACAACTGTCACCAAGGAACATACATCGAGAAATAAAAAAATATTTTTGGCTTCCCATACAAACTCGGATCAGCTGATTGGTCAAATTGTATGGGAGGCTAAAAATATTTTTTTACATTTCAATATATGTTCCTTGGGGAAAGTTGTTTAGTATCGTGGACTGAATACACCCTTAAAACAGTTTCAGTATATTTTGTTAGACTCTGTATAAGGATTTAGAAATGTAAACTGAGCAAACAGCGTCGGTCATTGACTAGGGTCTTGCCATAGGTGGCCCACTGGCCCAACAAATTCGGTTACGGTCGAGTTCGGCCCTGCATACGAATCATGTCATTAACAGCTTTGTGACTCACAACACAGTTGTTTTCTTTTTATTTGTGGGCAACTTGTGAAGATTGTCCTCTTTATAACAAAAAACTATTTTTGCTTTTTTTTAGGATTCCGTACCCAAAGGGTGCAAACGGGACCCTATTACTGAGACTCCGCTGTCTGTCCGTCTGTCACAGGGCTCTATCTCTTGAACCGTAATAGCTAGACACTTGAAATTTTCACCGATTATGTATTACTGTAGCCGCTATAACAAATACTAAAAATAAAATAAAGTTAAAAATTAAAGGGGGTCGTCATACAAGAACGTGTTTTTTTCAGCGTTTTTAACTTGATCTTTATAATGGCGTTAACTAGATACTTGAAATTTTCACCAATTTATGTATTACTGTGGCCGCTATTACAACAAATACTAAAAATAAAAAATAGTTAAAATTTAAAGGGGGTCGTCATACAAGAAACGTGTTTCTTCAGCGTTTTAAAACATTGTACGGTGGTACGGAACCCTTCATGTACGAGTCCGACTCGCACTTACCCGTTTATTTACTATGATATAAGTTTTCAAACTGCCTAAAGACATTTGGTATAGTTTAACTACTGGTTCCAATACTAACTACTTCGTAAGTAATTATTAAAATATTAATTTTGCTCCTACTTTGGCCTACTTGTCCCTGCACCACGTCGGTTGACTGGTATAGAAAGCCGTTTACAATTTTTGTAATAATGTTGAAAAAATTAAAAAAAAATATAACTTTTTCGAATTCGATTTGATAACATAGCTAAAACTGGTGACGTAGCAGAAGCATGTGGTGTTAGAAGACTGTACATGAGTTACTCAAACTAGTCGCGTTAACTAAAATACCACCGCTTCCAAACGACATCGAAAGCTTAATTTTGAATCCGTAGCGAACAAAGGATTCTAAATAATCCAAAAAGACCGTGAGTACTACCTTGAGTCGGGCTAAATGCGTATTTACACTAGCATCTATCATTGTAATGAATGCGTGCAATGTGTGCATCCGGCTGTTGCGTCACACACAAAGAATCTTTAAATGAGGAGAGACAAGGATGGCGAATCATTTTTGCATGCAGCCTGCCTATGCACAGATATGAGCTAATAAAGGTCACCGACGTACTGGCTACTAGTAAAAACACTTGGTCGTGACAATAGCTTGACAGACGAGGAAAAATGTTTGCCTAATCTGTGCAACTCAAAAATGAGCCCATTACAAGTAAGGATGTAAAGCAGTAAAATTACCAAGGTAAAATACGGTAAACGATATTTTACGTAATATTTCGTAAATTACGGTAATTTTCAGTAAAAAACGTATGTAACGTACTAATACCTAGTAAGACCATAAATACTGTAATTAGTGTGTTTGTATGTATCTTACTCTTACTATTTCACTCCTAAAAATAAGTCAGCAAAGCGAACGAAGTGTCTCCGTTTCAACTTTGGCAAAAATTCTTTCGTGTGTCCAGATTCCGGATGTCCAGATGTTTAGTTTTCCGGCTGTTCTCGCCAACAGCTCGCATTTCTGAACTGATTCTTATAAAATTTTATGAGCAGGTTTCGATAATAGAATGTATAGAATTTTTATGACGATTGAGTTTTTCTAAAATTAAATAAATATGACGGTCGAACCTTTAAAAAATCATATTTTAGTCTTTTCGAAAATTGTTCATAACGTCATAAGACTTTTATGTTACCCTTATGAAGGCGCACTTTTTCCGGATAACTTTTGTATCCGATAAAATTCAAGTGGCCAGGGGTGTGATGCAAAGACAGACAGAGAGAAGGATTGTTTCTGGATCTGAGTGCTGCATTTGATACTGTCGACCAAGAATTACTTACTAGCAAACTTCATTATTGTGGTGTTAGAGACAAGGCATTAAGGTTCATTGAATCTTATCTGGACAATAGAAGACAATTCGTTGAAATAAAAGTTAACGAAGAAGGTTTCGAAAAAGTTCATAAATCTGAAATAACATTCATTAAAAGGGGCGTCCCTCAAGGATCCATATTGGGTCCTATATTTTTTATTATCTTTGTCAATGACCTTATAAATCACATGCACAAAATTGACTCTTCCATAAATCTGGTACTTTATGCGGATGATACGAATGCTGTTATCTCTGCAACGAATATCAAAGAACTTAATGACAAGATTAATCGCACAATTGCTGCCTTTGAAGAATGGTTTGAAGCAAATAATTTAAAACTCAACCCTAGTAAAACTTCAGCTGTTCTCTTTAAGACTACCGCTAGTAGCAGTGACAGCTTAGAGGTGCTGATGCAAGTTGGATGCAAGATACAAAGATCGAAATTGTTGATACCGTAAAATTTCTTGGCGTCCATATTGACTCCCTCCTGAACTGGAAATCTGAACTGGCTACTATTGACAACGCACTGAGCTCAGCTTGTTACGCTCTCCGAAGTTTAAGAGATGTATCCACGGTAAAACAACTAAAGCTTGTATATTATGCACTTATTGAGTCAAAGTTACGTTACAGTATAAAACTTTGGGGTGATAGCTATGGGTATAATTTGACCAAGGCATTCACAATACAGAAAAGGGCTATCCGTACCATTGCAGGCATTCCACAATATGTGTCATGTAGAGATTTTTTCAAGGAGTATTCTATTCTGACTGTCCCTAGCCTGTATATCCTGGTTGTTCTTTCCGACTTTGTCAAGAAATTTCGCTTCTTAGAATCGGACAGAAGCCTGTCCTCGAAGAGGACAGGCTTAATAGGGAAAGTACGAGAAGACGTGACTTCACTAATGGCATTCGTCCTAAATTGGATATTGTAAAACACGGAGCACAATACCAAGCCATTCCATTATTTAAAAGGTTACCAAGAGAACTAAAAAACATACGCAGTCATCTAGTGTTTAAGTCCAAGCTGCGTGATCTTCTGTTGGAAAAGTGCTGCTTATACCATTGACCAATTTTAGATACATTATAAATATTGTAAAATGTATGAGCACTTGACTTAATTTTTAATTTAACACTGACAATTTTATATCTTTTTACTTTTATTTTCTAATTTTAATTTATGATCTTATTTTTTTTTATGTTCTTATGTTTTTATTTTTGTATAGTTACATTATTTTCTAACACAATGTATATTGTTTAAGAAATAAATAAATGAAATGAAATGAGACTCGCGAGGTCTACAGCAGAATAATCAGTTCTCACAATCAACAATTTAAATAAGTTATTATGTATATGTATAGTGACAGTAAAAAAAAAGTGTGCCTCCTGGAGTGCCGACAGAAGTGAAAACTTAAAGGTGGTGACAGAAATGTAAGATTATAGAAGTTTTTACTTCAAAAACATAAAAAACAAATGTATATTACAAAAAAAAACAAACAAAATAAATTTTTAAAGTCACCAGTAATTTTACCGCAATTTATATAAATGACCGTAAAATATCCGTAATTTACCGGGGTTTTCGGTAAAATTACGTAATTTTGCAACGCTAAACAAGTAGTGATACCATCCGTCTGGATTGATCCGGACGTTCAGACTCTTGACTGGACTTTGTTCGACTTTTTAATTTGTGCGGATTTTTTATTAGGTTTTCCGGGACCGCTTTCGTTGGCCAGACTCTACCATAGTCCATACTCGTACTACTAAAACTTAGTAGGTCATATTTTCATTTTGAGACTAAAGAGTCCGGACTTTTATCGAAATATCAGGCTTTTTCAAATTAGAAAATGGTAACCCTAATCACAATATATCGTTTTAAAAAAACCCGACTACGGAAACATTTATACTGAAAAGTACATTTATCCAGTAAATCCAAGCAAAGCATGTGCTTTTTGCCGAATCAACATAAAATATTTTTAATACCATTTGCACCGGTGGCGAGGGCGGGGGCTTAAAGCGATACACGGAGTCCAGTGCTGTCCTCATTTGAAATAAATTATTTGTAAGGAAACGGACATATCATTTAAAATTTTGAGCTAGTAAAACCTAGATAACTCTTCAAACTATTTTATGAACCCTACGAACAATAATTCTCTAGAATTGTAAGTAATCCCGAAAAATAATTCTACGCGATATGTACCGCGGTGGGCGGGGCTAAATATATGAACAGCGCGGCGCGACAGTTCGCCGTGACACTCGAGTCGTGCGGTTGCGCCGCAAGACGTTTCTTTTAAGAATATTGCTGTTTTTGCGATAATCGATTCATTAAAAATGCCGTTATGTGCCGTGAAGTGGTGTAGAAACCATACAAACATAAAAATTAGTTATTAAAAAAAAAGTAACACGAAAACAAGGTTATTTATTTTAGCGTAGCGTACTGCATAATAGGTTCCATCCGCGCGTTGTACCTCACCGCTCGTTGCGTTGACTGCCCCACCCGACCGACGACGACGCGTGACCTTGTCGCGACCAATCGCATGCATCTTTGTCTATGTGTGCGTTCGAGTGTTTCGTTGTAATTACTGTTCGTTTGTTTGCGTAAATGGAATCAGAATCGAAGCAGTGAATGTAGGAGCATTAGTATTCTAGAGAATTATATTACGATGTATGAATCACTGTTTACTGTTTAAAGTGAGAACGTTAAGCTTTAGTTTGCATTTTTGCGAAAAACGGCCACTTTTGGCAAAAATGCTCCGTTTCCTTACGAATAATTTATTTCCAATGGGGGCAGCACTGGACACCGTCTATCGTCTTAATTAGTGTCGGGGTTCAGACGCCCTTCAAACAAGAACAAATCCGGGGAAACCCAAACGGATGGCCGGCCTAATTATGTTGGACCATTTTGTGCAACAATAATAATGTTCGAATTACTCCTCCATACAATTATAGTATGTCCTCTTGTGAGAATGGGATAGCTTCCGTTGTTTAGTTTAGTACCCTAAATACATTAATTCTGTGGCGTGACTCAGAAAGCCGGCCCACGCAGGCGCACCACAAGTTATACTTGTACCTACTTCCACATAACAAATGAACCTAAGAATTACTACTGCATCACCTTATTCGGGATTTGTTAATACACTGGACTAACATATTTTTGTATCACCTGTCACATGGTCAACGGGTATTGGACAATCCCACGGGAATCTTAAATTCTTTCGGGATAAAAAGTTTTCTATGTGAAAAATTACACTTTTTTATGCATGACGTAATATCCGGATGTCCCCAAAGAGGTGGCGACAAGCTGTATTGTACACTTCCATCTCCACGCAGAGAATGAAGTAGACGGAGAACCCACACTTCCCAAAACATATCATTTACGTTCACACTTTACGTTCCAGTTGGAGTTAAACATATGTTTTTAACTCCAACTGGAACGTAAGGTGTGAACGTAAAAATATGTTTCTAAGAGGTGCCAACATAGTCCAATCACCCGTACATGCTAAGAAAACACCTGAAGGAAAGCGAGCGCTTCCTCCAGAGACTAGGCTTAAGGTGAATATAAAAGCAAATGGCCTTGAAGTGGCGCCTTCATTTGAAATAAATTGTTAACTCGTAAATATGGAGATAATTTCCATATTGCTCTTCGTCATGTACTAGATAGCCCTTTAAATTATTTTATGAACCACCGTTGAAAGTATTTATATGAGTCCGTCTAGCTTTAAAACTTGCCTCCGCCAAAAGTGGCCACGGCAAGTTTTAAAGCTAAGCGGATCACCAATAATAGTTTCAACGGCAGTTCATAAAATAATTTAAAGGGCTATCTAGTGCATGACGAAGAGCAATAAGGAAATTATCACCATATTTACGAGTTAACAATTGTCAGTTAACCGTTGACTGCCTCTGACTGGACCAGTGGTCAAAGCGACTGCCTTGTGATCCGGAGGTCATGGGTTCAAATCCCACTGGGAAAAGCATACTTTGTGAAAAAGTTGTTTCCAGTATGGTTAGGATATTGCAGGCTTGAATCACCTGATTATCCGAAAAGAAATATGATTCCGTGCTTCGGAAGGCACGTCAAGCTGTTGGTCCCGAACGCCATCTAGCGTTTGTACCTATCCTAGGATTGGTTCTGGTCTATCCTTTGGGTTGCGGAGGTCAGACGGCAGTCACTCTGTGTAAAAACCAGTAACCTCATCAAATCACCTAGGTAAGGTAGTGGACCCCGGGCTCTGAAGCGTAACCGCTGACGATGCAACCCGGAATACGCTCGGATGATGATGATGATGATTACGAGTTAACAATTTATTTCACACTTCAAGACCATTTGCCTATATGTATATTCACCTTAAACTTTATTGACACATACATACATACTATCACGCCTTTATCCAACAATGGGGCAGACAGAGCATTTTGCAAGCAGACAGAGCCCAGGGCCGCAAGACTCAAAGGCCACTTTTAGCATGATGGTGGGCGAGAAGGAAAAAAAAGGAATTAAAATAGTGATGGGTTGCAATGCTAGCCGCATCGCCTATTAGTATGATTTGCATTTTCGCCCATTCCCTTGATCTGCTTCTACGATCTGCGCGGCAAGGGAAGCAGCTAGTACATTTTAGTAAAGAATTATCTGAAATAATAATACGGACAATCTTCTTGTTTGAAAATAAACTGTTTATCATGAAATGGATGTAAAATACACGGATTTTACTCAAAACGATATATTTGATGTGCAGGTAAGTTATTTGTTGTTGTAAATTAATCATTCAAGACAAGATCCTATAATTTGACCGTGACCTCGCATGACCCGCTTCTATTTTTAGTAACATTATTGGGTTTGGATATAATTTTTCATTATGATTTCTACTAACTCTGAATGTTTTGGCTGTCTAAAAACAATCATTTCCGAACAATACCTTACTTGTACCGCATGCAATTCTCAGTTTGATTTGCAATGCGCAAACGTCTCGTCGCAGCTGTTTTCGCTTATAATAAATAACCAAGAAAAATGGTCATGTCATTTATGTCGCAGCAAAATACCTAAAAGTGATAATACTCTTGCTTGTTCTATAACTAACGTGGATGAAGAGAAAAATGCTTGCAACAATCTACCCTTAGATAATACGTTCGTCACACAGAGGAGAAAAATTAAACCTCACGAAACACAATTATTGGACGAAAGTCTCATAGATTTCGAAAATGATTCGCTTATTTCCTTCGAGACAGGAAAAACTTCAGACGACCTTGAACTAAAGCAAGAAGTGCACTCTTTACGCAACCAAGTAGTAATTCTAAACGATAAGCTATCAAAAGTTCTTCTCTTAATCGAAACTTCACACACTAAACAGGATGTAAGTAATACAAAATTGACTGAAATAGATAAACGTTTGCATAGTATTGAGACATCTACTACAAAATCGACCTCATGTGATTGCAATTGCCATAAAGTTACATCTGATGGTAGTCAGATTACTCCACCAATACCTGAACTTGATAATAAAGTGCCCGAAAACTCAAACCGTTCAAAAAATAAACCTAGAGCACGAAAAACGAAGACTCATCAAAACAGTACATCAAAGCCAAAGATAGCATCTACTCAAACTATAGTTTCTAGCTCTATTAAAATCTCAGCTGATAACAAAGCTTCTAGCATGATAATTAATAGTAAAAATAAGGCAGTGGAAACTGAACAATCAATGTGTGACTATTCCTCCTCCTACAATGCGCCATCGAAGGCCCTAAAACTAGATGAAAGCAACTGGATAGAGGTACGTGCTAAAAAGCAACAGAGAACAGTCTCACAACGCTGTACAGCTGGTCCTGATGTTACATTCCTTAAAGCAGCTGAACCCCGTCAAATTATTCATCTTTGGAACATGGCATCAAGCGCTGAGGAAATTGATCGTTACTTGCAGAGCCTGTTCCCAGGCAGTAAATGTTCAGTTCATGAACTCAAACCTCGAGGTGACTACAAATCATATAAAATAACAGTTCCAGAAGAGCTATATTCAAAATGCGTATCCCCTGACATTTGGCCGAATAATGCACTAGTGAAGCCCTGGATGTCCTTTCGTAAGCCAAGAAGCAACTTTCGAAAAGCACAAAATTAACAATATTGTTTGTAGCACTGACGAAAATACTAACGCTCAACAAATCAAATGTAATAATAATAAGACTCGTGATCTGGACTTTTTCTATCAGAATGTTCGTGGCATTAGGACGAAATTAGAAGTTTGGAAAACTAATTTAAGGTTACTGGAACACGACCTTCTCGCTGTAACAGAAACGAATCTTAACAACACTTTCTCTGACAGTGAAATAATGTGTGATGGATGGAACGTTGTAAGGCGAGACCGCGGCTCCGCAGGTGGTGGTGTGCTGCTCGCTGCTCGCTCTTGTATAACACTGGAGCGGCACAATGAACTTGAAACTGAGTTTGGGGAGGACTTATGGGCATCTTTCGTTGTTCAAGGTCAGACTGTTTATGTATGTGTAGTGTATATTAGCCCTAGTGCGACTGACGATATTTACCTTAACTGGTTTTGTAAAGTAGAAAGCTTTGTTAGTAATCTAAAAGGGCACATTGTTATAATGGGTGATCTTAATTTAAATAGTGCCACAACTAATGTCAATAATTATTATTATTATTTTCTTTCTTATTGTGGTATGAAAGAGATGAATGAAATATTTAATGCTATTGGGAGCAAATTAGATGTTGTACTGGTTCAGGAATGCGCTAACGTATTGCCTGTCTCGGAATCTGTATTTGGTGGTATAGTCAATGTTGATCTTCCTCACCCGCCTTTAGAGTTCACATACAAAATTGAATCGCCTAACAATAAACTTACTTCATTAGAACCCAGTAATATTGACCGAAATAGGGACTGGAACTTCAACAAAGCCGACTACTCTAAAATTATTGATACACTCTCCAATGAAACCTGGGAAAATGTACTAACTGCGAATGATGTGACTGCTGCCGCTACTAACTTCTACAATATTATTTATAACATATTTGATCAAACTATACCTAAAAAAATCAGAAGTAGTAAATGTAATAATTGTTATCCAACCTGGTTCACGGCAGATATAATAAAAGATTTAAAAAAGAAATTAAAACTACACAGAGATTGGAAACGTAATAAATCTGATGAATCACACATATTGTTCATAAACTTAAGAACAGATCTTAAAAAACGCATCTCTGCAGCATACCAGTTTTATGTTTACAGTATCGAAAATAAAATAAAATATAAACCCAAGCTATTTTGGCAGCATATTTCAAATCTGAAGTCTCAGCGTTCTTTGAATCCAAATGTATCTTTCAATGGCAAAACTTACACTGGTGTAGATGCAGCAGAAGCCTTTGCAAAATATTTTTCTAGCGTATTTTTACCAAAGGCACCAAATTTAGATCCACACAAATCAGAACATAGTCTAACCAGCAATTTAGATTCTTGCCAAATTGATATTTCCGAATGTAGTGTAAAAGATATTAAATCAGCAATTAATAAATTAAAATTCGAATGCTCTACAGGACCCGATAATATTCCCTCTCAGCTTTTAAAAATATGCCAAGATTTTATAATTTTACCTTTACAACATATCTTTAATACAGCAATTCATACCGGTAAGTATCCTGATCAATGGAAAATATCTCGTGTCACTCCTATACCTAAATCAAACGATAATCTATCAGTAGATAACCACCGACCCATTGCTATACCATCAATGCCAGCAAAAGTGTGTGAACGAGTACTTCACAATAAAATTTACAACCAACTGCGCTCTTTTCTATCTGATGAACAACATGGCTTCAGAGTAGGACGATCAGTGGATACCAATCTTTTAATAATAGTTAACTACATTTCTGAAGGTATGGATAATGGTAATGAAGTAGACGTATTATATTTTGATTATCAAAAAGCTTTTGATAGGGTGGATAACGATATTTTATTATCACATTTACAATCCATGGGTTTTACACCAAAACTAGTGACATTATTTTCAGACTATCTTCGAGATCGCCAGCAATTTGTGAAATATGGTTGTTACAACTCTGAACCTTATCACACACGTTCAGGAGTTAGTCAAGGGTCCATATTAGGTCCACTATTGTTCCTTATAATGATAAATAATTTAGCTAAAGTTGTCAAACATGCAAAATGTTTGTTATATGCTGACGATCTGAAGCTAGCCTTAGAAATTAAGAATGATACAGACCGTCTACTATTGCAACAAGATATAGATGCTGTTCAAAAATGGAGTGAACAAAATAAAATGTCATTTAATGTAAGCAAATGTTGTGTAATGACATTTGGACGAAAACAATCCAAAACACATCATGAATATGTTTTAAACAAAAACATTATTAACCGTGTCGAATCATATAAAGATCTTGGTGTAAAATTTGATTCAAAATTAACTTTTAACGATCACATTTCATCTTTAGTTAAAGAGAGTTTCAAACGTCTTGGATTCGTTTTACGAAACTCAAGAGACTTTAATAATCCGTATGCAATCAAACTTTTATACTATGCATTGGTTCGCAGCAAACTAGAATCCAGTAGCTCCATATGGAACCCTCATGAAGCGACGTACACGCTGATGCTAGAAAAAGTTCAGAAGGCATTTCTAAGATACCTCTATAAACGTATCTACGGATATTATCCCTATCTCTATCCTACGTTGTTTCTTTTAGGGTCTCTTGGGTTAAACTCACTTAGAACCCGTAGAGATGCTGGGCAATTGGTAATCTGTTTGAAAATTTTACGTAATTTTATCGACGTCCCCGAGCTTCATAATCAACTTTGTCGCCTAAATGTACCAAATAGACGTTTGGTGCAACGCTCATGTCAGCCGCGAAAACTGTTTGCCCCACCGGTCACACGCACGGTATCACATGAGCAATCTCCTCTATGTCGCATGCTTACGGACCTTAACACATTCCTGAATCAGCAACCTGAGTGTGATGTGTTTGTTGATGGAACGAATATGGTTGTAAGGAACCTATTGGTATATTGCGAGAATGACAAAAATGTTTTTAAAATGAAATGACTAGAATGAAAAAAAAGTTTTTACTGTACATTATTAGTGGTGGCGCCCGTCGTACCAGCTGTGTAAATTTTTTAATTACATTTAGCTATAAGTTCTTTCTATATGCTGTAATTGGTGAAAGCCGTTGTATTTAGTTTTTACAATAAATAAATAAATAAATAAATTTTGAGCTTTTTCTTTTCTTCCAGACCAGCATTGAAGAAGCAAATATTAATTGAGTAATCAGGCCTTAAAGTATGTCAACTTAAAGAGCAATGGAACATAGCCAGTGTACTATATAGGTTTCAAGAGATTATGAGGGTTTTTTTGTCAATTATGTTATGTTAAAATTCATCTGATTGAGTTGAAACTTTGGTGAGTTGCTGTGGTACTAATTAAGCCATGAAGGTTTCTACATACTTTATTGCAGGAAAACACGTTTTCCACAAAGAAATAAATAAATGTTTACTTGTGAAACACTGTCTAAAAATCATTAAAAAAAGAAAGTGTCCAATTGAATGTTACACATGCATGACCAGTAAAACAACATTTTTATAGCCGATCTTGAAAGTAGGTATATGTAAAAAATAGCATAACAAAAAACGGTACACAAGGCCGTCTTAAACTAGGCTGGGGCCCTTGGGCACACAAGATTTAGGGCCCTTTTGGCCCTTTTTGAGGCCCTTGACTTCGGAATTGGAGTGATTGCGTGAGTGATCACTAGATGGTGTACTAAGTAAATTAGGTAGGATGCGTTCGAAAATATTATTTATTAGTACAGTAGGAATAGGCGCATTCATCGATATAATATAATGGCGTAGTATATGCCTTCTGATAAGATTTCTGATTTGTGAAAAAAGTGTAATGCGCCCGACAAAAATGTTTTGAGAATAAATGTGTGAGAGAAATTGTCGGTCCCTCGGGGCCCCCTGAGGATGGGGGCCCTGAGCACGGGCCCCATGTGCCCTTATGGTGAAGATGGTATTGATGGTACAGTTAAAGAATAAAAAAATATTCTATTCTATTATCTATAATATTCCCAAATCGCTCTACCTATTCTGATCACTGCTTATGACTTCCTATGACTTACTAGATACATTTATAGAAAGATGCCCAGTAGATGCTCGTACCTACTCCTAAGATCATACAAATGCAATTCAAAATTGGTTTTGTTTTCCACTTTATCTTATTTTTATATTTCTTTTTAAGATAATTATGTCCGGTCTATATGTTTTGTGCAACAAAGGTTTTTGTTTGATATTGTATCTCAGTGAGTCTATTCCGTAAGAATATCTACTTTATTGCTTAAATCTATATTTGATATATCTTACAAATGTAATTAATTTAATATATCTAGTTTAGCCTGCAAAATGTCCAGATAAAAGTAAAAAGAAAGGCAGTTTAGGTAGCTTTGTTGTATTTACTTCTAAATGTGCTAGTAATATTGGCCATATTAGTGTCAGATTTTTTAAACAACATGTGAAGCAAATTGTATTGTTATTGGCATGTACTTATCCACCTCTATTGCTATTTGGTTTGGGTTTTATGTTTGGAATTATTTTTCTATAATTACATTTTATCATCCACTGTCGAAAAATACAAAAAATACACACCACTGTCTGCAACTGTTTATGACACGAAGACAATAGGCAAGCACAACCATAACTTACCGACCCAAAGATCCGTAGCCACGTTTAGTTATTATAAGCTAAATTAGTATTCAACATCGGAACACTCGAATCTCGAAACACAGAACAGAAAAGTGTTACACAGCAGTAGGTGAACGGACGCAGAGTAAATTTAGAAAAACATTCGCGAGAACACTAATTGGAACATTACCCTCTAATACCACCCACGTAGAATATAACATTAAAACAAACTAAGCACTGGACTGTTAACGTTTCTTAAGGAAACTAATGGTAATCCTACGCTGAAAGTTGCAGGCACAGAATTAGATAATTAGAATGGAACTCGTAAACGTAAATGCTTTCATTTTCTATACGATTTTGGGACAAATTTATGTTAAATATCAGAAAATCACGACGGTACATTAATTTATATGTAAACAATAATGAAATCACTGACCTGCAAAAATAAATATGAAAAACTAAAATCAATCCGCTCCTGTTGCAACCATTGCTAAAAACTACTAGACGGGTAACCACAGATTAAAATGATGACATTATGAGAAACGTCAAGAACAGGAAGTTCTATTTTTTTTAATGGACATGTAGGCAAGGGCGTCACTGTCTTGATTTGTTTGATTGTTTAAAAATGGAATTTTTTTGTTTTTATAATAACTAGGTAGTAGTTCGTCGCGAACTTAGACCTCGTGATTTTTAATTAATATTTCAAAAACTAATGAACCGATTTAGATGCCCAACGAACTTGAAAATTCTATTGATATTTGCTACATGCCTATCAAAATCGGACCATCGGTTCGACAGTTATCGCGGAACATACATACAAACAAACAATGTGTTTCGCCCCAACTTGAATATAGCCCTCGCTCGCTTAGCTCGTTCGGTCAAAAACTTCATAGGGTGTAGGCGCGTTGGGCCTTTGTACCACTTTTCTGCTATATAATAAACTGATTGATTGATTGGGTAGCATAGCATTTTTCGAGATGGGAAAAAACCACGGAGTATCTTTTTTTATAGTTTTAAATAATACTCACCCTATTAAAATTTCAAGTTGCATATTGCCCCAAACACATACTTAAAAAAAAGGAAATTTTGGATTTGTTTTAGCCCCGCTACATAGTATCTGGAGTCTGGAGTGCTATTTTTCATTTAAGGACTCAGCGAAACACAAAACGTGTAGTTTTCCAACTCACCACTCGCGTTCCGACGCATTGCATCGTATTTTTGAAACCATCGTGTGAGCGTTATGTAATATTGTGTTACGCAGAAAATATCATAAATTTGACAATGGTTTTCTAAACATTTCAACAAAAATAAAAAAAGCAGCGTGTAACGGAGCTGATACTCCATACACAAGCTATAGGTCTCCTTTTACAATTTTTTCTTTTATATATAAGCATGTTTGTATATATTTATTTGTTATATGTATTTAGGGTATTAAAGATAGTCTTATATACGTATGTAGGTATATTCTATGAGGTATATTTTATTCAGTTGTATATTATATATTGTATTATATTATATAGTGTTAAGTAGGCATATATATTATGCACATATTTTAATACTTTATTTTGTATCTAGTTTTTTGAGCCGCAACTGTGGAACAATAAAGTTTTTATAAATAAAAAAATAAGCATAGGTACTTTGTTAAAAGTTTATTTATTTAATATTTATTGCACAATAATCTAACGATTATAATACAAAAGGTAAAACTTAATGCTAAGCATTGTCTACCAGTTCACCTTAGGGACGTAGGATATTGCAGGCTTGAATCACCTGATTATTCGAAAAGAATGATAATTCCATGCTTGGGAAGGCACGTAAAGCTGCGGGTCCTGGACGCCATCTGGTGTTTGTTTAAACCTATCCTCGGATTGATATACCCTTTGGGTTGCAGAGGTCAAACAAGCTTTGCCTTTTTCAAATTGTCCTGGGTCTTGGGTGTTTATCTATATATGTATTTATCATAAAATATCGTTAAGTTAGTATCTCATAACACAAGTTTAAAAAACTTACTTTGGGGCTAGCTTAATCAGTGTGATTTGTCCGTATATATTTAATATTTAATTTTAATTTAAACAGCAGTCACTCGGTGTAAAAATCAGTAACCTCGTCAAATCACCTAGGTAAGTAGCGGACGGAAGCCTGGGCTTTGAAGCGTTACCACTGAGAATGCAACCAGGAATACGCTTGGATGACGATGATGATGTTATCTATGTACATAGAGAAATAAATTTAGGTGGTGCGACATATTGTGTAAATTATATGAATAATGACTTGGTATTACTTGTCACAAAGTGTCTGCAAACGCTATGATATGCCTAAAATGCAGGTATACGACAAGTGAAATGTTAAAGTTTATGAAAACTTTAACGTTGCACTCATACCTACTAATCATACATCGAAAGAAGGCTTCGTTGAATTATTATCTTTTTCTTTGCTGGGAGGTGTGAAAAGACGTAATTATATATATGAATAAGCAAACGGACATCAAATGCGATATCAACAAATGAGCACTCTCGATATTATGTAGTAATTTTTTTTGACAGTCTCATACATTTTAGATTTCGTATGGACTTAACACAGACAGATTTTGACGCTACAAGCATCATTTAGACTGATTGAGAGATAAAACCGAATAAAACCGCTATTATATCAACGGAACAAAATATATTCGCTTTGACGAGTTCTTCGATTCCCTATCAACTTGTTATAACATTTCCCAAAAATAGGTAGGTAATGCTCTGGCATAATATTTACCCCAATTTACCCGTCGTCGGAAGGGGACATATGAATTGACAGGTCTTAGTTAATTTTTTTTACTGGCAAATGTTTGTAGACCTAATTTTATGTTAAAATATGCAAACAGAAATGAAATGTGATGTCAACATATGAGCACACTCATACATTATACGAGAGTAGTCTTCTTTGACTGCTCATCTAAGAGCCTAAACTAGATACTGATTTGGGAGTTGGCCCCAGAACAGGAGATATTCGTACTGACAAGTTCTTCGATACCCCATCAAATTGTTATAGCATTTCCCCTAAAATAGCATGCCGGGTATTTACGCCCGTTAATGGCAACAAACAAATTTACAGGTATATGATCACATTTTTTACTGGAAAATGTATATGATAAATTAAGCAATCAGACATTAAATATAATAAAATCTGTACGGTAATTTTACCACACTGACGGGTAATGCATATAATTTGCAAAGTTTTTTAAAAATGAGGGGTCTTAAACTTACTTAACTTTGTAAAAATGACTTAACTACCTATAACTATTAGCTCTATTAACAATATTGTTTATTTTCAATGTCAAAATAGAATAAAAAAATAATATCGACATAAAAAAAAGCCCAGATAAATGCCCAAGGGAAGGAATTTATCGGGCTTCTATTGGGAATATTCCCAATGTGCCCAAAATGCCCGGGCATTTGCCCATCTCTACGCAGGTATTACAAAGCACACGAGACTCTACTGAGAACCTGAGGCGGAGTAATATTGTTCTGTGACCTGAGGTTTCGTCCGTGTAAACATAAGTGGTGTCTGCTCGGTCTAGGATCTTGGACTATCACCAAAACAACTAGAATAGAACCGATTTCTTATGAAATAAGCAGTACCTATGTATTCGATGTTCTTACTTTGTTTGTATTTTGTGTACATTAATGTTGTAAATAAATAATAAACAACATGAACACATAAAAAAAGAATTATATTGTTAGTTTTTTCCCCTGAGTGAGGCAGGATTTATACATATCTATCTAATTTGTGGGCAGGATCTCGAATTTGAAGTTGGTCACACAGTCGCTGCCTGCCGCGCAGCTAAGCGCCGCGGCGCCGCCCTCCCTTGGTCCTTGCCCTAAGGGTTCCCGCCCGTCGTGTTTTTTTGTTTGTTTGTGGGCTTTGTGATTGCCGGTCGCTCATTTTATCATCTATAAATAGTTTGTCTTTTTATGTGCATGCAGGCCTGGTGATCGGTTTTAATAAGTTAAAATCTATGTTTGCGAATATATACTTTAGTGACTACCTATCAAATTAAATAGGTATCTGTTGCCGAGAAAATATAATTATATCACAAGAGTGTGACGCCGAAAATGTCTAAGATAAGGTAAGCGATGAATTACAAAACTGTTGTGACGAGTTACTATCTATATTTGCCTGTTGCACTCACAATTATTAGCTTGGAAATGTACGGAAAAGATAATTAGAAGACGGGGTTTATATACCTTTAACTATTATTTACTATGGTGGTGGCTTCGCCATTTTGTTAACATGGCCTTCTTACCCATCGGCGGCAAAGCCCAAAAGGACGGTTATGTGTTTAACCTTTAAGTATGTCCCTATGATTCTATGTTCCCTCGTAACTACGAAATGGCTAAATCGATTTTAATAAATTATGCATTTTTACATTCGTCTCTACCACTAGAACACAGCATTAGGCATCATCATCAGGTCTTTTTAAGTCTCCATTGCAGGAGCACGACCCTCTACGCTACCAGAGCCATATTTAAGCCAGAGCAGTCAAAGGAATTGGCCTACACTCCATGCTGGCCAGACGGGTTGGAGGCATGTTTCCGAATGCTTCTTTGACTCAACACTTTATAGCGGCCAAAGAAGCTTTCAGACAGACAAATTGTGCAGAGTGTTTCTGAAAGTTTCTTCCAGTCAACACTTGTACAGCGTTGGGCTAAAGAAGCTTTCAGAAAGACAAATTGTACATACGGGCTACATATCCTTTTATGGTACAACATACCTACGCACCGTGTTGTGGCAAATAAGGAAATGCTTTCTCATGGCATGTTATTGCATTCCAAATGCTTCTATTAGCCAACGTCATGGTAATGATATAATACAGTAGTGTGTCCATACAAACGGTCGGAACGTGAATGGTATGCAGCAGTCGTAGATGTCGTTTCCTACGACAGTTGCCTTCTACGACATCCATGGGAAGACTTGGGGTGGTCCTATTCTACTCTGTAGATATGGTTGATAAATAACTTAACTGTGATCCGCAGACTAAAGTGATCACTGAGATCTGTCAAGAAGGAACTAAGTTCAAGTAACGTATGTCATTCCACATTATCTATTTTTATAAAATGAAAACAGCTTTCTCTGACGATCGTAAAAGAAACTTGCATCAATTGCCATCTATGTATTTTATTATTAATATCAACATTCATTTAAAATGCGACAGCCCTAAGCCTAAGCCTGTCAAAGTGTTAAGGTTATTTTGAATTAATCTGGGCCCCGATCGCGCTAATTTTGAACGGTAATACCAAAACTAAACGACAACCAAAAACGTTACGTTAGGTACATATCGTATCGCGCTAATCATTTGAACGGTAACGGATTAGCTTTGTTTCGGAAAATACATTTAAATAGCGAACGATCGAACTTTCTTTAATTTATGGTATCACGCTATTTTTTGACAGCGTTAAAAACCAAATGCGTTTCGTTGGGAACGCGTATGCCGCAGTCAAATAAACGTTTTTAAATAAGTTAGTGGTTAGCAACTTTTCACAGCAGAAAATATCAAAAAAGTAGCGAAAAATTTAATAAAAATGCTCGGGCTTTATTTAGATAATTTAGAACTTAGTCATGCAGTGGATGTTGCAAAACAAAGACAAGAATCCCGCAAGCAGAATGCAATTTTCAGGAAATCAATGCTTTCCATATCGGAAAGCAGTTTTAGAAAGCGTTACCGTCTTTCAACGGAGCTGTTTACGGAGTTGGTGGAGGAATTAAAACCCCTCATATTTATGTACTATGGCTATTTTATTTACACTGAAAGTATTTACAGTTTATTTACAACGAAACTAGCACAATACAACTATATACATTTTTAGAAGTAGCACACGAGTTAATGCGAGAAACAGAAAATATACATACAAAATTTGGGTGAAAAGGACTGGCAGTAGTGGAGGCCACATGTATACCTACTGATTAATTATTTTAGAAAAACAATACTTACCTATTGGTAAAAAATACAATTTTTCACTCACAAATTCACAATCTCATTCAAACAAAGATTCAAAAGTTTTGAAACTTTTGAATTTTGAGTTTTGACATACCTAAAGTGTCATCGATTTGCAAAGTTTACTTTTTTTATTGGCTAATTCATCCATTTTGGGTTGGCAACGGGACTAGGCCATACAGCCAATCATCGATAACGAAATAAATACCTAGTATTTAATGCATACTAGTTGTATGCTCTAAACGTTTCAACTTTGGACTTCTTTTGGTAACGATGTGGTAACGTCAACGATTTAACCGTTCAAGAAAAATAGCGCGATACCATTTTTTACATCGGATTAACCAAATCCAAACCAGAACCAAATACGTTACGTTCGAATGGCAAAACCGTTCAAAATTAGCGCGATCGGGGCCCTGCTCTGTCTCTTGTATCTTTGTATATTTAGACTTTTAAGACAATAGCAAAGAGCAAACCATTGATAAATGACAACCTCCAACTGAATTGTATACTAATTGTGATTGGAGTGATAACTGTGACGATAACTACCTAAATGAAAGGAATTTATAACCTAGGAAACATGTATTGTGCCTAGAGTGACCGACGTGACAAAGTCACAATTATTTTGTAACATTACTTTCGAGTTATTGGAACGACAGTCACAGTGACTGAAAATTAACAACTTTGCACATCTCCTGCCGGGAACCAACCACTCGGCACAAGAATAGGCTATATTAAAATTATTAGTCGCTATCATTTTTACTACCTATATTTTGCTAACACTAAAGGTTTATATTTTAAATTTTCTGCATCATAAACCTCACTTTCCATTCAAATTTTTATTTTGCGATACCCTACGAACAATAATTCCCTAGAATCGTAACTAATCCTGAAAAATCATTCCATATGAACAGCGCGGCGCGACAGTTCGCCGTGATACTCGAGTCGTGCGGTTGCGTCGCATGAAGTTTCCTTGGAGAATATTGCTGTGTTTTTGCGATAATCGATTCATTAAAAATGCCGTCATGTGCCGTGAAGTGGTGTAGACATGAAAATTTGTTATTCAAAAAAAAAGTATCACATAAACAAGGTTATTTATTTTAGCGTACTGCATAATAGATACCATCCGCGTGTTGTACCTCCCCACTCGTTGCGTTGACTGCCCCACCCGACTGACGATGACGCGTGACCTTGTCGCGACCAATCGCATATATCTTTGTCTATGTGTGCGTTCGAGTGTTTCGTTGTAATTACTGTTCGTTTGTTTGCGTAAATGGTATTAAAATCGAAGCAGTGAATGTAGGAGCGTTAGATTTCTAGAGATTATATTTCGATGGCGATACCTGACAAAGTTCGTAGTGTAAAATAAGACAGTGACTTTTAGTAGTTAAAACTGATGTACATTGTATAATGCAGTAAATGAAATAAATTGAAATGATTTATAGATTAAATTAATAAGATTAGAATCAAATTGTTTTTATGATTAGAAAAAAAATGTTGACATAGCGCTTATTAAACAATCATAATAGTAGGGGTACCCAAGAGGGATTTTGGGATTAACTCGAGCGCATCAGATAAACATGCAGTCGTGTCATGCCAGGATGACAGTACAATATAACGATATCAAATATGTGTAAACTGATGGTGGAGCTGGGAGGTACCTCCATAGGAACTTAATAATGTAAGATCTAAATGTAAAACAGTGATTTGCAATAAATAAATTATGAAATTATAATTAAACGACGAAAAACTGCCACGTTTGAGCTCATTTGATGTCTTGACTAGTACTTTGGTGTCACAATTAAAAATATTTTCAAAAAAAAATCTTTTCATAATCTGACGGTTTGAATAGTTTTGATTTCAAAAACTTTTCAAATCGTCATATTAAGAATACCCCTCCAAATAATCGTCTGATTTTCGGCAAGCACAACTAGAACTTCAAGCTTAATCGTATGTATAATGATCTGACACGCGCATGAGTATTTTCATGTAATTGTTTTTTGAAAAAACCTGTAGAACCTGTAGACGGTTCCCCCACCGGTGAAAAGGAACACATTATAAACCTTTTATTCTTCTTATCATCTTATCAGTACAAGGAGGGTCGTGCTCCTGCAGTGGAGACTAGAAAGACCTGATAATATTGATGATGATACCTATTATATAATAAAGGATTATTTAAAATGTTTTTTCGTTTAAATTTGTCTTATACTGTATTATGTTTGGCAGGAAGGTGCAGGCCCAGCGCAAGTTCGCGCAGGGCGCCTACATCCCCCCTCATTCCAGTCACAATATCAGCAATAACAACAACACGCTGGAGCGCCGTGGGGACCACTACAAGCCCGCGGCGCCTCCTGCCGTACTGCAGAACATGTCTGCATTCGAACTTTTGGACGTAGTATCTTTTCAAAGTAAGTTATTCATGACAATTTTTGATTGTTTAGCTAGTCTCTGCCTACTTTTGTTTACCAGGTGTGATGTTTTGTTTGTTTTTATTGTCGTGTTTCAATTTTTAATACTTACGGCCTTACACCCCTCGCGGCCTACGGCGCTTGGCGCTGGTAACAGATATACTTGACGAACCTGCGAGTACTCAAGATGCAGCGAACGGTTGCTATAGAAACCTACAGTTGCATATATTGTGCGATGCGTCAACAAAGGCTATGTGCGCTGTCGCTTACTGGCGTTGCTAGCGTTGGAACGATGACAATAACAAAGTAAATATAACATTCGTGAGCAGTAGAAGTAAAGTCGCTTCAGTCATATACCAGTCGATTCCAAAAAAAGAATTGGTAGTTGCAGTGATGGCTGGAAGACTACTCACAAGTATCGTAACTGAACCTAGATTGAAACCAACGAAAATATTTTTGTGGTGTGACTCCACTACGGTCCTGCATTGGATCAGGAACAACACGCGCCAATACAAAGCGTTTACTTCACACAGACTTGGTGACATTGATGAAAATACAAAAACCTCAGATTGGAGATACATACCTACGAAGTTGAATATCGCTGACCTCGCTACTCGTGATTCCTGCGAAATAAAATCATTAGAAAATGAATTGTTGCATGGACCGCCATTTTTATACAAAGACGAGAACCAGTGGCCTGTAGAATCTGACATGCAGCTACCAGATGTTAATGTCGTGGACCTGGAATGCGTAAATACTTCACGGCGCTTGTTATGACTTACCTGCTGTACCTGATCCAGTCAGATTCTCCTCCTGGCTTCGCTTATTGAGGTCCGCATTCGTAGTACGGCCTTCGTTGACAAATGTAGAAAACCTACCAGTAACCCAAAGCGCACGTTGATGGAGCGTGCTGAACTAATGCTGTTGAAGTACTCACAAATGAAAAGCTTTTCTGATGACCTGCATCACCTGAAACAGAAAAGGGCATTAGAAAGTACGAGTAAAATACTTACCTTGACGCCTTTTCTTGATGACGATGGAATAGGAAAGGGATGAAGATTTTGAAAACGCTTGAATATTTTTCTGTGGTTAGGACCACCATTCCTCGTTACCATAAAAAAATATAAGATTTTTCTGTCCAGTCAATTAATTATAAAAAAATTAAATGTTAATTAATCCCAATTTTAAACACTTGCCAGTTTTACATTGCCATTTCTATTGCCCGAATCATCGGACGTATTAAAAAAAAGTACTGTCACCTGACAACTTTAGTAACTGTCACTATGGTTAAATATGCTCTACAATCAAACGACATTTGTTTTGTTCATCCATATCGTATTTCGTATTTGTTTCGTATATTTTTATGATTCATCTATTTTCGACGACTTTATAGGGTAAGGAAGCCGGTTAGCGACCAGTTAGCTGAGTTACTCACTTCAGATGAGTAAAAGAAAATGTTACCTACACGCGACATTTATGTGTTAGTGTTAATTAGTCGCAAGTATAGTCTAGTTTAGATATAAAACATAAAATACAATACTTTTACCCATTAAATATTATAAAAAGCTGAAAAAGTGAAAAAAATTCCATTTCGCCGGTTGGCGACCACTTTTTTCAGTTTACGACCACCAGTAAGCTGGTTTGCGACCACTATTTTAATATTTAAAATATACCAAAAAAACATTTATAACTGATTCAAAATATATGTTTTATATTGCCTTTAAATAAAGAATATTTTTTACACACCTAGTTTATGTTAAAAAAATATTGTCTATTTTTTATACATTTTAATTGGTACAGGTATCTAAAATCACACGTGGTTGCATACCCAATAACTTAAATACTTATTTCGGTTTGCGGCCGTTGTTTCTCATACTAAATTGCGGTGGCCGTAAACCAACGTCTTTATTTCAATTGTGTTGGTTAACGGCCGCCTATTTAGCGTCACTGTTTGTAGGTAAATTAAACAAAGTTACTTTAAAACTGGTGGTCGCTTACTAAAGAATTGCATCTTTATAAATGCCACACCCTAAATTGTTACTGTCCTATATGAACCATTAGGATCAGAATAAGCAAAACAAAATAATGTCTTATTCGTCGGATTGCGACCATGTGGCCGCAATCCAACATTTTTGCAAATATGCATTTCGGTTTTCCGACCACTGGATTTTATTTTAAAATAAAGTATAAAAATAGCAAAATACTACTAAATTAATATGAAAACTTAACGATTGTACTAAAGAAAATCTTACTTGTGTATACAACATGAAATAACTAATGAATCTTACCATTAAGCGCCGAGCGTCGTGCTATTGTTTTTTTAACTTACTACTCAATAACACACCGCTGAATCATCACGCGAATTGAGTAATTTTTCTTTGGTGCTAGGGTAAACCATTTGTTTTAAAGTGTGTTAATTCATATTAAATAATCATTTGAGAAACACGTAAGATTTATTTTTTATTTGTGTTATCTTTAGAAATAGTATTATCTTGATTTTAAGACACTAAGTCCGCCAAGTGGTCGCCAACCGAAGGGTGGTCGCTAACCGGCTAAGCGACCCTTCTTACTGGACCTTTGTTTATGCCTGCTTCCACGACTGACTACGCTTGCTGAAGACTTACAGAACTTCATATTGTTTTTTCTTATTTTTGGTTACTACCAACTAGTTTTGCTACCATGGATCCCGATGATCCACAACAATGGAGAGAGCCTAAAAAAACTTGTTTTTTATCTACATGTCCTATAACGATTCAAGAAATCCCGACAAAAAATTCTTTAATATCCGAAAGGAATTGAAGAAAAGTTGGTGCAATTTGGTCGGCTGTCCACAACGTGTACTTCAATGTTGCGAAGATCATATCAACGTAAGCTAACAACTATATACTTAATAATTATATGCTATTATTGTGTGCTGTATTCTTCGCCGTGTGGTTACCGGCAGAATAGAATAGGAGCACTCCATCTCTTCCTGTGGATGTCGTAAGAGGCGACTAAAGGACTTAGCACAAACATCTCGTGCTACAATTGCATTCCCAAGGAGGGTCAATGTCGGGCAGTGGCCGGTTGTAAAACTTTTCGCACAAATACATTCCCAAAGTAGGTTGACATCAGGCAGGCGGCCGGTCGTAAAACTATAGCCAAATTATTTAAACTGTTCTGGCTATTTCTTCTCCATTTCGCAAGGTCTTAGGCATCCTTGTGTGACCACTGACATGCATGTTATATTTTGAGAAGAAAAAGCAGGAAAGCGCACCCCAGGCTCCGAAGCACCACAGCTGAGGATGCAACTGGGAACGCGCTTAGATGAAAAAGATTGTGTACTGCATTCTATGCTTAAGCTAATAATTATTATTATGTATTTCCTTTAAAGTCGAGGAAGATTTAGAAAACTATGAAAAGTATATGGCTGGTGCTCGACCAAGACTTAATTTAAACTCTACTTCCAAAAATATTCCAAAGAAAGTAATAAAAACAACTGGAAATACTAAACTTGTAAGTGTATTTGTCATAAAATGCAGCAACTGGGTACAGTTTCTGCAGTTTCTGCTTATTTATTTTGTACAAAATATTATTAGTTTTAATGGTTACAATTTTTACAGGCTAAAATTACAAGTCAAGGTACAAGCAGTACTTGCGATTTTGCGTCTCCATCAACTTCTAATGCAGACAAAATTCAAACCCAGTCTAGTGTAAGTACATATGTATATTATTATTAACACTCAACTAAAAAAAGGGGTGTTATAAGTATGACGTATCTGTGTGTCTATCTGTGACGTGTCTAGCTCCTAAACTTCTTGAAAATCTTGATAAACATGGTTATTAGGTCATATGATGACCTTTGACTTTATATTCTTTATCAGTTTAGTGAATCATAAAATTTATTCCAGGTTGATGCTGCTGTGCAGTGCGAAAAGACAATATTTGCGAGTAAAGCTATAATGGCTAAACCTAAGACAGCAGAAAAAAGTACGAACTTTAGAACTCGACAAACAAAACAAAAAGAAATGCCATCCTCAGCATCAAATCTACCTGACAGTGAAGAGAGTCTGTGCCCATCAGCTTCATTATTTGGGTCTTCAAATTTTGAATCCACATCTACAGAGATTCATGGCAGTACTGAGAAACATGGGCGGCAACATTTATTGGGTGTAATTAAAAATGAGCCTAAATTGTATATAGGAGTACCAAAACACTTTTGGTGGATTATTGATTATATTGCTAGCCAATATGGTAGTCCATCATTACATTTAATTTTATCATTGTTTAAAATAAAAAACAATGACTCATTTCATTTGCCAGAATTAGTGCAGAATTTTAAATGGCTAAGTCCACAATAAGATTATTATTTGAAAAAGATGTAACATTTTTTCAAAATTTTATTTGTTTGCCAAATAAATTAGAAATTAAGAAGAATTTACCGCTAGTATTTAAGATTAGATATGCAAATGTTCAGTGTATTATAGACTGTTTTGAGTTACAAATAGAAAAGCCCAGTGATCCAGTGAAACAAGCGCAGACTTGGTCTCAATATAAGTCCTGCAATACTATTAAATATTTAATAGGATGTACACCGGCTGGATTAGTCACATTTATATGTAAAGGATTTGGTGGAAGAATATCAGACAAAGCTATTACAGAGAAGAGTGGCTTTATAGATATTCTTCCACCAAATGCAACTATCATGGCTGATAGAGGATTCAAAGAGATTGAATCACTACTATCTGTAAAAAATGTTGAACTTTTAAGACCTCCCAGTGTATTTAGTAATAAAAAAAAACCCAAAAGGAATCCATGTAGAACGAGTCATCAGAAAAATGCGGGGGTTTCATACGCTGAAACCCCATTCTGTAATTAATAACAAACATATAAAATATTTAGATGAAATAGTAACTATTGCATGTGGCTTAATAAACCTTCAGGATCCGATAATAAAAGAATATTGATGATATATTGTTTTATATCAACATTGAGGGTCATTCATACAGGGTCTTAAGACGATACACGGTGTCCAGTGCTGCCCCCATTTGAAATAAATTATTTGTAAGGAAACGGAGATATCATTTAAAATTTTGAGCAAGTAAAACCTAGATAATGCTCGAAACGCCAAAAGTGGCCGTTTTTCGCAAAAGTGCAAACTAAAGCTTAACGTTCTCACTTTAAACTGTAAACAGTGGTTCATAAAATAGTTTGAAGGGTTATCTAGGTTTTACTACTATCTAGGTTTTGACGACCTCCGTGGCGTTAATACGCTAGATCTAATCCGGAGGTTCTGGGTTCGATTCCCAGCCAGGGCAAGTTGGAAAATGGCCTTTTTCAAATTTTCCTGGGTCTGGGTGTTTATCTATATATGTATTTATCATAAAATATAGTGTCGTTAAGTTAGTATCCCATAACACAAGTTTAAAACTTACTTTAGGGCTAGCTTAATCAGTGTGATTTGTCCTTATATATTTATTTACTAGCTCAAAATTTTAAATGATATATCCGTTTCCTTACACATAATTTATTTCAAATGGGGGCAGCACTGGACACCGTGTGTCGTCTTAACAAAATATACTGAAACAACTAAAGGGTCTCTTCTTTGCTGGTCTGGGAGAAAAGAAAAAACATAGAATGTACCAGCTGCTTCTCTTCCCATGCAGATCGTAAAAGCGGATCGAGGGAATAAGCGAGAATCTGTATCATATGAATAGGCGATGCGGTTAGCAACCCATCACTATTATGATTTCCCTTTTCCACCTTTATGCCCACCATTACGCTAAAAGTGGCCTGGGCTTTACCGCCCCAGGCTCTGTCTACCTCGGTAGGGATAAAGACGTGATAGTGGATCTGTAACTAAAGGGTGAATTCAGTCCATGATACTGAACAACTTTCATCAAGGATCATTTTCGAAATATAAAAAATTTTGACCTCCCACACAAATTGACCAATCAGTTTAAAGTAAAAGTAAAATAGTTTAATCAGTCCGAGTTTGTATATAAAGAAAAAAAAAATTTTTTGGTAAAAGTTGTTTACCCTTAAAATAATTTCAGTATATTTTGATAGACGTTATATTAGAGCACTCTTTAATACCATCGGAAATATATAATGTCGCCAAAAATCTTCTGCATTATTCATAAGGTCCTCTATTTTTTATCGAAATCAACCTCCGTGGCGTAATGGTTAACACGCTTGACCGCTAATCCGGAGGTTCTGGGTACGATTCCCAGCCAGGGCAAGTTGGAAAATGGCCTTTTTCAAATTGTCCTGGGTCTTGGGTGTTTATCTATATATGTATTTATCATAAAATATAGTGTCGTTGAGTTAGTATCCCATAACACAAGTTTCATAAAACTTACTTTTGGGCTCGCTTAATCAGGGTGAATTGTACTTATAAAAAAAAAAAAAAAATTCTATTTTGTCATTGTTTTCAAAGTTAGGGTCTGTCTGCCACACAAAACAAACATTTTTCTTTTACTGCTGCCAACATTTCAAGTTGTACTTGGCCCATGTATTTGTTGCAAATTTGTCCATTGGTGTTTATATAATTCCTTTTTGTTTTTTCTGAAATAGGACACTTTATTTCGATTACCATATCGCCGCTAATCCCATCGGGTGATGCTCCAAATATACCATCTATAATAAGAAATCCACTTTCTGTTATATTGGTGTTTAATTCTTCCTGCAGTTTTTTTAACACACGTTTTTCTAATGGTTTCCCTCTTTTCATAGCTTCGGTTTCTGCTATTCTATTTTAGGGGGGCCCCGAATAATTCTTGCACTAAACTCTCATCTGGTGTATAACAGTGTGCAATTTCATATATTTTGGACCCAGTTATTCGCCCTTGCCTCATACAATGCCAAAGCTTTGAGTTAACTTGACTCTTTGTCTCCTCATTAATTGCACTCTTTTTGTTTAAAATTGTTTCATTACTAAATTCTTTAAATTTTTCAAAGGTATGATCATTTTCTTTTGTTGCAAATTCAACCATTAAATCAAAAATGCAATAACTAGTTAAACTCGCGTTTTTATTGTTATTATAAGAAAGTATGACTGCTTTACCGCAACTATGGTTCCTTGCCTCAGCAAGATACTTTCTTACTACATCAGGATCCTTAGGACCTTTTTGAGCAGTCTTAGATTCAAAAAGTTCTTTACGAGAAGATTTTAAGCTTGGCTTTGTCCAATAGCATTGAACACTTGTTGTTGAAGGTTCTGAACTTTGTTGAAGCCAATACAACATCACTAGTGTATGTTTACACCCACCTGTAAAACAAACATCCTGAATTAATTTTAAATACATTTCCAAGTCTTCCTGTGGAAGTCATAGAAGGCGACTTAGAAAACATAAGCTGAACAAAGCTTAAAAATATCAATGAGACCTCTCCAACCTGTCTGGCCAGTGTGGAGAGTGTAGGCCAAATCCTCTGACTGCTCTGGCTAATAAATGGCTCTGGCAGTACAGAGGGTCGTGCTCCTGCAGTGGAGACTAAAAAAGACCTGATGATCATCACATTTTTCAATGTTATTAATTGGTAAATATAGATTAGATGCTTTTATCCACATCTTCTGAGTAATAAACTTTGTAATAAACTGTATTTTCGTATGGCAAAATTGGATTACCCATTCAAAGTTCCACCCGCTTTTCATTTCCTTAAGGGATGAGTTTTGGGGATAAAGACTCCTATGTGCTTTCCGAGGACTACGCTGAGGCATATTCCTAGTTGCATCCTCAGCTGAAATGTTGTGAAGCCCTGGGTTTGCTTCCCGGCTTTTTCTTCTCCACCTCGCACGGTCTTAAGCATACTTGACTGTAAGACTATTGGCACGCGTATCATCCTTGAGGTTGTCAAGCGAGCATTTCTTGGATCTACCACGCGGGTGTTATGGGATACGAACTCAATTTATTAATTTTTTATATTAGTATAGATTATTTATACGATACATACCAGCTGCGCGCATCCATCGCATGACGTGTCAACAATAGTATTGGCTGTCTCATCTAGAAAGATAGTGACAGTATAATATTTGTTGGACAATTTATGTTCCGGAACAACTTTTGCTTTAACATCATATAATCTTCCAACCCGCTTCACCTCCACATAACCAACTGCACTTTCCACATAAGATTCGCGTGAAGACCTGTAAAGTTAATAAATATAATAGTAAGGTTAATTGTGCTCGAATTCTAAAAAAGCTACTTTAGATTAAAAAATATATACATCTTGTGAAGGGTTCTTATACTCACATTAAAGCTTTAACACCTCTTATCTCAGCGACATTGTGTTTGTCACTACTTTTCATGAACTCCATATGCATAATGGTATCTACTTTGGGCAAATTCGAGGAATCCGCACGAAAAAAGCCAGAGTTATCCATGTTGATAGCTCAGACTGAGGTTGATATCTTTTAAATTTCAGTAACGTCCCGTAAGTCTCGTAATGGCAATCAATCACAAATCCAAGGTGCAAGCGTAGTCAGTCGTTGAAGCAGGCATAAACAAAGGTCCAGTAAGTATAAGCAGTCGTCGAAATTGATGATGAAAAAACATACGAAACGAATGCGGAATACTATACGGATAAACAAAACAAATGTCGTTTGATTGTAGAGCATTAGAGGTGAGACGTATTTACTGGAATAGGTTTTGCCTTGGACGCGTAAGTACGCGTTCCCGCATGCGAGTCTTCTAGCGTATCGAGTAGGTACTTACCGAGTACTCACCTCGAAAACTAGGATGCGGGCGTTCGAAACTAATCGGAAGACGTCGTCGGAGAACTTTGGGAGCGCTCGTAAATACGCCAGCTATTTCATAAACATATATTTTACTTAAATACACTTTTTGAATGAATTTTTAATAGAAAATGCTGACAGTCCTAAGCCTATATAAAGTATGAAGGGAAGTTTTTGGTCGATATTTTTAAAATTTGGATCAAAATAATACGAACTGTGTAGTAAAGACTCCATTGTACTTGGAACACTAGTCCAAATACGCAATACGTGCATTTACGGGAATCATTTGGTTAGGCAATGAGTCCATTGAGTCGCGTACTCGTAAATACTCGTGGACCTAGTCTTTGGATCTAGTCTTTTTCTGGACGCGTACTCGCAAGACTCAGTCTCCGTTTTACCTAGTACGTCTCACCTATAGAGGTGAGACGTATATATATGAGAGCATATGATATTTAACCATAGTGACAGTTCCTAAAGTTGTCAGGTGACAGTACTTTCTTTTTATGTCCGATGATTCGGGCAATAGAAATGGCAGTGTAAAACTGGCAAGTGTTTAAAATTGGGATTAATTAACATTTTATTTTTTTATAATTAATTGACTGGACAGAAAAATATTATTTTTTTTATGGTAACGAGGAATGGTGGTCCTAAGCACAGAAAAATATTCAAGCGTTTTCAAAATTTTCATCCCTTCCCTATTCTGCGTATGGGTGGACGACGTATCGACGCTGCTCCGGGCATATCTACTGAAGTGAAGCAGCCTGTAATCCTGGACGGACGTTGACATATCGCTCGCCTCATTGTAAAACACTATTATGTGAAGGCATGTCATGGTAACCAGGAAATGGTAGTCAATGAACTCAAGCAACGTTATTGGCAGTAGCGGCGTTAGGTTGGCGCGGTTGGGCGACCGCCCAGGGCGCCAGATACAAAGGGGCGAAAGGGGGCGTTTTTGGGCAAGGGGGGGTCACAGGTAATCTTATATATAAAATTCTCGTGTCACAATGTTCGTTCCCGTACTCCTCCGAAACGGCTTGACCGATTCTCATGAAATTTTGTGAGCATATTGAGTAGGTCTGAGAATCGGCCAACATCTATTTTTCATACCCCGAATCTACGCGGGCGAAGCCGCGGGCGAAAGCTAGTAATAAATATATAAATAGCGGCTGGTTAATGGCGGCAACTCCTAGACTCTTATTTGTATGCAATTATTATTAACAAAAAATTATTTTTGTTTTTAGTCTCGGATTATGTTACTTTTTGATATAATTATTAAAACAAGTTGAGTGAAATGCCTATTGTAGGCAAAGTGAAAAATAAAGATATTGTAATAGCCTCTTTATTTGCAGGTGTACACATACACGAAAAGAAGACTACACAAACGCCGGTGGTGCGTTTGGAGAGGTTGGTACAAAAAAAAAATATTTATTTACACGACATGTGTAAGTTCATATTAAATTTCTTAAAAACTAAAAAATAAAAACACTACTCACTACACTACCTACGAATATTTACAAATATAGAAGGCCAGGTAGTTCTTTACCCTGTGGCAACGTACCCAGAAGGCAGCATTGCCACATAGAATGGCAACGCTTATTTTCCGACCTAGATATAGACCAGCCCTTTGGTCACGGGAAACTTCAATTCGTTTCCTAGAGATGGCGTCGTATAGTCTGTGGACTGATGGTCCCCACGGTCCCAAAGTTTCAACCCCAAACAGTTCAAATGTGTAATAGTTGCCGATACTATCATATTTGCCGTTTGAGGTTTTCAGCTGCTGCACCCGCTGAGCCCGGTGGTTTCGGACCTGTGGCTGAAAGGTGAGACAGCGCCAGTGTGTCAACGCAGGTAGCGTCCCACCCACGCAGCTTGAAAAATCTGACACCAGTGTTGGCCACTTACACACACGAAAAACAAAAACAACATTATGAATATGAATATTTGTGTAGTCTTATGTATTATGCAGTATTTGTGTATATTTGTTGGTAGGTTTAAATTATATTCATCTTTAAATCTTTTGGTATACTTTTAGATATGTAATCAATCATTCTGAGAAGAATGTGTTACAAATAAATGTATTCTGATTGACAGGCTGCCATCGCCCGCACCCAAGAGGCTGAAGCGGCTGCAGAGGCCTGTTCTGCTGCAACCTCGGGCCAGACCGCCTAGCTCCATCGACGATTCAATCCCCTTGTTGACACGGAATAGGCGCAAAGCCATGTAAGTTCTTTATTTATAGTATTCCCCCCTGGCTTAGCTTCGCCCGGTTATGAATATGATATTTATACCAGCGAAAGAGTAACTTCGAACCATAGTCACAGAAGACATTAAAAATACATACAGAACGGAATCTCCTAAGGTACGCGCAATATGCATCCCCGTTCCCCGTTCTTGCCTTGTCGAGGTCGCATTGACGTGTGCACGGCGGCACAAGAACGGCACTGATTGTTCTTTTCTGTAAATTTAAGCACTTTCTCTGTACCGTACCTACTTTTCCGGGGTCCAGTGCTCTGCTGTCCCCATTTAAAATAAATCATTCTAAAGAAAACGGAGACATCATTTAAAATTTAGCTACTACCAAGTCCTAGATAACCCTTCAAACTATTTTATGAACTACTCTTTATAGTTTATAATGAGAATGTTAAGCTTTACTACGCACACTTGCGAAAAACGGCCACTTTTGGCTAATGTGCGTAGTAAAGCTTCGTTCATAAAATAAAGTTCATAAAATACTTTGAAGGGTTATCTAAGACTTGGTAGTAGCAAAATTTTAAATGATGTCTCCGTTTTCTTTGAAATGATTTATTTAAAATGGGGGCAGCACTGGACCCGGAAAATTTTGGTACGGCTTTAATAAATAAAAATAAAATACTAAACTATTTCGTATATCGTGTGATTTATATGTTAAATTTTTAATAAATTTATATGTACAACATATATTTTTTCATACAAACTGATCAACTTTATTGGTCACAAAATAAATTCTACAGAACATGTCAAAATTACATCATCATAGTCAAAAGCTAGCAAAATAATAAATGAAACAAATAAAATAATATAAAAAAAAATTACGATCTGCTCTTAAGCGTTTCCGGTGCAAAGGTGCCCAGAACGCTTGCCGCGTTACCACGCTGGATAGCTATGGCCATTCTTTGCACCAGAAACGAGCCAGAGCGGGAGTCCCCAGTTTTTACCGCGATTCGTTAGGCACAAAGCAATATTCTGGCTCCAAAGCTGCGTACTTTAAACGCTTTCTATCAGCCGCATCCTCGGCAGCCGCCGCCGCCGTGCATACAGTACGCCCAATGTGGCTGACGGCTACCGTACTGACGCAGGTGGCGTCCCAAATCAGTCATTTGCTGTGCTTCCACGGCACCAGCGTCAACCCGTCAGGTCTCTTGCATCCACCTTTTAAGGCCCGGCAGCTCCAGCACGCAGGGTACGTTGGCTGAGACGAAAGCCCTGCGAACTATATCGTTGAGAGCATGATGTCGTGGGAACCTACCCAAGCACGGGCGACAACTCAATGCATGATGGCCGTTGCCCTCCACCATGGACCCGCAGACGCATATATGTGATTCACACACGCTGCCCAGGCGGAGCGCCACGGCCACCCGCATGGAGTCGTCGTCTAGTAAGGTACCCAAGTGAGGCGACGGAAGAGCGTGCAGCCATGCCTCTGATTCCGGTTGTGATACTGCTTTTAGTCTTGCCAAATCCAGCCCCGCAGCAACGCCCAATAACACCTCATGAACCTTCCCCGCGCCAACGTCATCCCAGGCTCGCTGGACTGAAAGGGCAATCGGGGTCGGCGCACCCGAGTTGATAGCCGCCCAGGCTGACTCCGCGCCAGACGCATAAGGTATGCCTACCTTGCTACCCTTAGAGGAAAGAATGATAGCTACAAGGCCAGCAACCCCATGCGCCGACGCCAAGATCATATAGGTATTGAATTATTAGTTAAGATAAGGCGAGGTGGATTCAATCACAGCTTGCAATACTGTGCGTTGATTATCAAAAATTACTGTAATTAAACTACTACAGTTTAAGAGCCCGTAATAAACTAAAGTTCTTAGAGCGATCTTAAATATTATCAATATTAACGAAATACTCACTTTGAAATAAAAACACAGCAAAGTTCAGGACTAACTCTAAACATAATAAGTTTCGAAAACACGATTGCTTAAAATTTTCTCGATAGAAAAACATTGCGAAGTTGCCTCCAAATCACCTCAGAATTATACTAAAACAGAAAGTATTTAATCAATACAACAAATAAGCACTTGTAACTTTGGATTATAATTGTATTAAACATAAGGCAGTCATCATATGTCTTACTTTTTAAATAACTCTTAAATATTCTTTGTAAAACAAAAAAAAACCTCAAAACCAGAACCAGCCTCATTGACCCACCACGATTCCCGACGCCCCGCATGGCTCGCTGTCTCGCTTCGGCTAGAGTAAATTTGTGTGCGTGGAAGCGGGAGCAAAATTTAGATTATTGACATCAGGCGCCCTCTTAATTCTCAAAAATTTTACATAGGAATTTTAAGGCTTTTCTACTGACACCTACAATATCCGAAACGATTAAGCATTTTTGTCTGTAGAAAAGCCTTAAGATTCCTATGTAATTTGTTTGAGAAATAAACTGTAGTTTATTTACAGTGATTTTTCACAAACACTCACAGTATTCTTGGCTCTGAACTGTCGGGGCCTTAAGAAATGCACTTTGCTCAGTAATTCAATCACACACAATGGCAACACACCCAATTGACGACGTATCCTTTTTTAGGGTCCCGTACCCTCAGGGTGCAAACGGGACCCTATTACTGAGACTCCGCTGTCTGTCCTGTCTGTCCCAGGGCTCTATCTCTTGAACCTTAATAGCTAGACACTTGAAATTTTCATTGATTATGTATTACTATGGCTGCTATAACAACAAATACTAAAAATAAGATAAAGTAATAAATTAAAGGGGATCGTCATACAAGAAACGTGTTTCTTCAGCATTTTAAAACATTGTACGGAGGTACGAAACCCTTCATGTACGAGTCCGACTCGCTCTTGCCCGTTTATCTAATCACTTGACCAGCTGTCACGAGAAGAGAATACCATCTATGCCAAGAAGATTATCATTGCGCAGCATGGTTTCACGAAATTCACATAAAACGGCTGTCACATGACTCGAATTGTCCCCAAAGGTTTAGACTGAAGAATGCTTTTACCATTAAGTCCGCCTTTTGTTCTTGTTCAATAAATTATAAATGATAGCGTCAATTATGTATTTCATAACGAACATAAGTATTAAATGTAAAAGCTAAATTACAAAGTTATATTTATAAGTGATTATACAAGTGAAGTTCAAAAGTCAGAGCTCATTATACCTACAGTAAGTTACATATAAGTTCAAAGTAACTGTATGTGATTGTTAACTGTTGTGTTTGCTTAATGAATAAATAAAATAAAGATAGCGTTACATAGAGTATTATCTATCTATATTCTAATTCATCATCATCCAATCCCGGTTGCATCCTCAGCGGTAACGCTTCAAAGCCCGGCCCGGTCCGCTACCTAACCTAGGTGATTTGACGAGGTTACCGGTTTGTACACAGAGCGACTAATAAAAAATTTAAAGAAATATACTTGTTAATATTAAAAATGCTTTCTTTTCAGCTTTTAATACCTTTACTATATTTTCATAAAAGTACCTACTATTTTTATATTTTTTTTGAAATATACTAAAGGCCAAAAAAAGTTGGCAACCCTAGTTGTAATGCGAACGCGAATGTAGACATCAAGTAATACAATAAACGGGCAAGTGCGAGTCGGACTCGTACATGAAGGGTTCAAAGTCAAAGTCAATTTTTTTTATACAATGTAGGATAAATATATCACTTATTGAAGGTCATTATTTTTAATTATTATAGTGCAAAAGCCACCAATACTAGTTCCGTACCTCCGTACAATGTTTTGAGACGCTGAAAAAACACGTTTCTTATATGACGACTCCCTTTAATTTTTAACTTTATCTTTTTTTTGTATTTGTTGTTATAGCGGTCATAGTAATACATAATCAATAAAAATTTCAAGTGTTCTATCAAGGTTCAAGAAATAGAGCCCTATGACAGACAGGACAAGCAGACGCACAGACAGCGGAGTCTCAGTAATAGCACAGAATACATAAGAGTCAAACAGAATAGAATCGCACAGCGTTTCCGCAAATTGGCGTCCCCGCACTTCCCCCCGCACTTTCTGCGCCTTTCTGTGCTCTAAATTAGGGTTTAGTTACTAGCCGCACGCAATACACGACGTGTCTTGGTTTGAGTACTGTCAATCAATAGTAACCATCATGTCATGACCTGCTCACATTCGCCACGCCATTCGCATTGATTGATGCAAATGCGAATGTTTTAAAATGATGCGATCCATTTGCATATGCGAATGCGCATGTTCGTAACATCCCTTATCCAAACTTGCTGACAGGTGCACAATGTAACAATAAAGTGGTTTTTTGCGTTTGAATTTCAATAAAAAACAAGTTTGTCTAATTTTCAAGTTTTGCAGACAAACGGACCTTGGGAAAATGAACATAGTTAAAACATTGGAAGTTTTCTTCTTCAATGTTCATGCGTAAATCCGAAGATATTTACTTTTACTAGCCTTATGTCATAAGGAGGAACTTTGTTACTTTAACACGCGGGCGAAGTCGCGGGCACAGCTAGAGTTTGCTCTATACTATGAACTCTTGAACCCCATATCTCATATAATACGCTATCATGTCTTTATCCCTTATTGTGCAGACAGAGCATTTTGGGTTTTGCGGCTCTAAGCTGACAAAGCCCAGAGCCGCAAGCAAGACCCAAAGACCACTTTTAGCATGATGGTGGACTAGCAGGTGGCAAAAAGTAAACCCCATATTATCTCTACGACTCCTTTATCGATTTGGCTCATGTTTGAACATACAAATGATATTAGCTAAATCTATCTACTCGTCTACCAAATTAGAAGAACGGCTCGAATTATCGTCACACTAACATAACCCTATGTGGCGTTCTAACCAAAAGGGTACCACTGGCACGGCCCTTTTGCTTGGAACGCCACATATCAACGTCAGATTGTGCAAGTAAATTATGAAGCCTTATTTTTGAATGATGGTGGACGAGCAGGTGGCAAAAAGTAAACCCCATATCTCTACGACTCCTTTATCGATTTGGCTCATGTTTGCACATACAAATGATATTAGCTAAATCTATCTACTCGCCTACCAAATTCGAAGAACGACTCGAGTTATCGTCACACTAACATAACCATATGTGGCGTTCTAAGCAAAAGGGTACTACTGGCACGAGTACCAGTGGTACCCTTTTGCTTGGAACGCCACATATCAACGCCAGATTGTGCAAGTGAACTAGAAGCTTTATTTTTGAATGCGGTAGTCAGCGAAACAAAACGTGTAGTTTTCTAAGCAACGAAATGCTATTACACTGTATTTTTAGGCCTCGTCCACGGACACGCGACGCGGGTCGCCTGGCGAACCGCCGTAAAATCTCCCTAGTTTGTATTTGCGGTGGCCGCTCAAAACAAACTATGGAAATTTTGCGGCGGCCCGCGTCGCATAGCGCACCGTGTGTCCGTGGATGCGGCCTTTAAACTGCCGCTTCAGCAAAATAATATTATTTTACGCTCAAACTTAAAATGTCAATTGTTTAAAAAAAATCCAATAGAAATAAAAGCAGCTTGAAACAGAACGGACTTTCTATGACAAATAACACGAAGGTTTCTTTGACGTAACGTTTGTAGTCCAGAACACTCGATGCAAGTCCTTCGCGTACAAGCGATTCAAAAATGCAGCACTTTGGAAACGTTCGCGAAAATCATTCGTTGTATGACTCCTGCGTTCAAAAATAGGTCTCCTGATAACTTTACTCGCTTCGCTAGCTCGCTGCGGAAGGCGGCACAAAGGCCGGCGAGCCCGGTGCTGCCACAATCCCATGCCAGGCCGCCCAGCCCCGTCGAGTCCTGCCAATCTTCCGTTCCACTTGCCTTCTTAGCGCCGAAAAGACCGAAAAACATGTAAGTTTTTTAGTTAAGTATATAACTAGTAGTTTGCACCGTCTTCTCTCGAATATAATATTCGAGAGATCTCCAAAACTACTGAGCCTAAAATTTTGAAAAAAATACGAAATATAATTCATTGCTTGTAGATTACAGGAAAACCTATAAGAATTCAATCAATTGTACGGAACCCTCTCCACGCGAGTTTAACTCGCACTTGGCCGGTTTATTATAAATTATTTTAATAACTATTTTTTTTGTATCGACAATGAACAAGGCACCTTCGGAATCGCTATACTTATATCTTTGAGTAAAAATATTTTTTCCTCAATTTATATTCTTAGAGTTTTGAAAGAAAAATAACTTTTACTCTGGGGGTACGGAACCTTAAAAAACATGCATATGTACTGGGTGGCGCAAAAGTACTGGCACTAAAGAAAATACTTTTATTTTTTTTATATGATATTTTCTGTCATTCTGTTGTTGAAAATTGTGTAGTGAACAACTGTAAAATACACTGAAAATAAACATAGACCGTTTTACTCCCCAAGAACGTGGAATAATTGTGAGTGAGGGACGGAGGGACGCTTTTCCAGGCCGAGTTATCTCTCGTTTTGGCGATTTGCCTTGGCCTGCAAGATCACCCGATCTGACCAGTCCAGACTTCTTTCTTTGGGGTTTTTTGAAATCTCGGGTGTATGTGAACAAGCCACAGACTCTCGCAGCTCTAAAAGAAAACATTCGTCAAGAAATAACGAACATATCGCAGGAAGTGTTACGGCAAGTTATGCAAAATGTCATAAATAGGGCTCAAATGTGTATCAACTCTGGAGGTCACCATTTAAAAGACATCATCTTTAAATCCTAATGGTACGAAATTTAATGGCACAAATATACATTTAAAAAAACCTAAATCTAGTTTTCTAATTTAGAAAAAATGTTATAGCTGAACCAAATAGGGTCTTTACTTTTGCGCCACCCAGTATTAATAAACAATCTTTGATCATATATTCTATTGATGCACAGTTGCTGCCAAAAAAATGGCACCTGAAAAACAAGGCATAAAACAGTAGGTATTATGCCTTGTTTCGCTCTCATTCACTCCGTGGCCGCGCGCGTGACGTTACGTCAAAGATGCCACAGTGCGTGGTGAAAATACGGATTTATTTCCACGCTTATCTCGGTTACTTAGGTTTAAATTGGATTAAACTGTATTAGAATTTTTTTCGCAATACTTGAAATTATTGACACGGGGACAATATTTTATTTGATTTCGCAAGGAACTGTGCATCTATTGAATATATGATCGAAGTAAACAATAATTTTTATTATTTTAAGAGAAAAACAGATTCAAAATTGACATGACAAACATGTTAGTAGTCAAAGTTCAATAAAGGCATTAATTTTAAAAACTTTTTGATGCCTTTTCATCCATCAGGCGATTTAAGGGATCGTACATAAGGCCATTTGCACTAAATAACTGTTCACTCGGAACACTTGCTGGTGGAGCGCTCAGATATTTACGAGCCAAATCGGTCAATTTATTAGGGTTCCGTACCCGAAGGGTGAAAACGGGACCCTATTACTGAGACTCCGCTGTCTGTCCGTCTGTAACAGGGCTCTATCTCTTGAACCGTAATAGCTAGACAGAGCTAGTTTTAAAACATTGTACGGTGGTACGGCACCCTTCATGTACGAGTTCGACTCGCAATTGCCCGTTTATTTTATTAAAAATTTAGTTATTGCGTTTGAATGTCAATAAAAAAAAAGTTTGTCCAATTTTCAAGATTTGCAGACAAACAGACCTCGGGAAGATGAACATAGTTAAAACATTGGAAATTTGCTTTTTCAATATTCATGCGTAAATCCGAAGATATTTACTTTTACTAGCAGATACCTTGTCATAAGGAGGAACTTTGTTACTTTTACACGCGGGCGAAGTCGCGGGCACAGCTAGAGTTTGCTCTAAACTATGAACTCTTGAACCCCATATCTCATATAATACGTCTTTATCCCTTACTGTGCAGACAGAGCATTTTGGGTTTTGCGGCTCGCTGACAAAGCCCAGAGCCGCAAGCAAGATCCTAAAGCCACTTTTAGCATGATGGTGGACGAGCAGGTGGCAAAAAGTAAACCCCATATCTCTACGACTCCTTTATCGATTTGGCTCATGTTTGAACATACACATGATATTAGCTAAATCTATCTACTCGCCTACCAAATAAGACGAACGGCTCGAATTATCGTCACACTAACATAACCCTATGTGGCGTTCTAACCAAAAGGGTACCACTGGCACGGCCCTTTTGCTTGGAACGCCACATATCAACGTCAGATTGTGCAAGTAAATTATGAAGCCTTATTTTTGAATGATGGTGGACGAGCAGGTGGCAAAAAGTAAACCCCATATCTCTACGACTCCTTTATCGATTTGGCTCATGTTTGAACATACAAATGATATTAGCTAAATCTATCTACTCGCCTACCAAATTCGAAGAACGACTCGAGTTATCGTCACACTAACATAACCATATGTGGCGTTCTAAGCAAAAGGGTACTACTGGCACGGGTACCAGTGGTACCCTTTTGCTTGGAACGCCACATATCAACGCCAGATTGTGCAAGTGAACTAGAAGCTTTATTTTTGAATGCGGTAGTCAGCAAAACAAAACGTGTAGTTTTCTAAGCAACGAAATGCTATTACACTGTATTTTTAGGCCTCGTCCACGGACACGCGACGCGGGTCGCCTGGCGAACCGCCGTAAAATCTCCCTAGTTTGTATTTGCGGTGGCCGCTCAAAACAAACTATGGAAATTTTGCGGCGGCCCGCGTCGCATGGCGCACCGTGTGTCCGTGGATGCGGCCTTTAATCTGCCGCTTCAGCAAAATAATATTATTTTACGCTCAAACTTAAAATGTCAATTGTTTAAAACAAAATCCAATAGAAATAAAAGCAGCTTGAAACAGAACGGACTTTCTATGACAAACAACACGAAGGTTTCTTTGACGTTACGTTTGTAGTCCAGAACACTCGTTGCAAGTCCTTCGCGTACAAGCTATTCAAAAATGCAGCACTTTGGAAACGTTCGCGAAAATCATTCGTTGTATGACTCCTGCGTTCAAAAATAGGTCTCCTGATAACTTTACTCGCTTCGCTAGCTCGCTGCGGAAGGCGGCACAAAGGCCGGCGAGCCCGGTGCTGCCACAATCCCATGCCAGGCCGCCCAGCCCCGTCGAGTCCTGCCAATCTTCCGTTCCACTTGCCTTCTTAGCGCCGAAAAGACCGAAAAAAATGTAAGTTTTTTAGTTAAGTATATAACTAGTAGTTTGCACCGTCTTCTCTCGAATATAATATTTATACATATATTTTGCATGTCCTTGAGAATCACGGGTCTTTTAGGAGGATTGCATGGGGGATACAGATCCAATACGTAGAAGTTTAGACAAGTTTGTGTAATGTACATATGTATATATGTAATTACTATTACATGTGCAGAGTGGTTTTGACTTAGATATATATGTAGCTATTTTCAAAGAAAGTATTCAATATGCGAAATAAAAAATAATTATTTTGTTACTATCTTATATCATAATAAAAACCAAAGAAACGATTAGCATACAAGAATTGAATCCTACAAGAGTATTCCATAAATCTCCCATTTAAATTTCACCGCCCACTACCTGCCGGCGAGCGGGGCGGGCGAGTGGCGACAGTGCGCCGTGTAGTAAGGTCTTAGCTTTTTATTAGACACTTGAAGGGATTCTTAATTAAGGCGAAATACGAAGAGAATTTGAGAGGATGAGGTGCGGTGCGGGGCAATCCGCAAAGCACCCCGCATGCTTTTACATATTTCGATTGACTGTGAAGCGGGAGGCGGGGAATGAACGCGGAATGACGCGTTTTTTCGCGACGATTTTATCGGTTTTTAGGGTTCCGTACCTCAAAAGGAAAAAACGGAACCCTTATAGGATCACTTTGTTGTCCGTCTGTCCGTCCGTCCGTCCGTCTGTCAAGACCCTTTTTCTCAGGAACGCGTGGAGGTATGAAGCTGAAATTTATATCAATTACTCAGGTCTACTGTCCCTTGAAGCTGTGAAAAAATCAAACTTCTAAGCCAACGCAATCAAAAGATACAGCCGTTTATGCCGCAAATTTTCGACACTTGCAAGGGAATCAAAACCTACAGGGTGCTTCCCGTGAACTCAGAATCTTGAAATTTGGTACGAAGCAACGTCTTATAGCATAGATAAAGGAAAAATTACGAAAACCATAAATTTTTAGTTACATCACATAATATATTTTTTTTTAATAATTTTAAACTTACTACCCATTTCCTCATAAACGCGTAGAGGTATTAAATTGAAATTCATACCAAATACTAAACCTTGCAGGTTTGTACGGAACCCTCGGTGCGCGAGTCCGACTCGCACTTGGCCGGTTTTTTTATGAATTATTTTAATAACTATTTTTTTTGTATCGTAAATGAACAAGGCACCTTCGAAATCACTATACTAATACCTTTGAGTAAAAATATTTTTTCCTTAATTTATATTCTTATGAGTTTTGAAAGAAAAATATCTTTTAGTTATCATTTCTTAACTTTTTTTTGAAAATGGTACCTATATTGATTTATTTTAAAATTTTAAGAAGGCGGCTCCTGGTGACGTATCCGAACAAACCTACAAAAAATGTTTTACGCTTAGAATTCTTCAGATCAAAGTTTCGACAGTTCTCTTCGTATTCCATCTTAAACAAATTGTTCAAAAAACAATTTTTCTATCAGTTTTGTGTTGTACTTGCTACGGTCTGCATTGAGCCAATGGCCCTCAAACATGGTTAATCCGTCCCTGGGGCCATCTCCAACCCTGCCTACGGGCCCCGACATGGTCAATCCTGCCCTGCCTGGGCTCTCGCTGTATAACACACATCACACCGTATTGTACACTCTGAGAACTTTGTTCGCTTCCATAGCTCGCTCCAGAGGCCGATGAAAAGGCTGGCACTGCCGTCACGTGCCTCCACGTCTAGCTCCATACCACTCGCCTTCTTGGCCCGGAATAAGACTAAGGAGAACAGGTGAGTTTTTCATTGGTGTGGGTTCGAATTCTACTTGTGGGAAAAAAAATTCCATGACATATTCTCAATCACATATTTTCAATTTAGAAGAGTAGACGTTTGAAAGTTATGCACAGATTTTACATTTTGAGCAACAACGCAAGCGGTTAAGTGTGAGAAAAACAGGGCTACCGTAGTTGGATACATTTTACCCGTCTGTGTCTTATGCTGTCAAGCTATGTCAGATTAGGATATTACACCCATCTTGGAAAAGTATCTAATATATATATATTTTCCGAAAACGTTAGAGTAAACTGCCCTTTACCGCATCTGTGATAAATTTTCACAAATTTTCGTAGTGAAAGGTTTGCTTCGCCATAAATGAAATCCATTTTGCGACAATATACAAAAGTAAGGTCGTCTTTAGCCAAACAACAATAGACTACTTCCATTTGGTGTTTTAAAACACCTTTATCTGCCAAAAAGCTGACGAGACCGCCATTCTTTGTGAGCCGGACGCCTGCTTATTTTCTCAAAGGGATATATATTGTTAATGATGACAGACAGACAGCTGTGTCAATGTTGTAGGAAAATGTATCCTCAACGCTTTTATGTATGTTGAAAAATATAAGTATGTGGGACCTCGACCTGTCTCGGCGCTCTTAGTCGAGTTCCCACATATACGAGTAAGGAGAGTGAAGAACAGAGACTCGACACAACATAAATTTATTTGTCACACAACTTATGACTTATAACTTCTATATATATATATATATATATATATATATATATATATATATATATATATATATATATATATATATATATATATATATATATATATATATATATATATATATATATATATATATATATATAATATTATAATAAGGTATAACAGATCAGACAGAACGTAGGAACAGAGGTGAACAGTAAGAGAGATAATGGTAGAATGTGAGATGACCGAGAGAGAAATGATTTGAAAATGGAATGAAAGAAATGAGGAATGAAAAGAGGACAGAATGAGAAAGAAATGAAGTTGGAAGAGATGCAGCATGCAGGTGGCATGCAGCATCGTTACAAGTACATTTAGTATTATCGTGCTTAAGGCCGTACCTGAAGATATTTTACGGGCTAAACGATCATCGCTGTTGGATGTCAATTTTAATATGCTAATTTTTATGAAGGGGACGATGCACCTAAATTACATAATGCAAGAATAATAATAGCCGTATTTCTATCTACTTTACTATCGAAATAAACAAATGTGTGTTTAATTCTTCCTTCTACTTGTTTTTTCTTTTATTTACCTATTGCTCTCTGACGAAAAGCAGTTAAATTAAACTTGCGTTAAATTTTTGAGAATTTAACGCTGTACTGATTATCGAAGTTAACTTTTTAATGAACGATTATCGAAGTTAACTTTTTAATTAACGATTAACGAAGTTAACTTTTGGATTAACTGTGCCCACCTATGGATGTTTGTTAGATTAGGATATTACACCCATCTTGGAAAAGTATCTAATATACATCATATATATCTACAGATCTGTGATAAGTACGATAAAAATGCATTTAAATTTTGGATGGATCACCTATGGATGTCTGTTACATTTTTCCTTTAACAAAATTCACCAATATTTAAAAAAAAATAGAAAATGCTGTCTGATGAAATTATTCTTTTGCCAGGTGCAATTTATTATTTTAAAAATATATGAAATTGTTATGTTCTATTTTGCGGAATCCAGCCAATCAGCGACGAGAACGCTACGATACAAAAAGCCAATAGGGAGACGTCTGTCTGATCCTTAGATCCAGTGATGCCAACTTACCCTAAATTTTACCTTAGATTTAGAGTAAACCTTTACTTTATTTTTAATTTAATTTTACCTTAGATTTATTTTTACTAACTCGCTCCTTACTCCTCTACAGTCCGGTTTTCGCCCTGGTCACAGTACTGCTACTGCTCTCCTTAAAGTCACAGAGGATTTAAGATTGGGCATGGAGAATACGTTGGTCACCATTCTAGTTCTCATTGACTTTTCTAATGCTTTTAATATGGTTGATCACGATATTCTCCTTGCCATACTTAGTCACCTGCAGTTCTCATCCTCAGTGGTGGATTGGTTTTCAGATTATTTACGTGATCGTCAGCAATCCGTTCGAATGGACCGTGACCTGTCGGACTGGATGACACTTTCTTTAGGTGTACCGCAGGGTGGTATTTTGTCGCCCTTGCTTTTTTCTATCTTTATAAATCTTCTTTCTTCTGTGATTGGCTGCTCTTACCATTTTTACGCTGACGATCTTCAAATTTATGCTCAGTCGCCAGTAGTAGATATCAATACGTGTGTTGCCACAATTAATTCCGCCTTATCGTCTATTATGACCTGGTCTGATGAGTTTGGTGTTAGAGTTAACCCCTCCAAATGTCAGGCAATGATCGTAGGTAGTTAGAGACAGATTGCACAGATTGATACTAGTCATATCCAACCCGTCATTTTCAATAATAATATTATACCTTTTTGCAACTCTGTCAAGAACCTAGGATTAAACATCGATTCCACGCTTGGCTGGACCACTCATATAGCCGCAATTAGTCGTACAATCACTGTTAGTCTTCAGCAATTGAACCGTCTAAGGAATTTTCTGCCTTTTAAAACAAAGGTCTTACTTGTACAGGCTTTAATTTTTCCAATCTTTGACTATGCTGATGTGTGTTATCCTGACCTCAATGTAGACCTTCTCAATAAACTTGATCGGCTCCTTAATAACTGCATTCGCTTTATCTTCTGTCTTCGAAAATATGATCATGTGTCTTCTTATCGTTCGGAGCTTAATTGGCTTCCTATCCGCCAACGCAGGGAACTTCGGTTACTGTGTACTCTCTTTTCGATTCTTACGAATCCTGATTACCCTCAATATTTAAAATGTAAATATAACTACCTTTCAGACACTCATGATCGACAACTTCGTTCTAATGAGACTCGTCAGCTCTTTATCCCCCTTTTTCGGACTAATTTCATGTCAAACTCATTTTCTCTTCAAGCTTCACGACTCTGGAATTCTTTACCCGTTGATATTAGAGAAATTTCTACCAAATTCTGTTTTAAGAGGAAAGTCCACGCCCTCTTTTCAAACTCCCTTTCTGTATAAAGTCATCATCATTCAGTTCTTCTTTTCGTTAGCTATTTCTTTGTCATTATATTTATTAGTATATGTATTGTGTAAGTAGGTATTTACTCTGATATATTTATATATAATATATACATATATGTAATAGTGTGTATGAAGTACTTAGTATTTTTGATGTAAGTATATAGGTATTTATAGTTTTTGCGCCGCACAATTTTCTCTGCTTATCCCTATGGTTGACTGGGAGAAAATGCTCTTAGCATTAAGTCCGCCATTTGTTAAAAGTATATTTTTACTTTGGACAATAAAGTTTGATAAATAAATAAATAAAATTTATCCAGCCGGGTAATTATTAGGGTATGAATTTTCTTAGGGTATTTCTTAGAGTAATTAATTTACTTAGGGTATTTTTTAGGGTATCAGCTCTGGAGTATTTTTGTTTAATTTTCATATCAGAAATTCTATAAACGCGATCAGGATTCGTACGCACCGATGGTCTTACTTGCAGCTTGTATGTGTGATCCCTTTTTTTTCTCTTTAAAACGCTGAAAAACCACGTTTCTTGTATGACGGACGAACCTTTTTATTTTTAACATTATCTTATTTGTAGTATTTGTGATAAAAGTTTCAAGTGTCTCGCTCGCTACGGTTTAGGAGATATAGCCCTGTGACAGACGGAAAGACTGACCGCGGAGTCTTAGGTATAGGGTCCCGTTGGCACCCTTTGGGTATAATATTAATATGTAATAATTATAAATAAATATCCGCAACATGCTTCGTCAAAATAGTCAATCTAATAATCCGCCCCGAATCGTCCCTGGCCCAAAGGTTCCCATAATGCTAGCAGCATTTCCGCGTTGTAAAGCGATAGAAATCCTTTGAGCGAAAAACGACACAGAGCGATTATCCTTCGTCTTTTCATAGACGCGTTGGCCCAGCTCTCGAATAAATGCCTGAGCCTCAGTCTCCCAAGCACCCGTGGTCTCAAAAGCTACAGGCACAAAAATATAGGCTGATTTGAATCAGCCTATATTTTTGTGCCTGTAGCTTTTAGACTGATTTCCGCGTTGTAAAGCGATAGAAATCCTTTGAGCGAAAAACGACACAGAGCGATTATCCTTCGTCTTTTCATAGACGCATTGGCCCAGCTCTCGAATAAATGCCTGAGCCTCAGTCCCCCAAGCACCCGTGGTCTCAAAAGCTACAGGCACAAAAATATAGGCTGATTCAAGGGGAGCATATTTTGTATGTTTAAGTTTAGCAGCATGTTCGGCAGCTGATCGTGCATTTCTGACAGTGTCCTTAAGGTGGGAAGCGGCAAAGGTACTGACGCAGGTTGCATCCCACAATAAGTAGCGACCTTCTTCCATGGTATTTAAGTCAACCCATCAGGTCTTTTGCGATCTGTACGACTTAACCCAGGAGGTTCCAATTAGAGGTGAAAACTTCCAGGAAACATTCCACTTCTAAGGAAGGTTAATTTCGTTTCATTGAGTTAAATAATAAGATTCTTAAATGGTATATAGGTAGGCACTTGAAAACACCTTTATGAAGGCGATTGAAGTGAATATGATTTTCTGTGTTGAAATATTAATTTTAATATGTATGTGTTAAAGGCATTTACGTATAATTGGTACCCAATGACAATAAAAATAGGTAATTAGTAATATTCACTGTCTATCAATAGTATCCTCAGTTTTTCTAAGTCAATAATCTATTTTGAAAACTTCCAAAGTTGCTGGTAATTTTGGAAGTTATGAGGAATACTTCCGGAAGTATTCCTGAAATATTCCAAAGTTTCGGAAATATTCCAAAGTTTTCACCTCTAGTTCCAATACACATGGGATGTTGGCGCTTACCATAGCCCTACGAATGACATCATTAAGAGCATGATGACTAGCAAACCTGCCAGCACATCTAATGCAACTCAAACCGTGAAGACCTTTGGCATCTCCAAGGGCACCACAGGTACATTGATGCTGCTCACAAATGTTACACCCTATCCTGAGAGCTGCCGCTATACGTATAGAGTTGTCGTCAAGGAGTGTGATGGCAACGCTTGTAAACAGGCTCCTGATTCTGGAGATATTACTGATTCTAACCTTGCCAAGTCAACACCAGAGTTGCTGTTTAAAAGATCTACAATACTTTTTTTAGCCAGAATATCATCCCACTTTCTTTGAATCTGTGGCTGGTCAGGCAGATTATGACGAGGATTCCGGACTTGCCATTCATCAAGGGCTCCATCTACAAAGGGCAAAGAAGAGTCATCACCGTGTGAAGGCAAAATACGAGTGTCGAGCTCAACAACCCCGTGCGACGAGGCCAAGAAAGCTGGCAAACCAGAGTCCTGTACTCGTCGGATACCTAGACCCCCATGCCTGACTGGAAGCGGAGCTTGTCGCCACTGACCTTCATTCAAACTCACATTTAAAATACTCTCGAGTATTTCCTTTATTGTATTATCATTAGTAGATACTTCGTTAGGATGGATAGGATCGTATGGATCCCGAGATCACGCTGTGATCGCATGCACGCTGACAAAGCTGTGCAGACACGTGGTAAGTGCTGTGCTTATTTAAAATCCCTGTGCTCCCTGTATACTATCTGACCCCTTGCCCGTTTTATCGGGCAGCACAGGCACGCACAGTCCTTACAAAGGAAAATACCACGTGTCACAGAAAGCAACGCCCCGTTAGGTTTTTAAAAAAAAAATTAACGGCCTGCATTTTGTATTGTATTTTAATCTTGACCTTTTAGTGTTTTTATTGAACTTACCTTAATTTTAACTTGTATTTCTTATTTCTTGACATTGGACAACTATAAAATAACGACTTTGGCCCCCCTATACAGGGCAATACATATACAAAAGAATTTTAGCTTTACAATTTAGTTTTTAGATAAACAATTTTAGTTTTTCCCTCTTTTTTAATTTTATCTTTTGACAAAGAACCCCCTGGACAGCATGGAATTTCCCCCGACTCCGGAACCTCGTTTTCTCCTGCCTCGGACGACGAGGACCTTGAAAACAAATGGTTTGGCGAATATATACGTGGGGTAACCAACGAGTGTTGCTTAAAGGGATAGGGAGGAGACCCCAGTAAGGGAGGTCCCTCCGAAGCCGGCGAGGATGGTTCCGGGGGGAGGGGGGGCGGACCGTGCGAGACCTTCAAAGAGAGCGAAGAGGTACTTACGGTACTCTCCGCTCTCTGAGGAGGAACAGCGCAAAAATTGGTACGCCCATACCCCGGATCCTTCTCCCGCCCCGGCTTACGAGGGATATGCCCCCGAGCCCGACGCTGTCCTGCGTAGGGCGAGGAAGCTCCTCAGTGACTCCAGAAATCTTAAAACCGAGATTAAGTTTGGAGTCATTGAGGCAGTCGAGCACCTGCATGGGATGGTGAAGGCCCTGGAGGCGGTAACAGCGAGGAAGGATTGGGCCCCCGCTGCGCCCGCTCCCGGCGGCACGGGGAAGGAATCGCGCGAAAGGGTCCAAACGTCGGACGAGCGGTCAGCCGGGCTTGCTCTTACCGAAAAAATGGAGGAGCGGGCCAGGCTGATCAGCGAGAACGCGCGAAAGTTAGATGAGCTTAGGGAGTTAGTTTCGCGGCAGACTTCTGCTGCTTTGTCTTACGCAGATGCGGTGTCCCAACCTACCATGGCGAAGCCGACCGAGCGGGGCTGCTGTCCCTTGTCGTCACATCTAAGGATGCGTGCGACACGGGGGAGCAGGTACTCGAGAAGGTCCGCGAGGCGGTAGACGCCAAGGAAGGGTGGGTCCGAGTGGAGCGAGTGCGTAAGGCAAAGGACCAAAAGGTGATAATGAGTTGCGCGTCGGAGGACTAGCGCGCCAAGTTGAGGGTTAGAATTGAGAAGGCGGGCAACCTCACTGCCGAGGAGGTGAAGAACCGGGATCCGCTCCTCATCCTCTGGGGCATCAACATACGCTATAGCGATGATGACGTCATCGGAGCGATGAGGAAGCAGAATCCAGAGGTGTTTCACGGCCTCGGCAGGGGGGAGGACCGCTTTCAAATAAAGTACAGAAAAAAGGCACGCAATCCAAACAGCAGTAACATTGTGCTCAGCACTTCTCCGGCGGTTTGGAGGAGGGCACTGGAGTCGGGGCCCTCCACGTGGACCTCCAGCGTATAAGGGTTGCGGACCAGTCCCCCTTGGTGCAGTGCTCACGCTGCTTAGGCTGCGGCTACAGCAGACGGTACTGCACGGAGGGGGAGGACGTGTGCAGCCACTGCGGGGATCCACGCCCAAAGTCGGAATGTGCTGAGCACAATGCGGGTACGACGGCCACCTAGAGGGTAGACCACAATGCCTTCAGCGGGGACTGCCCGCTGAGGCGGAAGTGGGACGCGATTGCAAGGTCGGCAACAGCGTACTCCTGACCTTGCAATCAGCACAGCGTCATCGATGAGTGGCTATGCCGCTTGTTGCCATGGTAACCCCAGTACATAAAATATTACTTTCGCGCAAAAGTAATTTGTTATGTTATGACACAGAATACATAAGAGTCAAACAGAATGGTCTCTCACAGCGTCTCCCGCAAATTGGCGTCCCCGCACCTCTCCCCCGCACTTTGTGAGCTTTGACGGCTCCAAACCAGGGTTTAATTACTAGCCGCACGCAATACGCGACGTGTGTTGTCTTGAGAACTGTCAACCAATAGTAACCATCATGGTGAGAAGGTGCGCGTATAATAATAGTTTATCCACCCAATACTCTAAAGAACGTATATTTCATACATTTCCAAATGATGAAAACAGGTAAGCAAAGCAACAATATAATTTCACGTTATTACCCAGCAACCATCTTGATATATATACCCTTCTCGCTCTCTCGCATTGGCAGAAGATACACAAGAGCGAGAAGGCCTCGCTCACAGGTAATCACATAGGTACACGCAGATGCCAATTAGACATGCTGTTCGTATAAGCGTGATAAAAATTTTATTGAATTTATTCATATAATTACCGTATAGTTTTGCGCCGAATATGCAAATTACTATATTACAATAGTGAATTAGTGAAATAAGTGCGTTACATTATAAATGACTCAATAATAATCAGTAAAGTGAACTAATGGTGAAATGGACACTGGACATAATGAAAAATATTTGTGAAGTGATATTATGTAGATAGCTGTTTCCGACTTTCCTGTAACATTTAATACATATAAAACAGAATATTTTTTACGTCATAGTGTTCGCAAATCTTCCGGTATGGAAAAATATAATCGTAAATATGTCAAACTCGTTAGTAGGTGAGTATTAAAATAATTCTGCGGTGCGACCCTAAGTATAAAACTCACACATCGACGTGTGTACAGATAAATTGTTTCGTTTGTAGTAGTAGTAGGTATATATGTTACTCTGAATCAATGGAGAGTCATCATACCAGTGGTTATGATTAGGGAAGTGAAAATGGAACAAAACGACACGGCCAAACATCGAGCAGAAGTGGATCGCTGAAGGCATTGCGGGTATGGGGCAACGGGTTGTTTTCCCTCTAAATTTTAGCGGTAATTAAAAATTTATTATTATAATAAATTTAACGTATAAAACTAGGTCAATGTTAAATTACTTATTAGTCTTAGTTTAGGCTAGATTGTTATATTATTAGCGTACTTGTTTATAGTAGGTACGTTAAGAAAGGGAAAAAAAAATATATTTAAAATTTCTTTGTAAATATATTGTGAATAAAGGAAAAACTCCCCATTGTAGGTATATAGGTAGTTAGGCAGCCTTTTTTTGTACTTTATTTTATTTTGTAGGAAAGTGTGTGGTGGTAGGAATTGTTTTTGAGGTGCGCGTCCCTTCCCATTGCGGGGCGTCAGGATGTACCGGGGGTGGCCTTAGGCCATATTTCCGGGCTCTGTCTGCCCCGCAATGGACGGAGACATGTAAAAATCGGTCCGTCTAACTTTCACGTGAAAAATTTGTTGAAAGTGTGGCCCCGCCCGCTGTTGGGCGGCGTTGGTTCCGGTTGGGCGGGACCCAAAGATCCGTCGGACCGGACTCTGACCGCTACGCAGTGGGCGGGGACGTGAAAAAATAGTTAATAGAAAAAACTCTATTTTGTGAGTCGAACGATTAACGTTTGGACAGTTTGACTTTCACCGGTAGGTCGTCAAGGTAGGAGAATGGGAGATGGTTGAATTGAAAATGCTGGCATTGGTTTCCGGGATGCACACCCCGATAAGATTTGGTTTTTAAAATATTTTGGCATATATATTATATATTTATTTTATTTATTAAAATTTTAGGTAAAAACAAACTGCAAACATAGGCTCTGATTACGTCAGGGGGTTCTTTTTTAAAAAAAAACCTTAGAGCAATACTCAAGAGAGCTACGTACTAAAGCACAAAATAGAATAAGACTTTGATATGTTTAAATTGAGAGCAAGTTTTTTTGCGAGGTGTACTGTTCTCACAGAAACACTAGTTTAATAATTAATTATCTGTACAGGAACCTTCGCCCAGCCCCGAAGTCGATGGCCAACCTGCAAAATGCGCCTTCGGAGGTGCCGAGCTCCCGCCCTGAAAGTCCTTATGCGATGTCCATCGCGTCGGTGCCGCTGGCTTTCCGTGCAAGCGCCACACCAGCTCAGATCAAGAGGTAACATTTTATAGTCTTATTTTTTTTTTTGACCGAAATAAAAAAAGGAGGAATCTTATTACTTTTTTTTAATGTATGTTCCTGGAATAATCGAAGATGCCTGGATCGATTCGGATAATTTTTTTTAGGGTTCCACCTTAAGGGTGCCAACGGGACCCTATTACTGAGACTCCGATGTATGTCCTTCTATCTCAGGGCTATAATAATAATAATAAATTCTTTATTTCAGACCATGGTCCATAAAATATTAGTAAAAAACAAAGTACTTATCCTAGTGTTAGTAATTTGCGAGACAAAAACAGAAAATTAATTTATGAGGTGTACACCTCTGTGCACGAGCCGATCTGCCCAGTGCCTCACAAACGGCCCATCAATTTTGGCTGCTAGGGTACTAAGGATGCTGTTAGAACTACCACGGAGTCGCTGCAGCGCCGAGGCCGCCCGCTTACGCATTATGGCATAAAAATCGTCCATACGTGCTTCGGCGAACATACCTGACGCACTACACCGCCGCGGCAGCCCTAGCAGCATCCTCAGCGCATCATTATACTGGCTATATCTCTTAAACCGTAATAGCGAGACACTTGAAATCTACACCGTCTCGCTATTACAATTATGTGGCTTGACAGGCTAAAAGCCTATATTGGCTTTAATATAGGCTTTTAGCCTGTCAAGCCACATAATTAAGAGTCTAGCCTTCAAAAAAGACTAAAAGCCTATAGTCTTCATAAAAGGTCTAGTCCTTTAGTCTAGGCCTATTGAATAGGCCATGCCTAAAGGACTAAAAGTCTTTATAGGCTTTTGGTTCGATGTTGTTTTGGCGATACTTAAGAATCCCCTTACCCTAGACTTTCCCATACAAACGTAGTCTACGTTTTATTTTACAATGACATGTCAGATTCCGTTAAAAAATTTAACTTTAAAGAAATTGCATATATCTAGGGTTATAATTGGTTTTCATAGTCAAAATATAAACTTGAAACAAAATATAAGGGTGTAAAAGTTTTCCATACTAATTGTTAAAAATGATATAATACGAGTACACTACATTCTCTTTCAAGTTCATATTTTAACTGTGAAAACCAATAATGTATAACCCTAGATATATGCAATTTTTTATAAAGTAATTTTTTTTTTGACAATCTCCGTGGCGTAATGGTTAACACGCTAGACCGCTAATCCGGAGGTTCTGGGTTCGATCCCCAGCCAAGGCAAGTTGGAAAATGGCCTTTTTCAAATTGTCCTGGGTCTTGGGTGTTTATCTATATATGTATTTATCATAAATATAGTATCGTTGAGTTAGTATCCCATAACACAAGTTTAATAAACTTACTTTGGGGCTAGCTCAATCAGTGTGATTTGTCCCTATATATATATTTATATATTTATATTTATATTTATTTTTCAAAATCTGACATATCCTTTCAAAATAAAACGTAGACTACGTTACGCTACTTGTATGGGAATCTCTGATTCTGTCTAGGCTAAAGGGACTCTTAAGTAAAATATTAATTATCATTTCTATTTTAAAAATAAATGCAAGATAAAATAAATGCTTTATTCATGATCATAATGGGCTTAGGCTGAGTGTCAAAAATGGGTTTATCTTAAACATAAGCCTTTTACTTGAAAGAGCCTACAGTCGCAAAAAAGGCTTTTTAGGCTGACAATGACATAGACCTAAAAAGGACTGATAGGCTTAAATTTAGGGCTAAAGGCCTATAGTCCTCGGGAATAACTAATTACTGGTGTATTTTAACGATACGTCAAATCCAGATACATTGGTTTTTTGTGTGTGTACAAGTGACTGAACACTGGTTCTAGATTTTTCAAGCTGCCTAAAGGCATCTGACATAGCTTTACGACTGCCATACAATGATGACAACCGGGGCCAACAATGGCTTAACGTGCCTTCCGAAGCACGAAGGAGCTCGAGATTTTTTTTTGCCACTTGTTGTAATGTATCCAAGGGCGGACCACGCCCGGTGTCGCTTGACTTGCTAAATGCGTACTCCCGCCGGGCCACCGAGCTTCTCCAAACAATGGTGTATATAACGTCAAACCAAATATAGTGAAACTATTTTAAAGGTGAATTCAGTCCATGATACTGAACAACTTTCCCCAAGGAACATATATCGAAATATGTGAAATATTTTTTGGCTTTCCATACAAACTCGGATCAGCTGATCAGTCAACTTATATGGGAGGCCAAAAATTATTTTTCATATTTCGATATATGTTCCTTGGGGAAAGTTGTTCAGTACGATGGACTGAATCCACGCTTAAAATAGTTTCAGTATATTTAGTTAGAGCCTGTATATGATATAGCTCTTTCTTTCCTTCCCCACTACTGTACAAAGGTCCCCCCAATCTCTTTCCAAGACTCTATTTAATGCCAGTTTATAGTTCTTATTTTCATTTTTCAAAGGGCGCGGAAAATAGGCTTAAGGGCCTCTAGAGTCAGAGCCCATACAAATATGAAGAAATTTGTCAAGCGGCTGAGGGAGTCCAGCAGGATTCGTGGCCAAAGGAAATTGACGAAACCTGCCAAAGAGGACACCGACACAGAGGACGATACGCCACTCACTGTGTTGGCCAAGTCCAAACAAAATAGTAAGTACAATAACAGGAGATATTACTACAATGTTAGAACAGCATTAGTGCAGATCGTAAACAAATGTTTGACAAGTACATCAAAGTCGCAATAAATTTGTATAATTATATAGGTAGCAGGTATTAGGTATTTGAATGAGTAAATAATAAAAATATTAAAATTAAATACTTTTATAATAGGTCATTATTTGTTGCGGAAAAATATGACATTAAATTCCTACCTTAAGGTGAAGGTATAGGCAAATGGCCTTGAGTGGCGCCCTCATTTGAAATAAATTGTTAACTCGTAAATATGGAGATCATTTCCATATTGCTCTTCGTCATGCACTAGATAGCCCTTTAAATTCTTTTATGAACCACCGTTGAAAGTATTTACATTAGTCCGTCTAGCTTTAAAACTTGCCTCCGCCAAAAGAGGCCACGGCAAATTTTAAAGCTAGACGGATCACCAATAATAGTGTCAACGGCAGTTCATAACATAATTTAAAGGGCTATCTAGTGCATGACGAAGAGCAATATAGTAATTATCACCACATTTACGAGTTAACAATTTATTTCACACTTCAAGGCCATTTGCCTATATCTTCACCTTAATAGGTACTAGTCGTAGAAAAAGTATTGTATGCAACGTTGTATAAATACATCAAAAAACACTTTAGGTGTCGGATCTTTTATAATGCGCCATTCGTCTTTATTGAACCCTCTTATACAACTGTTGCATAATATTATTTTATGCAACAGTTGTATAAGAGTGTTCAAAAAAGACGAGTGGCGACAGTAGGTATTATAGTATTTTTCAAATTTTTTTGATTTATTGTAAATAACTTTTTTTTTTTTTGCGCTACTAGCACGCTATGTTTGCCAGTACTCAAAGTAGAATAGTTTATATTCATAGATCGTATTTTTAACTGACTTTGTTACCACAGTGTATGTTTTTCGTTATTAAAAATATTAAATTAACTTGACATAATAAAAAAGATTAACAAAATAAAACATGTAATAAATCATTGATGAGTAAACAAAAGGCGGCTTCCAATATAAATAAATAAAAACTATGGCAAAAGCAGTTTTTCTCATGTAGGCAGTAAATAATAATTCATCTCGGAAAGTTTTATTTTAATAAAAACCACATGAATTTAGTTTTTTGTAAGGTTGGTAGTTGTGCTTTTTTGTTGTAAAGTTATGTTGATTGAGTCAAACCTTAACCTATTTAGACTTATCTTTATCACAGAGTATTAATATTAGGTCCTTACATATGAAATTGCCGTTCAGTATCAAAAAAGTGAAACAAGTTTTTTTTAATGAAATTATTATTTAATCAACCGAAGTATGCGCCGTTGTTATCGATACACTTCCGCCATTTTATAGGCAGATCATTGATACCTTTGGAAAAAAAATCCTAGGAGCGAGAGTCTATGAACTGTTTGAAGGCGGTTTTGACTGCCTCATCAGATTTGAATTTTTTTCCTTGTAAAAAGTTATCCAAATTTTGAAAAAAGTGGTAATCGGTTGGGGCAAGATCTGGAGAGTATGGTGGGTGGCGCAGAGGTTCCAGTCGCAGCTCCTCTAACTTGGCGATCGTTTGATGTGCAGTGTGTGGTCTAGCGTTATCCTGAAGGAGCAGTGGGCTAGAGCAATTCATCAGTCTCGGTTGTTTAATGGCGAGCTTTTGCTGATGACACCTCGCTAATATTTTAAATAGATCGACATAACAGTGATGCTAGCGCGGTGAACAGCACCTTATCTTTAATTTCTGATTGGTTTTCGGCCAATAACCTCATGTTAAATGCGAACAAGACCCAATGCATTCGATTCTCTCTTCCTAATGTGAATCAAGCCTGTGTTGACATACTAATTAATGGTCAGAAACTCGATCTGGTTGAAAGTACTACCTTTTTAGGAATCACAATTGATTCGAAACTTCAATGGGGCGCTCATATAACTAAACTTTCTAATAGGCTTAGCTCTGCGGCTTACGCTGTTAGGAGAATAAGACAATTGACAGATGTAGCAACTGCTAGACAAGTGTACTTTAGTTACTTTCACAGTCTAATGTCTTACGGGATACTTCTATGGGGGAGTGCAGCGGACATTCAGACTATTTTTCTTTTACAAAAAAGAGCAATTCGTGCTATTTACGGTTTAGGATCGAGAGACTCACTGAGGGAATTATTCAAGGAAATAGGTATACTTACTTTTGCATCACAATTCATATTTGAAAATATAATGTATGTAAGGAAAAATATTTCCATGTTCAATAAAGTAAGTGATTTTACAGATAGAAATTTACGTAATAAGAATGACTTAGTTAGCCCGTATTACAGGCTGAATACAGTCAGTAAGTCTTTTATGGGGAAGTGTATACTTTTTTATAATAAATTGTCAGAATCGGTCCTTGATATGCCAGACAGAAAATTCAAAGCTTATGTAAAGAAAGTACTTTTTGAGAAGGCTTATTATAGGACCGATGACTATCTTAAAGACAAAAAGGTCTGGCTTGAGCTTGGCGCGGGTCCCTCTTAAAGGTTTGTATACTTAGACATGTCATAATTTAGGTACATTGGTACATACTAAATTTACAAATTGACATTATTTTAAATTTCGTAATACTTATAATTCAATTTAATTATGACATAATAAACAATGTAATCTATGTCCATCTATATAACTAATTTTAAGTTTTTAGTTTGTTAGTTGACGTCTTTGGAGAAAACGTGCAGTGCAGTTTGTTGCCGCTTCTTCTGCACTTGCGCCTAGGAAGCGGCGTAAACTTAGCTTTAAGTAACGATTTGACGTCAACATTTGTGCAAAACAAAACAAAGTGACTATTATTAAGAGATATTATAAATATCCTATGATAATAAAGATATTTTGATTTCCATCATTGTTTGCAATTGTTGGCAATACAAGTCTGCAGTAATCGTCTGGCCTGATCTCAAGAAGCTGTAGTGGATAACACCAGCACTGGTCCACCAAACACTAACCAGAATCTTCTTTTTGGTCAGTTTTCGCTTAGGGCAAGGTTTTGCCGGTTCTCCAGGGTCAAGCCATTGTGATGATCGCTTCCGATTGTCGTACAGGATCCATTTCTCATCACAAGTCACGATACGGTTCAAAATCCCCTCATTATTGTGGCGATTAAGCAAAGAAACGCAGCAAGCAACGCGTGTTTGTTGGTTTGCTTCAGTCAATTCGTGCGGTACCCACTTTTCGAGTTTTTTAATTTTTCCGATTTGGCGCAAGTGGATAAGTATCGTTTTGTCACTTACGCCGAAGGCTGCTGCTAATTCAGAAATGGTTTGAGATGGATCCGCTTCCACTATCGCCTTCAATTCTTCGTTATTCACTTGAGTATCAGGTCGTCCACGAGGCTCATTGTGTAAATCGAAATTTCCAGAACGGAAACGTTGAAACCAAAAACGCACCGTTCGTTCGTTAGCGGTGCCTGGTCCATACATGTCGTTAATTCTTCGAGTCGTTTCTGCAGCACTGGTGCCACGGTGGAACTCGTATTCGTAAATACCGCGAATTTTCAATTTGTCCATAGTTGTTGTTATAGCAATGTTGAAACTCAAACAAATGATGTTAAAACAAATGAAATACGAATTTTAAAACAATATTTTTCTGGCTTTATTTCGAAATAAATTTGAATTTGGAATTCCTAATGAAACGCAAGATATTTGATTTTAAAGTTGCCAGTATTGAAAATCGGCAATTTCATATGTAAGGACCTAATATACTACGTACCATCTCACAGTGTTCCATTTGACTCAAAAAATTTCCCTATGCTGATTATCGCATAAATAGATCAAGGAATGCATTTCAAATGCAAGACTAGAACACCCACGTGTCAATTCCAAATAGTTTTAAAAGTTTTAAAATAATACATAATTCGTGACCTTTAGCAAGAAAATTAAAAAAAAAATTCTGTAGGCGTATCTGATCAAGATATATTTTTTTTAATAATACAGTTTAATAGTGGGTCTTTAGTCGCATATTTTACAGTTTTCATTTTTGGATTATCGCCTCTGGTTACCGAGTAATATTTTTTTTTTCAGAATTTTGTTTTTATTTTTTTTTTCTTCCAAAAAACTCAAAAGTGGGACTTGTGACTTGCACTGAAAGATTGCTCTTAATTAGGTCTATTATCCATAAAAAAATCACGTTCCTATGTCGCGGCGTTTGCGACTAAAGACCAACTATTAAACTGTATTAATAAAAAAAATATATCTTGTTCAGATACTCTTGCAGAATTATTTTTTTAAACTTTCTTGCTAAAGGTCACGAATCATGTATTATTTTTTATTAAAAAAACTATTTGGGATTGACACGTGGGTGTTCTAGTCTTGCATTTGAAATGCATTCCTTGATCTATTTATGCGATAATCAGCATAGGGAAATTTTTTGAGTCAAATGGAACACTGTGCATCTTTATTTAGAATTATCTGTGGCAGCTAGCTGTATCCAAAGAGAAAGTAATCTATTAGAGCAGTATCTTTAGAGAAATAAAGACACATGTGCTTTTATAAGGAGTATAGAGTATAGACTTGTGAAATCATATTATCTCTGTTCCTATATTATTGTTCGTGACCATGTAAAAGACAGATAAACGTACAAAAGTAGAAAAAATACTATAATATTAATGTGTAATAATATAATACATATATTATATTACTGTAACTTTTGCTAACGGTACATTATGTATGTATGTTTGAATGAATTTTATAAATAAATGGTGAGTTTACACGGCTGGTTACTTCATATTTTAAAAAAAATTGCTTTAGATTCTCCGGCTCGGCCTGTTCCAGCCGCAGGTCAAACCAGAACACGCTCCAAGAGCCCAGGTATGAACCAATTTTGTTTTGTCTTCCGTGTGTTATTGCTGCATGCTTGTCTGAGAGAAAAGAAAAAACTTTAATTGTACCAGCTGCTTTTTGTCCCGCACAGATTGTACAAGCCGACCGAGAAAATGGTTGTAAATCCGAATCATATTCATAGGCAATGTGGCTACGCATCCCCTGTTGCGATTCACTTTTTCACCTTTAGACCCCACTAAAACGATAAACGTGGCTTTCGGATTTTATGGCTCCGTCTACCCTGTGTTAGGAAAAAGTGATAGTGTATTTATATGTGAACTACCCATTTACTTCGAGTTGGCCGTTACCTCCCTTCGCGCTTCCCCGCACCCCGCCTCCAGTCAGATCTACGGTGCTTGTATAGTAACGATAGCTACGCGTTAGCGTATTGACTAATTTAAGATTTTATAATAGGTATGGGTTTTTTAAATATTATATTTTATTTTTGTTTGTTGCTATCTAAGTACTTTACATCACCAAATTCAATAAATTACAGTGGCACTCCGGGAGTGCCGACAAAAGTGAAAACTTGAACAAGGCGGTGTCGGTTACGGTAACAGTGTCGGGACTCAATGGCTTTTTCCCATCTCAAAAATTGACCAAAGCGCCAAAGAAGTTTTCACAAAAAGATTTTCCTTTAACTAGTTCCAAGATCACGCCGAGCAAGGTTTTCTCATCGATGAAATATTTGCCGCCCTGCTGGTAAATCCGCCATTGTGTAACTGCTTCCACTTCTTCCTGTCATTCACCATATTTGCACTAGCCCCCCGTTCATATCTGTCCTTATAAAATATATCAGACTTATTGAAATCGTACAACAAAATATATTTTGCCTTGATTTCAATATAAGTTTTTTTTACAGCAAGAGAACAGCCACCGGCTAAAGCCGCAAAGATACAACATAATACAATATCTGACAATCAGGAGGCATTCTACGACAGGCACAATATAGAGCGCTGGGTGAAGCAAACAGTGGAGCTGAACGCTGTTAGGAACTCCCCCACCTTCAAGGTGCCCTTACCGCCTAAAGATAACAAACGAAGGAAGCACGGCCCTGTGGTCAAGTCTATGCCGGCGCCTCTGGTCGCGCTTGAGATTATGCCGATGCCTGTGGTTACGCAAAAGCCCGAAAGCGTCGACGCGCCCTCGCCCACACCCTCGGCCGCACTCTCGACCTTCATCCCACTCACAGAAGCACCAGCGGCATGGAGGACAAACGCTAGCTTGGTGGACTTTGATCCAGATGACAATGAGAGCGTATCACCTTGCCCGTCCGTGCGCTATTTGACAGTGCGGGACGTCATCTTCGCATCCGCCAGCGAGCGCCAGATGCGATGTATGAAGTGCTCTTATTGTTTTCGCGTGAGGAAAGTGGAGATGTTGTCAAAAGTAGTGCAGGCGAGTGCTAACGGGCGCGATGACGTGTACGAGTTCGACGAGGAGCGCGACGGCGGCGACGGCAGCGTCAGCGGGTCCGTGCTGCTAAAGCAGTTCCGAGAGCGACGCGGCGCCGGCAGCACGGACATCTACCTCGACCTCATGCCCAGGAGCGATCACATCCTCATCCTCACCAACACCGACGTAAACAGCAAGAAAGTCATGCAAGTAAAACTTATTAAAAGATCAGAGGCCCGGACTATGACGCCAGAGAATTTGGTCAGCAATGAGACCTTGTTTGACCAATTAATAGAAACCATGGATTCACTCCCGCTGCTAGAGCAGACCGATGTCGGTCCGCCGACACCGCCGACATCGGAAACTGAAAGAAATGGCGACGAAGCCGAGTCCACAAATAAGAATCAAGGCAAACAGCTAAAAGTTCAGCCTAATCGCGCGTCGACGTCAAAAAAGTGTAAAGCTTTGTCGCTTTCCGAAGCGAAGCTGCAGTCTGTGCTAACATCGCAAGCAGAGAAGACTCCTGTAAGCAAGAAGACAAAAGCTCGCGCTCGTTCGGCAACTAAAACTAAGGCCGTGACCCCTTCGACCCGCAAGAAGGGCGCGCCCGCGCCCACGGCTGCGTCGTCGTCCGTCGCGGAACCTTCGCAGGCGCCAGTTGCAGGTTCATCGTGGGCGGCAGATGCAGTCGTATGGTGGGATTCCGTAGCGGACCCGTCGCGGGCATTCGTTGCGAGCCTGACGAAGAAGCCTGTTGCAGGCCCGTCACGAGCAACAGTTGCAGGCCCGTTACGAGAACCAGTTGCAGGCCCGTCACGGGCACCAATTGCAGGCTCGTCACGAGCAACAGTTGCAGGCCCGTCACGAGCACCAGTTGCAGGCCCGTCACGAGCAACAGTTGCAGGCCCGTCACGAGCACCAGTTGCAGGCCCGTCAAGGGCACCAGTTGCAGGCCCATCACGAGCACCAGTTGCAGGCCCGTCACGAGCACCAGTTGCAGGCCCGTCAAGAGCAACAGTCGCAGGCCCGTCACGAGCACCAGTTGCAGGCCCGTCACGGGCACCAGTTGCAGGCCCGTCACGAGCACCAGTTGCAGGCCCGTCACGAGCACCAGTTGCAGGCCCGTCACGAGCACCAGTTGCAGGCCCGTCACGAGCACCAGTTGCGACCCCGACACAGGCGCCTGATGCGAGCCCGCCGCAGGAGCATGTCTTGAGCTCGCCGCAGACGCACGTTGCTAGCCCATCGCGGGCTCCTGTTGCAGGCTCATCACGAACTTCTTGGGCGCCCGCTACATCTGCTTCCCGGGCATCCGCTGCGGGCCCGACGCGTGCCGCGGCTGCGATGGCCCCGGCTCCCTCCGCAGCCGCGGCGCCTGAGTTCGAGCACCCAGCGAAGTTAAACAAGCCTCCGTCTGTTTTAAAAGATGCGCCTGTGTACTACCCAACAGAGAGCGAGTTCAATGTGAGTTGGTTTATTTGTTTATATTACACACAGATTAACAGGCAATATACCAAAGCATGTTACATAACAATTTTTACATAATTTGAAACAAGGCATCCTAGTTTATACAACTATAACACAATCACAGTAATTACCAATATATAACTTCGAATTAAATGTCAAATATAATTAAAATGTGAAACAAATATCTCGTAAAAATAAAACAAAGTCAAGTTAGTACATTTGAAATGCCAAATAATTGGTCATTGGTCCCACGTTCCTTTTGACCAACTGAGTCACCCGTGTATGCGTGTGGTATGCGTCTACTGTATATTTAGGGGCCATCTATAAATTACATCACAAGAATGAAATGATTTTTTAACCACCCCCTCCTCTTTGTTGTCACAACTTTGAGACCGATCCCCTAGTGAGACGTCACATATTTTGAGATTATTTACATCTATGTTTTATGGATTAAGCCATGTGGTGCCCGGCAGAGTTTTTTTTTATGTTATAGGGCGGCAAACGAACAAGCGGGTCACCTGATGGTAAGTGATCACCGCTGCCCATGGACAACTGCAACGCTATGGGTGTATCAAGAGCGTTACCGGCCTTTCAGGAATAGACAGGATATAGACTCGTTTTTGGGGTTCCGTAGTCCACAAGGAACCCTTATAGTTTCGTCATGTCCGTCCGTCCGTCCGTCTGTCCGTCCGTCTGTCGCTTCTGCACCGATTGTCACAAAAAAATTGGTGGAGAGATAGATATTAAAGTTCCAAAAGCTGGTTTTTAAAATTATGAAAAAATGATTTTTTTCAGCCCCCCCCCCCCCTCCCATACAATGAAAAGTGAATTTAAAAAATTAAATTGAACTAACCCCAACGTGTGGGATATCGTTGAAAAGGTCTTTTAAAATACAACAAAAACTGCTTTGAAACTATGTAGATCAAACCCCCCAGTCTTGAGATAATCTAATACTAAGTTAAAATTTGAGGTGTCCCCCCACCGTAACTTTTGAAATATTACTAAAATAATTCTGAAAAAAATGTGGTATGATATATACCACATTTTTTTCAAAGTATATACTTTCCATTAAAACTATAGTGGTCTCGGTATCATAGATAGTTATTTTTTAATACGTCATAAATCGTAAACCGCAATTTACCGTTAGAACTTTTATATTATGTTAGGGAGAGCGTACCCATACTACGTGACCCATTTAAGAGGGGGGGAGGGGGGTCTTTTAAATACTACGCTAAGTCGCATGCATCTTTGTCTATGTGTGCGTTCGAGTGTTTCGTTGTTATTACTGTTCGTTTGTTTGCGTAAATGGAATTAGAATCGAAGCGGTGAATGTAGGAGCGTTAGATCTCTAGAGAATTTCTCGATGACTCCTGGTCAATCCTCTATTTGCCAATTTAAGAAGTCAAAACAGTTACTTTTTTCTAAACGTCAAAACAAATATTTTCTACGGGATTTCTATGAAAAACGCACAGCGTGACGTTATAGTTTCTTGGAGTCAAATAGCGTTCAAAATGGATATGATGAATGACAAGTGACATTATTTTGTGACTTTTTATTCTCTTGTCATTACAAAATAACTTCTTTTTGGCCCTGGAACTACACTATTATTAAATAAAAATAAAATAAAACAAAAGATCCAATATTAGTTTATTTAATTATTATATTTTTTTTTTATTGCTTACATTTAATTTGAAACGTCAAGAAACAAATGACCCCTCCCACATAGCGTGTGACGTAATTTATAGATGACGCCTTAGGCTAGGAAGGGACACAAAAGTTGTGTCCAGGACAGGGCGGAATTTCCTAAGGTACTTGCAATATGCGTCCCCGTTCCCCGTCCCCGCACCTCTCCCCCGTTCTTGTGCCGCCGTGCACACGTCAATGGGTGTGTGTTCGCCCACTCTCGCCCTGAGACAAGGCGAGAACGGGGGAGAGGTGCGGAGACGGGGAACGGGGACGCATTGCAAGGGACCCTAGGAGATTCCGTTTTGTAGGTAATACACTTACTGTCTTCTGTGGTTCAGGACCCAATAGGGTACTTCGAGAAGATCATGCCCTTGGCGAGCAAGTATGGCATCTGCAAGGTGGTGGCGCCGGCGTCGTTCAAGCCGAGCTGCACATTCGGAGACACAATCCGATTCAACGTGGCAAATCAGTACATAGGGCGGCTGTACAGCCGCTGGGGACCGGCTATAAGGGAGTTATGTGCCATAAAAGTGTACCTCGCCTCGCAGAGCGTCACCTTCGACAGGGCTCCTCTTGTAAGTACCGACTGTCTTATTGTGTATCTGTAAATACCTTTTTAATAATTAGTAAATAATAAGGACAACTCAGTAATATTTATTTATTTATTTCTACTAACTATCCAACCCTAATGCGATAAAAGTTGCTTAACCTAATAACATATGACAAAATATGCCACCCTTATGAATTCATTCAGAGAACAACCGAACATAAGCCGTGTTGTTCTCGGCAGCGTAGAATAGGACCACTCCAAGTCTTCCCGTGGATGTCGAAGAAGGCGACTTAGGAAACACAAGCTGAACAAAGCTTTTAAACATCAATGAGACCTCTCCAAAAAGTCTGGCCAGCGTGGGGAGTGTAGGCCAAATCGATGATGGATAAATCACATTGATTAAGCTAGCCCCAAAGTAAGTTTAAACTTGTGGAACTTTTAGTATTGTGCTATATGTTCCTAAGGGAATGTTGTTTAGTATAATGGACCGAATTCACTGTCTTAATAGTTTCAGTATGTTTTATTAAACCCTGTATAATTATAAGGCACCCTGTATATATATGACGTATGCTTTTTATTAACCGACTTCAAAAAGGGAAGGTTATCAATTCCTCGGAGTCTTTTTTTTTATGTATGTTCCCCGATTACTCAATAACGCCTGGACCGATTTGGAAAATCCAATATTAGTTTGAAAAGGTATACTTTCCAGGCAGTTGTAGTAAACGAAAATCACTTGAAAAAACACGTCATCTATGTATAACAGTTGTTTGAATATTTAGCTTTTCCGGTATTGAAGTCGGTTTTTTTATTTTGAAAAAGTATTAATAATTATTGAATGTTAGTTGGACTCTGTGGAGTTGGACCTTCCTCGGCTGTACCGCACCGTGCAGCGACTCGGCGGGCTCAAAACCGTGATTGAGAAGAAACGCTGGGGGCGCGTCGCGGAGGACATGCGCTTCCTGAAGGGCGCCAAGCTCCAGAAGAAACTCGACGAATTCTACGTCCGGTACCTGCTGCCCTACGAAACGCTGTCCAAACGTGAGCATTCATTTATTTATTTTCACTATCCCACAATCCGCTAGTTTCCAACAAGGCAAAACAGATACTTTTTTCGAAACGTCAAAACAAATATTCTCTATGGAATTTCTGTGAAAAACGCACGACGGCGAGGCGTCATAGTTTCTTGGCTTAATATCAGTTTTTCGGCATTAATAAATCTAAAGACAACGTTTAAAATAGATATGATAAATTACAAGTGACATAATTTTGTGACGTTTATTCTGATAACATTACAAAATAATTTATTTTTGACCCTGGATAGTGGTTCCCGGCCCCCGGCAGAGTAGATTAGGACCACTTCAAGTCTTCCCGTAGATGTCGTAGAAGGCGACTTAGGAAACACAAGCAAAACAATGCTTTCCACCCGGCCCCTCTGGCCAGCGTGGAGAGTAGGCCAAATAATCTGGCTGCTCTGGCCAAGTATGGCTTTTCGTGCTCCTACAGTGCAGACTAAAAAAAGATCTGATGATGACTATCCCACAATCTCATAATTTTTGTGGTATACTTTACTTAGAAGCTGTCACGCCGTTAGGGTCTAGACAGACGGACTGCAATTCGTCATCTGTCATATGACATAATTTTTAGGGTTCCGTACCCTTACAGGATCACTCTTGCGGCTGTCTGTCCGTCCGTCTGTCACAGCCAATTTGCTCCGAATCTACTAGACCGAATCAGGTGAAATAAAGTTTTGCAAACCTTACTGTGTCATATATAAAATGAATAAGCTCGTTATGAGGATCTCAAATATGTTTTTGTTATTATTGTAAAATGAATAGTTTTGATTTTATTCATGAAAGAAGACGACAATTGACCATTCGACCATAAGACCATTGACCAATTGATCTCCGAAACTACTGAGCCTAAAATTTAAAAAAAAATTCAAAATATAGTTCATTGCTTGCAGAATACAGGAAAACCTATAAGAATTCAATCAATTGTACGGAACCCTCTACGCGAGTTTAACTCGCACTTGGCCGGTTTTATTTTTATTAGTCAGACGGTCAAAGCAAGATAAATGTCGACGATAGCTGTATGGGAGTTAATTTTACGTGATTAAAAATGAATTATTTTTTACACTGAGTTGAATTAACAGAAACATCGGATATTTCTAATGGTAACGAGGAATGTTATTCCTAACAGCAGAAAAATGTTCTAGCGTTTTTAAAATTTCATCCCTTCCCTATTTGGCAGGCGGAGTGCAGTCGAAATGCGGTCCGTAGACTTGGACTAAAACATTTACCGACTTTCTATGAAAAAGATAAACAGCTGTTAAACGCTAAATGATACTAAAAATAATACACACTCGTTTTAGCATCTTTTTGGTTTTTTTTTTCATTGACCTTTGAAATCGCGCCGCGGGCTCTGAAGCAGTACAGCTGAGGATGCAACCGGGAACGCGCTTATATGTCTTCATATAGTTAGTTACAGATGTTAGAATCCTTTTCTTTTCACACGAAACTTTAGATTAATAATAATAATAATACATGTTCGGGTTTAGGGCCCCTCCGCAGCACCTATACTTTAATTTTTTCTTTCATATTATGAGACTAAAAATTATGTCAAAAAACTGTTCTAAAAAGTTTAGTGAAGATTACAGTAACATTATGTCAAACATAGTTATGACAAAAAAAACAGTGGCACTCCGGAAGTGCCGACAGAAGTGAAAATTTGAACACAGTGGTGTCGGTTATGGTAACAATGTCGCGAGTTCAATGGTTTTTTCCCATCTCAAAAAATGCCCAACTCGCCTAAAGAAGTTTTCATTTCAAAAATATGACAAATGATATTATGACAAACAATATTACTAATTGAAAATTTAGGAAAATGAAGGGGATCCCGTTTTATTTGTACAGAGGAGCGTGAAAGCATCAAGGCGGCCGTGTCCAAGGCTTGGCACAAGAAGAACGGCAAAATCGCCGATCGCGCCATGAATCCGCTACACCGGCAGAAGCAGGTGCTGGGCGAGAGTCCGTGCTCGTCCGACACCGACGAAGACTGCGACGACATCTCCAACGCGCTGCAGGAGGCTGAGGACTGCATCGTCACTGGCCGGAGGATGGCACTCGTCAACTTCGCCAAGGTACGTGTTCATCATAAGCACTATCAGATCTTAACTTTTTTGGTTGGGCAAATTGTAAATATGCGCCCTATGTCCAGTTATGCAACGTGGATGGGACATACCTGTAATAAATTGATCCACGGTCTATACTAGATCATTATAGTATAATGAAATTAAATTAACAGCCAAAAAACAAAAAAAAAAAAAGCATTTCCATACAAAAATGTGCAGCCGCTCGGGCAATTTGTATGGGAATGTCAAAATTTTGTTTGGTCTTTCGACTGTTATTTTTATTTCATTATACTATAATTATCTAGTTTAACACGTGGTTTGATTTATTACGGGTATGTCCCTTCCACTTTGTATATGCCGGGGTGGGGCGGGGAGACATGAAGTCTTTAAATTTGCCGCCTTTAACCAGCCGCCGCCCCATTGTGAACCATTACCACAGAATACAGTAAGAGTAAACAGAAGGGACTCTTCTAAGGTACGCGCAATATACGTCCCCGTTCCCCGCACCCGCACCTCTCCCCCGGTTCTTGACGGCCAACGTGAGAAATCGAGGCGAAAACGGGGGAGAGGTGCGGGGACGGGGAACGGGGACGCCTGGGTGACGCATATTGCGCGTACCTTAGGAGTTTCCGGCCTGTGCCATTACCGCTATAAAAAATGTCTTGGGTAGCGGGGGTGGGAATATTATGTTGATGAAAATATTCGATATTGCCGCCCAGCTGTGATAGAGATAAGATGAATCTAGTTTATTACATCAATTGAATATAAAAATAATCAAAAGTGATGGACCAAGAGTCATTGTCCCGATAGTCGTGTCGGCGAACGGTATTATAGCGACGAGTCTTGACCAACATCTCAGTGTTGACTGTCTCACTAGATAGCTGGGTCAAGGGTTAGATTCGGAGGACAGTAGTCCTGGACACGGCACGCATTGTCAGAAGATTTCTTTCTCCGCGGCCTTAACCGCCGGAGGCTTCGACCTTGCCCCGTTGCCAGTAAGCAACTTGTTAAGGTTTTTATAATGTGTTTATAGTATGTAGTAAGCATGTTTTATATTTTACTTTTATAAATGTTTTATATAAACCTAATCTAAAAGTAAACATTAATAAATCAATAGTAAATTTAATATAGAGTAGGTAATCTAGCCGTGTGGTTTTCGGCAGAGTAGAATAGGACCACTCCAAGTTTTCCCGTGGATGGTCGATTATTTTTAAATAATCTTAAAGACGGACTAATTAGAATAGTTTAGAATAGTGCTTTTCTGACCTGGTCATCACTGCTACTATAGAAACCAATAAAGGTCGGGCGCACTCCGCAGTTTAGGAATGAAACTGGGATTTCTGTAGGTATCTGAACGCTGAACCATATCGCTTACCACATTGAGTAGATATTACTTTGAATACCTTTGCAGAGTAAGATTCAATTCAAATTCAATTCAAAAATATCTTTATTATCATAGGATATTTATAATATCTCTTAATAATAGTCACTTTGTTTTGTTTTGCACAAATGTTGACGTCAAATCGTTACTTACAGCTAAGTTTACGCCGCTTTCTAGGCGCAAGTGCAGAAGAAGCGGCAACAAACTGCACTGCACGTTTTCTCCAAAGACGTCAACTAACAAACTAAAAACTTAAAATTAGTTATATAGATGGATAGTTATATTTATTATGTCATAATTAAATTGAATTCTAAGAATTACGAAATTTAAAATAATGTCAATTTGTAAATTTAGTATGTACCAATGTACCTAAATTATGACATGTCTAAGTATACAAACCTTTAAGAGGGACCCGCGCCAAGCTCAAGCCAGACCTTTTTGTCTTTAAGATAGTCATCGGTCCTATAATAAGCCTTCTCACAAAGTACTTTCTTTACATAAGCTTTGAATTTTCTGTCTGGCATATCAAGGACCGATTCTGACAATTTATTATAAAAAAGTATACACTTCCCCATAAAAGACTTACTGACTATATTCAGCCTGTAATACGGGCTAACTAAGTCATTCTTATTACGTAAATTTCTATCTGTAAAATCACTTACTTTATTGAACATGGAAATATTTTTCCTTACATACATTAAATTTTCAAATATGAATTGTGACGCAAAAGTAAGTATACCTATTTCCTTGAATAATTCCCTCAGTGAGTCTCTCGATCCTAAGCCGTAAATAGCACGTATTGCTCTTTTTTTTAAAAGAAGAATAGTCTGAATGTCGGCTGCACTCCCCCATAGAAGTATCCCGTAAGACATTAGACTGTGAAAGTAACTAAAGTACACTTGTCTAGCAGTTGCTACATCTGTCAATTGTATTATTCTCCTAACAGCGTAAGCCGCAGAGCTAAGCCTATTAGAAAGTTTAGTTATATGAGCGCCCCATTGAAGTTTCGAATCAATTGTGATTCCTAAAAAGGTAGTACTTTCAACCAGATCGAGTTTCTGACCATTAATTAGTATGTCAACGCAGGCTTGATTCACATTAGGAAGAGAGAATCGAATGCATTGGGTCTTGTTCGCATTTAACATGAGGTTATTAGCCGAAAACCAATCAGAAATTAAAGATAAGGTGCTGTTCACCGCGCTAGCATCACTGTTATGTCGATCTATTTTAAATATTAGCGAGGTGTCATCGGCAAACAGCACCATGTCAGCCTCTTTCTCAACCATGTAAGGCATGTCATTGACATAAACTAAGAAAAGGAACGGTCCTAGAATTGAACCTTGGGGTACGCCCATTTTCACATTAGACCCGTGTGATTTTACGCCGTTTATATCAACAGTTTGAAGCCTATCTGTTAAGGACCGTATGCGTAAAGCCACGTGGTCGGATTTGGCTCTGAAATATGCAAAATTTTCCCGCTAGGGGATAAAAATGTCAAGATGAAGTTACATAGAGTTAATAATGTGTAAACGGGACAATAGATGTAGGTAATCATAAATTGTAACGTAGAATTAGTATACAGCTTACTTGTTTCTTTTCGTCAAGACTTCCAGTCCGCGATACTTATTAACATTTTTAAATCAATCAAATCAAAGAATTATTTTGTTTGAATTATTATTTCTGAATTAAGGCCTTGGCAGACGTCATTATAATGTACTTAACACTTTAGTAGACAGACTATCAGTAGAAAAAGTAAAGTCGAAAATACAGTAGTGTGCGTGAATGCAAGACGTTTATTTAAAAAGCGAGTTTAAATATATGTGAAATTCATATAGCACTTTCTAAAAAATCCAAGTTATAGTTATTCGAATCTTGCGTAATATTTATTACTTTTTCAATTTATTAGTCGACCTCCGTGGCGATTCCTTAACACGCTAGTCCGTCACTCGGAGGTTCTGGGTTCGATTCCCAGCCAGGGCAAGTTGGTAAATGGCCTTTTTTAATTTGTCCTAGTTCTTGGGTGTTTATTTTATCCCATCAAAAACATAAATGTAAAAATGCCAAGTTCAAATTCCGACAAAACAATTGAAATTTAAATAGCTGCCAAGTTATGTAGGTAGAGAAAACTGAAATTTATTCATAAGGAACTCAACATTTAACTTGAACAACATTAAGATTGAAAGCACGGTCACCCATCCTAACTGTGACCAAGCTAGTAGTTGCTTAACCTGTAAAAGCACGGTCATTCATCCATCAATTTTTGAATTTATTGTATGCGAAGTGGAGTGAAATATTTGCACAAGTGGTTTTGATTACTCGTATTTTGAAATTTGTTAAAGCGCAAATGATAAAGAACCCTTAGAATAGGGAATCTGTTTCGTTTCACGCAACTTTTTAGGGTTCCGTAGTAAACAAGAAACCCTTATAGCTTCGTCATGTGTGTCTGTCCCCAGTTTTACTCATAGACTATTAGTACTAGAAAGCTGTAATTGGGCATGGGCGGGCATGGATATGTGGTAATAAAAACTTGAAAAAAAAAATGTGTGGTGTGAGACGTCGTTGAATAGATCTTTCAAAAATATTGTAAGATTATGAACACCCTTTTTCGTTTAAGCAATCCGTTTGTGAAATATTTGGTTTTTGATTGCAAATTTTTGTTAGAATCATGTGTCTTCCCTCTTTGTCAGTTAAACGGTTACAATACAATACAATACAAAAATCTTTATTGCACCAAATAAAAAACAATAAAAAATTACAAAGTTTACGGAACTTATAAATAAATAAGGTACAAGAGGCGGCCTTGTCGCCGAAGCAATCTCTTACAGGCAACCATAAAGAGAAGGAGTGCGAAGTATATTAGTAAGATAACAGGTGGCGCAGTTAAATTTAAAATATAAATTATAAATAACCAATAGATATTAAAATACTTATACAAAATATATATTATAAAAAGAAGATATATTATAAAGAAAAGATTCAGTTCATGATACTGAACAACTTTTCCTAAGGAACACATTATTAAATATGAAAAGAAAATGTTTGCTTTCCATTCGACCTCCGTGGTTTAATTGTTAACACGCTAGACCGCTAATCCGGAGATTCTGGGTTCGAGCCCCAGCCAGGGCAAGTTAGAAAATGGTCTTTTTCAAATTGTCCTGGGTCTTGGGTGTTTATCTATGTATGTATTTATCATAAAATATAGTATAATGATACTATATTTTATTTAACTCAATGGAGTTAGTATCCCATAATACAAGTTTAAAACTTACTTTGGGGCTAGCTTAATTAGTGTGATTTGTCCTTACATATTCCATACATATATTACATAAATATTACATTTTGCCAAATCTTGTGTGTAAGAGATCAAAAATATTTTTTGTATTTCGTTTGTTCCTTGGTGAAAGTTGTTCAGTATCATGGACTGAATTCAGACCTAAAGTTAGGCAGTTTTTAGTTACATAAAACAAGTAGGTACTGACTACGGAACCCTACACTGCACGTGGCCCGTCACGGCACGTGGCCGGTTTATTTTGGTTAAGTTGAAATTTTAGGGAACCATAGACAAATTTATGATATTTCTGCGTAAATCAATATTACTTATCGCTGACAGGACGTTCTCAAAAATACAATCAAATAGTATTTTACGCGAGCGGTGACTTGGAAAACTACACGTTTTGTGTTCCACTGACAGAAAATATTTACATTTGAATTTTCTTTGTGAAACAATACGTTTAGCGACCATCTGCAATCGTAACACCTTTCACTTCTATTCACCTTATTATGTAAGTTCGGAGAGTAAAAAAGGATTGCACGTTGAACAGATCAACGTCTTGGCTTAGCAGCTGTATGTCCTCAATCAATGACTTGACTGTTTGATTTTGTACAATATTTTTAACGAATCAACAAAGAGCACTAAAAAGAAATCTTTTCCTGAAAACGGCTAAAAAATTGGTTGATTAATGAAGCAGTAATTAGCATTATTGCACCCTTTTATTTTTTATCTTCTAATAGGTTTTACTGTAATAAGGTAAAGAACTATTAACTGTATCTTTTTCAAAAGTTTGGGTTCAGTGGTTTCGGAGATAAGGATATTTTTATTATTTATTTTCAAAAATAACTTCAATAACACCAACTTAAAAAATATAGAAAATATATTTAATATTATCATAAAATGCTCTTTCATTTGATATTTTACGCGATATAGTTCACGAAACCCTCATTGACGAAATGTCTCATTTATTTCCCATAAGTGGCCCCAATTTTTTTTTAATTTATTCATTTACCTACATTTTACTTCCGTCTTTGGGTCACAAATTTACATTATGTGCACCACATTTCAACTGAATCTGTCCAGTAGTTTAGTAGGGGGGGTCAATTTTGGCCCATTTTCTTAAATAACTTAAAAATACCGATCTAAAAAATAATAAAATATATATATATATTTAAAATTGTCATAAAAAGTTATTTCATTTGATATGTCACACGATTTTGTTATCAAAACTTTTTTTTAATGTCTAATTTACCCACCATAAGTGGCCTCCTTTTTTAAATTTAATTTATTTACGTTATACGTCTATCTTTGGGTCACTAAGTTACATAAATGTAGGTACTAAATCTCAACTTAATCATTCTAATAGTTTCGTAGCAAATAGGCTGTGACTTACGGACAGACAGACAAGCGAAACCCTAAAAACAGTAAAAACACCAAAAAAAAATCAGTTCCTATACAAATTTCCCGGGCGGCTGCACACTTTTGTATGAAAATGCAGTTTTTTTTTTTTTTTTGACTGTTATTTTAATATCATTATACTATACAAGCAGTCCACCCCGACTTCGCCCTTGGTACACACAAAGCTTATGTCACTCGGGGATAGTGTACCTTTCCAACGGTGAAAGTTTTTTTTAAAACGGTCCAGTAGTTTCGGAGCCATGTAATGCAAACAAACAACCAAATCTTTCCTCTTTATAATATTAGTATAGATAAATAGCCTACTATAGCCTGCCTGCCTAGCCAAGTATAGATCTAGTATAGCCTGTGGTTCGATATATTACGCATAATGTCAATTCGTATTTTGATATACATTCATGGGGAAAAGTTGTTCAAAATTTCAGACTGAATCACCCCTCAAAATAATTGTAAAACCCTAATTGAACAGCACCTTTTATTACAAAAACAGTTAATACCTATGATTCCGCGACCCGAGAAAGTTCCAATCGGATTTTCACCCTAATCGCCAATTCAAAAATATAGGTAATAAATCAAACCAAATTATTTTTTTCAGACTTAATTTTCAATAAAAAAAAAAATGTGCGATGCCGTATCTGCGATAGCATTACATCTTTGCTTGAATTTCAACAAAATGTCAAAACTGTACCATAGTGTAGCAAAAGTATGACATAATTTGGCAGTTTGTACATAGTTTTTTATTGAAATATTTTAGACTGTAATGCAATTTACGTAATTCGAAATAGGATTTTTTTGAAAAATTCGACACGGCCTCCTTTCTGAATGCCCGGCGGGCAACTGAATTTGTATGGAAGAATCATGGCCGCCATTTCAGAGAATTCTGTCAAAAACGTTGCAAAACATCCAATTTTTAAAATTATTTTTTTTATTATTGCGTGATTCCATTGTAAGCAAATATTAAGAATAATGTTTCAAAATAGGCTTTATTTTTATAAAATATATGCAATCCCTTGCTAGAATATTTTTTTACGCAGAAAAACAAGCCAGTTTGTAGCAAGATTTTCTAAAATATTTCTTTCAGGTTTCTTTACAATTATCTTACTTTTTCTGAATGAAAATTAAAAAAATACGGTTTTCGTCTACTGGCTAGTCTATTTACCTATAACTAGGTATATAATTTTCTTAGTGGTCTTTTCTACTTAAGCCATAACTATGCGTTTTGCATGTTTTTGGGTAAATTCAATGCTTGTTTTTAGGAAAACTACAAAATATATTAAAAAAACCTTTTTTTCGTCTACTGTCCCAACTCTTCCTCTATCTATGTGTATACATTATTTGACTTAAATCAAACGCTTTCTGTACAAACTTGTTGCCCGCGCAAACCCAGTTTACATGGTGCCGACCCTTAAGTAAGATTCTATTAATTTAATTGACTTATCATCAAAACCGTATTGACGAAATTTGAGCAAAAGTGTTGGATGATCAACGCAATCAAATGCTTTAGAAAGATCGCAAAATGATCCGATTGCATCATTTCTGTTTTCCCACGCGTCGTAGATATTAGTAATAAGTGCTACTCCTGCATCGGTGGTCGATTTTCCAGCAGTAAAGCCTTATTTTTGGCTATGGAAAAGATTATTGGTCTTAGTGAAGTAGCATTTGATTGAGCATTATCTTTTCGAACACCTTACTCAAAACTGGCAGAATAGAGATAGGTCTGTAGTTGCCAGGGTCTGTTTTTTCTCCTTTTTTGAATAAGGGGGATTAGTTTACTACATTTCATTAAGTTAGGAAATATGCCTTCATCAATACATTCGTTAAATATAAAAGCTAAATCGGCAGCAATTATGTGTATAATATGACTTACTACGGCTACTGACATGCCCCAGTGATCTTCTGATTTTTTAAAATTTAACTGTTTAAAAGCATCTATTATATCGCTAGGGCTAACATGCTTAAAATTAAATTTAGAATCACAAGGGCTAACATTACTCTTAAGCAAAGCCTCAGCACGCTGGGCGCTAGAACTCACATTAGAAGTGAGTTCCAAAGGAATGTTAGTAAAATAATCATCAAATATATTTACTATTTCTTCAGTTTTTGAAGTATTTTTACCACTACATTTGATTCGGCAAATATTTTCTTTGGTTTTATTTTTACCTGTTTCCTAATTTATGACACTCCATGTTTCTTTAATTTTATTAGGAGCATTATTTATTTTTTTGCTAATACTATTCGACTTGGCTCGTCTACAAACTTTTTTAAATATTTTAGAATAATTTCTAACATATTCTATAAAAGAAGGATTAAAGTTATATTGTTTTTAGGCATTTAGATCATATAACCTGTTACTACTTATGTAGATGCCGGTAGTAGCCCATTCACTAAACTGTGATTTACTATGAACTACTACTCTTTTTTGTTTCAATGTTTTAGAATACTCAGAGGAAACAGTACTAAATAGTTTATTATAATGGTCGTCAGGATTATTTCCTGTATATACCACTGATAATAATTTGTTATCTAAATTATTTTTAAGTTTTTTTATGTTTTTAGAAGTAATCGGTCTACACAAGATCTTATCTTTTCTCAAATTACTGGTGGACTCTTTGACAAAAGCTACATATACACCAGAATGATCTGAAGGCAATTTATTAATAACAGATTTATCACAATATTGAATATTACTAAAAAAATTATCAAGACATGTGCCAGATGTAGCTGTAATTCTGGTTGGCTCAAAAAATAAGTTTTCTAATCCATAACACTTAAAAAGATTTAGGAATTGTGTGGTCTTTGGATTATGTACTAAAATATCAACATTAAAATCACCGCAAATAATTAAATTCTTTTTACTAGTTGAACAGGACTTAAGAACCTGGTCCATTGCTTTTAAAAAACTTTTGAAATTACTATCTGGTGGACTTATACACAAACGATTATATGATGATCAAGCTCGGCACAGGCCACCTCACAACAGCGCTCAACAGAATGTCTGACAATATCCTTCCGCTCTTTGCTACGGAAAGAATCTTTTATAAAAATTATAGAACCCCCTCGTTGAGCAGACTTTCTGTTAAAGCAGCTAACAATATTATAGTTGTTTAGGCTGAATATAATCTGACTCTCCTGCAGCCAATGTTCAGTCAAACATAAAATGTCCACATCCATTTATTTTAAAACTAATTCTACTAATAATTCTTTGCCGGAAAGACCTTCTAAATTTTGATGAAGTATTCTTAATTCATGAGGCCTTCCCGTTGTCTGAATGGTCAGTTTAAATCTGTCGTCAAGTCTACAGAATTACCGTTACATAAACTTGGTAAGTGTAGGTGTCTTAAAACTAGAATCTTGTTTACAATGTAAACTCGTCCAAAAATTAATATTATTTGCTATCAATGTAGCAATCTTATGTCTAAAATATTTTGAAGGATAAATATCATCTTTTGTCACATGACATTCACTTATAAAATTGTTAGTGTCAAAAAACACTAATTTATCACTATAACGACATGTCATATTATGTATCAAAGTATTGAGATAGTGAATGATTTTGTTCGTTTTTGGAGACTGGCAATGTAGATATGGGAACGCACATAATATTATTTTGCTTACTTCTAGTTCAGATAAATAATCCATACAGCTGATTATTTCTTTCTTTCCTACTTTTTTACTTTTGCCTATTAATAATACACAGTAGATTTACAATTCAGTTTGGTTGATTTAATTTTATCTAAAATTTGAGTATAGGTTGCATCTGGGAAGCAGTAATTTATACAATTTTTATCTAGAATTTTGTTTAACATGCAACCCATATTGCGACCTATACTGTCAGAAAATACTATTGTATTACATGGAGGGTCAATAAAGTCAACACAATCAGACACATTACTACACAAACTACCGTCACAAGGAGAGAGCTCTGGTGTGGAGACACTGATGGTGGGCTGGGTGAATTGCCCGCAGGTACATTGCTTAGTTAATAAATCAAGAGTTTCTTGATTGTACCTGCTGTCGTTAATCAATTTCTCCACGGTCAGCATGTGTTCGGTATTTTGTTTTTGTTGGAGGTCATACTTAGAGAATAATTTGGAATAGTCCTCCTGCAACTTAATAATATGAGATTCAAGTCTAATCCTGTTGTCCTCATATGATCCTGACTTTCCGCCAATTGTTTATTACATAGCTCTAACTCTGACTGCAATTTACAATTTAATGAACTGGATTTTAATAAACATGATTTCCTGAGATTAATTTTTAATTTATTATTAGTTTTCTCAATTTTTTTGGATAGTTTTACATATTTTTTAACTTGGTTATGACTAATCATTGATTTTAAGATATCTAAATCAATACTACTCGATGATGTCTCACTAGTGAGATCAATAACTGGAGAATTAGTTGAGGGAGACATAGCGACACTATCAATGAGCTGGTCATATAGGCTGGACACCTCTGCTGACTGACGCATCTGGGCATCTTGCTCATAGCTATTAATTTGTCTGTATGCCTCGCCCAACTCCTTTTCTAATTCAGTGGTACGTCTGAGGGTCTGCTTATACGTATCACCACATTGGCGGAAAGAATCTATTTCTAACTTTGATCGGTTCAGCTGCTCACTCAAATCATCACATAACTGAAGACTCTCAGAGAGTTTCTCAAGTCTAATGTTGTTATTTCGCATCAATACATATTCGCGTTCATTATCTTCCCTTTCCAGTAATAATTTCTCGTTGTCTTCTTTTTCTGCCTTGAGCTCGAGTAAGACTTGCTTCAGCTGGATTTCCAGTTGTCGGGTAGTCTCAGCACGGGTTGAGGACATATTTTACAAAAAGGGACAGATGTAATGTCTAGGGAAGATAATTAAGGCTAGAATTGCACGATAAAGCTAGCAAAACCGATCACCTAACTAAAAAATAACAATAACATAACCTAATCTACTTTGTCAATTTACATAAAAATTAGATGTGTTTATGTACGATAATTTTCGCAAATATGAAAAATTGTGCACAAAGGACGCTGTGTTTTAGTGAAATATATAAACGGGATTAAATATTGTACCGTTCTTACCTTGTAAAAGTTGTAAAAAGCCGGTAACAATTTATACCCACTGAACGTCAACTTGGACAAAATACACTAAATTTACACAAACAAATTATGAATTATGTAAGCACCTATCTCATTTTACGATTAAATAATATTATTTAATGAATTAAACTATAAAAATATTTAAATTTACAATATTAAATACGGAGCAATAAAATTGACATATAAGCTCCTGGGTTGCCAGCCGCCAAAAAAAAAAGACTTCTGTATGTGAGTACTAGTCCTTATTATGAGGTTTAATTTAGCAAAAGACCATGGGGATTTTGTATGAACCCCGTCCCCACCCTACAACAGTCTTGGGATACGTGTCAATTTCTTCATTGGGACCCAAAAAAGCCTAAAGTACCTGTGTTAGTTGCAAAAACTATTGGGTTTATTTATGTGAAAAAATAACTTTTCGGCAAAAATGTTTAAACAAAAATTATTTCTCCCCAAACATAAAATTATAAATTAAAAAAAACTATTATAAACACCACGTAGTACGTCGCCATAGTAAAAAAAAAATATCCAGTTATCCTACTAGACGCTTCAAATGACACTTATGTCCAATATGTTTGAGGGTGGGGACGCTTTTTTTCATAATCCTTTCCTATCCAAGACTGTTCCTTGTGTACCTTTTAGGTCAATCATTGAACTTTCCGTCCAGGTGGCCCAAACCATGATGGAGAACCACTTCCGCAGCAACCAGACGCTGACTCCGCAGCAGGTGGAGGAGACTTACTGGAAACTCGTGTTGCTCGCCGAAGAGCACGTCTGCGTCAACACAGCCTATATTGACACGGGCGATGAGGGACACGGCTTCCCTAAAAACAAGGCGGACCCGTACGGGCGACACCCTTGGAATTTAAAGGTATTGGTTTCTAATAAAACATTTTTGAAGATAGGTTTTGGAAGTATACGGAATCTGTTGTCAACAACTCGAGCGAATAACATGTACGGTGAGCGAACATCTACCTATCTGACTCCTCCTTCCAAGGTATTTTTTTTTGTGTCAAGGCACCAGTATTTTTATGTCAATGTAATAAGGTTGAGACTCGTCTGTGTTTGAGATGTCAAATCTGGCCGTTACGGAGGTGAGAAGTAAAGAGACTTCATAAAAACTAATGTACCTACATGTGTTCTTTTATTTTTTTGTTTGTTCCTCAATAACTTCTCCGTTTCTAATTGATTTATTTAGCGAAGGAGGAGGTTCTCAATTCGAATGTATATATAACGTCTAACAAAATATACTGAAACTATTTTAAGGGTGAATTCAGTCCATGATACTAAACAACTTTTCCCAAGGAACGCATATCGAAATATCAAAAATATTTTTTTGCTTTCCATATAAACTCGGATCAGCTTGTATGGTAGGCCAAAAAATATTTTTCATATTTCGATATATGTTCCTTGGGGAAAGTTGTTCAGTATCATGGACTGAATTCACCATTAAAATAGTTTCAGTATATTTTGTTAGACCCTGTATATTTTTATATATGTTCCTCAATAACTTTCCGTTTTTTAAAAGACTTAGAAAAAAACATATTTGTAGGAGTTACATGCCGGTTGGTTCCATTGTCACCAGAACATGCTCTCCATACAGACTCGGATCAATTGACCGGCAATCTCAACATTTTTTTTTATATTTCGATATATGTTAATTGGGGAAAGTTGTTCACTATAATGGATTTAGACTTTAAATAGTTCTAGTATATATTGTATAGGAGGCCAAAAAATATTTTTATATTTCAATGTTCCTTGGGGAAAGTTGTTATGTCTCCATATCTACTACGCTAGACCGCTAATCCGGAGGTTCTGGGTTCGATCCAGGTTCGAGCCAGGGCAAGTTGGAATATGATCTTATTTTAGATTATTCTGGGTCTTGGGTGTTTGTATAAAGTATTTATTATAAAATATAGTGTCGTTGAGTTAGTATCCCATAACACAAGTTTTAAAAAACTTGCTTTGGGGCTCGCTCAATCAGTGTGATTTGTCTTTATCCTTATACAACGTGGAATGGACATACCCGTAATAAATCGAACCACGGTCTATTAGATCATTATAGTATATTGAAATTAAAATAACAGCCAAAAACAAAAAAAAAACAGCATTTCCATACAAAAGTGTTCAGCCGCCCAGGCGATTTGTATGGTAATGTAGTTTTTTTTTTTTTTTCTAATATTAATTTTATTATACTACTAGCTTTTGCCCGCGGCTTCGCTTGCGTATCCCACGGAAACATTATTCCGGCATGAAAGGTACCCTATGTCCTTCTCAGTACTCCTAACTAAGTGTATGCGAAATTTCAAGAAGATTGGTTCAGTAGATAAAGCGTTAAGAGGTAACAAACAAATATACAAACTCACTTTCGCATTTATAATATTAGCTAGGACTAGGATAATGATCTAGTATAGATAGACCGTGGTTCGATTTATTACGGGTATGACCCTTCCACATTGTATAAAAAAAATATATTTTTTGTCCAGATGATAAGCCAGAACCCGGGCAACGTGCTTCACATGCTCGGCTCGGTGCTCGGCGTGACCGTGCCCACGCTGCACCTCGGAATGCTGTTCTCGACCAGCTGCTGGCACCGCGACCCGCACGGTCTGCCCTGGATGGAGTACATGCACAGCGGACCCGCCAAGATATGGTAACTGTACCGACTGTTAGGCTGTCTGTCCACCGAAGCGGAACGGGACGTACGTACACGTACGACGTACGTCCGCTTCCCGGTTTTGTATTAATTTCTAAACTATTTCGTGAACTAGTGTTCATTGAAGTGGAGCGGAGATTTTGTGCCATCCTATTGGTTAATATTTCTCCGCTTCGGTGGACCGGCAGCCTTAACATTTAAATGTATACGCCTTAATCCCGATACCATCCGACTTTGGTCGCGCGACCGGCCGCATGCGGTTAATGATTAAAATCAACCGTGTAAATGGTCAGTTGAGGGGTATTTATTTACACTGGTCGATTTTCGCCGTGCGGCTAATCGCTTCACAAATCGCCTCACAAAGCCGCATCGCTTTACACAGTTGACTGAAATCGCCCAATATTATGCAGAACGAGCTGACTGTCGCACTTCTTTTTTTTTTTCGCTGTTGCCAACGAAAAAAAGATAAAAAAAAGACCTTGTGTCTGGACTTTTGACTTTTAGCACAGAATACAGTAAGAGTAAACAGAACGGAATCTCCTAAGGTACTTGCAATATGCGTCCCCGCACCCGCACCTGCACCTCTTTTAATCAAATCACAGCGTTTAATGTGTAAATCTTATAAAGCAAATCAATCTCAGGCACAGAATTTATAAGAGTATTTCATACCGAACGGAATCTCCTAAAGTTCCGCGCAATATCGTCGCGTCCCCGCACCTTTCTCGCCTTGTCTCAGGGCGAAAGCGGGCGAACACACGCATTGACGTGCGCACGGATGTATAGTTTCGTTTGTAGTAGTGTACGCATAAATGATACTCCGCTTGTATGAAGTGCCATACCTGTGTCTCAGGTACGGAATACCGGACGATCAAAGCGCCGTGTTCCGCGAGGCCGTGGAGATGCTGTGCCCCACCGCGGTGCAGAACAAGAGCATCTGGCTGCCGTCTGACATCACCATGATCCCGCCGAACTTCCTGCTCTCCGCACACGTGAGTCATCTTATACAAAGTCTAGCAAAATATACTGAAACTAATTTAAGCGTGAATTCAGTCCATGATACACAGCACTTTTCTATGCTGCTATTCTTTTCTGTCGCTCAGAACGGTAATTTGCTAGAGCGAGCGTCCAAATGACGCTTCTGAGCGACAGAAAAGGATAGCAGCATAGGAAAGTGCTGTTCCGTGCTGATAGATGACATCCAAACCGTAACAACTACGCTGGAGTGTTAATTGTCCCGGGACTTGGACGTGTTTATCTTTATATGTATTTATCATAAAATATAGTATCGTTGAGTTAGTATCCCGTAACACAAGTTTAAAACTTACTTTGGGGCTAGCTTAATCAGTGTAATTTGTCCCTATATATATTTATTTATTTACAATAGCCGGGAGTAATAATAAGGATGCTTTTTATCCTGGGAAAATGTAAAGATTTTGTGGTTTGACAAAAATTTGATCACGCAGATAACGCCGCAGGCATCAGCCAGATTAGCATAATCTTAAGGCGATGTAAGTTCACAGCCTACAATACTGTGAGTGTTTTTGAAAAACTAATGTTATTAAATTACTACAGTTTATTTCTGAAAAATAACATAGGAGAGTCTTTAAGGTTTTGTACAGACACCCACAATATCCATAACACGATTGAGCATTTTTTGCTCGATCGAAAAAAATCATAAACATACCTTTAAATTTGCTACTTATAATTATTTTATACAATTACCTTTTATATAATTTAAAAAGTGATGGTATAAAATAATTATAATAATATTGTATGACAGGTGTCACTGACCCGCGTGGAGCAAAATCCCGGCGAGTATATAATCGTGTTCCCGAAGGCGTACTCCAGTTCGATCTGCACGGGCTTCACGCAATCCGAGAGCGTATACTTCGCCACCAAGTCCTGGCTCAAGACCGTGGACCAGGTGTTCCAGGTGAGACATACCATAACGCTTCTTTTCGGCTTTGGTACGCGGAAACTATGGACCTTCACTTGCTACGATCCTACTTGTGCTGTGTGGCTTCCGGCTTAGAAAAGAATTACTCCTTTTTAGGGTTCCGTATCCGAAGGGTGCAAACGGGACCCTATTACTGAGACTCCGCTGTCTGTCCTGTCTGTCACAGGGCTCTATCTCTTGAACCGTAATAGCTAGATACTTGAAATTTTCATCGATTATGTATTACTGTGGCCGCAACAACAAATATGTACTAAAAATAAAAAAGTTAAAAATTAAAGGGGGTTTTCATCGATTATGTATTACTGTGGCCGCAACAACAAATATGTACTAAAAATAAAAAAAGTTAAAAATTAAAGGGGTTTTTCATCGATTATGTATTACTGTGGCCGCAACAACAAATATGTACTAAAAATAAAAAAAGTTAAAAATTAAAGGGGGTTTTCATCGATTATGTATTACTGTGCCCGCAACAACAAATATGTACTAAAAATAAAAAAAGTTAAAAATTAAAGGGGGTCGTCATACAAGAAACGTGTTTTTTCAGCGTTTTTAACTATATCTTTATAATGGCATTAACTAGATACTTGAATTTTTAACCGATGATGTATATGGTTTCTATAACAACAAATACTAAAAATAAAATAAAAGTTAAAAATTAAAGGGAGTCGTCATACAAGAAACGTGTTTCTTCAGCAACATTGTACGGAGGTACGGAACCCTTTATGTACGAGTCCGACTCGCACTTGCCCGTTTATTTCTTGTTGATATCGTAGGGGGCGACTAATGCTTTGTATATACGATGGCAGTGACTGGACCCAGCGGCTCTGAATTTCGGATTCAGTAACTGGGTACATGCAGAAAGGATCGGCAGTAAGTCAGTTGACTGACTTACTGGCGACTTACGGTAGGTAGCGTAGACAATGCAAACAAATTGGCAGCCACTGCCTGACCGCGTCCAGACAATGCCAGTCGCACTGGACTGACTTACTGGTCCCGAAAATGTATAGAACGGGTAGCCACCCGTTCTATATATTGTCAGCTGGACTGACTTGTGAGCGGAAACCAGCGCTGGACTGGGTTACTGTACTGCCATATTACTGACCCTGTATAAACCAAGCTTAAGGACTAGGCACAAATACCTAGTGTTACAACTGCATTCCTAAGGAGGGTTGAAGACAGGCAGGCGGGGGAGAGTGTAGGCCAAATCTCCTGACTGCTCTGGCTAGTATATGGCTCTGGCAGTACAGAGAGGGTCATGCTCCTGCAGTGGAGTGATGATGATTTATATTACGGTCAATCCTCATCGCTCTACCTTCATGGGCAAGTCTTTTCAAGTCCACCATATGCGGCTATGGAATGCCCTTCCAGAGTATATAAGAAGAGTTCCCAGTCGTTTGGCTTTTAAGCTAGCGGTACATAAATTGTTACTCCAGCGACCTAGTCCTAGCCATCCTGATTATACTTTATTAGTATTTACAGTTATGTTATACAGGGTTTCTGGTATTTAACGCATAACCTTTTATAGACGACTTAGGTATACAAGAGTAACAATTTTTTTTGTATGACTTTGTTAATTTGATGCTTTTCCTTCATATAAAAATAAACAAATTCAAACTTGCAATTCTACTCGGTTAAGTCTCTGGTAATCGGCACGCGCCAGTACTACGCTCACGTGGCAGCGCACGCGGCAGCGCCTATGAAACATAGATTTAACTTTTGATGGATATGCAAACTTGAACTGAATAATGTAAAATCTTGCTAAGTTTTACATTTAAACAAAAGTCTTAGAACAAAAATTGATGTTCTTAAGTCGCCTCTAGGAGGTGATGCGTTAGATACCAGTAACCAGGATATATGTATGATAGTTATTATATTAATAGTATATTCATGAATTTTTTTACGCCAACCACACATTTTTTGTTTGGCATAAGGTCCGCCATTTGAACTATTATTTTAAGTGTAAGTACAATAAAGATTTAAATAAATAAACGTTTGCAGGAGCTGCGCGACAGCTGCGAGCCGACGATGTTTTCGTTGGAGCAGCTGCTGATCTCGGTGGCCCGCGACCCGCGCGCGCCGCCCAACCTGCTGCAGCTGGTGCACAGCACGCTGGCGGCCATCGTGGAAGACGAGCGGCAGTACCGGTCCGAGCTGCGGCGGCGGGGCGTGCCGCCCGCGCCCGCGCGCTGCCGCCCGGAGCCGAGCAGGATGCCCGCGGGCGCCTGGAACGTACGCGAGCAGGACGAGTGCGAAGTCTGCAGAGCAACGCTCTACCTCTCTAAGGTACCACATATTATGCAGGGTCTAACCAAATATACTGAAATTATTTTAGGGCTGAATTCAGTCCATGATACTGAACAACTTTCCCCAAGGAACATATATCGAAATATGAAATATAATTTTTAACCTCCCATACATAAGCTGATCCGAGTTTGTATGAAAAGCAAAAAAAATATTTTCCTTATGTCGATGTATAATGTTCCCTGGGGAAAGTTGTTAAGCATCATGGACTGAATTCACCCTTCAAAAAGTTTCAGTATATCTTGTTAGACGTTATATATAAAATCTTTATTGTTTCCACAATACAAATTATTTTACAATTGGCGGACTTAACGCTAATAGCGTTCTCTCCCAATCAACCATAAAGACAAAAGCAGATAAGAAATTTTGTTGCGGTGCAAAAAAATTAAATACAAATTAAAGTATTAATACTTAATACTGTGTAACATAATACAATATTTTATACACAAATGTATACCTCTTATTATATAACTTCATACATAAGATTGTCTATAACATCCCAAAATACATATAAGTGACAAATAAATATATACAAAAATACAATATACATAATTGAATGATTAAGTGTATACGTAATCTAAATTTATGTACGACATAAGATAAAAAAGTTGCGAAAATCATTTTCGATCGAGATCACGTAGTTACCGCCAGCTCGCGTCGGCCCGGGCCGGACGGCATTTTACAATGCGATAAAGGAAATTGAAACTTGTAAACAAAAATTAAAGTTCATATTTCTGCCACATTCACATTACGCGACGGCCGTACAGCTCCGTACGGCTTCCGGCGGACTCCGCGACAGTGCGTCGGCATGCATTGTGTACCTCGCACCTCTCCCCCGGTTCCTGTGGGCCAACTTGCGCCATGCAGTGTGTGTTCGCCCGCTCTCGCCCATCATCAAGGCGAATACGGGGGAGAGGTGCGGGGAACGGGGACGCATATTGCAAGGGACCTTAGGAGATTCCGTTCTGTTTACTCTTACTGTATTCTGTGGTTCCGGCCGGGGCTGATGCGTGCCGGTTGGTCTAAAACGTACTGTTTCAGAATTTTTATTTTTATTAGCTGATTGGGCTTATAAAGTGGCCCTCGGCTCCAAAACCTATGAAAAACCACCGTGTATATTATTCCTCTTGCATGTGACGGGCCAGCCTGACCTGGCAAGCGCACTAAACAATCTAATTTAATATAATATGTATTACTTGTGAGATACATTGTGTTTTCATGCGATGGCCAAGTCATTCTGTTTATTTAAAACATAAAAGATTTTTAATATTGATATTGTCACTATAACATGTTGTTAGGTTAGCTACGAGTATTTACGGAATAACTTAAGACTACGAACTGAATAAATTAACTGACTTGGTATAGTTACCGTAGACAAAAATGGCGCTGCGTACACTTTTTCCTCCTAAAATACCTGTGCAGCACCGCCATTTTTGTTCAAGTTGTTTGCCGGTAACTATATTACATGGATCTTACAACTTTTTACGGTAAAAGAAGTAAGTTGCGAGAAGTTTTTTTTTACAAGTTTTGTTATTGATGGCCTTTTTTTATTATTATTATTTATTTGGTTCGCTAACTGGCTGACCAACACACAAATCTAAGCATATACAAATTAGAACATATAAGTTGCCAACCTACTTGGAGCGAACACAGCATGCACATTTGATAAACAGCTCTCAGTCGTTTTATGGCATATAATATTATTCCCGTTGCAGGTGACGGGCCTACCGGAGAAGAACTCTGCCGTGTGCCTCAACCACGCGCTGCTCCTGCTCTCGTCCAACAAGGTGCAGCCGCCCAACGTGCTCGAGCTCGCCCTAGTCGTCAACTTCACCATAGATGAACTCGACGAGGTCATGGCTAAACTTCGGCACGGGTTCGTGCATCAGTATTGAGGGGATCAAAGTCCCCTTTAAAACCATATGTTCTATCGGTTTTTTTATGTAAGAGCTTTTCTATACTCAATAATTTCTCAGTTTTTTTACTGATTAAGAAAATTATTTGTTTTTGTTGATTGCATGTTGTTGCACGCACGTTCGCAAGAGAATTCGCATTCATACAGTTTGATTTGGTGAAGAACAATTGATGAAGGAGGCCTGAAATGGAAGGCTCTTATTTTGTTAAAAAAAATTATGGAGTTCTGAGAACTCCATAATTTAATTTAGAAATATTATTTTATTTAAAAATATAAACATACTCGTACATATGTATGATGTATCAGATTTTCCGCATAGAAATTTTGATCAAAATCGATTCTGTAGTTCAGTTTTTAAACCAGAATAACCAAAAAAAGCATAATTGTTGGGTATTTTGCTGTTTTGTGACTTTTTAGTAATGTTTACAGTGTGTAGAATTAAAGTAGGTTTTCTTTTTGTAATATTATTAACACATTCACAGCCCGTGTGATACTTGAAAAACAATAGTTTTTCAATAGTGTTTGTTAAATGGGTAACGAGTTGTGATTAGGAGCTCGGTGTCCCGGCCAGAGCAAGCATTACTCTCTGAGAGCTTTTGCATGTTCAGCAAGCTCGGGCGTGGTCCCCATTTGGATTGGTGACCACAAGTGGCATAAAACATCTCAAGTTCCTCCATGCTTTGAAAGCCACAATGCCCTAGGTCTCGAATATTATCCTTAGATGACAGTCGTCAAGCTATGTCAGATGCCTTTTAGGCAGCTTGAAAAATCTGACATGAGGGTTGGCTGCTCACTCGAAAAAAAGAACATTTATACAAGAGTGAGCGGCAAGTAATGTAGTAAACGTGCCAATATGGTCAAACCAAGGACGTTTAAGACCATGAAGTGGAGAAAAAAAAAGCTGGAAAGCGGACCCCAGGCTTCACAGCATTACAGCTGAGAATGTAACGGGTAATACGCTGTGATAAATCAGTGAGGTTAGAAATTAAGGAGTGGCTAAGTGATTAGTTCGTAGTCTAATCAAAACATGATATTTGTAGACTGATATTTACGGCCGAGACAAATGATCGTAATTTTTTACCCGACTACGGCAAAGGAAGGATTTTTTTGTGAACCGCACATCAAATTTTACGTAAAAATTGACCAATACTGTGTAAACGAGTTTCTTTCGGCGTTTCTTCTCAGCAGTGTTCGTTACGAAACGCTAGTAACGTTAGTTTTTCTTTAAAGTAACAATTAAAATTTAAATAAACTTTGCACGTAATGTAATTAGGCCTTTGCAAACGTCAATAATTTAACGTTTGCAAAGGCCTAATTACTGAATTAATATTTGAAATTGCATAACTCATTTTCTGACAATAAAAACAAAATTACTTTTGTTTGGCTTGGCCGGTGTTGCGACGCGGTCTTAGACTTCTCATATCTCATATGTTAGAAAAAGCCATTGATAATAATTTTTTGATACTATTAATTTTTATTATACCTTCATTCCTATCGGAGGACACATAACCAAGGGTCGCAATACCATACCTAGTTAGGCATTATCCGTCTTCCCGCAATGCCATATCTAATTGGAAATTATCCGTGTGACACTTTCTGGCGTGGACACCATCACCGATTTAAATTCTGACCATACCAAGATTTAGTCAAAAATTACTCAAAATTACCCACCAAATATAAAATTTAGTCAGTCTGTAGTTTAGAAGTTACGAGCATGTTTTAGTGGCCAAGCCAGGAAGCATGCTTTCTGGCGTGGACACCTCCAAATCTCCAAAACTTTAGCACCTAGCGATGATCTGTTTTCTCCCAGATTTAAACGTGATTTAGTCAAAATCAGTCTCCAAATCTCAGAATTGGTCGACCCGTACTTTAGAAGTTACAAGCATGTTTTGGTGGCCAAGCCAGGAAGCATGCTTTCTGGCGTGGACACCTCCAAATCTCCAAAACTTTAGCACCTAGCGATGATCTGTTTTCTCCCAGATTTAAACGTGATTTAGTCAACATCTGTTGCTAAATCTCAGAATTGATCAGCAAGTAATTTAGGAGATATTGAGCATTCTATATTTCTCCATACAAGGGTACAGGTGAGTAGAAAATTATTTCTGATATGTGTGTGTGACGTCATATAAGATTGTGTATTTTCATGGTTTTTACTTATCCTTGATCTTAAATGTATTCTTTCGAAATATTCGAACAAAATAACTAAGGATGTCACAGAAATTATCGATAGCGGTATTCGTCGTTATGAGTGTATTTGACCCTTATGCCCAATAGGGTAGGTATTGGATTTTTTTTAAAAGTAGGTCTTATATTATTCATTATTGTCCAATTAGAAGGAAAAAATATTACCTTATTTTTTAGGGTCTTTAAAACCGCAAAATTTTATTTTAAAAGTTAATTTTTCATAAACAGGCAAAAACGCCGTCAGCCATATAGTATCAGTGCTGTGACGTCATACGGGTCCAAAACAAAATTTTGACATTTAATTGTCAAACAAACATCTATTCATTGTGAATATCTCATTAATTTTGATAAAAACCATGACTTCCACCAGTTTACATGGAAAATATAGTAATTATCGTTATTGTATTGTCCAAGAATGCAAGAACACATCAATTATGACCCCAGAAAAATTATGCATTAGAGTTCCCAGTGAAATAAATATGCGAAACAAATGGCTAAAACTAGCTAAAAAGGATACTGATTCTTTATCGACTAAAACTAAAAGTTATTTTTGCGAAGATCATTTTTATGTAAGTACTTACTTACTTATTAGTTTCTACATCAACTTGGTCATAATAATAAAAATACAAGTCTTAAGGTTATGCACGCACAAGTAAGCAAAGTACTTACTACTCGTAAAATTCTTATTTGCCTTTCAGTTAGAAAATGACATGGAAAATTACATGCAGTATAAAATAATGGGCTCAGTTAAAAGGATCAGAATGAAACCCAACTGCGTGCCATGTAGATTTGACTGCCAGACTGACAAAAAACGCAAACTTACACCATCACCAGGCGAACTACAGCATGATATCAAGAAAAAAGCAGTATTGCCTTTATTGGAAGATATTCAAAAAATATACTCCATGGAGATGTCAACATCATGTTTTCGTCAAGGTAATAATATCATAATGTTATAATAAGATCATAATAAGCTAGGTCCTTATAAAAATTGTAAAATAATTTTATATTCATTGCTTCCAGAATTACTCAGTAAGGAGGGTGCTATACCGACTTCATGTGGAAAGAGTGATCAGAAGAATTCGTGATTTTTTTATCCTGAAGCCACATTCTGTAGTTAATTAAAATTGTTAAATGTATTGGACACAATGTAAAATAAATTTATATTCATTGCTTCCAGAGTTACTCAGTAAGGAGGGTGCTATACCGAATTCATGTGGAAAGAGTGATCAGAAGAATTCGTGAGTTTTTTATCCTGAAGCCACATTCTGTAGTTAATTTAAAATTGTTAAATGTATTAGACTTTTGTGTAATCACAGCATGTGCTCTCATAAATTTACAAGACTCTCTTATTAAATAAAAACTACTTCTAGTTATTTAACTTTATTACAACCATCATTATCGGTTGCATGGTCAGCTATTACGCTTCAGAGCCCAGGGTCTGCTACCTACCCTAGTTAATTCGACGAGGTTACTGGTTTTACACAGAGCGACTGCCGTCTGACCTCCGCAACCCAAAGGGTAGACCAGAACCAATCCTAGGGATAGGTACAAACGCTAGATGGCGTTCGGGACCAACAGCTTTACGTGCCTTCCGAAGCATGGAATGCTCTTGCTTTTCGGATAATCAGGTGATTCAAGCCTGCAATATCCTGTATATACCAATACCAGACTGGAAACAACTTTTCACAAAGTATGCTTCCCAATGGGATTTGAACCCATGACCTTCGGATCACAAGGCAGACGCCTTGACCACTGGACCACGGAGGCAGTCGAATTTAACTTTATTACAATACATGTAATGATCATGTTTAATAAGTGTTACTACACTCAGCAAAGTAAAATATCATATCATACTTTATGCGTTTTATTAAACATTACATGTATATAGCTTGATTAAGAACAAAAAAAAGAGGTTCATTTTAAAAACGAATACCCGACTACGGGAAAACTGTTACAGAAAAGTATAAATTATTCAATTAATTTAAGTTCGGCATTTAAGTGATGTAATGATAATATTAATCTGTTATCTGTATAATCATCAACATACTTCAAAAACTGACAAGTTTAAATTTTTCTCTTCTTACATTTATCGATAAACTCTGTCAGTACACTTGTCTGCTATAGAATTCTGTTGTTTCCGTTTACACATTTCTTTCGCAGTTATTATTTTTAATGTTGATCCAACTTTTGCAAGATTAGATTTCTTCCAATAGCACTCAACTGATGTGCAAGCAGGCTCTTCGCTGCGACGCACTGTGGAATATTTAGGTATGTTTCGGATCAAAAATCTGTAACTCCGTCAATTTTAAAGATAGAGTTATCAAATTTTGCAGTAATATAAAGTGATATATAAGGATTAAAATTATGTTACTGTTGCAGAAATATAAAACCCTACAATATGTTTTTTTTAATAACGAAAAGTCATAATATTTTAAAATGGTATATATTTGCCGATATGCATACTTTTTCATTTTTTTTTGTATATATGATTCTTTAAAACTAGTTAAATTTAATTATGATTACTATAATATAATGTTAAAAAAAAAAATGTTACATTACCATTACACTAAATATAAAAACTTTATCAAAATTACAACAAAATATTAGATTAATTTGTTAATTATTAAGTAAGTTTACATTATAGTAAATGTGATTACTGGTTTACTTCTAATTATTTATATATATTCATCGATTATATCAGTTTAATATTTTTGATGAGCAGGATTTACTGCTGGCTGGTGTGCCTCACACAGTTCGTTGACTTTGAGAAGATGCAGAGCATCTTCATCTAGCTCTTTAACGTTTTTAGTATATTGTTTTCTTATGCTCGTTATATAAGGATCAGATGTATAAAGTAGTGTATGAAACACATCTTCGTTAGTAGCTATTCGAGTGCATTTTTGCAATACTGAAAAAATATTCTTTCGGCCCTATTTATACTGTTTCAGAGCATGTGAATAATTTCAAATATCTATTGACACAGAAAATCACCACAAAATTGATAAAACAATAGAATATAACACTGCGTTACAAATGAAAAAAAAAATTGAGTACCCGCTTTGAAATGTCATGTTTTCTTATGAATACTTATAGTTTATTAAAAATACATACAAAATTTCCATTCATCACGTCTCATTTTTCTTCCATAAGAATGTGCCAAATTTTACTAAAAATTTAAATGCTAAAACATATTTTAAAGAAAATTAGTTAAATCAACCAGATTTTTTCACATTAACCAAGTTTAATTTTATCATTAAGGTTAAAAAAAACAAAAAAAAAACATTATAAAAAGTTTTAACACAAAAGATCGCAAAACTTTAACTTTTTCTTTTGTGCTTTGAATGATCTTCTCGTTTTAAACGCCAGCAGTAATCGCCTAGCATAGTTGTGTCCCAACGCCCTTGAAATCGTTCTTGAAGCTTCTTTACATCCTGGTGGAACCTCTCACCTTGCTCATCACTGACTGCACCAAGATTAGATGGGAAAAAAGAAAAGTGAGAATGAAGGAAGTGAATTTTTAACGACATTCTGCAACCCAACTTTTTATATGCTTGTAACATGTCGTCAACTAGCTTTTTCGCATTTTCGGCCCTGTGGTTCCCTAAAAACCCTTTAATAACTGCTTTCAGCGATAACCAGGCATCAAGTTCCTTGTCAGTAAGCTTTTTCTCAAAATTTGGGTCTTTCATCAATGTGCGTATTTGTGGTCCTACAAATATTCCTTCTTTGAGTTAAGAAATATGTACGAATATATCGACGTTATCGAATAAAAATGACTACTAAAAAAAACAAAATAATAAAAAAGTACAACACATCAAAAATGGTAACTATTTCGTTTACGCCTAAAGTGAGGGTAATAGAAAAAATAATTTGGCATGTACCTCGAAAACTAGACGTGATAGATACCACATATGTTTGGAACATTTAATCTGTGACTCATTAGCTATTCATTCCAGCTAACACTTACGTGGGTGGGTACCAAAATCGTGTAACGCAGTGTAATTAATTGATAAACAACCACAAAGTATTGATAAGAATAATCTATGAAACCGCAATCATTAGTGAATTCCGTTCCCAGACTCTTATTAGATTTTTCTATATATCTTTGTCATTAGCAAGAACTAGCAGCTAATTTTTTTATATGCTTTTTATGAATACCTAAACTTTAAATTAATGTTAAATTCAAATCATCGGCAAACGTCGGTAAGTGTTAAAAGCTTCGACGAAGTTCGGAAATAGGTACCTTATTTTTCCCTTTATATGTTGTTTACCATTTTAACAAGTAGATAAGCCTTACAGAAATATATAATAACCTATACTTTTTAATTCAAGTTTTTGAATTATTTCACTTTGAAAGTTGCTAAAAAAGAACTTTAAATTTGCTTATTACAGAAACGTCTAACTTTCGTACGTAAAAAAAAATACTATCGCCGTATAAAATATGAATTACTTTACAGATAATATAAGTTTGACTTTCGAACTATTAAATAAAAATAATAGAATATCCTATTTCAGTAATTGGTAAAAAGCATTTATGATATGCGTTTGTTCTACCATATTCCACAGTGCGACGGTGCAACCACGTTAAAAAAGCAACAGCATGTTTGCAGCCTCCAGCAGCCGCAGGACAGTCCTTACAAAGAGCACTTGTGACCTTTTCTTCTTCTTCATTTACCAGTACCGACACTGTATACCTTGTGCTCCGGACATATTTTGCATTCCTTTGTACAGATTTTAGCATCTCGTTTCAATTGAACGTAACCTGTGGCATCATCGCCATACCATTCCCTGGCAGATATAGTAGTGTTTCTAAAGGGTCTTTGCAACTATGTACAGAATTTGTAATTTTTACTTTTTATTAACAACAATCGCGAGACGCGATCACAGCAAGGGTTGCTAGGTGCTATTTTCTATTTCTCCCACAATTAGAAATTATTTTTCTCCAAAACGATACTATTTTCTTTAGTTTTTTACCCAAAGGCTGAGACTCGTTTTTGCCTGTGGTCCTAGGTCCTATAAAGCATATTTCGACTGGTAGTACCAAAGGCAATGCTTTTTGTCCGTGCTTCTACTAATAAAACTGCAAACAAATCATAACGAATGGCATTAGCTGTAGTTTGACTAGTGTGAACTGTGAAGATTAGTGTACTTTCCTACCCGATTATTAAGAATAATATGTGTATACCTGTGTACCATAAATTCTTATTGTTAGGTAGTAAATTTAATAGTGTCATCCTTTGCAAAACTACACACTACTTCAATTATTTAAAATGTAATAGGTAGGTAATGTACCTACCTTAGTTGATTAAATAATAACTATTATAATTTGTTAAATACCCAAAATTCTCCACAAGATTATTTTTTTCTGCAAACGTATCTCCAAAATTGCCGTTGGAGCCAAATTTTTACCCAGAATTGCGAGAAAAATACCCAATCTGGTAACCCTGATAAGTATAGACTCGTGTCACTCGTGGTCTTTTGAGGTTGTGTTGTGACAGGTGACATTGACAGATGTGAGAATGTCACAGCTCCTCAGAACAACATACCTATCTCTGCACAGCTCCTACTAAATAACGGATTTCACTCCTATACGATCCGACATGAAGTTTGATTAGAGTACTCTGACGTCACATCATGGCCGACAGCGTTTTCAGAGCAAATTTTTAAATTTAAAATACGAGGCCATCGTACGCTTTTATTGTTTTAAATCGATAAATATTGGTTTCTCAAGTCAAATACTATAGAAAATAATCATTTAATGCGCCAAATGTGATAAGGGTCTAGTAGCCTATTGTAATAGGTAGGTTAATAATGAACATAACAAAAGCAAAGTATATTCAAAGATCTTTATTTTGTTCAAACTTTAACATGCTTGCATGTAAAGGAACTGACATTTTTCGTCTACGCTTAAGCGTAGACGAAAAATGTCAGTTCCTTTACTCCATGTTGTGCTATACTATTTTCTATAACAAATCCCTCTTCATAAGAAAAGCTTTTTACCCTACATACCTGATGATCGCGCTCGTAACATAATTTATGATATTTTTCATCTTCAATGACAAAAATACTTACTTTTTAGTTTTGATATTTCTTAAAAAAAAATTAATCATACCAAATGAAATTAAAGAATTAAATTTTAAAATGTTTAAACATATATTATTCCGTTTTCTCATTTGCAAATGTTATTACAGTATTAAGGACTTTTTGAATGATAAATTGTAAAGCTGACATTAATGTATTTGACTAATATTTTTGTAATTGGAAATTTTATTATTTATTTATTGTTTTAAATTTAATTTGAACTAGCTCAGTAACTAAAGCATGATTAAGTATTTTAGTGTATTTATGACTTAAGGTAGAGGTATAGGCAAATGACCTTGAAGTGGCGCCCTCATTTGAAATAAATTATTAACTCGTAAATATGGAGATAATTTCCATATTGCTCTTCGTCATGCACTAGATAGCCCTTTAAATTATTTTATGAACCACCGTTGAAAGTATTTACATTAGTCCGTCTAGCTTTAAAACTTGCTTCCGCCAAAAGTGGCCACGGCAAGTTTTAAAGCTAGACGGATCACCAATAATAGTTTCAACGGCAGTTCATAAAATAATTTAAAGGGCTATCTAGTGCATGACGAAGAGCAATATGGAAATTATTACCATATTTACGAGTTATTTATTTCACACTTCAAGGCCATTTGCCTATATCTTCGCCTTAATAAATATTTGTATGCTGTATACAACGGCAAAACATAGCGGCCATAATATTATATTTTACCAACTTGTTTATATACTTATGTTTGGCAAATAAATGATTTCTTTCTTTCTTCTTTCTTACTGATTTTATGGTTTTGATACTGGGTAGGTACTATAAGAGAAATAACTATTCAAAGAAATACACATTATTTAATAATTGTTAAAATCCGTTTAACCTTGATACTTTAATTCCGATGCATATTACTGTTCTTATTGTTGACTGTACGTCTTGACGGCAAGTAGGCTTAGAGCGGGACAGTATTTATGCAACTGTATTTGGATAATTTCAATCCGAGATTATATTACTATAAAAAGTTCAAATGTAACAGTATATCTTTCATTCCTTTACATTACATATTTGTTGTAATTTGATTATACTACAATATTATTATGAAATTACAGAAAAATATCTTCTTATATAATTTTTAGGCTGACTGTGCTTCATAGCTCTTGGACTAGTCATAGTATAAAAGAATGTGTTGTTTCTTTTAAACCAAGGACCGACCAATTCTGAGATTTGGCGACTGATTTTGACTAAATCACGTTTAAATCTGGGAGAAAACAGATCGTCGCTAGGTGCTATAGTTTCGGAGATTCAGAGGTGTCCACGCCAGAAAGCTTACTTCCTGGCTTGGCCACCAAAACATGCTTGTGACTTCTAAACTACAGACTGACTAAATCTTATATTTGGTGACTAATTTTGAGTAATTTTTGACTAAATCTTGGCATGGTCAGAATTTAAATCGGTGATAGTGTCCACGCCAGAAAGTGTCACACAAATTATCCGTCTACTGCAAAAAAGATCTGTTAAACTTTTTTATCTATGAAATACTATGGAAGCTCCAAGCGCAAGAAATGACCTCATCAAAAGTGCATTTAAGTAGGCAGAATTTAAAAACTACATCTCGCTTTCCGCCAATACCGTTACTTTACACACCAACACGCCAACTGCTGGGCCAATCAGCGGCTGCTGTACGACGCTGCGTTATAGTCATATATTGGGCGACAGTTGACGCAGCGTCATGCGGCTGTCATTATAAATTTCGTGGGGCCGTTTGGCGCAATGATGATCTTTGAAAGAAAGAAAGAAAATTCGTTTATTTGGTAGACATATATCACATACACTCTAGACACTTCTTTGATGTTATGCTTTATAGTTCGCTGGTAATAATTCATCCTATAAAATCCACCTTTTGTATAAATGTGAGTTTTGGTTTTGTCTGTCCCGTAGGTAATGAAGATTAGCCATTAATCTGGCGATAGAAAAGTAATTTTTACATATTTAAATCTCAAATACGTCCAAAAATTTATTCGACTGAAAGTTAGAAATATAGGGTCACATGTAAGTTACGCTTTGTCGGTGCTAGCTTTGACGGTCGTGTTCGGCCATTTCGGGATTTCGTCTAATGATTTCAGTTATATTTTGCTAGACTTGAAATTGTGGAAACGTAATAGAAATCGTACGTGAAACTAGCAGTGACGTGCACAGACGTTTTTTACAGGGTACTCATCAGCCCTATATCGAACAAAATACGTATGTCTACATTCTGATATCAAAAGAATGCGTGGTATTTAGGGTAGGAAAAGTCTACTTAAAACGCTTTTACAGAGAGGCTCGTGCACTCGTGCTCCTGCAGTGGAGAGTAAAAAGGACCTGATGATGAAACGCTTTTATCAAATGCAGGACATAGCCTTCAGTTGCCAAGGCTACTTTCTACGAGTTGGCGATGATAGCTTTACAGTTCTATCTCATTTTTCTGAAGTAACCGAGATGACGAATTTGAAGATGTCTTGAGTCGAGATGGGTACCTTTTTAGGTCTCTTAGCAATAGGAAATAATATTCCATTAGTATTTACATATGTTACGCTTATTTCGTTATTATTTGCCATAGTAGTTGTATAAGATGTACTAAGTGTGTCAACTAGTCTAACCAAACATCGTAGTATCGATGAAGAAATACCAAAAAGTATATCCATTGAAAATAATTTCTAAAACGTTAGTCGAAAGGGTTAAAGCAAGCTTAAATACGAATAAGGGGCAAGTTAGGTCCCGAACCAAATACTCACAAATATTTCAAGTTTAATAAAAGATTAGAACAAAAGTGAAATATCTATTTTCTCTAAAACAATAATTGAAAGAAAAAGAAAAGTAGGAAAAGTTGGAAGATTTTTTTATCAATAAAAACATATAAGGAGGTTAATAACCAGAAATCGGATATTCCAGTTCATATTTACCTAAAGTTGAGATGTTGGCTATTATGGAACACGCTTTTTCATCGAAAAATCTTGCGATCCCGAGAAATTCAAGTGTATAGGTACTCCGCGAGACATAATGATCCCAATTTGACACAAATGACATTGCCCTGTTACAACGTCATATGGTTGCCCAGAATCTCGGGATTTTATTTTTAAAGAAGCCGCTTCCATATTTAAATATGCACTGGAATATCCGGTCTGTTAACGTAGCGGAGGAAATAGGGATATGGAAAGCACTCCACCGACAAAGTGCGGCTCTTTAATACAAGAAGATATAAATTATTATTAAAAATTATTGAGTATTATACAGAGCCAAAATTATGCAGACTTTTTTTCGCGATTTTGGTGTAAGTACGTTTTCGTACAATGACCCTTTCAACTAACAATGCACTTAAATTTGAAAGGTTGCTGATCGCAGTATGTGGCAATATACAGGCTGACTTTTTATCGAAAACAATTTTTCATCCTCCCATATAAAATCCGTCTGGCTGAGCGCTGATTTGTATGGAAGGACGAAAATTTTTTATCGATTTTTGATAACTTTTTTATAAAAAGTAGTTCAGTATCATAGACTGAACTTGGTCCAAAAATTTTGCAGGTGGATAAAAAGTCAGCGTGTATAAAGATCGCAACACTGGTCTTTCGTGGAACCACAATATTAAGAATGATTGGTCACTCGACCGATGCAATATCTTAATATATATAAAAGCTCAAAGTTAGTTTTTATTCTTGATAATCTGTTGTTTATTAACATTAATTGAAGTAAGGTACCTTATAATTATATATATTTTGAAAATTCTACATGTAAAACTAATCGCAGAATTCACACATTTACTTATATAAGACTTGCTACGAATCCTAGATGTAAGCTCATATCTGTAGTAATTAAGTATAAGTCGTACCCAAATCTTATATCGAATTACGATTTAAGTAGTAATAATCGAAATAAGACTTAAGTTAAAAAAAAAATTACCACCTATTAAGTTTATGGGGTAAAGACCTTTCCGATAGTTTATTTTAGTTACCTAATGTATTATATTAAGTTTAAGTACTTTTAGTTTTGAACCCTCTTTAAATGATACAAGATATAGGTACGTTTAAAAAATTAAAACCAGACTACGGGAAAATTTAAACTGAAAAGTATGAATTATCCAATTAATGCAAGCTCTGCAGCTATTTACGGCTAACAATGTGTATATAATCCGCTAGATGACAACAAGTCACATCCGACACTTTTTTCAAAACGTCAAAACAAACATTTTCTATGGGATTTGTATGAAAAACAAAACCGTGACGTCATAATTTTTTTGAGTCAAATAGCGCTCCTAATATCAGTTTTTCTACATTAATAAATCTAAAATCATGTTAAAAATGGATATGATCAATGACAAGTGACACTATTTTGTGACGTTTTATTCTCTTGGCAGTGCCAAGTGTTTCATTTGATACCCCAATAGTTATCGATGTAATAGTAGATTGTGCTATAAGGCGTAAAGGTAATAGTTTTAACGCGAGGGCGCTACTTTATCTCGGGCGATATACTTGAATCCTGAGTGAAGCGAGGGATTCAAGTATATCGCCCGAGATAAAACTATTACCGTACACCGTGTAGCACATTCTTCTTTTCATCTCCATCTATGAGGAAAATTTGCAAATATATACCTATAACGAAAGTAGAATACCTACATATAGCTAAGCAGAGATTAACAGACAGTTACTAACCTTTATTTGGTGGCGTTTTCACTGAAGAAGTACTATGAAAATATTTTTCTAGGACCACCACATTTTCCAGTCATTAGAATCGTTTCATTACTTTTTCCTTGTGTTAATTCTTTATATATTTAAATATGTATATTATTCGTAAACTTCATATTTACTATCGGCCTCATCAAGAAATTAGTCACATTTAAAATAGTTGTAAAAATAACCTAATAGTTCCATAATAAAATTACTATTTAAATCAAAGACAAAAATTGCGCGTTTTTATTGGTTTTTAATAAATTATTATTTTGAAGCAAGAGAACCAAAACATTTTGACCTACAGTCATCCAAGTAAAACGTGTTGTATTCCAATTTAAAAAAAAATACGACGCCCTTGCCTATATTTTATAATTTTAAAACTAAATTATTCTATTTTTTAGCTGACTGCCAATATTATTTTTGATTCTACATTCGGTTTTCAAATGTGTTTTAACGTCTAGGGAATTTACTTTTTACTTTTCGGTGTCTAGAGAATTACCAGTGACTTTAGCCCCAAATATTTGGGATAAAATCATCGTTTTACGAATAGATGAGATGAAAAAAATTTTTTTTAAGACCCACTTCAATGGCGAATCGATTGACATCTCATGTGTGTAAATTGGATAAACAGTTCTGATGCTACGGTGGAACACACATAGATATCCACATACATACATAGACGGCTAAAATCATTACTCTTCAGGCTTTTCCGTAGTCGGGTTAAGACTTAAAAATATCGAAATTATTAAGATAAAATTTTTCACACATTGTTAAAATATTATTAAATCAAATCAAAGAGAGATGGACACTATTACTATTATTCTTAGGTATAGGTTTGCTAGATTATACCATTCTTAGCTTTAAGTAAAAAACTTTTATTTTATTTTATTATATAATAAGTGTTTTCGGAGAAAAGGGTAATATGGGTAAGGGGACAATACATTTATAAGTAAGCAGGGCCAGTCTTATCTGGGTAGAGCGACTCAGTTTCGGCGTCCTAGATTTGTATACTCGGCTCTAATAAATGTAATCGATGTGAAATTGCAGTTGTTTTATTACAAATATTCTTAAGAAGAAGAGTATACAGAAGCGGCGCGCTCAGTGGCTTTCATTAATTTAAAAGGCGATCTAAAGCCATACTTCGTAAATTGTTACTTTATACCTTATTACGATTAAGCAATTTATTTCAAATGAAGATAAGTTTTTTATTTGCAATAAATAGGGTTAATACAGGTGTTAGGAAAATACAATTAAATACAGTACCTTAACCTATTTAGCCATATTCAATAGCATGCAAACTTTTCACACATTATTGAAATATTATTAAATCAAATTATTCATGCATCGAATTCGCAGTCTTTAACTTTATGTTCTAAAAACTCATTAATTGAATAAAAACTTTTTTTTAGCAGCCATTTGCTCAGGGATGATTTAAATTTATTAAATGGAAGCTCTTTAAGTGCAGATAGTAATTTATTATAAATATTTTTGCACATTGCAAAAGAGTTATTTTTATGTTTTTCAGTTTTTGGTACCACATTTAACAAGAGTCTATTACAATTTCTTGTTGTTCTAAGAAAGAAGTGTTTAGCTTGAACAAATAAATGCTCATTTAGTTTCACAAAGATGCTTATTTCTAAAATGTATAAGCATGGCAGGGTTAATATATTGAGCGACTTGAAATAAGGCGCTACTTCTGCATACCCTTCGTACCCTTACATATATCGTATTGATATCGTATATCGTATATCGGATTAATTCAGCAAAAAAAAAAAACGAGTTCAAGTAAACTTAACAGATTCAATTAATAGTGTTACTTTTATACTTATCGCACAAGTATAAAAGTAACACTATTAATTGAATCTGTAAAGTTTAGTATTATCAATATTCCTGGCTTGCGTTGACAGTCGCAGAGAAACCTTACTTTTTTCTTTAGTCCCGATAATAAGCTAGGTAGGTACATGTTTTTCATTCCAATCCGTTCATCTGTTTTGGCGTGAAAGCGGAAGAAATATCCATACAAAGTTTGATTCATAATATTAGTAGGTTTAGAAGGAAATATTAAAAAACAAAATTAACAAACGTCCCTCACTTTATTCAATAAAATAATACAATTAACAATTACATTAGTGTAGACTTAAACTAATAAATATATTATGACTTCACAACTATAGTAGGTACGAGTGATACATTAAATGTAGGTACACCACGACAGTAGGTAGAATAGACATAGACAACCTTGACTAGACATAGTAATATGGCTTAGGATTCAAATTCGGGACAGCGGCTGGTATTTAAATGTAAGATTTTTTGTTATTTAATAAATTATATTAATGCAAAATTAGTTATTTATGCAACTGTGGTATAATAAGGGGTATTAAAAAACGAATGTGGGTGATAATAGTATGAGTGTTTTAATACCTAGGTAATTATGAACAGCTGCATACAATACTTTATCTACACCCATGATATGAATCCTCTATAAAAGGTTCTGAAGTGGTATTAACAAACAATAATTAAATTTTTAACAAAAAAAACAACCGACTTCAATTTTTTTTTAGCAGTTTCTTCCATATCTCCAAAGTTCTTCATAATATCTTCACCAAATTAAAAGGGGACCAACTTGGCAACTAGTAAAGGCTTTCAAATAAAAAAGAATTATCAAAATCGGTTCACAATTGGCGAAGATATCGCGTAACAAACATACATTTAAAAAAAACATAGTCGAATTGATAACCTCCTCCTTTTTTGAAGTCGGTTAAAAATTGTAGGATACGACGTAAATTCAAATAACGTCTTTTTTATTTCGAATCTGTGGTAGTGAAACACGCGTGCAAGACAATGGTGCCATTTTTCAAACGCGGAGTCACTAATCTAACGTTTTTTAGTAAGGAAAAATAATTCGTTTACGTGAATCCGCGTTTCAAAAATGGCACTTTTGGTTCTTTTTTTAAAATTCATAAAGATAGAGGGATCGAGTTTGCGTTGCATAATGAAATTTAGTACAACATTATATCACGCGTTTGGATGATATTATGGTTAGTTTAGTCTTGACCAACATCTTATGACTAAATGGCTGGATCAAGGTTCAGATTCAGAAAGCAGTACATACTGGACACTGCGCATATTACCAGATTTCTCTGCGACCCTAACCGTCGGTAACTTGGGCCTTGCTCCGTTGCCAGTGGCATATTGGTTATGTTATTACAATATGTGTATATTTTGTACTTACTATATATTTTACTTTTTATAAATGTATCATACTAAAACCTAGCCTGAGAAAATAAATAAAGAGAGATTTTAATGGCAAGATTCCTAAAGGGCCGAGGTGAAAAGACCCGTGATTTAAAAAGGCACAAAATTTTAGAAATAAGCAGTCTGGATCGCATATGTCCTATTTGATTTCAATTATTATTTAAAAATAAAAATTTTGCACGCATTCGTAAAAACCAGGATAGAATATTAATGACGTGTGAGAACAAACTAACTGCTCATACACGCCCGCTGTTCCGAATCCGAGCACTCTGTTTACACTACAATATTTAAAATACCGGTATGGTGTAAAATACGCTCATATCCGCCGAAGATATGTGGCCAAAGTTCGGATAAATTAACGCATTTGACTTGACGTCAGGCCGAAATAACGCAAGCGAAAAGTCGGTTCCATGACTCATATTGATTTTACATTGTCGTTCGTTACAGAAATTACGTCGCTTTAATTCAGCCGCTAATTACTACGGATGATTTCGGCGGACTTGGCAGTAAAACTGTCGGAATAATGTTCAGAACTCAGATTAAAGAAAGGTCCAGAACAATAATATCCTTTGAGCTCAGTTTGTGCTTAATCTTGCCTAAAATCTCTTCCAATCACGAGATTGAATACTTACAATGGTAATCACTTAAAACTATTTTAAACCTTACTGCACTGACATAAAATCGAGTTTATTTAGTTAATAAACTATAGAAGTTAAATGGAAATCAGAAGTGTCTCGGATGGCTTTGCTTGGCAAGACTTAAGGGAGTCACTGAAATGCTTTCCCGCCAGATCGACGACAAAAACTAGAGATGCCAAGAATATTCAGCAACTATTCGGTTATTCCACAACTTTTTATCACTATTCGGTATTCGGCCCAACACTGCACAGCAAATCATAAAAAGAAAGAATGCCTAAATTACTTAAAAAGATTTTTGTTTTAACAACAAATTAAAAGGTATATTTAATATGTGTATAAAATGTACTATTCATTTGTTGTTAAAAAAATATAATACTATAAACGAGGCAGACTTAGACGGAGATGGCGGGATGACTTAGATACATACATGTCAGACTGGCGGGCTGTAGCTCTGAATAGATGAGTGGAAGGAAAAAGGGGTGGCCTTTGCCCAGCAGTGGGACACCAATATAGCCTAAAAAAATACTATATTAAGTAATATTATGTATTTAGTATTATTCTTTCTTAATTTACTAGTGGTAATTTGAAATGTTTTTTTATGATAAATGTAATCTAGTCACCTACATTGATTTTCATCCTGAAGCGCTGTTTTAGACACCTACACTATGCTGAAGTTGAAAAAGTTTGTTTATTTTCAAAAATGAAATGGCTATGTTTACTGCAGTTATAATAAAACTATTTTTAATGTCTCAAATGTGTAATGTCAATACAGTTTGAGTAGAATCCCGAACAATAAGTAATTACAACTGCACCCATCAATACTTCAACAACACTCAATAGCAAAGCACGATACTTACCCTTAAAAACTAATATAGTAGCATTTAATATCCAAAAGGTTAAAATACTAAAATATACATTTGCTTTACAACCTACATAATGGTCAATATGAATTAATTTCTATTATCTACGACCCCTTGCGTCGATTCTTGATAACCCCAATGTTGTTTAAGACATTTATGGTTATATTCATTATAAACATTTATGGTTATATTAATTATATTATAGTTAAAAATAGCTGTATGATATATGTTTATTTTTTTACGAATAAAACATTAAGTACCTATACATAGATAAAAGTGATTATCATATAATTGAAGTTACCCTATTTATGGGTCAACTTGAGACTTAATTTATTTCATAGTTATTAAAATAAAATTATAATGTAGGTAAGTAATTATTAAAAACTAAGAACCTAATAAAAGTTGCATTATGAAAATGTGAAATACTACACAGAACTAGTTTAAAAGTCTCGAGTTGTGAATCTCAAAACTAAAAAAAAATACATTTTTATTTGTAAGTATACCGAAGACAATGTTAAAAAAAATGGACCATAAGTTCATTCGAATGAATATACACATACAAAATTCACGTAAAAATTAATACTTATTATTTTGATCCAAATGTAATGTTTTTACTTGGACAGTAGCGTATAACATGTATGTTTTAATAAACAATCGAAATAGTATAAGCCACTTGAGTACACATTAATGTTCCAGTGTGATAACAATTAAAGCCAATTTCACAAAATGAAAACATATTCCTAATTGTATTTTGAAACATAATAATGATTTAAATACAATTAAGTGAGATAAAAGCCATTACGTTGTAAACTTGTATGTAAAATGTAATATCAATATCCGAAAAAAGAATATTTAAAAAATCGACTTACATCAAGATGACCAGTCAAAATGGACTTATTTCTCTCAATTTGTTGAATGAAACCGTTACAATAAAGGGCTTCCACATAACGGACGTCATATCTAAGTTTTCTAAGTGGTCTGTTTACAACCATAAAAAAAGAATGAGTGTACACAAACGCTACCTGAAAAACGGCCCATGTGTGCAACTGGGCAATCCTTCGAGTACACATGCTTTTCAAGATTCAATATCCTGCTGACACGATTACAATTTCGACTGATTTCAGTGTTGCCATTTAATTGTCTCATTCAATAACTTAGTCATTTCACGCATAAAACATTTATATTTACCCAAACGGAGAATATTATTGATGGCTTATTGTATCGCGGAGAAATATTGGAGAAATAAGTAAATAGTAATGTGGTGACTTCTATAACTCAGAAACAGTAGCATAAACTTTATATTGTGAGACCGAGCCATATTTGATGATATTATATTATTTTTTGGGTAAATCTGAATTTTGTAAATAGGCTACGCCTAACATCACATCTATTCTTTTCGAGTCAAATTTTCGAAAAACACATTTAATAAAAATATTTCACGATAAACCTGAACCCTGAACGTGGCCTATGGTCTTAGAACCGTAGGCTCTGCCTACCTCGATATGTACGTATGTCACATCATCTCAGCCGGATGACGTCAACTGCTGGCATATCATAGGCTTCCCCCAAGTAAGTTTATTTTTTTCCGAGTTTCGAAGTAGACTCACTAGACCACTCCAAATCAAACAAGCAATCTCAATAGATATCGGTCGGCGTTTTTAACTCCATCCACTAACTCTAATTCCTGGCAACACTAAAAGCGTTCCATTTATCTCAATAATCTAGACTTCTAGAGGTATATTTTTCATTAAGTATCTTATACTGTTTTTTAAAATAATTTCAAAGAATTTCCATTGAAATACCATTGTAAGGAGCTTCTGGCAACAAATCATTTAAAAAAAAACATTTAGTAAGCAAGAGCAGTCTGCTAATAAATTTAGTCGAATATTTTGTCAAATAGGTATAAAACAGATATCTTATTGGAGTCATGTAAATAAGATGTTTTATGTACCTAAGGCATTGTCGGCCAACGAAGGCCACTCACCTCGGTAATTTCTTAGAATAATCTGTGAAAAAACTAAAGTTTCTTGCGCCTCAAACTCCTAGATAACATTTAAAACATCAACACTACCAACAGCTAATTGGAGGATAAATGACACGCCTACCTAATCCTTCTTCCAATTTCTACCCATTCTACCATTCGTAACCTGGCAACACCGGAGCTGTGCAAATCCTGTCAGTCTGGCCCCGGGCTTAGTCGACGTTGTGGAATTTCAGTATTGCCCTGCCCTGGATCTCCGAGTTGCACAGTTTCCTCACTACTTCCTGCGCGTCTTCAGCTGGGAACACCGAGTGTGGCGGTGGCTCGATCTGGAATGAGAAAGCTTATGAGTATTTTTGAAAGACGAGATACATATATGGATACAGATATTCCGTGTCACTACCCAATTTTTTTTCCTACTTCTTGTGTCGACAGCTCAAAATGTAATCAATTTTTTTCCCTCCAGAAGGGTTCCCACTTTCACAGCGTTATCTGTAGCCTCACATAAAAGAATATTATTTTATTTATAGGTCACGTTTAGTGCAGTTGGTGGGGCACGATGGGCAGGAGCGGAAGTGTGACATATTCTGGTCGTTATGACCACACTGACACTGTGTTGCAGTTGGGTCCATGGGAGCTTATGACCCGGTGGTAGTTCCACCGATGATTGGATCAAATCAGGAGGAGGTTTTTCTACTTGGTCCAATGGTTGACTGGCAGAGAACGCTATAAGGCGTTAAGTCCGCCATTTGTACACATTTTATGTGCAAAAAAGTTTAAATAAATAATAATAAATAGATAAGTAAAAATAACACTGATTGAGCTAGCCCCAAAGTAAGTTGAAACTTGTATTATGGGACTAATTTTTTTTATTTTTTTATTAGAAATTTGAGTGCGTTTGACCTCTATCTAGCCTGATGGGAAGCTAAGATGAGGTCTAAGGTGTATCACGCAGACTCAAAAAATGCCTGTTCACTCTTGCCTTGAAAATCCCTAAATTATATGTATGGGGAAACATCGACGCAGGGAAGAAATTCCACAACTAATTACTATACTATATTTTATAGTAAATACATTTATAGATAAACAGCCAAGACCTCGAAAAATTTAAAAAAGGCCATTTCCAAATAAATAATTTAATATAGTTTAAATAAACGGGCAAGTGCGAGTCGTACTCGTACATGAAGGGTTCCGTACCACTACAATGTTTCAAAACAGTGAAGAAACATGTTTCTTGTATGACGACCCCTTAAATTTTTAACTTCTTTTTATTTTTAGTATTTGTTATTATAGCGGCCATAGTAATATTATAATAATACATAATCTGTAAAAATTTCAAGTATCTATTTAATGACATTATAAAGATCTAGTTAAAAACGCAGTAAAAACACGTTGTTTGTTGACAACCCCCTTTAATTTTTAACTATTTTTTATTTTTTGTATTTGTTGTTATAACGTCCACAGTAATACATGATCGGTGGAAATTTCAAGTGTCTAGCTATTACGGTTCAAGAGATAGAGCCCTGTGACAGACGGACAGACAACGGAGTCTCAGTAATAGGGTCCCGTTTGCACCCTTTGGGTACGGAACCCTAAAAACTAAATCCCGACTACGGAAAATTCTTACTGAAAGTATGTTTAACCAAGTAAGCAAGCAAAGCAGGGCATAACAGCTAATAATGTGCATATTCTTAAAATGTGCTAATTAAGCCCTTTCATTGTATACCAAACACAGTACGACTGGATTTGTTTTTGAGTTCATAACTTTATAGCCTATACTCGTAGTATAGAGGGCGCCATATCAGCCGTATTGAATTTCATTCGACGTCAGAGGCTATAACCAGGCCTGTGTCACTCCCCGTTTAGGTATCGAAAATGTACCTACATCATCACTATGCGCGCAGGCGGCCCCTCCGGGTGGTAAATTCAGTTATACGAATCGTATGTCTAATATAATAAGAATGAAATTAGCTTGCAATGGATGTCTAGGTATCTTTATTAAAAGGTGCTGAGTTCTGACGTGAGCTAAATTAAACTATATCGCTAGCCACATTGAGTAGATATTTCTTTGAATTTCTTTGCTGAGTGAGACTTCTGTACGTTAGTATTATTTTTTCAGCGGACTGCCAAGACGCTTCCAACGATACCTCATTTGTCCAACCATGGATATAATGGAAGATACAAGGGAACAGATGAAAGAGCGTATGTTCGTTTGTCTGTTTTATATTTTTTTCAAATCAAATCAAATATTTATTTAGTAATTAAGGCGAAGATATAGGCAAATGGCCTTGAAGTGTGAAATAAATTGTTAAGGTGAAGGGTTAGGCAAATGACCTTGAAGTGGCGCCCTTATTTGAAATAAATTGTTAACTCGTAAATATGGAGATAATTTCCATATTGCTCTTCGTCGCGCACTAGATAGCCCTTTAAATTATTTTATGAACCACCGTTAAAAGTATTTACATTAGTCCGTCTAGCTTTGAAACTTGCCTCCGCCAAAAGTGGCCACGGCAAGTTTTAAAGATAGACGGATCACCAATAATAGTTTCACCGGCAGTTCATAAAATAATTTAAAATGATATCTAGTGCATGACGAAGAGCAATATGTAAATTATCACCATATTTACGAGTTAACAATTTATTTCACACTTCAAGGCCATTTGCCTATATCCTCACCTTAACTCGTAAATATGGTAATAATTTCCATATTGCTCTACGTCATGTACTAGATAGCCCTTTAAATTATTTTTTGAACTGCCGTTAAAACTATTATTGGTGATCCGTCTAGCTTTAAAACTTGCCGTGGCCACTTTTGGCGGAGGCAAGTTTTAAAGCTAGACGGACTAATGTAAATACTTTCAACGGTGGTTTATAAAATAATTTAAAGGGCTATCTAGTGCATGACGAAGAGTAATATGGAAATTATCTCCATATTTACGAGTTAACAATTTATTTCAAATGAGGGCGCCACTTCAAGGTCATTTGCCTATATCTTCACCTTAAGCCTTTGCAGGCACTTTTACACGTCAATAATTATAGTGTACATTACGTGTAATGTTTATTTATATTTAATTTTCTTTTTTTTCAAAAGCTACAGGTACTAGCGTTTCGCAACGACCACTGCTAAAAAGATTTGCTCATATGTTATCATTGTTACAATTTTTTTTTTCATTGTTCTTATTCGTGTCATCTCGCAATACGTGACAGCTGAAAATCAGCGGTTGCTCCTTGCGAGCAACATTGTGCTTAGCTGTAGCCTATTTGTGCTGCTGTGGCATACATACTGCTCGTAGTTAGGCTAAGAATGTAATTTGATTTTAATTGTTATTCGACGATTATTCCTTTTGTAATGTATAATGTGTGTGACAGTTGTACAAAATAAATGTTTTATTTATCTGTCTATCTTCTTCATCCTCAGCTGTGCTGCTTCGGAGCCAGGCGTGCCCAATCCCGCTTTTTCTTCTCCAAATATAACATGCATGTCAAATCCGCTAGTTGACAAGAAGTTAAATCAGACACTTTTTTCTAAACGTCAATACAAACATTTTCTATGGGATTTGTATGAGATACAAAACCGTGACGTCATAGATTTTTCAAGTCAAATAGCGCTCTTAATATCCGTTTTTCTGCATTAATAAGTCTAAAATCATGTTGAAAATGGATTTGATCAATGACAAGTGACACTATTTTATCACGTTTTATTCTCTTATCATTACAAAATAATTTCTTTTTGACCCTGGATACTACCCTATTATAAAATAAAGAAAATAATAAAACAAAAGATCCAATATCAGATTATTTAAAACTTTTTTACCCTCTTAACAGTACCAAATAATTTATTTTTGACCCAGTCATCAACACAATTGTCAAGGATGCCAAAGACCTTGCGAAGTGGAGAAGAAATAGCCGAAACAGCTCAAATGATTTGGCAACAGAATTATGACCGGCCGCCTGCCTGACATCAACCCTCCTTGGGAATGATGATGGAGCACCAGATGTTTGTGCTAAGTCCTTCAGTCGCCTCTTACGCCATCAACAGGAAGAGATGGAATGTTCCTATTCCGGAAATTACAAGGCACAACAGTTTTATTTATCTGTCTATCTAACTGAATAAGATCTTCGACCGGCGAGCCGTCAAATTTTACCATTAATATGTGTTTACATGTCGGCGGGCACGCGTGGGGGGCATTTGGCATTTTGCCGCCGTGGTCGTCGGCCGGCCTACAAGCTGACAAGTTATAAGGTCATCTCCATTCCCACGTTTCGTAGGTGCGCTTCAATTTCGTAAAACATTAGAAATATTTATTCCATGTTGGTCTGGATGAAAAGAAACTTAGCCGGTTCCTTTAAAAGCCGATCGAGGAATGGGTGAAAATGGTAGTGTTAATAGGCGATACGGCTAGCAACCCATCACAATTTTTTTTTTCCATCTTCTCGCCCGCCATAGCGCCAAAAGTGGCCTTTGGATCTTCTGTCTCTAGGCTCTGCTTAGAGCCGCAAAATCTATAATGCCCTGTCTGCCCCGTTAAAGATAAAGACGTGATAATGTAACTGTACGTTTACAGAAATATGTGGAAGAACTGTTTTTATTCTTATTTTTTTCCCCGACTTTGATTTCGACATTACAGTTGTTGACATCAGAACATTTGTTTTTTACAGCTAAGCACTGCCTTGCACAGTTATTGTAAAACACCTTAGAAACTTACTACATTAAAATGGAATGAAATATGCTACCTATAAGCTTTTTCTGATAATGACTTATTGCCGGTTTAAGTTTAGATTTAAAATTAACAGCACAGTCATGTTTCTTTCTTGAAAAATGTAGTAACACATGCCCTCCGGCCGTCATCGCAACCAAGTTTCACAACTACTTGCGATGGAAGAATTTTATTATTTTTACGCTACTGGTCGTGGTAAAAACAGTTTTCTTTATTTGTTCGCAACTACATGTCGTGGTAATAAAGTTTCACAACCAGTTGGATAAAGAGTTTATTTTTATCACCCTTTGGATCCCCAAATAACATACTAAAATGCAGCTTTACATCACGTTTTGCCTTTTTATTGACGACTGGATAAATATTTTTGGCCCATCGGTTAGATTATTAAAAATATTGTACACATATTTTTTCTTTTCTCTGAGAAACAAACATTGACAAAGAAACAGCGCATTTAAATTTCGCATGACGTAATGGCTATGTACGACTTTTACATTGTAGTACTTAAATGCTTTGTATCTTTGTGATTTTTTTCATTTTTGATAAACTGAAAAATATGAGTCCATTATTTTTGAATAATCTACAAGACGGACTAATTAGTACGGAACCCTGTCGTTCGGGCCTATTCTGTTTAAGGTCTGAGGCTCGATCGCACTATATAAATATAAATAAATATATAAGAACAAATCACACTGATTAAGCTAGCCCCAAAGTAAGTTTTTTTAAACTTGTGTTATGGGATACTAACTCAACGATACTATATTTTTTAATAAATACATATATAGATAAACACCCAAGACCCAAGACAATTTGAAAAAGGCCATTTTCCAACTTGCCCTGGCTGAGGATCGAACCCAGAACCTCCGAATTAGCGGTCTAGCGTGTTAACCATTACGCCACGGAGGTCGTCAAGATATATTATATGGAAAGTTTAAAATATTTCAAATGCCATCCATACATTCTAAATATAAACAAACAAATTGTTTTTGATCTAAAATGGATGATGTTTTCAAAAAAATATGGACACGAGGTGACTGACGCACGGTAGAAAAAAATCTACTCATCTTATTTTTGTTTCAAGGTCCAATGTTCAATCTTCCACGATGATTGTTTATTTTGCTATTGCTTGTAGCGGTTATTAATGCTGTACTATTCTACCAATTGTCCTTCCGTTTGACCGTGAGAGATGTACTTATTGGCCAGCAAGCATTGCGTGGGGTCAACGAGGTTCAACAGTTTGTAACTAAAACTAATGCAAGTGTCTCGATGAATACAAATTCATTGAGAAGCTAGACCTTCGCAGAATATCTTTCATGTCGATTTACATAATATATTATATAATATAAGTTCTATTTAGATATATCAGACAGTAAAAATTTTGTAAGGACCACTACTGAGATAAATCGGTGTAGCCCACATTAGGCATTCTAAGATAATCACGCTAATTTCAACTTGGTGCAGATTGCCTTAATTTAATTACTACCCACTAAACAATCCGAGGGCATGCCAGTGAGCGCGTTTTGTCCTTTTTGTCTTCATGTATAGTAAATTAATAACCTCTCCGCGCGCTACTAAGGCTACCAATTCTAACAGCTGCTCGACAGAGTCCAGAAGTTCCTAATCTACTTCAAGGCTGGTTGGTAGATGAAACGGATTGCCCTTTTTGCTACTCTAAGCAACCTTCCAAAGATAGACAAATAGCATTTATTGCCCTTTTTCGTCTTGTGTATTGTAGATGACACGAATTGCCCTTTTCGTCTTCTCCATTTTCGAGGTAATTAGCAAAGAAGGCAATCAGTCTAGATTGGCCTTTTTTGTTAACCCACCAAATACTCGCTTAGAAGTATTGCCCTTTTTTACCCGACTGCGCCAAAGGGAGGGTTAACTTTTTCGAGTGTATGTATGTATGTAAATTTATTTGGCACACTGCAGCGTAAACGGCTTGCTGGGTTTTAGCTTGAGAGGTGTCATTCGATTCGTCTTAATTGTGAGACTGACACTGGGTTTATCAAAAATTGTACAAAAAAAACCAAATGGCGGATTTTTGGCAAATGTTGTCTTCAGATATTTTTTATTCAAAAATATCGAGTAGGCTATCAAAAGAAAGGATTTTATAAAAGGACTAGCTCTTTCCCGCGGCTTCGCCCGCGTAGACTAGTAGACTACACAAATTAGATTGTTTTCTTTTTTAAACTGGGGTTGCAATTTATTAAAATCCAATGGATTATTATTTTTACTCACCACTAATTCAAAAATGACGAAGATTCATACAAACTTGCAACCCCTATTTCACCCATATTAGTGATGTAATTTTCAGAATCTAATAAATGCATTATTATTTTCTACTAACTACTAAAAGACATTAAATATGTCATGTGTCTCACTTTCAATATTACGAAGTTTCATACAAACTGCCAACCCCTATTTCTTTCTTCTTTATTACATTATAGTCACAATCTACCTTCCTGCCAAATTTCATCTTCATTGGCTAAGTAGTTTTCGAGATTTCGTGATGAGTGAGTGATTTTCGCTTTTATATATATATTGATTACAAATATACAACGTTAAAGGGACATACCCGTAATAAATTGAACTACGGGCTATACTAGATCACTATAGTATAATGAAATTAAAACAACAGTAAAAAAACCAAAACAAAAATTAACAGTCCTTTACAAATTGCCCGCGCGGCTGCACACTTGTATGAAAAGGCCGAATTTTTTTTTGTTCTTTGGCTGTTATTTTAATTTCATTATGCTATAATGATCTAGTATAGACCGTGTTTCGATTTATTACGGGTATGTCCCTTCCACATTGTATATACAGGGTGACTTATCCACCTGCAATTTTTTTTAAACATGGCCATGTCCATGATACTGAACAACTTTCTATAAAAAAAGTTATTATAAATCGATAAAAAAATTTCATCCTCCCATACAAATCAGCGCTCAACGAAACGGATTTTGTATGATGTAAAAATTTTGCAGGTGGATAAAAAGTCAGCCTTTCTAATTTAAATGTAATTTGGAATGATAAGTGCTAAAAAAACAACATATAATCTCGCTCATGTTGTATCAGGCAGTCATATTTTTTGTTTTTTTTTTATATAATGACTTGTTTACTAACCTCTCCGCGCGCCACGAGCGCGACCAGTTCCCGCAGCTGCTCGATGGACCCGTTAGGCACCACCACGATGTGCACGCCCAACTCTTCCGCCTTCTTGGCGAATTTCGGCAACAGCTTCTCGCCAACGTCTTCTGTTACCAACACCACACCTCCCTGCAAATGTTTTTTTTTTCTATTACAATAAATAGCTTAGGGTCAATTCATACTAGAGCAAAGTCGATGCGAAGCGAAGCGTCAAAAGTTGCACAAATGCGCGGAAACTCGCGTGAATTCGCACGCTTTTATGTTCCGACTGTTGAGTGATGACGTTTTGGTTCGCGTAGTAGGCGCTTGGATTTGCTCGAATAAGCGCGCACCAGTCAGCACGTGTCGCGCACAGCGAATTCCGACGAAAGCGCACGTTTTCCTTTTTATCTCAGTAGAAATATGTTATGCATTAGGTTGTGGAAATAAGGGTGAATTTGCTATATTACGTTTCAAATTCACACTTCGATGCGCTTTGACTCTGCGCTAGTATGAATTGACCCTTAGACTTTAGTCTTGGCAACTTTGGGTAAGCCTTTGGTAAGTAGACGTGGGGAGAAAGAAATACAAAGAAATAGAGGGGATCAAGATTTTAGTTAGTCTTGGGATATTCAAAATTTCTCTTTTGTGTACATTTTGACTCTCCACCCATTTAAAATTTGGGTTGACTGGAAGAGACCCCTTCTTGGGATAATTCCGCTGTTGTACAATTTTATTTTTCTTCTTTTTTGTATTTGATTATGTACTTTAATGTGATGTTTGTGCAATAAGTTTTTTTTTACAAACAATACATGGAATTTACACACCATTACACACGACAAGTACAAATAGCGGACTTGAGAGGAGGTGTTTACCGAGCAGTTGTACATTATAGGCTAATATCGGCGTAAGATAACAAGTGCGGAGTTTACCGTGGCCAGGCACTGCAGCGAGCGATGCAGCGACCTGGATGTCGTGCCGAAGTTCATTACGATGTCCACGGGGCCGCCGCACGCGTCCGTGGTGCGCTCGATCAGCTGTTTTTCGTACAAATCCTCGCTCCATTGCACCACTTTTATTCTGACGACAAAAAGAAATGTATTTTATTTAAATCTTTATTGTACCTCAGCGATAGTTACACATAATAAAATAACAAAGATAATTTTACAAATGGTGGACTTATCCCAGAAAGGATCATTTTAATCCAGTTGACCAATAGGGCAGAGGACAGTTACATATATTAGTAACGTAGAAAGGCAGAAGTACGTACAGAACAATTAAAAAAAACAAGTATATGTAAACACTAAGAATATACTACATACTTAAACTTGATAGAAGACCCCCCCCCCCCCCAAACTCAAACTTTTCTTTCTTTATCAGTCCACATGGTCTAAAAAAATCTTTGCTCTCGCAAATCATAGATACTCGCATCAGCTGATCGGTCAACTTGTATAAGGGGGGCCAAAAAGTATTTTTCATATTTCCTTGGAAAAAATTCAGTACCGTGGACAGAATTCAGGCTGAAAATAGTTTTAGTATTTTGTTATATAAATAAATATAAATGAATAAATAAATATAAATGAATAAATAAATAAATAAATATAAATGAATAAATAAATATAAATGAATAAATAAATATAAATAAGTAAATAAGCGGCATGGGTGCCGCATGCATCAGAGATGGGTCCGGAAGGCAACCCTATGGGTAAATATAGGGATCAGTGGAGAAAGAAGGGGGAGGCCTTTGCCCAGCAGTGGGACACATCAGCAGGCTAACAAAAATATATATATATATATATGTAAGGATAAATCACACTGATTGAGCGAGCCCCAAAGTAAGTATTTTTTTAAACTTGAGTTATGGGATACTAACTCAACGACCTTTATTCGCATAATACCAGGTTCTCAAAATATCAGATTCTTAAAATATAAGATTAGATACTATATTTTATAATAAATACATATATAGATAAAAACCCAAGACCCAGGACAATTAGAAAAAGGCCATTATCCAACTTGCACCGGCTGGGGATCGAACCCAGAACCTCCGGATTGGCGGACTAGCGTGTTGACCATTACACCACGGAGGTCGTCGTCATGTGATATCCCACATAAGAAAGACATAGCCGTGTGGTTCCCGGCAGAGTAGAATAGGACCACTCCAAAACAATGCTTATAAACATCAATGAGACCTCTCCAACCCGTCTGGCCAGCGTCGAGAGTGTAGGCTAAATCCTCTGACTGCTCCAGCCAAATATGTCTCTGGTAGTACAGAGAGGGTCGCGTGCTCCTGCAGTGAAGACAAAAAAAAGATATGATGGTGACATAAGACAGGCCCACGCTGCGGCCAGGTAACGAAAAAGGAGGTCCTTGTTACCGGGACAGGAATGTCAGCATAGATTTAATTTCTCCTAATAAAGGTGATTTACCAATAATCACCACGCCGGGCACGCGGGTTGGTGTTTTAAGTAGATGGTACAATAACATCGCAGAGGGCACTGCAGCAAAATCTCTGTTATAGCACAGAATACAGTAAGAGTAAACAGAACGGAATCGGTTATAGTTCCCACATACAACGCCATATATATTTTCCATTCTTATATTGAGAATGCTTTACGTATTCATAACCGTCATATAACATAATATTCCCTTTTCCTCTTTCAATTATTTCAATATCCATTTTGTTAATTTGTGATCAAAGATGAATATATCATTACACTTCCACTGCTGAAAACGCACCGTGTGTGTTTTCCTCTTTGGAAAAATACACACGATGCATTTTTCAGCAGTGAAAGTGTAGATATTTCTCATATGAGAAATGGATACGTCATTGAAAATCATTATTGTCATTGTGACTTAATATTACTAATTGCCTGTATAGATATCAAAACAATAATAAAGAGGTCATAATATTGAGCGTTTTATTGGTCGCGAATAGTAGCGGTATATAAACGCAATGGGGATAGTGATACAAGTAGTATCACTATTACCATCAATTGGAAAGCTCAATGGGAATAGTGAGACTGACCCGTGGATTCAGGGAATCGTTCACGGTTCATGTTAGATTTTGAATTTTCAAAGTAGAAGTTTTGTTAAAAAAACTTTTGTTTTCTAAACATTGCTGATAGTCGCAGCGGACGGGAAATGTTTTAAACAAACAATGTTCAAGAACAATGTTTGTTAAAAAACTGGCGCAGCGGACACGGCTTTAGTACAACACCCGTGGGAGAGGAGATACCTACAAAAATATTACAGTAGGGTTACTCCAAAAGCGGTACACAAGACGTACGTAACTGCGAACCGCGTTTCAGTGTCAAGCAACATTGAGCGTTAATACATGATGATAAAGTCTAATTTGGTTTCACATAGAAATAGGATGTCACTATCGGACGACTTTCGTATTATAATATTTTATGGAGTAATCTCCTGACTTCTTATCGAGTTTGTTAGTAGCTAACACTGTTGTCAGAGTTTTCAAGCTGCCAAAAGGCATCTTCTTCGTCTAAGCGTGTTTCCGGTTGCATCCTCAGCTGTGCTGCTCCGGAGCCCGGGGTGCGCTTTCCTGCTTTTTCTTCCCCAAATATAAAATGCATGTCATGGGTCAGATGGTCACCCAAGGATACCTTGCAAAATGGAGAAGAAATAGCCGGATTACTTAAAATGATTTGGCTATAATTTTACAACCGGCCTGACGTCAACCCTCTTTGAAAATGCATTTTTGCGAAAAAAATTACAACCGGTCGCCACTCTGCGTTAACCCTCTTTAGGAATGCAGTTGTAGCACGAGATGTTTGTACTTAGTCCTTTAGTCGCCTCTGACGACATCCACATGAAGAGATGGTGTGGTGCTATAATCCTATTCTAAGCCGGAAGCCACACGGCTTTAGTAAACATAAATGTCTAAAAATAAATACAATAAATGCCTAGTTACATTTCAACTTGAGTCCATTGTTCATATTCTTAAAATACTCGTATACCCATAAAAAATACACGATTGTTTTGTTCAAACAATATAATAATATAAGGTAAACAACTAACAATATATCTATATTCACTATCCAGGTCAACACATTACCAGATACCACAGTGTTTGTATGTTAATGAATAATGACGATTATAGTATTTGAGGAGAAATCACTTGTGGTACAATACATTGCGCGCGATAAATTCTTTTGAAATTTTGTACTATGCTGGTGCTTAACTCTAAAAGCGACACGACATACGAGGGCCACACCGAAAAGATCGGGTATAGAATACTTAGGAATAAATTAGAGTAAAACCTTTTTGGTGTTTGAAATGTAGTATTATTTCGAGCACAATTCCATTTTTGAATTTTAAATAAAGTACAAAAGAGTATTGACCATTTGAATTTGACAAGTCGGTGAGAAAAATAGAGCTTACGCGGGAACATTTTAGTGCAATAATTTTTCATAACTTTCGTCGAGGTTTATCTCAAGAACAATGTCTCGCCAAGCTTGTTTCTATATATGAACTTTAAGCACCTAGTAAAACGACTATATATCGTTGGTATTCTGAGTTTCGTCGTGGACGTTCCTCTCTTACCACAGTCCCTTCTACTGGTTGACTAAAAACAGCGGTAACACAAGATAACATCGATGCTGTACGCCAATTAATGAAAGAAGATAGACATGTGACATACGAGCAGATTCGGGTTTCTCTCAGCATTGGTATGACAGCCATTCAGACCATTTTACATGATGAACTGGGTGTCAAGAAGTTAATTTCACGCTGGGTGCCCCATCGTTTGACCGAGGAACAAAAGTCGGCTCGTGTTAATTGGTGTCGGTCTGCTCTGCAACGGTTCAATAGAGGGAGCTCAAATGCAGTTTACAATATCGTCTCTGGGGATGAATCGCGGATATATTCATATGAGCCCGAAAGAAAACATAAATCGGCAGTTTGGGTCTTCGAGGGTGAGGTCAAGCCAACAAAAGTTATTCGCTCACGCAGCGAGTTGAAAAAAATTGTCGCTTCGTTTGTATCGAAAACTGGTCATGTGGCTACGATTCCTTTACAAGAACGAAGGACGGTTACTGCTGATTGGTATAGGTACAACAGTTTGTTTGCCGGAAGTCATAAAAGAACTTCGTAAAATTAATCTGAATCGTCGTATAATCCTTAACCACGATAATGCGAGCTCACATACCGCACGCAAAACAAGCGCGTTTTTAAACCTGAAAAACATGGAGTTGATGGACCATTCTTCGTATAGCCCTGACCTGAGCCCCGATGATTATTTTACATTCCCAAGAATTAAAGATATACTACGTGGTCAACGGTTTCACGGCCCAGAAGAGGCGGTCGAAGCTTACAAATCAGCTGTTTTGACTGTATCCACTTCAGACTGGAATTACTGTTTCAATAATTGGTTTGATCGAATGCAAAAGTGCATTGACTGACAAGGAGAATACTTCGAAAAACAATAAAAGTAAACATTATTATATTATTAAATTAATGCATACGGGAATTAACGCGAAACGTACCTTTTATTTATTTATTTTGCTGACGTTTCATTCGGGTTTCACCGAACATGGTCCCAGCTTGACTCTTTTCACGTTCGGTGAAACCCGAATGAAACGTCAGCAAAATAAATAAATAAAAGGTACGTTTCGCGTTAATTCCCGTATGCATTAATTTAATAATAATGCAACGCGATAGTTTAAAAGTATTATTATATTATCTTTGTACTTTTTTCTATTCCCGATCTTTTCGGTGTGGTGTTATGTGCGTACGTAGCTACGTGCCCTTGTTGCAGTGTCAAGCAACATTGAGCGTTACTACATGGTAGTATAGTCTAATTTGGTTCGACATTCTAATAGGACGACACTGTTGGACGGCTGTCGCGTCATCATTTTATGGATTTTTCCAGCTACCTAAAGGCTCAAGAACTTGCTAAGATCTCTTATCGAGATTTTTCCAGCTGCCTAAAGGCATCTGACGTAGCTCAATGACTGCCATCTAGTGACAAGACATTATTACACAGTAGTCAAATAGTGTGCAGGTTCCTTCACCAGAAGCAAGTGGTGCTGGTTGAAAAAGACCATGCACCAGGTACATAACAAACTCAGAGGTAAATTCGCGCCCTGTGAGGATCGAACTCATGCCTTACAGACGCGTATCTAACCTAGTCTACGCCTAAACCGCTTGGCCACTGAGAAGTTGATATGAGACGCGCAATGTACTCGTACAAATCAATACCACGGTCAACAGAACCGAATTCATGTGTAGGTGCGACGGCTTAGCAACAAGAATCAAAAGGCGACCCTAGGGCGGAGCGAGCGTTGCTATCGCACATTAATAGGGGGATCATATTATTTCACATCTGTAATTTACCACATCACATATCTGTACTGCCAGTCAAAAGGGATCTTTAAAAATAAATTCTAAATATTTTTTTTATCTATCTATCTAGATAGATAGATAAAAAAAATATTTAGAAGAAAAACACAAAACAAAATTAATTCATACTTTGCCTGCCACGATGCACGAGCTTTTAGGAGAGATGATATCATCTTCTAAATAAATTTTGTATTTGAAGGGGCGCCACTTTTAGGTCCCGCTCCGGCTGAATGTGTTGATACAGCCGTCACTAACAAGACAAACACATTTTTGCCGTGTTTACGATGGTAATAACAAAGCATGATGTTATCTTTGGTCGGTGATACTCAAGGATGTGATTGTGAGCGTATCTCTAACCGTGTCTCTTGGATCGCATCATAATGATACATCACCAAAACCATGATAATTCAATTTCTTTTTTTTTGAGCGATTATTATAAAATATAGAACAAGTTATTACTAATTAAGATGAGCGTGTCACTCACGTAAAAAAAGCCAGCTACTGGCCGACATGTTCGACCTCATCCGGAGGTCGTCATCAGGGCGAATGTGAATCTGTGTCTCACGTTAGTTATAACCAAAAAATAGAACAAGTTAATTTCTAACTCCCTTATTCATAAAAAAATACCAAGCTTTTGCTAAACATATTTTAGTTAATGTATGTTTATCCCCCTCTTTTCAATATTTGACGAAGCAAGAATGAGACAAAACATATTTTAACTAAAATAGGTTCAGCAAACTTATGAATCTACCAGCTACGTTTGTTTGTCCGACGATAATTCGAGAATTTTTGATATTGTGTACGTATTTCCTTGTCTCAAAATAAATAATGACTACTAAACTACGACTTACTAAACGAAAATGCAGCGCATTCAAATTACGCATGACGTCACAAGCCCGGCTCGGGAACTTCGGTGCGCGGTATCTTTGTGACTTTTTACTAATTTGATAAAGCGTTAAATATATAACCTGGTTGACAGATATCATCATCGTCAGGTCTTTTTTTAGTCTCCACTGCAGGTGCACGACCCTCTCTGTACTACCAGAGCCATATATTTGCCAGAGCAGACAGAGGATTTGGCCTACACTCTCCACGCTGCGCGCTGGCCAGACGGGTTGGAGAGGTCTTACTGATGCTTATAAGCTTTGTTTAGCTTGTGTTTCTTAAGTCGCCTTCGACGACATCCACGGGAAGACTTCGAGTTACAGACAAAATAGATGAATACATTTCTGACCCAGTCCACATCCCTTCCGTACCGAGTAGAATACAGGGTTATTTTGAATTTAATTTATGAATATAAACCTTAAGTGTTAACAAAATAGGTTCTTTTTAGGGTTCCGTACCCGGAGCGTGCAAACGGGACCCTATTACTGAGACTCCGCTGTCTGTCCGTCTGTCTGTCTATCTGTCCGTCAGTCACAGGGCTCTATCTCTTGAACCGTAATAGCTAGACACTTGAAATTTTCACCGATTATGTATTACTGTGGCGGATATAACAACAAATACTAAAAATAAAAATTGTTAAAAATTAAAAGGGGTCGTCATACAAGAAACGTTTCTTCAGCGTTTTAAAACATTGTACGGTGGTACGGAACCCTTCATGTACGAGTCCGACTCGCACTTGCCCGTTTATTTTAATTTATTGTCGTAGCAAGATCGTTATCAAAAGTAAATTAATGTAAGTAAAAAAAAAGTAATGACAGTGTTTATTTGGTTATGTCATCACCCGCTACAAGGCTAGAAGTATTTTTTTCTTAGCGGTTTTGTGATAATGATTGTGTTTACAAGATTTCAATAGCTATGGGGGTGCAACATCAACCTGTATATACGGCCTGAGCACTTCTACGTCACCGCAACTGACCAGAAAGTGACACATTTCGCTCGCGAAAGCGTAAAATGGCATTAGCCCGAACAAAAATCAAAAACTTACTCGTCACTCTCCATGGCTAGCACGAATCCTTCGTCCTTCAATGTGGCCACAGAAACCCGGATGCGGTCAGTGTACGCTCCATGCTTGAAGTAGTTGGTTGCGATGCGGAGCGCCCAGAGCGCCAGCCCGCCCGTGCCCACAATCAACACAGTCGCAATGTCTTTATGGTTCGGGCCTTTCAGAATATTCTTCAAGCATTCACTTGCGGTGTACACCGTGAGCATAGCCAGCAGAGCTCCTGTAGGCAACATCGCGGCGACACTCAAAGGAAGCTCATCAGGTACAGGAACCAGACATTTCAAGTCCGGAACGACTATGAAGTCCGCGTATCCGTGAGGGACACCTTCATATGGATACAGAACTATTCTCGTGCCTTCTTTGATTCCGTTAGTGCGTTCAGCTGCTTTCCCAATGGCGTCCACGACTCCGGCTACTTCGTATCCTGGGAACAAAGCGCCGTCGCGGAGGCCGATGTGTGCTGGTGTTGAAGTGTGGATTCCGAATCCTTCCATCTCTCCTGACAGGCTTCCCAGTGAAGATACGGATGATGTGCTGCATACGGATGCTGATCGGGTTCGATTCGCCCGGTAACAAGCCCCGGCATACACCACGCGGATCCTAGCGCCGTACAAGGGCACATCGGGGACAGGGACATCGAAACTGAACACGCACTCCTTCAGAGTCGGCCCTGGAGACTCAATGGACACTTGTTTGCACAGCTTGGACATCTTGGATTAACTGTAAAGAATATGACAGATGAGGTTGTGATAGGTCGTTTGCATGGATATAAAAATATGTGTTTAAACTTTGCTAGACATAGGTAATAACATATATTACGCTTATGTTTAAAAGATTACCTACACAGTGACTTTAGACGAAGAGACGTGGCGGAGACGTAACGAAGGCGGATTGTCAAAGCAATACAATATAGACCTTAATAATATATTACACACTCGTATAAAGTCGTTTTTGTCATAAGGATCAGCCACACGTCTCCGCCACGTCTTTTGTGTATGTTTTTCGTCTTAGAGTACATAATAAAAAAGACCAAGCGCGAAATGTATAATACGCAGCGTCTCTTTTTTGAAGCTTTCTTTTCTATAATTTAGCTGTTATAATCCAATTTTTTCGTTCAATTTTTCGATGAGGTAAAATGCAAGTGTCACGTGGTACCACAAATTCGGTCGGACACAGGAACCTGCCTCCATAGGATTTGACCGACCACTTTTTTTTTACTTTCCTCAAAAGCCTTTATCCTACCATACAAGTTTCATTCTATTTTTCGATGAGGGTTTTTTTGGTTAATTTTTGTACCACTTTATTGCCATTTGCGCAAAATTTGCCAAGTTAAGCCGCGGCCGACCGACTAAGAGCAGTTGAAGTTACTTAAAGTCAGCTACCATTATAGAGTAGGTATTTTAATTTTTTTTATCATGTAGGGTTTTTTGCAGTCTACTCCTCGACTACTGCTGGTCAATTTTCAATTTTACGAACTTAAATACGGAATCCTAAAAATTACCCTATCAAAAGTACAGTGAAGTAGGCGGTACTTAAAAACTATATCTCGTTTTTCGCCAGTATCTTTACTGACGTTACTTGACCTAACAATGGCTGATGTACGAGTATGACGCTGTGTCACGCTAGAAATTTTAATTATTTTCGTAAGGCTGTTTTGCGCGATGATTTTTAACAGGTTCCCAGTCCGATGAGACACATGTGCCTCATTGGTGACTTCACTGGTACGTCCATTAGGCATATGTGCCTCATGGCCAGTGTCATTTTTACTACGAGGACGTGTACAAAGAAGATCGCAACTTGCTTCGAGACTGTGAACCTATTAAAGTTACTCTTCTATTATAGTTTGCTGGCGGCCCCTTGTAGTCCGAGAGGACGTAAATAAAATATGTACTTTCGCACTTTGCTGCCAAGCGGTGCACAGCTTACGTATCAAGCCAACTTTCGCAAAGCAATCAGTACACACAGTAGCGGCGTTAGGGTAGGGCGCGGTTGGGCGACCGCCCAGGGCGCCAGATACAAAGGGGCGACAGGGGGCGTTTTTGGGCAAGGGGGGGTCACAGGTAATAATAAATATATAAATAGCGGCAACTCCTAGACTCTTATTTGTATGCACCCCCCGCTCCCTTCCTTCGTTTACAATGGGGCGGCAAATCTGAAAAATATCGTACTTGCAAACCCCCCCCCCCCCCCTCGGCAGAAATAAATCCTATAATATTGAAGCCTAAGTCAGAGTCTGAATTGCAGTTTGGGGGAATCTCGCCCGGGGCGCTGGTAGAGCTAAAACCAGCACTGAGTACACAACATCACAAAGAAATATAGTGTCAACAAAACTGGCCGCTGTCAACACAGACCTACCACTACCAGACCTGCATACTCGTAGTGCGTGGCCACCTTAGTGCATCTCTTTCTATCTTTGATTGTTGCCTCCCTCCACCCATATCTTGCACACGTCACAGAACACACTATGGTTACTAACTTATAATAGGCTCAAATAAAACCCTAAATCACCTTTTAAATAACAAAATCCCTTAAATTAATAACTTTCTTCGATCGTTTTGTGGTTTGTTTGGCCCAGATTTTGACAGTAGGCCAGCTTATAGCAGCCACGCCGATAGAGACAAAAAAACATATCAGCGTTTCTTTCCCACTCACGTTGTACTGTATTTGACAGTCTCTTTCTAGCAATATCGTTGCAAGCACAGACATACCACTACTAGACTTGCAACGATATCGCGAGACTGTCCTACAGTACAACGTGAGTGTACTTGTAGCGAAATTAACTAGTAATTTAGATTAGGTACACATTTTTTGGTATAATTTTCATATAAAAAAAGTGATTGTATAAAGTAGTAATATCTTTTTTAAAGGTAGATTTAGACAAATTTAGAGGTAGTATGTTTGTGTTTTTTATCTATCGAGCCAAAAATGCTCAATCGTGTTTTGGATATTGTGCGTGTCTGTAGAAAAGCCTTAAGATTCCTATGTAAAATTTTTGAGAAATAAACTGTAGTATTTTATTTACAGTGATTTTTATATTACAGTTATTTTATACTTACAGTATTCTTGGCTCTGAACTGACGGAGCCTTAAGGTGCTTTTCCACTGAGGAAATTATGATCATTGATCACTGAAGAAGGCACGCACGCGTGACCAGGCGGGTTACTCCATAAAATAATACGACGGTCGTCAGGCCGAAAGTGACATCTTATATCTATACAGATACACTATCACGTCTTTATCCCTAACGGGGTAGACAGAACCTAGGGCGGTAAGACCCAAATCACTTTTAGCGTAATGGTGGGCATGAAGGAGGAAAAGGAAAATCATAATAGTGATGGGTTGCTAACCACATCGCCTTCTTTCATTCTTTCATCAGATTCTCGCCTATTCCCCCGCTCGTCTATTGCGATCTGCGCGGGAAGAGAAGCAGCTAGTACTTCTAAGTTTTTTCCTTTCTCCCAGACCAGCAGGGCAAAAAAAAATCCAAAATCTTGCAAGTAAGTACCTTATTATTCGACAAAGGGCGCCAAACAATAGTCACACCACTGTTATTTCCTACAACTCTAACAATGCATTGTCGATGGGTAGTTTTCTGGGTCAAAAATAAATTATTTGATACTGTTAAGGGACTAAAACCTCACATAATAATGTCACTTGTCATTGATCACATTCAATTTGAACGTGATTTTAGATTTATTAATGCAGAAAAACGGAAATCAAGAGCGCTATTTGACTCCAAGAAACTATTATGTCACAGCACAGTCCGATATTTCATACAAATCTCACAGTAAATGTTTGTTTTGACGTTAAGAAATAAACGGGCAAGTGCGAGTCGGACTCGTACACGAAGGGTTCCGTACCACCGTACAATGTTTTAAAACGCTGAAGAAACACGTTTCTTGTATAACGACAACCTTTAATTTTTTTTTATTTTTAATTTTTAGTATTTGTTTTTATAGCGGCCACAGTAATACATAATCGGTGAACATTTCAAGTGTCTAGCTTTTACGGTCCAAGACATAGAGCCCTGTAACAGACGGACAGACAGCAGAGTCTCAGTAATAGGGTCCCGTTTGCACCCTTCGGGTACGGGACCCTAAAAATTATCTGATTCGACTTGTTGGAAACTAGCGGATTGTGAAGTCATTAACATTATGTATTTTATTTTTATCACGGAAGAAGCGCACGATAGTTTTAGTAGTAGATAGATAGTAACAGCATAATTAATAATATCATAATGACAGCGATAGCTGACTGCCTAAATATAAACGTGATCATTGCATGCATTCGTGACGCGAGTCACGGACCGTGATCGTGATATACCTGCCGAGCCGATAGCAAGAGTGGAAATAACTCTTAAAAATCTTCTAGCAGGTGCACGAACGTCATTATCATCCGAGCGTATTCCCCGTTGCATCCTCAGCGGTAACGCTTTAGAGCCAGGGGACTGCTAGCTACCTAACCTAGGTGATTTGACGAGGTTACTGGTTTTTACACAGAGCAACTGCCGTCTGACCTCCACAACCCAAACGGTAGACCAGGATCAATCCTAGGATAGGTTGTTTAGGTTTTCGATCCATGATACTGATCAACTTTCCCCAAGGAACTTACGAAAAATATTTTTTACTTTCCACATAAACTCGGATCAGTTGATCAGTCAACTTGTATGGGAGGCCAAAAAATATTTTTCATATTTCAATGTAGGTACGAGTATGTTCATTGGCGAAAGTTGTTCAGGATCATGAATTGAATAACCTAAAATGTTTATATATATTTTGTTACACGCGATCATTTTTCAGTAGAAATGCATGCTAAGAGCTCCTTATCAGCGGCGATTGAGTCAATGTTATTGTTATTAATATTGTTATGTTTATAACTGTGATAGTGCTGTGGTCTAAAAATAGCCGCGATCATTACATGCGTTCGTGACAGTCTCTACCAGGCCTTTGTCATTCTCCGTTTAGGTATCGAAAATATACCTATACGTTGAATGGTATTTCCAAGTGTTCTTGAATAAATAAATTAAAATAAAACAAATAAATAAAAATGGTATAATCCGCTAATTTACTTGTAACGATGCTGCATGCATTATGTTCAAACTTCCTTTCTTCATCTCATCCTGTCCGTTTTACATTCTTCATTTCATTTTAAATTTCCTTTCATTCCATTTTCAAATCATTGACTGATCCCTTTTCACTCATTCCACCATCATCTCTTAAGCTGATCACTTGCTTCCTCTCTATCTGTTGTATCTTAATAAATTAAATATTATTTTTTTATACTCGTATGTAACAGTCAGTATCAGATAATAAATTTCATATATTCCATCGTTTATCGAGTCTCTATTCTCTACCTCTTCTACATCCTCTATGTGAGTCGAGGACCCACATACTTATCCTCTAGCTGTTTGGCATTACAGCTCGGTTTCGTAAAACAGCGTTAAATAACTAAACCCTCATACGCAGAATGGCATGAACTATTTGTATTCTTCAACGCTGCGGCACGAGACGTAACACTGAAGATTTTAGTTCAGAATTCTTCACAGCGTACCTACAATAAGCTGTTTCCATCGAGAGATATCGGAGACATCGTTTATGATTTTGTACTGCAAATGGCAGCGAGATCTATAGTTAATATTTATGTCGATGGCAAATGGTTAAGAAGAATAAAGCAGATCTTCAGCTTGGTTCCTATATAGTTATTTTGACGCCCGCCTTCCAACAAGATTGAGAATTTACGTGAATCAAATGAAGGTCGAGACAAACCGCTACGCCATTGAGATTATTTCGCGTAAACAAACTTTTCTGTATCCCCTTGCATTGAACTTTGAATCATTCCTTATTGGTGTTCTATGATGTTGGAGACAAGATTACATAGTTGAATTGAGGTTTTATTTTAATGCCACGCGTGAAAAAACAATGAATGATAATAACACTAAGCTCTTAAATGAGAAGAAGAAGAAGAAGAAACATAATAACATGCCTGCAAATAACCTATTCTGCGGTCTATACGTGGTTAGCTGGTTTGTTGAACTTGACACATTGACAATCCAGCTGAACGATATTCAGCTGTTTAACAAAACCGAGCTGTAATGCCAAACAACTAGAGGTTTAGTGAATTAGCGGTTTATACCATCCAACTGCAACATATACACACAAGAATATTATCCTTAGTATAATATACTGGAAATTATTAAGATTTTCTTTATTGTTGTCAGTTTAAAACCTCACCACATATCACCAGCTAGGGGTGGGGTGGGGTTAAAAGTTGTTATAAAATATCACGTGAATAATGGGCAACCCTCTAGGTGCAGTACAACACTAGAGTGGTTTCTAGCGATAAATAAGAGTGCTTTATCAAAGTAAAACTCTTTTACGTCCACTAAGTAGGTTAATGTGATCGACGATAACTCAACTCATTTACACCGTGATAATGTAATTAGTCATGAAATAATTTAATTTTTTTACCTAACGTATCCAGGAGGGTAATGTTTTTCGCACGCATATATGTACGTAAAGTGTAATTCAATAAAAAAAACACGACACCTCGTTATGGAATTTCGTTAATATATTTTTCTTAGCCATGTAAGTCTAACGGAGTACACTGTACACAAAGCCTAAAGCCTTAAGACCTAATGCACAAAATTAATAAGAGTATTACATACAGAATGGAATCTCCTAAGGTTCCGCGCAATATGCGTCCCCGTTCCCCGTCCCCGAACCTCTTCCCCGTTCTCGCCTTGTCGAGGGGCAAGAGCGGGCGGACACATACGCCTTGACGTGTGCACGGATGTATAGTTTCGTTTTTTTTGTAGTGTAGGTATAAATGATACTCCGTTTGTATGAAGTTTCATACTTGTGCCTAAAGGTCACTTTTAGCGTGATAGTGGAAAATGGGAATCAAAATAGTGAATACAAGACAGGTTTTCAATTCGGTAGGTACTTGACAATTTTTTAGGATTCCGTACAAAAGATGAAAAAACGGAACCCTTATAGGATCACTCGTGCGTCTGTCTGTCCGTCCGTCTGTCACAGCCAATTTGCCCCGAATCTACTGGACTGAATCAGGTGAAATTTGGTAGGATGGTGTAATCCTATGACCCAAACACACATGTGCAAAGTAAATAAATATTTTTTTTAAATAAGGGTCATTTTTGGGGGACAAATTAGGAAATTGAAAAAAAAAAGTTTTGCAAACCTTACTGTGTCATATATCAAATGAAAGGGCTCGTTATGAGGATCTCAAATATATTTTTGTTATAATTCTAAAATAATTAGTTTTAATTTTATTCATGAAAGAAGACGAAAATTCACCAATCCCCCCCCCCCCCCCCCCTGATCTCCAAAACTACTGAGCCTAAAATTTTGAAAAAAATACAAAATATAGTTCCTTGTTTGTAGATTACAGGAAAACCTATAATAATTCAATCAATTGTCAATCGCACTTGGCCGGTTTTATTTTTATTTTAATATTTATGTATATCAAAAAGTAGCAATCCAATCTGAAACCGAAAACAAAAAGATTGAAAATCTTGTGGAAAGGGAAACTGTCAAGTAATAGCAAAAGGATGCTCGTGTAGAAATGTCACATCACCACCATTATGTTTTTCGCTTACTAAATAGTGAGTGGAGCCTACTATTCTTCATACTAATATTTGAAATTCTTATTACTGCTTCATTTATTAACCAATTTTCAAGCTGTTTTTAATAAAAGATTCTTTTTAGTATTAACCCTTTAACCGCGAACGTCGGATTAATCCGACAAACATTTTCGTGCTCATTTCACATGCGTCGGATTTATCCGACCAAAAACTATGGATATTTACAATTCCTCGCGCTGGGAGCACGACAACTGATATAAAGTCTCGCGGTGAAAGGGTTCATTGTTATTTCGTTACAAAATATAGTACAAAATCAAACACGGTGAAGTAACCAATTCCTGGGATTTATTGTTTTTATTTTTTACTAGCTGTGCTCGCGACTTCGTTCGCGTGGTTGTCGGAATGTTATAGAGCCTATAGCCTTCCTCTATAAATGGACTACCCAACAAAAAAAGAATTTTTCAAATCGGACCATTAGTTCCTGAGATTAGCGCGTTTAAACAAACAAACAAACAAACAAACAAACTCTTCCGCTTTATAATATTAGTATACGAGTAGATATAGATTTAATCCCTTGTGAATAAAAAAACACCCGTTTTTGTACTCTTGACCTGGCCGGAGGGACAAAGGAGACCTTGCAGGCGGATACTGTCTGCTGATGCATCATGCGCGCGCAGCTTGAGACACTGCATAACAACCTGGAGTGCTGTTTTTCAACGAGTGAGTCAGCGAAACACAAAACGTATAGTTTTCCAAGTCACCGTACTAGACTCGTGATACTCATAACAGCCCTCCTTTTGCGTCAAGGGTTAAAAATGGTATCAAGAGTGCTAGGTGAATAACGTACGTTTGTGAAAAAAATTATAGCGTATAAGTCCAAGATTACATAAGTTTCTAAAATCTTTTATGTCGGCAAGGCGCTTGTGGCACTCCAGATGTAGCAGATACGATAGGAACACAGAATTCGGAAGACATTTGTTTAAACAGTAACCTTGACATCATTATGTAGTACAAAACATATTGTGGCACTTGATTCGAGACGTAAAATAGGTCGTCTATACATTTTAGGTTCATTTCTTTTAGTTTTCCTTGACAGAGCAATCAAAAAAGGGTTAGTTTCTATATTCAGTCCTCCTAATCTTTGCGCTACCTGGACTATATTCATCATCCGAGCGTATTTCCAGTTGCATCCTCAGCGGTAACGCTTTAGAGCATGGGGTCTGCTACCTAACCTTCCTCCCCCCTGGATGTTTGACTAAGTCAGACGTGTCCGTATCGTTGTAACGTAGGTAATTTGACGAAGTTACTGGTTTTTACGCAGAACGACTGCTGTCTGACCTCCACAACCCAAAGCGTAGACCAGAACCAATTCTAGGACAGGACTATTCAGACTATATTACTGGATGTTTGAGGACCATTCGCATTTGAATTTTTTTTATTTCTAATAGTCTTTTCCACTCTAATACTGCAATGCAATTTATCAGTTATGTTAAAGGCAGTAGTGCCCTTTTTTACAAGCTTAGCAGTAATAATCAAAATATAGAGAACTGCACAGAATACAAAAAATTAAGGCGAAGATATAGGCAAATGGCCTTGAAGTGTGAAATAAATTGTTAACTCGTAAATATGGTAATAATTTCCATATTGCTCTTCGTCATGCACTAGATAGCCCTTTAAATTATTTTATGAATTGCCGTTGAAACTATATAACTTGCCGTGGCCACTTTTGGCGGAAGCAAGTTTTAAAGCTAGACAGACTAATGTAAATACTTTCAACGGTGGTTCATAAAATAATTTAAAGGGCTATCTAGTGCATGACGAAGAGCAATATGGAAATTATCTCCATATTTACGAGTTAATAATTTATTTCAAGTGAGGGCGCCACTTCACGGTCATTTGCCTATACCTCCACCTTAATGTAGAAATTAGATAGCCTTATATAAATCAAATTTTTAGTCTAGGAATGATATAATTTTTTTTAAATAAAACAGGCGTCAATAATATTATGTAAAGTTGTACCACAGAATAAATAATACTAACGTACAGAAGTCTCACTCAGCAAAGAAATTCAAAGAAATATCTACTTAATGTGGCTAGCGATATGGTTTAATTTAGCTCACGTCAGAACTCAGCACCTTTTCGCATAGATACCTAGACATCCATTGCAAGCCAATTTCGTTCTTATTACTCTGGACAAACGATTCGTATAACTGAATTTACCACCCTGAGGGGCCGCCTGCGCGCATGGTAATAATGTAGATACATTTTCGATACCTAAACAGGGAGTGAAACAGGCCTGGTTGTACAAAAAATAAATTATTCTCATCCCATTCCCATGTAGGTACTGAATTATATTTTTTTACACTAATAAAATAAATAAATAAATGTTAATATCCCTGGTTTCAGAATAAACATTCTTTAATAAGTTTAGTCTTGCCAAATACTAGGTACTTAAACAATATTGCTTGACTTGCCCATACATGTGTGCCACAAAGACTGTTGCATGAACGGGGTTGCTGAAAAGTTTAATGCAAAGAATTTATAATACTATCTAGAATAACTACGAATAATAATCTCACAAAAACTACATTGAAAATTAAACTTAATGCAATGCACATAAAGCTAATATTTTCATAATGCTTATTTTAAATACCTTACGTTCCCAAAAAATGTACCTAAAGTTATAGGCGACCCTTTCCAGCAAACTGTCAGTGCAATAAAGTAGAAGGGGAGAGCTATAACTTTAGGTATAATTTTTGGGAACGGCTTTGCCATTTCGTAAGCATTCTAGATTTGTATACAATTTCTTTGGTTTAATGATATAATTTAAATATCTACTCTATCTCAGGATAACTGCAAGAGACGTCTTTGTTTTTAAGAAAAAGAACTATGCAACAGTGATTTATGAAATTAACATTTTGCTATACCAAAATGAGCATTACGTGCAGAGCACAATGAGGGCAATGATTAGGCAATCTTTATATCCAAAGAATGGTTAAAATTATAACAAAAATATTAGGAAACCAATAATTGGTCTTATTTCTTATAAAATATCTTGCCAACAAAAACAGATGTGGATCATTAAGAAACAATGGACAATAATTACCTTGCACGGGATAACACAAGTATTGAACAAACAATGTTAAGCACAATACAAAATCACTGTACAATTACGGCACGTTGGTTCGGCGGACGATGCTATTCTAACGTTTGCGTGGTCTCTCAATATGTCTTTAATATAGGAAATAAGTCACTCATGATAACGCATATATGTGCCGTAGGTATTTTAAATTTTTTGCGCGAATCGTCAACAAGATCGAGCGGCGACTGCGATCACACCGTACCCGAGTGATTCCGCGGCACCGCAGGGCTGCATGCAACGCCAAATTATATAAACAGCAGCCAGCATGACCTTCTCGGCAGGGAAGGTCATACCTTATAAATACATAACAAAAAATACGACCACATTTGAATGAGAATAATTTCATTACAACTAAAAATACGCAAAATATTTTTAGAATACTAGCGCAGTGATAAACCCGACACAATTACATAAAATGTAGGCGTTTGAATGAATACAAAAAATTAGTTTGTTACACTATTCTACTGAACGATGCGCAGGTGCAGCGTAAAATAATTAGTTAAATACCTTTTTAAGTGGAAATTATACACTGTATCTAGCGACTTCACACCCGAATCAAATACGCGATGCGATGTTTAAAATTAAATTACTTTTTTAGAGGACAAAAGCCAACCAAAAGCAAATTTCGCCGTCAATGTCAATGTCATTTTACATTTTGACAGGCTAATTGACAGGTCTGCGTTTCGTTACAAAATACCCCAGACATATAAATGAATATAACTATTGTAACTGGCAACATTATTAATCTTTGAAAACACTAGTTCTTCACCCTTGCTTCGGTCGCAAAAAAATTGTAATATTAAAAATAACTCAAAATATTGGTGATGCTTAAATTCTTCTTAATAAGCAATTAAAAAAAATATAATAGTTATAGCTTATAGCTTTTTACTAATATAATAACTTTAACATTGTTGTTGTACCTTTACACGTTTACGTAGTTACATGTTACGATGGTGGTCATAGTAATACATAATCTGTGAAAATTCAAGTATCTAGTTAATGTCATTATAAAGATTTAGTTAAAACGCTAAAAAAATTCATTTATTATTAAAAATAACTCAAAATTTTGGTCATGCTTAAATTCTTCTTAATAAGCAATTAAAAAAAATATAATAGTTATAGCTTATAGCTTTTTACTAATATAATAACTTTAACACTGTTGTTGTACCTTTACACGTTTACGTAGTTACATGTTACGGTGGTGGTCATAGTAATACATAATCTGTGAAAATTCAAGTATCTAGTTAATGTCATTATAAAGATTTAGTTAAAACGCTAAAAAAAATTCATTTTTTGTATGACGACCCCCTTTAGTTTTTATTTATTTTTAGTATTAGTTGTTATAGCGGCCACAGTAATACATAATCGGTGAAAATTTTATGTGTCTAGCTATTACGGTTCAACAGATAGAGCCCTGTAGCAGACGGACAGACAGACAGACGGACAGACAGACGGACAGACAGCGGAGTCTCAGTAATAGGGTCCCGTTTGCACCCTTTGGGTACGGAACTCTAAAAACCAATAAAATCTACATTCCGATTTCCGCGTCATTCCGCGTTCATTCCCCGTCTTCCGCTTAAGAGACAAACGAAATATGTAAAAGCATGTGGGGTGCTCTGCGGATTGCCCCGCAGCCGCACCGCACCTCTTCCCCTCAGATTCTCTTCATATTCCGCCTTAATTTTTAGGGTGCCCGAAGGGTGCAAACGCAAGGGACCCTATTACTGAAACTCCGCTGTCTGTCTGTCCGTCTGTCATAGGGCTCTATCTCTTGAACTGTAATAGCTAGACACTTGAAATTTTCGTTTCGAATTTTCGTCTTCTGTAATGAGTAAAATAGAAACTATTTATTTTACAATAATAACAGAAATATATTTGAGATCCTCATAACGAGCCCTTTCATTTGATATATGACACAGTAAGGTTTGCATAACTATTTTTTTTAATTTCCTAATTTGTCCCCCGAAAATGACCCTTATTGAAAAAAAACTATTATAAAAACTAATCTACTACTATAATCTGTGCAAGTGTTTGGGTCTTAGGATTACACCATCGTACCAAATTTCACCTTATTTGGTCCAGTACATTCGGAGCAAATTGGCTGTTGTGACAGACGGACGGACAGACAGACGCACGAGTAAAATAAGGGTTCCGTTTTTTCATTTTTTGTACGGAGCCCTAAAAACGTGTTTTTTTCAGCGTTTTTAACTCGATCTATCACAGGGCTCTATCTTTTAAACCGTAATAGCTAGACACCTGAAATTTTCACCGATTATGTATTACTATACCACTATAACAACAAATACTAAAAATAAGATAAAGTTAATAATTAAAGGGGGTCGTCATACAAAAAACGTGTTTCTTCAGCGTTTTAAAACATTGTACGGTGGTGCGGAACCCTTCATGTACGATTCCGACTCGCACTTGCCCGTTTATCTTTGTAAATTATTTTTCACTTCGCGACTTCGCCTGTACTATATTTGACAGTAAATGGTTTGGTCGAACAGTCTTTCATCTTTTTGGTCTGTACACCAAAAAACTACTAAAAAAATATTTATTTATTTTAGCCCTGTGGTATTTTTTGGCAACACAGATCGGCGTGGGTTTTGGTGGATATGTGTTAGCGTGGGTTGAGTTGATTGATAATTATTTACTTACATTTATACATTAAAAAGTGCACTGAAAACGCAATTACGCAAACATAACACAGTATGGGTGAGTTTAAAGTTTATATATTGCATAATAGCGCGACGCGAAGTTTGCATTTTTATTGATTGATGTCATTTCATCGGGATGGTCTCATACATAGTTGTTGTAATAGAATATTTTTGTTGTATTTGTGCAGGTGCTTAAGTGGAATTGTGATGTGTAGTTCGGTGGTTAGGCGGCTGAGGACAGCATTCGGGCTGTGCAAAGTGTCTATGTTGTTTAGTATTTTGCATGACGCGCCGATGTTATGCGTGTAGGACAGTAGACAATAAGATCGGGCTGTGCGGTGGTCCAGCGACTCCAGCGAGTCAAGTTCACGGGCCGAGTGCAGGGTGCTCCGTCAGTCGCAGCTACCTAGTATTATTACGCACTTGCTGAAGCTAGCTTGAGGTACTCTGCGAAATTGTATGTTTTTCTCTTTGTTTCACTCTGTTTTTGTCTGCATGTAATTGTAGTACTGCACTGTAGCATTATTGTTACTTGAATTTCTAACAAGTTTATTTACAAATTTGTATACTTTACTGAGTCATTCATAGTAGTAGCATATTTATAAAAGATATACCCTTATAAAATAAATACTATCTATAAATTTAAAGCTATAACTGAACCACATATTATGTGACTATTTATTTATTTAACTGTATTACAAAGGTAATAGGGGGATCTAAAGCCATAGGGTTTATCTACCAGTCAACCTACTGGTTATGCCGAGAAAAATAAAACTACTATGTTAAGGGTGTATAATTGTAGTATCACACAGGAACAATTGAAGTTAAGTCCTAGGTTTGTGTTTTTTGTTCAGTACAATATATTTACATTGTACTATAAATATACACTGTAGGTACAACCAATTAATTACAAAAAAATCATGGTATTGTAAAGGATCAATCAACAAGTGCAAACACCAGTCTCATATGAAATAATATAGTTAGATTTTTTCGTTAAAACTAATGTATGCAAACAAGTATTAGTCAACATTAAAAAAAAAACCGGCCAAGTGCGAGTCGGACTCGCGCACCGAGGGTTCCGTACAAACCTGCAAGGTTTAGTATTTGGTATAAATTTCAATTTAATACCTCTATGCGTTTATGAGGAAATGGGTAGTAAGTTTAAAATTATTAAAAAAAAATATATTATGTGATGTAACTAAAAATTTATGGTTTTCGTAATTTTTCCTTTATCTATGCTATAAGACGTTGCTTCGTACCAAATTTCAAGATTCTGAGTTCACGGGAAGCACCCTGTAGGTTTTGATTCCCTTGCAAGTGTCGAAAATTTGCGGCATAAATGGCTGTATCTTTTGATTGCGTTGGCTTAGAAGTTTGATTTTTTCACAGCTTCAAGGGACAGTAGACCTGAGTAATTGATATAAATTTCAGCTTCATACCTCCACGTGTTCCTGAGAAAAAGGGTCTTGACAGACGGACGGACGGACGGACAGACGGACAACAAAGTGATCCTATAAGGGTTCCGTTTTTTCCTTTTGAGGTACGGAACCCTAAAAATGTGACCTCTTTAAAAGATTACTCCAACTCAGATTAAGTGAAATGTCTAGTACATCACTAGTATTTGCTTATTTGGAATCAAAATATTTATAGTTTAAAAAGAAATTGTAAATCTAGTTATTTCATATTATTACTACTAATATCCTTGAATGAAACAAAGCCTATCAAATCTATCTCTGCAACAATAATGTATATTTACTTATTATTTTAGAAACAAATTTTTTTTCTGGCCATATTGGGCAATGGTGACTGTTTTATTATTAATATAAATTCATTAATTCAATAGATGAATCGTTCAGATGCTTTGATTTGGCTGACATACCCTATCTTTGGGCTTGTTAGTACATGCAAATTGAATTGCATGAACATTCCCGAACCGTGGAAGGGAGATGTCTTGCCGCACGAAATTGCATTGCAGTTTTGTTTATAATCCCTTTGAGTTAGAAAGAGTTGCCATTTAGATTTCCTAATGATGAGTTTTTTAAGGAATACTATGTACTTCCTAGCAACTGTAACATTGTTTGACAAAAGTAAAATAGAGCTGTCATAATAACAAAATTTTAAATTAATTTTGAATTATATTATTTTATACATACATATGTATTTAATTGTCATATGGTCATTGGAAATAAAAAAGGAAAAGGTGAATGTTGTGTCGTACAGCGAAGTAAAACAACTGGCAGATAAGAGAGACAAATAAAAGTGAATTCATACTCCACCGACAAGAGCATAGCTCTTAAATATAGGTAGAAAGATAAGGTCATTGAAAATATTGAGAGGTGAATTTAGCTGAGCATTAGGACAAACCTAGATTTTTTTTTTGTTGTAGACAGAGAATCGGTTTCAAATATTGTCACCCAACTTCTTTAATTTCAATTTTTTTATCCCACCATCACGATAAACATGGCCTTTTGTTCCTACAGCCCTAGGCTCTGACAGCTCCGTAAGAAATAAAGACTTGATAATGTATCCATCTTATATATAAAATACTCGTGTCACAATGTTAGTTACCATACTCCTCCGAAACGGCTTGACCAATTTTTATCAAATTTTTTATGCATATTCAGTAGGTCTGAGAATCGGCTACTATCTATTTTTCATACCCCTAAGTGATAAGGGTTGTCCACCCCTAACATTTTACTAGAAATTCCCTAGAATTAATTTATATGGCAAAACAATGTTTGCCGGGTCAGCTAGTATATATATATATTTCTTTCTTAAAGCACTTGCGAATGTTTTTAACGCTTCTGCATGTTCTGTGTATCACAATACAATATTTTGGTTACGGCCATCATAGAAGGAATGTCTCCTTTTTAATATACCTATTTAAGTTGAAATACATACGATGGAAATACTTTCCCAATGCAGTATTATATGTATAGTCCACTCACTAAGATAAAAGGAGTTGTTAAGTGATCTAAGGGCATGTGAAATCTTTTTCTAGCATCCATTCATAAAAACCGGGACTAAGGCTAGGAATTTAGTTGTCATAGTTTAACTAAAGCCCTGATTTTTTTATATATGGCTAGCGGACTGTAGCTCTTGAAAATGAGTAGTGGAAAGAAAAGGGATAGGCTTTTGCCTAGCAGTAGGGCACTAAAATAGGCATAACAAAAACGAAATACATTTAACCACTGGGCGAAGGCATTGCTGCTTAGGTTATCCAGGCTTTGCGCAAAAAGCAAAAGCACAGCAAAAGCAGTTCAACATGAACTATGTTTTTTAACAACATAAGGACTGAGCCTTCAGGATGAGTGAGGATATGATGTGTGAATCCTTTGTCAATAGACAGATGTGCTATCTCCTATGTGTCAATAATAAAATGTCATCAAGCCTCACTTATCTTTAATGGAAGCTCGGCCTATACATCTCAATTAGAATTTCTGAAGTTGTTTTTGCTATTGTATATCTGTAAAACCAGCTAACAGACCACTGTTACCCATCTTACAGACAATCAAGGTTATATAGATTTTGATATATATATATTAATAAATGTATCAACATCAATATTTCATAGCCTTTGTCCTACAATACATTTGTATTTATATTTATTTGTAATTTTTTCTGATAATACTGTTTTATGTAATGAGGTTCTACTGTACCTTGAATGGGTTTGTGTGATAATTACTGTATATGTTATGCTCGAAGATCGAAAATGCACATTGAGCAAAACAAGATATAGTTTTACAAACTAAACCCGACTAGGGGAAGATTGTTGCAGAAAAGTTGTTTATCCAGTTAATGAAAGCACAGCAGCTTTCATTAACTGGATAAACAACTTTTCTGCAAATACTAATAGTGAAAATATTTTAAATATGCTAAATAAGCCCTTTCATTTGATAGCCTACACTATATGATTCGATTTATCATATTCTTCGTTTATTACTTTATGGCCTATAGAGGGCTTTACTTAATGGCCTATACGGTGATGTTATTATAGCCTATGAGCAGCGTACAGCCAAGACACTTTCAACGATACCCCATACGTTAAGTTACCATAGATATCAAAGAAGATACGAGGGAACACTTGAATACATAAAACTCTCCAATCGACCCAAAGGTTTGACTGTTAGAGAATGCTTTTAGCATTAAGTCCGCCTGTTGTACTTTAAACATTTATATGTGTGTACAATAAAGTATAAATAAATAAATACATACATACCAGCGAAACACATAACCACAGGCCGGAATCTCCTAAGGTACGCGCAATATGCGTCCCCGTTCCCCGTCCCCGCACCTCCTCCGTTTTCGCCTCGATGACTGACGTTGGCTCAAAAGAACCTGGGGAGAGGTGCGGGTGCGGGGAACGGGGACGCATATTGCGCGTACCTTAGGAGATTCCGTTGTTTACTCTTACTGTATTCTGTGACATAACCCTCCTTTTGCCTTTGCCGTAGTCGGGTAATAATAGCTCACAACGCGAGCGTTTTGATTAGAGCCACGACACGAAGTTGTGAGCAATTTTTTTCACTCAATGAGTGTTTTTGGTCTGAGAGTGTATTTATTTTTACTAGCCTATACTGTCCCATTGTTGGGCAAAGGCCTCCCCTCCAACCTCCCCTGAGAGTATATACATAATAAAATTAAATGAATCCATGGATTTTTTGGTTATAACTAACGTGAGACACAGACATTACTAATTCAGATAAGCTGGTCACTCACGTAAAAAACCAGCTACTGGCCGACATGTTTAGACCTCATCCGGAGGTCGTCATCAGGGCAAATGTGATGCGCGACGTCACACGACGACGTCCCGAACCACACTAAATGCATGGATGATGATGATGATGATGTGTCTGCTGTTCTATCATCATCATCATCATCAGGTCTTTTATAGTCTCCACTGCACGACCCTCTCTAGACAACTTTCCCATATGAACATTTGTATTATGTAGTCCACGTTGTGTGACAAGGTTAATCAGGTGTAAATTTATGGTGTACATAAACTGGAAAGGTGACTCAGTCCGTGAATACATGCAATTTGTCACCAAAAAACAAGGCAGGGAACTGAAAAAAAATTGACTTGCCAATACAAATAATCCGGTCAGTGGAAAATTTTTGCATACAAAAATTTTTCGCTACAGCCACCGCGCTACGCCACAGTCCCTACAATGTATAAGTATGCCTGCAGTTCATTTTCAAAGGCCGGTAACGTTTTTTTTTACACCCCTGGTGTTGCAGTTATCCATGGGCAGCAGTGATCACTTACCAACGTGACCCGCTTGTTCCTTTGCCATCCTATAACATAAAAAAAACTACACCCGGTGTATGTATTTTTTATTTATACATCGTGTTCATGAAAGAACGCAAATCCTCTCAGATGGTACCTCAGCCCATGTAACTGAACAACTTTCACGAAAGCCAATAAAAAATAATTCGGATTTTCATACAAATTGACTCGATCAGCTGATCAGTTTATATAAAAATGCGATTTTTTTTTTAGTTTCGTGAAAGTTGTTGAACCAAAGTTGTTTAGTTACATGGGCTGAGGTACCATCTGAGAGGTTTTGCGTTCTTTACTTAACACGATGTATATAGGTGACTTTTTAACCACCCGCAAAATTATTGCTACAAGTTCAGTCCATGATACTAAACTACTTTCTATAAAAAAAAATCCTATACTAAATGCGTTTGGCTAAGCGCTGATTTGTATGGGAATGCTGAATTTTATTTTCGTTTTTTATGTAATGTAGTTCAGTAAAATTTGGCTAATTCAAAATAACAGGATATTTATTATATGTCTTAATAAGTCCTTTTGTTTTGCACAAATGTTGACGTCAAATCGTTACTTACATCTAAGTTTAGTGCCGCTTCCTAGGCGCTAGTGCAATAGAAGCGGCAACAAACTGCACTGCAGCATTTTCTCCAAAGACGTCAACTAACAAACTTAATATTGGTTGTAGTGTTTAAAAAGTCACCCTGTATGTATAGTGGTTTTATAATACAATAATAGACTGCAGCAGAATAACCCTGTGGGGTCATGTGGTGTCATTGCAAACAAACAGAAGAAATTAGCAGTATTAACATGACAATTGTATTTTGCAGTAAACCGCTCGCCTGAGGGACAAAGAAAGATACCATAGCCGTGCAAGCAAGCAGGTACGTTTTATTATTATATATTATGGTATTTTACAAAGAAAGGTCAAGCTAGCAAATAAAAGGTTGATAATAAAAAAAATTACAAAAAAAAACAACCGCCTTAATTTTTTTAAGAGTTTGTTCCATATCTCCAAAGTTCTTAAACATATCTTTACCAAATTTATATGGGACCACCGCAGAAGTGCACTCTTTATAAAATCAGTCCACAATTGACGGAGAAATCGGTGAACATACATAAAAAAATATACAGTCGAACATAGAACCTCCTTTTTTGAAGTCGGTTAAAAACTATTGTAGTCGTAACTGTTATTCTCTATATATCTAATAAAATGCTCTATTCATATTTTATTATAAACTTGGCTAATGGGCAGTTATTTGACGATCCCACGGGAACCTCACATTAGAGTTCGCTCGATGAAAACGCAAAAAAAGAGGGTGTTCTTAAAACGAAGCCTAGTTAGATTGATTTTTTGGACCGAAACCACTACATACATACTAAATTTCATAAAAATCGTGGGTTCCGTTTTCGTGATTCTCATTGATATATAAGTATTTATGACACGATTTGAATAATGGGCAGTAGATAGATAGATAGATAAACTCTTTATTGTACATCAAAAAAAAAAAACAATATAAACAAATAACTTAAAATAACATTAGTACAATGGGCGGTCTTATCGCTTAAAGCGATCTCTTCCAGAAAACCAGTGGATGGAGAGGACTATGAGAAAGACAATGACGGTGGTGTAACTAAACAAGAGGGGAAAAGAGAAAAAAAAGCTGTAGTAAAGTTTGACTTAAAAATTTAGCATAAACTTACACGTTTTTACACATAATTATACATATTTTACAAACTTTTAATACATAAACTATACTTACTTACAAATAATATACTAACTTATATATATATATATATATACATAAATACATAAAATTAATAAACTTACTGATACCTATAAAAATCTCAATTTCTATGGACAAAGGGACACCTCTTAAAAAAATATGGCTTTTCTGCGTCGGTTATATCTAATGTCGTCGACCTATTTAGTGATGTATGTGAGACGTGAGTGCATTAATTCAAATGTATTATAATATATCCGAGTGGTTTATTTATGGGGCAACTGTAGAAAGTCAAATTTTAAAAATGGCGTGTAATGTAACTAGGCCGCCTCTGTCCCTGGTTGGGAAATATTTCAGTTTGTTTCTATGGGTTTATTTTCTTTGTTTTGTTTATGTTGTGCCGCCTACGCTCACAATAATAAGGTACCTACACTGTGGAGTTGAGCGGCACGCGCCGGCAAGGGCGTAGCGGGGATTCTATATACAACGTGTTAAGATGATACATGGAGTCCACTCCCCATTTGAAAAAAAAATTGAAAGGATACGGGTTTATCATTTACCGGCAAGGGCGTAGCGAGGATTCTATATACAACGTGTTAAGATGATACATGGAGTCCAGTACCCATTTGAAAAGAATATTTGAAAGGAAACGGAGATATCATTTAAAATTCTGTATTAGTAAACCCTAGATAACCCTTCAAACTATTATATGAGACAAATGCATACCAAAAATCTCCCATTTGAATGTCACCACCATTTGTAAAGTCAGTAGGTCCATTTATATTATATTGAAATTTGGTAAAAAAAAATAAAAAATATTTTAAGACTTTTGTTACGGTTATGTGTTTTATTTATGATTCTGATTCCTAAAGCTAACGGCTGCAAAATCAACCTGTACGTATCTTGTACGTACGTTGTATATCTATGGTTTCTACACAGGTATGGCACTTCATAGAAATGGAGTATCATTTATTCCTACTACTACTACAAACGAAACTATACATTCGTACACACGTCAATGTGTGTGTGTTCGTCCGCCATCGCCCGCTCTCGCCCCTCGACAAGTCGAGAACGGGGGAGAGGTGCGGGGACGGGGAACGGGGACGTATATTGCGCGGGACCTTAGGAGATTCCGTTCTGAATGTAAAACTATAATTACTCTTATTAATTCTGTGGTTTCAGCACAGACGCCGCCATGTCGCAGCAATACAGTCTGCGCTGGAACAACCACCAGCCCAACTTTATATCCACGTTCACCACCCTGCTCACCACGAGAACCCTCGTGGACGTCACGCTAGCCGCGGAGGGCAAGCAGCTGCAAGCTCACAAGATAGTCCTGTCTGCGTGCAGTACCTACTTCCAGGTAAGCTAGCATTTTTGTGGGTTATTCCCAAAGTAAGTACTCCATTCTTTTGTTCTAAAAAGATTATTATTATTTAAAATCCACTAGTTGCCAACAAGTCAAATAAAGCTTAACGTTCTCACTTTAAACTGTAAGTAAACAGTAGTTTATAAAATACTTTGAAAGGTTATATAGAACTTGGTAGTAGCAAAATTTTAAATGATGTTTCCATTTTCTCTGAAATGATTTATTTTAAATGGGGGCAGTACTGGACCCCGGAAAATTTAGGTACGGCCGTAATATCAGTTTTTCGGCATTAAAATCTAAAATCACCTTTAAAATGGATATGATAAATGACAAGTGACATTATTTTGTGTCTTTTTATTTTATTTTATTTATATTTAAACTTTATTGTTTAACAATGAAATTGTCTTACAATTGGCGGACTTAACGCTAAAAGCGTTCTCTCCCAGTCAACCATAGGGATAAACAGATAATTCGTTGCGGTGAAAATAATTAAATAATTAACTCATAAAATATTTATTTTTCTTCTTCTTATTTAAGAGCTTAGTGGCTCTTGTCGGTGGAGTATGCGCCAAACTTCTCGGTTCTCTGCCTTACTTTTTAGTGCTTGATACGACATGACCTCTGCTTTTTCTTTCAGTTGGTCTACATAGCTCTTTCTTGGTCGTCCTGGACCTCTCCTACCTTTTATGTTTCCTTCTAGTATGTTTTTAAATAAGGAGTCATGTCGCATTAAGTGACCAATCATTTTCCCTCTCCTATTTTCTATTTCGCCCAGCAGTCTTCTTTTCTCTCCTACTATTTATTTTATTTTTATTTTACATTAAATAACTAACTCCGATATCATTACTAAATAATATATTTTTGGCCCTGGATAATACCCTATTGTTTAAGTCTCGCGGTGAAAGGGTTAAATGACAGACTTATAAAATAATATTTTTTGGACCAAGTCCACGTCCTAATTAGCAACATTGCGGCCCCACGTGAGGTTTCCTTCCTAGAATAAAACCACTATGTTAATGACGTAAGACGTTATATCCAAGTGGCCTGTCCAAGATGCTTTTCTTTAGTTATATCATGGACGAACAAGGGGACTCACAGTCTTCATAATTTGAAGCGTAATTAGATTTTTAGTTTAAATGTTGTAGCACTTGTAGCTAGATGAAGGTAATAGTACGAAAGAAGGTAGTTTCGTACATTGTAGTAAGCGTTCATTTTCTACGAACAAACAAGCGCCATCTCTGATTTTTCGTGGACACCGTCAGCCTAAGTACCCAACATCCTTTGTATGGCTAGTAGCGTGCGAGATAGTAGTGGCATATAGAAATAATACAGGATTTTGGCTTTCTAGCAGAGTAGGTACGCTTATTTGTATGGGATGGTCAGTCCTTTTGTATTTGTTAGAATAGAATATAATTTATTTTCCCAAAAAAATACAATACAACACTATAAATATAAAGACAATGATAGGAGACAACACACACAATATCAATTACAAGAAGAAAAATGAAACACGACATAGTTAGGAATAACTTTATCAAACAATTATATTTATTTTACTAGAACGCAGTGTTGTCATGCATACGTAAAGGAGTGTGTTTTGAATGCACTCCGGGAAAAAAGGGGATCCACTCAGCATTTGTCGTCGAACCCAAGCGTCCGCGATGCTGATTTTCAGGGACACCCTGTTTGTGATTCAATTCAATTCAAAATATCTTTATTATCATAGGATATTTATAATATCTCTTGATAATAGTCACTTTGTTTTGTTTTGCACAAATGTTGACGTCAAATCGTTACTTAAAGCTAAGTTTACGCCGCTTCCTAGGCGCAAGTGCAGAAGAAGCGGCAACAAACTGCACTGCACGTTTTCTCCAAAGACGTCAACTAACAAACTAAAAACTTAAAATTAGTTATATAGATGGACAGACTCACGTGAGTGTGAGTGTGACTCACGGGAGTGTTTGTCAATGGTTATATCAATAATTGTTTTATGTTGTTGCAGGCGCTATTTGTGGACAACCCGTCACGGCATCCTATAGTGATCCTGAAGGATGTCACATTCGCAGACTTGCGGACCATGGTAGACTTCATGTACTATGGGGAAGTCAATGTCACAGAGGAACAGTTGCCACAGGTAAAATTGCTGATAGAAAATACTTCAAAGGAGTTGTTTGAACAAATGTATGGCTAGGTCACTGAAGCCCTACCTAAAATTTACATTTTTGGGTCTGTATCAATGCCTAATAAGTAAATCCGATAAATTCGTAGCATTTCTATGGTACATTCGGATCAAAATATCATAATTTAAGGTTAGGTGAGTTCCCCTAAAATGGCCGACAACCATTAAGTATGTTAACTAACCGGACAGTGACAGTAACTGCGAGTGACGTTAAATCAGGTTGCGTACGTATAGGCGCCATGTCAGTATCGCCATTATACGATAATAAGCTATTTTAAGTGTATTTTTGTACACTACTAAAATCACGAAAAAACAATTATATGATGGTCTTATCGGATTTTAATATTTCTGATTTTTGGGGAAGTGTTCATGACTTAGCCTGTTGTGCAACATCCCCTTCATTACATTAAATCCTACTTTAAATAATACCTTATTTAACAAACTATTTTATGAATATTTAAAGTCTAGGCAGATTTGTAGAACTTATCTCGGCCATAACCAAATTATCTCGGCTACTTCCGTACCTAAAGGGTAAAAACGGGACTCTATTACTAAAAATCTACTGTCCGTCCGTCTGTCTGTCTCAAGGCTGTATCTCGTGAACCGTGATAGCTAGACAGTTGAAATATGATGTATCCAGGGCCGTCAAAAATTATCCTGTATCGTACTGGTAAAAAAATTTACTTTATACAATATTTTGTTCCAGGAAAAGTGTTATAAAGTGTAGTTAATGATTAATAAATTTTGAAGTGTAGTGAAGTGATTTTATTTAAAAAAATTAAACTTAGTTTGGGGCTAGGTCGATCATGTGATTTGTACTTATCTTTGCTGTAAATCGCAGGTGCTCGAAACGGCAAAGCTGTTGAAAATCAAAGGGCTGACAGAGATGCCCGACTCCACATCTCTCACGCGCGCGCAGGGCTCCGCGTCCGAGTTCCAGCCCGGGGACTCCATCGACTCGCAGCGACACTCCGCCTCACCGGCCGCCTCGCCCAACAACAAGCGGAAACGGTAACACAACACACTTAAGACGTTAGACGGAGTCCAGTGCTGCCCCCATTTGAAAAAAAATATTTGTGAGGAAACGGAGATATCATTTAAAATTTTGAGCTGGTAAAACCTAGATTACCCTTCAAACTAGTTTATGAACCTTAGGAAACATAAGCTAAACAAAGCTTATAAACATCAATGAGACCTCTCCAACCCGTCTGGCCAGCGTGGAGAGTGTATGCCAAATCATCTGACCGCTCTGGCCAAGTATGGCTTTGGTAGTACAGAGAGGGTCGTGCTCCTGCCACAAAAATTAAGAGTAATCCATACAGAATGGAATTTTCTAAGGTCCCACGCAATATGCGTCCCCGTTCCCCATCTCCGAACCTCTCCCCCGTCCGCCCTTGTCGCGGGGCAAGAGCGGGCGAACACACACGCAGTGACGTGTGCACGGATGTATAGTTTTGTTTGTAGTAGTAGTAGGTAAAAATGATACTCCGCTTCTATGAAGTTTCCTACCTGTGCTCCTGCCTAAAAAAGACTTGATGATGATTTCATGTTCCGTGTGGTTCCGGGTCAGAATAGGACCACTCCATCTCTTCCTGTCGATATCGTAAGACGTGACTAAAGGATTAATATCACTTAAAGCTCGTGCTACAATAGCATACCCAAGACGGGTTGATATCAGGCAGGCGGCCGGTCGTAAAACTAGCCAAATTGTTTAAAATTTTCCGGCTATTTTTTGTCCTATTCGTTAGATTTTTGGCATCCTTGGGTGACCATTGATATGCATGTTATATTTGGAGAAGAGATATCGGGAAAGCGCACCCCGGGCTTCGGAGCAGCACAGCTGAGGATGCAACCGGGAGCGCATTGAGATGAAGATGATGATTGATGATGATTCATATCCATCGGTATTTTTTGTTTCCCACAGGCGAAGGAAAAGTTCTACGGGGTCGACGCCGCTAGAACTGCTCCCAGAGGAAGGCCGGCCGGAAGACTCTGCGCAGCTGGACCTGGTCCGCGGGGACACCATTACACTGAGCAGTCTGCCGCAGCAGCGGCAGCGACGTGACTACCAAGACGAGAGGCTGGACAACGCACAGCAGGTATACAGCTTCTATGTCATTTTTTATTTTTTTATTTTTAGGATTCCGTACAAAAAATGAAAAAACGGAACCTTTATAGGATCACTCGTGCGTCTGTCTGTCCGTCCGTCTGTCACAGCCAATTTGCGCCGAATCTACTGGACCGAATCAGGTGAAATTTGGTAGAATGTTGTAATCCTATGACTCAAACACATATGTGCAAAGTAAATAAATATTTTTGTAAAATAAGGGTCATTTTCGGGGGACAAATTAGGAAATAAAAAAAAAGTTACTGTTTGACGTTGACACGTTTGACGAAAATTGACGGAAAAATTGAATAAGAATTCAATCAATTGTACGGAACCCTCCACGCGTGTTTAACTCGCACTTGGCCGGTTTATTATTTTTCTTAATCTGCAATCAGTCTTCGACTATGAGCGGAAGAGTTGTGCCACAGAAGACAGTAAGAGTATTACATACAGAACGGAATCTCCTAAGTTCCCTTGCAATATGCATCCCCGTTCCCCGTCTCCGCACCTCTCCCCTGTTCTCGCCTTGTCTCAGGGCGAGAGCGGGCGAACACACGCATTGACGTGCGCACGGCGGCACAAGAACGGGGGAGAGGTGCGGGGACGGGGAACGGGGACGCATATTGCAAGTACCTCAGGAGGTTCCGTTCTGTATGTAATACTCTTACTGTCTTCTGTGGTTGTAGGTCAATATTTTACAGAAGTTGCTCCCCAGCGGTAGCAAACTTTCTTACGAGTAGTATCTGGAGCTCAGACAGTCCTTGGACATCATGAAGTTTTAGGCGCTTTTTGTAGCTTATATTAACTAGTTTGGACGCCAGCTCATTAGGGTGGTTAGCCAGACACTTCTTATATCGCTCAGACAAGAGTTTTATCTTCTCCTTCAGAATGTACCAACTGCTTCTATTCCCGCGCAGATCGTTAAGGCCGATCGAGGGAATGAGCGAAAATGCGAATCATCAATAGGCGGTGCGGCTAGCAACCCATCACTATTCTGATTAATTTTTCCATCTTCCCGCCCATAATTTCGCTAAAAGTGGGCTCTGTCTGTCCGCATTGGAGCCGCAAGACCCAACATGCTCTGTCTCCCCCGTTAGATATAATGACATGATAGTGTTTTTAATAAGGCTGAACTCAGTACTGTACAATTTTCTTCAAGGAACATACAACGTCTAATTTACGTATACGTTATTAATCGAACCACGGGCTATACTGGATAACATAGTATAATGAAATTAGAATAACAATCAAAATACTAAAAATAAATTTTGACATTCCCATAAAAATACAAAAAATAAAAATCGTTTATTTACTACCAATGACAAGACAAGAGAGCTATGAAGGATGGTCATTGACAGTCGACCAAAACTCAGTAATAAAAGTATGCGCGCGCAACATGACGCCGCAAGGCAACGTGCGCGCGCAACGCAAAGTCCGTGGTCGACTGGCAAAGACCATCGCTTTTAATAAAGAAGTATAAATAAAAAAGTATGAATACACATAAATAAAACTTATAAATTTAAGTATATACAAGTGGAAGAAGCCCACAAGTCAATACATTTTATGAACTTAAAGACTACCGCACTAGTATCCTTATTCGTAGCCGCACTAGGCAGAAGCCTGTATCGCGGACAATCAGATGGAATTAACATTATACTTTTTACAGTTTAGTAACCGACTTCAATAAAGGAGGAGGTTATCAATTCGACTGTATGTTTATTTTTATGTATGTTTGTTACGCGATATCTTCGTCAATTGTGGACCGGTTTTGATGGTTCGTTTTTTAATAAGAAAGCCTTTACTACCAAATTGGTCCAATTTTAATTTGGTGAAGATATGATGATGAACTTTGGAGATAAAAGAAACTCCTAAAATTAAATGAAGCCGGTTGTTTTTTTTTGTAAACAATTTAATTATAGCATACAAACTGCCAGTGCCAATTTTTTATAGAAATCGTCGCTTAGGTAACAATACCGCGTAAGTCAAATTTGAAAAGTTTTAAGGAGAGATGTGCGTCGAAAATATCTATCCAATGACATATAAAACGTCATATGTCATTTTTTTGACTTACGCGGTATTGTTACCTAAGCGACGAAATGCCGATTTCTTTTTGTGTTTTGATTGTTATTTTAATTTCATTTTACTATGGTGATTTAGTATAGCCCGTGGTTGGACTTATAACGTATACGTAAATTACACGTTATCCTTTTATCCCCTGGCTACTCTGGCTAATATATGTCTCTGGTAATACAGAGAGGGTCGTGCTCATACAGTGGAGACTAAAAAATACCTGATGATGATTACATGCTCCTTGGAGAAAATTGACAATTAAACGTTGTATATCAAAATATGAATATAGGTACAACGAATGTTTAACAGAATCCCGGCATGGAAGATATGGATATGGATCTTCATTTGCTTTCCAAAAAAAGCAAATGAAGGATCAACTGATCGATTCACTTTATATGAGAAGTCTAAAAATTTCCAAATCGCGAACATATCGAATCGAATGTCTGACCTTTCGCCTATTGGTGTCTTTTTCTATATATTTTTACTACTTTATTGCATAATATGTATTGATTTAAACTGACCCCGGGGTAACGCAGTTCCGAGGCAAGGGTAAACATCTCGAATCTGTTATAAGTATAGATGTGATGACGTCATTTGTTGTTGCAGACGACAGAGCCACACAATCTGAACGTGGAGCCCCTACCAATGGAAAACAATCCAGCCGCCATGCCTCAAGGTGAGTTCTCGTAGTAACGTCGTAGTACGATAAACTTAACGCTTCGACAGTATTCGGTCTACTCAAAGATATAGAACGCTATTTACTGCTTTTGATTATTAATTTTTATAATTAGACTAACTATAAATAGTGAAACAAAATAATATCACTTTGCATTTCCATTGAACATAATAAAATAGGTATATGTATAATAAATAAATAGAATAAGCCGTTTGATCCCGTGGATGTCGTAGAAGGCGAGTTAGGAAACACAAGCTAAACAAAGCTTATAAAGAAGATACCTCTCCAACCCGTCTGTCCAGCGTGTAGGAAAAATCATCTGACTGCTCTGGCTAATATATGGCTTTGGTAGTACACAGAGGGTCGTGCTCCTGCAGTAGAAACTAAAATAAACGGGCAAGTTCGAGTCGGACTCGTATATGAAGGGTTCCGTACCTCCGTACAATGTTTTAAAACGCTGAAGAAACTCGTTTCTTGTATGACGACCCGCTTTAATTTTTATTTCTTTTTATTTTTAGTATTTGTAGTTATAGTGGCCATAGTAATACATAATCTGTGAAAATTTTAAGTATCTATTTAATGCCATTATTAAGATCTAGTTAAAATCGCTGAAAAAACACGTTTTTTGTATGACGACCCCCTTTAATTTATAACTTTTTTTTTATTTTTAGTATTTGTTGTTATAGCGGCCATAGTAATAAATAATCGGTGAAAAATTCAAGTGTCTAGCTATTACGGTTCAAGAGATAGAGCCCTGTGACAGACGGACAGACAGCGGAGTCTCAGTAATACGGTCCCGTTTGCACCCTTTGGGTACGGAACCCTAAAAAGACCTGATGATGATGAAGATGACGAAATAAATAGAAAGGGACAAATCACTGATTGAGCTAGCCCTAAAGTAAGTTTGAAACTATTGTTATGTGATACTAACTCAACGATTCTATATTTTATAATAAATTATAGATAAACACGCAAGGCCCAGGACTTGCTTGCTTGCTCAAACTGGGGATCGAACCCAGAACCTCCGAGTGACAGACTAGCGTGTTAACCAATACGTTACAGGTCGTCAAATATTTAATACCTCTTTATTTGACTGCGTAACTGCGTGCTACGAGTACATTAGCCTCGTCACACGAGAAAAATATTAGGTTTTGATTTGGTATTATAGGTATCTGACTTATCTGGCTTCATCTAGTGTCGAAGGTCAAGATCCATTTTGGGTCGCTGCTATGTATATATAAATATATATGTTCATCTGTTCCCTCGTATCTTCACAAATGAGGTATCGTAGGAAGCGTCTTGGCTGTCCACGGGTTTAGGCTATGTGATGTTAGTAAATGCACTGTGGCGCCCTCTATAGCCAAAGAATTGTGAACTAAAGTGCTCAGGTATACATTATTCTGCGCGGCAACGGGAATCACTTTTAAGCATGGATATGCTTGTGTTAGTGATACCCGCTTTCTATACAAAAGTTTTACATAAAACTGTATTTCATTACATTAAATACTTAAATCAATTGACTCCAATTTAAATATTAGTATTAATAATTTTTCATATATCATCATTAAAATAGTCAATATATTATACAATTATTAGATTATCTATATTCTATTAGATTCCTAAATACCTATTGTTTACAAATTTAATATTATACCTTTTAGAAATTATTACATATATGGATTCAACTAAATATAATAGAATTATACGTGTCATGTTATAAATTAAGAGAAACAAGTTTTACTGTGTAATGTGTATATGATTGTATTGTGTTTTATTTATTTTATAAACGCTTCATTTTTGTCATAGCTGCAACCAAAACAAATCAATGTTGAATTCTAAGTCTAAAAGTGAATAAGATTTATATTTCAAAAACCATGGATACATAGCTATTCCTAAATTATCTAACTGCTAACATTCAAAAGTCGATGCGCACATTTTACCGTAACACAGTGTACTCGTAATTATAAACTGCACCCGTGTGGTTCCGGGTTAGAATAGGACCACTCCATCTCTTCCTGTGGATGTCGTAAGAGGCGACTAAAGGATTAAGCACAAACATCTCGTGCTACAGTTGCATTCCCAAGGAGGGTTAACGTCGGGCGGCGGCCGGTTGTAAAACTTTTCGCACAAATACATTTCCAAAGAGGGTTGACGTCAGGCAGGCGGCCGGTCGTAAAACTATAGCCAAATCATTTAAACTGTTCCGGCTTTTCTTCTCCATTTTACAAGGTCTTTGGCATCCTTGGGTGACCATTGACATGCATATTATATTTGGAAAAGAAAAAGCGGGAAAGCGCACCCGGGCTCCGAAGCAGCACAGCTGAGGATGCGCTTAGACGAAGAAGAAGAAGAAGTATAATTATAAACTGATCATAATTCATTATTATCAATTTAGATCCATAAAATTTTATATCTTTATGATTTGTTGTTAAGGCTTGATAGTCGAGAGTGTTTTTGTTGTCAATAACTATGTCACAGATCAATAGTTGTCGCATAATCGTGCGCCTAAACTTCACGCGGGTATATAACATAGCGTTGAAACAATCACCAACCCGAAAAAAATAAATATAAATCTCTCTTAATTCAGCTTTGCTGTTATGGTTTATCTAGACGCTAGATACTCGTACTATCTAGTTGCACATGGAATAGAGAGTATGCAAGCATTTTTTAAATATTTTTAATCGATAGTCCTCGTCGAGAAATAGCCGCAGAAAATTAATCAGTGCCGAAAAACATGTATATGGTGTAGAAAATAAATATTAAAATAGCAAGTAGATTATAACAACTAAAACACGCCATTTTAAAATATGACCTCAAAGTCTGCAATATCCGCTAGAGACAGAAGCTGTCAACGCATGTTTTTCTTTTTTGGGTACTTTCGATATTATCAGTCAGTGATGTTTGTTAAACTTCTATATAAAAGTACATACATTTCGAATTTCATCGATAGTTAAACTACATGGACGGACAGTTCTACCGAACGCACCCGAACTTGTCATTTCCCTTTTGTGAACTTTGTCGTCATTTTCCTTTTGTGAACTTTGTCGTCATTTCCCTTTTGTTTGTCAAAAGTACCCGCGCAATATTTGCATATTTTCAAAAATTTATACCTAATCCAAGTAAGAGTCAGTAAGAAAAATAATTAACTAGGCGTGGCAACGTATTAATAGAAATTGTAAAATAAAAATATGAGCCGGATTGGTATTACATGCATATTCCTTATTATTATAAGTACCTAGTGCTGACTTTGGTAAAAAATTTACTTACTTTTAAATTTTGTAGTACTCATTGCGACAAAATAATAATAATTGAATACTTTTTACGTACCTTCAACAGGGCTATTTCCAAACTCGTTTAAAACCATAATAGCAAAGTTGAATTAAGGGAGATTAATATTTATTTTAATTAGATTGGTGGTTGTATAGCGTTGATACATGTGTGTTATGTAGCCGCGTGAATGTCATGTAGGCAAATAAGCGTCCAATTATTCGACCATTACTGATCAATCAAATATTCCTTCCCTGGTCCCAATTTTATCGCAAAGACATATTAATTCATCTTATCACATCTTATCATATCATATTTCATACATCATTAATTAAATAAACGTAATTTCTAATGTATGTCACGTAAGGCAGTCCGCATTTCGACTGCGAAATTGAAGTTAAGATGCAGTTGGCTCGACTGCAATGAAATTGCAAACCAACTGTACACCGACTGCACGCCAACTGCAACAACCGTGCAGTCCGATTGCAGTTGGTTAGTTGGTTTGCAGTAGGTGCTAACTGCAATCAAACTGCACCTCAACTTCAATTTAGCAGTTGGAATGCGGTCTTTCTGTCTAGAGCCTTAATTGCTAGTACCGGGCCGCGCTTTGTTTTTCAGGGAAGGGAGATCAATGAAAAACAGTAGTAGCATTTCAAATGTATTTTTTTTATCTAGAGATGTAATACAAAATCATTTATCTCTCTTCCCAGGAGGTCAGTGGAGTATGATGGAGCACACATACCCGCGGTATAACGCGTGCGTGGGCGCCGGGCTGCAGCAGGACTCCGGAATGTACATGAATAACGTGATGGGAGGTCACATGACAGATATGAACGCGTACGGGCAAACACTAGGCGTGCCCGGCCCGTCGCCCGGCCCCAGCTGTGTGCCCGAGCAGCAACAAACGCCTCAAGGACAGCAGCAAATTATCCAGAAGCGGCGGCGAACGTCCAATCCACAGTCGGAAGAGAAGTTCCAACGCGCGTTGGACGCTGTACGATTCGGCGGCATCGGATTCTGCAAAGCGGCGCGCCTGTTCGGCGTTAACAATCGGACGTTGTGGCTGGAATACAAAAAGAAAGGGTATCCCAACAACCGGCCGAGCATTCGCAGTAGAATCAAGCGCGAGCACGCTACGCCCCCACTCGAGCACAAAGACGAGCCTCAGCAGCCGGAGCAACAGATGGCGCTGCTCTGCCCGCCGCACCCGGTGCCCGTCGGATTTATCGACAGCCGCCCGCTCGACTTCCCGCTGCAGGGGGTGCCGCACAACTCGCCCTTGAACATCTTAGGGGTGAACTTCAACTCGATCCAATAGAACGCGGCGTGCGGCGCGGGCGCCGACGAGTCGTACTCGTTGTGACCAGAGTGGGGAGGCGGCGAACCCGCCCCCGCGCCCGCCGCCCCTCTCCCCGCCCCCGCCGCCGTCACGCCCCGCTATGACCTCTACATGCATATGCCGCTGTAAACTCCCCCCCCCATATTCCTAGAGGCCCGGTCCACTATGCTGAATTTAAGATGCCGATTTCATTTACATTGCCTGTTTTAGAACGCTCGGTCAAAATTGTATTATTAGTAAACCAGGAATGTACAATCGGCATCTGAATTTCATAAAATGGACCGGCGCCCTTAGAGCATTCGTAACGGGAGACTGAGCGCGCTATACGTGGGAATTGACGTAAAATATATTTGGATTGAAACTGACGTAGATGTTTCTAGTCTATGGTTTCTTTTGATAGGCTAAATATAGATTTCTTTTTTTTTGTCAGAGTAATTGTCCCATGTATATTTTCTGCCGATTTTACGGGGGACGAGGTGAACATTAATGCTAGCGAGCGAATTTACATAATTATATGTAAGCATCTGCTCCAAATAAAATAATTAAATGCGTACATTTTGTCGCGAACGAACACAAGGCTACTATTGGCTATACTAAGTGTTAGTAAGCGTGTCAATTGCGTCCTTTGACCCTATCTATTTGTATCGCTTGCCTTGTTCTCTTATCCTTTTATATGGGCGGCACTTAAAAAATAAATAATAGAAAACTATTTGATTCAATTTACGCCATTGACTGCCTGTAGTTGTAAATATATGTAAAAGAAATATAAACTAAGATGTAAAAAAAGATATGTACCTCGGCAGAACTAGCTTACTCCCGTTATAGATTCTCTAAGACACATAGATCTCAGTAGCGCCGTAAGTTGTGAACTAATCGGTACTGAACGGACGTGCACAAATAGGGTACTATACGTGAAATGAAATGTGATAGCGAATTTGTATTGTATTATAGTGCGACGCCCGCGCGTCACCGAGCTTCGCGATAGTTGTAAGCGACAGAAAGCAGGCGTGGTGTGGTCGATTCATGAAATATCATGTTGAAAAATGACGTTACCTGTACGCAATATGCTCTATGTTTTAGGGCGTGTTTATATGAAATAAATGGTGCTTCGCGGAGACCATGCGCCGCCGCGCGGACACCGACAGGTCACCGTATTCAGTGATTTCAAGTGTGAACTTTATTTACTAGGTAGCAAAGTTCAAATTTCTCACAATCCTCTAACCGCGCAGCCACCGCGCGTTAAAGCGATTACGAAAAATTTGAGTCTGTTACCTAGTAAATAAAGTGGTTTTCACACTTGAAATCACTGAACACCTCAATGCGACCTGGCGGTGTCTGCGCAGTCGCCGCTTGAAACATTTCGTCTCGTTTAACATGCTTATAGTATGTTTCAAGAAGAAGCAAAAAAACTAGAGAACTCGTAGAAAGCGGTGTTACTTCTTCATATCCCGTAATTTTAACTCAAGGTCAATTTTTTTGTCAAGGAACCAATATTTTTATGTCAAAGTAGTAAGGTTGATATTGGTCTGTGCTCTACCGGCGACCCAATGGGGCCGGTTCGTTACTGAGAGGTAAAAAGCCTTTTATATTACCGTTTAACATAATTCTTTGTATTTGTTTTGAAACATAAAAGAGGAATCAAAAGGTCATTGACAGTTTTTCATCTTCTACTTGAAACTTACTTTAATAGCGATTCCGCGCCAAAAGGATAGGACATATTGTGATTAGTAATTCAAGAATCTTTAGTGTTTCACTAATGTTTTATGAGACGGCCAATCAGCGCCTAAGCCTAGTGTTTGAATGGCAGGTATCATTCAGTTATTCAAAACTACCTCTCTCATAGTATTCTTTCGTATTTTTTACATTTTTATACATTATTTAGCAGCCACCAAAAAATTACGATTTAGATATATATATTTTTATTAAATCAGATCAGAATCAGGCAAGTGTATATGGTTACCCCTCGCATTTATAAAATATATCACATTTTTGCTAAACCTAGTCCGTCTTATTATAAAACCCAGAATAACTTTGTTACTAGGTTTAAACCATTATCCGCCCAAATCAAGGTAACATCTAGTAATATCACACTATCTCAACAACAACAATGTCAACTTGATTTGGGTTGATAATGGTTTAAACCTGGTAACAAAGTTAGTCCTGTTTTTGTAATAAGACGGAATGTAATTAAAATATCTTTTGTCTCTTTTTTACTATGCCAAATATATACATTTATACTTATCTCGGTACAAAACATATTTTTACTAAAAAAGGTTTACAGATTGGGAATGGAAACAACTGCATTCCCGATGAGAGTTAACGTCGGGCGGCCGATCGTAAAACTTGCCCGAATGCATTCCCAAGGAGGGTTGGTGTCAGGCAAGCGGCCGGCCGTAAAATTTTCAGCTAAATCTTTTTTCAACATGTACAGTAATAGAAGGCTCACATGCTGTTTAGACCTCACATAAAGTGGGATAAGGGTTGGTACACACTTACTCGGGCCGGCATTGTCGGTTCGCCAGTATTTGTTGAATACTTTTCTGAAAATATACTTTTTTTCTAAACGTCATAACAAATATTTTCTATGGGATTTATAAGAAAAACGCACGGCGTGACGTCATAGCTTCTTGGAGTCAATTAGAGCTCTTATATCAGTTTTTCGGCATTACTAAATCTAAAATTACGTTCAAAATGGATATGATAAATGACAAGTGACATTATTTTGTGACGTTTTATTCTCTTATCATTTAAAAAAAATTATTATCGACCCTGGATACTACCCTATTATATCGTCTCTTCCCCCGCACATTCATCTACATATATTTGATTTTACCGCCCTACTGTGCCGTTTAATACCGGCGCGAATAAGTGTGTAGCAAGCCTAAGCTGAAGAAGAAGAAAGAAAGAGGTAAAGCAAACGTCTGATATTTTTTATGAATAAGATTGTTACACTTTACGCCGTAGCCAAGATAACGCGGATCTTGCGGACGTGATTTGTAATTTACGCATCCATTGCTCGCTTTTTATTGACAAACAAAAAACATTCAATAATACGAAGACAATGTATTGTAGAAAATTATCGTCCGGAAATCTCGCGTTATCCTAGCAAAGGGCCTTAGGAAAGGTTTTTTAATCGTACTGACCGAACTGAGTATCGTTTACGGTCAAGCAAATACTTCAGATTGTGTTATATGAATTTACATACTGCTATGTATAAAGAATGATCGAGCGAGTCAGTTTAGTGATAAGCCATTTTCATAAGATTTTACTTATACAAGTCCCAGTCGATCAAATATGTGATTTACACTTGACCACTGTAAATATATTGTTTTTTTACTTCTGTTTATGAATAGGTATATGTTTTAGTACCTAGAGGCATCTGTTTATGTAATACTGTGGCCACACGTCCGCGAGAAAAGTTGCATTTTCTTTGTTTTTTGACTAGGTTAACCATATCTGACTGTATTTATTTATTTTACTCTTTATTGCACACAATTTAACAAATTAAACACAAATAATACTGTAATGGATTAAGTAAAAAAAAAAAAAAAGAAATGAAGTTGAAATAGAAATTAGCGGGATAATTAAAATGCCTGATTTGCCAATTAATGATTAAACATCCTGAAGTGTATAAGGTACCTGAAAGTAGAAAAGATCATATTATGCTTACAATGCTTTCTTTTTCATATTTAAGAGGCTATTGTTGGTGAAAGTTTCGTAAAAAATGCACACAATGGCGATATTTTTCAATAAATAAATAAATATATAGAATAAATCAGTGTGATTTGTCCTTATCTATTTATTATCTATTATCTATATGGAAAGACGAATTTTTATTTCGTTTGCCAGTAACGCTGTATAATATATTGTTATCCACTCATGACATCACATACATCGAACATAATGTTTCAAACAAATTATAAATTACACTATTCCGCTATGGTTGAGTGTGGCCACAGATAGTCGGCTAATAAGTCTAAAAATGAACAGATTTTAGTAATGGCATTAACTTGTCCCAAATGCCAAAATAAGATTGCATTTATCACTTTTGCCATATACTGGCGCTTCTGATTTTCTAGACTTATTAGCTAGACTGTGTATGCATTTATATTATAGAAACGTCCACAGCCAATCGTTTGATCTCGACCCGCGCACCTGTTTCGGTTCCCACATGTCGTAAAGATATCATCGTGATGTATATTCTATGAATTTTTGTTGTGGTTTATGTGACATCGGCGCTTTAGGGACTGACGCTTACTTTCATTGACGCCAGTTACCCTCCCTACCCTACATTTGAAATTAATAGTTTTTTACGGCGAAGCTGAAAAAAGGGTAATGATTTTAGCAGTCTTATGTACGTATGTGGATATTTATGTCTGTTCCACTGCTCATCCAATTTTCACAAATGAGATTTCAATCGAATCGTCATTATTGTCTGGGTGACATAAGCTACATTTTGTGTGTGAAAAATAAATATGATGAATGTTACATACAAAAAGAGAAGTCCTCGAAAAAAAAATTGCTTTGATATCGAGTGGAAAGTGTGAAATCTATAATATTGCATTGTCATCAGATTTATTAGCATACAAATGAAAGGTCTTAAGGTGATACATGAGGTCCAGTGCTGCCCCCAAAGGGTAATCTAGGGTTTACTAATACGAAATTTCAAATTATATCTCCATTTCCTTTCAAATATTTTTTTTTAATGGGGGCAGCACTGGACTCCATGTATCATCTTAATAAGAATAATTAAAAATAAAAACATTGATAGCCATAAGTGGCTGCCGAGCTTGTATTATTTGGATATTTCATACTTTTCAGTAAGAATTTTCTTATAATCGGGTTTTAGTTTTTTTAAACGTCCATCTTGATATTCAAAAACATTTTTTTATTCAAATGAGGGCAGCACATTCGCCATATTTGCAGTGATATAAATGTGCCACAAAAGAGGCGCCATACAAGTCTACCTTTAGCCACTAACACTAATAAATTAGAAGTATTTGGGAATGTCGTTCGCAGAGTTTGACGTTGATTTAATTGCATTTATAATTTTAAGTAACGAGCGTAACTGAAACAGCAGCGCGGGCATCGTAGTGAATAATATTTTGAAGGCAGCTGTATAATAGATATAAATTACCGTAAATACTTCCTCGGTGTGTGATGTAATTAAGAAAGTACGGTGCGTCTATTTGCTTAAAGTCCCTTGGCAATCATCGCATTTCCGATATCGATATAAAGTCCCTTGGCAATCATCGCATTTCCGATATCGATATAAAGTCCCTTGGCAATCATCGCATTTCCGATATCGATATAAAGTCCCTTGGCAATCATCGCATTTCCGATATCGATATAAATTTAAATTCTTTGATTCTTCGGGTTTTTTATATTCACGCGTTACCTACACAAAAATATTTTATCTTGAATATCAAATAACATACACTGTGAAGTCAACCTTATTACACTACTCCTATATAAAGTACTACTATAAAGTGTTTTTCTCCTTGACTGAACTAAACAAAATAATTAATTATATTGTGATTTTTATCCAACCATTCAGAATAATTAATAGACTGTCGTTTTATCGTAATTTATATCTTTACTATACAATATCACGGGTACCTATGGGCCCTAGTAAAATATTTCGTTTTTTTTTTTTCACTAGAAGCCTTTCTTAAGGTTTATTTGATACGGCAGCTCTGATGTACCTTGCATTTGTAGTTAAGTAGGCAAGATTAGCCCCGCAGCATGGCATCGTGGATAGCCGTTGATAAATTTTATAACGCGCGACGGACCAACTTCCGATCGGTTAGATATTATTACGTATAGCGAGACGCGTGATTAAATAAGTTTTTCGTACAAGCTTTTATCTTGAGGCCTAAGTACTTATCATGACAAATGTAAATAAGCCCAAACTCGGTGGGATTGCGTCATTTTATTGCAGCGTTTCCTATAGCCTTCCGGCCCCATCATCAGATCAGCTTCTTGTTATTATAATATTGCATTGTCATCTGATTTATTAGCATACAAACTCTCATCTCGATCGAAAGCCGGGAAGTGGCTCAAATTTAACCTAGCTTTGACCCAAACAAAAAAACAAGAAACTAGCGGAGCTAAATAAAAGCTTGTAAAAAGTCTGTAACGCTGAATAGCAGGAAGATTTAGTCATTGATACTATTTGCTTTTCTTAAGGTGAAGTTAGAAGAAAATGACCTTGAAGTGGTGCCCTCATTAAAAATAAATTGTTAACTCGTAAATGTGGTGAAAATTTCAATATTTTTTAATGTTAGGCACAGGATAGCCCTTTAAATTATTTTAAGAACTGCTGTTGAAAGTATTTACATTATTCCGTCTAGCTTTAAAACTTGCCTCTGCCAAAAGTGGCCACTTTTGGCGAAGCCAAGTTTTAAAGTTTGACGGATTACCAATAATAGTTTCAACGGCATATGACAAAATAATTAAAAGGGCTATCTAGTGCCTAACATTGAGAAATATGAAAATTTTCACCACATTTACGAGTTAACAATTTGTTTCAAATGAGGGCGCCACTTCTGCTTGGTATTATTGTATACCTTAAGAAAGAAATAGCGAAATACTAAACTATATTAAAATTTATATGATCCAAGTTCAAATTCGCCAAATCTTTCTTCGGAATGTAAATAGTATCGTTTACTGACCTTCCTGAACTAATTTGGGCACTAGAAATAAATCCTGTATACTCGTAAATATGCCGGTGCCATGCTAGCGGGGCTTAGCCACTGATTTATTGATGTTTTAAAAATACATATGTATGTATAGTTCTCTTCCATTCTATGCGTGCCTTTTGCTCTCGCGTGCAATGATTTTTTTCTCATCTTAGCGCGTGGGGTTTGCATCCATAGACGTGCTGCTTTGGAGCCCGAGGTGTGCATTTTGTAAGACTTTATTTAAATTATTTTTTTTCGCAAATTTTGTACATTTTCGGACTATGATCACAGATCAGTATCCGTCTAAATATTAAACGCTGACTTAGTTAGGAGCTTGCTTTAAACTATTATTAACCCTCTTCGATCAATAATACGACTAGATAACGCTTTACCTCGAAAATCCAAGCAAAATAGGGATGATGACTGGGTCAGAAAAGTACGAGTATTATTCTTATTACTCCGTTAGTTAGATTTTCCAAAAATAATGTACCCATATTCACAAAGATACAGAGTATCTAAGTTGCAGAGTGGGGGCTTGTGACGTCACCGCTGTGTAATATTTTACGAATCCGTGACGTATCTTCGTCATTTATTGTTTCTCAGAGAAAAGAAAAAATATGTGTACAATATTTTTTCATGATGTAACCGATGGGCCATAAATATTTTTTTAGTCATCATGCCTATTATGTCCTCTTGAATGTCAAATAACATACACTGTGAAGTCAACCTTATTACACTACGTATAAAGTGTTTTTCACCTTGACTGAACTAAACAAATTAAGAGTTTGCAGCCGAGAGTACGCTCTTATTTGATAAACTGTATTTAGCGCCGACCCGATATCTAGTTGTTTTGTTGATCGATGATTCACCTAAATGAAGTTGATAGTGACAAAAGAGAAGGTGACATATTGCGGGAGGTTTTCTTGTTTTGGACGGATAATGGATTATACCACGTTCTATACATATAGTCCGCATTTTGTAATAAGACGGTACGACGGAAAGAAAATATATGAAGACAACCTTCTCAGCAATAAAAAAAATTACCTACCTCTCTGTAAAAATTGTGCAGAAAAATTCTGTATATCGATATATTTGTTCGTTAATTGTACACTATTGTGTGGCCTCGGAAGCCAGTATTACATTCGCTTCCCACTTAATAAGTATTTTAGCTACTTTCATTTAGAACAACGACGCTTTACATTATGTTCGATCTCTATAATTGTGGACTGATTTTTTTTTCTACTAATGATGACACGAGCCGTAATTTGTATATATATTATAGTTGTATATAAGATAGTTGTAATGTATCAATCGATTTGTTGTAAGGAAGACTGGTAAAGTAATGGTGAATTTCTTATCAAAACTAATTTAATATTATCAAAACTAATATAATATTTAGTGCCATTATAACACCGCAGATGTATGTTTTATTTAGTTTCTGTATTTTTTTTGTAAGGATTGTGAATAGATTGTGAAAAGGATAGACCGGACACAAAGTAAAAGTGATCATGAAATATGAGCGCCATTTTGTTTCTCGCTACATGTATACAATTAGACATTACCGCTTCGTTTACCGTTAAAATGAATTGCTAAGCAGCGTAACAAAAGAATAGCTTAACAATACTTTTATGACCGGTGTATCCTTTTTAGAAATCTAAGTAAATATATATTTTGGCCGCTATAAGTATTATAGGACAGTAAAGCGAGTTAAGAATAGTTAAGGCCTTCGAGCATTTATTTTAAAGATTACCATGTTTCCAAAAATGTCATTTACTGCAAAAGCAGAGAGCCATATTGGCGCGTTTCCTAGTTGCGCGTGCGCAGCGCCATATAAACAGTTAGCCCCGATTCGTTCTGAAACGGCAGCGTCCGGCACCGCTCTTACTGTAAAGGCACTCTTATTCGAAAAAATGCTTGTTTTAAAGTCAAGTAGAAGTATTCATTATAGTTTAAAAATTTCATAAAAAATAAAATAACATGGTTCGAACATTCCTTCTAGGTCTTCCAATTGTGTGTTCCACGATGAGATAAACTTTGCTTGAATACAGCATATAATAAAACCTTTCAAGCCATACTATTTTCATAATTCCAATCTTTTATGAATGGAACATATCTGGTAATATTCCTCTTAATTTTCTAGTTCGTCTATGTATTTAAGTTTTAATCCATTTCATTGCTTTTTTTAAACAATTAAAAAAATTACTATAGTCTGATTTCTCATTCCGCGCCTCCCGCTACCCCGTCAGACAAGCGCGCGGGGCGCCGAGCGGTTGCCCCGCGCCTATTTCCCTCAATTCGCCGAATAAGAGCGCTTTAAACTTTTCGCCTTTATTTCTATTTACGAAATGCATAATATAACCTGAAAAAAAAAGTCCCGCTACACGCCCTAAGGAAATCAAATCTATGCATTTCTCAAATAGAAATAAAGGAAATAGACATATGGTTTGTCAGTAAAATGCACTGCCAACCGCTGCCATTCCAGTGTGAAGCGGTGCTTAGAAATGGTCTTGGAAAGACTCTGTCGCGAGAGAAGCGAGCGGCAGTGAGCGGTAGGCGACTGTGGAACGTAACGATGGTTGTTGCCATTATAACAAAATACGGCCTATGGTTTGTTACTTTATAAACAAGTAACAATTAGATGACTGTTTTTAGCTATGTTGTGGCGACTAGTCAATACGAATATACTTACTGGTTATAATTTTCTTATATTCTTTTTTTTTCTAAATGTGTGATATAATAAAGTACACGCCCCGCTCACCACTCCTTCTCGTGGCAGATGTATATTGAGCTATGACAGCTTATTCCGAGTGACCGAATTATTAAGTTACCGTTAGCAATTACTTGTGTTTAATGCGATTACGCAGTTAGCTATTTAACGAAGTACTTGTAATTCCATCGAACGTACCCTTAAAGAATAGGCCGGTAATGTGGAGAATATTATTGAAAATGCGTATAGTACAGTTACGTCGTTCCGTCTGGTGCAACCATGTGCGAGATAGAGACTGGACCTTTACTCCAAAAGCGGCACGACAAACTACTGAGCGCCACGAAACGATGCTAAAGCACAGGTGTGGCACTTCATAGAAACGGAATATCATTTATGTCTACTACAAACGAAACTAAACAATCGTGCACACGTCAATGCGAGTGTGTTGCCCGCTCAACACCCTCAACAAGGCGAGAACGGGGGAGAGGTGCGGGGACGGGGAACGGGGACGCATATTGCAAGGGACCTTAGGAGATTCCGTTCTGTATGTAATACTCTTATTAAATTTGACGACTTTGGTGTTATCTAATGGAGTAAAAGTCCAGCTGATCCAAACACATGACTGCAGATGACAGACGTGTCGCGTGTATCCGCGTGACGCAAAGAAATGCTGCGACCAGACTAGTATGTCTATACTGCCCAGAAACTAATACAGTTGGCAAAGAATTAAGTATAATACTTCCAATTACTAGCCTTTCTGATTGTACTGGTGGAAAAATAGCAATACCATTTTTGTATCAGTTGTAGTAGAGTCAGCAACTTACTGGTGTGCACTGCGTTACGCGTGCGTGTGACAGAGACGGGTGACTCGCAACGGAGTCAGTCTGTCTCTCTCGTACGTATGATTATTAGTAGTAAGTTTATGAAGTGCACACCCTAAAAGATTTTATATGTGTTAAAACCTCGTGTGTGAGTTGTGAGAAACGATGGCAATACGATATCCAGGAAATTTCGTGGAGTGTTTATATTATATAGGATTACCGTGAGGTAGGAATGTATACTTAGCGTATCATTTTTTTTATTATAAAACGAATGTGTCATATTTTTTTTATTCAAAATAGTATTTCTTAGAGATCTCTGCTGCGTTTAAAACTAAGAATTATGAAGTGTACTTAAATTGGGAGACCAGAGTTAAGGCTGCATTCCCACTGAACTGGAGATTTCTTTGACTTCCAATATGATTCTTGTTTGGGAATATCCTATTGGATACATAAACAAAACTTTGCTTTGCTCCGCTTCAGTGGAACTGCAGTATTATGGTACTTTTGTGGACACGCAGTGAGTTCTCGTTTCGTACCTTTACTATATAAAAGTATGTATATATTTTTGATAACTCTGCGTCATACAGGTGAACTGTAAAATGCAATTATGCAGCTTGCTGCGATACCGTCTGAAAACATTAAAATTACTTCGCATAAAGGCGAACCATTTGAAATAGGCTGCTGCGTCCTGCGTGTTCATGAATACGCCTAATAAAGTAATATTTGCAGTGAATGACAGTTCATTCGTTGCAATTATGTTTTACATGTAGTTTTATTTTTCTTACGATTGATGAAAAGCAATGTTTATTATGAAAGCAATGTTCATTATGAAAGCAATGTTTATAAGCGATGTTTGTAGGAAAGAGTATACCATACGAGATCAATGCATACAAACAATATGGGATTAACCCAAAACCGCGAAAAATTATGTTGTTCCATTTAACGCGATAGGTACTTAAGTTTTGTGAAATAACATTATTTCTCGCTATTTTGTGGTTCCCCCGACATCAAAAGTTGGTTGTAATTATTAAAATTTTAATATACTTAACATACAAATACAAATATAATGGCGGACTTAACGCCTAAGGCCTTATATTTTAAATAAAACAACACGTGGCTTTAAGAATACGCAAATACGTATTTTAATAATACGGGCACACAAAAAAAGAACGAAGCCCAGTCAGATCGATATATTCTTTCCCAACGTCGCATGTGTGCCCTATATTATAATTATATCTAAATTTATATCAGTTTCGCGGGGCATCAAGTGTTCTATCTGTAAAGACATGCTTATCTTGAGAAATAACTATAATTGTGAAATGAATTAAATCTGTATTTTGTACATAAAAGTATACCTAAAAATAGACAGTGAAATTGTACATTGCGCTCACTCGCCACATTTTCGGGCAACATAACAGAAATCTGTTCATCACTCATCCAGATCTCAGGATTTTCGCCGCTCGTTTAATTCCGCAAAATACGGTATTTCACAATTTTTTTTACTGTTATTACAAACACAATCCCAGAAACAAAAATAATTATTTTAATGCGCTCTTAAATAATTAAGCTATATCTAGGAAATGGGAAACTGTCAACTAACAGAAAAAGGATGCACATACTGCGCTTGAGTCGTCACTGCCATTAAAAGAGATAGACAGATGTCCCCATCTGGCTCTTGTTTTTCTTCGTTTTGAAATGCTAATTGCTGCTTTATTAAATAACTAATTTTCAGACTGTTTTTAGAAAAAGATTTCTTTTTGTATTACTGGTGGTTTCGTATACAATATTGTCCAAAAACAAACACAGTGAAATACCCTATTGTGTGATATGAACTGCATTAAAAAAAATGCGTTTGGATCATATACCGTATGCTCTTAACGTCCGCGAAGATCAATCTCAAACGGTTTTTACCCAAGTACTAACGGAGACATATCAATCTATAACGACACGTGGAATACTCTAACATTGGAAAGGATATATCTCTATTGAACAGGAAGATCAATGTAGTCATTAGTATAAGGAAGTTTTACTATAGCACAGATCATAAGGTCTCAGGGTAACTACACATATTTGGGCCGGCGGCATTGTCGGTTCAGCAGTATTTGTCGAACAACAAAGCCGTCCCGAAGCAATAGGACTGATGACTGGGTCAGAAAAGTATTATTCTAATTAGTCCTTTAGTTAGATTATCCAAAAATAATGTACCCGTATTTTTCAGTTTATCAAAAAAGTAAAAAATCACAAAGATACAGAGTATCTAAGTTCCAGAGTGGGGGCTTGTGACGTCACCGATGTGTGAAAATCGTACGAAAGCGTGACGTCATGCGAAATTTAAATGCGCTGTATCTTCGTCATTTATTCTTTCTCAGAGAAAAGAAAAAATACGTGTACAATATTTTTTAATAATCTAACAGATGGGCCAAAAATAATTTTGCAGTCATCATGCCTATTATATCGGCTTTTCCTTCGAACATTCATCTATTTTATCGCTCGGCTGTGCCGAACAATGCTAGCCCGAATAAGGGCCTTCGCGCACGCGCACGCGACCTGTTCAGTCTATCTCTGTCACAAACTCTACGTGCGAAAGAGATAGACTGAACCCGTCGCATGCGCACGCTTAACGCAGCGAAGGCCCTAAGTGTATAGCAGCCTTCAGAAATTACATAGCAACATACTGTACATAAGTATTATATGTTTTATAGAGCAGCCTGATTCTTGTTTTGCAATTTTAAAATATTATAAATAGTGGATGTTATTCATAAGCATGAGTACATTATTTGCGTTTAGCTTGATATACCCTTTCCAATTAAGGTCACGTGAGGAAAAAAGAAAGTATAAAAAAGGTTATCGCAATGAACCCCGGAGTGATGGCGCAAGTGAGATGAACCCAGTGTAAAGGTATGCGAATTTGTGCGTAGCACTAAATAGTACGATGTTCTACTCTATACCAAAATAGATAATAAACTTGGTTATTTTGTACTAGATTGTTTTTACTTTACCTTGCCCTGTCCCTCTCATATTATCTGTTTTTCTAAGGTATGGACGTGTATCACTAACATACGTATAATCGGCACCGTCGATACCCAGCTCGAAAATGGCTTAAATTAGATTTGTTTAGACGATGGTGACCGCCTTGTCGTTGGCCTCGTTGAGATCTGCCTCTGCAGGGAGTCGGGCAGTTGGGACGGGAAGTAGTGTTTGATTGTTTGACCTTCGTATTTGACTTTCGTACAGGTTGATCAGATACCTGTGCCACCTCACGTAGTGCGCGACGCGCGCGGTGGCACAGGTATCTGATTAACCATCTGCACTACTTTAGCTAGAAGGGAAAAGAGGACCAGGAAGACCGAGCCATAGCTACATGAAACAAATAAAGGAAAAGGTGAACGTCGTGTCGTACAGCGAAGTAAAACAACTGGCAGATAGAGAGACAAATGGAAGAGAATTCATACTCCATCGACAAGATCATAGCTCTTAAATAATATAGATATGGAACGATGCTGCATGCATCATGTTCAAACCTTTCTTTTTTTTCTTTTCAATTCTTCATTTCATTTTAAATTTCCTTTCATTCCATTTTCAAATCATTGACTGATCCCTTTTCACTCATTCCACCATCATCACGGCCGATTCACTTGCCTTTTAAAAAATTAAGATAGCAAAAAAAAAGAAATTAATTCTTAGTGGCGAGGCCTCGAATGACCTGCCAACTCGCGCACCGCACCTCACCCCCGCGGTCGCCCAGCACTTACTTACCCAAAAAGGTTGGCAGTACTGCACAACAATATCCCCGAACTCTTTGTTTGGTTTCGAAATAATTTAAATTCTATTTTTCATCTTGGCGCCATTTTGAGAAAATTATGTCAACTATTGAAAAAATTAAAACAAGTAATTATAATTTTTATTTCTAAGATAAACAAGCGACAGTTCATCTTATTTTGTGCTGATGTTATGTAGATTGGGGTTTTCGCTCGTCATGGAATGAGGAACATGGAATGAGGAACATTGAAAGAAGTAGGTAGGTATTTGGTAAGTAGGTACTGATTAGGTACCTCTATATATTTAAGTAGGTACTAAAATGGTTTATTCTAGTGTAGGTAGTAGGTACATATATTTTATAACTTGTATTTTATTGTTTTAGCGCAAATAAATTCAAGCAGTCAACCATGGAAAGAACGAATCGATTCACCCCATTGTAAAAGTTTAAACATTCAATACCTAACCTATCTTCCATATAAAAGGTACCTACCAACCCTAAGAAAATCCGAAGTGAAGTCCAATTGTAAGTACATATAATACATTTAAGTTATTATCGTAATTGTCATACTATTGTAATCTTCCATGCCATTTTTTGGAAAAAAAGAATCCACGCCAATCGTAAAAGCCGAGTTAGAACTCACTTCATTCCAAAAATGCACATATAAGTTTACTTTGTCACAATCTATTTAGGGATATCTTTGTTTGTTTACCTCTCGCTCAAACTCGGCTTTTACGACTTGAACGGGAGAGGCAGCAACATCCAACGTAAGTTTATATTATTTGATAGGTACAGAATTAAAGTAAGTGTAGTACTTAGGTATGTAAGTACATATTGAAAGTAAAATGTGTTACTTAAAGCTAAAACAAGGAGGCCAACTTGACCTTAAGACCATCGGCATTAGTTTGTAGTTTGTTTGAAGTAACTGCTGCGGCTATGCTAGCCCATTTGCGAAAGCTCTAAACTTGTGTCTGACATTTTGAATTCCTGATAGACTTAATTTTTTGCTGACCACGTAAAAATGGTATATATCCTAGCCTAGGGCCGCGTGACCCGAACGCCTCTTTTAGCGTTATGGCGGAGATAGGAATCAAAATAGTGGTGGGTTGCTAGTCGCGCGTATTAAAATGATTCGCTTTTTCGCCCATTCCCTCGATCGGACTTTTTACGATATGCGCGTGAAAATAAGTAATGAATATACCAGTCCAATATTTTCTTTTCTCCCTGACTAACATGTAAAAATGTCGTATACCTCTACCTGTGCCTCTACTTAAACAAGTAAATAAAGATATTTTCTTTTGTTTCAGATAAGAAAAACCACACAAATCAAATTTGCTCCTCCCTGCCTGAAAGGACTACTTAAAATTTTATATAAAAATGAATGAGTATTATATCCATGTACCTACCTTTTATATTTCACGTACGACGTAATATTATACATGAATAAAAATATTTCCTTTTTTATTTCGTGGTTTTCTTTGTAATAAATATGAGGTTTTAGTTAACCTTAAAAGGTACCTGCTATTTAAAAAAAAACAAAATAGACAATTTCTTTGCTTCAAATGTCACGGGACAGAAAAAAGTCAAATGTTAAATTCAATGAAGGCCCCGCCCATAGACACTATCCACAAAAAAATATGTATGGCAGTCGGTCGTCTGATACTAGTATAGTATCTGCTCCGTAGTCTGTGACCATCATCTCTTAAGCTGATCACTCACTTCTCTCTATCTGTTGTGCCTTATTAAATATTATTCTTTTATACTCTTATGTAACAGTCAGTATCAGATAATAAATAGTATATAATCTGTGTTGTTATCGAGTCTTTACTCTTCACTTCTCCTATTATCTTCTGTGGGAACTCGCCTAGAGCGCCGGGACAGGTCGAGGTCCTACAGATAGATAGACTTCTAAAGCAGTAAATGTAGTCTCCAATTTGCCATCTTCAGATATCTTCAACGAGCAGGCCGGTCTCCGGCTCCGCCGCTCCAAGTACTTCAAGCGGCAGAGTCGCGTGCAGCCCGAAGACCGCGAGCTGCGCAAGCAAATGTCCGAGCCAGTGCCCTCCTCGGCCGCGCCCACGCTGCAGAAACACGACTCCTACCCGCAGTACGCGCCCAAACACGACGACGTGAGTTATGTTTCGTCACAGAAGACAGTAAGATTACCTACAGAACGGAATCTCCTAAGGTCCCGCGCGTATTGCGCACATATTGCGCGTACTCTTACTGTCTTTCGTGGTTTCGTGTTCATTTTGATATAAGAAGGCTGCGCATGCAGGTGCAGGTATCATGATTTTTAAAAATAGTCATATTATTCTGCTAATATTTAATTATGGCAACGTTGAATTATCTAAAAAGTGGTGCCATTTTGCTCAAAAAATAAACGAATGACATTAGAAGATGTTACCATCACCGTTTTAAAAAAAGTAATGCCAAAATAAAAATAAAAACAAAATCAAAAGTGATTATTTTGGTAAGTAGCATAGTTACAATAGATAGTAGTTGGAGCCTACTTTTATGTATGAAAAGCATGGAAGATCTTTATGGTACTATTAATAAGCAGTTGCCGTTCCTGATTCGACATACCTTTTTTGAGTAACGTTTATAAAAGATAAATGCTTTCCAGTTTTAATGTAATTAACTTTCTTATACAAAAGTTTGCTGATCTGACAATTTGTATGGAAATGTTATTATAGAAAATCCAGCATTGGTTTTATTCGAAACGTTGTTCGCGTTGAAATGACAGGGCTGAGTCGCTTCTTCAAGTAAGTATGTGTTGACTGTGCATTTACAGTCAGTATAAATGTACAGCGTAGGACACACACCTACTAAATAGTTGAGAACGACCGTTTGCCGGTCCCGATAAGTAACACCTTGATGAGTTATGGTGAGATGAGAATAACACTGTTACTCAAGGGGAAAAGCTTCCCGATGAGTTACAGTGTTACTCATTGCATCTAAAATTTTTCCCGATGTGTACCACCAGTGTGTCTTAACGGCACTTTAAGAACGCGCCGTTTCCGTCAAGTAACACTGTGTTTATGTGTTACTTGACGGGAATACAGCATTCCGTATTCCTGTTGAGTAGCAGTAGCGTAATAAAGTACTGTAAGGTGAGAAGTTCATGCAGGCCGCTTCCAATAGGTCATTTTGGAAAATCTTGGGGAGGCCTGCAGTACCGTTACTATCCATTCATGCGCCTGTGACTGGCAGATATAACTGTCTGACATGGGGCGGCATATTTACATTTGGCGCTCGTAAAACAAGGAGCGGAATAACTTTAACTGGATAAATGTAATTTTCAGTATGAATTTCCCGTGTTTTTAAAACTATATCTCGTTTAAAGCTGTTAACGAAAGAAACAAAGCTGAGTCGACCAAATACTTGCTTGCAGAGCCGGCGGCCCAAAACTGAAGAACCCGAGGTTCGCTCGTTACTCATCCGGACGGTCACCGTCATCGACGGGCAAGCGTCGACGTCCGCGCCGGACGCTCCAGACGCGGCCGGACAAACGCAGCGGGTCCGGCACACGCCGGCCGTCCGATCAGGGCCGCCTCTCAGCTGCAACTTCTGCTGGAACACCGTGGACGAGTGTGGTAGGATCCTTCGCAGGAAAACACAGTATCATTGCCCAGAATGCAGGACCAACCTCTGCATCGTGCCCTGTTTCCACGAGTACCACGATGGTCCAGAGACGGACGCAGCGAGCGCCAGGTGAATCATACCCTTCTCTGCGTATTAGAGCCGAGAATTTTCTTTCCAATAGGGACCCTTAAAATCTTTGGGTGCCTCAGTTTTGAGAAGCAGTGATATATCATTTATACTTTGCTACTTCCATTTCGGAATGTAAGATATTGATTGAAGTGTTGTAAATACGTCTCTATTGCCAATACATACATATATACGTCGTTATCCCTAGAAAGAAATATCCGCAGAAATAGCATTTTGGGTCTTGCGGCTTTAAGCAGACAGCCTACGGCGGCAAGACTCAGGCCACTTTTAGCGTGATATCTATTGCCAATCTGAGAACTATATGCATTATCCATTGCCGTACGATGAAAACGGGTGCGTTTCCTAGAATAGACAGACTTCTAAGAGTAACCGACTAGGGTTCACTCTTTCTCAAATCTTGATTTCGTTTTCTAGAAATCGACCATTTTCAGGCAATCGCACCTATAACTTTTACTTCAGTACTGAAATCGCATTTCTTGTAAGTCTTCAAATGATGTTTATTGTTCATAGAAATGTCTTGTAAGCGGAAAATAGATAATGCCAGTTAAGAGTCCCCTTACTCTAGACATAATCAGAGTTTCCCATACAAACGTAGTCTACGTTATATTTTTAAACGACATATCAGATTTCGGTAAAAAATTGTAACTTTAAAGAAATTGCATATATCTAGGGTTATAATTGGTTTTCACAGTCAAAATATGAGCTTGAAGGAGAATATAGTGGATTATATCATTTTTGACCATCAGAATGGAAAACTTTTACATAAAAGGTACAAATTTTTACCGAAATCTGACATGTCGTTTCAAAGTAAAACGTAGACTACGTTTGTATAGGAAAGTCTAGGGTAAAGGGATTCTTAAGTACATTATAAAACGCGGACTAAGTTTAAATCATTATTCATTATGACAGTGACAGAAGAGAAGGTAACATATTGCGGGAGATCTTCTTGTTTTAGGCGGATACCTAATAGTTTAAACCAAGTACTAAATATACTTAGTTATACTTTCCTTACTGACTTAGTCCGCATGTTATGATAAGATGGTTTATGTATATAATTATACAGGGACTAAAAAAATATGCTAAAACAATTTTTTAGGTGAGTTCAGTCCATGATACTAAACAACTTTCCCCAAGGAACATATAGGTAGCAGAAACCGAAAAAAAATTACCCTCCCAAGCATATTAAACCGATCAGTTAATCCGAGTTTATATGTGAAGCTAAACATTTTTTTCACATTTTGACATGTGTTCCTTGGGAAAAGTGCAATGGTTCAGTATAATGGACTGAATTCACCCTTGAAATATTTTCTGTATATTTTATTAGACGCTGTATTGTCGTCGGTCTATGACAGCCCTAGTGCAAATAAATATACGAACGTAGATCTCTTTTTGATATAGTAAATAGATATTTTCAGAGCGATTGGAACTTTTCGTCGTGATCGTGATACGCTGTGTCTTGGTGAGCGTAGTGTAATATTTTGGACTCTTGTACATAAGAGATAGTTATATTTCAGAAGATTATATTTATGCTCGAAATCAGTATTGATGGTTGGAACATGTTTTGGAAATTTTAGGGCGTGCGGTGAGACGTTAATTTGATATATCGGCATGTCCTAGTCACACCTCAGTGGCATACACACGCTAGTAAGGCCGCACGAGGTTCTGGATTCGATCCCCAAAGTTGAAAAATTGGGTCTCAGGTTTGTCTATATATGTATATTATAAAATATAGTATAGTTGAGTATCTCATAATACAAGTTTAAAAAATAACTTACTTTGGGGCTAGATAAATAATTTTGTGTCCTTACGACATTTCACTTTATTTTTATCCTCAATTGGCACAATTAGAATAATTGTCAAAATTAAAAAAAAAAATTACTGCCTCTAACAGTAATGTTTGACCATATAGCGTTTAGCTTCTCATATCATAAACGCTGATTACTCGTTGATCTGGGCAGACCACATCATGATGTCATCAGCGCTTATTATACATATCATGAAAAATATCCATTTCATGAAATGGTCGGCCATATCAATTCTACGATCTGGCCACGACATATATAAAATAAACACCTGAATTGAGGCGATTCTGAACGAAAGCCTGCGTTACACATACATTCTGCGACTGAGGCCGGTCGATACGTCGCTACACGTGAAGCAATGCACGCCCAGAAGTTCCAGGATACTATAGTTTTTCAAGATTTTGGGTAGCGTTTAGTGAGTGTTCACACGAAACGTAGCAGTTAGCTGTCTGAATGGTTTATTCTCCTTCGGCTGCATACGTTACCAGAGATTTGTAACTATTCACGATAGAAATAATTAAAAAAAAAGCAACTCCAATCCGCTAGTTTCCAACAAGTCAAATCAGATACTTTTTTCTAAACGTCAAAACAAAAATTTTCTATGGGATTTGTATGAAATATCAGACTGTGACGTCATAGTTACTTAGAGTCAAAAAGCGCTCATAATATCCGCATTTTTCTGCATTAATAAATCTAAAATCACGTTCAAAGTGGATGTGACTAATGACAAGTGACATTATTTTGTGACGTTTAATTCTCATAACAGTACCAAATTATTTATTTTTGACCCAGGAAACTACCCAATTGCTGGTCTTCTTACTCAACACTTCACACGCAAATGCTTGATTTATTGACGAAAACGTCGAAATCACTGTATGTGTCCATATAAAACTTGTGGAGTTCCCTCGATTACTCGAGGTTCACATCATTAGATCTTGACCTATGCCCTTTCAAACGAAAAAATAATTTTTCTAAATTGGTTCAGAAATAGAGAAGTAATGGGGGAATTTACTTACTGGGTTGACTTTTCTTCTTATATTTAAGAGCTGGGCTCTTGACTTTTGTTGACTCAGTGACCCAAAATGGATCTTGGCCTCCGACACTAGAAGACGCCACTGTTCCCTATTCTGCGCCTTCTGCAGATCTTCTTGGAGTGCTTTGACGTCTTTGCAGGCGTCGTCTGTAAATGAAATGGGGGAACATACATTCGAATTGAGCAGACCCTACTTTTTGAAGTTGCTTAAAAAATAAACATCATCCATATACAATACTAGTTCCAAAATAATAATACTGATTTTCCTTTTACTGACGTAAACTGTTGACTTTAGTTATAAAGATACTAGTTTTGTGTCGATGTACCTAATCGAAATTTTCCATTTACAACGTGGAAGGGATATACTCGTACCCGTAATAAATCGAACCACGGTCTATACTAGATCACTATAGTATAATGAAATTAAAATAACAGCGAAAACACGAGAAAATATTTCGGCATTTCCATACAAAAGTGTGCGGCTGCACAGGCGATTCGCCCGGGCGATTTATATGGGAATGTCGAATTTTTTTTTGGTTTCTTGACTTGATTTTAATTTCATCATACTTTAGTCATCTAGTATAGCCCGTGGTTCGATTTATTACGGATATGTCCCTTCCACTTTGTATATGAAAATGAAATCTTGCTCATAGTCGACAGCCAACTGCACGTTTGGCGCGTGAACATCCATTGAATTTTTGGAGTGCTGCAAAGATGTGATTGCGAGAGTATATATTTGTTGTAGTGTTATTTTCGAAACTGTAAATATTTATAAATTTAGCTTATAAAGATTTTCTTAAAAATCACTATATTTTCAATAAAATTATACATACGTATACAAAGAGAAGTATAATATATATTTATCGTCAGCAGGGTTAAAAGTCTTTAGTATTTCGCCTAGGCCGTTCGTGGCTATTTTGTAAAATCGTTACCTGAAATTACTTCTAAGATTTGATAAAGCTATTTACGCACATAACTTGAATGGCGAAGCGTGCAGCGGAGCGTTCGGAACAATTGACAAAATGATAGTTCATTTAGACATTTTGCACTAGCTCTACCAGCGAAATTGGAGGTAGGTTATAGATTTCGCGATGAGGTATCAAAAGTGTAAACTATTTTCAATAGTAGTGGCGTATTTTTTTTAACGCAGTATGACGATACTTAATAGAAAAGTGACATAAACAAAAGTCAATGTCATTAGACAATGTCATTTAGATTTTGTCGTATTATGCAGAAAACAGGGTACATTTTACTTTTGATTTTTAGTGAAGTCTTATTCTAGCAACAAAAAATGCCGAAAAGAGGGAAAGAGACAAAAGATGGGTTTTAATTTAACCAGATTATCTCTATATTATGGTACCGTTTTTGGCTCTACCATGCTCCACATCACCTTGTTGGTTGATTGGTAGAAAAGACGTTAGGCTGTAATTGGTAGGAAATGGTTTAAGGAAATTTTTTTTTTTTAATAACCTTAACTGTCCCATTGTTGGGCAAAGGGCTCTACCATCTTCTTCCACATGTCTCTTTCCGGTGTTAATCTCGCTCTCTCTCTTAAGCCTGTTCGGGCGACGGTAACCATCTTTAGGCAACCACTCCGTTGCAATTCTTGCCCATCTTTCGCTGTGCATCCTACCGACATGCCCTGCCCAATCCAACTTTAGTATGGCGGTCTTATGTCCCACATCAACGATCGGTGTTTTGGAGCGAATTGTGACGTTTAAGATTCTAAAGGAAGTTAAATAAATAAAAATAAATTGCACAGCTAGTGGAGAAAATAAGCTACTGGCATTAAGGTAGTTCATATCCTAACTATTTTAATTGCTCAATATTTGAATACGTCAAGTCATTAGGCACGTACATGTAATTTTTTTGATAACCTAAAAATACGGCCAGGCCATCTCGCTGAAAGAAGGCACAAAAATTAAAACTATGAATAATCGTTCGCTCACAGTAGTTTCTGCACAGTTGTACTTGTGTGTGACTACTTAGAGGTAGGCCTAGGATTGTACAACACTACCGATTGACATAAAAATTCACTATTAGTCTCTGGAATGCCCTCCCTGACAGCATTACGAGATCACATAACCGTGAGGTTTTTTTGGCGGGAAGTCAAGGGGTTCGGACGGAAGTCAAGGACTTAATAATATGAAATTGGTGTTATTTTGTATTATAAATGCTCATGAACAATGTGTAAAATAGTTAAAGTGAACAGTCATAGTACGGCTGTAGTGATATTTGTTTTGCAGTCTGTGTGGTCTTCGGGCGTCGTCCGCCATTTGTCGCCAGAAGCTCCCTTGAAGCAGTCAAAGGCCTACACCACCCTTTGATTGTAACGTTTTATGTTAGGATTAGAAATAAAGAACAAAATTAAAGATAGGCTAATGAATTGTATCCAAAGTCGTAAAATAATTTTAAAAAAAAACATAACCGTGACATTTTCAAAATGCAGGTGAAGAAATTTTATTTGGAATCAAATTGAACTCTGCTGTAATATATAAATAAGTATATGTATGTATATGTATTTGGTATAGTATATATGTATGATTATTTATAAGGCATGTATGTAGATTTGATAATATATGTATGTATATTGATTGTGTAATATTTTAAAGGAAAGTTCTTTTTTTTTATGTAAAAACCAACTTCTCGACATGTCCCAAAGGCAAACTGGTAGATAATGCATTAGCGTTAAGTTTGACCTATTGTAATCAATCAAATATAAGATTGTGTGCAATAAACTTAAATAAATTAAAAAAAAAAAAGATTTGTTGCCGTTTCACGCTTTTCTATTCAAAATACTTATTGCACATATTTTTGCTAACCAAAACGCAAAAATCCGCTTAAAGTAACTTAAATTAAAACGGTATAGGCATATTAGCCCGGGGAAATCAAATCTTTAAAAAATATAAATAATTTTCTAAAAAAATCGTGAATTCGTACAAGAAGGGTTTTCTAAAGAATTGCACCACGATTTCCGAATTTAAGTCTACAAATTAAGTGAGTAATGAATATTTTTTGACGATATGCATCGTGGAAACGACATTAGCGTAAAAAAATGTATTCATTTTATCGCCAATTTTCAATCAAAATCAAATATTTATTCAGTAATTAGACCTTTGCAGGCACTTTTCAATAACACACGTCAATAATTTTAGTGTACATTTCGTGTAATGTTTATTTATATCTAAATATTTTTTTTCTTTGTTTAAAAGCTACGGATACTAGCGTTTCGCAACGACCACTGCTGAGAAGAAACGCTGAAAGAAACTCATTTACACAGTATTCTTCAATCTATGGCGAGTGCCGGATGTTTTCATGAATTTTACGCTAATGTCTTTTCACTTTGCATATTTAAACTAAAGACATTGAGATTATTAGGAATTAATATTTATGTATACTTGTAAGTTAATATTACATCGGTAATTCAAAGTTTACAACGAAATATATATTTAAAATATACTTATACTTAAGGACTCCTGAATTTGTGCCATTGGGTAACACTTACCTGTATTTTCTATTGTAAAATCATGAAAATATTTTGTGTCTTTCCCTTTGAGAACAAAAGTATTGGTGTTGTAAAGATAAACCACAATAAGAGACATCTTACGTTACACTGTGGTTCTTAATTTTGTGTTATATTAAATAACTGTCGCATTTTCAATTGATATTCTATAGTTATCGTAATAACGAAGCGGTATACATTTTTTTTAAATATAAAACTGGAATGTGCAATGTGATGAACGGGTCTTTCATCTTTACACACTGTGCTTAAGTTGCGCGGCTGTAGTTCCGCCTATAATATATTTATTCGTGAAAAACGCGACGTAAATTCGGCAGTGTGTTGCAAATAATTTAAATTGAATTGCAGGCGCACTTTTGCTGAACTTTGGCATAGTATGTTTTGACATTTTAGGTAAAGTGCTGTAAATTTTTTGTATAGTTCGCCGTCAAACAGACGTCCTGCTTATTTCATTTCCACTTACACTATGCAAATAAATGATATCCGTGTTAGTTACTCCGTTCCATGAGACTCCGACGTCAAAATCAAGAAAATGTATAAAAAGGTATTTTTTGACATTTATCATACAATAAAATGGGTCTCGTAGGTATGCTTATATTGACGGGCATCAAGTATGTGTCGACCCGTAACACAATTTTGGTTTGATGGTGAAATTTTTGTAACCGGTTCGTCGTAATCTGATGGATCGGAATTGTAGTCACATCATCACGTGTGTTGTAAATATTTTTGATGCAAATGTTTTTATTAGCTTTACAAAGTACGTTTTCCGTCTTATTATAAAAACAGGACTAACTTTTTTACTAGGTTTAAACCATTATCCGCCCAAATCAAGTTGACATTGATAGGTGAGATAGTGTGAATATTATTAGATGTCAACTTGATTTGGGCGGGTAATGATTTTAACCTAGTAACAAAGTTAGTCCTGTTTTTAAAATAAAGCGGCTTGTATTTAGGAAGTCATATTATCGTGGAGTATCTAAAACGAGTACTGTGTTGAATCAAAAAGTGATTGGTGCTGTTGTGTGCTATTTTTCCTTGTATTTTCAATATTTTTGTGTGATATGATTAGAAAGAAGTTGCTCATTGTTTTTCTCTAAGTGAAAACCACAACAGTTTGTTTCAACCGTAAGTTTGTTATAAAATGGACTCTATTTCAACGTAATAAGGTGCTGTTACGGTTGATAGTTGCGATTTCTTATATTATTTTTTAGTGTTTGACAATAACACTGTAGTGCTCTTGAAGGAACCCGGCGCACTGTGAAATACCATTTTGTATTGCCATATTTATACTTATTTTTTCTTTAACAACTCCAAATCTTAAAACGACTTAATGGTATGAATTTTTTTGGAAAAAAAAGGAAAAATTAAAATATGAACTTGGAACTTATGTTTCGATTTAGTGACACCTATTTACCTACTGCACTTTCTGGTAAAGTAAGTCGTACTGACCATATGTAATCTTTTTTATATGTAATAGTTTTTAGTTAATATGTCACAATATATGAGAAAAATCTATGGAGATGGAAATTAATATACTGATGTAATTATAATTACAATTAATCATTTAATAATTAGGCTTATCGTAAAAAATAAGTACCAATCTTGGCAGACTTATATAAGTCATCTTCTTAATAACTTATACAAAATAGTTGCCTGACAATGCGCTGTGTTTCTTGTTGTATTTCTTTAAATGTTTTCCCACGCTTGCAAAATGGCTCGTCAGTTTATCAGTAGTAATGTATTGTAATATAAAAATATAGTAGATAGATTATATATATACATTTATATATATATATATATATATATATAAATGTCATACAGTAAGTGTAACTAATATACGTCCTACTGTTGAGAATAGATCTCCTTTCTTTTAATAAGAAATTAGCTTGTTTAAGACAGCACTGAGTGCAAAGATGTTTTTATGTAATACCGGGCCGGCAAGTGGCTTTTTACGCCCGCTACACGGGGAGAAATGTCAGGAACAATCGATAAGTAACGTAACGATTTTCATTTTTGACAGCTAGCATTGTGCTGCCATTATAGATCACTTTTCGATTCATAAATTCAAAAACGTATGTTTTTATGCAATGAATATAATCGAATAATGCCACTCTTGTTTACAGTATCCACATATTTTATCATTGGTAAATTTGTTCAATTAAAATAAAGAAAACAAATAAGTGTTAGGGCTGTTCGTTGTTTTATTGCAGGGCCAGCCAACTGCATATCTATCGAATAAAAAAAAATCGAGGCATTTACATTAGATAGTTCAAAGACGGAGTATGACACTGTCTGAACGTAGTTATCTAAGTAGTATGTGACCCACTTATCCCGCTATGATTTCCGATTCACACTGGATCGTCAGCGGCTGGAGTGGAAGCGCTCTGCACTGTCAAACCATATTCTCAAGCTATACTATGCTACGTAGATGAAATAAAGGTGAATATTGTTTGGCAATGTGCGCTGCCGACTGCTGCCATTGCCATTCTGAAGCGGCACTTCTTCTTTCGAGTCGATTGGCTATACTATTATATTAACTTTTTATTTTATTTTTTATAATTGGTTTGACCTGCGCTTGCACGACGATACATAATTAAAAAGCCTTAGATCGTATATTTATCAATCTTGCCATTGATTTGGCTTTATGTGATTGAAAACATTTTTCAACTAATCGTTCTGGGTGTTTAATTTAGTAGATATTTAAATGTTGAAATCTGTACGTATATTATAGAGAAAATACCGGTGTACCTATATTTTTTATGTCATAAATTTAAATCGTGTCCTATATCTTTTGACCGGACAAGTTTATTCATATGTTAGTAAAGTATATTCTATGTTATGTTGACACAAAGTATATGAGAAATATGACATATCAATATCTATGTATGTAGATATTTAACGTATACACGTTGAATATAAATGTTATATGTATATGGGGTGTTATTGTTGTGTAGTGTACCTTCGAATCTCTTAGTCGATTCATACTGAAATGGCGGCAGCCGGCAGTGTAAGTTCACTATCAAACCATTTTCACCTTTCTTTCTTTTTACGAAATGCATACTATGCTTGGCATCAGGTTGCTGGATCGCGTTCCTAACACCGTAATCCGACAACGTACTAAAGTACAAGACGTTGGTATAACGGTCCTGAACTTAAAGTGGAACTGGGCAGGACACCTGGCCCGACGGAGTGATGGCAGGTGGAGCAAGGCTCTGACCGAATGGTGGCCCAGAACGGGTGACAGCAGCGTCGGGCGTCCGCCTATGCGATGGGTTGACGATATAATCGAAGTCACGGGTCGCACCTGAATGAGAGCAGCACAGGACCGAGATGGGTGGCGTCGACGAAGAGAGGCTGGAATGATGATGATGATGAGTCAGTAGGATTACTCCAAAAGCGGTACGCAAGACGTACGTAACTGCGTATCCGTGTTTCAATGTCAAGCAACATTGAGCGTTAATACATAATGATAAAGTCTAATTTGGTTTGTTATACAAATATGACGCTAACGTCATACTAACCAATACTAATATTGGACGACTACCGTATTTTTTATGTAGTAACCCTTTCCAAGCGTTCAAGTCTTTCTCAAGATAAAGTAAGCACTTCGTGACAGCGAAATTGTGCTGCCGTCCGATGCCATCTTAGTGTGAATCAACGCTTAGAGTACCTCCCACTAATATTATGAACAGTTGAAACGTTTTTAAAAATAATGTTACAATTAAGAATAATTGTTGTTGTTAATCACAAGTGGGTAAATGTAAACAAGTTAAATGGAACGCACCCTTTCCTCTCCCACCAGCGCAGTGACTACGGGCAAATCCCTCCATTAATTAGGGAAGGCCTTTAGTTCACCAGTGGGTGTATCTACCATTTCCCCTGATCTTCCGCCAAGGCTTTCCTTACTTGAAACCAATGCCGTTTGATAAAACATTAATTGCTCGAAAAGGTTTGCCACCGTTGAAAAAAGAACAAGTGAAAATTATTATGCGGCAATTATTGAAGTACCTATCTTATTTAAGTTTTCGCAGATTTACAGCTACTCTTATTGTAAGATGGTTTCCATTTACATCTTTATATTTACCCATGTTATTACTGTTCTTAGAAATACTGTTCACATGAGAGTCTATTGTCATTTTAGGTACCTATCAAAAAATAAGGAAGATTTACGAGTTTTCTGGATGAGCAATAAATTACTTTATACTTCTAGTATGTATTTATAGAATAAAACATCACAAAGTAAAGTTAGTTTCATTTTTTCTTTTCTCGATAGTGGCGCTCTAACTTTGCGGAAGATTGTTTTGCCAGGTCTAGTAAACCAAGAACTTTTCGTTATGGAAATGGGATTTTTAGGCTCAATTTACACCGACATGGAAGCGGCCGGAATCGAAGCGGAGAGCAGTTTCAGTGTCATATAATTTTAGACTTTATCGCCATGACTATAATAGATGAAGGAGAGGCGAAAGGCGGCCTGTCCACGGGAGCGGAGCGGAGAGGAGAAAAGAGGAGCAGAGCTAGGCTGTGTTGTGCCTAATATAACCAATCTAATTGCATTAAATATCCGCTCTGCTGTAGTGGACAGGGATTTGAAAACTAGTTTTAAAATCCATATAAACGCGAAGCGGCGGCGCCGCGGACATGAGAAATAGAGCAGAGAAGCGGAGCGGAATTGATTTCAGCTCAATAAATTACTACTCGCGTCGCGTGTTTGCGTGCTCGCTACCTAGCTCCGCGTATGGAAAAAGTCCGGAACTCCGCTCCGCTACCTAACTCAGCGCTCGCACCGGTTGCTAGTTGCTACCTACCTACCTACTGAGCTCCTTTCGCTGAGCGAAACGGCTAGAAGCAGAGATATGGGATATAATTTATTGTTCTGAGGCTAGAAGTAAAAAAAAAACCGTGACACTAAGGGAGACTCGGCACTCCCTTAGTGTCACTATTTTTTTAAAAGATTACACGTAGACTCGTAGTTCGTAGTCAAGGCTCAGAGATGGGCAAAGTTTTTATGCCCAAACGGGCATATTGGGAATATTCCTGGAATTTTGGGCATAAATGCCCAATCACAGGGCAGAAAAAAAATAAAAGCTAAAAGGCGTTTTTTAGTATTCTGAAGGGCATCTATGCTTTAAAATATAGTAGAAACGATCTTGACACCATGCCGCACTAGATCAGATTAGGTTTAGTTTGTAGTAATGTAGTTTAATTTAACCGAGAAGTTTGGCGCATACTCCACCGACAAGAGCCACTAAGCTCTTAAATAATAAGAAGAAGAAGTTTAATTTCAATTGTATTTATTTATTTTCTCCTTATTAAACAATTTGTAGAAAGGTTATCTATACTTATAGAGAATCAACTGCCTTAGTGGTTCAAAGGCGTTCGCCTTGTGATCCAGAGGTCGTGGGTTGAAATCCAACTAGGAAGCTTGACTTAATAATTGTATACGTTTTATTTTTTGCCTTCGCAAATATGATCATATATCATCTTTTCGTTCTGAGCTTAAGGGTCGGCACCATGTAAAATAGGTTTGCGCGGGCAACAAGTTTGTACAGAAAGCGTTTGATTTAAGTCAAATAATGTATACACATAGATAGAGGAAGAGTTGGGACAGTAGACGAAAAAAAGGATTTTTTAAAATATTTTGTAGTTTTCCTAAAAACAAGCATTGAATTTACCCAAAAACATGCAAAACGCACTTTGCGCGGGCAATAGTTATGGCTTAAGTAGAAAAGACCACTAAGAAAATTACATACCTAGTTATAGGTGAATAGACTAGCCAGTAGACGAAAACCGTATTTTTTTAATTTTCATTCAGAAAAAGTAAGATAATTGTAAAGAAACCTGAAAGAAATATTTTAGAAAATCTTGCTACAAACTGGCTTGTTTTTCAGCGTAAAGAAATATTCTAACAAGGGATTGCATATATTTTATAAAAATAATGGCTATTTTGAAACATTATTCTTTATATTTGCTTACAATGCAATCACGCAATAATAAAAAAAACAATTTTAAAAATTGGATGTTTTGCAACGTTTTTGACAGAATTCTCTGAAATGGCGGCCATGTTACTTCCATACAAATTTAGTTGCCCGCCGGGCGTTCAGGAAGGAGGCCGTGTCGAATTTTTCAAAAAAATCCATTTTCGAATTACGTAAAATCTCATTACAGTCTAAAATGTTTCAATAAAAAACTATGTACAAACTGCCAAATTATGTCATACTTTTGCTACACTATGGTACAGTTTTGACATTTTGTTGACATTCAAGCAAAGATGTAATGCTATCGCAGATACGGCATCGCACATTTTTTTTTTAATTTTATTGAAAATTAAGTCAATGAAAAAAATAATTTGGTTTGATTTATTACCTATATTTTTTAATTGGCGATTGGGGTGGAAATCGGATTGGAACTTTCTCGGGTCGCGGAATCATATTAAGCGTTTTTGTAATAAAAGCTGCTGTTTAATTAGGGTTTTACAATTATTTTGATGGGTGATTCAGTCTGAAATTTTGAACAACTTTTCCCCATGAATGTATATCAAAATACGAATTGACAATATGCGTAATATATCGAACCACAGGCTATACTAGATCTATACTTGGCTAGGCAGACAGGCTATATTAGGCTATTTATCTATACTAATATTATAAAGAGGAAAGATTTGGTTGTTTGTTTGTTTGCATTACATGGCTCCGAAACTACTGGACCGATTTAAAAAAAAACTTTCACCGTTGGAAAGGTACACTATCGCCGAGTGATATAGGCTTTGTGTGTACCAAGGGCGAAGCCGGGGTGGACTGCTAGTATAGTATAATGATATTAAAATAACAGTCAAAAAACAAAAAAAAGAAAATTGGTTGCCTGTAAAGTCGGTATACGGGCGAAAGTTTTACGTGACAAGTCTTTTTATGTCTGTCTCTCTCGCTCTTAGGCGGGCTAACCATGCCCGAGTGGAAGGGACGCGTGCCTCTCACTCGCTCTCATTGTGAGCGCATAACGTGAGCGGAGCGTAACGCAGTTTCTTGAAGTGTCACCCGGCTAACCAATTTATAAGACGTTGTCACGTCAAAAAATCTGCATTTTCATACAAAAGTGTGCAGCCGCCCGGGAAATTTGTATAGGAACCGATTTTTTTGGTGTTTTTAGGGTTTCGCTTATCTGTCTGTCCGTAGTCACAGCCAATTTGCTACGAAACTATTAGAATGATTTAGTTGAGATTTAGTACCTACACTTATGTAACTTAGTGACCCAAAGATAGACGTATAACGTAAATAAATGGAATTTAAAAAAGGGGGCCACTTATGGCAGGTAAATTAGACATTAAAAAAAAGTTTTGATAACAAAATCGTGTGACATATCAATTGAAAGAACTTTTTATGACAATTTTAAATATATATATTTTTTTATATTATTTCTTAGATTGGTATTTTTAAGTTATTTAAGAAAATGGGCGAAAATTGACCCCCCCCTAATAAACTACTGGACTGATTCAGTTGAAATGTGGTGCACATAATGTGACCCAAACACAAATTTGTGACCCAAAGACGGAAGTAAAATGTAGGTAAATGAATAAATTTTAAAAAAATGGGGCCACTTGTGGGAGATAAATGAGACATTAAAAAAAGGGTTTTGTGAACTACATCGCGTAAAATATCAAATGAAAGAGCATTTTATGATAATATTAAATATATTTTTCTAAATTTTTTAAGTTGGTGTTTTTGAAGTTATTTTTGAAAATAAATAATAAAAATACCCTTATCTCCGAAACCACTGAACCCAAACTTTTGAAAAATATACAGTTAAAAGTTCTTTACCTATAGATTACAGGAAAACCTATTAGAAGATAAAAAATAAAAGGGTGTAGTAATTACTGCTTCATTAATCAACCAATTTTTTTAGCTGTTTTCAGGAAAATATTTATTTTAGTGGTCTTTGTTGATTCGTTAAAAATATTGTACAAAATCAAACAGTCAAGTCATTGATTGAGCACATACAGCTGCTAAGCCAAGACTGTTGATCTGTTCAACGTGCAATCCTTTTTTACCCTCCGTACTTACATAATAAGGTGAATAGATGTGAAAGGTGTTACGATTGCAGATGGTCGCTAAACGTATTGTTTCACAAAGAAAATTCAAATGTGTACATTTTCTGTCAGTGGAACACAAAACGTGTAGTTTTCCAAGTTACCGCTCGCGTAAAATACTATTTGATTGTATTTTTGAGAACGTCCTGTCAGCGATAAGTAATATTGATTTACGCAGAAATATCATAAATTTGTCTATGGTTCCCTAGAATTTCAACTTAACCAAAATAAATGGGCACGTGCCGTAACGGGCAACGTCCAGTGAGAAGTTCCGTAGTCAGTACCTACTTGTTTTATGTAACTAACAACTGCCTAAAAAGTTAGGCAGTTGTTAGTTACATTGTTGTTCAGTATCATGGACTGAATTCAGACCTAAAGAGGTCTGAATTCAGTCCATGATACTGAACAACTTTCACGAAGGAACAAACGAAATACATAAATTATTTTTGATCTCTTACACACAAAATTTGGCAAAATGTAATATTTATGGACGATGGACGATGGACGACGAATATGTAAGGACGAATCACACTAATTAAGCTAGCCCCAAAGTAGGTTTTAAACTTGTATTATGGAATACTAACTCAATGATACTATATTTTATGATAAAAACATACATAGATAAACACCCAAGACCCAGGGCAATTTGAAAAAGACCATTTTCTAACTTGCCCTGGCTGGGCCTCGAACCCAGAACCTCCGGATTAGCGGTCTAGCGTGTTAACAATTACGCCACGGAGGTCGAATGGAAAGCAAACATTTTCTTTTATATTTAATTATGTGTTCCTTAGGAAAAGTTGTTCAGTATCATGAACTGAATCCACCTTAAATTAGTTTATGTACAGGGAGACGTTATATACCTACTACTGCCGTGAATTTTTTTAAGTGTCCATATACAACCGTTTAACTGACAGAGAGGGGAGACACATGATTCTAACAAAAATTTGCAATCAAAAACCAAATATTTCACAAACGGATTGCTAAAACAAAAAAGGGTGTTCATAATCTTACAATATTTTTGAAAGACCTATTCAACGAAGACTCACAACACACATTTTTTTTCAAGTTTTTATTACCACATATCCATGCCCATGCCTAATTACAGCTTTCTAGTACTAATAGTCTATGAGTAAAACTGGGGACAGACAGACAGACAGACATGATGGATCTATAAGGGTTTCTTGTTTACTACGGAACCCTAAAAAGCTGCGTGAAACAAAACAGATTCTCTATTCTAAGGGTTCTTTGTCATTTGCGCTTTAACAAATTTCAAAATACGAGTAATCAAAACCACTTGTGCATATATTTCGCTCCACTTCGCATACGATAAATTCAAAAATTGATGGATGAATGACCGTGCTTTTACAGGTTAAGCAACTTCTAGCTTCGTCACAGTTAGGATGGGTGACCGTGCTTTCAATCTTAATGTTGTCCAAGTCAAATGTTGAGATTCTTATGAATAAATTTCAGTTTTCTCTACCTACATAACTTGGCAGCTATTTAAATTTCAATTGTTTTGTCGGAATTTGAACTTGGCATTTTTACATTTATGTTTTTGATGGGGTAAAATAAACACCCAAGAACCAGGACAAATTAAAAAAGGCCATTTACCAACTTGCCGTGGCTGGGAATCGAACCCAGAACCTCCGAGTGACGGACTAGCGTGTTAAGGAATCGCCACGGAGGTCGACTAATAAATTGAAAAAGTAATAAATTTTACGCAAGATTCGAATACCTATAACTTGGATTTTTTAGAAAGTGCTATATGAATTTCACATATATTTAAACTCGCTTTTTAAATAAACGTCTTGCATTCACGCACACTACTGTATTTTCGACTTTACTTTTTCTACTGATAGCCTGTCTACTGAAGTGTTAAGTACATTATAATGACGTCTGCCAAGGCCTTAATTCAGAAATAATAATTCAAACAAAATAATTATTTGATTTGATTGATTTGAAAATTTTAATAAGTATCGCGGACTGGAAGTCTTGACGAAAAGAAAAAAGTAAGCTGTATACTAATTCTACGTTATAATTTATCATAACCTACATCTATTGTCCCGTTTACACATTATTAACTCTATGCAACGTCATCTTGACATTTTTATCCCCCTAGCGGGAAAATTTTGCATATTTCAGAGCCAAATCCGACCACGTGGCTTTGTGCATACCGTCCTTAAATGGCACCTATCCGTGAACGCAGACAAATGCGAATTCCTTGCACTCTCTTTTCAATTCTTTTGAGTACCTAAATGTAAATTTTAATTTCTTTCTGACACTCATGCAACTTCGTTCTACTGATAATCTTCTCTTTTCTGTTCCTCCTCATCGCACAAATTTTATGACAAGCTCTTTTACTTCTTTTCTTTCTTTCTTTTTTGACGTGACAACGTCTTAAATTAGGTTGCGGCTGGGAGTCACTTATGAAAAAGTGTAACGCTCGGTAACGTTACGATGAGAAATTGTATTAGATACACTTATACTATTTCGTCACTATTGATAAATAGCGCCTAGTGTAGTGGCGACCACTCAAAGCTTGTAACCAAATGTCCTAAGTTCAAGCCCCACCTACAACATAACATTTTTTATACATTTTTTTTTTTAACCAATAGTTCTTTTTTGTGACATATTTTTGTTCTTTTTTTTTTAATTTTAATTTTTTTTTTGACATTTTTTCTACATATTTGACATTTTACTTCATTTTCGACATTTTTTTGACGTGACAACGTCTTAAATTAGGTTGCGGCTGGGAGTCACTTATGAAAAAGTGTAACGCTCGGTAACGTTACGATGAGTCACCGAACGAGAGAGAGGCCCGCCGAATGCCTTCGAGAAAAAGACGTTGTCACGTAAAATCTTCGCCCGTAAAACCGACTTTACAGGCAACCATTTTTTTTCATTTTTTTTTCTTTCTTTTACTTCACAAGGTATAGCTTGTAAGGTAAAAGAGATCTTTCTACATTCTTTTCTTTTAAGAGAAGAGTGCACTCTTATTTTTGATTGATGTTATTATATTCTTTATTTTTCATCATCATCATTCATTATTTATATATAGTGCATGTTTGTATATATTTATTTGTTATATGTATTTAGGGTATTAAAATAGTCTTATTTACGTATGTAGGTATATTCTATGGGGTATATTTTATTCAATTGTATATTATATATTGTATTTTATTATATAGTGTTAAGAAGGCAGGTATTTTGTATCTAGTTTTTTGCGCTGCAACATGATTCGTATCTGTTTATCCTTATGGTTGACTGGGAGAGGACGCTTTTAGCGTTAAGGACTGTATGCAGTAAGCCACGTGGTCGGATTTGGCTCTGAAATATGCAAAATTTTCCCGCTAGGGGGATAAAAATGTCAAGATGAAGTTACATAGAGTTAATAATGTGTAAACGGGACAATAGATGTAGGTAATCATAAATTGTAACGTACAATTAGTATACAGCTTACTTGTTTCTTTTCGTCAAGACTTCCATTCCGCGATACTTATTAAAATTTTCAAATCAATCAAATCAAAGAATTATTTTGTTTGAATTATTATTTCTGAATTAAGGCCTTGGCAGACGTCATTATAATGTACTTAACACTTTAGTAGACAGGCTATCAGTAGAAAAAGTAAAGTCGAAAATACAGTAGTGTGCGTGAATGCAAGACGTTTATTTACGTTTGCAGACGTTTTAGTCGACCTCCGTGGCGATTCCTTAACACGCTAGTCCGTCACTCGGAGGTTCTGGGTTCGATTCCCAGCCAGGGCAAGTTGGTAAATGGCCTTTTTTAAGTTGTCCTGGTTCTTGGATGTTTATCCCATCAAAAACATAAATGTAAAAATGCCAAGTTCAAATTCCGACAAAACAATTGAAATTTAAATAGCTGCCAAGTTATGTAGGTAGAGAAAACTGAAATTTATTCATAAGAATCTCAACATTTGACTTGGACAACATTAAGATTGAAAGCACGGTCACCCATCCTAACTGTGACCAAGCTAGAAGTTGCTTAACCTGTAAAAGCACGGTCATTCATCCATCAATTTTTGAATTTATCGTATGCGAAGTGGAGCGAAATATTTGCACAAGTGGTTTTGATTACTCGTATTTTGAAATTTGTTAAAGCGCAAATGACAAAGAACCCTTAGAATAGAGAATCTGTATCGTTTCACGCAGCTTTTTAGGGTTCCGTAGTAAACAAGAAAACCTTATAGTTTCGTCATGTCTGTCTGTCTATCTGTCCCCAGTTTTACTCATAGACTATTAGTACTAGAAAGCTGTAATTGGGCATGGGCATGGATATGTGGTAATAAAAACTTGAAAAAAAAATGTGTGGTGTGAGACGTCGTTGAATAGGTCTTTCAAAAATATTGTAAGATTATGAACACCCTTTTTCGTTTTAGCAATCCGTTTGTGAAATATTTGGTTTTTGTTTGCAAATTTTTGTTAGAATTATGTGTCTTCCCTCTCTGTCAGTTAAACGGTTATATATGGATACTTAAAAAAATTAACGGCAGTAGTATATAACGTCTCCCTGTACTAAAACTAATTTAAGGTGGATTCAGTTCATGATACTGAACAACTTTTCCTAAGGAACACATAATTAAATATGAAAAGAAAATGTTTGCTATCCATTCGACCTCCGTGGCGTAATTGTTAACACGCTAGACCGCTAATCCGGAGGTTCTGGGTTCGAGCCCCAGCCAGGGCAAGTTAGAAAATGGTCTTTTTCAAATTGTCCTGGGTCTTGGGTGTTTATCTATGTATGTATTTATCATAAAATATAGTATCATTGAGTTAGTATCCCATAATACAAGTTTAAAACCTACTTTGGGGCTAGCTTAATTAGTGTGATTTGTCCTTACATTACCATACATATATTACATAAATATTACATTTTGCCAAATCTTGTGTGTAAGAGATCAAAAATAATTTTTGTATTTCGTTTGTTCCTTGGTGTAAGTTGTTCAGTATCATGGACTGAATTCAGATCTAAAGTTAGGCAGTTGTTAGTTACATAAAACAAGTAGGTACTGACTACGGAACCCTACACTGCACGTGGCCTGTCACGGCACGTGGCCGGTTTATTTTGGTTAAGTTGAAATTTTAGGGAACCATAGACAAATTTATGATATTTCTGTGTAAATCAATATTACTTATCGCTGACATAACGTTCTCAAAAATACAATCAAATAGTATTTTACGCGAGCGGTGACTTGGAAAACTAAATGTTTTGTGTTCCACTAACAGGAAATGTACACATTTGAATTTTCTTTGTGAAACAATACGTTTAGCGACCATCTGCAATCGTAACACCTTTCACTTCTATTCACCTTATTATGTAAGTACGGAGGGTAAAAAAGATTGCACGTTAAACAGATCAACAGTCTCGGCTTAGCAGCTGTATGTGCTCAATCAATGACTTGACTGTTTGATTTTGTACAATATTTTTAACGAATCAACAAAAAGCACTAAAAAGAAATCTTTTCCTGAAAACAGCTAAAAAAATTGGTTGATTAATGAAGCAGTAATTAGCATTATTGCACCCTTTTATTTTTTATCTTCTAATAGGTTTTCCTGTAATCTATAGGTAAAGAACTATTAACTGTATATTTTTCAAAAGATTGGGTTCAGTGGTTTCGGAGATAAGTGTATTTTTATTATTTATTTTCAAAAATAACTTCAAAAACACCAACTTAAAAAATTTAGAAAAATATATTTAATATTATCATAAAATGCTCTTTCATTTGATATTTTACGTGATATAGTTCACAAAACCCTTTTTTTAATGTCTCATTTATCTCCCATAAAGTGGCCCCATTTTTTATTTATTTATTCATTTACCTACATTTTACTTCCGTCTTTGGGTCACAAATTTACATTATGTGCACCACATTTCAACTGAATCGGTCCAGTAGTTTAGTAGGGGGGGGTAAATTTTCGCCCATTTTCTTAAATAACTTAAAAATACCGATCTAAGAAATAATAAAAAATAAATATATTTAAAATTGTCATAAAAAGTTCTTTCAATTGATATGTCACACGATTTTGTTATCAAAACTTTTTTTAATGTCTAATTTACCCACAATAATGGCCCCCTTTTTTAAATTTCATTTGTTACATTATACGTCTATCTTTAGGTCACTAAATTACATAAGTGTAGGTACTAGATCTCAACTAAATCATTCTAATAGTTTCGTAGCAAATTGGCTGTAACTTACGGACAGACAGACAAGCGAAACCCTAAAAACAGTAAAAACACCGAAAAAATCGGTTCCTATACAAATTTCCCAGGCGGCTGCACACTTTTGTATAAAAATGCAGATTTTTTTTTGTTTTTTGACTGTTGTTTTAATATCATTATACTATACTAGCAGTCCACCCCGGCTTCTCCCTTGGTACACACAAAGCCTATGTCACTCGGGAATAGTGTACCATTCCAACGGTGAAAGTTTTTTTTAAATCGGTCCAGTAGTTTCGGAGCCATGTAATGCAAACAAACAAACAACCAAATCTTTTCTCTTTATAATATAAGTGTAGATAAATAGCCTACTATAGCCTGCCTGCCAAGCCAAGTATAGATCTAGTATAGCCTGTGGTTCGATATATTACGCATAATGTCAATTCGTATTTTGATATACATTCATGGGGAAAAGTTGTTCAAAATTTCAGACTGAATCACCCCTCAAAATAATTGTAAAACCCTAATTAAACAGCACCTTTTATTACAAAAACAGTTAATATGATTCCGCGACCCGAGAAAGTTCCAATCCGATTTTCACTCTAATCGCCAATTAAAAAATATAGGTAATAAATCAAACAAATTATTTTTTTCATTGACTTCATTTTCAATAAAATTTAAAAAAAAAATGTGCGATGCCGTATTATCGATAGCATTACATCTTTACTTGAACGTCAACAAAATGTCAAAACTGTACCATAGTTTAGCAAAAGTATGACATAATTTGGCAGTTTGTACATAGATTTTTATTGAAATATTTTAGACTGTAATGCAATTTTACGTAATTTGAAAATGGATTTTTTTGAAAAATTCGACACGGCCTCCTTCCTGAACGCCCGGCGGGCAACTGAATTTGTATGGAAGAATCATGGCCGCCATTTCAGAGATTTATGTCAAAAACGTTGCAAAACATCCAATTTTTAAAATTATTTTTTTTATTATTGCGTGATTGCATTGTAAGCAAATATTAAGAATAATGTTTCAAAATAGCCTTTATTTTTATAAAATATATGCAATCCCTTGTTAGAATATTTCTTTACGCAGAAAAACAAGCCAGTTTGTAGCAAGATTTTCTAAAATATTTCTTTCAGGTTTCTTTACAATTATCTTACTTTTTCTGAATGAAAATTAAAAAAATACGATTTTCGTCTACTGGCTAGTCTATTCACCTATAACTAGGTATGTAATTTTCTTAGTGGTCTTTTCTACTTAAGCCATAACTATTGCCCGCGCAAAGTGCGTTTTGCATGTTTTTGGGTAAATTCAATGCTTGTTTTTAGGAAAACTACAAAATATTTTAAAAAATCCTTTTTTTCGTCTACTGTCCCAACTCTTCCTCTATCTATGTGTATACATTATTTGACTTAAATCAAACGCTTTCTGTACAAACTTGTTGCCCGCGCAAACCTAGTTTACATGGTGCCGACCCTTAAGTCCGCCAATTGTACCAATTTTTTATTGTGGAACAATAAAGATTTTATAAATAAAAAAATAAACATAGGTACTTTGTTAAAAGTTGTTTCTAGTCTGGTTAGGATATTGCAGGCTTGAATCACCCGATTATTCGAAAAGAATGATGATTCCGTGCTTGGGAAGGCACGTAAAGCTGCGGGTCCTGGACGCCATCTGGTGTTTGTTGAAACCTATCCTCGGATTGATATACCCTTTGGGTTGCAGAGGTCAAACAGCAGTCACTCTGTGTAAAAACCAGTAACCTCGTCAAATCACCTAGGTAGGTAGCGGACGAAAGCCTGGGCTTTGAAGCGTTACCACTGAGAATGCAACCGGGAATACGCTTGGATGATGATGATGATGTTATCTATGTACATAGAAAAATAAATTTAGGTGGTGCGACATATTGCGTAAATTATATGAATAATGACTTGGTATTACTTATCACAAAGTGTGTGCAAACGCTATGATATGCTTAAAATGCAGGTATACGACAAGTGAAACGTTAAAGTTTATGAAAAGAATAATATTTCCATAAACTTTAACGTTGCACACATACCTACTAATCATACATTGAAAGTAGGCTTCGTTAAATTATTATCTTTTTCTTTGTTGGGAGGTGTGAAAAGACGTAATTATATGTATAAATAAGTAAACGGACATCAAATGCGATATCAACGAATGAGCACCCGCGATATATGTAGTAAATTTTTATGACAGTCTCATACATTTTAGATTTCGTATGGACTTAACACAGACAGATTTTGACGCTACAAGCATCATTATTCTAGACTGATTGAGAGATAAAACCGAATAAAACCGCTATTAAGACTATATCAACGGAGCAAAATATATTCGTTTTGAAGAGTTCTTTGATTCCCTATCAACTTGTTATAACATTTCCCAAAAATAGGTAGGTAGGTAGGTAATGCTCTGGCATAATATTTACCCCAATTTACCCGTCGTCGGAAGGGGACATATGAATTGACAGGTCTTAGATCATTTTTAGCATTTCATACCCAAAGGGTGCAAACGGGACCCTATTACTGAGACTCAACTGTCTGTCCGTCTGTCTGTCCCTCCGTCTGTCACAGGGCTCTACCTCTTGAATCGTAATAGCTAGACACTTGAAATTTTCACCGATTATGTATTACTGTAGCCTCTATTACAACAAATACTAAAAATAAAAAAGTTAAAAATTGAAGGGTGTCATCATACAAGAAACGTGTTTCTTTCAGCGTTTTAAACTCGATATTTATAATGGCATTATCTAGATACTTGAATTTTTCACCGATTATGTATTACAATGACGACAATAACAACAAATACTAAAAATAAGATAAAGTAAAAAATTAAAGGGGGTCGTCATACAAGAAACGTGTTTCTTCAGCGTTTTTAAGTCGATCTTTATAATGGCATTAACTAGATACTTACTTGTAATTTTCACCGATTATGTATTACAATAACCACTATAACAACAAATACTAAAAATGTGTTTCTTCAACGTTTTAAAACATTGTACGGTGGTACGGAACCCTTCATGTACGAGTCCGACTCGCACTTGCCCGTTTATTTTTACTGGCTAATGTTTTAGACCTAATTATATGTTAAAATATGCAAACAGAAATGAAATGTGATGTCAACAATAAGCAAACTCATACATTAGTCGGGAGTAGTCTTCTTTGACTGCTCATTCAAGAGCCTAAACTAGGTACTGATTTGGGAGTTGGCCCCGGAACAGGAGATATTCGTATTGACAAGTTCTTCGATACCCCATCAACTTGTTGTAACATTTCCCCTAAAATAGGTAGCATGCCGGGTATTTACGCCCGTCAATGGCAACAAACAAATTGATAGGTATATGTTCACATTTTTTACTGAAAAATGTATATGATAAATTAAGCAATCAGACATTAAATATAATGAAATCTGTACGGTAATTTTATCACACTGACGAGTAATGTATATAATTTGCAAAGTTTTTTAAAAATGAGGGGTCTTAAACTTACTCTACTTCGTGAAAATTACTTAACTACCTATAACTATTAGCTCTATTAAATTTTCCGGGTCCAGTGCTGCCCCCATTTTAAATAAATCATTTCAAAGAAAACGAAGACATTATTTAAAATTTTGCTATTATCAAATCCTAGATAACCCTTCAGAGTATTTTATGAACTACTGTTTACAGTTTATAATGAGAACGTTAAGCTTTACTACGCAAATTTGCCAAAAGTGGCCGTTTTTCGCAAATGTGCGTATTAAAGCTTAACGTTTTCACTTTAAACTTTAAACAGTAGTTCATAGAATACTTTGAAGGGTTATCTAGGACTTGGTAGTAGCAAAATTTTAAATGATGTCTCCGTTTTCTTTTAAAGGATTTATTTTAAATGGGGGCAGCACTGGACCCCTGAAAATTCAGGTACGGCCTTAACAATATTGTTTATTTTCAATGTCAAAATAGAATAATAAAATTATATCGACATAAAAAAATAAATGCGAGATACTCGTAAATGCCCAAGGGAAGGAATTTATCGGGCATCTATTGGGAATATTCCCAATGTGCCCAAAATGCCCGGGCATTTGCCCATCTCTCGTAGTCATTCTAGATAGTATTTATTTATTTCCTTCTTACTATTTTTAACCGACTTCAAAAAAGGAGGAGGTTATCAATTCGAATGTATTTTTTTAAAATATATGTTTGTTTGTTTCTACGCGATAGTGAACTGATTTTGATGATTCTTTTTTTATATGAAAACCAACTTTACTACCAAGTTGATCCCATTTTAGTTTGGTGAAGATATGATAAAGAACTTTGAAAATATGGAAGAAACTCCTAAAAAAAATTGAAGTCGGGTCTTTTTTTTGTTAAAAATTTAATTATCTAATAGTACTTTGTACGCTTTGTTATTGCTTGGTTTTTGTCCAACGAAAAAATAATAATAATTTTGTTTTGTTGATTGGCACGACTGAACAAATGTCATGTCACTGTGACAGTTGACTTCTGTCCGTCCGTCTGGCAGTCTTTAGTGTTCGGTCGCTCTCGATTGTTGTAAAGAAAATCACAAAAATAAATTTAATTCCAACAGTTTATATTAGATACGACATTATTGGTAGCTGCTATGCAACAGAGTGAGCTTATAAACAGAGTACGACCGCCTTGCGTTCGCCATGCCAGGCGCAAAGTATGAACAGCTGCCGCTACGTGCCGAAGCAGAGGAGGATGTGTTTACAACCAAACCAAAGGGAAAATGGTCAGAAATCTGCGTGCAGAAGAGCCTTTTGTCCCTTGGATTGATACTTCTGTACTTCTCGCTGTCGATTGGGTTGACCTTTTACCAGGGATGGCTGTTAAAAGTAAGGAAACTTTATCAATGTTGTACTTGTACCAACTGCTTGTTAAACTCGTTTTATTGTGTACAAATTTTCCTCGTGGTCAAAAAACAATTTGTGACGTAGTTTACGATCTAGATCTTTATTGGTTTAATTTATTGTCCCAGTATAGTAAGGTAATTATAAGCTGTGGCTTGTTTCTATGATTAATTGACCTAAAATCAATACAATGTAAAAAGGAGACAGATTTGTATGTCTCGACATGTTTCTAAGAAACTATTGAATGGTCCAGGGATATCATTAATAGCTAGCTTAAATAACCTGGAGATAGTCTTCTTCTTTGTCTCAACGCATTCCCGGTTGCATCCTCAGTTATGCTGCTTCGGAGCCCGGGGTGCGCTTTCCCGATTTTTCTTCTCCAAATAGGTATAATATGCAGGTCACCCAAGTCACCTGGAGATAGTCTTCATTGATCACAAAACTAAAAAATATAACACAGTGGATTGATATATCAATCTACTGCTGGATTAATGGTTTCTTTCATTAGAGGGGGGAGTTGCCCTTAATCACCACTCAAGGCAGACATGTTGGTGATCACAGTAGATAGCATATTGGTGTAGCACAGAGGATTACTGTAGCGGCCTTCTGCTGCACCCAGGGGACATAGGACAATAAGGAAGGCCTGCAGTGTTGCCACAGATCTATATATACTACTACATAAAGAAAGTCCTTCAATTTGTATAAAAACCTGACGTGCCAATTTTCAATACAATATTTAATAAGTAATTTACTTACAAATGGTAGGAAGCTCTTTTATTACTTCCTCCAACGTTTTTCGACGTGTTTCTACAGCTCAAAACGGCAGATTTAGGTTTTTTACAGTAGAGAGCTCAATGGCCGATATAATGAAATACACGGACTAAAAGTGACGATCCTAAATGAAGTCAATTTGACGTCAGATCGACACGCCAATTCATACAGAGGCTGTCTATCTTGATCCATGGTCTGTGATTTATTACATGATATAAATGTATCAAACAAAATAATTTATAAAAAAAAAAAGCAATTATATTTCCAAATTCGACTCAGAATAGTATATATTCTTTATAAACTAACCAAGCCGTGGGGTTCCCAGCAGAGTAGAATAGGACAACTCCAAGTCAACACAAGCTGAACAAAGCTAATAAACATCAATGAGACCTCGCCAACCCGTCTGGCCAGAGTGGAGAGTGTAGGCCAAGTCCACTGACTGCTCTAGTAGTAGAGTGAGGGTTGTGCTCCTGTAGTGGAGACTAAAAAAAACCTGATGCAGATGATATAACCAAGCATTATTATAGTAATAGCGAGACACTTTAAATGTTCACTGATTATGTATTACTGTGGCCGCTATAACAACAAATACTAAAAATAAGATAAGTTAAATATTAAAAGGGATCGTCGTCATACAAGAAACGTGTTTTTTAGCGTTTTAAAACATTGTACAGAGATAAGGAACTCTTAATATACGAGTCCGACTCGCACTTGACCGGTTCTTTTAAAACAGATGTGTAAAAAAGTTAGTACTTTAAACCCTTCACACATATTACTGATGTGTTTTCATAGAGATAAACATTTGAAATGTTTATGGTTAGATAACCTAATCTTTTAGTTCTGAATTCTGATCTTATCAACTATTATGACATGCCTAATTTAATTTTAATATTTTTTTCTCTAGGAAAAGACATAGAATGTGCCAGCCAATTCACTTTCCCCACAGATCGTATAATCCGATCGAGTGATTGGGCGATAGTCTGAATCATATTTTACGGCGATGCGGCTAGCTTTACAGCAATTTTAGTTACATTTTTCCATCTACACACTTACTATAACACTATCCGTGGCCTTTGGGTCTTATCTTATGGTAGAATGTGCCAGCTTATTTTCTTCCTGCACAGATCGTAAAATCCGATCGAGGGAATGGGCGAGAGTGAGAATCATATTATACGGCGATGCGGCTAGCCTTGCAGCTATTTTGGTTACATTTCCCCCCCCCCCCCCCCCTCCCAGCCTCCCTTGTCAGCAAGAGTAAGTAAATCTCTTGTCATCCCCTCATATGCTTATGTAAGCATTGTTTTTTTTTTATAAGGAACTTGTTTGTAGATATTATTTTATTGTCTGTATAATTTCAAATCAAAATAACAACAAATTTTATACAGGGTGACTTTTATCCAACAGCCAAATTTTTGGAGCAAGTTCAGTCCATGATACTGAACTACTATCTATAAAAAAATTATTAAAAATAGTTAAAAAATTTCCATCCTCCCATACAAAATCAGTTAGGCTGAGTGCTGATCTGTATGGGAAGGCGATTTTTTTTTATCTTTTTTCGTTAATTTTTTTATGGGAAGTAGTTTAGTATCATGGGCTGAATTTGCTCCAAAAATTTGGCTGGTGGTTAAAAAGTCAGCCTGTCTATATTGTTGACGTAATGTCCTGATCCACTCGCCCCCTTATCATCAAAAGTATGTAAATCATTGAATCCAAGCAGCAAAGGGGTATGGTGCCTACGTAATACTTGATCGACCCCTTATTAGAAGACTAATAAAAGTTGCAAAACTGACCTGATGGTGCAGTTCTATGTTAATGATGCTCAGTTTGTTTTTTTTTTATTCATGTTCAATTTTCCATATGTCAATTGTAATTGGCATTCATTTCATTTTATATTCATGTTCAATTTTCCCATATGTCAATTGTAATTGGCATTCATTTCATTTTATATTCATGTTCAATTTTCCCATATGTCAATTGTAATTGGCATTCATTTCATTTTATATTCATGTTCAATTTTCCATATGTCAATTGTAATTGGCATTCATTTCATTTTATATTCATGTTCAATTTTCCCATATGTGAATTGTAATTGGCATTCATTTCATTTTATATTCATGTTCAATTTTCCATATGTCAATTGTAATTGGCATTCATTTCATTTTATATTCATGTTCAATTTTCCATATGTCAATTGTAATTGGCATTCATTTCATTTTATATTCATGTTCAATTTTCCCATATGTCAATTGTAATTGGCATTCATTTCATTTTATATTCATGTTCAATTTTCCCATATGTCAATTGTAATTGGCATTCATTTCATTTTATATTCATGTTCAATTTTCCATATGTCAATTGTAATTGGCATTCATTTCATTTTATATTCATGTTCAATTTTCCATATGTCAATTGTAATTGGCATTCATTTCATTTTATATTCATGTTCAATTTTCCCATATGTCAATTGTAATTGGCATTCATTTCATTTTATATTCATGTTCAATTTTCCCATATGTCAATTGTAATTGGCATTCATTTCATTTTATATTCATGTTCAATTTTCCATATGTCAATTGTAATTGGCATTCATTTCATTTTATATTCATGTTCAATTTTCCCATATGTCAATTGTAATTGGCATTCATTTCATTTTATATTCATGTTCAATTTTCCCATATGTCAATTGTAATTGGCATTCATTTCATTTTATATTCATGTTAAATTTTCCATATGTCACGTTCTAATTGCCAATTATTTTAGCCCGTAACCACAGGATAATAATGCTGTAACCTTTAAAGTAATGTATTAGTTTTACCTCCACATTTTGATGTAATAAAAATAAAACTATCTAACTACTAATAATAAAACTCTTAGTAAAAGTAAGCTAACTGTATACTTTTCTTATTATATTATAAAAAGCCATTTTTGTCCCAATGTTGGGTAAAGGCTTTGTGCTTGCCTTGTGGGTTCCGGCCTAGAATTGGACCACTCCATCTCTTCCTGTAGATGTCGTAAGAGGCGACTAAAGGACTAGGCACAAACATCCCGTGCTACAATTGTATTTCCAAGGAGGGAGGACGTCGGGCGGCGGCCGAATGTAAAACTTTCGCACGAATGCATTCCCAAAGCGGGTTGACGTCAGGCAGGCGGCCGGGCGTAAAACTATAGCTAAATTTTTTAAACTGTCCTGGCTATTTTCTTCCACTTTGGTATCCTTGGGTGACCATTGACATGCATACACATAATATATGAAGAAGAAAAGCGAAAAACCGTAGTCCGGGCTCCGAAGCAGCACAGCTTAGGTTTGCAGGGATTGATAGGATTTAATGACTTCAAAACTAACCCCTGTATTCTTTCCAGGAGTTCTCATACCCCTTGACGGTGGTGATGTACCACTTGGTGATCAAGTGGATTCTCTCCGTCCTCGTACGGACGGTGCTCTACGTCATCACGGGCACGCCACAGCTGATGCTGCCCTTCATGACAAGCCTGCGATCCGTGGCGCCCACGGGGCTCGCCAGCGGCATCGACGTGGGGTTTTCAAACTGGGGGCTGCAGCTCGTCACCATATCCCTGTACACCATGACCAAGTCTTCGACGATCATTTTCATATTGGGATTCGCCATCTTGCTCGGCCTTGAGAAGAAGGTAAGTTTTATAGTAAGGTACCGGCAAACAATTTGAACAAAAATGGCGGCGCTGCGCATGTATATTAGGAGGAAAAAGTGTGCGCAGAGTCGCCATTTTTGTTCAAGTTGTTTGCCGATACTATAAGACTAGCATGTCTGGGTGAAAAGTAAAAAAAGTGGAATCTACCACCTGCTTTTTTTCCCGCGCAGATATTGAAGCGGTAAAAAGGTTTTTCTTTAACCCGCAACCTTTTTTTTTTCTCTTCGTATTTCTCCTCCAAAACTCAATCAATTTAATTTCTTTTTTAACCGACTTCAAAAAAGGAGAAGGTTATCAATTCGACGGTATATTTTTTGATTTTCATGTATGTTTGTTACGTGATATCTTCGCCAATTGTGAACCGATTTTGATGATTCTTTTCTTGTTTGAAGCCTTTGCTACCAAGTTGGTCCCATTTTAATTTGGTAAAGATATGATGAAGATCTTTGGAGATATGGAAGAAACTTGCAAAAAAAAAAATGAAGTCGGTTGTTACTTCTGTTAAAAATTTAATTATTCATTAAAAATTTAAGAAAAGTTGTGGCTGTGTGATGTTTGAACAGAGTTGAAAATCTTACCAGTTTTTCAGGCTTATGAAGGTTCGTATCTCTCTTAATAATTAAATTATGAAAAAAAAGAAAACATAGGGAGGGACATGCCAACATATCCATAGATTTTTTTGGAAAAAAATCATTGCGCTACTAACTCTATCCGGCGAGGAATCAGGAGACTACCATCGATTTCCTCTTAAAGGCTGTAAGATTGTGTGCAATCAATTTTAATTGAAAAAACAAAATGGTATTTCCTACAGTTCTTAGTAAGTAATGGCTAAGCGAAGACTTGTTGGTGGGCGGTAGTAAACCCGATCACGGGAATCGAGATGAATGGAAGATCGCCCACTGAAGTGAATCGAACCATGTAAATTACTTGTTTTTGTGAATACCGTCATCGAGGCTGTGCATGGCAGCTTCCTTTTTATCCGACTATGGCGAAGCCAGAGGGTTATGTGTTTCGCCGCTATGTATGTACTCGTGTGTATGTATGTTTATCTGTTCCCACGTATCTTCTAAGATATCCATAATACCTTCTTCTTCTTCATTTAAGCGCATTCCCGGTTGCATCCTCAGCTGTGCTGCTTCGGAGCCCGGGGTGCGCTTTCCCGCTTTTTCTTCTCCAAATATAATATGCATGTCAATGGTCATCCAAGGATGCCAAAGACCTTGTAAAATGGAGAAGAAATAGCCGGAACACTTTCAATGATTTGGCTATAGTTTTACAACCGGCCGCCTGCCTGACGTCAACCCTCTTTGGGAATGTATTTGTGCGAAAAGTTTTACAACCGGCCGCCGCCCGACGTTAACCCTCCTTGGGAATGCAATTGTAGCATGAGATGTTAATGCTTAGTCCTTTAGTCGCCTCTTACGACATCCACAGGAAGAGATGGAGTGGTCCTATTGTAATCTAACCCGGAACCACACGGGGAATATCCATGATACCTTGACAAATGAGATATCGTCTTGGCTGACCGCTGGTTATACGAGTAGGCTATGTGACGTCACAATAAATCCACTGTGGCGTCCTCGATAGTCCATAAAGTAATAATTAAAAAATAAAATAAATCTCGTACCATGTGGGGGTATCAAATGAAAGGGAACGAAAAAAATCTGCGTGACTTAATATTTCATCATCATCATTTCAGCCGCATGACGTCCACTGCTGGACATAGGCTTCTCCCTAAGTTTTCCAAAATGACCTTTCTAGAGCGGCCTGCATCCAGCACTTTCCAGCGACCTTGGTCAGGTCATCTGACCACCTTGTGGGTGGGTGTCCTACACTTCGCATTGCCAGTACGTGGTCGCCATTCGAGAACCTTTTTGCCCCATCGGCCATCGGTTCGTCGCGCTATGTGTCTCGCCCGTTGCCACTTTAACGAGCTAATCCGCTGGGCTATGTCATTGACTTTTGTTCTTTTACGAATTTCCTCATTTCTGATTCGATCACGTAGGGAAACGACGTGGACGACCCCATATGAACGACTGTTCCTCATCATCATCCGAGCGTATTTCCGGTTGCATCCTCAGCGGTTACGCTTCAGAGCCCCGGGTTCGCTACCTTACCTAGGTGATTGACGAGGTTACTGGTTTTTCACAGAGCGACTGCCGTCTGTCTGACCTCCGCAACCCAAAGGGTAATCCAGAATCAATCTTAGGATTAGTTTTAAATAAACAATAGATGGCGTTCGCGACCCACAGTTTTGGATGCCTTCCAAAGCACGGAATCATCTTTCTTTTCGGATAACTAGGTGATTCAAGCCTGCAATATCCTAACCAGACTGGAAACAACTTTTCACAAAGATGCTTTCTAGTGGGATTTGAACCCACAACCTCCGGATCACAAGGCAAACGCCTTGACCACTGGACCATGGAGGCATCATATAAACGACTGTTCATATGGGACAATTGCTAGGTTTAAAAAAAATCGACATTCCTATTCGAAAACCCCTTGCAAGGGATACATGAATTTTTCGGGGTCCAATGCTGCCCCCATTTGAAACAAATTATTTCAAAGGAAACGTTACATTTTTTACCCACTAAGTTTTCTAACAACCCAAAGGTTGGGTGTCAGATAATGCTTTTAACATTAAGTCCGCCTATTGTGCTATAGGTACAAATTGTATTTTGTACAATAAAGTTTAAATAAATAAATAAATAAAGTAAGAACGTTAAGCTTAGCATTTTTTCGTATTCCGCAAAAATGCTAAGAAAGCTTAACGTTCTTACTTTAAACTGTAAACAGTAGTTCATACGAGTACCCGTAAAATAGTTTGAAGGGTTATCTAGGGCTTCACAAAGACAAAATTTAAAATGATATCTCTATTTCCTTCCAAATAATTTATTTCAAACGGGGGCAGCGCTGGGCCCCGGAAAATTCACGTATATAAGCGAATTTGCTCTATGTCTATATTTCAGTTTCTTAAGTTTGCTGCTTCGCATTATATGCATCTAAGCGAATTTGCGCTGTGTCACTACGGTAACAAAGACTATATTGGTTTGTTTCTGTATTGCTTTAATTGTTTTGCAACCTTGGCTTTGCCTTTATCTTTCCACTGAAGTATGACTGAGTTTTTTTATTTATCAATTCGATTCGCTTTAGCTGTTATAATTACCAACTGTTTTAGATGAAACGGTTTTACCCGACTGTCGAAGGAGTGAAATGTTGCACTCCGATTTTTAATTTTTAGGGTTTCGTACCTTAAAATATTTAAACGGACCCCTCATAGAATCACTCAATTGTCTGTCACGGTTTATTTGCTACGAAACTACTGGACCGATTAAGTTAAAATTTGATACATGTATAGTTAGTGACCCAAAGACGGACTTATAACGTAAATTAATGAATTTCAAATATGGGGGCCACTTTTGGTGGGCAGATTATATATTAAAAAAGGTTTTGTGAATATATATCATAATTTTATTCGTATATTTCGCTAAACCAGTGTACTATTTATATAATTATGGGAAATATGTTTCTATACGCTCTTAATTTAGGTGTATATTACAAGAACACAACTATAATTAAACTAATAATTAATTATTAAACTAATAATTAATTATTAAACTAATAATTAATTATTAAACTAATAATTAATTATTACACTAATAATTAATTATTAAACTAATAATTAATTATTAAACTAATAATTAATTGTTAAACTATTTTACAAGAACGTAGTTCTTAAATTGAAGATAGATACTCGTAGGTTATTGTTCGATTCAGCTATGCGAAAACAGACTTTTGACTTTTGACCTCCGTGGCGTAATGGTTATCAAGCTAGACCGCCACTGCGGAGGTTCTAGGTTTGATGCCCAGCCAGGGCAAGATAAAAAATGGTCTTTTTCAAATTGTCCTGGGTCTTGGGTGTTTATCTATGTATGTATTTATTATAAAATATTATATCGTTGAGCTAGTACCTCATAATACAGTTTAAACTGCGATTGTCTGTTTGTTGTGCGTTTGTTTGTTGAGTCTGTGTGATACACCTTAGACCTCATCTTAGCTCCCCATCAGGCTAGATAGAGGTCAAACGCACTCAAATCTCTAATAAAAAAAAAAACTATGCTAACTCAATTAAATGTGATTTGTCCCTATAAAAAAAGACTCACCAGGCTAGACCTAGCGAGTCTTTTTTTCTCACAGAAATAAAATAAATTCGTGTAGCATATTTAACTCAATTTGTACTCATATAAGCAAACATGTCGTACCATTTGTACAAACATACCGCATACGAACATGCTGTATTGTTTGTATTAAGTCTTATAAAATTAACTAAAACTATTTTAGAAGTCCATGAACATACAAACAACATTTAATTAAATAAAAAAAATATATTACAAGCTTTTATTTAGTTTTTTTTTTACGTTGACTGTGTCCGTAATAAAATCTTACAAGTACCACTTCCTATTCGATCGAGTTGAATCTTCACATACTTATTTTAGTAGGGTGACAATGCAAAATATGGTATCATATCTTTGTCTGCTTTTCTTTTCCTAAAATGTTCGGCCACTTTGAAAACGACAGCCTTGACATCTCGAGATAAAGCACGACTCATCTTTTTATATTCTATCTCATGTGCGTCTGACATAGACAGCCACCGTCTCGCCGCTCGCATACCTCAGGAGCGGTACTGCGGTCGTGGTCACTGTGGTCAGACTATTCTTTAAACTTCTTAGTTCAGTGTTTACATAAAAGCTTCGATCATATATTCTATAGATGCACAGTTGCCGCCTAAAAAATGGCACCGGAAAAACAGCATAAAACAGTATTATGCCTTGTTTCGCTGTCATTCGCTCGGTGGCCGCGCGTGTGACATTACGTCAAAGATGACCAATCTAACCAGAAGGTAATATGTAACGAACTTAATACAGACTTATTTCCACGCTTATCTTAGTCAATTAGGGTTTAAATTAGATTAAACTATTTTCGCAATACTTGAAATGGTATACATCAACCTATGTAATGTACGTATTGACACGGGGACAATATTTTGTTTGATTTTGCAAGGAACTGTGCATCTATAGAATATATGATCGAAGCATAAAAGTCTGATTTTAAAAATTATTTTTTTAATGATAACTTGTTTTGCAACACAAAAACATAGTTCTTACAACTACGAACTTTAAATTACGAAGAAGCATGTGTTTTGGAAACAAAATAAATAAACTGTTAAATTGAAGAAATAAAATAATTTTAACATTTTCGAGGGACTATATATAGTGCCATCCCGCTCGTTATCATGACGTAAAGCAAGATAGTGATAGATGATAGCGCTCGATAAACGCTGTCGCCAGTGTCATGCTAAGGGGGCTGGTCCTCTTTCCCTTCTATTAATTTGAAATTATTCTAACACGAAGCACTGCATTTTTTTAACCTGTAGTTTGCAATATTTCCCCCACTTGATCATTTGCCGAGAAATATACAGATATATTGACAATAGTTGTGTCCGCAACTTCGTCCGCGTGTAAAACGGCTAGTGTTACACTCGGACGAAGTTGCGCAAGTTATTTCTTATAACATAAGCTATCTGTCAAAATTGCCTAAAATTCATTAAATTATTGCGTTGTAAGTAGTGATGTGCCGTTTCCGTTCCCCAGATTTCCGGGAACGTTCCCGGGAATGTTCCCAAAAAATGGTAATGTCAGGGAAAATTGTAATTTTATTTATCAGACATATTTTTTATCACTGTAAATGTATTTTATTCACGTAAATTCATCACTTGATATGGTTATAATACAAATACATATATCCAATATTCCGTAACATTCCCTAGCAATACGGGACCGTTCCCTGGGAACGTTGCCAAATTCCCAAATTTCCCGGGAACGGCACATCACTAGTTGTAGGTTGTGTAATGACGTTGTAGACGTGAAAAGCCTGACATAATCAATTAGCTATTGATTTCTATGAGTACTAGACACATGGCACAGGCATCATCAAATAATCATCTAATTCTCCATCACGCAAGGCGTAGGGTATCAAGGTTTCATAGAGTAGCAGTTGATTTAAAATGCAAATTGGCCCTGAATGGTTTCTATCATTCAGGGCCAATATGTTGTTACATTGAAAATAATAATAATTTAGATATAAATAAATATTACAAGTAATGTACACTAAAATTATTGACGTGTGAAAGTGCCTGCAAAGGCCTAATTACTGAATAAATATTTAATGTTGATTTTGAATTTTGTAGTAAAGTTTATGGGAAAAATATATAAATAAACATGAGTATTTGACTAATTTTTTTAATCAATCCGAAAGCGAAAACGACAATGTTTTTTTTTAATCCGCTCATAAATTAGTAAATTACAAGTCTTTCAAATCCGGTGGAAAGATTGCACTTACTGGCATGTGACGTCACTGCCTAGGTTTCACGCGTACAAAAGAAACAGCGATATGTTTCCATTACGCTCCCACTTTTCATCATACTAATATATGAAATGCTAATTGGTGTTTCATTAAATAACCAATTTCCCAGCTGTTTTGAGTAAAAGATACATAGTTAAAATCTTTATTGCACCAAAACATGATACAGAATAACTTACGTACTGCTTAATCTATACTAATATTATAAAGCGGAAGAGTTTGTTTGTTTGTTTGTTTGTTTGTTTAAACGCGCTAATCTCAGGAACTAATGGTCCGATTTGAAAAATTCTTTTTTTGTTGGGTAGTCCATTTATAGAGGAAGGCTTTAGGCTATATAACATTCCGACAACCACGCGAACGAAGTCGCGGGCACAGCTAGTATATAAATAAATAAATAAATACGAGTATATAGGGACAAATCACACTGATTAAACTAGCCCCAAAGTAAGTTTTAAACTTGTGTTATGGGATACTAACTCAACGATACTATATTTTATGATAAATACATATATAGATAAACACCCAAGACCCAGGACAATTTGAAAAAGACCATTTTCCAACTTGCCCTGGCTGGGGATCGAACCCAGAACCTCCGGATCAGCGGTCTAGCGTGTTAACCATTACGCCACGGAGGTCGTCAAATACGGATATATGCACAGACCGGACCGTCCAAGTCCTGCTCGCTCGATCAATTAAACTATAAATCTGTATGTAATAATTATTAAATAAATATAAATAGGTGAGTTTTTGGCGGGAAGTCAAGGTGTTTGGTTGGGGTTTTATTTAAATTATTTTGCAAATTGTTTTAGTGGACCTTATAATATGAAATTGGTGTTGTTTGGTGTTATAAATGCTCATGCTCGTGAACAATATGTGAAATAGTTAAAGTGGACAGTCATAGAACGGCTGTAGTGATATTTGTTTCGCGGACTGTGTGGGCGTCTTCGGGCGTCGTCCGCCACTCAATCGGCTATGAAAACCAGTGGACTCGTATAGATTTGTCGCCAGAAGCTCCCTTAAAGCAATCAAAGGCCTACACCAACCTTTGATTGTAACTTGTTAGGAAAAAAGAATTTCCCACGTTTTATTAACTTGTTCCTGGCTAAATACGCAGTAGTGTCAAGCCATAAATTAAAAAAAATATATATATAAATAGAAATTAGTTCAAAGTTGATTGATGAATTATGAACTAAATTAGAACGGCTTGGCCGAATAATCGGCTGGCTAGACGGCATTTTTCTAACCGATTAGTCGGCTAAGCACATAGACGGCTCATTACTTTCCCTATCATTATCAGGACTTTTTAGGGTTCCGTACCCAAAGGGTGCAAACGGGACCCTATTACTGTGACTCCGCTGTCTGTCCGTCCGTCTGTCTGTCTGTCCGTCTGTCACAGGGCTCTATCTCTTGAACCGTAATAGCTAGACACTTGAAATTTTTACCTATTATGTATTACTGTAGCCGCTATAACAACAAATACTAAAAACTAAAATATAGTTAAAAATTAAACGGGGTCGTCATACAAGAAACGTGTTTTTTTTCAGCGTTTTTAACTTGATCTTTATAATGGAACTAGCTGTGCCCGCGACTTCGTTCGCGTGGTTCTCGGAATGTTATATAGCTTAAAGCCTTCCTCTATAAATGGACTACCCAACAAAAAAAGAATTTTTCAAATCGGACCATTACTTCCTGAGATTAGCGCGTTTAAACAAACAAACAAACAAACAAACTCTTCCGCTTTATAATATTAGTATAGATTAACAAGATACTTGAAATTTTCACCAATTATGTATTACTATGACCACAATAACAACAAATACTAAAAATAAAATAAAGTTAAAAATTAAAGAGAAGAAACGTATGTATAAACGTGAATACAAGAAACGTGTTTTTTCAGCGTTTTAAAACATTGTACGGTGGTACGAAACCCTTAATGTACGAGTCCGACTCGCACTTGCCCGTTTATTTAGTCTCCATTGCAGGAGCACGACCCCCGCTGTACTACCAGACCCATATATTAGCCAGAGCATTCAGAGGATTGGCCTACACTCTCCACGCTGGCCAGACGGGTTAGAAAAGTCTCATTAATGTTTATAAGCTTTGTTTAGCTTGTGTTTCGCCTTCTATGAGATCCACAGGAAGACTTGGAGTGGTTCTTTTCTACTCTGCCGGGAAGCACACGGCCTACTGTGGCCCAGACAAAGAAAGTGCGCTGCCGGCAGCTGCCATTCCAGTCATCATCATCATGATCCGAGCGTATTCCCGGTTGCATCGTCAGCGGTTACGCTTCAGAGCCCGGGGTCCGCTATCTAACCTACGCGATCTGTCGAGGTTACTGGTTTTTACACCACGCGACTGCCGTCTGACCTCCGCAACCCAAAGGGTAGACCAGAATCAATCTAAGGATAGGTTTAAAATAAACAATAGATGGCGTTTGGGACCCACAGTTTTGGGTGCCTTCCGAAGCACGGAATCATCTTTCTTTTCGGATAATCAGGTGATTCAAGGCCTGCAGTATCCTAAACAGACTGGAAACAACTTTTCACAAAGATGCTTTCTAGTGATTTGAACCCACGACCTCCGGATCACAAGGCAAACGCCACGACCACTGGACCATGGAGGCAGTCATATAAACGACTGTTCATATGGGACAATTGCTAGGTTTAAAAAAAATCGGCATTCCTATTTGAAAACCCGAAGCAAGGGATACATGAAAGGAAGTCAAAACACGATTGAGCATTTTTGGTTCGAAAGAAAAAAATCACAAACATACCTCTAAATTTGCCTAAATTTGCCTTTATAATACATATTACTATTTTATACAATCACCTTTTTATATGAAAATTAAACCAAAAAATGTATTATCTACGTTAAGGCCGTACCTGAATTTTCCGGGGTCCAGTGCTGCCCCCATTTAAAATAAATAATTTCAAAGAAAACGGAGACATTATTTAAAATTTTGCTACTACCAAATCCTAGATAACCCTTCAAAGTATTTTATGAACTACTGTTTACAGTTTAAAGTGAGAACGTTAAGCTTTACTACGCACATTTGCCAAAAGTGGCCGTTTTTCGCAAATGTGCTTAGTAAAGCTTAGTAAGTAAAGTTACAAATTTTTACCGAAATCTGACATGTCGTTTTAAAATAAAACGTAGACTACGTTTGTATCACAAATTCTCATTCTGTCTAGGGTTAGGGGACTCTTAAGAGCCGAGTGACGGCTAGGTGGCGCCATGTGTGAAGTGAACTGTAACAAATGACTACCTACACAATTAAAGTTGCTGCAGGATTAAAATGGAAACCAGCAGGCTTCGCCTCGGTTCGTTATGTTCAATTTATACGTACTCGTACGTACTTATCACGTCTTTATTCCTTATGGAGTAGGCAAACCTTAGGAAAGATCGAAGATTATGGTCGGCGTGATAGTGGGTGTCTGTTCACTATTGCGATAATTTTATTATTTTGACAAGATATAAGTTTAAAAAACTTTAAACCCGTCTACGGTGCAGTCAGCTCGGCTTCGCCTTTTGACTACTTAGAATTTCTTATTAAGTAAGTTATTCAACGTGTTATTGAACTAACGCAAAACCTCTCAGATGATACCTCAGCCCATGAAACTGAACAATTTTTGTTCTACAACATTCCCTTAATGGCAAAAATAAAATTTGGATTTTCATACAAATTGATTCGATCTGCTGATCAGTTTATATGAAAATTTAATTTCAGTTCATTAACACTTTGTATATGTTGGCTCGCTCGTTCGCAATCATTATAATTATGTTATAGTGTGCTAACATTGTATTATATTATACGTGTTTGTAAATAAAATTATGACAAAGCCCTTCTGGCGAGTAGGCGACCAACACTGTGCAAATTAGTTTTTTCGGCGTTTCTTCTCAGCAGTGGTAGTTGCGAAACGCTAGTATCGGAAGCTTTTCTACCTCCATATACCTAATTATTGATATTTTTTCAAAACAAAAAACCGACTTCAATCCCAGAAAAGCTAAATATTCAAACAAATGTATACTTAGATGGATTAGAGTAATCGGGGAACATACTTAAAAAATAAATAAAAGATTCCAATGATTTCAGATAAACATACATACAAACATAGCAGTGAAACACGTGTAACGATGCTGCATGCATCATGTTCAAACCTCCATTCTATATTATTCTTTTATACTCGTATGTAACAGTCAGTTAACTGTTCAAATAATAAATTTCATATAATCCATCGTTTATTGAGTCTCTATTCTCCACTTCTCCTACTATCTTCTATGTGGGAACTCGCCTAGAGCGCCGGGACAGGTCGAGGTTCCACACACATAACCCTCCTTTCGGTTAATATTACATGTTTTGTTTTCAGTCGTGGTCCCTCGTCGGCATAGTGCTCATGATTGCGTCGGGCCTCATCATGTTCACTTACAAGGCAACGCAGTTCGACCTTCACGGCTTTAACTTCCTGCTCTTCGCCTCCTTTGCCGCCGGCCTGCGCTGGACCTTCGCCCAGCTGCTCATGCAGAAGTCGAAGCTGGGGCTCCACAACCCTGTCGATATGGTTTTCCACGTGCAGCCCTGGATGTTCGTCTCACTCGTGCCTTTCACCGTCATATTTGAAGGTGAGGAATGAGCTTGTTCGTTTTTCGTGTGGGTAACTGGCCCTTACCTGGCTTCGTGGGTGTTCAAGGCGTTTGCCTTGTGATCCGGAGGTAGTGGGTTCAAATCGCACTGGGAAGAACTTTTTTTATAAGCCTGTCGTATCCCCATCCTTTGTGAAAAAGGTGTGTCCAGTCTGGTTGGGATATTGTAGGCTTATCCAGAAAGAAAGATGATTTCATGCTTCGCAAGGCACGTAAAGCTGTGGGTCCCGAACGCCATCTAGCGTTTGTCTAAACCTATCCTAGGATTGCTTCTGGTCTACCTTTTGGGTTGCGGAGGTCAGACGGCAGTCGCTCTGTGTAAAAAACCAATAACCTCGTCAATAACCTAGGGCAGGTAGCGGACCCCGGGCTCTGAAGCGTTACCGATGCGGGAATACGCTCGGATCACGATGAAGTGGCCAACACCTGCTTATATAGTAGTCGAAACGGGCTACACAACCCCGTTTATATTTATTTATTTTATTATTTATTTATTTGCCCAACAATGGGACAATTAAGGTTATAAAAAAAAATATTACAAAAGCATAATTATTTACATCGAAATGGGATGAGCAAAAACCATTCGAGGTTTATACGAACATCTTACTCGCAACACAAATTTTTACACACAAAATACACATTTGAGTACTTTATGTATATAAGCTAGATTGATAGAGTAAGCAACGAGGAGGTACTAGAAAGAGTAGGGGAGAGAAGGAATATTTTAAAAACTATTGACAACAGAAGTGGGAAGATGACTGGACATCTAATAAGACTTGACAATGTCTTCAGAATAATAGTAAAAGAAAAATAAAAGAGAGACCGAGGGGAAGTTTTTCTAAGAAATCAAAGAAAAGTTAGAACTATGTTTCTACTAGGACATTAAAAGGACAAATCACACTGATGGCATAGAGAAGAGAAAAATGAAGGCATCTCACAACTCCACCGATAAGAGCGAGTGTTTTAATTAATAATTTGCAGCTTATCTTGAACGTTGATTGTTGTTTGTATCCCGTCACCCCCATTACTGGTGAATATATCTCTTGTAGCAAGATTTACATAATGTGCTCGCGACCTTATCCATTCACGGTTGACATGTTTGATCACAAAATTTTATGTTGATTTGCAATTGGGTAGATGACTGGGTCAAAAATAAAATAATTGGTACTGTTAAGAGATTAAAATGTCAATAAAGTGTCACTTTTCATTGATCATATCCATTCTCAACATGACTTACTATTTTTTTATTTAGCGCTATTTTAGCGCCATTTGACTCCAAATATCTATGACGTCACGGCTTTGTATTTTATACAAATCCCATAGAAAATGTTTGTTATGACGTTTAGAAAAAAGTATCTGATTTGACTTGACTTGTTTTTTTTGGCGGGAAGTCAAGGGGTTCTGTTGGAGGTTGCTTTAAATTATTTTGCAAATTGATTTTAGTGGACTTTATTACATGAAATTGGTGTTGTTTGGTGTTATAAATATAAATGCTCATGCTCATGAACAATGTGTGAAATAGTTGAAGTGGACAGTCGTAGTACGGCTGTAGTGATATTTGTTTTGCGGACTGTGTGCGTCTTCGAGCGTCGTCCGCCACTCAGTCGTCTACGAAAACCAGTGGACTCGTACATATTTGTCGCCAGAAGCTCCCTTGCAACAGTCAAAGGCCTACACCACCCTTTGATTGTAACTTGTTAGGATTAGGTTAGGTTAGTATTAGGAATAAAGAACAAAATTAAAGATAGGCTCTAAAGGACTTGTAGGTATCCAGAGCCGTAAAATTATTTGATAAAAAAAATATCTGATTTGACTTGTTGTCATCTGGCGGATTATGAAAAATTTAAAATATACTGACTCTCCACTCAGATTTGTTGACATTGCCATCCCTTGTACCACCAAGGTATGTAAGAAAAGTATAATTTTTATGTATTATGTAATTATAAGGGCACTTGATTGTTTATTTAAACTTATACAATCGTAATGATTTACTATAGATATTTACCATTACCATTAGTTAGGACAGGCCTGTGTCACTCCCCGTTTAGGTATTGAAAATGTACCTACATTATTACTATGCGCGCAGGCGGCCCCTCCGGGTGGTAAATTCAGTTATACGAATCGTTTCGCCAGAGTAATAAGAATGAAATTGGCTTGCAATGTCTAGGTATCTATACGAAAAGGTGCTGAGTTCTGACGTGAGCTAAATTAAACCATATCGCTGGCCACATTGAGTAGATATTTCTTTGAATTTCTTTGCTGAGTGAGACTTCTGTACATTAGTATTATTTATTCTGTGGTTAGGATTAGATAATACTATACTTTTATAATCTAATACTTCGTCAGAAGTATCCGTAATTGGCGCGAATGCATGAAGAGAGTAATGATTGTAGATGAAGCGAAAGATGTCTGTCATGATAGCAAGTGGAGGTCCATAGTCTCTGCCTACCCATGTGAGAAACAGGCGTGATAGTATGTATGTAAACATGGTATTAATGAAAGAATGCAAAGCCTCTCAGATGGTACCTCAGCCCATGTAACTGAACAACCTCTTGTTCAACAACTTTCACGAAACTAAAAAAGAATAATTTGAATTTTCATACAAACTGATCAGCTGATCGAGTCAATTTGTATGAAAATCCGATTTTTTTTTGGATTTCGTTAAAGTTGTTGAACAAAAGTTGTTCAGTTACATGGGCTAAGGTTATCATCTGAGAGGTATTGCGTTCTTTCATTAACACGATGTATATGTACATAAAACTTAACCAAAGTGGATAGAAACATGGTATAATTAAACAAGGTATTCTCTTCCCGCTATGGCCTTAGACTACGTCACGAATGTCACGATAACTGTTACAACTGATTATTCCTTTCAGCAACTTTAAAGACTTTCTCAATTCGTTAATAAATATGAAATAAACTACTAACTTAACTATTTCGTATATCGTGTGATGCATCTGTTTGATTTTTAATCTATACTTAATATTATAAAGCGGAAGAGTTTGTTTGTTTGTTTGTTTGTTTGTTTGTTTGTTTGTTTGTTTGTTTGTTTGTTTGTTTGTTTGTTTGTTTGTTTGTTTGTTTGTTTGTTTGTTTGTTTGTTTGAACGCCTTAATCTCAGGAACTAATGGTCCGATTTGAAAAAATCTTTTTTTGTTGGGTAGTCCATTTATAGAGGAAGGCTTTAGGCTATATAACATTACGTTCCGACAACCACGCGAACGAAGTCGCGGGCACAGCTAGTAAAGTATATTCAATTATTAATTTGTTGTTATATCCGCCACAGTAATACGAGTACATAATCGGTGAAAATTTCAAGTGTCTAGCTATTACGGTTCAAGAGATAGAGCCCTGTGACTGACGGACAGACATACAGACGAACGGACAGACGGACAGACAGCGGAGTCTCAGTAATAGGGCCCCGTTTGCACCCTTTGGGTACGGAACCCTAAAAACAACCGCATCGAAATCGGTCTATCCATTCGAGCGCTACGATGCCACAGACAGACAGACAGACAGACAGGCCGACGGACTTTAGGGTCAAACTTATGTAAATAAATAAATGAAAATAAAATAAAAACATTTACATATTTCGGAAAACTAAGATCCATATTAAGAAATTAAAGCATGCCATAAAAATTTAAACTTGTCATTACTAATTAGAGCATCAAGTATAAATTAAATTTAATAATAACAATAATACACATAACACCCCCCTTTTGGTTGGGGTATAAAAAGGCAATTTATAGAACTTTATACGAGTATGTTGTTGTTGAGTTATAGTTGTGGTAAAGCCACGCTACCGGCAAAACTCAGTTAAGCTAGTGGCATGAATGGGCCGGGTCGTCCGGGGAAGTACCACACTCTCACAGAAAATCGACGTCTGAGTAGTAGCTTCACCGCTTCTATGCTTCGTTCGGTGAGTGAGAGAGCCGGAGCCCCCTCCCCCTTCACCCCCTCCCCCTCCCCCCCGAAAAGGCCGGTAACGCATTTGTTACACCCCTGGCGTTGCAGTTGTCCATGAGCAGCGGTGATCACTTACCATCAGGTGACCCGTTTGCTCGCTTACCGTCCTATGACAAAAAATAAAATAATTTATTTATTTTATTTTTAAACTTTATTGATTAACAAACAAATTGTCTTACAGTTGGCGGACTTAACGCTAAAAGCGTTCTCTCCCAGTCAACCATAGGGATAAACAGATAATTCGTTGCGGCGCAAAATAATTAAATAATTACATACTTATACCTAATAATACACATTCATGCATATATACTCATAATAAAGACATATATACGCATACATATAAAATATATATACATTTATATATATATATATACATGATTAAATAAATACAAATACATACATACCTACAATGAATGATGTTGTAGATAAGAAAATGAGACTAATTTAGTAGATGACAGTGTACTCTTCTCTTGAAGGAAAATTTTGTGGAAATTTCTTTGATGTCAACGGGCAAAGCACTCCAGAGTCGTGAAGCTTGAACAGTAAAAGAGTTTGCCATAAAATTTGTGCGATGAAGAGGAATACTAAGGAGACGGGTATCAGAAGAACGAAGCTGCCGATCATGAGTGTCGGAAAGAAATTGAAATTTGCATTTAAGATATTCAGGAGATTTTGGATTAGAAAAAATAGAAAAGAGAGTGCACAGAATTCGCATTTGTCTGCGTTCACGGATGGGAAGCCATTTAAGCTCCGAGCGAAATGGAGTTATATGATCATATAACTCCAATATAATAATGTTGTACTTATGTAAGTATGTGTTTGTTTTTCCAGGATTGAGTTGTTTCCACTACTTAGAAAGCTTGAAGGAGGGCGAGCTTCTGCCGACGATCCTCAAAGTCACTGTGGGCGCCACCATTGCCTTCGCTATGGAGATCAGCGAGTTCCTGGTGGTCACCTACACGTCTAGTCTCACCCTCTCCATCGCTGGTATTTTTAAGGTATGGTCTCAGTAAGAGTATTTAATACAGAACGGAATCTTCTAAGGTACGCGCAATATGCGTCCCCGTTCCCCGCACCCGCACCTCTCCCCCGTTCTTCCTCTTCGAGAGCGGGCGAACACACGCATTGACGTGTGCACGGCGGCACAAGAACGGGGGAGAGGTGCGGGGACGGGGAACGGGGGACGCATATTGCGCGGTTAAAATATGTCCTTATTGTCGCGAAAACGACAGACACAGAAAGTTCGCGAGCAGCCCAATGCCTAGCCGAGAGGAATACGTCAGTAACTTTTCTACCAGTCAACCTACAGGTTGTCTGGCAGAAAAGGCCTGAAGCGTTCTTTCGCTCTCTCTCGCTCTAGCAAATGACGCTTCTGAGCGACAGAAAAGGATAGCAGCATAGGAAAGTGAAAAGGAAAACGTAGAATTAATTAGTTGCTTCCCTTCTCGCGCAGATAGCAGTAAAAGCTGTTGTGGTCCTAAATATGTTTTTTTTTTTAATTTTTTTCAGAAATGGTGTATACTGCATAGTCTTAGCGTAAAAAAATAATTTTATCTGTTTTTTTTTTCAGGAAATGTGCATACTAGTCTTAGCAGTTAAAGTGGGTGGGGACAAGCTGAGTCTGATCAACGTTGCCGGGCTGGCGCTGTGCTTGCTCGGCATCATCGGCCACATCGTGCACAAGGTGCTCCTCATCAAGGCTGTGGCGGGTAAGCTCTTAATCTTTAACTAAGGGCAAAAAAATGAAGAGTATTTCATACAGAATGGAATCTCCTAAGGTCCCTTGCAATATGCGTCCTCGTTCCCCGTCCCCGCACCTCTCCCCCGTTCTCGCCTTGTCGCGGGGCGAGAGCGGGCGAACACACGCATTGACGTGTGCACGAATGTATAGTTTTGTCTGTAGCAGTGCAGGCATAAATGATACTCCGCTTTTATGAAGTTTCATACCTGTGCTAAGGGATCGTCCATCAATAGTGTGGCTTTAGTGGGGGTTCGAAAAAAAACACAAAATATCTCAAGGTGGTGTGTGATTATATCGCGCGTTTTTTAAATTTTGATTGACCCGCCGTTGCCAGGCAATGGAAAGTATTGCTAATACGTGGTCTGAGAATAATCATTATATAGGTACAGATAGCGCGCGAGTTGAATGCAGTCGGGGCCTGAGCTGAAGAGCGGGAGCGTCTCCCCCCGCTATCCGCACGCCTCGCCTCACGCGCCTTCAGTATAGTGCCGTCCTCATACCTACGCTTAGTCGATTACCGATCGCGTGGGACTCAAGTTGTAAAATCGGGGCATCATTTTTTTTTAATGATGACTGATCCAAGTCCATCTAGTTCCGTATTGAAAAAACGTCTTTTTATTCATCGTCAAGCACGGGAAATGGCGAAAAATCTTCTAGAGATGAAATTTATCGACATACCTTATCGACATCAATAACGCAAATTCTAATTAGGTCACAACACTATCGCATTCCTGATCTCTGCATTCAACTCGCGCGCTATCTGTAGGGGGGCGTCCATAAATTACGTGAGGTGTTTTTTAAAATTTTCTGTCCCTCCCTCCCCCCCTGGTGAGATGTCGTGAGATTTTATTCAAACCTCTCCCCCATCCCCCATTCTCACGTGAGATTTTTCAAAATGTGGGTTTCTTACGTAAACGCGTTGGATTGTTATTGTAAAAAGAAAAAATATTTGCTAAAAATAACTTATTTTAAATTAGTAAGAGCATGCACTGAGTCGAGTAAAACATTTACAAGAATAAACAAAGCAGGTTGGAACCTGTCCGTGTGTCGCTGCCACTCAGCTCGTACGCTCTCGTTCATCGAGTCGCGCGGACAGTGACAGTGGCGCGAAAACAAAGGACGGGCTACACTGTACCTTAAATTCAGATTAAATTGAGCTATTTGGCATAAAACAAATATGGTGGTTTGACAGTCAGTAGATGTATAACGTCGAAGTATGAATGAAATTATTTTCTATCGAACTAATTAGTAAATGATCTTAATCGTATTACGATTACGCTTAAGATTAAATCTTAAGCATGTACAATCTGGATTAAATGGACCAAAATAGTATAATTTTTTTGTTTCAATCACAAAAAAAATTGCGTGATATTTGCCAAGACCCCAACTCTCTCCAACGTAAGATTATATGAGATTTGACTCGACCCCCTCCCCCCCTTAAACATCCCACATAATTTATGGACGCCCCCTAGTTTATGATACAAGTGTGTAAAGTGGTTCATTATAGTTGAGGTGGGTTTGACATGTACGTATGCCGAAATTGTAATGAACAATCTACACGAGTGCCATGCAACGCCTTTCAAAACATTTGCGAGAAAAAAATCAACATTAATGAATCTCTTGATACAAGATGTAAGATAAAAAACCTAAAACCAAACTACGAGAAAATAAAAAAATATTATTAAGCTAAATATTAATTTTAATTGTTTTTTTTTTAACTTTATGTATATTTTTTATTACACATATGCTATTTTAAAGTTCTTCATTTTATTTTTCATATTATGACGCCCAAAAATTTTTTTGTGACGTAATCCTCTGACTATATTTTCTATTTTCTTGAAGGGTGTCTTTTCTTTCCTCTATTCGATTATAAAATTTATAAACGTCTCTATTCTTCAGGTACAGTCAGCGCCGTGGACGAAAACTTCGAAGCTATCCGGAACCGGAAACCCGATGACGACAACAACGAGCCGCTGCTGGAGGATCCAAAATGGCCGATCAGCGACGAGAGTGACGTCGATACGAACACCGTGCTTCACGAGATCGTGCAGAGGAGGGACTTTAGGTAGGGGGAGGGGTTACCGCCATTTGTGGAGGTTACCATCACAGAAAATTTATAGGGTTAGTTTGATGCGTCGTTTGTGGTTGTCTTCTAAAAGTTTCCAGATGTACCCGGCGATAATAGTACATTACGATATAAGTGCATTATGGTAGTTATAACACACGAGGCGAAATTTCAGCCCGAGCTGAAGGCGATGGCGTAATAGAGCAGAGTGTGTTTAACTACGACGTTTTTCAACACTTGCAAGGAAAAATACGTAATAAACTATTTTATTTATTTTAAATAAACTCAACCATAAAACTATAATGCACAGTGTTGCTTTCCCGCCATTTTACTTTTTAAAATCAGCGCGGCGCGCTGCCTACTGGCTGGCGCCGCGCGGCGGGCCTGTTCGAAATTTGAAAAATGAATAACAGTTTGGTGTATATAAAAAGAAAAAAGTGCGGTTATAGAAAATAACTTCACTATTTGCGTTTATAACACACGCGTGTTTATGAGCTGATTTATATATCTAAGACCGGTGAAATTAGATCCTCTTTACGAGCAAGTGTATTGAAAAAGTATTCAAGTGTTCAAACCATAGAAATTATAATACAATCTAGAATTACTACGAGCACTGGCACCCAACGTCATACAAACTAACAAAAGACATTTAAAGAAAGCCAAATCTATTTTCTGCATGTTTTTGAAATAGGTCACTAGATGGCTTTTTTTATTTATTTATTTATTCAACTTTATTACTAAAACTAGGTTTTTCCCGCGGCTTCGCTCGCGTATCCCACGGGAATATTACTTTTTTCCGGGATGAAAGGTACTCTATGTCCTTCTCAGTACTCCTAACTATGTGTATGCGAATTTTCAAGAAGATTGGTACAGTAGATAAAGCGTGAAGAGGTAACAAACAAACAAACAAATAAAAAACAAACAAACAAATATACAAACTCACTTTTGCATTTATAATATTAGTTGGGGAGCTTGCCAGTGTATAATTCATCCTTACTTGTACAAAAAATACTCGTATACACCACCGACAAGAGCCAATAAGCTCTCAAAGAAGAAGGAGAAGAATACAAAAATAAATAATGCTATGTTATTAACGATAGCTCAACCTGTCTCTTCTCTTTATTCTCTTCGGTAGACTGGTTCTGTTATCCCTTCTATCACGATAACAGAATTCATCTTTCCGGTATCTTCAATAGACTCGCCCGCGTTCTTAATTATTAATATAATATTAATTTCTGTGATGTAATCAGAAATGGCCATAACAAATTTCAGCTCACGAGTTTTCTATTGATAGACATGTCACTCCACAAGCGCATTCTAGCCCTATAAATTTCTGTGATGTAATCAGAAATGGCCATAACAACTTTCAGCTCACGAGTTTTCTATTGATAGACATGTCACTCCACAAGCGCATTCTAGCGCTATACATTTCTGTGGTGTAATCAGAAATGGCCATACACATCGTTCAGCTCACGCCACATTGAAGTATTTAATATATCGAATTATATTTCAATTTTTTTTAACGAGACTCCTAATATACGTAAAAAATTTATATATCTTTAAATGTGTCGATTTGGTACATACGTACGTTGTTCCATTTATTTTACATACAAAATGTTACTGAAGATTTGTAAAAGCTGGAAATGAAATATGTAATGATTGACGAACAAATATGTACTAGACCACTGACAACCTTCTTACTTTGAAGTGTAATTCGATTTTTAGTTTAAATGTTGTAACTAGATGGAGCCATTAGTTCGAAAGAAGGTAGTTTCGAAGCGGTACCGCTAATTTCGGAAAGATGGCGGTATAAGCGTTCATTTTCTACGAACAAACAAACAAGCACCATCTCTGCTTTTTCGTGGATACCATCGTCAGCCTAAGTACCCAGCATCCATCTAGCAAGCGAGTATTGACATCTAGAAATAATACAGGATTTTGGCTTTCGAGCTGAGCACGCATTTTTTGTATGTTTGTTAGTCTTCTAGTATTTGTTCGATACTGTATGTACACTGTTGAAAATTATGAAAAATCTAGGAAATTTACGGAGAAATATGTCAAAAAGGACATAAAATATGTAAAATTTCATATTTTTCCGTAAATTCCAAATTTTTCGGTAATTTTACAGATTTATGTAAAATTACATAATTTTTGTGTAATGCAAAATTGTTTGGCCTTTGACCAAAGTCGAAAGCGTACAGTCATAAGTCTACCTATTGTAGCTTTTGGCTCAATAAAGTTTAAATATATAATAATAAATAAAAGATATCGCCGGCGTGTGGTCTCAACCAGGCGTTGCCTCCACAGGCAAAGGAATCGCGACGAGAATACATCAACTCGCCGCGATGGTATCGCCGTGTGGAGATCGGTTCATAAAGCCAGTATAGAATTAGCTGGCTCGACGGAAATTACGTCGCAATTCTCTCGCCCGTGGAAATAACGCCTTATCCGATAAATACAACGTGGAAGGGACATACCCGTAATAAATCGACCCACGGCCTAGTATACTAGATCATTATAGTATGATGAAATTAAAATAACAGCCGCCCGGGCGATTTGTATGCAAATGTCGATTTTTTTTGGTTTTTTGATAGTTTTTTTATTTACATTAAACTTTAGCGATCTAGTATAGCCCGTGGTTCGACTTATTACGGGTATGTCCTTTCCACATTGTATATCCGATAAAAATATAATTTTTCTGATCCGATTGTGATTTTTTTCTAGGACGTCAGAATTGGAAGTATTGTTACTTATAACAAATTTCCAAATTTTACCAATTTCACTTTTTTTTTTTAAAGAAAATAAACTGTATGTCGCCGGGTCAAGTTTTATGACGTTTGAAATTAGTAATTTAAAACAGTTTTGTTTAAAATATTCAATCCGCAAATTAAATCATAAAATAAATAGTTGTTTCACGATTTAATTCGATGTTATTACTTTAAATGTTATTCAATTAATTTGATAAGTTCGACCAGAAATCGTTGGGAGATTTATAAGTAGGTTTATCCAACCGTAGACAATCTTTCTATAATTAATGCTTATTTGGCTGACACTATTTATTCAGGGGCTTTATTAATTAACAAGTCAATTAATTAATTGTAATGACATTGTTTTAATAACTATTTTCATTAAATGTTTTTGTGAATTCCGAGCGCTAAGTTACGCCATCTTGACATTATGGGCAAGTGGCGCTCTTATCGCCGGCTTCTCTTCCCGTGCAGATCGTAAAAGCCGATCGAGGGAATGGGCGAGAATCTGAATCATTTGAATAGGCGATGCGGTTAGCAACCCATCACTATTATGATTTCCCTTTTCCACCTTCATGCCCACCATTACGCTAAAAGTGGCCTGGGCTTTACCGCCCCTGGCTCTGTCTACCCCGTTAGGGATAAAGACGTGATAGTGTATCTGTAGTGTATAAATCTCCCAACGGTTGCTGGTCGAACTTATCAAATAAATTAAATGACATTTAAAGTAATAACATCGAATTAAATCGTAAAACAACTATTTATTTTATGATTTAATTTGCGGATTGAATATTTTAAACAAAACCGTTTTAAATGACTAATTTAAAACGTCATAAAACTTGACCCGGCGACATATATAATATGTTTTTACTTTTATATTGTAAAATAAAAGATCACTCTTCTTAATCAAAATTAAATTTGATTTATCCTTCTATCATTCTTATTTCCACAGTTATATGAAATTCAAGTTGCCGTAAAATTTCCCATACTTTGAGCACCGTGCGCATTGTATGGCAATATACCGGCCCATACAAAAACGCGAATAATTCAAATTCGTAAAAGAATTGAGCTGTGACCTAAATGAATTGTACAATAAAAGGCACTATAATAAACTTGAATTAAATAGTTCCAAAAAAAGTAATTGAATTTATAGTAAAAAATTTTAATTGGCGAAATTTACGTAAATTTTATTTTTGACATGAGATATTTTATAACTTAGACGTCCTATTTTTTTTTATGACCACATTTGTGTTTTTTGTACTGGATTCATAATAATAGATGTAAAAAAGTGAGGAATTTTTGTGGAACAAGCTACAAGGCTTTGTTTTCATTTTCATAGACAACGTGCAATTGTCATATGCGCAATAAATCGAACCACTTGCTTTAAAAGATCACTATAGTACAATAAAATTAAAATAACAATCAAAAAAAAAAAAAAACCTTTCCACTCAAAAGTGTGCAGCCGCCCGGGCAATTTGTATGGGAATGTCGATTTTTTTGTTATTTGACTATTATTTGAATATCAAATAAATATAAAAATTACATTATTACCATGTTCTATATAGATCACGAGTAAGGAGAAATAATATAAAAATTAACATTAACCAATTAATAGTTTTATACAAAATTCATTACCGTGTTTTGATTTCAGTTATTATAAATGTCCGTAGTGTTTATTAATATTGTGTAGGTAGAATTTTTGACATTTACAATCCATACAATGAAAAATAGTTAGATAAGTACATAGTTTGACTACTAAAACTAGATATTTTATTTTAACACATAATATAAAACAGAGGTGCGGTCTCCACCAGTAGATAGATTCAAGGGAAAGGTTTATATTTATAATACATGCCGCTAGTTTACAATAATATACTTAATCTAGATTTCGTAGTTAAGCTATATATGTATAAGGTGCATTTTGAAATATCAGGGTTTAGGAAAATAACTCATCTATTCTTACTGAAAACTTCATATCATGTATGAAAAAATATTATATGTAGTCAGATTATTATTATTATTATTTTGTATATAAATTAGCGGCCCGCCTTGGCTTCGCACGGGTATGTATTATACATATAAAGCTTCCTCATGAATCACTCTATCTATAAAAAAAAACACATCAATATCCCTTGCGTAGTTTCAAAGATCTAAGCATACATAGGAACAGACAGACAGCCGGACGCGACTTTGTTTTAATACTATGTAGAACCGAGGTTCCTGCGTTGTATTGCGGGAAAATTTTGGTACTAAATTGTATATGGTGACATAAATTTCAATACGATGTTATAACATCTAAAAACATATTATATACTGAAACTATTTTAACAGTACTGAACAACTTTCCCCGAGGAACGTATATCGACAAAGAAAAGAAAAAATTTTTCCACTAAAACTTGGTTCAGATGACCGGTAACTTGTATGGGAGGCCAGAGAATATTTTTCACATTTCGATATATGTTTCTTGGGGATAGTTGTTCAGTATAATGGACTGAATTCAGCCTTGGAAAAGTTTGACCCTGTATAAGAACACAGTGGCGCCCTCCTAACTATCAATAGTCATCGGTCTGGGTTTAATTACAGCACCGGATTTTTATAAAGCTAAGGGTTGGCTGATCTATCAGCACGGAACAGCACTTTCCTGTGCTGCTATCCTTTTCTGTCGCTCAGAACAGTAATTCGCTAGAGCGAGAGAGAGCGACGGAACGCTGCAGCACGGCTGGTGCTGAAGCGTTCCGTCGCTCTCTCTCGTTCAAGCAAATGTCGCTTCTGAGCGACTAAAAGAAAATGTCCTTTTCGTTCAGTAAATACATGTGTTATTCAACTGTCACGTGACCGATGTATTGACATACCTTTAAGTAGTACTGTGTTTTGATTGTTTACTATGTGTAAAGATAATTTTAAGCATTTCCAGCTTTTTACTCTGTATAAAAATTAACATTCCCCTAAAATTTCAACTATGGTGCGTTCATGCGACAGCGTCTTTGACGTCAGCGTTATTTTGTTTTATTTAGAAAAACAAACAGAAAAAAAAACGCAGTGTATAATCACGCCCGATAGATTATAAACTCTCGGTGTTCACAATCGTACGGTGACATGTATTGTACATAGGCATGATCAGCCTCTGAATTTAAGACGATACACGGTGTCCAGTGCTGCCCCCATTTGAATTAAATTATTTGTAAGGAAACGGAGATATCATTTAAAATTTTAAGCTACTAAAACCTAGATAACCTTTCAAACTATTTTATGAACCACTGTTTACAGTTTTAAGTGCGAACGTTAAGCTTTAGTTTGCATTTTTGCGAAAAACGGCCACTTTTGGCAAAAACGCAAACTAAAGCTTAACGTTCTTACTTTAAACTGTAAACAGTGGTTCATAAAATAGTTTGAAGGGTTATCTAGGTTTTAGTTTAGTTTAAAATTTTAAATTATATCTCCGTTTTCTTACAAATAATTTATTTAAAATGGGGGCAGCACTGGACACCGTGTATCGTCTTAAGACAAAGTAAGCAGGACTTGCTGTTTTTTCGCAGCAAAATGTTGATATTTTTTGTGCAAATGATGAAATATTGGACATCAAATTGTATGAATATGTGCTTATTTTGAGTTGTTTGGCATAGTAATCAGGTTCTATCGCTTTAGCTAGCACCAAGTCTCCTGCGATAAAATAGTTGTGTGCGTGAACGCACTATTATATTATTTTGTAATGATCAAGTTTTTACTTATTTATAATTCTTATAATATCTACACTTTGTTGAGAGATTTGTTGTTTTTATTTTGTTATTTTATGTAAATATTTAAAATTAATGTTTATTTTCCTAACTTTAGTTGGTAAGTTAAGGCCTATGAAAGTATGACGAGAGCTAGCACAACTTGTACATGGACCAACAAATTGCATTTAAAATTATCTATAAATATTGTGTACAGAGTTTAAGATAATTATAATAATGCTTTGATTTGTCAACACATTATTTTGTTAAAATTGTGAGTAAATAAATGATAAAAAACCAAAAGTTATTTTTCTATTTTTTTTAACTACCGCTGCTTCACACAGATGGCGGGTTTACTTACTTGGTTCCTATTCTTGTCGCTAGATAGCAGCAGCAGTCGTAAAACTTTTAATTTTATGAGGCGATTTTACACCACGTCTCTATTCCCAACGGGCCAGACTAAGACACTTTGGGTCCTGCGGCTCCAAGCAGACAGCCCAGGGCTATGGGACTCAAATGCCACTTTCAGCGTGATGGTGGGCGAGAAGGTGGAAAAAGGAACAAAAAACTGATGGGTTACTAGCCGCATATGCATTTTCACCCATTCCCTCAATCGGCGTCTACGATCTGCGCGTATGCTTAGCATGGAGTATTATAATAATGCTTGAACACATTATTTTGTTAAAATTGTGAGATAATAAAGAAGTTATAAATATTTCTTTTTCTTCAGATGCCAGTCAGAAAATTCAAAGCTTAGATAATTAGAATGTGCTTTGTAAGAATGTTTGTTATGCAAGATATGGGACTGATGACTAGCTTATAGGAAGAAGTCTATTTGTAGGTTTGTTTGTTTGTCATACTTTTACAAATTGACATTATTAAAAATTTCGTAAAAGAGATGTTATAAATAATATGCCTATGATAATTAAGATATTTTGAATTTTTTGATGGCCTCTATTCACTTCGGTATTGGTTGGTTCCGATTGATTGTCACTAGATGGCATTCATAGTAGTAAAAAATTATGAGAAAATTTTACCTACCTACTTAAAATAGCTTTTCTGCTGGACTGATAAGTGAGGATCATCACAAAAAAATGATCGACAATCCCATACAAATCACCAGGGCGGTGGCACACTTTTGTATGGAAATACCGAATATTTTTTTTGTATTTTGGCTTGTTTTAATTTCATTATACTATAATGATCTAGTATAGACCGTGGTTTAATTTATTACGGGTAGGTTTAGGAATAGTATTACATATTTTTATCAATCGATAGCATCGTCAAAGGTCGATAGTTTCGATAGACCAATATGACAGTATGACCGATTTTTGGAACACTCCGTTCTCCACTTACGAAGCAAAAAATAAAAAATACAGTTACGCCGATCCATTTTATTTATTTTTAAAATACTTCATATAAATTACCAGTTAGATTTTATGGATCACCACCCTAGATTGGATTGTTCTTCAGGAGAGCTCTCATCAATGGGCCGTTTATTGGAATCGGCATTTCTGCATGATGTTGATCCCAGTCAGTTCCTCAAAGAAGACAACTCGAGGCTCATCTGCGACGGCGTCCGAGCACCGAGCTGCCCACTCAGGCGGAATAGTTTCCCATTTATAGAAGTGGCCGCTTCCATCTTTCTCAGGAACATGTTCTTGCACGACGTATTCAAAGTCCTCTCCGTCAGAGTTTTTTTTGACTCCGAATCTAAGGAATTTATTATTGAATCCGCGTCCGCGTCGAAATTGAAAATGTTAGTCTGCGACTCCTCGCGCCATAGCTTCTGCAAGTTTAACGCCATCAGTTCCAGTTGCACCTGCGACAGCTCGCGTATCACATCGATCTGGACTGACATCACGTTGTCGCAAGTCCTTAGCAATGAGTTCAGAGTCTCCAACACGTCAGCCCTGCGCTTTTGTATGTTGTATTGATTATCAATACTCCTTTCAAAGAACGCGAGATGTTCGTACAATTCCGCCAATTGTAGAGAACAAGAAATATACTGAGCCGAGTGATGCTCGAAATCGTAGTAGTGCTTTGCCCTCATCAACCATTTGTGCGTGAACGCAAAGAGTTTCCTGGCTTCCTCTACTGAGCACACCTCCTCTAGCGGCACTCTGCTCTCCATATCTTTTAAATCCAGTGAGGGGAAAGTAAACTGTTGTGTGTGTGTTTCAAGACCGCAGTCCCCTTTTCCAATTTTCTCGGCGCCCTGGTCCTTTACGTTTTCTTCCCCAAAATGTTCCGCTTCTTCTTGCTCCTCGAATAAATCAACGGTTTTCCATATGTCTGCGCGCGTCGCCGGTTGGGAGAAGTAACGGTTCAGAATTTTCTTCTTCGATAACTTTAGCAGAGTCAGGCCGTACTTCACCCAGTGATGGCTCAGCTCTAGAAAATGTATCTCGAAGTCAGCTTTTTGTAAAACAAACTTTTCGGGCATGAGCTTGCAGTTGTCGTGGCAGGTCCTCAACACGTGGTACGCAGCGCACAAGTGATGCCTAGCGTTGCCGAGCTGACTGAGGTAAGTGAAGTAGTTGCCGAGCCTAGCCGCCCGCAGTGCCCAGTCCTGGGGCGTGCCCTCTTTCATCTCAAGTTGCCTTCTTAACGCCGTGTGGTTGTAGAGCGTGTATTTTTCATGCATGTTAAGTTTGTTGTACAGGAAGGCTTGCATTTGCACATTATTTGTGATAACTTTGTCAATTTTTTCAGGGTTTACTCGTTTGATTCTGTTTAGTGCTTCGGAAGTGAACAGATCTTCTGCATCTAGAAATTTATCCGGCTGGGCCTTACTGACTTTGTCGTAGAGATCTTCCATGCTCTCGAGGATGTCCCGTGCCTGCGCGATCTGGTCTAGCTGTATCAAGTAGTAACATAGAAGATTTTGAATCCGCAATGTGATGAACAAACATTCGTCGCGTAGTGCATGCGGTTTCAGTTTGTCGAAAGCTGCTTGGAGAATATTTCTCTTATCTACGAGTGATACTGGTATCATCTTAGCAGAAAGCAAGGCGAGATATCCTTCCATAGCTAAGGACCTTATATGGTTGTCATGATTTTCTTTCCCAAATACCTTGAGATCAGTGCTGAGGATTTGGATGTCTTTCTTCAAAGTATGGAGCCTTTCAGATGAGTTCTTGTTTTTGATGGCTACCCTAACGTTTTCAAATGTAGACGCAATACGATTCAATATCTCCATTATGTAAAAAACTCACTTACAATTTAGTGCCAAACTTAGATTGAAGCAAATGTTTCCTTATCAAATTCTGATTTTGCAATGTTTTTGACATGTCATTTGTTCTTTGTAGATCAATGAAAAAAATAAATAGATTCTTATGTGCCAGATTCTTGACATTTGAATTTAAATACTCTTTAGAGCGAATTCAAGAAATGAGAAAAAACTTAAGATGATACATGGAGTCCAGTGCTGCCCCCATTGAAATTAATTATTTGAAAGGAAACAGATAATTTAAAATTTTGGTTTAGTAAGATAACCTACCCTAGATAACTTTCATAAAATAGTTTGAAGGGTTAACTAGGGCTTACTAGATCAAAATTTTAAAGGATATCTCCGTTTCCTTTCAAATAATTTATTTTAATTGGGGGCAGCACTGGACTCCATGTATCATCATCTTATCTAAGGCTGCACCTGATGCTGATAATCTAAATTTTGCTCCCGCTTCAACGCACACGAATATACTTTAGCCAAAGCGAGACAGCGAGCCATGCGGGGCGGGGCAGGATTTTTTTTGCGGAGGATCAATGAGGTTGGTATAGGCGTTTCTGGTATTTGAGTTTAAAAAAAAAATAAGACAAAATTGATGACGTCATTACTGCCCTCTCTATGGGAATATTTTTAAGAACTACCGCTCAAAATGATTGTTTAAACCTAAAGTACCCGTGTACCAAATGGCTATCCTGTACATCGATTTGCGGTTTTTTTACGTAGCTCGACCACTACGGCCTTTTTACGTGTACCTATACATTATACATGGATACTGCATTAAAATCCGTTGTGTAATTTAAAAGATCTAAGCATACATAAATACAAAGAGACACACGGCGAGTGACTGGTTTTATATTCTACTACCTACCTCTATATCTACCTATTATATTTATTTGTTCTTATTCTTAGCTTTACCCAACAGCAGTGCTTTTAAAACACCTATATCGATTGTAAAATCTAGGTCGACCTGAATATGAAATGTTTGATGGAGCTCCCGGAAGTGAATGACCTTTATCGATTTCCAGACAGCCCTGTGCGTCATAATATGAGCCCTGGATGCCCTATATACCTACTTGTGGTCCTGTGGGCTGTAGCCTGTAGGGCTGTAGCCTCACGAGTCACACCCTACTCCTAGAAGTTTATCCGAGGACAAAGAAGTTGCGTCTTAATAAGGTTAACAAAAAAGTTTTATGACATTTTTGAAAAAAATTCAAAATGGCCTACGCTCAAGTGGTGTAGTGGTTTTTGAAAAAAAATTAAAATTGCTTAACATGATATTTTTACGTCTTTAATCCCCATGGCTACGCCCAAGTGGTTATCTTCTCGTTGGGTACGCCGCCATTTCGAAAAATATCCATGTAATTATTGAACCTAGGCTGCTTACAAAAATTAGAAAATAGGTTGATCAATGCGATATGTATAGGAGAACTGACAGCTGGACTGATGCTAGACGGAGGGAGAATACGAAAGCATTTTTGCCTCGTGCAGCATTTCTTCGCGCACGCACCGCGTGTCGCGCCGCTTGTCGCGTCGCGTGTCGCTCCATGTGTCGCGCCGCGTGTCCGTGGACGCGCACTTAGATCGTCGGCAAATCTTAAATGAGACAAGTAGACACCATTTATATTTATTCCTAGTTTGTCCCAATCACGCATTTTTTGATATCTTTTAGAACAGCAGTAAAAAGCTTGGGTAAATGGTGTCCGCTGTCTCACTGGGGTTGCAGTGGTGTCGCTAGGGATTATAGATTTTATATTTGCTGGGGGTGGACCGCCCACTTCGATTGTGATGCCATCCTCACTGGAGCTTAGCCAGATTTCATTTTTAGGGTTCCGTATCCAAGGGGTGCAAACGGGACCCTATTACTGAGACTCCACTGTCTGTCCGTCTGTCCGTCTGTCCGTCTGTCCGTCTGTCCGTCTGTCCGTCTGTCCGTCTGTCCGTCTGTCCGTCTGTCCGTCTGTCCGTCTGTCCGTCTGTCCGTCTGTCCGTCTGTCCGTCTGTCCGTCTGTCACAGGGCTCTATCTCTTGAACCGTAATAGCTAGACACATGAATGTTTTCCGACCGATTATATATAACTGTGGCCGCTATAACAACAAATACTAAAAATAAAAAAAAGTTAAAAATTAAAGGGGGTCGTCATACAAAAAATGTGATTTTTCGGCGTTTTTAACTAGATCTTTAAAAAAAGTTAAAAATTAGAGGGGGTCGTCATACAAAAAACGAGTTTCTTCAGCGTTTATAAACATTTTACGGAGGTACGGAACCCTTCAAGTACGAGTCCGACTCGCACTTGCCCGTTTATTTAATTTAAATTTTCTTCTGGACCTTTGTAATCTATGATTGTGTCAGTCAGCTTTAAGTACTAATACTTTGATATTAAATTGAGGTTTCGATAGTCATCAGGAGTGCTTTCTTTTATTATTCTGCTCTGATTTATCAAATAGGCCAAATCCTCTGACTGTTCTGGCAGTACAGAGAGGGTCGTGCTCCTGCATTGGAGACTAAAAAAGACCTGATCATCATGTGATTTGTCAAATTACCTAGTAGTTTCAGGTTATAATTTTTAAATTTTCTTTTTTACTTTTGGCAAAACTTTATCTGCGGTTTGTGTTTTACAGAGGCGATTACCTATTTGATCAAAGTCTAGATTCAAGTTTGTTCAACAAGTCCGTCAAATTGATTATGCAGGTTTGTTTGGAAAGAATCATGTAGAAATAAAAAAAAATGCCCTTGACTGTACCTACAATTTTGTTTATTACTGCCTATCAGACATATAGTGATGCTGCCAATTTAAAGAGAGCAGACTATTTTATGTAACTAATAGAAAAATTTGTCGTTCTTAGCGTTGTGCCTACTATCTGTGTGCTTTCTTTTTATGAATACAGCTGATCTTGGACAAATCCTCCATTAGCTTTTCCGACCCAAGGTGGATGAGAAGTAGCTGGTACTTTGTATTTATTTTCTCTTAGGCCAGGGAAGGATATTTTAAAAGCTTTTATTTACTTTCACCTGTCCCGTTGTCTGTGTGTCCGTAATCAAATCTTGCAAGATAAATTACACCAACTCCCATTATTCGATTGAGTTGAATCTTTACATATTTATGCAAGTTGGGTAACAAATGTGACAATGCAATAGTATGGTACTAATGACCTGATCACGGAAGGTGACCACGGCATCTCTGTGATAACAAAAAAACATCACCCCACCGAGTTTGGGCTCAATTGTTTCGCCTTGAGGGTTTTTTATAAAATCTTGTTTTTAAATATTATTTTATTAAAATAATTACTTGTTTCGTTGGAGAAGCAACTGCTGTCAACATTTGATTTATTTTATCATACTAAGAACTATAAAAATAGCACTCATTACTCTCGCATGCAAAATTGGTCAAGCTACATTATCGCAAGCGCCATTTGTCTTCCTTACAAAGGTGAGCATTTGGCAACATTCTTTTGAGGTAACCTTACGTGTAAAATTTTTACATCTTGGCCCGAAATGTTCTTTCATACTAGTCTTGGTTCTTCCAAGCTGGTCTGGGAAAAGAAAAAAAAACAGAATGTATCAGCTGCTTCTCTTCCCGTCTAGGTTGTATAAGCCAATGGAGGGAGTGGACGAGGCGCTGAAACATAACAAAAGTGATGCGACTAGCAACTCATTATTTAGATGCTCTTTTTCCATCTTCACGCCTACCTGGCGCTAAATGTGGCCTTTGGTTTGACGGCGTTAGGGATAAAGAAGTGATAGTGTATCTTGGCCCGAAAACATGGCCTATTCTGATGTTATGTGCATAATGCACTTTAAAGAAGAAACAGATGGGACATATAGAACTTTCAAATTCCATTCGCCTACCAAATTTGTAAAAGATACAAGAGTTTAATTATCATTGAACATACCTTCACACCAAAATAGCAGAACGTATATTGGAATGAAATTTAGCATGTAGAGAGCTAATTATTTGGATTAACATACAGGCTGACTTTTTATCCACCTGCTAAATGTTTGGAGCAAGTTCAGTCCATGATACTGAACTACTTTCTATAAAAATAGTTATTAAAAATCTATAAAAAAAATTCGGTGTCCCATACAAAATCCGTTTGGCTGAGCGCTGATTTGTATGGGAGGACGAAAATTTTTTATCGATTTTCAATAACTTTTTTTATAGAAAGTAGTTCAGTATCATGGACTGAACTTGCTCCAAAAATTTAGCAGGTGGATAAAAAGTCAGCCTGTATGGGGTTGGTACTGTTATCTCAAAAAAAGTTGAAGTTCTTCAAATACGAGTATAATTACCCTCTGACCACGTCTTGTTACCCACGCTAGAATAATCATATTATTATATAAATATATCATCTAAATGCTTAAAATTAATTCTTGCTACTTATTACCTACTTATTCATACTATAAAAGTTTTTAGTAAAGGCAAACATATACGAGTACCTATAATATAATTTAGAAAGTTCAGGCTAAGGTTGGTTAAATGCTCTAAGGTGTCATAATCAACGTTTGCGCTATTGCAAAGCCTGCTGTAGTTAGGTGTTTAGGACCACGCGTTGTAATTAGGACAATGTATAAGGGGCTAAGTATTCGGGCCAAGATTTCGAGGCTGGGTGTAAACAGTCCTCTATCTCGTGACCGTCCACTTTCGTCTTTATGTAACAAATAGATAGCTTTAAAATATATCTTGACGTGCCTTTTGAGCTACGTAAAAGGGATGTAGTAAATTTTTATAGCCGTAAACGTGGCCGTACTTACATTTTTGGGAGTTTTGTATTGAAACGATTAATTTCATCCTTTTATGTACCTCATTGATTTTATTGTACATTTCTAACAGCCTGTTCTTTCTTGGAAATAATAGAAAGCCTGCCTTTTGATAAAAACTTGGTAACTGCATTTAAAAATCGGTCCAGTAATTTTTCAGTTATAAACGTACAGATCGACAGACAGATATACGTGGCGGGAGACTTCGTTTTATACCATGTACCTATGGATTTCAATAGCACTAACATTATAGTACCTAAATATACAGATGATTTGGTTTTCTTATTTTATGAACTAAAACTAACATTTCCGACTGTTTTTAGCCTAAGCTATATCTATATACAATGTGGAAGGGACATACCCGTAATAAATTGAACCACGGGCTACACTAGATCACTAAAATATAATGAAATTAAAATAACAGCTGAAGAACAATAAAAAATTTCAGCATATCCATACAAAAGTGTGTGTCATTGTAGTATGTACCCACTGCAAATCGATAAAAAAATTGTATCGTAATATTTCGGTGCACTGCTGAGAAGATATGCCTAAAAGAAACCCAGTTAAGTTCCACCTGATGATATCAACTCCACGCATATCCAGTTCCTTACAGAGGTTTCAAGAACTTATTCTTTTTAAGTTATTTGTGAAGTATATATACATTACGCGGCGTTAGTTAACAAACCTTCATTTGTCGCTGCAGCAGCGCGCAATGGCTAGGTAGTTATTGGTAGCTGCTAAAGTAATGCGACTGATATTACAACTGCACGCTGGCTTCCATTCGCTGGGTTACCAACTAAGGGACTTTTTAGTCAAATTTGGCAAATTTTAATTTAAAAAAAGATTGTATATCAATTTTATTTTGACTTGTTTACTTTTAGGTAGAAAAGATGCTATATTAAAAGACTCTTTAACCCTGTATTTTATTTAAAAAAATACCGATTATTTTTCGTAAACATATACTAAAACACAGAGTATTATATATGTGTCGCAGTTGGATGGTATAAACCGCTAATACACGAAACCTCTAGTTGTTTGGCATTACAGCTCGGTTTTGTTAAACAGCCGAATATCGTTCAGCTGGATTGTCTAAGATTGCGCAACGTGTTACGTTCATTAAAACCGCTAACAATGTTTCCAAACGGCTACCGGTTTTGTGAAACAGTAGTGGTAATCCGCTGGTTGACGAAACCGTTATACAATCCAACTGCGACACTTGCATGATAAGATTTTTTTGACATCGAATTTCATTTCCCAGAACTATTCACGATTTTTATTGCTATAGGTCTGCCCTAACCTAGTAAAATGGATAGAACTTTTCTAGCACTCGCCGGCCGCTACCGCGGCACGGTCGCTTCGCTCGCTCGGCTCGTGCGTGTGTTGGTCGCAGTTCTAACCTAACCTAACCTAAAGGTTTGCCCTAACCTAGTAAAATTAATAGAACATTCTTAAATTCTAAATTGTATATAATTTCTTTAGATAGAATGTTCAACACCTCTAGCCGTATGGATGAATACAAGTCGTTCATTCCATTCCGCGTATTAGGGTTTGCTGTTTTACAAAACCGAGCTGTAATGCCAAACAACTAGAGGTTTAGTGAATTAGCGGATTATACGATTCGAATGCGACATATGCATAATACTCTGTGTATTATGCAATAAGTAAGTAAAATTAAACGAGCAAGAATCGAGTAGAGACTAGTGACGTAACCGCCCTGTACAAATTGTATGAGACCGTGACGTCATGCGGAATTCAAACGCTGTATCTTCTTTATTTTTTGTTAATCAGAGAAAAGTAAAAATATTTTATAATACTTAACTACCTAATGAGTGATTTTTTTCAGTCCAATTTTTACAAAACGTCCATACTATATTAACACTGTCTTTTATAGTCCCCATGGTATAATATTGTCTACCCGCGATATCGAGAACGGCTGGGCGGATGTAGCTGATTTTGGTTTTGAAAAGTTTTTCGTAGTCCAGGGAAGGTTTGAACGGTGAGAAAATATGGAAAAAAAGGAGCGGGAACGGGTGTAACAAAGTTCGCCGGGTCAGCTAGATTTTAATAAATTTATTTCTAACATTATTATTTTTAGGTTAATAATACACTTTGCTCGGGTAATTCAATCACATGTAGTGGCAACGCTCCCAACTGATGACGTATTCTTGTTCTAATGACGTGACCAGCTTTCACGGGAAGAGAGTACCATATCTTATTATACTATGATAGTCCGTACTTTACATTTGCAGTTGGCAACACAAGCCGCTTGCGCTTCCACCCGTGCGTTGTTACTGTTTTTAGTGACCTAGTGAGAGTCGGCAAAGGTGCGCGTGCGCATACGCTGTGAGTGGACGCTACGAAAAGGTAAGTGGTTTTATATTTTGACTACCTCCGTGGTGTAATAGTTAACACGCTGGTACGCCATTTCGTAGGTTCTGGTGGGTTCAATCCCCAGTCAATGCAAGAGGCTTTTTTTGAAATTATCTTGGGACTGGTGTGTTTAATTAATTTAAAAAGTATCGAGTATCGTTGAAATATGATTTTCATTTACCCTGTGTGATTTGTTTTAGATGTGTGTACTTAGATGGTTATTATGATAAATCTATTAGATATGTTAAAATAAACATATTTTAAAATAAACTGTGATATTTAGGTACTTGTACATAGGTAGGTACTCGTAGATTTTTCGTAATTTAATTTTTCGTACAGGCTTCTACTTCTTATCGAGTCGTATTGGTTTTAACGTAGCTTCAATTTTAAATCATCTTTGACCAGTATGTGGCCACGTACTAGCTTTTAAGTAGGTACTTATCAGTTAATAAATTTATAATTTTTAAACTACCTACATTATAAAAATGAACATAGATATAATTCAATTCAATTCAAAATTCAATTCAATTCATCATTTCATCCTTATGACTCTGGACAAACGATTCGTATAACTGAATTTACCAAAAGGCCGGCTGCGCGCATAGTAATAATGTAGGTATATTTTCGATACCTAAACGGGGAGTGATACAGGCTTGCTAATACTTAGGTAAAATAAATGTATAATATTGGTCCTTACATATGAAATTGCCGTTCAGTATCAAAAAAGTGAAACAAGTTTTTTTTAATGAAATTATTATTTAATCAATCGAAGTATGCGCCGTTGTTATCGATACACTTCCGCCATTTTATAAGCAGATCATTGATACCTTTGGAAAAAAAATCCTGGGAGCGAGAGTCTATGAACTGTTTGAAGGCGGTTTTGACTGCCTCATCAGATTTGAAATTTTTTCCTTGTGAAAAGTTATCCAAATTTTGAAAAAAGTGGTAATCGGTTGGGGCTAGATCTGGAGAGTATGGTGGGTGACGCAGAGGTTCCAGTCGCAGCTCCTCTAACTTGGCGATCGTTTGATGTGCAGTGTGTGGTCTAGCGTTATCCTGAAGGAGCAGTAGGCTAGAGCAATTCATCAGTCTCGGTTGTTTAATGGCGAGCTTTTCCATCATTGTTTGCAATTGTTGGCAATACAAGTCTGCAGTAATCGTCTGGCCTGATCTCAAGAAGCTTTAGTGGATAACACCAGCACTGGTCCACCAAACACGGCAAGGCAAGGTTTTGCCGGTTCTCCAGGGTCAAGCCATTGTGATGATCGCTTCCGATTGTCGTACAGGGTCCATTTCTCATCACAAGTCAAGATAAGTTTCAAAATCCCCTCATTATTGTGGCGATTAAGCAAAGAAACGCAGCAAGCAACGCGTGTTTGTTGGTTTGTTCCGTCAATTCGTGCGGTACCCACTTTTCGAGTTTTTTAATTTTTCCGATTTGGCGCAAGTGGATAAGTATCGTTTTGTCACTTACGCCGAAGGCTGCTGCTAATTCAGAAGTGGTTTGAGATGGATCCGCTTCCACTATCGCCTTCAATTCTTCGTTATTCACTTGAGTATCAGGTCGTCCACGAGGCTCATTGTGTAAATCGAAATTTCCAGAACAGAAACGTTGAAACCAAAAACGCACCGTTCGTTCGTTAGCGGTGCCTGGTCCATACACGTCGTTAATTCTTCGAGTCGTTTCTGCAGCACTGGTGCCACGGTGGAACTCGTATTCGTAAATACCGCGAATTTTCAATTTGTCCATAGTTGTTGTTATAGCAATGTTGAAACTCAAACAAATGAAATACGAATTTTAAAACAATATTTTTCTGGCTTTATTTCGAAATAAATTTGAATTTGGAATTCCTAATGAAACGCAAGATATATGATTTTAAAGTTGCCAGTATTGAATATCGGCAATTTCATATGTAAGGACCTAATATTATATATGGGTAGCTATTTTGAACATCATAAAAATGCAATATACAGGGTTATTTTTAATTAACCGGCAACCTTTTTGGAGCAAGAACCACTTTCCATAAAAACCATTATTAAAAACGAAAAAAAGAATCGACTTTCCATACAAATCGGTACTCAACCAAATGGATTTTGTATGAGAGGGCGAAATTTTGTTTTCGTTTTTCGATAGTTGTTTTTATGGACAGTGGTTCAGTATCGCGGGCTGAACTTGCTTCAAAAAGGTTGTTGGTTAATTAAAAATAACCCTGTATAAATATTGTTTTACTACCTGATTGTGCTTCTAAAGTTTTAGTGTAGGTACACCACCAGTTGAACAATATGATATTTGTAACTACCTTCTTATTTATTTTATCTTTGATCAATATCTTGACCTATACAACGAGGTAATAAAAAAAAAACGCAAAACCTCTCAGGTTGTAACCCAGTCCATGAAACAGAACAACTTTTGTTCTACAACATTCGCAAAATACCAGAAATAAAATTCGGATTTCATACAAATTGACTCGATCAGCTGATCAGTTTGTATGAAAATTCAAATTTCTTTTTGGTTTCGTGAAAGTTGTAGAACAAAAGTTGTTCATGGGCTGAGGTATCTGAGAGGGTTTGCGTTCTTTCATTAACACGTTGTAAATGGGTCAACATAATATTTGAAAATATTATAGGTATTATAAATTTTTCACTGCTTATCGTGCTTCTTCCAAAGGAACTTTTGCCATAAATATTATTTTCTTGTTACCTACTGGATTGGTTTTAATACCACATATTTGACAAGCTATTTAAGTTTTTAGTGCAGGCATTGAATAGATCTAAGTCACTTATACACAATTAAACCGCTTCATCATCATATCAGCCACAGGAAGTCCACTGCTGGACATAGGCCTCCCCCAAGGATTTCCAAAACGACCGATCGGAAGCGGCCTGCATCCAGCGTTTTAATTTAATTTTTTAATTAAACCGCTTAAAAAAAAAAAATTAAACCACTTACCACTAATTTACTAAATTTAAATTTAACCTGCGAAAGCGCTAGCAATGCGAACTACCACTTGGCCAACAAGCTCCATTACGATTAACGTGGCCTTTAGCTCTTAGGGTCAGTTCACAACGAGACGCGACGCGACGCGACGTAGCGCGCACTTTGGAAGAAATATAAAACTTGTTTACTAGACAAAAATATACTTATTTCAGCGACAGCCCGCTTTGCCGCGCTGCGTAGCGAGGCGCGGCGGGCTCTCACTCTTTTTGTCTAGTAAACAAGTTCTATATTTCTTTCACGTGCGCGCTACGTCGCGTCGCGTCGCGTCTCGGTGTGAACTGACCTTTACGGTTTGCTGTGTTCACCCCGAAAGTAACGTCATAGTGTAGCTACTAAAAAAACTTCTCTAAATATTATACAGGCTGACTTTTTATCCACCTGCAAAATTTTTGGAGCAAGTTCAGTCCATGATACTGAACAACTTTCTATAAAAAAAGTTATTAAAAATTGATAAATATTTTTCGTCCTCCCTTAAAAAATCCGTTTGGCTGAGCGCTGGGAGGACGAAAATTTTTTATATATTATAGTAGTAAGGTAGGTTATATTTAATATCAGATTTCTTTTTTTTAATTATGTAATTTTATACATATTTTAATCACGCCAGCCACACATATTTTCTGCTTGGTCTTATGGTTGACCGGTAGAGAGTGCCATATGGCATTAGATCCACCAATTGTACAATAGTTTTGTGCAAAAAAGTTTTTAAATAAATAAATAATTTTTTTTATCGATTTTATAATTTTTTTATAGAAAGTTGTTCAGTATCATGGACTGAATCCACCCTTTAAATAGTCAGTATATTTTATTAGATGTTATACATCGCTCATTGAGCGAAATAATAGGCAATTGGAAATAATTTATGGTATAATTTTTATATAAAAAATAGTAATATTTTTTTAAAATGTAAATTTAGGCAAATTTAGAGGTATGTTTGTGATTTTTGTCTATCGAATATATCGCTCTGAACTGACGGGGCCTTAAACCGATACCAAATGATAAGTCGAGACTTGTTTTGGTTGCGGTTGGTGAAGTGAACTGGAAGTGAGCCAGATTTTTGTAGACAGTCAAATCAGATATTAAGATTAGTATGCTAGCTGGTGGTCAAAGATAAAATCAAGGTTAAAGCCTAATTTGGTAATGAACTAGGGACGTGCAAGGGCTTAGCATAGCTTTTAGGGTTCCGTACCAAAAGGGTGTCTAGCCTATTAGTATTAGGTACCCTTTTAAAATGTACTCTGGGGCAAGCTCAATCAGTGTGATTGGTCCTTATATATTTATCACTTCATAGTATAAAACAAAGTCGCTTCCCGCTGTCTGTCTGTCCCTATGTATGCTTAGATCTTTAAAACTTCTTCGACTAAGCGCGTTCCCGGTTGCATCCTCAGCTGTGCTGCTTCGGAGCCCGGGGTGCTCTTTCCCGCTTTTTCATCTTCAAAATATAACATGCATGTCAGTAGTCACCCAAGGATGCCAAAGACCTTGCAAAATGGAGAAGAAATGGCCGGAACAGTATAAATGATTTGGCTATAGTTTTAACGGCCGGCGCCTACCTGACGACAATTCCTTGGGAATGCAATTGTAGCACGAGATGTTTGTGCTTAGTCCTTTAGTCGCCTCTTACGACATCCACAGGAAGAGATGGAGTGGTCCTATTCTAACCCGGAACCACACGGGTCTTTAAAACTACGCAACGGATTTTGATGCGGTTTTTTTAAATAGATAGAGTGATTCATGAGGAAGGTTTATATGTATAATACATACCCACTCGTGCGAAGCCGGGGCGGGCCGCTAGTATTATATATATATTTACTGAGACTCCGCTGTCTGTCACAGGGCTCTAACCGTACAAGCTTGACATTGGAAATGTTCACCGATTATGTATTACTGTGGCCGCTATACCAACAAATACTAAAAATAAGATAAAGTTAAAATTAAAGGGGGTCGTCATACAAACAAGGAACGTGTCTTTTCAGCGTTTTAAAACATTGTACGGAGGTGCGGAACGCTTCCGTACAAGCAATTTTTTTACACCGACCCTCTCTGTACTACGAGAGCCATATATTAGCCAGAGCAGTTAGAGGATTTGGCCTACACTCTCCACGCTGGCCAGACGTGTTGGAGAGGACTCATTGATGTTTATAAGCTTTGTTTAAGGTGAAGATATAGGCAAATGGCCTTGAAGTGTGAAATAAATTGTTAACTCGTAATTATGGTGCTATTTTCCATATTGCTCTTCGTCATGCACTAGATAGCCCTTTGAATCATTTTATGAACTGCCGTTGAAACTATTATTGGTGATCCGTCTAACTTTCAAACTTGCCGTGGCCACTTTTGGCGGAGGAAAGTTTTAAAGCTAGACGGACTAATGTAAATACTTTCAACGGTGGTTCATAAAATAATTTAACCGCCCTACGACTAACGACATAAAATAATTTAAATTTCACCGTTGAAAGTATTTACATTAGTCCGTCTAGCTTTAAAACTTTCCTCCGCCAAAAGTGGCCACGGAAAGTTTGAAAGTTAGACGGATCACCAATAATAGTTTCAACGGCAGTTCATAAAATAATTTAAAGGGCTATCTAGTGCCTGACGAAGAGCAATATGGAAAATAGCACCATAATTACGAGTTAACAATTTATTTCACACTTCAAGGCCATTTGCCTATATCTTCACCTTAAACAACGCTTATAAACATCAATGAGTCCTCTCCAACTCGTCTGGCCAGCGTGGAGAGTGTAGGCCAAATCCTCTAACTGCTCTGGCTAATATATGGCTCTGGTAGTACAGAGAGGGTCGGTGTAAAAAAATTGCTTGTACGCAAGCGTTCCGCACCTCCGTACAATGTTTTAAAACGCTGAAAAGACACGTTCCTTGTTTGTATGACGACCCCCTTTAATTTTAACTTTATCTTATTTTTAGTATTTGTTGGTATAGCGGCCACAGTAATACATAATCGGTGAACATTTCCAATGTCAAGCTTGTACGGTTAGAGCCCTGTGACAGACAGCGGAGTCTCAGTAAATATATATATAATACTAGCGGCCCGCCCCGGCTTCGCACGAGTGGGTATGTATTATACATATAAACCTTCCTCATGAATCACTCTATCTATTTAAAAAAACAGCATCAAAATCCGTTGCGTAGTTTTAAAGACCCGTGTGGTTCCGGGTTAGAATAGGACCACTCCATCTCTTCCTGTGGATGTCGTAAGAGGCGACTAAAGGACTAAGCACAAACATCTCGTGCTACAATTGCATTCCCAAGGAATTGTCGTCAGGTAGGCGCCGGCCGTTAAAACTATAGCCAAATCATTTATACTGTTCCGGCCATTTCATCTCCATTTTGCAAGGTCTTTGGCATTCTTGGGTGACTACTGACATGCATGTTATATTTTGAAGGTGAAAAAGCGGGAAAGCGCACCCCGGGCTCCGAAGCAGCACAGCTGAGGATGCAACCGGGAACGCGCTTAGTCGAAGAAGTTTTAAAGATCTAACCATACATAGGGACAGACAGACAGCGGGAAGCGACTTTGTTTTATACTATTAAGTGATAAATATATAAGGACCAATCACACTGATTGAGCTTGCCCCAGAGTACATTTTAAAAGGGTACCTAATACTAATAGGCTAGACACCCTTTTGGTACGGAACCCTAAAAGCTATGCTAAGCCCTTGCACGTCCCTAGTTCATTACCAAATTAGGCTTTAACCTTGATTTTATCTTTGACCACCAGCTAGCATACTAATCTTAATATCTGATTTGACTGTCTACAAAAATCTGGCTCACTTCCAGTTCACTTCACCAACCGCAACCAAAACAAGTCTCGACTTATCATTTGGTATCGATTTAAGGCCCCGTCAGTTCAGAGCGATATATTCGATAGACAAAAATCACAAACATACCTCTAAATTTGCCTAAATTTACATTTAAAAAAATTTTTACTATTTTTTATATAAAAATTATACCATAAATTATTTCCAATTGCCTATTATTTCGCTCAATGAGCGAATTCGGTATTTAAGCGTAACATATAATTTATAACATCTAATAAAATATACTGAAACTATTTATAGGGTGGATTCAGTCCATGATACTGAACAACTTTCTATAAAAAATTATTAAATCGATAAAAAAAATTATTTATTTATTTAAAAACATTTTTGCACAAAACTATTGTACAATTGGTGGATCTAATGCCATATGGCACTCTCTACCGGTCAACCATAAGACCAAGCAGAAAATATGTGTGGCTGGCGTGATTAAAATATGTATAAAATTACATAATTAAAAAAAAGAAATCTGATATTAAATATAACCTACCTTACAACTATAATATATAAAAAAATTTCGTCCTCCCAGCGCTCAGCCAAACGGATTTTTTAAGGGAGGACGAAAAATATTTATCGATTTTTAATAACTTTTTTTATAGAAAGTTGTTCAGTATCATGGACTGAACTTGCTCCAAAAATTTTGCAGGTGGATAAAAATTCAGCCTGTATAAATATTTAGAGAAGTTTTTTTTGTAGCTACACTATGACATATGTTCCTTGGGGAAAGTTGTTCAGTATCATGGACTGAATCCACCCTTAAAATAGTTTTAGTATATTTTGTTAGACGTTATATAATTTAAAGAAATGCGCTCTTTAAAATAATACTTAATCGAAGGAAATATAGAAAGAAAAAGAGGAGTAGGAAAATCCCAGAAAAAGAGATTTTGATCAAAAGAAAAATTAAATGTAAAAACATATAAGAAGGTTAAGGCCGTACCTGAATTTTCCGAGGTCCAGTTCTGCCCCCATTTAAAATAAATCATTTCAAAGAAAACGGAGACATCATTTAAAATTTTGCAACTATCAAGTCCTAGATAGCCCTTCAAAGTATTTTATGAACTACTGTTTACAGTTTATAATGAGAACGTTAAGCTTTACTACGCACATTTGCCAAAAGTGGCCGTTTTTCGCAAATGTGCGTAGTAAAGCTTAACGTTCTGACTTTAACACATAATATATATATATTGAAAGTAATATTGGTAGTCCGTCTAGTTGGCGAAAACCCGTTTTAAAACTAGACGGAATAGTAATAATTTCAAAGGTTATTCATAAAATAGTTAAAAGGTCTTTTTAGACATTGATACAAATCAAATTTTTAAATATCACCATATTTAGTTTTAAACAATTTATTTCAAATGAGGGTGCCACTTATGCTACCATTTCACCTTAAATTTTTTCTTAACGTCAAAAACAAACATTTTCTATGGGATTTGGATGAAACATCCATCTATGACGTCATAGTTCCTTAGAGTCAAATACCGCTCTTAATAACTATCCGTTTTTCTGCATTAATAAATCTAAAATCACGTTCAAAGTGGATGTGATCAATGACAAGTGGCATTATTTTGCGACGTTTCATTCTATTAACAGTAGAAAATGATTTATTTTTGACTCAGTAAAATACCCAATTCTCCAGACCTCCAAATGAGGTCCTCCTAATCCTTAGATACTGTAGCTATTGCGACCGTCGTGCGCTCGTGCGTGACACTTTCAGATATCGTATTTATAACTGGACAGTTTTCCTTATGTCCTGTAGGTATATCTACTCAGTAAGTAGGTATACAGGACATAAAGGACCTCAACCTGTCCCGGCGCTCTAGGCGAGTTCCCACATAGAAGATAGGTAGGAGAGGTAGAAATAGAGACCCGACAACAACACAGATTATTATAATTTATTATCTGATACTGACTGTTACATAAAAGTAATGAGTATAAGAGACTGTTATAAAATAATAATATTTAATAAGGCACAAAAGATAGATAGAAGTAATCAGCTTCAGAGATAATGGTGGAATGAGTGAAAAGGGATCAGTCAATGATTTGAAAATGGAATGAAAGGGAAATTGAAATGAAATGAAGAATGGAAAAGGGACAGGATGAGATGAAGAAAGGAGGTTAGGACATGATGCATGCAGCATCGTTACAAAGTAACTGGCATATAACGATAAAGTAACTGAAAGTAACTGAGTTACTGACATAAGCAGGGTTAACTAGGCTATCCCATAGTGACATGTCCAAACCCTTTTTGTGTACTTCCTGATAAGTTCAATCTAAACCCATATTTTTATAAGTACTACATTCTATATTAGGTTAGTAGGTCATCACAATCCGAGTGTATTCCCAGTTGCATACTCAAAAACAAAAATTCCTATGATTCTATAACAAAAACAAGTGAATGCGTAAATGAGAATAATGTTACGTATGACTGTGTATTACGTACCTACTTATTTGTATTTGTATGTATATTAATAATAGGTATATTCCTGAAAGTTAGTACCTATGGCAAATTGATTATTTCAGTTGAAGCAGATGAAACACTGTGTTTCACAAAGTTTCATTGGGCAATCAGTGGAAATGAGGAATAATCACGTGTCATACAATTTTTTTGTAAACAACTTACGTAATATAATATGGCTAAAAACGCGTGGGCTTACAGATTCGTGAAGGGTTCTCCTGCGGGAGATCTACGCTACGCGGATCGGGATAAATACGCGTTCTTTTTTACTCGGGAGATAAACATCTTATATAAAATCTCATCGCACAAATTTTATGGCGAACTCTTTTAACTTACAAGCTATACGGCTCTGGAATGCTTTACCCATTGACATCAAAGATATTTCGACAAAATTTTCTTTTAAGAGAAGAGTGCACTAAGAGTGCACTCTTCTTTTTGATAGATGTTAGTATCTTTCTTTATTTTTCACCATCATCATTCATTATTTATATATATTGTAGGTGCGTATATATTTATTTGTTATATGTATTATAGATAGTCTTATGTACGTATGTAGGTATATTCTATGAGTTATATTTTATATGTATATTATATATTATATTATGCACATTTTTTAATACTTTATTTGTTTGCAACATGATTTGTTTCTGTTTATCCCTATGGTTGACTGGGAGAGAACGCTTTTAGCGTTAAGTCCGCCAATTGTACCATTTTTTTTTAATGTGAAACAATAAAGTTTTTTAAATAAAATAAAAAATAAAAGTTATCTCTTTTCTTATATAACTTATTAGCTTTTTATAACCACAAATTCACTATCGTGTATCCCATTTGGATGCCAGGTACCAAATCTGGCTACGAGATGGGACTAAAAGGTATTTAAGAGCCGCGCTCTTGCTGGTGGAGTGCTTTCCATATCTCTCTTTTCTCAGCTCAGTTCGCATACTTGAATTTTCCGAGGTCCAGTGCGCAGCATTCAGGAAAATTCAGGTACGGCCTTAAGCTTCTTATATGTTTTTAAATTTAATTTTTCTTTTGACCAAAATCTCTTTTTCTGGGTTTTCCTACTCCTCTTTTTCTTTCTATATTTACCTTAAAGAAAACCCCCTTGACTTCCCGCCAAAAACTCCATCAGTGGGATTTGTCCGTATTTTTATATTTTTGATTTGAATGAACGAAACTAATTTTTTCGTCAAGTCTTTCAAATATGTATTTCTTTGTTTAAACTTTATTACACATAAAAATTGTACAAATGGCCAAGTAGAGAAATAAATTCGGATGGTGCGACAGAATGCGTAAACAAAATTGAAAAGCATAAATACCTACAAGTGTTACTAATATTAATTTTAAAAAATATATACTTATTTTATCGGATATGTGTTAAATGCAGAAATTATACATGTATACAATTCCAAGGTATTGTATAAATTTCCAAAATAGTGATAAGGAAATGTATGAGAAATATAATACCCAAATAGTCAGTAGCCCTGCCTTCCCCTAAATCCGGCCCTGCTAAGGATACCATACTTATATTAAATTTGTTTATTCTCATAATAATACATAGTATATATATTAATTCTGTGATAATGTAGCATTTTTATGACATATAAATCTCTTTTCTATTGAAATAACTTACTATGTTGAAATATACTTATATACGTACGGATATCAACCAAAATTTCCCTTTTTTATTTATTTGCGCTGATGTTTTTTATCGGATTGCAACAAACATGGTCCCAAAATGACCGGTGCAGCGATGTTAGGCCTAGTGCTTTGTAATTTTTTTTTTTTTACAAATCCAAAGTAAGTTTTAAACTTATGTTATGGGATACTAATTTTCAAAAAATGTTATGTTTTGCGTTAATACCCGTATCCGTCGTCTTAATCTTACCGCGTTACCGATTGCATCCTCAGCTACTCTGCTTCAGAGCCCGGGGTGCGCTTTTCCGCTTTTTCTTTTTCAACTATAATATACGTGTCATTGGTCATCCAAGGATGCCAAAGACCATGAGATATGAAGAAGAAATCTCCGAAACAGTTTAAATTATTTGGCTATAGTTTTACGACCGGCCTGACGTCAACCCTCATTGGAAATGCAGTTGTAGCCTTGTAGCACAAGATGTTTGTGCTTATTCTATGAGTCATCTCTTGCGACATCCACAGAAAGAGATGGAGTGGTCTTCTTCTAAGCCAGAAGCCTCACGGCTGTACATGGTAATACCTGTATCCGCATGTAAGAGTATGTAATAATGATACAATGCAATAGCACAGAATACATAAGGCAATAGTGTAAAAGTAATAGTATTTTACAATTCCGAAGAGAACAAAGAAATGGAAGCGTTCAAACCAGATGCATTTGCTTGAATATCGTAGAGAGGAGAATGCACACAGTTTGCAAGGACCTTTAAATCCGGGCGTCAGTCTGATAGCTTATTGCGACTGCGTGCACTACATCAAAATTAATTCAATATTTTCTTTGCATGTGTGCAACCGGAACGGACAGGTGAGGAAAGGGGGCTCCCCCCTCCCTTTGCCACGTCGCAGGCTTTCAGGGCAGGGGCGAATCTAGATAACCTAAGGCCCTGGTGCGAAAAAAGCGGGAGCACTATTAAAACGGTCTCCATTTTAGCATTGACAAAATTTTATCATCACTACATAGTATAAAACAAAGTCGCTTCCCGCTGTCTGTCCCTATGTATGCTTAGATCTTTAAAACTACGCAACGGATTTTGATGCGGTTTTTTTTAATAGATAAAGTGATTCATGAGAAAGGTTTATATGTATAATACATACACGTGCGAAGCCGGGGCGGGCCGCTAGTATTAATATAAAACAGGTTATGTCATTTTTTAGCCGTGTGGTTCCCGGCAGAGTAGAAAAGGACCACTCCAAGTCTTCCCGTGGATGTCGAAGAAGGCGACTTAGGAAACACAAGCCAGCGTGGGGAGTGTAGGCCAAATCTTCTGACTGCTCTGGCTAATATAACGTGTAACAAAAAATATACTGAAACTATTTTAAGGGTGAATTCAGTCCATGATACTGAACAACTTTCCCCAAGGAACATGTGCATGGTGTTGAAAATTTGCGACATAAACGGCTGTATATTTTGACTAGCAGTCCACCCCGGCTTCGCCCGTGGTACACACATAGCCTATGTCACTCGGGAATAGTGTAGCTTTCCAACGGTGAAAGAATTTTTTAAATCGGCCCAGTACTTTTTGAGCCTATTCATTACAAACATACAAACATACAAAAATAGGTACAAATCTTTCCTCTTTATAATATTAGTGTAGATTGCGTTGGCTTAGAAGTTGTTTTTTATTACAGCTCCAAGGGACAGTAGACTTGAGTATTTGATATGAATTTTGTTTGTTACCTTCACGCGTTCTTAAAAAAGGGTTTTGACAGGCAGACAAACGGACAACCAAGTGATCCTATAAGGGTTCCGTTTTTTCTTTTTGAGGTACGGAACCCTAAAAAGACAGAAATTGCCGAAAGGGCGACTAGCTCACGAATGTACTGATGGCAAGGTATCATAGCGCAGATTTAGAGCTGGTACTAAAGGTACTAAAGGTTCGAGGGTTTCCTCAGCTGTGGGCCCCAGTGCATGACTCCGCTAAGCCCTTCGGTAGTTGCGCCTCTGTTTTCAGCGCATCGGATCACGCAGGCCTTGCATCCTGCAATCAATATTCTAGGCTTTTCCTAGAAATCGTAATGCGTTATCGACGCACTGCCCGGCGCAAGGGAGGGTGATTGATGGCGGTGGGTTGCACCCCACCACCCTTTTACATAACGGTTTTCTCATATAGGGGTATATAGGTATATATACGGGCTCCGTTTTGAGCTATGACATTATGTATTAATATTACAGTTAAAAGGTCTTTTGAGATAAATTACAAATATTTTAAGGGATATTCCATTTTAAACACTTTTCCATTGAATGTACGGTATACCGTATAAGTTATGTAAACTACGTCAAAGCGCTACAAATCTCTACCACTTAAAACTGTTAGTATTGGCCAAGTGTTATATTACACCTCGCAACGGATGTAGTATTTATTTGACCACTTTCGTGGCGTAATGCTTAACACGCTAGACCGCTAATCCGGAGGTTCTAGGTTCGATTCCCAGCCAGGGCAAGTTGGAAAATGGCCTTTTTCAAATTGTCCTGGGTCTTGGGTGTTTATCTATATATGTATTTATCATAAAATATAGTATCGTTGAGTTAGTATCCCATAACACAAGTTTAAAAACTTACTTTAGGGCTAGCTTAATCAGTGTGATTTGTCCTTATATATTTATTTATTTATACGTATTATCCTATCATACATACAAAGTGAACTTTTAACCACGCGCCAAATTTTTAGAGACAAGTTCAGTCCATGATAGTACTTTTCATAAAAATATCTCATAACTCCCATACAATTTAGCGTTCAACCGAACTGACTTTCTATGGGAGGACGAGAATTTTATTTTGATTTTAGGTGTTCAGAATCAGAATCATAAGACTGAACTGGGTAAAATGTCACCCTGTATCTCTGTATAATAAAAAAGTAGAAACCACATGCCTGTACATTTAATTTATTTATCAAAAAAAAATGCGTGGGCTATAAGAAACGAGTAACAGAACAAAAAAAAAGGATTTTTTATTTTTATCTTTATGTATACGATAATCACAACAATATTTTAAAAGATAAGAAATAACTAGGAAGGTCTTTTTGCCGATACGATACCGATTCCGATACTCATATAAAAATATCGGCGATATTACCGATACGCATAGTGAGTTTAAATAAAGGTACAAAAAATAAAAAAAAAAATTATTCTTTTATATTTAATATTAAAAAAATACAGACTTAGATGCAAAAATCTAGGAGACCCTGGACGCGTGACGGGTTAATTATGATATGTAATGTAATTCTATATTTTATTGAGCAAGGTAAAAATACTAACAACAAAAACCAACAGAAGAATCTAGTGAAATGGATACTATGCAAGGCCAAAGCAGGCGAAACAATACACTGAATAAAGCGCGGGGATTTCCAGAGTATAGTTCGTGCCTCATTTACAAAAAAATAGACGAACAGCACTCGCGTTTACATTACTTTCTTGAAGCGCAAAATTTAAAAAGTATCGTTGTATCGGCAATAAAAAATATCGCCGTTGCTGATATATCGGGAAACCCGAAGTATCGCCGATATATCGGCATCGGTATCGGTATCGGATGCATCCCTAGAAATAACATACCTACAATAAATAAAAAAAATACCAAAAATCTAAGGATAGGTTTAAACAAACGCTAGATGGCATTTGGGACCGTGCCTTCCGAAGAACGGAATAATTTTTTTTTTCACATGTCAGGTGACTGAACCCTGCAATATCCTAACCAGACTGAAAACAACTTTTCACAAAGTATGCTTCCCAGTGGTTAGGTACTCGTAGATATGTACCAATGTCTTTATAATGCGACTTAAAAAAAAAGACTTCTCAATTCTAATGTACCTACCTATTTTTTATGTTTATTTGCCAATAACATATGCGTTTATGAACCGGTTCCGAAATTTCTTTTTTATTTGTAAGGGTATGCAAGAATGGGACCTCCCATTGTCACCAAGTCAAGATCTAATGACGGAATCCTCGAGAAATCGAGGGAGCTCATACAAAGTGTTAATGAAATAACGCAAAACCTCTCAGATGGTACCTCAGCCCATGTACAACTTTCAGTAAACCCAAAAAAAATAATTTGAATTTTTAAACAAACTGATCAGCTGATCGAGTCAATTTGTATGAAGATCCGAATTTTATTTTTGGCATTTTGGGAATGTTGTAGAGCAAAAGTTGTTCAGTTTCATGGACTGAGTTACAAACTGATTGGTTTTGCGTTATTTCATTAACTCTACGTTGTTAATTAACACACCACAACAAAATTAATAAATTAAGCATCTGTATTCAGAAGTATTAGTTGGTGAAGTCCTGATGATGAAGGAGACCAGGAATTTTAGTCTCTACTTTTTGTTTAAATTAAACGGTTCTTTTCATTATGTGAACTACCTATACATACCTACATAAGATAGTCAAATTACCTGAGCAGTTTATATTTAACCATTACCGATAAGCGCAAGGTAAAGACGCAGTTTGGAAATATTTTCATGACTAAATTGCTTAAGGCCGTACCTAAATTTTTCCAGTGCTGCCCCCATTTAAAATAAATCATTTCAAAGAAAACAGTGACATCATTTAAAATTTTGCTACTACCAAGTCCTAGATAACCCTTGAAAGTATTTACTGGTATATAATACTTTGAAGGGTTATCTAGGAATTGGTAGTAGCAAAATTTTTAATATGTCTCCGGTTTCTTTGAAATGATTTATTTTAAATGGGGGCAGCACTGGACCCCGGAAAATTCAGGTACGCCCTTAACATTTTTTTAAATAGTATATTAATTTTAAAATTTTAAGAAGGCAGGCATCTTGTGAAGTATTCGAACAAACAAAAAAGAATCACTTCAGGTCAAAGTTCTAGTGAGCAGAAATACATGAAGTTTCGACAGTTCTCTTCGTATTCCGCCTTAATATAGGTACCTAACGACGAAAGAAAAAGAAAATAAACTTCTTACGTAAATATCCGATTGTTTACAGATTGAATTTCACGAGAAATTTTTTAATGAACGTAACAAATGAGAGGAACTAATGGAGTGAAAGAGTTCTCAGAAAACTCTAATAGCGTTGTTTAAAATTTATTTAAGATGTTGACAGAGGTGGCACAAAGAATCAGTCATTCAGAAACTCTCCCTTCTAACCTAAGGAATATGCATGTAATACCAATCCGGCTCATATTTTTATTTTACAATTTCTATTAATACGTTACCACGCCTAGTTAATTATTTTTCTTACTGACTCTTATTTGGATTAGAAATAAATTATTGAAAATATGCAAATATTTCGCGGGAACTTTTGACAAACAAAAGGGAAATGACGACAAAGTTCACAAAAAGGAAATGACAAGTTCGGGTGCGTTCGGTAGGACTGTCCGTCCATGTAGTTTGACTATCGATGACATTCGAAATGTATGTACTTTATATAGAGGTTTAACAAACATCACTGGCTGATAATATCGAAAGTACCCAAAAAAGAAAAACATGCGTTGACAGCTTCTGTCTCTAGCGGATATTGCAGACGTTGACGTCATATTTTAAAATGACGTGTTTTAGTTGTTATAATCTACTTGCTATTTTTAATATTTATTTTCTACACCATATACATGTTTTTCGGCACTGATTTATTTGTTGCGGCTATTTCTCGACGAGGACTATCGATTAAAAATATAAAAAAAATGCATGCATACTCTCTAAATGCGAATGGTTGACAGGGTTACCTATCAACATGATGTACACTACGTATTGATATGAATAAAAATAAAAAATCAAATGTTTATAGCCTCGTATTCGCGAGAAAGTTAAAAGATTTAAGACCACTTCAAAACGAATAAGAACACGTGGACTTGTTAACTGGACGACAACTTAATAAAGCTTTTAAGATAAGGTTTTATTAGGTATTAAAATTACACCCGAAACACTATATAATAAGTAAGCTGATTTTACTGGTTTTGCCGAAGTTTTTAACATTAATGTGTACTAATCGTATTTTGCTGTCGAAAAGATAGGAATAAATTTAGTTTTGAGTTGAGTTTTAGTTAGTTAGATGCAAAGTTATTTTATATCAATAATGTTTTAAGATTAATAAATAAAATTTCAATTTTAATTTTAGTAAGTATATAATTTTTAATATTTAATTTGTATTTTAGGTTTAAGTTTAATTTATATATTTTATTATTGTGTAATTATCTAATAATAAATAATCTGTTATAATCGTATTCCTTTAACATATAAACTTAACACCAACAAAAACAGATAAGGAAATTAAAGAAAAATAATAACCAACAAAGTTGGAATAGTTTCTTACAGAAAAATATACTGTAATATTAAAATATACTGTAATATCAAAAGCTTTTTTTACAAGCTTTTATTAGCTTGCCCTGTATGTTGCTTTTCTGGACAAATTTTGCAAGTTAAATTTGAGCTACTTCCTGGTTCCTAATTGAGATGAAATTTTGAATGCTAGTGTAAATCAGAAGACAATGCAATATTATTATGACAAGAAGCTGATCTGATGATGGAGCCGGAAGGTGGCTATAGGAATTCTGTAATCAAACGACGCAACCCCATCTAGTTTGGGCTTATTACATTTGTCTAGGTGAGTTCTTTGACCTACAATAAAAAATTAAAAGAAAATTTATTTTTTTAATTTTATTTACTTTAGGTACTTAAGTATAGAAATAACAATCACTGCTTGAATTGACCTTTGAGGCCAATGTAGGAGTAGCGATCTATCTTATTATCGAAACAATTTTACTATGGCATTAACAAAAAATCTATGACTGAAGCCGAATTTTTTTTTGTTTACATAACAGTTCATTTCAATTTGGGAAAGATTTCAAAAAAAATATGTACCTACTTATATATATTTCTTTTAATAATTAAAATCATAACGTAAACTTCTCAAATCATTACATTCGTTTTTTTCTTGCCCTTTATTTGGAGTTCCGAATCCAAACCAAACAGTTCAGTCATATTTTATTTTTTATTTCTTTCTTGCTTGCCAGTAATATATCGTACTCCACAGACAGCTAAACCTTTTTAAGTTGAAATGTAGCCATAAGAACTCAGTAATGGAACGATTGAAACGTATCGTCGAAAAAATTAATTAAAACTCTTTAGTGCAATTTTATTATACTTCTATCTTAAAATAAAAATATTTTCTTTTTTAACTATAGGAGAGGTGCGTTAAAGGCCGTACCTAAATTTTCCAGGGTCCAGTGCTGCCCCCATTTAAAATAAATAATTTCAAAGAAAACGGAGACATCATTTAAAATTTTGCTACTACTAAATCCTAGATAACCCTTCAAAGTATTTTATGAACTACTGTTTACAGTTTATAATGAGAACGTTAAGCTTTACTACGCACATTTGCGAAAAACGGCCACTTTTGGCGTTCTCAATTTAAACTGTAAACAGTAGTTCATAAAATACTTTGAAGGGTTATCTAGAACTTGGTAGTAGCAAAATTTTAAATGATGTCTCCGTTTTCTTTGAAATGATTTATTTTAAATGGAGGCAGCACTGGAGCCCGGAAAATTTAGGTACGGCCTTAATCGGTTGAGAAGCGCCAAAATGCGATTGCAAGATTTGACCTGAACAAATATACATATACATAACCTACATTGCAAGTTGAATAGAAGCTTGTAAAAACATAGACACGCACGGAGCAGGCATGTGGGTAATGCTCTTCAATCAATCATCAACAGGTCTTTTGTCTCCACTGCAGGAGCACGACCCTCTCTGTACTACCAGAGCCATATATTAGCCAGAGCAGTCAGATGATTTAGCTTACACTCTCCACGCTGGCCAGACGGGTTGGAGAGGTCTCACTAATGTTTTTAAGCTTTGTTTAGCTTGTGTTTCCCAAGTCGCCTTCTACGACATTCACGGGAAGACTTGGAGTGGTCCTATTCTACTCTGCTTTGCCGGGAACCACACGGCATCCGGTAATTTGACAAACATTATCACCGGTCAGAGTTCTCGAGGATTGAATCATGGCATAGTTAGAGATGGTATTCTCTTCCCGCGATAGCCCAAGACTACGTCACGAATGTTACGAGTGTTACAACTGATTGTACTTTTCAGTACTTTGACTCTCTAAATTAGTTGATAAATATAAAATACTATAACTAATTTAATTATTTCGTATATCGTGTCTGTTTAATTTTAGTTTTTTTTTTAAATTGCATATCATTTATTCATAAATAACATTATCAAACTAAGTATAACTATGAATACTAAACTATTTATTTATTGCGGTTTGTTAATAATCGTGCCACAATTGCATTCCCAAGGAATTAAGGTCAGGCGGCGGCCGGTTGTAAAACTTTTCACACAAATACATTTCCAAAGAGGGTTGACGTCAGGCAGGCGGCCGGTTGTAAAACGGCTATTTCTTCTCCATTTGACAAGGTGTCTGGCATAATCGGGTGACCATTGACATGCATATTATATTTGAAGAAGAAAAAGCGGGAAAGCGCACCCCGGGCTCAAAATCAGCACAGCTTAGGATGCAACCTATGCGGTTAGACGAAGAATTGGTTTGTTAATAATTTTTCCTAAAAACCGACTCCAAACTACCCAACAGATTTTGATAAACCTCCTATGGGACCACTTGAAAAGCTACGAACAATGATCGACAAGTAAATAAATCAAAAATAATTAAATAAAAAAAAAAAAACCCAACCATCCAATTTTTTTAGGAGTTTCTTCCATATCTCCAAAGTTATTCATAATATCTTCACCAAATTAAAATGGGACCAATAAGGAATATGCATGTAATACCAATCTGGCTCATATTTTTATTTTACAATTTCTTGTAATACGTTACCACGCCTAGTTAATTATTTTTCTTACTGACTCTTATTTGGATTAGAAATAAATTATTGAAAATATGCAAATATTGCGCGGGAACTTTTGACACACAAAAGGGAAATGACGACAAAGTTCATAAAAAGGAAATGACAAGTTCGGGTGCGTTCGGTAGGACTGTCCGTCCATGTAGTTTGACTATCGATGACATTCGAAATGTATGTACTTTTATATAGAAGTTTAACAAATATCACTGGCTGATAACATCGAAAGTACCCAAAAAAGAAAAACATGCGTTGACAGCTTCTTTCTCTAGCGGATATTGCAGACGTTGACGTCATATTTTAAAATGGCGTGTTTTAGTTGTTACAATCTACTTGCTATTTTTAATATTTATTTTCTACACCATATACATGTTTTTCGGCACTGATTTATTTTTTGCGGCTATTTCTCGACGAGGACTATCGATTAAAAATATAAAAAAAATTCATGCATACTCTCTATTTGGTAGTAAAGGCTTTCAAATAAAAAAAGAATCATCAAAATCGGTTCACAATTGGAGAAGATACCGCGTAATAAACATACATAAAAAATACAGTCGAATTGATAACCTCCTCCTTTTTTGAAGTTGGTTAAAAATAAGAAGCCTTTTTATTTCTGAGTTAGTATGACTAACTATTTACAATTTTAAGTTTAAACAAAAGTATTAAAAGTTAATTAACAAATTTAAAAAGAGAAGAATTTAATTTTACAAAAAAAGAAAAATTATGGAAATAAAACTATCTAATAATAAAATACTTTTTTTACATTACTCTTCCAAAGAGTGCCAGTGGATGGAAGTTGACAATTATACCCTTTTAAAGAAATAAAGAATTTTCCAAATCGGTCCAGGCGTATTTGAGTAATCGGACAACCAACATACATAAAAATAAAACAAAAGATTCCGCTGAATTGAGAACCTCCTCCTTTTTTGAAGTCTGTTAAAATATGCACTTTGCTAATTCAATCACACACAGTGGCATAACTTCCAATAGATGACGTATTCATGTTCTAATCACGTGACCAGCTGTCACGGGATGAGAATACCTTATTTTATTATACCATGAAAATAGATACAGCAACAGAATAAATAATACTAACGTACAGAAGTCTCACTCAGCAAAGAAATTCAAAGAAATATCTACTCAACGAGATCTATGTACTTACGTACTATCTACTCAATGTGGCGAGCGATATGGTTTAATTTAGCTCCCGTCAGAACTAGCACCTTTTCGTATAGATACCTAGACATCCATTGCAAGCCAATTTCATTCGGACAACCGATTCGTATAACTGAATTTACCACCCGGAGGGGCGGCCTGCGCGCATAGTAATAATGTAGGTACATTTTCGATACCTAAACGGGGAGTGTCACAGGCCTGATACAGCATAGATGTTTTTATTTTTATGAGATACGCACGAAGCAGCCTTGTTGGAAATGCTATCTCCGGCAATCCGACCGACATTATCACCGGTCAGAGTTGTTGAGGTCTGAATCAGCTCCCGAATAGGACGTGGTGTGATGCAACTTCTTGCCCAACTGCTGACTAAGTGGTATGCGACAGCCTTTTGTTGAATACATTCCGTAATTATCGCGAGGCTTGTAAAGTTGGCCATTCTTTGGATTTACTCGGAAATGAGGCTTACTGATGTGGTTACCTGCTATTATTTTAAGGCTTATTAGGTGAAGTTACAGTTGGGCAGATGAGTGGATCAAAAATATTTTTTTTGGTACTGTTAAGACAAAGATATTTGTACATAAGGTACGAGTACATTATTGCTTTTTTTAATAAGAGAATAAAACGTCAAAAAATAGTGCCACTTGTCATTGATCATATCCATTTTCAACATGATTTTAGATTTATTAAATGCAGAAAAACTGATGTTAAGAGCGCTATTTGACTCAAAAAAAAATTATGACGTCACGGTTGTAATTTTCATACAAATCTGATTTGACTTGTTGTCATCTAGCGGACTTTCAATAACAAACTGTAGAAAGAAAAAGAGGTGAGTCTTTTACCGTTTACCCAGCAATGGGACCTCATAATTAGCTAAAATAAAAAAATAAAAAAAAACAAGCTTTTACATAAAATAATGAACTAAAAAGTTTAAAGTGTTCGTCAATATAAATCAATTGAGCCCTAACTCGGTGGGGTTTAAGTTGTTTTATCACAAAGATGCCATGGTCACCTTCCGGGTTCATCGTGAGTTCAGGTCATTGGTACCATAATATTGCATTGTGACCTAATTTACATAAAGTGCAATTTAGCTTGCAAGATTTAATTACGGACACACAGAGAACGGGACAGGTGCAACTAAACGAAAGCATGTAAAATACATTAGTGTACTCACTAGAGGCGATATTTTTTCATCACATATTATTTATTTAGATAAATACATTAGTATTCTTAATTTACTAATATCTAAATGAATTATTTATCCTAAATGACACTGCGAGGCCTAGCTTAGAGCAAAATGCATCATTTGAAAACATTTCTTCTTCGAAATCGATAATAATAAATGTACAGACATATCGATAACATACGAAATAAATAACGTTAATGAGTTCAGAGGTACACGTATTTTCGTCTCAATAGCATGTTACTGTCATAATCATCGGGCCATAAATTGCACTTTTTACGGCTTTCTGCCCGAAAACCACTCGTGGTCGTCTTCAAAAATGCATTTTACATTCGTGATAAAGTGTTGTGACAGAAACGCTGGCAACCGGACGGCACACCGGCACAAACCAAATTTGATTAAACTTGTAATGTTCATATGTTGAATGAATGAATGAAATACCTTTTTATTGCACAAGAATTAATATATCTATGAAGTATAATTAAAGAAAATATAAACATTGGTTCAATACAATACAATAACATGTACACATCCTTATCCCTAACGGGGCAGACAGAGGCAGGAGGACCTAGGGCGGTAAGGCCCAGACCGCTTTTAGCATGATGGTGGGCATGAAGGTGGAAAAGCGCATCGCCTATTCATATTATGATTCAGATTCTCGCCCATTCCCTCTATCAGCTTTTACGATATGCACGGGAAGTGAAGCAGCTTTGTTTTTCTTTTCTGCCAGACCAGCATAAAAGAATATTATAAGATGAGATAGTTTCAATGGGCAGTCTTATCGCTTAAACTGGTTTCACAGCTGTATGGGAGATCCGTACGGGTCGCCCGTACTGTGAAACCAATCATAAGGCGATCTCATCCAGACAACCAGTGGGGAGAGAGGGATGCAATGTATGTTTCTAAGTTGTAATTAAGTTGTCAATTTAAAAATTTCTACATTTCATCGACTTTGGGCTTGTTTGAAATTACTTCCTCAATTAAAGTAGGTAATTTGTTTAATCGTAAATAAGGTGATAAATTTGAACACGCGTTAAAAGTGTTACTTAGTAGTCCGTGTTGATTTAGAGATTGTAGTGTAGATTCGCTAAAAGCGGACTGAGCGGACACCGCACTACGGTTCGCGCTACACTGAATTTACAGCGACGCGACGAGCACTTACTATACAATATATTATAAACTTTATGTTCAATTTTATGGAATATAGAAACGCTTGCTATGCGTGCTAGAGACGACGCGAGCCGCCGCCGCGCCCCGCGTATTTTATGTCATTGTACCATCCATCCATCATCCGAGCGTATTCCCGGTTGCATCGTCAGCGGTTACGCTTCAGAGCCCGGGGTCCGCTACCTTACCTAGGCGATTTGACGAGGTTACTGGTTTTTACACAGAGCGACTGCCGTCTAACCTCCGCAACCCAAAGGGTAGAACAGAACCAATCCTAGGATAGGTACAAACGATAGATGGCGTTCGGGACCAACAGCTCCACGTGCCTTTCGAAGCACGGAATCATCTTTCTTTTTATATAATCAGGTGATTCAAGCCTGCAATATCCTAACCAGACTGGAAACAACTTTTCACAAAGTATGCTTCCCAGTGGGATTTGAACCCATGACCTCCGGATCACAAGGCAGTTGCCTTGACCACTGGACCACGGAGGCAGTCAGATTATTTATGTCATGTATTTTATGTAATTGTACATCAATGATTAAAATCAATGATTGTACATCAAGTTTGTTGACCGAGTGACGCGACCGAAGCGTGTCAGTTTCGAGATTTGCCAACAATGCTTTGTCCGTCAGTTTGTCTGTCGGTTTGTTCTCGCCTACAGGTCGCATTTATAAACCGATTCTCGTGAAATTTTATAAGCAAATTCGATAATTATATAGATTTTTTGTTGATTTAGTAGAACTGTAAAAAACTATTTGAATTTTATACTAATACAAAAAGTCACTTTGACGTTGAGTACGTCAGTCAAATAGTCCACCCCGAATCGTACCTGATGCAAATGTGCCCATGACGATTGCGGTATTTCCCCGCTGTATTGCCAGCGATATGCGTTGCATCAGTTACGACTCTGCGCGGAGGTCAGTGCCGTTATTCCTAAACCGCCTTCCCAACTCCCGCACTTTTGTTGATTCAGTTTGTGGAAATTTTTCAAAATGGCTGAGATATGGAGATTCAAAACTTTAATAAATTCATATTTCAGCAATTTTGATTTTTTTAGAATATGTCATAAAACTTTTTTGTTACTCTTATTAAGACGCAACTTTTTTGTCTGAACAACTATTTTATCCGATAACTTCAACGGGTTGGGAGTGAGTCGCGAGGTTTACAGCTCACAGAGCCAGTAGTAATATCGCACGGGTCTTCTACGATTAATTACGCAAGTCCGGTTTTGCCGGCGTGTGTGTGACGCTCATACCACAAAGTATATATCTACTTTTTGCCTTTGTAATGTTGGACTCGAAGTATTAAAATATCGTTACCTTAATTTGATAACAATGTGTAATGAAAGAGTGTTTTTTGTCGTTTTTTCTGATACTTGGTTGATAGCCACATACTACATTGATATGGTATTCCTTGTTTGAAGGACGGGTCAGTTCAGCTTCGTTTTTAGGGTTCCGTACCCAAAGTGCGAACGGGACCCTATTACTGAGACTCCGCTGTCTGTCCGTCCGTTTGTCACAGGGCTCTTAATATTGAATCGTAATATCTAGACATTTGAAATTTTCACCGAATATTACTGTCGTCACTATAATAAAAAGTACTAAAAATAAAATAAAGTTAACAATTAAAGGCGGTCGTCATACAAGAAACGTGTTTCTTTCAGCGTTTCTAACTCGATCTTTATAATGGCATTTACTAGATACTTAAAATTTTCACCGATTATGTTTTAACTGTGGCCGATATAACAACAAACACTAAAAATAAAAAGGGGGTCACCATTGAACCGTTTTTTCAGCGTTTTAAAACATTGTACGAAGGTACGGAACCCTTCGTGATCGAGCCCGAGTCGCACTTGACCGGTTTTATTTGTCTAACTAGCTGTGCCCGCGACTTCGTTCGCGTGGTTGTCGGAACGTAATGTTATATAGCCTAAAGCCTTCCTCTATAAATGGACTACCCAACAAAAAAAGAATTTTTCAAATCGGACCATTAGTTCCTGAGATTAGCGCGTTTAAAAAAACTCTTCCGCTTTATAATATTAGTATAGATTATTATTATATTATTATGTACGTTATTTCTTATTAGGTACGTTATTAACGTTTCAAATCATTTATACTGTTCCGACTATTTCTTCTCCATTTCGCAAGGTCTTTGGCATCCTTGGGTGCCCATTGACATGCATGTTATATTTGGAGAAGAAAAAGCAGAAAAGCGTACCCTGGGCTCCGAAGCAGCATAGCTGAGGATGCAACCGGGAACGCGCTTAGACGAAGAAGATTAACGCTTGCCTGCAAAGGCCTGATATGAATAAACATTTGCATTTTGATATTTTTTAAATTTTGAATTTTGAAACTTAAAAATAATATTTTGAATGTAGCAATACCTGTTACGAATTAACGAGTATCTATCCATTGAAAAATAAATAAGAGAGTAGGTGCGTGACATTTAATTCTGTTGAAAGTTAACAAAATAAAGTTCAAAAGAAATCGATAGCTCATCAGTCCGTAGCCCGGAGACCGAAATCGCCTCTGGAATGTCAACAATAAATTTAATTTTTTCTATCGTTAATCCAGAGACTATCCCGAAAAAGCTTTTAAAAAGCTTGTCTACTTGATAAGTCAGGGGCCGTTCAAGTATTACATAAGCACCAAAGGGTTTTTATTTATTATTTTCTTATTTTTGATGTCTTTCTTCCTAGATACATGACCAAAAATTATTAGTTTTTCTTTCTTGGCAAATTTCTGTATAATTTGGATTTGAAATCAATCAAACAGTGAAATAATAGCTGCGAACAATATAGGTACCTACTTACTTTAAAACAATAAAAAAGAAGATTTTATAAATAATTGCTTACGTAAGCATAGTGGGGGAGGGGTTTTCTGTCGCGCCGGCCGCGGTAAATTCTGACACCGCCAAGTATGCGCCCACTAGCCAAGCCACTACATTACTCAACGCCTTAATTGCTCGGATGCCTATAGACATCTTTTACGACAATTTAAAAAAAAATGTTGATGTATGTATTTTTTATTTGTCTATTTAATTAACTTTAGCCTGTACCTGACTCACGTGCACGCGTTGGGAAACTAAGTGCACGGAGTATTTTTAAAAGAAAAAAGAATAAAGTGGTGAGGGGAGGGAGGGTTAAATATAGATCAAATTCTGCTTACGTAATACTTGAACGATCCCTAATGGATGAAGACGTAATAAATAATGTACCTGTACGAAGCGACAATAAAGCCTAATTTGGTTTGCCGTTGTAATGCGATGACACTTCATTGACAATATAGGACGTCAGCCATTATTATTATTCGAAGTAAATGATCCTGCACTAGGTTTTGACACTGATACACTATCACGATCCCTTACGAGGCAGACAGAGCCTAGGGCGGCAAGGATAAGGCCACACGAAAAACGAAATCGTAATAGTGATGGGTTTGCGAATCGCATCGCCTATAATATTGATATGATTCAGATTCTTGCCCATGCCCTCAATCGGCTTTTACGATCTGCGCGGGCAGAGAAGCAGCTGATACATTCTATGTTTTTTCTTTTCTCCCAAACCAGCATGGAATTAAGTAATGATAACATTTAAAAAAAAGCAGCCTAGTGCGAGTCGGACTCGCCCATGAAGGGTTCCGTAGCAGCAAGTTACATAATATAAAAGTTTTTGTAGTTCGTTGTAACTTTGATCGATGTTTTAATAATAGTTTATTTTTTCTTAATTATGTTATTGATAAGTAAACATTATAATTGATTGAATGAAAGTTAATTTCGGTTTACGATTTATGGCGTATTAAAAAAAAAACTACTTACTAGAATCTTGTTCAAACCAATTTTCGGTGGAAGTTTGCATAGTAATGTACATCAGTTATTTTTTTTTAGTTTTATCATTCTCTTATTTTAGAAGCACAAACTATTCAGTGTAGAAAAAAATGATATTAGAAACCTTAATACCATTTTTGAAGACCTATCCATAGAAGTTTCAACAGTATAGTTCCTATAGTTTCGAATAAAAAATTGGCTGTGACATACGGACGGACAGACCCATTAGGGTTCCCTTTTTTGCCATTTTGCTACGGAACTCTAAAAATATTTTTATACAGCTATAATTATGTATTTTAAGGGTGAATTCAGTCCGTGATACTGAACCACTTTCCCCAAGGAACATATATCGAAATATGAAAACCTCAATACAAGTCGACCGATGAGCCGGTCTGAGTTTGTATGGAAAGCAAAAAAATATTTTTCATATTTCGTTATATGTTCCTTGGGGAAAGTTGTTCAGTATCATAAAATAGCAGTTGCTCGCGTCATCAAACGGTGTTTGACAATTCAACCTCACATTTTCCGGGATAAAAAGTATCTTATGTTAATTCAGTTATTAAGCTATTTAATATTATCGAGGAGCTCGGTGACCCGGTAGGACTACGCATTGCTAGCGGTTTCACAAGTTAAGCAACCCTGAACGTGGTCCGTACGTGGATGGGTGACCACAAGTGGCATAAAAAATTCTTGAGCTCCGTGCTTCGAAAGGCACGATACATATGTATGTATGTATGGCAGTCGTCAAGCTATGACCGATGCCTTTAGCTGACTCCAGTGTTGGCCACTTACACATATACGAAAAACAAACGCTATTTAACTACGTGCCAAATTTTATTTTAATTATTCAGCCGTTTTGGAGCGATACAGACATCCATAAAAAGGACTTACAGCATTTATAATATATGATTGCATTGCATATAGCTATTGAAAATGCAAGCTATGTTAAATATGTAGTTTCATAAAAATAAAAAAACCTGTGCCGACGACGGGTTCCTTATCAGATTATCTGTCGCATTCCGGGAGGCGGGTCAGATTAATAGGGTTGCCAGCCTATACTGGCAGGCTGAAGAATGCGGAACAAAAGAATTTTTTTTTCCTATTTTTTGGTATAAAATCTTTTTCAGGCTTCTTCACTTCTGTCGTCGCACCCAGAGTGCCACTGTTTTTTTTTAAATTAAGCACCAATATTGTACAGGGTAGTTCATTAGTCTGAACTGAAAAACTTGTACTGATCTTATACAGTGTGTTCCGTTATCGGTGTCAGAGACTTTTTATCCACCTACTAAATTTTTGAATCATGTTCATATATATTATTCCTATATATATACTTTATAGTGAACTACTTTCTATGAAAAAGTTATTAAAAATTAATAAAAATTTTTCGACCTCCCATACGAATCAACGCTCAGCCAAACGGATTTTGTATGGGAGGACAATTTTTTTTTAATTGATTTTTAATAACTTTTTTATAGAAAGTAGTTCACTATCATGAACTGAACTTGCTCCAAAAATTTTGCAGGTGGATACAAAGTCAGCCTGTATATACCTACGGAAAATTTTATCGACAGGTAAAAATATTTGAGATTTTTTTCGTTGGTCATAACTGTATTGTACTATAAAAACACACAATTAAATACAGTAACAACATATAGAGTAAATTGACAACGGCGGACTTATCCCATAATGTAATCTCTTCCAGTCAACCGGCGAATACGTAGATAGGACAATTTATTACTCACAAGAAGGGTAGAAGTGCGTACATGGAATATAAGAAATTATCATATACTTATACGAACTAAACTTTAACTTTGTATTATTTTTCTAAAAATGTAGGCAAATTTTTAAATTGGTCTGAGTAAAAACTATAAACTTATTTAAAACGATCTCTTCGCGGTTAGATGCAAGGGCGTAAGACACTTTATTGTAGCTAACAATGTTTCCTATCATAAAAAAAAATGTTTAATAGCCCAGTTTAAACTGATTGATTTCATTCTTTAAAAAAAACACGAGATATGCCGCGTAATTTAGAGATAATCCTGAATTTTCCATTATGAGTTGGTAGCCCTACTTTAGATCAGAGAGAAATATTGTCGCCATAGCATTTCTACTAGAAAATATTCTAAGAACGCGAAACACTAATAAAATGTCTACCAGATTGTGTTAAGAAAGACGGCGATGTTTTTAACATCGAACTCAAAAAGAAGGGTGTTACAAGTTTGGCAGAGGTTTATGTCTGTTGCATCGTAGCTCACAACCGGACCTACTGATTTTGATAGGGTTATTTTGTTTCAAAGAGTGTTTGTACCTATGCCTATTAGCCGTGTGATTCCCGGCAGAGTAGAATAGGACCGCTCCAAGTCTTTCAAGTGGATGTCGTAGAAGCGACTTAGGAAACACAAGCTAAACAAAAGCCTATGAACATCAATGAGACCTCTCCAACTCGTCTAGCCAGCGTAAAGAGTGTAGGCCAATTTCTCTGACTGTTCTGGCTCTGGTAGTACAAAGAGGGTCGTGCTCCTGCAGTGGAGACTAAAAAAGTGATGAAGATGTATATTCAGAAAAGTTTAAGTATTTATATCTAAAATAGTTTTAATGAAATAACGCAAAACCTCTCAGAAAGGTACCTCAGCCCATGAAACTGATCAACTTTTATTCAACAACTTTCACGAAACAAAAAAACATTTGAATTTTCATACAAACTGATCAGCTGATCGAGTCGATTTGTATGAAAATCCGATTTTTCCTTTTTGATTTCGTGAAAGTTGTTGAACAAAAGTTGTTCAGTTTCATGGGCTGTGGTACCATCTGAGAGGTTTTGCGTTATTTCATTAACATAATGTATATACATACGAGTACATGCAGTTTAATTTTAGTTTAATTATGTTATTTTATGAGAGTAACTCAGGACCGTGGTAAATGGCATTCATTGAAAGATGCATATTCCCAGCAGTGGGAGGTTCAAGGGTGTGAATGACGATGATGTAATTTTATCCAAATTGCGAAATTCCGAACACCATGACAGCAGTTCCAACGGCGAACGGAACAAATAAAAATAAAAAACTAATTTAAATAGAACCTTTCTGAAGTCACCTTCTACTCTAAAGATAGATAGGTAGAACCGTTCTGTAGAAAAATGTACACTGGAAAAATATTCAATAATGATGTCTCGATCAAATCAAATAACAACCATGGCAACTTGGGGCGGGGTACATTCACCATCACATCAGACAAACCATTTCATTGTGATTTAACTATTATTACCATTACGTAAAGGTGATAGGTGAATTTTTGCTGTTTACTGGTGCCATCGATCGAGTTCTTTGTACACGCTTAATACTTTGAAATAGAGGCGTTTTTTGAACCTATGTTACGCTTGACGTGTGGTCGGTTGTACTCACTGATGGACCGCGGTTCGGAATTGTATCTACCTACATTTAATTAAACCCCACTGGCGTCTAGACAGCTAGGGAGATAAAGGGGAGAAAAGTGGGTGGCAGGTGAAATGCGAGGGTTCGCTGTGTAGCCCCGGGCTCGGACGGATGTTTATTTGTCACCAGGTTTATAGTTACATATACAACATTGTGGTGCTTGTCGAAATCAATTTGTTTATTACACCGACTTTAAAAAAAGGGAAATGTTTTTTTTAATGTATGTTCCCCGATACTCGCAGACGCTTGGACCGATTTGGGAAATTATTTTTTATTTGAAAGGGTATACTTTCCAGGTGGTCCCATAGAAATTTTATTGAAATGAAATGAAATGAAATGAAATGAAATGAAATGAAATGTAATTTATTGCTTAAAATGTGGTACAATTTAGGTGGTACAAAAGTCATGTAGAGTCTCACACATTTAGTCATCACTGACATGCAACAGATATTGGTACATCAATTCAATTGGAAAAAAAATTTTAGGTATTATTTTATTTATTGTCAATTAAAAATCCTATATTAGTCAAATTATTATTATATATTATTATTATTATCATTATAGAATTCATATAATTATAGATGCGGATAAAAAGTCTTTAACACTATAAAAACACTTCTTAACCAGCCAGTCATACAGTTTTTGTTTAAATGATTTAAGACTATGTATTGATCTAATATTATTAGGCAGATCATTGTAGATTCGTACAGCCATAGGAAAACTGTTTGAACTATATAACCATGTTTTCATTGTGGTATGTACTAATCTGTTGGGATTTCTTTTACTGTACCTACTTGGCAAATCATTACTGGTTTTAAATAATTCTGGGTGTGATCTTACAAATACGCACATTTCGTATATATACATACTCGGGAGACTTAATATCTTCAGTGTTTTGAATAAGGGTCTACAGCTTGTTACAGTTGAGACCCCAAAAATTGAACGTATGCATTGTTTTTGTGCCATAAATGCTGTGTTAAGTTCTGTAGCATTTCCCCATAGGGGGAGTCCATACCTGAGTTGAGATGCTACATACCCATGATATGCAAGAATAGCGGTTTTTCTGCCTGCTATCCTTGTCAATCTCCTAAGTGCATAAGAAAATCTATTTATTTTACTACACACGCTTTCTACGTGTTTATCCCATGAGCAATTGTTGTCCAAAATAATTCCTAAAAAAATTATTTGCTTAGTTTCTTCAACGGGTTGTCCTTTGTATGTAATATTTAGATTTTTCTTAGTGTCACTGCGTTTATTATAGAATTGAATAAATTTAGTTTTATTAATATTGACCTTCAAATTATTACATGTCATCCAATTTATTATATCATTAATAGTATTATTAATATCATTATTGTATTTTATTGCATCATTATCAATGTCAGGTATGATTATAGATATATCATCTGCGAAGAGTGTGCAAAAATGATTTGTAGCCTTAGGCAAGTCGTTAATATAAATTAAAAATAACAAAGGGCCTAGGATGCTTCCCTGTGGGACGCCAACTTTGTTAAGATAATAATTTAAGGCCGTATCTAAATTTTCCGGGGTCCAGTGCTGCCCCCATTTAAAATTAATCATTTCAAAGAAAATGGAGACATCATTTAAAATTTTGCTACTACCAAGTCCTAGATAAACCTTCAAAGTATTTTATGAACTACTATTTACAGTTTAAAGTGAGAACGTTAAGCTTTACTACGCACATTTGCCAAAAGTGGCCGTTTTTCGCAAATGTGCGTAGTAAAGCTTAACGTTTTTATTTTAATCTGTAAACAGTAGTTCATAAAATACTTTAAAGGGTTACCTAGGACTTGGTAGTCGTAGTCGCAATAAAAGATTTTTTTTTGTAATAATTAAGTGAAATATGTTTCTACACGCTCGTAGAATTAAGTAGCAAATAATGGTTCATTTTAAATGTTGTCAAACAGCCGATTATGAAGTTTGAGAGCTGTTTCTACGGCACCATATGCTAACAAAGTAAAATCGCAGTCGACCTGTCATGCTAATATTCCTGCATCGAATGAACTATTATGTCGAGAGAATAATGAGAAATTTCACATTTATCGATTGTTATGTAACATAAATCGATTGTGCCGCTTGAGAAACACAACATGCAGCGTTGCATGCGCAAGCGCATGTCAAGATTTAACAGGTGCAGATGCACTATCACTTCTGAATCCTTAACGGGGAACCCAGATCCTAGGGCTGTAAGACTTAAAGTTTACGTTTAGCGTGACTGTGGATAAAAAAGAATCAAAATTTCAAGCTGCAGTGTTGTCGATTTACTTTCACGATATGCACGGGAATAGAAGCAACAAAAATTCTGATATAATTTTATCCCAGACCTTAATAATGGGATAATAGAGATTAATATACCTAAGGCAAAAAACATGACGCGACACGACGCTTCCACTCTGCGTCAGTGTGAGTTGACCCTAAGGAAGCAACCGGTAATGCGCTAAGACGAAGAAGAGAAGATCCTATCTGCAAACACCTCAGGATGCCATTGTTGTCCCTCTCAAACGGTGCATTACTTCAGCAGTCTGCATTATTGTATAAAATAGTCTACATGAGCTTCCGCAAACATACTCGACGCACTACAAAAGCTAAGGAGCCTCAACAACATCCTAAAGGATTATGTTGCATTCTAAGAGCTTAGTATGAATACAATATTGTGCAGAACACAAATACGTAGGCGGTTTTAGTTTGTTATGTTGTTCAGAATAAAATCCCCTTCGGACCACCTGACCTTTACTTGTACCATTGGGCCGTACCATTCATGGTAAGCAAGTTATACAGGGTGACTTTATATCCACCTGCTAAATTCTTGGAGCAAGTTCAGCCCATGCTACTGAACTGACTGAACTTGCTCCAAAAATTTTGCAGGTGGATAAAAAGTCAGCCTGTATAAGTCTAACAAACTATTTTAAGGGGGAATTTTTTTCAGGGTGCATAGTAGTCGCGTTTGCCAATGCGTTTCTCAGCACATTCTATATATTTTAAATACTTTAAATCGTCGCGGTGAACTCGCCAGTGGCTATGACGCGAAACCTAAATCAAGATTAGCAAACTCGTATAGGAGTAAATCGCATCAGTGAACACCACCCCTCTATCTCCGGCCTTTGCTGCCAATTAGTACTACGAATTCTAATCTATCTAGATTGGCGAAAGACAGAAAAGTACGAAAATAATCGGAGGAGGCATAGGTCGAAAGACAAGCTGTTGGAAAAAAAATCTTTGTGTACTGACAGAACGCTAAAAATTGTAAAAACTAAACAACAATAAATGCTTTTTTATTTATTATATTTTATTAGTACTTCGAAAAATATGTAATTTTCATGAAGTAGACGACGTTTTACTTCCTAGTTTACTAGTGACAAATGTGGCTCTCTCTTGTTAAGGTGATACATGAGGCCCAGTGCTGCCCCCATTTGAAAAAAAATATTTGAAAGAAGAACACATTTGCCAAAAGTGGCCGTTTTTCGCAAATGTGCGAAGAAAAGCTTTACGTTCTCACTTTAAACTGTAAACAGTAGTTCATAAAATAGTTTGAAGGGTTATCTAGGGTATACTAATACGAAATTTTAAATGATATCTATGTTATCTTTCAAATATTTTTTTCAAATGGGGGCAGCATGTATCTTTATGTATCATCTTAAGGGTGTCCTCTGTGGGTTGTTGTTCTTTGTGGGTGTCAGATTTATCGAACTGCCATAAGACGTCTGACGTAACTCAATGACCGTTATCTAACGACGACAGTCATTATTATGCATTAATGAAGCAGTGTGCAGGTTTATTCACGATATTTTCCTTTACAGGATAGTTAGTATCCAAGGTTAAAAATAAATTATTTTGTAATGATACGAGAATAAAACGTCACAAAAATGACACTTCTCATTCATCATATCCATTTTGAACGCGATTTTATTTAGATAAAATTATTTACATATTTACAGATATAGAAAAATGATTTTATATTTATAATTACAGTCAAATAAAATAAAATAATAATAATAATAATACAATTAAAAAAACGCGATTTTAGATTTATTAATGCCGAAAAACAGATATTAAGACCGCTATTTGTCTCCAAGAAACTATGACGTCACGCCGTGCGTTTTTCATAGAAATCCCATAGCAAAATTTTGTTTCGACGTTTAGAAAAAAGTATCTGTTTTGACTTGATGGCGACTAGCGGATTGATACTTGAAAATTACCAAACAAGAGTACTTAATTAAAGAAGAAATCCCATAGTGACCCCTATCACTAGTTAGGTCTTTCAACAATATTGAGGGGTTGCCAAGGGGGGTTCGATTACAGTTACCCGCTTGCAAAATAGTTTACTAATTGTTGATCAAGTTGAGCACTCCCTTCCCTCTCTAAAAGCTTAGGCGGGAAAAATCTGAAAAATAATTGTGTTGTTCACGGCTATCATTTGATAAGTTAGGTGACTGTTACTCTTTTAAACAAACAAAGATACCATAGCATGTATACAGAGGTACTTTTAAAACACCGACAACATCTTTTTATTTTAATTTTTAATAATTGTTTTTATGTAAAGTCGTTCAGTATCACGGACTGAACTTGCTCCAAAAACGTTATATTTTATACATACTTGAGAAATTTTGTACAAAAGACATAACCCTAGTTTAAAATAGGTAATATTAATGTATAATTATGGAAAATAAATTCTCCAACGTGTACTTGGCTATTTATTTATTTTGATAAAATTGGCCGATGTACTAAAAATAACGATAAAAAAACAAAATTTTCTAATTACTGAATAAATATTTGATTCTTGATTCTATGATATAAGAAGACAATAGCATAGTTCCATTTTTTTAACGTATAATGTAAAATATATGTATATGATAGCAATAAAGTGTAAATCTGTAATGCAATATAGCTTGTCAGGCTGGGTACTGGTACTGTGATTCCGCTGTCTGTCCGTCTGTCCGTCTGGCCGTCTGACTGTCAGCCTGTCTGTCCGTCTGTCACAGGGCTCTATCTCTTGAACCGTAATAGCTAGACACTTGAAATTTTCACCGATTATGTATTACTATGACCACAATAACTACAAATACTTAAAATAAAATAAAGTTAAAAATTAAAGGTTGTCGTCATACAAGAAACGTGTTTTTCAGCGTTTTAAAACATTGTACGGTGTTACGAAACCCTTCATGTACGAGTCCGACTCGCACTTGCCCGTTTATTGTATGACTATGTATGAGAGCGTTCGCTTCACACGGCGAACAGGTGATGAAATTCATGAAATTCAATTAAGTGTGTCATCGCCCTGTCATGTCCCCAACTCGATCGGTAATTATATTCACCTACTGGCCCTGTGAGCTTTTAATCTTGCGAATCTGTCTTCGTGTAGTACACCCCTCACACACCTTACCCCTTAAACTAGTGGCTCTGTGAGCTGTAAACCTCGCGACTCACCCCCAACCCGTTGTTAGTTTATTGGATAAAAAAGTTGCGCCTTAATAAGAGTAACATTAAAGTTCAATGACATGGCTGAAATATGATTATTATAAAGTTTTAAACTCCCATACGAGAATATCCGCCATTTTGAAAAATATTCAAAAACTATATCTACAATAAAAATCTTTTTATTTATCGAACCTGCATAAAAAAACTGACGGACAAAAATACCTATTTTTGGCCAATCTCAAAACTTAGAACCATCGCTCGCTCGTTCAATAAATTGATTGAAAAGAAGTTGTTTGGACATAAACAAATAAACGGGCAAGTGCGCGCGGACTCGTACACGAAGGGTTCCGTACCTCCGTACAATGTTTTAATACGTTAAAAAAACACGTTTCTTGTACGACGAACCCCATTAATTTTTGAACTTTATCTTATTTATACTATTTTTTTGTTATAACGGCCATAGTTATACATAATTGGTGAAAATTTCAAGTATCTAGTTAATGCCATTATAAAGATCTAGTTAAAAACTCTGAAAAAACACGTTTTTGTATGACGACACTCTTTAATTTATAATATTTTTTATTTTTAGTATTGGTTGTTATAGCGGCCACAGTAATACATAATCGGTAAAAATTTCAAGCCTTTGGGTGCGGAACCCTAAAAAGTATACACTAGGGGAATTTAATCATGTGCATAAGCGAATCGGCTATTTTAGTTAGTCAAAAGCAGACAGGTATCTATCTTCCTCCATATATTATTAGGTTTCCCCGCGACCGTTTCCCGTCTGAAAACTGGAATATAAATTATGTATTATATTAATACACATAGAATATCTGTTTTATGTTGCTGTCTCGGTCTTCCTTGTCATCTTTTTCCTTCTGTCTTTCCTTTAGTGATAGTTTTTAGGGTTCCGTACCCAAAGGGTATGAACGGGACCGTATTACCACAAAAGACAGTAAGAGTATATGTGCAATATGCGACTCCGTTCCCCGTCCCCACACCTCTCCCCCGTCCTCAACTTGTCGAGGGGCGAGAGTAGGCGAACACACACTGCACGGCGGCACAAAAACGGGGGAGAGGTGCGGGGATGGTGAACAGGGACGCATATTGCGCGTATCTTAGGAGATTCCGTTCTGTATGTCGTATTGTCTTCTGTGGTAAGGCTCACCTTACTAAGTTGGGATAAGTCACCTTCAGTGGGTGGTAACTAATACGCCACAAAATGAATACGGAACTTTCCTGTTGCCACCGGTCTATTACGACGCGAATTTCGTATTGATTTTCAAGATAAAAATACTTCTCGTAGAAACTTCTCGACGTAAGCATTCTCGATTATTGCAATCGGAGGAATAATGTGATTACGGACGATATTATATACAATTACTCTGTGGCTCTTAGGCGGTCCAGTAGCGCCCTAATTTGAAGTAAACAGTTTTATATAAAGGACATATTAAATTATTTAGTGGCGCTCTCATTGACTGTGACAAAAAATAAATTATTTGGTATTGTCAAGAGAATAAAACTTCACAAAATAGTGTCACTTGTCATTGATCATATCCATGTTCAACATGAACTTAGATTTATTCATGCAGATAAACTAATATTAAGAGCGCTATTTGACTCGAAAAAATTATGACGTCACGGTTCTGAAATACGAATCTAAAATACGAACCCCAATGAAAATATTTGTTCTTGACGTTTAGATAAGTGTCTGATTTGACTTTTTGTCATATACCGGAATGATTTCATGAATATTTCATTATTTTGTGAAAGTATTATTTATCCGTCTAGATAAATCTTGGATGATGTGTGGGTATATTACGATAACGATTAACAAAATATACTGAAGAAATTGAACGGTAGATTTAATTTAGTCCTTTATGTTGAACAACTTTCCCCGAGGAAACGTATATTTATCGAAATATCGAAAGACAGTTTTTTGTTTCCCATAGAAAGTCGGATAGGCTGATCGCTTAAATAATATGGGAGGCCAATTTGTTTTCGTATTTGCAATAAGTATGTTCTTTGTGGAAAGTTGTTCAGTATCATGGATTGAATCTACCTTTAAAACAGTTTCAGTATATTTTGTTAAAACCTGCATAATAATAAAGCTAGATGGACAACTATTAAAAGTTTCAACGATTGTTTCTATAAGAGCGAGTTTTAAGGGTTGTTAGACTTGGACTACCTCCAAGCGTATTGGTTTATACGCTGGTCCATCACTCAGAAGTTCTGGGTTCGATCCATAGCCAGAGCAATTTAAAAAATGGTCTTTTGCACGCCTCATAAGCGGAGCGTTGAGGTAGTGCTCTACTCTCGACATGTCCAAAAACCCAGTCTTTCGAAACTTAAATGACGTTTTTTTTTTAATATAACACTTACAGGATAATATGAGTGCACTAATATAAAGTTAAATAATCTGTCTAGCACATATGGTACATTTTATAAACAATTAATTTGTTTAATATAATAAATAATAACATTAAAACTAATCATTCTTGGACGTCCGTGAGTCTGTGTTTATGTGACCATGTATGTGGCAGAGAAATTGGTCGAAAAATTCATCTTACCGGAATACTTTTGTTTTTAATATATAAAGTATTACACTGTGCTAATTCCTTGTTAATATTAGCGTTCTAAGTACTGTCGTTCAATTATAATTTATAAAAAATCAATTTAATTGTGTCCTCAATCAATTTAATTGTCCTTGGTCTTAGGTGTTTATATATTTATATATGTATTTATTATTAAATATTGTTGAGTTAGTATCCCGTAATACAAATTTAAACTTTCTTTGGGACTAGCTCAATCTGTGTGTTTTGTACCTATTTATTTATTTATTACTTATGCTATCTCTTTAGATAGCACTGTGTCTGTGACTTTTCACACGCCTAGTATTTTTAATACTTAAGAAGTAAATAATAAAATAAACATACAAGTAGAAATTCAAATATCACTTTTGTTTAATTTAAAGTATTCTTTAGAAAAATAGCGCCAATGGGACGGGATTTGAGCCTTAAAGGGGCATTTTTACGTCCAAAATGTCAAACAGCTATACTTATTCCATAAATAAACAATGATCTTATTAGTCAATGATTGCATTCTATGGCTCTCTAATTGAGTTATTATAAAAGGTACGCAATTTAGAAAATAACCGTTATTACATTCTATACTCGTAATTCTATGTTATTTGTGTGCCCTTTAGTTTTCCCCTGTTATTAGCGATAACTTTTACAGCCATATATTGGCGGCAACCCTTTGTCCGACTAAACTCATTTTCGAATATAAAGTTTGGCGTCACCCTGTAGGTATTTTAAGGTTACTGTCACATTCTGCCGGACGTAGACTATGTGATAGAGACGGGCTGAACCCAACGGCAGACACTGCAGTTTCAATTTCAAGACTATGGTTAGAATACATATGTAGTTCAATTAGGAAAAATCCTGACTCGATAGGTAAAGCCTATGTCCAGCAGTGGACTTCCTGTCGTGTCAGTGACTGATATAAGCAAATATATAATTTTGTTTACTTGAATGAGGTTTTTATCACTTAGTTTTATTTATTTTACTATTTGTAAAAACAGTTTTCGATTTCGGATTTGATCATGTCTGTCTGACTTTACTATCTTTATAATAAATAGTACAAGCAAAGTCAAAGTCAATTTTTTTTTTAAATTAAGTATAATATAAATTATTGAAGGTCATTATTTTTAGTGCAAAAGCTACACAGTACTAGCGTTTCAGAACGACCACTGCTGGAAAGATACGCCGAAAGAAACCCAGTTTTCACATTTACAATGATTCTTATCTTGTAGATTACATTTTACATTGTACATCTAATAATATCAACTATTTTCAAGAATTTTTATCGGATAAATAGTCATTTACATGATAATACGCCTTTGTTGATAATTGATTTTAACTGTTGTTTTAATTAAAATTTGATAATGGCAATGCTATAGTGTCTGGAATTTACAGCAATATCGAGGTACTCGAATAAGCAGGGTCGGACTGAGTCTAAAGAGCCCGGGTGACAGCGTTCAGTTTTGTAATATGTACAAAGGCGCCCCTTTGAGCTAAAGCCCGGATCCAGGGCCCTTAATTTGAGCGAAAAAGCGTTAATCGAATGATCGAGCGAAGCGTGTCAGTTTCGAAATTGGACCGAAAAAGCTTTGGTCCGTTTGTCTGTTCTCGTCTATCGTCTATCAAATTATACTCGTAGTCAAAATCTGTTGAAAAATGCAGGTCACGTTTGACGATTGGCACAAAAGTTCCTTTGCCAATCGCGATTTTTGATTAGGAGAGAGATAGAGGTGGAAAGGGAACTTTACAGCAAAGTTCCCTTCCTCCTCTATTTATTGACGGATTTCACTGAAATGGATTTGCTAAGCCAGTAGAAATGGGAAAAATTTGGTTAATGCATGGTTTTAACAACTCACGAGGTCTACTGTTCTTTCTTACAGAACCACTAAGTGGTATAGTATATTAACAGGCTAACTTTTATCCACCGGCTAAATTTTTGGAGCATGTTTAGTCAACTCACAACTTTCTATATATTTTTTTAATTAAAAATTGTTAAAAAATTTTTCGTCCTCCCATACAAATCAGCGCTCAGCCAAACGGATTTTGTATGGAAGGATGGCAAGTTGGTCCCATTGTTACCAGGTAAAGATCTGATGATGGAATCCTCGATAAATTGAGGGATCTCCTCTAATTTATTATGCACATATAACGCGTAACAAGGGGTTATCAACCCGAAAGGGTGTTAACGTACTAACCAATGTAAACAACTTTTACTAGGGGACCATACATGAAATCGCGAAAAAAAAATCTGCAGCTCCATACAAAATTAAATAAGCTGAGGGCACGTATTTAATTTTGTATGGAGCGGCAAATTTTTTTTTTCGTGATCATGTCTTTTATTGGTGATCCGTATAGCATTAAGCATGGCGGAAGCGGGTTTTACAGCTAGACGGACTAATGTAATACTTTCAACGGTGGTTCATAAAATAATTTTAAGGGCTATCTAGTGCCTAACATTGAGAAATATGGAAATTTTTACCATATTTACGAGTTAACAATTTATTTCAAATGAGGGCGCCACTTCTTCTTCATATTCACCTTAAAAGCATCCCACATACATAGCTCGACGACTGTCATAACAATGATGACAGCCGTGAGCAACGGCTAAGCGTTCCTTATGAAGCAAAGAGGAGCTCCAAGATCCAAGTGCGGACCATGCCTGTGGTTGCTTAACTTTCGATAGCGCTAGCAATACCATCCCATCGTACTATCAAGTTTCTAAATTGTTATTTGCAACTTACTCGTAATATAAGGTAGATACAGCAGGGGCTGACTGGGCCCGGCTAGGAAATGCCACCTCGGAGTTAGCGGGAAGTCAGGGGGAGTCAGATGGAGTTTGCTTTAATTTATTTTGCAAATTGATTCTTGTAGACTTTAGAAGGTGAAATTGGTGTTGTTTGGTGTTATAAATGCTCATACTCATGAACAATATGTGAAATAGTTAAAATGGACAGTCATAGTACGGTTTTAGTGATATTTGTTAAGCACACTGTAGTGGGTGAAGACTGGTGACTCCCGCTCTGGTTCATTTCTCGTGCAAAGGATGGCTATTGCGATCCAGCGTTGCTATACTTTCAGCGCTTTGGGCATCTTTGCACGAGAAACGATAAGAGGCGGTCTATAAAACTAGCTTTTTATGTACAACGAGAAGGGACATATCTACCCGTAATAAATAGAACCACGGTCTATACTAGATCATTATAGTACTTATACTTAATTAAATTAAAATAACAGCCAAAGAAAAAAAAAATTAAAATATAAAATATATTAAAATTATTGGAAATCAAAATGGTGGATTTCTTGCAGATTTTGTATGGGAGGACGAAAATTTTCAATCGATTTTTAATAACTTGTTATAAACTTAAGTACTATATAAACTTTTTTTAAATTACTCCAAAAATTTGGCTGGTGTTAAAAAAGTCACCCTGTATGTATATGAACGAACAGCCGTAGTCACACTAGTCACTGGACATCTACGGGTATATTTTTTGTCGCCGCGTGCGTGACGCAACCCGTAAGAATTCAAACAATGTGGTAGGTAACTAGTATTACCGTTACATCTGTGACTCCCAAACTGCATCTCGACTCGAGAGATCGCGTTGCCTACTGCTACTGTGATCATTGAAGACCACTTTGAGAAGCGTGTGTTGCTCTTATTTATTATGTTTTTAGTTTGTAAGTAGCAATTCAATCAAATGTAGTGTCATTACAAGTTTTTACCTAGCTGGCTGTTTGTTATTTGTTTGGATCAAATCTTGCAAGTTAAATTTGAGCCGGTTTTCGATTGTGATGAGATTTTCTTTGTATGCCATTTGTAAATCAGATGACATTGCAATAATTGTTTATTAATCGATCATTGAAAATTTGACTTAAATTAAAACTAGATTTTTTTTAATAAATTAAAACTACAACTGAAACTAAAAAATGAAAAATTACATACAAAATGCAATATTGTTATAAAAAGCTGATCTGAATGGGGCAGGAAGGAGAACCCTGTAATAAAACGACGCAACCCCATCGAGTTAGGGCTTATTACATACATGCATACTATCACGCCTGTTTCCAACAGGGGTAGGCAGAGACTATGGACCTTATTACATTGTCTGGATAAGTACTTAGGCCTCACAATGATAGCTTGTACGAAAAAATTTTTTTTTTCGAAAGGTCTATTTTTTATTTATTGAGGTATTAAGAATTTACTTAAGTAGTTTATATTCTACTAAAAAAAACCGTGTTTTGTGTAATTCAAATTTAGAACCATAAGCGCCATTTTTGAAACGCGGATTCCCGTAAACGAATGATTTTTTCCTTACAAAAAAACGTTCGATTAGTGACTCCGCGTTTGAAAAATGGCACCATTGTCTTGCACGCGCGTTTCCCTACCACAGATTAAATAATAAAAAAACATGTTATTTGAATTTACGTCGTATCCTGCCATTTTTGTTTGTAAATAGCATTTCAAAAATTATTACTTTGTTGTTTACAAAAATGAGTGATAACTACAAGCTTTGATAACTGCTGATAATGCTAATGCAGCACCAGATATTTCTAATGCAGCTAAGGATATTTCTAACCAATTATTACCAGAAAAGTCGAGAAAACAATATGAAAAGGCGTACCAAGATTTCATTAATTGGACAATCTCAAATAAGTAGTAGTACATACATCATTTTCTGAAGATGTGATAATAGTATATTTTCAAGAATTATTCGAAAAATTCAAATCTTCATCCTTATGGACCTTCTATTCAATGCTCAAAAGTACGCTGAGTATTAATCACAACGTGGATATCTCAAAGATTCAAAATTAATTGCCTTGCTAAAACGTAAAGCAGAAGGTTATACCTTTTATAGAGGATTCATATCATGCGTGTAGGTAGATAAAGTATTGTATGCAATTGTTCATAATTAGGTATTAAAACACTCATGTGATACTATTATGATAAGCCCACATTCGTGTTTTAATACCCCTTATTATATCACAGTTGCATAAATAACTATAGGTTCACTAGAATTTTAAATGAAAAAGCGATTTGTTTCAAACAAACTGAGTGAAAAACTGAAATTGTAATATCATCGACTGAACTTGCTCCAAAAATTTGGCTGGTGGTTTAAAAATCACCCTGTTTACCCTACATACATACATTATCACTTTGTATACAACGTGGAAGGGACATACCCGTAATAAATCGAACCAGGGTCTAATACTAGATCATTATACCTAGTTTATAGAAATAAAAATAAAAGCAAAAAAATAATTCGGTATTTTCATACAAAAGTGTGCAGCCGCCCAGGGGATTTTATGGGAATGATGTCGATTTGTTTTTGGTTTTTTGACTGTTATTTTGATTTTATTATACTTTAGTGATCTGGTATGGCCCGTGGTTCGATTTATTACGGATATGTCCCTTTTACGTTGTATAACTTAGAAAAAACAGCTCCGTATTGTGGACTGGTGTAAATAAATAGTTTATATTAACATACCTTAAATAAACGGAGTTCCTAAGTATATCCTTATCTTGGTCTGAGGATATAGTATAACTTGAACTGACCGCAAGTGGCCAGCCGCCGTTGCGCTTGTTTTTGGCGTTGCCCGGCCTCTAGTTTTCACCTTGCATGACCTTATGGGTCGCATGACTCACTCCTGTCCACACAGGTATAGTAATCAACACGTAACTGTGACAAAACTAAACTCAAATTGTTGCAAAATAATTCCACCTTCATTATCCGACATTCCACCACACAATTGCCAAGAAGCTGCCCCCAGGTGGATCTTGGGTAGTCTGGAAATCATTAAACAGGCTCCGGTCTGGTACTGGGAGATGCTGTGAAAGTCGAGCCAAATCGGGTTACTTTAGCAATAGCCTGTTTGATTGTGGAGACATCAGGCCATGGTTTCTTTTTTTTCCCAACTGCCCGACTCCCTGCACAAAGGCAGGGAGTCGGGCAGTTGAGAAAAGGCCTCTTTGAGGCCAAATACATGGTAGTCAACGACGCCAAACTCTAGTCTAGGTAAACTTGTAAAAAAAAAACAAAAAGAGAACACTTCCGAAGTAGGTAGCATATCTAAGTATGAATTAGCAGATTTGAAGGAATTAGCGTTACAAATATGGACTTAAGTACCTACTTAAGTCCATATTTACCTATATAAACTAATATTGGACTATGTAGTGAAAAGTTTAAAAATTTAACAATCAAAATAATGAAAAAAGAAGTACTCTACAGGTATTCTCTCCGGTGACAGTGGGTCACGTGATTAACCCAAGGATACCTCAACAGACGGGAGTGCTGCCACTGTGTGAGATTAAATTACCCGAGCAAAGCATTATTTTTAACTTAACAAACCAATAATGAACTCATAAACTCATTTATTCATAAATAACATTATTAAACTAAGTACTCGTATAACTATGAATATTAAACTAATCTATATCTAAAATTTAAAACTAATCTTATATTAAAATAAAATCTTTAAAATAAAAAATATGAGCTAATTCAGTAAGTATATTTTACTAGCTTTTGCCCGCGTATCCCAAATCCCACGCGAACATTACTTTTTTCGGGATAAAAGGTACCCTATATCCTTCTCAGTACTCCTAAATATGTGTATGTGAATTTTCAATACGATTGGTTCAGTAGATAAAGCGTGAAGAGGTACAAATAAATATACAAACTCACTTTTGCATTTATAATATTAGTTAGAATTAGGATTAAAAATTAATCAGATGGAATCACACGATATTCGAAATAGTTAAGTTAGTATTTTATAATCATGAACTAATTGAGAAAGTCTTTAAATTTACTGAAAAGAACAACCAGAGGTAATGGTAACACTGTTCGTGACGTAGTCTTGGAAACCCAAGACTATGGTATTCTCTTCCCGCAATAGCTCTCGGAAAGAAAATACCATATTTTTTTTATACCATGGTCAATATGTTAAAAAAATTACAGTCAAAATTAAGGTTCCGTACAAAAAATGAAAAAACGGAACCCTTATAGGATCACTCGTGCGTCTGTTTGTCCGTCCGTCTGTCATAGCCAATTTGCTCCCAATCTACTGGACCGAATCAGATGAAATTTGGTAGAATGTTGTAATCCTATGACCCAAACAAATATGTGCAAAGTAAATACATTTTTTTTTTAAATAAGGGTCATTTTCGGGGTACAAATTAGGAAATAAAAAAAAAGTTTTGCAAACCTTACTGTGTCATAAATCAAATAAAAGGGCTCGTTATTAGGATCTCAAATATATTTTTGTTATTATTTTAAAATGAATAGTTTTGATTTTATTTATGAAAGAAGACGAAAATTTATCATGCCCCCCCCTGATCTTAAAAAAATAAAAAGAAAAAATACAAAAAATAGTTCATTGTTTGCAGATTACAGGAGAATATATAAGATATATAATTATAAGAATTCAACCAATTGTACGGAGCCCTCTCCACGCGAGTTTAACTCGCACTTGGCCGGTTTATTTATATGTCATGAAGGTTATATGGCGTGAAGTGTACCTTTTTCTACCAAGACATGTTTATTTCTAGACGTAACCTACTTGCATGTTGAGTTTAAAGTTAATTAAAACAGGATTGTTTTGGCGCTGTTTTAAGTTTTCATATATTTTTAATTACTGAGTCACATAAATATATACATAAATCCAGAACTGATTACGTTTTGGACTAAATACATGGACATGTAATTAATTTTAGACCTTGTGTAGATACAGATACGGTACATCATTTTGAACATTTTTTGCCAATGATACCGAAATACGAAAATATAAGGTAATTGTTAGTTAATATCTCTTAATTATAAATAATAATAACTAAAAAACTCAAACTAAAATAAACCTAAATAAAAAAAAAATCGTCTTGCCCATGCGGTATGGTGGCAAGAACACTGGCTGCGTTCCCTTGCTGGATAGCAATGCTAATTAACAAGTAAAAAAAAAATCAATAGGTTCTTGTAATACAAAAGCATCTTCAGTATTTATGTTGTCTTCTTCATTAGTTCCACATCATTAAATCACACATTCTGAATACAAATATGCTTGATTTAATGACAACTATTATCACCAGACAATTATTATCACCATCATCATCAGGTCTTTTCTTTTAGTGTCCACTGCAGAAGCACGACCCTCTTTGTACTACCAGAGCCATATATAGCCAGAGCAGTCAGAGGATTTGGCCTACACCCTCCACGCTGGCCTGACGGGTTGAAGAGGTCTCATTGATGTTTATAAGCTTTGTTTAGGGTGTGTTTCCTAAGTCGCGTTCTATGATATAAACGGAAAGACTTGGGGTGGTCCTATTCTACACTGCCGGGAACCACACGGCACACACTTAAAGACAAAGAATCCTTGATTTCTCAAGGATTATACCATCAGAAAAACAGGTGACAAGGGGTCCATCTTGGATATAATATCCTTTTAAATATAAAAAGAATTTTATTAATCGGCTAAAAAACGTAGAAGATTTTGGCGAACATACAAAAACTCTTTATTCGTCCAATTCAAATTTAAATTAAATTAAAACTAGATGATAGGTAAAGGTAAAGGTAAAATTAAGATAGATTAAAACTATGTAATAACTAAAACTATGTTATCTATATTAGATATATGACTTTCTTTCGTGCGTACTTATTAACGTGTATACGTTTGTTTGTTACAGATTGATAGAACTTTTTTAAAAGGTGGTAAACGGTGGATGAGTCATATAAAATCGCGCGACAAACTGAAAATGGAGCTAACAACCCGCAACGCTGAGTGCGAAACGACTAAATCCCGTAAGTTTGTCCTATTTGGTAAATTAAAATTTGACGACCTGCGTGGCGTAATGGTTAACACGCTAGACCGCTAATCCGGAGGTTCTGGGTTCGATCCCCAGCCAGGGCAAGTTGGAAAATGGCCTTTTTCAAATTGTTCTGGGTCTTGGGTGTTTATATATATATGTATTTATTATAAAATATAGTATCGTTGAGTTAGTATCCCATAACACAAGTTTAAAACTTACTTTGGGGCTAGCTCAATCAGTGTGATTTGTCCCTAAAGAAAAAAAATAGTGTAGATTTAGTGCTAGGCAGGAACTCATCAAAAAGGGTTAGAGAGAGAAACCTAATGGGAAAAATGAAGGGGTGGAAATGTGATGCAAAGTTTCTACCAACTCTGGAAAATTTACAAAATTGCGTGTGTTTTTTACCACTGACGTTTCATGACTTGCATGTCCAGTGCGTCCATCGTTAATATTTTCTGTATGAACTTTATGATAGATACCTACATGATTAAATTTTTTACTTCCAGAGTCCATCAAGCCCGTGATGCCACTGGAAATAGAGGAAAACATAGAAGATACAGTGGTCATTGAAGGAAACACAGCCGTATTGGAGTGCGAAATCAACGCTTACCAGCCCACAGTCACCTGGTTCAAAGATGGAAGGCAAATAACGTCAAGCAATAGAATCAATATAGTGACTGAGAAAAAATGGAAAAGACTTGAAATCAATGCCGTAACAGAAGAAGACAGTGGATTATACACAGTACTAATAAGCAACAGCTCTGGCACAATATTCTCTAATGCAAATCTACAAGTAGGAAAAAGATTACAGAGCGTTGTCGCTAAGCCGTGTCGTCGACAAATGCTCTCTGCATTAAAGCAACTACGCAATGTCACAGTAAATATTGGAGAAATAATAAAATTGTATGCAGAATTCAATTCAGATGTCACGAAATTCCAATGGTTCAAAAACAATACAGTTGTAACGCAAAATGAACGGATTATAATTCTAGATAGCACAACATCATCAGCTTTCTCTATACACTGTGCGAAATTAACTGATTCAGGAATTTACACTGTCGTTGCTCAAACAATATTTGGTGTCACTTCTTCTCAAGCCTACGTTCAAGTTTTAGATATAGATTTGAAGATTTATAATGATGGACTTCCGGCAATAGATGAAGTTTTACCCGATGAAGTAGAAGTAAATTTATACGAAGAAATAAGAATAATATGCAAGGCACGTTACGACTCAAATACTGTAATACAATGGTTCAAAAGTGGTGCTTTAATAGAGTGCAATACGAGATTGGTCGCAGAAGAGTACAGTGGTGATTATATAGGATTAAGAATACTTCAAGCTATGATTACAGATTCAGCGGAATATTTAGTGAGATTAGAAAATGGAGTAACTGGAAAAACTGTCTCGTCGGTGTGTTTTCTTATTGTTAACCGTGAGTATTCTTTAAAATTCATAAAGATTTGAATGAACCACAACAACTTTTTGAAAGTTTTATGAATTGTACAGTTGTTGTCTTCTCATATCTAAATCATCTTAAAATCTATTCTTTCGTCATATTTCCAAAACTCAGTCTATCTTTCATAATTACCCACATTTCTTATATTTGTGGAAATGGTTGCATCGAACCTTAGGTTGGGAATATTGTCCTGGAGATTTTCTCGTTTTCCTTCACTGGTTGCACTAACTAAATGAAAGCGCAGATACCCAGCAGTTAGTTTATATGATAGCTGATGATGCGAAGATAGGCAGATTTCAGATTACATTCAATCAGAATCCTATCTTCGTTTTATATTGCAATGCGAAGCGACTCGAATCTTAGCCCATGAAATTAAACAACAACAAACAACCCATTGAATGAATGAGACAGTTCCTATTGAAAGTAAAATGTCATGCCAAAAGTGGCCGTTTTTCGCAAATGTGCGTAGTAAAACTTAACGTTCTCACTTTAAACTGTAAACAGTAGTTCATAAAATACTTTGAAGGTTTATCTAGGACTTGGTAGTTGCAAAATTTTAAATAATGTCTCCGTTTTCTTTGAAATGATTTATTTTAAATGGGGGCAGCACTGGACCCCGGAAAATTTAGGTACGGCCTTACAGTAGTTAAAAAAATTGTTTGAAGGGGTTATCTAGGACATAATGGAGACAACATTTTAAATGATATCTCCGTTTCCTTTCAAATAATTTATTTCAAATGAGGGCAGCACTGACGCACTTCTGCATTATTGACTACGGTGATGCACGGAAAGGAGAGGGGATTACAAACAAGCCTCAATTATTTCCGCCCTAGGCAAACTCAGCCTGGTTTGTTAAATCCGTGACTGGTGTAAAGGACGTCTTCACGAAGTACTCGTGCCTACTTATTACGTCTTTTTGTAACATTGTCCATACTTTTACAGCTCGCCCTATGCTCAGCCCTCCCATGGTGCACCTAACGAGACCGCTGATTCCCACTATATCTTGCTGCGGCAGTCAGGTGACCTACGCCTGCAGCTTCGACCTAGTCGATTTTAGATACTACTTCGTTGTCTGGCACGTCGGCCATTTTATGATAGAACGGAGCAACTCTCGGTTTGATGTAAGTAATATAAGTACAATACCTTCTGTCATCACTTCTTGGTCTCTTCATTAAGCTTTCTTCAATTTTGATATACAATATGAAAATATTACGAGTATATATACAAAATTTAAGAAAGCATTGGCAGCTGAAGGAGCTGTGTTTTTTAACAGCTAGACCCTTTATGCAACGTGTTAATGAATTAACGCAATACCTCTCAGATGGTACCTCAGCCCATCAGACTGAAAAACTTTTGATCTACAACTTTCACGAAACCCAAAAAAAAGTTTAATTTTTCATACAAACTGATCAAGCTGAAATTTTTTGTGAAAATCCGAAGTATATTTTTGTCATTCTAGGTACCATCTAAGAGGTTTTGCGTTGGTTCATTAACACGGTGATCTTAATAGTAAGTTTTCTTCAAATGTAGATGTCAAGTGGTTTTCTTAATGTCTCACGGCAAACTTCGTGTTTCGTCAGAATGATCACTTGGAAGTTTGTAGAGTTGTACTACTTTTTACTTATTGTCGCAAACGAGAAAGAATCTTCCCAAACGATATCCGCGAAATACGAACTACTACGATAGAATGGTGCAAGCCAAATTGGCCCATATGTTTTCTGTCATAAAGTCTAGAGTTGCTTGACCATGTTACACTCACACACATACCCGGCGCCTGGATGCTTCGAAACACGTTCGTCGACTATGTTGATAATTCGAGATTAATGTGGACCTATTCGATGGTGCATATAAATAGGGAACCATGGGTGCACCGCGGCAGACCTTGTCCGGTGGAGTAGAATATGTCGTCTGAGGCAACCTATATTTGTCAATCCTAAAAAAAAAAGCACCACGTCAGTTCAATACGAGCCAATATACGAGTTATAAAAGCGATCACTTCGAAGCGAAGGAAACCTACCCTAGTGCGACAAGTGGAAGTACCTGCGACTACTTTGGCGAGATACCTGGACCTCAGCTGCTACGCGACTTGGACCTTGGACATTTGGAAGACCATCTTCACGTGTCATCTTTGGGTTCCGTAGTGAATAAATCCCTCATACGAAGTTTGGCGTTTTTCTCCAAATACCGAACCCCAGTTTCGTAACATTATTTTATTATGTAATTTAATTAAAAAAATAGAGGAAAGCTGTTAATTTAATTTACATGCACGTTACGTCCTGGATGCCTTTAGGCAGTTTAAAAAATAGGACACCAGTGTTGGCCACTTCTTCTTATCGAGTCGAAACTGGTTTCTTTTTTTTACCCAAAAAAGGCCACTTACGATAAATTCTATGTTTGTCCTGGTTTTAAGGAAATGACGATTACTTTCATTTCAGGTCGTCTGCAAAGACGGGGAATTCCTCCTTCACATCAAGAAATTAGAGCCGTGCATGGCTGGCGAAGTGTTATGCGAGCTGTGTAAAGCGTTGCCTGATCAAACGACGGTTTTAATCAACAATGCGTCTGCGCACTTGGCTGTGGTGCCGCCGGCGGTCTTGCGTCGACAAAAGAAGTATTACCCGGTCAGGGAGCCAGGCCATATACGGTGTATGAACTTAGAATCTCCGATAGCCTCTGGTAATGTAAGTGTTGTTTAGTACATTTTGCGGTGCGAGCGTTATGATATCCCAATTAGCATGTGGACGGTTGGTTGTACAACGCATTTCCAAGAACGGATGATGTCAAGTCTCTGTCTTAAAAAATCAAACTCTTGTCAGTGTCATTTAATGGTGAGAGACGAATATAATTACGATGTTTGAAATAAAAGGGCAAGTGAGAGTCGGACTCGTACATGAAGGGTTCCGTACCACCGTACAATGTTTTGAAACGGTAAAGAAATACGTTTCTTGTATGACGACCCCCTTTAATTTTTTACTTTATTTTATTTTTAGTATTTGTTCTTATTGTGGTCATAGTAATACATAATCGGTGAAAATTTCAAGTGTCTAGCTATTACGGTTCAAGAGATAGAGCCCTGTGACTGACGGACAGACGGACAGACAGCGGAGTCTCAGTAATAGGGTCCCGTTTGTACCCTTTGGGTATGGAACCCTAAAAATGAATCGCTGAATGTGTTGCTAAGCGCAAATCTCGAGAGCCGTTGAACCGATTTCGCTAATTCTTTATTTAGAAGTACGAGGATGGTTCGGAGCTTAAATACCGATGCGAAGCCGGGGCGGGCCGCTAGTTAATAATAAAGACATTAGTCACCTAACTCTTTTGCTGGCTGCTGGGGACGAGATTATGAAGAGGAAAGGAGATGTTCATTATCAGTGTGTCTGCACACTTGGCCGTGGTGCTGTCGGCAGTTTTGCACAGCGAAAAGATTAGACGGTATCCAGTGAGGGCGTCGGCCTATCTTATACGGTGTATGATAGCATCACCTTGGATAATCCGGTAAGGGGTCATCCATGAATTATATCACAGGGTCATAATTTTGAGACTCCCACACTGTATAGTGACATCATAATTTTTTAAGAATATTACCTATATTTTTCATGTAGCCTATATACTTGTACCACCGCTTGACACTTAATTTGATCTGACAAAAATAGTAGACGCGAAATCAGTTTCATTTAATTAAATAAAAAAAATAATCGAACAAGCGACCCAAAGACAATAAATAGATCTCGAAATATTTTAGTTTTCTTTTTTTATTTACAGTTGAAATTTCGTGTTTAGATATTTCATATGGTGACGTCACAAATTGTATGACCCCTCCCATACAATGTCACACTCCCTACCCCTTGACGTGTGACGTAATTTATGCATGGCCCCTGATGTAAGTGATGTTTAGTTTAGCTGTGCGAGCGTCGTGTTTTGAGCTATCGTCGTCATCAGGTCTTTTTAAGTCTCCACTGCAGAAGCACGACCCTCTGTACTACCAGAGCCATATATTAGCCAGAGTAGCCAGAGGATTTGGCCTACACTGGCCAGACTGGTTGGAGAGGTCTCATTGATGTTTAATAAGCTTTGTTTATCTTGTTTTCCTAAGTTTGATATCTTTTTTTTTGGTAATTTGATCTTTTGGGCAAAAGCGAATGTATTTTTGTTAATAAACTTTAGTTTCTGGATAGATTGTTGTTTCATAAGTGTTCGTTTGTGCTTCCCACACACACCGTTCTTTGGAAATGAACATTTTCTTAGTAAAAAATATTTTTACTAAAAAGGCGACGACGATATTTTACTCTAACAAAATTTGCATCACTATTGGCATCACTTACGGATCCCTAAATCAAAAAATAGTGTTCACAAACTTACTTAACAATATTTTTGAAAAACCTATTCAAAAAAACCCCGCACCATGGGTTAGTCGAGAAATAAAATATTCCCACTTTATATACAAGTGAGTAATTTAAATAATTTAAAATTCAAGATTTTATTTTACCACTGTGTCGACGTGATTAATATATGCCAAATCAGCTCCTAGTACTCATAGTTTCTGAGTAAAACCGCGGACAGACAGACAGACATAGATAAACTACCTATAAGGGTTCCTTGTTTACTACGAAACCGTTCACAGCATATTTAGTTGTATATTTACTTTAAAACTATAAAATTAAATTACAATAAAATAAATATTTAAGGGGGGCCCCCATACATCACGCAAAATCTCAAAAATCACGTTTGTTGTGGAGCCCCCTTTAATATTTTTTTTTTCTGTTTTTAGTATTTGTTGTTATAGCGGCCACAGAAATACATCATCCGTGAAAATGACAACTGTCATGAAAGACAGACAAACGGACAGATAATCAGACGAACGGATAGCTGGTCAGCGGAGTCTTATTAATAAGGTCCCATATTTACCCCTTGGGCACGGCACGCAGAAAAGTTGTTCAAAATGATGGAGTGACTCACCCCTTAAAATATTTGTACGTAATTAAAAATACCATGATTCAAAATAAGCTTGTGTAATGTACCTATTTAAAATAATTTTCTATACATTTTTTTCAAAATGACATTTGACCTGTCTTCGATTCATATGTATACACTTATACAGCCTTCGTAAGTACGATCATGTGTCGGCTTGCCGTACCTAAAGTGGTTGCCCGTTCGTCAGCGTCGCCGCCGGCTCCATATATTCTCATAACCCTCTTTTCCATTCTTTTTTACCCTAAAACTCCGTCGTATCTCAAATCAAAATTCACTTTTATTGTTATCCTTTTAAAGTTAACATTACCTACATAATTTGCACCTCCTTCTAAAGTTTTCTTTTTCTCGGCATCATCAGTGGGTTGAGTGGTAGATAAAGCCTATGGCTTTAAGGCCGTACCTGAATTTTCCGGGGTCCAGTGCTGCCCCCATTTAAAATAAATCATTTCAAAGAAAACGGAGACACCATTAAAAATTTTGCAAAGAACTACCAATTCCTAGATAACCTTTCAAAGTATTTTATGAACTACTGTTTATAATGAGAACGTTAAGCTTTAAGCTACGCACATTTGCCAAAAGTGGCCGTTTTTCGCAAATGTGCGTAGTAAAGCTTAACGTTCTCACTTTAAACTGTAAACAGTAGTTCATAAAATACTTTGAAGGGTTATCTAGGAATTAGTAGTAGCAAAATTTTAAATTATGACTCCGTTTTCTTTGAAATGATTTATTTCAAATGGGGGCAGCACTGGACCCCGGAAAATTTAGGTATGGCCTTAAATCCGCCTATTACGTTTGTAATAAATTTGAATAAATAAAAATAATATTTCGACAATATCTTGTAATTTCAAAGAAATTGCTTATATCTAGGCATATAACTGGTTTTCGACAGTCAAAATATGAGTAAAATTGTATATTAGGTTTAGGTACAATTTTACTGTACACAGTTGTAGGAGCTAGTCGTACAATATGTCGCGGTCCTTCGGCGCAGTGTGTAGAGTAGACACAGTAATATATGAGTATTATAGTAACTTCTTACTTGCCTTCTTTGATATGCAGTACGTCATGTCGTGATCTCAGATCTCGGTATTGTTGATATACATTATTAAACGAGATAATAGCGCTTGTATATCAAATGGTTTACATGACAATGCTTGCTGCTTTTCTATACCATTTTACTATTCAGTAGTGCTTACTAAGTAAGTAGATGACGTGATGTTTACCTACTAGATCTTTTCTAACCTTCAGGTAATTGTTTATAATGTATCAGTTAGTTCAGCCGACGATTTCATTCGCGCGTATCCTTAGGGATCCTTTGTAAATGGAAAATGTAAAATGTCATCTTCATCATCCAAGCGTATTTCCGGTAGCATCCTCAGCGGACGCCTCCGTGGTCCAGTGGTCAAGGCGTTTGCCTTGTGTTCCGGAGCGCTTCAGAGCCCGGGGTCCGCTACCTAACCTAGGCGATTTGACGAGGTTACTGGTTTTTACACAGAGCGAGTGCGAGATAGGTACAAACGCCAGATAGCGTTAGGGACCAACGGCTTTACGTGCCTTCCGAAGCACGGAATCATCTTTCTTTTCGGATAATCAGGTGATTCAAGCCTGCAATATCCTAAACAGACTGGAAACAACTTTTCACAAAGTATGCTTCCCAGTGGGATTTGAACCCATGACTTCGAATCACAAGGCAAACGCCTTGACCACTCGACCGCGGAGGCACACTCCAAGCTGTTTGACTATCACAAACACGCAGAACAATATCTGTCGAAGATAAGTACACCGACCTCCTTTGTGATCAGTCATGTGAAATCTTACACTTATGTTTCAGCCTTTGTGAGTCTTGTCTCTTTGTCGCCTTGGCTAATATAAATGAGGCCAAAGTAATAGGTTATTACCTATTTATTTATTATTACTTTGCATACCAATGATGCAAACCATTAGATATTACTTGTATTTTGTATACTTTTATGTATGCAAGTTTTCGAATAAATGTTCAACTAATTGCTGGTATCCAATTAAGCTGAAGTAAGGCATATATATTGTTATCCATGACTATGCAATATTTTGGTATCATAAAAAAGACTTTGGAACGCGCTTCCTGACACTGTGAGAACTGACACGACACGCCCTGGCTTGTTTTTAACCTCCTGCCTATATTCAAGGAAAGTACTCATTAAGGCGAGATGGGTTCAGAGCCTGCAATACTGTGCGTGTTTTTAAAAAACCACTGTAATTAAACTAGGTACTACAGTTTACTTCTCAAAAGATTTACATAAGAATTTTAAGGCTTTTCTACAGATATCCATAACACGATTGAGCATTTTTTGCTCAATAGAAAAAAATAACGAACATACCTCTAAAATTGCCTAAATTTACCTTTTATTACAAATATTTACCTATAAAACACTTACGGTATTCTTGGCTCTGAACTGACGGGGCCTTAAGCGAAATAAAAAAATACGTATTCTGTCATATGAACTTGTTTCATAATAAAAGCCTATATATATATAAATATAAAATAAAAATGGAAAAGCTGGTGCAAAAATTTTTGTAGTCACCCTATAGGGTGCAAAGTACCTCGTATTTGTAAGCGGATAATATCTCGAGAAAGCTGCTTGACGCTTTGACAAAATCTTTTTTATTTGAGCAAATTGGGTATCCCTGCAAAAGGGCGCACAATATCTCGTCAAAGCAATAATTTCGTCTAATTGAAATAAGCCTAAGGCGTGTAAATTGGGTATTTATTCTTTGTAGTATGGAAGTCGACTTAATGCTCGTTCAGCGTAACAATATTTTATAAAATAAAACTCGATTTTTGATTTATATTTGTCTTTTTTTCACATAGATACAAAGGTAGGTACAAGATACACGTAACTCTTACAATTTCATTTGTGTAAGTATATAATTTCTGTAGGTATATTTGTTGTTATTTTTTGGCAATAAAGTAAATTCTCTTCTATTCTATTCTGAATTGTGACCAGAAATAAATTGTTATGAACGTCGGGTTAACGTCAAGTACATCATCGATTTCAATAAAAAAATTGTGTGATTACATAAATTTAAATTACTTCTACAACCGTACCGTTTAGGGCTCAAAGGTAATATTCATTCAGTGAGTAGTGGACGTCTCGTCCAAAGCTTTCCACACGTCACTTTGATCGCTATCTCTTTTTCTCTTGTGATGGTGACCGTTATTGTATTGTTTGACGCACTCAGCTATGGTGGTCCATTTTACGCAGTAAAAAAAATCCATTAAATCTGCTACCCTAGGCTCTCCTCAAGATGGCCGCCAATGGTCGACTACTTCCGATTTGGCTAAAATTCTGAATTTAAGGGTTTTCTGCGTCGAGGAATCCAATTCAGATTTTTTTTGGAATTTAAAATGGCCTCTGGATTTTAGAATTTTAACTATAATATTTGTTCATAACGTCCTACTGAAACATCGAAGGGGTCTGAAATTTTGTATGCTGGGGTAAAGCACCCCGCGGTACTCTAAACTGTAAACAAATTTTGTTGCCAAGATGGCCACTCACACATTTTTTGACTGCAGTTGTTTTACCCATTTTCTCAACTGGACATGTACCTACTTCAGCCAACTGCCAACAGCCGAAACCTGCACGAAAAACCGTACTGACTGACATAAGCGTAATAAGTTGAAACAAGGACTATACTCGATCACTATAGTATAATGATATCAGAGAAACAGTCAAAAACATTTCTGTGCAAAACTGTGCAGCCGCCTGAACAATTTGTATGGGTATTTTTTCACTGTTATTTTAATATCACCAAACATGATCTAACTTTTTACCGTTTAATAAATTTAAACCACCTTTGCGCAAGTAGCTGCTAAAACAAGGTTTTATTCAATTAATGAGTTTAAAGAATATAAAATTAAATAAATAAAAACAACAATTATTTGATGCATGAATAAATGATATGTTCTAAGTCAGATTTGAGAGCTATTAAATATGGCTAAATAGATTAATAAGCTACTGTATTTAATTGTATTTCCCTCAGAACAATGCCTTTCCCAACACCTTCATTGTACACTCTTTTTATTGCAAAAAAAAATATTATTTTATCAAATACAACGTGGAAGGGACATAGGCGTAATAAATCAAACTACGGTCTATACTAGATCATTATAGTATAATGAAATTAGAATAACAGCCTAAATATTTCAGCATTTCCATACAAAAGTGTGCAGCCGCTCGGGCAATTTGTATGGGAATGTCAAATTTTTTTTGGGTTTTCGACTGTTATTTTTATTTCATTATACTATAATGATCAAGTATAGCCCTTGGTTCAATTTATTATATCAATCACAAGTTATATGTAAGGTCCATTTTACAAAGCTGGGACCCTTTTCAATTAAATGCTAATATTTCAAGGGCAAGTATAGCCAATAATTAATAACCAAAAATCAAACAACGGAACATGATCTCTTGTGATCGTCGCGAATTGTATGGAATGTAAAAATCTTATTTCTTATTCCTACTTTCTTTAGTAAAAATTGTTACAAATGAAAACTAAAATGACAATTTTTAGCATCGGTAGCTTTTCTTTAATATAGCGTTGAATTAATAATTTAAATATTTATAAACAGAACACGTGATGTATACTAAACCTTTTGACGTGGAAATGTGCCCGCAAAGGCCTTATAAGCACTGATTAAACAAATGTTTAGTCGGTGAGTGATTCAGTGGACACTGACGTCGGAAAACGGTGGCACATGCACTAGCATACTATCTTACAGTTAAGAGCCCATACTATCTTACAGTTTTTAGAATGATCTTCAGTACCTATTCATTTTGGAATGTAAATACAACAAAGTTCAGGATTATTTCTAGTCACTATATGACTCAAAAACACGATTGCTTAAAATTTTAAGCAAGATTGCTTAAAATTTTAAGCAAGCTCTTTTTACCCGAATGCGGCAAAGCCGAAAAGGAGGATATAATGTGATTGACCTGTATGTTTGTCCCTATAATTCTATGTTCCTTAGTAACTACTAAACGGCTAAATGATTTTAATAAATTATACATGGTTATATTCGTCTTAATTACTAGAGTGACATAGGCTATATTAAAATTATTGGAAACTAAAATGGCGGATTTTTGGCGCCAAATTGCGCGGCATAAAAAATCTTTTCTGTTCAAAACCTATCGAGTGGGGTATCAAATTAAAGGATTTTATTCAAGGATTACAAAAATACATGAAACTTATATGTTTAAATGCAATTTGGAATAAGAAATGCTAAAAAACAACATATGACATCGCTTCCTCAAGCGTAGGTATTCCCGGTTGCGTCCTAGGCATAGATAAGTACTGCTGTGTATGACGCAGTCGGGTTTTTTGTTTTTTTTAACAATTACTTGTTGAAACATATATAATGACTAGAGTTAGTCCTGACCTTTGCTGTGTTTTTATTTCAATGTAAGTATTTCGTTAATATTGATCATATTTAAGATCGCTCTAAGTAAAAAAAATCTCAAGCTTCGGAAGGCACGTTAAGCCGTTGGTTCCGGCTGCCATCATTGCATGGCAGTCGTCAAGCTACGTCAAATGCAATTAGGCTTCAAATCGGACACCATTGTTCGCCACTTACACACACAAAAGAAAGATCCCACTTTTTTGTCGGGGGTTAAAAAAAAGAGATATAAAAGGTGAAAAGCACTTAAAATTTATTTTATCCGATTTTCTTTTCCTTAAGGGCCCAGTCCAGTGACTTTGACTGCTTTTTCGGAGCTGATTGGAGCCAAACTATCTTAGTAAAAATATGTTAAGATGTTATGGTGAAGATATAGGCAAATGGCCTTAAAGTGTGAAATAAATTGTTAACTCGTAAATATGGTGATAATTTCCATATTGCTCTTCGTCATGCACTAGATAGCCCTTTAAATTATTTTATGAACTGCCGTTTAAACTATTATTGGTGATCCGTCTAGCTTTAAAACTTGCCGTGGCCGCTTTTGGCGGAGGCAAGTTTCAAAGCTAGACGGACTAATGTAAATACTTTCAACGGTGGTTCATAAAATAATTTAAAGGGCTATCTAGTGCATGACGAAAAGGAATATGGAAATTATCTCCATATTTACGAGTTAACAATATAGAGTTAATAACAAGTGTTCAATAAAAAAATCCCACGGTCGAAGACTGCAGTCTTAAGATTAACATGGAGAGAATGGTTTAGCATCAAGTCTACATATTGTAGCTTTTGGTTCAATAAAAGTTTAAATTGGTGCATTTTTTTTACAGTTATTACAACTAACTTTTATATTATTCTCAAAAAAAAACTAAGTACCTAAATATCTTAAGAACTAAAATAAAGATAAATAAAACTACCCACTAAACTAAACTACTTAAATAATATTTACAAATAAAAAGGCCGGGTAGTTCTTTACCCGAAAGTTTAAATAAATAAATTTAAAATTTTCTTTTTATGACTTTTTTAGGGTTCCGTACCTCAAAAAGAAGAAACGGAACCCTTATGGGATCACTTTGTTTTAATTTTTTTGTTTTCAGATTAAATATTTTTTTATATTCATAGTTTATTAATATTATTTAAAGATAAATAAATGATTGTGACCTAAAATATCATTTTATTTTGTTGCAGATACACGTGAAGGACTTAAATAGTAATGGACACATGCCACATTGCCCCCCAGATAAAGTTCTTATGGAAATTAAGTACTGCAGGTAAGCAAAGCTTCACTAAATATTATCACCGACATAGGCCTCCGCCAAAGATTTCCAAAACGAGCGATTGGAAGCCTGCATCCAGTGTTTTCCTGTAACTTTGCTCAGGTTGTCCGACCACCTAGAAGGTGGCTGCCATTTGAGAACCTTTCGGTCGGGCCATCGGTTCTCGCGCTATGTGCCGAACCCGCTGCCACTTCAATAAGCTATTCTGCTAGGCTAGGTCGTATTTCGGTATATTACATTTATTCGGAAAAGTTATCCAAAATAATAAACTGAATTATGCCTTAAAATACTCGTATAACAAATCACATAAAGTCAGCTAGCCCCAAAGTAAGTTTTAAACTTTTTATTGTGGAATACTAACTTAATGATATTATATTTTCTGATAGATAAAATACATATGTAAGTATTGGTTTTTAAACTATCGCGCTTATATATATATATATATATATATATATATATATATATATATATATATATATATATATATATATATATATATATATATATATATGTATCTTATATATAACGGGACTTAGCACGAACCTTTTTTTGTCTAACGTTTTGAAAAAGAGTTACATCTTTCTTGGTCGCAGACTGACTTCTTCGTCTTTCGACTATTTAAATCACATGTAGGTATATACATACGAGTAGGTAAATATCGATATATAATACTCAACTTGCCTGGGGTGCGGAATTTCGTCAATTATTTAGAGAGTTTTGTTTGAGTTTTCACGTTTGATCGACGTCTCTGGGGACCCAAGAGCTGGTGCGCATTTCAGCCAAAGGCTTGGTCTGGCCATACAACGTGGAAATGCCGCCAGCCTCTTGGGGACCTTGTCTGCTGACGGTGGCGATTTAGGTTCAAATTTAATGTTTGTTGTTTTTAGATTTAATTTATTGTTGTTATATTTAGTTTTAATAATATTCAACTTGATTCAACTAAGGCCATACATCTGTAATTTTATTTCGGTTAGTACTTTGTGGTTACTTATTATTTATTTATCCCTTATCGCATACTATATTTCCTCTGATTGTATGTAAAACTTATATTATCTGAGGAAGTAGGTACTTAGCGTTTTTGGCGTTTTCCCGTAAACGTAAATTCATAAATGTATTGTGTTTCTATTTGTAAAGACCTGTTATTGACTTTAGGTTTGATACTTTGTAACCTTGTAACCTATAATGTAATTGTAGTTGTTGGTCATCTGAATGTATAAAATAAATAAAAATAAAATTAGAGAAAGGCTTTTTCTGGTTGGGGATCCAAACTACTTATCTAATTTTTGTTGCAGGTTAGAAGACGATCTTTTCTACTACTTACACGTATCCAAGAAATCCGACGAGATGGCATCGCTTCAAGTCGGCGTTCGGATAAAACAGACAGATGATCCGAAGATGAACCATACCAAAATTGTACTCGTAGAATGGTAAGTATTCTACATTTAAATTCCTAAGGCTGACACCACATTGGGTCTGCCTGAACGACGCTTACGCCGCCGCCGTTTGGTGCACGCCCACACAGGGCGTGCGCGGTTCTCAAGCGTGTGAAGTGTGAATGACGCGAACGCTGCGTTGAACGCTGAACGCATTTTATCCCGAGTTCAAGCAGTTCATTAAACAAATAGTAAGTACATTGTGCTACAAGGAGTAAAGGGAATATTATAAGGCGAGGGCGCCACTTTGAATCCACAGCGAAATGAAGGATTCCACAGTAGAATCACGAGCGTATATCACCTGAACTAAAATTAATACCGAACCATGAGTAGCACAAAATTTAACACTTTAAGAGTCGTTACCCGAGATAGAATCAGACTTTCCCATACAAACGTAGTCGACGTTTTACTTTAAAACGAGATGTCAGATTTCTAAAAAAAAACCAAATTTAATGAAATCGCATATCTAGGCATATAAAAGTTTTTCACAGTCAAAATATGGACTTGAAAGAGAATATAGTGTAAGTATTATATCATTTTTTACCATCAGTATGGAAAAATTTTACACTCTTATATTTTTTTTTATATTTTCTTTTAAGTTCATATTTTAACTGTGAAAACCAATCATATGCCTAGATATATGCGATTTCTTTGAAATTACAAAATTTTTCTGATATCTGACATGTTGTTTCAAAATAAAACGTAGACTACGTTTGTATGGGAAAGTCTAGGATAAGGGGATTTTTATCACTTTACTTTTCACATACCTCTTAGTAAGTAATAAAGTTGTCCTGATAATGGAGCCGGTAGCACACGACACCAACCTATCGTATTTTGACTTACTTGATTTGAACTATCTTTTTCATATTTTTTATTTTATTTCAAAAGGACGGATCCCCATCTCGACACGTGGTACGCCATAGACTTAAAGCGCCAAGACTTCATCGAAGCTGGAGTGTCGAGTTCGCCATCATTTGAGATACTAGACCCACCGCTTGGGAAGGATCTGGAGTTCCGCATCAGGACAGCGGAACCACAGTCCAGCGATAGTGAAGTTCTCATTAGCATTGGTGAGATTTTTGATATAAATCACTGACATTTTTTTTTACTGCGTAAGTGTGTCATGATCAGGTCTTTTTTAGTCTCACTGCAGGAGCACACCCCTCTCTATACTGCCAGAGCCATATATTGGCCAGAGCAGTCAGAGGAGAGAGCCTACACCCTCTACGCTGACCAGACGGTTTGGAAAGGTCTCATTGATGTTTATAAGCTTTGTTTAGCTTGTGTTTCCTAAGTCGCCTTCTACGACATCCACACAAAGACTTTGAGTGGTCATATTCTACTCTGCCGGGAACCACACGGCGTTAAGCGCTTATGTTCTTTGGACCAAATACTCATTGTGCCTAGAGTCGATAAGACGTCACTGCCCAATGAATCTTTAGAATGTCAACTACATGATAGTAATTTGACGACTCTACATCATCTCACGTGGCCTAGTGGTCATCATGCCAGGCTGTCACACCGGAGGTCCCAGATTCGATCCTTGGTCAGGTCAGTATATAATGAAATTAAAATAACAGTCAAAAAAACAAAAAAAAAATTGTGACATTCTCATACAAATCGCTTGGGCGGCTGGACACTTTTGTATCAAAATGCCGATTTTTTTTGTTTTGACTGTCATTTTAATTTCTTTATACTATAATGATCTAGTATAGACCGTGGTTCGATTTATTACGGGTATGTCCCTTCCACGTTGTATATATGTCCGTATATAAAATAGACCTTTATTTCCCTACAGCTCCAATGTCACCCAGCAAGGCAATACCCAAAAACTGTCCCCTCAAAGACATGAAAGACTTCGACTGCTGTTTCACCAACACCGACAATGTCATCGGCTGCGGAACCTACGGCAGTGTCACTTTGGTTCAGGATACCAAAGGAGAATACTATGCAGCCAAGATTATTAAGACCAGGACCCAGAAGAAAAAGGATACAGCACATCAGGAGTATAATGTGATGAAGAAATTGAAGCATCCGAAACTGGTCGAGCTGATTGACGCTTTCGTTGATAAGGATGCATTCGTGCTCGTGATGGACCAGTAAGCATACCTTGAGATTAGTCTTGTCTATGTGATGCTAATTATTAGTATAAAGGCCTGTTTACACGGTGCAAATTTCTAGCATACCTACAATCTGCTAGATGACTATAAGTCAAATCAGGCACTTTTTTCTAAATGTCAAAACTAACATTTTCTATGGGATTTGTATAAAATATAAAACCGTGACGTCATAGATATTTGGAGTCAAATAGCGCTCTTAATATCAGTTTTTATGCATTAAAAAATTTAAAAGGATGTTGAAAATGGATGGAATGGAAATGACAAGTGACACTATTTTGTGACGTTTTATTTTCATAACAGTATCAAATAATTTATTTTTGAATTAGTCATCTACCTAATTAAATTAAATCAATGAGTTGTATGTATAGTTGATTTCAGCGTTGGGCATAATAGGTACCTAGTCGTATCTTTGTTAACTGACAAAACACTTATAGACACGACCAATACTGTGTAAATGAGCTTCTTTCGGCGTTTCTTCTCAGCAATCGTCGTTGCGAAACGCTAGCTTTAAAAAAATAATAATTATAATTTAAATATAAATAAACAAAAACAATCTATTTAATTCTAATACTTAATTTTTTTTTACATTCCAGTCTTTGGGGAGGTGAACTCTTTTACAGAATACTGGATGAGAGGCACATAAAAGAAATAGACGTGGTTCCGTACGTCCGTCAGATATGCGAGGCTCTAGAGTACTTACATCATCTAAAAATCGCCCATCTAGACCTGAAACCAGAAAACATCATTTGTCTAAATCCAAACTCACGGCAGGTCAAGATTGTGGACTTCGGCATCGCCAGAGTGCTAGACGAAGGTTACTCGGCACGGGCTTTATACGGGTCGAAGGACTACGTGGCACCGGAGGTCCTGAACTTTGACCAGTTGACCCTAGTGTGCGATATGTGGAGCCTGGGAGTAATCACGTATGTGATGTAAGTTTTTAAAGACGATAGAGTTTGATCATCATCTTTTCAGTCTTCTGCCTTTCATGTTGGTACAATACAATACGACAAGACACGAGACGTGACTCCAAGATTTGTGTAAGTACTTAACATGGGCGGACCCAGATGGCACTATAGCCCTATCAGGTTTTTGGCGGGGGCCCAGATTCATCCTGCGGTTGGCTTCCAGAGCCGAAAAGCGATGGCTTCCCGTGGGAGCCGCGGGTGACGCACTAGAGCGATGATGTCCGACTTATAGGAAGGGTAGCCAGAGTATTTTTCAATCTGATATGTACGATTTTGGGGGTCATGTCCCCAGTGACCTACCCGGTCCCTTCGGACCGCGCCTCACTAGGCGCTAAGGCGCGGTTCAAAGATATGGTCAACATAAATACATACTATCACGTCTTTATCCCTCATGGGGCAGATAGAGCCCAGGGCTGCAAGACTCAAAGGCCACTTTTAGCATGATGGTGGGCGAGAAGGTGGTAAAAGGAATCAAAATAGTGATGCGTTGCTAGCCGCATCGCCTATTAACATGATTTGCATTTTCGTTATTCCCTCGATCGGCTTCTACGATCTGCGCGGGAAGAGAAACAGCTGGTACATTCAAAGTTTTTTCTTTTCGTGTTTTAAGGCAGTATGTACGGGTACTTACTACTTATTCATTTTTAGCTAAATGTCGTCGAGACGAATTCCTACACCTTCGCCAACTTTCCCGACACACCTATTCAGATTTTTGTGCGTTGTCCCGGTTACAACTAAAAAAATTAATCAGAATTTTTAGCTAAATGTTGTCGAGACGAATTCCTATACCATCGCCTACCTCGTTGTGCTCTTTTCTCTGGCAGAAGTGCAGTTTTTGCAGCATCGCCTATTATACAGTACCTATATCATAATTAAATTTTTAACAAAAAAAACAACAGACTATTTTTTTTTTAGGAGTTTCTTCCATATCTCAAAAGTTCTTCATCATATCTTTACCAAATTAAAATGGCACCAACTTGGTAGTAAATGTTTTTAAATTAAAAAAAAGAATAATCTAAATCGGTCCACAATTGGCAAAGATATCGCGCAACAAACATACATAAAAAAAACATACAGTCGAATTGATAACCTCCTCCTTTTTTGAAGTTGGTTAAAAATAGATTGACTAAGTATATTGAATAGGTATGTTATCTTAATGGTGGCTGGCAGAGTCGGCAACAAACATAAGGTTTTTGAAAATGTATATAACGTCTAACAAAATATACTGAAACTATTTTAAGGGTGAATTCAGTCTGTGATATTGAACAACTTTCCCTAAGGAACATATGTCGAAATATGAAAAATAATTTTTGGCTTTTCATGCAGACTCGGATCAGCTGATCGGTCAACTTGTATGGGAGGCCAAAAATTATTTTTCATATTTCGATATATGTTACCTTGGGGAAAGTTGTTCAGTATCATGGACTGTATCCACCCTTAAAATAGTTTCAGTATATTTTGTTAGTCCCTGTATATCATGTTAATGAACGCAAAACCTCTCAGATGGTACCTCAGCCCATGTAACTGAACAACTTTTGTTCAACAACTTTCACAAAACTAAAAAAAAAATTTAATTTTCATACAAACCGATCACCTGATCGAGTCAATTTCTATGAAAAGCGTTCCGTGCTTCGGAAGGCACGTAAAGGGGTCCCGAACGCCATCTAGCGTTTGTACCTATCCTAGGATTGGTTCTGGTCTACCCTTTGGGTTGCGGAGGTCAGACGGCAGTCGCTCTGTGTAAAAAACCAGTAACCTCGTCAAATCGCCTAGGTAAGGTAGCGGACCCCAGGCTCTGAAGCGTAACCGCTGACGATGCAACCGGGAATACGCTTGGATGATGATGACACGCTGAGTGGACGTCGGATTAGCGTCATATTTAGTTTAGATTAATGAATGTACTAGTTCCAATTTGTAAATAGTAACTGTACATATTTCGCTAATAAACCATATTCTATTCTATTCATTTTCCCATCAGGTTATCAGGCGTCATGCCGTTTCGCGGTATAACGTGGCCAGAAAAGTCGGCAAACATCACCAGTGCCAACTACAACTATGAGGAGAAAGCTTTTAAATACATCTCAGACTTAGCTAAAGACTTTGTAGATCACCTCCTGATCCTGGATACAGATAAAAGAATGTCGCCTTCAGCAGCTCTGAACCATAAGTGGATCGTCGAGGGACCCCCTAAGGGGGCTAAAGCAGGGTACATGGAGAGAGCCAGGGAGAATCTGAAGTCATATCTGGCGAACTACAGGGCTAGGTGGCAGGTCAGTATGTTTTAAAATTTTCATTAGGTTAATCAGCTGATCGGTCAAATTGTATAGGAGACAAAAATTATTTTTTATATTTCGATATACGAGTTGTTTCCTTAGGAAACCACTTAAGTCATGTAGACCACCCAGGTCATGTAATACAGGGTGTTTGGCTAGCCGCCAACAGTGTTTATGCAGAATCATGCACATAGACTACCCAAGTCCTGTAGTATATAGGTTATGGTGCGGCGTACTAGCACAGAATAAGAACTAGTACTAACGTACAGAAGTCTCACTTAGTAAAGAAATTCAAAGAAATATCTACTCAATGGGGTTATCAATATGGTTTAATTTAGCTCACGTCAGAACTTAGCACCGCCAGGGACATGTAGGTACATTTTAGATACCTTAACGGGGAGTGATACAGGCCTGTTACTACTAGTAGCAGTTACTGGCCTGTCACTCCCCGTTTAGGTATCCAAAATAGGTGGTAAATTCAGTTATACGAATCGTTTGTCCAGAGCAATAAGACTGAAATTGGCTTGCAATAGATGTCTAGGTATCTAAACGAGAAGGTGCTGAGTGCTGACGTGAGCTAAATTAAACCATATCGCTAGCCACATTGAGTAGATATTTCTTTGAATTTCTTTGCTAAGTGAGACTTCTGTACGTTAGTATCAGTATTTATTCTGTGGTAGTAACGTAGTCGCCGCGGGCTTGGTAATGTTATCTAACAGTATTGCTACTCGGCCCTTTGCTTGAAATAAATACCTATAGCCACGTGTGCGCTAGAGCTGAGCTTCTTTCTTGTTTCTCTAATTACTTCTATAATTCATTTCATAATGATATTACGTTTATTGCAATAATATATGTAAGTTGCAAATAAATAAGTATGTAGATACTCGTATGTAACCTAGGAAACTACTTAGTACTAGTTTTCTTTTTGCGAGCGTAAGTAAGATATACAGGCTGACTTTTTATCCACCTGCAAAATTTTTGGAGAAAGTTCAGTCCATGATATTGAACTATCTATAAAAAAAGTTAAAAAATCGATAAAAATTTTTCGTCCTCCCATACAAATTAGCGCTCAGCCAAACGGATTTTGTATGGGAGGACGACGACCTCCGTGGCGTAATGGTTAACACGCTAGACCGCTTATCCGGAGGTTCTGGGTTCGAATCCCAGCCAGAGCAAGTTGGAAAATGGCCTTTTTCAAATTGTTCTGGGTCTTGGGTGTTTATCTATATATGTATTTATTATATTATAAAATATAGTATCGTTAAGTTAGTATCCCATAACACAAGTTTAAACTTACTTTTACTAGCTTAATCAGTGTGATTTGTCCCTATATATTTATTTATTATTATTTATTTTCCATCGAGTGCCCTTTGTTTGCCATTTGTCTGCGAGTGTTTTGAAAATTTCTTCCAAGGTACAAGTAAAGAAAGAAAAACATGTATATGTATATATACTATATTTTATGATTATTTTATGATTTATAGTATCGTTGAGTTAGTATCCCATAACACAAGTTTAAAAACTTACTTTGGGGCTAGCTTAATCAGTGTGATTTGTCCTTATATACTCGTATTCATTTATTTAATTATGTGGCCCATGAACTGAACCAACTTCCTTGTAAGAGTTAGAATAGATCCTTACACTTCATTACTCATCTTATTGCAGACAATCATCATGAGCAAGATCAAGTCTTTTTTAGTCTCCACTGCAGGAGCACGACCCTCTCTGTACTGCCGGAGCCATATATTAGCCAGAGAAGTCAGAGGATTTGGCCTACACTCTCCTCGCTGACCAGATGGTTTGGAGAGGTCTCATTGATGTTTATAAGCTTTGTTTAGTTTGTGTTTCCTAATTCGCCTTCTACGACATCCACAGCAAGACTTGCAGTGGTCATATTCTACTCTGCCGGGAACCACACTGCTTGTAAAGTATACTTACTGAGTAGGTACTTGATGATGTTGTTCCAGAGAGCTGGCAACGTGATGATCGCAGCCCATCGTCTCAGGACCCAAGCCAGTAATCGTAGCAGCCCGGAGCGGTCGTCGCACGGGACCCATTGCCTCCGTCATACCCTCGCACCTTCACCAAAACCTTAGCTGTTGCCAAAATTCCTAGAAGAAGATTTTTAGCTCTATGGCTGTGAGACTACATTGATGATGTGCTGTGTTTTAATAAACAATGAAGTTTCATTAAGATCTAATATTAAAAGGTACAATTTAAGCTCTTTGGATATACTCGGTATGTGTGTGTATTTGTGTAGTAATAATAGGTATATCCTCGCTCAGCTTCAATGAAGTCTCTGCCTCTCTATTTTTATTTTAAATTGGTGTGATTCGAAGTCGTCATAATAGTCATACATCTACCTACTCTTCTTTATTTGTCCTGTTCTGTGGCGTGGTCACAGAAGACAGTAAGAAGTACATACAGAACGGAACCTCCTAAGGTACGCACAATATGCGTCCCCGTTTCCCGTCCCCGCACCTCTCCCCCGTTCTTGTGCCGCCGTGCATACGTCAATGATTATGCGTGTGTGTGTTCGCCCGCTCTCGCCCTGAGACAAGGCGATAGCGGGGGAGAGAAGCGGGGACGGGGAACGGGGACGCATATTGCGCGGGACCTTAGGAGATTCCGTTCTGTATGTATGTAATACTTTCACTGTCTTCTTTGGCGTGGTAGCCACAAGTAAGAGATATACAGGGTGATTTTGAACCTTCTAGCTATATTCAAGGAAATTACTTTTTAAGCGAAATAAAAATACATAGTCTGCTCCATAATAAAAACCAAAGATATTAGCCGAAAAATGCAAACCAACAATCTCCCATTTGAGTTACCGCTAGCTAATGGCGGATGGCGGTCAAGCGGGGAGAGTAACAAGCGCGAATAGCGTCATTTAGTAAAAAAATAACAAACATTTTTCTTACGGTTCTGTTCTATTAGTAATTTTGATTCCGGGATTTCAATATATATGTATATTATATAAGTAGGTGTGTAGCTAGGGGAAGCAAAATCAACTTGTAGAAATGTCAATGGAAAATATGCATGCATTTTTTTTTATTTCTTTTGTTTAGTTTTTTTATTTTATTTTTTATTTTAGAAATATTCGCTAAAAATAAATCAGTGCTGAAAAACATGTTTTATTTTTTATTTTTTGTTGGGCAACGGTCTCTTCTATCTTCTTCCATTTGCCCCTTACCAGTGTTAATCTCGACCATCCTTTTTTGAACGCGTCGAGATCGTCTCGCCAGCGTTTTTAGGCCTGCACGGGCGACGGTAACCATCTCTAGGCAACCACTCCGTTGCAATTCTTGCCCATCTTTCGCTGTGCATCCTACCGACATGCCCTGCCCAATTCCACTTTAGTATGGCGGTCTTATGTCCCACATCAACGATCCGTGTTTAGAAGCGAATTGTGACGTTTGGGATTTTATCTATACTTTTAATTCCTAGCACACTTCGCTCCATGACTCTGACAAACCTTGAGTTTGGACTTCAAAACCTCGGTCAGTGACCACGTTTGAGCACCATGAGTTCGCGCTTAACACTTTCACTGCTGAAAAATGCATCGTGTGTATTTTTCCAAAGAGGAAAACACACACGGTGCGTTTTCAGCAGAAGTGATAAGGGAAGATCGCCTTTCATGTACTCTTTCATGGACCAGTAGCTCCTCCAGCTGTTTTCAATGCGGCGCTTAACTTCGCTCTCTTGCCGGCTACTGAAGGAGACTAACTGGCCCAGGTAGATATACCTACTCATCGACGTAGAGTATTTCTTGCCCCTCTCAACGACCCTATGTTTTTACTATTGGTCATGACTTGGGTCTTTGACCGGTTCATTGTAAGTCCAACCTCAAGGCTTGCCGTGCTCAGATCTTGGAGCATCTGTTGCAAATCAGCTGATGTAAAGGCAAATATGACAATGGCGTCAGCGAATCTGAGATTGGTGAGTGATTTTTGACGACCTCCGTGGCGTAATGGTTAACACGCTAGACCACTAATCCGGAGATTCTGGGTTCGATCCCCAGCCAGAGCAAGTTGGAAAATGGCCTTTTCCAAATTGTCCTGGGTCTTGGGTCTTTATCTATATATGTATTTATTATAAAATATAGTATCGTTAAGTTAGTATCCCATAACACAAGTTTAAACTTACTTTGGGGCTAGCTTAACCAGTGTGATTTGTCCCTATATATTTATTTATTATTATTTATTTTCCATCGAGTGCCCTTTGTTTGCCATTTGTCTGCGAGTGTTTTGAAAATTTCTTCCAAGGTACAAGTAAAGAAAGAAAAACATGTAAGTATAGGGTGTAGAAAAGAAATATTCAAAATAACAAGTAGATTATAACAAGTAAAACGCGCCATTTTAAATATGACGTCAAAGTCTACAATATCCGCCGACATCCCGTTAGAAAAAGAAACTTCTTGTGACAACTTGTGGTGACCAGTAGGTACATCCTTTCTTGACGTAGTGATTATATCCTCTTTGCTTTCTTGCTCTTTGGGTGACCATGTGGTGACAACCCTCCCATACAGAGATATGGGATCAGAGATACGGGATATTGGTTTTATTGTTCTGAATATGGGATCATATCTCTATGACAACCTAAAGTCTTATGTATTCTGTGCCTAAAGCTAGAGACAGAAGCTGTCAAAGCATGTTTTTTCTTTTTTGAGTACGTTGATATCAGCCAGTAATGTTTTAAAACTTCCATTATGAAAGTACATACTTCTTGGATGTCATCGGTAGTCAAACTACATGGACAGTCGCTTATACAATACCGAACGCACCCTAACGTAGACTTTGTCGTCATTTTCCTTTTGTTTGTTAAGGCCGTACCTGAATTTTCCGGGGTCCAGTGCTGCCCCCATTTAAAATAAATCATTTCAAAGAAAACGGAGACATTATTTAAAATTTTGCAACTACCAAGTGCTAGATAACCCTTCAAAGTATTTCATGAACTATTGTTTACAGTTTATAATGAGAACGTTAAGCTTTACTACGCACATTTGCCAAAAGTGGCCGTTTTTCACAAATGTGCGTAGTAAAGCTTAACGTTCTCACTTTAAACTGTAAACAGTGGTTCATAAAATACTTTGAAGGGTTATCTACGTTATCTAAGACTTGGTAGTTGCAAAATTTTAAATAATGTCCTAATTTTAAATAACGGCCTTAAGGCCGTACCTGAATTTTCCGGGGTCCAGTGCTGCCCCCATTTAAAATAAATCATTTCAAAGAAAACGGAGACATTATTTAAAATTTTGCTACTACCAAATCCTAGATAACCCTTCAAAGAATTTTATGAACTACTGTTTACAGTTTATAATGAGAACGTTAAGCTTTAATACGCACATTTGCTAAAAGTGGCCGTTTTCTTTGAAATGATTTATTTTAAATTGGGGCAGCACTGGACCCCGGAAAATTCAGGTACGGCCTTAAAAGTTCCCGCGCAATATTTGCATAATAATTTATTTCTAATTCAAATAAGAGTCAATATGAAAAATGATTGGCTAGCCGAAAAATTGTAAAATAAAAATATTTATCTGTGAATATAAATTTTATTACATTATTTGTCTTTGCCTTGTATCACTTTCTTTTGTCAGGCGCTAAAATTAAAGAAAATGTATCATGATGTAATGTTTTTTAAATAGTACAAGAGTCAATTTTAACAAGTAGATTTTTTTCCTAATTTCCGTGGAATTTTTTATTTTCAGGTTTTTCATCTATTTTTTATGTGAGAGCGCAAACGATCCACATTTTATATACATTTTCTAAAAGGGAATTAAATAACTATAATACTTGAAGAGTTATTTTGACCATAGAAATTGCTGTACCACAGAAATTGTAACGGTGCCACAGAAATTGTGTTTGTCCACTAAAATTGACAATATCGCTAGTAAATAAATAAAAAAAATGTTATGGTGTAAGAAAAAACGGTCATAATACAAATAATTTTAATTTGATAGCATTTATAACGTCTTATTAGAATATGATTCACATGAAAGTTTGCAAAAAAAATTAACGAAATAGATGAGACTATGTTTGGAAACAACAGTTTTATCTCAGTAACCCAACATATCACAATGGCACGCTGACTGGATGCACAAGGGAGCTAGTCGATGTACTTTCCAGGCGGAAGTTAGCTTTGGCAATCCTGCAGGGGAATCGATAAAAAAGGCAGGAGATTCCGGGCTATAGGAAACAGTTATAAAGCAATCTATAACGGTGTACCTGGTGGCGAGAACAGGGTGGGCTGCGAGAGGTTTGGAGGGGAAATGCTATACAGAGGTTTATAGCTGTAGAAATACTTATCGAAGTGGTTGTAATTGTATGTAACCCTTTTTATATGTGCCTACGTGCCACAGGCTGGTTGCAGCGAAGTCGATAAGATGAGGTTCTGGAACCAACTAGACAAAGTGTTGCAAGCCATCCCATTGTTACAATGGTTATGGTTGGTGATTTGAACCGTTATATGGGTAAGGCGTGTCAGAAGCCTGAATTTGTTCATGGCGGGTACGGATACTGTGGCCGCAATCCAGAGGAAGAAAACATCCTCTCAACGTGTGAGGCGGCCGACCTTACCCTTGTAAACACGTTAAGAAGAAATCCAAACACCTGATCACCTCACCAAAGTGACCAACTGCAAAGTCATACCAGGTGAAAGCCTTACTGCACAACACCTTCTCCTTATCATGGATCTTCGCACAATGTCAGCTGACACGCCTATTTTTATGGCAGTTGTGTTAAAAACATATTGAATAAATGTTATTTTTTTAAGAACCCTTTTAAAAGTTTACCTTTTAAATTGATTCGTACAATTTCTGTGGACACAAATCAGCCACAGAAACCACAGAAATTGGAAATATGTGGTTTATTTAAAAATTACAAAAAAGTATCAAGGTTATTTCAGGTTTCTACTTATAAATTAATAGTGTATCTAAGGGTTATTAACATGTATAACAATCATAATTTTTATTCCTAAGGTAACCATTCAAAACCCAGCCACAGAGATTGCAAAATTTCGTTCCGCGTAAACTAAAATCGGGTACCTAATTACATTTTTGTCGGGAAGACGTAGTATGATAATGCACCACCATTTCCACAGCATGAAAGGGCACGGCAGATCCTTGCGAGGGAAGGATTTACTAATCGTGTATACTCACCAGGGGAAGTAAGGATTGGCGAGACAAAATGACCACAGAAATTGATTGTTTCGCTCGGACAAAACTAGTTTTGATAAATTTTAATTAACTATGGGTCTCAAAATTTAAATTTAAATATTTTCTTGTACAACATATAATACTTAACATAATGAAAATACCTTTTTTATATTTATTGGAGATTATTTTGCTGAGAAGTGAATATATTGCATTAAAGTAATTGTGGACAAGGCACAGAAATTAGATTTCATAATTTACTGATTTTTTTCTTTGAGACTAATTATTTTAACAAAGGTAATTAATTTTACTTCATTTAGATATACGTTTCTTTAGTCTTGAGAAAAAAACCCGTGATATTATCTGCAAAGCATCTTCGCGTTTTCAGCCAGGACGCGTAAAATTTTCGCTTGAGAAATTCACTCACAAAATGTTTTGAGCATAAATAAATAGTATAAGTATATAGTTTATCATACTGTTTCATGTTATGGTTTTATGGTTTTGTGTTCTATTACTTAGTGATTTTGATCCCGAGATTATACGTACCTACATTGCTAAATGGTAGGAGCTGAATGAACTTGTAGAATTATGTCAATTTGTGAATACAGGCTGATTTTTTAACCACCAGCCAAATTTTTGGAGCAAGTTCAGTCCATGATACTGAACTACTTTCCATAAAAACAATTAACGAAAAAGTTAAATAAAAATTCGCCGTCCCATACAAATCAGCGCTCAGCCAAACGGATTTTGTATGGAAGAACGAAACATTTTTATCGATTTTTATTAACTTTTTTATAGGAAGTAGTTCAGTACCATGGACTGAACTTGCTCCAAAAAGGAGTTGTTGCACAAATGTATGGGGAGCCGGCTAGAAGACTGAACACCTACCTGATATTTGCATTTTGGGGTCGGTATCAATGCCTAATAAGTAAATCCGATAAATTTGTAGCCTTCTATGGTACATTTGTATCAAAATATCGTAGTTTAAGGTTAGGTGAGTGCCGCCAAAATGGCCGACATCCATTATGTCAACTGACAATGACAGTTACTGCAAATGACGTTTAAATCAGGTTAGGTACGTACGTATAGACGCCATGTCAGTATCGCCATTATACGATAATAAGCGATTTTAAATTTATTTTTGTACACTTTAAGGTCACAAAAAAACAAATATATGATGGCCTTAATTGGTTTTTAATATTTTTTCTCATTTTTGGGGAAGTGTTCATGACTTGGCCCATTGTACAACATTCGCTTTGGCTGCTGTTTAAAAAGTCACCTGTATAATTTAAGTACATTATTTGTCTGCCTTCTATCATCATTATTGAAATATTTTTTTTGTCATGCGTTTTATTTTATCAGTTTTAATCTAAAATTAAAGAAAATGTTGTTCTTTAAATAGTACAACATGTTTTGAGCACAAATATATAGTTTTTATAGTCAACCCTTAGTCAACCTTAAAACCTTAATGGCATGAAAAATATCGTAGGGAGGGTAAGGAGTTTAATTTATAATAAAACATATGCCGTTAAAACACTTAACACTTTACTGATAAGTATTGAATACAACATTTATCTAAAACGAACAACATAGACTTACTTTACTAACAGAAAATGCAGTGACGTAGCCATTCTGCTTACTTATACTGTAAGATTACAATATATACTACTACACTTTACATAATTATACTTTTTAACATTTATCCAAAACGAAGATTACAACATAAATATGAGGAATTATATTAACATTTTTTAAAAAGTAAAATAGGTACATTTTAACATTTATCCAAAACGTAGATTACAGCATAAATACAAGAAATAATGTTAACATTTTTTTAAAATAGTTACATTTCAACATTTATCTAAAACGTAGATAAACCGGTGCGAGTTAAACTCGCGTGGAAAGGGTTCCGTACAATTGATTGAATTCTTATAGGTTTTCCTGTAATCTACAAGTAATGAACTATATTTTGTATTTTTTTCAAAATTTTAGGATCAGTTGTTTCGGAGATCAGGGGGGAAATCGTAAATTTTCGTCTTCTTTCATTAATAAAATCAAATCTATTCATTTTACAATAATAACAAAAATATATTTGAGATCCTCATAACGAGCCATTGATATATGACACAGTAAGGTTTGCAAAACATTTTTTTTAAACTTCCTATTTTGTCCCGCGAAAATGACCCTTATTTAAAAAGAAAATATTTATTTACTTTGCACATATGTGTTTTGGTCATGGGATTACAACATTCTACCAAATTTCACCTGATTCGGTCCAGTAAATTCGTTTAGGACTACGCCTTTACAAGGATATTATATGACTACAGCATAATGATAAGTTAGCAAGATCAAAGTGTTTAAACAGAATAAACATAAGAAAATCCTAATATTTAGCCTTATTTTGAATTATTTGATTGAATCCTGTAAATTATAATTAGGTACCTGCTTATGTTCAAGTTCAATTACGAAATTAGCCAATGCCAATGGCCACAAAATCTAGATACTACTACAGTAGTATTGATATACATATCAATCCAAGGATAAGTACTTATGTAACTTATGGCTAAATGCTAAAATCCCTATATATATTTCTGCCCCCGTATATCCTTGATTTAAGGTTTTTAATACTTGAAATGCATCAACTTAATTATTTATTTATATTATTATTATACACCGAGCCGATGTATCTGCCTTCAGAAAAAAAGACGCTCGAATTAGTCTATAGAAGACCTAAGCCCCCCTCCTCTGTGACCAGGCGTGGTATTTTGAAGACCCCTCCCCCTCTGAAATGGTCACGTAGGTAATATGGGTACAGTCACTTATTTATGTAGTGTAAGTAAAGATCTGTATGAAGTTATGTAAGTACTTGGTTTCTAGTAGTAGCTTAAAAACAAAAGGAACAATAAACAACAGTATAATTTAATTTATACAGGGCCACCATTTTTTTTAAGTAAAGTAATACGATAGTTTATTACGAGCGTCTTTTTTATCCAAATGTCTGCCATTTTCTTTGCAGCAGTCGGGTAGAAGGGCTCCGACTTTTGATACTCGTACAACACCGTTTAGGGCTACGCCTCCACAAAATTATTATGAGTATTACAATGAATTTTATCAAATACTTTTTGTATATATTTTTTAAATATCTTTCCTTATTACTTATTTAATTACTAAAATTAATTTTATGATAATATTATATTCTTTTGAAGATCAAAGATCCCTATTTGAGCAACCAGATTTAAAAAAACAAGTGTTACATTTTATTAAGACGACCTCGATGGTGTAATGGTCAACACGCTAGTCCACCAATCCGGAGATTCTGGGTTTGATCCCCAGCCAGGAAGAAGTTGGAAATGGGTTTTTTCCAATTACCTGGGGTCTTAGTTATTTGTCCTTATCTATTTATTTATTTATCTATGTAGTGTAAATCCGTATAAAGTTAGGTATGTTAATACTTGGTTTCTAGTAGATAGCAGCTTTAAACCAACAGCTTGAAAATAGCTTAAATATTATTTTATTATTATTAATATAATAAATTTTATAAAAAATATAATTTTCTAAAAATTTAAAAGAAAGTATCTCATATTGTCTTGATGATAATGTTGTATCTTTATAAAAAATTAAATATCTTTATAAAAAATAAGAATACTTATTGAAATCATTGAGATTAAAAAAAATAGAAGCAGTCAAACTATTGTACAACACTCTTTGGCTTAAAGTGTAGAGTTTTAAAATAAATAATTGTAATGTCGTTACCAACTTAAAATAAGTAACACGTTTGAAATAGCTGCTCTAAGTCCAGCAATACCTAACATTAGTATTCATAAGTTTTACATCTGAGTCGTGTACGAGCATGCGCTTGCACACCAAAAAATATGCTATATACGAGTATATGTATATAGCATAACATATACAGGGTTACTTTTGAAACACCGGCAACATTTTTGGAGTAAGTTCCGTCCATGATACTGAACTACTTTCCATAAAAACAATTATCGAAGAACAAAATACTCCCATACAAATCAGCGCTCAGCCAAATGAATTTTGTATGGGAGGACGAACTTTTTATCGAATTTCAATAATTGTTTTTATGAAAAGTTGTTCCGTATCACGGACTGAATTTGCTCAAAAAATGTTGCCGGTGTTTAAAATATAACATATTAATGATGAGTAAGTATATCTGGGGGTACGGCAGTGCCCTCGCCAAGTCGAGCGCGAAGCAAACACTGCCGTACCATCCTTTACTGGAACCATTTCGCCGCTATGTAAGCTTTATTTTACTTATACCTACTAGTAGGAAAGGGTCAGTTTGTTTCTGAATATAAATATTTAAGAACTCAAAACAATTTAAGTAGTAGGTAACTATTTCAAAACAGGATGATACTATAAAAAATAACGGTTTAGAGTATACCAAATATCAGTAAAATCAAACTGTAAAACCAGAATAAATGATGATGCATACATGATGATTCATCAACAGGTCTTTTTTAGTCTCCACTGTAAGAGCACGACCTTCTCTGTACTACCTATCAGAGCCACACTTGGCCGGAGTAGTCAGAGCATTTGGAGACGGGTTGGAGAGGTCTCATTGATGTTTTTATAAGCTTTGAGTAGCTTGTTTTCAAAGTCATCTTCTACGACATCCACGGGAAAACATGGAGTGGTCCTATTCTACTCTGCCGGGAACCACACGGCAAATATAAAAAAATCCTAATATTTAGCCTTATTTCGTCGAATTATATTTACTGAATCGTGTATTTTATTTATTTATTAATTATAATTATCATTTTATGTACAGGGTATTAACCAATGGCCACTAACACTAGATACTACTGTATACGACATCTTAGGATACCTATAAACTTGCGGCTATAAATGCTAAAATGTGTTTTAAGCCATAAAATCCCTTAATATATTTCTACCCCCGTCTAGACCCTTATTTTAGCTAGACAGCTAGAGTTAAAAAAAATGAAATTCATCTCCTTAATTATTTATCCATCTTAATTTAAATTTTATTATTATAGTCATTTAGAATTTACAAGGCTACGTTTTACCATTTTTTTAAATAGTTACGAGTAAATTGCATTTTATTTATTTCCTTAACTTTGGTGATGACACTACTACTAAGAAAAAAAATCTATCATTAATGATTTACAAGCATCAAATAACAATCATGGTAGGATGACCGTTACAGAGAAAACGAATAAAACAACAAATTAAAGCAAATCGAACAATGAGGTAACTAAACTTAGAAGTTAATGGTATTCTTCTGTATGAATAGTAAAGAACTTTATGCAACTATGTAAGATAGACGGAAATTATAAAAAATGATGATAAGGACAGCGCCCCTCCCCGCGCTGACCTATGAGAAGCTTCCTTGTGAAACCACATCATAGATTAAACTAACTCTCTAGCCCGCACAGCTATCCTGTGCCCACAGGGCTTACCACCCAGGTAGATTGTATTATAACAAATTGATCATGCCGCATTCATTACAATAATCGTGATTTAATGAGTCATGGCCAAATCACAGCATACCATCGCGAATATTCACGACTAGTGTACCGTACGGCTGCCGGCACAAGACTAATCGGCCGTGAGACGCCGTACACAACAAGTTTGTAGAATTACGATACGCAGGTGGTGTTTACGAGTTTTACTATGTAAATATAATTTTACACAATTCTTAAGCAGAAAACAAAAGGAAAATAATAACTGAATAAAATAAGATATTCAGTGATACTCGTATTTTGCAGAATTAAAATGACTGAACCAACTTATACAAATATTCACCTTATCTAAGTCCATTTTATTAGCTAGTAGATATGTGCTTGCGCACTTTAAATATAACTTTATATTAGTTATCTCATGTGCAACGAATATGATAATTATCTAATATTTTAAGTATCTAGCATTTAAATTATCTAGTATTAAAATTAAAAAAGGATTGGGTTATTAATATTTCTAACCTTCAAACTAAAAATCTCCATAATTCTACAAATTTTTAGCTACAAAGACCTGTGTAGAGGCCGAGGGGGAGAAACAGTAAATGGTAATGAAAGGACAAAGAAACTTAATCGTGATAAAAACTGATCACAAATAAATATAAGTATGTATTTTGTACTTCTTTATCTAAGTATATTCTATTTTCTGCCTTCGCTTTTAAAATCGTTACCTTTTCATTCCGTTAAAAATACATTCAATTTCTTCCCGTAGCTACCTACTAATTTAGTAAATCTGTACTATTCTTTCACTTACGTAGCTATTTAGTTATATGAGTATTTATAGTTACTATAGTTAAACATGTATTTTGCTATGTACATAAGTTATTGCTACGGAATACGCGAGTACTAAAAAAAACTACTTACGTGCATCCAATATACTTGTTAACAAAAAGTTTTCATTATGCCTAATTATATCTAATCTTAAAGTATTGCCACCATAGCTGCCTTACTTCGCCTTCAAAACGCACAAAAAAATCAAATCTAAACAAAAGGAAACGTTTAAAAAAAGTTTAAAATTACCAGCTTTCAAATTAACCACAATTTTTTTTAGTTTTAGTTCTTATAAGTTTTAAGTTGTAGCTTTAATTTAAGTAATTTAAATTTAATTTCATTAATAATAGTTAAATACTTTTTAAACCTAAAGATAAAAAAATTAAACTGAATAACAAATAAACCGACCAAGTGCGAGTTAAATTCGCGTGGAGAGGTTTCCGTACAATTGATTGAATTCTTATAGATTTTCCTGTAATCTACAAGCAATTAACTATATATTGTAATTATAAAAATTTTAGGCTCAGTAGTTTAGAAGATCAGGGGGGGGGGGGGGGAATGGTCAATTTTCGTCTTCTTTCATGCATAAAATCAAAAATATTCATTTTACAATAATAACAAAAATATATTTGAGATCCTCATAATGAGCCCTTCCATTTGATATAACACAGTAAAATTTGCAAAACTTTTTTTTTTAATTTCCTAGTTTGTCCCACGAAAATGACTATTATTTAAAAAAAAAAATATTTACTTTGCACATATGTGTTTGGGTCATAGGATTACAACATTCTACCAAATTTCACCTATTTCGTTCCAGTAGATTCGGAGCAAATTGGCTGTGACAGACGGACGGACAGACAGACGCACGAGTGATCCTGTAAGGGTTCCGTTTTTCATTTTTTGTACGGAACCCTAAAAATGAATTAAATTAAGCTTTACGTGATTAATTTAAGAAAATTTGGCAAACACATAAAAAACCCGGTTCAGTCTGACGCACTTGCATAACATGCGTGCGACAGAGATGAACAACATGAACGCAATCAGTTTATATAGAAAACACGCCTACTCCTACCCACTGAAAACGCGTCACCGCGCGGGATCGTCAGTTTATAGAAACCGCGCTCCGCGACGGTGCGCGGCGCAGTGGGATTACCGCCTAAGATGATGATGTGCCAAGATCCTTAGTCATCTTGATGGTATAGGTTTATCAGAAAATCAATAACCAAAGACCGATCATTTAAGTACAATTTGCCATCTTGGAGGTAGACCTTACTTTCCTTAATGTTAAGTCCTAATATAATTTAATGGCGGTTTTCGGATGTGGTTAGCTGGTTAACCAACGTATAATTACAAGTTCCCTCACGATGGTTTCTTTCGTCATAGTATTTGAAATTTTATTTTTACAAATGTCGAATAGAAAATACAGCAGATCAGTTATTTTAAATTGTCTACTTTGTTTGATTGGCTACTGGTAGGTGGTTACTCCATGCAGAGCTTGCCGGTAGGTAGTGCCATTCAAGAAACCATCGGAGTCAGAAGAAATTTTGAATCTCCTGTCACCCAAAGCCTGTAGCCTGTGAGAGATTGCCTTGGCGATAAGGCCACCCATTGTACACCTTATTTGTATTGTTTTCTAGTGTCTTTCTAGTGTTTTTTTGCAATAAAGTGTTTTATTATTATTCTCTTTATTTAATTTAATACTTAGGTTAGGTTTTGGTATACATTTATAAAAAGTAAAATATAAAACATACTACAAAATATAAACATTTACAAAAACGTAACCTAGCTGCCCGCTGGCAGCGGGGCAAGGCCCAAGCTACCGGCGGTTAGGGCCGCAGAGAGAGAAACCTCCTGACAATACGTGCCGTGTCCAGGAGTACTGCCTTCTGAATCTGACCCTTGATCCAGCCATCTAGCGAGAGAGTTTTAAGATGTTGGTCAAGACTCTTCGCTATAAGACCGTTCGCTGATACGACTATCGGGACAATGATCGTCGAATCCACATCCCACATAGCAGTCACCTCGTGGGCCAAGTCAAGGTACTTGCTAAACTAGTCCTTCTCGGCCTTCACGAGGTTCTCGTCATGTGGGACGGTGATGTCGACGAGCACTGCATGGCGCATCAATCGATCTGTCAGCACGATATCAGGCTTATTGGCGATAATAGTCCTGTCCGTGATGACAGATCGATTCCAATAGAGCGTAGCACGACCATTTTCGAGAACTAACGCCGGTGAGTACTTATAGTACGGTACGAGTACCTCCGATTCTACAAGCCCGTATCGAAGAGCAAGCTGCTGGTGAATAATTCTGGCTACTAGGTTATGTCTGTGCAAGTACTCGCTGTTAGCCAGATGAGAACAACCGGAGATTATATGCCTGATCGACTCTCCGGGACGTCGACATGCTCGACAGACATCAACCGTACCGTCTTTCAGGATATATCTCCGATAGTTGTTTGTCATCATGACTTCGTCTGCAATTGCACAGGCAAAACCTTCGGTTTCCCCAAAGAGGTCGCCGAAACGTAACCAGTTCACCGATGCGAGCTGATCCACATCAGGCCCTGTTAAGGCCCGATAGAACCGCCCGTGGAGCTCCTTGCTCTTCCATACGTTCTTGCGATCCTCGGTACTTAGCACCGTTGGTTTGCGCCAGTTCTCTTTTGCCAAAGATAGCGGCGTGAGACCTTTGTCTACTGCTACAACATCACGATGCAACCCACACACATTGCTTAGGAAATATTCCCTAAGACTGCACACCTCACGGTTGTGAAGATTCTTGGCGTTTAAAAAGCCACGACCTCCACATTTCCGTGGGATGTACAGTCTCATAAAAGATGAGCGTGGGTGTAGCATACGATGTGTTGCGAGCAGTAGGCGGACCTTCCTATCTAGGGCATCTAGCTCAGTCTGATTATTATTATTATCTCAAGGAAAGCATTTTTAAAGGTAGGATTAGTTTGAATGTTCTTCCCTAAATTTCTCTTCTATACATTGATATTGTTGGTACTTCTACACTGTTTCTGATTGCTAATTGAGCACCAAGAGTCAGTAAGATATTACGTTTTTTTATTCTTTCATATAAGCAGTTAATGGTCTTAGTATAGTGCTGTTTCCCTTCGTTCCTTAAAATTACATTATTGGATCACATTTATCAATCATGCTAAAGAACACATCTTCGCCGGTGGTAATCTCGTTCCAAATTTCAAGGCTTATAGTGATCTAACTTGTTGCTTTTTATCGTTTTAACTTGTAATTAAGATTGATTGTTTGGTGAAAAACTTTTGCTTTTACTTCAATTTCATTAATGTTTCTTTTGGTTATCTCTACCATTATTATGATCTATCCCACTGTAATTTATATTTGGCTAAGCAAAAATGCGTACGCGCATAGCAAAACCCATTCTTTTCTTCAGCTCAATCCTTACAATGGCCGCTTAATTTTAGCTTTAGGGCCGTCCTCTAATTATGTCACGCGAAAATTTGACTTCGAACTATTTCCTGGTCACGCTTTATTCCGATTTTTTAACTCGGTAGTGTCACATTTATTGCTGTGACGTCATTTTGTGGATAGTATTTATAGGTTGAAGCAAATAACTAACTGCTCTATTGTCTCATGCAGATCTTCCACAGTGCAGTACCGAAGTGAAAAAGTATGAAAGGGAATTCCGCAGATAAACTTCCATCTTGCATTACCGTTGCATTATTCGGACTATCGCGTTACTGCAGCGCGTCACTTATGTTTGCTGAGGCGCATATAGACTGTTTCTATACCATCATTAGAAAGCGATGCACCTCGCTGTGGGCGCGCGTGCGTGGCTCATCGAACGCAATCCTGAACGCGTTGGCTGAACGGTGGGACTCCCCTCTGTTTAGTCGCTGGATACAACTTCACACTCCTGTTGCTAGCTACCAATATCTGTAGCACAGGAGTTTCATCGGTAGCCAATCTTAATGCGCAATAATTTAAAATTTCATTAATTACTAACCCTAGAATAAGTTTAGTGTTACTAACATAATATGGATGTACCTGTCTGAAATAAAAAAAAATATATATATTATTAAGCTATTTCCCTTGGCATGTTGTTTCCAGGTAATTGTTAAATTAACTGCAAGCTGGTCTTAGAAGATATTAAATAATGTTAACATTCTTTGTTTTAATGTTTTGTCATATCCGGCTTATATTAATGACGTCAGACATCCTATTAAAATATCACAGACCCAATCCAGCTTTGTTAACTCTTTGTGATACATATTGGTTAATGTGTCAATTGCAATAACACAGTTTTGCGCATGTTTTGTTCCGAAGTCAGCGAAGATCCACGGTTTTTGATTTCGTACCCAGCTTTTAATATTTCAACTTTCCGATGTATTCTGATTTTATTTTACAATGAATCTATCAGTTAAGAATTCGTCTCCCTCGCAATTCTTGTAGCAGACACGGTGTTTTGGTAATAATCATGCGGATATATAGGCCTAGTTTTAGTACTTGAGATGGTGACTAGTTAATTCAGATGACATTCCTTAAAGCATGTACATTAGATATGTATCAATATTTATTGTTTACCTTTATAAATTATCATTTCATTCACTAAACTGACCAAAGAAGTTTAGTTTCTATATTTACAAAATTTCCTTACATTTATTAATCCTAATATTTATATTTTCTATATATTTTTTAATTTTTTTATATATATTTTTTATATTTTTTTATAAAATTATACTTTACCTATGAATTAATGTTAGTATTATGTTCTTAATAATGTACTTAATAGTAGAATTTTTCATTATTATTTACTTATATTAATTTGCACACAATCAAGCGACAAACGTATTTACAGTTTTGTATGCCTAAATTTAATACATTTCACTTGATGAGTTGTGGTTCAAAACCAGTAATAATTTTGAAGATGATCTATGTAAGCGATACTTTCTCAATTTATTCATCTGTAAAACAAATAATAATGAAAGTTCAATAATCATTGATATGCAACCCAAGTTAACACACTTTGCTCGTAAATGATTATGTGAATTTAAATAAAACAACAAGTCAGCTCGACGTAAATAAATTTGAAAGTGGAAATGAAATTCAACACTGTAATTTTAGTAAGTATTTAACTAAAATCTTTTAAACTACTAGGGTAAAACCTGGATAGTCGCCCCGGGGGTATAGTTGCCTTGAATGCAATTACTCGAGTTTCGCAAATGAAACACATGTTATTAAATTTATCTATCGAGAGACTCTGCGTCTACAACTAAGTTGACCGTGTTGCATGTCTCTGTGCGATTACATGGGACGGCTAGGTGCGATCAAAGTTTTTGCGGGATAGATGTTCCTCTTTCTCGACAGGGCATCTATCCTAAACGTAATTAACATGGAATAGGCAACTATTCCCTATATAGGATAGTTGCTCCAAAATTTAGAGGTCCGCTAAAATCGCCAATACTTAGGAAATATCAAAGATAATGTTTATTCCTTTTATAAATTTGAAGATAATAAACCAAAGTACCTGTCCGTTTGACAAATAAGTATCTTGCTTTTTGTACAAAAAGATATAAAGTAATTTCAAAAAGTGGGGCAACTATCCGTGTTTTACCCTAGGTATATACATTTGCTGCTGTAAAATTACTATATAATATATTTAGGCATATTCTTCATAATTTGTAGCAGAGCTGCATAAGCTGTATAAATTCAAGGAATATCATTTAAAACAGAACCAAATATTGATTAGAGGCAGTAAGTACAATAATACGTAATGAGATGAGGTGTAGTATGGTGACCATAAAATGTAAACAAATTATTAGAATGCGCGTGGGCAGCCGGGGATCTATTTAATTAGATAAAGTGCCAAAAAATAGCGATATGTCTACGATGCATAAATATTGAATTTAGAGGAGGTCTGGCATTTCTAGGATCAGACCATTAGGTTGTAACGACTGAAAGTAATTGTCAGTATAACTGAATATCAGTTGTAAGAGATATCCAGCACAGCCCAGTGTGTGACTCAATGTGGACAAACACGTCAGAGTAACTACTTGAACCGCTACTCTACACTGTATCAACTTCCTTATACGTGATACAGGATTTTTATACACAAAAATGAGGCAGTTTTGTTGTTTTTAGGACAGAGGGAAAACATAATTTTCCCGAAAACGCTAGAAGGAACTATTTACGAAAGAATTTCGACGCGCAATTACAGAAAACATTTTAGATTATGTTTTACGCAGTAACTTTAAATTGATACAATTATTTGGAAGTATTTCAAATCAGAATCCAGTTTTATGATCTGAGTAGTAAGTAAGCGTTTAAAGACAAAACATCTCCTTCTTCATCTAAGCACGTTCCCGGTTACATTCTCAGCTGTGCTGTTTCGGAGCCCGGGGTCTGCTTTTCCGCTTTTTCTTCTCCGAATATAACATGCATGTAATCGTCACCCAAGGATGCCAAAGACCTTGCGAAGTGGAGAAGAAATAGTCGGAACAGTTTAAGGGCCCGGTCCTTATTTTTAATGATTTTGACTGCTTTTTTGGAGCTGATTGGAGCCAAACTAACTTAGTAACAATATGTTAAGATATGTTAAATTAAAGTATATTTAAGTATTAAAAAAGTGAATGAGACAATTTATTGATTTTCATTGTAATAGTTTGTTTAATTCCAAATAACCTGAGACGTGTTTCAATTTTTTGCGGTGCGCGACGTTCATGTCTTTGTTGTTTACACGGAATTTAAAACATGAAGTTGTGTTTAAATTACAGTGAAATAAAGACAAAGAAAAATCCTAAAAAGTGAATGAAAATGATTTTAGTAATTTTTTTTAATTCATTTAAAAACTTAGTTAAAAAGGTTAAACTTTGAAGAAAATATAAGCGAATACGTCGTCGGATTTCTTGCGCATACGATTGAGTTAAAAAATAAAAAATACACATATATGAAGATTGATTCATGGTTAATGTACAATAAATAAATAAAAATAATTTGTCTTTTGCAAAAAGATAGAAAAATTTAAAGTTCTCCGAAATTCTCATATAAATATGGGGACGAAAACGCTGACAAGGCAGACCGCTCGCTGCGCTTCTGAATTCGTCTAAATTCGTCTCCAGAGTGCATGTACAATACAGCGCAATGCATATGTGTAGATATAAAATATAGATTCGGGTGTTCAATAAAAATATCCCACGGTCGAAGACTGCAGTCTTAAGGAAAAAACCTAGAAATGCTAAATAAGTTTGTATACATCGACATTACCTCTACACACGTCGTCATAATAAATTACATTTGGAAAATGAACATCAATACTGTACAAATAAATGTATTTTTTATTATTATTATATGGTTCAAAATATTGAACGGGCTAAGTATGGTGATCCCACCAGTAAAAAACATATTTAACTACACAAATATAACTGTTCATGCCGAGGATGATGAGGGTGCCGCTGGATGCCACGTCAACCTTCGCCTCAGCCGAAGTGTGCCCAGTTGCTACTTTTTTATGGGGTGTGGAGAATACAGTATATAATGAATTGTTCTGCTTTTTTTTAATTAATGAACTTTAAAAAAAAACAAGGTATTCCGAATTAAAAAAAATACAATATAGGTAGTAGGAATACTTATTTAGACTGAAAAAGAACTTAGTTTAAAAGTTTAACGAATTAAAATGTAGTCATTTAAATTACGACACCAAACGCACGCTAAATATTGTGATGCTGGACGCGTGTGTCTTGGGAAGCGGATGAAAGGTGAGTGGGAGTGAGAGCCACAGACTACGTAGAACACTTCCACTGCTGAAAAATGCAACGTGTGTATTTTTCCAAAGAGGAAAACACATACGGTGCGTTTTCAGCAGTGGAAGTGTGTGGTCTGTGGTGTGAGCACTTCGGCTGACGCGAACTGTGGAGGCGAAGGTCGGCGTGGCAAGCAGCGGCGACCTATACTATTGTTTTAATTTATAATATATACATATATATTTATATTTTGGTTTATTTTATTAGTTATCAAGTAAATTACCTACTTAATGCGATAAAATCTATTGAAATGTCTATACGTGTAAAGATAATAATAAAGGTATGATTTTTATTTTTGAAAGTTCTGCAATTCACGCGTCGAACGATAACCTAAGTTCTTACGAATATTTTATGTAACTTGAATATTACCTATATATATTCCTATAAATTACCATTCTGAGTTATATTTTGATTATCACATAGCACTGCGAAAAATCTTTGCTATTACAGTAAAACAGTCAAAAAGAACCGAAAATGCTATTATTAGTTTCTTAAAATTTTACTATAATTTCAGATGTTTTATTAAGCTTAAAAGTGGGATACAAACACTTATGTTTGTTTCAGTAAGGAAATTCAATACGTAATAGATACATAGATTTGCGAAATTGACCAGGGCATTATCGAATATTAAATTAGGTAACTTATAGGTAATATTTAACAGTAAGTTTGGTAAGATAAGTTCGAAATTGAATTTATAAACCTTAGAGTGTTTACAATTTATTGAATTTAACTAACACAGTTTCTGATACATGGAAAAAATAAGTAAACGTTTTGCTTTTCGGTTTAAAGGTGCTATCTCATAATTAAAATAAAATTTTAATATTTGACATTACTTAGTATTGACTTTTTGTTTTTTCTACTGTACGATTTTTTTTTCATTTATAATTATTATTAATTAGGATTAACTTAATATCTTTTAATTCAGAATTTTATATTTACATACCTATTATTTTCATAGTAGTAACTAAATATTTGGGTATTAACTAATTAGATTTTTTTTTCGTGATACTTAACTCGTGCATGGATAACATTCTTCTGTAATGTTTACACAAATCAATATTTGACTTATCTAAAAAGTATTAGGTACATTGAAAATTTACTTATCATAAATATATGATATATACATTTGTAAAATATTAAATATAATCTAAATTTGATCAAGTCAATTCATTTGTAAATGTAGTAAATACAGCAGAGATTCCCATTGTTTTCTTGCGCCCGGACTCTTGTGAACATATTAAAAGAATATATTTTTGAAATAAGAAAATCTGACACATTTCGATTTTATTTCTGCATTTAAGGTTCAAGTATAAAATATTAAACAGTGAACTCATAATAATAATATTATGGATTCATCTTTTTATTTATGAATTTAATTTTTTATCTTGTAGCGTGGAGGCCTGACGTATTTTGTGGGAAACGCTGCTGAGAAGGTACAAAATAAGCTCATTAATACTAAGATAGAGGTGTAAATATACCGTATAATACGCAACGCATTAAATTTTATGTATTTATTTTCACTTTACTCAAGTTCGTAATAATTTGGTTTTAATTAAAATTTGATAATATTACTTAATACATTTAACTCTGCTTACTCTGCTCTACAAAATCTGCTTATACTTGATTTTTAAGTTTAAGTGTAAGAATTTATCAGTTGCCAAAACATTAAAAATAAAATATAGTTTAATTATGCTTTTTTCCGTTAAACAATTAAATGGTTTGATAAAATAATTGTAGTTCTAGTATTATACAGCTTTTACATCTCTACTTAAGCAACACCTCTTACTGTTAGAAGTTTATCGAACTACACATATCTACCTATTTGTGAAAGTTCCAGATTTATATTTATATGAAGCTAGTTTATTTGGTAAATTTATATCCATGTGGCTTAGTAGTAACATTTTGAAGAATTCCTTTTCTCGTGTCGATAGTGAATTAGTACACAAGACAATAGTGGTCACAATTACATTGTATGACTTAAAGTAGGTAGAATAAGCAATTCTAAGTAGTCCAGTTTCGTTAAATTTAGGCCGTAATAGCAAGTCGATGCTGAAGATACATAGTCAATCTGGCTCTTATACACAACCAAATTCGGAGCCTCAAGCGAACGCGGATCGGAATAAGTTTTTTGCAAAACCTGATCCGAAATATTATTAACACCTGGACGAGGACCCGAAAAATAAATTTGATTTTTATTCGGACGATTGAATTGGTTGGCATCGGCAGAACGGCGGGCGATCGGAAAGTGACTTTTGATATCAATCGTGAGGACATCAGCCTCATAGTTCCGTGGCCCAGCCAGCTGTACGAACGCTCGCCATTGCGCATGGTAATAATTTTGACGAGTGTAAAAGTTGTGCGTGTTCGCAAGTCTTTTTATTAAGAAAGTTACTTAGCCTACAAATGTCTCACTACAACTTTTGGCTAATATTAAATATGGATCTGAGTCCAAGTAAAACTCCTAATAATTGACTTAATGGCCGGCTTACAAGGGTTTAATTCTTTAGTCTTTCAAATAAACAATTGACTCTAAATTGAAATAGCACATCAATATTTTTGTATTAAATTAGGCCTTAAAAAGTACCAAATACCGTCTTTGAACATTCGTTGTTACTAGTGAAGAATATTTAAGCATCCCATTGAGTTAGCGTTTCATACGAATAATCGTAAGGTCCCTCTTCATTATTGTTGTTATTATTAGACTCGTCGACGCTGGTACTGTACGGGAAAACTTCACTGCTGTAGATAGATGGACAGTCAACGTACCTGGAGAAAGACTGGCCCAGCTTTGGACGGGAGGAAGACGAAGTGGACGGGCCGTAGTAGCTTGGTGAATCCAGACTTTTGATGTCAGGATCTTCAATAGGCTTGAAGCTACTGCTTGTTACCTCATTCTCTTCTGACAGGTAGTTTGGGGATATATAACTATCAATTGGCACAAATGGACGAAGAGGTTGAATAGGGATCAAGGTAGGCAGAGGCAGGTGTGGTGAAAGAGGTAGTGGGAAAGGAGCTAAGGCAGGTAGAGGCTGGAGCGGTGACACCGGTGATGAAAAAGGGGCTAAGGTAGACAGAGGGGTGGTAAAGGGAAGAGGAGGCAAGGGTCCTAGAGGGAGTGTGGGTATGAAACGAGCAGGCGTTGCTGGGGCAGAAGGAGCTCGAACTTGGGCTCGTGTTGGTCGCTTCACTAACGGAGATACCCTATGCTTATGTAGGCTGCCACTGGTGACAGTCTGCGGGTGCGAGGTGTTAGATCCATAGGAACTTCGACTAAAATAATCCGCTTTATCGTGTTCTTCTGAAACAAAAGAAAATATATTAAAACATTAACATGTTTTAATATATCTTATAACTAAGATGATGTAAAAGGCCTACTACAAATGAATATGAATGAATAAAAAAAATATACCTACAAAATAAAATATGTTGAAAAATGCTGAATTTTTCACATATATCATTAGGAATCACTGAATTTCACTAGTAAAAAGTACCTTCAGTTTTAAATCAAACATTGTGATGAAGTTAATTAAATACTAGTTAAACTTTATTGTATTTTTTTAATTTAAAGTTTTATTGCATAGTAATATAATCAACTACAAAATAGGAAATAGGAATGAAAATGTATATGTAAATAAGATACTTTTTGGACGATGGCGATCATGATTAGGTAACCGACCCGACTGAACAACTTTTGTGATATTAAATACAACTATCTGATATAAGATGTATATTAATGTTAAGATTAGCTTTGTACACTTGTTACTTTTGAGGATTTTGAATTTTTGATTCCTTATGAATGAATCGTTATCCTTGTTCCATATTTCTTTAATAGTCAATAAATAAATTGTTCCGATTATTTCTTTTTCAATTCGCAATATTTTTGGCATCCTTGCCTTGGGAGACCAGTGCCCACTGAATATGCATATTATATTTGGAAAAGAATAAACGGGAAAGCGTGTTCCAGTTTGGAAACAGCGCGTTTAGATGATGAAGAAGTCCCTGAACTAAAAGGTGACATTGCAAATCAACAGGCCAGGTAATAGAAAACAAAGTCACTTCAAAGCTGAAATTTGGCATGCAGGTAGATGTTATGACGTAGGCATCCGCTAAGAAAGGATTTTGATCAATTCTGCCCCTAAGGGGTTTATCCCCTTAGGGTAGAATAGTAGAACATAGGGGATGAAAGTTTGTATGAAACTTTGTCAATTTTAAACCGATCGGGCTGAGACTTTGCATGCATAAAGCTACTATGACGTAGGCATCTCCTAAGAAAGGATTTTGATAAATTCCACCTCTAAGGGGATAAAATAGGTGATGAAAGTTTGTATAAATCTTCTTAGATTTTCGACTGATTGAACTGAAATTAAAGATTGGAGCTACTATGATGAAGACGTTCGCAAAAACTATTCTTCTTAACGCGAGCGAAGCCGCGGGCAAAAGCTAGTTACGTATGTATGTACGCTTAGATCTCTTAAACTACCACTACGTAACAGATTAAAATGCGGTTTTAATCAACGATAAAAGCTTTTCCTCCTACCATGAATTCATCTCCTCTTACTATGAATGCGTTCCCCCTACTATGAAAGCCTCCCCCTACTATTAATGCCTCCCCCTACTATGAATGAGGAGAATATTCCTATTATAAAATCGTCTCCCCCTTCTATGAATGGCTCCCCTTTATATGAATGCCTTTCTTTCTATGAATGCCTCCCCTTACTATGCAAGTCTCCCTACTAAAAACGGCTTTCCCATACTAAGAATGACATTTCCTTCTATGAATCCCTGTCCGTCTACTATGAATCTCTATCCCACAACGATAAAAGCCCCTTCTCCTTCTATGAATTCATCTCTTCTTACAATGAATGCTTCCCCCCACTATTAATGCCTCCCCCTACTATGAATGAGTAATATACTCATACTATAAAAGCTTCTCCCCTTCTACGAATGCCGCCCCCTTCTATGAATGCCTACCCTTCTATGAATGCCTCCCCCTACTATGCAAGTCACCCTACTATGAATCCATATCCTATAACGATAAAAGCTTCTCCTCCTTCCACGAATTTATCTCGCCCTTCTATGAATGCCTCCCCTTCTATGAATGCCTCCCCCTACTATGAATGACGTTCTTCTACTATGTAAGCCTCTCCCTCTTCTATGAATTCCTCCCCCTTCTATGAATAACTCCCCCTTCTACGAATGCCTTCCCCTTCTACTATGAATGACATTCTTCTACTATGAAAGCCCCTTCTAAGAATGTCTCCCCCTACTATGCAAGTTGAAGTTATGAATTTGGCCTCTATTTGCATGTGATTATTTGTGTATTGAACAATACTTTTGCACACAATGACATTTTCGCATGAATAAAACTTTCGCGGTTACAAAATTACAATTTTCCTTAAAATTGGTCTAACATCGCTTATCAGCCTAAATAATTTATAAAACACCTACCTACTCTGTATCCAAGTGCGTGAGAAAAATATTTTTTTTTAAATATTTAAAACTGTAACGTTTAAAAATATTTAAGCTCAGCACATAAAGTCGATGGTCCCGGTTGTTCACTTGATGGAAGTCGATTAAAAATATCTAACACTAGTATTGAAAACCCTTCAGAGTTTAGAAGCTCTTACCTGAGAATTAGGAACACAAAGCACTTTAAAACTTTTAAGCGAACTGTCACCGTCTGGCCTGTAAGAGGGCAAAGCGTCGAATGCATCCTCACAACAGGTGGTCGGGGGAAGATGGTTTGGCTATGCGCAAGTGCACTCCCGGAAACCTAGAACTAGCCTGTATCGATTGCACCGCCTAGTGCATCGGCGACGCGGAGCTCCTATTTTTAGATCAACCCCCGGACCACCCAGTAGCCCAAATACTAACATTTTAGCCATTTTTTTGCGATGACATTCGATGAGCTTTAAAGTAATATGCCGAATAAATTACTCAACTACTTACTAAGAAAAAAAAGGCAGTAAAACCATATTACCAAACTTAATTCGCACTTGCCAGAAATTGTTAAAGTTTACATAAACGCAATTTCGGGCAAATGTACTTAAAAAACTATGAATCTTACCGAAAACTTCCTTAGTGGCTGCGGATAGTTCTTCGTAGTTCGGATCTGCCATCCGGTACATCTCCCTCCATTTGTCAATCTCACGTTTTTTCAATGGGATTGTTTCAGTCCTTTCTTCTTTCTCGTAATAACTAGAGTTCATTGTCACAACGCCTGTTTTCCACTGAACCAAAACACTACTGAGGATATATTACCGACTCTTTGGGATGTGCGCGCGCAGTCTCTACCCCTCCTTCTTTTTCTGCCGCCCACAGACGTAAATTCCTATTTTGTTTTGATGCTTAAGTCTCCCGTTCTTTAAAGATGTTGTTTGTGGTCGGCCTAACTTGGCTCGGCTCTTGGGGTGGAGCTTCGGACCAACCTGTTGCTTCTCGCTGCACTTACAAGTTTTGATTACAAACACGCCATTTCGTTGAAAGACAGAGTTAAGGAACTTTAGAAACTTTTGGAACAAAGAAAATTAACACTTGGCCCCGGGTAAAGGTAGTTTCAAGTAAAAAATAAGTATTTCCAATATAAAATACATTTTTGAAACAGGGATATAAATATTTTTATTTGAAGGAAACAAGGTGACGTATTTTTTGAAACTAAGAAAATTACCTTACCTAAATTAAATTAACAACATTTGGCTCGCGGAAAAAGTAGTTTCAGGTAAAAAATACGTTTTTCACGTGATAAAATATATTTTTCAAAATGAGATATGAAAAGTTTTTATTGGCAGGAAAGAGGGTGACGTATTTTTCGAACTAGTAATTTTTGGAACACAGAAAATCACCTAACACTTGGCCCGGGGTAAAGGTAGTTTCAGGTAAAAAATGCGTCATTTTATGCGATAAAATACTTTGTTAAAATAGGGATAATTTGAAAAGTTTTTGTATTTAGGAAACATCGTGATTTATTTTCAAACACTGGTAAAATGTTTTGCTCTGCGGCCCGTGCTAGCCGGTCAGAAGGCCGCTTACTTTTGTGGTGGGAATGTAATTTCGAATGCCTTAGGCTGTAGCTCTATCGATTGCCCGGGTGCAAAGGCAAGGAGCATGTCCGGTGCATACGGTGTGCATATTGATTAATGCCGGTCGTCAGGGAGATGCAATACATATTGATAACTTTAGCGGTGCGGACATGGAGTCCACTCCCACCCCCCTCTCGAGCTGTCCGAAGCCGGGAGCTTGCCCGGGCACTTTTCGAACTATGTGTTCAAAAAGCTCTGAAATTGTGCTATCATTATTTATCCACACAATCTAAAATGAACTGCCTAAAAGTATTAGATATAAATTATTCAAACAAAGACTGGCTGGTAAAGAAGTGTTGTTAAAGATTTTTTAATTTTGATTCTATAATGATAATTTGACTAAGAATTTCAATGGACAGTAAATAAAATATTCGCTAAAATTGGTTCCAATTGACATACCACTGTCTGTTGCAGTTGCAGGTCAGTGATGACCAAATGTGTGTAGAATATTGTACCGCATTTAAATCAATAAACTACATGAATATTTATTGTTTTAGATATCAAGCAGCTCTGTATTACTCACTCTATGAGAAGACCAATAGCTGCACTTCATTGCGCCTTGGCGAAACTTGAGTTTGGACTTTTGAGACTCAGTCTGAGATTATGTCTGCGAGCCGTAGGTAAGGATAGGCAGGATGCACGCATTAAGGACAGTATGCACAAAGCCACGTGGTCGGATTTGGCTCTGAAATATGCAAAATTTTCCCGCTAGGGGAATAAAAATGTCAAGATGAAGTTGCGTAGAGTTAATAATGTGTAAACGGGACAATAGATGTAGGTAATCATAAATTGTAACGTAGAATTAGTATACAGCTTACTTTTTTCTTTTCGTCAAGACTTCCAGTCCTTGATACTTATTAAAATTTTCAAATCAATCAAATCAAAAAATTATTTTGTTTGAATTATTATATCTGAATTAAGGCCTTGGCAGACGTCATTATAATGTACTTAACACTTTAGTAGACAGGCTATCAGTAGAAAAAGTAAAGTCGAAAATACAGTAGTGTGCTTGAATGCAAGACGTTTATTTAAAAAGCGAGTTTAAATATATGTAAAATTCATATAGCACTTTCTAAAAAATCCAAGTTATATTTATTCGAATCTTGCGTAAAATTTATTACTTTTTCAATTTATTAGTCGACCTCCGTCGCGATTCCTTAACACGCTAGTCCGTCACTCGGAGGTTCTGGGTTCGATTCCCAGCTAGGGCAAGTTGGTAAATGGCCTTTTTTAATTTATCCTGGTTCTTGGGTGTTTATTTTATCCCATCAAAATATAAATGTAAAAATGCCAAGTTCAAATTCCGACAAAACAATTGAAATTTAAATAGCTGCCAAGTTATGTAGGTAGAGAAAACTGAAATTTATTTATAAGAATCTCAACATTTGACTTGGACAACATTAAAATTGAAAGCACGGTCACCCATCCTAACTGTGACCAAGCTAGAAGTTGTTTAACCTGTAAAAGCACGGTCATTCATCCATCAAGTTTTGAATTTATCGTATGCGAAGTGGAGCGAAATATTTGCACAAGTGGTTTTGATTACTCGTATTTTGAAATTTGTTAAAGCGCAAATGACAAAGACCCCTTAGAATAGAGAATCTGTTTAGTTTCACGCAGCTTTTTAAGGTTCCGTAGTAAACAAGAAACCCTTATAGTTTCGTCATGTCTGTCTGTCTGTCTGTCCCCAGTTTTACTCATAGACTATTAGTACTAGAAAGCTGTAATTAGGCATGGGCATGGATATGTGGTAATAAAAACTTGAAAAAAAAAGTGTGGTGTGAGACGTCGTTGAATAGGTCTTACAAAAATATTGTAAGATTATGAACACCCTTTTTCGTTTTAGAATCCGTTTGTGAAATATTTGGTTTTTGATTGGAAATTTTTGTTAGAATTATGTGTCTCTCTGTCAGTTAAACGGTTGTCTATGGACACTTAAAAAAATTCACGGCAGTAGTATATAACGTCTCCCTGTACTAAAACTAATTTAAGGTGGATTCAGTTCATGATACTGAACAACTTTTTCTAAGGAACACATAATTAAATATGAAAAAAAAAAAGTTTGCTTTCCATTCGACCTCCGTGGCGTAATTGTTAACACGCTAGACCGCTAATCCGGAGGTTCTGGGTTCGAGCCCCAGCCAGGGCAAGTTAGAAAATGGTCTTTTTAAAATTTTCCTGGGTCTTGGGTGTTTATCTATGTATGTATTTATCATAAAATATAGTATCATTGAGTTAGTATCCCATAATACAAGTTTAAAACTTACTTTGGGGCTAGCTTAATTAGTGTGATTTGTCCTTACGTATTCCATACATATATAACATAAATATTACATTTTGCCAAATCTTGTGTGTAAGAGATCAAAAATAATTTTTGTATTTCGTTTGTTCCTTGGTGAAAGTTGTTCAGTATCATGGACTGAATTCAGACCTAAAGTTAGGCAGTTGTTAGTTACATAAAACAAGTAGGTACTGACTACGGAACCCTACACTGCACGTGGCCCGTCACGGCACGTGGCCGGTTTATTTTGGTTAAGTTTAAATTTTAGGGAACCATAGACAAATTTATGATATTGCTGCGTAAATCAATATTACTTATCGCTGACAGGACGTTCTCAAAAATACAATCAAATAGTATTTTACGCGAGCGGTGACTTGGAAAACTACACGTTTTGTGTTCCACTGACAGAAAAATATATGTTTAAAAATGTCATAAAAAGTTCTTTCATTTGATATGTCACACGATTTTGTTATCAAAACTTTTTTAATGTCTAATTTACCCACCATAAGTGGCCCCCTTTTTTAAATTTCATTTATTTACGTTATACGTCTATCTTTGGGTCACTAAGTTACATAAGTGTAGGTACTAAATCTCAACTAAATCATTCTAATAGTTTCGTAGCAGATTGGCTGTGACTTACGGACAGACAGACAAGCGAAACCCTAAAAACAGTAAAAAACCAAAAAAATCGGTTCATATACAAATTTCCCGGGCGGCTGCACACTTTTGTATGAAAACGCAGTTTTTTTTTTGCTTTTTGACTGTTATTTTAATATCATTATACTATACTAGCAGTCCACCCCGGCTTCGCCCTTGGTACACACAAAGCCTATGTCATTCGGGGATAGTGTACATTTCCAACGGTGAAAGTTTTTTTTAAATCGGTCCAGTAGTTTCGGAGCCATGCAATGCAAACAAACAAACAACCAAATCTTTCCTCTTTATAATATTAGTATAGATAAATAGCCTACTATAGCCTGCCTGCCTAGCCAAGTATAGATCTAGTATAGCCTGTGGTTCGATATATTACGCATAATGTATTCGTATTTTGATATATGTGACGTTCCACGCGTAAAGGTACCTTGTGGACGCTGGCGCTTAAGACGTTTAGAAAAAAAAATCGTAAAATTAACTTAGCTCAAATGAACACAATGTCGTAAGTGCCAGCGTCCATAAGGTACCTTTATCCATGGAACGTCACATATATTCATGGGGAAAAGTTGTTCAAAATTTGAGACTGAATCACCCCTCAAAATAATTGTAAAACCCTAATTAAACAGCACAATTTATTACAAAAACAGTTAATATGATTCCGCGACCCTAAAAAGTTCCAATCCGATTTTCACCCTAATCGCCAATTAAAAGTTATAGGTAATAAATCAAACCAAATTATTTTTTTCATTGACTTAATTTTCAATAAAATTTAAAAAAAATGTGCGATGCCGTATCTGCGATAGCATTACATTTTCATGCAATTTTACGTAATTCGAAAATGGATTTTTTTGAAAAATTTGACACGGCCTCCTTCCTGAACGCCCGGCGGGCAACTGAATTTGTATGAAAGGAACATGGCCGCCATTTCAGAGAATTCTGTCAAAAACGTTGCAAAACATCCAATTTTTAAAATTATTTTTTTTATTATTGCGTGATTGCATTGTAAGCAAATATTAAGAATAATGTTTCAAAATAGCCTTTATTTTTATAAAATATATGCAATCCCTTGTTAGAATATTTCTTTACGCAGAAAAACAAGCCAGTTTGTAGCAAGATTTTCTAAAATATTTCTATCAGGTTTCTTTACAATTATCTTACTTTTTCTGAATGAAAATTAAAAAAATACGGTTTTTGTCTACTGGCTAGTCTATTCACCTATAACTAGGTATGTAATTTTCTTAGTGGTCTTCTCTACTTAAGCCATAACTATTGCCCGCGCAAAGTGCGTTTTGCATGTTTTTGGGTAAATTCAATGCTTGTTTTTAGGAAAACTACAAAATATTTTAAAAAATCCTTTTTTTCGTCTACTGTCCCAACTCTTCCTCTATCTATGTGTATACATTATTTGACTTAAATCAAACGCTTTCTTTACAAACTTGTTGCCCGCGCAAACCCAGTTTACATGGTGCCGACCCTTAAGTAGCTTTTTTTAAGAGCCCGTATGACCCTGATAGTTCTTAGAGCGATCTTAAATATTATCAATATTAACGAAATACTCACTTTAAAATAAAAACACAGCAAAGTTCAGGGCTAACTCTATACATAGTATGTTTCGAAAACACAATTGCTTAAAATTTTCTCTATAGAAAAAAATTGCGTAGTTGCCGCTTGTAGTATGTATATAACGTCTAAAAAAATATACTGAAACTATTCTAAGGGTGAATTTAGTCCATGATACTGAACAACTTTTCCCAAGGAACATATATCGAAATATTAAAAATATTTTGTTGCCTTCCATACAAACTCGGATCAGCTGATCGGTCAAGCTGTATTGGAAGCCAAAAATTTTTTTCATATTTCGATATATGTTTCTTCGGGAAAGTTGTTCAGTTTTATGGACTGAATTCGCCCTTAGAATAGTTTCAGTATATTTTGTTAGGCCCTATATAACCATAATTATATAGCGATATAGGTAGTAAACAAAGAAAGTATTATATTACATATCATATTTCTTTCTAAGGAATATGGAACAATTTAAAGTATCATATTAAATAATTTTAACTTGTTATCGGACACTGGAATGTAGGCGGCATCCCATTGTAATTAGAGCTTAGTTACTCTTTATATATTAACTAATACATAATATTGGGAAGCTATGTAGCCGACTAGTATTTAATGAAGATAATAATTAAAATAAACGAGTATTAGTCCATCACTCGTGAGTTTCATTAGTAGTGCTTCCTCTCCACATTACACTCTAAATCACCTCAGAATTATACTAAAACGTAAAGTTTCAAACGTAAAGTAAAGTATTCAAGAAATAGCCCTTGTAACTTTGGATTATAACTGTATTAAACATACGGCAGGGATAATATGTCTTATTTTTAAATAACTCTTAAATATTCTTTGTGAAACGAACCCGTTAACCCGTGTGGTTCCGGATTAGAATAGGACCACTCCATATCTTCCTGTGGATGTCGTAAGAGGCGACTAAAGGACTAAGTACAAACATCTCGTGCTACAATTGCATTCCCAAGGAGGGTTAACGTCAGGCGGCGGCTGATTGTAAAATTTTCGCACAAATAGATTCCCAAAGAGGGTTGTAATCAGGCAGGCGGCTGGTCGTAAAACTATAGCCAAATCATTTATACTGTTCCGGATATTTCTTCTCCATTTTGCAAAGTCTTTAGCATCCTTGGGTGACCATTGACATGCATGTTATATTTGGAAAAGAAAAAGCGGGAAAGCGCACCCTGGGCTCCGAAGCAGCACAGCTGAGAATGCAACCGGGAACGCGCTTAGATGAAGAAGAAGATTCTTTGTAAAACGAAAAAAAACCTCAAAAATCAGAACACAAACACGTAAACCAGCCTCATTGACCTCCCGTGATCTTTTCACCCCGCATGGCTCGCTGTCTCGTTTCGGCTAGATACGGGAAGTAGTGTCATAAGGTACAAATTTTGGTATCGGATGAATTCACTTGGCACAGATGTATGATACTCGTAGGTAAAGCTAAGCTAATTTAGCTCGGTAGCCATCCCCCACCCCCTGGGGGGTAGGCAATCAAAGTTACACGCCGCCACGCTTTAGAAAAAAACATATCACTCGAATGTGGGGTCATTTTCTGATAAATCGGGCATGAGGAATTCATTTGTTTGATAGAAAAAGTAAAATATTGACGAACATGTCAAAATCGGTTTGTGATCTTTTTTTATTCAACTATCGGAAATCCTAGTTATATCAGAATTCTGTGCAAAAAAAAAAATACTGTCTATTAGCTTTTAAAAAATAAATACTTTATTTTATATAATTATCATACATCTATCTAAAAAAATCGGACATGGTACGCGGCGGTGCCTAGGAACTTTTCCAATCATCTAGTCTCTCATAATTTGTTGCAAGTATTAAGTTTTTTTTTATGCAAAATATATAGAATACATACTTTACTTAGTTATTAAGGTGAATATATAAGCAAATGGCCTTGAAGTGTGAAATAAATTGTGAACTCGTAAATATGGTGATAATTTCCATATTGCTCTTCGTAATGCACTAGATATCCTTTTAAATTATTTTATGAACTGTCGTTGAAACTATTATTGGTGATTCGTCTAGCTTTAAAACTTGCCGTGGGCACTTTTGGCGGAGGCAAGTTTTAAAGCTAGACGGACTAATGTAAATACTTTCAACGGTGGTTCATAAAATAATTTAAAGGCCATTTGCTTATATATTCACCTTATCCGTTGTTTATGGTCTAATACATCAATAATAGTATTTCTATATTTCTATTTGTTTATTTTTTACTTACATTTTCCAACACAGTGGCATAATTCGGTACATTTAAATTGTTTTTAAGACAGTTGCATTGCACCTAACACCGCACCATGTACTTGCAACGAATCAGTTCACGACAAGCTGTAGCAGAAACTGGTGTAGTCCACTTTGTTTTGGTGTTTTGGGCGTTTCGTACCGCGAGCGGTTCGGACCGCGGTGCGATTCACCCAAAAGCTCTTTCAGAATAGGACCTTTCGAACTGCGGTTCCAATCGCCCAAGAACATTTTTTTAATTGGTCGATTCGGACTCCGGTGGATAAAAAACAGTTTATCAGTTTTATTATTTCAGTTTTATTCAACTTTATTACAAAAAATGTAAACGGTGGACTTAAAGCCTTAGGCTTTCTCTACCAGTCAACCGACAGGTGGTGCAGAGACAAGTGAGGCCATATTTTTCATTTGGATTGAATTAGGATAGAGAACATTATACAGTTTTATGATTTTAAATCATAACCGTGTTACTGCTAAAAAGATACACATCTTTTGAACAATAATGATATTGTTTTTGTAGTAAGACGATTAGTTAGTACTCTAGCTGTGAATATGCCAAGTTTAAATTGTATATTTATTTTGAAATACATGTGATGATTGTGTATTACATTACATTTTTTATTTTTTTATCAACCACTTTTCTAATCGTCTGTATAAATAAATAATTGGTCCAAATCGGACCTACGATAATAGCATTGGGTAGTTTCGCCCCGTGGTCGAATTGGCCCATTCCAAATAATACCTTGCTTGGGCCATTCGCACCGCTTCAACCCGCAGGGTGCGAATGACCGCATTTAGAAACAGTACTTGGGATATTCACACCGCGGTCTGTGCCGCGGTCCGAATCGCTCACGGAGCGAAACGCCTAAAACTCCTTTGGTTTCCAATTATTTGATTCCATTTCCCATCGCCCATCCGGACCCGGACTAGGAAGATTTTGAATCTGCACGATCGCTTGGCCCCATACGTGCACACCCTGGTAAACAGCTCTTAAGAGATGCTGCCGAAAACTGGCTTCCGTCGGCGGAATATTCTCTAGCTGTCGGTCTGTTTTAGAGAACAGCTTCCTCTTGCACTCGTTTAACGATGTGCATTGACTGGATCTGAAATGAAAATCAGGTAAGTAGGTAATACAGTATAGTTTTGGTTAAAATAAAATACAGATGTGGCGTATCGGACCTGCCGTACGCCAACCTTCTTTGTAAATAATCTCATAGAGATGACGACATCGTCGAGCGCACGTCTAGCAGTGCGCGCGCATGGATGGCCCCCTTCATATCGAACCTGTCAAATCGGCCGTCACGGAAAATTCCCTTGCATATATTTTATTAATTATTTTATATCAAAACAGTGCAAAAACTCATTGTTAATATATAAATAAATACATAGCAGCATACCAAATACTTTCACTGCTATATTGGTGACCCCGACGTGATACCGCAACCGTACTTCGCGAAGATGGAAAAGGATGAAAATTTTGGAATCCCAACGGCCGAACCAACTCAAGGTACATTTCAACAAACGTTTAAAGTCGGCGTCAAAATTCCGCCATTCTGGCCTGACCGCCCAAACCTATGGTTCGCACAATTAGAAGGTCAATTCATATTAGCCGGTATAACAGCCGATACTACCAAATTTTATACTGCGTGTAGTTACTTAGAACATCAGTATGCCGTTGAAGTCGCAGATGTCATTGAGAACCCGCCCAAAGAGAATAAATACGAAACGCTCAAGAGAGAGTTGGTGAAGCGTATGTCAGCCCCAAGAGAGGAAAAAATCTTACAGTTCCTGAATAAAGAAGAAATGGGCAATCGTAAACCTTCGCAGTTCTTAAGGCACTTAAGACATCTGGCGGGCCCTCAAATCTCAGACGAATTAATACGCACGGTATGGTGTAATGGCTTACCTTCGCAAATACAGCCAATTATTGCGTCGCAGACCGACTCACCACTAGAGAAATTAGCTGATTTGGCTAATAAAGTAATCGCTATCGCCTCGCCCGCTTCCCAGGTATGTGACGTCAGACCAACAACTTCTTCAGCTGACCCGTATTTAGGTATAATGGAGAGTATGGCCAAGCAAATAGAGGAGCTGCGCAGTCAAGTACAGCAGCTAGACACGCGAGAGAGTCGGCCCAACTTCAGACGATATCGGTCTAGTTCGCGATCCCGGTCACGTGGTAATGGCCTATGTTTTTACCACCGCAAGTTTGGTGCTGCGGCCTTCAAATGCACGACGCCCTGCGCATATAAAAAGCCGGAAAACTCCAGCGGCAGCCACTAGTGGCGGCAAATGACTTCCCGCAAGGAAACGGCCGCCTCTTCGTCGTCGACAGGAAGACCCGGGTAGAGTACCTCATTGATACAGGATCTGACCTCTGCGTATTCCCCAAATCGATGGCCAAAGGGTTCCGTCCTCGTACTACGTATGAGCTGTATGCAGCGAACAACACCCGTATTAATACGTACGGATTTCTGGATTTGTGCCTTGATCTTGGCCTGCGTAGAGACTTCCGCTGGCGCTTCATCGTGGCTGAGGTATCCAGGCCCATCATAGGAGTTGACTTCTTACAGCACTACAATCTTCTGGTAGACTGCCGACAACATCGACTGGTTGACGGACTCACAACGCTTTGGATCACAGTCCCATGTCGTCACAGCACTTCGCCAGAGACCGAAGCAGTCAAGACCATCAGCGGTGACTCCAAATACCTGGACTTGCTGAAGCAGTACCCAACCCTCACCACGCCAGCAGGTAGGCCCACAGAACCCAAGCACAATACTAAACATCACATCCGCACGACTCCAGGACCTCCAGTGGCAGCTCGTCCTCGCAGATTGGCCCCTGATCGCCTAAAAATCGCAAAGCAGGAGTTTGATGCTATGTTGCAGAATGGAACAGCACGACGTTCGGAAAGCTCATGGTCGTCCCCACTCCATCTCGCTCGTAAGAAAGACGATGGCTGGCGCCCATGTGGTGATTACCGTGCTCTCAATGCGAGAACAATTGCAGACCGCTACCCAATTAGGCACATCAACGACTTCACTTACCAGCTGTCAGGTGCCAAGATCTTCTCGAAAATTGACATGATCAAGGCGTATAATCAGATCCCAGTCGAAGAAGCTGATATTTCGAAAAATGCCATCACAACACCGTCCGGGCTCTTCGAATTTCCGTACATGACATTTGGTCTACGAAACGCAGCTCAAACCTTTCAAAGGTTCATCGATGAAGTACTGCAAGGCTTGGATTTCGCGTACGGATATTTGGACGACACCTTGATCTTTAGCAGGTCTGAAGAGGAACACCTCCAACACCTGGAAATCTTGTTCGAGCGTTTCAAGGACTACGGCTTACTGATTAACGTGTCCAAGTGCGTTTTTGGCGTTGAGGAAATACAGTTCCTAGGATATTCTGTTTCCACAGATGGTATCAAGCCCTTAACAGAAAAGGTAGAAAGTATACAAGCCCATCCTCCTCCGTCAACAGCTAAACAACTTCGACGTTTCTTGGGCATGTTCAATTACTATCGCAGATTCGTACCAAAAGCTGCTGAACTTCAAGCACCGCTCGACAAAGCCCTCACTGGCAATATCAAAGGAGCTACTCCCATTAACATGACGGAAGAAATGTTATCAGCTTTCAACGCTTGCAAAAACTGCCTATCTCAAGCTGCACTTCTTGCACATCCAGATGTCAACAAAGAACTGGCATTGTTCACTGATGCATCCGACGGAGCCATTGGTGCAGTTTTGCAGCAGAACAACAACGGCAGCTGGGAGCCTCTCGGTTTCTTTTCCCGCAAACTTTCGTCATCACAAAAGAAGTATAACCCATATGATCGAGAGTTGTTGGCTATTTACGGCATATTAAGGCATCCTATTTAAGGCATCCGATACTTCAAGTACATGCTGGAAGCTAGAGTGTTCACGGTTTACACAGATCATAAACCCATCACATTCGCTTTCACCACCAAAAGAGACGGATGCTCACCCAGACAGTTCAGATACCTCGATTACATTTCACAATTCACCACTGACATCAAATTCATATCCGGTTCTGACAATGTCGTCGCTGACGCTATGTCCCGCATTGAACAAATTTCATCTTTCATCAACTTCGCAGATCTTGCAAGAGATCAGGAGCAAGACCCTGAACTGCAAGACCTGTTAAGGCAGAAATCATCCCTCATCCTCAAGAAACTGCCTGAGAACAATTTATACTGCGACATCTCATTAAATCACCCACGTCCATACCTAACCCCTTCCTACCGCAGGAAAATCTTCGAGAAGATGCACGGTTTGAGCTACCCCGGAACCAAGGCAACCGCTCAACTCATCGCCGAACGCTTCATTTGGCCTGGGTTGCGCAAGGACTGCACCCGCTGGACTCAGCAATGCACAGATTGCCAACGAAGCAAGATCTCCCGTCATCTCTCTTCCCCTTTTCAAACTTTTCCTGTGCCTTCAGAACGTTTTTCCCACGTTCATCTTGATCTCATTGGTCCTTTATCCTTTTCCAAAGGGTATAAATATTGCCTCACCGTCGTCGACCGTTTTTCCCGCTGGCCTGACGCCTATCCCCTGGCGGACATCACTGCAGAAACTTGTGCCAGTGCCTTTTTATCCAACTGGATATCGCGCCATGGTTGTCCTTCCACCATCACTACCGACAGAGGACAGCAGTTCCAGTCACACCTATTTCAAGCCATTTCGCGACTGATTGGTGCAGAACATCGCCCCACCACTGCCTACCATGCGCAGTGCAATGGACTGGTGGAGCGTCTCCATCGCCAGCTGAAGGCAGCCATCATGTGCCACAACAACCCGCAGTGGACAGAAACCCTCCCTCTTGTGCTGTTGGGCATACGAGCAGCTTGGAAGGAGGACCTCGGCGCGTCGGCTGCTGAGATGGTCTACGGCGAGCCTCTGAGACTACCTGGACAATTCTTTACTCCATCTTCAGCCAGTCATCTGGATCCTGTGGACTACGTGTCACGCCTAAGGAAACACATGGCTGGATTGTCTCCTGTGCCTACATCAAATCACGGCAACAAAACTTTCTACGTGCCAAAGGACATACATACGTCGGATTACGTATTTCTACGCCGGGGCCCTGAAAGACGAGCCCTTGAATCGCCATACGTCGGCCCATATAAGGTACTGCACAGAGGAGCCAAAGCCTACAAAATTGAAGTCCAGGGCAAAGAAATTACTGTCACTGTAGACAGACTGAAGCCAGCGTATCTTACTTTAGATGATAATAAAACTTCAAACAAGACAACCGTCCATCCTTCTTCAGCACCTGAAGAAAAGGATCCTCCACGGACAAGGAGCGGACGTGTAGTCAGATTCCCCGCTCATCTTCAGCACTATCGACCGTGAACCGGTCTCAGCGGGGGAGTAATGTGGCGTATCGGACCTGCCGTACGCCAACCTTCTTTGTAAATAATCTCATAGAGATGACGACATCGTCGAGCGCACGTCTAGCAGTGCGCGCGCATGGATGGCCCCCTTCATATCGAACCTGTCAAATCGGCCGTCACGGAAAATTCCCTTGCATATATTTTATTAATTATTTTATATCAAAACAGTGCAAAAACTCATTGTTAATATATAAATAAATACATAGCAGCATACCAAATACTTTCACTGCTATACAGATATTATATAACTATATCATTTGTAACCACGTAGATAGAATTTTATTCATACTTATCATACATGTTATTATATTTTTTCAATAATTTGGTTAGAGATTTCTATATCTCCATCAGCGAGCATATTAAATCTATTAGTTACTGATGGAAAAGTATTCCATGCTTTGTAAGCAGTTATTTTCCCTCGTCCACTGAACGCCGACACTGTGTCACACCACACCCAGTTAAAGCATGGAATACTGACAATGCTCAAGAGGCTGCGATTTTGTCACATGATAGAAACTGGTGGTTTTTCCCTGTGCCGATGTAGACCCACAATTCAATATTGTCTTGTAGCTTCGAAAAGCATGGCACAGCAGCAGAGCGGACCCCGGGCTTCACAGCATTACTGCTATGAATGCAACTGGGAATACGCTGAGACGAGAGAGAAAGAGCAAGAGCATTGCCAGTATTCCATGCTTTAACTGGATGTGACACAGTGTCGGCGTTCAGTGGAAGAGGAAAAAAAACTGCATATGAAGCATGGAATACTTTTCCATCAGAAACTAATGATTTAATACGCTCGCTGATGGAGACGTAGAAATTATAAAAAAAAATATCATAACAATGTATGATAACTAGGAATTAAATTGTATCTTCGTGGTTAAAATGATAATTATATATATATCTGTATTTTATTTTGACCAAAATTATACTCTTAGGAGCTGTTTACCAGGGTGTGCACGTATGAGGCCAAGCGATATGGTTGTAATTCAAAATCTTCCCAGTCCGGCAGATGGGGATGGGAAATGGAATAAAATAATACGCTAGTTTCCAACAAGTCAAATCAGACACTTTTTTCTAAACGTCAAAACAAATATTTTCTATGGGATTTGTATGAAATATCGGACTGTGACGTCATAGTTTTATGAAGTCAAATAGCGCTCTTAATATCCGTTTTTCAGCATGATTAATCTAAAACTACGTTCAAAGTGGATGTCACCAATGGCAAGTGACATTATTTTGTGACGTTTTATTCTCTTAACAGTACCAAATAATTTATTTTTGACCCGGGAAACTACCCAATTGGGAACCAAAGTGGACTACTGCACTTAAAATGTACCGGATTATGCCACTGTGATAGAAAATGTAATTAGAAAAATAAACGAATAGAAATATAAAAATATATTATTTATGCATCAAACCATTAGCGACAGTAAATAACTAAGTAAAGCATGTATTCTATGTTTTGCATAAAAAAAAAACACTTAATACTTGCAACTTAGATCATTTAATACAGGATAAGTTACGCAGACAAATCTTCTTACAAAACTTTCTGCCGTTTTTGGTGCGGGGGGAGGGTACTACTACATCTAAAAAACACACACAGACACAAAAATAATTTGTGTCGTTATAAACGCACACTTACGTAAAATTTACACACTAGTTTATTTTCTGCACACTAGCAAGACTCACACTAAAACAAATGTGTATGTACACGTAATAATACACTCTAGTGCAAAAGGATTGAACAACAAAAAAAAAAATATCGACATCGATATTTCGGAAAAAAAATTACGTTCGTTTTAACTCTGGAATGTTTTCATATAATTATGTCGGAAATTCGGGATAGAAGTTAATACGTCACGTGAGGCACCACGTGAGCAGTTTAAATAATAGTTACTTGTTTAGTATCTATTTAGTTTTACAAGTTTTATTACTTATACTGCCCACGTGGCGCTTCACGAATACTATAAACTTGTTAATTAGTTTAACAAGTTTAATTATTTAAACTGCCTACGTGGCGCTTCAAGCATACTACAATATAATACAAGTTTTTGAGTATTTAAACTTGTATTATGGGACACTAACTCAACAATATATATTTTATCATCTTCTTCATCTAAGCGCGTTCTCGGTTGCATCCTTAGCTGTGACGCTTCCCCGCTTTTTATTCTTCAAATATAATATGGTCACCCAAGTAGGCCAAAGACCTTGCGAAGTGGAGAAGAAATAGCCGAAACAGAAAACTTTCCTTTTTTTTCTATCAAACTATTAATGTCTTAAAAATGAATCCCTCATGCCCGATTTATCAGAAAATGACACCACACTCGAGGTGTTAGGTCAATAGAAGCTGATATGTTTTTTTTCTGAGGCGCGGTGATGGCTACCAGGCTAAATTAGCTTAGCTTTACCTATCATACATCTGTGCCAAGTGAATCCATCCGATGCCAAAATTTGCACCTTCCATACATTGGGTGAGACTACTAAGAGATTTGTGTGCTTGGAAGCGGGAGCAATATTTCGATTATTCACATCAGGCGCGGCCTTAAAGTGTGTGGCTTCTTAGCTTTTTCATCGACCAGTAGTTTTTCCAGGCGTTGTTAATGCGACGGTCGATTTCTCGTTCTTTCCTGTCAACAAAAGATTCTACTACTTGGCCTAGTAAATACACTCTTCGACTTATTGCTCACCTGTCCATCCACCTCGATCTTATATTTGGTGCTGTTTGCCTTGGTCTTTGGCTTAAATTAGCTAAGTAAGTTTTCTCATCCTCATCATCATATCAGCCACAGAAAGTCCACTGCTTGACATAGGCCTCCCCCAAAGATTTCCAAAACGACCGATCGGAAGCGGTCTGCATCCAGCGTTTTCCTGCAACCTTGGTCAGATCGTCTGACCACCTAGCAGGTGGGTATCCTACGCTGCGCCTGCCGGTACGTGGCCGCCATTCGAGAACCTTTCTGCCCCATCGGCCATCGGTTCTTCGCGCTACGAGTGCCACTTCAATGAGCTAATCCGCTGGGCTATGTCTGTGACCTTAGTTCTTCTACGAATCTCCTCATTTCTGATTTGATCACGTAAAGAAACACCTAGCATAGCCCTCTCCATAGCCCGTTGAGCGACCTTGAGCCTTCTTATGAGACCCATAGTAAGGGACCACGTTTCAGAGCCATAAGTCATCACTGGTAACACACATTGATTAAGCACTTTCGTCTTGAGGCACTGGGGTATTTTGGACGAGATGACACTGCGTAACTTCCCGTACGCTGCCCAGCCGAGTTGAATTCGTCGAAAGACCTCTTCCTCGAAGCTGGAACTTTCTGCCTGGATCAATTGACCCAGGTAGATATTCTGGTCTACAACTTCGAGGCATTGCGTGCATGTTCGACATGACCTTCGTCTTGTCAATGTTCATTTTCAGGCCGTCCTGTTGGGAAACTCGATTTAGGTCTTCAAGCATCGTACTTAAGTCCTCCTTTAGTTTAGTTGCTTCTTTATTCCTAACCAGTTACAATCAAAGGGTAGGCATTTCATTGTTTCAAAAGAGCTTCTGGCGACAAATCTATAAGAGTCTCCTGGTTTTCATAGCTGATTGAGTGGGAGACGACGCCTGAAGGCGCCACACAGTACTCAAAACAAATTTCACTAACAGCCATACATATGACTGTCCACTTTAACTATTTTACAAATTGTTTATGAGCATGAGCATTTATAACACCAAACAACACCAATTGCATATTACAAAAGTCCACTAAAATAAATTTGTAAAATAATTTAAAGCAAACCCCAACCGAACCCCTTGACGGGAAGTCAAGGGGTTCGGTTGGGGTTTGACTACACTTGAAAACATTAATAATAAATAAATATTGATGGGTTTCTAGCTGCATGGCTATCTTGCTAAGAGTAAGTAGCTATTCTAAGCCGGAAGCCACACGGCAAAGATTTGTCTACCCCGCTAGAAATGAAGACATGATAGTGTATATTATATGTACCTATATTATTTGATGATCGCCGTGGCGTATTGGTCTCCTAGTATGCTAGTCCGCCACTCGGAGGTCCTGGGTTCGATCCCCGGCCAGGGCAAGTTGGAAAATGGCCTTTTTCAAATTGTCCCAGGTCTTGGGTGTTTATAACTATCGTTGGTTAGTATCCCATCACAAGAGTTTAAAAAAGCTTACTTTGGAGATAGTCAAACTGTGACCCTTGTAAAAAAATATACTGAACCTATTTTAAGAGTGGATTCAGTCAATGATACTGAACAGCCCAAGGAACTAAAAGCGAAATACGGAGTGTTTGGCGGGAAGTCAAGGTGTTTGGTTGGGGTTTTCTTTAAATTATTTTGCAAATTGATTTTAGTGGACCTTATAATATGAAATTGGTGTTATAAATGCTCATGCTCATGAACAATATGTGAAATAGTTAAAGTGGACAGTCATAGTACGGCTGTAGTGATATTTGTTTCGCGGACTGTGTAGGGCGTCTTCGGGCGTCGTCCGCCACTCAATCGGCTATGAAAACCAGTGGACTCGTATAGATTTGTCGCCAGAAGCTCCCTTAAAGCAATCAAAGGCCTACACCAACCTTTGATTGTAACTTGTTAGGAAAAAAGAATTTCCCACGTTATATTAACTTGTTCCTGGCTAAATACGCAGTAGCGTCAAGCCATAAATAAAAAAAAAAAAAAACGAAATACGTAAAAAAGTACAATATTTTTCATGTTCCTTGGGGAAAGTTGTTCAGTATCATGGACTGAATTTACTCTTATAAAAGTTTCAGTATATTTTGTTAGACGTCATACATTTATTTTATTTATTACTTTTAATGCTTTTTACATTTTATAATCCACATTTAGTCTTCTTTGTCTAAGCGCGTTCCCGGTTGCATCTTCAGCTGTGCTGCTTTGGAGCCTGGGGTGCGCTTTCCTGCTTTTTCTTCTCTAAACATAACATGCATGTCAATGATCACCCAAGGATGCCAAAGACCTTGCAAAATGGAGAAGAAATAGTCGGAACAGTTTCAATGATTTGGCTAGTTTTACGACCGGCCGCCTGCCTGACGTCGACCCACTTTGGGAGTGTATTTGTGCGAAAAGTTTTACAACCGGCCGCCGCCCGACATTAACCCTCCTTGGGAATGCAATTGTAGCACGAGATGTTTGTGCTAAGTCCTTTAGTCGCCTCTTACGACATCCACAGGAAGATATGGATTGGTCCTATTCTAACCCGAAACCACACGGGTAAATATAATCCACATTTAGTATTGTATAAAAATATGGTATCTCCGGCCGCGGAAATGCAGTTCCAAGATGGCAATTTGTTACATTAAATATTTGAGTCACTTTCAGCTCCATTAAAGTTAACTACCTACTTAAGGCGAGATGGGTTCACAGCCCACTATACTGTGTTTTTAAAAAATCACTTTTAATAAACTACTACAGTTTATTTCTCAAAGGTAAGGTAAATTTTGGCAATTTTAGATGTATTTTTGTGATTTTTTTCTATCGAGCCAAAAATGCTTAATCGTGTTTTGGATATTGTGGGTGTCTGTAAAAAAGCGATTCTTATGTAAAATTTTGAGGAATAAACTGTACTTAGTAGTTTAATTACAGTTTTTTTTTAAACACTCAGTATTTTTGGCTCTGAACTAACGGGGCCTTAAGTAACGAGCTTGGTAAATTTAGCCGACGTTTGAGAGATAAATTATTCTTCAAATTATTGAAATGAAGGTACTTACCTAAGATATCGAAACTGGCTTTTTATAAAGTGGAGAATCTACGGGATGAAATTTCTTGCATCAGTCATTTTAGATTATACAAAACTATTTTAACAAATAATTACTTACTTACACTATCACGTCTTTATCCCTAACGGGGTAGACAGAGCCTAGGGTGTCAAAGCCCAGGCCACTTTTAGCGTGATGGTGGGCATGAAGGTGGAAATAGGAAATCATAATAGTGATGGGTTGCTGACCGCATCGCCTACCTATTGATATGATTAAGATTTTTGCCCATTTCGCGGCTTTTACGATCTGCGCGGGAAAACAAGCAGCTGGTACATTCTATGTTTTTTATTTTCTGCCAGACCAGCATGGAAAGTTTAACAAAAATAATTCATGAAATCCGAAATAATTATTTTGTAATAGGCACAAAGCTTGGACCTTGTCTCTCTCCAATATCTCTGGTAATCATCATCGTCACCATCATATCAGCCACAGTAAGTCCAATGCTGGACATAGGCCTCTGGTAATACCACAGAACAGAAAAAGGTAATACTCTCTGGTAATCCGTTCACTGAAATAAGACTATACGAGTAGACTGTCAAATTCATTAGAAGTCTGCAGTCTTTAAATTTATTTATTTATTTAATTTACTTTATTAGGCACACAAAATAGATTTTTTACAAAGTTGCATTACAACTAACATTATCTAATAGATACGTCTATATATTTCGATCTAGTAAAATAGTCCAAAACTTTGTGTACACAGCGTGATCTACTATGTGAGTCTGATTAACAATGAAAAAGAAGTAGGTACTCAAATTTCTAAGTTCTTAATTTAACAGAATATTATAATAATAGGTTTACATTTAAATATATCACGCAAAACATGGCATTTATAAAACAATCCTATAGGCATAATTTATGAACATGACAAGTTGTCATAAAAAGATTTGCTCTTCTTTTGTCGCATGCTTCAGATTTCACTAAGAAGGTTATATTGGTTTATAGACCTTACAGTTTTTACTCACTCCAAGTCTTTTCTCTCGTCTCGTCTCTTGTCTTCTCTACGTACAGGGTGATTATGGAACTTAGATACCGGAACCCTCTCCACGTGAGTTTAACTAGCACTTGTCCGGTTTTTTTAACTAACAAAAATACCAACAAATAAAACATAACTTTTAAATAAAGATTGTAAATAAGGTCTTTGGGGGCATAAAAGTAGACTACTGGGAATTTATGTCCCAATAGTTCTACTGGAACTAAAATTCCCAGTACTCCTACTGGTAGGACAAACTTAGTAGGACTACTGGGAATAGCCCCAAAATTTCGGAATTGTCCGTAACTTAGTCCAAAGATATCAAAACCATCAGGATTAACATTATTGTACGATCTGCACATGGCAGATATTGGGTTGTTGAAGGAGACAATTAAAAGAGGAAACAAAGGGGACAAAAGGAAGAAGAAAAAAAGGAGACAAGAGAAAATGCTAGCATATACCACATAATAAATAATTCTAACCTACAGAAGTCCCACTCAGCAAGGAAATTAAAAGAAATATCTACTCAATGTGGCTAGCGATATGGTTTAATTTAGCTCACGTCAGAACTCAGCACCTTTTCGTATAGGTACATCCATTGCAAGCCAATTTCATTCTTATTACTCTGGACAAACGATTCATATAGCTCAATTTACCACCCGGAGGGGCCGCCTGCGCGCATAGTAATAATGTAGGTACATTTTCGATTCCTAAACGGGGAGTGACACAGGCCTGCATATACTCACTAAATGGCTGATTTCAAAAGGCAGACTTTTGTGAATATGACTATTCAATCACGTCTTTATCCCTAATGGGGCGGGCAGAGTATTTTGGGTCTGGTGGCTCTAAGTATACAGAGTTCAAAGCCGCAACTCAAAGGCCACTTTAAGGCCGTACCTAAATTTTCCGGGGTCCAGTGCTGCCCACATTTAAAATAAATAATTTCAAAGAAAACGGACACTTTTGGCAAATGTGCGTAGTAAAGCTTAACGTTCTAAAATACTTTGAAAGGTTATCTAGGACTTGGTGGTAGCAAAATTTAAATGATGTCTCCGTTTTCTTTGAAATGATTTATTTTAAATGGGGGCAGCACTGGACCCCGGAAAATTTAGGTACGGCCTTAAGCGTGATGGAGGGCTAAAAGATGAAAAAAGGAATCAAAATAGAGATGGGTTGCTAGCCATGCATTTTCGTCTATTTCCTCGATCGGGCCAAAAACTCCGAGTCAGATGACGAAGAAGAGAATATATCATGAATTGGGTAGAATCCTGGGTAAAAAATAAATGATGTGGAATGTGTGAATGATGTGTACTATTAAGAGAATAGAACGTCAAAAAATAATGTCACTTGTCATTGACCATATCCATTTTGAACGTGAATTTACATTTATTAATGCAGAATTAACGGGCAAGTGCGAGTCGGGCTCGTACATGAAGGGTACCGTCCCACCTTACAATGTTTTAAAACGCTGAAGAAACACGTTTCTTGCATGACGACCCCCTTCAATTTTTTATTTTATCTTATTTTTAGTATTTGTTGTTATAGTGGTCATAGTAATACATACTCGTAATTGGTGAAAATTTCAAGTATCTAGTTAATGCCATTATAAAGATCTAGTTAAAAACGCTGAAAGAACACGTTTTTTGTATGACGACCCCCTAATTTTTAACTTTTTTTATTTTTAGTATTTGTTGTTATAGCGGCCACAGTAATACATAATCGGTGAAAATTTCAAGTGTTTAGCTATAACGGTTCAAGAGATAGAGAGCCCTGTGACAGATGGACAGGCAGACGGACAGACAAACGGACAGACGAACAGACGGACAGACAGCGGAGTCTCAGTAATAGGGTCCCGTTTGCACCCTTTGGGTACGGAACCCTAAAAACGGATATTAAGAGCGCTATTTGTCTCCAAGAAACTATACAGTCCCGATATTTCATACAAAATGTTTGTTTTGTCGTTTAGATAAAAGTGTCTGATTTGACTTGTTGGAAACTAGCGGATTTGAAAATTAGTAGTATTATTAGTAGGTCAAATCCTCTGACTGAATTTTTCTTTAAGGTATTTGGGAAAGATAGGATTGAATAGCAGATTTAAAAGAAAAGTTAGAACATACGTATAATGCGACTAGTTTTTATGGTTAAGGCCGTACCTAAATTTTCCGGGGTCCAGTGTTGCCCCTATTTTAAATAAATCATTTAAAAGAAAACGGAGACATTATTTAAAAATTTGCTACTACCAAATCCTAGATAACCCTTCAAAGTATTTAATGAACTACTGTTTACAGTTTAAAGTGAGAACGTTAAGCTTTACTACGCACATTTGCGAAAAACGGCCACTTTTGGCTAATGTGCGTAGTAAAGCTTAAGGCCGTACCTGAATTTCCGGGGTCCAGTGCTGCCCCCATTTAAAATAAATCATTTAAAGAAAACGGAGACATTATTTAAAATTTTGCAACTACCAAGTCCTAGATAACCCTTTAAAGTATTTTATGAACTACTGTTTACAGTTTATAATGAGAACGTTAAGCTTTACTACGCACATTAGCCAAAAGTGGCCGTTTTTCGCAAATGTGCGTAGTAAAGCTTAACGTTCTCACTTTGAGTTTTTGATTGCAGTTTAAGAATTTTAATAATTACTTAATACCTATTATAGAAGTTTAATTTTTAATCTTGAATACATACGCAAGTATGATCCTTTTACCATGGTTTTCTGTTAAAGTGCGTTTTCACCGGCTAAATAACTGGACGCAAATTACCATTTTATTGAACTTTAGCTGGGCCTCGAAGCAGTGCCGGTTTTAGCTCTACCAGCGCCCCGGGCGAGATTTTCCCGCCCCCCCTCAAACTGCAATTCAGACTCTGACTCTGACTTGGACTCTTATGGGATTTATTTTTGCCGAAGGTTGTAAGTACGATATAGGATTCTTCAAATTTGCCGCCCCATTGTAAACGAAGGGGGGTGCATACTAATAAGAGTTTATTAACTAGCCGCTATTTATATAATTTTTGGGTTCGATCCCCAGCCAGGGCAAGTTGGAAAATGGCCTTTTTCAAATTGTCCTGGATCTTGGGTGTTTATCTATATATGTATTTATCATAAAATATAGTATCGTTGAGTTAGTATCCCACAACACAAGTTCAAAACTTACTTTGGGGCTAGCTTAATCAGTGTGATTTGTCCCAACATATTTATTTATTTATTTACCTGTGACCCCCCCCCCCTTGCCCAAAAACGTCTCCTGTCGCCCCTTTGTATTTGGCGCCCTGGGCGGTCGCCCAACCGCGCCCTACCCTAACGCCGCTACTGCCTCGAAGATAAACCTTACTGAAGCCGTCATCTTTAGTCGTTACATCTCATCAACATCATCTTCCTCGCCTTCTCCCTATTTGGGGTCGGCTCTGTATGTCAACTCTCTCCATCGATTTATATCATTTATTATATCTTTACGAACCCCCCCTGTCCATCATGTCCCGCTTAACACATTCCCCCCAAGGTCGTCCTCTATCTCTGTGGCCATCCACCTTCAAGTTAACCATTTTATTAGCCAGATGTTCGGCGTCCCGCCTCTTGATATGACCGTACCATGTTAAACGGTGGCTTTTTAACTTCTTTTAGCCATTACATATATATTAGTAAATATGCATAAGTATGAAAGCTATATAAGAGCATTTATAGTTTTACCTCAGTAGACTGATATACTCGTAGGACGTATAAATTAATCAAGTTAGAATAATTTGAGCAGGAGTAGAAATACCTGGTAAATTCCATTTTCGTTTATAAGCAGTCATGGAAAAAAAAAAAATGAGAATACGTAGTGCGTGCATATTTTTTATTTTTAATACATCAATATATTGAGTTAAAGAACATATATTTTTTAACAGTTTTTGGCCTCAGGCCTCATTTAATCTGACTAGAACTAGAACTGTGTTCGTACACCAAATACTTAATCTAGAAAATACTATTACAAACTGTTTTTGAGTAACACAGATATATTATGTACCTTTTCATGCAAGGCTAGCATACTTAGCCAGTCTCCGATAAATTTAAAAAGAAGGATTAAAATTAAAAAAAAAAACATATACAACATCTATTTCTTGAACAGGTTTTGGCCTCAGGCCTCGGTTAATTTAAACATAGAACCCGAGAACTTTAGGTCTTCGTACACCACAACTACATACTTAACCTACGAGTAGCTACTAAATTTGCAAACTGAGTACCATTGAATTATTAACATTGATATTAGGTACATATGTCTACCTTTCCATGCAAGGCTAGCATAGTTAGAAATATATTTAAAAAGTACAGAAACTTTTCTTTTAACGCAAGATTGTCAGGAGTTAGGCTAAGAACAGGTTTGAAAGGTCAAACGTTTACCAGTTTCCACATTTAAAAAAAAAATTGTTTGTTTGTTTGTTTGTTTGTTTGTAATAACTTTATTCTACCAAAAATTTAAGTATAAAAGACAACATAATACAAAAGAGCAAACATACAAAGGCGGACTTATCCCATGTAGGGATCTCTTCCAGTCAACCTGCGATAGATTGAGAGGATATTTACTCTGTTATATATAAGGTACGAGGTATAAATTTAACTACAAGATACTTACATATCTACACACATAAATATGTACGAACATACTTACATAAATACATATAGCAATACACATAAACAAACTATACATAAAGTATATATCTTACATACATAAGTATATATTTAATAACATATTAAAGATAAGTACTTAATCAGTATTGTATTCGTATTCCCAAAATAACTTAGAAATTTGGAAAAGTTTTAACTTGTTTTAATTAATTTTCTTACACCCGAGGGGCTCCATAGTGTATCCGCCATCTGTTGTTTGTTATAATCGTAGTCAATCAGTGCCTAGTCATAGTAGAGGGTATGAAGATAATTGCATGGGTTCTTAACCTGAGGCCCATGAAGATGTAGCTGACGGTGGCGGTTTCGTAAAATCTATTGGGAAAGGAAAAGCGACAAGTGGTTGTGACGGAGCGGGGGGAGAGTAACTATAAGCATTGGCAGCTGGGAAATAAGGTGGAGGACAAGGTGGTTGTGGAAAGGGTGAGGAGTGTATTTTGGCACGGTACGACGCTGCTGGACGCTGCCGGTGTCGTAAGTAAGTGCGTCCAACTTGGAAAAGGTGTGGAGAAAATAGTGATTGTGCAAAGCGGGAGGGCGATAATGTTGCAGTAGTTATCGAAGACGATGATTTTGGGGGGTCTTTTGAGAATGCAACAACGGGAAAGACGGTAGAAGGTATTTGTTCAGATCGGGAAGGGGTAATTGTAGAAGGAGCCAGTAAAGATGGTGGTGGAAATGGAAAAGGGCCGACTGGTAGCTGTTGTGGTTGTGGAGTGTCTGTAAGTGATACAGCATGGGATGCTCTAATAATGTCCCTTGTAATGGCTTGTATTTGTGACTCATCTAAAAATGGACAGGGATATTGCTTAATAGAAGCGTCGATTGTTCGGGTACTAGCCTTTAAAGATGCTGGTGTACAAGGAGGCCCCGAAATTGGAGATGGTGGTGTCTGGAAAAGTTGATCTCGTTCTGGTGAAGACGGAGCAGCTATTGCATTTCCGCTTTGGGTGTTGATGTTCAAAGGTGCTGGTGTACAGGGAGGCCTTGAAGGTGGAGGTGGTGGCGTCTGGAAAAGTAGATCTCGTTCTGGTGAAGACGGAGCAGCTATTGCATTTCCACTTTGGGTGTTGATGTTCAAAGGTGCTGGTGTACAGGGAGGCCCTGAAGGTGGAGGTGGTGGCGTCTGGAAAAGTTGATCTCGTTCTGGTGAAGACGGAGCAGCTATTGCATTTCCGCTTTGGGTGTTGATGTTCAAAGGTGCTGGTCTACAGGGAAGCCCTGAAGGTGGAGGTGGTGGCGTCTGAAAAAGTAGATCTCGTTCTGGTGAAGACGGAGTAGCTATTGCATTTCCGCTTTGGGTGTTGATGTTCAAAGGTGCTGGTGTACAGGGAGGCCCTGAAGGTGGAGGTGGTGGCGTCTGGAAAAGTAGATCTCTTTCTGGTAAAGACGGAGCAGCTATTGCATTTCCGCTTTGAGTATTGATGTTCAAAGGTGCTGGAGTACAGGGAGGCCCCGAAGGTGGTGGAGGTGGAGGTAGTGGAGGGTGGAAAAATAGGTTTTGTTCTGGTGATGACGAAGCAGCTATTGCATTTCCGCTTCGGGTACTGAAAGATGCTGATGTACCAGGAGGTAGTGAAGGTGGTGGAGGTGGAGGTGGTGGAGGGTGGAAAAGTAGATTTCGTTCTAGTGATGACGAAGCAGCTATTGCATTTCCGCTTCGGTTAAAAGGCAGAGGTTGTGGTGAAGAAGTTGGTGAAGAAGGGGATGAAGGAGGGGGTAGAGGAGGAGGTGGTTGTAACAAAGATGGAGCAACGCTTGCAGCTTGAGCATTAGAAGTAGCTGCTCTTGGTCTACAACTGCCAATAGGAGCAAGTGAAGCATTGGAATTAAGTGCAGATTGTGATATAGAAGAAGGTGCTCTTGCAGCTTGAGTACTTGAACATCCTTCACTGGCAGGTGGTGAAGGAGGAGGTGGTGGAGGAGGGCGTGGTGGAGGAGGACGGGGTGGAGGAGAGCGTGCTCGTAACAAAGATTGAGCTGCTCTTGCACCTTGAGCGTTTGAAGATGCCAGTAAGGCTGGTCTAGCTGGAGGGTCAGGGGGAGGTGGATTTGGCGGTAAAGGTGGTTCAAGAGGTCTTACCTCTTTCTCTATATAAAATGCTGCTCTTGCAGAATAGTCATACGGATAGGTACAGGGTAGAGGAGGGGGTGGTCGTACATCAGGGACTACCCCAGGAGGGCGAATAATGATTGACCCTAAATTTATGTTGTCACAGATGAAGGAGACTCTGTAGGTTTGATTCGATGAAGGGAGGCGGAATTTAATACTTAAATGAGGATAGGGGCCCGACATGTCCAGCATTAGTGGATCCAAAGATAAGTCTGAAGTAGTGTCTGGGCTTTCTTCTCTAGTCCGACGCCTGTTTTGAGGTAAAAACGATTGCACGTACATATTCCTGCGACTATATCGGCGTCGTTTCGGCACATGATGTGAGCTGCTTGGTAGCTCGTCATCGCTGGACTCTGAAACAACAAATTTTATTTTAGTGCCATGATAAAATGTAGTGATAACTATCAGACCACGTGGCATCTTCTCTCATGCGCTTTGTGCTCCGCCAACTGTACATTCTTGACTTATACTCTGCCTCAGAGGGAGGTGTAGAAGTGGCGACGTATAATAAGGACAAAATTTGAGCCAAGGACATGATAAGAAGAAGAAATAAGTATTCGAGTATGCTAGTATGGGAAAAAAATTGTAGAATATATCAGATGTCTCTCTTACTGACCAGATTTTTTAGTTGAATAAACCGGCCAGGTGCGAGTTAAACTTGCGTGGAGAGGGTTCCGTACAATTGATTGAATTCTTATAGGTTTTCCTGTAATCTACAAGCAATGAACTATATATTGTATTTTTTTCAAAATTTTAGGCTCCGTAGTTTCGGAGATCAGGGGGGGGGGGGGGGAATGGTCAATTTTCGTCTTCTTTCATGAATAATATCAAAACTATTCATTTTACAATAATAACAAAAATATATTTGAGGTCCTCATAACGAGCCCTTTCATTTGATATACGACACAATTGACACGTTAAGGTTTGCAAAACTTTTTTTCTAATTTCCCATTTGCCCCCCAAATTTACACTTATTTAAAAAAAAAAATTATTTACTTTGCACGTGTGTGTTTGGGTCATAGGATTACAAAATTCTACCAAATTTCACCTGATTCGGTCCAGTAGATTCGAAACAAATTGGCTGTGACAGACGGACGGACAGACAGACGCACGAGTGATCCTATAAGGGCTCCGTTTTTTAATTTTTTGTACGGAACCCTAAAAAAGATAATATGCTAAATTTAATACAATGTTATCACAATATAACATGTCAAGCTTGCGAACGAGTGCCAAATAAGTAATACTGAGTAAAGTCTTAAAAACGGAGCCGGGCGGATCAGTCCCTACTGGCGTCACCCGTTCACGAGTTGATGCGTGGATCAGTCATCGCTGTACTCAACTTAATATAGTTGAGTTCCTTTGAGGACTTATAAGTTGGCGATGGCGCTAGTAACACGCAGATCATAAAAATCGATCAAGGGAATCCTTGACAAAGGAATGGGTATGAAACTAATTCTATTTAAGGTTCTTGTTTTCTGTCTCGCCAAGAAGCTCTGTGACTCTAAAGGCTCATTTACACAGAACAAGTTTCTTGCTTTTTGCATACAATTAATTTGAAGCAATAGATGGACTTGCATGATCTAAAAAAACGTCAACCAAACAAGTTATGTACTGCTAGAGGCAGGAACTTGCACCGTGTAAATGGGTCTTTAGCTTTGTCTACTGCGCACAATTAAAAAGAACTGAGAACCGTAATATAAACCTATATAACCTACCTACAACAAAGAAAACTACACTTTGATTTGGGTAAGTCGATGACTAATAAATTACTTGGTACTGTTAATAGGGATATTATTAATTGCATATAAAATAAATAATCACCCATCAATTTAATCTCATCATTTATCAATCATTTATATACTTTTTTACATCAAATAAATCAACAATCTCATCATAAATACTGACTGCACATCAAATTTACTAGGTTAGGGTAAACCTATTATAGGTTAGGTTATGATAGAACTGCGACCAACATACGTATCAGCCGAGCGAGTCAAGCGAGCGTGCCGCGGCAGCGGCCGGCGAGTGCTAGGTAAGCTCTATCCAGTTTACTACGCCACAAATATAAATTGCAGTTTGTTTAGTAATATTTTTAGTTGAGTATTTTGCTGTGCAATCAGTAAATAGTTGCAATTACCATTAAATAGTTATACAAAATTTGATTTATTTAGTTTTTTTTTTGACAAATCACACTGATTGAGCTAGCCCCAAAGTAAGTTTTAAACTTTTGGTATGGGATACTAACCCAACGATACTATATTTTATGATAAATACATATATAGATAAACACCCAAGACCCGGGACAATTTGAAAAAGGCCATTTTCCAACTTGCTCTGGCTGGGGATCGAACCCAGAACCTCCGGATTAGCGGTCTAGCGTGTTAACCATTACGCCACGGAGGTTGTCAAATTTAGTGTGCATAATTAGTGTGCAATTCAGTATTTTTGGTGAAACTTTAAAATATTTTGTTAAAAAAAGGGAATATAATATACAGATATCGATTTAAATACATGCCCTGATAATAGAATAAAACGTCACAAAAGAATGTGACTTGTTATTGATCATATCCATTTTGTTAATGGTTTTAGATGTATTAATGCAGAAAAACGGATAATTTAATCCAAAAAAACCATGACGTCATGGTTGTGTTTTACATACAAATCCCATAGAAAAGGTTTGTGTTGGCGTTTAGAAAAAGGGTCTGATTTGATTTGTTGTCATTGTCATCTAGCGGATTCCCATTTGACCTACTGGTAAGACCACAGGGTTTTGACTCGATGAAACATGTTCATATTTGGGAGGCCCTAGAATCCCAAGGTGTGCACCATAAATATATAAGAATACATTAAAAAATATAAGAACTCAACAGGCAATGTGCATACAGAAAGAGTTGGGAAGGATTTTGGTATAAAGAAGGGAGTCAGACAGGGCGACCCATTATCACCTAAATTATTTTCTGCTGTTCTGGAACAGGTATTTAAAGGATTAAACTGGGAGGATTATGGCATTAACATTAACGGTGAAAAACTCAACCATCTTAGATTCGCGGACGACATTATCCTCTTGAGTGAATCACCGGAGGTACTTCAAGATAAGCTCCAGGATTTAGCAGAGGCAAGTGGAAGGGTAGGGCTAACAATGAATACTACAAAAACTAAGCTGATCACAAACAGACATCAAGAAACCATCCAGGTCAATAATAACGCAATTGACTATTTTGATCAATACACTTATCTAGGTCAAATAATTTCACCAGAAGACCAAACGAAGAAAGAAGTTGAAACAAGAATAGCAAATTCATGGAAAAGTTACTGGTCACTCAAAGAGGTAATGAAGAACCCACAGATACCAATAAAAGATAAAAGAAGAATTTTTGATTCATGCATACTGCCATGTATGACATATGGATGCCAAACGTGGGCTCTTACAGAAAAATACAGAAACGATCTAAAAGTACGTCAAAACTAAGAGCATTCTCAACATCAAATTAAGGGACAGGGTGAAGTTATCACATATATTAGGTCCTTACATATGAAATTGCCGATTTTCAATACTGGCAACTTTAAAATCAAATATCTTGCGTTTCATTAGGAATTCCAAATTCAAATTTATTTCGAAATAAAGCCAGAAAAATATTGTTTTAAAATTCGTATTTCATTTGTTTCAACATTATTTGTTTGAGGTTTAACATTGCTATAACAATAACTATGGACAAATTGAAAATTCGCGGTATTTACGAATACGAGTTCCACCGTCGCAAAGTGCTGCAGAAACGACTCGAAGAATTAACGACGTGTATGGACCAGGCACCGCTAACGAACGAACGGTGCGTTTTTGGTTTCAACGTTTCCGTTCTGGAAATTTCGATTTACATAATGAGCCTCGTGGACGACCTGATACTCAAGTGAATAACGAAGAATTGAAGGCGATAGTGGAAGCGGATCCATCTCAAACCACTTTTGAATTAGCAGCAGCCTTCGGCGTAAGTGACAAAACGATACTTATCCACTTGCGCCAAATCGAAAAATTAAAAAACTCGAAAAGTGGGTACCGCACGAATTGACTGAAGCAAACCAACAAACACGCGTTGCTTGCTGCGTTTCTTTGCTTAATCGCCACAATAATGAGAGGATATTGAACCGTATCGTGACTTGTGATGAGAAATGGATCCTGTACGACAATCGGAAGCGATCATCACAATGGCTTGACCCTGGAGAACCGGCAAAACCTTGCCCTAAGCGAAAACTGACCAAAAAGAAGATTCTGGTTAGTGTTTGGTGGACCATTGCTGGTGTTATCCACTACAGCTTCTTGAGACCTAATATTAGGTCCTTACATATGAAACTGCCGTTCAGTATCAAAAAAGTGAAACAAGTTTTTTTTAATGAAATTATTATTTAATCAATCGAAGTATGCGCCGTTGTTATCGATACACTTCCGCCATTTTATAGGCAGATCATTGATACCTTTGGAAAAAAAATCCTGAGAGAGAGAGTCTATGAACTGTTTGAAGGCGGTTTTGACTGCCTCATCAGATTTGAAATTTTTTCCTTGTAAAAAGTTATCCAAATTTTGAAAAAAGTGGTAATCGGTTGGGCACGATCTGGAGAGTATGGTGGGTGACGCAGAGGTTCCAGTCGCAGCTCCTCTAACTTGGCGACCGTTTGATGTGCAGTGTGTGGTCTAGCGTTATCCTGAAGGAGCAGTGGGCTAGAGCAATTCATCAGTCTCGGTTGTTTAATGGCGAGCTTTTCCATCATTGTTTGCAATTGTTGGCAATACAAGTCTGCAGTAATCGTCTGGCCTGATCTTAAGAAGCTGTAATGGATAACGCCAGCACTGGTCCACCAAACACTAACCAGAATCTTCTTTTTGGTCAGTTTTCGCTTAGGGCAAGGTTTTGCCGGTTCTCCAGGGTCAAGCCATTGTGATGATCGCTTCCGATTGTCGTACAGGATCCATTTCTCATCACAAGTCACGATACGGTTCGAAATCCCCTCATTATTGTGGCGATTAAGCAAAGAAACGCAGCAAGCAATGCGTGTTTGTTGGTTTGCTTCAGTCAATTCGTGCGGTACCCACTTTTCGAGTTTTTTAATTTTTCCGATTTGGCGCAAGTGGATAAGTATCGTTTTGTCACTTACGCCGAAGGCTGCTGCTAATTCAGAAGTGGTTTGAGATGGATCCGCTTCCACTATCGCCTTCAATTCTTCGTTATTCACTTGAGTATCAGGTCGTCCACGAGGCACATTGTGTAAATCGAAATTTCCAGAACGGAAACGTTGAAACCAAAAACGCACCGTTCGTTCGATAGCGGTGCCTGGTCTATACACGTCGTTAATTCTTCGAGTCGTTTCTGCAGCACTGGTGCCACGGTGGAACTCGTATTCGTAAATACCGCGAATTTTCAATTTGTCCATAGTTGTTATTATAGCAATGTTGAAACTCAAACAAATGATGTTAAAACAAATGAAATACGAATTTTTAAACAATATTTTTCTGGCTTTATTTCGAAATAAATTTGAATTTGGAATTCCTAATGAAACGCAAGATATTTGATTTTAAAGTTGCCAGTATTGAAAATCGGCAATTTCATATGTAAGGACCTAATATTAGAAGATCAAAGACAAAAGTAAAGGATGTTACGTATACTGTAAGAAGGCTAAAGTGGAAATGGATTGGTCATACTTTGAGAAGTAAGAGAAATAAATGGTCAAAGGACGTTACTGAGTGGTATCCTCGTGATGGGAAAAGAAGGAGAGACCCCTTGACTTCCCGCCAAAAACTCACGTATAGCGATTTTTTTATCATATTAAATTTCATATAATACATCGTTTAGCGAGTCTCTATTCTCTACCTCTTCTACTATCTTCTATGTTCCACTCGCCTTAAACGCCGGGACAGGTCGAGGTCCCACAAAAATATAGACTATGAACAATAGTAGATTATGCTACAAGGCGTAAAGATAATAGTTTTAACGCGAGGGCGCTACTTTGAATCCAGAGCGAAACGAAGGATGCCACACACAAGGTGGAATCCTGAGTAAAGCGAGGGATTCAAGTATATTGCCCGAGATAAAACTATTACCGTACACCGTGTAGCACATTCTTCTTTTCATCTCCATCTATGAGAAAAATCAAATATATATAATATGTACATATACATAATCAGAGTTTAAGGTGAAGACAAATAGCCTTGAAATGGCGCCCTGGAGATAATTTCCATATTGCTCTTCGTCATGCACTAGATAGCCCTTTAAATTATTTTATGAAAGTATTTACATTAGTCCGTCTAGCTTTAAAACTTGCCTCCGCCAAAAGTGACCACGGTAAGTTTTAAAGCTAGAGGGATCACCAATAATAGTTTCAACGGCAGTTCATAAAATAATTTAAAGGGATATCTAGTGCATGACGAAGAGAAATATGGAAATTATAACCATGTTTACGAGTTAACAATTTATTTCACACTTCAAGGCCATTTGCCTATATCTTCACCTTAATGCGATTCTCACATTGCCCCGCACTACGCAGCGTAGCGCGTGAATGCGTGTTCTAACGTTGCTTGTAGGTAAGTATCTCCGTTTGTATAGAAAACACGCACAGTCCAACACAGAAAATGCATCCAGAAAACGCAACATGCATCGTGATGCGTGGCAGTGTGATAATCGCCCAACAGTCAGTTACTAACCTTTATTTAGTGGCGTTTTCACTGAAGAAGAACTATGAAAATATTTATCTAGGACCACCACATATTATAAATTAGAATCGTTATTGTGTGTAATTCTTTTTATATTTAAATATGTATATTATGCGTAAACTTCATACTTATTTACTATCGGCCTCATTAAAAAAATTATTCACATTTAAAATAGTATAAGTAAAAATAACCTAATAGTTCAAATTAGTATTTAATTTAAATTAAATACGAAAATTGCTCGTTTTTATTTGTTTTTAAATTTTGACCTACAGTCATCCAAGTAAAACGTGTTGTATTCCAATTTAAAAAAATTACGACGCCGTCGCCTATATTTTATAATTTTAAAACTAAATTCTTTTTTTTTGCTGACTGCCAATATTATTTTTGATTCTACAATCGGAACCGGTGTTCGGTTTTCAAACGTGTTTTAACGCCTAGGGAATTTACTTTTTACTTTTCAGTGTCTAGAGAATTACCAGTGACTTTAGCCCCAAATATTTGGGATAAAAACATCGTTTTTCGAATAGATGATATGAAAATAAACAAAAACACATAGTACTTAAATCAAAATATAAAACTACAGGAAAAACAACATACCTACTAAAAATTAAAATAAAAACTAGCAACAATCGAAAACACTTACCGATACAAATTACTGGTAACGAACTTAAATTGTCTGTGCTGTCTGGCTCCATTATTAAAAAGAAAGACTCATTATAAGGATATATTAATGCAAAAATATAATTTAATTCGCTTGGCGGACCGGCTTACGCTCGTTGGCAACAAGTAAGCACAAAGTACCGACTACGTGGCATCGAGCTAACGGGATGCATCCACAGCGCATGCACCAATTTTTCGTATAACCCGACAAGATAGAGTTGTCGTCCAATAGATTGTAAGTTATTGATGTCGCGTGTGTCTAGGTTATCATAAACAAGTGGACACCGGTGGCCCGGTGGGAGTTATTACTAGTGCTTTTGCAAGTTAAGCAACACCGGGCGTGGTCCACAGTTGGATGGGTGTGTATACATGCCGCACAAGTGGCATAATTTCTCGAGCTTCATTGGTTCCGGCTGCCGTCATTGTTTATGCTATGTCAGATATTAGGCAGTTTAAACAATTTGACCAAAGTGTTGGGAACTTATACACACGAGAAAATCATAACTATAAACTTAGCTTATTGACGTCTCAGAAAATATCTGAAACAATTTTAGGGGTGAATTCAGTCCATGATACTGAACCACTTTCCCCAAGGAACATATATCGAAATAAGAAAAATATATTTTTATGAACTGAATTTTTTTAGACCCCGTCTCTCTCTAAGAGATAGTATCAAGTCGCAAAGTTAATACTCTAGATTTCCTGAAAGAAATATTTTTGGCTTAGATAGTTGTACGAGTATTAGAAGGGTATAACTTAGGGAATGTTTTTTGTATTGTGTTTTTGTTTGATTTTTGTTAATTGTATTATTTTTCTTCAATAACTCTTGAGTAATCTCTCTTCCAAGCTGGTCTGGAAAAAAGATGAAACGTAGAATATAACAGCTGTTTCTTGTCCCGCGCACATCATAAATAAACGAGCAAGTACTAGTCGGACTCGTACATGAAGGGTTCCGTACCTCCGTACAATAAAACGCTGAAGTAACACGTTTATTGTATGATTTACTTTATCTTAGTTTTAGTATTTGTTGTTATAGAGGCCACAGTAACACATAATCGGTATCTAGTTAATGCCATTAAAAAGATCGAGTAAAAAACGCTGATAAAAACACGTTTCTTGTATGACGACCCCAGTAAAACATAATCGGTGAAAATTTCAAGTGTCTAGCTATTACGGTTCAAGAGATACAACCCTGTGACAGACGGACAGACAGCGGAGTCTTAGTAAAAGGGTTCCGTTTACACCCATTGGGTACGGAACCCTAAAAACGATCAAAGGAATGTGCGAAACATTGAAGGCGATGCGGCTAGCAATCCAACACTATTTGGATTCCTTTTTTCCATCTTCACGCTCACTACCGCTTTTAAAAAAAATAATACATTTAAATAATTCAAGAAATTTATCAAAAAAAGTAAATTTCCAGTTAATTTACTATTATTGGCAATAAAATTCAAAGTAATACGTACATTATAAATACTCGGCTAAATACGTACACCCAAATTATTACTTGTTACTGAATAAGCAAGTTATTCATTGTTAAATTTCAACCCAGATTTTTTTTATCAAGATCACTGGATCTTAATAAAAAAATCTGGGTTGAAGTTTTACCAAGTCACTGCAATCTTGTTGAAAATAACTGTATTTTCAACAAGATCGCAGTAACTTGGTAAAACTTCTGCCAAAAACGAGTTACGCCAAGTAAGAGTACGTTTCTTAGCAGTCATTAGTTTTAAGTCAGGAAACGAGTCTTTCTACGCTACGTATTTATTTGGGAAAAGTCAAATGTTGAATAATTTGTTACCTACTGTTACTTAAATATATTTTTCTTTTAATTTTATTTTACATTTTGTTCTGTAGGTAAGTATTATGTTTTACTTAATAATTTTTTGTTTGAAGTTTCCGTATTCTTTTGGCAATCCGACCTCTTTTACCTACCTCTTTTAATACCGTTCTTTCCTGACTTCTTTCTGTACTTTTATAAGTAAAATATTTGTCAATCCTTTTTCATTTCAAAAACATAACTAAAAAACATTACAAGACGAGTTTGCCAAAAATACTTATTATTTAATTATAAATTCATTAGAGCCTCATCCCCCGTCCACTGAAATGTAATACCAACCCCTATATTTCCGACTTCATCAGTATCTACACACTCAGCCCTCTCTTCTGATCAGATATGTGCGATTTGCTTCGCTATTTCAGGGGAAAAAGAGGCCTTAATATTCACATAACTAAAGCTCACAAAAAAGCAGTTGCTTCCATACCTTAAATTCCAACCAACCAATCGGCGATGGCAGTGTCTTCTTCATCTGAATGCGTTCCCGGCATTGTAAGCTATGCTGCTCCAGAGCCTGGGGTGCGCTTTCTCGCTTTTTATTTTCCATATAAAATATGCATATCCATGGGTGGCCAAGGATGCCAAAAATCTAGCAAATTGGAGAAGAAATCGCCAAAAAATTTTAAACAATTGGGCTATAGTTTTACGACCGACCGCCTGCCTGACGTCAACCCTCCTTGAGAATGCTGTTGTAGCACCAAAAAATATTTTTCATATTTTAACATAATTATGTTCCTTGGGGAAAGTTGTTCAATATCTCAGACTGAATTCAACCTTAAAATAGTTTCAGTATATTGTGTTACATGTTATATATAAAAAATCAAAAGATAAAACCTTACCAAATAAAATTAAGAGAATAGAAAGCAAGGTAAGTTATGGAGATGTAAGACGCGGCACAATAGGCTAATGACTGAAAAAATATTTTTGGCCATCGGTTAGATTATAAAAAATATTGTACACATATTTTTTCTTTTCTCTGAGAAACAATAAATGACAAAGATTTAGTGCATTTAAATTTCGCATGACGTCACGCTTTCGTACGATTTATACACAGCGGTGACGTCACAAGCCCCTACTCTAGAACTTAGATATCTTATTTTTTATAGGGTTTTTAGGCATTCAAAATGCAGTACTACAGTACTCAAATTACTTAGATATTTTTTGTGAATTTTTACTTTTTTGATATAAACTGAAAAATATGGGTACATTATTTTTGGATAATCTTACTAACGGACTAATTAAAATAATACTTTTATGACCCAGTCATCATCACTATTAATTTTTTCAAGAGAAACTATATTTTTTGGAAAAACGTGCAGTGAAGTTTGTTGCCGCTTCTTCTGCACTTGCAGAAAGTGGAAGCGGCATAAACTTAGCTGTAAGTAACGATTTGACGTCAACATTTGTGCAAAACAAAAGAAAGTGACTAATATTAAAAGTTATATGTGAAAGCTATAGTTTTAGCATACTATTCTTCTAGTATTTGCATGGCTAATCAAATTATTAACTTTTTATTGGTATTGCTTGGATTCTCTACAGAACTTAGCACCTATATAGATCTCAATTCTTTTGTTAGTATAGGTAGTCGACAACCACACAATAACATTATATTGAACTTGGCTCCCATTTTCGAGTTTATAATTTTTGTGGGATACTTATTATATGGAAATAGTTAGGAGTTAGGGTATTTTGAAATAAAACAATACTCAAGTATCTTGTGGTTTAAATATTACAATATTATTGTATAATACACATTTATTTAAACAAAATTATTATCTATTATATAATTATATAATCAATCTCGATTACTGTCTGTATATGGAAGATATATAAGAAATAATACTGTCGCGGGCTTTTAATACATAAATAGCATTGAGAAAAATTTATTTATATATTATAAGGATGCAACAGGGAACGTGTTAAGGTGAAGAAGAATACATAAGTAGCTTTGGAATGTAAATATCAAATGTGACGTTCCACGGGTAAAGGTACCTTGTGGACGCTGGCGCTTATGACGTTTAGAAAAACAATTAGTACAATTAACTTAGCTTAAATAAACACAATGTCGTAAGTGCCAGCGTCCATGTACCTTTACCCGTGGAACGTCACAAATAATAATTTTCGTCATCAGGTCAGTTAGAGGATTTGACCTACACTCTCCATGCTTAGCTTAGTTTTGGGTTATCCCTCAAATAACATAACATTATAGTACATTACGATATAAGTGCGTTATGGTGGTGATAACACACGAAGCGGAATTTCAGCCCGAGCCGAAGGCGAGGGCGTAAGGAGCTGACTGTGTTTAACCAATATACGCACGTATATCGTACGACGTTTTTGACATATTTGCGAGGAAAAATACCTAATAAACTGATGTTTTTGATTTAAATAAACTCAACCATAAAACTGTGATGCACACTGATGCGTTCCCGCCGTCTTACTTTTTAAAATCACGCGCGGCCTACTGGACGGCGCCGCGCGAATTAGAATTAAAAAAAAAAACAATTGGAAGCCTGTAAGATACAAAGAAACAATAATATTGAAACAACGAAGTCGTTCGATGTCTGATTTATTCTTTGTCTAACCTTCACCTTATGTTATCTAACTATCACGCTCACACACAACTGTCAAACTTTCTTACTCTCTCATTCATACTGGATTTACCATTAATTCTGTCCCTTTCTTTCGCAATAGCAAATCGTGAGTTATAGAAATATAACTTCACTATTTGCGTTTCTAACACACGCGTGTTTTATGGGCTGCTTTATATATCTAAAACCAGTGAAACTAGATCCACTTTACGAGCAAGGGTGTTGACAATATAATAATAATCCTATTTTGAAAATCCATAACAAATTTGACATAACTTTAAATTGTAAAATGTATATCACAAAAAATATATTTACCATAATGAATTTTAAAATTATGTACCTATGTTGACATACATAATTTTAAAATTTATTATAATAAAAACTATAACGTTAAAGATCATAAACAGTTTATACATAAGTACGTAATTACTAGGTTCCTGGCAGAGTAGAATAGGGCCACTCCAAGTCTTCTCGTGGATGTCGTAGAAGTCGACTTAGGAAACAAGCTAAACAAATCTTATAAACATCAGTGAGACCTCTCCAACCCGTGACGGCTAGCGTGGAGAGTGTAGGCCAAATCCTCTGACTGCTTTGGCTAATAGTATATGGCTCTGATGGTACAGAGAGGGTCGTGCTCCTGCAGTGGAGACTAAAAGAACCTGATGATGATGATGAATGATTTTAATAAGTGCTCTGTTCATGCAGAGTCATGTAGACCAAATTAGTGAAAATACTAGGCCATGTAGTATTTTCAATCCTTTTCATTTTAGCTCGAAGGACTCAATGAGTGTCAATTACTCAGATATTCACATAGTACAATAATAGTTGAAAAAATATTTACGTAAGTATTCGCGTGAACCATACTCGTACGATATCTCCTTCACAAGAGGACTATTACGCGACCCCTGAAGGAAGCCCCCAAAAGAATGCAGAAGGAATACCGCAGTCGGTAGTGTAGTACGCAGTAAATATTAGGATAAGTATTGATTTTAATTTGTATGAGTAATCCAACTACATACTGACTTATTCATATAAAGATACTTAGTATCATATACTATATATATACTAATTAAATCTCACTCATTTTGTGTATTAATTAACAAGTTCTACTCGTCATTTCTTAATAATTGTGCGTGACATTGGGTCGGTTCACGTCTCGGTGTCTTCAGTCCTTATCTTCCATAATAATTTGAACTCAGAACTAAGTTCTTTATTGTTTCGTTTTTATTTCCGAGTGAACTAAAACTATTTTGTTTTATAATAACAATTACTTTTTTTAAATACCTATGGTATATGATACCACGGAAGTAAATAATAATATATTTTGTACTCTGTTTTTTTTATATTTTACTTCAAATAGATGTAAATAAATAAATGTAATAGAACAAATCACCCTGATTGAGCTAGCCCCAAAGTAAGTTTTAAACTTGTGTTATGGGATACTAACTCAACGATACCATAATTTAATAAATATTATTATATAAATATTATGAATAACCTCACTGAAAGCACAAAAATTGATCTTTATTAATTTTTCTTCTTCAGTTAGGTTAATATATTGAATTATAAAAAATATAGGTTATTATATCTTATATTGAAAAAGTATTGCACGCCTCATAAGCGAAGCGCATGAGGTAGTGCTCTGCTCTCGCCTTACAAAAGTCAAGTGATTTTTTTAACTAAATGTGTCTCTATTTATTTTCTATCGCACTTGTACAATAATATTTACACATAAATGTCAAGGAAAAACACTAGTTTCAACACTTATGACATTTTTAAAAGACATTTTGCCTTTTAAGTAAATAAAAACAATGTTCAATAAAATCATTTTGTAGACGTCCGTGTGTCTGTATGTATGAAAACTGGCGTGGTCACGATAACTCCCAAAAAACTTATCTGATCAAGTCCATTTTTTTTTATACGCTTCAGTATTATCCAAAACTAAGTCCTTTCGAATATCACGGTCTAATTCAATGTAGTTTAATCGTAATTTCAATTTAATTGTGAAAAATGAGATTATGAGGCGTGCACTTTTGGATTTTCCAAACTATTTTATTTTATTTATATTCTCTATTATTATAGAATATAAAACACTTCAACAATAGACTTCCCAGTTATGTTTGACACGTATGTATGCAACTTATATTTATCAGGTTATTAATCTTTTCCATTCAGACAAATTTCTTTGTCTGATATAGCTGCACAGAAGACAGTTAGAGTATACAGAACGGAATCTTATAAGGGAACGGGAACGGCGAACGGGGACGCATATTGCGTGGAAGCGCAATATGCGTCCCCGTTCCCCGTCCCCGCACATCTTCCCGTTTTCGCCTTATCAAGGGGCAAGAGCGGGCGAACACACTGCATAGCGGCGCACACGGGCGCTCAAGAACAGGGAAGAGGTGCGGGGACGGGGAACTGGGACGCATATTGCACGTACCTTAGGAGATTCCGTTCTGTATGTAATGCTTTCTCCTGTGGTAGCTGTGTCACTATGTTTACAAGCGATGAAATGATCACCGTCTTCACTGTTCTAATCTAACCAGTATTTACTTAAAACAACATTTTCTCTGTGCGTATCAAACATTGCTTCAAATTTTCAATATACAGTGTCTAACTTAATATACTGAAACTATTTTAAGGGTGGATTCAGTCCATGATATTGAACAACTTTCTCCAAGGAATAAATACCGAAATATGAAAAATAATTTATGACCTCCCATACAAGTTGACCGATCAGCTGATCCGAGTTTGTAGAGAAAGTCAATATTTTTCATTTTTCGACATATGTTCCTTGGAGAAAGTTGTTCAGTATCATGGACTGAATCCACCCTTAAAATAGTTTCAGTATGTTTTGTTACACGTTATATAAATGGCCATGTTGTCAATTAGACATTATTAGAAACACACATATTAATAAAATTTAATGTAAATACTTATACTTAAACAATTTATTTTTAATCTAAACACGGTTATTTCATAATCTATAACATTGTAAACATTGAAGTAGGTGAATTTTAGGTACCTACTACCTCTACAATAGTCTTACACAAGAATAATTTTGTCCCTAAATTTTAAGTTTATACCTGCTTAGATAGGATTAAAATTATTTATTTCTATTTATAATTAATCAAGCTCGTACCAACTTATATTAATTATATGATTGTGCGGTTGAAATATAGTAAAAATAAAAATGAGGATAAAAAAAAGAAATATAGATTTTATGCTTTTCAATATGACCAGATAGATTTGTTTTCAGTTTCTAGGTATGTATCTAGATCTATGTAACGTCTGAAAACTATTTAAAAGGGTAGACAAAGTCTTAGAAACTGGAATGATTTCCCCAAGGGACATTATTAAAAAAAATTAAACCTCCATTATAGGATGACCTATCAGTTTTTATGAGAATTGATATGTTTCTTTGTGGTCCATTATTATGAACCTCGAGAACTTAGCAACCATAAGTTTAGTATCTTTCTTATAAAGGCTGCATGACATGCATGAGCTCGATAAGCCTTGAGGCTGGACTCTCACTTAATAACCTTAATAATATAATAATAATATAGCCTTTATTTCATGCAGTCAGTATACGTACATTATTTTAAGCACATATAACAATGAGTTTTAAAACTATGATATATAAAAGAATAAAATAATCAAAAGCTAGAACTATTAAACTGCATGCTGCTTATTGCAAAAGGGCTCCTCCAATTTTCCTATCTTTTCCTATCCCAGGTGTTTCTTCACCATTGGCTCGTATATTTCGAGATGTCATCTTTCCAACTCGTTCGTGGTCTACCCACTCTACGGGTCAGGACCCGTAGAGTGGGTAGACCACGAACGAGTCAATCAATCCCAAGAGACAGGTCTCTTGGGATCCATTCTGTGGTAATTTTTGCCCACTTATTATTTGGCATTCTTCTAATACCTAACTTATTAGTGTAGAATGCCAAATAATAAGTAAAAAAAAAACTTAAGAGCCCGTACTACCCTAAAGTTCTTAGAGCGATCTTAAATATTATCAATATTAACGAAATACTCACTTTGAAATAAAAACACAGCAAAGTTCAGGATTAGCTCTAAACATAATAAGTTTCGAAAACACGATTGCTTAAAATTTTCTCGATAGAAAAACATTGCGAAGTTGCCTCCAAATCACCTCAGAATTATACTAAAACAGAAAGTATTTAAGAAATACAATAAATAAGCTCTTGTAAATTTGGATTATAATTGTATTAAACATAAGGCTGTTATCATATGTCTTACTTTCTAAATCACTCTTAAATATTCTTTGTAAAACGAAAAATACCTCAAAACCAGAACCAGCCTCATTGACCCACCGCGATTCCCGACGCCCCGCATGGCTCACTGTCTCGCTTCGGCTAGAGTAAATTTGTGTGCGTGGAAGCGGGAGCAAAATTTAGATTATTGACATCAGGCGCCCTCTTAAGTTAAAACTTACTTAAGTAAAAAAAAAATGCTGCAAGACCTGAGCTGATGAGCTGGACTCAAAATGAATCCACCTTATACCAAAGTCATGACAAATAGACGCAAATACAAGATCGATCTGATAGGCAAGAGATACGTCGATGAATACATCTGCTTGGGCCAGATAGCAACATTTGGAACAGGCAGGACAAAGAGATTGAACGTCTCATTGAAAACGCTCGGAACTCGAAAGCACAAGAACATTTATATGTTTTTAATTCTATTTTCTTCTTCTTCTCTTCCTATTATCTAACATATATTATGAAACATTTATTTTTGATATAAGTATAAGGTACTATCGTTAACAGAGATTTAAGAAAAAATATTTTTTTTTATATTTTTAATCTGCTTTTTAATACAACTATGTGCAAACGAAGCGCATCTCTGGTGCGCAGGGTACGGGCCAGCTCCCACGTCACCCTGCGCATGATTAGCGCTAGATTGGACTGTCCTTACCTGCGGCATTTCTGTGATAGACATGTCACAGTAGCTATGCCGCAGAGAAGGTACTAAATGATATTAGGGTTACTGATTGTGTTTCGTATATTTATTGAGTTATGTTGATATTATTATTTAATATTTGTGTGTCCAATCTAATTCAATTTACTGTTTTCTAATCAGTAATGATATGTTTTAAATAATAAATAATTTGTCATAATATGGATTTTAGTTGTCCAAAATAAATTTTTTTTTTTTCTTACCTAAATATTACCATTTAAACTATTTAAGTAGGTCCAATAGAAAGTGTGGACACACATTGGTCCACACTCATATAGTAATATCAGCCATACCAACTCGCTAAGAAGAAGGGCATTTTTATTAAAATTTTCTTTGTATTATTTTCTAGGTATTTTAATTACTACAAGATAGGTCTTGTACAGGTTACTAGTCACTCGTATTGTTATTATAATAATTGTAACAAAAATTTTCATTAATAAATTTAATACTTTGGATCACTGAAGCTTCAAACCCCTTAATTTTTTTTAAAAGACCGAATATGGATATACCTAGCTACTACACTATGGGATGCACAAGAAAGAAAAACATTATCCCTGCTGTAGGTATAGGATAGGCACTTATCCCCATATATTTTTTTCTTTATTTTTTTCTACCATTTTATAGGCGTCATAATTCATGTATAATGTAAAAAATACAGTGGAAGTGGACGAGCTGAAAAATGGACATACGGTCATATCAAAACTATATGGATATATTTTTAGACTTCGGTACCCTAAAATGGATGTTTAGATATAAATTAACCCTAATATATACAAAATTAAAAAAAAAATGCAATCAATGCCTTGATGACTTTTCGTATATTTTTTTAAGGGTTTCGTAGTCCACAAGGAACCCTTATAGTTTCGTCATGTCCGTCTGTTCGTCCGGGCTCGTACTCCGCCGCTACTGCACTGATTGTCACGAAAATTGGTGGAGAGATAGATATTGAAGTTCCAAAAGTTGTTTTTTAAAATTATGAATTTTTTTTTTCAGCCCCATACTACGAAAAGTGAATTTAAAAAATTAAATTGGACTAACCCCAACGAGTGGGGCATCGTTGAAAAGGTCTTTTAAAATGCACAAAACTTGTGTTAGAGATACTGACTCAACGATACTATATTTTATAATTAACTAGCGGCCCGCTTAGGCTCCGCACGGGTATTTAAGCTCCGTAAAAATCATCCTCGTACTTCAAGGAATATTTTAAAAAAAGAATTTGTTTCAGCTGCTCTCGAGATTTGCGTTTAGCAACACATTCAGCGATTCATTTTTATATTATAGATACATATACTTATAAGTAAACACCCAAGACCCAGGAAAATGTGAAAATGCCAATTTGCCTTTCATTTTCCAACTTGCCCTGGCTGGGGATCGAACCCAGAACCTCCAGAGCGGACTGGCGTGTAAACCACTACGCCACGGAGGTCGTCTCAAATGAATTTGGCTGGACATATTGTGTGCCGCATGCAGTTGCAGCTAGACAGATGGAAAAAAGAAGGGGATTGAATGCCTTTGCACAGCAGTAAGACACAAGATCTGCCTAATAAAAAAACATCTTACTTAAGTGTACCGAACCGTAGTGTTACCTACAAGCGTTAAATATGTTAGGATGGGATTCATTAACATGTTTAGAATGCTGTCGGCTATATCATCATTCGGCACCTCCGAAACTGGTGAAAGGCTAGGAATCACAATGGCGTGACGTCGGGGGGAAAAATGGACAGCCACGTGTCCGTGTATTACTGAGGGATGCCTTTGTGTATTCGTGGCCAAAGGGTAACCAAAGGTCTGATATGCGCCAGCGTCAAACGCAATTTCAGCTCGTGGCAGCTCCCGAAGATTAGTATTCGGCAATCGTGGTGCAAGGGTGTTTTGATAGAAAGTGACGCTGGCGTAAGACATTCCGGGCAGTGGATTTAATCCACCGAAAGCTGGTAACCGTCATTCTGAAATCTGATAGCCGCTGGAAGAAGCAGTCGATGTCAAGGGAACTGCACATTGAACTAGATTTCCCTGTGTCGCTATTTGTGTAATTAGCTGTGACCAGTCGTCATGAAATAACGCATTAAAGACCATTTCATCTTTTATATCCACGCAGATGCGGGTTTTTCCTAAAGCAGTGTTGTATTGGCTCTCTGGGAGCACTCTTCGTATGGTAAAGTGTTGCCGCAGCTGCGACATTAGCAACAAGGTAAATCTTCGCATATTTAGGAGACCTGAAACAAAACATTTGAGCTTGTTTATCTATATAACTTGCTGAACACACCAGCTTTGCAAAGATGGTCTAAACGCGAAAATCTTAAAGATACAAACAGGTAAGATACTATGTATGTATACAGGCTGACTTTTTAACCACCAGCCAAATTTTTGGAGCAAGTTCAGTCCATGATACTGAACTACTTTCCATAAAAACGCTCAGCCAAACGGATTTTATATCGGAAGACGAAAAATTTTATTAATAACTTTTTTATAGAAAGTAGTTCGCAAGTAACGGACATCCTGTATCTATTTATTTATGTATTTATTCTTATTATTTAGTGTATGGTTAGGGCTAGCCTATGTAGGTAGGGTAATAGGGTTGATTGTAGGTTTCAGTCTCTCTCTATCTATACATAATGTACAGATAACTAGCTATAAAAAGTGTTCCAGTATAGTTTGTGTCGGGTGTATTTAAAGTGTAAGTGTGTAGTCCTGTTTTGTGCTGTAATAGCTAGTCACCTGTACATGAAGTAGAGAGAGAGAGAGACTGTAACCTACAATCAACCATATTACCCTACCTACACAGCCTAGCCCTAACCATACACTACGAATAAATACATAAATAAATAGATACAAGATGTCTGTTACTTGCGACCTGTAGTAACAGACGGAAAGTGGGAAGGATTCAATGTATTAGGTAGATTTTCTCACTGCCGGTCAAGCAGACTCACAAGACCGTCAGGGTGTCTTGGCCACAGTGAGAGGAAATAAAACCAGCAGTATGATGTCCAAGCGCAGGCAGCCAGAGGATTTATTAAAATAAACATTAACTATACAGGCTGACTTTTTATCCACCTGCAAAATTTTTGGAGAAAGTTCTCATCTGCTCATGATACTAAACAACTTTCTATAAAAAGAAGTTATTAAAAATCGATAAAAATTTTTCGTTCTCCCATACAAAATCCGTTTGGCTGAGCGCTGATTTGTATGGGAGCACGAAAAATTTTTTCGATTTTGCACGCCTCATTAGCGAAGCGCATATGAGGTAGTGCTCTACTCTCGCCTTACAAAAATCAAGTGATTTTTTTAACTAAATGTGTCTCTATTTATTTTCTATCGCACTTGTACAATAATATTTACACATAAACGTCAAGGAAAAACACTAGTTTCAACACTTATGATATTTTCAAAAGACATTTTGCCTTTTAAATAAATAAAAACAATGGTTAATAAAATCATTTTGTGGACGTCCGTGTGTCGGGACGTATGGAAACTGGCGTGGTCACGATAACTCCCGGAAAACTTATCTGATCAAGTCCATTTTTTTTTATACGCTTCAGTATTATCCAAAACTAAGTCCTTTCGAAGATCACGGTCTAATTCAATGTAGTTTAATTATAATTAGCAATAAACTGAAATCCACCTATCGTTGGTATAAATAAATCTATGTAAATAAGGTTCGTTGACATTGACAATTTTTTTTTTTTTTTTTTACGGCGTTTAGCATCTGCCTTTTAGCCATTCTTAATTTCGATTCTTTTTCTGGATACAATGTTAATCTTTTCATTTTTCTTTTCTTCTTGACATTGACAATACATGCGCAGTACCTTTCTTTTCTGTGTGGGCAATGGCGCGAAGATTTAAAAGTAAATTTTTTATTTTGATCATAATACACCGATAAATATGCAATATTCAAGTTCTGTTTTTTTTTGTGAAAATTGAGTGACCGCTATGAGGCGTGCACTTTTGGATTTTCCAAACTTATTTAATAATTTTTTTTATAGAAAGTTGTTTAGTATCATATCATGGACTGAACTTTCTCCAAAAATTTAGCAGGTGGATAAAAAGTCAGCCTGTACGAGTATATACAAAAAATATCTACATGTGTGACAGACGGACTACAGACGGACAGATGGACAGACGGACAGACTGCGGAGTCTCAGTAATAGGGTCCCGTTTGCACCCTTCGGGTACGGAACCCTAAAAAGGAAGAGGCTATCAATTCGCCTGTATTTTTTTTGTTTGAATGTAGGTACGCGATATCTTCGCCAATTGTAAATCGATTTAGATGATGTTTTTTTTATTTGAAAGCCTTGCTTGCTTATTTCCTTTTTAGTTCTACATTAATTTGCTGAAGAACTTAAGAGATATGGAAGAAACTCTTCAAAGAAAGCAGTCGTTTTTAATCGACTTCAAAAAAGGAGGATGGTATCAATTCGACTGTATGTTTTTATTTTATTTTATGTATGTTTGTTACGCGATATCTTCGCCAATTGTGAACCAATTTTGATAATTCTTTTTGTATTTGAAAGCCTATACTACCAAGTTGGTCCCATTTTAATTTGGTGAAGATATGATGAAGAGCTTTAGAGATATGGAAGAAACTCCTAAAAAAATTGAAGTCGGTTGTTTTTTTTGTTAAAAATTTAATTATTTTGTTAAAAAATGCAGTTATTTCCTTTAAAATTATTTTCACTTCTTCTTCGACTTCATCGAGTCTTTTTTCTAGACAGCGTTCCGAAAATCAAACGACATAGAATATGCACCTACCATGACTGGTTTTAGCAAGGTCTGTCACTGAATCTTTAATGTCAATGAAAACTTCTCGTAGCTGTCCGGATTCTTCAGTCGCCATTCTTCCCTCTATACTTCGGCTTGTAGATTTGATACAATCTGAAACAAAATAATAGTCATTAACATCATCATTAGGTCCTTTTTAGCTCTCTGTACCAGAGCCATATATTTGCCAGAGCAGTCAGAGGATTTGGCTTTCACTTTCCACGCTGGCCAGACGGGTTGGAGAGGTCTCATTGATGTTATAAGCTTTGCTTAGCTTGTGTATCCTAAGTCGCCTTCTACGACATCCACGGGAAGACTTGGAGTGGTCCTATTCTACTCTGCCGGGAACCACACTGCTAAATAATTAAATTTAGGTAGGTAATATTTTTACCTTAGTCTTTACTATTATTTTAAATACAGAGTTAATCTTAAATAAAATTTAAAAAAATATATTTTGTAAGAGAACTAAGTATTAAAAAGCTGAATTGACAGTATATAAAACTGGTCCAGTGCGAGTTAACCTCGCATGAAGAGGGTTCTGTTCTTACATAAATTTTCTGAAATTTATAGGGAAACAACTATATTACTTACTCTTTGGTTACGGCTAGCTACCACAGATAATTCTAAATAAAGATAAGTCTAATAGGTAAGGGAAATATACGCGATAAAATTTTGTCGCCATAGCTATACTATCCCGGCTAAACACTTTTAACTTTTAATCACTTAGTACACTAAAATTATTGACGTGTAAAAGTGCCTGCAAAGGCCTAATTACTGAATACTCGTAAGTATTTGATTTTGATTTTTGAATCTACAACCTACAACGGCTACAACCAAGCTACAACTGTATTTATTTATTTTTATTCATTTAACTTTATTACAAAAAATGTAACAGGCGGACTTAAGGCCCTAGGGCCTTTTCTACCAACTGTAGGGTCCCACCTTCTTTTTTTTTGACTCGGAGAAAATCCCTTCGGATTATGTGGTGCTACCACTAAAAACTCCGCGGTGTCACCTCTCAGCCGCTATCGGCCGGGGTCGTGTACTTCTCGGCCGCTACCTCAGCGGCCCCGGCTCGCCAACAGCCTCACGGCACCCTCTGCTGAATCAGAGGGAGTAGCCGTCGCCTTGGCCTTTCGGCCCGCCAAGGACAGGCGCGCTGACAAGACACGCGCCTGCCTTCCACTCCGGAGGGCTGATCGTTGGACGATGGAATCCCGTTTCCACCGTCCGACCAGCCCTCATAATTTGGGGCCTGCGAAAGCAGGCCCTGCCCCATTCCACCTGACGGCGACCGAGACCCACCCAGCCGGCCGCAGGGCATAGGAAGAACGGCAACGTAACACCGACTAAGCCCCCCCCCCCCCCCCCATTGCAACAAGATGGGAACCCGGGCGGGGGGTGTAGGGTCCCACCTGTCCCAGCTTGTAAGGTGAGCCCTTAGCGCAGTAGTGTAATAAGTATGGAGTAATAAAAGACTAGACACTGATTTCAATAATTTAATTCACTGGCTGTTACAGCACTGTTATATATTAGGTATAATAATATATATTTTTTGTGAATAACAGCTCTCCTGTTTGTCATGAAGGATGAGGTAGGTATGAATTGATGTCATAAATTTGAAAATGAAATGTAGTTTCGAAAAGCGAACAGGCTGAAGTGATGGAGAAAAGTGGTGGATAACATGTAGGATGAATGAAACATGCAGATTACACAACAACTTGGTCGTCCCGTGGCTATACGCAGTAAAAAGCAAAACAATACGAATAAAATACATAATTTTGAATTCCTTTCAGGATTCGTGAGTTTGTCTGAGCTACTTAATTTCTTTTTCATGTTCTTAGTTTATATTATATGTAAGTTTATTTTTGCTTGTATATGTGTAAATTTATATTTTATATGTATATTGTTCTCTTTTTTTTATACTCTATTTTGGTACTCGTACCAACCACTGCTACCCCAAACGCATATTAAGTAAACATTCCTCTCAATTACTGGCCGGTTGACTGGAAGAGATCCCTATACGGGATAAGTCCGCCGTTGTATGTTTACTTTTCTATTTTTGTATCTGATTTTTTATTGTGTACCTACAATAAAGCTTTATAAATAAACAAACAAAATACTAAAGAGACAGGCAGAACGAGGAAAAGGTCGAGAATCAATATGTGTTAATACTCGTAGGTAATGCCTCTCTTCAAAGTATTTTATGAACTACTGTTTACAGTTTATAATGAGAACGTTAAGCTTTACTACGCACATTTGCCAAAAGTGGCCGGTTTTCGCAAATGTGCGTAGTAAAGCTTAACGTTCTCACTTTAAACTGTAAACAGTAGTTCATAAAATACTTTGAAGGGTTATCTACGACTTGGTAGTAGCAAAATTTTAAATGATGTCTCCGTTTTGTTTGAAATGATTTATTTTAAATGGTGGCAGCACTGGACCCCGGAAAATTCAGGTACGGCCGGGTAAACTGTAAACAGTAGTTCATAAAATACTTTGAAGGGTTATCTAGGACTTGGTAGTAGCAAAATTTTAAATAATGTCTCCGTGTTCTATGAAATGATTTATTTAAAATAAGGGCAGCACTGGACCCCGGAAAATTCAGGTACGGCCTTAAAGTAAATTTAAATTCGTAGTAGTTAGTAGGGACTGCAGAAGTCTTTGTGCGTCATACTCGTATATTAATCTTACTTTTTCACTTGCAATAAATAACAAATTCATTAATGGAGTAAAAACATTGTTCCGTTAACCAGTTAAGGCCGTACCTGAATTTTCCGCGGTCCAGTGCTGCCCCCATTTAAAATAAATCATTTCAAAGAAAACGGAGACATTATTTAAAATTTTGCAACTACCAATTCCTAGATAATCCTTCAAAGTATTTTATGAACTACTGTTTACAGTTTAAAGTGAGAACGTTAAGCTTTACTACGCACATTTGCGAAAAACGGCCACTTTTGGCAAATATGCGTAGTAAAGCTTAACGTTTTCATTATAAACTGTAAAGAGTAGTTCATAAAATACTATGAAGGGTTATCTAGGAATTGGTAGTTGCAAAATTTTTAATGGTGTCTCCGTTTTCTTTGAAATGATTTATTTTAAATGGGGGCAGCACTGGTCCTCGGAAAATTCAGGTACGGCCTTAATCAGTTTTGCGTTATACGCTTTGCCTTTGAGTAATTTAATGTTTTCAGGTAGGTAACATATTGAATATAATATTAGGTCCTTACATATGAAATTGCCGATTTTCAATACTGGCAACTTTAAAATCAAATATCTTGCGTTTCATTAGGAATTCTAAATTCAAATTTATTTCGAAATAAAATAAAATAAAAAAAAAAGCCAGAAAAATATTGTTTTAAAATTCGTATTTCATTTGTTTAACATCATTTGTTTGAGTTTCAACATTGCTATAACAACAACTATGACTCGAAGAATTAACGACGTGTATGGACGCACCGCTAACGAACGAACGGTGCGTTTTTGGTTTCAACGTTTCCGTTCTTGAAATTTCGATTTACACAATGAGCCTCGTGGACGACCTGATACTCAAGTGAAAAACGAAGAATTGAAGGCGATAGAGAAAGCGGATCCATCTCAAACCACTTCTGAATTAGAAGCAGCCTTCGGCGTAAGTGACAAAACGATACTTATCCACTTGCGCCAAATCGGAAAAATTAAAAAACTCAAAAAGTGGGTAACGCACAAATTGGCTGAAGCAAACCAACAAACACGCGTTGCTTGCTGCGTTTCTTTGCTTAATCGCCACAATAATGAGGGGATTTTGAACCATATCGTGACTTGTGATGAGAAATGGATCCTATACGACAATCGGAAGCGATCATCACAATGGCTTGACCCTGGAGAACCGGCAAAACCTTGCCCTTAACGAAAACTGACCAAAAAGAAGATTCTGGTTAGTGTTTGGTGGACCAGTGCTGGTGCTATCCACTACAGCTTCTTGAGATCAGGCCAGACGATTACTGCAGACTTGTATTGCCAACAATTGCAAACAATGATGGAAAAGCTCGCCATTAAACAACCGAGACTGATGAATTGCTCTAGCCCACTGCTCCTTCAGGATAACGCTAGACCACACACTGCACATCAAACGCTTACCAAGTTAGAGGAGCTGCGACTGGAACCTCTGCGTCACCCACCATACTTTCCAGATCTTGCTCCAACCGATTACCACATTTTTCAAAATTTGGATAACTTTTTACAAGGAAAAAATTTCAAATCTGATGAGGCAGTCAAAACCGCCTTCAAACAGTTCATAGACTCTCGCTCCCAGGATTTTTTTTCCAAAGGTATAAATGATCTGCCTATAAAATGGCGGAAGTGTATCGATAACAACGGCGCATACTTCGATTGATTAAATAATAATTTCATTAAAAAAACTTGTTTCACTTTTTTGATACTGAACGGCAATTTCATATGTAAGGACCTAATATTATATATATACATACACATATTAAAAACATTCTTTTTTATATGTCTTTGTGACACACAGGTTGAAATAATCTGTTCATGATGACAGCTCGTGTTTCTCTTATATTTATTTCACATCTCTTTTTCCAAATTGTGGGTGAGTGACTACAAATAAACAGACGTCTTTAATGTATTGACAGGGAAATGGTAGAATATTTAATTAAAAGAAAATGATACGCAGCTTTCGTCAATCCAGGCGTTACAAATAGCACACGTATACATTTTTTTAAAATTTTGGATGCATTTTCAATATGAACCGAATTACCCCATATAATACGCATGATGACTGAAAAAATATTTTTGGCCCATCGGTTAGATTATTAAAAAATATTGAACACGTATTTTTTCTTTTCTCTGAGAAATAATAAATAACAAAGATACAGCGCATTTAAATTTCGCATGACGTCACGCTTTCGTACGATTTTTACACATCGGTGACGTCACAAGCCCTCACTCTCGAACTTTGATACTCTGTATCTTTGTGAACTTTTACTTTTTTGATAAACTGAAAAGTATGGGTACATTATTTTTGGATAATTTAACTAACGGACTAATTAGAATAATACTTTTTTGACCCAGTCATCATCCCTATTAGTAATAGCTGCATCCATCGAAACTGTTTGTCTTAGCCTTCTTAAAGCAAGCGCGAATTTATTTAATTTATTGCACACCTGTTTAACGTGAGCCTTCCAATTTAAGTGTTCATCAATAAGGAATATGCATGTAATAACAATCCGGCTTAAATTTTTATTTTACAATTTCTTTTACTACGTTACCACGCCTTGTTAATTATTTTTCTTACCGACTCTTATTTAGATTAGAAATAAATTATTGAAAATATGCAAATATTGCGCGGGAACTTTTGAGGAACAAAAGGGAAATGACGACAAAGTTCATAAAAAGGAAATGACAAGTTCGGGTGCGTTCGGTAGGACTGTCCGTCCATGTAGTTTGACTATCGATGACATTCGAAATGTATGTACTTTTATATAGAAGTTTAACAAACATCACTGGCTGATAACATCGAAAGTACCCAAAAAAGAAAAACATGCGTTGACAGCTTCTGTCTCTAGCGGATATTGCAGACGTTGACGTCATATTTTAAAATGGCGTGTTTTAGTTGTTATAATCTACTTGCTTGCTATTTTTAATATTTATTTTCTACACCATATACATGTTTTTCGGCACTGATTTATTTTTTGCGGCTATTTCTCGACGAGGACTATCGATTAAAAATATAAAAAAAAATCATGCATACTCTCTATTGAGATGCCCAAAAATTTAGTACTTTTGACTTGTTTATCCTCATGTATGGCCTCATTATTATCACAGTTAATTAAAATTGGCGGATGTTTAGAGTTATAACTAGAGAATTAAATGAAGTTCTTTTATATAAATGAATGTTTGTTGTTTGTAATATTAGTTTTAGATTTAATTTATTGATGTTATATTTAGTTTTTATTTAGTGACTATTATTATGAGACATTATAAATATCCGGATGTCGCTGTGACGACGACACCCCACGCCCCGCCGCCCGCTCCATTGTCCCTGCGGAGAAGTCGAGCACGTCGACCCCAACACGTGCCTATGCCACGGTTGCTGCTGCCGTCGGCAACGATGCCACAACTGCTAGTACTACAGTCGGTGAAATTGGCCCAGTGGCACCATCGCGTCAGCGTCAACCCAAACGGAGGAAGCAGCAGAAACCCGAGGGAGAACAATCGCACCGAATCTCTTCGGTTCCCAGAAGGGCTCCTTCGGTTCCTAATAAAGGACAGGAAGACAAAGATGGCTTCATAAAAGTAGAGAAAAGGATAAAGAAGCCATCTTGTCGGAATCAGTGTGGAACTGCACTGACAGGACCGAATCCTATGCTGCGCCCCGCCATCCCGACGACGCAGCTGTATGTGTCCCGATGGAGTATATACGTTCGCGTGAAGACGAACATCACGCTGAGGGTCGTGAAGCTGGAGTCGCGCCACAACGTGAACTATACTTCCTTCATGGTGCGAGTCCCGACGGAGAAGGAGGCGAACTTTTGGCCGAAGGGTGTTATGTATCGTCGCTTTCGGGGAACGATACATGAAACCTCGATGACGCGCAACACGACGCAGCCTTAACGTGTGTCGTAGATTTTAAGTTATAATATATTGTATGTATTGATATGGGCCTCAGAATTTTTATTTTATTTAAACTTTTATTGCCTGAAATAAATTGAATTGATTGATTAAAAACACCAATGGTGTACACCATAAACGGTTCAAAATGTCAACAGTCTAAATTGTCAACGAATCACGTAATCAAAGAATTGAAACATAAAAGGCTTATTTGTTCAACGATCCACAAATACAATGTTTAAATTAATCATCGACTAAAACAATTCAACAATCTATACAAATTAAAATTGTAATATACATATATAAGGCGTCACGTGCATATTTTTCACGGCGAAACAAGTAAACAACACCTGCCTGCCTTAAACCCCTACATAAACTAGTGTCGCATGGCTTATAAAAGGAGTTTAACGTCAACAACAAAAATATCAACTATAAAATGTCAACAGGTTAGTTATCTAGAGTTAAATTAACAAGTAGTTAAAAAAACAAAAATCCAACTACCCGATACAACATGAGCGACACTATAAGTTGTTTATTTAGCCATAACTAGTGATGTGCCGTTCCCGGGAACGTGCCCAAATTCCCCGGGAATGTTCACAAATTCCCGGTAATTTGGGAACGTTCCCGTATTTCTTGGGAATGTTACGGAATATTGGATATATGTATTTGTAATAGAACCATATCAAGTGATGCTTTTACGTTACTAAAGTATATTTACAGTGATAAAAAATGTGTTTGATAAATAAAATTACAACTTTCCCTGACATTTCCATTTTTTGGGAACGTTCCCGGAAATGTGGGGAACGGGAACGGCACATTACTAGCCATAATAAAATATAATATACAAAGTGTTAATGAACTAACACAGAACCTCTTATGGTACCTCAGCCCATGAAACTGAACAACTTTTGTTCTACAACATTCCTAAAAATGCCAAAAAATTCGGATTTTCATATAAATTGACTCGATCAGCTGATCAGTTTGTATGAAAATTCAATTTTTTATTTGGGTTTCCTGAAATTTGTAGAACAAAAGTTGTTTAGTTTCATGAACTGAGGTACCATCTATTGATCTGAGATATCATATTTTCATGCAGGGGGAGGGGGTTATTCAGCCTTAACGAAGTTCGAGGTTAATAACTGCGTACGTTTATGTATACATTTATACAGTAAAACATAAGAATTTTAAAAAAAGAAACAGATTTCAAATATTTTTACTTTTTATTAAGTATCTGCAACTTTAAATTTTAGTGTAAGTTTTTAAGGTACTTTTTTTTAAAATTATGGTGTGAAATGTCCATTTTTATGTTTAATATATAGCCTATGACACTCAGTGGCGAATCTAAACACGTATAATTTATTGAAATCGGTTTAGCCGTCACGTGGTAAGTAGGATAGTAGTTGTGAGGAAACATAGAATCGGACATACATACATGTCAAACACATAACCCTCCTTTTGGGCGTTGCCGCAGTCGGGTAGAAAAAAAGCTTTTATCTAAAGCAATGAACTAAAAAAATTAAAGTCAAGACGAATAATAGGGTTATGTTGTTTTAACACAGAGATGCCATGGCCACCTTCCGGCTTCATCATGAGATCAGGTCATTGGTACCATGGCCAAATAAAACAAGGCCTTCCAACAAGTTTCCCCGATTCTCAAAACTACGTCATTACTTAATTGCCAGTGTAAAAAATGCAATTTTCAAAAATCCTTATTCTTCAGGCCGTACCTGAATATCCGGGGTTCAGTGCTGCCCCCATTTAAAATAAATCATTTCAAAGAAAACGGAGACATCATTTAAAATTTTGCTACTACCAAGTCCTAAATAACCCTTCAAAGTATTTTATGGACTACTGTTTACAGTTTAAAGTGAGATCGTCAAGCTTTACTACGCACATTTGCGAAAAACGGCCACTTTTGGCAAATGTGCGTAGTAATTATCTAGGAATTGGTAGTTGCAAAATTTTAAATAATGTCTCCGTTTTCTTTGAAATGATTTATTATAAATGGGGGCAGCACTGGACCGCGGAAAATTCAGGTACGGCCTTAACTGGTTAACGGAACAATGTTTTTACTCCATTAATGAATTTGTTATTTATTGCAAGTGAAAAAGTAAGATTAATATACGAGTATGACGCACAAAGACTTCTGCAGTCCCTACTAACTACTACGAATTTACCCCGGAAAATTTAGGTACGGCCTTCAGTAATAATTATTTAGAAATAGAGACATAAATAACGCAGACTAATTATGTATTATTAAAATAGGTGTCGTTTTAGGGTTCTGTACAAAAAATGAAAAAACGGAACCCTTATAGGATCACTCGTGCGTCTGTCTGTCCGTCCGCCTCTCACAGCCAATTTGCTCCGAATCTACTGAACCGAATGAGGTGAAATTTGATAGAATGTTGTAATCCTATGACCCAAACACATATTTGCAAAGTAAATAATTTTTTTTTTAAATAAGGGTCTTTATCGGGGGACAAATTAGAAAATTAAAAAAAAAAGTTTTGCAAACCTTACTTTGTCATATATCAAATGAAAGGGCTCGTTATGAGGATCTCAAATATATTTTTTTTATTATTGTAAAATGTATAGTTTTGCTTTTATTTATGAAAGAAGACGAAATTTGACCATACCCCCTGATCTCCGAAACTACTGAGCCTAAAATTTTGAAAAAAATACAAAATATACTTAGTTTATTGCTTGTACATTACAGGAAAACCTAAAAGAATTCAATCAATTGTACGGAACTCTCTCCACTCGAGTTTAACTCGCACTTGGCCGGTTTATTTAACTATAGTCTATGGGGGAGTGCAGCCGACATTCAGACTATTTTTCTGTTACAAAAAAGAGCAATTCGTGCTATTTACGGTTTAGGATCGAGAGACTCACTGAGAGAATTATTCAAGGAAATAGGTATACTTACTTTTGCATCACAATTCATATTTGAAAATATAATGTATGTAAGGAAAAATATTTCCTTGTTCAATAAAGTAAGTGATTTTACAGATAGAAATTTACGTAATAAGAATGACTTAGTTAGCCCGTATTACAGGCTGAATACAGTCAGTAAGTCTTTTATGGGGAAGTGTATACTTTTTTATAATAAATTGTCAGAATCGGTCCTTGATATGCCAGACAGAAAATTCAAAGCTTATGTAAAGGAAGTACTTTGTGAGAAGGCTTATTATAGGACCGATGACTATCTTAAAGACAAAAAGGTCTGGCTTGAGCTTGGCGCGGGTCCCTCTTAAAGGTTTGTATACTTAGACATGTCATAATTTAGGTACATTGGTACATACTAAATTAACAAATTGACATTATTTTAAATTTCGTAATTCTTATAATTCAATTTAATTATGACATAATAAACAATGTAATCTCTGTCCATCTATATAACTAATTTTAAGTTTTTAGTTTGTTAGTTGACGTCTTTGGAGAAAACGTGCAGTGCAGTTTGTTGCCGCTTCTTCTGCACTTGCGCCTAGGAAGCGGCGTAAACTTAGCTTTAAGTAACGATTTGACGTCAACATTTGTGCAAAACAAAACAAAGTGACTATTATTAAGAGATATTATAAATATCCTATGATAATAAAGATATTTTGAATTGAATATTTTGAATTTAATATTCTAGCTGGATACTAAATATTTATTTACTAAAGTTATTTTTAGGGAAATAATTTATCAGTTGACTGGTGACACTTAACAGCTGACCAAGTGACAGGAATTGTCATTGCGTTGATACGTCACGGTTTTTTGTGTTTTTCTTTACTAAAGGGATTTTTTATATTTTATCTATGTCTCGAGCAGTCCAGTCCTTGGTTCTCAAACTTTGTAACAATGGTTAATTATTGTGTTATACTGCATTGCAAAAGTATATCTGACAAAGGAAGTAACATACACTTTTATACTTTTCCGAAAAAACATTAACGTAGTCAGTGAATAGAAGCGCCACTGTGGCCAAGATGTTGATAAATTATTTATTTGCGACGGATCACCAGGCTCTCACCCCCATGTAATCCTAACATACCGCTATCTATTCAAGATTTAGTTATATTTGGGCAACGTCAGGTAAAATAGACGAAAAAGGGCAACAAAAATAGTTTGAGAACCATGTGATGACGTAGCTTTGAGATTTTTTGCAAAAAAAGGGGGGATGTTGGAAGGCCTTGCTTTATTCGGCCATGATTGGTACCACCTATTGCATTGTCATCCAATTTATATACCTAAGTATGTGAAGTTTCAGCTCAATCCGCTAGTTGCCATCAAGTCAAAACAGATACTTTTTTCTAAACGTCAAAACAAATATTTTCTATGGGATTTCTATGAAAAACGCACTGGGCGTGACGTCATAGTTTCTTGGAGTCAAATAGCGCTCATACAATAATAACAGTTTTTGGGCATTAATAAATCTAAAATCAAGTTCTAAATGAATATGATGTTGTGTACAAGTGACATTATTTTAATCTGAGTGTGACGTTTTATTCTCGTATCATTACAAAATAATTTATTTTCGATCCTGGATACCCAATTGAATAATGGGAAGCAGGTCTAATTTTGTGGGACCTCGACCTGTCCCGGCGCTCTTAGTCGAGTTCCCACAGAAAATGATTTGAAAATGGAATGAAATGAAATTTGAAATGAAATGAAGAGGAATGAAAAGTGGACAGGATGGGAAAGAAATGAGGTTGGAAGAGATGCAGCATGCAGGTGGCATGCAGCATCGTTACAATTTGGCTTGCAAGATTTGGTTACAGACACACACACTGGGACAGGTGAATCTATATAAAAGCTTGTAATAAATGAATACTAAACACATGAGCGAGATTAAAATATACTTATATACTTTTTTTTTCTAACCTATCTACAAGTATATATATAAAAGCGAAAATCACTCACTCATCACGAAATCTCGAAAACTACTAAGCCAATGAAGATGAAATTTGGCAGAAAGGTAGATTGTGACTTGGAGACGTCCGCTAAGAAAGTATTTATAAAAATTCCATCCCTATAAGAGGGTGAAATAGGAGTTGGCAGTTTGTATGAAACTTTGTATTTTTTAAAGTGAGACAATGAAATTTTTAATGTATTTTAGTAGTTAGAAGATAATAATAATGCATTTATTAGATTTTGTCCCATTGTTGGGCAAAGGCCTATGCTGGCTTCAAGCCTTCAATGCAAGTAATTATTAAAAAAACAAAAAAAAAAACCGACTGCCTGATACAAGATGAGCAAGTTTAAACGTTGTTTTTTAGCATTTCTCGTTACATATACATTAAAACATATAAGTTATACCTATATATTTTTGTAATCCTTATATAAAATCCTGTCTTTTGATTTTAAATAAAAAAAATTAAGACTTCATTTGGCGCCAAGAATCCGCCACTTCGGAACTTCTCAGAATTAAGACGAATCTAATGCGGTCTACACACCGGGGCCGCCGGCCCGCCGGCACGTACCCGACGGGATAGTGCCGGCGGGTTGACCCGGCGGCTTTAGAATTTGTGAACCGGACAAGTTTGCCGGCGGCACGACAGTCGCGGCATGGAGTATTTATAAATTAGTGATAGCCAAAGTAAGCCTCATTCCTCATCCAGTTGCCCGCCGACTTTCAGCCGGCGGGCAACTGGATGAGCCGCGGCGGTGCCGCCGGTAGGCCGCCGGCATGATCAATTCAAATAAGACCGTCGGCGTTGCCCGGCGGGCTAGCCCGGCGGCTTTGGTGTGTAGACAGCATAATGACACCTCTCAAGCTAAAATCCTCCGCCGCCTCCGCTAAAATACATACAAACATACACTCGAAAAATATACCCCTCCTTCTGGCGCAGTCGAGTAAAAAGAAATTTCTTCCTAGTTGTTTTAGCAACTTGTTGCTGAGCTTAGAAACTCGGTAGGCGGAACGGGCGTAAGTCACTCCCCCTCGGAAGGATCCGCCTCTATTGACGATGATCCTAACTCCCCTTATCTCCCCTTATTTAACAAAAACAAAGGGATAATTCAAACGAATATTTAATAAAAGGGTTTTAAGAAGTACCTTCTGCTTCTGGTAGGTAGCTTTTAACTTAGTATAACTACTCAAACTAAATAGAGAAATAAGAAATTGTAGAACAATAGCACGCAAACAGGATTTGAACATACGCTCTTGGTCTTAATTATGATTACGCCCTTCCAACTGAGCCATCGCATTTCCATAATGTACTCGTACCTATGTCGAATTTTCCCATCATATCCCTTTTACCACACGCATTAAGGTGTTCCCTTCACCAGCATTCATGAGTAATGTAACATTATAGATTCGACTTTGAGCATTACATTACAATACTAATGATACTGATAATTAAATTTTTAACATATAAAACAACCGACTTCAATTTTTTTTAGGAGTTTCTTCCATATCTCTAAAGTTCTTCATCATATCTTCACCAAATTAAAGTGGAACCAACTTGGTAGTAAAGGCTTTAAAATATAAAAAGAATTATCAAAATCGGTTCACAATTGGCGGAGAAATCGCGTAACATATATTAAAAAAAAACATACAGTCGAATTGATAACCTCCTCCTTTTTTGAAGTCGGTTAAAAATAATGAGGGAGCGTTTTTAGGGTAGCAACCGCGCTATTACTAAGTAACTAAATATACAACGTGTACAACGAATATACAACGTGGGAGGAATAAACCTGTAATAAATCGAATCACGGAATCACGGTTTATACTAGATTATTATAGTATAATGAAATTAAAATAACAGCCCAAAACCAAAAAATAAAACTGCATTTTAATACAAAAATGTGCAGCCGCCCGGACGATTTGTATGGGAATGTCTAATTTTTTTTTGGTTCTTTGACTGTAATATTATTTTATTATACTTTAGTGATCTAGTATAGCCAGTGGTTCGATTTATTACGGGTATATCCCTTCCACGTTGTATAATATGGGTATAGGATACTAACTCGAATAATTCACTGTACTGTGTTTTAAATATTGTATATGCAAGCCGCTTCATTTCCCGCACAGGTAGTCTTAGTAAATTTTCTTTAGAATGAAAAATCTAAAGAATCATCGCATTATGAGGTACAATATGTACCGAAAAATACTTAAAGTTGATTAAGTCCTTCAACTTGAATAGCTTTTCTTTTGGCCCCCACCTTTTCCCTAAATTGGTCGCATACACACATTTTATCTATTTACACTGTCACGTCCTTATTCCCTAATGACGCAAACAGAGCGTAGGACCGCTAAATCGCGAAAAGATTTAGATTCTCGCCCACTCCTCGGCTTTTACAATCTACGCGGAAGAGAAGCAGCTACTAAATACATTTCTTATATCCCCCGAAGACCTCCGTGGCGTAATGGTTAACACGCCAGACCGCTAATCCGGAGGTTCTAAGTTCAATTCCCAGCCAGGGCAAGTTGGAAAATAGCCTTTTCAAATTGTTCTGGGTCTTGGGTGTTTATCTACTCGTATATATGTATTTATCATAAAATATAGTATCGTTGAGTTAGTATCCTATAACACAAGTTTAAAAACTTACTTTGGGGCTAGCTTAATCAGTGTGATTTGTCCCTCTATATATATATATATATATATATATATATATATATATATATATATATATTGTCCTTATATATTTTTATCCCCGACTATGAAACATGGGAACACATGAACATGGAAAAACTGATTTCATAACGCAATTTGTGAATTTACCTTCAGGTTCTAATTATTTCCGCCGGGAGCCTGTGACCTGAATTGCAGTCTTCCAGGAACTCAGCAGTAGTATTGATTTGCTCTCCGAGCCGCCAGCGAGCTGTTTTCAGAAATCAGGCGTGGGGGGGAAAGGGCGGAGGCGGTCCGGTAGGATAGCGTCACTGCTTGTCCCTATCTGCGCAGCTTCTCTTTCTAAGGTCTTCAAAGGTCTATAAAAAAAAACAGGCTATTTTATCGACGCCGTGCTTACGACGTATCGAATACTGAGTGATATTTCCCATTTGAAAATTATAATAAACCTGTATAATTAAAAAATATGATGATGAATAGAATAATAAAGATGATGATTATGGGCTTATTGTACGTTAATTGAGGCTAGACTAGAGTTAGTCCAGCAGTGGACTGATATTAGTAACTAAGAAATATGTACAACGAAATCCAAATATATGAAAATAGTTATATGTAAATGTATGTAAAAAGGTACTAACCGTAAAACGGAATTCTTGCCTTGCCAAGTTAACACTTGTTGTCGAAGTGACGTGCCAAGGCAACGCCCACTGTGACCGTTACATTCCACCCCCCCCCCCCCCCCCCCCCCCGCTTCGAAACCACCCACACAAGCTGTTGCTTTTTTTTTTCCTGTTTCAGATACTATTGATTCTTTATTTTGAAAAAACTTAAATAATAGATCTTATGAAATAAATAAAAATATTTATATCACTAAAATTAAACTAAAATCTAAATTTAAAAACTAAATTTAAAAATAAATACCTATACAGTAATTTATTAGCCGTTTGCAGGCACTTGTACGCGCCAATAGGTTTAGTATACATTATGTGAAATTTTTAAAGTGAAAACTACTTTCGGCGCGTTGGGGATTTATTGAGATGGGAAAAAACCATTGTACTCGCGACACTGTTACCGTAACCGACACCAAAATTTCTAGTTTTCACTTCTACCGGCACTCGGGTAGTGCCCCTGTTTTTTTTATTCAGTACATGAAACTCAAGTTTATTTAAAAAAGGAAAACAAATTTTGATTTGGCAAATGACAAAATTTAAATTTTGTTCATTTGGCACCATGGTGACATGTCACATGAACAGAATTTAGATTTTTAATTTAGTTTTTGATTTATATTTTAGTTTAGTTATAGTAAGACAAAATAATTTACATATTTACAGATACAGAAAAGTTAAATGACTACTAAAAATTAAATTAAAAAAATTGTGTCCATGTGGCATGGTGCCAAGAACGCTGGCCGAATTTCCACGTTGAATCGCAATAATGATAGTTTGTGCAAAAACCAGCCAGCTCTCTTGTCTTTATAATTTAAATTATTTAAAAGAAAAGCTACCTCCGCCAGCACCGTGCCAGCCAGGACAAGATGGAAATGGTCTTTTTCAAACTGTCCTGGGTCATGGGTGTATATCTAGAGGTATACGAGTATGTCCCTTCCACGTTGGAAGGGACATACTCGTATCCGTAAGAAATCGAACCGCGGTAGATCAGTATAGTATAGTGAAATTAAGATAACAGCAGGTTATCCATTCAACTGTATGTTTTTTTTTATATTTTTTTATGTATGTTTGTTACTCGATATCTTCGCCAAATGTGAACCGATTTTGATGATTCTTTTTTATTTGAAAGCCTTCACTACCAATTGGTCCCATTTGAATTTGGTGAAGATATGATGAAGAACTTTGGAGATATGGAAGAAACTCCTAAAAAAATTGAAGACGGTTGTTTTTTTGTTAAAAATGTAATTATTGACGTGTATCATCTAAAGGGATATTGCTTGTACTGTATAAAAGTAATCAGATCTCATGAAGAGCCAAGCTCCTAACTTTATACGCTCTAATCTAACAATTTCTAATCCTCATTAAATTGCGTGAAGAGTTCTGCGTGAATCATAGTCTAAAGAGTCCCTTGCCCTAGGCCCTAGACTATTCCATACAAACATAGATTTTATTTTAGAATGGCATGTTAGATTCCGGCAAAATTTCGTAATTTTAAAGAATTTGCATTTCTAGCATATACAGGCTGACTTTTTATCCTCCTGCTATATTTTTAAAATTTTCTAAAAATTTTTCGTCCTCCCATGCACATTAGCGCTCAGACAAACGGATTTTGTATGGGAGGACGAAAAATTTTTATCAATTTTTAATAACTTTTAAATAGAAAGTATTAAGTATCATGGACTGAACTTGCTCCAAAAATTTTGCAGGTGGATAAAAAGTCACCCTATCTGCATATAGCATCATATCATATTTGACCATCATCATCGTCAGCTCTCAACGACCCTCTGCTGGGTTTTAGTAAAACAATATAATAATCTGACATGTCGTTTCAAAATAAAAACTAAACTACGTTGGTATGGCAAAATCAAAATTTGTCTAGGGTAAGGGGGTCTTTTACTTAAGTTGTATGTAAACCCTACTTCTTAGTCAAAATGTGTCTGTGTGTGCCTGACCGTTTCGTAAGAATGAAGTAGACACTCCTTTGAGTGGTTCGGAGTTCGAAAAGGACCACTCCATCTCTTCCTGTGGATGTCGTAAGAGGCGACAAAGGACTAAGCATAAACATCTCGTGCTACAATGGCATTCCCAAGGAGGGCTAACGTCGGGCGGCGGCCGGTCGTATAACCATAGCCAATACATTTAAACTGTTCCGGCTATTTCTTCTCCATTTTGCAAGGTCTTCGGCATCCTTGGGTGACCATTGACATGCATGTTATATTTGGAGAAGAAAAAGCGGCAAAGCGCATCCAGGGCTCCTAAGCAGCACAGCTGAGGATGCAACCGGAAATGCGCTTAGACGAAGAAGGGAAGAAGTAGACACTCCTCTGGGCATTTGAACAAAATGTAATTATTCACTAAGAGTTAATTTTGTGTCAATACGTACTTAGGTCCTATAGTAACGAAATGACCACGCCACGCTCCGGCATAATTCATATGTATGAGATAGTGTGGGACCTGGTGAATAGACAGCCCTTTCAATATACAGGCTTGACCTAGTTTGGCTCTGGTGCTGTCACTTCGTCTTGTTCCCTCCATTGAGCCACTATCACTTTTTATTTAATTTACTATGGTAAATTTTTATGTATTTAATAGTGTCTACAACTTGTAAGTAGATTGTAGACTCATCATCAACATCATTAAAGCGTAGTCGTAGTTGAATCGTCAGCAGTAACCCTTCAGAGCCTGGGGTCTGCTACCTTACCTAGGTGATTTAACGAGGTTACTGGTTTTTACAGGAGGTTACAACTTGTATGTAGACTACACGAATATAGTAACAAAACTTAGATTTTCTTTAATTAAAGTACCTACTTGAAATCAAAAACATTTCCTGAATTCACCCAAAAATCAACATCCAGAGGAATACGAGTATAAACAGCCACAAAAAAATATTTTAGAGGAATTATTGAAGTAAATGCCGAGTAATAGAAAACTATTTTGGTTAAATTTTCCGGTTTCAGACAATGTAACTAATATTGATTAATTATTATTACTACTTAGTGCAAATGTTTGTGATTGTCTCTTATTAATTTTAAATGGGACTAAGTTACATTTCTGTCTTTTTCAAATTCAAAATATCATTCATATTACGAGTATCATAGGATATAAATGTTGTCAACGTCAAATCGTCACTTACAGCTAAGTTTACTGACTAATCTCAAATGTAATTGCTAAAATGTTAAATGGTTTTTAAAAGTACTACAAACGCTAAGTAAAGCTTAGTTGGTATAAACACTATAGGAGTTACTGCTGATATACTTAGTATGCAATTATATGATATAGTAAATTTATTGACTTCGCTTGTCATAATGGCAGTAGGAGGAGTTACGGCTGATTGCCTAGTAATGAATACCAAGTAGCAAACCGACTTCTCTTAATACAATTCCAGCATCAAGAGTTACTGCCGATAAGCTAAGTAATAAGTGCCAAATAAAAAATAGAGATTGTTTATTATTATATTACGACGACATGAGTAGTTACGGCAAAAGTAACAGTAAAACCTGAATGTTAGAACTCACTTGTAAACCCAGTGTAAGGATACTTACTTCACATATAGTAAATAATCATTGATCATAAAATATAGTTACTGCTCTTATACTTTATAGATTAACATCTTACCGATAAGCTATAAAAATGACGACTGGACTATATAGTAGAGCTCAAAACGCAGATTATGAATATGCATTTATCTTAGTTTTGCCAAAAATCCCACATACTGCCGATATCGTGAGCGCGGCAGGGTAGCCTGTAAGAGATTGCGGCAATAAGGCCGCCTCTTGTACCGCTAATTAAAATGATATCTTTCGTGCTGTCTGGTAGCCACTGCTTGGTCTTGTATGGCAAACACTGAAGCCACTTAAGTGGAAGGAACCTGTTGTTTTTTTATCCATTTCAAAGGCATTTCCCTATCAATGTTTGGTTTGTTAAGAACGGCGTTATAAAATTTTCGGTGGAGCGGTTTCGATTTTCACGTGTCAATACGTTTTTTCAGTATTGCTGTTTTAAGTTATGTGTCAGTGTATGTATTGTTTCCTAATCCCATTATTAGCTTCATTGTAGGTATATTGAATATTTAATTCTACTTCTATCGTGCTGTACTATTGCTTTTATTGACCAAGCGAGCGAAGCGAGCGAGGGCTATAATTCAAGTTGGGGCGAAAGCACATTGTTTGTATGTATGTTTGTCCCGCGATAACTGCCGAACCTGATTCGATTTTGATGTTCGGTAAACATGTAGGAAATATCAATAGAATTTTCAAGTTCGTTTGGAATCAAAATCGGTTCAGTAGTTTTTGAAATATCAATAAAAAATCGCGCTGTCTAAGTTCGCGGCGAACTACTAGTTAAATAATCATTTTCTTTGCCCAAATATTGTTTGCATTTTATTATTTGTACGTTTTGTAACATTTCTATTTTCCCTCGTGTGGTTCCGGGTCACAATCAAGCATTTAAATATCCCTAATCTAATGTTAATCTATAAAGTATAAGAGCAGTAAGTATATTTTATAAATAATAAAAGGGCTACTCCATCTCTTCCTGTGGATGTCGTAAGAGGCGACTAAAAGACTTAAGCACAAACATCTTGTGCTACAACTGCATTCCCAAGGAGGGTTGACGTCAGACAGGCGGCTGGTCGTCAAATTACAGCCGAATAATTTTAACTGTTCCGGCAATTTTCTCCACTTAGCAAGGTCTTTGGCATCCTTAGGTGACCATTGATGTGCATGTTATAATGTAGAAGAAAAAGCGGGCAAGCGCACCCCGGACTCCGACGCAGCACAGCTGAGGATGCAACTGGGAACGCGCTTAGATGAAGAAGATGTAACATTTATATTTTCATGAGTCCCCTTCCTCCTTCTTCTATGGGTATGAAGAGTCTTTCTACATCTGCTTTTAGTTGGTGGATTTTGTTAAGTGTTAATAGTTTCCTAGTTTTAACATCTACCTTTCTGAGGTGCATTTATAATATTTACTATTCTGGAAGAATAAAGTAGCACTGTTACTACATATGAATTTATTGCTATTATGACATTTTTAGCATTAAGGTGTAAGTGTGTAAGATTTTTTAACGTGTTTGAATTATTGCTTTTGTATTTGTTCTCTGATTCTGTCATGGTCTATGCTTCCCCCTTCATTTACTCCTGGATATCTGTATTCCTCTTCTTTCAGATGTTCAAATACTTCCCCACTTAAAAATACATGGCCTTCTTCTTCGCTTGCTATTCTTCTTCCTGCTTATATATTGTTGTTTAAACCGAAGTTCATCACTATGTCTTTAGTAAAAAAAATCTGTACTGTCTAATAAAGTGTTACAATTCTAATCAGATGCCGATTACACTAAATTATAATAGAGACATAGTCGAAAAAGTAAACCACCACAAATTTTTGGGTATTGTTATAGATGAGCACTTGAACTGGAAGACACACATTGACCAGTTATGCAGTAAATTGAACCGCTTTGCTTTTGCACTAAGACGATTGAGGCAAACCGTCTCCGTGGAAGCTTCAATTACTGCATATCATGGACACGTGTCGTCTATACTTAGTTACGGTTTAGTTATATGGGGCAATTCGGTACACATGGAACAAGCCTTTATGGTACAAAAGAAATGTATTCGTGCTATTTGCAATGCATGGGTTGATGATAGTTGCATACCATTGTTCAAAAGACTAAACATATTACCATTGCCATGCCTTTACATTCGAGATATCTGCGTATTTGTAGAATCGCATCCGGAATTTTGGCAAAAAAGAAGCGAAGTAATTTTGAGGGTAACTCGACCTAATATCATGAATAGAATATATCAGCCTAGATGCTACAAGGATATGTATAAAAAAAATATTTTTAACATGTGTATTTACTTATTCAATTACTTACCAGCTAACATTAAATCATTAAAAGGAAGAGCGTTTAAAAAAGGACTGACAAAATGGTTACTAGAGCATTGCTTATACTCTATATCGGAGTATATAGACTTCAGTAAGCGGAAAAAATAATATTGGAACTTATGAAATTGTATTAATTAAAATTTATTGTGTTTTCAATTGTACCCATGTAAATCATATTTTAATAGATTATTAATTTGACTACCTACATATAATTTTGCATGCCTTAGTTTAGGTTGGATACATGATACTAATTATGCAATTCACATCTTATGTACTGTATTTGAGCAAATAAATTATTCTTATTCTTATTCTTATTCTAAAGTTATATTTTTTTTTTATTATTTGCATATAGTTTCAAATCATCCATATCATATACCTACAGCAAAATGATTTATCCAAACACTGTCCTTTAGGTTATACCCCTTTGTATCGTATTTATTTAAAATTTGAGATAGTGGGTTAATTCCCAGACAAAATAGGACTGTCACCGCGACAACGAGTCTCCCTGGAATATTTGTATTTTATTGTATTGTATAGGATTTATTTATAGATAAGTAGGGTATTCCCTTAAATCCTAGATACTTTTTTATAAAATTTTGCCGAAATCTGACATGTAATTTCAAAATAAAAGATGGAGTATCTACGTTTGTATGGAAATAGCGTTCTTGAGAAAGATAGTTTTGTTTCTTTGTAGTAAAAAAGAAACTTAACTACTTTCTCTAACTCTTAAGTATTTTTTTTAGCTTGTCATTTATGGGCCACCATACTGCCAGCACTCCACTCCACCTACCATAGCTTTGTTTCCCCAACTGTCATGCAAAATCCTGTGAGATTTTTTTGCCAATTGCTTATAGAGAACTCCATGTAAGAACTAGAATAGATTCACTCCATCTCTTCCTTTCTATTGATGTTGTAAGTCTTAAGAAGTAAGTTAGTGCATTCATCTCATACAACGAATAAAAACTGCATCACCAAATTCACCAAGGAAAGAACTTGAACCTGCTTATGAGACCCATAAGAGCCATAGGACGCTGGAAAGCGCTGGATGCAGGCCGCTCTAGATCGGTCATTTTGGAAATATATGTTTAGCAGTAAACTAGGTACTTTTATATTTCGATATATATTCCTTAGAGAGTTGTATATCACGGACTGAATTCACCCTTAAACAGTATATTTTATTAGAAACTGTATTTTTCAAATTATGTCAATTTTTATTCAATTAATGACACTATATACTTTACGTGTAAAAGGTTAGTACGTTTTGATTATAATTTGAATATTAGGCAAATTAATTTTCCGATAAAAAATATGATGTATAATTAAATATAATCTATAATAAAGTATACAAAAAATCAAAACATACGGACATAGTTTTATAATATTTACAAATTTTTCGAAAATCTTAAAAATCGAAGTGGTTGGGATAAAAACTGGACTTATATTACTTGTGGGAACATGATGAGGGACTTAAATAATATTACAACGGGTTAATTCACGCGTTTAATGTTTATAAGAATTAATACAACATTTAGATGAAAATTCTTACAGTGCTATCTTAAACTAGTGTAAAACTTATTAAAATTAATGACTAAATAATGTGAATGGAACAAAAATATGTTAAGTATCTAAATGTTTAATAAAATCCCGAATACTTACAAATATTTTTTTGGGTGCATTTTGAATTTTGACAGGGAATCTAAATGTAAAATTTATTAATAATCGTATCAAACGTATTTATACAACACACCCATAATAATATTAACAAAACAAATATAAATTATTTCAAATATTTCAGTTGTATGTAGAAAAAAAAACAAGTTACATACCAATATACCTAAAATTACGTTGTTCTTATAAGCATAAGCATTATTTGTGTGAAGCCACACAAATAATGATAAAGCAAAATTGTTTCCAATATTTCAGATATTATTAGAAAAAATAACTGACAATAAAAATAGGCATATTGTTATTGTCAGTTATTTCTTTAATATAAAATTAAATAATATTAGTAAAATTAATTCCAATATTCCAGATTTTGTGTAAAGAAAAAATTTATTACATATCAATACGCCTAAAATTACGTATTTATTATATTAAAAAAAAGTGTATCGCAACGCAACATAGGTTAAAAATTCAAATAATGACTGTACCAAATTAATTATTTCAAATGTTTATATTCATTGTAATAAAAAAATAATTGTAAATGGAAATTTATCTATACATATAATAAAACAGTAAAAATCGCGTGTCTGTACATTTAATAAATTTATCAAAAAATGAGTGTGGGCGATTAGAAAAGAGTAACTGAATACAAAAAAGAATTTTTGTCTGTCTGTATGTTCACGCTAATCTTCGATTTTTTTTATTGATAACCGCGTTAAAACGGAACGGATTTTAACGCGGTTTTCAATAAATACTATTTTATCAAGATATTTGTATCCTGCGAATTTGTTCGCGTGAAATTGAGTTTATTACGAAATTCTGTTAGTAGAGTGTGCTATTTGAAGTACGGTAATATTTTTACTTCAGGCGATACACATAAATCTCTCGCTTTTCTCAGGATTCAACCGTAGAATCCCTCGCTACGCTAGTGATTCAATGTGGAATTCTTCGTAACGTTATTTACGGATTCAAAGTAGCGCCATCGCGTTAAAAATATTACCTTACTGTCGTGTAGCAGAATCTTCTTTTTACTTGTAAAATTATAACAATTCGAGAATAAAATAGGGAATCTCATTTTTTTTTTAAATACTAATTTATTTCCAAAGTTTGGTTAAATTCTGGTTACGTATTTAATTTTCAAGTATTTATTTTATTTCGATTTTTAACAATATGCGTCAGGTTTATAGTTTAAAAATTTTAACGCCTAGTATATGAATAATTCAATACAGAAACATGTCAAGAAATATATGTAGAGATTTTATTTCTTTAGATAATTTATGTTTGTATACGAAAACACTACCTTTTTTAGGTACAATTAAACTATTATTTTTTTTTTTCATTTAATACTCATATTATTAAATACTCCTTAAAATTGACACATAATTTTTTCCTGTATTTTATTAAATTACCGAATACAATGTTTTACATTGTAAAAAGTGATATACTTAGTATAAAAGTTAAAAAGTAAAAACATCTTCAAAATTTTATTGTAAGGGGTCTTGCTGTATAATTAAGACACTGTTTAATAAATGCAAATATTCAAATCAGTCGATATTAATATATTTTCCAATCAACATGGTACCTTTAACGAAATATGATGTTTTTAGTTTTCCGAACAAATACTAAATTGTATGAACTTAAACCTCCCCCTTAACTTACAGTTACTAACTCTACATTTTTTTTAAATCATGGACTGAACTGTATTCAAATATTTGTACCTACTTAATTAAAAATGGCGGATGAGAGAGACCAATGAAAAAATTTCATACTCCACCGACAGGAGCATAGCTCATAAATTTAGATAAATAATTAAAAATATTAGTAAATAGGTAGGTATTCTTCTACCGTGAGACTTAAAAACATATTTTTTACGTACTATATTAACTGACGAATAAATATTACAAATTTAACTGAGGACGGATACTTATGATTACCCCGTAATTTTGATAATAGTAATAATTATACTGGTATAACAATTTAAGAAAAAAATTAACCCCACAGTAGAAGTTTACATACTACATGTAAACTAAGAGGTACTTATATAACTTTTAAGGTACTCACTACTCAGGTATAAAGAAATAAGACACGGTAAGCACGATAGTTTAGTTGCAAAGCTCTTAGGTTGCTGGTTCAAATATTTGTGTATTAAGTAGATATTATTTCAGATAGAGTCTTTATCTCTAACGGGGTAGAAATCCAAAAGCCCCAGGCGCGACACCCAGAAGCCATTATTTTCTTCTGGACCAACTTGGAAGTAGATAACTTATCAGGGATTCTAACCCTGGTGAGGGATTCTAACCCTGATGAGGGATCCTAACTCTGATAAGGGATTTTACCTCTGATGAAGGATTCTAACCCATTCTAGCATTAAAATAAACTTATTTTATTGTCATTTTCCTGTCATAGTAACTATCAAATGAGTTTATAATTTTAAGATATTTATCAAGTGTTTACAATAGGTATTATTGTTGTCACTATTTTTTTTACTTCTGATGCTAGGAAATCTGTAACTCTTCAGTTTGAATAGATATTTTATATATAAATATTTTAGTTAGTATAATTTACTTTTTAGTTTAAATTGATAATACGTAGTTTTTAAGTTGTATTAAATAAAATTAAATTCTATATCGTGTGGGAAAAAGACATTTGTCTTTGGTTTAACGATGAAAATAGATTTGTGCGAAACGTTTTGCAACCACTGAACTCTTTGAACTCAAATTGTAAAACAACAATGAATTTGTGTTGAGATGACAGTAAAAATTATTATGTAAACAAATTTATAAATAATCTGAATAAAAGTTACATTTGTATAATTTATAAGAACCTAAAAGTCAAGGGAAATAAAAAGAATTCAAGAAAAACGCTTTATAATTCTGGCTTAATCCATTTAGGGGCCGAGGCTATTACCGGGCGTAAAGGAGTCCCAATCAAGCTCGGAACTGCTTTCATCGGCTGCAGAGCGGTTGTTAAAACGCCCAGGGTTATAGGGAGCCGATGGATAGTAGTTCATTTCATATTGACCCTGCATAAAAGAATAATTTTCGTGAGGAGCTCCAGAGCCCCGTTGCGTGTTCGGTTGCATAATAACAGATGATGAGTCTGATGATGAGGCCTCACCTTGCATAGAGGGATCATATGTTTTAGCGTGATCAAGTATCTTGGTGATCTCAGCACGAGCGAACTTACATTGTTCTTCGTTGAGTTCCAAGAGCTTCTCCACAACCATAATGCCGAAAAGATCGTTGACTTCAGGGTCAGGGCCTGGGCCGGCCTGGACAATCTCTTCTCTAGCAGGAGGAGGAATTTCCATCACATCTTGACCGTCATCTTCGGAATCCATGTTAAAAAACTGCCGGGGCGTGTTATCAGTTGGGAATAAAGCCATTTTGTTTCGAAAATGACACTCACTTAGGAGGTAATTGCAGATCTCTGAAAAGAAGGGGTATAATACAAAATATTGTATAGGAATGCTTGATTATTGTAATGTCTGTTCTTGCCTTTGACCACAGAAGATAATAAGAGTATACAGAACGGAATCTCCTATGGTACGCGAGCAATATACGTCCCCGTTCCCCATCCCTGCACCTTTCCCCCGTTCTCGCCTTGTTGAGGGGTGAGAGCGGGTGAACCCACACTGCACGGCGCACGCGGCCGCACAAGAACGGGGAAGAGGTACGCGGACGGGGAATGGAAGTATACTCTTACTGTCTTCTGTGCTTTTTGACGTTGTCCGTGTAAATTTTGCAGGTCTTTATAAAATCCCATTGACTTTTAGACAAAACTGATTTTGAGTGGTCAGTTAGAATCAAACTCTCATATTTATAAAAAAAATTGCCGGACTAAATCAGTCACATAGTGAGTATCGCTTCCAATTTCAGGAGTACAGACATTTTTATGCAATTTTTGTCTATTCCCGTGGGATTTGGGAAACGCAAGCGAAGCCACGGGTAAAAGCTAGTACTATATAACTGTTTACTTTTAGGAGTGCATTTTGTTATGAATACGGCGGTAGGTATATACTATATGACATTTGCCATAGCACGCACAGCGGACCTCGGGCTTCGCAGCGTTGCAACTGTGGATGCAACTGGGAATGCGCTGAGATGAGAGAGAGAGAGAGAGAGATATTTGCCATAGCACGCACAGCAAAACACGAAAAAAAATGTTCTATACAAGTTGACCGAAGCGGCCATTTCATATCGATTTTTTTTCTTATTTATGGAGAGTAGAATAAGGAAGAACCATCATGTCCTAATGAACAGTAAATGAGGCACCAACAAACGCTATAGACAGAAAACTTTTTTATAGCACACATTTCCCCATAAAAGCTATATTCCGGGTGCGTCCATTAAAAGATGTGCGTCCATGAAATTTTCTGACCCCTCCTCCCCCCTGGTGAGATGTCGTGAGATTTGGCTCCCCCCCTTCAACGTTTGAACGAATGGACACCCCCTGTTTAATAATAAATATTCACTAAACGTGTTAAAAAGATCACACAAGTTAACACACTCTCTTGCTACTCTAGGAACTTGGAACTTTGGAACCATGAACTGCTGTGCTGTAGCTGAACACTGCAACTGTTTCCCCATGCCTGTGAGATAGTGCTCCTTAATTTTACCGTCCATACCATAAATAACAAAAATGTCGAAACAAAATGGCTGACTGACATTGACATTAATGTTAATGTACCGTAGGTACTTCCAAGTTCTTTGATGTACCGTAAACACTATACTATGACCCAGGCTCCACTCAAGATGAGCGAGGCTGTGTTGTGACAACCATTTCGTTATTGAAATATCGAAAGAGGAAGAATGCTATTGGTTGTCCAAACATATCACAGCGTCGTTAATATCGTGTGGAGCCTAAGCCTTACAATGGCGCACAGCAAGGTTGAGAAAAATCCTAAAAGATTTGTGTCATATCATAACTTTTAATGTTTGCGGAATTGTAAGGGATCATCCATTAATCATGCGAGGCTCGAAAGGGGGGAAGTTCGGTAAAATCACGAAATATCAAAAGGGAGGAGCAGAGGTTTAGTGAGATATCACATGTATTTTTTTTTTGTTGAAAACGTTTGAATATTGGCGCGTGATCTTGACGCCATCACCGTTGCTAGGCAAAGATTTCATTTAATTCATATAACCATTAAACCAGTCTTCAAAATAATATTTTAATTTCTTTTTAAATCTATGTACCCAAAAATACACCTGATTTTGGTTGGGGCTCATCCCAAAAGGAGGATAATTTTACCCTTACCACGCTCGTATTAACACGGGGGTAGGGTGTTAAAAACATCACGTGATTAATGGACGACCCCTAACCCCTAAAAGTATCAACGATTTTCATTTATCAAGTGTACTTAATAATGATCCAATCAAATAATCTCGGGTCAACATGAAAAACCTTAAAAAATTATGTCCCAGCTTCTTCTACGCAGATATTAGAAGTTGATCAATAGTTCAGTCATTCTAGATCGCAATGTATGGAAAAATTGCCAAAATTAATGTAGTCGTTATTTCTATCAGGATATGTTCATTGAAGGCCTAAATTAAATTTTATCTACTCTCCCTCCCCCTCCAAGGTGAGCGTCACCCTCCCCACGCCCCCGAAAGAGTCCCGAATTGCGGTTTTTACCAGTTTTAAAGACAACCGTACACGATACATGAAAAGTGTGTAAGAACGAAATAATCCTTGATAAATTACTGATAGTTAATTGATCAAGGATTATTAACTATTGTTTATTTTAATCAACAACAGACACACTTATCATGGCGGCAAAGTGGTTTTTTTGTTTATTTTCAGTTAAGTTTAATGAAATTAAAGAGTCAAAAAACAAAAATAAATTCGACGTTCCCATACAAATAGTCCGGGCGGCCGCACACTTTTGTATGGAAATGCCGAAACTTTTTTATTCTTTGGTTGTTATTTTAATTTCATTATACTCTAATGATCTCGTATACACCATGGTTCGATTTATTAGGGGTATGTCCCTTCCACGTTGTTTAAGTGATATTGCTTTTGTATATATGGAAGGTTGATACCTAGTTAATTTATCAAGAATTATTTCGTTCTTACACACTTATCGTGTACGGTTTTCTTTAAAACTGGTAAAAAACGTAATTCGGGACTCTTTCGGGGGCGCGGGGGGGGGGGGGGGTTACGCTCACCAGGTAGGGGGAGGGAGAGTAGATAAAATTTAATTTGGGCCTTCAATGAACATATCCTGATATAAAAAATTACTACATTAATTTTGTCATTTTTTAAACTAGAATGACTGAACTACAAGAGAATCGGCGTTATGTGAGAATCTTTTAAAAATTGTAAATATTTTTAACCCCGCCATCTTGCTAAACGTGGCCTTTTAATTATGACCCTTAACTCTTTAAACCCCTAAGAAATAATGGCTTCATAATATGTAAGATGTAGTCATATTAAGTGCAACAAGTTGATCCAGATACTGTCAACCGCTCTTCAAGCGTTACATCAGATCTAAACCCAACCCTAACTCAAAGGAATAAGGTGCATACGTACGACCATCAAAATAGCGGCCGTACCCGAAGCCTTTACGGACCTCTATGTAACGGTAATAGGGGTGAATTTGCTTGATCTGTGTCGACTGAGAAGTGCATCGGTGCATTGCGCAAGTGCAGTCCTGGGCATAGCTGTATTGATTACTAACTACGTCATTCGGAATTTTAAAAAATTTGAAGAATCGCGTTCGAGATTTAAGCCCATTTACACAGTGCAAGTTCCTTGCCTGTTGCATACAATTTTATTGAAGCAATAAATGATTTGTATGGCTGACGTTCTGTTTAGACCATGCAAGTTTTCTATTGCTTCAATTTAATTGTATGCAACAGGCAAGAAACTTGCACCGTGTAAATGGGCCTTTATATTACACTTTTTAAGGCCCATTTACACAGTGCAAGTTTCTTGCCTGTTGTTGCATACAATTTTATTGAAGCAATAAATTATTTGAATGGCTGGCGTTCTGTTTAGACCATGCAAGTTTTCTATTGCTTCAATTTAATTGTATGCAAGAGGCAAGAAATTGCACCGTGTAAATGGGCCTTTAGTTTTACACTTGCTTATCATTATGGTAAACTAAAACAAAAAATAGGTAAACTTTCGTTGTTGCATTCTATATCTATTTTAAAATAACTAATCGAGGAAACATTTTTTTTCAGAAGATATAATGTACTTTACATCTTACAAAATATACTGAAACTATTTTAAGGGTAAATTCAGTCCATGATACTGAACAACTTTCCCCAAGGAAGATATGAAAAACAATTTTTAACTTTCCATACAAACTTGGATCAGCTGATCGGTCAACTTGTATGGGAGGCCAAACATTATTCTTCATGTTTCGACGTATGTTCTTTGGGGAAAGTTGTTCAGTATTAGGGCCTGAATTCACCCTTGAAATAGTTTCAGTATATTTTGTCACACCCTACCTATATACCCAATATATACCTATACAATACATTCATACGTACTCACCACGCCCACCATAACAGTGTGCGTAGCCATGTGTTTTATGTACACACACACACACACACACACACACACACACACACACACACACACACACACACACACACACACACACACACACACACACACACACACACACACAACATACTGATAACGTATAGAGGTAAGACAGGGCCTACGACCGTAAAGTTCAATAAACAGGTAAGGTTTCATTTTTTCAGTTTCATAAAACGAAACTTTGTAAGATATTGTATGTAGTAAAAAAAAAAGTTTATAAAGAGTACTTACTTATAATATATAAAATACATTTGCTTAGCTTTTTAAAAGATATTCGTATGGGCTTTTTAATTTAACCATCGCGTGTGAGTAGGCACACGACCTTGTATTATTTAGGTTGAGTTGATATCAGTCCACTGCCGGATTTTCTTTTTTTTTACGACTGAGTATAATGAACAAAAATATAAAGTTATAGGAACTCTTTACGAGCGTTATATATTTTACTTTATTAAAAAAAAAAAACTAAGAAATTAACGCTTCTTAACACATGTATGATAAAAACATTGACTAATTAAGTAAACCTTTGAATTCTAACTGACCGTCACTTATAAAAAAAAATACAATTTTTTTAATTTACGTTTACTAAAAATATTTTCGTTATTATTTTATAAAAGACCTTTTTTTTACTTAATTATTTAAAAAAAACCTTGAAAAAAGTTTTAATTTTCAAACAAACTCACGCGGACAAAATCAGAAGCAGAACCTTAGGAATATACGTACCTTATCCTCTTGATATCCAAGTAGCTTCACTTTTTACGAGTGCTTCAGAATATTTAAAAACACTGAATAAAATTGAACCGAAGTCGTGTTCTTGACAAAGAATGTAGTAAATACACTTGCTCTCAATGCCAGGTGCACGTCGGTAATGCGGGAAAATTCAGGCCGGGAAAGACCAACCCTCTCATGCTAGCCATCCCTGTCTGTAAGTCTAGCTATCTTACTCTCTCGTTTAGACTGTAAGCGGTGGTGTTGGATATTAAAATAAAATGTTATTCCTAAATCTGTTAGCTCCGTACTTTCGATGAGATAATTATTTTTATTAATCTTACACACAGCTTTCACTATCACGTCTTAATCGTTAACGGGGCAGACAGAGCCTAGGCGGTAAGTCCCAGGCCACATGGTGGGCATGAAGGTGGTTAAACAAAATCATAATTTCATAACAGTGATCGGTTTTTAACCGCATTGCTTGTTGATACTCGTATGATTTAGATCTCGCCCATTCCCTCGATCGGCTTTTACGATCTGCACGGGGAGAAAAGCAGCTGGTACATTGTATGTTTTGTTCTTTTCTCCCAGACCAGCAAGGAAGGATTTCTTTATTAATCTTAAGTATTTAATACGGTAAATGATAGAAAACTTTACAGGATGTAGCAAAATATACTAAAACTATTTTATAGGTAAATTCAGTCCATGATATTGAACAACTTTTCTCAAAGAACATATATAACGTCTAACAAAATATACTGAAACTATTTTAAGGGTGAATTCAGTCAGTGATATTGAACAACTTTCCCTAAGGAACATATGTCGAAATATAAAAAATAATTCTTGGCTTTTCATACAGACTCGGATCAGCTGATCAGTCAACTTGTATGGGAGGCCAAAAATTATTTTTCATATTTCGATATATGTTCCTTGGGGATAGTTGTTCAGTATCATGATACTGAACAACTGAAACTTTTTTAAGGGTGCTATTTTAATACCCTTAAAATAGTTTCAGTATATTTTGTTAGACCCTGATAACAAAGAATGAAAAATAAACTTCTGGCCTCTCATACATATTGATCAACCAGCTAATCGTGTTTGTATAGAAAGCAAAACAATATTTTTATATATGTTCAGTGTTCAGTATCATAACGATATTCAGTATCATGGACCGCACTTGTCTGTCTGTCTGTTTGTCATACACAGCAAATTTGCTACGAAACTACTGGACCGATTTTAAATAGGTATATATTTTTTATTATTTCGTAGATCAGTATTTATAAAGATTTTTTTAAAATAGGCGAAAACGGACCATTTCCCCCCAACGAAACTACTGAACCGGTTGAGTTGAAATATGGTACATTTACATTATGTAAGTAAGTAAAAATTTAAAAAACCCCTTTTTCACTTATGGTGGTAAATTATAGACATTAAACAATAAAAAGTTTTGTAAACTATATTGTGTGATATATCAAATGAAAGAAATTTTTATGGGTAATTTTAAATATGATTTTTATTATTTTTTTAGATTGATATTTTTGAAGTTATTCACAAAAATAAATCTTTTAATTCTTAATCTATAGATTACAGGAAAACCTATGAAAAGTTAAAAATTATGGGGGGTAAGTATAAAAAATAAACGGCCAAGTGCGAGTCGAACTCGTACATGAAGGGTTCCGTACCTCCGTACAATGTTTTAAAACACTGAAGAAACACGTCTTTTGTATGACGACCCCCTTTAATTTTTAATTTTATCTTATTTTTAGTATTTGTTAGTATAGCGGCCATAATAATACATAATCTGTGAAAATTTCAAGTTTCTAGTTAATTCCATTATAAAGATCTAGTTAAAAAGACTGAAAAAACACGTTTATTCTATGACGACCTCCTTTAATTTTTAACTTTTTTTTATTTTTAGTATTTGTTGTTATAGCGGCCACAGTAATACATAATCGGTAAAAACTTCAAGTGTCTAGCTATTACGGTTCAAGAGATAGAGCCCTGTGACAGACGGGCAGACTCGCACTTGACCAGTTTATTCAAATTTGGAATACGTATGGTCGTCATCAACGCGTTTTACAAATATGAATGTACATACATACATACTATCACGTTTTTATTACTAACTAGCTGACCCGGCGAACTTCGTTTCGCCCTTTCCCGTTCCCTTTTCCATAATTTCTCACCGTTTAAACCTTCCCTGGACTTTCATGAATATTTCAAGACCAAAATTAGCCAAATCGGTTCAGCCGTTCTCGAGTGTTAAGCAGACTAACGAACAACAATTCATTTTTATTTATATAGATGGGGCAGACAGGGCATTTTAGGTATTGCTGCTCTAAGCAGACGGAGCCATGGCCGCAAGATTTAAGGTGAATATATAAGCAAATGGCCTTGAAGTGTGAAATAAATGGTTTACTCGTAAATATGGTGATCATTTCCATATTTCTCTTCGTCATGCACTAGATAGCCCTTTAAATTATTTTATGAACTGCCGTTGAAACTATTATTGGTGATCCGTCTAGCTTTAAAACTTGCCGTGGCCATATACCATATGGCCATATACCATTCCATAGGCCATACCTTAATCAATGCGAAACCTAAAACCTCCATCAATAACTTACGATTTTATATATTTTTTCCTAACCAAAGAACTTAAACATTCTCACCCACCATCACCACGCTAAAAGTGGCCTTAAAGGTGAATATATAAGCAAATGACCTTGAAGTGGCGCCCTCATTAGAAATAAATTGTTAACTCGTAAATATGGTGATAATTTCCATATTGCTCTTCGTCATGCACTAGATAGCCCTTTAAATTATTTTATGAACCACCGTTGAAAGTATTTACATTAGTCCGTCTAGCTTTAAAACTTACCTCCGCCAAAAGTAGCCACGGCAAGTTTTAATGCTAGACGGATCACCAATAATAGTTTCAACGGCAGTTCATAAAATAATTTAAAGGGCTATTTTTTTTATTTATTTATTTAACTTTATACACAAATACAAGTGTAATGGCGGACTTAAAGCCTAAGGCCTCATCTACCAGTCAACCAACCGGGTGATGGCTTTCTAGTGCATGACGAAGAGAAATATGGAAATTATCGCCATATTTACGAGAAAACCATTTATTTCACACTTCAAGGCCATTTGCTTATATATTCACCTTAATGAGAATATTTCTTTATCATCTTATATTTCTTTAGTGAAAACGACACCAAATAAAGGTTAAGTAGCACTGCCTGTAAACTCTGATTAGGTATATATTTCTTTATACCTAATCAGATAACTTAATCCTAAGCCGTAAATTGGGTAGATGACTGGGTCAAAAATAAAAAATAAAACGTCACAAAATAGTGTCACTTGTCATTGATCATATCAATTTTCAACAAGATTTTAGATTTATGAATGCACTAGTCTGATTTTTTATTCCGTAGAATTTAGACAGCTGAAAATTTTGACATGTCAGAGATTACAAACCTTTTTCGCCGGGCACATATTTTTATTAAATTCCAGGTTTCAATAAAAGTCTGAACATCGAAGTCTGTTCATTTTATTTGTTAGTGAATGTAACCATTTCGCACGCTCCAAATCAAAAGGAGATTTACGGCGAGCGATATTTACGTCCCTTTTCATTACGACTATATTAATTTAATATTAGATTTTAGAGAAATTGTACTAGCTTGCTACCGCAGCCAATAAAAAAAATACGAATTTAGTTTTATTTAAATTAGTAGTTAATTTTTTTACGAAAAAAATTGTTTTCAAATGCTTTGAAAAGGTTTATTATACATGAATTAGTAGGGAGTGATGCCGGCTAAAGAAAAATAACCTGCTAACTTAAAATTATAACTTTGATAATTCAGTATTAAAAAATGTCAATACATTTTAAATATACCAGAAAGTTTAAAATTTATATTTTTCAAGGTAAAACATAAAAATTTATCCCGAATTTAATTTTTTATTGCCTTTAAATGGGTTCCCTTTTTAGCTAGAGAGCTTTTTTAGTTGCAACACTTTTGAAATGTCAGAATTCTACGGAATAAAAAATCAGACTTTTATATTATGACATGCCTGTGTCACTCCCGGTTAGGTATCGAAAATGTACCTAGACATTATTACTATGCGCGCAGGCGGCCCCTCCGGATGGTAAATTCAGTTAGGTATACGAATCGTTTGTCCAGAGTAATAAGAATGAAATTGGCTTACAATGGATGTCTAGTTATCTATACGAAAAGGTGCTGAGTTCTGACGTGAGCTAAATTAAACCATATCGCTAGCCACATTGAGTAGATATTTCTTTAAATTTCTTTGCTAAATGAGACTCCTGTACGTTAGTATTATTTATTATGTGATTAAGAGCGCTATTTGACTCGGAAAAATTATGACGTCACGGTTCTGATTTTCATACAAATCCTGACTTGACTTTTTGTCATCTAGCGGATTCCTACACTCCCCAATAGAAGCTTCGGAGTTTTTGGCGGGAAGTCAAGGTGTTTGGTTGGGGTTTTCTTTAAATTATTTTGCAAATTGATTTTAGTGGACCTTATAATATGAAATTGGTGTTGTTTGGTGTTATTAATGCTAATGCTCATGAACAATATGTGAAATAGTAAAAGTGGACAGTCATAGTACGGCTGTAGTGATATTTGTTTCGCGGACTGTGTGGCGTCTTCGGGCGTCGTCCGCCACTTAATCGGCTATGAAAACCAGTGGACTCGTATAGATTTGTCGCCAGAAGCTCCCTTAAAGCAATCAAAGGTCTACACCAACCTTTGATTGTAACTTGTTAGGAAAAAAGAATTTCCCACGTTTTATTAACTTATTCCTGGCTAAATACGCAGTAGCGTCAAGCCATAAATTAAAAAAAATTAAAAATAAATAGAAGCTTCCCGTAGGAGATTTAGAATGTGTAAGAAACTAAAGTAATCTAGTCTAGCAGTTGCTACAGTTGCTGTGACAATTGTCTGATCCTCGTTAGCCGCTAAGCCTACTCGCGAGTGAAATATGGACACCTCATTGAAGTTAAAACATCAGCTGCTGTTAATCAGCGGTTGTTCAACACGAGCAACATTTTGCTTAGCTAGCCCTCTTGTGCTTCTGTGGCACACATGATGCATGTTATGTTAAGTTAGTATTAAGATATTTAATGTATTTATTTTCATTCATTCATTCATTCATTTAATCACAAACAATTTTTACATTGTGTCTGATATATGTCATAATATAAATTTAAGTCCATACGATAATATTAGTAAAATTTCACTAGTCAATATATTAAAATTTACGTTAAATCATCAATTAATTAATAAATACATGTCAACAATAATAATAATTTTTCAAAAAAATGTATAAAATGAGGATCACATAAAATATTCCTTAACAGCGTAATAGTTTCTTTTCAACAAGAACGCCTTCAATTCCTGTTTAAAGAGCTTAAGACTTTCTACCTTTTTGATCTCGTTGGGCAATTTGTTATAAGCTTTGAAAGCCAAATATTGCACACTGTGTTCCATTATTTTTAAATTCGGCATTAAGTTGTGTTTAAGAGCCTTCCTGCGAGTCTCTTCGCGTGCTTGCCTTATTTCACTTGTCTCTATTGCCGGTAATCGTTTCTTCAGATCCGTTAAAAGAACAAATAAGTACAGATTTGGAACAGTTAGTATGCCCAGAGTGAAGACTCCCACGGTGGGATTCCTACCATTGCACGTATGGCGCTCTTCTGTATCACAAAAGCTCGGTCTTGATTGTAAAGATAGCTGTTTCCCCATAGTTTAATGCTATATCGTAGCTTTGACTCCACTAGGGCATGGTAGACTTTTTTTAGATGTATCAACGATATTTCGTTCCTTAATGTCCTGATAGCATAGCAAGCCGACGAGATAGACTTCTCTAGTGATCCCAGTTCTTTCTTCCAATTCAAAAATTCATCAATATGTAATCCTAAAAATTGAGTGTCTCGAACAATGTTGACTTTATCTCCATTTAGATTGATGTCCAGTGTATCTGAATTTTTAGCCGTCGTTTTAAAAAGTATGACCTTAGTTTTGTTGTGATTTAGTTTAAGTTTATTGGCAATAAACCAGTCATTAAATGCACTTAATAATGTATTAATTTTATGTTCTAAATTTTCTATGTTATTGTCAGAAACTACGGCATTCGTATCATCCGCGTATAATATTAATTTTGTGTCATTGTGTACGTTTAAGATATGTTTAACCAGGTCATTAGTAAATATAAGAAACAGTATAGGTCCTAAAATAGATCCCTGCGGTACTCCCTTTTTAATTGAAAGTAGTTTGGATTTGACCACGTGTTCAGTATCGTTTTCTACCGTATTTAGTTCAACAAACTGTTTTCTACCTTCTAAATAGGATTTAAATAATAAAAGTATATTACCACGTACCCCATAGTACTCTAGCTTTTGTAATAAGATGTTGTGGTCAACTGAATCGAATGCAGAGCTAAGGTCAAGAAAGAGACAAGCCACTTTCTTTTTTTCATTTATCTTTTTTACGATTTCATCTATTAAAGCATCTATAGCCTCCCTTGTTCCAATATTTTTACGGTATCCATACTGTTGATCTTCTAAAACCGTTATCTTCTAGATGTTTCACAAGCCGCGTTTTTATGATCATACCAAAAATTTTTGAAAATATTGATAGGACTGAAATTGGTCTAAAGTTTTTGGGATCATTTCTGGAACCTTTTTTATGTATGGGAACTACTCTAGCAATTTTAATTTGGTCAGGGAAAGTATTTTGTGTTACACACATGTTGAAAAAATGAGTCAAAGGTATTAATAGGATGTCAATGTTATCTTTTATTACTTTAGTTGGTATTTCGTCATAGCCACATGATTTCTTGGAATCCATTGATTTGAGTATCTTTCTGATTTCTTGTGGTGTGATCATTGCCCACTGCATGTCATTTTGGATTTTTCCAACATTTGCCTTTAACATGTGTATAGGATTCCTGGTTACAGTGGGTACTTCAGATTGTTTAATGAAGTGATTACACAATATATCAGCCACTTCTTGTTGGTTATGAATTGTTTTACCATCTGTTTAGAGAATGATATCTCTTTTCATATTTTTACTTCTCTTTCCTCTGTGTTTGTTAATAATTTTCCAGATACCCTTAGTAAATTTTTTTTCTGTGTCAATTTCTGCTTTAACAGCAATTTTTTTTGCATATTTTAATACCCTTCTATAAATCCTAATATAATTTGATCTGTATTTTTGTACAGACAAGTGACACTCAGTTTTGTTAGAATTACACAAAAATCGCTTCATTTTACTAGCGACCTTAATACCTGCTGTGGTCCAAGATGCTCTTTTTTTCATACGATTAACCTTTATTTTTTCTTTTTAAAACATGAATTGTAAATTTCCGTAAATCTTTAAGAACCCATTTATTCCCATTTTGTTCCAGTCACACTGTATAATTTTCTTTCGAAAAAGATTATTATTCTTGTCATTAAAAATTCTTCTATTGATGTAACAATATTGTGCACTACCTCTGTATTGGCTATTTATGTCTAGCGCGAGATTACAAAAAATACCCGCATGGCCGTCAGCTAAATTGTTATGATCCACTTTTGTACTCATAACATGGTCTTCTGGTAGGTTCGTTAGGAAGTTGTCAATACAAGAAAAACCACGAGAAAAGGTGTACTCGTCTTGTATAAGCGCTCTGAAATTATACCTCGTTAACAGATTCAAAAACTCTTTTTTTTTATTGTCATCTACAAGTAAATCAACATTGAAGTCCCCGCAAATTATACACTTCTTGTCAAAATTGGAGTACAAGTTTTTCTAAGCTATACATAAAATCATCAAAATTCTTCTTAGTAGGATTTCTATAAACACAAAATAGATTGAGATTAGTTTCAATATCTCTGACACCACTTATTTCAAAAACTTCACTCTTATACATATTTTTACACATGGGTATATCTTCTTTTTTTCTGTTTACCTGCCCAAGTATTAGTGAACCTAATTTTTCAATTGTATGTGTGTGTAAATAAATATTTTATCTATCTATCTAAGTTTTGAACCTACACTGTGATTCCCAAGAAAGTAGTATGTTCAACGAGATCTAATGTTTGGCTGTCCAGTAGCAACGTAAACAGTAAACATGTTTACGTTGGTCGGTAAACAAAATAAAGCTGTAGGTACTTATATCATATTTCCGTTACATTCAGAAGGTTTTAATTGTGAACAATAGATACACAATCCTCTTATCAAACACAACACAGCGTGGAACTCCATTAAGCAGCTTATAGTTTGTTTGTCAAATTTTAAAACACATGGTGGGTTTTCCATATTTCTGCCAAACCAGCGAACGAATTCAAATAGGATTTCGATTACTATAAAACCGGCCAAGTGCGAGTTAAACTCGCGTGGAGAGGGTTCCGTACAATTGATTGAATTCTTATAGGTTTTCCTGTAATCTACAAGCAATGAACTATACTTTTAATTTTTTTTTAAATTTTAGGCTTAGTAGTTTCGGAAATCAGGGGGGGGGGGAATGTCAATTTTCATCTTCTTTCATGAATAAAATCAATATTTGAGATCCTCATAACGATCCCTTTCATTTGATATATGACACAGTACGAGTAAGGTTTGCAAAACGTTTTTTTCAATTTCCTAATTTATCCCTCCAAAATGACCCTTATTTTAAAAAAATATTTATTTACTTTGCTCATACGTGTTTGGGTCATAAGATTACACTATCCTACCAAATTTCACCTGATTCGGTCCAGTAGATTCGGAGCAAATTGGCTGTGACAGACGGACGGACAGACAGACGCACGAGTGATCCTATAAGGGTTCCGTTTTTTCATTTTTTGTGCGGAACCCTAAAAATAAACGAGGCAATTTAAGCTGGTTATCGTGAAAATGCAAGGACCGCGAACTCAATAGAAGGGTGGCATGGGAGGGTAATTTTGAAATTACCTCACAAGCCCTCAATTCGGTCATTATCATCAGAATTTAAGAGCGACGCGACACTGCTTTCACCTTTTCCTTGACTTCCTTCATATAGCTGTGCCTTATAGCTGCCATATACGAGTAGCTGTGCCTGTCAATTTGGTACTTGACACAATTTTTTATTATTATTCATATCCACGCTGGCCAGCGTGGAGAGTCTAATCCTCTGACTGCTCTGGCTAATATATGGCTCTGGTAGTACAGAGAGGGTCGTGCTCCTGCAGTAGAGTCTAAAAGTGGCCAAGTGCGAGTCGGACTCGCCCATGAAGAGTTCCGTAGCAGCTAGTAACATTTTACGATTTATGACGTATTAAAAAAAAAACTACTACTAGATCTCGTTCAAACCAATTTTCGGTGGAAGTTTGCATCTCGTAAATATATATTTTTTTTAGTTTTATCATTCTCTTATTTTAGAAGTTACAGGGTGGGGGACCAACATTTTACCACTTTGGAAGTGTCTCTCGCGCAAACTATTCAGTTTAGAAAAAAATGATATTAGAAACCTCAATATCATTTTTGAAGACCTGTCTATAGATATCCCACACGTATGGGTTTGATAAAAAAAATGGTTTTAGTTTCAGTTCTAAGTATCCCGGACCCCCATAATTTATTGTTTTTTTCAATTTTTGTGTAAAAATCTTAATGTGGTGGTGACATACGGACGGACAGACAGACATGACGAATCTATAAGGGTTCCTTTTTTTGCCATTTGGCTACGGAACCCTAAAAAGACCTGATGATGATGATGATTCATATCCTAAAGTAACATAATTTGTTAATTAAGTAATTAGCCTTTAATATCTGGTGAAAAGGGAAACTGACAAATAATAGAAAAAGGATGTACCTACTTACATTTAGAAATTTCGAAAAAGATAACGAGATATTCCCACCACGCTCCCACTTTTGTTCATACTATTATTTAAAATGCTAATTACTGCCTCATTACCCGACTGCGCCAGAAGCAGGGTTATGTTTTTCAAGTGTGTAAATATATAAATAAATATATCCGAACAAATTACACCCAAAGTAAGTTTTAAACTTGTGTTATGGGATACTAACTCAACGATACTATATTTTATGGCAAATACATATATAGATAAACACCCAAGACCCAGGACAATTTGAAAAAGGCCATTTTCCAACTTGCCCTTGCTGGGGATCGAACCCAGAACCTCCGGATAAGCGGTCTAGAGTGTTAACCATTACGCCACGGAGGTCGTATGTATGTATGTAGTATGTATGTATGTATGTATGTGTGTTTGTATGTAAATTTCTTTGGCACCTCTTCAGCCTAAACGGCTTGAGATGATGGATTTTAGCTTGAGAGGTGTCGTTAGATTTGACCTGACTCTGAGAGTGACACTAGGTATGTCAAAAATTTAAATAATTCAAAATGGCTGATTTTCGTGCCAAATTATGTGTCTTTAAAAAAAAATTTTATTCAAATCCTATCGAGTGGGGTATCAAATTAAAAGATTTGTAAAAGGATTACAAAAATATATACAACTTATATGTTAGCAGTCGGGATTTTTGTTTTTTTAATAATTACTTGGTTAATAACCAATTTTCTTGCTGTTTTCTGAAAAGATTTACTTATTATCTCGCTATTTGTTGTTTCGTAAAAAGTATTGAACAAAATTAAACACAGTCAAGTATCCAATTTATCATTTCATTCAGTTGTTAAAAAAAAAGAAGCTGCCACAGAGCAGGACAGAAATATATACTTAAATAATATTTAAAATTTTAACAAAATAAACCGGCCAAGTGTGAGTTAAACTCGCGTGGAGAGGGTTCCGTACAATTGATTGAATTGTTATAGGTTTTCCTGTAATCTACGAGTACAAGCAATGAACTATACTATGTATTTTTTTCAAAATTTTAGGCTCATTAGTTTTGGAGATCAAGGAGGGAATGGTCAATTTTCGTCTTCTTTCATGAATAAAATCAAAACTATTAACTTTACAATAATAACAAAAATATATTTGGGATCCTCATAACGACCCCTTTCATTTAATATATGACACAGTAAGGTTTGCAAAACTTTTTGAAGTGAAAACTTCTTTAGCGGCGTTGTGCACTTTTTTGTAATGGGTAAAAAATGTTAAACTCGCGTCAGGACACTTTTTAATGTAATATAAATTGTCATGTTTGTGTACGATAGCGCAATAAATAAATATTGTATCCTACCACATAAATGATAGTACTTTTATACTGATAATTAAGGTGAAGATATAGGCAAATGGCCTTGAAGTGGCGCCCTCATTTGAAATAAATTGTTAACTCGTAAATATGGAGATAATTTCCATATTGCTCTTCGTCATGCACTAGATAGCTCTTTAAATTATTTTATGAACCACCGTTGAAAGTATTTACATTAGTCCGTCTAGCTTTAAAACTTGCCTCCACCAAAAGTGGCCACGGCCAATAATAGTTTTAATGGCAGTTCATAAAATAATTTAAAGGGCTATCTAGTGCATGACGAAGAGCAACATGAAAAATTATCACCATATTTACGAGTTAACAATTTATTTCATACTTCAAGGCCATTTGCCTATATCTTCACCTTAAAGCAATTCGTGCAAAATTATTCCCTAACCATTCCAAAATATCAAAAATGCACAACGTTGATATTCAAGTTTTCACTTCTGCCAGCACTCCCGGAGTGCAACCCGTCCTTTTTTTTTTAATTACCTAATTTGTTCCCCGAAAACGACCCATATTTTGAAAAATTTTTAGTTACTTTCCACATATGTGTTTGGGTCATAGGATTACAACATTCTACCAAATTTCACCTGATTCGGTCCAGTCACAGATCTGTATATACTAGATAAATAAAATCTTTCAATTTGTATGGCAACCTACAGTGCCAGTTTTGAACTGTCAAACGTAACGTCAGTGGTGACATTTAGTGATGAGAACATTCTGTTTGCGCTAAATCGATTCAAAGACACCGACCAAGTGAATGAAAATGAATTAAAATTCGATTTTCAGTCGATTAAACAATCACAATTATTAGAAGCTTCTCGCCGTTTGCAACTCTGTATGTATGTGCACTTAGAACTACGCAATGGATTTTAATGCCTTTTCATACAAATCAGCGCTCAATCAAACGGATTTTCTATGGGAGGACGAAAAATTTTCATGGATTTTTAATAACTTTTTTTTATACAAAGTAGTATCATATCATGAGTGATATCAGTATTATGGACTGAACTTGGTCCAAAAATTTGGCTGGTGGTTTAAAAATCAGCCTGTATACATATATTTAGAACGAAAATCGAGTACTGAGTGCACTGAGTGTACAAAATTAATGAAGAAAGTACAGTGCTCGATTTTTTCAATAGAGGTATAACTACGTGAGTACTGGTTCTTATTCTGTGGTATAACCTTAGACTTTTGAGCAAAATGGGGTATAAGTTTTAGCAATTACTTGCGTTCCCTTCGTCCTAGGAGGTCTGGGAATCTGATGTCTACGTGTTCGTCTTGTGAAGGCGTAGTTTTATTGGTATAGTTAAGTTATGAAATACTCTGTCTTCTGTGATTTTGTGAATTTTTAAGAATCTAAATCCGTCCATATATAACGCTAAAGCAAAATTTTCCAAGTTTTCCCTCCTCCACTCCCCCTTTTTTGCAACATTTTGTATAGAATAATTAAGTCCTTATGCTCGACCACGAATATACGCGACAGCGACGTCGCTGTTGCGTATATTCGTGGCCGAGTGGTTAGTATGCCTCTCAATACTGAAATCCGTCGATAAATAAAGCTATTGCAAACTTCCCCCACTTCTTCCCCTTATTTTCCCCCCAATCAAAAATCGCGATTGACTTAAAAATTTAAATAAATCAAGGAACTTGCGTGCCAATTTTCGTCAAAATCGGTTGAAAAATGTGATCTGTAGACGAGAATAGACAGACAAAATAATTTTTCAACTAATCTCGAAACTGAGACGCTTTGCTCGCTCGGTCAATAAATGTTATTTTCTACAAATATATTACAAACACACTTATGCCAAAATATCTCAAACCAAACATTAGGTACCTCTCAAACCAATGTTTCCCTAATCGATTTAGAGTCATAACATAACACTGTACAACACTATCGTTAAAATAACGCTTCATTTGAACGACTAATGACAAGTGTATGACAACGAATGAATGAGAAAGTATCTAATCGTTTTATTTTCTTTGCGTGTTATAAATACTAGGCCATCAAATGTTGTTACTAATGTAAGCAATGGATTATGAATATGCGATATTCACTCAGTCAGCAGTTTTCAGTATAAAAGTTAAACAAAACATGAAATATTAATTTTAAAATAAATTGAATACTATTTAATAAGAAATTTACTTACGGATGAAAGGAAACTTTTTCTTAACGTCCTCCAACATTTTTTGACGTGTTTCTGCAGCTCAAAACTGCACAAATAGGCATTTTTCTGCAGAGCGTTTTAGGTTAGGTGCAATAAGCTGTCATACACGGACTAAAGACATTTTGAATGAAGTCTAGTTTACTTCAGTTGGACACGCAAGTACATTCATAGGCTGTGTCTATCTTGATCCATGTTCTGTGGGTCCAGTAGATTCGAAGCAAATTGGCTGTGACAGACGGACGGACAGACAGACGCACGAGTGATCCTATAAGGGTTCAGTTTCTTTCATTTTTTGTACGGAACCCTAAAAAACAACCTACTTCAATTTTTTTAGGAGATTCTTCCATATCTCCAAAGTTCTTCATCATATCTTCACCAAATTAAAATGAATCATTAAAATCGGTTCACAATTGGCGAAGATATCGCGTAACAAACATACATTAAAAAAATAAACCAGCCAAGTGTGAGTTAAACTCGCGAGGAGAGGGTTCCGTACAATTGATTGAATTCTTATAGGTTTTCCTGTAATCTACAAGCAATTAACTATATTATTAATTTTTTAAAAATTTTAGGCTCTGTTGTTTTGGGGATCAGGGGGGAATGGTAAATTTTCGTCTTCTTTTATGAATAAAATCAAAACTATTTATTTTACAATTATAATAAAAATATATTTGAGATCCTCACAACGAGCCTTTTCATTTGATATATGACACAGTAAGGATTGCAAAACTTTTTTTTTCAATTTCCTAATTTGTACCCCGAAAATGACCCTTATTAAAAAAAAAATATTTATATTGCACATATTATTATGTGTTTGGGTCATAGGATTACAACATTCTACCAAATATCACCTGATTCGGTCCAGTAGATTCGGAGCAAATTGGCTGTGACAGACGGACGGACAGACAGACGCACGAGTGATCCTATAAGGGTTCCGTTTTTCATTTATTGTACGGAACCCTAAAAATATAAAAAAATACTGTCGAATTGATAACCTCCTCCTTTTTTGAAGTCGGTTAAAAAACAGTGGCACTCCGGGAGTGCCGACAGAAGTGAAAACTTTAACAAGGCGGTGTCGTCTCAGAATACTCCCGGATCCGACTACCGCGATACCGGAGAGAAAAACTGGTCGTCTGTTCAAAACCTTAGCCTACCTACATAACACCATGACCTAATAACCTCATGACTGCCTAGTCAAAGGATAACAGCGTTTTGTGACTTGTAACTCCATCTGGAATGCACTGGATGAACTATGTGTGCAGCTAAAATATGTAGGCGAAACCTCGAACCCTGGGAATGCATCGAAATTCCAGTACCTATAGTATAGAGGGCGTTGCATTTAGTATGCCTTTGTATCTTTCGAGGATAGCTCCATCTAGGGCATTAATGCTACCCAAAATATTAGTAAAGACAATTCAACAATACTATGATAGAAATGGGAACCTCACAAAGAGAATACTCTTGTCAGATTGTCATTGACATAAAGATGTCGACACACAGTTCACAAGTAATTATAAAAAAAAAGACGACGGGTTGCACTCCGGGAGTGCCGGCAGAAGTGAAAACTTGAATATTATCGTTGTGCATTTTTGATATTTTAGAATGGTTAGGGAATAATTTTGCACGAATTGCTTTAATATCAGTATAAAAGTACTATCATTTATGTGGTAGAATACAATATTTACACAAACATGACATTTATATTACATTAAAAAGTTTATCTCTCAGCTAAACGAAACAACAGGCGCAGGCATACATTTTCGCCGCGCCGTAGAAAGAGAGGGGGATACTTCCTCTCCTACGCCGCGCCGGCTGTCTACTCTCCATCCGTCTTACGAATTTTCGATTAGGACACGTGTCCTGACTCGAGTTTAACATTTTTTACCCATTACAAAAAAGTGCACAACGCCGCTAAAGAAGTTTTCACTTCAAAAACATTGTTTTTAATTATGAAAATGAATTCTCATATTTGGTAAAGTGGTAATTTTGGTAAAGTAGACTTTAAGCACCCAAACGAATGTTTCCTGTAGTAAAAAAAAATCCCGAGAAAACAAATAAGTATACATTAAAAAAAACTTGTAAAATAAAACTTCAAAATACCGGTCGTAAAATAAAAAGTGAAAATATCCGTGTATTGTATGTCATCATAGAAAATAAAATTCCTTTGTTATTTTATTGTCACTAAAAACACAAAATGGTCGTAAGAGCCATAAACCCCAAAGGCGCTTAGGCCCCTTGTGCCAACTCCGCTACGTCTCACGAATTTTCGATCAGGACACGTGTCCTGACGCGAGTTTAAATTTTTTTACCCATTACAAAAAAAGTGCACAACGCCGCTAAAGAAGTTTTCACTTCAAAAAAAAAACTAAATACCCGACTGCCTGATACAAGGAGAACGTGAGCGAAATAACATTTAAACATATAATTTTTATAGGCCTTACCCTTTGGTACAATCTTAATCTCAGCCTTTCTATGCCAGTTCACCGCAGAGGGTTATTTATGCATTATTTTATTGAGAAAGCTAAAAAGCTCTAGAACGCCTTACCAGTTGACGTTCGAAAGGCTTCTTCTTCTCGAGTTTAAACTGAAAGGCTAAAAGGTGCTTTCCATTTAAGAAAGGTGGTTTAAGAAAGAAAATGTGCCTTAAACATTTTCTTCAAAAACTGCCAGATAGTTCTTAGTATATGTGGGATTTGTCGCCGTTGTTGACAATAGTTTTTCTTCCTATTTGTGATTCTACACAAGTAGGTATCGTTTATTATTGTGTGAATTATTTGTACGTAGTTTATTGTTTTAATCATCTAATAAAGTCGAACAAAATATACTGAAACTATTACTCCATAACTTTCCCCAAGAAACATAAGTAAATCGAATTCTTCTTCGTCTAAGCGTATGGGTTGCATCCTTAGCTGTGCTGCTTCGGAGCCCAAGGTGCGCTTTCCCGCTTTTTCTACTCCAAATATACTTCCCAACATGCATTTCAATGGTCACACCTTGCAAAATGAAGAAGAAATAGCCGGAACAGTTCAAATGATTTGGCTATAGTTTTACGACCGGCTGCCTGCCTGATGTCAACCCTCTTTGGGAATGTATTTGTGCGAAAAGTTCTACAACCGGCCGCCGCCCAACGTTAACCCTCCTTGGGAATGCAATTGTAGCACGAGATGTTGTGTGTGCTTCGTCCTTAAGTCGCCTCTTACAACATCCACAGGAAGAGATAGAGTGGTCCTATTCTAACTCTTGTTTTAGCGCGTATGGTTAGTTGGGTCTTTTCCTAGGTAGTAGTTTGACCGTGTGGTGACAGCAGGGTAGACTACGATTTGTCACCACCACTGTCTTCTCCCACGGATGTCGTAAGAGGTGCCTAAAGGTCTCTAGTCTAGCAATGGACTTGCTGGTCTGAGAGAAAAGTTAAAAAAAACCGGCCAAGTGCGAGTTAAACTCGCGTGGAGAGGGTTCCGCACAATTGATTGAATTCTTATTAATTATAATTATAGGTTTTCCTGTAATCTACAAGCAATGAACTATATTTCGTATCTTTTCAAAATTTTAGGCTCAGTAGTTTTCGAGATCAGGGGGGGGGGGATGGTCAATTTTTGTCTTCTTTCATAAATAAAATCAAAACTATTTATTTTATAATTATAACAAAAATATATTTAAGATCCTCATAACAAGCCCTTTCATTTGATATATGACACAGTAAGGTTTGCAAAACTTTTTTTTTCTATTTCCTAATTTATCCCCCGAAAATGACCATTATTTAAAAAAAATATTTACTTTGCACATATGTGTTTGGGTCATAGAATTACACCATCCTACTAAATTTGACCTGATTCGGTCCAGTAGATTCGGAGCAAATTGGCTGTGACAGACGGACGGACAGACAGACGCACGAGAGATCCTATAAGGGTTCCGTTTTTTTAATTTTTTGTACGGAACCCTAAAAAAGAATGTACTTACCTAAGTAGGTAGACATTTTAAATAGACATAGAGCTAGGAACCTGTTCTTTTTCTAAAACTAATTTTCCACCTATCAATTCAATATCTTGATTATGCATCCTATCTTCCTCGTACGAGGATAGGCTGAATTTTTTTAATTTTTTTTATGTGTACCGTAACTTATCTCTACTAATAATTATAATATTCGACCTCTCCTCCTTTGTTTATGACATGTATGTATACTGTTTTTATACGTTATATACGAGTATAAATGTATGTATGTAGGTATATTATATGTACTTACACAATATATTGGTATATCTATATTATTTAAACTCTTAAGTTATTTATAAATTTTTAATTCATCTTGGTATTTTACTGTTTCATCATCATCATCATCAGATATTTTTAGGGTTCCGTACCCAAAGGGTGCAAACGGGACCCTATTACTGAGACTCCGCTGTCTGTCCGTCTGTCACAGGGCTCTATCTCTTGAACCGTAATAGCTAGACACTTGAAATTTTCACCGATTATGTATTACTATGGCCGCTATAACAACAAATATTAGAAATAAGATAAAGTTAAAACTTAAAGGGGGTCGTCATACAAGAACCGTGTTTCTTCAGCGCTTTAAAACATTGCCTTACAATTTTGTTGTACAATACTTTCTTCATCGCACCACCTTTTATTTTTCAGCACACCTGTTTTTCCTGTCACCCAAAGGTAGCCTGTAAGAGATTGCCTTGGCGATAAGGCCACCTATTGTATACCTATAATAATAATTTATATGTGTTTTCGTTGCAATAAAGTGTTCACTTACTTACCGTCTTACCATAGTCTATTTTCTAAAGTGGAATCCCCACAGCCGTCGCTTGCTCCGCAGCTCTCAGTTTTATTAACAGGTTCCTGTAGCCACCTTCCGGCTACATCATTAGATCAGCTTATTAACATAACAATTTCCTTTGATTTACTTACATACAATCATCAGCATCAGGTCTTTTTTAGTCTCCACTAAAGGAACACGACCCACTCTTTACTACCAGAGACATATATTAGCCAGAGCAGTCAAAGGATTAGGCCTACACTCTCCACGCTGGCCAGACGGGTTAGAGAGGTTGATGTTTACAAGCTTTGATTAACTTGTGTTTCTTAAGTCGTTTTCTACGACATCCACGGGAAGACTTGGAGTGGTCTTATCTGCCGGGAACCACACAGCAAGCTTACATTCAATATTTCATCTCAAACCGGGATCTTTTCTTGAAGCGGTGGTGGACAAGTGGTGGTGGTAGCACTGGCTGTGTGTCTATGAGGCAGGGCTTGTTAACGATACCAAATTCACACTAAAAGTAACATTAAATAACATTATTTTCGTGGTAACGTTATAAAGGGTATCGATAATACAGTTTAAAACGTTATCAATAAACGATAAGTAACGATACTTTTTTTCAATACTTGTAAAATATAATATTTTACAAGTAGAGCTCTGAGAACAATAAATAGCTCTAGTAGCCTACTAGACAAACTCTCATCAATTTATTCTGTCAAATATCGAAAAGAAATGTGTTAACAATACCTTTTACCGTTAATATCATTGGTAACGTTATCTGATTAACGTAAAATAGTGGGAAAAATATCGTTACCCAGCATAACGTTATCTTTGCTTATAACCTTAACGCCGTTTGACAGAATTAACGTTACCAGATTTTTAACGGTATTCCAAGCCCTGCTTTGAGGTACGAGTTCGATCCTCACTGGCGCGATTTGTAACTGCTTAACTTTGACTTGCTTCCAGTGAAGTAAAATATCGTGAGGAAAGCTGCAAAATAGTTCACTAGTGTGTAATAATGACTATTATCTCTCGATAAGAGTCATTGAGCTATGTCAGATGCCTTTAGGCAGTTCGAAAAATCTAAAACCTTAACAAATAACACAGTCGATAAGAAAAAAAACGCGCAAGCGCGAGTCGGACTCGTACATGAAGGGTTCCGTACCACCGTACAATGTTTAAAAACGCTGAAGAAACACGTTTCTTGTATGACGACCCCCTTTAATTATTAACTTTATTTTATTTTTAGTATTCGTTGTTATAGTGGTCATAGTAAAACATAATCGGTGAAAATTTCAGGTGTCTAGCTATTACGGTTCAAGAGATAGAGCCCTGTGACAGACGGACAGACAGACAGACGGACAGACAGCGGAGTCTCAGTAATAGGGTCCCGTTTGCACCCTTTGGGTACGGAACCCTAAAAAAGACTGTTATGACCGACTGTCGTTTTCTTTTATGATCAACTGATATATTCAGGTTTTTTTTTAGTTCTCTTTTCATCAATTACCATTATCAGGTCTTTTGAGGGTTCCGTAGCCAAATGGCAAAAAACGGAACCCGTATGGATTCGTCATGTCTGTCTGTCAGTCCGTCCGTATGTCACAGCCACTTTGGTAAGTAGATGTATTCTGTGAACCGCATTAAGATTTTCACACAAAAATAGCAAAAAAAAAACAATAAATTTTGGGGGTTCCGTATACTTAGAACTGAAATTCAAAAAATTTTATTCATTAATTCCAGATGTGTGGGTATGTCTTCAAAAATGATATTGAGATTTTTAATATCATTTTTTTCTAAATATAATAGTTTGCGCGAGAGCCACTTCCAAAGCGGTAAAATATGTGTCTTCCTTGTAACTTCTAAAATAAAAGAATGATATACTCATAAAACTAAAAATAAATATATGATGTACATTACCATGCAAACTTCCACCGAAAATTGGTTAGTTAAAAATAAGCAGTTTTTTTTTATTACGTCCAAAATCGTAAACCGAAATTTACCTTTCATATTATGTTACTTGCTGCTACTGAAGGGTTCCTTCATGGGCGATTCCAACTCGCACTTGGCCGCTTTTTTTAGTTCTCTTATCATCATTCATCATTATCAGCTCTTTTTAGGGTTTCGTCCAAAAATAAAAAAACGGAACACTTATAGGATCACTCGTGCGTCTTTCTGTCCGTCCGTCTGTCACAGCTAATTTGCTCTGAATCTACTGGACAAAAATCAAGTGAAATTTGGTAAGATGGTGTAATCCTATGACCCAAATACTGATTTGCAAAGTACATAAATATTTTTTTTTAAATAAGCGTCATTTTCGGAGGAAATTTAAAAAAAAAGTTTTGCTAACCTTACTGTGTCATATATATCAAATGAAAGGGCTCGTAATGAGGGTCTCAAATATATATTTTTTTATTGTAAAGTAAATAGTTTTGATTTTATTCATGAAAGAAGACGAAAATTTACCGGGGGAATGGTAATGATCCCTGATTTCCGAAACGACTGCGCCTAAAATTTTGAAAAACATAAAATATAGTTCATTACTTGAAGATTACAGTAAAACCTATAAGATTTTAATTAATTGTACGGAACAAGCCAGGGCAAGTTTGAAAATGACCTTTTTCAAATTGTCCTGGGTCTTGGAAGTTTATCTATTTATGTATTTATCATAAAATATAGTATCGTTGAGTTAGTAGGTATCCCATAACACAAGTTTAAAAAAAAACTTACTTTGGGATAAGCTTTTCCAATATATAGATATTTGTCCCTATATATTTATTTATATCTACCTTTCATATGTGTAAGTGGCCAACAAAGTGGTGGTTAAAGCTAAAAGAACTGGGGTTGTGGTGAGAAATAAAATTCAGATATTTACGACAGTTTGAAATTTATTTTGAAGAAAATGTAGCCAATACTTTTGCACAACACGAGACAACATTGACACTCATACGGTTATAATTATTCTGTTTTACAAACAAATATAAACTAGAATTCCATTGCAATACAATTATTAAAACACAAATTTAAAAAATTTGATAAAATTATTACAATTAATACAAAATACTGGTACTTTACATTCCAATAGCTTACATATTGCTGTATTCCGGAATTTTTAAGATTTATAATTTATCATAAAAAATACTGGTATGCAATCTGCTTTTATTATTTTTATGCCAAAATTTCAGTCTTTAATTGTAATGAAATGTCTAACTTACATACATTATTACATTTTTGTCCTGAAAATAGAACATATTTTAATATCAAACTCATCATAATTTTGGTATTACTGGTTGACAATAAAAATATAACTTATAATTTAAGCACATTTTAAATTTAAAAGTAATTCCCTATACAAACTACAGCAGTAATTAAGGTGGGTGGCAAGGCCATTTTTTAGGGTTCCGTACCAAAAAGGTGTCAACGGGACCCTGTTACTGAGTCTCTACTGTTTGTCTGTCCGTCTATCCGTCCGTCTGTCACTGTATTTTTTTCATGTTATAGCTAGATACTTAAAATTTTTACCGCTTATAGAGGTATATTACTGTAGCCGCTATAACAACAAATACTAAAAATAAGATAAAGATAAAAACTAAAGGGGGTCGTCAAGAAACGTGTTTTTTTGCGTTTTAAAACATTGTACGAAAGTACGGAACCCTTCTTATACCATTCCGACTCGCACTTGACTAGTTTTTTATTCTCGTCAAGTTTCGCTATTCAGACATTTCAGTTACCTATCTAACTTGCCACTTCCCTAAAATTCCTTTGTAGTTCGGACAAGGTTATGGTAAAAGTCGACTGTAAATTTACCGACGACATATACATGAAGAGGTGAGTCAGCCCTATAATCAGCATCAGATCTTTTGGCGAGGTGTTATTGATGTTTATAAGCTTTGTTTAGCTTGTGTTTCCTAAGTCGCCTTCTAGTCGTAGAAGGCGACCCACGGGAGGACTTGGAGTGGTCCTATTCTACTCTGCCGGGAACCACACGGCAAACAGCCTTTTAAAATGAACAACTTTTCAAACAATCAACAATTACTATGGAACCTTGTTTGTTTAAATATAAAACTTTGTTGTACTCAAGATAGAACAAAGTAACGAAATCAGCAAAAGTAAACAAACTTGATATGGCAATTTTGAAAAAACATTGTCTTTTTCAGGGTTTAGTCGACCGGATAATCTATATGGGCCCTATACACCCCCCCCCCCCCCCCCTACTCTTCTCACCCTCTTTACAGTCACCCCTTCAAGTATTATGTCGTCTAATTTGCATCCGTTTTAGTAATTACATCGAAATACGCACATTTACGGTTAAATATGACTTATATTCTAATGCCGTTAGTTGCGTTTAAAGCAAAAAGGGACATATCTTTCGGAAAGAGTCTCGTCACTCCTGCGCAACATTGTGGTCCAAAAATTTTGGGTACCTATTCGTTCTTTTGATATTTTTGTCAAGTGAAACAGATTATTTTAAATGTTTGTATACCAACTTTGGGCTTTGTCATCTGTACCTACTTTTCATGCGTCAAAGTTTAAAGATGCGATTCATTATCGATACAAGGTTATTTTAAATTAACTGCAAACATTTTAAGGGCTGATTCAGTCTCATCATTTTGAAAAACTTATCCCAACCAATGTATATCTAAATAAGAAAAAAAATCACTTCCGGTAGTAACTAGATCACGTGACTACTTTGATTTTTTTTTGGGAGGCGAATTTTTATTCGTATATTTCCCCTTAACCCCTTGAAATATTTGTAGGTATTTAAATAAAAATAACCTTGTAGCCTTTATACTGGACCTCATAATCGACCAGTTATTGCACTTTATTATGAATTACATGCGTTTGCAAAATGTCAGCTGTTTCGAGTTGGTATTTGAAGGGCAGCTAGTGCATGGACAATGAAATGCAAGTTTTAAGACGGTAAAATGACACAAAATTAGTTGCAGTTTAAAGAAAATAATTAGCTTTTACAAAAATACTTAGAAAGTTAATTTAGAACTTGGATTGCAGTTTTGATAAAATAATTAGGTTTCACAATAATACTTAGAAAGTTAAATTAGAGGTTGAATTGCAAATTCAAGAAAATAGTTAGGTTTCACAATAATACTTAGAAAGTAAAATTAGAGCTTGGATTGCAGTTTCAAGAAAATAATTAGGTTGGGCAATAATATTTAGAAAGTTAAATTAGAGCTTGGATTGCAGTTTCAACAAAAGAGTTAGGTTTCACAATAATATTTAGAAAGTTGAATTAGAGCTTGGATTGCAGTTTCAAGAAAATAGTTAGGTTTCACAATAATACCTAGAAAGATAAATTAGAGCTTGGATTGCAATTTCGAGAAAATAATTAGGTTTCACAATTATACTTGGAAAGTTAAATTAGAGCTTGGATTGCAGTTTCAAGAAAATAGTTAGGTTTCACAATAATACTTAGAAAGATAAATTAGAGCTCGGATTGCAGTTTCGAGAAAATAATTAGGTTTCACAATTATACTTGGAGAGTTAAATTAGAGCTTGGATTGCAGTTTCAAGAAAATAGTTAGGTTTCACAATAATACTTAGAAAGTTAAATTAGAGCTTGGATTGCACTTTCAAGAAAATAGTTACGTTTTACAATAATACTTAGAAAGATAAATTAGAGCTTGTATTGCAGTTTCGAGAAAATAATTAGGTATCACAATAATATTTAGAAAAATAAATTAGAGCTTGAATTGCAGTATTAAGAAAATAATTACGTTTCACAATTATACTTGGTAAGTTAAATTAGAGCTTGGATTGCAGTTTCAAGAAAATAGTTAGGTTTCACAATAATACTTAGAAAGATAAATTAGAGCTTGGATTGCAGTTTTCAGAAAATACTTAATTAGTTTTGACAATATTACTAAGAAATTTTTATTAGAGCTTAGATTGCAGTTTTGAGAAAATCATTAGTTTACACAATAATACTTAGAAAGTTAAATTAGAGCTTCGAATGCAGTTTCGAGTGTTTAGTTAAGTTTCACTAAAACTTTGTAAATAAAAGCTTATAAAAATAGGTTTTCGACCAACATTAGGCAGAAGTGACGAGACCCTAACTTTGTATGTAGATAGTTCAGTGGCCCCTTAGAGCTGGCAAGATACGTCCGGTTTTTCTGTCCGGTATCCTCGGATCAGATTATCGGGGTTAAGGCGCTCGCACCATGTATTTGTATAGGCATGCAATGTGTGGTCCGATATCTGGATCGGTCTTCCAAGCCGGAAACGGAACCACCACGCTTCTGATTTGACGTGCATCAAGATTAATCCAAACCGGCAACCTGATTAGACAATCGTAAACTAAACCGGACGATTTACACCCTAAGAAAGTAAGGGTTTATTGCAAAATGGTTTTTGAAAAATGTCCGATTTTGGAAATATTATATTTTTTGAACTAAGTGTTTCTTTTCACATGACCACATAAATTAGATTTTTTTTAAATAATTTATTTGTAATTATAGGGGACCACTGGAACTGTCTACACCGTCTTAAATATTATATACGAAAATATAGTACGAAAATAATTTTCAGTGAACATAAGACTTTAACGTACAGTTCATTATAAAATAAGTACATAATGTAAAAAAAAATTGAGTAATTTTAGTTTCAATAATATAGTTTTCAAGTGGGATTGTTAATTTTTATACAAACAAGAATCTCATATAAAATTTTCGCTTATCAAACATTGGGAAGTGGGTTAAGACATGGCGAGAATTTCAGAACCAGAGTTTCTAAATCGAATGAGAATGAGAAAGAATTGAATGAGAGATATGACATAGTGAAATTCGAAATGAGTAAATAGTGAAATTTGAAATGAGTAAAATTTATTTAAAAAAATATCTTTCGTTACATTTTTCATTGGAATGGTTATTATTTTGGTAAATTCAGTTATCGAGATACTTTTAAAATGATTGTCAAAGCATTGTTATCGAAAAAGTAGGTACTTTAAGACGCAACACAACGAACTTTCACAACACCTATTACATGTTCTTAAATTCTACGCCTAAGTCGCTCATCAGAAAGAATTGTGTACGACTGGTTTACTATAAGACTGACTACGGCCCACCTGATGGTACCGTAGGTAGTCTATGGGCGCCTGAAACACAAACTGTATTTTTTTTTTGTATTGACCTTAGTGAATCTTTTTACATTTTTCATTCTCTAGCTTACTTAGCTTTCAGATCTTACTCAACAACTTTGATTTTGTCTGCTATGTAATGGATCGAAAATCACTTTTGCGGTTCAATACAAATCACACTGATGGATTTTGTGTATGTTGGCAACTTTTGCGACCGGCCGCCAGCCTGACGTCAACCCTCCTTGGGAATGCAGTTGTTGCACGTGATGTTAGTGCTTTATCCTTTAGTCGCCTCTTACGACATCCAAAGGAAGAGATGGAGTGGTTCTATTCTTTACGGCCGGAAACCACACGGCACCAAAAAGGTTGTAAAGTTTTTTTTTTTTCAAATCAAATCTTTTTTTTTTTCATAAAAAAGTTAATACATTTTATAAGTTTAAACAAAGTTTATTTTGAAGAGGTGATGGACGTACACAATTCTTACCAATAAACGTCTCACGAAACGACATTGAGATCATTACGAAATAACTTACTTTAATAGGGAAAGTCTCTTTAACATTGCTGCTTAAGCGCAATAACAAGGCCCCTAGGAGCAGCGTCACTATCACTTTACAGCAATTTAAGAGACTTAGCATCCTGACCACTTGTATTTTTTACGCATGACCAGGATTCTGGTATTCCTGGCCATATGTAGATATAAGCCATAATTGTATCTACGCAGAAATAAGTAGACATAGATATAACTTATAAGTAATTATATCTACGCATGACCAGTAATGTTATTTAGATGAACAAATGTTGTAAGAGAAAAATTATAAACAAACACAACCACAATAAAATCGATTGAATTAAATCCTTACAATAAATTTAAAATACTGTCAAACTATAACAAAATAAAATTTAAATATTTTTTTAAACATACTACCAAAATTTAAAAAAAAAAACACTAAAATATGACTCTTAAATAGTATCAATCAGAAATAAATAATAACAAATCAGTAAATTTATAAGCAGTTCTTTAGTAAGATTTTTATTATAGAAGTTGTTTAATATCACATAATGTTAATTTAATATGGATTAAATAGCGAACACTTTATTAAATTAATATGTTTTTTTATATTCATAAGTCACTAAATACATGATATTTTTTTTTTACTTTTCGCCCAAAACGGCATCAACATTTGGGTCTTACGGCTCTAAGCAGGCAGAGCCCAGGGCCGCAAGTCCCAAAGGCTACTTTTACCGTGATGGTGGGCGAAAAGGTGAAAAACGGAATCAAAATAGTGATGGGTTGCTAGCCGCATCGCCTATTAACACGATTCGAATTTTCACCCATTCCCTCGATCGGCTTTTAAGATCTGCGCGGGAGGAGAAGCAGCTGGTTCATTTTAGGTTTTTTCTTTGCTCCCAGACCAGCATGGAAGCTATACAAATTATATCATAAGATTCTAAAATTATTCAACCATTATCTTAAACTTTCACAAGAAGTTAATTAACAAAGATCACAGTTATTTTGATTGCGAGTAAAAAAGGTCTTAATTGATATTAAAAACAATAAAAAATAAATAAAACGTAAATAACATATGGTTTAATGTTATTGTGAAATAATTTATTGATTTTGGAACCAATTAATGCTTGTTTTATAACGGATAAGGACTTTAAAGACAAAAAAGAAAGTATAAAAAACTCCTTGTTGATGAAAAAAAAGGTAAGACACACGATATAATTTTACAAAATGAATGAAATAAAGTTCTATGTGTTAACATTACGGTGGCAAAAATAAAATATTCGTATTTCGCCAGTTTCGTTACTAAAGTTGCCAGTAATCAATCATTTTTTTAATTTAAAAGAAGTGTGTTAAAACACCATGGTGTTTTAAGACAAATGAATATAACTGAGGTTTGCTATACACATGAGCGGGCTGGCATTAATCGGCACAGCCGGGCCAAAAAAGCCGATATAATTGCTTCGGGTCGGCTTTGATGTTCAACCGAAAATTCCAGCCCGCTTATGTGTGTATCCACCCTCAATTTTTGCGAGGAAAAAATATTGTTTATCCATAAGTCAGACGCACATTGTCAGCGTAGGTTTCAAATACTTTTTTTTATTGGTAATCTAATGTGTTCATACTTCCTAGTTTTGATACTTGAGGAACTTTTGGCCGATGAAAAGGACTTTACTCGTTTTTTAAAGGTATTTGCAAGCACATGGCAGTGATCAATTTGTACATAAGACATTTTTGGAAGAATTTGTGAAAATAATTTTTAATATACTAAAATTTCAAAATTAAATATAGAAATAAATTGTTGTACAGACAAAGAAAGTCCTGCACGAAAGAAATCCACAGGTTTAGTTTTTAATTATTGAAACAAATATTTTTTTTTTTTTGATAAATAACTGATTTTTTTAATATCAACGTAGGTAAGTGTGAAAATAATACAAACACTCCAACAATTAAGCGTATAAAAAATAGAAATAGAATTATAATACTAACTAATTATAGTTAGTATTATAATTCTTGATATTAATCAAGAATAAAATTAGGGACAAGGTAACATAAGTTAGTTATTGCTCAATATAATTTCTGGCAGTGATTGAAAATTTATTTCTAATATGGAAGAGCTTTGATATTATGTTGTTTATCAAATTGAGATAAAGAAAATTAATTTAGATCACCACATTAATAAAAAAATCAAACTCCTCAAATCACTGATTTGAGGAGCAGATTTTTAAAAAGGAAGAAATGTTTATGAACCTGAACGACGTTATATAGAATATTATAATTAATTTAGCAAATAAAATTTGGTAAAAAAAATCGTCTCATCATGTTGTCTGTTGACAAGAAATTAGTAAAATAACATTGAACAAAGCTAAACTTAATGAAGATAAATAATTTCTTCACAATTTAATTTATTGCTCTCGTTGGGTTCTGGCAGTAAGTTTACAGGAAGAACCGTATATTTTTAAAAAATAACTGTTCAATCAATGGAGACTCTCTAATCACTCCAATTGGCAGTGTCTTTTCGCGGTAAAAATAATATTTTTATAAAACACGACACCAAAATTGTATTCAAAATCATATATTTATTCACCTGCTTCGTATAAAAAGATGTTATCGATAAGTATAGTTCCATAATTCCTGCTCCAGATGAATAAATAAATATGATTACATCAAATTTTTAAATAAGAGTGTATACAGGGTCTAACAAAATATACTGAAACTATTTCAAGGGTGGATTCAGTCCATGATACTGAACAACTTTCCCCAAGGAACATATACCGAAATATGAAAAATATATTTTTTATCTCCCATACAAGTTGACCGATCAGCTGTTCCGAGTTTGTAGGGAAAGCCAAAAATTATTTCAGTATATTTTGTTAGACGTTATATAATGTTTAACAAAAAATACTGAAACTATTTTGTGGGTAAATTCAGTCCATGATACTGAACAACTTTCTCCAATACATAGCGAAATGTAAAAAAAAAAATTTTTCATACAAACTTGAATCAGCTGATTGGTTAACTTGAATGGAATGAAATTGGGGAAACATGTTCAGTATCATCGATTGAATGTACACTTGTAAGGGTTTAGTATGTTTTGTTAGATTATTAAATAATCGTTTGTTTACGGAATAAAAATGAAATTTGTAAATATATGAAATTATCTTTACACCCAACTTTAACTAATGCTTGTATGTTGCTATAAAAATATTTCGTTATGAACAACACCAAAAAGATAAAATATAGACATTACGCGCAACGCTCCACGCCCCTCACTTCACTTATTGGTAAAAAAATAATGGCATTTATTGAAAAATAGTAACAAATATTATAAACTTATTAACTACCCAGAAATGCTATTATAAATTCTAAATTAAGTAGGTACTAGATATTTCTTACATAAAAATTTTAAAATCTAAATTTTGAAAATTAAAATATGAGGCATTATGTGGTTCGCAGGTCGTAAAATGCATAAATGAACTCCGAGTATACGTAACAATGCGTTTATCTATATATTTATATATATATATGAAAATGAGCAATCTGCAAGGCACTAAAGTATTCTGCGCTTCATATAAGACAATAATTAAAAACTATATTTTAATCATCGAAGTACCGTACTGTAGATAATACAACGTGCTTATTAATAAAGTGCAAATATTTAAGGGGTGATTCAGTCCATAATTTTTTCCCAATAAATGTATATCAAAATACGAAAAAAAATTGCTAATAATAGTCACGTGATCTAGTTACTATATTTCGATATAAGTACATTTATTGGGAAAAGTTGTTCAAAATTATTATACTGAATCGCCTTTTAAATAGTTGTAGTCTACCGCAAGATATTTGCCAAGAAGTAACCTCATAGGTGTCCTATATCAACCTGACAAAGCTTTTTCGAGAAGTTGATTCGAGAACGTATGCAGCTACCGTAAGCGAAAAAGCCATCACTGTGTTAAAGTGGCGTCCGCGCGCGGTTAGTTTGTCAGGCGATTGCCAAGGCACGTCGCCTGCCCACGTCACTGCACGTGAATGATCCGCTTAACATAGTGGGGGCTCTAAGTAGTAAGATATTAAGCATTTTCTCTCATCCTAATACAAGATGAAACACCGCCTCAACACGAACGTATGAACGCGCACTTCGATTAAAAACAAAGCTTTTTTTTTCGATATTTTTGTTTTATTATACCCGATTATAAACTCAAATATAAGATAATATATATCTTATTTTTATATGTGATGTGTAAAAATATGTAAATTAATTAAAATATAAAAGTTATTTTAAATGTTAAAAATTCGATATTTTTGCCATTAGGTCCTGTAGTTGGGCAAAAGCCTCCCTTTTTTGTTCGAATTTACAAAACTAAAATTCATAAATTAGTAAAAATATTAATCTAAAAAAATGTATTTACAGAAAAAAAAAACAATAAAATAATGTACTTGGAAACAAAAAACTCATTAAAATAAAGAATACAAATGCATGTTGTGTGTGATATGAACGTGAGCAAGATATCAGATAGTATATACATTGTAAAATATAAGGCGTCTGTAAAAGTTAGAATGGAAATATGAAATCGGAAAAAGAGCATCACACCTTCCTATATTTCACAAAGTATATATAACGTTACTATTCATCCACAAATATTCTTTGTGTTACATATTTGTTTCGTTTTAGTTCATTTGTATAGCGCATTTATGCATTTTAATAAAAAAAAAAACTTATATTAATCTTAATTAAGAGGTCTCCTATCAATAACCAACAACTGTAAATAATCACAATTTTCTCAAAGCCCTTTTCTAAAGGATTTAAAAAAAGTCGTGTACCTGTCAATGTAATGCGGATTGCTATATCGAACCCGGGCTTCCTAAGAGAGAACTCAGGCTAAGCGGTCCAAGAGCCGAATTTCAAGGCCACTAAGACATTCTCAATCCACACCAATCGAATGGGACCATAGAAACATACTTTCGCGGAATAAATATGTTTCTATGATATACATAGCCTATATATATTCCTACATAGCCTAACAACACAATTAATTAATTAATTAAGTACAGATGTACTAAGTCACGCCTGGAACACACCAACGAGAAATCGTCAGCGTATCCCCCTCGGATGACGTGACTTAGGGCTTGTGCACGCACACCCGACTTAATTGAAGCATCCCTACACCAACTTCTCACCGTCACCTTCTCCCGTTGTAGATGTCAGAACATTTATAACGGGAAAACACCACTTGGTATAGATATGTACTTTACACTAACCTAATACATATTCTAAATCTTATATACCTTACACATTTAATAACCTACATAATTAAAAAAAAATTACAAAATAATTTTAATAATAATAATAACTAAAAAAGGCTTCCTGACATTAAAAGAACGGGGCAAAATAAAAAAAATATATCGGGCCTCCCCCACTCCCCAAATAGCCCGCCCCTGGGTCCTCCGAAAAACAATGTAAGGACTTTAAAAAACGTGAAAAAAATAAAAATGGCCGGCCGTGCCCACAACCCTCTACACGCCCAAAAAGATGTTAGGACATTTAAAAATTACAAAAAAAAGGTGGCCGACCCGATCGAATGGGACCATAGAAACATACTTTCGTATCATAAATATGTTTCTATGATTCATAAACTACATAGCCTAACAATACAATTAATTAATTAAGTACAGATGTGCTAAGTCACGTCTAAAATACGCCAACGAGAAATCGTTAGCGTATCCCCCTCGGATGACGTGACTTAGGGCTTGTGCACCGCACCCGACTTAATTGAAGCATCCCTACACCAACTTCTCACCGTCACCTTCTCCCGTTGTAGATGTCAGAACATTTATAACGGGAAAACACCACTTGGTATAGATATGTACTTCACACTAACCTAATACATATTCTAAATCTTATATACCTAACACATTTAATAACCTACATAATTTTAAAAAAATGACAAAATAATTTTAATGATAATAATAACTAAAAAAGGCTTCCTGACATTAAAAGAACGGGGCAAAATAAAAAAAAATATATCGGGCCTCCCCCACTCCCCAAATAGCCCGCCCCTGGGTCCTCCGAAAAACAATGTCAAGACTTTAAAAAAAGTGAAAAAAATAAAAATGGCCGGCCGTGCCCACAACCCTCTATACGCCCAAAAAGATGTTAGGACATTTAAAAATTACAAAAAAAAGTGGCCGACCCCCCCCCCCCCCCGTACACCCGCAATACCCCCAAAAAGACGTTAGGATGTTTTAAAAAACATAAAGAAACTCTTTTATGCTAGTCTGGAAAAAAAACTTAGAATGACCGCGTAGGTCAAGGTAACGGGCCTCCCTGACACCCCATGCAGCCCGCACGTAGCCTCCTAAAAGATGTTAGGACAATTAAAGCCTGGATAAAATTAAAAGAAATCTTTCGTACTTGTAAACTCTTTCATCGCCAACTGCTTTGTGCAAATAAAAGATATGTAACATTATTTGTGTAACAAAAGTTTTAAATGATAATAAAATAGGATCGTATTAAAGAAAAACCAACTCTAACCCGTAATAAATCGAACCACGGGCTATACTAGATCACTAAAGTATAAAAACCCAAAAAAAAATTCGACATTCCCATACATACCGCCTGGGCGGCTGCACATTTTTGTATGAAAATGCCGAAATTTATTTTTGTGTTTTGGCTGTTATTGTAATTTTATTATACTATACGTAATGATCTAGTATAGACCGTGGTTCGTTTTATTACGGGTATGTCCCTTCCACGTTGTATATCCATCCTTTTCTTTTTTTTTATATATAATAAAGCAAGTTATAATATAACAAAATTTCACAAAATAATATACTAAAAACTTAGATAAATAACACAAAACCACCTGTTGCCCCTTACCAATATAAGTACTGAATTATGGAACCGAATATAAAGTGCATCCTTCCATCCATTCCACAACCAGAAGAACATACAAGTATATATATATATATATACATATAATACCTAATGTTTTTTTAAAACTATTATAAACACTAAATATATATGAAAGTAAATTAATCCATCATCCCACCTTCCACCTTAAGAGTAAATTAAAAGTGTAACATTTTTTTAATTGTTTTTAACTAAAGCTAGAGAAAAAGAAAATCGATTCAAAAAAACAAAATGGCTGTCCTGATTGTAATCCTTTTCTTAGACCATGTCATGTCTCCCCAAACAAGATTTAAATTTTATTATATTAAAAAAAGAATAGGGGTAGAAAGTAAAGGATAAATTGGTAAAAACAAAAAGGGGAGGAGTAAGGGGTCCTCGGCCCTCTCGATCACCGAACGATACTCAACAGTATATAGATATCACACGTATTAACAATTTGACTCATCAGACAGTTGTTATAAATAAGTGGAAATAGTCGCCAATATAGGTACGAGTACAAGCAAATGGCAGTGAATGTTATAGTTATCATATTTTGGCAGGTAGCTAGCTGGCGCTATCGGTGTTCAAGGCCAAAACTACGGTATGATGTTCATACTCACGGTGCAAACGTGGCCTAAGACTGAGGCCTTTCATCAAGTGGAAGTGGGAAAAAATGGGATCCACACCATCTTACCTCACTTAGGATCTTTACTCCAAAACGTCTATTAGTACCGTCGCATTACAGCGCTTTTTTTGTCACTGTAACGCCCCTGAAACTAACGTGAGAAAACTTTATAATTAATTAATTCAAACTGGTTGAATCACGTGATAGTGGGAAAAGGCCGACCAACTTTTGATTGATTTAGACGATCATCTTCGAGGCGAGTGTCAGAAACGAATGAAAGAAAGTACGAGAACCTCGCTAGTAGTTATATCGAGTCGAGCACAGCGAGCGGCGACGCGGTAGACAAAGCGCGAGGCACCGCTCAGTGCTGCGGACATTGTCGAATCACCGTTTCTGACGCTCGCCCTGAAGATGATCGTCTAAATCGATCGAAACCTGGTCGACCTTTCCGACTATATCACGTGAGTTTAAAATAGCTTCAATTAATTTATTATGTATTAGCTGATGTTGTGCCGGTTGGAAAAAGTTGAAAAGTTCCAAGGTCTCGGCTTCACACATTTCCTTCATCTAGATGGTTACTCTAACTTGCTTACTACGAGAGCTCGTATGATACGCCTAGTGTGAACGGTGTATTGACACAGAAGACAGTAAGAGTATACAGAACGGAATCTCCTAAGGTCCCGCGCAATATGCGTCCCCGTTCCCCGTCCCCGCATCCCTCCCCCCGTTGTCGCCTTGACGAAGGGCGAGATCGGGCGAACACATACTGCACGGCGCGCTCGGCCGCACAAGAACGAGGTGCGCATATTGCGCGTACCTTAGGAGATTCCGTTCTGTATACTCTTACTGTCTTCTGTGGTATTGATCTTTCAGAATGGTAATTATAAAGGCGACTTATGTACACTTATTATGCAGTCCGTTGGTGTAAATACAGTCAAATTGTTTTTTTTGTGTGATGTCGATGCCGTCATTTCACGCCGATCTTCTTTGAGAGTGTGGTACTTCCCCGGACGAGTCATTTTAGAGTTTCTGTCAGAAATTTTGACAGAGACTGGACTCTACCACTACGGATTTAATGGAGGGTAGTTAAACCTTCCAGGTATAGGATGTGATGTTAGTAAGGATACGCAAACTAAATTGATTAAAGCTGGACCAACGCTAAAAAAATTTACTTATCTAAGATTAATAATATTTCTAACTCAAAAAAAACTTAACGCCCAAAATTAATGTTTTGATATATTTTTTTTTGTTTATGTAATTTTTTTATGCTTAACCTTAATCGTGATGCGTCGCTTTGCAATCACGCTTTTATGCTTAGATTTTATGGAATGTATAGAGATTGAACCTTTTTTGTTTTTTTTTTATTTATTTATTTTTACTTTTTTAATTTATGTTTATACTATATTATTTTGCCTTAATTTCGATATGAACTTACATAAATAGAGGTACTATAACGTCTTACGGTACGAACATAAACTTGGGCCGCAGGAGCCAAAGTCAAGAACGTGGGTAGTACGAGTACATTTTTATTACCAAGGCCAAAATGGTGGAGTCAGAACAAAAAAAATTAAGTGTTAGAAAATGTAGGTTCTCCTAAAGTAATTATGTTTCCTTCCGTTTAAAGAAAATGTAAAGACATTCTATCTGATAGAAATAAAATCGTAATAGTAAGTACTGCAATATGACTAGGTGAATCGCATAAACTGCACGCCTTCTTTATTTATTATTTAAAACGTATATTAAATGTTGTATTTACAGCTCATAGGGCCCTACTTTTAACATGCGGAGCCACTAAATGGATGTAGTTTTTACTCAAAAAAACGTTCTTTTTGTGACTTCTCATTTCAAAAATAAGGCTCCTAGTATTTTAATGAGATACTAACGAGCTCTTATGCCCTACATGAAATTTATTATACTTAACGCATATACTTATATGTTACTTATATAATTTAAATTACCTTACCATAAATATAATAAAGGTTTACGTAGCCCCAGGCCAAAAATTGTTGTATTTTGCTACTGCTACGCGTGCAAAAAAATCCACTTCCTAGCCCCGGAAAACGTAAAATTATATACACCTTCACAATGTAAAGAGAGCCTCAGATCATAAAGACTGCACCCTCGTCGTGCAAGGGTCGCTAATTCTGGAGGTCTGAAACTTTTCTCCCGCCCTCGGTGTATAATCTACTTATGTACAGTCCCTTAAATTCTAAAAACTATGTACTATTTTATTATTTCTATATTTTTTTTAGATTTTTTTTTTATTGTTTTTTTTTTTAATTCTTTTGATTTTTTTTTAATAATCAGTAATTAATTATTTATATTTAATTTCAAATACTAATTAACTACATACTAATTTATAACTAATTCTCTCTTTTAATGTCAGCTGAATTTCCGATCGCCTATCTTGTTTTTTATGTTCTTTTTTTCTATTTAAAAATTATGATTAAATTATTGTTTATTGAACTATATTTTATTCAAATGGAAAAAAAAAAAAATAATGTCGACCGTCAAATTATTAATTCTGCAAATTATTTAATTTTCATTTTAAATAATAGTCAATTGGGATAATAATTTATATTTATGCATCCCAGGTCAAAAAGTGGTAAATGCCACTTGTAGACCAGGGAATAACATAAATTACTGCATTTATAATTGTTATTTTCTTGAATGATTGATTACTGGTTTGTCAGGGTATATTAACTCGCAATCGATTTGAAGGATTTTGTTACCAAAATAAAGTAATCTTGAATTAATATAATTGTAACCGTAATATTCATAAAAAAATCGGCACACAGTATAAGAGTACTGAGTTTTCTGTCATTTAGAAAAAAGTCTGTACTACTTAAATTGGTAGCATACTCACTATATGAGTGATTTAGATTTTTTTTATGAATATGGGTTATTTAAAACATTGCTCTACTAATGTTCATCAATCTAAAACGTTAAGAACATAACTTAAAGAAACGTTGATTCAAGTGGTTGCCTTCTGGTGGTGTTCCATCAAAGAATCCTGACGACTGCCATCTAATAATGCCCGCCGGGACAAAAGGCTTAGCACGGTGGAGCCCGAGATTTTTTATGCCACATAAGCGCTAGTAATGCGCACCCCTGCTCCGCCTTTGAGCTTCTATAGAGCCCTATAAGGAATTTTTTACCACGGGCGTATTTTCAGCGCTCATTTGGAACCAATCTTGTTATTTTTTGTTCGTTATTTTCTTAGTGTATGTAAGTGGCCAACACAGGTGCAGTGGCCAGCACAGCAGATGCCGTCAAGCTGCCTGAAGGCATCTCACGTAGCTAAACGGCTGACATCTAATGATGGCAGCCGAGCACGGCACAGAGCACGAGGGAGCTTGAGATATCTTATGCCACTTGTGGTCACAAATGCAAGTGTGGACCACGCCCAGGGTTGCTTAACTAACAAAAGTGCTATTAATGCATATTTCCACGGGGCCCTCAAGCTCCTCCAAAGACAAAACCTTATAGATACTTAAGCTGTGTGGTGGCGATAGAGTATAATATTTATCGCTACCTTTCTCTCTCCCACGAGTGTCATATAAGGCGACAAAGGGAGATAAAAGAGAACGGGCCGCAGTGTTCTCTGTGCAAAGACATTAATCACAAAACCATCTCCTACCATGGTGATTATAGTCAAATCCCCCTATATTGGGAGAGGCCTTTGGTCCAGCAGTGGACCGATATTAAAAAGAACATGATGTAGAGTTGGTCTGATAATGGAGCTGGAAGATAGCTCTAGGACCTCAATACCGAACTTGGATGAACTGTCACTAAGGACATGACGACATAATTGCTTGAATTGAGACGATTAGCCAAGAATGGCGAAATAGTATTAGAATGACTAAAAGTAAATAGGAAAAAGCCTTTACAGCGTTTTCTTCCCACGACTCGAAGTCAACGACCAACGCATCTGGTAACGCAGAGTACTGGAATCAATCCCTACAATGGTACAGTAGTTAAGAGTACTAGTGAACGCAGGGAAACGCTGGATGCAGGCTGCTTCCGATCGGTCTTTCCTTAATTCTTGAGAGAGTCCAGCATTGGAATACTGGTTCCCCATCTTTTATATTCCCTTTTGCCCCTAGCATTATGGCTCAAATGATATGACCGGTGAATTGGATACCTAGTTTTCCGTAAAGAATACTATTGATTCAATCTCTACATCAAGACGTTTCCAAACCATTGTTTAACTGAGTAATAACTCAGCATCGCATAGTACAGGGACGAATTCCTTTAACATGACAAAATCATGGTGTCATTTGTGAAAAACGACACGAAAAGAAGAAAATTAATTGCTTTAATTGCGTTATGATTTTTTATGGAATGTATTTATATTTGAATTTTATTTCATTAACAACCTTGTATTATTTCAATTAAAAATAAACTGAGAAGAAATGTATGTTATATAGAAAGTTGAATTGTATTAATATGTTATATTCAGTTAATGCAATAAAGAAGATTTTTTTGAAGGGGAATTTATGCAAATTGAAAGTTAATAATGGTTTATGTACTCTTAGGGTGACATTATCAATCTGGTTATTTTGTATGTAAGTATGTATTCGTGTACCTATATTTTATCGGAACTTTATGTCATTTCGTAATGAGATATCAATGAAATATTTTAGAAACATGGGCCATATCGGTAAATAATTGCCGAGATATGGGTTGTGAATAGGTTAGTTAGTTATATAATTAACTAACTACATAGTAAATGCCATGAGTTTAAAGATCGCGAAAAATTTAGTACCTAACTACATTTCGACTGCAAAGACATTGAATAAACTTGTTACTAACATAACACGCGTTGTAAACATTGCAAATTTAACCAAGGACGGATGCTTAATAGATCTAAGGGCTTTTGAGCAAGTAGTAAAATATAAAGAATTGTAACCCCACAATAGAAATGTAGCAGTTTATTATGTTTATTCGACGAAGACAAAAACGTGAATGGCGTTAATTATAAGAACTTTTAATAAAGTAAATTAGACAGTTATATTTTTACAAAGGCAGACGACATATTAATTATTGGTTGAATAAAAGAATGGAGCCCGAGATCTGAAGCTTAGTGGCTGAAGATACACGACATACTGAGGATTTGTTTAAGCAAACAATTGAATAGTATGCTGCAACTCCCGTTTCCCGCCAATCCCACCTTTCCCCCATATACCCCTATCACTCTAACCCTATCTTTCTACTCCCTTACCCTATCCCCCTTCTCCCCCTTCTACCCCTCACCTTGTCTCCCTATCTTCCTACTTACTATTCCCATTCCCCCAACCAATCCCAAAGAAATTGGACATTTCATCCACCAATTCCAATCCCTAAAAACCCTGATGTCACCGCTATCTCCTCTTAAACTCCCGATCCCCCCCCCCACCCGCGAACACTACCCTCTCACAAAATCTCTCCCACTCAGTAAATTTTGTTGACACCTAAAGACTTTGTAAATTATAACTAATTTGTGTTGGAAAAAATGGGACGGGAAAACGGGAGAAAGGGGTTGCCCCCAAGCAGTCTTAGTAAGAGCGAATGATTGGTAAAATCATGTGGTTTCAAGTGTCAAGTTTTAAATATGTATAAATAAATCCTGAAATACACAATACACAGAAATCGTAAAATACACAAAATGGAAATTGTAAAATACACTAAACACAGAAATTCCTAAATACTAAATACCTACAGTTCAAACAGTTTGCCCTCCATAAAAAGAAATGTTTTTGCCAATCACTAGCCAATAAATGAATATCAATGAAGTATACAAAAAGCAAACTAGTAATAAAAGTTTTACTCCATAGGGCAAACAGTGTGTACTGAGATGGTCTTCATGCTATAGCCCTTGAATGCTGCTTTCGGGAGTGCTGCCCCAGTCGGCATCAGGATGGTTGCCCGCTCTGAGTTGACGCGGCTGACCTAGAGGTATATTCACGTTTCTTTCTGGTGGCGGCAGATCTGTCGCGCAACTATCGTCTAACATATGAAGGTTGCCGGCGTTCAAAGGCTGCATTTGCGTCCCACTGGTTTGTGGGGCGATAGTAACGGCTTGCGAAGTCTGTGGGGAATCTAGGGTCACTAACCTGGCTTGATCGAGTACCCTAGAGATTTCCCTTTGGGCATAAGCCCTCCGGGCATCTGTAAGATCCCTCATCTGCTCAGCTATTTCCGCCATGAATCCCGTTGCGTTGTCTCGTTCCGGTTGTTCTACTTGTTCTTCTTGTTCCGATTGTTCCTGTTGTTCCATTTGTTCCGGTTGTTCCGGTTGCTCCAGTTGTTCCGGTTGTTCTAGTTGTTGTTTGTGGTTGTGCCGGTGCTTGTTGTTCTTGTACTTCAATTTCTCCAAGTTCCATCTCGTTTTGGTCCTCATTTCGAGGACCAAAGTGTTCCACGCGGAACAGTCGTGGGGAATTATCTGTTGGCTGATACGCCATGGTTGTTTGATTACGGGGGCTCCATGTTGATAGAAATTAAAGGTTGAAACTAGGAGGAGAAAATCTGGAACAAAAGAAAGCTATTGTGAATTTACAATTTGTAAAGACCTGGACCTGAACCTGGACCTGGACCTGATCCTGGACCTGGACATGGGCCTGGGCCTGCACCTTGAGCTGGACCTGGACTTGGACCTGGACCTGGACCTGGACCTGGACCTGGACCTGGACCTTGACCTAAACCTGGACCTGGACCTGGACCTGGACCTGGACCTGGACCTGGACCTGGACCTGGACCTGGACCTGGACCTGGACCTGGACCTGGACCTGGACCTGGACCTTGACCTGGACCTGGACCTGGACCTGGACCTGGACCTGGACCTGGACCTGGACCTGGACCTGGACCTGGACCTGGACCTGGACCTGGACCTGGACCTGGACCTGGACCTGGACCTGGACCTGGACCTGGACCTGGACCTGGAACTGGACCTGGACCTGGACCTGGACCTGGACCTGGACCTGGACCTGGACCTGGACCTGGACCTGGACCTGGACCTGGACCTGGACCTGGACCTGGACCTGGACCTGGACCTGGACCTGGACCTGGACCTGGACCTGGACCTGGACCTGGACCTGGACCTGGACCTGGACCTGGACCTGGACCTGGACCTGGACCTGGACCTGGACCTGGACCTGGACCTGGACCTGGACCTGGACCTGTACTTGGACCTGGCCCCGGATCCAGACCCGGACACGGACACAGACCCGGACATGGACCCGGACCCGGCACAGGACTTGGACCTAAATCCGGATCTGGACCTGGACCTGGTGTCAATATACTCGTAGATTTAGGTAAACTTTTGCTTTGAATTATATAAGTACTTATGTAATTGTATAACTAATACCTAAATATTATGTATTGTTATATTGTATTGTCACGAGTATGTCACTATTGCATATCATCTTTAAAATCTTTTTCTTTTATCAATGGGCGCGAAGGTGGAAAACGGGAATCAAAATAGTGATTGGTTGCTAGCTGCATCGCCTATTAATACCATTAAGATTTACGCCCATACCCTCAATCGGTTTCTACGATCTGCAGGGGAGAAGAAGTTGCTTCTACCTTATAACTGAGTAAATATCCTCTCAATCTAACGCAGGTTGACTGGAAGAGATCCCTCATGGGATAAGATAAGACTGCCTTTGCATATCTGCTCTTTCGTATTATGTTGTATTTTCATACTTAAATGTTTTTGGTACAATATAGTTATCACAAACAAACAAGAAGCAGCTAGTGCATTCTACGTTTTTTTTCCAGACCAAAGTTTATTTTAAAATCAGGCTTTCACTGGGTTTTCGCGTTATCTTCTATTTACCGGCTCTTATACTCCTAAAGTACTCTTTACTTTCGTAATCAGGTAATTTTTAGTCTCCACCGCAGGAACACGACCCTCTCTGTACTACCAGAGCCTTAAATTAGCCAGACCAGTCAGAGGATTTGGCCTACACTCTCCACGCTGGCCAACGGGTTGGAGAGATGTCATTGATGTTTATAAGCTTGGTTTAGCTTGTGTTTCCTAAGTCGCCTTCTACGACATCCGCGGGAACACTTGGAGTGGTCCTATTCCACTCTGCCGGGGACCACACGGCTCTTTACTTTAGATATACTTAAATGCAACAAGTGCATCAGCGATAATGCAACGCGCAAGTGCAGCCCGGCTGACCTGTATCGATTTTGCAACTCTTTGCAAAAAAACTTTCGCAAAGAGCACTATTGCGAATAAAAATTCGTTGGAGCAAACTTTGTAATAAGTAAAAAGGAAATTATTAACAAATTAACTATCAACAAATGTTAGTTTTCAAAAAGATTATCAACATTATCAAAAGAGAAAATTAAAAAATATATAACTATGTTTCACTTTTTCTATTTATTATTAGAGTTAAAACACAGCTTTAATTATAGTAAAATTTTATTAGGTACTTTACTTGCTTTACTTTATAGGCCAATGAAGGGAGGCTTTGACAAAAAAAACTTGTTTTAATAAATAACTTGACGGGAGAAGCCCTTCGTCCAGCATTGGACTAAAATAGGCTCTAGTGAAGAAGGTGAATAATAAACAACATAAGTAAAAGAAATAGCACAAGTTTGTTTTGAGATTTTATATAAGATGAAATAAATTTTCTTTTTATATTTTTAGTTATGCACTATTTAGATAAGTTTATTTTTATTTAAAACATGTTCACTTGAATTTAACAGCTAACGAAATTTAATTTAAGATAATTCTTTTATATAAAAAAAATACGTTGTCCCACACGAAACGATTTCAAACTTATTCTATGAAGACGCACACTGCAAACGAAGTTTTGAACAAAACCTGAAATATTAGTATACATACCTCCTCCTCTTAAAAAAGAAGCGCAGACTGGCTGAAGAACTACATCACTTCACAATAAAATAACTAACTTAATATAACTTTAAGTTTAACTTAAGAAAATATTCACATTTTGTATAAAGTACAAAATAGAAAACTGATTTTTCAGGTTGGGAAATTGGGAACGTGCGAAGTGCACGAATCCCAGTTGAAGAATGGAGGCGAGCCCTGCCGGGGCGGAATTTATACCCAGGTGGCGCGCAGGCTCCCTGTGCCACCCGATGTACGAGTACTATCCAGCTCAACTAAATTTAGCCCTACATAGACTAGAATTCCATGGAGTAGAATTTGAATAATAAAAACATTCTGGATGTTTTGATTTATCAATGAAGACCTAGTTCGATTTTTGAGCTGGGAAATTTTCCTCGCAACAATGGTGAACTCAGTACTGCGTACATATTTATTTCTTATTTTTTTAAGGGCACGTGTAGTGTAAGTTCCGCGCAGTATTATATCTATAAATAACATTTTTTAAGCAATTTTCCCTCGTTCTTGATTTTCCCCATCAAATTACATAAATTATATTATTATAACGTGTAATATGTTCATACTAATTCGACGACATTATTGACTGATCGATCAACGCACATAAGCATGAAATTTTGCACAAACGTTCCTTTAATAATGTAAGTATGCACTAAGAAGGGATTTTTGAAATTCATCTCTAAGAGTTAAAATGAAGGTTGAAAGTTTGTATGAAACTTGGTCAATTTTTAGATGTAGAAAAATACATGAGCGCATCGTTCAAAACTAAAGTTTACTGTATCATTGTGCTCAAAACAAATATTCGTTAAGGGGGCAAAATAGGGGATGAAAGTATGAAACTCCGTATATTTCTTTAATTTGACCACGCGGGCAACGCTGTGGCCATCAGCTAGTATTATCTAATATTTATTGCACAACTTTATTCATTAAGAGTACTACTCGTACAAAAAGTTTGAGCTTGATAATTAGGTACTGAAGCTTAAAATATTGCAAAACAGATTGCAATGCACCTTATCGAGACAACTGGAGACCTAATAAAGCAATATATAATATATAATTTTCAATTTATATATTGCTTTTCATATTGTACATACGAGTATATTACCAAGAGCTGGCAATTTGTTCGCCCAGCGGATTAGCTTATCTATCCAATGGAGGAATGCTGCCAGCATTTTGGGAATATTGCCTCGATGTGGCACTTTAAATGAAATATTCTGTTCATGAGTTTTTTTTTTAATTTAAGAGTATTTTCTAGAACGTAGCGGCCTGGTACCGGCCCCTTCAGTGGGACAATGCCTGTCGACACTCTGGCACCGTCTCATTTCTCGGTCACAGAGTCTAAAGCCTGGGACAGCCGCAGCTGCTGCAGAAAACGTCAAACGGCGCAAATAGTAGCCTCGGCAATAGACGTTTGGGGTTGAAACTTTGGGGCTGTGGGGACCATCAGCGTACAAAATATACACTTAACACTGTCGCCGGAAAATTTAATGAAGTCACGCGTCACCAGAGGGCTAGGCTGTATCTGGCTCAAAAGATTAGCATTGCTATACAACGCGGCAATGGTGCCAGCCTTCTAGGCACCTTACCACAGGGCAGCGACTTGCCAGAGCTTTTTTACACGTAGCTTAAGTAATTTAGATTAGCTTTAGTAAGTTTTTTGGTTTTTCTAAAATCCTTTTGTTTATTATTATCTTCCAATAGAATATATTCATTAAATAGGTAGAGATAGTTTCGTTTTAGGTACGAGTACCAAATGTTTTATTTTATTTCGTATATTTATATTACCTATATATTTATTCCTCATTGTTTGTCACATGCCCAGCATTGGACTTCATGTGACCAACAATGTTGTGGCTGCTCCTGCAAAGATCTCGATTGACCTACTTAGCTGGGACTTGAACCCGTGACCGTGAATCGTGCAACAAGTATGGATAATGACCTAGTGAAACTCAACTCGTAGATGTTTTGGTCTTTTGAGGTATTACATATTGTTGATTTGAAGATATGACTTAATGGAATAATGTATATTTATAGACAGGGTTGGTGTTACTTGTCGTGTTTTGGTGACTATTACATGTCTTATTTGGACTACACGATGGATCATTGCACAGATTTTTTGTACATTGCTGCGTTGGATGGAAAACTCTCAAATGTATAAGTAGATATTATCTAGATTCGTTAAAATTTTTTTTTTAGAAATCGGTCTCTTTTGGGGAAAAAGATGGCGCAAGAAAATTATTTTTAAAGACTGAAACCGACGCTTTAGATTTGCCTTTACAGGTGTGTACGGCTGCCCTACCGTTTTTCGCTATGTTTCTTTAACTGATTCAAAAGCTTTCGCTCGTGACTTCGACTAGGTACATACAAAAGCACCTGTTGCATAAAAAATAATTTATGATGCAAGTCTACTCCATGCCTCTAGGAATATGATTTATAACAGCCAATCCGGATGCAGCAGAGGGCTGCATCGATTTTATCCGAGTCCCAGGCATTGATGCACTAAGGTCATCAAGGGGAGGTTGGGGGGTGTTGTAAACACAGGTACAGATCCGGGCGTACGTGATCCCCTAAAGTTTGGTTGTGTGCTGCATGCACTTATGTGTGAGTATAGGTTTTTATTACGTTTATGCGCAGTTTGATTTCAAAATAGTGTGAGCCGGACAAGGTTGATTCTGAAACGCTTCCTTGTTCCGTAACATAATATAGAGCAGAGCAGTTCTGAAGTAACACGTTACAACATTGGACTTTATTTTCCATAATTTTACATGTTTATTTCATAAAAGTAGAATAAATGCAGTTGAAATGCAAGCGCTAAGGAGTATGTGTGGTGTTACCTTCAAAGTTAGAATAAGAAATGATGTTATAAGGGATCGGTAAGGAGTGAAAGAGGACGTAGTGACAAAAGTAGAGAAAGGGATGTTAAGATAGTTTGGGCATGTAGAAAGGATGGATGAAAGGAGATTAACAAAAAATATTTATAAGGCAAATATGAAAGGAAGAGCGGGACAGGGTCGACCTCGGCGAACATCTGCTATCAGATTGCCGACGTTTTAAAAAAGGAGAGGTAAGAAGTATCCGTAACCGAAGGGTATGAAGAGGTTGATGAGTGTAGATGAAGCGAAAGAGGTCTGTCAGGATCGTAGCAAGTGGAGGTCCATTAGTCTCTGCCTACCCCTGTGGGAAACAGGCGTGATAGTGTGTATGTAAATGTATAATTAAATCGAAATATGGTTCATTGACAGATTTTCGAGCATTCCTATGACATTTGTCAATTTGCAAAGGAACGAAAGCAGCTGGTATATTCCTTCTTTGCTCCCAGTTCAGCTTGTAGAACTAGTTCGCTGATATTAGAAAAAATTTAACTAAACGTCATCAAGTGGCCTGAAGTAGCCCTGTGGTGTACAACTGTTACCGAAAGTGATTTCGCGTTTGAATCCCGCCTTGCTAAAAAGCTTTTATTTCCACCTTATTCATGTTAAGTATCGGTGTACGAGTACCCACCTAATTACTGTTTGGTAGGTAGATTAGGTAGCTTAGGTTTTATGGCTCTAGGCTAGGGCTAGAGCCCTGTACACTCCAAAAAAATTAGGTAATAGTAGTAAACTTATACAGGGTTATTTTTAATTAACCGGCAACCTTTTTGGAGCAAGTTCAGTTCGTGATACTTAACCACTTTCCATAAAAACAATTACTGAAAAACGAAAAAAAAAATTCGACTTTCCATACAAATCGGCGTTCAACCAAATGGATTTTGTATGAGAGGAAGAAATTTTGTTTTCGTTTTTCGATAATTGTTTTTATAAAAAGTGGGTCAGTATCACGGACTGAACTTGCTCAAAAAGGTTGCCGGTTAATTAAAAATAACCCTGTATATGTATCTTCTTCAGCGCTCCTTTGGAAAGTAGTTTTAACGTGGTATCCGCGGAAGACCAGCGTTGTGGTTTACACCACAAAATTTGCTAAGCGGACACCATTTTGGTGCATTGAATATATAAATTTTATTACTGTACATAATTTGTAATAGTTTGTACCAAATATTTGTGGGTTCAAATCCCACTGGGAAGCATACTTTGTGAGAAGTTGTTTTCAGTCTGGTTAGGATATTGCAGACTTGAATCACCTGATTATCAGGAAAGAAAGATGATTCCGTGCTTCGGAAGGCACGTATAGCTGTTGGTCCCGAACGCCATCTAGCGTTTGTACCTATCCTTGGGATTGTATGATCGATATGATCTATACATCGTCATCATCATCTGAGCGTATTCCCGGTTGCATCCTCAGCGGTAAGGTTTAGTGCCCGGAGTCCGCTACCTTACCAAGTGATTTGTCGAGGTTACTAGTTTTTACATAGAGCGACTGCCGTGTGATCTCCGCAACCCAAAGGGTTAGACCAGAATCAATCCTAGGATATGTTTAAACAAACGCTAGATGGCGTTCGGGACCCACAGCTTTACGTACCTTCTGAAGCACGGAAATATCTTTCTTTTTTGATAATCAGGACTGACTCAAGCCTGCAATATCAAAAGTATGCTTCACAGTGGGATTTGAACCCACGACCTCTGGATCACAAGGCAAACACCTTGACCATTGGACCACGGCGGCAGTCATATCTATCAGTAGTATGAGTATCTATAAATGTATACTTATATTAAAATGGAAATGCGTTTGAGAATATCCCTCCTCGCTGCCTAGCAACAGTCTCTTGCAGTCAGATCGATGGACAGCACTGAAAAACCTAAATATAAAGCTTATATATATATATACAGGGAAGCTGCGCCCTGCAATCGCGAGGTAAGTAAGAGGCGCGTGGAAAATTTATCACAAAAAGAATCAAGAAAGGAACTGGCGACGCTGCAGCCTTGTGTAATATCAAACGAACCACAGAACAGAAAAAAAAAAAAATGGTTGCCTGTAAAGTCGGTTTTACGGGCGAAGATTTTACGTGACAACGCGCGCGGCAGACCGATCATAGTTGAGTGGGAGAGAGACGCAAGGCATTCGGCGGGCCTCTCTCTCGTTCGGTGACTCATCGTAACGTTACCGAGCGTTACACTTTTTCATAAGTGACTCCCAGCCGCAACCTAATTTAAGACGTTGTCACGTCAAAACGAACCATTTCGATCTACTTTTGACCCCTTCTTAACTCGAAACTTATTTAACCTAAATGAAATTTGGCACAATTTCCCCACTGGAAACGCGCCCCGCCGCGGCGCCGCGGTGCGCGGATCGGAAGATTCCGCGCGCGGCTACGGAGGCGCAGATCTGCCTCGACGGCCCCGTGCTATTACAGTCGATCGTCGTGGAGGATGTATACCGAACTCATTCAATAAAGAATCTTGAGTGAGTGCCGCAGAGTTCTTTTTTCTTTGTCCTTTATACATACAAACACGGGCGGTACTGCGGAGCAATGTGCCTGCGGCTAGCACCGCGCCCCCGCGCAGACTGGCCGAATCTGCACGCAGGACGCGCTCCCGCGCGTTGACGCGTTGTCAGTGGGTTGGACTAAGCATGTTTTCTATACAAACTGAGATATTAGCATACAATGTTAAAATCTGCCGCACCGCGCTCCGCGACGGTGCGCGGTGCAGTGGCATCACCGCCTTATACAAAGTGGAAGGGACATACCCGTAATAAATCGAACCACAGGCTGTACTAGATGACTAAAGTATAATGAAATTAAAATAACAGACAAAACACTAAAAAAACAACGACGTTTTGTATGGGACAAATCGCCCGGGCGGCCACGCACTTTTGTAACAACAAACAAAAATAATTTTCCAATGTCAAAAATTATTTTTGTTTTTTGGCCGTTATTTTAATTTTATTATACTATAATGGTCTAGTACAGCCTGTGGTTCGATTTATTACGGGTAAGTCCCTTCCACGTTGTATTAGCTTGTCTAGAATCCAAAATTACATAGATTTAGGTCAAACAGTTATTGGTAGATTAACGCTTAAAAACCGATATTTTTTAAGGTTTATAGTTAAAAATCCTAATTCACTTCCAAATAACCTATACAAATAACTTTATTTTCACTTTACTTACTGTAATCAGAAAACAGTGAATTTCTTAGTTTTTTTTTTCTAATAAATCGATTTTATTAGAGACCGCGAAATATGGAAACCAAGAGACGAGGCTTTTGCCTAACAATAGAACCTATACAGCTAAAGACAAAAAATACGAGTAAGAAGTAGCGATTTAAAAAAAAAAAAAAATTCTGTTACTTAAAGTTAAACAATTAAGTACTTACATCATTTTGCAAGTAGATATCTTTTGAATAAATTGATTAACACAATGTAATTATATCTCACCAAAAACATAAATGCGAAAATAGGAGCCAAGTTCAATAACCGACAAAATAATTGAGATCTAAATGGCTGAAATCCTGAAATTTATTTATAAGAATTTCAATATTTGACTTGGCTAGTTTCAGCATACCTACTAGTCACCTTATGTAACGTCTAACAAAATATACTGAAACTATTTTAAGGGTGGATTCAGTCCATGATACTTAATAACTTTCCCCAAGGAACATATGTCAAAATATGAAAAATAATTTTTGGCTTTCCCTACAAACTCGGATCGGTCAACTTGTATAGGAGTTCGAAAATTATTTTCATATTTCGGTATATGTTCCTCGGGGAAAGTTGTTCAGTATCATGGACTGAATCCACCCTTAAAATAGTTTCAGTATATTTTGTTAGACCCTGAATTTGGCTAATCTTCTTTATGTTATCTACGCAAGTAATTGTTTTTACCTTGTAAAAACTAGCCAAGTCAAACATTGTGATAAAGTATTACGTAAGTACCTTACCTGTGTATCGTAGGTTAGGTACTATACCTTGTGGTTAGCGACCTAAAATAACACCATTTTATTTCTTCCTGTTGTTAAGACGACTTAATGAATAAGGACGAACATATCGTACAATTGCATTCTCAACCATCTAGATATTTCCTAACCCTATTTGTTGACGTCGCGCAACGAACAGATTGATTATTCAAAGTTCACACAGATGCCAGGTAGATGGCCGGTCATAGATAGTGATGTGCCGTTCCCGTTCCCCAGATTTCCGGGAACGTTCCCGGGAATATTCCAAAAAAATGGAAATGTCAGGGAAAGATGTAATTTTATTTATCCCGAGGAATTTGGGAACGTTCCCGGGATCGGCACATCACTAGTCACAGATCAGAGCCGAACCTTTTGGTTTTGGATGGTCTTCGGCATCCTTGGCTGTTGACATATAGGTATATTAATTGACAAGGTATATTTTTTTGTTAGTTTCAGTTCCTATACGTTTTAATTTATAAAAATTAAATATTATTTAGTTTTAATTTAATTTAAATTTTATCTGTCATTCCGCGGGTTACACGGTCATTCTCCGATCATTTTGACCAGACTGATGGACTGAAATGATGCCAAACTTAACGTGTAACCTTGCTCTTAGGTTTCCCACACCTTTTGGCTCCATCCAGGTTGAGATTTTCTTTTCTTTCGAGGCCTAATAATTGTTATCTCATTTATGAGACAATGTTTTAGATTTTCGAGGGAATTGCTAGGCGATGCGGTTAGCAACCCATCACTATTTTGATTCCTTTCTCACCTTCTCGACCACCATCACGATATAGCTCTTCCGTGCTACGAGAAGCTACGTTGAGCTGTTGGTCCCAGCTGTCATTTTTGTATGGCAGTCGTCTAGCTATGTCAGATGCTTTTAGGCAGCTTGAAAAATCCGACACCAGTGTTGATCATTTTCTATTTCGTTTTTTAGGGTTCCGTACCCAAAGGGTGCAAACGGGACCCTATTACTGAGATTCCGCTGTCTGTCCGCCTGTCACAGGGCTCTATCTCTTGAGCCATCATAGCTAGACACTTGAAATTTTCACCGATTATGTATTACTGTGGCCGCAATAACAACAAATTCTAAAAATAAAAAAAGATAAAAATTAAAGTGGGGTCGTTATACAAAAATCGCGTTTTTTTAGCGTTTTTAACTAGATCTTTATAATGGCTTTAACTAGATACTTAAAATTTTCACAGATTATGTATGACTATAGCCAATTTAAAAACAAATACTAAAAATAAGATAAAATTAATAAGGGGGTCGTCATACAAGAAACGTGTTTCTTCAGCGTTTTAAAACATTATACGGTGGTACGGAACCCTTCATGTACGAGTCCGACTCGCACTTGCCCGTTTATCTATTTTAATAAAGGCACCCAGTGTCAGTAAAAAGCATAAATCTATCATCGTTAGCCGTTTAGTCTGCAGAGTGACACAATAAATATACATACATACATACTCATACAAACATACACTGGCGCAGTCGAGTAACTAGATTTTCGTCAACATTTACGGGGGCGTGCAGCATACAGACACTGAAAGGGCAAAATTGAATAAAACCATAAGACGCTCGTTATAATGTTTATTTCACAATAGCTCGGTGTGCGCTACTTGGATGCTAACTCGACACAACTTTACAAAGGTTTAAACATGGTTTAAACTCTATAAAAAGCGTAAACCTCTCGTTTCACACGATTTGCGTCCAGTTGTAATAAGCTAATGTACTTATAGGCCTTTATTCAATTAGATTTTAGGGGTATCGCCACACGTCTGGTCTGAATTTTAGATTTATGAGGCGTATAGATTGAAGCCTTACAGTTGTAAGTGTCACACACACAGATTTGTTAAGCAATTTTGTAGCATTACTTGCTTTGAGCAACTTTCCACAAACATAGACTTCAATAAAACTCAGATAAAAAACAGAAGACCAAAAATTCAATTTCTATTGGAAGTTTTGGTTTGAGTTTACGGCGATGATACTTAGTACTTGGTTAAACGAAAAATTGATCATATAGACCGGCTGAGTCCTACGTTAGAGTATCTGTGGGCCGTATATTGAAATAACTCGTATATAATATCATCATCAGGTCTTTTTTAGTCTCCACTGCAGGAGCATTACCCTCTCTGTACTGCCAGAGCCTTATATTAGCCAGAGCAGTCAGAGGATTTGGCTATAATATCATATCGATTAAAAAAACACCAGGTAATTCAAGCCAAATGAAATAATTTTTCAATGACTAGGTAGTCATAACCTACGCATAAAACTTTACATGCTACTTACTCATAGGAAACCTGTATATTAAAGCTGACTAATTAAACTGTGGTATCGAAGTTGGTGATACAATAACATATTAGTTATTAAGATTTTAGACATAAATATTATACCATTATTGGATATCTGTAAATGAAAAAAAAAAACACCAATATAAACTGAGACGCGCAACCATGTGAAACGCAAACATACCCTAGAGGTAAGGGGGCGTCCATAAATTACGTGAGGTGTTTTTAAAGACTAGTTAGACTAGTAATAAAAATTGCTGAGAGCTTAATTATAAGTGTAATAATAAGCATGTACAATCTGGATTAAATAGACCAAAATAGTATAATTTCTTTTTTGTTTCAATCAGAAAAAAAATTTCGCGATATTTGTCGAGACCCTCCCCCCCCCTCTCTCCAACGTAAGATTAGATGAGATTTGACTCGACTCCCTCCCCCCCTTAAACATCTCACGTAATTTATGGACGCCCCCTAAATGAAAACAGAAACTTAACTTAAACTCAACTATAAACACTTCGAATTACAATTAAATTAATAAATAAAATGCCAAGAATAAATTAAAACAAAAAATCCATCCACCGATGTTTCCTTAAAATCCTGAAATGAACAAACGATTACATTTAAAATGTTATATTAATATATTGACGCGCAGCATTATTATATCGATCGCCAAGCCAGATAAATGGGTACCCAGATTCGCTTTGCAGTGTAAAAGGAAATTCAAGACCCTTACGTTTTTTTTTGTAGTCGCAGCTACATAAGCTCGACAAACTTTGGACTTTCAATATCAGTCTTTAGACAAAGAAGGAGTGCGTCTTCTGTTATAACCAAAGGATTTTCTGGGCGATGCGCTAACGGATCTGACCCCAGCGTAAAATTTTCCCTTCTGCGTAATGACTTCCAGTCTTGCTGACGCTTCCGCCCTTCCATAGTCATTCTCTAAGGTTATCCTGTAAAGACCGACGTCTTCTATGGTCACTTGCTCAATCTCCAAAATCCGGAGTATCTCATCTTTTTCCTTAATAGTTATCCTGGATGATGGCGTGATGATTACGCCGTCCTTGTCCCAGGTGGCCCAGGGCGCCGGTAGGCCCTTGACTGCGCATTGGAAGACGACGGTCTCTCCTTCTTCTACGACTTTGTTGAAGGGGTAGGTATAGAACTTAGGTGCCATTTGACGGGATGGGCTGCAGAGGCGTCTGGGATCAGGTCCTGAAATTTAAAACGTAACTTCGAATTTGAATGGTCTTAAAGTTAATGACTTGAAGGCAATTTATATTATATAATTTAATTTGTATAGATATATATGATCTGAAAAACATCTGCTGAGCTGAGTTTCACCGGTTTCGGGGTTGATACCAGAATACAATTTCAGTCAAAATCTATACTGCAGAAGACAACGTATTAAGTCCAAGATTCGTATCTTGACCTCATCCATTCTCTACCCAGAGGTTGACTGGAAAAGATTACATTCAGCGATAAGTCCGCCTTTGTATCCATATTTTCTTTGTTATTTTTTGTGTGTTATTATGGTTCAATAAAGAGAATTTGTATTGTATTGTCTTCTAGCAAAAAAAAAAACATGGCAAAGACTGCTCATGGCAGTCACGCCATGATCTTTAAAAAACGTCGACGAAGTAAATCGTAGACTTTGGTATATACCTGGTGTTCTGGACACGGATCTGGCTGGCGTGCTGCGTGGTGTGGACCGAGGAGTGGAGGCGGCTGACAGCAGCGCCGGCGGCCGCCGCAGTCGTTGACTCAGGGTGTTGGGTTCTCCAGGAGCTGGTGATGAGACATTTATTTAAAATTCCGTGATACCCAGAGCCATGTGGCTCCGGCAGAGTAGAATAAGACCACTCCATGTCCATGTCGTAGAAGGCGGCTTAGAAAACCCAAGCTAAACAAAGCTTATAAACATCAATGAGACCTCTTCAACCCGGCCCCGCCTGGAGAGTGTAGGCCAAATCCTCTGACTGCTCTGGCTTATAATGGAGACTAAAAAAGACCTGATCATGATGATACCCAGAGACAGTGGTTTTCCTTGTGACCCGGAGGTTGTGGATTCAAATCCCACTGGGAAACATGCTTTGTAAAATGTTGTTTAGGACAATCAGGCTTGAAACACCTGATTATCCGAAAAGAAAGATGATTTCGTACACCGAACGGCACGCAAATCTGTAGGTCCCGAACGCCATCTAGCGTTTGTTTTTATTATTCTACATATTTTTTTTACGCACTGTCCCCCGGGGTGACAACTAGGAAATAACTTCCCAGTTGATGTCACGCGGCAAGCGCCGTATTTTAATAAAGACGGCCAAATATTTTTTTAAACCTATCCTAGGATTGGTTCTGGTCTACCCTTAGGGTTGCTCTATGTAAAAACCAGTAACCTCGTTAAATTACTTAGGTTTTAGGTAGCGAACCCCGGACTCTAACAGCGTTACCGCTGAGGATGCAACCGGGAATACGCTCGGATGACGATGACCCAGAGACAGTGACTCGTCATGTAAAATAAGGTTCTTTAAAGTGGGCGTGAAAATATGTCTTCATGGTCGGCAACGTGCATGTGGCACTTCAGGTGTTGCAGGCGTCCATAGACTACGCTAACCACTTTATCATCAAGTGGGCCGTAAGTCTGTTTGCCTAATTAATTGTAAAATAGAAAAAAAAATACAAAGAAAGCTTTCTTAAATCAATTTCACATGGGACCAACTAGATAGTAAAGGCTTTGAAAAAAAAGAATCATCAAAATCGGGTCACAATTTGGTACTTGACTAGTTTTTTTAGGGGTCCGTACCCAAAGGGTGCAAACGGGACCCTATTACTGAGACTCCGCTCTGTCTGTCCGTCTGTCACAGGGCTCTATCTCTTGATCCGTAATAGCTAGACACTTGAGATTTTCACCGATTATGTATTACTGTAACCGCTATAACAAAAATACTTAAAATAAAAAAAAAGTTGAAAATTAAAAGGGGTCGTCTTACAAAAAATGTGTTTTTTCAGCGTTTTTGACTAAATCTTTATAATGGCATTCACTAGATATTTGAATTTTTCACAGCTTATTTTTTTTTATTTTTTTTATTTTTTATTAGAAATTTGAGTGCGTTTGATCTCTATCTAGCCTGATGGGAAGCTAAGATGAGGTCTAAGGTGTATCACGCAGACTCAAAAAATGCCTGTTCACTCTTGCCTTGAAAATCCCTAAATTATATGTATGGGGAAACATCGACGCAGGGAGGGAATTCCACACCTTAGCGGTTCGCACAATGAAGGAGGAGGCGAATCGAGAGGTACGATGAGGAGGAATTTCGACCACAAATGGGTGGAATCCCTGTCCACGTCGTGTTGTCCGATGGTGGAATGGTGCAGGGGGAATTAAATTATGTAATTCCTGCGCACACTCCCCGAAGTGCAACCTGTAGAAGACACACAGACTTGCTACCAGTCGGCGATGTTCGAGGCTGTGGAGCCGTCCTGCCGTAAGCAACTCATCACCAACGAGTCTTCTGGCACGTCTGTCGATAGCTTCCAGGGCTTCGAGCTGATAGCGGGCAGATCCATCCCATAGGTGGGAGCAATACTCCATACATGAGCGGACTTGAGCTGTGTAAAGGCTCAACAGTTGGTCAGGGGTAAAATATTGTTGGACCTTGGAGAGGATGCCCAGTTTTTTAGAAGCCGTCTTAGCCCTGGACTCAATATAGCTACCGAAGTTAAGATTTGATGAGAGATCGATACCGAGAAGTTCGAGATGACGGGTGATAGGAACAGGCACACCCCGGAAAGTGGGAGCCAAGTTGAAAGGGCTCTTTTTAGCAGAGAAGAGACACGCCTGTGTCTTAGAGGCATTGAATCTCACAAGGTTGGCATCACCCCAATCGGAGACAGCTTGCAGAGTAAGATTGGTATGGAGTACCATTGCCTCTCTTAGTTCGTCTATTTCCGGTTTTTTTGCCCTTGCACTAGAAAAATATCTTTCCGTAACGGTGCTATCGTCTGCATACCCAAAAATACCGGGCTTTAGCAGATCGTTAATGTGAAGCAGAAATAGCGTTGCGGAAAGAACAGATCCCTGAGGTACTCCAGCATTAATTGCCAATAGGTCAGACGATGCTTATGTATAACTATGACCTCTATAACATTTGGCAGGAAGGTAGATTGTGACTTGGAGACGTCCGCTAAGGATTTTTGGAAATTCCATCTCTAAGGGGGTAAAATAGGGGTTGGCAGTTTGTATGAAACTTCGTAATTTTTATGTGAGACACATGAAATTTTTAATGTAAGTACTTTATACTTACTTACTTTACTTATACTTTATATATATTTTAGTAGTTGGTATAAAATAATAATGCGTTTATTTGATTTTGAAAATTACATCCCTATAGGGCTGAAATTGGGGTTGCAAGTTTGTATGAATTTCAACTGTGGTTCACAAAATAATTTAAAGGGCTATCTAGTGCATGACGAAGAGCAACATTTTTTTTTTTTTTTTTTTTATTAGAAATTTTTTGTGCGTTTGATCTCTATCTAGCCTGATGGGAAGCTAAGATGAGGTCAAAGGTGTATCAGGCAAACTCAAAAAATGCCTGTTCACTCTTGCCTTGAAAATCCCTAAATTATATGTATGGGGAAACATCGACGCAGGGAGGGAATTCCACACCTTAGCGGTTCGCACAATGAAGGAGGAGGCGAATCGAGAGGTACGATGAGGAGGAATATCGACCACAAATGGGTGGAATCCCTGTCCACGTCGTGTTGTCCGATGGTGGAATGGTGCAGGGGGAATTAAATTATGTAATTCCTGCGCACACTCCCCGAAGTGCAACCTGTAGAAGACACACAGACTTGCTACCAGTCGGCGATGTTCGAGGCTGTGGAGCCGTCCTGCCGTAAGCAACTCATCACCAACGAGTCTTCTGGCACGTCTGTCGATAGCTTCCAGGGCTTCGAGCTGATAGCGGGCAGATCCATCCCATAGGTGGGAGCAATACTCCATACATGAGCGGACTTGAGCTGTGTAAAGGCTCAACAGTTGGTCAGGGGTAAAATATCTTTGGACCTTGGAGAGGATGCCCAGTTTTTTAGAAGCCGTCTTAGCCCTGGACTCAATATAGCTACCGAAGTTAAGATTTGATGAGAGATCGATACCGAGAAGTTCGAGATGACGGGTGATAGGAACAGGCACACCCCGGAAAGTGGGAGCCAAGTTGAAAGGGCTCTTTTTAGCAGAGAAGAGACACGCCTGTGTCTTAGAGGCATTGAATCTCACAAGGTTGGCATCACCCCAATCGGAGACAGCTTGCAGAGTAAGATTGGTATGGAGCACCATTGCCTCTCTTAGTTGGTCTATTTCCGGATTTTTTGCCCTCGCACTAGAAAAATATCTTTCCGTAACGGTGCTATCGTCTGCATACCCAAAAATACCGGGCTTTAGCAGATCGTTAATGTGAAGCACAAATAGCGTTGCGGAAAGAACAGATCCCTGAGGTACTCCAGCATTAATTGCCAATAGGTCAGACGAGCAGCCGTCAAGAGTTACTCGAATAAACCGTTCCCTCAGGAAATCGGAAATCCAAGCACAAAGGGTGGGAGGGATACCGTAAGCGGAAAGCTTCGCTATAAGAGCGTCATGCCATACCCTGTCAAATGCCTTTGAAATGTCAAGTGAGACAGCAAGTGCCTCACCGTATTTTTCAAGGGCTTCACCCCAAAGATGTGTAGCGTACACAAGAAGATCCCCAGTAGATCGGTTCTGGCGAAATCCGTATTGCCAGAACATCCATGAAAATTATCTCCATATTTACGAGTTAAAAATTTATTTCAAATGAGGGCGCCACTTCAAGGTCATTTGCCTATACCTTCACCTTAAGTTTGACCCATTGTAATCAATCAAATATGAGAATGTGTGCAATAAACTTAAATAAATAAGTATTCAAGGAACCAGCGATCGTGCTCTTTGTTTATCGGAATATCAGGTTTCAAATCTTCAGACTCGAACCTGCGTCTAATTTCAAATTACCCCAAAAGTCTTCAAATAGATCATTAGATGGTAGGGACGTGAAACAATGCAACAATAAATATTTTAGTAGACTTAGCCTCAGTACATCCAATAAGTAACTAAAAAACCGGGACTTCACCTATATAACAGGCATATAAGTGCAGTTGCAATCAATACAGCCAGTATCGCCTAGCAACGGCCCTTTAATCTGTGTCGTTTCTTTGAACATGCGCAGACCTGAAATGCATCAGCTCACAGGTCGCTCGAGCCCGGGAATATTGAAATCTAGTTTCAGGTCATAAATCAATATGTCGGATGCAGGAAAGGGTCGGGAGAGGAGAGGAGTAGTTAGGGCGTGCGTGCATCGTTCGGTGCAACGGTAGAGGGGGGGCCCACCACCTTTCAGGGGGATTTGCGTGGGAAGATTTCTGGGAAAAGCTGGAAACATTGATTTTAATACACACACTATTACAGGCAATGTACGAACACTCATTACGCGATAGTTGCAATGTGCTCACATAGATGCCTTTGTTTTGTAGGTGCCTTACTGTAACCTAGGATAAAAATGTTCCTGCCATTACTTGGCGACGCGTCCTACGTCAAATAATCGGTTGACGTCGACATCGATGTCTCCGGACGCGTGAAGTACAAGTCCCATATGCATTTAAACTAGTCCGTACGCTTGGCCAAGTCTTCGCCTGTGCGTATGGTTGGGAGATTTGTAGCATTGCCAATCATGCATTCATAGCCTTTGCCACATTTAGCTTCAGACCACCGTTCTCAAGCGCATTTGCGCGTTGCATCAGTCTCCGTCTGTTCGCATACGCTTGTTCGAGGTTGTTATCATACGAGTACATGACCAGCCACGGGTCTGATGCTGTTAGACACTTCATCTTATATCACACTGAACAGGTAGGGACTGAAGACTGAGCGTTGGTGGACTCCGCCTGTAATGGGTATGGTTTGGTGTCACCAACACAAGTCCTATCTCCTAACTAGGGACTCGGAATCGCGGTAAATGTCGCGGATTATGTCAATAAAGATCCTTTCGAAGAGCTTAATCTTTATGCCGTGGTAGTTACTACACTCTGGTACCGATCCCTATTCTTTAAAGATGAGTAATAATACTCTGACTGGTTATTACCGGTGAAGAGTATGTGATTACGAGTAAAAAGGTTTTTTTAGATGACCACAGCCCACACCATGGGGACCCATAGTTTTCCAGGCTCCTATGAACACTCCAACTGTCTTAAGCTTCTTCTTCATCTAAGCGCGTTCCCGGTTACATCCTCAGCTATGCTGCTTCGGAGCACGGGGTGCGCTTTCCTGCTTTTTCCTCTCCAAATATAACACGGAAGTCAATGGTCACCCAGGGAAACCAAAGACCTTACGAAGTGGAGGAAAAAACTTTCCTAAGCTTCATTCTGCAAAAAACTGAGTGAACTTCCTCAGACGTTATTGGTGGCACTAGTCCTTGATTAGGAGGGAGGTCCGGTGGCTGCACCTCTTTATGCTGCTGGTTAAACAGCTCGTGTAAATACGAGCGCCATCTCTCCTTTACTGCGAGAATGTCCAATTTGTAGTTTCTAGTAATGTCTAAAATATCCGAACATTTATCGTTTTTAGGGTTGCGTACAAAAAATGAAAAAACGGAACCCTTATAGGATCACTCGTGCGTCTGTGATCCTATGACCCAAACACATATGTGCAAAGTAAATTAATATTTTTTTAAAATAAGGGTCATTTTCGGGGGACCAGTTAGAAAATTTAAAAAAAAATTGCAAACCTTACTGTGTCATATATCAAATGATAGGGCTCATTATGAGGATCTCAAATATATTATACAATACTATATATATATATATATATATATATATATATAATATTGTATAATGTAATATTGTAAATATATATCTATATCTATATATATATATATATATATATATATATATATAAAAGAAAGTCGTGTTAGTTACTTCACTTATAACTCAAGAACGGCTGAACCGATTTAGCTGAAAATTGGCAGGGAGGTAGTTTAGAGCCAGGAGAAGGACATAGGATACTTTTTATCCCGACGATTGACGTATAATGACAGCTATGTAATGACGTATGGATGACAATTTTATATTTGTAAGAAATCAATAATAAAACTATTTCTATTAAATAAATAATTAACATTATTGCCCAATTGCCCATTCGTATAAACAGTGAAGTGAACTATAAAACTCGGTATGGTTGAAAATTTAAGTTTTTACACCTAAAAAACTTAAATGAGTACTAAAATACAGAAATAATTATGAATGATTGATGTAGAAATTTAATTTTTTTTGTATTTTTTCCAATAAAAAAAAATCTGCTTATTTATTGACATTAAGGCGGAACAAAGTTCGCCGGGTCAGCTAGTATACTATACAATACAATATACCAATATATTTTGTTATTATTGTAAAATTAATAATTTTGATTTTATTCATGAAAGAAGACGAAAATTGACCATTCCCCCCCCCCCCCCCTGATCTCCTAAACTACTGAGCCTAAAATTTTGAAAAAAATACAAAATATAGTCCATTTCTTGTAGATTACAGGAAAACCTATGAGAATTCAAACAACCACGCGAGTTTAACTCGCACTTAGCCGGTTTATTTAGTATTGAAAGTGTCCGCCATTTTACATCACTAGTCTAGTCGTAGCAACCGTCATCAAATCGTCAAATTATTATAAGAAAAGATGTATTATAATTTAATTAACTTGTCAGATTAAGTAAGTAGCCCAACGACTGAGATTGGTAAGGAGCCAGACATATCGATCGATACCGAACAAAAGTATTTCGGTGCCGTGGGCGGTAGAATTACCTGTACATTTTCTCCATGGAAATTTCCGATGTTATTTCAGCATCATTAATGATGAGATGCTATTCTACTTAGCGTTGTCAGGCAACGTTTCATTAGTGAGTGGTTATGAGGCGTTGAATTACGATTTGGTATTTTATCGGTGATTCAGGATCACCTTTTTATTGTACTATTTTTTTTTATTATATTGTTTTTATTATTATTATATATCGTATTATTTTTATACTACTAAACTATCAATTAAAAGTACTCATATGCTAAGTTACAAGTGTATGACTGTATAAGTGTTACATATGGGTCCCCGCTTTATAGTGGAACTTTTTATGTTATTATATTATTATGCATAACAGCGGTTTACAGACACGTTATTTCGTAGAAAATAGTTTGGCATCTACTCATTAATCATAGATTCAAAACCAATAATGTTAAAAATCAGAATAATCTTAGAGCATACATTTTATTGCCATAATTATCTAAAAGTAGAATCATTATATCGCAGAAAGTCCGCAGTCAGAATCGCCTTTTGGTATTTAATTCATACGTATAATCATTTCAATGCTAAATCTTTTCTAAGATAGAATTTTCTTCTGGCATAGATAATTGGTTGTACAATTGCTATAATATAAAAAATATCATGGTATGAAAAGGCTGTCTACCTCAGCAATCGCCGGCCACGGCACGCTCGCTTCGCTCGCTCAGTTCGTGCCGTGGGGTGGTCGCAGTTCTAACATAACCTTACCTATATTTTTGCCCGACGCAAATAAACTCGGAATGCTATTTTTTATGTTGACCAACAATAGTGTTCTAATAATCTATTGGTTATTTATAATTTATATTTTAAATTTAACTGCGCCACCTGTTATCTTACTCATATACTTCGCACTCCTTCTCTTTATGGTTGCCTGTAAGAGATTGCTTCGGCGATAAGGCCGCCTCTTGTACCTTATTTATTTATAAGTTCCGTAAACTTTGTAATTTTTTATTGTTTTTTATTTGGTGCAATAAAGATTTTTGTATTGTATTGTAATAGTATAGATTTTAACGATTATGGTTTTCTTAAAAGGTCAAAAGAAAGTATACTAAATAAAAGTAACACTAATTAAACATTCAAAAAGAAATTATGCGAAACCTAATGTATGTAAACGGTAATTGTACTAAATTAAATTGTGATATCTTAAAAGTATGCTATTGTATATTCGGACATATAAACATTCGGCCAAACAGAAATTATATTAAATATTTTTTATGCGTTTGAAATGTTCTTTCAAATAAGATTCTGCCAAGTATGTTATCTATACTAATATTATAAAGCGGAAGAGTTTGTTTGTTTGTTTGTTTGTTTGTTTGAACGCGCTAATCTCAGGAACTAATGGTCCGATTTGAAAAATTTTTTTTTGTTGGGTAGTCCATTTATAGAGGAAGGCTTTAGGCTATATAACATTACGTTCCGACAACCACGCGAACGAAGTCGCGGGCACAGCTAGTGCCACATAAAATTCGGAGCATCGAGATTCTGCCACATAGATGGAACCCGTTACATATATATATAGTAACATTTGTGAAGCGGCTTATTGCTGAAATAGGTTCCTAGAATAAACTGTACTACAGGTAACAAGGCCCTCCCTCAGAACAATATCGCGGGTCAATTGGTTTTGAATGTGCTTACTTGTATGGTGTGAGATAATCGAACAACTGTTTAAAAATTATGTATATGTATTATGTAGGTACATATACATCATTTTTAAACAGTTGGTCATGAATTATTACAAATATTACAAGTATAATAATTCATCGCCTTTATCTAACTTGTAGGTACAGGTAAGAAAAAATCGCTAATAAATATAATAATTCATTAATCGCCTGTATCTTACTTGTAACTGCAAGTTAGATATAGGAGATTAATGAATTATTCACAAAAGAGATGACGTCGAACGTGACCAAAGTTTATAAAACCTTTTGCACGGATGAATTTTCGGACCAATCCTGCGAATCCTCCTTATCTGGCAACCCCGTATCGCAGCGTTTCGAAACGAATACCAACATGCCCAATTTAACACTAATTAACGCGATCGCAACAATTCGTCCGAGTTTTTGGCGGGAAGTCAAGGAGTTCGGTTGGGGTTTTCTTTAAATTATTTTGTAAATTGATTTTAGTGGACTTTATAAATGCTCATGCTCATGAACAATATGTGAAATATTTAAAGTGGACAGTCATAGTACGGCTATAGTGATATTTGTTTCGCGGACTGTCTTCAGGCAGTTAGGGCGCCGTCCGCCACTCAATCGGCTATGAAAACCAGTGGACTCGTATAGATTTGTCGCCAGACGCTACCTTTAAGCAATCAAAGGCCTACACCAACCTTTGATTGTAACTTGTTAGGAAAAAAGAATTTCCCACGTTTTATTAACTTGTTCCTGGCTAAGTACGCAGTAGCGTCAAGCCATTAATAAAAAATAAAATAAAAAAAAATAATTCATACAGGGGAGCAAATTTAAAGTTATTAACGCCGAAGTCAGAAAGGCTTAAAATTAAAAATTTCAGTTAACACCAGCAAAGAAACTTGCAGAATCTAGTAATGGGCTGGCGGATTAAACTAAAGGATTGTTTGCGTTAGACTCTTCGTCAGGCTCATCAAAGTGGAACAAGGGTCTGCCAATTGATAATAATAGGAAGAGCTAATGTCGCGCGTTAGATTTGTATCACAGTGAATCTGAGATAATAAGTAAGCTCTCATGTATTTCATTTTCAAACATAGGTAACAATAACTACTATTATTTATTTAATCTAAATTATAAGTAGATAAAAATAATTAAAGCTAACACTAATATATTATTTAAAATAAAAATTTAAAAATATTTTTATAAATAAAAAAAATCATTGAGTTCAATGCCCTGCGGTAGGGTGCCCAAAACGCTGGCTGCATTGCCACGTTGGATGGCAATGCTTACTCGTTGAGCGAAATAATTGCCAGCTCTTTGGTCACCCGACACCTCGACCAGCATTTTATTTAAAATCTTAAAAAATTAAGTATTAATTAGTCTTAATTATTTAATTTATTTAAATTATTATTTAATTTATTTAAATTAAATAAGTAAGTACCTAGCTTTGTTTATAAAAATGTATCTTAATTTTTATTAATTAGGTAGTGCCCTGGGTCGCACAAGAAAAAATACTATTTGACAAATATAAATAAACGAAGATGTCACAAAATGGGGTAGATGACTGGGTTAAAAATTAGTTATTTGGTAATGCAAAGAGGAAAAAAATCAAAAAATAGCATCACTTGTCCTTGATCATATCCATTTTCAACATGATTTAAGATTTATCAATGCAGAAAAGAGCGCTATTTGTCTCGGAAAAATATCATATATATATACTGGGTAGCGCAAAAGTACTGGCACTAAAGAAAATACTTTTATTTTTTTTATATGATATTTTCTGTCATTCTGTTGTTGAAAATTGTGTAGTGAACAACTGTAAAATACACTGAAAATAAACATGGACCGTTTTACTCCCCAAGAACGTGGAATAATTGTGAGTGAGGGACGGAGGGACGCTTTTCCAGGCCGAGTTATCTCTCGTTTTGGCGATTTGCCTTGGCCTGCAAGATCACCCGATCTGACCAGTCCAGACTTCTTTCTTTGGGGTTTTTTGAAATCTCGGGTGTATGTGAACAAGCCACAGACTCTCGCAGCTCTAAAAGAAAACATTCGTCAAGAAATAACGAACATATCGCAGGAAGTGTTACGGCAAGTTATGCAAAATGTCATAAATAGGGCTCAAATGTATATCAACTCTGGAGGTCACCATTTAAAAGACATCATCTTTAAATCCTAATGGTACGAAATTTAATGGCACAAATATACATTTAAAAAAACCTAAATCTAGTTTTCTAATTTAGAAAAAATGTTATAGCTGAACCAAATAGGGTCTTTACTTTTGCGCCACCCAGTATATATATTCTTATATAACCATTTTTTTAGGCGGCAACTGTGCATATAAAGAATATATGATCGAAGGAAATCCCATAGAAAATGTTTGTTTTGACGTTTAGAATATATGATTTGGCTTTTTGAAAATTAGTAGATTGGCCCAGAAACCTATTCAATGGCCAAATAAAACTGAAAAGCACCCCTTTTCCAAAGCACAAGCTAAGGACACATTTATACTAATATTATAAAGCGGAAGAGTTTGTTTGTTTGTTTAAACGCGCTAATCTCAGGAACTAATGGTCCGATTTGAAAAATTCTTTTTTTGTTGGGTAGTCCATTTATAGAGGAAGGCTTTAGGCTATATAAGATTCCGGCAACCACGCGAACGAAGTCGCGGGAACAGCTAGTTGTAAATATATTATGAAGAACATCGCCACCGTAGCGTAGGCGTCTTGCCAAACATGTACCTACATTATTTGGCAATGCAAGATAGGAGTTAGGAGAGAGCACTATATTGTATATACAATAGTTTACTTTTTTGAAATGGTTTAAAATTTTCGCCGATTTTCATTAAAAACTTAAAAAAAATTCTCTCAAAATTGTAAAAAAAAATATATTTGAGCCCTTTCATTTCATATTTATATCATCATCAGGTTATTTTTAGTCTCCACTGCAGGAGCACCACCCTCTCTGTACTACCAGAGCAGCCAGAGGATTTGGCCTACACTCTCCACGCTAGCCAGACGGGTTGAAGAGGTCTCATTGATGTTTATAAGCTTTGTTCAGCTTGTGTTTCATATTTATGGCAACCTCCGTGGCGTAATGGTTAACACGCTAGACCGCTAATCCGGAGGTTCTGGGTTCGATCCCCAGCCAGGGCAAGTTGGAAAATGGCCTTTTTCAAATTGTCCTGGGTCTTGGGTGTTTATCTATATATGTCTTTGTCATAAAATATAGTATCGTTGAGTTAGTATCCCATAACACAAGTTTAAAAAACTTACTTTGGGGCTAGCTTAATCAGTGTAGTTTGTCCGTATATATTTATTTATTTATTTATTTATATAGTCATACTTTTTCACCTCACTAGCCTATAGGTGTAGAGTCACACTGTTGTGCAAATGCCTAACCCTTACCCATCCACACGTCCCTGTCTTCAGCGATATTCGGTCATTCGCACATAAATTTATCAAATTCGGCCCGCTATCTGGTGCTCAGTGTACCCCTACCCTTGCGACTGGAAGCCAGAATGTAGACAAGTCGGGGAAGAAGGACTCCCCGACATGCAACTATGTAATCGAAGTTACGGCACATATACGCAAGGCTATAATAACTAAGGACAGAGTGTTCGTGAATTGGTCGTCCTGCCCTGTGAGAGATTTCACCTTAGTAACGAGGTGTTACAAATGTCAGCAGTATGGGCATGCGGCCAAGACATGCAGAGCTGACACCGTCACTTGCGGACATTGCGGGGCACTAGGTCACACAATTAAAGAGTGCACGAAAACCGCTGAGCCGCCGAAATGTGCAACATGCCTGCACTACAAAAAACCATGCAGTCACAAAACTGGTGACCCTGATTGTCCAGCTAAAATTATGGCCGAAAAAAGGTTCATTGACTCCATAGACTATTATTGTGCCTAAAATAAAAACAACGTTCTTTTATATTTATGTATGAATTACTTATATTATGATTTTTCTTTTAAAATAATGCAATACTTAGCTTTTAGATAAATCTTACTTTTTATAACTTCCATTTATAAGTGTTATATTATTATTATTTTTTTTGTTTATTCTCTGTAGTTATCATGTAATGAATTTTATTATTTACTGTGTTGGTGGCGAGTCCTGGTGACCCGTAACACAGGTTCTTCGGAATCCTAACATAGGCACCAGTTCTCCACATCTTTTATTGTTTATTTAATACAAATATGTTTATTTTATGAATACCTTGTAAGTTAGAGTAAGTTTTTTTTGTGAAGGAAGATAAATATACATCTTATTATTAAAAAAAAAAAAAAAAAATCAATCCCATCTTCGGGGCGCATGCGGCAGACACGCCGAATTTTTTTATTTATTATATTAAATATTAAATACAGGGTTACTTTTAAAACTCCGGCATCAGTTTTAGAGCTAGTTAAGTTCATGATGCTGAAGTTCTTTCCATAAAAACAATTAAGATAAACGAAAAACAATTTAAATTCCCATACAAATCGGCGCTCAGCCAAATGTATTTTGTATGGAGGACGAAATTTTTTCATCGATTTTCGATAATTGTTTTTATGGAAAGTAGTTCAGTATCACGGACTGAACTTGCTGCAAAAACGTTGCCGCATCAATGTTAAAAGGTAACCCTAGTACCTATATCTTTTTTTCCTTTTGAGGTACGGAACCCTAAAAAAAAACTATACTTACGGTACACAACGAGGCAGGCGCTCGAGGTCGCCTTGCCGAGGCTATTGGCAGCCTCGCAGGTGTAAGTTCCTTCATCCTCGGCCGTCACCTGTTTGATCTTCAGTCTTGCCGTGCCGTCTTCACACGACCATTCGAAATCTGGGTTTTCGCGGAGCAGCTGCAATGAAAGGTTATATTAATTTTAAACAACAAACGAGAAGGCGGCTTAGGGCTCTTACAGACAGCTACGAAAGTTTGCGACCCTGTAGGATTATTCCAAAAGCAGTACGCAAGACGTACCTACCTACGTAACTGCGTCTCCACGTTTCAGTGTCAATTTAAGCAACGTGGAGCGTTAATACCTACATGATGATAAAGTCTAATTTGGGTTGACACAGAAATAGGACGACACTTTCGGACAACTATCGTATTATTTTATGGAGTAACTCCCCAGTATCGAATCGCGCGACGGTCGCCGACCAGGTCGCTGACACACTATCGTTTGTAAGCACAAACAAATTTTGTGCTACAAATGAAGCTACTTAGAAGAGTTCTTTCTTTTCCACTTCTTACTGCTTTTGGTATTCTTGGGTGACCATTGACTGAGATATCAACTTTATAAGAAAAATGCGGAAAGGCCTTGACCACTGACCTTACTGGAGGTTTACTATTATCTTTTTCATACACACACTTAGAAACACTTTCAAAAAATCCCGAACCCACTTTCTAGAATCTCACATATATGTTTATAATGATGACGCACTTGTTGCTCCCATTTCCTATAGCTCCATTGTCTTCCTAATAGAATACGTACACTTCGCCGAACATTTAATAATTCATGTAGGTAAATTTCTGTTTACCACTGCCGCAGCGAATTTAAATACAGTATTTTGCACAATGGTGACACGAACAATACAGTATAGATCAAAATACAGCTAAATTCACTCCAATAAATAAATGCCTGACCATCATACCTCCCTTTGACGTCTGTTTGTAATAATCAAAGTTTCCTCGTGTTTATTATCAACTTTCACCCCTGCCTGTTTAACCAGAGATTAACTAGGGAACCTAGGTTTATTCGGTCTGAGCTTTATTACCATTTGTAGCCTTTGATGTCCGTCCAATATTGCGATTTTAATAACGGTCCGCTGCACCCAATTCGGAATATTTGAAACATGGTCTAGTGATTGCTACGATAGGGTTTAAATGAAATGATGAAAGCAGATGTTAAAATATAGAGACTATGGAAATAACTTTTTTTTCCAACTACGCTGCAATTCTATCATATCTGCAATACTCGTACATATGCAGCACAAAGCGGAACTTTGCTGCTCTAGAGCAGAAAAAATGTATGGAAATCCTTTACTGTTTAGTTTTTTTTTTAAATCGATGTTTCGGTGGAGAGATAGAGTGAAAGAGAAAAGTGATATTGTCTCTTTCGCTTACTTTAAAAACTAGGTGAACGAGAAGGATAAACGAAAAGTACCAGGATAGCATAAGTCTGCAGAAGTAAACTCCTGCAGGCTTATGCTATCCTGGTACAATTGCTTTGCATACCGCTGGAAGTCAAGCTCATCTACTTGTATCATAAAACTAGCCTTGATATACGATGCGTTCAGTTTTTTTTTTGTTTTTTCATGTAAGTGGTGTCACATTTTTCACCTGCCTAAAGGCATCTGACTGACATAGCTTGACGACTGCCATACAATGATGAGAGCCGGAAGCAACGGATTTACATGCCTTTTGAAGCACGGAGGAGCTCGAGAATTTTTTTTTACCACTTGTGGTCACCCATCCAAGTACAGACCACGCCCGGGGTTGCTTAACGTTTGAGACCGCTAGCAATGCGTACACCCACTGGACCACCGAGCTCCTCAAATGAGCTCCTCAAAGCCGTATGGAGTTATACAGAGTGCGTGTGAAATGAAAAAACTTTGGAGAAATAAAATAAAAAAATATTATAAATATTAATTATTTCTACCCATACACAGTAATTCTAGTTCCTAGAGGTATATATTATATAGTATATTCAATGATTTCAACTAAGGATAGGCCCATCGGAACATTTTGCATAAAATATCTTCATACTATTCGACGTCGCGGCCAGAGCGACCACAGCGCATGCGCTGTTGTCACTCCGGGCGCGACTCTGCGAACATGGCTGCCATTCTGTTGTAAAATTAGCGCGGTTAAATTCCTTAGTATTTTAATTATAACAAACAGATAAGTTACTTACCGATGATACGATGTTTCATGTTAATTATTAACCTATATCGTAGTTTTTGCGGCATTTACAAGTATGAAACAAAAACGAATGAACTCTTCCGCGGACCGAGGACGACTAAGTCGCGTTGGTCCGCAAACCGACTTTATCGGATCAACGAGTTGGTGCCATTTTTCGCGCGGTTGGCCTAGTCCTTACGCTAGTACTATATAAGTCAATGAGCATATTCCTTTGATCTACATCTGTTCCAAGTCTATTTTGCACCAATAGCTTTGCAAATAATGTCTGGCTGGTCTAAATCAGCGAGGCGTAATGCTATTGAAACACTAATTAAGGGCCACAGCACCCCCGGCACCCCATTTAGGTACCCTAAAATAACGAGGATTCATTAACAGGATCATTTATCCATAAAATGATACACGACAGTTATCCCGTTGTGTCATTATCCCGTTGTGTCATCATATTTCAATGTCAAACCAAATTTTTCTTATATATTTATTTATTTAATTAAAGAAAAAAAATTTGACTATATCATCATTTAGTAGAGCTCAATTATTTAATTTTATATATTCACTCGTCCAAAACCTGTGCTGTGTTGTTATGGCTTTCTACGGATATTTAAATACCTATACAATTTTTACTATTACAAATGTATTGCGACTTTGATGTACTTGTCATTGTCAAACATTTGCTTACGGTCTTTTTTATTATTTTTTATTAGAGATTTGAGTGCGTTTGACCTCTATCTAGCCTGATGGGAAGCTAAGATGAGGTCTTAGGTGTAACACGCAGACTCAAAGAATGCCTATTAACTCTTGCCTTGAAAATCCCTAAATCATATGTATGGGGAAACATCGACACAGGGAGGGAATTCCACACCTTGGCGGTTCGCACAATGAATAGGTCTGCGCTAATGCTGCACTCTGGCGGCAGAAAATTGCAGTAATATCTCATATTATAAACTTTTTAACGAGCGATAGTAACTCTCCGAGGGTACTCGGACTAATCAGCGTTTGAGTGTATGTTTGTACCTATGTAATCGGTATTTATCAAATTAAAATAACTTAAAACTGCATTCATAGTAACTGGTAGCTAGCAGTCGAAAAAGAAATATTTTGTTTACCAACAACGTTATAAAATATTTCGAACTTGATAGGGCCTTAGGTTCAAAATTAAAATTTGTTTTTGTTAACCCATATGACGATACCCCTTGATCTGAACGACATTGACCTTGACGGTAGGGATCGATGGAAGGGTTTGCCGAGATGTAGGGTAACATCGACAAGCAAACAAAGCGTCAAATATTCGTAGGTATTACTTATAAAGGGTGTTTGATAAATCATGTGCGTGGCGGCAGATAGGTACTTAACATATTAAATGTGGGCTTCCAAGCAAAAAGGGTCCAGTGGTCGCCATTAAGTTTCCGAGATGTAGTACACGCAGTTGTGTAAGGTTGGATGAAAATGTTAATAATTTAACGTAAATAAATGTATTCATGCAATTGTAATGTTTACATTTAAATTACTTTATACAGGTTGATTTTGAAACACTGAGCTTTATTGAAATCTTGGAATCAGAATCACTAATAGAACACAAAATAGCAAGAAAAAGAAACTTTTTTCTTTACAATTTTATATTAGGAAAAATCCCCACATTTGCCATTCATGGCTAACGTAATATTATTAGTGTCAATGACCTCGCTATCGCTCGATTCCTCCGTATGACGGATGTAGGTACCGGCGGCGCGAGGCGAGCGATCATATGGCGGTCGGTATCACTGCGATTGGGAATTTGCCGTACAACTTTGAGGGCATTTATCTTTGGTTTTTATTATGAAACAAGGTAATTGTAAGAGAACATGTATATTTTTTTTAGCGCATAGAATACTTTCCTTGAATATAGCTCAGAAGGTCAAAATCATATATACTTACATATAACGTCTAGCAAATTGTACTGAAACTATTTTAAGTGTGAATTCAGTCCATGATATTGAACAACTTTCCCCAAGAAACATATCGCAATCTCTTTTTGCCTCGCCTTGTCCCATTTCAATCGGTGTCGGCTCTACATTCAAACTCGGATCAGCTTATCAATCAAATTGTTTGGGAGGCCAACAATTATTTTTCATATTGCATTACATGTTCCTTGAGAAAAGTTGTTCAGTATCATTGACTGAATTCACCCTTAAAATAGTTTCAGTATATTTTATTACACCATGTATAATATAATAATGTTTCTATGAAAGTACCAAAAACAAATTATTTTATTATGTATATTTTTTTACTAGCTCTCTATATCCCATTGCTGGGCAAAAACCTCCCCTCTATGATTCGAAACATTTCTGTTGTTAGCCTTTCTTTTCCAATCTCTTATAATTTTATGTATAATTCCCATAAATTCCATTATAACTTCAAACTTTAAAAAAGCGTTTCCTCAAAAACTTTTTCAGAGGTTTATCTTCAATTTTTGGATAAAAAAATGAGCCAGTTTTTGAATATTGTTTTTAATCTTTATTATCAATATACTATTCTAGATGCCGTATCTAGTTTTAACTCAGTACCCCACTACTGGACCCATTTTGCTTGGACGCCTATAAATGTCATCAATGCAAGCAACTAACCTTATAGTTCCGTAGGTAATCTTACCTCGGTGTAGTGGAACCATCTGATGTCCGGCTCGGGGTGCCCGGACACTCGACACTCGAATTCGATGGCATCTCCATCATAGCACAGCAGATCGGTCAGCTCGCGTTCAAACCGGGGGATCACTTCAACGACCCTTTTAAAATAAAGAATAAAATTTAAAAAAATCATGATATATCTAAAAGCCTAGCGTCTAGCGTTACTACATTTTTACAGAGTCCTCGTCAGTCTCTGAATAGGTATAAACTGTCATAATTATAACAAAATCTGCCCTATTAAATCACTATTAAGGCCATACCTAAATTTTCCGGGGTCCAGTGCTGCCCCCATTTAAAATAAATCATACGCACGCACATTTGCCAAAAGTGGCCGTTTTTCGCAAATGTGCGTAGTAAAGCTTAACGTTCTCATTATAAACTGTAAACAGTCGTTCATAAAATACTTTGAAGGGCTATCTAGGACTTGATAGTTGCAAAATTTTAAATGATGTCTCTGTTTTCTTTGAAATGATTTATTTTAAATGGGGGCAGCACTGGGCCTCGGAAAATTCAGGTACGGCCTTAATGTGAATTATTATTATTATTTAGCGTCCCATAGTTGGGCAAAAGCGTCCCCTCATGCACATGCATTTCCATAAACTTCTATCAGTGTCCATAGTTTAATGAATTACGAGTAATATTACAATTTTAATCGGATAAATCTTTGTAAATTACTGAATAAATAGGAAATTTTAAAGTAAAATTTAATAAATATAGATAAATGCAGTGAACTAAAATTCGATTACAAAACTATAGAGGTACAGTATGACAGTATTGTATAGTTTTGTAATCAAATCTAAATGACTAAGATATTTTAACTCAACCGATCACCAGTAAGTGCGTCAAATTCAAACTTACAAAGTAACTATCGTACAATAAAAACTTGAGTCGAAGACATTCTTTAGAGCCAATCTCTTTCCGGTATATGGTGTATGGAAATAAACGCACACAATGGCGACGAAGTAGTTATCCGTTGCCTTCTCCAAAAGGACTATCAAATCGAGAATATTTTTTCTTTAAAAAATGCGCACTCTTTGGTTCCTTTACCATATAGAAGTGGTTTTACGTTACCTACTCCAAAAGGACTAGCCAATCGAGCATTATTTTTCCGAATTGTCAGTCGCAGGAAATGAATTGCCGCATTTCGGCTCATACGAAAAACCTTTTTGTACACGGCGGAGAACATAAGTTGTAAATTTTTATAGAACAGAAATTACGCAACTGAGTGATTGTTACGCTAATAGTGGTGCGAAATTTTTTCATTATATCTATAAGTTAGCCGTGTGGTTTCCGACGGAGTAGAATAGGACCACTGCAAGTCTTCCTGTGGATGTCGTAGACGGCGACTTAAGGTGAAGATATAGCCAAATGGCCATGAAGTGGCGCCCTCATTTGAAATAAATTGTTAACTCGTAAATATGGAGATAATTTCCATATTGATCTACGTCATGCACTAGATAGCCCTTTAAATTATTTTATGAACCACCGTTGAAAGTATTTACATTAGTCCGTCTAGCTTTAAAACTTGCCTCCGCCAAAAGTGGCCACGGCAAGTTTTAAAGCTAGACGGATCACCAATAATAGTTTCAACGGCAGTTCATAAAATAATTTAAAGGCCTATCTAGTGCATGACGAAGATCAATATGGAAATTATCACCATATTTACGAGTTAACAATTTATTTCACACTTCAAGGCCATTTGCCTATATCTTCACCTTAAAATACACAAGCTAAACAACGCTTATAAATATCAATGAGACCTCTCCAACCTGTCTGGCCAGCGTGGAGGGTGTAGGCCAAATCCGTTGACTGCTCTGGCTAATAACGAGGGCTGTTTGATAAGTACCCGTTTTCTAAATATATTAATATCACTGGCCGCAAATAAGTATACCACCTTTTTAAGGCATTTTTCAGAGGCGGGAAAATTAAAAAAAAATGGTATTCTTTTGTTTTTTTTCTCATTTGACAACGATTCAGTGAAGGCGTGAACTTAAAATTGTTAAAATGGAGAAAGAACAGTATCGGTCTGTAATTAGATTCTTATTTTTGAAAGGAAAAACATGTAATGAAATAAAAGTAAGAACGCAAGCGGTTTACCATGAATGTGCTCCTTCTAAGACAACCGTCAGATATTGGTATAACGAGTTTAAGCGGGGGAGAACAACCGTCTTTGGTGACATACAGACGATATGGTTAAGAAAATTGAAAATATCGTTTAAGCCGACCGCCGAATTAAACTTCGAGAAATCGTTGATGCTGTAAATGTTTCAATCGAGAGGGTACAACACATATTAGAAGAAAAATTGGGTATGAAGAAAGTATCGGCGAGGTGGGTGCCGCGTTTACTCACGAAGGAGCAAAAACGGAACCGACTGACTACTTCGGAGCAGTGTTTGGCCGTGTTCAAACGTAACCCGAAGGAGTTTCTGCGTCGTTTCGTGACCGTGAATGAAACGTGGGTCCACCACTACACCCCGGAAATGAAAGAGCAGTCGAAGCAGTGGATTTTACCGGGTGAACCTGTTCCAAAGAAAGCAAAATATATATATTTATGTAACAATGTACATTGTGTATTTTATGTATACTACACTTTATCTTGCAACCCACATTTAGACTTTCTGTATAACCCAAAGGTTGACTGGTAGACAACGCTTTTAGCGTTAAGTTCGCCTATTGTTCTGTACAATTTGTATTTGATGGACAATAAAGATTAAATAAAATAAATAAATAAAAACCATCCCATCGGCTGGAAAGGTCATGGCGACCGTTTTTTTGGGATTTGCAGGGTATTATACATATTGACTATTTAGAAAAGGGAAAAACAATAACAGGCAGTACTATGCCAATTTATTGGATGAATTTGACGCCGTGTTGAAGGACAAACGACCCCATTTAAAAAAATAAAAAAGTACTGTTTCATCACGACAACGCCCCGGCTCATTCGTCCAGAGTTGTGATGGCTAAATTAGCACAATTACGCTACGAACTATTGTCTCACCCCCCGTATTCTCCAGATTTGGCCCCATGCGATTTCTTTTTGTTTCCCAACCTAAAAAAATGGCTCGGTGGCAAGCGATTTGGATCAAATGACGAAGTCATTGCCGCCACAGAGGCCTATTTTAATGACTTTCCAAAATCATACCTTTTGGATGGTTTATTGAAGCTTGAGTATAGGTGGAACACATGTATAGAGTTAAAAGGTGACTACGTAGAAAAATAAATGCATATATACAAAAAAAAATGTTTTTTTTTTCCATAAACGGGTACTTATCAAACAGCCTAGGTATATGGCTCTGGTAGTACAGTCATCGTCAGTCAGTCACAGTACGGTCGTGCTCCTGCAGTGAAGTCTAAAAAAGGGCTGATGATTTATGTAATCCTGGTTGCTTAGAAGTATATAAGTTTTTGTCACGTCCTAATACGTCTGATATTAATATGGGCGAGTGCGGCGGGCGTCAGAAATATTATGTCAGAAAATATCTAATATGCTTCTCCTTCTGCCTCGTCCTTTCCTACTATTATATGGGGTCGAAACAGCACGTCAGCAGTTTTCATCTCATTCTAAAAGTACTTTGTTACATTTTCTGTAACTCCCTTCTTACTCATATTTTCCCTTACGCATTCCCCCTTTAACCAGAGTAGGCACGTGCGTGCCTAGGGGCGCGAGGGTACAAAGGGGTGCGCGGAATTTTTAAACGGTAGTTTAAAACTACCAGCCATGTAAAGTAACAAATAAAAACCTCTCAATATATATAACAAGTAGCAACGCTAACTATTTCATCAATGTTTACTATTACCAGTACTACTTAGTTAAAATTTATAACATGGCCGCTACTCGTACAGGGGCCCATAAAGGGCTTGCCTAGGCCGCTCTCGACATATAATCCATCTCTGTCCACCGTTTCCTTGGCTTCCCCGTTTTACAGTGGTCCCTAACTTGTAAATTTAAAACCCGTCTTGTAATGTGACAAAAATATCTTATATTATGTTGCCGGTCTAAATCTTTATCGAGTAATAAAATTTATGTTTTAGAAGATAAAAAACATTATTGAAAGTAAATTGCTTACCCGTATCGGACGTTGTGCGCTTCATCTGTGACAGTTAAGTCTGAAACAACAAATTAAAGAATCAGTTCATGATTCACTCGGAAAAATAGGACACAGGTAAAGAATATATACACTACGCGAAAAGAAACGACACTTAAGCATGTGTGCACGTAAAATCACTTGCGCCTATGTGTGGGTGTATGGAAAATGGACAGTGATGGTAATGATGATCGACTCAGTGATAAGGATTAGGATGGTCCTTCAATAATATCACCAATAGTTAGTAACCAAAAAAGAAAGCAAAGTGGCTTTAGGAATATAAAATTAAATGGGATTCTAAATACGACTGTAAGAATTATTATATAATAAAATACTACCTGTATTTTTTCAATTAATTTCCTATCTGCTATACCTCTATTTTTATGAGTACTAAATCCAAAAATAATGTCAAAAAAAGTTGGCAACTCTAGTCAGTACAGATACTAACAAAATTCAATTGCGCATCGCCGCAGCGGCAGAAACCGCTGCCGCGGCGGCTTTTAGTGTGTACCTACTTATACAGAGTGATTTAGAACTTCGTAACTATACGAGTATTCTATAAAAGTACCCTTTAAGCGAAATAAAAAATACATTCTGTCATATGTATCTTGTCTCATAATAAAAACCAAAGATTTTTTTTGAACTTTTGTTGCCTATAAATAACTCTGATTCCAATATTTCAATATAGCTAAATCAACCAGTGTATAAACGATTTTATAGGTGTACTTGCACGGGACTTGCTAACCACAGGACAGTAGGCATAGAAGACAGTGATTCGAAGTCATTACCAAGATTCCTACCTTTAGCCAATATCTGCAATGATATGATAGCCTTAGCCTCTCCGTGGACGTTCCTGGCGACCACAGAATAGGCGCCAGTGTAGTCCAGCTTAGCGTGAGGAATCTCGAAGCGGTACTCGGGACCAGCTCCGACTCGCTTGAAGTGAGTCGCGTCTCGGTAGTAGTCAGGCTGTAACATATTTTTTTATTAGGCTCATGGTATAATATGATATGGTACTCTCTTCCCGTAAAAGCTGGTTACGTGATTAAAACAAGAATACGTCATCAGTTAAGAGTCTTGCCACTATTTGTGATTGAATCCCAAACCCATCATGAACTAATAGTGTAATAAATAATTTTATTTAAAAAAAAAACAGATGAATCACACTGTACTTATACGATTTTTTTTTTTTTATTAACTAATTAAGAAAGTCCTTAAAGGACATGTTGCACAAACGTATGGGGAGCCGGCTAGGTCACTGAACACCTACCTGAAATTTGCATTTTTGAGTCGGTATCAATATATAAATCCGATGAATTCGTAGCATTTCTATGGTACATTTGGATCAAAATATCGTAATTTAAGGTTAGGTGAGTTCAGCCAAAATGGACAACACCCATTGTGTCAACTGACCTGACATTGACTGAATTGATTTTAAATGTATTTTAATACACTATTAAGATCGCGAAAAAACAAATATATGATAGTCTTAATCAGTATTTAATATTTTTTCTGATTTTCGAGGAAGTGTTCATGACCTGGCCCGTTGTGCAACATCTCATCATCATCTCAAAAATCAGTGGTAACACTTTTCGTGGCATTCGTGACGTCGTCTTGGATGGGCAATCGCGGGAAGAGAGTACCATATCATATTATACCATGATTAGGCATATGGCATAGGAAAATAGGCATACGGGCCACATGATGTAAGTGCGATGGTCACCGTGGCCTATGGATGCTTCCAACACTAGTGCCAAACGCTCGTTGCCGACTGTGGAGAAATCTTTTCACCTTTTTAAAGAACCCCATGGCCTAGTCTCTGGGGGAAACCGTGGCAGTTACCCCCAGAGACTAGAATTCTCTCATTTTCATCAAGTACCTACATCTTGATCAACGAAAGATCAGCGCTAGGGTTTGCTAATACAAACCCAGCACATGCTGAGTTGGAGAATTAAAATCGATTTTAGCAAATAAAACGTATTATAAATTGGACGAGTACTATAACGATACATTTTTTATTGAAATTGGCATTATAAACTATAGGTACCAAATAAACATTGACACACATTGACATTACTTTTTTTTACTCACATTAATTTACTTTAAAGTGAAGATATAGGCAAATCGCCTTGAAGTGTGAAATAAATTGTTAACTCGTAAATATGGTGATAATTTCCATATTGCTCTTCGTCATGCACTAGATAGCCCTTTAAATTATTTTATGAACTGCCGTTGAAACTATTATTGGTGATCCGTCTATCTTTAAAACTTGCCGTGGCCACTTTTGGCGGAGGCAAGTTTTAAAACTAGACGGACTAATGTAAATACTTTTAACGGTTGTTCATAAAATAATTTAAAGGGCTATCTAGTGCATGACGAAGAGCAATATGGAAATTATCTCCATATTTACGAGTTAACAATTTATTTCAAATGAGGGCGCTACTTCAAGGCCATTTGCCTATACCTTCACCTTAATTAACGATCTTGCTGACAATAAATTAAAAAAGCCTATTTTGTAAACACCTAGGTTAGGTTTATATTCATAAATTAACTGCATGTCATAAAACTCGCTTGCCGTTCCAATTTTTGTTTTGCGATACCCGACAGGGTTCATAGTGTGCTATTTTAAGACAAAGTAGTTAAAACTGATGTACATTATGGAATGCAATAAATGAATTGAATTGAATTGAAATGAAATTATTATCTTACCTACTTATTTTGATTCTTCAGAAATGCGATTTGGTGACATGGAACTGACGAAGAAGACCAGAAAAAGATTAAGTCGCATTATTTTGTTTTATTATTAAAAATTGTCTGCCAGTCTATAGATAAGATTTGGGGTTATATTATTTACTTATAATTAACAAAGCTGTGTTACAGGCGTGAAGGCGATCAATACAGTCTTAAGTTTATTTTGGGGTTTCTCAAGAGAGTTATTCCGAAAAGCGGAAAGAAGAACAGTTAAGTAAAATCGTCGTCATTATATTTTATTTTTATTATCAGGTCTTTTTTAGTCCCCATAAGCCATACCTGGCCAGAGCAGCCAGAGGATTTGACCTACACTGTTCACGCTGGCCAGGCGGGGTGGAGAGGTCTCACTGATGTTTATGAGTTTTGTTTAGCTTGTGTTTCATTTCGAGTTTGATATTTAAAGTAGTGCGCAATTTCACGGCCAATCAATTTCATTCAAATGGCCGAATACAAAACAAAAACTTTCGACCGCCCAACTTTCGACCGCCCAACTTTCTGCCAACACTGAATTTGATCAACGAATTTCCCATTTTTAGGTATTATATGTTTACAAATCAGAGGTAATTAGCAATATTTTCTTTTCGTTAGTAAAAATACCATGAGCAAGGCGAAGATAAACAGTAGCTAATTACGCTTTTCGAACAACAACAATGTTTTCAATACTTATTTTGATGCTTAGACAAAATTCTTAGTAATGGCTTGATAAGTAGGTAAGTAAGTAAGCAGGCGTAAGCTTTTACTTTTCCAATACTCTTGTCTTCGTTATGTTTATTTATTTTAAAGTACTTATATTTTTGTAATTTGCACTACACAAAAAAATACTTAGTAAAATAGAAAATGCTTCTTGGTCTTTTTATTATCGGCGTGGCTAGGACCAACCTGCTCGAGAAGATGCCATTCACAAGGGCTATTCCACGGTTATTAAGATTCATGAAAAAGTGGCAAATTTTTCGTCATGATAATTTGGAGTCCCTAAAACAATCCATACGATTGACAGTGAAGAATTTTCCCATGGAATGAGTGCGTGCTTCTATTGATAACTGGCCTCAACGTATAAAGGACTGTATTGCAGCCAATGGAGACCACTTCGAATAAGCTTTTTATATTTTTTAAATTGTTTTATATTTATGTATTAAACTAACGCATTGTAAAAGTAATAAATGTTATTTGCAAGAGAAACATTTCTTTTCTTTTTTACAATAGGTATTTATGGCTACTACTATACTAGTATATAGTATAGGTATAAATAAACACCCAAGACCCAGGACAATTTTAAAAGGTCTATTTTCCAACTTGCCCTGGCTGGGGATCGAACCCAGAACCTCCAGATTGGCGGACTAGCGTGTTGACTGTTACACCACGGAGGTCGTAGAATTCTATCGAAGTGAACTTACTTTGAGGAAGTCCCTGAGCCAGTAGACGTCAGGCTTGGGGTCACCCACCACCTCGCACTGAATAATGACTGTGTCACCTTCGTGTGCTTCGCTCGACCTGGGCTTCCTTATAAACATGGGCTCCTTTGAATATCTGCGGGAAAACAACGCAAATCAGATAGTGTAAGTTGAAGGGTGGCTTCCGACCCAGAATAGGGCCACTTCATCTCTTTGGGTTGCTGCTAAACACTTATTCGGGCTGGCCTTGTCGGTCTGGCAGTATTTTTAGAATTGCCTTTCTCCCTGAACATTCTGGACTGCTAAAATCATTACCCTTCCGTAGGCTTGGCCGTAGCAGGGCTGTAGCTAGAGTCGAATTTGAGGTAGGGCAGTATTGGTTACAGGGAGGGCGGAAGTAAAAAAATATCATAATAAACTGCCCTCGAAGCAACTCAATTTATAGCAATAAAAATAACAATTGTATCGATTTTTGACTAAAACATTTTACCGTACCTTACGTTACGTTTACGTTCACTTTTAACCAAACTACAAACCATCATAATCAATCTCTAGTTTATGTTTATTCTAGTTTTAAAGGGTATTTCCCGTATATGCAATATGGCCCATATTGCATATACATTAAGGCCGTACCTGAATTTTCCGGGGTCCAGTGCTGCCCCCATTTAAAATAAATCATTTCAAAGAAAACGGAAACATTATTTAAAATTTTGCTTCTACCAAGTCCTAGCCTAGATAACTCTTCAAAGTATTTTATGAACTGCTATTTACAGTTTATAATGAGAACGTTAAGCTTAACTACGAACATTTGCCAAAAGTGGCCGTTTTTCACAAATGTGCGTGGTAAAGCTTAACGTGAGAAACTTTAAACTGTAAACAGTAGTTCATAAAATACTTTGAAGGGTTATCTAGGACTTGGTAGTAGCGAAATTTTAAATGATGTCTCCGTTTTCTTTGACATGATTTATTTTAAATGGGGGCAGCACTAGACCCCGGAAAATTCAGGTACGGCCTTAAATAGACTCATCGCTTCATGTGATGGCGCTTCAAATGCAATCTCTACACTGAACAAAGAATTATTATTATAATATGAAATGACACAATGCCCCCCACCCCCTACCCCTCCTAGCTACGGCCCTGGGCCGTAGTCGGGTTAAAAGAAGGATAACGGCGTAATAGTGAAACATAAGAAGACCCATTAAAAATAAGGATTTACAAAATGATAATATAATGACTGTTATATTTACTCGTATACTTAAACAATGTTGGGGTCTAATGGGACGAGTGGCAGTTATTGAATTTATTCAAGAATGCAATAAAATAGTTGTCGGCATAAAGAGTGACGGCTTCCTTGCAATTCATATGCAGCGTAGTATGCACCAGATTGCGCCTAAGTGTCCCTAGGGTTAGCACCTGCCAATATTCCAATTTCCGTGTGGTGACAGCAAGAGGTGAATAGTTGTAGTTGTAGTCACCCGTGTGGTTTCGGGTTAGAATAGGACCACTCCATCTCTTCCTGTGGATGTCGTAAGAGGCGACTAAAGGACTAAACACAAACAACTCGTGCTACATTTGCATTCCCAAGGTGGGTTTACGTCGGGCGGCGGCCGGTTGTAAAACTTTTCGCACAAATACATTCCCAAAAAGGGTTGACGTCAGGCAGGCGGCTGGTCGTTAAAATATAGCCAAATCATTTAAACTGTTCCGGCTTTTTCGGAACCGCACCCCGTGCGGAAAACCGCACCCCGGGCTCCAAAGCAGCACAGCTGAGGATGCAACCAAGAACGCGCTTAGACGAAGAAGAATAAGTAGTCAGTTCTCTCTCCCATGGGTGTCGAAGGCTTGAAACTAGTCCATCTTTAGTCCTGTAGTCCATCTTTGTCACAAACAGTTAGTTATAACCTATAGTTATTTCACCACGTCGCGTCATCGTGTGAGCCAACTCTTACACTATAGTCTCTCTCTCTCATCTCAGCGCATTCCCAGTGGCATCCTCAGCTGTAATGCTGTGAAGCCGTGTCCGATTTCCGGCTTTTTCTTCTCCACTTCGCATTGTCTTGAGCAACCTTAGTTGTAAAACCACTCTTTTGCTTGAAACTGCGTTAAGTGGAGCCCTGGACGGGTCAGTCCGTCTCTGTCCCAAACCCTACGTGCAACAGAGACACGTAACCAGCGACGGTTTCAACTATCTCTATCGCACGTAGGGTTTGTGACAGAGAAGGACTGAACCAGTCGCGGGCGTCCTCTTGACGTCGTTTTAAGTTTTAAGCCTTACACTATAGTCACAGAATCATAATCATCATCATATCAGGTCTTTTTAAGTCTCCACTGCAGGAGCACGACCCTCTCTGTACTGCTAGACCATATATTAGCCAGAACAATCAGAGGATTTGGCCTACACTCTCCACGCTGGCCAGACGGGTTGGAGAGGTCTCATTGATGTTTATAATCTTTGTTTAGCTTGTATTTCTTAAGTCGCCTTCTACGACATCCACGGGAAGACTTGGAGTGGTCCTATTCTACTCTGCCGGGAACCACACGGCTTTCAGTCACAGAATACACTACTACTTCTCAGCAGTGGTCGTTGCGAAACGCTAGTATCGGTAGCTTTTGCACTAAAAATAATTAAAAATAAGAACCTTGAATAAGTGATATATTTATCCTAGATTAAATAAAAAAATTTGACTTCGACTTTGACTTTACAGTAAGAGTATACAGAACGGGGGAGAGGTGCGGGGACGGGAAACGAGGACGCATAATGCGAGTACCTTAGAAGATTCCGTTCTGTATACTCTTACTGTGCTATACTTATAGTGTTACAAGAAAAAGCACTAAGGAAAAATATCCATTGTTTAGCATTCTTCAGACGTCCGCCAACCCTGTCTATCCTGCGTGTGGTGCACATAGCATACCCATTGTCACTGCTAGACTTATAGCAGGTCATGTTACATGAAATAGGTCTAGGGTAGAAGCGAGGCGAGCTATTTGGCGGCACTCCAAAGGCAGCTCGTCCCCTCCAGTTTTTATTACAAAATGACCATAAGTAAATATACTATTTGATTACGTTTTCCCCAGGCAAAGTTTTGATGAGAATTTTCAAAGGTTTCTAACAAAGGACCGAACTAAGATAAGTCGAATCAGACTTTTGATTAAAAAGAAATATTATAAGTAGGTAGGTACACATTTCTTTTTAATCAAAAACCTGATTCGACGTCAGTGACTGTCACAGAAAAGCCAAATAGGGGTTTACTTAGCAAGAAGACAGACAAACCGCTTCGCGGCCTTTAAAAGTTGGGTAATTTGGTTAAATACCTATACAGTCCGCGAGTTGTAAGCTGAGCTTTGCATTTTGTGTGAGTGACCACGAAAAGTAGAGTCTGACAAAAATCTTTAAAAATAAATCAGTTAATAAAATTCAAATAGGTATATAAAAATTATAAAAAAAATTCTACACTGGACATGCTTATTGGTCATTTTTATTATCACTATTATTTTCATTTTAACTCTCGTGTGATGTATAATTTGTGGTGATAATAAATCATTCCATTATATCATCAATAACGGCGTCGTGACCATGAATTTTTTTCTTCTTTTATCGCGTGGTCACATTCATTTTTCCATTCTTGTAGGTACAATGATAGTGTCAACTTTTACTTTCGCTAACCTCATTATTTTATCCATATTCATTGACACATTTTTTTCCGACACGATCATTTCATCAGCGATTTCACTAATAAATCGAACACAAAAACAAAACATTAAGATTAAACATGCTGCTACCAGTACAAGAGGTGAAGTGTGAAAGGTGCGCGGCGGAGATACGTCGCGCGAGGTACGCACCGCACCTCAGGCCGATTGCCAAAAAACAGTATAAACCGGTAAGGACGGGCCGTCACTTGCCGCGCCTTAAGAGGGCGCCTGATGTCAATAATCAAAATTTTGCCGCTTCCACGCACACAAATTTCCTCTAGCCGAAGCGAGACAGCGAGCCAGTGCGGGGGGGGGGGGGGGGACGATGACGACGACGTCGGGAATCGCGATGGGCCAATGTTGAGGTTTTTTTCGTTTTACAAATCTAAAAAGTAAGACATATGATGACTGCCTTATGTTTAATACAATTATAATCCAAAGTTACAAGTGCTAATTTATTGTATTTCTTAAATACTTTCTGTTTTAATATAATTCTGAGGTGATTTGAAGGCAACTTCGCAATGTTTTTCTATCAAGAAAATTTTAAGCAATCGTGTTTTCGAAACTTATTATGTTTAGAGTTAGTCCTGAACTTTGCTGTGTTTTTATTTCAAAGTGAGTATATTTCGTTAATATTGATAATATTTTAGATCGGTCTAAGAACTTTAGGGTAGTACGGGCTCTTAAGCCGATATCTCACCTACACTATCTATGTGCACTCACACAAATGCAAAGCTCAGCTTAGGCTTCACAGGCTGTACCGATTTTATATAAATCTATGAGAGCAATCTGAAAGTATATCTGTCGCAGTAATCTGGTTAAATCTGCTATTTGATTGAATGACTAGCGCGTTATCAATACACAAGAACGGGGAACGGGAACGCATATTGCGCGTACCTTAGGAGATTTCGTTCTGTATGTATACTTTTACTGTCTTCTGTGCTCAAAGGCCAAATTCATGGTTAAGGTTGTGAATATAGGTACCTTCATTATAGCGTTATATCAAAAATTATAGCGTTATAACTATGAAGATTCTTACCAGCTGACCTGATGCAAACATACTATCATGTCTTAATGGGGTAGATAGAGTCGAGGGCCACAGGACACTAAGATAACACAAACAAATCAAACAAAATAAAAAACAAACTTACGGCACATCAGGGCTGATGACCATTGGAGGAGTCTTCTTCTTCTCCCGTGAAGAATCACCAGCAATGACTTCCACCTTCCCTGAGGTAGACGCCCGGCCAACTTCATTCGAAGCAGTGCAGGTATAAACCCCGGCGTCCCGAGGAGTTATAAAGGCTAGAGCCAGCTCGATCTGCCCGTCACGGTCCAGGGTCATTATGGCCCGGCGACTGGGGCGGAGACGGACGCCGTCACGGTACCACGTTACTCCGACCGATGGATACGCTTCCACTACTGCTGTTATTCTCAGTTCTTCACCTGTAGGAGAGAAGGTAGTGGCATTTAAGATCAATATTATAGAGGTACTGGACAACCCATGGCACCCTAATATGACACAGTTAGTTAGTTAGGCGAAACACATTTGACGACCTTCTTGGCGTAATTTGGCGGCAGTATTTCTGGCGACGGGGGGGGAGGGGGGGGTGCTAGAAGTCTTTTTATTCACATAACCCATTCTTTTGGCTTCGCCGTAGTCGGGTAAAAAGGGTTGCTGACAAATCTTATTCTTATCTGCGCCAGCACACAGTAATGGCTATATTAATTATATTGAAAAGACCATCCACAAGATATACATTTAAAAACTACTTAATACCTGACAACAGGAAGATTCTTACCTATAAGTATGAATTATCCAATTAATGCAAGCTCAGCAGCCATTCACGGCTAACAATGTAGGTATATATCTATTATTTAAGAACTACGGTCTTGTCGGTGGAGTAGTTTCCATGTGTCCCTCTCTTAAGCCATCCTTTTGACCTCCCTATACGATACGGCGTCAACTTTCTCCTTTATTTGATCTATAAATGCTCTTCTTGGTCTTCCCTTTCCTCTTCTTGCTTCTATTTTTCCTTCTATTATGTTTTTAATAAATTTGATACCCCACTCGAAATTTTAGCCTACTCGTATGACACCCGGACGGTAATGACGTATCGATTGACATCTCATTTGAGAAAATTGGATGAGCTGTTCGGATTGCTACGTTGAAACACACAAATATTGACATACATACATAATTCAATACATAGACTGATAAAAATCATCACCCTTCCTTTTGGCTTTATGTGTGATGTCCGGCAGAGTAGAATAGGACCACTCCAAGTCTTCCCGTGGATGTCGTAAAAGGCGACTTAGGAAATAGAAGCTAAACAACGCTTATAAACATCAATGAAACCTCTCCAACTCGTCTGGCCAGCGTGGAGAGTGAGGGCCAAATCCTCTGACTGCTCTGGCCAAATATGGCTCTGGTAATACAGAGAGAGTCGTGCTCTTGTAGTGGAGACTACAAAGACCTGATGATGATATGATGTATATCCGGTCAAAAGACGTAGGTTAGGTACCTTCATTCAATCTGTACAATGGCTCCAAGCCGCAGCAGAACTCAGGAGCAACATACGCCCTGATTCCTTTATCCACCACCAGACTACAACGGCAGCTGATGGCGCCACTGGTGTTTCTGGCCATGGCTTCGTACACTCCGCCATCTTCGAGGGACGTGGGCGCGATTTCTAGCGTATGGAAGTGCTCATCTTGGGACTTGGAGTGACGACCTGAAAACAAATAAAGCAAAATGGAGATCAGTCAGGTACTTGCTTCTGGTGAAAAGAAACCTGCACCCAAGTTCACTCGGTTTTTTATTGGCGTGTAAAAGTGCCTGCAAAGGCCTATGGGGGCAAGGGTAGCCCCGAAGTATGGGAGCTCCTGGGCAGAGCGTCCCAGATAGGAAGTGTGTATAGGGAAGTAGGAGAAACAAACAAATGGAAGATGTAAATAGTTTTTTATGTACACACAAGAGTAAAAAGAAATAAGCAAAACAGAAGGTGCACGAGCGGTAAAATCAGTGGAAAATAAGGTAGAAAAATGTAGAAGTAGAATAGTCAATACAAAAGAACTGAACACAAAGTAAATATTAAATTAATTTAAATTTTTAACAGTGAAAAATGCTGTTACCACTAATGACAAGACATGAGAGCATTGAAAGATGGTCATTGACAGTCGACCAAAACTTAGTACTAAAAATATGCGCGCGCAACATGACGCCGCGAGGCAACATGCGCGCGCAACGCAAAGTCCGTGGTCGACTGGTAAAGACCATCGCTTTCAATAAAGAAGTATAAATAAAAAAGTATAAATACAGATAAATAAAACTTATAAATTTATGTATATACAAGTGGGAGAAGCCCACAGGCCTAATGACTCTAATAACAATTAAACATTTGAACTTTGAATTAAATTAGTTTTCTATCTACCTAGAAGGGCCTTATGTATAGATTGCTGCCGAAATTTATTAGAAGGAGCATCTTTTGGACGTCGTAAGAAAAAGGACTACTTATAAACATCCCGTAAAACAACTGCATTCCATCGGACAACGGTTCGTTGGAAATGATAAAGTAAGAAACCACCAAATCAGGACACCTATAAGATCCTACCCGAAACACGTTGAGAAGGATGTGAATTGGATGACAATGTTATTATAATGATGTCAGAGTTTGTCTTATGAAATTACCCATCACTTTTTCTATTTGAGCGAGGTTGCCTGGAAGAAATTGCTTACTAGTTTTTAAGATAATTATGTCCTGTATTTTTCTTTTGTGCAATGTAGGGTATTATAAATTTTAATATAATACCCTACATTGCTAAAATTAGCAGAGAGATAGACACGATGTAAACTCATAGTTCTAAGGTAAGTAAGGGCTTGTTTGATTTGTTTTGACAATTACTCGGTCTAAGACGATTCAAGATCGCATCAAGGTTAAAGCTACTCACAATAAACATCCTAAACGATAATACTATCCATTACAAAAATAGCACTCCAGCTTTCAACATCTTTTGACGTCCATTTGTGAGTGCTAACCCGATTAATTTTATCAGGGGTGCCGTCTGTCTGACGGCTTAGTGCAGGAACTCTATGTTTGAACGCGGGAGTCATGCAACGAATGGTTTCGCATTTTGATTTATGAATAGAATTTAAATTGAATGAAAAGACATCCGCGCTACGTCTCTGCCCGCACCAGACCCAGTATAGCTTGCAACTTACGCGAAAGATTTGCAACAAGTCATGAGCAATCGTATCCGCTACGAATTTTAAAGAAACCTTGATTTTGCTTGTCATGGAGAGTCATTTCCGTTTCACGTGGCTTCTTTATTGTAGTTGAAAATTTTTGAAAACCATTTGGTCTTTAGCGCACTGAAGATCAGTGAAAATCTATTATTTATACCAAAGTAGTATACCTAACTATTTTCACATATTTCAAACACATAACGTTGGTAAAAGGAGTGTACTCGTAATTAACATTAACAATTATATCCAACTATTTAAAACTTAATTCTTTCTTTACAAAAAACTATGTTTATATCTTTTAATTTATAATAAGGGCAGAACTGGATCTCGGGATACAAGTTTTCCTCCTCCGGGCTAAATTTATCTTGTTAATCTGTTTGTTGTGAACAAATGATTATTATAATTTTGATGATTGTTATGATTAAGTTATCTGCGTAAATTAATTATATTTTTCCATGCTGGTCTGGGAGAAAAGCTAATGTAGACTAGACTGACTAGATACATTTGTGAGTCCATACGATACATAATATTTATCTAAAAAGAGTACGGTGGAATAGCATTTTGTGACTTGGAAGAGTCACTTGTAAAACTACAAATTTTGTATTCCGCCGACTCCCGCGTTCTAAAATAGGGCCCCTGTCTGCATGGACGGGCTTTATATGCTTTGTTGGGGTCCTTTAGCGGGAACTATTCGGGAGCCCCATCGTTGCCTGTATACCTGTACGTAAGTATACAAGTCCAGCTAGTCTACGTTTTAATTGAGCTGACATAAACAGAGGGTTGGATGATCAAGGGTCATGTTTGACAAGCTTTTATTTACCTTGCAACATTGAAGATAATTTACTAAGTTGCTTGTTGTCAGCGTTTGTTTTTACGCACTCGAATGTTTGAGGATAACTGTGCCATGTGGTTCCGGGTTAGTTCCGGGACCACTCCATCTCTTATGTGGATGTCGTAAGAGGCGACTAAAGAACTAAGCACAAACATCTTGTACTATATACAAATACATTCCCAAAGAGGATTGACGTCAGGCAGGCGGCCGGTCGTAAAAATCGTTCAAACTGTTCCGGCTATTTCTTCTCCATTTCGCAAGGTCTTGGTATCCTTGTGTGACCATTGACATGCATGTTATATTTGGTGAAGAAGGAGCGGGAAAGCGCACCCGGGCTCTGAAGCAGCAATGCTGAGGATGCAACCGGGAATGCGCAATGATGAAGAAGAAGATGATGATGATGATGAACTTACTGTCAAAAACGACTTGTTCGCCATCTTTGTACCACGTGATGCTGGGCGGCGGACTGCCGACCACCTGACACGTAAGGCGGACCGGGTACGTCGCCTGCACGCGGCGGTCTCGCAGGCGCATCGTGTACTGTGGGGGGTAATCGCCTTCTACATCTGCTGATCTTTCTCTGTAAAAGAAATGACAGAAAAAAATATTATTATTTTATCATCATCAGGTCTTTTTTAGTCTCCACTGCAGGAGCATGACTCACTGTACTACCAGAGCCGTACTACCAGATTTGTATGAAATACCAAACCATGACGTCATACTTTATTGTCAATGAAATAGCGCTTTTAATATCAGTATTTCTGCATATATAAATCTACCATCACGTTCACATTAGATATGATGATATTATTTCGTGATGTTTTATTCTCTTAACAGTAGAAAAAAAAAATTTTTGACCCAGAAATCTATCCTATTATTAGAGGATACAGGAGCTCGGTGGCTCGGAACACCGGGTGTGGTCCTTAATTGGATGGGTGACCAAAAGTGAAATAGAAATTTTTCAAGTTTCTCAGTGCTTCGAAAGGCATGTAAAGCAGTTGGTCCCGGCTGTCATAGTGGTATGGCAATCGTCAAGCTATGTCAGTTGCCTTTAGGCAGCTTGAAATGTCTGACACCAGTATTGGCCCCCTTACACACACGAAGAACAAAACAAAATCCTATTATTTTTAACTTACCTTTTAAGTTTAGCATCGGCCTCCCAAATCGACTTATCAGTGACAACCGCTAGCCGGGCGTAGGTCGACGTCCTTCCGTGTACATTGCTCGCTTCACAGCTATACCGAGCCTCATCTTCAATCCTTATGTCGTCAATCACCAGCGAGCAGTTGTATCCATTGAAAGAAGTCTTCATCCGTCGCTCCTCTTCGTCTATTTCATGTCCGTTCTTCATCCAAACCACTTCCGGAGTCGGCTTCCCTTTAACACTGCAGCTCAGATTGGCTGTAGATCCAACAAGAGCCTTCAACTGTCCGGGTAAGATGTCAACAAATTCTGGCCGATCGCCTGACAGTCCAATGCCAATAGGATGTGAGGTCTGCACCGCTTCGCCCCAGCCGTATCGGTTCCGTGTTGTCACTCTAAAATGGTATTCTTCACCTTGTTTAAGGTTGAAAGCGTCGAATGAATTCAGTGGCGTGATGCCCAGTTCTGTCCAACGCGCGCCTCCTTCTTTGCCTAGCAACCAGGTCTCGACTTTGTAGGCTAATACTGGGGCTGAGGTGCTGGGGTCTGGTTTGGGCCAGGCCAGGGAAACCCAGTTGTTGCCTCCGTCGACCACGGTTGGCTCGCTCGGGATCCGGTCGGGCACAGCTGCGAAATAGATTGCCTTATCACGACAATGACCTTACTAATAGTTGATGGGCTGCCAAGTATCGACGTGCCAATCGCCTAAATTGATACAGATTAAGCTGTGACAGTGACGTATTGGTAGAAAATAATGAGAAGCGTTTTGGGAACCTTGGACTATTTGTGTGACCTTTCAGTATTTCTGATGAATATGGGTATAGATTTGCTTTTTAGCATCATGGCAACATCGTAAGTAATAAAGATACGTCGTCGAAGAAACAAGTTGTTTTTTGATTAAGTACAAATATTTTAAGGGGTTCATTCTATAATTTTAAACATCTCTCCCCAATAAATTTGTGCCTATAGAAATACGAAAAAAATAATTAGATTCTTATACAAAGCGAAGTAGTCAATTGATCTAGTTACTGTAAGAAGTGAAAAAAGTTTTTCGTATTTCGATATAGGTACATTAGGAAAAGCTGTTCAAAATGATGGACTGAATCACGCCTTCACATATTTGTATTTGTTAAAAAAGTGCCTTGTTTATCTTTATCAATCATTTAAGTACATAGTACCCAAAACGGAGAGCATGCATGAAAAGAATAATGAGTATTGGTAGGCGAAGCAAAAGAGATTTGCAATAATCGTAGCACAAAGTATCTAACTGCCCCCATGATAAATTGATAATAATGTTATCGATCTTTCAATGATGATCAAAAAGTACGGTAGGTACCTCAAATTCTTCAAGATAATATCGAAGAGCAAGCTGCTAGTAAATAATTTTTTAACCTAAATTTAGTTTATTCATAACATCTCTCGATGATGATGGTTGTCTCAACAATTGACAGCAAATAACTTACATTTATATTTACGTTCGCTCATGGACAACGCGGAGTCATCCATGGGATAAGTCCAATCCGATATCAGATTATCCGAGGAAGCTCGCTGTCTTATCTGAAAATAAAGGCCTGAATCAACATACTGCATGAATAGATAGAAAGAGAACTAATAAAGTAAGACTGATAAAAAAAACTAAAACTAACTGTTGTTCTTGTTCTATCACGCCAAACGTTGCGTTATAGGGCTGGATCTCATCTATCTGCACGGAACAGCACTTTCCTATGCTGCTATCCTTTTCTGTCGCTCAGAACAGTGATTTGCTAGAGCGAGAGAGAGCGATGGAACGCTGCAGCACGGCCAGTGCTGAAGCGTTCCGTCACTCTCTCTCGCTCTAGCAAATGACGCTTCTGAACCACAGAAAAAAGTAACTATTGGAGCGACTGTAAAGGAGCAGATAACATCGTTGCAAAAAGAGGAAGCTGTATGAATAAAGAGATTGATTAAGCAGATCTTACCACAACAGTGACAAAGGCTCTGTCACAGCCGTACGCGTTCCTGGCGAGGATGCAGTAAGTCCCAGCATCAGAAACCACAGACCTCTTCAAGGTGAACTTAACGTAGTCGTCTGACGTCATCTTGCATACGCGTTGGCTGTTCGTGATGTCTCTGATGCCTTTCATGAAGATAACTGTGAATAAAGAAGATTTTGTGAGAGATGTTAAGGGGTTTCATTAGAATAGCAGAAATTGACGATTATAAAGTAATCAAACTTTTTCCAGTGAAGGAAAACATCGCGAGGAAACCTGCACTTGGAAACCTGCACCTTTACCTGCTAGGTATATAAACGAAAAGGTGCAGAGTTCTGACGTGAGCTAAATTAAACCATATCGCTAATCACATTGAGTAGACATTTCTTTGAATTTCTTTGCTGAGTGAGACTTCTGTACTGGTTCTTATTCTGTGGTAACGGCAAACCACACTATTATCTCAGGGTAGTATCCTGGATCGGAAATAAATTATTTTGTACTAATAAGACAATAAAACGTTACAAAATTATACCACTTGTCATTTAAGATTTATTTATGCAGAAAATTTATTCAGAAAGTCCAAGTCTTCCTGTGGATGTCGTAGAAGGCGACTTAGGAAACATAAGCTAAACAAAGCCTATAAACATAAATGAACCCTCTCCAACCCGTCTGGCCAACGTGGAGAGTGTAGGCCAAATTCTCTGAATGCACTGGCTAATATATGGCTCTGGCAGTACAGAGAGGGTCGCTACTGCAGTGGAGACTAATAAAAGACCTGATCATGAATGCAGAAAATCTCATATTAAGAGCTCTATTTGACTCCTAGAAACTATGACGTCACGCCATGGTATTTCAATCAATAATTTCAGCCGCTTAACGTCCACTGCTGGATATAGCCTCTCCCAAGTATATCCAAAATCACCGATCTAGAGCTGCTGCATCCAGCGCTTTCCAGCTACCTTGGTCAGGTCTTCTTCTGATCACCATGTGGGTTGGTGTCATACTCTTCGCTTTCCAATACGTGTTCGCCATTCGAGAATCTATTTATTTTGACGTTTTGAAAATCTGATTTGACTTGCAGATTGTCGTTGTGTAAGTCTTTTTCCATTCAATGACATCTACAAGAGTTAACGAACAGTGAAGAAAGTTATCAAAGTACCTATCCATATTGTATTTGAGCATATAAGGACCTAATATTAAATATTAACATCACTCATGGATATAAGCAAATTCATGTTAAACAGAGTCATGACTTGATTAGTGTCAATAGCTTGCCTACTTATTTCTGATTGTACTTAGTAAATATGGCGGCAGGCTTCCAGCAAAACTAAGAACAAGTTTTGGAAGCGAAAATTCTCCTAGAGAATACGATAACTTGTTATATATATATAAATGACATTTCTTAGTTACCTTTAGGCTTAGGCTCGCCTTGCACCCTGAAGGAGATGTTCAAATCTTCTCCAACCGAGATCAGCACGTCTTTCTCCGGCCTTCCCACAATCATGGCGGGCTTGCCTTCCAACTCATTCTCTTGGACAACTGTGATAGCTGCGTTCATGTCCACTGTGCCGTGGCTGCTCCAAGCCCGGCAGGTATAGAGACCTGACTCCTTCTCGGTGACGTCGGATAAGGCTAGGGTGTAAAGCCCGTGCTCGACGAAAGTCCTCGCGTTCTTGTATGAGTCTGTCACGTTATAACCTTCACGTAACCATTCTACCCTAAAAACGAAACAATCTATATGAAATAAATAGAGAGTGTAAATGTAAAGTCAACACAAAAATACTTGAAGGAATCCAACTAAATAACTAATTTTGCTATAGCGACGATACTGAAATCTCGATTAGGTATTTGTATTCCCTCATACAAAAGATAGAGGAAAATGGAAAAGACTCACATGCTGTCCCGACCCCCCATAAAGTGGGATAAGGTGAGGAAGAAGAAGCAGAAGATACAAAAGTTCAGATTACCGGACAACAATGGTTGTGTCGAAATGCCGTTGAACCGTCAAGCTTATCTATCGACTTTAGGAAAAAGAAGTTTTCCATTGGGTTGTATTCATTTTTATGTTTGTTACCGCAGAACTCTGTCATTTACGAGTATAAACTGACTTGGAGAAAGAAATACGTTCAAATTGATGCCATATAAGTATTAACTATGTAATTTAATTTATTGTATAAAACAGAATAGAAAAAAAACAGTGGCATGCACTCCAGGAGTGCCGACAGAAGTATGAAAACTTGAACTAGGTGGTGTCGGTTACGGTAACAGCGTCCGAAGTTCAATGGCTTTATTTATTCATCTCCATCTCGAAAAAATGCCCAACGCGCCTATAGAAGTTTTCACTTCAAAATAATTATGTCATCCAAGTAAAGGAAATTGCATTGGAACCTAATTATTTTGTTTTCCAGTGTTGTTTTGGTCCTTAGAATAGAAGTTATTTTTGGTGTATAAATTATGTGCTTGCCTAGTAGGAGATCCCCTAATTTCAACTTGCAAGCCTATGGTGCCTCCGTGGGTGACCTTAAAGTCTGAGAGTACGTTGGCGAAGTGAGGTCTCCGTGACTCCAGGGCTTGGCGGTTAAAGCGCGACTTCTCGATCGTCGTCAGGTTAGGGCTGAGACGATTTTCTTTGCCTGTAAAAAATGGCCGAATAAAAATCTATAAGTATTTGTTTCCATCTGTCTATGGGTAAAACTTTTACCGGGTCTTGAATTTATCCGCCGCATCGTCAAGCAAGCATTTAAGATCATTACCTAATTTGGTACCCGCCTTTGACCTGAAAATGCTTAGGCGGGTTTTTTCATATTACTTACTCTCACTGCAGCTTCTTCTGCCGACTCCCTCTTTACCGACCGTTATCAGCAGCTACAATAGGAAGGCTCCTATTGTAGCTGCTGATAACGGTCGTCGGTCACCAGCTAGGACCAACGGCTTAACGTTTATTCCCGAAAACGTTGAAACTGTACATGACTTCTTTATATCACCCATCTACATAGATGCACCTACATAGGTGCAACCACGCCTGTGGTTGCTTAATTTATGGAAACTGTAGTAATGCTCCGAACTCCTAAAAATAAGAACAAAGTAAGAACTTACCAGTAAAGTTGACCACGTGCGTGATCTGGTCGGACCAGACGGAGTTTTCAGCTTTGCACGTGTATTTGCCGCTGTCTTCCGGCGTGGGAGCATCGATAGCTAACCGACAGACGCCGTCGGCAAGGTAGTACGCCTGGCATCGATCGCTGATGGTGATGGGCTTGTCGTCCTTTAGCCAGGATATAGTCGGCAAAGGCTGGCCACGGATGCGGCATTCGAGCACAAGCTCGTTTTCAGCCATATGGTATGTGTCTGTAAGGGTTGATTTATGGTTGGAAAGGTTTGCATCTATGTAAGTAGATAACGTGTACTTAGTACCAGAAGTTTTTTACTTTATTTAATAATCCACTTTTATTATGAAAGGAAAGTCATTTAATTTATAGCACTCCTTTTCGAGTCTTTATCATTTTAGGCATAAATATTTTCTTCAATCAAAGTGACACTTTTAAACAAGTTTCGAATAATAATTCTATAACATAATTAATTTATTGTTTTCTCTTCAGTTTTATTTCTCATTAATTGCGTAATTACTGTGGTGATTAAATAATTTAAATAAAGTTAGTTTTAATAATTAACATCCATATACTTTGAGCTGGTTCTTTAGATTTGGCACTCGTAAATACATGAACAACAGTGATCATTTGTCAAGATATAATTAGGTACCTTATTGAAGTAAATATATAAAGCTTCGATTTGAAAACTTACCACGTATAGATCGGGTGAATGTTGGTGGGATGGGTGATGCCTTAAAACTCGGATACACCTTGAGATTGGCAGACGAGTTGACAGAGCCATTCTCGTTTTCCACGGTACAGCTGTACTCGGCCGAGTCACTCGGCACAGCGTTTAGGACTTCCAGAGTTATAAGTCCATCTACTAACTTTGTTCTGTATTTCAGTTTATTGTTCAAAAGAACGCCATTTCTGTACCAAGTTACTGTAGGGTCGGAAGATGATAAAACACTGCAAGTCAATTTGACTCTGGAACCTTCTACAGCAGTTCGATCAGTTAAGAAGGTCGAAAATACTGGTTTTCTCTTTATATCTCGGGGCACGCTAGACCTCTTCTCCGATAATACAATCCTCGCCTCACTTAAAGCTTTTGATTTTTGCCTTATTTCCCGTTTTTCTGTAGATTCACTGCTTCGACTACTCAGATCGGGCTGTGGAGGTAATGAAGAACGCAATTTAGCATCCATTACTAACTTTTCAGCTTTGTAAATGCCATGTCTTCCTACGCTGTTCCTTTCCACAAAACTCTCGGCACCGAGTTTGTCAGATTCGAATCTTCTTTCTCTGTATCCTGGCGGTCTGGAAAACTCTGCAGTATAATCTTTATGACTGTGGTCCACAAATCTTGGCTTTTCTTTGTCGTCACGTTTTCTTTGTCCCGATGAAGGCTCGTACTGATATTCTTTGATATGCCGCTGCTCACTTGATATTTGAGAGTTTGAATCGAAGTTATTATCTAGCTCAAATTCATCCAGTTTTCTTATTTGAACTATCTCAATACTTCTCTTTCTCGTAGATTCCTTTGATTTAATGTCTTGCTTAATTTCTTTGGACGTCGTATCTATTTTCATATAACCTTTTTCTGTTTTAGATACTGCGGCAGTTTCCATAGAAGTTCCTTCTTTTTCAAGTCCTTCTTTTGATTTATCTAGTCTCTTTTTCTCATCTATCAATAGTTTTTCATCGGCAGCTAACATTTCTTTTTCTTGCTTTAGGCTAGATTCCCCTGTTTTTAGTTTTTCTTCTTCCAAAATTTTACGTTTCTTTTCACCAATTTTCTTTTTATTTTCTGTTTTCTCAAATTCCTCTTTTTCTTTCTTCACACGAGTTTCTTCTTCAAATTTTAATTTTTCTTCCTTAAGTCGTTTCTCTTCTTCTTTATCTTTTTTCTCTGCTGCCTCGACTCCATCTTTAGTAACACGCTCTGCTTCGTCGGGCTTAAGCTTTTCTTCTTTCTTTTTTATCTCAACTAATTTTGCTTCTTCTCTTTCTAATCGTGTTTGTTCATCTACCTTTTTCTTTTCCGCTTCTTTGGTGGCTTCCGTTTCCATTTTGATACGCGTTTGATCTTCCAATTTCAGTTTTTCTTCATTTTTTCGCTTTTTCTCTTCTTTCTTTTTCTTTTCTTCTTTTTCTGCCGCTTCTTTCTCTTTCTGTAGTTTATCTTCTTCAGCTCGTTTCTGCTCCTCCTTCTTTTTCTTATCTGCTTCTTCGGCCGCCTGTTTTTCTTTCTTGAGACGGATTTCTTCATCTTGCTTTAGTTTTTCTTCTTCGAGCCGTTTTTGGTCCTCCTTCTTTTTCTTTTCTAATTCCTCCGCTATTTCTTTCTCCTTTTTAATATGTATTTCTTTTTGTTTTTGTTTCTCTTCCTCTTGTTTTTTCTTCTCCGCTTGTTCAGCGACTTCCTTTTCCTTTTCAATACGCGCTTCTTCCTCTTTTTTTAGTTTTTCTTCCTTTTCTCGCCTCTTTTCTTCTTGTTTTTTCTTTTCCTTTTCTTCCGCTTCTTCTTTTTCTTTCTTTTGACGTATTTCTTCTTTTTTTAATTTTTCTTTCTTGAGTCGTTTCTGTTCCTCCTTCTTTTTCTTATCCACTTCTGCTGCTTCTTCTTTTTCCTTTTTGATGCGTGATTCTTCTTCTTTTTCTTCCTCTAATCTTTTCTTTTCTTGTTTTTTCTTCTCTATTTCTTCGGCAGCTTCTTTTTCCTTTTTGATGCGCGCTTCTTCCTCCAGTTTTAGTTGTTCTTCCTTCTTTTGTTCTTCAGCCATCTGTTTTTCTTTCTTTAGACGTACTTCCTCCTCTTGCTTTAGTTTTTCTTTTTCAAGTTGATGCTGTTCCATTGTTTTCTTCCTCTCTTCGTTTTCAGCCACCTCTTTTTCTTTCTCTATACGTAATTCTTCTTTTTTTACTTTCTCTTCCTCACGTCCTTTTTGTTCCTCTTTTATCATCCTCTCTATTTTTTCTGCTTCCTCTTTTTCTTTTCCGATACGTTCTTCTTCATCTTGTTTCGATTGTTCTTCCTTCTTTCGCTTTTGCTCTGTTTCCTTTTTCTTTTTTTCTACTTCAGTCACTTCTTTTTCCTTTAGTAACTGTAATTCTTCCTCCTGCTCCCGTTTGTCGTCTTCTAGACGTTTCTTCTCAGCTTCCTCGGCAGCTTCTTTTTCTTTCTTTAGACGTTCTTCTTTCTCTTGTTTTAACTTTTCGTTCTCAAGTCGTTTCTTCTCAGCTTCATCGGTCATTTCTTTTTCTTTCTTTATACGTTCTTCTTCCTGTTTTTTCAACTTTTCGTCTCCAAGTCGTTTCTTTTTCTTTTCTTCTTCTACAGCCACCTCTTTTTCTTTTTTTAATTGTAATTCTTCATCTTGCTCCTGTTTCTCGTCCTCCAGACGTTTCTTCTTAGCTTCATCGGCCACTTCTTTATCTTTCTTTAGACGTTCGTCTGCCCCTTGGTTCAATTTTTCGTCCTCAAGTCGTTTCTTCTCAGCTTCATCGGCTCTTTCTTTTTCTTTCTTAACACGTTCTGCTTCCTCTTGTTTCAACTTTTTGTCCTCAAGTTGTTTCTTCTTAGCTTTATCTGCCATTTCTTTTTCTTTCTTTAAACGTTCTTCTTCCTCTTGTTTCAACTTGTCGTCCTCAAGTCGTTTCTTATCAGCTTCATCAGCTATTTCTTTTTCTTTCTTTGTACATTCCTCTTCCTGTTGTTTCAACTTGTCGTCCTCAAGTCGTTTCTTATCAGCTTCATCAACCATTTCTTTTTCTTTCTTTATACTTTTCTCTCCCTGTTGTTTCAACTTTTCGTCCTCAAGTCGTTTCTTCTCGGCTTCTTCGTCAATTTCTATTTCTTTCTTTAAACGTTCTTCTTCCTCTTGTTTTAATTTTTCGTTCTCAAGGAGTTTCTTCTCAGCGTCATCGGCCTTTTCTTTTTCTTTCTTTATACTTTTCTCTTCCTGTTGTTTCAACTTTTCGTCCTCAAGTCGTTTCTTCTCGGCTTCTTCGTCAATTTCTATTTCTTTCTTTAAACGTTCTTCTTCCTCTTGTTTCAACTTTTCGTCCTCAAGCCGTTTCTTCTCAGCTTTATCAGCCATTTCTTTTTCATCTTTATGTCGTTTCCCCTCAGCTTCATCGGCCGCTTCTTTATCTTTCTTTAGACGTTCGTCTACCCCTTGTTTCAACTTTTCGTCGTCAAGTCGTTTCTTCTCAGCTTTATCAGCCATTTCTTTTTCTTTCTTTATCTGTTCTTCTTCCTGTTGTTTTAACTTATCGTCCTCAAGTCGTTTCTTATCAGCTTCATCAGCCATTTCTTTTTCTTTCTTTATACGTTCCTCTTCCTGTTGTTTAAACTTTTCGTCCTCAAGTCGTTTCTTCTCAGTTTTATCAGCCATTTCGTTTTCTTTCTTTATACGTTTTTCTTCCTCTTGTTTCAACTTTTCATCGTCAAGTCGTTTCCTCTCAGCGTCATCGGCCGTTTCTTTTTCTTTCTTTATACGTTCTTTTTCCTCTTGTTGCAACTTTTCGTCCTCAAAACGTTTCTTCTGAGCTTTATCAGCCATTTCTTTTTCTGTCTTTATACGTTCGTCTTCCTGTTGTTTCAACGTTTCGTCTTCAAGTCGTTTCTTATCAGCGTCATCAGCCATTTCTTTTTCTTTCTTTATACGTTCGTCTTCGTGTTGTTTTAACTTTTTGTCCTCAAGTCGTTCCTTCTCAGTTTCATCAGCTATTTCTTTTTCTTTCTTTAAACGTTCTTCTTCCTCTTGTTTAAACTTTTCGTCCTCAAGTCGTTTCTTCTCAGTGGCATCGACTATTTCTTTTTCTTTTTTAAGACGTTTTTCTTCCTCTTGTCTCAAATTTTCGTCCTCAAGCCGTTTCTTCTCAAATTCATCAGCCATTTCTTTTTCTTTCTTTATACGGTCTTCTTCCTCTTGTTTCAACTTTTCATCTTCAAGTCGTATCCTCTCAGCTGTATCGGCCGTTTCTATTTCTTTCTTTATACGTTCTTCTTCCTCTTGTTTCAACTTTTCGTCCTCAAGCCGTTTCTTCACAGCTTCATCGGCTATTTCTTTTTCTTTCTTTATACGTTCATCTTCCTCTTGTTTTAACTTTTCATCTTCAAATCGTTTTCTCTCAGCTTCATCAGCCATTTCTTTTTCTTTCTTTAAACGTTCTTCTTCCTCTTGTTTCAACTTGTCGTCCTCAAGTCGTTTCTTATCAGCTTCATCAGCCATTTCTTTTTCTTTGTTTGTACGTTCCTCTTCCTGTTGTTTTAACTTTTTGTCCTCAATTCGTTTTTTATCAGCTTCATCAGCCATTTCTTTTTCTTTCTTTATACGGTCTTCTTCCTCTTGTTTCAACTTTTCATCTTCAAGTCGTATCCTCTCAGCTGTATCGGCCGTTTCTATTTCTTTCTTTATACGTTTTTCTTCCTCTTGTTTCAACTTTTCGTCCTCAAGGAGTTTCTTCTCAGCGTCATCGACTATTTCTTTTTCTTTTTTAAGACGTTTTTCGTCCTCTTGTCTCAAGTTTTCGTCCTCAAACCGTTTCTTCTCATTTTCATCGGCTATTTCTTTTTCTTTCTTTATACGTTCTTCTTCCTCTTGTTTCAACTTTTCATCTTCAAGTCGTTTCCTCTCAGCTTCATCAGCCATTTCTTTTTCTTTCTTTATACGTTCCTCTTCCTGTTGTTTCAACTTGTCGTACTCAAGTCGTATCCTATCAGCTTCATCAGCCATTTCTTTTTCTTTCTTTATACTTTTCTCTTCCTGTTGTTTCATCTTTTCGTCCTCAAGTCGTTTATTCTCAGCGTCATCGGGTGTTTCTTTTTCTTTCTTTGGACATTGTTCTTCCTCTTGTTTCAATTTTTCGTCCTCAAGTCGTTTTCTCTCAGCTTCAGGCGCCGTTTCTTTTTCTTCCTTTATACGTTCCTCTTCTTCTTGTTTCAACTTTTCATCAGTAAGACGTTTCTTCTCACCTTCAGCTGTGGTTTCCTTTTCTTTAATTAAACGTTCTTCTTCCATTTGTTTCAACTTTTCGTCCTCAAGTCGTATTATCTCCGCTTCATCAGCCACTTGTTTGTCTGCCTTGAAACGTTTTTCTTCATCTAGTTTAAAATTTATGGCCTCGGTGTCCGTTTTATCAGCTTCCTTTTCTTGGAGTGTTCCTTCTTCAGCTTTAATTGTTTCATCTTCAAAGCGTTTTTGTTCTGATTCGTCAGGCAAATCTTTTTCTTTCTTCAGACGTTCTTCATCAAGTGTAAGTCGTTTGTTTTCTACTTTATCATTCGCTTCTTTATCTTTTTGAAGTTCTTCCTTTTCTTGTTTTAGCCGCTGGTTTTCAATTAGTTTATTTTCAGCCTCTTTTTCTGCTTCTTTATCATCGATCAAAAATGTATGTTCAACAGTTTCAGCTTTTGGTTCAATTTCATCATATTCTTTTTTTATAGCATCTTCTTTAGAAATTTGTGATTCTGTATCTTTTACTGGTTCTATTTCACATAAATGCGATTCAGTTATTTTTTCTTCTACTAAAGCATCCCGTGAAGTTGATGGCTTAGCAAAGTCAATCAGGTCTGCAAGCTGAGTTTTACCTTGATCGGATTCTTCCAAAAACTCTTGAGAACTACTTTGATCTGACTTGTGTGATTCCACAATACTTTCTAGGATGTTAATAGAACTTGTCTCAATATCTTTTTGTGGGTATATCTCGTATTTCATGGCTTCGATAGAATATATATCCGCCTTTTCACGAAGTGCAGTTTCCACTACCTCCACTTTAACAGTTTCCGCCACCAACTCTGTTTTTTGAACTGTACCTGTAGTATCAAATTTTTGTTCTAACATTTGAACATGAGCAACTTGTGGACTTATTTCACTTTGATCTTCAGTTACTATTTCAATCTTTAATTCATCTTTCTTTGAAAGATTTCCTTTAATAGTTGTTGTTATGTCAAGAATGCGTGATGCTATATTTTTAAAAATAGGTATTTTATCTTTAACTTCTAGTGTTGCTTGGGACTCAATTTTAAGTAATATCCCTTTTATATATTTTGTTGCTTCTTGTATTTTGGAGGACACAGCCTTTTCCCTCGCTAGAAATTCAATTCCTTCTATATTTAATTTAAGTTCGTCAAGAACTATTTTAGTAAATGCAGCATCACTCGGTAATCTAGCCGTTTTATCTAAATTAATGTAAAACTTTATGTCTCCAAAATGATTAAGAGCATTACGTAAAGATTTTGAATACTTTTTTAATTTTGGCTTCTCTGATTCGTTATAATTTTCCATCATAGAGTTCACAATTTTTAGTGAATGGAGAACATTTTCAGATGGTTTACCGTAGTTTTCAAACATAAATTGTTTTTGTACACTGACTATGGTACCTCTCATATTAGATATACTACCATAAACGGAATGAATAGCTGTAAGAATACAATCTCGGACAGTTGCTGTGAGAGATTTTTCTGTGTCAACTATCCTTTCAAGTGAAAATACTTTCTCTTCTAGTTGATCCAAAACCTGCAACGCATCAACTCCCTTTTCTATCAAAGTTTCGAAGTCAACCATAAAACTTAATCGTAGAGATTTTACAGTATCTTTAAGATTATTTAGGTTAGATATTATATTCTCTAAACTTGCATTGCCTTTAGTGTCCATTTTAGAAGCACTATTCAGCAATTTCACAGTCTCTTCGGTTTCATTGGAACATTTCTCCAGAACATTATCTGGTGCGACTTGCCTTGGCAAGCTTTCAGATATTTGCACATCCCGCGTATCATTCATATTATTAACTAATAATTGTAATGTAGCACAGGCCTCTTTTAGCAATTCTGGAGGACTGTCTTCATTTATTTGAAGTTGGACACTTCTCACACTGCACTCTAAATCTTCAAGAGTTTCATTGAGAGCGTCATTCACTGTTCCATTGAAATCACGCTTAAGCTTTATGATAACTGTTTGTACTTCATCTAACGTATCTTGAAGTGACTCTGTATCTTCAGATACGTGTTCGGCTGAAGATAGGTTTATTCTATCACTAATTTCTTGCAGTAAATTTCCCAGTTGTTTCATAGAGTTATCTTCAGTAACTTCAGCGAATGCTAAAAATAAAGAAATTTAGAAATATGAGACCAACTAAATACTAGCAAAAATTTTTCAGCAAAAATAAATATATATTTTTACTTACTCGTTTGTACGCTTGCAGTAGTTTTAAGATCTTTTTCCAAATTAGCCGCAATCTCAATGACTTTTTGGAGTGTCTCAAACTTTATGGTAGCCAGTTCTTGAGGCGACTCCATTATCTGCTGCTGCAAACTTGATAAAGCTTGCTGAAGTTTGAGCTCTGCCTTTACTCCCTCCCCACCCAGTTGTTCTAATATCTTACAACTGTCTTCCAAATTTGTAACAGCACTAGCAACAGCAATTTTTTCGCGCAACTCCTTTGCAATGACTACTGATTCTTTCAATGATTCCGTGTCACAAATGTTTGATATCTCTTTCACTGTTTCAGCCACTTCATCTGATATAAAGGCGTCGAAATGTTGTAGAAGAGTCTCAATTTCTGAAAAATAAAATATTTAATAAATATAAAAAAAACTAGGTATAAAAGAATTTACCAAACACGACAATAGATTTTTTTAAATAACGACTTACTAGTTTGTACACTTGCAGTGGTAGCCACTTTAAGATCTTCTTCCAAATTAGCAGCAATCTCAATTACTTTTTGGAGTGTTTCAGACTTTAAGGTAGCCAGTTCTTGAGGCGATTCCACTATTTGCTGCTGCAAACTGGATAATGCTTGCTGAAGTTTAAACTCTGCATTTTCTCCTTCCACACCCAATTGTTCTAATATCTTACAACTGTCTTCAACATTTGTAACAGCACTAGCAACAGCAATTCTTTCTCGCAACTCCTTTGCAATGACCACTGATTCTTTCAATGATTCCGAGTCACAGATATTTGATATCTCTTTCACTGCTTCAGCCACGTCATCTGATATAAAGGCGTCGATATGTTGTAGGAGAGTTTGAACTTCTGTGAAATAAAATATTTTATTAAAACGAAAAAGCATTAAAAATAAGTTTACTTATCATTAAATTTATATTTTTATAATCTTAACTTACTAGTTTGGACGCTGGCAGTGGTAGCCATTTTAAGATCTTGTTCCAAATTAGCAGCAATTTCAATTACTTTTTGGAGTGTTTCAGGCTTTATGGTGGCCAGTTCTTGAGGCGACTCCATTATCTGATGCTGCAAACTTGATAAAGCTTGCTGAAGTTTAAGCTCTGCCTTAACTTCTTCCACGCCCAGTTTTTCTAATATCTTACAACTGTCTTCAACATTTGTAATAGCACTAGCAACAGCAATTTTTTCGCGCAACTCCTTTGCAATGACCACTGATTCTTTCAATGATTCCGTGTCACAAATATTTGATATCTCTTTCACTGCTTCAGCCACGTCATCTGATATAAAAGCGTCGATATGTTGTAGTAGAGTTTCAATTCCTGTAAAATAAATTAATTGTATTGTTTTACTATTGAAAGCTAAAAGTTAAAGAATCTGTGCCGAAAATGATGTTGTGGGCAAGAATAATTTAATGAAATATGAAGTTTTTATGGTGTAAAAATGTTTATAAAAGCACTAAATATGAATAAATATTGCGTTTACTTTACAAACATTGTGATGTGTTTATTCTTAGTTAAGCATGATGCACATAACAATAAAGATTCGTAACTGGTATAAATAGGGATCAGTGGAGCAGTGGAACACATCGGTAGACTATTTAAAAAAACTGGTAATAATTTATGACATCTAATTTCATTATACAAAATAATTATTGTAAATATGTAGTGATGTAAGTAATTATGCACAATAGCGTGTATATTATTATATCGACAATATAACACCAGATCACATACGAATTTTGACAAATACTAATAGTAGGTAATTTATATTATATGCGACAAAGTAATCAATAATATTGCATAATTTTAGAATATAGGTCCCATAAAAATAAACCGGACAAGTGCGAGTCAAACTATTAATATATGAATCGATACTAGTAGAATAATATAGTATTATATTAACTGTAATACCAGCTAGGTAAGTTATAATAGCTAAAAGTAGACGACTACAAATAACATAAAAGTAAAATACTGCATAAATTAAGAAAACGTATAAATAATAAGTACAATGATAGGTTAATGGACATAGAAAAATACAACTATGGTTTCTATAGACATTATTATAATTATAATTTTCATGCATACGACAAGACATTATAAATGTACACTACCCGCTGTATTTATAAAAATCTGTAGGGTTACTCCAAAAGCGGTACGCAAGACGTGCGTTACTGCGTATCCGCGTATCAGTGTCAAGCAACATTCAGCGTTAATACTTAATGATAAAGTGGAATTTAGTTTGACATATAAATAGGACGTCACTACTATCGGACGACTATCGTATTATTTTATGGAGTAACCCCCCTGCACTCCTTACATTAGGTAATATAGTAGCTAGCGATTTAGCAGCGCAAATTTTCCGAAGCCTGCATTCCTTAAACTGGTATACTACTCACTACATGACTGAGTTAGATTTTTTTAAGGATAGCATAGATTTCTATTTTTAAAGTTGTATTTATAAGCGACTGATGAATTATGATTTTGAATATTCTGAAAGTCAATACTACATTACATGAAATAGCATCAACTTAGTAAGGTTATTTTTACAGCGTAGTCAATCAATTATATGATGACTTTCTCTATTTAAAATCCTATTATGTAGGCAACAATTTTTTGCTTTCACCACTATTTTAAAATAAAAACTTTATCAATATCAAAGACTGTCCTTTTTCCAAATTGCGAATATAAATAATTAACTTTTTTGTTGCACTTATTAAGACGCAACTTTTTGGTCTCGACAACTTTTTTGTCTGAACAACTTTTTTATCCAATAAAATTCAACAGATTGGGGTGAGTCGCGAGGTTTACAGCTTCACAGAGCCACAAATTATGAGTGTTATGACGATATAATCTTATTTAGTTACAAAGCAGTTACACCATTTACGCAAAGAAAGTGCTAAGACGTTACCGTCACAGGTTTCACTTCGTTTCTGAGTATTGTTTTCCTGTGCTATTTGTTGGATTTCACTTTGGTCTTCTTGTCTCAATTCCACTTCAAGTTCATTGGTAATTTTTGCTTTAGGTTCATCAATGCTAAAAATGTCTTTGTTATCGATAGAACTTAAATCAGTTTTATCTTCTAGACATTCTGTTATTTCACAGTGTACTTTCTCAGTTCTCGGTTCGGCGAGTTCACTAATGACAAAAGACTCTATGTTTTCATTTTCATCTCTTACTAACATACCTTCTTTTTCTAGCATTGCATTTTCCAACGTGTGAGATATTGCTTCATTGATGAGTGCAAAACCAATATCTGCTTGTTGGGTATCCGAGTATTCTTTCAATTTTCTTAATTTTTCTAGGTCACTTATTTCTAAATTATCGTCTATAATAAATTCTATCATCACTGTCTCATCATTTTCTAATTCTTCTGCCGCAATATACTCAGACTCTTCAACTATGCTTTTAACAAATTCAGTAGCCGTAGCTACTAGTTCTTCTAGTTTAAAACCAGATAATGCATCGGCATATTCATCTTCAGCTAGAACTTTGTCAACAAATCCTACAGATTCTTTAGTCTTTGCTACGCACGTATTATCTTGTTTGGCAGATTTATCAGGGCTTTTATGAATAATTACTTGATTAATATCAATTATAGAAGTTAAATCGTCCTTCAACACATTCGCCACATGGAGTAGTCTTTGCATCGCAACATCATTTATCTTATTTTCGTTGTCTTGTATACATTCGAGTATTTGATCTTGAAGTTGTGATAATATTGAATGTAATTTAAGAACTAGTTCAACTTTTTGTACATTTTTTGCGACTAAGATGACATTTTCCGCATTTATCTCGAGATTATCTCCTTGATCAGATATGTATTCCCAGATTTCCTTCGCAAAATTAAATGATAGTTTGATATCCTCCGTGATTGAGGATGGAGACAGCACATTGATTCCTTCAACTGTATTTTCGGACAAATAGTCTTCCAAGTGTTCCAAGAGTTTATCTGAAAATAGGGATACCTCATGTGTTTTACTTCTAATATCAGTATCAGCAATGAATAAACAAACAGTATACTAATGTTCTGAATCGATTATCGAAATACTTCATCACTCTCCTAAATATTAGCTAGTAATAGTATTGGTAGAACGCTGAATAGGAAATCTACCACTTAATTAATTCAAAAGAAAGTACGCAGTTGCGTTCCACGTATTTTACCTATATACTAGGTTATTTGATTTGTTGATAAAACAAACCAAATTAAGCTCTATTTAGGTAAAATAAACTTAATTTGGATCGTTGAACTCGTGGTAGACTTCCAAACCCGTGATGAATGAATTCGAACACGAAACACGCGGTGAACTGAAACGTGATAATTAAAACCTTTATTATTTATACATTATTTTATGAATGATTGTTAATAACTTATCATTTATTTGTGCAATAATAATCGAAGTACCTATATATGCTCTTGTTTATCTATAAATTATTTTAGAATGAAGGGATGAAAAGCTGCAGATTGTAGTAATAGAAGCTGAATTACACAAGTAGTTACCTAATGGTCTCTGAACGTTTTTGATAGTATCTTGCCTTATGCTATCATCTTCCATCGCAGTCATCTCATTTGCTTGTTTTGTTGTGGTGATATCACAAAAACCTTTGATATTTTGTTCATCTACTGTACTTTCTAAAAGTTTGTCCTGAACCCTTTCTTTTTCGAGAGATGCTTTTTGCTGTGTTAATGAATCACAAGAAAAAATGCATGATTCCATAGCTTTAAGATTTGCGTTTAATTTTTTAGTTACTTCATTTGCTTTCTGTGTTTTTTCTTTAGATAATTTTAAAGAAAGTGCTTCTACATTATCTTGGATATAATTTTGTACGATAACTAGTGCGTTCTGTAGTTGTTGAACTAAATTTATTTGTTCTGTGGAAATACTTTCGAAATTAGTATCTTGAGCAGTATCCATTAGTTCATTTAGAGTTTTCATATGAGTATATAGATTTTTAGCTATTTCAGTAGATAGTGTCACATCATCACTTTTCGTCTTTTCTGCAATTTCTTTAACGACTTGAGTAATATCTTCTACCACGTATTCTTGAATACTATTCATAAATAAGTCTGAAAGTATTATATTTTTTAAACATATGTTACATAATTTTGCGACAAATAGAATTGATTTATAAATAATATGCGTGAGTAAGCCTGTAGCTATTGTAATGTAGTTGTATAAATAACAAGTTTATATAAACACATCGATAAATATCTACAAGTATGATATCTATGAAGCTCAGCTTTGCCTACAAATTGTCGTTATGTTTGTTAATAGATAGTGATACAACCTTAATCGGAAAGGGACATTTATCTAAATATTTTAGTGATGTTAAAGTATTCTAACAGCTTTTTCTGTAATATAAGCCTTTCCGACTAACGTTGTACAAAGTAAAATCTAATTTCTGTCACATACTGATGAAAAAAGGTGTTAACAATTTAAAATGATACTCAATGTCAAAAGCAAACAAAAAATTATATCGACTACTTATAGAACTTAATACATAATTATATTAAAAGTAAACTTAAAACTAAAGCATGAATAATAGAATGTATTATAAAAATTGTTTAAATGATACAGCTAAACGCTTGTTAAAACGTTTTAATAATAAATTGTTTACCAAAAGCCATCTTATTATTTTTTTCTGCTGTTTTTGAAGTCATGTTTTCTGATGTTAGTGTATCTTTCTGCTTTATATCTTTATGGATAACATTTTCTTTGCCTACGTTAGAATCATCTTTTATCTGTACAGCAATGGATTCCGTAATACAACTTTCATCATCCACTGGAGTTATAACGACATTTTGCGGTTTCACAATGCCTACTCCATCCTGAGATAATGATGTGAAATTTTCTTCAGCAACTATTATATTAGCAACAAGTTTTTTATTTTCTTTGAAACCATCTGTAACTGCAGTAGTAGCAGTTAAATTCTCTACTATAGCAGCTACATTTTCTTGTCTTGTTAATGATTCTTTTTGAGCAATCACTTCTTTGTTTCCTGTATGTTTTTCTGTGAGTGCAAACGTAGCATTATCATTTTTTTCCGTTGTTTTGACCTTGCTTTGTGATTTGAGTTTAACCACGTCGTCGTTACTTGTGTATTCATCTGCTTCTTTTTGAAGCAGGATATTAATTTCTTCTGTATTAGCTACTTCCAAATCATTTTGAGTTGACAAGGTAGGAATAACAGCTTCTAGGGCATTTACAGGAACAACACCAGTTTGTTCAGCAGTCACAGTTTCTGTTATCTCTATGGCTTCAATTTCAGTCAGCATATTTTTTTGCGAAGAAATATCGGCTTGTAACAGAACTTGTTTATCATCTGTTACAGCAACAATAACAGCTACATTTTCTTCTGTTGTTAATAATGCTTCTTGAGCAACAACATCTTTGTTTTCTGTGTCACTAGCTGTTACTGCCACTGTAGCATTTATATTCTCTTCTGCTGTTTTGAAATCAGCCTGTGATTTAAGTTTAACATACCCTTCAATAGTATGGTCATCTGATTCATTTTGGAGTAAAATATTAATTTCTTCTATATTAGCAACTTTCATGACTGTATTGGTAGTATATTCAGTAGATAAAGCAAAAATAACAGCTTCTGGAGCATCTTTAGGCATAATACCAGTTTCTTCTGTGATCACCATTTCTGTAATCTCTAAGGCTTCAACATCAGGCTGTATTATTTTTGGCCGTATTTCCATCAAAGATTCATAGACTTGTGACTGTGACTTTTCATTATCTGTTACAGAAATTACAGCATTTACTTTCTCTTCTGCAAGCTCCATTGACACTGTACCTTGAGCAACAACTTCTTTATTTTCTTTGTAATTATCTATAACTTCAACTGTTGTAGTAACATTTTCTTTTAATGACTCTGCTAATGCTACTTCTACATCAAAAAATTCTTCATTTTCTGAATAATCATCTGCAATAGGAATAGCAGCTGCTACATTTTCTTCTGTTGATTTGATGTCACCTTGTAATATTAGTTTAACATCTTCATTAGTAGTATGTCCATCTGATTCCTTTTGGATTAGAATATTAATTTCTTCCGTATTAGTTACGTCCGTACCTGTATCAGACACAATTTGAGTTGACGACGTAGAAGTAACAACTTCTAGAGCATCTATAGGAGCAATACCAATTCGGTCTGCAGTTACAGTTTCTGTTATCTCTATGGATTGAATTTTTGGCAAAACTTCCAATAAACATGCATTGGCTTGCAACAGCAGCTGTTCACCATCTGTTACTGTAATTGTAGTAGTTATATTTTCTTCTGTTGCTTGAACATTGCCTTGTGATTTTAATGTAACATCTTGTTCTGTAGTACGTTCATCTGCTTCCTTTTGAAGTAGAACATTAATGTCTTCTGTACAAGCAACATCCATGCCTGTATCAGATACACTTTGAGTTAAAGAAGCAGAAAACACAGCTTCTGGGACGTTTATAGGAACAATACCAGTTTTTTCTACAGTAACAGTTTCTGTAATCTTAATAGGTTCAATTTCTGCCTGTATAATTTTTGGCAAAACTTCCAATAAAGATGCGTCGGCTTTCAACAATAGCTGTTCACTATCTGTAACAGCAACTGCAACAATCACATTGTCTTCTGTTGTTTGATCATTGTCTTGTGATTTCAGTTTAATATCCTCTTCAGTAGTATCATTTACTGGTATTCCTTCTTGTTGTTTGTTTTCTGTGTAAACATCTGTCACCGCAACTATAGCAGTAAAATTGTCTTTTGTTGACCCTGCTGAAGTTTCTTGATTTTCTGTATCACCATCTGTTACTGTAACTATAGCAGTTACACTTTCTTCTATTTCTTTAACATTTCCTTGTGATTTTAGTTTAATATCTGCTTCTTTTTGGAGAATAATGTTAATTTTCTCTGTACTTGTAACTTCTGTGCCTGTATCAGACACATTTTGTGACGTCAACATTATAAGAGAAGCACCTTCTTGAGCATTTAAAGGGGTGATACTAGTTTGTTCTGCAGACACAGTTTCCATATTCTCTATGGTTTTAAATTCTTCCTCTATCATTTTTGGCAAAATTTCCAATAAAGATGCATTGACTTGCGAAAGTGGCTGTACTTCTTCCAAAATAACAGTGTCAGTAATTTCTATTGAATTATTTTCTGATTGCACCAAACCCGACTTTGCAATAATATCGGTTTTTACTTGTTTTACACTTTCTGTACATTCGGCCTCGAGCATAAAGTGCCGTGCTCTGCTTGGAAGATCTAAACTGTCTACTTGTGATGCAAGTTTTTCATCTTCACCAAATATATATTTTATAGTTTCAACCTGTTCATCTTCAAATTGTACGGGATAATCTTTAACGAATTCACTTTTCATATTCTGCGAAATTGTTTTAGCTTCGTCTACAGCTATAACAACTGTATTTTCAATGTAATTGACCATTTTTTCAACAGGCAAAATATTTTCTATTTTAGATATTGTTTCATCTTCTGATATTAAAGAAAGTGTTTCTTGTGTGACAACTTCTTCATTATTGACTGAATTATCTGCTACTACTAAAACTTCAGAAACATTTTTATTCTCTGTAATAATATCTTCCATCAATATGGGTTTAACATCCTCAAATAATTGCTCGTGGTTTTCAACAGATTGTTTTTCAAGCAGTACTTCTGCATTGACATCCAAGATCTCTTTTTGCGGTATCGATTCTGTTTTCTTTTCAAGTGATACCTTATTTTCTATCAAATCTTGCTGACTTAAGATTGATGGACTTTGAGCATCATCCACAGTAATTCTGACTTCATCTTGAATAACTGATTGTTCTGTAATAATAACAACAGTATCCTTTAGTTCTTCGTTTTCGTTTGGCAATACTGACAGTGCCATTTCTTTCAATTTGTGATCTTTATTTGTACTCATTGGTTTAATGTCTTCTAATGAAACAATAACACTATTTTCAACAGAACCTTCACAAACTAATACTTGTTTCAAAATACTGTCTGTTAATTCTTTCATTTCATTACTATTACCAGTAACAACTATTATTTCATTTTCTTTTGCTTTTGTAATATCTTGCAGTGTTTCGTCGTTTATTGGTAGTTGCTTTGCATATTCATCAACTAATGTTTCATTAATGTCTAAAGCAGTAATGCTAAGATTGTCATTTAATATTACTTGTTCTTCAGGAACAATGCTGGAACATATTATCACATTATTTTCAATCGAAACTAAAGATGATGTGATTTCTGCTAGAGATACGCATTGTTCGTTCTCCTTTATTGGTTTACTTTCCACTATAAACATTACTTCTGTATCATGAACAACCTTTTCGACAATCTCAAGTGTTGGTAAAACATTGTCTTTTTCTGATAACGATTTACACTTTTCTTTAGTTTCTAATAATGCCAAACTAACATCTTTTTTTTCAACAAGGTTAACTTCATCTTGTGGTAATTTTTTTTCATCACTTACAGTTTTATTTTCTGCAACCAATTTCTCTTTTTGTATAGCGATTGAATCGTCAGCAATAACTTGTAAAATTTGCATAGAATCATCGTCAATCGGTATTGATGCCATAGCTGCTGTTTCAGCTGAAATTTTATCTTCCAGTATCTGCATACATTGTTCTTCAGCTATTACTTCTGTACTTACTGCCACTTGGAATTCTAGATCATCATTATCCCTAGTGTGTAAGTTTTTATCAATTTCTTTATATGCATCACTAGTTTTTAGTACTATTTCAATGCCTGTATCATGTTCACTTGTTACACTACTTTGGACTATTTCATTTATTTGTTTCTCAATAGGACTCTCTTTATCTTGCATCGTTCTTGTAGAAGTCGTGAAACTTCCGGTAATTGCTGAATTAGCATCCGCATCTTTTATTTCTTCGCCAATAGTTTCCCCTTTTTCTGTTTCTGACGATGTAATATCACCTTTACCTGTTTTTTGATCACCTACTAAACGCATTTTAGATTCTGTCACGTTCTTTGAAACTAAAGAACTAACAGATTCTTCTGTGGCTGCTTCCTTGTATTTATTTGAAACTATTTCAGGCGTTCCTAACTGAGTAGTTTCTGAAATATTTTGAATTGAACCAACGCTTTTATTTATTTGTAAGACACCACCTTGAACCACATCAGCTTTTGTTGTTAATTCCAATTTGTTTATCGAAACTATGTCATCCTTAACTGATACACTAACATGTTTATTTGCTACAACTATAGCATCTTCGTTATTATTTTCTTCGAGTGACGTTGCAGAAAAAGATACAAGTTCAATATTTTGTGCAAGTGTATCTGAAAAAAGGGCTATAATTAAAAACACTATTTAACATGTAAAAACTGTAAAAATATACGTACTTTTGAATAATAGCCTTTTAAAATAAACGTGTGTGTTATGCGTCTTGTGTAACATTAAATAACAAAGCGTTCCTACGTAAGGAGACGTGGGTTCACAATTTGCAATACTGTGCGTATTTTTGAAAAATCACTGTTATTAAACTAGTTACTACAGTTTATTCCTCAAAAAAATTACATAAGAATCTTAAGGATTTTTTCACAAGGACACAATGGCCGAAACACGATTGAGCATATTTTGCTCGATATAAAAAAATCACAAACATACCTCTAAATTTAAAAAATAATAATTTAAACACAGTGAAATATTCGTCGAGAGCGAAGGAAGAGCTGGAGCCGTGCTTGACGATATTTCGCAGTGTTTTATCTATTATTATTTTTTGTATTATATTTATAATTTTTTTGTAGCGAAAACGGATAGATATTTAGATAGTACATTTTTTGTATAATTTTCATATAAAAAGGTGATTATATAAAATAGTAAAACGTATTATAAAGGCAAATTTAGGCAAATTTAAAGGTATGTTTGTGAGTTTTTCTATCGAGCCAAAAATGCTCAATCGTGTTTTGGCTATTGTGGGTGTCTGTAGAAAATCCTTAAGATTCTTATGTAAATTTTTTTAGAAATATACTGTAGTAGTTTAATAACAGTGATTTTTCAAAAACACGCACGGTATTGCAAATTGTGGACCCAGTCGCCTAAATATTAATAAAATTGCACAGACAATATTTTAATAATTAATGAACAACGGCCGTATCCGTTTTTTAACCCACGACAAAAAATAGGGGTGTTATAAGTTTGACGCTAGTGTCGGTCTGTCTGTTTGTCTGTCTGTCTGTGGCATCGTAGCGCTCGAACGGTGGAATGATTTCAATGCGGTTTTCTTTACGTGAAAGCAAGTTCTCTTGCGGTGGTTCTTAGCTATGTTTGATGAAAATTGGTTCAGCCATTTAAAAGTTATCGGGTTTTAACGCTTGAAAGTCAGGGCTTTATCTGGCAATTTGTAGTTGGCACTACAGATATCACTAGATGGCGTTCTTGATAGTCGGGGTTTTTTTTTTATTTGCTAACAAATAAATTTGTTTAGATAAATGAACAACCACCTATAACTTTCTAAGTCGCACACAAGTTGCAATTTTGAGAGATGAAAACAATTATGTACTCGTATTTACCAGTTAATGGCTTCAGAGCCTCTTGAATATTAGAGCCTTGATCCGTTATCGTTTCCAACGCTGCAGCTTCATGCAATATTTCACTTGACGTAAGAACAGCATCTTCAACTAAAAGTGCGGCATCTGGGGTCGTACCACTTTCTTTTAGTTTATTATCTTGCTCGGTATATATAAGTACTTGATCTTCTGCTTTGTCAAGGAATCGTTGATCAGTGTTTCCTTTTAGAGATTCATCTTCTTTTAGTAAATTTTCATCGTGTTCAGGTGTTTTAGATATTTCTTTTTCTCTTATTGGTGTTTGCAAAACTACTGGTGATAAACATGTAACCACCTTAAGATTGGAACAAATATTTTGAATAACTGTATTCACTTTTTGAAGTTTTTCTTCGCCGATTGTTGGAGATAGATCTTCTACGTGTTCCAACATCGTAGTTTGTATAGAAGAAAGATAATCGTATAATTCTTGAGCCAAATGAACTTCATCTGCTGTGATATTTGGAATTAATTGTTCCTCTTCTTTTTCTAAATGTACTTGTGTAGTTGACATGATAGCAATTAATTCTTTAGATGTTTTTAACGATTGTTTTACGTCTTTGGATTGTAGTTTCTCGTTGATTTCATTCACGATTTTAACAACATCTTCAGATGTATAATCTTGAATGTTATGTAAAAGTGTTTCTGAAATGTCAAAATTGTATATAACTCTACGCTATAGTGTAGTCAAATGTTTTATTAAAAATATGTGTATAAAATACTTACGCATTGCAGAAAGCAGGATTTTGTCCTGAATACTTTGTATGGCAACTTCGTTTTGTCCAGGAAGAGTCTTATCTTCAAGAGTCACTTCTTTTGATTGAACCATAGCTGCCTCTTCGATTGTTCCAACCTTTTCAGCTACTGATGCATTCTGCAAAGATACACATTCACCAACTGAATTTTTCATGATCCTAATTTCGTTGATACAGCCTTCTCGGTTTCTTGTAATATGTTGAAGCAGTATCTTACAAAATCAAATTTTATTTTATTTTATAATTATATAAAAAAACTTACTCGTTCGGCGTCAATTAATTCGTGCTTGGACACAAGAGCTGATTCAAGAACGTCTACGTCTTTCAATTGCTCAACAATATGTTCTTGTCCAACTTTCTGAAGTGTATTTGTTTCTAATAGCTTATCATCCGATTTTTTAAGTTCTTTAGAAGAAATAACAGCTACTATATTAGTACCTAACTTATTTGTCACTTCCATTACACGTTGCAATAAGTCATTGTTCATTTCTGGAGCCGTTTGAATTAGATTGTCTTCAACTTGCTCTTGGAATGTAGAAAGTGTATCATGTAGTTGTTGAGACAGTTCAGCTTGTTGAATTTTAATATTTTCTATAAGTTTTGTGTTATCTTCCCCTTCTACAATCATTTCTGTCGCAGCAATACTTTCTTGTAATTCTTTAGCTATATTCAATGACGTCTCTAATGCTGCAGTATTCGTAACAGTAGAAAGTTCATTTATAACTTCACTTATGTTTTCTGATATAAATTCCTCAATACATTGTTTAAGATCTGAAAAATAATTTGAGTTATATAATACATAATTTTTTTTTTATTAGCCTGTCGATGAGTTTTGTTATATATACATACATACTTTTAGAACATCTGCAATCTGATCGCAGAATGAATTGTATATGTGAACTAATAAATATATACTAAATTTTAAATCTCTTTCATTACCTTCGTATGCTTTTATTTCTTCAGTTTTATGCTTGCTTTCTTTAACTTCTACTGTTTTGAATGCTGCTTCTTCTGAAGGTGTTTCCTCGATAACTGTTTTTACTGTTACTGTTTCGTCCCGTAATTGTTTACAGTCAGTAGGTTTAAAGTTATCTTCAAAATTAATTACGTCAGTTACAGCAACAGCAAGTACATCGCCTTCCAGTGTTTTTGCAGTTTCACCTAATTGATCTAACTTTTCTGTAAGTTTTTCTTGTTCAGAAACCACATTTTCAGCAACTTCCACTGCTATATGTGGTTCTAAAAGTCCTTTTGTAGTCTCACTTTCAATCTGTTTATCGAGTAATTGAGCATGCTCCATGATCTGAATTTGTTCAGGTTTTGCTAAAATCATTTCAGAATTTTCATAAAACTTAATTGTATTTTCATCAGGAATTCTTTCTTCTGTAATATTCTCTAAGTTTTCAAGTACTAAAGGCTGTGTTGTTCTTGAACTAAACAGTACTTCAGAACTAATAACTGCAACAGATTCTTCTTGATTTGATATTTCCAAGGTTTCGTATTGGCATGGTAACTCTTGAGGTGCTTGAACTGCAACTTGTACTCCAGTTACTGCTGCTAAGTCGGCTTGTAATTGAATAGTAGCTTGAGTAATATTTTGTAAGATATTAGGACTTATTACGGAACTTAATTCTTGTGCATTTTCAAGGACATACACATAAACGTTAGAAAGAGATTGCTGTAATTTTTGAGCTAAATGTGCTTGCTTAGTAGAAATTTCTTGTAGAATCTCTTCTTTTAAACCAGCGTTTTTTTCAGATTGTGATATCGTTTTAATAGATGCAGCGTTTCCACGAAGTTCTCGAGCTAGTTCAACAGATTCTTTCAAATCATCTATTTTAATAACAGCACATATTTCTTCCACTATTTCTATCAATTCAATGTACTGTTCAATATGTGGCAATAGTTCGGGAGCTTTTCCTGAAATTTGTTGAAAATGTATTTAATATTTATTAAAAAATATCGCAAAAAAGGAAAGCTTCAAATTGTATTCGATGATTTTTTATTAAACTACGGCTAAGGCTATTATTCACGATGAATGCTTTTTTACGAGTATACCTACGCGTAAATTTTGATATATCTTATAATGGAAGATGTAGATAAAATTATGTAGATTCTATGAATGTTTTTCGTGTTGAAAACAAATTTAAGAAGTTTCTGGCAAACCAAACACATATAAAATCTACATACCCTAATCTACTACTTACATTATATAGAATTTATCAAAAACTGACACTGTAATAAATTATTGAGTAAGTCACGTCCTGTACAGTTGATGCATATGTAAATTTTTTTGCTCGAGAGTTCTTTAAGGTGAAGATATAGGCAAATGGCCTTGAAGTGGCGCCCTCATTTGAAATAAATTGTTAACTCGTAAATATGAAGATAATTTCCATATTGCTCTGCATGCACTAATTAGCCCTTTAAATTATTTTATGAACTACCGTTGAAAGTACTTACATTAGTCCGTCTAGCTTTAAAACTTGCATCCGCCAAAAGTGGCCACGGCAAGTTTTAAAACTAGACGGATCACCAATAATAGTTTCAACGGCAGTTCATAAAATAATTTAAAGGGCTATCTAGTGCATGACGAAGAGCAATATGGAAATTATCACCATATTCACGAGTTAACAATTTATTTCACATTTCAAGGCCATTTGCCTATATCTTCACCTTAATTGAAGTGTCATAGCATTTAACAGAAGACAGTTACCGACTTGCAATTTGCAAACGTAATTTATTCGACTCATAAAACCAATTCTTTTAGTAGCGATTCAGTCGCACGTTCGCGGAGTTACAGTCGCAATACGGTCGCAAGCATGTACCCTCCTCCACGTAAACACGATTCAGTCGCGATGCAAGCGCGATTCTGTCGCGCTTCTGTCGCGATGCAAACGCGATTCAGTAACTCGGCTCTCTTCACGCGCCACCCTCCCTCCATTCTCTCCCCGATGTTGTCCAACACGATCGCGCGTTTGCATCGCTACAGTCGCGATGCTGTGCCGCGTTGCAAATGCAACTAACGCGCATTAGTAGCGATGCTATCGCGCGTTTAAACGCGCGTCAAAAAGTCGTCGTGGGCGAGGGGTCTAAGACTGGGCCTTATAGTATTTTAATTAAATATTTCAAAATTTTAATATCGCGTGCCTATTTTGTATGGGGCTGCCCCAGTGTGCACTGATTACCTTTTTGTTCATTATTTAATGGAATTGGTGGTGGTTCAGCATTTTCTAATTGAATTAAAAGTTGATAATTTGATAAGAACACTTGTTTTATGGTTTCACTTTCTGCAAAACTTTTGCCGTTTGTGTATTTGTCGACGTTTAACCAATCATACTTAGACAAAATAGCCTTTAGCGACGAAATTTTTTCAATTTTAATTTCATTATTTTTACTATTATCAAGTCCTTGTAAACTAAACGACAAAATCTGTTTGATGTCTCGGGCCAAGTCCATGCTTTCTTTCAAGTCAATTTGGTCAAACAATCCAGATAAATCCGATATTTCAATATTCAAAAATCGTTCAAGGACATTCTCCAATGAATCTACATTGCAATTAATATCTAAAAAAACATAGGTATTGTTATATTTATTTTAAGTATACTTTTTAAATATGATAATATATGATAAATAAAACATAAACATACCTGTCGGGAATTTGTCCTTATGTTCACTAACTTTTTCTGAAGTCAAAATTTCATGTAAAGATTGTTCTATATCTTCAATTGGTTTTGCTATTTCTTTTACAATTTGAGCGATATGCACGTCTTCCATAGACTTAAGGTTTTCTTGAATTGTATGGATTGCTTTATCCATTTCCATAATTAATGACACGTCGTCATTATCTACTGTCAGAAGTTCTGATTCAAGCTGTTTTACTATTTCTTTGTGAATCTCAGTCATAGTCTGTACAACAGATTCCGTTGATGTAATGTCTACTGAAATAGAATCTTCCTCAATTCCAGATAATATTTGCTCCTGGACATTTGCCAACTGACTGTGTAGAGCTTGAAGAGGTTCCATCATTTCTGTCAAAGCAGCTTTAAGTGTATTGTCTTCTAGTTTATGTGGAACTATCGATAACTTTTGAATCTTTGTCTGGGAAGCTTTAGCTTGCAGTATATCAGCACACTGTGATAAACATTTTAGAAGAATCAGCACCTTTCCGGTTCCTATTGCATCTCTGTAATCTTGATGTTTCTCTAAACAAGTTAATATTACTGATAATACTTCTCTGTTTTCTTTTTGATTTGCACGCGTTACTTCGATTTCAACTAGACCTATTAGTTGTTCCATTCTTTCTACAATCATTTGTTCATCTACCATCGTATATATTGTTTCTGGTGTTAACAATTCACTTACAGTGTCTGCTTCGGCAGTTTTTAGTGATGGTTGTATGTATTCAATAATATTTACAGTTTGATTTATGATTTCTTCGAGATTTCCTGTCTTTTTGTTTCTCAATAATTCTTTCAAAACCTCACTCGATGTGTTAAGTTTAGTCAAAGGATTTTTAAACAACATTTCTGACTGCGAGTCAAGAATTTTTACCAGTGATTTTTGTACACTATTTAAGGTTTCTTCTGCATGGCTTAGGAAATCTGTTATTTGACTGTTTATTTCTTCATTTAATTGAAGGTCCTTTTGCTTTGTTTTAAATGTATTTATCGTATTCTGGAGGTGATTAAATTCTTGTACTAATCTTATTATTTTTTTGTGACTCACTTGTTTAGTTATCAAACATTTGATCAAAGTGAATTCATTTTTACACGTTTTAAAGAAATCTTCTAAAATCATTAAATCTGCTTCGGATGTGTCTTGAGTCTGTGAATCTTGCACAATATTTACCGCATTTTCCAAAACATCGTCAATGTGCGCCAATGAATCGGATTCAATTTCCATGGCCAGTTGCGGAGATAGACAACTAGTCATATCTGAAGCTTTTGATAAATCCACAAAGTCATATTGTTCTAACACAGCAATATTATTTTCAATCTCATTGATGTTTTGTATAATTTTAGCTTCTTGCGCTAACGCTTCATGACTTTGTGGAGTGAATCTAATTAATTCTTCATGAGATACAGCAATTTTTTTATACAATTCTTCAGTGATGTATTTAACTTGGTCGATTTTGATACCCTTTGTTATATCCGTAACAGCTAAAAGGTTGTCAATGGTTTCTTCAAGATTAAGAACTTCTTGGTTTACTGGAACAGAAGTAGGGAGATTTCTGGCATTTCGAATGATGTCTTTAATGTTTTCACAAACACCTCGTAATGATTCTACTTTGTTGGATATTTCAATGGTTTTATCAGCAGTTTCCATAGCAGGGAATATAGCGTGCATACACTTAGCTAAATATTCCTTAAATTCAGATATATTCTGAAAAACGGAATGTATTTTATCAGAGGGTAATTCTAGAATTTGTTCATAAATTGGAATGTTACACGTATCTAAAACTGACAAACTTTGTTGAAGTTCTTGCATTGGTTCTGCAATTGCCGCTAATTTGGATATGTTCGTAAGCCCAATGATTTCATTTGAGTCTTCTAGCACGACAGGATGTAAAATTTCTTCAATTCCAGAGTGAAGCTCTCTTAATCCCAGGGCAATAGATTTCAGATAAGAATAATCACTAACTTCAGAGAGAGTATCAAGCGCGTCTATTATTTCTGGATTTTGTAGTACTGTTATATGTTCGTTTAACATGTGCAAAGCTTGAGCTGTAACCGTGGTGGCTAATTCTTGATTAAAAGACTCTAATGATTGTTCAATAGCTGTTACTTCTGCAGCTGGAAGAACTAAACGATCCGATGGTAAAGTCTCAGCAGTTGTTTTGATACCCGATATGTCTTCTAAAGTAGACATATCTTCGATACCATCCACTCCAGCCTGTTCATGAATAATAACCATGCAGCTTTGCAAATTTTGAACAGCACTTGCCATATTTACACTTATTTCATACGGCGTTAATTCTTCACCATACTGTGAAACAACATCTTGCTGAAGAATTTGTAAAGTGTTATGTAACTCGTGTAGGGGAACAGCAACAGTAGCTGCTATATCACTAGATTCTTTTAAACTTTCAATATTTTCCACAATAGTTTGATTGAGAACCATTAAATTCTGATTTAATTCACAAAGTGGCGTGGCAAGAGTTTGAGCAAAACTTTGTGCGGAGACTTCCGAAAGGTGTTCTTCTTTATGGACTTCAGTAGGTCGCATAGAAGCTATGCTTCGTTTCAAATCTTCTAACACTGGACAAATATTTTGTAATACAGGTGTCAAAGCCACAGGAAATTCTTTAGCCGTTTCTATAGATTTTACTATATTAATAGAAGCAATTACGTGATCTATTTGTTCTATGACAATATTTGCTTTATTCGTATCATAAGCCACTATAGACAGATCTTGCATATGCTCAGAGTCTAAATGTAAACTGAGCTCCTCAGCATGATTAATTGCTTCTTGAATACCAATAAGTGTGTCACTAATGTTGCTCAATATTGAACAGTTCAATTCAGATTCAAATACATTGTTGATAAAATGATCTTGAATTATTTTGAATGTATTGTTAAGACAAGCCAAAGACAAAATACTATCAGATTCCATGGAATTTATTGAACTGTTTAGTCTATTTACAGAATCACAAATTTCCATCAAAGAGAAATATTGTTTTGCCTCATTGCTTTCAATTACTTTCTCTAGAACTTTAGTGAGATTTTTATGAAACAATTCCATATGTGATTTTATATCTGGCATTTGCTCTAGCCTAGGTAAATTATTTTCGAGTGCTATTAATATTTGTGCCATTTTTTGGAGAAATTCCAATTTATTTTCACTTTGCAATACATCGTAAGAGCCCACATTAGATTCTATTGTACATATTTGTGATGAAATTTCTCGCAGATTGTCCTTTATCGAATTTAAGACATGTTTTAAAACAATTTTTTCATCATCGTTTCTAGTTTCCATAGACAATTGTTCAAAGGAACTTCTTAATTGCACAACGGATTCCATTACGGTCTCAATTATATTCGTGTTATATTTATTCAATGATGATGTCGATTCTTTAACAGATAGAGTTTCTATTTGGTCCAAAGCAGTTTGTAGATCTTGGACAGAAGCCGACATATCTGCTAGTACGACTTCACTTATTCTAACTTTAGCAATATCAGGTATTTTATCGCTCTCCGCAGTTTCGGCTATGTGCAGTAGTGAATTAAGAGGACTTTTTAATTCATATAAAGCTTTCTGAGTCTCCTTCAAATGCTTGGCATCAACAGATACCTCTTCAACCTTTATTTCACTGGCTTCACTCAGTAAATTTTTAGCTTTTATTGTATCAGCGGAGAATTTTACTATTGTAGCTATTTCATTTGTCAGAGATGCAACATCAGTAAGAACTTTTTCTTCCGTTACTAAATAACCCTTGTTAGTAACAAAATTTATTTCAGTCATGATTTTCTTTACATTCTCACCACACTTTTCGATAAATGCAATACATGTTTTCTTAACTAAAGTTTTACTTTCACTTTCTACATCTAAACACTTTTCAATTATAGTAAGAGATTGTTGAAGTGATTTTAGTGGTTGTGGAAGACTGCTGAATAAGGTACTGCTTACTTCTTTAGACTCTGTAACTGATTCTACTGCAGCGTCTGCAATGCTGTGAATTTCTGACAAAGGTGTTATTACACTACTTATAATTTCTAAGCTTCTAGATGCTGTGGCAGCTGATGACATAAGCTCTGACTTTAGTATTATGTCTCTTTCAATGATCTGCACTTCATTTATTAGAGTAGAAATCGTAGAGCTAACATTACTTATTATCGTTTTAAATTCATTGTCAGATAATTCTTGTTGTCGAAGTGGTTTCTCTAGTTCTGCCTCCACAGCCGCCATTGGTTCTTCTTTAGCTTTTGGCGGAGATTTTTCACTGCCAGAACTAGATCTCCGAGAGCTGCGACTGCTACGTCTTTCTCGTTTAGGCTTTACTACTGGTGACTCAACCTCTGCTGTCTGTTTTCTGACTTCTTCTTTTTTCAACAAGGTCTTCGTGATATCTGATGGTTCTTGACCTTCTTCTCCAGATAATTGTCGTTTTGACGACTTTGATTTTTGCTTTCCTGAACTTTTTGCACTTGCAAAACTCTGCATGTCACTCTCTGACAAAACCTGTGTATCATCGTCTTTTTTATCTTCTGATAAGGACTGATCACGAGATAAGCTGAAATAGTCGTCAGCACTTCTTTGTGAATCAGATTTCTTTCTAAGCATCTTTTTCGGCAGATCAGATTTTTCTTCAGATAGCAAGGCCATTGTTTTTTCCAAATAATCCTCTCCACCAACATCATCGTCAAGAGATAGCATTGGGGGTCCATTTTCATCTGCAATAGAAATATCTTCTACATCTGCTTCCGTTCGCAGATCTTCTTCTGGTGTGACAAAGTAATCTGGAGAAACATCAATTATAATTGCTTCCATAAGCAGATTTCCTGACGTGGATGTTTCTTTAACAAACCGTAAAGGGGGGAGCTCAACAACATTATGTTCCGTCACGTTTTCTGAAAGTTGATCCGCGTACATTTCCACTATCTGTAAAGCTTCTTCCTCCGTCAAGTCCGGAGTCTCGTAAAGTGAAACCGATACTTCTTTTCCATCAAATGAGAAAGATATTTCTCCTTTGTCATCTAAAGTGATATCTCCCACGGGTGTATCATACATCTGAGAAGTTCTTTCTTCATGAATTGTGCTGAGAGACAAGTTCCTTTGAAGCACCTGCTCTTCAGCTTTCTTCTTGCTCTTTGCCTTCATAGAGTCATCAAAACCAAGAAGAGAAGCAGAGCTAGCGGCTACTCCCATACAATTTTGAGCCTCACACGTGTAAGTTCCAAGGCAACAAGTACCATCTTGTCCCGAAATAATTCTGTGAATATCGCCCGGTTTGAGTTCTTCTCCGTCTTTATACCATTTAAGGGTTGGCTGGGGTACGCCAATAACTTTACATTCCAGATTGACAGCTCCTTCATCAGATAAGATAGCTTGTAGGTTTTCTAGGAACCTTGGTTTCTTATAATGACGAGGTATGATTAATTTAAGGAAACAGGATGTGACGCTGTGTCCGAAGTCGTTCCGAGCGACACACTTCCACTCTGCCTGGTCTACGAACTCCAGGTTTTGGATGTCGAGGTAGAACACGCCCTTATCCTCCTTACCGGCTTGGCAACGGACTGACTCTTCCACTGCCTGGTCATCTCTGTACCACAATAATGATGGTTCAGGCGGAATGGCAACTGGAAATACAAAATCATCGATATTCATCATTATAGTCTCTAGAAAAAAAATCGATAAAATGTAATTTACGATCCTTCTGAATTTAATAATATGTTATTGAAAGTTTGTTTCAGGTGTAGCTTTTGACTAACTGTCTACCAATAAAAAATCATTAAGTACTTATACCAACCTTTAATAATAAAACGGAATGGTTCATCGATCTTCGCTTCGACACTCTTCAGGCCCTGCAAGAACTTGGGTGCCTGGTTTTTGGTGAACAGCTGCAGCTTTTCTTCCTCATTCAGCTGGTTTTGGATGTCCTCTACCGTCAGTTCCGCTGAGCTGCTTGCCTGGCCCATGCAGTTCCTGGCTATACAGCAGTAAGACCCTGCAATCACAAAATAAAATATTTATTTAGAAACTACTCGTAGTAAGACATTCACTGCGTAATGTGTTTTAACTCAGCAGATCTAAGTCTTTATCAATCGCTGCTTTTGACAGATATTTACGTTTTTCTGGAAAATTTGTTTTTTCTTGTTCTCTAGCTGATACATGCTTCATTTTTCTTTTCTCATAACAGAAAAGAAAAATGTAACATGTATCAGCAGCTTCTTTTCTGCAAATCTCGAGGAATCATGTGGTTAGGCGATGCGGCTAATAAATTATCTTTTAATAATTATAATTACCCGTTACTATAATAAATTATCTTTTTCCACCCTCATGCTCAGAATCACGCAGAGCATGGCCCTTGGGTTGTACAGCACAAGGCTTTGCCTATGTTTGTCCTTAATATGTTTTAAAGTGAGTACAAGCAAGCAGCGTTTTATTCTTGACAACAACAAAAACAACTTGATTCTAACCTAGGGAATTAGTGCCGGTGAGTTGGTACACATCTCCTGGTTTGAGCTCCTGACCGTCTTTGAACCAGCTGAGCACAGGCGTTGGGAAACCGACCACTTTGCACTCGAAGGAGACCAGCCCTTCTTCTGTCAGCACAGCTTGCAGGTTCTCCATGAATCTAGGTTTGCGGTAGTTTTTGGGCACTGAAAGAAAAAGTTGAATTAATTATTTTTGGGTTGCTTACCTAAGGCTTTGAACAAGACTAAGTCGAAATGGCATGAATATGGGTGAGTGGAGATGTACGGTCTTTGAACGAAATCTTAGTAGCTGTGAGAAAAGACCACACCAACGCTCATATTTAGTGCCGCCTGTCCCTCTTAACAAAAGCGGCTCCGAGGACCAAATTAAGCGACGCATCGGTATGGCGAACTCGGCGATACTTAAGGTGGAGGTATAGGCAAATGACCTTGAAGTGGCGCCCTCATTTGAAATAAATTATTAACTCGTAAATATGGAGATAATTTCCATATTTCTCTTCGTCATGCACTAGATAACCCTTTAAATTATTTTATGAACCACCGTTGAAAGTATTTACATTAGTCCGTCTAGCTTTAAAACTTGCTTCCGCCAAAAGTAGCCACATCAAGTTTTAAAGCTAGACGGATCACCAATAATAGTTTCAACGGCAGTTCATAAAATAATTTAAAGGGCTATCTAGTGCATGACGAAGAGCAATATGGAAATTATAACCATATTTACGAGTTAACAATTTATTTCACACTTCAAGGCCATTTGCATATATCTTCGCCTTAACTAGAAAAAGGCATATTGAAAAAGATGCAAATAAGTATATATATATATATATTGTCAGACCATGAAGACAGCACCTAAGACCCAAATGCTTTTGGAATGTGCATGGTGTTAAAGACGCATGTTGCGAATACCCTGGAAGACACGCAGAACAAACCAATCTTATGACCACCGCTCCGGATGGTACCTGGTCCAAAGGCTATCCATAGCAATTCAAAGAGGAAATGCGGCAAGCATAATGGGTACCTTTGAGCCGGGTACAATTCGGGGTGGTATTTTTGACTAATTTATTTCTTATTTACGGAACTGTTGTGAATTTTGTATTGATATTGAAATGATTAAATGGTTTTTTATCTAATCGAATCCAATGGAACCTATCCATCCCTTAAGGAATTTCTCAGTACGTGTCTCCAGAGAGAACTTTAATACTTTGGTCATATAGCCAGAAAAACATCCAATGACCTGGAGAAAAGGATGGTGATCGCTAAGATGGAAAGATAGTTAAATATAATGGTGTAACCAAAAAAAAGAAAACATCAGCACCACGATCTCCAAGACACTGGAACAAGCAAAAAAAAGATCGTAACAAATGGAGGGAAATCGTAAAGAAGTAAGGTCGCTCAGCAGTGGAAGATGACTGAAAGAGGATCCCTCTTAAGCAGTGTACAAAGTATTAGGTAGTACACCTACTAATCTGTCCTTAACCGAACAATCGCGTAATACTCGTACTTTGCCGATATGATATAAGATGATAACTAGTTGAAGGATAATTATTCATCAGACATCCTATTAATTAGTCTACTATCTATTTTTTATTAGCTATTAAAAGACCCAGAACAGGGAATTGTGGAAGCAGGAAGCCAGAGTAGTCTGAGGCTTTGGCCTACACTCTCCTCACTGGCCAGACGGGTTGAAGAGGTCTCATTGATGTTTATAAGCTTTGTTTAGCTTGGGTTTCCTAAGTCACCTTTTACCGTATCAATGGGAAGGCTTGGAGTGGTCCTATTCTACTCTGCCGGGAACCACATGGCTAACGGCTTTGCCATAGTGGGGTAAAAAGAGGTGTAAAGAATTGTACCTCTTTTGAAAGTGTTTAATTGAAACAATGAGACCATGACGACCATAACGACCTTTGACGACCTCTATAGTCTAGTGGTCATCATGCCAGGCCGTCACCAGATGTCATGGGTTCGATCCCCAGTCAGGTCAAAATGGAAAATTATCTTTTTCAGATTGACCTGGGTCTTTGATGTTTATCTATACTATACATGTATTTGTTGTAAAATATAGAAACGTTGAGTTGGTATCCCATAGGGTCAGTTCACACAAAGACGCGACGCGACGCGACGTAGCGCGCACGGTCCATTAAAACACGGGACATTCAAGGTCCAATAAAAAACGAGGTGGTGCATGTATAATGTGTAGAGACGATATGGATTATAAAAAAGTTCCATTCTTAAAAAACATGTCTAAGGCATATATTTTTGAATGTTGTGGTATAGAGCTGACTAAATATCAAATGATAATCATTTGTATATATAGAATTCCCAAACATAAGGAACTATCTGATCCTTTTGTGTTCTTGAATTACTTAAATGCTTTATTGTCAAAAATTGAATCTAAGGTAAAAAAGAAGGTAGTAATTGTGGGAGACTTAAACATTAATACTTTAAAAATACAAAAGAAGCTTCTGAACTAAAAAAACTAGTACAAAGCTACAATTACTACATACACATAAATGAACCAACAAGAAAAAAATCCTGTCTAGACCTTTTTATTAGTAATATACCGAATGCCAAGGGAGAAACCCATAAACTTTTCCTCTCCGACCACGAAACGGCACAAACCTTGACCATACCCGTTAAAAAAATATACAAGTCACCAAGCGTTTGGTTTAGAAAATATCGTGACTATAGTATAGAAAATCTGTCAAAATTCTATGACTGCTTAAAAAACTTATCTTGGACTGATGTTTATGAAGAAAAAGATGCAAATATATTTTTGATAAATTTCATGAAACATTGATATTGTTATATAACCTATGTTTTCCTACTTACACTAAAAAAATTGTTAAAAACCATAAACACTGTACATGGTTGACGAGAGGTATAAAAAGATCCTGTAATAGAAAGAGAAGCTTGAGGTTTGCATACTACAAATCAAAAACTTCAGGAGCTAAGAAACAGTATAGAAATTATAGCAATGTTCTTAAACGATGTATTAATACTTCAAAACGTCTAAAAAATTCGGAAAAAATTAAAAAATCTAAAAATATATGCAAAGCATCCTGGGAAATCATAAAAACAAATGTAAATTCCAACAAACCAAAACAATCGATTCAAGAAATTCTACACAATAATCAAATATACAATGACCCAAATAATATTGCCAATATATTAAATGACCATTTTAATAACCTAACATATAATGCAAATAATAATAATACAAAATCACAACGAACTAAGGATTGTTTAGCAAAAAATAATAGTTATAGCATATTTTTATTCCCAACTGACAGTTATGAAATAGAAAAAATAATTAAATCATTAAATGACACGAAATCTGTAGGCTACGACGGAATTACCACTAAAATAATTGAATTAACATCAAAAATACTTGCGCCGATTCTTAGTCACCTGATTAACTTGTCACTTGTTCAAGGTGTGTTTCCTGAGGCTCTTAAGAAATCGGTTATAAAACCTATTTTCAAGAGGGGAGATAAGTTATTGATCGAAAATTATCGTCCAATCTCATTAATACCTATTTTATCTAAAGTGTACGAGAAGGTTATGTACTTACGAATTTTAGCATTCCTTATAAAACACAACATTTTGGTAAAAGAGCAGAATGGTTTTCAAAAGGGGAAGTCTACAACGTTGGCTGCATTTAAATTAATAAATAAAATATTAGAAAATGTAGACAAAAAAATTGCAACTACAACTGTATTTTTTGACATGTCAAACGCATTTGACTTCGTAGCTCATGAAATATTATTGACAAAATGTGAAAAATATGGTATTAGAGGACAGGCGTTAGAATGGTTGCAAAGTTATCTCTCGAACAGATCACAGCATGTTGAAGTAGAGAATATTGATGATAATAATGAAGAAAAAACATACAAATCAAAGCCTATTATTAACAAAGTTGGCGTCCCACAAGGAAGCATCCTAGGCCCTTTGTTATTTTTAATTTATATTAACGACTTGCCTAAGGCTACAAATCATTTTTGCACACTCTTCGCAGATGATATATCTATAATCATACCTGACATTTATAATGATGCAATAAAATACAATAATGATATAAATAATACTATTAATGATATAATAAATTGGATGACATGTAATAATTTGAAGGTCAATATTAATAAAACTAAATTTATCCAATTCTATAATAAACGCAGTAACACTAAGAAAAATCTAAATATTACATACAAAGGACAACCCGTTGAAGAAACTAACCAAATAAAATTTTTAGGAATTATTTTGGACAACAATTGCTCATGGGATAAACACGTAGAAAGCGTGTGTAGTAAAATAAATAGATTTTCTTATGCACTTAGGAGATTGACAAGGATAGCAGGCAGGAAAACCGCTATTCTTGCATATCATGGGTATGTAGCATCTCAACTCAGGTATGGACTCCCCCTATGGGGAAATGCTACAGAACTTAACACAGCATTTATGGCACAAAAACAATGCATACGTTCAATTTTTGGGGTCTCAACTGTAACAAGCTGTAGACCCTTATTCAAAACACTGAAGATATTAAGTCTCCCGAGTATGTAAGTATATATACGAAATGTGCGTATTTGTAAGATCACACCCAGAATTATTTAAAACCAGTAATGATTTGCCAAGTAGGTACAGTAAAGGAAATCCCAACAGATTAGTACATACCACAATGAAAACATGGTTATATAGTTCAAACAGTTTTCCTATGGCTGTACGAATCTACAATGATCTGCCTAATAATATTAGATCAATACATAGTCTTAAATCATTTAAACAAAAACTGTATGACTGGCTGGTTAAGAAGTGTTTTTATAGTGTTAAAGACTTTTTATCCGCATCTATAATTATATGAATTCTATAATGATAATAATAATAATATATAATAATAATTTGACTAATATAGGATTTTTAATTTACAATAAATAAAATAATAACTAACAATTTTTTTTCCAATTGAATTGATGTACCAATATCTGTTGCATGTCAGTGATGACTAAATGTGTGAGACTCTACATGACTTTTGTACCACCAAAATTGTACCACATTTTAAGCAATAAACTACATTTCATTTCATTTCATTTCATTTCATTTCATTTCATTTCATTTCATTTCATTTCACGTGAAAGAAACATAGAACTTGTTTACTAGACAAAAAATGTCAGATGTCAAGCTATGTCAGATGCCTTTAGGCAGCTTGAAAAATCTGACACCAGTGTTGGCCACTTACACACACGAAAAAACAAAAACTAGGCAAAAAGAGTGAGACCCCGCTGCGCCTCGCTATGCATCGCTACGCTGCGCGGCAAAGCGGGCTGTCGCTGAAATTAGTATCTTTTTGCCTAGTAAACAAGTTCTCTACTTCTTCCAAAGTGCGCGCTACGTCGCGTCGCGTCGCGTGGTGTGAACTGACTCTTAGATCTCACATCTCTCGTCATTTGTCCGTATTTATTTATTTATGAGTGCGAACTCCTGAAGCTGTCTTTCCATTCTCTCGCTTACCATCCATAGTGACATAGCAGCTGGAGATGCCGACGCGGCCGCCCGCGCTGCTCGCCACGCACTTCCACTCTCCCTCGTCGCACCACTCCGCGGCCTGCACTTCCATCAGGTAGCCTCCTACGCCGTCCTCTAACACGTGGTATCTGGAATATTATTTTGCTAAATTAGCTATTTTTATGCGTCTTCGTTATATGCGTTATTGTATAGGATCATCGCAATCATTACAATCCTGTAAATTTAATCGTTACAACGCCAAACTTAGTTAGAACTTTGTTATAATTTGTTATAAATATTATTACTATTTATTTATTATTTATTCATAAATCACATACAGATTGACAGTTATTCACCAAAGCATCTGTACAGTAGTCAAAAAATACAATAAAATTAAAGAATCAATTGTCAATAGGGTCAAATTACATAGAAACATACACAATCAAATAACAGTGTGGAAAAAAAAAAAGGTAAAAATCGTCATGCATATAAAATTGGAAAAAAAAATGTCAATGATTACTAATACTAATATGTCATAGTTAATCAAATTATATAATTAATAGAAATGTGAATAAATTTTCCATAAATACATTTATTGAATCACTAAATACATCCAGATCATTGTGTAGTACGAGCATGTCCTCTAGTAGCTGCAGGGCTCTCACCGTAGGAGCATTTTTTGTATAATTCTTAGTGTGAAACACTGGTGGAGAGAACAGTCGATATGAGGTCAGTCAATTTGAGATAGAAATAATGACTGCAGCGACTAAGATATGAACGTACCGCAACAGCCATTTATTTCACGGCCCGGTACGGCTGGTTACACGCGATTTTTGCAAACAAGGTTACCTACGATCAGGGACCGAACTTGTAGGTAGAGATAATATAATAATACTTATAACATAGAGCAGTCTAGTACCGAGGTGCATAAACGAAGAAAGACTTGGATATGCGATCTGCGGATAAATCTAAAGGCTCATCCTCTCTCTTTCTTTTGACTTTTTTGGGTCTTGGGTGTTTATATCTACTATACTATAATACTACTATTTATTATAAAAATATAGTATCTTTGAGTTAGTGTATCCAATAACACAAGTTTAAATCTTACACTGGAGCTAGCTCAAACAGTTTGATTTATTCCTATATAATTATTTAATTTTCCTGGGAATAAGCATATATTTATTTGTTTATTTCAAAGCATAAATCTATCTTTACAGTTCACACCAATACGATAGAATAGCACCTTAAATACAGTAACTTAGTATATTCAATGATGTAGGTACTTATAAATTCGCTCAGAGAACAAGAGAATAAATCTACACATTCTGCGATTTGATTGAGGTTGCGCAACGTGTGAGTTAGCGGTGCGTTCTTTACCAGCTCGATGCGAGCAAAGACAGATAGCACTCGCCCCGTTTTATGGGACAAGCTCTTACAACAAAGACAGCACTCGCTGACACAGTAGACACAGTACCTCTCGCTGGGCTCGACCTTCCCCTCTTTGTTGTACCAGGCCACGCTGCGCGGCCAGGGCGGCACCACGATGTGGCAACTCAGGCTGAGGCGCTCGCTGATCCGCACGAACTGGTCCTCCAGCTCCTTGGTGAAGATCGGCGGCGGCTCGGGCGTTACTCCACTGGAACAAACAATATTGACGTGTAGAAGTTGAACGAGGGAAAAAAGATTAACCAATATATTTTACGAGTATACATTTTTATAAGTAGATATTTTCACTAAGGCAATGAATTAGAAACCAGTTGGATACTATTTCTTATTTGTTTCTTTCAACTTAGGCCCTTAAAAGTGTAGTCTCTCTCGGTCTTGCGACCCTTGGGCATCTCTGCTATTCTAAACATTGTTAATATATTAAAAATTTTATTTATTGCTTACCCTTTTCAACTAATACTTGTAGGTACTTATATATAATATTTCCTTAAATTTCTCGATTAAAGAACTCAATAGTACTGGTGTTGGTGTCTTCATTTCTCTTTATTTTATACAGCTTCTTTCTTTATTATATTATTATGTTGTTATATACCTAGAGGTCTAGCAGAGACCCTACTACCACGACTGGCGACATGGGCCTTCAAGGAGGAGTACGCTGGGACTATACAGTTGGCAGCTTCACGGGTGTAAGTGCCTTCATTTCTCTCCAATTTATAACACTGTTTCTTTTTTATTGGTCGCCCTTTAAAACCTGTTGTGATCAACCAACCTGGAGTTAGGTCTAGCAAAGCCCTACCTACTACCACTACCAACGACATGCCTCGAAGGTTCGAGGAGGAGTAAGCTCGGCCCATACAGCTGACAGCTTCATGGGTGTAGGTAAATGCATTAATTCCTCTCCATTTTTTACAATATTTCTTTTTTTAATGGTCGCTCTTTAAGAACTGTTGTGATCAACCAACCTGGAGCTAGGTCTAGCAGAGCCCTCCCTACTACCACGACCGACGACATGGACCTTCGAGGAGGAGTATGCTCGGCCCATGCAGTTGACAGCCTCACAGGTGTAGGTGCCGAGTGACGTGGGATCTTCGGCGTTGGCTGTCAAGGCGAACACGTCACCGGCTTTGATTTCTCTGCTATCCTGTTATTAATTGATAGAACAATTTAAAATACATCGATGATCTCAATGGCCTAGTACCTACGTGTATGCTTTATCTTCGCTTATCTATATTAAGTACCTCCTGGATCAAAACCAAGATACCAAAAATTGTTATCTAAGCTTCTGAAGATGTCAGGCTGCTAAAACATTATAGGAGGATTATACATCCAGTCAGCCTTGAACTAAACTAAATTTAAAACCTGAAAAACATGATACACGTTTTGGGATCTGACCATAAGGAAAACTTTTTTTTTGTATGATCTAATCAAAGAGTAGTAATGTACCTTATTCTAATAGACCGAGACAGTAAAACGTTACTTGTCGAATCGAAGACAGTGTATCCGGGTTAGAAACGTGACCAGGGGAGTAGCCTTGGTCCTACCTTATTTCTCATCTATATGAATGACATCCTACACCTTGACATCCCTAACGCGGAACTCATCTGCTATGCTGATGACACAATTATTTTATTTAATGGCTCAACTTGGGATGATGTTAGACTATATGCTGAACGGGGACTGGCCCAGATTGCAGAGTGGCTGCACTCAAAACTGACCCTCAACACATCCAAATCAAATGATATTTCCTTTCACAAAACCCGTGCCTATGAACCACCCTCGCAGTCCGACATCAGAATTCACTCTTCAGATTCTCCAGTGCAAAGATTTAGCCAAAACCAACTGTAACTGTATTTGCATTGGTCCCTTAAAATCCGCAACATACTTGGGAATTAGGATTGATCAAAATCTGAATTTAAACTCTCATATCGCAAATCTGGCTTCTCGGGTTAGAAGGCTAATTTACATTCGTAACAGTGCCCAAATAGATCTACTAAGAATGATATACTTCGCTATGTGTCAGTCAATCGTGAAATATTGTATCACAGCGCGGCGTGGGGTGGATCAGCTAAAAACAAAATGATACAACTAGAACGTGCTCAAAGAGCAGTTCTAAAGGTCTTGCTTCGTAAACCGATACTACACCCTACCAGCGACGTTTACGAAGAGGCCAAAGTTCTGACCGTTCGACAACTCTTTATCCTACAAGCAGTCAAATCTTGCCACAAAATACTACTTCCCAGTAACCTTTATTAAAACTGAGTTTGCCAAGAGACTTCCATACTTTCTTCTCCCTCGCCTATACAATAGAGTTTTGACAAAGCTTAATATTAAATACAAAACTACGTCGCAAGCAACTCGTCCACTCAAAATTTGGCTGGCAACTTTAAGTTATGACGACACAGAGAGTCTAATTAAATTTATATGATTAAATTTTATTATTTCAATAATATGTATATATATAATGACAGCTCTGATAGATAAGCAAATGTTTTATTAAATTTATAAAAAATTGCCCAAATTGTATTGTCCAAATTATTAAACAAATTATTACCTAAACTTGAATTTAATATGTAATTAATTTTTCGAATGTGTGTACGTAATATAAATTTAATTGTTTATTTATTTATTTACCAATTTATGTACACGTACAATATATACAGAGAATACATAAACAAAAAGTTGTACAAAGGCACTACTTATCTCAAAAGAGATCTCTTCCAGTAGGCCCGTGAGAGGAGATGTTCATATATGAAAGACATACAGGCGTGTTCGTTAAATAAAGGAAGAAGAAATTAACATACTATGAAACTACAGAAAACATACATATACATATGTTACATACATACTTATATAAATACATATGTCTATTTAGAAATGAATATACTTAATATATAATATATAAACTACAACTATAATGATTCCGATAAATAATAATCTTTTACTCGTCTTTTAAACACAGAGATCGATTTAGATTCGCGTATAGAAGGTGGTAATGAGTTCCATAGTCTGACCGCATGTACCGAGAAGGAGTAGGAAAAGGTAGTGGTGATGTGTGAAGGGTATTTAAGGACAGTTTTTAGGTGGGATCTGCAAAGAGAATTTGGAGAATATAAAAAGGAAAAGCGCTCACGTAGATAGGAGGGGAAAGAAGGATAGTGTAGGATGTTGTAAAGGAGACAAAGAATGCGACTGTTTCTACGGAGCCGTATAGGTAATCATTTTAGTTGAACACGGTACCTGGAAACATGGTCGAACTTCCTCAATCAAAAGATGAAACGGAAGCACAGGTTTTGTAAACGCTCCAGTTTATCTAAAAAGTCTTCTGTTGCATCCAAGTAGCATGCATCCGCGTAATCCAAAATTGGTTGAATAAGGGATTGGGCCAGAGTAATCTAGCTAGTCTCGAAGGGCAAGAAGTATTGGAGGCATCTAAGGGTGTGGAAAGAAAAGTGGATCTTACGACTGACTTCGTTAATTTGAGCTGTCCATTTGAGGTTAGAGTCCATTAAAATTCCCAAGTTCTTGGCAGTGTCAGTTAAGGCAATCACAGAACCCTCAAATATCACAGGCGAAAGTCCGTTAAAGTCAATCCGGTTACGCAAAGCACTAGTGCCAATCACCATAGCCTGGGACTTAATGGGATTTACCTACCTTGAGACCATAACACGAAGCCCATTCCGAAACACGACAAAGGTCATCATTCAACGCTGCAATGTTGCTTCAGCATCATCCACCGGGAAGTGGCGATACCTACAGTTGTTATTTTTTTATTTTTTTTGTAAATTAGTCAAGCATGTATTTTTATTTGTTTCTAATCATTGAACTACATGAAAACTCAACCGACTATGTGTAATGCTACTGTTAACGGTGCTCTTAGTTCCCAAGATACAGGGTCTTCCTAGTTTGGGATTCATAGCAAAGTCATAATAATGTTCCAAAATTTGGTAATAAATGCATTTTTTTTTTAGTATAACGTTACTCGGCCTAGACAGTGCCGTGACCGAGTGAGTGTTTACACGTATTTTGATTTTCCAGACATTCACATAAGGTACATTATTGCTCTTTGGGACGTTCTTGGCAAAGAACTGACACTGAAAACTAGAGAAAAATCGCGGAAGCAGCCAAGAGTGTTCTACGTTCGTGTTTAGATCTACCGAGTGAGCGAGCGACACAGTACTGGGAAGTGGGGGTTGGGTACTTGTCCTAGTAAATAGTCCAAGTGACTGTCTCGCCCCTTGCTAGGCCGAGCACTCAGCCACAGGCCGGACACTCCTAAGGTACGCGCAATATGCGTCACCCAGGCGTCCCCGTTTCCAGTCCCCGCACCTCTCCCCCGTTTTCGCCTCGATTCTCACGTTGGCCGTCAAGAACCGGGGAAGAGGTGCGGGTGCGGGGAACGGGGACGTATATTGCGCGTACCTTAGAAGAGTCCCTTCTGTTTACTCTTACTGTATTCTGTGACTCAGCTTAGGCATTTACACACACCGAGTGCTGGGCCGAGGGCATTGTCTCGCCACTCTACTTGGTAAGTGTAATCAGGCTATAACAGCTGATAGGGACAGAAGCAATAGAATATATTGAACTATATTTGGTTACATACCTTGAACCACCGCAGCACAGGGGTCGGTACCCCCACCACCTTGCATTCCAGGGACACCGTGCCCTGCTCCGTGAGGAGTGCGCGGAGTTCTTCCACGAACTCTGGACGTTTGTAGGCCTTTGGTACTGGAAAAAGAGATAAATCTACGTAAAAATCTGTAAACCTTGGCAGCAAATTATTGTCTATTAAACCTATCCTAGGATTGGTTCTGGTCTACCCTTTGGGTTGTGGAGGTCAGACGGCAGTCGCTCTGTCTATTAAACCTATCCTAGGATTGGTTCTGGTCTACCCTTTGGGTTGTGGAGGTCAGACGGCAGTCGCTCCGTGTAAAAACCAGTAAACTCGTCAAATCACCTAGGTTAGGTAGCGGACCCCGGGCTCTGAAGCGTTGCCGGGATGCAACCGGAAAAACGCTCGGATGATGATGATAATTGCCTATTGAAAATTGAACTTTTCTTTATTTTTGTTTTGTTAAAAATTCCTCGAGAATTTCCCAGTTTCCAATCTCCAATAGAGCTGAAGAGGAGCAGTTGGAAATAATCTTTTGACACCTAAACCAGCGGGAAAGAGTCCTCACCAAGAACATTCAAATGTGCTGAGCAGCTCGCCCTTCCCCCCAGGTTCTCGGCGGTGCAGGTCCATCGTCCCGCGTCATCAACGGTGACGGCTGCCAGGTCTGCGCACCAGAAATTGCCGTCACGCACGAGCGCCACCCTCTCGGCCTCCATCAGACGACGCTCATTTCTGTACCATGTCACCTGAAGTATGATAGTAAAATACCTAATGTAATTTAAATTATTCATAAAAAACAACAATATACGGGCCAGTAGGCACTGGAAGAGATCTCTTTTGAGATAAGTAGTGCCTTTGTAGAACTTTTAGTTTATGAATCCTCTTTATACAATGTCTGTGTACATAAATTGGTAAATAAATAAATATTAATTCACAACAATAAACTTTTCCTTTTTGTTGCAATACTTCCTTCTTCTTCCTAAATCTATTCAAGAGTACTTAACACCTTTTATTGAAATATCCAAGAATGGGTTTTTGGATCCAACAGGATCTATTGCTCTATCGCCGCCACGCAAGCCTCTCAAAGGCCCTTGAAGTTGATGTAATGTGGCGCTCCCGTCAAAAACCCAAGGACCGGGGTGACAAGACCAGTGATTCCCAAAAGAAATAAAGTAAATAGTTAATGAATGTTAACGTAACATACAAGCTAAATTAAAAGAAAACTATAAACTATAGGTAAACTAAAATATATCTAATTAAAAATACGTACATTGTATAGGTTTTCCTGTCCTAGTCCTAACTGTCTCCTCAACTGACCGTTTAGCTGACAGAAGGGCACGAACTCACTATATTTTTAAAAAATTTAAAATTTATTTATTTATTTAAAATTTGAAAACTGCGCAGGACCTCTCTGACATATGCCCAATAAACTTCGCGCCAACCTACGCATTGAATTCCTCGAAACGAAAAACAAAAGCGCGTTTGTGGTTTATTAACTTTAAACAATAAGAAACACGCACAAGTGTCTAACCTAAACGTGAGAGCTATCCACTTGCTCTGGACGAATAAGGTCGAATAGAAGCTGCCAAATCTGACATTATTAACAAGATAACTGACAGCACGGCTCTGGCGCTGAACAGCAACATCCTGGTGTGCCGGGCAAGCACGGACACTGGGCATACCGGCAGTAACCTCACCTTGAGGGCCTCCCAAGGTATCCTTATATATATATAAGGATATATAAGGTATATCCTTCGTAGTACACCGGCATTCTGATTACGGAATTTGTTGAAATACACGGGAAACTTTGAGATTTCTTTTTAAATAGGAGATGCTACGTCTGTGATATGATAACTGCTGGTTCAGTAACCCTAGAAAGCGATGGAGGGACGAACTTGACACCTATTGCAAGAATCCGACCTCGAACGCCCTCGATCGTGCGAGTTAAAAGCTGGTATCAGCCCTTTACCTACTCTGAAAAGGCATGCAGCCACAGCTTTGGTAGCTTTCTCTCCAAAGGTAAAAACTAATTAAAAATATACATAAATAAATACAAATAGTTTTGTATTTATTTATTTATATAAATATTATGCATTAGTTCCCGAAAAGTTGCGTAACGAGGCAAGACTACATTATAACAGCAGGTTATTTAAAGTGGATCCTATTCTCATCACAAACACGATAAATATACTATAAACACCATTATTGTTTACACACACACGCGCAGGGCTGTCATCTGGACTAAAGTAGTTGGCGCCAATCACGCCGGTAGCGGTGCCAGACTCGGCCAGACGTACCGTACCTATTGGGCGTGGCGTGGGCAATGTGTCACAATTTTCTTCAAAAAAGTTCTTCAAAAAGTTTGTTTTCCGTCTGTGACGGCGTAACGCATAAACCCAGATCACTGATCGATTTGGTTAATACCTACTGGCGGTATTAGGCTATATAGACTCATTTTGTTGTAAAGCTATGTCAGACTCGTAGCCACAAACCTTATTTTATATCTATCCATAAGTCAATCAGTGTGATTTTTCCGCATGTATTACTTTATTTTTATATTTTGTTTTCATTTGATAACCCTAACGCGCACACACGTGCGTGGCGTCTGTGTGCGCATCGAAAACATTATAAATACTACAACGGATGCGCGTTGGGTGGAAATAGAAGAATTATGTCATTGGGCTGACTCGTCAGCATTCCTTCCGCTCAAGGTCCGCCCGACTTTTGCCGGATTTTGGTTTAATACATAAAGCCCAGTCAGGACTAGCAGTCTAACAAAATAAACCTACTAAAACTATTATAAGGGTGAATTCAGTCCAATAATACTGAACAACTTAAAACCTACAAAACTTATTGATGTGTTACAGCACAGACCATGGATCAAGATAGACACAGCCTCTGTATGAATTTGCGTGTCGATCTGACGTCAAATTGACTTTATCTGAATAAAGAAATCGTCACTCTTAGTCCGTGTATGTAATGTAATGAATTGTCATTAGATCGGACATTGAGCTCTCTACTGTAAAATACCTAAATCTGCCGTTTTGAGCCGTAGAAACTTGTTGATGAACGTTGGAGGGAGTAATAAAAAAGATTCCTTCCGTTTGTAAGTGAATTTCTTTTTGATATTGTATGGAAAATTGGCATGCTAGGTTTTGGAGGACTTTCTTTATCTAGTAATATATACAGATAATATGTAAAACTGCCTGCAAATGCCTAATTGCCGAATAAACATTTGAATTTGAACGCCCCTACGTTTTCATTTTTAGAAAAAATGTAGAACCCGATTGTACGGTCATACGACATTCACCTTGCATTCTGTCGAGCTGACTATCTCCACCAGGAACCGCGTCCGGGTGCCCACTTTGACAGTGAGGTCCTGCAAGCGCCGCAGGAACGCTGGCGGGTCGTCTCCAGTCGGCGCCTCGTCCGGAGACACCTCGAGCCGGACGCGAGCCGTATCGCTGCCGGCGACATTGCTCGCCTGTCAACAAAATAATCATCATCAGGTCTTTTTTAGTCTCCACTGACTCCAAAGCAGCACAGCTAAGGATGCAACCGGTGCCAGGCTTAGATGAAGAAGTAAGTACTTCTTCTTCTAATCGACTTGAAATAGTTACACTGAAGGCACTGGTATGACACTTCAAAGATTCAGAGTAACATATATACCTACTACTACTACAAACGAAACAATTTATCTGTACCTACACACTTCGATGTGTGAGTTTTATACTTAGGGTCGCACCGCAGAATTAATTTAATATTTACCTACTAACAAGTTCGACATATTGACGATTATATCTTTCCATACCGGGAGATTTGCGAACACTATGACGTAAAAAATTTTTTGTTTTATATGTATTAAATGTTGCAGAAAAGTCTGAAACAACTATATAATATCACTTCACAAATATTTTTGTGTACTCTCTTTTGTATTCTCCTGCCAATGCGAAAGAGCGAGAAGGATATATATCGGTCAATCGGTGTTCAAGGTGGTTGCTGGGTAATAACGTGAAATTATATTGTTGCTTTGCTTACCTGTTTTCATCACTCGGAAATGTATAAAATATACTTTCTTTGTTGTATTTGGTGGAGAAACAATAATTATTATATGCGCATCTTCTCACCATGATGGTTACTATTGGTTTACAGTTCTCAAGACAAGACACGTCGCGAATTGCGTGCGGCTAGTAACTAAACCCTGGTTTAGAGCGCAAAAAGGCGCACAAAGTGCAGGGAGAGGTGCGGGGACGCTAATTTGCGGGAGACGCTGTGAGATTCCATTCTGTTTGTACTCTTATGTATTCTGTGCTGAAGCTTCAATTTTAAATTATCTTTGACCTTTAAAGAAGTACTATTCCGCCCGTGCAGACGCCAGGTATTAAAGGGACTATGCAACAAAATTGCGTAAAAGTTTTTCCTTGCTTTTTATTACAACAACTTAGTTGCTTCGCCGTTAGGTACTGCCCCAAGAGTGTATTTCTATCTTAGCATTTTTACGACTGGACACCACGACGACCGTGACCCAAGCTAGCATAGTATTTATACTTAGTATGTACATCATAGTAACATTCATCAAATGTAAAAAGGTGTACAGTCTTGCAACAAATAACTGAAATAAAACTTACAAATAAGATTGATTATATCCATAGAACTAGATTTTTTACAAACTTTTATTTAGTTTTACCGGTCATAAATAAATAAAAAATAGAAAAAAAAAACAATAAATATCGGGGGTTCCCCATACTTAGAACTGAAACTCAAAAAAATTCCCATCAAACCCGTGCGTGTATGGATAGGTCTTTTTAAAAAATTATATTTAGGTTTATATTATCATTTTTTTCTAAACTGAATAGTTTGCGCGAGAGACACTTCCAAAGTGGTAAAATGTGTGTGTCCCCTTCTGTAACCTCAGAATTATAAAACTAAAAAAATATATGATGTACTAATGTACATCCAAATTTTCGCCGAAAATTGATTTGAACGAGATCTATGAGTAGTAAGTAGTTTTTTTTTAATAAATCGTAAATCGCAATTTACCTTTAGAACTTTAATATTATGTTACTTGCTGCTACGGAACCCTTCATTGGGCTTTTTTTTAAATATGTTTAAATAAGTTGGTACTTATTGTTTTACTATCTCACATAATTTTATTTGTTAAACTTTATTGCACATCTAGCCTATGGGATACTAACTCAACGATACTATCACTACATAGTATAAAACAAAGTCGCTTCCCACTGTCTGTGCCTATGCTTATATCTTTAAAACTAGGCAACGGATTTTGATGCGGTTTTTTTTAATAGATAAAGTGATTCATGAGAAAGGTTTATATGTATAATACATACCCGTGCGAAGCCGGGGCGGGCCGCTAGTATTTTATAATAAATACATATATAGATAAACACCCAAGGCTTAGGACCAAAAAAAGGCCATTTTCCAACTTGTCGTGGCTGGGGATCGAACTAAGAACCTCCAGAGTGGCGGACCTCCCAAGGATTTCCAAAATGACTGATCTAGAGCGGCCTGCCTCCACGCTTTCCAGCGACCTTGGTCAGATCGTCTGCCAGTACGTGGTCCTCATTCAAGAACCTTTCTTATCCATCAGCCATCCGGTTCGTCACGCTATGTGTCCCGCCCACTGCCACTTCAACGAGCTAATCCGCTGGGCTATATCAGTGACTTTTATTCTACGAATTTCGTCATTTCTGATTCGATCACGTAGAGAAACACCGAGCATAGCATAGCCCTCTCCATAGCACGCGTTGAGCTGCCTTGAGCCTTCATATGAGAGCCATAGTAAAAGACCACTTTTCAGAGCCATAAGTCATTACTGGTAACACATTGAATATACACTATATAAAGACGTCTTTATCGCTAATGGGGCAGACAGACCCAGAGACTACTTTATGTATTATGTATAGACTAGTTTTATGTATAGTGATGACCCGAAGACAAAGCAAATAAAAGCAAGCAAAATGTTAATTCCAGTTGTTCATTCAGCTAGCTCGTAGGCGTTACGAGTATGAGTCACTTTTTTAATTCCCGACAAACATGAGCGGCTCTGCCAAAAAGAACTGTCTGACCGCCACGTTCTTTTACACACTTTTATTAAAACGGTCAAGTGCGTCGCGAAGGTGAACAATGGAACATTTTCTGGAGTGTTGGGATTTGAAATTACGAGTTCAAACATTATCGCGTCTTTATCCATCCCCAACGGGGTAATCAGAGCCTACTCTACCTCTTTTTATTGGATAAATGATATCAATATTATTGGTAGGTAGGTACTTAGTAGAATTAGAACGAGAGCTCACCGACAGAGTGGAGATAAAACTTGTTTTCTTATCAATGGCTATAGTAGCTTTTCAATAGAGTTCCTTAAAAGGAGGCGCAGTACATATGAGACTAAATATGCCACGTTTAGCGTTGAAAATTAAGCAAACAGATCTCTTCCATGCTTGATGCATGTTTCATTCCATTCCATCACTGTCATCCCAGATCACTGGGAGGAAAGAAAAGCCTTATTATGTACAGCCGCTTCTCTCTCCACGCAGATCGTAGAAAACCATCTCCATTTTGATCAAATTTTCTCCACCTTCTTAACTAGAGACAATATTATGAGTATGATGTGCACGCAGTAGAAATGTTAAAACACTATGTAAGAGGCTGCCTTAGGCGTCAACTCTCTCAGGGTGACAGCAGAAAATCAGCGGTTGTTCAACACGAGCAACATTTAGCTGAGCTAGCCCTTTTGTGCTTCTGTGGCACACATGATGCATGTTAGGTTAAGATATTTAATGTAAAATAATTTTTCAATTGTGTAATGTGTGTTGCAGACAAAACAAAAATAAATGTTTTATCTATCTTCTCGCCCACCATCACGCTAAAAGTGGCATTAGGGTCTCGCGGCCCTGGGCTCTAAGCTGTCTGCTTAGAGCGCAAGACACAAAACGCTCCGTCTGCCCCATTACTAACTAAAGACGTATTTATTTATGTGTGTATACAATCAGGTGGGCAATATTATTGTCTATTCTAGGTATGTACTTAGTTTTATAATAAACGGGCAAGTGCGAGTCGGACTCGTGCATGAAGGGTTCCGTCCCACCGTACAATGTTTTGAAACGCTGAAGAAAAAGATAGAAAAGAATGGAAGAAACTCCACCGACAAGAGTGATGATGATGCTGTTTGAACACGAGCCAAATCGGTCAAGAGGTTGCAGAGATATGGTGTTGTAAAGTACGTAGGTACGTAAACAATAAGCTTGTGAGATATCTACAATGTGACAAACTTCTTAAACTATTGTATTGTCACCGGTCCTTGATATGTGTGCAAAATTTCAAATTTATCTGACGTTTTTAAGTGGGTAAAAATCGCATTCAAAGATTAATAAAAAGCATCTATTCTGAGTAAAAAGCATGTAAAAAACTCACTTGTAGCGTGTAGACGCCACTGTCGCCGACGCGGGCAGAGCTGACGGTCAGGCGAACGCCGCCGGTGTCGTCGGACGTCGTGAACCGATCGTCCAGCGACGCTCCTACGCGGCTCCTGTAATATCAACTTACATGTAATACACTGGGGGTTTCAAAAAAAGCCTCGTACAAACCGAAAGGAACTAAGCTGTCAATGCATTGCGATGTAAACGAGGCTAATACTATTGGTGTAAAGTAAGACAGTGAGGAGGGCGAGATTACTCGTATTTTGAAATATCACTATTTCTGATTCTGCTCTACCCGTAGGCCCACATCATGTTGTTAACCCCTAACGCAGCATACAGCAGCCACTGATTGGTCCAGTTGGCTTGCAGTAACGTCAGTATTGGCCTACTTATGAATGTACTTTTGATGGGGTTGTTTTTATGAGCTTGGTTATGCCACAGTATAATAAAGAGTAATACGTACAGTATGGCCGCCACTCCGCGCTCAGTTCATAGATTAATATGCAGTTACCGGCTGGCAAGGACGCGACGACGCGGTGCGCAGAGCGGAGACCACGTAAAATATTCAAATACTAGCTGTGCCCGCGACTTCGTTCGCGTGGTTGTCGGAACGTAATGTTATATAGCCTTAAGCCTTCCTCTATAAATGGACTACCCAACAAAAAAATAATTTTTCAAATCGGACCATTAGTTCCTGAGATTAGCGCGTTCAAACAAACAAACAAACAAATTCTTACGCTTTATAATATTAGTATAGATTAAACAAACGACAAAACGGGAAGCAGGGAGCGGCCATACTGTACGTATTCGTATTATTTCCATAGTATTATTTAAGATGGCTGCCTTTAGGTCTTGTGACTCTTAGCGGCTCTGCCTGCTAAATCTAGTGTTTATTGCTCTGCGTCATGCGTTCAGCTTGTTGTTGCAGGATTTTTGCAATTAAAACTTAGATCTTCATTTCGTTGTTTCACAGGACTGGTTGTGGTACACATATTGGTAAGTTTGGTTTTTAAGCCCAAGCGAGACGCATTACCAGCGCTTTCGACATTATGCATGGTCTTTTTTTTTTTTTTTTTTTATTAGAAATTTGAGTGCGTTTGATCTCTATCTAGCCTGATGGGAAGCTAAGATGAGGTCTAAGGTGTATCACGCAGACTCAAAAATGCCTGTTCACTCTTGCCTTGAAAATCCCTAAATTATATGTATGGGGAAACATCGACGCAGGGAGGGAATTCCACACCTTAGCGGTTCGCACAATGAAGGAGGAGGCGAATCGAGAGGTACGATGAGGAGGAATATCGACCACAAATGGGTGGAATCCCTGTCCACGTCGTGTTGTCCGATGGTGGAATGGTGCAAGGGGAATTAAATTATGTAATTCCTGCGCACACTCCCCGAAGTGCAACCTGTAGAAGACACACAGACTTGCTACCAGTCGGCGATGTTCGAGGCTGTGGAGCCGTCCTGCCGTAAGCAACTCATCACCAACGAGTCTTCTGGCACGTCTGTCGATAGCTTCCAGGGCTTCGTGCTGATAGCGGGCAGATCCATCCCATAGGTGGGAGCAATACTCCATACATGAGCGGACTTGAGCTGTGTAAAAGCTCAACAGTTGGTCAGGGGTAAAATATCGTTGGACCTTTACTTGGAAGGGGACCGTATGTGGCATAAAAAAATCTTACTCTACTCCGAGCTTTGCAAGACACATTCATTGGTCCCGGCTCTCATCATTGTATGTAAGTTGTCAATCTATGTCAGGTGCTTTTAGTCAGCTGGAAAAATCTGATACCAGGGTTGACTGCTTACTCTTTTCTCGGTTGATTACTTACTCACGCACGGCTTACTAACTAAACTGGCTTTCCAGAGCCGATCGAATCATTGTGTTCATCACACAAATAGTTGTTTGTAGGTACGTCAAACGTGTCGAGTCTTATATACTTACTTACACCCAAATGTACTTAATATCTATCATACTTGCCATAACAAAATTGAAAACAACTAAAATTCGACCATCGATGCAACTATTCATCTAGACTATGTTAACACAAACTAGAATTGATGACGCTATTTGATGATCTATTCCAAAACGTAGATGAAAAAGAAATGATGACCAAATCACAAATAACACAGATATGATGATGAACAAGAAATGAAAAACCTAGTCTAGGGTGTGCAAACAAAGTCTACGTACATACTGAGAACCGAAAATCAGATGCAACTGCGTTTCTTTTTTTAGAATAATGAAGTTTAACAACTATTTTAAGAATATATTGTTGCCACTTTATATGTATATTTAGTTTGTGAAGACTTTAGTGATGTAACTCTTTGTTGTTTCTTAATAATTAAAATTTATATTATAATTATTAAAATATAAAAAAAATGTAGGAATGGCATTGAAGAAAACTCACAGAAGAAATTATAAAGGAACTTTCATTGATTAAATTAATCATTCATCCTAAAATATTATTTTCTTCTTGACGTCCTTTTGGATCAAGTCTGTCTGTCTGTGGCATCGTCACTAGATAGCGTTCTTGACAGTCAGGGTTATTTTAAATTTGCCTAGCAAATAAACATGTGCAACTATTTCACTAATTGTGTGCGATTAAGTAGTGTTAGTATGTATTTTCAGTTATGTGCGTATTTGAGGGACCACATACGAGGTTTGAGTTTCCGAATGCGTTTGGCTTCAGTAAAAGTTCTGAAACAAATGTAAACATCCTCTAATTTGTAAAAGTAACCATTCTAAAGTTATTACTTACTCATTTCTCTAAAATCACAGGGCTGATTTTTATGTATGTTACTCTGGCAACTGTTTCAATACTATATGAAAGAATAGAATAGAATAGAAAAACTCTTTATTGTACACCAAAAGAAAAACAATATAAACAAATTACTTAAAATAACACTAGTACAATGGGCGGTCTTATCGCTTAAAGCGATCTCTTCCAGACAACCAGTGGATGGAGAGGACTATGAGAAAGACAATGACGGTGGTGTAACTAAACAAGAAGGCAGCTATACTTATCGGACGGACGGGCCAAACATCCTCCCAGACAATATTGTACACGTGAATTTACAGAATATGCGTCTTTGTAATAGGTGTGTTTGATAATAATTTACATTTTTATTATTTCATCATGATCAAATGCTAATTATATTTGCAATAAATATATTCCGCATTACGTCTAAACGTGATTAGCGGTATTGTTAAACATAACACATTGACAATCCAGCTGAACGATGTTCAGCTGCATTACACAACCGAGCTGTATTTCCAAACTGCTAGTAGGTTTGTTAAACAGCGTATTACTCGTATACATTCCAACTACGACATATATATTTCCATTCGACTTGATAGCGAGTATTAAATCTAGTAAGATAGATATATTTTAACAAACACATCTTGAGCACAGTGCTCAAAGACATGCATTGTTGTTCAAGCAAGCGTGGACTCTACAAAGGGTTGTGGTCATACAGGTCATACAGTGAGCAACGAGGTCACTTATATGACGCGACATCACAAGACTTGATTCTTCTTAGTGGAGATGCCTTCATAGAAATAGAAACCAGGAAAAAGATGCTTCATTAGGCCTATTTACTGTATTTCGAACTGAAGCGCTATTTTTCATTCAGGGAGTCACATTACGAATGATTTGCGCGAGTGTTTCCACACGGGCGCATTTTTAGGGTTCCGTACCCGAAGGGTGCAAACGGGACCCTATTACTGAGACTCCGCTGTCTGTCCGTCTGTCTGTCTGTCTGTCCGTCTGTCTGTCTGTCCGTCAGTCACAGGGCTCTATCTCTTGAACCGTAGCTATTACGGTTGAAATTTTCACCGATTATGTATTACTGTGGCGGATATAACAACAAATACTAAAAATAAAAAATAGTTAAAAATTAAAGGGGGTCGTCATTCGTGTTTTTTTCAGCGTTTTTAACTTGATCTTCATAATAGCATTAACTAGATACTTGAAATTTTCACCAATTATGTATTACTATGACCACAATAACAACAAATACTAAAAATAAAATAGAGTTAAAAATTAAAGGGGGTCGTCATACAAGAAACGTGTTTTTTAGCGTTTTAAAACATTGTACGGTGGTACGGAACCCTTCATGTACGAGTCCGACTCGCACTTGCCCGTTTATTTAATTGATCGTATGCGATGGAAGCGAGCGAAGCGTCTCAGTTTTGAGGTTGGCCGAAAATACTTTTGTCCGTCAGTTTGTCTGTCTGTCTGTCGGTTTGTTCTCGCCTACAGGTCGCATTTCTCAACCGATTCTCGTGACATGTTATAAGCAGATTCAATAATTATACAAAGTGGAAGGGACATACCCGTAATAAATCAAACCACGGGCTATACTAGATCATTATAGTATAATGAAATTAAAATAACAGTCGAAAAACAAAAAAAAAATTGACATTCCCATACAAATTGCCCGAGCGGCTGCACACTTTTGAATGAAAATGTAAATTTTTTTGTTCTTTAGCTGTTATTTTAATTTCATTATACTATAATGATCGAGTATAGGCCGCGGTTCGATTTATTACGGGTATGTCCCTTCCAGGTTGTATAGATTTTTTTTATCGATTCAGTATTTGGAAAATTTTCAAAATGACGGATATATGGGGGTTTAGAACTTTAAAATAATACTTAATATTTCAGCCATTTCGAAAAACTTTCAAATATGTCATCAAATTTGTTTGTTACCCTTATTAAGACTCAACTTTTTGTCTGCTTCAACGGATGGGGGGGGGTCGAGTTGCAAGGTTACAGCTCACGGAGCCGCTAGTGTTTAGATGTCCAAGTCACAAATAATTTACGACGACGGGAAAGCAAAGAACTTCAAAAATTCAAGAAAACCAATCTGCGCAATTAGAAACCGTAATTAGAATGGATTTATTGGCACAGTTACTAGTTTATGAAATAATGCATCATTAGCTCTAATTGTTCCGTAAATATTAGATCGTAAAATTAAGAGATTTCGAAAATAACTTAGCTCTCATTTCACATTGCGATTAGGTACGATTTTTTGTAGAGATAGTTTGCATTCTTCTTCTTCTTTTCGTGTCGATTGGCTCAAGACACATTATATTTTGTTCCCCCAGTAAGTCGCCACTCTTATGCCACCTTCCGACGCCGTTTGCATTTCACATGCAATACACAATTTCGTCTTTATCATTTATTTATTTAATATTTATTGCACAAGTATCTAACGATTATGATCCAAAAGGTAAAACTTAATGCTAAGCATTGTCTACCAGTTTACCTTATCACCATCTTCTTCTTTACCGGTTGTTTCCTCAGCTCACAGCTGTAGGTACTGCTACGAAGCCCGGGTGTGCTTTCCCGCTTTTCCTTCTCGAAATATAATATGCATGTCAAATCGGTCACCCAAGGATTCCGAAGACCATAAGAAATCGAGAAGAAATTGCCGGAACAAGAAGTCGTGCGATGGTACACGAGAAAGGTTGACTACCTATTTTGTAGGTATCGGTAAAATCCAGTATCCCCTTCACACTAGTTTTTTCTGGACTCTTTCAATACCAGCCCTGAGTAGCAAATGCTCTTCTATATCTTTTTAAAGAAAGATAAGTTCTAAAATACTTAAAATACGAAGTACTTAATAGTTTATAAATAAGAAGATTAAGTAGCATATTCAATTCTACTCAAAATTAAATCTTTAAATTATTGTGTCGCGCAAATAACAAAATAAACTTAGCTACTTAAAAATAAACAAGACAGAATTAATGGAAAAGTAAAATAAAAGCTCACGCCCACTACATTAAGTATTTGAATCTTTTTATACCATTACTACTTTGTCTTTCAAAGTAAGAAGGTATCGAAAACAATGTTCTTTTTCTTCTTCAAAAACTTATTTATGTAACTAACCTGTCTATCTTCGCGTTGCTAAATGACATAGTTTTCTAACGAATGAAAAACATCACAAATATTTCTAATTTCTACTCGCCTAAGAACAATATAAGGACAAATCACACTGATTGAGCTAGCCCCAAACTATGTAAATTTAAATTTGTACTATGGGATACTAACTCAAAGATTATTTTTTTATAAATATATATAGTGACCTGGCGGGTTTCAGTAAACTCTAGACATGTGTCGCGTAAAATAGAAACCAGAGGCAGACTACAGGGGCCTCCCCTGTAGTCATTTGCCCAAAAGTAAATAAATAGATAAATAAATAAATATAATAAATAGATACGAACAAATCACACTGATTGACCACTATAGGATAGGACCACTCCAAGTCTTCCCGTGGACGTCGTAGAAGACGACTTAGGAAATACAAGCTAAACAAAGCTAATAAACATCAATGAGACCTTTTCAACCCGTCTGGCCAGCGTGGAGAGTGTAGGCCAAATCCTCTGACTGCTCTGGGTAAATATGGCTCTGGTAGTACAGAGAGGGTCGTGCTCCTGCAGTGGAGACTAAAAAAGACCTGACGATGATGATGACACTGATTGAGCTAAGCCCCAAACATTAATGGGATACTAACTCAACGATACTATATTTTAAAAAAATACATAATAAACATCCAAGATTCAGGACAATTGAAAAAGGCAATTTCCTAACTTTGCCATAGCTGGGGTTCTAACCCAGAACCTCTGGAGGTCGTCAAAATAGGACACTAAAGCACGGAGAAGCTAAGATATTAAATGATACTTTAGTCACCAATCCAATGCTTCCGGGGTTGCTTAACATGTGGAAGCGGAAGTATGCTCCTGTCGGGCCATCTAGCTCCTCGAAGTTAAAAATACCCATGACCAGGAACTACAAAGCTGGAAGCTGTAAAGCGGTGTCGGCCCACATCTGTGCGTTACGCAAGCTGTACTGCGAATACGCGTGATCGTGATGCAATGATGAATGGACGCTTGGCTGAGCCGTTTGGCTGACTTTATTATGTTCTTAGAGACTGATATTATACATGATAGAAACAGATATCTAAGTAGGTAATTATTAGAGAAAAAAGTTCACACGCACCTTTCTGTAATTTTTTTGCAGCAGAACTAGTCATTATATCAAAACACTGTAGGTAGTATGTATTATTTAAATGTATATTTAGCCTTCGCTGCAGAGGCAACTTCCAAAAATATATGTATAGTGCATTAAAAAAAATGTTTAAACATAAATTTAAATGTTATTTTTGGTAGAGTATAAGGCTTTTTTATCAAATAAATTTTTATTTTTTTGCGTGAGTGAATGACGAAGTAGATTTATATCTGGATTTCTTGCCACCAGATGCGTGGCACGGGCAAAACGAGTTTGTTTTTAGTGTTAAAGTTCTAATTAGTTTGTGAATTTAGTTCGGCAGCATATCAATACATGGTTTCACTTGTATTTTAAAACAGGATATGTATATTTTTACGTCAATAGTCACTGTTACTTTGGGCCCATAACCTATCCTATTAGTAGTTGTTTGGTATATATTTTTTTTAACTAGCCTATTTCATTGTCCCACTGCTGGGCAAAGGCCTCCCCTTTCTGTTTCCAATCATTTCTGTCGAATAATGCACCTAGTTATTTATCGTTTTCTTTATTTACTTTGCTCGCTAACGACGTGAACATTAGATGTAGATATGTATAATGTGTTTTACTTAGTGCATGTAGTTAGTTAACAATCAGTATGGACAGTATGTATCCTTGTTTCGAAAGGCACGTCAAGCAGTCAAAAGAAAGTGGTCGAATCCAGACTTAGTCATAACTAGAAGGAACTTGGAAATCTGACACCAGTGTTGGCTTCTTACACACCAACTTGATAAAACTATTGGCTCTGTGAGTTGTCAACCCATTGTAGTTTATCGGATAAAAAAGTTGTTCAGACAAAAAAGTTGTCTTAATAAGGGTAACAAAAAAGTTTTACGACATATTTGAAAATTTTTCGAAATAGCTAAAATATGATTTTTTGGTTAAGTTTTAATCCTCGATATCTCCGCCATTTTGAAAAATTCCAAAAATTTAATCAACCAAAACATTCTATACATATAATTATCGAACCCGCTTATGAAATTTTACGAGAACAAACCGACTGACAAACTGACAGACAAAAGCATCCAATGTCGGAAACTGAGAATTAGGAATAATTACATTTTCACAAGGCCATTCCCAGCCTTCCCGGGAACCAAGGCTTAGAACCCATGACCTTGCCATTTGCACCGTTTTCGCAACGCAGCGGCCCCAAACTTCTCCTCCCGAAATAACCCAATGCCGCGGAGACAGCGGCCAATCATCTCACCGTGATGCCGAACCTAAATTAATGATTGCTCATTAACTGAATGCGTTCGTGATAATCAGATAACTAACTTAAGGCGAAGATATAGGCAAATGGCCTTGAAGTGTGAAATAAATTGTTAACTCGTAAATATGGTGATAATTTCCATATTGCTCTACGTCATGCACTAGACAGCCCTTTAAATTATTTTATGAACTGCCGTTAAAACTATTACCTATTGGTGATCCGTCTAGCTTTAAAACTTGCCGTGGCCACTTTTGGCGGAGGCAAGTTTTAAAGCTAGACGGACTAATGTAAATACTTTCAACGGTGGTTTATAAAATAATTTAAAGGGCTATCTAGTGCATGACGAAGAGCAATATGGAAATTATCTCCATATTTACGAGTTAACAATTTATTTCAAATGAGGGCCCCACTTCAAGGTCATTTGCCAATATCTTCACCTTAAGGCTGGGCCTGATGTGGATAATCTATGTTTTTCTCCCGCTTCCACGCACGCAAATTTACTCTAGCCGAAGCGAGACAGCGAGCCATGCGCGGTGAAAAGATCGCGGTAGGTCAATGAGGCTGGTTTTGGTTTTGAGGGTTTTTTCGATTTACAAAGAAATTTAAGAGTTATTTAAAAAGTAAGGCATATGATGACTGCCTTATGTTTAATACAATTATAATCCAAAGTTACAAGTGCTACATTATTGTATTTCTTGAATACTTTCTGTTTTAGTATAATTCTGAGGTGATTTGGAGGCAACTTCGCAATGTTTTTCTATCGAGAAAATTTTAAGCAATCTAGTTTTCGAAACTTATTATGTTTAGAGTTAGTCCTGAACTTTGCTGTGTTTTTATTTCAAAGTGAGTATTTCGTTGTTATTGATAATATTTAAGATCGCTCTAAGTACTTTTAGGGTCATACGGGCTCTTAAGGCGAAGATATAGGCAAATGGCCTTGAAGTGTGAAATAAATTGTTAACTCGTAAATATGGTGACAATTTCCATATTGCTCTACGTCATGCACTAGATAGCCCTTTAAATTATTTTATGAACTGCCGTTAAAACTATTATTGGTGATCCGTCTAGCTATAAAACTTGCCGTGGCCACTTTTGGCGGAGGCGAGTTTTAAAGCTAGACGGACTAATGTAAATACTTTCAACGGTGGTTTATAAAATAATTTAAATGGCTATCTAGTGCATGACGAAGAGTAATATGGAAATTATCTCCATATTTACGAGTTAACAATTTATTTCAAATGAGGGCGCCACTTCAAGGTCATTTGCCTATATCTTCGCCTTAATTAAAGTCGTCAAGATATGTCAGATTTAGGCAGCTTAAATAATTTGACACCAGTGTTCGCCACTAGCAACTTGGTGTGTCCACTTGTTCCCAAAGAGGGTTCACGTCAGGCAGGCGGATGGTCGTAAAACTATAGTTAAGGCCGTACCTGAATTTTCCGGGGTCCAGTGCTGCCCCCATTTAAAATAAATCATTTCAAAGAAAACGGAGACATTATTTAAAATTTTGCTACAACCAAGCCCTAGACAACCCTTCAAAGTATATTATGAACTACTGTCGTTACGCTTTACTACGCACATTTTCGAAAAACGGCCACTTTTGGCAAATGTGCGTAGTAAAGCTAAACGTTCTCATTATAAACTATAAACAGTAGTTCATAAAATACTTTGAAGGGTTATCTAGGGCTTGGTAGTAGCAAAATTTTAAATGATGTCTCCGTTTTCTTTGAAATTATTTATTTTAAATGGGGGCAGCACTGGACCCCGGAAAATTCAAGTACGGCCTTACCTGTTCCGGCTATTTCTTCTCGTTTTCACATGGTCTTATTTATTTTATTTATTTAAAAATCTTTATTGTACATCAGCGATAGCGGTCTTCAGCATCCTTGGGGTTACACATTGACATGCATATTATATTCGGAGAATAAAAAGCGAGAAATCACACATCGGGTTCCGAAGCAGCACAGCTGCTGCTGAGGATGCAACCGAAAACGCGCTAAGATGAAGAACAAGGCCACTAGCACACATGAAAAACAAAACTAAACCAGCAAGACCTAGTAATGTGCCGTTTCCGTTCCCCAGATTCCCGGGAACGTTCCCAATAAATGGAAATGTCAGGTAAAGTTGTAATTTTATTTATCAGAGATATCTTTTATCACTGTAAATATATTTTACCAAGCGTTCCCTGGGAACGTTCCCAAATTCCTAAATTCCCCGGGAACGGCACATCACTAGTACGACGTATAATTCTGAAAAACCAGTAATCCTGTCACCTAAAGGTATAAGATTCCTTTGGCGAAAAGGCTGCCTATTGTAAATCGAACCACGGGCGAACGGGCTATAAGTATACTAATACTATGCATAATGATACTAAAATAACAGTAAAAAAAAAATAGAAATTCTCATACTGATTAGCCGGGTACACACTTTTGTATAGAAATGCCGATTTTTTTTGCGCATATGTCAATTACACGTTCGTGGGCTTAGTCTGTCCGTTCGGAATAAAGATATGATATTGTTTGTATAGTTATAGACTTATTTTGTTCCTTTTGCTCGCACTTTCAAATAAAAATTGAAGTTTCAAAAGACAACCCACTAGTAAAGCCGTCGTCGATGAAAGCAAAACTAAAACACGTTTTAAATTAGGCGCCACTGTCGCCACTGTAACCCTTAACATACAGATCACTGATCTATAAAAGCAAAACTAAAATTTCCAATTAGTACAGCTTACAGTCGAAGAATGCACTTAATAAAATTAAAAGGTCGTCGACCCGAGGAAGTCTACTATAAAGAGACTCTCAATGTTTCCTAAACATTTGCTTCATTCGGTCCATACCGATAGATCTTTCCTTTCCAGTCGTTATACTGAAAGATTTATTTTTAACGAAAACGAAAGGTACGGCGATATTACATATTTGTTCGAGTTTTAAAATACGGTGACGTCACCTGCCGAGTCCAAAACTAAGATGCTGTGTATCTTTGTGAATGGTTACTTATTTAATAAGCCGAAAAAAACGTGTCCATTGGGATATTTGGATAATGTACACCTGTCTCACTCGATAAAATAATATTTTATGACCCAGTATGTAATGTTTGATAGAAGATTTATAAAAGCGTTACAAGACTAGTGGTATTGTGCGGTACGGAGTCACAGAATACAGTAAGAGTAAACAGAACGGAATCTCCTAAGGTACGCGCAATATGCGTCCCCGTTCCTCGCACCCGCACCTCTCCCCCGGTTCTTGTGAGCCAACGTGAGTCATCGAGGCGAAAACGGAGGACAGGTGCGGGGACGGGGAATGGGGACGCATATTGCGCGTACCTTAGGAGATTCCGGCCTGTGACGGAGTGTTGGGCTACTAAAATGACAGAATACAGAAAAGTGCATGTTGCTGATATGCGAATGCTGAGATGAAAAAGGGGAGGTACTATAGAAAAGATAAAGTAAGAAATGAATAAGTAGGCCAATAACTGAATAATCAAAAGACTAGGATGGCCTGGTCACGTATGAGGAGCGAGTCAAAGAACGTTGTAAAGAAAGTACTAAATATAAAGGTAGGTAGACAAAGGGTGCAAAAATAGAGGAAGGCCCAAAGAAAGGTGGTTGAAATGTGTAAAAAAATATATGGAGAGCAAAAGTGAGACATGAAGAAGGATAGGAATAATTAGAAGCGACTTACAACAGCGCCGACTCCACTTAGAGTGGGTTAAGAGGAGAAAGAAGAAAAACACAACGTTCAACAGAAAAGAGATAAGTGCCTGCAGGGCCCGATCGAAGGGGGGGCAAGCCGGGCATTTGACCAGAGCGGCAAAATTGAGGGGTGGCAAAATTGACTTTTTTTTTACTTATGTATTTTATTTACCAAATGTTACAAATATTCATGAGCAACATGCTTCGTCAAAAAAGTACAAATGTATATCAGCAACATGCTTCGTCTAATCAAATGTATACGTATTTCGAATTAGTCTAAAAGACCCCCACGGTTCATACCCAGCCCAAAGGTCCGTTATATGGTTTTCTGTATCTAAAGGGCGGCGAAAATGATCTTTGCCCGGAGCGGCTAAATAGCTAGATTGGGCCCTGAGTGCCTGGTATAAACAGTGCCTATGATCTTGCCGGATAACAAAATACTGATACGTGAATATCTAGTTAATAATTCAGGTGTTTCTTTGCAAAGTAACACCTGCTGCAGCTATTTATATAGATGATGATATGTGCTTCCGCCACCAATCATCCGCGATCAAACGACGAGTCGTTTCAACCATTTCAACCAACCATCAACATCTGATTTAGCGTCTAAGGATGCTTCGTGTAGAGGCACAGAATACGCGTACGCGCAATATAGTACGCCCGTTCCCCGCACCCGCACCTCTCCCCTGGTTTTTGTGGGCCAACTTGTGCCATGCATTCGCCCGCTTTTGCCCGTCGTCAAAGCGAAAACGGGGGAGAGGTGCGGGGACGGAGAACGGGGACGCATATTGCTTGTACCTTAGGAGATTCCGTTCTGTTTACTCTTACTGTATTCTGTTGTAGAGGTGAGGCACGTATCGCTAGTACGACTGCCGATGACTGTGGCGGAAGCACATACACAAAGTAATCTCGAATAGCATGTAACTTTGACTTCCGCAAAGTAACACCTGTATCTATTTACTAGATATACCTACAACGTGGAAGAGAATAACCCGTAATAAATCGACCACGGTCTGTACTAGATCATTATTGTAAATTAAATTAAAATAACAGCCAAAAACATAAATAAAATTCGGCATTTCCATACAAAAGTGTGCAGCCGCCTGGGCGATTTGTATGAGAAGGTCGATTTTCTTTTTGGTTTTTTTATACATAAGTGATGTAGCCCGTGGTTCGATTTATTACGGGTTTGTCCCTTCCACGTAGTATATTCTGGCACGAGTCATGACACTCCATCACCCCTTGACTGTTTCGTGCTTCGCTGAAGCTTGCAAGGGATTCAGTTGCCCAGGAATTGAATACCTTTTGACCTGAATTTAACTGAATTCAGATTTTCGAGTAAAGTAAGAAGACTTTGAAAACTAATAAGAATGTAACCTAAGTTTCAGTTCTTTTCATCGAGTGTTTTATCACCTGTGTTTATCACTAACACTGGTGTCAGATTTTTCGATCGTCATCATTACTAGGGTTTGGGTCCCGGGACGTGTGTCTCGAAGTCCCGGGACTTTTTGTAAATATAGTTGTCTCGAGTACCGATACTTTCGGGTCGAGACTCGAGACGAGACACGGTTGTCGAAATATTATTCTCAATTGCGCCAAAGAGAGATCTTTTGATATAAAGTGTGGAAAATTATAAAAAAATAATAAATAACTGCCCAGTACAAGATTTAATTGCTAAAAAGATATTTAGATTGAAATTAACGTTTAAATTGTTAGGATTTCATTGTATGTTTAATTACTGTTAATTTTTACGAACATTTGCTTTTTATTAATACATTTCGCCGGAAACCAACTTGATTCTAATTTTATTGAGAAGTCTCGAAGTCCCGGGACGTTCTGGGACTTTGATCGCAGGCTGTCTCGTGTCCCGGGACTTTGAAACTGGCGAGACTTCCCAAACCCTAATCCTTACATAATAGTGAACTAATGTGTAGGTTTCCTTACGATGTTTTCCTTCACATGAAGCAGTGGAAAATGACCGTACTTGAGTACAAACTCAGAGGTACAAGTTGTGCGTAGTGAGGATCGAACTCGTGCCTCACAGACCAGGGATGTTGCAAATATTCGCATCCGCATACGCAAATGCGGAGCTTCCGCAAAGATTTGGACATCTGCATCTGCATTCGCATCCGCAATAAATCAATGCAGATTTTCATGCGGATGTGAATGTCATACGAGTTGCGGAAAGAAAGAAAAGGGCCGGGGCCTGTGCATGGCACGTGCCGTTCGCGGCACGAATTACTTTCTTACCGCATTAAAAAAAGGATCAACGTAGATGAAAATCCTCTTAAATGGTGGAATGTACATCGAGCGAAATTTAAAATACTATCACCGATAGCACGACGATTTTTATCCAGTCCTCCAGGCAGTGTTCCCAGTGAACAATTATTTAGTAGCGCGGGTTTAATTTATGAACCTCTGCGTAATCGCCTTGAATCAGAAAAAGCGGCATTATTTCTATTTATTAAGTATAATGCTCCTATTTTTAACTTCGAGTACTAATTTTAAAAAATGAGTGAAGTTTGAAATAGGGGAATTAATTTGATTTAAAAATTATTTCATTCACAAATTATTATTTCTGTAATACAAAAGTATTATAATACAAATTTGTAATACATCAACACAAATGATTATAATACTTTTTCATTATTTTAATTCTGCATACTATACTTGTATAGGATCCGAAACATCCGCATCCGCATCTGCATCCGCGGATGTGAGCCTCTTAAAATCCGCATCCACATTCGCATCCGCGGATGTGAAAAAATCGGGATCCGAAACATCCCTGTCACAGACGCACAGACAGTGTCTAAACCACTTGGCAACTTCAAATATGCATCTTGTGCTACTTCGGAGCCCGGGGTGCGCTTTCCCGCTTTTTCTTCTCCAAATATAACAGGCATGTCAATGGTCACCCAAGGATGCCAAAGACCTTGCGAAATCGAGAAGAAATAGCCGGAAAAGTTAAAATGATTTGGCTATAGTTTTACGACCGGCCGCCTGCCTGACGTGAACCCTCTTTGGGAAGGTATTTGTGCGAAAAGTTTTATAACCGGCCGCCGCCCGACGTGGGAATGCAATTATAGCACGAGATGTTAGTGCTTACTCCTTTAGTCGCCTCTTACGACATCCATAGGAAGAGATTGAGTGGTCCTATTCTAACCCGGAACCACACGGGGTAAAATGTGTAATATATCGCTCGCTTCAAATGTGCATTGAATATGTAGTTATATATTCAAATGTGTTTTTAAGGTGACATGGGTTCACAATTTGCAAAACTGTGCGTGTTTTTGAAAAATCACTGTTATTAAACCACTACAGTTTATTCCTCAAAAAAATTTACATAAAAATCTTAAGGATTTTCTACAGATACCCATAATAGCCAAAACATGATTGAGCATTTTTGGCTCGATAGAAAAAAATCACAAACATAACTCTAAATTTGCCTTTATAATACGTATTACTATTTTATACAATCACCTATTTATACGAAAATTATACCAAAAAATGTATTATCTAAATATCTATCCGTTTTGGCTACAGAAAAAATTATATATATAATACAAAGAAAATAAATAAATAAAACACTGCGAAATATCGTCGAGCACGGCTCCGGGCCTTCCTTCGCTCTCGATGAATATTTCGCTGTGTTTTATTTATAATTATTTTTGTATTATATTTATATTTTTTTCTGTAGCCAAAACGGATAGATATTTAGATAATACATTTTTTGGTATAATTTTCATATAAAAAGGTGATTGTATAAAATAGTAAGACGTATTATAAAGGCAAATTAGAGATATGTTTGTGATTTTTTTCTATCGAGCCAAAAATGCTCAATCGTATTTTGGCTATTGTAGGTGTCTGTAGAAAATCCTTAAATTTTTTATGTAAATTTTTTGAGGAAACAACTGTAGTAGTTTAATAACAGTGATTTTTCAAAAACACGCACAGTATTGCAAATTGTGAACCCAGGTCGCCTTAAGTATAAAACACAAAAAAAAAATGGCTGAAAGCTAAACTCCATCATTAATTTATGACGATACCAAAAAAATATCATCAATTTCGCCGTGATTCAGCTGTTTACATTAAAACGTTGATAAATAAACAAATAGACAATGTTTTGCAGTCTTATAGTAATTTTAGATGTCGGTATTAGGTCAAGGCCTCTGCTACATTCCGAAGTAATTTTTTAGGGTTCCGTAACCAAATGGTGCAAGCGGAACCTTATTACTAAGACTCCGCTGTCGGTCCGTCTGTCTGTCTGTCACAGGGCTCTATCTCTTGAACCGTAATAGCTAGACACCTGAAATTTTCACCAATTATGTACTACTGTGGCTGCTATAACAACAAATACTAAAAATAAAAAAAGTTGAAAATTAAAGGGGGTCGTCAATTGTCATACAAAAAACGTGTTTTTTTTCAGCGTTTCAAAACATTGTACGGTAGTACGGAACCCTTCATATACTAGTCCGACTCGCACTTGCCCGTTTATTTAGCAACATTCTTGTTTATTTTATTTTTAATTCATTATCATTATTTCCAGTAGTCCTCTCTAGGGGTGTGACGCAAATCGTCCCATTCGCAACTCGTCCAAATCGCAACTTGTCCCATTCGCAACATATCCCATTCGCAACATTTCCCATTCTCATCTCGTCCCATTCGCATTTCGACCCATTCGCAGCTCGTCCCGTTCGCAGATTGTCCCATTTATATTATACAACTCTCGTTGTATCGATAAAGATATACTAGGGTGTTAATTTGAAGGCATGCCATATCCCAGGGGATAATTCAGTACCAATAATTAAATTAAGCTGCGAATAGGACAAGCTGCGAATGGGATGAGTTTCGAAAGGGACGAGCTGCGAATGGGACGAGTTTCGAATGTGTGACGAGTTGCGAATGGGACAATTTGCGTCACACATCCCCTAGCACTGATAACTGGGACAGCCTTTGATTTGTTGGTAAAACCTGGTATTTATTCTGTGGTAAAACGTAGACCTTCTCCATAGATCTTCATAACTCCATGTCTCTAACCTTCTGCATTCAGTTGTGACCGACATAAGAAGGTACCTATCATCTAATGTTATTTGTACTTACATACTAAAATATTGTACGTAACATAAAACGCCTACACCTAAGTATAAAACTTTATTTTTCATTTTACATGGATCTCATGACTGCTGCATTAAATATGCAATTCTTCTTCCTATTTTTATTTTAGAAAGTTGTCTATAAAGATGGACTGAACTAAGGTTTGAACAGGCAATGAGAGAATGATCTTATTAGAAAATGAGGAATTCACCAGCAGTAATGTTCACTATCAAAGCTCATCATTTGTATGTACTGAGATGACGTCAGAGTGCAAGTTATTTTGCACCAATTTACGACCGTTTGCCTCCCAAACATTTATATGAAACGGCCGACAGCTGTGCAGCGCCGATTTTATGTTTTAAAAATTTACTCGAATAACAACTATGAAATTTCACATGCCGGTGAAAAAAACCGAAGTCAAGTAAGCATGGGCGGCCGGGAAAGTTTCATGAAAATGACCTATATAATAGCGTATATGGCGTAGTTTGCAATTACATCCCATGGTCAGTCTGAAAGTCTCCCAATAGACTCCGGGCTGGTGTTGAGAGGTGTCGGAAAAACCGAGCTAGGTGGCGTCACGCTGATAACGACTCGATTCAGTCGATGGACCACCTTCTGTCATGTCCGAGCTGCCCTACGTCATATACCATAGAGGACCTTAATAAAGTCAACGACAGAGGGATCGCCATGGCCACATACTGGTCACAGGTGATTTGAAATTAAAGCTACAGTGTAACCAATTCGACTTGTTAAGAAGACGACAGACATGGAGCACGCTACACGTAGATTAGATAAAAGAGAGAAGAAAGAAGAATAAGACGGACTGATTTTAACCACAGACTTTATACGGTGGCAATTTTGATAGGAAAATTTATTTATTTTCAAACTTTATTGTTCCACAATCAAATTTTTTAGCCGTGTCTTTCTAATAAACCACAATATATTACATCACCCATAAAGGGCTTTGTAGAGCGTTTTATTAAAAAGAAATATTGCATCGGCTATGTATGTAACGAGTTCAATAGGCTGGCGCTTCTCCAGAAACTTCGCAACTGCGCCGGCGCATCAGCGCTCTTGAGTCTTGCGCAAAAAGATTTGATAAGTATCAGTATCGATCGAAAAAACATTTAGAGAAGAGAAAAGAATTCTTGCTAGTAGTCACGTGATCTAGTGGAAATAAAATTGTATTTCGAGAAAAAAGTTGTTCAAAATTATGCACTGAATCACTTGTACTAAATACCTTATACCTACAGGGTTACTTTTAAAACACCGGCAACATTTTTGGAGCAAGTAGTTTGGAACTCAGGGTTTAAAAAAACTAATTTGTACCACCCATTACAACCTTTTTGTGTACTAAATAACTTGTAAAAAAAAACTGTACAATAAAGTAATTCAGTATCACGGACTGAACTTGCTCCAAAAACGTTGCCGGTGTTTAAAAAGTAACCCTGTATAGTCAAGACTGAGAATATAAGAAAAAATGGTAAACCTTACTTTGGCCTCTTGTACCAGCAAATCGGCCGTGTTTTCTAACTAGCGAGTAGGTACCAATGCGTAAACTGAAAGTATATAGGTACCTATAGTAAGGTCTGGCCGGGGGATCTCGCCCTGACATATTTGTAAACTTGAAAAAAGATGCCAAAAACACAGCGGACATAACAAATAAATATAATTGTGATACTTAGATATTTATAACCAACATTGGGTACCACTATCACAAGACTTTTTGCACTTTGAATAGTCCTTCCAAACCAAAATCGCTAAACGTGGTTTACGGGTGTAAAGGCCGCTCTAAATATCAAAAAAACAAAAAGATGACATAGTGACCTGTATTTTTCTACGATCTATGATTTTTTTTCATCGTATAGCAATAAAATCCAACTTTACAAGCCAGTTCGTAGCCACAAAGTACAAAATATTAGATCGTTCCGCGTCGGGAATCGAACCGCAACCGCCACCACAGATACCACTACCGACATCAACACCACAGGACCACAAACATTCACAATAAATTTCTATCCACAATGGCTTCGTAGATATTGAGTGGATGTTGGTTGGCATTCTATGAAAAAAAAAAATATACTAGGGACCCGCCCCGGATTCGCAATCTATGTATTACATCCAACGTGGCAATGCTGCCAGCTTTCTGGGCACGTTGCCGCAGGGTAAAATATAACTACCGTAGTGTGTACATAGTGTTTTCATTTTTATTTTAGTTTTAAAATAATGTAGTAGGTACCTAAATACATATTTTAATTTTGTTGTAAATAAATAGTATACAGGCTAAGTTTTTATTCACCAGCCAAATTTATGGAGCAAGTTCAGTCCATGATACTTAACTACTTTCCATAAAAACAATTAAATAAAAACTAAAATAAAAATTCACCTTCCCATAAAAATCAGCGTTCAGCCAAACGGGTATTGTATGGAAAGATGAAATTTTTTTATTGATTCTTAGTAACTTTTTTTATAGAAAGTAATTCAGTATCATGGACTGAACTTGGTCCAAAAATTTGGCTGGTGTTTAAAAAGTCACCCTGTATATCTAACGTAGTTATAAGTTAGGACAAATAAGAAATTTAAAAATAATTCATAGAAATTACATACTTCAATTCTGTGACCTTAGTTCTTCTACGAATCTCCTCATTTCTGATTCGATCACGTAAAAAAACACCTAGCATAGCTCTCTCCATAGCCCGTTAAGCGACCTTGAGCCTTCTTATGAGACCCGTATTAAGGGACCACGTTTCAGCCTAGCATATAGCCCGGCGGATCAGCTGATTGAAGTGGCAGTGGGCGGGGCACATAGCGCGAATAACCGATGACCGATGGGGCAGAAAGGTTCTCGAATGGCGGCCACGTACCGGCAAGCACAGCGTAGGACACCCACCTGCTAGGTGGTCAGACGACCTGAGCAAAGTTGCAGGAAAACGCTATATGCAGGCCGCTTCCGATCGGTCGTTTTGGAAATCTTTGGAGGAGGCCTATGTCCAGCAGTGGACTTCCTGTGGCTGATATGATGATGATGATGACATACTTCAATTGTATTTCTTTTGCCTTTTATATCTTTATTAAATTCTCGTTATCATCAGTCATCATCAGTTCTCTTTTAGTCTCCACTGCAAGAGCACGACCCTCTCTGTACTACCAGAGCCATATATATTAGCCAGAGCAGTCAGAGGATTTGGCCTGCACTCTCTCTCCAAGCTGGCCAGACGTGTTGGAGATCGAGGTGTCACTGATATTTACAAGCTTTGTTTAGCTTGTTTCCTAAGTCGCCTTCTACGACATCCACGGGAAGACTTAAGGCCGTACCTGAATTTTCCGGGGTCCAGTGCTGCCCCCATTTAAAATAAATCATTTTAAAGAAAACGGAGACATTATTTCAAATTTTGCTACTACCAAGTCCTAGATAACCCTTCGAAGTATTTTATGAACTACTGTTTACAGTTTATAATGAGAATACGCACATTAGCCAAAAGTGGCCGTTTTTCGCAAATGTGCGTAGTAAAGCTTAACGTTCTCACTTTAAACTGTAAACAGTAGTTCATAAAATACTTTGAATCTAGGACTTGGTAGTAGCAAAATTTTAAATGATGTCTCCGTTTTCATTGAAATGATTTATTTAGAATGGGGGCAGCACTGGACCCCAGAAAATTTAGGTACGGCCTTAAAGTAAGAACGTTTAGCTTTTCTTAGCATTTTTGCCAAAAGTGGCCGTATTCCACAAAAATGCTAAGAGGCTAATGAGGGCTTCACAAAGACAAAATTTTAAATGATATTTCCGTTTCCTTTGAAATAATTTATTTTGAATGGGGGCAGCACTAGACCCCAGAAAATTTAGGTCCAGTGCTGCCCCCATTTAAAATAATTCATTTTAAAGAAAACGGAGACATTATTTAAAATTTTGCTACTACCAAGTCCTAGATAACCCTAGGACTTGGTAGTAGCATGGGGCAGCACTGGACCCCTGGAAAATTCAGGTACGGCCTTAATTGGAGTGGTCCTATTCTCTGCCGGCAAACACACGGCAGCCAAATTCTCGTCTATCTATCTAATTATAGATAGATAGACGAGAATTTGGCTGCTGCTTAAATTATTAAGAACTACGTTTTTGTCTTGTTCTTGTTACAAATTCTCGTAATAATTCTAAATTCCATGCGAAAGAAAAATTGGAGAAAAACAACATTTCAATCGCTGGAACTTTTTCACGGCCTCTAAAAGTGTGTGAATAAAAATGACTAAGTAGGTATTTACGTCGACCTACTTATGAAAGCTCAAGGTAGACGGGGACATTGATATATCATTGTTTATTTATGCATTGGGTTGAGACTGTTGCGTGTTTTTTAGGGTTCTAAAGTCCCTAGACGGAACTCTTAATAGTTTCGGTATGTCCGTCTGTCCGACCGCGGCTTAGTTCAGAGACTGTTAGTACTAGAACGCTATAATATATATTACATATGCAGACAAAAAGTAAAATATTTTTTTGATAAAAATATCTTTTAGAATAGCTCCCCCAGCACATCCCTATTACTTAAATAAAGTTGTAACTTGTTTATAATGGATAGTAAACATGTAAAATTATGAACACTTAAATTTCCATGTTGTAACGTGTCGGAGCTCTACTCTGAGCATGGGCCGACACGCACTTAGCCGATTTCTTATATCATTAGGTGTGATGATAGGATTGTATGTCTTTAAAATATCTACTAACAGAGATGTACAATTGTACAACTCTAGTATAATTTAAAAGTTTTAAATAATCACAATAGAATGGTATTGAAAAAATCTTTACTTCAAAAGGTGGTAGCAAACATGTGACTTTTTTTCTGGTAAATAGTGTGGTAAGTATACGTGATATCTTTCAAATAAAGTTGTATCTAGAGGTGTATACCAAATATTGCCCCATTTCAAAGTGATCCTTTTTCAGTGATCATTTGATTTAGATTTTTTGAAGTGAAAACTTCTTTAGCGGCGTTGTGCACTTTTTTTTGTAATGGGTAAAAAATGTTAAACTCGCGTCAGGACACGTGTCCTAATCGAAAATTCGTAAGACGGATGGAGAGTAGACAGCCGGCGCGGCGTAGGAGAGGAAGTATCCCCCTCTCTTTCTACGGCGCGGCGAAAATGTATGCTTGTGCCTGCTGTTTCGTTTAGCTGAGAGATAAACTTTTTAATGTAATATAAATTGTCATGTTTGTGTACGATAGCGCAATAAATAAATATTGTATTCTACCACATGAATGATAGTACTTTTATACTGATAATTAAAGCAATTCGTGCAAAATTATTCTCTAACCATTCCAAAATATCAAAAATGCACAACGTTAATATTCAAGTGTTCACTTCTGCCGGCACTCCCGGAGTGCAACCCGTCGTTTTTTTAAATATGTGTTTAATATACCTAGGTCTAAGATATAGGTATTTGAAACACCGAAGAGTGATGTTGGATACACGTGTTTTCCTGGTATAAGGTTCGCAATTGCATTCGTTGAGAGGGGGCCTAGGTAATTTCAATAGTACCAATAGTACCTCTGAGGAACATCCAGCTTATTTCGTACGTATTGGTCTCAGAACAATAAAATCCCATATCTCTAGTATTGATCAACGAACGTGCGTGACAGATATGCAATATGTTGTGTTGCTATTATAGATAATTATTATTCATCAATTTTACCATTGGTACCTACCTATTTTATTTAACGAAAGGAAACCAATAAGTGTTATATTTATTTATTTATTTAAAAAACTTAATATACATCGGCGATAGTAACACATTATATTGTTATATTATAGTTGTTTGGTTTTTTATGATAGTGCCAGTCAACTAGTATCTATTGTATTTTAAAAAAAAGAGTGGTAGAGGCATTTTCACTATGGTTCAAAGCTACATTTCAGTCTAAACGTATTTCTCTTTAGATAGTGGAAGGTCGAAGGTTACGTGTGGGATGGTGATGAAAGTTCCCAAGGGATGCGCGCACGCGAATGAAACTGTAGTTTGTAAGTAATAACAGTGAAATCCTAAGATAAAATTGTGTAACAAATTGGCAAACTCTAATGGTTAGGTATTTTAACAGAAAACGACGCCGTAAATTATCGTGAACACCAATATTATTTGTACACTAAAGACTAAAGTAAAGAGAAATAATATGAGGCTGTCGCAGTCTAAACTAGAGGCGTTTTTCAATCAGTCTTTCAGCCAAAAATTGTTTCGTCACCAAGTAGGTACTTCGGTAGATTTTTATTAAAGGTTTAACTTTTAGATCAAACAAAAGAAAAGATTATTGTAACGTGAATCCATAAATCAAAAACAAATCTGTTTTCTTTATTAAATTTCTTGAAGGAGACGTAATGAATCTAGAAATCTAGTTAGATATTTCCTTTAGTGAGAAGTTTACACGTCTTATTTTTTCATTAAATTGAAAGTTATTATTTACTTCATGTTGTAAATACAATTCTTCTACATAATTATACTATAATTAAAACTTACTTGAGATAAAATCATTATAAATACCTATTGTGAACTTACGACTACACTATGCGAGTACCTAAACAGTACCTACTTAAACAATATTCTTTAACGTGAATCATTTTTTTTATCTTTAAAACAAATTGGGAATATTGTCCTTGGCCAATGTTCCCAATTTGTTTCAAAGATTGTTCCTAATGATTCTTGTCAAAATAACGCCACATTCGCAATCACAACTTCATTTTGTTTGATAAAAATCTGAGTGAAAACTAAAAAAAAAAACATTTGTTGGCCGACGGCAGACGCTCGCATACCGAGTCGCTGAAGTGATGATGAACCGAATGAACTGACCTTCGTGCTTGTTACGTAACAATCTAAGCTAACACTGACTCCACTCTTGATCACAACACGGTCACTACGTACGACGGAGAGGGGTTGGGCGGGCGCAGGACCCATGGGACACCGCGGTACTCTTGCGCAACGAGGATGGCCAGCCAGAAATACCTGCTGTAGATCGAGGAGGACGACCTGATAGGTCTCCCGGCGGCGTCACCCTTGCAACAGTTGCTGCCCATGGCAGGAGCGCATTTCGTTTCGTGCGAGTACGAGCGGCACGCCCGCGGACTGCCCGCGCTCGGTGGGTATTTTCGTAGACGCGACGACAGCGCCCCTACTCTTGTTTACTGCAAGGGACTTGGATGTAGGGCGGAGGAAAAGGTCCATGATGTCATACGCGGTGACGCCAAGTGCTTGTCAAATGGTGCTTTGGAAAACTATGCCCTTGACCCCCCACATTTGGTTTGAAATAGAAATCGTTGTGCGAGGAAGCTGCGACTTTGCCAAGCATCTAAAAATATTTTTTTTTAATTATACTTATTTTGTAAGTGCATAGTTTGCATAGTTTTGTGCGTTTGTTTTTGTTTCTGCTTAAACTAGTAGAATCTCGTCTTTCTTGTGCTTGATAGCTTCTGCTTGATGACTTCTGCAAGTGGCGCCCTCATTTGAAATAAATTGTGAACTCGTAAATTTAATGAAAGTTTCCATATTTCTCAATGTTAGGCACTAGATAGCCCTCGACTTTAACCACCATTGAAAGTATTACATTAATCCGTCTAGCTGTAAAACCCGCTTCCGCCAAAAGTGGCCACTTTTGGCGAAAGCGGGTTTTAAAGCTGTTTATAGGCAGTTCATAAAATAATTTAAAAGGCTATCTAGTGCCTAAAATTTAGCAATATGGAAATATTACTTCACACACACATACTTAGCATATTTACGAGTTACCAAATTTTTTTTTCAAATGAGGGCGCTATTTCTGCTTGCTATTCACCTGGTGGAAAACAGTTATCGCCCGAAACAAAGATTTTACGAAAAATATAATACGCATATTTGCGGGAGGTACAACCGGGAGGTTTTCGCCGCGTAGCATACGTATTTTTCGGGGTCCAGTGCTGCCCTGCTATTTGAAATACTCGTATATCATTTAAAAGGGGACGGTCGATTCATTTAAAATAATTTGGTCTTTGTGAACTACTGTTATAAACACTAGTTTAAACTGTTATAATAGTAGTTTATAAAATAGTTTGAAGGGTTATCTAAGGCTTAGTAGAGACAACATTTTAAATGATATCTCCGTTTCATTTCAAATATTTTTTTTCAAATTATTTATTATTTCAAATCGGGCAGCACTGGACCCCGGAAAGTTCAAGTATGGCCTTAAGCTTTTCTACGCATTTTTGCCAAAAGTGGCCGTTTTCCGCAAAAATGCGTAGAAAAGCTTAACGTTCTCACTTTAAACTGTGAACAGTGCTTCATAAAATAGTTTGAAGGGTTATCTAGGGCTTCACAAAGACAAAATTTTAAATGGTATCTCCGTTTCCTTTGAAATTATTTATTTCCAACTAGCTGTTAGCCCGCGGCTTCTCTCGCGTAAATTTCGGTTTTACTGAATCCTATTTTCAATAACTGAGAAAAATGAAACCCATCACCTTCCTCTATTAATAGTTTTCGTTTTTTCTCTCAATCCAGCTGGTAACCTTTATGTAAAGGTTTACTACTACCGAAGAATCTCTTACCACATTCACGGTAGTACGAGTAGCATTGGGAGAAAGGATTATGAGACTATTAGCACATCTCACTCTGGAATGTTCCACATAGAATTGTCCGTGTGAGAAACAGTCAGATCTTAACTATACCTGCGACATTTAATGACTGCCCTTGGGCTTTTTTAATGTCATTGCAAAACATACTTTAAGGGTAAACTGCAATCTCTTGAACTCAAATGGATACTCTGAGGGTATCAATGGTATGCGAGGAATGGAAACAGTTTCCCCTTGACCACATCCAGTGAGCACAGTAAGAACGACAATGTTCCCATGGAGATCTTTTTTTGTAGTCTTGTTCCATTGCATAATTTCGGAGTTTAGGTTTCTTTTCTTAGCAACATCACCGGTGCGCCAATTTTAAGTACCAGATTATGTGGATGGAGACCAGCTGGATTTAGAGAATTAAGAAATTCTACCGGGTAATTACTGCGTCATCTGTTTGCAATACAGAATCTACTGATTTAATGCATACGAGTATTAGTCAATTCGAATGATTTCAACAATGTATCATTTATAATTATAACATCAGCTGTATCATTATTGTATCCCTTATAGAAATGGAATTTAAGCAAATTTCAAGTAAATCAGTAAAGATTTTAATTTTTTTTCATACGAACTTTGCCCCCTATTTTTACCAAGTATCGATTAAATTTTGAAAAAAACCTTTCTTATCTGAGCACTATATGTAATATTATAAAACTACCTTCCAAATTTTACGTTTATAGCTTTTATGGTTAAGGCTGGGCGTTGATAAATCAGTCACTCTTGTTCTTTTATATACATAGATGGATAGAAGATAGATGGTCATCTCTTTTTCTTGCAGACTCAGTGAATGACTATATATTATGTTCTAATACTACTATTATTTCCGATTATATACAAAAATCACATAGGAACTACGTTCAAATTTATGGTCTTTTTTCCTCGTTTTACGACCAATGCTGAAACACGAGTTTAATTATTATATGGCAAGTTTCAAGTAAATCAGTAAAGATTTTAAATTTGTTTTCATATAAACTTTGCCCCCGATTTTTACCCCCTTAGGGGTTGAATTTGGTAAAACCTTTCTTATCTGAGCACTATGTAATAACATAAAACTACTGTTAAAATTTCACGTTTATAGCTTTTATGATTTAGGCTGGGCGTTAATAAATCAGTCACCCTTGTTCTTTTATAAATATATAGATGGGGGCAGCACTGGAACCTGGATCATTCATTCATGGCCTTAACAACTATTATCATCATCTAAGGCTCTACAGCCTCGGGTGGGTCTGGGCCTGGTCTTGTATATTCTTTCAGATAGTTCTTTTTTGAGCATTCAGTCTCCAGCTTTTGACATCGACATTTTTTTAAATCAACAAATAAATAAATATCTTCCTTTATAAATAACATAAAAATTTAAGTAAAAAATATTTATTTGTTTCATGACTTAATAATTTAGGTATAACGCTACACTAATAAGGCGCAGTGTCTAGTGTATCTAATGTAACGTATTCCAAATCAAATAAATAATCATACATTCCAATCAGTAAGTTTCATTTCTCAGTTCATAAACTTATCTGTATTCTATTTATAACAAAAGATGGCGCTGAGAAAATCTATCTACTTGTCAGAGCAGTAGAAACAAACCACAGGCAAACATTTATTTTCAGCCGCGGTCCCACCTGAAACCGCTAGATGGCGTTCTACACATTCCCGTATACCCGTTGTAAGGCGTACTGACAACATCACATTTATTTTTAGTGAGTAAAAGGTAAACTAAACTGACATGAATCCGATTTGGCCGCTTTTTATTAGAACATTAGGAGAGAGCGATTAAAAATCTAAATATATATTATAGGAAGCGCGTCTTTTGATGCGTTTGGGTTTGACAACTTTTATTCAAATAACCATGTTTCGCTATGCTAAGTAGATAAATTTTAACCGACTTAAAAAATATATTTTTATGTATGTTCTCCGATTACTCGAAGACGGTCCAGGCGTCTTAGTTTGGAAAATTATTGTTTTGTTTCAAAGGGTATACTTTTCAGGTGGTCCCATAGAAATTTTATTAAAATCGGTTGTGTGGTTTGTCATTGTGGTCAATAGGCTGATGATTTTGTACAAGAAGGAAGAATGGCTTCTACGAGTACATTACAGACAGTAACTAAAGCACTTTACGATCGTTGAGACGACATTTTTACTTGTCAATATTTTTAGACAGTTATATAATTAACTAATACAAAGTGGAAGGTACATACCCGTAATAAATCGAACCACGGGCTATTCTAGATAACTTAAATATATTGAAATTAAAATAACAGTCAAAAAACCAAAAAAAAAATCGACATTCCCATACATATCGCCCGGGAGGCCGCACACTTTTGTATGGAAATGCCGAAAATTATTTTTGTTTTTTGGCTGTTATTTTAATTTTATTATACTATAATGGTCTCGTATAGACCGTGGTTTGATTTATTACGGATATGTCCCTTCCACGTTGTATAATTAATTACTTGGGTAGATACTGCGAATTGCGTATACGTATGTCATGCAAAACTTAAGAAGTGGTTCTGTGAGAACAGTAGAAGACCTCACGAGCTCATAAAACCATGAAATAAACGACTCCACAATGCCATTTCAGTGACGCTACAGCAACCTTTTTCCTCTTTTGGATTTTTTTTTGCAACATCTTGTGTAGAATTTTTCAAAATCACATAGTATTTGATTGAAATCCGTCAATTAATAACGGTGCAACAAAGTTCCCCTTTTTCCCCTATTTATCCCCCAAGCAAACAACGCGGTCGATTAAAAAAGATTTATAAATCTAGGTACCTACGTCTGTGCCAATTTTCGTCAAAATCGGTTGAAAAATGCGACCTGTGGGCGAGAACAGACAGTCGGACAAAATAATTTTGACCAATCTCAGAAATGAGACGCTTCGCTTGCTCGGTCATTAATTACATCCCTCCTATATGTATCTAATAAACAAATAAATGGGTAAGTTGTAAATATACTACCATCAGAACCTCTACATACAACAAAGTTTCGAGAAATCGAAACCAATTGGTACTAGTTACATATATTTAGGTTCATCACACATGATCGTCTTCACTGCAGGAGTAGGACCCTTTCTGTACTACCAGAGCCATATATTAGCCAGAGCAGTCAGAGACATAGCAAGACCAAAGGGCGTAACTGCCTGGCACAGAGAATCGGCTTTGCCGTACACTATTGTAATGATGCCAGCCTTTTGACCACGTTGCCGAAGGGCGACATTTTGGTGACACTGCATAGAAATTGCTCGTTAAGGGTTGGATCTCATCTATCAGCACGGAACAGTACTTTTCTATGCTGCTATCCTTTTCTGTCGCTCAGAACAGTAATTTGCTAGAGCGAGAGAGAACGACGGAACGCTGCAGCACGGCATTTTTAATCAATAATTTAGATTAGGTTTTATTTTTAGGGCTAGTTTAATCTCAATTGTATTTATTCCTTATTTTCTTAATAGACGGGTTGGAGAGGTCTCATTGTGTTTAGCTTGTGTTTCCAAAGTCGCCTTCTATACGCTACGCCTGTCGACACACGAGAAGACTTGGAGTGGTCTTATTCTTCTCTGCCGGGAACCACACGGCTACTTACAACTCAATGATTACAAATAGAAAGATTAACTAGCATCCCTGAGTAACCGCGGTGGTTCGAAGACGGACAGACAGTCGTCTACGTCGGTACATTCACGTCTTGCAAATACCAGCAATTGCATAGGAAACAAATATTTGGTCACTAGACTGTTGCCCGCGGGTTCATGTGGTCAAAGGGTATTTTGACAATTCCACGGGAACCTCACATTTTTCGAGATAAAGCTATCAACATGCCAAACATTCCAATCCGTTCACCCGATTTGGCATGGAAACGGAACAAACATCCATACATTCATACAAACTTTCGCATTTATATTTATAAGTAGGTAGTATAGTATTATATTATATTACATATGCATGTCGCGGTCCTGGTGGTAAAGCCAGGCCTATATCACTCCCGTTTAAGTATCGAAGATATACCTACATTATTTCTAAGAGCGTGGCGGCCCCTCCAAGTGGTAAATTCAGTTATACAAACCGTTTGTCCAGAGTAATAAGAATAATATCGCTAACCACATTGATTAGATATTTCTTTGAATTTCTTTGCTAAGTAAGACTTCTGTACGCTGTACGTAAGTACTAGTATCCTATTGTGTGTGTGGTCGAGCCAAGAAACTTGACGCGTTAAAGATGCCATGCATAATATGCCTATGAGCTCATAACTAAGGATGCCGAAGCCGAAACCCGAGTGAAAAGGAAAAGAAAACGCTAGAAAGTGGACAGTGTTGCTTTGAAGCCCTGGGTCCACTTTCTGGCGTTTTCTTTTCCACTTAGGTAATCCGTTGCTGTGTTGTTTTGAAGCCCTAAGTCCCGTAACGTTTTCTTTTCCACTTCGCTCGGGTTTCGGCTTCAGTTGGTATCCATAGTTGTGAGACAGCGAGTTGTTCTAACACAAGACTGCCGCTGGTCGTCAAAAGCATCAATAATACACCTACTGATTATTCAGTAATCTGCAGGTTTACACATCAAAATAAATTTTATAAATTACACGCAATGTTTATTTAAATAAACCGGCCAAGTGCGAGTTAAACTCGCGTGGAGAGGGTTCCGTACAATTGATTGAATTCTTATAGGTTTTCCTGTAATCTACAAGCAATGAACATAATTTATTATTTTTTTTCAAAATTTTAGGCTCAGTAGTTTCGGAGATCAGGGCGGGGTGCTCAATTTTAGTCTTCTTTCATGAATAAAATCAAAACTATTCATTTTACAATAATAACAAAAATATATTTGAGTTTCTCATAACGAGCCCTTTCATTTGATTTATGATGACAAAGAAGGTTTGCAAAACTTTTTTTTTGATTTCCTAATTTGTCCAAGGAAAATGACCCTTATTTAAAAAAAAATATTTATTTACTTGGCACATGTGTTTGGGTCATAGGATTACAACATTCTACCAAATTTCACCTGATTCGGTCCAATAGATTCAGAGCAAATTGGCTGTGACAGACGTACGGACAGACAGACGCACGAGTGATCCTATAAGGGTTCCGTTTTTTAATTTTTTGGACGGAACCCTAAAAATATATTTTATTAGCCCATAGTGTCCCATTGTTGGGCAAGGAAAGACCAATACCTGCTCAATACCTTACAAAACAATTTATATGAGAAATTAAAAAAAAATTCTGTTCGGATTGATCTAAAAGCTGCACAATCGTCTTCAAAGTAGTTTAAAGTTCCAAGTAGGTATTTGATGATCGTAGTGGCATTCTGTAGGTACAGTGGTTTGTCATAACAATAGAAACTCTGATAAATAAAAAAGCGCTGATAACAAGAAATACCTAAGCGCGTAAAACCGTTCCAGACGCCGGCTGGGTTTCATACTAGTGGCACCAGAATACTCGTACTAACCACAAACATGATCCGCACTTCCTCACGCGCCGCGCGTCACATCAACAATTTATTTTTAATTAACCGACATTTTTGCCAGCCACGTGGCGCCCCATCATTTTCCCATATCATAGACATGCCCCAGATTATGATAGCATGATTAAACATCTCCGTCTCGGGTGTCCCACAGTCACAGTACAGTCTTCCTGGTTCCGTATTTATAAATCGACAACTGAAAAACAAACAACGCCGAACCACGCCGGCGGCTGCGCATACGCAACAAAAAACTTTACTTAACACCACGCAATAAGACTTAAAATCGAGTAAGGGTGTTCGATAAAGGATCGAAAAATACGAAAACAGCTGGTAGAAGCAGCATTAGGAAATTAAATATAGAAGAGCACGTACCATTGGAAGAGGAAGGGCGCGGTGCCGGTGGGCAGAGGCAGGCAGAGGACGGCGCTCCCCCCAGGGGCCGCCCTGACGGTCTGGAGGCCACTGGTGGGGAACGTAGGAGGCTCCATAAGCTCCAGTGCTACCGGGCCGCGCGCGCTTGCCCGTGTGCGCGCGCCGGCCGCGGAGCGCCGCCATTCTAAAAATACCCGGAAATATGTGGCGCGCAGCGAATTCGTGTGAGCGAATATTTTGCTAATAACATCACGTACAACAGCTGACTGCACGAGGGAGCTTGCTGATTTGCGAAAACAAGTGTGAACTCACCTTTACCTTACTGGCGTAACAGCCCCTAAAGCTGTATTGCATAGCACCGGGCTCCTATCAACTAAACCCAGTGCGATGCAGTGCATCTTTTCCAACATTCTCTTCTTTATGCAATTTTTATATGGGAAAGAGAATATACATTATGACATTACACAATTTTTGTAAATCATCGATCAATCCCATATCATCTTTCTGGTCTTCCAGAATTCAGAAGTTTTTTGATACTATGCAATTATAATTACCGACAGTATGGCAGACTTTTATACTTGGCTCTTCCAGTGTTTTGATAGAATACAATACACCTGAATAAGACAAAACTAGAAAAGCCGCTCTGGGTGCCAATGTATAGGTAGGATCTTTCTGAATTCCACCCATGATCTGTGTAGTATTGAAGTATGGGAATTTCATACAATACAATACAATACCTACAACTGTATTTATTTACATATTTCAATACCTACTTTACAATACAACTTTAACTTTTTTAAATATTTTGCGCCGCAAAAAGCTTGTTATCCTATCCTGTTGTTGTCTATGTGATCAGTTCACACCGAGACGCGACGCGAAGTGGCGCGCTCTTTTGAAGAAATATAGAACTTGTTTAATTACTAAAAGATACTAATTTCAGTTACCCGTGTGGTTCCGGTTTAGAATAGAACCACTCCATCTCTTCCTGTGGACGTCGTAAGAGGCGACTAAAGGACTAAGCACAAACATCTCGTGCTGCAATTGCATTCCCAAGGAGGGTTAACGTCGGGCGGCGGCCAGTTGTAAAACTTTTCGCACAAATACATTTCCAAAGAGGGTTGATGTCAGGCAGGCGGCCGGTTGTTAAACTATAGCCAAATCATTTATAGTGATCCGGCTATTTCTTCTCCATTTTGCAGTCTGGTATCCTTGGGTGACCATTGACGTGCATTACATCTTATAATTTGGAGAAGACAAAGCGGGAAAGCGCACTCCGGGCTCCGAAGCAGCACAGCTGATGCAACCGAGATCGCGCTTAGACGAAGAAGACCAGCGGCTTGTGATGACTGTTCTATTAGCTGTACTGGCTGATCCAGCGGGTTGTGATGGCTGTTCCAATAGCTCGTACTGGCTAATTCAGCGGCTTGTGATGACTGTTACATCAGCTTGTATCTACCTATACTAGCTAATCCAGCGGATTGCGATGGCCCTCTTATCATATTGTATACTGGCTGATTCAGTGGGTTGTGATGGCTGTTCTAATAGTTTGTACTGGCTAATTCAGCGGCTTGTGATGACTGTTACATCAGCTTTTAGATTGTATATACCTACTGGCTAATCATTAACACGTTGTATATTTCGAAACGATGAAGTGTTTTCTTTTCTCAAAATATTGTAATGGACAGCAAGTACTCGTAATAACACAAATTTTCAATTGTTTTTTTTAACCTTTATTACTGTGACTCAACGGGATTACAGAGTGCCGATTAGTAACAGTGTGACTCATTTAGAAAAATTTCAGTTTTTCAAGTTTTGTCAAAAAATTCTCAATGAACTTACTCATTGAGAATTTTTTTCCCAATGAGTAGCAGTGTCACAGGCAGTGTTACTAATCTTGGTGTGACTCAACGGGAACAAACGGGAAAAAATAAAAAAAAGAATTTATTGTGACATTTTTTATTGCCGTACTTTTCTTGGGGATTGTTCATTGTCGGTACCATAATGGACAAAACTTAATAATGTAGAAAAAGCACATAGGATTTGACAAATTATTTATTACCATTAGTTAGTAGTACATTAATTCAACATACACGGGTTGCAAATGAGATCCAACAAGATGCTTATAAGAAGACAAATTATAAAATAATACAAGCCGAAAAATATTACAATTTATTATTGTCTTTTACAACTTCTAAATAGCGGAAAACATTTTAAAAAGTTAGTTTACAAGTCGTCTGTTACTAAAGCTACCCCCATTACATCAACGCCGACACTCTGGCTCACTCAACACACAGCTTTGTACTCTTATGACACAGCACAGCTTTGAAATGTCAGTTTTATGTCCTGGCCTTTACGGTAAAATTTCTAAAAACATAGTTTATTTATTTCAATTAAATTTTGGAGACGACATGGCGTCGCGCGTCGTCGTCGATGTGGTGTAATGGGCGAATAGCTTTTCTTCCATTGGATATTTTTTTCGCAAAAAAGGATTCCAATCGTTATTGTTGACACAAACATTGATTTAAAACATATAAGTACAATCTATACATAATTTATTTTACAATCTAAAAGTAAATAATATACAACTGAACTAAATTAAAACTAAAAAAATCTAAAATATTATAAGCTAAATAGAAACTAACTTTCTCAAAAATATTTAAAAATATCATTATAAGTACAATTGCATAAATATTTAGGTAATGTAAATAATTAATTGTTCAGACTAGAAAGAAGAAGGCAAGAAGCCATTTTGAAACCTCAATACAATAAAAAATAAATTGTAATTAAAATAACAAATTCAAAATGACTAGATTTTATTGGAACATCTATCTATCTAAGAACCTACCTCTATGTTTAAAACTAAATTTGAGAATCCCCCATCGAATTTTTCTCTATTTTGAGATTAAGGCGACGTGGGTTCACAATTTGCAATACTGTGCGTGTTTTTGAAAAATCACTGTTATTAAACTACTACAGTTTATTCCTCAAAAAATTTACATAAAAATCTTAAGGATTTTCTTCAGACACCCACAATAGCCAAAACACGACTATGCATTTTTGGCTCGATAGAAAAAAATCACAAACATACCTCTAAAATTGCCTAAATTTGCCTTTATAATACGTATTACTATTTTATACAATCACCTTTTAATATGAAAATTATACCAAAAAATTTATTATCTAAATATCTATCCGTTTTGGCTACAGAAAAAATTATAAATATAATAAAAAAAAAAAACACAGGAAAATATTCGTCAAGCGGGAAGAAAGGCCCGGAGCCGTGCTCGACAATATTTCGCAGTGTTTTATTTATTATTTTTTTTGTATTTTATTTATTATTTTTTCTGTAGCCAAAACGGATAGATATTTAGATAATAAATTTTTTGGTATAATTTTCATATTAAAAGGTGATTGTATAAAATAGTAATACGTATTATAAAGGCAAATTTAGAGGTATGTTTGTGATTTTTTTCTATCGAGCCAAAAATGCTCAATCGTGTTTTGGCTATTGTGGGTGTCTGTAGAAAATCTATTTTTATGTAATTTAAAAAAAAAAACTGTAGTAGTTTCATTACAGTGATTTTTTAAAAACACTCAGTTTTCTTGGTTCTGAACTGGCGGGGCCTTAAATAAGTCACCACTATGCTCCCAACCACATTAAGAGCATAGCATATTTGCACACAGTTTTCGTATGTCCATACGTACAGAATTGGTAGCATTTTAGAATTGGGATTATTACTACATGTTATATAAGTAGATTCTTCAAAAAAGGAAATAAACTATCAGCCATTGTTTTTTTTATGTTTCATTGTCTGTTGTGCGTGTGCTTAGGGCACACTTTGCTCGATGTATATATAGTGACGCCATCACATTATCATCAGCAAGTATGTTCTTCAAGATTATATGTGTTACCACTATATCACATAAAGTATCTGTATACAGTTTTCGTATGTCCATATTCTACAGCATTGGTAGCATTTTAAAAATTGGATTAGGTATGTATATTCAGATTCTTTATAAATCATTATTTAGATATCGGCCATTGTTCTTTTATGTTTAATTGTCTGTTGTGCTCATGGCACACTTTGTTGGTTGCATAGTGACGACAGATGCGGTCCAGCCTAGGTGCTTTGTGGATGAGCTTTGACGGCCGAGAGGTTAATTTAGTTCCGTTTTGGACTTATTAGCCAGATTTGCACATCTTAGACTATAAAGTTAAATAAGTACCTACTTATTCTCATATTTATAAAAAATCGGACCTCCTAAATAAGCCATAGAGTTTACATGCTACCAATTTGAGGTGAGCACACTTTTAACCCTTTCACCGCGAGACTTTATATCAGTTGCCGTGCTCCCAGCGCGAGGAATTGTGCATCTCCATAGTTTTTGGTCGGATAAATCCGACGCTCGCGAAATAGGCACGAAAATCTTTGTCGGATTAATCCGACGTTCGCGGTTAAAGGGTTAATGGAATTGACAGAAGAAACAGTGCTCGTTAAATCAGAAGCGTTATACTATATAACTGAGTTAAGAAGTGCAGATTTTTTTTTAATACAGCGGTTTGTTTATAAGACTAGGTACCTATTTGAGTTACATCTAGTTGTTACCGTAAATACATTTATTTAAATAAACTACAGATAAAAGAGGTAGAACGTAAAATAATTTACATAATTTGGTGTAAATAAATGCAACAAAGTAAAGTGTGACCAAATGCGCGTGCGCACCCAAACGTCATGTTTGAAATGCGCAATTAAAGCTACAAAAGAAGGCGGTAATAAATGACTAGATTGTAATTACTACTATAAAATAAACTTAAACACTAGAACAGACTAACTTTATAACAGTTTAAACCATTATCCACCCTAAACAAGTCGACATCTTCTTCTTAACGCGTTACCGGTTGTATCCTTAGCTGTGCTGCTTCGGAGCCCAGTGTGCGCTTGCCTGCTCTTTCGTCTTCGAAGACATATAATATGCATGTAATATGTATGCACCTAAGGATGCCAAAGATCTTGCGGAGTGAAGAAATAGCCGAAACAGTTTGAATATTTTGGCTTAGTTTTACGACCGTCCGCTTAACGTCAACCATCTTTGGGTATAAACAAGTTGACATCTCATATACTATATCAAAGTGTCTTAATTATTTATTAAAAGTTAGTCTACTTACGTTTTATAAGCTGTTTATAAAGTAATTTACGTCCTGCTGGTCGTAAGAGTATCCCATATCTCTGGTAAGAGTATACCCATGCTGACGGACGAATGTAAAAGTCACCTCTTGACCAAAGAAGACGTAAATTGTGTATACCTACACCTCGAGCGGTGATATATAACCTCAGAACACAAAACATCGCTGAAGAACATTTCGCGGTCCACAAATGGTGTTTTTTCGTCCGGTACGCGCGCGGTGTAAATACGACATCCTTGCCAGGACTAGCTTTAGCCAATAAAAAGCTATAAATTTAACTCCAGCGAAAGACCCGAATATGACAATAGATCCGCATTTTGAAAAAAAAACTAATTATAACTCCAGCGAAAGACCCGAAAATGACCCTAGATCCGCATTTTCGAAAAAAAAAAACGAACTGAAAGCTGAAGACAGGTTTTTAGAAGTACCACTTCAACTAAACTGATTATTAATAATTTTTGAAAGTGTATAGTATGCCGTTTTATTGCTATTTTTCTGTTAGTGGCTTTGAAGTGAAAATTGGCCCGACTTTGCCGGTACTATAGCTATACTCACTACGAAGCTGCTGTCGGTAAAAAGGCTACAGTTTTCATTTCGATGTCCCTAGCGGTAAAAAAGCAAAACGTTATTTTGCAGACAACGGTTTGTTCGCGAGCTTTACTGAAGTACCTCTAGCGGCATACTAGACACTTCCATAATTTTTCCCTTGCTTTTCCGTAATTTTTTTCGGCCATTGCATTGCGGCTTTCTCAATTTTACTCATACCGTATTAAGGCCGAACCTCTACTCAAGGTGTGTTTTGTCCACCAATAGAAGTCCCATGCCAATACACTATCTCTATCGTTTTCGATGTATCAATAGCGAAAAGGCTATGGTGTGAATATCACTCATCTTGAATGGAGGCTCGGCCTAAAGGTTGACAACTAAGCAGGCGTGAAATAAATGAAATATTTAAAAGCGGTGCCAAAGTAAAGTATAGATCGTCTAATTTAAAGTTCCTCGCCCCACTCCTCGGTTTATGCTCACAAATAAAATAGATTTTTATTCTCAATACATACAATTTTTTTTCGTCATTGTTTCATTGGCTTCTTGTCAAAATGCCGAATGGCCAGACCAGACCCATCTAGTGCACAAATGACACGAACGCGTGACAGAGCAAACGTGTAACCCCATAGACAGCGCGAAAACTTCGCATTACAATTATACCCCTATAAGTATAACAAGATTGATCGCCCGCTTAGTTGAAAGCTTGACAGATTAGAGTCCATTTCTACAGAAAAATTGCCACACGCACTCAAATTAAATGTACACAATGAGTATTTACTCTCAACACATTGAAATAATCATAATTAATGGAGGGGAGAGTGCATTTTTGGCCTTGGCGATCTATACGACAACGACTTTTTCCAGAAAAGGTTATCCACGAGTAACTTAGTTGTCAACCTTTACTAAAATTGCATATATACAGCTACCTTCCTCATAAGTGCACGCATTTCCGAACAAATCAACATCTTCCAACTATCGTATCCAGCATTTTCGTTATTTATATGAAACTTTCATTACTCGCACAAACATTTTTTAGATACATAGTTTTTAGGGTTCCGTAACCGAAGGGTGCAAACGGGACCCTATTACTGAGACTCCGCTGTCTGTCCGTCTGTCTGTCTGTCCGTCAGTCACAGGGCTCTATCTCTTGAACCGTAATAGCTAGACACTTGAAATTTTCACCGATTATGTATTACTGTGGTAATACTTAAAATAAAAAATAGTTAAAAATTAAAGGGGGTCGTCATACAAGAAACGTGTTTCTTCAGCGTTTTAAAACATTGTACGGTGGTACGTAACCCTTCATGTACGAGTCCGACTCGCACTTGCCCGTTTATTTATTAAAATTATTAAACTATTTTATTTTATTTATAAATCTTTAATCTATATTACAACATAAACACTTAATCAAAAAGACCGCCGCGAATCGTACCTGCCGCAAAGGTGCCCATGACCCTTGCGGCATTCCCCCGCTGAATCGCGAGGGATATGTTTTGCACCAGCCAGGTACGATTCGGCGCGGGAGTCAGCATCATTACTTTTTGGTTGAAAATTTAAAATACTTGGCAGCTTTTGAAGCGATGGCGGTAAAAAGAAGAATGTGCCAGATCGCTGTAAATCGAGTCACCAGAACCGAAGGCGAGACTGTCAACTGATCGTGATCTGATGCTTACTTTAGGTTTCTTTAAGAACTTTTGGCGGAAAATCAAGGGGTTCAGTTGGGGTTTGCTTAAAATTATTTTGCAAATTGATTTTACTGAACTTTATAGTAAAAATTGGTAGTTTGTTGTTATAAATGCGCAGGCTCAATCATGCTCATGAACAATATGTGAAATAGTTAGTGGACAGTCATAGTACGGCTGTAGTGATATTTGTTTCGCGTACTGTGTGGGGTCTTCAGGCCTCGTCCGCCACTCAATCGGCTACGAAAACCAGTGGAGTTTTGTCGCCAGAAGCTCCCTTAAAGCAATCAAAGGCCTACACCAAGCTTTGATTGTTAGGAATAACGAAGCAACAAAACTTTGTATCCAGTGCCGTAAAGAATTCTCAAAAAAAAATGTTTACTTTATGTTATAAATGCACAAGGAAAATGTCTTTAAAAGCGCGCGTAGCAATAATCGACCCTAGCGATTATATTTAATTTCTTTACCGAAGTTGATGTTTTGTTCGAAAACGCAGACACGACCTTTCTAAAGCGTTAAAGTTTTGACAAAATGTCGCCTACTCTTAACTAAGTGTGGTCTACACGACCGAATAACGTACACATTTATTGCAATATTTACAAAAAGCGTGTACCACTTGAATTACATGACTGATATGTCATATTTTTTATGCGGAATGGTGCATCCACCCTGCAGTTAACTACTGTGGAATACGGTAACATGAGACAATAATCGTCATCAGGTCTTTTTTTAGTCTCGAACTGCAGGAGCACGACCTTCTCTGTACTACCATTGCCATACTTGGCCATAGCAGTCAGAGGATTTGGCCTACACTCTCCACGCTGGCCAGACGGGTGGGAGAGGTCTCCTTGATGTTTATAAGCTTTGTTTAGCTTGTGTTTCCTAAGTCGCCTTCTACGACATCCATAGGAAGACTTGGAGTGATCCTATTCTACTCTGCCGGGAACCACACGGCAAACATTAGGTAACTTTTGTGGCTACTTGTTACCATTTATTGGACTATCGCGTCCATACCGCCAATAATATAAATTAACAAATTATAACAAAGGCAACTTTCAGCAACAAGCGAGTCCACATTCCGCGTTCTTCTTTATCTAAGCACGTATCCCGGTTTTCTTCTGATTCTCAGCTATGCTGCTTCGGAGCCCGGGGTCCGCTTTTTCTTCCCCAAATATAACATGCATGTCAATGGTCACCCAAGGATGCCAAAGACCTTGCGAAGTGGAGAAGAAATCGCCGAAACCGTTTAAATGATTTGGGAAAAGTTTTAGGACTTGCCGCCTGCCTGACAGCAACGCTCTTTGGGAATGTATTTTTGTGATAAAACTAGAAAAAATATATGATGTACATTATACTCGTATATTTGCCACCATACCATGAAAACTTCCACCGAAAATTGGTTTGAACGAGATCTAGTAAGTACGAGTAGTTTTTTTTAATTCGTCATAAATCGTAAACCGAAATTTACCTTTGGAACTTTTATATTATATTACTTGCTGCTACGGAACCCTTCATGGGCGAGTGCGACTCGCACTTGGCCGCTTTTTTTGCTATCGGATGTTGCTCAGTAACACTTGGAAACGTTGTAACTGCGGTGTGAATGCACCATATGACAGGAATTAGTTTTTAAGGGGGATGCGCTAAAATGGTAGGTATGTGTAATTGTGTATATACATAGCAAATTATGATATAAATGATATTAAAGTTTATCAATATACAAATGTTGCATTTCTGGAAATAAAAATACCTATATATCTATCAAAAAAAATAAGTTTGATTTCGTTAATAAACAAAAACACTATATTTTACTGTTTTATTATTTTGCCCAAAACAGGTTTGTTCTTATTCATACTGACCGGAAAAAGTAATTAGGCATGAAATTATGATCAAATTTCCCAAATGACATAGGCATTATGTATACAGGTCGATCATTATTTATAGGGACTGGACTTCTTAAGTTGACCGTAACATATACACCTTAGAAATAGGTACAAAAATAATTACTTTTGGAAGGACACGTAAGCCAAACCCTTATGTTACCATGGTAACTATATACACCTTAGAAACATGTATGCGAAACTTTAAAATAAATAAATATATAAGGACAAATCACACTGATTGAGTTAGCCCCAAAGTCAGTTTTAAAATTGTGTTATAGGATACTAACTCAACGATACTAAATTTTATTATAAATACATTAGATAGGTAAACACCCAAGACTTAGGACAATTTGCCATTTCCCAACTTGCCCTGGCTGAGGATCGAAACCAGAACCTCCGGATTGGCGGATTAGCGTGTTGACCATTACACCATGGAGATCGTCGAGGTTTATAATATCATGTTAACTATATAACCTTAGAAAAGGTACCTACAACATAATTACTTTAGGAAGAACACGTAAGCGAACCTTTGTGTTACCATGTTAACTACGAGTATATACACCTAAGAAATAGGTAGGTACTTACCTACATCATAATTACTTTAGGAAAGACACGTATGCGAACTTTTATGTTACCATGTTAGCTATATACATCTTAGGAATAGACCTACAAAGAAATTACTCTAGGAAGGACACGTGTGTGAACCTTTTTGTTACCATGTTAACTTTATACACCATAGAAATAGGTGCCTTTAAAGTAATTACTTTAGAAAGGACACGTATGTTAACCTTTATGTTACCATATTAACTTTATTAACCATAGAAAATAACTCTAGGAAGGACACGTGCGTGAACTTTCATGTTACCATGTTAACTATATAGGTACACCATAGAAAAAGGTACCTACAAAGTAATTACTTTAGTAAGGACACGTGCGTGGACCTTCATGTTACCATGTTAACTATATACACCATAGAAAAAGGTACCTACAAAGTAATTACTTTAGGAAGGACACGTGCGTGGACCTTCATGTTACCATGTTAACTATATACACCATAGAAAAAGGTACCTACAAAGTAATTACTCTAGGAAGGACACGTGCGTGAACCTTCATGTTACTATGTTAACTATATACACCATAGAAATAGGTACCTACAAAGTAATTACTCTAGGAAGGACACGTGCGTGAACCTTCATGTTACCATGTTAACTATATACACCATAGAAATAGGTACCTACAAAGTAATTACTCTAGAAAGGACACGTGCGTGAACCTTCATGTTACCATGTTAACTATATACACCATAGAAATAGGTACCTACAAAGTAATTACTCTAGGAAGGACACGTGCGTGAACTTTAATGTTACCATGTTAACTATATACACCATAGAAATAGGTACCTACAAAGTAAAAAATTACTCTAGGAAGGACACGTGCGTGAACCTTCATGTTACCATGTTAACTATATACACCTTAGAAATAGGCACCTACAAAGTACTTACTCTAGGAAGGACACGTGCGTGAACCTTAATGTTACCATGTTGACTATATACACCTTAGAAATAGGTACCTACAATACAAGGTGATTACTTTAGGCGTATGCCACTACCCTTATGTGTATGTGTTAACTATTCCTGGTGTAAATATACCGCTGTCCTAAAATTTAAGGGGTGACTCAGTCTGTCATTATGAAGAACTTTTCCTACAGGATCAACCCTGGGATACAAAAAATCGTGTTTTCATAGAAACGTATTTAGCCGACTAGACGAGTGGAAAGGGTGATTTCGAATCTCCTCGCTATATACTTACAAAGTTTTTAATTAGTATCTTGTTTTATAATAAAAAGCAAAGATACTTACTTAGGTATCAACCGACAAAGGCATAAATCTTCCGAAAATCTCCCATTGTAAAGTCAACGCCCAATATTGGGGGACAGGCGGGCGGCAGCGCGCGTATAGTTAAGAAAATAGGTAGCCATTAATTAAATTGATTTGGGAGTGAAAAAATTCTTACGGCTTTGTCTTCATTCCGATTTTAAGATTTCAACATATTCAATCTGTAGAGTTTAAAGAAATACAGATACACTATCACGTCTTTATCCCTAACGGGGTAGACAGAGCCTAGGACAGTAAAGCCCAGGTCACTTTTAGCGTAATGGTGGGCATAAAGGTGGAAAAGGGAAATCATAACAGTGATGGGTTGCTAACCGCGTCGCCTATTCATATTAATCAGATTCTCGCCCATTCCCTCGATCGGCTTTTACGATCTGCACGGGAACAGAAGCAGCTGGTACATTCTATGTTTTTTCTTTTCGCCCAGACCAGCAAAGAAGATTGAGCAAAGAAGAAAAAAAATCCAGCATTAAAGTTATTCATATTGACGGAAGAATAACTCCTTCAAGTATATGTCGGTACGTTTACACCTGGTATACGGAAGATATTTTTCAATGCCCAAATGTTGATACAAATTCTTTCCTTACAGCCTATATCAGTCCACTGCTGGCTTAAAGGCAGTTAAAGGGAATCACCACGCTGGGAAGAGGGGTTGGTGATTGGAGTGGATGGTTTAAAGTTTTTTTACAGAGGACGCTTCAGTCTGTTCTCTGTTACCTGTACCACAGAATATAATACTAACGTACAGAAGTCTCACTCAGGATATTCCACTACCTTTGTCTCGCTATGCTATATGTACCTAACAAATAGGTAGGTACAGAAGTACAGAAGGATATTCCACTACCTTTGTCTCACTATGCTATATGTACCTAACAAATAGGAAGGTACAGAAGTACAGAAGGATATTCCACTACCTTTGTGTTAGTATGCCACATGTACCTAACAAATAGGCTCAGAAGGATAATCCACTACCTGTGTCTTACTATGCTATATGGTTTGCGTAACCCCAGCAAAATGTTGGGCCTTAGAGAAATGAGAGTATTACAGATTAATGGTTCATAGTAAGCCTCAATGTAAACAACTATAGCAAAATTCGTTCATATTGTATTTTCGAAGTTATTCGAGAAAAACTGATTTTGCTGGGGTAACGTTACCCCGGCAAAACCTTTTTCAAAAAAAGCGTTTAGCCTTGAATCAAGTATATGAAAAGATGAGTTGTAAATGTATACCAATAGCAAAATCTATTCATCTTATATTATTTGAGAAATTCAAGATTTTGCTGGGGTAACGTTTTGCAATTTTCCATATCTCGAAAACTGTTAGTCGCAGAAATTTAAAAAAAAAACTGTTTATAGGCCTTCATTTGTTAAAATGTGTTCCAATATAAGTATTTCGATTCATCAACAAATATCGAAGTAATTTAAAATATATAAATATGTATGATATAGCCTTCTAACGTGTACAAATTCGGATGAACAAACATTACGCGATATGAAGATATAAAGGCATTTCATCGAATTTCTAGCGGTGTGACTTTGGCCATCGAATACGCAGTTCTCTCTGAATACAAAAAGATAAACTATAGTGAACATTACTGTTCATTTTGTTACAAAACATGCCTGAAAGTTTCTGCTTCAAATCTCGGATGAACCCTAGCGCGTCGCTCGCTAAGTCTATTTTAGTCGGCTTTTTGTGTATTATGAACCGTTTGTCCAGAGTCATAAGGATAAAATTGGCTTGCAATGGATTTCTGTAGGTGTCTAAACGAAAACCTAGCATGTCTTATCTCACTCACACAAGCATGGTACGCGTTCACCTATCTTCATATCGCGTAATGTTTGTTCATCCGAATTTGTACACGTTAGAAGGCTATATCATACGTATACGAGTATGTAACTGCTTTTGATTTGTTAGTAAATGTACTAGTTTACGAGTAAACCGGAATTTTCAGATTTTTTTAAATAATAAATCACTTCGATATTTGTTGATGAATCGAAATACTTATATTTGAACACATTTGAACAAATGAAGGCCTATAACAGTTTTCGAGATATGGAAAATTGCAAAACGTTACCCAGCAAAATCTTGAATTTCTGAAAAAGTATAAGATGAACAGATTTTGCTATTGGTATACATTTACAACTCATTAAGAGCTATCTTTTCATATACTTGATTCTAGGCTAAACGCTTTTTTTGAAAAAGGTTTTGCTGGGGTAACGTTACCCCAGCAATATCAGTTTTTCTCGAATAACTTCGAAAATACAATATGAACGAATTTTGCTATAGTTGTTTACATTGAGGCTTACTATGAACCATTAATCTGTAATACTCTCATTTCTCTAAGGCCCAACATTTTGCTGGGGTTACGCAAACCATATAGCATAGTAAGACACAGGTAGTGGATTATCCTTCTGAGCCTATTTGTTAGGTACATGTGGCATAATAACACAAAGGTAGTGGAATATCCTTCTGTACTTCTGTACCTACCTATTTGTTAGGTACATATAGCATAGTGAGACAAAGGTAGTGGAATATCCTTCTGTACTTCTGTACCTACCTATTTGTTAGGTACATATAGCATAGTGAGACAAAGGTAGTGGAATATCCTTCTGTACTTCTGTACCTACCTATTTGTTAGGTTAGGTTAGGTTAGGTTAGGTTACGTTACCCCAGCAATATCAGTTTTTCTCGAATAACTTCGAAAATACAATATGAACGAATTTTGCTATAGTTGTTTAGATTGAGGCTTACTATGAACCATTAATCTGTAATACTCTCATTTCTCTAAGGCGCAACATTTTGCTGGGGTTACGCATACTGCTATATGTACCTAACAAAAAGGTACAGTCTTACTATGTTATATGTATTTAACAAAAAGGTACAGAGGATATTTCCATTGTTTAATAAAACAAGGTATTCTCTTCCTGTGACAGCTGGTCACGTTATTAGAGCAAGAATACGTCATCAGTTGGTAGTGTTACCACTGTGTGTGATTGAATTACTCGAGAAAATATTTTAACTTAACAAAAGAATCATAAACTAATAAATTTATTAAAAACTAGCTTTTGCCCGCGGCTTCGGTCGCGTATCCCACGGGAACATTATTTTTTTCCAGGATGAACGGTACCCTATGTCCTCTTCAGTACTCCTAACTATGTGTATGCGAATTCTCAAGAAGATTGGTTCAGTAGATAACGCGTGAAGAGGTAACAAACAAACAAACAAATATACAAACTCACTTTCGCATTTATAATATTAGTTGGGATTAGTTAGGACTAGTTGGGATTAAACAGATGAATCACATGATATACCTACGATATAGTTAGGTAAGTTAGTATTTTATGAAATCAAAATCAAATATTTATTCAGTAATTAGGCCTTTGCAGGCACTTTTACACGTCAATAATTATAGTGAACATTACGTGTAATGTTTATTTAAATCAACATATTTGTTTTTTTGTTAAAAAGCTACCGATGCTAGCGTTTCGCAACGACTACTGCTGAGAAGAAGCGCCGAATAATATGATATATTTAATAACTAATTGAGAAGGTCCTTAAATTCACCAAAATTAACAATCAGTGGTAACACTACGTTACATTCGTGACGTAGTCTTGGGCTATCGCGGGAAGGGAATACCTAATTTATTATTCCATGGATATTCTACTCCCTTTTTACTATTTGCACCTTACAAATAAGTACAGCGAACTATAAAACTGTAGAAAAGTAACAACCATTTTCATCGGGAAAATGGCCCCAAGAATTTATATTATAGTTCACTAGTACAGAAGGATATATCACCACCTTATGTTTCTATGTTAACTATACAGGAAGACTTTTCCAGTGTTTTAATTTTCGTAGAAAGTTCAATCCACGATACTGATTACTAGTTGCCTGGTAATCGGGCGCTTATTTGCCTAAACTTCACGCCGGTGCATAACACAGCGTTGATACAACCACAAACCTGATAAGAATATTAATCTCCCTAAATTCAACTTTGCTATTATGGTTTATCTAGATGCTAGAGAATATATATCTAGTTGTACATGGAACTACTATAGGTACCTGGTGCTGACTATTAAAAATATTACCTACTTAAATTAATTGTATAACTCATTGGAACAATATTTAAATTGAATATTGCTTACGTAATTTCAACGGGGCTATTTCCAAACAAGTTATTAACCATATTAGCAAAGTTAAGTTAGTGGAGATTAATACATATCTATTTTTATCAGGTTGGTGGTTGTATCAACGTTGTTATGTACTCGCGTGAAGTTTAGGCAAAGTAGCGCCCGATTATCCGACCACTACTGATTACATTCCCCAAGAGAAAGATTAACTTAAGGTGAATATAGAAGCAAATGGCCTTGAAGTGTGAAATAAATTGTTAACTCGTAAATATGGTGATAATTTCCATATTGCTAATCGTCAGGCACTAGATAGCTCTTTAAATTATTTTATGAACTGCCGTTGAAACTATTATTGGTGATCCGTCTAGCTATTAAACTTGCCGTGGCTACTTTTGGCGAAGGCAAGTTTTAAAGCTAGATGGACTAATGTAAATACTTTCAGCGGTGGTTCATAAAATAATTTAAAGGGCTATCTGTGTGCCTGACGATTAGCAATATAGAAATTATCTCCATATTTACGAGTTAACAATTTATTTCAAATGAGGGCGCCACTTCAAGGCCATTTGCTTCTATATTCACCTTAATACAAAATCAATTTTTCAACTTCCCGTAAGTGATCTCACTTCCCCGGTTGCATTCTTAGGTGTGCTGCTTCGGAGCTCGGGGTACGCTTTTCCGATTTTTCTTCTCCAAACATGACATGAACGTCAATGGCCACCCAAGAATGCCAAAGACCGTGAGTGAAGGACAAACAGCAGGAATCAAAACGATTTGACTGTGATTTTACAACCGGCCCGAAGTCAATCCTCCTTAGGAATTCATTTGTGCGGAAATATAAAACTTTCCGTACAAATGAATTCCTAAGGGGGATTGACCGGCCGACGCTCTACGTCAACCTTTTTTGGGAATGCAGTCGTTGCACTAGTTATTAGTGCTCTTTCCTTTAGTCGCCTCTTACGACATCCACAGGAAGAGATGGAGTGGTCCTATTCTAGGCCGGAAACCACACGGCACACATGTTCAGCTAATCAAACTTACTATGGGACGCCGAATTTTTTTTTAAATTCCTTCAAATGATTTTGCATACCATCGACAAAAGGCGGCATCGGCTCTTTCTAACACGCAGCCTTTGTGGCGCGCTAACAGTATGGACACCAATTCAGTGAACGATCAGTATTAAGGACTGACTTTGCTATACAAATTTGCGCATTGAAAATCTCTTGTATACACCTTAGAAATAAGTACAGTAGGATTTTTCACTACCAGCTTTATATTACTATGTTAACTACCTATATACACGTTAGAAATACTATACACATTTCATTAGACTTTCGAAAGATATTCCACTATACCAGCTTTATATTACTGTCAACTATATACACCTTAGTAATACTATACACATTTCATTAGACTTTCGAAGGATATTCCACTACCAGCTTTATATTTCCATGTCAACTATAAAAAGTGGAAGGGACATACCCGTAATAAATCGAAAACCACGGGCTATACTAGATTAAAGTATAATGAAATTAAAATAACAGTCAAAAAATAAAAATAAAGAACGAGTCCCATACAAATCGCCCGGGCGGCCGCACACTTGTATAGAAATACCAAGAATTATTTGTTTTTTGTTTTTTACTTTAATTTCATTATACTATAGTGATCTAATATAGACCGTGATTAGATTTATTACGGGTATGTCCCTTCCACGTTGTATACACCGTAGTAATACTATACACATTTCATTAGACTTTCGAAGGATATTTCACTACCAGCTTTATATTACGTTAACTATATACACCTGATATAGGATAGGTACATATTTTATTTGACTAGTGTTTTACACATATTACATATTACCTTTTACACAGCAGCAGGCTCATTATTGTGACTATCTTTCACATTGCTGATATGACGTACCACCGTATCAGTTTTATTAAAATTACCATTCATATCATTTGTATCTGTTTTACCGCCAGTTTTGCTCTCCAGTTTAGAATCTTTCGAATCATCCGGTTTAGAGTCCTCAGCTTTGCGTTCAGGTTTTGATGCCGCCATTTTGCGTTTCGCTTCTTCGGTTCTGCGTTTCAAATCGCCTTTGGAGATCATCGCGTCGATTTTCCTGGAGACTTCGTAGGGTAGCGAGTCGACTTTGCGTATTTTGTCATCGTATCGTCGAGTTTCCCGTTTGTATGTATAGTGAGTTTTTGGTAGGTCTTTGTTTTTCCGTTTGTCGTCGTGTTCGTCTTCGTGTGATTGTCGTGTGGGGTCTTTGGGTAGGGTTCCGGAGTTGGCTAGTTCTGTGACGGCGCGGACTTTGGTGTTGATGCTCTGTTGGAGCTTGACGACGGTCAGCTGGCCGGAGTGGCTGGACGATGAGGAGGAGGAGTTACGGCGACGATTGATCCAGCTGCGAGGGGTTTTGAACACGCAAGCCATTTCGCGTCTGGGGGAAGGAATGAAAGGTCAAAATCTGTTTTTTCTTTACTATTATAAAATATGTTATCTAAGTTATTAATATGACATGTTTTTACAGTTATTTCGATAAACCAAACTTCTTAGCTGACCAAGTCCCAAGAAACGTATATGAAATATGAAAAAATAATATTTTTGGCACCCCATACAAATTAACCGATCAGCTGATCCAGGTTTCTATGGCAAGTCATATGTTTTTTTCATATTTCAATAATGTTCTTTGGGTAAAGCTGTTCAGTATCATGGACTATATCTACCCTTAAAATAGTTTCAATGTATTTTATTAGATGCTATATACATAGATCATGTGACTGACAGGGACAAGGACAGGAATCATGTGTGTGTAAGGGATACTGATTCATTTTCGTAAATAGATGTTATACCTATTATAAATAATAATGTTATTAACTTTGAAACTTTGAATTAAATTTAAGCTAAATAATATCTTTTTTTTTATAAATTTAAGCTTATAAGTACCTCTAAGAGCTAAAACTAAAAAAAGAAAATACAAATTATGTAATCCCACTAAAATATTACCCCTCGGCAGCGTGGCCAAAAGGCTGGCAGCATTGCCACTTTGTTTATTTATTTAACGTAATTACAAGAATTGTAACAGCCGGACTTATGGCCAGACTCTTTTCTACCAGTCAACCTACCAAGTGGCTCTGATAAAAGCAAATTTTGAACGACGACAAGGCACATTCGAATTAACTATTTTTTATTTAATTTCCAGCAGTCACATGTCCCACGGCTGGGCAAAGGCTTCCCTCCATTTTTTTCCATTCTGATCAGTCTTGTGTTTGATCTTTCTATTGTATATCAAATCTGTCGAGTTCATCCCGCTATCGTGTCCGTGGTCTACCGGGCCCTCTGGTGTTTGTGGGGATCCAAGATGAGGTGACCTTAGCCCAGAAGTGGTCTGGCCTGCGATATACGTGCCCAGCCTAATCCCATTTTAGCTTGGCGGCCCCCAGAGTTACATATGTGATACGTGGCCGTGAGCGTATTTCAGTGTTGTGGATTTTGTCCATCAACTTGACACCCGCCGGCAAACCTTGAGTTTGGACTTTTGGAGTTTAGTCAATGACCAAGTTAGCGCACCATATTTATATAGGAAGGATGCAAATTAACTATAAATTATTCAATTACAATTAAAAAAAATTCGCAACGTTGAGATCTGACGTCGAACGAAAGTTCATCACGTGCTCTCCAGGGTTGGGCTTAAAGTGGAACTGGCTCGAAGAAACGATGATCGGTGGAGTAAGGCCGTAACCGAATGGTATCCCAGAAATGGGAAACGTAGTGTAGGACGTCCGGCGGCTAGGTGGGTTGATGACATCAGGCAAGTTCCTGGGAGGAACTGGATTGCGATGGCGAATGACAAAAGGAGGCTTATGTCCAGCAGTGGTTACCTGAAAGCTGTTGATATTCAATTACTTACTCAGCAAGGGCGACCTCCCTCTGCTCGAGTCGCAGGTACAGAGCGCACGCGTCCATATACATCTTGGAGGCTTCGCGCATGATCTTCTTGTACAGCACTCGGTTCTGCCTGTGAGGCTGCTCTACTTGAACTTCCGGCTGCGGCATCACTTGCCTGTAACACACATACAATTATATATACTACTAACATACAGAGATAAATCGCTTATTTGTGAAAATTGCACATATGTACCTACACACTCACACACAAAAAATAAATAAATGACATTATGTTATTTACATACTGATTTTATGCTGCAGCAGCACAAAAAGGTCGTAGGCTCAGCGAAAATACTGCTTAAGGAGCAATGTGCTGTTTTTCAGCTATAACCTCATTTGTGAAAATTGTTAGATATATACGTTTTAAATACAATTAAAAGAAACAAACTACTAGTCATATAACAATAGATACATATAAGTACTTGATACAAAAGTAAAACTAACACCACAGGTATTGTTTTAAATCGAATAATTCTATTTTGATCTGTTGCGGCCTTCTTAAAATGTGGGGAGATTTGTACGTGTGTCACCCTGTTTAGGGCGACCCAAGAGGTGAGGTGCGGGGGCGCGGGAGATCCACCTTTTCGTCCGTTCTACGGGCCACACGCCGTAACTTTATGCAGTAAATAATGCGCGACAAGACTGTAAATAATCTACTACTATTAATACGTTGGCTTCATTTTGACTACACCCTATCTCGCACACCATCAAAGAACGTGGAAGCCGGGCAGAGCACCCGGTTCACCTGGGGTGAAGGTCGACGTGGTATCACAGCGGCGACCTCATCATCTTCGGCGTGGACAGATCCTATTTCCCACCTTCTCGCTCACCACCACGTTAAAAGTGGCTTTTGGGTCATGCGGCCCTAGGATTAGACAAAGCCTAGGGCGGCTTAAAGCCGCAAGATCCAAGATGCTCTCGTCTGTCTTACTTAGGGATAAAGACTTGATATTATATTATACAAGTTTCTTTGTTAAAGAGAGACAAGTTTATTTGCCATACCAATTATGAAACCCCTAAATTTCAAGCGTAAACGCTTGAAAGCCGTTCAAAAGTTATTGGGGATAAACCGACAATAACTTTTAAACGGCTGAACTGATTTTTATCAAACATAGCTGAGAACCATCTCGACGGACCCGGCTATCGATTAAAAAGACCGCATCGAAGTCGGTCAATTCGTTTAGGAGCCACGATGCCACTGACAGACACGTCAAACTTATTTATCACTTTATTTTTCGTCGAAGGTTAAGAATAAAGTTGCAAGTAAGAATACCCACCAGCCATTATCCTGTGCAATCTGTGCTTGCTGCCGCGACGACTCGTCGCCTAGGAAGTCGGAGTGGTTCCACGCGAGCGTGAGGACGTCGCTGATGCGGGCCAGCGTCGCCGGCCTGAGACCAAACAGGAAGTACAGAACAGGAAGGGGGGGGGGGCATGAGAGTTTATTAGGTACTTCTTCTCGAGTCAAAAGACTATTTGATTATAACAAACCTAATGCGCGAGGGCGAAATGTAACGACCCTCCTTGTACTGCTAGAGCCATACTTAGCCAGAGTAGCCAGACGATTTGCCTACACTCTCCACGCTGGCCAGACGGGTTGGAGAGGTCTCATTGATGTTAATAAGCTATGTTTAGCTTGTCATGCCTACGAGGTCTACGAATTTCACGGGAACTTTCACATAGATATGTACATTTTATTAGCCATGCGTTATGCGGCTCTCTCACTCACCGAACGAAGCATAGAATCGGTGAAGCTACTATTCAGACGTCGATGTTCTGTAAGAGTGTGGTACTACCCATTACGAGCCAGCCCATTCATGCTACTAGCAAAACTGAGTTTTGCCGGTAGTTGTGGTAGAGCCACGCTACCGGCAAGTCTGTCAGATTTTCAAGCTGCCTTGCAGCATTTACCAAAGTATGTGTCGGAACGGAACCCACTGGTGGACCTTTTCTGTACGTGGAACAAACGGTGCGGTGGAGCAGCGTCACCGCATCCGATGTGATTGGATCAGTGTCATGAAAACTGCGCCTGCTCTTAAGTCTGGGTGTCTCAACATTTTGAATCGCCCAAAAAAGCTCGCTATGATGCTTAGTTAGGGTAAAGCCAGCAAGAAGATTAAATTTCAGCCAGTGCAAACACTATAAACTACCTACTGCAATTACCAACCCATCTGCAGGATTAAGGACAAATCCGCTCTTTATTCGGAGCGATCTTTAGGCAGACAGATAGAACAGATGTACTATCAGTTGACCTAAAGATCTCTCCCAATCTACATATCAGTATGCAGTATCTTTTTTACAGCTGTAAAAAAGGAATCGTAAAACAAAGGTCAGTCAATGGTCACTCACCAGCCGTTGTCCTTGCACAAAAGCACTTCTTTCCGCCAGGAGTCCTGCATGGTAGTGTACAACTCGTCGCCGAGCCAGCCCCATTGCTGCCAGGCCAATGTTAGCACCTCAGTAATACGGGTGAATGATGGCCTAAGGGATAAAATATACTAGAGTTTACAGGCAAATGTAGAAAATTATGAGAAACGAGCCCAAGAGAAAAGAAAACTTGAATAGATTACAAATATTTATTTTTCGGAGCCCGCGGACACATATTTTTATTTAGACTTAGTTTTTTTTCATACAACGTGGAAGGGACATACTCGTAATAAATCTAACCACGGTCTATACTAGACCATTATAGCATAATTAAATTAAAATAACAGCCAAGAAACTTAAATCAACTTCGGTATTTCTATACAAAAGTGTGCGGCCACCCGGGCGATTTGTATGGAAAAGTCGATTTTTTTTTTGTTTTTGACTGTTATTTTAATTTTATTATACTTCGGTGATCTAGAATAGTCCGTGATTTAATTTATTACGTGATTTAATTATTTATTTATTTATTAGCTAGCCCCAAAGTAAGTTTTAACTTGTGTTATGGGATACTAACTCAACGATACTATATTTTATGATAAATAGGTAGGTACATATATAGATAAACACCCAAGACCTTAGCCCAAGACCCAGGACAATTTGAAAAAGGCCATTTTCCAACTTTCCCTGGCTGGGGATCGAACCGAGAACTTCCGGATTAGCAGTCTAGCGTGTTAACCATTACGCCACGGAGGTCGTCAAAGTCACCTTTTTTGCCTTCAATTTTGTTTATTTGATAGTTTGTGTAGTTCAGAAGCAGTAGTGACCAAGCGGTCTAGTTAGTGGACTACATCAATGTGTTTGTGAAGCACGAGTTAAATTACAACTTGACACGACAGCGAAAGACTACCAAAAACTGTATTACAGCCAGCCTTATTATGTGCAAGCCTTATTTATGTAACTATTTATCTTATTTTATCGTTTTCTTTGCGCCACCGTTTCTTTTTCACGTGCCTACATTTCTCTCCATCCACTGGTTGTCTGGAAGAGATCGCTGTCAGCGATAAGACCGCCCATTGTACCTATGTATATATATTTACAATTTGTATTTTGTTATTTTTTTTAATTATTTTTAGGTGCAATAAAGAGTCCCATTTTTATTTCTTATGTACGGAACCATTATGTATGAAATAAAATCTAGTAGGTACTTATAAGGAGCTTGATTTAATGTACAGTTAAATAATTCTGTAGTATAGCGCCCTTCGTATTTGGCAACCGTAGCTGTAATTTAATAAAGCTATTACGCAGCAGGCACTTAGTCTGTTAACATCAACATAACATCGTATATCTACATAAGTACGTCTGTTTTGAGTGAACCATTAAGGTGGAGAATTGGGGTGGGGAATGTTTTACTATAGACATTTTAACAGTGTGCTTTATATAGGAAGTTACCTGTATAGGTAAACATTATAAAAAACTATCATTGTCCGACGTCGTCGACCACACTTTAACCCCGTGCTTTGACTTATCACACTACAAGGTTATTTTTAATTAAGATTTTTACCTGGTAATTCAGTCTATCATTTTATTTTATTTTTTGTATTTCGTTATAACTACCTATGTACATTTATTAGGAAAAGGTGTTCAAAATTATAGCCTGAATTACCTCATAAAATTGTTGTACTTAATTAAAAGTAATCTTGTAGTGATAAGTCAAGGTGTCCCATTTTCCACCTAAAGCCTATCGTCGTGTTAAGAGTCGTGTTTGGGTCGAACTCGGCTCTATGCCCTGTAAGGGATAAATAAGTAACAGTATACAACAGGTTAATTAAATAAGGCAACGAATTACGCAGTTGTAACTCAGTCCATGAAACTGAACAACTTTTGTTTTACAACATTCTTAAAATGACAAAAATAAAATTCGGATTTTCATACAAATTGACTCGATCAGCTGATCAATTTGTATAAAAATTCAATTTTTTTTCTATGGCTTTCGTGAAAGTTGTAGAACCAAAGCTGTCCAGTTTCATGGGCTGAGGTACCATCTAAGAGGTTTTGCGTTATTTCAATACCACGTTTTATAATAATTGTTTACTAACCTGCCCCTCGGCTCGCGATTCCAGCAATGCGACAGCAAAATCCTCAAATGTAATGGGAAAGTCGAAGGCAGCCAGTTTCATGGGCTGAGGTACCATCTAAGAGGTTTTGCGTTATTTCAATACCACGTTTTATAATAATTGTTTACTAACCTGCCCCTCGGCTCGCGATTCCAGCAATGCGACAGCAAAATCCTCAAATGTAATGGGAAAGTCGAAGGCAGCGGCAAAGAAATTTTCTTCCTGCCCACGCCGTACGTCACCGCGCACGGGTGTAAGTTACCGTACGGGACCTCTTGAGTCAGTAGTTCCCATAATACAACGCCGTAGGACCATACATCTACTTTATCGGAGCACTTGCTGCCCAGCATCAGCTCGGGAGCCATCCAATATGTGGTCCCCCCGGTGGACATCTGCATGCTGAGCTTCTCCCATTTGCGGGAGGTGCCGAAGTCGCTGACCTTGCAGACAAGGTTATCTGTGATGAGGATGCTGGAAAGAATTTGTGAGGTTAGGGATACTGTCAGATTGAAATCAGCTGAAACTGAGCTTTAAGTACCTTAACATTGTTCTAACAGTATGTCAAAGTCAACTCGCACTATACTAGTATAAGGGTTGGCACACATCTGTAAGCACGGAACAGAATTTTCTTTGCTATCCTTTTCTGCCGCTCAGAACCGACATTTGCTAGAGCGGGAATGCGGCAGCAACGCCGATTCGGCGGCGTTCCGTCGCTCTCTCTCGCTCCCTTAAAGTTTTTTTGTTTCTATTTTGTACCACCAAAAAGCGGGTACAACACTTTGATTATTTAATATACTGGATAATTAAATTATCTATAATACATTCAAATATTATTAAGGAAAAGTCTCTCATACTGTTTTGACCCCACGTTAAGTGGGATAAGATGGGGAAGAAGATTATTATTTTAATGTTTTAAAATTATACTCTACTCGTATTATAACGAGTCAATGATAATATCCACATTTTTAGGGATAAGTTTACGAGCTGTATTGGAAATAAATAAAATAAATAAATAAATCTGTCATTGTACATGATAATTTTATAATAATATAAATATTGTTTATTTGGCGTAAAATAAAGAGATTAAATACCTTCAGACAGCTTTCAATATCACAACGAATAATAAACAAAATGTTGAGTACATTAGTGACGCTGTATCGCATTCTCAACGAAATAACAAACAACTTAGTTACACCTGAAGGGTTTGAATAACAATGTTGTTGACGTATTATTTAATACATGAAAGGTACTGTTGATGATGCAAGTTTCTTTCGTTATTTGAAATTCGCTTCTATCAAATACAATGAACTAAAAAGTTTGAAGTTCTCTACAGTTCTCCTCAAGACAAATCAATTTAGCCTTATATTAATGTGCTCCTGCAGTGGAGACTAAAAAAGAAATTGGTTGTCTGTAAAGTCGGTTTACGGACGGTAGTTTGGCGTGACAACGTCAAACATTCTCTCTCTCTCGTTCGTGCCGCGCTCTCGCTTGTAGAACGCGACAATGAGCGTAACGGGACAATGACGTCACCTTTTTGTGCATGCAGCCCGTAGTATCGAGTTATTAGTTGTCACGTCAAAAACAGGATGATGATGATGATTTATTCATTTATTTTACTATTACGGCCACTTTCAGTCTTCATCATGAGATCAAGTCATTGGCAATTTGACAAAAAAACACAATATTTCCACTTACATAAGTATGTGAAGTTTCAGCCCAATCGAATAATAGAAAGTGGGTCTAATTTAGATGATTTACGGATACAGATAACGGGACAGGTGAAACTAAATAAAAGCTTGGAAACATGTACTTACTTGGACTAAATAAAAGATTGTAAACATATACTTACTTGGACTAAATAAAAGCTTGTAAACATGTACTTACTTGGACTAAATAAAAGATTGTAAACATGTACTTACTTGGGGCTCTTCAAGTCCCTGTGAATGATGTTCTTTGAATGTAGATACTCCATGGCATGAGCAACCTGTTTAGCCCACCTAAACATACGGTTGATCATGACACGAGTGCCACTATGAAGGAAGTTATAGAGTGAACCGTATTGACAAAATTCCATAACCACGCAGTAGTTGGGGCCCTGAGTGCACACGCCACGGAACCGGACTGCAAAAAAAACCACTAATATAAGTACTATAGAGGTGTCGTACTAGGCGACTAAGAGGTGTATTAATGCTAGCCCCCTTATTCATAATTTTTTACAAACGTTTGCTAAACCTCTTTTAGATATATTTTCACACAACAATCACACATCAATTATATCAACACCATTTCTACAGCAACACATTATATTTGTTTTTATAAAAATGTTACTTAAAATGGTTTCAATTGATATACATTTCAATATATTGGCCACACAGTACTGCAATTTTAATTCTAATTAAGTATTATTTATTTGTTCTGTTCCGAAATAGTCGTCAATCACTTCATTCAGGTCATAGCAGAAAACCAGTGCTTTACTCACACCCGTGCGTAAGTAAAGGTTTACACCGAGCCTATGACCTTTTTGAATTGAACTCACACAGGCTATTATGTTCTTTTTTTTTCTTTTATGTATTATAATTTCTGTATTTTATGTGTTTTTATTTTTGTTGTAAAAGATTGTGTGTGTTCCAATTCAAATAAAGTTTTATTCTATTCTATTCAATGTCAAATATTGAATAGTGATATGGGACAAAACATTTTTTCACAATATATATTTTCACATTAAAATAGGTTGAGCAAACGTTTGTAACTTTTATGAATTAGGGGGTTAGGGTATAGTAGTGTAGGTAGTAAAAAAAAGGGCAGGGGCAACGACCTTAGTGCTAAGGGAGGTGTGTAGTAGATAAATGAGAACCGATAGCAGTGTACTCCGTGCAACGTCTGTATACCATCTGCTACGATCACCAACCCGCCTGCCCAGGGATTATGGGCAAATCCTACATTTTATTTTTTAGAGGCGGTGATCCCACTGCACCACGCACTGTCGCGGCGCGCGGGGCGGCAGTTTTTACCATTGTATGCAAGTATCTCAGTGTGTATAAAACACGCCTAGTCCAACAGACTGAAAACGCGTCAACGCGCGGGAGCGTTAGTGTGTTATACCGCGCTCCGCGAAGGTGCGCGATGCAGTGGGTTCATCGCCTTCTACTAGCATAAGCGTCGTCATGATAATGCCGTTCAATATTGTGTTTCTAAAAGCTTTTTTTTTTTCAATTAAGTTGACACCATCTTTAGTATCATATTCAAGCACTAAGTGAAAAGTTAGGAGTAGTTATCTTGTAGCCATACATGACAACATATATTTCTACTGCAAACATTTCAAACAATTTGATTCGGACTTTTTCATTGATTAAAAATTATGGTTTTTGATTCCTTTGATGGAAAAGGAATGAGGTTATCAAGAATAAATTGAAATAAACGGGTCAAGTGCGAGTTAAACTCGCGTAAAGGTTTCGTACTTTTTTCATGGGTTTTCCTGAAATCTATAGGTAAAGAACTTACTTCAGGCACAGCTTAAGGTAACTTTACAAATACCGATCTAAAAAATTATAAACAAAATATATTTAAAATTCTCATACCTACAGACTTTTTTCATTTGATATGTCACAACATATAGTTCACAAAACTTTTTTATGTCTAAGCCCCGTCCAATAAGTGGCCCCCATTTTTTAAATTCATTTATTTTAGTTATACGTCCGTCTTTGGATCACTGACTTACATATATGTACCAAATTTCAACTCTATCGCTCCAGTACTTTCGTAGCAAAGTGGCTGTGACAAAACGGACAGACAAGTGAGTGATCCTATAAGGGTTCCGATTTTACCTTTTGAGGTACGTACCCTTAAAAAGCTAAGCTTACGGCTTCCAATAAGCTTCTTGTTACGTCATTAATAATAACGAATGGAAGCTCCCTATCATATTTGCTGAAAGATCCAAAAGCTAAACTGATTACAATAATATTGAATTCTAAGGATATTGAATTCTCGTTCCTCCTTTGAACGTACATAATGAAAAATGCAAGTCATTTAATTAGTGGCTCCAGCAATATTTAAGAACTATTTTCAGGGTTCTGTTGTTGAATTTTGTAAACGTATCAACCGTAATCATTTTTATTTTATCACGGCACTTTACGTTTTAATGTTAGGGCAGTTGGTAACACAAGACTAACCAATTTCTACTATCGATAAGGATGGGAGATTTAATTTAAGGCGGAATACGAAGAGCCTCTGAGGGGTTGAGGCGCGGGGCAATCCGCAAAGCATGCTTTTAAATATTTCGTTTGACTGTGAAGCGGGAGGCGGAGAATGAACGCAGAATAACGCGGAATGTAGATTTTACAATACAAAGTATCGTTATTGCACCATAATAACTCATTAAAAAAATAAAAATAAACGCAAAGTAAATATTGGTACAAAGGCGGACTTATCGCTAGATGCGATCTCTTCCAGACAACCTTTTTAGAGATTAAGATTTTATCGGTTTTTATGAATTATTTTAATAACTAATTTTTTGTATCGAAAATGAAGAAGGCCTTTGGAATCACAATACTAATATTTTTGAGTAAAAATATTTTTTCCTCAATTTATATTCTTCAGAGTTTTGGAAGAAAAATATTTTTCAGATAGCATATCTTAACATTTTTTGAAAATGGTATATGGATTTATTTTAAAATTTTAAGAAGGCGGGCACCTTTTGAAGTCTCCGAACAAACCTACAAAAAATGTTTTAACGCTTAGAATCACTTCAGGTCAAAGTTCTAGTAAACAGAAATACATGAAGATTCGACAGTTCTCTTGGTATTCCGCCTTAAGTCAGGAATAAGTGTAGGTTAAAATAGCTCATAATCAAAATCTACTAGAGTTACGGAACGAAATAAATTATGTTTTATGATTATGAATGAATAGGTATATGTATTTGGATAATTAGTTATGTTGTTATATGCTTTTAAAACAAAAGAGCTACAAAATACTAGGGTTTCGAACCGAAATATTTTGTTTTATGAATAGGTATATTATATTTGGATAATTAGTTATTTGCTTATTGCTACTAACTACTAGAGTTTTAAAACGCCGAAACTTTCGGAGAGGGATTACTTGCAAAATTATATGGTCAACCATGCCAGGACAAATAAAAATACTCATATGAAAGCTGACAGTCAATTTTTAGGGTTCCGTACCCAAAGGGTTCAAACGGGACCCTATTACTGAGACTCCGCTCTGTCCGTCTGCCACAGGGGCTCTATCTCTTGAATCATAATAGCTAGGCACTTGAAATTTTCACCGATTATGTATTACTATGGCCGCTATACTAGCAAATACTAAAAATAAGATAAAGTTAAAAATTAAAGGGGGTTGTCATACAAGAAACGTATTTTTTCAGCGTTTTAAAACATATGTACAGAGGTACGGAACCCTTCACGTACGAGTCCATCTCGCACTTGGTTTATTCTATTATATTCTATTCACAACGATAAAAAGATTAAAGCGCTATTTTTTTTAATAATTGCTTTAGACTGAGTTGTTGGAAACTATGTCATTCACACATTCTTCAATAAACGAGTAAAACGTAAATCAACAAGAAACGTGAAACGATAAACATTGCTAACAACTTGTTCAATTCCTTTATTCTCTTGTTTGCAAAGGTAAAACAAATGTTTCCATTGGAAAAGGAAAATAACTACTTAATGGTAAAACAACGTCTTTGGCTTAGAACTTGAACCAATAGCATGAAATCTATACTAATATTATAAAGCGGAAGAGTTTGTTTGTTTGTTTAAACGCGCTAATCTCAGGAAATAATGGTCCGATTTGAAAAATTCTTTTTTTGTTGGGTAGTCCATTTATAGAGGAAGGCTTTAGGCTATAAGTATAACATTACGTTCCGACAACCACGCGAACGAAGTCGCGGGCACAGCTAGTATTGAAATAAGATTTCCGAGTGCTTCTTCAAAATTATATTGAGATATTTTCCTTTTATTACCAACCTACGCATTATAGTCAGGGATTTAACCAAGGGTTTCATTCATTTTTCCAAAACGAAATGCTTTTTCGTTGCCAGCGTGCTGGGACCTAATCTGCTGTTAACTTAACCTATCCGGATGCATTCTGCACACATGACCAGCCCAGTCCCACTTGAGAACAGAATGCTAGTGCATTAGTGGATGCAGTGCATCCAATATGTTTGCCCAGGTGCACGTCGATGGCTTTCATGCCATTTTACGTAAGCAGTTCGCATCGCTGATCCACAGAGTGCGCGGAAGTGCCAACACTATTCTGACGGTAATAGGATCTAAATTTGTTTGTCCAATTGTGCGGCACTGTGTACATGCTCATATTGCTCATGCGGTTGTCCCGGGGTCGCCCAGTGGGTCAAGAAAATATTTTAATTAATTAATAAAATATGCTAACATACGAGTAGTTCGTAAGTTCTGTACTAATACTAACACGTGGACGTTTGTCTGAAAAAATTAAAAAAATAATCCGTTTATTCTCCGCACATCTTTTACTTTGGTCTTGGAGCGATTGGTGGTATTATTGTGTATACGATCTGTTAATTTGATGCTCAGTAAACTTCACTACATAGACCGCTAAAAAAACGCAGTTAGTTCCCGAAAATCCGCTTCTTTGCCATATGCCGAGAAAACCATGGGTAGAGACGTAAAGAGCACACTATTTAGACGGGCGAGTTTCTTGATGTACGGTTCAAACCAGGCATCAAGATAGATCCATGTGTATGGATGGGCGCTACTGCTTGCGCGAATAAAAAATAAATGCTATGAGGTACTATACTTACCGACGTTCTCGTGGCGTAGCTCGCGTAAATAGATCATGTCGGTCTCCTTTTTGTCCTCGGGAATCTTGACCGCGACCACCTCCCCGTCTAACTTGGCCGAGTATACTTTGCCGAAGGCGCCGGCGCCGACGTATTCTAGCTCGGTGAGAGCGTTGTAGTCTATCTCCCATTCTTCTTCTGTGAAATAAAAAACATTGGTTAGTGATTAAGGTATTTTAGTCTTTATGAGAAAACATCTAAAAATTTAATCTCGAGATGGCTTAGGCTAAAAACAGTCGGAAATTTTTTGTGTTAGTTCATGAAATAACAAAATAAATAATTTTTTTCAGTTTTTATAATCTGTTTTTAAATACCATATAGCTGCTACTTTTACATCATACGCCCGTGTAAACTGAAGTTTGTATTTTTTCAAGTTTATTTTTAAAATAATGCTGTTTATTGCATTTGAGGCATTATTAAAGTGGATATTGAGTGTGGTGCAGGAGATATTGCTCATAGATTGTTATTGTCCCCGATCCGCTCACAGTAATTAGTTTTGCCTCCAAGTAACAAGATCACGCGATCGATACCTCATCACGCCGCTCATACGAGTATGGCCGCTGCAATATGGAGGTGGAGGACGAATCGATTGCGTCCCTCATGCAATTACCTGAGAGACTTTGCAGTATATTATTTTTTATTTTATTTATTAAGGAACAACAAACAGTTACATTAATAAAGTCTTAAATAACTAAATATACATATCATCATCATAATCTTCCTCGCCTTCTCCCTATTTGGGGGTCGGCTCTGTATGTCAACTCTCTGCATCGTTTTCTATCATTTACCATATCTGTACTACCCCCTCTCTATCATGTCCCGCTTAACACATTCCCCCCACGTCTTTCTAGGTCGTCCTCTATCTCTGTGGCCATCCACCTTCAAATTAACCATTTTATTAGCCAGATGTTCGGCATCCCGCCTCTTGATATGTGTATATATGTTAAACTAAATTAAGTAATAATTAAGTAACCCACTAGGTTATTCACAGGTTGAATTTATGCTTATTATGTTAAAAAAGTATACTCTGTAAACGCTACTGTCTTTGAATACAAATATCGTAGGACTTTTTTTTTATGTTAATTTTTTATTTATAAATAATTAAATAATTATTCACCCTATCGAAATTGACAGTGATGAAAGAGAAGGTGACGTATTGCGGGAAGTCGTCTTGCTTTGGAGGGATAATACTCGTAGATTGACTAGTGGTTCTGTAAGAACATAAGATCTCGCGAGCCCTTATAACCATGCAGTACTTCGACACTTTTCCCTTTCCCCTGGATTAGCAAAGCCATTTCAGTGAAATCCATATATAACGCTACAGCAAAATTTCTCCGCTTTTCCCCTCCACTCCCCCTTTTGGAATTTTGTTTTGCAATATCTTGTGTTGAATTTAGTTGAAATCCGTTAAGAAATAAGGCTTCAGCAAAGTTCCCTCCTTTCGCCCCTAGTCGAAAATCGCGATCAACTAAAAAAAAACATGGAACTTGTCTTGAACAAATTCGTCGAATTATTATCTCAAAATTCCTACAAGAAATGCTAATAAAAATGAATCACCTGATTGCAAACTAGTTTAAATTACTTATTATACTCATTTTATTAAACTTACGAATAAATATCGCTATGAATCACTCGGAAGTGTGCAAATTCACAAAGTCATTTTGAACTTGAAAATCACTGATATTACGACATATTTCTTATAACCAATTATCTATCTATTTGATATAAACACAATACAACTATTTCTAACAGTTTTCTAGTAAAAAAATAGGAAATAACTCACAATAAATATACAATAACACAATAAAACAGCAGCTGACGCCATATTTACCACAGATAATTTGGCCAACTTTTCGAAATGAATAAAAAAATAATGCGTTCCGATGTTCCTAAATTGGTCGGATTCAGACGATAGGAAATTTATCAAAGATTGAATACGACTAAATTTCTTTATACAAAGGTAATCTCTATATCTATGAAAAATAAGATCTATAGTGGCATGAGGGGACGGCCCTGAGCGGCCATGGGGTATTTGACGGCCCGATATGGCCGTGCGCATAGTTAAAGGTTTCCCCTCCACTCCCCTTTTGGAATTTAGTTGAAATCCGTAAAGAATAAAGTTCCCCCCTTTCGCCCCTAATCGAAAATCGCGATCAACTAAAAAAACATGGAACTTGGGTGCCAACTTTCATCAAAATCGGTTGAAAAATACGACCTATAGGCGAGAACAGAGACAGACAAAAGCATTTTTGGCTTATCTCGAAACTGAGACGCTTCGCTCGCTCGGTCAATTAAGGGCCCAGTCCTTATTTTTAATGATTTTGACTGCTTTTTCGGAGCTGATTGGAGCCAAACTATCTTAGTAACAATATGTTAAGATGTGTAAAATTGAAGTTTATTTAAGTATTAAAACAGTGAATTTGGCAATTTATTGATTTTCATTGTAATAGTTTGTTTAATTCTCAGAAATATCCCTTATCTCAGGTTTAATTCCAAATAACCTGAGACGTGTTTCGGTTTTTTGCGGTGCGCGACTCTAATGTCATTGTTGTTCACACGGAATTCAAAACATGAAGTTGTGTATAAATTACAGAGAAATAAAGACCAAGGAAAATGCTAAAAACTGAATGACAAGATTTTAATAATTTTTTTTTTATTCATTCAAAAACTTAGTTAAAAACTTTGAAGAAAATATAAGCGAATACGTCGGATTTCTTGCGCATACGACTCTGTTAAAAAATAAAAATACACATATATGAAGATTGATTCATGCTTAAACACGTACAATAAATAAATAAAAATAATTTGTCTTTTGTAAAAAGATAGAAAAATTTTAAGTTCTCCGAAATTCTCTAATAAATATGGGGACAAAAACGCTGATAAGGCAGACCGCTCACTGCGCTTCTGAACCAGGGTGCATATACAATACAGCGCAATGCGTATGTGTAGATAGAAAATATAGATTCGGGTTTAATCAAAAATTCCCACGGTCGAAGACTGCAGTCATAAGAATGATGTCATTAGTGAAATAGAAAATAATTTCAATTTGTAAATTTAGTATGTACAAAATGTAGTTACGTAAGTGAATGTAGTTACGTCTTATAAGACAGACTACGTTTAGCGTGATGATAGTCGTGCCGGTGTAACAAGAGGATCAAATAGTAACGAATGCTAATCTCATCGCATTTGCCCATTCACTCAATCTCATCGCATTTGCCCATTCACTCAATCTCATCGCATTTGCCCATTCACTCAATCTCATCGCATTTGCCCATTTACTCAATCTCATCGCATTTGCCCATTCACTCAATCTCATCGCATTTGCCCATTCACTCAATCTCATCGCATTTGCCCATTCACTCAATCTCATCGCATTTGCCCATTTACTCAATCTCATCGCATTTGCCCATTCACTCAATCTCATCGCATTTGCCCATTCACTCAATCTCATCGCATTTGCCCATTCACTCAATCTCATAGCATTTGCCCATTCACTCAATCTCATCGCATTTGCCCATTCACTCAATCTCATCGCATTTGCCCATTCACTCAATCTCATCGCATTTGCCCATTCACTCAATCTCATTGCATTTGCCCATTCACTCAATCTCATCGCATTTGCCCATTTACTCAATCTCATCGCATTTGCCCATTCACTCAATCTCATCGCATTTGCCCATTCACTCAATCTCATCGCATTTGCCCATTCACTCAATCTCATCGCATTTGCCCATTCACTCAATCTCATCGCATTTGCCCATTCACTCAATCTCATCGCATTTGCCCATTCACTCAATCTCATCGCATTTGCCCATTTACTCAATCGGCAAATACAATTTGTACGGTCAAAGAAGAATATGTACATTTATTATTTCGTTTCAGTATGGGAGAAAATCTCTGAAGTCTCGTAATAAGGCGCAAGGCTGTCGAGAAGGTTATGTTTGTTCTCTACGCGCCCCCTTCCCCACAAATATTAATTTAGTTCTTTATATTTTACAAAGTTGCTTTCTACATCGCGTCTTAAACTAAATATCCTCGCAACATTTCAATTCTGTTGCTGTCAAAGTCGCCTACACCTTTGCCGGCGAGATTGCCTTGCAGCCTTTCCCAGCGCTCCATACATAATACATCGTAGTCCGCCCACATTTACGCTAAATGGAATCCGTCATTCGTTTCATCCACAGTCCCACCTTGATTAGATTTTAGATGGCTCTTTCGAAATTCAATGTTTATTTGTTTTTGAAGTGGCCAACACTACGGTCTGATTTTTAAAGCTGCCTAAAGGCATCTGACAGCTTGACGACTGCCAAAGATACAATGATGGCAGCCGGGACCAATGGCTTAACGTGCCCTCCGAAGCACAGAGGAGCTCTAGAAAATATTATTCCACTTGTGGTCACCCATCCAAGTGCGGACCACGCCCGGGGTTACTTAACTTGCGCAAGCCCAAATATAACGCTACACCAAACTTCTCCCCTTTTCTCCCCACCACCTTTTGGATTTTTTGCAACATCTTGTGTAGAATCAGGCCTGTGTCACTCCCCGTTTAGGTATCGAAAATGTACCTACATTATTACTATGCGCGCAGGCGGCCCCTCCGAGTGGTAAATTCAGTTATACGAATCGTTTGTCCAGAGTAATAAGAATGAAATTGGCTTGCAATGGATGTCTAGGTATCGATACGAAAAGGTTCTGAGTTCTGACGTAAGCCAAATTAAACCATATCACCTAGCCACATTGAGTAGATATTTCTTTGAATTTCTTTGCTGAGTGAGACTTCTGTATGTTACTATTATTTATTCTGTGGTAGAATGAAGTTCTTAGTGTGCCTCTCAAATTTCATTGAAATCGGTCAATAAATTACGCTACAACAAAGACCTCCCTATAACTTCCCCAACCATAAATCGCGATCGTCTAAAAAATTTAAATAAATCAAGGACGTGTGGCAAAAGCATTTTTCGCCAATCAAAGCTCGCTCTGTCAATAATAAAAAAGAGTTCATGATATAGGTTCTCGAAATGCGTCATCACATCATCTCAATCGATAATACCCTCGGCTCTAGGGCTGCCCTTGAACTCCTCTCCCATCCCCGCTTTACCAAGTAGGTCACCCTGACCTTAACCTCGCTTGGAGGACGGGCATAGAGTTTCCATTCTTACGTGTGTGCGTCATTCAGAGCAGAGAGAGTGAGTATTGATTGAGATTAAAAATAATACTCCACTAAAACAAAGTATATGAGTATGTACTAATGTTTGTTTGTTTGTAATAACTTTATTGTACTAAAAACATGCATATAAAATTCGAAAGAGCAAATATACAATGGCGGACTTATCCCATATAGGGATCTCTTTCAGTCAACCTGCGATATATTTAGTATATGAGAGGACATTTACTCAATTAACAGGTAGAAGCAAATACGTACAAAATAAATAATAATAAAAGATTAATACTTATAAACTTACATATAGGTACATATACGAGTACTACTTTATACATACAAAAATAGATACTTTATTACTTAATTCAGCCCAAATGTGACGCAACTACAGATGATTTATACAATCTTACTTTAAATGAATCAAGCGATGGTGCCATTCTTACATCAGCAGGAAGAGAGTTCCAAAGCCTTGCCGCCATTACTGTAAAAGACTTGGAGTAAGACTGCGACGAATGCTGTGCAATGTCAAGAACGAGGCTTCCAGCTGAACGCAACCGACTATCCTCATTTCTAAAATAAAATTTGCAATGCAGGTAGCCAGGGGAAGAAGGATTAAAAAGGGCGTTGAAGAGAAGGGAGAGAATATGTATATTACGACGGATCCTAATAGGTAACCAGCACAGCTTCCTGCGGAAATCAGAGATATGATCAAATTTACGAACGTTAAAGATGTACCTGATACAGACATTTTGTAGTCGATCCAATTTATCAAGAAGTTCCTCAGAGGGATCCAGATATGCCACGTCTGCGTAATCAAAAACAGGAATCAGCAAAGAGCGTGCCAGCAGCACTTTCGTACTTATTGGAAGAAAATTTTGCAAACGCCTCAGAGAATGCATACTGACAAACAATTTGCCACTCACCTCGTTGATTTGGGCTGACCATGATAAAATTTCATTAATAATTATTCCTAAGTTTTTGACTGTTGGAGAGGAAGGAATGATAGTACCATTCAGCATAACATTGGGAACAGGAACAAAATGAAACTTTGATATGGAAACTTATATATGTGTTTTATATAGTGCGAGTGTACTACTACGATTAAATCTTGCTAAACGTGAGAGAATCACTCTTACAAAATTAAACAATGCGACTAGCTACTTTAAAGTACTCGTCTGTTCCATCATTACTAAACTCTGAAGGCCAATGTGACAATTTTCCAATACTTCTAAACGTCGACCCATAAATTGAATCTTCCTTCGCCTTCGTGCTTTTGCGAACGCAATGAACATGCAATACGTTACGAATATAAACTTTCCTGTTTCGAAGAGCTTGCTTCATTGAAATATTTCATATTGCATGTTTACAGCGACGCTGGTGCAAATTTTACAGTTTGATGGTGACGTTTTCGGAGCCGCCTACATTTTGCGTTAGTAAAATGCTATGTTACTTTTACGAGCTTTTATTTTACTCTTGTCATAAAGGCAAATATAATATCGATACCACTATTGGATTCTTGTGTCACTATTTGATTACTTTGACTACTAATTTTGATTACTACACGCCAGGAGCGGATTATAGGGGGCCAAGGGGCTCCTATTCTACTCGTAATACCCAATTGAGCTGAAATTTAATTTTTTAGAACTAAGCATGTGACGGAACTAACCCCGTCAAGTTTGAGATTTAATTTTATGATTTGTCCAAGCACCCTGCCAGACACGTGTACACGTGATTAACAGTCGTTTTCACGTGTTTGACAGGCGTGTTCACGTGTTTTACAGACGTGTACATGTGTTTTTACGTGTGCGTCTGTTTTCAAACTAGTGGGAAACGGGTAACTGTTATTAACGTTATTAGTGGGAAAATAAGTAAGGTCTAATCTACATATTTAAGCTTAGTCCGCCCACAATCTTAACATACACGTTTCGAATACGAATTTGTTTACTGAAACCAAGAACAACGTTTAGGTTGGTTGTTTATCAAGCAAACAAGGCCTCCGGGAAATAAATATTTCGGGTTCCAGTGTAAAGAGAAATGTTTCATGGTCCCAGAGGATTACACTCCTACACACAAACTGTAATGCTCTTAAGTGATTCTGAGAAGAGGAGAAGAGTTCTAAATAAAGATTCATTTTTGTATTTACCCTATGTTTAACATTTATGCTTTGGAGGATCGCCTGAACTAAAGGAGCAGTTTAGGCAGCATTCGGGGTTGTTGCGTCACGCGGATAAAATAATAGGTACGTATGAGGTAGAAAGCAGTATATTTGGGCCCATCGTTGCCATCCGGGTGAAAAAGATTTAGGTATATAATCTTTGACTATTTCACTTGTGGAGGACACGGAGGATTGCCTGACATGAAAGGGGCACTGTAGGCCGCGGTTTCGGCATTCAGGGTTGCGTTGCTTTACACGAATAAAAAGGTCCAAAGACCATCTGTACTATGAATAACATTGATAGCTAGGTATTACGTCTAAAAGCATTTTTTTTTATATTAAAACTTTTGTTTCAGTCCGTCGTAGTGATGCCAGGTGACAATGACAAATTTAACCGCGATAGTCCAACATCCACAAAATGACGCTAAAATTATATGATATAAATTATGAGAGTTAGTTTAGGATAAGAAAACCAAAGGCCTCGTCCACGGACAAGCGACGCGACACGCGGCGCAACACGAGGCGCGACATGCGGCGCAACACGAGGCGCGACACGCGGCGCAACACGAGGCGCGACACGCGACGCGGTGGCTTTAGTTGTCAGATAATTCCCGACCTTATTGTACCCGAGCAAGTCCGATTTTAGCCTGATTTCGTGGAGCATTTCATCGCGCACGCGTCGCGTGTCCTTTGATGCGCACAAAAGCATAGTTTTTTTTTTTGTTAAAACTGAATATTGGGTATCAAAAATGCAGGACGAGAAGAGATTTCATTCCGCGAAAATGAGGATTTTGCTATGGATGTATGGGGTGATACTACGAATGGATAGGGTTAAAATGTTTATGTGAGGGAAAGTTTATAAAGGTAGCGCCAATAAACGACAAAGTAAAAAGCTATCGTTTGTAATGGTTTAGCAGGTGATGAGGAGAGAATCAACACGCTACAAAAAGAACTATAAATATGACGGTTAATGGAAATAGGGGAAGGGGAAGACCAAAGAAGAGGTGGATGGAATGCGTAAGGCAGGATATGGAAATAGTAGTAGATGTTAGTATGACGGGAAATAGAGGAATGTGGAAGGAGAAAACATACTGCGCCGACCCCAGATGATGAGATAAGGTGCGGCAGATGATGAGATAAGGTGAGGCAGATGATGAGATAAGGTGAGGCAGATGATGAGATAATGTGAGGCAGATGATGATGCTAAAACTCACGTGAGATACAGAAATAAAAACAGATGACCCATACATATAGGTATATCGAATATTAGGTAATAAGGCGTAATAAGGGTCTTTTGGATAGAACAGCTGAGTTTTCTCTGTGTTAATCACCAAAAACACACACAAGTGCGTGCAGTCATGTAAAGAAAAACCAAAGAGCAAAAAAGTAACTTCTAGAAAAACCATGTCACATGTTTCCTACCATGGACTTAGAATTTTTTTGATTTTTTACTGCGTAAAAATCTATGTTTCCTACAGTGATAGGAAAACGCATGCGTAGTGAACTGAAACGCCTGAAACATTTGCTAGGAATGACTCATCGGCGTATTACGAGTACCTTTGAAATACCCCGAGGGTGAGCAACATGCAACCTTGAACTCGCGCCTTTCCCGGTCCTCAGCGGATTTTGGGTCACTCTGAATCACCTTGACTGCGGTGACATCGGACCACTTCCTCGATAAAGGTTTAAACTAAGCATCCCAGAGGTAACGGAAGCATAAGGAAATTGAAGCGACATCAATGTCTTGGTAGAAATCAATAACATGCGAATCTAATCGACGACCTAGTAAATTAAGAGTACTTTCACATGTAAACAAATATGAGCTACCTTAATACAACAATTATGTAGTAAATATGGGACAAGAATTAGTAAGTATGTAATACCTAGTTATTTAAATAAGCTGCCTACAGAACTTCAAAGTATATAGATATCAAAGAAATGATAAAAATTTAAATTAAAGAGTCACTATGTAGGTACTTATCTAAAAATACGTATAGCGACTCGCCGGAACCCAGATAAACCCTGCGAGGTTTTCGTGGTTCGGTTTTTTGTATGCAAAAGTACACTGTTAAAAATTAGGTAATTTTACATGCAAAAAAATTATGTAATTTAACATGCAAAAAAAATATGAAATTTTACATAATTTTTGTCATTTTTACATATTTTTCCGTCAATTTCCCAGATTTCTCGGGAATTTTACAGATTTATGTAATTTTTTGCATGTAATATAACATAATTTTATGTAAAATTACATAATTTTTCAGTGTCGGTATGTAGTTGTAAATATTGAATAAATGATTTTTAAAAAAAACCCGTGCGACTGCAGGAGATAAACATAGCATTAGTCATATCTACAGGCTTGGTAAGGTGCAAATTTCCCTGGGCGGCACTCAGCGAGATGATGACGAGTAAGACCCGCTAATGGATCACTCCACATGTCCTTCTCGTAGATAGTCAATGGACGCGCTTGAAAGCTATGAAAGTACGTTGCGAAGTTTCGAGCACACACACCCGTATTCAGAGGATAGGGGATACCATTATGAAGATTAAATGAATTTAAGTAATTTACTCAACCAAACATTTTACGAGTAATTAAACGTTTAACTTTATTTTAATTAAAATGTATTAGCACCTGGAATTAGCACGTTTAATTACGAACTAATTGAGACAGATGATCTAATCAAGTACACGAGAATTGCACTCCTGGTCCCCCCGGGTTCACATTTATAAATATTTTTTTAGCAATAATTGCCAAAAAGAACACATTTGGCAAGTTTTTAAAAATCGTTTTAAATATCATTTTATTACATAATAAGCATAATACATTAATGTTTCCGGGATATCAATTACATGATTAATAAAAATCAATGTTCACCATAACTGCGCCATAAACGCTATTTCTGTCATGGCGGCGGTTATTTGTCAGATGACGTCACACACATGCACACAGGTAATACGCGCATATAGTAAGAAAGTCCCACAAAACACCATGCTTACTTTTGTGTGACGTCATCGGAGAAGACGCCATTCACAGGGCGTTTCCGTTATAAATAAAAAAAATTAAAACATATTGTAATTTTATTCGTTTCGCAAAAAACCATGTATTAATTAATAACTAAGTGAAAAATGTTTTTTTACACTCTTATGTGAGAACAACAAATTATGGCCCATTTTAAACACTCTAATAAAATGTTTTCAAATAGCTCCAAAATCGCTTAACAAATAATGACAATATTACTCATAACCAAAATAATTTAGAAAATTCCATACTGTCCGAAATGCAGTATTGCGGTATCGACTAGACAAATTAAAAATCCTCCCCTCGTTACTACGAAATTCAATTCCCGTAACTGAAATTTCAGTGTGAATTCACCAGACATTTCATTACGCATGGTAAAATACGGGATACTGATACCGAGAGATATTTACTAGAGGGAAATTATTCAGGCGAATTTACCTTTGTAGGAGGCTACTCCCGCAAAAGTAAATTCGCTAATGTGTAACCTGTATTTCGGTTTATTATAATTTGCGGGTAATATGATGTAGGTATTGCTTTGTATATAATTGTACTAGCTATTGCCCACGTGGTTTAGTTCATTGTAACCTTACATTTTTGGGGAAAAAACCAAAAACCGAATCTGGGACATCACACTGGGACCTCAGAGGGGTTTAATATTTTGTATAGTACTGAGATAAAGCGGGGCTCTCGTAATAGCTAGACATTTGAAATTTTCACCGATTATGAATTACTGTGCCGCTATAACAACAAATACTAAAAATAAGATAATGTTAAAAATTAAAGGGGGTCGTCATACAAAAAACGTGTTTTTTCATTGTTTTAAAACATTGTACGGAGGTACGAAACCCTTCATGTACGATCCCGAGTCGCACTTGCCCGTTTATTTACCCATTCTCTTAACTGGACATATTTTAGCCAACTATTATTATAAAATACAGTATCGTTGAGTTAGTATCCCATTCCCATAACACAACTTTAAAACTTACTTTGGGGCTAGCTCAATCAGTGTGATTTGTCCCTTTATATTTATTTTATTTATTTATTTAAACAGTTGAACTAAAATCTAAATTAAAAAACTAAATTAAAACTGTTTTTGACACTGAAACTGAAACTGTTATTGACAATTTGTGTATATTTTAATTTATTTTTGTAATGTATTTGCTAATTAAAAAATAAAACTGTGTTTAAAAATCTAAATGTTGATCATGTGGCATGGTGCCAAAAACACTGGCTGCATTCCCGCACTGAATGGCTACTGCAATTCTCTGCGCGAGATATGAGCCCGCCCTCTTGTCACCAGCGGCGTCGACGAGCCGAGGAGTATTTTTTTAATAAATTGTTTTGTGCTTGGACCCCACGGACCAAAAGTTTCGACGCCAAGCGGAACAAAAATATATTCATTAGATAAGGATGAATATTTGCGCCGCTTGGCGTCTTTTGCGGCCGCTGCCGCGGCTCCAGCCCTTAATACTGTGGCTCCGAGGCGAGAAGGGGCAACCGTGTCGACGCATGTCGCGTCCAACACGAGTGCCCTCCCTCGCTCCCAATACAACTACAACACGGTAAACCGCCCGTTTTTTGACTGTTATGTTAATATCATTTATACTATATGTAGTGATCTAATATTTCCCGTGGTTCTTTTACACAATTTGTCAATTACATGTTGTAGGTATATAGATGGTTTTGTATGGAAATACATTTCTTGAGTTTGAACCTCGAGGGATGCGCTCAAAATCAATTATTGCGCCTTCTAATTTTAGTTTTAGTTACCCTCTGTGGGAAATTTCATATATCAATACATAGCCAGCAATTGTTGTTGTTGTTGTTGTATATATCTTTATTGTACAAAAAAAAATATTTCACAAACATAAACCATAAAAGACCAAAAAATATGTACAATGGCGGACTTATCCCATATAGGGATCTCTTCCAGTCAACCAAGTATCAGCGAATGGAAAATAAAAAAATGGGGTCAGCTGAACATTATCCGTTTCGTACACAAGGCTACGGATACGTTGCATTGTCTTTGTGGCAAGAACATTGCATACAAGCATAGTAATTGCCTCAATAAGGAATATGCATGTAATACCAATCCGGCTCATATTTTTATTTTACAATTTCTATTAATACGTTACCACGCTTAGTTAATTATTTTTCTTACTGACTCTTATTTGGATTAGAAATAAATTATTGAAAATATGCAAATATTACGCGGGAACTTTTGACAAACAAAAGGCAAATGACGACAAAGTTCACAAAAAGCAAATGACAAGTTCGGGTGCGTTCGGTAGGACTGTCCGTCCATGTAGTTTGACTATCGATGACATTCGAAATGTATGTACTTTTATATAAAAGTTTAACAAACATCACTGGCTGATAATATCGAAAGTACCCAAAAAAGAAAAAAATGCGTTGACAGCTTCTGTCTCTAACGGATATTGCAGACTTTGACGTCATACTTTGTAATGGCGTGTTTTAGTTGTTATAATCTACTTGCTATTTTTAATATTTATTTTCTACCTACCTACCTACCTCTAAACCATATACATGTTTTTCGGCACTGATTTATTTTTTGCGGCTATTTCTCGACGAAAACTACCGATTAAAAATATAAAAAAATACATTATACTCTCTATTATATTGCTTGCTCTATTTTTACCAACTACAGATGTCTACGAATACACGTATAGGTACTATTTGCAAGTGACTGCAGATACATTATTGACCGAGCGAGCGAAGCGCCTCAGTTTCGAGATTGGCCAAAGATGCTTTTGGCCGTCTGTCTGTTCCTACTACCTGTACGTGAGAGTTCGAACGCCGGTGACCTTGAGCTCGAGGTGGTGCGTAAGAGAAACGCGAACTAGGTACCAGCCCTCGGCCAAAGCAGTCAGCGATAGCTCGTTTCACGCCCCGCGCGCCTCTCAAGGCCCCTCGCACATCCAGCCACCCACACATAGCCGCAAGCGATTTTACGTGTCGTTTCTTTTCGCGTAGTGTATATGTCGCAGTTGGATGGTATAAACCGCTAACACACGAAACCTCTAGTTGTTTGGCATTACAGCTCGGTTTTGTTAAACAGCCGAATATCGTTCAGCGAATTGTCTAATATTGCGCAACGTGTTACGTTCATTGAAACCGCTAACCATGTTTCCAAACGGCTAGCGGTTTTGTGAAACAGTAGCGGTAATCCGCTGTTTGACAAAACCGTTAAACAATCCAACTGCGACACATGCATGATAAGATTTTTTCGACATCTTATTTCATTTCCCAGAAAACTATTCACGATTCTTATTGCTATAGGTTTGTCCTAACCTAGTAAAATGGATAGAACATTCCTAGCACTCGCTGGCCGCTGCCGCGGCACGCTCGCTTCGCTCGCTCGCCATTGCCACTTCGTAGGCATTCTAAATTGTATATAATTTCTTTGGATAGAATGTTCACCAACTTCTCTAGCTGCATGGATGAAAACAAGTCGTTCATTCCATTCCGCGTATTAGGGTTTGCTGTTTTACAAAACCGAGCTGTAATGCCAAACAGCTAGAGGTTTAGTTAATTAGCGGATTATACCATTTAACTGCGACATATATATTCTTTGCCTACAGGCCGCATTTTTCAACCGATTTTGACGAAAGCACACAAGTTTCTTGATTTATTTAAGTTTTAAAGTCGATCGCGATTTTTGATAGGGGGAAATAGGGGCGAAAAGGGGGAACTTTGCTGTAGCGTCATTTATTGACGGATTTCAATGAAATTTGAGAGGCATACTAAGGACTTCATTCTACGCAAGATGTTGCAAAAAATTTCAAATAGAGACACATTTAGTTAAAAAAATCACTTGATTTTTGTAAGGCGAGAGTAGAGCACTACCTCATGCGCTTCGCTTATGAGGCGTGCAAAAGAGGGAAGTGAAGGGGGAAAAGGGAAGTTTACTGTAGAGTTATACCTATATGGACGGATTTTACTGAAATGGCTTTGCTAAGCGAGGGGAAAGAGAAAAGTATCGGTTATTAAATGTTTATAAGAGCTCGCTATGTCTGCTTATGTCACAGAACCACTAGTGTAGTTTGATTCAAGAAAGAGGAGCTCGTTGTCCCAGTTTGTAATCAGAAGTAGATACGAATTTATTTGTGACATGACATGCATCTATGTAGGAAATAAAATAAAAGAAGTGGGCTTTGGCCGACAAAGGCTTTTGAGGGTTCCGTAGTCCACAAGGAACCCTTATAGTTTCGTCATGTCCGTCCGTCCGTCCGTCTGTCAGTCCGTCCGGGCTCGTACTCCGCCGCTACTGCACCGATTGTCACGAAAATTGGTTGAGTGATAGATATTGAAGTTCCAAAAGTTGGTTTTTAAAATTATAAAACAATTGATTTTTTTTCAGCCCCCCTCCTCCCATACAACGAAAAGTGAATTTAAAAAATTTTATTGGCCTAACCCCAGCATGTGGGGTATCGTTGAAAAGGTCTTTTAAAATGCAACAAAAACTGCTTAGAACCTATATAGATCAAACCTATTTATTAGATTATCTCAAGACTGGGGAGTCTGGAGATAATCTAATAAAAGGTTAAAATTTGAGGTGTCCCCCCACCGTAACTTTTAAAATTGTTTTGAATAAAAGTGCTTTGTTAGGAGACTAGCGCCATCTGCGTGTGATCTCCACAAACACGGGCAAGATTATAGATTCATCGATATTCCGGCTGTGCCCCGCCCTGCGCGGATTGTCTTTGCCCGGCCAGAAAATAATCATTGTCTTTGCGTCAAAGTCTCGACTGACGACATTGTTAATGACAGGTTGCGCTGGCCCCCGTCGCGATAAAGCCATGCGGCATTAATTTTGTATTTGATATATTGCGAAATTTTCGTGAAGAATTGTCGCTAATTGTTGTTTGTTTGTGTGCCCAATTTGTTTGGAACGGCGTGGAGCCGGAAATTGTTTGTAGTACGGATAAGAACAGTGATTTGAGTCAAATGTAAAACGCGTGACATGGCGTCATTATAAGTTGTTGGTTTTTACCTATTTCCCGTGTGGAACGGAAGTATTTGTTATGTGAATAAAATTGACTATAAAAGAAACTTGTTGTGCTGGTAAAGTGGTGCTATAAATACGACGTATTCGTTTGGGGCGACATACATGAGCTCATGGGTAGGTTCGTTTAGGGACCCCATTTTCTTCACCACTGACTTGGGACCCGTGCTGGGACCTGAGGCCGTCGCCAGCCCTGAGTAGGACTTCGGGCTCGACGCGAAGCCAGGCGAGGCTGCCTGAAGACTGTATGGATGCGGTAAGTTTTGTAATTAGTTTAATTACTTTTAATTAGATTTAAATTTAACTTATAATTAGGTTAGGAGGTTCCCTGGACCTTATCTAGGGTGGTAGCAGACTGCGTAGGTTTGTTTGTTGCCGGTGGGATTGCCGGACTCGTACCAAGAGCGTAGTTAGTAACATCTTTGGTATCAGAACGTAATCTTAGCTATCTGCGCCAACAGAAATATTAATAAAATAATTCTGAAAAAATAGTGGTATATACCTCAAAGTATGTACTTTCAATTAAAACTATAGCGGTATCGGTATCATAGATAGTTATTTTTAAATACGTCATAAATCGTCAACCGCAATTTACCTTAGAACTTTTATATTATGTTACTTGCCGCTACGGAACCCTTCATGCGCGAGTCCGACTCGCACTTGGCCGCTTTTTACTTTGTAGGTATTGACCGCTGGACAGCATAAACAGCATTTGAATTTAAGATACCACACTAGTGTTACTCGTAGTCACAACATTTTAGGAGAGACAGGGAAAAAAAGGTCGTGTAATGATATGTGAATTTTATCAAGCGCGCCTTTAGTGTCTCAAAAACATTGCACTGAACGAGGGTGCTCGTATGCCCGAGGGGCGGGGTACAAGGTACAAATCAATGCAGCCACTAGGGCGCCGAGACGGCGGCGGCGTTTCATCACTTGTTATTATGTAGCCGAATCTGTAATGCCTATAATGGATAGTCTTACAAAAAAAATATATAAACACATATGCAACAACACACGCTTCAAAGTATGAAGGTTGTCAGTTTTCTTCAGTCTTTATATAACGTCTTAACAAAATATACTGAAACTATTTTAAGGGTCCATTCAGTCCATGATACTGAACAACTTTCCTCAAGGAACATATATCGAAATATGAAAAATAATTTTTGGCCTTCAATATAAGTTGACAGATCAGCTGATCCCAGTTTGTATGGAACGCCAAAAGTTATTTTTCATATTTCGATATATGTTCCTTGGGGAAAGTTGTTCAGTATCATGGACTGAATTCACCCTTAAAATGGTTTCAGTATATTTTTTAGACCCTGTATATAATACGAGTATATATACTTACATTCGAATTGAAAAGCGCCTCCTTTTTTGAAGTAAAAAAGTGTTACTTATCTGGTTGAGTAGGTACTTTACATAATTTCATATTGCTTTTTATATGATTTTATCATGTAAGTATGTGTACAATCGCAGTAAAAAAAAACATGTAAGTTATCATTTCTTTGAGGCTCTATAGCCCATTTCTAAAATGCTCTAGCTAGACTGACGCTTCTAAAAATTATGAAAGTGACAGGTAGTATATATTTAGACATTAGATTACATAATATTTAGACATAATTACACAATTAAACCCTTTTTTTATCAAGTTTAGTAAACCGTTACTTTGGTAAAAGGGTATGTGACCGGCGATAGGATTTTTGCCTGCAACATAAGCAAATAACAGAGAAAATACTTATCGGCATTTGGCTCAGTTAAAGGAATCTATATGATATGAGTATTCGTATTTCATATTAGAAGCTCCTCCGTGCTTCGGAAGGCACGTGTAAGCCGTTGGTCTCGGCTGTCATCATTGTATGGCACTCGTTAAGCTATGTCAGATGCCTTCAGGCAGCTTGAAAAAATCTGACACCAGTGTTGGCCACTTACACACACGATAAACAAACAACAATTAGTCGTGCGGTTCCCGGCAGGATAGAATAGGAACACAAGCTAAAGACATCAGTGAGACCTCTCCAACCCGTCTGGCCAGCGTGGAGAGTGTAGGCCAAATCCTCTGGCTGCTCTGGCCAAGTATGGCTCTGGTAGTACAATGAAGGTAATGCTCCTGCAGTGGAGACTAAAAAAAGCCCTGATGATGATAATATTTCATATAAATTTTTTTTTTAAAGTAGGTACAGGCCAATAGAAATTTTGCAAGCCACAGATTTTTCAAAAATTTTCTTGATCATCTAAGCTTTCACATGATCCATACAAATATCTCTTATACGAGTAGGTAAAGCTTTAGTTAAACCCAAACAGACTTCAATATTATTTATTTGTACAAATTGAAATAACCTGGTTGAATTGCAATTAGTCTAATTGGTCAACTGCATCCACCAATCAACGTGAAATGTAATGCAGACATTTCAAATTTTCAAGTATGTAATTTCAATAATTTGATGTACAAACCGTACAAACAAAGGATGAGTGTTGTAAAATGAAATCGGTAACTATTTTATTTCTCGTATTTAGCAGGTAAATTCAACAGATTGCAACCATAATAAAAAATTCAATAAAAAAAAATAAGTGCAGTTTTGTTCATCATTCTTAACAACTATTCCTTACCAATGTTTGTATGCATTTTCGAAATACCGAAATACGAAAATGTGATTTTTGTTTCATTTTAAATTGCAGCACGGACATGATCCCCGTTCCACATGGCGCACGCATATTGCAAGGGACCTTAGGAGATTCCGTTCTGTATACTCTTACTATCTTCTGTGACTGAAGGACGACATCGACGACGCATTATCTACGCTCTACGCATTAAACCACCCATTGTAATTAAATATTTAGGTTGTTTATTACCCGAGAGCCCGAGACACAGACGGGGATGGACTCCCGTGTGGAGGATGGACTGGCCGCCTTCAGTACTTTTTAGTTATTTACACACTAAATATGTAACTACATAATAAATTATACTTTTTTGTTGTAAAATATTCCTGGCAAATAAATATTTCATATTAATTTATTTATATTGGAAATTCCTCTGCAAGGAAGGTTATACGCAATGTACTATTTTATACGACTATACGCAGGGTTTTGCGAACCCTTCGGCCGCCTACAAAACCAATATTAAGTAACCAGTAACGTATAAATTAATTATTTTTGGAGTGAAAACTTCTTTAGGCTCGTTGGACATTTCTTGAGATGGGAAAAAAACATTGAACTCGCGACGCTGTTACCGTGTATCGTGTAACCGACACCACCTTATTAAAGTTTTCACCTCGGTCGGCACTCCCGGAGTACCACTGTTTTTTTTAAAGAGAAAATTTTAAGCGCGTTGGACATTTCTTGAGATTTGAAAAAAACGTTGAACTCGCGACACTGTTACCATAACCGACACCACATTATTTTATTTTTCACCTCTGTCGGCAATTCCGAAGTGCCACTGTTTTGTTGAAGACAAAACTTTGTTAGGCGCGTTGGACATTTTTTGAGATGGGATAAAACCATTGAACTCGCGGCACTGTTACCGTAACCGACACCTCTTAATTGTTCAAGTTTTCACTTCTGTCAGCACTGTCAGAGTGCAACAGTTTTTAGACAACGAAACTAGTTACATGCAAAGAAGACCTTTTTTTTCTACGGCATAAGTTTCGTTCAACATCAATTTGTGTTACGTTACGGACGAAGGCTTATAGGAATATCCCTAGAGTTCGCTGTAACATAAGGTTAAGGTGAAGATATAGGTAAATGGCCTTGAAGCGTGAAATAAATTGTTAACTCGTAAATATGGTGATAATTTCCATATTGCTCTTCGTCATGCACTAGATAGCCCTTTAAATTATTTTATGAACTGCCGTTGAAACGATTATTGGTGATCCGTCTAGCTTTAAAACTTGCCGTGGCCACTTTTGGCGGTGCAAGTTTTAAAGCTAGACGGACTAATGTAAATACTTTCAACGGTGGTTCATAAAATACTTTAAAGGGCTATCTAGTGCATGACGAAGAGCAATATGGAAATTATCTCCATATTTACGAGTTAACAATTTATTTCAAATGAGGGCGCCACTTCAAGGATATTTGCCTATACCTTCACCTTAGGTTTTAAAACTACGTAGGTTGCCTTTAGTCACTCACTTTAGTATAGCTCGCGGTTACGTAACTTTTTACGGCTCTTTAAAGTTACCGTGGACTTTTGCGAATTTACGATACAAGCTAAACTGCCACCCGCCAAGAGGCTAATCGTAAAACGTCATCCTACACATACAGATAGATGTTGATACAATATCACGTCTTTCTTCCTAATGGGGTTTATAGAGCCTAGGGCCGTTAGACCCGCAAAAGCAACGTTTAGCTAGATGGTGGGCGTGAAGGTAGGGGGGAATCAAAACAGTGATGGGTCGCTAGCCGCTTCGCCTACATTTAGTTTATTAGGAGCATTATTTATTTTTGCACGCCTCATTAGCGAAGCGCATATGAGGTAGTGCTCTACTCTCGCCTTAAAAAAATCAAGTGATTTTTTTAACTAAATGTGTCTCTATTTATTTTCTATCGCACTTGTACAATAATATTTACACATAAATGTCAAGGAAAAACACTAGTTTCAACACTTATGATATTATTAAAAGACATTTTGCCTTTTAAATAAATAAAAACAATGTTTAATAAAATCATTTTGTGGACGTCCGTGTGTCGGGACGTATGGAAACTGGCGTGGTCACGATAACTCCCGAAAAACTTATCAGATCAAGTCCATTTTTTTTTATACGCTTCAGTATTATCCAAAACTAAGTCCTTTCGAAGATCACGGTCTAATTCAATGTAGTTTAATTATAATTAGCAATAAACTGAAATCCACCTATCGTTGGTATATCTAAATCTTTGTAAATAAGGTTCGTTGACATTGACAATTTTATTTTTTAATTTTTTTTACAACGTTTAGCATCTGCCTTTTAGCCATTCTTAATTTCCATTCTTTTTCTGGATACAATGTTAATCTTTTCATTTTTCTTTTCTTCTTGACATTGACAATACATGCGCAGTACCTTTCTTTTCTGTGTAGGCAATGGCGCGAAGATTTAAAAGTAATTTTTTTATTTTGGTTCATAATACACCGATAAATATGCAATATTCAAGTTCTGTTTTTTTTTTGTGAAAATTGAGTGACCGCTATAAGGCGTGCACTTTTGGATTTTCCAAACTTATTTTGCTAATACTATGAAACTTGGCTCGTCTACAAACTTTTTAAATATTTTAGAATAATTTCTAACATATTCTATAAAAGAAGGATGAACATTATATCTATTGTTTTTGGGCATATAGATTATATAACTTTCTTCTACTTATGTAGTTGCCAGTAGTAGACCATTCACTAAACTATGATTTACTATAAACTACTCTCTTTGTTTCAATGTTTTAGAATACTCTGAGGAAACAGTACTAAATAGTTTATTATAATGGTCGTCAGGATTATTTCCTGTATATACAACTGATAATAATTTGTTATCTAAATTATTTTTAAGTTTTCTTATGTTTTTAGAAGTAATCGGCCTACACAAGATCTTATCTTTTCTTAAGTTGCTGGTGGACTCTTTGACAAAAGCTACATATACACCATAATGATCTGAAGGCAATTTATTAAAAACAGATTTATCACAATACATAATAAATAAATATATAGGGACAAATCACACTGATTAAGCTAGCCCCAAAGTAAGTTTTTAAACTTGTGTTATGGGATACTAACGCAACGATACTATATTTTATGATAAATACATATATAGATAAACACCCAAGACCCAAGACAATTTGAAAAAGGCCATTTTCCAACTTGCCCTGGCTGGGGATCGAACCCAGAACCTCCGGATTAGCGGTCTAGCGTGTTACCCATTACGCCACGGAGATCGTCGATATTGAATATTACTAAAAATATTTTTTAGACAGATGTAGCTGTAATTCTGGTTAGCTCAAAGAATACGGTTTCTAATTCATAACACTTAAAAAGATTTAAGAGTTGTGTGCTCTTTGGATTATGTACTAAGATATCAACATTAAAATCACCGCAAACTATTAAATTCTTGTTACTAGTAGGTCCATTGCTTTTAAGAAACTTTTGAAATTACTATCTGGTGGTCTGTATACGTTAGTTCTATTTTTAAATATTTTTTGTTTAGTTAGTTTTAATTTAGGTTTTATTTTAATTTGTTTAGTTTTAATTTAGTTACTTATTAGTTTTACGTTGTATTTTTAGTTTGTCACTATTTTAATATGTTTTTACGAAATAAAGAAAATCTCTTTTTTAAGTAATTACTGTACACACAAACAATTATACGATTATATAGCTCTCAGCACATGTCACCTCACAACAGCGCTCAACAGAAAGTCTTAGTAAACTTTTTACTGTCCCATAAAGTTCCGATGGCCGGGTGCGATACCAGCAAAAGGCAGCATAAAATTAAGAGCTCACATTCTCCAGAAGGCTTAATATAAAACAAGATTATTTGCTAGGCAAATTCAGAAAAACGGGGCGACTGTCTCTTGACTCTTGTCACGCGATGACACAAACAGGCAGACAGACTGACAGACATTAGCGTCAGACTTATAACACACCTCTTTTTTGTCGGGGGTTAACAATTGTAAAATATATTATACAACATTTAATCAAACGATAATTTTTGATGTATAGGGTAAAAAATAAGAGCAATATAAGTCAGAAAGTGATTTCTTCTGACAGTCTGGGACAAAAGAAAAAATTTAGAATATACCTGCTGCTTCTCTTCCCACGCAGATTGTTTAAACCAATAGTGAATGGGCGAAAATCATCTTAAGGACATGAGTTTTCAGGTGTCCAGTGCGGCCCCCATTTGAAATAAATCATTTCAAAGGAAACGGACATATCTAACATTTAAAATGTTGTCTTTGTGAAGCCTTAGATAACCCTTCAAACTATTTTATGAACTACTGTTTACAGTTTAAAGTGTAAACAGTAGTTCATAAATAAACGTTAAGCTTTTCTACGCATTTTTGCAGAAAACGGCCACTTTTGGCAATTTTTTTTTATGTTATAGGACGGCTTACTAGCAAACGGGTCACCTGATGGTAAGTGATCACCGCTGCCCATGGACAATTGCAACACCTGTGGTGTAACAAGAGCGTTAGGAGGGAGGGGGGGAGGGGGGGGCTCCGGCTCTCTCACTCACCGAACGAAGCATAGTAACGGTGAAGCTTGTACTCAGACGTAGATTTTCTGTGAGAGTGTGGTACTTCCCCGGACGAGCCGGCCCATTCATGCTATTAGCAAAACTGAGTTTTGCCGGTAGCGTGGCTCTACCACAACTAAAAATTTTAATATTAAAAATGAACGAATGAAACGAGAAAATACTTTAAGTAAACACGCCCATTAATTTTATTTGGGGCCCTAGTAACGAACTCGCCTCGGAATCCCACTCGATCCTAAACAATTCGGTTACACCAGCAATTTTTTGATAGGTTGTACCTCAACACATTTCCAGATATTTGCTCATTCAATAATATTTTTAAAATCATAAATGTTGATACTTTTTGATTTATTTCATCGCCTGCAATAACCATTAGTTTTTCTAAAATAACACTTGAAATTTTTAAATGAAGTGTGTACCTAGACTGCAATTAAGTATTTTAATGTACTAATATGTACTCGTACATAGGAATTTATTATTAAAATTAATTACAAAATAAGCGAAATATTAACGTTTGAATTTTTTTATTGGATGAGAGAGCTATAACAAAATGTGATTTCATAATATTTCCATGACACGCGCAGTTTTTATACTTGTTTTACACGACTCAGCCCATGTATGTATAATCAAAAACGCGCAGCTTAATTTAGCTAAAAAGGAATTTACTTCATTGATTTTCCAATCATAATAGAGATTGGACTTGCAATCTAACATTTATAAAAATCGCAAAGCAAATCAAAATATGTGATCGCGAAAGCAAAACAAAGCAGACATCCAAGCTGTGATAATAGGAGCACAATGATTAAAAAAAAGACTGAAATATACCAATAAGGCGGTGAACCCACTGCACCGCGCACCGTCTCACGCGACGGTGCACGGTGCAGTGGGATCACCGCCAAAAAGCAAGCGACCAAGATACAGAGGTACCGACCACGACGACGTACTAAGAGCTCTTACTTTGTCGACGGCACCCATCAATCAACTCTTTGCCGGCTCCCGTGCCGCTCGTCTAACTTTTTTATATTAAGAAGTAGATGACATAAGTCCATTATTTTCATTAACTTTCCCTATAAGCTGAAATTTAAAATAGGTATATTGTTGTCCCATAAAAATTACATGGTTACGGTTACGATGGGAAGAACTTTTTTACATAGTTCAATATAAATTAATTTGGGAAAGTTGATCTTGAACTGAACTCGCCTTTAAAATATAAGATATTGAGCCTGGTGTAGCCATTGTCTGGACGGCAGGCTTTCGGCATTTCTCAAAGGCATTTCTTTACTTTCGCATGTGTACTTACATTAAATTCGCAAAGCAACAAAAAAAAATATTCTAATAAATAATAGGTTGGGGAAAAGTTTCTTCGCATTTTATATGAAAACTCAAGCAATTTTTTTTTATTTACGAGTACATTAATTTACATTATATCCCTATAATATATATTTAATTTTGTTCGATGACTTTTTGCTATCTTGTAAGGTAGTGACTTGATCCCGTTGCTGTAGAAATTTTGGGACTTCTGATCACAAAACGCGACAAGTTGTTTTGGCAGTTCTCTCTTGATGTTAACCTGACACTGCCTTAAGGAATCTGAAGAGACCGAAACAGGTGGAATACTGAAGGTGCAAGATCAGGGATATATGACGGATGCATTAACACCAACCAAACTCGTTAATTTTATGTGTGTGGTCTAGCATTATCGTGATGTAAGATCACATCCTGTCTATTTATCCATTCCCGCCGCTTTCTCTTAAGGCCATACCTGAATTTTCCGGGGTCCAGTGCTGCCCCCATTTTAAATAAATCATTTCAAAGAAAACGGAGACGACATTATTTAAAATTTTGCTACTACCAAGTCCTAGATAACCCTTCAAACTATTTTGTGAACTGTTTACAGTTTATAATGAGAACGTTAAGCTTTACTACGCACATTTGCCAAAAGTGAAAAAATACAAAATATTCATATCAGTTCATTGCTTGTAGATTACAGGAAAACCTATAAGAATTCAATCAATTGTACGGAACCCTCTCCACGCGAGTTTAACTACCACTTGGCCGGTTTATTTTTTTGACAAGTCGAAGAATTTATCGTCTAAATTTTATTTACATTTCCACTAGAAGAAGTCTTTAAAGATTGTAAAAGTTAATACCCTTTGTGTATGTTTTACTTAAAAGAAAAATAAAAAAGACAAAAAAGGACAAAAAGATAGTGATTGGTATTTTTCGAGACACCTACGTCACCGGGAGACAAACCCGACTCGACCTGGGGTAAGTTTTTACTTACAACCAACCAAAGGATTTACTCGGCCGATTGTTATACGAGTATACATTTCTAGGAATTGTTTTTCAACGGCCGCCTTTGTTGAAATTATTAAGAGGATAAAGGAGAGCTAATTAGTACTTTTCTAGAAACATCTTGATTAGTATTTCCAGTAATCAGGCGATAGTCAAAACAAACATCAATCTCACCGAAAGACGGATTTAGATACGGTTTTTTTTACCTCTACTGGAAAAAAGGCTTTGTATTAACTGATAAATATTAAGGCCGTACCTGAATTTTCCGGGGTCCAATGCTGCCCCCAGTTAAAATAAATCATTTCAAAGAAAACGGAGACATCATTTTAAATTTTGCAACTACCAAGTCCTAGATAACCCTTCAAAGTATTCTATGAACTACTGTTTACAATTTAAAGTGAGAACGTTAGGCTTTACTACGCACAATTGCGAAAAACGGCCACTTTTGGCTAATGTGCGTAGTAAAGCTTAACGTTCTCATTATAAACTGTAAACAGTAGTTCATAAAATACTTTAAAGGGTTATCTAGGACTTGGTAGTTGAAAAATTTTAAATAATGTCTCCGTTTTCTTTGAAATGATTTGTTTTAAATGGGGGCAGCACTGGACCCCGGAAAATTCAAGTACGGCCTTAATATAAAGACGTAAGGAGAGAACTGATAGTTCGGTAATAAGCTTAAGTGCAAAAGACGAAGGTTCGAAGAATGTTGGCCCGAAAGAAATCGGTGCGCATAACGATAGCGCGAAAATTTAATTAGATGCTCAGGCAAGTTAAAAACGCCTGACACCATTATTGCCCTTTAATGCTAGGGCCACACTAACGAGAAACGTCAGTGCCCATGATCGCGATAAATTTTGCGTTAATGTTAATTACTAACGCACAAACTGGAGTGGCCACACTTGAACGGTCAACGTCAATGTCCATTCTTGGCGTGTTCTTTTCAAGCAGGATGGACGTTGACGCTGCTACACTGTATTTCATGAGTATACATTTTTAATAGTTATATGAATACATTTGATCATTACTGAATGAAGAAGAAAATAACACATAGAAAAAGTAGATGATCCAACCAAATGCACAGAAAATATGATGTACCGCCACTCGAGCTATCGCCTAACGTCAAACGGCGATGTGAATGCCGTTGTAAAATTATCGCGATAAGTCTTGGCTGCACTAAATGTTAAACGTCCATCATCGCGATAATTAACGGCATTTCTCGTTAGTGTCTAGCATCATACAGAAAAAGCTTTATTTACAACGACGCCCTCCGGAGCGGTCTCACTTAATTTGTTTTACAAAAGAATCATGGAGATATGCACCACATTAGATCGTTTTTAGGGTTCCGTACCCAAAGGGTGCAAACGGGACAATATCAATTTATTTATTTAAACTTTATTGCACATAAAAAAAGTGTACAAATGGCGGACTTAACGCCTTATGGCGTTCTCTGCCAGTCAACCATTAGACCAAGTAGACAAATAATTTGGGTGGTGCGACAGAGAGTGTAAACAAAATTTTAAAGTATCTATAAATACCTACAAGAATATACATAAATATTAATTTTAAAGAAATATATACCAATACAATAACTATAGATAAAATAAATATACAAAATATATAATTATGTAAATATAATACATAAAGACCTAATTATATATGTATGCGGATAGATAAATACATATATGGATGACTACTAATTACCGCGCAGGGACACGAGGAAAAGAAGGGACTTCTTGGAGAAACCGTTTTTGAACCGCCCGTTTAAAAGCGTGACGATTAGGCGCTCGTCTAATAGAATCAGTAAGAGAATTCCAGAGAAGGATGGCTTGAATTTGAAAAGATTTTTTAATAAATTCAGTGCGATGATGAGGGATGGATAATGTTAGAAGATAAGAAGAGCGAAGATTTCGAGAATGCGTAGAGTTGAGAAGAGAAAATTGAGATTTGAGATAAGCAGGGGAGTAAGGATTATTGAGGATAGCATATAGCATGCATAGGATTCTAACGTTTCGACGCTGGGGGATAGGGAGCCAGGCCAACTGTGACCGAATGGAGGAGATATGGTCATATTTACGAAGTCCGAAGATAAACCTGATGCAGTTGTTAGCTAGTTTGTCGAGTTTATGTAGAAGAAATTGATTTAAATTTGTATAGCAAACGTCTGCATAATCGATTATAGGAATAATTAGGGATTGCGTCAAAGTTACTTTTGTTTTAAGCGGAAGAAAGTTCTTATATCTATAAAGACAGCGCAGTGTTCCTGTAGCCTTGCGACTAACCTCAGCGACATGATTGGACCAACTAAGAGTAGGGTCAATATGCAGCCCCAGATCTTTGACACTGGAACAGAACGGTATGGTGACACCATTAAATTGTATTGGAGTGACGGTTTCAATGTCAATGTTGTCAAGTTGTCGAGAGCTTCCCACAAGAATAGCTTGACATTTGCTAGGATTGACGGAAACTCCATACCGTCCTGACCATTCCGTGATAAGCCGAAGATCATTATTAAGAAGGGAAATCGCGGAATCAGTATCACTGCGGTCGCAAGAATGATAGAGTTGAAGGTCGTCAGCATAAAGATGATGAGAGGTCGAGTGAAGAGAAGTAAGGGAATCAATGAAGATAGACAATAGTAAGGGAGAAAGGATTCCTCCTTGAGAAACACCAGTATGCAGATTTTGCCATTCAGAAACGGACTGATCAACGCGAACTGCTTGCTGTCGGTTTCGAAGATAGGAAGAGAACCATTCCAGGACTGTTAGTGAGAGATTGAAGCGGGACAGTAAAGCTACTAAGACATCATGGTCAACGGAGTTAAAGGCATTGGAGAAATCGCTGAGAACAAGCACTGTTACCTTGCCATTTTACATTCCTCATGTCTTCAGTAACCTTGAGTAACGCAGTACTAGTACTATGTCCAGGCCGAAATCCTGATTGGAAATTACTTATAAGGTTATTTGAAAAAATAAGTGATGATAATTGTGAATTTACAACAGCTTCTAGTATTTTAGAGAAAAAGGGGAGTATTGAAATCGGCCGAAACTGTTTTATGCTACTGTGCTATTAATGTGACTCCGCTTTCTGTCTGTCCGTCTATCACAGGGCTCTATCTCTTGAACCGTAATAGGTAGACACTTTCACCGATTATGAATTACTGTGGCCGCTATAACAACAAATACTAAAAATAAAAAATAGTTAAAAATTAAAGTGGGTCGCCATACAAGAAACGTGATTTTTTTAGCGTTTTTAACTTGATCTTTATAATGGCATTAACTAGATACTTGAAATTTTCACCAATTATGTATTACTATAACCACAATAAACAACAAATACTAAAAATAAAATAAAGTTAAAAATTAAAGGGGGTCGTCATAAAAGAAACGTGTTTCTTCAGCGTTTTAAAACATTGTACGGTGGTACGGAACCCTTCATGTACGAGTCCGACTCGCACTTGCCCGTTTATTAAGACGATACACGGTGTCCAGTGGTGCCCTCATTTGAAATAAATTATTTGTAAGGAAACTGCGACATCATTTAAAATTTTAAGCTACTTAAACCTAGATAACCCTTCAAACTATTTTATGAACCACTGTTTACAGTTAGAACGATAAGACTTATAATATAAATAATAAAAAATAAAAAAATATAAGAAAAATACAAAATGAGAACGTTAAGCTTTAATTTGCGTTTTCGCCAAAAGTGACCGTTTTTCGCAAAAATGCAAACTAAAGCTTAACGTTATATATCTCCGTTTTATTTCGTCCGATTAGAAGCGGCCTGCATCAATCCTTTTTCATTTCCTATATTGCACTCGTATTATGGTAACCCTAATGAGCCATTTAACGAATGGATCCTTAATAGTATTATTATTAGCCATCCCTATAGCCTAGGCGACCTAGATAGACCTAGCTGCGGTCGATGACATACACTGACCTGATTTTGCTAAAAGCCTAAGTCAATATTTCAAAGGTATCATCTCTTTAAAAGGTTACCCCATCCATTCAAAGGGATGACGCATAACGTTTTAGGTTTGCAGTATAAAGAAGTAGTTTTTCTTAAGGCCCCGCCAGTTCAGAGCCAAGGAAAACTGAGTGTTTTTAAAAAATTACTGTAATTAAACTACTACAGTTTATTCTATAAGATTTGTATGTAAATTTTTGAGGAATAAACTGTAGTAGTTTAATAAGTGATTTATCAAAAACACGCACAGTATTGCAAATTGTGAACGAAAATCTGTGGGAATCTGAAGATATGGTAAACATCGTTTTACCGTGCAAACCTTTATAGAGTCTTAGTGTTAACGTCATTGATGACGGAACGTGGTTTGTGGCCCACGAAGCGCGTGTTATTTCGCACGGCAGAAGCAGGCATATATTATACTAGCTGTGCCCGCGACTTCGTTCGCGTGGTTGTCGGAACGTAATGTTATATAGCCTAAAGCCTTCCTCTATAAATGGACTACCCAACAAAAAAAGAATTTTTCAAATCGGACCATTAGTTCCTGAGATTAGCGCGTTTAAACAAACAAACAAACAAACAAACTCTTCCGCTTTATAATATTAGTATAGATTATAAATATATCCCCGATTGCAAAAAAAATTGTCAAGAAGTTACTGTTCTCAGTAATTATACCTTACTCAGAACAATCCTTGGGAGAACCCATGCCTAGCAGTGGACGTCATTTGGCTTATATGATGATGAGTTTTCTCAGTTAAATTATTATGTTTGTCGAGACAACAGAGACGAACGATAGAGCGAGAGGTCAAGTATTATTTAAATTCTAATCTATACACTTTTTAAGTCAATCAGAAAAATGTGTCTATATTTCGTTTACTATTTATTGAACATCGACTGGAACAGACAAGAGCTGATAAATTGACTTGTTTTATATAAATTGTTTTTTTTCTAGGTATTTATAGTTAGGTATACTAAGAACTTAATAAATAAGATGATTTTTTTATTAAAATAAAGATTTACACTAAAAAGTTTTATTAATTAGTTACATTATCGGGAATTTCATTTGAGACCTAGCGAAACAACGTCACCCCGCCCGTCAAAATATCAAGTCCCAAATTCAAAAAGCTAAACAAAATGTTCTGAAAGTTACATATCGATAGCATTCACAAAGGAAATGGAATAATTCAAGTCTCCGCAATTTTTATTATATACCGCCGCATAATACGTCCATATTAACGAACTTGTATGAATGTGATTCCAAAGAATGCTATAAAAGAGTTAAAAATCCCTTGGACATAAATTAAAATTCGTAGTGCCAATAACTTAAAACCTAGAATCTATAGGCCTCATCAAAGAGAAGGCAAGCCACGAATCAAAGAGAAAGCAATCTATACGTTTCATCAAAAGTCATCGATTGACACGACAACATGACACATGCGCATTGCATTTAGTTGCAGGGCTGCAAGCCCGGGCGAGGAGCCCGCCCGAGCTCTGGCGTCATAGCTAGATGCACCCACCCTTTATATGGCAGGTGCAGTTTATAAATTCATTAGGGTCAGATCGGAAATGGGCTGACCTGTTTGGGTTACCCTGCTGGATCGACCTAAAAATCGAAAATAGCGCATTTTCATTACCGATTCAGATGCATGGAGAAATGGCAGCTTTATAGGGAACTTTAATATGAGAGCCCACAGTTACAAGGTAACGCTATATTGTGGTAAAAGTTGCTGAAAATAATTGTGAAGAAAACCAAATAAGGATATAGAATCAAAATCCTAAAAAATTGGGAAAATTCTGAAAAACATATGACAGCAATATCGAATATCTCGGTATTATTTCGTAATGAACATTCGTAGTGCGGGCATTTTAAAATTTAGGGTAAAAAAAATAACCCAAAACTAATTTTTGTGCACAGACGTTCCTTATGACCTCAAAAGTACATCCTTTTAAAACCCCTGACCCCTGGGGTGTAATATTTTTCATTTTACTCACAAACTGTAAGAGTTAGGGGAAACCGATTGTACCATAGTTGTGCAACAAATTCTGTGTACTACAAAAAATACAAGTGATTTTGGTTAGGGGGGATAGTCTAAACCTCACCATGTACCAGGGGAGAGGGGGGGTTAAAAAGTTGCTAAAAGAACATTACGTTATTAGTGGACGAACCCTACCTTCCGTAAGGCCGCGTCCACAGACACGCGGCGCGGCCTTACACATTTCATATTAAAACATGTTCTTAACTTGCCACACTGTCAATAATACTCTAAACAAGGACAGTGTAACCATCTTTTGTTCACCTGTAAGCTGCAAGAGACGTGGAAGACACAATATACATACATAGATATAAATTTTCAACTTATTGATCTAATGTTTGGGCCAGGGCTGGATGGGACACACCTAGATAGGTAATATTGACCTAAGTGTTTTCTTTTTAGAATAATTTTTCGGCTCTGAATACAAGTCTTTTTTATTAATTTTTTTGTTTTCCTATCTTTAGTTTTGTTGCTTCTTCGTTAAGTTACACTCAAAGGGTGGTGTATGCCTTTGATTGCTTCAAGGGAGCTTCTGGCGACAATACTGTAAGAGTCCACTGGTTTTCATAGACGATTGAGTGGCGGACGACGCCTGAAGACGCTCACACAGTCCGCAAAACAAATATCACTACAGCTGTACTATGACTGCCCACTTTAACTATTTCACACATTGTTCATGAGCATGAGCATTTATAACACCAAACACCTATTTCATATTATAAAGTCCACTAAAATCAATAAAACCCAACCGAACGCTTTGACCTTCCGCCAAAAAATCCCGCGTGTTTCAACAGTTTTTTAGGGTTTTGTACCGAAAGGGTGCAAACGGGACCCTATTACTGAGACTCCGCTGTCTGTCCGTCTGTCACAGGGCTCTATCTCTTGAACCGTTATAGCTAGACACTTCAAATTATGTATTACTATGGCTGCTAATAGAACATCAAATACTAAAAATAAGATAAAGTTAAAAATTAAAGGGGGTTGTCATACAAGAAACTTGTTTTTAACGCTTTTAACTAGATCTTTGTAATGGCATTAACTAAATTTGCACCGATTATGTATTACCTGTGGTATTACTATGGCCACTTTAACAACAAATACTAAAAATAACAAAATTAAACGGGGTCGTTATACAAGAAACGTGTTTCTTCAGTGTTTTAAAACATTGTACGGAGGTACGGAACCCTTCATGTACGAGTCCGACTCGCACTTGCCCGTTTATTTTTTATGATTTTTCAAAATAATTTGGTTGGCTTTATGTAGAGCCTGCTCGATCAAAGCCCTTTTTACAAGCCAATTTTTTTTTTACATGGTCTTTCTGTCTCTTGTAAAAAAATATTCTTTATTTGCTTTTTATGAGTTTATCAATAAATGTTCTTATATTTAAATAGTCTTTACTGACCTATTTAGGTATAGCAAATAGTAAAATAAATAACAATTAGTTTTCGTTTTTGGTACAATATTAGTTTCTATTCTGCTTTTACACAATTTTAATGTATGGATAACACTGTTATATATTTTACATAGTTTTTTGTTTAAGTATATTAATATACTTAGAACGGTCCACACAGTTTATTCAATACTCATGTCTTTCTTCTTGTTGTAGGTATTTAAGAGACGCGCTCTTGTAGCTGGAGTGCTTCTCATGTCTCTTTTCCCTTTTATGTTTTATTTTATGTTATGGGGCGGCCAAGGAACAAGCGGGTCACCTGATGGTAAGTGATCACCATCACCACTGCCCATAGACAACTGCAACACTCCATTTCTTCCACTAAGTTCTAAGTTTCCACATTTAATTTTTATGTTATTTGATCAAAAAATCTTTCGGATTTCCACTCCTCGTTTTCCTTTTATTTTTCATGCATTTATTTTGTTTATTTTTGTCTATGATTACCAATGATCAATTTGGATGCAGATACCCATGTCCAGTAGAGAAGAAAAAGCTGGAACTCCGTCCTTACTACCATCCTACTTAGAACCTGGTCTAAGGCAGCACAGCAACATACAATCAGGAACACACTAAAATCTAAGATAGAGAGACCTAAGAAACCCTTAGACTAAGTAAGATAGCTTGACTTACTTGAGTTAAGGTCCTAAGTAGGGTTACCATCCGTCCGGATTAGTACCGACATATCTGGACTTTAACTCTTGCCTGGACTTTGTACGGCTTTTTAATGAGTTGGGTATTATTTTTTTTAAAATTAAGAGTATGAGTTATAAAACTACATATTAAGTATATCAAATAATCTTATTAACCTCTCATAAAATCAAATATTTCTCAAATTTGTCACTGTTTTTCAGGAACCTTTTGTTGGCCAGACTACCAGTCCATACCACCAGAACTAAGTAGGTGTTTGCTTTTTGTGATTAAAAAGTCCGGAGTTTTATCGAAACATCAGGCTTTTTGTCAGGACTTTTCAAATTCCTAAATGGTATCCCTAGTCCTTAGGCCCTCAAACGGGGCAAAACAGTGCACCACCATCGGGTTTGGTTTTTCATTACATGCTTGACTTCGAGCCAGGTTAGCCAAATTTTCTTTGCACTGCAAATGTGTGCGGCCAGTTAATTCTGTTGCTGCCAGGTCTGCTTATACTCATTTCAGAACTCTTCAAAGAATTTACAAAATGGCCGACCTGAAAATCTGCATAAAATCTACACTTACCTTTATGTTTCTCATAGTCAAGCAGTGGGTAGACATAGCTTCTGTAGTAGCTGTACATAGCGTCTGTGAAACCTGACAGGCATGATGGGTTAGATGACATAGGCCGGTCCTCGAAGAGTAGCTGGAGAGCATTGTCGCCGTCAGGCGGCTGCTCTGCGTCTGCCATCTTGGTGCGCCGCTCCTAAACATAAAACAAATACCAATTATAAAAGCTGAATAAAATCAATAAAATTTAATTAACTACAACTTTTATAAATTGTGATTTAACAATAAATATTTAAAATATCTTTACTACATACATACTTAAGTAGCTACTTAATTATAATTTTAAAATCGAACGTTACTAATTTCTTTTTTTTTTTTGAGAAAATAAATGTACACAATATGTACCTACCTAGCCAAATGTAAAAAGAAGGATAAAAGAAAAGGCATTTAGCTGAAAGCTCGTATCAAGCCGTAAAATAAGAAAATTGAACACAAAAACAAAACAATCTTAATTTTTTTGAAGAATTAATCCGAAAAAAAGCAAAACTAACTTCGGATAATGAAGATCAATAATCAAAACAAAAATATAGTTCCGTGGTTTGTTAGTATCTTGTAAGCAGTTTCTTTCTTACTTATTTATTGAACTAGATATATTTTAATTTAATTTAGAATTATGGATTCTATACCTCTTAGAGTGACGGCTTTTCTCCACAGCAGCCAAAACTTTAATAAACAGAAAACTGAAAAAATGAAACTGCTTGCTGAAAACACGACACTGAATGAATGAAAAACAAGCGGCGGGCGAGACGAATGCGCCGCGCCGGATTCATGCGCCGAATGAAAACTACGAAAGTGAATGCCGATTGACCAATAGGCGAAGGATATTTTCGTTCATTCACATCAGGAGGTCAATTTTCAGACTTATGATTTTAGAACGAATAACTATAATGAAAAACTACGGCTGCGTAACATTACGTCGTTACTAGACGAAAAAAATTATAAATCATTATATAAAACTAAAACATATTTAATGAATGAGGGACTTTCCAGGCCACATTCCTTAAAAATCACATAGATGGCGCTGTGCAACGCTGGCAGTATGATTTTGAACCTTAGCCTGGCCAGAGTAAAAAAGTAAAAAAAATATTACCGATATTTCTATTTTCCTATGCTTTTTATGGTTTTTCTTGTTTTGGTAAATGGTATTAAATTTTTTTAAAGTTTAAAATAAAACGCAAATCTATAAACTCTATCCTAATTCGAGTTAAAAAACAGTTAAAAGACGCGCACTCAGGGATTGCGTCAATTTGCGTCAAAGTTTCTTTTGAAATTTCTAAATTTATAAACCTTTATGAGAGACGCACGCCGAGCTCAAGCCAAACTTTTTCGTCCATCGGTCCCATTACCATCACATCCCATATTAAACCTTCTCACAAAGAACTTTCTATAAATAAGCTTTAAAATTTCTTCCTGGCATATCAATTACTGATTCCGGCAATTTATCAACAACCCTATAAACTTGGAACTATTATTGTACATTTGTGTGTAGTGTAGATGTGTGATTACGGTGATTCTGATTGATCACTGATCTTGAGATTAGACGAACGATACCATTTCACTATGAAAATAGACCTCCAGAAAATAGAGGTTAAATACAATCTAGAATACTACGAAACGAGTAATATAATAATAATATTAATATCAAAAAAACAACATTGAAAATTAAACTTAATGCCACGCACATAAAGCCCATATTATCATAAACTGTTTAACGTTCCCAAAAAATGTACTGAAAGTTATATAATCATAACGGTTTCTTTTCCGCAAACTGTCAGTGCAATAAAGTAGACCCAGAGGAGAGCTAAAACTTTAGGTATATTTTTGACGTGACAACGTCTAATAACTCGATACTACGGGCTGCATGCACGAAAAAAATGACGTCATTGTCCCGTTACGCTCATTGTCGCGTTCCGCAAGCGAGAGCGCGGCACGAACGAGAGAGAGAATGTTTGACATTGTTACGTCAAACTACCGTCCGTAAACCCGTAAACCGACTTTACAGTAGTTTACAGACAACCAATTTTTTTACGAAACGGCTTTGTCACTTCGTAAGCATTCTAGCTCTGTTCTAGATTGTATACAATTTCTTTGCCTCCAGACTCTTCAGTTCAGTAGATAACATAACAATACGTCCCTTTCACATGTCATGTCAAATCAACGACAGGTATATTATTTCATTCAAATATCATTCGTTCATTCTTTGGGACAGGTAGGAAAAATTCTGGATTGGATGATTTCTGTGAATTTATTTAAAGAAATCGTGCTATAATTCAGCCTAACTATATTTTTAAATAATCACTTTACATATCTCTTCTACCTGAGATTTAAATATAGCGTTGATATCTGCTAAACTTCGCTCCGAGGACACAAGTAAGCCGACCTTTGATATTCTATTGTAAACATGGATAAAAAATTAACACTCAAGCAATTGTACGACATGTACAAGAGATGGGTGATCAATAACCCGAACCTGGTGACCGACGTGGAGACTGTTGCGACTTGGTCGTCCTACTTCGTCGCAGGGAAGATAAACAAATCTCCAATCATCTCCGAGCTTGTCTATTCATTGTCGAAGCTACTATCCCTGTTTAACGACAAGCTTATCCGGGAGGCCTACGGCGAGGTGCAGTACTACAGCTTCCGAGACCAGATAAAGCTGTGGCTAACGATAATTCACTACAGTGAAGTGTTTGTAGAGCTTGTAGCGAAGGATCGGTGCGCGGCGCGTGGCAAGTGGACTGTAGCGACGATATTGCAACTATTCAAGTGTTCCTCCGCCCTTATCCTGCTCTACAGGTACAAGGAGCTACCTATTCAGCACCCTCCAGTACCTGCTTTGCAGAGAAAGAAGTTTACTGAAGGCAAAGAGACTGACGAAAACTCAAACTCATTCTTCACCCTGAGAAGGTCAGGACGTGTTGTGCGGAGGGTCGATGGAGCCCCACCGGTCTCTTTGAGGGATTGGCAGCCCATCAAAGTAAATGATGGTTCTGGGAGCACTGGTATAGATGTAAAAGACCTTTTGTATGCTGAAACTTTACACATATTGAAACCGATAATTCATCTTTTAGCAATGAAGGCTTTTGGGACCAAAGCATGGAAGCAATGGCTTGTATCACTCAGTATTGACATAGCGAGCATGAGGCTGTACAGTAGACACATGAAGAATCTTTCATACGAACAGAGGTTGGAAATAAGCAGAAGAAAGCTTGGACTTGTCTTATACTTATTAAGGAGTCCAATGTACAACGGTTATTCTAAAAACGTCATAGAGGGATTCCTCACTTCTCTGTCAAAGAAGATACCTATCACATCAATAGTATGTGGGCCAATCATTCAGTATCTTAGCCACTGGCAAGACATATACTTCTACATGTGGGCGTCATAAATTAATATTACCATTTTGTAACAAGTGCCAAAATTATAAGGAATGGGTAGTGTAAGGCCTGGTTTGATATAAAGGAGAATGATACCTAAAATCCACCTAAGTGTGAGATAGGTAATTTTTATTATATGTTGGGCTAGATCGTAGAATTGATCATTTCATGATATATCCTACCATTTCATAAAATGGTTATTTTTCATAATATGGAAAATACTCGCTCATGAAGTGAATCAATTGATAAATATACAGTGTTAAACTATATGAAAAGCTAAATGCATGGTTGCTTCATGATATGAACAAACATTAGTAATAACATCGTAAAAAGCACTGTTAGAGGATTTCAATCTCAAATAGTGGTATCTCCTCCTTTGATGTCATGGAAGCAAATTAACAACATGGCCATACGTTGATTGGCATACTCGTATCATCAAATGTTGATGCGTAAACAATATGGTCAGTTGTAGCTAGCCATATCATCAAATACAACTATTTCATGAAATGGTCGCCCACATCATAAAAAGATCAATTCTACGATCTGGCCACAACATATATATATATATTTATATAGGGTCATTCCATGACAAATGATACTAAGGGTGAAAAAATAAATATGTACTTTTCGCATTAAATCTGATGAATTTTGAAAAAAAACATTCCAAATTATGTGTGATAAAAAAAAACTAGAATAGACGTGTAATTTTTAAGTTATTTAGTCTTCAAAATCTGTACTCAAGTGAACTGGCTCTGAATGACCACTGTGCCTCTATTGGAAATGAAAAATAAATACATATATATGTATATCATAAAGTAAGTTAAAGTCCACCATGAAAAATAAAAGCGGCCAAGTGTAAGTCGGACTCGCCCATGAAGGATTCCATAGCAGCAAGTAACATTATATAAAAGTTCTAAAGGTAAATTGCGGTTTACGATTTATGATGTATTAAAAAATAACTATCTATGATACCGAGTCCGCTATGGTTTTAATTGATAGTACATACTTTGAGGTATATACCACATTTTTTTCAAAATTATTTTAGTAATATTTCAAAAGTTAGGGGGGACACTTCAAATTTTAACTTTGTAATAGATTATCTCAAGACTGGGGGGTTTAATCTACATAGTTTCAAAGCAGTTTTTGTTGCATTTTAAAAGACATTTTCAACGATACCCCACACATTGGGGTTAGTCCAATTTAATTTTTTAAATTCACTTTTCGTTGTATGGGAGGGGGGGCTGAAAAAAAAACATTTCATAATTTTAAAAACCAACTTTTGGAACTTCAATATCTATCTCTCCACCAATTTTCGTGACAATCGGTGCAGTAGCGGCGGAGTTCGTACTCCGCCGCTACTGCACCGGACAGACAGACAGACGGACAGACGAAACTATAAGGGTTCCTTGTGGACTACAGAACCCTAAAAAAGGATAATTAGTTAAAGTACACTATATAAATTTAGTGTGCCAAATACAGACATGATATGACCTGTATTTCAATAACAAAATGACATGTTCTCTAACGCTACAAAAGTTAATCTAAAATTCATGTAGCTTATTGTGACTGTCATTAGCCCCTGTAGGAGGAGGTAACAACATTTTTCTGTCTTCCCTGTTTTTAGCCATAAGGTAACCATTTTACATAATGTATAGTGAGGTGAAGGTGAGGCAAACAGCTCTTGAAATATGTGTATTGTTGATAATGTCGTACTAGTTTTTGCTGAAATAATCCCATAAATGTATTTCTGTAGCATTCTACTTTATAGTGAATTGGGCCAGATTTAGTTAGCTTGTACACTTACCCTGTATTCATAAAAAATCTGCAATGAAATCAGTTTATAGTATAATGCAACTAATTTATGGAGCACTGTTTTTTCTGCCAATCGCAGTCTGCTCTCCGTAAATTGTAAGTAGTCACGTCTAAGTGACCAAGCATACTCACTATATGGCTGATTTAGGTCAGGCAGGCAGATTTTTTATGAATATGAGGGCTAGATAATAAGTGCAAATTTTTTATTGCAATAATTATAAGCTTAAGTTTTATGTATGTATTGACTAGTTAACAAATATTATTCTCACTCGTATGCCTATGGATGACAGCCATATCATACTGCTGGTTATATGGGAAAAATAAAGGAGTTATTGGTTTCGTCGGGTTCACTGGTAATAATGTAAATAGGGTACATTCGATGGATGAAAATTAAATCATTTCCGAAACAAGTGGGGGGGGGGGGGGGAGGGTGACTTAATAAATCAATAATGAAACACATGTTCTGTAGATATGTCCCAAGCTAATCTGTGGTCGTGGCGACAGACGACTGGCGAAACGCGGGGGCTCGTCCGTCAGTCGCTTCACAAAAGTGCATGTCATGCACTATGTCGCTAAAAGTTACAAGTGAATGTTTTTAGGGAAATATGAGTAGGTATATGGATACTAACAAATTTTTGTATTGAAAAGGTAATATTTTTTCATCCAACGAACGCCCAATAAGAGGAACCAAGGTGTAGGACAGTATTTCTATTCATTCCATTGCTTTGGTGTATGTTATAGGTACTTATTATCAATATGGCAAAATAACTAATGTTATTAGCAAGTGCATTGTTAAGTTTTAAATCACACGACGTGATATAATAATATTAATTTTTAGTCAGTTTGCAGGTTTTGCATTTGCATAAACCTGTAATTGAAAATTCTATGTACAGTGGGCCACATATAAAGGATACTACCCCCATACTATTGGTACTATTATATACGATTGGGGGTATACTTTTCTATGTGGCCCACTGTACCTATTTGTTTCTTATGCCTGACAAAAGGAAATTACCTATTTGACCGTAGTTTGACTTACAACGTATGTTGGTTGGAGATGTTTTTTTTTCCCTTACGCTGGGAATCCATTTGCTGAAATTTAGATGATGATTTTATATACATTGCTGGTTTCGTAATGATACAATTTTGACCGAGCGTTGTAAAACGAGCGATGTATATAAAATCAGCATCTTAAAATCAGCATAGTGGATGGGGGGCCTCAGTTATAAACGCCCCAGGGCTGCCACACACGTGTTGCAGGCCTTTCAATATGTTCATGGTATTATTGTATCATGGTCTTTGTATGTATATTATTGTTTGTAAATTAAAATCAAGGGTGAAATAAAATATAAAATTATTCCATAAACTAGTATTTATTTACCTTATAATAAACAATGACACATTATCCAACAATGCAATTAAACAAAACTTGATCCAAATTCGATTTAGTATAACATATTATATAATTTGGTAAGGTAAGGTACAATCATAAAATCATATTTCAGTTGGCAACCAGAGTGCAGTATTGAAAAAACCCTACCTTTTTATTGCCCTCAAAATCCAGGAAAAGTGACCCTCCCTCTTTAACCGGGTCTGAACCAACGACCAAAGATTCGATTTATGATATGTTGGCTACTAACACATACCCTGACACATATTTATCCCTTACGGCACAGAATAGGAACTAGTACTCGCGTAAGAAGTCTCACTCAGCAAAGAAATATCTACTGAATGTGGTTAGCGATATGGTTTAATTTAGCTCACGTCAGAACTCTGCACCTTTTCGTTTAGATACCTAGACATACATCCATTGCAGGCCAATTTCATCCTCATTACTCTGGACAAACGGTTTGTGTAACTGAATTTACCACTCCGAGAGGCCGCCGCGCGCTTAGTAATAATGTAGGTGTATTTTCGATGCCTAAACGGGGAGTGACACAGGCCTGCTCACGGGGAAGACAGCGCAAGGGTGGCAAGCAAGCAATACTGCCTAGCGTAGCAAGATTTCGAATTATTCTAAAATGAAAAATATAGATTGATAGTTAAGCCATTGAAATTTTCTTTACTAGGTATTTTAAAATCTCAAGTCGCGATGTTCCTAAAAAGGATTAAAGCTGATCCTACCAAATTTTTCATAACAAAATAGGGCCTGTGGATTTTTCAGATAATACTCGTACTGCACAACTGGTTTTTAACTAGGTCAGAAGGATTTTCACGGCCAAATTTTGCGAATTTATTTTCGTTAAAAATAATTACATAGCATCTAGTCTAGTAATGATTATTACATGTGACGACAACAACCTGTTTACACGACATTGATATGACAGCAAAGTGTATTACTTGATATAGTACGTTCAAAGAAATTACATACTATTTTTTGTGTAGGGTACAGCTTAGCTAATAAGTTTTACAAGCACAAAAACTTAAAACATGACAATACAAATTATATGTCACTAATATATTCAATTCTGTTCAGACATTTAGGAGTTAGCGGAAAAAACTAACATAGGTACAAAAATCTCTATATATGTGTGCGAAAATCAGTTTTAACTATTTGAATACACCGGTTAATACGCTTCGTTCATAACAAGTAACGTACAACATGAAAACAAACATTACACGCTCTGGAACGGAATACTAATCAAAAACAGGGTACTTACTGCGATGTGCAATGAAACATTTTTGTTGCATTTTTGGTGTAGCTGTATAAAAGATACGGGGCTCTCGAGCTGTTACAACCACGTTGATAAATAGAACGTATACACGTTCTATTTATCGACGTCGATCTCTCATGCGACAGATCGACTTCGATTTTCCAATGGCTTTCTACAAGGCCGGTCCACGGACACTCGGCGCCGCGTCCGCCGCGGGCTACCAGGTGGACCGCCCGCGTCGCCAGGCGACAACCGTAAAATTTCCATAGTTTGTAGTTGCGGCTGCCGCTCAAAACTAACTATGGAAATTTTACGGCGGCCCGCCTGGCAACCCGCGCCGCGTGTCCTTGGACGCGGCCTAAATGTACTTAGTTCTATTGCTACGATTTACTGTTGCATATGTCCACATACACATCGCGTTACTTGTTGGGGGGAAATCTAGAGATACATTTCTGGTTGTAAGTATGAACTACAATGTACAGTATTTATAAGTATAATGTACAATCACTTTTCATTGCTCAGAGAATATTTAGCTTTACAAAAGCGAAACTTGCAAACGGAACTTTTAAAAAAAAAAACCCTATTTCTGAAAAGCGTAGTAACCGACCGAATTTTTGTAATCTATCCTTATCTACGAGTCCAATTGGTTTCTCGAGCTATTTGAGAGGTTTAACGAGGTTTGGCATCGCCACACTCAATGAACTGAGGTCGGTATACGTATCGGCTTTGGTCTGTAAGCGTGATGATGCACTATCCAAGGTAGACCTCATTCATACGCTCTTGCAGCGTAACTGCTGGCTGGGCGGACTCAGAACAGAACAGAAAAAAAGAATACATTCTGCAAACAAAGTATTCAACGCGCCACTATCTATAGTGAAAGAATTTTGACATTTGTTATATTGAGAAAACATTGTGCTGCCATTACTGAAAAAGATATCATTTTCTAGATTAATTTATTGACTAATTCATAAATTTGGCCAGATAATGTGGAAAAACTCCAAAAATCAGGCTACAGTACGATTTTACTGTTTCCCGCGTGTTTTTCAGCCTCGCTCTACGAAACATAACAGCATATTTTGTTGGAGCAAATAATTTAATTAATTGCAAGCCCTTTTGAGCTAGCATTAAGGCGACGATCGCTTGCCAGCATCGAGTGAATTGCTTGAAACAGAAAGAAGGCTTTACGTACTACTCGGTGAGCAAACATGAGTATCAATTTTGGCGAATAAACATTTTACCAAATTGTTGCCACGATTTTTTTTCCGCTGACGTTTTATTCAGAAGGTATTTCACGGGTTTTTCTATTCGTAAAAAATAAACTATATATTACTCTTTATAGTTTTCTGGCAATGCTGGCAAGTATGCGTCAGCCTTGACCTATCTAATTTATAGGTAAACCGACCTGGATTCCGCCTGATCGATTTATAGAATGGGGGGACGAAGAGGGGGGAGGGGGCTGGGGGAGCCTCTTAAATATATAGCCATATATTTGGATATATGTTCCTCAGGGAAAGGTATTCAATATTGTAAAATTCCTGTATATTTTGTTAGACCTTTATAACACGCTCCCCGTACTCCCCCCCCCCCCCCCCCACCCTCAGGCGGTTCACCTATATTTACATTTATTAGTAGACAAGCAACAGCGCCATCTGCGTCTACACCATGACAATACAAATTTACATTATATTATAACATACAATACTATAGAAAATTAATCGTAAAATCCATAAAAATAAGTTACCAATTTGTACATAAAAATAGTTAATTAAACCTTAATTAATTATATAGCTAAAATATAATATTATGCAATTTAATAACCAATTTCTTAAAATGATTTCGATATGACGAATAAACCGCTAGACTGAGTACATCAACCTATTCAAATTTATTGCAATTTCGCCACTATTACCGATGCACAAAGGTGCGAGAAATTAAACATATCGCATTCATTGTTTTATTTAACATTAAGATTCTAAATTTAAAATAAGGATTCAACATGGTGATTCGAAGTCACGAGAGTGCAGATGGTTGGACAGTATTTCCAAGATAGGATTTCATGATTTTTCCTGAATTCGCCTATGTATATTTAATTCAGAAACTTGTATTAGCATCGTTGTCGTTCCACCGCCCTGCCCCCTCACTCCTCTGGCAAGGCCCCAGTCAAGCGGCACATATATTATAAGTACTAATAACAATTTCGATTATTTTCATAATTTGCCCCGATTGTCCAAAATTCGTAAAGCTCAACATGACACTTCAGTCGCAAATAAAGCTAGTAAAATATTTGATAGCTCGCTCACGTATACAGGCCGGCTGAAACTTTATTAAATAAACCTATTAACTTGCATGCATCCCTTATTTGTACCTATTTTACGTAAATAGGAGATATTACTGCAATGTTCTGCCGCCAGAGTGCAGCATTAGCGCCGACCGTAAACAAATGTTTGGGAATGACAACTTACAATAAATTTGTGAAATTATACAGGTAGGAAGGAGTATAGTAGTAGTAGTCAGTAGGAAGTTATAAAACACCACAACACAGAACGTATTAATTGAATGAGTGAATAATAAATAAAACTATTAAAATTAAATACAAAATATGACATGTAAAATGACAGCAGATTGTTTACAGTATGTGCTAGTGCCGCCATATGCGCCGAGTTTCGCGTAATATGTCCTATTGTAAATGCAATAATTAAATAAATAAAAACAATTTTGATAATTCAAGTATGTTACTAAACACGATAAAATCAAGTAGCTGCTCTTTCACTTGTAGTGTTTTTTTCAGTTAGCCTGTTCTACATCAATAACTGAACGTTTAACAATGCTTACCATTATAACATCAACGTTAACTTCTAATATCTATTACGTCTGGGGTTAATCTCAGAACCAAATTTCCATTTTTTAAAACATTAAACCGTATTTAGAAGCTCTCAAATGTCGGAGCGGCTTGCTAAACCTGCTTTATACTTAAGGACCTTCCACACAAACAAGTAGGGTCTTATTATTAAAAAAACATAAGACAAACGAACTGTCAAGAAGGCGCCATCGTAAACTTAGATATGACACTAGTGCACCACTTCGGAGTTTTTGGCTTTGATACCCAGCCACAGAATACAGTAAGAGTAAACAGAAAGGAATCTCCTAAGGTACGCGCAATATGCGTCCCCGTTCCCCGCAGCCGCACCTCTCCCCCGGTTCTTGACGGCCAACGTGAGTCATCGAAGTGAAAACGGGGGAGAGGTGCGGGGACGGGGAACGGGGACGCATATTGCGCGTACCTTAGGAGATTCCGGCCTGTGACCCAGCCTTGCGCGCCGGCCCTAAGGCTACCCGCCTTGCTCCTCGTATGGCGAAGCGCAGCGCAGAGCGTATTTCGCCGCCAAGTATTATCGACTTTGTTGGCGTTGAAATAAGATCGAATACGGACTACAGTAAAGTACAATTGTCGGCGACAAAATGGCGGCTCCCGCCCGACCCGTGTTAATTAATTTTCTATCTTATTTCAACTCACACAAAGATGATAATGCTTTCGCAGTGAAACATGCTCTGCGCTACGCTTCGCCATATGTGCGCCGGCCCTTATGATACAAGTGTGGTAAGATCTTCATTTCAGTTGAGGCGGGTTGGAACACAAGCGGGCGAAGCGTTTCTATGTTCGAAATGAACAGTACCCGCGTGTGCCCTGTGTGCCATACAACGTTTTTCAACACATTACTAAAGAAAAAAAATGTTAAATAAAATTTCACAACAGCAAATTATAAATATGGCGCACATATGGATTTCTATAGTACACGTTAGGAATGTGTTGAAAAATATCTTTTTTTACTGCACTGTAGTAAGACCTTACTAACTACTAAAATAAAAGCTTTCAGTGTTACAAACAATATGAGCGAAGTTTTACAGTACTTGAAGTTTGTAGTATTTAATTCAATTGCAGTTAAACAACAAAAAATATCTAATAGACTATACACGTACCAACGGTACGTGTATAGTCTATTATAGTCAGCGATGGTCTCTGCGCGGGTAGCATTGCATCGCCGACAAAGTAAAATCTTGTGAAAAATAGATTAATTTTGGTTATTATAGATAGTGTATTAACGTGGCCGATGCCACGCTGTTAAAATCTAAAATGTATTACTTTAAATAACTCAATTTCAATATAACATCAAAAATATATGTGCAAGATAACATTTGAATTTATTACAGTTGAGCAGTTTTTAGGAACAGTTAAATTCTAATAAAATCTCTAATAAGTAGGCCTTCAACTTAGCTAAAGGAAAAATTGTATTTCGGGAATTGTTTAAAACTTTAAAAAGCATCCCACCTCTGAATGCTCCAGTTCTAGAATTTTCCGAGACATTATTTTAGAACTGTTCATTTACTGGTCGAATAGCAGGGATAGAGTTATGGAAAGAAAGGCTAAATGATAAAAAAAAATATATTTACTAGGCAGTTGCCAATGGATAATTCAGAACCGACTATAGGTCTGTTGTAGTGGATAGAAATCTTATCATTGACAATCGCACATGTTCAGAACTTCTGATACATTTTATAATACCTAATATACCTCTAGAGTAGTACAGTACAGTTTTACGAATTGTAAAGGTATTGATAAGATTATTATTAACTGATTACTTTTAATTTACGTGATATGGATCAGTCGAGTGGCCAAATATTCTGATAATGTCACGGTCTAGTTAGTAATTACTAGACACAATTTTAAGGACAAATTCAGTCAGTTTAACAAAACAAAATCAAGGGCTTAACTAAGGAATCGCAAAACAAAGAAACAGATTTTTTACATGTTGACTGTATTTTTAATCAATATTTTCTTTGATTTTTAGAATTTCCCATTATGATAGTAGTTCGTATTAGTATACTAAAATTTGCGTAAGTGATTTATCCGTCAGTATGTAGGTATAACTTTTATTAAAAATATTATAAAACTTTCAAAATATACAAATAGTAGTCGTCGACTTTTATATATTTTGTTTATTTATCAAACTTTATTATTCCAAAGTAAAAATATATGTTTAACAAATAGCGGCCTTAATGCTAAGAACATTCTCGCCCACTCTACCATAGGGATGAGCAGAGAAAATTATGAGGCGTATAAAAGCAATAAAATATAGTACTTATGTAATATACTATACATACTATATATTTGTATATATCAGAATGAATACCTACTTACACAATACATACATATATATTTTGTTTTCCTTCGTCAATAAGATTAAAAAAAAGAAAATTCCGTTTAATTTTTTGTAGTTTTTTTTTAAATACCTACCAAATAATTTTTAGATGTCAGATAAAAAAAGACAAAAAACTTCATCACAGTTTTTGATACCTTAAGATTTTAATCATTTTTTATGTGATGTTATAATTAAATAAGTAACAATTTTCTTTGTAAGAATAAGTAACTAAGTTATTTTTATAATAAGTGTATAAGAAGCGAAAGAAGTTTGCAAGGATCGTAGCAATTGGAGATCCATAGTCTCTGCCTACCCCTATAAGGAACAGACGTGATAGTATGTATGTACGGAAGAAAAGACAAAGTGAGCCATGTTTACATATCTAAACGAGCTAATAATATTTAATATATATAATAATATTTAATATATATAATAATATTATTACATTAATAATAATATTATTATTATATAGACTTAAGATAATTTTAATATCTTGCCTTTTTACAACATTCTATATTTTTCCTTACCAACCTTATGCACCATAAGCCGATGGACAGATCCATAAAATTATCATTTATTCATTAAAATATTTAAAAACTAATACACAATTTAAAACATTTAATGTTAGACCATAATTTATTTAATACTTATCTCAAATGTTTCTGTACGAAAATTAAAGATATTTTTTAATATGAAAGAATTGAAAGATCAATATGGAATGTGGTACTTGAAAGAGTAGTAATAATATTTAAATTTGATGCGGACTGAAAGTCGTGGCAAAACATAATTACAGGAATTATTCAGATTACAAACTATTAAAAACTATACATTATAAATAAGCATATAAGAGGGTACATTCATACAACAAAATATTAATATAAATTTGCTAAAATAAATACATTGACAGCCATATTTATTCTTATTATGGTCCGAGTCCACTAGTAGGACAAGATTAAGAAAGTTCTAGATTTTATATACAACATCATCCAAAAGGCAAAATCCCTCATTAATTTTCTTTCTTGAAATAAATTTTTAAATATATGTGTCGACCAAAATGGCTAATTCTTTCGGCTTACTTCCCTTGAACTAACCCGCACATTGTTAGAATACGTTCAGACAGTGATAGCTTTGCTTAAGATAAGAAATTGCACTGTAGCATTCTCTACAAGTATTTTCAACTTGTAGAACTCTGAAACAAATAAAACATATTTTGTAAATTTAGTTTATAATTAAATTTTTAACAAAAAAAAACAACCAACTTCAATAAACGCCTTTAAATAATAAGAGTTTCTTCCATATCTCCAAAGTTCTTCATCATATCTTCACCAAATTAAAATGGGACCAACTTGGTAGTAAAGGCTTTCAAATAAAAAATGAATTATCAAAATCGGTTCACAATTGGCTAAGATATCACGTAACAAACATACATTTAAAAAAAATACAGTCGAATTGACAACCTCCTCCTATTTTGAAGTCGGTTAAAAATAGATTTTATGCGTTCAAAATGTAGTACTTAGGCTGGCTTCACAGCTGTACGGGAGATTCGTGAGGCGCTAGAACATCGTTTTACCAGGTAGGGCCCGTACAACGTCAGCGGCTAAATCGTACTGAACACTCGTTCCAGAGCACTGCGGGCGCGTCCCGTACGGGTCACCCGTATCACGACCGAACCGTACGGATCTCCCGTAGAGCTATCAAATCAGCCTTAAACGAAATAAATAAACAAAGAAATGGGAGAATCTGAATAATATTAATAGGCGATGCGAATAGCAACCCATCACTATTATAATTTCCTTTTTCATGCCCACCATCACGGTAAAAGTTGCCTGGTTCTTACCGCCCTACGCCCCGTCTGCCCCGTTAGGGATAAAGACGTGATAGTGTAAATATATTTTTTTGTCCAAACACACCACCTTGGAGACCATTTTGGTCCAAACGTTGAATGTTTATCTATACACATATATCAGACATTTTATCCACCAGCCAAATTTATAGAGCAAGTTCAGTTCATGATACAGAACTACTTTTCATAAAAACAATTAACAAAAAAATTTGATAAAATTCACCTTCCCATACAAATAAGCGCTCAGCCAAACAGATTTTGTATGGGAGGACGAAAAAATTTTAAAGATTCTTACTAACTTTTATTATAGAAAGTAGTTCAATATCATGGGCTGAACTTGCTCCAAAAATTTGGCCGGTGTTTAAAAAGTCACCCTGTATACTACTACTTCTGCTACGTCCCTAAGGTGAACTGGTAGACAATGCTTAGCATTAAGTTTTACCTTTTGTATTATAATCGTTAGATTATTGTGCAATAAATATTAAATAAATAAATAAAATAAATATACCTATGTATTTTTTATAAAATATAGAATCGTTGAGTTGGTATCTCATGATGATTTGTCCGTATATATTTATTTATTTAGGCGACCTCTGTGGCCTAGTGGTCAGCCTGCCAGGCTGTCACACCGGAGGTCCAGGGTTCGATTCCCGGTCAGGTCAAGATGGAAAATGATCTGTTTCAGATTGACCTGGGTTTTGGATGTTTATCTATATATGTATTTGTTATAAAATATAGTATCGTTAAGTAACTATCCCATAAAACAAGTCTCAAACTTACTTACTCAATCTGTGTGATTTGTTCCTATAAATTTATCTATTTATCTTATTTGTGTGCTTCATGCAGCCGGAAGTAACTAAATCCGCTAGTTTCCAACGTGTCAAATCAGATACTTTTTTCTCAAAGTCAAAACAAATATTTTCTATGAGATTTGTATGAAATATCGGACTGTGACGTCATAGTTTCTTGGAGTCAAGTAGCGCTCTTAATATCCGTTTTTCTGAATTAATAAATCTAAAATCACGTGATCATGTTCAAAGTGGATGTGATCAATGACAAGTGACATTATTTTGTGACATTTTATTCTCTTAACAGTACCAAATATTTTATTTTTGACCCAGGAAACTACCCAATTATAACATAGCTACACTCTCACCAGTTTAGTTGTTGAGCCAGTCCCACGAGTCCTCGTCCCGCTTCTTAGACTCGGGAGGGGGGCTCGAGACGCCCACTTGGGACAGGTCCCGAGCGTCCAAGTTGTTGCGGGTCGTTACGGACTCCTTCCACGGCTGGGTTTGCTCATTCCTGGCAAAAGGAAACCAGTGTTATTCTAGATGCCTTGAACATTGTAATACAGGCTGACTTTTTATACACCGGCAGAATTTTTGGAGCAAGTATAGTAGGTGGATAAAAAGTCAGCCTGTATATGCCAAGCACTCTCCCTCCACCCTTTAGTTTTCATGTAGTACAATTTAATTCAATTCCAAATATCTTTATTATCATAGGATAATTATAAGATCTCTTAATAATAGTACTTGATAAATATGGTTTTAAACAATTTTTTACCACTGCGAGTAGGGCTTCGCTTCAATGTGGAGCTCTTCATAGCTGCGTAGCTCTGTGACTGGAAGTGTTTTGACGAATTGAGACTGCGTTCGCGTGTTTAGGGAGCTCCAACAGCGGTTGTTAAAACAAACTATAATGTATTACCACTGCGAGTAGGGCTCTGATGTGGAGCTCTTCATAGCTCCGTAGCTCTGCGACTGGAAGTTGCCTGACGCGTTGGAAGCGCGGCGCATCTCCGTGGTACCACCCAGGGAGCTCCAGCCGCCGCGGTTGTTCACCTGCTTAACAATATTTTATTTAAAAACGTTTTTTATCATAATCAGGTCTTTTTTAGTCTCCACTGCTGGAGGACGACCCCCTCTGTAGTACCAAAGCCATATATTAGCCAGAGCAGTCAGAGAATTTGGCCTACACTCTCCACGCTGGCCAGACGGGTCGGAGAGGTCTCTTTGATGTGTCTAAGCTTTGTTTAGCTTGCGTTACCTAAGTCGCCTTCTACGACATCCACGGGAAGAGTTGGAGTGGTCCTATTCTACTCTGCCGGGAACCACACAGCTAATTATTATGAATATTATAAACTTTTTTTATAATTAGGTATTTTTTTTTATTTTGCATTTAATAATATCACCTGTCATTAATCATATCAACTGTGAACGTGATTTTAGATTAATTAACGCATAAACTTTGACTACAAAAAACTATGTCGACACGGTTTAGTATTTCATACCAAGACTAGAGAAAATGTAGGTCGATTGGATTTTACGATCTGCGCGGGAAGAGAAGCAGCTGGTACATGGTAAGTTTTGTCTTTGCTCCCAGACCAGCATGGAAGAAATGAAGAAATGCATGTGAACTTTTTAATTTTAAAATTCATGGTGCGTTACACATAGAGAATACAATCCCGAGCATGTTTATCAATCCCGGGCTTACGGGATTTTTGAAGCCTTTTCCCGGGATCCCGGGCCTATCCCGGGATTAGACTATGTGGTTTCTAATTGGGCTAAAATAAAAAAACACGAGTAATTAAAAAAAAATGTCTTTCATGTCTTTGCACAACACAAATCAGAATAATAATAAGAAAAGAAAAAATACAAACCAAAAAATACTATACTTTTGCAAGAAATTAAAAAACAGCACAAAATAACTATTTAGAATTTCGAAAATATAATCGCAGAAATATCAAAGCATCCAATGTTTGACTTCCAAACCTTGTTCGTAGTTTATTGCCAACATAAGCAGCAGCTGAAAACGCTCGTTCAGCTTCTACACTGGTTGGAGGAATAGACAACAGATACTTATATGCTGTTTCTAAGTGATATCCACGAACTCCTCCATTTTCGAACAGGCTCATTTCACGTCTAATACTATTTGCCAACCCCAATTCATTTTGTACTTGTACTTCAGGATCTGGGGATTTCATACTCTTGTTAATTTCCAGCTGTAACTTTTCCTTTAATGTCAATTGGGGTTGGGAGGTTTCTGACCTTAGCTCCTCATTTGTTTGTGATCCTGACCTTGCTTCTTCTTCCGTGTTATCTCGACTATTAAGTCTTTTAACAATACTCTTTATTTGCTTCCTCACTAAAGCCTGTGTCGGAACTGGAAATAAGTCGTGCCATTCCAAATTCGATAATAACTGATTTTCATCATCCATTCGTGGATTTTGTAAATAATTTAACACGCCAGTTAAATCATCACTTCGTCGTTGCTTTATACGTTCCACTAAGGATGTTTTAAGTTTTTTGGCAAGTGCTGAGTTTTTACTAGACAGTTGTTTTATAAGAAATTTCAAAGCGGCATCAGCTGTGCATAAATTAGCATCTCGCCGACAGATTGCTTCTACTGTCAATTTAATTGGGGTCAGCACATCAACAATTTTACTGTACCTGTGTAGTAAATAGTGGGTACCTACGTATTGTACGCGTTGCTTTTTGTCGTAATGTATTAAAATAATCTAGGCAAGGTTATTTTCAAGGCGCAACGGACTACGGAATACAAACTAGACTTGTTTGTGGCAATCCCGAAAATCCCGAGATTAGCCAAGTACAGTCCCGGGATTTTCGGGGCCAGAAAACGGTCGGGATCCCGGTATTATTAGTATTCTCTAGTTACACATCTCCCTTTATAATGGGATGGGATAATCCGCTAGTTTCCAACATGTCAAATCAGACACTTTTTGCCTAAACGTAACTTAGTTTAAAGTGAGAACGTTAAGCTTTACTACGCATATTTGCGAAAAACGGCCACTTTTGGTAAATGTGCGTAGTAAAGCTTAACGTTCTCATTATAAACTGTAAACAGTAGTTCATAAAATACTTTGAAGGGCTATCTAGGACTTGATAGTTGCAAAATTTTAAATGATGTCTCAGTTTTCTTTGAAATGATTTATTTTAAATGGGGGCAGCACTGGACCTCGGAAAATTCAGGTACGGCCTTAACTCAGAAGCTAAGCAGCTTGGATTGTCCTGGAGTGAGATCAAGAACGCATCGGTTGACAGATCGGATTGGCGACGTGTTGTGTCTGCCCTTTACCTCTAGGAAGCGAAGAGAAGAGACTTATTTACCTTTTCAGTGACAGTGGAAGCCATCTCGGAGACTTTTTGCGTGGCGATGCCTCCGTATCGCACGGCGCTCTCGGTGGCTGTGCGGGCCACTTTGGTGACCGACGACGTGAACATTGACCAGCCCTGGAATTTATAATTTGAACATATATGTAATCCTACTTGATCTGATGATAGAGTGACGTCATGCGAAATTTAGATGCGCTATATCTTCGTCATTTATTGTTTCTCTGAGAAAAGAAGAAATATGTGTACAATATTTTTTAATAATCTAAACGATGGGCTCAACGTCTTTGGGTCACTGACTTACATATGTCTACCTAATTTAAATTCAATCGGTCCAGCAGTGTCATAGCAAATTGGCTGAGACAGACGGATGTATAACGTAAATAAATGAATTTCAAACATAGGGGCCACTTCTGGGGAGTGAGTTTGAAAATAAAAAAAAGATCTACAAACTATGTTGTGTGGTGAAATATCAAATGAAAGCGGCTTGTTGTAAGAATCTCAAATATATATTTTATATTAATTTTAAAATAAGTATGAAGTTATAATTAATTTTTTAACAAAAAAAAAACAACCTACTTCAGTTTTTTTTTTTAGGAGTTTCTTCCATATCTCCAAAGTTCTTCATCATATCTTTAACAAAATAAAATGGGCCAACTTGGTACTAGAGGCTTTCAAAAAAAAAAGAATTATCAAATCCTCCTTTTTTGAAGTCGGTTAAAAATAGGCGAAATTTTACCACCCCTTATTATTTCCGAAACGAATGGGCCTAAAATAATGAAAATACATTTTAAAAATAGTTCTTTACCTAACCTTCAACCTATAAATTTCAAGAAACCTATGAGAAGTACGGAATCCTCTTTATGCAAGTTTACCTTGCACTTGACCAGTTGCGATGACGTCACGCGGTCAGTATCCCTATCGCCACAGAATACATAAGAGTCAAACAGAATGGTCTCTCACAGCGTCTCCCGCAAATTGGCGTCCCCGCACCTCTCCCCCGCACTTTGTGAGCTTTGACGGCTCCAAACCAGGGTTTAATTACTAGCCGCACGCAATACGCGACGTGTGTTGTCTTGAGAACTGTCAACCAATAGTAACCATCATGGTGAGAAGGTGCGCGTATAATAATTGTTTATCCACCTAATACTCTAAAGAACGTATATTTCATACATTTCCAAATGATGAAAACAGGTAAGCAAAGCAACAATATAATTTCACGTTATTACCCAGCAACCATCTTGAGTATATACCCTTCTCGCTCTCTCGTATTGGCGGGAGATACACAAGAGCGAGATTGTAACATTCCGGTAATGTTACATAGGCTCCTCGCTCACAGGTAATCACTTACACGCAGATGCAAACTAGATTTACGCGGGTTATAGTGCTAAATGCCATTGTTGACAATGACAACTTGACATGCTGTGCGTGTCAATTTGTCATCATCATCAAGCGTGATAATCATTTGTTTATTTTTATTGAATTTATTCATATAATTACCGTATAGTTTTGCCCCGAATATGCAAATTACTATATTACAATAGTGAATTAGTGAAATTAGTGCGTTACATTATAAATGACTCAATAATAATCAGTAAAGTGAACTAATGGTGAAATGGACAATGGACATAATGAAAAATATTTGTGAAGTGATATTATGTAGCTGTTTCCGACTTTCCTGTAACATTTAATACATATAAAACAGAATATTTTTTACGTCATAGTGTTCGCAAATCTTCCGGTAATCGTAAATATGTCGAACTCGTTAGTAGGTAAGTATTACAATAATTCTGCGGTGCGACCCTAAGTATAAAACTCACACATCGACGTGTGTACAGATAAATTGTTTCGTTTGTAGTAGTAGTAGGTATATATGTTACTCTGAATCAATGGAGAGTCATACCAGTGCTATCGCCGCCGCGCCGGCGAAAAGGGACCTCCGGTTTTTTTAGCTAAATTAATTAATCTCATAACTTTGTAAAAACGCATCGTAACGAAGTGAAATAAAAACTATTGTTTTTATATAGCTATTGTTATATATTTTATAAGCTCTGTAATTATATAAGGTAAATACAAAATATTTTTTCACTTTTCCCAAGCTCATTGCGGTGAGTATGTCATCAAAATATTCTATACAACGAGCTTGGACGCAACCGAGAAAAGACAGAGCGAAAACTATATTTTTAGAACAACGTGCCTAAAGTATTTATTTATTTATACTTTATTGTACACACATATACATGTTTAAAGTACAACAGGCGGACTTAATGCTAAAAGCATTCTCTAACAGTCAAACCTTTGGGTCGATTATCGATTATTGGATCGAAGTAGTACCAGTTCTTTGGTATGTACCTAGATTTTTGACAGTTTAAATTTTTTCAGGTTTGCTAATTATTAATTTTATACAATGTCTTCTTAAAATGATCTATCTTTTCGTTTAAACGCATCTATAACACTTTCATATATTTAGTTGAAGAACAAATTTGAGACCAAATGTCAACTGGATTAAAATCCGAATGATTTAGCGAAACATACAAAAGTCCTTTTTACTAAAGTTTTCATTATTTTGTTTCGGTATAAAGTCCAAAAACGTGTTTCTGAAGCCGCGTGATAGCACGTGGCACAAAAATCACATTTTTAGACTTTGGAAAAATATAAACATTGTTTTATTTGCCTTTTTTTGGACTGCCTCCCGTGATCTAGGCGTTTGCCTTGTGATCCGATGGAAAGCAACTGGAATGGAACTTTGTGAAAAGTTGTTTCCAGTCTGGTTAGAATATTGCATGCATGAATCAGCTGATTATCCGAAAAGATTATTCCGTGCTTCGGAAGGCATTCTTTGGGTTGCGGAGATTAGACGGCAGTCGCATGTAAAAACCAGCAACCTTGTCAAATCACCTAGGTTAGTTAGCAGACCCCGTGCTCTGAAGCGTTACCGCTGAGGATGCAACCGGGAATACGCTCGAATGATGAACCATTGTTGGTCTTGGGTGTTTATCTATATATGTTATCATAAAATATAGTTTCGTTGAGTTAGTATCCCATAACACGAGTTTAGAACTTACTTTGGGGCTAGCTTAATCAGTGTGATTTGTCCATATATATTTATTTATTGTTTTCTTTCTTGAATGCATCGGCTTCTTTACCGTCGTATCTGCGACTTTGGCCGCTTTCCTCCCATTTGTAAAATAGATAAAATAATTGAACGAGTCAGCTAAGTTTTCAGATTCTACTTGAACAATCCGGCGTTTGTATTAGTGATGTTTCGGATATCCGTATCTGTATCCGCGGATATCCGAGGGAGAAGATCCGTATCCTTATCCGTTACTTTTCTCGTGGATCTTTTACGGATATTTTATCCTATTCCTTTCAATGTTCTTTTGTTCTACAACTTACACGAAACAAAAAAAAATGGAATTTTCATACAAACTGATCAGCTGTTCGAGTCAATTTGTATAAATATCCGAAGTTTAAAAAAGAGGAACTTAAATAAAAATGTTTCTTTTGTCAAAAATGTTGACAACTTAACTGTCAAAGTTGTCAAAATATGGCAGTTGAAAACTAAACTGTCATAGTTGTCAAAATTTATATAACTGTCATATGACATCATTTTTTATCGGTCAAGGCAAGAGAAATGGTGACGACAGCTGCATGAGAGATCAAATTTCCATACAAAGGTATTTCCATGTAAAACTATCTAAAACCTCGAAACTTTTCCAAAACCCAAAATATTTATATTACTTGGGCCTTCAAACAAATGGTAAGATCGAGTTTGCAACATTGAGATCCGGCGTCGAAGGAAAGTTCCGTCGCGGTCTCTAGAGCTGCAACTCAAACTATAAAATGGAACTGGGAAACCTGGCAACAGCAACTTTGAAGATGGATAAGGCTCTCACGGAAATGGAAAACCTGGTAGGGAGATATCGAGCGCACTGGGAATAACATGATGGCGATAGATGAGAGAAATGGGCTAGATTTTATTTTTAGGCACGCCAAAGACGAGCTGTTTTCGTGTGTGTAAGTGGCCAACACTGGTATCAAATTTTTCAGACTGCCTAAAGGCATCTGACATACATGACAGCTGGGACCCACGGCTTATATGCCTTCCGAAGCACGGAGAAATTCGAGATTTTTTTGTGCTACTTGTGGTCACCCATCCCAGTGCAGACCACGCCCGGTATCGCTTTACTTGCGAAAGCGCTCGAAACACGCACTCCCACAGAGCCACCGAGCTCCTGGTAAGCTGTTGGGTGTGTAGACGGAAAGAGGAATCAAAATAATGACGAGTCTTAAGCTTCCATGCTGGTTAGGCCACAGAATAAATAATACTATCGTACAGAAGTCTCACTCAGCAAAGATATTCAAAGAAATATCTACATGTGGCTAGCGATATGTTTAATTTAGCTCACGTCAGAACTCAGCACCTTTTCGTATAAATACCTAGACATCCATGACAAGCCAACGATACTAATTTTTTTATGATAAATACACGAGTAAATAGAAACACATTTTTGTTTACGTTGGTAAACATAACTCACTCGTATATCACATTTCCGTTACCTTCTGAAGGGATTACTTGTGAACAATACTCGTAGATACTTTTAAACTATCGCGTTGCATTATTATTAAATTAATGCATACGACTCAGTCAGTCAAGCTGGGACCACGTTCGGTGAAACCCGAACGAAACGTCAGCAAAATAAATAAAAAAAGGTACGTTTCGCGTTAATTCCCGTATGCATTAATTTAATAATACTCGTAGATACTCAATCCTCTCAGCAAACACAACACAATACGAGTCTCCCTCCACTAAGCCCCTTCTAGTCTGTTTGTTGAATTTCAATACAAAACATGTGAATTTTACAATACAATACAAATTCACTTTATTGCACTATAATAACACATAAAAAAGCGGCCAAATGCGAGTCGGACTCGCTCATGAAGGGTTCCGTAGCATCAAGTCACATAATATTAAAGTTCTAAATAATAATATAATAATAATATCTCTTTATTGCAGACACAAGATCCATATTTATATACATAAGTACAGTCATATTTTAAAATAAAACAAAATAACAATAAAACTATTTAAGGTGCTTACCATGAGTAAGCTTAACCCAACATTGGTATGTTGTGGTCGTCAGAAGTCTTTCTGCTAAGCTACTGATAATAGGAAAATAGCGGTTTGTATTAAAAAAAAACTGCTTACTAGATCTCGTTCAAACCAATTTTCGGTAGAAGTTTGCATGGTAGTGTACATCATATATTTTTTTTATTTTTATCATTCTCTTATTTTAGGAGTTACAGGAGGGACACACACATTTAAGTGTCCCTCACGCAAACTATTCAGTTTTAAAAAAAATTATACTAGAAACCTCAATATCATTTTTGAAGACCTATCTATAGATACCCCACAATAATGGGTTTGATGAAAAAAATAATTAAATTTAGTTCTAAGTATGGGGAACCCCCAAAATTTATTGTTTTTTTTTCTATTTTTGTGTTAAAAATCTTAAGACGATACACGGTGTCCAGTGCTGCCGCTATTTGAAAAAAAAAATGTAGGAAACGGAGATATCATTTGAAATTTTGAGCTAGTTAAACCTAGATAACCCTTCAAACTATTTTATGAATCACTGTTTACAGTTTAAAGTGAGAACGTTAAGCTTTAGTTTGCATTTTTGCGAAAAACGGCCACTTTTGGCATAAATAGCCGACTAACCTTTATTTGGTGGCGTTTTCACTAAAGAGTTACTTTGAAAATATTTTTCTATGACCACCACATCTTATACATTTTCCAGTCATTAGAATCGTTTCATTACTTTTTCCTTGTGCGTAATTCTTTATATCTTTAAATATGTATATATACGTAAACTTCATACTTAGTATTTTTGGCATAAATAGCCGACTAACCTTTATTTGGTGGCGTTTTCACTAAAGAGTTACTTTGAAAATATTTTTCTATGACCACCACATCTTATACATTTTCCAGTCATTAGAATCGTTTCATTACTTTTTCCTTGTGCGTAATTCTTTATATCTTTAAATATGTATATATACGTAAACTTCATACTTAGTATATCGGCCTCATCAAGAAATTATTTACATTTAAAATAGTTTATGTAAAAATAACATAATAGATCCATTTTTTTTAAAGCAAAAGAAACAAAAAATGTTGGCCTACATTCATCCATGGAAAACGTGTCCTGTTCCAATTTTAAAAAATTACGACGCTGTTGCCTATATTTTATTGTTTTAAAACTAAATTCTTCTTTTTTTGTTGCTGACAGCCAATATTATTTTTGATTCTACATTCGTGTTCGGTTTTCAAATGTGTTTTAATGCCTAGGGAATTTACTTTTTACTTTCCAGTGTCTAGAGAATTACCAGTGACTTTAAACCCAAATATTCGGGATGAAAACATCGTTTTTCGAATAGATGAGATGAAAAATCATTTATTAGACAATAAGAGTCCCTACAATAACAATAACAGCTTTTACTTTTGACAAAAACAAATTATATAATGTCGAAGTGTATAGGTACCTATTCAATGTTTTTCATTGAACAGGTACCTATACACTTTAGAGGTTTCGTTTGAAAGAATATCAAAGTGAATAAAGGCAATTGAGTGTCTTAGATGCTATAACGTGAGAAAAGAAAAAAAGGTAGAAAGTACGTTGTACTTATGTATGTAAGAAGCAATGTTGCTTCTCTTCCCGCTTAAATAGTAATATCCGATCAAGGGAATGGGAGAGAATATGAATCATGTGAGTAGGCTATGCGGCTAGCAACATGACTATTAGGTCCTTACATATGAAATTGCCGTTCAGTATCAAAAAAGTGAAACAAGTTTTTTTAATGAAATTATTATTTAATCAATCGAAGTATGCGCCGTTGTTATCGATACACTTCCGCCATTTTATAGGCAGATCATTGATACCTTTGGAAAAAAAAATCCTGGGAGCGAGAGTCTATGAACTGTTTGAAGGCGGTTTTGCCTGCCTCATCAGATTTGAAATTTTTTCCTTGTAAAAAGTTATCCAAATTTTGAAAAAAGTGGTAATCGGTTGGGGCAAGATCTGGAGAGTATGGTGGGTGACGCAGAGGTTCCAGTCGCAGCTCCTCTAACTTGGCGATCGTTTGATGTGCAGTGTGTGGTCTAGCGTTATCCTGAAGGAGCAGTGGGCTAGAGCAATTCATCAGTCTCGGTTGTTTAATGGCGAGCTTTTCCATCATTGTTTGCAATTGTTGGCAATACAAGTCTGCAGTAATCGTCTGGCCGGATCTCAAGAAGCTGTAGTGGATAACACCAGCACTGGTCCACCAAACACTAACCAGAATCTTCTTTTTGGTCAGTTTTCGCTTAGGGTATTCGGTTCTCCAGGGTCAAGCCATTGTGATGATCGCTTCCGATTGTCGTACAGGATCCATTTCTCATCACAAGTCACGATACGGTTCAAAATCCCCTCATTATTGTGGCGATTAAGCAAAGAAACGCAGCAAGCAACGCGTGTTTGTTGGTTTACTTCAGTCATTTCGTGAGGTACCCACTTTTCGAGTTTTTTAATTTTTCCGATTTGGCGCAAGTGGATAAGTATCGTTTTGTCACTTACGCCGAAGGCCGCTGCTAATTCAGAAGAGGTTTGAGATGGATCCGCTTCCACTATCGCCTTCAATTCTTCGTTATTCACTTGAGTATCAGGTCGTCCACGAGGCTCATTGTGTAAATCGAAATTTCCAGAACGGAAACGTTGAAACCAAAAACGCACCGTTCGTTCGTTAGCGGTGCCTGGTCCATACACGTCGTTACTGCAGCACTGGTGCCACGGTGGAACTCGTATTTGTAAATACCGCGAATTTTCAATTTGTCCATAGTTGTTGTTATAGCAATGTTGAAACTCAAACAAATGATGTTAAAACAAATGAAATACGAATTTTAAAACAATATTTTTCTGGCTTTATTTCGAAATAAATTTGAATTTGAAATTCCTAATGAAACGCAAGATATTTGATTTTAAAGTTGCCAGTATTGAAAATCGGCAATTTCATATGTAAGGACCTAATATTTTGATTTCTTATTCCAGCTACACGCCGACATGGCCTTTGGGTTTCACGGCTCTAGACTCTTGTCTACCCCGCTAGGGGTAACGTCATGATAGTGTGATATGGTCTGGGAGAAAGTAAAAAACATAAAATGTAGCTGCTTTTCTTACCACGCAGATCTTAAGGCGGTGATCCACAGACCGTTCTGCAATGACCATCACAGAAGCAAGCGAGCGTCTACCAAGTGACGAAAGCGACCAATTTGGCAACCCTGAATTAGCCAAAGAAGGGTTTGGGTCCCGGGACCCTATGGCATTCTACTAAGGTCAAGTAGAAGTTTAGCTCGTTCTAGGAAAAAATGCGGTTCTTTGATAGGAACAAAAAAATTAAAAGTCGACGTTGATATTTACCCGCTTTGACGATATGGACTTTCATCTTGAAATTCCAATGAAAGCGCTGTAAGCTACAAACAAACCGAGCTGAGCTTTACGATAGCGCTGTAAAAATAAAATCTATGAATCTAGTCAAAAGAAAACTGTTTTGCATGTTTACGTCGTCCTGTAAAATAACATACAACGTGTAAGGGACAATGCGTAATAAATCGAGCCACGGCCGCCACGGGCTGTACTAGATTAATATACTATAATCAAATTAAATTAAAATAAGTCAAAAATCAAATTCGGCATTTCCATACAAAATTGTGCAGTCGCCCGGATAATTCATTGTATCATCATCATCATATCAGCCACAGGAAGTCCACAGCTGGACATAGGCCTCCCCCAAGGATTTCCAAAACGACCAATCGGAAGCGGCCTGCATCCAGCGTTTTCCTGCAACCTTGCACGAATTCATTGTATGGAAATGTCGAATTGCTTTTTTTTTCGTTTGTTATTTTACATACATACTATCACGTCTTTATTCCTAATGGGGCAGACAGAGCATTTTGGGTCTTGTGATTGTCAGATTGCCGGACCTTGACAATAATTACCACATGAAATAAAAATAAAAAAATAAAAAAAAAATAATAATATTCAAGTTACATAGATGAATTAACAAATTTTGAGCAGCGGCCAGGAATGAATTTTCATACTTACTTTCGTGGCCTAGGCCGGAATAACATACTTCGTGTCCTTACTTCTTGTTACTACAACTACTTCTTTTTAATACAATCATGCCTACATTCCCGAGCATGTTTGAGAAAAAAACAATTAGCCTGGAATTGCGAGACCAAAATATTGCAAATACGCAGTTATTAAATTATATTGTTTTTTCAAATAAACAACTGCGTATATTGGAGAACGATTAATACATATAATAAACTTCTGGCCCGGACGATGTCATAAATAGCTTAGAAAATCGATCTGTTCTGTATTATTACCTTGAATGTTATTTATTAATTTACTAAGTTACCGTGGTGCACAAGTTATAATTTTCTACAGGGTTAATAACGCAATGCATTGGGAGAATTCTTGTAAAGTAGTAGAAAGACGAGAAGAATTTACCTATGCAAGCTGTTGGTTCTTTTTATTTTTTTATCAGAGATTTGAGTGCGTTTGACCTCTATCTAGCCTGATGGAAAGATGAGGTCTCAGGTGTAACACGCAGACTCAAAAAAATGCCTATTCACTCTTGCCTTGAAAATCCCTAAGTCATATGTATGGGGAAACATCGACGCATGCATTGTTGTAACAGACTCTTTGCTTGACTATAGAGATGTGGACTGGGTCCGAAAAATTGTATTTTATTTAGTCAGCCAGTTGTCACCCAAAAAGAATGGACCCATATTTTTCCTTTTATCAAAGTAGTGGAAATTCACAAATATACAGCGCGTCGAAGTTTTGGAGCGGGGGTGATGGACGTCACCGTCGACCGTCCAAAAATAAAATTCAGATTTTCATACAAATTGACTCGATCAGCTGATCAGTTTGTATGAAAATTCTTATTTTTTTTGGGTTTCGTGAAATTTATAAAACAAAAGTTGTTCAGTTTCATGGGCTGAGGTACCATCTGAGAGGTTTTGCGTTACTTCATTAACACGTTGTATACAAGTTGATTTTGAAACACAGCCATCTTGGAATCAGAATCACTAATAGAACACAAACAGCAAGAAAAAGAATACCTCTTTTTACTATTTTTCATTATGAAAAATCCCCACATTTGCAATACATGGCTAACGAATTATTATTAGTGTCAATGACCTCGCTGTCGCTCAATTCCTCCGTATGACCGCCCCGCACCCTTCCCGCGATCATATGGCGGTCGGTATCACTGCAATTGGGAATTTGCCGTACAACTTTGTGGGCTTTAATCTTTGGTTTTTATTATGAAACAAGGTTATTGTAAGATAAAATGTATATTTTATGGGTGCCCCTTGTTTCACAGACTCAAATTTCAAAGAATTTCGATTCACAGAAAATTTTTCATAGAATATTTAATTCTTATATTTTTATTTCAAATATTATTGTTTCAAACACTATTTACTTGAATGAAACACAATTTATAGAAACACAGTTCAATTAATTTTAGAATCTCATATTTTCATTTAACAAACTAATCAAACAGTAGAATATTTCTTTGAAGAATATTGTTTGTTCGGTATAATCTTTCATGGAATTTTATTTTACAGAAAATTATTATTTAACGAAGTATTAAGTGAAAACATTGTTCAATCAAATTAAATACCATATAATAATTTAGAATACATTATAAATGGCCACCACAATATAGGTTAGGGTAAACTTATAGGTTAGGTTAGGTTAGAACTGCGACTTGCTGGGCAAGTTTTATCCATTTTACTAGAATAGGGCAAACTTATAGGTTAGGTTAGGTTAGAACTGTGACCACCACACGCACGAGCCGAGCGAGCGAAGCGAGCGTGCCGCGGCAGCAGCCGGCGAGTGCTAGGAAAGTTTTATCCATTTTACTAGAATAGGGCAAACTTATAGGTTAGGTTAGGTTAGAACTGTGACCCCCCCCGCCCGGGTTCTCATCTTGTCGCGATGGGGGGGGCTCAGTACCTGCGGACTGCCTCATCCGCAGGGAAGCCAAGACGAACCCATTGCCCGGGTTGAGGCTTAGGCCTCCCCGGGCCCGGAGGAGGCCATTCCTGGTGGGAATGGCCTGGCTGTGAGAGAAGGGGGTTTACTCTCTACTCTCACAGCCGTGGTAGGGGTCGCGGGGAAAGAGTGTCGTTGCCGCTCGCCCTATCCTCCGCGACCAAGCGCGGCCGTGGCGCTTGGCACGGCAACGGTGGGGCCGCAGGGGAAGAGGAGTGTCGGTGTTACGTTGCCGCTCTCCCTATCCCCTGCGGCCGGCTTGGTGGGCCCCGGTCACCGTCAGGTGGACTGGGGCAGGGCCTGCTTCTGCAGGCCCCAAATTATGAGGGCTGGTTGGACGGTGGAAACGGGATTCCATCGTCCAACGGACAGCCCTCCGGAGTGGAAGGCAGGCGCGTGTGCGTGTCAGCGCGCCTGTTCTTGTCGGGCCGAGAGGCCAACGCGACGGTTTCTCCGGCCCCTCTGATTCAGCAGAGGGTGCCGTGAGGCCGTTGGCGAGCCGGGGCCGCTGAGATAGCGGCCGGCCGCGCCGGGGCTGTGGAGCAAGAGAAGCACACGGCCCCGGCCGATAGCGGCTGAGAGGTGACACCGCGGAGTTTTTAGTGGTAACACCACATAACCTTACCGGTGTCCCGTAACCGGTAAGGTTTTCTCCGCGTCAAAAAAAAAAAAAAAAGGTTAGAACTGTGACCACCACACGCACGAGCCGAGCGAGCGAAGCGAGCGTGCCGCGGCAGCAGCCGGCGAGTGCTAGGAAAGTTTTATCCATTTTACTAGAATAGGGCAAACTTATAGGTTAGGTTAGGTTAGAACTGCGACTTGCTGGGCAAGTTTTATCCATTATACTAGAATAGGGCAAACTTATAGGTTAGGTTAGGTTAGAACTGTGACCACCACACGCACGAGCCGAGCGAGCGAAGCGAGCGTGCCGCGGCAGCAGCCGGCGAGTGCTAGGAAAGTTTTATCCATTTTACTAGAATAGGGCAAACTTATAGGTTAGGTTAGGTTAGAACTGTGACCACCACACGCACGAGCCGAGCGAGCGAAGCGAGCGTGCCGCGGCAGCAGCCGGCGAGTGCTAGGAAAGTTTTATCCATTTTACTAGAATAGGGCAAACTTATAGGTTATAAATATTATATTAACTAAACTTATTAAAAATAATAATATTTAATTTGATATTCTGATATTAGAAACATCGCAAAAGTAAATGTTATTTGTAATAAAATTCTATGATTTCAAATTATTCATAACAAAAATTCTAATTATTGATTTTCTGTGCAACGAAAATCTATTATTAAAAATTCTTTATACTGAGTAAACTACATATTGATTATTCTATGACATGATAATCTTAAAAAAAATATTTCTAAATAACGAAAATCTGTTAAACTTTTGTCTGTATAAGAAAGTACACCCATATTTTATTTAGCGCATAGAGAACTTTCTTTTAATATAGCTCATACGGTCAAAATCATCCTGTATATATTATTTAATTATGTAGCACAAGCGAAGCTAGGGTGTTTTCAACCATCTCATTGTCGCTGTATGGATGGGCGACATGGGCGTCGACTGCGATTGTTTGGGCGTATTTGTGTGTGTGAGAGAAGAACTTACCGATGCAAGTGAAGCTAGGGTGTTGTCGACCATCTCGTTGCCACTGTGGATGGGCGACATGGGCGTCGACTGCGATTGTTTGGGCGTATTTGTGTGTGTGAGAGAAGAACTTACCGATGCAAGTGAAGCTAGGGTGTTGTCGACCATCTCGTTGCCACTGTGGATGGGCGACATGGGCGTCGACTGCGATTGTTTGGGCGTATTTGTGTGTGTGAGAGAAGAACTTACCGATGCAAGTGAAGCTAGGGTGTTGTCGACCATCTCGTTGCCACTGTGGATGGGCGACATGGGCGTCGACTGCGATTGTTTGGGCGTATTTGTGTGTGTGAGAGAAGAACTTACCGATGCAAGTGAAGCTAGGGTGTTGTCGACCATCTCGTTGCCACTGTGGATGGGCGACATGGGCGTCGACTGCGATTGTTTGGGCGTATTTGTGTGTGTGAGAGAAGAACTTACCGATGCAAGTGAAGCTAGGGTGTTGTCGACCATCTCGTTGCCACTGTGGATGGGCGACATGGGCGTCGACTGCGATTGTTTGGGCGTATTTGTGTGTGTGAGAGAAGAACTTACCGATGCAAGTGAAGCTAGGGTGTTGTCGACCATCTCGTTGCCACTGTGGATGGGCGACATGGGCGTCGACTGCGATTGTTTGGGCGTATTTGTGTGTGTGAGAGAAGAACTTACCGATGCAAGTGAAGCTAGGGTGTTGTCGACCATCTCGTTGCCACTGTGGATGGGCGACATGGGCGTCGACTGCGATTGTTTGGGCGTATTTGTGTGTGTGAGAGAAGAACTTACCGATGCAAGTGAAGCTAGGGTGTTGTCGACCATCTCGTTGCCACTGTGGATGGGCGACATGGGCGTCGACTGCGATTGTTTGGGCGTATTTGTGTGTGTGAGAGAAGAACTTACCGATGCAAGTGAAGCTAGGGTGTTGTCGACCATCTCGTTGCCACTGTGGATGGGCGACATGGGCGTCGACTGCGATTGTTTGGGCGTATTGCCGAAGCCGGTGTACCGCCCGCTTCCGTACTCGCTGCTGTTAGGAAAATAATTAGTAAGTATCTATATTATCAATAAGACGACTTATGTGCGGCTTCTGAGGACGTCCGAGTAGCTCAACATTGGGCTAATAGAGTATCAAAATAGTTTGGAAAATCCAAAAGTGCACGCCTCATAATCTCATTTTTAACAATTAAATTGATTTTGATTGTTTTATTGCTAACTTAAAACGAAGAAAAGTATGTGTCGGCTTTAACGCACGACTGGAGATTATTTTTCACTTTTATTTTTAACTACCCGCTGAGAAAGATATAGCGGGCACTGTGAAGGAGGACCCATTGCAAACCTCTTTGCCTACACCCCGACGATCTACGCGTGCGCGAAGAGCAGCTCAAGTTCTGCCACCCTGATTTGTTTTTGACAGTAAGATTTTGGTTTGTAACAAAATGGCGAGCTCAGGCTCGACGATTTGATTTTTTTTGCTGCTCGCTATAACTAAACTACATTGAATTAGACCGTGATCTTCGAAAGGACTTAGTTTTGGATAATACTGAAGCGTATAAAAAAAAATGGACTTGAGCAGATATGTTTTTCGGGAGTTATCGTGACCACGCCAGTTTCCATACATACAGACACACGGACGTCCACAAAATGATTTTATTAAACATTGTTTTTATTTATTTAAAAGGCAAAATGTCTTTAAAAATGTCATAAGTGTTAAAACTAGTGTTTTTCCTTGACATTTATGTGTAAATATTATTGTACAAGTGCGATAGAAAATAAATAGAGACACATTTAGTTAAAAAAATCACTTGATTTTTTGTAAGGCGAGAGTAGAGCACTACCTCATGCGCTTCGCTTATGAGGCGTGCAAAAACATCGACACGCAAAGATTTAGTATGCCTTGTGGCAAGATATTGTTACGGAACTGCAGGGGTTCCGTATTTGGAGAGAAACGCCAAACTTCGTATGAGGGTTTTATTTACTACGGAACCCAAAGATGACACGTGTGAAGATGGTCTTCTAAACGTCCAAGGTCCAAGTCGCATAGCAGCTGAGGTCCAGGTATCTCGCCGAAGTTGTCGCAGGTACTTCCACTTGTCGCACTTAGGTAGGTTTCCTTCGCTTCGATTTGCTTCGAAGTGATCGCTATGATAGCTCGTATCGAACTGCTCAACGCACTCTCAATTCCCCTTTTATATGCGTCTGCAAGGATATCTGGAAAATTCTAGATAGTTGACGAAAGTGTTTCGATCGGGAAAATCTAAGAGCCTGTACGTAGGTTTGAGTGTAATGGAGTCAAACAACTTTAGACTTTATGACATAAGACATCATTTCGCTTGTACCCTTCTATCGAATTTGTCTTGGCTCGTGAACATTGTTCGGGAAAGTTCTATCTCGTTCGCGTCAATATCCCAATGCAGGCAGCATTATATTGCTCTTTATATCGCGTTAGAGCCTATTATTAACCGCGAATGTTTACACTGTCACTAATAAATATTCTACGAATGGATGTACTCGTAGTACCGAAGCCGTGTGGCTTTCGGCTTAGAATAGGCACTCCATTTCTTCCCGTAGATGTATTAGAGGCGACTAAAGGCAAAAGCACAAACATCTTGTGTTACAACTGCATTTCCCAAGAAGGATTAACGTCGGGCGGCGGTCGGTTGTAAAACTTTTCGCACAAATGCGTTCCCAAAGAGGGTTGACGTTAGGCAGGCGGCCGGTAGTAAAACTATTTAATTTAAACTGTTTTAGCTATTTTTCTCTCAATTTCGCAAGTTCTTTGGCATCCTTGGGTGACCATTAACATGCATATTATATTTGGGGAAGAAAAAGCGGGAAACCGCACCCTGGGCTCCGAAGCAGCGTAGCTGAGTATGCAACCGTTTACGGGCTAGATGTTCTTTAGTGCAGCAGTGTAATGTAAAGCAGTAAGTGATACTGACTGGTAGCTGATGTTGTTGTCAGAGCCGCTGGTGTGGAAGTTGTTGTCTCCCGAGGAGTAGAAGTCACGGGACTGCGTCCACTCGGCGGGCTTCTCCACTGTCTCCGGCTTGTAGTCAGACGGGCTCCACGGCCGCCCTTCAGCCAGGGCGGTAATCTGTTAAAGAACATTTTAAATATATGTATGTGATATGCATAGACTAGACTTTGAGGATCATTTACAGCATGTTACTCCATTTTGTGTAGTGCGTTAAATTAGTTACGGAGCGTCCTGTTATTAAGTGAGACATTAAACGGGGCGAGGGGTTCGAGCCGAATTTCATCTAATCTTACTATGGGGAAAGGGGAGGTCTCAGCAAAAATCACGTAATTTTTTTTTGCAAGAAGCAGTACAATTGCGAGAAAATAGTATTAAATTAAGTAAAAGATGGTGCTTCACTAATATATGGCGAAATCGTACACAATAATATTTAACCTCTCAATTGTGCAAGTCGAGCCACATCTCACCAGGGGGGGGGGGGAGAGGGTTCAGAAACGACCTACATCCGTTGCAAGATGTTACATTACAGCCAAAACATTCGCCTTAACAAAAAGTTTAGAGTTTTATAGATATTAGATCACTATTAGACATTTTAGTTTATTTTAGAAAAATAAACTTTGGTGAAGTTTCTGGGCTGTATGTTTCTTTTCTTAGCTTTTTAGCCAAGTGGTTTTAGTGCGAGATTCAACGCAAACCTTTTTGGTACCTATTAAAAACCATACATTTCTACGATAAAACGTATGATACAACCTATTTCGGCCTAATAACAGAAATCTTAAGGATCTCCTTATCTTAGACTTTACCATACAAACGTAGTTTACGTTTAATTTCGAAACGACATGTCAGATTTCGGTAAAAATTTGTAACTTTAAAGAATATATAGGGTTATAATTGGTTTTCACAGCCAAATTTTAAATTGAAAGAAATTATAAGGTTATAAAAGTTTTTCATACTAATGGTCAAAAATTATATAATGCACTATATTCTCTTTCAAAATCATATTTTGACTGTGAAAACCAATTATAACCCTAGATATGTGCAATTTCTTTAAAGTTAAAAATTTTTAGCAAAATCTGACATGTCGTTTCAAAATAAAACGTAGACTACGTTTGTATAGAAAGCTCTGATTCTGTTTTGGGTAAGGGGACTCTTAATAAAGAAAATTTCAACATTTCGCAAGTATGGACCCGCCGCGTAAACAATAACATATGGAACTCTTTGGGCAAATAATAGCAATAACATCTCTGTTTACTCGGCTGTACAAAATACGATACAATAATCAGGTGATGTTTTCTACGTAAACAGTTTTATTTATACTTTTGAAATTCGTCCTTAACTTTTTTGTGTAGAATAGAAGATTCGGTAGATGATACTGTTAAGCTTTTCTTAGCATTTTTGCCAAAAGTGGCCGTTTTCCTAATGCTAAGAAAAGTTTAACGTTCTCACTTTAAACTGTAAACAGTAAAGGATTATAAGGCTAAGGCTTCACAAAGACAAAATTTAAAATGATATCTCCGTTTCGTAAAAACTGAAAATCTCAAACTTTTCAAAAATTTTTGTTTAGTTAATAGTCAACAATATTATTTTTAAAATCACCTTTTTGAGGTTTGATATATAATATACTCATGTATATTAAGAGACATTTGGCGTATGTTTTACAAAAAATTACGAAGCCCGATAAATTGATAACGTCATTTCGGCCAATATTTTTAAGAACTACCGCTCAAAATGATGGTTTTAACCTAAAGTACCCGTGTACCAAACGGCTATCCTGTACATCGATTTGCGGTTTTTTGTCAATTTTTGATTTGTACACCGTCCACCATTAGTTGGTTAAGCAGACACGGTTGATGGTAGTGGTGGTTTTAAATCTTACTTGTGAGGCTCCTTTGTACTGGGTTGCGTAAGAGTCACCCTTACCCCAGACAGAATCAGACTTTTCCATATAAACGTAGTTTAGCTTTTGTATAGCTTTTATTTTGAAACGACATGTCAGAATATAGTGTACTAGCTTTTGCCCGCGGCTTCGCTCGCGTATCCCACGGGAACATTACTTTTTTCGAGGATGAAAGGTACCCTATGTCCTTCTCAGTACTCCTAACTATGTGTATGCGAATTTTCAAGAAGATTGGTTCAGTAGATAAAGCGTGAAGAGGTAACAAAGAAACAAATATACAAACTCACTTTCGCATTTATAATATTAGTTGAGATTGGGATAATATTTGACCATCAGTATGGAAATCTTCTACACCCTTATGTTTTCTTAGTTAAGAGTACCCTTCGGGTACGGAACCCTAAAAAGTATCTGATTTGACTTGATGCAAAATAGCGTATTATAAGTAACAGGTTGTTGTATCAGTAGTTGCTTACCTTTTGTCTGTACATGGAAGCAGCCTTGGTGTTGTACTTCTGCGGGATGGTCATATCGGGCTTATAGTCCGGCTGGCTCTCGAAGAACTCACGCGCCTTGAGATTACCTCCTACCTGTTAGGACGTTACATTCGTTTTAATTGGTTTGAAATACATACAGTCTTTATCCCTAACGGGGCAGACAGAGCATTTTCGGTCTTGCGGCTCTAAGCAGACAGAGCCCAGGGCCACAAGGCCACTTTTAGCGTGGGTGTTAAAAGTGATGGGTTGCTAGTCGCATCGCCTTTTAAGGTGAAGGTATAAACAAATGGCCTTGAAGTGGCGCCCTCATTTAAAATAAATTTTTAACTCGTAAATATGGAGATAATTTCCATATTGCTCTTCGTCATACACTAGATAGCCCTTTAAATTATTTTACGAACTACCGTTGAAAGTATTTACATTAGTCCGTCTAGCTTAAAAACTTGCCTCCGCCAAAAGTGGCCACGGCAAGTTTTAAAGCTAGACGGATCACCAATAATAGTTTCAACGGCAGTTCATAAAATAATTTAAAGGGCTATCTAGTGCATGACGAAGAGCAATATAGAAATTATCACCATATTTACGAGTTAACAATTTATTTCACACTTCAAGGCCTATATCTTCACCTTAACATGATTTGCATTTTCGCCCATTACCTCGCTCGTTTTTTACGATCTAGAAGGAAAAGCAGCTGTTACATCAACCTACTATTCATGTTTGTTTTGTTTTTAAGGCCAAAAAGCTGTCGATCAAAGAATATTGTACAAAATTATAAATACCCAATTTGAAAATTCGCACTGGCAAACAGGCGGACAGTGCAAGTAAAAAAGGGGAACTAATTTTTTGAGCTGTTATTTTAATATTCGAGATGTTATTATGATCAGTTGGAAAACATATTGAGCAGTTATTTAATTTAATGGCGGTCAATTAATTATTGCGACAGTTACTTTACTGTTTAGTTTTAACTGCTGAACTAGTTATTAAACATGCCATTTATAATTTTTAACTTACCAAAACTGCTATTTACAACTGCCTCTTTAAATCAGTGCCATAAAAAAGCCTCTTGAACGCTCGAACGGTGCTAGTCATACAAGGGCTTAGGGCATAAACACGTAGCTACCTGTCTGTGTTCTGTGTTGCATTGTCTAATATATTATAGGTATATGAGATTTGCCGCTGAACATATTCCAAATTTACGGGAATTTTCCCATTGTAAATTTATGGGAATATTCCCAATATATCCGTAAATCCTCATCATCAGGTTTGTTTTAGTCTCCACTGCGGGACACGACCCACTCTGTACTACCAGAGCCATATTCTAGCCAGAGCAGTCAGAGGATTTGGCCTACACTTTTCACGCTGCCCAGACGGATTGGAGAGGTTTCGGTAAATAGGTATTCCCTTAAATGTATATTTTAGGAATATCGCCTGGAATGTTTACGGGAATATTAATTTACATTAAAACTGAGCACTGATTTTGTAAATCATGATTGAAACTTTTTTAATTACATTTTGCGTTGTAACGCGATTGTACAGAGGAAAGTTATGATACCTGTGCCACCTCACGTAGTGCGCGACGCGCGAGGTGGCACAGGTATCTTATTAACCGTCTGTACTATCAAACGACAGCCATTTTACTTTTGAAGAAAGGTTTCGTCGTAATTGTGAGAGAGATCGTATTTATACGCTTGATTCAAGCTTAATCCAAGCTTAGCAAGATAATGGGTGTATAAACTGTATACGTAGAAAACAAATCAATAATAATGATAGATTGCTACAGATACACTATCACGTCTAACGAGGTAGACAGAGCGTAGGGCTGCAAGACCCGAAGGCCACTCTCAGCGTTAAGTTTCCACTTTTTTTTTCGGACAAATAACAGATTGATCTAGCCCCAACGTATGTTCGAGACTTGTGTTACGGGATACTAACTCAACGATATCATATTTTATAACAAATACATATGTAGATAAACATTCAGAACCTAGGTCAATCTGAAAAAGATAATTTTCCATCTTGACCTGACCGGGGATCGAACTTGACCTCCGGTGTGAAAGCCTAGCATGATGAACACTTGGCCAGAGAGGTCGTCAAAAGCTAGCTTAGGTAATCAAAATATTAAAATAACAAGCGGAATGGCACTAGTCCGTCGCACGATATAAAATTTATCAAGCTTTATCAACGGTGCCATGCTATGCTGAACAGTAATAGTAAGCATGGTCTAAAAGTTACTCGTAGATAAATTTACATCACTCTGTTGACCGGGGAATCGCTGTGACTGAATACTGGTCAAGTTTGATTTAATTAAATTAATAAATAGCCTTCCACTCGAAAAGAAGAAGTTGGTTGACTAGTAGACAAGAACTTAGACTTGTAAAGCCCACTTGTATTTATACACAAGTAAAGCACAAAAAAAAAAATCGTTGAGCAAATTTCGCGAAGCTAAGATAGTTCTAACTGCATTATATACACTACTTACTTACTACTAAATTTATATGTAGTAACTATGTCAGCGAATTCGCAATCGCACTAATATATGTTTACTCTCCAGGAGGAATGACGCCAGGCATTCATCATCCATCATATCACTCCACTGGATTAGAGCGGTCTGCATCTAGCATTTTCCTGCAACCTTGCTCAGGTCGTCCGACCACCTAGTAGGTGGGGTATTGCGCTACATGTGCCGGTACGTGGCCGTTATTCGAGAACCGTTTTGCCCTATTGGTTCTTCGTGCTATGTGCCCCGCCCACTGCCACTGCAATGAGCTCCGCACGATCTTCGGTATCCTTTGGTGATACATGGTGACAGAAGCACGTTCAATCAATGATACTGAACTACTTTCTATAAAATTCCCATACAAAACTGCGCTCAGCCAAACGGATTTTGAATGGAAGGACGAAATTTTGAATGAACTTGCTTCAAAACTTTGGCTGGTGGTTAAAAAGTCACCTGTATTGAAATAAAAAAGACGTATACTGGTCACCGAAGCTGCATGCTGCAAGCTAAGAATGCAACCAGGAAAGCATTGAGAAGAAGAGTTCCTTCGCAATAGCTCACTACAATCAATAAGAGTATAACTATGTGAGTACTAGTACTTATTCTGTGATATAACTAGTGGTTCTGTGAGAATAGTAGACGTCGCGAGCTATTATAACCATGCAATAACCGACATATTTCCCTGGAGCAATATCCCTTTAAAATAACAATTATTCAATTCGGTCAATAAATGTAGTTACCAAAGAAACAATTTTTTATTTTATATATATAAACTTTCATAAAGTTAAAGACTTTTAATTAGGATCTTTGTTTATCAAAATAAAAAATATGTGATGAAAAATTTCGCCACGAGTAAGATTCGAACAGCGTCCACGGACACGCGGCGAGCTGCCACGCGGGCCGCCGCAAAATTTCTATAGATTGTAGTCGCAGCGGCCACTCAAAACAAAATATTTTTAGAACCGGTGGCAGCCCGCGTCGCACTTCACGCCGCGTATCAGTGGACGCGGCCTTACGCATTTAAATTTAAAAAAATTATTGCATATTTTATTTTAATTTAGATATTGTTCCGAGCATTGTTATTCTTTATAAAAAAATAATTATGATCTTTGTTTGTAGACAAACATTTAAAAAGGAGGGAGTCACTGGACCGTAGCAACACGTATGTGTTGCATACAACAAACTCCCTTGGGCAGTCGAGTAAATAACACAAACGCTAAAAGGTTTTCCCGATTGTAGGTCAACTATCAATCAATCTAGTCATTAACTGCGCAGCAGCACAGACTTTATACATATCTAACTGTAGTTAGGGCTAGATGCATGTTAGAGATCAGACTCGTATTAACAGACTAAGAGGAGACTCCCAAAAGTAGCCGTTTTTCGCTTATGACTTTTTGATTACTAACATAAAAATATTTTTCTTACTTATACTTATTTATAGCAAGTTCAGTCTATGATTCCAGACTAACTTCTATAAAAAAGATATTACAAAATCAATAAAAAAATTTCGTGCTCCCATACAAAATCCGTTTGGCCGATCGCTGATTTGTATGGGAGATCGAATATAGTTTTTCGTTTTTCTTTAAGGTGAAATAAATTTCCTGAAGTCCAGTGCTGCCCCCGTTGCTGCTGCTGCTGCAGTGCCAGATCATTTCAAAGGTAACGGAGATATCATTTAAAATTTTAAAAATTAATTTTAATGAAATTGTGAAGCCCTAGATAATTTCAAACTATTTTATGAACTACTGCCAAAAGTGGCAGCTTTCCGCAAAAATGCATAGAAAGCTTAACGTTCTCACGTTCATAAAATAGTTTGAAGGGTTATCTAGGGCGTACTGGAGACAACATTTTGAATTATATCTCCGTTTTCTTTCAAATAATTTATATTAAATGGCGGCCGCACTGGACCCCGAAACATTAATTTCACTATATTCCATCTCCCATACAAATCAGCGATCGGCCAAAAGGATGTTGTATGGGAACACGAAATTTTTTTATTGATTTTTTTATATATTTTTTATAGAAAGTAGTCCGGAATCATAGACTGAACTTGCTATAAGTATAAGTAAGAAAAATTTTTTTTCATTTCCCCCTTTGGAATTTTATTTGCAAGTTTTGCAACATCTTGAGTACTCGTAGAACGAAGTCCTTCGTTAGTACGCCCATCAAATTTGATTGAAATCCGTCAATAAATAACGCTACAGCAAAGTAACCCCCTTTCCCCCTATTTCTCTTCTAATCAAAAATCACGATGGACAAAAAAAAATTATCGAGGAACTTGTGTGCCAATTTTCGTCAAAATTGATTGAAAAATGCGACCTACTCGTATACATAAAAATACGTAAAAACAAAAAACCGACCAAGTGAGAGTTAAACTCGCGTGGAGAGGGTTCCGTACAATTGATTGAATTATTATAGGTTTTCCTGGAATATACAACAATGAACTATGTTTTGTATTTTTTTCAAAATTTTAGGTTTAGTAGTTTCAGAGATCAGGGGGGGGGGGGGGTCAATTTTCGTCTTCATTCATGAATAAAATCAAAACCATTTATTTTAGAATTATAACAAAAATATATTTGAGATCCTCATAAACAGCCCTTTCATTTGATATATGACACAGTAAGGTCTGCAAAATTTTTTTTTTTCAATTTTCTAGTTTGTCCCCCAAAAAAGACCCTTATTTTAAAAAAAAAAATTTTACTTTGCACATGTATGTTTGGGACATAGGATTACACCATCCTATCAAATTTCACCTGATTCGGTCCAGTAGATTCGGAGCAAATTGGCTGTGACAGACGGACGGACAGACAGACGCACGAGTGATCCTATAAGGGTTCCGTTTTTTCATTTTTTATACGGAAGATGGGCGAAAGCATTTTTGCCCCATCACGAAACTGAGACGCTTCGGTCGCTCGGTCAATTAATGCTCGTATTACCAAGAAAATCACTAATAATTAAGTAGTAGAGAAGTAATTTAGCTTAACTCTGCAGCGTGTGGACTACACGTGTATCTGTATAAAAGCTTAAATGCATGCTATTAACAGACCTGCAGGCTCGTGTAACTTAGTGTGCGTTCACACTGAACGGTTTAAGCTGCTCTGCCTGTTCACGTGGAATACAGACGTGATCATAAGTATAGATTTGTCGCCAGAAGCTCCTTTGAAGCAATTAAAGGTCCTGCACCAACCTTTGATTGTATCTTGTTAGGAATAAACCATCAACAAAATTAAGGAGTTAATTATAATAGGCTCTAAAGGATTTGTATCCAGGGCCGTAAAATAATTCTCAGAAAAAGTCATCATAACTTATGACTTGACAGACAATCAATAAATTAATCAATGAAATGCTTTTAGGCTTTTATCGTCCTGCTCACGGGTCCTGCTGTAGGGTCAATGTCCAAAACTACTAGACCTTATTTTTAGCGTTTCGGACGCGCGTTGTTTCATGTGAAATCTCGCCATTAGCAAAGGCTTTATGTAGGGTCACCAATAATCTATTATAACATTTTAAAAGCTTTTTCATCGAATTAATTGCCTGGATACTTTACTATCGTATTCATTATCTTTTATCGTTATTGTTATATTCATAACACATTCATAACCTATTAAATAGAGAAGAGCGTATTCAATCGAAGTGTTTAGGAATATACAATATATACGAGTAAGGCTAGATTTTTCTACCTAGACAGATCTATTTTACAGAGAAATAAAACTACGAGGTCTAAGAGCAATGTGTATTCTAGTTGAATATAAGACCTGAGTCGTTATATCGTACTTATAAGTTTAAATTTTCTTTTTGATTTCAAAAATTTGATCATCATGTCACCATTATACTCGTAATAGGGTGGAATCCGGGGCCAAAATAATTTATTTTGTACTGTTAAGAGAATAAAATGACACAAAATAAGGTCACTTGTCTTTGATCATATCCATTTTGAACGTGATTTGATTAATTAATGCAGCAGAGATGCTATTTGATTAAATAATATTATGAGCGTTATTAGACTTTAAGAAACGATGTTATACAAATCCCACAAATGTTTGTTTTGACGTTAGGAAAAGAGTCTATCTAATTGGACTAGATGGAAACTAGCGGATTAGTGGTTTCTTGTTTTATTTCCTAACAATACTTCGTAATACAGTCGCTATGCAAAGTTATTAGATACATAACACTAGTTTACAATTTTTTTAATTTTTTGTGTTGCACATATGAAACTTGTATATAAAAAAACCTTGTAAATACGGATCTGATTATGATTTTTTTCTAGGACGTCAGAATTGGAAGTATTGTTATAACAAGTTTCCAAATTTTAGCAATTTCACCTTTTTTTATTTTTTTAAAGAAAATAAACTACTCTGCTTATAATTTACTTTTATATTGTAAAATAAAAGATCACTCTTCTTAATCGAAATAAAATTTGATTTATCCCTCTATCATTCTTATGTACACAGATATATGAAATTTAAGTTGCGACAACATTTCTCATACTTTGAGCACCGTGCGCATTGTATGGCAATATACCGGCCTATACAAAAACGCGAATAGCTCAAATTCGTAAAAGAATTGAGCTGTGATCTAAATGAATTGTACAATGGATGGCTTGCACTATAATAAACCTAAATTAAAAAGTTCCAAAAAAAGTAATTGAATTTATAGTAAAATTTTTAAATTGGCAAAATTTACGAAAATTTAATTTTTGACATGAGATATTTTAAAACTTAAACGTCTTAATTTTTTTTATAACCAGATAATGTGTTTTTTGTACTGAATTCTTTATGAAACCGCTGCAAGTATGCGAACATCAAAAACTTTGTAAACTAGTGTAATCCATTGTCATTATTAAAACCATCCTGTACAATAGATTCTGCAGTCAAACCGTATAAACAATTTTATAGAACGCATACTAACGTGTAAGTAAATGTTATTATATATTTTATGGAATAAAATAATACTAGTCACCCCGCACGTTATGTTATGACTCCTATGTGTTAGAAGTTTGATTTACATCAACTGTACCCCCTTTGACCCCCTTTAATTATTAACTATTTTTTATTTTTAGTATTTGTTTTTATATCCGCCACAGTAATACATAATCGGTGAAAATTTCAAGTGTCTAGTGTGTGTATTACGGTTCAAGAGATAGAGCCCTGTGCCTGACGGACAGACAGACGGACAGACAGACGGACAGACAACGGAGTCTCAGTAATAGGGTCTCGTTTGCACCCTTCGGGTACGGAACCCTAAAAAAAGAATCGTCACAATCGGTTCTCAATTGGCGAAGATATCGCGTAACAAACATACATAAAAAAATTGTTGTTTGTTTATCGTGTATGTAAGTGGCCAACACTGGTGTCAGATTTTTCAAGCTGCCTGGCATCTGAGATAGCTTAACGACTGCCATACAATGATGACAGACGGGACCAACGTTAAAAAAAAATTAAACGACATACAGTCAAATTGATAACCTCCTCCTTTTTTAAAGTAGGTTAAAAATGCACTCATTCACGACAATTTATGGAGCAGCATATGCGTTTACGCTAAGGACGACGCTACAGCGTCCGAGGTAAGAGATAGACGTGACAAAGAAGCAGTCGAAAATTTGTTTGAGCGTCAAGAAGTCTTGTTTATCTCATTTGATGTCGGCAAATACGGCAAAGGACGCCTGGAACGTGCTAATGATGGCAAAGGTCTTGGTTCAAGAGTGTGAACACTCCAGAAATTCAGTACTATAAAGGCAACGCCACTTTGAAAAGTCCGAAAACTGAATCGACAAAAAAATGTATCGGACCTGCTCACAAAATTTCGAGAGAATCAATTGAATAAACGGGCAAGTGCGAGTCGGACTCGTACATGAAGGGTTCCGTACCTCCGTACAATGGTTTAAACCGCTAAAAAAAACACGTGTTTTGTATGACGACCCCCTTTAATTTTTAACTTTTTTTATTTTTAGTATTTGTTGTTATAGCGGCCATAGTAATACATACTCGTACAGTTAATGCCATTATAAAGATCTAGTTAAAAACGCTGAAAAGACACGTTTTTTTCATGGTGATCCCCTTTAATTTTTTATTTTTTTTATTTTTAGTATTTGTTGTTATAGCGGCCACTGTAATACATAATCGGTGAAAATTTCAAGTGTCTAGCTATTACGGTATAAGAGATAGAGCCCTGTGACAGACGGACAGACAGCGGAGTCTCAGTAATAGGGTCCCGTTTGCACCCTTTAGGTACGGAACCCTAAAAATGCGACCTGGTAGAGCCGAACAGCCGGACATACAAAAGCATTTTTGCCCAAGCTCAAAAAGGTACGCTCCGCGCTCGCTCTTTGTGAATCGTAGCCTAAAGAAATAACAAAAGTCAAGCCTTTCACAAGCTTTTATTAAGTTTTCCCTGTCCCGTTGTCTGTGTCTGTAATTAAATCTTCAAGTTAAGGCCGTACTTGAATTTTCCGGGGTCCAGTGCTGCCCCCATTTAAAATAAATGATTTCAAAGTATAAAGCCAAAAGCCAAAAGTGGCCGTTTTTCGCAAATGTGCGTAGTAAAGCTTAACGTTCTCACTTTAAACTGTAAACAGTAGTTCATAAAATACTTTGAAGGGTTATCTAGGACTTGGTAGTTGCAAAATTTTAAATGATGTCTACGTTTTCTTTGAAATGATTTATTTTAAATGGGGGCAGCACTGGACCCCGGAAAATTCAGGTACGGCCTTAAATTAGACCCACTTCCCAGTATTCGATTGAGCTGAAACTTCACGTACTTATGTAAGTTGGGTGACGATGCAATATTATGGTACCAATGACCTGATCTCATGCTGAAGCCGGATAGTGGCCCCGGCATCTCTGTGATAAAACAACATAACCTATTTTGGACTCAATTGATTCGTCTTGAGGAGCATTTTAAACTTTTTAGATCATTGTTTTATCTATAAAAGTTTTTATAAAAAATATTTTTTTAAATAATTATGTACTTGTTGTTAATATAATAATTAAAATATGTAGTTTCAATAGTATTGACTGTAGTTTGTTTTCAAATTTACTGAGTAATTAAACCAAGTATAGAGAACTATGGAAGAAAAGAGAGGAGGCATTTGGCCAGCCGTAGGACAGAGATAGCTAATAAAGTTACTAAATATTTCGATAGGTTATCGATGAACACCGCGATTAAAATTGACTGCGGTTACGTAGTGTGACGTAGTTTAAAAGATCTAAAAGCGAATGCAAATTAAAATAATAGTAAATAATAATTTGATGGCGTGTGACAACCCTACGGTTACACGTGTGTGATGTAACACTGATGCGATGCGACAGGCGCATCCTGGATGCATATTGGATACAAATTTAATCCGCTTACGGTTGCATATTCAGTAGGTAACTGCGTGGCGAGGACATTGGGCATCGTTCACGTATCAAGCAGAATTTGAGCCATTTTAACCCCCCCGTCCTACAGCAAAAGTAGGCAAATCTCTTATCCCCACCTCCTATGCTTACGTAAGCATTAATTTTGTTTTACTCTCTGCGCTACCGGAGCCATACTTGGCCAAAGCAGCCAAAAGATTTGGCCTACACTCTCCACGCTGGCCAGACGGGGAGTGGTCTTATTGATGTTTACAAGCTTTGTTTAACTTGTAACATTCACGGGAAGACTTGGAGTGGTTCTATTCTGTTTTGCCGGAAACCACATGGTTATATTATAAAACCTTCTTAAGTTTTTTATTGTTATGATAATACAATTAATATTTAAAGGCAGTTTCAAACTAAGATACAGATAATGGCAACGCTCTACTATATAGTGTTTGGAATTTAAGAGGGCGCCTGATGTCAGTAATCTAAATTTTGCTTCTGCTTCCACGCACACAAATTTACTCTAGCCGAAGCGAGACAGCAAGCCATGCGGGGCGTCGGGAATCACGGTGGGTCAATGAGGCTGGTTCTGCTTTTGAGGGTTTTTTCGTTTTACAAAGAATATAAAAGAGTTATTTAAAAAGTAAGACATATGATGACTGCCTTATGTTTACTACAATTATAATCTAAAGTTACAAGTGCTACATTATTGTATTTCTTGAATTCTTTCTGTTTTTGTATAATTTTGAGGTGATTTGGAGGCAACTTCGCAATGTTTTTCTATAGAGAAAATTTTAAGCAATCGTGTTTTCGAAACTTATTATGTTTAGAGTTAGTCCTGAACTTTGCTGTGTTTTATTTGAAAGTGAAGTATTTTGTTAATATTGATAAATATTTAAGATCGCTCTAAGAACTTTAGAGTAGTATGGGCTCTTAAAGCAATCACGAGGTACTCGAATAAGCAGGGTCGGGCTGAGTCTGAAGATCCCGGGTGGCAAGTTTTGTGATATGCACAAAGGGGCGCACGCTAGGGCCCGGGTGCCAGGGCTCTTATTTTGAGCGAAAAAGCGTTAATTAATCGAGCGAGCAAAGCGAATCAGTTTCAAGATTGGGTAAAAATGCCTTTGTCTGTCTCGACAGATTTTGATGAAAATTGGCACACAAGTTCCTTTGTTCCTTTAATTTTAGTATTTGTTGTTATAGTGGTGGAAAATTTCAGGTGTCTAGCAATTACGGTTTAAGTGAGAGCCCTGTGACAGATCGAGTTAAAAATGCTGAAAAATACACGTTTTTTGTTTGAGGACCCCCTTTAATTTTCAACTTTTTTTTATTTTTAGTATTTGTCGTTATAGCAGCTACAGTAATACATAATCGGTGAAAATTTCAGGTGTCTAGCTATTACGGTTCAAGAGATAGAGCCCTATGACAGACGGACGAACAGACGGACAGAAAGCCGAGTCTCAGTAATAGGGTCCCGTTTGAACCCTTAGGATACGAACCCCTTCGGATACGAACGGGAACTTTGCTGTAGCGTTATTTTTAAGTTTTTCGCTAAAATGGCTTTGCTAAGCCAGGCGAAAGGGGACAGTGTCGGTTATTGCGTGGTTATGGCAAGAGCTCGCTCGGTCTACTGTTCTCACAGAACCACTAGTGTAAATGTGTAACAGGTACTTAATATCAATATGTTTCAAGTTTACGTAATACTAGCAGCCCGCCCCGGCTTCGCACGGGTCTTCTTCGTCTAAGCGCTTTCCTGGTTACATCCTCAGCTGTGCTGTGTTTTACGACTGGCCGCCTGCCTAACGTCAACCCTCTTTGGAAATGAATGGAGATGTGTTCTGCAAAGTATGAGTAGTACATTATTTTATTCTATCATCAATAGTTTTCGCAGCGCATGCGGTATAAAGAATATTTTAGGTAATTTTTTTACACCTTGGGTTACATTATTGAAGTTTTAGTAAGGATCCCTATTTGTTTTGAAAATATAATATAGCCTATGTCACCCGGGGATAGTGTAGCTTCCCAAATTTTTCGAATCGGTTCAGTAGTTTCGAAGCCTATTCAATGCAAACAAACAAACAAACAATCAAATCTTTCCTCTTTATAAAATTAGTATAGATGAATTATGATCTTCCATGGTCTAGAAGAAAATAAAAAATCTTACGAATGTACCAGCTGCTCCTCTTCCCTCAAATAGAGCTCGCTCATTGTTGCAAGTGGCCGGTCGCGTCATTCTCATTCCCAGGGTACCTATTTACTTATGTACATAATCCATCTAAGAAAATTTAAAAAAATCGCTCAGCGATTGGTGGGAGTGGCTCGGCCTGCGGCCTAGCTCGGTCTTTTGGCCTTAACCTTCACTTAGTGACTTCGGGGGAGGTTGTTATTAGTTAAGAATTCATTAGTCAGTGATTCAGTATCAAGAATAAATAAGCATTACATTGTACACAAACAACAATAATTGAAATGTTACACTTGTTTCAACAAAAAATAAACTTTTGTAACAAATTTGTCTACATCAATAAATATTATTAAAGTTCTAGAAAAACACGAGAAGCACAGCAGGTTATTTACTTTTAAATTTGAACTATTAAGAGTGAATACTCACCATCATCTTCTCCAATTCGATGTCTTTCCACTTGTCCATGGTTACAGATCTTACAAACGACAGATGAACTCCAAGGCTGCGGTGAACGCCAGAACACTCCAGGCAGATCCATATCCCGTAGGTCACGGAGACCCACTGAGGATTCAGGGTTCCACATTCGAAGCATTTCTGCGAAAGACCAAATTTTTAACTATCATCCTTACTGGGCCCTAAGGAATAGGAGAACTTAAAAAAAACTACTTACATGATTTTCGTCCGTTGTCCGGATTGAGTGCAATTTACGACGAGTACGTGGCGAAGCCATCTCTTCAGTTGCTTGGTTGTCAGGAGGCTCACTGACAGAGATTTCACAAGAGATTCGCGCAAACAATCGTCTCCGGAAATTTCAAATGTCAAATGATTTCAAGTCGACTTGGCATCCATAAACTACTCGTTTACTTTTTAACATAACAGTGCTCCATCCATAGACAACATTATTTGTAAAATCTACTATTTTAGTAGATTATTATAAAATCAATAGTGTACCATACCAATCTTTGGCCCAGTGCACACCAAGGCGCGGGGAAGATACTGAGAATTAATCTATTTAAAATAAACTTTATCTAAGTACTATGACATGCGGTTGAAAACGGCATGCCAAAGGTCGATTATAAAGCGAGAGGCGCGCGACGCCACGAGTCAACCGCATGTCATAGTTGTGTAGTAGTTAAGGTTTATTTTAAAGAAGGGACTTTCCAGGCCACCTTCCTTAAAAATCACATAGATGGCGCTAGGCAACGCGGGCAGTATGATTATGACCTTAGCCAAGCCAAAGAGTAACAAAGTAAAAAAATATTTTACTGACATTTCTATTTTCCTATACTTTCTATGATTTTCCTTGTTTTACTGTTCTTAAGATAGTTTCTGTTGGTGTATCGTGCGTGATAATCTTTTATTTCTATTGACTTTGGACATTGACTTATATATTACTAGTGTATATAAATCGATTTCCAAAGTCAATAGAAATAAAAGCCTAGTAGTTCGCCGCGAACTTAGACCTCGTGATTTTCTATTAATATTTCAAAAACTACTAAACCGATTTTGATGCCCAACGAAGTTGAAAATTCTATTAATATTTCCTACATGCCTACCAAATTTCATCAAAATCGGACCATCGGTTCGGCAGTTATCGCGGAACAAACATACATAAATACATAGATACAAATAATGTGTTTTCGCCCCAACTTGAATTATAGCCCTCACTCGCTGCGGTCGCTCGGTCAAATATGTTATTATAAGACAAAATCTAATTTTTTTTTTAAATTTTAGCCAATTAGGCTAAGGTTTATATAACCATGCTGTTAGCGTTGCACAGCGCCATCTGTATAATTTTTATGGAACGTGGCCTTGAAAGTCTCTCATTGATTTATTCTCAGTATCTTCGCCACGCTTCGCTCTGTGCGCTGGGCCTTACTCTGCAAGCTGTCTCCGATTTGGGTGATGCCAACCTTGTGAGATTCAATGCCTTTAAGACAAATAGGCGTGTCTTTTTTCTTGGTCTGAGAGCTGGCACCAATTTTTGGGAAGATCGTCGTCGTGTGTCTGGCGGCAATCGGCAACTCATCTTTGCGATATAATCTCGAAGGTTGGCGCTGCTGCAGTCACTCCCGAGATTAAAACGGCGAAAATATGAATGCCTAGAAAACGGCTTCATATTTGAGCCGTTTGGAGTCGAGACGATGGGCCCGTGGGCCCCAATGGCCAGCCCATAAGCTTTCTAGGATTCTTAATAAAAAGCTGGTTTTGGGGTCAGGCGACCAAAGGGCTGGCTCAACCATCCAACGTTACGTGGCATTGTGGTGAATATTGCTGTAAATGTCATGTGTGTGTGTGAATGTGGCACTCACTCTCTTTCTAAATAACGGATGCCACCATTAGTAGAATTTATAAAATATTATGGCAATACTAAGTGAGACAGCGATGCACTTTGCGACGACGATACCTAGTACCTACAAAATCTACACATATTTTAGCGTGTTTGCTTCTGTTCGGAGAATCATATTTTGATATCGTCATTTGGAGAACGGACGTTGCTGAAGTGATACACATCGACATTTCCCATCGAGAGACTTACGTCCACTATATATAGTGGTACATAAGCCGGTAAAATAACTTGCCGCGCTGCCCATCGCGGCATCCGGCTCATGGATACTTACTTTGTTCATCTAAAATGATTTCGCCATGAACGAGGACAAAATGGGTACGAACAGTTTAGAAGCGGAGTATATGGACATAGCCAACAGAAATGCTTGGCCAATCGTCTACCAGGTTGGTGTAAATTCTTATGACGCTACTTTTCGGAAAGTTATGCCACGCATAGTCAACTTGTTCGAGTAATTTTGTTAGTTCTCGCGATACGAGCATGGTCCTTCTAGAGCGTGTATACGCAGTTAGGAATGTGTCCTATTTGACTAGTAGCGCGAATTCGATGGGTATGATTAATAAGGAAATATTAGGTAATATAAAACGTAAGCGCCGTTCCTAGGTACAAGTGTTCGCGTTATAAGTTCTTTTCTTTTGTTTGTACAGTAGATACTGAGAGTTTTCAACTAGATAAGTGTTCAATGTTTTCAACTATCTTGAAAGTCTACACACTAAGACCTAGGTATTAATTTTATGACTTAGGTACATACCTATTTAGAATGGAATCTTTGACACAAAGAAGACTGTAGGTACTTCAGAGATCTTCAGTGTTTAGGAGATTATTGAAAAAATCAGCAACTATAAATCATCAGTTAATGTCAGCATTTGCCCATGTTGTATTAGTAAAGTATCAGCATAAATAGAATCATCTGGTATAAAAACATGAATCAGCAAATACCCAGGGGTACCTGCTATCATCTATAAGGATGGTGTTATATAAAATTGGATGCCTTTGTTCTTAGCATAATATGATGAGAACAAAGGCATCCAATTTTTTCCTGATTGAAATCTGTATAATATACAGAAAACTAAGTACCAAATCATGAATACCATTACTGGTTTGCAATAAAAAAAAATGTTGCTCACGTAATACTTGGACGGCCCCCTATTCCTTCATGTCAGACTTTCCACATTCCTCCCACATGTTTGTTATCCACAACCACTGAACCCTCCACTTTAAAGTTAAATAAATTTCTGAGCTGGACTGAGATCCATTCTAGCGTGACCAAAACTTGCCAGACTAATCTTCTTCCAATCTTTGGCATCCTTTGTTGTGAGACCACTGGGATGCATACCACTGTCACCACAGATCTGTATATACTACTAGATTAAGAAAGTCCTTCAATTTGTATGAAAACCTGGCGTGCCAATTTTATAATACAAATATTTATTAAGAAATTCACTTACAAACATTAGGAAACATTTTTATTACTTCCTCCAACGTTTTACGGCGAGTTTCTACGGCTTAAAACGGCAGATTTAGGTATTTTACAGTAGAAAATGAATGTCTGATCTAATGAATTGACTGACTATCTTGATCCATGGTCTGTGACTGTCACCTTTATAAAGATCATCAATATTATGAGCCACTGATGTCCTAATGCTGGGGAAAGGCCTTGTGTGACTTCCATTTTCATTGATTTTATGATTTGTACACCCCCCACTCACCATTGTCCGTAATAAGCTAATTGGAAAATACTTAAAGATAAACCCCTTTTTTATTACAGAAAATAGGCAGAGAATGCCAAACCTACCCCTACACATGTGTAGAGGCAAGAAAACCACAGAACAAGCCGTTGAATCGCTACCGCGATGTCAACCCCTACGATCATAGCCGCATCATCCTGGAGAGATGCGAGCGCGACTACATCAACGCCAACTTAGTGAAGGTAAGTGTCTTCTTTACTTAAGGAGGTAATATTAAAGACATGTATAGAGGCAGAGGCGAAGCGTGGACTACTTACTTCTTACTTCTCCCGAGGACTTCTTTTCCGCAATCCACACGCAAAACGGGTTCAGCGCAATGGACCAACATTGCGCTGAACCCGTTTTGCGTGTGGAGCCGGCGTAGTTATCAGTTTTCAAACCAGCCCAGCTCCTGCAGGAATCCGAGAACGCTCCCCGGCGCCCTCACGGCTTCCTCCACGGTTCCTTGATGTTCCAGGAACCCTCTTCTTATGTGTGCGACGCCACCGCACTCGATGAGGAGATGGCTCGCAGTTTCATCAGCCTCCATGCAAGCTCTGCACAGAGGACTGTCAGTAATTCCTAGGGTGTAAAGGTGTTTGTTTAGTGCAATATGACCAGTAATAATGTCAACCATACGGCGTAGATTTCTCCGGGGTAGTGCTAACAGGCGTCGGGATAGGCGACTATCCCATTGGGGTAGTGCCTCCCTAGCCTGCCGACATGTCCGGAGGGATCGCCATGATTGATTTTGTTCTTCGCTAGTGCGATTTCTGATCCAGGTGCGAACCTGCGTGAAGGGGATCGGAGCCATAGGAAGAGGTCCCAACGGTGTCATATTCGATCCCCGACGCGCGAGCTCGTCAGCTGCATCGTTACCCAGTGAGTTGCTGTGTCCTTTGATCCATTGGAGAGTGACTGTGTTATACTTACAGAGTTTTTCCAGGGATCTGTGGCATTCTTGTATTAAGGCAGAGTCCACATGTGTCCTTCTGAGGGCAAGTAGGACCGCTGCACTGTCAGTTAGGATACGGATGGACATACCTGATACCTTCCTCCTAATAATTTCTGTAGCCGCGTGGGTTATAGCTGCGCATTCGGCTTGGAAGATGGAGTTTTCCTTACCCAGGGCATATGCAGAGTGAATGTTGAGGTCATGAGAGAATACGCCAGCACCTACACCATTTTGTGTCTTTGAGCCGTCTGTGTATACCCTCATTTCTTCAGTACCGGAGCTGTCTGAAGATTCCTCATGTAATTGTATTTTGTATTTTTTGTCGAAGACAAATTGCTTGTGGATCCTGTCGTTTATCGCGCCTATGAGGTAGGATGCATTGAGGGCTAGTGGCAGGATTCGTGTATGAGGGGCCTTGTCTTTGTGTTTCCACAGGCCTAGTGTTTTAAGTCTTGCAGCTGCGACTTGTGCTTCTTGTTTGATGTGTAGGTGTAGCGATTTGATATCAAGAATTGCCTCGAGTGCCGCTGTTGGGCAAGTTTTCATGCCTCCACTTATTGCCAGACATGCAGTTCTTTGGAATCGCTGTAGCTTGTCTTGCACTGTTGTCAGTGTGGTCCTATGCCACCATACTAGTGCTGCGTACGTAAGTCCTGGTCTTATGACTGTTGTGTATAGCCATTTCATGATTTTAGGGGAGATGCCCCAGTTTTTGCCTACTAATCTTCGGCAGTTCCAAAGATTTATGTTTGCTTTATTTATCTTTTCCTCTAGATGTGTACTCCAATTAAGCTTTGAGTCTAGTTTTACACCTAGGTATTTGACTTCATTCGATAGAGTGAGAGTTGTTCCAAAGAGCTTTGGAGGTTCGTACTTTCCTAAGACTCTTTTGTTGGTGAACAGGACCAGTTCCGTTTTGTTTGCGTTCACTGAGAGCTCGTGTGTGGTACACCATGTCTCCACTATGCGTAATGCACTTCTGGTCAAGCTGCACACGATACTTGCTGAATTCCCTTGTATGAGTATTGCCAAGTCATCAGCAGCGTAGCCGACTGTGTGATAGTGTTTGTCATTTAGCGATGTAATTAGATCGTTTACCACTAAGCTCCAGAGAAGGGGGGATAATACCCCTCCTTGTGGGCAACCTCTGGTTGCCATTACCCTTGTGGTGTCACATATGTCTAGTTGTATATTACGTAGAAGCGTGGACTAATATAGACGCGGGCAAAGTCGCGTCAGTGAGGCCCCTTTTCTTTCTGTTCCGTTAAGTGCGCGCACGTGACGGGTTCAGTCTATTTCTATCACAAACTCTACATGCGATAGACACGGCATCACGAGACGGATTCTGCTATCTCGCGCGTAGAGTTTGTGACAGAGATATGCTGAACCCGGCGCGTGCGCCCGCTTAACGTAGCGCACGCCCGAAAGGGTGTATTTAGGCACGAGATCTACTAAAAATAAGCTCATCCGCTTAGGCCCTATAGACCGCAAGGCCGTCTACGTCGCCCACACCTATATAGAGGCCACAGAATAATCCGTTGAATCGCTACTGCAATGTCAACCCGTACGACGATCTTGCAGAGATGCGCGCGAGCGCGACTAGATCAACGTTAAGGTAAGTGCCTACTTAAATAAAGGAGGTAATATTGTATACTTAAACTGCGCAGTGTCCTCCACTGCTATACTGCGGAATATCAACCGCAGATTGCCGCATTCACTCAATAAAAATGGCACTATGGGTATTTACTCCCACACATCGAAACAATTTTTAATTAGTGGAGGGGAGTACATTTTCGGGTTACATGATCCAAACAAGAAGACTCCCACAATATGTCAGCTTCCCTTTCGTCACTGTCAACGTCATCATCATCATCATCTGAGCGTATTCCCTGTTGCATCCTTAGCGTTAACGCTTCAGAGCCCGGGGTCCTCTACCTAACCTAGGTGATTTGACGAAGTTACTGCTTTTACACAGAGCGACTGCCGTCTGAACTCCGCAACCCAAAGGGTAGACCAGAAGTATAAGTTTAAACAAACGTGGCTTCCAAAGCACGGAATCATCTTTCTTTTCGGATAATCAGGTGATTCAAGCCTGCAATATCCTAACCAGACTGAAAACAACTATTCACAAAGTATGCTTCTCTGTGGGATTTGAACCCACGACCTTCGGATCACGGAGGCAGTCATCACTGTACACTTCATTTGGGTAAATAATGTTATAAAATAAATTCATAAGTTAGTTATCTTTTATGTCCTGCTAAATGCCTAACAATGCATGGCAGCGACACGTAACTACCATCCACTGACTGAATGATTGAGTAAATATCCCCTCAATTTATTGCAGGTTGACATGCAGATGTCCCTACATAGGATAGGTCCGTCTTTGTATATTTGCTCTTTCGAATGTATGAACGTGCAGTGCAGTTTGTTGCCGCTTCTTCTGCACTTGCGCTTAGGAAGCGGCATAAACGTAGCTGTAAGTAACGATTTGACGTCAACATATGTGCAAAACAAAACAAAGTGACTATTATTAAGAGATATTATAAATATCCTATGATAATAAAGATATTTGTTTTTTTTTTAATGTTGTTTTTCGACGTAAGGATCGTAGAGTGTCAGTTTCGAGTTTTCCAAAAATGCTTTTGTCCGTCTGTCTGTTCTCGCCTACTGCTATCATTTTTCAACCGATTCCTTCGCGACTCTTGCTTTGTGATCTGGAGGTCGTGGGTTCAAATCCCAATGGGAAGCATACTTTCTGAAAAGTTGTTTCTAGTTTTATTAGGATATTGCAGGCTTGAATCACCGGATTATCCGAAAAGAAAGATGATTCCATGCTGCAGAAGGCACGTAAAGCCGTAGGTCCCGAATGCCATCTAGCGTTTTTTTAAACCTGTGCTAGGATTGGTTCTGGTCTACCCTTTGGGTTGCGGAGGTCGGACGGCAGTCGTTCTGTATAAAAACCAATAACCTCGTCAAATGACCTAGGTGAGGTAGCGGACCCCGGGCTCTGAAGCGTTACCGCTAAGGATGCAACCGGGAATATTCTCGGATGATGATGATGATTACCTGTCTGCATCGTATAATTAAACCATTTTAGCATAGTTTTTCTTATTTTCTTAATTATTTTCTCTGAAGCGTAAACGATTCGCCCCGTCACGCACGGTTTGGTGACGCGGCACTTTGTCTTTGCACACACACCACTGGTAGTAGACGAACACTCTATGCAATGCAACTAATAGTTTTGCTTGAGAAAAAAATAAACTTAGAATGTACCAGCGGCTTCTCTTCCCGCGCAGACCGTAAAAGCCGAATGAGGGAGTGGATGAAAATGCGAATCATGGTAATAGGCAATGTAGGCATAGGCAAATTAGGGTTGCTAGCCAGCAACCCTATTTTCACCCACCGTCACGTTAAAAGTGGCCTTTGGGTCTTGCGACCCTGATCTTTATCTGCTTAGTTGGACCCGCAAGACCCAAATTGCTCTGTCTACCGCGTTAGGAATAAAGATGTGTTAGTGTATTTGGATTTGTTTAAGTGTTAAAAACTTTAGTCTTTTACCACCTTTTTAAAAAGTTCTGAGTTTTGTCGTTTTTAGTGGTCATATTTAGTTTTTGTGTGGTCCAGTATATTTATTACATACCTAAGTGTTAGGAAATATGCAATTTTCATACAAATGTATAGTCATAATAAAAATATTTTTACTTTTATAAAATTCGACATGTTAGAAACTAGTAGAAATGTACGTAAATAACATGCACATAGATTTCATTTTGTAAATGCAGTTTCAGGATAAACAAATCTCTAACACGGCTCCGTACTTCGCAAACACTTTGGGAAGCTTTTGCGATATTGCCAAATACTATCAAATACAAGCTATATTCAATTTGGAAGCAGTGGCATCCAAGTGAGGCACTGGCTGAGGCAAGAGTTTGATCCATATGCTCAACTTGTACCACCGAGTTAAGAATTAAATATTTATTCTGTTCTGTGCCTTCGCAGGCACTTTTACACGTCCATAATTTAAGTGTACATTACGTGTCATCATCGTCAGGTCTTTTTTAGTCTCCACTGCAGGAGCACGACTCTAAGCACTACCAGAGCCATATATTAGCCAGAGCAGTCAGAGGATTTAGCCTACACTCTTGTAATGTTTATTGATATTTAAAATATTTTTTTCTTTTTAGGGTTTTGTACCCAAAGGGTGCAAACGGGACGCTATGACTGAGACTCCGCTGTCTGTCTGTCCGTCCGTCTGTCACAGGGCTCTATCTCTTGAATGTAATAGCTAGACACTGAAATTTTTACCGATTATGTATTACTGTGGCCGCTATAACAACGAATACTAAAAATATAAAAAAGTTAAAAATTAAAGGATGTCGTCATACAAAAAACGTGTTTTTTCAGCGTTTTTAACTAGATCTTTATAATGGCATTAACTAGATACTTGAAATTTTTACCGATTATGTATTACTATGGCCGCTATAACAACAAATACTAAAAATAAGATAAAGTAAAAATTAGAGGGGGTCGTCATACAAGAAACGTGTTGTTTCAGCGCTTTAAAACATCGTATGGAGGCACGAAACCCTTCATGTACGAGTCCGACTCGCACTTGCCCGTTTATTTAGTCTCCACTGCAGGAGGACGACCCTCTCTGTACTACCAGAGCCATATATTAGCCAGAGCAGTCAGAGGATTTAGCCTACACTCTTGTTATGTTTATTGATATTTAAACTATTTTTTCTTTTTAGGGTTCCGTACCCAAAGGGTGCAAACGGGACTCTATTACTGAGACTCCGCTGTCTGTCCGTCTGTCACAGGGCTCTATCTCTTAAACCGTAATAGCTAGACACTTGAAATTTGAACTGATTATGTATTACTGTGGCCGCTATAACCACAAACACTAAAAATAAAAGGGTTAAAAATTAAAGGGGGTCGTCATACAAAAAACGTGTTTTTTCAGCTTTTTTAACTAAATCTTTATAATGGCATTAACTAGATTCTTAAAATTTTGACAGATTATGTTTTATTATGGCCGCTATAACAGCAAATACTAAAAATAAAAAAAGTCAAAAATTAAAGTGGGTTGTCATACAAAAACGTGTTTTTCAGCGTTTTTAACTAGATCTTTTTAATGGCATTAACTAGATACTTTAAATTTTCACCGATTATGTATTACTAATGGCTACTATAACAACAAAAATTAAAAAAAAAGTTAAAAATTAAAGGAGGTCGTCATACAAGAAACTTGTTTCTTCAACGTTTTAAAACATTGTACGGAGGTACGGATCCTTCATGTACGAGTCCGACTCGCACTTGTCCGTTTACTTTAAAAGCCACCGAAACTAGCGTTTCGCAACGTAGAATATTGTTTAAAAAACAAATACAGTGAAACTATCATTACGACAAGAGCCTGGCTCTGAAATACAATTTTGAATGCAACAAGTATATTCAAAACAGTATTTCCACGTGATAGTCACTATCATAAGATTAATTGCGATTCGCAGTACTCGCAGAGAAGTTTTGATGAAACGCTATCGTGTTTGTTTTGTGTGAAGCAATATCCAGCTGTATCGAGAATCGAGAACTCGCCAGGCATCACATACAAACAGTAATTACAAAGTCTGGTAAAATCAAAATTCGCGGAAGCGAATACGCCGACACTTTTTTTAGGGTTCCGTACCCGAAGGGTGCAAACGGGACCCTATTACTGAGACTCCGCTGTCTGTCCGTCTGTCCGTCTGTCACAGAGCTCTATCTCTAGAACCGTAATAGCTAGACACCTGAAATTTTTACCGATTATGTATTACTGTGGCTATAACAAAAAATACTAAAAATATAAAAAGTTGAAATTAAAGGGGGTCGTCATACAAAAAACGTGTTTTTTTTTCAGAGTTTTAACTCGATCTGTCACAGGGCTCTATCTCGTGAAACGTAATAGCTAGACACCTGAAATTTTTACCGATTATGTATTACTATTACCACTATAACAACAAATACTAAAAATAAGATAAAGTTAATAATTAAAGGGGGTCGTCATACAAGAAACTTGTTTGTTTCTACAGCGTTTTAAAACATTGAACGGTGGTACGGAACCCTTCATGTACGAGTCCGACTCGCACTTGCCCATTTTTTTAAACTACCTATTGAAAATAGACGGACAAAACTTTCAAACTGAATGCATGACGCTGCATTGATATAATGTACCGCCAGGCCTGTCACTCCCCGTTTAGGTATCGAAAATATACCTACATTATTACGATGCGCGCAGCGGCCCCTCGGAGTGGTAAATTCAGTTATATGAATCGTTTGTCCAGAGTAATAAGAATGAAATTGGCCTGCAATGGATGTCTAGGTATTTAAACGAAAAGGTGCTAAGTTCTGACGTAAGCTAAATTAAAACATATCGCTATCCACATTGAGTAGATATTTCTTTGAATTTCTTTTCTGAGTGAGAATTCTGTACGGAGTACTAGTATTCTATTCTGTGGTACCGCGTAGGCCTATTTCTATTTGCTGTCTCAATATTGTTAGGTTTCAAACAACAAAGGCTTTGTTACGTAAATATTTTTACCTCTTCATTCGCTGCCACGGCACGAAGTCAATTATACAGGGTGATTTTGTACCTCCTAGCTGTACTCAAGGAAAGTACGCTATAATAAAAAAAATATATTCTGTCATATGTACCCCGTTTCGTAACAAAAACCAAAGTCGACAAATGTATAACAAAAATGCCTATTTTGATGTGGCGGCGTGGTGGCGGGTGGTAGCCGGGCAACGGCCGCGTGTATAGTAAAGTCAGTAGCTTAGTTATTTCTTAGAAATTTGGGAGAATAAAAGATTATATAAAATATAATTCTGTTTTCTTACGGTTTTGTGGTCTATTAGTGATTCTGATTCTCAGATTTCTATATAGCTATATAAGAGGTACAAAATCTACCTGTATGTAATATATAAATGTATGGCGTACGCATGACACTGCATTGATAACAGGTACCGCTTGGGCTTATTTGTTATCTTAATATTCCGAGTATTAGTACATTATAACAAATATTTGGTTCTTCATTCTTGATTAGGTTTCAAACAACGGTCACACAATTGTGTATAGATTTAATGCTTACGTTAAGTGTACAAATGCGATTGCAATAAGAATAGGATCGAATTGCCGCCATTTTGTGACATCATGCTGGCAAACATGTGTCACGCTAACTTCGCTCCGGTATGAAGTGCAAAAAGAAATTAGGGCAAAATATTTTTTTTTAAGTATAATCTGTATATGGTGCTACGCTAATACTTCGGTCCCACTAATTTCGCCATCATCTTCTGTAACTATTTTTAATAAATTTTTGGGAAATAGATGCGGTGTAAAAAGGTGCATTGTCGATGTGGCCATCCATCGATAAGGCGATCTGTCGCACACCTTCGATATTGTGTCTGTCGATACGCCATACCATCGATATGCTGAACTGTCGATGCAGCAACCATCGATATGAGGTGCTCTCGCTACAGTAACCCGTCGATGGAGCATTTTCGATACGGCAACCAACGATGTAGTGACTGGCGATACTATGAACTAGACCCAAACACATATCCCATGTGTGATCGTCATGGTTAAATGTATGTTTTCAATCCTTTTTTATTGCAAACGCGTCTGAAGTTAGCAAACGGTCCGTACTATTCTCATTGTCATAGCATATTATGATAACTTCAAACACTATAATTGCTCAAAAAGCGTTTATAATGTTTGCGGTTAATCTTCCATAAAATATTATTATAGTTCACTGGTATAGACGTGAGAAATGGGGCAGGACTAGAAAACGTTTCAGAATAATAAAAACATATAGTCAGTGCCGGTTTTAGCTCTGCCAGCGCCCTGGGCGAGATTTTCCTGCCCCCCCAAACCATTAAACTCGCGACAGTGTTACCGTAACCGATACGACACCACCTTGTACAAGTTTCCACTTCTGTCGACACTCCCGGAGTGCCACTGCTTTTTTTTAAGGTTTCTAACAACGATAACGTACTTATAAGTTTGATTGATATTAGGTTAGGTTTTAATTTATATCCTCATCGTACTTTCGTACGTACGTTTCGCCTCCTCCTTCATTGTGCGAACCGCTAAGGTGTGGAATTCCCTGCGTCGATATTTCCCCATACGTATGATTTAGGCATTTTCAAGGCAAGAGTGAATAGGCATTTTTTTAGGTCTGCGGGTAACACCTTAGACCTCATCTTAGCGTCCCATCAGGCTAGATAGAGACAGGTCAAACGCACTCAAAACTATAATTAAAAAAAAGGTTTTCTTTTTTTTTTAATTTTTCTTTGTATTGTAGTGTGTTATAGATGCAATAAATAATTTATCTGTCTATCTTATATGTGTCTAGGACTTGTAACACACATTATGCTGTTTGTACGAGTACATATTCATGCGCGTCGCATAGGAACTTGCATATTAAATTATCAAGTCTGCGTCGCTATGTTAGTAGCAAATTTCGGGGATGAATTCCGTACTGGCTGCAGAATTTATTGTAGAATGTTCGTATTGTCCTAATCAAGTGTACGTTCCTAAAGACTAAGTCATTGCGATACTAACCCCCTAAACGGGTTTAAGAATAGAATATAATTTATTTTATTGCCAAAAACATACCACAACAAATAAACAGAAATTATATACACAGATGAATGTGAGATAGTTACTCGTAGATACGTACAAGAGTAAGAATAAACGTAAAAAAAGAAAATGAAGGTCCCCTTCGTTTCCGATAACTTTTGTTTATATAACGTCTTTCAAAATATACTGTAACTATTTTAAGGGTCAATTCAGTTTGTGATGCTGATCAACTTTTCCCAAAGAAAAAATATCGAAATATAATTATTTTTCATATTATGTCGCTTGGGGAAAGTTGTTATCATGGACTGAATTCACCCTTAAAATAGTTTCAATATATGTATTTTTTTCGACGTTATACAGGATTACTTTTTAAACACCGGCAACGTTATTGGAGCAAATTCAGTCCGTGATACTGAACTACTTTCTATATTAAAAATTATCGAAAATCGATAAAAAAATGTCGTCCTCCCATTCAAAATCCATTTGGCTGAGCGGCGATTTGTATGGGAAGCCAATTTTTTTTTCCTTTCTCGATAATTGTTTTTATGGAAAGTGTTTCAGTATCATGGTTAAACAAAGCTTATTAACATCAGTGAGACCTCTCCAACCCGTCTGGCCAAATCTCTGACTGTGTGGCGTGGAGAGTGTAGGCCAAATCTCTGACTGCTCTGGTTAATATATTATAATATAATAGACTCTGGTAGTGCAGAGAGGGTCGTGCTTCTGCAGTGGAGACTAAAAAAGACCTGGTGATGATGATGGTTTAGTATCACGGACTTAATTTGCCTGGTGTTTTAAAAGTTACCCTGTAATAGTCACTTTAAAGCTTTTTTACTGACCTGAATACCTGATGCTGTTGTCTCATAACTGGGCAAATGCCTCCTAATGCTTCATACAGTATGTGAATATATGATTTTAGTCTTTCGCCGTCAAAATGACTATTCTTATCGTTACGGGGCTTTACCGCGATTAATTTTGAGTTACACTCGGTATATGCCAAAGGAAAAGGCAATATAAGTCCTGGCCCTATACTATACTAATGATTTATCCTATATCCTATTTATATAGCTTACATCTATACTAATAATATAAAGCGGAAGAGTTTGTTTGTTTGTTTGTTTAAACGCGCTAATCTCAGGAACTAATGGTCCGATTTGAAAAATTATTTTTTTGTTGGGTAGTCCATTTATAGAGGAAGGCTTTAGGCTATATAACATTACGTTCCGACAACCACGCGAACGAAGTCGCGGGCACAGCTAGTTATTAATAAAACCATTAGTTTGACCATTAGTTTCTGAGATTAGCGCGTTTAAACAAACAAACTCTTCCGCTTTATAATATTAGTATAGATATGAGTATTGTAGTAGTAGTACTAGTATATACGAGAATAGCTCGTTTAAAGTAATAGGTGATGTATTTTTTTTGTAACCTTATTTGTCCTATTGTTGGGCAAAGGTCTCTCACATCTTCCACTTGTCCCTTCTTCTCTCCTTCATCTAAGCGCGGTCGCTGGGGTGCACTAAAGATTTGGCTATAGTTTTACGACCAGCAGTCTGCCTGACGTCAACTCTCTTTGGGAATAACCTTCCACTTTTCCCTTAATGTATATAAATGTAATTTTGAGAAGAGTTCCCTACGTCTTCATTCCATTCAAACACCCTTACAATGATAATTGAGGTAAAATAAAATGTTACAAACTTAATTAAAAAAAACCTGAAAAAAGGACAAAAATATAGAAAAAAAAGCTTTCTCTAGCTATAATATTTTTAACAAATAAATTGCGTCGCGTTTGAGCTTAACTTTCAACACAGTAATTTCTCATGTGATTTTTCTATAAAATATTCTTATTCATTTTATTAAGTACTAAGCCGATTACGTGAACGAGTGGGACTTCGTTTAATTGCCATAATTCCTCTTTTATCGGCCCTCTGTGGTTTGTTGTGGAAGCTTGCATCATTATCTGTGAGGAAAATATGTTTGCCTCGAGTTTATATCGCAAATAAATGAGCTTTTTTCTAAGTGTACAATTTTTTTTTGTACTTTACCACTTTCACTAAGAGTTATTTAGTTATTACAAGCATAATAGATTTATTGGAAAGAACGAAGGCACAAGAAAAGGTATAAGAAAAATAACTACCGAAATTAAAACGAATCAGGTATCAGATTTTTCAAGCTGCCTTAAGTTATCTGACATAGCTTGAAGCCTGCCATAGGTATAATGATGACATTGATGACAGTCAGGAGAAACGGCTTAACGTTCCTTCCAAAGTACGCAGATTATTTTTGCCACTCGCGGTCACCCATTCAAGTGCGGGCTTAACTTGCGAAAGCGCTTCTCCCACTCTCAGGTTTTTTTATTAACACTTATAATCTAAATAAATTAAAACTACATTAATTAGTTAGACGGGAAGGTGTTATTTATTATATTGGTATTAATTAAAAGCCTTAATAATCTCTCTACTGTATTCTTGACTTCGATCTCGGCTTAGCGATTGTACCTATTCGATGCTCAGCGAATTAAATTTTCACAGCAAAGCACTGCTGGCGCAAATTTTGTAATTTTTCTTATAGACACATCGGCCACAAAAAGTCTAATGCTGGACATAGGCCTCCCCCAAGGAGTTCGAAAACGACCGATCGGAGGCCTGCATTCATAATTTGCCTGCCACCTTTCCCTGGTCGTCCGACAACTACTGTAGAACAGAAACTCGCAGCGTCCTCCGCAATATGGCGTCCCCAAACCGCTCTCCCAATATGGCGTCCCCTCAAAATCCCGTCTGTCCGTCTGTCACAGGGCTCTCTCTCGAACCGTACCTAATAGCTAGACATTTGAAATTTTGGCCGCTATAACAACAAATACTAAAAATAAGATTAAGTTAAAAATTAAAAGGAGTGGTCGTCATACAAGAAACGTGCTTTTTAAGCGTTACAAAACATTGTTTGGAGGAACCCTTCATGTACGAGTCCGACTCCAACTTGCCCGGTTTATTTCACATGGAGAAATTGCCAATCCACACCACTTACCTACGGGGATGTGGAGCGGTGTAGGACTCAAACCCACTAAAACTCCATTTTGACATCGGCAGCCAATAAGCCAAGTTATGATGGTCAGGTAATTAAACTGCGCTTCGCCCCAGGGCAGGCGATCGCAATTAAGTCACGAAAACTAGTTTAACTAAAACCCCCAAAACCGATATACTCCGGGATCGAACGTTCGGACGCGGAATAGCGGAAGTTCATTAGTCTGCTCGCGCTGTGGAAAATATTGTCAGTGCTTTTTATACATACATTTATAGTTTACAGGCTGACTTTTTATCCACCAGCCAAATTTATGGAGCAAGTTCAGTCCATGATATAGAACTACTTTCCATAAAAACAATTAACGAAAAACTAAAATAAAAATTCACCTTCCCATACAAATCAGCGCTCAGCCAAACGGATTTTATATGGAAGGACGGAAAATTTTTATCGATTTTTACTAACTTTTTTTATAGAAAGTAGTGCAATATCATGGACCGAACTTTCTCCAAAAATTTGGCTGGTGTTTAAAAAGTCAGCCTGTATAGGGATTTTCTAAATTAATCCCGTATGTATTAATTTTGTAATGATGCAACGCGATAGTTTAAAAGTATTTATACACGATTTTGTCCAATCAAATGGGTTAGAACGTTCTTTAGTGTCATTGAATGAACTAGCTTTTAAAATGTTTGCACATAAAAAATACCTTTTATTTTTTCCAGTCGGATAGCCTAGCTGCTTGCTTGCCAATCCGTATTAGACACATAGGTACAGTAATTATTTTATTTCGTGACATAGCTATATGACTTTCATACGTCATGGCTTCGTATGATTTTTAAATAGCGGTGATGTCAGGAGCCGTACTCCAAAACTCAGATGCTCTTGGTAAATTCTAAATGATTTGATTAACTGAAAAATATTGTTTTATCATTTTAGAATAATCTAACTGACGGACTTAATAGACTAGATAGATAGAATAAAGATTTTCTCAGTTAGAAAATAAAAATATACAATAACTTTTCTGACCCCAGTCATCATCCCTATTATGTTGATGTAAACTGTCTCATGAGCCGAGATACCAATCATAATAATAATTATTTTAGGGTATCGTCACGTTTTCCGATATAATCATACGCTAAGTAATGTTTATTTATTCACGGGTATGTCATGTCTAATAAATTCGTTCCGGACTGATAGTAATTTATGCATTATCTATATATATAAAAGCGAAAATCACTCACTCATCACGAAATCTCGAAAACTACTTAGCCAATGAAGATGAAATTTGGCAGGAAAGTGGATTGTAACTAGGAGACGTCCGCTAAGAAAGGATATTTTGAAATTCCATCCCTAAGGGGGCGAAATAGGGGTTGGCAGTTTGTATGGAACTTCGTAATTTTTGAAGCGAGACACATTTCATTGTATTTTAATAAATTGCTACCCCAGTTTAAAGATAAAACAATTTGATTTGTGTAGTCTACGCGGTCGAAGCCGCGGGCAAATGCTTTTTAGATATAATCTGCTAACTGCTTCAATGTTGCTCAACGCGTCTACTGCATGGAACATGTATCCAAGCTCCAAATTAGTAGAACATCCGAGAATTTGTGGCTAATAAAATAAAAGGCAGCACAGAACTGACAGAATACAATAAAATTGGCTAATGTATTAGTTAGATGTTTATGTAAGATAATCAAAGTCAAAGTGAAATTTTTTTATTCAATGTAGGGTAAATATATAGCTACCGTTACAAGCGTTTCGCAACGACCATTGCCGAGAAGAAACGCCGAAAGAAACTCATTTACACAGTATTGGTCGCCTACGCGCCGGAAGGGGTTTGTCAGTTAATACAATGTTATGACAATATAACATGTAAAGCTTGCGAACGAGTGCCAAATCTAAGTGAAAGTACCTATAAAAATTAGGTATTTTAAAAGTTACCATCATTTATTGTAGGTATGTGAGACCTCGACCTGTCCCGGCGTAGTCAGGTGTGTTCCCAACATGAGAAGTTAGGTACAGAATAGGGGAAGGCAGATGTGTGGAGAGCAGTCAGACTCAAAATCACTAATTAGGGTTGCGTACAAAAAAATAAATAACGGAACCCTTATAGGATCACCCGTGCGTCTGTCTGTCCGTCCGTCTGTCACAGCCAATTTGCTCCGAATCTACTAGACCGAATCAGGTGAAATTTGGTAGAACGTTGTAATCCTATGAACCAAACACATATGTGCAAAGTAAATATTTTTTTTTAAAAATAAGGGTCATTTTCGGGGGACAAATTAGGAAATTTAAAAAAAAATGTTTTGCAAACCTTACTGTGTCATATATCAAATAAAAGGGCTCGTTATGAGGATCTCAAATATATTTTTGTTATTATTGTAAAATGAATAGTTTTGATTTTATTCATGAAAGAAGACGAAAATTGACCACCCCCCCCTGATCTCCGAAACTACTGAGCCTAAAATTTTGAAAAAAATATAAAATATAGTTCATTGCTTTTAGATTACAGGAAAACCTATAAGAATTCAATCAATTGTACGGAACCCTCTTCACGCGAGTTTAAGTGTCGCCGCACACGGGCCACCGAAAAACGCGGCCACCGTCCACTTTCCTATTAATTTAGTGGCCGCCATCGGCTTCACCGTGTGCGGCGAGTCCATACAAAATGTATATGAAACTACAGGAAAGTGGTCGGTGGCCGCGTTTTTCGGTGGCCCGTGTGCGGCGACACTAACTCGCACTTGGCCGGTTTATTTATAAACTTTATTTCACTTAGTATAGTTACAGCACTGATATAACAATTACAATTAGACTTTATAAGTAATAAGGAGGTAGGTATTCCTGAATGTTCAGGATAAGAGGTGAAAGTGGAATGAGTCAAATGAAAAGTGATTCTCTGAGCATCCATTATATGACTAGCGGGCAAGATAGTAGGGATATCTAGAAATAATGCAGGATTTGAACTTTCTAGAATAATACGTTTTTAGGGTTCCGTACCCAAAGGGTGCAAACGGGACCCTATTACTAAGACTCAGCTGTCTGTCCGTCTGTCACAGGGTTCCATCTCTTGAACCGTAATAGTACTTGAAATTTTCACCGATTATGTATTACTGTGGCCGCTATAACAACAAATACTGAAAATAGAAAAAAGTTAAAAATTAAAGGGGGTCGTCATACAAGAAACGTGTTTTTGAGCGTTTTAAAACATTGTACGGAGGTACGGAACCCTTCATGCACGAGTCCGACTCGCACTTGCCCGTTTATTTTTGTATGGGGTTGTCCCATGAATTATACTTACAAATTATTGATTTACCCTGCACGGCTCATTTCTAGCCCTGTCTCAAACGGTGCCTATTGTACTCTAGGCCAACATTTAGCTAGTGTTCGCCGCTTTTGTACGCTCAGCATTTTGTGGTGGAATGCTACAACGGCTTTTCACTAATTGGAGTATTCGAACATTATTAAAATATCAAGCTTCACTAGAGTTCTGTTTTCGATATCTACGAGTATCTTCCCACGAGTAGGTTCAAAACGAGGTGGCGGGGCATATCGGTGTAGTTGTAGGATATAGTTGTATTGTATAATAGGCATTCATTTAATTAACATCTTTTTAGTATTCCCTCGACATTTCGTACAACTGTGGACTGGTCTTATAGACAACATACGCACGGTTCGAACTTTTGCGGCGCTATTTGAAGTTTTGCATTGTACTATAGTTGTATTTTTCGGTGTCGGGGCATATCGGTGTAGTTGTAGGATATAGTTGTATTGTATAATAGGCATTCATTTTATTAACATCTTTCTAGTATTCCCTCGATATTTCGTACAACTGTGGACTGGTCTTATAGACAATATACGCACGGTTCCAACTTTTGAGGCGCTATTTGAAGTTTCGCATTGTACTATAGTTGTATTTTTCGGTGTCAGGGCATATCGGTGTAGTTGTAGGATATAGTTGTATTGTTTAATAGGCATTCATTTAATTAACATCTTTCTAGTATTCCCTCGACATTTCGTACAACTGTGGACTGGTCTTATAGACAACTTACGCACGGTTCGAACTTTTGCGGCGCTATTTGAAGTTTTGCATTGTACTATAGTTGTATTTTTCGGTGCCTGGGCATATCGGTGTAGTTGTAGGATATAGTTGTATTGTTTAATAGGCATTCATTTAATTAACATCTTTTTAGTATTCCCTCGATATTTTGTACAACTGTGAACTGAACTTATAGACAACAAGTTAACGCACGGCCCGAACTTTTGCGTCGCTATTTGAAGTTTGCATGGTACGAGTTCTAGGTGTCTACCGGTGTCGGAACATGACAGTGTAGATTATATTTAATTATTGTGTAATTATACGTGTGCATCGATGTTCCGGGGATAATTTTCTTCTTAGTTTAATGGGGTGTATGTATATGTTCATAATTAGCATAATGTAGGTACGCATTTATTTGAAATATCTTTTTCAGAAGTCTATTTCGTAAATTAAAAAATCGTCAGACAACGCGTTCGCAATAATTGTATTTTTCTCAGAACTGATCACTGTTGACTGAACAATGTAAATAAGCTTTTCCATTATATTTTATGTTTTGCAATTTTTGCATCTCTAGCTGACCAGCTGTACATCAATTCTGAAAATATTATAATCAAATGTTTGGGAGCTCGGTGGCTCGACGGGAATGCACATTACTAGCCCTTTCGTATTAAGCAACGTTGGACGTGGTCCGCAATTGGATGGGTGACCACAAGTGGAAATACATTACCGTTTGGAAGGCAAAAACCGTAGGTCCCCTCTGTTATTACTAGATTGCCTTCATTAAGGCCATTTATCCGTTAGAATGTGCGCTGGCGTTAAAATTTACGATTTCCGCCTTAGGATAAAACAATGAAAAGTTTAGTTTTCAGACAAGATATTAACATCATATATAGGTACGCACAGTTTCATAATCTAAATTTAAAATTACTAAAAATGACACTTGTGATAATAGTTATTTTCAATAAAAACTCAATAATCGTGATTCTTTTTGTATCTTTATCTACACCCATGCTATAAATCTTCTATAAAAGTTTCTGAAACAGTTAGCTTATTGCCAACATTATAACAACCAGTGTCACAGTAACCATAATATCATCCAAACGCGTGATATAGTGTTGTACTAAATTTCATTATGCAACGCAAACTCGATCCCTCTATCTTTATGAATTTTAAAAAAAGAACCAAAAGTGCCATTTTTGAAACGCGGATTCACGTACACGAATTATTTTTCCTTACTAAAAAACGTTCGATTAGTGACTCCGTGTTTGAAAAATGGCACCATTGTCTAGCACGCGCGTTTCACTGCCACAGATTCGAAATAAAAAAAAAATATGTTATTTGAATTTATTTATTTATTTATTTATAAAACTTTATTGTTCCAAAGTAAAAATATACTTTAAATAAATGGCGGACTTAATGCTAAGAGCATTTTCTCCCAGTCAACCATAGGGATAAACAGAAAAATTATGCGGCGCAAAAAGTAATACAATATACATAATAAAATACATACGAGTAATAAATAATATATTTACGTCGTATCCTGCCATTTTTGTTGGTTAATAGCATTTCAAAAAATTATTACTATGTTGTTTACAAAAATGAGTGATACAAGCTTTGATAATACCTACACCACCAGATATTTCTAAAGCAGAAAAGGACATTTCTAACCAAACATTACCAGAAAAGTCGAGAAAACAATATGAAAAGGCGTACGAAGATTTCATTAATTGGAAAATATCAAAGAAGTAGTCCATTATTTTCTGAAGTTGTGTTATTAGTATATTTTCAAGAATTATCCGAAAAATTCAAATCTTCATCCCTAGGGACCTTCTATTCAATGCTCAAAAGTACGCTGAGTATTAATCACAACGTGGATATCTCAAAACATTCAAAATTAATTGCCTCGCTATAACGTAAAGAAGAAGGCTATACCTTTTATAGAGGATTCATATCATGGGATAGATAAAGTATTGTATGAAACTGTTCATAATTAGGTATTAAAACACTCATGTGATACTATTATGACACTCGGCTTCGCCTCGTGTGGTAAACCCACATTCGTGTTATAATACCCCTTATTATACCACAGTTGCATAAATAACTATAAACTAATCAATGACCTGTATTTTTGTTAGGTAATAATTTTTCTATCTTTTTGCTCAAATTTTACTGATCTCTCGCATCTGCGCAGACGATCGAGCGCCGAGTTGAAAACGGACCTGTTAAAAAAGTATTGTAATTGGAAATCAACCCAATATTTTGAAATATTTTAAAACCAAAAAGTAGATTATGAAAGTATGCGTATATGATGTTAATATCTTGTCTGAAAACTAAACTTTTTATTGTTTTATCTTCACGCGGAATTCGTAAATTTTGAAGTCACTGCGCGTTTTAACGTATGAATGGTTTTAAACTAAGTCGGACACATGCCACTAAAATACGTGAAAAAACTTGTAGAGAAGAGATTAAGCCAAAAACAGTATCTTCAGTACAATAAAATTAGCTTGAACAGACTTCACTAAGGCCCACCCGCGGTTGTGCCTTAGACAATAATGATTTGACATGGCTTAATGACACTATCTAACAATAATAATGTGTATGGTTACCGCGTTTTCTGACCTACAATGGTTCATAAAAGTCAACCGTATTAGGTGCCGGGAGGTGCAGATGCATTTTTATAGCCAATTATAATTATCGTAGCGCGACAACCTAACCGATCCGGAGACCTATATTTGAAAAAGTGCCAAAAGTGGCTGTTTTCCGCAAAAATGCGTAGAAATGCTTAAGGCCGTCCCTAAATTTTCCGCGGTCCAGTGCTGCCCCCATTTAAAATAAATCATTTCAAAGAAAACGGAGACATCATTTAAAATTTTGCTACCACCAAGTCCTAGATAACCCTTCAAAGTATTTTATAAACTAATGTTTACAGTTTATAATAAGAACGTTAAGCTTTACTACGCACATTAGCCAAAAGTGGCCGTTTTTCGCAAATGTGCGTAAAGCAAAGTAAAGCTTAACGTTCTCATTATAAACTGTAGTTCATTAAATACTTTAAACGGTTATCTAGGACTTGGTAGTAGCAAAATTTTAAATAATGTCTCTGTTTTCTTTGAAATTATTTATTTTAAATGGGGGCAGCACTGGACCCCGGAAAATAATGTATGGGCTTAACAAATTTTCTTATTTTTCTGTCGGAATACATCTTATTTTTCACTGAAGCGATGGTTTCGAAAATACGATGTAATGGTATTTCGTGATTTGGAAAGCGAGTGGTGATAAACCACTTTTTGTGCTTCCGCGTTCAAAAATAGGTCTCCCGGAGTGTGGCGCCAACGTCGATAGACGACGTGTTTATCATGTACTTAGACATAATAGGTAATGCTTCCAGTTTACATAATCATCATCGTATTTAGATTCAGGCTCTTGTCATTATTGTTGTATGGAATTGTTGTAAAACGCATATAACGACGACTTTTGGCAAAGATTATGTAGTGCTCAAATTGAGTATTGATTGGTCAATAATAGTCGTCTCAAAACCAACCCACCCACGACTGTGCGAAGTGTAAAGAAAAAATCAGAAAGCTAACCCCGGGCTATGCATTAGCACTAGCGCTTTCGCAAATTAAGAAAACGCGCGGTCCGCACTTGAATTTTTTTTTTAACTGAAAACAAGTTCATTTTCATATGTCTATAGAATGTTATATATTTGATGTCTCTAGCCTTCGGTACCTAATCATACTCATTTATTATTATAGGTAAACACATGAACAGAAACATTTTTACAAATAAAATATCTCTTCCAACGCGCCACATCGAGGCAACGTACCCAATATGCTGGCAGCATTTCCTCGCTGTATAGCGATACTTATTCTCTGAGCAAAAAAGCCGCCAGCTCTAGGGTCACCAGTTGCCTCGATGAGTTGCCTTTTACTTAAACTTAATGTTTATTTGCATAGTCCAAACATCTTAGTCCAGCTTTTTGAATCCAATGTCGTGAGCATATTCTCCAAAGCACTGTCTGCAGATGTTCAGGCCATATTTGCGAATAAGCCCATGCCTGTTGGAGCAAGTTCGGCTGAAACAAAGCAAAACGTAGGAGTAAAAACACAAGTTGGAATTGGTGACCGCTAGTGGCATAATCATTTCGGAAGGCACTTTAAGCCATGTGTCCCGGCTGACGTCATTAGAACGTAGTTATCGATGTGTTAAGGCAGCTTGAAAATCTGACACCAATATTGGACACACACGAAAAGAAGAAAAGATAATGATTAAAATTCTTCGCACATTGATGAGCTAAAACTAAGATAATCCAGTTGCATGGAAAGTGTTGGGCAGTGGGCAGCCAAGAGTGCTACCGCGATGCATTTCCTCGCACGCAATACAAGAGTCAAAAAACGAGAGTATAGGGAGGAGCTCTGGGCGTAGTTCGCACTTGAATTAGTGACCGCAAGCGAATAAGCTTGAGCTTGCGTCCACCGTGATTCGGGATGCACGTTAAATCGTTGGTCCCGATTATAAATATTTTTTTAGAGTCGTAATAAGTCGTGCTGGACATAGGAGTGCATTCCATTTAATTATTTGACTTTATTACAAATTTAATAATAATAATGGGCCTTGCCCCGCTGCCAACGGGCAGCTAGGTTAGGTTTTGTAAATGTTTATATTTTGTAATATATTTTACTTTTTATAAGAGTTTTATAAAAACCTAACTTAAGTATTGAAATAAATAAAGAGAATAATAATAAAACACTTTATTGCACCAAAACACTAGAAAGAGACAATACAAAACAATACCAATAAGGTGTACAATAGGCGGCCTTATCGCCAAGGCAATCTCTTACAGGCTACCTTAATCTTAAATTTAATAGGCGGAAATAAAGCTATAAGCTTTATTTACCAGTCAACCCACTGGTGTTGCCGAGAAAAGATTTTAATTGGTGGTGCAAATTATGTGACTTCATGAAGAAGACAAAAATATTTACCTATAAGCATTACACTAGTATAAGCATTTTGGTCCAATTATTGGGTGTATTCAATAAAATTCAATTTATCCCTTGTCTCCATGTGTGGTTAAAAGTTCATAAAATTATCTTTTCTTTTATCGGCCTAAACATCCGTCCGCCGCTAGACTGCAGTCACCACACGACTGGTACAATACCCTTTATTGTACAAAAGAAATACAGGACATAATTATCTTAAAACTGGGAAAGGCGGCCTTATTAGACATGGGTAATCTCGACTCCGAGGAGTGTTTCGGCTCACTGAATCTTACTCCGCATCCGGTACCGACTCAATGATTCCTACTCCCTTATCGGCTCCAGCTCCGTGGTCCGCTAAGTTTCGCTATTGAATCTACAGAATAAAGACGACCTTTCTGGTACCGGTTTTAATACAGAATAATATTAACTCCCGACTCCCGATTCCTCCCGAGACGCGGTGGAGCCGAAACGCGGTTTGCGGCTCGCGACCCAACAGGCGCCGATTCCCTGCGAGACTAAGATCGGTGCGGAATCGATAACTCGCGGGAGCCGATAACGATTACCGGGATTCAGTACGGGTATCGGCTCCTATTGATAAATCGGCTCATTTAAATATTCGAATCCGGAGTTACCCATGTCTAGGCCTTATCGCTAAGCAATTTCTTTTAGACAACCTCGCTCAAATAGAAAAAATGATGAGAAAATTACGTTAAATTTTATACATATAACTTACACAAAGAAAATATAACAGGGCAAAGTGAAGACGAAACAAGGAAAGGAGATTTACCTTTCATAAGGATAGAAAATGAGATTTTACGACTTGATGACGACTCGGACACGATATTATTCGGACACTCTGTCCGAATTTACACTTTTTAATTTTAATATTTTTTCAATGACAATTCTGACACCATCAAATTTAGTACAGTCAGATAGAAAAAGTTTTAATTATGTGAAAAAAAGCGTTACCAGATGAAAAAAAAATTCAAAGTGGCTTTAATAAATTGCTTTGTATTTCTATGTATATTTTTTATGTATTCTAGCAAATAAATTATTGATTGATTTGTGGACATACTTGGACATGTACTTGAATGGTGAAAAAAAAAACTAAAATCACTTAAAACATATATTTGGTATAAAAATCAACAACTTCACAAAAAAAATCACTTAAAAAATATTTCGACAACAGTCACATTGATTGATTGATTGATTTGATTCATGATGACCAAAAAATATCCAGTGAAAAACTGTTTTTTACAGCTTTTGTCTTTTGAAGTATCGTCGGAAATTTCTTTCTGAGTGTACAAAACAATTTTTCTTTATTGGTGTCCGAATTGTCAGTGAAAAAATATTAAAATTAAAAAGTGTCAATTCGGACATTGTGTCCGAGTCGTCAGCAAGTCGATTTTACTTGCGATTTGAAGTTAGCTACCGTTTGGGTACCTATCTTTCTACAAGCTCGTTATTTTGTGACGCGATGCACCGATGCACTCTACACGGTACTTTCACGATACCGACTGCATTTATAACCATTAGAATCATTTCTTATCTATACACAAACGCCAGTATGAAGTAGCTGTGCGTCTGTGAGGTCGATCCTTACGAGCCACCGAGCTCCTAAATAAATAGACATTGCAATAATGTATTCTTAGTGACGTGTAAAAGTGCCTACAAGGCCTGATTGCCTTCAATATATTTTTTTGCAGACGTGGAATCGATGGGGACTTTTGTCATTTCACCTTTCATGGTGTTCCTAAGTCCCAACCAACATTCGTACCAATTTTTAAGCGAGTTAATTTAAGCTTACTATTGTTGTACATTATTAGCGTTCACTTTGTAACTTAAAGCATAAATTGAAGCTCGTCTGTAAGCTTACTAAGTAGTTGAAGTAGTCTGCGTTTTGACATTCCGAAACGCAGACAGCCTAAGTGAGAATCAAAGCCGATGCGGAAACTAGCAAAGCTCAAAACTTCATAGTTCCGTTTGTTGGTGCAATAGTTTCCAACTACCTCCACTTGCTTCCCGTAAAAGAAAATACACCATTCAACTAATAGTAGAGGAGCGAGCTACAATAACATTACCAAGGAAGGTTGAGGTCATACAGGCGGCCGGTCGTAAAACTATAGCCCAATCGTTTTAATTGATCCGGATATTTTTTCTCCAATTTGCTAGATTTTTGGCATCCTTGGGTGATCATTGATATGCATATTATATTTGGAAAAGAAAACGGGAAAGCGCATCCCAGGTGCCTAACCTGACGTAGCTTAATAACTGTCTTCTTCTTCATCTCAACGCGTTCCCGTTGCATCCTCAGCTATGCTGCTTCGGAACCTGGGGTGCGCTTTCCCGTTTTGTGCACTAACGACAGAGTAATCGCCGTGGCCACTTACTGGTCACAGGTGATTGGAAATTGAAGCTACAGTGTAACCATTTCAATTCGATAAAAAGAGGTCATTTTCGCATGTTAAGTAAACTCGGGCGTGGTCCGCACTTGGATGGGTGACCACAAGTGGCAAGCAAACTCAGCTGAGTAGACATTGTATGTATAGAACACTTAACGTTTCGTAAATGATACTGATTAATATTATATTATTTTAGTCACAATGTTAGGCGAAGGCCTCATTATTTTGCTCCATTCAGGTTTGTCTACAGCGTTCTCCATTTGCTGTTGTATTTATTAAGTGAAGCGAAGAATGGTACTGATAATGGGCGCATTCTTTTAATGGATAGGATAGTTTGAAAAATACTTTCAGAGAAGGCTTTATGTGCACAGTAAACAGTTAACTAGTACGTTTCAGGCTGTGTAGCATTTTAGAGTAACGCCTACCCTTAAATACCTACTGGTTAAGATATTTTAGGCTTGAATCACCTGATTATACGAAAAGAAAGATGATTGCGTGCTTCAGAAGGCACGTAAAGCTGTTGGTCCCGAAAGCCATCTAGCGTTTGTACCTATCCTAGGATTGGTTCTGGTTTACCCTTTGGTTGCGGAGGTCAGGCGGCAGTCGCTCTGTGTAAAACCAGTAACCTCGTCAAATCACCTAGGTAAGGTAGCTGACCCCGGGCTCTGAAGCGTAACCGCTGACGATGTAACCGGGAATACGCTTGGATGATGATGACTTTACTTACGAGTACATAGTCGTTGCGTCTTGCAGTACCACACGATCGTTTTTTGATGGATCAAATCATGAATTCATTCGCTTGCGGTAGGACATGTTTTTACCCGACTGCGTCAGAAGGAGGGTTGTTTTTCGAGTCATCATCATAATGTCTTTTTTAGTCTCCACTGCAGGAGCACGACCCTCTCTGTACTACCGAAGCCATATATTAGCCAGAGAGCCAAAGGATTAGCTTAAGGGGTGTCGTTAGATTCGTCTTAATTGTAAGTGACACTCGATTTTACCACCCTATTCTTTTTTAAATTATCAGTTAAGAAATGACCAGTACGTCTCTTATAGGCTGCAAGTCCTAAGTCATCTTTTAAAATACGCGACATTCTAGGTGCTATCTTCATCTCCCGTGATAAAATCTTTTGCTTTCGGACAGGATTTCTTCGAATTATTTTCCTTACTGCTTTGACCACCTTTTTCGTACGAACACTACGTGGACGGCCACATAATATTTTGTTTATTTTTAATTGTAACAGTATTTATGGCCAGACTAAGTATTTAACCTACATTGAATAAAAAATTTTGACTTTGAGTTCATCAACGCGAGTTGGAAAAAAATGGCCTTTTTCATATTCTCCTGTTTCTTGGTGTTTATCTATATATGTATTTATTAGAAAAAATAGTATCGTTGAGTTAATATCACATTAAATACAAGTTTAAACTTACTTTGGGGCTAGCTCAACAAGTATGATTAGTCTATTTAGTAATTGATGTACATCCCGCATCGGCTGAGACTAGCGTTAAAACGAAAGATATTATATTGTTTATTTCTAAACTTTGTATCTTTCCTGCAAAATAAAAGTAATTTCCGATAAGAATATTTCAGGTTCGTCTTTAAAATACTACCATTTAATACTGTACATTTTTTTATATTAAACAATCAAATGAAAACAAATATGCTTATTAATATTAATTGAACAGCAATGTACTTCAATATCTCTCGGTTGACACAAAATAAACAGAGTATCTGGGGATAAATTTATTGGAAAAACAAATAGTCTACAATTCAATATTTACTATGGAACAGATTAACTTTTTACATTTCAAATTTACATTTACATTTTATGAAATATAGGTTCATTTTCAATCAAATTATCAATTTTCAGATTACAGTTTATTGTACCTACTTATTCATTTGTTACATCAATTTACCTTCAAAGGGTATACCCGTAATACGCACCGTACCCGTAATTCGAACAACTAAATGATACATACAAGTTTTATGCACTATACTCGTACTCAACATCATTATAAATCTTTCAAAATATGTACCATCTTATTATAATATACTATAGCTGTTTTCTGCGGCATGGCCCGGGTTTTGAAAGATTAAATATAGCATATGTTTCTTGCCAATAATGTAGCTTTATAATGGTGAAAGAATTTTTAAATTGGATTGCTCGTTTTAGCGTTTATCCATTATAAACAAACACACATTCAATTTCTTTTTCTTAAAAATGCACCGTGAATACGATTACATGTAAAATTCAACCCAAGACCCGCAAGGAAAGTGTCTGTATTTGATTGAAAAATATGGGGGCGTTTGAAATGACATGTGAAATACACGTATTTTACATGTCATTTTCAACGCTAGCGGAGACGCTCAGAGACTTAGCAAACATCGTCTGTGATTTGGGCTTACTCTGAGTACGCGTGATTCGCCGCCTATACAAATTGTAACGACGTTTAGCACGAACTGCGTAGGCGGTCTTCGAGTACATAGATTCTAACCGCTAAAGTGTGGTAAATAGATTTACATTACAAACACTATCAGGTTCAGGTGTGTGTCCCCAACGTGGTAGACCGCTTAAGGCCGTACCTGAATTTTCCGGGGTCCAGTGCTGCCCCATTTAAAATGAATCATTTCAAAGAAAACGGAGACATCATTTAAAATTTTGCTACTACCAAGCCATAGATAACCTTTCAAAGTATTTGATTGCATTTTGAGCTTTCGACACGAGAAGAAGAAGAAGTATAGCACTGAAAAGTGTCTATCTATCTTTCTATATATAAGAGCTATGCTCTTGTCGGTGTAGTATGAACTCTCGTGTCAGGAAAGTAAAATTTTCTCAACAATTGTTCGTTTGGTTGACATATTTTTTCCACTTTAGTTACTTTCACAGTCTAATGTCTTACGGGATACTTTTATGGGGGAGTGCAGCCGACATTCAGACTATTTTTCTTTTACAAAAAAGAGCAATTCGTGCTATTTACGGTTTAGGATCGAGAGACTCACTGAGGGAATTATTCAAGGAAATAGGTATACTTACTTTTGCATCACAATTCATATTTGAAAATATAATGTATGTAAGGAAAAATATTTGCATGTTCAATAAAGTAAGTGATTTTACAGATAGAAATTTACGTAATAAGAATGACTTAGTTAGCCCGTATTACATGCTGAATACAGTCAGTAAGTCTTTTATGGGGAAGTGTATACTTTTTTATAATAAATTGTCAGAATCGGTCCTTGATATGCCAGACAGAAAATTCAAACCTTATGTAAAGAAAGTACTTTGTGAGAAGGCTTATTAAAGGACCGATGACTATCTTAAAGACAAAAAGGTCTGGCTTGAGCTTGGCGCGGGTCCCTCTTAAAGGTTTGTATACTTAGACATGTCATAATTTAGGTACATTGGTACATACTAAATTTACAAATTGACATTATTTTAAATTTCGTAATTCTTATAATTCAATTTAATTATGACATAATAAACAATGTAATCTCTGTCCATCTATATAACTAATTTTAAGTTTTTAGTTTGTTAGTTGACGTCTTTGGAGAAATCGTGCAGTGCAGATTGTTGCCGCTTCTTCTGCACTTGCGCCTAGGAAGCGGCGTAAACTTAGCTTTAAGTAACGATTTGACGTCAACAGTTGTGCAAAACAAAACAAAGTGACTATTATTAAGAGATATTATAAATATCCTATGATAATAAAGATATTTTTTGAATTTTGAACATTTATTTTGGTTTATTAACCAATGTTCTGAACTGATGTTGATAAAACACGTCAACTCTACACACACGTTATCCCTATAACCCGTTGTTTTATGAAGAGAGTTCACGGTCAATTCGCTTAAAAACTTCAAACTTCTTTATTTGTGGAAACAAGTAACAAAAGAGAACAATTTAATTATTAAGATTCAGTACTCTGTTTCCTGCCCATAGGCGTACAAAATTACGTAATTTACAAACTACATTATCATTAAAACATTATTTTTATTGTTTGTCCTTTAAAAAGTCCTCCAATTTGTAGAAACATTACCGAGCTACACTGTTAAAAATTATGTAATTTTACTAAAAATTATGTTATTTTATATGCAAAAAATTGCATAAATCTGTAAAATTCCCAAAAAATCTGGGAAATTTACGGAAAAATATGTAAAAATGACAAAAATTATGTAAAAATCCATATTTTAATGTAAAATTTCATAATTTCCCGTAAATATCCCAGTATTTTCGGGAATTTTACAGGTTTATGTAATTTTTTTGCATGTATAATTACATAATTTTAACAGTGTAGTAGATCATGGAGGGAAAATGATCACAGAACATACCAGAGTCAAAATTGAACGCATAATACCTGATTTCGCTTAGCAAAATGTACAGTTCCATCAAACCCCTTTAAACTTGTTACTGACGACAGATGAAGTGGGGTTGGTAATTCAAGGACAATAGCCATCCCGCGCGGGAGCTCGGCCAAACTGTATTAGCTGATTGCATTTGACCTCGCTTATGGAATGCCCAGTTTGCCTTGTTCTGCATGTCACCACTGCAGGCCCCATTTACTGATACGTTTGTAGATTTTAATTAAACGAGCGAGCGGTATTCTGCATGTCTATTGTCTTGTGGAGCTACTGGAGACTCTGGGAGAGCTCTAATTCATAGTATGGGGTCTCTCGCAAGTATCATGTTGGCCGGTAGGGTACCGAGCGAGGTGGCGAGGGTGTTGTACGGAGCTAATTTATGCGCTTTTATTAAGAAGGATGGCGGCATACGTCCTATTGCTATAGGGTGCATGATAAGGAGACTTGTTTCCAAAATAGCATGTAAAAAAGTGGCTTCAGTTTTGTCACCATGTTTCCATCCTAGACAATTAGGTTTCGGTGTAAGGGGGGGGTGTGAGGCTGTGGTACATGCTACGAGAACATTCCTCAATACTGAGAATAGTGGAATTGTTTTGAAAGTTGATATCTGTAATGCTTTCAACTCTTTAGAGAGAAAGGTGTTCTTACAGGAAGCTAAAGAACATATGCCTGTCCTTGATGCATATTTATGGCAGTGTTATGGTTCTCCTTCTGACCTTGTTTACAAAGATCAGTTAATAAGTTCTACAACTGGATGTCAGCAAGGAGATCCCTTGGGTCCTGCTTTATTCAGTCTTGGCATAAACCCCATCATATCCGGCCTTAAGTCACCCCTTAATGCCTGGTATTTGGATGATGGCACTATTGGCGGGGACGCTTTGACGGTGAAATTGGACTTGCAAACTCTTGTCTCTCGGTTCGAAGAAATAGGATTGAAACTTAATTTTTCTAAGTGTGAACTGTATATAAATGATTCGGTTGAAGGCTCGCGAAAAGATGAAATATACTCCATGTTTCAAGAGTTAGCTCCGGGAATTAAGCTTGTGCATAAGGATTCCTTAAACATTCTAGGAGCCCCACTTTTAGACGATGCGATCCCTGATTACGTAAGTGCTCAGGTAGTCAAGTTTCAAAGTTCATCTGATCTTCTATTTAAGATAAACGCTCACATGGCTTTTTTTTTAACTCAAATGTTGTCTGTTTGTGCCAAAATTCACGTATGTCTTGCGATGTTCTTTCTTGTGGAAGCATCGAAACCATCTAAAAGTATTAGACGATCTTATCCAGACGTCATTAGTAAAAATATTTAATTGTCAGATTAGCGATGAGTCTTGGCATTTTGCCTCTCTTCCTGTCCGTTTTGGGGGCATTGGTGTACGTAAGGCATCTGCAGTGGCTCTACCTGCTTTCTTATCTTCCGCTCACGCTTCATCCTCACTATGCGGTAGTCTACTTGGCCCAGTAATGGGTTCCGCTGAGGTGTGTGGCGTGAGTGAGGCTAAGGGCTATCCAATGAACTCGATGCACTGCCTTTAAATTTATGCTCTCAAAAACAGTGGGACAATCCTCTTTGTAAAAATATCCAGCAGCGAATGATTGCAAAGTGTTCTCAAGTGGAGGAACGCTCTCGCCTCGTGGCGCTATCGGAGAGAGAGTCTGGATATTGGTTGCAGGCGCTTCCTTCTGCACATGTTGGCACCCTTCTCGATAATTGCACCTTTACTCTTGCTATGGGCCTTCGTCTAGGCGCAAAAATTAATGAACCACATGTTTGCCATTGTGGTGCTAATGTGGATGGGTACGGTCGCCATGGCTTAGCCTGTGTTAAAAGTGCGGGCAGAATCCCCCGACATGCATCTATTAATGATATTATTCATAGAACCTTGGCCACTGTCGGTGTTCCATCCATTTTGGAACCGAATGGGATCGTCCGCACTGATGGCAAGCGACCTGATGGCTTGTCCTTGGTCCCATGGAGGCAGGGTAGGTGCCTCGTTTGGGATGCCACATGTGTGGATACTCTTGCACCTTCACATTTGCCTGCAACGTTTAATCTTGGTGGAGCGGCGGCTTGTACTGCAGAGGCTGCCAAAAAGCGGAAATACGCGGGTCTGGGAGACGGGTTTATTTTTCTTCCATTCGCAGTGGAGACGATGTGACCTTGGGGCCCTGATGCTAAGTTATTTTTTAAGGACGTCACAACGCGCCTTATCGAGGCAACTGGTGACCCTAGAGCTGGCGGCTTTTTTGCTCAGAGAATAAGTCTAGCTATACAGCGAGGAAATGCTGCCAGCATATTGGGTACGTTGCCTCGATGTGGCGCGTTGGAAGAGATATTTTATTTGTAATATTATTTTATTTGTGTTATATGTCTATTTGGACAATGGACTTTAAGTGGTGGTGGCCAAGCGGTAGTAGGTACTAGCTGTGCGTCTGTGAGCTACAGCTTACAGAGATTTAGTCCCTATATTAATTAATAAATCATCAAACCAATAGCGAACAATGCTGGAGAATATCTAATTTGCGAGATCAGCTAACGCTTATCGTGTAGTCAGTATAGTTCAGCTTACAGCTGCGGATTATGTTTCAATTCTAGCTCATCACTTAATGTATTTATAAATAAATAATAATAAGTCGATAAGGACACATCCACACAGATTTAGCTAGCCCCTAATATGTTTAATCTTGTATATGTAGGGTAGTAACTTAACGATACTATATTAAATGATTATAAATACATCATTGCAGTCCCACTGCTACGTATAGGCCTCTTCTTCATCTAACTGCGTTCCCGGTTGCATTCTTAGCTGTGCTGCTTTGGAGCCAGGGATGCGCTTTCTCGCTTTTTCTTCTCCTTATATAACCCAATGGTCAATGGTCACCCGAGGATGCCAGAGACCTTACGAATTTGAGAAGAAATAGCCAAAACCCAAAACAATTTACATGATTTGGCTTAGTTTTACGACCGGCCGCCTCCCTGACGCCAACCTCATGCAAAAAGTTTTTCAACTGGCCGCCGGCCGACGTTAACACATCTGGGATTGCAGTTGTAATTTCAAATTTCAAATTCTAGTCGCCTTTTTCGACATCCACAGGAAGACTTGCAGTGGTTCTATTCTAGGCCGGAAGCCAGACGGCTGCAACGTATAGGCTTCTCTCAATCAAGAAGGCAATCACTTCGGCCCTGTGCCTTATGAAACCAGTTTAAATCTGCGATTTTTTATACCATTGACCCATGTTACTCTCAGGCGACCTACTCTACGGTTTCCATCTAGAGGCCACCACTTTGTCAGCACTGTACTCTTCCTATAATCACCGTATCTTGTCAGGTCTCCTGCCAAACTCCACTTGAGTTTCGTAACATGATTTCCGGCATCCTGAGCATTTGTTCTCTGTTGGACCACCATACCCACCATGTTTAGGATTCGGTCTTGAAGTTTAAATCTGAGTATGGCTCACTTATAATAAATAAATGAATAATATTCCATCCCAACCTCATTCTTTACTTTTCTTGCAAAAGATCTTTCTTCTGCCGAAACCTACTCAAGGGTACACCTTTTATTAGTATATCCAAGAATGGGTTTTGGTGGGATCGCCACATTATATCACCTTCTCCAAAGGCCCTCTACGTGTTGGATCTGTATCCCCACGCAAGCCACCCAAAAGACCGGGGTGAAAAGACCCGTGATTCTAAAAGGAGATACAAAATAAATGAATAATAATCACTTAAGACTCAGGACAGGACAGGCTGGCTTGACCTATTCAAGGACACCTTTCATTAGTATATCCAAGAATGGGTTTTAGCGGGACCGCCACATTACATCAACTTCTCCAAAGGCCCTCTACGTGTTGGATCTGTATCCCCACACAAGCCACCCAAAAAACCGGGGTGAAAAGACCCGTGATTCTAAAAGGAGATACAAAATAAATGAATAATAATCACTTAAGACTCAGGACAGGACAGGCTGGCTTGACCTATTCAAGGACACCTTTCATTAGTATATCCAAGAATGGGTTTTGGCGAGACCGCCACATTACATCAACTTCTCCAAAGGTCCTCTACGTGTTGGATCTGTATCCCCACGCAAGCCACCCAAAAGACCGGGGTGAAAACACCCGTGACTCTAAAAGAAGATACAAAATAAATGAATAATAATCACTTAAGACTCAGGACAGGACAGGCTGGCTTGACCTATTCAAGGACACCTTTCATTAGTATATCCAAGAATGGGTTTTGGCGGGACTGCCACATTACATCAACTTCTCCAAAGGCCCTCTACGTGTTGGATCTGTATCCCCACACAAGCCACCCAAAAGACCGGGGTGAAAAGACCCGTGATTCTAAAAGGAGATACAAAATAAATGAATAATAATCACCTCAGACTCAGGACAGGACAGGCTGGCTTGACGTCGTCAAGGATGATATGCGTGCCAATTATCTTACAACCAAGATCGTGCGTGGAGTAGGAAAAGGAAATAGTGGAGAAGGAAAAGCCGGAAAGCGGACCCCGGGCTTCGCAGCGTTGCAGCTCTGGATGCAACTGGGAATACGCTGAAATAAGAGAGAGAGAGACAGAGACTCTGGACAATTAGAAACAGGCCATTTTTCAAGTTCTCCTCAAAACATAGAAAACATTATTCAGGCCATATGAAATAATCTGTCACAGTAACGACTAGGTTACTCGTACGTCTTTAATTTCCTTCTACAATATTTAGCTAGATATGAGTCCAAAGAGAATGTGTAATAGATTAACTGCTTGGTAAATACCGATTCTTTGATAGATAAATGCTTTTGTAGATATAGCACCAGTGCCAAACAGTGTCGATAAACAAAATTGTGAGATGATATGTTTTATTTTATACATTCAATTTACGAGTACATTAAAATATCAGATGCACAATGCACGCTTTTCCGCTTAGGGCGATCTCCTGCATTATAGAATCAAAAGTTTATTCAGAAGCTTTTACCAGACGCTTTCCACATATATATTTTTTTTATATTATTTCACATTAACCAAAAAGATACAGAACAAACTACCAATACTATATGTAAATGCACTTACCGCGTTTGATTGAGTCGAGTCGAGCGCACGTCGAGTTTTAAAACATATATCGGAACACTTTAAAGAATGCGACATTTAAATAAAATTTTACATCATTGGGCCTTAGTATCGATCACAAGCGACATCGACAGGTAAATACAATGCATTTTTAAAAATTACCAGGCAAAGAGAAATTGCCTGAAATTGTTGCAAGTTGAGGAGTACTATATTACTAATGGCTGATCAATTTATCCTATATTGTTTTTTTTTAACTTTTGTACATACTATACTATATCCGATGTCTTTTTTTCCTTACGGGGTTGACTATTTAGCTTCGGGGCTTTAAACAAATTTTGTGTAGCTTGCATGACTTACATTTAGCCATGTCCTTTCGCAATAAAAACCACTGCAAAATTCAAGGCTACACGAGCTTTGCAACATTTACTTGAAATTTAAACACGAGAATGCAAATACCAGTCAGACTTCAGAAAAAACAGAAATAAATTTACTAATGATAGATAGATTAAATACACACACTGTATACAATTATACATGTCTACATACATACACACACACATGCATACACATATACCTCTATAAATGCACACACTTTAATTACTTTACTGATTGTATGACTTATATACAATAGTATATTATACAAGAGTCATTGATTGTGTAATAACATGTTTGTAACACACAATGTTTGATGGTGTAATAACACCATCAAAATCGTACAGCATTTGATGCAATCAAATTTCGTTTCATTTCCAATTTGCAGCACTTCAAAAACAATTTCTTAAAATAAGCATTCAATTTGTTTGTTAACGATACTTGAGTGCTATAAAGCTCTAACTTGAATTTAAAAGTTTAAAGCATGCGAATCCCTTCACGTTCTATTCACACGTCTGCGCACAAGAATGAGCCAGCTTTCAAGAATTCGCAGAACTTTGTATAAAGCGCGCGTAGTCGTGCTACGAAGCGTCTACGGAGGAAAGTGGCGCTACGATTTCTCGTAGCCTTAACTCGTAGCTGTCTTGTCTATTCTGAGCATGGATATTCTTATGAAAGCAAATCGGTGTTTCTAGTAGAAGTATGCTGTTTATCAACCTACTTTTGTTTTCTTCTAGTAAGTTTAAATTTGTGAAAAAAATCTAGGGTGAAACGCGGATATTAAAACGCGAAACTAGAGTAAATGGTTGCAATTACTCTAGTTTCGCGAATGAAACACATGTTATTGTATTTATCTATCGAGAGACTCTGCAACTGCAACTAAGTTGACCGTGTTACATGTCGTGCGATCAAAGTTTTTGCGGGATAAATGCTCTCTTTCTCGACGGGGCATCTATCCTAAGCGTAATTTACATGGATTAGGCAACTATCATCTATATGGGATAGTTGTCCCGAAATTTAGAGGTCCGCAAAAATCGCCAATACTCTGGAAATATCAAAGATAATGTTCATTCCATTACATACAATAACGGGACGAGCTGCGAATGGAAGGAGTTTTAAATGTGTGACGATTTGCGAATGTTACGAGCTGCGAATGGGACGAATTTCCAATGTGTGACGAGTTGCGAATGAGACGAGTTTTAAATGTGTGACGATTTTCGAATGTGTCGAGCTGCGAATGGGACGACTTGGTTCACACTCAATATGGGTCAACACAGCATGTCAGCTTTTGTCATCTCATTCTATTGTCCGTTTTTCAAATTGTCCGTTACGCCCATCTTGTATACGAATACACTAGTGTTTAATATAATATTTATCCCATCAAAGCAGACATACATAGCCAAGGGTCGTCGTTTAGCGCAATGATGTAATTTTTTCTACATTTTTCAGCCCGCCTGTTACAAGCAGAGCTTTGCTTCTGGGAAATTTGCTCCATACTTGTTGACATTTTTCAACTACTATTATTTACAGAATTATTTCATTTGAGAGCTATGTTGATTTTTTATCCGTCAAAGGAATTCAAAAAGTTAATATTCTTTGCAATAACTCCCTCGTGATTGCTAGTTTCTCGGCTATGTTTATTTAAATAAGACGCTTTCATTTGACCGTCATGCTAAGGGATTTTACAAGTTGTCATGCATTGGAAATGTATAATTTTATTTAACCTTTATTGTACAAAGTACGAGTATAATCTTCACAGCACAATTATTTTACAACGCATTCATAGCAAGGCACGACAATCATACTATGGATGTGAATTTTTTTTTCGTATATCGATACTGTTTTATGGGATAAGTTGTGCAAAATGATATACTGAATAACTTCCTAAAATATTTGTACTGAATTAAAAATAAACGGGTATAAGTAGGTTTTATGCAATAAGCAGTAGCCAATGTGATTAAATGAAATTACTCTTCTCACTTGCCACTTCCATAGGAAGAGGTCCAACTCTATCAGCCATTCTTTTTAAGATGCTGGTCTGTCTACTCCTCACTCTGTTAATCAGGGATCCGGTTTTGTTGCGGATTATAGCGTGGGAGCTATCAGTGTGAAGTAAGGAATATTTCTTGGCACGACGGGCAAGATTTTCCTTTTCTGCAAGGTGAAATGCACTTAGCGCTCGCAAGTCTGCGGACGTAAGTCAACTAAGTATTATAAGTGTGGTAAAAATACGTAAGCCTTATACAAGCTGAGTGCCAAAGCATAAGCTGTTCTACCAGTCAACTGGTATAAACGTTCAATAGACTTTAATGGTTCTAAATGTAAGTCCAGACTGGTATACCGCACCCACTCACTTCTGATTCGATTTTACTCTGCGATTTGGATGCTTTTAGCTTCAAGAATGCCATTGTGCCTGAATTATTTCTAGTAAATTTGCATTATTTATTATTATGCCATGGATTTGTCAATCAATATAAATAAAGTAATGAAAATGCGAAGTACAGAAGTTCAAATACAATAATTAGAACAATAAATTAAATCTTAAACTAATATTAAAAACAACAAACATTAATTTATGTAAAAAAATGAACCCAAATCGCCACCATCAGCAGACAAGGTCCCCAAGAGGCTGGCGGCATTTCCACGTTGTATGGCCAGGCTAAGCCTTTGGCCGAAATGCGCACCAACTCTTGGGTCCCTAGAGATGTCGATTAAACTCGCGGAATAATTATAGGAAAACAATTATTTGAAAACTGAAAAAAGCTGTAGCTGAACCCGTTTTGCTACTTGCGAATTTGGTTATTAGATACAAAATTTTTGTTTACATTATTATTTATTTAACTTCATACACAAATACAAGTGTAATGGCGGACTTAAAGCCTAAGGCCTTATCTACCAGTCAACCAACCGGGTGATGTTGAGAAAGACAAGGGTAGTGCAAAAACTCAAAAAGAAATGTGGTGAAAAATAAACCAAGTATACTTAAATATGTACATTAAATTAAATAGCTACATTAGCAGAATCAAGTATTAAATACTAGTAAACGTTTTGATTACCAGTAGCCCTGAGTTCAGCAGTCACTCGATTTTGGTTATTTGTGGCAAATATTTAGCTACCAGCAACAATTCTTTGTCAACTTTCAGTACTTCGAAGCTACCAACGATAACTACGGATTTGATTTTATTATGAAAACGCAAAAACAAATTGTTGTAGCGTCACTAAAATATTGAAATCAAGTTTTTGATTCTTATGCCTGATTATATTTGTTTGATTCTGGTAAATTAAAATAAGTAAGTACGCTAGAATATAAAATCTTGAATGTGCCGTGGTCAGTCAACATAAACAATACAAGATTTTTTAATCTTTATTTTTACACAATAAAACCTAATAAAAATATAAAACACAATTTTCTGTATATTGGTTTTGCAAATAAGTATGCGGTATACGTTGTAGTCAACGCGGAAATGTGTACTGATGCGTCCTCTCAGTTATTCATTAACCAATGACAATTAACAACACTTGTACCCAATTAATTATTTTAAAGTACAAAGTGAAATTCAGTCATCAATTTTCCAGCTAAATGCCACTCTATCGAACACAAATTATTTGATGCAACTTTTGTAAACGATATAATTATTAAATTTTCCGCATTATTTGACACGCTAGTTAAGAGCGAAGCCAATAATAAATAATGGACACTCGGTGCTTACGCTTACAAAATTCGCTTGTCGGTGACAAATTAAAAAATACAGAAATATATCTTTAAAAGGCATAATTATTTCGATGTCCCATTTGGAATTTTAGGGGTTTTTTGCAGGCTTGTGGGTTGCAGGGATTCGTCCTTTTCAATTAATAAATCCTTGGGGAGGCCTATGTCGAGCAGTGGACTTTCTGTGGCTTTATAAAGAAAATCATATCCATGCGATTCTTCTAACAGAGAGATGAGGAGGATGCACTTTAAGCCGCTGATCCTTCAAGATATGTAAGATGACTGCCTGGCATATTAAATTAATTTTTCAAGCCTATATACGTAGGCTTGAAAAAATATTTAGTTGGTATCCCGATCTGTGGTCCAGACCGTCACAGCCGCAAGTCTCTTCTTCTTTTATTATTATATTACTGGATGTTGGCCGTCAGCTTCCCAAACTCCTCTCTATCCATTGCCAAGCGGAATAATTTCTCCACTTTGGTTATTCCGGTCCACTCTCTTATGTTTCTCAGCCACGTGTCTCTAAAAGTGTTAAATACAGAATGAATGGAAGACACTTGATGCTCAAGACCGTGCGAAGCGGAAAAGAAAAAGCCTGAAAGCGGACCCCAGGCTTCACAGCATTACAGCCGAGGATGCAACTGGGAACACGCTGATATGAGGGAGAGAGAGAGATGTTAGATGCTTGCCTTTAGGCATCTTAAGGCCGTACCTGAATTTTCCGGGGTCCAGTGCTGTCCCGATATAAAATAAATCATTTAAAAAAAACGGAGACATTATTTAAAATTTTGCTACTACCACGTCCTAGATAACCCTTCAAAGTATTTTATGAACTACTGTTTACAGTTTATAATGAGAACGTTAAGCTTTACTATGCACATTTACCAAAAGTGGCCGTTTTTCGCAAATGTGCGTAGTTAAGCTTAACGTTCTCACTTTAAACTGTTAACAGTTCATAAAATACTTTTAAGGGTTATCTAGGACTTGGTGGTAGCAAAATTTTAAATGATGTCTCCGTTTTCTTTGAAATGATTTATTTTAAATGGGGGCAGCACTGGACCCCGGCAAATTCAGGTACGGCCTTAATAAATAACTGTTGGCTACTTACTCATACGAAAAACAATAAGCTACCCATCTGTGTTAAATGTAGTTTGTGTTGTATTGGCGTTGACAATTTGAGTGATGCCAATTAATAAGAGCTATTATTTTATGACCACATACTGTTACAATATCCAATTTCAATTAGGCTTGGTAAATTGATGCTGGGTTATTGCATAACAAGGATGTATTTAGTTAATGTACGGATGCAACAAGGCATATGAATGGGATGTATCGTTAATGTACGGATTATTTAATTACATTATCACGTCTTTATTCCTAAAGGCTGAATTACATTGATAGGTACAGTAGCTGGCGCCAACATTACTAGATTCCGGCGCTGGATCAGCACTGTATCAATGTAAACATGTTTCAATCCAGTCCAGCATCCAGTATCCAGCACTGGATCTAAATCGACTGGCTGCCTATTTTTAGGGGCAGACAGAACCTAGGACGGCAAGGCCTATTTCAATTTTAGCGTGATGGTGGGCATGAAGGTGGAATAAGGAAATCGTAATAGTGATGAGTTGCTAACTGCATCGCCTATTGATATGATTCAGATTCTTGCGCATTCCCTCGATCGGCTTTCACGATCTGCGCGGAAAGAAAAGCAGCTGGTTCATTCTATGTTTTTTTCTTTTCTCCCAGACCAGCCAGGCCAGGCCTTTATCAAAGGGAACTAATTTTTTGTGCTGTTATTTAAATATTAGAATAGAAAATAGAATAGAAAAACTCTTTATTGTACACCAAAAGAAAAAACAATATAAACAAATAACTTAAAATAACATTTGTACAATGGGCGGTCTTATCGCTTAAAGCGATCTCTTCCAGACAACCAGTGGATGGAGAGGACTATGAGAAATACAATGACGGTGGTGTAACTAACCAAGAGGGGAAAAGAGAAAAAAAAGCTGTAGTAAAGTTAGACTTAAAAATTTAGCATAAACTTACACATTTCTACACATAACTACACACATATTACAAACTTTTATAAAATACATAAAATCTTATCTATACTTACATACAAATAAAATACTTACTTATATATATAGTTTTTATATATACATACTACATACATAAATACATAAAATTAATAAACTTACTGATATCTATAAAAATCTTAATTTCTTAGGACAATTTAAATAACTTTTGAAAGGTAGTAATCTACTACCATTTTCTTAAAAATAGAGAGAGACTGCACGCCGTATTGAGACCGGCAATTCATTCCACAGACGCACAGCTTGAACCGTGAAGGACTTATCATAGAAGTTGGATCGATGCAAAGGCATATCCAAAACTAGATTTTCTGATGACATGCAGAAATTTAAAACGTTCCTTAAGATAACAGGGGGATGGGAGGAAATATATAATGTTATACAATAAAGAAAGGATATGAGTATTCCGGCAAAAACGAATAGGAAGCCACTTGAGCTGAGTGCGAAAATGTGAGACATGATCGTATTTGCGTAAACCAAATATAAATCTTATGCAGAAGTTTTGAAGTCGCTCAAGCTTGTTAAGCTGGTCCACCGTGAGATCGAGATAGCAGACATCCGCGTAGTCTAAAACTGGAAGCAAGAGGGTTTGAGCAAGCACCAATTTAGTAACAGTAGGTAGAAAATTACCGTAGTCTCCTGAGAGATGTTATTATGATCAGTTATTTAATTTTATGGCGGTTGATTAATTATTGCGACAGTAAAACATGAACAGTAATAAACAATCAATTAGTCGGTTATTTTATCATATTACTAGTTCTATTCATTTTACTAGGTTAGGGAAAACCTATAGGTTAGGTTAGAACTGCGACCAACACACGTGCTAGGTCGGTTTTATCCATTTTACTAGGTTAGGGAAAACCTATAGAACCGCTCGTTCAATTTTTTTTACCGCCCATGTAATTATTTTCCTGCTCAATTATATATTCACTGATCCAGTTCATTATTTTTTATTACTCATTTTTGTTTACTTTGATTCTGCTTAGTTTTAACTGCTAAACTAATATTAAACATGCCATTTATAATTTTTAACTTACCAAATCTGCTATTTACAACTGCCTCTTTAAATCAGTGCCTTTATTTGCCAATACATGCCACGTTGTTGGGCAGGCAGGTAGCACGCACAATGCTGTTGTCTGTCCTCTGTTAACTATATCTTCCATAATCTTAAAAATATTATAAAGCGCAAGAGTTTGTTTGTTTGTTTGTTTGTTTGTTTAAACGCGCTTATCTCAGGAACTAATGGTCCGATTTGAAAAATTCTTTTTTTGTTGGGTAGTCCATTTATAGAGCAAGGCTTTAGGCTATATAACATTACGTTCCGACAACCATGCGAACGAAGTCGCGGGCACAGCTAGTCTTCCATAATCTTAAAACAACCATACTTAGCCGTTAGGTGTGAGCCTCACTGGATATGGCGGAGGCAGAGATGTGGCATGTCTTTCGATTTCATTCAAACTATTTAAACTAACGTTAACACGGTGTGTTGAAATTTCGAATTTGTTTCCATGCTTTTAGTTCGAAGTTTGAATGTAATGGAAACACTTCCGCGCCACGTCTGTGACTCCAGTATACCTGCAATATCCAGTGGGACTTGCTTTATTGGACAGAAAAGGGGTGGTGACAAGATGAACTCTACTAAGCCGTCTCCACACGACCAAAAACCAAGTTAAATGTCTTGTTTTATTCAGATCATCCCTACAAAATGTTTATAGAATTAACAGCGACTACTTAAGACGTAACCGTAGCTTGAGGAGCCAACACATTGCTAGTTTTATTTTTATTTTGTTCAGTTCAATAGCATCATGTCTAAGATGTGTCAAGTCGATTTAAAATATTATGACTTACAGCATGCCGGATTAGGAATACATCGAAATTGACTCATTTCGGACTAGCATTGTTGTCGAAGAAGTGTGTCGTCGCACTCGAATCGTCTCCTAGTTAAGTCATGTCGAAGTAACGCTTTGTCGCAGTACAGTAATACTGGACTTGAGGTATTTCGAACTACGATAGGTATTTTTCGTAAAATTCAAGAGCGAAAGATTCTTACGAAACCACTCGCGGAGAAATCTAAGTGAAACGCTGGTTTTTAGAACACATAAGGATAACATACATTGAAAATTCTGTGTAATCTCATGCCAATGTACAACAGCTTTGAAAAGGCACTCTGAAAATATAAAATCATATTAAATTATTCAAAGGCTTTGTACTTTCAGAAAAAAAAGCAAATAATTCTACCTAATTGTGTATTACGAGTTTCTTTCACTTTGTGTTGCTTTTTTTTCATTATTTAAGTCGTCTGTATTCAATAAGATAACTAGGTAGTTTAGTTTCATCTTGACTGCTGAATTTCCCATACAAACAGTCATATTTAGACATATTTATTCATATTTGTTTACTTTTTGATACATGAGTATTAAAATTTAAAGCTACATGCTTCCTAATGCCGCCAGTAGAAACTAGTTAGCTCGGCTCCGTTTTTTTAAGACTACTCATCATCAGGTCTTTTTAGTCTCTACTGCAGGAGCACGACCCTCTCTGTATGACCAGAGCAGTCAGAGGATTTGGCCTACACTCACCACGCTGGCCAGACGGGTCGGAATGGTCTTATAGGTGTTTTTAAGCTTTGTTTAGGTTGTGTTTCCGACTTGGAGTAATCCTATTCTATTCTGCCGGGAATCACACGGCTTTTACTAAGACTACTAAGTATTACTTATTTCTGTAAATTGGATTTGACACTCGTTCGTAAGCTTTACATGATAAATTGTGATAACATTGTATTAGGCATAATATGTTTGTTAACTGACAAAGCCCTTCTGGCGCGTAGGCGACCAATACTGTGTACATGAGTTTCTTACGGCGTTTCTTAACGCTAGAATGACTAGCTTTTTTAAATAATAATGTTAATATAAATAAACATTATTACAAAATTTACAAAATACAGTGCATTGAAGTTCCGGAGATGACGTCACCGCCTTGAAAATTCGTACGAGACCGTGACATCACATGCCAAGTGCAAGTGTAAAACAGATTTTAATTTCCTCCCTGTTCAAAACTATAATCAAAATCCGCATGGTCCACACCGGCGCGGCAGACCTCGAACGCTACATCATTTTCGGCTCAGTGAAGCGGCGACTTGCTGAGTTGCCCGCCTCTAGACATGCCTGTGTCTATGTAAATACACAGGTGTCTACGCCTGATTTCAGCAAGCTGGCTAGGATTTCTTTTTGGGTTCCGTACAAAAAATTAAAAAACCGAACCCTTATAGGATCACTCGTGCATCAGTCTGTCCGTCCGTCGGTCACAGCCACTTTGCTCCGAATCTACTGGACTGAATCTACTGGACTGAATCAGGTGAAATTTGGTAGAATGCGGTAATCCTATGACCCTTTTCATTCATGGGTCATTTTCGGGGGACAAATTAGGAAATTAAAAAGAAAAGTTTTGCAAACCTTACTGTGTCATATAAATGAAAAGGCTCGTTATGAGGATTTTAAATATATTTTTGTTATTTTTGTAAAATGAATAGTTTTGATTTTATTAATGAAAGAAGACGGAAATTGACCATTCCCCCCCCCCTGATCCCCGAAACAGCCTGAAAAAAAACAAAATATACTTCATTGCTTGTAGATTACAGGAACCCTCTCCACGCGATTTTAACTCTCACTTGGCCGGTTTATTAATTTTACACACCTATGAGCAAGCTTTTAAGTTAAAGAAAGAAGAAAAAGAAACCCATGAGTCAGACAGAGCCCAGGCCAAAAGCCACTTTAGCGAGATACCTAGTGAAATAGTAGATTGTGCTACAAGGCGTAAAGGTAATAGTTTTAACGCGAGGGCGCTACTTTGAATCCAGAGCGTAACGAAGGATGCCACAATAGAATCACAAGCGTAGCGAGGGATTCTACGGTGGAATCCTGAGTGAAGCCAGGGATTCAAGTATATCGCCCGAGATAAAACTATTACCGTACACCGTGTAGCACATTCTTCTTTTCATCTTCATCTATGAGGAAAATTTGCAAATATATACCTATAACGAAAGTAGAATACCTACATATAGCTAACCAGAGTTTAACAGACAGTTACTAACCTTTATTTGGTGGCGTTTTCACTGAAGAAGTACTATGAAAATGTTTTTCTAGGACCACCACATCTTATACATTTGCCAGTCATTAGAATCGTTTCATTACTTTTTCTGTGTGTTAATTCTTTATATATTTAAAATTTTGTATATTATACGTAAACTTCATATTTACTATCGGCCTCATCAAGAAATTAGTCACATGTAAAATAGTTGTAAAAATAACCTAATAGTTCCATAATAAAATTACTATTTAAATCAAAGACAACAATTGCGCGTTTTTATTGGTTTTTAATAAATTATTATTTTGAAGCAAGAGAACCAAAACATTTTGACCTACAGTCATCCACGTAAAACGTGTTGTATTCCAATTTTAAAAAATTACGACGCGCTTGCCTATATTTTATAATTTTAAAACTAAATTATTCTTTTTTGTAGCTGACCGCCAATATTATTTTTGATTCTACATTCGTGTTCGGTTTTTAAATGTGTTTTAACGCCGAGGGAATTAACTTTTTACTTTTCAGTGTCTAGAGAATTACCAGTGACTTTAGCCCCAAATATTTGGGATAAAATCATTGTTTTTCAATTAGATGAGATGAAAAAATATTAACAAGATCCCTCGATTTTTTTGCCCATGCCTTTGACCACGCGGGCCACAGCTAGTTGATATATATTTAGGGCTAGCTTTATCAGTGTGATTTGACCCTATATATTTATACTCGTATATAATACTAGTCAAGTCGATTGTTAAAAACAAAACGTAGAATTGTTACGTGAAACGGGTAAAATTTGGTGCAACAATTCTCACTAATTAATAACCAAATTCATGTGTGTAATACAATACTCATGCCTTAAAACAGTTCACACTCACCAGAGTATCGCGTCTGTGTTAGAACTCGGAAACTGAATTTCATAAATCGAAACTGAAACCGGCGACGAAACGGGTCGCTACCCGTGCAACCTTTTCAGGTAAATGGCGTTTTTTTGGAAAGGAAAACAATTATTCATATTATCACGCCTGTTTCCCACGGAGCCTACCCCTGAGTCTATGGACCTTCACTTGCTTCAATCTCGACTTGCCTTTCACTTCACTCTCTTCATACATGTCATACATGCCCTTCGGTCACGGGTACTTCTGACTCCTAACCTCTACTTTTTCTAAAACGTTTGCAATCTGGTATTTTCGAAATATACATGGAATTATCTCTCTCGTATACAAATACATCCTTTTATATCAGTCTGGGTGGAAGGAAACAACTTAGAATGTACCAACTGCTTCCCTTCCCGAGATGATCGTAAAATCGGTCGGCCTTTGCTAGGCTCTTAATTGGATTCCATTTTTCCATCTTCACGACCACCATCACGCTAAACGTGGCCTTTAAGTCTTACGGCCCTAGGCTGTTTTTCTCGTTAGGGATAAAGACGTGACAATGTATCTGAACATACATAGAATCTCCTGTTTCCCAGAGTGGACAGAGATTCTATTTCTTTCATTTCCTAAGGCCGCGTCTACGGACACGCGGCGTGCATCGCGAAAAAATTTCCATGTTTTGAGCGGCCACAAACTATGGAAATTTTGCGGCGGTCCGTCTGGTAGCCCGCGTCGCACGCCGCGCCGCGTGTCCGTGGACGCGGCCTAAGGTCCTGACAAATACCTCTCGCTTCGTCTACATTTCTTCTCCGGTTACGGTTACTTTAGATTCTTTCGAAATTAATTTGAAATTGACGACCGCCGTGGCGTATTGGTTAACACGTTAGTCCGACACTCGGAGGTCCTGGATTCGATCCCCAGCCAGGGCAAGTTTGAAAATGGCCTTTTTAGGGTTCCGTAGCCAAAGGGCAAAATATATCATAAATCGTAAACCGCAATTTACCTTTAGAACTTTTATATAATGTTACTTACTGCTACGGAACCCTTCATGGGCGAGTCCGACTCGCACTTGGCTGCTTTTTCAAATTGTCATGGGTCTTGGGTGTTTATCAATTTTTTTGTTTATTATAAAATGTAGTATCGCTGGGTTGGGATCCCATAACTCAAGTTTAGAATTTACTTTAGGGCTCGTTTAGTCGATGTGATTTGTCCTTATCTATTTGTTTCAGTTCATTTGTTTTAACAACCTTAACATATGTTTTCTTGAAATTTATTTTCTGAACAAGTGTGTGCGAATGGATAAACTTGAATTCATCGTAATTAATTGTTAATGCAGTAAGTGGGGTAAGTATATTGGAATTATCCTTTACAACCTTTACCACCAGTAGGAGATACCGATGGCGCACGGGTGGCGACCCGACGCAGCGTATTTCTATTTTATTGTTTTGATTGTTCCGAGTTCGAACGCTTTCTCATAAAAGCTTATCATTTACTACAAAGTACACCTACACCTGCAAAGTTAGAGGTGGACATTCCAGAAACGGAGCCATTTTCACCGCAAGCGAAACCTTTTTACAGAAATATGACTAAGGCGATTCTCACATTGCCCCGCACTACGCAGCGTAGCGCGTGAATGCGTGTTCTAATTTGTAAGTATCTCCGTTTGTATAGAAAACACACACAGTCCAACACACAGAAAATGCATCCAGAAAACGCAACATGCAGCGTGATGCGTGGTAGTGTGATAATCGCCTAAACATGAAACATGAGTGCATAGTGGGAATCGAACTCTTGCCTCACCGACGCACAGCCAGTGCCTTAATCGCTTGGCAACCACTGTTTCACATCCATTTACATGTTTTTAACTGGTTCATTGTCCCTTGAATCCTTGAATCCTTCCTGTGGACAGGAAATGGGTTAATGCGAACAAATTACAGGAGTACCGAGAACTGTAATGTAGTCACTAATCACATTTAAGTTGTTCAGGACACGTCATAGCAATTATTCAAATATAAGACAGTAATAAGACTACGTTGGGCTACGAAGGAGAAAGAAGAAAAGTTACATGTAGCAGAAATGCGGTTGCTTAGGTTGATGTGTGAGATGACGAAGATGGATAAGGTCAGGAATGAATATGAAATTTAAAGGTAGCACCGATTGTAGAGACGTTAAAACGCAACCGTTTAAAATGTTACAGTCATGTCAAGACGCTCGTTCCTTGATCGGCATTTACGATCTGCGCGGGAAGAAAAACAGCTAGTACATTCTTACTTTTTCTTTTCCCCTGACCAAAATCACGGAATTAATGTTAGTATTAACATACAGAACGGAAACTCCAGTGCAGGGCTTGTTAACGATACCAAATTCACACTAAAAGTAACGTTAAATAACGTTATTTTAGTGGTAACGTTATAAGAGGTATCGATAATACAGTTATCCATTAACGATATAAGTAACGATACTTTTTTTCAATACTTGTAAAACATTATATAAATAGGTCTAGTAGCCTACTAGCCAAACTCTCATCAATTTATTCTGTCAAATATCGAAAAGAAATACAGTGTTAACAATACCTTTAACCGTTAATATCATTGGTAACGTTATCTGATTATCGGTAAATAGTGCGAAAAATACCGTTACCCAGCATAACGTTATCTTTGCTGATAACGTAAACTCCGTTTGACAGAATTAACGTTACCAGATTTTTAACGGTATTCCAAGCCCTGCTCCAGTGTCTCCCGCACTATGGGGTCTCCGCATCTCTTCCTCATTTTCGGGTGCGTTTGATGGCTATGAACACTGACACTCACACATTGACGTGCGCACGGTGTGCACAGATGTATAGTTGAGTTTGTTTGTAGTAGTACGCATAAATATTACTCCGCTTGTATAAAGCGCCATACCTATGCCAGAATGAGAGACTAGCAAATATTCGCGTTTAAAAAAGTTTTATGCATATTGTACAGCATATAAATATGATACTTTTTGTCCACAGATGGAAAAAGCTAACCGCAAGTACATCCTGACCCAGGGCCCACTGGCTTTTACAGTGAGCCACTTCTGGTTGATGATCTGGGAGCAAAACAGCCGTGCTATTCTGATGCTGAACAAGATCATCGAGAAGAACGAAATCAAATGCCACTGGTACTGGCCCCACGGAGCAGGGGACCAGCACAAGATGGAGCTCACAGACGTCAACCTGACAGTGGAACAAATAAGCGAGGAGGACTGCAGTTACTACTGCACCAGAGTATTCAAGTAAGTGTCTCTTTTATACATTCTCTCTCTCTCTCATATCAGCGTGTGGGACCTCGACAGTCCCGGCGCATTCAGGTGACTTCCCACATGAGAAGTAGGATATAAAAATTATAGTTAGATTTTATAAGTATTATGTAGGTATTCTTGAATGTTCGTTCAGGGTAAGTGGTGGAATGAGTCAAATGAAAAGGCAACTGAAACGTCCTTGTTTTTTATATTTGCAAGTGATTTTGACACAGGTTTTTTCTCATATTTACTTTTACAAGCCTATATCTGTCCACTACTATGTGTGTGTGTGCTCACATGTTCCCTCATTTCTTCAATGATATTAGGCCTGTGTCACTCCCCGTTTAGGTATCGAAAATGTACCTACATTACTACTATGCGCGCAGGCTGCCCCTCCGGGTGGTAAATTCAGTTATACGAATCGTTTGTCTAGAGTAATAAGAATGAAATTGGCTTGCAATGGATGACTAGGTATTTATACGAAAAGGTGCTGAGTTCTGACGTGAGTTAAATTAAACCATATCGCTAGCCATATTGAGTAGATATTTCTTTGAATTTCTTTGCTGAGGTAGACTTCTGTACGTTAGTATTATTTATTCTGTGATGATATTCATGATTCCCTCACAAATGAGATATCATTAGAAGCGTCTTGGCTGTCCGTTGATTATAGGCTATGTTACTTTACACTAAATTCAATATTAAGTAATGATACTCGTATAAAAAATATGGAATCATACCGTGTAGGGTATAAATAGATAGGGCTTAGTCAGCACATTTTAAAAATGCATACATTATTAATAATAAAAGGTAAACCTATTTTTCAGTAAGAAATTTCCCGTAGTCGGGCTTTAGTTTTTTAAACTTATATATTGTTATTAGCTGTTAGCTTAGAGGCGCAAGACCCAAAATGCTCTTTCTTACGCCTTAGGGTCAGCGCAGACCAAGAGAAGCGCAGCAATGAGGATTTGTTTATGACATCGTAAAATAAACTTTAAACTATTGGTATAAAGTGCATGTTTGAGCATAGCCCGCCCGCGTGCACTTTATAGATGCTAGAAGATGTATCACATCTTACGTACTACTTACATACTATCTTACTTACATACTACCTACACTATCGTGTAGGTAGTATATTATATCTTGTTAATACATAACATCACGAGTACAAAGTTCTGGATGAAGTATTAGGCATAATAAGTTGTCTAAAAAACATTTGCCTGTAAAAGAACACCTATTGCCTTTCATCTGGTCCAATATTTATTAACAAACAGACTGTCGTTTGTGGCTTTATCGTCATTGCAGTCTAGGTATTAAAAACGTTATTGACGTGCTAGTTCATTTCTGTTCCTTGTGTTTTATAGCAGCTTTATATTGGAGTCGCCTGAGGCAATGCCTTCTACTTTCAATCAGTATAAGTAGGCAATTTCATATCTAATAGATATGAAATTGCCATTCTGGCAGTACAGTGACAGTACAGTACAGTAAATTTTATAATTTAAACAGCAATGGTCAGACCGATTGCTGTTTAAATTATAAAATCTCTTTATTACTGTACTGTCACTGTACTGCCAGAATGGCAATTTCATAAATAATGGCCCGCCTTTTATCATATCTTAAAATTCGACAATGGAATTACATATACATAAATTCTACACCGATTTTTTTATATTGACATCCTTTCTGAATGGAATACCGAAATTAAAAAATTGAATATAATGTTATATTATTTTTTTTACCATTTCGGTACATGGCGTATTTTTTATATGGCCCTCGATTTTGAGACCCATCCAGTGCTCTTTTCCTTCCGCTCAACTTTATTGCTTCCCTTCCGTTATGCGTGCCAATGGTCTTACAACCAAGGATGCTCAAGACAGTGCGGAGTAGAAAAATCCAGAAAATGGACCCCGGGTGAAGCCCGAGGCCGGCATTACAGCTAAGGATGCAATTGTTCTACTAGTTAGCAGTTCACCCCGTACTGTGAACTCGCGTACCCCATAACTCGGCAACCCCTTGACCACCGATATGGCTCATGTTCTGTGTAACTTAAAAATTCTATTAGCCACATCTTTGGTAGGCGTGCAGCCTACCAAATGTCATGAAGCTCTGATCAAAACTACTTAAGTTATCGTCGAAAAAACATAAATACATACTCACATACATACAAACGCCGGATTGTTCAGGTAGGCTGAGAACTTCGCTCGCTCGCTCAATAAGTAAAAATATCTCGACAAAACCGGAATAAGGGAAATTGGTTTAGAGAAGCCAAAGTCGCCCACGGAAACGTTTGCCCACTGTCGCTATGGTAACCTCCAACCGGGTTGCCAGATAGTCAGGAAATCCGGGAATGTCCTAGATTAGGTTGTCTTATACGTTGTCCATAGCGCGACGAACCGATGGCCGATGGGGTAGAAAGGTTCTCGAATGGCGACCACGTACTGGCAAGCGAAGCGTTGGACACCCACCCACAAGGTGGTCAGACGATCTGACTAAGGTCGCTGGAAAGCGCTGGACGCAGGCCGCTCTAGATCGGTCATTTTGGAAATCCCTGGGAGAGGCCTATGTCCAACAGTGGACGTCATGCGGCTGAAATGAGGAATGATGATATGTTGTCCGTGAATATTACTTTACCGTCCATTGTCGTTTTAATTTTAACTGACAAAGCCCTTCCGGCGCGTAGGCGACCAACACTGTTTTTTAGGCGTTTCTTCTCAGCAGCGGTCGTTGCAAAACGGCTGTATAGAGTCCATGATCTGGATTTATTATAATACTATACGAGTAAACCTACATTACCACTCACTCACTCACTGACTGACATAGTTGTTTGACCTGTTCCCGGGTGGGTGGGGGAATGATGTGAATGAATGACCCCGCGAGGCCGTAGGCCGAGCCACTCCCAAAAAGCGCTGAGCGTTTTTTTATTTTAATTTTCCAAGATGGCCGCCAATAGTCGACTGCCTCCGATTTGACTAAAATTCAAAATTTAAGGATTTTTTACGCCGGAGAATCCAAATCTGACTTTTTTTTTGGAATCCAAGATGGTGTCTGGATTTAAACTTTTTAATTTTATTCCTTCATAACGTCCTGGATCTGAAGACGCTGTTCGACGTTCGGACGCTGCAAGAAAAACCGCGGGCTGCTTGCAACCCGCGCAACGCCCGAAAAGCTAGTATTTATATAAAAATCCATGATCTTAATCATATACTGGTTTTGTTATTTTACAAAGTACATATTTTAATACAATAAGCGTTTTGTACTTGTAATGGTAACAACTGGCATGGAACACGCTGCGTCTCAATAAGGCAGATAGTGGTTATTAAAATTTTGTTTTAAAGGGAGTTCTTTTTTATGTTTGATATTTAAATATTAAATAAAAAAATAAAATAAATAGATAGGGACAAATCGCACTGATTGAGCTAGCCCCAAAGTAAGTTTAAAATTGTATTATGGGATACTAACTCAACGATATAATACATACATAAATAGATAAACAGCTAAGACCCAGGACAATTTGCAATAGGCTATTTACATTTAAGGCAAACGTACCCTGGCTGGGAATCCAACCCATAACCTTCCAGTGAAGGACTAGCAGCATCTTAACCAATACGCCACGGAGTAGAGGTCCGTCAAAAGAGTCCGTCAAAGGTGTTGATCTGCTACCAAACTTAATTTCAACCTCATTCAATTCACCTGCCTCGGCAAAGAATTCCAGACACCATGTTAAACTTTGAGTATAAAAATTGTAATACTTTGTACAATTTGTATTTTAAGTTGTTATTGTGTTTGAATTTGGTTTCTTTTTGTCCCGGTTTCGTCTGCAGCAAATTTGGAAACCCTAGTTAGTACAACGACATCAATTTTATATGCTGGGCTGTACAATTGCTGCAAATATATCTATTTTTAGAATATATGTATTATGTGAAGTGTCTTTTCGCCAAAAGAGCTCTTACACGTGTGTCTAATATTATAGAGGAGTAAACACTTCCATACATAGCTTATGTCACTTTAAAAAAAATCTAATAGGTACTTTATAAAAAAGCTCAATGAGACTCAAAACTGTTATTACAATAAACATATATCCTATATAACTGGCGATTTCCTAGCAGTTCATTAAAAAGTATGATATAATTGCCGTGATGGTACATATAAATAAATATATAAGGACAAATCACACTGGTTGAGCTAACCCCAAAGTAAGTTTAAACTTGTATTATGTGTTACTAACTGAAAGATACAATATTTTATAGTAAATAAATATTTACAGGCTGACTTTTTATTCACCTGCTAAATTTTTGGAGCCAGTTCAGTCCATGATACTGAACTACTTTATATAAAAAAAGTTATTAAAAATCGGTAAAAATTTTTCGTCCTCCCGTACAAATCAGCGCTCAGCCAAACGGATTTTGTATGGGAAGACGAAAAATTTTTATTACACCACGGAGGTCTTATACTTGTACTGCTTGTCAAAAGTCCTTCTCAACCTTAAAGCTCAACTTGTTTTGGGAACTAGTTAGTGCTATTCTAAAGATCAAGTTAAAACACTGAAAAAACATGTTTCTTGTATGACGACCCCCTTTAATTTTTATCTTATTTTTAGTATTTGTTGTTATAGCGGCTACAGTAATACAAAATCGGTGAAAATTTGAAGTGTCTGGCTATTTGGCACCCTTTGGGTAAGGAACCCTAAAAATCAATACCCGACCGATCATATTTTTTTTTCAGTTTATTCCTCATTCCAGTGCAACATACAGTATAAGTCAGCGATGTTTTCACGATGCCTGATTTCCGGGAAATACTCTGTTTTTCACACGTTTCAATATTATTTTCTCGGAATCCACAGCTTTTCACAGTTGACTTGCTTTTATCTCGGTTTAACTTTTAATTAAGAGTAATAAGGGCGAGGTTACATTTATGTTTCACTGCCTAACACTATTCATAGATTTTGTACATAGTTGCTGTTTTATTGTTGTTGCATTTATCATTTGAACATAATTCTCCAAGGAGGTCTGACGTTTAGCAGGCGTCCGTCCAGTTGTAAAACCACGGTCAAATCGATGTAATTATTATGGATTTTTCTTCACTACTCCGCTCGATTTTTGACATCCATAAATGACCCTTTTTTTTGTATCTAAGAGCTGCGCTCTTGTCGGTGGAGTGCTTTCCATGTCTCTCTTTGTTCCGCTAAGTTTTTAAACTCATGTTTTCACATTTATTTATTTTCAATTATTTTTAATAGTCATTTAGCCATAGTCATTTCGGTTTTTGCCCATGGTTTGGCAAAAGCCTTCCCCTTTTTGTTTCCAATGGCTTTTACCTTCGACTGTTTCTACTCTTTTTAAATTTTATTTAATCAAACAAAAAATCTTCTGGGTTTTCCTACTCCATGCATAACATAACCATTAACATGCAATTTAATTTTGAAAAGAGGAAGCCGAGAACGAGGACTTCGGGCTCCGAAGCTCCGCGCTTAAATGAGTCTAATAACAGATTTTTATATAAGTAAAGTATGTAATTTTTGTAATGGTAATTAATGAGTGGTGGTAATTTGAAGTCTTAAATTGTTCATTATGATGGGCTGAATAATCCGTTCGAGTGTTTATCGATCGTAAATTTACTCTGAATGTACAAATCAAAAGATATTTAAGAAGTATAGGCAGTTGCTATTTGACAATGCACAGGGACATGTCTGCTCTTTGACAATTAATTCAATATTTGACAATGCACAGGGACATGTCTGCTCTTTGACAATTAATTCAATAGCTATTGGCTAACAAATTTAATTGTTCGTTTACACGGCACGGAACAGAGGAGGCATAATACAAAGTCAAGTAGTCCGTGATCAATGTATTACTCACCACAAATGTATCACAAACACAATCAGTAAACTTACGAACTAGGTTCTTGTCGGTGGTATTTGATGGGACTTCCCGAGGAAGTCGCGGGCGAATCGTGGCTTCTACTTTCGTAAATTAAATTATTTGTTTTAAAGCCTCTCCTCCGCCTTTTTTTCTTAAAGAATCTAGTCGTGTATAATATGAATTGTGTGGACTAACAAGTGATTATAAATTAAAGTTATAAAGAACGCGACTGCAATACAGATTTGGACTAAAAATATTTAAGGCTCATCAGGTAGATTATGAAAAAAAATTGTATACCTACGTATTTTTTCTTTTCTCTGATTAGCAAATAATGACAAAGATAATTTTATTTTTATTTATTTATTTATTATTATTATTTTTTTTTTTGTTTTAATTTTTCTCCCAAATATGATTTTGGGGTTTTCCTGATTACGCGGGCTTGTGGCCAAACGCAAACAGTAAGAAGAGGAAAGATTTTCAAGAGTCAGTAGAAGTAGAAGAGAGAAATTTACGGACAGTACGGCAAGTATTTAATATAACAGCTTTTTGCATAAGAATAAAGGTAAGTGGGTGAATTTCTAACATTTTTAGACTAGAGTGTAGTGATCTAGGTATGATTCCTGTAGAAGAAATTATAACTGGGACTGTTTTAACGGTATCTACGCGCCACTGTGTTTTGAGTTCAATAGCCAGGTCTGTATATTTAGTTATTTTTTCGGTGAAAGTAGAAACAATGTTGTGGGTGTTAGGGATTGCAATGTCAATTAGATATACGGCTTTTTTCTTCTTATCATATAGTGTAATGTCGGGTCGGTTGTGGTGCACAGTCTTGTCGGTTAGTATAGTCCTGTCCCAATACAGCTTATACTCAGGAGAGTCCAGAATAACTTCAGGTGTGTATTTATAGTATGCAGTTTTGTCAGTGATTAATTTGTATTTAATAGCTAGATATTGATGTACAATGGAGGCGACTTGGTCATGTCGGTGTTTATAATCTGTTTGGGTTATGGATCTACAAGCACCGGTTATATGCTGTATTGTTTCAGGACTGCTGTGGCAGTGGCGGCAGGAGTCGTTTTGTGTAAGATCACGGATAATGTATTTATTATTATTAAAATCTTTATTGACCAAAATGGTACAAAAGGTGAACTTAACGCTAATGCATTCTCTACCAGTCAACCTTTAGGAAAAACAGAAATTATTTAATTGCGATAGGCGCTTTAAAGATGTACTTAATAATTTACTATTTACAAGTATACTTAAATACATTAATATAATACACTTAATACATATAAATACTTATATAAATATACATACACATATATATACTACAAATGTTTAAGATAATGACTAATTCTGCTGCGAAAATTTTAAAGAAAGGTGCGTGTGAACTTTCTTCTTAAATAAGTATCTGTTTGAGATACTTTTGATGTCTTCAGGTAAGGCATTCCAGAGTCGCGTAACTTGAAGAGTAAAAGAGTTAGACATAAATTCAGACCGAAATAACGGAAGATAAATTTGAAGAGTATGACTGGAGCGAAGCTCACGGTCATGGCTTTCAGACTGATATTTAAATTTGGTTTTCATATATTGGGGAGAAAGAGGGTTCTTAAGTATAAAGAAAAGAGTACAGAGCGTTCTCTGTTGTCGGCGCTGACGAACAGGAAGCCAATTAAGCTTAGATCGGAAAGAAGATATGTGGTCATATTTACGAAGGCAGAAGATAAAGCGAATGCAATTATTAATGAGACGATCTAGCTTATCAAGAAGATCTGCATTTAGATCAGGATAACACACATCAGCATAATCAATAATAGGAAGAACAAGAGATTGTATTAAAGTAATTTTAGTTTTGATTGGAAGAAAATTTCTATAGCGATTCAGGTATTGTAAGGAATAGGTGACTTTTCTGCTGATCTCAGTGACCTGATTTCTCCAGCTAAACGTAGAGTCCATCAGAAGACCAAGATTTTTGACGGATTGAGTGAGTGAGATGTTAGTATTATTTAGAGAAATTGAGGGAACAGAGCTCATATCGATCTTTGCTAGCTGTCTAGAACTACCGATCATGATTGCCTGACACTTGGATGCATTAATTTTAATTCCAAAATCATCTGACCAAGAAGAAATGTTGTTCAAGGACGCATTTAGCTGACTAATACCAGAATCAATGTTTTCAGCGCTGGTTTGTATATAGATTTGCAGGTCATCTGCATAAAAATGGTAAGAGCAGCTGATAGAGTGTGACAATAGATTAATAAATACAGCAAACAGCAGAGGTGATAAGATACTAATTAATTTATTCATGGCAACAAACAGTCATGTACAGATATATAACATTATGTATAAGAAAAGTTTATATTATAGACCTAAACAGTGCCAGTAAAGTAAATATTTTAACAATAACATACTTTAAAAAGAATCTACTGTAACAGACGCGAATGAACAGATGCGATTTACTCACAAAATAGAAAACATAACAAAAAAACAATTATTGAGCTAATAATTATTTGGATAAGTACAGTTTGTAACAATAATAAACTCTGGTACAATTTGTGGGTAAGTTACTCAGGAGAGAGGAGAAAAAAATATGTTCAAATATGTTCTCTTCCGTAAAAGAGAGGAAAAAAGAAGAAAGCAAGTAAATTAGTAAATATACAAACAAAACTTATTGAATTATTTCTACAAAGACTGTAAGTACTTAATTTTAGCCTAGGGGCCAAGTTTTAGTTTTAATTTATTTTTCAAAGCATTTAAAGACAGATTAAAAATATCTAATTCATTAAAATTTTTGTTGTATTCATTGGTGGAACGACATATGAAGGAATTGGCTGTATATATTTTACTTAGATTCGGAGGAACGAAAACTGAAAGTGTATGTAGACGTGAGGGGCGTACCGGCAGACGAACATAAGCTACGAAGTTAATCTTTCTAAGCAGTGTGGAGGAGTCTATTAAGTTGTTAACGATTTTGTAGAGGAATGATATATCAATCATTTTACGTCTATTGCAGAGCGACAACAGTCCGTACCTGTTTAATGACTCATCGTATGATTCAGATGGACAGTTGTTTCTGTAATTAAGATTTTTTATAAATTTCTTTTGAACTCTTTCTATTCTATCTACATCCACCTGAAAACAAGGGTTCCAAACCATAGAACAGTAATCTAAAATAGATCTTACAAATGAAAAATATAAAATTTTAATTGTAGTAGTGTTATTAAATTCTTTACTAATTCTTAGTATAAACCCAAGTCGCCGAAATGCTGTATTTAGTATGTGTTCATAGTGTAGTTTAAAAGACAACTGAGAATCCATCATTGATAATGAAGAAGATTTAAATGCGCTGCATTTAAATTTCACATGACGACACGATCTAGTACGATCTTTACTAGACGGTGACCGTCCGAAACTTCGATGTGCTGTCTTTTTCTATTTTTGGGAATTTTTATTACTTTGATAAACCAAAAAATATGGGTCCATTACTTTTGGATAATCTAACTGCCGGGCTAAATAAAAAAAATATTTTTCGGACCCAGTCCAAATCTGTTTAGTCCTTTATAGCGGAATCAAGAAACTCACATAGATACATACATACATGAAGCCTGAAGAAATTAATTACTCTTCTTTTTTGGGGCAGTCGTGCAGTAACCTATGCTCTGTGTACCACTTCCTCTGCGGCTCCAATTAGGATTCCCTACATTCGTCTCTCAATTAGTACGAGAGTTGTCGACATGTCATTTGAATTGGATTCACTTTGACGTCATGTCCAACCTGTAATCTATTTGTATGGCAGCCTGAAATTTTGGTGACATAGTTTCGGGACATGTTTTACAGGCAGCTTAAGTGCTGGATTTACCAATACGAGGTCACAAGTAAAATTTGTTGCTTGAAATTGAATGAAAATCAGAAGTTGCTTTGGTTAAAGTTAAGAAAAATTCTCGGGAAAAATTATATCGATTCTGTCACGCTCAAGGCTCTGGGTTCATTGAGGGTCATTCTTTTTATTGATTTTGATGTGAAAAATACAAACTACTAGCGTTTCAGATATCTATTTAGATGCCGCTACCCACGGCGGACACCACTACGGTTTGAACAGCGCGTTATTCGCATACCCACTGGGATATCGCTATCGCTACCCACGACGACAGTAGCGGATAACGCTACGGTTTGAACAGCGCGTTATTCGCATACCCACTGGGATACCACTACCCAGCACGGTAGCGGTTACCATTATGGTTTGAACAGCGCGTTATTCGCATACCCACTGGGATACAGCTACCCACCACGGTAGCGGATACTACGGTTTGAACAGCGTGTTATTCGCATATACTGGGATATCGCTACATACCACGATAGCGGATACCGCTACGCTTTAAACAGCGCGTTGTTCGCATACCCATCGGGATATCGTTTAAATAGGCCTTAACGCATCAGCGCTCGTGCGGTTGCGTGTATTTTCTTTCTACACATACAGGAGTGATATTTTTCATTCAGGGACTCACATTACGATTTGCGCGAGTGTTTCCAAACGGACACATTTTTGGATTGATTTGCATCGAGTGGTCTGAACCACTCGTAATTTTGACATTTGTAACGCACAAATGTCAAAGAAACGTTCCATATCAGTTCCGTTTCACGCTGCTTTTTAATTTTATTTGAAATGTTTAGAAAACCATTGACAAATTTATGATATTTTCTGCGTAACACAATATGACTTATTGTCAGCGATATTAAAAAATACGATGCAATGCGGCGGAACGCTAGTGGTGAGTTGGAAAACTACACGTTTTGTGTTTCGCTGAGTCCCTAAATGAAAAAAAATAGCACTCTTGGTATGTGTCTGATAAATGTCAAATCCAAGCCCGAGGAAAAAATAAAAATATATATAAGGACAAATCACACAGATTGAGCTAGCCCTAAAGTAAGTTTTTAAACTTGTGTTATGGGATACTAACCTAACGATACTATATTTTATAATAAATACATATATAGATAAACACCCAAGACCCAGGACAATTTGAAAAAGGCCATTTTCCAACTTGCCCTGGCTGGGGATCGAATCTAGAACCTCCGGATCGGCGGACTAGCGTAGCGTGTTGACCATTACACCACGGAGGTCGACAAAGGAAGGTTCGCGGTACAATACGTTTTGATTAAAACTATTCCCTCGTGCCTAAACACACTTCAGCGGAAAGCTATATTGTATTATTATTTTAGGTTGCTATTCTTTTCGTGCAGTACAGTCCAAGTCGGTTCGTTAGAACAGTGCAGTGATGCGTGTCACTTTGTTGTATGCATTTGTCGGGTAACAGCTCTCAGTGCATTGTTACATAGTCAATTAAGGCGACCACAATTTTATCACTGCCTTGTGGTAGAGCTCGTTAGGTGTTAGACATGTCACACCACTGAAGTTAGGAGTCGGAAATTTTACATGTTGTCCTTTGTCTATGGTGTTGATGACAAGCGACTCTCTTTGATTATATAATGACTAGTGGACTCAGTGAGCTGTAAACCTCGCGATTCACCCCCAACTCGTTGAAGTTTATCGGATGACAAAGTTGTTCAAACAAAAAAGTTGCGTAACATAATAAGGGTAACAAATACAGTTTTGTGATACATTTGAAAATTTTTCGAAATGGCTGAAATATGATTTTCTCAAAGTATTAAAACCCCATATCTCCGCCATTTTTAAAAATTTCCAAAAACTGGTTTTCGGTTTCGGTTGATAAATGCGAGAACAAACCGACAAACTGACGGACGGCATTTTTGGCCAGTCTCGAAACTGAGACGCTCCGCTTGCTCGGTTAATAATAATATAGCCTTTATTCAGACAGCATTTTACATTTTAAATCTGAGTCATAGTTTTGATAATTTGCCTTTCGCACAGTTGCATTCCCGAGGAGTGTTGATGTCTCCACATCAGCTTATGGTCTCACTGACCATATCGATCGTGTTTATTGAAATCGCCGTCACAATTATCCGTGTGGTTCCCGGCAGAGTAGAATATACGACCACTCCGGGTCTTCCCGTGGATGTCGTAGAAAGCGACTTAGGAAGCAAGCTTAACAAAGCTTATAAACATCAATGAGACCTCTCCAACTTGTCTGGCCACCGTGGATAGTGTATGCTAAATTATCTGACTGCTCTGGCTTATATATGGCTCTGGCAGCACAGAGAGGGTCGTGCTCCTGCAGTGGAGTAAAATAGACCTGATGATGATATGGAAATCGCAGAAGCGGCTCAATTTTCTAAGTAACAGCACCAGAACCACCTCGTAATCCTACTAATTTGCATTTAACCCTCCCAATAATTCTACATAGAGCCTCCCCTTTGCCCGCTTTCAATGTTGGTCTGTCAAGCTATGTCTGTGTGTAATCTGACTAGTGCGCTATGCCGGACCGACTCAATACAAATCCCAAGTCCGATACAATTTCAATTGACCGAAGTTGCAGTGCGGTTATTTGACTGTAAGCGGCTTTGAGGTAACAGCTTTTGGCCAGTTGGTTAGCGGTGTGTTCACGGAAATACAGGAAGCGGATGGACTTTGTTTGTTTTTCGTGTACGTAAGTGGTCAACACTGTTTTCAGAATTTTAATGGGTACTCTTATCAGGTCAACGAGCTCCTCGGTCTTCACTTATATGCGATGGTGTTTGGTTCGGAACTAACTCTTGATTTGCCTCTCTCTTCTTCCCATCTTCCCCAGGCTTCGCGGTGACAATTTCCCTCAGCTAGTTAGGTAATACTCGTATAGGAAGCCTTGCGTTACCACAAGTTTAGATGCGTCCAATCCAGTGTGTTGCAGTTTATATAAAAAACATTTTTATGGCTACACATTTGAGAGTTGCTACACACACAAGCGGGCCGGCATTATCAGTTCCGCAGTATTTGTAGATCAACAAAACCGACCCGAAGAAATTACTGCACTTGTTCGGCTTTATTCGGCTTGTGCCGATCGGATAGCTCATTCGGGTCGACGCTTCATTCGATTCACCATTGTTTGTAGAACGACAAACCTTCCAGTCGGATCTATTCGATTCGGGTGATCCCACATTCATAGCACTACTAAACTTAACTAAACGGTAGTTGCCAAGCCGTAATTATGTGTGGCAGCCGAGTGGTTTGTGATTCCCGAACATTCATATGGATATATTCGATTTAACCGCTTGGCATTGCCAATTAATGCCATCCCGCTGCTGTTGACTTGCCTGTCTAATGAAAGCCGAGCGGCTTTTACCCGAATATTCTACATATGTATATTCGATTTTTCCGCCCGGCTGTGCGGATTAACGCCGGCCCGCTTATTTGTATATCAACCCTTATTTCATTCGTGTTTTTGACAGGATACGATATTCGAGGTCCGGATAACCTTTCATGGAACAGACATTTTTAAATTTTAACTTCGTTCTTCAATTCAATTAAATCGTTACGTAGAATATCTATTTTGTTTTATTTTTTATTGTATTAATTCTTTTTTGAAAATTAAAAAAAAAAACAGCGAGTTTATTCCTGTGAAGGATTTCATATTCATATTTCCATTGTTATTCTTATTCCAAATATAATTTTGACTTTATATTGTTTCATTAGTAAAAAACCACATTAAGCCACACGTATATTTTCATTTTAATTTTGTCATAGTAAAATAACTCGTCGTAACTCTAACAATCTACTTGTTCTATTGTTTTACCTTGTGTTAATTTACGAATAGGCAACATTTTGAATGTTTAAAAAAAATGATGCCAAAAAATAGGGAAGATTTCTGTAAAGCAGTTAACAGATTCTATATTTCCTTTAGGTTTGATTATAAGTTAAAAACCCAATTTTCATTTAGATATTCTTTTCACGAGCGCAAATTTATTTATTTGTCCTTTTTAGGGTTCCGTAGTCCACAAGGAACCCTTATAGTTTCGTCATGTCCGTCCGTCTGTCTGTCCGTCCGGACTCGTACTCCGCCGCTACTGCACCGATTGTCACGAAAATTGGTGGAGAGATAGATATTGATGTTCTAAAAGTTGGTTTTTAAAATTATGAAAAAATGTTTTTTTTTGCCGTCCCATACAACGAAAAGTGAATTTAAAAAATTAAATTGGACTAATCCCAACGTGTGGGGTATCGTTGAAAAGGTCTTTTAAAATGCAACAAAAACTGCTTTTAATACAAAGTTAAAATTTGAGATGTCCCGTAACTTTTGAAATATTATTAAATTGATATATTGAATAATTCTGAAAAAAATGTGGTATATATCTCAAAGTATGTACTTTCATTTAAAACTATAGCGGTCTCGGTATTATAGATAGTTATTTTTTGGGCGAGTCCGACTAGCACTTGGCCGCTTTTTTACAAACTTCTCCCATTTTTGTATGGTCTCTCCTGCCGTAGTTTTCTACCATACAAACGCAAAGTTCAAAACTCCAGTGTCGACTGGAGTTACCTGGAACAAAAAAATATGTTTACTATGAAGAACTGTATTGTTCAACTTCCTTTATTTACGTTTTGTTGCAAGGAGGAAGTTAAAGGGAATCCTGTAAACACTTTTTAATTTTATTTCCCTGTACTTCTATTATGCTGATTCGGAACTATAAAAAAAACAGTTATGGATTAAATTTTCTTGGCACGTTTAGGTACGTGTTCTCGAGGAGAGAATTTTCGCTGACAAAAACCATGTATTGTTGAAGTGTGTTGTAATAATAAATAAACGATCATGGTCCAGATAGTCGTATCGGCGGACGGTCTTATAGCGAATGGTCTTGACCAACCTCTGTGGTCTAGTGGTTATCATGCCAGGCTGTCACACCGGAGGTCCCGGGTTTGGTCCCCGGGCAGGTCATGGTGGAAAATTATCTTTTTCAGATTGACCTGGGTCTTGGATGTTTATCTATACGAGGGCTGTTTGATAAGTACCCGTTTATGGAGAAAAAAAAACATTTTTTTTTGTGTATATGCATTTATTTTTCTACGTAGTCACCTTTTAACTCTATACATTTGTTCCACCTATACTCAAGCTTCAATAAACCATCCAAAAAGTATGATTTTGGAAAGTCATTAAAATAGGCCTCTGTGGCGACAATGACTTCGTCATTTGATCCAAATCGCTTGCCACCGAGCCATTTTTTTAGGTTGGAAAACAAAAAGAAATCGCATGGGGCCAAATCTGGAGAATACGGGGGGTGAGACAATAGTTTGTAGCGTAACTGTGCTAATTTAGCCGTCACAACTCTGGACGAACGGGGCGTTGTCGTGATGAAACAGTACTTTTTTCTTTTTTAAATGGCGTCGTTTGTCCTTCAACACGGCGTCAAATTCATCCAATAAATTGGCATAGTACTGCCCTGTTATTGTTTTTCCCTTTTCTAAATAGTCAATATGTATAATACCCTGCGAATCCCAAAAAACGGTCGCCATGACCTTTCCAGCCGATGGGACGGTTTTTGCTTTCTTTGGAGCAGGTTCATCCGGTAAAATCCACTGCTTCGACTGCTCTTTCATTTCCATCTTCTTGTTTCCCAACCTAAAAAAATGGCTTGGTGACAAGTGATTTGGATCAAATGACCAGTCATTGCCGCCACAGAGGCCTTTTTAATGACTTTCCAAAATCATACGTGCATAGCTTGAGTATAGGTGGAACAAATGTATAGAGTTAAAAGGTGACTACGTAGAAAAATAAATGCATATATACAAAAAAAAATGTTTTTTTTTCTCTGTAAACGGGTACTTATCAAACAGCCCTCGTATGCGTGACCTTTGGGTTTTGTGGACTTTGGCTTTGTGGACCTCACCTTTTTTCTTTCTTCTTTATCAGCCTATGACAGTCCACTGCTGGACTAAAGACCTCTCCCTATAAAGGCAGGATTTCCCCTAGTCACCACGCTGGGCAGACGGGTTGGTGATCGCAGTGGATGGTGAAAAGTTGCACAGGGGACGCTGCTGCCTCGTGGGAGAGGAAAGGGGTGGTGACAAATTGTATTTCTACACTGCTGTCAATACACGGCTTATTCTTCTTCTTATTTGAGAGCTTAGTGGCTCTTGTCGGTGGAGTATGCGCCAAACTTCTCGGTTCTCTGCCTTACTTTTTAGTGTTTGATACGACATAACCCCTGCTTTTTCTTTCAGTTGGTCTACATAGCTCTTTCTTGGTCGTCCTGTCCTTGTCAATACACGGCTAATGCATTCCTTTTATGTGCTGCCAAAAGTGTTTAATTTTTGTTATATTTCGATTATTTAAAAATTATTGGGCCAAGTTTTTCAGTCTCAACCTGTGGTCTCAATAAAAGAGATGCCACGAATAGTGACTTGGCCGAATAACGAATATTCGGAAGGTGTCGGGTTTAATTTGGTAGTTTCCTGGGTCAAAAAAAATTATTTAGTACCTACTGTTAAGGGAATAAAACGTCGCAAAATAATGTCACTTGTCATTGATCACATCCAATTTGAACGTGATTTTAGATTTATTAATGCGGAAAAACGGATATTAAGAACGCTTTTTGACTCCAAAAAACTATGACGTCACAGTCCTATATTTTATACAAATCTCATAGAAAATATTTGTTTTGATGTTTAGAAAAAAGTGTCTGATTTGACTTGTTGGAAACTAGCGGATTAAAGCTGCATCACCGAAGTACATGCGATGACGACGCCGTGGGCCCTTTTGCTTCACTTGTGATTGAATTAGGTCTTGCCACGATACGCTTTATTTGTTGATTGTTCTGTTGTTATTATAACGTTACAGTAATACAGTTTACTGTATTACTTTTAATGTTGTTTCTTTACGATTATCTTAAAAAATATCACCGTTTGTTCGTTTATATACCATCTAAGTAAGTAGTTTTAAGTATAGTGTGCTGCTATTTTCCGAAGCAGGTATAGGTAATTAATGAAAAAAAGCGCAATCGTTTGATATTCAAAAATGCTAAAAAAATTGTTCTCATTCATCATAATATTACTGGTAGATTTTATGTATTAAATATGCTAATTTGCTGGTAAATTAAACGTCCTTGAAAGTAATAGTATGCGTTCTTTCTTTCATGATTTGCTATTCGGTGTTCGGCCGAATAGTTCATAATATTCTGCCGAATAAATGAATATCTCATACATGAATGATCTCTCTACATATTTTATTTCCTGCGGCGGAAATTGCGAGCGCTGTACAGTCGACAAAAGACTAGACTACGGCACGTTTTCCGACGTCAAAGAGGAATTCAATTTATTCGGTGTATTTGCCATCATTACCGCGGCAGTTCAGATGAAAGCTCAGGTCGGCGTCAATGCGTTAAAAAGCTGCGCAGTTAAGCCGATTACAGCATGTTGGAATGATGTTTTACGAGTTCTAGAGTCGCAATTAGTAGTGCTTTAGTTTATGCATCCAGGATTTTAAATCGCTAAACCAAAGTGCGATTGGGTGGGTCACGTCTTTCGAATGCCAGATAAGTAGGCCACTTGTGGATTCCTGAAGATTGTCACAGAAGACAGTAAGAGTATACATACAGAACGGAATCTCCTAAGGTACGCGCAATATGCATCCCCGTTCCCCGTCCCCGCACCTCTCCCCCGTTCTTATGCGGCTGCGTACGCCATACAGTGTGTGTTCGCCTGCTCTCGCCTCGACAAGGCGAGAACGGAGGAGAGGTGCGGGGACGGGGAACAGGGACGCATATTCGTGGGACCTTAGGAGATTTCGTTCTGTATACTTTTACTGTCTTCTGTGACAGAAGTCATGTGGTGCCATTTTTGAAATGCTGACTCACTAAACAATTTTTTTTTGCTTGCCTAGGCCCTTCTCGACATTTAATCCACCTCTGATCATCCCCAAGGTTTGCCTATTAGAGAATGCTTTCAGTATTATGTTCGCTTATTTTACATGTTACATAAGTACCTATGCAAGTGGAGGTCCATAGTCTCTGCCTACCTCTGTGGGAAACAGGCGTGATAGTATGTATGTATAAGCACAGAATAAATAATAATAACGTACAGAAGTCTCACTCAGCAAAGAAATTCAAAGAAATATCTACTCAATGTGGCTAGCGATATGGTTTAATTTAGCTCACGTCAGAACTCAGCACCTTTTCGCATAGATACCTAGACATCCATTGCAAACCAATTTCATTCTTATTACTCTGGACAAACGATTCGTATAACTGAATTTACCACCCGGAGGGGCCGCCTGCGCGCACAGTAATAATGTGGGTACATTTTCGATATCTAAACGGGGAGTGACACAGGCCTGGTATAAGTACCTATTTGTGAACAATAAGTATAAAAATGAATAAATCCGAATATGAGTCAGTCCAATTGTACCATTTCCTTATTTTACTGTTTAATATTACTAAATTATTGTTTCATATTACTGTCCTCATTGCACCACCTTTAGCATTTGTGCCAAAGATATACCTAAAGGTAGCCAGTAAGAGATTGCCTTAGCGATAAGGCGTCTATTGTATTGTATACCTATACTGTATATATTTTTGAATATTATTTATATGTGTTTATGGTGCAATAAAGTGTTACTTACTTTCATCTTAATTCCTCTAGAAATTATTTTGTGGGATTAGAACGTAAAGAGCTGTGTCGTTGATAAACAAATCATTTCATCAATGACACCGTCCTTGTCGCAATTGAAATAAACACATGAAAAGTTGAACGAAATGGGCACGGGGCACATCAATTGATAAAGACGGAAGCCTGAACAAGTCTTCTTTGTTGCCGACAAAACCACAAAAACCATTGTTTTACATATTTGGGTTTACGATATGGATGGTTTTACAATACGGATTATTTTCATTTGAAGACGATTGTAATTTTCAAGATGTTTATTATTTACTTTATTGTGTCATATGATGACGACCACATATCATATCTTGTTATTTTTTAAACATTATGGAGTACTTTAGTACTTCATCTTGAATGCCTAAAAACCCTAAAAAAAAATGCTAGCCAAACATGTGTTACAACCAAGATATTTACATTTCGTTACGCCCAATCATGTTTTACCATCACAGGTGTGCAAATTTTGTCAGTAAGGCGGTTTATCTACTTAAAAAATATACTACTTATGTATACTATATAAACCTGCCATAATATTCTATAAATCAGAATGATATTCCAATTTATCAGATAAAAAATCTTGAACACTAGAACCTCTTATCTGTCACCAAAAATTTAATATTTTTTTAAACAAAGTCAATTTTTGTTTTATATTCTTCGGTATTTGATTATACTCGTACATATATCTTCGTTGCCATACATACTACACGGTCATGCAATAAAGCCGTTTTAGATCTGTAGCTAAATTCAGCTACGTTTTTTGTCTAATTCGTATTTCTTATTACGTTATTTATGTTACAATGTGTTAACTCCCCCGGCCCCTCGGAGTGGTAAATTCTGTTACACGAATCGTTTGTCCAGAGTAATAAGGATGAAATTGGCTTGCAATGGATGTCTAGTATGTTGTGATGTCTTATCTAAACGAAAAGGTGCTGAGTTTTGACGTGAGCTAAATTAAACCATATGGCTAACCACATTGAGTAGATATTTCTTCGAATTTATTTGCTGAGTGAGACTTCTGTACGTATTTATTCTGTGGTATCGGTAGCTTTTCTTTTTAATAATTAATTATTTTTACACGTAATGTATACAAAACTTATTACGCACCTCTGGATCCGAAGAAGCACAGAGTATGCAAAACTTATTGACGCGCAAAAGTCTAATTACTCATTATACAGTTTTTTTTAAATCCCTGAATTTTTCAACAGGATATTCGACCACGAGAGCTCACAAAGCCGCGAAGTCATCCAGTTCCACTACACCACCTGGCCGGACTTCGGAGTGCCCTCGTCTCCGGTCGCCTTTCTGGAGTTCCTCCGGAAGGTCCGGTCGTCCGGGTGTTTAAATCCGGACGTGGGCCCGGCTGTGGTCCACTGCAGCGCGGGTATCGGCCGCTCCGGGACCTTCTGCCTCGTGGATTCCTGTCTGGTCATCGTAAGTATTATCAGTACTTTGATAGTATGTCCAGTTCTTCCTATAGATACTTCGGAAAGAGCGATCTTCTGGATGCAGGCCCGGTCGCCGTGCACAGCAGCGCAGGCATAGGCTGTTCAGGTACCTTTTGCCGTGTGGATTCCTGTCTGGTCATTGTAAGTACTCATGAGTTGCTTGTATTCCGTTATTCGGACGACCTCCGTGGTGTAATGGTCAAACACGCTAGTCCGCCAATCTGGAGGTTCTGGGTTCGATCCCCAGCCAGGGCAAGATGGAAAATGGTCTTTTTCTTACTGTCCCCAGGACAGGGTTCTTGGGTGTTTATATATATATATATATATATATATATATATATATATATATATATATTTATTGTAAAATATATAAGCCTAAAATGTAAAGTGTGGTTCCCGGCAGAGCAGAATAGGACCACTCCCAAGTTTTCCCGTGGATGTCGTAGAAGGCGACTTAGGAAACGCAAGCTAAACAAAGATCATAAACATCAATGAGACCTCTCCAACCCGTCTGGCCAGTGTGGAGAGTGTAAGCCAAATCCTCTGACTGCTCTGGCTAATATATGGCTCTGGTAGTACAGGGAGGGTCGTGCTCCTGCAGTGGAGACTGAAAAAGACCTGACGATGATTGTAAAATATTGTTACCTTTGAGCTGTATCCCATAATACAAGTTTAAAAATTATTTTGGGGCTAGCTCAATCAGTGTGATTTGTTCTTATAACATGTATTTATCGTATTTAAACAAATTTTTAACACTTTTATGGACAATCGCAACCTGGTCGACCTTTCCGACTTTATTACCTGAGTTATCAGTGTTAAATGAAATTAATAATGAAGGAAATGATCTAAATTATGACGACCATTTTTTTGTTTTTGAATCTACCATTACGACATTTTGTTGTAAAATTATTGACCCGAGTTAACTTTTTTGTCCAGATTGAGAAGGAAGGCCTAGATAGCGTGAATATCCAGCAGATTCTACTGGAGATGCGTCGCGACCGTATGGGGCTCATTCAAACCCCGGACCAGTTGAGATTCTCTTACCAGGCCATCATAGAAGGCGCCAAGAGACTGGATCCTGATTGGGTAAGTACCTGCCTTCCTGTCTACTCCTGGACAGTATGTTCATCACTTGAGATCATGGACAATATATAAGTATAAACCAGCTATCTCAAACATTGGCCCCTATTGTATTATTGGATATGTATATGGCGGCTTAAATTTTATCATACGTATTTAATTTTCAAACAATGAAATCTGATTATTTACCGATGGAAAGTGATTTCTTTACACTTTGCCGCGTTTTTTAAATTATTCTTATTGTATTGTAACACACATCAGGCGAATTTTAATTAAGTTTACCATGTTTTCGAATGGTTTTCGTTTATAAAACTGTCGAAAGTACTAGGCGTATATAGCTATCAAGCGACCAAGTGAAGTTTATGGAGATGGCTATAATTGAACGGTGATATGTGGTGTCTCCTCTAGTTATTATGTAATTAAATACGTGTTACACCTTAGACGTCATCTTAGCTTCCCATAAGGCTAGATAGAGGTCGAACGCACTCAAATCTCTAATAAAAAAAAAATAACAAAAAAAATACATGTCTCCATACATACATTTACTTATATATTGGTAGAGAAGAAGGATCGCGCACGAGCTCAAAGTTCAGGCAAACTACCAGTTAATAACAATTGTGTGTATTTTTCCTAATAGAACAAAGAACAGAATATGGAAGAGAGTATATACTCCAATGTGGCTGCGGATGAGGAAGAAGCTCCACCACCGCCGCCGCCCCGAGGCGAGAGCCTCACCCGCGCCCCTGCCAGGCCCCTGCCCGCTATCCCCGCCAGCACTTCAGTCGGTGAGTGCCCATGTCTGGCCTTTCGGCGGTGTTATATATACATTTCGTGGTATACGCGTTTTGCGCGATGATAATATGTGAAGTTACTCTTCCATAGTATTACAGTTCGCTGGGTGATTGTATAATAAAACTGGTCAAGAGCGAGTCGAACTCTAACATGAAGGGAGTACGTCCATACAATGTTTTAAAACAAACACGTTTCTTGTATGACGATCCCCTTTTAACTTTATCTTATTTTTAGTATTTGCTGTTTTAGTGGCCACAGTTTAATCTGTGAAAAATTAAGTGTCTAGCTATTAGGCGTTTTTTTATATTGCCCCGCACCACGCAGCGTAGCGCGTGAATGCGTGTTCTAACATTGCTTGTAAGTACCTCCGTTTGTATTGAAAACACGCACAGTCCAACACACAGAAAACGCATCCAGAAAACGCAACATGCAGCGTGATGCGTGGCAGTGCGATAATCGCCTTACAGTTCAAGAGATACAGCCCTGTGACAGACAGACGGACAGAAAGCGGAGTCTCAGTAATAGGGTCCCGTCGGCAGTGTCGGCACCTTTTAGGTACGGATCCCTACAAATAGCAAGAGGATATAATGCAGTGGCAAAAAAATTGGTTGCCTGTAAAGTCGGTATACGGGCGAAAGTTTTACGTGACAAGTCTTTTTATGTCTGTCTCTCTCGCTCTTAGGCGGGCTAACCATGCCCGAGTGGAAGGGACGCGTGCCTCTCACTCGCTCTCATTGTGAGCGCATAACGTGAGCGGAGCGTAACGCAGTTTCTTGAAGTGTCACCCGGCTAACCAATTTATAAGACGTTGTCACGTCAAAAGGGCCAGAACCCTGCCCGCCATCTCCGCCAGCACTTAAGTAAAAAATACACTTTATTGCACCACGCGACACCTATGACCCCCTAAAAATCTTAGATCTATAGTGTCTACAATAATGGCGTTCAAAGGCTTATTGTAACATTTACATATATAATATACAAGGTGTACAATAGGCGGCCTTATCGCCAAGAAAATCTTTACAGGCAACCTTTGGATGACAGGATTTGACCTGCCTATTTATAACATACTCTGTGGCGCGCCATGCTTGGATTTTGCCGTGTGTCCATAATCAAAGACCAATACTGTATAAATGAGTTTCTTCTCAGCAGTGGCCGTTGCAAAGGCGGACACATTCTGGCTAAATGACCCGCTATCTCTATGCTTGAACTATTTTATACTACTTTTGATAATATATTTCAACTTCATTAATAACAATTTAAAAAAAAAACTTTAGAATAAAAAGTAAAAAAAAATTAATAAGGACAAATCACGCTGATTGAGTTTAAAAAAGACCATTTTATTACTTTCCCTGGCTGGAGATCGAACCCAGAACCTCCGGATTGGCGGACTAGCGTGTTGACCAGTACACCGTCAAACAATATAATTTACACATTAATCTAAATTAAATGAATACATTTAATAGTATTGCATATATAACTTGTAACAAAATATACTGAAACCATTTTAAGGGTGGATTCAGTCCATGATATAGAACAACTTTCCCCACGGAACATATGTCGAAATATAAATAAATAATTCTTCCAAAAAAGTAGACAGATATTTTCAACACTTCTCCAGCCAAGGCCAAACGTCTACTGTACGACTCTTTCTTTAAAGGTGGTTAACTCAATTTCTCTCAGTACTTTGTCTTATTATATATATTCTCTTATCGCAAAACTTATTTCAACTGACTGTATGTAAATCTTTAAGTAGGTACTCTAACTTAGCGTTTTTTTGGCGTTCCCGTAAATTTCTAAATGTTTTGTGTTTCTGTCTGTGAAGACCTATTATTGGCTTATTGTTTGCTACTTTGCAATATATTATATTATGTAATTATAGCTGTTGGTCATCCGAATGTATAAAATAAAATATACAAAAACAATTTTTGTCTTTCCCTACAAATTCGGATTGGCTGATCGGTCAACTTGTATGGGAGGTCATAAAATATTTTTCATATTTCGGTATATGTTCCTTGGGGAAAGTTGTTCAATACCATGGACTGAATCGACCCTTAAAATAGTTTCAGTATATTTTTTTAGATCCTGTATAGTGCAGACAAACCTAATAAAAGCAGTTTTGCAAATTACTTCTATAATTCAAGGAGGTAGTCTTGTAATCTAACTGCTTAATTAGTAACTTGATTCCGCATAAAAATGGGTGGCACAAAGCGAAATAGGCGATTTCTTGTTAAAGTAAAAGGAAACGAGAGGTTTAACAAAGTAACGTATAATTTGTACTGTATTTCATTGGTATCGCGACTGTTGGTTCTCTGAATCGCACAATACGGTTACTGGAAAAAACCGAAGCTTAAAGACTACTACCTATCTTATTGAGTCGAAGAAAAAGACTGCTAACACTCGCTTTATAATTTTTACATACTTTTATCTAGGTTCACATGTCCCGTTGTCTGTGTCCTTAATCAAATCTTGCAAGCTAAATTAGAACCACTTCCCATTCGATTGTGCTGTAACTTGTAACGTCACATACTTATGTAAGTTGGATGGCAATGTAATGTTATGGTACGATGATCTCATGATGAAATTAAATTGATTGCTCTCCATGCTGATAAAATTTACGGCCGGCCGCCGCCCGGCGTCAAACCTTCTTGAAAAATATTTTTGGCCCATCGGTTAGATTATTAAAAAATATTGTACACGTATTTTTTCTTTTCTCTAGCGCATCTAAATTTAGCGTGACGCCACGGATTCGTGAGATTTTCACAGTGGTGACGTTGCAAGCTCCCACTCTGGAACTTAGATACTCTGTATCTTTGTGAATTATTACTTTTTTGATAAACTGAAAAATATGGGTACCTATATTAATTTTGGATAATCTAACTACCGGATTAATTAGAATAATACTTTTCTGACCCAGTCATCATCCCTATTGTTGCACGAGATGTTTGTGCTTAGTCATTTAGTCGCCTCTTACGACATCCACAGAAAGAGATTGAGTGGTCCTATTCTAGGCCGGAAGCCACACAGAATTAACGTGTATGCGTAAACTAAATGTACATACTCGTACTACCAGGCCTGTGTCACTCCCCGTTTAGGTATCGAAAATGTACCTACATTATTACTATGCGCGCAGGCGGCCCCTCCGGGTGGTAAATTCAGTTATACGAATCGTTTGTCCAGAGTAATAAGAATGAAATTGGCTTGCAATGGATGTCTAGGTATCTATACGAAAAGGTGCCGAGTTCTGACGTAAGCTAAATTAAACCATATCGCTGCCACATTGAGTAGATATTTCTTTAAATTTCTTTGCTGAGTGAGACTTCTGTACGTTAGTATTATTTATTCTGTGATTACATGCCTATATCACTTAATCGCATACAAACTATTAGTGGGACAATAAATAAGGTCTGGTACCGCTGCGGCTTTTGGTCCAAAAAACATCATTATCCTTGACGTGTGGAAGATCATGTAGTCAAACAACAAAGTAGCAATAAGGGCCAAGCCAAACGTACGTAATTATTTGAGCTGTGACTCGCAGAAAATGATTTGCGCAATTTCTGTTCTATAGAAATTCACGACTCATTTTCAGCCGAGTAGAGCCATAAACAGGAGCTTTCGTGGGGATTATATGGCACTCGCCTATTAAATGGCATTCAGCCTGTCTTTCATTTCATTTAAGCCTTGTTCACATTAGTGGGTGACTTTGATTGACTTAAGGCGAGGTGGGTTCACAACCCGCAATGCTGTGCGTTTGAAAAATCACTGTAATTAAACTACTACAGTTTATTCCTCAAAAATTTTACATAAGAATCTAAGGGCTTTTCTACGAGGGCTGTTTGATAAGTACCCGTTTATGGGAAAAAAAATAATTTTTTTTTGTATATATGCATTTATTTTTCTACGTAGTCACCTTTTAACTCTATACATTTGTTCCACCTATACTCAAGCTTCAATAAACCACCCAAAAAGTATGATTTTGGAAAGTCATTAAAATAGGCCTCTGTGGCGGCAATGACTTCGTCATTTGATCCAAATCGCTTGCCACCGAGTCATTTTTTTAGGTTGGGAAACAAAAAGAAATCGCATGGGGCCAAATCTGGAGAATACGGGGGGTGAGACAATAGTTCGTAGCGTAACTGTGCTAATTTAGCCGTCACAACTCTGGACGAATGAGCCGGGGCGTTGTCGTGATGAAACAGTACTTTTTTCTTTTTTAAATGGGGTCGTTTGTCCTTCAACACGGCGTCAAATTCATCCAATAAATTGGCATAGTACTGCCCTGTTATTGTTTTTCCCTTTTCTAAAAAGTATATATGTATAATACCCTGCGAATCCCAAAAAACGGTCGCCATGACCTTTCCAGCCGATGAGACGGTTTTTGCTTTCTTTGGAGCAGGTTCACCCGGTAAAATCCACTGCTTCGGCTGCTCTTTCATTTCCGGGGTGTAGTGGTGGACCCACGTTTCGTCCTCGGTCACGAAACGACGCAGAAACTCCTTCGGATTACGTTTGAACACGGCCAAACACTGCTCCGAAGTACTCAGTCGGTTCCGTTTTTGCTCCTCCGTGAGTAAACGCGGCACCCACCTCGCCGATACTTTCTTCATACCCAATTTTTCTTCTAATATGTGTTGTACCCTCTCGATTGAAACATTTACAGCATCAACGATTTCTCGAAGTTTAATTCGGCGGTCGGCTAAATCGATATTTTTAATTTTCTTAACCATATCGTCTGTAGTCACCTCAACTGGCCGGCCTGGGCGATCCTCACCAAAGACGGTTGTTCTCCCCCGCTTAAACTCGTTATACCAATATCTGACGGTTGTCATAGAAGGAGCACATTAATGGTAAACCGCTTGCATCCTTACTTTTATTTCATCACATGTTTTTCCTTCCAAAAATAAGAATCTAATTACAGACCGATACTGTTCTTTCTCCATTTTAACAATTTTAAGTTCACGCCTTCACTGAATCGTTGTCAAATGAGAAAAAAAACAAAAGAATGCCATATTTTTTTTAATTTTTCCGCCTCTGAAAAATGGCTTAAAAAGGTGGTATACTTATTTGCGGCCAGTGATATTAATATACTAGCTGTGCTCGCGAATTCGTTCGCGTGGTTGTCGGAACGTAATGTTATATAGCCTAAAGCCTTCTTCTATAAATGGACTACCTAACAAAAAAAGATTTTTTCAAATAGGACCATTAGTTCCTGAGATTAGCGCGTTTAAACAAACAAACAAACTCTTCCGCTTTATAATATTAGTATAGATTTAGAAAACGGGTACTTATCAAACAGCCCTCGTACAGACATACAATATCCAAAATACTATTGAGCATTTTTGCCTCGATAGAAAAAAATCACAAACATACCTCTAAATTTGCCTCAATTTACCTTTATACGACATATTACTACTTTATATAATCACCTTTTTATATATGGAAATTATACCTTCCAAAAAATTTATAATCTAAATTACTATTCGATTTCGCTACAAAAAAAATTATAAATGTAATACGAAAATAATAATAAATAAAACACAGTGAAATATTCGTCGAGAGCGAACAAAGGCCCGGACCCTTGCTGGACGATATATCGTATGTATGTTTGTGATTTTTTTCTATCGAGCCAAAAATACTCAATCGTGTTTTGGCTATTGTGGGTGTCTGTAGAAAATCCTTAAGATTTTTATGTAATTTTTTTGTGGAATAAACTGTAGTAGTTAATAACAGTGATTTTTCAAAAACACGCACTGTATTGTAAATTGTGAACCCACGTCGCCTTAAGAGTCGTCACGGACTGTTGACACCCACCTACTAGGTGGTCCGACAACCTGAGCAAGGTTGCAGGAAAACGCTGCATGCAGGCTGATTCCAATTGGTCGTTTTGTAATTCCTTGGAGGAGGTATATGTCAAGCAATGGACAATTATATGTTGAAAGAGGTGATCCGACGGGCCCTGGTCTCTGTGGAGGTGCCGTGTACCCTCGAGCCACCGGGTTTGAGTCGGTTAGATGGCAAGAGGCCGGACGGGCTCACTCTTATTCCTTGGGAGAGGGGTCGCTGTTTGGTGTGGGACGCGACTTGCGTCAGCACTTTCGCACCCACACATCTGGGTAAGACAATTCGCGCGGCAGAAACACGCCAAATACGCGCCCCTTACGTCAAGCTACATTTTTATTCCCTTCGCTGTGGAGGTTAGCGGAGCCTGGTGTGCGGAAGCCAGGGACTTTGTGCGGCAGCTGGGAAGGCGCTTAAGAAATAGTGGTGCTGACCTTCGTGCCGAGTCGTACCTGACGCAACGCATATCCCTCGCAATACAGCGGGGGAATGCTGCAAGTGTTATGGGCACTTTTGCGTCAGGTACAATTCGGGGCGGACTTTTTGACAAATAATATCGACATGTATTTACATAATAATATTTACATGTATGACTTTGGATTTGATTATTAATAAATTAATTAATTAAATAAAAAAAAAGAAGCAATGGACTTCATTCGATGATAACATTTACAACCCGCAGAAGTTAAATAGGCACCTCGCTATTATTGTCAAACCATTCCTCGCCGCTGCCATTCTTTACATTTCAGTACAAATAATTACAACCTGCAGAAATCAACTTGGCAATCTTGGCATCTGCGAGCAATGTTTTTCCATCAGAGCGAGGTGCTTTGTTAATTATTACAGAAAGTGATGCATGTTTTTTTGTTCAATAGGCAACATCCACCCGTACACTCGAGAGTCGTCATCATCCGATGAAAGCCCGCCGACCCCGCCTGCCCGCGAGTCCTCCTCGCCAGCTTCATCGGCGGACGACGAGGATGACGAACCCACACCGCACACTACTGACAGGTAACATCATTCTATGTTCATTCGATTTACGACACTCAACTCGTGAACGGGTGCCGCCAGGAGGGACAGTCCAGCTCGACTCCGCCCAGTTCGTTAATAGGGTAGTTTCCTGGGTCAAAAATAAATTAATTGGTACTGTTAAGAGAATAAAACGTCAAAAAATAATGTCACTTGTCATTAATCACTTTGAACGTGATTTTAGATTTATTAATGCAGAAAAACGGATATTAAGAGCGCTATTTGACATCGTTTGAGTTCGTCTTTCATAGAAATCCCATATTAAATATTTGTTTTGACAGTTAGAAAAAACTTATCTGTTTTGACTTGATGGCCACTAGCGGATTGATTTTATACAAATCCCATAGAAAATATTTGTTTGACATTTAGAAAAAAAATGATTTGTACTTGTTGGAAACTAGCGGATTGAAGAACAAACATTAAAACTCCGTAATTGTAAACATCAATAATTTCCCATCGTTGTGGGCACAGCACATCGGCACACTTATGCAACCATATTGTTTGTAGTATTCTACAATCTGCAATGCAATGTAATCTGCAGAGATTATTAGTTGACGTATTTGGGAAAATGCTGCAGTCAGTTTGTTGCTGTTTCTTCTGCGCGAGCGCTTAGGGAAGCGGCACTAAACGTAGCTGTAAGTAAATGATCTGACTTCAACAACTTTTATGAAATCGAAAGAAAAAAAAATGACATTGGCTTTAAATATCAGACAGAACATTCAAAGCTTATATAAAGAAAGTATTTTATGAAAAGATTTATTAGGAGACCCATGACGATCTTAAGGACAAAAGTCTGGCTTGAGCTTGGCACGGGTCCCTCTTAAAGGTTTGTATACCTAGAAATGTTATAATTTAGGTACATTAGTACATACTAAATTTACAAATTTTAATTTTATAATAATTTATATTATGACATAAACAATGAATTCTCAGTCCACATATCCAATTTTAAGTTGTAAGTTTTTACGTTAACGTCCTCGTAGAGAATGTAGTGCAGTTTGTTGCCGCTTCTTCTGCACTAGCGCCTAAGACACGGCACTAAACTTAGCTGTAAGTAACGATTTCACGTCAACATTTGTGCAAAACAAAACAAAATGACTATTATTAAGGTGAAGATATAGGCAAGTGGCCTTGAAGTGTGAAATAAATTGTTTACTCGTAGATATGGTGATAATTTCCATATTGCTCTTCGTCATGCACTAGATAGCCCTTTAAATTATTTTATGAACTGTCGTTGAAACTATTATTGGTGATCCGTCTAGCTTGAAAACTTTCCGTGGCCACTTTTGGCGGAGGCAAGTTTTAAAGCTAGACGGACTCATGTAAATACTTTCAACGGTGGTTCATATAATAATTTAAAGGGCTATCTAGTGCATGATGAAGAGCAATATGGAAATTATCTCCATATTTACTAACAATTTATTTCAAATGAGGGCGCCACTTCAAGGCCATTTGCCTATACCTTCACCTTAAGAGCTATTATAAATATCTTATGATAATAAAGATATTTTTGAATTGGATTTTGAATTTGCCAATTATCAAATAATACAAACATCCAAAGATAAATAAATTACTTTGACTTTGTATTATTAATTGTGTCGTGTGTAGAGGCAGCCCTCCTTCTAAGCTATATTTCTATTTTTTGCGGCTAGTGCTCGACGAGGACTATCGATTAAAAATATAAAAAAAATGCATGCATACTCTCTATTGTTAATGTAAATAAAATAAGGTTGAGATTTGTCTGTATTCCAGCAGCCCGATGGGGCCGCTTCGGAGGAACCCTATACAAACTAATTTGTGTGTGTTGTCAACAGTGGCGAGTTGACGGAGACACTGCGTCGCCGGCGCACGCGCGACTTGGCTGAGCGCGTGTCCGCCATGAAACGCCGCGCGCGCGACGCCGAGAAGTGGCACGCGCTCAAGAGGTCTCTATACAAACCACTCACCATCACTTTCGGCTTCATTCTCGCTGGCATATTCATATATAACTACGTCAGGCATTAGATACAGTTCATTCGTTCATAGGTTGGTATACCAATCTACGAAATTCAGATGCTGATTTTATATACATACATTGCTGGTTTTGCAATAATACAATTTTGACCGAGCGTTGTAAAACAGCCAATTGGTTGGTATACCGTAAGCGCCACGACAAAGGCGGCACTCACGCGGCCTTTGTGGCGCGCCACATACTCTTTATAATGTTTTTTTTTCTAGTGCGCATTTATTAATCTATAAAGATATGAAACAGACAAAAAGTTCCGAAAATAAGAGACTTATTTTCGGAACTTTTTGTCTGTTTCATATCTTTATAGATACTGTTTTGGAGAAACTCAAATAGCGCTGTATGAATTTATCTGGATTGTATTGTATATTATTAATTTTAATGAATACTAAAGAACACCGTGTTTTGGGAATGTAATCAGTATCATGGACTTATCTATAAATATTATTTTATAATCTCACCGGGACTAGGGACGCGAAGATTCAGGTGTTGCTGCAAAAAAAATGCGCACTGGAAAGAATATCCTGTTTATATAACTTTCTGGACACGATTCAGCGCGGTGAGCGGCAATGTGTGTATTTTTAGAACAACAGAAAAGATCTTTATGTATTATGAATAATGGCGATAGTGATTGAAACCCCTTACCGCGCAGCTTTGTGTCTATTTTTTTAAATCAAATTATCAAAAGAATATTAATTTTTCTGTTTATCCCTATGGTTGACTGGGAGAAAATGCTCTTAGCATTAAGTCCGCCATTTTTTAAAAGTATATTTTTACTTTGGAAAAATAAAGTTTGATAAATAAATAAAATAAATATATACACGTGGGATTCGCATTTTTTATAAACGCGCAATATGTCTTTAAAAATATACATACTAACTTTACCATGCGTGTTATGATGCAAGAGATTACTTTACTTACTTTATTTACTTTACTCCAACACCACACGTAGCTACATCTCCGTTGCTGTGTCCAGCAATATTGAGCGCTACGAATATTATGATAAAGTCTAATTTAGTTTGGTGTTGCATAGCGACGATACTATCGGCCAACAATCACATATTTTATCCGATTTAAGTCCCTAGTAGAGTAGAGAATCTAGGTGCGCCCCAGCAAAAAGTATTGTTTGTACATTTTGTTCTACCATAGATCAAACGGATGTGATGTCGCTTCTACAGGTTCGGTAACGCGCTTGTGCCTCTCCTGGTGTTGAAAGGCTACGGTAACCACTTACCACCAGGTGGGCCGTATGTAGGGAAATATGGGGTCAGAAAAAGACCGGGATCCCAGGATCCTGAATCTCGAAACTTGGCTATTCATTTTATATCTCGGGATTTTCGGGATTGCCACAAACAGGGTGTTTTAAAGCCAAGTACAATCCTGGGATATTCGGGACCCGGGATTCCGGGATTCGGGATTGCGTTCTTTAGCCCTATGCCTGTTTTCCTACTTAGTTGTATAAACAAAGGAGTCATTTTTCCTATTCTACATTTGGGGCGTGCTAATGTTAATAGTCTGTTAACTTTTGACTCCACGCATTCTTTGTATTTAACATTTATAATCTCTTTTTCTTTTTAATTTCTTTATTAATGCAAATGAAATAACGAGATTAGACATAAATCTACATTTTTTTTATCAATGTACTTGACTGTCTCATAGCAAGTAATTAGAGACATGAAGTATAACATTATTTAACATTTGTCCATAAGGGGCCCAGCTTTCAAGTATTACAAAATCACCAAAGGCCCGTCTATGATTTGCTTATTTTTGATGACATAGGGGGTTGGGGAGTCAGGACTTCAAAATTCAAAGACGTCATCAAAGGACTTCAAAGACGTCATTAATTTTTTTTAATATTTTTACATTTCTTTGCAACTTTTGTAAGTTGATTTGAAATTATACTCTAGATTCTAACAATATACGGGTCTTCTAGGCTGTTTATCTGTATATGTATTTATTATAATCTGCGCAGGAAGGGAAGCGGCTGGTATATTCTAAGGCCGCTGTTATTCCAGTGAGAATCGGCGCTAAGTCAGTACGATGTCAAACGTTAGGTAGTCGTATTCAATCAAGAACCACCTAGTGAATCGTTTATTCAATCAACAATTCTGTTACGGTTGACAGCATATAGACTTCAAACCGCAATGGTTTACAATACTCGGGTATGACGTAATATATACTATTTTTCTTACTCCCATCTTATAGGCCAGTAAAAGTGACTATTTCGTCTTAGTAATATTTTTGATTTAAAAATGTCGACTTATTTCAGGTTACAATGACCTATATTAAGTTTACATGTCAGTCGCTCTGACAATCTTACACTAATAAATCCAAATTCGTTAAACAGAAATACGTGAAAGAAACACGTCAATTTATTTCTTACTACACAATTTTATACAGTTTTCGATAAATGAATAGTGTTAATGTTACTAAAAAAAGTAGTTCATCTAGAAAAAAGGAACGAATTGAAATCTGTCATATGAATTTTGTACGAACTAAATTAATAAACACTAAAATCAATTAAAAAATAATGTGTATTTTCGAGTTTTGTTGTAAGTTGTGAAGTTTACAAGACATGCCAACTTAAACAAAAAAAAATTGTATGGGACCAGCCACCAAAAATTCAGCTGTTGCGCTTACGGTTTTTTTACTAGCCCACAGACAGTGTCGATTACGTAACGATATTAACTTTTTCTCGCGACTTCGGGCTGGCGCACATATGGCCATTGCAGCGCAGCGAATTCTTTACTGCCAAAGTATTATCGACTTTGTGGGGCGTTGAAATAAGATCGGATACGGACTATAGCTCGGCACAACCGTCGGTGACAAAATGGCGGCTCCCGCCCGAGCCGTGTTCATTAATTTTCGATCTTATATCAACGGTCAAAAAGACGATAATGCTTTGGCAGTGAATAAATCGCTGTGCTGCGCTTCGCCCTATGTGCGCTCGCTCTTATTGTTTGGTAAACAGGGAGTAATTAATTTTATTATGTTTGTCGCAGTTTCGGGGTTGGTCCTATAGTAAAAGATGTTCGAATTCCTCAAAAAACTATTGTTTAATTTTTATGTTAACTTGTTCAGTGGAACTAAATATTCCTTTCATTTTAGACTCAACACGTGTAAAGTCACTGACCAAAAGTAGTACATAAAGTACGTAGAGAATAGCGAATTAGCCGTAAGATTATATTTCTTGTCAATTTTTTGGTGTCATTTGAATCGAGATTACGCGTTTTCTAAAATATAATGTTATCTTGGTGACTCGAATCAATTTTTCGCAAAAAGGCGAACTTTTTTCAATTATTTAGTATCTAACACTGTCAATGTATATACAAATAGTCCATAAAACAACAAAACTTTTCTTATTAGTGTCTGCAAGCAGCAAGTATTTTGAGAAATAAACATTGAATCTAAATGAATACTTTAACTATAACTCTCACGAAACCAGCGATGTAAAAGACGATAAAATTGTTTATTTCTCAAATACATCTTAAGTTTCCTATCGCAATTTCGTTATATTATAAATATCATAGTGACTAATTTCTCCACACATCGAATTAATTTTATTTTTAATTATGACACGTAACTTATTAACATATGAGCTTATTGTCATTAAGATCAATTTAGTGGAACTTAGCTACTCTCGCTTGAGATTACCTATGTAGAAACTAGATACAGAATCATCCGTCATGATTCGTCGTGTGTTGTAACGTCGCTATAGTAGTCCGTGCAAGCGCGGATCCAGAGGTCATGAAGGTTTTACCCCCCTGGGCTACTTGAAACTGCAGCAGGGGGAGGGGTGGGGGGGTTGAAAGTATACCTGCCGTAGACATGTGACCCCCTCCCCCTCCCTGAAACAGAACCTGAAGGCTGGATCTGCCCTTGATTTTGTGTTTGACATAACAGTTGAAATATGTATTAAATTAAAATTTACAAAAGAATCGCACAGAATAAAATGTTCCAAGGAGTTGCAGTATAAGTTATTGTAAAATATAAATAATCTGAAGGTAGACCAATAACTTAAGTCTAGACTGAACAAAATGCATAAGTAATGACAACAACACGTGCAAAAACACATGTCGATACAACGTAAGTGTACAATAAATCAATTTAGGCAAATAAAGTTGGCGCATAAATATTTACAATATGGTCATTTTAAAATAAAAAGTGGTTAATACTAAAAACTTATGTTACATCCCTAGTTTTGGCACTTATTAGTCAACTTTCGAAACTATTAAACATCTATCTATACAGAGCGAGGATTCGTTCATAAACTTATGTTACTCGTAATTAAAAAGGACTTTAAATTTATAAACGCGTCATCGAACCCATTTTAGGTGGAATAAATAAATAATAAGGTGCTAACCGCGCTAGACTGGCTCGTTGGTGTTCCCATATAAATATTAGTTTCGGTTTACGTACAGTTTCAAGAATAAATGTATAGGTTTCGGGTTACGTTATTTTCATTCAAGAATGAATAACGGGAGGTTGCTAAGCGAGTGTTTTAAATCTTATTACTAAAACGGGCATTATTTGTATATATGTATGTTACGCTCAAAGACCCAATTCGCTTATTTAACGAAATAATAGGTCACAACGCGTTGTGGCTATTTTAAAACGGCCACGTCGCGAAATTCATGTCGTGGCCCTTACCTAAACGGCCTCAACGCGTTGTGAGCGTTTAGATAAGGGTCACGACACGAATTGGAAATATATTAAGTACCTATGATGGAACCATGTTATCGATATGTATTTCTTGGGGAAAGTTTTTCAGTAGACATAGACGACTGAATTCTCCCTTAATATATAGGTACATGGTTAATTTTAAACACCAGCAACAAGTTGGAGCAAGTTCAGTCCGTGACACTGAACTTCTTTATAAAAAACAAATTATCGAAAGTCGATAAAAAATTTCGTCCTCCCATACAAAATTCATTTGGCTGAGCGCCGATTTGTACGGGAAGCCGAATTTTTTTTTCCGATAATTGTTTTTACGGAAAGTTGTTCAGTATCACTGACTGAATTCACCCTTAAAATAGTTTCAGTATATTTTGTTAGACGATATATTATGTGATATCGCACGTAAAGAATATTTAATATAATTCATAGCATCGCCTTATGTGTGGCATCTATTGGTCTTTATGACAAGAAATACTTCACCAACAAGAATATATAATAGTTCTTATGTATGTTTTGTTAATTTCAAACAGGTTTAAATAAGGTAACAGCGTGCATGCATTACCTCCCGTTACTTCACTAACAAACCGGTTGCCTAACGCCTTAAAAATAACGATGGCCTCTCGGTATTTTAAATGTTACTTCACTAAGCGTCAAATCTACAGCGGCAGTTTGTTAATTTCAGGTTAAAATCGGAGGGCTTACCTCATAGCGATTCGTGCGAAGACTGAGAAGATTAGGTAACTTAGAAAATTTATTGTATAATTGGACATATCTCGGATAGTTGGTGAGCTAAGTAAGGCGGCGGCGCGGCGTCCGAATACGAGTAGGTGGTATGCGGCAACACTTAGGGTCACCTGGTTAAACATTCTTTTTAATTTAGACTAATTCCTAGTAGGAAATGTTAAGGTTATGTTAGATATTTACTATTTTCGCGGAATACGGATGTGGATTAAAAAAAAAAGTTTTAGCTCAACAGGTAGATTATTCAAAAGTATTGTATACTTAAGTATTTTTTCTTTTTTCTTATTAGAAAATTATTACAAAGTTAAAGCGTATTTAGATTCCGCGTGGCGTCACTCACTCCGAAACTTCGACGCGCTGTATCTTTGTAAATTTTCACTACTTTGATAATTTAAGGCCGTACCTGAATTTTCCGGGGTCCAGTGCTGCCCCCATTTAAAATAAATCATTTTAAAGAAAACAGAGACATTATTTAAAATTTTGCTATTACCAAGTCCTAGATAACCCTTCAAAGTATTTTATGAACTATTGTTTACAGTTTATAATGAGAACGTTAACTTTACTACGCACATTTGCGAAAAACGGCCACTTTTGGCAAATGTGTGTAGTAAAGCTTAACGTTCTCATTATAAACTATAAACAGTAGTTCATAAAATACTTTGAAGGGTTATCTAGGACTTGGTAGTAGCAAAAATTTAAATAATGTCTCCGTTTTCTTTGCAATGATTTATTTTCAATGGGGGCAGCACTGGACCCCGGAAAATTCAGTGAAGGACTAAATAAAATACAATTTTTCGGATCCAGTCCACATCCCTATTATTACACTCCATCAACTGCTCTAAGCTATAGAATTAGAGATATTTTGGCCGGCCTCACGCTGATCTGAATTTTAGACTGAGATTCTATTTACATTGCCGGTTTTTAATGATACAATTCTGATTGGTAATTACCAAATAGGTAATGTATATGAAATCTGACTCTGACGCGAAACGCGAACGAACAGTATTGTATTTATTTATATTTAACGTTCAAAAACGGATATTTTTCATTGCATGATTGTTTAATTTTAAAGCAACTGTCTTCATTTCTTGAGATTTATTTAATGTGTATGTTTATATTGTACCTATTAGATTATTTCTGGCATCAAATTATATTAGCACAGACCCAAGTAAATTTATAAAAAAATGTTATACATTTTATGTAATCTTGCCAATCTCGGGTTATGTATTTAACTCCTGAAACCCGTTTAAATATATGTTCTCATATTTATAAACGTTTATATTTGAATGTATTTTACCTTTCATTTTACTTTGTATTTATTACATAATTAATAGAGTAGTTGTTCGGAGCATTACTATCGCGAATATAGTGATTCCATTTGTAGATAATATAAATACTAATAAAAATATTTCGGTATACAGACTGACAAAAATATATATTTTTTAATTGTATCCGGAATATCATTGTAATTTTTTTATAGCCATGTAGTGTGGGCTAGATAAAATTTAATCCATCTTTGTAAAAGTTCTTAAGTTTCTATTAAGTATTTATCTATTTTTTTCATTATTTCTCATCAGTTAACGACACGTTGATTTGGGGTGGATAATGGTTTAAGCCAAATAATAAAGATAGTCTGTCTTCTATGATGGGACGGTCAGTGTTTTTATACTTAGTTATAATATTTTCATAAACTTTAAACATGCTGACTTTTTATCTACCTGCAAAATTTTTGGAGTTTGCGAGTTCAGTATCATGGACTGAACTTGCTCTAAATTTTTGGCTGGTGTTTAAAAAGTCACCCTGTATACTGCTTAGAACATATGTTTGTCGGTCTGTAGGCTAATTTTTGTCGCATAATGTACGATGCGGAGGAACGCGACGCCGCGCGGAGTAACGCGGAGACAGCTAGCTTCCGTCCTCGCGAGCGCTGTGGCTAAATTTTCGATGACATTTACTATTTTTGAACACTGCGCGTCGTAACGAGAGCCAAAGATGGTTCGACAATGGCGTTTTAAAGTTAGATGACTTGTAAGATTGACAAAAGTTCGCTTCACACTTGCTAATCACTCGACTGTGTATCACAATTCATTGTGATACATTATTTTTGAGACGAGGTCACGCTTAGAGTTCCTCGACATGTGGCGGGCGATTTACATTGTAAATAGAGCTAATATTGTAGGAAGTATACGTTAACTATAACTAATATTTTGCCTATGGAACATATGCACTGTTATGTTCATATCGGGTTTGGAATTCGACTTTTTCAAATATCTGTATAAGTAATATCATTTTTATCATTATACTCGTATATATATATATATATATATATATATATATATATATATATATATATATACATGCGATATATAATAATTGCTCTTATGTACCAAGTTATACAAAGTGGAAGGGACATTCCCGTAATAAATTGAACCACGGGCTATACTAGACCACTAAAGTATAATGAAATTATAATAAGAGTCAAAAAACCAAAAAAAATTTTGACATTCCCTTACAAATCGCCCGGGCGGCCGCGCACTTTTGTATGGAATGGAAAATTTGTTCTTTGGCTGTTATTTTAATTTCATTATACTATAATGATCTAGTATAGACCGTGGTTTGATTTATTACGGGTATGTCCCTTCCACGTTGTAAAGTAAGTGAGTAGGAGTACGCATTACTAGCGCTTACGCAAGTTAAGCGACACCGGGCGTGGTCCGCACTTAGAAGTGACATAAAAATAGTAAGATTATCCAAAAATAATGTACCCGTATTTTTCAGTTTATCAAAAAAGTAAAAATTCACAGATACAGAGTATTTAAGTTCCAGAGTGGGGGCTTGTGACGTCACCTAAGTCTAAAAATCTAACGAAAGCGTGACGTCATGCGAAATGCGCTGTATCTTCGTCATTTATTGTTTTTCAAAGAAAATAAAAAATGTGTACAGTATTTTTTTATAATTTAACCGAGGGCACAGGCCGGAATCTCTTAAGGTACGCGCAATATGCGTCCCCGTTCCCCGTCCCCGCACCCCTTCCCCGTTTTCGCCTCGATGACTCATTTTTTTGTTGCTGGCTCACAAGAACCGGGGGATAGGTGCGGGTGCGGGGAACGGGGATGCATATTGCAAGTACCTTAGAAGATTCCCTTCTGTTTACTCTTACTGTATTCTGTGCCGAGGGGTCAAAAATCATTTTTCAGTCATCATCAACTTGTAACACATGTTTGGCAAATAAATGTATCTATCTTTATCATGACCATTTAAGTGTCGTAGGCATGCAGCTTTATCTGCACTGACCGGCTGTAAAACTTGCGCCCTTGGACACATAGGGGCAACGTAGCGTAGGATTTCACCACAAAATCTCGTCAAATCTTCGCTTGAAACCCTGAGACAGAATAGGAGATATTACTGCAATATTCTGCCGTCAGAGTGCAGCATCAGTGCAGACAGTAAACAAATGTTTGACGGTGTCAAGTACATCAAAGTCGCAAAAAAAATTAATGTATTAATATAGCCGTAGGAAGCCCTAACACCACAGCACAGGCAGCACAGGTTTAAATGAGTGAATAATAATAAAACTTTTAAAATAAAATACTTTTATAAGAATTATTTGTTGCGAAAAATATGACATGTTTACTGTGTGTGCTAGTGCCGCCATCTGAAAAAAAAACAAGAGTACCCTGATATATTTATTTAAGTATATAAAACTTGAGTTGAAGTGCTACAATAAGTAGATATATAATGTTGAAGAGGGTTATTTAGTGCACTTTTTTCTTCTGTTGTTATTTGAACCAAGTATTGGGAACGTCCGACCCGATTTTTACATTGTCATCATCATCATCCGAGCGTATTCCCGGTTGCATCGTCAGCGGTTACGCTTCAGAGCCCGGGGTCCGCTACCTTACCTAGGTGATTTGACGAGGTTACTGGTTTTTTACACAGAGCGACTGCCGTCTGACCTCCGCAGCCCAAAGGGTAGACCAGAACCAATCCTAGGATAGGTACAAACGCTAGATGGCGTTCGGGACCAACGGCTTTTACGTGCCTTCCTAAGCACGGAATCATCTTTCTTTTCGGATAATCAGGTGATACAAGCCTGCAATATCCTAAACAGACTGGAAACAACTTTTCACAAAGTATGCTTCCCAGTGGGATTTGAACCCATGACCTCCGGATCACAAGGCAGACGCCTTGACCACTGGACCGCGGAGGCAGTTATTTTATTAGCCGATTTTTACATTGTATTCCCCATTTACCTACTAGATATATGCTACTTGTACATACATAAATGTCTACTAGGCAACATCGCTGTAAGACTTAGATATACATTTTAGTATTTAATTTTAGTTAAATGAAATAATTAATATTATTTTTCTATTATACCTTTATTGGGGATGTTTATTTATGTATGTAGCTCTTGTATAGTAATAGAATTGTATACGAGGAGTCTTACTTTGATGAGATATGTATATTTTGGGAGTTAGATATTTTATTCTGTATTGCTAATACCATTTTTTTTCATGATCGGCGTTTTTTTTTTAAATACTTCTAAATCCTTTGCATACATCTGTGAGTCTCATTATAAATTGTAGAGGTTCATCTAACAAAACTCACTAATAAAAGAAAAGTTAACACATTTTATTTCATGGTTACTTTAAATTTGATTAAAAAAATCATTTTTGTGGTAATGGTTCTAGTTCTTGGAGGTGTTGGTTTATTCAAACACGGCTATACCAAAAGACATGGATATAACTTTCATTATTAATTACGAAAAGCCTTCTTTTTTATTAGAACTTAAGTTAGCTCAATTTGGTTTCGATTTGCCACATAATTATTTGCTTAATATAAAAAGCCGATATAATTAAAACAGCATAATAAATTAAATTGCCCAATTTTATTCGGAGTCCATTCAAAGAATTTTGTTTTTTACACCTTTTTAAATTTCATATATCATAATATATTTTTATCGATCAAATTTACAAATTTGACTAAACCTTCTTTACGATTTTTTTTAGGTTTGCATTACTTTAAATGTTAATGTGATGTATAATAACGTGAAAATATTTTAAACAGAGGCTACACTTTGGTATCTGAGTATCAAATCGTTTTCTATTTGCATACAAACATCTTGCCACTATTTTGATAGTATAGTTTATTGAACTCGACAATAATGTATTACATTAGCTCCCCAGTAAAGGTACCCACTAGCCTATGAACTTAGACACAATCGCTACAGGAAGATTTTTTCCAGTGCATTTGTGGAGCTAGTTCAGTTTATAATTACTGGATAACTTTTCCCCATAGACTTACAACAACACAACACAACAAGGAAACTCTTATAACATACTAAAGTTGTATACCGGCACGGATGGTAATGAAGATATCGTCAAATTACCATCGCCCTGCTCTGGGGGCTTTGGTGTGAGATGTTCTTTATTTTACCTCCATATCGTATATCGCCACGTTGAAGAATGTTATCTGCATCATACTGAATTACCTATAAAAATGTGCACTGAAAAAAATTACCTGTTTTATATTAACGGTTTAATATACAGTATTATGTAACAGGCATTTCTTTTAAGATCTCCGAGTCTCTGTTAACTCAAACACATTTGTATTTCACATTTCTACGTTTGTTTTACATAAGTGTTCAGTTATAGACATAAATAATATATTTTTCTCTGTTTACGGAACAATAATATTAAGGCCGTACCTAAATTTTCCGGGGTCCAGTGCTGCCCCCATTTAAAATAAATCATTTCAAAGAAAACGGAGACATTATTTAAAATTTTGCAACTACCAAGTCCCAGATAACCCTTCAAAGTATTTAATGAACTACTGTTTACAGTTTAAAGTGAGAACGTTAAGCTTTACTACGCACATTTGCGAAAAACGGCCACTTTTAGCAAATGTGCGTAGTAAAGCTTAACGTTCTCATTACAAACTGTAAACAGTGGTTCATAAAATACTTTGAAGGGTTATCTAGGACTTGGTAGTAGCAAAATTTTAAATAATGTCTCTGGACCCCGGAAAATTTAGGTACGGCCTTAAAATATACACCTCTGTGAGATTAACGGGACTTTGTAGGTCGATTCTTTCTTTGTACAATTTTCTTTTCTATTTTATTGTCGAAGTCACGAAGCGTTGTTTTTCAATGCATAGTAATCCTAGTATTGTAATGTGTCGACAACTGATGTCGAGCTTATCGATAAATGTAGTTGTAATCAATTTTTCTTGCGTTAACACACCACAAACAAATGACTGCACACGATTCTATCAAATGACAGGCTGACACATTGGATTTTGTACTGCAATTAATCACAAGTATGTGTAGGTTATGTTCATAAAAACAAATCTGGTATTTTAAATTTATTACACTGTTAAATATTTTTAGTTTTGTTAACATGCAATACATTTTTTAAAATTGCAAAACGAAACTATATATGTAACTATTTTGAACTAATTGATATCAAATCTGGTCGTATGAAAATCTTGTATATACACATTCGCTGCGGAGCATTATTACAGTTAATGTGTTAAAGTCAAAGAATTTATAATACAATCTAGAATAACTACCGAGTAATAATCTCAAAAAAAACAACATTGAAAGTTAAACTTAATGCCACGCACATAAAGCTCATATTTTCATAATGATTATGCTTAAATACCTAACTTCCTCAAAAATATACCTAAAGTTATAGGCGTCCGTTTCCCGCAAACTGTCAGTGCAATAAAGTAAAAGGGGAGAGTTATAACTTTAGGTATATTTGTTGGGAACGGCTTTGCCACTTCGTAATCATTCTAGATTGTATACAATTTCTTTTGTTAAATTAGCAATCAGTTGTTTCGTGTGCTTATTATAAAGTTTATTTAATATTTAATTGGACATACTACCCGTTTAGTCCTACTTTACTACTGGCAGTTGTTGTTCTACAATGTGAAATAAACTCTATTTCTTTTAAACCTTTTATCAACGTTGTCGAAACCACAATTCATTAAAGTCGTCGTGTTTCTGTCAGAGGTGAAATAATGAATGGAGTGTATAAGAAACATTCTTTGTGACATACGTGTATCATTGGTTTAGCATTTGAGTACCATTTTTTAAAATTAGCACCAGTAATGTTAAAACTAATATAAGATATGTACGTACACGATGTAATCCAATGTCACGAGTATACATAATAAAATGTTTTCATTATATTTAAATGACTTTTATTTAGACCATCTGAACCTTTTTTTCAGGTTTTTCCATGAGCTTACCTTAGATAGAGCCAACTGATTCAAATTGGGTCAGGTGAAAGCCGATTTAATCTTCTAGATTTATTTCTCCACTACTTTTCTGACCATTGGTTTGAGTACATACCTGGAAAGTGTACTATCGGCAAATCCAGATTCCTTAAAAAATTATCATCATATCAGCCACAGAAAGTCCACTGCTGGACATAGGCCTCCCCCAAGAATTTCCAAAACGACCGATCGAAAGCGGCCTGCATCCAGCGTTTTCCCGCAACCTTGCTCAGGTCGTCGTCGTTAGAAGAACTAAGGTCACAGACATAGCCCAGCGGATTAGCTCATTGAAGTGGCAGTGGGGGGGCTCATAGCGCGAAGAACCGATGGGGCAGAAAGGTTCTCGAAGAGCGGCCACGTAGGCGCAGCGTAGGACACCCACCTACTAGGTGGTCAGACGACCCAAAAAAAATACTTCTATTTCTACAAATAATGGCAAAGAATAGAGGAATGGAGATATCTCCACTAAACTCCACCGACAAGAGTAAGCTCTTAAATTACAAGAAGAGATCTTATATAATAACTACTAGACACCGAAGCCTAGAGATCGGATCGGGCCGGATATTATGCACACTTACATTGCTTCAACACATTTTATATTATTCATACTATTAAAAGTATTAAATAAATCTGCCAAGTGCATGCGTATCGGTATGCGTAACCCCAGCAAAATGTTGCGCCTTAGAGAAATGAGAGTATTACAGATTAATGGTTCATAGTAAGCCTCAATGTAAACAACTATAGCAAAATTCGTTCATATTGTATCTCGAAGTTATTCGAGAAAAACTGATTTTGCTGGGGTAACGTTACCCCAGCAAAACCTTTTTCAAAAAAAGCGTTTAGCCTAGAATCAAGTATATGAAAAGATAGCTCTTAATGAGTTGTAAATGTATACCAATAGCAAAATCTGTTCATCTTAAACTTTTTGAGAAATTCAAGATTTTGCTGGGATTTGCAATTTTCCATATCTCGAAATCTGTTATAGGCCTTCATTTGTTCAAATATAAGTATTTCGATTCATCAACAAATATCGAAGTGATTTATTATTTAAAAAAATCTGAAAATTCCGGTTTACTCGTAAACTAGGACATTTACTAACAAATCAAAATCAGTTACATATACGTATGATATAGCCTTCTAACGTGTACAAATTCGGATGAACAAACATTACGCGATATGAAGATATAAAGGCATTTCATCGAATTTCTAGCGGTGTGACTTTGGCCATCGAATACGCAGTTCTCTCTGAATACAAAAAGATAAACTATAGTGAACATTACTGTTCATTTTGTTACAAAACATGCATGAAAGTTTCGGCTTCAAATCTCGGATGAAATAAGTTATTAAAAAAATAAGAAAATATCATCAACTTGGGGTAACGTTACCCCTCAATATCAGTTTTTCTCGAATAACTTCGAAAATACAACATGAACGAATTTCGCTACGAGTATAGTTGTTTACATTGAGGCTAACTATGAACCATTAATCTGTAATACTCTCATTTCTCTAAGGCGCAACATTTTGCTGGGGTTACGCATACTGCGTATCGGGCTACGCTCAGAGTAGTTCCGAAATTACACGTGAAAACTATTTTACATGTTTACTAGACACCATTATTATTTACATTTGTTTTTCTACAAATTGTAACCGTGATAGTTTTCCTTCACAGTATTGTACTACTCTCTGGTACTACTATACTGTCACGCCTGTTTCTTACAGGGGTAGGCAGAGACTATGGACCTCCACTTGCTACGATCCTGACAGACCTCTTTTGCTTCATTTCCACTCACCAACCTAGATAGTATAGTAGTAGTATTGACAATGGATAACAGCTACCATAAGTATCGAAATATGAAACAAAAATATTGCTTTTCATAGGAATTCGAATCAGTTGACGGCCAATTATTTTTCATATTTCGATGTTTCTTGGGGAAAGTTGTTCGGTATTATGGACTGAACCCATCCAAAAGCTACAATAGGTAGACTAAATGCTAAAGCATTCTCTCCCTGTCAACTTTATGGAAAAGAAAAACAGATAAGAAAGATTTAATTTTTACATAGGTACATACATTTTTAGATAAGACTTTTTATAAATGTATTATGAAGTTTTAGCCTCGTGTCTAAGTGTCCACGCCGGCGACGTGGACACACTTCCACGCATGACTTCATACATACATGACTGGTCGACCGGACGTCGGGCGCACGCGGTCTCGGCGCAAACCAGATAGTGGACACGAGGCCTAAGAACTTAAATGAATAAAGAGAAATACTAATGGGTATGTAATATAAAGCACTGCTGTTAAATAAAAATACCATTAAATTGAAAAGAAAATTTTATTTATCAAATCACGAGAGTCGTTGGCAAGGACAGTTATTATGACAGATGAAATGAACCCCCTAGGGGCGAGATTGAGTCCTCAGTTACATGCTACGTACTTACAATACTGGTGGCCGGTCGGCAAACATGCTATCAGTCTCGGGAAGCCACCGAAGGGAATGTATATCAAATGGCGGGCTGCCCGCTGCCTACCTACTGCTGTGTATTAGGGTCAATTCATACTAGCGCAGAGTCAAAGCGCATCGAATTGTCAATTTGAAACTTAACATAGCAAATTCACCCTTATCTCCACATTGTAATGCACATGTTTCTTTTGAGATAAAAAAGACTTGCGCATTCGACGGAATTCGCGCGATCAACGCTGATTGGTGCGCGCGCTATCGCGCGTACCAACGTGTCGTCAATCGGAACGTAAACGCGTGCGAATGCGCGCAAATACGACATTCATGCAACATGTGAAGAATTTGACGCTTCGACTCTGTGCTAGTATGAATTAACACTTTTGCATCTCGCGCTCAAGACGGCTACAACCACGATCAGTCGTGGCCGAGGACGCAAAACTGGGGCTAACCTGCAGCTTTTTTTCTAACTACGAGTATACGGCCAATGCGGCCAAATGCGCGGCTTTCATATAGACGTTGAGATCATTGGCCGTGGTCGTGGCCGGCTAGTGCTCAAGGTGTCTTATTGGCAACATTTGAGGTACGAAATATTTAAACCGAGAAACAATTAAGACGGCGCGCGCCGACTATAAATATGGTGACGCAAATGTTATTATTTTCATAGTACAAAAATGGCGCTTTTCATAGACGCAGTTCTTAATAGTTCTCGGTCCATACGTAAATTCACACAATATTTCAAATTCAAAATCTTTTTATAACATTAAACCTAATTCTAAACATTGAACAGAATGATGCGGTTCGATAATGCAATAAACTATAGAGTATTGAAGATTTTCATATATTAACATTTAATACTTAATTTTAAAACGATTATTTGCAGTTTAATTTAGCGCCGATTCCTAGGCGCAGGTGCAGAAGAAGCGGCAACAAACTGCACTGCAATATTACACTAACGACGTCAACTTACAATTTAACACCAAGTAAATAAGATTGAATTTGAAATATTAAGCAACCAACTGCTGTACTGTCGCCTTATGTATGAAAGAATTCACCTCAACGTTGTCATATGAATACACAACTAACTTAAATAACAATAAGTACATGAAACTTATACATAATTATTTAAATCTAACAATCTGCAAGTGAAAAACAGTGGTTGTTTGTTGTTGAAAATTATTCATAAGAATACTGTAAAACAAGTGATTTGTCTAAGTGTAAAATATTGCCTGCAATTAAAAAATCAACTAATTATTTATTATTTATCAATTATTCATTTGTTTAATCTTCTTTCTGAATAAACAATCAAATATTAAAAAATTAGCTGTATAATATCTAAATGATCATTATTTCTAAAATCGTATACTAATACATCGAACAGAGGTGGGTATCGCTTAGGCGATTTAAATAGATTTCACGACATATAATTATACAATTATTCCTAATATTACAGTGGCGCCCACACTTGAAATATATTACGAGAATTTAGATGTAAAAAAATATTAGTGTTTAGATGGTGGATGATATGGATAAAAAGAGTATAACAAGTGCCTTGACAAAGGATAGAGGAAAACAGAAAAGACTTACATGCTGTCCCGACCCTACCTAAAGTGGGGTAAGGTGAGGAAGAAGATATTATTCTAAATGTTTTATGAAAAACCGTTAAAATATAAATTACAATAATAACACAAACCCATTGTAAAGTTAAAAGTTGCATTTGCTCATAAATTATTTTAAAAGTTATGTAAACATTCACAAATTACCAAATTCAAATCAAAAGTTGATTTTACAAATAAATATTATTTCAAATGAGGCCGCCACTGGACCGGGAAGGGCCTTAAAAGTACCGAACGTGTAACGTCCTGTAACGCCTCGAAGATGTAAGTGCGTTACTAATCTAATTATAAAATATTGGGTCGTCGTCAAGCGTCCTCTATGGTGAAGAGGGTCTGAGGTATCGCCCTACTTTGTACACGGTGCAACTGTTCTGGGCGGGAAACTGACTGATTGGTTTCACTTTACAAATACATAACCGAGTTAAAAAAATAATTGTATTTTAATTTATAGTTATATGGTCCATAGTCTCTGCCTACTCCTGTAAGAAACAGACGTGATAGTATTATGTATATGTATGTTTTTATTTTTTCTTTCAAAGTTTAAAATTTGTATTTTTAAAATCAATAACAATACTGTTGTGTGTTATGTGTAGTGTGTAAATTTGATTTAAAAAAAACAATAGCTAAATAAATGACAGTCCTCAGCAGATAATAAAGTAAGTTAAGACTTACATCCGCAGATGTTAATATGCAAATTCTTACTTGAAAATTAAATCACATTTTTAATATTCTTCGAATACTGTACAGTGAATTATATTGAAGCCTATCAAACAGTAAGGATTATATATTACAATAATATTTGATGTCGATAGTTAATTATAAAAACCAAGGGTGTGCAGCCAAGCCAACCTTAGGGCTTAAGGGCCAAATGGCTCAATAGACCACAATACTCACAACATATTTATCGCCGCAACAGTTTTGTCTGCATTTTTCTATGATAAATTAGTCTCTGATAACTGATTCTTGTGTAATAATTTGTGATATCCTTGGGAGAGACCTATGTCCAGCAGTGGACGAAATATTGCGCCGCTTACCTCATAAAGCCTTACTTATAAGGGGACGCAACTTGACACAGCAAAGCTTAAAAGTCATAAGTAGATGTTTTGTTTCCAACGCGAATCAATTCAGTCAGTTTTCCACCCACGAATATCTTCAGACAAAGAAAACTTATCGAAAAAGGATTGACGTTCTACAATAATGTATCACATAATTTTAATAACTATAAAAAATAGCGGGGTGCTTACAGCACGTATGAAGGCTTCGATACAAATATAATATATGCTATACACATATTACCTATATGGAACCATCAATCGTTTCCCGAGTTCATTATATTGACATACGTCAAGGTGAACGTAAACTGGTGTAAATGTAACAAATCCATTTCACAATGAGTATTCCCACACATTGCTACAATCATATTGAGTGGAGGGGAGTTAATTTTTGGGCTGGACGATCTATACAAGCTTTTATTGTACCTTCCGGTTTTGTTTTTATATTGCATTGACACATGATTTTAGCCCAAACGTATACCGGGCGGTTCTTACAATGTCCTCCAAAAAACGGAATAAATGCTTTTAAAAAGCCGTGAATTTGAGTATCGCACTTAAAGTGTCGAAGCAGACCATTACAATTCTAACTAGACGCTGCGTACGGAAAATATAGTATGATCCCTGCAATTTATAATGTAATTCAAATAAAACACAAAATGTATAAAAATATCACATATAGGTCCTTGTTCTAACACACGCTACATGAAATTAACTTGGCAAAGGTACGTATAATCGTTTTGAAATACCGATATTTAAGTAAAAACCGATACCGGTTTCGATACAAACACCTAAAGTTTACCTTCATTTTTGACTATTCATTCTCTCCGAATGAGACAGTAAAAAATACTCGTAACTCATACAGATCAAGCATTGAGTATCTATTAATTAACTATGGAAAATTGATTTTCGTACTAAAACGGAAGTATTTCGTGTGTGTTATTCACAAAATAGAGGAATAGTATAACACTGAAATTAAATATCGGTATGTACACGAAAAATGTACCGAAACACCGGTATTTCTTAAACGTACTTAACGGTACTTAAACGACAGTAACTAAACGTCCCTGACAGACTAACGCCCAATCTAGTTAAAAGTATAAGATCGGTGCTTACTTTTATTCTTCAGTCCTTTCCTTCTCACGTGTTCGTGGCCAACACTGGTATTTGTTCTTATGCAGGTACGTGTTTGGGTTGCTTAATTCGACTGCTAGGTTTAATTCGGTTTGAGACCATTTGCATTATAAACAAACAATGCATGCACCGTTTGACCGACATGTGTTCATCCGTGTCATCAAAGGCAAATAAAAAAAGAACACTAGTTTACAAAGTTTTTGTTCTACGCATACTTGCAGCGGTTTCTTTTAGAATTCGGTACAAGAAACACAAATCTTGTTATAAAAAAATTAAAAAGTAAGTTATAAAATATCTCATGTCAAAAATAAAAATTACGTAATTTCCGCCAATTTAAAAATTTTACTTTATAAATTCAACGACTTTTGTTGGAACTTTTTCTCTAATATAAACTTGAATATATATATTCAGGTTTATTATAGTGCATCCATTGTACAATTAATTTAGATCACAGCTCAATTCTTTTACAAATTTGAGTTATTCGCGTTTAATATTTTCGATACCTAAACGGGGAATGACACAGGCCTGCTAATAGCCAACATCTCAATGTAAATTGTAAATGTAAATTGTAAGTGTACTTTATCACTGAATAAAGAATTGTCTATTATTTTCTGTAGTATTCTAAATAAGAAATGGTGAAAACATATCACGTGACTTGAACTAGATGACGCAAGCTATGTATGGTGGAGAAGTCCGGCGTGCGGGATTGGATACGTGATATCTCAGTTGGAAAGAGCATGGTCGTATTCAGACCAAGGTCGCGAGTTCCAATCGACGACCTCCATGGCATAGTGGTTCACACGCCAGTCCGCCACTTCGGAGGTTCTGGGTTCAATCCCAAGCCAGGGCTATAAAAAATGGCCATTCTCAAATTGTTTTAGGTCTTGGGTGTTTGTATACATATGTGTACAAACACCCAAAACCTAAGACAATCTGTTCTTATCGGTGGAGTATTATAATAAATACACCGAGCAGAAAGTAAGTTATTATAGCAACGAGTGCTTATTTGGAGCCCGAGCGCCAGAGAGGGCTCTAAAGAGCACGAGTGCAATGTGAATTACTTAATGCGAGGTGCATATCGGCTTTTTTTAAATACTGCAAGAAAAGCTTATTTAGGTAGAATTATTAGGTAAGCAATTGCACGCTCATATTTTTCAGTGAAAATTAGCTGTTTACATTCCAGCTTTTAATTTTTTTTCTTTATGGCCCAGTATTTCTTTTTTAAGCATACTCCATACGGCCGTCAGGTTGGCCAACTAAACGCATCATATATCCAGGCTAGTTTTATAATAGATGAGTTTGACTTCCAGCGGTATGCAAAGCAATTGTACCAGGATAGCATAAGTCTGTAGGAGTTTACTTATGTAGACTTATGCTATCCTGGTACTTTTCAGACTTCCAGCGGTATGCAAAGCAATTGTACCAGGATAGCATAAGTCTGCAGGAGTTTGCTTCTGTATACTTATGCTATCCTGGTACTTTTCAGACAAGCAATTGTACCAGGATAGCATAAGTCTGCAGAAGTTTACTTCTGTAAAATATAGTATCGTTATGTTAGTATTCCACAACTTTAGTGCTAGCTTTAGTGTAATTTGTCCCTATATATTTTTATTCAAATCCCACTCACGTAGCATTTTTTCACCATTTCTTATTTTACTATTTAATTTGAGTACTTTAGAATGCCTAAAAACCCTACAAAAATATGTACCAGTAAGCTCACCTACGAAATCAGACAGTGGTCAAACGACCTCTAAGTCCAACAGTGGACAACTAAAACGATGAGCTTGTGCTCGGACAAGCCTTCACATAAATGGAAACATGTAACTTTAGTTCTGGTGACACGGATGAACCGTTCGGACGGCCTTAGTTGGGGTTGAAGGTGGGCAGAGAAGCCAGTTTGGCCTTGACGTCATCGGCGGAATCATCACTGAGCAGTAAAGTGTGTGAGAATCCCATGGCGACCTGTGTGATGTTGAGCCCATCCATACGGCTCACCTCGCGGGGCTTTGCCGTAGATTTGTTGATCTCTCCGGTGCCCTGAAAATAGAGTAGTATAATTATAATATATATATTATGTATATATATATATATTAAATTTACTTAGGTTTGCATCTTCTCGACCTTTAAAGGTCGGTATTAGGCTGAACTCCCGCCCTGAGACCCTCAGGGAGAAGGAGTTGCAGCGTCCCCGCCTATAAAAATTGTATCCCCCAAAACTCGGCTTAAAATGTTACAGGTGTGCAATGCTGCCTGTGTTGCTTTATAGTTATATCTATATTTGAGTCTAAAATATCACAATATCGCCGGAGGTTTGTCGCGATTATTCCGGTTGATAATATATTATACTATAAATAATATATTATATATAGTCAAAAATAAATTATTTTGTAATGATACGAGAATAAAACGTCACAAAATAATGTCACTTGTCATGCATCCTATCCATGTGATTTTAGATTTATTAATTCCGAAAAACTGATATTAAGAGCGCTATTTGACTCTAAGAAAAATATCAAAATATCTCAAAATATTTGTTTTGACGTTTAGAAAAAAAGTATCTGTTTTGACTTGTTGGCAACTAGCGGATTGTCAGCTATTTCTTTAAACGAGCAATCCGCTACATGAAAAGACCATGGGGGATTTTGTATGAACCCCATCCCCACCCTACAACAGTCATGGGATACGTGTCAATTTCTTCATTGGGACCCAAAATAGCCTAAAGTACCTGTGTTAGTTGCAAAACCTATTCCGTCTTATTATAAAAACAGGACTAACTTTGTTACTAGGTTTAAACCATTACCCGCCCAAATCAAGTTGACATCTAGTAATATCACACTATCTCACCGAGAGTTTTTGGCGGGAAGTCAAGGGGTTCGGTTGGGGTTTGCTTTAAATTATTTTGCAAATAGATTTTAGTGGACTTTTTAATATGAAATTGGTGTTGTTTGGTGTTATAAATGCTCATGCTCATGAACAATGTGTAAAATAGTTGAAGTGGACAGTCATAGTACGGCTGTAGTGATATTTGTTTTGCGGACTGTGTGAGCGTCTTCGGGCGTCGTCCGCCACTAATTCGTCTATGAAAACCAATGGACTCGTACAGATTTGTCGCCAGAAGCTCCCTTGAAGCAGTCTAAGGCCTACACCACCCTTTGATTGTAACTTGTTAGGATTAGGAATAAAGAACAAAATTAAAGATAGGCTCTAAAGGACTTGTATCCAGAGCCGTAAAATTATTTAATGAAAAAAAAACTATCTCACCTGTCAATGTCAACTTGATTTCGCGGATAATGGTTTAAAACTAGTAACAAAGTTAGTCCTGTTTTTATAATAAGACGGCAACCGTCTTATTATAAGGGGTTTATTTATATGAAAAAATAACTTTTTGGCAAAAAATTATTTTTAAACAAAAATCACTTTTCCCAAACAAAAATTATAAATTAATTAAATCCCACGTATTTGAAGTACGTCGCCATAGTAAGAAAATATCTATCCTACTAGACGCTTCAAATGACACTTATTTCAAATCTGTTGCAGGGGGGACGCTTCTTCTCATTATCCTTTATTTCTTTAAACGAGTAAATAACAATAAATCGCACTTTTTCCGAAAGCCAAAACATTTTCTATGGGATTTGTATGAAAATCACAACCGTTATTTGGTTCGCTAAGTGGCTGAACAACACAAATGTTTTTGTAGAAAAAATGTAGTCTATGTCGACCGGACTATAATGACGAATCGATTGACATATCATGTGTGCAAATTTGATAAGTAGTTTGGATGCTACGGTGAAACATACATACATTTTTTTTTTTTCTCCTGCCATTTAGGTCCCATAGTTAGGCAAAGGCCTCCCCTTTTTATTTCCAGCTATTTCGATCGTCAGCTACTTCTCTCAAATCCTTGTCAATAGCAGACAGGTCGTATACATATGTACATACATCATCATCACCAGGTCTTTTGTTTTAGTCTCCACTGCAGGACCCTCTCTGTACTACCAGACCCATACTTGGCCAAAGCAGTCCTCTGACTGCTGAGCTGACTGTAGGACAAATCCTCTGATTTGTCCTACACTCTTCCTGCTGGCCAGACAGATTGGAGAGGTTTCATTGATGTTTATAAGCTTAGTTTAGCTTGTTCCCTAAGTCACTCAGCCGGGAACCACACAGTGTGGTTTCCAGCAGAGTAGAATAGGACCACTCCAAGTCTTCCCGTGGATTTCGTAGAAGGCGACTTAGGAAATAGATGCTAAACAAAGCTTCTAAACATCAGTGAGACCTTTCCAATCCGTCTGGCCAGCGTGGAGAGTGTACGCCAAATCCTCTGGTTAAGTGTGGCTCTGGTAGTACAGACGGTCGTGCTCCTGCAGTGGAGACTAAACAAGACCTGAAGATGATGATGATGAGAGGTAAGTTACCAATTCTCCGTAGGTGGGCGCGACGCCCCACGCGACCAGCGTGTCGTCCGCCGCGATCACGATCGAAGTGTTGCTCGTGCCCACGCTGCGGATGTTCCACCCTGTACAATAAAAGCATACAAGAAATTAATGACCTTCAATGACCTACGAGGGGGGGTCAAAAAGTTCGCGGAATGGAGGGGATAGCGGGGGGTGGGGGACCTGCCGCAGGTAGTAACTAATGAGCAACTCTTTGTGAGTATATATGCCAAGTTTGAACCTGATTGTGTCAATAACCTTTGACCTGTCGTCGATCAAACAAGTGAATCCGGAAGAAAAACTTGAACATGGAAAAAATCGAGTTTCGTGCCGTCATAAAGTTCCTCACTAAGCAAGGAAAACCACCTCAGAAAATTTTGGAAGAAATGTTATCAGTATACGGGGACTCTTGCCCTGGGAAAACCATGGTGTACAAGTGGAATAGCCTTTTCAAGCAAGGCAGAGAGTCTCTTGAAGACGACCCTCGCTCAGGACGGCCGATTGAGGCCACCACCTCAAACATCGTTGAAAAAGTGGAGAATCTTATACTGGAGGATACTCGTTTGAAGAAGAAACAACTTGCAGAAATGGTTGGAGTATCACCTACAACCATTTTAAATATTCTACACGACAATCTTGGGATGTCAAAAGTCAGCGCAAGATGGGTGCCAAGAATGCTCACACCACCACAGAAACAGCTGCGCGTCGAGTATTCAAAGGAGTTTTTAGACCTCTGTAGCGCCGACAAGGAAGGAATTTTTGCAAGACTTGTTACTGCAGATGAAACTTGGGTTCATCATTATGAGCCTGAGTCGAAGCAAGAGTCTATGCAGTGGCATAAAAAGGGTCAGCCCCCCCCTAAGAAATACAGGGTGTCACAATCGGCTGGAAAAATCATGGCAACTGTTTTTTGGGATACAGAGGGTATTTTATTAATAGATTATAAAGATAAGGGTGTTTCTATAACGGGAGAATACTACGCTAATCTACTAAGACAATTAAAAGAAGCAATCAAGGAGAAAAGGCGGGGAAAGTTGACAAAGGGTGTGCTGCTTTTGCATGACAACGCACCGGTACACAAGAGCCGCGTTGCGATGGCTGCCCTTCATCACTGTGGCTTCGAAATGTTAAACCATCCTCCCTATAGTCCAGACTTAGCCCCCTGTGATTATTTTTTATTTCCCAAATTAAAAAAAGAGCTTCGGGGGAAGAAATTTTCCGATGATGAAGAAGTCAAGTCGGCGATTTCGGCCTATTTTGAGGACAAAGACAAATCATTTTTTTTCGACGGTATTAATAAGTTAATAGAGAGATCTGAAAAATGTATTCGACTTAAGGGGGAATATATTGAAAAAGAAAAATAGTACAGTATTTTATTTCACCCCCCTTCCCCTCCGTTCCGCGAACTTTTTGACCCCCCCTCGTATATTGAAATAATTTATTTAATTTTGACTTTCAATTTAAAAAATCATCTTCCTCACTTATCTCACTTTATGTGGGGTCGGGGCAGCATGTGAGTCTTTTCCATTTTCCTCTATCTTTTGTCAAGGCACTTGTTACATTCTTTTTATCCATATCTGTTCGTTTTTATCATTCTTACTCTGAATACTGGTAAAATGTTCAATGGAATTGATAACTGTTCATTGCTTTTCTGATATGAACAGCATACATACTATTTATTAATTATCTGACATGGACAGCATACATACCAGTGAGATCTTGCACAGGCTTCGGATACATGTTGGCTTCCCCGGTTCTCTTGGTTTGTCCGAACAAAAACAGCGCACCTGGAATTATACGGTTCATTTATTTCTCCTATACATACATACACTCCATTATCATTCGAGCGTATTCCCGGTTGCATCCTCAGCGGTAACGCTTCAGAGCCCGAGGTCCGCTACCTAACCTAAGTGATTTGACGAGGTTACTGGTTTTACACAGAGCGACTGTCTTCTGACCTCCGCAACACAAAGGGTAGACCAGAACCAATCCTAGGATAGATTTAAACAAACGCTAGATAGCGTTCGGGACCCACAGCTTTACGTACCTTCAGAAGCACGGAATAATCTTTCTTTTCGGATAATCAGGTTATTCAAGCGTGCAATATCCTAACCAGACTGGAAACAACTTTTCCTAAGTATGCTTCCCAATGGGATTTGAATCACGATCTTTCGATCGCAAGGCAAACGTCTTGACCACTGGACCAACGATACAGTCTAATTTGGTCAAACCAAATCAGAATATAAAAAATAATTTAAGATGGTTGCCTCACGTAAGTCTGAAAAGGCTGACCAGGTTAATTAGTGATAGTTATTTATCTATGTATATTTAAGAGCTTTGCTCTTGTCTGTGGAGTATGAATTCTCTTTCATTTGTCTCTCTCATCTGCCAGCTGTTTTACTTCGCTGTGCGACACAACGTTCGCCTTCTCCTTTATCTGTTTCATGTAGCTATGCCTCGGTCTTCCTGGTCCTCTTTCCCCTTCTCTAGTTATTTATCAATTATGAATTTACCTCACATTAGTTTTAATAGGAGGAGAATGGAGTAAATAAGCTGGATGGATAGAATAAGCAATGAGAAGGTGCTAGAAAGAGTGGGAGAGAAGAAATATTTTAAAAGCTATTAAAATAGAAGAGGGAAGATGATTGGACATCTAATAAGACATGATAATCTATTCAGAATAATAGTAGAAGGAAAAATAAAAGGGAGATGAGGAAGGGGAAGAGCAAGGATGAAGTTTTTCCAACAAATTAAGGAAGGGAGGAAGGTCCTACCAAGACATTATAAAGATGGCAGAGAGAAGAGAGGAATGGAGGCATCTCCACTTAACTCCACCGACAAGAGCAAGCTCTTAAGTTAAAGAAGAGTTTTAATTAAACAAATTAAAATTCCTCATCTTATAGCGTTCCTGTTTGCATCCTCAGCTGTGCTGCTTCGGTGCGCTTTCCCGCCTTTTCTTATCTAAATATTAGGTCCTTACATATGAAATTGGCGTTTTACATGAAAAAATAAAACGAAAAATATATATAAAATTTTATATATAATCAAAAGTATATACTATTATTAGGTCCTTACATATGAAATTGCCGTTCAGTATCAAAAAAGTGAAACAAGTTTTTTTTAATGAAATTATTATTTAATCAATCGAAGTATGCGCCGTTGTTATCGATACACTTCCGCCATTTTATAGGCAGATCATTGATACCTTTGGAAAAAAAATCCTGGGAGCGAGAGTCTATGAACTGTTTGAAGGCGGTTTTGACTGCCTCATCAGATTTGAAATTTTTTCCTTGTAAAGTTATCCAAATTTTGAAAAAAGTGGTAATCGGTTGGGGCAAGATCTGGAGAGTATGGTGGGTGACGCAGAGGTTCCAGTCGCAGCTCCTCTAACTTGGCGATCGTTTGATGTGCAGTGTGTGGTCTAGCGTTATCCTGAAGGAGCAGTGGGCTAGAGCAATTCATCAGTCTCGGTTGTTTAATGGCGAGCTTTTCCATCATTGTTTGCAATTGTTGGCAATACAAGTCTGCAGTAATCGTCTGGCCTGATCTCAAGAAGCTGTAGTGGATAACACCAGCACTAACCAGAATCTTCTTTTTGGTCAGTTTTCGCTTAGGGTATTCGGTTCTCCAGGGTCAAGCCATTGTGATGATCGCTTCCGATTGTCGTACAGGATCCATTTCTCATCACAAGTCACGATACGGTTCAAAATCCCCTCATTATTGTGGCGATTAAGCAAAGAAACGCAGCAAGCAACGCGTGTTTGTTGGTTTACTTCAGTCATTTCGTGAGGTACCCACTTTTCGAGTTTTTTAATTTTTCCGATTTGGCGCAAGTGGATAAGTATCGTTTTGTCACTTACGCCGAAGGCCGCTGCTAATTCAGAAGTGGTTTGAGATGGATCCGCTTCCACTATCACCTTCAATTCTTCGTTATTCACTTGAGTATCAGGTCGTCCACGAGGCTCATTGTGTAAATCGAAATTTCCAGAACGGAAACGTTGAAACCAAAAACGCACCGTTCGTTCGTTAGCGGTGCCTGGTCCATACATGTCGTTAATTCTTCGAGTCGTTTCTGCAGCACTGGTGCCACGGTGGAACTCGTATTCGTAAATACCGCGAATTTTCAATTTGTCCATAGTTGTTGTTATAGCAATGTTGAAACTCAAACAAATGATGTTAAAACAAATGAAATACGAATTTTAAAACAATATTTTTCTGGCTTTATTTCGAAATAAATTTGAATTTGGAATTCCTAATGAAACGCAAGATATTTGATTTTAAAGTTGCCAGTATTGAATATCGGCAATTTCATATGTGAGGACCTAATATTATCTTTGTACTTTCGCCATTTTATAGGTAGTCCATTGATTCCATTGCTAAAAAAATTGTGGTAGCGGGAATCAATAATATCTTTGAAGGCGGTTTGGACTGCCCTATCGGAACTTTTTCCTTGCAATAAATTATCCATATTGCAAAAAAAGTGGTAACCTGTTGGAGTAAGGTGGGTGTCCGAGAAATTTCAATCGTAGCCCCTCTAATTATGCGACAGCATGGCCGGTGCTGAAGCGTTCTGTCGCTCCCTCTCCCTCTAGCAAATGACGCTTCTGAGCGACAGAAAAGGATAGCAGCATAGGAAAGTGCTGCTCCGTGTTGACAGATGTGTCCCAACCTAGAGGAGATTCCGTTCTGTATGTTATACTCTTACTGGCTTTCTGTGGTAATACTTTTATTAATGTTTATTTATTTAAGTTTATTACAAAAATTGTAACAGGCGGACTTAAGGCCTAGGGCCTTTTCTACCATATTAATTACGTGGTAAGGGTCCGTGGACTCACCGAGCTCGTTGACAGCGAGGCTGTACGTAGCGCCGCAATGCACAGAGCGCACGCCGCGGGACTGCGTGTCGAAGTACTTGATGAGCCGCGGCACAGACTCGTCCTTTTGCTCGGCGTGCCCCAGCCGCCCGAACCCGCCGAAGCCCCAGCTGTACGCGCGCTTCTTCGAGTCTATTGCCACCTAGGGGACAAAAATAATCCGCTAGTTGCCAACAAGTCAGAATAGAAAAAAAGAAAAGAAATTTCAAAACCGATACTTTTTTTTTTAAACGTCAAAACGATTAATTTTTACTGTTGTCGGTTTCGTAACATTAAGTTTTTCCATGGGCGGGGCGTTAACCCGCCGCACAACCCGGGAAGAGGCCGGTGGGTCGTCCACGTCCTTCGCTGGTAGACGAAGCCTGCAAAGACATCAAAGCTCTCCAAGAAGATCTGCAGAAGGCGCAGAATAGGGAACAGTGGCGTCTTCTGGTGTCGGAGGCCAAGATCCATTTTGGGTCAATGACTCAACAACGTGTGACTTTTATTCAACGCAGTAAGTAAGTGATTATTTTCTATGAGATTTCTATGAAAAACGCACTATGGCGTGACGTCACAGTTTCTTGGAGTCAAATAGCGCTCTAAATATTAGTTTTTCTGCATTTATAAATCTTAAATCACGTTCAAAATGAATACGATGAATGACAAGTAACATTGATTTGTGACGTTTTATTCTCTTATCATTACAAAATAATTTATTTTTGACCCCGGATACTACCCTATTATCTTTTATTACAGGCATGATGGCTGAATATTTTCGGCCCGTCGGTTAGATTAGTAAAAAAACGTATTTTCTCTTTCCCCTGAGAAACAAAAAAGGGCGAAGATACAGCGCTTTACATTTGTCATAACGTCACGGGTTCGTATGATTTTATATAGCAGTGACGTCACAAGCCCCCTTCGGAACTTAGAATTGCTCCGTATCTTTGTGAATTTTAACTTTTTTAAGATACTGGAAAGTATGGGGCCATTATTTTTGCATAATTTAAAAGGCGGACTAATAAGAATAATAGTTATCTGACCCAGTCATCATCCCTAAGAATCCGCTAGTTTCCAACAATTCAAATCAGATACTTTTTTCTTGTCAAAACAAACATTTTCAATGAGATTTGTATAAAATACATACAGATCAGTATCATTCGAGCGTATTCCCGGTTGCATCCTCAGCGGTGTTGCTTCAGAGCCCGGGGTCCGGCTACCTTACCTAGGTGATTTGACGAGGTTCCTGGTTTTTACACAGAGTGACTGCCGTCTGACCTCCGCAACCCAAAGGGTAGACCAGAACCAATCCTAGGATAGGTGATGAATGATGATAAAATACGATAGGATATGAAATACATACAGATCTGATGAAATAACAAACCGTGACGATGACGTCACGGACTACGAGATATGATGATGATGCTCAGAAGCGTTTAAAAAATAGTACAAATAAGATAAAGTTAAAAATTAAAGGAGTTCGTCGTACAAGAAAAGTGTTTTTTCAACGTTTTAAAAGTTCATAATGTCCAATTCTCAAAATGTCCAGCGGTTTTAAGGTGAAGATATAGGCAAATGGCCTTGAAGTGTGAAATAAATTATTAACTCATAAATATGGTGATAATTTCCATATTGCTCTTCGTCATGCACTAGATAGCCCTTTAAATTATTTTATGAACTGCCGTTGAAACTATTATTGGTGATCCGTCTAGCTTTAACACTTGCCGTGGCCACTTTTGGCGGAGGCAAGTTTTAAAGCTAGACGGACTAATGTAAATACTTTCAACGGTGGTTCATAAAATAATTTAAAGGGCTATCTAGTGCATGACGAAGAGCAATATTGAAATTATCTCCATATTTACGAGTTAACAATTTATTTCAAATGAGGGCGCCACTTAAAGGCCATTTGCATACACCTTCACCTTAAAATGGCCAGTTCTTAAAATGTCCAATCATCAAAATGTACAAATTAAAAAAGTCGTTTTTAAAAATTTTAAAATAAAATATTTCGAGTTCTACCGTGTGGAAAGTGTACCGTGTAGTCGGGTTTTAGTTTTTATAATTATATATTGTGAGTTTATTTATTTGCCTATCTAATTGGATTTAGAATTCCAATTGGACTGGACATTTTGATGATTGGACATTCTGAGAACTGGACATTTTGAGAATTGGACATTATGAACTTAAACGCCCAGAAGTGGTCCTCCTGGGGCTGAAATGCTAATTGTGTATAAATTATCCCACCGTGTGGTTGTTTCCGCAGGAGAAGTCGACGATGTCGACATCCTTCACCGGGGACACGTGGCCGTCCTTGGACTTCTCGAAGAACAGAGCAATATGCTTTGGCACAGTCTCGAAGTGGTACGACAGCTTGGTCGACGTCACGAAGTATTTGCCGTCAGTGTTGTGGCCTGTAACCAATTGACAGAATATATAGACCGCCGTGTTTACCCGTGTGGTTCCGGGTTAGAATAGGACCACTCCATCTCTTCCTGTGGATGACGTAAGGGGCGACTAAAGGACTAAGCACACACATCTCGTGCTACAATTGCATTCCCAAGGAGGGTTAACGTCGGGCGGCGGCCGGTTGTAAATCTTTTCGTACAAATACATTCCCAAAGAGGGTTGACGTCAGGCAGGCGGCCGGTCGTAAAACTATAGCCAAATCATTTAAACTGTTCCGGCTAATTCTTCTCCATTTTGCAAGGTCTTTGGCCGTGTTTGGCCACTTTGGTAGTTCGCCGCAAACTTAGACTTCGCGATTATAGTTCTTTAAGTAACATCTAGATGGCGCTATCCAAAGTTAGAACACGCTATGGTTTCGTTTGCTAGATAATCGCGGTCATTTTTATTAATATTTCAAATACTACTAAACCGATTTTGATGCCAAACTACCTTGAAAATTCTATTGATATTTCCTACATGCCTACCAAATTTCATCAAAATCGGACCATCGGTTCGGCAGTTATCGCAGTACAAACATACATACATACAAACAATGTGTTTTCGCCCCCAACTCGATTTAGAGAGCTCGTTCGCTTCGCTCGCTCGGTGAATAATAATAAATTCACATTAACAAATAAGTATTTGTTTTTCTCACCCAACTGTCCGTACTCGGGCAAGCCGAAGGAGTGTAGGGCGCCATTGCAGTCCAGAATCATCGAGAACTCCGCCCCGCAGCCCACCTTCACAATGGGTGCGCCACTGAAATTATAACACATCATGTTTATTAAGCAAACGTTAGGACACCCATCTACTATTTACAATGTGTAAGGGACATACCCGTAATAAATCGAACCACGGGCTATACTAGATCACTATATTGTTAGAAGAGCTAAAAAATTAAAACCCGAAATTTAAGCGACTAGCAAGCCCAACTGCCGTTATATTGAATTGTGGCAATAGCTCGCTCCTCTTTGCCGCTCGCGTTTGACTCGTTAAGACGTTGATCTTGGTGATATCGTTCTAGGCTATTTTTTTACATCAAATTTCATTAGTGATTTATTTAATTTGAATAAATTAATACATTTTATAATTTAATGTTGTGTTTTTCGCCGAATGATATTTTTTTAAAATTAAATTCTACTTAAGTTTCTAAAAAATATATCATGAAACTAAAATCCCAACTAATAACTGTTTGTTTGTTACCTCTTCACGCTTTATCTACTGAACCAATCTTCTTCAAAATTCGCATAAACATAGTTAGGTGTACTGAGAGGGACATATACATATACTTTTCATTCCGGAAAAAGTAATGCATCCGTGGGATTTAGAATACGCGAACGAAGCCGCGGGCAAAAGCTAGTAAATCATAAAACAAAACAAAATTCGACATTCCCATACAAATCGCCCGGGCGGTTGCACACTTTTGTATGGAAATACTGAATTTATTTTATACAGGATGATTTTCATCCTACCTCAGGCACCGTTAGTTTATATTACCTTATAAGTATTATTACTGTATTGTAAAATTTTTGTTTCTAAATTATTTGAATAAAGATTATTATTATGTACGAGTATTTATAAAATTATAAACAGGAAAATTCAACTCATCGTATCGTATGGGAGAATTGAAGCCGCTTTTATTTTGTTACCTTAATATTATAATAGGAGATATTACTGCAATTTTCTGCGGCATTAGAGCAGACCGTAAACAAATGTTTGACAGTGACAAGTACATCAAAGTCGCAATACTTTTCTTTCATGTTTTTTTTTTTGGCGGGAAGTCAAGTGGTTCGGTTGGTTGGGATTTTCTTTAAATTATTTTGCAAATTGATTTTAGTGGACTTTATAATATGAAATTGGTGTTGTTTGGTGTTATAAATGCTCATGCTCATGAACAATATGTGAGATAGTAAAAGTGGACAGTCATAGTACGGCTGTAGTGATATTTGTTTTGCGGACTGTGTGGGCGTCCTCGGTCGTCGTCCGCCACTCAATCGTCTCTATGAAAACCAGTGACTCGTATAGATTTGTCGCCAGAAGCTCCCTTGAAGCAATCATAGGCCTACACCACCCTTTGATTGTACTTTGTTAGGATTAGGTTAGTTTAGTAATAAAGAACAAAATTAAAGATAGGCTCTAAAGGACTTGTAACCAGAGCGGTAAAATTATTTAAAAAAAAAAGTCACAATACATTTGTAAAATTATATAGATTTTCTTCTTATTTAAGAGCTTAGTGGCTCTTGTCGGTGGAGTATGCGCCAATCTTCTCGGTTCGATTAGATTATTATTATTCTTCGGCACAGGCCGGAATCTCCTAAGGTACGCGCAATATGCGTCCCCGTTCCCCGTCCCCGCACCTCTCCCCCGTTTTCGCCTCGATGACTCACGTTGGCCGTCAAGGACCGGGGGAGAGCTGCGGGTGCGGGGAACGGGGACGCATATTGCGCGTACCTTAGGAGATTCCGTTCTGTTTACTCTTACTGTATTCTGTGTCTTCGGTTAGATGTTAGGTATCTATATTTATATACCTAGTAGGTAATGGCCGTAGGAAGCTTTAACACCACAGCACATGAGTGAATAATTCAAAATTCAAAATATCTTTATTATCATAGGATATTTATAATATCTCTTAATAATAGTCACTTTGTTTTGTTTTGCACAAATGTTGACGTCAAATCGTTACTTAAAGCTAAGTTTACGCCGCTTCCTAGGCGCAAGTGCAGAAGAAGCGGCAACAAACTGCACTGCACGTTTTCTCCAAAGACGTCAACTAACAAACTAAAAACTTAAAATTAGTTATATAGATGGACAGAGATTACATTGTTTATTATGTCATAATTAAATTGAATTATAAGAATTACGAAATTTAAAATAATGTCAATTTGTAAATTTAGTATGTACCAATGTACCTAAATTATGACATGTCGAAGTATACAAACCTTTAAGAGGGACCCGCGCCAATCTCAAGCCAGACCTTTTTGTCTTTAAGATAGTCATCGGTCCTATAATAAGCCTTCTCACAAAGTACTTTCTTTACATAAGCTTTGAATTTTCTGTCTGGCATATCAAGGACCGATTCTGACAATTTATTATAAAAAAGTATACACTTCCCCACAAAAGACTTACTGACTGTATTCAGCCTGTAATACGGGCTAACTAAGTCATTCTTATTACGTAAATTTCTATCTGTAAAATCACTTACTTTATTGAACATGAAAATATTTTTCCTTACATACATTATATTTTCAAATATGAATTGTGATGCAAAAGTAAGTATACCTACTTCCTTGAATAATTCCCTCAGTGAGTCTCTCGATCCTAAACCGTAAATAGCACGAATTGCTCTTTTTTGTAAAAGAAAAATAGTCTGAATGTCGGCTGCACTCCCCCATAGAAGTATCCCGTAAGACATTAGACTGTGAAAGTAACTAAAGTACACTTGTCTAGCAGTTGCTACATCTGTCAATTGTCTTATTCTCCTAACAGCGTAAGCCGCAGAGCTAAGCCTATTAGAAAGTTTAGTTATATGAGCGCCCCATTGAAGTTTCGAATCAATTATGATTCCTAAAAAGGCAGTACTTTCAACCAGATCGAGTTTCTGACCATTAATTAGTATGTCAACGCAGGCTTGATTCACATTAGGAAGAGAGAATCGAATGCATTGGGTCTTGTTCGCATTTAACATGAGGTTATTGGCCGAAAACCAATCAGAAATTAAAGATAAGGTGCTGTTCACCGCGCTAGCATCACTGTTATGTCGATCTATTTTAAATATTAGCGAGGTATCAGCAAACAGCACCATGTCAGCCTCTTTCTCAACCATGTAAGGCAAGTCATTGACATAAACTAAGAAAAGGAACGGTCCTAGAATTGAACCTTGGGGAACGCCCATTTTCACATTAGACCCGTGTGATTTTACGCCGTTTATATCAACAGTTTGAAGCCTATCTGTTAAGTAAGATTCTATTAATTTAATTGACTTATCATCAAAACCGTATTGACGAAATTTGAGCAAAAGTGTTGGATGATCAACACAATCAAATGCTTTAGAAAGATCGCAAAATGATCCAATTGCATCATTTCTGTTTTCCCACGCGTCGTAGATATTAGTAATAAGTGCTACACCTGCATCGGTGGTCGATTTTCCAGCAGTAAAGCCGTATTGTTGGCTATGGAAAAGATTATTGGTCTTAAAGTGAAGTAGCATTTGATTGAGCATTATCTTTTCGAACACCTTACTCAAAACTGGCAGAATAGAGATAGGTCTGTAGTTGCCAGGGTCTGTTTTTTCTCCTTTTTTGAATAAGGGGAATACTACATTTCATTAAATTAGGAAATATGCCTTCATCAATACATTCGTTAAATATGAAAGCTAAATCGGCAGCAATTATGTGTATAATATGACTTACTACGGCTACTGACATGCCCCAGTGATCTTCTGATTTTTTTAAATTTAACTGTTTAAAAGCATCTATTATATCGCTAGGGCTAACATGCTTAAAATTAAATTTAGAATTACAAGGGCTAACATTACTCTTAAGCAAAGCCTCAGCACGCTGGGCGCTAGAACTCACATTAGAAGTGAGTTCCAAAGGAATGTTAGTAAAATAATCATCAAATATATTTACTATTTCTTCAGTTTTTGAAGTATTTTTACCACTACATTTGATTCGGCAAATATTTTCTTTGGTTTTATTTTTACCTGTTTCCTTATTTATGACACTCCATGTTTCTTTAATTTTATTAGGAGCATTATTTATTTTTTTGCTAATACTATTCGACTTGGCTCGTCTACAAACTTTTTTAAATATTTTAGAATAATTTCTAACATATTCTATAAAAGAAGGATTAAAGTTATATTGTTTTTGGGCATATAGATCATATAACCTGTTTCTACTTATGTAGATGCCGGTAGTAGCCCATTCACTAAACTGTGATTTACTATGAACTACTACTCTTTTTTGTTTCAATGTTTTAGAATACTCAGAGGAAACAGTACTAAATAGTTTATTATAATGGTCGTCAGGATTATTTCCTGTATATACCACTGACAATAATTTGTTATCTAAATTATTTTTAAGTTTTTTTATGTTTTTAGAAGTAATCGGTCTACACCAGATCTTATCTTTTCTCAAATTACTGGTGGACTCTTTGACAAAAGCTACATATACACCAGAATGATCTGAAGACAATTTGTTGATAACAGATTTATCACAATATTGAATATTACTAAAAAAATTATCAAGACATGTGCCAGATGTAGCTGTAATTCTGGTTGGCTCAAAAAATAAGTTTTCTAATCCATAACACTTAAAAAGATTTAGGAATTGTGTGCTCTTTGAATTATGTACTAAAATATCAACATTAAAATCACCGCAAATAATTAAATTCTTTTTACTAGTTGAACAGGACTTAAGAACCTGGTCCATTGCTTTTAAAAAACTTTTGAAATTACTATCTGGTGGACTGTATACACAAACAATTATATGATGATCAAGCTCGGCACAGGCCACCTCACAACAGCGCTCAACAGAATGTCTGACAATATCCTTCCGCTCTTTGCTACGGAAAGAATCTTTTATAAAAATTATAGAACCCCCTCGTTGAGCAGACTTTCTGTTAAAGCAACTAACAATATTATAGTTGTTTAGGCTGAACATCATCTGACTCTCATGCAGCATGTTCAGTCAAACATAAAATGTCCACATCCATTTCTTTTAAAACTAATTCTACTAATAATTCTTTGCCGGAAAGTCCTTCTAAATTTTGATGAAGTATTCTTAATTCATGAGGCCTTCCCGTTGTCTGAATGGTCAGTTTAAATCTGTCGTCAAGTCTACAGAATTACCGTTACATAAACTTGGTAAGTCTGTAGGTGTCTTAAAACTAGAATCTTGTTTACAATGTAAACTCGTCCAAAAATTAATATTATTTGCTATCAATGTAGCAATCTTATGTCTAAAATATTTTGAAAGATAAATATTATCTTATATAATAATAAAACTATTAAAATTGGATACTTTTATAACTATTATTTGTTGCGAAAAAATATGAAATATATAATGACAGCAAATTGTTTACAGTATGTGCTAGTGCCACCATCTGCACTGAGTTTCACGTAATATGTCCTATTAGGAAAAAAATCAACTCACCTATATCGGATGCGAGTAGGCTTGGTGATCATCGGCGTGGTGTTACCGAGCCCGCACTGAGCACTCTTGTTATCTCCACAGGCGTACACCGTGCCCGTATCTGCAATCACACACACAATCACGTCTCTGTAGTAGACAGCCACGGGCACGACCCATACAGTCTTATTATAAAAACAGGACTAACTTTGTTACTAGGCTTAAACCATTAACCGCCCAAAGCAAGTTGACATCTAGTAAAATCACACTATCTCACCTGTCAATGTCAACTTGATTTGAGCGGGTAATGGCTTAAACCTAGTAACAAAGTTAGCCCTGTTTTTATAATAAGACGAATACAGACAATTTTTTTTTTTTTTATATAGGTAAGTACAACTTACACACATTGAGCTAGCTCCAAAGTAAGCTTTAAACTTGTGTTATAGGATGCTGACATTACTAACTCAACGATACTATATTTTGTGACAATGGAATTTTATGAATATGCATATTATGCATAATAAATCGAACCACGGGCTAGATCATTAGATACAGTATAATGAAATTAAGAAACAGTCAGAAAACAAAATATAATGTGCAGGAATAGATAATGCAGATAGAGAATACAGGTTAACTACGAGTGTTACTACCTACTACTGTCTTTCCTATACACCTCCACGCTTGCCGCCCGCCACGAGCCCGGTACCGGGCGGTGACATTAAAATGGGTGATTTTTGTATGCGTTTGACGACTCTTTAGTTTTTATTATAAAACAAGGAACATATGACATAATACGTATTTATTACATTTATGAGATCCTTAAATATATCTACGAGGTTCAAATGACCCTGTATAGACGAGTGACATTGATTAGTCTACACAAATGATCTAATAGGGTGTTGGACAACATATATATAAAATAAAAAAAACATTTACAATAAACCATAATTTGTTGTCATCCTATCAGATCAGGGCGTTTATATAAATGATGGGCACCTTTGAACCAGGCACTATCCGACGCGGAATTTTTGATCCCTTTTAGTAGTATTATGTAGTTAAATTTTAGTTTAGTTTAATTTATTATTTATAGTTTAGTTAAATTTGTCATTATTTTTTTTTCCTGGCATCTATTGTATTACTTATATGTTTTTATTATGAATAAATAAATCAATCTTACTTATACAACGTGGAAGGGACATACCCGTAGTCAATCAAATTACGGTCTATACTAGATCATCATAGTATAATGAAATTAAAATAACAGCCGAAAAATAAAAAAAATAATTCGTCATTTCCATACAAAAGTGTTCGGCCGCCCGGGCGATTTGTATGGGAATGTCGAATTTTTTTTTGATTCTTGACTGTTATTTTAATTTCATTATAATTTAGTGATCTAGTATAGCCCGTGATTCGATTTATTACGGGTATCTCTTCCACGCTATATAAATAATATATGGTTTTTGCGAAATATACGAATAAAATCACTGTATATATTTTTTTTATCTATGACGAAAACGCTCTTTGAATGCCGCCACGGTGGCGTCTTCTCCGATGACGTCACAAGATAGTAAACGTGGTGTTTTGACGGACTTCTTCTTCGGTGTGTTTTCTGCGCGTATTACCTGTGTCACCTATTATATGACGTCATTTGACAAATAACCGCCGCCGCGACAGAAGTTTTAAACTTTAACATTGATTTTTATTAATGAAACAATATCCCGGAAATATTAATATATTTTGCTTATTATGTAATGAAGAATTATTTTTAAACAATTTTTAAAAAAAATTGTCAAATACCTTATTAGATTTTTTACTTCACTCGCGCGAAAAGCTGTAACTATACCTGTGACGAAGAGAGTATGGTGCCTGCCGATGGCCGCGTGGATGATGTTCATGCCTTTCAGGGCTGGCACCAGTTCGGGCACGTTCCTGGTGACAGTGTCCCCGAAGCCGAGCTGGCCGTGTGTGTTACGGCCTGAAAAATAATCAAGTATTTTCTAGTATTTTCTAGTATTTAAGCTTTACTTTGCGTTTTTGCCAAAAGTGGCCGTTTTTTTCAAAAATGCAAACTAAAGCTTAACATTCTCACTTTAAACTCTAAACAGTGGTTCATAAAATAGTTTGAATGGTTATCTAGGTTTTAGTAGCTTAAAATTTTAAATGATATCTTCGTTTCCCTACAAATAATTTATTTCAAATGGGGGCAGCACTGGACTCCGTGTATCGCCTAAAATGGCCGTAGGAAACCATAAAATCAGAACACAGGTTTTGAATGTTTGAATAATAATAAGGTATTAAAAATAAATTCTTTTATATTAATTGTTGCAGAAAAAAAAACTAGGACATGTAGAATAATAGCAGATTGTTTACTGTTTGTGCTAGCGCCGCCAACTGTGCCGAGGTTTGCGTAATATGTCCTATTGAAGCAACACATTATTTGTATGATTGATCATCTATTGCTTCAAATTTAATTATATGCATTAGAAAAGATACTTGCAGTGTGTAAATGGCCTTTAAGCTTAAGGGAAGTGGGCTTCCTAAAACAAATTAATGAAAAAATATTCCGCTTAGAGCATAACGGCATCGGCATAACATAAAAATCGCTTTGCTGTCAATTTATTTCGCGTTGCATAATTTTTGCTTACTATCAGCATTTTCTACATACATACAATCACGTTGTTTCACCCTGTTTCCCACAGGGCAGGGGTAGGCAGAGACTATGGACCTCCACTTGCTACGATTCTGACAGACATTTCTCGCTTCATCTACACTCATCACATCACTCTCTACATGCATGTCAGCCGAATATGGGTACTTCTTACTACTTCTACTCTACTTTTTCCTGCTATCTGGTTGCAGAGCTTTCGTCGCGTACGATCCCGATCCACTCTTCCATTCACATTTCCTTCCGATATCCATCGACATATAAATTAGAGCATTTCTTCTCAAAGATACACGAGTATTATAGATGTATATTGTATATTCTAAAAATTTGCGCGCGACGGAACGGAACGTCTTAGCATGGCCGGTGCTGAAGTGTTCTGTCGTTCCCTCTCGCTCTAGCAAATGACGCTTCTGAGCGACGGAAAAGGATAGCAGCATAGGAAAGTGCTGTTCCGTGCTGACAGATGTGTCCCAACCCTTTGACGACCATTGACAATTTTTCTAAGTTTTCTGCGTAAAACAATATAGCTGATCGCTAACGCGACGGTTATTTTATGCGAGCGGTGATTTGATAAACTACACGTTTTGTGTTTCGTTAAGACTTCGTTGAAAAATAGCACTCAAAGCATGTACCTGTTAGCTTTTTATTATTTTTATTTCAAACGAAACCATGTTATTTGAAAGCGACGTTACTAAATGGATTGACAGACCTCCATTCACCCTCCAACTTTGCTACATATTTTAGAAAACCGCAAATAATAATTTATGAACTATGGCATTAACACATTCCATCCACCGTTTCATTCGCCAATGCAATAGACAGTGCTGCTTAGGGACTGGCGGACAAGATGCCTGGCTAATAGGCTAGTAATAATAGTGGATTTTCAATAAGAAAATTTGATATTAAACAAATATTAATAAAAGACAGACAGCGGAGTCTCAGTAATAGGGTCCCGTTTGCACCCTTTGAGTTAGCACCCGAATAATGAGCGTAAATTAGGGTAATATAGGGTTCGTTCCAATTTCATGACGTTCAGAACCGAAATTATTTTTGCTCTCGTTAAACATACATACAAACTAGTGGTTCTGCGAGAACAGTAGACCTCGCAAGCTCTTATAACCATGCAATAATCGCCAGTTTCTCCTTTCCTCTGGCTTAGCAAAGCCATTTCAATGAAATCAGTCTATATACGACGCTACAGCAAAGTTGCCCCCTTTTTCCCCCTTCTGTAATTTTTGCAACAATAAAGTCCTTAGTGTGCCTCTCAAATTTGATTAAAACCCGGCAATAAATAACGCTATAGTAAAGTGCCCCCCTATTTCTCCACCAATCAAAAATCGCGATCTTGTCCGCCAATGAACCTGTGTGCCAATAGGCATGATGACTGAAAAAATTTAAAAATATTGTACGCATATTTTTCATTTCTCTGAGAAACAATAAATGACGAAGATACAGCGCATTTAAATTTCACATGACGTCACGCTTCGTACGATGTTTACACATCGGTGACGTCACAAGCCCCCACTCTGGAACTTAGATACTCTGTATCTTTCGTGAATTTTTACTTTTGTGATAAACTGAAAAATATGGGTACATTATTTTTGGATTATCTAACTAACGGACTTATTAGAATAATACTTTTCTGATCCAGTCATCATCCCTATTTTCATCAAAATCGGTTAAAAATAGGCGAGAACGGACAAAAGCATTTTTGCCAATCTTGCAACTGTGACGCTTCGCTCGCTCGCTCGATAAACGCAAGATTCTCTAACTATACGGGAGAACTCAGCTCGCGCTTTGAATATTTGCTCACGTAGAATGTCAATCAATCAATAAACAGTTTTATGGAACTACATACAAATCGAGTTGTCTTCTTCCTCTTATTTCTACATTCGCTCTATATGACTACAGTTTAGTTTCATACACTGCTTTATCAAGAGAACCATATAGATGTTCAGTTGATTTTACTGGCATGACATCTATTGTATGAATCTACTAATCAACTATAAAGTTGATATTATAAAGATGTCTGATGAAAGAAAGATGTATGATGTTGTTATTTATTATAATAATTAATATTTGTTATTATTTATCATATTTATAAATAAATAAAATTAGTTTATTTTGTACACGTCTACTACCTGTTTTGTTCTCTTTTTCTCACTTTGATCTGCTGGAAGAGATTTGTTATGAAATAAGCAGTATCGCGGCAGCCAGGGACAGAGCGGGATGGCGCGGACAAAGGGAGGCTTATGCCCAGCAGTGAGCTTTTGAAAGCTGATGATGGTGATGAAGCAGTACCTATGTACCTACTCTATTTCTTACTTTGTGTCTGCCCTAATTTCTATTAATATTGTAAAAAAAACTTACCGAATGTATAAGCCTCTCCTTCCTCAGACACCAGTACAGAGTGGCCAGCGCTGCATCCACTTACAATGAGGCGGTACTAAAATTAAAAGGTGCTGTTAGGTCGGATATAAGAAAAGATGTTTGAATGTATAATAGAGTAGAATGAAGTCCATAGTGTGCCTCTCAAACTTGATTGAACAACAATAAAAAAATATATATTTTATATTCAATTCATCATTCAATCATCTATTTACAATAGATCAGGTATATTGGTAATATTACATTTGCTGGATCTGCTTTTCTTTGCTTTTCATAACTAGCAGCACTCCTTTCCAATGCATGCATAGATAGATATGTATTATAGGTGAATGAGTACTTAAGTATATACAGGCTGTTACGTTACCATGCAGATGTTACCCTTGTGGTTTCGGGTTAGAATAGGACCACTCCACTTCCTGTGGATGTCGTAAGAGGCGACTAAAGGACTAAGCACACACATCTCGTGCTATAATTGCATTCCCAAGGAGGGTTAACGTCGGGCGGCGGCCGGTTGTAAATTTTTTCGTACAAATACATTCCCAAAGAGGGTTGACGTCAGGCAGGCGGCCGGTCGTTAAACTATAGCCAAATCATTTGAACTGTTACGGCTAATTCTTCTCCATTTTGCAAGGTCTTTGGCATCCTTGGGTAACCATTGACATGCATGTTATATTTGGAGGAGAAAAAGCGGGAAAGCGCACCCCGGGCTCCGAAGCAGCACAGCTGAGGATGCAACCGGGAACGCGCTTAGACGAAGAAGAAGGCTGTTAGTATGCAGACAAAATCTATGGTCGTTGCGAAACGCTAGTATCGGTAGCTTTTGAACAAAAAGAAAATAATTTAATTTTAAATAAACATTATACGTAATGTACACTATAATTATTGATGTGTAAAAGTGCCTGCAAAGGCTTAATTACTAAATAAATATTTGATTTGATTTTGATTTTATAACATAGACTCTTGATAAAATATCAAACTAATTGCAATCTCGGATGACTTCGGTTGTTAGGACTATTGACCTGCTTATTGACCAGTTAAAATATAAACTGGCTGTGATTATGCAGATAGCAAAATCCATAAGACTGTTGATAAATAAGAACTTACTTTGCGATCTGTAAATTTATGGAAGGTGTACAGATTCGGATGACTGCGGTTGTTAGGATTGTTGTCCCGCTTGTTGACCAGGTCCCAGGACACCATTCCCGAAATCAGCAGCACGCCGGGCGTTTTGTAGAACGTCTTCAAGAGCTCCTGAAATTATATCATGTTATAGGTCAACAAGGTGGTCAGACCACTTTTTAGTGTGGTTCCGGGTTAGAATAGGACCACTCCATCTCTTCGTAAGAAGCGACTAAAGACTAATCATTAACATCTCGTGCTATAATTGCATTCCCAAGGAGGTGACCGTCAGGCGGCGGCTTGTTGTAAAACTTTTCGCACAAATACATTCCCGAAGAGGCGGCCGGTCGTAAAACTATAGCCAAATCATTTAAACTATTCCGGCTATATATCCTCCATTTCGCAAAAAAATCACAAACATACCTCTAAATTTACCTTTATTTGACATATTACTACTTTATACAATCACCTTTTTATAAGAAAGGTATACCAAAAAATTTACAATCTAAATTACTAGTCGATTTCGCTACAAAAAATTAAAAATATAATACAAAAAAAAAAAAAAAAAACAAAGTGAAATATTCGTCATGGAGTTTTTGGCGGGAAGTCAAGGGGTTCGATTGGGGTTTGCTTTAAATTATTTTGCAAATTGATTTTAGTGGACTTAATAATATGAAATTGGTGTTGTTTGGTGTTATAAATGCTCATGCTCATGAACAATGTGTAAAATAGTTGAAGTGGACAGTCATAGTACGACTGTAGTGATATTTGTTTTGCGGACTGTGTGGGCGTCTTCGGGCGTCATCTGCCACTCAGTCGTCTATGAAAGCCAGTGGACTCGTACAGATTTGTCGCTAGAAGCTCCCTTGAAGCAGTCAAAGGCCTACACCACTCTTTGATTGTAACTTGTTAGGATTAGGTTAGGTTAGGATTAGGAATAAAGAACAAAATTAAAGATAGGCTATAAAGGACTTGTATCCAGAGCCGTAAAATTATTTAATAAAAAAAAAAATATTCGTCATAAAGTTTAGATACCTAGAAATCCATTTATGACAAACGGGATACAAGAGCCAATCAACATTGATAACAATACAATAGAATATGTCAACGAGTATACATATTTGGGCCAAACTATATCACCAGAAGACTTAACACAAAAAGAAATAGAAACAAGGATAGGAAAGGCATGGAAATGCTATTGGGCGCTGAAAGAAATAATGAAAAGTAAAGGTAACACAACCATCAAAGGAATTTTTTTAATACCTGTATTTTACCAGTTCTTACTTATGGGTGTCAAACATGGGCAGCAACTAAAGACCAAACTAAGAAACTGCAGACATGTCAAAATTCTATGGAAAGGAGTATGATGGGGAAGAGGCTGACCGACAAAATAAGAACAGAACTAATACAGAAAAGTACAAAGACAAGAGAGGTAACACTAACAATAAAATAAACCGGCCAAGTGCGATAAACTCGCGTGGAGAGGGTTCCGCACATTATTATATACCTATTGAATTTTTATAGGTTTTCCTTTAATCTACAAGCAATGAACTATATTTTGTTTTTTTTTTTCAAAATTTTAGGCTCAGTAGTTTCGGAGATCAGGGAGGGGAATGGTAAATTTTCGTCTTCTTTCATCAATAAAATCAAAACTATTCATTTTACAATAATAACAAAAATATATTTGAGATCCTCATAACGAACCCTTTCAATTTGATATATGACACAGTCAGGTTTGCAAAACTTTTTTTTTTAATTTCCTAATTTGTCCCCCGAAAATGACCCATTATTTAAAAAAATATTTGTTTGGGTCATAGGATTACAACATTCTACCAAATTTCACCTGATTCGGTCTAGTGATTCGGAGTAAATTAGCTGTGACAGACGGACGGACAGACAGACGCACAAGTGACCCTATAAGGGTTCCGTTTTTTAATTTTTTGTACGGAACCCTAAAAAACTTAAATAAAGATGGGCGGGCCATACAATTAGGGGTAAGGATATGTGGTCGAAAACGATAATGAGCTGGTACCCAAGACACCTGACAAGGAAAAGAGGAAGATCTCACAAAAGATGGGTGGATGACATTAAGAAAGTGGCTGGAGATACCTGGACTAGGAAAGCAGGAAACAGAGAGAAGTGGAAAGGATTGGAGGAGGCCTTTGTCAATGGACAAACGGACGAAAAAAGAAAATTGTAAATTAAGTATTTTGTTTTGTTAAGTGTAAAAAGTTCCAAATAAAGGCTATTATTATTATTATTACCTAGAAATCCATTGCAAGCTCTCTTATTACTATGGACCAACGATTCATGTAACTGTACCACTCCAGAGTGGTCACCACGTGCATAGTAATATAGTAGGTATATTTTCGATACCTAAACAGGGAGTGACACAGGCCTGAAAATTGTAGATTGTACAGAGGTTGATGTGGGGAAAATAATCTTAGATCACAGGAAATAGCCATCCAAGCCGAGGGCCGAGGGCCAAGGCGAGGGACTAAATATGTGATCCAAGGCTCTCTTCATCATCATCCGAAATGTGTATACTATATGTCTTCTCTTGGTCAGGACGTGGCTTCGTAAGCCGCGTTACACGCGCATAAAAATCCACTTTCTAGCCTTTATTCTAAGTACCTTGATTGACCCTAACCTAAGGAACTCCTTGGCTTTAGAAGCAACTACTCAACACTAGACCATATACATACATGTCGTGAAACAACTCTTGAGAAGGATAAAGAATATGGGATGGAGTTCTATTGCTGCTTCGTGGACTACTGCAAGGCTTTTGACTCGTTGCCAACATGAAGAGGCCTTTAGTACCTTTTTATCTAAAACGTGGGATGGCTGCATCTATGGAGGTCTATCCCTTAATATACCATTGAGATGCACTAACGGACAGTCATTCATAGCTGCTGGACTATTGCCAGGGAGGGATTTACTTGGTTTGAGCTATGTGGATGGGATAACTGGGTTATGAAGTGAGATATGGACATCTACCTAAAATTCTCTCACAACAATTTGACATGTAGATGGATGGATGGGTAGATGGTGACTTGCTGCTCATTGGCTACACTGCCTGTGGGCACCCTAACTAGCCACGAAGATGCGGCCAGGGCGCAACACAATGTGAGCAGCTGAGGGTGTCGAGGTGCAGCTTCAGTTTCACCATTACGGGGCTTACCCCCGACAGCGGGTTTTCCCGTTATTACGTCATTACGTGCAATACACTTCCATCCTGGAGCGTATGTTCTGCTCTTGCGACTTCACTCTAACCGGCCGGTAAAGGCAAGACAGAGGCGGGGTGTGTGTGTAAGCGCATGTGTGCATTATTATTATTACCTTGATTGACTCTGATTCTAGATATCATTTAAGACCAAAGTACTTGTGAAATCTTGAATCAAATAACATAAATAACCTCTGCTAATTTGACCATGGAGTTATCATGGGCGAGGGTGTCCTGGCAGAGACGACGCGTTGCTGTTATCGTTCTCTGGGACCAGCTTGCGAGGCTGCTGGAATTTGATGCTGACATGTAACATTGTACCTTCACTTTACATACCTCTGGTAACTTGATCATCGGGTCATCAGCAAGAGGCGAGGGTGTCCTGGCAACCTCTTGCTGATGGTCTGAGACAGACGATGCATTGCTGTCTTCGTCCTCAGATACAGGCTTGCGAGGCTTCCGGATCTTGGTGGGGCGGCCCGATGCTGGCGCGGCACGTTTTCGCCCATTGTTTGACATTATTACTCTGAAACAAGTGATAGACTTATTCTTTCTTTTTTTCAAGATGTAGTATGACAAAGTCCACCATTGTAAACATAATTGGTCTGTTAATGTTGCTGTGACTGTAACTATTTATGTACAATGAAGAAATATACAACAATAACAATTAATTGTCCGTTTGAACCAATCAAGTGAATCAATTTTCTCTTGATTTCAAATGCTTGAGACATACTATATCCTCTATGTAGAACTATGGCTAAGAATAATAGCTGCATAGGCCGAAATCACCTAGGCAAATTACCAGGCAGCACTTTAAAAGTGGCTACATATTAGAGGGAAAGAAAAAAAAAATTCTGTCAAAAACAGATAAAGATGGCACTTACTGCAGACTCACTACTGAAATCTCGAGACCGGAAATTTTAAAATGATTGATGAGATTAGGAAATGTTATAGTTATATATCAAATGCTTTTGATTTGTTCTCTCAGATACTTGGTTGGCTTTCGGGATTTCTTACAGCCAACCAGCTCTCCATTGTACATTTCCTTTTTTTTTGATGCATGATATGTCACTTGTTTTTACTTGAATGTGAATTAAACAAACAAACATAAAGCTAATAATGCAATTCACCCAGAAGGCCAGAGTAACACATAAGCAAACTTATTAGTGATATCATATGAAAGGTTCTCTGCAATAATCATGTATACATATATTGGCCACTTCATAAAGCGATAAATTAATGTATTTGTTTGTTTTCTATTTGATTGATTGTACACAAAGAAAAAATAAACACATTTGAGTTTATGGCAGGAAGTCAAGGGGTTCAGTTTTTGGGGTTTTCTTTGAATTATTTTAAAATTTGATTTTAGTGAACTTTACAATATGAAATTGGTGTTGTTTGGAGCTTTACAGAGTAAAATTATTCTACAGGCAAGAAATGTCATTTGGACCCGCGTAAAGCTGGGACGAGGAGTTTGAAATAACATACTTATAACTAATCTATTTCACACTTCGAAAATACAAGTTTCGCGACACAGAATAAGTATACAGAACTTACCGGTAGGGATTTTTATAATATAAAAACGTTGGATGGTCGTTCGAGGCGTTTGAAATAACATACTCATAACTAATCTATTTCACACTTCGAAAATACAAGTTTCGCGACATAGAATAAGTATACAAAACTTACCGGTAGGAATTTTTATATTAAAAAAAGGTTGGATGGTCGTTCGTTGAAAAAAATGTCCTGCTGAGTGGATTTTAAACTAATAATAGGTGTAAATACAAAACCGTTACCTACGCTGCTTTACAGGTTAATGCAAACAGCGATTTCCATTACAAATTTAAAAACTTTTATCAATTACACATTGCAAACTGCTGCATTATAAAAATACCACTCAATACACTTTTTTCTGACTCGACACTGTGCAACTACTTCTGTGATTCAACTTAATTGTGATATTTGTGATTGAACGAAATGACACGTGTATATAACGGCTTGTTAACTTTGTTTACACACTGTAAACAATACAATCAACACCATTCAAAATTTGAACTTCACAATTATTATAATTAGGTACTTACCAATATTAAACAAGGAAGAAAATCTAAAAAAATATTAATCAAGAAAGAACAGCTTGCTTTGCTTTGTAGAAGACGAAACACAACAGACAGGGATGCCGCGAAAAAAATTAATATTGTATTTCATTGTAACAAAATATTGCCAGAAAGCAGTGCTACAAAGTTACACATGTTATTAAAATTATATTTTTATGTTGGTTATTTGCAGTTTTTTTTTTATATAATGGCTTGACACAACGGCGTATTTAGCCAGGCACGAGTTAGGGCCCTGTCAGTTCAGAGCCAAGAAAACTGTGTTTTTGAAAAATCACTGTAATAAAACTACTAAAGTTTATTCCTCAAAAATTTTACATAGGAATTTTAAGGCTTTTCTACAGACAGCCACAATATTCAAATCACGATTGAGCATTTTTGGCTCGTTGGAAAATAAACTGTCCAAGTGCGAGTTAAACTCGCGTGGAGAGGGTTCCGTACAATTAATAGAATTCTTATAGGTTTTCCTGTAATCTAGAAGCGACAAACTATATTTTGTATTTTTTTCAAACTTTTAGGCTAAGCAGTTTCGGAGATCAGGGGAAAATGGTAAATTTTCATCTTCTTTAATTAATAAAATCAAAACTTATTATTTTACAATAATAACAAAAACATATTTGAGATTCTTATAACGAGCCCTTTCATTTGATATATGATATGTATGACACAGCAAGGTTTGCAAAACTTTTTGTCTAGTATTCATTTATTTAGTTTTGATTTTTTGCTCTTTCGTTGGTCTACTGGAAGCAATTTCTTAAGAAATAAGTAGCTTAATTACCTACCTAGTATGTTTTCTTATTTTTACATTTATTGTTTGTAAATATTTAACTCAAGTGTACTAAAATTGAACCAATAAAAAACAGATTAACATTATGAATGATGACCATATTCATATGACCTGCCTCCATGGGCCAGTGGTCAAGGCGTCTGCCTTGTGATCCGGAGGTCATGGGTTCAAATCCCACAGGGAAGCATACTTTGTGAAAAGTTGTTTCCAACTGTCTGGTTAGAATATTGCAGTCTTGAATCACCTGATTATCCGAAAATAAAGATGATTCCGTGCTTTGGAAGGCACGTAAAGCTGTTGGTCCCGAACGCCATATAGCGTTTGTACCTATCCTAGGATTGGTACTGGTCTACCCTTTGGGTTGTGGAGGTCAGACGGCAGTCGCTCTGTGCAAAAACCAGTAACTTCATCAAATCACCTAGGTTAGGTAGCAGACCCCGGACTCTGATGCGTAACCGCTGACGATGCAACCAGGAATACGCTCGGATGATGATGATCATAATTCATATGATATGATATGACAGTAATAGATGCGTGTAGGGTTCATCTGGAAACCTTGGCCTATTTTCTATTTCCCTAAATTTGATTTTTTTTCTCCAAAACGATACTATTTTCTTTAAAATATTATAGGTAATTATTTTTGCCCGTGGTCCTACGGCATATCATTACGGCATTTTATTCCAAATTCTAAGGTAAAAAACTAAGAGCAAGAAATGATGTACCTTTCCAACATATCTGGTAAAAAAAACCCTAAACTGGCAATATTCCGTCGAAGAAATAAATAAATATGTAAACAAATAACGACAAATGACACTGAGCTAGCCCCGAAGTAAGTTTTAAACTTGTGTTATGGGATACTAACGCAACGATACTATATTTTATGATAAAAACATGTATAGATAAACACCCAAGAACCAGAACAATTTGAAAAAGGCCATTTTCCAACATGCCTTGGCTGGGGATCGAACCTAGAACCTCCAGATTAGCGGTCTAGCTTGTCTTGACAACCATTACGCCACGGAGGTCGTCTGAAATCACGTGAATTCGTGGCATGGTTTAAGCTCACGCCCCGCGCGCCGTCGCCGTCGCCGTCGCTGTCGCGCATATTCGTGGACGAGCGGTTATCGCTGAGACGCTGACACGACGACGGTTTCAAAAATACGTCGGAACGCGAGTGGTGAGTTGGAAAACTACACGTTTTGTGTTTCGCTGAGTCCCTAAATGAAAAATAGCACTCAAAATTTTAAACGCAGGAGTCAGCGAAACACAAAATGTGTCGTTTAGTTTTGAGTTTAGTTGACGCGCGTGCCATGCCACGAACAAGTCTCTGCTACGTCTCGGGTGCAATTTTAGGCGAGCCGCGAGGGCGCGCCAATCAACGCCAGCAACGACAGAAGCAAATGTACTGACGACTGGTGACTAGGATGTAATTATTCTGATGTAGCCCTGGGATAAATTCATGAGCCCGGGGCAACACATAAAAAATTACGCCGCCGCTAAGTAGGGAAGGTAGGTAGTAGTTGGTACGTAACATAAATGATAAAATAACGTTATAAATGTTAAAATAATAAACAATTTATCTTTTTATATTTATCTTATGCATACATTTTCTTGTTCCTATTTAATAAGTCATTTAAGTAAAAAAATCAAATATCTAAATGCGATCACGCGCGTCGGTCGCTGCCGTGGACGCTACTGGGCACTTCATAGTAAGGTCAGGTCAACGTGTCAGCATCATCACTTAATCTCGCACTTTAGGTAGTGCGGGGTGGGCAATATGATAAACATACCTATGATAATAATAAAAGGTAATAAAAGGCCTCTTCATGTTTGCTTTGGCCCCATGAACGCCTCAAAGACGGTCCTTTGAGGGACCCGGTGGTCCCCATGGCTGTAAAGCGTACCGACATAACAGTAATAAAGGCGTCGGGACGTGATGACCCCATTACCCACTGGATTCCCAGTGCAGTCAGTCAACGGCGTCGGGACGTGACGACCCCATCGCCCACTGGATTTCCAATGCAGTCAGTCAACGCAGGGCAGCTTGTGGTGTGCTGGTGGTGAGTGGCGACACCACGGACCCGAGTGCTCCAGAGAGTCGGTCAGAGCCTTCGTCCCCGATGCGTCTTAATCATCGGTCGGGGTGGAGACCCAAGAGCTTGCAGGACTCTCAGCTCTGCATTGCCTTCATTGGCCGTGCAGAGAGGAGTCGTTAGAGCTTTTGCTCTGGGAGTGGGAGTGTTAAAGGGCATCACGCCGCGAGTAACTTCGGAGAAAGCGCAGCACACCTCTTGACACACTTTAATAAGTAATTACTTGTTAGTATTTGTTATTATAGCGTAATTATAAGTATGTTTATATTTTAAACTAGGTACCTAGGTATAAGTAATGGCAAAAATTGTGTCGGGATACAATTTGAACTTAGGTTTCAGGTTAATAGTAACGAACGAGGAAGGGTTGAAAAGATACGTAGAATGGGTTCAATAGAAACTTAATACGGGGTTGATAGAAACGAGAAAGTCAGAATAGAAACAAAAGGGGGCAATAGAAAAAGAACATCTAAGGTTGTCGCCATCTAAATTAATGAAGGTATGTTCCTATTTAAGAAGTAGATACTTAAAGAATTTAATACGTAGTTATCTGGGTAATAGCAATAACTACTAATATGTTACTAAATTTGTTGTAGGTACTTAACAGAATGCCTCGCGTGTACAAGCCGGATCGGCAAGGTACAAGGTACAAAAAATATGATGAAGATCTTCTTCAACAAGCTATTGCAGACTACAGAACTTCTAGAAAATCCATCGAAATATAATATATAAAAAAATCTAGAAATCTAACGCTCCTACATTCACCGCTTCGATTCTGATTCCATTTACGCAAACTAACAGTAATAACAACGAAACACTCAAACACACACATAGACAAAGCTGCATGCGATTATTGCGATCGTGACAAGGTCAAACACGCGTCATCGCCCCGTCGGTCAAGCAGCCGCCTCCCCTGAGCCGGCTACTCGATCGACATGGTCTGGTAGCCGGCTCAGGGGCCGATTATTAAAATGTTTATTTACTTACATATGAAAGGCGAGTCCTGTGTATTTCATGTATGTATGGCCTCTACACCACTTCACGGCACATGACGGCATTTTTAATGAATCCTCTTCAAGAATCTGACTACGCAAGTCCGACTCGTACTTGGCAGGTTTTATTATTACGCAGACACTAACTTACAAAACTAAAAGGTACCTATATACTAATTACATACTTATTTCTACATTTAAGTTTTAACAACCCTAGCGTTTTTTCCATTGACCCCTTACGTCATTTCTATTGATATATCAGTCATAATAGAAACAAATGGTATTTTTACGTTTTGTCTAGAGTAATAGGTACGTGAAAACGTGAAACAATCAAAAGATATTTATTCGAAATAAATAATATTAACCTAGACTCATAACAAAAGTTCTTTCAATTGTAATTTAGTATGCAATAATACTGAGAAAATCAATTCAAAAATAAAAAAATGTGTCTATTCACCCCGTTCTATGGTACTTAACAAAAAACATGACTGATCCTCATTGTATTCCCAAGGAAGGTTAAAGTCGAGCGGTGCGGCGGCAGCCGGTTGTAAAATTTTTCGCCAAAAGAGGGTCGCTGGTCGTAAAACTATAGCCAAATCTTTTCTCTTCCGGCTTTTTCTTCTCTATATCTTGTCTATTTATTTATTTGATCTTGCTTTATTGCTCTCTCGCAGGTCTACTGGAAGAAATTTCTTAAGGTGAATATGGAAGAGATCTCTTTTAAGATAAGTAGTGCCTTTGTATGTATTCTCTGTATATATTGTCCGTGTACATAAATTGGTTAATAAATAAATAAATTAACAGAAGCAAATGGCCTTGAAGTGTGAAATAAATTGTTAACTCGTAAATATGGTGATAATTTCCATATTGCTAATCGTCAGGCACTAGATAGCTCTTGAAATTATTTTATGAACTGCCGTTGAAACTATTATTGGTGATCCGTCTAGCTTTAAAACTTGCCGTGGCCACTTTTGGCGGAGGCAAGTTTTAAAGCTAGACGGACTAATGTAAATACTTTGAACGGTGGTTCATAAAATAATTTAAAAGGCTATCTAGTGCCTGACGATTAGTTTTCAAATGAGGGCGCCACTTCAAGGCCATTTGCTTCCATATTCACCACAGACTTATGTATTCACCTTAAGAAATAAGTAGAACTTAATTACCTACCTACTATGTTTTCTTATTTTTACATTTATTGTTTGTAAATATTCAACTCAAGTGTACTTCATCATCATCATTTCAGCCGCATGACGTCCACTGCTATACATAGGCCAATAAAAAAAAAATGATGAGTTCATAACATTATGAATGAAGATCATATTCATATGATATGCTATGACAGTGATATATGCGTGCAGGGTTCATCTGGAAACCCTGGCCTATTTTCTATTTCTCCCCTTTGTAATAATTTTTTATCCAAAACGAAACTATTTTCTTTTATTCTAGGTAATTATTTTTGCCCGTGGTCCTACGGCATTTTATTCCAAATTCTAAAGTAAAAAGCCCTAAACTGGCAATATTCCGCGGACGAAATCGCGTAAATTCGTGGCATGGTATGATGGTATGGATAAGCACACGCCGTCGCCGTCGCTGTCGCGTATATTTGTGGCCGAGTGTTAACCCATAGACCATAGAGTTTTTGCTCTTTGCATCTGTCAGAAATTGTATACAATCTAGAATGCTTACGAAGTGGCAAAGCCGTTCTCAAAAAATATACCTAAAGTTATAGCTCTCCCCCACTACTTTATTGCACCGACAGTTTGTAGGAAAGGGATGCATTAACTTTAAGTACATTTTTGGGAACGTTGCAATCATAAGCATTATGAAAATATGAGCTTTCTGTGCGCGCCATTAAGTTTAATTAATGTTACTTTCTTGAGATTACTTGTAGTTATTCCATGTTTTTTTCTTGTTTTTATTCTAGATTGGCCATACCATGAAATTAATTTTTATTTGGCGGGAAATTTAAAGTTGGAGATATTGGAGGGAAGGGTGAAGACACGGACGATTTATTGAAGGTGATAATATATCTCGGTGTATAAAATACTTTGCATATCTTCAACATTCTCGTGTTACCTTAGGTAAGTAACTTTTAATTCCAAAAGAGCTATAGGATATAAGTTCAAACCAATTTATTTTCGTGATCTCCAATGATTTTGTCAGAGGCTTGTATGGAGGTGTTTCGAAAAATCTCACGCAAGAACTAGCTTTATCGCCGGCCGCCGATATAAAAATTATGGGGATCCCAGGGCAATCACGCTAAATAAATTTAGTTCAATCAACAACATGGCGATTCAACTGAAACTGGTTTTAGCCCCACCAGCGCGCCCTGGGCGAGATTTTCCGGCGCTTCAATACCATTCATTAAATTTTTTATATGTATCAAAATTTATGATATGATTCGATCAATTTGATGTATCTAACATTGTAACGATACTGCATGCATCATGTTCAAACCTCCTTTTTTCATCTCATCCTGTCCATCTTTCATGCTTCAATTTATTTCAAATTCCCTTCAATTCCATTTTCAAATCATTTACTCATCCCTTTTGACTCATTCCACCATCATCTCTGAAGTATAAAAAACCGACAGAATGTGAAGAAAAGAGGTTTGAACGTGATGCATGCAGCATCGGTACAATTTGTTACTATAAACCTTATAGTATTTTTATAGGTCGGGCAAATAGGAGGCTAGGAGTTGCCGCCACTAAACAGCCGCTACAAAAAATTACCTCCTGAACCCCGGCTTGCCGAAAAATTTCAAAACTTTAATTCACAAGTACTTAATAAGTCTCGATTAATTAGTGGCAGTAAAAAAAGGCGCCCCTTTGCCGCCCTTTTGGCGCCCCTTTATATCGGTATATATCTCGTATCGGATAGGTGGGTACCTATTGTACCTACCTATTGATAAGTGTTTTTTGAAGGCAATAAAGAGCTTCAATTGAAGAATGAAGAACGCTTCATGCAGCCAACTTTGCAATCAGATGGATGTATACAAAGGTAAGATGCTATTACGTACTTTTTTATTTTTTTTATAATAGAAGACATTGTCTTGCACCTGTGTCTACACTTACATTGGCTCTAACGCGGTGATCCCACTGCACCGCGCACCGTCGCGTCTTGGAGCGGGGCGGCAGATTTTTACATAGTATGCAAGTATCTCAGTTTGTATAGAAAAGACGCCTAGTCCAACCCACTAAAACGCGGCAAATTCCGCACACCGCGGCGGGGCGCGTTGCCAGTGGGTGAATCGCCTAAAGACAACAAGTTGAGACAAGACAGTGGCTATAGATATGTATAATAATTATATTTTTTTATATTTTCTTTTCATTGTACAAATGTGCTCAATAACTACTGAATAATTACTTTTTTTAAGTTCTACAGACGTTTCAAGATGCGGGTTCTTGGCATACATTAGTGGAGCACATGAACAATATGAACAGGAAGAAAGATATTACAATAGAAAAGCTTACATTATTTGACTGTTTAATTAGTAAGTATTTCTGCTTGCGGCTGATATAAATTTTATCACTGAATAGAGTATTTAAGACCGTACCTGAATTTTCCGGGGTCCAGTGCTGCCTCCATTTAAAATAAATCATTTCAAAGTAAACGGAGACATTATTTAAAATGTTGCTACTACCAAGTCCTAGATAACCCTTCAGAGTATTTTATGAACTACTGTTTATAGTTTATAATGAGAACTTTAGGCTTTACTACGCACATTTGCCAAAAGTGGTCGGTTTTCGCAAATTTGCGTGCTTAACGTTTCCACTTTAAACTGTAAACAGTAGTTCATAAAATACTTTGAAGGGTTATCTAGGGCTTGGTAGTAGCAAAATTTTAAATGATGTCTCCGTTTTCTTTGAAATGATTTATTTTAAATGAGGGCAGCACTGGACCCCGGAAAATTCAGGTACGGCCTTAAGTTTATTTATTTTATTCATTATAGACGAGCAGCTAAGAGCTGATATGTCTATTTCACGCAGTGCTGATTCGAAAGTCCATAGAGTCTTTTTACAGTTCATATATTTATTAACGACACTTTTTACATAAATTTACATATATTTTAAATACAATATTTTTAATTTTTTTTATAAAATTTTCATATTTTTTTTTCTTTTACAGATGTATGATGCAAAATTAAATATTTTATATGTAGATTCAAGCTACCCCGGGTCTACACATGAGTGTTATATGGGCGAATCACCCACTAAATTGTTATTTGGACCGGCTGCATACTGGAGTGGACTTACATCTTTTGGGTTAGTACAATACAATACCTACCAACAGCACATGTATGAAATAAGAAAGTGAAGCACATTTATAATCATTTTTATTGCACAAAGCTTGTGCAATTAAAATTTTTATATTGAAAGCATTTCCCATTATTTCATCAATATTTTATTAAGTTGTACTTATTGATATTCTTTATTTTAGGAGACTGGTTCCTGAGCCTTATTATGATGACACCAGAACAAAATTACCAAAACATGCACCTCACTGCAAGAAACACAGTTTAATGATGCATTGGAGTTTTGCAACGTCGCTTGTCGCTTTTTACTTCATGACTTGCTTTCAATACCTATACCTATAGGTAGGCATTGATTTATATGTAGGTATTGTTTACAGATCAGGGATGTTATGAATGTCAAATTTTCCACATTTGCGAATGCGAATTCGAATACATTGCAACATTGTAATATATTTTGTTGTTAAATGTTTTTGGTAAATAAAGATTGTTTATTTATTATTTTATTTATTTAATACGAATGCGAATGTACATATCTACGTGAGAAAAGCATAGGTATACAAAATGTATTGACATGACATACATGTAGTGTTGGCAGGCGCGCGGATAAAGCCGGACATAGATAGGCTTTTTGATTGCGTGTCCGGCCAAAATAGACGGTGTCCGGCTTTTGTTAGGCTTTTTACATTTCGCAAAGAGATTTGGTATTCGATTTTTTTATATTTCATTATAATTTGACAAGCTTTTTTTTATTTTTTTTATTTATTCAAGTACACTTGGAAATTTACAAACATACACATAAAAAAAATAAGGAAAACATAGTACTTAGGTGCTACTTATTTCTAAAGAAATTTCTTCCAGTAGACCCGCGAGAGGAAATGGGAAAAAAAGAGGTAATTGGCGTGTACCTACAATACAAAACTAAATAAATAAATAGACAAGATACATACCTACATAAACATTCATAAATATACTTACATAAATACATAAACGAATATATATTCATAAAGCATATATACAATAAATACATATGTTAATATTTCTAAATATATTAGCTTTATGATAATAATTAGAAAAGCTTGTTTCTACATATTTTTTTTGTCGTACCTATTAATACTGAGACACAAAATCCTCAACAATGTAGTGTCCGGCCTTTTTACCCAAATGCCCGGCCAAACTGGCTAGTCTGTCCGGGTCCGGCTATTAGGTTTGGTGACCTGGCAACCCTATATACATGTTAGTAGTCAACGTTCAAAAAAGGCATAATTTAAAAACAATAGTATATAATCCTCTCAATGACTATATTTTCGACATGTACCTACCCTATTTGTTTAATGCGATGCGAATGTTTAAAACGATGCGAACCATTCGCATATGCGAATTCGAATATGCGAGTTTACTGTACAGAAGTTTATTTATTTATACAGATGTTTACTGGACGGAAGCTTAATTACTTACTCCTCCACTGTTGCATCAAGGAAACAAATGCACGCTGTGTTCTGCACAACATTGCAAACACTTGCTGTTCAACCTTTAAGGCCGTACCTAAATTTTCCAAGGTCCAGTGCTGCCCCCATTTAAAATAAATAATTTCAAAGAAAACTTAATTCAGGTACGGCCTTAACAAGGGCTGAAGCTGAGGCAGAGCTGACGCAAGGAGGGTGCTAGTTTGACTGAGAGCAAAAGCACTAGCTTTATCTATTATTTTGCGTACATGTTATGATGGTTAAGAAAGTATGGGAGAACAGCCATATCATAGATGTCCTTTTACATTTGACATAATGCAAGTAGCCTCATGTAAATTAAACAACTGGAAAAAACAAGGAAAGTTTGTAAGAATTGTACATTACCTGTCTAGCGAAACGGTCATTACTCTTGTATTATTCAAATAAAAAAAGGTACGACATAGTATGATTTATTATAAAATAATTATCTTTATGCTTTTACAAACCTTAGCCAACTCTATGCCCGTTCTTGCGGGGCCCTTGCCGTTTAATATAAGCGAGTATTCTTTTCACAATCGTGCTGGTAGAGGTCGAGCTTCTTTTGCTCAACTCTTCCGAAGGCTAGGTAGGTCTTTAAATTGCACTAAATAGTTAACAAGAAGCGTCAATTGCTCCACGCTCGTTTGGCGATGGCGCTAGTGCTTCATATTAATTTATATAAGTAAGTCGCAAATAAGTAAAGTTGCAATGTCGATATGTCCAATATATATATAGACCTCCCGTTTGTACGTAGTCACATACTACCAAGGGGTCTTAGTTTGGTCATTAATAACTAAATTGAAAATAATTTGATGCCCTTCAAAGTTTTTGTTGTTATTGTGTTGTGTTATTATTTAAAATACGTATGTGTAACCTTTCAGAGCTCTTGGACCAGATCTCCCGACGAACGTTTTATTTTATTTATTATGTCTATTTCACACAGAGCTGAGAGTCTATAAAGTCTTTTCACAGTTCATATATTTATTAACGACACTTTATTTGTCCTTAACCACTTGTCGAGTCTATTTTTTATTTCTCAGTTTTAAATGCTAATAACAACTCCACTGGGACAGATTTTTATATTTTTCTGTATGATTAAAAAAATATTTAAAGCATTTTATTTGACTTATACAGTTGTCATTCTTCCTGCACCCTGTCAATTTCTTAGGAAAATCTGAAATAATTGTCTATGTTTTAAACATTTCTCAGTTTTAACTCCACTCCTCCAGGACAGATTGTCATTTTTAATGAAAGAGTAGATTAAAACCTTTTATGTGATATATGTTTCATTCCTGCACAGTTTCAACTACCGAAAATGTTTGTTATCCAGTTATTGTCCAGTATAAATAGACCTCCCATTTGTACGTAGTCACTTACTATCAAGGGACCTTATTTTGGTCATTAATGACTAAAGAGTTTTTGAAAATAATTGTATGCCCTTTGGATTGTTTAAAGGCTGCAAGCAGATTTACATTAAACTGGAGAACAGTAAAAAAAAATCAAGGTGTTTGGGTGGAGATTAAGTGGAGAATAGAAACTAAAACTGACACCAAGAATTAATTTATTTGACATCTATTGTATATAATAATATGTTGAACATCACATCAAATATAATTATTTATCGGCTTAAAACAAAATGGTAAATGTTTCTGTCAAAACTTTTCATCGGTTATCATGTCCAAATCACCTGTTTAAATTTTGAGTCTTAATATTTACGTATTTGAATACATTTACTTTTTATATCTATTTAAAAAAAAATTCAATCCTACTTACGAAAAACACCTGTAATATTCACTCTTTATAAGAGTGTTGATGATATTATTAGTAAATTTGTGAATATACAACAGCGTCGCAGCTACCACCAAATCAGCTACGTAAAAGATACGGATATTCCTATACTCCTTTGAGCATGTCCCCGATAGGTGCCAAATATCTCATTCAAACTATTAGGCCTTGCACTAAACGTCCCGGGAAAAATTTGAACATTTTTCTAAATCTTCACCCATAATTTATTCTTTGCTGCAGTCAGACACTAGGCCCCCATAAAAAATGGCCTTTGGAAAATTACGCCTCTGCTATATGCACTAAATAGTTAAATAGAAGATATAATTTTTTAATAATTAAGTCTGTAGTATCCCATTTTAGTTACAATTTTAGTTAAACATTTAAAAATACTAAACTGGATATCATATGACCTAAATATGTACTCAGTGATAACCAGTGTAGTATTAATTACTATTTTGACAGTCAAAGTTAAGTACCTACATATATCATAGAAACTACACATTTATGATATAATACCTGTAAATATTGAATCCATTTAAGATAATTGATAATGGAATATTATAAAGATTAAAATTATACCTGATTTTACTTAGTACATGTATAAGTAATACAATTACATACACCGGTTTTGACTTGTCCATTTTTTTAACATTATAGGTAATTTTTTGCGTTTTATCACTGTTTTACACATACATTTATACTTAATATAAACTCTAATTAAATAACTAACTAACAGAAAATTTTATGAGCTGGTATAAGTAATACAATACTTATTAAATGCTTATAGTTATTACAGAGATTAAAATTCAACACCGGCATTTATTAAGTCCAATTTCACCGGTTTTAATATAACCGATTTTTTTGACAACATATAGGTAGAACAACAAGCCGTTTGGTTCCCGGCAGAGTAGAATAGGACCACTCTAAGTCTTCCTGTGGATGTCGTAGAAGGCGACTTAGGAAACACAATCTACGAGTAAACAAAGCTTTTAAACATCAATGAGACCTCTCCAACCCGTCTGGCCAGCGTGGAGTGTAGGCCAAATCCTCTGACTGCTCTGGCTAATACGAGTATATGGCTCTGGCAGTACAGAGAGGGTCGTGATCCTGCAGTGGAGACTAAAAAAGACCTGATTACTCGTATGATAATGATGATGATGAGGTCTCTCTTTGGTGAGGTCTGTCTTCCCTTTTTTATTTACTTTTTTACTCTTGTATAATACCTTAGTACATCTATCTATCTATATTAAAGAGCTATGCTCTTGTCGGTGGAGTACGAATTCTCTTCCATTTGTCTCTCTCTTCTGCCAGTTGTTTTACTTCACTGTACGACACAACGTTCACCTAAATACACAGTCTAAGCTACCAAAAATCTCTTTCAAACTGTGTTCGGCTGTACACTAAACTTCCCGTGAAAAATGCAAGCATTTTAATTTTTGCTGCAGTCAGACAGAAGGTCCCCATAACAATTTTTATATATGGCGGATTTTAATCTACGGAAAATGACGCCACTGGTATTGTCACTAAATCGTGAGTTATAATTAGTAATTATAATTATCTTTGATTATAATAAACGCTTAAAAATACTACATCGGTTATCACGTCTTGTCTAAATATGCAATTTTGACCGTCTAAGTTACAGATTGTATGTTTAAGTTATAAGTAGGTACATTCATGATAGAAACTACTTAAACTTAAGTTATTAAGAGGTTAAAATTCAACACTTTTTGTCCTATTTCACCGGCTTTAACTTAGCCTGTTTATTTGACAGCATATACGATAGATATAGATAAAATCTACACTCTTTTAGATTTTATTTTACTCCTAAATAATACCAAAGTCAAAATATTTAGCTTAATATCTACGAGTACTTGGCACTGTAATCATTTAAACGAACATTAAAAAGTTATAAAAAGGTAGATACTAAAACAGTTATAAAACTAAACCAATTACAAAAACAAAATATACAATATTATATCTATATTCAAACTCCCCCCACCACCACCACCTTTCAACACCACTGGGACTATTCCACGGGAGGGTTATAGCTCAGGGGGGTCATAGCCGGATGCCCCCACCCCTTCCCTAGATACGAGCTGTACAATCAAAAAATACTAATTGGACAATATTAAAACTAAAGCCTAATTGAAGAATATGCTTTGGCAAATAGTATCTAGGCAGAGCTACCTACCTATTGGTATAAGTACCTACATTTATCAATCTTAACATCTAATAAAGATACAAAGTAAAAAGACTTCATTACACATTATTTAGACTATTGTTAGTCTTTCTATTAAGTTAGTCACAGAACAGAAAAATAGTAATACTTGCAAAATTAACTGGGCATCAGTTTATCAATTTGCTTATTTGTCTATGTAATTAACCGTGGACATACCTACTGAATCTAGGAAGAAGTTTATAAAGAAAAATCGAAGTATAAAGTGCAATTCAAAACAACGGTGAATCGTATACTTTTAGAAATTTAGGTGTGTAATTATGTTATGAATTTATCCATTTTATAGTAAATACCTATTACATTTCAAGTTGTTTGTGACCTCAAGTGAATAGCTAGCATACCTCAATTAATGAATATTAAAAATGATAATGTACTTGATGTACTTAAATAAAGTTTGCGCTGGATTTAGGAATATCATTTTATGTACGTGTCATGTCTCTTACTCAGGAATATTATGATGTAGGGAACTCATAAGATACCGTAACTCATTACGTACTTGTGGTGCAAATTGCTCATTTAATTGAGTCCTGAAATTACGGACGATTTGATGTCTTAATCTGGTTATTAAAGGATATTCATCATGGAATTCCAGTATTTCTCTCCCGGGTGCTGTGTTGATGTCGTTATCTGTATGTTCTCGCAAAGCCTGCCTTTCTTCAGCAGTAGGAACTACTTCTTCTTCAAGTTCGGTGCCATCATCATCGTTCATTCTGGCCAGTATGCGTATATGACCAGTCGTTTCGTTCCTTTCATATCGAAATCGTGTCCTACTTAATTGGTCTCTCAATAAATTACTTACTTGTGTTTGCATTTCATTGAACAGCTGATTTCTCCTTTGTCGTGTTCCAGTTCTTTGTCTTCCTTCAGTTCTTTGTCTTCCTTCAGTTCTTTGTCTTCCCTCAGTTCTTTGTCTTCCCCGATTTCGAGTCCTTGTAGTTACCACTGCAGGGCTGCTTGATAATCCGACTGCTTCAGTTTGCGTATGTGTACTAATATTTCCTGCTTGAGTACTGGCATCACACGTTGCTGGATTCGGATTCTCAATTTCATTTTGGTTTGGGCTAACTTCACCATTGCCCACATCATTCATTTCGTCTGCCACTAAATTCCTGATTTCATTAATTACTATGTTAGAAGTTTCATCAGCCAAAATGTTCCGCATTTCGATGTGTTCCATTCTCATTTCGCTAGTAATTTCTTCTGTCATTACTTCCTCGAAGTCGTCAGTTACCTCTTGGTCAATCATAAATGCATTTGCTTCATTAGATTCCTTCTCATTAACATCTTTTGAATTAAATATACACATCTTTGCAGATGTTTGAGTATAGAATGGAATCCAAAATGATGGAGTATTAACAATATGCAATATTTGTAGAAAGATTGTACATAGTATGTTTAACACGTTGATGAAGTATATGCTTTAAAACTTCACTTGCTTCTAAACAGTATAGTGCCTGGGGTTCCCTGGACTTTTACTCTTGATCCTCAATGTTCAATATGTGTGTATCTGATGGTATTATTTATTATTTATACAATCTGGCCAATAAGTCTAAAAATAGGGTCTATGCCACTTTCTATGCCAAATACCAAGGAAGGGAGAAGGGAGTCAAGAAGAGGGGTTTGTCATCCTTACGGGAGGGAGGAAGCTGCCTTTCCCCTCACATTTACAGATGACAATATACAAATGTGAGTGGGGTTGGGGATCCTTTAGTTAAACTTCCTCCCCCCTCTCATGTTAATAAAATACATACATAGTTTTTACACTTATTGGCCATATTGTAATTCTAATACAATACTCAGCAGTTAGGGTGAGGTACCTTTAAAGGAGTTCCATCGCATCATCTAGTACCTACCGAGACCTTTTTTGTGGCAATAGGTAATCAATTATCGAATTGAACATTGTGTGGACTAGTACCAAATGAGAGTCGTAGTTCCATTGGAGAATGGTTTGTTTTTGTGTCAGTAATTGGCCACCACTGGTGTCAGGTTTTTCAAGCTGCTTAAAGCCATCTCAATTTTGAAATAGGTACCTTGGCGACTGTCATGCAATGATGAGATGATTTTGGGAAAATAATTAGAATGTTTCTATCAAATTAATTTAAAGTCTGCTCCTCTGCTCCTTAAATCAGTTATTAAGTACTATGCTTCCAATTTTAAGAGCATTATTATTTAGCTATCAAATTCATTTAAATTCTGCTCTCCTTAAATCAGTTATTAAGTACTATGCTTCCGATTTTAGGAGCATTGGTTTTACTATTAAATTCATTGAGTCATCAGTAGCGTTAGTCTAAAAGCACGTACGTAGGTAACTGCGTATCCGAGTTTCAGTGTCAAGCAACATTGAGCGTTAATACATAATAACAAAGTCAAGTTTGCTTTGATATAGAAATAGGTCGTTATTGAATCCTTAAATCGGAAGCATGTTACTATAGTTATTTAAGGGGTGAATACTTTTAATGAGTTGATAGAAAAATCAATGCTCCTAAAATCGAAAGCATGATACTATATCATATTACTGATTTAATGAGTGCAGACTTAATGAATTTGATAAAAAAATCAATGCTCCTAAACTTGGAAGCATAGTATTATATTATTTAACTGATTTAAGGAGTTCTATAAAAAATCAGTGCTCCTAAAATTGTAAGCTTAGTACTATATAACTGATTTAAGGAGTCATATATAAAAATCAATGATCCTAAAATCGGAACCCAATGGTACTAGGTATATAATATAACCGATTCAAGGAGTGTCTACTTTTGATGGATTTGATAAAAATCTATGTTCCTAAAATCTTAATAAAAATGCGGCAGCCTTCCAGAGATATTGTATCTGTCGTAGGATGCAAAGCTCACAGGCTAATAATTAAATTTTTAACAAAAAAAACAACTGCCTTTGTTTTTTTAGGAGTTTCTTCCATATCTCCAAAGTTCTTCATCATATCTTCACCAAATTAAAATGGGACCAACTTGGTAGTAAAGGCTTTCAAATAAAAAAAGAATCATCAAAATCGGTTTACAATTGGCGAAGATCTCGCGTAACAAACATACATAAAAAATAAAAAAAAACATACGTTCGAATTGATAACCTCCTCCTTTTTTGAAGTCGGTTAAAAATAGGAAGCAATAAGAATAGAATTAGTCTGAAAAAATCTAGCCAATCAGTGTTAAGGATATTCAATGTTAATTCGAGGTTGCCTGGAAGAAATTGCTTAGCGATAAGGCCGCCTTTTGCGCATTTCCTAGTTTTTAAGATAATTATGTTCTGTTTTTTACTTTTGTGCAATAAAGGGTATTGTATTGTATTGTTACTAGAGCGACTAGTGTTTTTGCAAAAACCCAATCTATTATTATCAGTAAGATTGATAAATTGTTTTACCATTGTCTAATTATCCGTTTTTTCGCAATATTCCTAGGGTTTTAGTGAACATTGGTGGAAGTCCTCTAAGGCCCGGTAGCTCGTGCCTACGCGGCGCGGCCAGCCAGGTACTTATTACCTTTATTCTTAGGTGCCGGCCAAGATTAACTAATCAAATAATTTCAGAATCATCCTTCTCATTTCATAACTAAGTAATTTTAGTAACGATTCTTTGAATGCGTATACCGAAATAAAAATATGAATACCTAGTTCCACCGCAATCACTCGCTACCTACAAAATGGCGGCACTGCATTCCCACCTTTGCAACAAAATGGCGGTATTGGCCTATCAATCATCGTTTATGCTATTGATTTTTTTGGACCGCGTGATTTTGTTATTTATGGATTTAACAAGATCGAGAAGGTCTGCACTCAAAATAAAGCTAGATATGGTACAGTTTGTATTATATCTACCTATAATACACAAAATATAACTAGGTACCTACCTATAAATTATAATACACAAAAGGCTAGGTTAAACAGCCTCCCTATATGACTCAAGTAACTTAAGTATCTAATAGGTATACCAATGAAACTGAAACTCACATTTTTTTGTCACATTTTTGCTCAATGCGATAATGTAGACCTTAATTTCAGGCATCTTCAAAAGTTTGGGTTTGTGCAAGTATGATTCGGGAAATTATTTCCCAAATCTTGGAAAGGTTCCGTATTTATTCTAATTTTTTCAAGAAAAATACGATGAAATAAGTAAAAAATAATTTGACTTCCCATAATAAAATCGACCAGTAACTTGTATGGAAAGCCGAAATTATTTCTGCCGTATGTTTCAAATAAAATGAAATCTGTTGCATGGGTTAAACTGGCTGCAGATGTCTACTGCAAAAATATATTTCTAGGTATACTTACTTACATACATACTTATATTATTGGTACATAATAAAATAATAAGTTTCTTCTCACACTTATTACTAACTAGCTGTAACTAATTTTGATGTGTGAGAAGCTGGAGCCAATCAACAAGAAAAGAAATAAGGTTTTTGCGATTAACTAGTTGCTATCGATTTTTGTAATTTGCAGGATGCGTTGTTTTTTTTAACAAACAAAGAGATCTGGGCCCCTCAGGCCTCAGGGTCTACTCCAACTTTCCGCAACTTAGCATCACTTTGATATATTATGCTATAATGGCATTAGCCAGGTAAGCATTTAGTGACACAAAGAACCTCTCAGTATATAGGTAGTTCCATGATGAAAAATAAATATGATGGAACAACTAAGACCTAATCCTCAAGACCTGCTTTCGGTATTGTAAAAGAATTTATGCACTGATTTTACTTGTGTCAAACCGCAACGCAAATACCAACTCGAAACTTCTCACACAATGTACATCGGTAATAAAGAATGGACTAAAAATATTTCGGAGACCACCGTTAGCTACGACTGCTAGGTAAGTATTGATCGGAAGCAAATACCCGGTCATGTAGTGTTTTTCTTATTACACCTGCGCTCAGCATCTGCGTATAAATCCGGGACGCGACATTATATAAGCCTGTTGATTTCAGCCAGGAAGCACACGAGCTTTTGTAGTTAAAATTCTCACTCCAAAGCCCAGAGCGTTTCGGCCGGTCCGACGGCGGAAACCTACAGGCTTTTGGAGTAAGTAAATATAAATCAAGTAAGATTACAAATGTACGTTGATTTCGGCCAGGAAACACAGGCTTTTGTAGTTGAAACACACTCCAAACACCAGAGCGTTTCTAATAGGCCGAGCCCAACAGGGTATTGGAAAAAGTAAATTCAATTACCTAAATGAGTGTACAAATGCCTGTCCATTTTGCCCAAAAAGCATTCTAGATTTTGTTTTTGGATCTTGCAACTACTTTAAAAGTGAGTTAAGAGTATTTTTTTTAAATGCTGACGCTATTATTTCCGTTAAAGTTAAATCGAATTATGCTGATTACAGCTATAGAAAAAAAACATTTCTTAGTATTATATGTAGTAGGTACATTATGACTCTATGGTTTTATAAATAAGTTGTCTAACAATAAGGTACTTTATTGCTCTTAGGTCTAACATTGAAGTCCATTATTTGTTATCTAATCTAATGGGGATTGTTAATTTTTTTTAACCCCTAATTTTTATTTTTTATCAAAATATAGCGTGTTTAAATTAGTTTCTTAGATTAGTTACATTTTTATAAATGATTATATCGGGTGGCGCAAAAGTAAAGACCCTATTTGGTTCAGCTATAACATTTTTTCTAAATTAGAAAACTAGATTTAGGTTTTTTTAAATGTATATTTGTGCCATTAAATTTCGTACCATTAGGATTTAAAGATGATGTCTTTTAAATGGTGACCTCCAGAGTTGATACACATTTGAGCCCTATTTATGACATTTTGCATAACTTGCCGTAACACTTCCTGCGATATGTTCGTTATTTCTTGACGAATGTTTTCTTTTAGAGCTGCGAGAGTCTGTGGCTTGTTCACATACACCCGAGATTTCAAAAAACCCCAAAGAAAGAAGTCTGGACTGGTCAGATCGGGTGATCTTGCAGGCCAAGGCAAATCGCCAAAACAAGAGATAACTCGGCCTGGAAAAGCGTCCCTCACTAAGTCCATAGTGTTTATTCCACGTTCTTAGGGAGTAAAACGGTCCATGTTTATTTTCAGTGTATTTTACATTTGTTCACTACACAATTTTCAACAACAGAATGACAGAAAATGTCATATAAAAAAAATAAAAGTATTTTCTTTAGTGCCAGTACTTTTGCGCCACCCAGTAAAAATCATGTCAAAGACAAAATCGTGTCTTAACAAAACAAACGGCCAAGACCAATACATATTAAAAAAAAATGCTAGTGTCATAATAGTTTTTGTCAGTGTCAGTGTAATTCAGTGATTTGAAATAAATTCTGTTTCTGATTCATTAGTGAATTCAGTTGCCCATGATTGGCGGAAAGTTATTTTCTTAGTTATGATTGGCGGAAACGGTGACTTTTGACGTTATTGTCAGTGACGGACAAATACCATGAAGGCGATTCGTATTTTTTAATGAAAGCACTCAGAGCTTAAACCGATACAGCTGCGGAGTAAGGTCAAACAAAGGTCATACGTTTGTTTGTACAAATATCCAAAATCATTGATTATTTTTGCAAAAAAATTACCCACAACTGTTCATTAACTTTGTATCTCGAAAAGGAATTCAAAATAACGCTTTCCAAAAAATTCACAATGCCCATTATTGATTTTTTTTTCAAAACAAAAAGCCGACTATAATACCAATGACATTAATGAAAAGCATATTTCTTCCAGTTATTTTCGATTTTGATAAAATTTCTATACGACCGAACGTGTATCGAAAAGCTCCGAGTACCAGACAGCTAAGTATAATACTACGTCCTGTTCGAACTGGATGAGCTATTCGGGTATATGTACTTAGTTGCATTACCGCTAATTTCATACTCCAGTAACCTGTAGGGATCGGCCTGGCCGAAACGCTCTGGGGTATAGAGTGTGAGTTCCAAATACAAAAGTCTGCGTGCTTCCTGGCCGAAATCAACATTCATTTGTAATCTCACTTGATTGATATTTACTTACACCAAAAGCCTGTGGCCTGTGGGTTTCCGCCGTCTAACCGGCCCAAATGCTCTGAGGTTTGGAGTGCGAATTTAAACTACAAAAGCCTGTGTACTTCCTGGCCGAAATCAATAGGCTTATGGAATGTCGCATCCGGGACGCTAATGTATTGATCGGACTGACCATAGACTTGGCGATTGATAGTGGCTGGCTCAGGCGTTGACCCCACTGCACCGCGCACCGCCGCGGAGCGCGGCGTGGCAGATTTTTAACATTGTATGCAATTAGCTCAGTTTGTATAGAAAACATGCCTACGACCCACTGAAAACGCGTCATCGCGCGGGACCGTCATTATGTAGAAACCGCGCTCCGTGAGTATATACAATATTAATCTATGCTCCGTGACGGTGCGCGGTGCAGTGGGATAACCGCCTAAGACATAAGGTACATTATTGCTCTTTGGGCTGGCTGGATGATGAATTTGCATGTTGCCAGCTTTACAATATATAAAGTTTATTGTTACTTTTTGGTTACTTGTAGGCCACAGATATTGGATATTTATTGCTCTTTATTGTAGGCCATTACCTATTACTTATAAGTTAAAGTAATGGAACTACATTTATTATAATAGCAATAAATTTTTATCTCCGTACAACAAACGTCAAAATAAGGTTGCAATTATTAGTTTCGGGCTTTTGGCATATACAGTGGCGCCCCTACGTTTTTCTAACCTTGTTAGCCAGGACCTATGGCACTCCAGGAGTGCTAGAATTATGATTAGATAGAATATTAGAATTTTTTTCCATTATTCCTCAATAGTTCTGCACCTACTGGGAATTGTCAGTGAGAACATTGTCATAGTGTCCTTACTGCCTTGCCCTGATTGGTGCTCATTACAAACTATAGCAAATCTCTCACAAGGCCTTTACATGTTGGATCTGTGTCCCCATGTATGCATCAAAGAAAGGTCCGGGATACATCCTGTGAAGGATAAACCTTGAGAGAACATAATAATTAATCAATAATTCAGATTTTTACATCTGTATTACAATTTATACACAGTGTCAAAAAGAAACCACACATATGTCCAAAAGATTAAAAAATTTGTACACTATAGGTCATTTTTATAACAGACTTTAACAACTCTATCCTTACATTGACTACAGACAACCCTAATTTATAAATTACCATTTATCTTAAGGTGAAGATATAGGCAAATGGCCTTGAAGTGTGAAATAAATTGTTAACTCGTAAATATGGAGATAATTTCCATATTGCTCTTCGCCATGCACTAGATAGCCCTTTAAAGTATTTTATGAACTGCCGTGGACACTATTATTGGTGATCCGTCTAGCTTTAAATCTTGCCGTGGCCACTTTTGGCGGAGGCAAGTTTTAAAGCTAGACGGACTAATGTAAATACTTTCAACGGTGGTTCATAAAATAATTTAAAAGGGCTATCTAGTGCATGATGAAGAGCAATATGGAAATTATCTCCATATTTACGAGTTAACAATTTATTTCAAATGAGGGCGCCACTTCAAGGCCATTTGCCTATACCTTCACCTTAAATCAAGTAAATTGAATTGAACCTTGTTTACATGTTGGACTATGTCTTACTTATATTGAAAATTAAAAATTAAAACACGTACATATATATACATAATATATAGAACATAACACATCAAATAATTTAGATTACTAAGTACTGAAGACTTTGTAGTTATATGTTTGGATTAAACTAAAATAATTCGCTGTCTTACACAATCCAGTTAGGAAGCATTAGTAAAAGGCACTGATTTTAAGAGGCAGTTGTAAAAAGCAGTTTTGGTAAGTTAAAAATTATAAATGGCATGTTTAATAACTAGTTCAGCAGTTACAACTAAGCAGTAAAGTAAACAAAAATGAGTAATAAAAAATAATGAACTGTATCAGTGAATATATAATTGAGCAGGAAAATAATTAAATGGGCGGTAAAAAAAATTAACGAGCGGTTCAATGTTTTTCCCTAACCTAGTAAAATGGATAAAACCGACCTAGCATGTGTTGGTCGCAGTTCTAACCCAACCTAACCTATAGGTTTTCCCTAACCTAGTAAAATGAATAGAACTAGTAATATGATAAAATAACCGACGAATTATTTTTTTATTACTGTTCATGTTTTACTGTCGCAATAATTAATCAATTAAATTAAATAACTGCTCAATATGTTTCCAACTGATCATAATAACATCTCAAATATTTAAATAACAGCTCAAAAAATTAATTCCCTTAGTAAAACAGCACCATTCGAATGTAATGTTTAATGTAGATGGCGCTGTGGGTGGGCGAACAGGGTTGTCATTGCGACCTTGTTTGACTATTAAATATTTTTATTTTAAATCTGTTTTTGAAAAAGCAAGTGGTGTTCACCTTAGAAGGTGTGCGCATTTAACTAAAATGTTTAGCCTTTAAATATACTCGTATATGGTGAACATACACTTCACAATCAAATGGTGAACCTGAATAAATAAAATAAAAATAGTATTTTTTGATTTTTGTATTTTTTACTGTTCCTTTTTGTATTGATACGATATTATAGTTTTATTATTATAGTTCCCTGTAGGTGATAGGTCAAACTACACGTCATAATTATTTTTGAGGATACAAATTTTTTGTGGCATCATAAACCATGCGAGTAAAATTTCTAAAAATGAATTTTTCGTGGTGCTATGTCTGACCGTGGTATTTATTAAATTCTTTTTCCATTATACCAGAATTGCCTGACTCGTAGATAGGTCCTCGTTCGAACTAAACAGAGTACTGCCTCATAATTAACTTGAGGATACGAATTCTTTGTGGTATCATAAACAATGCGAGTCATGTAATAATGAATTTTTCATGGTGCAATGATTCACCGTGGTCACGTCTGGTCAGTCTCATACATTCAAGATTTCGTATAGACTTGGCACAGACATACTCGTATGTCGCTACAGGCTGTCATTTAGACTGATTGAGAGATAAAACCGAATAAAAACGCATATCACTTTTAAATAAAGTTAAAAAAATATTTACGTTATTTCTTAGATAATTTATAAAATTAATGTGAGAAACATGAGTAAAAAATATTTTCTTCTCAATGCCTACATTTTTTAAGAGAATCAAAGCGAACTAATCTTTAAAAAAACACCAGCCAATTTTTCAAGCAAGTTCAGTCCATGATACTGAACTACTTTCCATAAAAAAAGTTATTAAAAGTTGATAAAAATGTTTCGTCCTTCCATACAAAATCCGTTTGGCTGACCGCTGATTTGTATGGGAAGACGAATTTTTATTTTAGTTTTTCGTTTTTATATTTATGGAAATTAGTTCAGTATCATGGACTGAACTTGAACTGAAGTCAGCCTGTATATTCTAACCTATAGTTTATTGTAAAATACTATAGTTTTAGTTTGATTATTTATCATATTTTGAAATTTAATTAAAGATGATGTTTATTTAAACATTTAGAAGTTATATAAAGACAGACTGATAAAAGTTTCATAGAACAATTTGTTTTCGTTAGTTTCAATTGCAGTTATTTTTTGTTATAAGTTCTAATAAGAATTTAATTTTTTAAGCTTTATTAAAGTAAAAATTATAATTTTGTTTTTGTTGGTGAAAGTGTTTAGTTACTTGTGATTCTTATGAAAAATTATTATATTCATAGTCTATTGTAGAAGGATCGTAATGTGTTTATTTGATTATTATTTTTAGTTTTGTTCGAGAAGATTATTATATAACATTAAAAATTAACTTTTAGTTTGTTTACTCCTTCTTTATCTTCATTGCATCCTCAGCTACGCTACTTGTTTTTGTTTGTTTACATTCCATTATACATAGTTATATATATTTTTTATCCTATAACTTTTAAATACAATTTTGACGACTGTCATTTGTTGCGCGAATGCGAATGCGAATGCAAACATGCGAATGCAACTGCGAATATTCGTTTTATCACTAGTATGTCATGTGAACCGACCCGGCCGGCTCTGCTAGTACCCTGTGCTTGAAGCGCGTCGCTGTTTTTGCGCGAGATAAGACTTTTCAAGTATCCTTCATTGTGCGAACCGCTAAGGTGTGGAATTCCGTCCCTGCGTCGATGTTTCCCCATACATATGATTTAGCGATTTTCAATTCAAAAGTGAATAGGCATTTTTTGGGTCTGCGTGTTACACCTTAGACCTCATCTTAGCTTCCCATCAGGCTAGATAGAGGTCAAGCGTACTCAAATCTATAAGAAAAAAAATTAAAAAAAAGAATGGGCAGTGACCCTCTGTTGTACGTAGTATCACAGAGTTATAATATACTAGTATATAGTATAGAATCAAAGAATCAAATATTTATTCAGTAATTAGGCCTTCGCAGGCACTTTTACACGTCAGTAATTTTAGTGTACATTACGTGTAATGTTTATTTATAATATTAAAATTACTTTTTTTTAAAGCTACTGATCCTAGCGTTTCATTATTGTACGTAGTATATTATTACTCTGTGGTGTTTGTATGTATTTGTATATTTAGCATAGCAGGTTCTATACGAGGGCTGTTTGATAAGTACCCGTTTTCTAAATATATTAATATCACTGGCCGCAAATAAGTATACCACCTTTTTAAGCCATTTTTCAGAGGCGGGAAAATTAAAAAAAAAGGCATTCTTTTGTTTTTTTTTCTCATTTGACAACGATTCTGTGAAGGCGTGAACTTAAAATTGTTAAAATGGAGAAAGAACAGTATCGGTCTGTAATTAGATTCTTATTTTTGGAAGGAAAAACATGTGATGAAATAAAAGTAAGAATGCAAGCGGTTTACCATGAATGTGCTCCTTCTATGACAACCGTCAGATATTGGTATAACGAGTTTAAGCGGGGGAGAACAACCGTCTTTGGTGAGGATCGCCCAGGCCGGCCAGTTGAGGTGACTACAGACGATATGGTTAAGAAAATTGAAAATATCGTTTTAGCCGACCGCCGAATTAAACTTCGAGAAATCGTTGATGCTGTAAATGTTTCAATCGAGAGGGTACAACACATATTAGAAGAAAAATTGGGTATGAAGAAAGTATCGGCGAGGTGGGTGCCGCGTTTACTCACGGAGGAACAAAAACGGAACCGACTGACTACTTCGGAGCAGTGTTTGGCCGTGTTCAAACGTAACCCGAAGTAGTTTCTGCGTCGTTTCGTGACCGTGGACGAAACGTGGGTCCACCACTACACCCCGGAAATGAAAGAGCAGTCGAAGCAGTGGCTTTGACCGGGTGAACCTGCTCCAAAGAAAGCAAAAACCGTCCCATCGGCTGGAAAGTTCATGGCGACCGTTTTTTGGGATTCGCAGGGTATTATACATATTGACTATTTAGAAAAGGGAAAAACAATAACAGGGCAGTACTATGCCAATTTATTGGATGAATTTGACGCCGTGTTGAAGGACAAACGACCCCATTTAAAAAAGAAAAAAGAACTGTTTCATCACGACAACGCCCCGGCTCATTCGTCCAGAGTTGTGACGGCTAAATTAGCACAGTTACGCTACGAACTATTGTCTCACCCCCCGTATTCTCCAGATTTGGCCCCATGCGATTTCTTTTTGTTTCCCAACCTAAAAAAATGGCTCGGTGGCAAGCGATTTGGATCAAATGACGAAGTCATTGCCGCCACACAGGCCTATTTTAATGACTTTCCAAAATCATACTTTTTGGATGGTTTATTGAAGCTTGAGTATAGGTGGAACAAATGTATAGAATTAAAAGGTGACTACGTAGAAAAATAAATGCATATATACAAAAAAAAAATGTTTTTTTTTCCATAAACGAGTACTTATCAAACAGCCTAGGTGTTGTATCTATAAACAGTAAATCTGACATACTGCACCGCTTCTCTTCTTTTAAATATTCACTTCTCTCTCTACTCAAAGGTTGCCTGGAAGAGATTGCTATGCGATAAGTCTGCCTTTGTATCATTTTTCTTCAACGTCGTCTGAGCGTGTTCCCGGTTGCATCCTCAGCGGTGCTGCTTTGGAGCCCGGAGTTCCCTTTCCCGCTTTTTATTCTCGAAATATAACATGCATGTCAATGGTCACCCAACGATGCCAAAGACCTTGCAAAATGGAGAAGAAATAGCCGGAACAGTTGAAATGATTTGGCTATAGTTTTACAACCGGCCGCCTGCCTGACGTAACCCTCTTTAGGAATGTATTTGTGCAAAAAGTTTTACAACCGGCCTCCGCCCGACGTTAACCCTCCTTGAGAATGCAATTCTAGCACGAGATGCTTGTGCTTAGTTCTTAAGTCGCCTCTTATGATATCCACAGGAAGAAATGGAGTGGTCTTATTCTAACCCGGAACCACAGCCGGAACCACACGAGATGTACTTTGTATAATTTTTCTGTTTTTTTGTAATTTCCTTAGTGTATGGTGCAATAAAGAGTATTTGTATTGTATTGTATACGTTTCCATATATCCGTTATTCCATATCAAATCCGTCATATCAAATACGTTAGTCCTAAGTCCAGTTTAAATAGGTATATCATGCAGCTAAAATGATGTAAGTAATATCCATATGATTACGAGTATCCTTATGGTTTGATTTTTTCAGATTTTTTGATAACAGAGATGGAGTTGCTTAAGAGCCTGAAAGAGGTCTCTGACGAGACCAGAGAGGCTAAGACGCAAGGCGATACCTTTTTGACGCGTATTAACAATTTAGAGCCAAGATACCAGAAAGTGGAGGTCCAGTTACGAGAAATTGAAAAAGCTTACAAAGCTAAAATGTAAGACAACTTTTTTAGAACGTGAGTTCTCCAGGGACCAGTTACTTAAGTAACTGGTCCCTGGAGAACTTGCTTAAGCAAGTTACGTTTTATATAATTTGATATTATATTGACTTAATTTTATTAACACATACAGAAAAGAAAACGAAGAATTGAAAGCCACTATTACAAGCACCATCGCGCAACTCAGGTTCGAGGTTGGCACTGCGGCTGACGCTGCTGCGAACTTACAAGCATCTCTACAAAAGATAAGGGAGGAGTCTGTAAGAGGCAGAAAGGAACGGCAGAAAAAAGTGGCGGTGAGTTTTATTTTCACTGACTAACTGAAATTTCTGAGTACAATACTCTGAATCTATATCGCTAATATTAATTCTTTATTTCGTAAAAACATATTAAATAGTGACAAACTAAAAATACAACGTAAAACTAACAAGTAACTAAATTAAAACTAAACAAACTCAAATATAACCTAAATTAAAACTAACTAAACTAAAAATATTTAAAAATATACTTACTTATGTTAAATTATATACAAAATTGAGGCCAAATCGCAATTGAATCTATATTGTATTCGTTTCAATATATACGTTATTGGTCATTTAATTTCAAATACGAGTACGTGAGTACAGTTTAATTCAATAGGTATATAATTTTTTTATTTTTTATTTATTCATCACAGAAATCAACAGCACTTTACAATATTATTATTTTATCTTATGAACTGTAACTTACTGCAAATCCGCTAGATTCCATCAATCCTCGAATTCCTAGCTCCTGTAGCTTACGCAATAGAACAGCTTATATGATCAACGCGATCAAGCGCTTTCTCGAAATCCGTGTATATGTTATTGTAAAAGCCCGCATATTGATCAATCTTAGGTTTTACTAGTAAATCTTAGGAGTTACCGACATGAGTTGGTAAATGTATAGATTCATAAAGAGGGGCGATCTTTTCGGGTTTTTACCATTTTAATTTAGTACATGCTAGGTTTAACCACAGACAGCTGGTAAATGTCGGTTTTGGGAATAAAACTTTGAGTAATTCTTAATCATTTATTCATATTTTGCCAGCATACACTCACTCACTGCTTGCGATTCGACTAGCGGATTGGGCTAAAAAAAAATTGTTTAAAAGCTGCATCATTCGATTTTGTACAAAAAGCTCTAAGACATTAGGGAATCCATACCTTAGTGTCGAAAAGTTAACAGAATTGGAAACCATTTGCACCTATCTTGTTTCAAGAAAAATATTAACTGCTAGAAATTCTTGTTTTATTTTTAATTTCTATTGAGTAGATATAAGTATCTTTAATCATAAGAAATAATTGGATATTTTTAATAAAACAACAAATAAAATTGTTGCAAAGCGTTTGTTCAGTTGGATGCAGGCCGCTTCCGATTGGTCGTTTAGGAAATCCTTGGCTGTGGCTGATAGTATGATGATGATGATGTGTTCAATCCATGGGACTGTGGTTGGGATATATAAAAATGGACTCGTAGGGTTTCTGGGTTCAAAACTATTTATAGAATGCGGTCCTCACATTTTGCATACTCAATTTAGGCGCCTTCATCGGTGGAATTACCACCGGGTAATGAGCTTCCAGGGACCACCTGAAAAAGCTTAAATCGCCTCCGAACAGAGGAAGGCCGATGCAGGCATAATTTGGCCCGATGGCGTTGTATTGACCCAACTGCAACACAGTGTCAGTGTGGTCATAACGAACAGACTATGTCACACCTCCGCTCCTGCCTATCGTGCCCTACCAGCTACAGACAACGCTGTGAAAGTGGCAACTTTCTGGAGGGAAAAAATTTAATTACATTTTGAGCTTTCGACACGAGAAGAAGAAGACCTTGGCCGGGAGCAGGAGACGCCAATGAAGCCGCACAATATTTTCCACCGGAAATTGAGCTTTAAGTTACTGCTTTAACTTGTGTGAAATTGACTGTAGCTAAATGTTTTTTATTCTACTGACAGACACACGTCTGCTCTAAACAACAGTCGTCCGAGTATGTCGATCATGTAGCTAACTAAAATGATGTAAGTAATACATTATCTTATATCCTTATGATTACTACCAAAGTCTAGATAACCCTTCAAAGTATTTTATGAACTACTGTTTACAGTTTATAATAAGAACGTTAGCTTTACTCGCACATTAGCCAAAAGTGGCCGTTTTTCGCAAATGTGCGTAGTAAAGCTTAACGTTCTCACTTTAAACTATAAACAGTAGTTCATAAAATATTTGAAGGGTTAGGCTTTGACAGTAGCAAAATTTTAATTAATGTCTCCGTTTTCTTTGAAATGATTTATTTTAAATGGGGGCAGCACTGGACCCCGGAAAATTCAGGTGCGGCCTTAATGGTATTTGCAGAACTGTTTTACTGAACGAATAAGAGTAGTATTTAAACGCAAATCAAAATTACTGATTGCACAGCAAAATACTCAACTGAAAATATTACTAAACAATCTGCAATTTATATTTGTGGCGTATAGTAAAACGGATAGAACTTTCCTAGCAGTTGGTCGCAGTTCTAACCTAACGTATAGGTTTTCCCTAACCGAAATTTGATGTGCAGTCAGTATTTATTTGCTGTGCAGTCAGTATTTATGATGAGATTGTTGATTTATTTGATGTAAAAAAGTATATAAATGATGAGATTAAATTGATGGGTGATTCAGTATTTATGATGAGATTGTTGATTTATTTGATGTAAAAAAGTATATAAATAATGAGATTAAATTGATGGGTGATTCAGTATTTATGATGAGATTGTTGATTTATTTGATGTAAAAAAGTATATAAATAATGAGATTAAATTGATGGGTGATTCAGTATTTATGATGAGATTGTTGATTTATTTGATGTAAAAAAGTATATAAATGATGAGATTAAATTGATGGGTGATTCAGTATTTATGATGAGATTGTTGATTTATTTGATGTAAAAAAGTATATAAATAATGAGATTAAATTGATGGGTGATTCAGTATTTATGATGAGATTGTTGATTTATTTGATGTAAAAAAGTATATAAATAATGAGATTAAATTGATGGGTGATTCAGTATTTATGATGAGATTGTTGATTTATTTGATGTAAAAAAGTATATAAATGATGAGATTAAATTGATGGGTGATTCAGTATTTATGATGAGATTGTTGATTTATTTGATGTAAAAAAGTATATAAATAATGAGATTAAATTGATGGGTGATTCAGTATTTATGATGAGATTGTTGATTTATTTGATGTAAAAAAGTATATAAATGATGAGATTAAATTGATGGGTGATTATTTATTTGATGTGCAATTAATAATATTACATTGTAAACTAGCGGATTTAGAGTGCAAGTTAGTATTTTTGATAAGCAATACGTATTTTGTGTGATTTTTTTAGTTTTTTTTGTAGGACATGTTTGTTAATCAATTAGTTTTTTTGCTGAGCAGTTAATCTGGTATGCATTCAGTTAATTAGTGGAGGTACCTAGTGTGCTGAATAGTTATATATATGTGCATTTAAAAATATCCCTAAAAAAAATAACGTGAACCTACCTAGCTTTCTGCCCTTACAGTCTTTCCGGGTGGTCATAGCTTTCTGCCCATATCCAAAATCAACAATTGCAACAAAACGCACCTCAGTGAGGTCTACCTCAAGTTAAAGTCATGGCGTCTGTAAGCGTGTTTTTATATCAATTTGTATAAGTAGAATGATTTAGATTTTTTTTCTTCAAACCGTGAATTACCGCAACTTGAAATTTTGTGAGGAGTATGAATGAGTTCTATATATAAAGAAAATATGAACTCCTAAACCTATGCCAGACATTGTATTATTGTTGAGCCCTTCCACTTAAATTTCAATAAAATAAGTGCAAAAGGTGAGAACGTTTCAGTCGATGGTAAACCTAACTCCGATTTTCCGACTGTGAAATATTACACAGTTCGTCATAAAAGCGACCGAAATATGTTGTCAAGCAACTCTCTCGCCTTGATCGAGAAGCTCCAGGCCGGGAAAAATATTTTACCTGGAGATTTGCCGTCAAAACCTATCTCCAATACGAAAAGTTAGGTATGGGATTGCGTCGAGCCCCAGTTCGAGATACCTGTCGAGAAGAAACGTGATTCTATAAGGCCAAATCAAAAATAATTTTGGTGGTGGACAACGTAAACTATTAGTATGAAATAAAACGGAATATTTACCGTGATTATTATTATTGTTGTGTTTTCGATATTTCGGCCCAGTTGCATGGGCCATTTTCACGAAATAATCACGGTAAATATCCCGTTTTATTAGGGGTCCGTACCCAAAGGGTACAAACGGGACCCTATTACTGAGACTCCGCTGTCTGTCCGTCTATCTGTCCGTCTGTCACAGGGCTCTATCTCTTGAACCGTAATAGCTTGATACTTGAAATGTTCACCAGTTATGTATTACTGTGGCCGCTTTAACAAAAAATACTAAAAATAAAAAAAGTTATAAATTAAAGGGGGTCGTCATACAAAAAACGTGTTTTTTCAGCGTTTTAAAACATTGTACGGTGGTACCAGGAACCCTTCATGTACGAGTCCGACTCGCACTTGCCCGTTTAAATCATACTAATGTTGACAACCGTGAAAGTTTAAAAACCGTAAACTATGTCCACTTAGAAGAAGCAAAGCCAGCAAAAGAAGTATGGGATTGCTTGGCAAAAGCCTTTGACGATTCAGGGCTAACACGCCGTGTGGGTCTGCTTAGAGATCTGTGTACAACGAACCTCGCCGGATGCTCAAAGAATATGTGAGCAAGATTATGACGACAGGTCACAAGTTGATTAAAAGTTCAATATTGCATTAAAAGTAGATGATAAGTGGCTCAGAACATTGCTAGTCTTCGGTCTACTCGTATGATCATTGCAATTGAAAGTTCAGGCATGAAAATAAAAACAGACTTGCCAAGTCAAAAAGTCTGCAAGATGTCGAAATCGTGATTCAAATCAAGCAACCCTGACTTCACTTCCGATGAAACTGTGAAGTCACCATCTCTTTTAAGGGTGCCTGAAAGCGAGGAACAGGAAATTAGTTTTACAACCTAAGAGAGATAAAGATATACAAGAAATTGGTTACTTGTGCAGTAGTGAAGACATCTCTGCACCGTTGAACTACAATGAAGCAATAACATCAGCTACTTATGAAAAATAGAATAAGCAATTGAACATGAATTAGAGTCGAGTCGTCGAAATGGAACTTGGATATATTAGTTAAAAAAAAGAAAAGCCTGGATAATGCTAAGCTAATCGGACGTAAATGCTTTTCATTAAAGATGAACCAACAGGTCCTCGTTACAAAGCTCGACTGTGTGCTAAAGGCTATGCACAAAAGAAGGTATCGAATATGATAAACAATTCTTACGTACAGTAAGGTATGATTCCATTTATTATGGTCTATTGCAACTCAAGAAAAGTAAAAATGATAAAGTTTGATGTAACCACCGCTTTTCTGTATGGAAAGTAAAATAGAAGATATATTGATGAAGATGATGACCTGAAAGAGTACCAACATGAATAAGTATATTGAACAGTTTGTGAAGAAATTCAATATGCAAGATGTCAACCCCAACTGTTCCTGCCGATCCGAATGTGAAGCTGCAGACAGCAGATGATAGATATAAGACAAGGATATAAGATCCCCAATATATTTTAATGTTTAAGGTTTACTTATCAAATATTTTGTGAGTGTACTTTATAACTGAATGAATTTTCTAATTCTAATTTGCCGATAGCCAGATGAGTCGATATTTACATTCTTATTAGGACTCCCACATCGGGTAAAAACTGAAATGTTATAAAAAATACAATAATTTCTGCATGTTGAAATCTGGAATAAAAGGCATTTTTATTTTTTTATTTTATTTGTTTGGTCGGCAATGGACAAGGACGCATGGAGGGAAATGTAAGAGACCTTTGCCCAGCCCAAATATATATGTTTATTTTATTAAGAAATTCTACTGGAATGCTGTAATGAAAGTATTAAAATACATGAAAGAGACAAGAGATCATGGCCTATGCTTCACATCTCACTGAAAGTACTGATTTAATCGGCTATAGTCATTCTGACTTAGCCAACGACATAGCAACTAGACGCAATAAATGGTTATGTATTTACTCGTATTACAAAAGGGAGCTGATGTCACTTGGTCGTCTCAACGGCAGCCAAATTGGCTTTGTCCACAACGGAGGCCGAATTCACGGCAGCATTCGTAGCTACCAAGGAAGCTTTGTGAAGACAATTACTCAGTGATTTGAGTGAATTCAATCAGAACATTGTCAGAACTCTGTGTTTGTAAGCATTGATACCTATTAATATGATTAAAAATAATGAGTTTCAATTCAATTTAAGATGCAAGCACATTGATGTACTGAAAGAAAAGTATATTAAGAGGCTTATTGACTTAAACTACGTACACATTGGTAGTCAATTTGCTGATATACTTATTTAATTTTTTTATACTTAGAAGCAAAGGTCATTGCTTAGAAGGCTCGAATTTGAAGGGAGTGTTAACATTAACAGAATAAAAGAGTTTGTTTTGGTTATTCTATATTTGAAATCCGCTCCTGCTGATTGCTATATTTTTTGTATTTTGTAAAAATGACTAAGAAGACCCCTGCCTTTTACTGATATTTCAATAGTTCAGAATGAGTTCCCATGGGACCTTACTTATCCTTGTTACGTTTTGGAACAGGAACAGAGACCGCAAGCAAGCGCAGCATATCGAGCAGCTGCAGAAAAAACTGGCCGTAAGTTTTATTTTCAATAACTAACGGAAATGTCGGTCCTTTGGCCTTCGTACTTATGTGTTCGTGCAAATAGGAGTCTTTAAATTTGCTGCCTTTAACTAACCAGCCGCCACCTAATTGTTAACCATTTTAAAAAAATACTGTGGTAGTGGGGATGGGATTGATATGCAAATATCGATTATTTCGCCTGGGGCGTGGGCCCGGCTAGCCCCCCCCCCCCCCCCCCCCCCCTCTAGATCCGGGGCTTTGCGTCTGTCATCCTCAGGACGATGCTGCAGAACAGGATTGACAACTTGCAGGAGCTGACGGGGCAGCCTCAGCTGCGGCTTAGTTGTGGAACGCCCGAGCTGGACGACAACGCAATCGCCTTCGCTCCCTCACCACGCACACAACCGCCGAAAGACATCGCCAAGGTAGAGTAGGTTTACTGCTTGTTCTTGTTACTATAGGAGCGTCTGCAAGAGAAGGTCCAGTCCAAAATAACATTGACAACTTACAGAAGGAGCTGCTGCCTTTCAAATGTACCTTACTTATCCTCTATTATTTGCTGCTTACTTTATCACGGTGTAGTTTCTATGTTCCGTGTGTGTTCAGGCAGTTGCGTAACAGGCCGTTGCTAGCGCCGGCCGCGGTAAGTTCAGACACCGCCAAGTATGCGCCCACTAGCCAATTACATTGCTTAACGCCTTGATTGCTCGGATAGATGTAGGTATTTGTTATTTGAATATTTCAGATTCTTTTTTCAGGTTCTGTCTTTTCAATTCAGGCACAAAAGTTTATAAAGTCTACGGTGCCCAGGAAACAGGCCGTACAGCCAGCGTGCCAGCGAGCCAGCGATGACAGCCTGAACATGGACATTTATGCCATCGACAGCGACAACAGAACCAACGACCCCGTTATGAGTAATGTGAGTTTCGTCGATATGGTATTCTTTTCCACTTTTAGCTAGGTTATAAATTATTGACTGAGTGAGCAAATCTTCTCCGTTTCGAGATCGGTCGGGTCGCATTTCTCAACCGATCCCATTGAATTTTTTTTAAGGAAGTTTGGTATCGGTGGCCAAGATCCATTTTGGGTCGCTGAGGGCCAATACGATCTACTACGATTTTTACTAGACTCGCCCCCCACTCCGAAACTTTTATGCACAGCGCATCTAAAACTTTGATGCGCTATAACTTTGTGTATTTTTATTACTTTGATAAACCGAAAAATTGATTCCATAATTTTAGATACTTACATTTTATTTTAAATTTTTATGCAACATGTGGTACCCATCCAAATGCGGACACCCAGGCACAGGTTTGCTTAACTTGCGAAAAGTGCGAAAGTTGTCAAAAAGTTCCTCGCTTTTCTCATTGCAGCAGCGTCCAGCGACTCCTTTTGTGGGGCTGACGATGAGACGCAAGGCGCCCGAAAGTGAAGAGCTGGTGTCTATAGAAACCGTGAGTACTGGTGTGATCATATACAGGGTTATTTTTAATTAACCGGTAACCTTTTTGGAGCAAGTTCAGTCCGTGATACTGAACCACTTTCCATTCCAAAACAATTATCGAAAAACGAAATCTAAATTTCGTCCTCCCATACAAAATCCATTTGGTTAAGCGCCGATTTGTATGGAAAGTCGAAATTTTTTTTTTGTTTTTCAATAATCGTTTTTATGGAAAGTGGTTTAGTATCACGGACTGGTCTTGCTCCAAAAAGGTTACCGGTTAATTAAAAATAACCCTGTATATCATAGATATAAAAGTACAAGATACACATGTAATACAACCCATGTGCAAGTTATGAAAAACCCGTGGTTCCGGTTAGAATAGGACCACTCCATTTCTTCCTGTGGATGTCGTAAGAGGCGACTAAAGGACTAAGCACAAACATCTCCTGCTACATTTGCATTCCCAAGGGTTGACGTCGGGCGGCGGCCGGATGTAAAACGTTTCGCACAAATACATTCCCAAAGAGGGTTGTCGTCAGGCAAGCGGCCGGTCGTAAAATTACAGCCAAATCATTTTAACTGTTCCGGCATTATCTTCTCCACTTGGCAAGGTCTTTGGCATTGGGTGACCATTGACAAGCATGTTATATTTTAAGAAGAAAAAGCGGGAAAGCGCACCCCGGGCTCCGAAGCAGCATGGCTGAGGATGCAACTGGAAACGCACTTAGATAACGAAGAAGACACATAGTAATGAAAAAAAACGTATGTTTGTTCCAGGTAGCTGGTCCGGAGAAAAAATAAGCAGCTTTTCCCGCAGCCGCCAGCCGAAGAGCTGCCGCACCTAGTTTAGTTGTTTTTTTATTTAATTATTAATTATATTTTAATAATATTTATTTTTATTTTAAGTTTATTGTACAAAATACAATTTGTATAGGATATTAGACGGACTTAATGCTAAATGCATTACCTGACAGCCAACCTTTGGGTTGTTAGAAAACTTAAAATGGGTACAAGAGAGATAAGAATTCAAATATATATTTACTTTGTACATAAACCACTTGTTTGTTGTTTGTTTGTTTTAACTCTTTATGGCACATTTAACATACAAAATTACAAATAATATGCATTACTATTACTTTCTTCTTAGAGAAACGCACTCAGTGATTTTGACAAGCGCAGAAGTTGTACTATGACCACCTTTCCAATCTATACTAATATTATAAAGCGGAAGAGTTTGTTTGTTTGTTTGTTTGTTTGTTTGTTTGTTTGTTTGAACGCGCTAATCTCAGGAACTAATGGTCCGATTTGAAAAATTCTTTTTTTGTTGGGTAGTCCATTTATAGAGGAAGGCTTTAGGCTATATAACATTACGTTCCGACAACCACGCGAACGAAGTCGCGGGCACAGCTAGTAAGTTATACTCAATCTATACTTCTATACTAATATTATAAAGAGGAAAGATTTGTACCTATTTTTGTATGTTTGTATGTTTGTAATGAATAGGCTCAAAAAGTACTGGGCCGATTTAAAAAATTCTTTCACCGTTGGAAAGCTACACTATTTCCGAGTGACATAGGCTATGTGTGCACCACGGGCGAAGCCGGGGTGGACTGCTAGTAGATTATATAGTCGGGTCAATTTAGACATCCGAGGTTACAATAATTCGCACCCAGCTTAAAGTTGGTAGGATTGTTCAAAACATCATCATAATGAAATGTAAAAAGTTCTCATCAATCCGATACCTGGAAAAAAAATTACTCGGGGTCAAAGGTCCCAAAAACGGGTTTTTTGCATATTTCACCGTTACTAAGATATAGCGATTCAATAAGTTGGAAGAGATTATTTGGAGTTTTTTTTGCTCTATATTGATAACTGATTGATTGAATATGATTGATCTTGCCATCGGTTGTGCCACTCGCGCCCGTAGTGCATCATCCGTCGTGCCCGATGACGTCATCGGTCACAACGAATGGCGCGCCACGCCTCCCCTATCTGGCTTGCACCTTAGGAAAAAAGTATTAAGACATTTTTTATAGATAATTATCTGATCTACAAGTTTTGTCTGAACTAATTTTATGATAAAATTTACCGTTTGGCTGAAAATTGTAAAAAATAAAAAAAGGTATTGGATCAATAAGGACTTTTCATATTTCATTTATAATGGTGTTTTGAACAATACTACTAACTTTGAGCTGGGTGTGACTCATTGTAACCTCACTCCCATTTTTTCGTTTGTTTGGTCTAATTTGACCGGACTAATAACGCTAGATGTGATGCGTCACTTGTTGATTTACATGCAGTTCAATAATTTTAGATAATAGCGGAAGGAAGGAAATGGGGCGAAGATGGGAAGGAAGGACAAGATGGATTGGGTATTTTTGGGAGTTGTTTTATTATTAAGTACTTATGTATTTTTATTTGTTGATTTCCATATCAGAGGACCTAGTCCTACCTATCTGCCTATGGAGGGTAGAACTAAGGAGAATCTTGTGTGTATCCAAATGTGTCCTAACGTTCAAATTACATTACATAAACCTGTAAAATTCCTAAAAAATCTGGGAAATATATGGTAAAATATGAAATTTTACATATTTTCCGTAAATTTCCCAGATTTTTCGGGAATTTTACAGGTTTATGTAATTTTTTGCATGTACTCGTAAAATTACAAAATTTTTAACAGTGTATTTCTTCTGAGATAAAAAAAGGCGAGATGAAGACGAAGAACGCTGATTGGTGCACGACCCCAAGCGCCTACTGAACCAATGTGTCGTCAGTCGAAAGTGTCGGAACCAAAGAGTTTGGGCCACCTCCAATATCTCTAGAACGTAGTACGTTTCGGTACGTTGCCACAGAAGACAGTAAGAGTGTACAGAACAGAATCTCCTAAGACCCCGCGCAATATGCGTCCCCGTTCCCCGCACCTCTCGCCATGTCTAAGGGCGTAAGCGAGCGAACACACACTGCATGGCGCACGTGGCGTTGCTGCTGCCGCTCAGAAGTTGCCGAGAATCTCGTCCTCCTCTTACACCTCTGATTAGTCTCATGCGGCTTCGAACTTCCAATTCGTCACCTTAATATGATTTTCCTTACCGTTTACGATGCAGCAGATTTTACGACTTTAATGTAGTCTTCTTTTTTTTTCTTTGATTGTTTCGCATATCTTTAGCTTCTCTTTTAGACCTGGATACGTCGTATTCTCGTACAATATCATTTTGTTGGTCTCTGCGTCCTGTATGCCGTCAATTATATATTTTATCGCTACGTAAACCGCCATCTTCCCACGTCTTCCCATCTCCTTCATGACCAGGTAGGTAATTTAGGCAGCTCTCATCATTCGAAGCAAATTATCTTTGACGGACGGATGGACAGACCGACAGACGCAAGAGTAATTCTCAAAGAACAATAACCCATAGAAGGTTATTCTATAAGGGTTCCGTTTTTTATTTTTTTTGTACGGCACCTTAAATAAGATATATAGGTCAGCTGAGCATTGAAACGTCTTTTAGATAGTCAGAAGAATGTAAAAGCTTGGCTGTTAATCCTATCCAATAGTTAGAACCAATCGCAGCGCAAGATGCGCGACGCAACTAGCGTCGTTCATACGCGTGGTGAGTAGAAATTAGACGCGGCGCGTAACGCGACGTAAGTTGCGCCGCGCATCTTGCGCTGCGTGTGGTTCTTACAGTCGTAGTTTCTTTGCATAACATGTATCTGTTCGTGGGGGCCGATTCTGTAGTTAGCACGATACTATTAAGATGCTACATGTTTAAAGTGAGAACGTTAAGCTTTAGTTTGCATTTTTGCGGAAAACGGCCACTTTCGGCAAAAATGCTAAAGCTTCACGTTCTCACTTTGAACTGTAAACAGTAGTTCATAAAATAGTTTGAAGGGTTATCTAGGGCTTACTAGATCATTTTAAATGATATCTTACTTTCCCTTTCAAATAATTCATTTTAAATGGGGGCAGCACTGGACTCCATGTATCATCTTAAGTCTCCTTTTACGTGTTATTGTGCGGTGTGTAAATATCAGATATTGTTCTGATATTACATATAAATTTTTCAGTGGCCGCTATAACAACAAAAACTAAAAATAAGATAAAGTTAATAATAAAAGTGGGTCGTCAATTTTTCAGTAGGGAATAGAAAGGAATTTCGATGTTTTACACGACTGCTACGAAAAGGAGAGAGGGTCCGTGAGCGGTACGCTCCGGCCATGCTGAAACGTTCCGTCGCTCTCTCTCGCTCTAGCAAAAGACTGTTCTGAGTGACTGAGAAGGATAGCTGCATAGGAGAGTGCTGTTCCGTTCTGACAGATGTGTCCCAACCCTAATGATTCCAGGGTTTATCTAAATGTATTCGTTAGAATCCTCCATAACCTCAAAATGTCTGAACAGATTTGGATGGTGTTGTACTACTTGGCTCGACCATGGAAAGTTTTCTCGCTTTATTTCAGTAAATATTTTTGAAATAAAAGAGTACCTACCTACTCATATAATTTGCATATTCCAGTGGTCGTGCCTAGCAGAAACTTTGTAGCACGACCACACCAACATTTTTTTAGGGTATCGAGATCAATTTAAGGATATTCACCCCATCGCTCGGGGATGATGCTTCTTCATACAATGACGCGCGCATAAATGCGCGACTCACGAGCTAGGGGGGAGGTACAAATTACTGAAAATAGGTAGATAGTACTCCACACGCTCAATTTTAACCCCTAATTGGTGAAAAGTGCTTTAATACATTGTAGTACAGTCGTAGTACATTCTAATTTCTGACATGGGCCAAATGTGTTTATTTTTACCTATTTTAAATAATTTGTTTAAACAATCATGAAAAGAAAAGTAAAACAATATAATTTACTCAAATATTTATTTCAAAACAACTGATTTCGATAATATCACTACACAATTTGTAAATACTATTACATTATATTATAAGGTACATTATGGACAGACGACAGTCTCGTACACGTCTTTTTAGTCAGCCTGACTGGCAACTGTATTTTTCTCTTTTTTCAGGATCCCAATCTCTTGCTGTACATCAAAACAGCAGATGCCACTAAGACCCTTTGATGCTGAGCCTTTCCCACCTACTTTAAACTTGAATCCTCCTTCTGGCCTAAGGTTCAAATCTTCGGGTTCCTCAACTTCCTTTTGTGGTTCCTCAGTTGTCAAGAACAGAGGGCCTGGCAATGGCTTGTCTGGAGGCTTCTCTTCAGGGCAAGCGCATTCATCAATTATAGGGTCTTCGCAAGGGCAAACTTTACGGTCTGCCATTCTCTTCCTTTCTATATCCTCGGGAGTTGGGAACATTTCGTAGTACTCTAGAGCATCCTCAAAACTATCCTTAAACATGCTTTCCTCCTCGTCCTTTTCTACGGTAGGCTTAGGTCTTTTCTTAAAACCTATATTAAACCCTGACATGACCTGTGCTTGTTCCGACTTCAACTGCTTTATATGTTTAAGATCAACCCACTCAAAGTCCATAGCGTGATCACGGATATTAAACACGTCTTTAGAAGCAACAGCTGCAAAAATCTTTTCCTCCTCCACTTCCTCTTCTGGAGGACACATACACGTATTATTCTTTTGAATTTTTTCCCTCTGTTTCTTTTCTTTTGCTTCTTTTTTCATCTTTTTTTCGTGTAGCTTTCTTCTTTTCCTTCGCATTTTTTCATCACATGCACATTCATCTTTTTCGTCCTCTGGTCCGCAAACGCAGTGATGGAGAGAAGTGTTTGTATGAATGTCGGTGGCAACTGTGTTTTTGCAAACGTCTTCGATGCAGATGCCTCCTGAAATAGGTACGAATTAAGTAACTATATACTTAACTGATAAATAAGGATGTTTCATAAACTGCTTTTGTACTTACCTGATGCATGCGCAAGAGCCAATAAGGCCTGAACCTACGTCAAGCGGACGCTCGCGACAGGTTCAGTCCGTCTCTGTCACATATCCTACGTGCGATTGAGATAGCTAAAATCGTCGCGGGTCATGCGGCTCTGTCGCACGTAGAGTTTGTGACAAGACCAAAGAAATTGTATACAAATCTAGAATGCTTACGAAATTGCAAAGCCGTTCCCAAAAATTATACCTACAGTTATAGCTCTCCCTTTCTACTTTATTGCACTGACAGTTTGCGGGAAAGGGACGCCTATTACTTTAGGTACATTTTTTGGGAACGTTAGGTATTCAAATATAAGCATTATGAAAATATGAGCTTTAATGTCGTTTTTGTGAGATTATTATTCGTATTTATTCTAGATAGTATTATAAATTATTTGAACAAGATGGACTGAATCCGTCGCGGGTATTGCGATATCGAATTTCAAGCCTATAAGAAGTACTGCAGATTTCACCTTGCAGTATTTTCCACCACAAAGTTAACTTATTGATACAAGTAAACCAAGCATTTCTGTATTATTGGCCAAGCGAGCGAAGCGTCTCAGTTTCGAGACTGGCCAAAAATGTTTTGAAACCTGCATACTAGTAGATATTAAGTTTACTAGTGTGTGAAATGCCTAACGGCATTGCCTGAAGGAATTGGCATACCACTCCATTATCACTGCCACGGCCCATTGCTTGAAGGAAATGGCAAACCATTCCTTTATGTCTGCCACGGCCCATTGCCTGAAGGAAATGGCAAACCATTCCATTATTTCTACCAGGCCCATTGCCTGAAAGCAATGGCAAACTACTCCATTATCTCTGCCATGGCCCATTGCCTGAAGGAAATGGCAAACCATACCATTATCTCTGCCACGGCCCATTGCCTGAAGGCAATGGCGAAACATTCCATTTTCTCTACCACGGCCCATTCCCTGAAGGAAATGGCAAACCATTCCATTATCTCTACCAGGCCCATTGCCTAAAAGCAATGGCAAACCACTCCATTATCTCTGCCACGGCCCCTTGCCTGAAGGAAATGGCAAACCATACCATTATCTCTGCCACGGCCCATTTCCTGAAGGCAATGGTGAAACATTCCATTATCTCTACCACGGCCCATTGCCTGAAGGAAATAGCAAACCATTCCATTATCTCTACCAGGCCCATTGCCTGAAAGCAATGGTAAACCACTCCATTATCTCTGCCACGGCCCATTGCCTGAAGGAAATGGCAAACCATTCCATTATCTCTGCTACGGCCCATTGCCTGAAGGCAATGGCGAACCATTCCATTATCTAACACGGCCCATTGCCTGAAGGCAATGGAAAAACACTCCATTATCTCTGCCACGGCCCGTTGCCTGAAGGCAATGGCAAACTACTTCATTATCTCTGCCACGGCCCACTGCCTGAAGGAAATGGCAAACCACTCCATTATCTCTGCCACGGCCTATTGCCTGAAGGAACATTACATATAATACATTATCTCGACCAAAAAATCATCAGTGTGTGCCTCTCTTTCCTCACAATGACACCAACAAGAGCCGGGCTCTTAAATGTTAGACAGAAAATCATTGTGTACAATCTTCTCTAAATATGACGTAGAATAAAATTAAATACCTTCTAATGTAGAAATACAGCCTTCAATGGTTTCCTTTCATCAATAAACCATTGTGCAAGATATAGTTAAATTAAAGCTCAATAAATGAATTATCAACTAAATAGTAATGCTTAGTAATTGGATACCTGGGCGTATTGCTGGAGATGGGTTTGTCTGCTGGTGCTGTGCCTGAGGAAAGCATGATTGTGGTGCTGGTCCTGGTCCTGGGGGGACCGGCGGGCCTAGTGGAAAGCAGGGCCCTGCAGGGTCGCACTGCTGGTCCCGTGTTGATGCACGTAACGGTTTCAACGCCGGTGGTAGGCTGACCGGCGGTGCTGGTGCTGCTGCTGATGGTAAGTTAGGCAACTGATTCGCCATTTCATTGGCCTTGCGGGTCGCCGCTTCCATTTCATGCATTATTTTCTCAAGCGTCTGTATGATGTTAGGGGAATTCTGAGAGCTTTCATTGAAAGAGATTGCGACTGATTTCTTGTTTTTGGAAACTGGTAAAGGCATGCCGCCTCCCACGCAGCATCTAGAGCCAGAATTTGGTACATTATACAGTTCTGTGGCCTGGTTTCTTTTGGTAACATTTTTGTGGTACGTTGGACTGATGCTAGTCATGTCTATATTCAGTCCTAAAAAAATTAAAAATTTGAAATGAATGTTATCATCAAATAAGGTAAAATAATAATATCCTAATTATAATGCATTAATATAATTTAAATTATATTTTTACTCTTTTTCCGAGTTCAGAAGTCTAGTTTTACAGACATACCCTTATAGCTACGCCATTTCTGTCTGTTTGTCTTTCTGTCCGTCCGAGGCTTAGAGATTGTTAGTACATTGTTAGTACAACCGATCTGTATATACTACTAGATAAAAAAGTCCTTCAATTTTCAATACAACATATAATAATAAATTCACTTACAAACGAAACAAATCTTTTTTTTACTTCCTACGTTTCTACGGCTCAAAACGGCAGATTTAGGTATTTTACAGTATAGAGTAATGACCGATCTAATAAATTGACATATACGGACTAAAAGTGACGATCCTAAATGAAGTCAATTAAGGCTGAGTCTGTCTTGATCCATGGTTTGTGGTTAGTGCAGTACTTTTACACGCTAAGAATGTGTGCGTGCTAATTTTTCAAAGCTAAAAACCGACGTCAACTCAAGTAGAAGACATATTTTTTCCAGTTACTTTGGTTTAAAAACCAAAGTACACAACCGTTCTTGATATTTTTTTTATGGAACCACCTGACAAGTATACCCTTTCAAACAATAAAAGAATTTTTCAAATCGGTCTAGGCGTCTTCGAGTAATCGGGGAACATCCATAAAAAAATAAAAAAAAGATTCCGGCGAATTGATAACCTCCTCCTTTTTTTGAAGTCGGTTAAAAACGAGTACTGTCAGCACATAAATCTAAACTGATGGAATATTTAATTTTTAAATGTGACGGAATTCTAATTTTGTCTTTGTGTAAAAAAACTTAGGTAAGTACATTTTTTAATAATTACATAAAATAAAACAAGCTACTAATACTACGTACAAAACAAAACGCTAGGATAAAGAAGAAGGATCAGAATTATTCGAGTACAAAGTATTCGAGATGATTCGAACAATTCTGTTTTGTTTTGTACGTAGCTTGTTGTCATGTAACCCCAATAACGTAATGACTGGACGTTTACAGAAACTGTGGCACGGTGAGTTAGATAACACTTCTAATGTCATTAGTAGGTACACCCTGTACCTACTAATGACATTAGAAGTGTTATCTTACTTCAGGCTGCATACAAAACAAAATGCTACGATGAAGAAGATAAAATATATAAATATATTATAAATTTTTCACTAAGTTAGAAATTTTTGTTTAATTTATTGTATAATATGTACTTAATTTAAGTTTGGTCAGTAAATAAATGAATTTCAAAACTTACACAAATTATATAATGAAATAAGATATAGTAAAAAAATACCACGTGATTTCTTATTTTATTATTTAATTTGAGTACTGCATCTTGAATGCTTAAAAAACCATATAAAAATACTTTAATACAATCGTAACTTGTACCTTGCGCTTCTCCTTGACTTGAAATAATAGGGACAATCATTTCGGAGATGGCACTATTCACGCAATGTAACTGAGAAAAAGACATACGCCTTCGCGAACAACAACAAGGTCTATCCGTTGTAGTGTCCGTACTCTTTTCTTTTACAGCAGAAAATATATCATCGTCACGTGTCACATGGAATGTAACTGATCTGCCTACGCCAACTTCTTTCTTGGTACATTCCTCCTTGCTTATGGACTCTTTAAACCATTTTCTAAGAAAACTATTTTGTTTCGGAAATTTATCTTCACTAGGGGTAATAGGGGGAATAACTGTTTCCTTCCGACCTGTGCCTTTACGGAAAATACTTAGACCGCGCGAACAAGGTGAACCGCTGCATGATACTATAATAAAAAAAAGTAATAATGATGATAACATTATTTTTTATGGCAACTTACATTTTAATTAAAAATTCAAACCAAAACCTACGTAATTTAGGGTTGCCTTTTATATTGAGGAAAATATACAGGATGGGCAAAAAAACAGGTAGGTATACTCTTTATTTTTTAAATTTTATTCTATGAAATATACAAATGATTAAGTATTTTTTTTAAATATAGTTTTTAGGACCGGAAATTAATTATAGAGAATGTCAGTTCAAATTTAATAACTAAACGAGTTATTGTTAGCCACGAAGGTGAGTGATTTCTATATTGACGACTAAAAAATTGCCGAAATTTTCTTAGACTTTCCGCATCATGTAGAATGTTTTTAAAATTAAAACACGATGTTTAGTCGTAGAACGCTCCATTAAAATTTGCCATATCTATACATCTACACAAAATATTTTTCACAAAACTCTTTTGACGACCAAAAATGGCCGAAAGTTTCTTAGACTTTCCGCAATACACTATTGGGCTAAGTACTTAGTATGTTTTTAAAATTATAACACGTTGTTCAGTCGTAAAACTCTCCATAAAAATTATATCTACACATTTTACGAAAAACTGGTCATATTTGCCACCAATACAAAATGGCGGCAACAAAAACTTGTATGCCTCCAAGTTGCCCACCCTGTAGTTAACTTCCCGTTTTACTATTTTCAAAATTGTTTTGTTACGTAGTGGTTGCTTACCATCATTTTTCAACATCCAAGGACCGATATTTTGTGAAATTTGTATACATATAGTGGAGTTACTGTCCATTGAAACTTCCGAATCAAAATCAGATGTAGACACAATTATAAAAATCGAGGTATCTGACACTGGTTTCTCCTCAAGAATTTTATCCACCACATTGATCACATCTTGATCTCTGTTCAGATTGCTAATAACTATAACAGAATCTTTTTTATTAGTCTTTGTATCGGCAATATTATATTTTGTACGAGACATTTCGTAAATTGGAACATATAAGGACTTTTTGTCATGTTCTTTAGTGAAACCATCATCAATGGAATGTTGGGATTCATCATTAAAGTCGTAGCTGTAAATAATAGTATAAGTAAACATTATTTATATAGTTTTTAATCTGTGATACAAATATATTATATTTGGTAGTCGACGAAAAGAGGCCTATGCTCAGCAGTGGGCGGAAGAAGGACTGGGATGATTATGATGATTATGATGATGGTAGTCCGGGCACAGATACAAGTTATTTTCTTGAAATTTAGAAAAACGCCTTGAATATGTCTAGAAAGTACTTCCTACTCGCTCCACTTTAGGTTGAATCTGTGCGACGTGCGTATATATATTTGTGTGTAATATAACTGCAATAAAAGAAGAAGATTTTACCTTTTTCGGTCATCAATATTGTAATTCAGATAGTCTGCGTAATCAAAATGTGTAACAGTAGAGTTACTGTAACCACCGGAACCGTTACAGACGCCGTAACTCAAATAATGGCTTGATTCGTTAGAAAATTCGCTGTCTACGAATGATATGACGCTTATTGTATGCACTTCTCCACTTAAATAAGAATTTGTCGACAGGCTTAAAGAGGATTCCGTTTTGACTAATAATATAGACTGCAGACTTAGTACGGATGGGGAATCGGCAGTCTTGAATTTCTCTTGAGATATTTGTGATTTAGAACTACAAGTGGTAAAGCTCTCTACCAAATAACATTCCGAACGATTATTAAATTCACCATTTCTAATAAAAGACTTAAGATTTTTATCACACTTGAAATTTTGTTTAGCTTCTTTGATGGATTCAGACTTTAAAGAAAAACTTGATGATGAGCCACTGGTTGAATAAATTGCATATCTCAAAACAATTTCTGATTCACTACTGTCGTAGCCGTCATCAAATTGTAATGTTGATGAACGTTCAATACTTTTTTTGCTGGTTTGGTCACTGAATATTTCTGCGTTAAATTTATTAGCTCTTTTACTAACAAAAATACTTCGCAAGCTGCTAAGCTTTTGATCTTCGTCAATATTTTTATAATTTATATTAGGGTATGACGGTATACCAGTAGCTCTACCCACAGTCACTTTTATACCTTCGTTGTCAACAAAAACGCCACCCTTTACTCCAGGGACACATTCGTCAGGGCATGGACATAAGGATGAAATGTCAGGAGAAGTAACTCGTATTTTGACGTAACTGTGTTTAAATCTAATTTTTTTTCGATCACATCCACAGGCACGGTCACACTTTGTCGTTTTGAGTATATCTTGGAATTCTTCTGATATACCACCTCTTTTAGATTTTCTTCTTTCTCCTACGCCGATTCCTTTTGATTTAGTTTTTATTTTTCCAAGCCTTTCTGAAGGTGTGATTTCTGGTGGAAGCCCTGCAGCTGTCCGAATCTTTTTAACCAATGCTTTTTCAGATGGAGTTGTGCCTTCAGGCATAGGTAAACCAGCTTCTGCTAATCCTCTCAAAATCCTTTCTTTCTCAGCTGGAGTTTTTCCTGACAAAGGTGTTAATAAGCCTTCAGCTCTTGCTTTGCGCACTACTTCTTTTTCAGATGGTGTTCTTGCTTCAGGTGGAATACCATATTCGCCTTTAATTTTCTGTATTAAAGCTTTTTCTGATGCAGTGTCTCCTTTTGGTAACGGTATACCGAGTTCTGCTAATCCTTTTAAGATTTTTTCCTTTTCTGCCGGAGATTTTCCTTTAAGAGGCGTTAGAAGACCCGCTGCTTTAGCTTTACGCATTTTTGCAGAAGAAACTGGCACTACAGATGGCGCTGGGCCTTCTGCCTTGATTCTTGCAATCAGAGCTTTCTCTGAGGGAGTTCTTCCTTCTGGTAGAGGAACACCCGCTTGTAGCATATTTCTCAAGGCCTTTTCTTTCTGCTGTGTAGTTTTTCCTTCCAGTGGTGATATAAGTCCATCTGCATGGGCTTTTGCCAATTTGGTTCTTTCAGCTGATGTTTTAGGCTCAGGTGGTAAACCCATGTCTTGTCTAACTTTTTTGATTAATTCTTTTTCAGAAGGGGTCCTACCTTCAGGAAGTGGCAGTCCTGCTTTTGCCAAGCCTTTAAGTATTTTTTCTTTTTGTTCTGGAGTTTTTCCTGTAAGTGGGGTAAGCAATCCCTCAGCTTTAGCTTTACGTAATTTTTCAAATGGCATACGAGCTGCTGACGGAATTGGTACAGTAGTGGCTTTAACTTTATCAATCAATGCTTTTTCAGATGGAGTTCGGCCTTCCGGCAAAGGTATTCCCATTTCAGCTTGTCTACGTAGAATTGCTTCTTTCTGAGCTGGAGTTTTGCCTTGTAATGGTGTAATAACTCCGGCAGCTAATGCATTATTGTACTTTCTTTTGGCGTCAGATGTTTTTGGTTCTGGAGGAAGGCCCATATCCTTTCGGACTTTCTCGATTAGAATCTTTTCGGATGGAGTTTTTCCTTCAGGTAAAGGTATCCCATGTTCGGCTAAGCCTCTTAAAATTTTTTCTTTCTGAGCTGGTGTTTTGCCTTCAAGAGGTGTTATTAGACCTGCTGCCTTAGCCTTACGTAACTTTTCCGAAGGAACTGCGAGTAAAGAAGGTTTAGCTTTTGTAGTTGCTTTAACTTTTTGTATCAGTGCCTTTTCTGAAGGCGTTCGTCCTTCTGGTAAGGGAATACCCATTTCGGCTTGTCTCCGTAAAATTGCTTCCTTCTGAGCTGGAGTTTTACCCTCTAATGGAGACATTATTCCAGCTGCATATGCCTTATCATACTTTTCTTTTGATGCTGCTGTTTTTGGTTCTGGTGGAAGACCCATATCTTTACGAACTTTATCAATTAATTTCTTTTCAGATGCGGTTTGTCCTTCGGGTAGAGGTATACCACGTTGAGCTAATCCTCTTAAAATTTTCTCCTTTTGTGCTGGTGTCTTTCCCGTTAAAGGTGTCAAAAGTCCTGCGGCTTTTGCTTCTTTTAACTTTGCCGATGGTATTCCTTTAGCTGCCGGTTCTTTTCCTTTAACTGCCCTGTCCGACATTGGGGTCAAGAGAGGACAAATACATTCATCACTTGGCCCTTTTCCTTCTTTTATGTTTTTAGCGGTTTTTTTATCCAATTTTTTTGCAGCATCAGGTGGCAAAGGCGCTGGCCCTAAATCTTCTTTGCCTGGTAGAGGAGCGCTGGCTTTAACTTTTTCAATTAATGCTTTTTCGGATGGTGTACGGCCTTCTGGTAATGGAATACCCATTTCAGCTTGTCGCCTTAGGATTGCTTCTTTCTGAGCTGGAGTTTTGCCTTCTAATGGAGTAATAATTCCGGCAGCTAATGCTTCGTTATATTTTTGTCGAGCAGCAGAAGTTTTCGGCTCAGGTGGTAAGCCCATGTCTTTCCTAACTTTTTCAATTAACTTCTTTTCAGATGCAGTTTTTCCTTCAGGTAAAGGTATTCCATGTTCTGCTAAGCCTCTTAAAATTTTCTCTTTCTGAGCTGGGGTTTTTCCTTCTAGGGGGGTTATTAAACCTGCAGCTTTAGCTTTGCGCAATTTTTCTGATGGAATTGAAACTGCCGCTGGTTTCGTTGTAGCCTTAACTTTTTCAATCAATGCCTTTTCTGACGGCGTTCGTCCTTCTGGTAACGGTATTCCCGCTTCAGCCTGCCTACGTAGAATAGCTTCTTTTTGGGCTGGAGTTTTCCCTTCTAATGGTGTTATTATTCCAGCAGCTATTGCATTATTATATTTTTGTCGAGCAGCAGAAGTTTTTGGTTCGGGTGGTAAACCCATGTCTTTCCGAACTTTATCAATTAACTTCTTTTCAGATGCAGTTTTCCCTTCAGGTAATGGTATCCCATGTGCTGCCAAACCTCTCAAAATTTTTTCTTTCTGTTCTGGTGTTTTTCCTTCTAGGGGTGTTATTAAACCAGCTGCTTTTGCTTTTCGTAATTTTTCTGAAGGTATTGGTACAATTGATGGTGCGGCTTTTGTTGTGGCTTTTACTTTTGCAATTAACGCTTTCTCTGATGGAGTTCGCCCTTCCGGTAATGGTATTCCCGCTTCAGCTTGTCTACGTAAAATAGCTTCTTTTTGGGCTGGAGTTTTTCCTTCTAATGGTGTTATTATTCCAGCAGCTATTGCATTATTATATTTTTGTCGAGCAGCAGAAGTTTTTGGTTCGGGTGGTAAACCCATGTCTTTCCGAACTTTTTCAATTAACTTCTTTTCAGATGCAGTTTTTCCTTCAGGTAAAGGTATTCCATGTTCTGCTAAGCCTCTTAAAATTTTTTCTTTTTGTTCTGGGGTTTTTCCTTCTAGGGGTGTTATTAAACCAGCTGCTTTTGCTTTTCGTAATTTTTCTGAAGGTATTGGTACAATTGATGGTGCGGCTTTTGTTGTGGCTTTTACTTTTGCAATTAACGCTTTCTCTGATGGAGTTCGCCCTTCCGGTAATGGTATTCCCGCTTCAGCTTGTCTACGTAAAATAGCTTCTTTTTGGGCTGGAGTTTTCCCTTCTAATGGTGTTATTATTCCAGCAGCTAATGCATTATTATATTTTTGTCGAGCAGCAGAAGTTTTTGGTTCGGGTGGTAAACCCATGTCTTTCCGAACTTTTTCAATTAACTTTTTTTCAGATGCAGTTTTTCCTTCAGGTAGAGGAATCCCATGTTCTGCTAAGCCTCTTAAAATTTTCTCTTTTTGAGCTGGTGTTTTTCCTTCTAGGGGTGTTATCAAACCTGCAGCTTTAGCTTTGCGCAATTTTTCTGAAGGTATTGGTACAATTGATGGTGCGGCCTTTGTTGTGGCTTTTATATTAGCTATTAATGCTTTCTCTGATGGAGTTCGCCCTTCCGGTAACGGTATTCCCGCTTCAGCCTGTCTACGTAGAATAGCTTCTTTTTGGGCTGGAGTTTTCCCTTCTAATGGTGTTATTATTCCAGCAGCTAATGCATTATTATATTTTTGTCGGGCAGCAGAAGTTTTTGGTTCGGGTGGTAAACCCATGTCTTTCCGAACTTTCTCAATTAATTTTTTTTCGGATGCAGTTTTCCCTTCAGGTAATGGTATCCCATGTGCTGCCAGTCCTCTCAAAATTTTCTCTTTCTGAGCTGGGCTTTTTCCTTCTAAGGGTGTCATCAAACCTGCGGCTTTAGCTTTGCGCAATTTTTCTGATGGTATTGAAACTGCGGCTGGTTTTGTTGTAGCCCTTATATTTGCTATCAATGCTTTCTCTGATGGAGTTCGCCCCTCTGGTAACGGTATTCCCGCTTCAGCTTGTCTACGTAGAATAGCTTCTTTTTGGGCTGGAGTTTTTCCTTCTAATGGAGTTATTATGCCAGCAGCAAGTGCTTTATGATATTTTTGTTTTGCAGCTGAAGTTTTTGGTTCTGGTGGCAAACCAAGGTCTTTTCGCACTTTATCAACTAACACTTGTTCAGATGGAGACTTCGGTTCAGGCAAGGGCAAGCCATGCTGTGCTAGGCCCCTAAGAATTTTTTCTTTTTGCTCAGGCGTTTTACCGGCCAATGGCGTCATTAATCCGGCTGCCTTAGCTTTGCGTATTCTCTCAGATGGCAAGTGTATTAAAGATGGTGCCTTTACCGTAGCTCTAACTTTGTCAATTAGTGCCTTTTCTGAGGGAGTTCTACCTTCCGGCAAAGGTATCCCCATTGCAGCTTGTTTTCGTAGAATTGCTTCTTTCTGTGCGGGAGTTTTGCCTTCTAATGGCGTAATGATTCCGGCAGCATAAGCATCATTCATCTTTTGTCTGGCAGCCGAGGTTTTGGGCTCGGGCGGTAAGCCCATTTCCTTTCGAACCTTATCAATTAATTTCTTTTCGGATGCAGTTTTTCCTTCGGGTAATGGTATGCCATGCTCAGCTAAACCTCTCAAAATTTTCTCTTTCTGAGCCGGTGTTTTACCTTCTAAAGGTGTTATTAGACCTGCTGCCTTAGCTTTGCGTAATTTTTCAGATGGGATCGCTGCAGCTGATGGTTTAGGTTTTACTGTAGCTTTTATATTTGCAATCAAAGCTTTCTCAGATGGAGTGCGTCCTTCTGGTAACGGTAAGCCCATTTCAGCTTGTTTTCGTAGAATTGCTTCTTTCTGTGCTGGAGTTTTGCCTTCTAATGGCGTAACGACACCGGCAGCATACGCATTATTAAGTTTACGTCTAGCAGCCGAGGTTTTGGGCTCGGGTGGTAAGCCCATATCTTTTCGAACCTTTTCAATCAATTTCTTTTCAGATGCAGTTTTTCCTTCGGGTAAAGGTATGCCATGCGCAGCTAAACCTCTCAAAATTTTCTCTTTTTGGGCGGGTGTTTTACCTTCTAAGGGTGTTATAAGTCCTGCTGCCTTAGCTTTGCGCAATTTTTCAGATGGGATCGCAGTAATTGCAGATGGTTTAGGTTTTACTGTTGCTTTTATATTTGCAATTAAAACTTTTTCAGATGGAGTGCGTCCTTCTGGTAACGGTATTCCCATTTCAGCTTGTGCTCTTAAAATTTTCTCCTTTTCCGCTGGTGTTTTGCCTTCTAATGGTACAATCAAACCTGCAGCTTGAGCCTTTTCGTATTTCGCTTTCTGTGCAGCAGTTTGAGGTTCAGGGGGTAATCCCATTTCACGACGAACTTTATCTATTATCTGCTTGTCGGATGGAGTTTTACCTTCAGGGAGCGGAAGGCCTCGTTCAGCTAAACCTCTTAATATTTTTTCTTTTTGAGCAGGAGTTTTTCCAGTTAATGGTGTAAGCAATCCAGCAGCTTTTGCTTGTCTTAATTTCTCACTAGTAATTTTACCTGGTTCTTTTAACATTTTTGATGGCCTAACTCTTTCCCCTTCAGGAGTTAGAAGCGGACAAATACATTCGTCACTAGGGCCCTTTCCTTCTTTCATGACTTTAGCTGTTTTTTCATCTAATTTTTTTGCCTTTTCGGGTGGAAGAGCTGGTGGAGGCCCTGCCAAAATTTTCTTTATTAAAGCTCTTTCTTTTCTATTGCGTCCTTGAGGTAGAGGTATGCCCATGTCGTGTTGTGCTCTTAGAATTCTTTCCTTTTGCTCTGGAGTTTTTCCTTCTAATGGTGTAATTATACCGGCTGCTTGAGCTTTTTGATATTTAGCTTTTTCAGCAGGTGTTGTGGGTTCGGGTGGAAGGCCCATGTCCTTTCGAACTTTATCTATGATTTTCCTTTCGGATGCGGTTTTAGCTTCCGGCAAAGGAATACCATGAGCCGCTAAGCCTCTTAAAATTTTTTCTTTTTGTTTTGGTGTTTTTCCCGTAAGTGGAGTGAGCAAGCCAGCTGCTTTAGCTTTCCGTAGTTTTTCTGAAGGAATTGCAACTGCAGATGGCGCGGCTTTTGTTGTGGCCTTAACTTTTTCAATCAATGCCTTTTCTGACGGCGTTCGTCCTTCTGGTAACGGTATTCCCGCTTCAGCTTGTTTACGAAGAATAGCTTCTTTCTGAGCTGGAGTTTTACCCTCTAATGGAGTAATAATTCCAGCTGCATATGCCTTATCTAACTTTCGCTTTGCGTCGGATGTTTTTGGTTCTGGAGGAAGGCCCATATCCTTTCGGACTTTTTCAATTAACTTCTTTTCAGATGCGGTTTTCCCTTCAGGTAAAGGGATTCCATGTTCAGCTAAGCCTCTAAGGATCTTCTCCTTTTGTTCCGGAGTTTTTCCTTCTAAGGGTGTTATTAAACCAGCTGCCTTAGCTTTGCGTAGTTTTTCTGAAGGAATTACAACTGCAGACGGCGCGGCTTTTGTTGTGGCCTTTACTTTTTCAATCAATGCCTTTTCTGACGGCGTTCGTCCTTCTGGTAACGGTATTCCCGCTTCAGCCTGTTTACGAAGAATAGCTTCTTTCTGAGCTGGAGTTTTACCCTCTAAAGGAGTAATAATTCCAGCGGCATATGCTTTATCTAACTTATGTTTTTCAGCTGCTGTTTTAGGTTCTGGTGGAAGACCCAAGTCTTTCCTTACTTTGTCGATGATTTTCTTTTCTGATGCCGTTTTCCCTTCTGGTAAAGGTATACCATGTTCTGCTAAACCTCTTAAAATTTTCTCTCTTTGGGCTGGACTTTTTCCTGCTAAGGGAGTAAACAAACCAGCTGCTTTAGCTTTGCGTAATTTATCTGAAGGAATTGCAACTACAGATGGCGCGGCTTTTGTTGTGGCCTTAACTTTTTCAATCAATGCCTTTTCAGATGGTGTTCGTCCTTCTGGTAATGGTATGCCCATTTCAGCTTGTTTTCTTAGAATCGCTTCTTTTTGAGCTGGAGTTTTTCCTTCAAGAGGAGTTATTACACCAGCTGCATGTGCCTGATTGTATTTTCTTCTTGCACTTGAAGTTTTTGGCTCTGGTGGAAGGCCCATATCTTTCCGAACTTTTTCAATTAACTTCTTTTCGGAAGCAGTTTTCCCTTCAGGTAAAGGTATACCATGTTCTACTAAACCTCTCAAGATTTTTTCTTTTTGTTCCGGAGTTTTTCCTGCTAGAGGTGTAATCAGACCAGCTGCTTTTGCTTTGCGTAATTTTTCAGAAGGAATTACAAGTACAGATGGTGGGGGTTTTGTTGTAGCTTTTATTTTTTGTATCAGTGCCTTTTCAGATGGTGTCCGTCCTTCTGGCAATGGTATGCCTGCTTCAGCTTGTTTGCGAAGAATAGCTTCTTTCTGAGCTGGAGTTTTACCCTCTAATGGGGTTATAATTCCAGCGGCGTAGGCTTTGTCATATCTTCTTTTGACATCAGACGTCGTCGGCTCTGGTGGAAGACCCATGTCTTTTCGAACTTTATCTATGAGTTTTCTTTCAGATGCGGTTTTTCCTTCAGGTAAAGGGATCCCATGTTCTGCTAAGCCTCTTAAAATTTTCTCTTTCTGAGCTGGAGTTTTTCCTTCTAAGGGTGTGATCAAACCAGCTGCTTTTGCTTTACGTAATTTTTCAGAAGGAATTGCAGCCACTGATGGAGCTGCTTTTGTAGTGGCTTTTACCTTTGCAATTAAAGCCTTTTCTGATGCAGTTCTTCCTTCTGGTAATGGTATACCCATTTCTGCTTGTTTTCGTAGAATCGCTTCTTTCTGAGCTGGAGTTTTTCCTTCAAGAGGAGTTATTACACCACCAGCTACTAGTGCCTTATTATACTTTCGTTTTGCGTCGGATGTTTTTGGTTCTGGAGGAAGGCCCATATCCTTTCGAACTTTATCAATCAATTTCTTTTCAGATGCAGTTTTCCCCTCAGGTAAAGGGATTCCATGAGCTACTAAACCTCTTAAAATTTTCTCTTTCTGTTCTGGGGTTTTTCCTTCTAAGGGTGTGATTAAACCAGCTGCTTTTGCTTTGCGTAATTTTTCTGATGGAATTGGAACTACAGACGGCACGGCTTTTGTAGTGGCCTTAACTTTTTCAATCAATGCTTTTTCTGACGGCGTTCGTCCTTCTGGTAACGGTATTCCCGCTTCAGCTTGTTTTCGTAAAATAGCTTCTTTCTGAGCTGGAGTTTTACCCTCTAATGGAGTAATAATTCCAGCTGCATATGCCTTATCTAACTTTTGTCTTGCAGCTGATGTTTTTGGTTCTGGAGGAAGGCCCATATCCTTTCGGACTTTTTCAATTAACTTCTTTTCAGATGCGGTTTTTCCTTCAGGTAATGGGATTCCATGTTCAGCTAAGCCTCTAAGGATCTTTTCCTTTTGTTCCGGAGTTTTTCCTTCTAAGGGTGTTATGAGACCTGCTGCCTTTGCTTTGCGTAATTTAGCAGATGGGATCGCTGCAACCGATGGTTTAGGTTTCACTGTTGCTTTTATATTTGCAATCAAAGCTTTTTCAGATGGAGTTCGTCCTTCCGGTAATGGTATTCCCGCTTCGGCCTGTTTACGTAAAATAGCTTCTTTTTGGGCTGGAGTTTTTCCTTCTAATGGTGTTATGATACCCGCATTCATTGCATTATTGTATTTTTGCCTCTCTTTTTCATTTTTAGGCTCAGGAGGTAGCCCCATTTCCTTGCGAACTTTATCATTAAGTTTTCTTTCTGATGCAGTTGTCGGTTCAGGTAAAGGAATACCATGAGCAGCTAAACCTCTAAGAATTTTTTCTTTTTGTTCTGGTGTTTTTCCAGCTAGAGGCGTCAGTAGCCCTGCTGCTTTTGCTTTACGGAGTTTTTCTGACGGGACTTGTACTGGTGCTCCTACACTGGCCTTAATTTTTTTAATCAGTGCTTTTTCGGAAGGTGTTCGACCTTCTGGGAGTGGTAATCCTAATTCAGCTTGCCGTTGAAGAATTTTTTCTTTTTGAGCGGGGGTTTTGCCTTCGAGAGGAACAATCAATCCTTCAGCTTCAGCTTTTCTAAACTTTTCCTGTTCAGCAGGTGTCATTGGGACTTGAGGCATACCCAGAGAAGTACGTACTTTCTTAATCAACTCTTTCTCAGAAGGCGTTTTTCCTTCAGGAAGTGGGGCTCCTGTCATAGCTAACTCTCTTAGTATTTTTTCTTTTTCTTTTGGTGATTTACCTACCATAGCTGCTTCTGCTTCTTTAGTTTTCTTGCTTAATTCCTTTTTCTTTGCTTTGGTACTTAATGTTTCCATGGCAGCAACTGATTTTCTTACTTCACCAGCTCGCCTTTCTTCTCGAGGCAAATGACCACAAAGAATACAATTGCAGTTATCACAGTTTTTCTTTTTATAGCAGTCGTATAGACTTTTCATAACTTCAAACATGGCGTCAGAGTTACAAGAACAACAACAACTCTCCTCTTTAGTGCTTAATTGACATCTATAAACTTTGAAACTAGTTTGTAATGGAGTTTTAGTTTTTTGTGAGTATTCAATGGGTATATGATATCCTGAAACTACATTTACTATGTATGTGTTTTCATGCGCACGAAATGACCTCTTTTTCATTATTTTAGATCCTTTTACTATGATTTTTTGTTGCCTGTTAGTATTCGTTTCAGGCCAGCTGCTACGTTTTTGTATTGTATTTGTACGAGAAACACTAGAGCCTATTATTTGTGTAGCTGCATATTTATAAATTTTATACTTTCTGCTATTGTGGTCATATTCTCTTAAAGTTTCCATGTTGTTTTCTTTCTCTAGTGATTTGTAGAGTATATCATCTCCACTCTGGCAGATCGGAGTGCAGCCCACTGAATGTTTGTGTTTGGGAGACATGATTACGCTAATTTTGTCGTCCATGTTGCATGCCAGAGTAACTTTCTTTGAACGTTTTCTCGTACGTGATGTTCTTGAATATTTGTTGCCCAGGAAGCTACGTGCACTTTCGTCGTCTGCCATAGTTACCACAAAAATTTACATTACTAATATGAATTACCGATTTATCATAATTAAGTTTCTAGTTTTCTATCTGCACTGGATCAAATCGTAGATGTGAAGCAAACTGAAATAAATAATGCAGTTTAAGAGTGGGACATAAGATCTGTACAAGTCGAAAGTCAGATACCTGCTACGATTATCGAGATACAAAAGGTTTATATTATTATATAATAGGAGAAAAGTGGTCTTTGCGGGGCCATAATACCGACATTGCACATATAACACACGTCTTAACGTGTTTAATAGGTATCTAAGTATTCAAGATGTACCTAAGTAGTCGGTCTTTTATATTGATTGTCAAGGTTTTTAACTTAAGGGGCTACATGAATTTGTCTCTAGTGAGCCCTAGATAACCCTTCAGACTACTTTATGAACTACTGTTTACAGTTTGAAGTGAAAACGTGAAGCTTTTCTTCGCACATTAAAATTTGTGAAAACGTCTACTTATGGCAAATATGCGAAGAAAAGCTCGTTTTCGCCTTAAACTGTAAACAGTAGTTCATAAATTAGTTTGAAGCGTTATCTAGGGCTTACTAGAGACAAAATTTTATATCATATCTCAGTTTCCTTTCAAATAATTTATTTCAAATGGGGGCAGCACTGGACCCCGAAAAATTCATGTAGCGACTAGGCCCCCAGGGCCTCGGTTTTGATAATTTTGAGAGTTCTGTAGCCAGTTCGTCCGTCCGCGACTTAGCTCAGAGACTGTTTGTACTAGATAGCTGTAATTTTGCATTGGTAATTTATTATTACACTATCTGACCCGGCGAACTTTATTACGCCCGACCCCGTTCCTTTTTCCATTTTTTCTCACCGTTTAAACCTTCCCTGGACTACGACAAACATTTCAAAACCAAAATTAGCTAAATCGGCCCAGCCGTTCTCGAGTTTTAGCGAGACAAACGATCAGCAATTGGTTTTTATACATATATAATATATACAGGCTGACTTTTAAACCACCAGCCAAATTTTTGGAGCAAGTTCAGTCCATGATACTGAACTACTTTCTATAAAAAAAATTATTAAAAATCCATGAAAATTTTTCGTCCTCCCATAGAAAATCCGTTTGACTGAGCGCTGATTTGTATGAAAAGGCGAATTTTTATTTTAGTTTTTCGTTAATTGTTTTTATGGAAAGTAGTTCAGTATCATGGACTGAACTTGCTCCAAAAATTTGGCTGGTGGTTTAAAAGTCCACCTGTATATAGAGTATACTGACAAAGTAGTAATAGTAGTTTTTAACACATTAGCTCGGAAAGTGCTAATTTCCACACTTACGCGCACACACACACACACTTAATTGAAATAGTGCGGTAAATTTACTACCGACAAAAGAGCTGTAAAATGTATTAATAGCACTTTACAAACGAATGTGTTGAAAAATAAAATGTTGATTTTTTTTTGTGTAGGTAGCTCCACTATCCGTAAACTAAGGATGATATTTTTTTTCGCTTGTATTCCATAGGGAGGGGTATCCAAAATTAGAATTTGTCATCATTTGTACGCTCAATATTGCTTGACACTGAAACGCGGACACGCACGGTTATCATGCTGCTTTTGAAGTAAATCCAGCTGCTCACAAAATTTCACGAAAATTGGTTAAGAAATGAATCATATAGAGGAGAGGATATTGGGCAATGCATTTTTGAAGTGAAAACATTTAAAAGCGCGTTGGGCATTTTTTCAGATGGGGGAAAAGCCATTGAACTCGCGACACTGTTACCGACACCAATTTGTTCAAGTTTTAACATCTGTCGGCATTCGCGGAGAGCCATTTTTTAAATCTGAAACGTTAAGAGTCGTTTGTCTGTCATAGAACTCACAGCTCTATACTAACCATACTTTACTACCCATCGACACGACGAAGAAGAAGAAGACTACCCATAAAATGCAACCTATTACTAGCTAGTAGTCAACCAACAGCAGGCTGAATAACCCTGACCCTGCGAGCGTGATGACATTGAAAATGTGTTAGCTTTATTAGCTTGTGAATGTACCCTACTTTGTACACTTGAGTTATCTGCTTGAACCTACCTAAAGAAAGAAGAAATATAAATTTGTACTTACACATCACTTTTGGTATAAAATAAATTTGTATAATTTTTATTAAGTTGTGGTGTTTTTTTATTTCATATTTACATTATTTATATTATAAAAATTCTTTACAAAATATTTTGTAACCTGGTTGCTGACATTTCATTTTTCTGACAGACTATTTTCTTATTTAAATAGCTTTTCTTTTTTATTATTTTTACACAAGTAGTTTTTATATTATTAATTTTCTCTTTGTATAATAGTTGGTTATCTACGTTTATTGTTCTTTGCTCAGTTTCTTTGCAAGTTCTTTGAGTTTTTCTTTACTTGGTTAGGGTCAAACCCGCCAGTGTATAGACCTCGGTATATTGCGAAGAAAAGAAAAAATATGATGGACTAGAATACAGATATCATAATTAGCCATTGTACTTTTCTGTATCCATCCCGTAAGGGTTGGTTGGCATGGCCGGCAAACTAAATTGTTTTACAAGGCATGCCAATGAATTTTTTTTCATTGCCGTGGCCTCGTGTTTCATTTCCGTGATTTATGTTTTCATCGCCATAGTACGAGTATGTAAAGGGATGATCTAAGGTATAGCCAGGTGGTCCCATAGAAATTTTATTAAAATTGGTTGTGTGGTGTTTTTTAAACGAAAGTAACTAGAAAAAATATGTCGTAGTAATACAATTGTTTGAATATTTCGTTTTTCTGGCATTCAACTGATTGCATTGAGCTGGTCGGTTTTTTGTTTTAAAAAAATATAAATAGAATAGTTAATTATTTATTTATCATAATCATGCGATGCAGATAGCAACCTATTACCTTTTTAGGGTTCCGTACAAAAAATGAAAAAAAAACGGAACCCTTATAGGATCACTCGTGCGTCTGTCTGTAAATAAGTGAGACAAATTGGATAGTATAATAACTGTCTCGGCCAGTTCACACCGAGACGCGATACGACGTGGCGTGCAGCCGTGCACTTTTGTAGAAAGTCTACTTACCCAAAAGGATATAAGCAAGCAACGAAATTAATATTTTCTTAGACAACAAGTTTCATATTTTTTTAAAAATGCACGCCACTTCTCTTCACTTCGGGCCTCGGTATGAGCTGACCTTTAGGCTTTCTAGATCTTGGGCTTTGGCTTGATACCAAACATGTCACTGGCATTGTCAGTAATACGTCAATGATGACTAGCTTGCTACATAATCAGTAACAGTAAGGATGACTTATCACCGTCTAGAGTAATTTTTTTCTATGCTTATCACTGTGATTTACTTGAAGCTTGGAATGTACCTTCCTCAATTTTCATTTTGACTCGTGCCCTGCGTCTAATTTACAAATTAATGTAGTAAAAAAAGTAATCGAACTGTAAGATTACAAAAAAATGTAACGGCATGCCCTGTAAATGTGCAGGTGTGAAGTACGAGAAATGCTCCTGTAAATATGTGGCTACCACTTGCCCGTTGGGCCAGGGACCTTCTGAAGGAGCCTATGTGGTGCTAACGCGGGGCCATGGCTCGGCCTTCAAGTTTCAGAAGGCCAATGACGTCGACGCGAGGAAACGTGGAGTGGTGACCAGGATAACTGAAAACCTCTACGACAAATGCGCTGCGTATAATCTGAGGCAAGTACAGGACTTATTGCTGATAGTTTCTTACATGTTTGTCTAGAAGAAGTCATATTAGTCTGCGAGCGGTGTGTGTGACCTAGCGGTTTATGCCTGGCTCTGCGTCTGTGAGGCACAAGTTCCATCCTCTTTAAGCGCGACTTGTACATCTGTCCATTGTCTTTGCCTACGGCTGTGGGAAACAGGCGTGATAGCACAGCAGACAGAGTATTACGTACAGAATGGAATCTCCTAAGTGATGTGAACACTTCCATCATATGATGGAACCCAGTGATTGAAAAAGTAAAAACGCGTAAGTCAGTGTCGAACAGACAGATACAGCTAGTGTAGTGTGTACCGGGGTTAATATGTAAATATAAAGACAATGTGGGTAGTGTTATTATCAAAAAATCTGCGTTCACCATCAGCAAGACGACACCGCTGCTCTCCAGTCAATCTGCGACCACGAAAGGTATAACTCTTTTTCGGAACGTTAGACAAAACAATAAAAAAGGTTCGTGCTAAGTCCCGTTATATATATATAAATCATGTGATCAAAGCGCGATAGTTTAAAAACCAACAATCATTAATATCCAGATACTGCCCGCTACGGCAGCACGGAAACAAGAATCCTCTGCGGGGGGCCATGCGGGACCTGCTGCTGTTGGCCTGCTTTCTCCTCGCCAACTTCGTGGTCTTCCTCACAATCTTATTTCGGATCGTGGCCAATGTCTTCTGTCTCTTGTTTGACTCCGTCTGTTTTCTCAAAAGGTGAGTACGGCCGATCTTGGAACGATATTTTTCATTAATACTTTTGTAGACAAGCTGGTGCGAGTCGGCAATACTGATTTTTCAACGTCTCATTCAAATTTTTATCCGATGATCGCACTTATTATGTCATCATCATCATCATCATCATCCCAGCCCTTCTTCCGCCCACTGCTGAGCATAGGCCTCTCTTCGTCGACGCCACCCATCTCCTGTGCTGCTCTCATCCAGGTGCGACCCGTTCTTACGAGTATTATGTATTTGAGACGAATGTTTACTTATACTTACACTATGCTATTATACTTTAAAGTAGTAACTTAAGAGTTCCCTTACCCTAGACCATAGTTCATAAAATAATTGAAAGGGCTATCTAGTGCATGACGAAGAGCAATATGGAAATTATCACCATATTTACGAGTTAACAATTTATTTCACACTTCAAGGCCATTTGCCTTTATCTTCACCTTAAAAGAGAATATACATAAATAAAAAATAAAAACTAGACTACGTCTGTATGGATAAGTCTAGGGTAAGGGGACTTTTAGGGTTTGTTGGCCACTAACACTTGCATGCAAAAGAAAGAGGCCAGGAGTGCTATTTTCAAATCGGGAGTAAATTAAAGGTGCATGTTTGAATTTGAATCGATCTTACGCGAAGGATTTCCACGAGTAGTTTTTACCACTCGTAATTTTGACATTTGTAGCTTACACGTGTCAAAGAAACCTTCGTGTACTTTCTCATGGAAAAACCGTTCCGTCTCACGCTGCTTTTTTATTTATGTTGAAATGTTTGCTACTACATGTTTTGTGTTTCGCTTACTCCCTCAATGAAAAATAGCACTCCGAAGGTTCGTATTGCATACAATACGAACCTTATATTTCATCGATACATACAGCACGTTATACAGCTCAAGCTCTATGAGTCGGTAGCTGGCTACGCCGTTGAGTACTACACGTTTCGTAGCATTGTGGTAGGCGTGTGCTACGGATCTCGTAGCAATTGACAGCGTAGGCAACGTTGTAGCATCTTCTACAAGTCTATCCCGTAACTTCAGAAACTTCTAGAAATGTTTTACACCACCCCGGCTGTAAAATACTTACTTCCTGGTCTGGGGAAGACGTAAAAGATAATAAATAAATATACAGGCTGATTTTTTATCCACCTGCTAAATTTTTGGAGCAGTTTAGTCCATGATACCTCTTAATAAAAATACTCTTATACAAGTGTCGGCACCAATAAAAATAAAATTCAAGATGGCTCCCCTTTTTTTAAATGGTCTTAGGGTTCAGAAGGTTCGCCCTGCCAAAGGAAACCTTTTGATCACCAAACGCCGTATTTTGGGTTTTTATGTCGTAAACACACGCTACTAAATCCGTTTGGCTGAGCGCTGATTTGTATGCGAGGACGAAAAATTTTTATCAATTTTTCATAACTTTTTTTTATAGAAAGTAGCTCAGTATCATAAACTGAACTTGCTACAAAAATTTTGCAGGTGGATAAAAAGTCAGCCTGTATAAGGACACGGATTGAGCAAGCCCTAACGTAAGTTTTAAACTTGTATAATGAGATACTGACTTAACGATACAATATTTTATAATAAATACATATAGTATATATAAACACGCAAGACCCAAGACCGTTTGGGAAAGATCATTTTCCATCTTGCCCTAGCTGGGGATCGAACGCAGAACCACCGGAGTGGCAGACTAGCGTGTTAACTATATCTCATTGTCATAAATCCAATTGCTAATTTCATATAGTTTATGTTATAATTAGAGATCTGCTATTCAGATGCATAATTACCTACCTAGAGTTGAGATGTTGGCTATTGAGAAAAGCATATTTTTAACGAAAACATCCCGCGATCCCGGGAAACTCAAATTTAAGTTACACTCCGTGAGAATATATACTAAGCCCGTTATAAAATATAGAAACAGTTTTCAAATCCATGAATCATGGAATTTAATTTTTTAATTAAAATATCCGAAGCCGCTTGCTTAATTTGCTAGCAAAAAAATTACTTTAGGTAAATATGTTTTCAATTATGCGATCTCTAGTTATAATCGATAAAATATTAATTAAACTTGTAAGCCATATTCTTTTCTTTACGGCCTCTAAGAAAACGGATGCGCGGGCTGCAAGCAGCCAGCGGTTTTTGGTGCAGCTGTTGAAGTTAGTAGGAATCTATGTCAGTTGAGAAAATGGGTAAAAAGTACAGTCAGGACATAAAAGTCTGTCGGGCCCGCTGTACACAGAGGTTCTTATGTGTTTATAAAATACTGTATAGCTATAAGTACTAACACTAGTTTTAAGTTAATGTATACTAACAAATCAATATTTGTTAGTATCCAATGATCATAGTTATCTGAAAATAAAAGAATTGAATTGAAAAAAAACTGGTCAAACCTTCTATAATATACATATTATAGCCAATCGACTCGAAAGAAGAAGAAGTATCTAAATATGTTTGCAGTTTTGAGTTCCACGGGGTGCTTTACCCCAGCATACTAAATTCCAGACACCCTCGATATTCCAGTAGGACGTTATGAACGAATTAAGTTAAAATGCTAAATTCCAGACGCCATCTTGAATTCTAAGCAAAAATTCAGATTTGGATTCCGCTATAAAACGAGAACTAACGTTAGAACTTGATTTTAAACATAAACACTCAATTTAATATAAAGAATTTGACAGTAACGAACGACTGAAGGGATAACCAAAGAACAATAACACATCCTTGCTGATCTGGGAGAAAAAAAAATCATTGTATTGCTATTCTTTCCTCACAGATCGTAAAAGCCAATCGTGGGAATGGGTTCAAACCGATCACTATTATGATTTTTTACCTTCATGCCCACCATCACGCTAAAAGTGGTCTAGGCGTTATCGTCCTAGGCTCTGTCTCTTTTAAGGATAAAGACGTGATAGTGTATTGTATTATATTGTATTGTATTGATAACATATAGTGAGAGGTATTCTTATACTCAGATAAGGGGTTCTTATACCTCCCGCACTATGCCACCTCTGTCAACTTAATTTGGGTGATGGTTTAAACCTAGTAAGTGTGTCTGCGTTTTATAATAATACGGTATGTGTTTATTATATGTACTTACAAACTTTTCTCCCTCAGGTACATGTCATCAAAATTAACCAATTCTAGTCACACTCCGCTGCCCGCTAATGTTGTGCGCTCCTGAACTATCCTGAATACTGTACATTCGCTAATTAAAATCAAAAATATAGTGACCTTACTTGTTTTATTTACCGACTTCAAAAATGAGGTTATCAATTCGTCGGAATCTTTTTTTATGTATGTTCCCCGATCTGTGTGGTTTCCGGCAGAGTAGAACAGGACCACTCCAAGTCTTCCCGTGGATGTCGTAGAAAGTGATTTAGGAAACGCAAGCTAAACAAAGCTTATAAACACCAATGAGACCTATCAAACCTGTCTGGCCAGCGTGGAGAGTGTAGGCCAAATCCTCTGACTGCTCTGGCCGTGGGGCGTGCACCTGCAGTGGAGACTAAAAAGACCTGATGATGATGAAATTCGGATTACTCGAAGACGCCTTGATCGATTTAAAAAATTCTATTTTTGTTTGAAAGGATATACTTTCCAGGTGGCCACATAGAAATTTTAGTATTAAAAATGAATGTAATTACTTGAAGATTAACTCCTAAATAAGGTAGGTACTTTTATTGCTGCTTTCTGGGATGCACCTTATATTATTTATTTATATAAAAAGGTACAATTACAGTGTTAAATTAAAAATTAACTTATACATTAAAATTTTATATATAGACACCAATTAATAGTGACATTATAATGTGCACAAGTTCGTGCGTTCAGAGCCATCTAGTGTACTCAGTGAGTTATTGAGTTGCTCGGTGAGCTTTCTAGGTACATAGCACCTTTCAGAACTTCCCTTGCTCTTTTTACAGTCCATTCGTAGTTTCGTGGATGTGGCACAGATGTCGCCACATGCCGAGGGGTATTTGCCACTCTGAGTACTGAAACCTGAGACTGAAACATATGGAGCCGCCATATTGTTCTATACGAACAATCAATTATACAAATATGATGTACATCGTCATTGAACTCATAAACATGTAGCCATCTCAGTTTAACTTACCTACCATCCTCCATGTAAAAAGAGACAACAATATATTTATCTGAACTATTTCCAGAAAAATTCAAAAGTGACGTCACAGAAATGCCTAGTTGTGGCCGTTTTGCCATTTTGGTTTCTCGCTTTAACAAGTACATTGGTTGTCAGTGCCAGTTGTTTTTGCAGTATTTTGTTTATTTTGTGCTTTAATTCGTGACTAAATCTTGTTTATAGTGCTATACAAAGAGAAATAAAACAACAAAGAACATGCCTAACTGCAGTGTTTTAGGTTGCGGCATCAAAAAGAGCAAAAAGCGACCAAATATATCATTACACCGGTACGTATTATAATTCTGAATATCAAACAATACGGTAAATCTTGTATGTTTTTGCTTTTTAATAAATTCTTTATGGATTATTTATACTAAATTCAGCTTGTACTACGTTTTTGTAGAATTTATTAGAGTATTTTTCTAAATTTTACAAAATAAAAATAAACAGTTCTTTTGTCGATAGAGTCGACCCTCAAGCCATTTTTTCATATCGACCTATCGATGATTTCAAGTATGATTTAATACCTTTCTTTCATTCTAGGTTACCTAAAAATGATCAAAAAAAGAAAATGTGGCTGGATGCAATAGGTGTGGAAATTTTAAGTCATATAAGAAGTCCATTTTCGTTTGCTCCCTGCATTTGAGGAATCTTGTTTTAATTTTCTCATTTCAAATTTCATTTAAACATATGTTGTATATATTTTTGTAATCCTTAAATAAAATCCTTTAATTTGATACCCCACTCGACAGGTTTTGAAGAAAAAAGATTTTTCATGCCGCGCAATTTGGCACCAAAAATCCTCTATTTTGATTTCCAATAATCTTAACCATTAGTGAGTGCTTAAGAGTTAAGACGAATCTAACTACGTATAATTTATTAAAATCGGTTAGTAGTTACGTTGAGGGATCATAGGTCCACTCCACCGGACATACATACATATTTACACATACATACATTTCGAAAATTTTTCAAATTTGTCAAAACTTTTTTGTTACTGTTATTAAGACGCAACTTTTTTGTCTGAACAACTTTTTTATCCGATAAACTTCAACGGATGAGGGTGAGTCGCGAGGTTTACAGCTCACAGATACACTGGTATGTATTAGGCTAAGCATAGACATTTTAACACAATAATCTTTTGTTATGAAATAAATGAAAATGAAAGGTCAATCAAATACATAACCCTCCTTTTGGGCTTTGCCGCAGCCGGGTAAAAAAATAATCAGTTTCCTTAAAATGCTCGCAAAATTATCAAAAATATATCGATATCTTAACAACAACACAATCAAAGAGTGGTGTAGGCCTTTGACTGCTGCAAGGGAGCTTCTGGCGACAAATCTATACGAGTCCATAGGTTTACATAGACGATTGAGTGGTGGACGACGCCCGAAGATGCCCACACAGTCCGCAAAATAAATATCACTACTGCCGTACTATGACTATCCATAACTATTTTACACATTGTTCATGTCATGAGCATTTATAACACCAAACAACACCAATTTAATATTATAAAGTCCACTAAAATCAATTTGCAAAATAATTTAAAGCAAGCCCCAACCGAACCCCTTGACTTCCCGCCAAAAACTCCTATATATATTATATTTATATATAAAAAAAAAAAATATACGGACAAATCACACTGATTAAGCTAGCCTTAAGTCAAGTATAAATATATCTATATATACATATATATATATCAAATATAAAATATATATATGTAAATATAATATATATATATATATATATAATAATATAAATATATTATATTTATATATACATATATCTATATATAAATATATATCTATAAATAATATGGAGGAAGGAACGAGAACGGGCGGAGCGAAGTTCGCCGGGTCAGCTAGTATAAAATATTGTTTTGGATATTCCTAGTTATGCCCTAATCGACTAAACGCTATCTAAATATATATATCTATAGATAGATGCATATACCAGAAAATATACTTTTCGAAGCGAGTATAGTTCTCGCTTGAACAATCCGTCGTTTGTATACATGTGCCTATTTGGGTATATGTATGTGGGAGTATGTACATCTATGTTTGTCAAAGAGCAATAACCCATAGAGGTAATATATCCCATCCCATGTAGACACCATCACCGATTTAAATTCTGACCATGGCAAGATTTAGTCAAAATTTACTCAAAATTAGTCACCAAATATAAAATTTTGTCAGTCTGTAGTTTAGAAGTTACAAGCATGTTTTAGTGGCCAAGCCAGGAAGCATGCTTTCTGGCGTGGATACCTCCAAATCTCCGAAACTACAGCACCATATCTCTGATGTTTGTAGGACGATAACTCGATTTTTCTGTACGAGCAGATCAATAAATTCAAAATTAATTTTCATTTTTAGCTACACAAGCCCTAGCGATACGTTTAGATCCTTCAGTCGTAGAAAGTCCACTATAAAACACCAGAATCTCTTGGGGAAAGCCGGTGGGTGAATGGGTCGCAGCTCATCAAAATGTCCACTGTTTGTACAAACGACCACAGTATAAAAATGTCCACAGTACATTATGTCCATTCTTCATTAAGTCTACTTTATCAATGACTAGCTGTGCCCGCGACTTCGTTCGCGTGGTTGTCGGAACGTAATGTTATATAGCCGAAAGCCTTCCTCTATAAATGGACTACCCAACAAAAAAAGAATTTTTCAAATCGGACCATTAGTTCCTGAGATTAGCGCGTTTAAACAAACAAACAAACAAACAAACAAACTCTTCCGCTTTATAATATTAGTATAGATTACTGCACTCAAAATGTTCGACATCGGTATCACACCACTAGTCAGTGGTATCTTTAAACTTTTAAAAGATAGCCAGGGGGTACGGAGCCACCACGGGGTACGGAGCCAGGGGTACGGCTAAGGAGTGCGGTAAGTACAGTCTGAAGGGCGCATTCAGAGGGACACACAACACTACCACGAACCGCCACGAACCGAAATCTACAAGATTTTTGAACCAAAAAGCTATGTGCAAGATCATGAGAAGAGAACAAAATTAACGAAAAATACACTTGTATATTTTATTTCACTATACCAAATAAAACATAACATACATTTTAATAATAATTACAATACGTTTGAGACCTACAACCGAGCTGGAAAATAGTCCTAAAAATAAATTGCTATAAAAATTAATATTCCTCGCCACCTTCGCCCTCGCCCTCTCCGGAGTCCATCCCCACCTCCTCGTAATCCTTCTCGAGAGCAGCTAAGTCCTCGCGGGCCTCGGAGAATTCGCCCTCCTCCATGCCCTCACCGACGTACCAGTGGACGAACGCTCGCTTGGCATACATCAGATCAAACTTGTGGTTCAAACGCGACCAGGCCTCAGCGATGGCAGTGGTATTCGACAACATGCAGACGGCGCGCTGCACCTTAGCCAAGTCACCACCGGGCACGACAGTCGGGGGCTGGTAGTTGATCCCCACTTTGAATCCGGTCGGGCACCAGTCTACAAACTGGATCGTACGCTTGGTCTTTATAGTGCCAATCGCAGCGTTTACGTCCTTGGGCACCACGTCGCCTCGGTACAACATGCAGCAAGCCATATACTTTCCGTGGCGAGGGTCACACTTCACCATCTGGTTGGCTGGCTCGAAGCACGCGTTGGTGATCTCGGCTACAGACAGCTGCTCGTGGTAAGCCTTCTCGGCGGAGATCACAGGGGCGTAAGTCACCAGCGGGAAGTGGATGCGAGGGTAAGGCACCAGATTGGTCTGGAACTCAGTCAAGTCCACATTCAGGGCGCCGTCAAATCTCAGTGAAGCTGTAATCGAAGACACTATCTGTCCAATCAATCTGTTCAAATTAGTGTACGTAGGTCTCTCAATATCCAAGTTCCTTCTGCAAATATCGTAAATCGCTTCATTATCCACCATGAAGGCTGCATCAGAGTGTTCCAGCGTCGTGTGCGTAGTGAGGATAGAGTTGTAGGGTTCCACCACGGCTGTGGATATTTGAGGAGCTGGATAAATAGCGAATTCCAGTTTGGATTTCTTTCCATAGTCCACGGAGAGTCGCTCCATGAGAAGAGACGCGAAGCCCGACCCGGTGCCTCCGCCGAAGGAGTGGAAGATGAGGAAGCCCTGCAGGCCGGTACATTGGTCGGCCAGCTTGCGCACTCTATCCAACACTAAGTCTACTATTTCCTTGCCGATGGTGTAGTGGCCTCTGGCGTAGTTATTGGCGGCGTCTTCCTTGCCAGTGATGAGCTGTTCCGGATGGAACAGCTGCCGGTACGTTCCTGTACGCACTTCGTCTACTACCGTAGGCTCTAAATCTATGAACACTGCTCTTGGGACGTGTTTACCGGCGCCAGTTTCGCTGAAGAAGGTATTGAAGGAGTCGTCGCCGCCGCCCACGGTCTTGTCCGAGGGCATCTGCCCGTCGGGCTGGATGCCATGTTCCAGGCAATACAACTCCCAGCAAGCGTTCCCGATCTGCACGCCGGCCTGGCCGCCGTGAATAGATATGCACTCACGCATTTCTTATATCAAACGATGCACTTAAAAAGATAATATGTCTGCAGCTTTCCACAGTCGCCTTCCGCTCCTTCTAGATTGACGTCGAACTTGGCAATAAACAAAAAACTGTCAGTGATATTCCATAAGCTTCGTATTTGAATATTTTTCAAGCTTTTCTTTTTAAATAACGCCCAGTGTTATTGAGTCGATTTGGTTTGTTTCAATTTTCAATGTGGCTACGCCGTTGCAAGCTATTATTTTATCGATTTTCACTTCACACATATTAGTCGTATACGGTCCCCTTTGGTTTGACATATTTGAATCGGTTAGGTCTCTGGGTTAGTTCGGGTTATGGTTAGTATCATCAAATCCTAGGAGGTTTCAATACTTGGTAATAATTAACGAGATTACAGGTTATATCCATCTATGAGGTCCACGCACGAACACGAACAAAGTCAACGCAGCTCCCTGTTTGGAAAAGTTCGGGCGGTGGAACGCTCGTGAAGGTACCCTGTGAAGCGAATAGATGTCGCTACTTGTAGCGATTTCTCTGAAAAGCCTTAGCTGAAACTATTCCGAGGAACTCTTTCGACATGTTTGCCAACAATATAAGATTATAAAATTACGCATAATATAAGTAAGTATATATGCTATATGGTATGGTTCCGGGTTAGAATAGGACCACTCCATCGCTTCCTGTGGATGTCGTAAGAGGCGAATAAAGGACAAAGCACAAACATCTCATGCTACAATTGCATTCCCAAGAATGGGTAACATCGGGTGGCGGCCGGTGTAAAACTTTACGCACAAATACATTCCCAAAGAGGGTTGACGTCAGGCAGGCGGCCGGTTTTAAAACTATAGCCAAATCATTTAAAGTGTTCCTTCTTAATTTTCCAAGGTCATTGGCATCCTTGGGTGACCATTGACATGGATGTTATAATTGGAGAAGAAAAAGCGGGAAAGCGCACCCCGGGCTCCGAAGCATCACAGCTGAGGATGCAACCGGGAATGCGCATAGACGAAGAAGAAGAAGATATATGCTATATTGCAACAGAAAACACACATAAATAATATTCAAAAATATGTACAGTATAGGTATACAATAGGCAGCCTTATCGCCAAGGCAATCTTTAACACCTTTGGGTGAAAGGAGTTGCGCCGAAAAATAAAAGCACAGAATAAATAATACTAACGTACAGAAGTCTCACTCAGCAAAGAAATTCAAAAAAATATCTACTCAATGTGGCTAGCGATATGGTTTAATTTAGCTCACGTCAGAACTCAGCACCTTTTCGTATAGATACCTAGACCTCCATTGCAAGCCAATTTCATTCTTATTACTCTGGACAAACGATTCGTATAGCTTAATTTTTTTTATTAAAAAAAGATAAAAATTTTTCTTCCTACCATACAAAATCCGTTTGGCTGAGCGCTGATTTGTATGGGGGGACGAAAAATTTTTATCGATTTATATAACTTTTTTTATTGAAAGTTGTTCAGTTACATGGGCTGAGGTACCATCTGAGAGGATTTGCGTTCTTTCATTAACATGATGTATAGTCTTCGGGTGTACTTTCTTATACAGACAAAAGTTTAACAGATATTCGTTATTTAAAAAATTATCATGTCAGAGAATAATCAATATGTAGGTTACTCAGTATAAAGAATTTTTAACATCGACATGAATATATAGACTCGGCGTCTTCCTACACGGCCATGTCCCAGATTCGATTATTCATTCATTCTTCATTCTCATAGACTAAACACGAGAGTAGTACAGAAAGGTCAATATATTTTTACCTACCTACGAGTACGTGGTTCAAATTAAATCCTACATATATTTTAACAAACGCGAATGTTGGTGGTAAGTATGGCTGGATGTACGGATGGGTGTATGGATGGTTGTATAGTTATATAGATTTTTAGATTGTAGACCCACGACTAGCTTTTACGATCTTCACGAAAGGGGAGGCGGCTGCATTCTTAATGTGTTTTTTCTTTGTTTTTTTTTCTTATCATATTTATAAAGGTAAAAGTTAAACTGCACATATCTGTTTCATTGGTAACCTTTTATTATTCTTACTTAAATTCTTTACATAATGTTTTGCACTAGAAGAAGGTGATTTCTTGTACTTGTATACCTATTAGTTTTTTTTTCTTTGTTAGCTATCTATGTATTTAATGTATTATATAATCATACACGTATGCTGCGCAATTGGGCGCCAAAAATCCGCCATTATGCTTTCCAAAAATTTTAACATAGCCTATGACTACTAATGGTATTTATTCTGTGCTATGACACTCAAGTGATTAAGATGAATCTAACCACATATAATTTATCAAAATCTATTTAGCCGTGTAGTAGTTACGAGGAAACAGAATTATAGGGACAAACATAATAAAACATCAAAAATGTGTAAGCAGCCATCTTGGATCCAAAATCTGATAGTAGTTTCAAGTTGCGCGGGGCACCTCAAAGGGCTCAGAAATTTTGTAGGTTTTTGTAACAGAATGTAGGCGTACAGCCCCCACATACAAAACTTTTGAGCCCTCGGAGGTTCTAGTGAGACGTTACGAGATGTGACTTAATTTTATAAAGGATTTATAGGATTTTAGGAAACTTTTGTAAAGCATTTATAGCATATGTAGATAAAAATTATAAATATAAACATTTTTAAACGTTTTACAAACATTAATAACTGAGTAGCAAACAAATAGTTTTTCGATGCATCCATGAAGAAAGTGAAATGTAGGCATATTTATGATGTCTACATTTCACTTCTGTTTTGTTAGTCTATGACGAATTATTCAATCGGTTGACAGATAATTCACTCACTTCATACATTATGGCAGCCGAAATTTGGCAGTCCGTATTTAATTTTCAATCAATGAAATCTAGTTACTTACCGATGGAAAGTTATTCCTTTATATTTTGCTTTATTCTTTGAATTACTAGTGCAGTATCTCAACACACACCAAGGCATTTTTGACAAAGTTGACAGTGTTTTCTTTAATGAATCGTGGAGTGTATTATGCGCGTATTGCTAGCGAGTGACTAATGTGAGGTGAACAGTGATAGCCTATGATGAATAGAACACTACTGTTGTATGTGGCGTCTTCTCTAGTACGTAAGTACATAGATCTCGTTGATTTTTAATAATAGATTTTCGTTGCACAGAAAATCAATAATTAGAATGTTTATTATGAATAATTTGAATTTTATTACAAATAACATTTACTTTTGCGATGTGTCTAATATCAGAATATCAAATTAAATATTATAATTTTTATTAAGTTTAGTGAATATAATATTTATAACCGATAAGTTTGCCCTATTCTAGTAAAATGGATAAAACTGTGGGATAAAACTTTCCCAGTCCACGTTGGTCGCAGTTCTAACCTAACCTAACCTATAAGTTTGCCCTAACCTATATTATGGTAGCGATTTATAATGTATTCTAACTTATTATATGGTATTTAATTTGATTAAACAATATTTTCACTTAATACTTCCTTAAATAATAATTTTCACTTATAATACCACACGAGCTTTTTTCGAGCGCGAGTGATTTTTTCTGAAAAACTTGACGACTTTATTTGTTTGCAGGGAACCTTGAGGGAAATGCCAGATAATTTTGAAGCTCGTGTGGTATTCGGGGGATTATTTTTCCGTCCCGAATGTCGGCCAATAGAATTGCACCATTCGACGTCACGTGGTACAACAGAGAAAATAATCAAAAAATTATCAGTATAATACCATGTAGGTTGTACCACGTGACGTCGAATGGTGCAATTCTATTGGTCGATATTTGGGTCGGAAAAATAATCAGTAAAATAAAATTCCATGAAAGATTATACCGAACAAACAATATTCTTTAAAGAAATATTCTATTGTTAAATGAAAATATGAGATTCTAAAATTCATTGATCTGTGTTTCTATAAATTGTGTTTCATTCAAGTAAATAGTCTTTGAAACAATAATATTTAAAATAAAAATATAAGAATTAAATATTCTATGAAAAATTTTCTGTGAATCGAAATTCTATGAAATTTCAGTCTGTGAAACAAGGTGCACCCATAGTCTTCACTTCAAAAAAAAAAACTACTTGACTATTAAAATATCCAACTAATAAAATGAAAAAAGATATATTTGATGATCCTATTTAGGCCGGAAATTACACGGTCACGGCACACTGACATCGATCTCCTAAATATAGTGAAAATCTCATAAATAGGTAGCTTTATTAATTTCGCTCCCAAGTTGATTAGGTGCTTAGTCAAAGCCGAGATCCAATCTTCAATTTATTAATGACGCCTGCTGGTTCAGTAAAGATATTAGGTACCTACCTCTGACGTCACTTATACATTAATAAGTTTAAACAAATAATTATTAAAAATATATTTTTAAAAACAAGCTTTTATCTAAAACAATGAACTATTAAAATGCTCCTTAAGAATGCGCATGACCCTGATAATAGTTAGAGCGATCTTAAATATTATCAGAAATAACGAAATACTCACTTTGAAATAAAAACACAGCAAAGTTCAGGACTAACTCTATATATTTATGTTTTAAAAAAGACGATAGCTTAAAATTTTCTCAATAGAAAAAAAATTCTAAGTTGTCTCCAAATCACCTCAGAATTATACTAAAACGGAAAGTATTCAAAAAATTACAATAAATTAGCCCTTGTAACTTTGGATTATAATGGTATAAAACATATGACAGCCATCATATGTCTTATTTTTTAAATAATTCTTTGTAAAAACAAAAATCCTCAAAAACCTGAAACGCGTAAACCAGCCTCATTGACCCACCGCGATCTTTCTTCCCCGCATGGCTCACTCTCTCGCTTCGGCAAGAGTAAATTTGTGAGCGTGGAAGCGGGAGAAAAATCTAGATTATCCGCAACAGGCGCAGCCTTAAGACGAAAAGCCCAAACTCGGTGAGGTTATGTTGTTTTATCCCAGAGATACTGTGGCCACCATCCAGCTTCAGCATGAGATCAGGTAAATGGTTCCATAATATTGCTATGTCACCCAACTTACATAAGTACGTAGTTGTGAAACTTGGTTGTGGTGAAGGCCGGAGCAGAAGTTTCAACTCGATTGAAGTGGATCTAATTTAGTTAAGATTTGAATACGGACACACGGACAATTACGGAACTGGTGAAACTAAATAAAGCTTGTAAAAAATATACTTATTTCAGTAAACAGAGGATTTGCTCATAATATGGATATAAATATATATAGGGACAAATCACACTGATTAAGCTAGTCCCAAAGTAAGTTTTAAACTTGTGTTATGGGATACTAACTCAACGAAACTATATTTTATGATAAATACATATATAGATAAACACCCAAGATGATGACTGGTAATGAAAAGTATTATTATTATTAGTCCGTTATCAAAAATGTCAATATTTACAAAAATACGGAGCATTTGACGTCACCATTGATATAATGTATTGAAACTTTTTTAAACTAAGTAATTTATGTGAAAGTTGGCGTTACTCCGTGCCATTTTATCCGCCTACGCAGTAGGTGTCGCTAATTGAAAAAGAACCTTCAAGTCAACATCACCCAAAATATCGCTCCACAATAACCTTTTCCTGTGATAAATCCTAAGTAAATCTCAAAATTGAATGTCATCTTTGAATCGCAAGATCGAGACGTTGACTTCAAATGTTTTAAGCTAGACAGCCTAAAAAATACTATGTTACCGCCGATACTTTCTTAAATATTGTAGATAGGAGATCTATTTATTTTTGAAAGCAGAAGTCTTAAAACCAATGAATAATGCGAGCGTTTCCAAAGTGGATCATTCAGTGGCATTTGTTCGTCAATTTTGCTCAAAATGTATCAAGCTTCACAGCTTTTATGGAATCTTAATTTCATTTTAAATTTTAAAATTTCCTTTCTTATGTAAGCCGTTCCATATCCCATGATAGGCATGTCTTTCAAGGATTATTTTCTTGTATTACTTACTCATACAGTCATATTCAAATTTAAAAATATGTATTTCATTTATCGTAGGATATTTATAATATATACATAGGTCGATAAAGCCGAGGCAGACCCAAGCTCATATGAATGTATGGCGTCGAACGAGATCTTAATAACGTCGGCGTCAACAGCTGGAGACAGAAAGCCCAAAACCGTTCTATAACTGGAACAAATTACTTGACCAGGCCCAGGCCCACGCAGCTGCAGAGCTTTAGATAATAAAACTTTTAGTGCAGCTTCCTAAGCGCTCGTGCAGAAGAAGCGGCAACAAACTGCACTGCAGCATTTTCTCCAAAGATGTCAACTTACAATTAAACTGATATTAAAATAGATATTTGAAAATCAGATCTTCTTATTCTTCGCGTTTCCTATCAGAGGTTGGGCAGCATCATGGCGATCATTAGATATTTGAGATATAAGTACTTTCTTGTTTAGTTCAGAGTTCAAGTTTCTTAAAGGTCCATGCCGACTAACAATGGTTCGAGTTCGCCACTATTGACTGCGATATCAACGCCGTTTATATAATGTATAGATCTACATAAAGCTGAAAAGTAGAAGAACCACGGTCTCAATTCATATTATATCTCGATAAGGGTCTACGTAAAATGGTCGTATGTTTCCATATATAGCGTGCCTTATAATTGGAATTTTTACATAAAATCAAATCTCATTCATTTGTTTATGCTTGAGACAAAAATATATTTAAAGAACACATCAAAGCAGATTGCGTAGTTTTGGTCTTATTTACAGCATTTATCAGCATTTACGGTTTACCCCAAGGCCCAGTACTGCTGGGCAACCAGGTATAAGGGGCGGCCAATCATCGATATACCCGGTGCGTATCTCTCTCTCATCTCAGCATATTCCTAGTTGCATCCTCAGCTGTAATGCTGATGTCCGAATGGCTGATATTATTATATGAGTGTGACCAATGTGTGGCCACACTTACTTCCCTGTCATTAGCCGAATTTTCCGGCTGTTTTTTCTTCACTTCGCACGGTCTGAGCAGCCTTGGTTGTAAGACCATTAGCACGCATATCATCCCTGACGACGTCTAGCCAGCATTTCCTAGGTCTACCACAATATAATTAAAAAAGCGACCAAACAGAGAATGCAACGACAAACCAATAAATTTCAAATGGCTACGAAAACATGGACATATTTGTAGCCCTAAACTAGTAGCACAGGCCGGAATCTCCTAAGGTACGCGCAATATGCGTCCCCGTTCCCCGTCCCCGCACCTCTCCCCCATTTTCGCCTCGATGACTCACGTTGGCCGTCAAGAACCGGGGGAGAGGTGCGGGTGCGGGGAACGGGGACGCATATTGCGCGTACCTTAGGAGATTCCTTTCTGTTTACTCTTACTGTATTCTGTGCTAGTAGTGTGGTATAAGTACTTTGAACGCTGTCACGTTTTTCTGTTAACGTTTTCTTCTGGTCTTTGTCATTTAGGTTCCTTTTAGTTGCTTGCATAGTTGATTTCTTATATTTATTGCATCAATTATCTCTTTAAGTATCCAATCTTTTTGAGGTGGGTCTTGTATTTTAATCTTCTCTATTTTGCAGATTTCCACGTTCTTTAATTTCTTTTTCTAAAGTGGAGTAGTCTACATCGTCCCCATTATGAATCACCGCTGATTGACATTTGTAAATCTTCTCGTAATCAAAATATCATTTTTTGTAGATATTTTTAGTCGTATTCATCATACTCGTACGATGAATACATGATATACAAATGACTAGTGTACTCGTATTATGTACGTACGTGTGGAAACCTACATACTAGTGACTATTGCGTAGGTTTCCACACGATGATTTATTTCACTATAAAAAAGAATTACTGTTCCGGAAGAAGTACGCAAGAATAGCGTTTTCATGGAACTGGTGGCGTATTTTGTGATGATGTGCCCGGTGTTAATAACATTTACACCCCCTTCAAGGTAACTTATAAATTCTCAAACATTCTTAGCGCTGACGTATGGGTAAAAACATTTTACAGCCCCTTCAAATTAACTTGTAAAATTTTAGACATTCATAGCGGTGGCATATTTCGTAATGTTGTGCCCCGGGGTGATAGCATGTGGTCCTTCAGAGTAAGTTATAAATGCTTAGTCATTCATAGCAGTGACGTATTATTTATAAAGCAAATAAAATTGCCGATATGAACATTTAAGAATATACAAGTTACTTTGAAGTGAGTGGCAAATGTATAATGGCACAGCAGACGCCACTGCTATGGACATTTAAGAATTTTCCATCTTTAAAGGGGGAGGCGAATGCAAATATCTTACGGGCAACAACATCAGTAAATACGCCACTTAAACTACAAGCAACTATTTATAGAAATATATTTATTACATTTCTATGATATACAAAATTATTTTCAATGCCTTAAAAATATATAATGGTGTTATGAAAATAATTTTGAAATTAAATTAAAATATATGAAATTAAAAGTCGTGTATGCATCTGTAGCAGATCACGTTAATACGAGAACTACTACCATGCCTTATTTAGGAAGGTTGGCAATATGAAAAAGCGGCCGTCCGATAATTGGTCGGTTTATCCTTGCATTTTCTGTCTTTTTCTGTCCACGGACACGCGGCGCATAACAGTTTAAATGATTTGTCTATAGTTTTACGACCAGCCTCTTGCCTAACGTCACCACTCTTTGGAAATGCATTTGTGCAAAGTTTTACAGCGGCCGTCGCTCGACGTTAAGCCTCATTGGAAATGCGGTTGTGGTACGAGATGTTGGAGCTTAGCCCTTTAATCGCCTCTTAAGACATCCACAGGAAGAGATGGAGTGATCTTATCTAGGCCGAAAGCCAAACGGCACAACAGTGTAGGTAGTAACAGGTTATCAGCATTATACACACAAGTGGAACTATTCTAGTGCCACCTGGCTGGGGTGAGCAGACGATACAAGGTTGCAGTGAAAGCGCTTCTATTTCTGTATCCCGGTGTTTAGCCAGTTACCACCACTCTACGCTGAAACGTAGCTAACCAGCTATAAAAATAAATTAAATCAAATTTAATTATTGATAATTTTACAAAACCAAAAACCGACAATACCAGAAAAATATTCCAACAGTTGAATACTTAGACGACATATGATTTTTTGTTATTTTCGTTCAAAAAACAAACGACACAACTGATTTTAATTAAATTAACGGGACAATTATTATCAAAAAATACCTACTAAAATACCACCTGGAAAGTATACCATTTCAAACAAAAAAAAGTAATTTTTCAAATCGGTCCAGGCGTCTTCGAGTAATCGGGGAACATACATACAAAAAAGAATTCGATGAATTGATAATCTCCACATTTTTTGAAGTCGGTTAAAATAGTTTTATATCGAACGGACACCGGGAAGTAGATTAAAATATGTAACTTGCAAGATTTGCCTAGAACAAAACATACGTAAGTATAGATCGTCTAATTTAAAAGCGCTCGCCCCATTCCTCGATTGCAGCCAGTGCCGAATTAGCCCATAAGCAAATTAGCAATACGGTATATGAAAAATTTTGAAAAAATATTTTAAATATGTCTTTATTACCTAATAAGCACAATATTTTATTTTTTTCGGGATATCTATTGTATTATTATCAATAAAATCAATGTTGAAGTTTAAGTTTCCACAACTTGGCCAAAAGCGCTAATTTCTGTCATGGCGGCGGTTATTTGTCAATGACGTCACATATAGGTGACACAGGTAATACGCGCATACAAAATGCCCGTCAAAATACCACGTTTACTATCGTGTGACGTCATCGGAGAAGACGCCATTCACAGGGAGTTTCCAGAATAGATAAAAAATTAAAAAAAATATTGAAATTTTATTCATATATTTCGCAAAAACCATGTATTATTTAAATCATAATTAAGTGTAATATGTTTCAATACGCCCTTACCTGATAGGATGAGAACAAATTATGGATTATTTTAAATGCTGTCCAACATTATTGCTTGGGGCATCACGTCTTGGGGCACCCGAAGCAGGACCAAAAAATGTTCGCTAGTATATGAACGCTATTTGAAAATCTGCGTGTTTTACTCGTAAATTGACTAGAGCGTGGACGTTACATCGTAGTACTCTTTATATCGTTTTTTTTAAAGATCGAACTACTACTTTACTTATGGATATGCTATGCAGCCCTCCCTCTTTCTCCATATCCATTAGCACAGAAGACAGTAAGAGTAACATACAGAACGGAATCTCCTAAGGTACGCGCAATATGCGTCCCCGTTTCCCATCCCCGCACCTCTTCTTCGTTCTTGTGCCGACGCGTGCCGCCGTGCAGTATGAGTTCGCCCGCTCTCGCCCGTCGACAAGGCGAGAACGAGGGAGAGGTGCAAGGGACCTTAGGAGATTCCGTTCTGTATGTTATTCTTACTGTCTTCTGTGCCATTAGTAAAATAATTTCGGCACACAGCCGTGGGTTGCTTAGGGCATCAAGCTCTTAATCTAAATTCGGCACTGGTTGCAGACTCCTGACTGCTTCTCGTTTTCTTTTTCTGTTAGTCTGTTACCTATTATTACTCTTATTATCCTTACTCGCTTCTTACGATACCCAGGGGCAAGGAAAGGGTTAGTGTCAAAGAAGTCTTTTAATCTGCTGTCAGGATGCGGCACAGTCTTTAAAATTCATCTTGAACGCAGTCTGTTCCGCCATCGGAGTTGGAGCCGTTACGTACAGTATACGTTTTCCCGCCTCCACTCACCCCTTTTGAATTTTTGTGGCAAAATCTTGTGTAGAATGAAGACCTTAGTGTGCCTCCCAAACATTGAAATGCAGCATAGTTTCCTCCTTTTCTCCCCATTCCAATTAAAAATCAATCAAAAAAAAAATTAAAAAATCAAGGTACTTTTGTGTGGTGTGTAAATCTTCGTCGGAATCGGTTGAAAAATGCGACCTGTCAAGAACAAATAGATGGCCAAAAGCGTTTTTGGCCAACCTCGGAATTGAGATCGCTCGCTCGGCCACCTAAAGGCTCCGACACTGATGACGGGCCACCTGTATAAACCCCACTCCTGTCCGGCGCCCGTACAGCCTACTGCAGTCAAGGTCCCAGTGAAAGCGCGTCTATTTCGGTATTCCATTATTGCATCGAGAGCGAACTGCATTCCGGGCGTGACACTCACTGATATGAAAGCGTCATAACATCGAAATACCTATAGGCTGATTCAGAATACCAAAATAAGTAATAATAACCTATGAAATTTCCATTTTTCAGTTCTGTCCAGTACATAAAATTCTCCATAGGTAAAGACCTAGCGCTGTATAGAGAATAATATACCTGTTAGGCCCATTTACACACTGCAAGTTTCTTGTTTGTTGTATACAATTAAATCGAAGCAATAGATGAATTGTTTAAACAAAACTTCAGCCATACTAATTATTTATTGCAACAGACAAGAAACTTGCACTGTGTAAATTAAGAATTGCAAAATTTTTATGAATTTGATAGAAAAATCGAAAGAAATCAGTAGATAAAATCGGTGACATTGTACTACATAATTGATTTAAGACTATGAAATGAAGAATGACTATGAATGAAATTAAGAAGCACAAAACTTTCAACAGGGAAGACGGATTTAAATTATCATCTGCCTGGAACCCAGTGATTGCAAAAGTAAAAACGCGTAAGTCAGTGTCGAACAAACAGACATATACAGTTAGTGTAGTGTGTACCGGAGTTAATACGTAAATATAAATATAATGTGGGAAGTGACACTAATGACATTATAAAAAGTGGGTAGTGGTATTATCAAAAAATCTGCGTTCACCATCAACAAGACGATACCGCTGCTCTCCAGTCAGTCTGCGACCACGAAAGATGTAACTCTTTTTCGAAACGTTAAATGAAACAATAAAAAAGGTTCGTGCTAAGTCCCGTTATATATATATATATATAAATCATGATTCAAGACTGTTGTGTACCTGACATTTTTCATTCAAAAAGCGATAACGATTTTTTACATAATTTTACGAAAAATATTCACACTTGTGTCCATTAACCAAAACAAGTTGTTTCTATATATGCAGGCCATATTTGTTTGCACGAAAGGCACAAACAAAATATATGGTTAGTGTAATGTCCTAGGCATATGCTACGAATGTGCTACGAACGTGCTACGAACGTGCTACGAACGTGCTACGAACGTGCTACGAACGTGCTACGAACGTGCTAAGAACGTGCTACGAAGGTGCTACTAACGTTCTACGAACGAGCTATGAACGTGCTACGAGTATGCTACACATGTGCTACGAATGTGCTTTTTAAGGCGGTGATCCCACTGCAACACGCATCGTCGCGGAGCGCGGGGTGGCAGATTTTAATATTGTTTACAAGTATCTCAATTTGTTTGTTTTAACTCTTTATTGCTCATTTAAATACAAGCAAATTACAAAAAAAATAAAAAATATATGCATTATAAAATAAAATGAAATAAATATTTTTTTTATAGAAAACACGCTTAGTCCAACATACTGAAAACGCGTCAACGCGCGGGAGCATCAGGGTGTTGAACCACGCTCCACGACGGTGCGCAGTGGATTCACCACCTAACGTCGCTGCTACGAAGCTGCGCATGTCGAAGACATCGTAGTACGTGCTATGGAGAGCATCGGGGATATGACAGAGTACGATCATTATTTTCCTTCCTCTAAATTGCCTTTAGAAATCTTGAAAAATCGTATAGGTACCAGTATTGACTACTAACACATTCAAATAAGTAATTGCAATCCTTTTTAGGATTCCGTGGTAAATCTGTGAGAACAGTATACAACATTTGAGCGAGAACAGTTTATGCAACATCTTTTGTAGAATAAAGTCCTTAGATTTGATTTATTTAAATATCTCAATAAATAACGCTACAGTAAAGTTTCTTCATTTTCCCCCTATTTCTTCCTCAACCAAAAACCGCGATATCAATGAACTTGTGTGCCAATACGCATGATGACTGAAAATATTTTTGGCCCATCGGTTACATTATGAAAAAATATTGTACACGTATTTTTTCTTTTCTCTAAGAAACAATAAATAACGAAGATACAGCGCATTTAAATTTCACATGACGTGTCGCTTTCGTACGATTTATACACATCGGTGACGTCAAAAGCCCCCACTCTGGAACTTTGATACTCTGAATCTTAGTGAATTTTTACTTTTGTGATAAACTGAAAAATATGGGTACATTATTTTTGGATAATCTGTCTAACGGACTAATTAGAATAATAATTTTCTGACCCAGTCATCATCCCTATTGTCGTTAAATTAGTTGAACAATGCGACCTGTAGGCGAGAACAGTCAGACGGGCAAGAGCATTTTTGGTCAATCTTGAAACTGAGAGCTTCGCTCGGTCGGTCTGGAACCCTTTCACCATGTCTGTCTGTCTGTCCGCCTGTGCGTGGTTTTACTCAGATACTATTAGTGCTAGTAAGCTGTAATTTAGCACGCGTTGGGTATGTACGAGTATAGTAATCACGCCGACAAAGTGGTAAAATAAAATATTTGTTAAGGGTAGCTCCCATACATATAAAGTGGAAATGCTTATTTTTCTCGACTAACCCATTGTGTGGCGTGTCGTTGAATAGGTCATTTAAGAATATTGTGAGTTTGAGTGTACACCATTTTTGGATTTAGGGATCCGTTTGTGAAATATTTGGATATAAAGTGCATTTTTTTAAATTATTGTTAGAGTCACGTGTCCCTCCCCTCTGTCAGCTAAACGGTTGTATATGGACACGGGAAATAATTCACAGCATACTCGTACATAACGATAAAAACAGGAAAAATATCAAAGCTAAGTAGGGTTTTATAATCGACCCACTTATTCGGAAAGGGAAATTTTATACAAATTCATTTGAATATTAATTAGACATTTGTTAGTTACGTAAAACATGGCACATAAGTTGAACCAAAATGGCGGCGCTGCTCAGGTAAAGTGTGCGCAGTGACCGCCATTTTGGTTCAACTTATGAGCCGGGTATTGTACTAGAATAGATTATATTTTTATTATTTCCTTTGTAAAATGGAATTTTATAACTCTTTCTTCAGTTCAGGCGTTGGAAATCTTCGCAGGCCAGAAAATGCCAAGTTTTTGCCGCAGACAGCGGTTGATGTAAACCTGGATCGGATGCCAGAAGCCCAGAATGTCAGCTCCATAATTGCAGGGATTGTTCCTTGCAAACAATGGCCGTATTTCAATGTAAAGAATCTTACATCGCCATACAAAGGATGTAATTAATTTCTGTACAAAACACAACGGTCGGGAGGTTCAAGTTCGACGGAACTTGAAGGTTTTTCACCTACTCACTTTCAATAAAGTGGAAGCCATTTTGATTATACAAGTTCTACTTTAGTTCTACTGTAGTTTAGTCCATAATTTTGATAACTTTTTTGTTAATATTTAAGTTTTCTACTAATTTTATAAATGCGGAAAATTGTATGCAGGTTGCATTTTTCAACCAATTGTCACGAAAATTCGAGTACGTTCCTTAATTTATCTAAATTTTTGTAGTTGATTGCTATTTATGTTGTAGCTTTATTTACTTACTAGCATTTGCTCGCGACTTCGCCCGCGTAGACTACAAAAATTAGATATTTTTTTTTACTGGGCTTGCAATTTATTAAAATCCAATTAATGGATTATTATTTTTTACTAACCACTAATTCAAAAATTTCATGTGTCTCGCTTCAAAAATGACGAAGATTCATACAAACTTGCAACCCCTATTTCACCCCTATAGGGACGTAATTTTCAAAATCCAATAAATGCTTAATTGATAATTATTTTCGACCAACTACTAAAATACATTAAAAATTTCAGTTTAATACAAACTGCCAACCCCTATTTCACCCCCTTAGGGATGAAATTTCCAAAAATCCTTTCTTAGCGGACTTCTTCTAGTCACAATCTACCATTCTGCCAAATTTAATCTTCATTGGCTAAGTAGTTTTCGAGATTTCGTGATGAGTAAGTGATTTTCGCTTTTATATATATACTCGTAGATAGATTAAAGGTTTTCAATTAAATTTGAGAAGCACACCACATAAGCTATTGTAAAAAAATCCAAAAAGGGAAGTGGAGGAGCCATAGGGGGAAATTCGCTGTAGCGTTATATAAAGGAGAAAAGGATAATTACATGGTCATACGAGCTTGCGAGGTTTATCGTTTTCACAGAACCCCTAGTATAGCGTAAAGTAACACATGGGATACTTTTTATTCTAAAAAATATGAGCTTCCCGAGAGATTGCCAAATACCCTATGACCAACACTAGCAGTTAGGGATAAAGACGGATAGTGTCAGATTTTTCAAGCTACCTTAAGGCATCTGTCATAGCTTGACGATTGCTATACAAAGATGACAGCCGGGACCAACAGCTTTACGTGCCTTCCGAAGCTCGGAGGAGCTCGAGGAATTTTTAGGCCATTTTTGGTCACCCATCTAAATTCAGACCACGTCCACGGTTGCTTAACTTGCGAAAGCTCTAGCAATGTTTGTTTATTTATTTATTAAATCTTTATTGAACACAAAGGTATACAGGTACATATATAAATACTAAAATTATATAATACTATTTATACATATAATATATATTAACATTTACACTAATAAATACCTATAAATACTAAAATTATATAATACTATTTATACATATAATATATATTAACATTTACACTAATTAATACCTACATAAACTACAAATGTGAAGATAATGACTAGTTCTGCTGCAACAAATTACCAGAAAGGTGCGTGTGGACCTTATTTTAAATAGATATCTATTTGAGATATCTTTGTGTTGACTACCACCAGGCCACCGAGCTCTTTTTGTGGGACTCGACTTGATTTATTTTCCTATGTCCCCTGGGTGGGGCAGAGGGCCGCTACAGTGCATCTCCATCCCGCTTTGTCTTGAGCAACGCGATTCACTTCGGGCCAAGACAGCCCAATTGTCTTCATCTCCGCCGCTACCGATCGTCGCTAGGTTTGCTTTGGTCGACCACGTTTCCTCTTTCCTTGAGGGGTCCATTCCAATGCCTGTCTCGGAATGTGAGTAGGCTCCCTCCTGAGCGTGTGGCCGATCCATGTCCATTTACGACGCGCTATCTTTTGGTCGATCGGTGTCTCGCCGCAAAGCTGCCACAGACGTTCATTGGATATCTTTTCAGGCCAAAAGATACCCAATATCTGTCGAAGGCAGCGGTTGATGCAGACTTGGATCTGCTGCGTGATGTCTTTGGTCACCTTCCACGTTTCGCACCCATATAGCAGAACGGTTTTTACATTGGAGCTAAAGATTTTGAGTTTCACTCTGCGAGTAAGCTTCCTTGACCGCCATATGGGGCGGAGTTGCGCGAAGGTGGCTCGAGCTTTAGCAACTCTAGAAGTGATGTCCTCTTTTGTTCCTCCACATTGCGACACGACGCTCCCCAGGTACGTAAACTGCTGCACGTGCTGTATTTGTTTTGCGTCAAGCGTTAGTGGCAGCAGGTTCTTTCCTTTTAAGCGCATCTCTTGGATCTTACGCGCGTTGACTTTAAGGCCCACCTTTCCCGCTTATCACCGTGCTTGTGGCTAAGCAGACAGAGGTCATCAGCGTAGTCTAGGTCGTCCAACTGGTCTGTCAACCCCCACTCTATACCACATCGCTTGCCGTCGTTTACTCTATGCAGCACACCATCCAGCACGATGAGGACATGACATTGTGGGACAGTTGTTCAGTATTATTGACTGAAGTATCTTGGTTAAATCTAACGTGACACACAGACATTACTATGTATATGTTACATACGCCAGTCAGCCAGACCAGTAGCTGATTTTTCATGTGAGTTACCCATTGTAACATATAGTAAAGACTGATTTTCCCTTTACTGTTACGTCACAGCCAACTAGTAGGTCTATTGAGACGAACATGCCCGTTAGACCTTCTGGTAGGACTAACGGTAAGTGTACTGGGATTAACTCTCGATGACCTTAATCTTCTCTTTCTTCATGTAAGCCCGTTCCCGGTTGCATCCTCAGCTGTACCGCACACATCATCATCACCGTGCATCCACCCGCGCACACCGGGCTCCGAAGCATCGGGGCCCGGGGTGCGCTTTCCTGCTTTTTCTTCTCCAAATATAACATGCATATCAATAGTGACCTTCACCTAGGGAGGCAAAGACCTTGCGAAGTGGAGAAGAAATAGCCGAAACAGATTTGGCTATAGTTTTAGGACCGGCCGCCTGCCTGACGTCAACCCTCTTTGGGAATGTATTTGTACGAAAAGATTTACAACCGGCCGCCGCCCAACGTTAACCCTCCATGGGAATGCAATTGTAGCACGAGATGTTTGTGCTTCGCACCCCCTTGCGAAGCGTTGTACACTCACCCACAAGGTGGTCAGACAATCTGACTATGATTGCTGGAAAGCGCTGAACGCAGGCCGCTCTAGATCGGTCATTTTGGAAATCCCTGGGAGAGGCCTATGTCCAGCAGTGGACGTTATGTGGCTAAAATGATGATGATGTTTGTGCTTAGTCCGTTAGTCGCCTCTTACGACATCCACAGGAAGAGATGGAGTGGTCCTATTCTAACCCGGAACCACACGGGGGATCTAGATGCAGTTAATAGCTATATCTTCCTGTATATATGCTCTTGTTACACCCCTATGGTGTTGCAATAGTCCATTATGATGATCACTTACCATCAGTCACCCGCTTTTGCATTCGCCGTCCTATTTTCACATATTGTTTTCGTTGAACATAGGCCTCTTCCAAGGATTTCCAAAATGACTGGTCTAAAGCGGTCTGCATTAAACGTTCTCCAACAACCTTGGTAGGTTTGTTGTAGGTTGTATGTGATTTTCCTACGATTCGCATTAATACATGAGTATGGAAACGTAAGTAGTGTGATTATTTCAGAAAATATTAGTACTTATTGCACTATTTTTCTTAAGCTCTTCCTTACGTGAGTTTACATTGTAGTTACAATTACAGTGTCCGTTTTATTTAGATATCTCTTTTTGCAAGGCTTTTGCAATTAATTTTCGGAATTTCGTTAACTCATATTGTTTGCTATTTAGAAAAAGTGTTTAATTTTTTTAAATTGCACTAAAATTTAATATTTAAATTTAATAAATTAAATATAATATTTAAATAACGGAAAATTTAATTTTAAAGAACAATAACCATAACAACCATTATGGTTATTGTTCTTTAAAATTAAATTTTCCGTAATGTTGGTGTTTCCTAATTCATGTCTTTTTTCTTTATTTCTTCTACTTTATTTATTTTATTTCATGAACATACATCATATATCAATACTTATTTACTACGAAACTTATAGAAAAAACACTAAAACTACAAAACTAACAAAAAATTACATCCAAATGACCAGCGTGCGCCGAAACCGTAGTCCCGAAAATCTATACCGTAGCGTAGTCATCCTGAAATTCCAGCGTAAAGCCATTGCGGAGTTAGTAGGTTAATATGGCAGCGTAGAGACTGCGGCTGCAGGCTGGGCTGCAGCGGGCGCGGGCGCGGGCGCGTTCTGACCGCCGCCAGACCGCACGACCGCCGCGCGCGTAGAGGCTCGCTCAATTTTCATTATGACGTCGATCCCGAACGTCATCGTATAAATAAAGGGTGCCGTATATTTGTGTGGGGCCGGTTTCGGGCCCAGCGCCGCAGCGCACGCCCCGCGCTATCGATTGTGCGCGCGGCGCTGCGCTCGGCCTCGCTGCCGCCCGCCGGGCCCACTACTCTCGATGTAGTCATGCGCGAGTCGCCTTCGCCATAGCATCGACCGAACGAACTAGAGTGGTATTAAACGCGCGAGTGCGGCCGCCGCGCTCGCAGCTACTACAGATATACGTACGTATACGCCCTAGGTCAGACACCGCCGGGTCTCGCTAGTTCGTGCCTCCATGTGTTGGATTGCGTTCGTAAAATCGATCGGGGACGGTGGCCGCGCGGCGATGCTCTGCAGCTAATCGTGAGAAGGTTGATGAGGACCCACCCGCCCGCCGCGCGCTCTACCCATCATTCAGGCCCGACCCAGGTACGTGGCCGCCTCTGCCGCTGCAGGCTTTGTGCACGCTATTGCAGCATTCGCCGTTTCAGTGACACACATTCGTTTATGTAAGTGCGTCCGTCCGTCGATATCGCCAAAGTCGGTGGTATCAGACAGAGAGGTGCAGTGACCGAGGGAGATCGACGTCCATCTCTAGAAAGCAGTTAGTAATAAAACGTACGTGTCATCAGGTTTAACTGTCTTTTTGTTATCATGCGAAAAGGTTCGCGGGGCGGTCCGCCTAAGCTCGAATAGATTATGTATGGCAAGCGCGCGGCTGTGTCCCACTGCAGAAATGTTTCAATTATTAATCTGTGGGTCGTCATTTGGCGACGTAAAGCGTTGGTACGGCGTGTTTGGAGATTGGCTTGCGGAATATGTAATCAGGCGGGCGGCCCCGGGCCAGGCTGGCGTTCCTTGCTGGGCGAATTGGGCTAGCGCGAATGCGTGGACTTGGTAGCGCAGTCCACGGCAGCTCGCTGCAGTGGGTTTCGCAACCTCTATCAAACCATGCCCCACGGACTTCGTTCCGAACTTTTATTACCCCCAATTTGGTTTTGTTACTTTATTGCCACGCGAATTCTTATGTTAAGACATTAAATAACGATATTTTGCTTTCACGACCCATTTGCATATCAATTTCTTGTGCAAACTTACTTTGTGTTGCTTTCTTATGTTATTTTTATTGAAAGAGACGATTATTTCGATGATTTGTTTGAACTTTATCGCTTACGTAAATTGAAGTTTTTGTGTTATTTGTTACCTTCATTTCTTTATTTAGACTTATTTGTTAGTAAACGTAGATATGATTTTTGGGTTACTTTGTCATTTTGTATTATTTTATAATCAGGCTAGTTGAAGCAAAGCGATTAAATGCATGTGGTTTCAGTCTTCGACGTTTAACGGCAGTTAACATGCGCATGCGCAAACCGGACTTTTTCAAAGTTTTTGGTATCGCAGCTTGCTGCATTTTGGCAAGTTGACGTTTTAATTCACTACCCATTACCCACCGGCATTTCGCATTTGTGGGGGTGCGGGGAAATACGATTTATCCGTCCACCCACGACGACCCACAATGAACTTGACTGATAATGAACGTGACTGATAATGAACTTGGCTGATAATTAACTTAAATGATAATAAACTTGACTAATGATGAACTTCTAATAATGAACTTGACTTATAATGAACTCGACTGATAATGAACTTGACTTATAATGAACTTGGCTGATAATGAACTTAAATGATAATAAACTTGACTGATGAACTTCTGATAATGAACTTGACTGATAATGAACTTGGCTGATAATGACTTATCTCGTAAAAAAAATTACTGATATTGAATGTGACTGCTCTGAACTTGTCCGATAATAAATTTAATTAATAATTAAAAACTTGAAAGACATAATAATGAAACATGAAAGTCTTGCCAAAAGTAATAAAAATGAATTACCTATATTGTTACATTTAACGAGAAATTCTTGTTAATGTAACGAGGATCACGAAAACGGCTATATTATTCTTGGGGAAAGTTTTTCAGTATCATGGACTGAATTCAGCATTAAAATAAATGCAGTATATTTTGGAACATGTATTAACAATTTTAGACGTTTTACTAGTTGGTTATTTTACTGAAATATCGTTAATTGTCAAATGCCAATTTGCTACTCGTAGATTGACTTTCTGATACAGTCCACGGTGACATTGGTCTCATTCATTGTCATTGGTCTCATTCAGATCTGCCTTAGTACAAGGATTCGGGCAGTTGGGACATGACAGAAGGCGATCGATGGACTGAGTGACCCACAGTCACACAAACTGTAACTCATTGTGCGTAACTTACAGGAATAAGATAAGTTTTTTTCCAAAGACTGTAAACCACAAGCATTAAATCTGAAAACGTTGCCGATAAGCCCAACAAGCTTACGACTATTGGCTTTCTGACCAGAAAAAAATTTATTTCACTATGGTGGTATTTTAGTTACCAAGACGCATAAACTATACAACGTGTCATAGACATAGGCGTAATAAACGGCGTTAAACCACAGGATACACTAGATCACTATAGTATAATGAAATTAAAGTAACCGTGAAAAAACAAAAAACAAATCGGCTTTTCTATACAAAAGTATGCAGCCGTCCGGGCAATTTGTAATTTTTTGGCTGTTATTTTAAATATTATTATAGTTACTATAGTAGTCCAGTGATGAGTACAGCCCTTGATTTTATTTATTACGCATATGTATGTACTTACCTATATAGTTCATGAATCTTGGCATTAACCAATTATCACATTAATTCACAAAATGTCAAACAGATTTCAAATTTTTATCAATTTATAATTAAAATGATTATTAATGAGAAAAATACCTATATCAAGTCTTGTTAAATCTCGGAATGTGATGTCATTTGTTGAATTCTTCTGTTACTTTCTTTTGTAAATGCTATACATTATGTCGATGAATGACAAATTAGACATTGCAACATTATCCATCCATCCATCCATCCATTGCAGCCTCTATGTTATCCTTTCCAGGACATAGGCCTCCTCCATATCATTCCATTTGTGTCTCTCCCTTGCCACCTGCATCCATTTGCGGCCTGCGTGACGCTTAATATCGTCTACCCAACGCATTGCTAGGTGTCCTCTATTTCGCTTTTCGGCCCATGGTTGCCACTTCATTACCCTTCTGGTCTATCGATCTGCGTCCATTCTCGCTATGTGTCCTGCCCACTTTCATTTCTGTCTTTTTATAGTATCAACAACGTCCCTGACTTTGGTCCTCCTTCGAATCACCTCGTTTCGATTGAGCAATGTTATTTCTAAAATTGCTCTCTCCATTGCCCACTGAGCAACTCTGAGGTTTTCTTCAGATTTCATTATCAAGGTAGTCGTTTCCATTCCATAGGTGAATACTGGCAGGACACATAAGTCAAAAACTTTACTTTTCAGCTTTTGTGATTTTGTGCAACATTATACAATCATAGTAATATTTCGATCAATAAATACAACTAGACAACGCGTTAACGACAAAATCAAAAAAATTTAAAATTCTGTCCGCTTGAATATCAATTAATATTCACTGTGAAGTCAACCTTATTACACTACGTATAAAACATCTTATTATAAAAAGGACTAACTTTATTACTAAGTTTAAGCCATTATCCACCCTAAACAAGTTGACATCTAGTTAAATGGCCCATCTCTTTTGTTAATGTCAACTAGATTTGCGTGGATAATGTTTACCTACTTTTACGATCTTAAACCTAGTACCTAATAAAGTTGGTCCTTTTTATAATAAGACGAAAAGTGATTTTCTCCTTGACTGAACTTAACAAAATAAGAGCTCACCGCCGGGAGTGCGCTCTAATTTGACAGGCTGTATTTCTGGGCCGACCCGATATCTAGTCGTGTTGTTGATCGAAGTAGTAATCATATAATATAGAGCAACGACCTATGGAAGCATAATCAAGTGCATAGTTAACATTTAAATTTATTTCTTAATAAAAAAAATCAAGCGTAAAGAATGACCCCAAAGTAAAATATATCTTTTTTCCGCCCATACCGTTACTGACGCTTCACGTCAATGGCAGAGCCAATCAGTGGCTGCTGTATGACGCTGCGTCAAGCGACAATTATTTTATATATACATTTCGTGGGATTGTTTGGCGCGATGTTAATATTTAAAGATACTCTTCCATAGTCAGTCGCTGATCTAGAGATATCTAGATACATTCACGGATGACGTCACAAAACGCATAAATATGTATCAAAAATCATTTATAATCATTAGTTTTGTTTGTTTTGTTTATTATTTAAATCTATGACAATAAAATATTGTTATTTAATTCAAAATTATTTTGAAATAAGCCATTCATGATAATAATTCAAAGAAACTAATTAAAATGTTTGTTTATTTCGCTTTAGTAAAAATACTAAAGTAATTCTTTTGATTCACTAATCGGTATTTTGGAAATTGTTTTTTTTCTTTATAATATTTCCTTATACTTAGTCCTGTAAGCAAGGACTTTATTTTGCATTTTGTGATAAGCAATACTACTTAAGAGCTTTGTAATACCCATCTATATCTTCAATTTGAGAGAAGGACCTACCCTGGAAACCCTTGAGGCTTGTAGCAGAAAATTGAATTTCTGATGAAGTTTTTGTGTGAGAAACCACAGAATCAGCAAAACGATATTTGGGTAGATGCAAGTTGCCTATACACAATTTTATTGTATCTTATACGACGACCTTCGTGGCGTAGTGGTAATTGGCCAGAACAAGTTGGTAATTGGCGTTTTTAAACTGTCCTGGGTCTTGGGTGTTTATTTTTATAAAATATAGTATCGTTGAGTTAACACAAGTTTAAAACTTACTTTGGGGCTAGCTCAAAATGTGTGATTTGTCGAACTTTAATGTTAATTACAATCGCGCAAAATTCATAATTGATATCAAAGGTTTAAAGGTTAACATTTATAACGCACGGGAAAAAAAGCACGATAAAATAGGTCCTTTTTGCGATCTCTCAAAAGCATTTGACTGCGTAAATCATCCAACAATTTTGCTCAAATTCATCCAACGGTTTTGACAATAAATCAATAAACCATATTTAATGGATAGACTTCAGACTGCTGATATAGTTGGCATGAAGTCAAACGGATCTAATGTTAAAATGGGTGTACCACAAGTTTCGATCCTCGGAACGTTCCTCTTCTTAGTGTACGTCAATGACTGCTAGGATCAAGGACTCCCTCAGAAAATTGTTTAAGAAAATATATATACCTATCGTACCTTCTCAGTAGATACCTACACATTGAAAAAATATTACTTCGTTTAATAAAGTCAGTGATTTTATGGATAAAAACTTAGTAATTTATATGATGTTGCGTATTACAGGCTGAAAATAGTCAGTTATGCTGAGAGTATACAGTTTTATAATAAATTTCTAGAATCTGTCTTTGACATGCCTAAATTATTGAATCTTAAAAACAAAAGAGTCTGGCTTGAATTTCTCTTAAACATTTCTACACTCAAAAATTTTGGTACATTTGGTACATACTAAATTGACTTTCAATTTCACTAATATCGTTCTTAATTTATAATTATGTCGTAACAATGTATTCTCTGTCCACATATCTAATTTTAATATCAGTTTAATTGTAAGTTGACGTATTTTGTGAAAATGCTGCCCCAAAGTTTAAACTTGTTTTATGGAATGCCAACACAACGATACTAACTATATTTTATAATAAATACGTCCATATATAGATTAACACCCAAGATCCGCAGAACAATTGAAAAAGGCCATTTTCCAACTTGCCTTAGCTAGGGATCGAACCCAGAACCTGTAAACCACTAGCCCACGGAGGTTATCCGCTACCATATGACATAGTTTTAACCGTCATCGTATCGTAACTTGTTACATTTTTTTATCACGGTTTTTTTCACTTCATTGAGAAGCTTGCGTGGGAATGAGGATACAATCTTTTATTTTTAAGGCCCATTTACACGGTGCAAGTTTCTTGTCTGTTGCATACAATTAAATTGAAGCAATAGAAAACTTGCATGGTCTAAACAGAACGGCAGCCATACAAATCATTTATTGCTTAAATAAAATTGTATGCAACAGGCAAGAAACTTGCACTGTGTAAATGGGCCTTTATTCTATCACTCATTTTATATTTTTCGGGATATTCTATAATACAAGGGATTAAAATCCTTCCTGTCCTATATCGAACGTAAATCTAAAACTTTCTAGATAGAATAGCGACATTGTCTTATCATTCCTCATATTTTATTTTAATGTTTAACTTAAGTATAACATTAAACTAAAATTAAACTGACTATAAAATTAAACTAATATAAATACTTAAATAACATTATATAATATAAAAATGGACCCCAAATCACAGCACTAGCAGGGTGGGGTACCCAAGGGGTTGGCGGCATTACCGCGTTGAATAACCGGCACGCATTTTGGCCAAAGACTGGGCATCCTTTGGCCAAAATGCGTGCCAGCCTTGAATCCCCAAAGGCATCGATTCCTGTACAGAAATTTCTGAGATTTCTTCTCTCAAATAAAAGCTCCGAGTAAGTACAGTGGCCTACACAGAAAAGCATATCACCAATAGTATAATGTAACAGTACCAAAAGTAAAGGGGGGTATACTTTTCTATGTGGTCCTTATCGGTGGAGTATTCCATATCTCTTGATCTTTAGCCAAATGTATGACTGCCTTATACGACACACCTTCCTTTTCCTTTCCTTTGTCTAGGAATGCCTGTCTTGGCCTTCCTTTTCCTCTTCTTTTCTCTCCAATTTAAAATGAATGATTTCAAATATATTTTTTTAAAATTTCATAACATTTAAGCTATGAGTATCTACTTACGTGATTAATACTGGCATTGCTGTACACAAAATGCAAGATATAGCGAAATTGGTTCCTTATGGTTTTCCAAATTTTAACTTTGATTTTAGCCAAATTTGCCTATCATGCTACGCTTGTACCAATACAAGTAATAAAATACCTCTATATCTGCTACCCCGACTTTGCGTTAGGGACAAATACAAAAATTGCGTATTTTTTTCTACAATAATGCGCTTGGATCTGTGGAACACCTAAGAAATGTGTTACTTTTAAAAACGCATAATTTCCCACGACTTTACGAATTGAGTAAAGTAAAAACTCTATTATTACTACGAAATTTCACTAAAATAAATAAAAAGGGTAGGTATGTTTCACTTAATTTCCCGTATGCATTAATTTAAAAACTCTATTACGCCAAAAACAAACAAAGAAGTGAGCAAATTAAAAATACGTATAGCCAACTAAAGAAATTACATAAAATTTTTATCTAGGCCCATATAATTATACACGTATGCCTAAAATATCTGCAAATGCCTATAAAACTTGATTTATATATTTAGTGACATTACTGTAATACAAACTACATATACCGTTCAATTGTGATTGGTTTGGTGATATTCTTTCTACGCTTCAACTATCCTCAGCCAGTGGCAGATTTATCAGTAGGCTGTGTAGACTGGAGCCTAGGGCGGCAGATTTTAGGAGGCGGCTATTTGAGGACAATCCCCCCGTGCCTCACCCGCAACTCCGCCCCGTAACTCGCAGTTACTAGAGTGAACGATAACTCTACGTTGCGTGAAGCGGATAGACTATTGTTTTTAGCTTCAAATACATATAATCGTACTGGCGGCAATTGTTTAAATCTGCCACTGGGAATGGCAAAACATGAATAGTCTATAGGCAGCAAAATTGTTCCGCCACTGTCCTCAGCTTCTTCCTCAAACTCACTCGAGTCACTCAGTACTCCAAACTTACGTGAACTACACAGTTCACGTAAGTTTGGAGAACTGAGTGACTCGTCTCATCTTAAATATAACCTGTGATATAACTATACATTTTTATTACCACTGTGCCATAGTTCTAGATACTTTCGTATACAAGAGCATTTGAGATCATTGACATAAATCTATATATATAAAAGAACTAGAGTGACTGATTTATCAACGCTCAGCCTAAACCGTAACAGCTATAAACGTGAAATTTGGACAGAACTTTTATGTTATTACATAGTGCTCAGAAAAGAAAGGTTTTTCTAAATTCAACCCCTAGGAGGGTAAAAATCGGGGGTAAAGTTTGTATGAAAAAATATATTTAAATCTTTGCTGATTTACTTGAAACTTGCCATAAATAATTAAACACGTATTTCAGCATTTTTTGAATTCCATTTCTATAAGGGATACAATAATGATACAGCTGCTGTTATAAATGATACATTGTTTTGAAGTCATTTGAATCGACCGAAATGCAGTAAATCAGTAGATTCTGTATTGCAAACAGATGTTGCAGTAATTACCCGGTAAAATTTCTTGATTCTCTAAATCTAGCTGGTCTCCATCCACATAATCTGGTACTTAAAATTGGTGCACCGGTGATGTCGCTAACCATTGCATATAATCCATTGCATAATTTCGGAGGTAAAACCTCCGAACAAGAAAAAAAAAAGATCTTCATGGGAACATTGTCGAGGCTACTGTGCTCACTGGATGTGGTCAAGGGGAAACTGTTTTTATTCCTCGCATATCATTGATACCCTCAGAGTATCCATTTGAGTTCAAGAGATCGCAGTTTCCCCTTAAAGTATGCTTCACAATGATCATAAATAAAGCCCAAGGGCAGTCATTGAAAGTAGCTGGGATAGATTTAAGATCTGACTGTTTCTCACACGGACATGTTCCAGATTGAGTTGTGCTAATAGTCTCATAATCATTTATCTCAATGCTACTCGTACTACCGTGAATGTGGTTTATAAAGAGATTCTTCGGTAGTAGAAAATCATTTAAAAATGTATATAAATAGGTATCTTTTTTCCCACAATAACCTTTACATAAAAGTTACCAACTGGATTAAGAGAATTAAAAAACTATAAATAGAGGAAGGTGATCGCTTTCATTTTGTTCAGTTATTAAAAATAGGATTCAGTAAAATCGAAATTTACGCGACCGAAGCCGCGGGCTAACAGCTTGTTTAACATATTCGCATAGGATATTTTGTACGGTATCTAAAAATAAGAAAAATTATCAAAAGTATCAAATCACCGTCGTCAATCAACCCCGTTCACCGCGTTGAGTGCACCCCTTTGTTGTAGGCACCTACAACTTATTTTGCTCGGCGCGGGTAGCCGCGCGATAGCGCGGTAGGAAGTACAAAAGTAGACTTTGAATAGCGTGGATAAGGTTTAAAGTCGAGTAGGGAAGGGCAGTGTCTAGCGACCGCTTAGCGATAGAAGATAATTTACGAATATTTGCAACAATATAGGTACTACGGAATTTACGACGACGCTTAATTTTGATAATTTTATTATTAATCTACCGTTAAATAAATAAATGGTGCCTATAAAAAAATCTAACGCATGTTTAGAGGTTTTCTTTAATATAAAAATGTCGACTTTTGATTTATGTTTTCATCAACATCATTATCAGGTCTTTTTTAGTTTCCACTGCAGGAGCACGACCCTCTCTGTACTGCCAGAGCGCCATATATTAGCCAGAGCAGTCAGAGGATTCGGCCTACACTCTCCACGCTGGCTAGACGGGTTAGAGAGGTCTCATTGAGGTTTATAAGCTTTGTTTATCTTGTGTTTCCTAAGTCGCCTTCTACGACATCCACAGGAAGACTTCCTTTCTACTCTGCCGGGAACCACACGGCTTATTTATGTTTTATTAATCTTAATTTACTCTGTATCATGGGTATAGAAATTTATATTAAAAATTCATTACAAGGATTTCGTATAAATAGTCAAGTACAAACCACAATAAAAGTTTTCGTGTTCCATAATTTAATACAAAGAAACAATATACAAACTGTAGAGTATTTTAATACAAAGTACCTGAATGTTATAGTTGTTGATGTAATTTTGATGATCGTGTAACTGCCGGAGCCCCATTAGTAAAGCGGAGTAACAGAATGAATGAAATTCGCCATTTTCAAGTCCATATAGAAAGTCGAAGTAAGGAGAACCATTTTGTGTATCCAAATGTGTCCGCCAAAAAGCGTTAAATTACATCGGGTTCTGTGGCGCTACAGTGGGTGGCTAAAATATAAGGAAGCGTCTAAAAATAGAGTTTTAATTTTACTTCTCCCTGACGTAAACTACTTTTTTAGAGCACAAATATTCCCAATAAATGGTAATTAACTTTAAAAGATATTTAATAGTAAATATTATATACATTAATTTCTACCGTTCCACTGCCTACGTGGTCCAGTTTTCCAGGCGTTTGTCTTGTGATCCGGAGATTGTGGGTTCAACTCCCACTGGGAAGCATATTTTGTGAAAAGTTGTTTCTAGTCTGGTTAGGATATTGCAGGCTTGAATCACCTGATTATACGGAAATAAAGATGATTCCGTGCTTCGGTAGGCGCGTAAAGCTGGTAGTCCCGAACGCCATCTAGCGTTTTTACCTATCCCTAGGATTGGTTCTGGTCAACCTTTGGGTTGCGGAGGTCAGACAGCAGTCGCTCTGTGTAAAAACCAGTAACCTCGTCAAATCACCTAGGTAAGGTAGCGGACCCCGGGCTCTGATGCGTAACCGCTGACGCTGCAACCGGGAATACGTTTGGATGATAACTATATACCTTAATTATTGATTTATTCAGCATTATAATGTTCGTAATATAAAATGTTAATTAAAGATTACTAAAATTAAAGTTCACTCGTGACTAGTCCTGGCTTTAGCGCCATTTTGGACGGATTTGAAACTATCATTTACTACTTTAGCTAGACACTTTTGCAACTATTCTTCATATATACTATAATTACTTTCTTGTTTTTTATAGTATTAGTAAAAAATAAATATTTATTTAATTTAATATATTTCATATATAATTTAATTTAATATTTTTTAATATATCTTCCTTACCTCTTCTCTCCATAGCCGCACAGATTTTTTTTCATTAGATACAGATAAATTAGGTACATGTAAATATAGATTTACACACACTTTCAATGCTTTTTTAGCATAAATTGTTTATTAAGAAAAAAAGAAATGAATACAACAAAATTAACTGCTTTGTATGGCAGTCGTCAAGCTATGTCAGATGCCTTTAGGCAGCTTGAAAAATCTGACACCAGTGTTGGCCACTTACATACACGAAAAACAAACAACAACAAAATTAACTAACAATAAACTAAACTTAAAAATAAAACATAGTCGTTACTATTGATTTAGAAAGCTAAAAGATTATGTATTATTAGTCATACTTGTATGTAGTATATTATTACTCTGTGGACATACTTTATACAAACGTCTCCATTTTTCAAGGTCTTTGGTATCCTTGGGTGACCATTGACATGCATGCTATATTTGGAGAAGAAAAAGAAACTCAGAGGTTACAAGTCGAGTCGAGTGAGGATTGAACGAACTCGTGCCTCATAACTCGTTTTTGCCAGTGTGCAACACAGCGAGGTCAGTCCATGACACAAATAACATCTTCCAAGAGATATTGCGGTTTTGTATTTAATGTCGATCTTTTTTTGTGTTTCATTACATCTCTCTTAGGAAACGTAATCAGTCCTGTAGGCAAAGGCGTATTATCCTTAAGACGATGCATGCAGTCCAGTGCCATTCGAAATAAATTGTTTGAAAGGAAACGGAGATATCATTTGCAATTTTGAGCTAGTAAAACCTAGATAACCCTTCAAACTATTTTATGAACCACTGTTTACAGTTTAAAGTGAGAACGTTAACTTTAGTTTGCATTTTTGCGGAAAACAGCCGCTTCCCAAAGTGGGTTGACATCAGGCAGGCGGCCGGTCGTAAAACTATAGCCAAATCATTTAAACTGTTTTAATTTTTTTTTTCTTCTCCATTTTGCAAGATCTTTGGCATCCTTGGGTGACCATTGACATGCATGTTATATTTGGAGAGGAAAAAGCGGGAAAGCGCATCCCGGGCTCTGAAGCAGCACAGCTGAGGATGAACCGGGAACCCGCTTAGACACGCCCGCGCCGTTCAAGCCGCACGCGTGATGCGTCGCTATAACATCAGAGTGGTTCGGGACGTCTTCGTGAGGCGGCATTCGCCCTGATGACGACCTCCAGATGAGGTCAAAACATGTGGGCCAGTAGCTGGCCTTTCACGTAAGTTACCCGTGTATAACATACTAGCTGTGCCCGCGACTTCGTTCGCGTGGTTGTCGGAACGTAATGTTATATAGCCTAAAGCCTTCCTCTATAAATGGACTACCCAAAAGAAAAATAATTTTTCAAATCGGACCATTAGTTCCTGAGATTAGCGCGTTTAAACAAACAAACAAATAAACAAACAAACAAACTCTTCCGCTTTATAATATTAGTATAGATAGTAATGTCTGTGTCTCAAGTAAGTTTCAGTCTCAAAAAAAATATACTGTAGGTACTTTGTCTTTCGTACGCTTTGCACAGGGGGCAGCTAAACACTGCGCCGCCTAAATGTACCGCCCAATGTTTTTCATGCACCGCGTCGGCCGCGCTCGCTTACCCCTAATTGAGTTCTGCGCGGTCGGGGGCTCACGGCTCACTCTACGTGCACATACCTAGTGGTAAATTGCATTGCTTTAACGAAACAAATTATATTCAGATACAAAATGGCTGACTTATTTCCTGGGCAATTTTTGTGAAGTGAAAACTTAGGCGCGTTGGGCATTGTTTGAGATGGGGAAAAAGCCATTGAACTTTCGACACTGTTAGCGTGTAACCGACACCACCTTGTTTAAGTCTTTACTGTTTTTTTTTATAATGCAGAAGTTTTCTTACGTTATTTCATCCTTCCCACGGGTCGCCGACGGTACGCTTCGAATTGACATATACACCGGAGTCTCAGTAATAAGGTCCCGTTGGCACCCTTTGGTACTAAACCCTTAAAAGATTATCGAATATAAAACCCGCTTTAGCTGTTATCTGACACAGAATACATAATCAATAGAACAAGGGCAACCTAACTATTAGGGCAACATGCATCGCGCCGAGGCCATCGTGTCGTATATATTATTCAGCAACTCGTTCACAACCAATGTCAAAGTTACCTACTAACGGAATATGGACAGAATTCATGACTGTAACACAGAGGGCACAAATACACGATGCAGAGGTTCAAATTTTTACGCGACTACTCCAGAAGGAGGGTTATGTTTTTCGAGTCCATGTATGTAAATTTTTAAGTGAAAACTCCCGGAAGGCCACTGGTTTTTTTTTCATTCAAAACTAATCGAGGTATCAAAGAAAGGATTTTATATTAGAATTATAAAATGTACATAACTTATATGTTTTAATGTAATTGGGAATGAGAAATGCTTAAAAAACAACATATAATGTCGCTCATTTTGTATGATATCAGGCAGTCGGGTATTTTGCTTTTTTAATAATTACCTACTTGTTAAAATTGTATAGCCAGCTTTATTTTCACGATAGAAATATTCTATCGTGAGACCAAAGTTCAAGGCAAATCGAATGAGCTCATTTGTCGTTTCATTACTGTGTTCATATTTAGACTACTATATAATTTGTGGTTCTTATGGCTACCTCCCGGCTCTATCATGAGAATGAATAAAATGAAAATTCAATTTTTCTCTAATTTTGGGAAACTAGTAAAAATTGCAAAGTTAAGGGAGCATGGTGGGGGAGGTAGGATATACACATTTTTTTAAATTAAATAAATCAAGTCTTCTGGTGGACGGACATGTGCAGCGAGGTTTTGTCGTGGTAGCACAAAAGGACACATACCACTCATTTTAACTGTTTTAGGGTTCCGTAGCCAAATGGCAAAAAACGGAACCCTCATGGATTCGTCATGTCTGTCTATCCGTCCGTAGGTATGTCACAGCCACTTTTTTCCCGAAACTATAACAACTATACTGTTGAAACTTGGTAAGAAGATGTATTCTGTGAACCGCATTAAGATTTTCACACAAAAATAGGAAAAAAACAATAAATTTTCCCCATACTTAGAACTCAAACTCATTTTTTTTTTCATTTAACCCATACGTGTATCTATAGAAAGGATTTAAAAAAATAACTGAATAGTTTGCGCGAGAGACACTTCCAAGGTGGTAAAATGTGTGTCCCCCTCCCCTGTAACTTCTAAAATAAGAGAATAATAAAACTAAAAAAAATATATGATGTACATTACCATGCAAACTTCCGCCGAAAATTGGTTCGAACGAGATCTAGTAAGTAGTTTTTTTTTATACGTCATAAATCGTAAACCACAATTTACCTTTTTTTATTATTATTTATTCATAAATCACATACACATTGACAGTTATTCACCAAAGCATCTGTACAGTAGTCAAAAAATACAATAAAATTAAAGAATCAATTGTCAATAGGGTAAAATAACATAGAAACATACACAATCAAATAACAGTGTGGAAAAAAATAATAAAAGGTAAAAATTGTCATGCATATAAAATTGGAAAAAAAATGTCAATGATTACTAATACTAATATGTCATAATTAATCAAAATAATTAATAGAATTGAGAAATGTGAATAAATTGTCCATAAATACATTTATTAAATCACTTAATACATCCAGATCATTGTGTAGTACGAGCATGTCCTCTAGTAGTTGCAGGGCTCTCGCCGCAGGAGCATTTTTTTCAATCAATTTTTTTCTTTCAAAAAAGCTTTCATTCAATCAACAACGATCTACAAGAACTTTATTATATTGCTTGCTGCTACGGAACCATTCATGGGCGAGTTCAACTCGCACTTGGCATATAATATATAGACCAGCTATCTCAAACATTGACCCCTGTTCTATTTTTGAATACAGGGTGACTTTTTAAACACCAGCCAAATTTTTGGAGCAAGTTCAGTCCATGATATTGAACTCTATAAAAAAAGTCAGTAAATATCGATAAAATATTTTCGTCCTCCCATACAAAATCCGTTTGGCTGAACGCTGATTTGTATGGGAAGGCGAATTTTTATTTTAGTTTTTCGTTAATTGTTTTCATTGAAAGTAGTTCTGTATCATGGACTAAACTTGCTCCATAAATTTAGCTGGTGGATAAAAAGTCAACCTATATATTAACATACGTATTTAATTTTCAAACAATGAAATCTAGTTACTTACCGATGGAAGGTTATTTCTATACACTTTGCCGTGTTCCTTCAATTATTCTTGCTGTATTATTATACATACCTAGGCTGATTTAATCATGTTTACGATGTTTTCGTATGGTTTTCGTTTATAAACTGACGAAAGTACTAGGCGTATAAAAGCTAGCAAGCGACTATGTGTAGTTTATGGAGATAGCTACAATTAAACGGAACAAAACAGTGTTCCCTCTAGTTTCACATAATAGCACAGAATAAATAATACTAACGTACAGAAGTCTTACTCAGCAGAGAAATTCAAAACAATATCTACTCAATGTGGCTAGCGATATGGTTTAATTTAGCTCACGTCAGAACTCAGCACCTTTTCGTATAAATACCTAGACATCCATTGCGAGCCAATTTCACGACAAACGATTCGTATAACTGAATTTACCACCCGGAGGGGCCGCCTGCGCGCATAGTAATAAGGTACATTTTTGATACCTAAACGGGGAGTGACACAGGCCTGATAATAGCTCTTTGATCGTGAATAATGGTTTTCATTGCTGCTGATCCAATATCCAGTTCTTATTCAAACTCTACACGTGTAATTCGTCGGTTTTCGCGAATCAATTTTTCAACTCATTGAACATTGTCTCGAGTGAATGCAGTTGGCGGCCGACCTGTTCTCACTTCATCTTTAAAGCTTCCCCGTCCTCTTTTGAATTCAGCAAACCAATTAAAACTGTTGCTCGTGAACAAGCAGACTCACCAAAAGTAGTTACTAAAAGTTCAAAACATTCTTGGGATTTAAACCTTTTGAGACTGTCATACTTAACTCTGACTTTTAAAATGTATCATAGCGCGAAAATCACGTCGACTGAGCTCCATTGTTGCAAGCAAAATCCCGCCAAATTTTTACAAATATAAGCATTTTTAATTACATTTATAAGAAAAGAATATTGTTCCATATTTAAATTTATCACTTAAGGTCTGAGGTATTTTGAAAAAAAAGGAGATATCATTTAAACTTTCGTATTATTATAGTAAACCCTAGATAACCCTAGCTTTTCATCGCACATTTGCCAAAAGTGGCCGTTTTTCGCAAATGTGCGAAGAAAAGCTTCACTTTCTCACTTTAAACTGTAAACAGTAGTTCATACGCGTATAATAGTTTGAAGGGTTACCTAGGCTTTACTAATACGAAATTTTAAATGATATCTCTTATCTCAGTTCCCTTAAAATTTTTTTTTTAAATGGGGACATCACTGGACTCCATGTATCATCTTAACACCTAGTGTTTACGATAGTGGGTCATCCGTAGGCAGTAACTATTTATTAATCTGTGTCCGTAAAGTAGAGGAATAATAACTTGACCGGCCGTGCGACTTATGCAAGTCTTTCAAGCATTTTGTAGATGGAAATAAGGTTGAATGTGGTTTGGAAGAAGTGTGCTAGCTCTTTGGTCTGAATTGAACTTACAATCAGGTATTGCTAGTAGCTCATTAAATATGCCATATGGCGAGGCACACAGAGCACGATGACTCGAATTATCTTAGGCGATTCTTCCACTGGCAACGCGCCCCGCCGCAGTGCGCGGAATCTGCCGAGTTTTTAGTGGGTTGGAGTAGGCGTTTTTTCTATACAAACTAAGATACTTGCATACAATGTTAAAATCTGCCGTCCCGCGCTACGCGACGCAGCGCGGTGCAGTGGAATCACCGCCTTAACTTTAGAAGTCCTTGGGCAATCAATAACTCATCCAATGAATACATACAGATACATTGTCACGTCTTTATCCTTAACGGGGTAGACAGAGTCGTAATAATGATAATATAATAATAACTTTATTTCAGACATAGGTCCATATAAGTGTACATTCTTTACACAATTTATTATGTTTGATCAGACATGGGAGACGGATCCATTTGTATGAATCTGAGTCCAATACACCGTAAGACCCAAAGATCACATTTAGCGTGATGGTGGGCGTAAAGATAAAAAAGCGGCCAAGTGCGAGTCGGACTCGCCCATGAAGGGTTCCGTAGCAGCAAGTAACATAATACATATAAAAGTTCTAAAGGTAAATTGCGGTTTACGATTTATGACGTATTAAAAAAAAACTACTTACTAGATCTCGTTAACCCAATTTTCGGTGGAAGTTTTCATGGTAATGTACAACATATTTCATTTTTAGTTTTATCTTTCTCTTATTTTAGAAGTTACATTTTACCACTTTGGAAGCGTCTATCGCGCAAACTATATATATGAAAGTACTGAATCCAGATGTGGATTTTTTTGACAGAGCCCTCTGACAGACGGACGGACAGGCAGTGGAGTCTTAGTAATGTAGTCCCTTTGGCGTTAGGTACGGAACCCTAAAAACGCTTTCAGGGTTTTACAAACTAAAACATGGAAAAGTCCTGTTAAAACTTATTACAAAGTTTAGCCTCTGCATTAATGTCTCTTGTTGCCGTAAATGACATCATTTAGCTACGTCGATTCCAATTACTTGACCATTATTATGCAAGTCATTGCAGCAAAGTAACCTCTAAAGCTAGGGCAGTAAAAATTATATTCCACTACGACCTACTTTGAATCTGACCTTTATTTTATAGTTGGAGTTTATTCGTGAAAATACTGATTCACTTTCAATTTTATATCCCTTAAATCCCTTAAATAGAGATCGATAGACCCAAAAGCCACGCAAAGATATTTGTTTTGGAGTTATTGTGAAATTTTAGAAAAAAATAAAAAGGAATACCTATATTTTTTTTTATTAAACCAAACTTTTATTTAAAACAATGAACTAAACCTTTTAAAATACTCCTCAAGATGAAACAATCAAGCCCAAACTTGGTGGGGTTATGATGTTTTATCACAGAGAAGCTGTGGCCACCTTCCAGCTTCAGCATGAGATCAGGTTATTGGTACCATAATTAAGCACTGTCACCCAACTTATATAAGGGTATGTGAAGTTTCAACTCGATCGAATAATGGGAATTGGGTCTAAAATGGCTTGCAAGCTTTGATCACGGAGACACAGATACAAATTAAGGCGTTGTATCTTCACAGCTCACAATATTGTGAGTATTTTTGAAAAATTGCTGTAACCAAACTACTGCAAATTATTTTTCAAAAATTTAACATAGTAATAAAAAAAAGTAATTATAACGCTTTTCTGCAGACACACACGATATCCAAAACACGATTGAGCATTTTTGGCTCTATAGAAAAAAGTCAATAGCATGTAAAATTAGGTCAAAATTAGGATGCAAATCGTCCAGTGCCACTGGGGGTACCTAGTTAGCGAGCTAATGTTCCTACGCCTATGCATTCGATTCAAAAGTGGGGGGGGGAGTGCATGGTTACTCTGGCTAATCGGAGAATAACAACTTTTATTATAGGACCAACCCTGAAATCGCGACAAAAAAATCTGCAGCACCATAAATTTTGGCACGGTAGGTATTTAATTTTGTATGGAGCTGCAGTTGTATACGTATACTCCTACCGTGACTTTTTTCACGTTTCAACCTTTCAAGGTTTATTTTAACATTTTGCGGACAGACAGACAGCCATGACTAAACTATAACGGTTGCTTTTTTACTACGGAACCCTAACCATTAAAACCACATGAAGTATCTCTGACCAAGCAAAAGATATAGAAACGAGACTTGTATTTTCAGATAGAAATGCAGTATCTCAATATCTTCTAGCCATAGTTATATAGCTATATAGAAGGTATTCAGATTGCTGTTCTTTTCCACGACACTTCCAGTAATGACGGTCCAATCAGCTGAGTGCACATTAACAAAGCCGGATTCAAAAGCGTCCAACAAGAATCCGACGCGTTTCTACTAAATAAAAAACATAACTGTTACCAAACTTTAGTATTTAGTTTGGAGAAGTACAGTAAATTAAAGTCAAAGCAAGCCTACCTGAGTAAAATGAATAGGGACAATCCACACTGATTGAGTAAGCCCCAAAGTAAGTTTAAACTTGTATTGTGCGATTAGTATCCCATAATCGAGTTCCATATCCCGTGTGGTTCCGGGTTAGAATAGGACGACTCCATCTCTTCCTGTGGATGTCGTAAGAGAAAACATCTCGTGCTAAATTTGCATTCCCAAGGAGTGTTAACGTGACCGGCGGCCGTCTGTAAAACTGTTCCCAACACATACATTCCCAAAGATGGTTGACGTCAGGCAGGCGGCCGGTGGCCGGTATATACGAGTATATACGAGTATATTATGGCTATAACTATAATAGTTATAGCCAAATCATTTAAACTGTTCCAGCTATTTTTTCTCCATTTTGCAAGGTTTTTGGCATCCTTGGGTGACTATTGACATGCATGTTATATTTGGAGAAGAAAAAGCGGGAAAGCGCACCCCGGGCTCCGAAGCAGCATAACTGACGATGTAACCGGGAACGCGCTTAGACGAAGAAGAATCGAGTTCCATATCCCATAATGAGTTAGTACTAAACGATGCAATATTTATGATGTTTATCTACCCAATACCGATGGCAGTTTGAAAAAGACTATTTTCCATTTTGCCCTGGCTGGGGATCGAACCCAGAACCTCCAGTGTGTCGGACTAGCGTGTTAACCATTACGCCACGGAGGTCGTCAAATAAGTCAAATAAACTTCTAGATATGTGTAACTAAGTACATACACACACACCTCCACAAATATAAATAAATATATAGGGACAAATCACACTGATTAAGCTAGCCCCAAAGTAAGTTTAAAACTTGTGTTATGGGATACTAACTCAACGATACTATATTTTATGATAAACACCCAAGAGTAGGATTACTTCATTTCAGAAATGCAAAAGCTACGAACTCTAGCAACGTCTCGGCGAAAGATACCTACCGTCTATAGAAATAATGTAGACTACGAGTATAATAGGTACTGACGGACTTTAGAAATCTAGGTCAGGTTTATCAGCACTTTATGTCTAGTAAGTAGTTTAAGTTTATCAATATCTACGGATATACAATGGTACTAGTGAGAACTCGCATTTTGATCTAGTCGCATTAGTACCATGGGACACATTTAATGGTACTAGTGAGAACTCGCATTTTGATCTAGTCGCATTAGTACCATGGGACACATTTAATGGTACTAGTGAGAACTCGCATTTTGATCTAGTCGCATTAGTACCATGGGACACATTTAATGGTACTAGTGAGAACTCGCATTTTGATCTAGTCGCATTAGTACCATGGGACAAATTTAATGGTACTAGTGAGAACTCGCATTTTGATCTAGTCGCATTAGTACCATGGGACACATTTAATGGTACTAGTGAGAACTCGCATTTTGATCTAGTCGCATTAGTACCATGGGACAAATTTAATGGTACTAGTGAGAACTCGCATTTTGATCTAGTCGCATTAGTACCATGGGACACATTTAATGGTACTAGTGAGAATGAACGAAAATTAGTGATTAAAGAGAAAAAAACTAACAAATAGGAACGTAACACAAAAAAATGCTACTAACAAATAAATATTACATTTAAATAAAACATGCATAGTTGCATACACATTAGATTGCATTTTTATAATTAAAATAGCCCCTCTCTCATTGCAAATTAATTAGGATCAATTAAGATCTCGAAGTTGTAGACCAGTATATCTACCTGGGTCAATTGATCCAGGCAGGAAGTTCCAGCTTTGAGGAAGAGGTCTTTCGACGAATCCGACTCGGCTGGGCAGCGTTCGGGAAGTTACGCAGTGTCTTTTCGTCCAAAATACCTCAGTGCCTCAAGACGAAAGTGCTTAATCAATGTGTGTTACCAGTGATGAATTATGGCTCTGAAACGTGGTCCCTTACTATGGGTCTCATAAGAAGGCTCAAGATCGCTCAACGGGCTATAGAGAGGGCTATGCTAGGTGTTTCTTTACGTGATCGAATCAGAAATGAGGAGATTTGTAGAAGAACTAAGGTCACAGACATAGCCTAGCGGATTAGCTCATTGAAGTGGCAGTGGGCGGGGCACATAGCGCGAAGAACCGATGGCCGATGGGGCAGAAAGGTTCTCGAACAGCGACCACGTACCGGCAAGCGCAGCGTAGGACACCCACCTGCTCGGTGGTCGGACGACCTGAGCAAGGTTGCAGGAAGACGCTGGATGCAGGCCGCTTCCCATCGGTCGTTTTGGAAATCCTTGGGGGAGGCCTATGTCCAGCAGTTGACTTCCTGTGGCTGATATGATGATGATGATGAATTAAGATCTTGACTTGACTTGACTTGATTGGGAGACTTGACCCTTAATTGATCCTATTTTTTTTAAAACACCTGTATTTTAATGTACTTTGGACCTCCACTTGCTTATGATCTGGACACACTTTTCTCGCTTCCACATTCGGTTATGGGTGCTTCTGACCTCTCCCTTTAGATTTTTCATCCCTGAAACTCCCTACATACCTATTTTCAGGAGCACGACCCTTTCTGTACTACCAGTGCTATATTTGGCCTCTTCTGACCTCTCCCTCTCTAAGAACGTCTGCAATCTGGTTGCAGTACGTGTGTCGAGGGCGACCCTGACCTACTCTTCCACTCACATTTGCTTCAAAAACCTTCTTAGTAAATCTCCTTGCGTCTAATCTTCCATCCTTCCTACATGCCCAAATAAATAAAGAAATAATAACGTACTGAATCTAATAATACCTATAATAATTGATGTGGCTGGCTTTCATGAACAATTGCAATTAATAATGCCAACCTTAATGAAGTAGTTTGACCACATGGCAATATTAACAGCGTCCGACATCCATGTTACTCAGTGTTGTGGTCATATTGATTTGCCGTAGGCAGCTTCCTGTGGCTAGTTTGGTTAGTTCGAAAGCATTTGCAAAATTAACTGCATATTTTAATTTATCTCCAATCAGCTATTACTTTAAATGAGCAATTCTTGTTTAAATATATAATTTATTTATTTATTAAAATCTTTATTGACCAAAATGGTACAAAAGGTGAACTTAACGCTAATGCATTCTCTACCAGTCAACCGTTAGGAAAAACAGAAATTATTTATTTGCGATAGGCGCTTTAAAGATGTACTTAATAATTTACTATTTACAAGTATACTTAAATATCATATAATACACTTAATACATATAAATATACATACATATATATATATACTACAAATGTTTTAGATAATGACTAATTCTGCTGCGAAAATTTTAAAGAAAGGTGCGTGTGAACTTTCATCTTAAATAAGTATCTGTTTGAGATACTTTTGATGTCTTCAGGTACGGCATTCCTAATGGCATAATTCCTGGTGGAGTAGAATAGGACCACTCCAAGTCTTTCCGTGGATGTAGTTGAAGGCGACTTAGGTAACACAAGCTGAACAAAGCTTATAAACATCAGTGAGACCTCTCCAACCCGTCTGGCCCAGCGTGGAGAGTGTAGGCCAATCTGACTGCTCTGGCCAAGTATGACTTTGGAAGTACTGAAAGAGTCGTGCAATGGAGACTAAAACCTAATGATGATGATATATGTAATTAGGATCTTAGAAACGGTTGCAACGATTGCGATGAAAATAGGTATGTAGGGAGTTTCAGGGATGAAATATATAGCTAGGTTATATTTATATAGAACCTCTTTTTCTCCGTGTTTTTGTCAAGCAAAGCTCAGTCGCCAAGGTACTGAATTATTTAACGCAGTTGTTACAAATCAGAAATATGAAATATGTACAATGGTCGCTGGATTTTATTTTTTGATAAAATTTTGTAATCTTAGGACACTGGAAGTTTCTTTAAATGTGTGTAGGTCTTCCGACGCGTCATAATCTGGGTTTTAGCAGGCCTGTGTCACTCCCCGTTTAGGTATCAAACATGTACCTACATTATTACTATGCGCGCAGGAGGCCCCTCCGGGTCGTAAATTCGGTTATAGTAATCGTTTGTCCAGAGTAATAAGAATGAAATTGGCTTGCAATGGATGTCTAGGTATTTATATTAAAAAGGTGCTGAGTTCTGACGTGAGCTAAATTAAACCATATGGCTAGCCACATTTAGTAGATATTTCTTTGAATTTCTTTGCTGTGTGAGACTTCTGTACGTTAGTATTATATATTCTGTGGTTTTAGTGTCTGTTACACCTTATTATATTAGCTAACTGACAGTGAAATTACAGTCAGAATCAGTTCAGCTGTTTCTGAGACAGTTTATAAATTTGTTTATGCTTTCAGTACTCTGTTGACTGTCATATGTATTTGGAAATTAATATGTTATTTTGATATAACATATTTACGTCTGAATGTAAAGTGAAGTGCCGTAAACCTCAGCCACGTTTAGCCAATTAGTGTGCGTGAAGACGTCGAAGGATTTTTTAATATGAAATTCAAACATTCAAGTTTGAATCTTGATACCTACGAAGAAGAGCTGACTCAAATAAGAATTGTAAGTATTGATTCTTAAATTACCAGAGACCTTTAAAAGAACTTCACTTCCGTAATTATGTATTAAGATTAGGTGCTACATAATGTATCCTCCTTCTATTGTTCTAGACTTCGGAACCAACCTTGTACTACCCACTTTCCTCGACCTACTAACCAGGTATGCACTAGAATAATTTAAATGGTAGTTTAGAATGGCCGCGAATACGACATTGACATGGCAAACGGAAATCATAATGAGGGACGTGGAAGCCGATCAAGGGCATAATGTGGAAATGCGAAGGCCTATCTCTATCTAGGTCGATTCTGAATAATAAACCGGATATGGCGAGATGAGCTCGCGTGAAGAGGGCTTCCGTACGTTATTATTAAAGTTCCATTTTCTATTTTACTTTAAATATGGATTAAATGGGTTTTACTGTAATAACTATACTTTATTAAACCGACTTTATTTAAATTTTGGGCCCTATTGTTTCAGAGATAAAGGGGAGGAAGGAGAGTGGTCAATCATCACTTAAAAGTATTTATTTTTAAACTAGCTGTTGCCCGCGACTTCGTCCACGTGGAATTTCGTTTATAAATACCGTCATTTTGGTATTTTAAAAAACTTTGGAGTCGACCCTTGTTGGACTCCGAGCAGTATGCGTATTACGGAAGGGCTGCGTAAGTAAGGCGGGATCTAACATACGCCTTGTAGATTCAGAGTTGATTCCGTAGCGGGAGGCGGTAAAAAAGTACTGGGGTCTTTGTTGTCTAAATGAACTATTTCTTATATGTATGTATTGATTGATGATTATTTAGACCAATTATAAAATGAACTAACATCAAACAGTTATTTTAAAGCATTTTATCAAACGTGATTCCTTAAATTGATAATTTATAACTTTTTATGGTTCCGTACCCGAAGGGTGCAAACGGGACCCTATTACTGCTCCACTGTCTATCTGTCCAAAACTTTTATTTACAATTTCCTAATTGATCCCCCGGAAATGACCCTTATTTAAAAAAAAAATATTTATTTACTTTGCACATACATGTTTGGGTCATAGGATTACACTATCCTACCAAATTTCACCTGATTCGGTCCAGTAGTTTCGGAGCAAATTGGCTGTGACAGACGGACGGACAGACAGACGCACGAGTGATCCTATAAGGGTTCCGTTTTTTCATTTTTTTTACGGAACCCTAAAAAAGTCAAAATTAAAGGGGGTCGTCATACAAAAAACGTGTTTTTTCAGCGTTTTTAACTCGATCTGCCACAGGGCTCTATCTCTTGAATCATAATAGCTAGATACCTGAAATTTTCACCGATTATGTATTACCATGACCACTATAACAACAAATTTTAAAAATAAGATAAAGTTAATAATTAAAGGTGGTACGGAACCCTTCATGTACGAGTCCGACTCGCACTTGCCCGTTTATTTAATTATGAACCGATTGAAATAAAAAAAAACACTAAATTTTAAGTGAAGCTTACCACAACACATTAGTGAAACTGCAATGGAATCGGTTTAGCCGTTTTTGAGATTAGTGTGCACAAACCCATAGACAAACAGACAAAAATTCTAAAAACTATTGTTTTGGGTTCTATTGCATTAATAAAAGCCCCCGACAATATTTTTTCTCATATATCTTCCATGTACAGACAGCGATCGGTTACAATTTTATTATATGTACTAGCTGTGCCCGCGACTTCGTTCGCGTGGTTGTCGGAACGTAATGTTATATAGCCTAAAGCCTTCCTCTATAAATGGACTACCCAACAAAAAAAGAATTTTTCAAATCGGACTATTAGTTCCTGAGATTAGCGCGTTTAAACAAACAAACAAACAAACAAACAAACAAACAAACAAACAAACAAACAAACAAACAAACAAACAAACAAACAAACAAACAAACAAACAAACAAACAAACAAACAAACAAACAAACAAACAAACAAACAAACAAACAAACAAACAAACAAACAAACAAACAAACAAACAAACAAACAAACAAACAAACAAACAAACAAACAAACAAACAAACAAACAAACAAACAAACAAACAAACAAACAAACAAACAAACAAACAAACAAACAAACAAACAAACAAACAAACAAACAAACAAACAAACAAACAAACAAACAAACAAACAAACAAACAAACAAACAAACAAACAAACAAACAAACAAACAAACAAACAAACAAACAAACAAACAAACAAACAAACAAACAAACAAACAAACAAACAAACAAACAAACAAACAAACAAACAAACAAACAAACAAACAAACAAACAAACAAACAAACAAACAAACAAACAAACAAACAAACAAACAAACAAACAAACAAACAAACAAACAAACAAACAAACAAACAAACAAACAAACAAACAAACAAACAAACAAACAAACAAACAAACAAACAAACAAACAAACAAACAAACAAACAAACAAACAAACAAACAAACAAACAAACAAACAAACAAACAAACAAACAAACAAACAAACAAACAAACAAACAAACAAACAAACAAACAAACAAACAAACAAACAAACAAACAAACAAACAAACAAACAAACAAACAAACAAACAAACAAACAAACAAACAAACAAACAAACAAACAAACAAACAAACAAACAAACAAACAAACAAACAAACAAACAAACAAACAAACAAACAAACAAACAAACAAACAAACAAACAAACAAACAAACAAACAAACAAACAAACAAACAAACAAACAAACAAACAAACAAACAAACAAACAAACAAACAAACAAACAAACAAACAAACAAACAAACAAACAAACAAACAAACAAACAAACAAACAAACAAACAAACAAACAAACAAACAAACAAACAAACAAACAAACAAACAAACAAACAAACAAACAAACAAACAAACAAACAAACAAACAAACAAACAAACAAACAAACAAACAAACAAACAAACAAACAAACAAACAAACAAACAAACAAACAAACAAACAAACAAACAAACAAACAAACAAACAAACAAACAAACAAACAAACAAACAAACAAACAAACAAACAAACAAACAAACAAACAAACAAACAAACTCTTCCGCTTTATAATATTAGTATAGATTGATGATGATGTATTGATTTATATTGGTGTTTATGAAAAATATACATTTGAGACTCCCACAACAATCCCTTTTTCATTTACTTGAGATATCAAATGAAAGGGATTGTATACGAGTAGCTTACAAGACTTTTTTAAATTTTTAATTTACCCCCAAAAGTGGCCCTCATGTATAAAATTCATTTATTTACGTTACACGTCGGTCTTTGGGTCACCGACTTACATAATATGTACTCTAATATGTTTCGAAGTAAATTGGCTGTGACGGATGGACAGACAGACATGCGATGTTTGTTGTCGTTCGTGGCTAACACTGGTGTCAGATTTTTCAAGCTTCCAGACGGCATAGCTTGGCTGCCATACTATGATGATAGCCGGGACCAATGACTTGATGCCTTACGATGCACGGAGAATTGGGATTGTTCATGATTTTAACCCCTAATTTTTATTTTTTAATATCATAATATAGCGTATTTCAAGAAACTAATTTAAATATTTTGTCATATTACGGCTTAGTTATTTTTTTATAAATTATTATTAAAGTCATGTCAAAGACCACGTCGTGTCTTAACAAAACAAACGGCCAAGACCAATACATATTTTAAAAAAAACCGGCCAAGTGCGTGTCGGACCACGCATAAAGTAGGGTTCCGTAGTCATTTTTGGCACCGCGCTGTTTGGAATTTCTTGCATTTCAAGCTTCCTTCAGTCCTAACAGTAAAATATGTAAAAAAACTTTTTAAGTTTATACTGTTTTTTTGGAAAAAAGTATATATTTTTATTTTATTTATAATTTCAAAAGTATTCATCACAGGATACCCGAAACCATTTTAAATTAGAGTTTCCGCGCCTGTTTCTTTACGTGAGTGATTTGAAGTTTATAGGTCCAAGACTTTTGAAATTACAGGGGGGGGACACCGTGTAAACGACTTTGGCGGGCTATATCTCGCAAATGGTAAAGCTGATAAAAAAGTGTTGTATGGAAATCCTACCTTATTTTCATAGTCATTTTCAACGATACCCCTCACAAAGGGGTGCACTCAAAAAAATAATTCCCCTTCCCCCCCTATACATGTATGGGGAGGTACCCTTAAAAAGATTTTTTTTTTAATTTAAAAAAAAAATGTATTTAAAAAATGAGATCTATATGGAAAGTATCCTCGAACCAAGTTACATGCAAATCAGTCCATAAACGTAGAAGATATTCTGCTGTGACAGACTAGGACGGACGGACGGACTGAACGATCTTATAAGGGTTCCTTGTCGGACTACGGAACCCTAAAAACACGCTAGTGTCATAATAGTCTTTGTCAGTGTCATTCAGTGAATTTAGCTAACAATTTATATCCCATATCTCTGAATAAAACCAATTCAGTTGCTCATGGTTGGCGGAAAATTCTTTTCTTAGTTATAATTGGCTGAAACGGTGACATTTGACGGATGAATACCATAAAGGCGACTCGTATTTTTTAATGAAAGGACTCAGAGCATAAATCGCTTCTGTAGCGCATCAGGGATGTTGGCGCACTACCATACTGACAGCTTTCACGCCATTATCCGCAAAAAAACAGCATCCCTGATCAACAGAGTTAGGGGTAGTCAAAATAGCATCCTGAAAACAGTGGCTAATAATTTGACCTCTCCACTATGGAAATGCCTGGTGAGAAGAGTTACATAATAATAAGTTGATATATTTTAAATTTTGTATAGTTGTATAATTGTTTATGTTGTTGATTCAAATATTATAATTGTGTACTTATATGGATTTAAATTATCTGAAATAAAAATTATTATTATTATTATAAATCGATACAGCCGCGGAGTAAGGTTTTTTTGTAGAAATATCCAAAACCGTTGATTATTTTGGCAAAAAAATTACCCACAACTGTTCATTATTTCTGTATCTCGAAACGGATTTCAAAGTAACGCTTTCCAAACAAAATTAACTATGCCCATTAGAGAAAATTCATTACCACTTGTGGTCACCTATCCAAGTGCGGACCACACCCGACCAAACATATACTTATAGATACAGACAAATCATGTACGATTATTTAGCTCTGGCAGAGTCGAATAGGAACACTCCAAGTCTTCCCGTGGATGTCGTAGAAGGCGACTTAGGAAACACTAGCTAAACAAAGCTTATGGACATCAATGAGATCTCTCAAACCCGTCTGGCCAGCGTAAAGAGTGTGGGCCAAATTTTTTGGTTTCTCTGGCCAAGCTTGGGTCTGTAAGTACAGAGAGGGTCTCAAAATAAAATTACGGAGGCTGGTTCGATCCCTAGCCAGAGCGAGTTGGAAAACGGCCTTTTTCCAATTGTCCTGGGTCTTGGGTGTTTATCTATATATGTATTTATTATAAAATATAGTATCGTTGAGTTAGTATCCCATAACACAAGTTTAAACTTAGTTTGGGGCTAGTTTAATCAGTGTGATCTGTCCCTATATATTTATTTATGCCCTAAGCTTATGCCGTAATGCCCGTCAGATGAAATCCAGTTAGTCTGAATGCAATCCCATCTATCCGGTTGTATGTGACAAACGTGAAACGTCTAATCCCATACGGGATTGGATTGGATTGCGATGTTAGGAAAAATGCACCAACGCTAATATTAGCGTTGCTGCATTTGTACCAACATCGACGACTTTTATAATGGAGCGCATGTTTTACATACGTGCATAAATGAACTTCAAACTTCAAACTACTTTACTTGTGGAAACAAGGTACAAAAGATGACAATTTAATATGGAGATGCAGCACTCTGTTTCCTGCCCATAGGCGTACAAAATTACATAACTTACAAACTACATTATCATAAAATAAAAATAAAAACATTATTTTAATTGCTTGTCATTCAAAAAGTCTTTAAAGTGTCTTGTACTTTGAGTCAATTGTAGTTGTTTAGGTAATTTGTTGTATATGACAGGAGCTCGACCAAAAACACTCTTACGCAACAATTCTGTTTTGCTAGATTGTAGCATGAATTTTTTACAGTGACGAGTTCGTGTTCGATGTGTGAACATTATGTTTATTCAAATGTACAAAAATAGCACACTCGTATATATAAATACAGGGTAAAGTAAGTAAACTTAGCTTTTTAAAATATGGCTCACATGAATCATTATGTTGCAGTTGAAAAATTGACCTGATACATCTTTTCTGCGCTTTGAATATTAACTCTTTATCAGTCCTATTACCCCAAAATATAACACCATATTTTAGGGTAGAGTTAACATACGCATGATATGCCGTAAGTACTGCGTCTTGATTTTCAATTTTTTGTAATCTGCGGAGTGCATGTGAAATTTAATTAAGCGCTTGCATAAATAATCTGTATGTGCTTTCCAATTAAGTCTATTGTCAATATACAAACCTAAAAATTTGTCACTTCAATTTCAGAAATATTATGATTTGAAAATGTAATCTCTAATTTATTTATTTCATCATGTCTTTGCTTAAAATTCATTAATTTCGTTTTTTCAATGTTAATTTTTAGTTTATTTTGTTATTGATGTCAATGTTTTAATTGTGTCAATTTTTGTACTTGGTATGTCAATTCCTGTAAATAATATGGTACTGTCATCCGCAAACAATGTAACATGATGGTTTGTTATTGTAGGCAGATCATTTATATAGATCAGGAACAATAAAGGACCTAAAACACTTCCCTGTGGAAGTGTTCCAGTTCCATACAAGACTTCTCTTTTATTTGAAAAATATTTTATTTCAGTTTTGGTTTTCGTGCACATTCTATCAAATAAAGTTAACTCACAGAAATCCCATCTTCTATCATCATCATCATTATCAACAGGTCCTTTTAATCTCAACTGCAGGAGCACGACCCTCGCTGTAGGGCAACACTTGGCCGGAGCAGTCAAAGGATTTGATCTATACTCTCCACGCTGGTGACGCTGGCTAGACGGGTTGGAGAAGTCTCATTGATGTTTATAAGCTTTGTGTAGCTTGAGCTAAGAGTATTTTCTAAGTCGCCTTCTACGACATCCACGGGAAGACTTGGAGTTATCCTATTCTACTCTGTCGGGAACCACACAGCATCTTCTACTATATCTTCTAAATTATCCGCAAAACATACCTTGAAACGTCTAATCTTTTGTTCAAAGAACATTATTGATATAAAACAACTTTCCATAATAAAAATCTAACTAAAACTAAAACACTTCCACTGCTGAAAAATGCAACTTGTGTGTTTTTCCAAAGAGGAAAACACATACGGTTTTTAGTGTTTTTAGTGTAATCTAAATTTCATTTATGTAGTATGGTGCCAAGAACAAGAGAGTTGCTTTCATTTGCTGATAAAGGGGGCAGCGGGGTAGGAAGTTCACATCAGAAACGTTTATCACAAATTTTGTCACAAAAACTCAGATCGATATCATAACACGTACTCAGAAACTCTGCAACTAATAATAACTAATTAAAACGAAAAGTAACTATAAATCGCATTTAAACTATTTTTAAATTAAAAATTTGTACAGAGCTAATGTTATTGAGAGAGCAGCGTCATCTCACAATTATACCTATAACGTAGTATAATTTTACTATGTGCTATAACCTAGTCCCATTTTTAACCCTCGAAAAAAGAGAGGGGTGTTTTAGAATTTTACATGTCTGTGTGTCAGTGTGACTGTGGCATTATAGCTTATAAACGAATAGACTGATTTTGATGCATTTTTTCAAATCGAAAGCCTTGTCTGTTGAAATGGTTCTTAGCTATGTTTGATGAAAATCGGTTCAGCCGTTCAAAAGTTTACAAGTAACTTTTTTAAGTAACTTTAAAGTCGAGGGTTTTTTATTTTGTCTGGCAAATAAACTTGTGGCTATGCTGACTTTTTACCTACTTTATTTGTGTTATGGTAGCGCAGCGTAAACATTTAATAGAGTAAACATTTAATAGTGTAATCATATAATAAAGTAAACATTTAAAAGTTTCATCATTTAATAAAGTAAACATTAAATAAAGTAAACATTTAATAATGTTAAACATTTAATAATGTAAACATTTAATAGTGTAATCATATAATAAAGTAAACATTAATTAATGTAAACATTTAATACTGTAAACATTTAATAGTGTAAACATTTAATAGTGTCAACATTTAATAGAGTAATAATTTAATACAGGTAAAACGCTCCCCGTCCTAAAAAAGTATTCATGAACTGCAGTAATGTATGCGGAAACGCGTCAGGTGCGGTAGCTGCCATTGACACCGTCTGCTGTTTGATATAAAGTTGCGATGTGATACCGGTGACTGGGAAAGCAATCAAGGCCAGTTTTCAGGGTTACTACATTGCTTGTTACTTTAAGTATTTATTGGCTGAGCGAGCGAAGCGTCTCAGTTTCGAGATTGGCGATAAATGCTTTTGTCCGTCAGTCTGTCTGTCTGTCGGTTTGTTCTCGCCTACAGGTCGCATTTAATTTAATCAACTGATTCTCGTGAAATTTTATAAGCAGATTCGATAATCGTATAGAATTTTTTTGTTAATTCAGTTTTTGGAAATTTATCAAAATGGCGGAGATAGGGGGTGTAAAACTTTAAAAAAATCATATTTCACACATTTCGAATTTTTTTTTAATATATCGTAAATCTTTTTTGTAATTTATTAAAAGACGCAACTTTTTTGTCTAAACAACTTTTGTGTGTTGGTTGGGGTTGAGCCGCAAGGTTTACAGCTCATAGAGCCACTAGTTTATTAGTTACTATTTAGTTACAGTTTATTAGGTACTAAGTTAATGCACACAATCAGCTAGATAACAAAAAGCCAATCACACATTTTCTATGTAAATTGTATGAAAATCAAAACCGTGCATCATAATTTTTTCAAGTCAAATAGCGCTCTTAATATCAGTTTTTCTGCATTAAAACAGTGGCACTCCGGGAGTGCCGACAGAAATTAAAACTTAAACAATTACGTGAGGTGTCGGTAACAGTGTCGCGAGTTCATGGTTTTTCCCATCTCAGAAAATGCCCAACGCGCCTAAAGAAGCTTTCACTTCAATAAATAAATCTAAAATCATGTGAAATAAGTATACGTATTTATTTCAATGACTAATAATAAAATGGATACAATATAATAATAATAAAATTAATCTAACTAAATTAAACTAAAATAATTATAATAAGTATAATAGTAGACATTAAATTATATAAAAGATGGACCCCAAATCATTGCGCTCGCAGGGTAGGGTGCCCAAGACGCTGGCGGCATTGCCGCGTTGAATGGCCAGGCTTAATCTTTGGCCAAAATGCGCGCCAGCCCTTGAATCCCCTGCGGCGTCGATTAGGCGTGTAGAAATCTCCTTGTAAAGCTGACGGGCTTCTGCACCCCAAGGCCCCAAGGTCTCCATGGCAAAAGGCACAAATATGTACGGCTCTCCCAAAGCCGCATATTTGCGTCTCTTATTGGTTTCTGCCGTAGCCGCAGCTGCGCCTGCTTTGTGAGCGGTCGCTCTCACATGAGATGGGGCAACCGTGTCCACGCATGTGGCATCCCACACGAGCAACCGCCCTTTTTGCCACGGAATGTTGAAAATGGATATGATCAATGACAAGTGACATTATTTTGTGACTTTATCGAAAGATAGAAGGGAAAAGAGGACCTGGAAGACCGAGGCATAGCTACATGAAACAGATAAAGAAAGATGAACGTCGTGTCGTATCCAATAGCGAAATCAGATTTGACTTGTTGTCATCTAGCGGATTGTTTTGCGTGTGTAAGGAAGGACTCAGACACACTGTTGCTCGTCTCAACATTTTTCATAATCCTCTTAAAACTTCAAAAACGGACGCTATGAAAGTCTTCGAGGTGCTACAAATGTCTACGAGATTCTATGAATGTTTACGAGGTGCTACGAAAGACTACAAGGTGCTACTATAGTCTACGAAATGCTACGAATGTCTACACGATGCTAATGGCGCGTTCAGACGACACGCGAGCACGAGCGCCGATCGCGTTGAGCCAGCTTAATTCATTGTTGTCATCACAAAATTGAGCAAATTAATTCATATTTGAATAATAGCAACCATGTACTTGTATTGTTTATTGATTTTTCATATGCATTTGACACATTAGATCACTTAATATTAAGTAAGAAGCTTGAAAATATTGGCATTTAAGGTCATCTGCTACAATGGTGCAATAATTATTTGAAAAATAGGTCTAATTGTGTTAAGGTTGATAATTGCTTCAGTAACTCTTATACAGTGGAAGAAGGTACAGCACAAGGATCTGTGCTTGGGCCGCTTCACTTCATTGGGACATCTCAACGACATGAATAATGTAATTGAGCATGGAACGTCCTACCAGTACGCTGATGACACATGCATCATTGTTGCCGATTGTTATCTTGATTCTGCTTTAGAAAAAATGCAAGACGATTTCGATAAACTAAATAAATGGTGTCATGACAACAAACTAGTTCTGAACGGTATCAAAACCAAATTAGTTCATATTCGACCACCGTATGCTAGAAACTAAGCTAATTTATGTAATAAATTGTTTGCTCACGATCATTCATTCCAAAAGCCTGTCATGTAAATGTCCAGCTATTGAAAGTGTTGATAAACATACTTATCTGGGATTAATTATTGACAACAAATTTAACTGGTTTCCACACATAAACCTTGTATGCGAGAAACTACGGGCGTTCTTAGCCAACATGTATGTAATTAATAAAAGGATTCCTTTTCAGACTAAACTTAATGCTGTACAATGCGCTTGCTGAATCAATAGTAGGATATGGACTGACAAGTTATGGCAGAACTTTTAAAAGTTATCCTAATTGTATATACAAACTGCAGGTTGAAATATTAAAAATTATTGTACCTACAAGTATTAAACAAAAATATCTAAAAGACGAATTAGGTTTATTTAAATACTGTAAAATCCTTCCAATACATATAAAGATAAGATACAGCTTGTTGAAAGAACAATTTTTTAATACTAATATACAAAAAAACATAACACATGAGATCAATACGCAACAAAAAACAAATCAAAAACTTTTAACTACTGCTGCACGCAATTCATATGGCGAAAGAACAACATCCTATTTAATTCCACGCTTCATCAATGATTTAGAATTATCGTTAAAACAAAGCATAACAAAAAAAATATAAAGAAAAAACTTATGTTTCACTTTTTGAACAACCTGTAGGCTGTTCAAGAAGTCGGGTCGGGACCGGTTTTGTATGCATCATCTATAGATGCATGCAAAACCGGTCTTGCAGTGAACGACAGGTGTTGTGATGATTTATGTTTTTATTTATTAACTAATACTTAACCATAGATATACGAGTAAGTACTTATATAAAGTCAGATGAATATTAACCTAATTTTAATATTAAATGTAGACAATATGCTTCCGGGCAAACCTTCGTGGTTTATGGGTGCATATAATTGTAATTATTGTTATTTTTGGATATAAATAAATAAATAAAAAAAAGATCTTTGTTTGCCATTACTAAAGATTTTATCGGCTCGTACACGTCTTTGTCACTCAAGAGTCTTAAGTATATCAGTATAAATTACTACTGCAGTGGCGTTGCCTTTGTTAGCCTTCAAGACGAATCAATCAAGCCCAAACTCGGTGGGGCTATGTTGTTTTATCACACAGTTGCCTAGCCACTTTCCGGCTTCATCATAAGATGAGGTCATTGGTACTATAATTTTGCATTGTCCTTACATAAAAATATGAGGTGTCAGCTGTTGCAGGAGTTGGAAGAGATATTTAATTTGTAAAAATGTACTTGTATAATTTTGATTAGTTTTTAATACATTTTTGAATGTCGATCAAAAAAAAAGGTTTCAGCTCAATCAAATAATGGGAAGTGGGTCTTATTTAGCTTGCAATATTTTATTACAGACAAAATGACAGGTGAAACTAAATAAAGTCTTGTAAATTTTTTATAGTTTTGAAACGAGATTGGTGAAATGCTAATAGCGCGCCCACTCTAGGGTTGAACATCAACATGTTGCTTCAAACTTCGCCTTATATTTCTAAGTGAAAGTCCCTCACCTTTAAAACTTATGAGCATCAGTCCTTTTAAATGCACTGAGAAACTTGAACTTTGACCGGGCGAAGTGCATACTACGAAATCGTAGTAATTCTATTATTAGTGCTTCCCGGAAGGCTTCATTCATCTCTGCAAGTTCCCAGACAGCAGTAGTACTCTATAAGTTTGAAGAATTTTAGTTTTCTCCGACAAGGGCGTTCACTCTGCCGCTTGCTTAATGAGATAGAACTTTGTAATAGTTTTCATATTTGCTACCTACTGGACACCACTTTCACTCAAGGTCGTAACATTCACCTACTTAAAGAAGCTCATGGCTTTGCTTTTATTTAATTTTAGTATAATATTACTGGCAGGCGATCAGTGTCAACTATAAATTAATTAACTAGTGGTTCGACCTCACGAGCCTTTATAACTATGCAATAACCAACACTTTCCTCATTTCCCTGGTTTAGCGAAGCCATTATTTTTTTTATTATAATTCAAATAGAAGTCCAAAAAGTAATTTGTGCAACAAAATTAACAAAGAAAGACAAATTTTAATTCATATTTCAGGTGCTTGAATTTTTCAGGCTTTTTTATGTAGACTTTTGCTGCTTTTACGCAAAATAGGAGTATATGTGGTATGAGTTTTAACGACTAAAATTTTAATAAATCAAGGAACTTATGTGCCAATTCTCTTCAAAACCGGTTAAAATCCGCCTTTCTAAATCTACATCTACACTAATATTATAAAGAGGAAAGATTTGTACCTATTTTTGTATGTTTGTAATGAATAGGCTCAAAAAGTACTGGGCCGATTTAAAAAATTCTTTCATCGTTGGAAAGCTACACTATTCCCGAGTGACATAGCCTATGTGTGTACCACGGGCGAAGCCGGGGTGGACTGCTAGTCAGTCATATACTGAGTATGCTTCTCGGTGGCATACCTACTATACATAATACATACATACTCGGGACAAAATAAAAGTGACATTAATAGATCCCTTGAATTAGTAGTGTTATACTTCTTCTTCTTATTTAAGAGCTTAGTGGCTCTTGTCGGTGGAGTATGCGCCAAACTTCTCGGTTCTCTGCCTTACTCTTTAGTGCTTGATACGACATGAGCCCTGCTTTTTCTTTCAGTGGGTCTACATAGCTCTATAGTATTATACTATGTAACTTATTTAAGGAGTTGTTATAAATACAGCGGTTAGTCAACATTAAACGGTAATAGATATACACAGAGACTTAGCTAGTCCCTGTGGGCGTCCAATATGGGAATCTGTTGATACGAAAATTTGTTGAAACGAAAAGCTGTTGATACAAAAATCTTTTGAAACGAAAATCTGTTGAGTTCCAAATCTGTTGAAACGAAAATCCGTTGAAATGAAATAAATAAATAAATATACAAATAAAAATATATATGGACAAATCACACTGATTAAGCTAGCCCCAAAGTAAGTTTCAAACTTGTGTTATGGGATACTAACGCAACGATACTGTATTTTATGATAAATACATATATAGATAAACACTCAAGACCCAGGACAATATCTAAAAGGCCATTTTCCAACTTGCCTGGCTGTAGATCGAACCGAGAACCTCCGGATCAGCGATCTAGCGTGTGAACCATTACGCCACGGAGGTCGTCAATGAAATTCTGTTAATACAAAAATCTGTTGATACAAAAATCTGTTGAAACGAAAATCGAAATGAGTCCTTATAGCCTATTTAAGTGTTTGTAAGTTATGTGTTGATAGCAGGTTAATTCTTTATGATACATATTTACGTAGTGATTTTCCGATAATTTCATTAGTTCTATGAATCAGAACTTCAACTCAGTTTACTAATTGATTTGGTATAAATTTACTGTTCATCTAATGGACCACATATGTAATCTTATTTATGAACGGTTTTTAGAAATAACTTTTTTCTCTCATTACAACCTTTGAGGTAAACTTCAAGATATTAGGTATAAACCTGTTTTGTATTATTTCACCGTCGTTTTTGTTTTAGGTGTTAAAGAAAATCATAATTGAAACTAAGCATTGCAACGGTTTATGTATTACGAGTGTATACTATAGCGCGAGTCACGGGATTTAACGCCTATGTGTCAAAACTGACAATATTTGCTGCCTAGCTCCCGTTCACACTAGTCTTAACTCCCATTGACGCAACCAGAAGGGACTCTTCTATGGTACGCGCAATATACGTCCCCGTTCCCCGCACCCGCACCTCTCCCCCGGTTCTTGACGGCCAACGTGAGAAATCGAGGCGAAAACGGGGGAGAGGTGCGGGGACGGGGAACGGGGACGCCTGGGTGACGCATATTGCGCGTACCTTAGGAGTTTCCGACCTGTGACGTTGATCCATCATTGTACCAGATCCATCATTACATAGCATTAATATACATCTGTACCTATGCAATTTAATCATCCATCATAATACCAAATCTTTGACATCAGCATTGATATTATAGGTACTGGTTACCTATATGATATCTATCTGACTCCAAAAATTTACTGACTATATATCCTACCTATTGTCTGTGTGTTAAAGTGTGATCAGAAGAGAAAGTCAAACAACACTGTCACTGTTTCTTAAGTTCCAGCACAGAATGGGATACTAGTACTCCGTAAAGAAGTCTCACTCAGCAAAGAAATTCAAAGATATATCTACTCAATGTGGTTAGCGATATGGTTTAATTTAGCTCACGCCAGAACTTCGCAACTTTTATTTTAGATACCCAGACATCCATTGCAAGCCAATTTCATTCTTATTACTCTGAACAAACGATTCGTATAACTGAATTTACCACTTGGAGGGGCCGCCGCGCCGCATATTTTCGATACTTAAACGGAGAGTGACACAGGTTTCGTTCCAGTTCACTATTACAATGTCACAAGGTGTACTGACCAGATTGGTCAAAAATGCTCTAGTCTGGCTCTGGCCCTTCTTTCTGTTATCGCCTACAGGTCGCAATTTTCAACCGTATTTGACGAAAATGGGCACACAAGTTCCTTAATTTATTAAAATTTTTTAGTCGATCGCTATTTTCTATTGGGGAGGAAATAGAGGGGAATAGGGGGGAATAGGGGGGAACTTTTCTGTTTTATTATTTATTAACGCATTTGAATCAAAGAGTGGCACATAGACACTAGGTGTTGCAAAAAAATTACAAAAGTGGGGAGAGGAGGTGAAAAAGGGGAGGAAATTTGCTGTAGCATTATCATTATTACATATTTCACGTATTTGACTGAAATGGCTTTGTTAAGCTAGGGAAAAGAAGAAAGTGTCGGTTATTGCATGGTTATAAGAGCTCGCTAGATCTCCCGTTCTCACAGAACCACTATAGTGATATATGTGTCAACACATAGATAGTCAAACAAGTACACAACGGGGTCTATCTTAAGACAAACGTGTTACCGTTAACAAGGGCAAGGAACGGCGTGCCTCGGCGGGACACCACGATATGAAGTTAAACTAGCTTACTAAACACACCAGTAGGCACTAGGGCTATCACTCTACTTATGTTCTGACTCCAAAGTTAATAAATGAATTTACTGTGTATGTTTCTAGCTAAATTTCTGACAATGAGAGTGTAGTGGATGCCTAGCTACAACACTTAAACAGTTTGTATATTTCAGTTTACACAAATTACACGTTTCTGATATACGATCACAAAGACAAATCTGCACGGGAAGCTATTAATGGACACACGTATTATTCAAGGCAAGGGCCGGCGAACGACTGGCAATGCACGCCAGTGCACAGTGGAAAGAAATTAGAATCGTTTACTTAGCGTATTGTGTCCCTACAGTCCCTATAACCTAGAATGTATCTATATTCAATTTCATCAGATAGGATACAAGAAATGGAGAAGGAACCACTCTATTATTATCTCTATTATTATTGTCATTGTGTGCGTCTCTTTCAAAGAGCTATAATCTGGGCTCTTTCCATATAGCGATATCCATTGTCTAATTTAAACAAGGTATTCTCTTCCCGTGAGCTGGGTCACGTGATTGGCCCAAGAATACGTCATCAGTTTGGAGTGTTGCCACTGTGGGTAGTTGAATTACTAAAGCAAAATGATTTTTAGCTTAACAAACCAATTGTAAACTAATATTTAAACATATAAAATTATTAAAAATTATCATATGAACCTCACGATATACGAAATAAATAGTTAATATTTTATATTCATTTACTAAATAAGACTTAAGTCTTTAAATTTACTGAAAATATCAATCAGTGGTAACATGCGCTTATAGTCTCTTTTGATCTCTCTGAAATTATCACAGCAATCAGTATGCTTAAGAACGGGAGAGCGGCTGGCTGCGACGACCTTACGGTAGATCAAATTAAGCAGCTGGGCCCTGTTGGGGTTTCTTGGCTGTTGGAATTTTTTAATAATTGCCTTCAAACTTCCAAGCATCCGCGATTATGGAGAAAAGTCTAAAGCCTGGAAAGCCCTCATCAGATCCCAAAAGCTACAGGCCAATATCCCTATTATGCCACACATACAAACTATTTTAAAAGCTTCTCCTAAACCGACTAACTTCAATAATAGACCCTAACCTCATCCCAGAGCAGGCAGGTTTTCGTCCTGGGAAGTCATGTACAGGACAAATACTTTGATTGACCCAACATATCGAAGATGGTATTGAAGCGGGTAAAGTACCTAACGGGGTTAATTTTGGTAGATCTATCCGCTGCTTATGACACAGTTAACGTCAGACAGCTGCTGTGGAAAGTATATAATGCCAAAAAGGACAGGGGACTTATACGTGTACTGAGTGAAATGCTTAAAGATCGGCGATTTAGAGTGCATTTGAATGGGACTAAAGGTCGCTGGAGAGCTCAGAAAAATGGGTTGCCTCAGGGTAGTGTACTGGCTCCCATTCTTTTTAACATCTACACAAATGACCAACCTAGCCCACCTTCTACAGAAAGATTTTTATATGCAGATGACCTTGCGCTAACTTCGCAAACAAAATCATTTGAAAGCGTGTAGGAAATTTTTACTAGAGCTCTAGAAAACCTCAGAAAATATTATGCTGCCCTGCGCCCTAATCCCTCTAAAACACAGTGTTGTGTCTTCCATATCCGTAATAAGCAAGCCAACCGTAAACTCAGTATCACCTGGCAAGGAGCGAAAATACAACATTTCAACAATCCATCTTAGTTCGGCGTGTCACTGGATAGATCGCTGACATACAAAAATCACTACCTAAATACAAAAGGAAAATATGAGGCGCGCAATCACCTTCTCCAGTGGCTAACATCTAGCACATGGGGGGCTAAACCACACACTCTAAGGACGAGCGGCTTAGCGCTCTGCTTTTCTGCTGGCGAATATGCATGCCCAGTATGGCATCGTTCTGTTTACTCTGGAGAGGTAGACGTCGCGCTTAATGATACCTGCCGCATAATCACCGGATGCCTGAAACCAAAAAAGCTTGAATTGTTATACCCCTAGCTGGTATTGCACCACCATCAGTACGCAGAGGTATCGCAAGTGCTCTTGAAAGGAAAAAACAGGCTTCCGATCCCAGGCACCTATTTATTTATTTATTTAAGTTTATTGCACACAATCTCATATTTGATTGATTACAATGGGTCAAACTTAACGCTATTCATTATCTATTGTATGGAGCTCAACCCTATGCCAGCCGACTTATTAGTCGCAGTAATTTTGTTAACACAAAACCACTCTAAGGCGACCCAAAATCCTCCCGGCTCCGAATGTGGCGCAGCAAACACCCACCTCCTGATTTCACTCAACTCGGAGTCATAATGGCCAGACTATGTCACACCTCCGCTCCTGCCTATCGTGCCCCACCAGCTGCACTAAGCGTGACCTATGTGAGGCTACAGACAACGCTGTGAAAGTGGCAACCTTCTGGAGGGAAACAATTTAATTACATTTTGAGCTTTCGGCACGAGAAGAAGTGACTTTCATGACGTAGTCATTGGCCATTGCGGGAAGAGAATCATGATCATCAGGTCTATTTTAGTCTTAACTGCAGGAATGTATGTGCAGGAGCACGAACCTCTCTGTACTACTAGAGCCAGAGCAGCCAGAGGATTTGGCCTACACTCTCCACGCTGGCCAGACGGGTTGGAGAGGTCTCACTGATGTTTATAAGCTTTGTTCTTGTGTGTCTAAGTCGTCTTCTAAAACATCCATGAGAAGACTTGGAGTGGTCCTATTCTACTCTGCTGGGACGGGAACCACATGGAAAGGGAAGAGAACACAAGTTTTATTATGTCATGATGACCTGGCATTTAAGTGTCGTAACAATACTTTGTGACAATTTGTGACACTAGTTTGTGACAATAAATAAATTAAATCAAATCAAATCAATGATAGTGAACAACGGTTTCCAATTCAAAATTCAAATGAACGACTTATTTACGTTAGCATATAGCAATGTTGCAAGTTAAATAAAAGCTTGTATAAATGAAAACTAATATATTCCTGTGGTTGAAAGTCCCGGGCTGCGATGGCGAAGCGGATATATATGCGAAATGGACGCTGGGACGGACGATTTTGATTGGTTCAGATTTTTTCGTCTGGTTCAGATTCTTTTACACGGGAAAATACGTAGCATTTTCCCGTGCTGTCGGTAGAGATCGAATTGTCGGATACATGCAGCCAGAGATATTGGAAGTATGTACATTCCGCGATGAATTGTCAAAAGTGAACCGTATACGTAGTCACGTGTATTTTAAATGCGATACGCCAGGACGCGTATGGCGCAACTGTACAGAAAAGTCAACTAAACAGAAGGCAATGTCATTTAAGACCGCGTATGACCCTGATAGTACTTAGAGCGATCTTAAATATTATCAATATTACGGAATACTAACTTTGAATAAAAATACACCAAAGTTCAGGACTAATTATAGTCATTATATGTTTCAGAAACACAATTGCTTAAAATTTTCTCTATAGAAAAATAATTGCGAAGTTGCCTCCAAATCACCTCCTAATTATACTAAAACAGCTAGTACTCGTATTCAAGAAACGGACGATAAATAAGCCCTTGGAACTTTGGATTATAATTGTATTAAACATAAGGCAGTCATGATATGTCTTACTTTTTAAATAACTCTTAAATAATCTTTGTAAAACGAAAAACACCTCAAAAACCTTGCCTTATTGCCGCCGCGATTCTTCCCTCTCCGTATGGCTCGCTGTCTCGTTTCGGCTACAGTAAAGTTGTGTACGTGGAAGCGGGAGCAAAATTTAGATTATCAGAATGCAATATTAAAGTGAGTGAAAGTGTGATCGTACCTTGCCGGTGAGTTTCGAGGTTATGTTTTGTATGTCCTATTTTTAATTAGATCACTACTTTTACTTTTGTAGTGTGTTTGTAGTTTAAATAACACTGATTTATACGTCCTTTGTCTTTGACAGATCTAGGAAGTAACTCAGAAGTTAATATTACTTTGCTGCACTACCTGTAGGTTGACTGGTAGAAAAGGTCAACGGAATTAAGTCCGCCTTACAATGTTCTGTAATAAAGTTAAATATAAATAAAATAAAATAGCCCTTCGTTTCACTCACACATGGAAGCGTGGATAGATTTAACTGGGTCAAAAATAAATTATTTGTTACTGTGAGAATAAAACGTCACAAAATAGTGTCACTTGTCATTAATCATATCTATTTTCATCATTAATGCAGAAAATGTATATTAAAGCGCTATTTGACTCGAAAAATCTATGACGTCACGGTTTTGTATTTCATACAAATATCATAGAAATGGTTTGTTTTGACGTTTCGAAAAAAGTGTCTGATTTGATTTGTTGGAAGCTAGCGGATTGTGCTCAAAATGTATCAAGCTTCACAGCTGTGCTATAGGTAGCCCATCGCTATGACCCGGTAGGGTGCGGGCCGTTTGGGATTATCCATTAACCTGAGGTAAAAGCCTGTTGGAGGTCCGACGACCTACTTGATGTGTGAGTTAACACGCAGACATGTTACTCCGCACTCCGAAGGTTTTTTCTCGCCTGAGAATTTGGAAAATGGTATTATAGTTTTCACATTGTGCTAAGTCTTCGGTGTTTATCAATATTTATAAGTATTTATTATAAAATATGCTATCTGTTTTTTAGTATCTATAAAGTTATTTAGTATAAAGGTCTAGAAAAAAAGAAATAAACCAAGAATGTACCAGCTGCTTGTCTTCCCGCGCAAATGGTAAGAGCCGATCGAGGGAATGGTAGAAAATGCGAATCACATCAATAGGCTAAGCGGCTAGCATTCCATCACTATTTTGATTAATTTTTCCAACTTCCCGCCCATCATCACGCTAAAAGTGGCCTTTAAGTCTTGCGGCCCTGTGCTCTGTCTGCTTAGAGCCGCAATACCCAACAGGCTCTGTCTGCCCCATTAGGGATAAAGACGTGATAGTGTATCTATATGTTGAATTACCTACCTAAAATAAGAACTTAATCGTACAAGTAAACTATCACAAAGCCGAGCGATTACTTGACGCGATTGCATTTGACACCGAAACCAGATTAAGCTCTATGAAGTAGCAATAAAATCCAATTTAGCTCGCGATATTAACTCGTCTCTATCGGAAGTCAGACGTAATAGAAATCGACGCGTCGCCGCCGAGCTGACACCCAGTTTGCACATTGAAACTTGCAGCAAATTTAATATCATGGCTTCCTGTACATCGACGAGAAACATTATTAACCTTTGACATGAGTCGCGAGCTATTTCGCAATCTGGCTTTGATGAAAGTAAAGGATTAGTTATATGGAGTGGAAACCTTTGGAAAGTGTAGCTGAGTTTGATTGACTTACTATGTTTGCACTCGTCTAAAGGATAGAGAGTTATTGAAACTTGTCAGGTGATAATATTGGACGGGTCACTTCGTACATACTCGTACTCAGCTCGGGATAGATAAACACATATATAGGTATACAAAGATACCAAAACAAATATCGAGAGTGTGAGGGTTTCTGATCTAGAATTCTTGAGAAATTTGACTTTAGTCAAGACGAGAATAAAAAACTCAACGCCTAGAGAACATGAGACATCAATTCATATTTACTCAAACTGATCAATTAAAAAAGGCTAAATCAAAATAATAAATAGACCAAGGTCGCGGGTTCAAGTCCTGTTCATGCTCACGTTGAATTTTTTCACGATTTCTTATTAAATTATTTAATTTAAGTACTTTAGTACTACATCTTGAATGCCTAAAAACCCTATAAAAAAGGCTACTTACACAGCTGAAATTGCTGTAAAATAAAGCAAAAAATTTAAAATTACATCGTGTTATAATAGAAAATTTAAAACCTCTCAAAATACTCGAGGAATTGGTCCTTGGTCGAGAATTCTCGTGCCTCGACAAGTAAATAAAAAAGGGAGAAACCAGAAACCCTAGAGAATCCTTTAAATTCACAGACCTACTTAGTCTATGTCTTCACAGCACTTAAAGGTATTATAATTTTAATATGAATATTCTGATAATGTTTCTTTCTATAAGTTTGGTTCCGTGTAGTTCCGGGTTAGAATAGGACCACTCTATCTCTTCCTGTGGATGTCGTAAGAGGCGACTTAAGGACTAAGCACAAACATCTCGTGCTACAATTGCATTTCCAAGGAGGGTTAACGTCGGGCGGCGGCCGGTCGTAAAACTTTTCGCACAAATACTAAAACTATAGCCAAATCATTTAAACTGTTCTGGCTATTTTTTCACCATTTCGCAAGGTCATGGCGTCCTTGGGTGAACATTGACATGCATGTTATATTTGGAGAAGAAAACGCGGGAAAGCGCACCCTGGGCTCCGAAGCAGCACAGCTGAGGATGCAAACGGGAACGCGCTTAGACGAAGAAGAAGATGTTTATATAAGTTCTTATCTGATAGGATGACAGCAAATTATGGTTTATTGCATTGTTGTTCTCACGAAAAATAAATAAACAATCATTCCGTAAGCATCCTGTCTACAAATAACAAAAGTTAAATGTAGCACATATCCTTTTATATTTTCCGGAAAGCAACGCGCTAAACGTGGCGGTTGGGTTGAAAAAAAACGAAATTCTATAGAATGTATCAGCTGTAAAGGCCAATCAAGGGAATAGACGAAAATGAGAATCTCTTTCTCACCTACCTTCTCGCTAAAATTGGCCTTTGGGTCTTATGGTCTTAGGCCCCTCGCCCACGACAACTTTTTGTAGCGATTCTGTCCCTCATTCGCATCGATACAGTCGCGATGCGGTCGCAAGCTGTGTACCATCGCCTAAGTAAACACGTTTCAGTCGCGATGTAAACGCGATACTGTCGCGATGCAAATGCGATTCAGTAACTCCGTTCTCCTCACACGCCACCCTCCCTCCGTTCTCTCCCCGATGTCGTCTCGTCCGTCACGGTCGTGCATTTGCATCAGGGCTTGTTAACGATACCAAATTCACACTAAAAGTAACGTTAAATAACTTTATTTTCGTGTAACGTTATAAAAAGGTATCGATAATACAGTTTATAACGTTATCAATTAACGATATAAGTAACGATACTTTTGTTCAATACTTGTAAAATATTATATAAATAGCTCTAGTAGCTTACTAGAAAAACTCTCATCAATTTATTCTGTCAAATATCGAAAAGAAATACAGTGGTTTTGGTTATCTGATTAACGGTAAATAGTGGGAAAAATACCGTTACCGAGCATAACGTTATATTTGCTGATAACGTTAATGCCGTTTGACAGAATTAACGTTACCAGATTTTTTACGGTATTCCAAGTCCTGGTTTGCATTGCTACAGTCGCGATGCTGTAGAGCGTTGCAAATGCGACTAACGCGCATTAGTAGCGATGCTCTCGCGCGTTTACCAAACGCGCGTCAAAAAGTCGTCGTGTGCGAGGGGTCTTAGGCTCTGTCTGCTGGCCCCAAGACCTAAAATGCTATGCCTGCCTCATTAGGAAAACCTTATTTTCGCCCATTCCCATGATCGGCTTTTATGATCTGCGCGGGAAGAGAAGCAGCTGGTACTTTCTAAATTTTTTACTCTCCCAGACCAGCATGGAAAAGATTACTTACAGAAAAAAAAAACGTTCACAATTACTAGCGATCTCAAAGAAGCAAAGCACAAATGACATAAATGTAAATTAATATAAATGCTGCCACCCAACAGTATTTTATATTTTTTAATAAAATATTACCCAACATGGATTTAATCAAATAGAAGAAGTATTTAATATTGTTCAATTTGTTTGTGTTGAAAACGGAAAAATGTTTTCCAATTAAAGCGAGTATTGCAATAATTGCAATATTTTATTACGTTCACAAAGGTTTTCCGACGCAGGTTGATCAAAACGAACAGAACTAAGGGATTAACTTTGAAAGCAGTAATAAATTCAGTATTACATTTCCATTTTGCCACGGCAATACCTATTGAAAGCGTGAAAAGCTAAGGTGGTCCATTTGTATGATCCAGCTTACCTTTTTCGGGCTTTGATAGATTTTGAAGTTAATAATTCAATTTTTCTATAATGCGGCTCGCAACTTTTCACTATCTTGATCAAATTTTCCTACCTTAATGCCCACCATCTCGCTAAAAGTGGACGTGTCCATACACAACCGTTTAGCTGACAAAGGAGGGAGGGGGGGGGGAGGGACATTTAATTTTAATAAAAAATTGCAAAAACGAATCCCTGAATCGAAAAATGGTGTTGACAAACTCTGATATTTTTGAAAGATGTATTCAACGACCTCTTAAAAGTTGGGATAGTAGAGAAAAAAATATTCCCCCCGTATAAATGTATGAGAGCTACCCTAAAAAAACATTTAAAAAAAAAATATTTGATTGATTAATGACCTAAGCCAAATTACAGCAATAGTCTCTGAGTAAAACCGCGGACAAACAGACAGACATGGTCAAACTAGGTATAAGAGTTCACTCATATAGTTTCACCATGTCTGTCTGTTTTGATTATTAAAATTATATTGTTGAAATTAGAATACTATTCGCCAGTTTCTATAATTTGTCATTTTCGCCAATGTCACTTTTGTAACTCGTCAATACTATTAAACAGATTTCGTCAGTTGGGGCATTTTGACAAGCTCACTAAGGATGCAAACAAATGTTATTTCTATATGGGTTATGCTTTTACACACCTAAAGAAGTCGTAGCACAGAAACTAAACATACTTGTAAGTCAAAGTCAAACTCAGAGAAAAGGCCTGCCTCAATGCTGACACTCCAGTGCTCAAGTGAGATCCAATTAGCACCTTCACCTTGAATACTGCAAGTTTCTCCGCTCCTCTAATTGGCATCTATTCAGCATTACGAATGCTGACGTGAACATTGCGGGACATGTTGCATTCACTAGAAAATAAACGCAGGAGCGAGTTTCGTTCCTTTTTCTTGTCATTTGCTTTGGTTCGATAAAACTACAGATATACTACTATAATACTTTAATAAAAAAGCCAAATAATTTGTTTAACTCAAATAAGAAACACACATTACTATAATACTATAGATAATATAGATATACTACATATACTACTAGATAAAGAAAGTCCTTCAATTTGTATAAAAACCTGGCGTGCCAATTTTTAATACAATATTTATTAAGAAATTCAAATACAAACGGAAATAATCTTTTTTTTATTACTTTTTCAAACGTTTTTCGACGAGTTTGCCCTTAGAGTTTGGGACGACAGGGCTTTAAGCTGTTAAAAAAAAGACAAATTTCTTAGTCAACGCAAAAAAGCAAAACGCAAAGGAATTAAAATCTAAAGGCTACCGTTGACATAGAATCTTGAAATTTGGAAAGAAGCAATAGCTTTAAAGGATTACTAAAACAATAAAGAGACCTTAAATTTATTCTCCTCCAGCTTTCCACATTGTAATGTTATGGATTTCATTTAGCAATAAAAATACCATAACTTTTACTTATATACCCAAGGGTTTGTACGGGACCCTCGCCTCGGTGTGCGAGTCCGACTCGCACTTGGCCGGTTTTATTTTTACTAGCCATCTATGTCCCACTGCTATCTCTATTAGTTAGTTAATATGAAATAAAATACTAACTAAAATAACTATTTTGTAGGTATATCTTGGGTTCATCTATTTGATTTTCAATAAATTTATATATTTAATTATAAATCTATAATTGGCTTGTTATGTTAAAAAAATGCATGCTTTGCTCGGGTAATTCAATCACTCACAGCGGCAACATTCCCAACTGATGACGTATTCTTGGGCTAATTACGTGACCAGCTGACACGGAAAGAGAAATACCTTGTTTTATTATACCATCAATTTGCGGGGCACTAAACCAGAAACAATTAAAATAACCATTATTTATCGATATCCCACAAAGATAATATTATTTTAATTTATTTTTGTGTTTGTACACATACAGTAAAAGATATTTTAATATCAAAACTATAGAGACATGTTATTAAAAATCTCACTCAGAATCAAAAAGCAGCAATGCATGCTGAAGTGACATCCAATTAGCACCTCTCTCTCACCCCGAATGCCCTGTTTCCTAATTGGCATCTATTCAGCCTAGCCTCGGCATTTACGTCCGCTGACGTGAACATTGCAGGACATTGCGGCATTCACAAGAAATAAAACGCAAAAGCGAATTTCATTTGAAACTTTTGATTTGGTTTGCTGTAACGAACTTTCATCAAATCCCCAGACCGTGAAATAAAAATTGCTGTGTGTGGTGGATTTTCTCTTTTAGCTTTCTAGTGTGTGGTAGCTTTTCTAGAGTAGCTTTTCTATTAGGAGTGATACTAGAGTTCTTTTTTAAGTAGTTGAATATAAATAAAATTTCTAAGAGTTCTAACAAAAATCACAACTTTATAGATATCTGTTTCTTCTTCTTGTTATTTAAGGTGAAGGTACAGGAAAATGGCCTTGAAGTGGCGCCCTCATTTGAAATAAATTGTTAACTCGTAAATAAGGGGATAATTTCCATATTGCTCTTCGTCATGCACTAGATAGCCCTTTAATTTTTTTTATGAACCACCCTTGAAAGTATTTACATTAGTCCGTCTAGCTTTAAAACTTGCCTCCGCCAAAAGTGGCCACGGCAAGTTTTAAAGCTAGACGGATCACCAATAATAGTTTCAACGGCAGTTCATAAAATAATTTAAAGGGCTATGTAGTGCATGACGAAGAGAAATATGGAAATTATCATCATACTTACGAGTTAACAATTTATTTCACACTTCAAGGCCATTTGCCTTTATCTTCACCTTAAGAGCTTAGTGGCTCTTGTCGGTGGAGTATGCGCCAAACTTCTCGGTTCTCTGCCTTACTTTTTAGTGCTTGATACGACATGACCCCTGCTTTTTCTTTTAGTTGGTCTACATAACTCTTTCTTGGTCTTCCTGGACGTCTTCTACCTTTTATCTTTCCTTCTATGATTGTTCACTTAATACGACATGCTTCCTTATTTAAAAACATACTAGATATCTGTTTACAGGGCCAAATTTAGGGGAGGACAACCTGGGCTAGGTACTGCCGTGGGCCTCCACAAAAGAGGGGCCCTTACAATAATATAACTATAATAATAATACTTCGGAAAAAAAAACAAATTTAGACTAGTAAACATCTTTTCCTATGATATTTTTATCGCGTCCTTTTTTTAAAGGTAATAGGAAGGTAAAGGAGAAAAGCTCAATTATTGTGATTTGTCCCTTTAAGGCCGTACCTGAATTTTCCGGGGTCCAGTGCTGCCCCCATTTAAAATAAATCATTTCAAAGAAAACATAAACTGTAAAAAGTACGTTCATTTCTAAGTTCTCATTATAAACTGTAAAAAGTAGTTCATAAAATACTTTGAAGTGTTATCTAGGACTTAGTAGTAGCAAAATTCTAAATAATGTCTCCGTTTTCTTTGAAATGATTTATTTTAAATAGGGGCAGCACTGGACCCCGGAAAATTCAGGTACGGCCTTAAAGGGACAAATCACAATAATTGAGCTTTTCTCCATATATATAAATCACTTCTCATTACACCAAACTATCTAATAATATTTACAAATATGATATTTGTAATTTAAATCCCAAATACAAGTTTGTTCTTTACTATTTTCATATTTGGGTTTTTAAGCCATTTAAGTTTTTTTGTTCTCAGTCGATTTTCTTATTGTTTAAGTATTAAATTTTTATAAATAAATAAATATATAGGGACAAATCACACTGATTAAGCTAGCCCCAAAGTAATTTTTAAACTTGTGTTATGGGATACTTACTCAACGATTCTATATTTTATGATAAATACATATATAGATATACACCCAAGACCCACGACAATTTGAAAAAGGCCATTTTCCAACTTGCCCTGGCTGGGGATCGAACCCAGAACCTCCGGATTAGCGGTCTAGCGTGTTAACCATTACGCTACGGAGGTCGTCATTTTATATTAGGAATATTCATGGACTGAATCGTCCTTGGGTATATTAGTGGCCCAACCAGACTTCGGACCGGTACATAACAAAAATACAAGAAAATCGCATAGAAGTCTGTTGCTTAATTTAAAAGATCTAAAGTTCCCGGCAAACATTGGTGGGCATGAAGGTGGGCATGTATGTAAAATTAAATTAGCATCTGATTTTAAGACAGAGTGAGGCGTAGCTGAGGCACTACTAGCGAAAGTACGACAACTACCTAGTATTAAAGACAACATCTCAAGTCAAGCTTCGAGTACAAAGTTGGTGCAGCTCCATCTTGGTAGATCAACAAAGCGGGAACTTGCTCGTATTACCCCCGCACTACTTACTGAGAACACACAACCTAACTTTCTTGCTAATATGAACCAACTTTGGCTAAGTAGATACCTGGAAAACTCGTCTTAGATATATATTATCTATGAAAGATAAACTCATTTTAAAGATTTAGCAGATTCAGACCGTCCAAATTCATTCAAGTCGTGCTTCCTGGGTTTGGCCATAGAGTAACTTCATGGTATCTCATTGTAGATTTAAACTTGAAAAATGTACCTACATCGACTCGATAAGAAGACTAAATTTCGTACAATACGTAGGTAGGTATTAAACATCTATCAAAATATACCTGTGGGACCTCGACCTGTCCCGGCGCTCTAGGCGAGATCCCACATAGAAGATAGTAGGAGAAGTGGAGAATAGAGACTCGTTAAACGATGGATTATATGAAATTTATTATCTGATACTGACTGTTACATACGAGCATAAAAGAATAATATTTAATTTATTAAGATACAACACATAGAGAGAAGCAAGTGATCAGCTTAAGAGATGATGGTGGAATGAGTGAAAAGAGATTACAAACAAAGATTTTAAGTTTCAGTTTCAGTTTATTTATTTCTATACAATATGCATTGTGTTGAAATGTTCTTAGATAATTTATAAACTTAGGTAAGGTAAGGTTATAAAACTAGGTACTATAAAACTACTTACAATTTTTTCAAACATGATTGATAAACAAGAGCACAGATTATTATCATGAACATTATAACAATTAGAAGATCAAAACCTAACACGTATACATATTTGTCAAATTAAATAAAATTACAATAATAAATAATGACGTCAAATAATCATCATGTCAAATATTCGTTTACTGAATAATAACATTTTTGTAATAAGAATGTTTTTAATTTAATTTTAAATTCTGATTTATACAATAGGACTTTTAACTGTAATGGCAACTTATAAAATAATTTAATCGATTGATAATGTGGATTCTGTTTCATAATATTTAAGTCAGGTTTTTTTCCTGTTACCAGATCATTAATTTATAAAAAAAAAAATATTTAGCTTTAATTTAATTTAAATTTTGTTTGATTAATAAAAGATAATATAGTTACAAAGTAGAATTCAAGAATATTAGGAGGGTGAATCTCAATACCCTGCATTAGTTGACGTATTTCGAAGTATCCGTCCGTCCGTCAAAGTTAACACCTCTCAACCTGCAAAGTTAGGCAGACAACCTAACTATCCTAACTTTCTAGCTGATAAAATCTAACTTTGGCTGGAATACCTGGGCAGAACTTGTCTAAGATGTTATGCAGAATTCAGAAGTTCTGATCTTATATTCTCTACAACGTACTTGATTGAGTACGCATTTTTACATCATGTCTTTTTTAGGGTTCGATCCACAGCCAAGGCAAGTTGTAAAATGGCCTTTTTCAAATTATCCTGGGTCTTGGGTGTTTATATCTATTTATCTTTATCATGAACATCATCATCAACAGCTTTCAGGAACCCACTACTGATAAGCGTCCTTTTATTTGCGCCATCTTGCTCTGTCATATATCTATCTTATCTATATATTATCATAAAATATAGTATCGTTGAGTTAGTATCCCGTAACACAAGTTTAAAACTTACTTTGGGGCTAGCTCAATCAGTGTGATTTGTCCATATATATTTATTTATTATTATTACCAGCTCAAGTCAGCTTTGTCATCGTTAATTCCATGTCTGTCTCTTCTTCTAGTCGGGGTAGAAATTCCAGATTATTTGTAACAACTGTATAAGAATTATTAGAGAATTTTATAAAGCTGGAAATAATATTTCTCATGTCTACCTTGTCGAGACAAGTTATTTTTGTGATTCGATCTAGTCGACAAATTTTCTCGAGTCTACTCTTTAGATTAAAGATATTTTCGTATCTAGAGCGCAGTCCAGAAACCGCAGCCGTGATTGGGGTCTCACGTTCAAATTCTAGTATTAGATTCGTTAGATTAGATTACTAGTTGTTATTTTAAGCGTATTTATTTCAAGCGTACTGTTTCAGGAATCTCTTGTTAAGCAGCGTCATAGTTGCCAAGGAACTTTTTTTAAGGCACAGGTATGTAACTTCATACAAACGGAGTAATATTTATGCCTACTACTACTTATCATCATCAGGTCTATTTTTTTAGGGTCCAATACAGTAGCACGACCCTCTTTGTCAACCAGAGCCAAATTTTAGCCAGAGCAGTCGGAGGATTTAGCCTACACTTTCCACCCTGGCCAGACGGGTTGGAGAGGTCTCATTGATGTTTATAAGCTTTGTTAAGCTTGTGTTTCCTAAGTCGCCTTCTACGACATCCACGGAAAGATTTGGAGTGGTCCTATCCTACTCTGCAGGGAACAACGATCGAAATTTTACATCCATGCGCACGTCACTATGTGAGTTTCAATGTTCACAGCCACTGAAACTCACACATTGATGAAGTTCAAACAAACCCGAGAACGAGGGAAAGGTTTGGGGATGCTGCGAGTCTCTGTTCTGTACGTACCTAGTACCTACCTAAATAAAATCTGTGACTTGACGACTGCCATCTAATGATAACAATCGTCAGTGGCTTTCAAAGTATGTGAACCTCGGAGTATTTTACACATGGTTTACCATCACGACTCCAAAGAAATATGACGTCACGGTTGTGATTTTCATACAAATCCCATAGCAAATGTTTGTTTTTGACGTTTAGAAAAAAGTGTTTGATTTGACTTGTTGTCATCTAGCGGAATAGCGCTCTCAATGTCAGTTTTTCGGCATTAATAAATGAAAATCATGTTGAACATGGATATATGATCAATGACATGTGACGTTTTATTTTCTGAAAACAGTATCAAATAATTTATTATTTATTAAATTTATTTGGTACTGTTTTAATTTTTTTTTACTTGGTCATATACCCAATTGGATATGACCATAAGTGGCATAAAATATCTCAAGCTCCTTCATGCTTCGAAAGGCAAGTTAAGCCTTTAGAGGAAACACAGCCAGCGTTCACGGCACCATGCCACACGGTTAAAATCTTTTAGATTACTAAATTGATAATTTAGATACCGTTTTTATAGTTCTTTTGAGGGTTCCGTACCCAAAGGGTGCAAACGGGACCCTATTACTGTGACTCCGCTGTCTGTCCGTCTGTCTGTCCGTCTGTCTGTCTGTCTGTCCGTCAGTCATAGGGCTCTATCTCTTGAACCGTAATAGCTAGACACTTGAAATTTTCACCGATTATGTATTACTGTGGCGGATATAACAACAAATACTAAAAATAAAAAATAGTTAAAAATTAAAGGGGGTCGTCATACAAGAAACATGTTTTTTTCAGCGTTTTTAACTTGATCTTCATAATGGCATTAACTTAAATTAGATACTTAACATTTTCACCAATGATGTATTACTATGACCATAATAACAAGAAATACTAAAAATAAAATAAAGTTAAAAATTAAAGGGGGTCGTCATACAAAAAACCTGTTTTTTAGCGTTTTAAAACATTGTACGGTGGTACGGAACCCTTCATGTACGAGTCCGACTCGCACTTGCCCGTTTATTTTTTTCTTTTTTTTCTCTATAAAGTTATTGAATGAAGCTATTAGGCTGGTTTAACAGTAACGCTTATCGCCCGCGCGGGTGTTAAGCGTGGACAGAAAGCCATACAAAAAAAGTTGCGGTTTACTATGTAACGATCCAATACACTCAAAGCCCGTAGCGGCCGTAGCCCGCGACGCTGACCACCCGCGCGTGCCAAAGTGGCACTGTAATAAATATGATCCAGTATTTGCTACTAAAATACACAAAAATCTAAATAAGCAAACTTCATCTCCGGAAACGGAAATTGAGGATCAATGCAATCAAGCGTTACGGTCGAAATTAATAAATATCGGTGATTATATTAAAGTGGTACCTATTTCCTTCTTTGCTTCAACATGGTGTGTGTTGTGCTACAGAAGGATACGTGGCTCGCATGCACGATATGTCTGCCCAACAGCTTCTTTAGCACAACGCCATACAATTAGTGTTGACACAAAGAAGGATTTGGTAACACGCTTCGTCGCCCTTTCAATGCGCTTGTCGAATATGCCAATACCGCCGCAGTAACACGACTCGGTGATGACACGAAGGACAGTACAGAACTGTAATTACAATACTATATTTCCTTCTCATCGTAATATAATATCGAAACCGAACTGCGTTTTCAGACTTTTTCTTCTAAAAATATGTTACGCATGTCACACCATGGTCATCCAAGGATGCCGAAGACCTTACAAAATAAAGAAGAAAAAGGGAACCCGTTTAATCCACGGGCGAGAGAATCGTGACGATATTTCTGTCGTCGACGTCTAATTTCATATTGACTGAACGCTTCACATGGCAATGTCTTCGCAGTGATAAGACGAGTGACATTCAACGAGCAAAACGTTGAGGTTTTGCCGCGGACTTGCTATGCGCGCGCGTCAATTCGCTACGAGTGCGCTACGAGCCGCAAACCCGTCGCGTCGCGCCGTGTTTCTCACACCGCTCCGCCCATCGAAATATAATTCTTTAGAATCGTAAATAATCCCGAAAAATCATTCCACGCGATATGTACCGCGGCGGGCAGGGCTTTGTGAACAGCGCGGCGCGACAGTTCGCCGTGACACTTGAGTCGTGCGGTTGCGTCGCAAGAAGTTTCCTTTGAGAATATTGCTGTGTTTTTGCGATAATCGATTCATTAAAAATGCCGTCATGTGCCGTGAAGTGGTGTAGAAGTCATACAGACATAAAAATTAGTTATTTAAAAAAAAACGACGGGTTGCACTCCGGGAGTGCCGGCAGAAGTGAAAACTTGAATATTAACGTTGTGCATTTTTGATATTTTGGAATGGTTATGGAATAATTTTGCACGAATTGCTTTAATTATTTATCAGTATAAAATTACTATCATTTATGTGGTAGAATACAATATTTATTTATTGCGCTATCGTACACAAACATTACAATTTATATTACATTAAAAAGTTTATCTCTCAGCTAAACAAAACAGCAGGCGCAGGCATACATTTTCGCCGCGCCGTAGAAAGAGAGGGGGATACTTCCTCTCCTACGCCGCGCCGGCTGTCTACTCTCCATTCGTCTTACGAATTTTCGATCAGGACGTGTCCTGACGCGAGTTTAACATTTTTTACCCATTACAAAAAAAGTGCACAACGCCGCTAAAGAAGTTTTTACTTCAAAAAAAGTAACACGTAAACAAGGTTATTTATTTAAGTGCAGCGTACTCCATAATAGGTACCATCTGCGCGTTGTAACTCACCGCTCGTTGCGTTGACTGCCCCACCCGACCGACGACGACGCGTGACCTTGTCGCGACCAATCGCATGCATCTTTGTCTATGTGTGCGTTCGAGTGTTTCGTTGTAATTACTGTTCGTTTATTTGCGTAAATGGAATCAGAATCGAAGCGGTGAATGTAGGAGCGTTAGAATTCTAGAGAATTATTGTTCGTAGGCTCCGTTGCATCATTCCTCGCAAAACGTCAAGATCTCGCCGCGGTCATGCTGCCCAATCACTGGTGGATATATTACCGGGTATTCGTCGTGTAAACAAGACAGTACTCGTCGCGATTCTCTCGTTTGTGGAGGCAACGCCTTTCAACTCTCCGACGGGAATGCGTTTCGCAAATAAAAATACAACCGACCGTGCCCGACGTCGGACGTCCACCATCCTTGGTAGCCCTTTAGTCTCTAGTCACCTCTACCTCAGAAGAAAGAGATAAATATATTTGAAGTCTGCAATCACACAGCGAAGTTTATTCATATGTACATACGTCTGTAGGTATGTACGTAGTATGTAGAGTTAAGTACTGGAGTAAAGACACACTTAGATTTAAGTAAATAAATAAATATATAGGGACAAATCACAATGAATTAAGCTAGCCCCAAAGTAAGTTTTAAAGTTGTGTTATGGGATAAGTACTAACTTAACGATACTTTATTTTATGATAAATACATATATAGATAAACACCCAAGACCCACGACAATTTGAAAAAGGCCATTTTCCAACTTGCCCTGGCTGGAGATCGAACCCAGAACCTCCGGATTAGCGGTCTAGCGTGTTAACCATGTAAGTTGTCTAACTTTCATCTTTCTGTAGAACCTACATCTTGTGAGGTTTCTGTGTCTATCCCTATAGTCGCTGAGCTAGTCTGACTTTAGTAATTGGACTGCGCTGATCAATTAGTGTCACCGCGTGAATAGACCAGCGCAGGCTCTGCGGTCATCCACATTGACATTCAAAGCTACTCGTAGGTGTACAGAGTCAGAGCGAGACAAATTTTATTACGGCGCCGACGGGCTTTAGACCGTGACTCTGATGGAGATGGGCGAGGATGAGCTGTGTTTTAAAATGATATTTTGTTATTGCCACATGGAAAGAGATAAATCTCATATTGATGATGACATGGATGACATGTTACCATCATCATCAGGTCTTTTTTAGTCTCCACTGTAGGAGCACGACCCTCTCTGTACCACCAGAGCCATACTTATAGCCAGAGTAGCCAGAGGAATTGGCCTACACTCTCCCCGCTAGCCAGACGGGTCGGAGAGTTTTCATTGATGTTTATAAGCTTTGCTTAGCTTGTGTTTCCTAAGTCGCCTTCTACGACATCCAAGTGGTCCTATTCTACTCTGCCAGGCTACACAGCAATTTCTATGTGTCAATAACGAAATATCTATTAATAATAGATAGTACATCTGTCTAGTGACGTCGGAATAAACATCTTTGCTCATCTCTAGTGGAGTCTTTTGCTTAGTTAAAGAGCTCGGTGGCATTGCTAGTATTCGCCTGCAGTATTGCATCGCTTTATCGCCCTAAGGAGCCCTAGGCGCGGTCCGCCCTTAGATAGGTAACCATAAGTGCCATACAACATTCTTGAGCTCCTCCGTACTTCGGAAGGCACAGAAGTCGTTTATTTATTTATTTATTTATCAAACTTTATTGTCCAAAGTAAAAATATACTTTTAACAAATGGCGGACTAAACTAAGAGCATTTTCTCCCAGTCAACCATAGGGATAAGCAGAGAAAATTATGCGGCGCAAAAGCTATAAATACCTATATACTTACATCAAAAATACTAAGTACTTCATACACACTATATAATATAATAAATATATCAGAGTAAATACCTACTTACACAATACATATACTAATAAATATAATAACAAAGAAATAGCTAATGAAAAGAAGAACTGAATGATGATGACTTTATATAGAAACGGAGTTTAAAAGGTGGGCGTGGACTTTCCTCTTAAAACAGAATTTGGTAGAAATTTCTCTAATGTCAACGGGTAAAGCATTCCAGAGTCGTGAAGCTTGAAGAGAAAATGAGTTTGACATGAAATTAGTCCGAAAAAGGTTTATCCCGGCTGTCATCATTTGCACGTCAGTCGTCAAGCTTTGCCAAATGCCTTTAGCTTGTGGAAAAATCTGAGAACAGTGTCGGCCACTTGCACACACTTAAAACTGCCAGCTTTGCGAGGCCTTCCCTTGTGCTTAGCAGTCGAGCGGAGAAAAATTTAAGGCCAATTTTATCAGTAAAGGTATCACCACACAAACAAAATTATGACTGACCGAGTGTCTAACTAACTAAGTAAATTATGACTAACGAAGGTCTCAGTTTCACATCGTGTGTTCGAATTCCAGTTTTCCGGTTGGTTTCGGTCTCGTGAAATGTGAGAAGGTTCGAAAATTACGTATAGAAACTTTTTGTCGGCCGTTTTTCGAAATTCTTCAAATTGGCGGAAATATTGGGTTTAAAAACGTAAAAATATCTTTCGAAAAATTATTAAAAGTCGACATAAATCTCTTTTTTTACCTTTATGTAAAGACGCAACTTTTTTGTCCAAAAAACTTTTTCATCCTATAAACTTCAATCATGTGATGGCTATGCAAAGACAGAACCGCAAAACCTCAGCGCAAAACTGAATAATTTGATTAATACTTTATAATCTTCTATATTATTTTATATAACGCTGCCGAGGGGTAATATCTTAGTAGGATTACATAATTTGTAATTTTTTTAGTTTTAGTTCTTTGAGGTACTTATAAGTTTTAATTTATAAAAAATATATATTATTTAGCTTTGATTTAGTTTAAACTGTATAATAAACATGTTCTATAAATTCCTTGTATAAGTCCAAGTCCTATAAAATCAAATCCTAAATTAAAACACCACGTTTAAATTATTTTGTCTCAGTTATTAGCAGAGAGTATTAGGAAGTATTTTTTTTATTTTTAGTTTTAATAAATTTATTAGGTATACAGGCTGCAATGCCTAATAATATTAATCGTGTTTTCATCTACCTACAATTACTGGCAGCAATCTCAGATATTGAATTACCTACTAGCCGCAATCTGCTATCAAACTGTATCCAGCTGGCAATAGCAGTCCGGCAGGTATCTATTGTTTTATTGATTCTTTTGTGTTGCAGTGCATTGTTAGAGCTCGTGAAATATACGAGTAAAATACCTTTACACTCGATGTTACTCACAGGCCACTGTAAACCATTGTGGAGCGTTATAGGTCACTGAATATTAACCTTTTTGCACTAAAGCTTACATCTATATAAGTTGTATAAATAGATGTATACCTTATATGTAACTAGACATCTGTAATATATCATCATCATCATCCAAGCGTATTCCCGGTTGCATCCTCAGCGGTAACGCTTCAGAGCCCGGGGTCCGCTACTTAACCTAGGTAATTTCAGGTTACGAGCTTTTCATAAAGTATGCTTCCTATTGGTATTTGAACCCACCTTGACCATAGGACCACGGAGACAATCATCTGATCAGATATCTTTAACTATAATAATCTAAAATTCTTAACTCTCTCTTACTCCTACCTCTATGTTTTTAGTTTTACACTCACCGAATTCTGATCGTTAAATTTCGATACACTTTTCATTTTCATTCATTATACAAGACTGGCCTTTATCTGGCCCTAAAAATAAGCATTGCCATACAAAGTGGCAATACTGCCAGCCTGCTGTGCACGTTACCGTGTGGCATTGCTTTGCCAGGGCTTTTGCGCAGAAATACAGACATAGTTCCATAAATACCAATTATATCATACACTGTTGCCCAGTTACACAAATTCGCTACTACCATCCGCATTGAAGTACGACCTAACTCCGAAGATAACAAGATATATCTTGTTTCTCTAACTGGACCTACGGTAGAGATTCGCTTTACAGCGAGCTAGACGCCTACCAATTTAGCAACCGGATATAACCTGATAGTGGCATAGCGAGCCCCTTAATGCAATACCCGGCGTTTTGAGTAACTTTACGGATAAATATATTTTATGGCAGATCTTGCAGCCTTATTCGGGGTGGGGCCTTTTTTAAGCGACTTCAAACAAGGAAGAGCTTCTTCTTTTTTTTCTCTTTATATTTTGTCAGCCCAGTAGAGAGCCCACTTCGACGGGCCGCAAGTAAATCTTCCAGGGTGCAGGTAATAAGTGTAGCTTTTATTTTGAAACGACAAGTCGGATTTCGGCCAAAATTGCTTTATCAAGTCATACAACTTGGTTCCAAACCACACAAAGAAAATATAAGTTTGAAGAAGTTTTCCATGCTTGCTTTACGTAGCACAAAGATATCGTATGCATTACTCAACCATATAGCTTATTAGAAATGGTGTACGAATACATAGTCCATTAACAGAAACCTTTGACGCTGTCAAATGCAGTTTCTCCAGCGGTAGTTACAAAGAACCTAGGTCCTAATAACCTAGGTCATCTTTAACAGTCTGTCCGCTCGGTAATCAGCGTTTGATCATGCAATGTGACGTCTGTTTGTCTGTTTTTCTGTTTGTTACTTAACGATACGATCTGGCGGTGGACCACCAAACTCAAAGTCACAAGCCAGACCAGCATGGCGCGCTTCGGGGGTACTCAGGCACACCCGATGGCAGGCTTATAGTATCTACTCCGTAGTCTGTGCGCGATGTGTATTGTATTAGTTCCGTATGTGGAAGCTATAAAGGTTCCGTCTCCTTTTGGGACTACTGTTCAACGATCGGATTGTTCTCTCTCTAATTTAAGCACAAAGCGTGCATCTCATAGATAATAGGACTGTGACGTTTACAATATGCACAGGTCTAATTATAGGTATCCAAAGCTGGCTCATCGTATCTGGCACGCGTATGAATGGAATATTCCCGGGACAGTCGTTGTGTAAGACCTTTACCTCGCTTTGGTTATCTCGGTTCGATATAGTACTAAGAAGATTATGTCCTTCGCCTATATATATATATATATATATATATATATATATATAATATGTATATATACGCTACCTTACTTTTTGGGTAAATGGTAATCTCTTCGTTAAACTGTTCCGCGCAATTCGTCTTAAGATAATCCCTAAAGATAAAAATGAAACTGTAAAATCTACTCAATACCATTTGCGATCTTGTATAAAATATAAAATAAATCGCTTGTTTTTCACCTTTCATAAGTCTTATTAGAATAATCTGCTGTTGGAAGTTTTCCAATTGGACTGTACTTTTTCCAAGAAAGTGCGTTCGAATTTAACTTGTATCTCCCGCTGCAGGTTACACAACCTCGTTATAAACGGCAGGGTCTATTGCCGACAGCACCTTACAAAATCTTATTTCTTTTTATAACGAGCAGTCGTCCAAAAAATCTATGATTACAGTTAATTGGGAGCAATTACGTGTAATCATAGATATTATCATAGATATATTATAGAATATCTGAATTGGTTTGTCCGAGCCGTTAGTCGTAGCAGTCACATACGTAGGAATTTTACCTCGAGTGCGAGAATACAAGCATAAAGGCACGTTCAGATGTTCACACGCTGACCACCTTCTGCCTTTCACCCGCGTAAAACAGTGCACGAGGCGAGGCGAGGCGGGCTTGAGAGCAAGGCGGGGGCGTAGCGTGTACGAGGCGTGTGCGAGGCGTGTGCGAGGCGTGTGCGGTTGGAATACAATTAATGCAAATTGAGTTGTATTGATGTGTAAATGCACCGTGTGGTTTCCGGCGGCGCCGTGCGGTTTCTGGCAGAGTAAAATTGGACCACTTCAAGTCTTCCCGTGGATGTCGTAGAAGGCGACTTAGGGAATACAAGCTAAACAAACATCGACATATAATTCTCTAGATACCTAATGCTCCTACATTCACCGCTTCGATTCTGATTCTATTTACGCAAACAAACGAACAGTAATTACAATGAAACACTCTAACGCACACATAGACAAAGATGCATGCGATTGGTCGCGACAAGGTCACTTACGCGTCATATCGGTCAAGCAGCTAGCTCCCTGAAGCCGGCTCAACCGACACAGCCGCGGTCAACGCCACGAGCGGTGAGGTACAATATTAAAATGTTTATTTACTTACATATGTAAGGTGAGTCCTGTGTTTTTCATGTCTGTATAGCTTTTACACCACTTAACGGCACATGACGGCATTTTTAATGAATCGATTATCGCAAACACAAAGCAATATTCTCAAACTTCTTGCAACGCAACCGCACGACTCGAGTGTCACGGCGAACTGTCGCGCCGCGCTTTTCATATTTTAAGCCCCGCCCGCCGCGGTACATATCGCTTGGAATGATTTTTCGGGATTATTTACGATTCTAGAGAATTATTGTTCGCAGTAAACAAAGATTATAAACATCAATAAGACCTCTCCAACCCATCTGGACAGCGTGGAGAGTGTAGGCCAAATCCTCTGACTGCTCTGGCTAATTTATGGCTCTGGTAGTACAGAGAGGGTCGTGCTCTTGCAATGGGGACTAAAAAAAGACCTGATGATGATGTGTAGATAGAGCTCAAATTATATGCAACAAAATTCGAAGCGTGTTAGACGCGAATTTTAAAGAGTGTCGCGACATGCGCTTAGCGGGCGCGTGACGTCTGAACGCAGCCTTACACAACATCATTAAAACAACTGCGAATACGACCGATAGCGCTCCGTGCGCTCCTGTTTCCTTTTAATGAGAGTAAAGGGCACAGTTCACTTATTTGGAATGGCGAACAGTTACGTAAAGTCACGTTTTACCTGTCTTATCATCTCTGTCATGATTGTATAGTAGTTATCAAGGTAGGTCAGAGTCATAGCAAAAAATCTCATTTTATATGTATTCATATTATACCGATTTGCGGGAGCCACTATCCCGCGGGATCCAAATACTTTTTACCTACCTATAGCATACTATGGGTAGAAAAAGTATTCGGATGAAAAGGTAAACACAAAAAGAAGAAAGAATAATTAGTTCATCATCATAGGCCAAATCCTCTAGCTACTCTGATCAAGTATGGCACTGGTAGTTTCTTTTTTATGTTATAGGGCGGCAGAGGAATATCGACAAAAAAAAACTAGACTTTTTAGTCTCCACTACAGGAGCACGACCCTCTCTGTACTACTAGAGCCATACTTGGTCAGAGTAGCTAGAGGATTAGGCCTACACTCTCCACGCTGGCCACACGAGTTGGAGAGGTCTCATTGATGTTTATAAACTTTGTTTAGCTTGTGTTTCCTAAGTCGTCTTCTACGACAACCACGGGAAGACTTGGAGTGGCCTATTTTACTCTGCCGGGAACCACACGGCTTGAATAATTAGATAAAAGATAGATACTTAATAAGATAGTGAGAGAAGCTTCTCAATTTCGAAATTGGTCTAAAATTTCTGTCTATTTTTCAACAGATTTTGATAAAAATTGGCACACAATTTCGATTTATTTAATTTTTTTAGTCAAGAGGGATAATAGGGAGGAAAAGGGAGGAAACTTTACTGTAGCGTTATTTATAGACGGATTTCAATCAAACTTGAGAGGCACACTAAAGACTTCATCACAGAATAAATAATACTAACGTACAGAAGTCTCACTCAGCAAAGAAATTTAAAGAAATATCTACTCAATGTGGCTAGCGATATGGTTTAATTTAGCTCACGTCAGAGCTCAGCACCTTTTTGTATAGATACCTAGAAATCCATTGCAAGCCAATCTCATTCTTATTACTCTGGACAAACGATTCGTATAACTGAATTTACCACCCAGAGGGGCCGCCTGCGCGCATAATTATAATGTAGGTACATTTTCAATACCTAAACACGTGACACAGGCCTGACTTCATTCTACACAAGATGTTGCAAAAAAATCCAAAAGGGAGAAGGGAGGGGGAAAATGGGGGAAAGTTGCTGTAGCGTAATACATTGAAGGATTTCACTGACATGGCTTTGCCAGGGGACAGTATCGGTTATAGCATGGTTATAAAAGCTCGCTAGGTCTATGTTCTCACAGAACCCCTTTTTTGTTTTTACTTTTCGTCCGCCAAAACCCTACCTAAGAACCGTTTCAAAATAATAAAATAAAATAAAAAAGCCTGTTTATTCCAGTGACTACAACAAATCATTTTTTTACATTACTATTACCATGCAGTTATTTATTTAACATTTTAACTATGTAAAAACATAAAAATGTGAGTTTATATTATATACTTACCAATATACTTACATTTAAATAACGTTTTGCAATTTTACCCAAGAATCGTTTCAAAATACTCAAACGAAAATCACAGAAAACTAAAAAAATAGAGTCTCGTAGACGTAAAATGCGGCACAAGACTAGGTACGTATATAAACTACCTATATCTTATCTTCACCCGTGCCTATTGCCAGGTACTCTATAAATGTACGTTTAAAATAAAATGGATCGGATATTAACTGGAAATCAAGATAGTGTATCAGTTCCCTTAAGGCGGTCGGACCGCCAGCTCGGCAAATATAGATAATTCCGAGATATAAAATTTCAAAATGAACGTGGCTTTACTGGAATTTTATTTCATCTTCCCTGCAATTATAAAGTTGCCGGCTGCAGTTCACTCAGTTGAAGCAGTATATTCGTAGTGGCGTCGCGAAATAACGACAGTACAAACGAACAGACTAAGAAGAACATTTGTTTGAACATTATAACATTTCATACGTGCATCTGTCGAACGCGGCAGCGATCATGAACCAACGTAAATGATGACAAATATGGTATCACGTCACGGTATAAAAAACAAGATATTCTCTTCCCGTTACAGCATGGTCACGTGATTGGCCCATGAATACGTCAACAATTGGGAGTGTTGCGACTGAGTGTCATTAAATTACCCGACCAAAATGCATCTTTTAACTTCACAACATCTTTTAATTTCACAAACCAATTATGAACTAACAAATCAATATATAAATTTTTTAAAAATTTAACAGATGAATCACACTATATAAGTAGTTAGAATTTTAGAAGTTAAAAAATTCTCGCGTTATTCAATTAGACGCAGTGGCAACACTCACGCTCCCAACTGATGACGTATTCTTGGGCTAATCACGTGACCAGCTGTCACGGGAAGAGAATACCTTGTTTTTTATACCATGAACGTCAATCTATAATTTAAGAACTACGTTCTTGTCGGTGGAGTAGTTTCCATGTCTCCCTCTCTTAAGCCATCCCCTTGACCTCTATACGACACGGCGTCAACTTTCTTCTTTACTTGTTCTATAAATTTTTAATTTTATTTTAATGAGATACACATAACAAATAGTCACCAAAATTATACATTATATACATATATGTTTAAATATTATAGCAAGGCAACAACTCAAAACATGTGTATACAGCTAGTTTAAATTTAAAAAAAGCTTAGAGCTAAGTATAGACAATATTTATAGGAAGTACAATTGCTGCCAAAATGTCTTAAAAATAGTAAGTACATATATCCTATTTGTTTAGAAATGGAGAAGACGATAGCAGACCTCTACATGAATTTCCTCTCCTCTCTATCCTCTCCTCTTCTTGCTTCTATTTTTACTTCTATTATGTTTTTAATAAATTGATCGTGGCGTATAAGATGACCTCTTCTAATAACTTCTAATATTGTGCATGAACGTAGCCAAAGTTATTTAGTAACTGCATTCAATCAGTTCGACAAAACCTTTCGTGTGTACTATGAATAGGTCACAAAACAGGGGCCCATATTGTCCAAAATCCTATTCCGTGTATTCTTTAGTTTGTGTCGGCAGTTCTATTTTCAGTTTGTTGTTTTTAGAAAGGAATATGAGGCTACATTGAATTATTTGTTGGAGGTTAGATAGCGCCGGGGCAAGTTTAGGTATGTTATATCACTCTGGCCTTTAGCGAGCGCAGTATTTAACTTTGAAAAAACCTACCTCGTTTATAGACAGTGCCCACCAGTATATTAAGTATTATCTTCCTGTGTGTTTCAGAAGAAAAAAATACCAGAGTAAATTTTTTATTAATTTTTCTCCTCTTCCTTTTATTGCCAATAATCCTATGATATCCCATATAATCTTTTCGGCTTTGAGTTCTACTTCGTAGAGTCGTTCTCCCAGTCTAATGATCCTGGTGCTATAACTAGCCAGGGTCAAGGTCATCGTGTGGCAGCCTGATCGAACCCAGGAATTCATTGCACCCTCTGCCCCGTCGTTACCGCAACCGCTGCCGTAATTCGGTACTTGACTTCATTTTTTTAATTATTTATATCAATAAGTAATAAAATCTGAATCGGGCTGGCACGCATTTTGGCGATTTAGGTTCTATTTTTTATATTATTTAATGTTATTTAAGTATTTTTATTTAGTTTAGTTTTATATAACGTTTATATAATTAGTTTTATATAGGGTGACTTTTTAAACACTGTCCAAATTTTTGGAGCCAGTTCAGTCCATGATACCTTCTGAAATCCGTCTGTTTGAGCGCTGATTTGTATGGGAAGACGAAAAATTTTTATCGATTTTTAATAACTTTTTTTATAGAAAGTAGTTCAGTATCATGGACTGAACTTGCTCCAAAAATTTGGACAGTGTTTAAAAAGTCAGCCTGTATATCTAACAAAATATACTGAAACTATTTCAACGGTTAATTCAGTATATGATACATGAACAACTTTCCCCAAGGAACATACATCGAAATATGAAAAGTAATTTTTGGCCACCCATACAAGTTAACCGATCAACTGATCCGAGTTTGTATAGAAAGCCAAAAATTTATTTTCATATTTCGATACATGTTCCTTGGGGAAAGTTGTTCAATATCATGGACTGAATCCACCCTTAAAATAGTTTCAGTATATTATGTTAGACCCTGTATACGTATGTTAATTTTAGTTTAATGATATTATTTTAAGTTATATTACAGATAATAAACATTACAATGTAAATATTTATAAAATGCAATAAATATTATCTAAAAACAAAAATAATCAATTTTCTTGTTGTTTTTAGAAAAAGATTGCTTGCTTATAATACTATATGTTGTTTCGTAAAAAATATTGTACAAAACAAACACCGTCAAGTACCCAATTAGAGAACGCGGGGCTGCTGGGGACTGAGCGCCGTGTTTTTTTTAACCGCTGTTCATATAGACAGTACTTACATCCTATCCTAAATATATTAAAAATATAATTGATTGCAGACGAATAATCGAATTTTACATACCTAAGTATATATCACATTAACATTATTCAAAAATATATAAACTTATGTTTTTTTATACTGGAACAAAACATTTTGAAATTGTCGACAGAAAGAAAACTTAAATTTTATCAATGTTTTTCGGAACGTGTTTTAATTTTTGATTTTATTATATTTTAGTTTTCTATTTCAATCATATTAAATTCAAGACTCATTTATTGATTGTTAGTTAATTCATTTTTTTCTTCTTGCTCTTATAATTTAAAAGGTTGCTCTTGTTAGTGGAGTAAATTGGAAATACCTCCATTCCTATCTTCTCTCTTTTTAATGTCCTAGCAGAACTTTTGTTAAATTTGTTGAAAAACTTATCCTCAGTCTTTCTTTTCCTAGTCTCCTTTTTTTATTTCCTTCACTTATTCTGAAGACGTTGTTATATTTGATTACGTATCCTATCATCTTCCCTCTTCTATTTACATTAGTTTTTTTTTTAAATATTTATACAGGACCTATATAACTCTGCAACTCAATATGTATTTCCCTTTATTGTTTTGTTAGCAGACGGCTATGTGTACTGCAAGGTAGTGTTACCAATGCATTCTCACGATTTACTGGACATACGAGTAGATAGAGCAATTTAAATTTCATTTTATGACTTCCAAATAAGGTTCAAAATACAAACGCGCGTTGCGAAACGCTAAGTCAGTTTTTATTTAAAATATTTAAAAATGTAAAAATAAATATACATTACACGTAATGTATATTATACAAGGCGTGCAAAACTGCCTACAAAAGCCTCACTACTGATTATTAATATGACTTTAGAATTCACGATGTTAGTTAAACATATTATATGCAGGAACGAAGCTTCCGATTTTCTCAAAATATATATCTTTTGCCTAACTATGGGACATAATTTGTAATTCTATAATTTTCCGAAACAAAAATCTGACTTAAATGCTAGAGTCAGTCACAGAAAATCTAAATACGCAAAAATTGATAATTTGGTTAAAAAACCAATTTTTATAAAATTTCTATAGAGAGAAAGTATTTTTCAAATTAGTTAGTACTAACCTAAATAACGAGGAGTTCTGAGGTAAAAAACATAGAAAAAGGAAAAACAGCTGAACTGATAAACTCCTTTGTTTTTAAAGTCAGTTGAATATACAACGATATCGTGGTAGTCTTCCGTAGAAGGGTCCTACGCTCTAGTATGAGTGCAAACATTACTGAATCTACATCCGTATGATCTTAGTTGGCAGTCGGGTTAGTTTTAAACTTCTTGTTTGCTTAGTCTTACCAAACAGATCTCATGCACCGTTTACGCGAACTTAGACGCTTCGTAAACAGCCCCGTAAATGTGAATATAATGCCACTCCATCAGAGCGTAGCGCAGGAGGGGATGCAAATAGAAATGTCAGTTTTGTAGCCCCCTAAAACCAAAATTTACCTTCACTCTTGTTCAGAGGTACCTATGTAGTGACGGGTATGAGTGGGGATTGCAAACATGAATGTTTGATATTGGTCCTCCTAAAACCAAAACTTAGGCCGCCACTGAGGAACTAACAGGAGTACACATTACAAGCGCTGTGTGTGCGGCAGTGTGCGTGCTTGTCAATTGGATTAGTGACATATCATATCTCCAGCGTTCTCGTATACTGCTCCGTGCTTCAGAAGGCAGGTTAAGTCGTTTGTCCTGGCTGTCACCATTAGCTTACAGTCGTCAAGCTACGTCAAATACCTTGAAGCAGCTTAAAAAAGACATTAGTGTAGACCACATACATACACGAAAAACAAACTTGCAGCTCTGGGCTTAGAGCCCTCGATCGAGGGCTTAGTCAACACGCGCCGCTGCTTGCAGTTTTAAGCTCGCATACAAGATGTAAGTAGGTACTAGGTGGCGCGCAAACATCGTGCTTCTGCATCGCGATGCTGCGTCACGTAGAGATCTGCGTGCTAGGTTTAATCACTACATCGATATTTTAATTACCTATCTATTTCTAATTTAGTAACATTAAACGAATAAAAATATATATAATATATATTAAGTTGAAACTTTTATTATGTGATACTTACTCAATAACACTATATTTTATAATAAATACATATATAGATAAACATCCAAATGATGAGCAGTCGGAAGCAACAGCTTAACGCGCCCTCCGAAGCACGGATGAGCTAGAGAATTTTTTTATGCCACATGTGTGTGTGCCCATCCAAGTGCGGACCAAGCCCGGGGTCGCTTAACTTGCTAAAGCGCTAGTAATGCGTTCTACCACCGAGCTACAGAGCTCCTCAATTAAAGGGAACACAACAGAAACAAAACTTTGATTTCTATGAATTATGTATTAAAGCCGATTTCTAGAGTGTGCCTAATGCATGTTTACTAAGTGCATGTAAACGAGACTGTAATTTTATTTAATTCTTTAGCACTTATTTCCTTACCATCAGTGCACCATCTTTCCTATTTAAATCCTTTAGTCATAATCATTACCGACCTAGAAAATCGTGGGGGGAATGTGTTAAGCGGGACATGATGGAGAGAGGGGCTAGTACAGATATGGTAAATGATAGAAAACAATGGAGGGAGTTGACATACAGAGCCGTCCCCAAATAGGGAGAAGGCGAGGAAGATGATGATGCTGTACTAAAAAATCTACCAAAAATTGGAGGTCAGCACCATTTATTTTATTTATTTATTTAACTTTATTATAATACATGTAAATGGCGGACTTAAGGCCAGAGGCCTTTACTACCAGTCAACCAACAGATGATGCTGAGAAAGCAATCTTTTGAGGTAAGTACAAACAAAAAAAATGTTTTACAATGTAAGTATAGACATACATATATATCGTATATATAAACCTACACAAAAATATATAAATATATAAATTATTCCACAATGAACCGCATACTTAAACTACATACCTAAACACTATTTATATAATCTCTGACAGTTTTCGGAGATAGTGTGCACGCACTGCCTTTTTAAACGCGGAACTAGTTTTAGCTTTCTGGGAGGGCATTCCAAAGCCGCCATTTGTCTAGTGCAAGTGTTATTATTTAGATAGATTACCATAATTTGAGAGAGTAATGAGTATTATTTTTTTATTTATTTATAGAAATGAGCTAAGTATGTATGTGTTATCACTTTTATTAAATAATGTAACTTGTTACCACTATCATACATTGGGAATGTGAGATATCGGGTCGAAGACCAATAGGTTGCCCCTGATATGACTTAATAAGTACATTTGTCAAAGCGTCTTAGGGTCAGTTCCCACCGAGACCGACGCGACGCGACGTAGCGCGCACTTTGGAAGAAATATAGAACTTGTTTACTAGGCAAAAAGATAATGATTTCAGTGATAGCCCGCTTTGCCGCGCTGCGTAGCAATGCATAGCGAAGCGTCGCGTCGCGTCGCGTCTCGGTGTAAACTGACCTTTAGTAGTAAAACGCCGTGGATTACTAATAATTATTATTATTTGCTCACAATGTTTTTGAGCTAAGTCTTTTTTTACTTCAGAACTCTACCTACACAAAATTTAATTTTTTATTTTTATTAATGGCTTGACGCTCCTGCGTATTTAGCCAGGAACAAGTTAATAAAACGTAAGAATTTATTTTTTCCTAACAAATTACAATCAAAGGTTGGTAGGCCTTTGATTGCTTTAAGGGAGCTTCTGGCGACAAATCTATACGAGTCTACTGGTTTTCATAGCCGATTGAGTGGCGGACGACGCCCGAAGAGGGGCCCCACACAGTCCGCAAAACAAATATCACTACAGCCGTACTATGACTGTCTACTTTAACTATTTCATATATTGTTCATGAGCATGAGCATTTATAACACCAAACAACACCAATTTCATATTATAAGGTCCATTAAAATCAATTTGCAAAATAATTTAAAGAAAACCCCAACCAAACACCTTGACTTCCCGCCAAAAACTCCCCTTACACAATAATTAGATGTATACTTAATGCAAACTCACATTAATATAATTGAATTACGACTAGAAACAAAAAATCCTTGAGTTCAAAATAAATAATTTATTTGCTACTTAGATCCCATTTTTGGAATATGGAGGTTACCGCCTCTCATTCTTTTTTTCTTTTTTTCCCCCTTGATGTTATCCTATATCCTTAGTACAAACACGAAAAACCAAAAAGAATAAATGATATCGAAAGATATATAATTAGGTAAAGTGCTAAAATAAAATTCCTTTGAATACTAATTAATTAATGCATTCACAGCTTTGTAGTTGACTCTTAGTGCTCACGTTAAATTAACCAACACAAAGACATTTAGATATATCACGCATAGCACACCAACATAACCTCGCAGGCTTTCAAAGGGAACTAGGTATATGGCCTATGTACTAATTTTACTCGTACAAGCAATACGAACACATGTCCGGATGTTATGTGCATCAGTGTGTCTGTCCCTGATTCCCTGCGCAAAGCTCCCGCTGGCCCCAGTCCGCCAGTCGAGCCCCACACCTCTTCCGAAGTGCACCCCTGATTGCACCCCACAATTCAGTCGTTAGTCCAGTTCGAATCGTCGCGTTGAGCGGCATGCTCCGCTTTCGGTCGAGGAAAATCCGTCGCTGAATTTTCGATCAGGAAGTCTATACGAGTACTTATGCATGATTTCCTTTTTCTTTGTATTAAATTTCATTTATTTTGTTTAGTTCTCAAAGTTTTATGTAATTTTATTTTGTTTAATTGTTTAATCTATTGGGAAGTTTATGTGAATGTTTATTTTAGATCTTTGTTAAATTCAGTACGTTTTATTTTTAAACACTTACCTTTTTTTTTAACTATTCAGTTTTATTATTTTGCTTTTTGTTTTCTTTTTCTTTTTCTTGTCTTTTGTGCGTTTAGTGAAGTGCTTCTGGTGCTCCTACTTATTGAAGTTGACCTAATGCGGTACGTATCTCTCATATAATATCGACAATATTTCAGTACGATTTTTAAATAATATCCTTTGAAGTTTTAATAATTTATTTATTAGTTTAATAAATGGACTTACCCATGTTTTTCCATGATATCAATAAATAATTATAATAAATACATATTTATTATTAGGTACGTTGGGGTAAGAACAGATCGAGAAAGATCAGATAATTAAAAAATCGCACAAACGTGGCAACATTTTTTTATTCTGCCAACATAATAATAAGACCCCGTTTAGTTCTGCCTCTCCCTTCGGTCTGCGGTAGTTACTGCAATGGGATTTACGTGTTTATTGGGCACAAAACTAAAACACTATTTTTTAGTTTCACGAGTATAGTCCGTTTCTTTTATATTTTAAGTGTAAAATTGTTTTTAACGTGTAGCGTTTTACCTGTAAAATGCAATCGTAAGATGGCTATATGCTGTGATCCGGTCTTGTCCCGTGTGCTTGAAGATCGTATTTATTTTTTCCTGTTGTAAAAACGGTAGTCATTGTCAAGCTTTTAATTATAAGTTAGCTTAGTATTATACTTAAATAGTAGGACTTAATTGTAGTTGAAAAGATAAGTTTGAGAAACATCAATTTGTTATTTGTTGTTATACAAGAAAGACCGGACTATTAATATTTTAAAAAATAGTATTGTGAATGTTCTACCCAAACCACTTTTTTTTAGAAAATCCTTTTCATAACAAGGATAAAGCTAAAGATTTCTCTAAAACCGGACGTTTAAAGCCACGCAATCGCTTTTAGACAGTAGTCTGTTTAACCACTATAGTTTTTTACTTTTTAAGACCTGGATGATGACGATGATGATGAGGAAAGAGGAAGGAAATGTCCAGCCCATGATATAAGATAAATATCGACCTACTATCAAATTGACAAAATTATAGCCATTGCTATAATTTGATTATAAAAATAATAAATAAAACACAGTGAAATATTCGTCGAGAGCGAAGAAAGGTCCGTGCTCAACGATATTTCGCTGTTTTTTATTTATTATTATTTTTTGTATTACATTTATTTATTTATTTTTGTAGCGAAATCGACTAGATATTTAGACTATACATTTTTTGGTACAATTTTCATATAAAAAGGTGATTGTATAAAATAGTAATATGTCTTATAAAGGTAAACCCATCTCGCCTTAGGCGATCTCTGTCTGGTATATTCTTATTATATTTATAAGGCTAATGTGAATACGATTACATATTAATCTGACAGTTTAAAAATTAAATAATGTTTCTATTAATGCCCAGAAAATAAAAATAAACATAGAAATAAGAGTTGGGTTTACTAGAGCTGAATTGTTGGTCATTGTCCTAAAAATAGAGACCTTAACAAAATACTGCTTACTGCTTGTTTCAGAGATTTCATAAAATAAAACTTTGCCTAAAATAAAATAAGAACCTCCCCTTAATATAGTAAAAGTATTTATTTTTTTTGTTTCTAAAAACGACATGTCATATTTCGGTAAAAATTTGTAACTAAAGAAATTGCATATATCTAGGGTTATAATTGGTTTTCACAGTCTAAATATGAACTTGAAAGAAAATATAAGGGTGTAAAAGATTTCCATACTGATGGTCAAAAATTATATAATACACTATATTCTCTTTCAAGTTCACATTTTGACTGTGAAAACCAATTATAACCCAATGTATGCAATTTCTTTAAAGTTACAAATTTTTACCAAAATCTAACATGTCGTTTCAAAATAAAACGTAGACTACGTTTGTATGGGTAACTCTAATTGTGTCTAGGGTAAGGGCCTCTTTATTAAAAATATCCTAGAAATATAATTCAAACTCTTTCTCAGTATTATCAAGTGGTGTAAAATAATGCATTTACCCGCAAAAATAGCCTAATTTGATTATATTCTTTTGTTTCAGACACAATGTCGTCGACTAGGTTGCCGTCGGTCGTAGTCAAATGACAATAACTAGAATAAAGGTAAGTAATATATTAATTCATTTATTCATCTTAAACTCACCTTAAATTGTTAGAAAAAATTAGACTTCCATATCTGCTAACTTCTATCATCGTCATCATATTATCAGCCACTACTATAATAGAGGTTAGGTACTATTACCTAACCTTTATTATAGTAGTATACCTTTTATTTACTTCCCAGTATAGTTAACCTATATAGGTTAACTATACTGGGAAGTAAATAAAAGGATTGTATAATATAGGGCTAGTATAATACAAGAAAGAAGATTACAAAGATGTCTAAGCCGTTAATGATGTGGATGTAGGAACAACGGAATTCAAGAAAACTGCCATCTAGTTAACATTTTTGAAGTAATTCGCCCCGGTGTTGCCCGTGTAGGGGTTGCGTTTTGTTCTCTTTAGTTCTTGCGTAAGTTTTGCGTTTTGTTGATGATATTTAACAATTTTATAATTTTATAGGGTTTTTAGGCATTCAAGATGCAGTACTAAAGGATTCACATTAAATAATGAAATAAGAAATAAAGAAATTGCGAGTTCAAGTCCCGCTCTCGTGGTATTTTTTCACCATTTCTTATTTCATTATTTAATTTGAGTTCTTTAACAATTGATGATACTTAATGATAATAATTGATACAATACATTTAAAACGTATTAAGCAATGTACAATATAAGTATAACAATATTAACAACATTAAAATATACCGATAAATTAAAGAAGAATTAGAGCTCCCACATAATTAGTAAGACGAATCGCGATTTAAAAAAAAAACATGTTTTTAGGGTTCCGTACAAAAAATTAAAAACGGCACCCTTATAAGATCACTCGTGCGTCTGTCTGTCCGTCCGTATGTCACAGCCAATTTTCTCCGCATCTACTGGGCCGAATCTGGTGAAATTTGGTAGGATGGTGTAATCCTATGACCCAAATACATAAGAGTATGTGCAAAGTAAATAAATATTTTTTTAAAATAAGGGTCATTTCCGGGGGAAATAAAACAAAAGTTTCGCAAAACTTACTATGTTATATATCAAATAAAAGGGCTTGTGACAAGGATCTCAAATATATTTTTGTTGTTATTGTAAAATAAATAGTTTTGATTTTATTCAAGAAAGAAGACGAAAATTGACCATTCCCCCGCCCCCTGATCTCCGAAAGTACAGAGCCTAAAATTTTGAAAAAAATACAAATTGTAGTTCATTGCCTGTAGATTACAGGAAAGCCTATAAGAATTCAATCAATTGTACGGAACCCTCTCCACGCAAGTTTAACTCGCACTTGGTAGGTTTATTTTCGTATTTTCATTTTAAAAGCCGGTTTATTTTCTGTAAAACATGCCAACTGAGCAAGTAATAATTGTATTCATATTAGATTTCTGTTAGAAGTCCTTGAAACTATTTCAGGATTGGGATTCAAGTTAAGGATTCTATTCAATGGACTAAACCAGGTAGCTAGCTCGCTCAGGCTTTGCTATGGGTATTAATCACTCTATGAATCACTATATTGATTGATGAAAACCGCATCAAAGATCTAAGCGTACCTACATACATAAATATAAAGAATGTATAAAGTCATTTTGCAGACAAACTCAGACTCTCAGTAACGTTAAACTTTTACCGTAATGTTTCATTTATAATTTAATCAATATTTTTTGACACCAATTACTTCTACCTTCGGCTGTTTCCCTCCATTCTTTAGGCTTTTGCCCAACTATGGGACCTAAATGGCTAAAAAATAATGCTTTTGCTCAACTATGGGACCTAAATGGCTAAAATAGAACGCTTTTGCACAACTATAGGACCGAAAGGTCTAAAAAAATTTTTTTTTTTACAAACAAAATTGTTTGTTTTATAGAGAATAAACTAGTTATAAAAAAAAGTTTATTCAATAGAGAATAAACTATTTTTTTTTACAAATTACATCCATATTGGAAATTTAAAATTTGTACTATTACATATGATCGAGTTTTTTAACAAGGCCTTTGTTTGTTTAGTGTCAGGAGCGCTCATGAGACAGTCGTGTCACCGCCTGCTGGAGCACCAACAGGCCGGTGGGGAGGAACCCCCCCTTTACTCTCCCATCGACCAAATTTCAGGTAAACCTCTTTTTTATTATTTCTCATTAGCGTAAGCTTTCGGTCGGTGCGCAAATTTTAATTTAGCACATTATACAGTGAACAACTTTTACAGCTAAATTAGAAGCGAGTAAGATATAAACTGTAAATGCTTTCAACGGTGGTTCATAAAATAATTTAAAGGGCTATCTAGTGCCTAAACATTGAGAAATATGGAAATTTTGACCACATTTACGAGTTAACAATTTATTTTAAATGAGGGCGCCACTTCAAAGCATTTGCTTCTAACTTTACCTTAATAGCTCAATGGATACATAATTTATTATTCTTACTTCTTTTTACTGTCTTTTTATAGTAAAATCTCCTAATACAAATACACACGTAATTAGCCAGTAAAAGTGTGTCCAGCTAAAATAGTATGAACGTACTTATTAAATTAACTCACCCTGAAAAACGAGTAGCTGCTTCCGGTCGTTGTTTTATTTTGGAACAGGTTTGTATCTCGATTTTGTGCTTGATTCAATAGAAAAGTTGTTCTTCTAGGTGAATACATTGACCCCCTTTCAGATTGATTGTAAATTTATTCTGAAAGAAAAAGTTCTAAAAAGCTTTCAGGAAAACCTGATATTTCCCCCTTTTGGGTTTCTTTTTTCAACTATAACTTGTACATGCGCAAAATATATTTGCTCTGTGAACAGTGTGTACTTACTTACGTAGGTACTTTTACAACGTGGAAGGGACATACCCGTAATAAATCGAACCACGGGCTATACTAGAGCACTAAAGTATAATGTAATTAAAATAACAGTCAAAAAACAAACAAAAAATCGACATTCCCATACCGGGCCGCCCGCCCGGGCTGCACACTTTTGTATGGAAATGCTTAATTTTTATTTTGTTCTTTAGCTGTTTTTTTTTATTTTATTATACTATAATGATTTAGTATAAACCGAGGTTAGATTTATTCCACGTTGTATAAATTTTTGCCTCTGACTTAGTATTTTGGAAAAGTTGTTTAATATCGCAAATTAAAATTTTTACTCTGACTGAAACGTTACATTGTGCTCTAAGATAATACCTACATACCTTGTTTGGAACTTAGCAGCTACGTAAACATATTGGTAAATATTTTCGAACCATGGCACTTTACGTAAAAGATAACAGTTTACTGCGTTTAATAAAATTTCAACACTTTATTGATACTATTAATTTCATATCATCCCTAGTTTCCAACAAGTCAAATCAGACACTTTTTTCCAAACGTCAAAACAAAAAATCTCTATGAGATTTGTATAAAATATCTGACTGTGACGTCATAGTTTTTTGGAGTCAAATAGCGCTCTTAAATATCCGTTTTTCTGCATGAATAAATGTAAAATCACATTCAAAATGAATGTGATCAAGGACAAGTGACATTATTTTGTGACGTTATATTCTCTCAACAGTATTAAATAATTTATTTTTGACCCAGGAAACTACCCAATTCCCTCTATCTCCCTCCTTCTCTCTTTCTCTCGTATTCACTATTTCTGAGACAGAAGTCACTCTTTTATTAATTATGTGCTGACGGTGTCACTATGCAAAATTATGATTTTGAGATGCTAATTCGAAGCTGCTAAGTTCGCGTAAAGTTGTTATATCGAATCGTCCTCGATTTGGTGAATTACATGTTTCATATTTACCTAAACGATTTGCTATTTTTATTATCTTTAATTACTTATTTGTCTACTTTTAGTTGATAAAGACTTAATTCTCAATTACAATTCTCTTTACATTCTATTCTCGCTGTGAAATCAGCAAACAAAAGTACTTGGATAAAATACGCTACGTTGCAACTTCTGTATTCTAAAATTGCAATTTGACAAAATTAACAAAAAAGAGACATGAGCGATCAGGAGACGCAGTGAGGAACGACGTTCCTCGGCCTTTTTCTGACAATGTTATATTTTTCCGTTCAGAGATTTTCCTGTTATATTTACCTACCTATTACATTTTCTGCATGTCCTAACTAGTGTCCTTCTAAGGCCGCAATGAAGACCATCGTTCTAAAAATTTTACAAAGAGGATACTGAATACTATTTTTCAGTTGTCAGCATTTATAGCCTATACTTATATTTACAAAACAGGCATTAACTATAATTAATTTCCTTGTAAATTACATCATAACATAAAGTCTGAATGTATCAGGCTAATTTTCCAAGCCAGGACACTTGACTCATTGTCTTAGGTTTTGGCGGGAGCGCCACATTACATCAACTTCTCCAAAGGGCCTCTACGTTTTGGATCTGTATCCCCACGCAAGCCTACCAAGGATCGGGGTGAAAAGACCCGTGAATCTAAAGGAGATACATATAAGCCTTTTATTTCAGACAAATGGTTAAATTTTGCTACATTATCTAGGTATTCTTCAGTCTCTAAGTTTGTTCCTGTTATCTGTTGCCCTTTTTCGGCAAAGGCTTCCTCCCATTGCTTCTAGGTTTTGCGATTGCTGGCAGCTCTAGTCCATGTCTTTCCTGCTACAGCCTTTAAGTCGTCTATTCATCTTCGCCATGGTCTGCTATTGATATCATCATCAGGTCTTTTTTAGTTTCCACAGCAGGAACACAACCCTCTCTGTACTACCAGAGCCATATATTAGCCAGAGCAGCATTAGGTATAGATATAATTATCTTCTTCTAATTTGATTTAGTTTAATTTATAGTAATTTTATTTTACACATCGTAGGCTGTTATTGTCCCATACGTTTATTTTTTATATACTGGGTGGCGCAAAAGTAAAGACCCTATTTGGTTCAGCTATAACATTTTTTCTAAATTAGAAAACTAGATTTAGGTTTTTTTTAATTGTATATTTGTGCCATTAAATTTCGTACCATTAGGATTAAAGATGATGTCTTTTAAATGGTGACCTCCAGAGTTGATACACATTTGAGCCCTATTTATGACATTTTGCATAACTTGCCGTAACACTTCCTGCGATATGTTCGTTATTTCTTGACGAATGTTTTCTTTTAGAGCTGCGAGAGTCTGTGGCTTGTTCACATACACCCGAGATTTCAAAAAACCCCAAAGAAATAAGTCTGGACTGGTCAGATCGGGTGATCTTGCAGGCCAAGGCAAATCGCCAAAACGAGAGATAACTCGGCCTGGAAAAGCGTCCCTCACTAAGTCCATAGTGTCGCGCGCTGTGTGTGCCGTAGTGCCGTCTTGTTGAAACCAGATGTGCTCCAGCCCCAATTCGTCCAAACTGGGTATCAAAAACTCTCGTAACATGGTTCTGTAGCGTTCTCCAGTGACAGTTATCGCATTGCCTCCAGCGTCTTCGAAAAAATAGGGTCCGATCACTCTGTCAACACAGATGCCACACCATACAGTAACTTTTAGTGGGTGTAGAGGTGTTTCTTGAATAATGCGCGGATTATCAGTGCCCCAGAACCGAGTATTCTGCTTATTGACATGCCCTGAGAGATGGAAATGCGCTTCGTCACTCATAACCAATTTTGAAGGAAAATCATCCTCTTCAAGGTTGAGGTTTATGACGCGCTGGCAGTAATCTAGACGAGCTCGGTGGTCAGCAGGCAGCAGCTGATGAGTCATTTGAGTTTTATACGGGAACATCTTTAAGTCTTTCACCAAAATACGCTGCAGGGTCCGTCTGGAAATGCCCAATTGCGTGGCACGTCGCCTCGTTGATGTTTCTGGACACTCTTCCACATCTTCGCGCACAGCATCGATATTTTCAGCTGAACGGCCTGTTCTTGGTCTCCCAGACTTAGGTCTATCCAATGTTGAGCCAGTTGCTTCAAGGCGTGTGGCAAAGCGTCGAATTGTGCGACCAATCGGTGCCGGACGGTGGTGAAATCGTCGACGAAATTCACGTTGTGTTCTTATCACTGATGAATTATTCCGTAAGAACATTGACACAATTATTCCACGTTCTTGGGGAGTAAAACGGTCCATGTTTATTTTCAGTGTATTTTACATTTGTTCACTACACAATTTTCAACAACAGAATGACAGAAAATGTCATATAAAAAAAATAAAAGTATTTTCTTTAGTGCCAGTACTTTTGCGCCACCCAGTACATAGCGCGACATTCGCCAAATCGAGGCCCCTTCGTTTTAATTGCAAAAGTAATCGTAAAGTTATTAGCGTTACCGCTGATTCAGAATGGAATAGAAGCAGTGGGCAGCGCATTTTCGTGGTCAAACCATATTCGCCTTTATTTCTATTTACGAAATGCATACTATGCATAGTATAGTTTGAGAACCAGTAATTATAAAAAAATTAAATCCCGACTGCGTGATACAATAGCGCCAGCGGTATGCTTAGAAGCAACTGGGAAAGCGCTCGGATGAGCTGTTTACTTGTAGCATTTCTCATTGTCAAATCACAATTTACATTTAAGGTGAAGATATAGGCAAATGGCCTTGAAGTGTGAAATAAATTGTTAACTTGTACTCGTAAATATGGTGATAATTTCCATATTGCTCTTCGTCATGCACTAGATAGCCCTTTAAATTATTTTATGAACTGCCGTTGAAACTATTATTAGTGATCCGTCTAGCTTTAAAACCTACCGTGGCCACTTTTGGCGGACGCAAGTTTTAAAGCTAGACGGACTAATGTAAATACTTTCAACGGTGGTTCATAAAATAATTGAAAGGGCTATCTAGTGCATGACGAAGAGCAATATGGAAATTATCTCCATATTTACGAGTTAACAATTTATTTCAAATTAGGGCGTCACTTCAAGGCCGTTTGCCTATATCTTCACCTTAAACAAATTAAGTTGTATATATTTTTGTAGTCCTTTTATAAAATCCTTTATTTCGATACTACTAGCCATTTTGTATTAATTTTTACTTTTTATATTATATACCGTCACTCTCACGATAAAGACGAATCTAACGACACCTCCCAAGCGATAATCCACTAAGCCGTTTAGGCTGCAGAGCATGCCAAAGAAATATACATACATACATAATTATATACGTACAAACACACGAAAATCATAACCCTCCCTCTGGCGCAGTCGGTTAAAAACAAAAGACCACAAGAGATCTTTCTCAAGCTATTCTATGCATTTCATAGATAAAAATAAAGGTAAATAGGTATGTAGAGATATACAGACTGTGGTAAATATGGTTTGATAGTAAAGCTGCCAGCCGCTGTCGTTCCAATGTCGGGTTGGGGGGGCTACATACTTGGACCCGTGCCTATTGGGGCACAATTAACCAAACGAACGAGACTCCGTGACTGTCTTATTGCAGTCGGAAATTTCCGTTTTAGATATACTTTTTTATGTTAATATTCGTTTAAATGCCTAAATAATAAATTAAATACATAGAATATTTTTATTTTATTACTTGGTTATTTGGGATGTCAAACGGAAATGGTTTCACCTTACTACTACTACTTTTGCTTTGGGACTAAACAAGGTGGTAAATTTTTGAATTCGTTCAAATTAAAATATCGAACACCCGCTCGAATTTTAATTTGTATTTTTAATCCATACTGCTCGAATTGTTTTCTGCTGATATTGACAATTCTGTCAATAGAAAAATCAGAGCGGCAAAAATGCAGAATTCAAGAGCGGATTTGTGTGAGCACGTTTCCACGAATTTTAAGGACTCAAGGGCTTAGCATTAACTTTTTAGTATACAAAAATTATTCCAACGGTTTAAAGATACAATCACTGTTGTTTCTTATTTTATCGAAGCACATGTTTGGACAATATCACTTATTAAATTACCTACTTAATCAATATATAACTAAAATAAAAACATAAGCATTTTGCCCAAGAATTTCATTAACAAAAAATATATACAACAAAAGAAATAAATATTACTTTTCTTAATCTGGGGTACTGCTGAAGCTCAAATTGTCTTTATGACAAGATATTTTCTTAAAATATTGTTATCTTCCAACAAGTCTTACCAAATGTTATACGTTAAAAAAAAATGTTATTATTTTGTTTAAAGAAGGTATTATTTAACCAGGACTATTAAAACACAACTAAATACTATAAAATAAAAACATAACATTGATATACATCTTATATTTGTTGCTTGTAGTCAACAAATGCCTACACATGAAATGAAAACATATTTCAAGTAAGAAATAATTCCACATCAATTTCCAATTAGTAAATATAAATAAAATTCACACTGGTTCAAATTACAAAGTCATCAATTTCAATATTGCGTTCCAGGTATTAAAATGTATTACTTGAACGTAGAAGCCAAAGCGTGTAGGAACTGCACAACGATATAATTTTGGCTAGCGGAAACCTCCGCGTCCACATCAATTTCATACAAATTAAAACGGATTGCATTACATTTTCATCATAAAAGTCGATTCAGCTCGCAAAATTTAATTACATTCAAATTGAAGCCTCGGTTATCGGCTGGACTAATATTTGGTTGGGATACACAGCTGTATTAAAAATAAAAATCCCACAGTTTGAGATAGCCTCAAAGTAAGTTTGAACTTGTTTATGACATACTAACTCAATACTATTAAATACTTTCATAATAAATACATAATATACTTACTTTTAAACGACATAAATAGGTATCATATGGAATATAAATTACTCACAATGTGATATATAAATAATGAAATCAACAGTATAATAAAATATAAAAATCAGTATTTTTATTATTATGTATAAATAAACACTCAGGATTATTTGAAAAATATAATTTTCCTACTAGCCTGGTTGCGGTGGTGATCAAACCCAGAACCTTAGTGGTGACGGATTAATGTTAGCTATTACGTCATGAAGACTACAAAGTCTACCTACTTAAACTGTTTTTAAGGGTATGTTCAATCCATGATATTTACTGTACTTTCCTCAAGGAACTTTCGATATGTGAAATATATTTACTTCTTACAATTTTTAAATATGTTTAGTTAAGTCAGTTTTAATTTAGTTCCTTGTTAGTTTTACATTGCATAAAACTACTCAGTCTACTCACATAAACTGATCAGGAGACCAATTTTTTCCGTATTATTATATGTTTTATGGTGAAACTGTTCATTATCATGGATCAAATCTACCCATAAAATCGTTTCATATTTAGTTATATGTGGGGAAGCTAAATAAATTAAGCGAAGACCTTTAAAAAATATCTAACAAAACATTCTCATGAATGCACGTGGAGGCATAGCTGGAATCACCGATGGAGCTATTTCTCGTTTGTACCAACCGTATCGACTCCTTTGAATGAGGACCCCGCGAATCCGTGCACCAACAATTTTATTCATTTAGGCTGCCTTCCACGGAGCAATGCAATATTCTTTACAGTGCGCAGTTACAGTATTGATTACATTTCAAAGGAAACAAAGCGAAATATGAAGTAACATTCGATCTCCCATTGCAAAATTCGACCTGACTGTGTGGAAAGTCGATCATTATTTTCACTTGTTTCACTTTAAACACAAAGAGAGACGTAGTCAGAACCGTGGACTAAACTTGCTCTGAAAATTTGCGCACTGGAAGAAAAATCTTCTTGAACTGGTATTACGTGTGGTAAGAGAGGAAACTTCAATCATAAAGATTAATTTTCTATTTGAAAATCTACACTTTCCTCTCTCACCTCACGAATATCTGAACAAGGACGGAATAGTTTGTGTGCTCTATAGACAAAATCATCATAATCTTAAGCACTTTATCAATCCCAGTCAACGCTCTTCATTTCTATACCCTCCACACATCAGTATTATACAATGTGGTTTAAGTTGTTACATGTAATTAGTATTTACTAACCTAATGCTATAATTGTTACAGTATGCATGTGACGTTTGCAGTTTGCACTTTCAGACGAACGACTGATTAATATTTGTATGTCGACATTGGCAGGCGAGCCTGTAGGTAGATCCTAGCTGCTTCGGTACTGAGCCCACATGTGATGCTTCGATTTAGACCCCGCGTCACAGCCTCGCGACTCGCTTACACTTTCAAAATTGATTAGAACCCCGCTTATCGTGGCCATTGAAGCTAATTGGCAATACGGTGTTGGAATTGGTTCGATCTCTGTTCACCATACCCACACGAATATCCCAGGCCCGATACTCATACGTGAAAACGCACGTATTAACAAACGACAATGTCTCGACACCGACTTTGTCGAGCTGACTTGTTCCTGGCATTTTCATGAATTCAGTTACAAAGCCGACAGTCAATTGTGAAATTCAGTCGCCCGACGAATGCTCGGGTCGCGGTTGCTTAAGAATCGCCTTAGCACGATCTGCCATAGGGTTTATAAATCGGTCTTTGTAGAAAATAAAAAAGAATAAACGTGGAGTTTTCACACAGTGGTACCTGATCATGTGGCCCGGGAGGTCGGAGACAAGCTGACACGATATGCGACGGCGGAGGAGGACGAAGCCACTCTCAGGGAGCTTCTACTTAGGTACGTGCCACACCCTAGCGAAACAGATTGAAGATTAGCTTACCGCCTTTATTACTGGCTTCATTTGCATTCGATTCATAAGGATCAATGTGTCGATGTGTCTACCTCTCTACATTTTCACCTTGGCTTGGCATCCCAAATATCTTGTATTGCAGATATAAGATGCGTTGAGTTAGCGCGTTGGCCGATCATCTCACTCTCTTACATGACATCGGACCATAGCACCGTGGTTAGCATCAATGGCCATGACGACCCGGCTCGCGGTCGTACAGAGACTAGTCTCTGCAGCTATCTTTTGGAAGTCGACACTTTTTTAATTACTCATTTAGGTGGAAGCAAGTGGTCGCTTGCATGTGTGTGATTGTGATGTGTTTTATAGTATTAGATATTTTATATTTTTGATTGACGACATTACTTAGGTAGTCATTTCAGTATACCTGCCGTCGACGCAGGTGGGCTCGCGGAAAAACGCCGACGGTTCTTACCGACTCTATCTAATGAGTGTCACTTTCATCCAATAATTTTGACTTCGAACTCCGCGTACAGATGGCGGCAAGCGTCTGCGGATTTCCGCCACCATCTTGCAAAACGAAGCACTATAATCCACTTGCTTTGCTTCAATGTTCTAAATTCACTATTTCGATTCATTCTCTTTTTTACTTCTTTTATATCATCATATTAATAATTATGTATATACAGGCTGACTTTTAAACCACCAGCCAAATTTTTGGAGCAAGTTCAGTCCATGATATTGAACTACTTTCTATAAAAAAAGTTATTAAAAATCGATGAAAATTTTTCGTCCTCCCATAGAAAATCCGTTTGACTGACCGTTTGATTTGTATGAAAAGGCGAATTTTTGTTTTAGTTTTTCGTTAATTGTTTTTATGGAAAGTAGTTCAGTATCATGGACTGAACTTGCTCCAGAAATTTGGGTGGTGGTTTAAAAGTCAGCCTGTATGTAGATATAATATTATATGTAAGTCTTTAAAAATTTACTCTTACGCACAATTGTGTAGATTTCTTATATCTTAATGTTTTAGTTTTGTATTGTTAAATAACATATATCTTTAGCTTCGTACGTATACAAATTTTGTAATACTTAAGTATTATACATATATATTTTTTCAGATGTAGATACAGATAAGTGATATTTATTATATTATTTATAATGCTCTTAAGAACGAGTGCATCTCTTTATTTGTATGTCTATTGTTGTGTTGTGTGATCGTATCTGACTTTAACATAAGTACCTAGCTACTTATTTATTTAATACATATTAGATACTTATATTTTTGCAGGTATTTATCAAGTATTATATTTAAGTAACTATCTACGTATACATATAATCTTTAGAATTATTTTATTTTCTCCTACTTCATATGGCGCCATTTCGTAATTAGCATTTCTGACAAATTGACAAAGTACAATTTATCAAAAATATAACCCTACAAAAAAATCGATATAAAATGTGCAAATTAGGTCTATTAAATACCATATCTTATAACATGGATTTGACTTAATCATTCATGAATCATGACTAAAGTGACACTAAAGTCACACACAAATAAAAAACATATTTTTTTGTGAACAGAAGCTACCGCAACTATTTAATTATGCCGCAAAATAAAAAAATTAAACTGGACGGAATGTCTTCCATTAATTACATGTAGTAGAAATTACTACTAAACTCATAAGAAACAGTACTAATTTCACTAAAATTTTAAACTTTATACTAAAATTAAACTGACTAGCTATGCATATAAAACTAAACTAGATATAAATACTTAAATAACATAAAAAATTGACCCCAAATCCTTGCACTCGCTGGGTAGAGTACCCGAAAGGCTGGCGGCATTTCCACGTTAAATGGCCAGACTCAGCCTTTGGCCAGCGCTTGGATCCCCTGAAGCATCGATTAAGAGTGCGAAAATTTTATATTATGAAGTATTAAATTACAATAAATACCTCTAAAACAATTTATCAAAAATAACTAAACTAAAACTAATAATATTAATAAAACAATTAATCAAAGTAACTAAACTAAAACTATTAATATAAATTATACTATATTTCATACTATGTCTTATATTTTACTTTGTTATGTATTATACTAAAACCCTAAGAATTAAAATAAATAAAGTAAAATAATACAATTATCTTATATTTACTTTTTGTAAATATCTTTGTATAAAATTAGCCTAGGAAATAAAAAAAATAGAGGATTATATAACACAAACTAACACTAATGTACATAAAAAATGTAAATCTCATCATCCAAAATGTTACCTCTCATGCCCATGGAAATTTTGAGTACGAAGGCTGTAAATTTAGTTTGACGTAGTTGTATAGAGACGTCAGGTTGTAAATTAAGTTTGACGTAGGTACATAGTTGTACGGAGATGTCACGCTGTAAATTTAGTTTGTGGACTTATTATGAGTCTATTAGTAATAGTAGTATGCGTTGACATACGAGTACTAATTAATGGCCAGAAACTCGATCTGGTTGAAAGTACTACCTTTTTAGGAATCACAATTGATTCGAAACTTCAATGGGGCGCTCGTATAACTAAACTTTCTAATAGGCTTAGCTCTGCGGCTTACGCTGTTACTGCTGTTAGGAGAATAAGACGATTGACAGATGTAGCAACTGCTAGACAAGTGTACTTTAATTCCTTTCACAGTCTAATGTCTTACGGGATACTTCTATGGGGGAGTGCAGCCGACATTCAGACTATTTTTATTTTACAATAAAGAGCAATTCGTGCCATTTACGAGAGACTCACTGAGAGAATTATTCAAGGAAATAGGTATACTTACTTTTGCATCACAGTTCATATTTGAAAATATTATGTATGTAAGGAAAAAAAATTTCATGTTCAATAAAGTAAGTGATTTTACATATAGAAATTTACGTAATAAGAATGACTTAGTTAGCCCGTATTACAGGATGCAAAACAGTCAGTAAGTCTTTTATGGGGAAGTGTATACTTTTTTATAATAAATTTCCAGAATCGGTCCTTAATATGCCAGACAGAAAATTTAAAGCTAATGTAAATAAAGAACTTTGTAAGAAGGCTTAATATGTATAGGACCGATGACTATCTTAAAGACAAAAAAGTCTGGCTTGAGCTTGGCGCGGGTCCCCCTTAAAGGTTTGTATACTTAGACATGTCATAATTTAGGTACATTACATTGGTATATATGTTACCGGAAATGTATGAAATCAAGGAATTGTATACAAATCCTAGGAAATGTTTACAATTCCGATGCTATTTAGGAAATGTATAAAATATTGTTTAAAAAACTTTTTAATGCATAGATATCCTAGGAAATGTGTACATTTCCTCGGAATTGTATATAATTCCAATATCGTATTAGGAAATTTATAAAATAAATGCTTTCTGTAATAAAACACGTTGTTAAAGTGAGAATAATAGTTTTTATTATTGCTATAGGTTTGCCCTAACCTAGTAAAATGGATAGAACTTTTCTAGCACTCGCCGGCCGCTGCCGCGGCACGCTTGCTTTGCTCGCTCGGCTCGTGCGTGTGATGGTCACAGTTCTAACCTAACCTAACCTAACCTATAGGTTTGTGCTAACCTAGTAAAATGAATAGAACATTCCTAGCACTCGCCGGCCGCTACCGCTGTCCCCACGTACGCGCACTGACAGTTTACGCGGCAGTCTTACATTTCCGATTGCTATTTAGGAAATACATGGATTTCCTAGGTAATGTGTATAATATAATTTATTTCTCACATTTCCGTGCGATTTTAGGAATTACATACATTTGCTAGGAATTGTATACAATGACGGATTACATACATTTCCGTTAACATACCTATATACTAAATTTACTAATTGACATTATTTTAAATTTCGTAATTCTTATAATTCAATTTAATTACGACATAACAAACAATGTAATCTCAGTCCATCCGTATAACTTATTGTAAGTTTGATAGTTGACGTGAAAACGTGCAGTGCAGTTTGTTGCCGCTTCTTCTGCACTTGCGCCTAGGAAGCGGTGTAAACTTAGCTGTAAGTAACGATTTGACGTCAACATTTGTGCAAGAATAAGTGACTATTATTAAGAGATATTATAAATATCCTATGATAATTAAGATATTTTGAATTGAATTGAAAAAAGTAACGGATCTAAAATTTATTATAACTGATTTGCTCATGAATCATGAATACGGCACTTGGTGCTGTAAGTTGCGGAGTCAAGTTTCGCATTTAAGTAATCCGTCTTAAAGCGGAATACGAAGAGAACTGTCGAAACTTCATGTATTTCTGTTTACTAGAACTTTGACCTGAAGTGATTCTAAGCGTTAAAACATTTTTTGTAGGTTTGTTCGAATACTTCACAATGCCTTTTAAAATTTTTAAATAAATCAATATAGGTACCATTTTAAACAAATGTTCAGAAATGATATCTAAAAATTATTTTTCTTCCAAAACTAAGCAATAAATTAAATTGAGGAAAAAATATTTTTACTTCTTCATTTTCGATAAAAAAATTAGTTATTAAAATGATTCATAAAAACCATGTAAAAACCGATAAAATCTACATTCCGCGTCATTCCGCGTTCATTCCCCGCCTCCCGCTTCACAGTCAAACGAAATATGTAAAAGCATGCGGAGTGCCTTGCGGAACGCCCCGCACCCCATCCCCTCAGATTATCTTCGTATTCCGCCTTAACAACATATAGTTAGAATTTCGTTACTATTTCTTCTTGGTATGGTGCTTTTAAACTTTAGTAGCCCAGTATCGGGCTATCCATAGCATTATTGGAGGCGGAATATAATTTACTGCTCACAGTTTACTCGTCAACAAATTCTTGTCGGTGGAGTTTCTTCCATTCTTTTCTATTTTCGGCCAACATCTTGACATCTTGATACGACTTTGCTATCACCTTTTCCTTGACTTGCTTCATATAGCTGTGCCTGGGCTTTTCTCTTCCCCGCCTTCCTTTTACTTTGCCTTCTATTATAATTCGAATAAAATTGTCAAGCCGTATAAGGTGTCCCACCAGATTGCCCCGCCTATTTGCGATTACCTCGAGTGTGTCTCTTTTTACCTACTCTATTTAAGACCTCTTGTTACTTTGTCCTTCCAACAAATCCTTTCCAACCTTGTCCAGCACGAGTGATAAACAGGCTTTTATATGCAGTGCCAGCGGCGTGGGCGACGTGAGCCCCCGCCCACGGCCTTGCGGTCTATAGGGCCTTGCGCGTGAAGCGGATGAGAAAAAAATATCCATTCGAATTGATAAATCAATGAGCTTTTCAATTCGAATGTATTTTTGTATGTATGTTCCTCGATAACTTAGGGTTTTTTTTATTTTATTGAACAATTTTACGGCTCTGGATACAAGTCCTTTAGAGCCTATCTTTAATTTTGTTCTTTATTCCTAATCCTAACCTAACCTAATCCTAACTAGACAATCAAAGGGTAGTGTAGTCCTTTGACTGCTGCAAGGGAGCTTCTGGCGACAAATCTATACGAGTCCACAGATTTACATAGACGCCCACACAGTCCGCAAAATAAATATCACTACAGCCGTACTATGACTGTCCACTTCAACTATTTCACACATCGTTCATGTTATGAGCATTTATAACACCAAACAACACCAATTACATATTATAAAGTCCACTAAAATCAATTTGTAAAATCATTTAAAGCAAACCCCAACCGAACCCCTTGACTTCCCGCCAAAAAACTCCTTAGGGTTTTGACCGTTTTTTTTTTAAGGTTATATACATGCAAGTTGGTCCCAATCGTCGAGAAATCGAGGGACCTCGTCAAATATTCTACGCACACATATACGATTTTGATGTTTTTCTCAATAAATACTTAGAAAGCGTGTTTTGGTGAAGTAGAACTGATGGAGACCAAAAATTGAAGTCGCTTTTTTGGTAAAAAATATTAGTATATCTCGGGCCTAAAAGCATTAAAATAATAATATACCAGAAGGGCCTAGCAAAACTTGCTCCGGCCGTCATCGCAACCAAGTTTCACAACTAGTTGCAATGGAAGAATTTCTATTTTTTATACACTACTGGTTGTGGTAAAAGAATCTTATTAAACTAGCCCTCCCATATGAAACTTTGCTCTCTCTCCGCTACTGAAGCGGATGACTTTTTTCTTGCTTTCGAACGCCTTGCGTCTCGGCCTCGCCAGAACAATCTCGCCTACAAATAAACTTTTGATCTTGCTACGCCTCTGCAGTGCCACAAAATTTTACAAATAAATATACAGAAAGTTTAATATATTGAGGGAAAATCAAAGAGTCGAACATAATAAGAGAAAAATAAGGATTACGTAGCTTTGTAAACATAATATTCGATAAGATCTCTCTGTAACGTGAAAGATACCAGGGGCTCACCCACCGCCGCCCTCTCCGGTGGATACAGTATAAAAGGACAGCAACAGTTTATTTTTATCATTCGTCGTTGGTCCGTCGAAAGATCAGTTTGTTGTGTGTTGTGCCTGAAGATGCGTTGTGTAGAGAAACACGCGTCGCGAGAACAACATCCGTTGATGCTGCAGCTGCAACGGAATCAGGAGTATGCATTAACTGTTGGTGGCGGGTGCGCTAGGTCTGACATTCGCAGGTACGCTAGACTAACAGTGGAGCGCCGGTCTGCAATGCTAACATAGGTTTTAAGATTTGTATTTTCTAACAAATTATGGACACCAAAGTTCTGAAATATTAATTTAATTTATTTTAAATCTTACTGATGGCGGTACAAGTAGTTTGTAACTTTACCTTCCGCAAAGTAACACCTGAATCCATTAACTTATCTAGCACAATTTGAAAAAGAACATTTTCCCGCTTGCCCTGGCTGGGGTTGAACCCAGAAGCTTAGAGTGGCGGGCTAGCGTGTTAAATAGTTAAGTAACCATTACGCCGGGGAAGTCGTCAAACCAACTAGACAGATTCATTTTCCTATTCTAATACTTAATCTCTTTAGAAGCGTCAATAACGAAATCTTTATCATATCAGCCACAGGAAGTCCACTGCTGGACATAGGCCTCCCCCAAGGATTTCCAAAACGACCGATGGGACGCGGCCTGCATCCAGCGTCTTCCTGCAACCTTGGTCAGGTCGTCCGACCACCGAGCAGGTGGGTGTCCTACGCTGCGCTTGCCGGTACGTGGTCGCTATTCAAGAACCTTTCTGCCCCATCCGCCATCGGTTCTTCGCGCTATGTGCCCCGCCCACTGCCACTTCAATGAGCTAATCCGCTGGGCTATTTCTGTGACCTTAGTTGTTCAACTAATCTTCTCATTTCTGTTTCGATCACGTAAAGAAACACCTAGCATAGCCGCCTCCATAGCCCGTTGAGCGACCTTAAGCCGACTTGAAAGAAATCTTATTGGTTGTTAACAACACAGCGCCAATTACCTTCTGTGCCCTAACGTCATCATCTCGCAGCATTATTCAGTCAATTCATATTGGAAATAATCAACAATCATCATTCCCATTTCGAGGGCCGTCAAAAGCGGAAATAAAGCCGTCGGGATTATTTTGTATCGAGAGTAATTGATTTGGCTGCATATTAATTAAAACAACTTAACGGACTAGGGCGTTATTGGAAAAGTTGTGGGTAATTTACAGTGAAACATTACCTCGGATCAGTTTGTTAATGGTTTCATACTCGAATTTTTCTTCACTACTTTGCATGCAGTCACAAAAAAAACGGACTGGGGCGTTATCGGAAAAGTTGTGGGTAATTTACATTGAAACATTACCTCGGATCAGTTTGTTAATGCATACTCGAATTTTTCTTCACTTCTTTGCATGCAGTCACAGGAAAAATGGGTGTGTACGTAATTCAAGATCAGTTGTTGCGCCATCAGGTACAAAGTCACAATTTGCAGTGTTAGGTAACATTTTTCCAGTAAAAAAATGATTTTAATTAAATGTAGAAGAAGATATATTTATTCAAGAAACGTTATTTTATATAAAAAAAATAAAAATTTATATAAATACAGTAAATAAATATACTTTTTTGCCATATAAATTACAGTTTTAGGAATAAGGTTGGGCCTTCCTTTTAAGTTATATAAACCTGTGTTAGGAAGACCAGCTTTTAATTAACAAACCAAAGTTACAATATAGTTCCAATATTATTAAAAGAAAGAGCATATGTACTTTTTTATTATACAGATGCACATCTCTTATTCTTCTTCTTGCTCGTCGCTTCCTCGCGACAAAAATCGTATCTAAGTTAGGAGATCTTGGGCATGCCTCAGGAGGTTGGTCAGTGTCATTCCTGAAGCATACTCTTTTGATGCACTATAAACTAAATACAAAACTAGCTTTTTTTATTTGGTCCGCCTATCCAGTATTTATCTCTGAAGTATAAATAAATTCATAAATAATAAATAAAATATTTATTGACCATAACAGTTTTTACATAATATCAATTACAGCCACGTCTCCTACACTAAGCAAAACCTGTATGTTAGGAGAAAGTTCCTTCTCAATCAGAGGATTTATTCTTAAAAACTAAGATTGTGAACTTTGTCTAAATAATTACAAAAACTTGGATTTTACAAGATTACTTTTATTTTTAATTAAGAAATATTCCTGCCTAAAATTAAAAGTTTGTTACAGTTATTATAAATATCAAACTAAAATTAACTGCAGTGAACACACAATATATGAAAGCACGTCGTTGCATCCTAAGCTTTGCTACCTAGCGGCCTCTGATCTACGGCTTTAACTTCATCTTTTCGTATACCTCAAGTATATTGAAAACTCTTTTAGTTTTTGTTTTCTCCTTTCGATTCATGTTTTCGTCAATAATATCTTCAAAGTGATTTCTTTTTAACCGACTTAAAAAAGGAGGTTATCAATTCGTCGGAATCTTTTATATTTTATGTATGTTAAAGATGCCGGGACCGATTTGGAAGATTCTGTTTCGGGTATTATATTTTCGAGGTCCCATAGAAATTTTATTAAAATCGGCTGTGTGGTTTGTTTTTTAAACAAAAATAATTAGAAAAAAATGTCGTCTAAGTATACAGTTGTTTGAATTAGCTTTTCTAGTATTGAAGTCGGTTTTTTGTTTTGATAAAATATAAATAATTATTACTCTGATAATTAAACAGCGGGACCCTTTGCCTGATCGAATTAAGGCCGTACCTGAATTTTCCGGGGTCCAGTGCTGCCCCCATTTAACATAAATCATTTTAAAGTAAACGGAGACATCATTTAAATTTTGCTACTACCAAGTCCTAGATAACCCTTCAAACTATTTTGTGAACTACTGTTTACAGTTTATAATGAGAACGTTTAGCTTTACTACGCACATTTGCCAAAAGTGGCCGTTTTTCGCAAATGTGCATAGTAAAGCTTAACGTTCTCACTTTAAACTGTAAACAGTAGTTTATAAAATACTTTGAAGGGTTATCTAGGATTTGGTAGTAGCAAAATTTTAAATGATGTCTCCGTTTTCTTTGAAATTACTTATTTAAAATGGGGGCAGCACTGGACCCCGGAAAATTTTGGTATGGCCTTAAGACCTATGTAGTCCTAGTATCAATTACTTCCTACCGATTTGTATATATATGCTTAAGTTTCTACCTCGATAGTTTTGCTTTCAAAATAACAAAATTAATTATTTCACAATCAGCGGCCCTTTTGCCGAATGAAGGCCAGTTAACTAGTTAGATATATTTTTATGAGCCTTTTATTTCTACCTACAGATTAATATATTATAATACTGCTACTTACTATATTTATAATTTACTACTTACTATAATTACAATCCGTCTCTCATTAACAGCTCGGCATACATTAATTGCAAAGTGGTTTCTACATAAACTGACTGATTGCAAATGCATTAATGTACCTAAATACATAAGCCGGGAATACCAATTAGCGGGAAGTTCATTGAAGTACGAACATTATATTGCTATTCAGGATGCTCAGCCAATTAGGGAATTACCTGTAGCTCATAAGTAGGTATCTCTACCTACATCTTCTTCTTTGTCTTAGCACGTTCCCGATTGCATCCTCAGCTGTGCTGCTTTGGAGCCCGTGTTGCGCTTTCCTGCTTTTTCTTCTCTTAATATAACATGCATGTCAATGGTCATCCAAGGATGCCAAAGACCTTGCAAAATGGAGAAGAAATAGCCGGAAGTTTAAATGATTTGTCTATAGTTTTACGACCGGCCGCCTGTCCGACGTCAACCCACTTTGGGAATGTATTTATGCGAAAAGTTTTACAACCGGCCGCCGCCCGACGTGGGAATGCAATTGTAGCACGAAATGTTTGTGCTATGTTTTTTAGTCGCCTCATACGACACCCACAGGAAGAGATGGAGTGGTCCTATGGTCTAACCCGGAACCACACGATCTCTACCTACGTATATTATTATACTCGTAATACTGGCTATGTTAGTATTTCATGTTCAAAGTTCATGCCCACCTTTTGAACTCCCTTTCTTCATAAAGTCGTCATCATTTAGTTCTACTCTTCATAAGCTAGTTATATGTATGTATATTTATATTTATAATGGTATGTATGTAGTGTGTAAGTAGATATTCATCTTGGTATTATGTAGTACATATGTATTGTATATTATATAGTAATATTTTATTATGTATATTGTATTACTTTTTTGCGCTGCATAATTTTTCTGTTTATCCCTATGGTTGACTGGGAGAAAATGCTCTTAGCATTAAGTCCGCCATTTGTTAAAAGTATATTTTTATTTATTTATTTATTTACAAAATTTATGTACACAACATACAAACAAAGGAACTTACAAATTAAGAAAATAGAGTACATAGGTACTGCTTATTTCATAAGAAATCTCTTCCAGCAGACCCAGGAGAGGAAAATTGAAGTAAACAGGGAGTAGGCGTGTACAAAAGACTATAGTTACAAATACATATAAGTACTTATCTAAAATGTTAAACATACATATACATATACAATACATCAATAAACATACACACATATTATACATAAATACATATACATATAAATACCTAACTATAAACAAATACATATATAGTATATAGGTATACTATTTTATATTTTACTTTGGTACAATAAAGTTTGATAAATAAATAAATATTTTAATACGAAGATTTAATATTCTCTTTTGAAAGGAAACATTGGTTTTTGAAACTAACTACGTTATTGCAGCGATTTGAAAAGCTTCTCATTCATAAATTATTATTTTTTATCTACTTAAATTGCGAAAATCCATTTAAAAATAAAAAGTTTAAATAAAATATTTAAATAGCTATACTAAATTAAAAACATGTTTCTGTAACAAGAAATCCTAAAGAGAAATATAAACCTTATCGCATAATAATTTCATTAATGCATCCACTTAAGAAATTCGCCTAGAACATTAATGAGTAGAAGTCTTATGTAGGTATACGCGTATGAAGCCTCATCTTGCGCATTTCTGAGTTTGAAAGAATGACTGTAACTATTATATACTTTAAACTGCTTGGCTAATTACAATAGAGAAATCAACAAAATAAATCTCAGATGTTTTCATTGATCGTTTATTTTAGAAGAGAAGCAAATGCGTGTTTGCCGTAGAAAATGTTAGCACTTACAATAAGTATTAGCACAGAATAAATAATACTAACGTACAGAAGTCTCACTCAGCAAAGAAATTCAAAGAAATATCTACTCAATGTGGCTAGCGATATGGTTTAATTTAGCTCACGTCAGAACTCAGCAACATTTCGTATAGATACCTAGACATCTTTCAATTCTCTATTCTATTCTTATTACTCTGGACAAACGATTCGTATAACTGAATTTACCACCCGGAGGGGCCGCCTGCGCGCATAGTAATAATGTAGGTACATTTTCGATAGCTAAACGGGAAGCGACACAGGCCTTGTATTAGTAGGGTCCATTTCGGGTTATAAGAACACAATAAAGCAGAATTCATATAAAATATCCAAGTTCGTAGTAACTTGTTCGTTTTATTGCAACTACATAGCTTTTATACTTATGCAAATTATGCTGCGATGCACTGTAGTTTCGGAGGTGTTCAAATATGCATAGCACAAGGCCAACGAAGCTTTAAGTTCTAAATGCTGTATGTCTCGCGGGAAGTCCAGTAGAGACGTCCATGTTAAATGGGCTATGGTTGATCTTTGAATAGTCTTGTAATTTTGGTTATTATGACACTTAAGGTGAAACGCCACCCAGAATAGATTGACGCGTTTTACTTGGAAACAAAACCATTTATTTGCTGATTATTGATTTGTACAGCATTACAATCCTGCAATATCTTAACAAGACTGGAAACAACTCTTTACAAAGTATACTTCCCAGTGAGATTCAAACCTATGACCTCCGGATCACAAGGTGAACGCCTGGATACGGAGGCAGTCGTAAACAACAAAAAGCAATAGTTTATATCTAATCTATATATGTAAAAGCGAAAATCACTCACTCACTCATCACGAAATCTCGAAACTACTTAAACGTCCGCTAAGAAAGCATTTTTGGAAATTCCATTCCTAAAGGAGTAAAATAGGGGTTGGCAGTTTGTATAAAACTTCGTAATTTTTAAAGTGAGACACATGAAATTTTTTATGTATTTTAGTAGTTAGTATAAAATAATAATGCATTTATTCGATTTTGAAAATTACATCCCTATAGGCGTGAAAAAGGGGTTGCAAGTTTGTATGAATCTTCGTCATTTTTGAAGCGAGACACATGACATTTTTGAATTAGTGGTTAGTAAAAAATAATAATCCATGAATTGGATTTTAATAAATTGCAACCCCAGTATAAAAAAAAAACAATCTAATTTGTGCAGTCTACGCGGGCGAAGCCGCATGCAAAAGCTTGTAAAATATAAATTTATGTAATATTGAGTTTATTTTCAAGGCGGAATAGCCGCCCGTTCTAAGGTAAATCTGTCGCTGCGCCCATTTCGCCTTAAAGTGCATTTACTGACTCGTCTGTCTGTTCCTTGCTATAGATTGTGTCTTACCGGTGTAGGATCGCCTTTGTCGGGGACTTTCGAGCCAGAGCGCTCTTTGTATTTTACATTCAATCGTCCGATAGTTTGATCGTTCTGAGAATCAGCGCTCTAAACGTAAACTAAGGACTAAGCATGCCATATATTGTAACTATATCAGTAAAAGTAGTAGTACATATGTCTTTGTATTTGTGTATTTCTATTAGGTATGTAGATAGGTATATATTGTGGTAAGTGTTCCTAGTTTCAAGCATTTCAGTTTTTGCACTATTTCCGAAATGATCTAATTTCAGCACCACCTGTAGGTTGACTGGAAGAATCTCCTTATACTAGACTTTCCCATACAAACGTAGTCTACGTTTTATTTCGAAAAGGCAGGTCAGATTTCGGTAAAAATTTGCAACTCTGAAGAAATTGCATATAGGTATCTAGGGTTATAATTGGTTTTCACAGTCAAAATAAGAACTTGAAAGAAAATATAAGGGTTTAAAAGGCTGGCTCTTAAGTCCGCCTGTTACAATTCTCTGTAATAAAGTTAAATAAATCAGTAAAAGTTTTTCATTTGCTGGTCTGGGAGAAGACCATAAACATAGAATGTACCAGCTGCTTCTATTCCCGCGCAGAGCATAAAAGCCGATCGAGGGAATGGGCGAGAATCTGAATCATATCAATATGTGATGCGGTTAGCAACCCATCACTATGATTTGCTTTTTCCACCTTCATGCCCACTATCATGCTAAAAGTGGCCTGGGCCTTACCGCCCTAGGCTCTGTCTGCCCCGTTAGGTATAAAGACGTGATAGATAAGTTGTTTCTAATTAGGTATTTTGGTGGGTCAAAAATGAATTATTTGGTACTGTTAATAGAATAAAACGTCACAAAGTAATGCCACTTGTCATTGGTCACATCCACTTTGAACGTGATTTTATATTTATTAATGCAGAAAAACGGATATTAAGAGCGCTATTTGACTCCAAGGAACTATGACGTCATAAATGGATATTTCATACAAATCCCATAGAAAATGTTTGTTTTTGACGTTAAGAAATAAACGGGCAAGTGCGAGTCGTACTCGTACATGAAGAGTTCCGTACCACCGTACAATGTTTTTAAACGCTGAAGAAACACGTTTCTTGTATGACGACCCCCTTTAATTTTTAACTTTTTTCTATTTTTTGTATTTGTTGTTAAAGCGGCCTCAGTAATACATAATCGGTGAAAATTTCAAGTGTCTAGCTATTACCGTTCAAGATATAGAGCCCTGTGACAGACGGACAGACGGACAGACAGCGGAGTCTCAGTAATAGGGTCCCGTTTGCACCCTTTGGGTACGGAACCCTAAAAAGTATCTGATTTGACTTGCTGGAAACTAGCGAATTAGAAACAACTATAACAAGGCAGATGGAGAGCACTCCATTTGCCTACCTTCGTCTCATGTGGGAACTCACCTGTGCCAGGCCAGGTCGAGATCCCATAGACCTACTCGTATATGGCAATGCGCGCGTTGGTCAATTGATATCCCCTACATACTGCTAACGGAGTATTGAAGATCAAAAGTGCTCGAACCCCTTACGGTATTATCAACGATAAATTGTTATCGGGAAATACGACATATTCATAGTCATATACGATTAGCCGTGTGGTTCCCAGCAGAGTAGAATAGGACCACTCCAAATCTTCCCGTGGATGTCGTAGAAGGCGACTTCGGAAACACAAGCTAATCAAAGCTTATAAACATCAATGAGGCCTCTCCAACCCGTCTGGCCAGCGTGGGGAGTGTAGGCCAAATCCTCTGACTGCTCTGGCTAATATATGGCTCTGGTAGTACAGAGAGGGTTGTGCTCCTGCAGTGGAGACTAAATTGATGATGTAATAAATCATACATTATTTTGCTGCTACCGAATTCGTAGTTAAACTGAAAAAGTTCATTTAAAAATCATACAATTCAATATCACGTCTTTATCCCTAACGGGGCAGACAGAACCTAGGGCAGAAAGGCCTAGTCCACTTTTTTTAACTCATACTTTGACATATCTTCCGTATGCAGCAGTAGGTACCACATTTAAAACCCCTTTAAACGTTCACAAGATGGCAGAGCGCGCGTAAGTCACTATCTCCCTACAAACTGATCCGATTAACGTTTAACGATATGATCAACGATTTGCTTTTCGCACAAACACATTCCCAAAGAGGGTTGACGTCAGGCAGGCGGCCGGTCGTAAAACTATAGCCAAATCATTTAAACTGTTCCGGCTAATTCTTCTCCACTTCGCTAGGTCTTTGGCATCCTTGGGTGACCATTGACATACATGTTATATTTGGAGAAGGAAAAAGGGGAAAGCGTACCCCGGGCTCCAAAGCAGCACAGCTGAAGATGCAACCGGGAACGCGCTTAGACGAAGAAGAAGATATTTTCAACGATTTGCTATCGGAAAATAAGTCCTAAATTATTTCGCTGTTATCGATTTCCTTTCTCTCTCCTTCGCTGTTATCATACCTTCCGTATGCATTACATGTACCCCTTTAAATGTTATAAAGGAAAAAAATAGGTATGTGACTGAGAGCTGAAGATAGAGTAATGGAAAACCCTCCAGCGACAAGCAAGAAAGATGTATAAAGATTTAACAAACAAATAATTTATGTCAAAGCAATAAAAAATATTGATTTCAATTGACTTTATTTGAAACAAGCTTATTTCGATTCAAGTTATTTATCTGGCAAGACCCGAGTAAAAATAAAATGTTATTGGATCGCGTCGACTGCGATTTTTCACAAAGTCTTCGAGGTATTGGTAGGTGATGCTCTTTGAAGATTAAGTTAACAAAGTAGAGCTTTGTTGGAACCAAGGCTTTAAAAGCACATTCATTACGTTTTGCTGTGAAATAATTTTTATTAAGATCTTTAGCTTGAAGCTAATGGTTTCCTGTGTGTACTCAGTAGCTAGGGGGGTGGACCGCCCCGGTATGCAAAAAGGATTGGGTGTCTCAGACAATGTCTCCTATTTGCACCACACCCCCCCATCCCTAGAAATCACTGGTCAAGGGGCGGCATATTTATATTTTGCCCCTCCTAGATAAAAGACTACATCTGGTACTGCTGGATATCGTATCACCGCACCGAACCCATGCTATAGCTACGCCATTGTGTGTTCTGTTGAATATCTAACTGCTATTATTATTTTAAGCTATTGCATAGCTTTTATCGCGGGCTTTGAGCGCGGTGAATCAAGAAATTCCGTAACGAAAATAAAACCTAACACCCCCACTCCGCCTACCGACCGGCACAGCGGCGCGACATTTAAAGTCGTGCATCGTCTAACGTCGTATGCAATAGCTTTACCGCGGCAGTCTCCGGGTGCCACACGTTTTTTAATTTTTATTTTGGGCCATCATACGTCCCACTGCTGGGCAAAGGCCTCTCTCATTTTCTATTCAGTCTGGTCCTGTGTTATTTCCTTCCATTCGTTATTCAATGTACCTATCCAGTTCATCACGCCTTCGCGTTCTTGGTTGGCTGGTTTTCTAGTACTTATTTGTAGGAATCCAGCAAGAGGTGACCTTTACCTAGAAATCATTAGGCCTGCGGTATGTGTGGCCAGCCCACTCCCATTTCAATCTTGCGGCTTTCAGAGCTAAATCTACATTTCCTGTTCGATGTACCATGTGACTTCCGGCCTAGAATAGGACCACTCCAAGTCTTCCTATAGATTTCGTAAGAGCGAACTAAAGGACTAAGCGCAAACATCTCGTGCTACAATTGCATTCACAAAGAGGGTTGACGTCGGGCGGCGGCGAGTTGTAAAACTTTTCGCACAAACGCATTCCCAAAGAGAGTCAAGCAGGCGGCCGGTCGTAAAACTATAGCCAAATCCTTTAAACTGTTCCGGCTATTTCTTCTCCACATCGCAAGGTCTTCAGCATCCTTGGGTGACCATTGACATGCAAATTATATTTGCTGAAGAAAATGCGGGAAAGCGCACTCCAGGCTCCTAAGCAGCACATCTAAAAATTAAACCGGGAGCCCTTTCTGATCATATTGCCTAAAAATCAACAGTCTCTAAAGCAAGAGTGACAAATTTTTAATTCGTCTAACGCTAAGATGAAATTAAATTTACTATTCCTGTTGAAAGCGTTCTTCGGTGTTATAGATTTTGTCTATTAGTTTGACACCTAGGATGCTATGCTGCTCGGTCGCTGGCAAACCTTGAGTTTGGACAAAGTTTAGTCAAAGACGAAGTTTGAACGCTAGAGCTAACAACGTTTATCTAAGTTATCCTGTCCGATAAATTATTTAACACTAAAATCGTTCGTCACCGCTCGGTTACATCAATAAGGAAGGATGCAGATGTCCTTAGTTTTCTCATGTGATTGAAAATGTACGATTTATATCTAAATTAAAATTGTATTTTCAAAATAAGTACAATATATAATTGAATGAAATAAACAGCAAAGAGTAAGTAGTTCCATTAAGGTATAAATAGATTGTAACTAAATTGAATTCGATGGCTCATTTCTGATGCAAAGAAATGAGCCATCGAATTCAATGTTGTCAAGGGGTGGGTTAAAAATACAAATAAAAAATATAAATAAATAAATATATAAAGACAAACCACACTGATTGAGCTAGCCCCAAAGTAAGTTTTAAACTTGTTTTATGGGATACTAACAACGATATTATATTTTATAACAAAAACATATATAGATAAACACCCAAGACCCAGGACAATTTGAAAAAGGCCATTTTCCAACTTGCCTTGGCTGGGATCGAACCCAGAACCTCCGGATTGGCGGACTAGCGTGTTGACCATTACACCACTGAGGTCGTCATACTCGTAGTGTTTATAATTGTTTGGTTTGGTTTATGAAGTTTAAATGTATACCTATATATATTATGTAAATACCTATATATATACGAGTATTTAATATAGAATTCAATTATAAAACTAATATATTACCTGTTATAACTATTACCATTGGTTAGGTACCTTTTAAAGTCTCTGTATAAAGAAGAACATTGACGTACGAGTACATAATAGTTGTTATCCTAATAACAGATTTTTAAATATAATAATTTTTTTAACAAAAAAAATCAACTGACTTTATTAGGAGTTTCTTCCATATCTCCAAAGTTCTTCATCATATCTTCACCAAATTAATATGGGACCAACTTGGTAGTAAAGGCTTTCAAGTTTTAGAGTGGGGACGCTTAACGCCACCCTTTTAGTAAAAATCATACTAGATCGTGACGTCATGCAAAATTTAAATGCGCTGTATCTTCGTTATTGTTTTATAATCAAAGTAAAGGAAAAATACGTAAGTATACAATATTTTGTAATATTTACCCGATGAACCAAAATTTTTTTTAGTCCACATTCGTTTTTTCTATCTTCTGCTTATTGACTCTTGTCAGTGGAGTACGCGCTAAACTTCTCTTATTCTTTACCACTTGATATGACGTCTCTCTTTCATTCATTATAATTCTAAACTTTTATTTAAACATTTTATTTATTTATTTATCTTCTCTCTCTCTCTCTCTCTCTTTCTCCCTTACCTTATATTAAATACTTCTTACCTATCACAGAAGACAGTAAGAGTATACATAACGGAATCTGCTAAGGTATGGGACCTTAGGAGATTCCGTTATGTATACTCTTACGCTTACGTATCGCGTCCCTGTTCCCCGTCCCTGCACCCCTCCTCCGTTTTCGCCTTGTCGTATTTTACGTGATAATTAATTGCTTTTTACATTGAATCGACTGAACAGAAATATCTGATATTTTTATGGTGTAGAGGAATGTTATTCCTAAAAGCAGAAAAATTTTCAAGTGTTTTAAAATGTTTCATCTCTTTCCTATTTTACAATTAATTCAAGAGCAGACAATAGTTTGAAAACAATAAAAAAATTAAAATATTCTTATCAATTCGAGTATAACTAATATAATCATCTAGCAATCCGCTAGTTTCCAACAAGTCAAATCAGACACTTTTTTTTTAACGTCAAAACAAACATTTTCTATGAGTTTTGTATGAAATATCGGACTGTGACGTCATAGTTTTTTGGAGTCAAATAGCTCTCTTCAAAAATGTAAAGTCACGTTGAAAATGGATGTGATCAATGACAAGTGACATTTTTTTTATGACGTTCTATTCTTTTAACTGTACCACATAATTTATTTTTGACCCAGGAAACTATCCAAATAATAAAATGAAACTAATACTCATATCTGGAAATTACTAATAAACTTTAAAAAATAATTATCAAATATTCTAACAACAATTACAGTAGATAAGGTATAATCATTCTACGAAATGGCCGGTATTACCTATATATTTAAAAAATCTTTGTGTAATATTTTATTAAAATTGTCATTTACTTACAAAGCAAGATCAAGAGAGAAGAAAGTAACCGATCAAATAAAATGTTAGTCTGGCCAACCTAAGTTGTGCATGGAAAACCGCGGAAAATTCAAAAAATACTCATTTTTTTATTTCACTTGAATCCTATTGAAATTACATATTAAACAAATAAACCTTTAAAAAATAAATATTAAAAAGTATCAAATCTGTTTATAAAGAGTAAATAGCCAGTGTTGACAGCTTCAGATTTTTTTGCCGCGCTTTTTAATTAATAGCTTTCGTTGGTCTACTCGGCGATCTGAGGCTTTCTATACATCGCCCGAAATGTGTATTAAATTTAACGTCTTTCTTATAAATAAAAACATATAAATGTCATTAAAGTATCTTCTACAAACAAGTTTATTTGCTAGGCAAAATAAAAAAAACCCCCGACTGTCAAGAACGCCATCTAGTGATGAGTAGCGGAAGTACCAATACGACTTGATATACGTCGCGCCATCTATTATTTGCTAGAGAAAGCCAGCCCTGACTTTCAAGCGTTAACCTCCAAACTTTTAAACGGTTGAACCGATTTTCATCAAACATAGCTAAGAACCACCGCTAGGGAACTTGCTTTCAAGTGAAAAAACCGTATCAAAATCGGTCCATCCGTTCGAGCGCTACGATGCCACATACAGACAGACAGACATTAGCGTCAATCTTTTTTGTCGGGGGTTAAAAATATTTTTTCTTATTTTCATTCAAAATTGTTTAAAAAGTGGCGACAATTGGAAAAAGTTGCGACTAACGTTTTTTCTCTCCGCTAGTACTGATGTCGCGTTGTTTTGTGGCAGTCTTCAGAGACAGGTCAGCGTGATGAGTATGAATCTGTCAGCGAAGCTGGACGACCTGCAGCGGGGAGACCGGCAGTTGGAGACCACCGTGGCGCTGTGCGAGATCCGCACCCAGCTACAGGAGCTGACCAAGAGCGTCGAGTCATGCCAGAGTGAAGTCTCAGAGGTCAGTGCACGCACATGTTTATTCTTCTGTCTTTCGTCTTTGGGGCCGTTCAAATATTATGTAAGCAGAATCAGGGGGGTCTTCTTCGTCTTTCGAGTCGATCGGCTATACTATTATATTAACTCTTTATTTTATTTTTTATAATAGGTTTGACCAGTGCTTGGCTACAGTGACCGCCCGATCATTTGCCTCGTTGAGGTCCTGCATTGTGCAGGGTGTACAGAATTGTATCAGGGGGGTTACTCCATAAAATAATACGAAAGTGACGTTCTTTTTCTATGTCAAACGAAATTAGACTTTATCATTATGTTTTAACGCTTAATGTTGCTTGACACTGAAACGCGGATACGCAGTAACGTAAGTACGTCTTGCTTACCGCTTTTGGAGTAATCCTACAATCTCCTTTTTTCAGCTAAAGTATACTTAAGCAATTCTCTTGTGATTTTTCATTCATTGGCATTGTTTATAATATCTTTTTAAAAGCTGCTTATTTTTTTATTGTTTGTATGAACAAGTAATGTTCTTAGATATTATTTTACTATCTGTATAATTTCAAAATAAAATTACAAAAAATTTCAAAGAAATGGTAAATATAGGTAACTAAAATAAATTGCTGACGTAATGGAAGTCAAGACAATCCCCAAGTTACCCCATGTCATCAGAAATAAGCAAATCAAAGACTGCCCCATCCCCTTCTGATGCTCTACGTAAATACTTGAACGGCCTCTCTAAGCTGGGAATATACGTCTGGTTTTGCATACGTTTTCCTGATGTGGTTCAATGTGAGGCTTAAGGTGAAGGTCACCGTACTGCCGAAAGGACCAGACCAATTTTCATACAAATCTCGTACTGCCAGCAGGACTCATGGCGTCTTCTGGCAGGACGTTTACCAAAAAATGCTCGTCCTTCCAGAAGAGTTTCCAGCAGGACGTATTGTCGGGCGATGTATCTAAGAGCCCATATGATCCTGATAGTACTTAGAGCGATCTTAAATAATTTCAATATTAACGAAATACTCACTTTGAAATAAAAACACAGCAAAGTTCAGGACTAACTCTATACATAATCTGTTTCGAAAACACGATTACTTAAAATTTTCTCGATAGAAAAAATTGCGAAGTTGCCTCTAAATCACCTCAGAATTATACTAAAACGGAAAGTATTCAAGAAATTTAATAAATTAGCCCTTCTAACTTTAGATTATAATTGTACAGGGATCATGTCTTATTTTGAGATAACTTTTCAATATTCTTTGTAAAACGAAAAAAAAAAACCTTAAAAAACCAGAAACGCGTAATCCACCCTCATTGACCCCCCGTGCGTGTCCGTTTCACCCCGCATGGCTCGCTGTATCGCTTCGGCTAGAGTGCGTGGAAGAGGGAGCAAAATTTAGATAATCCACATCAGGCGCAGCCTTAATGTCAATGATTTGAAAATGTAATTAGGTAATGAATATTGAAATGTAGTTTTAAAAAGAAGATGGACAGGATGAGATGGAGAAATGAGGTGAAAACGAACATCAGCCTGCAGGTGGCATGCACCATCGTTACACTCTTACATTTACCTGGCTTAGCCGCCTCTTAGGACACCCGTGGGAGAGGACAGTGGTCACAAATTGTATTCTACTCTGCCATCACCATACTCTACCTAATTAGGTATACCAAAATTCAGCTCGATCTGATACATGACGTGGGCAAATATTAAAACGGGCAACTCATCTGAACAAAACTACGAATGTTACAAAATTAAATAAAAGCTATTAAAATAAGAGTTCAAATTACAGTTTTGTACGTTCGTTCGTTGTGATGTATTGTGAGTTTTGAAACTAAAACGAAATAGAGTTTATTTTACATTGTAGCTCTGAACGGATAATAGCGTGTTCCAACTTGTTCACAATACTCGTTTTTGCAAGGGTCATACACTGAATACATTTTCTATATTTTACAGAACATCTATGTTGACTGCCTCCGTGGTCCAGTGGTTAAGGCGTTTGCCTTGTGATCCGGAGGTCGTGGGTTCAAATCCCACTGGGAAGCATACTTTGTGAAAAAGTTGTTTCCAGTCTGGTTAGGATATTGCAGGCTTGAATCACCTGATTATCCGAAAAGAAAGATGATTCCGTGCTTCGGAAGGCACGTAAAGCCGTTGGTCCCGAACGCCATCTAGCGTTTGTACCTATCCTAGGATTGGTTCTGGTCTACCCTTTGGGTTGCGGAGGTCAGACGGCAGTCGTTCCGTGTAAAAACCAGTAACTTCGTCGAATCACCTAGGTAAGGTAGCGGACCCCGGGCTCTGAAGCGTAACTGCTGACGATGCAACTGGGAATACGCTCGGATGATAATGATTTTACAGAACATCTATGTATATTTTTTATGTAGCAAATAAAATATTGATTGATTGATTGATTGTGTCGCACGTCTTTATATCATAGGAAAAAAAATAGATCTAGTGGTTTTCTGAGAACAGTAGACCTCGCGAGCTCTTTTAACCATGCTATAACCGACAGCTTCCCCATTCCCGCTGGCTTAGTAACGCCATGCTTTATTATAATGCAAATATAAGTCCAAAACAACAAAATTAGCAAAGAAAGTCCAATTTAAAATCGCATTTCAGGTGCTTGATTTTTAGGGTTCCGTACTCGAAGGGTGCAAACGGAACCCTATTACGGAGAGTCCGCTGTCTGTCCGTCTGTCACAGTGCTCTATCTCTGGAACCGTAATAGCTAGGTACTTGAAATTTTCACCGATTATGTATTACTGTGGCCGCTATAACAACAAATACTAACAATAAAAGAAAGTTGAAAATTTAAGGGGGCCGTCATACAAAAAACGTGTATTTTTCAGCGTTTTTAACTCTATCTTTATGATGGCATTAACTAGATACTTGAAATTTTTACAAATTATGTATAACTATGACCGGTATAACAACAAATACTAAAAATAAGAAAAAGTTAAAAATGAAAGAGGGTCGTCATGCAAGAAACGTGTTTCTTCAGCATTTTAAAACATTGTACGGTGGACTCGTACATGAAGGGTTCCCTTCATGTACGAGTCCGACTCGCACTTGCCCGTTTATTTTAATACGCGAATAACTTTTTTTTATAGAAAATAGTTGAGTATGTTTGTTAAAAACTCAGCCTGTATAATAAAACAAAAGCACCGAGCATCTGTACATGCAAGTTTCATTGAAATCTGATGGCAATAAAATTTTTTATCATCATTTTTTAATTTCACGCGAACGAAGTCGCGGGCACCAGCAGTAATAAATAATTACGGAAGGGATCTATTTAATTTGGAGAAAATTTCACTGAACCTTTTTGTTACTTTTTCTCTGACGTCTAGCCATGTTGCAAGTGTTTTGTGTTGTGTAAGTTTAGAAGTTAGGTTAGGTAAGGTTCACCGTTTTTACTCACGTAAAAAAATGTTTAGGCCTAATGATGCAACGGAATTTTGGCGGGAAGTCAAGGAACCCCTTGACTTCCCACCAAAAACTCATTTGGGGTTTGCTTTACTTAAATGATATTGCTAATTGATTGTAATGGACTTTATAATATGAAATTGGTGTAGATTGGTCTTCTAAATGGTCATGCTCGTGAACAATATGTAAAATAGTTAAAGCAAACAATCATAGTATAGTACGGCTGTAGTGATATTTGTTTAGCGGACTGTGCGCGTCTTCAGACGCCCGCGCCGTCCGCATTGGACTCGTATAGATTTGTCGCCAGAAGCTCCCTTGAAGCAATCAAAGGCCTACACCAACCTTTGATTGTAACTTGTTAGGAATAAAGAAGCAACAAAACTCAAGTAACTCTAAATAACTTGTATCTAGAGACCCAGAGACGTAAAATAATTCTCAAAAAAAAACAAACAACGCGATAGTTATTTATGTATTTCCATTCATGGAAAATAGCAGGGCTTGTTAACGATACCAAATTAACTCTAAAAGTAACGTTAAATAACATTATTTTAGTGGTAACGTTATAAGGGGTATCGATAACACAGTTTATAACGTTATCAATTAACGATATAAGTAACGATACTTTTTTGCAATACTTGTAAAATATTATATAAATAGCTCTAGTAGCCTACTAGACAAACTCTTATCAATTTATTCTATCAAATATCGAAAAGAAATACAGTGTTATGAATACCTTTTACCGTTCATATCATTGGTAACGTTATCTGAGTATCGGTAAATAGTGGGAAAAATACCGTTACCCAGCATAACGTTACCTTTACTGATAACGTAAACGCCGTTTGACAGAATTAACGTTACCAGATTTTTAACGGTATTCCAAGCCCTGGAAAATAGTAAAGTAGTTACAAGTACTCAGTTGACAGGTGCGAAAGCAAACTATTGCCCCACATTAACACCCGGTAACATTGTGAATGCGAATACGTAGTTGGAAAACTTTCCACTAACTGTAACAGTGCTAGTTAGCGGTTGAGCTCGACGAAATACAAAAAAAAATCCCAATTACATGTTGGAAGTTGGAACGGATCGTAGTTGTGGGGTTGCACCCACTTCTTGAAAGAGACTTTTTAGGGTTCCATCCGTAGTAAACACAGAACCCTTATAGTTTCGAATTGTCTGTCTGCGGTTTTACTCTGAGAAATAAACTACTAGAAAGTTGTTATTTAGCATGGGTAGGGTATGAATGTTAATCACGATGACAAAATGGTAAAAGAAAATCTTAAAAAAATATATTTTAGTGAGCTTCCGTACATATAAAGTGGGAATCAATTTTATTTCTCGACTAACCACGGGTTAGTCGAGAAATAAAATTGATTATTTGTCGTATTGGCTTTAACCGAATATTACCGTTAGTCCATGTTTAAATCATGTTTTTTATAGACAAATTTACAAAAAATAAGGATTTTCAATGAGAAATACCGTAAGCATTTGGACATGACCCAAAATTATACTATTACCACGAAATACGGGATTATTTCCCGGGAATCAAGAAACTGCACTTCAATCGTGAGGCTGGCTTTTCACCAAATCTGTCCTCAAATATAAACGCCAATCACATTCCCGTTCCTTTGCCAAGAAAAGTCGTATTGCTTCGTTCTGAAGCTCAATGATTTTTTTTTATATAAAAATTGAATTTTAAAATCTCATAGGTTATTTCCAATGTCGCTATCGTTATTGAAGGGTTTTACGACGTTGGTGTGCCGTACGTGACTAGCTACCAGCTTACAGCGTTTAGTGCCACTACGGCGCTGACGCCAGTTCAGAGTAGGTAGCAACAAACTACGTTTTAACGAGTAGCTTATTCTGAGGCGTTGTCCTATTACGTACAATGCGAATACGGGATCATCGCGCGAACAAGCAATGCGACATTCGCATGTTCCTAACAAAAATACAATCGCGTGATCGCCAATTAGGACACTTGTTCGAGATCAATACGTTTGATCGCGCGATCATCGCGAACTTGCGATGATCGCGTATTCGCGTTCTATTAGTCCGAAACTAACGCGCGAATAGGGCGCTTACCATGTAGAGCAGTATGTTTTTTTTTTGGTTAAAACTAACGTTTTGAACTCTGTATTCTGTGCTAACGTGAGGTACAGACATTACTTTATGATATCACAGGTCACTCACGTGAAAAACCAGCTCCTGGCCGACATGTTTCCTCATCCGGAGGTCGTCATCAGGGCGAATATGACGCGCGTATGCGTACGCGCATGGTATAGAACCATGCGTACGCGTAGACCAGTATGTTTTCAGCTTTATAAAATAGGTCCAATCTATCTGTTTATTTGGAAATCAGTATACTACAGGGCACAGTGGGTTGAACATTTTTACTAAAACCATAAAAATTGAACGCCTACTATGAGCATGGCTAAACTCGTATAGCGGGACTGGACGTGGCCAGAATACCAAAACGCTTATTGAAAAGTCTACCCGTGGGTCGTACAAGCCAAGACAAACCCAAGCTGAAATGGCTGCATCTTATAGGATCTTAAAAATGGCATCAAAATCTGAAGACAGAAAGCTTAAAACAGACCTCATCATTATTATCATCATTTGAGCCCACATCAACCCACTGCTGGGCATGGGCCTTCCTTTTTTTGTGCCATTTCCTACGGTTCTATGCTATTCTCATCTACTGCTTACCCATCAACTTTACAATATCGTCTGACCAACGGGGTGGTGGTTCCCTACTGGTCCCCTGTCCCGCCCCTTACTTTGTTACTGCTTTGGTCCATCGGCTGCTTTTTTAGCCAAGTATCTTCTCTTTTAGCCAGACCTATGTGGAAGAAAATAGCATACAAGGCCCACCAGCACTGTAGAGCCTTAAATGATGATGACAGTGTGTATGCGTCGAAGTAAGTATGGTCGACGCATTTTTTAAACGAATCAGCCATTAAGGGTCGGCACCATGTAAAATGGGTTTGCGCGGGCAACAAGTTTGTACAAAAAGCGTTTGATTTAAGTCAAATAATGTATACACATAGATAGAGGAAGAGTTGGGACAGTAGACGAAAAAAAGGATATTTTAAAATATTTTGTAGTTTTCCTAAAAACAAGCATTGAATTTACCCAAAAACATGCAAAACGCACTTTGCGCGGGCAATAGTTATGGCTTAAGTAGAAAAGACCACTAAGAAAATTACATACCTAGTTATAGGTAAATAGACTAGCCAGTAGACGAAAACCGTATTTTTTTAATTTTCATTCAGAAAAAGTAAGATAATTGTAAAGAAACCTGAAAGAAATATTTTAGAAAATCTTGCTACAAACTGGCTTGTTTTTCAGCGTAAAGAAATATTCTAACAAGGGATTGCATATATTTTATAAAAATATAGGCTATTTTGAAACATTATTCTTTATATTTGCTTACAATGCAATCACGCAATAATAAAAAAATCAATTTTAAAAATTGGTTGTTTTGCAACGTTTTTGACAGAATTCTCTGAAATGGCGGCCATGTTACTTCCATACAAATTTACATTTAGTTGCCCGCCGGGCGTTCAGGAAGGAGGCCGTGTCGAATTTTTCAAAAAAATCCATTTTCGAATTACGTAAAATTGCATTACAGTCTAAAATATTTCAATCAAAAACTATGTACAAACTGCCAAATTATGTCATACTTTTGCTACACCATGGTACAGTTTTGACATTTTGTTGACATTCAAGCAATGATGTAATGCTATCGCAGATACGGCATCGATAATTTTTTTTTAAATTTTCTTGAAAATTAAGTCAATGAAAAAAATAATTTGGTTTGATTTATTACCTATATTTTTTAATTGGCGATTGGGGTGAAAATCGGATTGGAACTTTCTCGGGTCGCGGAATCATATTAACTGTTTTTGTAATAAAAGCTGCTGTTTAATTAGGGTTTTACAATTATTTTGATGGGTGATTCAGTCTGAAATTTTGAACAACTTTTCCTCATGAATGTATATCAAAATACGAATTGACAATATGCGTAATATATCGAACCACAGGCTATACTAGATCTATACTTGGCTAGGCAGACAGGCTATAGTAGGCTATTTATCTATACTAATATTATAAAGAGGAAAGATTTGGTTGTTTGTTTGTTTGCATTACATGGCTCCGAAACTACTGGACCGTTTTAAAAAAAACTTTCACCGTTGGAAAGGTACACTATCGCCGAGTGACATGTGCTTTGTGTGTACCAAGGGCGAAGCCGGGGTGGACTGCTAATATAGTATAATGATATTAAAATAACAGTAAAAAAACAAAAAAAAAATCTGCATTTTCATACAAAAGTGTGCAGCCGCCCGGGAAATTTGTATAGGAACCGATTTTTTTGGTGTTTTTACTGATTTTAGGGTTTCGCTTATCTGTCTGTCCGTAAGTCACAGCCAATTTGCTACGAAACTATAAAAATGATTTAGTTGAGATTTAGTACCTACACTTATGTAACTTAGTGACCCAAAGATAGACGTATAACGTAAATAAATGGAATTTAAAAAAGGGGGCCGCTTATGGTGGGTAAAGTAGACATTAAAAAAAAGTTTTTATAACAAAATCGTGTGATATATCAAATGAAAGAACTTTTTATGACAATTTTAAATATATATATTTTTTTTATATTATTTCTTAGATTGGTATTTTTAAGTTATTTAAGAAAATGGGCGAAAATTGACCCCCCCCCCCCCCCCCTAATAAACTACTGGACCGATTCAGTTGAAATGTGGTGCACATAATGTAAATTTGTGACCCAAAGACGGAAGTAAAATGTAGGTAAATGAATAAATTTAAAAAAAATGGGGCCACTTATGGAAGATAAATGAGACATTAAAAAAAGGGTTTTGTGAACTACATCGCGTAAAATATCAAATGAAAGAGCATTTTATGATAATATTAAATATATTTTTCTAAATTTTTTAAGTTGGTGTTTTTGAAGTTAATTTTGAAAATAAATAATAAAAATACCCTTATCTCCGAAACCACTGAACCCAAACTTTTGAAAAATATACAGTTAAAAGTTTTTTACCTATAGATTACAGGAAAACCTATTAGAAGATAAAAAATAAAAGGGTGTAGTAATGCTAATTACTGCTTCATTAATCAACCAATTTTTTTAGCTGTTTTCAGGAAAAGATTTCTTTTTAGTGCTCTTTGTTGATTCGTTAAAAATATTGTACAAAATCAAACAGTCAAGTCATTAATTGAGCACATACAGCTGCTAAGCCAAGACTGTTGATCTGTTCAACGTGCAATCCTTTTTTACCCTCCGTACTTACATAATAAGGTGAATAGAAGTGAAAGGTGTTACGATTGCAGATGGTCGCTAAACGTATTGTTTCACAAAGAAAATTCAAATGTGTACATTTTCTGTCAGTGGAACACAAAACGTGTAGTTTTCCAAGTTACCGCTCGCGTAAAATACTATTTGATTGTATTTTTGAGAACGTCCTGTCAGCGATAAGTAATATTGATTTACGCAGAAATATCATAAATTTGTCTATGGTTCCCTAGAATTTCAACTTAACCAAAATAAACGGGCACGTGCCGTAACGGGCCACGTCCAGTGTAGAGTTCCGTAGTCAGTACCTACTTGTTTTATGTAACTAACAACTGCCTAACTTTAGGTCTGAATTCAGTCCATGATACTGAACAACTTTCACCAAGGAACAAACGAAATACATAAATAATTTTTGATCTCTTACACACAAGATTTGGCAAAATGTAATATTTATGGAATATATGTATGGAATATGTAAGGACGAATCACACTAATTAAGCTAGCCCCAAAGTAGGTTTTAGACTTGTATTATGGAATACTAACTCAATGATACTATATTTTATGATAAAAACATACATAGATAAACACCCAAGACCCAGGGCAATTTGAAAAAGACCATTTTATAACTTGCCCTGGCTGGGCCTCGAACCCAGAACCTCCGGATTAGTGGTCTAGCGTGTTAACAATTACGCCACGGAGGTCGAATGGAAAGCAAACATTTTCTTTTATATTTAATTATGTTCCTTAGGAAAAGTTGTTCAGTATCATGAACTGAATCCACCTTAAATTAGTTTATGTACAGGGAGACGTTATATACCTACTACTGCCGTGAATTTTTTTAAGTGTCCATATACAACCGTTTAACTGACAGAGAGGGGAGACACATGATTCTAACAAAAATTTGCAATCAAAAAAAAAATGGTTGCCTGTAAAGTCGGTTTTACGGGCGAAGATTTTACGTGACAACGGCGGCAGACCGATCATAGTTGAGTGGGAGAGAGACGCAAGGCATTCGGCGGGCCTCTCTCTCGTTCGGTGACTCATCGTAACGTTACCGAGCGTTACACTTTTTCATAAGTGACTCCCAGCCGCAACCTAATTTAAGACGTTGTCACGTCAAAAACCAAATATTTCACAAACGGATTGCTAAAACGAAAAAGGGTGTTCATAATCTTACAATATTTTTGAAAGACCTATTCAACGAAGACTCACAACACACATTTTTTTTTCAAGTTTTTATTACCACATATCCATGCCCATGCCTAATTACAGCTTTCTAGTACTAATAGTCTATGAGTAAAACTGGGGACAGACAGACAGACAGACATTATGGATCTATATGGGTTTATTGTTTACTACGGAACCCTAAAAAGCTGCGTGAAACAAAACAGATTCTCTATTCTAAGGGTTCTTTGTCATTTGCGCTTTAACAAATTTCAAAATACGAGTAATCAAAACCACTTGTGCATATATTTCGCTCCACTTCGCATACGAATAATTCAAAAATTGATGGATGAATGACCGTGCTTTTACAGGTTAAGCAACTTCTAGCTTGGTCACAGTTAGGATGGGTGACCGTGCTTTCAATCTTAATGTTGTCCAAGTCAAATGTTGAGATTCTTATGAATAAATTTCAGTTTTCTCTACCTACATAACTTGGCAGCTATTTAAATTTCAATTGTTTTGTCGGAATTTGAACTTGGCATTTTTACATTTATGTTTTTGATGGGGTAAAATAAACACCCAAGAACCAGGACAAATTAAAAAAGGCCATTTATCAACTTGCCCTGGCTGGGAATCGAACCCAGAACCTCCGAGTGACGGACTAGCGTGTTAAGGTATCGCCACGGAGGTCGACTAATAAATTGAAAAAGTAATAAATTTTACGCAAGATTCGAATACCTATAACTTGGATTTTTTAGAAAGTGCTATATGAATTTCACATATATTTAAACTCGCTTTTTAAATAAACGTCTTGCATTCACGCACACTACTGTATTTTCGACTTTACTTTTTCTACTGATAGCCTGTCTACTAAAGTGTTAAGTACATTATAATGACGTCTGCCAAGGCCTTAATTCAGAAATAATAATTCAAACAAAATAATTATTTGATTTGATTGTTTTGAAAATTTTAATAAGTATCGCGGACTGGAAGTCTTGACGAAAAGAAAAAAGTAAGCTGTATACTAATTCTACGTTACAATTTATGATAACCTACATCTATTGTCCCGTTTACACATTATTAACTCTATGCAACGTCATCTTGACATTTTTATCCCCCTAGCGGGAAAATTTTGCATATTTCAGAGCCAAATCCGACCACGTGGCTTTGTGCATACCGTCCTTAAGGCCGTACCTGAATTTTCCGGGGTCCAGTGCTGCCCCCATTTAAAATAAATCATTTCAAAGAAAACGGAGACATTATTTAAAATTTTGCAACTACCAAGTCCTAGATAACCCTTTAAAGTATTTTATGAACTACTGCTTACAGTTTATAATGAGAACGTTAAGCTTTACTACGCACATTAGCCAAAAGTGGCCGTTTTTCGCAATTGTGCGTAGTAAAGCCAGTGCCGTAACTAGGGCGGTGCCAGCGGTGCCCAGGCACAGGGCGCAGACCCTGGAGGGGCGCAGAAATGACCAGACCAGAACCACAAACAATACCTATAATTTAGAGCAGAGGTGATCGCGGTGGAGGTCGATCGCGGCAACATCAATGAACATATGGAATAAGTTTTTCGAAAAAATTTGTAAGATGTACAGCTTTTATTGTGAGGCCTAAGTACTAATCAAGACAAATGTCAAAAGTCCAAACTCGATGGGGTTGCGTTGTTTTATTACAGGGTACCTATAGCCACCTTCCGGCTCCATCATCAGATCAGCTTCTTGTTATGATAATATTGCAATATCATACAAAATTTTATGTCAGTCGGAAACCGGGAAGTGGTTTAATTATAACATGCAAAACTTGACCCAATACCCAACACCAAACAGCCGGGCAAGCTAATTATAAGCTTATAAAAACCAGGCCTGTGTCACTCCCCGTTTAGGTATTGAAAATATACCTACATTACTACAAAGCGCGCGGCGGCCATTCGGAGTGGTAAATTCAGTTATACGAATCGTTTGTCCAGAGTAATAATTAGATATAGAAATTGGCCTGCAATGGATGTCTATCTAAACGAAAAGGTGCTGAGTGCTAACGTAAGCTAAATCAAACCATATCGCTAACCACATTGAGTAGATATTTCTTTGAATATCTTTGCTAAGTGAGACTTCTGTACATAAGTACTAGTACCTAATCTGTGTAAAAACATAAAAAAATTTCAAGGGCGCTGTTATAAAAATGCGCACCGGGCGCTCAGAAGGCCAGTTACGGCACTGAGTAAAGCTTAACGTTCTCACTTTAAATTGTAAACAGTAGTTCATAGAATACTTTGAAGGGTTATCTAGGACTTGGTAGTTGCAAAATTTTAAATAATGTCTCCGTTTTCTTTGAAATGATTTATTTTAAATGGGGGCAGCACTGGACCCCGGAAAATTTAGGTACGGCCTTAATGTAACAACTATTCCTATGGAAATCCAAAAAACTTCTGACTTTCTAAATCAGAAGTACAGCTGACTGAACAATGGTAATTACTGGAATACGTGTAGATTTTATTTGTTTAGTTAATTGCCCCTATAAGAAAAGTTGTTGATATTGACTGGCTGAGTCGCTGCTTCTCGTATGTGTCGACCAAAGATCTACACGGCTTCTCACTGTGCACATTCATTGGTAGTGTCCACTTCACATTTAAACTCTGTCTATCTATATGTCAAATTACAAGCAACGTACCTCTCTCTCTATCAGCCTCTAACGCCTATATCAGTCCGCTGCTGGACTAAATGCCTCTTTTAATAAAGGGAAAGCTTGCAACGGCACTGTAGAGTTTCCTCTACATTTCGGCTGCTTATAGGTACAACCTCTTCTTTTTTATTTATTTTCTTTAAATTGTCTTTGTGATAATTTTTCTGATTTGAATTTTGGAGATCCATTTCGAATTTTCTTTAGCTGAATTGCTTTCTTTATTGAGAAAATATGCTGCAAGTATGTGATGAAGGATGGCTGTTTCCTAATAATTTGCGCAGAAATTTGTACTTCATTAGGAAAAGGATTTGTGGCATAGAAGTTTTTGTGAGTGGTGGTCGTGGAGATTTTTATTCTGCCATACCAAGTGCGAGGAAGTTGTTGGATTTAAGCCTACTCTTTGCATTCACAATACGGAATATTGATGTGATCACGGAATACAGAAACTAGGATGTCATCGACGTATAAGTATATATATAATTTTCACAAAGGAACAAAAGTCGAGTACATTTCCTGCTCCGCCGTCGACGATGATCGCGTCGCTGTGTGACACTTTAGCATCCACATAAAAGCGCCGCTTCGGAGCAAGCGGCGAAGTTTGAAGTTGATGCAATATGTTCAGTAGGCATGAGTTTTATTTCAAATTCAATTTTATTGATACTGACATGCCATGTTGTTGACGGAAACATTTTTAGAAATAGAAATGGAAAAATTTTATTTGGAGCATTAAAATACAACAAATGACATTGAACTTAAAAGAAAAACAAACTATGCTACCAAAATGCTTAAGAACCTTTCTGAAGCAGAGACGCGGGTTTTCTGAGGAACCAGTTGAGTGAGTCCGAAGCTAGTCTTTTCAAGGTTGGACTAAATAATAGATGATGCAGTCCATCGACTTCCCAAAATGTAAACGATTGTTGTCACCAATGTATGATAAAAAGTAATGTATGGATACGCGTGTTCACAAAATATAAGAAGTTCTATTTTATATTATCAGACACAATAACAAACAAACACTGACGACAAGCAATATGACACATTGACACGAAGAATGGACAACATAAAAAAATAAAAATATATCGCAGCCACTCGCCAACATACACTTAAAGGCTAGTGCGGTGGCTTTTGAAATGAATGGGTAGAGTACATACCTAACAAAATAACAATTTACGAGTACTTTTTAACCATTTAATATGTGGCAATTTTCAAATTAAAGAGAAATAGCTATAATGAAATGTTTTCTCAGAATTAGTGCTTTGGAATACAGTTTTATTTATTGTACTAACTTGGAATAGTGATGTGGACGGGGTTCGAAAAATGTTATGAAAAAAAATGTTATTTTATTTAGTCCGTCAGTTAAATTATCAAATAAATTGGCCAAGTGCGAGTTAAACTCGCGTGGAGAGGGTTCCGTACAATTGATTGAATTCCTATAGGTTTTTCTGTAATCTACAAGCAATAAACTATATTTTGTATTATTTTCAAAATTTTAGGCTCAGTAGTTTCGGAGATCAGGGGGGGGGAATGGTAAATTTTCGTCATCTTTCATAAATAAAATATAAACTTTTAATTTTACAATAATAAAAAAAAATATATTTAAGATCCTCATAACGAGCCCTTTCATTTGATATATGACACGGTAAGGTTTGTAAAACTTTTTCTTTAAATTTTCTAATTTGGCTCAGAAAATAACCTTTATTTTAAAAAAAAATATTTACTTTGCGCATATGTGTTTGGGTCATAGGATTATAACATTCTACCAAATTTCACCTGATTCGGTCCAGTACCTGATTCGGTAACAGACGGACGGACAGACAGATGCACAAGTGATCCTATAAGGGTTCCTTTATTTCATTTTTTGTACGGAACCCAAAAAAATAATGGATCCATATTTTTCGGTTTATGAAAGTAGTAAAAAATCACAAAGATACCATCGCATAGAAGTTTCGGAGTGGGGGCGATTAACGTCACCGTCTAGTGAAAATCGTATTAGATCGTGACGTCTTGCGAAATTTAAATGTGCTATATTTTTAACCGACTTAAAAAAAGGAGGAGGTTATCAATTCGACTGTATGTTTTTTTATTTATTTTTTATGTATGTTTGTTACGCGATGTCTTCGCCAATTGTGAACCGATTTTGATGATTCTTTTTTTATTTGAAAGCCTTTAATACCAATATGGTCCCATTTTAATTTGGTGAAGATATGATGAAGAACTTTGAAGATATGGAATCAAACTCCTTAAAAAAATTGAAGTCGGTTTTTTTTTTGTTAAAAATTTAATTATCGTCATCATATACAATATTTTTAATAATCTACTCACCTGATGAGCCAAAGACATTTTTAAATTCACATCCGTATTCATTCGAAACATACAAACTTGCAAAAGTCGTTCTGGCCTGTTAAACTCCTTTGACCGGTTTTAAGACAAGGAGTAGGACATCTAATAAATAAAAATAAATTAAATTTAAAATTTAAAAAACTCCTAAAAAAAATTGTTTTTGTAGTTTCCTCCATATGTCCAAAGTTCTTCATTATATCTTCACCAAATTTAAATGGGACCAACTTGGTATTAAAGGCTTTCAAATAAAATAAATAAATATCAAAATTGGTTCACAATTGGCGAAGATATCGCGTAACAAACATACATAAAAATAAAAAAAACATACAGTCGAATTGATAACCTTCTCGTTTTTTGAAGTCGGTTAATAAAGTTTATTTACCATAACAATTTACATACCTACAACATGCAACTTACAAATTGTTCATCTCAGTTTTTCTTTTAGTAAAATCTTACTTGTATTCTAAAAGCAGAATTCAAGTTATTTATAGTTAGTTGCCGTTGTCGAGAATATTAACAAATATTTGTCTAAGCTCTCCTACTTGGGTATACAAACAACAGCGAAACCTATATAATATACCTTTACAAGAACGTGTCCATACCGCCTAAGACGAGATCCGGAAAGTTTATTCCGGAGTTTCTCACCGTCTTGCAGGAATACTCCCTACGCCTCGGCTTCCAGGTATATGTCCGTCGTATTATATATAAGTTAGTAGCATCTTTTTTTATAAACCATGAAATGATGTATTCACTATTACTTTAAAGCAATTATTGTATATATATACTATAATTAGGATCTCGGAAACCTCTTCAACGAATTCGCTGTAAATTATTATGTACCTACTAAGGTGGTTTCGGAGATGAAAAAACGATATAGCTAGGATTCATTTTTCAAGAATCTCTTTTTCTTGTTTTCATCGAAAGAAGCTGGGTCGAACAAAACTTAAAGAGATGTACAGACGGTTATTGGAATCAAAAAAGGCATCTTTTCCTTTTGGTGTAGGTATAAACCAAGGTTATTTTGGTATTTTCCGGTTGTTGTGGTTCAAAAACCAAACTACTGAACCGATTTTCATAAAAAAAATGTTTGTGACCAATCTGGAAAAATTACATTTTTGACAAAAAAAATATCTAGTCAGTAAACAAAGACGGGCTTTTGAGTTGACAAACATGTAAAAAACATTCAACCGAAATTGATAACCTTTTTTGAAGTCGGTTAATAAACGATGTCTTTTTGTCCGTAGGTAATCATACGGACAAAAAGACACAAATACGCAATACAAATATTATATAAATATACCTACATATATACATACATATATTCATATAATATAATTACGCCACGATGACATCTATTTAATCAGCGATAATTAATTATTTAATAATGGATTACTGTAAACGTGCGCTCGGGCTTTTCGAGCGGATCATATTCAGCCATAATTGATGACTAATTACAGCATTTACTGCCTATTCCAGTGTTTGTCGAGCGGCCATGGCCGTTACATCGGATCCGAGTGGCGTCTTTTGCAATAATCGAGCCCTATACCAAAAGTTTAGGGGGATACAGGTCGCGCCAAACTTCTATTTCGCTCTGAAGTTGCCTCACTCAGGTTACAAACAGGGACAGAATATTTACCACAATAATATTTTTTTCAGAATGATTGTAAGAATGTAGATATGATATATATACACAATAAACAAAAATAAAACAAATTCTATCTGATATGGGTATCTGTATTTTACTACTGCGACGCGAATCGCCTCAACTTCAGAGCGAACTAGAAGTTTGGCGCGACCTTTACTACAATATGCCCAGCCCATATGTAACATAAAGCCTATCAGGCTGGGTAGGGACCTATGCTGAACTGCATTTCAACTAATCTTCCCAGCAGTGGTCGTTCCGAAACGCTAGTAGGTAGTTTGTAGCTTTTGCACTAAAAATAATTTAAAAGAATGATTCTACATTGAATAAAATATTTTGACTTTGACTTTATGAAGGTTTTGAAAGATCTTATCACGTCTTTAGTCCCAACGAGGTAGACCCGGCCCAGGGCCGTAAACCTCAAAGGCGTCATAAGCGCGTTATAGGGCGTGAAAACGGAAAAAGATTAAGAGAAAAACCTTAAATGAGATAGTTGTCAGATGGACAGTTGTCGGCTTTCGACATGGAATGAAAAAAAACAGTGTTTAAAACTTGAAAAGGGGAGGCTTTTGTCCAATTAAGGGACTTAAATTGCTAACAAAATGGTCTTAACCCCTTTATCGCGAACGCCCCGTAATTACGGCGTTAGGTCCGCCCCTGCCTCCAATGAAGTACTGACATTATTTTTTATTGACACACTACCTACACGTTAGTTAATGACTGCCATCATAATTACACGTCATTTGTCGTAACGTAGGCCGTCGGTATTGGAAATATTATTTACTTTCACAATCAATTTAATTTCAACGTTTGTACCTAACCTGTAATGGGCTGTTGGACAATATTTAATATAAACCATAATTTGTCCTATCAGATAAGTGCGTATAACATATTTCACTTAATTATTTTATAAATAATAATACATAATACATATAAATAATACATGTTTTTTGCGCAATAAATTAATAAAATGACAAATTTTTGGCGTCTTCTCCGATGACGTCACACGAAAGTAAGCGTGGTATTTTGACGGACTTTCTGTATGCGCGTATTACCTGTGTCACCTGCGTGTGACGTCATTTGACAAATAACCACCACCGTGACAGAAATAAGCGTTTTTGGCGCAGTTGTGGAAATTTAAACTTCAACATTTAATTTTATTGATACTCGTAAATACCGCAGAGTAATAATATACTACGTAGGTACAGATAGAACAATAGATATCCCGGATATATTAATGTATTGTGCTCATAATATAAAAAAGAAATATTTAAAACAATTTTTCTAAATTTGCCAAATACCGTATTGAAAGTTTACGGTATCGAATTTTTATTGATTTTGAAAAAGGAATTGACTATTATTACCTTAGATATAAATTACACAGTAAAAAAATCTAGGTCTATATTATTTACAAACTCTTCTTTATCTTAGCGCATTCCCGGTAGTATCCTCAGCTGTACTGCTTCCGAGCCCGGAGTGCGCTTTCCCGCTTTTTCCCGAGGACCATGCAATCGACCGATAAGAAATAGTCGGAACAGTTTAAGGCCATACCTGAATTTTCCGGGGTCCAGTGCTGCCCCCATTTAAAATAAATAATTTAAAAAAAAACGGAGACTATATCTAGGACTTGGTAGTAGCAAAATTTTAAATGTTGTCTTCGTTTTCTTTGAAAGGATTTATTTTAAATGGGGGCAGCACTGGACCCCGGAAAATGTAGGTAGCCTAATCTAATTGGCTATAATTTTACGACCGTCCGGGCGTCGCCGCCTATTCATCCTCCCGGGAATGCAGATAAAGCACGAGACGTTTGTTTTAATACTTTAGTCGCCGCTTACGACATCCACAGGAAGATATGGAGTGGTCCTATTTTAGGTCGGTAGCCACACGGCAGACTATTATTACATCTATTGGTACAACAATGCTACCTCTATGATTATTACAAACAAGAAGGAGAGTGGGGTTAGTACAGATATGGTAAATGATATAAAACTACAGAGGGAATTGACATACAGAGCCGACCCCAAATAGGGAGAAGACGAGGCTGTGATGATGGTTATTCTCTGTAAGTATGATTCGCAAACCATTATCCATAAGGGTGTAAATACCTATACAGTCAAAATGTACTTGAAGGTGACTGAGTCCATCGAGTAGGTACCTATCGCCAATTTTGAACCTGGTAGGTATACTTATGATATCATACTTAGGTACTTTTGCGTTGATTTGCAATGTAGAGACTGGAACCCATCGACATATTTGTTCGTAGCTGGAACCGCCCGCTAGCAAATGCAATCGTAGATAGAGACAGTAAGAATGGCAATGAACACATTCTTATTATACATATAAGGTATATAACGTATTAAACTAAGTCAAGTGTATTTATTTATATTTAGTTTAGAACCTTCGTTCGCTAAAGGGCTTATCTTAACGGCCATATCGCTCTAGGGCAACTTCTTAAAATGGCAATATCTCGTAAGGGCTAGAGGTTGTATTAAATCAAAAAATATTTTTCATATTTCGTTATTATGTTCCTTGGGGAAAGTTGTTCAGTATCATGGACTGAATTAACCCTTTAAATAGCTTCAGTATTTTGTTATACGTTATATACAGGGTTACTGTTATCTAACGTATAACCTCCTAGAGGCGACTTAAGTACATCAAAACTAACAACTTTTGTTCTATGACTTTTGTTTAACAGTAATACTTAGCAAGATTTTACATTTTTAGTTTAAGTTTGCACATCCATCAAACGTTAAGTGTATGTGTTATAGGCGTCGCCGCGTGCGCTGCCACGTGAGCGTAGTTCACTGCCGCGTGCCGATTGCCATAGATTTAAAACGAGTAGAATTGCAAAATTTATTGTTGTTTTTGTATGAAACAAAAATTTATACTCTTGATGTACCTAAGTCGCCTATATAAGGTTATGCGTTAGATACCAGGTAATCCTGTATACAAATGAGATAATTGAAGCATTGATTAAAAGTAAGCATAAATTGGCAGGTGAAACGGGACATGGTGGCCATCAAGCAAGAGCTGGACACGGTGCAGCAAGTAAAGGAGGAGATCGAGGAGCTGCGGGAGTACGTGGACCGGCTGGAGGAACACTCGCAAAGGCGGAAGCTCAGGCTGTTGGAACAGGTACGTCTTCCTCTGATCTTAAGACTGCATATGTATGACCCTGATAGTCATCATCACCAGGCCTTTTTAGTCTCTGTACTGCCAGAGCTATATATTAGCCAGAGCAGTCAGAGGATTTGGCCTACACTCTCCACGCTGGCCAGACGGGTTGGAGAGGTGTCATTGATGTTTATATGCTTTGTTTAGCTTGTGTTTGCTAAGTCGCCTTTTACGACACGAAGACTTGGAGTGATCCTATTCTACTCTGCCGGGAACCACACTAGATTCCTTGATAGTAACTACTTAGAGCGTAGTATCTTAAATATTATCAATAATAACGAAATACTCACTTTGAAATAAAAACACAGCAAAGTTCAGGACTAACTCTAGTCATTAAATGTTTCAAAAACACGATTGTTTAAAATTTTCTTGATAGAACAAAATTGCAAAGTTGCCTCCAAATCCCCTCCGAATTATACTAAAACGTATAATGTAACGTATAATTACACTAATACTAGTACTCAAGAAATACAGTAAATTAGCCCTTGTAATATAGTAGTAGACGGTTTCAATGATACGATGCAATGCGTTGGAACGCGAGCGGTGAGTTTGAAAAGTACACGTATTGTGTTACGCTGAGTGCCTAAATAAAAAATAGCAGTCCATGCCGCTAGGTGTTAAAAAGCCCGCGTTCAATACCGATTAAGCCGCCCCACGTATAGTACAACTCTACGCTGCGTGGTGATGGTGAAGCGGATGACCTTTTTTTTCTCTCCACTACTCATTAACGCCATAATTCAACGTGGATGAGTAGAGCCTCGCGCGTGAAGTGAATAAGCTTTTTTTGCTCCAAATATGAATAGGTTTCTGGCGGCAATTGTGAAAATTCGCGACTGATTTAGCTGCCAAACGAAAGAAAACCCTCCTTAGAAATGCGTGAAAAGTTTTACAATTGGGTATCTACCCAGTCATCTGACTGGGTTAAAAATGAATTGTTTGGTTGTGAGAATAAAACGTCACAAAATAGTGTCACTTGTCATTGATCATATCCATTTCTTTTGCATAAAAACTGATATTAAGAGCGCTATTTGACTCGGAAAAACTATGACGTCACGGTTGTGATTTTCATACAAATCCCATGGAAAATGTTTGTTTTTGACGTTTAGTAAAAAGTGTCTGATTTGATTTGTTGTCATCGAGCAGATTGACTGCATACGGACGGCGATCTTGCTATAAAGCCCATTCGTGTTTTAAACACCTGAGGATGGATACACATCGAATTGATCAATACGTTTTGTTTGTTTCTCTAAAAATCTGACATTAACACAATGCGTCAAAATATCGCATTACAAAGAACTAAATAGAATCATCGATTTTCAGAAAATCTTTCAAAGGTAGGTACTTGTCTGCATGTAACTAAACTCCGTTTGTATGCGATTCGATTCGTTGTAGTTTTAGAAAAGGATTCCTTTGACGTCGCAGTAGACTAGCTACTGGCACAAATCCTTGAGAATAAATAAAGGAAATATGCACGAAACCACGTAAAGCTTTCACCGTCACGGCAACAGATTAAAATAGCTAGAGGACAGAGAGATGACTCATAAACATACGAGTGCATGGTTTATAACAAAGTAAAAATATGTTTTGTCTCATTCTGTCAATGACAAATATTGAAAACAGAAGTATGGATAATCATTTTTTTTGCCTGGTGTTGTGTCCCACTACTCCCACTGCTAGGCAAAGGACAAAACATATATAATTAAAGATATAATTACATAATATACTTACATAATATAATATAATAACAATCATATTTTTCTTTTCGTGGCAAACGCTCTGGTGTCAAACTTCTCAAGTGGCATCTGCCAGTGTAGGTAATTGAAATTCTGTCTTTTTTTAATCTATTTACAACGAGTTAATGAAATAACGCAAAACCTCTCAGGTTGTAACTTAGTCCATGAAACTGAACAACTTTTGTTCTACAACATTCCCAAAATGTCAAAAATAAAATTCGGATTTTGTATGAAAATTCAAATTTTTTTTTGAGTTTCGTGATAGTTGTAAATCAAAAGTTGTTCAGTTTGTCAGTCATCTGAGAGATTTTGCGTTATTTCATTAATACGTTGTAGGTATATAAAAGAAGAAACTAACTGGCTGACATATTGACTGATCCATCAACCAACGCACAGCTGGAACCGCTGGTTCTAGAAGCATGAAATTGTGCACAAGTGTTCATTAAATGACGTAGGTGTGCACTAAGAAGTTATTTTTGAAAATTCATCCCTAAGTTTAGTAATTGTTGCACATGGTTCAAAACAAAAGTTTAGTGTATCATTAAAAGTGTAAAATAGAGGATAAAAGTTTGTATGAAACTCCGTCTTTGTTTTTAATTAAACCATTCGGGCAACGCCCTGGGCTCATCAGCTAGGATACATATATTTATTAAATTATTTTATTTACAGATATAAATAAAATTGGTTTAGCAAACGTTTGTAAATTATGTGACTTTGTTAGTATGAAAATTTAATTTTTAGACTTTTTACTTACTGAGTCACTGCGAAAATACTTAAAGAAAACTCAGTCCAAGACTGATGCCCTTCATTAGATACACATAGAGGTCTGCAAAAAACGCTAAGGGTTGGACCACATCTGTCAGTACGAAACAGCACTTTTCTATGCTGCTATCCTTTTTTGTCGCTCAGAACAGTCATTGCTAGAGTGAGAGAGAGCATAGGAAAGAGTTGTTCCGTGCTGACAGATGTGTCCCAAACCCAATACTGTTTTTACTTTTCATAAATTTGTAGATAAAATTAAAATACCGGCCAGTATTACATATAAAATATTTTACTTTTTGTACCAAGAGATTAATTCAAAAAGTGTGGCAAAAAATTGTTACGTACCTCTGTTGATGTCGCTACTTTATGCCTCGGCTTTGTGAGTCTCTGCATCACGATTGTCCCTTTCAGTTAACTGTTTGAAGAATCCTCCGACCGTAAAGCAATGCTATCATACATTTTAAAATATTTAGCCACAAAATAGAGATGTTACGGAATTTACATTTTAATGTAGGCGACGTTTGTTTTAGCTACGCTACAGCGTAGTGCTTAACACGCCAGTCCGTCATTCTGGGAGGGAGGGAGTCATTCTGGGTTCGATCCCCAGCCAGGGCAAGTTGGAAAATTGCCTTTTTCAAATTGTCCTGGCTCTTAAGTGTTTATCTATACCTATATTATTTTTTATAAAATATAATATCGTTGAATTATTATCCCATGATACAAGTTTGAACTTAGTTTGGGGCTACCTCAATCGTAGTGATTTGTCCTTATATATTTACCTATTTATTTTATTTACGCTATAATGAAAAAGAAATAGTGTTAGGAAAATGTGTTTTACACCTAACTTTTTATGTACGAGTATGTATTTATGTATGTACACCGAAGACAATTACGGAGAATACTAAGCTAGTCCGATCAATAGGGAAGTAGGTAATAGAGCCTTTGACTTGCAAAAGATGAAGGAATATAGATTTTGACGTCATGTTATTAAGTCAAAATGGCGGCTTGCGCCTATAACTCATGTCGACAACTTGGAATTTGCAACGCACCACGAGCATTACCTTACACCTCCATTTGCAAGGCACAACCATCCACTAAACGAAATAAGAGCAAATACAATAAAATATCAAGAATCAAATACTTATTCAGTAATATAGGCTTTGCAGGCACTTTTACACGTCAATAATTTTATTGTAGGTACATTACGTGCAATGTTTGCTACCAATACTAGTGTTTCGCAATGACCACTGCTGAGAAGAAACGCCGAAAGTCATTTACACAGTATTAAGTTTGTAGGTGTCAGAACAAATAACTTGTAGTTGTAGGTATGCTGCAAACCATTTGAACAAATAAAGTACTTTAACATTGCAACTACGAAAGCGAAGTAGAGGTCTGTGGTACAAAGTTGTTGTCGAGCCGCTTATGGGCAACCACACCACCATGCGTCTCGAACAAAAAACTAAATGTAGTATAAATGTTGTTTAAGTAACATTCCTTCGTCATACGTAAATGTTGCGAAGTGAGACTCAGACGTGACGTCGTAGGGCCAGATAGTACTTAGTGACATCTAGAAATAATCTGAAAAATAATACAGGATTATGGCTTTATAACAGAGTAAGATTTTTGTTTTTAGGTTGTGAGCTTATGTATTATTTCATCTATGGTAGGAACGAGTATGTTTGTTGGACTATGGTAGGTACGAGTATGTTTGTTGGACTATCGAAAACATAAGCTATAGATCTGCTATAGATATTTCACAATCGGCTAGATGACGACAAGTCAAATCAGATTTCTTTTTTATTAAATAATTTTACGGCTCTGGATACAAGTCCTTTAGAGCCTATCTTTAATTTTGTTCTTTATTCCTAATCCTAATCAGACACTTTTTTCTAAATGTCAAAACAAATATTTTCTCCATAGAAACTAGACTCCGTAGAAGAAAACCGTGACGACACAATTTTTTCGAGTCAAATAGCGCTCTTAATATCAGTTTTTCTGCATTAATAAATCTAAAATCATGCTGAAAATGGCTATGTATGATCAATGACAAGTGACACTGTTTTGTGATGTTTTATTCTCTTGGGAGTACCAAGCAATTTATTTTTGACCCAGTCAAATACCCAATTATATCTCTAGCTGTTGCCTTGTTCGCGGTGGGGCCCGCGTGGTCAAAGGGTATTTGACTTTCCTTCCCTTCGCGGGGGTATGTATTATAACTATAAATCTTTCTCTTATAAACAACACTATATCTATAGATGAAAACCACATTAAAATCCGTTGCATAAAACAGCATATTTCTGTTAAAACCTAGGTAGAAATCTGCGATGCAAAAGCAAAGGAATGCGCTCCTAAGCTGCTTACGTGTAACCGTGGGAGGTAACCACACGTCTCCGCGATCAAAGTACACGAGATGCAATGCTGGGGCTATTGAGGTTTATTAAATGTAGATATTCTTGAAAATAGGTTGAAAGATACTACGAGTACAAGCATATGTCGGTATTAAAGACCTAGCTAGAAATCTATGATACAAAGAAATGCGCTCTCAAGAGGCTTACGTGTAACAGTGGGGTAACCACACGTCTCCGCGAACAAAGTACAAAAGATGCACTGCTTAAGGTCGGATTGGGGCCACAATGTTTCAGAGTTTTAACGCTTCGAAGTTGGCAAACATCGTAATAGGCTTAGATTTATTTCATATTGTTCGTTGGAATTTATAGTAACAATATCGAGCTAAATAAAGCTACTATGATGATATCCAAGAACTGGTTTTTATTTCCGGCTACCTACATCCTAGCTGTGCTGTTTCGAAACTGGGATAACCTTTTCTAATTACCTATTCAAACCTCAGATGGAAACTCATTCCAAAAATTAAATACAGTTTATAGACTTTATTATTTCAGGAGCTCGGTAATAGCGCTTTCGCATGATCAACAACCCCGGGCGTGGTCCGCACTTAGATGCGACCACAAGTGGCTTAAAAATGTCTCGGACTCCCCCAGTCTTTGGAAGGCACTTTAAGCAGTTGGTCCCGGCAGCCAGCTTTTGAAAAATTTGACAGCAGTTGGCCACCACACACACAAACCAAAGTAGAGTAAAAAGTGCAAAACTGTATTATCATCCGCATTGAAGTAGCTACTAGTATCCCCATTGACTGGATTCACGGTAGAGATTCACTTTGCATAAATAACAGCGAGCTAGACGCCTGCCAATTTAGTAAACGGATAACCTGATAGCTTACTAGCTAGCCCCCTAATGCAATAGCCGACGTAGTGAATACCTTTTACGTCGACTCGGGATAAAAGTGGCCGTTTAGCGCCCGCTTCGTGTTGACAAAAAACACTTCGTAGCCAGGGGGAGCGTTTAAATTGTGTTTACACTTCAGTGGTGACTAACTCGATAGTTAAAGCCTCAGATCACATTTTTAGCTTATACTTGTAAACTGAGACCTTTAACGCCTTCAGTAGCGCCTTCCTTACTGCGAATAACTTTCTCTTTTTGCCAATATATTTTTGATGTAGATTTGCGGACTTATTTGAATTTGAGACTACTGATCGGTCCCGAACGTCTGAAGTACACTGAGATAATTTGCCGTCAATCTTATGGCCAGATTGTTCTTTGACCATGGCTCACGCGTGCTAGTGAGATGCAACTACTGTAGCTACTCTACTATTTTCTCGATTTGTATTGGTCACAAGTTCACGTTTCAAGGCGTGCCAGTCTTATCACATGTCATACAATCCTCTTTCCAGTTATCTTAAGAGTGTCGTCTAGTCTGTTACAGGGCCTTGCCTTCTTTTTGAAGCTCTTAATTTTTTCTCATGTCGCCTAGTCTGTTACAGGGCCTCAGTTTCTTCTTGTACCTCTTAATTTTTCTCATGTCGTGACGTCTGTTACAGGGCCTTACCTTCTTCTTGTCCTACGCCATCCTCGCTGCGGTGCTCGGTATGCTGCAGTTCGGTTACAACACTGGTGTCATCAACGCTCCTGGCAAAGTACGTATACTGTAATTTAGTTATATACAAAGCTTATCTTTTGTATTTTTGTGCTGAACATTAATAAAGAAACCCCCTTGGTTTACTTGCATCTTCCAAAACTAGCCTGATATAGATCTAGTTTTAGTATATCAATGTACTCGTACAGTTCCTGCTCATCTCAATTTTTTACTCACATTAGTTATTTGTCGGTTATGACGACAGTTTTGATTATATTTCCTCAGGGCGCTTCTCCGCTGCCCATTGCACTTTATAACCGACAAAAAGCAACACGAGTAATAAATCAATTTAAAAGTAACAAGTCATGACTTAATCTCACTGTGGTTGTCCAGAACATCGCTAACTTCATGAAGGACGTGTACAAGAACCGCTACGGCATGGATCTCCACGACGACACGGTGAACCGGCTGTACTCCATCGCGGTTAGCATCTTCGCGATCGGTGGCATGCTGGGCGGCTTCTCTGGCGGAATGATTGCGAATCGGTTTGGCAGGTAAACTCAATCATTTATTTATTTATTTATTTAATTTCATTGAGCCAAAAGCTACAATAGGTACAATCATTCTAAATGACAGACCGACCAGGCGCTTTATAAAGAAACTAGGGCAAGCCTGTCACAACAAAAATCTAGTGTTTACTCTCATTTGCTCTCTAATATAAATTTCCACACCAGGAAAGGCGGTCTGTTGCTCAACAACATCCTCGGCATCAGCGGCGCAAGTCTGATGGGCTTTACCAAGATCTCTCACTGCTACGAACTGCTCATCTTCGGCCGATTCATCATCGGAGTCAACTGCGGTAATTTCCATCCTTCAATTCACTCACACATCAGCCGGCAGTCTCATGGGATTCACCCAGCCTAAGGATTTAATTAGTCTTAGCCGTAGGTACCTTCAATCTAGTAAACTCATGGCATGGCTTGTGAATATTTACTAAGGTCACACACATGACAGGTTTGTCAAACAATTTCACAACGGATTCTGACTCCTAGTACTTTCCAGCATAGTTGCAATGAGTTGCACTCCATCCAAGTCATTTAAGTTTTGAGAGTTTACCAATTAGGAAGTGCTAATTTGTACTGCCATACAAATAACACAGTATTCTTCCTTCCCAGGTCTGAACACATCACTAGTGCCAATGTACATATCGGAGATTGCGCCACTGAACCTGCGCGGCGGGCTGGGCACCGTCAATCAACTGGCTGTGACTGTGGGCCTGCTTCTGTCACAAGTGCTAGGCATCGAGCAGATCCTCGGGACCGACGAGGGGTGGCCCATCTTACTAGGTAACATATAGAAGATAAACTTGGTTATTTCTAGAAGTAGATGAAATAATCCTTAGTTCCTGCTGTCAATTCGCATCTAAGTTTGAACGTTGCTGGTAATGTGACAGTCAACGGAAAAGAGATTAAGTAGATTCAAGAACTTGACCTACAACATAACCTTAAATGATTAACTGTTCCTGCAGGCTTAGCTATCTGTCCGGCAATCCTGCAACTGATCCTGCTGCCTGCATGCCCCGAGTCGCCCCGATACTTGCTGATCACTCGCCAGTGGGAGGAGGAGGCGCGGCGGGCGTTGCGGAGGTTGAGAGCTAGTAACCAAGTATGTTACCTTTATTCTACTCTTTACTTTTACTTTGATTCTCTAGATGTAACTTTAACCTTCAATACTTTGATTTTGTAGAACTGGAACTGCACAGCACAGCATAGACCAACTCTGATCTTCCGTCTTCTATTTTTGATTTTATATTTTCAAATGCCGAATTATTCTTTTAACAGCATTTGTTTCCAATCTAGGGAACCAAGTGATGGATCTTATTATAATAATTAAAACAACTCTCATCAATGAGAAGAAAGACAGGGAAGACAATACAAAACAGGGATCATTTCTGAACACGGAGTAACATTAAACTTTCCTACATCCGACCTCCGTGGCGTAATGGTTAACACGCTAGACCGCTAATCCGGAGGTTCTGGGTTCGATCCCCAGCCAGGGCAAGTTGGAAAATGGCCTTTTTCAAATTGTCCTGGGTCTTGGTTGTTTATCTATATATGTATTTATCATAAAATATAGTATCGTTGAGTTAGTATCCCATAACACAAGTTTAAAACTTACTTTGGGGCTAGCTTAATCAGTGTGATTTGACCGTATATATTTATTTATTTATTATTTTATTAATCCATATACTACTATTGATTTTAGACAACATGATCTAGAAGGCTGTATTTCCCTTGAAATTTACTATTAGGTGGAAGAAGATATCGAAGAGATGCGGGCTGAGGAGCGGGCACAACAAGCGGAGGCGTCCATCTCGATGCGAGAGCTGCTGTGTTCACCAACATTACGTGCGCCGCTGCTGATCGGCGTCGTCATGCAACTGTCCCAACAACTCAGCGGCATCAACGCGGTAAGAAATGCTTAAGTGCAAAGAAAAGTCCCTGAGCAAATTTGCTGTTTTATTCTTTTTTGGTTGAACGGACTATTTCGTGCTTTTTCTTTGGTCAAGACTGTACTCGTCTATTTCTGGTTCTTTCTATTTTTTGCTTCCCTTTATCTAGACTACAATTCAAAACATTTTCAGGTGTTCTACTACTCGACGATCCTTTTCACGTCTTCTGGCCTAACGGACGAATCCGCCAAGTTCGCGACCATGGGCATTGGCGCCATCATGGTGGGCATGACCTTGGTGTCTCTACCGCTCATGGACCGCACCGGCCGCCGCACCCTCCATCTCTACGGCCTCGGTGGAATGTTCATCTTCTCCATCTTCATCACCATCTCGTTTCTGATAAAGGTGTGTCTTATGTAAAGCTGGTCAGGTCACGAGAAGGGTTTCGGAATTCTAAGTAATTCCAGCAGAGGAGTTTTTGCGACTAATAAGATCGGTGTCATAATTAGACAAGAAGAATTTGCGTCTACTACAAGGACAGTGATGGCTGCATAGCTAAGGAGACAACCGGTAACACGCTAAATGAGAGACATCAAAAAATGGTATAAAGATGACAAAGGTTGGGTAAGTCAGGCACTCCAATATGAAGGTTCTACTAAAAAGGTCGAAGTAAAAACCCATGTTATAAACGTTATGGATAAATAAAAAGACATAATATAGTGCACTAAATAAGAAGCGTGACATTCATGCTCCTTCATACGTAAAAGTAGAGTCTATTTCGCAACAAGTGTGAAATTAGATGTGTAGCCCACCGTTGCATCAAAAACGAGTCTCAAATCGGATTTTTTGCAAAGACATCCTGAAATCACGAAATATTCAAAACTTTACGCCAAAACCAATGAAAACTTTCTCTAAAGTATTGTAATGTCGTGAAACCATGATAAACAAAGTTCGAAGTTGCAGCCGAGAACTTGGGAACTAGCTTAACTTATAATAAGACTCAAACTACCTAACTATTAAAACTAAATCAGAGGCGACGAGGCAAGTTCCGACGCTTCAAAGCGCTAGTAGGAGCACCAGAAAATCTGTGTAGGCAAGAACAAATTTTAAAGGAGCGATGAAGAAACCAAACGATGAAAGTTATTGTAAATTATCTTGTGTTTCTTACCAATATTATTTGAGAAACTCTAATTGATAATGTAATTTTATAGAGAATATATATCTGATCATAAAACGTTCAGTACTTTCTATTGGTTAAACTTACAAAGGTTCATAGATATTAAATTTCCGGGAAATTAAGATATAAAATTCCTAGTAACTACGTAGTACCTATTTATTAAGGAATAAATTCCAAGTTCTGTCTATAAGAGCAAACGAAAAACGGTTCATCCAGTGAATCGTCAATCAATACCACTAATAACCGCAAATTAGTTCTAATATGTTAAAGTAATAAGAGATACATAAAAAAGGTAAAACAAAATCTTGAACTTTGCTTTCTTTACATGGCAAAGAGCAAATGTTTCAAACTAAGTTTATCACTCTTAAAAAATAAACAATGCACAATATAAAAAAAAAAATCCTAGTTATGAGAAATATGGATGTCTCAACGTAGTTAATGAGAAACTGCAAATGTTTTAAACTAGGTTTATCACTAATAAAAAAAAACAATGTACAAAATAGTGAAATAAATCTCGAACTGGTGCGCTTATAAATACTTAGTTATGAGAAATATGGATGTCTCTACGTAGTTAATGAGAAACTGCAAATGTTTCAAACTAGGATTATCACTAATAAAAAAATAAACAATGCACAAAATAATAATAAAAAAATCTCGGACTTAGAAATATTAGAAAAATATGGATGTCTCTTAGTGGTTAATGGGAAAGTGCAAATGTTTTAAACTAGGTTTATTACTTTTTGACTCGGGAGCTTCCGAACTCGATGCAAGTGCCCGAAGCCCGCAACTTTTAATAAGGTGTTCTTTGATCAATGCCCAAGTTTTCTTCGGTACCAACCCAAAGCTAACTCTAGTTAATAAAGCGGAAGGAAATTATATTTGTGTTACTTCGTTAAGTTCTAAAATAAGTTTAAATTGCGGGCCACTGTTTTATACAGCTTCAACAGGTTTGCACTTATTAACTGGACGTTTTAAAGTTCCAAACTAAAATGATTAGTTCAATCACGTTAAAATTTTACCACCGCTTATACTTCTTACATAAAACAGTGGCCTATTAGATATTTAGTTGGTAACATGAAATCCCAAAACAAAGGAAAATAATGCTTAAATTAAAGTATAAATATATTTTTTTGGTGCAGCCAAAATAATCATATTACCAACTAGGTACCAATAAAATTCTATTTTAATCGCTTCCGCACGCTTTCTTGTCGCTTTCCTTACATTTACAATTCTACTCTTTTGTTTTCTTAGGATAACTTACAACTGTACTTCTATTTACTTACTTCAACGTTTTCTTACTACCTAGCCTACGTCTTATAACTATTGGAAAACACCACAAAATGTTTCCATTCAAGTTATCAAACTTTTCTTACTACAGTTATTACTTTACAGTTATAACTGATTTCTGCATGCACAGCCTTTGGATTACCGAGTTTTCTTTTCACCCACCACTTTTATTTGCTTCTGCTTCTCGCTAGACCCCCCCTCCCTATTCGACTTTCCTGTCGCCGAATCCGGACTCTCGGTAGGAAAGTGTACATAACAAGAAATAAATTCTCAAATATAAATGTTAGGACATCACTCACACAGCACTAAACACGATTTTTGTTCACCACTGACATGACAACTCAGACAACCGGGGAGTTCTGGCGCACGCGTTTTAACTAAAGCGAGTTACACGAACACTGCTCAGAAGCAGAAGGCACGTTTCACTCTAGCATTTGCAGTACAGCAGATAGAGAGGGTACTTCACTACGCTAAGCACGAGGCCGCTGACAAGGCCTTAGATGTTCACTACGCTACAGCACAACTGGCCACTACGGTCCAGTCGACAGACACATACAGAGTGTGTGATGTGCATTTATGTTTGTGGGTTATTTCTTCTCCGGTCGGTCACGGGAAAGAACATCATTGCTATCCCCTGATAGGAGTTCTTCGGTTATGTGCAGGAGATGATCGACTGGATGAGCTACCTATCGGTAGTGTCGACGCTGAGTTTCGTGGTTTTCTTCGCGGTGGGTCCGGGGTCCATCCCGTGGCTCATCACGGCTGAGCTGTTCTCGCAAGGCCCGCGTCCCAGCGCGATGGCCATCGCTGTATTAGTTAATTGGATGGCCAACTTCGTCGTGGGGATTGGCTTTCCTAGCATGAAGGTAAGTTATACAATATTACGCTCCTAATAAACATAAAATTGATTTTGCAACAGTTCTTTTATGTTTCCTTTCAGTTGATATTTTTAGAATAATATTTTTAGATTATACAAAACTTCTTTTGAAATCAGTCAGTATAGTATAGACACTATCTTGTGAATGTAAATTAATGAATAATGTCTTTGTCTCTTTCAGGCACTACTGGAAAACTATACATTCCTGCCTTTTAGTGTATTCCTTGCAATTTTTTGGATATTTACGTATAAAAAAGTTCCTGAAACGAAAAATAAGACCTTCGAAGAGATCTTGGCGCTGTTCCGGAATTCCAACGGAAGGTGAGAACTATTTTATTTATTTTTGTTTTTTTTTTCTGTCATGGTCACTAATGTTCCCCCATTTTCACCGTCACTAATATGACACGGCCCCATGTTTCTCTCTTACGGTCACTGCATATACACCGTGAACTCGATCATTGCCATCCGCACGCGTAGCACGAAAATTTATATTTGTAAATATAATTCCTTTACAAAATTCAGACAAATGTAGCAGAGAATTATGTAGACGGTAAGTATCGTTCATATGTTGTAGAGCTATCAAAATGTTAGGATTTATAATATTTGAGACTAATTCGTTTTAAACCACGAAGAATTTATTGGGACGAAAATTCTTGAAAGTACTACTTGGCCAAGTATTTCCATTGAGGCTCACATTTTATTAACACACTTGGTAAATTGCTATAGTCCAAGGGTCCATAGGACTTTTGGTGATGTGGATGGTGTGTGCAGGGACAGTTTTCGCGACAGCCGTTTGTATGGGAGCATGATGAACTGCGTGAACGCTTTGGAACAGCAACTGCCGCCGCCGCCGCCACCTGCACCAGTGGATGAAAAACACGACTCATGTAAGTTGATAGGGCACGAGCGTTCCTGTTTTTACTAGGCAACATTTGACGCCCAACATATTGCAAAACTTTGTACATGTGAGCGTTTTTATTCTATGTTGGTTGTCAAATTGTGCCTACTAAATACGAGGCTCAAAGGAGTCGTAGTTAGGGGCGTAAATAAATACTTTACCTTGGCAACACTGCGGTAATTGACAGAAGTTACTATCAATTTCATTCATTCATTTGAATTTTGGTAAGACAATGATTCAACATTGCTACTAGTGAGTGGGCAAAATTTACTTTTAAATTATTCCCACGTTCCTTACTAGTGGGAAAGATAAATTATCTCAATATTTTTACTAGTGGTAATTATTGGTAGTAATTTTGGGAATCGCCAAAATCGCAACGCCCCATGCCATGACCCTATCTACGACTCTCTCATTACAACTCTTGGAATTGACTTTTATCACCAGCTTCATATTTTGTCCACTACCGTCTTCATCGACATCCCAGTTGCACGGTGTGATGCCTACATTTTGTGAGATTGTGATCCCAGTTTGTTTGTAAACCTGTCCTTGATTTTTGTTGAGGTTTGAGGGACTTTAAATTTTATTGTAGGCATCAACTATTCAGCCTTTTTCATAGTTTTTATATTCACCAATTTTGAAGATGCCTACGTTGTTGTTTAAAATCAATTTTGTTAAATTACTACGTGCAAATTATAGAATTTATTTGGAAAAGATTGATAGCACTCCATACAGTTAGCAGCGAGGAACAATTTTATTGTGATATAGAAAGGTACGCAAATTAAAATCATTCAAATTCAAATAAACACATTCCCTATATGGAAAATAACGGAGCCAGCGGTTTTTGGAATTTTAAAATACAGTTTCCTTAGTTTTTAAAATAAAGATAGGTGCCTATGTTTGCGTTATAGGTATAAATAATACAAGGTCTTACAGTAACTGTCTAACAGATTTATTTTAGTTTAGATTGTTCAAAAAAACCCTGTCGCTGAAGAACATCTTTGTGACCCGACATCTATGCACTCGTACATTACGAGTGGGTCTCGTTTCGTCGTGGACGTGCACCATTACGTCTGAAATTATTTGTTTGTGAATTTCAGTGTCGGAGCAGTCGTCGGGTGGGGGGGATGCGGGCCGGCCCCCGCCCCCGCTGCCGCCCCCGCGGTTCCCTGCCACCGGCAACGTCTGACAATGGGAGTCCGCTGCCCGTGCGCCTCTAGTCGCACCTCTCAAGGCCGCCGCCAACTTCTTGTTTCATGGACGGAAGCGACAAGCCGCGGGGCGCGCCTCTATCACTACCACACAACAAATGTTCTAAATCGATGTGATTAGGTTAATAAACGAATAGGATATAAGTCACGGCGTAAATTTAATATAGCTCTTTAGTCTGTCATTTTATGACATAATTTATGAATGCATAGGTACCTTGTAAAGTGCCATCGGATTCTTGTACCCATTTTAATTAGGTCTTCATCAAACTTTGTTGGGACGGGAATAACAGTGACGGTTCGGTACCATCGCGGAGTGATCTACTTTAACGGTCTACAGATTCTAGCTTCTGATATTTATATTAAATTTAAATGATAAGTATGTTCGATGGAAAGAATATTCATTATAAAAAAGCAGTAGATTTTTATCAACTACATTCTAGAGATGAAAGCCGTTAAGAATCTTGTTTTGGGGCGCGCGGCGTCGTCCGTTACGTTATATATGCGCACGGGTTAAATGCCAACTAATTCTATGTAGAAAAATAAATAATATAAAATGGGTACGATCAGAGTACATAAATACATTAAAATAATGGTAATGAACGTAAGATGTCACAAACATGTATAAAAATACAATGTACATACATGCTGTGACTATTGTATTGTTGATTTTTTTTATATACACTTACTTAAATTATTTTACGAAAGTTTTTATTCTCTTTTTACTCAATTATTGTTAAAGGTAATAAAATTAAGTCATATCTTAGATGACCGAGATTCAAAGATTATATACTTACCGTATATGATCGGGACGTGACTTTTTAATTGCAAACGTGGGAATTGATAAAATGATATTATTATAATTATATTTATATTCTTAGTTCAAAGCATGTAATACTATCAAACACATCTGATTTTCATGCATCGTTAATTTCTGTGATTATATTTTGTTAGCCTTTAGATGTATCATTTGTAGCATTAAGAGATAATAAAAAATAACATATTATCTTTTTATTTTACGATGAAAAAGAATAGCATATGGTAAGTTATACAATTTTGTGAAGACTTTTAAGAAAAAGTAAAGCTTTTAAACTTATACGCCCTAGAAGACGAACAAAAGTTTAATTATTAGTTAGGGTTCTGTAGTTACTACAGGGTGTAGTCAATTTGTTCGTCCATGCATCTCTAACACTGCTCAATTCAATATTAAGACTAAACCAAAACGGTTCTTAGCGTTTCGTGATCGGTGCAGATTGCACGGCCTAATATATTAATGTGAACACATGTGTCGTTTACGATGACTGATTAATATCATTTAATGTTATATTTATAGCTCAAATATTGGTACGGAAATTGTGGCATAATTGGTGTACTTACTCAACAATCGACGCTCTCAATGTATGTTACATGATCAGTACATTGGGAGGACGAACAGTTTCGTTCTATAGGCGGTGAAATTATAATTTGTGGAAAATATCGAATGGTGTGCTACACTGTTTCGAAGAGGACGTGTTTAAAAAGGGAAGGCTATGAGTTAATTCTATAGCCAATTAGTTTGTATTGATAAAGTTATTGTGTGTCCGCTATAAGTCTCGATCGCAATAATATAATTTGATATCAAAATGGGAGTTAGTTACGAACAATGACATATCATCGACAGAAGATATAAAGCAATGCGAGCTAGTTCAGAAAATGTTTGATGTTAGTACGATCATGCATGTTTTCGATGAAGTCTCATTCATGGAGATGCTGTATTACTTCTGCTTACCAGAAAAAAAAAACTATTTTATTACTACCTAGTAAGAAATTTGGATATTTTTCTTTTGGTCGAATTGATAGTAGGCAGTACTAATACTGGACTTGTAGATGAACCACAACTGAAACATTTCTACGACATGTTTTCTGTTTTTTGTATTTACATATTATATTGTAATAGTTATGCTAGGACGAAAATTCCTATTTCTTACTAGTAGTAATGTTAATGGATATTTTACCAATGTTGACAGTAAAGTAGGAAATTTATCATTTTCCCAAATCAATGTTCATTTTGGGATTGTTGGGTTGATAGTATGGTGTGTTTGCAAGATTGTTGTAATTCTGGGCCGAAGGGCCTGTATTAGTACAAAACACGGGAAAATCTATAAGGAAGTTACGATATCGTTAAAATCAAAATCAGCTAAAATCAAAGTTGTCCCGTAAGGAATAGCTTGTTGAGTTCTACGTAGTCAATAAATAAGAGTAGCACGATAATCTCCTATTCATCAAACAATGTAAATGTAATTGTAGTTAAATATTAATTTTACATGCAGTTGTTGTTCGTAACATTATTTATACATTCAACAACAACTCATTTACATAAAATATATAAATTAATCAAAATGTTGAGTAATATTCACCCATTCCATCGAAAGTGTACCTAAATATTGGAATTTTGAAATAATACGTTGTTTAAAATCATTGTCAGATTACAAAAAGAATTCTACACTGCAATAAATATATCCAACAAATAATAGACAATATGATAATTTATAAAATACATGCTATATAAAACAATATAAAAAATATATTAATAGCTTTTAGAAAACAACTGAGGGCCTAGATGAGTAGCATTCTAAAATAATGGGAAGAAAAAGTAGAATTCCAAGGTTGACATTACTTTGAAGCTGTGATTATTATCTAAATGGTGTTGAGATAGACAACAAATATTTGTTACTTACGACAAATATTTACCAGAATGCTACTTTAATAGGTCTCTCAGAACTCAAAAAGATGGAGAAGTGCCTTATGGGCGTGGCACTGTCGCTCAACGTTAGCCAAGTTGGGCTAATCTCGGCGAAACTTTTTAATATGGCCGTCAATCGCCTCGCACCCGCCGTCGCGGTAACATATGTGAAAAATGCCTGTTTGCGCAGTGATTACCTGCAGAAATCGCAGTGATACATGCTATTCAAATAACAACGGAGTGTCTTTTCACCGGTAAGCCTATTTTACTCACTACATCTTTAAACTACGAAAAATCATAATTATAATGATTTTTCCTGTGCAATATGCATCCCAATACTAAGAACATAAATAAGACGTATTTATTACGTCGGGCTTACTACACTGCTGGTTTTATATAGAATTTTCGTGAAGGTTTTCTAACTTAGAAAAGCAAGCCCGCAATGGCGGCCGGCTCGCGAAACTGATTATTGTTTGTGCAATGTTTTGTGGTACGGCCGCATGTATTTGCCGTGAATTGTCAAAGTCACCACATCACTGTCACCAGTCACAATGTTGTGTTGTGTATGTGTAACCTTCTCATTAGCTGTTTTATTTGTGTTAACGGCGAATCGTGAGCCGGTGGTTTATGTTGTAATCAAACAGAGAATAAGAGTAAATGTAACTGTGTGAGTAAGTGGCGGTTTTCTAGCAAACGGGCAACTATAACACTTCTTCTTTTTGTGTTCTGAGATAGGTCTATATCAATTTTGGAATCCTAACCATTTATACTTTATAAAATGTGGCAATAAAAAATGTGGCTGTTGCAAGAGCAAGCAGCTTTGCTCGCCGTAGTTGTCCCGCTCTAATTTACCGAAAAAAAAAGAGGAAAAGCATATACAATATGTTTCTCCTATGTAGTGTAAGTAGTTTCTGAATTTGAATAAATTGAGAAGCAATTGGATATTAAGTATTATTTCCAACGCTTTATTCGATATTAAAGTTGTTTTATGGCCAGCCCGAAAATTGATTAAAATGTTGAAACATACGAAATTCTAAAAATCAATGCAGAGAAAGTAATGCACAAAAGAGTCGTATCGCACAAGTGTTTTAGGATAACAGATTTGTAAACGAAATCCTTTCTAGCGAGTCCAACTCAAATACAAGGGCCATATTTTGTGCTTTATGCATTTCAACAGTGCCTCCTCTTTAATTTGAAGGGAGATAGATAGAAGGTGAATTTAAAATATGTGAAGACGCTTTCTATTTATTCTTAAACAGTGTTGCAGTTTCAATTTAAATAACATCAATTTTCGGGCAAGAAATGGCTGTTAGTACGTTTGTAAATAAATAATTTTTAGATTAATTGTAACAGATCGATGACGTCACTGCTTATGTTGTAAATACTCGTAGCCAATGCTACGGCACGGCGAGATAAATGCAGTGGTTTGATCGATCTTTAATTCTTTTCATTAGAAATCGCCCAGACTTTTTAAATTTAAGTACCTATTTCAGTTACCACATATTGTCGTAGCGATAATCAGCATTTGTTAAATGAGTATAGTATGATACATAGAGCTGTCAAAGTGGCAACTGGAAGGAAATTTGTGAGAATGTTGAGAATTCGATACGATAAGTACGCTCTTCTATTTGCTTCTTTCACATTATAAAAGTGAGTTTCAAGTGTATTTGTGTAACGAAAAGTGTCATCTGATCAGGAAGTGTAAATTTAAAATGTCGGTGCTTCCTCCACTATTCTGGCTGTTGCTGCATGTTCATTGAGATCAGTTATTCTTCTTTAAATATCGACGGCAATTTCTAATGAAAGGAACCGCGGGAGCTTATCGAATCACGCCATCGCTGTAAGCATTATGGATAGTAGATATTTATTGTTATTTAATATATCGCCGAGAAGTCACGCTTGTCGACACTTTGCGTAGTGAATACAGAATTTAGAATAAATATTGTTTGTATCTTTTACATTTGAGTTGTACCTAATTAGCATAGAATTATTGTTTAGGAATCGTTAATCGCTTTAATTTTGATGTAAGATGAAAACAAATTCAAATGTTACTTTAGTGCAGATACTGTGATTGTAGTTCCAGTATTGTTAGGAGTTGTGTAAATATTATTTATTCAATATATATTTGACAAAGCCGGCAATCTATTTAATAATAACAATTTATTCATATCAATCAATAGTTCAGTTACACATTATCGGGTAGGATCTCCTTTTAAGCAAAAAGTACCTGTGTTAGAAGACCCTGCCCCCTATCTTACCAATTAAATTTGTGTTTGATATACAAATACATATTATGTATGTATGTGTATATATAGTCGGCAATCGTGTCTCTAATCAGCGTCTTCACAAATCAAGGCTCACAAACACCTTTGTTACATTCTAAATGAATTGTTATTAAGTATGTATATCTTCTAAAATACTAAGATAAGTACCTAGTTAATCCTAGATATGGGAAGATATTCTAGAAGCAACAGATATTGTAAAAAATAAACTGCCATTATATACAAAAAAGGAAATATTACGTAAATATAGCTATATTGATGATAATAGCACGGTAAGTTTATTTGAGACTGTGTCGTTCTTTATAATTTTACCATAGCTCCTTATTATTATTTATATATCCTATTAATTCTTGCTTTCAATGTTAAGCTTTTTTAAATAAAATACTTAGTTGAGCCAAAATTTTCCCACAAATAACAACAATTATTACCACTAGTAGGTAAGTCAAACGGGAAAATTCCTGTCATACTGGCAACATTAATACAGTGTATTACCACTAATAACTTAAGCGGGAATATTCCCATTATACTTACTAGTAACATAACACCACTACTAAGTCAATCGGGAAAATTCCCATTAGACTGGTAAAACTAACAGAAATGTTAGTTGCAATGTTGCAAATTTATTTTAATTTTCTTAGATTTTATAAACTTAGAAAGTCTAATTATTCTTATTAGTGGTAAGTCAATTGATGATTATTCTGGTAAATGAGATTATTTTTTGTCCGTATAAAATACGAGTATGATAATCATACAACAACCATACTTACTTTGTTAGTAGCGCTTCCAAAGCCCAAATAGGGCGACAAATATATTTATTCCTTAAAAAAAATTAGATGCTTTTGTGAAGACGACCAGCGAATCATTCCGTTGACCGCTAATCCACGCGCATTATTCCGCTCTCACTCTTTCTATTTGGTGAAACAGAGACGGATATACAAAAACGGTGCGTCTTAAAAACTCCGCCTCTTGAACTACAACCAGGCGTCCAGCTTATATAATCTTTCCATTTCTTCTTATTCAGACAAAAATGGCAATGTTTTAATTTTTTAACGAGAATTTACTAAAATTCAACGGTATTTCAAAACCATAAAGTTAATTTCATATTGACATTCAATCATAATTTTAAGGCGATAAAGTTCATCTTATCTTACTATGATTTTTTGACCTGGTTATGTGATTAGCGGTGTGTGATTGCGCGTTCGCTAGGCTCCCGTGTTTGTTCGTATGTTTGTCGGTCACGTAGCGACGCTGGATGCACGGACGGACAGATTCATTGGGAACATCCCAATCGCTAGTGAAAAAACCCTTTACTTCTAAGCACTCTCCACCGTACCGCCACTCTGAATATAATACGTTTACGTTTCAAACGGAGGTTACTCCGTACTTGTACAAACGAACTTGTAAAATTTTATTGGAACTACTTGTTATAAAAACGTAAAAATACATCAATGAGTTTTGTTATTTCTCTCGTTATTGTAATACCTTCTCCTCATTTAAGAATACGGTATTTCACTGTTATTATTTATTAATTATATTAATCCAAGATATAAGCCCTTTCAAATTTAGTGGAAAGGGAAACTATCAACAAACAAAAATAAAACCGGCCAAGTGCGAGTTAAACTCGCGTGGAGAGGGTTCCGTACAATTGATTGAATTCTAATAGGTTTTCCTGTAATCTACCAGCACTGAACTATATATTGTATTTTTTTTTTATTTTAGGCTCAGTAGTATCGGAGATCAGGGGGGGGGGAATGGTCAATTTTCGTCTTATTTCATGAATAAAATCAAAACTATTCATTTTACAATAACAACAAAAATATATTTGAGATCCTCATAATGAGCCCTTTCATTTGATATATGACACAGTAAAGTTTGCAAAACTTTTTTTTTTAATTTCCTAATTTGTCCCCCGAAAATGAACCTTATTTAAAAAAAATATTATTTACTTTGCACGTATGTGTTTGGGTCATAGGATTACAACATTCTACCAAATTTCACCTGATTCGGTCCAGTAGATTCGGAGCAAATTGCCTGTGACAGACGGACGGACAGACAGACGCACGAGTGATCCTATAAGGGTCCGTTTTTTCATTTTTTGTACGGAACCCTAAAAAGATCCATATACTGCGTTTGAGATTTCACTGCCAATGTACCGCGCGTAGCGAAAGAGATAGCGAGATATCCCCATCACACTCCCACTTTTCTTCATACTAATATTTTAAATGCTAATTGCTGCTTCATTAAATAACCAATTTTCATGCTGTTTTCAGAAAAAGATTTCTTTTTAGCAGATATTACCTATTTGTGATTTCGTATAAAATGTTGTCGAAAAACAAACACAGTGAAATACCCTATTCTAAGGCGTTGCCTCCACGGGCGAAAATATCGCATCGAGTTGACGTGAGCACTCATCGTATACTTGTATGGAAAAGTCTAAGATAAGGTCCTTAAGTGGATATAGCATAGCGATAATATCGGCGCGATGACCTCGCCAGTGGTGACGACGCTTTAGCTGTTTTTTTTTATTAAATAATTTTACGGCTCTGGATACAAGTCCTTTAGAGCCTATCTTTAATTTTGTTCTTTATTCCTAATCCTAACCTAACCCTAACAAGACAATCAAAGGGTGGTGTAGGCCTTTGACTGCTGCGAGGGAGCTTCTGGCGACAAATCTATACGAGTGCACTGGTTTACATAGACGATTGAGTGGCGGACGTCGCCCACACAGTCCGCAAAATAAATATCACTACAGCCGTACTATGACGGTCCACTTTAACTATTTCACACATTGTTCATGTCATGAGCATTTATAACACCAAACAACACCAATTTCATATTATAAAGCCTAATAAAATCAATTTGTAAAATAATTTAAAGCAGACCCCAACCGAACCCCTTGACTTCCCGCCAAAAAAACCCGCTTTAGCTGTGTTGCCACACCAAATGTCAGTGGCCTGTCAATGGTCACATAAGGATAGTAAATGTCTTTATAAGGAACAATAAACAAGGACAATTTAAAAACATCATGTACGATGATACCTGCAGTAGTTTACAAAGAAACTGTACTGTACGGCCGGCCGTTCCGTCGCTCTCTCTCACTCTAGTAAATGCCGCTTTTGAGCGACAGAAAAGGATAGCAGCATAGGAAAGTGCTGATAGATTAACCCAACCCTTAGATTTTGCCCCTCCTAAAAAATGTCTACATCTGGTACTGTTGTTGTACTGCCGCACCGGGTCCCAACTATGCTAGCTAAGCCACTGCCACTGCTTACCGGTCTTTGTGCCATCATCTACTCTACCATTGTTTTTATGGAACGTAGAATGGTATTTCTGACACGATCTGATCTTTCCGTTTAATACATACCTAGCATGCTACGCTCATAGCTCGTTAGCAAAGCTGCATTTTGAACCGGGCTTTGTTCTTTGTTGAGAGACCAAGTTTGGGCACCGTAGGTTGGGGACAGAATACAAATATCGAAGAGTTTCTTCTTCAGACAAGTTAGTAAGTGACCATAAAAAAGTTCTAGAAACCCTAACGTATTTTGGACTTCTTTGTCCAGTCGATTAATGAAAGAGACTTTGGCCCAAAGAAGTGTAGTGTACGACATATTGTATATCCTGCCCGTCTACCGCTACCCAACGTTTCGTGCTACAGCTACTGATTTTATCAGAGATATACTCGTAGGTACACATATTATAGATGACGCAAATGCACCTACTTCGCGTGTCCGAACCCCGATCAAGCGTCAAGGTTGGCCGGTAGCCGGGCTGTTGCGAAAACTAAAAAAATGCCTCGTTGCGTGATAATTATCTGCAAAAGCCAAAAATTGCAAGCACCCAAAGCACAAAATAAGTACTAGTACTCACGTACAGAAGTCTCATTCAGCAAATAAATTCAAAGAAATATGTACTTACTCAATGTAGTTAGCGATATGATTAAATTTAGCTTACGTCAGAACACAACACCTTTTCGTTTAGAAACCTAGACAACCATTGCAGGCCCATTTCATTCTTATTACTGTGGACAAACGATTCGTATAACTGAATAGCACGCGCGCTTACTTATAATGTAGGTAAGTATATTTTCGATACCTAAACAGGTGACACAGGCCTGCCCAAAAGCAAGGACATATTCCTATCACAGGTAAGAACATAATAATAATAATACGAGCCATCACGTGTCCCATTGCACAGGTAAGATATTTTAAAATTATATTATGCGTAAATTCATTGTTAAAAAGTTTTTACTTTTGTTTTCCATACAAATCGTGATACTTGCGTCATCTATGTACATCTATATTTGTGGATTTTATGTATGACGTGATAATAAAACAATGCAATATTTCTACACATATATTATGCTTAATTCTTAATTAGTTCGTACTGGAAATAAATAACATATTTTTTATGATATAAAATTACAATAGAGATGGGGACTGGGTCCGAAAAAAGTATTTCTTTACACCGTCCGTCAGATTATCCAAAAATAATGGACCTATATGGATGTGGAGCTTTTAGTCCACAACCGTATTCTTTCTATTACAAGTAAGTGACCCATTGTTGGGCAAAGGTGCTTTTACATATTTCAATTGATAAATAAATATACAATAAAATGGAATTGGACTTAATTGGAATGATGGTATATATAAGAGTGAATTCAGTCTATTATACTGAGCAATTTTCCCCAAGGAACCTATATCGAAATATGAGCAAAACATATTTTTCAAATTTCGATACAGTCATGTTCCATAGGAAAAGTTGTTCAATATCATAGTTTGAATCCACAATTCAACTTGGATCCTTTTGATTGACCTCCACCTGCTTGCCGTGAAATAAGACATTGTAAATAAAAACTGGGCGTAAGGTTCGTGCAACACAGAATTGGCAGCGTCGCAACGATCGGTTTAAGACGTTATAAACTTTATTTACAATTTAATAAGATATATAAAGGCTTGATAGAAAAGAGATTAGTCACCTCGAATAAACGGGGCGCAACTGTTCGAGCCGGTGCGAGCCGCCGCGTATCTTATGACGTTGTATATAAAGTTTATAATGTCTTGTTATTAATCTGCTTGTCTGCCTCCGTGGTCCAGTGGTCAAGGCGTTTGCTTTGTGATCCGGAGGTTGTGGGTTCAAATCCCACAGGGAAGCATACTTTGTGAAAAGTTGTTTCCAGTCTGGTTATAATATTACAGTCTGGTTATTATTATTGCTTGAATTACCTGATTATCCGAAAAGAAAGATGATTCTGTGCTTCGGAAGGCACGTAAAGCTGTTGGTCCCGAACGCCATCTAGCGTTTGCACCTATCTTAGGATTGGTTCTGGTCTACCCTTTGGGTTGCGGAGGTCAGACGGCAGTCGCTCTGTGTAAAACCAGTACCTAACCTCGTCAAATCCCCTAGGGTAGGTAGCGGACCCCGGGCTGACGCTAATCGCTGACGATGCAACCGGGAATACGCTTGGATGATGATTATTATTATATCTGCTTGTCGCGTCGCTGCCAATCGAAAAAGAGACTTAAGGTTTCAGTCTTACTGTCAAGCTGTATTTTATCTATTATATTTTATAACATACATATTTGCTATACAAACATCAATATTATCTATCCTATGTGTTAAATTATAAAAAAAGGTTATATTGCATTCTGGGTTCAAAAAATCTTAACAGTAAAATTTTAAAAATAGGTATACCATACCTACCCTAACTTACACCACATTCCTAATATACAAACTTATTTTTAATTATAAATATTTTAAGGGGTTAATTACTACATCAGTTTGAATTACTTTTCCCAATAAATGTATATCGAATTAAGAAAAAAAATACATTTCATAGTAAACTAGACGAGACTTCTTCTATTTGTACAGGAAGTGAAGTTTGTTTTTCCGTATTTCGATATACACTTATTAGGAAAAATTGATCTTACACATAATTTAAAAAAGCTTGTATACATACAGGCTGATTTTTTAACCACCAGCCAAATTTTTGGAGCAAGTTCAGTCCATGATACTGAACTACTTTCCATAACAACAATTAACGAAAAACTAAAATAAAAATTCGCCTTTCCTATACAAATCAGCGCTCAGCCAAACGGATTTTGTATGGAAGGTCGAAAAATTTTTATAATATTTTTATATATTAATAACTTTTTTTATAGAAAGTAGTTCAGTATCATGGACTGAACTTGCTCCAAAAATTTGGCTGGTGTTTAAAAAGTCAATCTGCATAGAATACCTACATAATTTAATTACGTTATTCTTTATAAGTACCTAGTTTATTATATGAATTCAAAGCTTTCTAAAAATTCAAAGCATTCTAAAGGTACAAGCTCGGAGCCGACTGCAGACAGCAGCAGAAGACGACGTGTCGCGGCCACATCAAAGGTTTCTATGTATTTCCATGAAATAGCTTTCTATGTTAACGTCGCTAGAGCGCAGATTATTTACTGATATAAGTAAATTAGGTACAGGTCGCGTCATGTAAAAAGAACGCTGGCGTCAAGCTGCGCATTAGGCGATTTATCGATCTATTTAATGAATATTATAATATAACTAATATATTTCTCAATTTACCTACCAATATCCAATTATACCAAGCAGCGAGCGAAAATAATACAATAGGCCTAGTACCTTCGTGCGCGAGAGTACCCATGCGCAAACACACCCCTTTACTTTCATCCAGCGTTCTTTTTACACGACGCGACCTATACAACCTAACGTTTGTTTGACGTTTACCTTTAGAAGCTGAAATCTGCCTGACTTTATTAGGTATATCAGACTAAAATATTAACAGAAACAACACAAAAATAATAACGTGAATCATACAAATAATTATTATCACCTGGCTTAATTAATATCAAGCCAGGTGATAATAATTATTTGTTATTATTTATATAGTAATCTGACAGTAGCTTTTATAAACAATTGACACTCTTTAAAGTATAAGTTACATAATTCTGTTTTTATCATTTGATGAGTGAAACGTTCGCCTTTGACAAAATTTTGGTATGTACAATTATTTATTTATTTTACTCTGTACTGCACACAATTAAACAAATGAGACACACATGTATAGAGATAAATGTTAGCATACAAAAGGCGGCCTTATCGCACAGCAATCTCATCCAGGCAACCTTAGGAATTCCTCCACTTGAAAATTGAATCTTGAAATGGTCAATTCTTGTGGGAGCTGTTTACTCTATATGGATATCTTCGGAGGTACATGGATAAGGCAAGAGTAAATCTTTCGACATCCCCGTAGCATGGCAGTTAATAAAACCACAAAAAAAAAACCGCGCGAGAGACTAGTGCCAGCCCTTACATTATGAAGAGATAGTGGTAGACAATGTCGCTTATTAAACCCTATCGCCAGTGCCATAAGTTTTAAAGACAAGTGGCTCTGGGAGGTAAACCTCGCGACTCAACCCCCCCCCCCCCCCCCCTCCATTGAATTTGGTCAGCACATTGTACACTTCATAACTTTTCTATTTGTCAATGGGTAATTACTGTGACATTGATTTGGTTCATTATGTGTCAGGTAAGCAGCAGACATACCTGGGGAACTACATTGAGTAGATTCTATTTCTCTTCCAGCTCCTTGAATCTGGATTTGAGCTGTTTGGTGTATGCATCCAGACGGTAAGCGTTGACTTCGAAGCGAGACACCTGGGTGTCAATCTGGTCGATTTGCAGAAGCAGGGGTTTTATCACCTGGTTATCTGAAAGGGCAGGGTACACAATTAACTTCTATGCTGGTCTAGGAGATGGAAAAATCCCTACCTCGTTGGTACCATAGGCAATGCAACATTTTTAAAATATCAATTTCTGGTATTAGTAAAATCAAAAACTAAACTTCGGTCAGATTGAAGGATAAGGCATGAAACAACGTCAAGCGGACGCCCCGGACGGGTTCAGTCTGTCTCTGTCATACTCTACGTGCGAAAGAGATACATGATCCGCGACAGTTTTAGCTATCTCTATTGCACATATTGTGAAACGGACTGAACCTGTCCGGGGCGTCTGCTTGACGTAGTTTCAAGCCTAAGGCTGTGCCTAAGGGTGGAATGTCGTTAAGAACCTAATGCCAGAACCTAGAATTTGTAATAAATAATAAAAAGGCATTTTTTGCCAAAATTAGGTAAGTACAGACCATTGCTTAAGAGGTAAAACCTTATAATTATACTTGGCTTGTATAACTTACATTATTTTAGGCAAAGGAATGCCTTGACTTGTGTTACCTCAAATAAGGCTTGAGATACCGTAAAGCTAAAGTTTTTTGCAATTTTAGATTAATATACATTTGATTTGAAAATATGTGTCTACGACTTTTACTAACTTAAGGTGAATACCAAACAGAAGTGGCGCTCTCATTTAAAATAATTTGGTGAAAATTTCCATATTTTTCAATGTTAGGCACTAGATAGCCCTTTAAATTATTTTATGAACTGCCATTGAAAACATTTACAGTTTATATCTTACTCCCTTCTAATTTAGCTGTAAAAGTTGTTCACTGAAACCATTATTGGTGATCCGTCTAGCTTTAAAACTTGCCTTCGCCAAAAGTGGTCACTTTTGGCGGAGGCAAGTTTTAAAGCTAGACGGACTAATGTAAATACTTTAAGTGGTGGTTCATAAAATAATTTAAAGGGCTATCTAGTGCCTAACATTGAGACATATGGTAATTTTCACCACATTTACGAGTTAGGGCCGTACCTGAATTTTCCGGGGTCCAGTGCTGACCCCATTTAAAATAAATCATGTTAAAGAAAACGGAGACATCATTTAAAATTTTGCTACTACCAAGTCCTAGATAACCCTTCAAACTTTTTTGTGAACTACTGTTTATAGTTTATAATGAGAACGTTAAGCTTTACTGCGCACATTTGACAAAAGTGGCTGTTTTTCGCAAATGTGCGTAGTAAAGCTTAACGTTCTTACTTTAAACTGGAAATAGTAGTTCACAAAATAGTTTGAAGGGTTATCTAGGGCTTGGTAGTAGCAAAATTTTAAATAATGTCTCCGTTTTCTTTGAAATTATTTATTTTAAATGGGGGCAGCACTGGATCTCGGAAAATTCAGGTGCGGCCTTAACAATTTATATTAAATGAGGGCCACTCCATTTCATTTATTTTATTTTAACATCATATACAAATACAAGTGTAATGGCGGACTTAAAGTCATTTGCTCCCAACTTCACCTTAAAATGCTAATACTTTGCATGGTTTGCAATAAGTAATCTAGCTTTGATTAACATTTTTTATAATGTCATTGTGAAACAAATAGTAAGAATCATAAAAACTTACACATTTCATTGTATTCAGTGAGAGTCTTGTTAAGGTTGACTGCTAAGTTTCTGAGGTCTGCATACTTGATGATGGTCAACCGGTTGATTTCCTCGAGCACATTGTAATGGTCCTGGGAACATCATGATCATTGTCAAATCTTTTTTAGTCTCCACTGCAGGAGCACGATGCTCTCTATACTACCAGAGCCATATATTAGCCAGAGCAGTCAGAGGATTTGGCCTACACTCTCCATGCTGGCCAGACGGGTTTAAAAGGTCTCATTGATGTTTATATGCTTTGTTTAGCTTGAGTTTCCTAAGGCGCCTTCTACGACATCCACGGGAAGACTTAGAGTGGTCCTATTCTACTGTGCCGGGAACCACACTGCTTGAACATCAATATTATTCTTTACAATATATACCAGTCTGTGGCACGGCAGCAACAGAATTTATCAAGAGCTATTGTCAATACACCCTCCAACAAATATACAAATGGAACGAAACCCTCCCACAAAAAGAACAGAAGTATTCAACATTGCAACACTAAATACAAGAACTCTTAGTACTCAGGAAAGCTTATTAGAATTGGATCAGGCATTAGAGCACATAAAATACGACATCCTAGGAATAAGTGAAATGAGACGATTGAACGAGAAAACCACAGAGTATGAAAACTATATCTTATTCCAAAAAGGCGGAACAGTAAGAGAAAGAGGAGTGGGCTTTATTATCAAAAAAACACTTTAGCAATACATACAAGACTTGATAGGGATATCAGACAGGCTAGTAGTTCTCAACATCGATTTACCAGGATATAAAAAGACATGGACGATCATACAAGCATATTCGCCAACCGAGGTAGCATCTACGAGTGATATTGAACACTTTTACACTAACTTATCGGATGTGGTAAGAGACTATCAAAATAATAACCTCATTGTCATGGGCGACTTTAACGCCAGAGTTGGTATTAAAATGCCTAGTGAAGAAAAAATAATAGGTAACTATGGATATGGCAAGAGGAGTCCAAATGGATTTAGACTGGTTAACTTTTTACTCCAAAACAACTTGACACTACTCAACTCACTGTTCAAAAAGAATCCTAAAACCAAATGGACCTGGGTATCACCAGATGGAAAGCACAAAAACGAAATTGACTACATAATAACAAATAAGCCAATGCTCTTCAGTGATACACACATTATACAAAAATTAAATTTTAACACAAACCACCGAATGGTACGTAGCTGCTTAAGGAAATATCCTATCAAAAAAGCCAGACCTCATTTAACAAGTAAGCTACTGCTACCAGAACAATATGGAAAAAATATAGATCCCTCTTCCATAGAGCCTTTGCTAGAAATAGTTAGCTCAAATAAAAGTGTTTTGGAGAAGTATGATAATTTAGAAAAACACCTATCACAAGGGAAAAAAGGAAACGTGGCTTCAAAAACCAAACTCAGTGCAAAAACATTAAAACTGTTGGAAGTTAGAAAAAACCTAATTGAAAAGAAAATGTTACCGAGTAGAGAATATCGTACCAAACTATCTATGTTAAGCAAAGAGATTCGGGAAAACATAAGAAAAGACAGAAAAACCAGGAGAAGGAAAACGCTTGAAAAGAAAATTGAAAAAACAGGGGGAACAAATAAAGCACTAAAAAAATTGAGAGAGCATGGAAAGGAATGGATATCAAAACTAAAAAATAGTCAATCCAAACAAGCTACAAACCGCAAGGAGATCCAAGAACTTGCTACAGAGTACTATAGAATTCTCTAATCAAATAGAAACTTAAGTGAGGACAATAGAAACAAAAACATAAAAACAAAAGATAAAGAACATGACATAGTCCCACCAATACTTAAACAGGAAGTAGAGAAAGCTATCCTGTCACAAAAATTAGAAAAAGCCCCAGAACCTGACCATATACCAAACGAATTAATGAGAGGCACAATGGAACAACTAAGCCCAATACTTACTAAGCTCTTCAATGACATTCTAAATACAGGCACCATCCCAAAACAATGGGAGGAATCCCACATTATCTTGCTGTATAAAAAAGGGGACAAGGACAACATCGGCAACTACAGACCAATAAGCCTTATATCAAATGTATATAAAATCTTTGCAAAGATAATTTTGCAGAGAATAACAAAAACGCTAGACGATAATCAACCAATCGAACAAGCAGGTTTTAGAAGAAACTATAGCACTACTGATCACATTCACACAATTAAACAAATTATAGAAAAATATCACGAGTACCAAAAACCTATATACATATCTTTCATTGACTATTCAAAGGCATTCGATAGTTTAAAACACGAATACATTTGGCTAAGTTTAAGAGAACAAGGAGTTGAACATGCCTACATAGAATTAATAAAATCCATTTACAACAAAAGCAAGGGTCGCATAAAATTGGAATCAATAGGTGAGTCATTTCCCATAGAAAGAGGCGTAAGGCAAGGGGACCCACTATCACCCAAATTGTTCAATGCAGTGCTGGAACACATCTTCCGGAATTTAGATTGGGATGATCTGGGCCTAAACATTAACGGTCGCCGCCTAAACAATTTAAGATTCGCGGATGATATCATCCTGCTAGAAGAAGATCCACAAAAACTAGAAAAAATGATAAACACATTAGCAGACGAAAGCAAAAAAGTAGGACTAGAAATGAATGCAAATAAAACTAAGCTAATGACCAACTCCACAGAAGTCAACATAAAAGTTTATGGAAACAGCCTTGAGTATGTCGAGGAATATGTTTATCTAGGACAAATTATAGCCCCTAAAAACTCAATGTCAAAGGAAATAAACAAAAGAATTGCTTATGGTTGGAGCAAATACTGGTCTCTAAAAGAGATAATGAAAAACAAAGAAATAAGCATGCATATCAAGAAAAAGACTTTTAACACATGTATTCTCCCTTGTTTGACATATGGCTGCGAAACCTGGGCCCTAACAGATAATCATAGAGAAAGATTGGCAACCTGCCAAAGTGCGATGGAAAGGAGTATGCTCCAGATCAGGCTAAGTGACAAAATAAGAAATTCCGAAATAAGGTCAAGAACTAAACTAGTAGACATACTGACACGGATAGACCATCTCAAATGGAGCTGGACAGGTCATATGCTGAGGTGTAAACAAGAGAAATGGAGCAAGCAAGTCACTCTTGGGTACCCACGGGATGGGATAAGGGGACAGGGACGTCCAAAAACCCGGTGGAGAGATGATATCTGCCTGACCTTGGGGCCCTACTGGAGCAGAGTACCACAGGACAGGGCTCAATGGAAGGAGTTGGACGAGGCCTATGCCATGAGGCACACCGAGCTTAGGGACACCATTTAAATGTGTACTAATTTTGTAAAACTTATTATATATACATTATTGCAAGTGTACCTTAAATTTGGAAATAAAGTCTATTATTATTATTATTGTCAATACTAATGACTCATTAGTGTTGGCAATAGCTCTTGATAAATGAGCAAGACTATGGTACTAGCCCGCTGCTTGATATATTTTTTATCTGGTTTTATCAACAGTGTCATGCTACAAGAGCTGGACTAGTTTCTTTCTATAAAGGAAGGATTTGCCAATCATCACACTGTGCAGACCGGATTCTGCTGCTTGTTCTCTATTACCTACACCTCCCTTAATCACGTTAAAAACATAGATGTTATTGGCGAACACATATAAAACAATATACAATTCAACTAACCTAGTTTTTTGGAATAGCTTAAAAAATTATATTGTTGTAATAGACAGTTACACTATATTTGAGAAAAGCATTTGGTCACAATTTTTATGTTGGTAATACCTGAAATTTAAGGGTTAAGAAGGGTCGCATGGAATTTTTAAATTAATAAATTTTCCACACCCTGTCTACCACCCAAAGTCTCAGGTTAGAGGCGGAAAAATATGAGTAGCCTACTCGTGGCAAATGTGCCAATCTGCTGCTGAGTGAAGTTGAGGCACAACATCAAACTAAACAGTTTATTCTATAGCATTTACTTATGCCTTGCATGGACTGCTTCAGTATTTTAGTTCAGACGACAAGTATTATTTTAGTAACTTACACTGCGAGATTTTAATTATGATACAAAAATTTGTCATCATCATGATATCAGCCACAGGATTTTTACTGCTCCCCTAAGTCTCAAAATGATTGATTGAAAGCAGCATGCACTTAAAGTTTTTCTGCAACTATTCTCGGGTTGTTCAACCATCAGTCCAATCAGAAGGTGGGTGCCCTACACTGAGCGTAGCCACCTTCTGATTAAACTTCTGGTTACTACGCTGTGTTTGCAGGTACATGGTCGCCTATCGAGAACCAAAGAGATCTAATATAAATATTTAATTTCTTTAGTACACTGTGATTACTGATTACCTGGCTAGCAGTCATTTCCCCCTGCAAGTAATCATTTGTTCGTTTGAACAACTGCGTGGCGAGTCTGCTGATCACAGGATCGTGAGGATCCAGCACCTCAAAACTCGAACAACTTGGTGAAACAGGCAATTCTGAAAAACACCAATTGGTACCTAATAAATTTATTTTGGCTCAATAAATTAGTTTATTTTATATCTTACCTTTATTGCGTCCATCTCTGGACCACTTTTCAATTTCATCCTCGGACATTTTTATTTACAGAAAACAAAAATAATTCCTTTTCACTTTTGGTAAAACCAAACCACAGCATAGGCGTAAACTTACGAGTTACTATTTACGATACGAATCCTTTAGGATATACTATAGGTACTATTTAATTTGTGGTTACGAACGACGACTTGACGTTTGACCGTTTGACGTAAAATTTAATCACGTGACCTATGCCGTCTGTCTGTTCGTGTGTCAAAATCATAGACTATAAGACTACAAATTCTATTATTGTACTGTTTAAGTTTTCTTGCAATAGTTGCAATGTTAAGGTTTACTTATCAAATATTCGAAAGTGTACTTTATCACTGAATAAAAAATTGGTTGCCTGTAAAGTCGGTATACGGGCGAAAGTTTTACGTGACAACGACTTCACTCCACTTCACTCCAAACTTGACTTCCACTCGGGCATGGTTAGCCCGCCTAAGAGCGAGAGAGACAGACATAAAAAGTGAAAGGCACGCGTGCCTCTCACTCGCTCTCATTGTGAGCGCATAACGTGAGCGGAGCGTAACGCAGTTTCTTGAAGTGTCACCCGGCTAACCAATTTATAAGACGTTGTCACGTCAAAAACTTTCTATTTCTATTTCAAAGACTAAGACACAAAAAACAGTCACAAGACAAGTAAAATCCGTAATTCTAAAATTATGTGGGTTCATCCCCAAAAAAGTAATTCCATTCATCGTATTGACGAGTATAGTTAGGTCGTTCAGATGGTTAAGTTGAGTCAAATTGTATTTAATATGTAAATGTCTTTTACAGGCTGATATCAGCTCTTTATGTTCATCATGACATGACAATACTGGGTATATGTCCGTACCGTAATCCTTATATTACCGATTACGACTCATTCAATCTGACTTTGATTTTGTTTTTTTTTCACACAGACAAGTTTAGTTGCCTAGAGTTTGTGTGGAAAATAAGATTTTTTATTTAATAGGTCAGACGATCCGATCGATAGAAATGGTGATGTAAGGGTGATTAGGATTCAAAATTGGAAATATTTTAATTTTTATAATTAATTGATTGGACAGAAAAATCTGATATATTTTCATGGTAACAACTACAAGAAATGTTCTTTCTAACAACAGAAAAATATTCAGGCATTATCAAAATTTTCACCCTTCCCCTCTTGGCGGCCAAACGCCTTTCAAGATTACATTCCCATTTTGGTTTTAAGTATAGGACTTTTTAAGTTCCCAAATTACAACCTACGGTCTACGATGCAGTCATCTTTGGAAGCATCCGGATCCGGACCTACTCTAAAAATTAGATGGTATAATCGAAAATTCACTATCTAGTATTCTGAATACCGATTTAAATCAACAGTTCATATGGAATCAAGCCTCCTTCCGTAAATTCTTTTACCGATAAGGTTTTTTTGTCGTTTGTTTGTTTGTCTTATTCTTTATTGTACAAGAAATAGTTACAGTTAAATAGTTAAGTAATAATAGACCAAATTATTTTGTACAATGGTGGACTTATCCCATAGTGGGATCTCTTCCAGTCAACCAAGTATCAGCGAAAGAATACAATTAATAGACATAACGGGCAAAAGTCAACGTACAATCGCAATAAAATACATTTAAAGTTTTAAATCTAAAATAAATTATATATTATATATCTATAATACATAAACTAATACATAAGAAAATAAAGTATCTATAAATATTACCAACTTAAATAAATAAAATACATATACTACAATATTAATAGCTCAAAATGTCTGAGGAACCTTCGTAATATCTTCTGAGGTTAGTTAGATAAGGAATATTCTGTTATAATGTAGATTTTTATACTGGCTGTTTTCCAATCTATGATTTGTGAAAAAAAGGGTTAAAAAAACGATTTGAAATTTTAAATAGAATGGGTTTGTTTTGAATTTGACACAGTTTGTCTAAAAATTTAGTTTATGATGGATATAATAATAAAAAGTATTTTTATACAGTTTTGTAGTATTTGATAAGAAGTAATGTATGAGACAACTGTAGCATATTAAACCATTTCTAACGTAACTATGGCTTTATTAAATAAAATTATACAAGCAATATCTTACTGATTAGTGAGTTTAGTGACACACAAATTAGAAGGTCATAAAATTGTCGTCTATGATAATCTTGCTTGCAGGTCGGATAGGTTGCATATCACCACAATATATAATGTATGAGACCACTAAGTGAGTCTAGTGAGAATATGAAAATTGAAATATACACAGTTAAAAAGAATCATGGTGTTTTATAAAGCAACCAACTGTCAAAATCAATTTAGCCCCACAGGTTTTTACTGCATGAGTCCTGTATATAGGTACTTCGCTCACTTTGGTTCATGCGTAATCTGTCATTTCGAATCTATCTTGTCTATGGTCGAATTCACGAATTATCACGAATAGTCGTATTTTCAATTTCGTGCGTTCGTCACCGACAGTCTGTATAAATGTCGATAAATATAAGTTAGCGAGAGAAAAGTAATTTATTTTATAAACCGTAACTATGGATTTCTATCAAGTGAAAGTGAATAAAAGATGGGTTACCACGGCGATTCTACTGGTACATTTGTGCTACAGCACCGAAGGTACGTTGCACGATTGCATCCCACGTTACAAAAACAAAGCCTTTACCTTTTTATGTACCTAGGTATTCTGTGAGTAATAAACATCTTGGGATTTTCCATCGCGGCATGAGAGTACCTTAGAATTTTAAAGAAGCGCTATTTGGGTGTTTCGCTGGAATAAATAAAAAATTGCACTTGGGTCATTTTTCTTTCGTATTAGATTATGTATGTACCTATATATTCAATATCATAATCTGCACATTTGCGAAGTATATTATGACGTGGAAGGTATCAGCGTAAAGATTTCATGTAAGCCATGCATGAGGTCAGTCAACAGCGAAATGTTAATGATATCAGGAACTGTTGTTAAACTTGCATATTCTAGAACATTAGTTTTGTCTTACAAATTACTTCCAATGCAAACATATTTCTTACCACTTAATTTTTTATAAATTTATTCGTTGTACATACTTGTTGTACTTGTATCTTTTTTATTAAGTTCTTTTTTATTCTATAATAAATATCCACACATATAATATCTGATTAGTTTTTTTGCAAAATACATCTTGCCCTAATAAGATATTAGCAAGGCAGAGTAAAACCATTCAATATTATTGTAAAAAATGTATATTATATGATCTTTTAAACTATGCAACAAATTTAAAGTTGCAGTTTTCATCAATAGATGAGTGTTTCGAGGGGAAGGTTTATATGTATAACAAATAAGTACCTGTGCAAAGTTAAAGCAGTCCCCTAGTATGTATTCAAATATGAGGAATTTGTTTATTTGTCCATCTTTCACATCAAAACAAAGCAACTAATTGTTAAATTTTTTACATAATATGTGACACCAATGAGTTATATCATTAGTTCGCATTTTATCCTGGGGGAAGGTTTCGGCTTTCCACATTAAAAAAAATAAACTTTGTTAAATTGCATATATAGTAACATAATTTCAAACACACATACGGTCCACCTGAACGTAACTGATCACCATAGCCTATGAACAGCTGCAATACTAGGTCTGCCACATACACATAGCCAACCCTAAAGAATTCTGGAGGCCCTTTTTGAAGAACCTAATTTCATGGTCTATCTATAGTAAACCTTATCTCAGAAGGGTGAATAGTGAAAACAAAGTTGAGAGCCAGAACTAGTCTTAATCTGTCCAAAAACAACGCATTTTATAGCATTGTTTACATGCCAAGTATGTTTGTCATGCTTGTGTAACAGAAAATCTGGTGAAATATAGCAAACCAAATATTTATAACACCTTATCTTATCTATGCGTCTACCTGACTGAGTGCTCAATATAGATGTGGACTAAAAAAATATTTTCAGCTCATCACGTTGATTATTAAAAAATATTGTATGTACGTGTATTTTCTCTTTTTTCTGACTAGCAAATAATTACAAAGATACAGGGCATTTAAATTCCGTATGATGTCACGAACAAGTACGATTTTCACTTGACGGTGACGTTATTTACCCCTACTCTGAAACTTTGATACGCTATCTTTGTGAATTTTCACTACTTTGATAAATCGGAAAATATGGGTCCATTATTTTGTGGATAATCTAATTGACGGACAAATAAAATAAAATAAAATCTGCCCCAGTCCCCATCCCTATTAAATCTCTACAAGACATAAGCCATGATGTTGTCAGTGAAGGAAGAAATGAGATAGGATGAGAGAGAGCAAGCATCCAGTAACATGTGGCCACACTCCTTGGAGCCCGTAAAAATAATCATCATTTGCAGCCTTCTGGATCACATTGCGGTGAACAGTGAATCAAAGACATAAATTTTGATTTGTGTAGGATAAATATATACCTATCTTGTTGAAGACCTCCCTATCTTCTATCTCAATCTAAATCCCAACTTGCCAACTAATATTATAAATGCGAAAGTGAGTTTGTATATTTGTTTGTTGGTTTGTTTGTTTGTTTGTTACCTCTTCACGCTTTATCTACTGAACCAATCTACTTGAAAATTCACATACACATAGTTAGGAGTACTGAGAAGGATATAGGGTACCTTTCATCCTGGAAAAAAAATGTTCCCGTGGGATACGCGAGCGAAGCCGCGGGCAAAAGCTAAATCTATATTTGAGAGCTATGTTCTTGTTGGTGGAAATTATTTTTAAATTATATTTAATGCCATATAAATACGTATTATATATATATATTGTTAAATTATATTAGCTGTGTGGTTACCGGCAGAGTAGAATAGGACAACTCTATGTCTTCCCGCGGATGTCGTAGAAGGCGACTTAGGAAAATCAAGCTAAACAAAGCTTATAAACATCAGAAAGATAATTAAAATAACCTTTCCTGCTCAAAATCACTTCTTATAACAGAAGAATCAATGATCTTGTTAACTTTTATCATTCATTCATTCATCCTTCAAGTACCCACTGCTGGGCAAAAGCCTCCTTTTGTCTGCGCCATCCTGCTCTATCACTGGCCATCGCAATCCAGTTCCTCCCAGCAACCTGCCTGATGTCATCAACCCACCTAGCCGCCGGACGTCCTACACTACGTTTCCCATTTCTAGGATACCATTCGGTGACGGCCTTACTCCACCTTCCATCGTTCCTTTGAGCCAGGTGTCCCGCCCAGTTCCACTTTAGAGCCGCAACCCTGGAGAGCACGTCATGAACTTTCGTTCGACGTCGGAACTCGGTCTTAACTTTTATCATAGCTATGAAACTTTTTAGGGTAGGTAGTAAATACCTAAATACTTATGAGAACATAAAATTTAAATGTTCATGACATCTATATCCCTAGGGTTGGTTGACAGACCCAGCCCAAAAAAAATAATACAGAAACATTCACTTCTTTAAAGTCTTTATTTATTGATTTAATATTTATGGCACAATAACCTATTAGCGATTATGGTATGATACAAAAGGTAAAACTTAAGAAGACACCTGACTTGGCGCGGCGGCTTATTTACGCGTTTCTGGTTTATTAGGTTTTTTTCGTTTTACAAAGAATATTTAAGAGTTATTTAAAAAATAAGACATATGATCACTCTATCTATAATTTAAGAACTACGTTCTTGTCGGTGGAGTAGTTTCCATGTCTCCCTCTCTTGAGCCATCCCCTTGACCTCCCTATACGACACGGCGTCAACTTTATGATCACTACCTTATGTTTAATACAATTATAATTAAAAGTTAAAAAAGGGCTAATTTATTGTATTTCTTGACATACATAATAGTAGCCGCTTTAGTATAATTCGGAGGTGATGTAAAGGTAACTTCACAATTTTTAGGGTTCCGTACCTCAAAAGGAAAAAACGGAACCCTTATAGGATCACTTTGTTGTCCGTCTGTCCGTCCGTCCGTCCGTCTGTCAAGACCCTTTTTCTCAGGAACGCGTGGAGGTATGAAGCTGAAATTTATATCAATTACTCAGGTCTACTGTCCCTTGAAGCTGTGAAAAAATCAAACTTCTAAGCCAACGCAATCAAAAGATACAGCCGTTAATGCCGCAAATTTTCGACACTTGCAAGGGAATCAAAACCTACAGGGTGCTTCCCGTGAACTCAGAATCTTGAAATTTGGTACGAAGCAACGTCTTATAGCATAGATAAAGGAAAAATTACGAAAACCATAAATTTTTAGTTACATCACATAATATATATTTTTTTAATAATTTTAAACTTACTACCCATTTCCTCATAAACGCGTAGAGGTATTAAATTGAAATTCATACCAAATACTAAACCTTGCAGGTTTGTACGGAACCCTCGGTGCGCGAGTCCGACTCGCACTTGGCCGGTTTTTTTTTCTATCCAGAAAATTTTAAGCAATCGTGTTTTTGAGTCACACGGCGGATTTTAGTCCGCTGTAAGTTTATTTGTTTTTAGGGTTAAATGTCCGCGCGCCGTGTGTATGTATTGAGTCCACGGCAAATCCACAGCAGACAATTTTTGACGATTCAGGGATTTTTGTCTTTACGGACGAAATTATCTCGTATGTGCAGGCCTTTATGGTGTGATATACGGCCATTTTTTATCGAGAAATCACCCATTATAAAGATATTCACACAATGCTTTTTAAACTATTTTTTTCTAACAATTTTTAATAACTATAATATTCTTATTATAATAATTTAAACATAAATGTTAACTCATATAAATCATAGTTTAATACAAATTCGAAAAATACTTTCGATTAATAAAATAAAAAAAATATACTTCGAGACTTAACTGCATCTATACTATACCTATACTATCAATTCTGTCACGTTATATTTTGTATTATGATTTATGGTTATGACATTATGGGAAAAAGCTTTAGGTAGGTTAGGATTATTATGACTAAAGAAGTAAAGAAACATTATAAGAAAAAATATTATGTGAATGTATGGTTATGACAAATAAAATATTGTACCTACATATAAAAGATATGTGAAACAATACTATAAATTAAAACAATAAGAGTATCAAAGGTAACCCCACGTAATTGTAGCATTAATTAGTAAACAACAATGGATGCATACGCTAACTGCGCATGCAACACGTGCATAACCAGCGTTCATGCAATTTTTGTCTTGTTATTGCTTGGGTGATCCATCTTGTTATTTTTTCACGGAAAAATGAGTTTTCTCCGTATTTATTTTCTCAGAGAGGTTTTCAAAGGTAAATCTGAATTTCATATTGTTAGTTTAGTTAGAGCCGACAGGTTAATGTATCAGCTGCTTCTCTTCTCGCCCAATCGAGGGAATGGGCTAGGATCTGAATCATGTCATTAAGTGGAGGAACTCGATGGCCCTGCATTGCTAGAGCTTTTGCAAGTTAAGCAACCCCGGGCGTGGTCCACACTTGGATGGGTGACCACAAGTACCATGAAAATTTCTCGAGCTCTTTTGTGCTTCGGAAGGCACGTAAAGCCGTTGTTCCCAGTTGTCATCATGTATGGCAGTCGTTAAGCTATGTCAGATGCCGTTCGGCAGCTTGAAAATCTGACACCAGTGTTGGCCACTTACACACACGAAAAAAAACAAGTGAAGTGGCTAGCAAATCCCCGACGAAAAAGTTTGACGAGTCTGTGTGTCTTTTTGTAGGTGTAGACAGACACACATACAAACAGATACAGACGTATCTGTTTGTATGTGTGTCTGTCTGTGGCTTAGTGATTGTGTATTATGTACGAAATTTTTTAAATATGTATATTTTACAAGTGAGGCTGTATCTCTTACATTAACAAAGCAGGGTAAATAAGTAAATAAATATATAGCGAAAAATCACTCTGATTGAACTAGCTCCAAAGTAAGTTTAAACTTGTCTTATGGGATACTTACTCAACGATACTATTTAGTCGCGTGGTTCCCTGCAGAGTAGAATAGGACCACTCCACTCAAGTTTTCCAGTGGATGTCGTAGAAGGCGACTTAGGAAAGACAAGCTAAACAAAGCTTATAAACATCAATGAGACCTCTCCAACCCGTCTGGCCAGCGTGGAGAGTGTAGGCCAAATCCTCTGACTGCTCTGGCAAATATATGGCTCTGGTAGTACAGAGAGGGTCGTGACAAGACTCAGGGCAATTTGAAAAGAGCCATTTTCCAACATGCCCTGGCTGGGAATCGAAACAAGAACCTCCGGATTGGCGGACTAGCGTGTTAAGGCCGTACCTAAATTTTCCGGGGTCCAGTGCTGCCCCCATTTAAAATAAATAATTTCAAAGAAAACGCAGACTAAATAGTGTCTCCTTTTTCTTTGAAACGATTTATTTTTAATGGGGGCAGCACTGGACCCCGGAATATTTAGGCCTTAACCATTACGCCACATCATCATCTTTTTAGTCTCCACTGCAGTCTCCACTTCTCTCTGTACTACTAGAACCATATTAAGAATAAGACATACAAAAAAAACTTAAGCAATTTTTTCCATACATAAAATAGATAACCCGGTCACGTTAGGAAGTACACTCAATGCCTCACTAAGCCAGCTAAAGTTGACAACAAACAAGTCGATCTAAATTGACCTTTCCTCCTTTTTAATTAAACCAATCATCCTTTCGCACGCACAGTGCAGTTTAATTCTGTAACTATAGTCCTCGCGTGGGTGGCCACGTCGCTTTTTGTACCCGGTTGTTGTGAATAGGGATGATGACTAGGTCTGAAAAGTATTATTCTTATTAGTCCGTTAGTTACATTTACCAAAAATAATAAATATTTTTAAATTTTTCAAAATAGTAATAATTCACCTAGATACAGAGTATCTGTATTTAAGTTCCAGAGTGGGGGCTTGTGACGTCACCGGTGTGTAAAAATCGTACGAAAGCGTGACGTCATGCGAAATTTAAATGCGCTTTATCTTCGTCATTTATTGTTTCTCAGAGAAAATAAAAAATTGTGTACCTACAATATTTTTTAATAATCTAACCGATGGGCCTTAGATAATTTTTCAGTCATCATGCCTATTGTTGTTATCTATCCATCTGTCTCTTCTTACAAATGATGCATACATTTTTACTAGATTCTGAGAAAGTACCACTTATCCATAATCCGAGCCTTTCACTTGTGCCGTGTCAAATAATATATACACTACGCGCCATGTGGCTTCCGGCCTAGAATAGAACCACTCCATCTCTTCCTGTGGATATCGTAAGAGGCGACTAAAGGAGTGAGCACAAACATCTCGTGCTTCAAATGCATTCCCAAGGGATCAATTTACATTGCGGCAGAGTCGCAGCGATTCGCCGAAATCGTACATAGCATAATGAACTTTATGTTTATCATAATAATGTTCAAACTAAATTTGAGCTCTAAAAGTCGTCGCGCGTCAAGCGGCGAATTCTCGCAAAGTCGCTGGAAGACGCTGGAAGTTTAGTTTGAACATTATACGATTGATATAAAGTTTATTATGCTATGTACGATTTCGGCGAATCGCTGCGACTCTGCCGCAATGTAAATTTAGCCCTTGGGAACGAATATGAAATTTATTTAAAAATGTACATAATTAATTTTAGTTTTAAAAAACTAAAAAAATAAATTTCTATATGATAGTTCGGTTTACCAGCCTGTGTCATACGGACAGACAGACAAGTAAGTGATCCTAGAAGGATTCCGTTTTCACCTTTTTTTTTAAACGTTTATTATTAAAAAAAGCAGTACAATTACATTAATCACTATCTGCCAAAGTCGGCAGTTGTTCTTGTGGATAACTTACTCAGTTATATGTACATACATATTTCTATTTTATTATTTTTACCAGCTATACTAAGTATCTATGGGAAACAGTAAAATCTAAGCACATATTAATTTATGTGTCATCATCAAATTTACTACAGTTGACGACCTTTACCTTATTTAACTAATTATTTATATTGAAGTTATTACAACAATACTCGTAGTTATACGAGTACTTATTTATTACTGCTACACACATCACGATTTCTACTCTTCATTCATATATACTTGTACGCAGTATACTGTTTCTCTGTGATATATATGTATATAGGTATACATACATACACACACATATACGCCCACAGGACATTTTTATATAAATGTCGTTTTGGCCCATAAACACGCATCGCACTCATAAAAAAACTGGCCCTGCCAGACCCGTCACATAGCAATAAGTTATTTGATACACAATAGTGTTCCCCAATTATATAATAAATAATTCAGCAGCATCGCACCACGTAACCGATCCGAGGAGCAAATCCCTCCACGAATACGACGGTAGGTACGTAGGTTAGTAAAAGTATAAATGCAAAAAATTTACAAGTATAGACTTGTAAATTTTTTCGTCGTGCGTCGTTAATTTACGGACGGAAATAGGTCTATAAATACTTTTAAACTATCGCGTTGCATTATTATTAAATTAATGTATACGGGAATTAAGGGAGGCGTAGGCGTCATCGCTGCTTCAGTCAAGCTGGGACCACGTTCGGTGAAACCCGAACGAAAAGTCAGCAAAATAAATAAAAAAAAGGTACGTTTCGCGTTAATTCCCGTATGCATTAATTTAATAAGGAAATAGGTCTATCAAGAACAATGAAAAATTGTTTTTCTTGCATAAACAAATATGAATAGAAAATAAAGTGTGGGACTTTATTTTTGATTCATATATTTTGTTCCACATATATCTACACCACAACATATCTAGGGACATAAAGACAAGTAGTGTTTTTTTAATATAGTCTAAGTGATTTTTACTTCTTGCCTTTTTCACATTTTTGACTACTTTTTGTGGCAATTGATTATATGTAGACTGGTGTGACATATCTCCTTTCACGGTTTCCGTAATAATTTTTTGACTTTAGGCACCAAAAATTTTTTTTTTTTAGATAGTCGGGTTGGGTGCAGAAACTTTCTTTTCCGTTTATGCTCACTATTATCAAACTGTTCAAGGAAAATAGCCATTTTCACCTTCACTTCCACTGGCAATATATTGCATATTTTAAATAAATTTTCATAACTTTCAACTGATCGCTTGACCTTATTATCAACCAGTAGTTTCAGCATCCCTGTTTGAATAGCTTTAATTTTATTTAAGTGAACAGGAAACGTAAGTCCGTACTCTCCCAGACCATATGATATTACTGCATCAGCTAATGCGTAGTACAATATATACATAATAGCCCTAGATATTACATACTTCAGACTGTAAAGTTTACTCAGAACTGATCTCAATTTATTACACACCAAATCAACATGGAGATTCCAACTAAAGTTGAGGTACAGGACCCTAAAAATTAAAGGTGTCCGACCTTTTTATCTAAATGTTCGCCTGAACTGACTGGCCTGTCCGTGTTTTCAGTTTGAATACTGGCAACGCTATCTACATCTATGGGTATAGGATGCAGGATGGATGTAACATCTCTCCGAGAGCGTTAAGGCGTCCTGCGTAACAACTTCCTAATTCCAGTCAAGATGGTATTGTGCTCGGCTAAATCTAAAACTATCGTACTAGAAAGTGGGTGTTCAATTGTCCAATAACTCGCTTATGTGGTAAGTATGTACTTGATGTTTTGTGAGCATGGAAGGGATCCTTACTGAACTGGGTTTTTTTGAGATGAGATGTATGTATCTAGCATGGAAGGGACCCTTACTGAACTGAGTTTCTTTGAGATGACATGTATGTATCGAGCATGGAAGGGATCCTTACTAAACTGAGTTTCTTTGAGATGAGATGTATGTATCGAGCATGGAAGGGATCCTTAATGAACTGAGTTTCTTTGAGATGAGATGTATGTATCGAGCATGGAAGGGATCCTTACTGAACTGAGTTACTTTGAGATGAGATGTATGTATCGAGCATGGAAGGGATCCTTACTGCACTGACTTTATTTGAGATGAGATGTATGTATCGAGCATGGAAGGGATCCTTACTGCACTGAGTTTCTTTGAGATGAGATGTATGTATGGAGCATGAAAGGTATCCTTACTGAACTGAGTTTCTTTGAGGTGAGAGATGTATGTATCGAGCATGGAAGGTATCCTTACTGAACTGAGTTTCTTTGAGGTGAGAGATGTATGTATCGAGCATGGAAGGGATCCTTACTGCACTGAGTTTCTTTGAGATGAGATGTAAGTATCGAGCATGAAAGAGATCCTTACTGCACTGAGTTTATTTGAGATGAGATGTAAGTATCGAGCATGAAAGAGATCCTTACTGAACCGAGTTTCTTTCGGCGTAGCTTCTCTGCTGTAGTCAACGAACTACTATGGAAACTATTGTTATAGCGGCCAACTTGTTGTTATACCGGCACAGAAATACATAGTCGTCACCGATTGTGAAATGTTCACACATTTCAAGTGTCTAGCTATTACGGTAGAGATAAAAAATATAAAGCCCTGTGACAGACGGACAGGCAGCGGTGTCTCAGTAATAGGAACCCTAAAAATCCTGACTACCTCGTTTATAGCAAGGCAACACTTATGTTTTTGCTCGATTTCCATAAGCTTCTTCCACTAATAATAATTTATGTTAGAAAAGAATTGATCATAATTATGCGACGTCCGTGTCCACATAAAACCAGGTCGTCCAACTAGTCAGAGGTCACTGCTTGGGACCTGGCGGCTTCACAGGACCAGTTCCTCGTGTCCAATGTTTAAGGCTAGAGAACTCACCAGTGGCGCCCTCATTTTAAATTAATTTTATTAATTCTTAAGCTAAGCTGATGCTTAAATTCTGTTTTTATGAACGTTTAGGTAATCCTTTTGTAGGTTTTATTAAACCACTTAAAACATTTTATTCAATCGATAAGTAGGTTCAAAAATGCATTTAAATTTTAAACTTTCTTGAGCTCCTCCGTGTTTCGAAAGGCACGTTAAGCCGATGTTCTTGGCAGTCACCATTGTATGTATTGCAGTCATCAAGCTATGTCAGCTTGAAAAATCTACCACATGTGTTCACCACTTCTTGTCCAATCTAAGTGATTCTAATACATGTAGTTTTTAACTATGTACGTAAACTCAATTAGCACGTAAACTACATTAGTTAAACAAGCAAAACTCGTATGCTACAATAAGTATTCCGAGGGAGAGGCCTAGTTACCTGTAGTATAGGTTTCCCATAATGGGACCTAATTTCAGAAACTAGTCTCTTCACAAAGTCTACTATGAAAGGACACTCAGAACAAGAGTTGCGAAATACTGATAAGTAATTTAGTTACTTAAGAGTCCTCTTACCCTAGACAGAATCAGAGATTCCCAAACAAACGTAGTCTACGTTTTACTTTGAAACGACGTGTCAGATTTCGGTAAAAATTTGTGACTTTAAAGAAATTATCTAGGGTTATAATTGGTTTTCACAGTCAAAATATAAACTTGAAAGGAATATTAGTGTATTAATTATATCATTTTTATCATCAGTATGGAAAACTTTTACACCCTTATATTTTCTTTCAAGTTCATATTTTGACTGTGAAAACAAATTATAACCCTATTAAATGTAGACTACGTTTGTATGGGAAAGTCTAGGGTAAGGGGATTCTTAAGTATCTATTGTGAAGAGAAAATAAACGTTATTTTTTTTAAATTATCTTTGTGTTGGCATTTACAATCTGACACTAATTTTGGCCTCTTACACGGAAAAAAAGTAGGTATAAACAATATATTCAAATGAGGGCCTCATTGGCCCTGGTTCTAGACCGTAAGCCACGTTTAAGCTATAAATATAAAGTTATCGACGAGGCTGTCTAAACCTGTCTGTACAACGTATTAACGTACAAAAAAGGATGAACTCAAGGACAGAGTTAGCGGCACGCATGTCACATCGGCAGTATTTAACGCACATGTCTATCCTATAGACTCGTACTGCCTTTAACACATGTATTTACGCGTCTATAAATAGGGTACTTGCGTCAAAACTATATCGAGTCAAGACAAATGATGTTTATATCACGGCAAAACTGAAATATTGAATCTAAAATTAAGCGAGGAAGCGCGAAATGTCATATTAACTGGACACAAGAAGTCTAGCTTGAGCTTGGCGCGGGTCCCTCTTAAAGGTTTGTTTACTTAGACATGTGATAATTTAGGTCATTGATTGTCTTTTAAATCACTAACCTTGTGGTATTAATCACTCTGACTCATTCGCTCTAGGTTAGTGGCACTCCAAGTGACGTCACATAATTTAATAACGCCATTTTTGTAATATATTTAATTTTTAGATCTTATTGGTATATATCTGAGTTTTGATCTTTTAAAGAACATAATTATTAATTACATGTTTGGCAAATAAATGTTGAATTCGATGTTATAATGTGTTTTGAAAATAAGGAAGGTCATGTTTCCTAACGTACGTACAACAGTTTTTACATCTGTATAAAAAGTCTTTAATTGACTAGAACTATTGTTTAGAACTAAAAACCGCAACAATGACAGAAGCCTTTAGAACCATTTAAAGTTATCAGTACTGGTATGACTTGACTCATGGCTGTGAGGACGTCATTAGCAGCAATCACCACTCGGTCTTCGTGGCTTAAAGATAGTTGGCCAGTAGCTAACACCGAAATCACAGGTGAAGCTTAATACATTTTACGCATAATGGTCAGTTTCTTACAAGCTGGTCGGGACAAAAAAAAACAGAATGTACCAGCTGCTTCTCTTCCTGCGCAGATCGTAAAAGCCGATTGAGGGATTGGAGCAGAAACTGAATCATATCTGTGATCATATCAATAGGCGATGCGGCATGAAATCCATCACTATTTTGATTCCCTCATTATTTGATTTCTTTACGCCCACTAATACGCTAAACTTGGCCTTTGAGGTTTATGGCCTTGGGCTATGTCTGTCCCGTCAGCCACAACGGCGTGATAGTGTATCTGTGGCTTACGACGTTACGCCACATAAGTAGAACTTATGGAACACAAGCTAAACAAAGCTTATAAACATCAATGAGACCTCTCCAACCCGTCTGGCCAGCGGGGACAGTGTAGGCCAAATCCTCTGACTGCTCTAGCTAATATATGGCTCTGGTAGTACAGAGAGGGTCGTGTTCCTGCAGTGGAGACTAAAAAGACCTGATGATGATGACTTTCGAGGTTTCATGCACGCAGGCAATGGCGAATGGACCAACTCTCAAACGAGTTATTGCACGCCTCATAAGCGGAGCGTTGAGGTAGTGCTCTACTCTCGACATGTCAAAAAACCCAGTCTTTCGAAACTTAAATGACTTTTTTTTTTAATATAACACTTACAGGATAATATGAGTGCACTAATATGAAGTTAAATAATCTGTCTAGCACATATGGTACATTTTATAAACAATTAATTTGTTTAATATAATGAATAATAACATTAAAACTAATCATTCTTGGACGTCCGTGAGTCTGTGTTTATGTGACCATGTATGTGGCAGAGGAATTGGTCGAAAAATTCATCTTACCGGAATACTTTTGTTTTTAATATATAAAGTATTACACTGTTCTGATTCCTAGTTAATATTAGCGTTCTAAGTACTGTCGTTTAATTATAATTTATAAAAAACTAATATACCACTGTATAAAAAAAAATAGATTATGAGGCGTGCACTTTTGGATTTTCCAAACTATTTACGTATATTTTTTGTGTAATCTAGCAAATAAATTATTGATTGATTGATTGATTGAGTGTTAAGTAATTACTTCTTTTCGCGTCGACTGTACTAAATGTTGTCACCCCAGTTAAGGTCCACTTTGATAACTTTCTAGTTTGCGGCCATCAGGCACCCTTGGACAAGTAAGCTTGAGCTCCGGCTAATAGGGTTTTCAAGATACAGTAATAAAGTACTCAAATTAAATAATGAAATAAGAAATAGTGAAAAAAATACCATGCGAGTGGGACTTGAACTCACGACCTTGGTCTAAATACGACCATGCTCTTACCACTAGGCTACCAAGTGTTTAACCCCGCACGCCGAATTTCTTCACTAATGATTTCAACTCAGGATAGGCCCATGGGAACATTTTTCATAAAATTCCTTCATACAATACAACTTCGCGCCCGGAGCGACCACACCGCATGCGCTTATGTCACTCCGGGCGCGACGCCGTTGCTCCTGAATGCACATCACCGCCAATCGGTTGTAAAATTATAGCGTTTAAATTCCTTAATATTTTAACTATAACAAAAGTTATGTAACTTGCCGGTGATACGATATCCCATGTACTTTTTTAACCTATATCATAGTTTATGCAGCCTTTAAATGCGCAACCAGGCATTTTTATGGCATTTACAAGTATGAAACAAAAACGAATGAACTCTTCCGCGGACCGAGGACGACTAAGTCGCGTTGGCCCGCAAACCGACTTTATCGGGTCAACGAGTTGGTGCCATTTCTTCGCGCGATCGGCCTAGTCCTTACGCTAGTAATATATAAGTCAATGTTCTTCACCATTTCATATTCCTATACCTAACACGCATTAGGCTTGCGTTTAATCTTGCTACAAAGTAAGTTTTTTTAACTTGTATTCTTCTTGTTGAGTTAAAATGGTATAAAGATTTAACATAAACGTAATATATGTGGCGAATCGCAATAAGAAACTTGGACTGTTTATTACACTACACACTAAGCTAGGTAACAAAAATTTTCAATTTGCCAACCAATACAATAAAACTAAATTTCACGCGGACGAAGTCGCGGACATCAGCTAGTATTAAAATTACCATCCCACCACACCCATTGTTAACTTGACAATATAAGTGCATATGTCACAAAACTGTAATTCACTTTATAAATTGAGCGTCACTAGTAGTTCATTCAACTGCTATTTCCACCTCATACGGAACTCTGCCTTATGTGTACGACTTAGAGCTCAAAATAGGGATTAAAACGACCGGTCAAATGTTGGTGATTAAAGTATTACTGTCAAAGCAATTAAGCCTTTATTATGCCTCGTTACGTTAGTGATACTGATAATAAAAGAAAGTTGAGCGGTTATATGGCGGGGTCTCTATCTAGATTATGAGCAACGTAAAAGCTCCTCGTATAATACCTTCGTTGCGTGGCATGACCAGTTTAAACCATCAATTCTTAACCCTTAATGTGCAAATTTTGCGATTTTTATAAAACTTATAGTCTGACGAACATAGAAGAAAAAATTGCTTTTATATTCGGCCAAAAATTTTAAATATTGAAAAATTCACTTAAAAAATGACAATATTTTTTTAACATTCAGATTTTTTATTATACCAAAAGGAGATTATAATTGATTAAAAATAAAATTAAAAGTAATAACGTGAATTATTTAAAAAGAATAATTTCAGTAGATATTTAAGTACTTACACTAAAGTCGTAGTGTTGCTTATACATCGTGTTAATGAAAGAACGCAAAACCTCTCAGATGGTACCTTAGCCCATGTAACTGAATAACTTTTGTTCAACAACTTTCACGAAATCCAAAAAAAAATCGGATTTTCATACAAATTGACTCGATCAGCAGATCAGTATCAGACGGCTTTATCCAAAGACCAAGAATATGAAGTTCCTCAAAATGGGCGTCAAAATACTTCTGCAGGGTCGGCAACGCGCGTGTGGCACTCTCGTAGTCCTGTTGATGCATGCGTTCATAGGCTACGGTAACCACTTACCATCAGATGGGCCGTATGCCTGTATGTATACCTACTTAATTGTACTTTTCCCAATGCTGGGAAAAGGTGTCTCCGATTTCCATCCAATTATCTCTATCCAGAGCTGTTGACTGACCACATAATCTGCCCAATCACTCTAGAAAACGTCATTCGTATTTAATTATATAAAAAAAATATTTTACAAAAAATAATATTTAATTATTAAAAAAAAAAAAAATTTTCAGCATGGAACACAGAATACATAATGGAATCGGGGTCATCGAGCCACATACGGCCCCACATTATGACGTTGGATCGCCAGCGAAGAGAAGTAGCCCCAGTAGACCCGGCCGTCAGCACCACAACAGTACCTCCGCCACCGTCCTCGTCGGTGCCGTCAGCAGCCGCCAACGCTACCACGCCAACGACGGTTGATGACAGCAACAGGACGATAAATAAATCCAGTAATGCACGTAAGTTTTTCACTTTCTTTTTACCCGACTGCGGCAAATCCCAAAAGAAGGGTTATGTATTTGACCTGTATGTATGTCTGACTGTATGTTTCCTCGTAACTAAACGGTTAAACCGATTTTAATAAATTATACGTGGTTAGATTCGTCTTATCCACAAGAGTGTCATAGGCTATATTAAAATTATTCCGTAGTCGGGTTTTAGTTTTTTAAACCATATCTTGTTAACTTAAGAGCTTGCTCTTCTCGGTGGAGTTAAATGGAGATGCCTCCATTTCCCTCTTTTCTCTGCCATCTTTTTAATGTCTTGTTGTCGTTTTTAATGTGTTTCAAACTCCTCACCCTTCCTTAACTTGTTGGGAAAACTTCATACTTGGTCTTCCCCTACCTCGTTTCCCTTTTATTTTACCTTCTAAAATTATTCTGAAGAGATTGTCACGTCTTATTAGATGTCTAATCATCTTCCTTCTTCTCAAATAGCTTTTAAAAGATTTTACATATTTATTCTATTCGTTTTCTTCTTTGCGTTTCTGGCATAAATCGGGTAGTGAGTGCCATGGGTCAAAAGTAAATTAGTGAAAGAAAACGTCAGATAAATAAAGTAGAGGATCCAGTCTTACGTAGTGTTTGCAATTAAATTCAAAACAACGTAGTTTGACCAAAATGTAATCAAGAATAATGATATTAGTATAATATTACTATAGAACTTAAGCTTAAAACACTTATTAACGCTACAGCAAAAGATTTAGGGGTTTTGACTCAAACTTTAGGGATAAATATTTTTGAGAGTTGGTAACACTGCGAACAAAAGCATTTTGACAAATTCCGAAACTGTGACGCTTCGCTCGCATACTTAGATGGCAGAAATAGGTGAGAATTTATTCTGCTAAATATACGAGTATCATACAGAAATGGTATACGTGTAAAAACGTATTAGCATATTTAATTAAGCCGTAACAATAAGCGATCAAATCACTTTTCGTCCGTGAAAAATTTTAATTCATTCTCGCCAGAGCACTATGAACTTTATGATATTAGTTATAAGGAAGAATATAACGTTGATAAGTATATTTTGAGGAACTGAGCCGTGATTGGTTGTCAGCGTTACTTGGTACGCAATCGTTTCGTTTTCTCGCATTGTCCGAAACCACCAAGGCCGATTGTCTCTTCCGCGTCGAAAGCGGCGAAAATTGACTAGTTTGCAACTGAGCTGTGAGGGATATCAATCAGTGGCGGAATTGCAGTCAGTAGTTGTATCATCCGCCTCTTTCTATTCAGTAGTGGCACAGAATAGGTACTAGTACCACGCCGTACCCACGTACAGAAGTCTCACTCAGCAAAGAAATTTAAAGAAATATCTCCTCAATGTGGTTAGTGATATGTTTTAATTTAGCTCACGTCAGAACTCAGCACCTTTTCGTTTACTAAAAAGTATCAAATCTGTTTATAACGAGTGACAAAAAAAATACCCGAATGCAGTGCCTAGGGAGCGTAATTTCTTTAAATGTCAGTCGCAGAAAATGAGTTGCGTAATTTCTGCTGCATTCGATTTCATACTAAAGTCCTGTTTGAGCCACATGGCGGCAGAAAATGAGGTGTTATTTTGCAAATGTAAATCAGATGACAATCCTTTATTATTATGACAAAAAGCTGATCTGATGATGGAGCTGGAAGGTGGCCATAGAAACCCTGTTATAAAACGACGCAAGCCTATCGAGTTTGGGCTTATTTGTCTTGATAAGTACAATAAAAGCTTTTACAAATTATTCACTTTCCTTACTTTTCAATTAATTTATTGCATTTCATTATGTACATTCGTTTTAAGGCCGTACCTAAATTTTCCGAGGTCCAGTGCAGCCCCCATTTAAAAAAAATCATTTTGAAAGAAAACGGAGCACTGGACCCCGGAAAATTTAGGTACGGCCTGAACTACTAAATGTTAGGTACTGTCGTTTTGCGCAAATGTGCGAAGAAAAGCTTTACGTTCTCCCATTAAACTGTAAACAGTACCTACCTAGTTAATAAAATGGTTTTAAGAGTTATCTAGGGCATACTGGAGAAAAAAAAAATGAATAATATTTCCGTTTCCATTCAAATAATTTATTTTAAATGGGGGCAATACTGTGGACCCCAAAAAATTATGTATCATGGGCATTTAGCAACTCTGCCGAATGAAAACGTTCTTATTAGCGGGTATGAGTTAAATGGCCCAACAAGGTCTCACTTTGTCAATAAACAAGTTGTGCAATGCATGCTTGATAAAGATATCAATCAGGCACCGGAATAATGTACCATTGCCATCGTACTCATAATAATTTTGAGGTAACACAATTTTCTTTGCAATGCAAGTGGTTGAATTAGAGGGATGGTGACTTTGAGCATATATTCTATACATCGTGTTAATGAAAGAACGCAAATCCTCTCAGATGGTACCTCAGCCCATGTAACTGAACAACTTTTGTTTAACAACTTCAACGAAATCCAAAAAAAACATCGGATTTTTATAAAAATTTACTCGATCAGCTGATCAGTTTGTATGAAAATCCGAATTTTTTTTTGATTTTCTGAAAGTTGATGAACAAAAGTTGTTCAGTTACATGGGCTGAGGTACCATCTGAGAGGTTTTGCGTTCTTTCATTAACACGATGTAGATGCACTGTTGCCGCCTAAAAAATGGCACCGGAAAAGCAAGGCATAAAACGGTATTATGCCTTGTTTCACTCTCATTCGCTCGGTGGCCGCGCGCGTGACGTTACGTCAAAGATGCCAAAGTGCGTGGTGAAAATACGGGTTTATTTCCACGGTTATCTCAGTTACTTAAGGATTAAATTAGATTAAACTGTATGACACTTTAGAACTTTTTTCGCAATACTTGAAATGGTATACATCTACCTATGTACGTATTGACACAGGTACATGAACTGTGCATCTATAGAATATATGATCGAAGGATGGTGATGAGTAAATTCTCGTCCAGCACCACATTTCAAACGCTTCTAATCTATCTCTATACTCGTTAGTTAGTCATCGTCCACGTTTTACACACGTACAAAGCAATACTCCATACAAATGTATTGATAAATGTTTTACGTTAACTTTCTTTGATTAGTGAATATAGTCTTAGTGTGCCTCTCAAATTTGATTGAAGTCCGTTAATAAATAACCCTGCAGCAAAGTACCCCTTTTCTCCTCCAATAAAAAATCGCAATCGACTAAAAAATAAATAAATCAAGGATCTACTGGCAAGGGAAACAATCAAGTAACAGAAAAAGGCTGCACGTACAGTTTGACGTCATTGCCATTAGGTTTAGCGCGTACGAAAGGGATGACGAGATGTCCCCACCACGCTGTCACTTTTCTTCATAATAATATTTGAAATGCTACTTACTGCTTCATTTAGTCTTCAATTACATTAGGTATTACATTCCAATCCGTTTAGTCGTTTTGGCACGAAAGCGGAACAAACAGATCGATACAACTTTCGCATTTATAATATTAGCAGAATGTAGTTTGTTTTTATTAAGCCGTGTGCTTCCCGGAAGACTAGAATAGGACCACTTCAAGTCTTCCTGTGGATGTCGTAGAAGGCGACTTAGGAAACACAAGCTAAACAAAGCTTATAAACATCAATGAGTCCTCTCCAACCTGTCTGGCCAGCGTGGAGAGTGTAGGCCAAATCCTCTGATTGCTCTGGCTAATATATGGCTCTGGTAGTATAGAGAGGGTCGTGCTCCTGCAGTGGAGACTAAAAAAATACCTTGATGATAATGTTTGTTTTTAAGTCGCATACCTCCGCCTTAGAATGTAAACAACGTCACAGTCATATTAAGTGAACAAGGAGACAATCGCTCTGTAAAAACGTAGGGCAAACAAGATGCCACCTGTGTACTCCAACACGATAACAAAAGCAGTAAGCAGTCTGCTCAGTATAGACAGTGACATCATTGTGAAACGATAGCCATGTTGCGCAACCAAATTCTAGAAAAAACAACCTAATCCCCGTGAAAAAATAAAGTATCCAAAGGATATTACTTACAATCAATATAATTTAAAAAAAAACAACCGACTTCATTTTCTTTGGGGAGTTTCTTCCATATCTTCAAAGTTCTTCATCATGTCGTCACTATGATATGAGACCAACTTGGTAGTAAAGGCTTTCAAACAAAAAAAGAATCATCAAAGTCGGTTCACAATTGGCGGAGATATTGCGTAACATACATACAAATACAAATTAAAGAAAAAATACAGGTCGAATTGGTAACTAAATTGCCTCGAATCCTTTTTTTAAGTCGGTTAAAAGAACACTTCAATTTATTTGTCTCGGTATATTTATTGGTAAGTATTTGGGATTTCACGTAGTTGGCATTTTTTATTTTAATTTAATTAATTGCTTTTTTAATGTACAATAGGTACAATCTTAACGCTAAGCGCTGTACATACATACATACTATCACGCCTGTTTCCCACAAGGGTAGGCAGAGACTATGGACCTCCACTTGCTACGATCCTGACAGACCTCTTTCGCTTCATCTAAAATCGCTATCTACCAGAAATAAAATTAATATCTTTGGGACGTATAAGAGAAGGCGATAAATTCCGTTAAGGCATTTTCCGTTTGTGATATTCCGATATAGGTATTTTCCGTTTCCATTTCCGTCGAAATGAAATCAACTAGACGCATGACGAGGCTAGCTGAGAGTTGCGTTGCGATTCGAGGGCGATTGATTTTATTTTAGAGTCGGATGCATTCAATAAAAATATTCCGCACACATTTAATGAGTGTCTCACGGCCCCAGCAGTTGTTGACGCGTTAATTAGTGAATCAGCCACGTGTGAAGGCCCTAGTGTCTTTGTCATCTGTGCTACGTCTCTTAAATTCCATACCATAGAATGCTATTGTCCGGTAAGATACATAGAAACTATGTTGTAAGTGACGCGGGATGATTTCATTCCATTTATTCGTTTTTAAAAAAAGAAATGTATATATGTATGTAATATATGTATATATGTAACAATATGGAATTCAAGAGCATAATCATACATTCTATGTATGGTCTATTTCCGTCACTTAAGACGATACACGGAGTCCAGTGCTGCCCCCATTTTATTTGTAGGGAAACGGAGATATCATTTAAAATAACCCTTCAAACTATTTTATGAACCACTGTTTACAGTTTCAAGTGAGAACGTTAAGCTTTAGTTTGCATTTTTGCGAAAAACGGCCACTTTTGGCAAAAATGTTTCCGTCAGCATTTTAGCCACCCGGGAACACCACCTTGTGGGTAAAACAAGGGCGAATGAGGTTGATAAAGCCGTGAAATTAAGTAATATTTTATGATTATTGAAATGTTTCACTTCAACAGTACAATAATAATTTATACGCATGACTCAAGGCGTAACCCTATATCTTACACTGTGTGTGTAGCTATGTATGTGAGACTACTGCGCAAAAACCTAACATAGTACTGCCCAGTAGCGGCGTTAGGGTAGGGCGCGGTTGGGCGACCGCCCAGGGCGCCAGATACAAAGGGGCGACAGAGGCAGTTTTTAGGCAAGGGGGGGGGGGGCACAGGTAATAATAAATAGCGGCTGGTTAATGGCGGCAACTTCTAGACTCTTATTTGTATGCACCCCCCTTCCCTCCCTTCGTTTACAATGGGGCGGCAAATTTTAAGAATCCTATATCTTACTTGCACCTTTCCCCCATCGGCAGAAATAAATCCTATAAGATTGAAGCCTAAGTCAGAGTCTGAATTGCAGTTTGGGGGCGGGAGGAGGGGGGCGGAAAAATCTCGCCCGGGGCGCGGTACTGCCACAGTATTATAATAGTTATACTGTGGTAGTGCTGCGCTCTTGTGCACCAGGCGCAGGCGCAAGGCAAAAAAAATGGTGCCACCATGTTTCTGTTCGAAGTGCGTAAATGATGTTACGGACAAAATAACATATTTAACGACCTCTGTGGACAGTGGTCTTAGTGGACACCGGAGGTTCCGGGTTCGATCCTCGTTAAGGTCAAAGTGGAATATGATATTTTTCAAATTGACCTGGGTCTTGGATATTTATCTATATTATATGTATTTGTTATAAAATATAAAATATAGTCTCGAACTAACATTGAGGCTAGCTCAATCTATGTATTTGTCCGTATAATATTTATTTATTATATTTACAAAAAGGGGAGGCTTTTGCCCAACTATGGGACCTGAAAGGCTAAAAAAAATATATTTATTTTTTATTTATATACAGGAGCTTTTTTCAAAACCGCAATTTTTTACGGCGAATGCGATTATAATTTTTATATTCAATTTGAGTAAACTCAAGACAATTTGTTCGGAATAAACTATTCCTTAAAACATTTGTATCTAAATACATAATAAATTGTATTGTGAGACCAGAGTACTTATCGAGACAAGTGAAATAAGCCCAACTCGATAGGGTTGCATCGTTTTATTTATTTACTAGCAGTGCCCGCGACTTCGTTCGCGTGGTTGTCGGAACGTAATGTTATATAGCCTAAAGCCTTCCTCTATTAATGGACTACCCAACAAAAAAAGAATTTTTCAAATCGGACCGTTAGTTCCTGAGATTAGCGCGTTTAAACAAACAAACAAACAAACAAACTCTTCCGCTTTATAATATTAGTATAGATAACAGGGTTCCTATAGCCACCTTCTGGCCCCATTGTCATATCAGCTTCTTGTCGCTATAATATTGCATTGTCATCTGATTTACACTAGCATACACAATATCATCTCAATCGGAAATCGGGAAGTGGGTCAACTTAACTTGCAAGATTTGACCCAATCCAAGCAATCATACAAAATTCACGTTTAAGGCCGTACCTGAATTTTCCGGGGTCCAGTGCTGCCCCAATTTAATATAAATCATTTCAAAGAAAACGGAGACATCATTTAAAATTTTGCAACTACTAAGTCTTAGTATTTTATGAACTACTGTTTCCAGTTTAAAGTGAGAACGTTAAGCTTTACTACGCACATTTGCGAAAAACGGCCACTTTTAGATAATGTGCGTAGTAAAGCTTAACGTTCTCACTTTAAACTGTAAACAGTAGTTTATAAAATACTTTGAAGGGTTATCTAGGACTTGATAGTTGCAAAATTTTAAATGATGTCTCCGTTTTCTTTGAAATGATTTATTTTAAATGGGGGCAGCACTGGACCCCGAAAAATTTAGGTACGGCCTTAAGTTCATAATGTCCAATTCTCAAAATATCCAGATCTCAGAATGTCCAATCATTAAAATTATCAATTATCAAAATGCCAGTCTCAAAATGTCCAGACTAAATTGGATAGACAATTAAATAAACGCACAAGATATAGTTTTAATAAACGGGCAAGTGCGAGTCGGACTCGTACATGAAGGGTTCCGTACCTCCTTACAATGTTTATAAACGCTTATGAAACACGTTTCTTGTATGACGACCCTCTTTAATTTTTAACTTTTTTTTTCATTTTTAGTATTTGTTGTTATAGTGGTCATAGTAATACATAATCGATGTAAATTTCAAGTATCTAGTTAATGCCATTATGAAGGTCAAGTTGAAAACGCTGAAGAAAAAACACGTTTCTTGTATGACGACCCCCTTTAATTTTTAACTTTCTCTTATTTTTAGTATTTGTTGTTATAGCGGCCATAGAATTCCATAATCTGTGAAAATTTTAAGTAGTTATCTAGTTAATCTATATCTATGCTTCTATACTAATATTATAAAAAGGAAAGATTTGTACCTATTTTTGTATGTTTGTAATGAATAGGCTCAAAAAGTACAGGGCCGATTTAAAAAATTCTTTCACCGTTGGAAAGCTACACTATTCCCGAGTGACATAGGCTATGTGTGTACCAGGGGCGAAGCCGGGGTGGACTGCTAGTGCCATTATAAAAATCTAGTTTAAAACGCTGAAAAATACGTATTTTGAATGACGACCCGCTTTAATTTTTAACTTTTTTTTTATTTTTAGTATTAGTTGTTATAGCGGCTACCGTAATACATAATCGGTGAAAATTTCAAGTGTCTAGCTATTACGGTTCAAGAGATAGAGCCCTGTGACAGACGAACAGACAGCGGAGTCTCAGTAATAGGGTTCCGTTTGCACCCTTTAGGTACGGAACCCTAAAAACTAAAACCAGACTAAACGATACTCTCTCCACACAGCATGATTCGATTTGCAAATTAAATAAAAGTTTGTTAAAAAGGTCCTTTGCCCAGCTGTAGGACACAGTAATAGGCTAAAAAAACATTAAATGTCCTTGTATAATTTTGTTAAGCACATGTAAATATGTACATACATACTCCCTACGTGCGTGATTAGACGGACTAGCCTCCGGCGCGCGCGCATGTTTTGTGCTAGATATGGCATGCTTGTGTTTGGATGGACACAGAATACATATGTATGAGGCACACGAACGGAGCATATAGAGGTATGAATATACTATAGACTCCTATTTGCAAATAGACTGTTGGACCATTGAATATAAGTGGACAATATTTAAAATAAACCATGGTTTGTTGTTATCCTATCAGACGAATGGCGTCTTCTTCGATGACGTCACACGTCGTAAACGTGGTGTTTTTACGAAATTTCTGTAAGTATGCGCGTATTACCTGTGTATGACGTCCTATGGGTTTAAAATAAATTATTTTGTACTGTTAAGAAAATAAAAACACACAAAATAATGTCACTTGTCATTGATCACATCCATTTTGAACGTGATTTTAGATTGATAGTTAATCCTCTGGCTCAGCGACCCGAAGTGGATGTTGGCCTCCGAGACGAGAGAGCGCCATAGTTTTCTATTCTGAGCGATATCTTGCCAGCTGACAGCTTCCATCTCCCGCAAATCAGCCTGCACCGTATCGCTCCAGCGATATCCCGGTCGACCCACTGGTCTTGGGCCTGATCTTTTCCATATAGGCTGCCTTGGCGCCACGATCCTGCTTCATTCTTTCCAGATGCCCAAGCCATTGCAGATGGAGCGCTTCAGTAACAATGATTATACTCGGCTTCTTTACCGGCTCCTCTATCTCCTCACTTTATCGGACTCTCCGGCCTCCGTCAGCATTTTTAGCCGGACCGATGATTTTACGAAATATTTTGCGCTCTGCTACCAAAATATAATACGTAACTTATATGTTTAAGGCCTTGTCGTCCCACACTGAGGGGATGAGGTGCGGGGCGATCTGCAAAGCACCCGCCATGCTTTTACATATTTCGTTTGACTGTGAAGCGGAATCACAATACTAATTACTACTACTTATTACTAATTTGACTTTTTAAACATTAGTAATAATAAATTAGACCCAATACTAATATAATGATAGAATAGAAAGAAATGAATACAATAAATAATTAAATTAATGATAACATAATTGACATTTGCATGCCTAGACAGGTTAGAAGTGTGATCTAAATATTGTAATTAACAACTATTGTAACCACTTTTACAGCAAATAAATATATTATATTATATTATTATTATATTATGTTATTATATATTATATTATATTGAGTAAAAATATTTTTTTGATATCATTTCTTAACATTTTTTATCATTCTTAAAGGTATATTGATTTATTTTAAAATTTTAAGAAGGCGGGCACTTTATTGCCTATCCGAACAAACCTCAAAAAATGTTTGAACGCTTAGAATTACTTCAGGTCAAAGTTCTAGTGAACAGAAACACATGAAGTTTCGGCAGTTCACTTCGTATTCTGCCTTAAATGTAATTTAGAATGAGAAATGCTATAAAACAACATATAATCTCGCTCATGTTATATCAGACCATTCGGGCTGTCGGGTTTTTTTTAATAATTACTTGTTCTAGTCAGTATTTCGCATCTAATAAGCTACGACGCATATTTTTTTAAAAAAACTTGTCGACTAGACTAGATGGTGACAAATGGTATTCTACTCTGGCGTCATAACAAATCAATGTAATTAAATGAGTAAGTACAATTTATTGACGTCATGTTTGAAAGGTGTCGGCTATTTGCTGGGAATCCTTTGTTGCAACACATCACACGGTTTTGCATAATCACCGTTTTTAAACAATCGCCTCGTATTACAATTTTTGTTGCATCTCAATAGGAGATATTACTGCAATGTTCTGCCGCCAGTGCAGCATTAGCGCAGACCGTAAACAAATATATGACAATGACAAGTAAGTAGGTACATCAAAGTCGCAATACATCTGTACAATTAGGCGGTGATCCCACTGCATGGCGCACCGTCGCGGAGCGCGGCGCGGCAAATTTTTAACATTGTATGGAAGTAGCTCAGTTTGCTGCAGTTTGCTCAGTTTGCAGAAAACACGCCTACGACCTACTGAAAACGTGTCACCGCGCGGGAGCGTCAGTATGTAGAAACCGCGCTCCGCGACGACGGTGCGCGGTGCAGTGGGATAACCGCCTTACATAGGTATAAGGTACCTATTTAAATGACCGTAGGAAGCCATAACACCGCAGCACAGGTTTTGAATGAGTAAATAGTAGTAATAAATAAAACTATTAATATTAAATACTTTTATATTATTTGTAGTGAAAAAATATGACATGTTGATAGAATCACAGCAGATTGTTTACTGTATTTGCTAGTGCCGCTATTTTCTCAAAGATGGTTGACGCCAGGCAGGTGGCCGGTTGTAAAGCTATAGCCAAATCTATTTTTATAATTAAATCTATGTCAACAAACATAAGTTTGGAGAACATTGGCCTTATACTGGTAATTTGCTCCGAATTGTAAACATCGGTATACTCGTATTCGTAGAACTTTTCCCGCTTTGCTGTATAGTTCAAAAACCACTCACTTTGCTGGCCTTTAAGAGGCTTGCTTACATGAGCTAAAAATGCACACACACACACATTGAAACTGTTTGTTTCAGTCATATTTTTTAAATTACAGCAAGGGTGAGCGAGACGTCCGTATAGTATCAGGCCTCGGACGGTACAATACAATACTCGTAGATACACAGGCAATGCGCGTGTGAGAATTCCAACGATACGGAAAATAACAGTGTTTTGGTTTATGCAATTAATTACGGTTTTCATAAAATTATTTAAATATCAAATTTCATGATACTTTTCCTACTCTGTACAGCGTATTGAGACAATAATGTAAGATACATAACTTTACACATATGCTCGTGTGCATGCATTTTTTTAAATCTATACTAAAATTATAAAGCGGAAGAGTTTGTTTGTTTGTTTGTTTAAACGCGCTAATCTCAGGAACTAATGGTCCGATTTGAAAATTATTTTTTTGTTAGGTAGTCCATTTATAGAGGAAGGCTTTAGGCTATATAACATTACGTTCCGACAACCACGCGAACGAAGTCGCGGGCACAGCTAGTTCGTTATAAAATACGGTGTTAATTATGATATTTATGATCATCATCTTATTTATTGATTTATACAGCATTGCAATTCTCGGAACAATATCTAAATGATCATTATCTTATATACATACGTCATACATCATCATTATCCGAGCGTATTCCCGGTTGCATCCTTAGCGGTAACGCTTCAGAGCACAGGTCTACCTTACCTACCTAGGTTACTGATTTTTTACTCAGAGCGACCGCCGTCTGACCTCCGCAACCTAAAGCCAGAACCAATCCTCGATCTTACATACGCCTTTATCCCAATGGGGTAGACAGAGCTTCAGGATCATAACACCGGTCGCATTTCTTCATGAGATCGACCTATATTAACTCTCTACATTTCATTCCATAGTTTTTCTCGGTCTTCCTCACCCTGCAGCCATCTACTTTCAAATATACGGATCGTCTTTCGTTACTTAGCCAGATTGTACTAGGGACCGTTCAAAAATTACGTAAGCACCAAAGGGGGGGAGGTCTTTAATTTGCTTATTATTTTTTGATAACAAAGGTTTTGTAAGCCTCTTAATAAACAAACAGTTGAAATGGGTCAACCAAAAAGGTTTACGCACCCACTAATAGTGTAGGTATGTTGACATCGTAATAACGTAGTATTTTATAGTTGACTACATAGTTGTTGTAGTAATTGTCGTTGTACAACGCAATGTTAAATATTATTGTAACTATTACGAAATTACGATGTACGATTTTTATGAGTAATCTTATTACTTTAAACGAGCAATTCTTACAATTCTTTTTTATGGTTCCGTACCCAAAGGGTGACATCGGGACCCTATTACTTACGTAGTAACCAATTATTAATTTGTGTTATTACTGTGACTCCGCTGTCTGCCCGTCTGTCCCTCCGTCTGACACAGAAAAATCCGCCATTTTGTTTTTTCTTAATTTTGAATATACCCGGTGTCACTCTCACAATTAAGATTAATCTAACGACATTTCTCTAGCTAATATCCATCAAGCCGTTTAGACTACGTTAGGAAAAACATAACCCCCCTTCTGGCGCAGTTGGGTGAAAAGGAGAAGCTTCTCAATTCCAATGTATACAGGTTGATTTTGAACCTAGTATCTATTAGAGCAAAATTTATAGGTTGCTTTAGCCCCGCTACTCATCAGCCAGATCTGTAGTTCCGTGTTAGGGTATAATACTCCTATTATTAACTACCTCTCCAGGTATGTGACAAGTTTCCAACTTGCCTCAAATACCTACCAAAAAATTCGTGCCAGCTCGAGGACCATATATTAAATTAAAAAATTCATATTGTGTAATAATATGTATCATGTTTCAAAATAAAAACCAAAGAAGCCAAAAATCTGTCATTTGAATGTAACTACCCGTTCCGGGCTTGTGGCGGGCGGCGCGGCCGCCGGTTAGCGGGGTGAGCAACGGCCGCGCGTATAGTAAAGTTAGTAGGTTAGCTATATATTAGAAATGGGGGAGAAAGAGTAGTTGGTTGTATTATATGTTCCTCAATAACTTCTCAGTTTTTAACCGATTTAGATATACATATTTTTTAAAACAGACAATAGATACAAGTTGATACCATTGTCACCAGGTGAAGATCTGATGATGGAATCATCAAGAAATTGAGTAAACCTCTCAAATATTCTATACACACATATAGATAGTGAGTTTGATGTTTTGACAACCAGAAATTCAGTAGTTTTTTTTATTTGTTTAATTTGAGTAATGACTTCAGACGTATCACGACTTGCCCTAATACCAATCTTCTATTGGTATTAGGGCAAGTCGTGATATGTCTGAAGTGCCGCTTCATTCCTGAAGATTGCAGTCAGCTCTTTAAATCTTGATTTGTTCATGAAAAGCCTGAACAAATTTTCTACCGTTTTGATGCCAGCCCATTGTCGGATGTTCCTCTCTCTGTCTCATCTCAGCGTATTCCTAGTTGCATCCTCAGCCATAATGCTGCGAAGCCCGGGATACCTTTCCTGCTTTTTAGGGTGCCGTAGAAAATTAAATAAGGGTCATTTTCGGGGGATAAATTAGGAAATAAAAAAAAGGCCTTACTGTGTCATATATCAAATGAAAGGGCTCGTTACGGGGATCTCAAATTTTTTGTTATTATTGTAAAATGAATAGTTTTGATTTTATTCATGAAAGAAGACCAAAATTGACTATCGCCCCCAATATGACCGCCCCCTCTGATCTCCGAAACCACTAAGCCTAAAATTTTGAAAAAAATACAATATATAGTTTATTGGTTGTAGATTACAGGAAACCTTATAAGAATTCAATCAATTGTACGGAACCCTCTCCATGCGAGTTTAACTCGCACTTGGCCGGTTTATTCGCCTTTAGGTCAACGATTCTATTATTGGTTGATCCTGGGTTCTTAAACGTTGAGACTACATATTAGCAGGCCTGTGTCACTCCCCGTTTAGGTATCGAACATGTACCTACATTATTACTATACGCGCAGGCGGCCCCTCCGGGTGGTAAATTCAGTTATACTAATCGTTTGTCCAGAGTAATAAGAATTAAATTGGCTTGCAATGGATGTCTAGGTATTTATACGCAAAAGGTGCTGAGTTCTGACGTGAGCTAAATTAAACCATATCGCTAGCCACATTGAGTAGATATTTCTTTGAATTTCTTTGCTGAGTGAGACTTAGTAATTAGTATTATTTATTTATTATTATTATTATTACTGATAATATTGTGGTTGTGTGTAAGAAGTTAATTATGCCTAAATTAATCGTAATGAGGCAAAAAAAAAACAACGGACACGATAAAAAATATTTACCAGCAAAAGATAAACAAATGTGAACGAATGTCATAGGCAATGTAATTAAAAAGGTTACCAAGCCTTTATGATTAATTGCATTGCTTACGACATTCGTGTTTGCACGTTAATAATTATAGTACCTACTTCGTTATTATTACCTTCCGCCGAGTGGTTTCAGGCAGAGTAGAATAAAATTACTCCAAGTCATCTCGTGGATGTCGTAGAAGGCGACTTAGGAAACAGAAGCTAAACAAAGCTTGGGCATCAGAGAGACCTCTCCAACCCGTCTGGCCAGCTTGGAGAGTGTAGGCCAAATCCTCTGGCTGCTCTGGCCAAGTATAGTTCTGGCAGTACAGAGAGGGTGGGGCTCTTGCCGTGGAGACTAGAAAGGCCTGATGATGGTAATGATTACCTTAAGGATTCTTCTTATCGAGTGTGTTAATAGCTTATTGTAATTTGTCTCATTTCACGTAATTTACCTTACTAAATATATATAAACATAGATAAAATTGAGCGACAATATATCTTTCATTCAAAAAACGTATTTTACGAGTATCTCATGTCTCAAGAATTATAACGTATTTATGTAATTCTCTTATCTAACGTGATTGTATCACAAAACGCCTATTTAGATTTAAAATTATTATATTTTTTAGATGACCGAAACACAGTTTAAGAACTGCCTGCTTGTAACAACTTATTTTACTACTTTGCTATTCATTAATTCTATCTTGTCATGTACATTTTTATAGAAGAAAGATATGTGACATTCCACGGGTAAAGGTACCTTATGGACGGTGGCGCTTAAGACGTTTAGAAATCGTACAATTAACTTCGCTTATTCAAAATCGTACAATGAACTTAGCTTAAATAAACACAATGTCGTAAGTGCCACTGTCTACTCGTATAAGGTACCTTTACCCGTGGAACGTCACATATACATATATTTATTATGGCCGTTGGTGTCAGATTTGTCAGAGTTTTGATGGTAGGGTAAACAAAGGAACAAATACATTGCTTTCTATGTTTATTCCTTTGTTGTCTGAATCTATTCATAACGTCACTAAGTACCATGTTATTACTATTTGTGATATTTAAATACCGTCTGAAGTCTAAATTCTACCTCACATTTATCTTTTTTGATAGGGAATAAAAAACTATCGCTCATCTAAGCGTGTGCCCGATTGCATACTTATGCTTCTTCGGGGCAAGGGGTCCGCTTTCTGGAATTTTCTTCTCCACCTCACATGGTTTTCGGCATAGCTACGAGTTTAGTTGTGTCACAATTGGCACCCATATTACGTATATTTGGCTACGTCCAACCAGCGTCTCTTAGGCCTAGAGCCGGGCCCTTCTGCAGGAGCACAGAGCGGTGAATTATCATCATCAGGTCTTTTTTAGTCTCCACTCCAGGAGCACTACCCTCTCCGTACTCCCAGAGCCATATATTAGCTAGAGCAGTCAGAGGATTTGGCCTACCCTCTCAACGCTGGCCAGACAGGTTTGATGTCGGAAGAGGTCTAATTGATGTGGTTATAAGCTTTATTGCTTGTGTTTCGTCGCCTTCTTCGACATCCACATGAAGATTTGGAGTGGTCCTATTCTACTCAGCCACCACACGGCTAAAGCGGTGGATAAAAACAGGACAGCTACTCATAAAATGTTCATTTATTGTTACGAAACTTCGTGATAAGATTTGCAATAAAATTACGTAGGTGTTTTCACAAACCAAAGCCGGATAGTTTTTATGTTTTCTTATCACATTTTGTTGATTTACAGTTTCCTGTTAGCATCCAAAATAACGCGATAACATGAATGAATATAATTTTTAGATTTTTAGGTTATTGTTAGTCATGCAAGGTCCTTTTTAACCGAGTACTTACATATACATATAAAGCCGTGTGGTTCCCGACAGAGTAGAATAGGACCACTCCAAGTCTTCCCGTGGATGTCATCGAAGGCGACTTAGGAAAGACAAGCTAAACAAAGCTTATAAACATCAATGAGACCTCTCCAACCCGTCTGGCCAGCGTGGACAGTGTAGGCCAAATCCTCTGGCTGGGTCGTGCTCCTGCAGTGGAGACTAACCTTCTGTCAGTCAGCGAACTAGTTAACACTAGTTTACAATTTTTTTAATTTTTTGTGTTGCGCATATGAAACTTGTTGTTTTTTTTAGATTTTTGTATGCTAAATACGGATCTGATTATGATTTTTTTCTAGGACGTCAGAATTGGAAGTATTGTTATAACAAGTTTCCAAATTTTACCAATTTCACCTTTTTTAATTTTTTTTTAGAAAATAAACTACTCTGCTTATAATTTACTTTTATATTGTAAAATAAAAGATCACTCTTCTTAATCGAAATAAAATTTGATTTATCCTTCTATCATTCTTACGTACACACAAACCTAAATTAAAAAGTTCCAAAAAAAGTAATTGAATTTATAGTAAAATTTTGAAATTGGCAAAATTTACGAAAAATTAATTTTTAACATGCGATATTTTAAAACTTAGACGTCTTAATTTTTTTTATAACCAGATTATGTGTTTTTTGTACTGAATTCTTTATGAAACCGCTGCAAGTATGTAAACAGCAAAAACTTTGTAAACTAGTGAATACTATAAAAAAGCACCTAACTTAAAAAATGATCATCGCGCAAAATGGCCATACGAAATGTACGTATATAAAATAACTGTCGCATCGTCAACTATGGGCCAATGTCCTATGACGCAGCGTCGTACAGTAGCCGCTGATTGGTCAATAAAAAAGAGCTGACATGTCTTAAGACAAAAGCTCCTAAATAAATAAAGATTAAAATAAGTTTGGAAAATCCAAAAGTGCACGCCTCATAGCGGTCACTCAATTTTCATTAAAAAAAAAAAAACAGAACTTGAATATTGCATGTTTATCGGTGTATTGTGAATAAAATAAAAAATTTACTTTTAAATCTTCGCGCCATTGCCCACACAGAAAAGAAAGGTACTGCGCATGTATTGTCAACGAACCTTTTGTCAACGAACCTTATTTACATAGATTTAGATATACCAACGATAGGTGGATTTCAGTTTATTGCTAATTATAATTAAACTACTTTTAATTAGACCGTGATTTTCGAAAGGACTTAGTTTTAGATAATACTTAAGCGTATGAAAAACAGAAGGGTTCGATTTGTTAAGTTTTTCGGGCGTTATCGTGACCACGCCAGTTTCCATACATACAGACACACGGACGTCCACGAAATAATTTTCTTAAACACTTGTTTTATTATTTTAAAGAACAAAATGTCCTTTAAAAATATCATGACTGTTGAAACTAGTGTTTTTTCTTGACATTTGTGTGTAAATATTATTCTACAAGTACGATAAGAAATAAATACCGACATTTTTAGTTTGAAAAATCACTTGATTTTTGTAAGGCGAGAGTAGAGCACTACCTCAACGCTCCGCTTATGAGGCGTGCAATACCATAGTATAATAAAACAAGGTATTCTTTCCCCGCGGTAGCACAAGACACAAGACTACGTCACGAATGTCAAGAAAAGTGTTACCACTGATGTTCTTTTCATTCTCAATTAGTTAATGCAAATTAAATAAAATATTAACTAACTTATCGCTTCTTTTACATTTATTCGTCTTTCATATTTAATAAAACAAACAAAATCACAACATTCTTTATTCAAATTTCTTTTTACTTCTTTTCTTACTTGCCAGTTACACATTCGTACTCATCATACCAATAACATTGAACAAAAAATGTTACCTGTATTTTTATAATTTTAATTACGATTAAACTACATTGAATTCGACCGTGATCTTCGAAAGGACTTAGTTTTGGATAATACTGAAGCGTATAAAAAAAAATGGACTTGATCAGATAAGTTTTTCGGGAGTTATCGTGACCACGCCAGTTTCCATACATACCGACACACGGACGTCCACAAAATGATTTTATTAAACATTGTTTTTATTTATTTAAAAGGCAAAATGTCTTTTAAAAATGTCATAACTGTTGAAACTAGTGTTTTTCCTTGACATTTATGTGTAAATATTATTGTACAAGTGCGATAGAAAATAAATAGACACATTTAGTTAAAAAAATCACTTGATTTTTGTAAGGCGAGAGTAGAGCACTACCTCATGCGCTTCGCTTATGAGGCGTGCAAAAAAAAGTCTATATCGGTGTTGGCGAAATGCGAGATGTAGTTTTTAAGTACTTACTACCTACTTGAATGTAGTTTTGAAACATCTGTCTCAGTATTTCAGTATGATTTTCCGTACCCGAAGGGTGCAAACGGGACCCTATTACTGAGACTCTGCTGTCTGTCCGACTCGCACTTGCCCGTTTATTTGTATAATCATGTTCTTATGTAACCTTGTACCTGGAGGAAAATAAACGTATATTTTATTATTTATACTTTTGGTGGGGTAATTTTTTACGATTGATTGTTTAAAAAAAATTAAAGAAAAGAAAATTTAAATAAATATGTTCCAAAGCAAGCTCGCTATTCGCCATAACAATAACATTGTTCGCAATCACATAACAAAAATACCTATATAATATGCTTTGATATAATATTAGATTATTTTTCATATGCATGTGTGTGTACCGTGAGAACCGTCGCTGGAGTAGGTAATATTTTCAGTTTTTATGGTCTGTCAGAGAATCACCTATTATTGTTGTTTAATATATTTTATTCGTGTAATTAATAATAGTATATTGCTATGCGATTTGATTTTCTTTCTTTGCGACTTTGTGTTTTGTTTTTACTCAAATGCTACATTCAAAAGCGATTGTTTTGATTAATTTTACTACTTCATTACGATTAAAGAAAAAAAATTTTTTGCCACATCAGGTGCAGTTTTATTACTTATGCAACTATGCTTTTTTATGCTTTTCTCAAAGGAGTGCCTCAGCATGTCTTTTTTGCATTTTTATTTTAATTATGTTGTGAGCACAGCGAAATTATTTTTTCCTTCTCTCTCACGCTTATCTTATTTACTTAAATATAAATTATGTTTTCTGTTACTGCACTATTAATTGTACTAGTGTGTTATTTATTTATTTATTAAAAAACTTTATTGTACATCAGCGATACTCATAATAAAATAACAAAGATAATTTTACAAATTTATCGGCGGCGGAAGGTGGCCATAGGAACTCTATAATAGAATTACACATCCCCATCCAGTTTGGGCTGACTTCATTTGTCTTGATAAGTCTTTCACAATAAAACATCGTACAAAAACCTCTTTTTTTTTACTTTTTTATATTAGGTGATTGTTTTTAGTGTTTGATTTAATTAAATTAATAAAAAGCCTTTCGACTTGAGAAGAAGAAGAATTAGGTAGGTAGCTTAAAGAAGCCAAGATCCGTAATGAATTCAATTCAATTCAAAATATCTTTATTATCATAGGATATTTATAATATCTCTTAATAATAGTCACTTTGTTTTGTTTTGCACAAATGTTGACGTCAAATCGTTACTTAAAGCTAAGTTTACGCCGCTTCCTAGGCGCAAGTGCAGAAGAAGCGGCAACAAACTGCACTGCACGTTTTCTCCAAAGACGTCAACTAACAAACTAAAAACTTAAAATTAGTTATATAGATGGACAGAGATTACATTGTTTATTATGTCATAATTAAATTGAATTATAAGAATTACGAAATTTAAAATAATGTCAATTTGTAAATTTAGTATGTACCAATGTACATAAATTATGACATGTCTAAGTATACAAACCTTTAAGAGGGACCCGCGCCAAGCTCAAGCCAGACCTTTTTGTCTTTAAGATAGTCATCGGTCCTATAATAAGCCTTCTCACAAAGTACTTTCTTGAATGAAAAGTAATAATCATCAAATATATTCGTACGTTATATATTTTTGAACACACTTGCTCGTAAAGTGGATCTAATTTCACCGGTTGATATATAAAGCAGCTCATAAAACACGCGTGTGTTATAAACGCAAATAGGTAGTGAAGTTATAACTGCACTATTTGCTATTTATATGCTACGAATTGGTGTATTTTTTCAAATTTCGAACTGGCCCGCCGCGCGGCGCCTGCCAGTAGGTGGTGCGCCGCGCTGATTTTAAAAAGTAAAACGGCGGGAAAGCAACAGTGTGCATCACAATTTATGGTTAAAGTTTATTTAAAATCAAAAAATTCAATTCATTAGGTATTTTCCCTCGCAAGTGTGTTATAAACGTCGTACGATATACGTGCGTATATTGGTTATACACACTCTGCTCTATTACGCCCTCACCTTCGGCTCGAGCTGAAATTCCGCCTCGTGTGTTATAACTACCATAACGCACTTATTTCATAAACAACAAGTTTCATAGGCCTATGTCCAGCAGTGGACGCTGTGCGGCTGAAATGATGAATGATGATGATGAAGTTTCATAGTGAAGGCCCAAGAAATATGCAAATGGGCCTTTGCTATGGAACATTAGCTTAATTTGAGGCTAGCTTAATAAATGTAAAAAAAAAATATATATTAATATTTTACCAGGTATTTGCTAATGCGAAATTTTATATAGGAATACGCTATTGTAATTTAATTCTGCCGGGTAAGTTTCATACGCGAGTATGCAAAAATGTACTTTTTTCATACGGTCTAATTAGTTTGCCTGCGAATATAATACTACTATATCTACTGTTTATTAAATTATACACATATAGGTACCTCTAGATATTTAATATACTTACTCTAGCGAATTTAACTATATGTAATTTTTGATACAAATATACAATAGGGACGATGACTGGGTCAGAAAAGTATTATTCTAATTAGTCCGTTAATTAGATTATCCAAAAAAAAATGTACCCATATTTTTCAGTTTATCAAAAAAGTAAAAATTCACAAAGATACAGTGTGTCAAAGTTCCAGGGTGGGGGCTTGTGACGTCACCGATGTGTTAAAATCGTACGAAAGCGTGACGTCATGCGAAATTTAAATGCGCTGTATCTTCGTTGTTTATTGTTTCTCAGAGAAAAGAAAAAATACGTGTACAATATTTTTTAATAATCTAACCGATGGGCCAAAAATATTTTTTCAGTCATCATGCGTATTACAAAATAGGTATACGAAAAATCTGTATCGACAACCCAGAAGAAATCTACTGACGCACTTTTTGAAAAACCTATGGTCTCTGGGAAAAACTAACACAGGAACTATATCAAGTGCCTTGGGGGTTCCGTTGCAATGATTAAAAACATTATTTATGACTTATTCATGATTTATTTTTGATAAATTTTTGGCATTGTCACCTCTGTTTTTATGATTTACTGGAAGAAACCCCTGACAGGGATAAGCCCGCCTTTGTTCTTATTAGGTTGTATAGGCTGTTTATTAGGTTGTATTTTTAATTGTGCCTTTTTGTGTACAATCAAAAATTAATCTAGTTCAACAGTATAATATCTTTTACTCAGTAATTTCTGTCGTTGATTTCAGAGCCTACAGCTGCAGTGACTGTGGTCCCGATGCTCGGCGTCAATGGCTCCGGCATTCGCAACGATAATCTCACAGGCAACATGCCCAGAGTCAGCGATCCCATAGATCCTGATGATGGTAAGTCATATGTATAAATCCCACTGGGAAGCATACTTTCTGAAAAGTTGTTTCCAGTCTGCTTAGGATTGCAATATCCTAAGCAGACTGGAAAGCTTGAATCACCTTATTATCCGAAAAGGAAGATGATTCCGTGCTTCGGAAGGTACGTAGAGCTGTGAGTCCCGAACGCCACTAAGAGTTTGTTTAAACCTATCCTAGGATTGTTTCTAGTCTACCCTTTGCGTCGTGGAGGTAGCAGTCGCTGTGTAAAAACCAGTAACCTCATCAAATCACCTAGGTTTAGGTAGCGGATCCCAGCCATGTTCATGTTATGTGGCGTTGCCCTGAAGAACCCTGTTACTTGGCCCAGCAAAAGCTAAGTTATACCACAAAATAAATAATACTAACGTACAGAAGTCTCACTCAGCAAAGAAATTCAAAGAAATATCTACACAATGTAGCTAGCGAAATGGTTTAATTTAGCTCACGTCAGAACTCAGCACCTTTTTGTATAAATACTTAGACATCCATTGCAAGCCAATTTCATTCTTATTACTCTGGACAAACGATTCGTATAACTGAATTTACCACCCGGAGGGGCCGCCTGCGCGCATAGAAATAATGTAGGTACATTTTCCATACCTAAACGGGGAGTGACACAGGCCTGGTTATACCTGGGGAAGATTTCAGAATGACCTTGTGAATGTGTTGGGTTGACTGAAAAAGGTTTTGTTTTGTATTAAATACTTACTCGTATATACCTATGTAATTTATAGCCTGTGTAACGTCAGGACAAATAAAATGTGACAATACAAAAGTAATATGAACTTTATTTGATGGTAATAAAGCTGTTTAAGTGAATCCGTGTTATCTTATTCGGTTGTTCAGTGTACATTGTATACGTTGTTATTCGTGACAAATGTAATTACACAGTCGTACAATTATTCGCTAATTATTGTTAAGTACGCTCGTTTTGTAAATACGGCGACCTTGAAAACTGTGGAATTGGAACAAGTACTGTACGTATGTACATTGTAAACCACAGTACGAATAGGGTTCCCAGACGTCCCTATAAAGCCGAACACAGTCAGCCTTCATGGTGCAAATTAGATAGTGTCTAATTTTGTTAGACTTCATAATCATAAACCTCATATTTGTAAATTTGTTGTCTTGGTTTCCGATGAGAAAATTTTATGGTAAATGATAAAAAGGCTTGTTATACTGGTCAAGTGGGAGTTAAACTCGTGTGAAGTAGGTTCTGTACTTCTCATGGTTTTTTTTTATCTATAGGTAAAGAACTATTTACTGCTATCTATTTAAAATTTTAGGCCCTTTAATTCGGAGATAAAGAGGGGTGGTCAAATTTTTATTATTTATTTTCCAAAAATAGAGAAGAACAATTCCTGTTTGCACACTTTCCCCCCTCGCTTTGGACAAGAGCGCGACATATTCAACGTAAGGGGGGCGGCAAAGTCCGTCGCGTTGGCACAAGGGGCCGCTTATTCTGGTTTATGGGCAAAGTCAAGCAATGAACTCTCCAGTGAACACAGGTTAGGAGCGGCAAAATATGAATAGCCTACTGGCGACAAATAAGTATGTAAATCCGCCCCTACTTCGATGATAGCCAAGGCACAGATAACATATACTTAAGTTACTTTGTAATCAAAGTAGTAATTTGTACTTTTTTGCAGGAATCAACATTACAGCAATGGACGAGACGCCCGAAATGATCAAAGCCGAACACAATTTGACAAGTTTGACGTTTGTGAGTTATATTTTATGTAAGCTTTTCCTTGCAATGATTGTAAAAATCCACACACGCACACACTATCGTGCTATCTTTAACGTGGGTTCGCAACTTCTCCGTTTAAGCGCGTTCCCGGTTGCATGGTTGTTTTGACGACCTCCGTGGCGTGATGTTCACACGCTAGACCGCTAATCCGGAGGTTCTGGGTTCGATTCCCAGCCAGGGCAAGTTGGAAAATGGCCTTTTTCAAAATGTCCTGGGTCTTGGGTGTTTATCTATATATGTATTTATCATAAAATATAATATCGTTGAGTTAGTATCCCATAAAACAAGTTTAAAACTTACTTTGGGGATAGCTTCATCAGTGTGATTTGTCCGTAAAAAATAAAAAATAAATAAATTCTCAGCTGTGTTGCTTCGGAGCCCGGGGTGCGCTTTTCCGCTTTTTCTTCTCCAAATAAAACATGCATGTCAATGGTCACCCAAGTATGCCAAACACCTTGCAAAATGGAGAAGAAATAGCCGGAACAGTTGAAATGATTTGGCTATAGTTTTACGACCGGCCGCCTGCCTGACGTCAACCCACTTTAGTAATGTATTTGTGCGAAAAGTATTACAACCGGCCGCCGCCCGACGTTAACCCTCCTTGGGAATGCAATTGTAGCGCGAGATGTTTGTGCTAGTGTTGGTCCTATTCTAACCCGGAACCACACGGGTGTATATTTTTATTATATTGACATGATACAGATTCTCGCCCATACCCAAAAATTCAAATTTAAAACAAATGGTACATTCAACGTAATTTTTTTGTTCTCTTAGAACAGTATGGAATAAATAAATAGATCAGTAAAAATTACACTGATTAAGCTTGCCCCAAAGTAAGTTTTAAACTTGTATTATGGTATGTTATCTCAACGAAACTATATTTTATATAATAAATACATACTTATACTGGTTCTAACAAAATATACTGAAACTATTTTAAGGGTGTATTCAGTCCATGATACTGAACAACTTTCCCCAAAGAACATATGTCTATCGAAATATGAAAAATATTTTTTGGCCTCCCATATAAGTTGACCGGTCAGCTGATCCTAGTTTTTATGTAAAGCCAAGATTTTTTGTATTTCGATATATGTTCCTTGGGGAAAGTTGTTTAGTATCATGGACTGAATTCACCCTTAAAATGGTTTCAGTACATTTTTTTAGACGTTATGTAGATAAACACCCAAGACACAGGACAATATTTGAAAAAGGCCATTTTACAACTTGTTCTGGCTGGGGATCGAACCCAGAACCTCCGGCAAAGTAGTCATCGAAACTATACGCATTATTAGCTTAAACTTCCTGATGTGCTTTCCTTACGACTGCCTCCGTGGTCCAGTGGTCAAGGCGTTCGCCTTGTGATCCGGAGGTTGGGGGTTCAAATCCCACTGGGAGGCATACTTTGTGAAAAGTTGTTTCCAGTCTGGTTAGGATATTGCAGGCTCGAATCACGTGATTATCCGATAAGAAAGATGATTCCGTGCTTCGGAAGGCACGTAAAGCTGTAGGTCCCGAAGCCATGTAGCGTTTGTTTAAACCTATTTTAAGATTGGTTCTAATTGGGTCGCGGAGGTCAGACAGCAGTCGCTCTGTGTAAAAACCAGTAACCTCGTCAAATCACCTAGGTTTAGGTAGAGGACCCCGGGCTCTGAAGCATACTGCTGAGGATGCAACCGGGAATACTTCCTGCTGTCCTTGCTTTGACTGAATAATCATTCTTTTTAGTAAGAATTCTCCCTCAGTCGGGTTTTAGTTTTTTAAACTGTATCTCGCTATATATATGTGACACGTTGATATATATGTATATCTTGTTCCAGGACGGACACGAGTTCTACAACAGCACCTTCATCGGCAACGTAACCTATTTCAACGAGCACTGGGCCAACATCACGGCCCCAGCTGCCACTGTGCACAACATACTCAGCCATTCACACAGGCGCGCGGCGGTATGTCACAGCCACTGATACTCTTACCCTCAAATTCATAAAAAAAATCTGCACTCCTTAAAGGTCCTAGGGTAAGGCCTAGACGTTTCCATACAGACGTAGTCTTGATTTTATTTTGAAATGACATGCCAGATTTCGGCAGTTGTTTTTAATTTCAAATTACAATCAAGTATCAACAATATCAAGTTTTCAACGGTCAAAATATGAACTTGAAAGAAAATAATAAGGGTGTAGAAGTTTTCCATACTGATGGTCAAATATCATATGATCTACGAACAATAATTCTCTAGAATCGTAACTCATCCCGAAAAATCATTCCACGCGGTATGTACTGCGGCGGGCGGGGCTTAAAATATGAACAGCGCGGCGCGACAGTTCGCCGTGACACTCGAGTCGTGCGGTTGCGTCGCAATAAGTTTCCTTTGAGAATATTGCTTTGTGGTTTTGTTTTTGCGATAATAGATTCATTAAAAATGCCGTCATGTGCCGTGAAGTGGTGTAAAAGCCATACTTACATGATAAACACAGGACTCACCTTTCATATGTAAGTAAATAAACATTTGTACCTCACCGCTCGTGGCGTTGACCGCGGCCGTGACACGACGCGTACGTGACCTTGTCGCGACCAATCGCATGCATCTTTGCCTATGTGTGTGTTTGAGTGTTTCGTTGTAATTACTGTTAGTTTGTTCGCGTAAATGGAATCAGAATCAAAGCGGTGAATGTAGGAGCATTAGATTTCTAGAGGTTATATTTCGATGCATATGATACACAATATTCTCTTTCAATATTTTGACTGCGAGAACAGTTATATGCCTATTTATATGCAATTTCTTTGAAATTACAAAACTTTACCGAAATCTGTCATCATCAACATCATCATCTTTCTCGCCTTAGGGTGAAGGCGAGGAGATGATGATGATTTGGGGTCGGCTCTGTATGTCAACTCCCTCCATCGTTTTCTATCATATACTTTACCTATCTGTACTAGCCCCCCTTTCCATCATGTCCCGCTTAACACTTTCCCCCCGTCTTTCTAGGTCGTCCTCTATCTCTGTGGCCATCCACGTTCAAGTTAACCATTTTATTAGCCAGATGTTCGGCGTCCCGCCTCTTGATATGACCGTACCATGTTAAACGATGGCTTTTTAACTTCTCTATAATCAGTGCCACCTTTAAACTCCCTCTTATAGGTATATTCATTCTTGATCTTATCCATCTTCGTCACCCCACACATACATGTCGTTTCAAAATAAAAGCTAGACTACGTTTGTATGGGAAAGTCTGATTCTGTCTAAGGGGACTCTGAACCAGGGCTTGGAATACCGTTAAAAATCTGGTAACGTTAATTCTGTCAAACGGCGTTAACGTTATCAGCAAAAATAACGTTATGCGGGTAACGGTATTTTTCCCACTATTCACCGATAAACAGATAACGTTACCAATGATATTAACGGTAAAAGGTATTGTTAACACTGTATTTCTTTTCGATATTTGACAGATAAAATTGATGAGAGTTTGTCTAGTAGGCTACTAGAGCTATTTAAATAATATTTTACAAGTATTGAAAAAAGTATCGTTACTTATATCGTTAATTGATAACGTTATAAACTGTATTATCGATACCCCTTATAGCGTTACCACTAAAATAACGTTATTTAACGTTACTTTTAGTGTGAATTTGGTATCGTTAACAAGCCCTGCTCTGAACTCGAGAGTGACACCATACAAGGTGATTAGGTCCATCGCTATGGACCACTTTTCCCAGTAAATGTATACAGTAACACGAAAAAATACATCACTTCCGCTATTACCTGAATGACGTGACTACCCAGAACCTCCGGAGTGGGACTAGCGTGTTTACCATTACGCCTAGGAGGTAGTGTATGTGTGTCCGTACCACAGAAATTTACTTACAGAACGGAATCTCCTAAGGTCCCGCGCAATATCCGTCCCCGTTCCCCGTCCCCGCACCTCTCCGATCTCGCCTTTTAGAGGGGCGAGAGCGGGCGAACACACACGCATTGACGTGTGCACGGATGTATAGTTTCGCTTGTAGTAGTGTAGGCATAAATGATACTCCGCTTCTATGAAGTTTCATACCTGCGTCCGTAGCAGCAAATAAACTAAGAAATACATCATCTTCCAGTCCATGAACGTCAGCTTTCCGTTCCCGTTCTACGGCCACAACGTGACGAATATCACGCTGGCTACCGGCGGGTTCATCTACACGGGCGACCACGTACACAACTGGCTGGCCGCCACGCAGTACATCGCGCCGCTGATGGCCAACTTCGACACCACGCTCAGCAATGACAGCGCTGTGTCTTACAGCGACGACGGTAACGTTTCTATATTCTATACCAGTTTTTATATTCATGTTTAGGTAATAGCTGTGAAACTTCATACATTTTGAGCAAAATTGACAGCTATATTGATGTGTTTTTTTTTATTTTTTTTATTAGAAATTTGAGTGCGTTTGATCTCTATCTAGCCTGATGGGAAGCTAAGATGAGGTCTAAGGTGTATCACGCAGACTCAAAAAATGCCTGTTCACTCTTGCCTTGAAAATCCCTAAATTATATGTATGGGGAAACATCGACGCAGGGAGGGAATTCCACACCTTAGCGGTTCGCACAATGAAGGAGGAGGCGAATCGAGAGGTACGATGAGGAGGAATATCGACCACAAATGGGTGGAATCCCTGTCCACGTCGTGTTGTCCGATGGTGGAATGGTGCAGGGGGAATTAAATTATGTAATTCCTGCGCACACTCCCCGAAGTGCAACCTGTAGAAGACACACAGACTTGCTACCAGTCGGCGATGTTCGAGGCTGTGGAGCCGTCCTGCCGTAAGCAACTCATCACCAACGAGTCTTCTGGCACGTCTGTCGATAGCTTCCAGGGCTTCGAGCTGATAGCGGGCAGATCCATCCCATAGGTGGGAGCAATACTCCATACATGAGCGGACTTGAGCTGTGTAAAGGCTCAACAGTTGGTCAGGGGTAAAATATCGTTGGACCTTGGAGAGGATGCCCAGTTTTTTAGAAGCCGTCTTAGCCCTGGACTCAATATAGCTACCGAAGTTAAGATTTGATGAGAGATCGATACCGAGAAGTTCGAGATGACGGGTGATAGGAACAGGCACACCCCGGAAAGTGGGAGCCAAGTTGAAAGGGCTCTTTTTAGCAGAGAAGAGACACGCAGAGAAGATGTGTGTGTGTGTTAAGATGCTGGGTACTTAGGCGGACGGTATCCACGAAAAGATCTTATACCGCCATCACTATGAAACTACCTTCTTTCGAACTAGTAGCTCCATCTAGATATAGCATTGAAACTAATAAATTGATATTTTTTCAAAACAAAATACCAGAAAAGCTAAATATCCAAACAACTGTATACTGTGACGACATTTTTTTTTTGTTATTTTCGTTTAAAAAAACAAACGACCGAAGCAATTTCAAAAAAATTACTATGGGGGACCACCTGGAAAGTATACCCTTTCAAACAAGAATTTTCCAAATCGGGCCAGGCGCCTTTGAGTAATCGGGGAACATACATAAAAAAAGATTTCGACGGTTTGATAACCTCCTTTTTTCAAAGTCGGTTATAATTGATATATTTGTTTGTTAATGACTACACTAATATTATAAAGAGGAAAGATTTGTACCTATTTTTGTATGTTTGTATGTTTGTAATGAATAGGCTCAAAAAGTACTGGGCCGATTTAAAAAATTCTTTCACCATTTGAAAGCTACACTATCCCCGAGTGGCATAGGCTATGTGTGTACCACGGGCGAAGCCGGGGTGGACTGCTAGTGATCTATAAAAATAAGTAGAAGATTTCATTTATTCCCAGCACACGATCTGCGTCTTTTATATTCAATAGCGCCCACACCGTCGTTATAGTAACCGCCTAGCTCACGCACTATCCTTAATAGACGCCGCACAATTCTATTGTTAACCTATTTGTTAGTCGTATCCTTGTTACCTTTGATTAGATTGTGAAGCTGAGTACCTTACTGAGCTACTGTAACTTTTGCATTTAGAAAAGTTAAAAAAAAATACTTGCAAACATATACAGGCTGACTTTAAACCACCAGCCAAATTTCTGGAACAAGTTCAGTCCATGATACTGAACTACTTTCCATAAAAACAATTAACGAAAAACTAAAATAAAAATTAGCCTTTTCATACAAATCAGCGCTCAGTCAAACGGATTTTCTATGGGAGGACAAAAAATTTTCATCGATTTTTAATAACTTTTTTTATAGAAAGTAGTTCAGTATCATGGACTGAACTTGCTCCAAAAATTTGGCTGGTGGTTTAAAGTCAGCCTGTATATAGATTTATTCTTTTTATTACTTAATTGTTTGAACTATTAAGTAATAAAAAATAAACTCTAGCAAATTTTTTTCGTCTAAAAAATTATACAGAAACCATTTTAAGGGTAGCATGATACTGCACAACTTCCCCAAGGAACATATACTGAAATATGAAAAATAAAATTGCTTTCCATACTTCCAAGCTGATCGGTCAATCTGTATGGGAGGTCAAATTTTTTTTAGTTTCATTATGTTTTGTGAAAGAAGATGGAGAGACCTTTGCCCAACAATGGGTCAAAATAGGTTAACAAAAAAAAAGTGTACCCTGAAGTTTCTTTAAAGAAAACTTTAAAATTATGTATTTTTTTAATTAATTAAATACGCTTGCTATTCGAGATAACTTGTTTGTAAACAAAACTTCTTTTATTTATTTACAAAATTCATGTACACAACATACAAACAGAGGAACAAACAAAGTAAGAAAATAGAGTACATAGGTACTGCTTATTACATAAGAAATCTCTTCCAGCGGACCCAGGAGAGGAAAATTGAAGAAAACAGCTAGTAGGCGTGTACAAAATAGACTATAGTTACAAATACATATAAGTACTTATCTAAAATTTTATTACTTCAACAGGCGAGAAATTCACCGTGTTCTGGCACAACGTCGTCCTACAAGAGAACGCGACGCTGCCTTTCACGTTCGCTTGCACGCTGTACCGCAACGGAGACATCGTGTTCGCTTACAAGAACATCCCCATCCGGGTACAGGACGTGAACGAGACCCGCCACCCGGTCAAGGTGGGCATCAGCGACGCCTACATGAACGATCGCATCGTCTTCTGTGAGTATTATTAATTTATTACTATCAGAACCGTCTGTGTTCATCATCTCATCATACCAATACCTTCCTCAATACACTACCACTATGTCGGTCGCACCTTGACGTGTCCGCACTGTGCACGTACATTCACCTCAAAAATAGGGTATGTGAGCCACATCAGGGCGCATGAACGACGTCAACAATGAATTTTTGTTTGTTATTAAACGAAGACAGTCACCATAGCCGAAAACGGCCAGGGAGATATATATACCAATAAAAAGCGGTGTTCTGCTTTACAATTATATTTCCGTTTCGTTCATTACATCTTCTGACGGTTCTGACTGATCAGAACATAGGTGGTAGGAACATGTAGTTTTTGTTTGACGACCTCCGTGGTGTAATGGTCAATACGCCAGTCCGCCAATCCGAAGGTTCTGGGTTCGATCCAGCCAGGGCAAGTTGGAAAAATGGCCTGTTTCGAATTGTCCTGGGTCTTGGGCGTTTATCTATAAATGTATTTCTTATAAAATATAGTATCGTTGAGTTAATATCCCATAACATAAAACTTACTTTGGGGCTAGCTCAATCAGTGTTATTTATCCCTATATATTTATTTATAAACACTGAAAAGTTCAAGTTTCAAGCCCTACCCTAAACAAGTTGATATATAGGAAAATGACATCAAATCTGTCAATGCCAACTTGAAAAAAAATTTAAACTGTTGGTCCCGGCTGTCATTATTGTAAAGCAGTCGTCGAGCGAGGTCAGATGCCTTTCGGCATATATGAAATTATTTATAGGTCTATCGGTTAGCAAAATGTCATTTTATTTCAAATGCTATTTTTTCACGGTATTCGCCTTAATATAATTGTTTGATTGGTACAGACGTGCGCCGCAAAACGATCTACGAGTACCACCGCATCAACTTTAAAGACCACGACATCAGCAACAACACGATCCTGAAGCTGACGGCGCTGCCGACCTGCATGCAGTACGACACCTGCGAGAGCTGCCTCAACCACAACACCGCTTTCAATGTGAGTGTTTACGACAAATCCACTGCAACAGAAATTAATAAGAGTATTTCATACAGAATGGAATCTAGATCCCTTGCAATATGCGTCCCCGGAACCCGTTACCGCATCTCTCCCCGTTCTCGCCTGGTCGAGGGGCGAGAGCCTCTGGATCTGGCATTTAATGCCTCCTTTACACTATCGGCGATGATCGTTCGTCGTGTGATCGTCTGTAATCCGCATGATCGTCGTGCCATCGTCTACACTATCGTCTGTAGTACTTTGCCGAACGGCAGCGTACTAGATGGACGTGGAGTATATTGCTGCAGTGCATTTTGTTGCCGCTTCTTCTGCACTTGCGCCTAGGAAGCGGCGTAAACTTAGCTGTAAGCAACGATTTGACGTCAACATTTGTGCAAAACAAAACAAAGTGACTATTATTACGAGATATTATAAATATCCTATGACTAGCTGTGCCCGCGACTTCGTTCGCGTGGTTGTCGGAACGTAATGTTATATAGCCTAAAGCCTTCCTCTATAAATGGACTACCCAACAAAAAAAGAATTTTTCAAATCGGACCATTAGTTCCTGAGATTAGCGCGTTCAAACAAACAAACAAACAAACTCTTCCGCTTTATAATATTAGTATAGATAAGAAAGATATTTTGATTTGCTGCTACCATTTATTGAAAGCTGTTAAAAGTGGCTCAGAGAGGAGCAGTGAAAAAAAAAATGGAGGAAGAGGAGATGGTGGAGTTTGACCATCATCATCATCCTCACGTATTCCCGGTTGCATCCTCAGCGGTGTTGCTTCAGAGCCCGGGGTCCGCTACCTCCCCTAGGTGATTGACGAGGGTACTGGTTTTACACAGAGCGACTGCCGTCTGACCTCCGCAACCCAAATTGTAGACCAGAGCCAATCCTAGGATAGGTACAAACGCTAGATGGCGTTCGGGACCAACGGCTTTACGTGCCTTCCGAAGCACGGAATCATCTTTCTTTTTGGATAATCAGGTGATTCAAGCCTGCAATATTCTGACTGGAAACAACTTTTCACAAAGTATGCTTCCCAGTGGGATTTGAACCCACAACCTCCGGATCACAAGGCAAACGCCTTGACCACTGGACCACGGAGGCAGACAAGCCGATTAATGACAAGACATTATAAATTTTATATAAACGTCATGGTGGAGTTTGACTATTCATTGTAATAGAACATAGTAAAGTCTGATAAATTGTTTCCTCATTCCACCAAACCATATTAGTAAATTCACAAAAAAAAATAGGAATACTATATTAATTATTATAGGACACACTGCACCTAGGTGCAGTTTATTTACGCCGCACGAGTGCAACGCTTCGCGGTCGACGGCAAATGGATGATCGGCGGTCATCGCCGATAGTGTGGGCAAAATGTTTTCTACTCCAATCAGCACATGGCGATACTATACTATATATATGATGAATAACAACATCTCATTTTTTCGCAGTGCACTTGGTGTACCTTGCTTAACAAATGCTCCAGCGGCACGGACAAAAACAAACAGGACTGGGTTGTCAGAAGTAAGTAATTATTATTCACTTTATCCATTTCATTTCTAAAGTTAAGTTTTTTATATTATGTCTATTAAAAGTAAAATATAATATAAAATATAACCTAGTTGCCCGCTGGCAACGGGGCAACGCCCAAGCTACCGGCGGTTAGGGCGCAGAGAGAGAAACCTGACAATGCGTGCCGTGTCCAGGAGTACTGCCTTCTGAATCTGACCCTAGACCCAGCTATCTAGCGAGAGAGTCTTATGATGTTGGTCGAGACTCTCGCTATAAGACCGTTCGCCGATATGACCATCTAGCGGGCAAAGTTCGATTAGGTTTAGGTTCGATTTATTACGTAGTACGTGTATGTCCCTTCCACGTTGTATACTAGTTTTAACTGTTTCCTTAAAAAGAGACGAATTTTTTTGTAACTGGTTATAAAATAAAGTTACATAGGCGGTAGAAAGGGTTACTCAATACTTAATATTTTATTGCAAACCATAAAGTACATAAGATAACAACAATACAATTTAGGAATCTTTTATGGATGGACCCTGCCGGGCACAGCAATTTCGTTACAGAGAACCAATGGCTTTTACATTACTATTACGTAGGTATTCATAAAACTCCAGTTTTTGGCTCAACAATATATAAAAGCCACTTTCTGGGCAAGTGGTAATCGGAACGTGCAGAGTCAGTCTTTTTTTTCATTCAATGTAGGATAAATATATCACTTATTGAAGGTTACTTTTAAATTATTTTTAGTGTGTTGTGTTTTGCAAACTACTAGCGTTTCGGAACGACTACTGCGGGGACAATTACGCAGAAAGAAACCCAGTTCAGTATAGGTCCTTACCCAGCCTGATGGCTAATTGCATTACAGATTTACACTTTTGCTTATCTTAAACATATTAGCCGTGTGGTTCCCGGCAGAGTAGAATAGAACCACTCCAAGTCTTTCCGTGGATGTCGTAGAAGGCGACTTAGGTAACTCAAGCTAAACAAATAAATAAATATATAGGGACAAATCACACTGATTAAGCTAGCCCCAAAGTAATTTTTTTAAACTTGTGTTATGGAATACTAACTCAACGATACTATATTTTATGATAAATACATATATAGATAAACACCTAAGTCCCAGGATAATTTGAAAAAGGGCATTTCCAACTTGCCCTGGCTGGGGATCGAACCCAGAACCTCCGGATTAGCGGTCTAGCGTGTTAACCATTACGCCACGGAGGTCGTCAAAGCTTAGACACATCGAAGAGACCTCTCCAACCCGTCTGGCCAGCGTGGAGAGTGTAGGTAGACCAAATCCTCTGACTGCTCTGGCAGTACAGAGGGTCCTGTTCCTGCAGTGGAGACTAAAAAAGACCTGATGATGATGATGATGACATATTAACTTTATATTAATGTGCTGTGCAGGTTGCGACAGGCGAGCCGTGACCAACGTGTCGTCGTGCCCCAAGCCAGCCCCGACGGGCGACCAGAACGCCGGCATCGTCTACGACGACGGCCACGGCCCTTACAACGACCCTGTGCTGCATGCCTGTGAGTAAAACAAGCTACTTTTTGACAATGGAGGAGGTTCTTCTTCTTTATCCAAGCGCGTTCCCGGTTGCATCCTCAGCTGTGCTGCTTCAGAACCCGGGGTGCGCTTTCCCGCATTTTCTTCTCCAAATATGCATGTCAATGGTCACCCAAGAATGCCAAGACCTTGCGTCGAAGAAGACATAGCCGAAAGAGTTTAAAGATTTGGCTATAGTTTTACTACCGGCCGCCTGCCTGATGTTAACCGTCTTTGGGAACGTATTTGTGCGAAAAGTTTCACAATCGGCCGCCGCCCGACATTAACCCTCCATAGGAATGCAATTGTAGCACGAGATGTTTGTGCTTAATCCTGTAGTCGCCTCTTACGACATCCACAGCTAGAGATGGAGTGGAGACACATCCGCAGTGCCACTGTTTTTTTTTTGGCCGATGATTCTTTTTTTGAAATCCTTTGTTAACTAATTGGCCCCATATTAATTTGGGTCACATATAATAAAGAACTTTGTAGCTGCGGAAGATGGTACTCGTAAACAGAAAATGGTCCTTCTGTTAGAAGTGGTTTCATAATGTAGCCTGTGAACGCCTACAATAATCCCTTTTGGTTTTTTCAACAGCATGTATATTTATTACTTCAATTCGCATCTATCTGGTAAATTAGCCAGCGAAAAAAAAAACCTACACCCGCAAAAAAGGCTTTTCAGGTCTCATAGTCTTTTCAAAATGTAATAGCCCTAAAAAAGAACCGACAAGTTTAAATTTAGGGCTAAAAGCCTGTAGTCCTCGGGAACACTACTTGGAGTGGTCCTATTCTATTCTGCCGGGAACCACACGACTATATATACATATGGGTTTATTGTCATTATCATTTCAGCCGCATAACGTCCACTGCTGGACATAGGCCTCTCCCAAGGATATCCAAAACGACCGATCTAGAGCTGCCTGCATCCAGCGCTTTTTAGCGACCTTGGTCAGATTGTCTGACCAGGTGGTGTTGGGTGTCATACGCTTCGCTTGCCAGAACGTGGTCGCCATTCGAGAACCTTTCTGCCCCATCGGCCATCGGTTCGTCGCGAGCTAATCCTAATCTAGTCCGGCGCGTAGGCGACCAATACTGTGTAAATGAGTTTTTTTCGGCGTTTCTACTCAGCAGTGATTGTTGCGAAACGTATATTTATCCTACATTGAATAAAAAAAATTGACTTTGACCACAGGCCGGAATCTTTTAAGGTACGCGCAATATGCGTTCCCATTCCCCGTCCCCGCAACTCTCCCCCGTTTTCGCCTCGATGACTCACGTTGGCCGTCAAGAACCGGGGGAGAGGTGCGGGTGCGGGGAACGGGGACGCATATTGCAAGTACCTAAGGAGATTCCCTTCTGTTTACTCTTACTGTATTCTGTGCTTTGACTTTGATTGACTACAGTTAACTCAACGCCTTCGGGTCGTCCGCGAAAGCCGGGAGTACAGCCGCCGCCGGTGGCCGGGCAGCCGGTCGCGGACACGACCACCATGGAGCAGCCCGCGGCGCACTCGAGCGTGGGCGGCGCGGTGGCGGCGTTCGTGTGCGTGGCGCTCGTGTGCAGCCTCACCGCGTGGACCGTGTACGCGTTCCGCAACCCGCACACGAGAAGTGGACAACTGCTCATCAAGGTGACTATCATCACATAATAAATAGTACTAACGTACAGAAGTCTCACTCAGCAAAGAAATTCAAAGAAATATCTACTCAATGTGGCTAGCGATATGGTTTAATTTAGCTCACGTCAGAACTCAGCACCTTTTTGTATAGATACTTAGACATTCATTGCAAGCCAATTTCATTCTTATAACTCTGGACAAACGATTCGTATAACTGAATTGGCCACCCGGAGGGGCCGCCTGCGCGCTTAGTAATAATGTAGGTACAATTTCGATACCTAAACGGGGAGTGACACAGGCCTGCTATCATCATCGCCAGGAGTGCTATTTTTCATTGAGGGACTCAGCGAAAAACAAAGCGTGTAGTTTCACAACTGACCGCTAGCGTTCTAATGCATTGCACCGTATATTTGAAACCTTCGTGTCAGCGAAATATATATTTTGGTTTACCCAGGATATATCATAAATTTGTCAATAGTTTTCTAATATTTTCAGCATAAATAAAAATGCAGTGTGAAACGAAACGATTCTCCATGAAAGGATTTTTTGACATTTGTACGCTACAAATGTCAAAATTACAAGTTCTTAAGACCAGATCCCTCGCATACGATCAATTCAAAAATGCACCCGTTTGGAAACACTCGCGCAAAGCATTCGTAATGTGACTCCCTGAATAAAAAATAGCACTCCAGGTCTTTTTTAGTCTCCACTACAAGGAGCACGAGCCTCTGTACTATCAGAGCAATATATTAGCCAGACCAGTCAGAGGATTTAGCCTACACTATCCACGCTAGCTAAACGGGTTGGAGAAGACTACTCACCTATGTTTATAAGCTTTGTTTAGCTTCTGTTTCCTAAATCGCTTTCTACGAAATCCACGGGAAGACTTGGAGGGGTCCTATTCTACTCTGCCGGGAACTACACGGCGAGTTGACGTAAATAAAAACATTTTTATTTTTATTTACAGTACCGGCCTTCGCAATGGAACTGGCGGCGCGGCGAGGCGCGCTACACCGCCGCCACCATCCACATGTAACGAGGTCGCCAGCAGTCTGCACACGCCGAACACGCCGAACATATATACGCGTTTACACCAGGCGGCGCAATGCGAACAGTTTCAATTAACGAGCATTTACTGTCAACGTGAGTAAATGGAACAGAGATGAACGCACATTTTACGCACTGCACGTAACATAAAAAATTAAGAACTCCGTGCTTCGGAAGGCACGTAAAGCCACTGGTCTTGTCTGTCATCATTATATGGCAGTAAAGTTAAGTCAGATGCCTTTCGGTAGCTTGTAGTCTGACGCCAGTGTTTGCTACTTACACGTCAAACAAACAAAGTGAATGCAACCTCGCCTCATTGCATTTTATACAGTGTATTAGTTCATGACATATCGATAATTTAATGACATGCTGTCGTCATGTACATCCTGTTAATGAAAGAACGCAAAACCTCTCAGACGGTACCTCAGCCCATGTAACTGAACAACTTTCACGAAATCCAAAAAAAGAAATTCGGATTTTCATATAAATTGACCTTTAATGTTCACCTTTTTTTTTACTCTATTTTGGTGGCAACCACTTCTACCCCAAACGCATACCTCTCAATTACTGGCCGGTTGGCTGGAAGAGATCCCTTAACGGGATAAGTCCGCCGTTGTATGTTTACGAGTACTTATCTATTTTTGTATCTGATTCTTTTTTGTGTACACTAGCTTTATAAACAAACAAACAAATTGACTCGATCAGCTTATCAGTTTTTATGAAAATTATAATTATAATTTTTTATAGTTTCGTGAAATTTGTCGAACAAAAGTTGTTCAGTTACATGGGCTAAGGTACCATCTGAGAGGTTTTGCGTTATTTCATTAACACGATGTATACGAACAACTTTCGGAATAAATCCGAAATCTCGAAAAAAGCCGCTTTACTTACCGCATAAAAATTTATGGAGCAGCGGGTTTTATTTTTCGAGATTTCGAAATTATTTCCTCAGTAAAAGTGATTCGTATAAACAACGACAGAGCATGTCCTTAAATCATCGGTATGTCATGACCGAACACGCTGTATATAAAATCTTTATTAATAAAAATGGATGTTTGTCACTTTTTAGTGTCTTTTAGGGAAGCTCGCGAGGGTTTCTGTGACCTGCGTGTGCGTAGAATTTCTTATAAAAATAAAATATATCTTAAATACGCTATTTTGCAACAAGTCAAATCAGATACTTTTTTCTTAACGTCAAAACAAACATTTTCTATGGGATTTGTATAAAATACCGATTTATGACGACATAGTTCCTTGGAGTCAAATAGCGCTCTTAATATCCGTTTTTCTGCATTAATAAATCTAAAATCACGTTCGAAGTGGATGTGATCAATGACAAGTGGCATTATTTTGTGACGTTTTATTCTACTAACAATACCAAATAATTTATTTTTGACCCAATAAAATACCCAATTCTTGCGATGCGGCACGGCGAGTAATGTGCGTTCAGTTAAACAATATGTTACGTTATTTTGTCAATTAAGGAGCATTTACAGTGAACCGGAACGTTGTTATGTCTTCAGTGGAAACCAGCTAACTATAAACCTATGGAAGAGTTTCTTAATGACTGTCGCATTACGCAGCGTCAACTGTCGGCCATTGCCGCTGTGACGCAGCGCCACACATCAGCCACTGATTGGCCAATCGGTTGACGTGAAGTAACTTCATTAACCCTTTAACCTCGAACTCGGATTAATCCGACAAACCTTTGCGTGCCCATTTCGCGAGCGTCGTATATGGATATCTACGACCAAAAACGCGGCAACTGATATAAAGTCTCGCGGTTAAAGGGTTCATTATTAAGGTATTGGCGAAGAACGAGACGTAGTTTTCAAGTACCGCCCACTTTAATGTACTTTTGATGTAGTATTTTTTTTATGATTGATTATGCTCGCTGAGTAGGAGCCTTCGATAAGCAATACAACTATATATCGGGTTGGCACAAAAAATACGGCCTGTCAAATAAGAGTGCATTCCGCGCGGTGAGCTCTTATTTTGTTCAGTTCAGTCAAGGAGAAAATCACTTTATACATAGTGTGATAATGTTGACTTCACAGTGAATGTAATTTTTAGCGCTTTGTATAAATAAATAAATATATACATCGTGTTAATTAAAGAACGCAAAACCTCTCAGATAGTATCACACGAAATCCAAAAAAAATTGAATTTTCATACAAATTGACTCGATCAGCTGATCAGTTTGTATGAAAATTCAATTTTGTTTTTGGTTTCGTGAATGTTGTTGAATAATAGTTGTTCAGTTACATGGGCTGAGGTACCATCTGACAGGTTTTGCGTTTTTAACTTAACACGATGTACACTTCCATAGTACCTAGTTCGCTGGTGAGAATCCTTCAATTATTAAATACATATTGTAACGATGAAAGGGATCGAGGTAAATGTGAAACTAAAAACTTCGCTTGTGGATATTTGTCAATTTTATTTATAAAACATTTTAACGTATTCAAACAAGTGGAAAGTAAATGAGAATGCTTGTAAAATATTATATATTATGTACTTTGTAAATTTAACTCAAAAAAGTTTTTTATCAGAATGTATATAGACAGGAGTAAAACTTTTAACGGAATAAGACTAAAGAGAACGGCGTATATTTAACATAAGTTCCTTATTCAAAACCCGTCATTAATTAAATCAAGAAATGATAAGGCTCATTCCGCATATCTTTTTATAAATCAATTTAACTTTACATTTAATATTTACAATTTTACACCGCAATTTTGCGCCCGTTCTTAAAATTTATTTATTAAATTTTAACTCCTTTATTGTAAATGAAATGTAAATGACCAATATAATAAAAATCGAATTTAAAATCACACTGTCTTTAATGAAAATAATTTCAAGTGTTTCACAATACTGGCAGATAATTACGTTGCCGAAATTATGATTTAAGTATGCGTAAGTACCTAATATTGTTTGCATTACCGACTTTAAGTTGGACAAAGTTAAAAATTAGTTGCCACATTACATATTTATTGTAGTCGGGAAAACGAAGACGGTTTTTCTTTTAATATGTGTTATGACAAATTTTTTTATTAATAACATTATAATTGCTATTCGTTCTCCGATGGATAATTGTTGTACTAGTGCGCATTTAAAAAAAAACAGTGTATGATACTGAATATTCAACAAGAAATATTTATAGGGTAAAAAAAATGTGACTGTCTTGATGTTTGTAAGCGACATAGAATTGTCGTATTTATCTTTTCTAGGTTGTCTTTATCTTGTTCTTTACCTATATATCTTTTCTGTCTCTTGCTTGTATACATTGTCACACTAGGAAAATGTTTATGTTTGACGAGCCAGCTTTCAATTGACACGCATAGCGGTATTTAATAGGCAGGTTTGGTATGAACACTCGTTAAGAATAAGTGATAGTAATATTATATTTAAAAAAAAAAGCGACTTCAATTTCTGGTCTGCCCCTTCACCTAAACACTTTCTGAATGCAAATGCTTGATTTATTGAGGAAAACATCAAAATCACTATTGTGTGCATAGAATGTTCGAAAAGTTCCCTCGATTTATCGAAGGTTCCGTGATCAGATCTTCACCTGGTGATAATGAAATAAAGAAAACAAACCTAAATTGGTTAAAAAATGAAGAAGTTATTGAGGAAGAACTTCCTCCGTCTTTGAAGTCGCTTAAAAATTTTGTGCACCCCGGCTCTGAAGCGACAAAGCTAAGGATGCGACCGGGGACACCCTAAGATAAGAGAGAGAGGGAGACGAAGCGTGTAGCGTGGAAGCAGACTGCCTTATACTCGTACTAGTGCCTTTGAGTTCCGTAAGGCAGATATCCGTCCCTAATAGTGTCTAAGATCTTCCGACGTCGCGAGGTGAGCCGTATGTTTTCTTCTCTTAACTTGGTGTCCCACTGCTGGGCAAAGGCTTCCCCTTTTTCCTTCCACTCGTTCCTACTTAAAGCCACAATCCGCCAATCAGCAATGTATGCATCTGCTATATTATATGAGATATAAAAGCTATACAAAGTCTTCAGTATTTAAAGACAATTTTAAATTTAACAGGGGCGTCTTTTGGGTTTTGTAGGATGACCTACAAAAACCAACAGACGCTACGATTAAGTCATCCTGCCATCTCCGTCTAGGACGGACTCGCTTTCGGCGACCATTTATTATGAAATTATATGAAATTAATATTTAATCATTATAATTACTATTTAAAAAATCTTTTGAAGTACCATACGGCTCTCCACTAGCATAAATTATGACTATACGTAATTTCCATCTTGAATCTATTAGTTTATAAGTTATATCAGATTGTATCATTAACATTAGTAGGTATACTGTATTTACCTCAGAAATATTTTTTGTAAGTTATATACACACTTACATATATTGCTGATTTTAAAAATGTATTTTGTATTATTTATGGAATCTCTATGGAAAACTCAAAAGTTATTTGTAAATGTCAATTATTATAGTATTATTCGAATATTAGATTCTATTGGTCGTTGTTAAAAGACATTTTATTTTTAGTGAAAAACAATGTCTTACGGAACTCACTTCATTCGAATTTCAGTGTACAAAGTGCACGGCTGACCAAATTTTTTATTTCTACTGTACGTTGTTCGGAATAGTTTAGGTATTTTATATGAGAATTAGTGATATTAAGAATTAAAGTATATATTATTATTGTCATAGTTTATTATATAATTTGATTTTGGGATTTTTATATTGTATTATTTTGGTACTTACTTCTGATGGACTTTTGTTATCTAATGTTTACACCAAAGATGATTCAACCCTCGATCTTGGTTATTTACCACGGAGACCGATAACTATGGAGGCCTCCTCATGCTGTGGAACAATGTAGGAACTATAAGGCATTGTCTCCACGGGCGAGAATATAATAGAATAATCATTTATTCCTTTGAATATGATGGTAACACTTATGTTACCCCTTATTAGGACATCTTAATGTTAACAATTAGCAAGGACAGACATATTCTGACATCATAGGCGTATTAATTTAGATAAATGTACAATTTATTCATTCAATTTACATTAACAAATACATTTGAATTTAAAAACGGAATTTAATTGGAATACTTATTATTATTTAAAATCGTATTATAAGTATTTCATTAATTGTATAATAATATTCATTCGAGTTAATCTCAGTTCTCAATCACACGGTGATATGGTGCTCGACTTACGTCAAGTCGTCGTATGTTCTCGCCCGTGGAAACAACGCTGTTTGAAACTGCGCGTTAGGCTGCCTGTCCACCGGAGCGGAGCGGAGTTGCGTACTGTATCTTTCCACCAAAGCGGACCGAGATGTACACGTACGACGTACGTCCGCTTCCCTAATCAGCTTCCCGGTTTTGTATGAATTTTTAAACTAGTTCGTAAACTCCCTGTCCACTGAACCGGGGCGGAGATTTGTGCAATCCTATTGGTTAATATTTCTCCGCTCGCAGCGTCGTTCCGCTTCGGTGGACCAGCAGCCTTAACCGCGGAGACCTGCGACGGATACTGTCTCCTTTTGTCTACATGCGATAGAGGCAGGGTTTCTGACGGTAGCCCGAGAACGATAGTATTTAAAAAAGAAAAATATATACAAAATATATAACAGCAATTTTTTTGGAAATATGATAAGATAAAAAAAAAGGTAATTTTAAGATAATACATCGCGTACAATGCATTTTTCAGCGCCAAAGCTTCTAAAACCAGCCCTCATTACCATCTCTATAAACATCGAAGGTTTCTCTAAAGACAACGACAGAGGGATCGATTGTTGAACAAAAGTTGTTCAGTTAAATGGGCTGAGGTACCATCGGAGAGGTTTTTCGTTCTTTACTTAACACGATGTATATTTTTGAATCCGACTAAATTTTGATATTAAAAATTATTAAATTTAAAAATAGGCTCCTTATCTGCGCACAAGTAATGACAACATGGATTACCCTAAAATGCATTACGAGTATAATACTATTACAGTACTAATAGAATCAACAAAAAAAATATATTTCGTATTATTATATTATAAGTATAATATTAAAGTTATTTATAGTGGTCAAAAAGAAGGTTAATCTAATTGTTTATGGTACCCAGAAGCCGCCAGTAACACACTTTACATACATATATTTTCAACAATTATATTGTTATAAAATTAAATAAATTAAGTTCTGAACTTAGAAAAAAATCTATAAACGTAGGTACGAAAATAAACATGTTTTCAACAAAAACATGATAAATATTTGTGATAGAATTTTTGGTTTTATCTTTGTTGATTTTAGGTACTAAACATATTTTTTTTGTTATTTAAGTGGTAGCAAAAAAAGACCTAGCTGTTATACTCGCAGGTTTTTTTTGTGCCTATACAAAGTTTGCTAGTTTCTCGGGCTACAGACAGAAGCCGTCCACAGTTTGAAGACTAAAACTACAGTAATGTACGGGGCCAACTTGTACGTACGGGGGCGCACTCTTACGAGTGTTAGGTGCAAACTAAGGTCGAGAGAATTGAAAAATAGGTATTTGTAAAATCTATTGCTGTCGCGCTGTGCGAAAGAGACAACTGCAGCTCGAACCGAAAATACCTTTGTAAAAGATGAAAAGTACACAAATCAACGTTTCGTAGTCCCCTGATTTCTTTTCCAAAATTTACATACATACATACATACTATCACGCCTGTTTCCCACAGGGATAGGCAGAGACTAAAAAATAAAAAACAAATCTCCAAAATTTATAAGCTATGGCTGTGTTCCTATCAGGTTCCTATGTTTTCTTTTTATAATATAATGTCCTCAAATTTATTTGCTAGATGTTTGAACAGAGTGGAAAATCATATCAATTTTGCAGGTTCATGAAGGTGCGTATCTCTTTTAATAATTAAATTATGAACAAAAAAACATAGGGACATGCCAATACATCCATAGATTTTTTTGGAAAAATATCATTGCTACTGGTACTATCTAGCGAAGAATCAGGGGGCTACGAAATGATTTTCTCTTTATAGTTGTTGGTCTGGGTGTACCTTCAGGACAATATATATTATATCGCGTCACTCCACGGCACTCTGCAACACTAACTTGGTTAAAAAGTGTAAATTGTGTTTTTAGGGACCAGATTCCATGACCAATAAATAGTGCCGTTGAGATAATCTGATTTTCATTTTCTCTCGTCTCTCCCTTAGCGTCCTAAAATAAATTTAAAACCATCGACTTTACACCGCGCACTATTTCTATGAGTTCTTTGTGTAATATGGATGTGGACTGGGTCCAAAAATATTATTTAGTCCGTCACTTAGATTATCTAAAAAATAATAGACCCATATGTTTAGGTTTATCAAAGTAGTATAAAGTGGGGGCGATTAACGTCACCGCCTACATAATATCGTACTAGATCGTGACGTTGTATCTTTGTCATTATTTGCTACCAGAGAAAAATAAATAATTTTTCAATAATCTAACTGATGCGCCAAAATTATTTGTTTAGTTCACATCCATTTTTTATTGGACCTCAAGTGGTTGTAATAGTGATAATAGTAAACGGCAGTAAACATATTCTGTACTCTAGCCATTTACTGTGCAATCTAGATTCTAGCCTGCATCAGACAGAGTAACGCGAAGAACATTATAAAATCTTTGCTTATAAAATACTTATTACGCCCTCGACGAACGTTCTACGACCAGAGGACAGGTCAGCAGTACCCGTAACCGGCGAGCATGCATGAAGAGGTTGATGAGTGCAGATGGAGCGAGAGAGGTCTGTCAGGATCGTAGCAAGTGGAGGTCCATAGTCTCTGGTATATATACAATCAATATAACTACAAGAAATAATTAAAAACGTACTCTATTGTAGCCCACAATACACTAGTGAGAACTCGTTTGTCATAGAAACTGCTTTATACACAAACACCAGATAAAACCACAGGTGCTCGAAATAATGGCAGTATTCGCGTTATGCCATAATGCCTACAAAAGGATACTAATTAAAAAGAGAAAATGGATACAAAATGAGCAAACATTTCTCCTTTGTCCAATGGTTGTTAGTTCATTCATTGTTAGTCCGGTGATAACCTCGCAGGTGGCGTACGCCGCCTCAATACTCCACAAAAAATGCAGTATACCGCTTTGCTGACACTCGTCGCCTGCGCCAATGCAAGGCTCGTGTGCGAAAAGTCTAAAATGCCTATCGAACTGGGTATGTGGCATAGCAAAATGAAACACATGGACTCTGCTGTAGTGGAGAACAGTCCAGTCACTATCAGCGAAGGACAAGTTTACGTGTACGAGAACTACTTCCCCGAGCATACTATCAAGTACATCCACGTGGATAACTTAGCTCAGAAGACTTGCGGGGCGAGTGTGCAAATCAAAGATGGCGGAATTGGGAAGCATACTGTGTTGATCGTACTCCACGCGGAGGCGAATCAGGAGATCAGGTCCGTGATAGACGTGTGGGGGACAAAGGACCCTACGATTCCGAACGCGCTAAAGACTAAACCTTTCTTTGACGAGAACTACATGAGGGAGAAGTTTATGAAGGCGCTGTACCTATTCCAGGGTATGAGAGCTGTGAACCACAATAAAGGATATTAGTTTCAAGTCCTTAATGCCTTTTTACAAGCTCATATTTAGCTTGCAACGATTGTTATGTTTGTCTGTATGTGGTAGGTATGTTTGTATGGAACTAAGTTGCGAGTTTGAGGCCAGAAAATCAGTTGATTAGAAACGATACGAGGAAACCCCATCGTGTTTGAGATTTGTCTTGGCAAGTAGGTATTCTGTTCTTAGATGCTTTCTTGGGTTTGATGATCAAGCTGTATCTTAACAAAAGCTTGTACAAAATGACTGCACTAATTTATTTATATCATAGTATATATAGTATCACAGTAATTGGGACTATGACCACGAGTTTTCTAAACATATTTTTTTTTTAACCTAAGTTATGAAATAGATATCTCGTTCGTGAACATAATCCCATGTGTGGTTTGTCCTTAACTATTCATACAATGTGTAATGAATTTATTTTATACTTATTGTGTTAGTAAATTTTTTAAGTTTTTATTTTATTTTTTATTTTTGGCTACTTTTACCTTAGATTTTAAAGAGGTCAGATTATAAGAACTTAGATTTAGAAAGGGAAGTGATATTTTTAATTGCTAAATTCTAGGTCTGAGACTAAGCATTCCTATAGAAGATACCACAGAACAACAAATTCTGTATTCCGTGGAAGATACCTACCGAAATCTTTTAGGACCCGGGCACATGAGCGTATTTATTTGTGAGTTGCTATTTAATTGGGCTATTTACGTTCTATAGAAATACAAGCTAAACAAAGCTATACACATCAATGAGATCTCTCCAAACCGTCTGACCAGCGTGGACAGTGCAGGCTAAATCCTCTGACTGCTTTGGCTAATGCATGGCTCTGGAAGTACTAGTATTTATTCAAGGTAGTACAGAGAGGATTGTGCTACTGCAGTGGAGACAAAAAAAAATACTTGATGGTGATGATGTAAGGTATTACGTCATCATCATCAGGTAATTTCACCACACGCACCTTACGCACTTAGCCGCAACTTGCGGCCAAGCGCGATGTTCATATGGTTTCCTTAGTTAGTCTGGTCATTGCAGCCACTGGTTGTGGTCGTGGCTGTCTAGTGCGCGATGTGACTTAGACACGATTTACGAATAGTTGGTGTAGATGGAAATGGTGGGGAAAGGGGGTCAAAAATTAGCAATAATCGTCTTAGGTACGTAAGAAATAATTAATAGCGCCTAACAGGAAAAGGCAACACTAGCGTTAGTGCACAGCACTAATGTCATAAACTTCATTAATTTACAGTAAGTTCGTACTTAGGTACACAAAAAATAAATTCTCAATTATGGTTAAGGAAACCACAACACGCATCATTACGGATGACATAAACTCATTAATATTTTGCTATAAAACGCGTGTGTGAGGTGTTAGTACGTCACTGCGTCCAATCTAAGGTTGCAAATGGTTGCATAATGAATCTATTTCTCTTTATCCTTCTGTATTCGAGTAAGTACCTATATCTGTACATTTACATTACTGTTATTATTGACTTAAGTCTAAATACAGTCTGACTTTTTATTCACCGGCAAAATTTTTGGAGCAAGTTCAGTCCATGATACGTTACTGAGCTACTTTCTATAAAAAAAGTTATTAAAAATCCTCCCAATCAAATCAGCGCTCAGCCAATCGGATTTTGTATGGGAGGACGAAAAATTTTTATTGATTTTTAAAAACGTTTTTTATTGAAAGTAGTTCAGTATCATGGACTGAACTTGCTCCAAAAATTTTGCCGGTGGATAAAAATCAGCCTGTATTTTAGGTACCTACTGTAATAGACATGGTAATAATAACGACATGAGCCTTTAAGTCCGCCGTTTACAATTTTTGTAATAAAGTTGAATAAATAAATAAATAAAACATGACATCTTCCGTGGTCCAGGGGTCAAGGCGTTTGCCTTGTGATTCAGAGGTCGTGGGTTCAAATCCCACTGGGAACCATACTTTGGCAAAACTTGTTTCCAGTCTAGTTAGGATATTGCAGGCTTGAATCACCTGATTATCCGAAATCCGACTCCGTGTTTCGGAAGGCACGCTAAGCTGTGGGTCCCGAATTCCAACTAGCGTTTGCTTAAAATTATCCTAGGATTGGTTACACCCAGTGTAATGATCAACACGCTAGACCGCCAATCCAGAGGTTCTGGGTTTCATCCCCAGCCAGTGAAAGTTTAAAAATGGCCTTTTTCAAATAGTCTCTAACAGCTACCTACACTACACCTGTACCTATATTCGTCTATTTGTTTTCATTTACACGCACACGATAACGCTGAAAGTGGCCTTTGTCACAGGCCGGAATCTCCTAAGGTACGCGCAATATGCGTCCCCGTTCCCCGTCCCCGCACCTCTCCCCCGTTTTCGCCTCGATGACTCACGTTGGCCGTCAAGGACCGGGGGAGAGCTGCGGGTGCGGGGAACGGGGACGCGTATTGCGCGTACCTTTCTGATTACTCTTACTGTATTGTGTGCCTTTAAAATAAATAATAAAATAAAATAAAAATCATTTATTTCAACCATCAAAAGGGTCACATAATATTATTACATTTTAAGTGTTAGTAACAGAGATAGAGACCTTAAGACTAGTGTTAGTATACTATACCTAAAGGGATTCATAGTTCCTTGTTTTTCAGTATATGAATCATTGAGCAGTGATTCACATACTGAAAATCAAGCCTATTTGCAAACGTTTTTAGGATGCTGTCGGCACTGGATCGGAGCCTGCCCGCCAGGGATGTGCACCGCTTGCGCATGGTTGCATAGAAGCAGTCCACACGCGCCACGGCAAACATCCCTGACGCGCTGCAACGTCGAGACAGCCCCATCAGCACCCTAAAAGCGTCATTGTACTGTACCCGCAGAGCACTAAACTGCTTTTGTGTGTAGTGTATCCATAGTTGTTCCCGCCTGAAAGACCATGTATTCACTTTTTTGCACATTATATTTAAGGCCACGTTTGACAGCATATCTCTCACATATATCCAACAATCTTTCTAGGCCACAGACAGAGGCGCTCAGAAGCACCATATCGTCTGCGAAGCTTATGTTGTTAAGACACACATCATCAATGTGACATCCGACATGAGTACTACTAAGTTCCCCTATCAATGCGTTACGTTAACATATAGGTTGAATAGTCTAGGTGAAGACACCCCTCCCTGCCTTACACCACACTCCAGCCTATATGGTTCAGAACAGGCGTTTGACCACTTAACAACATTGACCTGGTTAAGGTACCAGTATTTAAGGATGTTAACTAGTTCAGGAGGAGCCTTGATATTCTCCAGTTCCTGCCACAAGATGTCATAACCCACCAGGTCAAATGCGCTAGTTAGATCTAAAAAGCAGCCATATACAGGGGTATTGCGGTCTGTGTAGTACTTGACAGTCTTCTTTAGACACAAAATTGCTGTCTCAGTGGATAACCCGGGTCTAAACCCAAATTGATTATCAAAAAACTTTATAGCTATGCAGTTGTATGTTAAGCAAACTGTCAAGCACTTTTGACACCACTGTAGCGAAAGAGATAGGTCTGTAATTCTTTTTATTACTCATATCACCTGTTTTGTTTTTCACAATTGGCACCACCACAGTTTTCATCATTTCAGGAGGCATGTAAGAATGTCCCATACACAAGGTGAAAAGCAAAGCAAGGACCCTTGGCAGGTGCGGTCCAGCATGTTGAAGGTGTTCAATACTAAGGCCATCATGGCCAGGAGATTTTCCCCTTGTCATGGATTTAATACATGTACCAATGTCATCAGCATTAAATCTGGTACACATCTCCTGACCAGGCGGACCCGTACCGCATCCTGTCTGGGGTGGTCCCAATGGTGATTTAACTGAAAAATGTTCTCTAAACATATTTGCTATATCAACATGTTCACTGATACCGTCGACGCTAACCGGGAGGCTTGGTTTAGACCCCAATTTATTTGTTGCCTTCCAGAAACTCATTATTTTGTCATTATTTTTATGATGGGAGGCAATAATGTCCATCTTTAATTGGTGTTCATTATTTTGACACCACTTTAAACGTGACTTAAAGATTTTACGGCTTTCACTCATTTCCTGGTATATCCGTCCCGACGTTGGTCTACCACTATCTAGCCACATCTGGAATTTACACCTAGCCTCACGGTGAGCCCTGCTCACATACTTGTTCCACCCAACAACTGGTTTCCTTTTAGGATACGCACAACGCTGCGTACCAACAATAGATGCTGACTCGCTTAGGGCACTTATAATATCATTATATAGGCTATTAATTAATTCTCTGTGGGCAACATTATCACACAAAACCTCACGACAATCACACAAACTTGCTGGACAATCAATAAGTCTTAATTTTTCATTACAAGCTTTAGTATACAGCTCAGTTTGCTCACCATTCCTATCACCCCACACTATATTATTTTTAGCAATTTGCTGTACATTGTTTAACTTAGGACAAATTAAGTTTTTTTTTTTTTTTGGTGGGTAGTTTAAAGTGACACACATAAAAATCAGCTGTTCCAATGTTTATTTAATTTTAATTATAATAAATCAAAATATTTACAAAATATTTAAATTATTATAAAGTTTGGGACTCAGTGGATGAAATTATAATATAAATTTGCACTAACCTGCTGAATCGAGCCTTCTATATCACATATTCAAATTGCACTGACTTGGCACTATGGAATTGTCACAGAACACACAACTCGAGCAGGTACAAGTTACACAAAGACAGTTGGAGTTGGCGCTGGCAAGTCATATGGCGGAATTCGAGAGGCGTCTCAACCCTTCCCAGCCTGCGGATGAATCCCAGAGTCAGCTGTATCAGGAGTTCAAGGATTTTAAAATTCTAGTAAGTGGCATATTGCAGCTGCTTCAACAACAGATTGCACTTGCTTGCAAATGTGTGGATTCCCTTGATATGAGAAGCCGGAGAAAGATACTTCTTTTGCACGGTATCCCCGAGGTGTCCAATGAAACTATAACCACAGTTGTTGAGAAGCTCATGTTGGATAGTTTTGGTTTCACTGACTTTGGCACTCATTTGAAGTCTTGTCATCGAATCGGAGGATCTGGAGGTGAACATGTTCGACCTGTACTTCTACGCTTCCATGAAACCAGTAAGAAGGCCGAAGTTTGGGGCAAGAAATCGTGTCTTAAAGGGACATCTGTCACTATGTCTGAGTTTCTCACTCGTGCCCGACATGAGGTATTTATGGCTGCCCGTTCACACTTTGGCATGAAGCAATGCTGGACCTTTGACGGGGTGATTAACATCAAGACCCCAGCCGGAGGACGCGTAAAGATTACGACAGCGAGCGAGCTGGTTGATCTGACTGCAAAGTTCCCAGTAGCCGAGGCCAGCAGCAGGCAGGCACGTGAACCTCAGCAACCAGCGAGGAAACCGGTCGCTGTTGCCGCTGTGGCGGAAAAGAAGACATTAACCAGGCGGCAGGCGTTAGCATCCAAAGCAAAATAGTTGCTCCCCTAAGATTTAATAGCTTTTGATTTCGTAGTTTTACTATTCTAAACGAAGTAACTATATATCTCGTTTGTAGTAGGTAGTTTTGATTATGTAACTTTTTCTATCTCAACCAATGTAATGTAATAACTTTTCAAAATTTCGGGTAATCTTTTTTCACATAACTTCAATTTACCTTCCATTATTAACTTATTTTTTCACTGTTGTTGGTAACTTGTTTTGTTCTTGTTCCTTCTTTCTAAAGTTTTTCTTTAAATGTCAAAGTCAATTCATGTTTTGTGACATTTCATTGTTATTTTCACGACGCTGACAGTGGCAAAGATATTTACTTTCTTAGAGCCCTGTGTGATATTTTAATGTAATTTGAATTGTACTGTTTTCTCTATGGCAAAAGTGGTTCGACCGGCAGGTTGTGCAGAGTCTATTTGCATTTGTTTAAGTTTAATAATTATTATAGTATTTTAAAGTTATAACTTATATATATTATTATGCAGCAGTCAAGTATGGATTTAAATGAATCTTTTTATTCTGTAGTGGGGTCGTCTGAATCTAGCTTTTTATCTTGCGAGTCCGTAGAAACGCTAGGTGCTTCTGTCCACAACGTATTTTATGAGCATTCAAACAATTTCAATGTTTGCCATATTAATGCACAAAGCATACCGGGCCATTACACCGACTTCATTGAGGCATTTTCGACGGATTGTATTAGCGCTGTTTTAGTTTCAGAAACATTTCTGAAACCCAGCTTAGCATCTACTAGCTACTCACTTCCAGGATTTATCCTTATAAGGAATGATCGCACTGGTATTCGACAAGGAGGAGTAGCTATTTATTTGCGGAGTAATATAGAATTTAAAGTACTCTCAATGTCACCTTCACAGTACTCAGCCTCAATGGAGTACATACTCCTCGAAATTACTATCAAAGGTGTAAAAGCTGTTCTAGGAGTCGTATACAGTCCCCCCGGAATCGACTACTTTTCTGATTTAGAATCTCTCTTCGAATCGGTTAGTCTGGCTTACACGCATCATCTGATCCTGGGCGATTTCAACACATGCTTGTTTAAAAATGATTCCAGACAGACTTCTCTTGTAAACATTGTCAAGTCAGTAAATTTCTCTATTCTCCCATCAGGGCCCACTCATTACACTAAATTCGGTGACACATTGCTAGACTTGATAATCACTTCTTCCGAAAGCCTCGTTGCTAGCCATGGTCAAATGCATGCACCAGCATTTTCCCATCATGACCTTATTTATATTTCTTATAAAATTAAGATTCCTAAAGCAAAACCTAAAATTTTGCATTTGCGTTGTTTCTCCAGTATGAATAGCGATGCGTTGACAGCTGACGCAGCGAAGATTGACTGGACTCCAGTAGTTGATGCAGACAAAGTGGATGATAAAGTTTCTCTTTTTAATAACATTGTCTTATCTCTCTACGATGTTCATGCACCAACTCGAGCGATTAAAGTAAAACGTTTGCCGGCTCCCTGGATTACTAACCTTGTCCGTATCGCCATGAAGCGACGTAACTGTGCTTTCAGGAAGTTTAAACGGGATCGTACTGACGACAACTGGAATGCGTATAAGGTTGCAAGGAATCGCTGTAACCAAATTTGCAGAAATGCTAAACGCCGTTACTTCACTGAAAATATTGAAAACGTTTCTTCTCCTAATCTTTGGAAATTTCTCAATTCTGTGGGCATTGGCAAGGTTCAGAATGAGATGTCATCCAAGTTACCCTTCACACTTAATGAACTTAACAAACACTTCACATCTGTTCCGGTACTCAATAATGATGATAAGAGACGAACCATTGCTTCTATAGCTGACTTGCCCGCCCCAAATGGTAGCTCATTCAAATTCACCGCGGTCACTGAGGAGGACGTTCGCAGAAAAATAATATCCATTACTTCTAACGCCGTTGGGCACGATAAAATTAGTCGCGTGATGATAATCCATATACTCTGCTATGTCCTTCCTATTATCACACATATTATTAATTACAGCCTTTCACAACATTGTTTTCCTTCATTATGGCTTAATGCCTACGTTCGTCCCCTTCCTAAAATTTCTAATCCTATCCGATTAAATGATATCCGTCCCATCTCAATTCTCCCTTTTCTATCCAAAGTGTTAGAGGCATTGGCATTTGAACAACTTTCTAAACACATCAATGATAACAATTTAATGAATGATTGTCAATCAGGTTTTAGACCTGGCCATAGTACATCCACAGCCCTGCTGAAAGTTACTGATGATATCAGGGCTGGAATGGAAAACAAGAAAGTGACTGTTATATCACTGATTGATTTTACCAATGCTTTTAACACAGTCGATATTGATATTCTATTAGCTATTCTCTCCCATTACAATGCTGACTCCTCGGTGATCAATTGGTTTTCTAGTTATCTTCGTGGTCGTCGGCAGCAAATTCGCAACGATCAGGATTCGTCCGAGTGGTGTGAACTTAAAGCTGGCGTTCCACAAGGCGGTATATTGTCTCCAATTTTATTTTCTTTGTTTATAAATATTCTTTCAGACTGTCTCACTTGTTCATACCATCTATATGCAGACGACTTGCAGCTTTATGCGCAAACCGACGCGGATAATGTGAATACAGCGATTTCACTATTGAACGACAATCTTACAAAAGTCATGATCTGGTCCAACAACTTTGGGGTGCGGGTGAATCCTCAAAAATGTCAGGCCATAATTGTTGGTAGCAGGAGGCAAATAAATATCATAGACATGAGTAAAGTGACGCCTATTACATTTGATGGCTGCAATGTTCCTTTTAGTACCGAGGTTAAGAATCTTGGCCTCTGGATTGACCACACTCTGTCTTGGAGCACTCACATCGCAGAAGTTAGCAGAAAGGTGTTTGCCAGTTTTCACTATTTAAGTCGTTTGAAAAACTTTCTACCTGAAAAAACAAAAACAATGCTAGCACAAACTTTAATTCTCCCCATAATTGATTACGCCGATGTGTGTTACCTAGACTTAACCGAGGAACAACTCAATAAAATAGAACGTCTTCTTAACTATTGTATTAGGTTTATTTTCTGCTTGCGTAAATTCGACCACGTTTCTCAATTTCGCACTCAACTTAATTGGCTGCCAATCCGTCAACGCAGGAACCAACATATTCTCTGTCAACTATACAATGTTTTAAATAATTCCCAGGCCCCTGAGTATCTCAAAACATGTTTCCAACTTTTAAGTTCTATTCATGAAAGGTCCCTGCGTTCTTCAAATACTCTTACCCTAGTCACTCCTTCTCACCGTACAGGTTTTTTCCATAACTCTTTCTCCGTGACTGCTGTACGACTTTGGAATGCTCTCCCTGAATCCATTAGAAGGGCCCCTAGTCGCGACTCCTTTAAACTTAGAGTTTTTAGGCACTTCCACTTCCAATTAAACATAGGACAGACTTGATTGCATAATATTTATTTATGGTTATGTATTTGTATATTTATTTTTGTATATATTTTAATGTAGGTATATATTTTATGAAGTGGTATATATGTATGTAAGTAATTGTGTATATGTAATAATAATAATAGTATGTTTTATAGTATGTGTTGTGATTGTTATCTTTTAAATTTAGTTTAGTTTAAGTTTTCTTTATATATTCACACCCACATAAAACTCTCCAATCGACCCAAAGGTTTGACTGTTAGAGAATGCTTTTAGCATTAAGTCCGCCTGTTGTACTTTAAACATGTATATGTGTGTACAAAAAGTATAAATAAATAAATAAATAAATAAATAAAGTCTAGATTACATTCGACTACAAGTGGTTGATGATCAGACCAATGTACATCATACATAACATATGATAACCTTTGTCTTAGGGTACAAGGCCTATCTATGTCCGGTTCCGTTTTTACCTTTTGAGTACAGAACCCTTGAAACATCACCCTCTTTACAGTAGAGTCAGTCAATAAGAATTCAAACTATTGTAACTCCAAATTTTGACCTTATTTTACAGTATTGATTTCCAACGTGCTAACAAGCGGTAACTGCACCAATGAAGAATGTCATCCCACCACAAAATCTCCTGCAATCATTGCCAAACCGTCAGTACTAAAAGACTGTCCTGGAACGAAATGTCCTAAATCATTCAAACGTAGCCGTGGCCCTCAACAAAACAATGCATTACTCCAACTAGGTATCCAAGTAATAGAGAAATGGACAAGGAAAATTCGTGAGCAACTATGCAACAAAAAAAATAGTGATCTATGTAAAGGGAAAGGATGTGAACGTCTATGTAACGAGGTACTCGTGAATAAACCACTCAAATGTAATACTGTATGCCCTCGGGGTCATTACTGTATTCGGGGTAAATGTCGAAAATGTTATAAAGGAAGATGTCTTCAAGCGATCTTTGCTTCTCTTAGGCAGAAACGACTGACAGGATTACCGAATGACAATATCACACCCGATAAAGGAAAACTGCCACGAAACATTTTCGGTACGAATGAAGTCAGCCATAACAGTATGGCAACAGCTTATACGAGAAAATGTGAGTATCCCATTCAGGATAACTCTTCTGTGCAAAATAACGCCTCTGAGACTGTTACTGAGAAATTGGTTGGATTCACTAGGATCGAAACGAATAATCAGAATAAAGTACAGGATAACTATAAAATTTCGATATACCGTGAAAATACTAGTGAAAGTAAACTAAGTAGTAGCCCACTTGATACTCGAACCTCACCTATTCAGCACAGCCATAGTGAATTTACTGGACAAAATAATACCGGGATCCTTTATAATAACACAAAATTGACTGAAAACCGTACCTGGCATGTAAGGAATTCGAATAGTTTCAATAATTCCCTTTATTCAACAATGCCTGGATATAATTCAACTAGACAGAAGGAAGGCCGTAACAGTCTTGACAATAGCACAATACAATATACAAAAATGGTGCAACATAGAAGACCATCAAGAAATCCAGGGCCTTAGGGATCAAATCCGTTTACTCCTTAAACATATCTACGTTACAAATTTTAACTACTTAGTGCAATAAGTTCTTATGACAGAGCCATGCCTCCTCAACTGGTTCCTCAGAAAACCAGCATCTTGGCCTCAGAAAGCCTCGAATCTCGATTTATATCGAGTTATATCGAGCTGAGAGTAACCTTCGGTAGCATATTTTATTTTCCTTTTATATTTAATGTCATTAGTTGTATTTTTATACTCCAAATAAAGATTTTTTATTTCTAATACGAGTATTTATAAGTAAGATAAATTTTTAAAGATTAGTTTAGTTTTAATTTAGGTTATATTTTAGTTTATTATAATAATCTTTATTTATCTCCACACATTTCTTTACAATTTAAATAATATTAACATCTCTCAATAATCTTGCAAAACATAGGTTCCTTTTTAACTTAAGTGTTAATGTGTGAGTTATTTAGCTTAAATTTGTTAAGTAATTCTTAGTTTTACATTGTCTTGTTAATTTATTAATGTATTTGTTAATGAATAATAAAGCCTTTTCCTAAATCTATCTATCTATATTTAAGAGCTATGCTCTTGTCGGTGGAGTATGAAATAAATAATAGTACATTACGATATAAGTGCGTTATGGTGGTTATAACACACGAAGCGGAATTTCAGCCCGAGCCGGAGGCGAGGGCGTAATGGAGTTGAGTGTATTTAACCAATATACGCACGTATATCGTACGACGTTTTTCAACACACTTGCGAGGAAAAATACATAATAAACTGATATTTTTGATTTTAAATAAACTCAACCATAAAACTGTGATGCACTGTTGATTTCCCGCCGATTTACTTTTTAAAATCAGCACGGCGGCGCGTTGTTTACTGGACGGCGTCGCGCGATAGTATCTGCTCCGTAGTCTGAGGCCGCGCGGCATGCGAACTCGAAATTTGAAAAAAAAACAATATGAAGCATATGTAAGATACAAAGATAAATATTGAAACAACCATGACGTTCGATGACTGATTTATTCTTTTTCTTTGTCTAACCTTCACCTTATGTTATCTAACTATCTCACTCACACACAACTGTCAAACTTTCTTACTCTCTCATTCATACTCTATTTATCTGATTGAACATGAAATCTGTTTTAAAAACCTTTCTTTCGCAATAGCTAATCGTGAGTTATAAAATATAACTTCACTATTTGCGTTTCTAACACACGCGTGTTTTAGGAGCTGCTTTATATATCTAAAACCGGTAAAATTAGATCCACTTTACGAGCAAGGGTGTTGAAAATTGATAACAATATAATTTTACGTCAATGAGGAAGAATTATAATTTAGGTAATTTTAATTTTTAAAACTAGTTATACCTACCTGGCAAGCGTTGAACGGTCGTCAGGGTTTAGACTTTATATGGATCCTCACGGAAACCGTACAGACCTAAGTTTTATCACAATTGGATCAATGGCACAGGTTAAGGAACGTATAGATCCTAGTGTATAGAGGACGAATACACAAACATTCATATGAAATAGTTTATTACAAATTATAATACATGTTTTGTTTATATAGTCACAAAACATGTCCATATGTTTTATTTTTATTATAGTATCGTCGTACAAATTAGCTGTAAGTAATATAATTTCGTAGCGCTCGATGTGTAATGAAAACGCTTGTCCATGGGGTAATAATACAATCGTGAAGGTTATCTTTCACACATATTTATTCAGAGATAATATCGGTTGGAAAAAGATATGTACTTACAATACCAATGGAGGGAATGGGTGAGAATCTGAATATTAGGTCCTTACATATGAAATTGCCGTTCAGTATCAAAAAAGTGAAACAAGTTTTTTTTAATGAAATTATTATTTAATCAATCGAAGTATGCGCCGTTGTTATCGATACACTTCCGCCATTTTATAGGCAGATCATTGATACCTTTGGAAAAAAAATCCTGGGAGCGAGAGTCTATGAACTGTTTAAAGGCGGTTTTGACTGCCTCATCAGATTTGAATTTTTTTCCTTGATAAAAGTTATCCAAATTTTGAAAAAAGTGGTAATCGGTTGGGGCAAGATCTGGAGAGTATGGTGGGTGACGCAGAGGTTCCAGTCGCAGCTCCTCTAACTTGGCGATCGTTTGATGTGCAGTGTGTGGTCTAGCGTTATCCTGAAGGAGCAGTGGGCTAGAGCAATTCATCAGTCTCAGTTGTTTAATGGCGAGCTTTTCCATCATTTTTTGCAATTGTTGGCAATACAAGTCTGCAGTTATCGTCTGGCCTGATCTCAAGAAGCTGTAGTGGATAACACCAGCACTGGTCCACCAAACACTAACCAGAATCTTCTTTTTGATCAGTTTTCGCTTAGGACAAGGTTTTGCCGGTTCTCCAGGGTCAAGCCATTGTGATGATCGCTTCCGATTGTCGTACAGGATCCATTTCTCATCACAAGTCACGATACGGTAAAAAATCCCCTCATTATTGTGGCGATTAAGCAAAGAAACGCAGCAAGCAACGCGTGTTTGTTGGTTTGCTTCAGTCAATTCGTGCGGTACCCACTTTTCGAGTTTTTTAATTTTTCCGATTTGGCGCAAGTGGATAAGTATCGTTTTGTCACTTACGCCAAAGGCTGCTGCTAATTCAGAAGTGGTTTGAGATGGATCCGCTTCCACTATCGCCTCCAATTCTTCGTTATTCACTTGAGTATCAGGTCGTCCACGAGGCTCATTGTGTAAATCGAAATTTCCAGAACGGAAACGTTGAAACCAAAAACGCACCGTTCGTTCGTTAGCGGTGCCTGGTCCATACACGTCGTTAATTCTTCAAGTCGTTTCTGCAGCACTGGTGCCACGGTGGAACTCGTATTCGTAAATACCGCGAATTTTTAATTTGTCCATAGTTGTTGTTATAGCAATGTTGAAACTCAAACAAATGATGTTAAAACAAATGAAATACGAATTTTAAAACAATATTTTTCTGGCTTTATTTCGAAATAAATTTGAATTTGGAATTCCTAATGAAACGCAAGATATTTGATTTTAAAGTTGCCAGTATTGAAAATCGGCAATTTCATATGTAAGGACCTAATATATTCCACCTTGACACCGACCATCACGCTGAAAGTGGTCTTTGGAACTTAAGGTCTATCTACCTCGTCAGAGATAAAGATGTAATAATGTATGTATTCGTATAGCGATAATAGAAAATATATCACTGAAAATTTCCCCAACTATTACATGCGACAGAATCCGCCGTATGAACTAGATGGCGCTGTACGGTTTTAGTACTCGCTATGGTTTTGTTTACAACTACATTTAATATGTCCGGCATAGAGGTAGTCGACGTTCTCGAATACAGGCGTAAGTATAAGGAATATACTTACACTGGATTCTAGATCCTGAAACAACTCAAAACAAAAGGGGTTAAGGGCGGGCTAACCTCATTTTTGAAATAAATAATGTAATCGTATCATTCGTAACGAAAGATACCTACAGTATACTTACGGGAAGAAAATAAATAAAATATACTTAGAACTTAGAATGTGCCGCTTCTCTTCCCGCACACATCGGAAAAGCCGGAAAACATTACACTCTATTTTAAGGCCGTACCTAAATTTTCCGGGGTCCAGTGCTGCCCCCATTTTAAATAAAACATTTCAAAGAAAACGGAGACATCATTTAAAATTTTGCTACTACCAAGTCCTAGATAACCCTTCAAAGTATTTTATGAACTACTGTTTACAGTTTATAATGAGAACGTTAAGCTTTACTACGCACATTAGCTAAAAGTGGCCGTTTTTCGCAAATGTGCGTAGTAAAGCTTATCGTTCTCACTTTAAACTGTTAACAGTAGTTCATAAAATACTTATAAACTACTTCAGGTACGGCCTTATTTTCCGGCTTCACAAAGACAAAATTTTAAATGATATCTCCGTTTCCTTTGAAATTATTTATTTCAAATGGGGGCAGCACTGGGCCCCAGAAAATTCATGTATAGCCATGTCCATAGTCCATGCACTTCAGAATATTTTTTGTTTCTCACATAAACACGATCAGCAGATCAGTCAATCCTGCTGGTGAATCCGCCACTGGCTTTAGTCCATAGGCTGTCTTCTCTTTCAGCCGAGTGTCCTGCTCATTTCCACTTTAATTGCGTGATCCGTCTACCTAGATCTTCCCAGGCCGACGCTTACAACTTAATATAGGTAGTCTGAGTAGTGTAGTGATGTATGAAAATAAAGGAGACACAAATCATGTTAAACATTTTTTTTATTTAACATCACCGAAAATAGATTACTTGGACTAATTCTATATATTATATTATAAAGAATAATCTATTTTTACATGTTACGATATTATCTCATATCACATCGTACTTTTACTCTGGCTTACTCTAAAAATATAAAAGCAAAAGAGGCGGCTCGGCGCAAATATCAGTCATTATCCATTATTCCTTTTTACCAGACTACGGAGAAGCCAGAGATATATAGATACTCGTAGATAAATCATTTTATTGGTACACAAAAAGACACACACGAGACACATAAATTACATGAAGAAAAGAAATACATTAACAATATGAAAAAAATGCATTAGAAATATAAAAATGCAAGTTAGTGCGTGTGTGCCGCAGCGATACCAAAAGGTTGTGGCTCAGCAAAACGTTTGCTCGCAGAACAAACTGCTGATTTTCAGCCACTACTTTGAGATTCACAGGGATATGATTTTTGCCGCTATGTATGTATGTGTGTTCATCTGATAGCTCGTATCTTCAATGATTTACATGATACCTTGACAAACGAGGTTTTGTTGTAAGTATCTTGGCTGTCCGTTGTTCATAGGCTATGTGACATTTTTCTTTATTTTTACTGAGTAATCCACTCTATCTACTAGAAGGATGCCGCAATAGAGGCAGACCAATAATCAGAAATGACTGATATTTTTTTTCCTGAAAATGCATGTAGCAATTCAAAAGGCCAATGTACTTCCTCTCCCTTGCCTGCTGTAAGTACCCACACCTCTTACCTTTACATGACACAGCATGGAATAAAGATATTGCCAGAAATTCCACTAAATATGTACCGAGGCAGACTTAAACTTGTTCTGTATGGCAATCAAACTGTGCAATACGGTTAGGGTTGCCACCCGTACTTCATAAGTAGTGTACTATACTTTACGAAGTACGCGAAAACACTTTAATTTGCATGATTAAATATTTCTGAAATTATTCTAGGACTAGCAAAAAATTCAATTGTTGTCTTCACATATTAATTTTTCTGTGATAAATAGCAAATGGCGAGACGAAAGAAACAAAGCGTCTCTTAACCTTATAAAAATTATTACTTATTTACTTAAACTTAAATATAGACTGTAAAAAAAATTACTTTTAAATATATGGTGTTCAATTGTTTAGCAATCTACACTAATATTATAAAGAGGAAATCTTTGTTTGTATGTTTGTTTGTAATGAATAGGCTCAAAAAGTACTAGACTGATTTTAAAAAATTTTTCACCATTCGAAAGCTACATTATCCACCAGTAACATAGGCAAAATTTTATTTTGGAAAAAAATAGGGTTCCGTAAGATATTTGGGTTTTTCGGACACAAGGTGTAAAAAATCAACCAGAAAAGTTACTTATTTTGCGTACGCTGCCTAAACTATAAAAGATAGAACCATAAAATGTTCTAATTAATTGTAGATCTTATAAATATCTACAAAAAAGTCCGCGACACACTGTACCTATCTATGTCGAGTGAGGCAAAACAACAATTTTTTTATTTAGAAATCTTGAAATTTTTTTTAGACTACATTTAAACGCGTTTATTTTACTCATGCTATGAATCCTTATCAAAATAAATTTCATTTCATCACTAAGTACAGTTTATGTAGATAATATTTGGTCCTTGAATGATTAAAATTAGACGTTTGGTTTTGAAGTTATGGCGAAATTAAAATATTACGATTTCTGCTGCATGGGCCGTTGCGAAGTAAGACATTCTGTAGTATTAGTATCAGTATTGTACCCGTGCGAAGCCGGGGCGGGTCGCTAGTGTTAATATAAAATAAAACTCGCGTAAAGCAATAAAAACTATGCTTTTAAATATACTTATGCTAAAGAAAAATCAATTAAGTATACTTTATGTTACACTATGTACTTTTTTTCTTACCTTCAATCACCAATGTACTTTAATTGCAAATAAAAAGGTGGCAACCCTAAATACGGTGAGCTATTCAACTGGCTCATAAATAAATATTACTTATTAAAAAATTTATGAAAAAAGGAAATAATTTTAAGTATTTCAATTAATGTGCAGATTTTATTTTCAAATGCGTTTGTAATTTAATGAAGAATTTTTGTACATGTAATTAAATTCCCACGCCTTTGATTGCGGAATTCTGCCCTTGCTTTATTGTAAACATCTTATGTCACAACCATATTTGAAGGAATAAATGATAATTATATTTTATTCTATTTAGGCGGACAGACGAGTGGAAGAACAGGCCCATTCCCAGTCCCCGTAGTCTCATTTGTACCATTCGTAAAAAAACACCATCCCATATCATGGACCGAGCACGCTCTATATCTATAAGGACTATTTACATTGTATTTGCGCCGAGTCCACTTTTTTCTCATACTTCGCTGAGCATAGTTTCTAATTAACTACTGTGGCCAGGCTAGAAAATATAGTATTTATTTATTATGTCAATGTATTGTATATCAATGTGCCGTCAAGATATTGACATCAGTTTTTTATGGCGTCAATGTTTCGTCAAGATATTAACATCAATTTAGCATCAATATATTAACATAAATGTATTGTGGCGTCAAGATTTCTAAATTTTATGTGAAGATAACATTCGTTACTTTCTTCATTCCTCACACAAAATTAAGATGCTGATTTAACATTGCCTTGTTTGTTCTGTTAAGATCGATCAGAATTGAATTTAAAAAAAATATATAATATATAGTAATAAAATAGGCGATTTACACGAAATAAACATCTTTCAAGTCAGTGTGAGCCTAGACTTTGTCTTAACGCCTAGTATAGTAAATAGCCAAATAATTTAATAATCATTTTTTATAGCACTGCGACTGTTTCGTGATTCCCAAAAATGACAAACTCTTAATTTCGTTGTAAACAGATTAAATGTATATAACAAAAACTGATAATATATGCATCTCTTTCCTGTTTCGTTGTAGTTTTCAGTCATCCACGTCGTCTTGAGAAAGAAGGTTGCATGCCTGTAGAAAAAAATAAAGTTATTAAATTCATGTTTTTATAAGTGGTATTACTTCTATTATCAAAAATATCATGGCAAGAAAGATCGAGGCAAGAATAGGAAAAGGAAGGCCAAGAAGGGCGTTCATGGATGAAGTAAAAGAAAAGCAGAAGTCGTGTCGTATAGGGAAGTCAAGCATTTGGCTGAGGATCGGGAGACATGGAAAATACTCCACCGACAAGAACATAGTTCTTAAATATACTGATGATGATAAGGTAAGGAAAGAAAGTAAAACATAGAATTTTAGTATATTATTACTCTGTGATAGAATGTACTGTTACGAAAGTGGAGTTCTAATTTAGAGAAAAACGCCTCCCTCCCTCGATCGGCTTCTACGATATGCGCAGGAAGAGAAGCAGCTGATGCATTCTAAGTTTTTTCTTTGTCATGGAATGAAATAAATAGTTACTCATAATCATAACTCGTTTGTTTTTTTAACTGATATTAATTTTGGACGTATCTAAGTTTGTTCATATTCAATTTACTTTCATATTTTTTTTACTGATATTTAAGGTGAAGGTATAGGCAAATGGCCTTGAAGTGGCGCCCTCATTTGAAATAAATTGTTAACTCGTAAATATGGAGATAATTTCCATTACTCTTTGTCATGCACTAGATAGCCCTTTAAATTATTTTATGAACCACCGTTGAAAGTATTTACATTAGTCCGTCTAGCTTTAAAACTTGCCTCCACCAAAAGTGGCCACGGCAAGTATTAAAGCTAGACGAATCACCAATAATAGTTTCAACGGCAGTTCATTAAATAATTTAAAGGGCTATCTAGTGCATGACGAAGAGCAATATGGAAATTATCACCATATTTACGAGTTAACAATTTATTTCACACTTCAACGCCATTTGCCTATATCTTCACGTTAAGTTCTATATCAGTTGATCCCATTCAAACCATTTTTATCTTTTTTACTTTTTTTTAAATTTTTAACGTTTATCATCATCATCGTCAGGTCCTTTTTAGTCTCCTCCACTTTTTTCTCAATGTTTATTAGCCTATACTGAATTTAAATATTAGATAAAATAAATACCTCTTCAGAGCCAGCCTCCCGGTACGACCGGTGATGGGCTGGCTTCTTCTTTTTCTTCATTAACGGGTCAAGGCATATGATGAAAGCCATATAGATGAACAGTAGCATTATCAGCCAAAGGACCAGGATCACAACTATCTGTAATATAAAAAAGGGTTAACGACCTTCTTTCTTTTGTACTACGTTTAGACAACCTATTACAAAACAAAATAAGGAATATGCATGTAATACCAATCCAGCTCATATTTTTATTTTACAATTTCTATTAATACGTTACCACGCCTAGTTAATTATTTTTCTTACTGACTCTTATTTGGATTAGAAATAAATTATTGAAAATATGCAAATATTGCGCGGGAACTTTTGACAAACAAAAGGGAAATGACGACAAAGTTCACAAAAGGGAAATGACAAGTTCGGGTGCGTTCGGTAGGACTGTCCGTCCATGTAGTTTGACTATCGATGACATTCGAAATGTATGTACTTTTATAATATATAGGTTTATCAAACATCACTGGCTGATAATATCAAAAGTACCCAAAAAAGAAAAACACGCGTTGACAGCTTCTGTCTCTAGCGGATATTGCAGACTTTGACGTCATATTTTAAAATGGCGTGTTTTAGTTGTTATAATCTACTTGCTATTTTCAATATTTATTTTCTACACCATATACATGTTTTTCACACTCATTTATTTTTTGCGGCTATTGCTCGACGAGGACTATCGATTAAAAATATAAAAAAAAATGCATGCATACTCTCTATTGTAAAAAAAAATAGTTGAAAAAGGAATAATGTATGTGCAAATAGCACAAAAATGTCTCGAGCTCCTCTGTGCTTCGGAAAGCGCATTAAGACGATACACGGAGTCCAGTGCTGCCCCCATTTGAAATAAATTATTTGTAAGGAAACGGAGATATCATTTCAAATTTTGAGCTGGTGAAACCTAGATAACCCTTCAAACTATTTTATGAACCACTGTTTATAGTTTGCATTTTTGCCAAAAGTGGCAGATTTTCGCAAAAATGCAAATTTAAGCTTATCGTTCTCACTTGAAACTGTAAACAGTGGTTCATAAAATAGTTTGAAGGGTTATCTAGGTTTTATCAGCTGAAAATTTTAAATGATATCTCCGTTTACTTACAAATAATTTATTTCAATTGGGGGCAGCACTGGACACCGTGTATCGTCTTAAGCCGTTGGTCCGGCTGTCATCATTGTATGACAGTAGTCAAGCTATGTCAGATGCCTTGAAAATTTGACACCAGTATAGGCCTTACACATACGAAAAACAAACAAAATAAATCAAGAAAATGATTCACCTACCATAATAACTCTTGTGTTCCTGGTCTCGTACTTGCATTCACATCTTGGACACAGCTCTTGCCCCCTGCCTTTGATGTCTATTCCCACATGGGGCAGCACCACCACTTCACAGTTGCTGTAAAGTATCAATGGATTTTTAACAGGGCCACAGGTATGGCACTTCATAGAAGCGGAGTATCATTTATGCCTACACTACTACAAACGAAACTATACATCCGTGCACACGTCAATGCGTGTGTGTTCGCCCGCTCTCGCCCCTCGACAAGGCGAGAATGGGGAGAGATGCGGGGACGGGGAACGAGGACGCATAATGCGCGGGACCTTAGTAGATTCTGTTCTGTACCTATGAAATACTCTTATTAATTCTGTGACAGGGTTGAAAATTATCAAGATAATTATGTTCATGGATAATTATCGGATATTAAAATCAAATGGATTGCTGGGAAGAACTGGATCGGTAAGGCTAGAGATAGGATTCAATGGTGCAGACAAAAGGGGGCTTGTTCCCAGCAGTGGGTAATTAAGAGCTGACGATGATGATGATGAATCATCTGATAATTATCCAGTTATTATCCAACAAAAATTAATGATTATTTTTTGATGATTATTTAAAAGCGTTTGACAGTCTAACCCACAGATTTATTTGGATGAGTCTTAAAGAACAAGGTGTAGAGAACACCTACATAAAACTGATCAAAACCATTTACAATAAAGTTAAGCCAAATAAAACTGAGTTCAGAAGACCTGTTTCCCACAGATAGAGGTGTGAGACAAGGAGCCCCACCATCTCTCCCACACTGTTCAATGCAGTGTTGGAACATATTTTCCGGAAACTGTAATGGGATGATTACAGTCTCAACATTAATGGTAGGCGTTTAAATAATTTAAGATATGCAGACAATATTGTCCTGCTGGAAGATTCTAAAAAACAAGAAGCAAATCTGGTCGAAAAAAATACAGAAGAACGAATTTAACTAAATGCCAAAAAGACCAAACTGATGACCAACTCTGAAGAAGTTAAAGGGTGATTTGTAAATGACTATGTCTACTTAGGACAATCCATCTCACCTTATTAGGTAAGATATAATTACCTGTGGATGGAATAAATACTGGTCCCTTAAGAATCGCCTTACCCTAGACTTTCCCATACAAGCGTAGTCTACGTTTTATTTCGAAACGACATGTCAGATTTCAGTAAAAATTTGTAACTTTAAAGAAATTGCACATATCTAGGGTTATAATTGGTTTTCACAGTCAAAATATGAACTTCATTAATCATCCCATTATTATTTACAAATATTTACTGAAATCTGACATGTCGTTTCAAAATAAAACGTAGACTACGTTTGTATGGGAAACTCTGATTCTGTCTTGGGTAAGGGGACTCTTAAGGAAACAATGAAGAGCAAAGATCTGGAAATGTATATTAAAAGAAAGAAGAAGATTGAGCTAGCCCCAAAGTATGTTTTTAAAATGGTTTTATGGGATACTTATTCCACAATACTATATTTAATGATAAATACATATAATATAGATAACAAATTATATGTTTATCCCTGTGGTTGAGTGGGACAGAATGCTTTAACGTTAAATCTGCCAATTGTATAAAATTAAAACCCAAGACCCAGGATACTTTGAAAAACGCCATTTTGTTAACTTGCCCTGGTCAGGAATCAAACCCAGAAACTTCGTGTGGCGGAATAACGGGGCTACCAATATGCCATGGAGGTTGGCAAAAAATATACATAAACCGAAAACTAAACTTAGGCCGCGTCCACGGACACGCCGAACCGCGTGTCTGTGGACGCGGCCTTAAAAGTCAACACAAGGTGTTAAAGGACTGCAGCCCTAAATCTAGATTTCAAACAGGAATTTTGGTGCCTATTTGAAGATGGTGTGAACTACATAATGGTAATTTTTATAGGGTTTTTTTAGGCATTCAAGCAAGATGCAGTACTAAAGTACTCAAATTAATATTATGACTACAAAAATCTATTTATAGTGTGGCAAGCACTTTAATGTACAACACTACTGCTGGGTCTGCTGGAAGAGATTTCTTATGAAATAAGAAGTACCTGTGTACTCTATTTTCTTACTTTGTACGTTCCTCTGTTTGTATGTTGTGTACATGAATTTTGTAATCTATTTTCTTACTTTGTACGTTCCTCTGTTTGTATGTTGTGTACATGAATTTTGTAAATAAATATAAGTACTACAGTACAGAATGGAAGCTCACCCCTTTCCGTAGGATGACATACTTGAGTGTCCCCTGCAAATTGGTATAGTATCCATTATATTTATCGCGTAGGATAGGTTTGTAACTACGAATATGACACATCTTGACAACTGTTATACTGTGTGTGTGTGTGCTAGTCCACCAATCCCGAGGTTATGGGTTAGATCCCCAGCCAGGGCAAGTCGGAAAATAGCCTTTTTCAAATTGTCCTGGGTCTTGGGTGTTGAGTTATGATCCCATAATACAAGGTCAAACTTACTTTGGGGCTAGCTCAATCAGTGTGATTTGTCTTTATTATTGATAGACAGAATAAGACAGTTGGGTAAAATGAGTCTATAAACGATAAAACTATGTTTCACTCACAAGGACGCGTGTTTACGAACGTTGTGTGTATACACCTCAAAATGTATCAAGCTTCACAGCTGTGACAACACCTTAAACTACTGACCACTTATCTGGAGGCACATCAGCGATGTAAAGCTTTCGGTTTGTGCTTTGTGTGTCGTTCAGCACCTCCGCTGGGCTCCAACATACACACCGGCACCGCTTGTCTTCATAGGATTGGCCCTACAAAACATATGGCCACAAATTAGAAAGACAATAATATAACTCAGTAAAGGTATATAATTTCATCCATCCTTGAATTATATTCAATAAACATAATGACGATAAGAGCTATGCAAGGATCAACCAGAAGAATTAGCTTAGGTTGGCAAAAAATAAAGTATAACATACCAAAACGGTCCCGGTGCACAAAAACAAACCCCAAAAGGCAGCAATCATGTTCAATGCTCGTGTATTGTCTTCATTAGAAAAAGTATTTTTTTAGGGATCATTACTACACGCTGAATTAATAACGCACTTATTTTTTTGTTATCATCTATTATTTTCTATGCAAAATAAGATAACGTGCACATGCAGCGCAAGTTATTTTCAAAATAAAAATATGTCAAAACTGACAGTGACGTTAGTGACATAAAGTAGTGACGTACACTTTATTTGTTGCCAGCATACCTACCTCCAAATATTGTCATAGACAAGCGACGGAAGTGACGTTCTATATCCATCGATTTTCAATGTTAGTTGAGCTCAGAGAAATGGGATATAAATTGTTCTGAGGCTGAGCTGACCCATTGACACATTGGGCTGCAGCAAAGATAATATATTTAATGCTGCAGATAGCGATGGGCGGTGGGTAAATACCCAATCGACCCATTTGGTTATACATACCCGGTAGATTGGGTAAATACCCGTATCTACCCATTTGGTGGGTAGATTGAATAATATGAGTAATTATTTTGCACTTCTTGTCGGAAAGTGTGTGCAAATGATAAAATATGCTTAAAATGAAAAAAACGTCAAATGCGACGTTGAAGTATATCAAAACGTCATACTTATCATACATTGAAAGTAGGCTTCTTAGATTTATTATCATTTAATTGCTGGAAGGTATACAAAGACGTAATTATATGTTAAAATAAGTGAAACCTGTTGGGGATCACGCTGGACTCCAACTTAAACTGGAAAGACCACGTAGAATCAGTAGTAGGCAAACTAAGCCAGTTCACCTATGCACTACGGGAACTCAGAAAAAATACGAATCAGGAGTGTGCACTTACCGCATATCATAGCCATAGCAGCCTGGATAAGGTATGGGTTGATCCTTGTCGCGGATCCTCGCGAGATGTAAATATTAGACATGACAAAACTATTTTGTATTTATGGTAAGTTTGCTATCGCTATCTGTCACTGTGTAAAAAAGTCATTTAAATTAAATATGATGAAGACTGGAACTGGAGCTGGTCTTCTGTAATAAAGCTAAGTGTTAAGTGTTTAGGACTAATCCTTATAGTCAAATGTAGTTTCTAAATAAATGATGTACAAAAGTCTGTTTCCTTGATGAGGAACCAGATCCGACCATGTAAGAGAAGAGTGGGCGTCCATACCCTGTGGTGGTATGATTAATTCTCCCCGGGGAAAGTAGCCGGCCAAGCGTGTTGTCTTGGTCCAACGTGTCCCTATGACAGGCTAAAGAAAGTAGCTGGTCAAGCGTGTTGTCTTGATCCAACGTGTCCCTAAGACAGGCTAAAGAAAAGAGGTGCTTCATCACCACCTACCTAATAAACGATCGCCGTTCTCTATGGTCAGGATTATGAGAGTATTGATGTTTAACAAGATATGGATGTTTAACAAGATCCTAGACACTTCAGTGATTCCAAACAGTGGAATCATATTATGCTTATTTCCACAGGTAGCGATAGCAGATACCAGACTAGCGAAGCAGACCAATCTTTGTATGGGTTGACTGGACACACAGATGCATAGCAGAGCGCAAACTAAGGGTATGAGTCACAATGTAACATTTATATTATTTGCAGTTGAAATATTTCTCAATGGATTAGCGAGAGAGACATATATATAACTATTCCGCCGCCCTGGGTCTCTCTATGACTTTAGTTACTACCCCATAAGCAGGGCGGCGACAATCCTTTGGGGAAACTCAACTGACGTTCAGGCAGTATCTGTACTACAAAAACGTTGCGTTCGAATAATAACCTTCACAAAACGTAGACAAACATGTCGAGACCTCTTTAGTAAGCTAATATTCTAACAGTTACGGGCATGTACATATACGAATTATGCCGCTTTGTAAGAAGACACCCACACATATTTGAAAAATACGAGGACTGGCCTAGGCGATACACCTCGCGCCGCGGTAATGACTTAATTCTACCCCCATGGAATCTTGCATTGTACCAACATAGTCCGTATTATATGGCAATTCAGGTGTACAATCACCTACCAAAAATAATTAAAGACCTTCAGGGAAAAAAGTTTGACACTGAATTAAAAAAACTTATGATAGACAAAAGTTATTACAGTATGACGGAATATTGGACGGACAAACTTTAGTATTTAAGGACATTTGAACGACATTTATATACCTAATTTAAATTATAATAAAATTATCTATATTTAATATTAATTATGATATCCCAGTTAATAATTTATGGAATTTTATGAATTGTAATGTTATTTCAAATCAATTCCCAATGCCTAAAAAGGTAATTTTGTAAATAGTTTTAAGAACACTAATTGTAAAGTGCATGACAGTGAATGTGTATATTGTTTACAAATTGTGAATAAATGAAATATGAAATGAAATATGAAAAGATATTAAAATGCTATGTCAACATATGAAAACCGTCATACATAAATAGAGATAAGTATTTTTTTCTGCCCATTTGAAGGCCAAAATAACTAATTTCGGTGAGTTGTTCCATCCTCCATCAACTTGTTATAACATTATCCACTAAGTAGCATGCCGGGTATTACCCCAATCTACCCGTTGTATGGGAACATATGAATTGACATGTCTAAGTTTACATTTTTTCTTGGCAAATATATTGTAAACCAAATTATGTGTTAACATAAATAATGTTGCAACACACTGATTAGGTTCATATAGTTTAAAACACAAGTCAACATTTAACACAGATTTATTTCAATTTACTAGCACCGAACATTGCTTTTTTACATTGACAAATATATCGCAATGAGGGTAAATGGATGGACATTCATTAAAAGTGAGACGGTAAGGTCAGCGCCCCTCCACGCGCTGAACTATGAGAAGCTTCCTTGTGAAACCACATCACAGCTTAAACTAACTCTCTAGCCCGCACAGTTATCCTGTGCTCACAGGGCTTACCGTCCAGGTGAAGTAGAGCGACATTATAACAAATGGGTCAGGTGATCCGCATTCCCTATAATAATCGTATCTAAATGAGTCATGGCCACGCCTAGTCACAGCTACATAACTACGAATATTCACGAGTTTTATTATTTAAATTGCCCACTTGGCGCCTTACGCCACGTGTTAACTACTATCCCGACACATAATCACAATTCACAATACTTATCTTTCTCGTTCGCAGACTCAAAGCAGACTGACTCAAGAACTGATTTTGTAAATGTAAGAACACTCATAATGGGAGGGGGACTCGCAACAACTTCAATACATTACTCACTAATCAAAATAAAGTATGATTTATAGTTAATTTCTAAGAAAGGGTACCTTTTATATTTTACAATTCATAACTATAATTAATAATAATAATTACATTTATTTATAACTATTATTAGAATTGTAACCATATTTGTTAGCCTAGTAAAATACTCAATTGACAGTTCAGTATCAAATTATGTTTTGCAAATACATTTCCATTAATTTATTTACATTGATATATTTTATTTTAATAAATGATGAATTCTCTCAACTAATAATTATAAATTAATTATAAATTACTTATTCTTCTATTTTGATTCCGGGGATGAGTCATTACAGTAGATCTAGTACCCAACAATAAATAAATAAATAAATAAATATATACGGATAAATCACACTGATTAAGCTAGCCCCAAAGTAAGTTTTAAACTTATGTTACTTGTGTTTACATAAGTAAATAGACATCAAATGAGATTATATATGTTTATTTAATATGCCTAATTTAGTCATTTTAATCTTTGTCTTTATTATTTGAGATATATTAATTTATTTATACATAAGATTAAGTACCTTTTTATACATTTCTACAGACAATTAGAGGACTCGCACTAATTCATTAATAGATAATTCAATTTACTCACCAAATGGGTAGATACGGGTATTAACCCGGTGCATATCGGGTATATACCCAAGCGTGGGTAGATACCCGCGTATATAAGCTCGTCATTACGAAATCTTTTGTTTCTGGACGAACCTCGAAATCAGTAGTTTGCCTTCAATTGAGCAGTCAAAAATAATTATCTATGTTATGTATGAGAGAGTATATATTGACATCGCGTTTGATGTGTGATTGCTTAGTTTAACATATAATTAGATTTACAAACATTTGTCAGCAAAAAAAGTACACTTAGACGTGTCAATTCGTATGTTCCTATACAACGGGTAGATTGAGGTAAATACCCGGCATGCTATTTAATCGGAAATGTTTTAAATTTTTTTTATTTCGGGACCAACCCTGAAATCAGTAGTTTTGGCCTTCAAACGAGCAGTCAAAAATACTTCTTTCTATATTATGTATGAGGTTTCTCATAAATGTTGACATAGCATTTAATGTTCTTTCACTTATGAACCGACTTCAAAAAGGAAGAGGTTATCAATTCGACTGTTAGTTGTTTTTTTTAGGTATGTTTGTTACGCGATATCTTCGCCAATTGTGAACCGATTTTGATGACTCTTTTTTTATTTTAAAGCCTTTACTACCAAATTGGTCCCATTTTAATTTGGTGAAGATATGATGAAGAACTTTGGAGATATGGAAAAAACTCCTGAAAAAAATTAAGACGGTTGTTTTTTTTTGTTAAAAATTTAATTATTTTAACATATAATTACGTCTTTGTACACCTCCCAGCAAAAAAATGATAATAAATCAAAGAAGCCTACTTTCAATCTATACTAATATTATAAAGCTGAAGAGTTTGTTTGTTTGTTTGTTTGTTTGTTTGTTTGTTTGTTTGTTTGTTTGTTTGTTTGTTTGTTTGTTTGTTTGTTTGTTTGTTTGTTTGTTTGTTTGTTTGTTTGTTTGTTTGTTTGTTTGTTTGTTTGTTTGTTTGTTTGAACGCGCTAATCTCCGAAACTACTGGTTCGAATTGAATAATTCTTTTTGTGTTGGATAGTCCAATTATCGAGGAAGGCTATAGGCTATATAACATCTCGCTTCGACCAATAGGAGCAAAGATATAGTGGTAAATGTGTAAAAAACGGGAGAAATTATTTCATCTTTGAAGCCTTCCGTTGCGTAGACACAAAAAATATGTATTAAAGAATAATAGCTCTTTTAATGATCTAAAAAACAGTCTGCGATAGTATATGTCTATCTTTTAAGATTAACTCACAAAAACCGTTTTTATGGTACCTAATTTGGTCGAAATAATTTGTTTAAGTTGTATCAACATAATAATATTAATCTTTATTCAAATAAATATGTTGTTGGTTAAGAGTACTTCATCTATACTAATATTATAAAGCGGAAGAGTTTGTTTGTTTAAACGCGCTAATCTCAGGAACTAATGGTCCGATTTGAAAAATTCTTTTTTTGTTGGGTAGGCCATTTATAGAGGAAGGCTTTAGGCTATATAACATCACGTTCCGACAACCACGCGAACGAAGTCGCGGGCACAGCTAGTGTATGATAAGTATGACGTTTTGATATACTTTAACGTCGCATTTGATGGTTTTTTTTTCTTCATTTTAAGCATATTATGTCATTTACACACCAAATAAGTATTTATCGGGTATTTACCCAATCTACTGATTATATACCCAAATGGGTAGATTGGGTATTTACCCACCGCCCATTGCTATGTACTTGTGTGTGTTGTGTAATTGCGTGATCATAGAATATCATGCATGTGCTATACTGTACCTATGTAACTTGTTGCCTACAATAGGTAGACTTCATGCTAAAGCATTATTTCCCTATCAACCTTTAGGAGAAGAGAAACAGATAGAATAGTTGGCGTCTAAAATGGATAGAAACAATCCAGAAATAATAAGAAACTTGTATGATGTGATAAGTATTACTTTATTACAATTATATTCCAAAGTAATAAGACAAACTTAGGACTTAACTATTTCACAATAACTCTAGGGATCTCTCAACCACAGCACGCATACTATCATACTTACTGTCAGAGTTTTTTTGGCGGGAAGTCAAGGGGTTCAGTTGGGGTTTGCTTTAAATTATTTTGCAAATTGATTTTAGTGGACTTTATAATATGAAATTGGTGTTGTTTGGTGTTATAAATGCTCATGCTCATGAACAATGTGTAAAATAGTTAAAGTGGACAGTCGTAGTACGGCTGTATTGATATTTGTTTTGCGGACTGTGTGCGTCTTCGGGCGTCGTCCGCCACTCAGTCGTCTATGAAAACCAGTGGACTCGTTCAGATTTGTCGCCAGAAGCTCCATTGAAGCAGTCAAAGGTCTACACCACCCTTTGATTGTAACTTGCTAGGATTAGGTTAGGTTAGGATTAGGAATAAAGAACAAAATTAAAGATAGGCTCTAAAGGACTTGTATCCTAAACCGTAAAATTATTTAATAAAAAAAAAATACTGTCATGTGCCAAACACTCCTCACAACACCACGCTGGCTGGGCAGACGCACATTCATTGTCCCTTTTTCTTCAACAGTCGGCTAATAATATTGCTAGAAATAATCTACATCTAGCAAAAAAAATATACTGGTAACACTGGTTCCCGTTTCCCGTTTCTTGTTACCTACTTCCGACTTGTGTAGTTTTCACGTCCGCCCGCTGCCATTACGGCGTCACTATCGCCTTGTGGAATTGATTGAAACGCCCCCATTGAGAAATTTTAGAAGCTCTAAAAGGCCATCAGGTACATATTTACGTGTATTAGTACTTGATTTACTTATTTTTTGTAGTGTAAATTAGTTTTAAACGGTTTTGCAATAGTATCGGTTAACACATGTGAGAACAAAGAATAAAATAATTATATGGATAATGAAGGATTCCTTGAAAATTTTGCAGAAGAAAAACTTCACATAGACGACAGCGCCGTCTGTGACCTTTTCTAGTTTTGAGATTGTGGCGCTTATTTGTTTTGTATTTTGTGATTGTTGTTATTTTGTGGATTTTTCTCTGGAATTAATGTTTTTTGCGGTGTTATCTTCATCACGGTAAATCAAGAGCTTAGATGTTGCTAAGATGGCGGCCCTCGTATGTGATTTCAAGCCTTGAATTGTACCGCAGAGATTGCTCATTTTTTCGCGAAAACCTGCGCTGAATACTTTGCAGGTTGGTAGGCGATTTCTACTATTAATCCGAGTTTTAAATCACTAGAAAATATTTTATGTGTAGCTTTGACATGTCGTATGTACCTAACTAAAGTCTGAGCCTATTGATATTATAGGTAGGTATCTATCACATTATGTTCCTCAGCCCTCAGTCTAACTCACTTTAACTTAAAGTGAGTTAGACTGTTAAAGTCTTTAAGAATGTATCCTGAGAACCATTCAGATTAGACATTATAAATATTTATCATCAATACTATGAGAAAAGCCATATTACTAGAATAGTCTTTTGTTTATGTAGTATCAGGATGGAAGCAGTACCTATTAGACTATAGACTCTAGAATAGACAGACTACATTGTAGAGATCATGGAGAGGAAAGGGAAGAAAGTAACTCTGCGGACCCCACTGTAAAACTGTAACCATTCATAGTAGACTGTCAATGGCTAACCAACTTCATCCAATAAGTATCAACTACATTAGTTAATTCTTTCAAATACCTTGTTAGGTTTGGGTTGTCTCAACAATCTCCATAAAAAGTCTAAGGATTTTCCAGGGAATTCCTGGGAAACCTCAAACCCTCTATACAAAAGGATTTATAACTAACCCTTTAACCGCGAACGTCGGGTTAATCTGACAAAAATTTTCGTGCCCATTTCTCGAGCGTTAGATTTATCCGACCAAAAACTATGGATATTCACAATTCCTCGCGCTGGGAGCATAGCAGCTGATATAAAGTCTCGTGGTGAAATGGTTAAAAAAGATTACAATAAATTCACTTACATGAGAACTAAATTGTTATGAAGGTACATAAACTAAAAAGCAGTCACCATATAGTATATCCAGTCTTCTTGCTAGGTATGTACCTATAACAAGCACAATTTTTTTTTATCACTAACAGAGGATTACATGAGTGATAATTAAAGATGCAATGGATAGTGGTTCAGCTGGATACTGGATACCGAAGGTTTGGAAGTATTTTGACATAAATTTTCTATTTAAAATACCATGAAAATATATTACCCGGTATCTGGCTGGATAGCATACACATATTCAGCATCAATACTGGATAGTGGCCTGATATCCCTTGCAACTCTAGTGATATTTATAAATGAGTATACTATTCTGTTTATTTATGTATTCGCACTTTATGGTACACATATACAAATGAAATAAGTACAACAGTCGGACTTATGCTAAGAGCATTCTCTAACAGTCAAACACAGTTTGTCCTATTTTATTACTCAGAGAGTGAGCAGTTTTGAATAGTATAATCGCATAACTGGGACTTTAAAACGGTGTAACGGGTCTTCGTTTTTGATACAAGAAGGTAATTTGATGTGGAAGTGTGCATTGGGAAAAAAGCATCACCTTTGAAGGATCAAAGGTGATGCTTTTTTCCCCAAGCACATACCAAATGTGTTTTTAGTTACACAAGCAATCTTGGTTAACTCGATTTACGTTTGGAAAATTGTGATATTGTAGTAAAATATAAATGGTGTTTGGCTTTAGTGATGATTTTCTTAATTAAAACGCAAGTATTGTATAGATAATTACCGAATGCTCATTAAATTTGTTGGTAAAGTTGATGTTAAGTATGGGTAGCAGAATAGTGCTTTTATTAATTTATTTTGAGCTCTTTGTAATCTTGTCTTGGCGGCACTGCCCCATATTTCTATTAAATATACCTAACAAATGTGACTACCAGGCAGTTGTAGATATTTAAACATAATTTTCTCTACATTGATTTATACTGTGGAGTGAATCTATAAGTGATGTTAGTTTATTGTTTATGTACTTATTCTGTTTGTTTTTTATGTGTTAAATAATTTACTAGGTCAAAAAATTAGAAATTATTTCGTACTGTTACGAGAATAAAACGTCACAAAATAATGTCATTAATCACATCCACTTTGAACATGATTTTAGATTTATTAATGCAGAAAAACGGATATTAAGAGTGACTCATTGACTCTAAGAAACTATGACGTCACAGTCCGATATTTCATACAAATTTCATAGAAAATGTTTGTTTTGACATTAAGAAAAAAGTATCTGATTCTTGAAACCTAGTGGATTATTCATTCTCAGACTAAGGTATTTTTCTCATATATGAAAAGTGGAAATAGTAAAGAGTTTGAAATTGCCATTATCAGTGTCAGGGTATTGAAAGCTGATAAAGTAGCCTGTAACTCCATTAGGTTTAGAAATGGATTTGGTGGACAAGATGTCCGTTTCAGCTTTTTATTATTTCATGTTGCAAATTATTCTATTGGGGCATTTCTATAGTTGGACACTAATTGTGCTAGCCCGAAACTATGTTTGAACTTCTATTATGGGATACTAACTCAACAATATTATATTTTATAATAAATACATAGTTAAACACCCAAGACCTTAACTTGCCCTGGCTGGGGATCTGACCCTCCGTACCATAGTATGCCAGTCCACCATTCTGGAGGTTCTGAGTTCGTTCATCAGCTATGGCAAGTAAGAAAATGTCCATTTTAAAATTAAAATTTTAAAACTGGGACATTTTTATTTTTGGACATAAGTTGTGCGTATCAAAGGGAATGTGACACTTATCATCAGAATTATTCCTAGGCTCCTTCCTCCTCAGTATTTGGGCAGTGTAGAAGATGAAAAGTTCACAACATTATCCTTTTGTTGCCAGGATGCCTCCAGATAAAAAAGGGAAGGGCAAAACCCTGGTTCCAAGTTTCCTCAATCAACAAGGGACTGCCACTGTTCTCACAGGTGAGCTATACACATGGTTTAACTTCTACTCAGAATGACATCATTAGGAAATTAAAACTTTTCAAAACTCACAGACGTTCAATTTAATCTGTATTCTAACGAAGATTAAATCATTTACGTTTTGCCATTGTTTTAGGTTTTAGTATATTAGCATGGATGAACAATACACTCACAAACTTCATAATTTGAAGCATAATTCGATTTTTAGTTTAAATGTTGTAGTTAGATGGAGCTACTAGTTTGAAAGAAGGTTTCGTAGTGGTGCCGCGTAAAAGCGCTTTCTAGTTTTTCGTGGATACCGTCAGCCTATGTACCCCCCTTCTCCTGGCTAGCGGCATAGATAATAGTGACATCTAGATATGATACAGGATTTTGACTTTGTATTATTTAGATATTTATTTATTTATTTTTTGTATGGGGTGGTTAGTTCTCTTGTTATTGTTAGTCTGTGCCGTGATACTGGTTACAATTTAGTCTTATTGTACTTGAATAAATAATGTTATTAGCAAAAAGCAGTTAATCTATGGCTCAACAACTAAGTTTAAATCATTGCCCATAGTCCATTATACACACTACAGAATATTTTCAGGTGTAGTTAACCTTTATAAAAAGATGCGCAATTTATTTGTAATATTACTGTCCTAAAATCGTTATTTATAAACAAAATTGAACAGTGAATGGCGAAGAAGAGCAAGATACCAATGCTGGCGTCACTTATTTCGTTGATGAGGAGGGTCGCTATTACTACCAGCCGGCCGGCGACTCGCAGAGCCTGGTCTCGCTGCCGGCCCCCGTCACGGAAGACACCGTACAGGTCAGTGCTATAAAAAATTGTATTAATTTATCATGTAGTATTATTATTCATACCATATTGCGATACAAGGTGTGCGGGATCAAAAAGTTAAACTTTTTATGTTTAAGTTATATATCTTAATTCATATTTTTGGGTACTTATATTATTATATTGGTATGCTCCCTTGGCGTACGCCGCATAATTCGCATTCGGAACACCACGCTGCGCTCCAAAACTCAAATAAAGGATTTAGGCCTTTAGTCAGCACAGCTATAGTGGGACTGGGGGGGGCACGTCTGCGGTATGGAAAAGAATAGGTTGGCCAGGATTGCTACTAAGTGGATCCCGAGTGGTCTCCGAAAGCGAGGCAGACCTCGAAAAAGATGGCGTGATGACTTGGACAAGTACATGGGCTTGTACTTGTACAATAGACGACCTAAATTCGTCTAATGTCAGGGGAGTAAGTGTGGCCACACATTGGTCCACACTTATATAATAATATCAGCCATCGACAGGACTGATTGGAAACAGAAAGGGGAGGCCTTTGCCCAGCAGTTGGACACTGAATTAGGCTAATAAAAAATATAATTAATATCTATCAATCTTTATATAACACAAACATTTTATCATCTATATACTGGGTGGCGCAAAAGTAAAGACCCTATTTGGTTCAGCTATAACATTTTTTCTAAATTAGAAAACTAGATTTAGGTTTTTTTAAATGTATATTTGTGCCATTAAATTTCGTACCATTAGGATTTAAAGATGCTGTCTTTTAAATGGTGACCTCCAGAGTTGATACACATTTGAGCCCTATTTATGACATTTTGCATAACTTGCCGTAACACTTCCTGCGATATGTTCGTTATTTCTTGACGAATGTTTTCTTTTAGAGCTGCGAGAGTCTGTGGCTTGTTCACATACACCCGAGATTTCAAAAAACCCCAAAGAAAGAAGTCTGGACTGGTCAGATCGGGTGATCTTGCAGGCCAAGGCAAATCGCCAAAACGAGAGATAACTCGGCCTGGAAAAGCGTCCCTCACTAAGTCCATAGTGTCGCGCGCTGTGTGTGCCGTAGCGCCGTCTTGTTGAAACCAGATGTGCTCCAGCCCCAATTCGTCCAAACTGGGTATCAAAAACTCTCTTAACATGGTTCTGTAGCGTTCTCCAGTGACAGTTATCGCATTGCCTCCAGCGTCTTCGAAAAAATAGGGTCCGATCACTCTGTCAACACAGATGCCACACCATACAGTAACTTTTAGTGGGTGTAGAGGTGTTTCTTGAATAATGCGCGGATTATCAGTGCCCCAGAACCGAGTATTCTGCTTATTGACATGCCCTGAGAGATGGAAATGCGCTTCGTCACTCATAACCAATTTTGAAGGAAAATCATCCTCTTCAAGGTTGAGGTTTATGACGACACAATTATTCCACGTTCTTGGGGAGTAAAACGGTCCATGTTTATTTTCAGTGTATTTTACATTTGTTCACTACACAATTTTCAACAACAGAATGACAGAAAATGTCATATAAAAAAAATAAAAGTATTTTCTTTAGTGCCAGTACTTTTGCGCCACCCAGTATAACACAAACATTTTTGTGCGATTTAAGTGTCAACAACAATCCGATTATCTCAGAACTATGAAATTTAATTAAAAGTAATACACCATTTGCGACTTGGGGAATACAAACATTTACACACTATTTATTATATTATATATTTATTTATTTACTTTGTCTTTATGTAAAGGGTTTTTCTTTTCTTTATAGAATCTGCCAACGGCGGTCCCCGAAGAGGATCCAATGATGGTTGATGTGGACCGGTACCAGACGGTCACTCTGGTGCCGTCGGAGAGCAGCACGGGCGAAGTGAGCTACGTGCTAGTAGTGCAAGATCAAGTCCCAAAGGTTAAAAAGGTTTGGTCATCCCAATGTTTCATTTATTTATAAATTAGTAGTAAATCAATTCATCCATTTGCTTCCATCATTGTAGATGTTAAGAGGCGACTAAGGGTCAAGACACAACAAAATACAACGCGAGTTCGCTCTGTACAAATAATTTTCTTTAAGCTTGAAACGGCGTTAAACGGAGACAGGCCACGGGTTCAGTCCGTCTCTGTCACAAACTCTACGTGCAACATAGACACGCACCGCGACGCTTTCAGTTATCCTTATTGCACGTAGGGTTTGTGATAGAGACGGTCTGAACCCGTCGCGGTCGTCCGCTTGACGTAGATTCAAGCCTAAGGCGTTAACTCCACGGGCGAGAGAATCGCGAAGATATTTCCGTCGTGCCACCTAATTCCATACTAGCTGTATGAACGTGTCTCCACGCGACGATATAATCGCGGCGAGTTGATGTATTGACTTTGACAACTCGTCGCGATTCTCTCGCCCGTGGAGACAACGCCTTACAGTCTATATCATTTTACTGGACGCTGGCCTCTCCGATAAAGGGAGGATTTTCCACAATTACCACGCTGTTCAGGGGGGTTGATGATGTCAGTAGATGAAAGTTGTAGCTAGTTCTGTTTTATCTATATCTTCTTTAGTGTCCTCCTATGATATCTGTGGAAGAGGAAAGGTGTGGGAAACATATTCGAATGGCAATGTGCAAGTTCTTGCGTCGACGCGTATCGCCTTGTTGTGTTGTGTGTGTCCTATCCTTAAAGGTATAAGCAAAAACATTTGTCTCAAACAGCATATTTGTAAATGCAATAATCAATATTCAGTTCTTATTTTCATTAGCTCTTCATATGTATTTATAAGTATATTATAGTAATATGTATCGTTTAAGTACTTTAACTTTAAGTACTTTATTTTATTATGATATGGTTACGAAACTGGGGTTCCAGGTTTCTTCTTAGGGAATTTATTTAGTACTGAATTCGCACGTCTAACACGTAGCAAGCGTGAGTGATTTATTTAGATTGACCCGGCAGGTAGAAAGTCCTATCAAAATGACCTGTCTTTTTGAGAATTTTTTAGTTATAAGTAATACCCTATTAAAATTTCAAGTTGCCTCAAATACCTTTTTTATATTTTTTTTGAAAAATAGTTTTGCACGCGCATGGCAATATCAAAGCCCCGCCTAAATCGTCTGGCTTATTGATATTTTTATTCTTTAAACATTAAAACTACAACATATAAAAAATGCTATAGTGTTGGCTACAATTATCACTCAAAATAAATTTGACTCCTCTTTTAATCGTTTTTACACTATTTTCGGCTTGCCCGTTGGAGGCCGGGTGATAAGGTGCTATAGTCATATGCTCGATCCCGTTAGCCACACAAAACTCGTTAAACCTATTGGAGCAAAAATTTGTCGCATTGTCTGTCACCAGAACGCGAACCAAACCGAAACGACTAAACATTTCGCACAACATGCTGATGACTGCTTCACTGTCTGTGGCCGTCATCATAAAACATCCCATCCTCGTCGCCAATTTATAGTGTTTTAGACGAGACTACGAAGAGAAACACAAAATCAATGCAACACGTTTATTGCTCGGTTACAGACTGACGCCACCTTAAGTTGCGTCTACCTACACAACGTTGATAAATACACTACAAATGCATATTGCCTCAAATACCTTTTTTGAAAAAAAAAACTTAAAAATTTATGAGTTGCTTTAGCCCCCGCTACTCACCAGTCAAGTCTGAAGTTCCGTGTTGGAGTATAATAGGAGAGGTATGTGACAAGTTTTCAACTTGCCTCAAATACCACTACATTAACACATCAGTCCGCCACTCCGGAGGTTCTGGGTTCGATCCCCAGCCAGGGCAAGTCGAAAAAATTGCCTTTTTCTAAATTGTCCTGGGTCTTGGGTGGTTATCTATATATGTATTTATAATAAAATATAGTATCGTTGAGTTAGTATCCCATAACACAAGTTTAAACTTACTTTGGGGCTAGCTCAATCAGTGTTATTTGTCCCTATTTAAATGTATATATATTTTTAAAAAGAGATAAAAGAAAGATACCTACCCAAAAATTCGTGCCAGCTCTCGATCTATGTTTTTAAAGCAGTTCATAGATGCAGTGGTAATAGATGCATGTTTGTTACAATGAGGTAAATCGGGCGGACCAGAAATCCTTTTTTAGCCAATGACGTTTTTTAATAATTAGAGTTTATAAACCTTTTTTTTTCTTTGGAAGGTGTTATAACTAGTTTGTTAGGTCAAAGGAGACCTGCACATTTTTTGTTCATAAATATGGAATATGCTCTCCTCCATTGTGTAAGACATGTGCATGATTCACTGTTTTTCTTATTCTGTTAAACGTTATTTATATAGGTACCTATATGTATTTATGTATGTAAACTCTTATTATTTCATTAATTTTTCCTTTATATCCGTATTTTACTGTTTAATATCACTAAATTATTGTTTCACATTACTCTCTTCATTGCACCACTTTATATCTTCAGAACAATTCCTGTCACCCAAAGCACAGAATACAGTAAGAGTAAACAGAACGGAATCTCCTAAGGTACTTGCAATATGCGTCCCCGTTCCCCGCACCCGCACCTCTCCCCCGGTTCTTGACGGCCAACGTGAGTCATCGAGGCGAAAACGGGGGAGAGGCGGGGACGGGGAACGGGGACGCATATTGCAAGTACCTTAGGAGATACCGGCCTGTGGTCAAAGGTAGCCTGTAAGAGATTGCCTTGGCGACAAGGCCGCCTACTGTATACCTATACTGTACATATTTTTGAATATTAATTATATATGTGTTTTTGGTGCAATAAAGTGTTACTTAATGCAGGAGGAAGTGAAGAGCAACGACGACGTGTACATATTCGAGGATGAGGAGGAGCCGGCCGAGGAACAGCCCGAAGAGGAGGAGGAGGAAAAGAAGGTGAAGCCGGCGGCGGTGAAGCGCAGCGGCCGGAACTACCTGCGGCCGCACTTCACTTGCAGCTTCTGCTCGTACACTAGTCACAGGCGGTCAGTATCTTAATCATTATCCTCACGTATTCCCGGCTGCATCCTCAGCAGTAATGCAGAAAAAATTATACTAAGAGCGGTATTTGACTTCAAGAAACTATGACGTCACGACGTGGTATTTCATACAAATCCTATAGAAAATGTCGGTGTTTCCTAATGGTCATACTAGTTCAAAAAAACCAATACAAATTCTCTGTGTATGAGCTCCATTTTACAATTTTTAATCACTATGATTTGATTAAAAATTGTGAATACTTCTGGCGTCTTTGTTTAGCCTCTTCGCTTTTGAGTATTAGAAAAGAGTATCTGATTTGACTTGTAACTAGCGGTTTCTTTAGCTAGTTTCGTTAGCCGTGTGGTTCCCGGCAGAGCAGATTAGGATCATTCCAACTGTGGATGTCGTAAAACGCGACTTTGGAAGCACAAGCTAAACAAAGCTTTTAAACATGAATGAGACCTCTCTAACCAGTCTGGCCAGCGTGGACAGTGTAGGCCAAATCCTCTGACTGCTTTGGCTAATATGGCTCTGATAGTACATAGAGGGTCGTGCTCCTGCAGTGGAGACTAAAAAAGGCCTAATAATGATAAAAATAATAATTATAGCGGTTTCTTTCGTACCTACCTCCTCGGTGCTAACAGCCACTTGCTTGCAGGTACCTCCTCCTCCGCCACATGAAGACGCACTCTGAGGAGAGGCCTCACAAGTGCAACGTGTGCGAGCGCGGCTTCAAGACTGTGTCCTCGCTACAGAACCACGTCAACATGCACAATGGTGTCAAGCCACACATCTGCAAGTACTGCAAGAGCCCATTCACCACCTCGGGTAAGCAAACCTACATAGTTACTTGTATGCATGTACAGATGTACACAAGCTAAACAAAGCTTTAAACCAGGGCTTGTTAACGATACTAAATTCACACAAAAAGTAACGTTAAATAACGTTATTTTCATACAGGTATTACTGGTAACGTTATAAGGGGTATCGATAATACAGTTATAAAAAGTTATAATAACTTTATCAATTAACGATATAACTAACGATACTTTTTTCAATACTTGTAAAATATTATATAAATATTATACAAGTGTATTACCTGGAAATCGAACCCGAGGTAGCACAGACTATCACGACATCCGTGTAGCTCTAGTAGCCTACTAGACAACTCTCATCAATGTATTCTGTCAAATATCGAAAAGAAATACAGTCTTAACAATACCTTTTACTGTTAATATCATTGGTAATGTTATCTAATTTATCGGTAAATGGTTGTAAAAATACCGTTACCCAGCATAACGTTATCTTTGCTGATAACGTTAACGCCGTTTGACAGAATTAACGTTACCAGATTTTTAACGGTATTCCAAGCCCTGCTTTAAACATCAATGAGACCTCTCCAACCTGTGTGGCCAGCGTGGAGAGTGCAACACTGTGAAAGTGGCAACCTTCTGGGGGAAAAAAATTAATTACATTTTGAGCTTTCGACACGAGAAGAAGTGAAGAGTGCATCAGAGATCATTGATGTTTATAAGCTTTGTTTAGTTTGTGTTTCATAAGTCACCTTCTACGATATTCACAGGAAGACTTGGAATGGTCCTGTTCTACTCAGCCGGGATACACACGGCGAACTTAATTTGGGTAAATAATGGTAAAGTTAGACAGTTGATTGCCTCTGGTCCAGTGGTTAAGGCGTCTGCATTGTGATACGGAGACCGTGGGTTCAAATCCCACTGGAAAGCATACTTTGTTAAAAGTTGTTTCCAGTCTGTATAGGATATTGCAGGCTTGAGTCACCTGATTATCCGAAAAGCAAGATGATTCCGTGCTTCGGAAGGCACACAAAGCTGTGGGTCGCGAACTTCATCTAGCGTTGGTAATCTATCCTAGGATTGGTTCTGGTCTACGCTTTGGGTTGCGGAAGTCAGACGGCAGTCGCTCTGTGTAAAAACTAGTAACCTCGTCAAATCACCTAGGTTAAGTAGTGGACCCCGTTATGTTAATGTATGCTATATGAAATGGTAAAGTTGACGGTATTTGTGTGTTGTAAACTGTGTTTTGTTTTGGTAGGCGAGCTGGTGCGGCATGTGCGGTACAAGCACACGCACGAGAAGCCACACAAGTGCACCGAGTGCGACTACGCGTCCGTCGAGCTGTCCAAGCTGCGGCGGCATGTGCGCTGCCACACCGGGGAACGGCCCTACCAGGTCACTCACTCTTTTATACATATCATCATTTCGGCCGTATAGCGTTCACTGCTGGACATAAACCTCTCCCAACGTTTTCCAAAACTCGATCGAGAGCAGTCTGCATCCAGCATTCGAGAATCTTTTTGCCCCATCGGCCATCTCGGTTCGTCTCGCTTTGTGTCCCGCCCATTGCCACTTCAACGAGCTAATCCGCTGGGCTATGTCAGTGACTTTTGTTCTCCTACGAATTTCCTCATTTCTGATTCGATCACACATACATTGTTGAAAAAGCAATAGCCTAAAAAATTATAGCACATATACAATTCAATTCCATTTACACACATTTCAAAAATATGTTACCTTTTAAAGTATGGATTGACTGGAAGAGATCCCTTTTTGGGATAAATCCGCCTTTGTGCAAGTTTTTTTTTCTTTGTATTAAATATGTACTTGAATGTGATTTTTGAGCAAAAAATATCCTAAACAAACAAACGTGTAACTTGAAACTATGTTCGTCCGTCTCTTGACAAACCCTACATGCGATAGAGATAGCTGAAACCGTCAAGGGTCAAGTGTCTCTGTCGCACGTAGGGTTTGTGACAGGAACGGAAAAAACGTAATTTGCAAACAAAATAATTCATCCTTTACATGTTCGAGCAAATGAAATTTCAAAATTGTTTTTCACGTAAACTACTAGGTGGATTTAAATTACTTTTTGAATTTTATCATTAAATTAGTACAAGTATTTGCATTTATCACGCTGATGTTTTTTCCTACGTTTTATAACGTCTAACAAAATATACTTAATACTTGGGTCGATTCAGGAAAGTTGTAGTATCATCTGAACGACTTGCTTCAAGGAACATCGAAATATGTTTTTTTTTCGCTTTCCTTACAAACTCCGATCAGATGATAAGTCAAATGTAAAAAAAAACTTGTTTCGGTATGTTCCTTGAGGAAAGTTCAGCATCATGAACTGCGTTCAGCCCTAAAATAGAGGTACTTTGAATGTATTTTGCAAAGCAAAGTTGAATTTAGGGACATTGATATTTATGTTTATCAGGTTGGTGGTTGTATCAACGCTAGAAGTTTAAGCAAATAAGCGCCCGATTTATCCGACCACTAGCACCGAATACATAAGAGTCAAACAGAATGGAATCTTACAGCGTCTCCCGCAAATTGGCGTCCCCGCACTTCTCCCCCGCACTTTCTGTACCTTTCTGTACTCTAAACTAGGGTTTAGTTACTAGCCGCACGCAATACACGACGTATCTTGTCTTGAGACCTGTCAATGAATATTAACCATCATGGTGAGAAGATGCGCATATAATAATTGTTTATTCACCGATTATAACAAAGAACACATATTTCATAGATTTCCAAATGATAAAGGTAGCAAAGCAACAATATAATTTCACGTTACAGCCATCTTGATATATATATATACCCTTCTCGCTCTTTCGCATTGGCAGGAGATACACAAGAGCGAGAGGGATTATCAATCGACAGCAGTATAAACCGGTAAAAATACATAGGCTCCTCGCTCACAGTTAATAACATACACGCAGATGCCAAGTAGATTTCCGCGGGTATAGTGTAGTGCTATAAGCTATAATGCCATTGTTGACAATGACAACTTGACAAGCCGTGCGTAAGAAGCGTGATAAGATAAACATTTGTTTATTTTTATTGAATTTATTCAAATAATTACCGTATAGTTTTGCGCCGAATATGCAAATTACTATATTACAATAGTGAATTTGTGAATTTAGTGCGTTACATTATAAATGACTCAATAATAATCAGTAAAGTGAAATAATGATGAAATGGACAATGGACATAATAAAAAATATTTGTGAAGTGATATTATGTAGCTGTTTCCGACTTTTCTGTAACATTTAATACATATAAAACAGAATATTTTTTACGTCATAGTGTTCGCAAATCTCCCGGTATAAAAAGATATAATCGTAAATATGTCGAACTCGTAACTAGGTAACTATTAAATTAATTCTGCGGTGCGACCCTAAGTATAAAACTCACACATCGACGTGTGTACAGATAAATTGTTTCGTTTGTAGTAGTAGTAGTAGGTATATAACGTCTAACAAAATATACTGAAACTATTTTAAGGGTGAATACAGTCCGTGATACTGAACAACTTTCCCCAAGGAACATATATCGAAATATGAAAAATATTTTTTCGCTTTCCATACAAACTCAGATCAGCTGATCGGTAAACTTATATGGGAGGTTAAAAATTATTTTTTATATTTCGATATATGTTCCTCAGGGAAAGTTGTTCAGTATCATGGACTCAATCCACCCTTAAAATAGTTTCAGTATATTTTGTTAGTCCCTGTATATGTTACTCTGAATCTATGGAGTCATACCAGTGCCACTAGCACAGAAATTAATAAGAGTATTTCATACAGAATGGAATCTCCTAAGGCTCCGCGCAATATGCGTCCCCGTTCCCCGTACTCGGCTTGTCGCGGGGCGAGAGCGGGCGAACACACACGCATTGACGTGCGCACGGATGTAATAGTTTCGTTTGTAGTAGTGTAGGCAATAATTGACGACCTCCGTGGCGTAATGGTTAACACGCTAGACCGCTAATCCGGAGGTTCTGGGTTCGATCCCCAGCCAGGGCAAGTTGGAAATGCCCTTTTTCAAATTGTCCTGGGTCTTGGGTGTTTATCTATATATGTATTTATCATAAAATATAGGATCGTTAAGTTAGTATCCCATAACACAAGTTTAGAACTTACTTTGGGGCTAGCTTAATCAGTGTGATTTTGTCCCTATATATTTATTTATTTATTTAAATGATACTCCGCTTCTATGAAGTTTCCTACCGGTGCCACTAGTTATAATTGATGTTTGTTTGGTACAGTGTCCACACTGCACGTACGCGTCGCCGGACATGTTCAAGCTGAAGCGACACCTGCGCACCCACACCGGGGAGAAGCCGTATAAGTGCGACCAGTGCAACATGTGCTTCACGCAGTCCAACTCGCTCAAGGCACACAAACTGATTCACAACGGTGAGTATACATCGTCAGGTCTTTTTAGGTTTCCGTACCCAAAGGGTGCAAACGAGACCCTATTACTGAGACTCCGCTATCTGTCACAGGGCTCTATCTCTTGAACCGTAATAGCTAGACACTTAAAATTTTCACCGATAATGTATTACTGTGGCCGCTATAACAATAAATACTGAAAATAAAAAAAGTTAAAAATTAAAGGAGGCCGACATACAAAAAACGTGTTTTTTCAGCGTTTTTAACTAGATCTTTATAATAGATACTTGAAATTTTCTCAGATTATGTATTACTATGGCCGCTACGGAACCCTTCAGGTACGAGTCCGACTCGCACTTGCCTGTTTATTTTTAAGTCTCCCCAGCAGGAGCCCGACTCTCTGTACTACCAGAGCCACATATTTGGTTGTGAAACTTTTCGCACAAATACATTCCCAAAGTGTATTGACGTCAGGCAGGTGGCCGGTCGTAAAACTATAGCCAAATCATATCTGTTCCGGCAATTTTTTCCATCCATTTTTCTTGGCATCCATCAGGTGACCCCGCTTTTTCGTTTTCCGCCCTATAACATAAAAAAAAAACATCCTTGGATGACCATTGACATGCATGTCATGTTTGGAGAAGAAAAAGCGGGAAAGTGTACCCGGGCTCCGGAGCAGCACAGCTGAGGATGCAACCGGGAATGCGCTTAGACGAAGAAGATGTAGGTTAATAATTAGGTATAGATACTGTGCCCACCTTGTTCCTTACTACTAATTTTCCTCTACCCAAAGGTTGACTGCAAGAGATCGCATTTAGCAAAAAGTTCGCCTTTGGGCACAAAGGCAAACTTCTTGCTAAATTTATATTTTCTTTGTCTTTAATTTTTATGTAATATTCACTTGGTGCAATAAAGTGATTCCCACGTGAACGTTTGTGTGCAGTGTCTGAGAAGCCGGTGTTCGCGTGCGAGCTGTGCCCGGCCAAGTGCGGCCGCAAGACGGACCTGCGCATCCACGTGCAGAAGCTGCACACCTCCGACCAGCCGCTCAAGTGCAAGCGCTGCGGGAAGTCCTTCCCCGACAGATACTCATGCAAGATGCACAACAAGGTAAACACCTCTTCTCAACTCTTATCGAATCTTGGCTTTTAACCTTCATCCATTGTTTTTTTTTTTACTAGCCTATGGTGTCCCATTGTTGGGCAAAGGCCTCCTCTCCAGCCTTCCATATATCTCTGTTCATGGCGACATTCCATTATTAGTATTATTATTTGTTGTCTTCTGTTTTTATTTGCGATCAGCAGTGTTTCGTTTTAAGCAAATTAGTTGAGTGACTGTTGTGGCTTTTTGAGTGGGTCCTCCAGCGAGAGCCTCCACTCATCATTCAGGAACAATGTCTTTCCTTTTGAGTAGCTTCCGATAAGAGCGTGTTGTCAGCCCGGCAGCCAGTTCATTAGGGTGGACCTCCAGTTTCCCCTTATACATTTTAGAGACCTTCAGTATTTCTTCCTTAACTGTGTTCATCTGTAATTCTTCACGTATTTCAGCGTTAGTAACTGGCCACGGAACAGCAGATATTGTTTTTAGAATTACATTCTGCATTCTCTGCAAGATTAAGATGTTTGAATTATTACAACTTCCACAGAGCTGTATGCCGTATGTCCATATCGCCTTGACGATTGTTTTGTAGATCAAAAGTTTATTGTCGATAGACTGTTGTCCAATCGTCCAGTTAAAATTTTTGGACCTAATATTCAATTCCTATCTTTTGTTTTTTACATTATTATTTTTGGATAATCTTCAAGAGGGATTAATTAGAATAATACTTTTGTGACCCTGTCGTCACCCCTATTCATATATAGATAGTGTCAAGGCTTGAAACTGCGTTACGGGGATCATGAATTTTTTGTAGTACGGTACTGGCCCCATTTGAAATAAATGATCTAAAAGGAAACGGATATATAATTAAAAATTTTGTACCATATGGCTCAACGTAAAGCTTTTCTTAGCATTTTTGCGGAAAACTGCCACTTTTGGCAAAAATGCTAAGAATAGCTTAACGTTTTCACTTTCAACTGTAAACAGTACTCGTAGTCCATAAAATAGTTTTAAGGGTTATCTAGAGCCGTATGGTACAAAATTTTTAATGATATCTCTGTTTCGTTTCAAATAATTTATTTTAAATGGGGGCAGCACAGAATGTAGGATAAATATATCACTTATTGAAGCTAACGATACTAGCGTTTCGCAACGACCACTGCTGATGAGAAACGCCGAAAGAATCTCTCATTTACACAGTATTAGTCGCCTACTCACCAGAAGGGTTTTCAATTGTCAATTTACATAGATATTATGCCTAATACAATACAAGTAAAGCCTGCGAACGAGTGCCAAATCCAATTTACAGAAATAAGTAACACTGAGTAGTCCGAGCTGACCAGTCCCTACTGGCGGCACCCGTTCACGAGTTGACGTGTGGATCAGCCATCGCTGAACTCAACCATATTAGAAGGAATCCGGTGACCGTGTTGAATAACGTCGTAAGATGTACGTGCGTATATTGGTTAAACACACTCGGCTTAATAACGCCCTCGCCTTCGGCTCGTGCTGTAATTCCGCCTCGTGTGTTATAACCACCATAACGCACTTATATCGTAATGTACAATTATATGTATGTGTACAGACACACGAAGGTGAGAAGTGCTACAAGTGCGAGTTGTGTCCGTACGCGTCGACCACACTGCGGCATCTCAAGTCGCACATGCTCAAACACACTGACGAGAAGCCATTCGTCTGCGACCAGTGCGACCAGTCCTTCAGGTGAGCATCAGAGATAAGGAAACGTATGCATACTTCTTGTATTTAAAGTAACGTACCCATACTACGTTCTCCAAGTCTTCCCGTGGATGTCGTAGTAGGCGAATTAGGAAAAACAAGCTAAACAAAGCTTATAAACATCAGTGAGACCTCTCCAACTTCTCTGGCCAGCGAGTGTAGGCCAATTCCTCTGACTGCTCTGGCTAATATATGGCTCTGGTAGTACAGAGAGGGTCGTGCTCCTGCAGTGGAGACTACAAAAGACTTGATGATGATTATAAAAAATATTCTTCTGTGTCTTTGTAAATAGAGAAAAGTAAAAAAGTATGCATACTATGTTACCGATTTTTTTTACAATATTTATCTGTAAAGCTAACCATTTTAAATCCTTAGCTGTACAGTGTGAACTTTCCGGCTTTAAGCTAAAGATAATAAGGCAATGGCCACCCAGGGTACCTAAAACCACACTGATGTGGAGAAGAAGGTTCCAGAAACATTTAAAGCCTATTTAGGAGAATGTTTATGTTTACGAATCGTATAAATGACTACTATATGTGTAACAGACAAAAGCAGCTACTCCGGCGGCACCAGAATCTGTACCACAACCCGGACTACGTGCCCAAGCCCCCGAAAGAGAAGACGCACACTTGCCACGAGTGCAAGCGGACCTTCGCGCACAAAGGTACCTACATATGTTATACCCCTTCAGGGCGATGCCATATGAGCGTTGTGTGTGCGTTGCGTTAGCGCTGCATCGACTGAGTGGTGATACTCCGTCGTTTTACATATAAATCTGAACGCACCGTATGGCGACGGTGCGTTTAAATGACGGAAGGCGACGGAACGCACGAGGAGAGGAGGGAGACGAGGCGGGGAAGGGAACTGAATAGCTGTGTTGACGCAGCGTTCGTGTGGCATACACTGCGTTGAAATCATTGCGTTGCGACGACGCATCGCAGACGCAACGGCCGTGTGTCAGAGGCTGTACTTCCAGATTGCCGCTGTCAAAATGACGTCACAAGATCAAATGGGGAGATGACTGGTCAAAAATAAATTATTTGTTACTGTCAAGAGAATAAAAGTCACAAAATAGTATCAGTTGTTCGTGGTCATATGCATTTTCAACATGATTTTTTAGATTTATTAAAGCAGAAAAACTGATATTAATTGCGCTATTTGACTCCACCAAACTATGATGCACGGTTGTGATTTTCATTCAAGTCCCATAGAAAATGTTTGTTTTGACGTTAAGAAAGTGCCTCATTTGACTTGTAATCTAGCGGATTTGCTAGTACCATTAGCAAAAAATATTTCTAGCGATAAGACAATCTTGCTCGACGTGATCTTGTAACTTTTCAAAGGAAAATCTTTTTATTGAATTTGGTGACGTAAAGTATTGACTTTGGCATGCAGACAGCTTATTACTTAAATTAACACATGATACTTTTTATCCCAGAAAATGTGAGGTGCCCGTGGGATTTTTAATGACCATTCACCACGCAAGTAACAGCTAGTATCGCTTTAAATGGCTATTGTATTTTTCGTCAGGCAACCTGATCCGACATTTGGCTGTGCACGACCCCGAATCGGGCCACCAGGAGCGCGCCCTGGCCCTCAAGGTCGGCCGCCAGAGGAGAGTCAAGTACATCGACGGGGAGCTCAAAATTTCAGAGGTTTGTTGCTTCCTATCCATTTCTCCTTTACCAGCCCTTATCAATCCACAGCTGGGTTTAAGACCTCTCCCAAGCTGGGTAGGCGGTTGGTGATCAATTGATCACCGTGGATCAGTAGCGTGTATTTCATATAGACACACATAGAATTCGGTGTTTGATTATTCATATCAAAAAGTAACATAATCTGAAAGAAAACTAATGCACATTTAGAAATATGTCGTCACTGCTGTAAGGCTTCGCGCGTACGTAGATAGCGAGATATCCTCACCACGCACCCACTTCTTTTTACTATTATTTGAAATACTAATAACTGCTTTATATAATAATCAAAGTATAGGTGCTATTTGTTGTTTCGTAAACAATATTGTACAAAATCAAACAGTCAAGTATTCAATTTGTCTTTCCTGTGCCACTTTAATACAATATTGTATACTAGATATAAATGTACTTTGTGCCGGTGCGTATCTTGTTGTCTCTTACGACACCCACATTGTATTATATAGTAAAATATTAATTTTGTTAGCTCGCTTTGCGTTTTGTTTTGTTTATTTTATTTTCGGAAAAACTAGTGTACACTCTAGCAAACGACAATAAAACAGATTCGAAACTTTTTATTTATTATTTTTTGTAAAGCTCAGCGAATGGTTTTATTAGATTAGGCATGCTTTTTATGTTTACGCAAAGCAAATGTATTATTTTGTGCGGAGAGATCTAGATCTTAGTTTCGACGTTTTTTTTTTTTTTTTGACTTACTTTATTTTAAAAAAATCCTCAATCAGATCTAAATAGTACGGATACTGTACGCCAGAAAAGCGACATAGGTACAATACGCATGACGAATAAAGAAAATTTTTGGTACATCGGTTGGACAATTAAAAAATAGTGTACACGTATTTTTTATTTTCTCTGAGAAACAAACATTGACAAAGATACAGATCATTTAAATTTCGCATGATGTCACGGCTAGGTACGATTTTTACCTAGCGGTGACGTCACAAGCCCCCACTCTGGAATTTACATGCTCTGTATGTTTGTGAATTTTTACTTTTTTGACAAACTGAAAAATATGCGTTCATTATTTTTGGTTAATCTATAGGAGAGGGACTAATTAGAATAATACTTTTCTGACCCTGTCATCACCCCTATTCATTTTAAAGATAGTGTCAAGGCTTGAAACTGCGTGTAGCGGAAACCCGCGACGGGTTCAGTCCGTCTGTCACAAACTAAGCGCGACAGAGACACGTGTCCCGCGACGGTTTCAGCTATCTTTATCGCACGTAGATGTTTATCAATAAAAAAAATAAAGAGAGGATTTGCCCATAATCGCCACGATGTAAGCGTGTCCGTGAGGTCAGATGATAGAAAGTCGTACGAAGAACGTACCACCTGCTTCTCTTCCCGCGCAGATCGTAAAAGCCGATCAAGGGAACAAGCGAAAATGCGAATAATGTTAATAGGCGATGCGGCTAGCAACCCATCACTATTTCGATTCCTTTTTCCATCTTCTCGCCCACCATCACGCTAAAAGTGGCCTGCGGATCTTGCGGGCTCCACTGGGCTCTGTCTGCTCAGAACTGCAAGCCCCAAATAGCTCCGTCTACCCTCTTTTTCGTCTAAGCGCATTCCTAGTTGCATCCTTAGCTGTGCTGCTTCGGACCCCGGGGTGTGCTTTCCCGCTTTTTCTTCCCCAAATATAACATGCATGTCATTGGTCACCCAAGGATACCAAAGACCTTGCAAAATAGAGAAGATATAGTCGAAACGGTTTAAATTATTTGGCTATAGTTTTACGACCGGCCGCCTGCCTGATGTCAACCCTCTTTGGGAATGTATTTGTGCGAAAAGTTTTACAACTGGTTGTCGCCCGACGTTAACCCTCCTTGGGAATGCAATTGTAGCACGAGATGTTTGTGCTTAGTCCTTTAGTCGCCTCTGACGACATCCACAGGAGAAGATTGAGTGGTCCTATTCTAACCTGGAACCACACGGGTAGCTCTGTCTTCCCTATTAGGGAAAAAGACGTGATAGTGTGTGTGTGTCACCACAAGGCTAATACATGTATTTTTTTTTATTATTTCACGCCCCTGGATGCAAGTCCTTTAGAGCCTTTTTATCTTTAGTTTTTTTGTTACTTTATTTATTCCTAACAAGTTATTAATCAAAAGTGGGTGTATGCCTTTCATTGCTTCAAGGGAGCTTCTGGCGACAAATCTATACGAGTTCACTGGTTTCCATAGACGATTAACTGACGTCTGCATAATAAATATCACTACATCCGTACTATGGCTGTCCACTTTAACTATTTCACTTGTTGTTCATGAGCATGAGCATTTATAACACCAAACCAACCCAATTTGACTTGACTTCCCGCTAAACTCCATAGGTACATATATGTATCTGTGTGCCATTCAATCTTTGCACGGCTGAACTAGATGCTCTGCGAAGGACGTATGTATGTGGAATAGCAAGCTTTGCTTGGGCTTTGTATGCAAACGCGATTTTGGGATTAAATAATTCATCAAAATCGTATTATATCTTCATCTTAGCGCAATCCCGGTTGAATTTTCAGCTATGCTGCTTCAAAGCCCGGGGTGCGCTTTCCTCTTGCTTTCCGAAGTATATATATTATGCATGTCAATGGTCACCCAAGGATGCCAAAGACCTTGCGATGTGGAGAAAAAATAGCCGGTACAGTTAAAAATTTTACAAACACAGGCTCAATTATGGAAACTAACAGGGGAATGAATGGAGTCTTACTGTCTTGGATTGCGGAGAAAAGCTAGTGCTTAATTTATAGACTCGCGTTTTCTTTGCTTGCTTGCTTTTGTAGCGTGCTTTCTGCGATTGATTTATTGATTTATTTTTCATAAAATTTCGATGTGCCCTCTCAATGTAAATGTACACTGCACTTGCAAATAATTTAAATATTTGTCTGTGTGTCTATTTTCGAAACTATAGAGTGTGAGAGAGAGAGGCAGAGCTCTATTCCCAGCAGTGGAATGTGAAGGGCTTTTAATGATGGTACCTTACTCACATTTTTTAACGAATAAGCGAAAGTTCTTATCCGTCCGTTTGTTTGATTCGCATTAGGCGAGTTATTTGTTTAATAACATACTTACATCACCTTTTACTTTAATAAGCAATTCTTGTATATATCTATATGAATGTAGACAGATTAAAACATAGACAGATTTTTATTTTTCAGCAAAACACAACACATACAATAAATACACTAAAGTTAACACATAGAAGAAGACAACACAGAATTTTGCAGTGTGTCTATTTCGATGAAATTTAGTATTGGGGTTTCTGGGATGAAAATTCGATCTAGCTAGGTTTAATTTTTAGATGACCTTTTTACTGGGTGTTTTCATCGAGCTAAACTCGGGTTTCCCTGGTACCTTTATAAAGGCAATTATAATATAATCACATTGTGTCTTGAATCATACTGTCCCACCACAGTGTCTTGCAAGCTACAATTGCATCAAAGTAAATTTATATAACTTTGGGGGAAAGTTGGACAGTACATGATACTGGCCAACTTTCCCCAAGGAACATGACAACATATGAAAAACAAAAAATGTTTTCCATAAAAAACTTTGATCAGCTTATCGGTCAACTTGTTTGTTGGTTGGCAAAAATTATATTTTTCATATAACCAATATTGCAATATGTATATATCCTTAGGGACAGTTGTTCAGTATCATGGACTGAATTCTGCCTTAAAATAGTTTCAGTATATTTTGAAATGAAAACTTCTGGTGCGTTGGGCATTTTACCGTAACCGAAACCTCTCAAGTTATATCGGCACTCCCGGAGTGCCACTGTTTTTTTTGATACTGTATATTTTATCAACCAATGTATCCTCCCGCAGCCAATGTCTCCGGACCCTGAAGAGTCCGAGAACGAGGAAATAGAAGAAGAAGAAGAAGAAGAAACAAGGGAGATGGTGAAGCTGGGCATCAAGGAGTTGAAGCGAGGCGAGCTGGTGACGGTGGCGGATGGCGACGGCGAGCAGTACGTGGTCCTGGAGGTGATCCAGCTGGAAGACGGCTCTGAGCAGCAGGTGGCCGTCGTCGCGCCCGACTATATGCAGCAGGAGACAGGTTCGTGTCGTTCCCGACGAGAGTATATAATAGGGTCACTCCAAGTCTTCATGTGGATGTTTTAGGGAAACACAAGCTAAACAACGCTTATAAACATCAATGAGACCTCTCTAACCCGTCTGGCCAGCGAGGAGAATATAGGCCAAATCCTCTGGCTGCTCTGGCCAAGTATGGCTCTGGTAGTACAGAGAGGGTCGTTGCTCCTGCAGTGGAGATTAAAAAAGACCTGATTATGATTGACAGGTTCGTGCTTGTTTTCAACATCTTACCGCGTTCCCTTCAGCTGTGCTGCTTCGAAGTCTCCTTCGGGGTACGCTTTACCGCATTTTCTTCTCCAAATATTACATGCATGTCAATGGTCACCCAAGGATGCCGGAGCAGTTTAAACTAATTGCTCGCCACTTTTGCATGGCATTCGACTTTCAGTTTGTGCACAATATCATTCGTGAGCGTCAATGTCTCAGCACCTACGACATAGTGGGCAGGATACACTTCGTATAGGCCGTTCTTCGGGCACTGTGGAGTATCGGTTGATTTTAGAATGACGTGCAGTCTTGAATGCTACCCATCCAATATTCTTCTATCAATGTCTTTATTACACAAGTGCCCCAAAAAAGGGAGTGTAATGTGTTCAGTGTTCATGTATGTATATGAGTTTCTTTATTCGGTAATTACCTACTTCAAAATGCTTGAAAAATATTGCAGCAGACATGGGCTACATTTTTATTATATTTCTATTTTTCTTTTTCAAATAAAAATAACTTGTCTTTATCCTTCTCTTTTTTCTTTTTGCTTGCCAGATGGAACCATAAGGATAAAATATGTCCAAGGTAAATTGTCTACATTCTCAAAGCGCGTTTCGAACTGAATTAGTTGAATTCGATTATAATACATAGCAGTAGACAATTAATTCAAGTATATTATTCAAGTAGCACAATCTACTATATAATACATAGTATATGTATTATATAGTAGATTGTGCTACAAGGGTAAATGTAATATTTTTAAGGCGAGGACGCTAGTTTGAATCCAGAGCGAAATCCCACAGTAGAATTACGAGCGTAGCGAGGGATTCTACGGTTGAATCCTGAGTGAAGCTCAGAGAGTGTGAGCCTGTGAGAAGGCTTATTATAGGACCGATGACTATCTTAAAGACAAAAAGGTCTGGCTTGAGCTTGGCGCGGGTCCCTCTTAAAGGTTTGTATACTAGACATGTCATAATTTAGGTACATTGGTACATACTAAATTTACAAATTGACATTATTTTAAATTTCGTAATTCTTATAATTCAATTTAATTATGACATAATAAACAATGTAATCTCTGTCCATCTATATAACTAATTTTAAGTTTTTAGTTTGTTAGTTGACGTCTTTGGAGAAAACGTGCAGTGCAGTTTGTTGCCGCTTCTTCTGCACTTGCGCCTAGGAAGCGGCGTAAACTTAGCTTTAAGTAACGATTTGACGTCAACATTTGTGCAAAACAAAACAAAGTGACTATTATTAAGAGATATTATAAATATCCTATGATAATAAAGATATTTTGAATTTGAATTTGAAGCGAGGGATTCATGCATATCGCCCGAGGTAAAAATATTACCGTTGACCGAGTGGCACATAGTACTTTTCATCTCTATCTATGAGAAAAAAATTACAAATATATACCTTTATAGTAGAGTAAAACACCTACATATACTTAATCAGAGTTTAACCTTAAATTGGTGACGTACCGTCAAATTGACGTCACCCAAGAAAAATCACGTAATATCATTCGAACGGCTTTTTTCCTCGGCCCTGCTCTCCTTAGTAGCTGCTTGTTTCTCAGTTTGGCGTCCCCTATAACTTAAACTGGATGTCGCACGCGCATAGGTGAGGAGATAAAGGGGACCTGACGTCAATTTGACGTCACATCACTAATAGTGTCAGTATTTTGTTTTGATAGTGATTGCACTTTGCCATTAAAAATTAATCTAAATGGAGAAGATTATAACCTTCTAATTTACCCCTTATAATAATCCCCCTCCCAAATTAAATAATCACCCCCAAAAGTAGCAATGGCGGCCACTTTTAGTGGTAAATTAGAAAATAAAAAACAAACTTTTGCAAATATTACTGTATGACATATTGAATAAAATTTCTTGTTATGAGAATCTCAAATACAATTTTTTTAAGATAAAAGGTTTTAATGTTATTAAAAAAAATAGGCGACAATTGACCGTTCTTCCTAGACTCCCCTAGACTCCCCGTATCTCCGAAACTACTGTGCCTAAAATTAAAAAAAAAATACAGATAATAGTTCTTAACAGGAAAACCTAAAAGATATCTATGGTATTTAAAGTATTACGTCCTGAGTATTATGGTAAATTCATTTTACATCAAATCAATATTAATCATATATTAATGTTTTGTCTCGCATTTGTCCGGTTTATTTTTATGTGACCTATATTCTAAAATGATGCAATATCATTGATTACTTAATAATCACTAAGAAAAAGTATGAGTTTTATTTTCTTTCTATGATTTTTTTAAATTTTATGTTGATTGATCTCATGTCTACGAAAAAAGAGCAAAAATTTATACCAAGTTCCTATGAGTATTTTCTACATAAATAATTCAATTAAAGTGAAATAAAGGTGGTTTTTTAACAAAAGAAAGTTCTTGTATATAACGTAATTTATTTTATTCTCCATGCGGTAGGTCTCCTTTATTTTGGGTTTTAAGCAGTACGTCAAAATGACGGTACGTCACCAATACTGTGACCCTTATTCACGTCACCAGTTGAAGGTTTCACCACGATAATGCGAGCTCACATACCGCACTCAAAACAAGCGCGTTTTTAAATCTGGAAAACGTGGAGTTGATGCACCATCCTCCGTATAGCCCTGACCTGCGCCCCAATGATTATTTTACATTCCCAAGAATTAAAGATATGCTACGTGGTCAACGGTTTCACGGCCCAGAAGAGAGGGTCGAAGCTTACAAATCAGCTGTTTTGACTGTATCCACTTCAGACTGGAATTACTGTTTCAATAATTGGTTTGATCGAATGCAAAAGTGCATTGACTGTCACGGAGAATACTTCGAAAAACAATAAAAGTAAACATTATTATATTATCTTCGTACTTTTTTCTATTCCCGATCTTTTCGGTGTGACCCTCGTAGTAGGTATTTGTTTTGACAGAACGATTTCAAAATATTAAATCCATGTATTGAAAATGTTGATAACATGGTTTTTATTTTTTTTAAACTAAATTAATTTTTATTTGCTGAACTGCCAAAATTATTTTGAAATCTATATTACATTCGTGTTCAGTTTTCAAATGTGTTTTAATCTCTAGGGAATTTCTTTTTTACTTTTCTCTAGAAAATTACCAGTGACTTTATCCTCAAATATTTGGGATGAAAACATAGTTTTTCGAATAGATGAGATGAAAAATAATTAATATAACTAGTTACTAACGCACAGAACAGAAATGGAACATAAAATAAGGTTTAAAGCTATGAATTCTTCAAACAAGGAGAAGCTTCTCAATTTGAATGTATAGTCAAAAAAGGAGCAGCTTCTTAATTTGATATATTTTTACACATGATTATATATGTTTTTTTACACAATGTGTATGTGAATGAAACTTAGGGCTACAGTAGATTAACACATTTTACTTGACTGTCTTATGCTTCAATCACCATCATCAGTCCTTTTTCAGTTTCCACTGCAGGAGCACGACCCTCTCTCTACTGCCAGAGCCATATATTAGCCAGAGCAGTCAGAGGATTTGGCCTATACTGTCCACGCTGGCCATACGGATTGGAGAGGTCTCACTTATGTTTATAAGCTTTGTTCAGCTTGTTTCCTAAGGCGCCTTCTACGACATCAACAGGAAGACTTGGAGTGGTCCTATTCTACTCTGCCGGAAACTTATGTTACCTGTCATTTATTTATTTATTTAAAAAACTTTATTTTACATTATTATAGTGCCGTGTGGTTCCCGGTAGAGTAGAATAGGACCACTTCCAAGTCTTCCCGTGGATAATGTAGAAGGCGAGATAGGAAACTCAAGCTTGACAAAGCTTGTAAACATCAATGAAACCTCTCCAATCAGTCTGGCCAGCGTGGAGAATTTAGGCCAAATCCTCTGGCTACTCTGGCTAAGTATAGCTCTGGTATTTTTTAGTCTCATGCAGTGGAGACTTAAGTAAAAAGACCTGATGATGATTGTACATGTACATTATATATATATATATATATATATACATAACACACAGCAATTAAACACAATGGCACAAAAGACTTGCGACCAATTTGAAGCGGTCAAGCTGAAAAAAAAAGTCAGATTCTTGGCTATAAGCCTTATTTCATATTACTCCACATTATACCAATTTGCGGGAGAAACTGACGAACGTTATCTCCCGAAAGAGGCTGACTGAGTTTCCGTTCTGTACTTGTACCTTAGTATCTACTAATTTTGTGGTTGTGGCAGTTGTCAGAGAATAATGGAAAAGGAAGGGAGAGGCCTACGCCAAAAACGAATAATGGAAATGTGTATAAAAAAATAAATTATCCTAATCCTAACTAATATTATAAATGCGAAAGTGAGTTTGTATATTTGTTTGTTTGTTTGTTACCTCTTCACGCTTTATCTACTGAACCAATCTTCTTGAAATTTCGCATACAGATAGTAAGGAGTCCTGAGAAGGACATAGGGTACCTTTCACCCCGGAAAAATGTATTGTTCCCGTAGGATTTGGGATACGCGAGCGAAGCCGCTGGTAGAAGCTAGTACTTTATAAATTGTTAGTAGAATAAAAGTTTCTTTATTCTTACCCGACCACGGCGAAGTTAAAAGAACCCCCTATAATGTGTTTCTCCTTTATGTATGTATGTTTATATGTCCCCTCGTCATCTGTAAGGATAGCCAGGATACCTTAACACATGAAGTATCGTTGGAAGCGTCTTGACTACCAGCTGGATATTGGCTATGTGACGTCACACTAAATTCAATATGGCGTCATCTATAGGCCATAAAGTAGAGAACTAAAGAATAAAATAAATATTTTGGCTTGATTGGCACATTTCAAAAATTATGTCGCAGTCTGATTGTATAATGTGCTGTTTGACAAAACCGCTAGGAGTTTGGCAATACAACTCTGTTTTGTAAAACGGCTGTACCTTCCTGATGGGCTTGCATTAACTGTATAAACGTACTTTTCAGTAAGAATTTTCCCGTTTTAGTTTTTTTAACTTGTAAATAAATAAATAAATATATAAGGAAAATTCATACAGATTGAGCTAGCCCCAAAGTAAGTTTAAACTTGTATACTTGATACTAACCTAACATATATCTTGTATGTGCAAAATTGTCAATTTTGCTCTGGTACAATCAGATGTGTCCGAGCTGCGTCCGTATATACTCTGCTTCATAACCCCTTCCCTTTTGTATTACAGAAGAGGAGGAAGAGGAAGAAGAACAAGAAGAACTAGAAGAACAAGAAGTAAAGGACGTGAAGCATGTGATGGTGTCGCGGGCCGACCGGAACATCAAGCTGGAGAAGGACGTCGACACCTGCTTCGGCTTTGACGTAAGGCGCTTTTTACCCGACTTACCGCGTAGGCAGCCAATACTGTGTAAATGAGTTTCTTTCGCCGTGTGGTTCCCGGCAGAGTAGAATAGGACCACTCCAAGTCTTCCCGAGGATGTCGTAGAAGGCGACTTAGGTAACGCAAGCTAAACAAAGCTTAGACACATCAAAGAGACCTCTCCAATCCGTCTGGCCAGCGTGGAGAGTGTAGGCCAAGTCCTCTGGCTAATCTTATACGGCTCTGGTAGTACAGAGGGTCGTGCTCCTGCAGTGGAGACTAAAAAAGACCTGATATGATGAAGATGAGTTTCTTTCGGCGTTTCTTCGCAGCTTTGGTCGCGATACTAGCGAAACCCTAGTATCGGTAGCTTTTTAAAATAATAATAATAATTTAAATAGTCGCCTATACCGTTGTGCTTCTTTTCCGGCAATTATTTTGGGCTCGTTTGAGGCCCATCTAGTGGGCGGCAAGCCACCACCTGCCTACAATAGTCGGTTATCATGATTATGACAGATGCCGTTGTTTCTATTGCAATATCAACAAACCCAACCTCACTCCATAACCCATAAAAAAAATTAATAGACGATGCCCCCTATCCCGTGTGGTTTCGGGTTAGAATAGGACCACTCCCTCTCTTCCTGTGAATAAAGTAAGAGGCGACTAAAGGATTGAGCACAAACATCTCGTGCTACAATTGCAATCCCAAGGAGGGTTAACGTCGGGCGGCGGCCGGTTGTAAAACTTTTCGCACAAGTAATTCCCAAAGAGGGTTGACGTCAGGCAGGCGACCGGTCGTAAAACTAGAGCCAAATCTTTAAACTGTTCCGGCTATTTCTTCTCCAACGCAAGGTCTTTGGCATCCTTGGGTGACCATTGACGTGCATGTTATATTTGGAGAAGAAAAAGCGGGAAAGCGCACCCCGGGGCTCCGAAGCAGCACAGCTGAGGATGCAACCGGAAACGCGCTTGGATGAAGAAGACGATGCAACCCTTCAATATTTTGAAGGGTTGCATCGTCTATTACCGTCAATGTAAAAGTGGTCTTTGGATCTTGCAACCCTGGGCTCTGTCTGCTTAGAGCCACAAGATCTAAAATGCTCTGTCTGCCCCGTTAGGGATACAGACGTGATAGACTATCACGTCTTTCTACTATCACTGATAGTATATGTATTAAGTATGTAGTTAGAATCCTATAGGTACTATAAAAACTTATGACGATTGCAGGAGGAGGAGGAACCAGAAGAAGAGGAGTATACTGAAAAGATCGTTCTCCGTCTGGCTTAAACATCCGCAGCTGGTAACACCGGCCGCGGAGCTGCCTCGCCACGGCATCGGGACTGACCACTGGACAGAGATGCAATGACCCGCCGGCCGTACTCAGATATGGTGTGCATGCCAATCAAATAAGATAGGCGTATTGTAAAGGCCCATTTACACACTGTAAGTTTCTTGCCAATTGCATACAGTCTGCTAGTTTCCAACAAGTAAAAACACATGCATTTTTCAAAAAACGTCGAAACAAAAACTTTTTTTATTTGGGATTCTAGGGATTTGTATGAAATACCACTTTGGAGTCAAATAGCTCGCTTAATATCAGTCTCTGCAATATTATAACTAAAATCACGTTAAAAATCAATGACAAGTGGCATTATTTTGTGACTTTATTTATTCTTAATCATATCTTATTATGGTTAGGTTTTATTATAATACATTTATTTATTATTTGCCGAGTCCCCGGCAGAGTAAAATAAGACCACTTCAAGTCTTCACGTAGATGTCGTAGAAGGAGACTTAGGAAACACAAGATGAGACCTCTCTAACCCACCTAGCCAGTGTGGAGAGTGTAGGCCAAATCCTCTGACTACTCTAGCCAAGTATGGCTCTGGTAGTGCATTGAAGGTCGTACTCCTGCAGTGGAGACTAAAAAAAAGACCTGATGCTAATGATTAAAACAATTACAAATATTTTTTTGAACCTGGATACCTACACTATCTTAAGAAGCAATAGATTACTTACATGGTTTAAAAAAAACGTCAACCATACAAATTATGTACTGCATCAATTAAATGGCACTCTACAGGCAAAAAACCTGCACCGTGTAAATGGGCCTTTATGGTATAAAAATACGCTGGTCAGTGATTTCCCTAGATTCATCTCGAGTACAGTAACTCTTTATGTATTAGATACATTCCGCCGACGGCGTACTGCGTAGTACGGGGGTTTTTGTTTGTAAAACTACATTGTAGGATAATTGACTTTTGAAGTTTACAAGTATAGAGCTTACTTGAGTTCAACCAAACTTTCAAGCGGGTACCTGTAATTTCATGTAACCTCAATAAGACGTAAGCCACATATAACATCTATGCTTTCGAATTTCGTACAAAACTCATGGTTAATAATGTTGCAATTTGGACACACTTAATTGACATGGCGCGCGTACGTGGGACGTCCGTGCCCTACTATACGGCATTTAACTCAATTTTTTTGTCCTGCGTTTCAAAAAGTTACATAATCCGAAACCGAAAACAAAAAGATTTTTTTTAATCCGCTCAAGCATGTGGTTTCAAACCTTTGAAATCTGGTGGAAAGGGAAACTGTCAAGTAACAGAAAAAGGATGCACGTACTGCTGTGTGACGTCACTGCCATTAGGTTTCGCGTGTACGAAAGAGATAGCGAAATGTCCCCACCACGCTCCCACTTTTCTTCATACCAATATTTGAAATGCTACATTTATCAACTAAATTTCTTGCTTTTTTGAAATAAAATTTCTTTTTAGTGATATTTCTTGTTTCGAAATAAATATTGTCCAAAAACACACACAGTCACACACACACATAACTGTCAAATACCCTATTATGTGGGTTCAAATAATGTATTTCCATGTCATTTGTACGAAATTTGAATTGAATGGAAAGAGAAATGGCAGGACATCCGTTTATAACTGTAGTGATTATAGTTTTGGACATTGTACTGGGTGGCGCAAAAGTAAAGACCCTATTTGGTTCAGCTATAACATTTTTTCTAAATTAGAAAACTAGATTTAGGTTTTTTTAAATGTATATTTGTGCCATTAAATTTCGTACCATAAGGATTTAAAGATGCTGTCTTTTAAATGGTGACCTCCAGAGTTGATACACATTTGAGCCCTATTTATGACATTTTGCATAACTTGCCGTAACACTTCCTGCGATATGTTCGTTATTTCTTGACGAATGTTTTCTTTTAGAGCTGCGAGAGTCTGTGGCTTGTTCACATACACCCGAGATTTCAAAAAACCCCAAAGAAAGAAGTCTGGACTGGTCAGATCGGGTGATCTTGCAGGCCAAGGCAAATCGCCAAAACGAGAGATAACTCGGCCTGGAAAAGCGTCCCTCACTAAGTCCATAGTGTCGCGCGCTGTGTGTGCCGTAGCGCCGTCTTGTTGAAACCAGATGTGCTCCAGCCCCAATTCGTCCAAACTGGGTATCAAAAACTCTCGTAACATGGTTCTGTAGCGTTCTCCAGTGACAGTTATCGCATTGCCTCCAGCGTCTTCGAAAAAATAGGGTCCGATCACTCTGTCAACACAGATGCCACACCATACAGTAACTTTTAGTGGGTGTAGAGGTGTTTCTTGAATAATGCGCGGATTATCAGTGCCCCAGAACCGAGTATTCTGCTTATTGACATGCCCTGAGAGATGGAAATGCGCTTCGTCACTCATAACCAATTTTGAAGGAAAATCATCCTCTTCAAGGTTGAGGTTTATGACGACACAATTATTCCACGTTCTTGGGGAGTAAAACGGTCCATGTTTATTTTCAGTGTATTTTACATTTGTTCACTACACAATTTTCAACAACAGAATGACAGAAAATGTCATATAAAAAAAATAAAAGTATTTTCTTTAGTGCCAGTACTTTTGCGCCACCCAGTATTATTGTATGTGGCTTGCGCCTTAGCTGTAATGGATGTTTAGTGACTTACGTCACAGTGTACAGAATTAGTAAATGTTATAATCTAAGAGTAATATAATATTTCTAATATATTCCTACTTAATTCGCATAATTCGTTGTTTACAGTCGACATCGGTTGTCCGTGAAATATAATATGTACCTATATCAATTGAATTTATGCTACCCTGTTTAATAGGTCAGTTGACTTGGTAAAATACAGTTAATAAGGAGTGTGCAACACCCTAACACCCTTTTCTATATATTGTAATCCAGATCGCAAAGTCTTAGATTATATCATGAGGCAATTTGATTCGTTTCGAGTGTTTAAAAATCAAAACAAACATAAAACAGATAATTTTACCCGAATAAAGGCCCATTCACACAGTGCAAGTTTCTTGCTTATTTAGCATGGTTGGATTTATGTTTAGACCATGCAAATCATATATTGCTTCAATTTATTTGTAAGCACAAAAGACTTGCACTGTGTAAATGGGTCTTTAGTTGCAATGTCGTTATTACCGCTACATAGTGCGCTTAAAGGGTAATTTACTCTGCTGTTGTCTGCATTCGCTTATTATAGTTGGCTGCCTCTTTGATGTATTCGTCATTGTTGGTTTGGTGTAATTTTGTCTTTTTTGTAAATATAATTTAGTTCCTATGATCGTCAGCGATTTATGGTGTTCAATTACTGTACAAACATTGACTTAAATATAATAATTAAAGTTATGCGTTGGCTCTAGAGGTTGCCGTTACAGCAGTTTTTAAATGCAGAGTACATTTTACAAAGGTTACATAGTCATAACGGGCCGTTGGAAAGTAGTTATTACAGTTTTAAATTGTAGATATTTTATCATTGAATTTTTAGTTATTCTGAATCGGTGTCGCTTTCGTATTTTAGTCATTGTGGCCCCCCGTGGCTAAGGCGTTGCCTCCACTGGCGAGAACATCGCGGCGAATTGACATCTTTCACTGTCGTATCGCCGCGATGATATCGCCGTGTGAAGACGTTCATAGAGTCAGTATAGAATAATGCCTTAAGGCGACGTGGGTTCACTATTTGCATTACCGTGCGTGTTTTTGAAAAATCACTGTTATTAAACTAATACAGTTTATTCCTCAAAAAAATTACATAAAAATCTTAAGGATTTTCTACAGACACCCACAATAGCCAAAACACGATTGAGCATTTTTGGCTCGATAGAAAAATAAAAAGAAAATAAAAATAATAAAATAAAAGGAGCACGGCTCCGACTCTTCCTCCGCTCTCGACGAATATTTCACTGTGTTTTATTTATTATTTTTTTTGTATTATATTTATATTTTTTTCTGTAGCCAAAACGGATAGATATTTCGATAGTACATTTTTTGGTATAATTTTCATATAAAAAGGTGATTGTATAAAATAGTAATACGTATTATAAAGGCAAATTTAGAGGTATGTTTGTGATTTTTTTCTATCGAGCCAAAAATGCTCAATCGTGTTTTGACTATTGTGGTTGTCTGTAGAAAATCCTTAAAATTTTTATGTAAATTTTTTTGAGGAATAAACTGTAGTAGTTTAATAACAGTGATTTTTCAAAAACACGCACAGATTTGCAAATTGTGAACCCACGTCACCTTAACCGGGCATCGTAGGTATAACTTTTTCATTGGTTATGAACTTTATGTCAATGGTATATGGTTCAATTTAATGTGGTAACTATTCTACCATTGCCCTAGTAAGGGTAAGTGGCACTACGATTAAAATCTAATAAGTCGCCCGTGGAGACAAAACCTAAAATGTTAATTCCCATACGCCACTAGTGCAGGGTGGTTGAGAATTAACCACTCAGTGGTGGGGATAACCATCCCAACTTTGGGAGATCTAGTGGAGAACAATCTTCATCACATATGTACATTTGGAAATTAGGAAAACCCAGTTTTTGATTTACTATAAATGACGTAATTGTGGTGCAGAACAAAATCTGAAATGTGAAAAATTATGTACCTAGTATTTTTATTTTATTTATAGTCGTGTACAATTAAATTATAAATATTTTATTAGTAAAATCATATGAAAACCCTTACCAAGTTACGGTATGCGAATTTGCGTATGCGGCATTTCGTCCGAATCACTGCTTTTAATGTAGATCTAGATTTTATCACTGTTACAACATGATTTATCATGCCCTAATTAACATTTACCAGTTCGTATTGTTTTAGACAAGAATTAAGTAGTCAACAGATGAAATGTTTTATGCATTTACTGCGTCGTCTCTATTATATAATGTCTAACAAAATATACTGAAACTAATTCAAGGGTGAATTCAGTCCATGATACTGAACAACTTTCCCCAAGAAACACATCGAAATATGAAAAATAATTTTTGACTGTCGATACAAACTCTGATTAGCTGATCGATCAACGTGTATGGAAGGCCAAAAATTATTTTTCACATTTCGATATATGTTCCTTGGGGAAAGTTGTTCAGTATCATGGACTGAATTCACCCTTGAAATAGTTTCAGTATACTTTGTTAGACCCTGTATACAGCCCATGGGCGTCATGAACAGATCGAATAAAGCATGTTTTGTGAAAATATTTTTGGGTCAAGTGCTAGAGCTATTTTGCGCTCGTTACGCTTGGGGGAAAGCCACATCCTGCTCACAGACGAGAAGTGAAATAACACTTAAGGGTAGAGATGATGAAGCCTCAGATCACCTTCGCCTCCGACTCGGGTGACTAATTCCTACGGTCTGAGACTTGAAACTACGTCAAGCGGACGCCTGCGACGGGTTCAGTCCGTCTCTGTCACAAACCCTACGTGCGTTAGAGATAGCTGAAACCGTCGCGGGTCACGTGTCTGACAGAGACACGTAGGGTTTGTGACAGACGGACTGAACCCGTCCGGGGCGTCCGTTTGACGTAGTTTCAAACCTGAGACATTATTTCTCCGTCCTTGGTTGTAATATTTTTCTTACGGCAAAAGGTTTATTTTCCCATCGGTACTAAAATCTGCTGGAGTCGAGAGTTAAAGGCTACGCAATCAGGCACTCGGACTGTACTATCCATTCAGAGTTGTTTTAACAGGTTATTTTAAAATACAGATATTATAGTGCAGTAAGCGTTCCCATCATTATGATCATATTTTGAGTTATGTAGCAAGTAGCATGTTTAAGATTGATTTATTATGTTCGGAAGTACGATATCTTTGAATGGATAGTAATTTTTATTGTGCGATAATCATGTCATGACACTTTTTAAGACTTTGCTTAACACGATTTGTGTAATACCGATTTTAAATAATTGTTGTATAGTTGTTTAGTGTATAGTATACTTATAGGATAGGTGTCAAGATGCAAGTTGCAAAAAATCTGTATCTTAAATTCATCGATTAAATGAATCGATCCGTATACATTTGCTTTTATTCCATTTTTTACTAATAATTAAGACACCTTTACCTCTCCACTCCGACGGGGCGTATATGGAAACCCTTCCAGTATTCAGAACCCCAGTACTTATGAGCCGCGGGAGCCTTTAAGGCGAGATGGGTTCACAATTTCCAATACTGCGCGTGTTTTTGAAAAATCACTGTAATTAAACTACTACAGTTTATTCCTAAAAAAAACCTTACTATAAGACACCCACAATATCCAAAACTTACTATAAGACACCCACAATATCCAAAAATCACAAACATGCCTCTAAATTTGCCTAAATTTACCTTTATAAGATATATTACTATTTTATACAATCACTTTTTTATATGAAAATTATACCAAAAAATGTATAATCTAAATATCTAATATAAAAAAAACAGTGAAATATTCGTTGAGAGCGAAAAATGCCCGGACCCGTGCTCGACGATATTTTGCTGTTTCATTGCACGCCTCATAAGCGAAGCGCATGAGGTAGTGCTCTACTCTCGCCTTACAAAAATCAAGTGATTTTTTTAACTAAATGTGTCTCTATTTATTTTCTATCGCACTTGTACAATAATATTTACACATAAATGTCAAGGAAAAACACTAGTTTCAACACTTATGACATTTTGCCTTTTAAATAAATAAAAACAATGTTTAATAAAATCATTTTGTGGACGTCCGTGTGTCTGTATGTATGGAAACTGGCGTGGTCACGATAACTCCCGAAAAACTTATCTGATCAAGTCCATTTTTTTTTATACGCTTCAGTATTATCACAGGCCGGAATCTCCTAAGGTACGCGCAATATGCGTCCCCGTTCCCCGTCCCCGCACCTCACCCCCGTTTTCGCCTCGATGACTCACGTTGGCCGTCAAAAACCGGGGGAGAGGTGCGGGTGCGGGGAACGGGGACGCATATTGCGCGTACCTTAGGAGATTCCGTTCTGTTTACTCTTACTGTATTCTGTGGTATTATCCAAAACTAAGTCCTTTCGAAGATCACGGTCTAATTCAATGTAGTTTAATCGTAATTATTATTATAAAAATACAGGTGACATATTAAAAATAATTTTGGATGTGAGGTTTGTTGAAAGAGTTAATACCTATGTATGATGAGTACGAATGTGTAACTGGCAAGTAAGAAAAGAAGTAAAAAGAAATTTGAATAAAGAATGTTGTGATTTTGTTTGTTTTATTAAATATGAAAGATGAAAGACGAATAAATGTAAAAGAAGCAATAAGTTAGTTAATATTTTATTTAATTTGCATTAACTAATTAAGAATGAAAATAACATTAAGTGGTAACACGTTTCTTGACATTCGTGACGTAGTCTTGTGTCTTTTTCTTGTTTTTGCTTAGTTTTTTTGAGATTTCTCAAAATCTACCAGTCCGAATCGGTTTAAATTCACAGGAAATCTGAGTTGTATAGAACTCTTTGGAAAGCTACTTGTTTGGTTACGATCGGTTTAGTTGTTCAAGAGTTATAAGCGGGTCACATACACACCCACACATACGGATAGGGTGCATGACACTTGCTCGTGAGTGGTCAGGGAAGATTCCTGAGACCTTTAAACGTCGAGATCTGATGAAAACTCGACTTTTCAAAAACGGGGTGAAACTAATAACGTCCCGAATTTTGAAAATTTTCAATTTTCTCAGCGGGAAGTTAAAAATAATCTCCAGTCGTGCGTTAAAGCCGACACATACTTTTCTTTGTTTTAAGTTAGCAATAAAACAATCAAAATCAATTTAATTGTGAAAAATGAGATTGAGGCGTGCACTTTTGGATTTTCTAAACTATTTAGTATTTTTTTTTATTATATTTTTTTTTGTAGCGAAGCTGACTAGATAATAATAATAATAATTTAATAATTTTTATTATTTTTTAAATTTTATTTTATAGTTTTAATTATTAAGTTCGTTAATACTATCTGTTAACAATGCTACCATATCGTTAACATAGTCCATATTGCATATACGATTCCATGGAATCAGTGACAGATCTTTTTGAAAAAAATCTACAAGAATGTCGTTTAAAGGACGATATGTTACTATTTTCCTAGGGATTTTGTCTTTTTTTACCAGAATTTCGCAGGTGATAAAAGCGTGATGGCTAAGTTCTAGAATATAGTCAACAGTAACGTTTCGCATCGGGGCATCCGTACATATAACGTCAATAAGTGTTTTACTGTTACCAACAAAATGCGTAGGCGAATTAACTACCTGATTCAGAGAACAGTGATTTAGAAATTCTTTTAACTTTTTACAATTTGTAGCTTCTGCTATCATCATGTCTAGGTTAAAATCTCCCAACAGCACAGTAAAATCGAAGCGGTGAGAGAGAGCGTTGAAACTGTCCGTTATAGCGTCTAAAAAGAAATCTAACTTAATTCTATGTAGACGATAAGCTGTTCCAATGAGAAGTTTCTTATTGTTGATGTTAAAACTAAGCCACATTTGTTCTACAGGAAAATGTACAGGATGAGTAATGAGGCGAATATTTATGCCAGATTTGATGTAGAAGCCTACATCGCCTCCGCGCCCATCATACAAGGTAGTAGGACGAGTAACATGACGAAGGCGGTAGCCGGGTACAGTAGGTGCACGACCCTCTTCACCTTCCAAAAGCCATGTTTCATTTATTGCCACAATATCTGGCGATGTGTCACTCATGATTGCTAAAAATTCATTCTGATTTGTAGACAGAGACCCCGGATTTAAGAGACCAATTTTTATGTATTTTGTATTAATCATTTCAAACATTTGAGGTAAATAGGTAAATAGACACAACAGAATCAAATATATTCAGAACAAAAATGTTATTTACAATGCAAGTCAGGGTATAAAATGATTGTTTATAAGCTCGGTAAATTAAATAAATTACATGAAATATTACAACCAGGAAATAACAGCAAAGTAGGCAACTTCCACTATAAGATAAAATTATAACTGTGTACACAAATAAAAAGGTCTATAGGGCATATATCGCAACGCAATGTCTTTTGAGTTCCCTGATCGCAACCGCAACCGCCGCGACACGCAACAAACAGATTTACATTAAAATATTTTCCTTCTAACAGAGAAAAGCACACGCAGAGCAAAATCAAACAAACAGCAAGACTGTAATAAACAGTTAAGATAAAGTCTACTGTCATATTATAATAACTCCGTAAAATTACCAGCCGTTTTAGTATAAGATTAACTAGAAATTTTTGATATATCAGTTTCGCACGTGACCAAGTGCGCCTGGCTGTCTTGAGATTTTCGCGCTAAGATGCGACCGCGCTTTGTCCAGACGTATCTCCATCCAGCTGCTTTGCCTGCCTCCCGCGCCTTATGAAACAACTGTCTGTTAGTTTTTGTAAGACGTTCATTCACGTAGAAAGGACGTGGGGGGGGGGGGGGCGATAAACCAAGGTCAGCACTAGTAGACCCTCGCCGAACTCGAGCATTGCGTAATAACTCGTCACGTTTAGCTCGTCGGGTAAGTCGCACCACGACGGGATAGGGCCGAGTGGCGCCCCCCTCAGGACTCAGCGCGCTGGTGCGTCGTGCACCCATGCGTTCGGCAGCTACGGTGTCCCCATCCGCTAAGCTAACGCCCAACTTAGACGCAATTTGGGTAACCAAGTGAGTGGTGTTCTCTTTATGCTCCTCTGGTAAGTTTGTAATCTCAACGTCATTACTCAGCAGCTCCTGGTCTCTATCGTTGAGTTCTCTTCTCAGTTCAGCTACTACGTTATTGATTGCTGAAATGTCGCATGACTGCGCCGTCATCTCGCGTCCCTCCAGCACGACTACTCTGGATTCCAGATCTTCTAACCGGTCAGCATATGACTTAAAAGATTCCTCAAAGCGAGTTTCCAAAGTTCCTAGACGCTCCGTGCATGCTATCATCGATGCGTTCATCTGATTGGAGATTTCTCTGAATTCCGATCGAAATGTTAGGTGATCGGCATGGAATTCCCTTTTCATAGCGCGCAGTTCTTCCCTGAATATCTCTGCAGTCAACGGCTGACTTTGTTCATGTGTGCTGTCCAGGCTCGAGCATTCCAGAACACTTGTTTCCATCGCGGTACAGTCCGCCGCAGGTGACGGCGGAAGATAATGTGCTGTCCCGCGGACAGGTGTTTCCGGCTTATTTTTTGTACATTCCGGACAGTGCCAGTGTGGTGTTAATGTATGTTACGGGCAACATAACACATCCTCGGTGATAAGCATTGTTACATTTGCTACATGTAGCGGCATCTACTGGCGACAGGAATTTTCCGCAAGCACCGCATTTAACCATAGTGCTTAGTGTAGTAAAAATCAGATGAAGTTGGTTCGAAAGTGGGTTGAACAATAAGGAATATGCATGTAATACCAATCCGGCTCATATTTTTATTTTACAATTTCTATTAATACGTTACCACGCCTTGTTAATTATTTTTCTTATTGACTCTTATTTGGATTAGAAATAAATTATTTAAAATATGCAAATATTGCGCGGAAACTTTTAACAAACAAAAGGGAAATGACGACAAAGTTCACAAAAAGGAAATGACAAGTTCGGGTGCGTTCGGTAGGACTGTTCGTGCATGTAGTTTGACTATCAATGACATTCAAAATGTATGTACTTTTATATAGAGGTTTAACAAACATCACTAATATCGAAAGTACCCAAAAAAGAAAAACATGCGTTGACAGCTTCTGTCTCTAGCGGATATTGTAGACTTTGACGTCATATTTTAAAATGGCATGTTTTAGTTGTTAAAATCTACTTGCTATTTTTAATATTTATTTTCTACACCATATACATGTTTTCCGGCACTGATTGATTTTTTGCGGCTATTTCTCGACGAGGACTATCGATTAAAAATATAAAAAAAATGCATGCATATGCTCTCTATTAATAGCTTTCACGGGGAAAAAAACAGATGGCGCAACTGTCACAAAATTTTACTCTTTCGAATTGACAGCACTGCTCAATGAAATCAAAGTTTAAAGTAGGTAGATAGAAAAATATGTTTAATCACCACTATAAGCAAAGAGATCCAATCAATCACTTAGTCCACTTAACTTGATAGTTTCTACTTCTATTCGCGAATATAAGGTGAGTCACTCCAGGTAGATATTTAGATTTTACATTTTTTGATAGATGAGATCCAACCCTTAAGATTCTTATGTAAATTTTTTGAGGAACAAACTTTAGTAGTTAAATTACAGTGATTTTTCAAAAACACTTAGTTTTCTAGGCGACAACTTCTATCATCTACTTCTCCAAAACGTAGAGACCCTTTGGAGAAGTTGATGTAATGTGACGCTCCCGCCATAACCCATTCTTGGATATACCCTTGAATAGGTATAGGCAGGAGAAGGATCTATTGCAAGCAAAGAGAAAGGTTTATAGGTTATGGAATAATAAATAAATAAATATATAGGGACAAATCACACTGATTAAGCTAGCCCCAAAGTAAGTTTTTCAAACTTGTGTTATGGGATACTAATGAAGTAAGTAATCGAGAAATTTATAATTATTGTCATGAATGTAATGCACAAATTAGATAGATATGTAATAATGTATTGACATTTTTATGAACGTAATGACATTTTCATGGTTACAGTTCAAAGTAAAGCCTTACCCAGACACTTTATTAAGTACTTTCGATGTATTTCTGAATAATATTATGAAAACAAAATAAAAGTTAAAATACAAATATTTCGTTTATTAAATTTAAATGTAATGAAATCGAAACAAAACGAAAATTAAAATCTCGTATGAAATTAACATGATTTTTATAATCTCAGAACAGATAAAAAAGTGTAAATACTGTCATGTATTTACTATATAATAATAACCAAGGTGATTATACTATTATGAACATACACACACATATAAAATTAAACATCAAACTTAAAATTACTAACCCAAACGCCAATAAATGTTAACTAATAGCAATAAATAGAAATTATTTATCTATTATTAGAACCATAAATATTCAATCAACACGAACTTTGTATCATTCCTTATTGGTGTTCTATGATGTTGGAGACTAGATTACATAGTAAGAAGTTAAATTGAGGTTTTATTTTAATGCCCCGTCATTTGTTTGTTAATAACATGCCTGCAAATAACCTATTCTGCGGTCTAAACATGGTTAGCTGGTTTGTTAAACGTGATCCATTGAGAATCCAGCTGAACGATATTCAGCTGTTTCACAAAACCGAGCTGTAATGCCAAACACCTAGAGGTTTAGTGAATTAGCGTTTTATACCATCCAACTGCGACATATACAGGGAGCATTTGAAATCATTGGCATTAACTTGTTAACATACTTACTTAAGGCGAAGATATAGGCAAATGGCCTTGAAGTGTGAAATAAATTGTTAACTCGTAAATATGGTGATAATTTCCATATTGCTCTACGTCATGCACTAGATAGCCCTTTAAATTATTTCATGAACTGCCGTTAAAACTATTATTGGTGATCCGTCTAGCTTTAAAACTTGCCGTGGCCACTTTTGGCGGAGGCGAGTTTTAAAGCTAGACGGACTAATGTAAATACTTTCAACGGTGGTTTATAAAATAATTTAAAGGGCTATCTAGTGCATGACGAAGAGTAATATGGAAATTATATCCATATTTACGAGTTAACAATTTATTTCAAATGAGGGCGCCACTTCAAGGTCATTTGCCTATATCTTCGCCTTAAAGGATATTTTCTACGGTAGCAATACTGCAATTAGTGCAGTAATTAAGGCCATACCTAAGTTTTCCGGGGTCCAGTGCTGCCCCCATTTAAAATAAATCATTTTAAAGAAAACGGAGACATTATTCAAAATTTTGCTACTACCAAGTCCTAGATAACCCTTCAAAGTATTTTATGAATTACGGTTTAAAGTGGGAACGTTAAGCTTTACTACGCACATTTGCGAAAAACGGCCACTTTTGGCTAATGTGCGTAGTAAAGTTTAACGTTCTCATTATAAACTGTAAACAGTAGTTCATAAATTACTTTGAAGGGTTATCTAGAACTTGGTAGTAACAAAATTTTGAATTATGTCTCCGTTTTCTTTGAAATGATTTATTATAAATGGGGGCAGCACTGGACCCCGGAAAATTTAGGTACGGCCTTAAAAAGTATAAGTAAGAAAAATAAACAAAGTATCAAAACATCACGCGTTGCGCAATGAAATTATAATATGGCTTTCTTTTATAAAAAATGGATATATATCAAACTTTTGATATATATCATAAATATCCGATATTTTGATATGTATCAGATATTTTCGAACCCTGTTTTTATTTTAACTGTTCTTTGTTACAGAAAATACAAAGTTGGATTACAGAGTAATAATATACTACGTACAGTTGGATGCAAATGACAACCATGTCTTTATTAACACTGCCGCCTGAAGTACTGGCCATCATTTTCAAGGACGTGAATATAAATACTTTATATGCTCTGTACAATACATGCCGTCACTTAAGAGCTGTTATCAGTCAGAGTATGGTAAAAGAATGTCACGTTTCTTCTCGTAAGGGAGTTGGCATATTAAAAACCTCATTCTTTAGAGACATTTCATCTCATCTAAGAATTCTAAATTTGTCTAATATCTTGGACTTAGACGGTCACTCTCTTAAAGAAGCATTAAAATATACAAAAAACTTAATTGATTTAGATGTAAGTGAAACAGATATAATCATACCCGATCTTCTTGAAATTGTCAAAGTAACATCATTACAAAACATTACTATTAACTTTTCTTTTGATTCTGGATGGAAATTAACTGAAGAGGAATTAATGCAGTACCAGGAAGCTTTTCAAGGATTTAAAAACGTTCATTTTATTGGAGATATATCAACTATGATTAAAAAAATGGCATTGTGTATGTTAGAAAAAGCGGATCTATGTGAGCTAATTTTAACATGTTATGATAGAGGTAATTATTACGTTGACGTGGATGTCCAAAGAGAAGCAAAAATGTTAAGGTTCTCAAAATTCGAAGCACACATCAGTGACTATGATGACTTTTTGGTAGCAATTGAACTTCCCCTTTTTAATACAGACATCGATACCTATGAAATTTTTGTAGTGGGATATGATAGTGAAACTGGCAATCTAATAATAAAGGGAACACCATTGGTATATAGTATTCTTAATGGTTTTTTGCAGTCAATACGTACATTCCGTTTATGTGTGTTTAAAACTGGCAGTGGCTACGCTGAATCGGAGGAATGGGAGGCTGATGTAGTATTGACTGAATTTCCAGACCACAACGCCACTGGTTCTAAGCTACACATTATACTTAGAAACATAATAAATGAAGAATTTATTGGTATGGGCGAATTTATTATAGTATGTTGGGACAAAGAGCGTACTACGTTTGATAGTGAATTTAAAACTAAATTGTTATCAATATATGAAAATTATGAAAGTGAAAAATCATCCGTATACAAATTCGTTGATTCCGATGATTCCGATGATTATTTCTCTTTTAATCATGATTTATATGATGATTTTAATCATGATAATGATGATTATGTTGATTTTAACCATGATAGTGATCAGGAAGAGTATTATTAAATTTTGGGCTGTTAAGTATATGTTGCGAACTTTGAGAAATATTTTTTAGCTGTTAAGAGTCCCCTAGACTTTTCTATACAAACAAAGTCTAGCCTTTATTTTAAAATGACATGTCAGATTTCAGAAGTATTTTGTAATTTTAAAGAAATTGCATATATCTATATATAGGCATTTAACTAGTTTTCAACGTTCAAAAATAGACTTGAAAGAAAATTCATGGGTGTAGAAGTTTTCCATACTGATGTTAATATATGATATGATACACTATATTCTTTTTCAAGTTCATATTTTGACTGTGAGAACCAGATACTTATGCCTAGATATATGCAATTTCTTTGAAATTACAAAATTTTACCGAAATCTGTCATGTGGTTTTAACACAATAATAAATTTATCTGTATTTCTGAATATAAGTTTTTTGTTTGAAACCAACTTTATTTATTTTACCGTACCCTGCGTCTACCGTATTTAAATCAAAGAGCAATATGATCTTAGTATATAGATATGCCCTTTTCTATGCGGATCTGGGAGAAAAACCTATGGTTGTGGTTTCCTTGTAGATGACGGTTAAAAGCTTGCTGTTTCCAATTCTAAGCGATGGGGAAGTGTAGACGTCCGTGGATCACGGAGACAGGTGTGTTCAGCTAAGATCGGATCTGGTAGAAGATCGTATCATGTAAAAATCCAGCAAATTAAGGGGCTTTTTCTTGTTGCTGAAAACATAGAATGCGACTCCATATCATTGTGCCCCTCTTCTCAGACCGCATTTGTTGTTTCGAGTGACAGGATGAGTACAGACATTTTTCTCGTTTTGAACCGGACTTTACCCAGTAGCTTTTTTGATAGATTTCGGTATGTATTTACTTTGTTTTCATTATGTAAATTGAATAATAAACATTATTAAATAACCTATAGATTCAAGTAATTAAAATAGATCTAGGGCTCTTATAGGCTGTGATCCGGTATTTCCATTATTCGGAAAAGTTCGGATTAAATACTCCAATCTTTTGTTGTGTTAAATTATGCCACGTTTCTATTTCAGCTATTGGTGGAGAGAGCGATCTTTAAAATGTCGGGTGAGCGATCTGTCCACGTTCTCTCGACGCGATTTGGGCGCTTTTCTCTTAGCTTAAAATTCTATATTGTAAAAATCATCGTTTTAACAACGAAATAGTCGAAAGAATACCGTGTAATCGCAACACGAATGTAATTAGTGCTATGAATTGACATCAGACTGCCATTATTCCACCCATTAGCTGTTTACAAGTTGGTAGAACTTCTTTCATTCGACTTATTCATAGTAAAATAGCATCCCGGTTGCAACTACTCGAATGTTTAATCGCGTAAAAGTAATAAATCAAGCGACGTTCATCCGTATGTTGTACAAGTTTGTGAAAAAGACAAAATGAAAATAAATACTTATCTAGAGTAAGTATTCTGCCATTTATAAATTATGCCACAATTTTATAGTTATATGTGAAAGAAAGTATATTTAGTTATCTGAAGCGATTTTCATATGCGGATTTATATTTTCGTCTGTATGCCTCACAATTTAAGTAATATTTTCAAGGGCCGCAAAATTTCTTGGTAAAAACTGAATCATATATAATATTAATTTAATTATTAAAATTGACTCGCCATTAATAGCAACTAAGTTTATCATTACAAAGCATTCACTCTGCCTTTAGCCGGGAGATAGAATCGAGGATTCCATTTTACAACTTCTCAGAGCGCCATTACAGCTTGTTTAAGGTTCCTTGTGTAAAATATTAAATCAATTACTGTTATTCGTCATCACACCCTACCTCGTACCACAGAATAAATAATACTAACGTACAGTTACGTACACAATTCAAAGAAATATCTACTTAATGTGGTTTAATTTAGCTCACGTCAGAACTCAGCACCTTTTCGCATAGATACCTAGACATCCATTGCAAGCCAATTTCCTTCTTATTACTCTGGACAAACGATTCGTATAACTGAATTTACCACCCGGAGGGGCCGCCTGCGCGCAAAGTAATAATGTAGGTACATTTTCGATACCTAAACGGGGAGTGACACAGGCCTGCTCGTACCGATGCGATGCAAGCTTGACGTCACAAGTTTGGTGTAAGCTACAATACAATACAAATTGTATCACGTGTTCTAGGTATGTTTCAAATTATAAACTTTGTTACATCATGTCATACGAAAGTGAACATTGACGTCTCGAGTTCCTTCTATAAGAATTACTTGACGAGGATGTCAATGTCATCAGACAGTGAAGCTGAAAGTGATATCGAATTGTCGAATCCTTTTCCAATACATGATTTACAAAAACTGTTTGACTTTTCAAACAATTACTACTATTATAATTCTATAACAGTACTAATTTTTTAGATAATTTTTTTGTTGGTAGGATGCCCTTTTGTGTTTATTTTATGCCAGTTCCTAGGGTTCAGAAATTGAAAAGACTGAAAAAATAAAAAAATATATTGATTTATATGTTTTTTCTCAAATTAGGTGTGTGAATATTTCCTATGGAACCTTTACACATATTAAACGACTAGCTGTTGCCCGCGACTTCGTCCGCGTGGAATTTAGTTTATAAACTCCGTCATTTTAGTATTTTCAAAAACGATCACACTCATTAATTACTCTCTGTGCGGTTTAAGTCGATCAGAATTTTAAACTATAAACTACATGTACATTTAAACACTCCCGAAATACGTGCGCTCGCTGCGAATAACTGAATGCTGCGGCGCTGCTAGTATTCCATAGTAGTAGTACATATGTCGCAGTTGGATGGTATAAACCGCTAATTCACGAAACCTCTAGATGTTTGGCATTACAGCTCGGTTTTGTAAAACAGCGAACCTAATACGCGAAATGGAATGAACGACTTGTATTCATCCATGGGGCTAGAGAAGTTGTTGAACATTTTTTATTTTTTATTTATTTAACTTTATTACAATACACAATAAATGGCGGACTTAAGGCCAGGGGGGCCTTTTCTACCAGTCAACCAACAGATGATGCAGAGAAAGCAATCTTTTGAGGTAAGTACAAACACCAAAAACAAATATATATAATATAATTATGTTTAACAATGTAAGTATAGACATACATATATATATAATTAATAAACCGCATACATAAACTACATAAACACTATTTATATAATCTCTGACAGTTTTCGGAGATGCAGTGCGTGTACACTGCCTTTTTAAACGCGAAACGAGTTTTAGCTATCACCGCTTTTACGACAAATGAATCATTGTAGAACCCTCTCCGGAAATGTGGAATTCGAAGAAGATTGCTAGAAGAGCGAAGATTACTGACGTGATTATCACCTAGAAAGGTAAATTGGTCTTGAGATAAGCCGGAGTCATAGGGTCAAAAAGTATGGAAAAAAGGGTAGTGAGGGTATGCAGACCACGCCGCTGTCGAATAGGTAACCACTTTAATTGAGAACGGTAAGCGGACACATGGTCATACTTCCGAAGACCGAATATATAACGGAGGCAGTTGTTCTGTAGGCGGTCAAGTTTATTGAGGAGATCACAATTCAACCCCGAGTAACACACATCCATTCCAACATTCTATCTAAAGAAATTATATACAATTTAGAATGCCTACGAAGTGGCAATGGCGAGCGAGCGAAGCGAGCATGCCGCGGCAGCGGCCAGCGAGTGCTAGGAATGTTCTATTCATTTTACTAGGTTAGGGCAAACCTATAGGTTAGGTGAGGTTAGAACTGCGACCAACACACGCACGAGCCGAGCGAGCGTGCCGCGGTAGCGGCCAGCGAGTTGTAGAAAAGTTCTATCCATTTTACTAGGTTAGGGCAAACCTATAGTAATAAAAATCGTGAATAGTTTTCTGGGAAATGAAATTCGATGTCGAAAAAATCTTATCATGCATGTGTCGCAGTTGGATTGTTTAACGGTTTCGTCAAACAGCAGATTACCGCTACTGTTTCACAAAACCGCTAGTCGTTTGGAAGCACTTACCATAATGAAATGTAACTGGTGTCTATTAGAATACAGATTTTTTCGACATCAAATTTCATTTCCCAGACAACTATTCCACGATTTTTATTGCTATAGGTTTGCCCTAACCTAGTAAAATGGATAGAATTTTTGTTCATTCCTAGCACTCGCGGGCCGCTGCCGCGGCACGCTCGCTCGCCAACCATTGCCACTTCGTAGGCATTCTACATTGTATATAATTTCTTTAGATAGAATTGTTCAACAACTCCTCTAGCCGCATGGATGAATACAAGTCGCTCATTCCATCCAGCATATTAGGGTTCGCTGTTTTACAAAACCGAGCTGTAATGCCAAACAGCTAGAGGTTTAGTGAATTAGCGGATTATACCATTCAACTGCGACATATATACAACGTGGAAGGGACATACCCGCAATAAATCGAACCACAGGCTATACTAGATCACTATAGTATAATGAAATTAAAATAACAGCCAAAGAATAAAAAATGGTTGCCTGTAAAGTCGGTTTTACGGGCGAAGATTTTACGTGACAACGCGCGCGGCAGACCGATCATAGTTGAGTGGGAGAGAGACGCAAGGCATTCGGCGGGCCTCTCTCTCGTTCGGTGACTCATCGTAACGTTACCGAGCGTTACACTTTTTCATAAGTGACTCCCAGCCGCAACCTAATTTAAGACGTTGTCACGTCAAAAATAATTTGGCATTTCCATACAAGTGTGCAGTCGCCCGGTCGATTTGTATGGGAATGCCAAAATTTTTTTTGTTCATTGGCTGTTACTTTAATTTCATTATGCTATATTGATCTAGTAGAGCCCGTGGTTCGATTTATTACAGGTATGTCCCTTCCACGTTGTATATAGGGTGTAAATGTAATTGTCATTTAGTTTTGTAACGTTACTACGATATATCAATTTACACTCTTAGTACGTAATTTAGTGCCTAAAGTATCCATTATGGACGCTGTACAGAATTCTATATAAATGATTTACGAGTACCTACTACAGTCGCTAGGGAGTATAGTTTGTTAAAACTGGTGGTAGGGGTACTGATTTTCTGAGTGGCATCTACAAATATGTATCGACAATACATTTACGCCCAATCAAAGAAATAGATTACCAATATATACACAATATAAAATTTTCACTACTTGGTCGAACAAATCATTAGAAAACGTCATAAAATTTCACAATTTAGAATTGACTTTGAACTGCTCTAGAATGTAAATTACTGAATAGCTTGACTGAACTTAAATAGCTTAACTTAACTCTTTGATGTTTAAATTTCATTTATTCTCTACACAATTTTAAGTTAGGGTCATAAGTATTTTAAATCGCTTAAATTTTTAAGATTACAATTCTCGGAAATATATCGAAATTACATTTTAACTTTATATTATAATATAAAAAATAATAATAATAATACAATTAAAAAATACAATCTGCACTATATTTCTTACCCGCCCCTTGACATTTCTGCTGCAAAGGTGCCCAATATACTAGCTGCGTTACCGCGCTGAATGGCAATGGCCAACCTTTGCATCAAAAATGAGCCTGAGCGGGAGTCACCATTGTTTTCCCTTATTCTCATGTTCATTACCACTGACTAAAAAAAAACAGGAGAATAGAGAGCTAAAAAAAAAATTGGCAAAATACTAAAATGCAATCAAATTGGCCTAAAATTTACCGCCCCTAAAACTTTCTGCCTTGGGTTCCAGCCTACTACTGCTGGTAAATACGCCAACGGCTTGCTGCACAAATGAACATGCGCTGTAAATCTTGGTCTTTATTAGATGGAATGGAAGTACAGAATCAGAGTTTCCTATACAAACATAGTCTACGTTTTATTTTGAAACGACATGTCAGATTTCGGTAAAAAATTGTAACTAAATTGCATATATCTAGGGTTATAATTGGTTTTCAGTCAAAATATGAACTTAAAAGAGAATATAGTGTATTATTAGGTCCTTACATATGAAATTGCCATTCAGTATCAAAAAAGTAAAACAATTTTTATTTAATGAAATTATTATTTAATCAATCTAAGTATGCGCCGTTGTTATCGATACACTTCCGCCATTTTATAGGCAGATCATTGATACCTTTGGAAAAAAAATCCTGGGAGCGAGAGTCTATGAACTGTTTGAAGGCGGTTTTGACTGCCTCATCAGATTTGAAATTTTTTCCTTGTGAAAAGTTATCCAAATTTTGAAAAAAGTGGTAATCGGTTGGGGCAAGATCTGGAGAGTATGGTGGGTGACGCAGAGGTACCAGTCACAGCTCCTCTAACTTGGCGATCGTTTGATGTGCAGTGTGTGGTCTAGAGTTATCCTGAAGGAGCAGTGGGCTAGATCAATTCATCAGTCTCGGTTGTTTAATGGCGAGCTTTTCCATCATTGTTGGCAATACAAGTCTGCAGTAATCGTCTGGCCTGATCTCAAGAAGCTGTAGTGGATAACACCAGCACTGGTCCACCAAACACTAACCAGAATCTTCTTTTTGGGCAGTTTTCGCTTAGGGCAAGGTTTTGCCGGTTCTCCAGGGTCAAGCCATTGTGATGATCGCTTCCGATTGTCGTACAGGATCCATTTCTCATCACAAGTCACGATACGGTTCAAAATCCCCTCATTATTGTGGCGATTAAGCAAAGAAACGCAGCAAGCAACGCGTGTTTGTTGGTTTGTTTCAGTCAATTCGTGCGGTACCCACTTTCCGAGTTTTTTAATTTTTCCGATTTGGCGCAAGTGGATAAGTATCGTTTTGTCACTTACGCCGAAGGCTGCTGCTAATTCAGAAGTGGTTTGAGATGGATCCGCTTCCACTATCGCCTTCAATTCTTCGTTATTCACTTGAGTATCAGGTCGTCCACGAGGCTCATTGTGTAAATCGAAATTTCCAGAACGGAAACGTTGAAACCAAAAACGCACCGTTCGTTCGTTAGCGGTGCCTGGTCCATACACGTCGTTAATTCTTCGAGTCGTTTCTGCAGCACTGGTGCCACGGTGGAACTCGTATTCGTAAATAACGCGAATTTTCAATTTGTCCATAGTTGTTGTTATAGCAATGTTGAAACTCAAACAAATGATGTTAAAACAAATGAAATACGAATTTTAAAACAATATTTTTCTGGCTTTATTTCGAAATAAATTTGAATTTGGAATTCCTAATGAAACGCAAGTATTTTATTTTAAAGTTGCCAGTATTGAAAATCGGCAATTTCATAAGTAAGGACCTAATATATATCATTTTTGACCATCAGTATGGAAAATTTTTACACCCTTATATTTTCTACTTACTATTCTTCCCTTATACTTTACTACGTTTGTATGGGAAAGTCTAGGGTAAGTGGATTCTTAAGGGTCGGCACCATGTAAACTGGGTTTGCGCGGGCAACAAGTTTGTACAGAAAGCATTTGATTTAAGTCAAATAATGTATACACATAGATAGAGGAAGAGTTGGGACAGTAGACGAAAAAAGGATTTTTTAAAATATTTTGTAGTTTTCCTAAAAACAAGCATTGAATTTACCCAAAAACATGCAAAACGCACTTTGCGCGGGCAATAGTTATGGCTTAAGTAGAGAAGACCACTAAGAAAATTACATACCTAGTTATAGGTGAATAGACTAGCCAGTAGACGAAAACCGTATTTTTTTAATTTTCATTCAGAAAAAGTAAGATAATTGTAAAGAAACCTGATAGAAATATTTTAGAAAATATTGCTACAAATTGGCTTGTTTTTCTGCGTAAAGAAATATTCTAACAAGGGATTGCATATATTTTATAAAAATAAAGGCTATTTTGAAACATTATTCTTAATATTTGCTTACAATGCAATCACGCAATAATAAAAAAAATAATTTTAAAAATTGGATGTTTTGCAACGTTTTTGACAGAATTCTCTGAAATGGCGGCCATGTTCCTTTCATACAAATTCAGTTGCCCGCCGGGCGTTCAGGAAAGAGGCCGTGTCGAATTTTTCAAAAAAATCCATTTTCGAATTACGTAAAATTGCATTACAGTCTAAAATATTTCAATAAAAAACTATGTACAAACTGCCAAATTATATCATACTGTTGCTACACTATGGTACAGTTTTGACATTTTGTTGACGTTCAAGCAAAGATGTAATGCTATCGCAGATACGGCATCGCACATTTTTTTTTTTAATTTTATTGAAAATTAAGTCAATGAAAAAAATAATTTGGTTTGATTTATTACCTATATCTTTTAATTGGCGATTAGGGTAAAAATCGGATTGGAACTTTTTAGGGTCGCGGAATCATATTAACTGTTTTTGTAATAAATGGTGCTGTTTAATTAGGGTTTTACAATTATTTTGAGGGGTGATTCAGTCTCAAATTTTGAACAACTTTTCCCCATGAATATATGTGACGTTCCATGGATAAAGGTACCTTATGGACGCTGGCACTTACGACATTGTGTTCATTTGAGCTAAGTTAATTTTACGAATTGTTTTTCTAAACGTCTTAAGCGCCAGCGTCCACAAGGTACCTTTACGCGTGGAACGTCACATATATCAAAATACGAATTGACATTATGCGTAATATATCGAACCACAGGCTATACTAGATCTATACTTGGCTAGGCAGGCAAGCTATAGTAGGCTATTTATCTATACTAATATTATAAAGAGGAAAGATTTGGTTGTTTGTTTGTTTGCATTGCATGGCTCCGAAACTACTGGACCGATTTAAAAAAACTTTCACCGTTGGAAATGTACACTATCCCCGAGTGACATAGGCTTTGTGTGTACCAAGGGCGAAGCCGGGGTGGACTGCTAGTATAGTATAATGATATTAAAATAACAGTCAAAAAACAAAAAAAAACTGCGTTTTCATACAAAAGTGTGCAGCCGCCCGGGAAATTTGTATATGAACCGATTTTTTTGGTTTTTTACTGTTTTTAGGGTTTCGCTTGTCTGTCTGTCCGTAAGTCACAGCCAATTTGCTACGAAACTATTAGAATGATTTAGTTGAGATTTAGTACCTACACTTATGTAACTTAGTGACCCAAAGATAGACGTATAACGTAAATAAATGAAATTTAAAAAAGGGGGCCACTTATGGTGGGTAAATTAGACATTAAAAAAGTTTTGATAACAAAATCGTGTGACATATCAAATGAAAGAACTTTTTATGACATTTTTAAACATATATTTTAAATATATTTTTCTGTCAGTGGAACACAAAACGTGTAGTTTTCCAAGTCACCGCTCGCGTAAAATACTATTTGATTGTATTTTTGAGAACGTCCTGTCAGCGATAAGTAATATTAATTTACGCAGCAATATCATAAATTTGTCTATGGTTCCCTAAAATTTAAACTTAACCAAAATAAACCGGCCACGTGCCGTGACGGGCCACGTGCAGTGTAGGGTTCCGTAGTCAGTACCTACTTGTTTTATGTAACTAACAACTGCCTAACTTTAGGTCTGAATTCAGTCCATGATACTGAACAACTTTCACCAAGGAACAAACGAAATACAAAAATTATTTTTGATCTCTTACACACAAGATTTGGCAAAATGTAATATTTATGTAATATATGTATGGAATACGTAAGGACAAATCACACTAATTAAGCTAGCCCCAAAGTAAGTTTTAAACTTGTATTATGGGATACTAACTCAATGATACTATATTTTATGATAAATACATACATAGATAAACACACAAGACCCAGGAAAATTTTAAAAAGACCATTTTCTAACTTGCCCTGGCTGGGGCTCGAAACCAGAACCTCCGGATTAGCGGTCTAGCGTGTTAACAATTACGCCACGAAGGTCGAATGGAAAGCAAACATTTTCTTTTCATATTTAATTATGTGTTCCTTAGAAAAAGTTGTTCAGTATCATGAACTGAATCCACCTTAAATTAGTTTTAGTACAGGGAGACGTTATATACTACTGCCGTGAATTTTTTTAAGTGTCCATATACAACCGTTTAACTGTCAGATAGGGGAGACACATGATTCTAACAAAAATTTGCAATCAAAAACCAAATATTTTACAAACGGATTGCTAAAACGAAAAAGGGTGTTCATAATCTTACAATATTTTTGTAAGACCTATTCAACGACGTCTCACACCACACTTTTTTTTTCAAGTTTTTATTACCACATATCCATGCCCATGCCCAATTACAGCTTTCTAGTACTAATAGTCTATGAGTAAAACTGGGGACAGACAGACAGACATGACGAAACTATAAGGGTTTCTTGTTTACTACGGAACCCTAAAAAGCTGCGTGAAACTAAACAGTTTCTCTATTCTAAGGGGTCTTTGTCATTTGCGCTTTAACAAATTTCAAAATACGAGTAATCAAAACCACTTGTGCAAATATTTCGCTCCACTTCGCATACGATAAATTCAAAACATGATGGATGAATGACCGTGCTTTTACAGGTTAAGCAACTTCTAGCTTGGTCACAGTTAGGATGGGTGACCGTGCTTTCAATTTTAATGTTGTCCAAGTCAAATGTTGAGATTCTTATGAATAAATTTCAGTTTTCTCTACCTACATAACTTGGCAGCTATTTAAATTTCAATTGTTTTGTCGGAATTTGAACTTGGCATTTTTACATTTATATTTTGATGGGATAAAATAAACACCCAAGAACCAGGATAAATTAAAAAAGGCCATTTACCAACTTACCCTAGCTGGGAATCGAACCCAGAACCTCCGAGTGACGGACTAGCGTGTTAAGGAATCGCGACAGAGGTCTACTAATAAATTGAAAAAGTAATAAATTTTACGCAAGATTCGAATAACTATAACTTGGATTTTTTAGAAAGTGCTATATGAATTTTACATATATTTAAACTCGCTTTTTAAATAAACGTCTTGCATTCAAGCACACTACTGTATTTTCGACTTTACTTTTTCTACTGATAGCCTGTCTACTAAAGTGTTAAGTACATTATAATGACGTCTGCCAAGGCCTTAATTCAGAAATAATAATTCAAACAAAATATTTTTTTGATTTGAAAATTTTAATAAGTATCAAGGACTGGAAGTCTTGACGAAAAGAAAAAAAGTAAGCTGTATACTAATTCTACGTTACAATTTATGATTACCTACATCTATTGTCCCGTTTACACATTATTAACTCTACGTAACTTCATCTTGACATTTTTATTCCCCTAGCGGGAAAATTTTGCATATTTCAGAGCCAAATCCGACCACGTGGCTTTGTGCATACTGTCCTTAAGCCTGGCCTAGCTTCTGATTCCATTAAAATTGTGGTTTTTAAGGATTCCGTACCCAAAGGGTGCAAACGGGACCCTATTACTGAGACTCCGCTGTCTCTCTGTCTGTCTGTCACGGGGCTCTATCTCTTGAACCGTAATAGCTAGATACTTAAAATTTTCACCGATTATGTATTACTATGACCACTATAACAACAAATACTAAAAATAAGATAAAGTTAAAAATCAAAGGGGGTCGTCATACACGAAACGTGTTTCTTGAGCGTTTTAAAACATTGTACGGTGGTACGGAACCCTTCATATACGAGTCCGACTCGCACTTTCCCGTTTATTTGTTTTGTAATTGACTTCTCAAATACGTCATGTATTTGAGAAGTCAATAACAAAATTGTGGCTAAATTAAGTGGCTCCATCCTCATCATTAAGGTGAAGGGGTAAGCAAATGGCCTTGAAGTGTGAAATAAATTGTTAACTCGTAAATATGGTGATACCTATATATATACATATTTCCATATTGCTCTTCGTCATGCGCTAGATAGCCCTTTATATTATTTTATGAACCACCGTTGAAAGTATTTACATTAGTCCGTCTAGCTTTAAAACTTGCCTCCGCCAAAAGTGGCCACGGCAAGTTTTAAAGCTAGACGGATCACCAATAATAGTTTCAACGGCAGTTCATAAAATAATTTAAAAGGATATCTAGTGCATGACGAAGAGCAATATGGAAATTATTACCATATTTACGAGTTAACAATTTATTTCACACTTCAAGGCCATTTGCTTACCCCTTCACCTTAATTTATTTTACAGGGTACAAAGAAATATATACAATCTAGAATAGTGTTCCCGAGGACTATAGGGTTTTCGCCTTTTTTTAAGGTTAGAGTCTTAATTAAGGGGCTTGACACTTGACAGGCTAAAAGCCTATAAAGGATTTTAGTCCTTTAGGCTAACCCTGTTGAATAGGCCAAGTCTAAAGGACTGAAAGCCTTTATAGGCTTTTGGTTGGATGTTGTTTTGGCGATAAGTAAAATATTACTAATTTTCTTTTTTTTTTTAATAAATGCAAATAAAAATGCTTTATTTATAATTATGATGGCTTACTTAGGGTGAGTTTCCCCGTCGTGTAGGGTTACCATATCTCAGGATTTGTCTTGAGATTTCAGGGTTTATGGACTCTTCTCAGGATTGCAGCCGGATTTTGCAAATCTCAGAAAATCTTAGGATGTTTAGAATTTTCATAAAATACAGTACATTTCAGATCTCTTTAATAAAAACATAAACAAAGTAAAAATAATCTTCCTCATAGAGAAGATAATTTAAAAATTCTTTGGTAATAACTGGTAATCATTATTTTTGAGAATTTTATTACGCCAGCCACACATATTTTCTGCTTGGTCTAATGGTTGACCGGGAGAGAATGTCATATGGCATTAGGTCCGCCACTTGTACGTTTATTTTATTGTGCAATAAAGAATAAATAAATAAATAAATAAAAAAAATCACAATCAACACTTATTTATCCAACCAAGTAGGAACTTAATCAGTTTGATCATATTTAGTGTGTGAAGATACATTCTTAAGTAAGGTTTTTTCTTTAATTACTTATTGATTTATAAAATTGATAGAAAAAACTCTTTCTACGTGTGCATTCAGAGCTGCAATAGAAACGTGTGAGCGAGACCCCCGAGATCCGCAGTGTATAAAAACGATAATAATATGACTTTTAAGGTGAATATAGAAGCAAATGGCCTTAAAGTATGAAATAAATTGTTAACTCGTAAATATGGTGATAATTTCTATATTGGCAGGCAGTCATACTAGATAGCCCTTTAAATTATTTTATGAACTGCCGGTTTTCTTTTATGTGTTGTGGTAAACTTTACTTAAAATTTAGTTTGTTTTATTTTAATCAGTTCATAAATAAAAAAGTTAAATCATTTTAAAGAATTTTGTCGCACAAAGTTCGATAAAAACTTTTCAGTTGCATTGTGTGAAACTAAGTAAACTTTTTACCATGTTCTTTATGTTCTATATAAAATAAAGATGATCGAAGGTTAATAAAAAAAACTATCATCATCATCTATCATCATCATCAATACTTACATATAGGTATTAAAAAGAAACCAATCCCTGTTTGTATATGGAAGATATATGCCATAAATCAATCGTCATCAATTATCATCATTAATAATCACCATCAATCATCATCATCAATACTTACATATATTAATAAACGGGCAAGTGCGAGTCGGACTCGTACATGAAGGATTCCGTACCTCGGTACAAAGGATTAAAACGCTGAATAAACACGTTTCTTGTATGACGACCCCCTTTAATTCTCAACTTTTTCCTATTTTTAGTATTTGTTGTTATAGAGGCCATAGTAATACTTAATCGGTGAAAATGTCAAGTATCTAGTTAATGCCATTATCAAGATCTAGTTAAAAACGCTGAAAAAACACGTATTTTGTATGACGAACCCCCTTTAGTTATTAACTTTTTATTTTTAGTATTTGTTGTTATAGCGGCCACAGAAATACATAATCGGTGAAAATTTCAAGTGTCTAGCTATTACGGTTCAAGAGATTCTGTGACAGACGGACAGACAGCGGAGTCTCAGTAATAGGGTCCCGTTTGCACCCTTTGGGTACGGAACCCTAAAAACTAAACCAATCCCTGTCTGTACATGGAAGTTATTTGGTTAAAAGTAAAGTGACATTAGGCATGATCGGCACTCAGATAGGTGACCACAAGTGACATAAAATTTTTCTTGAGCTCCTCCGTGCTTCGGGAGGCACGTTAAGCCGTTGGACCCGGCTGAAAGCAGCTTGAAATCTGTCACCAGTGTTAGCTACTTACACAAAAAACGAAACGAAAGTTAGTGTTAGGCGGTGGCAACACTCCGTTTTCGAGGACCGCAGCACTGAGTTAGCTGTAGCCCCACTTCCGCCAAAAAGTGATGGTGAATATATGTTGCAGTTGAATGGTATAATCCGCTAATTCACTAAACCTCTAGCTGTTTGGCATTACAGCTCGGTTTTGTAAAACAGCGAACCCTAATACGCCGGATGGAATGAACGACTTGTATTCATCCATGCGGCTAGAGAAGTTGTTGAACAATTCTATCTAAATAAATTATATACAATGTACAATGCCTACGAAGTGGCAATGGCGAGCGAGCGAAGCGAGCGTGCACGGCAGCGGCCGGCGAGTGCTAGGAATGTTCTATTCATTTTACTAGGTTAGCACAAACCTATAGGTTAGGTTAGAACTGCGGCCAACACACGCTAGAAAAGTTCTATCCATTTTAGTAGGTTAGGGCAAACCTATAGCAATAAAAATCGTAAAATAGTTGTCTGGGAAATGAAATTCGATGTCGAAAAAAATATCTGTATTGTAATAGCCACCCAGTTATATTTCATTATGGTAACCCTACACCAAATCCTTATCATGCATGTGTCGCAGTTGGATTGTTCAACGGTTTCGTCAAGCAGCGGATTACCGCTACTGTTTCACAAAACCGCTAGCCGTTTGGAAACGTGGTTAGCGGTTTAAATGAACGTAACACGTTGCGCAATCTTAGACAATCCAGCTGAACGATATTCGGCTGTTTCACAAAACCGAGCTGTATTGCCAAACAACTAGAGGTTTCGTGAATTAGCGGTTTATACCATCCAACTACGACATATACATCGTAACTGAACAACTTTTGTTCAACAACTTTTACGAAACTAAAAAAAAATATTTGAATTTTCATACAAACTGATCAGCTTATCGATGCAATTCGTATGAAAATCAGTTATTTTTTAATTTCTTGAAAGTTGTTCAGTTACATGGGCTGAAGTACCATCTGAGAGGTTTTGCGTTCTTTTATTAACACGATGTATATAAACATTTCGAATACTTTTTCATAAAGTACATATTAATTGCATGTTAAATAAAAAATGAGAAAATTGTAAAAATGAGGAACGTTATAAATACTTACGTAACAATTAGTATACAGATATAATTTAAAGGACACAAACTCAAATTTACCCTTCATTTGAATTAAATTATTTTCTCAGAAAATGTTACATTTCCATGCCCGGTTTACGAGTACATTACCCAGTCCAGCGATTGAATCCAGCACTAGAAAAATGTAAACCGGCACTGGAATGCACTGTAACTGGATTGGGCCATTGCTAGCAGTAACTATCACAGCTGCATGGGCACCGCTAATCAAAAAGTAAACTTCGTTAATCGCTAATCCGGTAATAAAATAACTACGTTAAAAGTTAAAGCGTTAAATTCGGAAGATTTAACGGAAATAAAAGTAATCTTAAAAATTTTAAATTTTTTTTTTTTTATATATTGTTGTGTAAGTAATCTACTGTTGGTTTGGGTTCTTTAAGTTAACAGGTTATGAACATATGGAAAAGCGTGTATAATTAGAGTCATCATCATCATATGTTAAAGTTTTCGTCTGAGAGCGAGGCTTGTTTCGGCGTTAAAATATCCTTGCCCGTGGGAAAAAGACGTTCTACTCGTACTACTGAACGCACTTTTCAGAACGTAGCTTTGGCGTGCACCGCGCGGTCCGTGTAGTCTGTTTGTTTTGCTAAATTGTTGCAAACATAACGATTAACGGCGATGGAAGTGAATGGAAATTAACGAGACCGTTAACATTTTTAAATTAAACTTAAAAGTTAATTCATTAGCCGAAATGTTAACTTCGTAACTAATTGACTGCATCCGTGGTCCAGTGGTCATGGGTTCAAATCCCACTGGGAAGCATACTTTGTGAAAAGTTGTATCCAGTCTGGTTAGGATATTGCAGGCTTGAATCACCTGATTATCCGAAAAGAAAGATGATTCCGTGCTTCGGAAGGCACGTGAAGCCGTTGGTCCCGAAAGCCATCTAGCGTTTATACCTATCCTAGGATTGGTTCTGGTCTACCCTTTGGGTTGCGGAGGTCAGACGACAGTCACTCTGTGTAAAAACCAGTAACCTCGTTGAATCACCTAGGTAAGGTAGCGGACCCCGGGCTCTGAAGCGTAACCGCTGACGATGCAACCGGGAATACGATCGGATGATGATGTAAACTTCGTAATTAACTGATTAACGGTGTTAGGTATGATATGGTAACCATAAAATTTATTTTCCAATGTGCTGACGACTGAAACATTGACGAGTAAAGTACAAATCCATTGCCATTAAAAGTCCACTGGTGACCTTTGCCGAAAATGAAAAAGTTTTCGAAAAAATTAATATATTTCAAATGATTGGATAAAACTTTCATCATTGTACACTATTAATCAATTTGAATATGATGACAGGAGCCACTCAAAAGCATAACATAATAACTTTTTCTCAATTTTTTTTTGTATATAGAATAGTGTAAGGCCCTGAAATTTTATTTCTTTAGCAATATATTGTGGATTATAAACTTATTCCACTGTACTAAGCATCCACTAGCGCAGACCACTAACGCACATGAAAGCATGGAAAATTAGGTACTCTGTTTCGCAAGGCAGAGGACGATCAAGCTAAAAGGGATTCAACCTGACATACACGATGACTTTTTAAACACAAACTCCGGTCTGTCTGAGCGCCGATTCGTATGGGAGGACGAATATTTTTTATCGATTTTAAATATTTTTTTTATAGAATGTAGTTCAGTATCATGGACTGAACTTGCTCCAAAAATTTGGACAGTGTTTAAAAAGTCAGTCTGTATACAGATCTGTGAACGCGACATACATATAAAATGCTACAGGAATTGCTTGATTTTTTCCGCCCCTAAACCAGAATATGCCGCCCTGTAGATGGTGCTAAAGTGGAGGGGTAAAACAGGTATACCCAATTTTGCCATTTCCTTATAGCAGAATAGGCACTCCCCACTCATCTCTTAGTGTACGGAGCGGATGATAGGGGTAACAAATGTGATTTTACCGCCCCCTTAATCTTGCCCCCTCCTAGACTGATGCCAAATATTATAGCTGAAATAAAAACCACAACACGCTATAACAATGCTGTATAGAGACAAAATGTCATAAAATCATAATATTTTTTAAGAGCAGCGCTCAGTGACTCCACTTCTTCCATCTTCTATGACAATATGACACTGCTATCACTCTTTACATGACATGTATCACTAGTTTCAAGTATATAATCGTAGTAATTAAAGTTTTTCATTTATCATTTTATACACGTGCTGTGGTATTTTTTGGCAACAAATGTAATTCAGTTATACGAGTATTCAAAAAGTAAATCATTTTGTATAATACTTAGAATATTTGTAATATTACACATTGATAGTCTGTTTATTGTTGATTACTTCCACAGCAATAGGGATGACCACCTTGATGATTGTGCGAAGGATAACTATTAAAACTTAAAGTGTAACTATAAAAAAGTAAAAGTATAAAAAATACTGTTTTGTCTAGAATAGCCGACCAATCTAATGTTTCTTTTTTACAGATACATTATCACGTCTTTATCCCTAACGGGGTGGACAGAGCCCAGGTATGTAAGACCTGAAGCACAGAATACATATTAGTACCAAAGGCCAATTTTAGCGGGATGGTAGGCGTTAAGATGGAAAAATAGAAACAAAATAGTGACGGGTTGCTAGACTTGCTAGCCGCATCGCCTATTAACATTATCCTTCTTTATTATTTATTATGATGTTTCTTTTTTATTTAGAGTACCTAATTAGCAAATTAATATAAATTACCATTTTTAACCGACTTCAAAAAAAGGAGTAGGTTTTCAGTTCGTCGGAATCTTTGTTTTTAATGTATGTTCCCCGATTTCTCGAAGACGCCTGGACCGATTTAAAAATCTTTCTTTGTTTGAAAGGGTATACTTTCCAGGTGGTCCCATAGAAATTTTATTAAAATCGATCAAGTAGTTTGGTTTTTAAACAAATAATAACTGAAAATATATCGTCTAAGTATAGAATTGTCGCGTATTTAGCTATTCTGTGACTGTCACTTCACTGGTATTAAATCGGTTTTTTTTTATATCATAAATTATTTATAAATGCCTAAACAATATTGATCCCTTTCAGCTTGACGAACCTTTTCAGTTCAACTTTATAATAACTATAATAACAATTTCAATTCTTTTGGCGCTTTGGTCTTTTGTCTATACTTAAAATAAGAATAAACTCAATATTATGATTTTATACTCGACTTCACTCAGAAGAACCAGTACTATTGAAAAGTTAAAAGTAGTTACAAATTTATATTAATAAAGGTAGATTCACACTGGTAACACGCGTAACAAACGCAAAATAAACCTTACGAATCAATTTATTTTGTACAGGCTGGGCAAATTAGGGGTATAACTTTCTTTGCCATTTTGTTTTGGCGGGAAATATGACAGTTGTTTTATTAAAATTATTTTATGTAGATACGGCAAATTCGTTATGGAGCTTAAGTTAGGTAAGCTCGAGCGTAAAGGAGTTTTAGTTGATCGAGCGAGCGAAGCGAGCGAGGGCTATAATTCAAGTTGGGGGCGAAAACACATTGTATGTATGTATGTTTGTTCCGCGATAACTGCCGAACCGATGGTCCGATTTTGATGAAATTTGGTAGGCGTGTAGGAAATATCAATAGAATTTTCAAGTTCGTTGGGCATCAAAATAGGTTCAGTATTTTTTTAAAATATTAATAAAAAATCGCGAGGTCTAAGTTCGCGGCGAACTACTAGTTATAAAAATATTATACTCAGCTCAATCATGTAATGCGGTAACTCTCACACACTACACTTCTTCTTCTTTCCTCGCCTTCTCCCTATTTGAAGTCGGCTCTGTATGTCAACTCCCTTCCTAATTTTCTGTCCTTCACCATCTCCGTACTAACAACCCGTTCTCACACACTACACATTATTAGATTATTTTCCATAATGAATTACCGGCCCTGAAAATTATATAAAAGAGAAAAGTTAATATTTTTTATATTTATCCTTTTATATAATGTGACAGTGTATTTTGTTGATGAATAAACCGCGACTTGGTTTGCACGCATTCATCTAGATTATATAAAGTCGAGTCAAAAAACTTGAACATGGTGGCGTCGCGTCAGTTACGGTAACAGTGTCGCGAGTTCACCGGTTTTTCCCATCTCAAATGCCCAACGCGCCTAAAGAAGTTTTCAGTTAAAAAAATATTTGGTCTTTTAGCACTGTTATTATTTTATTTTTATTACAAATTAATGTGAGGATATTTTTTTTTTGAGCAGTGACTCATATTTGAAAAAATACTGGCAACATTATTTTAGGTTTGATATTTCGGACTGTCTACATGCTGTCAACGCGAACGACGAATATTGAATAGGACTTTACATAATTGACCGAGCGACCGAAGCGAGCGGGGTCTATAATTCAAGTTAGGCAGAAAACACATTGTTTTATGTATGTACGTATGAAAGTTTGTACCGCGATAGTTGCGGAACCGATGGTCCGATTTTGATGACATTTGGTAGGCATGTAGGAAATATCAATAGAATTTTCAAGTTCGTTGGGCATCAAAACCGGTTCAGTAGTTTTTGAAATATTAATAAAAATGTCCGCGATTATATAGCAAACAAAACCATAGCGCGTTCTAAATTTAGATAGCGCCATCTAGGTGTTACTTAGGGAACTATAATCGCGAGGTCTAAGTTCGCGGCGAACTACTAGTTAATATGAATATGGATTACTTGCGTAGTTTGCGACGCGTGTTATTATAAATCTGTACATACAGCCTAGCTGTAAATCACTTGCCATACTTTAATAGCAAGTTCATCTAAGGTAACGATCAACTTAGTAAATAATATAACATGACTGCCTTATCGTTCGCATATCAAAAAAAAAAACAAATAAAAAGGTTTAAGGTAAAATTGTAGCATAAGAGGCGCCCTCATTTGAAATAAATTGTTTAAAACTAAATATAGTGATGTTTAAAAATTTTATTTGTATAAATGTCTAAAAAGACCTTTAAACTATTTTATGAATAACCTGAAATTATTACTAATAGTCAGTCTAGTTTTGAAACGGGTTTTCGCCAAAAGTGGCCACTTTTTAAAACTAGACGGACTACCAATATTACTTTCAAAGGTTATTCATTAAATAGTTTAAACGTCTTTTTAGACATTGATACAAATCAAATTTTTAAATATCACCATATTTAGTTTTAAACAATTTATTTCAAATGAGGGCGCCGCTTATGCGACCATTTCACCTTAAAAATGCTCGCCCCTTAATCGAGAGGTTCAATCCACTCGGAATCGTTCACTCTGTGTCAGAGAGACTCTCACTTCCGTTTCGCCGGACGGAATCCGGTATATAGCATGGTACAAGAATACATGGTATTCTCTTTCCGCGATGGCCCAATAAATCACGCATGTGAAATGTCACGTTAAGTGTTACCACTGATTGTTCTTTTCAGTAAATTAAAGGACAATCTCAATTAGTTAATGAATATAAATAAAATACTAAAAACTTAACTATTACGTATAATGTTCGTTCGTATATTACAAAATCCGTTTGGCTGAGCGCTGATTTGTATGGAAGGACAAACATTTTTTATCAATTTTTAATTACTTTTTTTATAGAAAGTAGTTCAGTATCATGGACTGAACTTGCTTCAAAAATTTTGCAGGTGGATAGAAGGTCAGCCTGTATATTGCATTTACATAATTGTATACAATTATAATTAACTAATAAAGTTAAGAAATGCGTTTTGCCCATGTAACTCAATCTCACACAGTGGCGCATCACTCCCAACCCAACTGATGACGTATTATTGTGCCAATCACGTGACCCAGGTGTCACGGGAAGAGAATACTGTGTTATAATACCATGATATGTAGGTACGTGTATCCAATCCGAATTTCTCAAATAATAAAATGTTTATTTAGAATCTAGGCCTTCGCAGGCATATTTTCACGACAGCACAGAATACATTACATACAGAGTATATAGAACTGTACGGCACACGCGGCCACAGTGTGTGTTCGCCCGCTCCCGCCCTAAGACAAGGCTTACGGCACACGCAGCCGCACAGGGGAGAGGTAACGGGGACGCATATTGCGCTCCCCTTAGGAGATTCCGTTCTGTATACTCTTATTGATGTCTTCTGTGACGACAGTGAAACGCCAAAATTGAACTTGCTCATAAAATATGTCAAGTAATAATCAGCCAGTAAAAAAAGTTATGTTGGTATTAATCTACTTATCTGACTAAGCTTAAACTATCTAGTTGATTGAACATCTCTAGCACTATCTACATATGCCTTACTACAAAACGATAAAAAAAAATTCAAACCGTTGTTATTCCATACACACATGTTTAAGAAAGTACATCACAACGGCTGAATTTTTTTATGATACAAAAAAACTTACCCCAAGGAACATATACAAAGTGAAAGGGACATCCCCGTAATAACTCGAACCACGAGCTATACTAGATCATTATAGTATAACGAAATTAAAATAACAGTCGAAAAACCAAAAAAAATTGACATTTCCATACAAATTGCCCGAGCGGCTGCATACTTTTGTATGGAAATGCTGAATTTATTTTGTTCTTTGGCTGTTATTTTAATTTTATTATGATATAATGATCTTCTAGTATAGACCGTGGTTCGATTTATTACGGGTGTGTATGTCCCTTCTACGTTGTATATATATATTTTTATTGCTATATAAACACATATTTATTTTTATTGCTTTTCATAGTATTGCATTTTGAATATATATATACCTATTTATATCTTTATTGCTTTCCATAGATTATATTTTCATTATACGCTCTACGGCCTTTGGAGAAGGTAATTTATGTAGTCATGGATGAAAAAACTAACATTGATTGACTTTAGATAGTGGTGGATTTCCCCTAAGGCCCAATAGGCCCGGGCCTAGGGCGGTCAGAACATTAGGGGTGACCACCAATCGATTCAACCCCCCGCTCATTACCCCATTACGGCACGAAGAATATTAAGGTGAAGATATAGGCAAATGGCCTTGAAGTGTGAAAAAAATTGTTAACTCGTAAATATGGTGATAATTTCCATATTGCTCTTCGTCATGCACTAGATAGCCCTTTAAATTATTTTATGAACTGCCGTTGAAACTATTATTGGTGATCCGTCTTGCTTTAAAACTTGCCGTGGCCACTTTTGGCGGAGGCATTTTTTAAAGCTAGACGGACTAATGTAAATACTTTTAACGGTGGTTCATAAAATAATTTAAAGGGCTATCTAGTGCATGACGAAGAGCAATATGGAAATTATCTCAATATTTACGAGTGTACAATTTATTTCAATTGAGGGCGTCACTTCAAGGCCTTTTGCCTATACCTTCACCTTAAGACAACATACGGCCCCCGGTACACAGAAAGGGGCGGCCCCTTTCTATGTTATTTGTTTTTTTCTTCTATCTGCACCCCCTGCTCGTGTATTGCGACAGGAAAAATATCAAAACATAACATCTGGACTTCTACACTCGTACATAGAATGGGGCGGTCCGTGTATGCTCGTGTATTACGACAGGCAAAATATTAAAACAATGTATGGACCCCCTCTTCGTACATAGAAAGGAACAGCCTGTGTATGTCTATTTGCACCCCTCCCCCCCTGTTCGTGCACCGCGAAAGGCAAAATATAATTTTAAAGGGGTGGCCCGTGTATGTCTCGGCCAGGAGGACAGTAAATCCGCCACTGCCTTTGGATTATATTATGTTTAGATATATTATTTTGTTTGTAGTAAGACTATGCATTTATTAAATATAATTCAGTGCCTTTAAATTTATTTTTGTGCATATTTAAATAAGGCAAGCTACAAAACCGACGTTTCGCAACTTCATACTCGTATTTGACACACCTGCCGGATTTACGTGACCGAAGTTTGTCCTTTCCCACGTTAAGCTTTTTGTATTTAGAAATATTGTTATATATTTACTTATCTGCTACGGGCATCTTTAAAATAAACATAAAAAATAGTGTGTTTTGTTGTATCACACACATAAACTGATATCCGTCAAACAGTTCAGCCGCGTAACAATCCGGCGTGTACACAACGTAAATTACACAGCTCAAAGTAACTCGGCTGCACAATTCCGCTGGCACAATTTCCATTTCAATAGAGATGATGACTGGGTCAGGAACGTATTATTCTAATTAGTCCGTAAGTTAGATTATCCAAAAAATAATGTACCCATATTTTTCAGTTTATCAAAAAAGTGAAAATTCATAAAGATAAGTTAGTACGTATCTAAGTTCCAGAGTGGGGGCTTGTGACGTCAACGCTGTGTAATAATCGTACGAATCCATGACGCCATGCGAAATTTAAACGCGCTGTACCTTCGTCATTGTTTCTCAGAAAAAAGAAAAAATACGTGTACAATATTTTTGAATAATCTAACCGATGGGCCAAAATATTTTTTTCAGTCACCCCACCTTTTTGCTAAGACAATAAATTAGACCAATATTTGACAGTGTACTATATCTTGAGGTTGTAATGGAAATTGTGGTGCACACAGTCGTCGTCGGGCGCGCGGCTGTCCGCCAAGAAGGCGGCAACTAGAGATTCCTGCTCCTTGAGCCTCTTCACCAGAGGCTCCCACGAGCCGTAGTTTAGTTCCATCAGTTGGACCGCCTTTTTGATTATCTTGTGCGCTTCGAGACACCAGTCCCTGGGGAATAAGCGACATGGAAACATGATTATTTAGGCACTTTTATTAGCTAGACTTTATATCATTTTATATATGCCGTGTGGTTCCCGGCAGAGTAGAATAGGACCACTCCAAGTCTTCCCGAGGATGTCGTAGAAGGCGACCAAGAAACACAAGCTAAACAAAGTTTATAAACATCAATGAGACCTCTCCAACCCGTCTGGCCAGCGTGGAGAGTGTAGGCCAAGTCCTTTGGCTAATCTTATACGGCTCTGATAGTACAGAGAGGGTCGTGCTCCTGCAGTGGAGGCTGAAAAAAAGACCTGATAATTAAATGAAAAATATGAAATCTGTGGTACCGACCTGTAGTCCGGGTTTTGCGGGGACCGGATGATTCTCTCCAGCATCACGTAAGACAGTTTTCTCAGTTCATGCGCCACCTGCAATAGTTTAATATTGCGCAATATTGCGGTATTTAGAAACCACCACCGCTACATTATATCTAACAAAATATACTGAAACTATTTTAAGGGTGGATTCAGTTCATGATACTGAACAACTTTCTCCAAGGAACATATGTCGAAATATGAAAAAAAAATTTTGGCTTACCCTACAAACTCGGATCAGCTGATCGGTAAACTTGTATGGGAGGTCAATAATTATTTTTCATATTTCGGTATATGTTCCTTGGGGAAAGTTGTTCGGTATCATGGACTGAATCCACCCTTGAAATAGTTTCAGTATCTTTTGTTAGACCCAGTATATAGCGTTAATGCTACTAGAAATGTAGCGGTGGTGACCAAACGGTAGGCTTGAAACTAATCAAGCGGACGCCTCGGACGGGTTCAGTCCGTCTCTGTCACAAACCCTACGTGCGAAGGAGATGGCTGAAGCCGTCGCGGGTCACGTATCTCTGTCGCGCGTAGGGTTTGTGACAGAGACGGACTGAACCTGTCCGGGGCGTCCGCTTGACGTGGTTTCAAGCCTTAAGTTCGATCCTCACGAGGCGCGACTTGTATCTTTGAGTTTGTACTTACGAGTATGTACGAAAATTTTCAACTAACACTACTTGCTTTCCTTAAAAGAAAACACAGTGAAAAACCAGTACACTAGTGTATTTAGGCCGTACCTAAATTTGCCGGGGTCCAGTGCTGCCCCCATTTAAAATAAATCGTTTCAAAGAAAACGGAGACGTCATTTAAAATTTTGCTACTATCAAGTCCTAGATAACCCTTCAAAGTATTTTATGAACTACTGTTTACAGTTTATAATGAGAACCGTACCGGAAAATTCAGGTACGGCCTTAAGGTGAAGTTAGAAGCAAATGACCTTGAAGTGGCGCCCTCATATAAAATAAACTGTTAACTCGTAAATGTGGTTAAATTTCCATATTTCAATTTCGACAAAAGTGGCCACTTTCGTCGGAGGCAAGTTTTAAAGCTAGACGGACTAATGTAAATACTTTAAGTGGTGGTTCATAAAATAATTTAAAGGGCTATCTAGTGCCTAACATTGAGAAGTATGGAAATTTTCACCATATTTACGAGTGAAAATTTTATTTTAAATGAGTGCGCCACTTTTGCTTGGTATTTACCTTAATAACTGCTGTCACTCGATGCTAGAGCTACGTCAGATGCCTTTAGGCTGCTTGATAAATCTGACACCAGTATTAGACATTAACATACTCAAGTAAGAAAGACTAGAAATGTAAAGTACAGAATGAATGTAAGTCCTAACGTACAGAACGGAAGCTCATCCCCTTTCGCGAGATGTCGTTCCTGAGTGTCCTGTGTGTGTGTGTACAAAGCGGTATAATATAGCTAGATATGAAATTAGGTGTGTCGCTACGAATCTGATAAAGCTTGACAACTGCCATATAATAACGACATACATAATAAGACAGTCAGCTAAAATAAGTCGATGTACGATAGCCCTACGTTTCACACACACACGGACGCATGTGTACGTTGGATCTATGGTTGTTGAACGATTTTGCCCAAAATGTATCAAGCTTCACAGCTATGTAGGGATCGTTAAGTATTACGTAAACAGAACTTGAGCCATATTTAGCCCCCCGTCCCCCTTGTCAGCAAAAGTAAGCAAATCTCCCTATGCTAACTTAAGCATTGATTTATTTTTTTACGTTTTTATTGTTTTCACGAGCAAGTATATTGTTTGTAGCTATTATTTTACTGATGGTTTAATTTCATAACAAAATTACAAAAAAATATAAAAAGTAACTAAGAAAGTTTGCATAAGGTGAAGATATAGGCAAATGGCCTTGGAGTGTGAAATAAATTGTTAACTCGTAAATATGGTGATAATTTCCATATTGCTCTTCGTCATGCACTAGATAGCCCTTTAAATTATTTTATGAACTGCCGTTGAAACTATTATTGGTGATCCTTCTAGCTTTAAAACTTGCCGTGGCCACTTTTGGCGGAGGCAAGTTTTAAAGCTAGACGGACTTACGTAAATACTTTCAACAGTGGTTCATAAAATAATTTAAAGGGCTATCTAGTGCATGACGAAGAGCAATATAAAAATTATCTCCATATTTACGAGTTAACAATTTATTTCAAATGAGGGCGCCACTTCATGGCCATTTGCCTATATCTTCACCATAATGGCCCCCTATGTCATCAAAATGCAAATCAAGGACTCCACCACTCCCCTTTGGTGTTTACGTAATACTTGAATGTCCCCTATAGAAGTGTAACGTACCTCGACACTAAACGAGCCGAACTGGTACTCCAGGCTCTGGATGTTCTGCTTTATGAGCTCCACGCTCTTGCTGAATTCACCTACAATGCAGATCAATAATAAACCAATATTAGATAACGGATTCAGATGTTGCTTTCCGGAAATCAAAGTTAATGCTGCAGCCACAACGGATGCGGCAACATAGACAGGGGCATTGCATCAACTATTTGCTGCATGTACATACAGGTGACTTTTATCCACCGGCAAAATTTTTGGAGCAAGTTCAGTCCATGATACTGAACTACTTTCTATAAAAAAAAGTAATTAAAAATCGATAATTTTTTTTCAAAATACAAGTTCCGTTTGGCTGAGCGCTGATTTGTATTTTCTTCTTTAACTTAAGAGCTTACTGTTGTCGGTGGAGTTAAGTGGAGATGCCTCCATTCCTCTCTTCTCTCTGCCATCTTTTTAATCCCTTGGTAGGACCTTACTCCTAACCGTTCCTTAATTTATTGGAAAAACTTCATCCTTGATCTTGTATAAAATAAATAAAATAAAATAAAATACGTTTATTTCAGGTTACACTATAAGCTACTATATAAGCAGAAAATATAAAATTATGAAATATATACATACACAAAATAATGAAAGTCTAAATTAATGTACCTCTCTATACAGCACTGCTGCTCAAGGGCCCAAGTGTGTATTACTATGGAAGAATGAAATTTTTTTATCTATTTTTAATAACTTTTTTTATAGAAAGTAGTTCAGTATCATGGACCAAACTTGCTCAAAAATTTTTGCCGGTGGATAAAAAGTCAGCCTGTATATGTATGCTGGGACTACGTCAAGCGCCGGACGCCCCGGACGGGTTCAGTCCATCTTTGTCACGAACTCTAAGTGCAACAGAGACATGTGACCCGCGACGGTTTCAGCTTTCTCTATCGCACAATAGGGTTTGTGACAAAGACGGACTGAACCCGTCCGGAACGTCCGCGTAACGTATTTTCAAGCCTAACAGTAGCTGGAGGGTGCCGCAAAGCACACAAAGAAGTCAGGATCAAATAGATCTTTCGACCTCTGTGGCCTATTTTTATTGACCTATACAATTAACGAAAAACGATAAAAAAAAATCGCCTTCCTATACAGATTGGCGCTCAGCCCAACTGATTTTGTATGGCAGGACGAAATTTTTTTATCTATTTCAATACATTTTTTTATAGAAAGTAGTTCAGTATCATGGACTGAACTTGCTCCAAAAATTTGGCTGGTGGATAAAAAGTCACCCTGAATGTGTCTTGGGGAAAGTTGTTCAGTATTACGGACTGAATTCACCCTTAAAATTGTTTCAGTATATTTTGTTACACGTTATATAATACCTAAGTCCGCGTACAGTCTCGCAAGGCGGTCGGCTAAGGCGCGCAGTGTGGCGCTCAGCCCAACTGATTTTGTATGGCAGGACGAAATTTTTTTATCTATTTCAATACATTTTTTTATAGAAAGTAGTTCAGTATCATGGACTGAACTTGCTCCAAAAATTTGGCTGGTGGATAAAAAGTCACCCTGAATGTGTCTTGGGAAAAGTTGTTCAGTATTACGGACTGAATTCACCCTTAAAATTGTTTCAGTATATTTTGTTACACGTTATATAATACCTAAGTCCGCGTACAGTCTCGCAAGGCGGTCGGCTAAGGCGCGCAGTGCGGTGTGGTGTCGGTGCCATACTTGTTGCTTCACACGAAACGCTGCCTGTGTCTTGTCGACGCGTTGCTCTAACGTGTGCGAGCGGTCGGCTACAACAGAAGACATAAAACACAATACAATACCTTTTATTGCACAAAAGAAATATACACACATACTATCACGCCTGTTTCGCCTAATAGAAAAAGGATGCATATACCGCGCTTGTGACGTCACTGCCATTTGGTTTCACGCGAACGAAAGAGATAACGAGATATTCCCACTTTTCCTTGTACCAATATTTGAAATGCTAATTACTGCTTCATTATACAGGCTGACTTTTAAACCACCAGCCAAATTTTTGGAGCAAGTTCAGTCCATGATATTGAACTACTTTCTACAAAAAAATTTATTAAAAATCGATGAAAATTTTTCGTCCTCCCATAGAAAATCCGTTTGACTGACCGTTTGATTTGTATGAAAAGGCGAATTTTTATTTTAGTTTTTCGTTAATTGTTTTTATGGAAAGTAGTTCAGTATCATGGACTGAACTTGCTCCAGAAATTTGGCTGGTGGTTTAAAAGTCAGCCTGTATAACCAATCCATATGCAGTTATGAGAAATAGATTTCTTTTTAGTATTATATGTGGTTTCGTATACATGGACTAACAAAATATACTGAAACTATTTTGAGGGTGGATTCAGTCCATGATACTGAACAACTTTCCCCAAGGAACATATACCGAAATATGAAAAATAATTTTTGACCTCCCATACAAGTTGACCGATCAGCTGATCCGAGTTTGTAGGGAAATCAAAAAATTATTTTTCATATTTCGACATATGTTTCTTGGGGAAAGTTGTTCAGTATCATGGACTGAATCCACCCTTAAAATAGTTTCAGTATATTATATAATATTGGCCAAAAACAAACACAGTGAAATACACAGTGCCATCGCTCAAAACCGGTTGTGCACGGAGCACGCAAACAATGACTATGGAGAGAGGAAAGCGCGTATCAGGTGACGCTCTTAATCAACTCATTGCCAGATGATATATGTGACGTTTCACAGGTAAAGGTACCTTATGGACGCTGGCACTTACGACATTGTGTTTATTTAAGCTAAGGTAATTGTTAGAATTGTTTTTCTAAACGTCCTAAGCGCCAGCGTCCACAAAGTACCTTTACCCGTGGAACGTCACATATTATTTTTTAATTTTAATTTTTAAGCCTTTGTTTTAATAAACATATCAGCCTTGTCGTACTCGTAAACCTAGCACAAGCTTGCATCAAAGAGAGTTACTGTTGCGCAGCCGCTGCTAGTTTATATACCGCAATTGCTCCATCCGAAGACGGCTCCGATAATAAGCACGATATAAAGCCAATATCAAATTTATTCAAATTCAGGCTGCTCGACAGTAACTGTCTTTCCCTTTCATTTCGTACACATTCGAATAGCAAGTGTTGTGTATATTGTAGAGTGCCACATACACTACAATTTGGTTAATCGACTTTGGAAATTAGAATTTGATATGAAAAATCAACTTTCCATAAAAAATATTAGGTTTAAATTAAAAAGATACTTTCTAGAAAATATTGATAAATTAAACGTTAACTTTTGACGTGGTTAACCAGCAAAAGTATTATTTTGTTTTATATAGGATAGGTTTGGCAGGCGTTTGTCAAATTTTTGAGTACGAGGATATATTAACCTCCTTAATTAAAAAAATGTACAAACGTTTTCTAAACCTATTTTAGAAAACGTTTGTACATTTTTTTTAATAAGGGGGTTAATATATCCTATGTTAACCCACTTATTCAAAAAATGTAAAAACGTTTTCTAAACCTATTTTAGTTAAAAATATATTTTGTCTCCTTCTTACTATGGAAAATATAGAAAAGAGTGATAGAGACAAAACATATTTCAACTAAAATAGGTTTAGCAAATGTTTGTACTTTTTTATGAATAAGGGGGTTAATATATATCGTACTCAAAAATTTAGCAAATGTTTTATGAATTTGCGGGTATGTGTTTAAATTTTTGTATGTGAACTCGTTAGGTATTTCATTACAAATCTCAGTGGTTTATTGAAATGTCATATTGTGCTCACCTTGCGCTAACAACTCGTCAGCGTGCTCTATAGCTGCCAGCGCTCGCTCTAGTTGGAAGTCAGCGTGACACTGCGGACACGCGGCCCGTCGGCCGCACCACACCACCGGCCCCTTGCAACACTGACACGCGTACGCGGTGAATAGCAACTAGAAATAAAATAAAATAAAATATTAAAGCGAATAGTATGCATAAGGGGCATTTGAAATAAATTGTTTAGTGTTGGCCAAATCCTCTGACTGCTCTGTCTAATAAATGGCTCTGGTAGTACAGAGAGGGTTGTGCTTCTGCTGCAATGGAGACTAAAAAAGACCTGATGATGATGAACTTAAATAAATCCTTATCCTAACTAATATTATAAATGCGAAAGTGAGTTTGTATATTTGTTTGTTTATTACCTCTTAAGGTGAAGGTATAGGCAAATGGCCTTGAAGTGGCGCCCTCATTTGAAATAAATTGTTAACTCGTAAATATGGAGATAATTTCCATATTGCTCTTCGTCATGCACTAGATAGCCCTTTAAATTATTTTATGAACTACCGTTGAAAGTATTTACATTAGTCCGTCTAGCTTTAAAACTTGCCTCCGCCAAAAGTGGCCACGGCAAGTTTTAAAGCAAGACGGATCACCAATAATAGTTTCAACGGCAGATCATAAAATAATTTAAAGGGCTATCTAGTGCATGACGAAGAGCAATATGGAAATTATCTCCATATTTACGAGTTAACAATTTATTTCACACTTCAAGGCCATTTGCCTATATCTTCACCTTAACGCTTTATCTACTGAACCAATATTCTTGAAATTTCGCATACACATAGGAGTTCTGGGAAGGACATAGGGTACCTTTCATCCCGGAAAATGTACCGTTCCCGTGGGATTTTGGGATACGCGAGCGAAACCGCGGGTAAAAGCTAGTAAAATATAAAGTACATATAGATCGTCTAATTTTAAACTGCTCGCCCCTGGTTGACGCTCACAAGCCAAATAGGTATTTATTCTCAATTCATACTATTTTCTTTTCGTCTTTGCCTGCTTGTCAAAATTGAAAACGGCCAGATCTGTTCGCCGACTAGTGAAAGGTTGGAGAGGTCTTATCGATGTTTATAAGCTTCGTTTAGCTTGTGTTTCCTAAGTCGCCTACTACGACATCAACGGGAAGACTTGGACATATAATTTAAATGTAACGTAAATACGTACCACAAAGTCCTTCCTCTCAGTGTCGCCGCAAGCAGAACAGCTACAGTGGAACATGTATTGGGCCTTCAGTTGCGCTCGCCGGTGAGACGTGGGCTCCCGGGCCTTGTGCGGCCCGTAGCAGTTGAGTACTTCGCTCCCGGGCGGCAGTTCCCGCGAACACCGGATTATGAGGCGGCTGTTGTGGAACCTGATATACAAAGTGTTAATGAAATAGCGCAAAACCTCACCTGGTACCTCAGCCCGTGGAACTAAACAACTTTTGTTCTACAACATTCAAAAAACCCAAAAAAAAAAATGAATTTTCATACAACCTAATCAGCTGTGCGAATCAATTTGTATGAAAATATTTTATTTTTGGCATTTTGGGAATGTTGTAGAACAAAAGTTGTTCAGTTTCATGGACTGAGTTACAACCTGAGAGGTTTTGTGTTATTTCATTAACTCGTTGTATTTATTAGAGAAGCGCCGAATTTAGGTTCAACCGAATACGAATGTTCGTCCGAATATTTGTTCCAAAATGTACCGAACCGAATATTCTTCTGGTACATACTCGTACATTAAGACATTTATTTAAAAAAACTTAAATAGTTTTTATACATATTTTAATACTTCTGTTTGTTACTAAAGATATTATATTCCAAAAAAATATATCTGAAAATAGGTGTTACTTTACAGCAATGTTCTTTAAATTGTTAATTTCATAGAAATTTTATTTAGTTAAATTTACCATTTGTTAAAAAAGCAGAAGTTTATTTGATTAAAATTTTATTTAAATTGATTGATTTTTAGTTTGTCAATATACAGGGTAACTATTAATTAACTGGTAACATTTTCGGAGCAAGAAGAGCAAATAATCATAATCAACACATTTTATCTGTATGTATACGCATGATGTATTTGAATTTAGATTTGGTCTTTTTATTGCGACATCTTTGAAAAAGGTATTAATATAGTGATGGATTTCGCCTAATTCCTCGATCGGCTTCTACAGCGCAGGGTGAAAAGCAGCTGTTACATACAGATCTCTTTTCCCAGACCAGGATGGAAGGAAAAATAATGAAAACAACTGTAATATTGGAAAAGCACCAGCTTTATACTTACGTTTGTTTGTATGTTTGTAATAACTTTATTGTACTTTGAAAACACATAATTAAACACAAAAAACAACATACAGGCTGACTTCTTAACCACCAGCCAAATTTTTGGAGCAAGTGCGTACATAGAATAAAAGAAAGCACCATTTATACGAACTTAAACTAATATATATGTCCCAGTTAGATGGTATAAACCACTTATTCACGAAACCTCAAGCTGTTTGGCATTACAGCTCGGTTTTGTAAAACAGCGAACCCTAATACGCGGAATGGAATGAACGACTTGTATTCATCCATGCGGCTAGAGAAGTTGTTGAACAATTCGATCTAAAGAAATTATATACAATTTAGAATGCCTACGAAGAGGCAATGGCGAGCGAGCGAAGCGAACGTGTTGCGGCAGCGGCCGGCGAGTGCTGGAGGAATGTTCTATCCATTTTACTAGGTTAGGGCAAACCTATAGCAATAAAAATCGTGGAATAGTTTTCTGGGAAATGAAATTCGATGTCGACAAAATCTTTATTCTAATAGACACCCAGTTATATTTCATTATGGTAACCCTAAACCAAATCCTTATCATGCATGTGTCGCAGTTGGATTGTTCAACGGTTTCGTCAAACAGCGGATTACCGCTACTGTTTCACAAAACCGCTAGCCGTTTGGAAACGTGGTTAGCGGTTTCAATGAACGTAACACGTCGCGCAATCTTAGACAATCCAGCTGAACGATATTCGGCTGTTAACAAAACCGAGCTGTAATGCCAAACAACTAGAGGTGTCGTGAATTAGCGGTTTATACCATCCAACTGCGACATATACACATGCAATCTTACGTATTGATGATATTGGGGTCACAAGAGTGATTCATCATGGCCGCCGAGGGGTATATGGCGGTGGCTCGCCGCACTTCTCTCTCCGACACAGTGGACCCTGAAATGTTTATATAGTATTTTATAACGAACGTGAGACGCAGACGTTACTATATACTTTAAGCGTGTAACTCAGTTCAAAAGACAGCTACAGGCCGACATGTACTGGCTGACGTGAGTTATCCGCTTTAATGTTAATTTTCAACACACTAGCACGTAAAGTGGATCTAATTTCGCCGGTTTTAGATATACAACGTGGAAGGGACATACCCGTAATAAATCGAACCACGGGCTATACTAGATCACTAAAGTATAATGAAATTAAAATTCGAGATGAGTCAATAAACAAAAAGAAAATTCGACTTTCCCATACAAATCGCCCGGGCGGCTGCACACTTTTGTATGGAAATGGCGAATTTATTTTTGCTAGTAAATTTTTTCTAGTATAAACCGTGGTTTGATTTATTACGGGTACGTCTCTTCCACGTTGTATAAAGCAGCTCAAAAAACACGCGTGTTTTATAAACGCAAATAGTGAAGTTATAATATAATCTATAACCACACTATTTGCAATTTACATACTTCAAATTTAATTATTTTTTTAAATTTCGAACTGACCCGTCTCGCGCCAGCTAGTATGCAGCACGCCGCGCTGATTTTAAAAGTAAAACGGCGGAAAAGCAACAGTGTGTTGAATTTATTTTAAATCAAAAAAAATCTGTTTATTAGGTATTTTTCTTTGCAAATGTGTTGAAAAACGTCGTACAATATACGTGCGTATATTGGATAAACACACTCGGCTCTATTACGCCCTTGCCTTCGGCTCGGGCTCAAATTCCGCCTCGTGTGTTATAACCACCATAACGCGCTTATATCGTAATGCACTAACAGTATACGATATTAAATGAATATAAAGAAATATAAATATAAAATGCTGCTAGATCCAACTCTATGGAAATGATTAGACCTACTGGTAGTGCTAACTGGTAGTTCAACTGACCGTGTGTGTCGTCGTCGACTGTCGTCAGCGAGAGCGCAGCGTGGCCGTTGCAGACGAGCTGCCCGAGACTACGCAGCATGAGCGCGGCTGAGAACAACTTCAGCTGTGTATCAGACAACTTGTACGGCACCCGCGACGGCAGATGTTGAAAGAACTCCGTGAACTGTTCTAGGTACAGGGTAAGCATCGTCGCTGTCTGAAATTGGGTAGATGACTGGGTCAAAAATAAATTATTCGGTACTTTTAATATAATAAAACGTGACAAAACAGTGTCACTTGTCATTGATCATATCCATTTTCAACGTGATTTTAGATTTATCAATGCAGAAAAACTGATATTAAGAGCACTATTTGACTCCAAGAGACTATGACGTCACTGTCCAACATTTCATACAAATCCCATAGAAAATGTTTTGCTTTGACGTTTAGAAAAAAGTATCTGATTTGACTTGTTGGAAACTATTGGATTGACGATCGAGTTAAAAACGCTGAAAAAATCACGTTTCTTGTATGAACACATCCCCTTTAATTTTAAACTTTATCTTATTTTTAGTATTTGTTGTTATGGCGGCCATAGTAATACATATGTACTTGGTAAGTTTTTTAAGTATTTAGTTATAGCCATATAAAGATATACGACGATAGTTAACTTATTTTGGGTACTCCACTCAATCACTGGTTTTGAGAAAGAAATTGGTACAATTTATTTTGATACTCGTATAACACAAGTACTCATCATCATTTTCCTCGCCTTCTCCCTATTTTAAGGACTATGCGTAAATAATCCCAAGGTTGTATGTATTATTTTTATTTCTAATACTGAGTAGTCTTTAAAAACGGTGCCGAGCTGACCAGTCTCAACTGGCGGCACCCGTTCACGAGTTGACGGGTGGATTACAGAACTCACCAAAGCATACTGTATGTAATCCGTGTTGTTCATCTTATCGAAGTTGGTGACAAGGTTGAACATTCTGTAGAAGGGCGGCGCATCCATCCTGTAAACATGGACGCCGTCGACCTTTGAGTAGCTGTGAAAGAGCTCGCTGGCCGAGGCAGGAGGGGGCTGGCCACGGGGCACAGGGGGGAAACCAGTATTCGCCGTTATTAGTAATACTCTGCAAACAAACACAAATTGTCTTTATTGAAGAACATAGGCACAGGTATGGCACTTCATAGAAGCGGAGTATCATTTATGCCTACACTACTACAAACGAAACTATACATCCGTGCACACGTCAATGCGTGTGTGTTCGCCCGCTCTCGCCCCGCGACAAGGTGACAGAAAAGGGGCCAATGTTTCAGATAGCTGGTCTATATATTATATGTCAATGTGTTATCTATCTATAATTTAAGAATTACGTTCTTGTCGGTGGAGTAGTTTCCATGTCTCCATCTCTTGAGTCATCCTTTTGACCTCCTTGTCAATGTGTTATACACGAAAAATGTTAAAATTGTACCTTAGAGCTAAATGCGCGATTCCAATGGTGGATAGCACGTCTGCTTGCGCGGCCGCGCACTCCCAGCGGTGCAGCGCGTGCGCCTGCGAGCGACACGCCAGCGAGCAATACGCAGCACGGGAACAGCGCGAACAACTGGAACACACAAACAATTTGAAAAATATATCACCTATTGCGCAAACTTGGCCGTTGACAAAAAAACAAACGCTGAAACTGTAGGTTTGCCAAAGAGCAATATAGCTTGACGACTTTCGCGCTTGTTTGTTCGTAGAAAATGAACGCTCATACCGCCATCTTTCTAAAATAAGTGGCACCACTACGAAACTACCTTCTTGTAGAACTTGTAGCTCCATCTAGCTACAACATAAACTAAAAATCGGATTACGCTTCAAAGTATAAATAAATAATGATAATACAACAAATATACATACAATAAATATAAATGTATAAGGACAAATCACACAAATTGAGCTAGCCCCAAAGTAAGTTTAAAACTTGTGTTATGGGATACTTACTCAACGATACTATATTTTATAATAAATACATATATCAATAAACACCCAAGATCCAGGACAATTTGAAAAAGGCCATTTTCCAACTTGACCTGGCTAGGGATCAAACCCAGAAACTCCGGATTGGCGGACTATTATTTTTAAATTTTTAACAAAAAAAACAACAGACCAAATTTTTTTTTAAGGAGTTTCTTTCATATCTCCAAAGATCTTCATCATATCTTCACCAAATTAAAATGGGACCAACTTGGTACTAAAGGCTTTCAAATAAAAAAAGAATCATTAAAATCGGTTCACAATTGGCGAAGATATCGCGTAACAAACATACATAAAAAATAAATAAATAAAAACATACAGTCGAATTGATGACCTCCTCCTTTTTTGAAGTCGGTTAAAAAGTATGAAGATTTTTTTTTTATTACAGATTTGGGTGCGTTTGACCCCTATCTAGCCTGATGGGAAGCTAAGATGAGGTCTAAGGTACACGCAAACTCAAAAAATACCTATTCACCTGCCTTGCCTTGCCTTGAAAATCATCGACGCAGGGAGGGAATTCCACACCTTAGCGGTTCGCACAATGAAGGAGGAGGCAAATCAAGAAGTACGATGAGGAGGAATATCGACCACAAATGGGTGGAATCCCTGTCCACGTCGTGTTGTCCGATGGTGGAATGGTGCAGGGGGAATTAAATTATGTAATTCCTGCGCACACTCCCCGAAGTACAGCCTGTAGAAGACACACAGACTTGCTACTAGTCGGCGATGTTTGAGGCTCTGGAGCCATCATTTTATTTTTTTTCATATTTTGGAATTTAGAATGTTGATGCACACTTACGGCACGGGGTTGTCGGTGGTCTTGCAGCAGGTCTCGCACACGGGCTGCTCGCTCGGCAGCGCCACCCACGCGTAGGGCTCCTCCGAGAAGATCACGTCGCCGCGCCGGAGCGCCTCGCGGGTCACAACGTACCGCCCTGCTGCGTCGCTGCGTCTGTGCAGGCAGGGCTTAGGTCAAAATATTTCCAAGTTTTGAGATCTCAATCCCCCTGTGGAATCCCCATTAGGGTTGGGACACATCTGTGAGCACGGAACAGCACTTTCCTATGCTGCTATCCTTTTTTGTCGCTTCGAACAGTCATTTGCTAGAGCGAGAGAGAGCGACGGAAAAGGATAGCAGCATAGGAAAGTGCTGTTCCGTGCTGATAGATATGTCCCAACCCTTAGGGTGCAAACTCGCAAAATTTTGGAGAAGCTCAGATCTCACGAGATCCTAAATATCAATTTTGCGTGATCTCGTAAATGGTGAATTTGTTTGTATTTTTATTAAAATTGTCACTACAATAAATTAAATTCATAAAAATATAATAATCTATAGGCAAATAACAAAAAAAAAAGTTTAAATTGAATATTATTTATTTTTTAACAATTTTTATTGATTTTGGAATGAGATCTCTGCGCCATATTTACTGACTCGATTTATCTCGTTAATCTCGCAAGATGTCGTTCAATTGTTGGCCGAGATTTATTTGGTCCCAGTTGTTTCACCTTTTGCCTTTAACGGTAACACGTTAAAATAAACGGGCAAGTGCGAGTCGGACTCGTACATGAAGGGGAACCCTGTACCACCGTACAATGTTTTAAAACGTTTTTTGTATGACGACCCCCTTTAATTTTTAACTATTTTTCATTTTTAGTATTTGTTGTTATATCCGCCACAGTAATACATAATCGGTGAAAATTTCAAGTGTCTAGCTATTACGGTTCAAGAGATAGAGCCCTGTGACTGACGGACAGACAGACGGACAGACAGACAGACGGACAGACGGACAGACGGACAGACGGACAGACGGCGGAGTCACAGTAATAGGGTCCCGTTTGCACCCTTCGGGTACAGAACCCTAAAAAGATTGTATATGGGGTAAAAGAAGGAAATCTTATATATAATTATTTTGGCCTTAATTCTCTCACCACACCACAGCTGTGAAGATACATTTAAGACTGCAGTCTTCGACCGTGGGATTTTTTTATTGAACACCCGAATCTATATTTTCTATCTACACATACGCATTGCGCTGTATTGTACATGCACTCTAGAGACAAAATTAGACGAAATCAGAAGCGCAGCGAGCGGTCTGCCTTATTAGCGTTTTCGTCCCTATATTTATTTGAGAATTTCGAAGAACTTTAAATTTTTCTATCTTTTTGCAAAAGACAAATTATTTTTATTTATTTATTGTACGTGTTTAAGCATGAATCAATCTTCATATATGTGTATTTTTTATTTTTTAACTCAGTCGTATGCGCAAGAAATCCGACGACGTATTAGCTTATATTTTCTTCAAAGTTTAACCTTTTTAACTAAGTTTTTGAAGGATTTAAAAACAAATTACTAAAATATTTTCATTCACTTTTTAGGATTTTCCTTTGTCTTTATTTCTCTGTAATCTATACACAACTTCATGTTTTAAATTCCGTGTAAACAACAAAGATTTGAACGTCGCGCACCGGAAAAAATTTAAACACGTCTCAGGTTATTTGGAATTAAACAAACTATTACAATGAAAATCAATAAATTGTCTAATTCACTTTTTAATACTTAAATAAACTTCAATTTAACATATTTTAACATATTGTTACTAAGATAGTTTGGTTCCAATCAGCTCCGAAAAAGCAATCAAAATCACTAAAAATAAGGACTGGGCCTTTAAGCAAAATTATAATGTTTTTATAATTAAAACAGTAAAGCGATCCATAACAATGTAACTACACAAAATAATTTTCATAAAACAGTCATATTTGCCGCCAAAACAAAAATGCGACAAAAAAAAAAGTTGTATACCTTCAAGTTGCCCACCCTGTATTGTATATGCATATGTGTGATTATACAGGGTCTAACAAAATATACTGAAACTGTTTTAGCCGTCTTTTCCATCGTCCGTTTAACCGTCGATGATATTGAACAACTTTCCCCAAGGAACATATATCGAAATAAGAAAAATAATCTTTGACCTCCCATAAAAGTTGACCGATCAGCTGATCTGAGTTTGAATGAAAAGCGAAAAATTTTTATTTTATTTTTCCATACCTACACGTTCCTTGGGTGAAGTTGTCCAGTATCATGGACTGAATTTACCCTTCAAATAGTTTCAGTAAATGTTGTTAGACGTTATTCATTGCAAAGGCAAGTGTGAAAGGAAGAGTGGGACAGGGTCCACCTCGGCGATCATTCTGCGATCAGATTGCAGTCTTTTTAAAAAAAGGAGAGGTACAGGTCGTGCCAAACTTCTAGATCGCTCTGAAGTTGAGGCGATTCGCGTCGCAGTAGTAAAATACAGATACCTAAAGCAGATAGAATTTGCTTTATTTTTGCTTATTGTGTATATCCTTACTAATTACTAATATTATAAATGTGAAAGCGTGGATGTTTGTTACCTTTTCACGCAAAAACTACTTGACGAATCATCATGAAACTTTGTACACATATCCTGGGAGGTACTAGAAGTAACATAGGGTACCTTTTATCCCGGAAAAGTGTAATGTTCAAAATATATATATATATATATATATATATATATATATATATATATATATATATATCATATCTACATTCTTGCAATCATTCTGAAAAAAATATTATTGTGATACATATTCTGTCCCTGTTTGTAATTTGAGTAAGGCACCTTCAGAGCGATCTAGAAGTTTGGCGCGACCTGTAAGAAGTACCCGTAACCGAAGGGCATGTATGAAGAGGTTGATGAGTGTAGATGAAGCGACAGAGGTTTGTCAGGATCGTAGCAGTGGAGGTCCATAGTCTCTGCCTACTTCTGTAGGATACAGACGTGATAGTATGTATGCACAGACCTACCACTACTAGACTTGCAACGATATTGCTAGAAAGAGACTGTCAAATACAGTACAACGCGAGTGTGAAAGAAACGCTGATATGTTTTTGTCTCTATCGGCGTGGCTGCTATAAGCTGGCCTACTGTCAAAATCTGGGCCAAACAAACCACAAAACGATCGAAGAAAGTTATTAATGTTAGGGATTTTATCATTTAAAAGGTGATTTAGTGTTTTATTTGAGCTTATTATAATTTAGTAACCATAGTGTGTTCTGTGACGTGTGCAAAATATGGGTGGAGGCAACAATCAAAAAATAGAAAGAGATGCACGAAACTAGCCACGCACTATGCAGGTCTAGTAGTGGTAGGTGTGTGTATGTATGTATATATTAACTTTCTGCTCTTACCTAAGCTCCAAGGCACTGGAAGCGGCCACGAAGTCAGGGTTGTCTCCGCGGTGGCACGATGGTAACGGCTCTTCGGGTTCTGGACGGGGTATAGTTGAATGCTCCAGTTTCTCTTCCAACTTCTTGACGTGCCGATCAAATTCCGCTGGATGTGAGAAAATAAGAATTTCATCAGACCAGGTGAGGAGCCGTGTGGTTCCCGGCAGAGTAGAATAGGACCACTCCAAGTATTCCCGTGGATGCCGTAGAAGGCGACTTAGGAAACACAACCCAACAAACATTCAAGCTGCTTATGTGTCTTAGGTCTTCCTCTGTCAGCTAACAAGGAAGCTAAGTAGGAAGTGGCTTTTTACGTAGCAGCAGTCGCAAATTTCCACTTATTTATTCAGGAATATGTAAATGTGTAATGTTCGCCTTTCTGTACAATTTGTAATTCATGAACAATAAAGATAAAATAAATAAATAATATTTCGTTGTTGTGGCTGTCTAATTTCCCTTTATTGGGAGAGGCCTTAAGTCTAGCGGACTGGACCTTTACTCCGAAAGCATAAAGACGTGTCCGCGTTGCAGCGTCAAGCAACATTGAGCGCTACAACGTGACAATAAAATCTAATTAGGTTTGACATTGAAGTAAAACACTATCGGACGACTAACGTGTTATTTGATGAACAAAAGGCTGTACTGTACCTAAATAAAAATAAATAATTATTAAAAAACAAAAACCTGACTGCATGATACAACAGCAGTATGGCCGGATGCGGATGAACGAGGTAATGTTGTTTTTAACATTTCTCATTCCAAATTACATATTTTTGTAATCCTTATATAAAATCCTTAATTCTGATATCCCCGCTCAATATGTTTTGAATAAAAAATAAATTGTAGGTGTAAAATTTGGCGCCAAAAATAGCCATGACGGAATTATGGGATTTGTATGAAATATCGATTTATGACGTCATAGTTCCTTGGGAGTCAAATAGCGCTCTTAATATCCGTTTTTCTGCATAAAAAAATCTAAAATCACGTTCAAAGTGGATGTGATCAATGACAAGTGGCATTATTTTGTGACGTTTTATTCTATTAACAGTAGCAAATAATTCATTTTTGACCCACTATAATACCTAATTCAGTCGAATCTTAAAACACCTCTATAACTCTAATTCCATGAAGCCGTTTAGACTGCAGAGCATGCCACACAAATATACATACATACACTCGACAGACATAACCCTCTATATGTCGCATCATCATCGCCTCCTCGCCTTCTCCCTATTTGGGGTCGGCTCTGTATGTCTACTCCCTCCATCGTTTTCTATAATTTGTTATATTTGTACTAACCCCCCTCTCAATCATGTCCCGCTTAACATATTCCCCCCAAGTCTTCAAGTCTTTCTAGGTCGTCCTCTATCTCTGTGGCCATCCACGTTCAAGTTCTACAAAAGTCACGCCAAAAGTGGCCACTTTGGGCGAAAACCCGTTTTAAAACTAGACGGACTTCTAATATTACTTTCAAAGGTTATTCATAAAATAGTTAAAAGGTCTTTTCAGACATTGATACAAATCAAATTTTTAAATATCACCATATTTAGTTTAAAACAATTTATTTCAAATGAGGACGCCACTTATGCTACCACTTCAACTTAACCATATTATTAGCCAGATGTTCGGCATCCCGCCTCTTGATATGACCGTACCATACCGTACCCCGACTGCTAACGTGTCTTCATTTTCTCTCCATCCATTGGTTGTCTGAAAGAAATCGCTTTTAGCGATAAGACCGCCCATTGTACATTTTAATGTCTCTCTTTTTTTCTGTGTGTATATTTTATTATTGTGTACAATAAGTTTTACATACTAAGCTACCATGTTACCGACGCAGTCGAGTAAAAAGAATACCTTTTTGTGCGGCAGTCAAGGCGAGCGTAGCCGCGTGTTGTGTGGCTGCGGCGAGCGCGGCGCGAGCATTCTCCCGCTGCCGCAGTTCTATGTGGCAGTCGGCGCGGCGAAGCAGCAGCTTGTGTCGCTGCTCTGCAGGATAGCCGGCGTCCAGAGCCAGCTCCACGTCTGATAGGCACTCCTAGAAATCATCATCATCAGGAGTGCTATTTTACATTCAGGGATTCACATTACGAATGATTTGCTCGAGTGTTTCTAAACGGGCGCATTTTTTAATTGATCGTATGCGAAATACGAAGCATTTGCACGAGTAGTCTTGACCACTCGTAATTTTGACATTTGTAGCCTGGTCAAAGACAAATGTCAAAGAAACCTTTCATGGAGAATCCGGTCCCTTTCACTGCTTTTTAGGGTTCCGTACAAAAAATAAAAAACGGAACCCTAATAGGATCACTCGTGCGTCTGTCTGTCCGTCCGTCTGTCACAGCCAATTTGCTCCGAATCTACTGGACCGACCTGGTGAAATTTGGTAGGATGGTGTAATCCTATGACCCAAACACATATGTGCAAAGTAAATAAATATTTTTTTAATAAATAAAATATAATAATTTTTTTAAATAAGGGTCATTTTCGGGGGATAAATTAAGAAATTGAAAAAAATAAAGTTTTGCATACCTTACTGTGTCATATATCAAATGTAAGGGCTCGTTATGAGGATCTCAAATATATTTTTGTTATAATTATAAAATAAATAGTTTTGATTTTATTCATGAAAGAAGACGAAAATTGACCATTCCCCCTCTGGTCTCCGAAACTACTTACCTAAAATTTTGAAAAAAATACGAAATATAGTTCATTGCTTGTAGATTACAGGAAAGCCTATAAGAATTCAATCAATTGTTCGGAACCCTCTCCACGCGAGTTTAACTCGCACTTGGCCGGTTTTTGAATTTACGTTGAAAATTTTAGAAAACCATTGACTACGATATTTTCTGCGTAAAGCATATTACTTTTTGCTATGACACGACGGTTTCAACAATACGATGCAATGCATCGGAACGCGAACCGTGACTTGGAAAACTACACGTTTTGTGTTTCGCTGAGTCTCTCAATGAAAAATAGCACTCCAGGCCTTTTTAGTCTCCACTGCAGGAGCACGACCCTCTCTGTACTACCAGAGCCATATATTAGCCAGAGCAGTCAGAGTATTTGGCCTAAACTCTCCACGCTAGCCAGACGGGTTGGAGAGGTCTCATTGATGTTTATAAGCTTTGTTTAACTTGTGTTTCCTAAAGTCGCCTTCTACGATATCCACTACTCTTTTTTGTTTCAATGTTTTAGAATACTCAGAGGAAACAGTACTAAATAGTTTATTATAAATATAATAACACGGGAAGACTTGGAGTGGTCATAGTCTACTCTGCTGGGAACCACACCGCTCATATCACGTAATCATATCATATAAAGTTCATATCACAAGTAAACTTGGTGATATGGACTAATTATGTCTTTAAAGCAGCGTGTTGAAATTGTAAAAAGCGACATCTGTTCGTCACCACATGAAACTGTTAATGACCCTCGATAGGCACAACACTAGCACCTAAAACAATGCTATTACAATAAGTCATTGACAGTTCACCCGGTTTCCAACAGATGGCGCTTTCCCGCTTACTATAAAAGAACGAAATTTATTATCTGAGCTCTCTTTCGCATTATTGCCTCTCTCCTGTACAAACCGCTAACAAGAAATACAAGCCTGCCACCACACCACTGGACTACTCATTTCTCGCTACAGCGTTTTGCATAACTTTCTGTCTTTAACCCAAATAGGGCAGCTAGAGCATTTTAGGTCTTGCGGCTCTAAGCAGACAGAGCCCAGGGCCGCAAGTCCCAAAGGCCACTTTCAGCGTGATGATGGGCGAAAAGGTGGAAAAGGAATCAAAATAGTAATGGGTTGCTAGCCGCATTGCCTATTAACATGATTGCATGGTTCGATCTGCGCGGGAAGAGAAGCAGCTGGTACATTCTAAGTTTTTTCTTATCTTCCAGACCAGCGTGGCAGAACATAACTTTTCTCTCACCTGGAAATTCTTCATCTTCAACAAGGACGCTGACCTGTTGGCCAGCGCTAGTGGGTACATGGGCCCCTGCTGGGGCGCGAACATCACACTCTTTGAGTAGCACCTGCGGCACAGAATTAATAAGAGTTGTTCTTTGTCTGTTATTTTAATTTCATTATACTATAATTATCTAGTATAGACCGTGTTTCGATTTATAACGGGTATGTCCCTTCTACGTTGTATATGCCTATACAGGGTGACTTTTTAACCACCAGTCAAATTTTTAGTGCAAATTCAGTCCATGATACTGAACTACTTTCTATTAAAATAGTTATTAAAAATTGCCAAAAAAATTTTGGTCCTCCCATACAAAATCCGTTTGGCTGAGAGTTGATTCGTATGGGAAGACGAATTTTTATTTTAGTTTTTCGGTAATTGTTTTTATGGAAAGTAGTTTAGTATCATGGACTGAACTAGCTCCAAAAATTTGGCTGGTGGTTAAAAAGTCAGCCTGTATATGCAATTTCTTTGAAATTACGAAGTACTGCCGAAATCTGACGTCATTTCTAAATAAAAGCTAGACTACGTTTGTATGGAACAGTCTAGGCAGGGGGGGGAGGGCTTTTCAAAGAATCATATCGTAAGGGACATACATGCGTAATAAACCGAACCATGGGCTATACTAGATCACTATAGTATAATAAAATTAATATTCAGACAGAGACAAAAAACAAAAATAAAGCTGCATTTCCATACAAATGTGTGCAGCCACTCGGACAATTTGTACGGGAATGTGGTCAAGGTCTCTGGAAAGTGCTGGTCGTAGGTCGCTCTGCATCTGTCATTTTGGAAATCCTTGATAGAGGCCTATGTCCGGCAGTGGATGTTGTGCAACTAAAATGATGATTTTAATTTATTTATTTATGGGTCTTAATGGTAGAGTCTGGAGGAGACCTTTCCCAGAGGCCATTAATATCGACGTCTGAGTAGTAGCTTCACCACTTCTATGCTTCGTTCGATGAGTGAGAGAGCCGGAGCCCCCCCCCCCCCCCCATTATCATCATCGGAGCATCCCTCCTGAAAGGTCGGTAACGCTTATGTTACACCCCTGGTGTTACAATTGTCCATGGGCAGCGGTAATCACTTACCATCAGGTGACCCGCTTGTTGGTTTGCCGTCCTAAGACATAAAAAAAAATCTGCAGAAGGGGAAAACTGAAATCATCGAATGACGAAAAAAGGAGGTCTAAAAATAAGGCTTCAGAAATGGAGAATAAAGGCCAGCGCAACCAAGTCGGTACATGTCACCTGCTGCGCAAGAAAGACTGTCCACCGGTAAAACTTGACAACACAACCTTACCTCATCAAGAATATGTCAAATACATTAGGGCTGCACCTGAACAGGCGGCTAACGTGGAAAAATCATGTGAAAAACAAAAGAGAGGAATTAAATATTAGGTCCAAAAATTTACACTGGATGACTGGACGGAACAGTGTATTATCTATAGACAATAAACTTTTGATCTACAAAACAATCCTCAAGCCGATATGGACATACGGCATACAGCTCTGTGGAAGTTGTAGCAATTCAAACATCTCAATCTTGCAGAGAATGCAGAATGTAATCCTAAGAACAATATCTGCTGTTCCGTGGCCAGTTACTAACGCTGAAATTAGTCACGAGTTACAGATGAACACAGTTAAGAAGGAAATACTGAAGGTCTCCGAAAAGTATAAGGGGAAACTGGAGGTCCACCCTAATGAACTGGCTGCCGGGCTGACAACACGCGCAAATTGGAAGCGACTCAAAAGGAAAGACATATTGTTCCTGAATGATGAGTAGAGGCTCTCGCTGGAGGACCCACTCAAAAAGCCACAACAGACACACAACTAATTTGCTTAAAGCGAAACACCGCTGATCGAAAATAAAAATAAAAGACAAAAAAAAATAAAAAAAATAAGGCTAAATGGGACAGCAATTCATATTATGTGGGTTCTTACCTGTGGCTCTCCTCGTAGCGGTCAGCTCTAAACTTATCATTCCCTCTTTGTCTCCACAGCAACGAGACCTCATCACACTTCAGGGCAGTGTCGGATTCGGAAGTCTTCTTTGCGTAAGTCAGGTGCATTTGTTTCAACCACTGTAGCAGGATCTTTCTGTATAGTATATAAAATAAAATAAGCCTTTATTGCTGTACATAAAAGTTTGTCAAAATTACAAATAATTATAGTAAATCACTGTTTAATGTAACCGTGTGGTTCCCGGCAGAGTAGAATAGGACCACTCCAAGTCTTTCCGTGGATGTCGTAGAAGGCGACTTAGGAAACACAAGCTGAACAAAGCTTATAAACAAAGAGACCTTTCCAACCCGTATGGCCAGCGTGGAAAGTGTAGGCCAAATTCTCTGACTGCTCTGGCTAATGTATGGCAGTACAGAGCGCCGTGCTCCTGCAGTGGAGAATTACAAAGACCTGATGAAGATGATGACTGTTCACTGACACTGAGTTTTTTTGTGACATTTTGTCCTTCGACTGCGCGTCCGAAGACATCGATGCCGACGTCAAAACCCGTATATCTGCCGCATGGACAAAGTAGCGCGAGGTGTTCTTATTTGTGACCCCAAAATGCTGGTTAGGTTAAAGGGACAGGTCTACAAATAAATCATTAGACCTGTCCTCTATATGCATATAATATATAACTGCGTGTCACGGAGATGCAAATGTTGCGCTGGATATGCGAATTATCACGGAGAGACCCGCATCCGCAGCAGCCTTCACGTCCATGATATAGCAGACAAACTGCAAGTCACCTTCGGTGGTACTAACTCCTTTCACTGTTTCTGTTATTATTTTTGTCTATTTCACACTTTTCTTCTTTTAGCAGTCTTTCTGTATATGTAGTAGTTGGGTTAAAGCTTAAATAAAATGTAGTCATAGTGAGGCCTGTATGAGCTGAGAGCTGGAACGTAGCCGCGTCCATTATGCAACAATTTACATTGGCTCAGATGATGCTCTCCTAGTGAGATTGAAACCTGGTAGGTCCTAGCTGACCATTAATGTAAGTTACTCAATCGAACAAATTTAAAAACGTAAAAAAAATCACCAACCCTCTGTGTCAAAATGTATACCTAATACTGATTGATTTGAATTTCGACGACCTCCGTGGCGTAATGGTTAACACGCTAGACCGCTAATCCGGAGGTTCTGGGTTCGATCCCCAGCCAGGGCAAGTTGTAAAATTGGCCATTTTGAAATTGTCCTGGGTCTTGGGTGGTTATCTATATATGTATTTATCATAAAATATAGTATCGTTGAGTTAGTATCCCATAACACAAGTTTAAAAAAACTTACTTTGGGGCTAGCTTAATCAGTGTAATTTGTCCCTATATATTTTATTTATTTATCAATGACATCAGATACATTTTGACACTATAATAATAATTCTTCTTCTTCTTATTTAAGAGCTTAGTGTCACTCATAGTAGTCACTATCTTTTTTACTCAATATCCATGTTTCGCATCCGTAAAGTGCTCCAGATATACGTTTTAATAAGGCGTTTGCGTATTTTTCTGGATATATTTGCTGTGAAAAGTTTAATTAATTAATTTGTGTCAAAATGTATAATCAGATACATTTTGATACAGTAGGTTGGTGGTTTTTTTTTAAACTTGTTCATATTCATGTAGTCTTTAAAGTATAACACATACAACATACCAATGCCGGAATGTCTAAGTAGATTTTGGGAACTTGCTCACTAATTCAATATAAAATATGTACAACCGTTTTCATAGCAACAGCACCACAACATTGCTATTAACTGTCCTTGCTTGACTGTATATCAAAGTACTGTGTATAATTTATGAGTGTGAATGTAAAAGTTTTACAGTCACAAGGGGCCCATTAAAATGTTCTGTGATGTCACATGGCTTGTTTTGTTAAAAGGTGATATAATGCTGATCTACTATGAATAGGTACTTGTTATCTTTACTAGCAGCCTGACCTGGTTTGTTATATGCGTAAACCTTCCTAATAAAATAAATAAATAAATATATAGGGACAAATTACACAGATTGGGCTAGCCTCAAAGTAAGTCTGAGAAATGTGTTATGGGATACTAACTCAACGATTCTATATTTTATAACAAAATATAGATAAACATCTTCTTAGCGTGTTGATGTTCAATATTAAATATTTATCTCGGCCCAGTATTGAGCGACTTGTACTGCATTAGGGCTTGCATTGTACAGGTCCTCTGGCGTGCAGGTATTGATAAACATCAAAATGTTCTACATGTTAACAAAAATCACATCAAAATTGGCACAGTCGTTTTAGAGATTATCACATACAGACAGACAGACGAGGACCTTTTCACCTTTCCTTATTTTCTTAATAAGTTACAGTTAATATAGTAAAATCAGTTTTATACCGAAACATATTCTGTAATTATGTCTAAAAATCGATTCACCTAGGATTTATCAATGTAAATGGAACCAAAACATATTGTCTGTGATTATATCTAAAAATCGATTTGTAGGATTTATAAATCTAGGAAATAGGTATGTGATAATATGTGTTACATGTTATTATATCTGTCAGAATATATAACACTGCAGTAATAACCATACCTTACGCCTTCATTCCTGTAGAAATAATGTATGGTGTCGATCTCGTTCTCTGAAGTCCGGTCTATTTTCTTTTCCTCTGAAGAGAGCAGAAGTAGGAGGATTTCCCACTGTTTAGCACAGTCCTCTGGCAAACTTAAATTATTCATTTTGTGCGATAATTTCGACATAGGCACTAATTATAACTATTATATATGATCACTTAGATAACAATATATCATAAATAAATTTAAAATTCGACACGGCCATTTCTAAATTAAAAATTCATTAAATTATTCTAGTGTGTTTTCGTGTCCAACCAACTCAAACAAAATATTAGCGCTATTAGGATATGAAATAAGATTGTCACTTCTTATTTAAAATAGTGCTTACAATTGAAGGTAATATAATTTGGTAGCATTACAATTGGTCGATTTGACATAAATTTGACATTACAATTCGCTCCGTGTTACGCATTTTTTATCAAATAAAGGGGAAAAGTTGATGTTTACGTAGTAAAAACAAAATTGTGGTGAAAATTTCATCTAGCAACCCTAAACAAAATGTCTTCTTGAGCCAAATATTGAGTTGTCTGTTTAGTAGTGTTGACAAAAATATTTTCTATTATTTTATGGATTAGACTTACTATTTTGTAGCTAATTTCATAATTATTTTGAAGATGTATTACAAATTCGTCCTCCTGACTTTTTCTGCAACATGTGTGTTATTTGTGTCGGTATGTATAGAAGTATTTTTAATAAAAAAATTCAGCCGTGGAATTTATCTTAATTTTTCATTATTACTTATTCATTGAATTAGAATCCCGTTTCTTAAGCTCTGCTTTGCAACAAAGAAATGGCAAATGTTACTTGCAAAAGAGTATAAAGGTATTACGTACCTACTTCCAAGTGACTAAACCAAACTACGTATCAGATGTCTTATATATCTCTTTTTATTTGCTCTTTACCTGATAACTCTTTGTATTGGCATGTTATTTTGTTGTTGTCAGAAATTGTAGATAATGTGGCCATAATCTCACAGAGACAATAACTCATAAGAGGGTCAAAACCTATATTTGTATAAATTTAATATTATAACTAGTTTTTATCTTCTTGAAAGTGTCTATTTGTCCGGAATAGGCACCATATCATAACAATTTCATCGGCAAAACAAAAGTTAACCCTGTTTCCCCCATGACAATCTCCTTCCTATCTTGCCACTTAACATATAAGCTATTAAAATTTTTCTCCAGAGCACTAGTCAATAATATTTGAGATAGTGACAGTCATGGATTTGTCAAAGTCCTGGATTTGTCGATACGCCATATAGGCTGCGGCCTAGGGGTGGCCGATTTCAGAGAATAAAAGTCAAACAAGTTCACTGGTTTTCTCATGGTTTTTTATATTAATATGTTAAATCCCTAAAGAAACTCATTCCTATCGAAAATAATCAATCCTAGGTACCTACTGTTATTGTACCTATTTTATCTAGGTATATTACTGCGTGAGTGATGGAAATGTTTACTCTAACTTGGATATAGCTCTCTGCATCGCACTTTCTAGTCTGGCTTCTAATTGTTCTGGGGAAAGGAGTTTTTTCTGCTGTCCAACGCCCTTCTTCCCTGATTACCTTCACCGGAAAAATATTTTTCGGAATATGGATAGTCGTTTGCGCACAGCTGGCAGCCTCATTTTGGACATTCCAACGCATTTCTCACAGTCATACTCCAAATCTTGTAGTCTTGGCGGCAATACTTTGGAACTCACTTCCTGCTAATGTAAAGATAACATCTTTACCTTCACTGGATACATTTAAAATTAGGTTATCAAAATCCTATAGCTCTGGGGAAATTGTAGCAATTCAAACATCTCAATCTTGCAGAGAATGCAGAATGTAATCTTAAGAACAATATCTGCTGTTCCATGGCCAGTTACTAACGCTGAAATTAGTCACGAGTTGCAGATGAACACAGTTAAGAAGGAAATACTGAAGGTCTCTGAAATGTATAAGGGGAAACTAGAGGTCCACCCTAATGAACTGGCTGCCGGGTTGACAACACGCTCATATCGAAAGCGACTCAAAAGGAAAGACATATTGTTCCTGAATGATGAGTAGAGGCTCTCGCTGGAGGACCCACTCACAAATCCACAATAGACACACAACTAATTTGCTTAAAGCGAAACACTGATCGCAAATAAAAATAGAAGACAAAAAAAATATTAAAAAAAATCCTATAGGATAGCGACAAATGGAAGAATGGGACACCATGCGCTAAAAAAAAATTAAAAATGATGAGCAAAAAGTTTCACATTCCTTTACAAGAACAGCTTTCGGTAACGTTTCATTAGTAGACCCATCCAGGAAAAGCCCTATTCCAGTGGCAATTCATACACATTAACTTGAATAATTGTGTGTACCGCTGAGCCACAGAACTCTATACCTTGTATTGATTTGCAGGGCCAGTCATATGATGACAAGAGATGCAAGTGTGTCTGCCCAAGCCCTTCAGCCGTGCTGAACAACACTGCAAGCTCTGACCGGAGGCTGTACATCTCTAACGACCAGCCTGATAGATGGTAAGGAACTTTCGTCTTCTTCTTTCTCACCTTATCCCACTTTACCTGAGGTTGAGTCAGCATGTGAATATTTTCCATTGCGAAATAAAAAATGACTGATGAGTGCCCTGTGGTCCCCGGAAGAGTAGAATAGGACCACTCGCAAGTCTTCCTGTGGATGTCGTAGAAGGCGACTTAGGAAACACAACCTAACAAAGCTTATAAACATCAATGAGATCTCTTCAACCCGTCTGGCCAGCGTGAAGAGTGTAGGCCATATCCTCTGACTGCCCTGGCCAAGTATGGCTCTGGTAGGTAGTACAGAGAGGGTCATGCTCCTGCAGAGGAGATTAAAAAGTTTTTGTGTTTCGATGTTGTAACTCAATCATGCTCATCGGAACAGATGGAATAATATGGTATGCACTACGATATGAGCTGAACTAGTTACTTTTAGTCTAAAATTGTGGCCTCTTACTTGTTATTATTTACAAGAAGTCACCACCGGCTTTCTACCTAGTAAAGACATGAGACCAATTCAGGGAGTGAGGTGGCGTGTGTTGGTTGCTCAATTAAACTACAATTTGTGAGCAACAGATGTATTTTATTACATATATATGCATATTATAATGGGACGTACAGATTCACCACTTGCTTGACGTTAGATTTCTTGAGAAACACTTGATAAAATACAATTCTTTACATAGGCAAATAAAGATTTACTTACTTAAATTGTCCTTGTTAATTTAGTAACATTATAAGTAGTTTATACAGGTAGACCTTCGAATGATGTACTTAGATTTCCAGGTTGTCTCCCAAGGTCCTTTCGATGTTATGCCATCAGGTCAGCCATCAGTGATGTGGGATATGCAGTCTGTTCCTTTATATTTGCGAAAAACTAACTGCGCTCACTTTTTAATATTTTATTAAATTATTTAAATCATATCTTAGAACCTTAAAACAAAAGATGTATTTATTGATTATTTTGGATTTTAATTTTATATTGTATTGACAATGTGACAACTCGTGTCCTGGTTTTTACTTACGATATTATATCGGTCTATTAAATTTATTTATGACATCTTCCCCTTTTCTTCCTCCTCATCGTCCAATCTGGACTCTATTAATATAATATTTTTTTGTTTGTTACAAAATGACGATTTTTTTGCAGCAACTGTGAGGTGGTGATACTGCCTCGGATGGTGGACGACTTACGTGGTCACGACCAGGAGTTCTGTTCCCTGTGTGAGTGCAAGTATGAAAACAGGAACACTACAATTATTAAGGTTTGTTTTTTTTTTATTATTATATTAGTGTACCTTGCAACTAAATTAACTGCAATTAAATCAAATGCGGTAAAAATTTTAACTGTTTTTAAAAGACAATTAAAATTATCAATTTTGTTATAACTTTCCCAGAGGTACATAGGTATATCCAAATATATACAAATGTATATGATATTAATAAGTTTTAATTATTAGTTTTTAATTGTAAAATTAGACAATATGCATGTGATTCAGAAACAAACAAAAAAAAATATGTGTAAACTTTATTGCTAAAGAAAAATACCCATATATATATATTTTCAATTTAACATGTTTCCATTAAGAAATTAATGATTTAAAAGTTGTAAATATCAAATTCCCTCGCAAATTTCCAAAACACAACGCTATTGGAGGAACGAAACGTGACGACACCAAACACTGTCAAACTGAATTTTCTAAATAGTCTGTACTGTCAACCACGAATTAGAAAGAAGGAGAATCTGTCACTGTCAATAAGTTGTTTGTAATTTCTATGATTGTTGGAGGTTATTTTCATTGTTTTGCTAAATTATTAGTGTTCTTTGAGAATTATTAGCTGAAAGTCTGACCCCTGGTGAAAAAAGACTTGCTAAAATGATTGAAAGCAGTTTTGTTGTGGCAGATACAGTCAGATAATCTGCCTAAAATTGATGTATTTATGATGACTTCGTACTTCGCAAGTAATTCCAATTTTACATCCTTTGAACTCAGAGGAGTAAAAGCCGTGAGGTAAATAATTTATACATATTTGATAAATTTCCATTTTTCTCAGTTTTATACTTGAGACAAGTCAATCAAGTAATTATAACCTAAAATATGGTACTACTATTTTTTGTTTTTTTTTTCCATTGACACTGACGTTGACAGTGTGCGGTGACGTCACAGAATAAAAGCGCAAAATGGCACCGCGTTTAAGTCGTCCGAAAATGATAGTAGTTTTCATTATTTTTTTTAAGCTTATTTAATAATATTCTGGGAGTGTGATTTTTTTTCCGTTTATATAATAACTTAAAGAATCATTAAAAAAAATAAAAAAAGACATGATTATACCCTATCAATTATTAGTTGCAAGTTTTCACAATTACAACTAATCAATTGTTAGTTGCGAGTTTTCTCACTAATTAATCGTTTACTGCAAAATGCGCAATTAACAATTAACAATTGATTAATTGATAATTTTCAATTGTCCAAACAGTTTAATTTTGCCCAACTCTGCTAGCAGGTTAACGTAAAATTAGATTTTTTGAACCCCTTCATATCACGCTTTTTTCCGAAACCTGTGACACGTGCTGTCACGTTTGGTATGACTTAATATTACTTTACATAAATTAAACTATACTCTGCTTTTATGAAATGCAATACCTGTGACATTAGTTTTAACCAAAAAATGTGACAGATTGTATATTTTTTCTTAGGTGGTGGTAATTATCGTGATCTGGGTCATAATGCTGTTGGTGGTGTACATGGGCTTCCTGATCTGCCTGGACCCACTCATCAACAAGAGGGCCAAAGCATCATACCAGGAACATACCAATGAAGATGTGAGTGTACCATCTTTCTTCCTGTTTCCTAAACATTACAAACAAGATCATCAACATCAGCTCTTTTTTAGTCTCCACTGCAGGAGCACGACCCTCTCTGTCTGTATTACCAGAGCCATACTTGGCCAGAGCAGTCAAAGGATTTGGCCTACACTCTCCACGCTGGTCAGACAGGTATGAGGGGTCACATTGATGTTTATAAGCTTTGTTTAGCTTGTGTTTACTACGTCCTTCTACGACATCCACAGGATGACTTGTAGTGGTCCTATTCTACTCTGCCGGGAACCACACGGCACCACAAGATAATTCATACTTTTCAGTAAGAATTTTCCAATTCATACTTTTCTGTAAGAATTTTCCAATTCATACTTTTCAGTAAGAATTTTCCAATTCATACTTTTCAGTAAGAATTTTCCAACTCATACTTTTCAGTAATATTTTTCCCAAACGTATGTCTTGTTGACTTTGTTTTTTTCGTAAATGCATCACTTTTTTTAGATTTTTCAAGTAGCCTAAAGGCTGACACATAGCTTATGACGACTGTTATTTAATGATGACAGCCGGGACCAATAGGCTAACATGCCTTTGAAGCATGCTCAACATATTTTATGTCGAACACTTCCATGCTCAATCCAATAGGTGACCACACCCGAGGTTTCTTTACATGCGAAAGCACTAGAAATGCGTATTCCTGCTCTAGTCATATCACTTATTATGGTCATTATTTTTTAATTATTTACTGGCCCCGGGGCCATAATGCAAGGGACCTTAGGAGATCTTGTTCTGTATGTAATATAATCTTATCAATTCTGCGGCGAGGCGTAAAAAAAGTCATCCGCTTTGGCAAAAAGTCTAACATAAGCCGGACAGGCCGGATACATAAACATTTTGCCGGTCTCGACACTAAAAAGCCGTATTAATGGCAACCATACCCACTCTCGTTTATATGCACGGAAAATGAGATGTTTTTCAATATTTACAGGACGAAAGTACGGTAAGCGGTCCATCTCAGCAGATGGGTGCCCGTGGCAATGTTCTCAACCGTGTGACGCACCAGCAGGATAAGTGGAAGAGGCAAGTGCGAGAGCAGCGCCGCAACATCTATGACAGGCACACCATGCTAAACTAGCCCGAGCCGTACCGACCTTAGGGCCTCGGGTGAAAATGGAGGACATTCTATAAAACATTCGGTATTTAAATTTTATTTACATTTATGGAACATCTTTTTAGCGCGCGAAATAGTGAGGTCTTATTCAACATGTAACTAAAAAGTTTACTTCAAAAAGTGAAAGTGGTAAATAGTGAACGTTGTAGCAATATGGAGGAACACCATGCTTAACTACCGACGCAATACCGACCTCAAGGCTTTAAACTGCGTTAAGAGAAAACCTCAAGGGCTAAAGGAATTAAAAATAGGTATTTTTAAAACCTATTGCTGTCGCGCTGTGCCCGAACTACAACCGAGCAAGTGCGATAGAGACATACTGTAGCTTGGACTGAAAATACCTATTAAAATAACAGAAAATCAACGATTCGTAGTCCCCTGATTTTTTCTCCAAAACTTAACCAATATAAGTATTTTTTTTTAACTACGAATTAACAAAGACTTGATCGGTGTTCCTTTGTTTTAATTTTTTTATATAATCTACTCAAATTTGTTTTCTGGATGTTTGAGCACAGCGGCAAATCAGGCATTTTTTTTAGGTTTATGAACGTTCATATCTCTTTTAATAAATAATTTATGAAAAAAAAAAGAAAACATAGGGACATGCTAATAGTGGCTATAGATATGCAGGAAAAAATTATCCAGGGAGGAAACAGGGGACTACGTTTGTATTGAAAAATGACCCCTCTATTTCGTCTTAAGCTTTAAGCTTGAGACCCGCGACGGGTTCAGTCCATCTATCACAAACTGTACGTGCGACAGAGACACGTGACCCGCCACGGTTTCAGCTATCTCTAGGTTTGTCGCTCCGCTTAACGAGTTTCAAGTCTAAGGCGTCAGTTGAAAATGGAGGACATTTTAAAATGGAAAACATTCAGAATTTTATTTTTGGAACATCTATCTTATCTAGCATGCAAAATAATAAGGTCCGATGTTATAATTATTAGAGATCGGATATTTGGATGTATACTTACCTGAAGTAAATTTTTGGCTAGCAAAATATGGAGTTTATTAAAAATAAAATCCCGGGATTCCGGGCAACCATATTGCGTTGTAACAGGGCAATTTGTATCAAATTGGGATTATTATGTCTCACGAAGTGTATACTTAAATTTAAATTTCCCGGTATCGCGGGATTTTTTCGATAAAAAAGCGCTTACTATAATAGTCAACATGTCAACTAAATAAGCATCCGAAGATCTGATCTTTAGTGATAATTGAGATAATTTTAACTTTCAACCTGTAACTAAAGTTGTCTTTAAAAAGTGGAAGATGGAAGTAGTGATGTAGTAACATTAACGAGAGGAACACCATGCTAGCCCGACCTTGAGGCGACAATGGATGTCATATAATCCGTATATTTCAATGTATACACTGTGGAAGGGACATACACGTAATAAATCGAACCACGGTCTATACTAGATCATTATAGTATAATGAAATTAAAATAACAGCCTTAGAAAAAAAAAATAGGCGTCTCCATAGAAAAGTGTGCAGCCGCGGGCGATTTGTATGGGAATTTCGATTTTTTTTTGGTTTTTTGACTGTTTATTTTACTTTTATTATACTAAAGTGATCTAGTATATCTCGTGGTTCGATTTATTACGGGTACCTATGTCCCTTCCACGTTGTATCACGTCTAACAAAATATACTGTAACTATTTTAAAGGGGGAAATCAGTCCATGATACTGAACGACTTTCCCCATGAAACATACATATATCTAAATATGAAAAAATACTTCTTGGCATTCCATACAAACTTGGTCAGCTTATAGGTCAACTTGTATGGAAGGCCAAAAAATATTTTTTATTATTTAATATGTTATGTTTCCAGCTACTTCGATCTTTAGCTATAGGCCTTTGCTCAACAAAAAAATTTTTCGTCCTCCCATACAAATCAGCGCTCAGCCAAACGGATTTTTTATGGGACGACGAACAATTTTTGTCGATTTTTAACAACTTTTTTTTATAGAAAGTAGTTCAGCATCATGGACTGAACTTGCTCCAAAAATTAAGCAGGTGGATAAAAAGTCAGCCTGTATCAACAAATAGATAATGTTAAATGAGTCCACGATAGACCGCAGGGTCTGAGGTGAATGTAGGCCAATCTTTATGTAAAAAAGTAGGATAGATACAAACAAATCATAAATTAAGTTAAGGCTTTCAGTAAGTTTTCATAGCAGCGTACTGTAATACTATGAAATCATACAGGGTGACATTTTTACAACCAGCCAAATTTTTGGGGCAAGCCTCAAAAATTTGGCTGGTAGTTAAAAAGTCACCTTGTAAATCAAGCGCAAAAAATGACGCCATTAATAGTACAGTTTAGTAGGCGTCACTTACAAAATCTCTTTTTCCGCCAATCCGTTACTGACGTTTCTTCACGCCTATTGATGGGCCAATCAGTGACTGCTGTATGACCACTGGTATGACACTTATAGATTCAGAGTAACATATATACCTACTACTACTACAAACGAAACAATTTATCTGTACACACGTCGATGTGTGAGTTTTATACTTAGGGTCGCACCGCAGAATAAATTTAATACTTACCTACTAATGAGTTCGACATATTTACGATTATATCTTTCCATACCGCGAGATTTGCGAACACTATGACGTTATTATGCGAGAGAGCGAGAAGGGTAAATACATCAATCGGTGTTCAAGATGGTTGCTGGGTAATAACGTGAAATATACACTCGGAAATCTATGAAATATACGTTCTTTGTTGTATTCGGTGGATAAACAATTATTATATGCGCATCTTCTCACCATGGTGGTTACTATTGGTCGACAGTTCTCAAGACAAGACTCGTCGCGAATTGCGTGCGGCTAGTAACTAACCCTGTATTAGAGCGCAATAAAGGGCACATAGTGCGGGGACACGAATTTGCAGGAGACGCTGTGAGATTCCATTCTGTTTGTACTCTTATGTGTTCTGTGGCTGCGTCATAGTGAACACTGGCCGACAGGAGACGCTGCGTTGCGACAGTAATTTTATATAAAATTTCGTGGGGCCGTTTTACAAGATGATAACGTTTGAAGTTCCTCTTCTATAATATTACAGTTCGCTGCTTGTATGTAATGTGTAAAGAGGTAGGCAGCTAAATTAATTTAAAAAAATAATATTAATTTTAAAAGTATCTTTCGCAATCGCAACTGCGTGTCTAAAAGGTCTAAAAAGACATTTACCAAAATGTTTTAAAGAGGCAGTCTACGATACTGAATAACTACCTATCATCAGCAGCAGCAGCCTTCTATATCCCACTGCTGGGAATAGGCCACTCTCAGTGCATGCCAATAACTATCAAAATGATAGTGTTGATGGAATATCAAAGTTAGTAAAAACTTTTCTTTAAAACTCTGATCAGTTGATCGTTTTAAGGTGGTACACATGACACAATTCAGCATACAATCTGCTATAACAATCTACACAAGACACCTGTCAAAATGATAGTGATGATGGATTATCAAAATTAGAAAAACCTTTTCTTTAAAACTCTGATCAGTTGATCGTTTTAAGCTGGTACACACGATACAATTTAGCATATAATGTGCGGTAACAATACACACAAGATATAATTTAGCATTCAATCTGCAGTAACAATCTACACACAACATAATTTTGCTTAAAATCTGCTGTAACAATCTACACACGACACAATTTAGCATACAATCTACACACGACATAATTTAGCATACAATCTGCAGTAACAATCTACACACGACACAATTTAGCATACAGTCTGCAGTAACAATCTACACACGACATAATTTAGCATAAAATATTATGTCACAATCTACACACGACACAATTTAGCATACTATTTGCAGTAGTAATCTACATACGACATAATTTAGCATAAAATCTGCTGTAACAATCTACACACGATATCATTTAGCTTACTATCTGCAGTAACAATCTTACCGCTTCTGTACTGAAGATTATAATGAGTGTAGACAGACATGTTGTGGCCTAAAACACGTTGCAGATTGTGTGCTTATTTGTGTCGTGTGTAGATTGTTACAATACTTCAAATTTTCGTATACTGAACGTTTTCTGGGTGAAGTGAAGTATCGTAGACTGAATAAACCCTTAAAATAATGTCTATATATTTTGTTAGGCCTTCTTCAGTCTAAATTGAAGAAGGTAATATTTTAGTATTTTCATGTATATAGGTTAAAAATCTGCTTTAGATATAAATTTGTGTATATAACGTTTAACATCTTTTATAATGTCTTCCACGTTGGTGTGGAAGCAAGGAGAAAGCCTCGCTTGTACCAGCTGCTTCTCCCGTATCATTGGAGTCGATTAGGGGATTGCCAACTTGGAGATAGTTTTAAATAAATCGATGGGCAACCAACTATTAATGATTCCTATTTAGAATAGGTCCATCATCTCTTTAAGCGTAGCTTAAAGAAGCTTTGTAACGATGCTGCATGCTGCATCTTCTTTCAAACCTCATTTCGTTTTTCATTCTTTATTTCATTTAAATTTTCGTTTCATTCCATTTTCGAATCCTTTACTCACTCCTCCCCATTTTGACTCATTCCACCATCATCTCTTACGCTGATCACTTGATCTTATGTGCTGTAACTTTATAAATATTATTCAAAGCATAGTAATTATTAGAAAGTTGTGAGTCTATATCTTCCACCTCTATCTCCTACTATCTTCTATGTGGGAACTCGCCTAGAGCGCCGGGACAGGTCGAGGTCCCACAGCTTAATGTAGCGTAGCGTAGCACACCATATTTTTTAAGCACGCCTTCGCCGCGCGTTTTTAGCGATACAGACGCAAACTGCTCTGTAGGATAAAACCGCACCGTCGACACGCGTTTGTAGCGATAAACACGAGACAAAAAAATGATCTAAATTTACCGAAATCGCGTATTAAAATGCTAAGAAAAAGATCTATACTACATAGCTATTGAAATATTCAATAAACTTCCAACCTTTGTAAAAAACGAAACTAAATTAAATAAAATTTCCAAGTCCTTAAGGAATCAAAGATTTATTAATGCAGAAACAAGATAATTCAGAACATAAGTAACAATAACAACTAATAAAATTATTTAATCTAAATTATAACTAGATAAAAATAATTAAGACTAACTAAAAACTAGAGCTTAAAAACTAAATATATTATATGAAATAAAAATTTAAATATATATTTATACAAATAAAAAATATCGTGCAGTTCAATGGCCTGCGGTAAGGCAGGGGTAGGGTTTAAATAATTATCTGATATCAAAATGCTATTATTCGATCAATGAATTACTAGCGCCAAAAAAAAATGACTAATAAAAAAATGCATGAATATTGAATAAACTATGTGGACTGCTCTACATAAATATAATTATGTATAAAATAAAATGTGACTAACCATACAATTAAATTGAATAAATTAAATAAGTACTAATAATGTACCAAAAAAAAATATACTTGTTGTTATTTCAATATTTACTATACCTACCTGAAAAGGTCAATAAGGACTGTGTAATTTGTAAGACCATATGTATTGAACAAACTCTTATTAACTGCTCTGTACGATAAAAGCGCGCCGTCGACAGGAGTTTTCAAAACGCGCGTCGTTTAAAAAACATGGTGTGCCTAGCCCTTATGGTGGATAAAGAAGTAATATCGTAGGTAGATATGAACCAAAGAGATTCAAATACAGGAGGCATAGAGTGACCGTTGACAAAAACATATTTGCTTACAAAACATTAAGTTTGACCCATTGTAATCACTCAAATATGAGATTGTGTGCAATAAACTTAGCATACAAGAAAACAATTCTTCATTAACCTTGTTGATAAGTTAAAAAGATAGTTAAACAATTGAGTTGGCTGCATATTCTCCTGGTAACCGGTAACCTTTCATTGTAATAAGTAATTAAATATACTGAGTTAAGTTATCTTTATACGTGTATTTATATATAAATGATAAAATGAAATATAAGATTATATTATATTTATAGTGTATATAGTGTGCCATTGTCGGTGCGCTGACAGTATGCCAACCATTTGAACGATTGAAGTGTAAGAACGTTCGCTTTTCAGTAGGTAAGTTATTTCCACAAAAATCTGGAAATTTCGACGTTTCGAATGGAGGATTAAGTCGTTATTGTGTATATTGAATGATGTAGTGAATTTCCTTGCAATTGTAAGATACTGGGATATATTATATTACGTATAAGCGTCGCTTTAGACTAGAATGGCAGCGGCTGGCAGCGCATTTTGTCAAACTATACAGGGTTACTTTTTAAACACCGGCCACATTTTCGGATTAAGTTCAGTCCGTGATACTGAACTACTTTTCATAAAAACAACAATCGAAAATCGATAATAAGATGTCATCCTCCCATACAAATTTCATTTGGCTGAGCGCTGATTTGTATAGGACGGCGAATTTTTTATTTTCATAATTCTGTTTATGGAAAATAGTTCAGTATCATAGACTGAACTTGCTCCAAAATTGTTGCCGGTGTTTTAAAAGTAATTTTCTATATAGAATAGTAATTTTCTATGCATTTCGTTTAAAGAAATAAAGGTGGATATCCACCTTTATTTCTATAAACGAAATGCATAGTTTACCTTATGAGAAACGAAAGTATCGAGACCGCCAGCGGCACCTCGCATATGCAAGCGGCCAAGTCTTTTTTTCAAGCTATTCTATGCATTTCTGAGATAGAAATAAAGGTCAATATGGTTTGACAGTAAAGTGCGCTACCAGCCGTTGCCGTTTCAGTGTGAATCGGCGATATGGTTAGGGTCTAAATAAGGTAAGTTTAAATATAGGTAAATGTAATACTGTGTATAATAGACTAATTCGACATAGTTTTGATGATCAGGATTATATCTATCTCCATTTGCTAGTAATTTTGTTTACACATTTGATTAAATAGTTTAATATCATAGAATACAATATGTAAAAAAGTATTTATACATATTCAAATAGTTTTATGTAATGTTATTATATGAAAGGGTAAAGTTTTGGTAGGGAACCCGAAAATAGGGAAAAAATCAAATATTACCTACTAGTTTTCTTACCTCTATATCAATTTATAAACTATCTTTTTTAAAGTAGAAATATTACATCTTATATTATTTTACTACGGTTCATATAAGACCGTACCTATTTAAAAAGTTTTAAGCATAGCTATATTTTTTTATTGTATTACGACTTCCCTTCTGTTTAAGGTCAAATTCACACTAGAACGGCAGCGGCTGGTAGTAAACTTTACTATCAAACTATATTCACCTTTATTTCTATCCTTGAAATGCATAAACTAGCTTGAGAAAGATTTGGCCGCTTGTGGCGGCGCCGCCAGCGGCCGCGATGCTTTAGTATTGCTAAAGCTATAATATGCGTTTTTTAGACAAAAATAAAGGTGAATATTGTGTGACAACGAAACTGCGCTGCCGTTTGCTGCTAATCAAAATTTCGAAAGATAGTATACAATTTCTCGATGTATTTCGTGTATTCCGATGTTCCTAGGAAATAGTTGGTCAATATCATGTATGCACTATTAAAATAGTTTCATTACGTTTATAGGGTAGTAGGGTATATAAACTATGATTGATAATATAGTTGGGTACTTGACTGTTTTTGATTTTGTACAATATTTTTTTACGAAACAACAATTAACATTAAAAAGAAATCTCTTTCTGAAAACAGCCAGAAAATTGGTTGTTAAATGTAGCAGTTATTAGCTTGTCAAATATAAGTTTATAGAAAAGTGGGAGCTTAGTGGGGACATCTCGCTAACTCTTTCGCACGCGCGAAACCTAATGGCATTGACGTCACTCTTCTATACGTGCATGCTTTTTCTGTTAGTTGACAGTTTCCTTTTCCCCACATTTACACCCCTCACACAGGCTTCCGACTAACTTATTTTTGATCGAATTAAAACATATATTTATGTCTTCAGTTTCAGATTGTTACTTTTTGATACGAATAATGACAAAATTGAGTGAAGCACCGAATTAACTCTTATCCTCAGGATATACAAAATGTGTACCCTGAATTATACATGTAGCTATTATACATGGGGCTAGTATTAGTTATTATTATATAATGCATTAACATTATCCGCCATATTCTTAAACTGCACGCCTTTAATCTGTTATATAGTACTCGTAGAATGATACCATAGACCTAGAATTGTTTTGATATAACGGTTGCCCTGACAAGAGCAATAGAGATAGTGCTCAAATTGACATGTGACAAGTCTTGGTACAAGTGTTTGCCCTTGTCGTCCCGACACGAAAATCGTCTCACGAAAATTGGATTATTCAAATTGTAAACTTGTTAATTTATAAGTAGATGGTATTGTGTTCCATTTATAAGTGACCTTAAAAAGGAGGAGAATGTTTTTTATTCGGTTTTTTGTACGCAGGTATGTTCCCACATAACATTTCTCCGTTGTTAAACCAATTTAGAAAAAAAAAATATTTGAAAGGGTATATATGCAAATAGCTCAAATATTATATGCACACATATAGTGATTTTAATGTTTTTGTCAATAAATCAAGCATTTGCATTTAGAAAATGAGTTTTGGAGGAGTGGATCTGATGAAGAAAACCAAAAATAGAAGTCGCTTTAAAAAAAAATTGTAAAAAAAAATATAGTAAAATTATTGATTGTTCATGTAGATATAAATACAACCCTTTTACAAAAACACTTGTAAAGTCACACAAAAACTCTTAACATCTGGTAACATTTTTCATTACGCTATGTGTATCTTGTACTTACCTTTATTTCTATGAATGCTACGGATTCTGATCTCTTTAAATTGGTAGATTATTCACTATATGACTGATTTAAGACGGCAGATTTTAAATATGGCGGCTAATCGGATGCATCCTACAATATGTAATATCCAAGAAAATTATATAGTTCATTTGCTAAATTGGTGTGCATGCCGTCGGCGCGCCAGGCCGCGTCTTTGTAAAAGCGTAACTTTGTGAAAGCCAATGCCGCCGAAGCGCGCTGACAGCATACTATCCAATTGAACAAATAGACTAAACCATAATAAATAAATTAAAATAAAATATCCATTCAGTTATTATTTTTCATAGTTTGTAGTTCTTGTGGTGTTTATTTCCAATGTTGTAAGTATTATTTTTATCCACAAGTTAGCAATGTCTCATATTGTCTCGTAACTTATTTATAGAATATTTAAAGATTTGGGTATTTATATTTTGGCAATTATTATTTGTGCATTTTGAATCGCACGTGTATTGTAATTTGGTATTGAATAAAGTTTGCTGTCAATTATTTTGTTTGTATTTCTAATCACCATTTAAAATTCTTTAGTTCCACAAGAGTTATACAACGTCACAGGCCGGAGTCTCCTAAGGTACGCGCAATATGCGTCACCCAGGCGTCCCCGTTCCCCGTCCCCGCACCTCTCCCCCGTTTTCGCCTCGATTCTCACGTTGGCCGTCAAGAACCGGGGGAGAGGTGCGGGTGCGGGGAACGGGGACGTATATTGCGCATACCTTAGAAGAGTCCCTTCTGTTTACTTTTACTGTATTCTGTGACAACGTGGAAGGGACATACCCGTAATAAATCGAGCCACGGGCTATACTAGATCACTGAAGTACAATGAAATTTAAATAACAGTTTAAAATCTAAAAAAATCGACATTCCCTTACAAATCGTGGCAATTCCACTTTTGTGTGGAAATGCCGAAATTTATTTTTGTTTTTTGGCTGTTAGATATTTTAATTTCATTAAAGGTAGATAGTGTATGATCTAGTATAGAACGTGGTTCGATTTATTACGGGTGTGTTCCTTCCAAGTTGTATAATTTGAACTCCAAGGTCGGATTGAGGAGGGGTCCCAGCCCCGGTTTTAGGAGGGGGGGGGGAGGGGAGCTCCGAGAATCCTTCTGCCTCGCGATCTATATAGCCCCCCGTCGCCAGAAATAACTGGGCATGGGGCGGCATATTTAGGTTTGCCCTTCCTCAAAAAAGTCTATATCCGGTAGATGTACCCCCACGACCCCTTGATCTGTGAAACCCTCTATGGAATGGTCCCGGTGGTAGATACGCTATTGGTAGTCTTATAACTAAAATAAAATATAGTCCTTAATGGCGCTTCAATCCAACTTGATGAACCCAATGAAGTTACTCTCTTACCGCGGTATCGGCGATCTTCTCATATATACCCTGAAGAGGAGTCCCCGATAATTTCACCATGCGTACATCGAAGGATAGACACAGCCGACATCGACATACGGCTGTGTTTGGAGGCATTTTTAATAACTTGATGTACGTTTTTAACTACAAAACAATAAAACCTCCAAAAGAATACCCACCCGACGCGGAAACAGGAATGTCAAATGTCCTTTCTTTATTAAGTACTACATTGTTGCCAAGTGCAAAGACTGCGGCTAATAATGTTCTAGGGAATGCTTTGGAAGACGCGTAAAGCCGTTGGCCCCGGTTTTTAATGCTCGAATACAGCTTGTCGAAACGAACTATTACTTAAGATACAATCGGCGGACTGAACTACGACTAGATGGCGCTGTTCGGTATGGTTTTGTTTACGACACAATATAACATGTCTGGCATAGACGTACTTAGCTGTCGTTCTCAAATACAGGCGTAAGTATTATAAGGAATATACTTACACTGGCTGCATTCTAGAGCCAGAAATAATTATTAAAGACGGCAGTGGCGTGCTGACCTCATTTCTGGAATAAATAGGTTTTTTTTCAGACAATAGTACATAAACAGACATTACCACTTCTTTATCTATAACGAGGTAGACAGAGCCTGAATATATAAAACCCAAACGAGAAGGTTATTCAATTGTCATGATTCAGATTCACGCTTTTTCCCCCGATCGGGATGTACGATCTTCACTGGAAAAGAAGCAGCGTTTCTACGTTGTTGTTGTTGATATGGATAGAAATGCTGCCCAATTTAAAAAAAAAAAGAGAAATAACTAAGTATCATGGTGACCAGACCACGGATAACTAAGGTAAACAAACAAAAACAAGTAGGTAAAAAGAAGAAGTGGAAACTATATTATTTTCATCTCATCTATTCGAAAAACGATGATTTTATCCCAAATATTTGGGGCTAAAGTCACTGGTAATTCTCTAGACACTGAAAAGTAAAAAGTAAATTCTCTAGGCGTCAAAACAAATTTAAAAACCGAACACGAATGTAGAATCAAAATAATATTGGCAGTCACCTAAAAAAAAGAGGAATTTAGTTTTAAAATTATAAAATATAGGCAAGGGCGTCGTAATTTTTTAAAATTGCTTTTTCTCATAGATGGAGATGAAACGAAGAATCTGCTACACGGTGTACGGTAATAGTTTTATCTCGGGCTATATACTTGAATCCCTCGCTTCACTCAGGATTCCACCGTAGAATCCCTCTCTACGCTCGTGATTCTATTGTGGCATCCTTCGTTTCGCTCTGGATTCAAAGTAGCGCCGTCGCGTTAAAACTATTACCTTTACGCCTTGTAGCACAATCTACTATTCCGTATTTAGTACATAATAGCTCTTTGTTATCCTAAAAATGTAGTGAGCCAAACAGAATTTGTTTGAAAAGAAATAAATACCAACGTCACTCATCGGAACCTTGGATCTTGACCTTGACCTTAAAATAAATCATTTTAAAGAAAATGGAGACATCATTTAAAACTTTGCTACTACCAAGTCCAAAAGTGGCCGTTTTTCGCAAATGTGCGTAGTAAAGCTTAACTTTCTCACTTTAAACTGTAAACAGTAGTTCATAAAATACTTTGAAGGGTTATCTAGGACTTGATAGTAGCAAAATTTTAAATGATGTCTCCATTTTCTTTAAAATGATTTATTTTAAATGAGGGCAGCACTGGACCCCGGAAAATTCAGGTACGGCCTTAATAGGTAATATTAAATATTTTCCCGAGACTTCCCGGAATTAAAATATTATCGTCATATCCATATTCGTGATATCGTCCCAAATAGCACCCAGATTCCGATCATTGCATTGCAGTAATTACTATCTACAATATCCCAATAATAAAAAGCGGCAAAGTGCGAGTCGGACTCGCCCATGAAGGGTTCCGTAGCAGCAAGTAACATATTATAAAAGTTCTAAAGGTAAATTGCGGTTTACGATTTATGACGTATTAAAAATAACTATCTATGATACAGAGACCGCTATAGTTTTAATTGAAAGTACATACTTTGAGGTATATACCACATTTTTCAGAATTATTTAAGTAATATTTCAAAAGTTACGGTGGGGGGGGGACACCTCAAATTTTAACTTTGTATTAGATTATCTCAAGACGGGGGTTTGATCTACATAGTTTCAAGGCAGTTTTTGTTGCATTTTAAAAGACCTTTTCAACGATACCCCACGACCCCAACGGGTTAGTCCAATTTAATTTTTTAAATTCACTTTTCGTTGTATGGGAGGGCTGAAAAAAAATCATTTTTTCATAATTTTAAAAACCAACTTTTGGAACTTCAATATCTATCTCTCCACCAATTTTCGTGACAATCGGTGCAGTAGCGGCGGAGTACGAGCCCGGACGGACATGACGAAACTATAAGGGTTCCTTGTGGACTACGGAACCCTAAAAAAGTAAGTACTCATATTATTGGGATAATGTACCTATAATAGGGTGGGTCAAAACATTTTTTTTTTCGCAATTCGTTTTGTAATAGTAAAAATATGTAGTCTTATACGAGTAGATTTTACGTCAATTCGTCTGAAAAATATTAATCATTTATTTTACGCCCAAATTTTATATGTACATGTTTTCATCCGAGCGTACCTATTCACGGTTGCATCCTCAGCGGTAACGCTTTAGAGCCCGGGGTCCGCTAGCACACCTAGGTGATTTGACGCGAGGTTACTAGTTTTTACACAGAGCGACTGCCGTCTGACCTCCGCAACCCAAAGGGTAGACCAGAACCAATTCTGGGATAGGTTTAAACAAACGCTAGATGGCTTTCGGGACCCACAGCTTTGCTTGCCTTCCAAAGCACGGAATCATCTTTCTTTTCGGATAATCAGGAGGTGATTCAAGCCTGCAATATCCTAATCAAACTGGAAACAACTTTTTACAAAGTAGGTATGCTTCCCAGTGGGATTTGAACCCATGACCTCCGGATCACAAGACAAACGCCTTGACCACTGGACCACGGAACAGTTAAGTTGTATATAGTATTTCTATGTTATATTATCTTTGGTTCAGAGCCAAGAATAATGTGTAGCACACAGATTGCATTTGATTTATATTAGGTTGTTTTTTTTTTCTTAATTTTCTATGTAATGTGTGTTATAGATGCAATAAATGATTTATCTATCTATTTACAGTGATTTTTCAAAAACAGCCACAGTATTCTTAGCTCTGAACTATTACAAAAGGTAAGCAAAACACAGATTTTCAGCTACCGCCAGAACGTATGTATGTGCTTGCGCCGCCAAAGTTAATTTAAGTACTTATTATAAATAAAAATAAGATATATTATAAATATATATACAACATAAATGTATTACCAAAGAGAACACAGTAAGGAAAAAAAGATATCAACAAGGAGTTACAAAGTCGTGCAAAGGCTATAAAACGTAGTAACCTCATACAAACTTTCAACCCCTATTTCGCCCCTATAGGGATGTAATTTTCAAATTCTAGTAAATGCATAATATATATTTCTACTAACTACTAAAATACATTAAAAATTTCATGCATCTCACTTTTCAAATTACGAAGTTTCATACGAACCCTTTTCATGATTTTCATCTCGCTATAGGAGCTATTAATTCAGACCTTGAGTGTATTGCTACATGGTCTCGTAACTTCGGGCTCATGGTCAATCCAGCTAAATCCTGTGAAATGGCTGTGAATTACGGACAGACAGACAAGTGAAACCCTAAAAACAGTAAAAACACCAAAAAAATCGGTTCCTATACAAATTCCCCGGGCGACTGCACACTTTTGTATGAAAATGCAGATTTTTTTTTGTTTTTTGACTGTTATTTTAATATCATTATACTATACTAGCAGTCCACCCCGGCTTCGCCCTTGGTACACACAAAGCCTATGTCACTCGGGGATAGTGTACCTACCCTTCCAACGGTGAAAGTTTTTTTTAAATCGGTCCAGTAGTTTCGGAGCCATGTAATGCAAACAAACAAACAACCAAATCTTTCCTCTTTATAATATTAGTATAGATAAATAGCCTACTATAGCCTGCCTGCCTAGCCAAGTATAGATCTAGTATAGCCTGTGGTTCGATATATTACGCATAATGTCAATTCGTATTTTGATATACATTCATGGGGAAAAGTTGTTCAAAATTTCAGACTGAATCACCCCTCAAAATAATTGTAAAACCCTAATTAAACAGCACCTTTTATTACAAAAACAGTTAATATGATTCCGCGACCCGAGAAAGTTCCAATCGGATTTTCACCCTAATCGCCAATTAAAAAATATAGGTAATAAATCAAACCAATTTTTTTTTCACTGACTTAATTATCAATAAAATTTAAAAAAAAAATGTGCGATGCTTATCTGCGGTAGGAGTTTTTGGCGGGAAGTCAAAGGGTTCGGTTGGGGTTTGCTTTAAATTATTTTGCAAATTGATTTTAGTGGACTTTATAATATGAAATTGGTGTTGTTTGGTGTTATAAATGCTCATGCTCATGAACAATGTGTAAAATAATTAAAGTGAACAGTCATAGTACGGCTGTAGTGATATTTGTTTTGCGGACTGTGTGGGCGTCTTAGGGCGTCGCCGTCCGCCACTCAGTCGTCTATGAAAACTAGTGGACTCGTACAGATTTGTCGCCAGAAGCTCCCTTAAAGCAGTCAAAGGCCTGCACCAGCCTTTGATTGTAACTGTTTAGGTTAGGTTAGGATTAGGAATAAAGAACAAAGTTAAAGATAGGCTCTAAAGGACTTGTATCCAGAGCCGTAAAATTATTTAATAATAAAAAAATTATCTGCGGTAGCATTATATCTTTGCTTGAACGTCAACAAAATGTCAAAACTGTACCATAGTGTACCAAAAGTATGACATAATTAGGCAGATTGTACATAGTTTTTTATTGAAATATTTTAGACTGTAATGCAATTTTACGTAATTCGAAAATGGATTTTTTTGAAAAATTCGACACGGCCTCCTTCCTGAACGCCCGGCGGGCAACTGAATTTGTATGGAAGAAACATGGCCGCCATTTCAGAGAATTCTGTCAAAAACGTTGCAAAACATCCAATTTATAATTTTTTTTTTATTATTGCGTGATTATATTGTAAGCAAATATTAAGAATAATGTTTCAAAATAGCCTTTATTTTTATAAAATATATGCAGTCCCTTGTTAGAATATTTCTTTACGCAGAAAAACAAGCCAGTTTGTAGCAAGATTTTCTAAAATATTTCTTTCAGGTTTCTTTACAATTATCTTACTTTTTCTGAATGAAAATTAAAAAAATACGGTTTTCGTCTACTGGCTAGTCGATTTACCTATAACTAGGTATGTAATTTTCTTAGTGGTCTTTTCTACTTAAGCCATAACTATTGCCCGCGCAAAGTGCGTTTTGCATGTTTTTGGGTAAATTCAATGCTTGTTTTTTAGGAAAACTACAAAATATTTTAAAAAATCCTTTTTTCGTCTACTGTCCCAACTCTTCCTCTATCTATGTGTATACATTATTTGACTTAAATCAAACGCTTTCTGTACAAACTTGTTGCCCGCGCAAACCCAGTTTACATGGTGCCGACCCTTAAGGCCGTACGTACATTTTCCGGGGTCCAGTGCTGCCCCCATTTAAAATAAATCATTTCAAAGAAAACGGAGACATCATTTAAAATTTTGCAACTATCTTCTTCGCTTCCTATGTCCCCCTGTCGGGGCAAAGGGCAGATACAACACGTCGCCAATCCGATCTGTCAACCGCTGCGTTCTTGATCTCACTCCAGGACAATCCAAGCTGCTTAGCTTCTGAGTTAACGGTGCGGCGCCAAGTTTGTTTATGGCGACCACGCTTACGCCTGCCCTGTGGATTCCAATCAAGGGCTCTACGGGGAATATGATCGTGAGGCCGATGCAACGTATGACCGATCCAGCTCCACTTGCGTCTACGGATTTGTACGTCAATTGGATCTTCCCTGCATAGGTTTCACAAGTCCTCGTTCGAGATAACTGTGTCCGGCCAAAAAATACCCATTATATAGCGTAGGCAACGGTTTACGAAGACCTGAAGTTGATGAGTTAGGTCTTTCAGCACCTTCCAAGTCTCACACCCGTATAGCAGTACCGATTTCACATTGGTATTGAAAATTTTTAATTTCACTCTTGGAGTGGTGTTTGGATCGCCATACGGGACGAAGGCCCGCAAAAGCACATTTTGCCTTATTTATCCGCGATGCGACGTCTATATCAGTGCCCCCGGTAGTTGACACAACACTTCCAAGGTAGGTAAATTTTTGGACTCTCTGCACCTCCTCGCCACACAGGGGTATTGTCACGTGTGCCATTCCGCATGTTTCTGGTCTTGCTCACATTTATTTTCAGGCCAACCTCTGAAGCCTTTCTCTGCAGGTCGTCTAACTTAGTCTGCATGTCAACGCGTCGGGGACTTAGTAAACAGAGGTCGTCAGCGTAATCAAGATCCTGCAGGTGCTCGGTAAGACCCCACTCGATTCCCCGCGGTCCTTGGGTATTAACACGTGACATGACACCGTCCAGCACGATTAGAAATAGAAGCGGTGACAAGAGACAACCCTGTCTCACCCCTGAATGCACCGCTATTTCTTCAGATAGTAGACCATCGCAGCGAACTCTACACGAGTAATCCTTGTATGCAGCCTTAATTAGCTGAATAAACTTGTCTGGCACGCCTTTTTGCTGGAGTCTTGACCAGATAGATGACCATCGCAGAGTATCGAAGGCTTTTTCGAAGTCTACAAACAGAAAGTATATTTCCCTTTGAAATTCTGATGCCTGCTCTAAAATAATGCGCAGCGTATTAATCTGGTCAACACAAGATTTACCAGGTCGAAAACCCGCTTGCTCGTTGCGGAGGATGGGTTCGATAGCCACTGATAGTCGACTTAAGACGATATGGCAAAGCACCTTAGAAGGAATGGGTAATAATGTTATGCCTCTCCAATTGTTACATACACTGAGGTCTCCCTTTTTCGGAACTGTCACCAGGAGACCCGTCCGCCAGTCTGTCGGCATTTGCTCCTCTTCCCACACCTTCCTTATCAATGGGCCAAGGAAAGCTACCGCTGTAGACGGGTCAGCTTTCAGCATTTCTGCCGTTATTAGGTCTGTTCCCGGTGCCTTGCCATCCTTCAGTTTTATTATAGCATCCCACACCTCGTCGTCTGTCGGCGGGTCTGTGTTGACGTTGAGTGCCGTCATAGCTGTTCCTGACTCAGAAACGCGAGAAGCACTTTGAGGCGTGTCAGCACTTCCAAAAACTTCCCTAAAGTGCTCGAACCAGCGTCTCAGCTGTCCCTCAGATGTGGTGACGTATTCGCCATTTTTTGCTCGCAGAGGTCTCTTATTCCTGTGGCTTTTATGGTCTGCCAAATCTCTTGCTGTGCGGTATAGTGCCTTAATGTCACCCTTAGCTGCTGCAGCTTGAGCTTTATCGGCCAGGCTATCCGCCCAGGCCCGTCGATCTCTACGACAACTGCGATAAATACTGCGTCGAATTTGTTTGTATTTCATTTTAAGATGCATTTGGGTGGTTTCGTCTACAGTGTCCAACAACTGAACTCTAATGTCTCTCCTCTGGTCGATTAAGTCCCAGCTTGTCTGTGACATCCACTGCTCTTTTTTATGACAGCTATGGCCTAGAGTGGTAGAACTTGTATCGTTGTAAGCGCTTTTCATATGATTCCAGTGTGTATCAATATCTGCTTCATTAAAGTTAAGAGCATCAAACCCGTTCCGTAGCTCAACTCTGAATCTGTCTAGAGTTTCCTCCTTTTGAAATTTCGCCACGTCGAATTTCTTTCCTAATTTGTTCGCAGAGTCGACGGGGAGCAGCTACCTTTAGCTGTACCTGGGCAACTACCAACTCGTGGTCACTGTCAATGTCAGCACCTCGTCGGTTACGCACGTCCAGTAGCGAGTGTCTCCACTTTGACGTAATGGCCACATGGTCTATTTGGCTCCGTGTTGTGTCTTTTTGCAACTATCAAGTCCTAGATAACCCTTCAAAGTATTTAAGAACTACTGTTTACAGTTTAAAGTGAGAACGTTAAGTTTTACTACGCACATTTGCGAAAAGCTTAACGTTCTCACTTTAAACTGTAAACAGTTGTTAATAAAACACTTTGAAGGGTTATCTGATAAAATGATTTATTTTAAATGGGGGCAGCACTGGACCCCGGAAAATTCAGGTACGGCAACACGGATTGCTCTAACCCATGGCCAACTGTGAATATAGAAAAAAGCGCGGGAAACTTCGAGTTAGGTGGACGTATTTTTTCGCGGTCTTTTTAAATTATTTTTATTTTATTTGGCAGGAGAGTGTATTTAAGTGTAAATATTGTAATTATTTGTCTATTTATTTTGTATAATATATTTATTTGTCATCACTTCGGTTGGTAAGTCTCATAATTACCTTTTATGTGAGAGGGCCTCCCGGTAGAGGACCCTGTGGGGCAGGATGCTAATCCTGTACCCCAGATTGGTTTAAACGTAGTTATAGAAGAACCAAATGTAAATAATGTTAATATTTTAAATACTCCACAAGACATTGTAAATAACCAGACTAATGAGTATATGAACACAGACACAGACTGTTCGGCGTCTGATGCCGGTTTTATAAAACCGCGTAAAAGGACACGTGCTGCTCGTGTCTGTAAAAGCTGCAATAAACGTAAATGCAGGAAAAGCAAGAGCGTAAAAATGGAAATGATTACCGCAAGTACCACTGTTCCAATAGTCCCACCCATCGAACCTACCGCTGATTCTGTTTCGAATCCGTCTCGTAACCCAGTTAGGGAACCAAGCGTTGCTACACAGGTTGCTAGAAATTTATATAATGCAAACGGTAAATGGGCCAGAATGGCCCATTTACCGTCCATGTCCAAAAAGTACAGTCAGCCCCCAACGATGGTACCACCCTTCATCCAATTAATTTTGGAAATTTTCTTAAAAATAATAGCTTTAAAGACATTGTCAATGGTAGCTTAAAACGTATAGGAAGAAATCGGATTTCAATCTCATTTACAAATCCAGACGCTGCAAATACTTTTTTAAATCACTCAAGTTTAGCCCTACAAGACCTTAAAGCTTTTGTCCCCTCGAATAATGTCATTCGTATGGGTCTAATTAGAGGAGTCCCCACTGAGTGGTCAGCTGAAGAAATAATTGTGAATTGTTCTGTCCCCATAGGTTGTGGTCAGATATTGAAAACTATAAATCAGTTAACAACGGACAGACAGCATGGAATCCTTCCCAATCTGTCGTCCTAACTTTTGATGGACAAGTCCTACCTAAACGGGTTTTTATCTGCTACAATGCAGTTAATGTTGATTTATATATTTTTCCAACAATTCAATGCTACCAGTGCTGTAGGTATGGACACACAAAAACTGTATGTAGGTCTAAACCAAGATGTTTTAAATGTGGCAGGGAGCATAGTGGTGACACATGCAACCTTGAACAAGAATATGCTTGCTGTTGCCTGTGTAATGGCCGTCATATTGCAACCAGCAAAGTTTGCCCGGAACACAATAGACAAAAAAAACAATGGCTGATAGCTGTATTTCTTTTTTCGAAGCATCTAAATTACACAATCCAATTTCTAAACCATATGTTGATGTTGTTTCTTCTCATTCTAGCAGTATTCATAAACAGCAATCAGCTTATGCCGATCCCCCTGCAGGAGCATCCTCTTCTTTCTCCTATAAAAAGAACATCACATTAAAACCTCGTTCCCCCTATGTAGCTCCTAAGGGATATGACAGGGAATCTCATAATGAAATTATTAGAGACTACAACATGAATAACAATTCATCTTCTACCAATGGGCAGTGCCTTAATAATAGTTTAAATCCCCAACCCTTAAGAGTCCCCTTACCCAAGACAGAATCAGAGTTTCCCATACAAACGTAGTCGACGTTTTATTTTAAAACGACATGTCAGATTTCGGAAAAAAAGTGTAACTTTAAAGAAATTGCATATATCTAGGGTTATAATTGGTTTTCACAGTAAAAATATGACCTTGAAAGAGAATATAGTGCATTATATCATTTTTGACCATTAGTATGGAAAACTTTTATACCCTTATATTTTATTTCGAGTTCATATTTTGACTGTGAAAACCAATTATAACCCTAGATATATGCAATTTCTTTAAAGTTACAAATTTTTACCGAAATCTGACATGTCGTTTCGTAATAAAACGTAGACTACATTTGTATGGGAAAGTCTAGGGTAAGGAGATTCTTAAACAATTCAGTGTCTGATATTATTTGTCTCATCATTAATTTGTTAACTCAGTCCAATTTGATACCGCCCAATGCTGCTTCCTTGATTGAAACTCTTTTACAAATAATTAATCCCAATTATGGATTGTGCAATAATAATGCAATGGAACTGCCGCAGTCTACCAAGTAAGAAAAGTGAATTAATTCACTTGATTAATAAATATAATCCAATTATAATCGCTATTTCAGAAACTTGGATTAATCCTTCTTTTATTTTTAAAATTCCTGGTTATATTTGTATCAGGGAAGATAGAGCTGATAGTTATAGTGGAGTGGCGCTCTTAATAAAAAATTCTGTGCCATATACACTAGTCAGTCTACCTTCACATACTGATAATATCTCAATAGTCGCAATTAATTTTGATAATACTTGTATTGCATCTGTTTACATTCCTCATCCATTATCATCTACTCTCCTTGAATTAGATCAACTCATTTCCTCTCTTGCTAGACCATCTCTAATTTTAGGAGACTTCAACTGCCACCACCAGAGTTGGGGCAGCGCTATCACTGATTGTTATGGTATACATCTAATGGACATATTAGACAAGCATAACCTTTGTGGTTTAAATACAGGTCTTCCAACACGTAGAACAACCCCTGGAGAAAACAATAGTGCTGTAGACCTTTCTATCTGCTCTCCCAACTTAGCCTCTGCCTTAACCTGGGAACCATTACCTTCTACCTTTGGCAGTGATCATTTTCCTTTAATTATTTTTTCTGCGAATCTATCTCTCCTGATGTTCATCCCACTGAAGTTTGGCGGAACATTAGAAGGTTTAGATTGGCAGTTAGGAATCAGAACAGTTTCATTGTACCCGAGGGATTGTCAGATGAGTTTCTGAATCGTCTTGCTCCCCCATTTGTCCAGGAGTTTATTCCCGATCTTGTCTGTTCAATACCAGAAATAATGACTGGTCCTGATTTTCAATTAGATTCTCCATTTACTCTCTCTGAACTGAAAGGTGTCCTCAGTAATATTAAAGATACTTGTCCTGGTGAAGATCATATTACATACTCATTGTTATCTAATCTACCAGATTCATGTTTGTCCCACTATTTAGACATTATTAATAACATTATCTTTACGGGAAAAATTACAGAGGAATGGAAGTATAATCTTACCAGTCTTGAAGCCTGGAAAATCACCTGCGGAAGCTTCTACATACAGGGCCATCGCTCTTTCCTCTGTTATGGGCAAAGTGGTCGAACACCTAGTTAAAAATCGGCTGGAGTGGTATGTAGAACATAATCATTTCTTGTTGCCTAATCAGATCGGTTTTAGAAAGGGTAAAAGTACCATCGATAGTCTAAGTATCTTCACCACGGATATCCGTATAGCGTTTTCAAATAATAACTCCTTGTTGGCCGCTTTTCTTGATATTAATTCGGCGTATGATAACGTCATTCTGACAGAACTTGACAGCAAACTTAAAAAAATAAACATTCCGTTTACGTTCAGAAAGTTTGTATACAATATGCTGTCGGGAAGACAAATCCACCTGTTTCTAAATGACAATAAAAAAATATCTCGTACCTTGTAGAAAGGTCTTCCACAAGGTTCGGTTTTGAGTCCGTTATTATTCAATATTTATACCTCTGATGTAAAACCGTCCATGCAGTATCTGCATGTTGAGGTTCTTCAATACGCTGATGACTTAGTCGTGTACTCAATAAGTGATTCTGTCGAGGCAGCTACTTCAGTACTGAATGCAGCTTTGATTCAGCTTAAAAATTGGTTGGATCAAAACGGGTTTGATTTATCAGTAACCAAAAGTTCTGTTGTATTGTTTACGCGTAAACGTAAAATTCCGGAAGTCAAGGTTATTTTGGATTGACAGACTCTCCCTGAGAAAAAGGAGGCCAAATTCTTAGGAGCAGTTTTAGATCCTAAACTTACGGGGGTTGCTCATTGCAATTATGTTTACAACAAATGTGAAAAAAACTTAAATATTCTTCGCTGTCTCACAGGTGTATGGTGGGGAGCCCACCCATATTCATTGAAACTTCTTTATAATGCCATAATACGAAGTGTCTTAGATTATGCTACTTTTATTTTTGAACCAGGTAGTACAGCAGCTTTAAAAAAAATTGATAATATTCAATCCAAAGCTCTGAGAATTGTAACAGGTGCAATGAAGTCTAGTCCTATCAATGCTCTACAAGTAGAATGTGTTGATGCACCTTTACATCTTAGAAGACAAATGATTTGTGACAAAATTTTGTTCAGAACTATGCAAGTCTCTCCTAATATGCTTACAGTTAGAGTCCAGATTCTCTTTGAACGGGTACTGTCATCTCGATTCTGGATTAACAAGCCCCTTCCATGTTTAATAATTAGTTATAATAGATTTATTTCTCTCAACTGCCGTATCCATTCTGCAAAACTCACCCTCTTTTTGATAGTAGTTATCAGGCGTTGATAGCACCAGTAATTATTAAACAGCCTCCAATCGATATTCAAAATAGTAGTATAGAAGCCTCTCCAGTTACAACTATTACAGTAGATAATGCGCATGATGTTCTTGAAGGCGGTCATACTGTGTATACGGATGCGTCAAAGGGGTCTGTGGGCTGTGTTGGTGTAGGTGTTTTTCATCCGCAATACAACATAGTTCAAAAAATTAAGCTGCCTTCGGAGACGTCTGTGTTTACAGGCGAACTTTTCGGATTACTAAAAGCTTTGGAATATATACTTCTGATGAGACTTTCCCACACCACCATCCTCACGGATTCTTATGGTGCTTTGCTTGCTCTTCAAAGATTTCCATTCAGAATGAAGACTCATTTTCCCTTAATAATTCAAATAAGAAATTTACTTATCAAATGTTCTTCTCTCAATCTTTCTGTGACATTTTCTTGGGTACCCAGTCATAGCGGTATAACTGGTAATGAAAAAGCTGATAAGTTAGCAAAGGAGGCTATTGAATGTGGCGATATTCACGATTTCATTAATTATTGTCATAATTTAGATAATTTGCCTAAAACTTACCTCAGTGATTCTTGGGAAAAAATATGGCAACAAAGCTCAAAGTCTAAAGGCAACTATTTTTCTAAAATTCAACCAAACATACCTATAAAACCTTGGTTCTTTAAAAAAAAACCTTACCAAAAAATCCACGTCCACTATAATTCGGATGCGAATTGGACATAACAGTTCGCCTCAACATCTTTGTCGAATTGGAGTATTTGACAATGATATTTGCCCCTGTGGTACGGGAGTTGGTGACTTAAACCATATCCTTTTTACTTGCCCACTTTTAGATCGTATTCAGCTAGAAAAAAGCATCTCTGAAGAAAATGTACCGCTTCCAACTCATGTCATATCTCTTCTTCATTTAAATTCTAAACCTATATATGTAGCTTTTGCAATTTATTAAAAAGTAATAATATAAATTTATAATAAGTAATATAATTATAATACGTTTATTATTTATCACATTTCATATTCACATCACATCATTGTCTTTGCATTCTCCTGCTTTTGTACTCTCTAGATTTTACTTATTCGCGGAATAGTTTCCTACGTTTTACTACCTTGTGCCTGGCTAAATACGCAATTGCGTCAAGCCAATATATAATATTAGGTCCTTACATATGAAATTGCCGATTTTCAATACTGGCAACTTTAAAATCAAATATCTTGCGTTTCATTAGGAATTCCAAATTCAAATTTATTTCGAAATAAAGCCAGTAAAATATTGTTTTAAAATTCGTATTTCATTTGTTTTAACATCATTTGTTTGAGTTTCAACATTGCTATAACAACAACTATGGACAAATTGAAAATTCGCGGTATTTACGAATACGAGTTCCACCGTGGCACCAGTGCTGCAGAAACGACTCGAAGAATTAGCGACGTGTATGGACCAGGCACCGCTAACGAACGAACGGTGCGTTTTTGGTTTCAACGTTTTCGTTCTGGAAATTTCGATTTACACAATGAGCCTCGTGGACGACCTGATACTCAAGTGAATAACGAAGAATTGAAGGCGATAGTGGAAGCGGATCCATCTCAAACCACTTCTGAATTAGCAGCAGCCTTCGGCGTAAGTGACAAAACGATACTTATTCACTTGCGCCAAATCGGAAAAACTAAAAAACTCGAAAAGTGGGTACCGCACGAATTGACTGAAGCAAACCAACAAACACGCGTTGCTTGCTGCGTTTCTTTGCTTAATCGCCACAATAATGAGGGGATTTTGAACCGTATCGTGACTTGTGATGAGAAATGGATCCTGTACAACAATCGGAAGCGATCATCACAATGGCTTGACCCTGGAGAACCGGCAAAACCTTGCCCTAAGCGAAAACTGACCAAAAAGAAGATTCTGGTTAGTGTTTGGTGGACCAGTGCTGGTGTTATCCACTACAGCTTCTTGAGATCAGGCCAGACGATTACTGCAGACTTGTATTGCCAACAATTGCAAACAATGATGGAAAAGCTCGCCATTAAACAACCGAGACTGATGAATTGCTCTAGCCCACTGCTCCTTCAGGATAACGCTAGACCACACACTGCACATCAAACGATCGCCAAGTTAGAGGAGCTGCGACTGGAACCTCTGCGTCACCCACCATACTCTCCAGATCTTGCCCCAACCGATTACCACTTTTTTCAAGATTTTGATAACTTTTTACAAGGAAAAAATTTCAAATCTGATGAGGCAGTCAAAACCGCCTTCAAACAGTTCATAGACTCTCGCTCCCAGGATTTTTTTCCAATGGTATCAATGATCTGCCTATAAAATGGCAGAAGTGTATCGATAACAACGGCGCATACTTCGATTGATTAAATAATAATTTCATTAAAAAAAACTTGTTTCACTTTTTTGATACTGAACGGCAATTTCATATGTAAGGACCTAATATAAAAAAAAAAAAAAATATCTTGACTGTGAACAAAACCATAGCAAAAACAAAACGTGATTATATTCTCTTTGAACAAAACGTTCGTTAATTTGAATTGTTGAATATCAATCGTTTGGTTCAGTTTTCTCTCGGCTGTGGATTCTTTTCTCTAGTTTGTTGTTCGTGTAAATAAATCATAATTATTGCTTATTAAGGATCAAGAATTATTGACCATGAGTGTATTTCAAGATTGGGATTTTACTTTTGAGGTAGATAGTCTAAAGGGGAATAACGAAAAGACATTTATTGATTTTAGTCTTCAGCTCCACGAGCAAATCCTGAAATTAATATCAGATGGATCCAAAGTACAAAGTATTACTTACAACCCCTCCTTGGGTGAATTCAAAGTAGAAAGTAATATTGACAGTGACTCCTTGGGCCAAAGTCACGACGAGGAGCTCAGGATTCTTGTGGAAAAAAATAAACAACTGCGTCAAGAGATAGATAATAAAGTGAAAGAAATATCGCATAAGCAGAGTCAATATGAAAATTACAAACAAGGTTTGTTCGTATTTTTACTTATACTGTCAAAGAAGGTTAATTTTATTGTGAAACTAAAATGTTTACTAAAATATCCAAAAGCCACACATGGGATGGTGCAACCAGTCTAAGGGTGGAAAACAAATGATGAGGAATTAGTCATCGAGGCAGGCTGACTTTCCATATAATCAGGAAGTTCAGATGCATTAGGAGCAGCAGCATCAGGTCTCGTCTCCATTGCAGGAACACATCCCTCCTGTACTGCCAGAGCCATATATTTGCCAGAGTAGTCAGAGGATTTGCCCTACACTCTCCACATTGGCCAGACAGGTTTCAGAGGTCTCATTGAAGCTTTGTTTAGCTTTAGGATTATTTAGAGGCAAAAGTGTGCACAGTGACCATTTTAGTTAATTTTATGTGCTAGGTATTGTAACTTAACACATTGCTGGATATTGTAAACTGCATTTGAGCTAATTTTATGTGCTAGGTATTGTAACTTAACACATTGCTGGATATTGTAAACTGCATTTGAGCTCCCTCTATTGAACCGTTGCAGAGCAGACCGACACCAATTAACACGAGCCGACTTTTGTTCCTCGGTCAAACGGTAGGGCACCCAGCGTGAAATTAACTTCTTGACACCCAGTTCATCATGTAAAATGGTCTGAATGGCTGTCATACCAATGCTGAGAGAAACCCGAATGTGCTCGTATGTCTCATGTCTATCTTCTTTTATTAATTGGCGTACAGCATCGATGTTATCTTGTGTTACCGCTGTTTTTGGCCGACTAGTAGAAGGGACTGTGGTAAGAGAGGAACGTCCATGACGAAACTCAGAATACCAACCATATATAGTCATTTTACTAGGTGCTTCAAGTTCATAAATAGAAACAAGCTCAGCGAGACATTGTTCTTGAGATAAACCTCGACGAAAGTTAAGAAAAATTATTGCATGAAAATGTTCCCGCGTAAGCTCCATTTTTCTCACCGACTTGTGAAACTCAAATGGTCAATACTCTTTTCTTTTTCACTTTATTTAAAAATAAAAAATGGAATTGTGATCGAAATAATACTGCATTTCAAACACCAAAAAGGTTTTACTCTAATTTATTCCTAAGTATTCTATTCCCGATCTTTTCGGTGTGGCCCTCGTATCTTATTCATAAAAAATACAAATGTTTGCTAAACCTATTTTAGTTAAAGTATGTTTTGTCCCTATCACTCTTTTCTTTATTTGACATTGCAAGAACGAGACAAAACATATTTTAACAAAAATAGGTTTAAAAAACGTTAAATTTTTTTATGAATTAGGGGGGTAGTGTGTCCAGCAATGTGTTAAAAAGAAAACTGATCCTGAGAAAAAAGTTCAGCATTCCATTTTTGTTGAAATTCAGATAGGTATTTATGTCAACCTTCATTCAGCTTGTTTCAAATTAGCAAAGATAAACCCTTCTTACCTAGAGAGGTAGCTCTTCCTCCTACTGGTTCTAGGTTGTATTAGTCATTGATTGGTGCTTAAAAAAGTGTGTTGCTGCTTACAATATACCTATTTGCATTTGGTGTTATTTACAATGATAAAAGCATTAATTGATAATATTTTTATTCCAGACCAAAAACTTCTAACACAAGAAATCATAGAAACTCATAAAACATTTTTAATGGTAAACAAATATCATAAAAAGAATTTAAAAATGTACCACACCATAGAGGCAACAAATAATGAGAAGCAGACTGTATTTGTACAGTTCTTTACAGAGTCTAAAAAAGATTCTGAAAACTACTCTATGCGCCTCCTGAGGGACAGAAAAACAAGACGTTATGAATGTGAGAGGAATTCTTATATTTAATTTATGTTTTGATTGGAAGTAGAAAGCCTGCATTTTTAGCATGACTAGTATTTGATATGCCCTGTATAATCAGATGTACTCAGACAATGTATATTGTATACCCTATCATGTGTCTATGTGTCAGAGATTTAGATTCTCATCCATTTCCTCAATCGGCTTTTACAATCTGTGTGGAAAGGGAAGCAGCTGGTACATTCAACTTTTTTATTTTCTCCCAGACTAGAATTAAAGAAATCTGAGTTTTTGATAATAATTCAATAAATTTTTATTCCAGTTTCAACAAGATACATCTAGTTAAACTAAAGAAACTAAACTAGGTAAATATAATAAGTAGAAAAGACAATTAAATGGATGTGATAAAAATATATTACCTGTGAGATTTGAATTTATAAATGTTAAGTCATTCACTTATATTACTAGCGTAAGGACTAGGCCAACCGCGCGGAGAAATGGCACCAAATCGTTGACCCGATAAAGTCGGTTTGCAGACCAACGCGACTTAGTCGTCCTTGGTCCGCGGAAGTGTTCATTCGTTTTTTGTTTCATACTTGTAAATGCCATAACAATGCATGGTTGCGCATTTAAAGGCTGCAAAAACTATGATATAGATTATAATATGGATGCATTTGAAGGTGTGAAAGGTGATGTGACAAAGGTGGTGGTGGTGGTGACAAAATATGTTTTGATTATTTGAAGCCCACCAGGTTAGTTGAGCACTCACAGTATTGATTTGGATGTTCGAAATTCGAACTCCACCTGTGGTGAAATTAAAGTGTTAAATACTTTGTGATAAAGTTTTAAAGAGCATCAGCAGAGTTGTATGTTTATGTGTCTAAGCCTTCTTAACTTTTTTTAAAATTTAATTTTTAAACAACCTTAATTGGCTTTCAATAATAAGATTGTATTTCATCATGATCAGGCCTTTTTTAGTCAGTACAGAGAGTACACACTGTACTGCCAGAGCAATCAGAGGATTTGGCCTACACTCTCCACGCAGGACGGGTTGGAAAGGTCTCATTGATAAACATCAAAACAAGGTAAACAAAGCTGATAAACATAAGCTTTGTTTAGCTTGTTTTTCCAAAGTCGGGAAGACTTGGAGTGGTTCTATTCTACTCTTCCGGGAACCACACGGCTTCCCGCAAGATTGTATTTATCTGTAACTAATTCTTTATATGTTTATTTCAGTGCTCAGTACAACGCCACAACTCCCTATTTTCAAAGAAGTACAAAAGAAGCTAAACAAGTCTAATAATGTACCTGAAGCCCTGTGCACTATAAGACAAGCCTTCAACTTAATGAGAGCAGAGAGCAAATAAAAGACATTAATTTTAGAGAAGGTACATACTTACATATTTAAAAAATTTAGAAATCCAGTGGAATGGTAGTGCCAAGGAGAGCTAATATATTTGATTTTCTTTTTAACCCCTTACTGCATGAATTATGTTTATTAGAGATGAAATAAAAAAAATTTTTTAGCGAAAATGTGTTTTTTTTTGCTTAAATAGTAAGATCAAATTATGAGAAAAAAATATAAACTTATATATTGAAAGTTATTAAACGACGCCATAACGGCTTCGTATGCATTCTAGCCAAATAATGTTCAACCAAATATGGCTTCGTATGCATGTAGGAGAAAACGATTTTATTTGTGTTAATCTCAGGTGTTAATGACAAACGCAATTGTTGTAAAGATTTTCACTATCATTATAACAATTACGTTTGTCATTATAACACAAAAAGACATTACATTTTTCACATAGGTAGTGTAAAAGACCGACATTTTGAACAATTTTGGCATATTTTTTGGGCGTTCTTCTCCTAAATCGGAAAATGGCTAATCCTATTTGTACACATCGACTCCAAAGGCATATCTTGATGTCTGGCTGGCGTATTTCTTGTCTTTTTTGCGGGTACTGGAGGTTCAGGAAAACGGGAGGGAGTGCCGCCCTGGCTGGATGTCGGAGTTCCAAGAATGCTGGATGGACGACCACGTTTCTTGGTCATAACAGCTTTTCCTGCCTTTCGCATATGCTCGGAAACGGTCAAACTGGCCGTTTCCGGCCAGTCAGAAATCATATAAAGGCATGTAGGAGTCTGCAGTGCACTGATTCGTCGCCATAACAACCAAGCATTGACAAGGGACATGTCCACTATGTAAAAAAACTGGCCAAGTGCGAGTTAAACTCGCGTGGTGAGGGTTCCGGTACAATGGATTGAATTCTTATAGGTTTTCCTGTAATCTACAAGCAATGAACTATATTTTTTATTTTTTTCAAAATTTTAGGCTCATTTGTTTCGGAGATCAGGGGGGGCCAATGGTCAATTTTCGTCTTCTTTCATGAATAAAATCAAAACTATTCATTTTACAATAACACAAAAAAATATATTTGAGATCCTCAAAACGAGCTCTTTCATTTGATATATAACACAGTAAGGTGTGCAAAACTTTTTTTTTTAATTTCCTAATTTGTCCCCCGAAAATGACCCTTATTTAAAAAAAATATTTATTTACTTTGCACATATGTGTTTGGGTCATAGGATTACAAATTATACCAAATTTCACCTGATTCGGTCTAGCAGATTCGGAGCAAATTGGCTGTGACAGACGGACGGACAGACAGACGCACGAGTGATCCTATAAGGGTTCCGTTTTTTAATTTTTTGTACGGAACCCTAAAAAACAAAAATAATCGACGTTTCCATACCTACACTTTTTAGGGTTCCGTACCCAAAGGGTGCAAACGGGACCCTATTACTGAGACTCTGCTGTCAGTCCGCCTGTCCGTCTGTCATAGGGCTCTCTCTTGAACCGTAATAGTATGACCGCTATAACAACAAATACTAAAAATAAGATAATGTCAACAATTTAAGGGGGTCGTCATACAAGTAACGTGTTTTTTTCAGCGTTTTTAACTCGATCTTCATAATGGCATTAACTAGATACTTGAATTTTTCACCGATTATGTATTACTATGAGTACTATAAAAACAAATACTAAAAATAAGATAAAGTTGAAACTAAAGGGGGTCGTCATACAAGAAACGTGTTTCTTCAGCGTTTTAAAACATTGTACGGAGGTACGGAACCCTTCATGTACGAGTCTGACTCGCACTTGCCCGTTTATTTATGGAAATGTAGTTTTTTTTTTGTTTTTTTTTTTGGCTGGTATTTTAATTTCATTATAATTACTATCATGATCTAGTTAAGTATAAACCGTGGTTCGATTTATGAATGTCCCTTCCACGTTGTATTTTATTAATGACGTATAAAATACTAGAAAATATTGTAAAGAAATAAAGACACCTAAAGTAATTCCGTGAAAGTAACCTTCATTAGTAAGTAACCAACCAAAATAAAACAGAGTAAAGGCCCATTTACACGGTGCAAGTTTCTTGCCTGTTCCATACAATTAAATTGATGCAATAGAAAACTTGCATGGTTTAAACAGAACGTCAGCCATACAAATCATTTATTGCTTCAATAAAATTGTATACAACAGGCAAGAAACCTGCACTGTGTAAATTGGCCTTTAGAGATATTCAAAGTCTACCGTGTGGTTCCGGGTCAGAATATAACCACTCCACCTCTTCCTGTGGATGTTGTAAGAGTCGACTAAAGGAAAAATAGCACTTAGAGCTCGTGTTAGAATAGCATTTCCAAGGAGGGTCAAAGAGCTTCACGTCCGGCAGGCGGCCGGTCGTAAAACTATAGCCAAATCGTTTAAAATTTTCCGGCTATTTCTTCTCCAATTTGCTAGATTTTTGGCATCCTTGGGTGACCATTGATATGCATATTATATTTGGAAAATAAAAAGTGGGAAAGCGCACCCCGGGCTCCGTAGCAGCATAGCTGAGGATGCAACCGGAAACGCGTTCATAACTGGAATTTTTCCAATTCGTTAGTTTTGTTACATCAACCTTATACTGCAATCAATTACAATCAATTATATCAATTACATCATACATTACATAACGTAGTATATACAGGGTTTAACAAAATATACTGAAAATATTTCAAGGGTGGATTCAGTATATGATACTGAACAACTTTCTCTAAGGAACATATATCGAAATGTGAAAAATAATTTATGGCCTCCCTTACAAGTTGACCGATCAGCTGATCAAAGTTTGTATGGAAAGTCAAAAATTATATTTACATCTAGATATGTGTTCCTTGGGGAAAGTTGTTCAGTATCATGGACTGTAACGAAATATACTGAAACTATCCTAAGGGTAGATTCAGTCCATGTTACTGAAAAACTTCCCCAAGAAACATATCGAAATATAAAATACTTTTTTGCTTTACATACATATTTATTTTTTATATTTCGATATACGTTCTTTGGGATAGTTGTTCAGTAACACGGTCTAAATTCAGCCTCAAAATAGTTTCAGTACATTTTGTTCGACCCTGTACAAGTGTACAATGCTACCTTTGTAAATTAATTAAGGTGCAACGAATGGATCGATTTCCTGATTTACATGCCTTTCGTCGTCCGGAGATAGCGACTGGCGCATGCTCTAACAGATTAGTTCTCGATCGCGCGATATAAAGGAAAAGGTGTACATCAAAGTATTTTGTAAAGAGCTGAAATTATGCGCGCATATGTATATCGCGTGACAATACAATATTATGATGACTTGTCTGATGATTGAGCTGGAAGGTGGCCATAAGAACTCCGTAATAAAACGACGCAACCCCGTTGAGTTTGGGCTTATTTGTTTTGTGTTGACAAGACCTTTGGACTCACAATAAAAGCTTGTACAAAAAATTATTTTTTATATAAAACCTTATTTATTTATTTATTTTATACATTCGGATGACCAACAGCTGTAATTACATAATATATTGCAAAGTAGCAAACAAAAAGCCAATAAAACGTTTTCACAGATAGAAACACAATACAGTTAGAAATTTACGGGAACGCCAAAAAAAACGCTAAGTTGAGTAGGTAGGTACTAAGATTTACATAGTCAGTTGAAATAAATTTTACGATAAGAGAATATATTATAATAAGACAAAGTACTAAGAGAAATTGAGTTAACCACCTTTAAAGAAAGAGTCGTACAGTAGACGTTATTTTTTATTCTTTTAGTTTAGTTTAGACTTATTTTCTTTTTCTGAGTATTTATTACCTATTTGATATTTATGTGCTCTGTGGCGCAGTGGTCAACACACCAGACTGCTACACGGAGGTCCCGGGTTCGATCCCCGGTCAGGTCAAGATGGAAAATGTTTTTTTTTAGTTTGACCTGGGTCTAGGATGTTTATCTATATATGTATTTATTATAAAATTAGTATCGTTGAGTTAGTATCCCATAACACAAGTTTCGAACTTACTTTGGGGCTAGCTCAATCTGTGTGGTTTGTCCATATATATTTATTTATTTATTTATGTCATATCATCATCAGGTCTTTTTAGTCTCCACTGCAGGGGCACGACCCCGACTCTGCCGGGAACTACACGGGTATATCTTCTATCACGTCTAATCTCAACCTGCGTTCACAAATGAAATGTGTTTAGAGAGGATTATTCTATACGTTAGAAATATTATAGACTAGCTTCCGCTTGCGGCTTCGCCCGCGTGGACGTCGGTTATCACACTTCGGTACCAAAATGTATTTCCAACCTTATGATTCAAAGTATCTCCATGCCAAATTTTAGTCCAACCGATTCAGCTTGAAAAGGTAACAGATAGACAGAGTTACTTTCGAATTTACCTATATAATATTAGTATGGATTGAGTTTCCAGCGTAGTCAAAAGTGGTTCATATTTACTAGCTATACCTAGTAAAAAAATTCATGGAAATTGGAGCAGATTTTAAATGTTTTCCATAAAAACTTTCAATCCATATTTTGCACCCTTAGGGGGTGAATTCTAATAAACCATAAAACATGTAAGTATTCAATGAAATGTTTTTAAGAGCATGAATCTCAATTTTTTACAAAATCGATGCCGATTTAAGGATTTTCCACTCAAACTTTAAACCCCGTTGTCACCCCTAAAGCACCCTAAAGGGTAATTTTTTTTCAAAATCCCTTAGTGTTCGTCTGCTTTTTGAGTTTAAAGATATTAAATTTCATGGAAATCGGAGTACCTACTTCGTTTTTAAATATTTTCCATACAAACTATCAATCCCTCTATTTTACAACATTTGGGGATGGATTTTAGAAAACCGGAATATACGTGTTTGATTATGTGTATTTAGGAGCTATAGTAAAATGGAAATTGGAGCAGATTTTAAATATTTTCCATACAAACTATCAATCCCTCTATTTTACAACATTTGGGGATGGATTTTAGAAAACCGGAATATACGTGTTTGATTATGTGTATTTAGGAGCTATAGTAACATGGAAATTGGAGCAGATTTTAAATATTTTCCATACAAACTATCAATCCCTCTATTTTACAACATTTGGGGATGGATTTTAGAAAACCGGAATATACGTGTTTGATTATGTGTATTTAGGAGCTATAGTAAAATGGAAATTGGAGCAGATTTTAAATATTTTCCATACAAACTATCAATCCCTCTATTTTACAACATTTGGGGATGGATTTTAGAAAACCGGAATATACGTGTTTGATTATGTGTATTTAGGAGCTATAGTAAAATGGAAATTGGAGCAGATTTTAAATATTTTCCATACAAACTATCAATCCCTCTATTTTACAACATTTGGGGATGGATTTTAGAAAACCGGAATATACGTGTTTGATTATGTGTATTTAGGAGCTATAGTAAAATGGAAATTGGAGCAGATTTTAAATATTTTCCATACAAACTATCAATCCCTCTATTTTACAACATTTGGGGATGGATTTTAGAAAACCGGAATATACGTGTTTGATTATGTGTATTTAGGAGCTATAGTAAAATGGAAGTTGGAGCAGATTTTAAATATTTTCCATACAAACTATCAATCCCTCTATTTTACAACATTTGGGGATGGATTTTAGAAAACCGGAATATACGTGTTTGATTATGTGTATTTAGGAGCTATAGTAAAATGGAAATTGGAGCAGATTTTAAATATTTTCCATACAAACTATCAATCCCTCTATTTTACAACATTTGGGGATGGATTTTAGAAAACCGGAATATACGTGTTTGATTATGTGTATTTAGGAGCTATAGTAAAATGGAAATTGGAGCAGATTTTAAATATTTTCCATACAAACTATCAATCCCTCTATTTTACAACATTTGGGGATGGATTTTAGAAAACCGGAATATACGTGTTTGATTATGTGTATTTAGGAGCTATAGTAAAATGGAAATTGGAGCAGATTTTAAATATTTTCCATACAAACTATCAATCCCTCTATTTTACAACATTTGGGGATGGATTTTAGAAAACCGGAATATACGTGTTTGATTATGTGTATTTAGGAGCTATAGTAACATGGAAATTGGAGCAGATTTTAAATATTTTCCATACAAACTATCAATCCCTCTATTTTACAACATTTGGGGATGGATTTTAGAAAACCGGAATATACGTGTTTGATTATGTGTATTTAGGAGCTATAGTAAAATGGAAATTGGAGCAGATTTTAAATATTTTCCATACAAACTATCAATCCCTCTATTTTACAACATTTGGGGATGGATTTTAGAAAACCGGAATATACGTGTTTGATTATGTGTATTTAGGAGCTATAGTAACATGGAAATTGGAGCAGATTTTAAATATTTTCCATACAAACTATCAATCCCTCTATTTTACAACATTTGGGGATGGATTTTAGAAAACCGGAATATACGTGTTTGATTATGTGTATTTAGGAGCTATAGTAACATGGAAATTGGAGCAGATTTTAAATATTTTCCATACAAACTATCAATCCCTCTATTTTACAACATTTGGGGATGGATTTTAGAAAACCGGAATATACGTGTTTGATTATGTGTATTTAGGAGCTATAGTAACATGGAAATTGGAGCAGATTTTAAATATTTTCCATACAAACTATCAATCCCTCTATTTTACAACATTTGGGGATGGATTTTAGAAAACCGGAATATACGTGTTTGATTATGTGTATTTAGGAGCTATAGTAAAATGGAAATTGGAGCAGATTTTAAATATTTTCCATACAAACTATCAATCCCTCTATTTTACAACATTTGGGGATGGATTTTAGAAAACCGGAATATACGTGTTTGATTATGTGTATTTAGGAGCTATAGTAACATGGAAATTGGAGCAGATTTTAAATATTTTCCATACAAACTATCAATCCCTCTATTTTACAACATTTGGGGATGGATTTTAGAAAACCGGAATATACGTGTTTGATTATGTGTATTTAGGAGCTATAGTAACATGGAAATTGGAGCAGATTTTAAATATTTTCCATACAAACTATCAATCCCTCTATTTTACAACATTTGGGGATGGATTTTAGAAAACCGGAATATACGTGTTTGATTATGTGTATTTAGGAGCTATAGTAACATGGAAATTGGAGCAGATTTTAAATATTTTCCATACAAACTATCAATCCCTCTATTTTACAACATTTGGGGATGGATTTTAGAAAACCGGAATATACGTGTTTGATTATGTGTATTTAGGAGCTATAGTAACATGGAAATTGGAGCAGATTTTAAATATTTTCCATACAAACTATCAATCCCTCTATTTTACAACATTTGGGGATGGATTTTAGAAAACCGGAATATACGTGTTTGATTATGTGTATTTAGGAGCTATAGTAACATGGAAATTGGAGCAGATTTTAAATATTTTCCATACAAACTATCAATCCCTCTATTTTACAACATTTGGGGATGGATTTTAGAAAACCGGAATATACGTGTTTGATTATGTGTATTTAGGAGCTATAGTAACATGGAAATTGGAGCAGATTTTAAATATTTTCCATACAAACTATCAATCCCTCTATTTTACAACATTTGGGGATGGATTTTAGAAAACCGGAATATACGTGTTTGATTATGTGTATTTAGGAGCTATAGTAACATGGAAATTGGAGCAGATTTTAAATATTTTCCATACAAACTATCAATCCCTCTATTTTACAACATTTGGGGATGGATTTTAGAAAACCGGAATATACGTGTTTGATTATGTGTATTTAGGAGCTATAGTAACATGGAAATTGGAGCAGATTTTAAATATTTTCCATACAAACTATCAATCCCTCTATTTTACAACATTTGGGGATGGATTTTAGAAAACCGGAATATACGTGTTTGATTATGTGTATTTAGGAGCTATAGTAACATGGAAATTGGAGCAGATTTTAAATATTTTCCATACAAACTATCAATCCCTCTATTTTACAACATTTGGGGATGGATTTTAGAAAACCGGAATATACGTGTTTGATTATGTGTATTTAGGAGCTATAGTAACATGGAAATTGGAGCAGATTTTAAATATTTTCCATACAAACTATCAATCCCTCTATTTTACAACATTTGGGGATGGATTTTAGAAAACCGGAATATACGTGTTTGATTATGTGTATTTAGGAGCTATACTAACATGGAAATTGGAGCAGATTTTAAATATTTTCCATACAAACTATCAATCCCTCTATTTTACAACATTTGGGGATGGATTTTAGAAAACCGGAATATACGTGTTTGATTATGTGTATTTAGGAGCTATAGTAACATGGAAATTGGAGCAGATTTTAAATATTTTCCATACAAACTATCAATCCCTCTATTTTACAACATTTGGGGATGGATTTTAGAAAACCGGAATATACGTGTTTGATTATGTGTATTTAGGAGCTATAGTAACATGGAAATTGGAGCAGATTTTAAATATTTTCCATACAAACTATCAATCCCTCTATTTTACAACATTTGGGGATGGATTTTAGAAAACCGGAATATACGTGTTTGATTATGTGTATTTAGGAGCTATAGTAACATGGAAATTGGAGCAGATTTTAAATATTTTCCATACAAACTATCAATCCCTCTATTTTACAACATTTGGGGATGGATTTTAGAAAACCGGAATATACGTGTTTGATTATGTGTATTTAGGAGCTATAGTAACATGGAAATTGGAGCAGATTTTAAATATTTTCCATACAAACTATCAATCCCTCTATTTTACAACATTTGGGGATGGATTTTAGAAAACCGGAATATACGTGTTTGATTATGTGTATTTAGGAGCTATAGTAACATGGAAATTGGAGCAGATTTTAAATATTTTCCATACAAACTATCAATCCCTCTATTTTACAACATTTGGGGATGGATTTTAGAAAACCGGAATATACGTGTTTGATTATGTGTATTTAGGAGCTATAGTAACATGGAAATTGGAGCAGATTTTAAATATTTTCCATACAAGTTGAATTCTAATAAACCATGAAACACGTGATCAATTAAATATTTTTATAAATTTTTATCAAAATCGATGCAGATTATAAATATTTTCCATACAAAGTTTAACCCCCTATTTCATCCCTTTAGGGTTAAAATTTTTCAAAATCCCTTCTTAGTATGCGTCCGCTTTTTGAATTTAAACAACTGTCCAAATTTCACGTCACGTACTGTGCGTGCGTCTTACTTCTCTTTTTATATTATAGATTATGACAAAAAAATCTCCAGAGTTTTTTTCAATAATATCTCGTTTAAATTTGTATGTAATTATATTATCTGTTGTACAAATATTACATGTAAAATAGGCAGAGCTGATGCTAAAAGCATTCTCTAACCATCAAACCTTCATGTAGATTGGACAGGTTTATGTGGGTGTTAATAAATATCTACAGGGTATTTTTTTTTTAATTTATGGCTTGACGCTACTGCGTATTTAGCCAGGAACAAGTTAATTGAACGTGGAAAATTCTTTTTTCCTAACAAGTTACAATTAAATTAATTAGGCCTTTGATTGCTTTAAGGGAGCTTCTGGCGACAAATCTATACGAGTCCACTGGTTTTCATAGCCGATTGAGTGGCGGACGGCGCCCGAAGAGGCCCACACAGTCCGCAAAACAAATATCACTACAGCCGTACTATGACTGTCTACTTTAACTATTTCATATATTGGTTCATGAGCATGAGCATATATAACACCAAACAACACCAATTTCATATTATAAGGTCCACTAAAATCAATTTGCAAAATAATTTAAAGAAAACCCCAACCAAACACCTTGACTTCCCGCCAAAAAAAAGAAAAACCATCTACAGGGTTACTTACTAGTATCTAACGCATAACCTTATTGGTGCAAGTTCAGTCCATGATACTGAATTACTTTCCATAAAAAATCAATATCGAAAAGCGAAAAGAAAAATCGGCTTTCCATACATATCAGCACTCAGCCAAATGGATTTTTTATGGGAAGATGATTTTTTTTTCGTTTTTCTATAATGTTTTTATGGAGTTTGTGTTTTTTTAGTTTATGGAGTTTTTTTAAGTAGTTTAGTATCATGGACTGAACTTGCACTTGACTTGGTAGATTGATAAGCGGATTCAAAGCTAAATGTAAACAGATTTTCATATAATGAATGGAAAATATTGAATTTTTCTTAAGCTCAAACATTTGAAAGAGAAGCATAACATCGCAATCGAATCTAAAATTAGATGTTTACCTTTCAGATTCTGCCACTTTGACAGAAAAAAAACAATGCCTAGGTACTTGGAAATGTCGTCAAGTTTTCCTTCCTATGTATAAAATTCGTCCCCCAAAATACAAATGAAAAACTAAGTCAAAAATAAATTATTTAGTACTGTTAAGAGAATAAAACGTCCAAAATAGTGTCACTTGTCATTAAATAAGACATATTTATTATTCGTTAACTAATTTTTGGTTACTAGTTGTAAAACTTTTCGCACAAATAGATTCCCAAAGAGGGTTGACGTTAGGCAGGCGGCCGGTCTATCGGTCGGCACTATCACGAATGTGTGTAAATGACTGATGTCAACTTGATTTGGGCGGATACATTGCACAAGACTACGTCACGAATGTCACGAAAAATGTTACTACCTACTGATTGTTATTTTCAGTATATTTAAGGACTTTCTAAATTAGTTAATGAATAATAAAATTTTGACGACCTCCGTGGTGTAATGGTTAACACGCTAGACCGCTAATCTGGAGGTTCTGGGTTCGATCCCCAGCCAGGACAAGTTGGAAAATGGCCTTTTTCAAATTGTCCTGGGTCTTGGGTGTTCTCTATATATGTATTTTTCGTAAAATATAGTATGGTTGAGTTAGTATCCCATAACACAAGTTTAAAACTTACTTTGGGGCTGGCTTAATCAGTGTGATTTGTCCAAAAAAAAAATACTAAGTTACAGGTCGCGCCAAACTTCTAGTTCGCTCTGAAATTGCTTCACTCAGGTTACAAACAGGGACAGAATATTTACCACAATAATATTTTTTTCAGAATGATTGTAAGAATGTTATGATATTATATATTATCGTTTCAGTTTCGGCACTTGGGGAAAAATTCTTTCGTGTGTTCTAAATTCCGAAATGCATTCCGGCTGTTCTCGCCTCCATTTCTCGCATTTCTCAACCGATTCGCGTGAAATATTTGTGAGCAGGTTTGATAATTCAGGCTAGCTCAATCTGTGTGATTTGTCCGTATATACATAAATAAATAAATAAATAAATATATAGGGACAAATCACACTGATTAAGCTAGCCCCAAAGTAAGTTATTAAAACTTGTGTTATGGGATACTAACTCAACGATACTATATTTTATGATAAATAAATATATACCCAAGACCCAGGACAATTTGAAAAAGGCCATTTCCCAACTTGCCCTGGCTGGGGAACTAACCCAGAACCTCTGGATTACCGGTCTAGCGTGTTAACCATTGCGCCACGGAGGTCGTCGTCACATATAGAGGATTTGCTATACATTCCCGTAGTAAATCGAACCACGATCTAGACTAGACCGTTATAAACAGTCAAACTTGAGTAAGTGAAAACTGGATAAGCGAAAAAACTCTATTAATGAGAGTATTTACCAGGTCCCGTCATTTTGCCCTCCTAAAACCTCTATATGTGAGAAACATAAAACCTGTATAAGTGACAGCCACTTTCCACGCGTGAACCTCTTCAAGTGAGATTGTTACTTGCCTATACCTCTATAAGCGACAGTTAAACGCGTTTAACTTTTGCTATTTATGACTCATTCTTAAATTTCCAGGGACTCTTATTCAATTCAAACCAAATGTGCGTCTGTTATTGTGTTCTATAGTTTTAGGAACTTACATTGTATTTGAATGGCCAAATGTGCGTCTGTTATTGTTTTGTTATTATAGTTCGAGGAACTTGTCCGCTACCAAACTAACCTAGGTAATTGGACGAGGTTACTGGTTTACAAAGAGTTCATCACATTATGTAAACTAACTAAACAAAATAACGAACGAACCTATAATCGATGTAAATGGAAGCAATTTCACAGAATCAAATTAGCTATGTGTTACCAAATTAAATAGACGATGCGTTTACACTGAACGATGCCTGGCAGGCATATTTGCGAATAATTACATTAGGCTCTTACAGGTACCTATATCGTATATTTGATTTTGTTTAAGAGGCTCGGGGAAACTAGTTATTTAACAGCAGACAAGGTTTGAAATTAGCTGTTCTATAGTCGCGTCAACTCGTGAATGGTTGCCGCCAGTAGGGCCTGGTCAGCTCGACTCCGTTTTTAGGGTTCCGTACCCGAAGGGTGCAAACGGGACCCTATTAATGAGACTCCGCTGTATGTCTGTCTGTCCGTCTGTCCGTCTGTCCGTCTGTCCGTCTGTCCGTCTGTCCGTCTGTCCGTCTGTCAGCGTTTTTAACTTGATCTTCATAATGGCATTAACTAGATACTTGAAATTTTCACCAATTATGTATTATTATGACCACAATAACAACAAATACTAAAAATAAAATAAAGTTAAAAATTAAAGGGGGTCGTCATACAAGAAACGTGTTTCTTCAGCGTTTTAAAACATTGTACGCTGGTACGGAACCCTTCATGTACGAGTCCGACTCTCACTTGCCCGTTTATTTAAGACAATTCAGTGTAAGGTACATGTTTCTGTCAATTGGATTTAGCACTCGTTCGCAAGCCTTACATATTATATTATGATAACAACTTATGGCATAATAGATGTCTTTGTAAATTGAAAAAGCTCTTCTGGCGCATATATACCTAGGCGACTAATACTGTGTAAATGAGTTTCTTTCGGCGTTTCTTCTCAGGAGTGGTCGTTGCGAAACGTCGGTAGCTTTTTTTAAATAATAAGTATAATTTATATGTGAATAAACATAACACGTAATGTACACTAAAATTATTGACGTGTAAAAGTGCCTGCGAAGGCCTAATGCCTAATCCGCTAGATGACACCAAGTCAAATCAGATATTCTTTTTAAGGCCGTACCTGAGTTTTCCGGGGTCCAGTGCTGCCCCCATTTAAAATAAGTCATTTTAAAGAAAACGGAGACATCATTTAAAATTTTGCTACTACCAAGCCTTAGATAAATAACCCTTTAAAGTATTTTATGAACTACTGTTTACAGTTTAAAGTGAGAACGCTAAGTTTTACAACGCACATTTGCGAAAAACGTTAACTTTTGGCAAATGTGCGTAGTAGGTACAGCTTAACGTTCTCATTATAAACTGTAAACAGTAGTTCACAAAATAGTTTTAAGGGTTATCTAGGACTTAGTAGTAGCAAAGTCTTAAATGATGTCTCCGTTTTCTTTAAAATGATTTATTTTAAATGGGGGCAGCACTGGACCCCGGAAAATTGAGGTACGGCCTTAAACGTCAAAAACAAACATTTTCTAAGGGGTGTGTATGAAAATCAGAACCGTGACGTCATAGTTTTGTGGAGTCAAATAGCGCTCTGAATACTTATCAGTTTTTCTGCATTAATAATAGTTATATAAAATTATGTTGAAAAAGGATATGATCAATGACAAGTGACACTATTTTGTAACGTTTAATTCTCTTAACAGTAGCAAATAATTTATTTTTGACCCAGTCTTCTACCCTAATTCTTCATTCCACCTAACTCATTTAATATTCGGTTTCACTAAAAATCAGCGAGTATTGATTTTTTTCAAATCAGACTGAAAAGTTGAGTGAAAACCGTTTTTAGGGTTCCGTAGTCCACAAGGAACCCTTATTGTTTCGTCATGTCCGTCCGTCCGTCCGTCTGTCTGCTGTCCGCTACTGCACGTCACGAAAATTGGTGAGATAGATATTGAAGTTCCAAAAGTTGGTTTTTAAAATTATAAAAAAATGTTTTTTTTTTCAGCCAACCGTCCCATACAACGAAAAGTGAATTTAAAAAATTAAATTGGACTAACCCTGACGTGTGGGGTATCGTTAAAAAGGTCTTTTAAAATGCAATAAAAACTGCTTGAAACTATGTAGATCAAACCCCCCAGTCTTGAGATAAACTAATACAAAGTTAAAATTTGAGGTGTCCACCGTAACTTTTGAAATATTACTAAAATAATTCTAAAAAAAATTGTGGTATGTACCTTAAAGTATGTACTTTCAATTAAAACTATAGCGGTCTCGGTATTATAGATAGTTATTTTTTAATACGTCATAAATCGTAAACCGCAATTTACCTTTAGCACTTTTATATTATGTTACTTGCTGCTACAGGACCCTTCATGGGCAAGTCCGACTCGCACTTATTTTTGAGAAATAAGTTGTAGTAGTATAATTTAAGCAAAAACATTCACAATATGGGACCTACCATGCCTTAAATCTTATTTCTATTTTCCGTAGCAGTCGCTACAAGGTGGCTACGATTCCGTAGCGCCATTTCCGTAGCTGTCTACGATCTACGCCTACGACGCTACGAGCGATAACCGGTGTTTACAAAAAGACACTAACGTCATATATCGACAAATCGATGTAGATACTTGAACTGGGTATCGCCGAGAGCTTTTATTTATATCCCAACGTTGGTATACGAAAGCTGTTTCTTATAAGTTACGTATATACAGGGTCTAACGAAATATAAAAATTATTTTATTAAAATATGTTTCTTGGGGAAAGTTGTTCAGTATTATTGAGCGAATTCACCTTTGTAATAGTTCCATAGTTTCAGTATACATATTTTGTTACAATTTATATAGGATATTTTATTATGGTTACTCGCTTCAGTACTTCAACCTGCGATGCAAGTGTAAACACCAATTTTCAAATTTATTTATATTAAAGTTTTACAAAAGTTGTACAATACAGGTCACATAATAAGTTAAGTATACCACCCCGGACAGTACCAGGCTCAAATGAACCCATTAGACTAGCGGCATTAACTCTTTGGATGGCAATGGAAATAATAAATCTATACATGATATTAAATGTTATACAGGGTGATTTGGAACCTCCTAGCAATATTCAAGGACTCTGAGCAAAATTAAAATCCATATTCCGTCATATGTACCTTGTTTTGTAATAAAAACCAACTCCCATTTGAATGTCAACGCCCGCGGGCTCGTGTCGTCGTGGCGAGTGGGGAGGACGATGGCCGCGTATATAGTAAAGTCTAGGGGTAGTAGGGTAGCCTTTTACCCCCAAAGTAAGTTTAAACTTGTGATATGGTATACTGTACTTACTTAACGATATCATATTCATTTTACAATAATAACAATAATATATTTGAGATCCTCTTAACGAGCCTTTCATTTGATATATGACACAGTAAGGTTTGCAAAACTTTTTTTTTAACTTCCTAATTTGTCCCCCGAAAATGACCCCTATTTTAAAAAAACATTTATTTACTTTGTTCGGGTCATAGGATTACAACATTCTACCAAATTTCACCTGATTCGGTCCAGTAGATTCGGAGAAAATTAGCTGTGACAGATGGACGGACAAACAGACGCACGAGTGATCCTATAAGGGTTCCGTCCTTTTATTTTTTGTACGGAACCATAAGTTTTTTTTATTTTTTGTACGGAACCCTAAAATGCCATTTTCTAACTTGCACTAACTTGCCTGGGATCGAAGCCAGAACTTTTGGAATAGTGGGCTGGCGTTAACCACTACGCCATGGAGTTCGTATTAAATTAGATGGCATAACGTCTTTGCATAAAGTACGCACCCCTTTTCTGTTAACTGTACCTCCCTCTTCTTACGACATCATACTAAACACATGTCAACAACCATTATTAAAGTGAAGTAAACAATTGTTATCAAACAAATTATTACAGTCAAGTTAACACTGTCAACATCAACAACATAGATTAATTTTATATAAATGCTGAAGTCATAAGAACTGTGAAACTTTCCGAGTGTCGGGAAAGAGCTATACTTATATTATGTTTGTAAAACCAGAGGACACACCACATATAACTGTTTTGACCCGTTCAATTGTACCTTACATTTAAGCGTTTGTGTACATTTGTGTATGTACAGAAATAAGAGTCTAAGAGAAACACTCGCAACACCTGAAGTGGAAATGGCCAGGTCATGTAGCACGCGCGCCAAACGACAGATGGACGAAGCGAGTCACTACATGGGTAGGCCTCAACAACCGCAGAAGTAGAGGGCGCTCTAGAGAGAGATGGGCGGACGACATACAAAAGAACGCCGGAAAAAACTGGTTACAAAAAGCAGAGGACAAAACCGAGTGAAGACATCTGGAGGAGGCCTATACCCAGAAAGGGGCCTAGACATATAATAACAACATATGTAGTAAATAGTGAAAGAATGTGAAATATGTCAAGAAAAATAAAAGGCTTATTTATTTACATTTAGGCGTTGCCTCCACGGGCGAGAGAATCGTGACGATATGATCGTCGCGCCACCTAATTGGGTAGTTTCCCGGGTCAAAAATAAATTATTTGGTACTGTTAAGAGAATAACACGTCACAAAATAATGTCACTTGTCATTGATCACATCCATTTTGAACGTGATTTTAGATTTATTAATGCAGAAAAACGGATATTATGAGCGCTATTTGACTCCAAAAAACTATGATGTCACAGTCCAATATTTCAAACAAATATCGTAGAACATTTTTGTTTTGACGTTTAGAAAAAAGTGTCTGATTTGACTTGTTGGAAACTAGCGTATTGGCCGATGATTGAAAATGATCAACTGATTCTCGTGAAATTTTATAAGCAGGTTCGAAGATTATATAGAATTATTTTGTCAATTCAGTTTTTGGAAATTTTTCAAAACGGTGGAGATATATGGTTTAAAACTTTAAGAAAATCAAATTTCAGCCATTTTGAACAACTTTCAAATATGTCATAAAACTTTTTTAGGTCTTTTTTGTCTGAACAAGTCATACTTTGCCGACAACTTATTTTATTTCTATCCTCATTTTCTATTTTTCGTTTATTTATAAACGTGACCAACAGCGATACAGTTTCTAATATTCAATTCAATTCAAAATATCTTTACTCGTATTGTCATAGGAAAATTATAATATCTCTTAATAATAGTTACTTTCTTTTGTTTTGCACAAATGTTGACGTCAAATCGTTACTTACAGCTAAGTTTATGCCGCTTCTTAGGCGCTAGTGCAGAAGAAGACCGTTACCGTTAATATCATTGGTAACGTTATCTGATTACCGGTAAATAGTGGGAAAAATACCGTTACCCAGCATAACGTTATCTTTGCTGATAACGTTAACGCCGTTTGACAGAATTAACGTTACCAGATTTTTAACGGTATTCCAAGCCCTGGTTGCTAGCCGCATTGCCTATTAATATGATTCGCATTTTCGTCCATTATAAGTTTTTTTCTTTTCTCCCAGACCATTATGGAAGAACAGTTTTTAATAGTTACAAAGTATACTGATACACTAAACTAAGCAGGCCGAACATTTTAGGTCCTGCGGCTCTAAGCAGACAGAGCCCAGGAGTGCTATTTTTCATTTAGGGACTCAGCAAAACACAAAACGTGTAGTTGTCCAAGTCACCACTCGCGTTCCGACGCATTGCATCGTATTTTTGAATCCGTCGTGTCAGCGATAAGTAATATTGTGTTACGCAGAAAATATCATAAATTTGTCAATGGTTTTCTATACATTTCAACAAAAATAAAAAAGCAGCGTGAAACGGAACTGATACTCCATGGAACGTTTCTTTGACATTTGTACGCTACAAATGTCAAAATTACAAGTGGTCTAGACGGTCTAGACCACTCGTTGCAAATCCTTCGCATACTCGTACGATCAATTCAAAAATGCGCCCGTTTGGAAACACTCGCGAAAATCATTCGTAATGTTAGTCCTTGAATGTAAAATAGCACTCCAGAGCCGTTAAACCCAAATACAATTTTTTGCGTGATGGTGGGCGAGAAGGTGGAAAAAGGAATCAAAATAGTAAGAGGTTGCTAGCCTCAACGCCTATTATATTCTATATTTCTCTTTTCCACGAACTATTCATAAATAGAACTAAGAGTAACAATTAACTTGAAACACGCTTAAAATGAACGTGATATTACCTTTAGGTAGGATTTAATTTGCGCTGCCATTTTGTATCAGATACACCGACCATGGTTCAACTTTATACAATAATTATTATGCAATGCGATAGTTTAAAAGCTGTTGTAGTGTAGTGAATTTTGTTGCGAAACTGTTTATTTCCATTTTGGTAGAATAGAAAATATACTATACCCGCTCATAGTCTCGTAGCTACTTCGCAGACCTACGTCGTAGACTGCTACAACTACATAAAAGGCGCTACGACATCATACCAAAAGTAGCGCTTTTAAATAAAAAAAGGTTGAGTATTATACAATTATAATACTCAACCTTTTTTTATTTAAAAACGAAAAAAACAGTTTTTGTACAAGCTTTTATTTTGAGACCAAAGTACTCATCAAAACGAGATAATAGGCCCAACCTCGCTAGGTTTTATTCGTTCCATTACAGAATTCCTACAGCTACCTACCGATCTACTCTCTTCTTCTTCATCTGAGAGCGTTCCCGGTTGCATCCACAGCACTGTGCTGCTTCAGAGCCCGGAGTGGGCTTTCCATTTTTCTTTTCCAAATATAACATGCATATCAATATTCACCTACGGACGCCAAAGACCTTGTGAAGTGGAAAAAAAAAAATTCCAAAACAGAAAAAATATTTGGCTAATAGTTTTACGACCGCCCGCCTGCCTGATGACAACCGTCTTTGGGAATGCATTTGTGTAAAAAGTTTTCATCCGGCTGCCGCCCGACGTTAGCAAAGCAGAAAGAGAGCCCAGGCTCTTTCTGCTTAGAGCCGCAAGATTTAAATGCTTTGTCCACACCATTAGGGATAAAGACGTGATAGTGTAGGTATATACAAAAACTAACCAAACCATAGGTACTTATCACTAGATCTACAAAAATTAACCGAACCACATCCCCAGATTTCGCAATCAGTATTACAAAACATTCTAATAGAAAATTTTCATTTGTGGATAAAAACGAATTAAATTTCCTCAAAATATGGGCATAGCAAAGATTTAAAAAAAAATATTCATGCGTACAAAAAAAAAATTGTTTTCCCTGTGCATTATCTTTATGAAGGCACTCGTAAGATTACCCCTGTAATTTGATTCTTTTGGAAATTTAAGTCGTGTTTTTAGGGTTCCGTAGTCCGACAAGGAACCCTTATAAGATCGTTCAGTCCGTCCGTCCGCCCGTCCTAGTCTGTCACAGCAGAATATCTTCTACGTTTATGGACTGATTTGCATGTAACTTGGTTCGAGGATACTTCACATATAGATCTCATTTTTAAAAATACAAAAAATTAAAATTACCCCTTTTTAAGGGTACCTCCCCATACATGTAAAGGGGGGGGGGGGTGAATTATTTTTTTTAGTGCTCCCCTTTGTGTGGGGTATCGTTGAAAAGGACTTTGAAAATAAGGTAGGGTTTTGATACAACACTTTTTTATCAGCTTTACCATTTGCGAGATATATCCCGCCAAAGTCGTTTACGCGGTGTCCCCCCCCTGTAATTTCTAAAGTCTTGGACCTATAAACTTCAAATCACTTACGTAAAGAAACAGGCACGGAAACTCTTATTTAAAATTGTTTCGGGTATCCTGTGATGAATACTTTTGAAATTATAAATAAAATAAAAATATATACTTTTTTCCAAAAGAACAGTATTAAACTTACAAAGTAAACTTAAAAAGTTTTTTTACATATTTTACTGTTAGGACTGAATGAAGTTTAATAATTTATAAATAGGTAAATCATTTAAATATTACTTAGAAGTAGAAAAAAACACACGCGGCGACAGACAAAATGAGCCGCGGCGCGGTCTAGGTGCGCGGTGCGGTGTGGAGGGGGAGGTGCTCGAGTTTAGAACCCGAAAGCGGGCAGCTTTGATATACTCCCTAGATAGAGCGCAGAAACGCAAATAGCAACCAAAAAAGTATCCAACAGGGAAAAGGCTAGGGAGATGATGATGATGCAAAAAATGCAAAACAGCGCGGTGCCAAAAATGACTACGGAACCCTACTTTATGCGTGGTCCGACACGCACTTGGCCGGTTTTTTCCCAATTTCCTTTATTTTGGAAATTGCGAATTACAATAAAATAATGATGATAAGTATATTATTGATGTTTAAATAAGTCTGTTAATTAATACCTATTCTATACCTTGTCGAATCAATGATAACGTAGGTATTATGTTTGTCAAATAACATTTTATTTCATTTACCACCAGATAACCACCGACGCTAGTCCGCTACTCAGAGGTTCTGGGTTGTAAATGGTCTTTATAGCGCCGGCTAGTTCGCTATGCGGGTTTTTGGGCGGTTTAAAGTAAAGTTCAGGACACACTGGTTAACACTAAAAAACTTTATTTTTACACATAGAATAATATTACAAAAGTTACTAAAAATTATAGAGCACGCGGCGTGGCTAAAGTCTACACTTAACACTAAACTAATTAACTAAGTTGGTGTGACGTGTAGCCGCGTCCGAGGTAAATTGCGTACTGATGCCATCCCTTGTTTAAGGGTGCGCGTGGGCAAGGGGCATTACCGTGCCGTGCGTATGGCGCGCAAATGCTAAACCTTGATTGGGAGGATCGTTTGGCGTGGGTCAGCGTCTCTACAATGCTTGGTACCTAATATGGTTGCCAGATGGTGGTTTCTAAGAACCCGAGACCTCTGAGAATTTGATGTGGGGAATTTTAGCTATGATGAATAAATACCACATGTTATATCATGGTTTTTGTGGTTTTCCGTACCCAAAGGGTGCCAATGGAATCCTATTACTGAGACTTCGCTGTCAGTCCGTCTGGCACAGGGCTCTATTTCTTTAACTGTAATAGCCATACACTTAAAATCACCGTTTATGTATTACTGTGGCCGTTACACAAAAAATAAAAATTATCGTATCGTCATACAAGAAACGTGACTTTTTTCAGAGTTTTATAACATTGTACGCAGGTACGGAACCCTCCATGAGTCTGACGACTCGCACTTGATCGGTTTTTATTTATATTTATTATTAAAAGAGGCGTACATTCTGTGACACTGTAGGTACAGAGAAAATCGTGTGGTGCATTCATTCAAATACAAAGTTATTTGATATACGCCTAGTTTTTCTTCTCGTTTCGCTCGGTTATTCAATGAAGAGATCAGAAATATAATTTTTTTAAATTCAATAATTGTATAAAGAAAGTGATGAGTGTAGATGAAGCGAGAGAGGTGTGTCAGGATCGTAGCAAGTGGAGATCCGTAGTCTCTGCCTACGCCTGTGGGAAAAAGGCGTGATAATATGTATGTCTATGTATGTATGTAAATTATAAGAAAATTGACAAAAAAATCAACCCTACACAAGTACTTAAAAGGTAAAATGTAAAAGGAAATTTTATTAATTTTAGGATATTTATGTACATATCAAAATTTTATACAAATAAGGATATTGATTGATATTTAAGATAAGTATATTACTTAGTACTCGTAGGTTACACGCGAATGGTGAACTTGCTTGCATTTTAGCAGTATCAGAACAGAGATCACCTGTTGCTTCCAAAACACGAGCCGTTTAATAATTCAAATGTAATCCAAGGTTCAAACCAAGATACTTCTGTGAAGGACACATTTTAATCAACATCGTCATCATCAGGTCCATCTCTGAGTCTGTACTACTAGAGCCATACTTAGCCAGAGCAGCCAGGCGAGGAGTCTCATATATTTTTGAATTAGTGTCTTTGTGAAACAATATGCGCATTTATTTGTTCAAGCTAGACATTTCACGAAATTGTATTAGACTCTTTTTAATCTAGTACTGACCAAAAAGTAAGAAAATATGTTTATGCAATTTAAAAAAATATTTATAACAAATTATCAAGTTATGCCGTATGGCTGCTAAAAAAGGGTTTATTTAATTATTGATGCAACTCGATGCATCAACAAATTGATGTATTATGTATGTTATAAAAGTCTTATTTGCATGCTATTGAATATGGATATTGCCGTGTGGTTCCCGACAGAGTAGAATAGGACTACTCCAAGACTTCCCGTGGATGTCATAGAAGGCGACTTAGGAAACACAAGTTAAACAAAGCTTATAAATATCAATGAGACCTCGCCAACCCGTCTGGCCAGCGAGAAGAGTGTAGGCCAAATCCTCTGACTGCTCTGGGCTCTAGTAGTACAGAGATGGTGGTGCTCTTGCAGTGGAGACTAAAAAAAGACCTGATTATGATGATGATGAATATGGCTAAATACGAAACCACTGTTTTTCATTGTATTTCCCAACACTTGTATTTGTACACTTTAGTAATCATGGTCCGTCAAAATTAAAAAAATATATACATTTTTTAAGAAAACACGTTCATTAAACAAACGGATACTAATAACATGCAGATAATTATTGAAATGAATAAAAATATTATAAGTATCATTAAATTTGAATTCGAAGATGTAATTAACTACTTAATCGATTATACAGAAAAATGATTTTCTTTAACTACTACTACGATTACTTTGTAAAGTGTCATTTTAATTCTAGCATTACGCATCATGACTGAACAAATATTTTTGGGCCATCGGTTAGATTATTAAAAAATATTGTACACGTATTTTTTCTTTCCTCTTAGAAACAATAAATAACGAAGATACAGCGCATTTAAATTTCGCATGTCACGCTTTCGTACGATTTTTACACATCGGTGACGTCACAAGCCCCCTCTCTGGAACTTTAATACTCTGTATCTTTATGAATTTTTACTTTTTTGATAAACTGAAAAATATGGGTACTTTATTTTTCGATAATCTAACTAACGAACTAATTAGAATAATACTTTTGTGACCCAGTCATCATCCCTATTCGTTGTTGACAATTTTTTACTGAACTGCAATTGAAATAGTGCATTGTATTTATTCTTTCACTCACAATCCTTTAGTTTTCAGTTTCGATATTCGAATTTAAACATTATTTTTGTTCCGATAAGAATAAAATAAAGGTTTCAAGGAATTAGACACCCAGATAGTTTTTCGTACACATTTATTGAAGAATTACAACAAAATGTAATTATTGTCCAAACACTGCAGCGTACATTAAAAAAAAACAATATTATCACAGTAGTTACATAAAGAAACCGAAACGCAATAAATTAGATAACACCTTAGACTATAACATTTTTTGAATCTGATTCACAAATAAGAAACTTAAAAAGGTTAATTTAATTTTTTTAATCAAGAAAAAGTATTCTCACATGGAAAGATATTACATGATTTAGTCATACATCACCCTCTTTTTATACAACTACACTTAAGCCCAATATAGAGGTATATATAAATATATATTTTAATGGTTTTATAGTTTTATTTTAGTCGAACCACATTTATTACCTTTGACTTGCACCTACTCATCACTACAAAATTAAGTTTTTAACGTCTGTTAGGAATGTTTTCTATTAAAAAGTCGTGATCATTAAGTGGAATGAAGCACACAAAATCTTTTTTTAAGGTTCATTTCACGCACCAAGCCTGCAATCGGCTAGGTCAATAATATAATCAAAGTAGGTCTGACCAGATCTTCCAAATCTTAGAGCAATCGCTCACAGTCACGGCATTCTGACCACTTGACCTCTAACAATGAACCATCCCACCTTCGAAGTCGCGTGCATTTCAAATTCCAAAAACAACCAGGACTTTAAAAAGTACTTTAATAAAAGATGAAGGCTGATACAGTGCCCGTTTGTTATAATCAATCATCTTATAATATAACTGATAATGTATAGAACATCAACTGTAAAAGAGTAGACACAATTAAGCAGAAATTAATATAAATTAGTATACCCCGCGCTACAGTGCATCTAGGAAACCTAGACCGGAGGGGTGACCTATCGATCTCTGATTCGAACATCTATATTTATGCTATAATCATGTTGTACAATCGTTTGAAGAGGGTGATGTTACAACATATGTATGCCTACATGTACTACCGTTTGACGTTGGTCAAACACAAATCTATACTACTTACATACACTACACACAACAACCACTTATTAATATGAACATAAATAAAGGTATGCATACTTTGAAATCTAAAAGAGTAGTTTTTGTAGGTTTAATTATAATTTTGATATGTAGAACTAAGTTTGATATGTATTAAACAGAATATTTCTTCTTCGAGACTTCGAGAGTTATATGTTATATTATAAACCATTTTAACTGAAGTTTAAATTTTAAATAATAAAATTACAATAGTTATTTTTTCGTCTCACTTCGTTTTGGATTTAATTCCAGAATATTGTGGGAACACCACTTAACTGGGGATAAGTCAGTTAACAAGCACCGAGCTAGTTAGCGTACCTAGTTAGTTCCAAATGCCATATTTAGTGCAGACGCACATATGTTAAAGTTCGAGGTGACGCCGCTGGGAAGGATAGGTACCTCTCATATTTATAAAAAATCTGTCCTCTTTTTTAAAACTGTCTTAGCGATAACAAAAATGATTCTAAGCTCAATTTTATGCGAAAGCTTGAATAAAGGTACGTAGACTTTTGACAATTTTAACAGAAAAAATCAGCGCATCTTTTATCGATACTGTACATAAATATGACATACTTTTTATGAATACAAAGGTAAAATGACAATATCTAAAACAAAATATTTAAAATTACCAACAAAGCCTAAAATGTCTATATGTCGCAGTTGGATGGTATAAACCGCTAATTCACTAAACCTCTAGTTGGTTGGCAATACAGCTCGGTTTTGTTAAAAGGTTGAATATCTTTCAGCTGGATTGTCAATGTGTCTCGTTTAACAAACCAGCTAACCACGTATAGACAGAATAGGTCATTTACAGGCATGTTATTATCAAACAAATTTATGATAGGGCAATTTATTGTTATTTTTTATATAACAAACCAAATGTTCTATTTGTTTAGATTCCTGTTAGTATTTGTTTATATTTATATTTTAGTAATTTACACCACAGATCGATCGTACAAATATCCTATTGAATTTCATAGAGGACTCGTTTTGAACACCACATAATTAAGCTTAATGGGTGATTGTAAATTTACTTACTTACTTTACTGAAATGAAACAAAAAGCAACTTAGAATAACATATTCTTGAATTCTAGTCTAAAATACGAGAGTGTAGCCTAGATGCTTTAAGCATCATATAATTATAGATATTATACTATCTTAGACTTATATATAAAAGTTGATTATATTAGGTGTTAGTAAGTACATACATTTGCAAAGGGTCGTGGTCTTTTTTAGTGCCCACTGCAGGAGGCAGTGGGGCCTAAAAAATTACCTGATGATGATGATGACATAAGTTTGCATAATTGTTTGCAAAACAAAAACTAAGTAGTAACTTTGCTAAAATACTTGTCTGTTTTTCGTCTAAGCAAGGTTTGTGCAAGCTTTGCTTTGAATCGAAACTAAAACCAGTCAAACAAATCCTTCAAAATTGTATTATAACTATTTTACATCCTATATTACTATATATATTTTAATAAACAAAGGTAGACATTTTGTAAAAATATAAAAAAACCCTATATCTATCGGAAAATACATTTGAATAATATTTTAAACAAAAAGTCAAATTATTCCAAACATGGTTTCAAAATTTCCAAAAAAACTAAATTAATTCCAAAGATAAAAAATAAATGAACACAATGACTTAATCACTTACTTAGTAAAGGTGGGTAAATGTGAATGGTAAAAGTGGTAAATCGTAACACTTAATTTCTTCGTCAATTTACCCGTAAAATGATAAAATAGTAATTAAATTTAGATATTTTATTTAGTTTTCAATTTAGATTTAGTTTAGTTTTAGTTAGATTGTTACTATGGAAAGTTGTTCTAGATCAAATAATGTTTCTTAAAATAAAAGTAACTAAATGTTTATATAAATTATTATTTTTGAATTGGATTACATTGATCTTTTTTCAGAAATGACAAATTATGCTTAATCAATAAATAAGTTTATTTATTTTAATCTACAAATAACATGTTTTTATTTCTTCGGAATATTACGATCACAGAAATAGTATTGTTTGTTGTTCGACATTTTATGAAAAGGGTTTAAGCGGATTTTGAAATTAGACTCCTCAGTAAGAAGAAAGCGTCTTGTGTTATCGAATTCCACAAAAGAAGTTACTTTTACATTCGCATATGAAAATACGAATAATTAAAAAGGTTCCGTTCACATTTACCTTACACATTTACCCACGTTATTTAGTCTAATATTACCTACAGTCAACAAAGTTAATATTATGTCTAAATAAAAAAGTGTGATGTTTGTTTGTTTAAATTATTTTCGAGCATTTTAATGCAATTTTAATGAAAGTTAATATACATACCCAATGTTTGAACAGAACATTCATGTTGCGAACTTAGGCAAAGGTTTATTCAAGAAATAATATCTGAGTAATAATTTAGACACTGAATAAAGCTACAAAAAAAAAAACAATAGTAGGTTTATGCTTGATGGGTCCATCATTGTGCATACAAAAATAAATACAATGACTTAAGTGAAGTAATAATAAAAACTAGTCATATTTTGAAAAAGGAATTACGATTCTTATTAAACAATAAAAATGGTTTATTTGTTGTTACGAATGGCACACAGATTAACTTTATTGACTGCTTAGTCATATATTTGCTTAGTACCTAATTATCATAGAAAGCCTAATTAAGAAGCGCAACAAACCTATCATTTGAGCGTACTCTACTTGTGTAAGGCAACGGAATGCCGTCTATTACTAAGCCTATTCTAAGCGTACTAGGTAGCTGATTATATATAATAACTACTCTACTCGTATTTTGGCACAGAAATAAGTACATTAGAAACTTAAGCAAAAATGCAATATAACGTTACACGCGTCTTAACATTACTTAATTATGTTTAACAATATAACACTAACCTATATATACTTTTGCTTACAAGATTAAGAGAAAAACAATAACAATGAATTTGGAAACTTTAGAATAAAATAAGTACTTATTTATATTTTACGGGTAGAGTAATAAATAACCTGACTTGAATAATTACCAGAAAAGTTTTTTGAGCAATTGTTATGAAAACTGAAATATAACTAATAAATCAACTTATTATTTTGTTTTACATTACGGAAACCAATGGCACAACTTCATCTTACATTAACATGCAAAGAAAATTGTCTAACAAATACCAAAGTGAAAAAAATAACAGCATAAGCGCTGAGTATTTAAAAACCATAAAAAATAAAATTATCAGAACAAAACCGTTGAACTCGTCCGGATTCATCTTATTCAATTTCTGCCGCACGCTCACCGAATTCAGCTGACTTCTTGGAACTTTGGAATGGAGGCTTTTGAGCAAAACAGTGTGAAGATGCACCGGTAGTGGCTTTAAACTGGTTGCGAGCGCCTGGAGTGCGTCCTCATATGCCGCGTGATCATATCACGGCGGCAAGCAGCGTAGGGACACGTCGGGCAGCGGTACGGTTTCTCTCCGGTATGGGTCCGCTGGTGTGTCGCAAGGTGGTCGGAGCGCGAGAAGACTTGTCCACAAGCGTTGCAGGCGTACGGTTTAATGCCGCTGTGGAGCCGCGCGTGCCGCGTTAGCATGTCAGAGCGTGCGAACCTGCGACTGCATATGTCGCACTCGTATGCGCGGACAGCTTCTGGCGTCCGGTTGCGATGGCGGGACGCGACGTGTTTCGCTAGCCTGTCGTGCACAGCGAATGACTGACCGCAAGCGCCGCACGGGAACGCAGGCTGTGCGTCGGGCGCGTCGGACTTGACGGAGAGGTCTAACGGCGCGTCGTCTTGTTCTTTCGGCTGGTCGAGGAGAAGCCAGCGAGGGGGCGGGTAGTGGTTATTGTTGCGCATTTGGACGGCCAATTTGTCCAATAGGCGGGACAAACGCCGCCGCTTGTGTAGGTGGCGTGGGCTCGTCGGCACCGACACCTCGGCCATGCTATCTCCGCGCGCCAGCCCGTTCGGCGCCAGCGGTGGGCTCCAACCTAAAACAAACAAACACAGCAAATTAATAACACATATAATACTATCACGACTTCAATGCAAAAATCCCGTCAACTGTCTTATGTTTAGATGGTGATTTTTACACTTTCTGTTTTATTAAAATTAAATATTGAGCGCTCATTACAAAAGGGGTATGTTTTAGTCGTTTAGAGGAAATTTGCTTTTGTTCTAATGTTTTATAAGTCACCATTCCTTTGAAATAAGTTGGTTATTTACTGCACGCACTCTACTTCCTTATGGTCAATGCTGGAAACAGTGTAGGTTGCTTTTGAAGCAATATTACCACTGAGCTTTGACCTACTTGCCGCACACCACACATGGGTAGTTTCCTGGGTCAAAAATAAATTATTTGGTACTGTTAAGAGAATAGAACGTCACAAAATAATGTCACTTGTCCTTGATCACATCCATTTTGAATGTGATTTTACATATATTAATGCAGAAAAACGGATATTAAGAGCGCTATTTGACTCCAAAAAACTATGACGTCACAGTCCGATATTTCATACAAATCTCATAGAAAATTTTTGTTTTGTCGTTTGGAAAAAAGTGTCTGATTTAACTTTATATTCTTCACAAGATTCCATTGGTCCCAATACTACCTACATAAAGAACGAATGAATTACTTTTGCAATCGAAATACTTCTTGATAGTTTACATAGTTCAAAGTAGGTATGCCTTTCTTGTATAAACATATCTCACATGCATAGTGGAAGAGATCTCTTTCGAGATGAGTAATTTATTTATTTATTAAAACTTTATTGATCCACAATAATAATTGTTTACAATTGGCGGACTTAACGCTAATACCTAGCGTTCTCTTCCAGTCAACCATAGGGATAAACAGATAAAATCAGTTGCGGCGCATAAATAAATATTATAAAGTATTACGATATAACAAATAATATACCTACAATCACTACATATCTAATAAATACTTAAGAAACAATATAATATACCCGTAACCCTAAACATACATACTTACATCTAGATCTACACTAATATTATAAAGAGGAAAGATTTGTACCTATTTTTGTATGTTTGTAATGAATAGGCTCAAAAAGTACTGGGCCGATTTAAAAAATTCTTTCACCAATAGAATGCTACATTCTTCCAATTTGACATAGGCTACAAAATTAGGGATCCTTGGTAAAATTTAATTGTCTACCCCGTGCGAAGCCGGGACGGGCTGCTAGTACATAATATACCTATAATACTCATACATACATACACTTATATACAAAGATGATGATGGAGAAATAACCTATTAGAGAAAAAGAACAACTACTTAAGGAGATAAGAGATTCTTCTCTTGAAGGAAAATTTAGTTGAAATTTCTTTAATGCCAACGGGCAAAGTATTGCCTTTGTACAACTGTTATTTCATGTATTCGCTGTATGTTTACATTTTCCGTGTACATAAATTGGTAAGTATATATCTAAAGTTAAAAGTTGCGTATTTTGCTTCCCTACGACTTTTATTTAGGTAGGTACTTAATTAGGTTAGAATTAGAAGATTAACGTTATAAATCAGAACATATTTTTTAAGTTACTCGCAATCGCAATGAAATTATTTACCTTCTACTTTTTATATCTGATAAAAAAAATTAAACCAGCTGGTGACACTTAATAGCGACCTATCGCTAATGGGACTTGAGTTCGTTCCACGATTCTCGGTTCTCGACATGCTTTTAGGCATCCTAAAAATCTGGAAACTTCTTCTAAAAGTGGCACGTCAGACGTACGGAGCTATGTGCCCGCGTTTCAGTGTCAAGCAAAATTGAGCGTTACGAAATGTCTTATTTGGTGTGACATAGAAATAGGGCTACTATCGGACGATTATCGGTATCGGATTATTTTATGGAGTAACGCTCCTGACTCCTAACACTAAGTAACTTAATTAACACATGTAAAGAACACAATTTTAATTTTTGAAGTTCTCAAGTCTACTTGATGTAAGTATGTAAATAAGAATGTAAGGAATACCTGACTTCATCAGAAGAGCTCCTAGCCGCGACTCCTTTTAAATTAGAGTTTTCAGGCACCTCCGTCATCATCATCATCAAGTCTTTTTTAGTCCTCACTGCAGGAGCACAACCCTCTCTGTACTACCAGAGCAATACTTGGCCGGAGCAGTCAGAAGATTTGGCCTACACTCGCCACGCTTGCCAGATGGGTTGGAGATGTCTCATTCATGTTTGTAAGCTTTGCTTAGCTTGTGTTTCCTAAGTCGTGTGTTTCCCTTTTACGTAATCCACAGGAAGACTTGGAGTGGTCCTCTTCTACTCTGCCGGGAACCACACTTATTACTTTTGTTTGTGGCTACATTAAAGGGTACCTAAATAAATAAATAAATACTCGTATGTTCGACGATAGTATAAGTAAATTAATATACATAAATGATTGATTGGTAGACGAGAGAAATGATAAGTAGGAAAATGAGCTACGTACGAAGAGGTACTGATAAGAGGCTGGAAATTTAGTTCAGTCCGAACTTACGTATTAGGTACCTACTATTAAGGAAGTTATTTTTAAAATATAAATATTTAGTATTTCTTCTTCTTCATCTAAGAGCGTTCCCGGTTGCATCCTCAGCTGTGCTGCTTCGGAACCCGAGGTGCGCTATTCCGCTTTTTCTTCTCCAAATATAACATGCACGTCAATGGTCACCCAATAATGCTAAAGACCTTACGAAGTGAAGAAGAAATTGTCGTAACAGTTAAAATGATTCGGCTGTAATTTTACGACCGGCCGCCGCTCTACGTTTACCCTCCTTGGGAATGCAATTGTATCACAAGATTTTTGTTCTTAAGGCCTTTAGTCGCCTCTTATGACAAAATATTTACAATGTATCTAATACATACATACATACATACTATCACGTCTGTTTCCCACAGGGGTAGGCAGAGACTATGGACCTCCACTTGCTACGATCTTGACAGACCTCTTTCGCTTCATCTACACTCATCAACCTCTTCATACATGCCCTTCGGTTACGTGTACGTCTTACCTCTCCCTTTTTCAGAACGTCTGCAATCTGATCGCAGAACGTTCGCCGAGGTCGACCCTGTCCCGCTCTTCCTTTCACACTTACCTTATAAATATTTTTTGTTAATCTATTTTCATCCATCCTTTCTAAATGCCCAAACCATCTTAACATCCCTTGTTCTAATTTTGTCACTACGTCCTCTTTCACTCCACACCGATCCCTTATAACATCATTTCTTATTCGGTCTTTCAAGGTAACACCACACATACTTCTCAGCGCTCGCATTTCAACTGCATTTATTCTAAGTATCAATGTATCTAAGTAGTAATAAATATTAACTAAACTAAAACTAAGAAACTAAAAAAGAAACAATACAACATAAACACTAAAAATAAATTACTTATAATTTAATAATCTTTTAATAAGCCTTTGTACCAATATTTTCTTTGTGTTTGTTATTTTTATTTTATGAATTATTATGGTGCAATAAAGATAATTTGTATTGTATTGTATTGTAAGTATATTTTGTCTTGTCTGTAAGTGATAACTGTAATAATAGGTAGGTATCTCTAGTAAGTAAGTAACATTTTATTGTACACCAATAATAAAATATACACACAGAAAAAAAGACATTAAAATGTACAATGGGCGAAATGTACTCTAGAATATTCTTCTTACCTTTTGTTTATAAACATGTTCAACTGTTGTAAACCTATACCAGTAACTATTTGTGAAGATCTGTAATTGGCTTTTTAATATCAAGCCTGTTATCTATTTTTTTAATTGATTGCTGTTGGTGTTTCTACTAAAATAAATAAAATATTTATCAATAATAAATAATAATCATTTATTTGCCAAAATACAGTGTTATAAGTTGTTGTTATCATAGTTTAGTACATGTATTAGTCTGAGAACAGACATGCAAATATTTTCCAATCAAAAAATATCTACTAACGATACCAACAATTTGACAATCTTTTAGAAGCCATAGAGTTAAGTGCCTACATAGCAATTGCAAAAAACCAAGGGCAGGTGATATTTTTCCGCTATTGGCAGCGAAATGGTAAAAACGAAGTAAACAGATAAGTATTGCACCTTTACCGCATCTGCCCATCTAAGATAATCCTGGGACGGCGATTGGCAAATCTAACGGAATTTACCAACCAATAAGACGCCTCGGCTCCTTAAGGTCCCCCTAAATCCCTTCAGCTATTTTGCCTCTAACTGTTTAACTTAAATACGACTGTATACTTATATAGATAAAGTTTATATTGCACATCACTATTCCTCCATAGTGAAAATGAAGTAAGTTTTAAAGATGATGCAATAGAGTGGAATTTGGGTTGTTTATTTTGAGTACATAGAGGTAAAGTAAGTGAGACACAAAGCTAAACGATTTTTTTGCGTGGCGACTTAAGAGGCGGTGCAATAAGGGTTGGCAACTGGTTTGGGATTATGGTCACCCCATGCCATGCCAGATGGGCTGCCCTATATGCTTTGAATAGGCCTTTATGTGTATTATCTGTGCTTTCAAAACAGCTTTTGTCGGTGTTCACTACCTATTTACGTTTTTTTTTTTGTTAATTTATGCTACCTAACAGAAATTCTTTTTGACCGATTTGTGAAGATGAGAAGATACCTTATTTGTACATATTTGTTTTCGTGTTTTATTAAATACTCAAATGAACTTGTTGATTTTTTTTGTGATTGGCCAAAAAAATTGACGAAAATGGTAAAACCAAGAGAAGGTGACCAGAAGGCAGCTGGTAATTTCATACGAGTAAATTCGCACAAATATAGGAAGCATTGCCATCCAACGTGGCAATGCTGCCACCTTTCTCTCTCTCTCTCTCTCTGACTCTCTTCCGCAGGGGAAGAATTCGCGAGATACTTTTTATTTATAATAGTTTTTAGTATGTAAGTTGTAGGTATTAAGTTTTTTTTTGTTAAGTATTAGTTTAGTTATTATGTATTTATTAGTTCATTATTTATATTATTACATATTATTTATCTTTACTCTATTACTATTATTAAAGAAATAAAATTATTAAGAAAATTAAAAAATAGAAAGTAAAAAAAAATATTGTTCATAAAATAACTATATCGTATATCATGTGAAATTAAAGGAAGTTTATGGTCAAGGATGATTAATTAAAAAGGTATCCAATTTTTTTATAGTTTTAATGGATCATATCATATTACTGATGTCGTCCCATAAACGAAAACCTTCCGATTAAATTCTATACACATTCCAAAAACCCACTATCAGTCACTATAATCACTATCAGTCAATTAGTGGTTTCAAAATACCTTTTAGAGGACAATGACGAACGAAATATTGTACCTATTTCTAAACGTGTAAAGTGGTTGTATTTTGGTAGGTAATAATTGTATGTTTCTTTTATAAACAACGGGCCAAGCTATGTGCATTATTATCCCAATCGAGGTAAATAAATAACATCACATTTTATTGCATTTCCAAGGAGACAGGGAAAACATTCGTTGTTGTAGTTATACCATTTTACGGGGAATACGGAATTTTCAACACATTGTATTTTGTATATAAATAAATAAACTCCGGGCCTTCTTTCGCTCTCGGCGAAAAGTTTTTGGTATAATTTTTATATAAAAAGTTGCTGTGTTAAATGTACATTAAAATTGATATGTCAATTGCCTAAAAAAGTTTGCACTCTTTAGTTAGAATACTCACTTTCTCTCTCATCTCAGCGTATTCCCAGTTGTATCCACAGCTGCAACGCTGCGAAGCCCGGGGTCCGCTAGAATTTAGGTTAGAATACTCACTATATCACCGTTTAGGGCACATTTTTTATGAATATTATAAGAACGTGTGGTGACGGCAGAGTAGAATAAGTAGAAGTAGGTGTCGTAAGTGGCGACTAACGGAGGTAATAGGTAACAGAGAACCCCGGGATTCGCAGCGTTGCAGCTGTGGATGCAACTGGGGGGAATACGCTGAGATGAGAGAGAGAGAGAGGTAACAGAACGGGCAGAACCGTCTTTGCAACGACTTCATATCGTCTACTGCGATGACCAACCCACCTGCCCAACGTGGTCATCTTGGGCAAATCCACCCGTTTTGGGAGAGGTCTTTAGTGCAGCAGTAGCAGTTACAGAAAATGAAAAGCTTTTCGACAGTTTATAAGGGAAAATAATATTTTATTTATTTAAACTTTTTTGCATATATAAAGTGTACAAATGACGCCATTAGGCGTTATTAAAAACGCCTTATGGCGATAACGCCTTATGGCGTTAAGTTAAGCGAACTTTCAAACTGTATTTGAAAAAATACACAAAAAATACAATCTGAAGTAATGGGAATGGGTGAAAATGCCATGTTAACAGTCATTGCGGCTAGCAACCGATCACTGTTTTGATTCCTTTTTCCATCTTCTCGCCCACCATAACGCTAAAGTGGCCTTTGGATTTTCCGCCCGGGCTCTGTTTGCTTAAGGCCGTATCTAAATTTCCCGGGGCCCAGTGCCCCCATTTGAAATAAATAATTATAAAGAAAACGGACACATCATTTAAAATTTTGCTACTACCATGTCCTAGATAACCCTTCGAACTATTTTGTGAACTACTGTTTACAGTTTATAATGAGAACGTCAGGTACGGCCTTAAAGCCGCAGTATCTAAAATGCTGTCCCGTCTGTCTGCCCCGTTAGGGAAAAAACGTGATAATGTATCTGTATATGTATCTCAAATCATAGCTATTGAAGTTAAAGAAATATATTGGTTCTCTTTGGACGGACAATACCACAAACAGAACACCAATAGAACTTAAGCCGTCTTATTTTTCTGTTGTTACTGTAAAAATGTTTTCGCTGTAATAATATTAAAAGCGCTGCAATATCGCCTGAAAAGCAGAGGAGCTACCTGTATTTCATCCCACACAGTACAGAAAATCTATGGAGAGAGGGATACAATGTTGTTCTTAGAAAAACTGAGTGTACTTGTCTCGATTTCATAAATCTGCTTTTAATGACTACCTACTAATATTAATTTCTACAGAATACTTCAGCTCAGCTTCGTTTTTAAGACTACTCAGTGTTAGGTACTCATTTCAGTAAATCGGCTTTGGCGCTCGTTTGCAATCTTTACATGTTATGTTGTGATAATATTGTATACCTTGTAAACTGACAAAGCCCTTCTGGCGCGTATAGGCAACCAATACTTTGTAAATGAGTTTCTTTCGACTTTTTTTCTCATAGAAGTGTCTTTGTGAAACACAGGTATCGTTAGCTTTTTAAAAATAATAATAACAATTTAATTATAAATAAACATTACACGTAATGTATATTATTACTGAAAAAATATTCTTGATTCTAGCAAAAACATCTTGTATCTATAGTCTTAGGTAATACATAAATAAGAAAAAAAAACTTAAATTTGAAATTCAAACCGTTGTTCAGTAAGATGAGTAGATATAACGCTACTGATTAAAACAGCATTGTTTTACTGTCAGTTGCATAAAAAGTCTACACTCCTCAAAGTGGTAGCAGGGTTTGGAAAAAGGAAAAATTTTTGAACCGGTTCGACGAAGTTACAGGTGGAACTTTTTGAAAAAGGTTCTGTTCCTTTGAACCGGTTTTTAAACCTTATATTATCTTATAATACCGGGTATTTTTTATTCACCGGTTCAACTTTTCGCTCAGGCAGGACAACAACTCACTTCACGTTTGTTTTTATTTATTATAGCGTTGTTGTTTGCATATTTATCCTCTTAGATACTTATGAGTCACAGGGGTAATTGATATCTTGATTTTGTTCGACATATTGTTGTGAATTATATTTATATCATTAAACAATAAAATGGCAATGAAACGTAAATTTCCTGAAGAATCTGGTAAGTAACTATAACCTCTTTGGAAGAATATTTGGTCAAAAGACAGACTGAATCCCGCTTTTCAACTCCACTATACATTAAAACGATAAACCGGTTTATTTAGTTTCAAAATATCGATTCTATTTGAATCCGCACCGAAACGGAATTTTACGATAAAACCGGTATAACCGTAATAATACCGGTTAATTTTGAACCGGTTTCAAGCCTTGATTGGTAGGGCTGATTTTTTATTAATATGAGAGAAAATCTATAACTAATGTCTTTTTGAAAGTTTCAAATTACTTCTTCTTTTTTTACCTTCTAGCTTAATAAACTCTTTAGATAAACCTCACACCCTTAAAACTAAACCTTGAATCATACAATACCCGATGGGCACGTGTTATTGATTTACCGAAATAAATAAAATAAAATACCTAGATAAGTACCTAGTTATAACTTAACTGCATAAAAGAACAAGAGTAACATGAAAACTAGCATACTTACCTACATAATAAAAAAAAATAAGTAAGGGGAACAGACACACTGTCGATTTCTTTAAGGATTATTGAGGATCTTTAAGGATTATTAAGGATATTATGTTATGACTATATATTTTAGGTAAGTATGGTAGGCGTTTTTACGTACCGTAGTAATACTGTGATACCTAGCTGTTTTTGAATTAGGTATCACACGACGAGGAAAGATTATTGCGAGTACTTTTGGCTAGTTTAAAGCTATGTAGGTATATACTTACATAAGACAAGTTATGGCCTACTTGAAATAAGTTACTCCAACTTAATGACCACATATCACATAGGTACAAATTTAACCTAGAACTATGTCCCTATATTTGTTTAGCACAATCACCGTTCCATCTCAAGCCCAATACGTACATGATTCAGAACGTTCCGGCTGCACTTTCCAGATGTAGGAATCCGATGCATCTATCCAAAATCGCCAGTCACAATTCGCGAATGTGTGTTTGTAGTTTCTGATGCACTTGGTTAAGCACGAGAGTAGTTGCGTGCGGCGAACGGTACGTAAGGTCGGCAGGTCGGGCGTGCGACCGCCGACCGGTCTCGGCGCCCCCGCGCTCGGCAACTTCTCTGAATTCAACACACGTCCGTCCTATGTCACGGCCCGCGTTCGACTGACTGACAGCGCCCCCGCGCACCTGTAGCGTGCCGGCAAAACATGCAGTCCACTCCGACGCATGTGGTGAATAGGCCTGCGCAAGCGCATGCATGCATTGTTTTTTTATTGGCACATGTCGTGCTTATTGTATTAGTATCTTTCTCAAGTTTGTGGCGCCTGCGACCTAAAGTTATTCATAAGATCCCAAAACCTCGTAAGTATATAGTACCTTCAAAGATGTAATGATCATGGGGGCGAATGGTTTTCAGATAGTAGTTTAGTTATTAGTCGTATTCTCGAATTCCGTCAGACTCAAAAATAGTTGGACTACAAAGATTCGTCTTATAAAAAAACAATGGCTTCGTTTTTTTTGAGTATGATAAATCAAAACTTAGATCACAGAGAAAAGATAACATGTGGTCAGAAGTAAAAGCTTTCATTAATATTTATTTTTAATACCTATAAATCCAAGTCAAACACTGGTGTTCTCCACGGTTCTACGTGGTTGATATTATCAATTTTTATTAAACATAGCTAAGAACAATCTCGCTCGACAGACAAGGCTTTTGGTTAAAAAAATCCCGCTTCGAAATAGGTCTATTAATTTAGGAGCTAGGTACGCTGAAACGCACAGACACAAAACTTAACAACAGTCTTTTCGTCGGGAGTCAAACATCAATCTAGCTAGATTTCATGTTTATAGAACCTCTTTTTATTTCAACGAGAGAAGCTTGGTCACCCAGGTAGGTTCTATTTATTGGAAAAACAAAATAAGAGAGCCTACCTAAGCCATTACCTTCATTTAGACAATAACAACAGCGTAGGCGAGCTTCTAAGTAATGGAGAAGTACGCTACTTATTGGAAATAAACATGTTTACGCATGTTTATTTTTTATAGATTTTAGAAAATGTCTTGAAGTTTTCATTTTAAGGACACTCACGGCTATTTATAGATGTATATCTATCATCATCATATCAGCCACAGGAAGTCCACTGCTGGACATAGGCCTCCCCCAAGGATTCCAAAACGACCGATTGGAAGCGGCTGCATCCAGCGTTTTCCTGTAACTTTGTTACGAGTCCGGAGAGTCCCTTACTCTAGACTTTATCATACAAACGTAGCAGGAGCGTCGTCTCCATATAACACGATTCCTTTCGAGTTGCCTTGGCGAATCCTAATATATACAATTTTTTTTATTATAAAAAATTATATCTTAACCTCGCTAGTTCATCTCCGTACTACGCTTTAATAGTTTTTCCCTATCTCATAAGCCGACTAATTCACGGCTTTAGTTAATCGCACACACTCAAATATTAACAAATACACATAATAAACATACACACACACATTCATCACTTTAACTCGCACTCCTACAGATAAAACCTGCAAACAACTCGGCCGATCTATCAGGAATTCTATCACGCTCACACAATGTCATTTTTCTATGAACACACGCACACAGACGCACTTCTTACCGAGAGACAATTTGTGCATATATAACGTCTAACAAAATATACTGAAACTATTGTACATGAAAAATATTTTTTGGCTTCCCATACAAGTTGACCGATCAGCTGATCCGGGTTAGTATGAAAAGCAAAAAAATATATTTCATATTTCGATATATGTTTCTTGGGGAAAGTTGTTTAGTATCATGGACTGAATTCACCCTTAAAATAGTTTCAGTATATTTAGTTAGACCCTGTATACAGCAAAATAGTGCTCAGGTAACTCGGTTCTTTTGCGGCTTATGCATTTTAAAAATTAAACTTAATGTACACGTAACTAAAGTCATTTTTACAATGACGTCTCTGGCGCTAGTGTGTCGATTTTTAAATATCCAATCAAAATCACTTATCAACATCGCGGCCAATTAAAATACTCTTACTGTGTCGCGGTGTATCATGGCTGCAGTGTTTTGTTTAAGTACACGTTGTGTTTATTGCAAAATAATATGATAGATGTTACTAAAAACAGTGAAGGTGAGTGAATTAACTTGAGAAATGCCGTGTTTTAGTTAATTAAGGTGTGTATGTAGTGATCTTCTTAATCAATGGATGTTTATGTGATAAGTGATTTGTTTTGTTCTGTCGTAACTGCGGTCGGCGCAGCGACCGGCGATGGGCGCGCGATGAGCCAGGTCTGTTTATTGTTTTAGGTAACTACATAATTAAAAAAGGTTACTTCGATGGCGGCTGTACCGAGCCAAAGAAGAACGATTGTCTATATTTTACTTAAGGTGAAGATATAGGCAAATGACCTTGAAGTGGCGCCCTCATTTGAAATAAATTGTTAACTCGTAAATATGGAAATAATTTCCATATTACTCTTCGTCATGCACTAGATAGCCCTTTAAATTATTTTATAAACTACCGTTGAAATTATTTACATTAGTCCGTCTAGCTTTAAAATCTTGCCTCCGCCAAAAGTGGCCACGGCAAGTTTTAAAGCTAGTCGGATCACCAAAAATAGTTTTAACGGCAGTTCATAAAATAATTTAAAGGGCTGTCTAGTGCATGACGTAGAGCAATATGGAAATTATCACCATATTTACGAGTTAACAATTTATTTCACACTTCAAGGCCATTTGCCTATATCTTCGCCTTAAGTCCGTTTTTTGGTCCGGGTTCACTTGTAATTTTTTTCACGCTATGCCACTGAAACGTAGTCTACATTTTATTTTGAAACGACATGTCCTATTTCAAATATTTGTAATTTTAAAGAAATTACATAACTAGGCAATAATTATAATAATTTTTAACGTTAAAATATGACTTAATGAACTTGAAAGAAAATATAAAAGGGTGTAGAAGTTTTCCATACTGATGATCAGAAAATATATGATCATCATCATCCTCACATATTCTCGGTTGCATCGTCAGCGGTACGCTTCAGAGCCCGGGGTCCGCTACCTACCCTAGGCGATTTGACGAGGTTACTGGTTTTCAATCAAGAAATATATGATATACCTACTATATTCTCTTTCATTTCAAGCTCAGTTATATGCCTAAATAAGTCGTGATACCTTCAGATGCTATAATCTTGTATCTAAGGGATCTTAAGATCAAAATATATAGCATATTAGCCGTCTGACACACCATATTAAGAGTGCAGTGCGTGCGCAATAACGGGAACTGCCGTTTGTAATGTACGTACACGTAGTTATACAGTTTATTATATCTTTGTAATGCCTATAAATATTTTTTTCTCTATTAGGTCACATAATTTGCACCTCCTACTAAAGTTTTCTTTTCTCGGCATCACCAGTGAGTTGAATGGTACCTTAAACCTATGGCTTTAAGTCCGCCTTTTATACAATTGTATTAAAGTTACTTAAATAAAAACATTTTAACTACCAAAAGACACGTATCTTTCAGTCCCTAAATAAATAAAATTTAAAAAGATACGTATTGGTAGTATTATAATCGTTAGTGAGGGAAGAAGAGGATGGATAATATGATGATGAGGGTATTTACAAGTAGATACTTAATTGAAATTGGAATCTCATTATTTCAATTATTGAGACACACCTACGCAAGCTTATTTCTACAAGAAATGTAACCGTTTGCAAATAGTGCAATTGTTGTAAATTGCACTATTTGCAAACGGTACACGTTGGTACACCATCTACAAAATAAATAAAGTTATTTAGCTAATAATGAATTAGCTAAGCTTAAAAAATCAAACAAGTAGGTACTTGTAAAAAGATATAAGCAATTTGACAGCTCACGATGCACTAGTTAACACCTACAAAATTGCAATATCTACTCGTAAATACACGCATGACCCATTAGTGGAGTAGGTGATAGCCATCCGAATTCTGAACCATCCGTATGCAATCAAAAAACTATTTTGTTTGCATTATAAATAGACACCGACTAAACTCGCTTTGCCAATCATAAATAAATTGCTTTGCTGCATGTCAAAGGGACGCAAAAATTACAAAAATCAAACATAAATAATAAAACCATGGAAATGAAAATAAATGTCGGCGGGAAAACATAAAACTTACTTGACAAACTCAGGGCGAGGTTGGCTTTCGAATCGATGAGCGCGTTCATTTTGAAAAAAGAAAACAGAACTGGCAAACACAAAACTTAAACTAAATAAATAAATAAATAAAAAAGATTGGGTCGGGAGATGTGCTCGACCCGAGGTGTACTTTCCGAATGACTGTAACACAATCACGTCGGAAAAAGAGAAATAATAAGTAGTCAAAGGTCTTAAGAAGGGGCCGGCCTAGGCAGATGTAGGGGTTGCGGCGTGGGAACGGGGGTGGCTTGGACCCCTCAGCTGCTGTGGGAGTGCGGTGTTAGCGTCTTCGGCTGACTTACGAGTACGTTGGTCAAAAAGTTGACTTTCCACACATGCAATAACTTCTTTTGAGCTGATTGCACAAGATTGATTCATATGTTTCTAGTGTTCGATTATAGTTTTTAAACGAACTAACTGGTATTTTAAGTAGAGTAGAGAGTACCTAATAAAAACTGTAGTTTTTATTAAGTTACCTTCATTATTATTCTTATTTATTTACTTAGTAGACTAAATTATAAAATGTAAGTTAAAAAATACAGGAATAAAAACTCAGTTTAAACAAATTATGAGACTTATTATTATTTTTGGAAAACTTAACAACTAAAGCACATACAAAAGATATGGTTTTTATTTTTAATGTTTATTTTTAAACAGTCATTGTGTAACAATTAAAATACCTACGCACCTATGTCATTTTAGTGGCAATTTACGAAGGATTGCTTCGTAAAATTTTTGTGCTGCTGATGCTTACGGCCATGAAGGGTACGGTAGAGTTATTCCAAAAGCGGCACGCAAGACGTACTTTACTGCGTATCCGAGATTCAATGTCAAGCAACATTGAGTGTTACTATAAAATGATAAAGTCTAATTTGGTTTGACATAGAAATAGACGTCACTGTCGGACGACTATCGTATTATTTAATGGGGTAACCTCCGGAGGTACCCTTCATGTTCTTCGTCTTCGTAAAGTGCCTCTCCAACTAATAAAGGTCGGCAATTAGTTTGTCGTAGTCCTTCTTGTGTTTAGCTCGGCGGAATAGCTCAGTAGCGCTTGCTATCCCGGTCCATTGTATATCCGGTATATCCAAACCCTTCATGTACGAGTCCGTTTCGCACTTGCCTGGTTTATATAGTACTTAATCCAATCAGTTACTTATTCTCAATAAATATCTCCTACATACTTGAATTAAAGGTGTTAAAATGTTTGTTAACATAACAACCCTAATCCATAACATAGTCTCAGTGACGTCAAATGGAAGTAATAGAGCTCGATGGCCTAGTGAAAGCACGCATTGCTAGCGCTTTCGCAAGTTAAGCAATTCCGGGCGAGGTCCACCTAAAGATGGGTGACCACAAGTGGCACAAAAATTTCTCGAACTCCTCCGTGCTTCGGAAGGCACGTTAGCCGTTGGTCCCGGCTGTTATCATTGTATGAAAGTAGTCAAACTATGTCAAATTATTTGACTGACTGATTTTTAAATTTTTTTCACTGCGCAATTTGAATGAGATATAAAAAAAACTGGTCAAGTGCGAGTTAAACTCGCGTGGAGAGGGTTACGTACTTCTCATAGGTTTTCCTGTAATCTACAAGCAATGAACTATATTTTGTATTTTTTTCAAAATTTTAGGCTCAGTAGTTTCGGAGATCAGGGGGGGCAATGGTCAATTTTCATCATCTTTCATGAATAAAATCAATACTATTTATTTAACAATCATAAAAAAATATATATTTGAGATCCTCATAAAGAGCCCTTTCATTTGATATATGACACAGTAAGGTTTGCAAAACTTTTTTCTAATTTCCTTATTTACTTCCGAAAATGACTCTGACTCTGAAAAATATTTATTTACTTTGCACATCTGTGTTTAGTTCATAGGATTACACCATCCTACCAAATTTCATCTGATTTGGTGACGGGCAGACAAACCAGACGCACGAGTGATCCTCAAAAAAAAAAGAAAATACAAAATACAGTTCATTGCTTATAGATTACAGGAAAACCTATTAGAATTCAATCAATTGTACGAAACCCTCTCCACGCGAGTTTAACTCGCACTTGGCCGGTTTATTTTATTCTTTAAACATTAAACTACAACATATAAAAAAAGGCATATTGCCTCAAATACCATTTTTGAAAAAAAAAAAACTTTTAAAAATTTATAATTTGCTGTAGCCTCGCTACTCACCAGTCAGGTCTGCAGATCCGTGTTGGGGTATAATAGGAGAGGAATGTGACAAGTTTTCAACTTGCCTCAAATACCTACCCAAAAATTCGTGCCAGCTCTCGGACTATAGCTGGTCCTCGATGCTAATTAGCAGGTGAGCTGCTCGAGCCTTTGAGGATCACTAGTTTAAGTTGTTTCCTCCACGCAAGGAGGCCTAAACCGAGGCCGGCCCATGGTTGTGTTGACCTACGCATTTGCGGAGAACCAAACGGGACGTTTGGTTAGTTACAAGGAAAAGCAGTTACGTTTCGGTGAATTATATTATAAACACACATTTCTATTTATAAACCTTCAAGCGTTTTATTTCAAGGGACAGTTCAGTTGGTTCAGTCAACAATACTGAACGACTCCATAATCCAATGTCAATGAGACTGAACTGGGTTTCTTTCGGCGTAATCTTCCCAGCGGTGGTCGTTCCGAAACGCAAGTAGTTTGTAGCTTTTACACAAAAAATTATTTAAAAATAATAACCTTTAATATGTAAGTATGTATTATTTATCCTACATTAAATATTTTTTTTTACTTCGTCTTTGACTTTTACATTTTTTTCACTGCGCAATTTGTATGAGATATAAAATAAACGGGCAAGTGCGAGTCGGACTCGCACATGAAGGGTTCCGTACCACCGTACAATGTTTTAAAACGCTGAAGAAACACGTTTCTTGTACGACCCCCTTTAATTTTTCACTTTATTTTATTTTTAGTATTTTTTGTTATTGTGGTCATAATAATTCATAATTGGTGAAAATTTCAAGTGTGTAGCTATATAGCAGATGTATATAGCAGACGGACAGACAGCGGAGTCACAGTAGTAGGGTCCCGTTTGCACCCTTTGGGTACGGAACCCTAAAAAACGGATCCTGTGCAGTACGTAATGTATTAGCAACTTACCTTCGGCACGGCTGGTCTATTCCTACTCGTATGATGTGGAACATTCCTCTTTTATCATCGGTGTATCAGTAGTATTTGTATATTGCTAAATATTAAGTATGTTTATAAGGATATATACAAGACCATCAGCCCACAAACTATACGACGCTATCTCAAGGATAGTTTCCCGTGACCAGAGCGAGGGCTGGCCTATATTAAGGTCTGAAAATAAGCATAGGCATACAATGTGGCAATGCTGCCAGCCTTCTTTCTTTCTTTCTATTTGTAAATAGTATTAGTAGGTAGTGTAGTGAGTGGTGTTTTTAGGGTTCCGTACCCGAAGGGTGCAAACGGGACCCTATTACTGAGACTCCGCTGTCTGTCCGTCTGTTCGCCTGTCTGTCTGTCTGTCCGTCTGTTCGCCTGCCTGTCTGTCTGTCCGTCTGTCTGTCTGTCCGTCAGTCACAGGGCTCTATCTCTTGAACCGTAATAGCTAGGCACTTGAAATTTTCACCGATTATGTATTACTAAGGCAGATATAACACTAAATACTAAAAATAAAATAAAGTTAAAAATTAAAGGGGGTCGTCATACAAAAAACGTGTTTTTTTGGGTTGCTTTTATTTTTGTTTGTGTTGTTTATATTTTTGGGCAAGTGCGAGTCGGACTCGTACATTAAGGGTTCCGTAACACCGTACAATGTTTTAAAATGCTGAAGAAACACGTTTTTTGTATGACGACCATTAATTTTTAACTTCTTTTTATTTTTAGTATTTGTTGTTATAGCGGCCATAGTATATATAGCCATAATACATAATCTGTGAAAATTTCAAGTATCTAGTTAATGCCATTATAAAGATCTAGTTAAAAACGCTGAAAAAAACACGTTTTTTGTATCACGACCCCCTTTAATTTTCAACTTTTTTTTATTTTAGTATTTTTTATATAGCGGCCACAGTAATACATAATCGGTGAAAATTTCAGCTGTCTAGCTATTACGGTTCAAGAGATAGAGCCCTGTGACAGACAGACAGACGGACTGACGGAATTTAATATTTGTTGGCCACAGCAATACATAATTATTACTGTGGCCAATAAATATTAAAAATAAAAAAAAGTTCATAAATAAAGGGGTCGTCATACAAGAAACGTGTTTTTTTCAGCGTTTTTAATGAACTAGATACTTCAATTTTTCACCGATTATGTATTACTATGACTACTATTAATAACAAATACTAAAAATAAAATAAAGTTAAAAATAAAAGGGGGTCGTCACACAAGAAACTTGTTTCTTCAGCGTTTTAAAACATTGCACGGAGGTACGGAACCCTTCATGTACGAGTCCGACTCGCACTTGCCCGTTTATTAAGCCTGTTTAATAATTTATTAAACAATAGACAATAGTTATTTAAATTTACTGCTGGCATCATAATTCTAGTTTTGTTTGTGGTCAACTTAGACGCCATCTTCTCTTCAGCTTTATACCCCGTAAGAGAAAGTTGTGCTCTGCTGTGTAAAATTAATTATTTATTTAAATATAGTGAAAGCTTTCTATACAAAGTATTTTATTTAAACAAAGACTACCTACTCAGTATTACTTAGGTACTTATTTCTGTAAATTGATTTTGCCACTCATTCGCTAGCTTTACATGTTATGTTGTGTTGTAATAACATTGTATTAGGCGTACGTATTTTTGTAAGCTTAATTAGCTTTATTAGCCCTTTTGGCGCGTAGACTACCAATACTGTGTAAATAAGTTTCTTTTGACGTTTCTTCTCAGCAGTGGTTGTTGCGAGTCTGGTATTGGATAGCTTTTTCTTTAAAATAATTTAAATATAAATAAACTTTACAAGTAATGTATTATTGACGTGTATAGTGCCTACAGAAGGCCTAAATTACTGAATAAATAATAAATAAAAGAATAAGCATTGCCAGCCAACGTGGCAATGCTGCAACCCTCCTTGTCCCCTCCGCAGGGGCAGAATTGGTGGGATATTTTTTATTTATAATAGTTTATATTTATAAGTAATTTATTTTTAATATTTAAGTTGCATTTAGTTTTATTTTTAGTTACTTAGTTTTAGTTTAGTTAATATTTATTATTAGTTGTTATTTTGTAATTACCCTCATTATATTCCAAAGTGTTATACGTATGAATAAAACTATTTGTGATTAGTAAAAAGGTAAACTGTTTACATATTAATAATATGTACTTTGATACATTAACATGAAACGTATAATTAATTATGTTCTTACATAATTTACAAGTAAATGATGATATAAAAATAGATTCGATTAAATTTTAAAGAAGTTTTTTTTTTCGACATTACTTTCCAAATACGACTATTTTATGAGTACCCTTTCTGTGATTCGCCAAAATCGGGAATAAGATAGTGGGCTGCGCGGGCCTGGTAGATTACCAAATTCCCACGCGTGGCGTTACACCTGGTGCGAGGGGTGGCGCGGATGACACCTCGGCTAGCGTGTCACTCTCACTGGAACATTCTTGAAGTAATTAACTCTTGAAGTTTTAAAAGAAAAAAACCACTGTAGCTATCAAAATCAAAATCGAATATTTATTCAGTAATTAAGCCTTTGCAGGCACTTTCACACGTCAATAATTATAGTGTACATTACGTGTAATGTTTATTTATATTTAAATTATTATTTTTTTGTTCAAAAGCTACCGATACTAGCGTTTCGCAACGACCACTGCTGAGAAGAAACGCCGAAAAAAACTCATTTACACAGTATTGGTCGCCTACGCGCTAAACTTTGAACTGACGCTTTGTCAGTTTACAAAGATATTATGCCTAATACAATGTTATAGCTAGACAGTTGAAATTTTCATAGATGATGTATTTCTGTTGCCGCTATATCAACGAATAAGTACTAAAAACAATATAAAATAAATGGCCTTTTTCAAATTGTCCTTGGTGTTTATCTTTATATGTATTTATCATAAAATAGTTTGGAAAATCCAAAAGTGCACGCCTCATAATCTCATTTTTCACAATTAAATTGATTTTGATTGTTTTATTGCTAACTTAAAACGAAGAAAAGTATGTGTCGGCTTTAACGCACGACTGGAGATTATTTTTAACTTTTATTTTTAACTTCCCGCTGAGAAAATTGAAAATTTTCAAAATTCGGGACGTTATTTGTGTCACCCCGTTTTTGAAAAGTCGAGTTTTCATCAGTTCTCGACGTTTAAAGGTCTCAGGAATCTTCCCTGACCACTCACGAGCAAGTGTCATGCACCCCATCCGTATGTGTGTGTGTGTGTGTGTGGGTGTGTATGTGACCCGCTTATAACTCTTGAACAACTAAACCGATCGTAACCAAACAAGTAGCTTTCCAAAGAGTTCGTTACAACTCAGATTTCCTGTGAATTTAAACCGATTCGGACCGGTAGATTTTGCGAAATCTCAAAAAAACTAAGCAAAAACAAGAAAAAGACACAAGACTACGTCACGAATGTCAAGAAAAGTGTTAACACTTAATGTTCTTTTCATTCTCAATTAGTTAATGCAAATTAAATAAAATGTTAACTAACTTATCGCTTCTTTTACATTTATTCGTCTTTCATATTAAATAAAACGAACAAAATCACAACATTCTTTATTCAAATTTCTTTTTACTTGTTTTCTTACTTGCCAGTTACACATTCGTACTCATCATACATAGGTATTAACTCTTTCAACAAACCTCACATCCAAAATTATTTTTAATATGTCACCTGTATTTTTATAATAATAATTACGATTAAACTACATTGAATTAGACCGTGATTTCGAAAGGACTTAGTTTTGGATAGTACTGAAGCGCATAAAAAAAAATGGACTTGATCACATAAGTTTTTCGGGAGTTATCGTGACCACGCCAGTTTCCATACATACAGACACACGGACGGACGTCCACAAAATGATTTTATTAAACATTGCTTTTATTTATTTAAAAGGCAAAATGTCTTTTAAAAATGTCATAAGTGTTGAAACTAGTGTTTTTCCTTGACATTTATGTGTAAATATTATTGTACAAGTGCGATAGAAAATAAATAGAGACACATTTAGTTTAAAAAATCACTTGATTTTTGTAAGGCGAGAGTAGAGCACTACCTCATGCGCTTCGCTTATGAGGCGTGCAATACAGTATCGTTGAGTTAGTATCCCATAACACAAGTTTAAAACTTACTTTGGGGCTGGCTTAATCAGTGTGATTTGTCCCTATATATTTATTTATTTTATTTAAGCTCCCATACAATAAACGTGATTTTTTTCCGTTTTTAGCTCGATATTAATAATGGTAGGTAGACGCTTGAAATTATCACAGAATATTTAGTTGTAGGTATATTCACTATAAAAATAAATAATTAAATTCAAATAAATATTTTACTCCATACAACAAATGTGATTTTTTTGTCGTTTTTTCCTCGATGTTTAATAAAGTGTCTAATGTTGTATAGATAATGGTACGGAACCCTTCGTGCGCGAGTCCGACTCGCACTTGGCTGGTTTTTCTGTTACTATCATACTTAGCACTAGTAATGCGTAGATACTCCCACAGGGCCACTGTGTTTCTCTTATTGAATATTGAATAAATAATGTTTATTCCTTCATGCAATATCGTCTGCTTAAGAGCCCGTATGCTCCTGATAGTTCTTAGAGCGATCTTAAATATTATCAATATTAACGAAATACTCACTTTGAAATAAAAACAGCAAATTTCAAGACTACCTCTATACATTTTTGTTTCTAAAACACGATTGCTTAAATTTTTCTCGATAGAAAAAAATTGCGTACTAAAACGGAAAGTATTCAAGAATACAAGAAATGAAGAAATACAATAAATTAGCTCTTGTAACTTTGGATTATAATTGTATTAAACATAAAGCAGCTTAGGGATCATATGTCTTAATTTTTAAATAACTCTTAAGTATTCTTTGTAAAACTATAAAACCTCAATAACCAGAAATGCGTAAACCAGTCTCATTGACCTCCCGTGATCTTTTCACCCCACATGGCTCGCTGTCTCGCTTCGGCTAGAGTAAATTTGTGTGCGTGGAAGCGGGAGCAAAATTTCGATTATCCACATCAGGCGCCCTCTTAAGCAACTACGAGTATTGTTGTACTGTGGCACGAGATATTCTCACGGTGGCACGGGTTGCAGCTGGCGTAGTGCGTCCACCCCTAACTTCACCCCCACACTTTATGTCTTAGGAATCAGAAGTCATTGTTGTGAAATTGCACAATACTTACAAGGTTGGATATGCAAAATGCCTACAATACAATGACCTTCGGTGTCAGACGTGATGTGGCATGTGCGGTGGAAAAGTTTAAGCAGTCAGACGACAAAAGGCACCTACTCTACGGACAGACCCCGCCACCAGCTCGTCCCAAGAGCCGTAATAGCTTCTCCAGGCAGCCGAGCATACCAGCAGCAGAAGCTCCTAATGCAAGAGTTGAGCGGTGGATAAGCAAGTATCCACCATCAAACCTCACACCTGCAGAAAAACTCCCACCGGGCAGAGACCTCCCTAGGTCAGTCTGGAAGTCTCTCAATAGACTCCGAGCTGGTGTTGGGAGATCTCGAGAAAACCGAGTTAGGTGGCGTCACGCTGATAACGACCTTTGCGACTGCGGTACCATTCAGTCCATGGACCACCTTCTGTCATGTCCGAGGTGCCCTACGTCATGTACCGTAGAGGATCTTGATGAGGCCAATGACAGAGGGATTGCCGTGGCCACATATTGGTCAAAGATGATTTGAAATTGAAGCTACAGTCTTTGATCATATGTTCTATAGATGCACAGTTCCTTGCAAAATCAAACAAAATATTGTCCCCTTGTCAATACGTAGGTACATAGGTAGATGTATAACATTTCAAGTAATTGCGAAAACAGTTTAATCTAATTAAAACCTTAGGTAACTGAGATAAGCGTGGAAATATATCTGTATTAAGTTCGTTACATATTACGTTCTGGTTAGATACCAATCTTTGACGTAACGTCACGCGCGCGGCCACAGAGCAAATGACAGCGAAACAAGGCATATCACTGTTTTATGCCTTGTTTTTCCGGTGCCATTTTTTTCGGCAACTGTGCATCTATAGAATATATGATCGAAGGCTACATTGAAACCATGTCGACTCGACAAGAAACAATGAAGAAGAAGAAGGTCATCTTTGACGACATCAAACTGTTTCTTGGATCTGCCCCCAGTGCCAGGACCTGGTGGCAAAGACCCAAAGGTCAGGCTTGGTAAGATAGGTAGGCTAAATAACCTGCACATTATTTCACTAGTGTGCAGGGTTTTTCACTATGTTTTTTTTCGCCAAGCAAGAGCAAGTACCTGTGTTTGATGTAAATGACGGTGAGAATATGAGTCCGAGTGTCCTACTCGTACAAACACAGAGGTAGGTACAAGTTAGTATCTATTCTGTGGTACAAGTCGAGCCGGGGGGAGTCGAGACCTTTCAGAATAAGTTGCGTTCTAAAATTCCACCACCGCTCCACGTCCTTAATTTTTGACCATTCTTGTGACAAAGTTTTACGATTTGCACGTCATAAGAAGCACCTGATAGAAGTTTTTGCTTCTAGAAGCTTCATATATTTTAAAGATACTCCTAAATCTAGTACCTAACTAATATTTTTTCCATGCTGGGGGAGCGTTCAAGTATTATGTAACGCAATGTTTGGAGATTTTTGACCCCCCCCCCCCCCCCCTCCCCCCATGTAACGCGCCGTAACGTTTTTCTGTACCCCCCCACCCCCTAGTAAAACGTTACGTAACAATTACCATTTTTACCTAAAAGTCACAATTATGTGGCGTAAAGTACCGGAAAGTCGCTAAAATACCTTTGTTATTGTATGGAAAATGATCTTTTTCAGATTGACCTGGGTATATGTATTTGTTATAAAATATAGAATCGTTGAGTTAGTATCCCATAACACAAGGTTTGAACTTACTTTGGGGCTAGCTCAATCAGTGTGATTTGTCCTTATATATTTATTTATTCAATCGCGTTAATATTGTTTTACATTTATAATATTATTTACATTTGAAATGTCTTGTTTTTAAAAGCAAGATATTTCTAATGGTTTTTTTATCCTTTTTTTTTGTACTAATAAATGTTCACTACAAATCATTCAAGGAAGGTATAACGAATTTTCAATGGAGTGATGAGAAAAACTATCACAGCTGTTGATAAATATTTTTTTTGCTTTACATTTGGAGCTTTAAAAAAAATCACTATCCTGAAAAGCAAGCAAGCAACTTTGTGAAGGTAAAAAAAAAATCAGTTTGTCATTTCATTTGAAATTTAAAAAAACATTAAAAAAGAAAACAATGTTACGTAACGCTTAGTTCAAACCTCCCTCCCGCCCATGTAACGCATCGTAACGTTTTACAAGACCTCCCCCTCCCCCCAAATTCGTTACGTAATACTTGAACGCTCCCTGGTCTGGGAGAAAAGAAAAACATAGAATGTACCAGCTGCTTCTCTTCCCGCGCGGATCGTAAAAGCCGATCGAGGGAATGGGCAAGAATCTGAATCATATCAATAGGCGATGCGATTAGCAACCCATCACTATTATGATTTCCCTTTTCCATCTTCATGCCCACCATCACGCTAAAAGTGGGCTGGGCCCTGCCGCCCTAGGCTCTGTCTGCCCCGTTAGGGATAAAGACGTGATAGTGTATCAGTATCTAATTAATGTAAATAAACAATTACCTAATACCTACAATGTACCTACCTAAATAATGTCACATCAACGTACATAGTACGTACAATTCCATTTTCGTCTTGCTTGTAAAATTTTATTGTACTGAAATTTACCTACACGCCTGCCTGCCAATACCACTGAGGTCTGAGAGTTGGGAGTTTTAACCAATTTCTAACTGGATAACTTTTTCTCAATTTCATGCACTGCAAATGGCACACAGTTTTTGGTTATTTTTAAGCTGCTGTAGTCTCAATTATTTTTCCGATATTACAGCTCAGAAAAGAATAATGGCAGAAGCCCCTACATGAAATACCTGATAATAATCGGCAGCGTCTTAAAATGTAAAAAATCTAAATAATACTTAGTAGCGGTATATTATTATTACAATCAAGAACAATAATATTTATAGATACATAAATGTACGAGATATTTGCATTTATACATTTGGAGGTTATGTGAATTTTATTTGTCTATGAATCTAAAAATATCGATACCCAATGGAACTATTCATTAAATATTGTTGCGTGTTTGTTTGCTCTTTTTATTGGCATCGCTTATTTAATGAAATCATTGTAAATAAAGGATTACAGATCAAGTCTGATCTGTCGCCCTTGGTTTACTTATAAGTTCCAAAAACGATATGTATGAATAACTACCTACGTTATTTTATGAACATATGCCTATACTGCCTACTTATGATTTCTATATAACACAGATATACAGACAATATATTTATATATATATATATATTATATATGTATATATATGCAAAAAACGGCCACTTTTGGCAAATGTGCGTAGTAAAGCTTAACGTTCTTTATTTAAACTGTAAACAGTAGTTCATAAAATACTTTAAAAGGTTATCTAGGGCTTGGTAGTAGCAAAATTTTAAATGATGTCTCCGTTTTCTTTAAAATGATTTTTTTTAATGGGGGCTGCCCTGGACCCAGGAAAAATCAGGTACGGCCTTAAGATTACAGTTATATTATAACAGACTTACCGTATTGTACTTATTTCAAGGAAAAGCAACAAGTGGTTGTTGACATAGAATCGTGAAGGGAGGCATTTCCTCTGTAACGAGACGCGTGGCTGAAGATAATATTACGTAGGTAGTTATTGTATTCTTCAAGTGAGCTTAAGTGGACTGGACAGCCGAAACTCATGCCAACTAGAACGTTAAAATCGATAAGAAAATAACGAGATTCGACATAAACACTTGAAAAACACAAAGTAGGATTAAACGTACAGTAAATGCGCAGATTTTCACGTTTAAAATCTGTATCAAAGCAGTTTCTCTTTGTTGACCCGGGGCAAAATGATATTTTCTCGATGATCGGCGATCATTGGATCGCTGAAAATCGAGTGATTATATTGCCTACTCAGGTAGAAGTTATCTATGAGCTATGTGCCTTTATTTATTTATTTACTCATTTAACTTCATACACAAATACAAGTGTTATGGCGGACTTGAAGCCTAAGGCCTTATCTACCAGTCAACCAACCGGGTGATGTCGAGAAAGTCAAGGGTAGTGCAAAACTAGAATAGAAATGTGGTGAAAATAAACTAAGTGTAATTAACTAAGTAATATTAAACAATAAACTACATACAAATAATACAATTACTATTGCATACTACTTACATATACTACATACACTAAGAACTATCTAACAGTTTTTTGCTTTTGTAGGTGGAGTATGAATTTTCATTCATTTGTCTCTCTCGTCCGCCAGCTGTTTTACTTCGCTGTACGACACGACGTTCACCTTCTCCTTTATCTGCTTCATGTAGCTATGCCTCGGTCTTCCTGGTTCTCTTTTCCCTTCTTTCCTTCGATCGTCGTGAGAATGCCTCCATCGTTCAATGGTGTTTGTCGAAATTAAAAACGATTTTAAATGTTTCGAATTCATATAGGAGACCCTATAAAATGTCGTGCTGGCGTAGGGAGGCTATTGAGGAGGTCTTGAAAAGAGTAGGTTCTTAGGTAGATAGAAGTTACCTATATTTATGCTTCTAGACTCCTACTTGGTTAGACGTTACATATTTATGCATCAAAGTGCATAAATTTTTTTCATTGATATATGAATAACCACTTGCTTCGTTTTATAAACATATGTACCTATGTAGAAATAAAATTATTAAAGTAATTATCACTATGAATATAGTAGTAGGTACTAAACTATATCTAAAACTTAAAACAAATCTTTAAATGAAAATAAATATATTAATAAATAGAAAATTTCATCGTTTCATTTTTCGTGTGTGTAAGTCACTGTGTGTAAGGCCAACACTGGTGTCAGATTTTTTAAGCTGCCTAAAGCATCTGACATAGCTTGACTACTGCCATACAATGACAGCCGGGACCCACGGCTTTTACGTGCCTTCCGAAACACGGATGAGCTCCAGAAATTTTTGTATCCCTTGTGGTACCCATCCAAGTACGTACCACGCCCGGGGTTGCTTAACTTGAACGGCAGTAATGCGTACTCCCACCGGGCCACCGAGCTCCTTACTACTTACTTATTAAGACATTAAATTCTATAATAAATACTTATATTATAACTGGTGTATGTGCTATTCATATTATTGTTGTGTATGCAAATATTTTTGTACTTGAATCACTGAATAAAGAATATTTAAATTAAATATTCTCTTTGGTGAAGTTACCTACGTGAACGGTTGAAATCAAAACGTGAGGTCTGAGGACCAACCAAATTCGTGCACACAAAGAACAGTTTGTAAGTAAGTACCTAGTGCGAACTGCAAATTAAAGCACAGAGGGCCCTATTCCGTGGGAAGCTCCCTCCGCCGTAGGGGAGACTGTTCTCACGAGGCCCACCTGCCCTATATAATAATAACGGGAATATCCACGTGTCGCGATTTGAAGGTGGAGGGTTTGTATAATTCTGAACTTGATTTTAATGTGACGTCTTTATATGGCTGCATTTTGATTGGCTTATTATGTCTGTTTCTACGAATGATGGTCAAGTTACTGCCCATCTGATGTTAAAGCGCAACCAGCTTTTACAAGCGATAATTTACTTAACTTTTACTAAAGGAATACTTAATTCCGAAATCGCGAAAACAAAATTCATCGCTCCATACGTTTTTATGCAGTAGGTAATTTCTATAGATATATTTAGACGCACAGCCAGTGCTTACAACCAGGGATATTCCGGTTAGGGTTAACCTAACAGAAATAATCTGTTATTAACCCAATAGAAAATATTTTGAGAATAAGGAAAGTCGCGGGTCCAAACTGGTTTCGTAAGGCGCGGGGCCGACGTGGTTGGCATACATTGAGGGAGGCCTATTCCCAACAGTGGGATATAGAAGGCTGCCATGATGATGATGATATTTTGAGAAATATCCTGTTAGCGGATATTAGGGATGTGGATTGGTTCCGAAAAATAGTATTTTATTCAGTCCGTCATTCAGATTTACCACAAATAATGGACTCATATTTTTCGTTTTATCAAAGTAGTGAAAATTTACAAAGATACAGCGCGTCAAAGTTTTAGAGTAGGGGTGATTGACGTCACCGTCAAGTGAAAATCGTACTTGATCTTGACGTCGTTAGGAATTTAAATGCGCTCGCAATAATCTTTGTTATTATTTACTAATCAGAAATAAATACGTTTAAAAGTTTTTAATAATGTACCTGATGAGCTGAAAATATTTTTTTGGTACTTTATGACGACCTCCGTGGCGTAATGGTTAACACGCTAGACCGCTAATCCGGAGGTTGAAAATCGCCTTTATAATTGTCCTGGGTCTTGGGTGTTTATCTATATATGTATTTATCATAAAATATAGTATCGTTGAGTTACTATCCCATAACACAAGTTTGAAACTTACTTTGGGGCTAGCTTAATCAGTCCATATATATTTATTTATTTATTACGTTGCGATTAACCTAAAACGATGTTTCGAAATCGATGTATGTAAGTATAGGTTTCTGCATGTGACTACCTACACGTGTTTAATTCCTTGTCACTCAGTTGGGGTACCTACCTATCCTTACAAACAACAGCGCTTGCACAACTCAACCAATCGGCTGTGCATCGCCGAAAATCATTCACCTTTTCAGATACTGTTATGTGTTAACCCTTTTTGTATGGGTAAACCGAATTAATCGGTAATCGTAAGTATAGGTTACCGGTATGAATGGGTTTGCGATACTAGCTTAAAACGCTTGGCAAACACCGTTTCATATATTTTTAGGGTTCCGTACCTCAAAAGGAAAAAACGGAACCCTTATAGGATCACTTTGTTGTCCGTCTGTCCGTCCGTCCGTCCGTCTGTCAAGACCCTTTTTCTCAGGAACGCGTGGAGGTATGAAGCTGAAATTTATATCAATTACTCAGGTCTACTGTCCCTTGAAGCTGTGAAAAAATCAAACTTCTAAGCCAACGCAATCAAAAGATACAGCCGTTTATGCCGCAAATTTTCGACACTTGCAAGGGAATCAAAACCTACAGGGTGCTTCCCGTGAACTCAGAATCTTGAAATTTGGTACGAAGCAACGTCTTATAGCATAGATAAAGGAAAAATTACGAAAACCATAAATTTTTAGTTACATCACATAATATATTTTTTTTTAATAATTTTAAACTTACTACCCATTTCCTCATAAACGCGTAGAGGTATTAAATTGAAATTCATACCAAATACTAAGGAAACTAAACCTTGCAGGTTTGTACGGAACCCTCGGTGCGCGAGTCCGACTCGCACTTGGCCGGTTTTTTTATATACCATTACCTTCCTTACCATGTAGGTAACCATTGCGACCAACACGACAAATCATCAAAGTTGTAAGTCAAATAATATGGTAGTCAATGATCTGAAGTCAGAGCCCAGAGGCCACACCACAAGCTAAAGAAACCGGAAATCAGAAATCTAAAATCAGGACCCGTAAATCGGAAGTCGTAAGTCATATCAGAAATCGGATCGGAACCCGCCGCGGAATGGTAACAAGGAAAGGAAAAACTATAAAGATGTATAAACGAGTAGTCTCAAGTCGTGTGGTTTCCGGCAGAGTAGGATAGGATTACTCAAAGTCTTATCGTCGATGTCGTAGAAGGCGACTGATGAAACACGAGCTAAACAAAGCTTCTCAATATCAATGATTCGAGACCTCTCCAACCAGTCTGAGAAGCGTGGAGAGTATAGGCCAAATCCTCTGACTGCTCTGGCTAATATATGGCTCTGGTAGTACAGAGAGGGTCGTGCTCCTGCAGTGGAGACTAAAAAAGACCTGATGATAATGATGATGAAGATGTAATAAAGTATGCATTTTCATTAGTCAAGTAAGGATCATCAACAGCTTTCAGGCACCCACAGTTTGGCATAAGCTTCCTTTTGTTCCTACAACTTGCCTGATGTATAATAAAATTGAATTCTTTATTTCGTAAAAACATATTAAAATAGTGACAAACTAAAAATACAATTTTTTAAGGTTTTTAGTTTTAGGTTCTTGTTAGATTTAGCTAACTTTAGGTATGATATAATGAGATTTTTTATGACATAAATTTGAAACTTATTTATATTTAGGTTATATTTTAGTTTGTATAATAAAAATGTAAAATAAATAAAAAACTCACAAAATAGACTGAAAAAATAAAGAATGGAATAAATAGAGGCTTTTTATTTATGTAAAAGGGAAACCTATTCAGTGCGGCTATTCCCCTTTGCCTATTCCCTTCAAGCTTCGTCTTGTGGTGTTTTTTTATGCCATTGGTATCCAAATATTGGCGAAGTTCCTGATAAGCGACGGTGTTGAAGTATACGGAGGTAACTGAGTCTTGCAGAGCGCCTTTTTCCCATGTTATAATAAAATGTTCCCGCGGAAGTGACACAAAATTCAGTGATATATTACCCCTTTGAATAATCAGGAAACGCCGCAATATAATAGGTCTTAGGTAGGTAGATAGTGTAAATATAAACTTAAATTAGGTAGGTACTTCGTTATAATTAAAGAATAAAAAAAAAACAGTGAAGACTTGTACAAGCTGGTGTCGGTTACGGCAAAGTGTCGCGAGTTCAATGGTATTTTCCCCATCTAAAAATGCCCAACGCGCCTAAAGATTTCACTTCAAAAATGACGTACTTACCTAGTATATTATTACTCTGTGGACGTACCTATACATACGTATTTTATGTTTACAAATTGTGCAGTCCAATCAAAATGTTACCCCTCGGCAGCCCGGGGCCAAAATGCTAGCCGTATCTCGATACCTACTACCTATATGACAATTAATATGGCAATGCTGATGACTGATTTACCAGCCCTTTGATGTCGAGATAGTTACCTCAATTTTCGGTACATGAAGGTTTTATTCTGTAAACATGTTTTTGGAGTTAAACTACGTTTCCTGTGTTATATTCAGGATTTTATTATTTATTTGCATTCAATACGCTGAATTTCTTATAAGCATCAGGTAATTATGCAAACTTTGGTTGAAAAGCACTTATGATCTCACTAATTGGACACTCGTCAACAACTTATATAAGCACTTTGAATGTAAATAAGTACCTAATCCTGAAAATACATAAAGATATATAAATCAATTTGAACCAACACCATGAAATCTAATCGAGACAATTTCCGAAAATGGGTGTAAAACCCTATTATTATTCTGACTAACAAACAGACATTTTTAACACCAATGCAAGTTGGGTGGAGGAATGCAGGGACTAATCACACTTTCTATAAAGTTTACATTCAATTAAATTATATCATAGAAGTACTTCAAATAATATGATTGCAATATGAAAATTTTTGTTTTTTTTAGTTTATACTTTGATTAGTATACATTAACTATCTTTATCTAATAAAAAATACGCAATATCATTTAATACAGGTAAAGTTGGATACACACAACAGATTTATTATTGGATTTAAGTATCGATATATAGATAAAGATCTTTACTGTACACTTTATTTATTTTTATATTATCTACTTATATAGGATTTTCTTATGTTTAAATTAGTTTTCGTATTCAAGTATTTATCGACGAAGTATTTCGATTTTAGTTCTGTCGCCATCGGATTGTGCCAAAGTTAATTCTACAAAAAGATCTTCTATTTCTGTACCGTATTCTTTTATTGATCGTAAACCCTGTTTAGAATTTAGTAATTTGGTTTGCAAAAGTATAGGACACTTTTTTGGTAAAATGAAATTGTTTCATGTCATATAATAAACTATTTTTTTTTATTTAAAATAAATTTTGCTTGTTCTGATAATCGAGTTTTTAAAACGAATTTGATTAAGAGTTGTTGAGAGAGTCTTACTGTAGAATTCTATATTGTCAATTAACGATTTTATAACCTTTTTTCATTATTTTTCATAATATGCAAGAGCCGTTTCAAGACCAAAATTGTCCGTCATTTTTTTAAATCAAAATTCACAATAAATAACAGTAGAAAAAAAAATAATTCAACGGCGCGAGCGCACAGCCGTGCACCGTGCACCGCCGCCAGTGCACGGAGGCACCGATTGGCAGGGTCACCATGAAGGTGGGAGGTGTGCGGTGTGCGACAGCTGAAACGATCGAAGTTTACTGACGTACTCTAGGCTTCATTGGTATACAAGCATATATAACATGTAACAGACATATACAAAGGTTGACACACACACACTACTACATAACACTATCAAGCTTCTTTTTCAAGTGATTAAGCTTGGTATAAAGGAAAATGTTTAATATTTTCTGCTCTCAAATTAAGCACCTAATTAAAATCTGATTTTACTTAACCCTGAATCCGCTTATCAAACTAAATAGCGAATAGTCTGATGAAAACAATTTTTCCTTGGAATTTGAGATTCAGAATATTAAAGTAATGTAGGTGTTTCAGAATGGCGAAGAGCAATACTCAATACTAAATCATTTATTGCTTCTAAAATGTAGGTATTGTAAGCAATTCGACGACTTATTTTTTTTCAAAATTCAAGTTGACCGCTATACTAGAACAATATCCGAGGCAAAGCCTAAGTCTTGCTCCTCCTCCTTACCGAATTACCCGCTCAAGTGTCTAAGCGAAATCCAAAGCCGAATGCCGAAGGGCTAACCAAATTTTTTTAATTTAATTTTTTTTTTGTATCCAAGGTAGCTTCTAGGTTTTAAAGTTTAATAACGTTTCACTGGGATCCCCGAGGGTCTGAAATTATGTATAGGTATACTGGTGTAACGCATCCCGCGGAACTTGATACTGCAGTCAGGTTTTGGATACAAGATGGCCGCCCATGTGGTCCAAGAGCTGGTAGACATTTTTGGGTATGTATTTGAGGCAAGCTGAAAACTTGTATTTTATTTCCCCGTATAATCAATATTAAATTAATTAATAAAAATATAAACAAATTGTCAATTACAGTACAGTCACTAATAATTTAAAACCCGCCCCTTAACGTTTCCGGTGCAAAGGTGCCTAGTACACTACTTTCCCGTATAATACCCTAACTCAAAACTGCAAACCTGGCTGAAAAGTAGCGGGACTAAATTAACAACAAATTTTCAAAAATACATATATTTTCCAAAAAAATATGTTTGAGGAAATCTGTAATTATTACTCGTTGAAATATAATATTAGGTCCTTACATATGAAATTGCCGATTTTCAATACTGGCAACTTTAAAATCAAATATCTTGCGTTTCATTAGGAATTCCAAATTCAAATTTATTTCGAAATAAAGCCAGATAAATATTGTTTTAAAATTCGTATTTCATTTGTTTTAACATCATTTGTTTGAGTTTCAACATTGCTATAACAACAACTATGGACAAATTGAAAATTCGCGGTATTTACGAATACGAGTTCCACCGTGGCACCAGTGCTGCAGAAACGACTCGAAGAATTAACGATGTGTATGGACCAGGCACCGCTAACGAACGAACGGTGCGTTTTTGGTTTCAACGTTTCCGTTCTGGAAATTTCGATTTACGCAATGAGCCTCGTGGACGACCTGATACTCAAGTGAATAACGAAGAATTGAAGGCGATAGTGGAAGCGGATCCATCTCAAACCACTTCTGAATTAGCAGCAGCCTTCGGCGTAAGTGACAAAACGATACTTATCCACTTACGCCAAATAGGAAAAATTAAAAAACTCGAAAAGTGGGTACCGCACGAATTGACTGAAGCAAACCAACAAACACGCGTTGCTTGTTGCGTTTCTTTGCTTAATCGCCACAATAATGAGGGGATTTTGAACCGTATCGTGACTTGTGATGAGAAATGGTTCCTGTACGACAATCGGAAGCGATCATCACAATGGCTTGACCCTGGAGAACCGGCAAAACCTTGCCCTAAGCGAAAACTGACCAAAAAGAAGATTCTGGTTAGTGTTTGGTGGACCAGTGCTGGTGTTATCCACTACAGCTTCTTGAGATCAGGCCAGACGATTACTGCAGACTTGTATTGCCAACAATTGCAAACAATGATGGAAATGCTCGCCATTAAACAACCGAGACTGATGAATTGCTCTAGCCCACTGCTCCTTCAGGATAACGCTAGACCACACACTGCACATCAAACGATCGCCAAGTTAGAGGAGCTGCGACTGGAACCTCTGCGTCACCCACCATGCTCTCCAGATCTTGCCCCAACCGATTACCACTTTTTTCAAAATTTGGATAACTTTTTACAAGGAAAAAATTTCAAATCTGATGAGGCAGTCAAAACCGCCTTCAAACAGTTCATAGATTCTCGCTCCCAGGATTTTTTTTCCAAAGGTATCAATGATCTGCCTATAAAATGGCGAAAGTGTATCGATAACAACGGCGCATACTTCGATTGATTAAATAATAATTTCATTAAAAAAAAACTTGTTTCACTTTTTTGATACTGAACGGCAATTTCATATGTAAGGACCTAATATTATATAATGTATAAGGAGTAAAAAATAAATAAGCCAGATCATTTAGTCGGGTCTTTAACTTTGCAGGACGAAAATGTAAGGGTTGATTTAGCTCCGCTACTTTTCAGCTAGGTCTGAGTTAGGGCATTTTATAGGAGACGTAAAAGACAAGATTTTAGCCTGCCTGAGGCCTGCATTGAGGTTTCTAATATCATTTTTTTCTAAACTGAATAGTTTGCGCGAGAGACACTTCTAAAGTGGTAAAATGTGTCCCCCCCCCTGTAACTTCTAAAATAGATGAGAATGATAAAACTAAAAAAAATTATATGATGTACATTACCATGCAAACTTCCACCGAAAATTGGTTTGAACGAGATCTAGTAAGTAGTTTTTTTTAATACGTCATAAATCGTAAACCGCAATTTACCTTTACAACTTCTATATTCTGTTACTTGCTGCTACGCAACCCTTCATGGGCGAGTCCGATTCGCACTTGGCCGCCTTTTAATTCTTTTTCTCGATTGGATATGAAAATAAGCTAACTTTAACAGCTACACGAAAAACCGTATTTATTTGTTTGTAGGTGTTAATACTTACCTATTTGGTAGTTATAGATTTCGTTATTCATTTTATCAAGGATTAATAAAATATTTAAAAAAACAACATATTTTTCATCTAATTTTTTGTATTTTTTGTTATAGCGAGCCGCAGTAATACATCGGTGAAAATTTTGTGTCCGCCATTACGGTTCAAGAGATACCCTGTGACAGATGGACGGAGAGACAGACAGACAGCGGAGTTCCATTAATAGGGTCTCGTTGGCACCCTTTAGGTAGGGAACCCTACAAAAGACTACTAATTAGTACCTAGCTTAAATAATGAAATAAAATTATCTCTGAAAAAAATATTGCTAAAATCATAGGAAAGGTTCCTGCTTGAGTACAGTTATTTTCTTAACAAATTACTTCTTAGAATAGTTTATTATTGTCTGTTCGTAGACGTAACAAAGCAAGTGGCGGCGAACATCCGTTTAAATATTATTTTCTATTAGTCCACAAATACAGTATTTAATTAAATGTTATGATATGATATGTATATGATATGAATGATAATTAAATAAATCAATATTAAATAAATAAATTAAAATATAAACAAATTGATAATTACAGTACAGTCAATAATAATTTAAAACCCGCCCTTTAACGTTTCCGGTGCAAAGGTGCCTAGTACACTAGCGGCATTGCCGCGTTGTATTGCAATGGCCATTCTTTGCAGCAAAAACGATCCGGAGCGGGAGTCCCCAGTCTTCTCGGCTATGCGATGCCCTAATTCGCCAATTAAACGCTTGGCGTCCACAAATTATTTACTTAATTAGTAGAAATAAATCTATTCTACGAATAAATAATCCCTTTTCAAGAGTCTTGATTACTGAGAATCATTTCTATACTACATATCAGTGAGTTGACTGTCTCCTTGGTCCAGTGGTCAAGGCGCTTGCCTTGTGATCCGGAGATCGTGAGTTCAAATCCCACTGGGAACCATACTTTGTGCAAAGTTGTTTCCAGTCTGGTTAGGATATTGCTGGTTTAAATCACCTTATTATCAGAAAAGAAAGATGATTCCGTGCTTCAGAAGGCATGCAAAGCGGTAGGTCCTTAACGCCATGTAGCGTTTGTTTACTTATTACAACTTATATACCTAGGATTAGTTCTGGTCTATCCTTTGGGTTGCGGAGGTCAGACGGCAGTCGCTCTGTGTAAAAACCAGTAACCTCGTCAAATCACCTAGTTTTAGTAGCGGACCCCGGGCTCTGAAGCGTTACCGCTGAGGATGTAACCGGGAATACGCTCGGATGATGACGATATATAATAAGCTGATTACCTACTATGTACTTGCTACATATCTGTCTTGATCCTTGTTCTGAGGTCTGCCTTTTATAAACCACACCTGTATTGCTTACCATAAGTTAGCGCTAAAAGAACTACTTTCTCAGTTCCTCTGGACTAGTAAGTAAACTCCTAACTAACAATTGAGTAGATGATGTGGGTCAAAAAGAAATTATTTAGTACTTATACTGTTAAGACGATACACGGAGTCCAGTGCTGCCCCTATTCGAAATAAATTATTTGTAAATGATATCATTTAAAACGGAGATATCATTTAAAATTTTAAGCTACTAAAACCTAGATAACCTTTCAGACTATTTTATGAACCACTGTTTACAGTTTCAAGTGAGAACGTTAAGCTTTAGTTTGCATTTTTGCATAAAACCGCCGCTTTTGGCAAAAATTTTAGTAGCTTAAAATTTTAAATGACATCTCCGTTTCCTTACAAATCATCATCATCATCATATCAGCCACAGGAAGTCCACTGCTCGACATAGGCCTCCCCTAAGGATTTCCAAATAATTTCCAAATTTCCTTACAAATAATTTATTTCAAATGGGGGCAGCACTGGACTCCGTGTATCACCTTAAGAGAATAAAACGACACAAAATTGTGTCACTTGTCATTCATCATATCCGATTTCAACATGATTTTAGATTTATTAATGAAGGAAAACTAATATTAAGTACGATAATTGACTCGAAAAAATTATTACGTCATTGTTCTGATTTTCATACAAATCCCATAGAAAATGTTTGTTTTGACGTTTAGAAAAAAGTGTCTGATTTGACTTGCTGTCTAGCGGATTGTAATTTTTTTATTTACATACCTATACTTAAATGAAAAATTCTAGTTACACCGTTTTAGCTGACAGCCGACTGTGGGAAGCATAGTTTCTGCAAATAGTGCTAATCGGGCGGACATGTTTACATTACAGTCCTGAATGGACAATTGTTTATATGTGTTGCACTCTTTTTAATTTTTTGTACACTTTTGTTTTTCTATGAATTTTTCTTATTCTTTGTAAAATACATACCTACTATCACGTCTTTGAGTCTTGCGGCTCTAAGCAGACAGAGCCAAATACCTCAGTCAGGCTGCAAGACTCAAATACCACTTTATGGTGGGCGAGAAGGTGAAAAAGATATCAAAATAGTGATTTGTGATGAATTTTGGGTGGCTAGGTTTACATTTGTGCCCATTCCCTTTATCGGCTTCTACGATCTGCGCGGGAAAAGAAGCATCTGGTACATTCTACGTTTTTATTTTCTACCAGACTAGCATGGAAAAACTGTAAAATACATTGCTTGAGATTGTTATATTTTATATGTATTCAACTGATTCCTTTTATTTTCTTATTTAGGTATTTCAATTATTTATATAGGACATACACATTGGATATCAATTCACTATCACAATTAAATATGCTTATTGTATTTTGACTGCCTCCGTGGTCCAGTGGTCAAGGCGTTTGCCTTGCGATCCGGAGGTCGTGGGTTCAAATCCCACTGGGAAGCATACTTTGTGAAAAGTTGTTTCCATTCTGGTTAGGATATTGCAGGCTTGAATCACCTGATTATCCGTAAAGCAAGATGATTATGTGCTTCGGAAGGCACGGGTCCTGAACGCCATCTAGCGTTTATTTCTATCCTAGGATTGGTTCTGGTCTACCCTTTGGGTTGCGGAGGTCAGACGGCAGTCGCTCTGTGAAAAAACCAGTTACCTCGTCAAATTACCTAGGGTTAGGTAGCGGACCCCGAGCTCTGAAGCGTTAGCGCTGATGATGCAACCGGGAATACGCTATGATGATGATGATGCTTATTGTATTTTGATAAGAAATGTTTTCAAAAGTTATATCTTCGTCCTTCTTATCCTAGCGGTTACGCTTCAGAGCCCGGGGTCCACTACCTAACCTAAGTGATTCGACGAGGTTACTGGTTTTACACAGAGCGACTGCCGTCTGACCTCCGCGACCCAAAGGGTAGACCAGAACCAATCCTGGGATAGGTACAACGCTAGATTACATTCGGGACCAACAGCTTTACGTGCCTTCCGAAGCACAGAATCATCTTTCTTTTCGGAAAATCACGTAATTCAAGCTTGCAATATCATAACCAGACTGGAAACAACTTTTCACAAACTATGCTTCCCAGTGGAATTTGAACCCACGACCTCAGGATCACAAGGCAAACGCCTTGATCACTAAACCACGGAGGCAGTCAAACAACCTACTACTTGAAGACAACCAACTTATCTGAAAATATTTTACACTTTTGCGACTCTGACACAGAATACAGTAAGAGTAAAACTCTGAGCAAGAATTTGATGTAAGATTACTTATTAAATAGCCGTAGTGCATTACTATTTGCCAAATGTTACCTGATGAACCTCACGTAAATAAGAAACTAAGTTAAACTGAATTGATGTATTAATGACAATTTATTAAATTTTACTTAAAAATAAAAGAAAAATTTACGTACAGCGAGGTGTGCATAATAATGATTGAAAACTATTCACCCTGGCTGTCCCAGAGGGCTGCATTAGAAAGACATCAGAACGATTTTTGCCATAATCTTAGCACAGCAATTACACTTATACCTACCTATTGCAAAGGAACGTCCTCGAAGCAGCGATTCTCAGTGGATTCAGTTTATGGCGTAGTGTATACCTATATTCTTTGGTTTAGGTGAAACTGTGTTAATCTCCTGCTAATCGCACAAAAGATTGTCTAATAAATTAAAATACACATATTATTAAGTATAAAAACCTTACCTAAAATTTTGTTATTCTTACCAAATAAATCCTAAGTAAGAAACCAGTTAAGTACCTAAGTAGTTAGTCCAAGAACCGTTATTTCGATTTCACGTCTATTGATATTACCCCTATGCGGCGGGGGGTGCAATCCCACCTCAATACATGTATTATTATTACCATATCCCACCTCAGTGTTGCCATTATCAGCGACGGCCTTAACCATAGCGGGGCCCCGGGCGGCAGATCTATGCGAAGCCCTTGTCCTTTGTGCAAAGTTCAATTCAATTCAATTCAAAATATCTTTATTATCATAGGATATTTATAATATCTCTTAATAATAGTCACTTTGTTTTGTTTTGCACAAATGTTGACGTCAAATCGTTACTTACAGCTAAGTTTACGCCGCTTCCTAGGCGCAAGTGCAGAAGAAGCGGCAACAAACTGCACTGCACGTTTTCTCCAAAGACGTCAACTAACAAACTAAAAACTTAAAATTAGTTATATAGATGGACAGAGATTACATTGTTTATTATGTCATAATTAAATTGAATTATAAGAATTACGAAATTTAAAATAATGTCAATTTGTAAATTTAGTATGTACCAATGTACCTAAATTATGACATGTCTAAGTATACAAACCTTTAAGAGGGACCCGCGCCAAGCTCAAGCCAGACCTTTTTGTCTTTAAGATAGTCATCGGTCCTATAATAAGCCTTCTCACAAAGTACTTTCTTTACATAAGCTTTGAATTTTCTGTCTGGCATATCAAGGACCGATTCTGACAATTTATTATAAAAAAGTATACACTTCCCCATGAAAGACTTACTGACTGTATTCAGCCTGTAATACGGGCTAACTAAGTCATTCTTATTACGTAAATTTCTATCTGTAAAATCACTTACTTTATTGAACAAGGAAATATTTTTCCTTACATACATTATATTTTCAAATATGAATTGTGATGCAAAAGTAAGTATACCTATTTCCTTGAATAATTCCCTCAGTGAGTCTCTTGATCCTAAACCGTAAATAGCACGAATTGCTCTTTTTTGTAAAAGAAAAATAGTCTGAATGTCGGCTGCACTCCCCCATAGAAGTATCCCGTAAGACATTAGACTGTGAAAGTAACTAAAGTACACTTGTCTAGCAGTTGCTACATCTGTCAATTGTCTTATTCTCCTAACAGCGTAAGCCGCAGAGCTAAGCCTATTAGAAAGTTTAGTTATATGAGCGCCCCATTGAAGTTTCGAATCAATTGTGATTCCTAAAAAGGTAGTACTTTCAACCAGATCGAGTTTCTGACCATTAATTAGTATGTCAACGCAGGCTTGATTCACATTAGGAAGAGAGAATCGAATGCATTGGGTCTTGTTCGCATTTAACATTAGGTTATTGGCCGAAAACCAATCAGAAATTAAAGATAAGGTGCTGTTCACCGCGCTAGCATCACTGTTATGTCGATCTATTTTAAATATTAGCGAGGTATCATCAGCAAACAGCACCATGTCAGCCTCTTTCTCAACCATGTAAGGCAAGTCATTGACATAAACTAAGAAAAGGAACGGTCCTAGAATTGAACCTTGGGGAACGCCCATTTTCACATTAGACCCGTGTGATTTTACGCCGTTTATATCAACAGTTTGAAGCCTATCTGTTAAGTAAGATTCTATTAATTTAATTGACTTATCATCAAAACCGTATTGACGAAATTTGAGCAAAAGTGTTGGATGATCAACGCAATCAAATGCTTTAGAAAGATCGCAAAATGATCCAATTGCATCATTTCTGTTTTCCCACGCGTCGTAGATATTAGTAATAAGTGCTACTCCTGCATCGGTGGTCGATTTTCCAGCAGTAAAGCCGTATTGTTGGCTATGGAAAAGATTATTGGTCTTAAAGTGAAGTAGCATTTGATTGAGCATTATCTTTTCGAACACCTTACTCAAAACTGGCAGAATAGAGATAGGTCTGTAGTTGCCAGGGTCTGTTTTTTCTCCTTTTTTGAATAAGGGGATTAGTTTACTACATTTCATTAAGTTAGGAAATATGCCTTCATCAATACATTCGTTAAATATGAAAGCTAAATCGGCAGCAATTATGTGTATAATATGACTTACTACGGCTACTGACATGCCCCAGTGATCTTCTGATTTTTTTAAATTTAACTGTTTAAAAGCATCTATTATATCGCTAGGGCTAACATGCTTAAAATTAAATTTAGAATCACAAGGGCTAACATTACTCTTAAGCAAAGCCTCAGCACGCTGGGCGCTAGAACTCACATTAGAAGTGAGTTCCAAAGGAATGTTAGTAAAATAATCATCAAATATATTTACTATTTCTTCAGTTTTTGAAGTATTTTTACCACTACATTTGATTCGGCAAATATTTTCTTTGGTTTTATTTTTACCTGTTTCCTTATTTATGACACTCCATGTTTCTTTAATTTTATTAGGAGCATTATTTATTTTTTTGCTAATACTATTCGACTTGGCTCGTCTACAAACTTTTTTAAATATTTTAGAATAATTTCTAACATATTCTATAAAAGAAGGATTAAAGTTATATTGTTTTTGGGCATATAGATCATATAACCTGTTTCTACTTATGTAGATGCCGGTAGTAGCCCATTCACTAAACTGTGATTTACTATGAACTACTACTCTTTTTTGTTTCAATGTTTTAGAATACTCAGAGGAAACAGTACTAAATAGTTTATTATAATGGTCGTCAGGATTATTTCCTGTATATACCACTGATAATAATTTGTTATCTAAATTATTTTTAAGTAGATACCTAAATCTAAATTATTGTAAAGTAGATACTTACCTATGTGATTCGACAGGTATTTCTGATTTTTACGAAAAACTTACACGAAAGTGATTTCAATAAAATTTGAGTATACAAATATTGTATAACATCTAACAAAATATAATATCCAACAAAATATGATGAATATGAAATATATTTTTTTACTTACCATACAAACTCGATCAGCTGTTCGGTCAACTTCTATGGGAGACCAAAAATTATTCTTCATATTTCGATGTAATGTTACTTGGTAAAAGTTGTTTAGTACCATCATTGACTGAATTCACTCATAAAATTGTCTCAGTATATTTTGCTAGGCCCTATAAATTTTCAATGACCGATGATGGATGAATGAAAAACCGAACATATTTTTTTTGTAGCGCGTAATTAAAATAGTAATGTAATATCTAATGAATTTCTCGATTAAGATTTAACCGAATGAGTTAAAGTTACCAACTTATTGATATTGTAATGTAACAAATAGCTAAGTATAAAACTAAGATTTTTTTTTCTCCATTAATCAGATTTATTGAGCAAGAAAATTATAAACACATTAATCACAAAAAATCAAGAAAAGTAACAAACTATACTAATTACTATTTGAATAAAGTCATGGTCCTCGCCCCCACTACCCCATCGGTTGCTGCGCTAGACCCCGGGCGTTTGCAATGCTCGCCTCGCTAAGGCCGTCGCTGGCTATTATTACAATAAATATCCATTCAGTGTTGGCACACCTGCATATCCCAGACTGAGGGGATCGGTCACGAGGGGTGGGATGACTTGAGATCGACTCAATGCAAGGTAAACAATAAAAAAAAGCAATTACCGTGTGTAAGTCGTGTACTGTTATGAATGACGTAGTTTATGCTTACTACTGTTTTTTTCGGGTACTACTACCTACACAGTTATTTTGTCCTGGTGTGGAAGAGGGATGATATAGACGAAAAGTAGATATGCACAGTTACGTACGTACCTACGTAACATAGAATGCTGCTGTTTCTCTTCTTTTGACGTGACAACGTCTTAAATTAGGTTGCGGCTGGGAGTCACTTATGAAAAAGTGTAACGCTCGGTAACGTTACGATGAGTCACCGAACGAGAGAGAGGCCCGCCGAATGCCTTGCGTCTCTCTCCCACTCAACTATGATCGGTCTGCCGCGCGCGTTGTCACGTAAAATCTTCGCCCGTAAAACCGACTTTACAGGCAACCATTTTTTCTCTTTGTATTATTTTTTTATATTCTCAATATTTCAAAAAGAAATAATAATACATTTTTAAATTTATATTTTATATGTTTAGTTTTTAAGCTCTAGTTTTTAGTTATTTTTTTTTTATTTTTATCTAGTAGCAATTTAGATTAAATAATTAATAGTTGTTATTGTTACTTACGATCTGAATTATCTTGTTTCATAATAAAATATTCAAAAGTAAAAAGAAATGCTTTTCAAAAGTACGATTTTTACTCCATGCTGATCTGGGAGAAAAAAAATTAAGGCAAAATATTTTTACACATCCTAAAAGCTATAAGAATGGACGAGAATCTAAATCATGTCACCCATCACTAATTTGATACCCATTTTTAGGGTTCCGTACCCAAAGGGTGCAAACGGGACCCTATTACTGAGACTCCGCTGTCTGTCCGTTTGTCCGTCTGTCTATCCGTCTGTCACAGGGCTCTATCTCTTGAAATGTAAAAGCTAGACACTTGAAATTTTCAACGATTATGTATTACCATGACCGCTTTAACAACAAATAATAAAAATTAAAAAGAAAGTTAAAAATTAATAAGGGGTCATCCTACAAAAACCGTCAAATTAGTAAAATTGCACAAGAATACAGATTATCTTTTCCCATACCACAGGGAAACCTACCGTGGGAATCAGCGCAACACAAAATTTTAAATAATTTATAAATAAATAAATTTCAATTTCTGTTTCAATGTATAAGCTCCTATGTTGAGCGTGACTTCGCCAGACTTCACAGTAAAAATTGTATCAAGGCGTGACGTCGCGTCAAAAAGTAGATACTGTTACGTAGTACTACTAATATTCTAATACTAGTAAGTGATCCGGAGGTTGTGGGTTCAAATCCCACTGGGAAGTTTGTGAAAACTTGTTTCCAGTCTGGTTAGGATATTGCAGGCTTGAATCACCTGATTATCCGAAAAGAAAGATGATTCCGTGCTTCAGAAGGTTCGTAAAGCTGTTGGTACCGAACGCCATCTACGAGTAGCGTTTGTACCTATTCTAGGATTGGTTCGGGTCTACCTTTTGGGTTGCGGAGGTCAGACGGTAGTCGCTCTGTGTAAAAACCAGTAACCTCGTCGAATGACCTAGGTTAGAGTAGTGGACCCCGGGCTTAGAAGCGTAACCGCTGACGATGCAACCGGGAATACGCTCGGATGAAGACGTTATCAGCGAGTAACATGGGCTACATTAATCCTTTAAAAATTAGACATCTTTACCACAGGCCGGAATCTCCTAAGGTACGCGCAATATGCGTCCCCGTTCCCCGTCCCCGCACCTCTCCCCCGTTTTCGCCTCGATGACTCACGTTGGCCGTCAAGGACCGGGGGAGAGGTGCGGGTGCGGGAAACGGGGACGCATATTGCGCGTACCTTAGGAGATTCCTTTCTGGTTACTCTTACTGTATTCTGTGTCTTTACGAAAATTTGCCTCTGGGACTTTCTGGTATAAATATTTTAGTTCATCATGACTTTATGTAACATCAATAGCTTTCGCAGCGTTTGCGCCATAATGACGTACCTATACTAAAAAAAATCAAACAAATTGACTCGATCAGCTGATCAGTTTGTATATATTTTTTTTATTCCGTGATAGTTGTTGAACAAAATTTGTTTAGTTTCATGGGCTGAAGTACTTACCATCTGAGAGGTTTTGCGTTATTTCATTAAGGTGAAGGTATAGGCAAATGACCTTGAAGTGGCGCCCTCATTTGAAATAAATTGTTAACTCGTAAATATGGTAATAATTTCCATATTGCTCTTCGTCATGCACTAGATAGCCCTTTAAATTATTTTATGAAACACCGTTGAAAGTATTTACATTAGTCCGTCTAGCTTTGAAAATTGCCTCCGCCAAAAGTGGCCACGGCAAGTTTTAAAGCTAGACGGATCACCAATAATAGTTTCAACGGCAGTTTACAAAATAATATAAAAGGCTATCTAGTGCATGACGAAGAGCAATATGGAAATTATCACCATATTTACGAGTTAACAATTTATTTCACACTTCAAGGCCATTTGCCTATATCTTCACCTTAACACGATGTACAGGCAAATTATTTGTTTTTGTAATTTTAGTAAAGATCTCAAATTTTTTAAAAGACCTATGTGCCGATGTTAAGTACTCTTTTATAATAAACGTAGGTAGCTATCAATTAGGTCGGTACCTACACGTTTGTCATCATTTTAGATAACAGTCTGGTCGGCAAGCATCTGCTTTTAGGCAGCTTGAAATATCTGACAACACTGTCAATTTACTATGTTGTTTTTTCTTTAATTATGTGTTTTCTTAATAAAATAAAGTTATAACAAACAAACAAACAAACAAACACTGATGGCCACTTACGAAAAAACAAAGCGTAGGCGTAGCGTAGGTGAGCATGTTTGGACGCGGAGCGCAGCGGTAATGTTGCTGCGCTATCTATTGTTGAGTAATGGAACTATTCCTTACTCTATTTTACAAAATTGCTTTTACGACGTATATAGTACAGAGTACAGGGAAAGTAAAGTGAAAAGCAAGATTCAAACAAGTATATTTCATTGTTTAGTATGATAAAGAGAAATAGCTAATAAAAATAGAATGTAATGCAAGTTTTAGCTGTAGATCAACATCTTTGCTCAATTTTAGACCGCTTAAACGTCAACACAACGCCCGGTTGTGACAGTGACGTTTACTTTGACAGAAAATAATTCGTTGTGTCTGGTGTCTTCTGCGAATCACTATTGATTTTTCTTAATAATTATCTTCAGCTTCGCAACAACATATCTTAAATTGTCGCCTTGGAACCAGCAACTTCTAAGATCCTTTTTCGACATGGCAGCAAAAATTATAGAAGCCCAGGAGCACTGCAAAGCGGCTGAGAAGTTGTAAGTAGCTAAGTGATTTTTATCAAGTCTTGGAGGGTTGTAAGGCACTTGTAGTCTACCTATACCTACATCTCAGGAAAACTCAGGTTTTAATTAAGCTCTTAGGGTGCACGGCGAATGTACCTAGCAGTGTTAATTAGCTATGGAGACTGTACTTAGCTAAACACATATTTGCCTCTAGATTTTTTACATATGCATTAATTTGTTGCACCATGTGAAAAGCCTTATTTCCTCTCATTTACTATTTATGATTGTAAACGTCGTGCCTTGTATTGATTTTATTAATAATAAAGTGACCTAGTTGATAATTTAGTCTTTTCTAGGTTTGCCTTACTTGACGTAACCTAGACCTAAAACTAGTATACCTAATGTAACTGTAATTTCAGTCACTGGTATTATAAGCGTGTGTTAAAATGAAGTATATATGTTAGTTAATTAATGCTGCAAGTAGACTATATGCTCTAGAAATAAGTGAGAGAGGCATTTAGACAAAGAAACACTGATTGTTATATGCTTATACATATAGCAATGAACAATCGCCCAGCGTACATATTACCTCACATGTGTTCATAAGTATTAATTAATAAACACCTAGATTCATCTTTTTATGTCGATTGGCTCTAATGGCAAGTGGGTTGCCACTTTTCGAAGCCGTGTACAGGCCGTTTTCCGTGCAGCTAGTCGGGAATAAAGGACACAAGATAAGGTGCTGCGTGGTCTGATTAAAGTGACCACATTGGCAACGGGCTTCTGTTTTCTCAATATACTGCCACTTTGCAATGTCGTGCCCACATCGGCCCTTCTCAGTATGCAGTTGATTCGGACACTTCCAAGACGGCTGTAGAGCATGGAGAAGCACACAGTCCCGGCCGATAGCGGCTAAGGAGTGACACTGCGGAGTTTTTAGTGGTAACACCACATAACCTAACCGGTGTCCCGTAACCGGTAAGGTAGATGAAAAGCACTGATGGCATGCACATCAATTCACTAAATGAACTATACCACTGTGCAAATACAGTATTAACTTAAACTATATTAATATATATTAATTTTTATGTACAGATACATTATCACGGCTTTATCCCTAATAGGTTAGACAAAATAATTGGTCACTTAATACGACATGACTCCTTATTTAAAAACATACTAGAAGGAAAGATAAAAGGTAGAAGAGGTCCAGCCGACCAAGAAAGAGCTATGTAGACCAACTGAAAGAAAAAGCAGGGGTTATGTCGTATCAAGCACTAAAGAGTAAGGCAGAGAGCTGAGAAGTTTGGCGCATTCTTCACCAAAAAGAGCCCTAAGCTCTTAAATAAGAAGAAGAAAGGGTAGACAGAGCCTAGGGCCAGCCTTAAAAGGCCGCGCTTAGTGTGATGGTTGGTGTAAAGGTGGAAAAGGGAAATCAAAATAGTGATTGCCAGCCGCATTACCTGTTGATATGCGCAGGTAGAGAAGCAGATGGTACATTCTACGTTTTTTCATATCTCCCACACCAACATGAATGATTTTAATGTGATTGTTGCTTTTGATGTGGTTTTCATAAAACATAAGTAAAGGAATAAATTTAATGACAAATTCATCATTGAAAATATCTATAAATTGAGTTCTCCGTAAGAAATACTTGTGATCAGTTTTTGATTTTTTTTTCTTATTGTTTGTTTCTTTGTATAAGGCTATAATACATTTTGCTAAAGCGAACTTAGAAAATACATACTTACATACGGTGTAGGTAGATAGAGCTACAGAACAGATTAAAACTATTCTCAAGGATTATAATCGAATTTGTGCTTACTCTAACCATTATAATTGTAAATTAAACACAAACGTAATTTGTAAGATAGGGGGCAGGGCAGGGCTTGGAATACCGTAAAAAATCTGGTAACGTTAATTCTGTCAAACGGCGGTAATGTTATCAGCAAAGGTAACGTTATGCTGGGTAACGGTATTTTTCCCACTATTTACCGGTAATCAGATAACGTTACCAATGATATTAACGGTAAAAGGTATTGTTAACACTGTATTTCTTTTCGATATTTAACATAATAAATTGATGAGAGTTCGTCTAGTAGGCTACTAGAGCTATTTATATAATATTTTGCAAGTATTGAAAAAAGTATCGTTACTTATATCGTTATTGATAACGTTATAAACTGTATTACCAATACCCCTTATAACGTTACCACTAAAATAACGTTACTTTTAGTGTTAATTTGGTATCGCTAACAAGCCCTGGGGCAGGGCCTCCTAACACAGGTATTTCTTTACTTAAGAGGAGATCCTAGCCGAAAATGTGTAACTCACATCAATCAATATGAGTTATTATTATCATTTTCTTCAGTATCCTTGAAATGATGACCATTGACATATTTAGCTACATATTTAGAAGAAAAAGCAAGAAAGCGCACCTCGGACTCCGAAGTTGTACAGTTGAGGACGCAACCGGGAACATGCTAAGATAAATTCAATTCAATTCAATTCAATTCAATTGTTTTTATTCGGATAACCATGATCCATGTTTTGTTAGTATTACAGTAACTTAAAACTAGTGTTAGTACTTATAGCTACACAGTATTTTGGTAACATAGAATGCAACCTCTGTGTACAGAGGGCCCTGCGGGCATGCCTTTAAATTTGACCATATAAGGCCACTGGCATGGTCCCCTGCACAAGGTGTCCCATTATTTGCGAATCCAGTCTATCCGCCACCGTTTTTAGAATGCTGTTGTGAAGAATAAAGAATAAAGAGGAGATATATTTTTTTTTTTAATTTATGGCTTGACGCTACTGCGTATTTAGACAGGAACAAGTTAATAAAACGTGGGAAATTCTTTTTTCCTAACAAGTTACAATCAAAGGTTTGTGTAGGCCTTTGATTGCTTCAAGGGAGCTTCTGGCGACAAATCTATACGAGTCCACTGGTTTTCCGATTGAGTGGCGGACGACGCCCGAAGACGCCGTACTATGACTGTCCACTTTAACTATTTCACATATTTTTCATGAGCATGAGCATTTATAACCCAACATTTTTTCAATATGCACTTCGGTCATTCGACCACTGGATTTTATCTTAAAATAAAGTATAAAAATAGCAAAATACTACTTAATTAATATGAAAACTTAACTATTGTACTAAAAAAAATCTGACTTGTGTATACAACATGAAATAACTAATGAATCTTACCATTAAGCGTCGTGCAACACCAAACAACACCAATTCAATATTATAGAGTCCACTAAAATCAATTTGCAAAATAATTTAAAGAAAACCCCAACCAAACACCTTGACTTCCCGCCAAAAACTCTCGAAGAGGAGATATAGTCAAAGGAGACATCCACCATGATGATTAGCATGTAAAACCTTTTATTTAGTTTCACCTGTCCCGTTGTCTGTGTGTCCGTAACCAAATCTTGCAAGCTAAATTAGACCCACTTCTATTTATTCGGTCGAGTTGAAACTTTACATACTTATGTAAGTTGCGGGATAATGCAATATTATGGTATCAATTACCTGGTCTCATGATGACGCCGGAAGGTGGCCACAGCACCTCTGTGATACAACAACATAACCCCACCGAGATTGGGTTCAATTGATTTGTCTTGAACAGTACTTCAAATTTTTTCAATTCAATTCAATTTATTTACACCCTCATTATTTGTTTTCAATTATTTTTTTGTTTTATATAAAAGCTTGTTTTTAAAAATGTTTTTTTAATAATGTAATTGTGTTTTGTATTCTTAATATTCTTAAAAGTCAGTCATAAATTATACACGTGTCGAAGCTGTGCATTAATCACTACATAGTATAAAACAAAGTCGCTTCCCACTGTCTGTCCCTATGTATGCTTAGATCTTTAAAACTACGCAACGGATTTTGATGCGGTTTTTTTTATAGATAAAGTGACTCATGAGAAAGGTTTATATGTATAATACATACCCGTGCGAAGCCGGGGCGGGCCGCTAGTACTATATAATAACTAACCTCAATCAACTCTGTCCCTTAAAAAACAATCTTAAAATTAGAAAAAAGTGCTAATTTAAGACAGAATATGTTAGGATTCCTCTCTAATATCACCGTGTAGGTGTACATTACCATATTCTATCGGAATAAATTAATATGTAATTCATAAACCTTAATACCTACAACTTAAATGCTAAAGTATTTATATATTTACAATTCATACATTTTATGATTATACACTGCTTTTAGTGCTTTTTGCTTGCTGTTTGCGAATGAGTTTAATTTTGCGGTGAATTAGTTTGTTTTCTTTTCTTTGTTTTACGTGTGTTTTACTGGTCAACATTTTTCAAGCTACCTAAATTCAACTGACATAGGCATTTGTGGTCACTGATTCAAGTGCGAAACTGCGGAGTTATCCCATATTACAAGCTTAAACTTACATTGAAGGTAGCTCAATCTGTATGTTTTTTTAAAGGTTTCATATTGCCTGCAGTATAATGATAAAGTTCAGAGCAACAGAGAGTAGTGTGGTTGTAGTGGAGAAATTGCAGCAGTGAATTTGAGTGGCTTGATGTGCTGCTGAACAGTCAGTACTGATGTACAGTGCTGAGGCGAAATCTAGAATGATAAAAAATTTGCTGACTTGAATATCATACATAGTCGTGATGCAGTTGTGCCTTCCATACGGGGTGCGGGACATTTTTGTTAAGCATGCCATAGGGCCATTCGGGGAACCATTTACACTGGTCGATGTTACCTGTATTGGGAGTGCGAGAGATTTCCGTAACTCAAGAGGGAAGCCGTTTTAAATCAAAATTAAATATTTATAGTGTACATTACGTGTAATGTTTAAATAAATCTAATTTTTTTTTCTTTGCTTAAAAGCTACCGATACTAGTACCCAACGACCACTGCTGAGAAGAAACCGAAAGAAACTCATTTACACAGTATTGGTCGCCTACGCGCCAGAAGGGCTTTGTCAGTTTACAAAAATATTATACCTAATAATACAATGTTATCACAACATAATATGCAAATCTTGCGAACGAGTGTCAAATCCAATTTACAGAAATAAGTTACACTGAGTAGTCTTAAAAAACTAAGTAACTAACTAGATAAAATTTTGACCGATCGTTGCAAAGCAGGCAACGCATAGAAAATCAGCATCTTAAATTCAGCATAGTGTATTCCTAGCTATAGAGTAAGTAAGATAATTAAAAAATGCGAAAGTTTATGAGTATGTATGGATAGATGTTTGGTCCGCTTTTAAACCAAAAAGGCTGAACAGATTGGAATAAAAATTGTTATGTAGAAAGTTTAAGGGTTGGGTCTCATCTATCAGCACGAAACAGCGCTTTCCTATGCTGCTATCCTTTTCTGTCGCCCAGAACAGTAAATTGCTAGAGCGAGAGAGAGCGACGAAACGCTGCAGCACGGCCGTTGCTGAAGCGTTCCGTACGCTCTCTCTCGACAGAAAAGGATAGCAGTATAGGAAAGTGCTGTTCCGTGCAGAGATAGATGAGATCCAATCTACGAACAATAATTCTCTAGAATCGTAAGTAATCCCGAAAAATCTTTCCACGCGAAATGTACCGCGGCGGGCGGGGCTTAAAATATGTACAACGCGGCGCGACAGTTCGCCGTCACACTCGAGTCGTGCGGTTGCGTTGGAAGAAGTTTTCTTTGAGAATATTGCTGTGTTTTTGCGATAATCGATTCATTAAAAATGCCGTCATGTGCCGTGAAGTGGTGTCGAAGCCATACAGACATGAAAATTAGGTATTAAAAAAAGTAACACGTAAACAAGGTTATTTATTTTAGCGTAGCGTACTGCATAATACGTACCATCCGCGCTTTGTATCTCACCGCTCATTGCGTTGACTGCCCCACCCGACGGACTACGATGCGTGACCTTGTCGCGACAATCGCATGCATCTTTGTCTATGTGTGCGTTCGAGTGTTTCGTTGTAATTACTGTTCGTTTGTTTGCGTAAATGGAATCAGAATCGAAGCGGTGAATGAGCGTTAGGTTTCTAGAGAATTATATTTCGATGGATCCAACCCTAACACACATAGGAACTCCACCGACAAGAGCGTTGGTGAAACTTTAAATATTTTTATATATAATTTTTATTTCAATTACGAAATGACTGAGCTAGGCAAAATACTGCTTTGCTATAATAAAAATTGAGGATTTATGTATTTTAAATACGTAATACAAATATTTTCAAGTCGTGTAATCATAATATAAAATACGGTATTTAAACTATTTTTATTTAAAACACAAATTAAAGTTAGGTGTTAGTATAAGTATTTTAAATACTAACTATAAAACACGTCAGGGGCAGGTATATGAAATACCAAAAGTAAATTTCATTTAACTGTCTGTATATTATCGTAGCGCTCAACGGGGTGGACCGATTTGATGTGTTTTTTTTTACGTGAAAGCAAGTTCCCTTGCGGTGGTTCTAGGCTATGTTTGATGAAAATCAGTTAAGCAGTTAAAAAGTTATTGGGGGTTAACCAAAGAACAATGACGTACCTATCTTGAAAGTCAGGGCTTTCTCTAGTAAATGATAGATGGCGCTATCCGTAGCGAACTACCGATACGACTTGATTTCCGTACCAAGTCGCATCGGTAGTTCTGCTAGCATCATTAGATAACACTAAATGGACGTTTTTTGACTGAATAAATAATTATTTATTCTTATTTTTTATTTTTAAATTTATTAGATGGCGTTCTTGACAGTCGTGGTTTTTTTAATTTGCCTAGAATAAACTTGTTAGTCAAGACCGTACCTACATGTTAAAAATGCAATATATGTTACGTACTTTCGTCCGCCGCCGCCGCACTCTGTACTGTAACTACTTGTAACGAAGTGTACTTACACAAAAATAAACTAATAAGTATATTTATTTTTGGATTTGGCGTATTTCAAAAGTTTTGATTGATATTTATTTTAGTCAGGTTGGTGGTGGTATCAACGCCACTGAAGACGTTAAGGGTATTACATACAGAACAGAATCTTCTAAAGTCCCTTGCAATATTCGTCCTCGTTTCCCGATCCCGCACCTATCCCCCGTTCTCGCCTTGTCGAGGGGCGAGAGCGGGCGAACACATACGCATTGACGTGTGCTTTCGTTTGTTGTAGTGTAGGCATAAATGATACTCTGCTTCTATGAAGTGCCATACCTGTGACAAAAGTTAACGTAAAATAGATAGTGTCAGAGCCAGCCGCTTATACAAAATGCGATTTTCAGCATAATGACAAAATTTCACTTGTTACTTTTACAGCTTGAAAACATCTCTGCTAAAATGGAAGCCAGACTTCGATTCAGCTGCCGACGAATACAGCCAGGCAGGTGAGTAGCAATACACTAGTTAATTTTAATCTATATTTACTAAAGTAAATTACGAGAAATGATTTAAGTTACAAGGATAAATCTTTATCGATGTGGTGCAGCCATGCTAAGGCCGCTGTACTTGTACTCTGAATAATAACACAGCTGTTGTCCGATAGTCCTATGATAATATTGTATCGTCTTATAACAACGCCAAACCGAAATAGAATTTATCATCATTTCTTACTACTACGAATTATTACAACGCACTCACTTAGCTCTATGTTGACGTCGTACCGCTTTAAGGTGAAGTGGTAACATAAGTGGCGCCCTCATTTGAAATAAATTGTTTAGACTAACTAACTAGACGGACTACCAATATTACTTTCAAAGGTTATTCATAAAATAGTTTGAAGGTCTGTTTAGACATCGATACAAATCAAATTTTTAAATATCACCCTATTTAGTTTTAAACAGTTTATTTCAAATGAGGGCGCCACTTATGCTACCATTTCACCAAGAGTAAAAGCCCACTTTTAAAACTTTTCTGTCGACGATCTATTTCCTTTACTTCCTAGATTAGCATCATCATCCTTCCAACGCATGTCCCGTTTCAAGCCATCGCCCATTTTGTGAGAAGTACATTCCGAGGAAGGACAATTCGAGAAAAAAAATGCACCTAACGATTTAGTGTAAAAACGTCATTTTCTAAATAAATGTGTTAAAAAGCAAAATTTCAAATTGTGTAGATGACTGGATCAAAAATAAATTATTTGATACTGTTAATAAAATAAAACGTCACAAAATAGTGTCACTTGTCATTGATCATATCCATCTTCAACATGATTTTAGATGTGTTAATGCAGAAAAACTGATATTAAGAGCGCTATTTGACTCCAAATATCTATGACGTCACGGTTTTGTATTTCATACAAATCCCATAGAAAATGTTTGTTTTGAAATTTTGAAAAAAGTGTCTGATTTGCCTTATGGTCATCTAGCGGATTCTAACGTTTATTCAGGAATTAGGCCTTTGCAGGCACTTTACACGTCAATAAAATCATTTAATGTGATTTTTTTTTATTAAATAATTTTGCGGCTCTAGATACAAGTCCTTTAAAGCCTATCTTTAATTTTGTTCTTTATTCCTAATCCTAACCTAATCCTAACAAGACAATCAAAGGGTGGTGTAGGCCTTTGACTGCTGCAAGGGAGCTTCTGGCGACAAATCTATACGAGTCCACAGGTTTACATAGACGATTGAGTGGCGGACGACGCCCACACAGTCCGCAAAATAAATATCACTACAGCCGTACTATGACAGTCCACTTTAACTATTTCACACATTGTTCATGTCATGAGCATTTATAACACCAAACAACACCAATTTCATATTATAAAGTCCACTAAAATCAATTTGTAAAATAATTTAAAGCAAACCCCAACCGAACCCTTTGACTTCCCGCCAAAAAACCATTTAATGTGTTAACATGTAATGTTTTTTTTTTATATTAAAAGCTACCGATACTAGCGTTCCGCAACGACCACTGCCGAGAAAAAACGCCGAAAGAAACTCATTTACACAGTAAGTAATTCTGTTACAGCGCAATGCTACCGCATCGCCCGTGACCTGAAGATGTCCAAGGAGTGTCATCTGAAAGCCTCGGAGTACTACGCTAAAAACCGCTCCTTCTTCCACGCCGCCAAAGCGTTAGAGAACGCTATTATCGTCAGCAAAGAAACTGCTAGCGCCGATGAGGTAATACTTATACAGATACTTAATTATCACATTTTGATGAGGAGCCCGGTGGCTCGGTGGGAGTACGCATTGAGTACGCTTTCGCAAGTTAAGCAGCGCCGGGCGTGGTCCGCACCTGGATGGGTGATACATACATACTATCACGCCTATTTCCTACAGGGGTAGGCAGAGACTATGGACCTCCACTTGCTACGATCCTGACAGACCTCTTTTGCTTCATGTACACTCATCAAACTCTTCATACATGCCCTTCCGGTGACCAAAAGTGGCACAAAAATATTTGAGCTCCTCCGTGCTTCGGAAGGCACGCAAAGCCGTTGGTCCCGGCTGTCATCGTTGTATGACAGTCGTTAAGCTATGTCAGATGCCTTTAGGCAGCTTGAAAAATCTGACACCAGTGTTGGCCACTTGCTTTATCCTTAACGGGTTAGATAGAGCCCAGTACCGTATAACCCTAGGGCCTTAAGGCTACGTTTAGCGTGACGGTGAGCGTGAAGACGGCAAAAGAGAATCAGAATAGTGATGGGTTGCTAGCTTTATCGCCGATTAAAAAGATTCAAATTCTCGCCCATTTTATCGATCGGCTTTTATGATCTGCATGGGAAGGAGCTCGGTGGCCCGGTGGGTGTACGCATTGCTAGGGCTCTCAGAAGTTAAGCAACTCCGGGCGTGGTCCGTACTTGGATGGGTGACCACAAGTGGTACAAAAATTTCTCAAGCTTCTCCGTGCTTCGGAAGGCACGTAAAAGCCGTTGGTCACGGCTGTCATCATTGTATGTCAAATGCCTTTATAGAGCTTGAAAAATTTGACCCCAGTGTTGGCCACTTACACACACAAAAACCAACAAAAATTAACGGGAAGAGAAGCAGCTGCTACATTGTACATTTTTTCTTTTCTCCCAAACCAGCATGGAAGTATGAAGTATGTTTTAAAGGTATATAACCTCTGTCCATGTAACTGAACAACTTTTGTTCAACAACTTTCACGAAACTAAATAAATAAATTTGAATTTTCATACAAACTGATCAGTTGATCGAGTCAATTTGTTGTATAAAAGTTGTTCAGTTATATGGGCTGAGGTACATGATGTATATGTATAGGTACTGAAACTATTTTAAGGGTGAATTTAGTCCGTGATCCTATACAAACTGGGATCAGCTGATTGGTCAACTTATATGGGAGGCCAAAAAATATTTTTATGTTTCGCTATATGTTCCTTGGGGAAAGTTGTTCAATATCATGGACTGAATCCACCCTTAAAATAGTTTCAGTATATTTTGTTAGACCCTGTATATACAGGATGATTTTGACCCTCTGAGCTGCATATATTCAAGGGAAGTACTCTATGCGCTAAATAAAATATAGGTACATGTTCTCTCACAATTATCTTGTTTCATAATAAAAACCAAGGATAAAACCCCTCAAAGTTGTACGGCAAATTCCCAACCGCAGTGATACCGACCGCCATATGATCGCTCGCCCCGCGCGCCGCCGGCGGGAAGGGTGCGGGGCGGTCATACGGAGGAATCGAGCAACAGCGAGGTCATTGACACTAATAATAAATATGTTACCCGTGTACTTATTGCAAATGTGGGGATTTTTCCTAATGAAAAATAGTAAAAAAAAGTATTATTTTTCTTGCTATTTTGTGTTCTACGTGGGCGCACTATAAGTTTCCGGAATGAATATGAAAAAATATTATTAAAGGTACAAAATTAATTTATTGTTTTTCAAAATAATCTCCCTTGGCGTCTATGCACTTTTTCATTCGATGAAACCAGTTTTGAAAACTTTTGTGCCACTTCTCTGAGGTGACCTCTGAAACGTGTTTTTCATACTCCTCTACTTCTGGTGATGAAAATCGTTGACCGCGTAATTGGTTCTTAATTTTTGGGAACAGAAAAAAGTCACAAGGTGCCAGGTCGGGACTGTTTGCAGGATGACTCATGAGTTCTACATTTTTCGCCTTCAAAAAGTCGTTTGTCTGTCTGGCCGAGTGAGAACTAGCATTGTCGTGGTGCAGGATGATACGGCGTTTACGGTTATTTTTACGGAGTTCGTCAATAACTTCCGGCAAACAAATGGTCGTGTACCAGTCACTATTCACTGTACGACGATTCTCTAAAGCAACAGTAGCCACGTGTCCAGTTTTATTAAAAAAAGAAGCAATCATCCGCTTAGATGCACTTTTCACGCGCGCCACTTTGGTTGGTTTCGGCTCATCTTGAAAGACTCATACGCTCGATTGCTGCTTTGTTTTGGGATCGTAGCAATAAATCCATGTTTCGTCACCTGTTACTATGTCCCACACCAAATTTGACGCACCTTCGTTGAATCTGGTAAGCATGGCACTGCACCAAGTGACGCGGTCCGTTTTTTGAGCCTCGGTCAAGTTGTGTGGGATCCACCGCGAGCACAGCTTTCTCACACCCAAATGTTTGTGTAGGATTAATTGTATTTGACTCATGCCTATTTCTAAGGATGCGCGAATTTCATGGTAGGTCACATGCCTGTCTGTTTCAATCATACGGCGCACAGCATTGATGTTTTTGTTGGTCACAGCGGTGGACGGCCGACCATCGCGAGATTCGTCACTGAGATTGATACGACCACGCTTGAATTCTGCAAACCAGCTATAAACAGTTGTCTTGCATGGTGCTTCATTGCCAAAAGCTGTTTCAAGCCGAGCGATGCTCTGTTGAGCTGTCAAATTACACTTAAAATCGTAGAAAATCATACTACGAAAATTTTCCCGAGTTAAATCCATGTTGATGCAGACACACAATTTTTTAAATGGCGCCACAAGGTAAAAACAGAAGACAGTCAGATGAAACAAACTGCATTCTACAGCCAAAGAGTTCTATTTTCAAATGTTGCAATAAATTTTTAAATATTGTTTATGTAAGTGGCCAGTTCCGGAAACTTGAAACTATGTATTAGTGATTCTGATTCCAAGATTTCAATATTCTCGTAGCTCAGTGTTTCAAACCCAACCTGTATTTTGTTTAGATCTACCAGCTGGCAGTGGATTCGTCCCGACTGTACCAGCAGTACGGGTCTGGCGACGCGGGCGCCAACGTTTTGGACAAGGCTGCCAAAATTGTGGAGGAGAGCAATCCACAGCACGCCGTCAAACTGTACCAGATGGCCGCTGACGTGTCCTCGGTCAGTTTATGGGTGGTTCCTATGGATATTTTTTTCCACTATCCAATTTTTTTTTTTTATAAAATGAATATGATTCAACACATATGATAGTTTACCTTATTAGCAATGTTTTGTAAGTATTTGGATCGCATTTTCTCTTGTAGATTTTGAGTGATCGAAAAATTTATTTATTTGTTTATAATTATTGTCATGAATGTAATGACAGTTATAGGAACGTGATGACATTTTTGTTGTCATGGTTACAGTTCAAGTCACTTAACAAAATCTTACCAGAGGTCTTACCCAGACACTTTGTTAAGTGATTTTAGATGTAGGTATTTGTGAATAATATTATGAAAATAAAATTGAAATACAAATATTTCGTTTATTAAGGTGACGTGGGTTCACAATTTGCAATACTGTGCGTGTTTTTGAAAAATCACTGTTATTAAACTACAACAGTTTATTCCTCAAAAAAATTACATAAATATCTTAAGGATTTTCTACAGACACCCACAATAGCCAAAACACGATTGACTATTTTTGGCTCGATACAAAAAAATCACAAACATACTGGAGGTATGGTAATTTGCCTGTATTATTTTTCGTATTAAAATATTCAAATTTAGAGGTATATTTGTGATTTTTTTCTATCGAGCCAAAGACGCTCAATCGTGTTTTGGCTATTGTGGGTGTCTGTGGAAAATCCTTAAGATGTTTATGTAAATTTTTTTGGGGAATAAACTTACTAGTTTAATAACTTTAACTTAGTAGTTTAATAACAGTGATTTTTCAAAAACACATGCAAATTGTAAATCCACGTCGCCTTAAATTTAAATGGAATGAAATCAAAACGAAACGAAACTTAAAATCTCGTATGAAATTAACATGTTTTTGATTAGTATTTTAATAATCACAGAACAGTTACAAAAGTTTGAATACTATCATATATTTACTGAATAACAATAACCAAGGTGTTTATACTACTTATTAGGAACATACACGTATATAATTAAACATCAAACTTAAAATTTCTTACCAAACCGTCAATAAATGTTAACTGAATAGCAATAACAAGAAAAAGATTGGTAATTAGCTATTAGAACCATAAATCTTCAATCGAACATAACAGTTTAAATTTAAAAAAAATATATATTACTGAATCTACTCCTTAAATAGTTTCAGTATATTTTGTTACACCCTATAAGCTTTGCTTAGCTTGTATTCCCTGAGTCGCCTTCTACGACTTGAAGTGGTCCAATTCTACTCTGTCGGAAAACACACGGCACATATCATCGTCATTATATCAGCCATAGAAAGTCCACTGCTGGACATAGGCCTCCCCCAAGGATTTCCGAAAGAACTGGCAAGTACAGCGTAGGAGATCCTCCTGTTAGATGGTCGGTCAACCTGAGCAAGGTTGCAGGAAAACGCTGGATGCAGGCCGCTTCCGATCGGTCGTTTTTACGATACACGAGTAATTGGGTAGAATACTGGGTCAAAAATAAATTATTTGATGATTTTTTTCGCGGTCCAGTGCTGCGCCCATTTGAAATAAATTATTTCAAAGGATACGGAGATATCATTAAAAATTTTGTCTTTATGAAGCCCTAGATAACGTAAGTGAGAACGTTAAGCTTTCCTAACATTTTTTCCCAAAAGTGGCCATTTTTTGAAAAATGCTAAGAAAAGCTTAACGTTCTCACTTTAAACTGTAAACAGTAGTTCATAAAACAGTTTGAAGAGTTATCTAGGGCCTTATAAAGACAAAATTTGAAATCTACACAATGTGGAAGGGACCTACCCGTAATAAATCGAACTACAGGCTATACTAGATCGCTATAGTATAATGAAATAAAAATGAGTTAGAAAACCAAACAATAATTCGGCATTCCCATACAAATGCCGAAATTTATTTTTGATTATTGGCTGTTAATTTAATTTTACTATGGTATAATTTTATTTTTTTATTACGGGTATGTCCCTTCCACGTTGTATAAGTATTCATTATAAAATATAGAACCGTTCCCATAACACAATTTATCTACAATTGCTTCCTCGACATTGTTACAGACGGAGAGCAGTCAGCACCAGGGCTCCGAGTACATCAGTAAATCATCGAGAATTTTAGTTAGGCTGCAACAGTAAGTAGTCTTCTACAATATTTATCATAATAGAGAGTATGCATGCATTTTTTTATGTTTAAATAGATCGTTTATGTTGAGAAATAGCCGCATAAAATAAGTCAGTGCTGAAAAATATCTATTTGGTGTAAAAATTAATATTAAAAATAGATTTCAACAACAAAAAAGCGCTATAGGTAGGTCGTGGTTAGGGTTACCAACTCTCCCAATGAATCGAAACCGGTCCCGATGTTTACTTTTATTAAAACCCGAAAAATTGAATAAAATCGGGACTTTTTTAGTCATAGTAATAAGCAAAAGGTAGGAATTCCTACTGGAAATTTGAACAATACTCAGAATCAGACAATCAATGAATTACTTACTAAACAGTTAGATAAGTCCGTCTTATTATAAAAACGGAACTAACTTTGTTACTAGGTTTAAACCATTATCCTCCCAAATCAAGTTGACATTGACAGGTGAGATAGTGTGGTATTACTAGATGTCAACTTGATTTGGGCAGGTTATGGTTTAAACCTAGTAATAAAGTTAGTCCTGTTTTTGTAATAAGACGGAATACGTTTAATTTTGGTTCATAAAAGAATATTTATTTTTGGATTTGCCGCATTTCAAAAGATTTTGATTGATATTTATTTTTATCAGGTTGGTGGTTGTATCAATGCTGTGTTATGTAGCGTGAAGTTTATCCGACTACTAGTCATAGGCCTCAATTTTTTTTGGAGCATGAAGGTGATGTTGCGTTGCTTATTTTCCTAGGTACGACCAGGCCGTGGACAGTCTCCGCCACGAAATAGGGTTCCACCAGGAGGCTGGCAACGTGGGCGCCATCGGGCGGCTCACTGTGGCGATAGTGTTGGTGCAGCTCGCTAGGGGCGACGCTGTCGCCGCAGAGAAGGCCTACAAGGTGACAGAAGTATTCTATTTAACGCCAATTTTTCAATCAATACATACATATAATTAATAGTTCATTTATACAGCGAAGACCCCAGTACTTTTTTTACCGCATCCCGCTACGAAAATTAACTCTGAATCTACAAGGCGTATGTTAGATCCCGCCTGACTTACGCAGCCCTTCCGTGATACGCATACTGCTCGCAGTCCAACAAGCGTCGACTCCAAAGTTTTTCTCCAGTAAACCTGTGTTTTGGTGCCGTTGAAGCCCCGCGTTACGTGTGGAATGCCGTCGTCTACCGGGACTGAAAGTGGTAAGGCCTGGACACTTCCTCTCCCACGTATGGAGAGATATGTTTGACAACGCTGAAATTAGCGATACCTGAACTGAATCCCCAGCACTGGTATAGCCCTGACCTGGCTGCCATGACCACCAGCGTCGAAATAAGCTCTTACTCTATAACTTGCGGTACCCCTGGTAGGAGTACGCATTCTTAGCCCTTTGGTTAAAAGTAAAGTAACATTGGGTATGATCGGTACTCGGATGGGTGACCACAAGTGACATAAAATTTTTCTCGAGCTCCGTGCTTCAGGGAGCACGTTAAGCCGTTGGTCCCGGCTGAAGGCAGCTTGAAATCTGTCACCAGTGTTGGCTACATACGCGAAAAACGAAACGCACGTTAGTATTAGGCGGCGGCAGCACTCCGTTATCGAGGGCCGCAGCACTGAGCTAGCTGTAGCCCCACTTCTGCCAAAAAGTGACGGTGAATGAACTACTAGCAGCCCCGCAGCATTCAGCGTACCTATTTCAGGAGTGTTTAAATGTACATATAATTCATAGTTTAAAATTCCGATCGACTTAAACCGCACAGAGTGTAATTAATGTGTGTGATCGTTTTTTAAAATACCAAAATGACGGTGTCTATAAAATAAATTCCACGCGGACGAAGTCGCGGGCAACAGCTAGTTAACCATAGTTTCAGGAGTGTATGTATAAATATAAATAAATAAATATATATGGGGCAAATCACACTGATTGAGCTAGCTACAAAGTAAGTTTAACTTGTGTTATGGGCTACTAACTCAACAATACTATATTTTATAATAAATACATATATAGATAAACATCAGTATATAGGTAAAAGTCGGGTTGTATGCATGCATGTAATTATGTATGTACATTTCTTTAGCACGCTCTACACCCTAAACGGTTGGATGGATTTTAGCTTGAGAGATGTCTTTAGATTCGTCTTAATAGGGGACCGTACAACTTTTCACAAAGTGTTTGAAAGTAATTAGAATGTTTATTTATTACCATAAAAAATAATATTTTATTTCAATAAGGCTGTAAATATACATAAATTACATTTAAAATATGAATGCGTAAAAATGACGCGTAAACGCTCCCATTTGTCACCTTGGCCGCGTGACGTCATCTGTTTTTGAGTAAACATCAAACAATCATGTGGAGAAAAGGATGGTAGTAGTGGAGGCCACAAATTCACATAGTAATATTGTCATCTATGGTTGACATTTTGAGGTTACCCCAGCCGTCAAAAATGACAATTACAAACGAATGACGTAACGCGCTGTGATCGGTGTTTTGTTCATGATGGCGAACAGATTCAAAATATTGCAATTAACGCATTTTATTTTATGATTTAAAAATATAAATCATTATTATTTCACAAAAATACTCATTCAATGGTCAGTTTATTTAATTAACATAATTTCTAATTACAATAAAAATTTTTTGGTAAGACATGTCCGATCCCCTATTCTGAGAGTGACACTAGGTATATATAATCAAATATTCAAAATTGCGGATTTTTGCGCTAACTTATGTCTCTAAATTTTTTTATTCATAAACTATCTTAAGGGGTATCGAAATAAAGGATTTGTATATGGATTACAAAAATTGTACAACATATATATTATGTTTAAATGTAATTTGGAATGAGAAATGCTTAAAAACAACATATTACCTCGCTCATCCGAGCGTGTTCTCTGTTGCATCCTGGGAATACTGCTGTTGTATCACGCAGTCAGGATCTTTCTACGCGAAGACTTAGAGTGATCCTACTCTACTCAGCCAGAAACCACACGGCATATGTCTTGTTTAATATCGATTTATTTCATCAGGAATGGGGCAACAACTGCGAAGTGGCCGAGATGCAAACCATAGAGCAACTCCTACAGGCGTATGACGAAGAAGACCGGGAGTCCGCCAAGCGAGCCCTAGCGTCGCCCTTCATTCGTAACATGGACGTTGAGTATGCTCGGCTGGCTACCACCATCCCACTTCCTGAGGGCATCGAACCAGTACCTAAGGCCGGCGTCGTGGAAAATGCGGCGCCATCTTACGTCAGTGGTAGCGCTTCGGTGAGTGTTGTGACGTTAAGGTGCATCCACACAGCAGTTATGGAAAGTTACATAATGGTGCTCCTCCCGCTTCTTCTTTAACTTAAGAGGTTGCTCTTCTCGGTGAAGTTAAGTGGAGATGCCTCCATTCCTCTCTTCTCTCTGCCATCTTTATAATGTCTTGGTAGGACCTTACTCCTAACCCTTCCATAATTTGTTGGAAAAACTTCATCCTTGGTCTTCCCCTTCCTCGTCTCCCTTTATTTTTCCTTCTACTATTATTCTGAATCTCCCCCCGCACTGCTGTTAAAAATGTTTACAAACATTAGTAAACATTTTAAATCAATATAACATAGTTGTAATATTTGTTATTATAAGTATTATTATTTATAGCATTGGGCTTGTAAAGTGGTTTGGGCCTTGCCCCGCTGCCAGCTGGCAGCTAGGTTAGGTGTTTTATTATGTATTTATATTTTTCTTTTTATAGACTCATTATAAAAAACCTAGCCTAAGAACAAATATAAATAAAGAGAATATTAATAACAGGATTTATTTATTATATTTTTTATGTTATGATTAGTGTCCGACCGAAACCGAAAACGAATTTCGGCAACGGTCTCAGTTTCGGCAAAACCCGAAATTTCCTTACAAGAATCATGTTTTGAATGAAAAATAAAGAAAGCGTTATTATAAATGTTTACTACCTACTCGTATGCTATATTACATGATAAAACTTATCGAATTCAAAATAAATCACACGAAAACTCACAACAAACAAAACGAACTGTAAACACAAGCCAGTCACTAGTACGACATGATGAGGCACGTGGACGCGGCAAAATGTCTTCGTCGCTTCACGCTTGGATGGAATTTACCGCGCCGAACATGACCGAGCACAACGCGGGAACTCCCGAATGCAGTTTCGGTTTCGGTCGTACTTTCGGCAGGTTTGCCGTCGAACCCGAAACTAAACCGAAACCCATTTTTTTTTGCCGAAACTCGACCGTAACTCATTTTTTTTTGCCGAAACTCGACTGAAACCGAACATTCGGTCGGAAACTAATTGCAAGAAAAGGCAAAGGTTTATGGGTTATGGAATGAGGTTTTTTTTTTCAAAAACCCCCTGATATTATTAGGCCCTAATATTATGGTGAGGTTGGGATGGACTATGATGCTGGGCTATTGCAATATTATTAAATATATTATTTTCTGTGTTGAAAATGTTACAGAAGTGCGAAGGCGAAGGCGAAGAGTCCCCGTACACGGCCGTGACGTATGAAGAAAAGAAGAAAGAAGAAGAAGAAGAGGATCTGTGTTAAACTGTTCATCGCCCACTGCTGGGGATCCACGCATATGTCCGCTACATGAGGTCAGACTAATGTGTCGTTACTTCAATATCGTCAAGCTAAAGTGAGCTCTTTTAACATACTATTATTGCTTAGTTTGGTTTGACGTAGCCACTAAAACACGTTGATATCGTGTAATTTTCAAGACCTCTGATTGTTTAAAACATACTGCGAGGTATTGGCGGAGTTATGTATTGCGCGTGGCGCTATGACAAAAACTTGCTTTCTCTTAAGTTACATAGAAAATTTACTATTACACTCAATGGCTTGAGTTTTTAACACGCAGCCTACTTTTCATTTAGTGTTATTTTACATCTGGCAGGTCAAATTTCACTAGCTTTATATTTTTATTTATTTATATATCCCAATACTATAACTTACCACGAGCCACGTGGTGCTCGTGCTTTTAGCACAACAAAACAAACAAGTACAGTGGGCCAAATGCCAAAAATTTAATTCGGATTTTCATACAAATTCAACAAAAAGACTCGATCACTTTGTATGAAAATTCTATGTTTTTTTTTTCGTTTCGTCAATGTTGTAGAACAAATGTTGTTCAGTTTCATAGGCTGAGGTACCATCTGAGAGGTTTTGCGTTATTTCATTAACACGTGTTATACTATTGATACTATTATATTCTACTATTGGTGGTATACTTTCCTTCCTGCGTGGCCCACTGTCCATACCGGAAACCGCAGTCACTATACACGCAAAGAAATGTTGTATTTTATTTGTATAATAGAAAAAAAACTGTATGGAAAAAAAACTTTGTTAAATCACGTTTTTTTATTGTAGATACCACCCAACCCAAGGTTTCGGGATTTCTTCACACAAAAAAGAGCGAATTTTATATGTGCAATAAAAATATGAGAGGAAACAAAAAAATTAAAAAATCCTTTGTACAATGGTTGGTCAGTAGTCAGTACTGCTATGGATTTGAGATGAGAGAAATTTTATGTTTAGACTAAGTTCTATATATAAGGTGTAAATGTATGGTAAACACATAGTTAAAGGAGATAAACAGTACATCAAAATGTTTTTTTTAAACTCCATACAAATGGTCCGGTCCATACAGAACACTTTTGAATCAAATCATTCATAAGTTTATTAAAAAACTGGCTGGGAAGAGCCAGTTTTTTAATAGTTGTTTAGTATGCAGTAAAGATATATACAACAACAACAACCTGCATAATTTGAAGCGTAATTCGACTTTTAGTTTAAATGCTGTAGCCAGATGGAGCTACTAGTTCGAAATGTAGTTTCGTAGTGGTGCCGCTTAATTTCGGAGAGATGGCGGTATAAGCGTACATTTTTTACGAAAAAGCAAGCGCCACCTCTGATTTTTTGTTGATATCGTCAGCCTAAGTGCCCAGCATCCATCGTATGACAAGCGAGCGAGATAGTAGTGACATCTAGAAATAATGCAAGATTTTGACTTTCTAGCAGAGTACTTTTTTTTGTATGGGGTTGTCAGTCCTCTAGCACAGAATACAGTAAGAGTATACAGAACGGAATCTCCTAAGGTACGCGCAGGGCGCGCGGGGCGAGAACGGCCGCACACACGCTGCATGGCGCAAGTGGGCGCACAAGAACGGGGGAGAGGTGCGGGTGCGGGGAACGGGGACGCATATTGCGCGTACCTTAGGAGATTCCGTTCTGTATACTCTTACTGTATTCTGTGCCTCTAGTGTTTGTTCGTCCGTGGTGTACATAGGTATGTGCATTATAGTTAATAGTATATTTTTTTATACACTCGTAATAGTAGTGTTTAAGTTGTTTTAGGATATGTGTGTATATTTTTGTTTACTGCTATAACATCGAATTGTTAATATATTTTTAATTGTTATTTATTATGTTATTAATTTATATAAGTATTTAAAAATTTACATGTAAATTATATTATATCAGTCATCGATCATAGAACACGAATATCGATCGACCGCTTGGTTGTTGACCATTTATTTGTGTGATCACTAAAGATGTTTTGACTGATAACAATTTTCAAGTAGGTTAATTAGACATTTTTTTCCAATTTTTTATTTTATTTTATAATCATTAGTAATAATTTAAATTTATACATAATGTACATTGTTGCAAAATAAATATATATTCATATATACTAACAAACATATATATATTTTACAATATCTTGAAATGTAAGTCATAATATTTAGTGAGCCGTTCGCCAGTTACTACGGATTATAATCATAAGTAAGAAAAATATCTAGGCGTGTAATATTTTACTTACTGTTTGTGTTAAGGCGACGTGGGTTTATAATTTGCCAAACTGTGCGTGTTTTTGAAAAATCACTGTTATTAAACTACTACAGTTTATTCCACAAAAAATTTACATAAATATCATAAAATATCGAGCCAAAAATGCTCAATCGTGTTTTGGCTATTGTGGGTGTCTGTAGTCCTTAAGATTTGTATGTACATTTTTTGTGGAATAAACTGTAGTAGTTTAATAACAGTGATTTTTCAAAAACACGCACAGTATTGCAAATTGTGAACCCACGTCGCCTTAAATATAGTGTCCTTAATATGATAACTATATTTTACTAGAAACTTTAATACTTTTTGTCGCTTTAAATATCTCTGTCGTTAATATCTATACAAATATATGGTTAATATATATCACTAGGTAAGTGGTCTATTTGTCAATTTATAAATATATAAGATTCCCAAATTAAACAGTTATATGCCATTTTGAGTGCTTCTAGCGTCAAGTTACTGTTACGGTTGTCCTAGCAAAGTTATAGCTTCTCAAATGTATATGTAGCTTAGTAATATACAAACTTATTTTAAATTAAGTACAAACATTTTAAGGGGTGATTCACACCATCATTTTGAACAACTTTTCCCAATAAATGTATATGTAATGATAAGGATGGGAAGTGATTTTATTTTCGTATTTCGATAAACATTTTTTGGAAAAGTTGTTCAAAATAATAGATTGAATCGCTCCTTAAAATATTTGTACTCAATAAAGAATAAGCTTGTATATATGTATAGTATAGCGTTGCTTGATTAATAGCGTATATTTATAAAGACATGTTCGCACCTTTTAAATTATAAGATAAATACAAGCTACATATATACAAGTACATAATAATAATGACATCCAAGTATGGCCCTCACGCCTTCATTATTCACAGTAGGGCTACGAGCACCTATAGTTTATTTATTTTTATTACCAGGTCTTAATTTGGTCCGTATAATATAAGTTTATATTAAAAGAAAAATAAGTTATTTTATCAATTGTTTTGTTATTGTACTGATACATAAAATATGTCTAAGCATTGATAGAACTGGTATGCATACATTATTTATATGATATAAGTCATGTAATTAGAGCGTGCATACATTATTTAATTGACATAAGTGATGTAATTAGTGCGTGCATATTTAATTTATCTGATATAAGTGATGTAATTAGTGCATGCATACATTATTTAATTGATATAAGTATACCTATTAAGAAATGTTAATTATGTTATTTGGAGGGTTTATAGGTGAACCGATTATTTTCAGAATAATCTAGTTATATATATATATTCTATGGTGCAGGCTTATCAAACAAGCGTGGGGGTGGACATTTGCCATTCAAAACTTGTTCCTAAAGTCACAAAATAACGAGCAATGTTGATTACACCGTAGCCGTGTAACTGACTTCAAGCGTCAACATACTCGTATTATACAGGGTCGAACATAACATACTGAAACTATTTTAAGGGTGAATTCAGTCTATGATACTAAACTTTCCCCGAGGAACATATATCGAAATATGAAAAATATTTTTTTTTCTTTCCATACAAACCCGGATCAGCTGATCGGTCAACTTGTATGGGAGGCAAAAATATATTTTTCATGTTACGATATATGTTCCTTGGGGAAAGTCTTTCAGTATTATGGCCTGAATTGACTCTTAAAACAGTTTCAGTATGTTTTGTTAGACGTTATATAAAGCAGATCTTATTTATATTCGAGTATTTTTGAATGCAGTAGCAAGATGGCCGCGTGCCTCGCTTCTTTGATATGCCCTGCGTTTGTCGTAAATAAATATTATAGTAACAATAGTGAGACTAGAGTTAAGGCTTTCAAGTTTTAAAATGCTAGTGCCATTTTTGTTGTTTCGGGCTGGCAGCTGATTTTTACTTGATTTTTAACTGCGGGTAAAGGCGTTTACACGTACGCCACCGCGGCTTGGATAACCCCCAAATCTCAGTCAGCTGTACTTTTAAGCGAAAACATATGAAGTGCGTTTACAACGTGTAACAAAAAGGGGGTATCAACCCGGGGGTTAACATACTAACCAATGTGAACAACTTTTACTATGGGACCATCACTGAAATAGCGAAAAAAAAATATGCACCTTCTTAAACGACATTTCGTTTAGTCCCATCTCGTAGCCAGATTTGGTAGCTGGCTTCCAAATGGGAGAAATAATCCCGATTTGAAGCTGGCTACGAAACGGGAATTCTTTAGTCCCATTTCGTAGCCGGATTTGGTAGCTGGCTTCCAAATGGGAGAAATTATCCCGATTCGAAGCTAGCTACGAAACGGGAATTCTTTAGTCACATCTCGTAGCCGGATTTGGTAGCTGGCTTCCAAATGGGAGAAATAATCCCGATTTGAAGCTGACTACGAAACGGGAATTCTTTAGTCCCATCGCGTAGCCGGATTTGGTAGCTGGCTTCCAAAGGGGAGAAATAATCCCGATTCGAAGCTGGCTACGAAACGGGAATTCTTTAGTCCCATCGCGTAGCCGGATTTGGTAGTTGGCTTCCAAATGGGAGAAATAATCCCGATTCGAAGCTGGCTTCGAAACGGGAATTCTTTAGTCCCATCTCGTAGCCGGATTTGGTAGCTGGCTTCCAAATGGAAGAAATAATCCCGATTCGAAGCTGGCCACGAAACGGGAATTCATTAGTCCCATCTCGTAGCCGGATTTGGTAGCTGGCTTCCAAATGGGAGAAATAATCCCGATTCGAAGCTGGCTACGAAACCGGAATTTTTTAGTCCCAACTCGTAGCCGGATTTGGTAGCTGGCTTTCAAATGGGAAAAATAATCCCGATTCGAAGCTGGCTACGAAACGGGAATTCTTAGTGTAGCCAGATTTGGTTTTGACACAGAAGGTATTTAATTTAGTATGGAACTGCCGATTTTTTTCGCGATTTCAGGGATGGTCCCATAGTAAAAGTTGTTCACATTGGTTAGTACGTTTACTCCCTGTCGGGTTGATAACCCCTTTTTGTTACACGTTGTATGATTTAGATCACACGTGAGCATTTACACATTACGTCCCCGTGTGTGCGGCGGCGTCATCGTGTGTATAGGCTCATTAACACACTACAAGTTGCCTGTTGCATACAAAATGGTATTTTTTTTTTATTAATTCGCGCAAATTGAGATGACTTGCGTGGTCTAACCGAAACCACAGAATACAGTATGAGTATACAGAACGGAATCTCCTAAGGTCCCTTGGAATATGCGGCCCCGTTCCCCGTCCCCGCACCTCTCTCCTGCTCTTGTGCGGCCGCGTGCGCCGTGCAGTGTGTAATGTGTTCGCCCGCTCTAAGACAAGGCGAGAGCGGGGGAGAGGTGCGGGGACGGGGAACGGGGACGCATATTGCAAGGTACCTTAGGAGGTTCCGTTCTGTATACTCTTACTGTCTTCTGTGCATGAAACATCTGTCATACAAATATTTATTGCTTCAATTAAATTGTGTGCTCAGGCCAGAAACTGCACTGAAATTCAGATGAGGTTATTGCCGGCCAATGTCTGTATGTAACCTGCATTTCTTTCAAACATTCATTCATTTATTCCGACAGCTAGTAGACATTGTTGGGTAGGTTGGTTGTAAAAACTACAGATAGCATATAGGATGTATTTTTTTAGTAAAAGAAAAATTGTATGTTGATATATTTTTTTTATTCAGCCCAGTTACTCCCCAACCAGTTCTGCAGAAGTTTTCAGCCGTACCTCAAATACCTACCCGAAATGTCTACAAGCTCTCTGACCATGTGCTTGCTAGCCAACTTACCACTAATTCTATAAAAATTCTTTAAAAATAAATCTAAAACTTTATATTGCTGCTATGTATAAAATTCGCGATATTTTAAAATAAGTTGTGATATTTCCAGCAATAATGGAAACTTCAGGGATTGATATTCATTATGGCGTTAGATAGTTGTCGGGAGAAATTGAATATTAAATAATCGGAAGAATACTCATGCTAATTGTTTGAAGTTTTTTCTCACGAAGTGCGTTTGTTTGTCTTAATCTTAGTACGTTCCTGGTTGAATCACTTGCTGCTTTGGAGCATGGGGTGTGCTTCACGCCTTTTTCTCCAATTATATGCTCGACAATGGTTTTCTAAGGATACTAAAAATCGTGCGACGAAAAGAAGACGAAACCAATAAAACGATTTGGCGTCTTGTAGACGCGTCCCATTACCCACTGCAGAAAGGCATTCATGAGACAAGAACGACGTCGACGCGCTTTTTAGAAATGCACGTCGACGGCGCACGCGGTGTGCACAGAGCCTTAAGACGATACACGGAGTCCAGTGCTGCCCCCATTTCAAATAAATTATTTGTAAGATAACGGAGATATCATTTAAAATTTTAAGCTATTAAAACCTAAATAATTCTTCTAACTATTTTATGAACCACTGTTTACAGTTTAAAGTGAGAACGTTAAGCTTTAGTTTGCATTTTTGCGAAAAACAGCCACTTTTGGCAAAAACGCAAACTAAAGCTTAATGTTCTCACTTTAAACTGTAAACAGTGGTTCATAAAATAGTTTAAAGGGCTATCTAGATTTCAGTAGCTTAAAATTTTAAATGATATCTCCGTTTTCTTACAAATAATTTATGTCAATGGGGGCAGCACTGGACTCCGTGTATCGTCTTAAGCCTACTGCTATTTAACATTGCAGGACTTAGCGTGATTGATTTTAATTTTGACCGCGGAAGTGTAAAATTATATAGATAGATAAATCTGTATGCACTAAAAGGCCACAGGTACATGAGTACCCTATACTTAAAGCCTGTGCTGTCAATTGGTATTTCGGATAATTCTTGGGGGGCCTATGTCCAGCTGTGAACTTCCTCTGGCTTAGGTACGCGCACTGTCTATATGAGAACTGAAGATTATAGTACGATACTTCCACGCTAAGAGCGGACTTCGTAAGGGATAACTGAATTACATTTGTAAAATATAGGATGTCTTTTCGACGCCAAATGCTTCTACAATCTGACTTAGGCCGGACTCCACCAAAGCGGAGACGAGACGAGAGGAGTTGGAGCTGTGTTTTAGGTAAACAACAAATAGAATTTCGTTATTCGATATACATGTCGTCTCCGCTCAGCTTTAGGATACCACCGTGCGGAGATGTATCATATTTGTATGTCGCGATCGAGCTAGCGGAGATGTGAGCTGTGCTTCGCGTGCTGGTGACGGCCGACTGGAGCAGCAGAGACGAGAAGAGATGTGAGCGGCGTTCTGGTAGCCCTGTAGCGACATCGCTACAGGGCTACCAGACGAAAAAAAACAAATATCCAACGCTCGCCACACATCTCCGCTACAGTCTAGTCAGTACGCATCTCCGCTCAGCTTTGGTGGATACACCTTTGTTAAAAAAACATCTCTTCTCGTCTCCGCTTCGAACATCTGCGCACATCTCCGCTTTGGTGGCCTTAGTAAGGCCTAAATAAAACGGAACTATTTTGTGCGACTTCAAAAAAGGATAAGAGCGAGATTAGAATACAACGTGTTAATAAACTAACGCAAAACCTCTCAGTGGTACCTACCTCAGTCCATTAAACTGAACAACTTTTGTTCTACAACATTCCCAAAATGACAAAAATAAAATTCGGATTTTCATACAAATTTTCTCGATCAGCTAGCTGCGATCTGTTTGTATGAAATTTCCAATTTTTTTTGGGTTTGGTGAACGTTGTAGAACAAAAGTTGTGCAGTTTCATGGGCTGGGGTACCATCTGAGAGGTTTTGCGTAAGTTCATTAACACGTAAGTATATGTATATTGTATACCTAACTATAGGTCTACATAATGTATGTTTCATGTTCGTCAATAACTTTGAACAGTTTTCGTTTCTATTTATTTGAAAGGATATACATGTAAGTTGGTCCCATTCTGAAGATCTGATGATGGAATTCTCGAGAAATCGAGGGAACTCCTCAAATATTCCATGCACACACATAGTGATTTTGATGTTCAGTGTTATCAGTAAAACAAGCATTTGCATTAATAAAAGAGTGATTTGGTGAAGTGGAGCTGATGAAGAAGACCAGACAATGAAGTCGCATTCTTCTTCATAGTCGTATCCTCATGTCTGAGGGTCGCGACCATCTTGAGCAGCTCTCCTTGCTATGGTTTGCCACAGTGCACGGTCTTGCGCCAAGTGTTGCCCGTTGAGTATTTAAGCGCACCACCCTACGAACGATATCAATCCATCTTGTCGTATAGTCTTTTCGAGAATGAAGTCGTATATATGGTTGGAAATTATTTAAGTACTGGCAACAATTTTTCAATCGCTGTCGCAGCAAAATTTTAAAAAACATGTATTTCCCAGATGTATTAAGCCCCCATAAAAATGGTTATAACTGTATTTGTATCGGAAATGTTTATTGTAATTAAATGTCAAACAAAGTAATCAAAAGTTTTATTTATTTCTATACATACTTAATAGTTACAGACTAAAAGGCCTAGCTCACTTCTCGAACGACAAAATTATTAGTACATACACTGAATAAGCAACGAGTCGCCAGGCAATTTAATAAAAAGACATTCGAAACTTTATTTACAATAACATAATTGCCATTGTCATCCCGTGGATGTCGTAGAAAGTTGTCGACAAATACAAGATAAACAAAGCTTGGACATCAGTGAGACCTCTCCAACCCAGCCAGCGTGGGAGTGTAGGCCAAATCCTCTGGCTGCTCAAGCCAAGTATGGCTTTGGCAGTACAGTCGGGCTCCTGAAATGGACACAAGAAAGACCTAATGATGATGACAATGTCATAAGATGTAGAAACGCTTGATAGAATGAACGGGGCGCAACTGTTCGAGCCGGCGTGAGCCGTCGCCGCGCCGCGTAGGTATCTTATGACATTGTACATAAAGTTTATAATGTCTAGCGTCGCAGCTAAATAAGTGTAGCGCGAACCTTAGTAGTAAGTAGTAATAGGTTACACATGAAAACATTGCTAAATGATTTGCGTGTTGAGTACCTACTACAATGTTTTTAGGACGCTGTTCGGGCTGCCTCGCTTCTGTAGCGCATTGGGGATATTGGCGCACTACCACATTGATAGCTTCCAAGCTATACAGTCCGAACAGCATCCTTGAACAACAGAGTTAGGGTTGGATCTCACCTATCAGCACGGAACAGCAATTTCCTATGCTGCTATCTTTCTCTGTCGCTCAGAACAGTAATTTGCAAGAGCGAGAGAGCGACGGAACGCTGCAGCACGGCCGGTGCTGAAGCGTTCCGTCGCTCTCTCTCGCTCTAGCCAATGACGCTTCTGAGCGACAGAAAAGGATAGCAGCATAGGAAAGTGCTGTTCCGTGCTGATAGATGAGATCCAACCCTTAGGGATAGTCAGAACAGCATCCTGAAAACAGACATCTCCACTATGGTATGGAGGTGCGTAGTGAGAACAGTAATAGGTATATTAAATATACAGGGTAATTTTGACCTCGTAGATAGCTACGAGGATAGTACACTATTAAATGTGAAAGAAAAATAGAAATTCTGTCACCTGTTTCATTATAAGACAAATGCATACCAAAAATCTCCCATTTGAATGTCACCGCTTTCTACCGGACTTGTGGCGGGTGGCGGGCGGCAGCCGGCACACGTGGAGGGCAACAGCCACGCATGTACTATAATTAATTAGGTTAGCCATTTATTAGAAATTTGGGAGAAAATAATTGACAAAAAATACGTCTTTTTTTCTTACGATTTTGTGTTCTATTAATGATTCCGATTCCAAGATTTCAGTAATCGCTATATTAAAAACTCATTGAGTAGCAAAATTAACCTGTGCGTAATTAATTAAATTAATTCAGCAGCAGCATTCATATAGCAGTGAAATTCATAAATTAATTATTTTTAATTAGTAAAGTGTGAATGGATTTTAATTATAATTGAAAATAAAAAAATATTTTATTTAATGAGTCATAGTCTAACAAATTACATTTAAGGGGCGGACCACCCCTGATAATATAACACACATTATATCGCAATACGACTGACTTTTTAAACACCAGTTAGTAACATTTGATCGATGACACCAGCAAAATTTATTTGAAACAAAAATGATTGTTAAAGACAATAATTTTTTTTTTCATATTTCATTAAGGCTCACTCTTTTTTGTGTAAGTGTCCAATATCAGTGTCAACATTTTCAAGCTGACTATACGCGTGTCTGACATACTTAACGATTGCCATCGACATCGAATGATTATTGTCGCGGCGGCCAACGCAACGGTTTAATGCGCCTTCTGAAGCACAGGCTCGCGATTAAAAAGTCAGTCTTGCATGTTTTGTAGGAACGTTAAAGTAAGTGAGCTACCGCCTTAAGGTGAAAGGATAGGCAAATGGCCTTGAAGTGGCGCCCTCATTTGAAATAAAATGTTAACTCGTAAATATGGAGATAATTTCCATATTGCTCTTCGTCATGCACTAGATAGACCTTTAAATTATTTTATGAACCACCGTTGAAAGTATTTACATTAGTCCGTCTAGCTTTAAAACTTGCCTCCGCCAAAAGTGGCCACGGCAAGTTTTAAAGCTAGACGGATCACCAATAATAGTTTCAACGGCAGTCATAAAATAATTTAAAGGGCTATCTAGTGCATGACAAAGAGCAATATGGAAATTATCACCATATTTACGATTTAACAATTTATTTCACGGCCATTTGCCTATATCTTCACCTTAACTTACATTTCTAACGAGATATTTCAGTTCGTACATACACTTAAATCTAACTACAATCAAAACAACTTTTTATTTATTCCATCTTAGATCATTTTATAATTTGATATACATTTATTATTTTATCTAAGTCATTATTTATTGTACATTAAGACATAATTAAAAAATTTAAACCAAAAAAATATTATAAGCTAAATTAAAACTAACTTTCTTAAAAATATTTAAATATTTATTTTATATTTATCTAAGTTGTACCTCCTGTAGCTATTGAGCTACAGGTCCACATCTGGACATAACCTCCCTCATTTGTGAAATGGGGGAGGCATGTCCAGCTGTGGACTTTTAACTGAAATAATTATTTCCACTAACATTCACAGACTTGACAACAGGAGTATGGCAATAAGACGCACGGAGAAGTCGAGAAGTGTAAGTCAAATATCTACTTATATATTGAATAACTTGACAAAATAATACTACTGAATGTATTATACAAGTGCCAATTTATTTATTTATTATGTTTTTATATGTTTTATACACTTTATACACCATTTTTAGGGGTTTTAATTTATTTTGGCTCGCGAACATTTTCGGGAAGGTTCTATATCGTTTGCGACAATATTAATTTGGCCAAAATCCCGTAATTATTCTATTATTTTCATGGTACTTTAAAGAAAATTTATATATAAGTAGTCTGGTTAGGTGTCCTGGTTTCCGACTGTAGCTCAACTAGAATGTAGTGTCAAGACATTATAAAATTAGTAAGGTATTATCAACTTCTAATGTTCCTAGTTAAATAATTTTTTTATCTAAAATGACACTATACACACATATAATATGTACAAACGGTATAATTGTCAACTCACAGGAAATTATGTTTGTACAAAAATGTAGATGAGTCTATTTTTGGCTCTCACTTAAATCCAGTAACTATTTCTCTGTGATTTCTCTATTACTTTTGTTATGCTTGTGACAGGTTTTCGTCTAGCACTAAAATGTAAACAAAACACAATCATATTTACAAAACATGAAATCCTGCATATTATTCATATACAAACAAGATTCGTTAATTTATTTCTTATCGAGTTTTTTAATTCAGATTTTTCGAGCTGCCCAAAGGCATCTAACGTAGATCAATAACTATTTCATCTAGCGACAAGTCATTACACACTAGTGAACTTGTGTGCAGGTTTTCCTTACAATGAATTTCCTCCACCGGAAGCAAGTGGTGGTTGTTCAAAATGACCGCAGGTATATAGGTCGCGTCATGTAAAAGGAACGCTGGAAGAAAGTAAAGGGGTGGGTTTGCGCATGGGTACTCTCGCGCACGAAGGTACTATAGGCCCATTGTATTATTTTCGCTCGCTGCTTGGTATTATTGGTTATTGGTAGGTACATTAAAAATATATTAGGTATAATATTAATTAAATAGATCGATAAATCGCTTAATGCGCAGCTTGACGCCAGAGTTCTTTTTACATTTTTTTAAATTGTTTTTGACTTGATCTGTACACGAATACAAACTCAAGAGGTACAAGTCGCGCCTAGTGACAGTTCATTACAAAAAATATACAGAAAAAATAGATTACACGTAATTTCATTGATAGTATAAAAAAGGTACACATAATTTCATTGATAGTATAAAATAGGTACACATCATTTCATTGATAGTATAAATAGGTACACATAATTTAATTGATAGTATAAATAGGTACACACAATTTCATTGATGGTATAAAATAAGTATATATAATTTCATTTGATAGTATAAAATAGGTACACATAATTTCATTGCTAGTATAAAAAGCTTTAAAAATACACATAAAAATTACCTATGTAACATCAAGCAAAATATCTTGATACTATTTTAAGGGCAAATTTAGTCCATAAGTGTCAAAACATACGATGCCGAAGTTGTGCGACCGAACTTCGGCGAAATTACAACTGCATTGCAACTATTTAAATTAGTAGCACACTATACCGAACTTACGTCGCGTTTTTACGAATAAGTAAATAACTTCAGCTGCGTTACTCTAACTGTGCAACTTCGGCATAGTGTGAACTCTAAAGAAGTTTCCCCAGGAACTGTTTCGACGGTTCCAGCTATCTCTATCGCAAATAGGTTTTGTGACAGAGACGAACTGAACCCGTCGTGGAAGTCAACTTGACGTAGTTTCAAGACTTATACCGTCTTATTATAAAAACAGGACTATCTTTTTTACTAGGTTTAAACCATTACCCCCGCCCAAATCAAGTTGACATCTAGTAATATCACACTATCTCACCTGTCAATGTCAACTTGATTTGGGCGGATAATAGTTTAAACCTAGTAACAAAGTTAGTCCTGTTTTTATAATAAGACGGATACTGACAAATCGAACTGTAAACTCTCACAAACAATAACCGAAGTCCGAGACAAAAGTTTTTTTTACAACCAAGTCTGTGATAGCCATGCCATGAGTTGAAGCAACAATCACAGTAACCAAAAATATTTTTATATAACTTACAATACTTATTGCTTAATAGGGAACAAGTGTCAAGACTGACAACCATGGACATAGAACGAGCATGTGTGCTACAAGGCAAAAAGCAGCCCAAAAGAAGAAATTCGGGGGAATTTTTGACACGCGAGTCATAGCATGACGCCACAGCAGCGTGTAATGCGGCCTGCTTCGCTGTATATCATAAAGATAAATTAGTATTCCATTATCTCTCTCTCATCTTAGAGCTTTTCCATTTGCAGCCGAGGCTGCTTTGTAACCCTTATCGACTGTGTTCATAGGTAACAAGCTGTCAGATTTTTCAAGTTGCCTAAAGACATCTGACAGAGCTTAAAAGCTTACTGTTTAAGGCGCTGTCAGTTCAAAGCCTACAATACTGTTTTTGAAAAATTACTGTGATTAAACTTCTGCAGTTAATTTTTCAAAAATTTTACATTGGATTTTATACATACATACACAATATCCAAAACAGAGGTTTGTTTGTGCTTTTTTTCTATGAAGCCAAAAATGCTCAATCGTTTTTTTGGATATTGTGTGTCTGTAGAAAAGCCTTAAGATTCCTATATAAAATTTTTGAAAAAAATACCGTTCTAATTTAATTACAGTAACTAGGGTTCCGTACCCGAAGGGTGTAAACGGGACCCTATTACTGAGACTCCGCTGTCTGTCCGTCTGCCACAGAGCTCTATCTCTTGAACCGTAATAGCTAGACACCTGAAATTTTCACCGATTATGTATTACTGTGTCCGCTATAACAACAAATACTAAAAATAAAAAAAGTTAAAAATTAAAGGGGGTCGTCATACAAAAAACGTGTTTTTTAGCGTTTTAAAACATTGTGCAGAGGTACGGAACCCTTCATGTACGAGTCCGACTCGCACTTGCCCGTTTATTTTTTTAAAACACAGTATTGCGAGTTGTGACCTCATCTCGCCTTAATGTACATAATTAATGTACATCAGTGATATGATCAGTTTTAATGATTTGATTACATTATTGATAAAATTAATTTTTTGCAAATGAGCTTTGGTGGTTTGAAATTACAATATGGCTTGGCTTGGGCTAGTCCATTGTGACCCCGCCCCAATAAACATTTTTAGAGTGCTTTTTCACTAAACCTGAGATGAGTGACATAATAAATAAATTAACACTCAACAGACACATGTATTGTCAATATGCTCTCATCGGCTCTAATTAAATGGAAATGCACTTCTACTTAACTTTAGTATACTAAAGCTGACTACGGTTACCAGTCATTGACAGAATAATAGCATCTACCTCCATAAATATAGTCTAGGACTGTATGTTCTTGTGACTAAACATTGAGTGTATGTAGGGAGCAACCATGGGAGGCACGGCGGGCGCTGGCTCGGGCAGGCTAGGTCCTTCCTTCTCTTTATTATTCTTTGTTTTCCTAAACTGAAAGCCGTTTTTACGCAGAATTTTGCGCAATGTTTCCCTTGACCCTTTGAAATTTATTTCTTCTTTTAGTATTTGAAGTAGTTTGTTAATGGTTGGCACTTCTTTCTTGAAAGCGTAAAACTCGTGGATCTTTCTCCTGATGACTTGAAGATCATACTCGTCAACCTCTATTTTGCCTTTGGTCCGTACTCTTTTCTTGGGGCCTCTTTTAAGTGTTTCCGGATCTAGCAGACCTTGCTCGACGAGACGGGCTTCTTTGACGATGTTCAGGACTGTTCGTTCAGAGACACCTGGACAAAGTACAAACATATAAGTCATGAGCTAGCCGAAACTAACACTGCACATCACTTTTTGAGCAATCACGTGGTACACAATTGGAACAGGCTGCCTGAGGAGCGTATAGTCTGCCACATCTATGAACTGCTTTAAAATAGACTGAATAATTGGCAAGGACAAATAAAGTGACTCTAAAACAGTTATAGTGGACTTTCAAACATTTTGTGAATATGTGAAGTGACTATCAAACTTACAACAGTTCCAAAATCAACTTTATGCTACTTGTTTTAAATCAAACAATTAATAAACAAATAAATATACAACGTCTAACTAAATATACGGAAACAATTTTAAGGTTAGATTCAGTCCATGGTACTGAACAACTTACCCGTAGGAACATATATCGAAATATGAAAATATATTTTTGCTTTCTATAGTCAACTTGTATGGAAGGCCAAAAAATATTTTTCATATTTCGATACATGTTCCTTGGGGAAAGTTGTTCAGTGTCATGGACTGAATTCACCCTTGAAATAGTTTCAGTATATTATTATGTTAGACCCTGTATTTCCAGAAGTTATGAAAAGTAAAAAGTATAATGTAAAAACCATTTGACATATCAGGAGTAAGCTGCTTGTGTACAATATACATCCTAACACTAATATTAGGTCCTTACATATGAAATTGCCGATTTTCAATACTGGCAACTTTAAAATCAAATATCTTGCGATTCATTAGGAATTCCAAATTCAAATTTATTTCGAAATAAAGCCAGAAAAATATTGTTTTAAAATTCATTTTTAATTTGTTTTAACATCATTTGTTTGAGTTTCAACATTGCTATAACAACAACTATGGACAAATTGAAAATTCGCGGTATTTACGAATACGAGTTCCACCGTGGCACCAGTGCTGCAGAAACGACTCGAAGAATTAACAACGTGTATGGACCAGGCACCGCTAACGAACGAACGGTGCGTTTTTGGTTTCAACGTTTCCGTTCTGGAAATTTCGATTTACACAATGAGCCTCGTGGACGACCTGATACTCAAGTGAATAACGAAGAATTGAAGGCGATAGTGGAAGCGGATCCATCTCAAACCACTTCTGAATTAGCAGCAGCCTTCGGCGTACAAAACGATACTTATCCACTTGCGCCAAATCGGAAAAATTAAAAAAATCGAAAAGTGGGTACCGCACGAATTGACTGAAGCAAACCAACAAACACGCGTTGCTTGCTGCGTTTCTTTGCTTAATCGCCACAATAATGAGGGGATTTTGAACCGTATCGTGACTTGTGATGAGAAATGGATCCTGTACGATAATCTGAAGCGATCATCACAATGGCTTGACCCTGGAGAACCGGCAAAACCTTGCCCTAAGCGAAAACTGACCAAAAAGAAGATTCTGGTTAGTGTTTGGTGGACCAGTGCTGGTGTTATCCACTACAGCTTCTTGAGATCAGGCCAGACGATTACTGCAGACTTGTATTGCCATCAATTGCAAACAATGATGGAAAAGCTCGCCATTAAACAACCGAGACTGATGAATTGCTCTAGCCCACTGCTCCTTCAGGATAACGCTAGACCACACACTGCACATCAAACGATCGCCAAGTTAGAGGAGCTGCGACTGGAACCTCTGCGTCACCCACCATACTCTCCAGATCTTGCCCCAACCGATTACCACTTTTTTCAAAATTTGGATAACTTTTTACAAGGAAAAAATTTCAAATCTGATGAGGCAGTCAAAACCGCCTTCAAACAGTTCATAGACTCTCGCTCCCAGGTTCTTTTTTCCAAAGGTATCAATGATCTGCCTATAAAATGGCGGAAGTGTATCGATAACAACGGCGCATACTTCGATTGATTAAATAATAATTTCATTAAAAAAAACTTGTTTCACTTTTTTGATACTGAACGGCAATTTCATATGTAAGGACCTAATATTATAAATGCGAAAGTGAGTTTGTATATTTATTTGTTTGTTACCTCTTCACGCTTTATCTACTGAACCAATCTTCTTGAAAATTCGCATACACATAGTTAGGAGTACTGAGAAGGACATAGGGTACCTTTCGTCTCGGAAAAAAGCAATGTTCCCGTGGGATACGCGAGCTAGGCCGCGGGCAAAAGCTAGTAAGTAAATATATAAATAGTGACCTCTGCTCATTTCATTGCTCACTCTTGCTTGCATCTTACTGCTCATACCATCTAGTGCAGAAAAGCTGCATTAGTACCTAGCCGAGGGCACAGAATAAATAATACTAACGTACAGAAGTCTCACTAAACAAAGAAATTAAAAGAAATATCTACTCAATGTGGCTAGCGATATGGTTTAATTTAGCTCACGTCAGAACTCAGCACCTTTTCGTATAGATACCTAGACATCCATTGCAAGCCAATTTCATTCTTATTACTCGAATCAGGACAAACTATTCGTATAACTGAATTTACCACCCGGAGGGGCCGCTGCGCGCATAGTAATAATGTAGGCAAATTTTCGATACCTAAACAGGGAGTGACACAGGCCTGCCGAGGGTCATAACTCTGTATTTTAGGTTTATTATTTAATTAACAACTATTCAAAAATATTATATTAGGAGGACCATGTAGCAAAATGGATTTTGAGGAAGAATGACACCCCTCTGGGGTATGTTAGGTCAAGTGTCCAAACGTCCAATAGTAAAAATGTCAACATCGAAATGTCAAAAGGCCATAACTAGTGTTAAGCCCTCAGGGGTATGTTAGACCGGGTGTCTGAATGTCCAAGGGGTCAATAAATCTAGATGCAAGAAAAACCAAAAGTTATATAGCACATTATGTCTTAATGTCCAAATGGTTAATATGTCCAGATGCTAGAAGGATTAATTGTCTTTTAGTATATGTGTCATAATGTCCAACAGGTCAATATAATAGCATCTGGACATATTGACCTGTTGGACATTATGACGCCTCCGGCGTATGTTAGGTCAAGTGGCCAAACGTTCAATAGTGAAAACGTCAATCCCGGTTGCATCTTCAGCTGTAAAGCTTCAGAGCCTGGGCTACGCATTCGATCATGACCCCAGATTTGACGGATCTGGTTATTACAATGTGAGCGACTGTCATCTGTCCTCCGAACCAGACCAATAGGATCATGAATGGGACCCTCGGCTTAACGTGCCTTCCGAAGTACAGAATCATCTTTCTTACAGACAATCAGGTGATTCAAGCCTGCATTGTCCAAACCAAACTGGAAACAACTTAATAAATTAGTGGGATTCGAACCCACAACCAAATGGGTCTTAAAGCAAACGCTTTAACCACTCGACCACTGAGGAGAATACATCGCACCGCGGGTGTTCTCAGTATATCGATATTAATCTTTAATCATTTCATTGACCCCTTGGACATCCAGACACCCGGTCTAACATACCCCGGAGGGCTTCTTTTCACTTGGCGTTTTGTTAACTGCACATTATGACCATGTACCATTAAGACTCATTTAGTTACTCATTTTGGCCTTTTGACATTTTGATGTTGTCAGAGAATATATAAAAAAATAAAGATCCTGGGATTTATATGTATTAATAAAAATAAAATTTGAGAAGCCACTTCTATAAATTAAAGTCAGGTTTATAAATATACCAATAAACCAATCTACGATACCTACTTATTGATAGGTACCTACAATTTCGGTATTGAAATCATAATCCCTACGTTTTTTGAGAAAGACTTTGTTTCTTAGTATTTTAGGGACAAAGCTCGATATTCTGCTCATTACTATGAGTACTAGAGTAAAACATATTTATAAAAGAATGTTAGTACAGTTGCAGCGAATCGCCGAGCCATAAGTACACAAAGTTTAATAAGTCATCTCCTGTACAATCTATCTACGGATCGTGACTATAAATAAAGATGTATACAAAGAGGTTCTACATTTCAAACACGAAATAGCTACTAAAATACTGACCTGTGGCTGCAGAAACACGTACATAGACTTTGCTGAGTGGAATAATTGGCACCTGCATACGTTTCTCCTCGTCCATAAATTCTTTTACTCGCAGTATAATGTCACGAACTTCGCTAGTAATGTTCTTAGGCATTTTGGTGATAAAATTGCAGTAAAAATATATAAAATAACATAGGCAATCAATCAATGGCCGATTTTTTTATACCAACAACAACTCAAGCAAAGCAAAATGCTCAAAGAATAATGCTGTTCAAGTGACAGCTAGGCTTCACTGACAGTTTGACAGCTGTGTTGGTGTTGCATGGTACGAAAATTACAACTATATCTTTTTGAAGACATCAAACATGAAAAAAGGCAGAGACACGTGCGTGCGTGCGTGGGTGGATTGGAAATTGGACTAATTTCTATCTTTAATGGATTGGACCCAAAAAAAAAAAATAATATGCACCTAAATCCATTAATAATTATGAAGTATATATGTCGCAGTTGAATGGTATAATCCTCTAATTCACTAAACCTCTAGCTGTTTGGCATTACAGCTCGGTTTTGAAAAACAGCGAACGAGTACGCGAATACGTAGTGGAGCGAATACGCGGAATGGAATGAACGACTTGTATTCATCCATGCGGTTAGAGAAGTTGTTGAACATTCTATCTAAAGAAATTATATACAATTTAGAATGCCGAAGCGAGTGTGCCGCGGCAGCTGCCAGCGAGTGCCCGGAATGTTCTTTTCATTTTACTAGGTTAGGGCAAACCTATAGATTAGGTTAGGTTAGAACTGCGAACAACACATGCACGGTAGCGGCCGGCGAGTGCTAGAAAAGTTCTATCCATTTTACTAGGTTAGGGCAAACCTATAGCAATAAAAATCGTGAATAGTTTTCTGGGAAATGAAATTCGATGTTGAAAAAATCTTATCATGCATGTGTCGCAGTTGGATTGTTTAAGGGTTTCGTCAAACAGCGGATTACCGCTATTTCACAAAACCGCTAGCCGTTTGAAAACATGGTTAGCGGTTTCAATGAACGTAACACGTTGCGCAATCTTAGACAATCCAGCTGAACGATATTCGGCTGTTTAACAAAACCGAGCAGTAATGCCAAAAAACTAGAGGTTTCGTGTATTAGCGGTTTATACCATCCAACTGCGACATATACATAGTAATGAAGTCCCCCGCCGCATATATTTGTCTGTCTGTACGATTATCAATTAAAAACTACTGGACCAATTTTGATGCAGTTTTAATTATAAGATAGATTGCTTATTCCGGAAAGCCATATTTCATTTATAGGTAGGTATTTTCTGTATATTAACTCAGCTAATGTATGACTAAGTTTTTGTCAAAAAAGTAATTTCAGACCAAAGAGCTTTGAATTTAGGTACGAGTAAGTACCTTTTTCAGACATGGCGTCAGGCACTTTCATGGCAAACGCAAGTTGAAAGGTAAAGGTCTACTAAAATATCTACGGACGGTAGCATAAGGTTAGGTTAGGTACAGATCCCATATCTCTGGTACAGACGGTTAACCAGATACCTGTCACTACGTGAGGTGGGTGGCACAGGTATCATAAGTTTCCTCTGTACCTACCTAGGTTACAGTCACACTCACAGCACAGTAACCATAAACATTTTATACAGGGTTACTTTTTAAAACACTTGCAACATTTTTGGAGCAAGTTCAGCCCATGATACTAAACCACTAAGTAAAGAAAAAATAAACCGGCCAAGTGCGAGTTAAACTCGCGTGGAGAGGATTCCGTACAATGGATTGAATTCTAAAAAGTTTTCCTGTAATCTACAAGCAATGAACTATATTTGGTATTATTATCAAAATTTTAGGCTCAGTTGTTTCGGAGATCAGGGTGGAATGGTCAATTTTCGTCTTCTTTCATTAATAAAATCAAAACTATTCATTTTAAAATAATAAAAAAATACATTTGAGATCCTCATAACGAGCCCTTTCATTTGATATATGACACAGTAAGTTTTTTTTTTAATAAATAATTTTACGGCTCTGGATACAAGTCCTTTAGAGCCTATCTTTAATTTTGTTCTTTATTTCTAATCCTAACAAACCAATCAAAGGGTGGTGTAGGCCTTTGATTGCTGCAAAAGAGCTTCTGGCGACAAATCTATACGAGTCCACTGGTTTACATAGACGATTGAGTGGCGGACGACGCCCGAAGACGCCCCACAGTCCGCAAAATAAATATCACTACAGCCGTACTATGACTGTCCACTTTAACTATTTCACACATTGTTCATGTCATGAGCATTTATAACACCAAACAACACCAATTTCATATTATAAAGTCCACTAAAATCAATTTGTAAAATAATTTAACGCAAACCTCAACCGAACCCCTTGACTTCCCGCCAAAAACCTCATGACACAGTAAGGTATGCAACTCTTTTTTTTTAAATTTCCTAATTTGTCCCCCGAAAATGACCCTTATTTAAAAAAAAAAATTATTTACTCTGCACATATGTGTTTGGGTCATAGGATTACAACATTCTACCAAATTTCACCTGATTCGGTCCAGTAGATTCGGAGCAAATTGGCTGTGACAGACGGACGGACAGACAGATGCATGAGTATAAAGGTTCCTATAAAGGTTCAGTTTTTTCATTTTTTGTACGGAACCCTAAAACGGCTTTCACAGGAAGACATAAATCGGCGTATTTGACGCCGATTTATGTCTTTCTGTGGAAGCCGGCTTTTGTATGAGAGGTCGAATTTTTTTATCGATTTCAATACTCAATTGTTTTTATGGAAAGTAGTAGGTACAGTATCACGGACACAGACTGTACTTGCTCCAAAAACGTTGCCGTTGTTAAAAAGTAACCCTGTATACAAATGTGGAAGGGACATGCCCATAATTAATCAAACCACGGGCTATAATATACCTACTATATCCATAAGGTACCTATATTGAAATTAAGATTAGAAATTAAGATAGGTTTAAAAACAAAAAAAAAAACGACATTTCCATGCAAATCGCCCGGGCGGCTTCACACTTTTGTATGGAAATGCCGATTTGTTTGTTTTTAACCGACTTCAAAAAAGGAGGAGGATACAATTCGACTGTTTTTTTTTAATTATTTTTTATAAATATTTGTTACGCGATATCCAAGCCAATTGTGGACCGATTTTGACGATTCTTTTTTATATGAAAGCCTTTACTACCAAGTTGGTCCCATTTTAATTTAGTGAAGTTATGATGAACAACTTTGTAGATATGGAAGAAACTCCTAAAAAAATGAAGTCAGTTGTTTTTTTCTTTGTAAAAGAAATTATTATTTGGCTATTTCTATTATTTTAATTTCATTACAGCTACTATAATATAATGAAAATCATTAATTATCATCCCGTAATAAATCGAACCACGGTCTACTACTAGATAGAGACCGGGTTTTATTATTATTACGTAAGGTACTTAATTATATACCTTCCATGTGGTGCCTACTTATCTGAAATTATTGCACGCCTCATAAGCGGAGCGTTGAGGTAGTGCTCTACTCTCGACATGTCAAAAAACCCAGTCTTTCGAAACTTAAATGACGTTTTTTTTTTAATATAACACTTACAGGATAATATGAGTGCACTAATATGAAGTTAAATAATCTGTCTAGCACATATGGTACATTTTATAAACAATTAATTTGTTTAATATAATAAATAATTACATTAAAACTAATCATTCTTGGACGTCCGTGAGTCTGTGTTTATGTGACCATGTATGTGGCAGAGAAATTGGTCGAAAAATTCATCTTTCCGGAATACTTTTGTTTTTAATATATAAAGTACTAGCTGTGCCCGCGACTTCGTTCGCGTGGTTGTCGGAATGTTATATAGCCTAAAGCCTTCCTCTATAAATGGACTACCCAACAAAAAAAGAATTTTTCAAATCGGACCATTAGTTTCTGAGATTAGCGCGTTTAAACAAACAAACAAACAAACAAACAAACAAACAAACAAACAAACAAACAAACAAACAAACAAACAAACAAACTCTTCCGCTTTATAATATTAGTATAGATTACACTGTGCTGATTCCTAGTTAATATTAGCGTTCTAAGTACTGTCGTTTAATTAAGTATAATTTATAAAAAATCAATTTAATAATTCTAATTTGTGTTCTAATTTGTGAAAAATTAGATTATGAGGCGTGCACTTTTGGATTTTCCAAACTATTTTAAAAGTTTTTCGCACCAACACGGTATTTCTCGGAGCTATTCACCACTATCCCGCGTCGAACGCCATCTAGTGAGATGGCGTTCGACGCGGGATGTTTTTTAACTGGCATCAAACTTTTCGAGCTACTAAAATTCGGACAAGTTATTTCGGATAATTGTGGTGAGCTCCATGTTAAGAAGGTATAATAGGTATTTGATACATTTTTGTTTGTCCGGCCAACGCCCCGGGTGCATAGGTATTGGGGTGTGCGTAGGACGCTGTGTCGCCTGCGTCCCACACAGCGTCCCATCTGCAACGGGATACTTAAGTGTTAAGGCGTTCGGTCGTTTTCCATCTGCCTTGGACCCTGGAGTGTCCTGGAGGCTCTTGTTGACAAGGGATATTTGCGGAAATAGGTGCTCTTCTTTGAGCTATTTTAATTGCATAAATGACAAACGTCCAGCACAACGCATGCAAAGGCATTGAAGACCGTCTGCCTCTACCTTGGCCTTTAACATTCTACCGCATACACAACTATGCGGTTTACACACTGAACAATCTAGCCGCGAAGCTACCACTACCAGAGATTAGGTACTAGTACTCCCGTACAGAAGTCGCACTCAGCAAAGAAATTCAAAGAAATAGGTATCTACTCAATTTGGTTAGCGATATGGTTTAATTTAGCTCACGTCAGAACTCAGCACCTTTTCGTTTAGATACCTAGACATCCATTGCAGGCCAATTTCATTGTTATTACTCTAGACAAACGATTCGTATAACTATAACTGAATTTACCACTCCAAGTGGTCGCCGCGCTCTTAGTAATAATCTATACTAATATTATAAAGCGGAAGAGTTTGTTTGTTGGTTTGTTTGTTTAAACGCGCTAATCTCAGGAACTAATGGTCCGATTTAAAAAAATCTTTTTTTGTTGGGTAGTCCATTTATAGAGGAAGGCTTTAGGCTATATAACATTACGGTTCGACAACCACGCGAACGAAGTCGCGGGCACAGCTAGTGTAGGTATATTTTCGATAGCTTGTAAAGATGCTGCATGCATCATATCCAAACCTCCTTTCTTCATCTCATCCTGTCCGTTTTTCATTCTTCATTTCATTTCAAATTCCCTTTCATTCCATTTTCAAATCATTGACTGATCCCTTTTCATTCATTCCACCATCATCTCTGAAGTTGATCGCTCACCTCACTTTATCTGTTCTACCTTATTAAATATTATTATTTTATAACAGTCTCTTTTACTCCGTACTCTTATTTAACAGTCTGTATCAGATAATAAATTATAATAATCTGTGTTGTTATCGAGTTTATTCTCCACTTCTCCTATTATCTTTTATGTGGGAACTCGCCTAGAGCGCCAGGACAGGTCGAGAACAAGCTAAACGGTGAGTGACACAGGCCTGCCACTACCTACTCTAAGTGAATCGTTGTCCAGTATGGTATTTTGTAGGCATCCTTGGGCAACCCATTCACCCATTGACATGCATGGCATCATGCATATGTATCTAAGTATTCTTTATGACACTAATGTGAAAATTTAGTAATTATACAGGCTCTAAAAAAATATACTGAAATTAAGTATTTTAAGGCTGATTTCAGTCCATGATACTGAACAAACTCTCCCAATCAACCCAAAGGTTTGACTGTTAGAGAATGCTTATAGCATTAAGTCCGCCAGTTGTATTATTACATTTGTATGTGTGTACAATAAAGTGTAAATAAATAAACAAGTTTCCTCAAGGAACATATCACAGGATCATATAGTAAAATATGTAAAATAGTTTGGAAAATCCAAAAGTGCACGCCTCATAATCTCATTTTTCACAATTAAATTGAAATTACGATTAAACTACATTGAATTAGACCGTGATCTTCGAAAGGACTTAGTTTTGGATAATACTGAAGCGTATAAAAAAAAATGGACTTGAAATGGACAGATAAGTTTTTCGGGAGTTATCGTGACCACGCCAGTTTCCATACATACCGACACACGGACGTCCACAAAATGATTTTATTAAACATTGTTTTTATTTATTTAAAAGGCAAAATGTCTTTTGAAAATAACATAAGTGTTGAAACTAGTGTTTTTCCTTGACATTTATGTGTAAATATATATTATATTATATAATATATATATATATTGTACAAGTGCGATAGAAAATAAATAGAGACACATTTAGTTAAAAAAATCACTTGATTTTTGTAAGGCGAGAGTAGAGCACTACCTCGTGCGCTTCGCTTATGAGGCGTGCAATATTTTTTGGCCTTCCATACAGATTAACTGATCAGCTGAACCGAGTTTTATTGGAAAACAAAAGTTTTTTTTTCGTATTTCACTATATGTTACTTGGGGTAGGTAAGTTGTTTAGTAACATGGACTGAATTCACAATTATAATAGTTCAGTATATTTTGATAGATGTTATATTCATAAAAATAAATAAATAATAATAATACTTACCTATCCAAATCGATTTTAATGATGCGTTTTGAGAGATGAAACAATGCAAGATAGGTACAATCCCCTTGGTTTTAAACACAGATCGTAAAACCGATTGAGGGAATGATGATAGGTGATGCGGCTAGCAACCTAGCACTAAGTACTTATTTTGATTTATTTTTACACCTTCTCGCCCACCATCACGTCTAAAGCGCCCAGGGCTTTGTCTGCTTACGAGCCGCAAGACCCAATATGCTGTCTCCCCCATTAGGGTGTATTTACACTCTTTACAGATCTACAACTTTACAGAGGTGATTATTATTACCTATATCCATAATTTAGTTACACAAAACATAAATGTACAACAAATTAAACAATGAAATAAGAAATGGTGAAAATATACCACGTGAGCAGGACTTGAACCCGCGACCTTAGTCTCAATGCTCTTACCAACTGAGCCATCACGAGTTCAACTCCGTACGCCGAATTTCGCCACCATTTGATAGTCCTACACGCATTAGCATTCATCATCATCATCAGGTCTTTTTTAGTCTCCACTGCAGGAGCATGAACCCTCTCTGTACTACTAGAGCCATATATTAGCCAGAGCAGTCAAAGGATTTGGCCTACACTCATTAGCATTAATTTAATATACCTAATTTAATTTGGGACTTTAGTACTGCATCTTGAATGCCTATAAAACCCTATAAAAATATAAATGTACAAGCTTCTTCTCCCCCACAGACAGTGAAAATCGATCAAAATACTCTTACATACACCTGTGAATCTTTTAAAATAAGAAATGGGTTAGCAACCTGTCACCAAATCTGATCCCTGATTCCGATCGTAGGCCTATCTTTGTGAACATGGTGTTTGTTTTTTAAGAGGAAACCTCAAGGGCTAGATAAATGAAAAATAGGTATTTTTAAAATCTATTGCTGTCGCGCTGTGCTACTCGTACAACCGAGCAAGTGCGATAGAGATACTTACCTATTAAAAGAACAGAAAATCAACGATTCGTGGTCCCCTGATTTCTTCTCCAAAACTTAACCAATATAAGTATTTTTTTCATTACGAATTATTAAAGACTTGATCGGTGTTCCTTTGTTTTAATTTTTTATATAATCTACTCAAATTTGTTTTCTGGATGTTTGAACACAGCGGCAAATCTGGCCATTTTTTTAGGTTTTTGAACGTTCATAAATTATTTATCTCTTTTGATAAATAATTTATGAAAAAAAAAGAAAACATAGGGACATGCTAATAGTGGCTATAGATATAGGAAAAAAATATAACTCTACCGGCATTATCCAGGGTGGAAACAGGGGACTACGTTTGTATGGAAAAACGGCCCCTTTATTTCGTCTTGAAGTAATAATGTACCTATTAAATAAATTTATTAAAATTAGACATTCAGATTAGATTTAACACATGAATCACACTATACAACGTGGAAGGGACATACCCGTAATAAATCAAACCACGGTCTATACTAGACCATCATAGTATAATGAAATTAAAATAACAGCCAAAAAACAAAAATAATTTTCGGCATTTCCATACAAAGTGTGTGGCCGCCCGGGCGATTTGTATGGGAATGTCGAATTTTTTTTTGGTTTTTTGACTGTAATTTTAATTTCATTATACTTTAGTGCTCTAGTATACAGCCCGTGGTTCGATTAATTACGGGAATGTGAGTTCCACTTTGTATATAAATTGTTAGGTAAGTTATATACTTAGTTCGTATTTTATTTTAAAGGTGTATTTATTAACTTATTGAGAAAGTACTTAAATTTACTGAAAAGAACAATCAGTGGTAACACTTTTCGTGACATTCGTTCGTGACGTAGTCTTGGGCAATTGCGGAAAGATAAATAGTGCAGTGAAAGCTGGATATGCGGAGTAACTTGGAGAGATCGCGTGAGAAACACCCGCATCCGCGGCAGCCTTCATGTCCGTGACATAGCAGACAAACTGCAAGAAAGTCGCCTACGCTGGTACGGTCATGTTCTGCGGAAACCGGCAAGTTACGTCGGAAACAAATGTTTAGCCATGCCGCCTCCTCCGCCAAGGCCCGGCAATAGTGGTAGACCCAAGAAATGCTGGCTTGATATGCGTGCCAATGGTTTTACAACCAAGGATGCTCAGACCGTGCGAAGTGGAGAAAGAAAAGCCGGAAAGCGGACCCCGGGCTTCGCAACATTGCAGCTGAGAATGCAACTGGGAATACGCTGAGATGAGAGAGAGAGATTAGATTAGATTAGTGCAGTTATCAAGTGGTTTAAATAAAAGATAGATACGTAGGACGAATCTATTTAATACTGTAACAAAACAACCATTACTATCTAAAATAGGTAGCTCGGTACATTACACCAATATTTTTAATATTATATATATTTAGGAATATGACCTCACTAAGAACTTCATTATAATTGCTTGTATTAATTCGTATGCATATATTTGTGTAAAATGATTCAAAAATATAACCATTTCATTTAATATATTAATAACGTTCTCTTTCACAGCTACGCGATTAGGTACCTATAACTAGGTCGTTATAGAAAAAGATCTTTATATCATAGCAATAATTTGAAGCCTTAGGCTTTGATGGATTGCCATAACTATTATAAAATATTTTAACAAACGACCGAGTTAGATGATAGTTCTCGATAAACATAAAAAATGATGATTTTAGACAGTTTGATTGTTAAGTCATTATATCATATAATTAAAATAATATATAGTATTTTTAGTTCATTACAGAACATGGACATCACCATCGTCTCCTACACCCCATTGGGGCTTGGAGTGAATGTATTTCAAGATCATATAACCACATGGAGGAAAGATAATTTGCTCCAACAAGATTAACACTTATCAACTAAAGAATGACTATTATAAAACCACTGGCAAAAGGGCCTAGATTCAATAGCAATCATTCTGGGTATATTTATTCACTTTTTAGTCTTATCTAAGTTTTGAACTTAAGTTATATCGTCGCACCACAGTCACACGGTCGGCTATGAAAATAAATATCAGAACTCGACTACATGAGGAACATAACTTGATATTTATCTACGAGATACTTACTAGGTATATTTTACTATTTCGTTCAATTTTAAGACTTCTAGGAACGTACCAATTAAGCCCATAAGTAATCTGACAAAACAAGGCTTAAAATTAACGGTATAAAATCTTTTTTCGTCCAATATACAATTAAAGTACAACATTTTATTGAATTCGTAGATAATTTTCTCACTAATATTTATTCTGCAGGATCTGCAGAATAGGCCTTAAATTACACTGTACCTACTTACAAAAAGATACCTAAAACAACAGGCTTTTGTTCACAATTTCTCAAAAAGCACGATATGAAAATTCTACTCTACCTAAGCCAATAGTTTTTGGTAATGGAAATGCCATAAGTATTATCATAAACAGTGCTTCAATACCCCAAAAATGTAACACATTCAATTAATAAAATAATGCCAAAGTAACAATGTGGTCCAATAGACTATCTAATTTTTATAAAAGTTTCCCAAACAAATTTTCCATCATTCTAATATTTTTCTTATAAATTAGCTATTGTGCAATGCTTTTTTTATCATTTAACCTAAAATTGTATCACATTTCAATAATGCACTAGAATAATTCTCACACGTTTTAGTTGTAAAGTCATGTATCTAATTATCTACATTTTCTTACGTCTAATAAAAATGGCTATATTTTCGGGGGCTGTAGGACAACACAGAAGTCTTAACAACTTACTTTAATCACGCGAACTGCGAACTAAAACTGAAGTAGGTATAATAAATTAATCTCAAACAATGTTTTGAGCATTACAGAAACTACACTTAAACATTTTGTCAAATTTATTTCAACGTAGACATAGTATAAAAAACACAAAAGAAAAATAAAAGCGAATAAAAATATAAAACTTAGCCATCAATCAATACTGTCTTAGTACAAATTAGTTTAACGTATGATTGTTACGTGTTTGCTTTGCATATTTTACGCGTCCTCTCCCTTAATGATGTCAAGAATACTGACATAAGAGCCCGTTAGGAATCCAAGGATACCGAAAGATACGAGGAAAATGTTTTTCCACAGCACCCAATTGAACCGACCAAGGCCATTGGGCCGATCCCAAAAAGTAACAGTTTCAATAACGGCTGGGAAGATCAGACCCAAGAAAGAGAGGCACACAGCGCCGACCAATGAGATGAAAGGCCCTAAGTTTGGAATTGCAATAGCAATGCCGAGGGTCAAGATGATGAGTCCGACTCTGATGCTGTACTCGGCAAGGTTCTTCTTGGCGCCGAACCAGTGACGAACGCTCTTCCAGATGATTTCCATGGGCACATAGAACTGCAAACTGTAGGTGAAGAAAATGGCAACAGCAATCATGAGCTTCACACTCTGGCCAAGTCTGAAATATAAAAGATATAGCCTTAATACTTTAATTTTACAAGAGCTACAAAAATAAGCAACCTTTCTGTAAATAAACTATTAGGTAAGTAATATGAAATAAGAATCCTGATAAATAAGCCTTATTTAACTGATCTGACCAACATAGATACTGGTCAGCCGGATGCCAGTTTAATTTTAAATGTATTATGTAGAGGCTTAAATAGTTCATTTACAGCCTATCACATTGAGATGTCAGAACAATATTTTGTCAGATTTGGCAGTCTTATTTTTTATGTTTGAGCAAGAAAGGCTGATTATTATTACTCTGTGATGTAAAGAACCAGTCAAAACTCGACTACCATTGAACGAATCTGGGTTTCTTAAATAATTTAATTTGGTAAGTTTGCATTCAAGAGCTTGGAATTTGCTTTGCTTAAACATTACAACTTCTTATCTCCTGAGCGGAGCGGATCACTAAAGTATAAGTAAGTGCGTATAAATTATACTCACACTTCGTCCTGAGGTAAATTCAAGGTGATGCTGCCTTGAGTATCGTCCCCGTATCTCAAGTATCCAAAGAATCCAACAAAAGCGTACAGAGATACCACGAAGAACATTCCAGTATTGAGTACGCCAGGGCATCCGATGAAGTGTGTAGGAGTCTTCATGTTGTTTTCAAGGGGCATTACAACGCCAATTCCCTCCAAAGCAAAGATGGCAGTACCGAAGAACATCGGCAGCCTTTCGAAACCAGCGAAAGTTTTGACTTCGCTGACGCTTTTTAAATCTTGAAAAAGGTAGTAGAAAGTGATGCCCATTCCAGTTCCAACCAAGAGGTTGGCTATCATTGAAAAAGGTGCCAAGTATTTGAGGTTCCTGATCATATTCATGGAAATAAGCAGAGGTAGTAAGCATGCCATGTACACACGCAGATCTACATTTGCATAGTCGGTGCCTTCAGCGTAGAATTCCAAAACTTGTTTGACATTCTTAGAGACAAATACTATGTAGACGCAGCAACATCCGAGTAGATCTACCACAAGGAACCAGTTCACCATTGCTCTGTAAAGATAAACAATCATGAAGCTTATATGTTTGCAATAAAGTAGCATTTCGGTATGTATATTTTTTTACCCAATAGTACCTAGGACCCTCTTGCCAATAATTGCTTCTAATACTAGTGGGTCTGTGAGCTGTAAACCTCGCGACTCCCCCCAACCCGTTGAAGTTTATCGTATAAAAAAGTTATTCAGACAAGAAAGTTGCGTCAAGGGTAGGTAACAAAAAAGATTTATGACATACTAGCTTTTTCCCGCGGCTTCGCTCGCGTATCCCACGGGAACATTACTTTTTTCCGGGATGAAAGGTACCCTATGTTACTTCTAGTACCTCCCAGGATATGTGTACAAAGTTTCATGATGATTCGTCTAGTAGTTTTTGCGTGAAAAGGTAACAAACATCCACGCTTTCACATTTATAATATTACTAGCTTTTTCCCGCGGCTTCGCTCGCGTATCCCACGGGAACATTACTTTTTTCCGGGATGAAAGGTACCCTATGTTACTTCTAGTACCTCCCAGGATATGTGTACAAAGTTTCATGATGATTCGTCAAGTAGTTTTTGCGTGAAAAGGTAACAAACATCCACGCTTTCACATTTATAATATTATATAAGTAAGGATTATTATTATTATTATTATTATTATTATATATATATATATATATATATATATAAGTAAGGAAGTAAGGATTGTTTGAAAATTTTTCGAAATGGCTGAAATATGATTTTCGTTTAAAACCTATCTCCGCCACTTTGATAGATTTCGAAAAACTGAATCGACAAAAAAAATTATTATTGAACCTGCTTACAACATTTCACGGGAATCGGTTGATAAATGCGACGCGAGAACAAACCGACAAACTGACGGACAAAAGCTTATTTCTTTCTTTCTTTTCTCAGCCCACATTAACCCACTGTTAGGCATAGGCCTCCCTTTTTTCGCGCCTTTTTCCACGGTCCTGTGCCAGTCTCATCCACTGCTTTCCCGTCAACCAGCATTTTTGGCCAATCTCGAAACTGAGGCGCTTTGTCCTCTCGGTCAATTATCGAAATCTAAGTTTTCTATAAATTATATTATAATATATTATTAGGGTTCCGTACAAAAAATTAAAAAACGGAATCCTTATAGGATCACTCGTGCGTCTGTCTGTCCGTCCGTCTGTCACAGCCAATTCGCTCCGAATCTACTGGACCGAATCAGGTGAAATTTGGTAGAATGTTGTAATCCTATGACCCAAACACATATGTGCAAAGTAAATAAATATTTTTTTTAAAATAAGGGTCATTTTCGGGGGACAAATCAGGAAATTAAAAAAAAATTGCAAACCTAACTGAAATATATTTTTGTTATTATTGTAAAATGAATAGTTTTGATTTTATTCATGAAAGAAGACGAAAATTGACCATTTCCCTGATCTCCGAAACTACTGAACCTAAAATTTTGAAAAAAATACAATTTAATATAGTTCATTGCTTGTAGATTACAGGAAAACCTATAAAAATTCAATCAATTGTACGGAACCCTCTCCACGCGAGTTTAACTCGCACTTGGCCGGTTTATATTATAATACTCATCATCATCATCATATCAGCCACAGGAAGTCCACTGCTGGACATAGGCCTCCCCCAAGGATTTCCAAAACAACCGATTATTATTATAATACTCTTCACTTCGAATTTAGGTATTGTTTCGTTGAAGTCTAGGAACATTACTTCCATATCAACTATAAAAAATTGTGATTCGGAAACTGAGCACCAAACGCAGAAAGCGTTTAAGATAATTTTGTCATTACTTCAGGGATTAAGACCTTAAAATTTTAATGTACTTACTTCGCCAGTCTTGAAAATTTGTGAACAGCTGGTGGTCCAGAAAGAAAAGCAGCCTCAGCCGTTTCGGCAAATCCAAGCGAAGGTTTCTGCATTCTCCTGCAGAGCTCGTGCGCAGTCTTCACCAGGACGTGCACGCAGTACGTACAGATGCCTCCGATTGCGAAGGTAGCCACCAGTCCAAAGTATAGACCAGCGTGGAGGAACGCCATGGGCATGGCCAAGATGCCACTGCCAAGAGACCCCTTCAGCAAGTGAATAAGGGTGTCCAGGTCCCTGAAAATTGTTTATGTTTTGATTAAAAATTAAGCTTCGTGTAAAATAATAGAAAATGTTTAAAATATCTATGCTCTCTCCTAAGACCGCATATCAGAAATAGATTTATCTAAGTATTTTTGATGTGCGATCTTTAGGTGATAAAGTAACTATATATACTTACGATGTAGGATGCGCCAGTTTTCGGTGCTCGAATGGATTGTAATCCTCATCAGCCTCAATATCTCGCCCAGGTATCTCCATGAGAGGCAGGGTCGACCCCGCCTGTTGTTCCACTGGGATCTCATTTGGGTCAACTTTGTATCTGTGGAACATTTCCCAAGCACTGTTATAGTCAATGCTATCACTTTTATACGACTACAAACTAATTACATGATGTAGAAGGTTAGAAGTGAGTGGGTATAAGAGTGTAGTTTTAATCATTCGCTAAAAATCTGATTTGAAGCACTATGTAGTTGGTGGTAGCGGAACACAGAAAGCGCCACATTTCAAGCGTATATGTGAACGATGTGTGATACGGTGTGAACGCGACCGCGGCGGACTGTCTGAACTTAATGTGATGGTACTCGTACTACTTTGTGGCTATTGTTAATTACTCGCGATTGATAAAAACTATTGGTTAATCAACAGCTTTGAATCTATGTGTAAGTGTCGATGTGTTTAGTGTGATACATTCATTATGGTCTCCAAAATATACAGATTGTTTTCTCTCATGTGCGCTTCACTCTGTTAAGACTTGGCATTTACAAAATTATGGCTCAACGATAAATTCAATACAGCTTTACGTTTCTACAGATATGTGACTGTTGATTGGATTTATGGATTTGAAGAAGGCAACTGGGAAAGTACAGATCTGGTATTCTGTGGTGAAGTTCAAACGTGGTTCATGTTTTGATGTTTGAATAGCCAACGTGTCGTGTTTCAAAGACATAAAGCTAAATCAAATTTGTACAAAAGGAGTGAGTGAGAGCCAATCCCGAGCCTGAACAGAGATGGCGCAAGCGACGCAGCCAGCGACTACCCGCGGCATGCGCAGCACGGGCGGCCGCTCGGCAGCTACACACTTTAATTTAATTTTACCAGAACCAAACAAAACAAATTAAATAAAAATTGAAACCATAAAATGGAATGATGTACCGGTGTATGAGTCCATTGCGAGATGATCAAAGTCGACGGACGACTTTAATCTCGTGGAAGCAGCACACGTCTTCCCGGATCGTCTCCGAACGGCGCCGAGCATATTAGCTCGTTAAAGGAGCAAGTACTTAACAGTCAACATACAATATAAAATACCACGTCAAAGTGAAATATTTATCAATAAATTATTTATTGATGACAAAGATTCGATGATTGGGCCTTGCAGCCCACGCTGCACTCTGATGCGTGCATAGAATAGGAATTAAAATGAAACCGATTCATGGCTTAAAAAAGCCGTGAAATTTATAAAGAATAGCTACTTTTCTTTCAATTTCCTGTTGAACAAAAATGTCAATATTATTAGTTTCACGATTCAATTGATATTTAACAATCAAATTCATTTTGTTGAACAAAATAATGATGTTAAGCTGTGAAGCATGCTTTGATTTTCATTTTCTAAATTACTAAGCAGTAAAACAAAAACTGATCTTGTGGCACCAGATTAACTGAAGGAAATTATTGACAACACACAGAGGCAGTCAAAGCTTAGTCGATGATCTTGATCTGGAATGATTTCTGGGCACAACTCATCGGAACAGAATCACTTACTTGACCATAACGACATCTGACAAATCATTTTTGACTCCTTTTTTCTTAGGGTCATATTCGGCTATCATCGGCCGCATTTGAGGTTTCTGTAACAAAAGAAAAACACTGTTAAATAAAACAATAGCAATAAATAATAATGTCAAGGTTGTTGGAATTGTTTTTTTTTTTCATGATATTTCATTATTTTATTCTATCGAATGTCCCAGAAAAAGGTGACAGCAGCACAGAATAAATAATACTAACGTACAGAAGTCTCACTCAGCAAAGAAATTCAAAGAAATATCTACTCAATGTACTAGCGATATTTAATATAGCTCACGTCAGAACTCAGCACCTTTTCGTATAGATACCTAAACATCCATTGCAAGCCAATTTCATTCTTATTACTCTGGAAAAACGATTCGTATAACTGAATTTACCACCCGGAGGGGCCGCCTGCGCGCATTGTAATAATGTAGGTACATTTTCGATACCTAAACGGGAAGTGACACAGGCACTGCATAGATATCTATATATTACCGTGATACAGGCCTGATAGCAGTTAAGAATTGGGACATTCGACGGGTTAAGTTCATAAATGCGGATAATATGTTTTAAACCTAGTTACAAAGTAAGGCCGCGTTTTATAAACGGAAAAAGCTGCATTTACCATCAGCGATATGTGCGTCATTTATTGTGATAACAATTTGCAGTTTCTGAAGTGTGTGACGTGGCCATGCATGACGTGACCACGAGGTTCATATTGGTTAAGTGCAGGGGCGAGTCCACTCATATAAAATATTGCATTACGATTAGTTATTTGCACAGAGTGTCAACGGGAGAAAAAAGAGCCGGGGTGCAGCAGGGGTGTGGCTCCGGGCTCTAAAGTAGCAGCACACAAAAATACACGTGGGTGCAGCGCTTTAGTGATTTTACAAAATTGTTACGGTGAATTTAAAGTTTCGGTTACGTAGTATTAGTTCCGTCATTAATAAATAAATAATAAATAAATCAATATATAGAAACAAATTACACAGATTGAGCTTGCGATTTTCTTACAATTTGATCGTTCGTTAACAAAGTTTAGTAACGGCGTCGAATTAAATGGCTTATGGCGCTTCTAATAACAATACAAAAGGGCCTCGCCAGCTGAGGAGACTCATATAATGTGTTGTTCTCTCGCCAATTAAACGACTTCGTACGTTTTTTTTTGTATTGAGTAAGATTCTAGATTGCTAATGTGCAAAAAAGTTTTGGACTGTAGTCAACTGGGCAAATGTGAAGTAAATTTTCGGCACGTACACAGGGGCACGGCCCGCGTTCTCGACCACGTGACCGCCACTGCTATTTCGGGAGGCTAAAAATAGCCATTCTTGTACGTATGTGGCAAATGGCAACTCCTGCGGGAGACGATGTACGTATTCTTGAGTTTATATTACGGTGATGCAAAGTTACCGCGCGTTGTTCGAGAATTCGTTGGCACTTCAAGAACAACAAACGACATTATGAATACGAGTAGGCCTGCCCAGTGACAGCTATGCAGTTGAAATACTTAGATATCATTATCATTATCATTTCAGCTGTATAACGTCCACTGGAAATAGGCCTCTCCCGAGGATTTCCAAAATGACCGATGTAGAGCGGCCTGCATCCAGCGCTTTCCAGCGACCTTGGTGAGAGCGTCTGACCACCTTGTGGGTGGGTGTCCTGTTTCGCTTGCCAGTACGTGATCGCCATTCGAAACCTTTTCTCCTCATCGGCCATCGGTTACGGGTATATGTCTACACTATCACATCGTCACTTCGTCACATCTTTAACCCTTGCAGAGTAGCTTATGTAGCTAGAGGGTTTGATGTCTAAAAACCGAACGCTATGAAGGAAGACAGCGTGGAAGAGGAAAAACAGGAATTACATAATGAAGCAGGGGTTTACAAGGATCATTAACTAAGATATCTTTTTTTATTTTTTATCTATAATTTCAGCCGTGGCCAGTGCTACGAGTATAAATGTTATGATGCATTTCCAAAATGACGGATTAGAAAATAGGACTATAAATTGGCTCTAAGTAGGTACCTATTTTCAACCGCCTTAAAAAGAGAGGTTGTCACCTGGTTTTTTATGTGTTACCTCAGAACTTTGTCATTTATAAACAGATTTGAAAAAATATTTGATGTTTGAAAGGATATAGGTACCATCAGATTAGTCTCAAAGATTTTATTCAAAATCAGTATAACTAGTAAATACAGTTTAAAAACAATTTTGTGTTTTTAGCTTTTCAATGATTGCCAACGGTTGATTTTATTGATTGTTGATTAAAAAAATAAAGAAAGAACAGTTGAGTTACAATAAACGACTCTACAACATTTTTCCAGGCGAATAATTAATAAAATTTTCCCGTAGAGTACCAACCTACAACTTACTTTCTATTTAAAGTATATATACTTACATCGTGTTAGGTAAAGAACGCAAAACCTCTCAGATGGTACCTCAGCCCATGTAACTGAACAACTTTCAATAAACTAAAAAAAAAAATAAAAAAATTCATACAAACTGATCAGCTGATCGAGTCAATTTGTATGAAAATCCGTTTTTTTTCTTTTTGGATTTCGTGAAAGTTGTTGAACAAAAGTTGTTTAGTTTCATGGGCTGAGGTACCATCTGAGAGGTTTGGCATTCTTTAATTCACACGATGTATATATAGTAATAGTTGCCGTATACTCGTACTAGTACCTACCTTATTATTAAATAGTATATGCAAGTTCAGCCTATTCATAAAAATGAGTTTAGCATATCTAAATATGAAATCAAAGTAAAGGGTCCAACCCTTCGCCGGTGCGGTGACTCATAAAGGAATAAAGTTCCCCCTATTAGACTCCACCTGCCCGTCCTGAGTTCAAGTATAGCATGAAATGATTTATAATGTTAGTCTGGACACGGTAGCAATACTGATATATTAGTATATCTGTTTATTCCAATGGTATAAATACGTTGTCACGAGGAGTATAGTTCCTAATAGTTTATGTGAACTTATTACGTTGATCAGTAGACACACCTACAGGCCCTACGGATACATTTAATATTTAGTAGTTTTATACAAATAAAAAAGTAGGCTAATCATTTATTTTGGATATAACTTTTACCGCTTTGTTATCTTATACCTATTATATTAGTTTTGGAGTATATCATTTTCCTAAGATAAAGTAGGCTTTAGAAAGTAAAGTTAACACTGAGCACTCATAAACTAAAATTAAACAGAAACTGGCGCATGTATTTTGCGCGCGCCGTATTGCCCATTGGTCCACCGACCTTACGAGTACATGCTGATTCAACAATTCGTGACCACTGTAAATTGTTGTGAAACATGCACGTGATCAGGCGAATATTGTCACAAATATAATAAGTTAAGTAAATTGGCATTTGCACGACAATACTGTCACAATATTATGCGTTAGAATAGGCCGAGAATGGGTACTGGCGATCGTCACGAGCTTCTAATAAGTAATACACTTATGATCACAATAAAACGTATTGTTTGTCGAACGACTTTGTGCGCACATCCATCTAAATGACCCGCCAAGGTCTTCCGTCTGACGGAATTAGATTTTTCAGTGACAAGCCTCCGATGCTGTAATCATGTAATGTGATGTGACGTGGCGCGTGAGAGTACAAAACCATCCTAATTTGACTTATTTTTTTTTCTTTTGAATGTGATCTATTTTGTAAGATTTTTCAAGCTGCCTTAAAAGGCATGTTTCATTCTTGCTAGCTAGAGACATAAGTACGACATAACATAACAACTGTAATTTGGCAACGTCTACTCAAACTATACATAGTTAAGGTACAAAAGTTTTAGTACAAAAATTGTAAGTCTGTGTCTGTGCCATTTTCACAATCAAAGAGTAAATGATTAATAGTAGATTGTGCTACAAGGCATAAAGGTAATAGTTTTAAGGCGACGGCGCTACTTTGAATCCAGAGCGAGTTTACCTATCGCCCGAGATAAAACTATTACCGTACACCGTGTAGCACATTCTTCTTTTAATTAATGAATGATGATCTATGAGGAAAATTTGCAAATATATACCTATAACGAAAGTAGAATACAATAATACCTACATATACCTAATCAGAGTTTAACAGATTATAACACCATCACATCTGACTTGCACATTACAAGTATTCCGTTTATAAAGATAGTTACCAAAATAGATTTGAGTACTAGGCTCTCATGAAAACGCAGCAGTCTCCAGGGAGGAGAAAATCAATAACATCCATATTGGAGTGGTGCAGGCATATGCAGACAAGATGGGGATGCGGCTGCAACTTCACTCGTCTAGTGAAAATGAAAGTACCTAAGAGTATCTTCACATGAAGCAATTTGTATTGAAAACCAAGCGAGACGAAGATCTCGTCGACTGGTGTTATATTCACGATTATTATTTAAATATCTCATCACGTAATTTTCTATTGCTATGCTATGCCTATATGTCTTTCTGCAGATCAGAAGGCATTTAGGTAGGTGTATTTATGTGTGTGTGCAGTTTTAGTGGTTGCGGTTTTTCTTCTCCACTATACACGATTTCATTATGTACGTGGCAGTTTTAAAGTCGCTCCCATCACGGAAAAAGTGACAGAAGGTAGACTTCGGTGGTATGGCCATGAAATGCGAAGAGACGAACAACACGTGGTTAAGAAAGCTCTGTGCCTGCCTGAATGTAAGAGAGGTCCAGGTCGCCCACCTGCTACCTGGTGGATCAGCATGACGAAGCTGTTAAAAGTGGAGAACCTACCCGACTCGACAACCCAGGACAGATTGTCCTGGCGCCGATTACCTAGGAGAGCAGACCCCACATTAAGCGGGATAGTAGGTACTACTTGTACTAATAGTATTCTGTGATAGTACTAAGACAAAGAAAGTAGATGCACGGTCTTTAGTACCTATCAGAGGGTGACCATTGATATAGAGGTACATTTAATTTTATTTGTTAAGTCTTACGGGATACTTCTATGGGGGAGTGCAGCGGACATTCAGACTATTTTTCTTTTACAAAAAAGAGCAATTCGTGCTATTTACGGTTTAGGATCGAGAGACTCACTGAGGGAATTATTCAAGGAAATAGGTATACTTACTTTTGCATCACAATTCATATTTGAAAATATAATGTATGTAAGGAAAAATATTTCCATGTTCAATAAAGTAAGTGATTTTACAGATAGAAATTTACGTAATAAGAATGACTTAGTTAGCCCGTATTACAGGCTGAATACAGTCAGTAACTCTTTTATGGGGAAGTGTATACTTTTTTATAATAAATTGTCAGAATCGGTCCTTGATATGCCAGACAGAAAATTCAAAGCTTATGTAAAGAAAGTACTTTGTGAGAAGGCTTATTATAGGACCGATGACTATCTTAAAGACAAAAAGGTCTGGCTTGAGCTTGGCGCGGGTCCCTCTTAAAGGTTTGTATACTTAGACATGTCATAATTTAGGTACATTGGTACATACTAAATTTACAAATTGACATTATTTTAAATTTCGTAATTCTTATAATTTAATTTAATTATGACATAATAAACAATGTAATCTCTGTCCATCTATATAACTAATTTTAAGTTTTTAGTTTGTTAGTTGACGTCTTTGGAGAAAACGTGCAGTGCAGTTTGTTGCCGCTTCTTCTGCACTTGCGCCTAGGAAGCGGCGTAAACTTAGCTTTAAGTAACGATTTGACGTCAACATTTGTGCAAAACAAAACAAAGTGACTATTATTAAGAGATATTATAAATATCCTATGATAATAAAGATATTTTGAATTGAATTTAAAGAATTTAAGAAGCAGAACAGCTTAAAAGATGCAATTTGTAACACGTAAAAACGAGAAAGAGCTAGTTATGAAGGTGGTTTGCACACTTACGGTTTTACAGTATTAACGTTTTTACGTTTAGTTACAACCAGTAACTGGTTATCTCTTCAGACCTAAACATACTCGTAAATTAAAAACTATAGTTACATTAGACTTGGGCGTTAGTAATTAATTATCTTGAAATGTCGATCATGATATAATTATAGGTATCCTACTAAGTCGTATGAACCTACATATCGAGCGCTGATAGGTTGGACGGATTGATTGCACCGTGTAAAGACACAAATTGAATGAATGAATGACTTTCAAGTGGGAGCGGGACTCGATTTAATTTAGCTCACTTTCATTCACCTGTGTTTCGCAATATGTGCGAATGAGAGAAGTCAATTTCATCAATCTATTGCAGCTTCTCGTACTAATGTATTAGGATAATCATTCAATTCGTTCAATACTTGTGTGCCAAATATAGTTCTTTCAATTTATGGTCGCCTAGTAAAATTTTTTGTTACGTCTCTGCTTTGTGGTTAGTATCGATTTTTATGTGGAAATAACAGCAATCGTTCACTAAATTTAATTTTTCTGTGGGAGTTCCTAATGGGCCTATTTTGTAGCGTAAAAATCATTATTTTTGTAAGAACTCTGTTTTGAGGTTATGTCTTGCTCAGGCTATGTATACTTATCGATTTTAATTTAAAAAAAACTACCAACCAACCAACTAAGTTCTTAAATCCTGCAATTTGCATCGAAGATATTACTACAAAGTTTTCTTTTAAGGAAAAGTGCACTCTTATCTTTTTGATCGATGTTAGTATCTTTCTTTATTTTCCACCATCATCATTCATTATTTATATATATTGTAGGTTTGTATTTATTTATTTGTTATATGTATTTTGGGATATTATAGATAGTCTTGTGTACGTATGTAGGTATATTCTATGAGATATATTTTATTTATTTGTGTATTATATATTATATTATAAAGTGTTAAGTAGACATAGGTATATTATATTATGCACATATTTTAATACTTTATTTTGTATCTAGTTTTTTGCGCCACAACATGATTCGTATCTGTTTATTCCTAAAGTCGACTGGGAGAGAACGCTTTTAGCGTTAAGTCCGCCAATTGTCCCATTTTTTTTATTGTGAAACAATAAAGTTTTTAAATAAATAAAATATTTTTTTCTGTGAGAGAGAGGTGTTCAGATGGGTTTACTTGACCTTCTACAATTCATGAACGTCTAGTAATATTTTAGTTTAATTCACTAATGTGATAAGTATCGATTATTATAACAACAATAATTATTTAATTATTGATTTATATTATCTGTGAGATTTTTTTATAGAAATAATTTTCTGCTAATTACTGTAAGAAAGGTGCAATGTTGGGCCTATTTTGTGGTTTCAATCAAAAACATTGTCTATTGGCTATTTAATAAGGCAGTTAAATGTTAGTTAGGTACGAGTAGGTACATGAGTTTCTTCAATTTATGAACGCCTAGTAGAGTAACATTTTGTTATGTGGTTATGTAGGTATATGGTGATTTTATGAGAAAAATACAAGAGTCAAGAACAGCAAAAGGGTTTACCAAAAAGCTCATTCATAAAGGAGAGGTGGTTTAATATTGTTGTTGAAGATACTGTTATTATTTTTAACTTTTAAAACATTTTAAACTTAACAAGATTTACGTTTAAAAAATAATACCCGACTGCGGGAATTATTTGAAAATGTAATTTGGTGTTTTTTTTTATATTCATTCATCATCATCATTTCAGCCGCATAACGTCCACTGCTGGACATAGGCCTTTTTATATTGTATTGTATCAATCAAATTCAGCAGCCATTTATGGCTAACAATGTATATATTTTTAAAATGTGCTAATTAAGACCTTTCATTTGATACCCCACTCGAAATCGAAACAAAAAAAAATCTTTTTACTCGCACTTTTTTGTATGTAACATTCGTTATATGGTTTTTTTTGCATACAAAATGTAGCCTATGTCATCCAGACGATAATGACGAATCGATTGACATCTCTTTTGTAGAAATTGGATAAGTAGTTTGGATGCTACGGTAGAACACACAAAGATATCCACATACATACAAACATAGACTGCTAAAATCATTACCCTTCCGTTTGGCTTTGCCGTAGTCGGGTAAAAAGTTAGAAATATATCTATCTTTTTGAAGTGAAAAAAAAATCTTTAGCGGCGTTGTGAATTTTTTTTGTAATGGGTAAAAAATGTTAAACTCGCGTCAGGACACGTGTCCTGATCGAAAATTCGTAAGACGGATGGAGAGTAGACAGCCGGCGTGGTTTAGGAGAGGAAGTATCCCCCTCTCTTTCTACGGCGCGGCGAAAATGTATGCCTGCGCCTGCTGTTTCGTTTAGCTGAGAGATAAACTTTTTAATGTAATATAAATTGTCATGTTTGTGTACGATAGCGCAATAAATAAATATTGTATTCTACCACATAAATGATAGTACTTTTATACTGATAATTAAAGCAATTCGTGCAAAACATTTTACCCTAACCATTCCAAAATATCAAAAATGCACAACGTTAATATTCATGTTTTCACTTCTGCCGGCACTCCCGGAGTGCAAAACGTCGTTTTTTTGTAGATTTTGCGGATATCGTCGGGTTACATAAATATTATGATTTAGTTGCTAAAATATTACTCGAAGTGTGACAGACCACACCACATCACATCTGTTTTGCTCATGTTTCTTAAGCAATATTTGTCTCATTTTTATACCTAAATATATGCAAATCATAGATGTTTAAACCTTTTGACTAACCTAAAGCATAATCAGGTTTACATAATTAGTAAAGTTAATTAAACAATTTACCTCATGTATGACATGACACTTTTATAATTCCTATTTTACGTTTATTTTATTCTAAACTGTATCCACCAATCAAGGCAGTTTGTAACTTCGATCTGTTTGTACCTGCGCACAGGGTCTGCAGTTATTGAACAAAATCGCTCTTGGCTACCAGGAGATAATGAGTCGAAAGGAGATTGCTGAACAACATGCCTAGACCAGCTAGTACTGAACGAACTGAACCTCAAACTCAGTGAACGGGTAAAACTACAATCAAGTTTAGAGCGCAATATTTCAACACTTCATTTTATGTAGGTATTAACAAAAGTGCGGGAATTTTTTTTAAAGTACACTCCTTTAATATTTTCTTAACATGTTTTAAAAGTAATTTTTTACATGCGTTTATTACGAGCATTAGTTTGTTTAAAGATTACTGGAACCTACTTATACCCTAACATTTTCTATCTTATTTTTTTACAATCATACAAAAAGAAGAAAAATATTTTACTTATAACGTATCTTACGTTATGTAACATCTTGTCCGTAAGGCCATACTTTCATTATACGGGGTCCAGTGCTGCCCCCATTTAAAAAATTATTTCAAAGGAAACGGAGATATCATTTAAAATTTTGTTTCTACCAAGCCCTAGATAACCCTTCAAACTATTTACGAACTACTGTTTACAGTTTAAAGTGAGAACGTGATTTTTTTCTGCGCACATTTGCGAAAAACGGCCACTTTTGTCAAATGTGCGAAGAAAAGTTTCACGTTTCCTTTCAAATAATTTATTTCAAATGGGGGGCTGCCCCCATCCCATGCCAGCGTCTAGTGCTGAATGGACCCAGGAAAATTCAAGTATGAGCACAGGTATGAGGTTAAGTAAGTAATGGCCTTGCCCTAGGCCTAGACCTGTTTTTATAAGACGGTGGTGTAATTATTATTTTGCAAATTTATTACACGTACTTAAAATTACTTATGTGATGATGAACGAAAAAAAATATTGTACTAGGATCACAGAAATAGGGAAGCAGTATTTTAGATTTCCATGATACAAAATCTTAAGATATAACAATTCTTAAAGAATTTATAAAGAAAGAAAGAAAGAAAGAAAAACTTTATTCGGCAAGCAATTTACAGAATATAACTTACATAACTAGACTATACCTAATGAATGCCGAAAAGGTGGCCAGCTCAGCTTCGTGCTGTGGTGTAGGAACCTCAGCGCTGATTTTCAGCTGGTACCAAAAATAGAGGTTAGATGGTTTAAAAACAATAAGTTGATAAACCAAATATCATAATAACTTCGACAATACTCTCTTACAAAATACAGTACTTGCACAGAATTTTACCGGAACTAGTCATTAAAATAGCCATAAACACAAATTACAGGAATTGCTGTTTTCAAATTTATCTATGAACTTGAAAACTAAAATTAAATTATTAATAAATGAAATTATACTATGTACTATGTGAGGAATAATTCAGAGGGGATTAATGGCAGTACCATCAACTTGCCGCGATAAGATTAATTCTTTAATATTTTTACGGAAACTGGCATCAGAAGAGAGATTACGAAGTGGTGGGGGCAAATTATTCCAAATTTTACTTGCGGCGTATTTGAAACATCCCTCAAAAGAAGTTAATTTGTGACATTGAACGATTAGAAGACCGAGCCGAGATCGAGAAGACCATATTAATTTATCGAATAAGTAAGAAGGTTTGCGATGTTTTATAATTCCAAAAAGTAATGTGGCTAGATGAGCGTAACGACGCGACGACATGTTTAGTAAATTTGCAGAATTAATAAAGGGGTGGCTTCTCGGTGGTATCTTAAAACAGTAACGAATACAGGCATTTTGAACTTTTTGAATTAAAGTTTTTGTCTTAACTAAAAGTCGTGGGCCATATACGGTATCGGCATAGTTGAACTTAGATATAATTAAAGATTGAGTAAGTTTAATACGCATATCGGTGTTAAGATAATCCCTAATTTTATATAAAACTTTTAGTCGATAAAAGCAATTACGAGCAACTTCAACTATATGGGAATGGAAACGAAGTTCTAAATCCATTAGTACTCCTAAGTTCCGAGACTCATTTGTACAAGCGATTGCCTTACCATTCAAAAAGATCTGAGGAGATTGAGATTGGATTGCGGATATTTGGTGTTTTGTGCCTAATACCATAAACTTAGACTTATCAGGATTTAAAAGAAGGTTTATTTTTAGACCACTGATTTATCCTATCCAGATCCTCATTAAGCATTTGGTTAGCTGAGTGCACATCTTTAGGTTTACAAGAAATATACAGTTGTAAGTCATCTGCATAAATATGAAATTTACTGTGTTTTAAAGAAGAAGAAATATCAGATACGTATAAAATAAATAACAAAGGTCCAAGTATTGACCCCTGAGGAACGCCTCTTTTGAGTGGAGAAACAGACGAAGTATTAAATGAGCCATCATTTTTACAAACTTTAACACACTGTGAACGATTACATAAATAACTTTGAAACCAACTTACGGCTGTATCGTCAAAACCAAAATAAACTAGCTTTGAAAGTAGCAAGTGTAGGTTAATAGTGTCAAAGGCACTAGAAAAATCAAGTAAAACCAGTAGTGTACCCAACCCAATATCTTGGGCTTCTATAATATTACCAGTAACATCGAGTAACGCCGTGGCAGTACTATGATTTTTTCTAAAACCAGACTGAAATCGTGGAAGAAGCTGGTTGCATTCTAAGTATTCCACTAGCTGCAATTGCACAACTTTTTCTAATATTTTCGAAAGAAATGAAAGAATACTGATAGGGCGGAGGTCATTCAAAGAAAGAGGATTTGATGTTTTCGGTAGAGGTCTGACAATTGCTATTTTCCAAAGTTCCGGGAAAGTAGAAGTAACTATTGATTTGTTAATAATAGAAGTGATTGCATCCAGTGAGTAAGGTAGAGTAAGTAGAATCATATCTAATGTAATATCATCAGCACCTTGTGCATTTGACTTAAGACTACGTATGATTTGTGAAATTACTATTGTATCTACAGTTTTCAATTTAAATATGGATCGTATATGTGAGGTGCTAGACTGACAGGAATTCAAATGAGGAGTATCATTATCAAGAGAGTCCGAAAATCTAAGAAAATGCTTGTTGATATCCTCTGGTGAAGAAATGTCAACAGGAAGATCGTTTTCAAGTTGAGGCGGCAGGACATTTGTTTTGAGGTGCTTCCATAATGCTTTTGTATTTTTTGAATTCGTATCTACATAGTGATTAAAATATGCCTTCTTTTCTCTTTCAATAGCGGAATTTACATAATTTTTTAGTTGTTTATAGTATTCAAAATGCAAATCTTTCCTAGTTTTGTAATACCTATTGTGCGCTTCGTTTCTTAATTTGAACATTAACCTAATATTATCTGTAATCCAGGGGTAAGAGTGTTCCTTTATTAAGATTGACTTGACCGGAGCGTGTTTATCAAAAAGTTTAAGCAAAAGTTTATTGAATATTGTTACCATGTCATTCACATTGCTTGCAGTTATGATTTTATAATGGTTTTAGTCCTATCTACCCCAGCCTCGGGTCTAGACTTTAGGAGGGGCTGACTTACCCCAAGAAATAAGTAGGCATTGGTAGAAATTCACGATGATAATCCGTACATTATTATCGTAGGTATATTTTAACTAAAGGAATGGGGTAGATTTCTGGGTCAAAAATAAATTATTTGGTACTGACGTCACAAAATAATGTCACTTTTCATTGATCACATCCACTTTGAACGTGATTTAAGATTTATTATTATTAATGCAGGAAAAAGGCATTTAGAGCGCTATTTGACTTCAAGAACCTATGACGTCACGGTCCGATATTTCATACAAATCTCATAGAAAATGTTTGTAGTATCTTGACATGTTGGAAGGATTCCATTGTTTTTTTTTTCATAAATCCAAATAGGGACCTAATTCAATGTAGTTATACTTAATATTATTTGTTTTATAATTGTACGCGGAGGTTCTGGGTTCGATCCCCGGCCAGGGCAAGTTGGAAAATGGCCTTTTTCAAATTGTCCTGGGTCTTGGGTGTTTATATAATAAATATATGTATTTACTATAAAATATAGTATCGTTGAGTTAGTATCTCATAACACAAGTTTCAAAAACTTACTTTGGGGCTAGATCAATCAGTGTGATTTGTCTATACATATATTTATTTATTTAATAAAATTTTCTAAATATACGCTTGGCGGAAAAAAGTACCATCGACAAGAGCTTGGCTCTTAAATTAAGAAAGGATGCTAATATAAAAATTATACCTACTTAATCATATTTTAACAGCAAATAAATAAAAAAAGATTTTTTTTTACCTGTTATTATATTTTTATTATACTATAATGATCTAGTATAGATCGTGGTTTAATTTATTACGGGTATGTCCCTTCCACGTTGTATATAGGGGATACAATACAACTCGACTCAACAGTCAACCCCGTGGACAAAGTCGCAGTTATTATGTTATCAATGATTTAAAACTCCAAGGTCATTCACCTATCTAACTACCTATATTAAGCTAAGATATTTATAAACGACACACCCACTTGGCCATGCAAAATCCGTCTATGTATTTGCCGGCGTATAAAAACAGCCATTATTTTCTTGGCACACCATCAAGTCTGCTGATTTTTTGCAGTTATTTTGAATTATTTTTGCCACTATATTATTACACCTACTCACAAACTTTCTTGCCTATATGTATACTTAAATTTATATATTTACTCCAAAAGATAAACAACATGTGTAAGAACCGCGTTTCAGTGTCAAGCAAAATATTTTTTTTTTGCTAGCCCATTGTATTTTTTTTAATTAGAGATTTGAGTGCGTTTGACCTCTATCTAGTCTGATGGGAAGCTAAGATGAGGTCTACTCGTAATTACACGCAGACTCAAAAAATGCCTATTCACTCTTGCCTTGAAAATCCCTAAACCATAAGTAAGGGGAAACATCGACGCAGGGAGGGAATTCCACACCTTAGCGGTTCGCACAATGAAGGAGGAGGCGAAACGGGAGCAAAGCAAAGTTGAGCAAAGGCCTCCCATGCAGCCTTCCATGCAGTTCTGTTAGTGGCGACAGTTCTCTAGTCTTCTTCTTCTTCTTGTTCCTTACCAGTTCCTATTTATTTTTATGGGGTAAGCGCTAAATGTCTTTCTTTCCAATTTTCCCTATTGCGAGTCATACTTTCATCTACTCTTAGGACGTATAAATAATGGTTTAAAGGAAAACAGATTTTCTATAATTATTACCCAAGTAATTAACAATATATTAATAAATGAATCACACTTATAATTTGAGTTTGAATTAGGTATGTAATATTCCGTTATTTATTTTATTTCATACGGAAGGTATAGTCAACAACAGGATCAGTTTCACAGCTTTATTCAGTGGTAGGTTCTACATACTATCAGGTCCTTATCCCTACGACCCACAGGCCACTTTTATTATATCCTTAATGATGGGTGGCCACGGCCACGTGCAGGTGTAAAGGCAAAATACCTTCTGTGGTAAACGAGATTCTTGCGAATTTTAGTAAAGGGTTGCTAGCCGCATCACCTACTACCTGACATGATTCAGATTGCCGTCGATTCCTTCGATTAGCTTTGACGATCATAGCAGCTGGTACTTTATACGTTTTTTCTATTCTTCTGGACAAACACGGAAGATTTTGCGGTACTAACAGCGATATTGCAAATAATATGCGTGGTGTACTGTCGACTGTACTGTACTTAATGAACACACGGAAATTCCCTATCCGATTATAGTGTTTGTAAGCTGAGACAATTAGCACTGCTTCGTAATAACTCGTCACTATACCCTAGGAAGATAATTTGCGCAGTTTTAAAGGTCGATCACTCAGGTTGTAGAGTTAAAAAGATGGCGCCATTAAAGTGCCAGACAGCTGAGACAGCTAATTTAAATGCCTAATGAAGGACAAAAAACATATTTTCATAAATATCTACAATAAAGAACCTTCAGGTTCTTTCTTCCTCTGACCATAGTGAAATTGGGAAAAGATTGCACGCTCTATCACGTACACTTTTTGGATGGCGCCACCGAATATTAATTTTAATCTGTATTATGATTATGGTCTGTGGTGGTTAAGGTACATACTAAATAAAAGTATAAAATGGCATGTAACAATGACACCTCTAGGTGTCATTTTTATAATCTATTTCTCTATACAAAAAAGAAAGATAAAGAACGTTTTTTTTTTCAATTTAATAAAAGCACTTGGCCTGAAATAACTCTTACTAATGTTTTCTATCAGTACAAAGAATAAAATCACCGGAATTACATATTAACATAACTTCATTCAGACAATTATTATGGATTAAAATATGTTTTTTTTAATATGTCTGAGATTATACACTCGCTAATAGTTGGCGGCACAGAGTACAACAGAAAATTGGATGAACATATCTTCCTGGCTGTTTATAAGCGATTAGTTGCCCCCCTCAGATAACGTGATACCAATCAGTGAAATTGAGTCGCGAATTGAACTTAATATCCGACTACGATAACGACTCGAGGGGGCACTACGGATTTAGTGTGAATAGATAAAACTTGTGGTTTTATTGTGAGGTTTGACAAAAGAGGTTAGAACGTAAGGAGTAGTTATTAGTAGTCTCTCATCATTCCTTTAACCTACTGAATTAGTAGAGTTTAAATTCATTTTTTTATGTTTTAGGTAAACGATAAAAATACAATGTAGGTACCTACATTGTTTATACAATGTGAGTACATCCAAAATTTACTAATATCATTGACATCTATTGTATAACGCAAATAAATAATTATTTATTCCATAATTTGGGCTTTTGTAAGTTAAGCAACACCAGGCGTGATCCGCACTTGGATGAGTGACATATTTTCTCGAGTCCTCTGTGCTTCAGAAGGCACGATAAGCCTTTGATTCTGGCTTTCTGATGACACCCAGAACCCGCATTGATAGATTGTATGACGGTCGTCAAGTTATGCCAAGTGCATTAAGGCAACTTGAAAAATCTGACACCGGTGTTGGCAAAGAGCAATATAGACCTCCATTATCAGAGGGTGTTGGCCACATGAAAAAAAAATAACATAAGTCTAGTACTAAGGTGTTACTGGCACGCAAAAAAAGAAGAAATGACCGGTACAATACAATGTTGTATTGTTTTATCTGGTAAAAAGTGGATCCATATTAGAAGTCACGATGTAAAGGCTTAAAAAAAGAAGTTATGTTCTCCTGTGGTTTTAGGATTCTTCTTTCAGGGTTTTTTTTACCGCATTTGGAGTCTATGACACTATGTGTACTTATGTATACATCTAAATAATAGAAAAAGATAAATCTTACACGTTTTGATCAACTAATATCGTGTTTGTTTAGAATTTGTATTGTTTTCATGTTTCGTCATATACCTAAGTACAATATATTTGCATAATGGAAAAAAATATCCTGTGTGTACATTTACCTGCCCTGCCATAAGATAAGACTATATACATTCTTATATACACGCAGCAGGGGGCCTCGCTTATGTTTAGACACTGTTGTTATTGTCATGTGTTCCATTACGCATAAGATTGATTAGAAGCTATTCATATCTTAAAGAAGCAACTGTTTGTTCTGCAGATATTACCAAAAGTACTTAGTACTTACAAGTAAAAATCGATAAACAACGAGTGTACAAAGAGATTTCCTGGGTCTTGGGTCATCATCATCATCCGACCGTACGCCCGGATTCTTCAGTGGTAACGCTTCAGAGCCGCTACCTAACCTAGGTGATTAGACGAGGTTACAGGTTTTTACACAGAGCGACTGCCGTCTGACCTCCGCAACCCAAAGGGTAGACCCGAACCAATCCTAGGACCGGTTTAAACTAGATGCCGTTCGGGACCCATAGCTTTACGTGTATCCCAAAAACACGGAATCATCTCTCTTTACGGATAATCAGGTGATTTAAGCCTGTAATATCCTAACCAGACACTGGAAACAACTTTTCACATATGCTTCCCAGTGGGATTTGAACCCACGACCTCCTGGTCACAAGGAAACCACCTTGTCCACTGGACCACGGAGGTAGTTCCTGGATCCTGGGTATTTATTGTAAAATATAGTATCGTTGAGTCAGTATCCCATAACACAAGCTTAAACTTAGTTTGGGCAACTAGTATTTATTCTCTGGTTTAAGGCTAGCTTGTTGTTTTAATGTTTATTTAGCATAGCTCTTAAATATACTTAGATAGATATAATGTTTTGTGTTTTTTCATATCAGCTACTGAAATAAAAGGCAAAATAGTGCCCTTTAGGGGGCGGTATGTATAAGTTTGTAAACCTTTTTGTTAGTAGTCTAAGAAGAGAAGTTTTAAGTTGTCCATTATAAAAAGTCTGTGTAAATAAACCAGGCTAAGAGTGCAAAAAATGTATTTTATTTAATAAATAAAAGCTACTAAGAAAATAAAGAAATACAGTCCATAAGAGCTACGAGCTCATTCATAGCTCAATTAGTGAGATTGTCCTTATCTAATTAAGTTTATTTTTAGTATTTATAAACTAAAAAATTATTGATTTAAATGCATGTTGGTTAATTGCGATCTACGAATTCTTATATATGGCTTTCTTATATACCCCCCTAATCTCAATCTTAGGTCCGGATTCTTTTTTGGGATCATTGATATAAATAGATATAATTTTTGGAGAAGAAATGGCAGGTAAGCGCACCCCGGTCTCCGATGCAGCCGGGTGTAATGGTAATGACGATGTAAAAATGGTAATGATAACAGGTAATGGTGATGATTGATTGACCATTTGACTGTTATCATTACCATTGGACGTGCAATCATACCATTCCACCATTTTTACATCGTCATTACCATTCACTCAGATTCACCCAGCCCTGAGGATGCAACTGGAAACGCACTAAGATGAGTAGATAGCAAGAAAATAATTTTCCAAGACCTTCATGGGTACTGATGTTAGTTAAAGATTAGTCTTATCATTATAGTCAGAAATTAATGTCAAAGAAATGTAGGGTAAGTACACAAGAGAGCCTTTTATTTGTCATCGTTTTTGTTTATGAATGTTGTTTTTTTAGCCCATTTTTAGGGTTCCGTAGTCCGACAAGGAACCCTTATAAGATCGTTCAGTCCGTCCGTCCGTCCGTCCTAGTCTGTCACAGCAGAATATCTTCTACGTTTATGGACTGATTTGCATGTAACTTAGTTCGAGGATACTTAACATATAGATCTCGTTTTTAAAAATACAAAAAAATAAAATTACCCCTTTTTAAGGGTACCTCCCCATACATGTAAAGGGGCGGGTGAATTATTTGTTTGAGTGCACCCCCTTGTGTGGGGTATCGTTGAAAAGGTCTATAAAAATAAGGTAGGGTTTCCATACAACACTTTTTTATCAGATTTACCATTTGCGAGATATAGCCCGCCAAAGCCGTTTACACGGTGTGTCCCCCCCCCCCCCCCTGTAATTTCTAAAGTCTTGGACCTATAAACTTCAAATCACTCACGTAAAGAAACAGGCGCGGAAACTCTTATTTAAAATTGTTTCGGGTATCCTGTGATGAATACTTTTAAAATTATAAATAAAATAAAAATATGTACTTTTTTCCAAAAGAACAGTATAAACTTAAAAAGTTTTTTTACATATTTTACTGTTAGGACGGAATGAAGCTTGAAATGCAAGAAATGCAAAACAGCGCGGTGCCAAAAATGACTACGGAACCCTACTTTATGCGTGGTCCGACACGCACTTGGCCGGTTTTTAGTTTTGTTGCTTCCTTATTCTTGTTAGGAATAAGGAAGCATGTTGGTACACGGGATATGCATGGTTGTTTGCAGGCCAGAATGACCAGTGAATAATTTGTACACTCACAGAATTCATAATTTGCTTACTATGCAAATTGACATTATTTTCTTTTTCACTAATGACATCATTCTTAAAGCCGTACCTGAATTTTTTGGGGTCCAGTGCTGCCCCCATTTAAAATAAATCATTTCAAAGAAAACGGAGACATCATTTAAAATTTTGCTACTCCCAAGTCCTAAATAACCCTTCAAAATATTTTATGAACTACTGTTTACAGTAGTGAGAACGTTAAGCTTTACTACGCACATTTGCGAAAAACGGCCACTTTTGGCCAATGTGCGTAGTAAAGTAGTTATTAGTAATGTGCGACGGAGCGCACTCCGTCGCTCTCTCTCGCTCTAGCAAATGACGCTTCTGAGCGACAGAATAGGATAGTAGCATAGGAAAGTGCTGTTCCGTGCTGACAGACGTGTCCAAACCTTAAAAAAATCAATTTACCAATACAATATTCTTTTTCGTTAGGCGACAAAAATGAGCCTTAACCGGTCGTGGCCGACGAGTGTGCAAGGTACCTTATTGTCGTACCATGAGATTTCTCCGACATTATAGTACCTATTAAGAACCAGGTTATTTACCATTGTCTGTCATTGTTGGTCAGACATGCTTGGCTGATGAAGCAAAACAACGGGAGTGCCGGTTCTACGTCGACCGACTGCAAAAACATAATTTATGTTTTCAGACATCTACTTAGTTCCAAATTAAAACTTAAACGGAGAACTGAGAAATTAACTGGGTTAACCAGCATTCTGCTTTGATTAACGCTGAAAGCATTCTAGTATTTTTACACATAGTTTACATATTACAAATTCATATATTTCTATATAGTAAGTACCCATTTTGACCGACTTAAAAATAGGACGAGGGGAGGTTATCAATTCGACTCGTATATATATTTTTTTTGTAAGTACCTATGTGTCTTACGCGATATATTCGCCAATTAAAAACCGATTTTGATTTCTTTTTATTTGAAAGCCTTACAACCAACTTTTTCCCCTATTAATTTGGTGAAGACATGACGAAGCACTTTGGAGATATGGAAGAAAATCCTTTGTTCGCTGTTTTGTTTGTTTTTGTTAAAAAATAATAATTAGGTAAGCAAGTATCTAAAATATTTCAATGTGCTGATCAGAAGTATCTTGTTTTTTTTTTTTGTTATTTAACTCTATTGTTCACAGTAAAAGTTGTGTACTATTGGCGGATTTAACGTTTAAGGCCACTTCTTCAGAAATAACCTTTTTCAGATTTTGGCGTCATCACAGCATGAAAGTTTACTCTAAGTAAAAAAAATACTTCTGCGCGTATTCGAGAGTACAATTAAATTTATCACTACCACTTTTCTCTGCAACGGGTATCTACCTCTTACTGATACTATCACGTCTACGTACTAATGGGGCAGATAGAGCCCAGGGCCGTAAAATCCAAATACTACTTTTAGCGTGTGCGAGAAGGTGGAAAAAGAAATTAAAATAGTGATGGGTTGCTAGCTGCATCGCCATTAAATTAACACGATTCGCATTCTCGCCTATTCCCTCAATTGGCTTTTACAATCTGCGTGGGAAGAGAAGCAGCTTGTACATTCTAAGTTTTTTCTTTTCTCCCAGACCAGCATAGAAGAATCTTCTTCTAAGCTCTGTCTATGGAGCAACCAATGCCGGAAGGCAAGATGGAAATATTTCCTCATTGTTGCTAATATCATTTTCCTTTCCCCACGGCACAGAAATTAATAAGAGTTTTTCATACAGAATGGAATCTCCTAAGGTCTCGCGCAATATGCGTCCCCGTTCACCGTTCTCGCCTTTTAGAGGGGCAAGAGCGGGCGAACACACACGCATTGACGTGTGCACGGATGTATAGTTTCGCTTGTAGTAGTGTAGGCATAAATGATACTCCGCTTCTATGAAGTTTCCTACCTGTGCCCACGGGTCGTAAGGGATGATTATAGTCAACAGAAAAAAGTTAGTAGCGTTCTTTGTGCAAAAACTTTACTTCTACAATCTTATGGGATCATTATATCTATATATCTATATATATATATATATATATATATATATATATATATAATATCATTATTATCCTCTGGCATATGTACTTAATGAAGATGAACATCATATCTCCTAAGGTACGCGCAATATGCGTCCCCGTTCCCCGTCCCTGCACCTCTCCCCCATTTTCGCCTCGATGACTCACGTTGGCCGTCAAGAACCGGGGGAGAGGTGCGGGTGCGGGGAACGGGGACGCATATTGCGCGTACCTTAGGAGATTCCATTCTGTTTACTCTTACTTTATTCTGTGCTCTGGACTAAGCTCCATGACATCCTCCACACAACTGTCCTAGACCCACTTCCGAGCCCTAAAGACACAAGTGGGTTATTCTGTAATATGCTCTATATTCTTTTTACGCACGACACGCACGCCTCTATCTTGTAAGATAGAGGCGTGCGTGTCGCCTTAGTGTATACTTGTAAGTATAATAAGTAATAATAACCCACCTATAAACATGAGAGAGTTTTAACTCTACCAGCGCCCTGGGCGAGATTTACCTCCCCCCCCCCCAACTGCAATTCACTCAGACTTTTTTTCTGACGACTTTATTTCTGCCGACGGGGGGGGGGAGGGGTGCAAGTACGATATAGGAGTCTTCAATTTGCCGCCCCATTATAAACGAAGGAGGAGGGGGAGGAAGAGCTAGACTCTTATTTGTATGCGCCCCCTCCTCCCTTCGTTGCGAGTTGCCGCCATTAACCAGCCGCTATTTTTTTATTTATTATTACCTGTGACCCCCCTTGCCCAAAAACGCCCCCTGTCGCCCCTTTGTATCTGGCGCCCTGGGCGGTCGCCCAACCGCGCCCTACCCTAACGCCGCTACTGCCAGTGTGATTTGACCCTATTTATTTATCAACCAGCTATCGTTTTTCGAGCATACAAATCAAAATATAGACAAGGCTCGAGTCCATATAGGCAAGCAGTTGATCATCCCGACCACTCTTTTTTTTGCAGTTTAATTTGGTACACAAGTAGGTAGGGAAGGAAAATAACGTAGTTTCTGAATATTTGAAGCCGAAGGCACTTTTGGCCTTTTCACAAGTTTTTATTTAGTTTCCCCTGTCCCGTTGTCTGTGTGTCCGTAATCAAATCTTGCAAACTAAATTAGACCCAATTCCCATTATGTGATTGAGCTGAAACTACATATTTAAGTCCGTAAGTTGGGTGACAATGTTATGGTACCAATAAATAAGCCGATAGCTGGCCATACCATCGATACCTGCAGCTGGAGGACCTGTACAGTGCAAGCCCAAACGCAGTACAGGTCGTTCGATACTAGATCAGCCCGGTGAAATATTTAATTTTTTTCAACATCGACACGCTACGAAGAAGATGGCATCTCTGTGATAAAACAATCTAACTGCACCGAGGTTGGGCTCAATTGCTTCGTCTCGACGAGCAGTTTTTATTGTTTTAGATAAAAACTTTTTTAAATAATATTTTTAAATAACTTAATACTTGTTCCTATGTAAGCATATAGCACAGATAATAGTTTCAATGGGTCGAAGAGAATAACCCGCGTTCGGTGATTGGAGGCCGACCTTGCCGCGACGGAAGCCACCGCTTAGCTAGAGATTTTTCAAACCGCTCCGTGGCAATTACTGTCACATATACGAACACTACATGCTAATAGGAAAATTGTAGTAGGTACGAGCACAGAATAAATAATACTAACGTACAGAAGTCTCACTCAGCAAAGAAATTCAAAGAAATATCTACTCAATGTGGCTAGCGAAATGGTTTAATTTAGCTCACGTCAGATCCCGGCACTTATTCGTAAAGATACCTCCATTAACATTGAAAGACATCCATTGCAAGCCAATTTCATTTTTATTACTGTGGACAAACGATTCGTGTAACTGAATTTACCACCCGGAGGGGCCGCCTGTGCGCATAGAAATAATGTAGGTACATTTTCGATACCTAAACGGGGAGTGACACAGGCCTGGTACGAGTGCATAGAACGAGCGTGATGCGGCAAGTTGAGGTCTATAAAAAACTGGCGAAGAGTGAGATGGCTGTCAATCCGCTAGTTTTTTAGTCTCCACTGCAGGAGCACGACCCTCTCTGTACTACCAGAGCCATATATTAGCCAGAGTAGCCAGAGGATTTAGCCTACACTCTTCACGCTGGCCAGACGGGTTGGAGAGATCTCACAAGTTTATAAGCTTTGTTTAGCTTGTATTCCACTTAGGGAATACAAGCTAAACAACGACATACACGGGAAGACTTGGAGAGGTCCTATTCTACTCTGCCGGGAACCACAAGGCTCAGTTTCCGACAAAGAGCTTGGAATCTACCTTCTTATAGAGAGAATCCGACTTAAAACCCATCCTGTTTCTCTTTTTATGAACGTAGATATATTCTTAGTACAGATGATGGATATCGGATTTTGTGTGTAGGTACCAGCGTTTGTTCAAAGGCAATTTTTGAGTAACTTCGATAAGGACCTTCTGGCAACACTCCCAACTGATGACGTATTCGTGTTTTAATCACGTGACCAGCTGTCACGGGAAGAGAGTACCATATCATATTATACATCGGGGTGTGTAACTAGCAACGCTATAAGGTGTCAGAAGTTCGCTTGTAAGAAGTAGGATATCTAAAAATAAATAAGTATTCCTGTCCATTTTAATTGAATTTGCCCGACCCTCGCGGATAACAGCATAATGGCACAATTTTGACACAATAGCTTAAGTGGCCGTCTGGCAGTTATTCTCAAACATCCGGTGGACACACCGCACATGATTCTCAAACATCCACGTGCCTCACAAACAAAATAAAAACATAAATTAAAAATATATAATATCTACTTTGACCTCACTTGTCTCTGCACCACCTGTCGGTTGGCTGGTAGAGAAAGCCTAAGCCTCTAAGTCCGCCGTTTACAATTTTTGTAATAAAGTTGAATAAATAAATATCTAACGGGACGAAGTGGAGGAAATGGCAATAAGACTTTTAAGTCCCATCTTAGGGCCGTACCTGAATTTTCCGGGGTCCAGTTAAAAGTTCCCCATTTAAAATAAATCATTTCAAAAGAAACGGACATCAGACATCATTTAAAATTTTGTTTCTACCAAGCCCTAAATAACCCTTTAAACTATTTGTCGACCTCCGTGGCGTAATGGTTAACACGCTAGACCACTAATCCGGAGGTTCTGGGTTCGATCCCCAGCCAGGGCAAGTTGGAAAATGGCCTTTTTCAAATTGTCCTGGGTCTTGGTATTTGTCATAAAATATAGTATCGTTGAGTTAGTATCCCATAACACAAGTTTAAAACTTACTTTAGGGCTAGCTTAATCAGTGTAATTTGTCCGTAAAAAAAAAACTGCCTTGGCTGTAAAAAGAAAAAAAAGTTAAACATTTGGCTATTTTAAATTGACATAAGTATTATGAAATTCCGGCAATTTTATTTTTATTTCAAAGCATTTGGCTGGTTGTGGAACCTAACAATCAAAATATGAACTTAAAAGAGATTATACGATAGTGTATAACATATATTTGACCATCAGTACGGAAAACTTCTACACCGTTATATTCTATAAAGTTCATATTTTGAATGAAGAACTAGTTAAATGTCTAGATATATGCAATTTCTTTGAAATTACTAAATACAAAATGATTCATTAACTTTTCTGCCCTATATGTAAATTTATTGTATCTCGATTTAGGCAGACGACGCCCGAAGACCACCAAGTCCGCAAAACAAATATCACTACAGCCGTACTATGACTGTCCACTTTAACTATTTCACACATTGTTCATGTCATGAGCATTTATAACACCAAACAACACCAATTTCATATTAGTCCACTAAAATCAATTTGTAAAATAATTTAAGCAAACCCCAACCGAACCCCTTGACTTCCCGCCAAAAACTCGGTGAGATAGTGTGATATTACCAAATGTCAACATGATTTGGGCAGGTAATAGTATAAACCTAGTAACAAAGTTAGTCCTGTTTTTATAATAAGACGGAACATGTCTATTAAATAAGTCAGCACCTCTTTCTTTCGGGGTCGAATAAAGATAAGATGGAACAAAAGTGCGTGCCTTGTAATTATCATGACCATGCCACCGCGCCGCGCCATTTCATTGAGTCCTATTAAAGCGATTTCAATACGCATTGTTTTTATTGGATCAATCATACGAGATTGATCCCCCAGGAACCGGAGTATAAAGTAGCTACTTCAAATGCTGTTTGTTTTTCGTGTGTGTTAGTTAACTAACACGTGTGTCGAATATCTCAAGTTGCCTAAAAGCATTTGTTTATTTTAGAAAGGCTGTCATTTTTTTTAACTTTTTTGAGCCTATATTGATGTCCCACTGCAGAGGTGCTGGGCAAGGCAAGGCCTCCCCTTCCTCATTCCACTCGTCCCTACTTCTCTTTATTGGGGTTAAAAAAGCAAAAACACAATAAGTACAATAATTTATCAAGGTACCGCTTACCACAGATTACTACAAAAAAACCGGCCAAGTGCGAGTCGGACTCGCGCACCGAGGGTTCCGTACAAACCTGCAAGGTTTAGTATTTGGTATGAATTTCAATTTAATACCTCGCGTTTATGAGGAAATGGGTAGTAAGTTTAAAATTATTAAAAAAAAAAAAATATTATGTGATGTAACTAAAAATTTATGGTTTTCGTAATTTTTCCTTTATCTATGCTATAAGACGTTGCTTCGTACCAAATTTCAAGATTCTGAGTTCACGGGAAGCACCCTGTAGGTTTTGATTCCCTTGCAAGTGTCGAAAATTTGCGGCATAAACGGCTGTATCTTTTGATTGCGTTGGCTCAGAAGTTTGATTTTTTCACAGCTTCAAGGGACAGTAGACCTGAGTAATTGATATAAATTTCAGCTTCATACCTCCACGCGTTCCTGAGAAAAAGGGTCTTGACAGACGGACGGACGGACGGACAGACGGACAACAAAGTGATCCTATAAGGGTTCCGTTTTTTCCTTTTGAGGTACGGAACCCTAAAAAGTACAATTTTGAACTAACATTTGAGAATGTTGCATACAATTTTAAAGTAGTTCACGAATTTTCCTTTTAAAAGCAGAAGTTATTGTTATATCTATGCTATTAAAGTGCACATTAAATGACTGAGAAAGCCATTAAAGCGGAGAGCATGTACCAGAGTTGGTACCTACGACATCTTCAAAGTGCAAACATTGGGCATTTGTTATTATTTCGTCTATGTTTTGTGTTGTACTCAGAGCTACTGTCCACCAATAAGTAATGTATGCATCTAAGAGCAAGGTTACACGGTCATTCTGGCATTATTCCAGTCCATCAGTCTGGTCAGAATGATCGGAGAACGATAGTGTAACCCGCTGAATGACAGCCTGATGGTTTGGATTGATGAAAATTTAAACTGTTTTGAATGATGAAATACTGATGGGAGACTGATCGCGTAGGCCGCTCGTATCATTCTCGCGTAAGTCACCGTACTTTAGACCTTACTACACACCGTACACCAATGTACATAAGGTTCAGTATACGAGTAGCTCTTTGCCGTACACGTACTTTTTATTAGTCTGCTGTCATTCTGGATTGACCGTGTAACCGTGAAAATCATCCATCATTCTGGCATCAGTCACTTCAATCCAGACTGATGGACTTGACTGATGCCAGAATGAACGTGTAAACTACATCTAAGTCATACCACCATTTCCGTCTAGGTCGGCCTCGCTTTCGGTGACCATCTGGTACCCACAACATGGTCAGTTGGCCCACCTGTCCTGTCTCATGCGGCAGACGAGCCCCGCCCAGTCTAATTTCAGCTGTGATAATTTTACAATCCTAACTTCCTAATCCTAATCCTTACTAATATTATAAATGCAAAAGTGAGTTTGTATATTTGTTTGTTTGTTACCCCTTCACGCTTTATCTACTGAACCAATGGTCTTGAAAATTCGCATACACATTAGTTAGGAGTACTGGCACAGAATACATAAGAGTCAAACAGAATGGTCTCTCACAGCGTCTCCCGCAAATAGGCGTCCCCGCACCTCTCCCCCGCACTTTGTGAGCTTTGACGGCTCCAAACCAGGGTTTAATTACTAGCCGCACGCAATACGCGACGTGTATTGTCTTGAGAACTGCCAACCAATAGTAACCATCATGGTGAGAAGGTGCGCGTATAATAATTGTTTATCCACCTAATACTCTAAAGAACGTATATTTCATACATTTCCAAATGATGAAAACAGGTAAGCAAAGCAACAATATAATTTCAATTATTACCCAGCAACCATCTTGATTATATACCCTTCTCGCTCTCTCGCATTGGCGGGAGATACACAAGAGCGAGATTGTAACATTACCGGATTGCTAATAAGCAATCCTGTAATGTTACATAGGCTCCTCGCTTACAGGTAATCACATACACGCAGATGCCAACTAGATTTACGCGGGTTATAGTGCTAAATGCCATTGTTGACAATGACAACTTGACATGCTGTGCGTGTCAATTTGTCATCATCATCAAGCGTGATAAACATTTGTTTATTTTTATTGAATTTATTCATATAATTACCGTATAGTTTTGCGCCGAATATGCAAATTACTATATTACAATAGTGAATTAGTGAAATTAGTGCGTTACATTATAAATGACTCAATAATAATCAGTAAAGTAAACTAATGGTGAAATGGACAATGGACATAATGAAAAATATTTGTGAAGTGATATTATGTAGCTGTTTCCGACTTTCCTGTAACATTTAATACATATAAAACAGAATATTTTTTACGTCAAATTGTTCGCAAATCTTCCAGTATGGAAAAATATAATCGTAAATATGTCGAACTCGTTAGTAGGTAAGTATTAAAATAATTCTGCGGTGCGACCCTAAGTATAAAACTCACACATCGACGTGTGTACAGATAAATTGTTTCGTTTGTAGTAGTAGTAGGTATATATGTTACTCTGAATCAATGGAGAGTCATACCGGTGGTACTGGGAAGGATATAGGGTACCTTTCATCCCGGAAAAATGTAATGTTCCCGTGAGATACGCGAGCGAAGCCGCGGGCAAAAGCTAGTATACTATATATCCATCAACTTGGTTGTTGTTTCATTGACCAAGCGAGCGTAGCGTCTAAGTTTCGATGTTGGCCAAAAATGCCTTTGTCCGTCTGTCTGTTCTAGCCTACGGTTCGCATTTAAAACCAATTTCGACGAAAATTGGCACACGAGTTCTTTGATTTATTTATATTTTTTGGTCGATTGCGATTTTTGATTGGGGAGAAATAGGGGGAAAAGGGGAACTTTGCTGTAGCCTTAAATGCCCGAGAATTTAAGGCAAATTGGGAATTGGCATCTGGGCATTTATTTCAGCAAATAAGCAAGTTATGCTCAAAATGCTAGAAACCTTTCAAGTTTTTCCGTTTGGGCAGAAACACTTTGCCCAGTTCTACTCATAAGTAAGTAAGTTTATGATTGCGTTGCAAATACATGTTTTATATGCAGTGCCGGTTTTAGCTCTACCAGCGCAGCGCCCCGGGCGGTCGCCCAACCGCGCCCTATCCTAACGCCACTACTGTTTATATGTTAAAGTATTAAATTTGGTTTAGCTAACAACGCACTAGTAAATAAGTACCTATGTCTCATATTTCATTAACGTGATATGTAGGTTTTACGCAAAAATAAAGTTGTGGATTCAGGACTTTGACAGAGAAATCTAAAGATGTAGCAAGAGCGCGAAGAATTTATTGTACTTAGGTATATTGTATTTAGGAGCTGGTGATAGTCTTTAAAAATCTGTAGTCGAGCATATTCGTGTAGTGGATAATGTTTACTTTTAACAATAAGTAGGCCCTTAAACCTTTTATTGAGCATAGCTCATTTTATAAGAATTTATTAATTCGTAAACTCGCAAGGGCTATAGGTACCTACTTAGAGGCTTATGTATTTTTGTTTGGTTAGTTTTTAATCTACTTCAAAAAAGGAGGAATCAGTTAGACCCGAATGTTTTTTGACGTGACAACGTCTTAAATTAGGTTGCGGCTGGGAGTCACTTATGAAAAAGTGTAACGCTCGGTAACGTTACGATGAGTCACCGAACGAGAGAGAGGCCCGCCGAATGCCTTGCGTCTCTCTCCCACTCAACTATGATCGGTCTGCCGCGCGCGTTGTCACGTAAAATCTTCGCCCGTAAAACCGACTTTACAGGCAACCATTTTTTTTTTGTACTTATGTATGAAACGCGATATCTTTGCCAATTGTAAACTGATTCTGATGATTTTTATTTGAAAGCCTTCATACTACCAAGTTGGTCCAATATTCGTTTGGTAAAGACATGATAAAGAGCTTTGGAGAAAGGGTAGAATGTTTTTTGTTAAAAAAATTCATTCTCGTATTACTTATTCGCATCTTGTATCCTTATTTAAATGCAGTACAGTAAAGAATGTTAGTGTTAATTTTAATGATTTAATGGCGTTGATAGGTCCTCTATTTATTGATACTGCGGTTTAGTATAGGCCAATATTTATTGCGACATCTTGAGAAAAATATAACATATGAAAAAACAAAGGAACGGCGTAGAAACTTTATTGTACAAAATTTGCCTTGTTAACACTATTATCACTCATGAGGCTGTAATGTTACACCTACACATATAGTTACAACGTGGAAATTATTTTGAACAAAAAAAACCGTTTCTGCTCTTTTAAATCGGCCTCTATTCAGGGTCACCCTCAACTAATGTACTGCGACCATATTGCAGACATTCTTAAAAAAGGAGAATCTAGTAGTACCCGTAACCGTCGGGCGCGCATGCGTGAAGAGAGTGATGAGTATAGAGAAGTCTAGGATCGTAACAAGTGGAGGTCCATAGCCTCTGCTTACTCCTGTTAGAAACAGAGTGATAATATTTATGTATGTATTCGGAGCCAAGAGAAGACCGGATGAAGCGGTCACCAGATGATCAGGGGCCCTAAAAGGAAACACTATTGTTTCCAAGCGCACTAAATTGTTATTTACTCGTGAACAGTAGTATTTAGGCAAATTTTGTTTTGGAGGAGCAAAATTCTGCTTAGGCATTTTCCTGTTTATAAATATGGCCATTGTAAAGAGACAGGCTTAAACTATTTTGATAAAGGGTCCTTCTAAGGCCATTAATCCAAGAGACTATGGACCTCCACTTGCTACGATCCTGACCTGACAGACCTCTTTCGCTTCATCTACACTTATCAACCTCTTCATACATGCCCTTCGGTTATGAATACTTCTTACCTCTCCCTTTTTCAGAATGTCTACAATCTGATCGCAGATCGTTCGCCGAGGTCGTATTTTGCAGCAGAGGAATGTCTATTGTTTGCCTGAAAGTTATATGCAATAATATAATGTGCCAGAATTTTATTTACCCGAATTTCATATGCCCGAATGTTTTATTTACTATAAAAGATATGTGACATACTCTTGTTTGCCCGTAAATTAGATTCCATAATGATATGAGTGCTATACGTATTGTTATCCATTTTATTAATTGCAAAAATATTATTTAACAGAATATTTCAACGCCATACTAAATTAGTTTTTACCTACTTATCACTATAATCGATACGTTATATAGCAAGTCGTTTTTGAAAGGGTCACAGTTCTAACCTAACCTACTTTCTGGTAGCAAGCCGTTTTTGAGGGGGTCACAGTTCTAACCTAACCTACTTTCTGGTCGCAAGTCGTTTCTGAGGGGTCACAGTTCTAACCTAACCTACTTTCTGGTCACAAGTCGTTTCTGAGGGGGTCACAGTTCAGTAATTACGATGGAAAACGATGTTATGGCATATGATCATTACGGCTTACAATGATGATTACAAGTGATATTATTAAAATTGACTTTATGGAAAAATTGGGAAATAAAGTTTCTAGCACGTGACTAATATAGTAAACAACGAGTATGACATATGAAATTATGAGAAACAATATTATGTCTGTTGACCATTATAGCAGATGAAATTATTGCAAATGAAATTCTGGTAAGTGGGTGTATACCGCAGCAGAGAGCTCAATGTCCTATCATGAATTGACATTCACGGACTAAATGTGAAGATCCTGAATAAAGTCAATTTGACGTCAGATCGACACGCAAATTGATACAGAGGCTTTGTCTATCTTGATCCATGGTCTGTGCTCACAGCATAGCCAGTGGCTACATCACTTACCCACCACCGATTAAATTACCTACCTAGGTATTTCATTTCAGCAAAACGTTCGCGATTCATTAGTGATGTTTTTGCATCCCTTCAAGGCGCATAATCAACAAGGCAATGCATAGACAATAGACATACCTACATAATACATAACAATCATGTCTTTATCCCTAAGATACATAGAGCCTGGGCCATAAGACCTAAATAAGTTACCTGCATGTTTAACATGATAATGGTCATGGAAGTAAAAAAAGGTAATAAAAGGCGTTGCGGTTAATTCCTTAATTTTTCACCGAGGCCGAGATTTTTTGGTCTCAGTTTGTCCATAATAGGTACTTTTAAAAAATTATTTGCAGTGTACGGTAGGGACACCGTAGTACATTTGTCCAGGAATGCCAGATTGCATATTCAACGAGGCGAGTGTCGCCTATGGCACTACGAGTCGACCGACCGCGCCTACTATGGGAGTTAATACACTTCCTGTCAAATCGTTCCGTGTGTTTATTTAGAAAATAACTTTTCCTGTAAATTGTGTGAATGAAAATAAATAGTGTGTGAGTGACATTTCGCTTGTTTAAGAGTTAACTCTGAACTGACCTGCTAGGCACACACCAACCAACAGCTCTGAGATAATAAACCTACAGCGGTAATCCCTTTTCTTAAATATTTTTATTTAATGAGTGGGGGATTTACACATTCGCCGCCCCTAACCTGTGTTCACTGGAGAGTTCATTGCTTAACTTGCCGCCTCCTAAACCAGAATATGTGGCCCATTAGTCCCAACGCGAGATTATGGAGTAACCCCCCAGGGTTGTTGACTTTGTCGTCCCCTAAAATGTGCCACTGCTATTGAATTTGCCATTACGATGCGGTTTTTTAATTAAAAGCCTGAATTTTTTTGTCAAGATGGTTTTAGGCTATGTTTGATGAAAATCGGTTCAGCCGTTCATACATTATTGAGGATAAACGCTTAAAAGTCGGGGTTTTTTTAATTTGCCTAACAATTATACTTGTTCATAGTTTATTGTACAGTCAAATGAAAAAGTCTGTTCATAGCTAAAGATGCTTTTTTCGCAAATGTGCGTAGAAAAGCTTAACGTTCTCACTTTAAACTGTAAACAGTAGTTCATAAAATACTTTCAAGGGTTATCTAGGAATTGGTAGTAGCAAAATTTTTAATGGTGTCCCCCGATTTCTTTGAAATTATTTATTTTAAATGGGGGCAGCACTGGACCCCGGAAAATTCAGGTACGGCCTTAGTGTGGAAGCCACACAATTCACTCATACATACATTTGTATGAGTGAGTTATGTTAGCGATAAAAATGTTTAGCTATGAATGGACTTTAGCACTTGACCGTACGTACGTACATCCAATCGCACACAATAACTAGTCTAGTGTAATAACTACTTGCATGAAGTGATTTCCACACACCGAAGCCACCGCCAATGTTGTGTTTATCTATTGCTTCCTGATGACGACGCAAGGTCGTTATCAGTGCAACGCACACAGTGCCAGCTAAAACCGTCAGTCAATCCAATAAAAAATTTCTAGGTCTATGATATAATAGTTACGTTTCAATTTACAAAACTTAATTTTCCTAGTGTCATTCATAACATAACTGATGTAATTATTATACTTGCCTACTTAAGTTGTGCACGAACATCGTCATTTAAGTTTCTTTCAGAAATAAGTTTTTCAAAATACATGCGTTTATTATGAGACCAACCAAGAACCATTGTCTGTACTGTACATAGTATCTCAATGCTAAAAAATAATCAAGACAAATGTCATATCATAAGCCCAAACACGATGAGGTTCCGTCGTTTTATTACAGGGTTCCTATATATACTTTCTGGCTTCATCGTCAGGTCAGCTTATTGTCATAATAATAATTGGATTGTCATCTGATTTACATTAGCATACAAGATCTCATCTCAATCTGGAACATATAAATAAAAGCTTGTAAAAAAGCTTTGACCAAAGAGTTCACACAGTTCGTCTGTACAACAATATTTGTAAATTAAAGCCGAAATATAAATTTCTTTTTTATTTTTGGCTATTTATTATTGTTACATTTTCACTAAATACATAGGTATATAAATCAAGCTCAAGTTTACCTGCTTTGCTAGGGAATCTATATAAAATTTTTATTAAGATTGTAGAGAATTTATTTAAAGTTACGTCTAATTAACTTACATATATGGAAATATATTTAATATCACTGGAGACATAATATGCTACATTATTTAGGTAGGTATGTATGCTTATAACAGGACTCTCCAAGAACCTTCTTTGTTGGGTCTTACGTTTCGAATAGGAATTACATCCTACATGATAATGTCACTGCTATTCCAAACTTTAGACCCAACAAAAAAGGTTCGTGCTAAGTCCCGTTATAAAAACATAAATCATGTAGCATGTCTCTAGTGATATAGGAATCCTATTTGTTTACAAAACACATCTCAGCCTCGCTCATCATAAGTGGAGACTGGATCTAAATGCTACATCAGATTGAGACGATAAACCACTGGGCTATCATGCTCTTTCCTTATAAAATCTACAAGGTCGTTCTTATAGACGCATCGCATCGCCTGAAACGAGAGGCTAGCAACAAAAAGTGCTCCACCGTGAGTTAATTTTTATCCAATCATTATTCACCGTGAAATCTAGCTAAATTGAACCAGTCTTAACTATCACGGAAATTAAAAGGCTCTAAAACCATGTATAGGTATGCCTACTTATTTGGAATTTTATTTATACAGTGGTCAAAACGAAGGTTAAAATGTCTACATTTTTTCGCCGCCAATGTTTTTTGATAAAGTAATTTTTTTCTTCACTGCTGTACTTTTATTGGTCTTAAACATGGTCACGAACACTAATTTATGAACAGAGATAACACCATCATAGTTATCTGCCAAACATGTCAAATCATATGTCAAACCTGAGTGTCAACATCATATTTACTTTTCACTCGATTACTGTTTGCTTAATTTTTTTGTATGTTGTATACGTCAAAATTTGCTTGTGGCGTTTTCCTTTTACGATGATCGCCTTACGGCTCACATCGTGACTCACGTGTAATTATATGCTCTTATATGCATTTTTTGATCCCTCCATACAACTTTTGCATAACATACTAAGATTTTGTGCGAAAAAACCGCGTTATCCGAGAAATTGAGCATAATTCTGCTCAATTTCTCGGATAACGCGGTTTTTTCGCATTTTGGTTTAAATCTTAAAGGGGAAAAAATTTAAATTTATTGAAATACTTATAAGGCGAATTGTAAATATTATATAAATAATATGTACGTAGGCACAGTACTTTTTTTTTTAAACTACTACATAATAATATGTCAAACTACCTTATACTATGTACTTAAGCTATTATTTGTCACATACAAATAAATAAAAAAATACCGTATAAATTAAATTATGTAACTGATAACAAAAGATTACAGAATTTATAAAAAAAAAAATTGTGCCAGTTTTATCGGGTATACTATACTTCTATGGTATGTACCTCTACCTACAAAACGACTCTTTCCACTACAGCGCCTCATGGAAATAATACTAATAATGTCTGAGATGTTTATGCCTTCGCTGGTGAAGCAGAAAATAATCGATTTCACATAATCATGACCGCGTACAATGTAGGCACTAACCACGTGAGTCGTGCACGAGAAACACTATGTATTGCATGGAAGTGGTGGTGGCCAAACGGTTTAGGCGTAATAGGGATGATGACTGGGCCAGAAAAGTATTATTCTAATTAGTATGTTAGTTATAATATCCGAAAATAATGTAACCATATTTTTCAGTTTATCAAGCAAGTAAAAATTCACAAGGATTTTATTTATTTTTTATTTTATTTTATTTCTTCTTACATTCTATCATTACGGGTTATTAACCTAATGTGACTGTAGTGTGAATTATCATTAAACTCACTGTACCGTTATTCGAAGCCTATATAATGAGAGAGCATCCATTTCCGGTCGGAGTACTAGTCATGACTTCCGGTTTAGGTCCACGTCCCTCCATTTCCGCTCCATTCGTTGCGTTGTGCCGTTCTGCCTTGCGACACTAGCCCCACCTAGGTAGTTGGCTTTTGAAACCCAGTTTGTTCGTCATTGGCGTTTTTGATTCCGTTCGAGACGGTTATCTAATATGCAACGCATAATTCAAACCGCCTCGCCGGTCGCCAAAAACTTCAGGAGGAAAAGTGGTAATATTGGCGGAAAATACCCACTGTGACTGTGAATAAAATTTTAAGGTTATTTGAGGTAACAAATTACAATATGTACACGTTTTTAAACCATAAGTACTTTGAACCATTACTTTTTCTCCAGTTTATTCCGGTTATTGTTTTTTCTATATCTTAACTGTCTTACAGTTTATAGGTAGTAAATAATTACTGCTACCTTAAGAGTCTAAATTTGTTTTTATATTTGATTACGTCGGAAACATACCTATGTATGTTTTACTTTGTTTGGCAATCAGGTCTATTGCTAATTTTAAAATTTTATTTTTGTTCTTAATGGTTTTCGCAGCTCAGTGTTATTGATACAAGGATGGAATTTCCTAAGCTTAAACCTTTTCAGTGTGTCATAATCTAGTGATAAAAACTCGGAAATAGCTTTTTGGTAAAGGAAAATCGACTCAGAAAAGGAAAATCACGTGAGTAACCATATGCTTAAAATTATGTACAAGTGATGTAAACGCCACTACGGCGTGGCCTCTACGTGTAGAATTATCTAAGAATAAATTACTTTAAACGATACACTTGCAATATGACCATATGAAAACGATCTTATTCTTGATAAATATGTAGTTTCTCAGCTACTTTAAAACTTGCTAATAATTTTAACGTGCTAGGTAGCTACCCATCAGGGCTTATTAGGAGTGCTTGGCAGCGTAGCTACGCTGCCAAGCACTCCTGATAAGCCTTGATACTAATCTTTTCAATATACTATTAGTTTTTTAACATTTTATCCGAAATACAGACAAGCCTACAGGTTTTACCAGTCTGTAGCATGATAATTCTTGTTGATAACATGAATTTGCAGGTACTACTAACGCTTTCTTACAGCAAGGAACCATCGATGTACCAAAGTTGCTTATAATTAAAATAAGCGTGTGCGGATAATGACAGTATTGTGTGCAAGTGTACCTAACATTAGCTGGCGAAAAGCCGCATTCCTGCGCTACTGATTTTTGGAAAGTGATGAATTGTGAAAAGGAGCAATCTCGACGTGACGAACGTAAAATCATACTGGAACCCCTGTTCCGCAGAGTTTCTATCGTGTTGATTTACGACAAAACCTGGAATCGCACTTCTGCTCTGCACAGTAACGTGGCAAACGTAAAATCATACTGGAACCCCTGCTCCGCAGAGTTCCTATCGTGTTCATTTATGACAAAACCTGAAATCGCACTTCTGCTCTGCACAGCGACGTGACAAACGTAAAATCATACTGGAACCCCTGCTCCGCGGAGTTCCTATCGTGTTGATTTACGACAAAACCTGGAAACGCACTTCTGCTCTGCACAGTGACGTGACAAACGTAAAATCATACTGGAACCCCTGCTCCGCAGAGTTCCTACCATATAGATTTACGACAAAACCTGGAATCACACTTCTGCCTTGCACAGAGACATGACAAACGTAAAATCATTCTGGAACCCCTGCTCCGCAGAGTTCCTATCGCATTAATTTACGACAAAACTGGAATCTTTTTTCTGCTCCACAGAGCGTACAACATTATTTTGTAAATATAGGTGAATATGATGATGTACATGTAGCATTTAATAAAAGCCAGGGTCGCATACCTGTTACGCAGCACGATCCAGAAATATTTTACTGTAAGGCAAGTAACCATGGAGGAACTTCTGCTCCGCAGAATTCCGGGCATATTGACCAACGACATATAGTAATATATATAAGGTCGCGCTTATGTCCCGAGCGAGCCACTTGCAAAACCTGCTGCTTAAGGACCCAGGAACATTTAGTTTCCAAAAGGTTAACGAAGGTGAAGTACTGCATCGTACCTCTGCTCCGCAGGATGATTTGAGTGCTTAAATGTATTACTGCTACCGCGCATAATGTGAATGTGATATCACAAAATACGGATCGCACCTCTGCTCTGCAGGACGATCTCAGTGCATTAATGTATTGTATAGCAAGCCCTAGTACCGCTAGTAGGCAAAAATAAATAAAATTATTCTACTTTGGTCAACGATCAAAGTAAAAAGGGTAACAATATTGTTTTTCATGAAAGCCTATACATATTAATAATAATATGTATGTACACAGATCTCGATTCTGCTTCGCAGATCGATCCAAGCACGCCAATGTCTGGTTAGGCGTTTTTCACTGGTACCCAGCATAAAAACCTAGGAACGAGGTTGACGGGTACGTCACGACAGGCATTTTCTCAGCCCGAAAGACGATGAAACTATCGGAAAAATCTCGCGTTATTTTATGGATAAAGGCGCAGGTTTTGGTTACGTGTTAATCCATCTCGGAATCTACTCTTGACAATTTCCAGTCTAGCATCACTCAATGAAATGATGTATGCAGTTTAGTGGTCTCCACAGTTCGGGAAGCGGGGGGGGGGGGGGGGTCATACTAGTGAGGCCTACCCACCCAGATACATCATCAATTCATGTGGATTTTAACAAATCCCTGAATATCAATTGAGCGATAGGTCCTTATTTTACAATCACAATTTCTGATTTTAAAGCTGTTTATAAAAATGCTTTTACCATGGTACTTAGATGCTACGCACCTCAAGCCATACATATTGAGACACGACAAAATGTATACACTTGTACAATGTACGTACTACACGGATGTCCCTTATCAGATATTACCCTGCTAAAGGGGTTTGCGTACCTGGAAATCTTACCCTCGCTTATTAGAACATTTAATGTCAGTGCATTAGTAATTCGGTGTAGTTTTGCCATAAACGACCAGGAGTTTAATTTCCAACTCAATCGAAACGAATTCATGCACGAATGGTGTAAATTTCGTCACTATAACTGTCTTCTAATGACATAAAGTTAAATGTCAAATGATAAAACCGCATTTTTACTCATAAATATTTGTGTGACACAATAAACTTATTCAGAGTTAATATTTAATAAAATATTACCAATAAATTTAAATTAACCACTGAAGTGGCACGCATCTTCAGTGGTTAAGATGCAAGAAAATGTGATCACTTGCAATATTTTTAAACATGTTACATATGAATTCGATTTGAGTGCTGTTCTGACATTCACACAAGTACCCCAGAGGAGCCGAGGAGTTCAATCATCACGCTGACGTAGGTCCACGCCCATTATCATCGTCTGTTAAACTGTAAGAAGGCATTAGGCGACCGAACGGACAAGTGCAGGACTTATTATACAAATGCTATTCAAGAGTTTGTGTGCCAAAATGTTTGCATACACGTGCCTTGGTCACATTTATCACTAGCCTGCCTAAATATGTCAAGCAAACATTGACAATTATGGTACCTGTAGCTACCACCTGGGTTTACTCGGTACCCGAAGTCAGTAACGCTTAAAGTAGTAGCCGGCAACGCTTGTAGCTACATACGCTTACTTAATGTATGCTTTGGCATAGTTTTATTTCAACCAGGATAATTTAAAATGAATATCCATACAGTGAAACATGTGGATACAAATAGTATGATAGTCAGAATACGAATATCAGTATCTCAGCAGAAGGATTTATGCTTCCTATCAGACGTAAACCACGAAGCATTGCATAATAAGTATAAATGCGTGGGATTCGAACCCTCTCTTCCGTACTGTGAGCGCTCAACTGACTGAGCCTTTGTGATTTCGAATCACCCTGTCGAACTTCTTCATGACATATCAACCCTTTACGGGTTCACCCATTTAAGTATACACACTTCGTGAAAGTTGATTAAAGAAAGCTTTAATGAGCGTGACTTAGCATAAATGTCTTTGATTGGATGTAACTTTTTATGTCGAATCGAACACAAGCGCAAAAGTCTTGCGAGTAAGACGTGATATACATGCGTAATACCATTCATGCATGTAATGTAACTGTGTACTTCGCGTCGTAGTCCTTGTAATACTGTTTTTGTTCTGATTTGACAAAACATGGTAAATATTTATACCTAATGTGCATTGTACTACCTAAATGTTTAGTGTGGGCAACATAGAAAACCTTAGCGGATTTTTATTGGACTCTTACGAACCATCTGCTACGCGCACAATAGTTTAACTATCATACACCTGTTGTAAATGTTAGATTAATCGCAGTACCTAAGTACTTGCTGGAAAATATCCATGTAGATGACTTTATTTTAATGGAATACTGAAATTCCCGAATATACAGAAAAGTACCATTTGGTATGTCATACCATATGAGAGGCGTGATACCTCTAGCTACTTGTTTTTTATAATCAATATCTGTAAGACTATTTGTCTATCCACCAGATAAGACATCATTTTACTGTTTGCTTATCACAATATAAAAGTATATTTTGTTACATTAATCACTACGTATGGCACATAAATGTATCAATCTACATGTGCTACCTATGGGATACATTTTTTATCGCAGGTGCTAACCTGCTCACTAAATAAGTAAAATCACATTGACGTAACTAGCACCACCAGGACATAATAAACACGTCTCTCATTATATAGGCTTCGAATAACGGTACAGTGAGTTTAATAGCAACATTTTACCTGAAAATAAAATGTATATTAAACATACTTACCTTATTCGAAGCCTATAGTTTGTAGTTCTACCTGGTGTCACAAAAGACGATCTAATGACGAACAAACTGGGTTTCAAAACCCAACTACCTAGGTGGCGCTAGTGTCGCGTGGCAGAACGGCACAACGCAACGAAAAGAGCGGAAATGGAGGGGCGTGGACCTAAACCGGAAGTCATGACTAGTACCCCGACCGGAAATGGATGCTCTCTCATTATATAGGCTTCGAATAAGGTAAGTATGTTTAATATACATTTTATTTTCAGGTAAAATGTTGCTATCAATTATACCTCTCATATATCTCATATATATAATATCTCGCCATCATTGAAATATTGTTACAATAATGATGATACGAGTATGACCTAAAATTAATAAATTTATATTAAAATTATAGAATCATTTAACTATACCAGATAAAGAGAATCTAAGTTTCAGAGTGGGGGCTTGTGACGTCACCGATGTGTAAATCCTACGAAGGCGTGGCGTCATGCGAAATTTAAATGTGCTATATCTTCGTCATTTATTGTTTCTCCGAGAAAAGAAAAAATATGTGAACAATATTTTTTAATAATCTAACCAATGGGTCTAAAATAATTTTCAGTCATCATGCCTATTGTACGTCTGTGAGGCACGAGTCCGCGCGATTTGTACGTCTGAGTTTGTATCATGAAGTATTTAGCCTAGTTTGTACCCATGTGCATGTACGGATATTTTCAAGTAGCACTTCTTGCTTCTGGCACAAAATGAATACATTATAGTACACTTCTGGTAAAGGAAAACGCAGGTGAGGAAACCTGCACACTAGTTCAGTAGTAGTGGTAGTGTGTTATCATTGACTACTAACCATATTGCTGACTGTTATTTTAATTTCTTAATACTATATTGATCTAGTATGGCCCGTAGTTAAATTTGTTACGGTTATGTCCCTTCCATGTTGTAGTTCCTATGTTTTCTTATGTTTTGTATTTTGTTCTTATGTTGTTTATTTTTCTTCTACATATATGGTGACTATGTCATATAAAGGCTTTTCCTCAGAACATTCATCTACATATATAAGATTTTACCGCCCGACTGTGCCGATTACTGCCGGCTCGAATAAGTGTGTAGCAACCCTAACACTGGTGTCAGATTTTTCGAGGTGTCAAGGCGTGTGACGCAACTGAAAGCATGTAGTGACCACACCTAAAGTGGGATAGGGGAAAGATGGGTAAAAAGTGCGAGTTAAACTCGCGTGGAGGGGGTTCCGTTCAATTGATTGAATTCTTATAGGTTTTCCTGTAATCTAAAAGCAATGAACTATATTTTGTATTTTTTTTTTTAATTTTAGGCTCTGTAGTTCCGGAGATCAACGGATATTCAAGAAGACGAAAATTGACCATTTCCCGGTCAATTTTCGTCTTCTTAAATAAAATCAAAACTATTTATTTTACAATGATAACATAACTATATTTGAGATCCTCATAACAAGCCCTTTCATTTGATATATAGCACAGTAAGGTTTGCAAAACTTTATTTTTTATTTTCCTAAGTTGCCACCGAAAATGACCCTTATTTTAAAAAAATATTTATTTACTTGCATATTATGTGTTTGGGTCATAGGATTACACCATCCTACCAAATTTCACCTGATTCGGTCCAGTAGATTCGGAGAAAATTGGCTGTGATAGACGAACGGACAGACAGACAGACAGACGCACGAGTCCTATAAGGGTTCTGTTTTTCATTTTTTGTACGGAACCCTAAAAATCAACATTGTATCATTTTACAAAGGTGACCGTCTAAACTCCGGCTCCGGACACATGGAAGCATTTCTCCGCGCAATGTCATCGGTGGTCTTATAATAAATAAATTCTAAATTCATCGCTCCTACAAGACATTTCTTTGGAAATGTTGGCACAGCCGCCAAAGTAGACGTAACTTACTAAGATTAGACCGTTGTGGTTGATGACTTTCACCATCATGCCGTTTCAACTAGATAGTTTAAGTGAACTACTTTACTTATTGTAAGATTGGATGGGCTCGTACAAATAAAAGATGGTAATCTTCTGAATTTGGTATCTTAGTTACTTTTTTACAAATACTTCCATAAAATACACATTTCTTTTTCAACTCGAACACAGAATTACTAATATTTATGTTGCTGTGGAAATGCCAAGTACTTAATATTTTTTTTACTGACTTGGTTTTTCATGTGAATTGTGATCTCAAATTTTTAACTGTAAAAAAACTGTATTTCGTGGCTGGCTTTCCTTAACAAGATTTTTTTATTAGCCTATACTATCCCACTGCTGGGCAACGGCCTCCCCTCTTGTACGCCACTGATCTCTTTTTGGCGATTGATGCGTCGAAAGACCACACACCACCTTATCCTTGGGCAACCTCTCTCTCGACCAAAAGTGGCCGTATTCGCAAATGTGCGAAGAAAAGCTTAACGTTCCCACTTTAAACTGTAAACATAGTTCATAAAATAGTTTGAAGGATTATCTAGAGCTTACTAGACACAAAATTTTTAATGATATATCCGTCTCTTAACAAATAATTTATTTCAAATGGGGGAGCACTGAACCCCGGAAAATTGATGTAGCCCAAGTATTGTTTAAAAAAGATGCGAACTTACGTCGCGATTTTCGCAAAGAAATAAAGCCGTGGAACTTCAGCCGCATAACTTCTGCACAGTGTGTTTAGACACTTACACTTTCGCTCATTTATTACTTATCTCGTTTCTTCTAATACGTTCGTTAGAACAGCATTCACTGAACAAACTACGCATAGTCTTGCAATCCGCGGAATTCACTTTCCGCTCGCTTTGATTTTATAATTGCCAATGCATTAAGTCTAAACATTCGTTAGTTTAAAATGTTGGATGTATTTAAGACCTTGACTACTATAATTACATCGACGACCTCCGTAGTGTAGTGGTTAACAAGCCAGTCTGCCAGTAGGTCTCGGGTTCGATCCCCGGTCAGGTCAAGATGGAAAATGATCTGGGAAAGCCTTGGATGTTTATAGGTACGTATTTCTTATAAAATATAGAATCGTTGAGTTTAGTATCCATGAGTATCCCACAACACGAGACGAACTTTCATTGGGGCTAGCTCAATCTGTGTGATTTGTCCCTAAAAAAAAACAAAAAATATATGCAGACACAATAGATTTTTTATACGCTAATTTTCTTTCAGTCAATTCAGATACCTTTATCTACGAGTAATACACACAACAAATATTTCTACATTTTTGACCTCCATGGCGTACTCGGCGCTTCCTCATAAAAGCGCCGATGTACATTGAAACGGCAGCGCCATGCTGCGCACTGTCAAACCATATTCACACTTACTTCTCATATCAAAAATGCATAGAATAGCTTGAGAATGCCTTGGCCGCAACAACAAATCAGTTTTTAAAATAATTATATGAAATCTATAAAAAAAGAAAATCTTCGTACTTTGTACTACATTATCATCATCGTCAGCCTTCAGGAACCCACATTTGTTTGTATGGCTGTTTGTTCCTCTTTCACGCCAAAACGGCTGAACGGACTGGAATGAAATTTGGCATGTAGATAGCTTATTGTCTGGATTAATACATATGATACTTCTTATCTCGAAAAAATATAAAGTTCCCGCGGGGTTGTCAACATTTTTACAACGCCGGCAACTGTACGCATCAGCTGGTATATCATAATCATCTGATACAGAAAGACTTTCACGTCTTTATCCCTACTGGGGCAGACAGGCATGTTGGGTCTTGCAGCTCTAAGCAGACAGAGCCCTGGGCCGTAAGCGCCAAAAGCCACTTTTATAATGATAGGCGGGAAAATGGAAAAAAAATATCCAAAAAGTTTAAGGGTTGCTAGCCGCATCACCTACGCCCATTCCCTCGATCGGCTTCTTCGACCTGCGCGGAAAGAGAAGCAGCTGGTAGATTACATAATTCAGAAAAACTAACAATTTCATATTTCAGCCATCAATACTGAAATTCCCACGAAGGAATTCGTATTAGACAAAAGCGCGCATATCGACGTAAGTTAGTCGACGTTACGCGATGAGGGTATTTATGATGACGTCAGCGTCTGGACTCACCCCCCTGGCGCCGATTTGGCATCCGTACTTACAGTTATGGGAAATACAAAACAAATGCTATAGAGGAGCTGCACCTTCATACGAGTACAAATATAATATTATATTATATAAGCTGGAAAATCGAGACTTGCAAGTTCTCGATGATTGTAGTTTGTAGTTCGTGTATGTAAGTGGCTAAAATTATTTCTTTTAATTGACAAATATAGTTTGCCCCAGACGGCATATCCTACTCCACCGGACAAGGTTTGAGGAGCGGGCCAAAGGCCCGGCGTCCTATATTTATATACTACTCGTACTAGCAACAGCGCAAAGGGCTCCGAAGGGGGAAACCTCGCCTTTGGGCGTGCCAGGGGTTATGGCAAATTTTGGGGTGCTGCAACACTCGCCTTAAGGGCCTAATTAGGACGCAAATCGTCCAGGTGCCACCAGGCGGCACACATCTAACATTTCTTAATATCTGCTACCTAATGATGTCAGCCGGGATGAACAGCCGGTCGTGCTACCTGAAGTACGGAAAAGACCAAGATAATTCTGTATCGCTTGTGCTCTAATTGAAAGTATTTATTACGTCTGGGGAAGGGAAGGCCTTGGAACTTCAATGGGACATCACATATGTCCCACTGACGTTCCAAGGCGAAAACCGAACAGTTTACCTAGGTAGTTTGTGTTTTATGGTAGATATTATCCCGAACTTGTTTGAAAGTAATGCGTGATTTAGTTCTAGCATGGTAACTCCCGGCCCGACCGAATGGATGAAGCTATTTAGATATAGGTTTTTTTTAAAGGTGACTTAGTGTTGGACCTTTGGATCGTTAGCACTTTCCTATTTCCGTCGCTCTCTCTCGCTCTAGCAAATGACGCTTCTCAGCGACAGAAAAGGAAAGCAGCACAGGAAAGTGCTTTTCCATGCTGATAGATGAGATCCAACCCTTAATCACATGTCCTACTGACATACATCACATTATGGTCTTCGTCTTTTTAATCGACTCAAAAAAAGGAGGAGGTCATCAAGTCGTCAGAATCATTTATTTTATTTTTGAAAATTTTAGGCGCGTTGTGCATTTTTTGAGATAGGAAAAAACCATTGAACTCGCGACACTCTTACCGTGACCGACACCTTCTTGTTCAGGTTCACTTCTGTCGGCACTCCCGGAGTGCCATTATGTTTTTTTATGTATGTTCCACGATTACTCGAACACACCTGGATCGATTTGGAAAATTCTTTTTTTTTGCTTTTGCTATACTTTTCAGGTGGCGTATAGTAGTTTTATTAAAATCGGTTGTGAGTTTTGTTTTTTTAAACGAAAATAACTAGAGAAAATATGTCGTCTAAGCATAAAATAGTTTGAATATTTAGCATTTCTGGTATAGAAGTCTGTTTTTTTATTTTGAAAAAATATCAATAATTATATAATTGCAGTGATAAAAAGCGGATCTAAAGAAAAAAGTTGAAATAAATTTAATTAAAAAAAATTAAAGGGATGATGTCTAGGGTTGACAAATTATAAAAAAATATAAAATTATGGGCCGAAAGTAGAACCAAATAAAATTACATTATATAATTATTGATATTTTTTTTCAAAACAAAATACAGACGGGCAAAGAGATAGCTAATATATATCAGTTATCCCTGTGCTCTCGCTATTTGGCTCTCTGGCAGACGAATCAAGATGTGCTCCCAAACGTGACTTACTGCACGAGACCGAGACTGGACCCAAACATATTCTTTGTAACAAATTTAATGTCACGTACCTACACGTTATGCACTTTTCTTTTTATTTAGGATTTATTTTCATATGAAACAACATATGAGGTACCTATTTATATACCAACATTTTTCAGTAATTTTATCAATAACATACAATCAGATAAATGCACATACAAAACGATATATAATCAATCATATAAGTAGCGACCTAGTTTAATTTAATTATACTTTAGTTTAATTTAGTTTTAATCATTTCATTAAATGTTATTTATGGCTTTATTGAATAAAACTTTGATAAATAATAAATAGACGAATTTACATTATTCTAAGAATGTAGAGTACCTACCTAAGTTTTCTTTTAGTTTCCAACATAAAACGGAACGCAATGGTTGTACCTACCTACTAAAATGTTCTGTGGTAACGAACAGGATGATATGAAGAAATAAGGTGAAAACCAACATGCAGCATGCAGATGGCATGTATCTTCGTTCCAGCCGGCTTCTTCTTTTGTTTTTCGTGTGTGTAAGTGGCCAACACTGGTGTCAGATCTTTTAAGCTGCCTAAAGGCATCTGACATAGCTTGAAGACGCATTCATACCACGATAACAGCCGGGCGAGACCGACGGCTTTATTGCCTTCCGAAACACGGAAATTGAAAAATTTATATGCCTTTTTTTGGTTACCCATCCAAGTGCGGACCACGCCCGGTGTTGCTTAACTTGCGAAAGCGCTAGCGTTTGTCGCGCATGCGTTTTTCCACCGGACTACCGAGCTCCTCAGCCAGCTACTTATATCATAATCCAGCTATATTGCTGCCGTTACGACGCAAAAAATACTAGGTCAAGGTTCTGACTACACAATAATTTGTCTGGAAAGTGATTTATTATGAGATACAATCTATAATTTGTACAATACACTATCACGGCTTTATTTTTAACGAGGCAGACAGAGCCTAGGGCGGCAAGGCCCAGGTTACTTTTAGCGTGATGTTGGGCATAAAGGTGGAAAAAGGAAATCATAATAGTAATGGGTTGCTAACTGCATCGTCTATTGATGATTCTTGTCCATTCCCTCGATCGGCTTTAACTATCTGCGCAGGAAGAGCAGCAGCTGGTACATTTATGTTTTTTCATTTCTCTCAGACCAGCATGGAAATTTGTACAATGCGGATTTCACTCGATCTTTATAATGGCATTAACGAGATACTTGAAGTTTTTACCATTTAAGTATGTATAACTGTGGCCGCTATATATAACAACAAATACTAAAAATAAGATAAAAGTTAAAAATTTAAGGGGTAGGTAATCATGCAAGAAATGTTTTTTTTTTTCAGCGTTTTTAATTCATCGCACGGAGGTAAGGAACTCTTCGTTTGCGAGTCCGACTCGCACTTGACCAGTTATTTTATTTACACTTTTTCCTTATTTTGAACAAAAATCACAAGAAAACCACACGATACTTGAAGAGAGTAACCTTGTATTTATTACAGGGTCCTTAAATGAGTGTGGGAGCATAAATACTGTATAATTATGTAGTCTGCATGTAATTTGAGGAGTAATAAAGTATTGAAAAAAAGAGATTCAACACCAAATAGTATTTAATTGAAAAAAACGTCTCAATCGAGTGGCAATGAAAAACGCAGTGTGAGTTCCATTTCACGCCAATGGTTCTCTTTCCGCAGACTCTATTGTTGACTTACGAGTACTTATAGTATCCCATAACAAAAGTTTTAATCTATTTTGAGGCTAGCTTAGTCTATACCAAAACAGATATAACGTTTTAATTCCATTTTACGCCACGATTGTTCTCTTTCTTCACAGACCGATTGATGAGTTAGTATCCTTAACAAAAGTGATATACTGAACAAAATAATAAAAAAGATAAGTACGCTATTCTCCGTAGTGGGCGGAGGAACTGAGATGAAGATGATGTAAACAAGATATAAAAAATGGTTGCCTGTAAAGTCGGTTTTACGGGCGAAGATTTTACGTGACAACGGCGGCAGACCGATCATAGTTGAGTGGGAGAGAGACGCAAGGCATTCGGCGGGCCTCTCTCTCGTTCGGTGACTCATCGTAACGTTACCGAGCGTTACACTTTTTCATAAGTGACTCCCAGCCGCAACCTAATTTAAGACGTTGTCACGTCAAAAGAATAAAACTAAAAACAAGTAATTATTTAAAAAAAAACTAGTTTTTATCTAAAACAAGGCACTAAAAAGTTTTCAGTGCTCCATAAGACAAAATAATTAAGCCCAAAGTCGGTGGGGTTACGATGTTTTATCACAGAGACGCCGTGGCCGGCCACCTGCCGGGTTCTTCGTGAGCAGCAATCAAGCCATAATATTGCATTTTCACCCAACTTACATTAGTAAGTATGGTAAGTTTCAACTCTTTCGAACAACGCAAAATGGGTCTAATTAAGCTTGAAAATGTGTAACTAAATAAAAGCTTGTAATAAAAAAGTACGATTTGTATAGTCCCATCAGTTAGTTAAAACTTATACCTAAGCACAGGCTGGAATCTCCTAAGGTACGCGCAATATGCGTCCCCGTTCCCCGTCCCTGCACCTCTCCCCCGTTTTCGCCTCGATGACTCACGTTGGCCGTCAAGAACCGGGGGAGAGGTGCGGGTGCGGGGAACGGGGACGCATATTGCGCGTACCTTAGGAGATTCCGTTATGTTTACTCTTACTGTATTCTGTGACCTAAGTACATATACTTATTTAGACACTTTATTTTTATTTCAATCCCCAGCAGTAAAAAAACGTTACGTTACGTCAGCAAATAAAATATATGGTGATTGTGATAGTCATATCGATTCTAATGTAATCTTTAATCCATTGTAACATAAAGATATTAATTTATGACATAACTTGAAGCACGCAGAATATACCTACACGCATTTATTTAAATGGCTTTCAATAATAACATTTAGCCATTAAAAATAAGCTTTGTATATTAAATTTTTGCGAAAAGATATTTAAATACTTACTCGATAAAAAGTAATATTACAATCGGATTAAAAGACATCCATGATGGAAGGGGAGAAGAAAAAATGCAACAGCTGTTTCCCTTCCCTTACAGATCGTAAAAGCCGATTGAAGGAATGAGCGAGAACTAACAAGGCGAAGCGGCTAGGAACCCTTTGATATTATGTTTCCTTTTTCCACATATACGCTACCATATCTCTAAACTTTATAGCCCTCGTAAAGCATAAAAAGGTTTTGCATTAATTTATATATCGGCAATAGAATATCACGATTTTTGAACTTTTTAACAAATACGGGTTGGGACTTGGGATACAGTCTGCCCTAGACGTCCTAGATGGCGTTGAACGGTTTTAATACTCGCTATGGTTTTCTTTATCACAGAGCCTAATATGTTCGGCATAGAAGGTTGCAAATGTTCCGATATTCAGGCGTAGTAGTAAAGTACTAACCCTGACTGCCGGAAACCGATATTAACTTAAATAAGTAGGTACCTAATGTGGTTCAGTCAGTCGAGTGCTGACTGACCTCTTTTTTGAAATAAATCGTGAAGGCGATTTTTTTTGCGCCACATTATTATCCCTATGGTCCGCCAATTGTGTACAATACAATATAAAGGTAAATACCAAGCAGAAGTGGCGCCCCTCATTTGAAATAAATTGTTAACTCGTAACTTGCCACTGACAAAAGTGGCCACTTTTGGCGGATGCAAGTTTTTAAGCTAGACGGACTAATGTAAATACTTTCAACGGTGTTTCTTAAAATAATTTAAAGGGCTATCTAGTGCCTAACATGACAAATATGGAAATTTTCACCACATTTACAAGTTAACAATTTATTTTAAATAAGTGCCACTTCAAGGTCATTTGCTTTTAACTTCACCAAGGTAAATAAATATTTAAAATTATTTATTCGGATTTATTACGGGTATGTTCCTTCCACGTTGTATTTAATTTGGAATGAGATATGCTTAAAAAAAGCAACATATAATTTCGCTCATGTTGTATCAGGCAGCCGGGTTTTGTTTTTTTAATAATTACTTGTTCATAAAGGTACATATATCAGTTTAGGCTGAGGCCCTAGGCATTGTTTACCCCGCAAACCATAAAGATGTGATAAGTATGTATGTGAGTAAAATAAAAACAAAGGCAAGTTATATCAGCAGTGAAATCACATGGAAAAACACGTGTGTCGAAAAAATTGGTTCACGACAAATTGATTCTAGGCTTTGCTTTGCTGCAAATCACGCTATGATTTCACTATAATGCACTATTGTTGTAGGTACATTCGTCATTTGTCGACACTTTCGTAACGCAATTTATGATTATGACTGTAATATATTGTAGTTAGTATTGCATCAGTAAATAGGTAATATAATAATAGTTTAAGATCCGAAGAGAGGGCGGGAGAGCTTTGCCCATCTGCTTACCGGATGAAAATTATATTTTATGAAATAAAAATATGTTCCTGAACATACATATATTGACCACAAACAATATTATATTTTATGAAATAAAAATATGTTCCTGAACATATATTGACCACAAAAAATATTCTCAAATTAAATTACCAATGACCTTATCTCATGATGAAGCGGGAAATGACCTTCCCGCTTCATCTCTGTAACAAAACTACATAACAGAGTTTGAGCTTGATGATTCGTCTTGAGGAACACTTTAAATAAAAACTTTTAATTAGATACTTGTTTTTCAAACACTGACTTGCTTGTCGGAGGAACAAAGTTCCAATGGAAAGCATACAACATGCACAGTATGCAACCGTTAGGTTGCTACCTTTATATACTTACAATATATTTTAATTACCAGTTTAAGGACCAGAAAAATGTAAGTAACCTAACTGTTGCATACGGTGTGTTGTATGCTTAACTTTAAAATAGCCCTGACCATATTTTTTATGACAGGCCTTTTTGGTATAATATGTTCAGGAACATACATATTTAATTTCATAAAATATAATTTTTATCCGGTAAGCAGTGGTTTATTAGATTTGCAGATGACATAGCAGCCCTTGGAAGTAGTTCACAACAATTGGAAAAATTAATAGAAGCAATGAACAATATTTTTAATGAACATAAATTACGTATATATAAATAAATATAAATAAAACCAAGTTCTTAATTGTCTCAAAAATAGGTCCGGTAATAAAAAACATCAAACTTTATGATAAAACAATAGACCAAGTCCAAAGTTTTAAATTAGGTACAATTGTTAACGAAGAGTCAAGATGCACAGAAGATATTAAAAAGAGGATTGCTATTGCAAAATATACATTTAAGTGTAAAAAATACATATGTTGTTCTACTAAGTATCAAATAAAGTTTACGTAAAAGATTTATCAAAACATTTATATGGTATTGCTTTGTACGGACAGAGATAGATTAGAAGCGTTTGAAATGTGGTGTTGGACGAGAATGAAAAAATATGTTGGACAGAAAAAGTTACAAACGAAAAGGTATAAGAGAATGTGGGAGAGGAAAGGCAAATTCTACAAATTATGGAAAATAAAAAAGGGAAAATGTTCGGCCATCTACTGCGTCACGATGAGTTTTTTTAAAACAATAATTGAAAGGAAAAGAGGAGTAGAAAAACCCAGAAGAAAAGAATTCGATCAAATAAAGGGAAAATTAAACGTAAAAACATTAAGATTAAGTACTTGGCGGAAGAAAGAGAGACATAAAAAGCACTCCACCGACAAGAGCCCAGCTCTTAAATACAGGGTCTAACCAAATATACTGAAACAATTTTAAGGGTGGATTCAGTCCCTGATACTGAACAACTTTCCCCAAGAACATATATCGAAATACGCAAAAAAATTTTTGACCTCCCATACAAGTTGACCGATCAGCTGATCCGAGTTTGTATGGAAAGCTTAAAATTATTTTTCATATTTCGATATATGTTCCTTGGGGAAAGTTGTTCAGTTTTATGGACTGTTCACCCTTAAAATAGTTTCAGTATATTTTGTTAGACGTTATATAAGAAAAAGCAGATGGGTTAAGGTCGACCCCTCTCGGATCCTCTATTATAAAGATAATGATGTTTGTTTAACGAAAAATATTTTTCGTTTCTATAACTGGTGTCTACTTTTGTGTCTCTTTTAAAATTATGGAAAATAAAGTCCCATGTTGGTCATTTATTTGAAAAAATCCAGTACCTATATTACTCTACAACCTTTCCTAAGGGGTAATATTACATTTAGGAGAGGTATAGGAAGTCATCATCATCAGGTCTTTTTTAGTCTCCACTGCAGGAGCACGACCCACTCTGTACTTTCAGAGCCATATACTTGTATTAACCAGAGGACTCAGAGGATTCGGCCTACACTCTCCACGCTTGCCAGACCGGTTGGATGATCATTGATGTTTATAAGCTTTGTTAAGCTTGTGTTCCCCTTCGTCGCCTTCTACGAAATCCACGGGAAGACTTGGAGCGGTCTACTATTCTACTCTGCCGGGAACCACACGACAAATTATAATTTTTTCGTCGGCCCCTTGATGAGCTACTTCGACTAGGTTATCAGTAGCCTAGCAGATCTTCCTAATGGCATCTGTTATAGCATTTGTGCCTTCCGAAGCATGAAGTTTTTTTTACGAATTTTAGCCACCTTTGGTCATCAATCCAAGCGCGAATCTCGCGAAACCTAATACCGGGATTAGGTAAAATCATGTTTTCTCGGCGCCTTCAGGCTTTTCTCGATTTCCTTCTTCTGCCTTCAGGATATTTTTAAAATTGTAATTTCATCTCCAAAGCACAGACAGAATTATACTTAAGTACTAATAATAAAAGTAATGTAAAATAAACATTCGCATGAACCAATAAAATTCGCGATGCAAAATACTTAATAAGATACTACAAGAAATAAACCGGCCAAGTGCGAGTTAAACTCGCGTGGAGAGGGTTCCGTATAATTGATTGAATTCTTATAGGTTTTCCTGTAATCTACAAGCAATGAACTATATTTTTTATTTTTTTCAAAATTTTAGGCTCAGTAGTTTCGGAGATCAGGGGGGGGGGGGAGTGGTAAATTTTCGTCTTCTTTCATGAATAAAATCAAAACTTTTCACTTTAAAATAATAACTAAAATATATTTGAGATTCTCATATCGAGCCCTTTCATTTGATATATGACAGAGTAAGGTATGAAAAACTTTTTTTTTTATTTCCTAATTTGTCCCCCAAAAATGACCCTTATTTTAAAAAAATATTTATTTACTTTGCACATCTGTGTTTGGGTCATAGGATTACACCATTCTGCCAAATTTCACCTGATTCGGTCCAGATGATTCGGAGCAAATTGGCTGTGACAGACGGACGGACAGACAGACGCACGAGTGATCCTATAAGGATCCTATAAGTATCCGTTTTTTCATTTTTTGTACGGAACCCTAAAAAAAAAAACAATATGGGTTTTACTAATTTCATGTAATTTCTAAAAGATATAAGCAAGGATGTATAAGAAAATCGCAAGATTAGGTAGCAGATCAAATTTAGTAAAGAACCATCGGATATTTTCTCGTGTTTTTTCAGAAATGTAAAAGTTATCATGAAAGTCGGATATTTCAATCATGTTTCTTCGGAAATGTAAAAGTTATCATGAAACTCGGATATTTTAATCATGTTTCTTCAGAAATGTAAAAGTTATCATGAAACTCGGATATTTTAATCATGTTTCTTCAGAAATGTAAAAGTTATCATAAAACTCGGATATTTTAATCATGTTTCTTCGGAAATGTAAAAGCTATTATGAAACTCGGATATTTAAATCATGTTTCTTCGGAAATGTAAAAGTTATCATGAAACTCGGATATTTAAATCATGTTTCTTCGAAAATGTAAAAGTTATCATGACACTCGGATATTTTAATCATGTTTCTTCAGAAATGTAAAAGTTATTATGAAACTCGGATATTTTAATCATCTTTCTTCAGAAAATAATGTAAAAGTTATCTTGAAACTCGAATATTTTAATCATGTTTCTTCAGAAAATAATGTAAAAGTTATCATAAAACTAACTCGCCGTAAAAGATTGTGCACTGTATTAAATTTTATGCTGTATTTGACGACGTCTGTGGCCTAATGATCATCATGCCGGGCTGTCACACCAGAGGTCCCGGGTTCGATTCCCGTTCAGGTCAAGATGGAAAATTATCTTTTTCAGATTGGTCTGGGTCTTGGATGTTATAAAATATAGTATCGTAGAGTTAGTATCCCCACAAGTCAAGGTAATACAAGCTCAATCTGGTTTGTTCCGTATTCATTCTGTGTGATTTGTCCGTATATATTTCACATGACGTGTTAGTGCGAAATATAAATATAATATTTACCGCATCCATAACACGTGCGGAAGTCCGCACAGAGACACAAACACACACTTTATTATATACGTGTGCGTTCCAGCGTTCTGATTTGACAGTGTGTAGAATTCTTGTTCTGAAGCGCCAATCACAAAACACCGATATCACAGAAGTATCGTACTATGCACATGCATCTTTAGTGATATTGGAAGTCATCATCATTTCAGCCGCATAAGGTCCACTGCTGGACATAGGCCTCTCCCAAGGATTTCCAAAATGACCGATCTAGAGCGGCCTGCGTCCAGCGCTTTCCAGCGACCTTAGTCAGATCGTCTGACCACTTTGTGGTCAGATGTGACATATAGGAAGTGGTGTACCTACCATGCTGATCTGGAGATAGATAATTTTTTTAAGGTACCAGCTGCTTCTCTTCCCGCGCAGATTACAAAAACCGAACAAGGGAAATGGCTAGAGTCTGAAGCGGCTAGCAACCATCATTATTTTGATTCCAGTTTTCCATATTCATGCCCACCATCACGCTAAACGTGGCCTCAGGGTCTTATTGCCTTAGGCTCGGTCTGACCCGTCAGGTATAAAAAGACATAATAATGTGTCTTAAATAATGTTTGTACCTAGCGAAGAGAGGCCTTTGCCCAATAGGCAATATGCATGTGGTTCAGAAACGAACAAAAAAAAAATGTGTAAACTTTATTGCTAAAGAAAAATACCCATATATATTTTTTTACACTTTAAAATGTTTCCATTGAGAAATTAATGATTTAAAAGTTGTCTTTTTCAAATTCCCGAGCAAATTTCTGAAACGCAACGCTATTGGCGGAACGAAACGTGACGACACCAAACACTGTCAAACTTAATTTTCTAAATAGTCTGTACTGTCAACCACAAATTAGAAAGAAGGAGAATCTATCACTGTCAATAAGTTGTTTGTAATTTGTATGATTGTTGGAGGTTATTTTCATTGTTTTGCTAAATTATTAGTGTTCTTTGAGAATTATTAGCTGAAAGTCTGACTCCGGATGAAAGAAGACTTGCTACAATGATTGAAAGCAGTTTTGTTGTGGCAGATGCAGTCAGATAATCTGCCTAAAATTGATGTGTTTATGATGACTACGTACTTCGCAAGTTATTCCAATTTTACATCCTTTGAACTCAGAGGAGTAAAAGCCGCGAGGTAAATAATTTATAGATATTTGATAAATTTCCATTTTTCTCAGTTTTGTACTTATGAGACAAGTCAATCAATTAATTAAAACCTAAAATATGGTACGACTATTTTTTGATTTTTTTCCATTGACAGTGTGCGGCGACGTCACAGAATAAAAGCGCAAAATGGCACCGCGTTTAAGTCGTCCGAAAATGATAGTAGTTTTAATTTTTTTTTTTAAGCTTATTTAATAATATTCTGTGAGTGTGATATTTTTTTCCGTTTATATAATAACTTATAGAATCATTTTAAAAAATAAAAAAAGACATGAATATACCCTATTGTGCCCAATACTAGAACGTTCATGGCTATTATTAATATTAACAATTTATATTTTTCTTTTTATAAATGCAGTAAGTATACTAAAATAGGAAATCATGAATAATATGTATTGTTGTATTTTAAGGATGTAATTTAGAACTAGATAAGAAAAGAATAAACTTATTTATTGCACCAACTAAGTATAACATTAATTAAAAGTATAAAAGTAAATTAGAAATAGAATAGGTACAAAGGCGGATTTATTACGCGATTTCCTCCTTTGGATAAAAGTACATGTAAATATACCTATATTCTCGGTAGAGTAGAATAGGACCACTCCAAGTCTTCCCGTGGATGTCGTAGAAGGCTACTTGGGAAACACAAGCTAAGCAAAGCTTATTAACATCAATGAGACCTCTCCAAACCGTCTGGCCAGCGCGGAGAGTGTATACCAAATCCTCTGACTGCTCTGGATAATATATGGCTCTGACAGTACAAAGAGTGTCATGCTCCTGCAGTGGAGACTAAAAGAGACCTGATCATGATCATGATGACCTATGTAACTTACATATATTTAGTACTTACGTGAAAAATCTTGACTACCGCTCTATCTTTGATTACTTATTTTATTTTTCCGGCTTTCCGGCGTTTTCCTCTCCAAAGATGCATATCAATACTCAATGGTCACCCGTGATCGAAGACCGTGCACAATGGAGAGGAAAAACAACCATTAAGTTAAGAACCTTGTCACTTCCGTCCTCTTTTTATTTGGTGATCGGCGCACGCGCAGCGCACGTGCTGGCGGCGTGCTCGGCCACTGACCATCATAGATCAAACATTTTTTATTCCGGCGCCGGAATCTAGCGATGCCAAGCTCTCTGCTTTGATTAAGTCAGGCGACGAAGAGAAAACTACGTTGTACTACTCGTACCTAATTTTTTATAATACATTAGTGGGATTTAGTTCAACATTTTAATTCAAATAATATGACTTTATAAATACCTAACCATGTGAGAAAATAAGTTTATAATGGCATTTATTGAGCGTGGCGTGATGAGAGTTTCTACTTTAATACCAGTAACCTCGTCAAACCACCTAGGTTCAGTAGCGGACCGGGCTCTGAAGCGTTAGGTACAGCCGAGGATGCAAACGGGATACGCTCGGATGATGATGAATATTAAATAAATATAAATAAATAAGGACTAATCACACTGAGTAAGATAGCCCCAAACTAAGTTTAAACTTGTGTTATGGGATATTAACTCAACGATACTATAAATTATAATAAATACATTTATGTATAGATAAACACCAAAGACTCAGGACAGTTTGAAAAAGGCTATTTCCCAAGTAATCCTGGCTGGGGATCGATCCGATGGCGGACTGGCATCTTAACTACAACGCTACGGAGGTCGCCAAATATATTGGAGAAATAAATGAAAGGAGTGTCAAAATAACCTTTTCATAAAACCCGAAGACCAAATTAATTCAAACTTCTACAGGAATGTAAAACAATAACTTTGGACAAAAACAGTAAGAGGCTAGGAGACTTTCCTAACCTATAAACTAGCAAATAAGTAACCTAACCTAACCCCCCCCCCCCCCCCCCAGATACGCCACTGGGAAACAATACCTCGAAACCAGAAACACTTATTTTTGTAGTTTATATGGAATTTTCTTTCTACATGTCATAAACAAAACTTTTCGGCCAAAAATCTTTTAAAGAACAAATGACGTCACTATGACTGGGTTTTACGTACAGCTGTTTGTTTGGCATAATGGCTAACTATCATTTGGAATTGCTACAGTTATGTGCTAATGGAGTGACTGTTTGTTTGTTACAAGAAACCAATTAAAAGAAAAATATTGGTGCCTTTGTTCTGAGTTATATTTTTGGAGCGTACAACCATATTCATCAGTCATGGATATTTCGTTTTGAATAAATTAGCAAGCTTATGAATACTTAAGATGATATATATTTATTGATTTATAAGGCCGTTGGCATTTCCTACCAGTCAACCTACAAATGGTACTGAAATGAGATCATTTCGGAAATAAGTGAAAAGTAAAAGAAAACTGAAATACTTTTAAACCTACCTAATATATGTACATTACGCCAAAAGCGCCCGCATTTGAATAACATTATTTTCTTTATAACGGAGGTGACCTAACATTAACAATATAACATTATTTATAACAACTTAACTTCCGTAAATATATATTTAGGTAGGTAGTCTATTTTATGAACTATCATTAGAAATTTTTACATATCCAAGTAACTGGCTTGAAAGTTGTCTAACTTTAAAAAAGACAGAAGACTTTTTGAGAAAACAGTTAAAATCTGTATTGCACCAACACATTTCGTTGCAACTGAATAATACCAGGCCTGTATCAGTCCCCGTTTCGAAAATGTACCTACATTATTACTATGCCTATTAGGGCCGCCTGCGCGCCCTAATTCGGCAAATTCAGTTATACGAATAGTTTGTTCAGAGTAATAAGAATGAAATTGGCTTGCAATGGATGTCTAGATATCTATACGAAAAGGTGCTGAGTTCTGACGTGAGCTAAATTAAACCATATCGCTAGCCACATTGAGTAGATATTTCTTTGAATTTCATTGCTGAGTGAGACTTCTGTACGATAGTATTATTTATTCTGTGATAATGCATTCGCGAAATTCATCTAACAAATCACCGAGATGCTTGGAGATGTTTGAAGTAACCAGGTAAGGCACCGAATCGCGTCCAGCCAGACCCAAGTGGCGGTAACCTTAATACCCAATCGGCCATCGGTTCTTCGTGCTACTACCACTTTAGGGTCTAGATTATATGTACATTTAGTTTATGCAAACGTACTAAATAAAAATAACAAGTAAACAGTGATTACGTAGATTCTGTTTTATCAATACTAGGTACCTACCTGCTACGCAACCACAACTGATATTTGATATAGTAGGGCTTGTGTAACGATTCTACATGGATAATTAAATATGCTTATATATCGTGCGTAGATAAAAAAAGGTTTATATGACACAAAAAGGCTACCCTTTCTGTTTTCTTCATCGCAGTCCCACTTCAGTACCTAAACAACACTTTCTAAATGAAAATGCTTGATTTACTAACAAAAACAATAGGTACCTGTGTGCCTAGAATAATATGATATGCCTAGAATGAAAATATCAATACAATTTTCAAGTTCATTGGGCATCAATATCGGTTCATTTGACGACCTCCGTGGCGTAATGGTTAACACGCTATATAGACCGCTAATCTGTTCTGGATTCGATCCCCAGCCAGGGCAAGTTGCAAAATGACCTTTTTTCAAATTGTCCTGGGTCTTGGGTGTTTATCTATTTATGTATTTATCATAAAATATGGTATCGTGGAGTTAGTATCCCATTACACAGGTTTAAAAAAAACTTACTTTGGGGCTAGCTTAATCAATGTTATATGTCCCTAAGAGGAGTTCCCTTGATTTCTCGAGGAATCACATCATCAGATCTTGATCTGGTGACAATGGGACTAACTTGCATGTTATACCTTTTCATATAAAGAAAGTATTTTCTAAATCAGTTTATAAACGGAGAAGTTATTGGCGAACATATCATATACCTATCTACTTACATAAAAATAAAAAATACTTAAAAAATATAAATAAAAAATATTTACCATATACATTGGAACTAAGAAGCTGTTCCTTCTATGAAGCCGCTTAAGAAAACACCGACTTTCACTTCGACCTTGTAAACGGCTTAATCGATTTCGATCAAACATCTCGTAGCTAAGAACGTGTTTGATTGTACAAGTCTGTAAGTCACATTTTAAATGACAAACTTAAATTAAATCGCTTCATCCGTTCTGACTGACACACGGACACACATACTTATATCGCTTTTGTATCGGGAGTTAAGAAAGATTGAAACCAAATACCAAGACAATCCAATCTCCTTTAGTGAATGTGTATAGAAAAAACAACTTCAAAAACGGATCAAATGTCAGTAGTTCATTTTGTTGAGAGAAGCCTTTAGTCAAGCAGTGGACTTAATATGCTGTGAAGAAGAAAGGGGAAGAAATATGTTGACTGACGCTTTAGTTTTAAAAAGATCAGTCTCGGTGCGCTCGTTGGTGTCTTTAGCTGGGTCCGATATGCAAGTCCGATTTACATGTATTCGAATAGATTTGGATCGAAATATTTTTTTACGAACTACTGTAATCCGAATAGCAGGTTTGGCTCGGGTGCACTTTGACTCTTTTCTTTTTCGTCGTTAGACTCTACTTCGACAGATTTTTTTATTCGAAGTAACACAAATACCACTAAGAGTTTTCTTAGACATCAAACGTATCGATGCACCATTTAAATATACGCAAACTATTTTTTTTAACTTGAGTGATGCATGGGTATAATTTAGACGCTATAACCATAAAATGTATCCAATATCCAGGTTTTCCTACGGCAACCTCGCAAGCCATGTCCTCATATTTATTTACTTTTAATGTGTCGTGAGAATGCCAAACTGTAGCGATATGAGTACCATATTGGTACATACAAAAACGCTTAGCATAGTAGAACCTGTTGCGTTCCCGGTTGTATCCCTATATAGATGTGCTGCTTCGGAGCCCAGCCCAGCTACTGCTGGTCCGATGTGGATTGTGGAAGTCCAGGGTAGGTTTTTAAGGTGAGATGATAAGGAAAAAGGAATGAGAACGGGCATAACGAAGTTCGGGAGTCACTCAGTATATTTATAATTTTTATAAATTATTATTTTACAATACCTAAGTGTTTCCTATTACGTAATGTATAACGGAAAAGTAGGAGACACACTGAGGTCAAGAAATGTCAAACAGCAATAAATAACCATGAGTGAGTTAAGTCAAATAAAACGTATCCAAAAGTCAATTCATTTGACAGTAGATGGGTATTGTCGAAATTACTCCTAATAGAGCCTATTGAAATGAACAGCCAATGAGATGCAAGCTTAGATGTATAAAAATCGGAGTTTTGATACATATGTACTGCTTTTACTGACCTACAAAAAGACGAAGGTATTTTAGACATGTCTAAAATTCTTGTTTTGTGAAACAATTGTTAATCTTAAAAACGAGAAAGGTATGTAACCCAAAAACTGGGCAACTAAGTTAGTAGTAAATTGCGTATTTCTCACATCAAACCTAAGCTATCAGTCATATAATATAGAAAGCAGCTAATGCTACCAATTTAAGGAATGTAGACTTTTTATGCAACTGACAGAAAAAACAGTGCTTGTTAAATCAGTAGCTTTATATTATTTAACTGATTATATGAATAAAGATTTTTTCTTGTTCCTACAGCGGTACCTAATTTTAGTACGGCACTGAACGTAACACAGTTTTAAAATATTCTGTACTAATGAACACCACAGAAATAGGTCAGATATGAGTACTTCGTGACGTACCAGCTGGGCTATCGAGCTCTAGATCTCGTTCAACGTCTGACTGCCTCCGTGGTCCAATGGTCAAGGCATTTGCCTTGTGATCAGGTCTTGGCTTTAAATCCCACTGGGAAAGCATACTTTGTAAAAAAATATTTTCCAGTATGGTTAGGATATTGCAGGCTTAATTCACCTCTTTATCCGAAAAGAAAGACGATTCCGTGCTTTGGAAGACACGACAATCCCCGAACGCCATCTAGCGTTTGTTTAAACCTATCATAGGATTGGTTTTAGTCAACCCTTTGGGTTGCGGAGGTGAGGCAGCAGTCGCTCTGTGCAAAAACCAGTACCATTGTCAAATCACCTAGGTTAGGTACTTAGCGGATCCCGGGCTCTGAAGAGTTACCGCTGAGGATGCAACCGGGAATACGCTCGAATGATGGTGATGATCACGTTCAACGTCTCTTTGAAACTCGTTTCAGACAAGCGATTGGCGTAAACTGACTCATTGACAGTAACTCAAAACCAAACAATACGAACATACGTGATCAGATTGCAAACTTTCTCCGTACAATAAGGTGTATTTATAAACTACAGACCGTGTGTTCGCATGGACGTACTGCGTACCGCTTTTGACCGGTTTCGAGCGGATTAATCTGTGTTATGTGAAATGGCACGCAAAAGACTGCAATTATGTGATGCATTCTTTAAAAAGTCCGTACGTTAGCACATTGGTATAACTTACACATCTTTGCATAAAAATGCAAGACCAGATTTTTGGGATTCTACAGGATGATGATGAACCTCGTTGCTTTATTCAATGAAAGTAAAGGAGCCTAGGTAAAGTTGAGCGAATTAAAAAAAAGACAGGGTTGGGATTGATAAGTGAAAATTCATGTATGGCCTTAAGACGATTCATCGACGGACATGGATTCCCGAATCAATAAAAAACACCAGTAAGTTTAACTAATCATCGTTATACTAAGTACCTGCTCACCTACTTCCACTCCAACTAATACTCAATAATATCTTTAATTTCGACGATAAATATCTTATCTACGATATCTTAAGTACCGACGGTGACCGCTTCCTCAAATTGTATAGCGTTTAGTAGCGTTATAGTCGCAGTTAAAAATATCTGATTTTAAGTACAAAAAATGAAAAAAACGGAACCTATATAGGATCACTCGTGCGTCTATCTGTCCGTCCGTCTGTCACAGCCAATTTGCTCCGAATCTACTGGACCGAATCAGGTCAAATTTGGTAGAATGTTGTCATCCTATGACCCAAACACATATGTGCAAAGTAAATAAGTATTTTTTTCAACATAAGGGTCATTTTCGGGGGACAAATTAGGAAATTAAAAAAAAAATTGCAAATCTTACTGTGTCATATATCAAATTAAAGGGCTCGTTATGAGGATTTCAAATATATTTTTGTTATTATTGTAAAATGAAGAGTTTTAATTTTATCCATGAAAGAAGACGAAAATTGACCATTCCCCCCTGATCTCCGAAACTGCTGAGCCTAAAATTTTGAAAAAAATACAAAATATAGTTCATTGCTTGTAGATTACAGGAAAACCTATAAGAATTCAATTAATTGTACGGAACCCTCTCCACGCGAGTTTAATTAGCACTTGGCCTGTTTATTATTGAGAATAAACAGACCAAGTGCTGTTATTACAATTTATTTTTGGTGATGTCGGGCGGCTGGTCGTAAAACTATAGGCTTACTGACCGCGTCTCAGTTTCGAGTTTGCCCAAAAATGCTTTTGTCTTTCTGTCTGCTCTCGAATACAGTACAGGTAGCATTTTTCAACCGTTTTGATTGAAAATAGGCACAAAAGTTTCTTAATTTTTTAGGGTTCCGTACCCGAAGGGTGTAAACGGGACCCTATTAATGAGACTTCGCTGTCTGTCCGTCTGTCCGTCTGTCACAGGACCCTATCTCTTGAACCGTAATAGCTATACCTTATATAACTTTTTTATTTTTAGTATTTGTTGTTATAGCGGCCACAGTAATACATACTCGGTGAACATTTCAGGTAGATACCTGAAATGTTCACCGAGTATGTATTATATAGTATGCTATAACAACAAATACTAAAAATAAAAAAAAGTTGAAAATTTAAGGGGGTCGTCATACAAAAAAACCTGTTTTTTTCAGCGTTTTTAACTAGATCTTTATAATGGCATTAACTATTTACTTGAAATTTTCACAGATTATGAATTACTATGGCTGCTATAACAACAAATAATTAAAATAAAAAAAAGTTAAAAATTAAAGGGTTCATCATACAAAAAACGTGTTTTTTTGTACGGATCCCTTCATGTAGAGTCCGACTCGCACTTGCCCGTTTTTTTTTTTTTAGTTGATCGCGATTTTTGATTGGGGAGAAATAGTGGAGGAAATGGAAAGATTTCACTAAAATGACAGTATGACCTTTATTTGGAACCTAAATTATATTTGGAGAAAAAATAGCAGTAAAGCACACCCGGGCTCCGAAGCTGAGGATGCAACCGGGAACACGTTAAGATAGTGAAGAAGAAGAAGAGTATTTATTTAATAACACTAGGATAGGATGTACGAAGCAGGCGAACGGATCTAGAAACTACTACCACAGAATCAATAATACTAACGTCTCACTCAGCAAAGAAATTCAAAGAAATATCTACTGAATGTGGCTAGCGATATGGTTTAATTTAGCTCACGTCAGAACTCAGCACCTTTTCGTATAAATACCTAGACATCCATTGCAAGCCAATTTCATTCTTATTACTCTGGACAAACGATTCGTATAACTGAATTTACCACCCGGAGGGGCTGCCTGCGCGCATAGTAATAATGTAGGTATATTTTCGATACCTAAACGAGGAGTGACACAGGCCTGCTACTACTAACTAGCATATTTGAATGTGTGCGTTCTAAAAGTCAAAAGGTTGATGAACGCCAATGAAACGAAAACACAAAATAGACTTGGCGGTTTGCACCGACGTGTGCAAAATTATAATGCATACCTACTTAAATGTCTAAACAAACTGTGCCGAAGTTACGCGGCTGAAGTTCCGCGCCTAATTTATTACTTAGTAAAAGCGAGACGTAAGTTCGGCATGGTGTATGACAAATAATTCAAATAGCACTGCAATCGTAATTCCGCTGAAGTTCGGTAGCGCAACTTCGGCATAGTATGTTAATATGATATGACACTAACGTGTACAATAACACCTAAAAAAATGTAGCGCAACTTTTCCTGTTTTTTGGGGTTACTAGAGTACATAAGTACTATAGAGTTTTGAACAGTTATATTAACTACTTCTCGGACAATTTGACATTGTGTAATCAACAAGAACCTGTAACAATTTGGATTTTTTTTGTAGATTCTGCTACATAACTAGGCTCCAACGAAAGACCAACGCTGGCAGTCCTTACATAGCCAGAATATGCTGAGTTGGACCATTTTTGAGAGCAGCTTTGATAGTTCTTTTATCTGTTATTTTTTTTTATTTGTTTGTCAAATAAAGCATTTTATTATTATTTATCGGTACGCTTTTCAGCCACGGGTCCATGGGGATGGTCCTTTGAGGCGTTCATGGGGCCAAAGCCAACATGAAGGGGCCTTTTAGTACCTTTTTATCTAAAAAGTGAGATGGCTGCATCTATGGAGGTCTATCCTTTAATGTACTATTGAGATGCACTAACGGACAGTCCTCCATAGCTGCCGAACTATTGCTTGGAAGGGACATTTTACTTGGTTTGGGCTATGTAGATGGGATGTTAGTGGACCGGATAACTGGGTTATTGCGTGAGATAAGGACATCTACCTAAAAATTATTAATATTAATAAATTAATCTTTTATTATTATTACCTTCAACTTCGATGTAAAAAATGCCTACCAATACATTTCGAATTCGCGCTCAATTCGCAAAAGTTGCGGTGCAGTGTTTATTAGAAGATATAATATTTATGTAAATGCTATAAATTACATTCCCGGAATTTCTATCTGTAAGTATGTCTTTACAGATTAATTCTCAGTAACGATCAAAGCGAATATGTTTGAGCTAAATTTCATGCGGGTGTAAATTCGGTGAAAATGCAATATAAGCTATATTTTGGTATCATGAAGCAGATCTGATGAGCGAGCCGGGATATAGGATGAAACTGGAACACCATACTGACAAATTAAAATTCAAAAGCTTTTAAATAGGGAATTTCGTAAATTTTAATTTTAAGCAAATATATTAAGTTTTGATTAAGAAAAGAAACAAGTCATCAATTAAAACAATATTTTTAAAAACAAGCTCTAAAATGAACTAAAATGTTTAAAGTGCTTCTAAAGAGGAATAAATTGAGCCCAAACTTAGTGGGGTTATGTTGTTTTATCACAGAGATCTCCGTGGACACCTTCCGGCTTCATCATAAGATCAGGTCATTGCTATCATAATATTGCATTAAATTACAAAGCATGCATTTGCATCATTAAATTACAAAGTGGGTATGTGTGTTTCGGTTCAATCGAATAATGAGAAGTGGGTCTTATTTAGCTTGCAAGATATGATTACGGACACAGACGACGAGACAGGTGAAAATAAATAAAAACTTGTAAAAAGAACTTAAAGCGAGCTAGCTAAGTTCTTCAAAACTTCATGGAAATTTGTAATTTGGTCAAGGGATTTCTCCTATGGGCTTGTAAAGGGAGGGGACGACAGTTCACAGGGAAGTTAAGATACCTGTGCCATAATAATCAGGGTATTTCACTGTGTTTGTTTTTGGACAATATTTTATACGAAACAATCATTAACAATAAAAAGTATTTTTTTAGAAAACAGCAATAAAATTGGTTATACAGCTATGTGAAACAGCAATTAGCATTTCAAATAGAACAAAGAAAATTGCGTGGTAAAAATCTCTTTCGTACGCGCGACACCATAATGGCAGTGACGTCACAAGCGCAGTATATGCATCCTTTTTAGGGTTCCGTATCCAAAGGGTGCAAACGGGACCCTATTACTGTGACTCCGCTGTCTGTCCGTCTGTCTGTCTGTCCGTCAGTCACAGGGCTCTATCTCTTGAACCGTAATAGCTAGACACTTGAAATTTTCACCGATTATGTACCTATTACTGTGGTGGCTATAACAACAAATACCAAAAAATAAAAAATAATTAAACATTAAAGGGGGTCGTCATACAAGAAACGTGTTTATTTCAGCGTTTTTAACTTGATCTTTATAATGGTATTAACTAGATACTTGAAATTTTCACCAATTATGTATTACTATGACCACAATAACAACAAATACTAAAAATAAAATAGAGTTAAAAGTTAAAGGGGGTCGTCATACAAGAAACGTGTTTCTTCAGCGTTTTAAAACATTGTACGGTGGTACGGAACCCTTCATGTACGAGTCCGACTCGCACTTGCCATTTATTCTGTTACTTGACAGTTTCACTTTCCACCACATTTGAAAGGCTTGATACTTACTTGTTTCTGAGCGGATCAAAAAAACTATTTGTTTTCTTTTTTGTTTATTAAGCTACTATTTGATATGAATAATAAAAATACCGTATTTCGACACGGAAAAATTTTTCAGTCAGGAAATAAATTAGGCACCAACCATGCGTACTGTGGGGAGTGGTGGGCCTTTAGCCTGGGAGCGGTAGCACGTTTAGGAAACCTAGTCACTTGATGGACGCTCCGCACGCAACTCTGTATTGTTACTTAGTCACCCATTGCTAATAGAAACTACACCTAATGAGTATAGTATCCAGGGTCAAAAATAAATTATTTTGTAAAGATACGAGAATAAAACTACACAAAATAATGTCACTTGTCATTCATCATATCCATTTTGAACGTGAATTTAGATTTATAATTGCCCAAAAACTGATATTAAAAACTAATATGTATTCTGTGATTATGAGCGTTATTTGTCTCCAAGAAACTATGACGTCACGCCATGCGTTTTTCATAGATAGTATTTGTTTTGACGTTTTTGTGGGTTGCTAGCCCCATCGCAATTTACCATGATTCTCATTTTCACCCATTCCCTCGACTGGATTAATGAAAAGAACGCAGCTTGTACATTTTGTTCCCTGCACTACGTCATTATCCCCAAAAAGCCGATTTTCTGGCATTAGTCATAACAGTTTGGTAAATATTTAATACCATCTTCTGCGATCACTAATTCTTCTGTTCAGTTTGGTGATTATGTGCAACTTTTAGTCCCGCTGTATACTGATATAGGATGTAAAATTTAGGTATACATACCTAAGTAATCAAATATAATCATCATGGTTTGATCAATGAGTAAATTGTACTCTCATTGTTATGTGACGTACGAATTACAATGGCAAGGACAATCTGCGTGACGGGTTGATGACAATGACGTTACTCTACAGTTCGCTGAAATCCGTGCAACGCTTCGATCATATATTCTATGATCTAGGGTGCAACGCAAATTATTTCATACAACGAGGCGTACCTGAATTTTCCGGAGTCCAGTGCTGCCCCCATTTAAAATAAATCATTTCAAAGAAAACGTAGACATCATTTAAAATTTTGCAACTACCAATTCCTATATAACCCTTTAAAGTATTTTATGAACTACTGTTTACAGTTTAAAGTGAGAACGGTTGAAGGGTTATCTAGGACTTGGTGGTTGCAAAATTTTAAATGATGCCTCCGTTTTCTTTGAAATTATTTATTTTAAATGGGGGCAGCACTGGACCCCGGAAAATTCAGGTACGGCCTTAATAATCTAACCGATGGGCCAAAAATATTTTTTCAGTCATCATGCGTATTCAGTTATACGAATCGTTTGTCCAGAGTAATAAGAATGAAATTGGATTGCATTGGATGTCTAGGTATTTATACGAAAAGGTGCTGAGTTCTGACAAGAGCTAAATTAAACCATATCGCTAGCCACATTGAGTTGATATTTCTTTGAATCACATTGCTGAGTGAGACTCCTGTACGGTAGTGTTATTTATTCTGTGATCGTACTTAAGCCTTAACAGCCAGTGCCTAAGCTTGGCCACCACTAGTTTAAAGTGACTCAACATTTTTCGTAAAACATAATTTTGGCATAATCAAAACTCGTGAGTACAAACAATATTTACATGCACGAAAGGTGGCACACCATGGCCAATCCCGACCAAGGACGCCTTATCTTATCAGCGAGTACTCACCTAATCGATGGAGCTGTAAACCATGAACGCACGGAAACCTACCCATTAGTACAGATTTTTATTGAACAGCTTTTCTTGCGAATTCATCCGCTTGAGTCTGACAAGGCCGGCCCGATTGTGTGTGTAGCATAGCAACCCTTTCCCGTAGGGGAAAGCACAGATGAAAATTTTTCCTAAAATTACTACACTAGCATGGAAGCTGGTCTGGGAGAAAAGATAAGTTAGACAGAATGTACCAGCTGCTTCTCTTCCCGAGCAAATCGTAAAGTCGATTCAGGGAATAGGTTAAAATGGGAATCATGTTTATAAACTTTTAATAATTAATTCGATTTGAAGGAAACCTATTTAGCTAATGAAGCGCACAGATTCATAGATAATTTTGATCGTAAATAATGGGGAAATTATGAACATTAAAATTATTTTTTTAACGGCTGTTATACAACTAATTTAAGTTTTTCTTAAATTGCTCTACAATCTAAAGTTGGTGTATTTAGTATTTGGTATTTTAGGTATTTTTTTAAAGTTGTTTATTTACGGAATTGGTGATATGAGTATTTGAAATTTCACGTAGAGCTGGCATTTTCCGTTTGTGATATTAAACTTCGAAATGCAGTCGACATACTGTATTACTTAAGTTCAGGTTTTGTTAGATCTCCGTACTTCATACATATTATTTGTGTTATCCGTGTATAATAAATACATATTTATGTCACCCCTTTCTTTTCCCAATGGTGTCGTAAGAAAGTGCAGCAGCGTCTCCCATGTGCAACTACTTAATTTATACAATTTACTGCGATCACTAACCCTCTGTCCAGCGCAACAAATCCTCATTATAATAGAAGTCTTTAGTTTAATAGTGTACTGATTTACTGTTTTAATAACCGGGCAAGTGCGAGTCGGACTCGTACATGAAGGGTTCCGTACCACCGTACAATGTTTTCAAACGCTGAAGAAACACGTTTCTTGTATGACGACCCCCTTTAATTTTTAACTTTATTGTATTTTTAGTGTTTGTTGTTATTGTAGTCATAGTAATACATAATTGGTGAAAATTTCAAGTATATAGTAAATGCCATTACAAAGATCAAGTTAAAAACGCTGAAAAAAACACGTTTCTTGTATGACGACCCCCTTTGATTTTTAACAATTTTTTCTTTTTAGTATTTGTTGTTATAGCGGCCACAGTAATACATAATCTGTAAAAATTTCAAGTGTCTAGCTATTACGGTTCAAGAGATAGAGCCCTGTGACAGACGGACAGACAGACGGATAGACGGACAGTACGGACACCCAGACAGACAGCGGAGTCACAGTAATAGGGTCCCGTTTGCACCCTTTGGGTACGGAACCCTAAAAACTACGTCTTATATATAAATACAAATGTCACACAAACCGCCTTAGAACTGCAAAGATTTGCTTTCAACAGAGTCATCGGACTTTGATCAGAGATTTCTCTATGTTCTATAGTCGACGTACTGTCTGATAATGATCTTGAGGGCTATTATTACGTCGCGTTCCGTTGCGGCAATAAAACCAATAAACTTACGCGTTACCACGTTTTCAATTCTATCTCGATACGCTCCATTTAAAATACCTAATTATGAACAACCGCTGAAAGTGTACTTGTTTGTATAGAGCGTCTTTAATATGTTTCTGGCGCGTAGTGTGTACTAGTCTTTCGTTCTTCTGCTAGTACTTTTTCTGTGGTAGTGTTTAAAAATTATACAGGGTGATTTGAACTCCCTAGCTATCATCATCCAAGCGTATTTGCATCCTCAGCGGTAACCTAGGTGATTGGACGAGGTTACTATTTTTGAACTTCCTAACTATGTATATACCTAAAGCAAAATAAAAAACACATATTCTGTCATATGTACCTTGTTTCGTAATAAAAGCCAAAGATATCAGCAAATGCGTACCTACAAAAAATCCCATTTGAATGTACCGCCCGCTACCGGGCTTTTGGCGGGCGGCGGCCGGCGAGCGGGGAGGGCAACGGCCGCGTGTGGTAAAGTCAGTAGGTAAGCCATTTATTTGGAGATTGAAAAAAACATTGTAATATGTTCTATTATAGATTCTGATTCCAAGCGGTGCAGTAATTTGTAATATTATTTAAATGTGATGACAATTAATTAAGCCTCTAGCAAGTTTCGCCATATAGGTACGTCCCGGCTAAAACTTGCTGAAAGTCATGCTTTTTAGCTGACAGATTGTCAAAAAGACAGGGAGAGTGCTTTAGCGATAAGTCTGTCTACCTATTGCATCTTTTGGGTTAAATACAATAAAACGGCGCGGCGATGGTAACCAGGGCTCGTATTGTGTTGATTTACTAGTCTATAAGCTATCTCTACTCGTATAACCTATTTTTTATTCCCGGTACATTCTGAGATACACGGAAGTGACCATATTAACCAGCTGACCTTATACTCCCATACCCTATAATGTATATTAAATAACCGCACCTTTGGACCGGGTTCCGGCCTTTAAAAACAAAAGAAAAAAAAGCAACAAATTTAAACATCGAACATCAAACTGACAATCTCCGCTTCGCTTTTTTTTTACTGTTGAAAACAAGTCCAAAAATACCATTTCATTTAAAGTTTCTATCTGTTACACGAAAGCTCACGCAACAGCTCTGAGATTTAAAGACGTAAACAAGAGAGAAATGAATAGAACTGTTCACTATCAAGAGTGTCGTCTGCCCACGTCTCTGGACTCTGTATAATTCTGTATCAATTTATTAATACATTGCGTCTTCAGTTTGCCAAGTCAATGAATGGTTATTTTTGCGATGTGTTTGACCGCCGGTAACTATGTTTATTTATACTTATAAATATAAATGCGTAAACTATACACAGATAAATACAGAATTTGTAGACAAACGCAAACTCTGCATTTGGTTGACTGGAAGAGATCCCTTAAAGGGATTCCTTAGCGTTTGTGTCCGCCTTTGTGTTGTTATTTTTTTTTACTTTATGTGTATCCTTTTATGTACAATAAAAAATTTACATACTTACACACATACAAATGCCAAAAGCTACTTCAAATTAAAATAAATAATATTGCTTAATTTTTAGGGTTCCGTACCTAAAGGGTGCCAACGGGTCTGTTCGTCTGTCCGTCCGTCTGTCACATGACTCTACCTCTTGAACCGTAATATATAAACCATATATAACACATTAACCAATGAAATTTTCACTATATATATATAGTGAAAATTTCATACATAGTATTATTTTGGCGGTTATACAACAATTACTAAAAACAAGAGAAAATTAAAAGGGGTCGTCACACAAGAAACGTGTTTTTTAGCGCTTTTTACTCGATCTTTCTAATGGCATTAACTAGGTAGATAATTGAAATTTTCACCGACTATGTATTGCCACAGAATAAATAGTTATGGTATTACCACAGAATAAATAATACTAACGTACAGAAGTCTCACTCAGCAAAGAAATTAAAAGAAATATCTACTCAATGTGGCTAGCGATATGGTTTAGTTTAGCTCACGTCATAACTCAGCCCCTTTTCGTATAGATACCTAGACATCCATTGCAAGCCAATTTCATACTTATTACTCTGGACAAACGATTCGTATAACTGAATTTACCACCCGGAGGGGCCGCCTGCGCGCATAGTAATAATGTAGGTACATTTTCGATACCTAAACGGGGAGTGACACAGGCCTGGTATTACTGTGGCCGCTATAACAACAAATAAGTACTAAAAAAAGATAAAGTTAAAAATTAAAGGGGATCGTTATACAAGAAACATGTTTTTTTCAGCGTTTTAAAACATTGTACGGAGGTACGGAACACTTCATGTACGAGTCCGACTCGCACTTGACCGTTTTTTTTAACTTGTCATGTTTTTTTCTTTTCTCGGGAACTAATCACCAAAAGTATATTGGGTTTGCAGCCATGGCGGATTGTCCACTTCGTAAAAAGAATTATAAATAGATGCAAAATAGACACTAATTAATCATACTTATCAAATGAATCACGATCAAGAAAACCTGTTATCAGGAAAGCCTTATCAGTATCATCATTCGTGACGAATCTACGAGCATCTTTACCCGGAAAGATGTTTTCAGATAAAATTAATTCCTTTCGCGCAACTGTATTAAGCAAATAGTTGTAAAAAGTATTAGTTTTTGATGACCAAAAAAAATCGGTTCTGCTGATCGATCGATTATTCTGGAGATCAAAATATACTAATACAAAATATACTAATATATAATAATGTATATGCATAGCGGCATAATATTTATCATACCTTTTTAAATTTCACATATCTAATTTGGATATCAATTTAATTGTACCTAAGTTGACGTATTTGGAGAAAATGCTGCAGTGCAGTTTGTTGCCGCTTCTTCTGCACTTGCGCTTAGGTAGCGGCACTAAACTTAGCTATAAGTAAATGATTTGACGTCAACAAGTTTTATAAAATATTGACAAATATTATGTAATACAAACATCCTAAGATAAAAAAAATATTTTTACTTCGACTTGCAAAGAATTTATACCCTATTGGGTAGATGATGGGTAGATGACTGGTCAAAAATAAATTAATTGGTACTGTTAAGGGAATAAAACGTCACATATTAAGAGCGCTATTTGACTCGAAAAGCCTATGACGTCTCGGTTTTGTATTTCATACAAATCCCATAGCAAATGTTTGTTTTGACGTTAAGAAAAAAGTGTCTGATTTGACTTTTTGTCACCTATTTGATTGCAATCACAACCCGCCTGCCCAGCGTGGTGGCATCTACATGTTTTAGACCAGCATTTAAGAGCCAAGGAATCATTCTTCTTTAATTTAAGAGCTTGCTCTTCTCGGTGGAGTTAAATGGAGATGCCTCTATTCCTCTCTTCTCTCTGTCATCTTTTTAATCTCTTGGTAGGACCTTACTCCTAACCCTTCCTTCCTCGTCTCCCCTTTTATTTAAGGAATTAAAGCACACAAAAACAAATAACCTATGTTCTTAATAAAAAAAATTGTATTACAAAATACAATTGATTGATACGTTGATGTCGATCTTTTCTTATATCACAAACCAACATTTATGGAATTAATGCAAAAGAAATATAATAAATAAATAATAAATAAAATAATAATAAATAAAATAAATAATACACAAAAGCAAAAGAGCCTATAGTAAAATTATACATATGTATTTAAAAAATAATGGTAAGTATTACCAAATACTTTTGATTGATAATGTGGTGTAAATCTATCCGAATCACAATTGAGTGGCGTCGGGCGGCCTCATTAGTATTTCAAGAGCACTCGGCGCCTAACAATGTATGTGAAAGTAACGTGCAAGCTCGCCTACCACTGGTGTTATAATAAGTTCTAATATAACACTTGGTGATTCACTAGATTTAGACTCAATTTACATTGCCGCTGAATGGAAGCGAATTTTCAAAACTCTACAAAGGTCTTTCTCAACTCTTCAAAACTCTCTACATATTGAACCCTATGTCAATGTGGTAATGTATAAAACTGTATCAACAAAAAGAACTGCCGCGGAATTCGGCGAAACGCGGGGATTTCTGCGAGGTTTCTTTCCTCGTGCTAATTTGTACTACATTTTCCTAGATTATAGAAGTCATTATTCTCTGTGATTTTTTAAAAATTTGCCTCGATTCTGCGGCTATGTTAATTGAGCCTGTAGAATAAAATCGATGAATGAAGATATAATATATAAATAATAAAGGACAAATCACACTGATTGAGCTAGCCCCAGACGTAGTCACTCTCCCAACCACTCTAAGGTGTGATGTAAAAATGTGCAATCTTATTTACATTGCACATTTCATATGTGACGCGTTCTGGGACAAAATTTACAAACATTTTTTTTAATAAATAGATTAAATAAAGACGACCTCCACCGCGCGTAGTGCTTAATGGTTCCGGGTTCGATCCCCAGCCAGGGCAAGTTGGAAAATGGCCTTTTTCAAATTGTCCTGGGTCTTGGGTGTTTATCTAAATATGTATTTATTATAAAATATTATTATCATTGAGTAAGTATTCCATAACACAAGTTTAAAACTTACTTAGGGGCTAGCTTCATCACTGTGATTTGTCTCTATATATATATTTATTTATATTTATTCAATTTTAAACCATTTCATTGTATTCTTTTTATATTATTTCCTATTTTTCTTTTGCTTGTGTTAAGTTACCGTACACTTTTCCATAAAAACGTATTCTACCTACTTAGCATTTATTTTGACAGTGTAAAATTAGTTAGAAGCTTAGATAATATAGGTACATATAGCAATTTCTTTAAAAAATTTCACATTCTCTCATGTCGTTTCAAAATAGAGTAGTATTCAGGGTCAAAAATAATTTATTTTATAATGTACTTCACTTGTCATTTATCGTATCCAATTTGAACGTGATTTTAGATTTATTAATGCAGTAAAACTGATATTAAGAGCGCTATTTGACTCCAAGAAAATATGCCGTCACGACTTGCGTTTTTCGTACAAATCCCATAGAAAATATTTGTTTTGATGTTTAGAAAAATGTATTTGTTTTGACTTATTGGAAATCAGAGGATTCAAGCGTAGAGTACGAAATATATGTGCATATATACTATACCTATTGCCCGATGGAGAGCGAACAACATATGAACTTTCAATAAAACTTTCCATACATTTATGCTGATTTATTACGGCGTCCGTTTGGACGCTACTACGGACTCTACATCGCCAAGGTAGTACCGTTATTATGTATTACAAATTCCATATCGTATTATTAAGTTAAAATTCAGTTATTTTAGGATGGAAATTATACTGAAGATTCAAGAAAAGATGTAGAATCAAACATTTAAAACTAAAAAATTAAAATTAAAAAACATTCGCGTCCCATCTCTGATTACTAGGTAAAGTTACTAATACTTTACAGGAAAACCTACCTAGTACAGTTTACATGGAAAATATTCCATAACTGATAAGTTCGGAACCATATCCACTTAAATTAATAATAACCCTTCAAGTGTGTTACACTTTGTTATCAGTGCTATGAAAAAGGCTGAAAAGCAAAAAAAAAATATTTCCCTTGAGAGTAACGTTTAGAAAATGGAAATGGCAGCGCTCGTGCGTATACCTTTTCCAACATAACGTTTTAATTCACAAATTTATGATTAAGCGTGGGAGCTATATACTTAATCTTGTAGGTATTATCAGCTTTTTATTTTGTATTTCAACTACTTTCGTTTTTACAGTTTTTTATTTTTATATGTGACTAATCTATACTTCTATACTAATATTATAAAGAGGAAAGATTTGTACCTATTTTTGTATGTTTGTATGTTTGTAATGAATAGGCTCAAAAAGTACTGGGCCGATTTAAAAAATTCTTTCACCGTTGGAAAGCTACACTATTCCCGAGTGACATAGGCTATGTGTGTACCACGGGCGAAGCCGGGGTGGACTGCTAGTATGTGATAAATTAGCTACTTAAAAGACTTACTATTTTTGGTGAAAACCAGCAATTCATTTCAACTAAGGATTGCAAAATCCCCTCGTTTAAATTCAAAGTTAATCTCAATACGTACTGTGTTATCAATAAACAGTTCGTTCAATTGTACTTATTGAACCACTGACAGTGGAAAATAATAAGGATTTCAACCACGAAAGTCTAAAACCATAAAATTACTGTCTTCAATGTATAATAGGGACAACTGGTTATTCACGAGCGACGCGGAGCCGGCAGCGGGGCTCCTAAATCATGAATGGTATCTTAAGGATCAGACTCAGACGGTAGGGGACAGCAGCCATGAGAATGGCATTCGGGTGCGCGCGGGGAGTGCGGGGGGCGGGACTGGCGCGGCAAGCGAAGCGCGGCTGTGGAAATTTCCGTTGCCCAAGCGCCGCGTTCAGTTTTAACGTTTTACAGACGCGACGAGCGACAATCAACCTTAAATGTTTACAACTTAGGACTTCGATAGCTGAAATATTTTGTTGGTCGCATTTAAAAGTCGATGAGTGAACGAAGCGGTCCGCGGCACTCCGCTGTCGCGATCGCCTCTTTGCATGAATTTGGAGGTCGCATGCATGCGCAAGTTGGCGGTGCACGAATAAGTCGTTTTTTTATTCTTGTGTGTACGTGGTCAACCCTAATGTCAGTTTACGAGTGGCCTATATGGGAATCTAATTATCCTCTAGCGACAACAGTCATTATTACATACTAGTTAACTAGGCATCTTCTTTTTCGTCTAAGCTCGTTCCCGGTTGCATCCTTAGCTGTGCTGCTTCGGAGCCCAGGGTGCGCTTTCCCGCTTTTTCTTCTCCAAATATAGCATGCATGTCATTGATCACCCAAGGATGCCAAAGACCTTGCAGAATGGAGAAGAAATAGCCGGAACAGTTTAAGTGATTTGGCTATAGTTTTACGACCGGCCGCCTGCCTGACGTCAACCCTCTTTGGGAATGCAATTGTAGCACGAGATGTTTGTGCTTAGTCGATGAAAGAGATGGAGTGGTCCTATTCTAACCCGGAACCACATGGGTAGTATTAGCACAGGTATTAGTTAACTAGGCATGACTAGCGAAAACGCTAGTAATGTGTACACAACCCAACCCACACGATATTTTTAAAAACGAAAATTAAAAACGAAAATTTTTACATGTTTTTAGTTTATATTATATGTAGGTTTAATGTATACATATATATAAGTTTATTTTTACTAGTATATGTGTAGGTTTATATTTGTTTATAATTATATTGTTCAACTTTTTTATACTCTATTATTATACAAGCCACTTCTGCCCCAAACTCATATTAGTTAAACATTCCTCTTAATTACTATAGTATCGTTGAGTTAGTATCCCATAACACAAGTTTAAAACTTACTTTGGGGCTAGCTTAATCAGTGTGATTTGTCCCTATATATTTATTGTTAACTATATATATATTTATTTATTTATTATATTTAATTACTGCTATATATGCATGCAAAATTTTAACTCAATCGGTTCAGGATAACTTCAAAACGCGGTTGCAATGTTGTCTGTGATTTACTTACCCCAATCCACAATAGCAAAACCTACTTAAATGGCAAGTTAATTATACGCTTGTAATAAGCAAACAGTGATTGGCCAGTTGACTGGAAGAGATCCCTACACGGGATAAGTCCGCCGTTGTATGTTAACTTTCAGTTTTTGTATCTTCTTCTCTATTGTGTACCATAAAGCTTTATAAACAAACAAACAAACGAAATGGTACATATTTTCATAGGGTTTTTAGGCCTTCAAGATCCAGTACTAAAGTACTCAAATTAAATAATGAAAAAAGAAATGGTTAGAAAATACCACGTGAGCAGGACTTAAACCCGAACTTAAATCGTACATCTTCGTTATGCATTACGAGTATATTACTACTTAAATAAGCTCAATAAAAATGGCATAGATAACAAACAGTTTTAGGCATTAAACACAGATAATTATAATTTAGAACACTGAATACCATATACAAAACCGGAAATTCCATACCTAGCTGCTATTATTTCAAGTACAGAAGGCGTCACATTAAGGAAAACATCGCTGAAGCTTAATTAACGACCATCATTGTCCGACCCATTTTCCTCCGAAGTCATATCCATGAGTGAAACAATAACGAGGTTCGCCTTACACCGATTGTATGAGTGACAATACCACGGCTCGAGCTAAATTGGCCAGATAGGTAATATGACCGTGTCTAGATGTAAACAGGGCGTGTGTTTCAGCAAAAAAGTACCAAAAGCTAAAAATCTGAAGCGAAAACATCTATATATTATACATATAATAAAACAGTAAAAATCGCGTGTCTAAACATTAAATAAATTTATGAAAAAATGAGTGTGGGCGATTAGAAAAGAGTAAAGAACTGAATACAAAAAAGATTTAAAAAACATTTTTGTCTGTCTTTCTGTATGTTCACGCTAATCTTTGAAAATACAGGACGGATTTAAACGTGGTTTTCAGTAATAGATTAGGCTCAACTCGGAGCAACATATAGGCTTTGTTTCATCAAAATTGGATCTCAGGGAAAAAAGTTGTCATCATTTTAAGGTTGTTTTTATTACGCCGCTCGCCTGTTTAAAAAATGCATATAAAAATATCACTAGAAGGGTCGATTCAAAAGCTTAACTGCCCTACAAAATTAACAAAAATACATTTTATCAAGATTAGTCCATGGCAAGCCTAAACAGCTGTTGTTCTACTGTTTTGATACCAGTCCTTTGTCTAATGTTCATCAGCCAAGATATTTTGCGACCCCCACCCTGCGCTTTCCGGAAAATTTACCCATCATTATTGTCTGGGGCAGATGATATTGTGGGTTTTTTAACACGTGACCAAGATATGTAATTTTCCTTATTGTAATGGTTCGAACGAGCTCTACTTTTTTCCCATGCGCTCCAGAACTTCAACATTAGTAATGTGATCCATCCAAACAAAGGTGAAAATATGCACAAATAAACGTTTTCTTATTAAAATAAAAGTAACTGCAAGGGCCAAACTACTGAATAAATATTTGATTCTTGAATGTTTGATTCTAGTGTCAAAAACATTATAAATACCCTTTTTCATAAGGTAAATTACCCTATACAGGAAAATCTTTATTCTGACTGAAGAAATGGAGTAGAAGTTTGTAAATGAGAATATTGTGTTCTATTTTTGTACAACCAAGATTGTAACCATACATCAATCATATAAAGATATATTATGAAAAATAATGAAAGGTCAATGATATATCTTGGTGTTTTACGTGCAGCCTTGTCATTGGTGTGCATTGGCAGTAATTTTTAGAGAAAAAAACACGCATCTATAACCATTTATTTTTATTTTTTTGTAAAAGGGAACAACTCTGGCGCAGATTAGTAATGGATTGTTAGCGGCATCGGCTATTAACATATAGTTTAACCTCAAGGGCAAGATTATATTGGATTCTTACGATTTTCCGGAACTTTCTCTGTTACAGGCTGCGACTACTTTTGTCTCTATCCAAAGAGATTTCATTTACATAATTTCTTTGCCTCTAAATAAGAAGAATTTGAACGCGTCCAACAACAAGTTATGATCATTATATAAAAATGTCCATGCCGATTGTTGGTGCAACACGCTTGTTCTATAAATCTAGGTGTAAATTACCTGTAATATCAAATGTATTTCTACCGTGTTTGCTTTCAAATAAAATTTTTCATTTCATTTCATTAAAGTTTCGACACAGAATAAATAATACTAACGTACAGAAGTCTCACTCAGCAAAGAAATTCAAAGAAATATCTACTCAATGTGGCTAGCGATATGGTTTAATTTAGCTCACATCAGAACTAAGCACCTTTTCGTATAGATACCTAGACATCCATTGCAAGCCAATTTCATTCTTATTACTCTGGACAAATGATTCGTATAACTGAATTTACCACCCGGAGGGGCCGCCTGCGCGCTTAGTAATAATGTAGGTACATTTTCGATACCTAAACGGGGAGTGACACAGGCCTGGTTTCGATAAAATTCTTGTTGATCTCTAAGTACATTGTATCTCAATGATCTCTTGTTTGTTTACTCCCTAGAAATAAACTATAATGTTATTATTGCCCCGACTGACTGATTCTTGGAAATGCAATTGTAGCACGAGATGTTTGTGCTTAGTCCTTTAGTCGCCTCTTACGACATCCACAGGAAGAGATGGAGTGGTCCTATTCTAACTCAGAACCACACGGGTTAGTAGATATACAAAATCCGTCTGTCTGAGCGCTGATTTGTATGGGAGGACGAAAATTTTTTATCGATTTTTAATAACTTTTTTTAGTATCAAGGACTAAACATGCTCTAAAAATTTGGACAGTGTTTAAAAAGTCAGCCTGTATGATCGAAGTATTATAAGAGCAGAACAGTTTGAATAATGGCAATGTACTGAAATCCTCATGAATTATGTAAATTCTTGTCCTTTGGAAAAGATACATTTCGTTGAAGAAATACCTACCTATATGATGTCACGAGTTAGGAATACCTACTTAGAAGTCACAAGTTGAAAGACAATAGGACAATATCTTCTACAGGTTAGAGGTTACACTGAAAATGATTTGCTGTTAGGGTTCCTTACCTCAAGGTGAAAAACAAAACCCATAAAATGACCATAGAGCTAACTATAGAGCCTCAAAAAAAAAATACAAAAATAGATCTTTACCGGAATTTTATTGCTGGCATTAAATTTATTTAATCTAAATACTTGTTAAGGTACCTACTATTATTTAAAAAGAACATGCTAGAAAAGTGCAATGATCAATATGAAAAAAAAAGTTTTGTTCCACTTGTGTGTTTACTGTCAATTCTTTCCGGCGATGACTGATGATAATAGCTTTATGTTTTTTTTCTGTCAAGGGGTGGCGTATTGTGTGCGACGGTAAAATCACAAGTGGAATGCACCCTCTTCAGGTAGGCGAGGTGGTATACAGTCGCTGAGCATATCCATCTATGAAGCAATGCAGTGCGTCACAACTTCACAAGGTAGGACAATTGTTGGCTACATGAATGATGTAATAGCGTCACTTATAACACTTACTAACGTATATTCTTATTGTCAATCGGAAAATGTGACTTTGACGAGCGTTATGTACATTTTAATTAAAATAATTATTTAACGGCGCATGTGTTAATATTATCCAAGTTTGATATTAATTGTTGTTGGGACAATTAATATCAAACTTTGTACCTACCTAATTATTTTCAGTTTCAGCTCTACAAGGAAAATTATTGTCTATTCTACTTCTGTCGCGGTTAAATGTTCCTCATACAGGTACACAACTTGTATGACTTGTACCATGCACATTGTTATCTGTAGTCTACAGCAAATTCAGTAATCCCAACCGGTTTACCTGCCAGGGTCATACATTCAGTCGTGACATGGCTCTTATTGTCAAATAGAAACGCGCAGAATTCTTAGAATTTCAGTTTTATAGCCTCCAACGGGTTTTTAATTTAATGGCACGTCTACTTTCCAATGAAATTATCGCTCTGCGTTTCTGTAATACTATAATATCGTGCGCTTAGGCACTAAAACTTTAACGCCGTCGGATAAGATTTAACGCAACCTCTGCGCGTTGTACTGTACGTGAATACGTGTGCGAACATAAAAAACATATTCAACTAAAAAAAAATATTTTACAAAAAAATTCGCTTATTCTCAAATAAAAAAATGACTCACCTTAAATACCGCAGGGGCTAACGGTATAGCAGCTTGGTTGTGAAGATGTTTTTTCGACATTTTCGCTTCTTTTCAGATCCACGTCCTCTGGTCAAGTCGAAATATTTTCACAGGAACGAAATCTCGGATTTGGAAACAAGTCTAGACAAACTTCGTTGCTGAAAGCGAGTTGTGAAAACCGCGATCTAAAGCAGTTAACTTTTCGCAAAGTGAAATTTTTATGTTCTCGTCCGCCGATACGTCGGGGATGAGGATCACTCAGTGAGTTTATGAGTTGTTATGATAATATTATGAAATGATTTTTAATAGGAAGACGCGTCGGCAAGATTACGTCGTGTCGCGTTTGCGGTTTATTCGACAATGAGCGAGCGGTCGGACGAGTGGAGCGCGTGTCGACGCGCGTAGTGGAGTGAGCCGAGGGAGGACCGTCGACCGAGCCCGAGCAGCGAGGCGCTCCGTGTCTTCGGTGGTCGTGGTCGCGAGGGCTCCGTCGGGCATGTTCGGCGGCGCCGAGTCGGTGGGACGCCGCGGTCACCGCGTGGCGCCGAGCCGCCGACCGCGCCAGCCCCAACCTCGTTTCGGCGGTCCCGCGACCATCTATTCACGTCACTAATTACCTGAAGAAATCACCCGATGACATCTCTCAGAGGAAGTCTTTTCAAAGAGTTTTAGATGTAGAAACTCTACTGATTAGTTTAACAGGATGCATCTTTCTTTTTTTTTTTTTGAGATATCGCTGAAGTATTATTTTCCGAAATACTTTCCGTATTACTGCGGGAAGTTAGTACTTATACCTACGTTTAATCAATTCTGTATTCATAAAAGATTTTCATAGTAGAACGCTATACTGATGTTTCTTCTGTCAGTTGTATAAGGCTGTATATAGTCCATGATACTGAACAACTTTCCCCATGTAGATAATAGAAATATTTAAAAAAAAAACTTTCCATAGAATTTTGGATTTCGACATAATTATGTTCCTTGGGAAAAGTTTATGACCTATTTTAGTTCACAATCATATATTGTATCCGGGAAAGCTCAAATTTCCTAATATTATATGCTCGTTATTACGAGCATATAATATTAGGTAAGTAATGTAGAGTTATTACTCTACATTACTTACTCTACCGTATTGCCGTGTCGTTTGGTTCTCGTTAGAGTAGAATAGGACCAATCCAAGTTTTCCCGTGGATGTCGTAGAAGGTGACTTAGGAAACAAGCTAAACAAAGCTTATAAACATCAATGAGACCTCTCCAACCCGTCTGGCCAGCGTGGAGAGTGTAGACCAAATCATCTAGCTACTCTGGCTATAGATGGCTCTGGTGGTACATAAAAGGGTCGTGCTCCTGTATTGGAAACTAAAAGGACCTGATGATGATGACTTCTTCTACCTCACCTAAATGTAACATTAACCCTTGGGAAAGGTTGTAGAGTCATAAAGGTACTGAATTTTCTCAAATAGGCATAGACTACTACTACTAGATACAATAAAAAACATAGAATGTAATTTGAATGCAGAAGCATACACATTACGGGAATAGAAACTCCCGTGCAGATCGTAAAAGCCGATGGAGGGAACGGGTGAGAATCTGAATTATGTTAAAAGGCGATGCGGAAGGCAACACATCACTATTCTGATTCTCATTCCAGGTGGTCAAGTTTAGCGTGCTGTTGGGCCCTTGCCCACCAGCACCACCGAATACTGTACCTAAGAGTATACAGAACGGAATTTCCTAAGGTCCCGCGCGATATGCGTCCCCGTTCCCCGTCCCCGCACGTCTTCCCCGTTTTCGTCTTGTTGAGGGGCGAGAGCGGGCGAATACACACTGCATGGCGCACGCGGGCGCACAAGAACGGGGGAGAGGTGCGGGGGTGGGGAACGGGGACGCATATTGCGCGTACCTTAGGAGATTCCGTTTTGTATACTCTTACTGTCTTCTGTGCCAGCACGCTAAACGTGATCTTTGTGTCTAACAGACCAAGGCTCTTCTACCCCATTACGAATAAAGACGTGGTAATGTATCACTATACTGAGCAGGCGGCTTGGTGACTACAAAAATAGTATGAAGTCGATTGCAAACAGTTTTCATATTAAAACATTGATGAATTATAGTTTCAGTGTTATTAATAGCATCACGAGATTATCGGTATGCGTTTGTAGTGTACGTACACGTATAAAATCGCGGAGTCGCATGCGCGGGCGCAGCTCAAACGTGACCGCAGCGTTGCGTATACAGTACCTACCTATGTATGTACATGTGGGGACGTTCTATTTGCGCAAAATTCATAGATCATTTTTGAAGGTGGGGCAAAACTTGGATATGCGCCTTTGCATCCTTTGACGACCTCCGTGGTGTAATGGTCAACACGCTAGTCCGCCAATCCGGAGGTTCTGGGTTCGATCCCCAGCCAGGGCAAGTTGGAAAATGGCCTTTTTCAAATTGTCCTGGGTCTTGGGTGTTTATCTATACATGTATTTATAATAAAATATAGTATCGTTGAGTTAGTATCCCATAACACAAGTTTCAAACTTACTTTGGGGCTAGTTCAATCAGTGTGATTTGTCCTTATATAACGTCTAACAAAATATACTGAAACTATTTTAAGGGTGGATTCAGTCCATGATACTGAACAACTTTCCCCAAGGAACATATGTCGAAATATGAAAAATTATTTTTGGCTTTCCCTACTAACTCTGTTCAGCTGATTGGTCAACTTGTATGGGAGGTCCAAAATTATTTTTCATATTTCGGTATATGTTCCTTGGGGAAAGTTGTTCTGTATTTTGGACTGAATCCACCCTTAAAATAGTTTCAGTACCTTTGTTAGACCCTGATATTTATATTATCTGATGCATATGCAATATAATAATATCTCATCATCTCAGCCCTTTTTTAACCCCCGACCAAAAAGAGGGGTGTTATAATAATTTATAAGGTTCTTTGTGTGTGAGTAACATGTATCTGTGGATATGCGTATCTGTGTGTTTTCCAATTTATTTTAAGTACGTAGGGAGGAAGGACATCCATCTATTAGGTGATCCGACGACCTGAGCAAGTTGGCAGGAAAACACTGGATGCAGGTCGCTTCCGATCGGTCGATTTGGAATTCCTTGGGAGAGGTCTATGTCTAGTTGTGGACTTCCTGTGACCGATATGCTATTACCAAAGGAAAGTGTAAATTCAGCCAAAATAATGAGTACCTTTAGATAAAGTAGTTACTAGTGGGTGCTAGTGGCTACTATCGCTGTACATACTTACGATAGATAGCTACATAGATCAACAATGTAAAATTGCTGCGGTCGTCGCAAATTGAGCCAGTAATTAGTAGTGTAATCTAATAGCTCGAATGTTTATGGTAGGATTACCACTATAAACATTGAGTAATTAGATTACAATGACTCAGATTCCCATTTACGTGTATGACAAAGTTTTTCAAAGTAGGTACACGTGATTCTTCTGAAAGTTACGCGAGACCCAGTGACGTAGCTAGGTAGCCAAGGGCCCTGGGGCAATTAATTAATGGGGCCTCACAGCTATCTAAACTAGTTAGGTTTTATCAAGTAAAATGTTAAATATACAAACACCTTAAAAATGCTAAGCTACTTCATCACCAGCTCTTTTTTCACATGATCGGTGGTGCAGATATCTCCAAATGCAATAATTATTGTGTGCACCTACATTTTTTTCACGATATTTCGCGTTATACAATGAGTAGCCGAAATCTATAGATTTGACATGATTTATTGACGTACCTAACATTAATATGAGTGATACTAAAATCAAATAAAATTGAACCACTATATTGACCAGTACTAAAAAGTTTATTAACATTAGCTTACTTACTCTTGATACAGCATACATTTTTAAACCGTTCTCGAAAAATAAATCTTGACTCGAATTCACCATAATACGCACATCGATGAATAATAAAACGCACATATAGCTATTTTTGTAATTGACAACACTGTCAACCCACAGAAAGAATTTAGGGGTATTCCCTAGGTATTACTTTCGAATTTCTCTCAACTGAGTTGCCTTGATTAAATTTGGGCTGCAACCTGTCATATTTATTTGAACATGGGAGAAATTTTCAAAAGTTTAATTCCGTCGAGATTTTGTGGTAAGGATTCGAGGGCCCCCTGAACGTTGAGGGCCCCGGGGCACTGCCTCACCTAGGTAGCTACGCCACTGGCGAGACCCTCCTATGGAATAGTCTTGGTGAGGGTGGTGACTGCGGAGGTTCTAATTATACTGTAAATAAAATAAAATATTACAAATAATGTCACTTGCCAATCATCATAAGGTCTTTTTTAGTCTCCACTGCAGGAGTAGGACCCTCTGTGTACTACCAGAGCTATATACAGGGTTATTTTTAATTAACCGGAAACCTTTTTGGAGCAAGGTCAGTCCGTGATACTGAACCACTTTCCATAAAAACAATTATTGAAAAACGAAAAAAAATCGACTTTCCGACGAAATTTTGTTTTCGTTTTTCGATAATTGTTTTTATGGAAAGTGGTTCAGTATCACGGACTGACCTTGCTCCAAAAAGGTTGCCGGTATGCCACCGCAGCCACCGCACCGCACCGATAGCCAGAGCAGCCAGAGGATTTGGCCTACACTCTCCACGCTGGTCAGACGAGTTGTAGAGGACTCATTGATATTTATAAGCTTTGTGTAGCTTGCGTTTCCTAAGTCGCCTTCTACGACATCCACGGGCAGACTTGTAGTTGTCCTATTCTACTCCGCCGGGAACCACACGGCTCTCACTTGTTAATAAACATGTCCATTTTGAACGTCATTGGGTAGGTATTCGCATCGCAAGTGCAAAAGAAGCGTCAACAAGCTGCAATGCAGCATTTTCTTTACACTCGTACAATTTAAATTAGATGAAAAAAAATCAGTAGTGACATTGAAATATGTCAATATATACATTTTGTATGTACTCGTACCAAATAACATAAGTGTGGTCAATTTTTTAAGAGGGGCCCGCGGCGTGCTCAAGCCAGACTGTTTTGTCTTTAATGTAATCATCGGCACTATGATAAGCCTTCTTACAAAGTATTTTCTTAAGATAAGCTTTGAATTTACTGTCATCAAGGACCAATTCTGGCTATTATAAAACGGTGTACACTTTCCCTTATACGACTTACTGACAAGATCGAGGGTGTTTGCTTCTTTACCGCCCTTATCTGTTTACCACAACATTAGCACGTGTTGCGTACTCAAGTATAGGAATGTTTTGCCCGTATCATGACATGATACTCATGATGCGTCATATGCCTAAAATATGTTGACATTGTCTCTATTTTTACAGCGTTCAGTTTAGAAGTGATCCTATCGGTATATTTTGTATGTGCTATCGGCCAAAGATCAGTACTTAAGTTGAATGCATACCGTTTTTGCCTGGATAACACGAGTCTATATTCTGTTCTGGTCTAGAAGAAAAGGAAAACGTAGTATCTGTGATCGAGAGATACGACCGATAAATTTTGATATTTAAAAAAACCTACTTCAGTACCAGAAAAACTAAATATTCAAAAAGTTGTAAACTTAGACGATATATTTTTTCTAGGTTTTTTTCGTTTAAAAACCAAACCACACATCCGATTTTCATAAAATTACTTATACCCTTTCAAACAAAAAGAATTTTCCAAATCGGTCCAGGGGTCTTCGAGTAATCGGGGAACAAACATAAAAAAAGGTTCCAACAAATTGATAACATCATCCTTTTTTAGGGTTCCGTACCCAAAGGGTGCAAACGGGACCTTATTACTGAGACTCCGCTGTCTGTCCGTCTGTCCGTCTGACACAGGGCTCTATCTCTTGAACCGTAATAGCTAGGCACTTGAAATTTTCACCGATTATGTATTATTGTGGCCGCTATAACAACAAATACTAAAAATAAAAAAAATAAAAAAATTAAAGGGGGTCGTCATACAAGAAACGAGTTTTTTTCAGCGTTTTTAACTAGATCTTTATAATGGCATTAACTAGATACTTGAAATAAATTTTCACAGATTATGTATTTCTATGACCGCTATAAAAATAAGTACTAAAAATAAAAAAAAGTTAAAAATTAAAGGGGTCGTCATACAAAAAACGTGTTTATTTAGCGTTTTAAAACATTGTACGGTGGTACAGAACCCTTCGTGTACGAGTCTGACTCGCACTTGCCCGTTTTTTAAAGTCGGTTATTAACTGGATCGTATACTTTAGTAACTTCGATTCAATTCAATCATTTATTCAATTGAATGGAATTTACTTTTAACTTTCAAAATATTTTTTCATCATCATCATTTAGTAAATGACGATTGACGAAGTTCTGAGGTGACAAACACTAAAAAAATGTACAACCGAACAGATCACCTCCTGCAATCTGAAGTCGGTTAAAAAATCTTTGATCCAAAGGAACTTTTGGTAGTATAGGAAATGAAAACTAAACAATGCGCCCAATTTCCGGAAAAAATGCTGACCTCTATCTCTAAATACCTTCACTTGCAGTGAGTGTAGTACAGGTTGGACAATGGCACACAAACTCGTGTAAACTAGCCATAATGTTTTCAGTATCTTCAGATTAAATCTTTATTTCTAACGTGGTTAGAATAGATTTTCCTAGCTAATACGAGTATACTAATAAAAATATTTTCCGATGATTTGTCTACCACGGTTTTGACTCTTATGTATTCTGTGCCACGGTCGTCCAATTTTTATCTTTAAAAATCGAATCGTCATTGTGTGCATGTTACGTACAGTTACTGTACTATGAAAGACATGCACATAATGACTGTGACAATACGATTTTTGATATTATTCGATTTTGTAGAGATACGTAATGGAGTGTTTTGACAAATTCTCCATTTCACACACTATAGTCTATAGTGTGCAGTAAGTAGTGTTGACTGCCTCCGCGGTCCAGTGGTCAAGGCGTTTGCATTGTGATCCGGAGGTCATGGATTCAAATCCCACTGGGAAGCATACGTTGTGAAAAGTTGTTTCCAGTCTGTGAATCAAGTGTAAGTCTGTGTAATCAGGTGATTCAAGCCTGCAATATCCTAATATTGCAGGCTTGAATCACCTGATTATCCGAAAAGAAAGATGATTCCGTGCTTCGGAAGGCACGTAAAGCCGTTGGTCCCGAACGCCATCTAGCGTTTGTACCTATCCTAGAATTGGTTCTGGTTTACCCTTTGGGTTGCGGAGGTCAGACGGCAGTCGCTCTGTGTAAAAACCAGTAACCTTGTCAAATCGCCTAGGTTAGGTAGCGGACCCCGGGCTCTGAAGCGTAACCGCTGACGATGCAACCGGGAATACGCTCGGATGATGATGAGTCTACTCGTATAGTATGCAGTAAGGTTACTCCAAAAGCGGTACACAAGACGTATACAGACTGCGTTTCCGTGGTTGAGTGTCAGGCAACATTTAAGCCTATTAAGGCTATGTATTAACATGATGATAAAGTCTATTTTGTTTGACATACACTATCGGACGACTAATTTATTATTTTATAGGGTAACCCCCAGGTTTTCTCACGATATTTTCCGGAAGGCAGTTGAAGTTGAGCGTACATGTGTACCTACAAACTCAGAGGTACAGAGGAATGATAAGATACCTGTGCCACCTCACATAGTGCGTGACGCGCACGGTGGCACAGGTATCTGATTAAGGCCGTACCTAAATTTTCCGGGGTCCAGTGCTGCCCCCATTTAAAATAAATCTTTAAAAAAAAGGAGACATCATTTAAAATTTTGTTACTACTAAGGTCTAGATAACCCTTCAAAGTATTTTATGAACTACTGTTTACAGTTTAAAGTGAAAACGTTAAGCTTTACTACGCACATTTGCGAAAAACGGCCACTTTTAGCAAATGTGCGTAGAAAAGCTAAACGTTCTCATTATTAACTGTAAACAGTAGTTCATAAAATATTTTGAAGGGTTACCTAGGGCTTGGTACTAGCAAAATTTTTAATGGTGTCACCGTTTTCTTTGAAATGATTTATTTTAAATGGGGGCAGCACTGGACCACAGCCAGTGCCTAAACTGCTAGGCCAGTGGCCACCACCGCTTCTCAAGCTGACTTATTTTTCCATCTTATTTTGCCAGTTCCAGGAATCATTTTAAAACGTCGGGTCTCCGGTGTCATCATTAAATGGCGGTTGTCCAGGCAGCTTGAAAAATCTGACACCGGTATCGGACACTTATAGACACGAAAAAGAAACGAAGAAATTTAGTCCACTCAAAGAGTGATCTAAAAGCAGGTGTAGAGTGCGTAAGCTGGAACCTAAGCAATTTCTTCAGAAATTTGTTCAGGATGCTTAGAGAGTAAACATACTAAAAATCTCCGCATCTAGGAGGGGAGCCGGAGTGGGGGGAGGGGGTTAAAGTTCCCACTTTTGTGTTTTTCGCTAATATCTTTAAAACAGTACGTTGTAGAGAAAAAGTGTCTTCCACATAATGAAAGCTAATAAAATTGTCTACAACTTTTATACAAAAAAATTTTTTGGATTCCTAACCATTTTTGACCTACACGTTCTGGAAAAGTGAAATTTTCAAAACAAAAAACGACTTACCAAGCACTACCTTTCGTCTTCTACTTCAATCGTGTTATTTCGGGATGAAAAATAGCCTGCATGTTAATCCAGGTCCTAATATATCTACACACCAAAATTCATACAAATCTGTTCAGCCATAGAGCTATCGAAAGATTTTTCATTTTTTATTTTATTTTATATCTTCATCCGTTTAAGCCGTGAAGGTCCCGACAAGGGTTCTTCTGCCAAAGCACCCTCATCTTCAGTGGAGGGTTCTTGCTGGCGGGGTTCTACGTCAACTTCAACATCGTCCTCGTCAAGAGACACACCGTTGAGACATTTCCCTTGGCAGTGCAGGCATGCCGCAGAACATTTGACCATTGCTTTCCAACATCTACATTTGCCACTACTACAATAGCGCAGCGGCAAAATATTGTTTTTAGTAGGATCTCTGGTGCGGTCGAATCTTCAGTTGTTATTGGCACCAAGCTGTCTCCTACATGTTTCCATCCCCACTCTTGGGGAGGTAGCTCATTCCCAAGCCACAGCTGCACTTGGTGGTAGTTTCGCCGTAAATGCTGTTTAACTGGGTTCTCAGTTGGGAGGGAGCTGAAGTCAGACTTAATCTTTACCACTGATCTCATGAACAACTGAAGGTACTGGTTGAGGGAAGTCAGTCTTGTTGGTGGCCCATACCATTTGAGAAAGCACATCTTCCCAGCGTCTTCAACTTCACTGTGCATGGAGGCGGGGTTGTAAAAGATTGCTGCTGCTTCTTTGATGATATCTGACTTCAAGTACAGTTTTGAGAAACCCACTTTGCTTCTTCTGAAAGTTGCAGATGTTGTATCGCATGAATGTAAGAACAGGATGTGTTCATATCCAAGCTGCTGCATCTCTTGGGTGGATAGTGCAATTGTTTTGGTTTATCTTTGGCCAGGTTTCTGCAGCAGAATGTCTTAGGTGTGAGGAGTGGAAGCTATCAAAAGCCCAGCAAGGTCCACATCCTCACCAACGACAATAATAGTTCCACAGCAGTTTTCACGATAAAGACGTCAGCATCATCGGAGGCCTGGCGAGTTTGTATTCCATTTTCCTGAAGCTTTGTCTGCAGTAAGGAAATGAGCTGACTTTTGTTGTTAGGATTAGATAAGAAATCTTCTTGTTTCACTAGTATTGATGTGCTCCAAGACAAATTGATATCAGCTGACCTCCTCAGTTTGTAGCGTCGCCTCTGTTCGTGTGACTTTGTACTGTTTGCTGAGTTTGTGTACCCATCGGTTTTTTCTTGTACATGATACGCACATAAAAAACAATTACTCTTGAAATCGAATTGTGAAGCTGAAGACCTAACTGAGACGGCCCTGCTTCTTTCTAAGTGTTGGATGCATCCCTTACATCTTTATAAATTGTTTTAGCTCGGGTGTAATTTTTACGACAATTCGAGTGAAATAAAACGGATGTAGAACCACGCAAAATGTGGTGGTTGTCATCTTTCCGTTCTTGACTAGCTTTGATAAGACCCTGTATTCCCTTTTCTTTCACCTTAGTGACGTTATCACTCCCTTTCACGACGTCCTCGTCACACACAGGACACTTATTAGTATTCATTGCGGATAATCCGATTCGTAACTAATAAGGTTTATAGATCAAAGAATCTTTGGCTTTGTGGCTGCTCCCCTGCGTTACCGGGTAGGCTACTGCCAAACAGGTCAAAATGAAATGAGACGATGATAACATAAGCCCGAAGGCATGGATGATAATGGGAATGGGAGTTTTAGCCAGCAAGATCGCGTTTTCTGTGACAGTGGGCATCGGAGATATGGAAAGAAAAGTGGCGACCCGCCTTTGCTCCATTACCCGCTTTTAGTCCAAAACGCTTTTTCTGTGAAAGTGGGCATCGGAGATATGGAAAGAAAAGTGGCGACCCGCTTTTGCTCCATTACCCGCTTTGAGTCGAAAATGCTATCTCAAACTGTTACCGCCTTCACCGTTTGGAGGTACTCCCAGCTTATGCTATCAATAAAATACCTAATTTATAGTTTTCAACATCAGGTAATGCCCGTCACGCTGTAAAACATTCATTTTCAGTATTTTTGAGCGTGATGCTCGAAAACTAATGAGAATTTCGAAAAAGTTTATAGGATAAAAGTTGTAGACAATTTTATTAGCTTTCATTATGTGGAAGATACTTTTTCTCTACAATGCACCGTTTTAAAGATATTAGCGAAAAACTAAAAAGTGGGAACTTTAACCCCCTCCCCCCACTCCGGCTCCCCTCCTAGATGCGGGGATTTTTAGTATGTTTACTCTCTAATCATCCTGAACAAATTCCTGAAGAAATTGCTTAGATTCCAGCTCACGCACTCTACATCTGCTTTGTTGAGTGGACTAATTGGAACCATCTCGTGCTTCCCGTCTACGTATACCTATCTCAGGCTTACTTAAGAAACTAAAGTTTTAATAAGAATTGTACCTATGTATCCGACATTTTCCATACAAAAACCGATAACGGTTTTCACTTACTCCGACTTTTACAATTCCCGAAAATGTTGTAGATATTAACTACGTACGTACTACTATACTAACGTATAAGTTGCATGTTATTTTAATCTAAACATCCATTTTTTGTTGTAAAAACCTTGTCAACTTAACTTTTAATTTCTAAATAAATAGAACCAAATCATTAAAAAATCTAAACTTATGAGCCTAATTTAGGGTGACGTGGGTTCACAATTTGCAAAACTGTGCAAAAAAATAATAAATAAAACACTGCGAAATATCGTCGAGCCCGGCTCCGACCCTTCCTCCGCTCTCGAAAAATATTTCGCAGTGTTTTATTTATAATTTTTTTTGTATTATATTTATATTTTTTTCTGTAGCTAAAACGGATAGATATTGAGATAAAACATTTTTTGGTATAATTTTCATATAAAAAGGTGATTGTATAAAATAGTAATACGTATTATAAAGGCAAATTTAGGCAAATTTAAAGGTATGTTTGTGAATTTTATCTATCAAGCCAAAAATGCACAATCGTGTTTTGGCTATAGTGGGTGTCTGTAAAAAATCCTTAAGATTTTTATGTAAATTTTTTGAGGAATAAACTGTAGTAGTTTAATAACAGTGATTTTTCAAAAACACGCACAGTATTGCAAATTGTGAACCCATGTCGCCTTAAAGTATTTTATACCAAAATTGTCAGAAAATAGTGATGGCCCAAAACAATAATTTTACAATAATTATTGTACGCTTGTGCAATAGGTAGTACTTATGTTGGGTTCAAAGATCAATGTTATGAATATACTTACTATGTAGAGTATGTAAGATTCAATAGTAAGTATCTAATTCATGTATTGGCTAGCGATTGTTCCTAAAGTATAAGTACCTACAAAGAACATGTAATATTTTGAATATACTACAGTACGTTCTCTTCGTCAATAAAAATTCTTCTAGCTACTTCCACAATGAAGTTTAGAGGTGTCAAAAGTACCTGGAATTGCTTGCTTCTTTGTTTGTTTGCTTTTAGTATACTTGGCGTGCGACATCAGGGATAAATATTACTTTTCATTAAGGGAGTCAGCGAAACACAAAACGTAGTTTCCCAACTCACCGCTTGTGTTCCGTCTGAATCCGATGGATTGCATCGTATTTTTAAAACCGTCGCCGTGCAGCGAAAAGTAAGATATAGCGGGCACTGTGAAGGAAGACCCATAGCAAACCTCTTTGCCTACACCCCGACGATCTACGCGTGCGCGAAGAGCAGCTCAAGTGCTGTCACCCTGATTTGTCTTTGACAGTAAGATTTTGGTTTGTAATAAAATGGCGAGCTCGCGCGCGGTGATTTGAATTTTTTTTGCTGCTCGCTATAACTGGCGCCCAACGTGATTGTTTTACGCAGAAATTAGTAGATAAAGTATCATAAATTCGTCAAGATTTAAAATGTTAAGAGGGCGCCTGATGTTGATAATCTAAATTTTGCTCCCGCTTCCACGCACACAAATTTACTCTAGCCGAAGCGAGACAGAGAGCTATGCGGGGCGTAGTGAATCGCGGCGGGTCAATGAGGCTGGTTTACGCGTTTATGGTTTTGAGGTTTTTTTCGTTTTACATAGAATATTTAAGAGTTATTTAACAAGTAAGACATATGATGACTGCTTTATGTTTAATACAATTATAATCCAAAGTTACAAGAGCTAATTTATTGTATTTCTTGAATACTTTCTGTTTTAATATAATTCACCAAAAATTACAGCCAAAATGTGCGAGCAAGGCTCGTATACATACTCCCAACCCCAAAAGATTAAAGATAAATCGGTAAGGAACCGCCACTTGACAAGATAGTGATAAGATAATGTAATTAAATTGACTGTAGGTAGGTAATATTATCGCACGCTTCTTCTTGATACAGCTGGCGTTGCCTGCCCTTTGCTACGGCTTCCTCCCTGCTTGGTCCACTTGAACAGGAAGCTTAAGATGGCATGCTAATGATGATGATATGATATCTTGATATGCTTGACCCACATGATAGAAGTCAGAAGACATGATCTTGATGTTGTTGCTAAATAATTTGATTAGAGAATATTCTTTTCTTGATTTGTTTGTGATTTTTTGTGATCTTGATATGTTGATATATTGATATCGTTTTATGTGAAGTAGTTTATTATTACAATTATCTGCTGTCCGATGAAATAAGTAGGCACGCAGTTTTTGCAAGCTAGCGAATTCTTTCTACTGGCCTTGTTCAATGTCCATGTCGTTGAACTTCCGATATTGCATTTAAACATGTGTTCTCTAATGAATGCAAGTAGGCATTTCTTGAATGTATCGTATGATGCTTTTCGTAATTTGTACGAATAAATATCTTGATGAATTGTATGTTGGATTGCCCGTAGATTTTTTGTAAATATTCTTGAATTAGGTATTGACACAAAATTACTCCTTCTGAGTATATTCTTGATGAATGCTAGTACCACATTGAGTTGAACACAGTGTTAGTAGTTTAGTAAATAATCCTTGCTTATATTCTTGTCCTGTCCTTCTCGACAAGACGAAGACTCCACCACACTGTTCGCGGCGTAACTTCAATGTTTAATTGATATGTTGATATGGTGCTTGTTGCTGACTACACTACTGCTTGCAGCGAAGCTCAAATGTTTGATAAATGTTAATATATATGTCCAGCTGAACGACGAAGACTTCCCACTGCCTTGTTGCTTGTAGCGAAGATCCAATGCTTGATAAATGATAATGATATGTCCAGCTGAACGGAGAAGACTCCACCACCTTCCTGCTTGTGGCGAAACTGTTGATTGCTTATGTTCAAGCAAGACAACGAAAAGTCTACAACCTTGCTTGTAAGGTAGGTAGCGTCAGAACTTCCTTGATAAATTGGTGATAGATGTTTGATTTAATAACACTGTGGTTTCACTCAAGGTGGTTGACAAATGATTTATGCTCGTTCTTGGTAGCTACAGTTGTTTTGTTGAGCAGCTTCGTTTCTTTCCATTTTGCGCTGATTTGTGTTCGGAGTCCTCACGCACGATTTATACGCCTTCTCAATTCAACTGGGGAGACCCGCTTGTGAGAGGCCAGTAAACCGATTCGCTATAGGTATTGCAAAAGGGCCCGAAATCCATCCGGCTCGAAGGACCATTATGTACGGCGCAGGCTTCGGTTTTACCTAGGCCTACGCCATACACGAAGAGATGCTGATGTTGTATGATGTTATGGAGACACAAGACCACGTCACGTAGAAACTGGTTTATTGTTCATAAGTGTTACATGGTGTAGAGTTAGGTGTCATGGGTCCTTTCTTAATTGCTGCTCGATAATATCTCATTAGAATGCATTATCAGAATTAAAATGTTAAGTAAAAACAGCTGACACGCGAACTACATTGTATGTAGTCGCGTGTAGCCAAAATGTGCGAGCATGGCTCGTACATGTACACTAAAAATGTCAATATTACGAGTGGTCAATACCACTCGTGCAAATCCTTTGCGTACGGCCTATTAAAATGCGCCTTTTTGGAAACGCTCGCGTAAACCATTCGTAATAGGACTTCTGATTTCAAAAATAGCGCTCTAGAGGTCCTGTTAAAAGTATATATATAGTTATTAAGTTAAGTGCTGTTCCGTGCTGACAGATATGTCACCCAGTGGCAGATTTGCAGGCCTAGCCGCTCTAGGCCCCAGGCCATGTGCCGCTCCTTTCTACCCATCATATAGACCAGATACATAATTAATGAATTTACTTTATGGCCCGTTTAAAGTGGCCACAAATTGGACCACTTTTAATTGATTTAGAAAATTGGTAAACGTTAATTAAAAGCTGCTACAAAAATAGTTATTTAGGAAGATTATAAGCATAAGGCACGCGAGCCTTTAATACTTTAAGATACTTTGCATTTTAGTTATTTCTTGTTAATCTTGTTATTATCAGTGATTTGGCACGATTTGCCGCCCTTCATATCTGGCCGCCCTAGGCCCGGGCCTACTGGGCCTTAGGGCAAATCCTTCACTGTCCTAACCCTAATGATGCTTTTAACCTTGTCTTGATAAAAGCTTAGAATCAATCGCACACTTACCATAAAATGTTAATTACACTATTTGAGCTATGTGTGATATGGTAGTCAAATGCAACTGCGGAAGATTCCGTATACAGGGGGTTATAATTTCTACAACTTTACTACACAATTAACGCTCAGCACGCGTATGTTCATTTGTAACTTTATGCGCTGAAATAAGGCTGTGCCTTCATATGATATAAATTATTTTCTAGTTCCTATACAAAGATGAGAGAGAACCTAAATTTTCTTTTTTGCGTACTTATGACTGCAAGTTATTACAAGCTTTTCGCCTGTCCCGTTGTCTGTGTGTCCGTAATCAAATCTTGAAAGCTAAATTAGAACCACTTTCCGTTATTCGATCGAGCCAAAACTAAGGTACATTATACCTCTTTGCTAAAACTTTACACTTTAAACTTTTTAGTTCATTGGATTAGATAAGTTACTTGTTTTTAAAAATATTTTTTAATTATTATTTGTTTTATGGACTATTGCTGGATTACGAGCAGTCGTCTTCAATCTTCAACACCCGCTTTCGCCTAAAGAGGTCACACTTCTCAGATTTTTACGGTCAAGTAACTATACAATTATTATTTTTTTTAAACTACAAAAAACTTGTAAGAAACCAGTCAAGTGCGAGTCGGCCTCGTTCAAAAAGGGTTCATTCAGTACCTCCGTACAATGTTTTAAACGCTGAAAAAAACACGTTTCTTGAATGACGACCCCTTTTATTTTTAACTTTATGTTATAGCGGCCACAGTAATACATAATCGGTGAAATTTCAAGTGGTCTAGCTATTACGGTTCAAGAGATAGAGTACTGTGACAGAAGGACGGACGGACAGTCAGAGAAGTTTCAGTTTCAGTTTCAGAACCCTAAAAAAGGAGGAGGTTATAAATCAGCTATATTTTTTTTAAGTTTATTATAACCTCATAACTCCGTCATAAATCTATTTGAAAATATTTTTTTTTTTAAAGGATAGGACTTCCAGATTGGTCCAGTAGTTTGGTTTTAAATCACAATATCTGAAACAAATATATTATCCAAGTAAGTACACAAATTTTGCTGTTCTGTGACTTTGTAATGTTTACGATAGTTAGAATCTTAATCGCTTCTTTGTTTTGAAAAAAATACTATGGCTGATCCAATGAACAATAAATCACAGAGGGCAAATAGAGGGGCTAATTAAAAGCTAAAAAGAAGAGATTTAAAGCGTTCAATGGAGTTCTTGACGTCACAACATCAAGTTGATTAATGGTCAATGTTATAATCAATTGGAAATAAGTGCTCAGCGCATATTTTTTTGCTGGTTCAGACTATGATGGAACATGAGATACTGTTTGAAATAAAAATACAGCAAAGTTCAGGACTAACTCTAGTCATTAAATGTTTCAAAAACACGATTGCTTAAAATTTTTTCGATAGAAAAAATTTAGAAATTGCTTCCAAATCACCTCCAAATTATACTAAAACGGCTAGTATTCAAGAAATACAATAAATTAGCCCTTGTTACTTTGGATTTTAATTGCTTTTAACATAAGGCAGTCATCGTATGTTTTATTTTTTAAATAACTCTTATATATTCTTTGTAAAACGAAAAAACCTAAAAAAACCACAAACGCGTAAATCAGCCGCACCGTTCCCGTCCCCGCATAGCTCGCTGTCTCGCTTCGGCTAGAGTAAATAAGCGGGAGCAAATTTTAGATTCTAGCCTCTGGCGTCTTAACCCCACAAGTAAGAGAATACATACATATGAGTAGTCCGCCCCGAACTGTGAACTCGCGACCTATAATACAAAAAACATGATCCGGTGGCTCTCATTTGAAATTAATTGTTTAATTATAAAACCTGATAAGTAATTAAAATTCTGCTACCTATTCGGAATTATATACTTAGCCCTTTAAATTTTATTTTATACACAGACGTGCTTTTACGCGGTGGCAGCGGTACTTGCAGCAAGTGAGAGTTTGGTCGGTGCAATAGAATACATATATACACAGGTATGCTATCACGCCTGTTTCCCACAGGGGTAGGCAGAGACTATGGACCTCCACTTGCTACAATCCTGACAGACCTACCTCGCTTGTAAATGAAAAAAAAAATGAAAATGAAATGTAGTTTATTGCTTAGAATGTGGTACAACTTTGGTGGTACGTTAAAGTCATGTAGAGTCTTACACATTTAGTCATCAGTGACATGCAACAGACATTGGTATATCAATTGGAACAAATTTTATTTATTGTCAATTAAAATTCTTGTATTAGTCAAATTATCATTATAGAATTCATATAATTTATAGATGCGGATGAAAAGTCTAACACTTCTTTACCAGCCAGTCATACAGTTTTTGTTTAAATGATTTAAGACTATGTATTGATCTAATATTATAAGACAGATCATTGCTTCATCTACACTCATCAATTTATTCATGAATGTCACTTCGAATACTTCTTACCTCTCCTTATCGAGAACGTCTGCAAGATTGCAGATAAGATGATCGCAGATATGAGAATATATAAAGCCGACCCCAAATAGGGAGAAGGCTAGGATGATGATATGCAATAGAATAGAATCGCGTTAAAAATATGCAACATTTCCATAAAAATTTTCTGGTCAGGTCTTCCTTTTCGTTTTTCCCTTTACCTATATATACCTTTAGGTGGGGTCGGTTCTCATTGTTCTACTTCGCCGGGTGGTTCTGGGTTGTCAGTTTAAATTTTACTTTTTCAGTGCTCGGATCATACTCGTCCACCACGGGGCAGGGCAGCAACCCTTTGCCACGTATATATCTCCAACTCCAGCTCCTTGTGAATGACATAGTCGTGGTCCCTTCGCACCACATGCCCACACAATCTTTGATGGGTCTCTATTAATTTTTTACTTTTAGAAGACACTTTTGCCTTTTGTGAGAGGGGAGGATTTTGCCCAACAATGGGATATAAACAGTTTCAAAAAAAAGGAGACACTTTAAGAATGTCTCTCACAAAATATCCGGTCAGGTGAACTATGAGGAGGAGTCAATTTCCTTTTCCTTTATCATACAAAAGGGTTTTCTTCTTCATGTGCATGGTCTTCGGCAGCCAGAAGCCTTAATTGCTTTAAGGCTTCTGGCTGCCGAAGACCATGATCACGCCAGCCTTTAAATGTTATTTGTTAGGAATAAAGAAGCAACAAAACTGAAGACAGGCTCTCAAGTTCTTTGGCTTGTATCCAGGCTGTAATATAATTCTCAAAACAAAATTTAGAAGAATGTAAGAACGACAGAACAACACCAGGCAACAAGCAAAAAGTAAGATTATAAGAAAAAAATATTTAAATTTCTCATACCAAATTACATTGAAACATACGAGTACGTTGTTGTGACGTTGTATATACCTATATTTTTGTAATCCTTTTTTATACCATAACAAAAATACATAGGTACTCATCTTTTAAAAAAAATCCAACTACAATCACCACCCCTACGGCTATACAGTTAATTCCTCTTCCACGTGTTTAGTAAATACCGACTTGCACAGAGGACGTTGCTGCCCAGTGGTGATTATGGGCAGTGGGGGAGCCTACTCCAGCAGTGGACTGGCATAGAATCTGGTAAAGTATCTAAAAGACTGCCGTTTGAAACATACCTTATGTTGTTATCAAATCGGTCGTTATACGCGAAATTACGAGTTTTGCTATAAAACGGGCGATAAAACTGATGGCTGTATTTACATTCATTGCGAACGGACTAAGCCATAATCAGTGATAACTACGTCACTTTGACGCCTTCCAAACTGAGTATACTATAGATACATTATCACGTCTTCATCCCTAACGGGGTAGGCAGAGTAAGGCCGTAAGACCGTTAGACGAGAACCGAGCAAAGTGGGGTTTCTCAAATAACAATCGATGCGACTGTGGAGCTGTTCAAACCATGGCCCACCTACTATCTATCGTGTCCCAGCTGCCCAACCCCTTGTACAATAGACGACCTAAATTCGGCTAATGACAGGGGAGTAAGTGTGGCCACACATTGGTCCACACTTATTTAATAATTTTAGCCATTCCGACTCGCTAAGAAGAAGAGAAGCTGTAACACCCAAAGGCTACGTTTTGCGTGACAAGGAAATCACAATACCATTCTAGTCTGTACTAGAATGGTAGAAACTGAGCAGGTACTACGTAAATTTATACATACTAGTAGATACCGCAAACCACGTACCCACAAGGTGGTCAGACGATCTGACTAACGAAGCTGGGCAGCGCTGGACGCAAGCCGCTCTAGATCGGTCATTTTGGAAATCCCGTCGGAGACGTCTATGTCCAGCAGTGGACGTTATGCGGCTGAAATGATGATGATGATGATAAGATACCGGAAAATTACTAGCTATTACAATTATTGGAACATGTATTAAAAGATCGTTGCAGGACTAGAATTTAAGATGGTTGGTACATAGCTACTTCTTGTTTTGAAAAAAATATTAGCGATAAGTTCAATGAAAAATATAGCTAGAGAAATACGAAAACTTGACGTTGACAGAAGAAAATGTACCTTTGTAGATAATATAATAAAAAAGCATTTCAAATAATTACTAGAATATCGAACGTCACGTAATTAATATTTTGATGAATAGGCGTGAGAAACGTTCTGGTTTCCCGACCGCTTGTTAGATTTTTTTTCATGGTCGTGGAAATGCTTTCAGTAGGTAAATATATGAGCTTTTGTTTGCCTCCGTGATCCAGTGGTCAAGGCGTTTGCCTTGTGATCTGGAAGTCGTGGGTTTAAATCCCACTGGGAAGCATATACTTTGTAAAAGGTTGTTTCCAATCTGGTTAGGATATTGCAGACTAGCTGCAATTGCAGATTGCAGACACATCGATATTGCAGATTATCCGAAAAGAAAAATGATTCCGGTTTGTCAGGATCGTAGCAAGTGGTGTAAAATTATGCATGTAAAATTACATAATTTTTAACAGTGTATATAGTTGTTGTATTATTTGTGTATATGGTTATTGTATATTATTTGAACCAATGAGTAATATATAAGACAATGATTTGAACCCTCTTCCGTACACGAACAAAAACCATGACCACGTGACCACGTCAAAAAACGCGAATATTGACAGTTCACTTAATTTGGATGGTCATGCGAATCAATGAGCCAGTCCCACTTAACACTCGAGGTGCTAACTGCCCAGCAGTTTATGAAGTACGAATAGTACGAGGAATAGTGCGATCAACCCTGGTTTCTAAGACAATGGTGTTTCAATTCTAATAATGCTTTCAAAAGCGGAAAACATCATTATCATCCGAGCGTATTCCCGGTTGCATCCTCAGCGGTAACGCTTCAGAGCCCGGGGTCCACTACCAAAACCTAGGTGATCTGATGAGGTTACTGGTATTCACACAGAGCGACTGTCATCTGACCGCTGCAACCCAAAGGGTAGACCAGAACCAATTCTAGAATAGGTTTAAACAAACGCTAGATGGCGTTCGGGACCCACAGCTTTACGTGCATTCTGAAGCACGATCCATTTCTTATTTCATTGTTTAATGTGAGTACTTTAGTATCTACTACTGCATCTTGAATGCCTAAAACCCTATAAAAATATCGTATGGCTTTACGACATCCAATAATACGAGAAACTAGTGGATGGAACTGGAATTAAATAGAGAGAGTCTTGGTAGGAGGATAGACCTTTGCCCGAAAGTGAGATAATACAGGTTAAAAAAAAACTTGATTATCAGATTACTCAGTTTGAACTCTAGAATTTTTTTTTATACATTAGGAATATTCTTTCCTGCGGGCGCTTGCAATCCCATCCCAATCCCAACTAATATTATAAATGCGAAAGTGAGTTTGTATGTTTGTTTGTTTGTTGGTTTGTTTGTTTGTTTGTTACCTCTTCATGCTTTATCTACAAAACCAATCTTCTCGAAAATTCGCATACACATAGTTAGGAGTACTGAGAAGGACATAGGGTACCTTTCATCCCGAAAAAAGTTTTAGTTTTCCCAAGGGATTTGGGTAACGCGAGCGAAGCCGCGGGCAAAAGCTAGTGATTTATAGATTTACCCTTCAACGATATAACTGTACATAGAAATTGGATTGCATCAGTTGCATGGGTATGTCGTTGGTAGGTAGGTATTCTTCACCTCCGCATTTTACTGTTTAATATCAATAAATTATTGTTTCACATTACTCTCTACATCGTACTAACATTTATTTTTTAGCAGAATTCCTGTCAACCAAAGGTAGCCTGTAAGAAATTGCCTTGGCGATAAGGCCGCCTATTGTATACTACTTATATACCATACTATACATATTTTTTAATATTATTTATAATGTTTGTTTGGTGCAATAAAGTGTTACTTACTTATACTCGCTCTCTTGCAGAAATCTTGGAAAATTCCTAAAGTTAATCGGAAAAATCGGAAAGGGGCTCCGGCTCTCTCACTCACCGAACGAAGCATAGAAGTGGTGAAGCTACTACTCAGACGTCGATTTTCTGTGAGAATGTGGTTCTTCCCCGTACAAGCCGGCCCATTCAAGCTACTAAGAAAACTGAGATTTTCCAGAAGCGTGGCTCTACCACAACTATTCGGAAATAAAAAAAAAAGTGTACCATGGCCGAAACATCACAACAACCAGTCATCGTTCGGGAGCTCCGATATTTACACAAACAAAATGTTAGTGCATCGAATCAGTAAGCTTTATAACTAAACCGGGAGCATTGCTAAACGGCATGGAGGCGGACATCCGAAAACAGCAACATCACGTGATATGGTTTGAAAGGTGAAGGCTCGAATGCAAAGAAGTCCTCGCCAGAGTGCTGCAAAATTGGCGAAAAGTCTAAAAGTATCAGACTTAAGTATTCGGCGCAAACTGAAAAAATAAATAAACTGAAGCCCTACAAAATACAAAAAGTACAACAACTTACTTCAACGCAGAAGGCAGTCCGACTACAAAAAGCTCGAGCTCTGAAAGCCTTGCACGAACGTGGCGAGCGGGAAACATTGTTTTTTTTTAAATTTTAAAAAAATCTGTCCAACTGTATGTAAACAAACAAAATGATCGTGTTTGTTTGGCTGCAGGGCAAATTCAACGAGAATAAAGACGACAGAGTTGCCGTTCGTAAGCAAGCGCCTGCTTCTCTGTTATGGTCTGGGCGGCAGTGACGCGCAAATAGTCGCTCTCCACTCGTGTTTATCGAGAAGGCCCTCAAAGTCAACCAGCAAGCGTACCAGGAAAAGGTGGTAATACCATGAGCACGTAAGCAATTCAGCAAGAACAGCTGGACGTTCCAGCAACGCTCAGCATCGTCCCATAAAGCTCGCCTGACACAATTTTTTGACAGAAGTACGTTCCTCGGTTATTTCTACAGAACAGTGGCGTCCTTACTCTCTAGACTTGAATCCAATGGACTTCTCCGTATGGTCCATTTTGGAGGCTGCCGTGTCAACAAAAAGATATGAAAGTGTGGATACGCTGAAGGCAGCGTTTCGTTAGGAATGGAACAAAATACCGCAAACCCATCTTCGTGCAGCCTTCAATGCCTTTGCCGGAAGACTTGGTGCCATCATCCATGCCAAAGGAAGCTATATCGAACAATAACCGTAGTTGTCTTAAAATTCAATAGTTTTTTTAAGCATTTTGTTAATTTTTTTTATAAACCGTACCTTAATTACCAAGATACATCATTTTAAATTCGTAACAGTTCGAGTGACGGATTCTGTATACATTATTGTTAGATTATTGAAAAATTTCAAAATTTTGTTTACCAAATTCTACCGAAATTCTCACCTTTGGCACCTCGTACCTACAACGCGACGGAGCAAGTTGCCTTCTCACCGCAAACTCGTCATCGTCAGATTCCTTATCATTTGGTATCATTATTTGAATGGGTCGTCACGTCATTATTTGTATGGGTGTGGCCGGTGCCGTTATTAGCCTATTATGTGCCCGGTGCGACTCCTATTTGCACCTGTACCCCGTCTTTCGTCGCTGCCAGAAGTTACTGGACATGAGGCAACATTTAGTCCCTCGTGAAACATGTCTAGACTCCTATTTGCACCTTTGTTTATGGTTCGTTATTTGCACCAGTTAATATTATATAGAAATAAATAGGGCAGAATAGTTAGATATAACATAAAAGGCTTTGTGGTCGGTGGTCATTCTTGCGCCCCTACAGAATCTGCGGCCTGAGCATGGGCCCCGGCGGGCACCGCCCTAGATAATTATGACACTGAACTTACTTAGATGACGGCATGGATGAATCATGAAAGAAGATAATAAAGATTCCTTTTAGTTGGTACTCGTACCTACTTTTAAAACCATCGAGCTTCTCGAATTGGATAGTACCTAAAGCAACGCTGCAGCACGGCCGGTGCTGAAGCGTTCCGTCGCTCTCTCTCGCTCTAGCAAATGACGCTTCTGAGCGACAGAAAAGGATAGCAGCATAGGAAAGTGCTGTTCCGTGCTGATAGATGAGATCCAACCCTAAGTCAGTAGGTTAGCCATTTATAAGAAATTCGGGAGAAATAAAATAATACAAAAATAAATCTTTTTCTTACGGTTTTGTGTTTTATTAGTGATTTTGATTCCAAGATTTCAATATAGCTAATGGATACAAAATCAACATGTATATACTCGTATATACGGACAAACAAATCACAGATTGAGCTATAATAGCTCCAAAGTAAGTTTTGAACTTGTTTCATGGGATACTATATTTTACGATAAAAACTTATATAGATAAACGCCCAAGACCCAAGGCAAATTTAAAAAGGCCATTTTCCAACTCATTTGGTTGTTGGGAATCGAACCCAGAACCTCCGGAGTAGGTGTGTTTACTACGCCATGGAGGTCGTATAACCAGGCCTGTGTCACTTCCCGTTTAATAGGTATCGGAAATATACCTACAATATTACTAAGAGCGCGGCGGCACTCCAAGTGGTAAATTCAGTTATACGAATCGTTTGTCCAGAGTAATAAGAATGAAATTGGCTTGCATGGATGTCTAGGTATCTAAACGAAAAGGTACTGAGTTCTGACGTGAGCTAATTTGAACCATATTGCTAACCACATTGAGTAGATATTTCTTTGAATTTCTTTGCTGAGTGAGACTTCTGTACGGAGTACTCGTATCCTATTCTGGGGTTTAACCTTGAATAGAATGATAAAACAGTAAAAAATATTTATTTCCTTCATACAATCAACAAAATACAAAAAGAGAATCTTTGGTACGGTCATATCCGGAAGCTTAAGGAAGGAAACCGGCAAGCTACGTGGGAAACAAATGTATAGCCATGCCGCCTCCGCCGGGGCCCGGCAGACGTGGTAGACCCAAGAAGTGCTGGCTTGACGTCGTCAAGGATGCTATGCGTGCCAATCGTCTTACAAACAAGGATGCTCAAGATCGTGCGAAGTGGAGAAGAAAAAGCCGGAAAGCGGACCCCGGGCTTCGCAGTGTTGCAGCTGTGGATGCAACTGGGAATACGCTGAGATGAGAGAGAGAAAGGATGTTGGAATCTTTGGAGTGGCCCCAAGGGATCTGTCAGCATTTGATCCCCCCCTGACTCCCTATCTACGTCAAAGAAAATAAACATAACACTATTGCGTTTTGCTTGCCACACCTCTTTATTTTCGTCAATCAACGAGGACGGGCGCGCAAATAATTTTGGCCACGAAATGGTTGACGTACATAGAGAACATATTTCCCAGTTTTTTTTTTGTAGAGTCCCCCTGTTGCAAGGCAAAGAACCATTGTTTGTTTGTTTATAAAGCATTGAGAAACAGATACAAAAACAGAAAAGTAAACATACCACGGCGGACTTATCCCGTATAGGGATCTCTTCCAGTCAACTGGCCAATCACTGTTTGCTTATTACAAGTATAATTAACTTGCCATTTAAGTAGGTACCTATTGCTTTTGTTGATTGGGGTAAATCACAGACAACATTGCAACCACGTTTTGAAGTTATCCTGAACCGATTAAGTTAAAATTTTGCATGCATAGGTACATAGAATTACAATACAATACACATTTAGGGAAGTTATAGAGTTGGTTCGATTGGAGTCAGGTCGGGAGGTAGCCATAGGAGGTCAGTAATGGATCGACGAAAACGGAGCGTAACAATATATGTACGTCTCACAATAAGGACCATGGGAACTAGACGGCCACGACCGGTTTTTTTTAAATTATTTTATTTTTTGACTTTGACTACCAAACATCTTTTTTTATTCATACAATACATATCACTATTACTTTAAACGAGCAATTCTTGTATTATATTATACCTCTATTTATATTTAACGATAAACTAACGATTTTAATGAAAATAGGTACCTATTTAGGTACCTACTTAGCTAGTTTAATTTTAATAGACCCTCTTTTTTCCGTGTTTTTCATCGAGCAAAGCTCGGTTGCCCGGGTTCTCATTATAATACATTTAGTACTAAAATTTTATAACTTTAGCTAAATATATTTTTTGTTTTCTTCAAAATAGGTACTCATTTTCATCGTGAACTCTAAAATAATTTGACTTGTGACGGTATCTTTGTGTCTGTGACAAAGAATTAGGTACGTAAACCAATTTTGAATTTTTTTATGTTATAGGGCGGCAAACGCGAACAAGCGGGTCACCATTCAGGTCACCGCTGCCCATGTACCATTTTTATTTGAAAGAGTTTTTAGCTACGATTGAAGCAACATTTTTAGTCGGTGATTTTTAGTTTTAAATTGGTTAGTCTTGTTTCAAATAATGTATAGCTAGTAAAAAAGATTTCTGAGTTTCATATGGGTGTTCATCTCATATGTGGTGTATTCATAATGCTTCCAAAACAAAGTTTTATGGGATACGGAAGGAGTCAAAAGCGATAGAAGTCCAGTGAATGAGGCCAGGATGGGTATGTATTGAGTAGCATAAACTTCTCCTGATTTTTTTCTACGCGTTGGCGGCTTTCCCGTGGCAACTTTTCAAAATAAAGAAATAACATGATATTTTGCTGGTGTTATATTTTGCCACGTTTCTCTACACGAGACCTACACAAATAGTGTAATAATTAATTGTCCACTTCGTTTGTTTAGACCAGAACAACGGAAAACGTGCAACATTGGCATGCAAATGTAGAACGTTGACGGGAATCAAATAAATAATGCTTACGTAAGTATATTTATAAAGTTGCACGTGTATTATAAAAAGTAGAATCGCGCTTCATACATTTTTACAAGTTTTATTTAGCTTGCACTGTATATTGTTGTATTTGTTTGTGTTGACGACCTCCTTGGTGTAATGGTCAACACGCTAGTCCGCCAATCCCAAGGTTCTGGGTTCGATGCCAGTGCAGGTTGGAAATGGCCATTTTCAAATTGTCCTGGGTCTTGCGTGTTTATTTATATATGTATTTATTATAAAATATAGTATCGTTGAGTAAGTATCCCATAGCACAAGTTTAAAACTTACTTTGGGGCTAGCTCAATCAGTGTGATTTGTCCATAAGTATTCTTTTTTGGGTCAAATCTTGCATGTTGCAAGTCTGCAAAGAGCTTCCAGGTTTTCGATTGAGATGATATTTCGTATGCTAATGTAAATCAGACGACAATGCAATATTATTATAACAAGAAGCTGACCTGATGATGGAGCCGGGAGGCGGCTATAGGAACCCTGTAATAAAACGATGAAACCCCATCGAGTTTGGACTTAGGTATACTTATTACACTTGTCTTGATAAGTACCTACTTAAGCCTCACAATAAAAGCTTTTAGGTAGTTTTTTTTTACTAGCCTATAGTCACAGAATACATTAAGAGTAAACAGAACGGAATCTCCTAAGGTACGCGCAATATGCGTCCCGTTCCCCGCACCCGCACCTCTCCCCCGGTTCTTGACGGCCAACGTGAGTCATCAAGGCGAAAACGGGGAAGAGGTGCGGGGACGGGGAACGGGGACGCATATTGCGCGTACCTTAGGAGATTCCGGCCTGTGCTATAGTGTCCCATTGTTCGGCAAAGGCCTCCCCTCCAGCTTTCTATAGATCTCTGTTAGTGGCGACTGTAGGTACTTACAAAAAAAAATCTTTTCGACAAGCTTATAGCATATTACAATTGGAAAAGGAAACGAACAGCACCCTGGGCTCCAAAGCAGCACAGTTAAAAAAAACTAGATGTATATAAATAGATGACAATACGGTACACTGATTGAGCTAAAAGTAAGTTTTTTAAACTTGTGTTAAGTACCCAATAAAATCTGAAAAAGGCTATTTTCCAACTTGCCCTGGCTGGCCTGATTGAACCTAAAACCTCCGAAGAAACATAGGTAGGTAGGTAACTAGGTAATGTTTAGGTACTACTCGTATAGACCAACCCCATAATTCCAACTTAATGGCGGTTTCATACAAAATTAAACACTTAAACTACGGTGTCAAAATGTATGGAATAGCCCATTCGTTTGATATTTCAAGTACAAGATTTTTATGATACTTATTTGTGTTCAGGTTAAAATAGTCTTTGTATCAGTTATCCGACTTTCTCCCAGCCGTGACGTCAACGCCGGGAGCTGGGCTGCAGACTAAGCGGCGCCGTCGCCATCGATTGGAACTTCATTCAATGTCGGCATCCCTGGCCCCACCTACTCGGTCGCCTATGACCTTTAAGATGCAGTTTCAACATAGTTCAAGCACTGATGTACTTACTTAGTTCAAGTCTTTGTTTTGATCAAGTGCTGGTCGGCTTCGAAGCCGCACAGCAAGGCAACCGGGAATGCGCTTAGACAGAGATAAGAAGACTTTAAGCCGGACCACGGTTGAAAAGTACGTAACCACGCTAACTTCTACTGCTGACATAATTTATAATCCATAATTTATGATATTTTTTCAAACAAAAAACCGATTTCAATACCAGTGAAGTGACAGTCACAGAAAAGCTAAATACACAACAATTGTATACTTAGACGATATATTTTTCAGTTATTTTTTCGTTTATAAACCAAACTCCTTAATCAATTTTGATAAAATTTCTATGGGACCACCTGGAAAGTGGTCCCTTACAAACAAAAAAGAATTTTTTGAATCGGTCAAGGCGTCTTCGAGAAATCGGGGAACATACATTTAAAAAAAACATAAAAGATCCCGACGAATTGATAACCTCCTCCATCTTTGAAGTCGGTTAAAAATAACAGATTTAAAGCGGCCTGCATTTTAAATTTTCTAGCATGTAAGTAGGTAGGTACCTGTCTTTCCGTTTTTCAGTCTTACCTCATCCGTATTGAAAAACAGCCGCCAGGTCAAGCACTTAGGTACCTACCTACCTTAAAGTACTAAAATTCAGCGTCTATGATTTCATACACATTGCCTGTCTTGTATTGATAAATCCAATTTTCATTGTAACAAAAAGGGCAATGTGTGTGTTCAGCGTTCCTGGGACCTCACCTCAGCACGTTTCCTGTTGCATCCTTAGCTGTACCAGCTGCACTGCTTCGGAACCCTGAACTGCGCTATCCGGCTTCTTCTTCTCCAAATATATCAAATTGTAACGATGCAGCATATTGCTATCGACCTCATTTCTTTATCATCTCATGCTATTCGCTTTTTGAAACTTCATATCATTCAAAATTTCATTTTCAAATTCACACATTCCATATATGACGCAATATGCGTAAATCATATCTTAAAACATTTCACTTTGATTCCTCCTTTCAATTAATTCAGGAGAAGTCACTATCTCCTTAATGTATACAACGTGGAAGGGACATATCCGCTACGAATAATACCCGTAATAAATCGAAACACAGTCTATACTAGTTTAATATATAATGAGATTAAAATAACACCCAAAAAACAAAAAATAAATTTGGCATTTCCACACAAAAGTGTGCGGCCGCCCGGGCGATTTGTATGGGAATGTCGATTTATTTATTGGATTTATTACTTTTGTTCTAATTTCTTTATACTTTAGTGATCTAGTATAGCCCGTGGCATATATTCTTTGCCCGTGGTTCGATTTATTACGGGTATGATATGTCCCTTCCACGTTGTATGTACTTAAAGTAAAAGATCCGACATTTATATGACCATGAAGAGAAATACAAATTACCAGTGTGGTTCCAGGTTAGAATAGGACCACTCCATCTCTTCCTGTGGATGTCGTAAGAGGCGACTTAAGGACTAAGCACAAACATCTCGTGTTACAATTGCATTCCCAAGTAGGGTTAACGTCGGGCGGCGGCCGGTTGTAAAACTTTTCGCACAAATACATTCCCAAAGAGGGTTGACGTCAGGCAGGCGGCCGGTCGTAAAACTATAGCCAAATCATTTAAACTGTTCCGGCTATTTTTTCTCCATTTTGCAGTCTGGCATCCTTGCGTGACCATTGACATGCATGTTATATTTGGAGAAGAAAAAGCGGGAAAGCGCACCCCGGGCTCCGAAGCAGCACAGCTGAGGATGCAACCGGGCACGCGTTTAGACGAAGAAGAAGAAGAAGAGGAATAGATATTGCCAGAACGCCCGGAACGATTTTTTTTACAACCGGCATTTTTTTAAATGGGAAGAAACCATTGAGACACCCACCTTTACTTCTCTCGCGGCACTCTTGGAGTGCCAATGTTTTTTGGGTATTAGTAGCAGAACTCGCAGACCATTAGGTATTTAAGTTGCACAGTTTCTATTCCACATAACCTCACAACTCATCAATAAAACGTGAAGTAAAAGTGATGAAGGAACTTGTAAATATACGGTAGAGAGACCGACGAAAGAACAAGTAATTGTGATTGCCTAATATATTGTTTTCCTGTCAAGGTCCTGATCAGGATCGTGACTCAGTTGTTTTCCATGTTTGTCTGACCGAGATCCTGTCCTAATTTCACTTAGCTGGAAATCGACACCTATAATTCTATGACCCAAACCCAGATGTGAAAAGTAAATAACTAGTTTTTTTAAATAAGGGTCATATTCGGGGGACAAATTAGGACATTTAAAAAAAAAGTTTTGCAAACCTTACTGTCTCATATATCAAATGAAATAGCCCGTTATGAGGATCTCAAATATATTTTTGTTATTATTGTAAAATAAATAGTTTTGATTTTATTAATGAAAGAAGACGAAAATTTACCATTCCCCTTAGTAGTTTCGGAGATCAGAGGGGGGGCCTCTGATCTCCGAAACTACTAAGCCTAAAACTTTGAAAAAAATACGAAATATAGTTCATTGCTTGTAGATTCAATCAATTAATTGTACGGAACCCTCTCCACGCGAGTTTAACTCGCACTTGGCCGGTCTTATTACGTATAAATTACTAGTACTCAATACTCAATATTTTTTGGTTTCTTAAATGACAAATGAATACATGCAAACTTGATAGCAAGTCAATACATAGATGATTCCACAATCACTTAAGGCGACGTGGGTTCACAATTTGCAATACTGTGCGTGTTTTTGAAAAATCACTGTTATTAAACTACTACAGTTTATTCCACAAAAAAATTACATAAAAATCTTAAGGATTTTCTACAGACACCCACAATAGCCAAAACACGATTACGCATTTTTCACTTGATAGAAAAAAATCACAAACATACCTCTAATTTTGCCTTTATAATACATATTACTTTTTAATACAATCACTTTTTTATATGAAAGTTATACCAAAAAAATTATTATTTATATATATCCGTTTAGGCTACAAAAAAAATTATAAATATAATACAAAAAAATAAATAAATAAAACACTGCGAAATATCGTCGAGCACAGCTCCGGGCCTTTCTTCTCTTTCGACGAATATTTAACTGTGTTTTATTTATTATTTGTTTTGTATTACATTAATAATTTGTTTTGTAGCCAAAACGGATAGATATTTAGATAATACATTTTTTGGTATAATTTTCATATAAAAAGGTGATTGTATGAAATAGTAATATGTATTATAAAGGCTAATTTAGATGTATGTTTGTGATTTTTTTCTATCGAGCCAAAAATACTCAATCATGTTTTGGCTAATCGGGTGTCTGTAGAAAATCCTTAAGATTTTTATGTAAATATTTTTGAGGAATAAACTGTAGTAGTTTAATAACAGTGATTTTTCAAAAACACGCACGGTATTGCAAATTGTGAACCCACGTCACCTTAAGGACCTTGTTCGGCGCTGCAATAGGAGAGAGGAAGAATCGTGTCACTGTTAGTATAGTACCTTGAAGTAAATTAATTAATATTCAGTTTTTATCTGTATAACTATCATTTAATTATATATGTACCTATTTTATGTCCGTCATTTTAATAATGTATTTAGATTGTATTGTATTATAGGTATTTGTACTTTAAGATATAGGTATGTATTTAAATTTTGGTTTTTTAATATTTATGCATACGCATATTCATCAATGTACCGTAATTTATATATATTATTATTTATCATTTGTAATTTCCAAATATCTTTTTATGTCATGTTAAGGTAATCTGATACCGAATAATAGCATTTGGATAGAAGATTTTGTTTTATTTCTTTGATACATTTGCTATCTTTAACTTAATTTTTTATTCGTTCTGGAAGTTTATTGTATAGTTTTACCGACATCGCTAAAGGGCTATTTGAATGTAATTTCAGTTTGGAACTAGGCAACTGTACGAGTACGACGAGTTAATAAAATAAAACAACATTCACACATACACACCATCACGCCTGTTTCCCACAGGGATATACAAAGAATTGAACCTCCACTTGCAACGATCCTACGACAGACCTCTTACGCTTCACCTACACTCATCACTCTCTTCATGCATGCCCGCCGGTTACGGGTATTTCTGACCATACGAATAATAATTACTATTTATCTCATTCTATCGTTTTCTTTGCGCCACCGTTTCTTTTTCACGTGCCTACATTTCTCTCCATCCACTGGTTGTCTGGAAGAGATCGCTGTCAGCGATAAGACCACCCATTGTACCTATGTATATATATTTACAATTTGTATTTTGTTAATTTTTTATTAATTTTTTAGGTGCAATAAAGAGTTATTCATTCATTCATTAATTCATTCAATAATCCCTAGAAGCGTAAATAATCCCGAAAAATCATTCCACGCGATATGTACCGCGGCGGGCGGGGCTTAAAATATGAACCGCGCGGCGCAACAGTTCGCTATGACACTCGAGTCGTGCGGTTGCGTCGCAAAAAGTTTCCTTTGAGAATATTGCTGTGTTTTTGCGATAATTGATTCATTAAAAATGCCGTCATGTGCCGGGAAGTAGTGTAGAAGCCATACAGACATGAAAAACACAGGACTCACCTTTTATAAACATTTTAATAATCCATACTTGTCATCTGTGGAAAGAATTATGCAAAATGAACCTAAGCCACGCGTTGTACCTCAGCGCTCGTTGCGGTGACTGCATACAATATTAATCTATGGTGACTGCCCCCACCCGACGACGAAGCGTGACCTTGTCGCGACCAATCGCATGCATATTTGTCTGTGTGTGTTTGAGTGTTTCGTTGTTATTACTGTTAGTTTGTTTGCGTAAATGGAATCAGAATCGAAGCGGTGAATGTAGGAGCCTTACAATTCTAGAGAATTTATTATTCGTAGTTCTGACCTCTCTTTTTTAAGAATGTCTGCTATCTGGTAACATTACGTTCGTCGAGGACGACCCTGATCCACTCTTCCACTCACAATCGCTTCTAGTAAATCTCCATCTAGTTTCATTGCCGTGGCCAGGTGATTCATATCCGTGACATATTTTCATCGCCATGTTATAATTAGCCAAATAAAACATCTTTACCTGTAATACAGGTAGTACCGAATACTGACAGTTCTTGACTCGTCACTGTCTGGGTATGCCTTTTCCTCTCGACGACAGGATTGTATCTGTTGTATAAAAGTTTAATACTCAGGTAAGTATGTAAAATATGATGTTTTACATGGATTTTTTATGTCCGTGGATTAATTCTTTCATTCCAGTGGCAAAGTTAATTGCCGTGGACGCTTGTTTCATTACCGTGCATGCATGTTTCATCGCTATGGCTCAACATTTTTAATCTTGTATATCTCGTTAGTTTTTTTAATTATCTGCTCGATATTAAGCCATTATACATACATATATTATCAAAAACTTAAATAAAAGCTAATTATTTCTTTTTTAAACCTAAAGATAAAAAAATCCACGGAAATGAAGATTTTAATGGACCTTTAAAATTCACCCAGGAGAAAAAAAGTCAGTGACACAGCCCAGCGTATTAGCTTGTTGAAGTGGCAGTGAGGGGCAGCAGTCTAAAAAATATGTAACTAGCAAACTGTACCCGCGGTCTTACCCCGGTACACATATTGTAGGTATTTTAGTTTGTTTAGGGATATATAGGCGCCCCACCGTGGCTACGCCCATGGCTGTGGGCAGGACACATAGTGTGACGAACCGATGGCCGATGGGGCAAAAAGGTTCTCGAATGGCGACCACGTACTGGCAAGTGAAGCGTAGGACACCACCCATCCACAAGGTGGTCAGACGACCTGACCAGGTTCGCTGGAGGGCGCTGGATGTAGGCCGCTCTAGATCGGTAATTTTGAAAACCCTTAGGCCTATGTCTATGTCCAGCAGTGGACGCTATGCGGCTAAAATGATGATGATAATGAATGAGGTAGGTACCTATTTGTCATAGGTATTTGTATAAAATTAACTCTAAAAAAATATGGAACATATTAGTATATTCTATTCGCTCTCACACACTCTCTCCTATACAAATGTACAGAAAGTACAAAATATTTGATGTTATAACAAAGACCAAGTACCTACACATTAGGTAGGTACCTACTTAGTGTGTCCAGTCCACGTTTTATAATAAAACAGATTATGAAACATCATTTCAAACATAACTTTTGGTATTTGTAAGAAACGAACTGTTTACAAACAAACTCTAAACTATGGAAGTTATTGAACATATTATTATATTCTATTCTCTCACACACACTCTCCCATACAAAACCACAGAATACAAGTACAAACAAAAATAAAGCAAGTACTAGTACTAGCCTACCTACCTGTTTGATGTTATAGCAAAAAGTTTCAAATACAAGTAAATGTTCTAGTTATGACTTCGATCTACTCCACCTTTTCGTAATCCGCTTGCAAGGAATATGATTAGGATATTTAGACAGACTCAGACAGACACAAAGACATGCGTGAAACATAACATTCCCCTTTTTTTGATTGATGGTTAAAACATTTTGGAACTTTTTTCTTGATAGCGCCATCTAGTGTGAAACAATTTGAATATCCCAATTTATTTATACTGGCAACATTAAATAAAAGCGTTTACATATGATGTTACGTATAAATGTTTTGTAGGAATTTGTATTATATATTTTCGTAATTGATAATTAAAATTTTATCACTAAAACCATATTTTGAAAAATGATGATTAATTAAATCGTCAATAAATTAAATAGAAATTCTATCACTGATTTTCCTCGAAAAATCAATAAAGAATATTACCTTCGCAAACGCGTCTGGAATGCATCAATCAACAAAACAAAATGCATCCTAAAATTCAACATGGCCTTTGCTTGTGGCTAAATGGCAGTCAATCAAATAAATTCTATTTCTAATTGTTCTTATAACAGTGTGGGGGGTTTGAAGACATTTTTAGTTACATATTAGTTTCCCAAGTGATTATTTTTCTTCTTTATTGAGTTTTAATACGTAAATCACATGAGTTTCGGTTGTGATTTATCTACCTTTTTGTCGTTAATGGTAGGCGCAGGTGAGGCGATTAGTTTGTCAATAATCAAATTAAAATGAATGAATGTGTTGTAACCGGATATTTGATTTGTCCTCTCCAACAATGACAGGATATTTTTTCCTTTGGTAACTATACATTTAAGATGGAAGCTGTATTTTCATGGCATCTGCGTTGTCGGCATTAATCCATCAGTGCTTCAAGTTGTACTGGCTCTGTATTGATTTCTCGTAGGTACTTAACTTTATTGCAATCAATTGAATTGTATTTATATTAACCACATACATAGCTATGTACAGTGGATCAAACGCATATTGACTCTGACTATATGTTTAGATTTATGTTTGCATATTGTATCATTTATGTATGTAATGATATAGTTTGCCATTCTAGTTGAATATGTTTCGAGTTCCTACCTCTATTAATTTATCTTATCAATATGTTTATTTCCACTGTGTAATTGCAATATTTTCATTGATATCTGTGTATGTAGATAATTTTATATCTTACACTACTTACCTAACTATGTTTCACGCACCACTCAGTACTTATTACTTAGTATTTGCATTCAAACTGAGTAATTTTTTTCTTTAACTGGCAGTAGGCATGACAAAAGTATTCTCTTTTGAAGTTGAATAATAGTCTCTTTTTTAAGTAATAAATTTACTTCTGTTGTCACCACCGAGTGGCCGGTAAAGACGATACACAGAGTCCAGTGCTGCCCCCATTTGAAATAAATTATTTGTAAGGAAACGGACATATTGTTAAAAATTTTAAGCTACTTAAAACCTAGATAACGCTTCAAACTATTTTATGAACCACTGTTTACAGTTTAAAATGAGAATGTTAAGCTTTAGTTTGCATTTTTACCAAAAGTGGCCGTTTTTCGCAAAAATGCAAACTAAAGCTTAACATTCTCACTTTAAACTAAGCAGTGGTTCATAAAATAGTTTGAAGGGTTATCTAGGTTTTACTAGATAAAAATTTTAAACGATATCTCCGTTTCCTTACAAATAATTGATTTCAAATGGGGGCAGCACTGGACTCCGTTTATCGTCTTAAAAGGTTTCTGCGAGATCTGGCTGTTTTGGTGCCTGAGGCATTAACCTCTTAAACATAAAGGTTAATTAGTATTACTTTATAATGCAGGTGCAGCATAGAGTACAAGTGTTTATTAGGTCTTTTCACCCCTGTCCTTTAAGAGGTTTTTATGTGGGGATGCAGATCTAACATATAATAAAGGACTTTTGGACAGGTTGATGTTATGTGGCGCTCCTGCCAAAACCAATTCTTGGACATAGCAATGAAAAATATACTCCTTAAACAGGTTTCTGCAGGAGAAGGGTCTGTTCCAAGTAAAAAGAGAAGTTTATAGTTTATAGAATTGTGTTGGGATAGATTGACACTGGGCTATTGCAATAGGAACTAGTTATTTATTATTGAAATGCTCCGTTTTAGAATAAATTATGTTAGAATATAATATATTGTACATTATTTTTAAGGGTTTTCAAGCATTCAAGATGCAGTACTAAAGTACTCAAATTAAATATAGAAATAAGAAATGGTGAACAAATTCCACGTGAGCAGGACTTGAACCCGCAACCCTGGTCTCAATACGACCATGCTCTAACCAACTGAGCCATCACATGTTCAACTCCACACGCCGAATCTCGCCATCATTTGATATACCTATAACACGCACTAAGCTTGCGTCACCTAACACCAATACCCACTATTACAAGTGAGGTATATGATGTACAGTTAAAAATCGGAGCAATGTCATCTGCCAGTTTCTTACACTATTGATTTATAATTTTTTTAGATGTAAAAATACTTTCTCTTCTATAGAGTTTAAAATAACTTGGCCAGTGGAAGACAAACTAAGGAGATTGAAAGTTTTATAATTAAAAGCTTTGATATTATAAAAATATATATTTGTATATATAATGATGAGCCAAGTACAACTTGAAGTGCTTACATTCATTAGTGGTATGATAAATAAACATTGGGGTACAGACCATTCTCATTTTGTGTATTCTTCATTATATGCTCCTCATTGTTGCTTGTTGTGCATCTACCTATATTAGAAACTGCTGTTCAAACCAAACATTGTTGGCTGCTGACTGAATCTGAGATGTCAACAGGTGATGGGGCTAGCAACCCATCACCATAGAGGTAGATTGTGTACCTATAGGTACATAGAGGGGAAGCAAAAAGGTGTTGGTTTATTTACAGGTAGGTGTTGTTATCGCGCCCTTGCAAGCTAGAGTACAAAAATGAACTGAACAAGGGTTCTTTGTTTAATAATTATAGCTGATGCTGATATTTCTCAGAACTGCTTTGATGGAATCTTACTCTCTGGAACACAGCTATTGTTGGGTTTAGTTAGTTCCCCACTCACCTCTGTGGTGTTTAGAAGTAATTCAGACCATTTGTACCTTATATATGTACAAGTGAAGTTACAGAAAGTTCAAATAGTGTAGTTTTATTTACATCCCATTTCCAATAAAAGGTTCTCGAATGGCTACCACGGACTGGCAAGTGAAGCGTACTTAGGACATTAAAGTTTGTTTGATTTTTTTCGTGTAAGTGGCTTAAGGTAAATGAGCATTTTTGGCTCGATAGAAAAAAATCACAAACATACCTCTAAATTTGCCTAAATTTGCTTTTATAATACATATTACTATTTTATACAAACGGATAGATATTTAGATAATACATTTTTTGATATAATTTTCATATAATAAAGTGATTGTATAAAATAGTAATATGTATTATAAAGGCAATTTAGAGGTATATTTGTGTTTTTTTTCTATCGAGCCAAAAATGCTCAATCGTGTTTTGGCTATTGTGGGTGACTGTAGAAAATAATTAATATTTTTATGTAATTTTTGTGTGGAATAAACTGTAGTAGTTTAATAACAGTGATTTTTCAAAAACACGCACAGTATTGCAAATTATGAACCCACGTCGCCTTAAGCCATTTTTCCCAATTTTTAATGGAAAAGTGAAAAATATTTTGTTTTCTATATAAAATCAGCTCTGATCAGTCAATTTGTATAAGCGGCCGAGTTTGCTTTTGACGTTGTTCCTTTTCGATTCTTTTACAGAATCTACTTTTTCTTTAGAAATAGATTCTAGAAATAAAAAGTAAACTATACTTACTTTCAGTCATGGTTGTACTCTCCCATATATATATTTATTATGCTGCTATTTGCTAGATTTTATAGTAACTCCACTTCTGGCCAGCAACTCATGCATATAGCATACTTTCATCCAAAATTAATAAACCGACTCACAGTCAACATATTTATGTTTGGCTGTGTGAGTGACGGCAGAGTAGAATTCTTCTTTTCACCACCCCTTTTACTTACGGGTATCGTAAGAGGTGAAAAAGGGAGGTACAGGTAACAGAACGGACAGGAGCATCCTCTCTGCAAAGACTACTTCTACCACGAACACCAAAGTTCACCAAACTGTTTGAGCAGCGTGGTGATTGTGGGATAATCATCAATGACATAGTCTGCAAAGAAAAATATAGTCAGCAACCAACAATTATATATTTGGCCTGAACAGCAACAAAGAAAATAAATAATAAACTATAATTATAATCCAATTTAGTTGACCAAGTCTTTCGACCTGGCTCTTACAACTGAGCTTTCTTGTTTCTATTTTTAACCAACTTCAAAAAAAGAGGAGGTTATCATAGAGGGTTTTTTTAATGTATTTTACGCGATATCTTTGCCAATCGTGAACTCATCATATCAGCCACAGGAAGTCCACTGCTGGACATAGGCCTCCCCCAAGGATTTCCAAAGGATTTCCAATCGTGAACTGATTTTGATGATTCTTTTTTATTTGAAAGCTACTACCTGGTACTTACTATCTAATTTGATGAAGATATGATCGGGAACTTTAAATTAATTTTTATTTTTTTCACTATGGGCTATTTCCTTATTAAATGTTTTGTAATTCAATTAATTAATATTCTTTGTACTTTAGATAATTATACTTTTTTTATAAAACTCACTGACATTTGGCTCTGTTTACCAAAAGACTCCTCTATTGGTCTATCAAGGGATAAAGAGTTTGTGTGTTTTCTATAGACTTGCATTTCCATGAACTGTTTATTCTGTAGGTTGTACTGTTTATTCATTTTGAACCTGAATGGTTTTGTTTTTGTAAGCATGTGTGGGAAGTAACTAAACACATTATTATGCATACTTTGTTTTCCTAAAAGATGTTACAAGGACACTTAAATTACTCTTCCTTTCAACATTTATGTCAATTTAATTTGCAGAATGATAAATGTTGTTTTTGTGATTATATTAAATCAGTTTCCAACCTTTCAATTCATCATTTTCGGTGTCATTTCCAATAGCTTGTCATACTCATTAATAAAAGCTTATATAATTTTGGTCCAGTTATGGAAAATGATATGGATGTAAACAGATATACATATGTACCTATACATTCTTTTAATATGACTTAGTAGTAGTTATACTTTCAGTAACAGATATTCTTGCAGGAAATGGCATAGTCATAAAAAAATCAAACACTTTTTAATCGGTAGCATAGTAGGTATTGCGGATCGTTCAAGTATAACGTAAGCAAAAAGTAAGAGATTGATTTAACCCCAGTCGCGCTTGTCGAAAGTAAACAAATCTTAATCGCCCCTTCCTATGTAATCATTGATATATTTTTCATAAGATATACTTATTAAGCTTTATTGTTTTCTTGAGCAAGTTTTTTCTTTGCCAAGAAATATAAAAAGGAATTAAAAAAGATTGCTTACATAACGGATGTCCAGAAACCCCCCACCCCCTATGCCATCAAAGATAAGCAAATCAAAAATCCCTACCTCCTTTTGGTGCTTACGTAATACTTGATCGGCCCCTTGTACCATGTAACTGATCCTAGAAGAATAGAATTTTTATAAATATGAGAGGAAAATATACCTCTTTATACTCTTACATCTTGTTGTTTGCGCACATTCAGTTGTGTTACATACTCGTACAACACAGATGGCACTGAATGTCTGACTTTTAGTACAAAAGGCACTTGGCCTTAGGGCTGAATAAAGTGAAGTAAAAATACTTAAAATATAAAAAAAAAACATCCATTTAGTTTTCCATGATGGCAGACAAGCACATTAGCATCATGAGTATTATGAGACAATGTTGCAGGGTTTAGAGTAATAATGCTGTGTTCAATATGAAGGAGATGGTAGGAGGTTGCTGTGTCTGCTCAGATGAGCGAGGTTGGCCCGACAACCCCCTGGTGTACTGCGATGGAAACGGTTGCACAGTTGCAGTTCACCAAGGTAAGCTTTATTAAGTGCGTTTAAGGTCATAATGTCCAATTCTCAAAATGTCTAATTTTTACAATGTCCAAGTCTCAAAATGTCCAGTCTTTAAAATTAGATACGCAAATATATAAACTCACAAGACATAGTTTTAAAAACTAAAACCCGACTACACGGTACTCTCCACATGGTATGATGCGATTTATTTTGTTTTTAAAACTTTGGACATTATGTGTCTTGGACAATTTGACAATTGGACATTTTGATAATTGGATATTCTGGGAACTGGCTATATTGAAACCGCTGGACATTATGAACTTAAACGATTAATTGGCCTGTGAAAATATGAATATGATGCATGGTAGATGGTTGCTGTGTCTGCTCAGACAACAGATTTTTGACAAAAACTAATAATCCAGAAAAAATGCGTTTATTTTTTATTATTTTACTTATTAAAAAATCGTAGCAGATTTCCAACCAGGACTATTTTCTATATGTGGGCTATCAAATGAAAGGCTTTTTGTATTTATAGTATCGTTACATGTTTGTGTTCCAATAAACTTATTTCTATTGGACAAGATGGCGGGACGACGTGGATATTTTTTTTGTGCGAATGTTAGGACATTGCCGAAGATAAGAATGTAGATATAGAAAGATAAGGTCTTTGTTAGGAATACGCCTTACCAAGTATAGCAATGGGTAGTAAGAAAAACTTGATAATCTTATTAATAAAACTTTTTTTTTGTGTTATTTCACGTCGATTTTATACTCTTTTGTATGATATCGAGAGTAATATCATTAATAGGTACATTTTTATTGGCAGCTTGCTACGGGATAGTGACAGTACCAACTGGGCCGTGGTATTGCAGGAAGTGTGAGAGTCCTGAGACTAAAGGAAAAGTGGTAAGTTTTTCCTACCAATAACACTCGTAATATTTATTAACCCTATTACTATGATAAAATGCCATGAAAATAATCTGGTGTGATCAAAGTATGCATGCATGTGATGTTTTGCCCTAGATTTCTTATATTTGGTAAAGAATCATCATCATCATCAGGTCTTTTGGTCTTTTTTAGTCTCCACTATAGGAGCACGACCCTCTTTGTACTACCAGAGCCATACTTGGCCAGAGTAGCCAGAGGATTTGAAAGATGTAAGAGGTCTCATTGAGGTTTTTTAGTTTGTGTTTCCTATGTCTCTTTCTACGACATCCGCGGGAAGACTTGGAGTGGTTCTATTCTACTCTGCTGTAAGCTGGCTGTAAGTGCTGTCTGCTGTATGGTGGCTGTAAGTGCAGTCACGTCCATTCTATGGTGGAATTAGTTCTTTCGCTCTTGAAAACGCTGACTGGTTGGGCATTTAACTAAACTGAACAGGTTCTGTTAAAAAGAGGCATTTTTTTATTTATTTATTTTACTTCATACACAGATACAAGTGTAATGGCGGACTTAAAGCCTAAGGCCTTATCTACCAGTCAACCAACCGGGTGATGTTGAGAAAGACAAGGGTAGTGCAAAAATTCATGGCATGTCAAAGCCTGTAAGATAATCTCCTTTGGTCTTATATTCTAATTTCCTGGTTGGTTATGTATTAGAAAAGTGGACCACGGGCTCCAAGCAGAACAGCAATGGGAGAGGGGACCTATGGATAGCCAAATAGAGGATACTACGAACCCTTGACTTGATAAAACGTGTGATTACGGCCTTTAGTGGTAGAGGCATTAAGTCCAAAGGTGGAGTGATATATGCTGGGAAACAAATGTATAGCCATGCCGCCTCCGCCGGGGCCCGGCAGACGTGGTAGACCCAAGAAATGCTGGCTTGACGTCGTCAGAGATGATATGCGTGTCAATGGTCTTACAATGAAGGATGCTCAAGACCGTGCGAAGTGGAGAAGGAAAAGCCGGAAAGCGGACCCCGGGCTTCAAAGCATTACAGCTGTGAATGCAACTGGGAACACGCTGAGATGAGAGAGAGAGTGGAGTGATATATGCTGTAAGGAAAGAAGAAGAAAGTATTAAAGTTCGCTGTTAATTAAAGATAATATGTTCCAGAAATGCGAGCTCTGCCCTTCTAAATCTGGAGCTCTGAAGCGCACCGACACCGGAGGGTGGGCCCACGTGGTCTGTGCACTGTACATACCGGAAGTCCGGTTCGGAAATGTCACGTCTATGGAACCTATTGTTCTGAGGCTCATTCCCCCTGAGAGATATAATAAGGTAATAAAAAAAACTAGTTATAAAATTAAAAATTTTAAGTAACCCCGACACAAAAAACAAAAATCTAACCTTTTTTTATCAATCTTTCTCGTTTTTATCAATCTTTTATATGACTGTGCTTATAATAAATTAATAGATCATAACTTTTAATGGACCATACAAATATAAAGATATATATGTTCTCCTTTCAGACATGTTACATTTGTCACGATTTGGGTAAATCTCACCGAGCTACTGCTGGTGCGTGCATGCAGTGTAATAAATCAGGTATTAGTACATACACACTCTTTCTCCCGAACGTGTTAAGGCTCAGTTAATATGCGGGGTCTAGGACAAACCTTGCTTTAAAAGGCAAAGTTAAAGTTCTTGGTTCCGGTTCTGAACGCTAGATGGGAGCCCGACGTAAGAACTGTTAAACTGAGCCAGATATTATGCCTAAGGCGCAAGCCATATACAACGTGGAAGTGACATACTCGTTATAAATCGAACCATGGTTATTCTAGATCATTATAGTATAAAGAAATTAAAATAACAGCCAAAGAACAAAAAAACATCGGCATTTCCATACAAAAGTGTAAATGTCCAGGCGATTTGTATAGGAATGTAGTTTTTTTTTGTTTTTGATTATTTTAATATTATTATACTTAAGAAATCTAGTACAGCCTCAGTTCGATTTATTACGACGGGTTTGTCCCTTCCATGTTGTATAATCTGGCGCAGGCACTGACGTCTTTCCATTCCATTTGAATGTACAAAGCGCATGGACATCGAAATTTGAACCATAATCAACTCTGACGTCCGTGCCCTCACACTCAGTGTGTTCAAATTTTAAACGGAATGCAAAATGCGTCAGTATCATTGTGCCTTGCACCTAAGCTCTCTTTCTCTCTTTCGCCACCTAGGCAGCTATTACTCTGACCAGAGGCCGCAGAAGTCAGGTTAACTAAAGGAATCTTTTGAACGTCGCGTGCTTGGCTGCAACAGCTTCTTAAGGCCATACATGAATTTTCAGGGGTCCAGTGCTGCCCCATTTGAAAATCATTTCAAAGGAAACGGAGATATCATTTAAAATTTTGTCTTTGTGAAGCCCTAGATAACCCTTTAAACTATTTTATGAACTACTGTTTACTTACAGTTTAAACTGAGAACGTTAAGCTTTTCTTCGCATTTTTGCGGAAAACGGCCACTTTTAGCAAAAATGCGTAGATAAGCTATACGCTAGGGCTTCACAAAGACAAAATTTTTAATGATATCTCCATTTCCTTTGAAATAATTTTGAAATGGGGCAGCACTGGACCCCTGAAAATTCATGTATGGCCTTAAGTTAACATAGTCGCATCGACCACTGGCCGGAGTCGTGGTCGTCTTGTGTGCAAAATATCAACTGCCTAAGGGATGTTACACACGAGCGACAGAGTGCCAGTGACAGCTCGCGACCCTGGTCGGCGACAGTCGGTGACTAGTTTCGCGAATCGTCGCGCGGTTTATTAGGTGGATGGCTACACGAGATGATAACGACCTAGACTACTTGAAACCTAGTGCCGTTTGATCAAAGATTAACAGGGAAGGGCTTTAATATTTTTCCGTAACATTCCTTGTGACCATAAAAAATATCAGATTTGACTGGACCGTTCTCTTCCCACTATTCGATTGAGTTGAAACTTCACATACTTATATGTAATTGAGGTGAAATTGCAATATTATGGTACCAATGACGTGATATTATGAAGCCGGAAGGTGGCCTCGGAATCTCTGTGATAAAACACATAACCCCACCGAGCTTAGCCTCAATTAATTCGTCTTGAAACTTTAATTAATGGTTTAAGATAAAAGCTTTTTTGAAGTGAAAACTTGTTTAGGCGCGTTGGGTATTTTTTGAGATGGAAAAGAAAACTATTGAACTCGCGACACTGTTACCGTAACCGACACCAACTTAATCAAGTTTTCACTTCTGACGGCACTCCCGGAGTTCCACTGTATTTTTTTTGTAAATATTTTTAAATAATTGTTTAGGATGCAAGCAGCCCTTTCACGTGACTTGTGCCCAAGCGCTCGGTTTGCTCTGTGAAGAAGCCGGCAACTATTTGGACAACGTCAAATACTGTGGTTATTGTCAGCATCATTATAGTAAATTGGTTAGTATTACTTTTTATTCTTCCTTGCTTTTTCCCTAGTCAGTCTCCTTCATAATTCACTGAGCTATTCATGGTCCCTCAGATCGGATCTTGTGTGTTATTTGTATAGAAATCAGCGAACTATAATACGGAAGATGAAGATTAACTTCAAACATTATCATTGTGCTAAACGGCCTTACGAAATTTATATAAAAATAATGTCGCGCGTCAACTGTCGGCCAATGTCCGCTATGACGCAGCGTCATACAGCAGCCGCTGATTGGCCCAGCAGCTAGCGTGAAGTTACATCAATAACGGTATTGGCGTAAAAAAGGATGTGGTTTTATGTACCGCTTACCTAAATGTACTTTTGAGGGGGTAATAATATAATTTTATAACTACCTCTCGTTCTGTCTAGCTTTTTGCACAGAATTGTATTAATTTTTGCTATATCTATAATTATTATTTTTAATAGCATTACAATGCTCGGAAATTTATCCAAATTGAAAATATCTATAATATCTAATATTCATTAATATTATGCTTCTATAGTAAAGTTGTGGGTCTCGAACGCCACTTGGCGTTCATCCTAACCTAGGATTGGTTCTGGCTACCCATTGGGTTGCGGTGGTCAGATGGAATTCGCTCTGTAAAAACCAGTAACCTCGTTAAAGCGAACCGCTGATGATGCAACCGGGATTACGCTCGGATGATGATGATTATGCTTCTATAGTATTATAGTTCGCTGATAGAAATTTATTTAAGGTTTTATTCAGGTAGGGTCAGATGTGCACTTCACAAAATGTAGCTTGATAGCAAGAGGTACCTTCTCGTCGGATAACGCCGAGTAGTTCGACCTATTTAGGCTTGAAACTACGTGCGATAGAAATTGAAACCGTCGCGGGTCACGTGTCTCTGTTGCACGTAGAGTTTGTGACAGAGACGAACTGAACCCGTCCAGAGCGTCCGCTTGACGTAGTTTCAAACCTTAGACGACCAACTTCACACTGGCTTCAACACTTTCGGTGGCCAAAGCATAACGTGACAGCAGTGTTTTGTTTTATATGTTTACGAGTACAGGTTGATTTTATACCCTTAAGCTGTATTGAAATCTTGAAATTAGAATCACTAACATAAAACCGCAAAAAAAACTTATTTCTTGTAAAAAAATTCTCCTGAATTTAATGGCTAATGTACTTTACTATACGCACAGAATAGATACTAATATTCCGTACAGAAGTCTTACTCAGCAAAGAAATTCAAAGAAATATCTACTCAATGTTGTTAGTGATACGGTTTAATTTAGCTTACGTCAGAACTCAGCACTATTTTGTGTAGATACCTAGACATCCATTGCAAGCCAATTTCATCCTTATGACTCTGGACAAACGATTCGTATAACTGAATTTACCACCTCAAGGGGCCGCCTGCGCGCATAGTAATAATGTAGGTACATTTTCGTTACCTAAACGGGGAGTGACACAGGCCTGCTATACGCTACCGTTGCCGGGCCGCTGCCCTACCCGCTGGCCAGCTTTCGCCCGCCTTGAGCCCAGTAGCAGGCCGTGACGCCCGTGACATTCATATTGGAGATTTTTGGTATGCATTTATCAACTGATTGATATCTTTGGTTTTTATTTTCAAACAAGGTACATTTGACATAATATGTGTTTTTTATTAAAGAATACTTCCTTGAATATATATAGCTAGGAGGTTCAAAATCACCCTGTAGATTTGTTGAATGAAAAATAAACACGCCTGTGACGTCAAGCTGTGTTGCGTATTCACAAAGAAGACTAGCGTTTTCGTAAAACGCGTGTTTGGTCAGCCGAAACTAATCGGCGTTTTCTGACTGCACTTCACGAGTAAAACCGTATCTCAACTTTCACAATCAATTTATGTCGCGTAAGCTTTGTCAATATAGCTTATGTGCACTTGTCTTCAACCCCGTAGCATGGCAATAATTACATTTCGTGTGTAAGGGTTGCTACACACATATTCGGGCCGGGATCAATCGGCACAGTCGGGCGGTAAAATAGTGGATAAAATATGTTGATGAAAAAAAATCGTGTCTGCGTTTTTGTAGAGACAAGTACGGCCGAACCGACAATGCTGGCCCGAATAAGTGTGTAGCAACCGTGAGTGACCATCTCTGATGTCAGATTAATAAAATAATAACAAGCCCGGTAGTGGAGGTACGGTCGAGTGAGATTACGCCCGATTTCGACTGGAATGGCTTAAATTTTCACTATCAAGCCATATTCACCTTTATTTCTATCTACGATATGCACAGAAATAGCTTGAGAAAAAAGATGTTACAAGAAGCGCGTTTCGTAGCTAGAAAAAACGGTAAATATGGTTTAATAGTAAAAGTGTGTCCCTAGCAGATGCCGTTCAAGTATGAATTGGCGCTTATATACATTGCCATGCTACGGGGCCAAAAGTTTTGCAGCTTACTCCTATGTGTTGGACGTTAACATTTTTATTCTTCCTATAGAGATAACCTGGTTAAAACTTAAAACCCATAATTTTTCCTCCTATCGGCATTTTAAGCAACAAAGAATGAGACTTTATATGAGATTGAACTTTTATTTAAACATACTTATATTAGGTCCTTGCATATGAAATTGCCGATCAGTATCAAAAAAGTGAAACAAGTTTTTTTTAATGAAATTATTATTTAATCAATCGAAGTATGCGCCGTTGTTATCGATACACTTCCTCCATTTTATAGGCAGATCATTGATACCTTTGGAAAAAAAATCCTGGGAGCGAGAGTCTATGAACTGTTTGAAGGAGGTTTTGACTGCCTCATCAGATTTGAAAGTTTTCCTTGTAAAAAGTTATCCAAATTGTGTGTGGTAGTCGGTAATCGGTTGGGGCAAGATCTGGAGAGTATGGTGGGTGAAGCAGAGGTTCCAGTCGCAGCTCCTCTAACTTGGCGATCGTTTGATGTGCAGTGTGTGGTCTAGCGTAATCCTGAAGGAGCAGTGGGCTAGAGCAATTCATCAGTCTCGGTTGTTTAATGGCGAGCTTTTCCATCATTGTTTGCAATTGTTGGCAATACAAGTCTGCAGTAATCGTCTGGCCTGATCTTAAGAAGCTGTAGTGGATAACACCAGCACTGGTCCACGAAACACTAACCAGAATCTCCTTTTTGGTCAGTTTTCGCTTAGGGCAAGGTTTTGCCGGTTCTCCAGGGTCAAGCCATTGTGATGATCGCTTCCGATTGTCGTACAGGATCCATTTCTCATCACAAGTCACGATACGGTTCAAAATCCCCTCATTATCGTGGCGATTAAGCAAAGAAACGCAGCAAGCAACGCGTGTTTGTTGGTTTGCTTCAGTCAATTCGTGCGGTACCCACTTTTCGAGTTTTTTAATTTTTCCGATTTGGTGCAAGTGGATAAGTATCGTTTTCTCACTTACGCCGAAGGCTGCTGCTAATTCAGAAGTGGTTTGAGATGGATCCGCTTCCACTATCGCCTTCAATTCTTCGTTATTCACTTGAGTATCAGGTCGTCCACGAGGCTCATTGTGTAAATCGAAATTTCCAGAACGGAAACGTTGAAACCAAAAACGCACCGTTCGTTCGTTAGCGGTGCCTGGTCCATACACGTCGTTAATTCTTCGAGTCGTTTCTGCAGCACTGGTGCCACGGTGGAACTCGTATTCGTAAATACCGCGAATTTTCAATTTGTCCATAGTTGTTGTTATAGCAATGTTGAAACTCAAACAAATGATGTTAAAACAAATTAAATACGAATTTTAAAACAATATTTTTCTGGCTTTATTTCGAAATAAATTTGAGTTTGGAATTCCTAATGAAACGCAAGATATTTGATTTTAAAGTTGCCAGTATTGAAAATCATATTTAAGGACAATTTCATATGTAAGGACCTAATATTGTATACGTATGAAACCAGTAATTTTTTTTTTTTTACTTTTTACTTCGCTAAACGTCAAAAGTAAAAATGTACTGTTTTCTGTTTTATATGACAAATTATAAATGACATTGACTTATGTTTAGGTGGCTTTTCTATTTACTAGCGTCATACACGACCTGGCGTACCACGTTAAAAAAATACGCCACTACGTTTCAAAATCTCGTGGAATCTACATAATATGTACCTCCAATATATCTCGATAGCCCTACGTTTTACTCACAATTGGACAAGTGTGTAAGTAAGAACGTTTTAACTATGGTTGTTTGACAATGTTGCTCAAAACGTACCAAGCTTCACAGCTGTGTTCTCAATTACCTCCATAATTGGGATTGTTCATTTTTTTTAACCCCTAATTTTTATTTTTTTATTTTAAAATATAGCGTATTTCAAGCAACTAATTTGAATATTTTGTCATATTACGGCTTAGTTAATTTTTTATAAATGATTATAAAAATCATGTCAAAGCAAAGTCGCGTCTTAACAAAACAAACGGCCAAGCCCAATACATATTTAAAAGATAAAATCACGCTAATGTCATAATAGTCTTTGTTAGTGTTAGTGTCATTCAGTGAATTCAGTTACTCTGATTGGCGGAAAATTCTTTCTTAGTTATTATGATTGGCGAAAACGGTGACATTTGACGTTATTGTCAGTCTTCTTCTTCTTAGCGAGTCGGAGTTATTGTCAGTGAGGGATAAATACCATGGAGACTCGTATTATTTAATTAAAGAACTCAGAGCTTAAATCGATACAGCCGCGGAGTAAGGTCAAACAAAGGTCATACGTTAGTTTGTAGAAATATTCAAAACCATTGATTATTTTGGCAAAAAAATGACCCACTACTGTTCATTAACTCTGTATCTCGAAATGGATTTCAAAATTACGCTTTCCAAAAAAAATTTACAATGCCCATTGTGTTGTTCCGAGCCCGAATGGGATTTGGGAGTCTCAGTTATCTGACAAATATCAGAGAAACGTCCAACACGTAGGATAACAGCTTTTAGATCGCCAATGTGGACTGTACAGTTGTACACTAAGCGCCGCTTCAGGCTGGAACGGCAGCCGCCGACTGCGCTCTTTCGCTGTCAAACCATATTCACCTTTATTTCTATCTAAGAAATGCATAGTAAAGCTCGAGGAAACAAAAGCTGCGCGGCCGCCAGCGGCCAAGTCTTTCTCAAGCTATTCTATGCGTTAATAAATTTAGACGGACAAATCACACAGATTGAGCTAAAGTAAGTTTGATACTTGTGTTATGGGATACCAACTCAATGATACTATATTTTATATCAAATATATAGATACATCCAAGATCCAGGTAAATCTGAAAAAGATCATGTTTTAGATTGACCTGGGTCTTGAATGAACAGGGGATGAATGAACACAAGAAAGAGGGATCGGACCCTCCCGGGCTTGCTGTCACACCGGAGGTCCCCCTCCGGTGTGACAGCTTGGCATGATGCAGAGGTCGACAATAATTAATATGATTTGACAGTGAAGTATGCTGCTAGAATGGCAGCACTTTCTAGTGAGAACCGGCGGTTAATCTACTGCTGGGCCCATCATTTAAAATAAATTATTTTCTCGAATATGAAGATTGTAAATTGGATTGTAATGTTTCTATTTTGTAGGCGTTTAGTCACGATCACCCTTTATATGTTTAAATTATTGATGAAGTTGTTCTTAAAATAATTTGAATAGTAACCTATCTGAATATTTACTATAAGAAATTTAAATTTCATCTTCGTTTTTCGAGTAAAATATTTGATTTCAAATGAGGACAGCGCTGACGTCCGTGTCATCATAAATTACTAGAAAATTTGTGCCGTCTCAAAAGCTTTTGTAAGATATCGTTACATTTTGAGGGAAAATGGCAATTTTACGATTCAATTGAATTATTTATTTAAAATTGGTTCTAATTTTTTACGCCGCGACGCCTGCAGCGGGTTACAATGAAGGTACATTTTTATATTTCTTTAAATTGTCAACTGATTAGTTAGAAAGTGTTTTATTGTAATTGTTTTTGTTTATATCAAAAATGTAAATAAAGGTTACACTGCACTAAGCGCTACGTTGGAGCTACGCGACGGGATGGAAGTAAATCACGTATAGGCAAGTCTGCTAACCATTTCAACGAATGAACTGTGCTCCGATTGTCTATGATTTGTATGTCATCTGATACTTTAGGATTTAGAACGACGTAAATCTGTCCACGATAGCGTACGGAAGCTTGTCTTGTGTTCATTTTAAATACAGAGGAAAAAATACTGTTATTTAATACATATATGTTTAATATATAGCGAAAGTGTCGCATCTCTCCACAGACGCTTAGTGTGGTCTAACCTAAACCTGTAATCACAAATGAATTCAAATATTTTTTTTAGTCTTCGATTGGGTTTACTTGATTATTGAAATTGCCATTTGTATTTTAAAGGGGCAAAGATAAGTCTAATCTTAATCACGTCATCAATTAACTATTTCATGAACTATCAGTTTACATTCACACTATATGTACATTGAATCATATTTCAGGGTATTGTAATATAATTTCATTAATTTGTAAAAGAAGTTACTTTAAGTATGACTAAGTGAATCTGGGCCACTTAGTAACTTTACATTTTTTTTTCTTCACTTCACTTCACTATTAAAGTTTTGAGCATAAAGTGTTGCTTGTAGATCACATTATAGAAGTTATAATATAATTTAAACTAAATCATACATGGTGACTTAAACCACTGGCCCAATTTTTGGAGCAAGTTGAGTCCGTGATACTGAACTATTCTCTGTAAAAAATGATTGAAAATCGATAAATAAAATTTGTCCGTCACACAAAATCCGTTTGGCTGAGAGCTGATTGGTTTGGGAAGGCTAAAAGTAATACTTTTTAAATAGACTGAACTTGCTCCAAATATTTGGCTGGTGGTTAAAAGTCAGCCTGTATAGTTAACAAGAAATAAAAAGTAGGTTATTCGGCACATAGACATGTAAACAAATAATTAAAACAATAAATCCATTTTTTTTCACAATTTATTAAAGTATAAAAAAATATCCCATCAACATTATGCGGTGGCTTGAGATGTCAACACATGAATATGCTCATTATGAAGTAAGGCTATTATGCCCATATTAGCCACAGGAAGTCCACTGCTAGACATATACCTTATACTATACCTACCTCTATTATGCCCATATAAAGCGGTATGCTAATCAGTGACTAGTGTCCCGTAGGAAAGCCCTCCATACGATGTTTTGAATTAACTTTACTCGTATCCTAAGAGCGCTATACCTGCAGGAACTTCGATCGCTGAAAATATGTTTTTAGTTCTGTCAAATAAATACGATTAGATCGATGATTTTTGTCGGTTACAAACGAACGTTATTTAAACGTAATATCTATTCAAAAATAACAGAAACTAGTTGACTTACATTTGTGACAGCCCGACTCCAGTCCAAGATCTATCTACCAATTTTGACGGTAGAAATGTACTTACACGCGCACGAATTCCGCACGGAGGTTCTGCAGATGTGGCGTAATCTATAAGTTCAGATTTCAGGGTGTCGGGGCAACTCCGCCAATGCCATAGGAAAACCAAAATCAATGGCTTTTGATCCTTGTCTGTGCATGTGAAACATTTTTAATAATCACATTTATATGTCACGCCATGCAGGAAATCAAAAAACGAAATATTAAATAGTTAACATACAGGAACGCGACGCTTATCAATTTCGTGTCGGAATATCCTGTTACGTCGAGTACGCACAAAACTATTGCTTACCTCAAATCCAGTATTAGTGTAGGTTCGGCCGCAGAATGTCAGATTCGCTAAACGTCCCGCCAAAAATATTGTGATATGTATGTCCAATCTGTAAATCGTCCCATGCTTAGAGACGTACGGTTGCAATGCAGGGGTGTAATTTTCAGACCATTGCATGGTTTCAGGTAAAAATTGTCCAAAAAAGATGTACGAAAATTTTGAAAAAAGAGGAACATACTGGAAACCTCGTAGAGGATTATTTGTCTGATCAGTGTAAGACATTTCGCAAATGGACTGTTTTTTTTACAAAAACTGAAATTTTCGTAAATTATTTGACAAACGAATCGTGCCTTTTACGTACTAGGCATTCTGCGCCTATTAATAATACTCGAACACTAGCATTGAGGGTGTCGCGTTGCTTCAATGAGACCTACATGCTGAGTTTGCTTGCGTAGAAAAAAGGCGGGAACGTGAAGACTATCCCACCATACAAGCCAGTGTCGCACGACAGCCAATCGAGTGACTCCAGTTGCGAGAAAGAAGGGGACGCATCACCCATGGGAAGTGGAACTCCTACACATGCTACTAAGTCGAAAGGGGTATGTGCTTTTTTTGTTAACTGTACAGGGAGATTTATATCAGTGACTTTTTTAAATCATATTCAGTCCGTGATACTCATTACATTCTCAAAGAAATATGCGGATTACTCGACTTAGGTACACATATATGTCTTGTGTGGAATGTAGTCTGTGTCATTTAGTGAATGTGTTGTTTAAATGCATACTGATAAAAAAAAATAAGGTCAATTTATATTAGGTACACATGTTTTAAGGGGTTGTTGTGGTATATGATGACTGAACAACTTTGTTATGTTAGAAGTATTAGGAAGCTTTCGGATTTCGATGTAAGTTCTTTCGGGAAAGTTATCTAGTATCGTTGACTGAACTTACTATTTGCATTTAATTTAAAATGACCTTATATGTCTCTGAGTTTAGAAAAGGTACCAATATTAGTTAATATAATTATTATTGATTCGTTTGCATACAAATTTCTAAATATTAAAGTTGTACCTTGTACTAAACGCAGAGTGGCATATTGATATGATCTTTTCGTATTCATTGATTTTGGTTTGTAGTTTTAAATACGACGTTAAAACTTAACCTATTTATAAGTATTTTTATGATGTACACAAATGCCGTGTTAATAGGTTTTGTTGATAAAATATGCTCTATAAAAGCTTTATCAGTGTGTAATAGTGTGTATAGTATCAACTGTGAAGTTTTTAATATCTGGGCGTAGAAACTCAGTTATTTTGTTTGCACTCTTACAAGAAACAACAAAAATAGATATTTGCACGTGATTAGGTAATTTTTATACCTACTTAATTCAACTTATACTGAGAACTACTTTGCGTGTCTATGATTCTTTTTTGTATAAGAATCGCTTAAATTCTAGTCGGAAAATAGCACTTTTGGTACAACTTGATTTGTAGATATTTTAGCTAAATATTCAAAAACGTAATTATGGAGTTAATTGCGTATGTCTTAGAGAAAATGGCGACTAAATGGCCATTGCTTCACAAGATATCCTTTGATTGACAGTAACAACAACATTGACATTTGAGAGTGCTATTGTATTGATGAAGTCTTTCTAGATTTGTCGTTATATTTATCAATACCATAGTACTAATTACGAACGATCGACGACAGAATTACGAATAAAAAACTGGTAGGTATTTATTACCAGTTAGCGCCAAAAAGGTCTTATGCATCCTAAATAGAATATAAACACAAAATAGAGCACAAGAAGATACCCAAATTCATGGCAAAATCTCCGCTATTGCTGCTACATAAAGGTGTGTGAATAGCTTGTCTTTCTGTTAACTGAACATAACTAATTAAAGACATTGTTTGCAGTCCGGCCGCAAGTCTTCGCAAACTAGCGGTGCTGCCTCCGGGAAGAATACTCCTAACGCATCCAAGACGCCAACCAATACCAGTCAGCCTATGGGTGAGTCTCATTTGAAGCTATCTGCTCCTTAATCATAGTTTAGACATACCCTGGCTTCACGCTGTCTTTTAAATTCAGAAGTTGATGTTATATACGTTGCCTGTTTTGTGAACATCGCTCAGAATTCAATTTAAAAACAAACTAGCAATGTATGTAAAATCAGCATTGCCGCGATACATCATAGAAAGTTTTTATTCAATGCGCAAATTAAAGCAACTTCAGTTCGTAAGTGATACAGTAAGTTCCGCTCATTAAATATATATGTATTATGTTATGTATGATACAAATTGAAAAATATCAAACCTGACAATACAAACTTAACGCTGGTATTTTTCCAAATGCGTGGAAGTATGGGCATATTATTCCCTTACCTTAAAACCCCAATCCTTCTTCTCCTTCCCATTTCCGGCCCATATCCGTCCTTCATCTTCTTCCTAACGTGTTAGAGCACCATGTTCATCAATGTCTCCAAATGTCTCTCTAGACATAATCTTTTAAGTCCGTTTCAATCAGGTAAAGGGCATAGTTCGGCATCAGCTGCACTCTTAAAAACCACTAAAGACATTTGGTGAAATATAGATGATAAAGCTCTTACTCTCCTCGTATTATTAGACTTCACCAGTGCATTCAACACTGTGGATTTCGAGTTGCTACTTGCTACTATGCAGTCTTTTAATTTTTTCCCTACCACTATCACATAGTTTCAATCCTATTTGACTCTATGGTGACAGCTGGTTAAGGTAGATCTGAGCCGTTCTGATTGATGTGATCTCATGGCTGGTGTTCCACAGGGTGGAATGTTGTCACCCATCCTCTTCTCTATCTTCATTAATGGCATTATAGCCTCTCTCTCTCCTTCTCTTGTCACTTATATGCTAATGATCTCCATGCGGCCGCCCCTTTCGATAGTTTTAATCGGGCTATTACAACCATCAGCCGACCTCGCGATTATTACGGAATGGTCTAAAAATTTCGGGCTCATGGTCAACGCGGCAAAATCTCAGGCAGTCGTAATAGGCACTCCCCATTTCATCTCTAAATTCAAGTCCGTGACCTTCCCTAATGTTGTCTCAGGTAGTGATATCATCCCTTTCTCTTCAGTCATCCAGGTTATTACATGGGTATTGTCATGTATGAAACTCTATCTTGGTCCCTTCAAATCAATAAACTTACCCGGAAAATTTTTGCTTGGCTACACTCTTTAAAATGCTTGCAGAATTTTTTTGCCTACTGAGACTAAAGTGCTTCTGGCTCGCTCTTTATTGCTCTCTATATATTAGATTATGCGGATGTGGCCTGTCTGGATCTCACAGAGGAATTGGCTGAGTTGGAGAAACTTCAGAGTATGTGTATTCGTTATGTGTTTGGTCTACGTAAGTGCGATAATATTTCCGAATACCGCTCTTGACTGAATTGGCTAACCATAAAAACTCGTCGCATTATACATGTCCTGACTTTTCTTTTTAATGTGCTTTTCAATCCTATCTTTCCCAAATACCTTAAAGACAAATGTCAATTTAGAGTTGTTGATGCCCGCCTCGTGAGAACATTCTTGCCATTCCCACTCACTCTTCTCAAGCTTATTCAGTCTTTGCTGTAATGGCTGCTAAATTATGGAATAAATTACCATATGGTATTAGAACTTCAATTACTTTAAATTCATTTAAAGCTAGGGTCAAAAACTTTTATGAAGATCAGTGACCTGGATTGCAATAAAGAATTTACATACATACAAACTTATGGAAAATAGAAAAATAGTTTCACAGACTGCACATGCTGTAATAAAAATGCGCATTGAAAAAAAATCGGAAGAAGTATGGCAGATTACTGCTCTTCGAATTTCCGACCTCGTCATTAGCCAACCTTCTGCGGCCCGTCAGAACAACGACAACATATAACATCTAAATTAATAATATATGAAGTAATTTTTTGCCACGGGTGAAATTCGAGATGTGAACTCACTCCACTTAAGTCTGTACAATGCACTTGCAATCCACCAGATGACAACAAGTCAAATCAGACACTTTTTTCTAAACGTCAAAACAAACATTTTCTATGGGATTTGTATGAAAAACACAACCGTGACGTCATGTTTTTGTCGGGTCAAATAGCTTTTTAATATCAATTTTTCTGCATTAATAAATCTAAAATCATGTTGAAAATGGCTATGATCAATGAGAAGTGATACTATTTTGTGACGTTTTATTTGATTGACAGAACCAAAAATTTATTTTTGACCCAGTCATCACTTCGAATCACCCTGTCGAATTTCCATGCTCAATTTTTTTATTCACATATTAATAATTTAGATATTTTCCTAGCATTGTATTATATATAAATAGCATTATATATATTAGTATAAATCAATAATTAAATATCAGCATCAATTTTGCTACACTCTCATCATAGTATTTAAATCATCATACTACATATCAATAACTAATCAAATGTAACTATGACACACAAACAAATGACTAAATATTTTTTATCTGTGACATGGCGAGGTCTGTTAACTTACTTTTACAATCGCATCATATGTAGTATGAAGTGTTATTAACTCATTACTTATTAGGGTCGAACCAAACGCAGAGCAAGATGCGCGATCAACTTGCGTCGCGTTACGCGCCTGCATGGCGTTTCATAGAATTTCTACCCGCCACGCGCAAGTTGCGCGGGTACATATTGTATGAACGACGCAAATTACGTCGCGCATCATGCGCTGCGTATGGTATGGCGCTTAAGGCACTTTTAAATTTTCATGTGTGTTACATAAAAATTGAAATGAATGGCAATGTTATTGAAACAAGAGCAATATTTACAAGCCGACCGGTATTATAATTTATGAATATCAGTTTGAGTTGTTAAACTGCTGCCTGTTCTATAATTTGTCTTTGCACAGCATTCAGCACTTTATTAACTCTATCGGCCTCACCAAGACGTCTAAAATCAGATGCTGTAGTACATATTATCATGGAGATTAAATTAAATATAATAATAAATATGTATGGACATATCACCCTGATTAAGCTAGCCCCAAAGTAAGTTTTTAAACTTGTGTTATGCGATACTAACTCAACGATACTATATTTTATGATGAATACATAATTGTATATAGATAGATAAACACCCAAGGCCCAGGACAATTTCATAAAGGCCACGTTCTTAACTTGCTCTTGCTGAGAATCGAACCCAGAACCTCCGACTGGCGGACTAGCGTGGTTACCAGTACGCTACGGAGGTCGTTATCATACTCTTTTGCTATTTTATTAAAATTATATCAAAATTATAAAATCTTCTTCTGAATTAAAGACTGACATTTTATACATAAATGCAAATCCAACTTTGAATGAGAATTGATATGATGAAAAGATTCAGGGCAGCGGGTTTGAACTTTTTTTTCTTATACATGTTGGAAAATAGTTATTTATTAACCCTCTTATTAATAAAACATATCAAACGTTTGCTAAAAACTATTTTAGCTAAACTATTTTTTGTCTCGTCCTTACTATGTCAAATATTGAAAAGAGAGATAAGGGCAAAACATATTTGAACTAAAATAGATTTAGCAAGCGTTTGATATTTTATATGAATAAGAGGGTTAATAGATAACCATGTAAGAAAAAAAAGTAGAAACCCTCCGCCCTGAAGTTCCATATACTAACTTGACGTGTTTTGTATCGACGCGGCGTGCTCCAGAGACCAACCAGGACGCCACTGAACCGGTGGCCGTGGGCAAGAAACACAAAGCGAGCGATAAGAGTGTGTTCCAGATTTATTGTATATACATGTAGATGTTGCATGCAAAGCCTTGTGAGTTTTGACTCTATAAGTTCTAATGGTCTAAAAAAATACAGATTAATGGCGTTTGGGCTGTGAACTTTAATACTATGGAAGCAAGCGCAATAATCAAGCGCAAAAAATTGCCCCTTCAAAAGAACAATCAAATAGGCGGATCTTAAAGAAATAAAAAAAAAAGACGAGTAAGTCTCAGAAAAAAAAATTGAAAATTAAACTTAATGCTACGTCACATAAATTCATAAGAGTATTTTATACAGAATGGAATCTCCTAAGGACCCTTGCAATGTGCGTGCCCGTTTTCCGTTCCTCCCGTTCTCGCCTTGTCGAGGGGCTAGAGCGGGCGAACACACACGCATTGACGTGTGCACGGATGAATAGTTTCGGTTGTAGTATAAATGATAGGCATAAATGATACTTCGCTTCTATGAAGTTTCATACCTGTAGCTACGCACATAAAGTTTATATTTCCATAATGCTTATGTAATACCTGTTCCCGTAAAATTTTAGGCATCCTTTTCCCACAAACTGCTAATGCAGTTTGCGGAAAAGAGAGGCATACAACTTTTGGAAACGGCTTTGCCACATCGTAAGCATTCTAGATTGAATATAATTTATTTGGTGGAACATAAAACCTACATCTGGTTTTCCGCTAATACTTAGTGACTTACCAATCAGTTGCTGCTATATTTCTCTGCGTAATAGCGGACATTGTCGGACAGTTGACGCTGCGTCATGCGACAGTAATTTTATATAAATTTCTAGGGACTGTTTTGCGCGATGATAATGTTTGAACTTACTCTTCCATAGTATTATAGTTCAATGCGTACAACAGAGATGCCTATATATTTCGCACTTGCGGTTGTCACTGACGGGTGTCACCAGTTACATTTTGTGGAACTATTTACTGTATGATATCATATCACGTAAATTATCTAATGAAATACGATGCCAAACGTACTAACATAAAAGTCCTTTTACTTCTTTGTAAAGGTTTTAATTGGTCAGAAAGCTGCAGAATTTTTCCGACCAAATGGTTTTGCAGTTATAGTTTTCTGATTGATTTACTCAAGCTTACTTTTAAAACAGACAATTAAAAATAATAAAATTAATCGGGATTCTTTTTTCTATCTAAATCCTTGTTAGTTTGACGTCAAAACTCACAAACGGCTACGTTACTTGCATAAAATATCAATAAAAATTTCGTGCATTCGTTTTTAGAAGACTTTTTTTGACGGTGTAGCTTTCGTTTTATTTTAATGTTCAAGGTATAGTTGCATTGAGGGTTTCTGAAACATGTAAGGGTCGATTCACATCAGGCGGGAAAATGCTAGAGCACTTTTTAAGTGAAAATAAGTAGTATACAACAAAAGTTTGAACACTATTTTCACCTTTGAATGGAATATATATTTGATGTGAATGGACCCTAACGCATGTGGCAGCATCATCTGTTGTCATTGGAAATATTTGACAGTACTAACTGTCAGAATGTAATCCTATGACACGGGGTTTGTTTAACTCTACCGAAAGAATACGGTCTTTGTCAAGCGGTCATTTTCTATTTGGTGATAATATATACATTCATAATGTATAGCATAGGTGGTGTTTGATATATCTATTTATTATTATTGTCATTATTTAAAAAAAAACACCGTTTGACACTTCTAGTGTCTATGCTGGTCTGGAAGTAAAGAAAAAGCTAAGAATGCACCAGCTGCTTCTTTTCCAATGCAAATCATAAAAGCAGATCGAGGGAATGGGCGAAAATGCGAATCATGCTAGCAACCCATCACTATTTTGACTCCTTTTATCTGGCATTATTTGAATCTGACATTTATAGAATCTGGCATGCATAGAATCTGGCATTTTAAACTCGTTTGACATTTATCGCTGAATCCTAGCCCACCATCACGCTGGAAGTGGCCTTTGGGTGTTGCGGCCCTGGCTCTTCTTAGAGCCGCAAGACTTAAGATGCTCATGTACCTATTGGACAGGTTGGAATTGAAATCGTTGGCATCCTTTTAAATATCCACTATACCCATGATACAATGTAATGTGAGCCTATTAAAACGTCAATCAGAAGTCGTCGTTTTCATATTACAGAATACCTCTAAACATGCGTTAGACTCCTTGATAGACACCATTACTGCAATTATAAAAAAACTTATCGTCATAAAACTCATGAAAAGTAAATTAATTATAATAGCATTAATTTCATTGCGTCGTCGTAGATTCCGTAGTACCTAACGTTCGTTCCCTCAATCGGTCGCGTGACATCGCCTTTCCCCACTTGATTTTAAACCTTATCCACGCAACTTAAAGTCTGTTTTATTATGCCGGCAGCCCGCGCCACAGCTGGTGAGTGTACTTACCAGCGCCGGGTTCATAGCCCCCTCGCAAGCACGACGTGCGATATTTTGATACTTTGTTTATTTTTCTTACTTTTCGATACTTTTTAATTACTGCACTAATTGCAGTATTGTTACCGTAAAAAATCCTTTAAGTGAGTATGTTAACAAGTTAAATTAATGCCAATGATTTCAAATGCTCCCGTATACAATATGTAGGTATACCGTTCGACACATGCCGGCCGTATTTTCTTGGTCTAATAACAGCTGGTGTTTATCGTATTTCCAAAGCCTCCGTACGTAATATTTGTGCGTATGTTTCTATATCGTTTTTGGTAGATTTGCATCTAAAATATCCCTTGAATGATATATATAGATTTGTCTATCTTCGTTCATAGCCAATTTGTTCATGTGTAGTTGTGTCTGTGGAATGAAAATTATGATTACTATAAAATAAAATATTATTTATTTATTTTGGTGGTTTGGTGTTGTATTGTTAATGTATGGTGTTGTGTGTGTAAAGAATGTTATATGTGGTACTTGTCAGAGCTGTCTCAAGTAATGATGTGCCGTTCCCGGGAACGTTCCCAAATTCCCGTATTTCTAGGGAATGTTACGGAATATTGGATATATGTATTTGTATACAAGTTACAGTGATAAAAAATATGTCTTATAAATAAAATTAAAACTTTCCCTGACATTTCCATTTTTCGGGAACGGGAACGGCACATCACTAGTCTCAAGGCATCTGGGTTTAAACTAAGCTCGAGATATTCACACAAATCCCAATGCGAACCTCTCGCGGGTTTGCTTAACACAAATTGGGGACGTTTACAAATTACGTGAGGTGATTTTACCGATTAACCGTTGATGCCTGCTCATAGAAGCACAGAAGACAGTAAGAGTAACATACAGAACGGAATCTCCTAAGGTACGTGCAATATGCGTCGCCGTTCCCCGTCCCCACACCTCCACCGTTCTTGAGCGGCCGCGTGCGCCGTGCAGTGTGTGTTCGCCCGCTCTCGCCCTGAGACAAGGCGAGAACGGGAGAGGTGCGGGGACGGTGAACGGGGACGCATATTGCGCGTACCTTAGGAGATTTTGTTCTGTATGTTACTTTTACTGTCTTCGGTGATAGAAGTTTTATATCTCGACATGTGGCAATCCATGACGGTCTTTGCACAAGGTTGCAGTTGGAAGATAAATCATGGACCGCACTGATCGATAAAATTACATGATATTTGCCGACCACCACATATTTGACGACCATTTTGGTTGAGAACCTCACTCAGGCCCCCGCCCCCTAAATAAAATAAATAAATATATAATGACAAATTACACTGAGCTAGCCCCAAAGTAAGTTTAAACGTTTATAATGGGATGCTTATTCAATTATACAATATTTTATAATAAATACATATTGTATCATCATCATCCGAGCGTATTCCCGGTAAAATTTTCAGCGGTAACGCTTCAGAGTCCGGGGTCCGCTACCTAACCTCAGAGATTTGACTAGGTAACTGGTCTGTACACAGAGCGACTGCCGTCTGGTAGGCAGTGCGATTTGAACCCACGACCGGTGGTCCGGATCACAAGGCAAACGCGTTGACCACCGAGGCAGTCATATAAATTCATATTATATAAATAAATATAAATGGCTCTCGTAATTAAAAGATACCCCCTAAGCGCTAATAATGCATACTAGCCAAGCTATATAGGCTCTCCTACAAGTATAAAGTCAATCATAGATCATATGTTCTTGTTGTGTCTAAATGTTTGAGAGACGGAGGGAATGAAGCAGGTCACGTGCCAACCCGCATCCCTTTGCTTTTAATGTCTTATTCAATTGACTAGTGACTGTGTATGTGTCGTTTATTACGCGTACGGCAGTGATTTAAAGTGTGCGGCCGGTACTTTACGTATTTTGTGGTGGAAGTAAACGTTCAAGTGTAATGTTTTTGTTTTTTAACCCCTGATGCAAAAAGAGGGGTGTTATAAGTTATACGTGTCTGTTCTTCTGTCTGTGGCATCGTGGCTCCTAAGCGAATTCAGGACTATAAAGTTGAATTCCTAAAATGTTCAACTCTGGCGTTAGCTCTGCCGTTTAATATTTGTTTTCTTATCTTATATTTTATACGGGTACGGGTATTTTAAACAAACACCAGTTTTCGATACATTAAACCGTATTTCTAAGGAAACTTCATAGGCTTCCTCCAATTCATACGATATTTCACTGTTTTAGACAAACTGGCGTATGTTTACACTATTGGACATTTGTGTGAAAGAAATAGTGATATTTATTATCTAGGGTTATAATTGGTTTTCACAGTCAAAATATGACCTTGAAAGAGAATATAGTGCATTATATCATTTTTGACCATTAGCATGAAAATAATATAAGATTCTTATTTCATTATTTAATTCATTTCATTTTCCAACGTAGCGTAACGTACGTAGCGTAGATTACTGGTAAAAATACAAAATGACGAAACTTAGGAAGTAATCATTGTAAGTATCTACATTTCATTCATTCGAGTCACTTATATCTTGCTTTTTAGATGTAATGTTTCAATAATATCTTAACACATTAACTCACTCGTTGCCTTTTGAAATGGTGATATATAGGCGGAAAATTGCATCAATCGTCAGACAAGAAGAAACCTTCGCCGTCGCGTCGCGGGTCCTCCGCCGGGGACGCGGGGTCAGGAAGCAAAGCGAGCACTCCCGCGCCTTCGCCCCAGCACACCGCTGAGCTGAACCCGCCTAGCAGCGGTAAAGGTATGGCTAGTTGTATGATTTTAGATTTATAATTTCGGATTGTTAACATTACGGGATTATTTAAATTTTTGTCGGGATATATTTGGAGCAGCCGGTTTTTCGTCGATGTCGATACCCCAGGTCATCTTTGGTTGACCGATCATTCACAAGTATATTAACTTTGGAAAAAAATGTCCAGGCTCCTATGCAGCGCAGCTAAGGATGCAACCACGCTAAGATGGAGGAGTCTTATCATGCATGAACTGTAATGCTTTGGATTTTGTACCGTACTTATCTTGTACATAAAAAGAGCTTAATCTCGCGGCAATGTTACGCTTGATCTGTTGTCAGATGTATACTGAAAATTTAGGTTTTATCGGACTGGTTGTAGAGTGTATATGAGGGTTAGATCTCATGCAGCACGGCCGGTGCTGAAGCGTTCCGTCGCTCTCTCTCGCTCTAGCAAATGACGCTTCTGAGCGACAGAAAATTATAGCAGCATAGGAAAGTGCTGTTCCGTACTGATAGATGAGATTCAACCCTAAAGCGAAATATGTTTGTCGTAACAAGTGGAGGTCCATATTCCTAGACTTCTGTGGATATCGATAGAAATCATGTTTTGATGCACTAATAAAACAGTATTTCAGAAAACGTGGCTTTTTTAAGGAGACGTGGGTTCACAATTTGCAAAACTATGTGTGTTTTTGAAAAATCACTGTTATTAAACTACTACAGTATAATACAAAAAAAATAATAAATAAAACATAGTGAAATATTCGTCGAGAGCGGAGGAAGGGTCGGAGCCGGGCTCGACGATATTTCGCAGTGTTTTATTTATTATGTATTATATTTATAATTTTTTCTGTAGCCAAAACGGATAAGTAGATATTTAGATAATACATTTATGGTATAATTTTCATATAAAAAGGTGATTGTATAAAATAGTAAGACGTATTATAAAGGCAAAATTAGGCAAATTTAGAGGTATGTTTGTGATTTTTTTTCTATCGAGCCAAAAATGCTCAATCGTGTTTTGGCTATTGTGGGTGTCTGTGGAAAACCCTTAAGATTTTTATGTAATTTTTTTGTGGAATAAACTGTAGCAGTTTAATAACGGTGATTTTTCAAAAACACGCACAGTATTGCAAATTGTGAACCCACGTCGCCTTAAGACTGTTCTAAGACGATTTTGATTCAAGTACCCGCTCGTCGATTAAGATGAACTAAATCGTTTAAAACCCAAATCTTGTATTTAGTAAGTAAACAACGTGAAGGGCCTGTTATAATTTATTAATCTAATCTGAATATTTAATAAGAAATTATAATGACGCCATGTTTACCCGAATTAATGCAAATGATCTCCTACGAGTATAAAGCGGCATCTTGGCATCATCTATTACAGGCATTGCAACGGAAGTGTGTAGTGTGAAGTGTCGTGCCTTAGGGTTCCTCGCTTCGAATAGGACCACTTATAATGACTTCTTGTGAATATGGTAAGATGGGATGTAAGGACCTAGCTCATACACAGCGCGGGGTCGAAGGTCTGGAGGCCCTTGGGCAACAAAAGGAGCGAATGCCCCTAATTATTTTCCAAATAATAGTATGTTATTTATTTTTCGTCAACTCTTTCAAAAATGTATTGCCAGCAAATAAAATTATTTCAATAAAGAATGTAGTAATTAGTTAAAGTCAAATACTTTTTACTAAAAATTAAATTACTTTTCAACACACTTGCTTGTAAAGTGGAACTAATTTCACCGGTTTTAGATATATAAAGCAGCTCATAAAACACGCGTGTGTTAGAAACGCAAATAGTGAAGTTATATTCTATAACTCACGATTTGCTATAGCGAAAAAAAAGGGACAGAATTAATGGTAAATCCAGTATGAATGAGAGAGTAAGAAAGTTTGACAGTTCTGCGTGAGCGAGATAGATAACATAAGGTGAAGGTTAGACTAAGGTTAGAAAAGGAATAAATCAAACATCGAACGTCATTGTTGTTTCAATACCTATTTATATTTGTATCTTAAGCTACATATTGTTTTTTTTTAATTTATTTTATTTATTTATTTTTAAGAGCCGCGCGGCTCCTTCTAGCAGGCAGCGTGCGCCGTGCTGATTTTAAAAAGTGAAACTGCGGGAAAGCAACAGTGGGAACATCTCAGTTTTCCGGTTGAGTTTATTTAAAATCAAAAATTGTCCACTATTCTGGACTGAATTCACCCTTTAAATAATTCCAGTATATTTTGTTAGACGTTATATATTGTTTGAAAAAAGACAAAGCCACCTCGGGCTCCGATGCAGCACAACGGGAACGCTCTAATTTGAGATAAATTTTGAAGAGTATGTGTGTTACAGCGTCAGGCAGCTCTACGCCTGTAAATACGAAAGTCGTGCCTCCAGCGGCGTCCCCCAGCGCTAACAAGGAGCCCGTGGGAGTGATCAGCTCGGTAGCTGCCGCCACTGTGACTGCCGCGACTGCGGCGACCACTGCACCTGTCAGGTTGGTACTGATGACTTATCGTCTTATATTTTTAAAGCTAAAAGTGGTACCCGGCGCACCTGGAAAGAGCTAGAGTCTGTAACACAGACTCTAGGCTGGCCAATCCTGTCTCCACGATGGTCCCCCCAAATAAATAAAAAAAACATTAGTACAGTAACAGTGCATTCAATTAGAATATTTATCACCAATTTGAGTACTTATTTAAATTCTATTAATTACATAATTTAAGCTTTAAGCTTATTGTATTCTTATTAGTTGGTTTGTAAGTCTCTAGCATGCAGATATTTTGGTGTATACTGTAAATCTGTATGTAAATCCTTAATATTATAAATGTGAAAGCGTGGATGTTTGTTACCTTTTCACGCAAAAACTACTTGACGAATCATCATGAAACTTTGTACATATATCCTGGGAGGTACTAGAAGTAACATAGGGTACCTTTCATCCCGGAAAAAGTAATGTTCCCGTGGGATACGCGAGCGAAGCCGCGGGAAAAAGCTAGTTATTAAATAAATATAATAATATAATAAATGTTCTCACAGCACCGCAGTCAGCCAGACTACGTCGGTGGTACAAGCGCCCTCGAAGCCCGTCACGTACCAAGAGTCAGTTATCACGAACACTGAGGCTGTAGACACCAAACAGACCAAGAAACGCAAGGCAGTGTCGGCGGCCAACACGCCCATTGCTCCCGTCGACTACGCAGCGACGCCGCCGCCGCAAGCGGTAAGTCCTTTACATTTACCGACTGCCCCAAAAAAAGAGAAATGTTTTTAAGGTTCGTGTGTGTATGTGAGTTAATTTACTCTACGATAACTTTAAATTGCCTTAACAGACCTGGAAGTATGGTGTCGTTAGATTCTTTACATGATCACTGGGCTGTAAATTATTATAAATTTAAGGACACTAGTTGTATTTTAATAAAATGTGAATTTTTTTTTTAAACTAGCACCAATGCACAACCGATTTGATAAAAATTCTATGGGACCATCTGACAAGTATATCCTTTCAAACAAAAAAAGAATTTACCAAATTGGCCCTGGGTCTTCGAGTAATCGGGGAACATACATAAAAAAGAAAAAAATTCAACTAATTTACATTTTCCTTTTATGCCGTCGGTTAAAAAATACATGTTTATTGTGATCTAAAAACGACAATTTGCTCTTAAATCTTAAGTGCAGCGAATGGTCGGTTAACTCTTTTTAACACATTCTAGGACACTCAGACAGTCACAATTGAAATAACTTTTTACTTCTACAGACGTAAATGTCTAGAAATGTGTTTATTTCATTCAAACCTTGAGAATCGAACCTAAAATTAATCTCCGTGTCGCAAATTGGCGTTTTACGCCCGCTACTACTCGAAACAAGACGAATAATTTTATACACACAACAGTTGATAAGCAAAGCTACAGCTACATATTTATCACTAATTACTGTGATAATGTAATTGGTTTTAAAGCTTTTCTTTGATTATTCTCGCGATGTATGTATGTACGAGTATGTACCTTTGTGTACACTTTCGGTATCTTGTCTTCTTACTTTCGGTTTTTTCAGGGAGAAGTAAGGACGTCTAGAGGTTTAGTTTAAGATTAACTAATTTATTTCGTTATTATTTAATGATCCACTTAATCCTCCTCTAATAAAAATTCATTCATAATGTTTTTTTTTCTTAATTCTTTTAAAGGTTCACATTCATTTTATTTTATTTCATTTACATTTAATCTCATAATGCTTTTTTTTCATATATTTGTTATTGAAACTGTTGAGTGAATTTACGTACGGCTGGTGATAGGTAACCTTTATTAATAAAAAAAATATGTAATTAGTTTGAATTTGACAATAAAGAAAAAAGAAGAATGCAAAAATAACTGATCATTTCGCATATACATACAAATGGTCTTAGTGTCAAAACACACCGTGCCGAAGTTACGCGACCGAAGTTTCGTGGCAAAGTAATACTTTAGTTATTTATTACGTTAGAGCGTTTTCACACAAGCCGCAGCGGTAGCGTCACCGCCGCGCGCCACCGATGCAACGCTGCGCACATGTTATACAATTATATTTACTTATACAATTTCGTATGCAATTTTATGGACCTTTACACAAGACAGCCGCAAGGCGACACCGTGTGAAAAGGTCAGTAAGAAGCGCGCTTTGATTTTGTATGCAACAAAATCAAAGCGTGCGGCGCCGCAGCAGTATCGGTGCCTGCCACTGCGGCGAAATGTAAAAAAGGTCTAAGTTCGGCGTAGTAGTCATTCTAATAGCATTGCTAGCGTAATCACGTCGAGTTTCGGTCGCTCAACTACGGCATAGTGTGTTTTGACACTTAGTCTGCGAGCTATCTAACTCGCCAAATAAGATCATTCAGTTTGCTGCTAGATTTAAATATTTATTGCGAGTTCATATGAATTTACTGACTAAAAATACATACAGCCGAACATATATAGAACCTCCCCTATTTAAAGTCAGTTTAAACGCAAACTAGGTACTGATGTCTAATCTGTAAGTAGGCCAACTCTTGTTTTGTCAAATATTTGTATCGTAATCAAAGAGGATAATTACTGTACGGCGGAAACGGAAACGCAGTAACGACCAACTAGTTGCCATTGGTGATGTTTCCATTTTCCTGGTCAATATTTATTGCGTTTCCAAATAAAGCAGAACGTGTAACTAGGTACCTAAACATTAATTTCTGTCTTCAAATAACGTATATACGAATTATAGTAATGAAAATGGCACCATTTATTAAAGTTTACACCGACCCGCTTTGACCCTATGGCGTCAATCGATTTCGAACTGGCGATTTAACGCATCGATGTCAAATAGTTAGTTGTCCTAAACTAAAATTTTACCTATTCCATTTCGATAAGGACACCTTTTTGAAATAACGCGAATTTACTATGTTCGCGTTATCGTGTTCTGTTTAGGACTTCACCTACATATGTTTCAATTTACTCGCGTTGTCTTTGCTTCTAAATTTTATATATAACTAGCTGTGCCCGCGCCTTCGTTCGCGTGGTTGTCGGAATGTTATATAGCCTAAAGCCTTCCTCTATAAATGGACTACCCAACAAAAAAAGAATTTTTCAAATCGGACCATTAGTTCCTGAGATAAGCGCGTTTAAACAATCAAACAAACTCTTCCGCTTTATAATATTAGTATAGATATAAATAAAGGTTGCCTATCCGACCGTACTGTTGTCTCTGCTTGTTCATGTGTCATGCTAGCACTTCTAATGGCTATTCCTGTTTGCGTTTTTGTGATATTTGACAAATAATCGCAATGTGAAGAAGGTATATTTGGCAGAACATCTAGTATATCTGTCAAATATGATCAATAAAGAAACACCTGTTACTGCGTGGCTATCGGTTCTTTTTTGGCCACATAGGTACTAAGAACGCAACTACACATTGGTAATATTCAGAAGCGCGCGTGTTCCCTAATAGCCGTTACCTTCATGTTTTTTCTATTTGGAATAGCTATATTTGCCAAATATGGCGAATAACAATACGCAAACACGAATAGCCACGTGAAGAGCCAGTATTAAAATGATTTTTATCTGTTATCAGCCAAATGACATGAACTCTCAGAGTAGCAGCACCGTGTGGGAGACGAATACGGTCCACACCGAGCAGCAAGTGGATGGAGTGGACAAAGTTATCAAAAAGGTTCTTATGTCTTCTATTTCGGTGTTAGAGCCGACGTTGCGTCAGCGAGAACGCGCGCGGTCGCTTGCGTGCGGATAAACTTGAGGTTAATGTACAGATACGAGATTAAAAAGTTGACTCAGTCTGTCCACTGATATGAACAACTTTTCCTTTGGAAATTGGTTTCCCTATAGAAAAAGTTGGTCGGTGGAACGCAGCGTCGGCTTCTCAGGCACATACACGGCTAAATATTTTAAATAAATATAGACAAATCACACAAATCAATATGTTTGTGGGGGGCAATCGGCTACCACACCGCCTTCAATAATGAGGACTATTTTATAAAGTTCCTCTCTATGGACCACGTGACCGTAGCCCACGTCGGCTACTTATAACGTACGGAATTAGTTGGCAAATATGTACTACATTACACTTCACTTATAATATAAACAAACAATACTTCACTTCGGTGTGCGCAGAACTAACGTACACTGGAATTCAGGTCTTGGAGTTGTACAAAAAACTGTTTGTTATTATTCTCTTTTGTTTCAAAGGGCACCAATAGGTACAACTGAGTTCCTATTAAGGCGAGGTGAGTTCACAGCTCACAATACTGTGTTTTTATAAATTACTGTAATTAAACTACTACAGTTTATTACTCAGAAATACATAAGAATCTTAAGACTTTTCTACAGACACCCACAATATCCAAAACACCATTTAGCATTTTTGACTCGTAAATGACAATAGTAGTTTGTGCTACAAGGTGTAAAGGTAATAGTTTCAAGGCGAGGGCGCTACTTTAAATCCTGAGCAAATTGGTGGAATCCTGAGAGAAGCGAGGGATTCAAGTATATCGCCCGAGATAAAACTATTACCGTACACCGTGTAGCACATTCTTCTTTTCATCTCCATCTATGAGAAAAATTTGCAAATTTATAGGTACCTATAACGTAAGTAGAATACCTACATAATATACAGACAGTTTTATTTGGTGGCGTTTTGTCTAATGAAGTGCTATGAAAATATTTTTCTAGGACCACCACATCTTATACATTTTCCAGTCGTTAGAATCGTTTCATTACTTTTTCCTTTGGTAAAATTTTTGAGAAATTAACTGTAGTAATTTAATTACAGTAGTTTTTCAAAAACACTCACAGTATTGTGTACCTTTATTCGAGTGAACAACTTACAGTACGTAAAAATAGAGCGAATTAAGTAAACAAATTATATTTATTTGGTTCGGCAAGTACAAGATTTTGATAAGCAAGATTTTTATTGTTCCTTTAAATAAATATATGAAACAAATACTTACTTTAAAAAAATCTAAGTACTTACTGTAAGACTGTTTTGTCGTAGGTCCAAAAAAAGCATATAAAATTAATCTATTTATCATGTACTAGCTAGTTTTTAAGGTTTTCGTACCTTGAAAGGTAAAAACGGAACCCTTATTGGATGACTCACTTGTCTGTCTATCACAGCCAATTTGCTACTAAACTATTGGACCGACTGATTTAAAATTTAGCACACATATGGAAGTCAGTGGCCCAAAGACGGATGTATAACGAAAATAAATGGATTTCAAATATTAGGCCCACTTAAGGGGATTAATTTAAATTAGGCATTTAAAAAAAGTTTTGTGTTGTGACATATCAAATGAAAAGCTTTTAATGATAATTTGAAATATATTTGTTATATCGGTATTTTTAAAGTTATTTCAGAAAATAGGCGAAAATTGACTATTATAATCATCCCCGATACCACTTAGCCTTAACTATTAGGAAAATAATACTGATAATAGTTATTTACCTTTAAATTACAGGAAAACCTATAAGAAGTCTATCCTTTTTGTTTTTAATTTTCACGTAAGTATGTTTGAAAATTAAAAAGTGGTCCGAAAACCATGTCTTGTGGTATATCAAATGAAAGGGCTGTTGTAGGAATCTCAAATATATATATTTTTATAATTTTAACTTATAGGCGAAACTTGACCACCCCCTCGTTATCTCCGAAATTAATAAGTAAGGCCTAAAATTTCACCTATAGATTTCAGGAAAACCTATTAAAAGTACCGAACCTTTTTTTTCTATAGTAAATAAATTCTAAGTGACTTATCCTAAACTACTGACATAACTATACCACAGAATAAATAATACTAACGTACAGAAGTCTCACTCAGCAAAGAAATATCTACTCAATGTGGCTAGCGATTTGGTTTAATTTAGCTCACGTCAGAACTCAGCACATGTTCGCAAAGATACCTAGACATCCATTGCAAGCCAATTGCGTTCTTATTACTCTGGACAAACAATTCCTTTAACTGAATTTACCACCCGAAGGGGCCGCCTGCGCGCATATTAATAATGTAGGTACATTTTCGATACCTAAACGGGGAGTGACACAGGCCTGACTATACGCGCGAACATGTGATGTAAGGTACTCGTATATACATATGTAATTATTATTTATTTATTTACACAATACATTTAATACATTAATTGTTAGTCCATTTACAATGCCATCATAATCTCTTTTACCGTGCATCGGAAATTGCAATGTTAAATTATAAACACTATATAAAAAATAATAAAACTAAGATATAATGTAACATAAAATTGCCATGCTGGTCTGGGAGAAATGAAAAAACTTAAAATGTATCATCTGGTACTTTTTCTGCGCAGATCGAGGGAATTGGTGAAAATGTTAATCATGTTAAGACGATACACGGAGTCCAGTGCTGCCCCCATTAGAAATAAATTATTTGTAAGGAAGCGGAGCTAGATAACCCTTCAAACTATTTTATGAACCACTGTTTACAGTTTAAAGTGAGAACGTCAAGCTTTAGTTTGCATTTTTGCGAAAAACGGCCACTTTTGGCAAAAATGCAAACTATAGTATCGTCTTAAGGCGACGTTATGAACCACTGTTTACAGTTTAAAGTGAGAACGTCAAGCTTTAGTTTGCATTTTTTCGAAAAACGGCCACTTTTGGCAAAAATGCAAACTATAGTATCGTCTTAAGGCGACGTGGGTTCACAATTAGCTATTCTGTGCGTGTTTTTGAAAAATCACTGTTATTAAACTACTACAGTTTATTCCTCAAAAAATTTACATAAAAATCTTAAGGATTTTCTACAGACATCTACAATAGCCAAAACGCGATTAAGCAATTTTTTAAAAACACTCACAGTTTTCTTATTTCTGAACTGGCGGGGCCTAAATATGCAATGCGGCTAGAAAGTCATCACTATTTTTAATCTTTTTTTCATCTCGCCCACAGTTTGAAAAAAAATACGTTTATTTCAGGTTACAATACCCATATAAGCAGAAAAAATTGTAAAAATATGAAATATATACATACAAATATGTTACGTTGGGAGTCTGTTTAGGGTTCCGTACCCAAAGGGTGCAAACGGGACCCTATTACTGAGACTCCGCTGTCTGTCCGTCTGTCACAGGGCTCTATCTCTTGAACCGTAATAGCTAGACACTTGATATTTTCACCGATTATGTATTACTGTAGCCGCTATAACTACAAATACTAAAAATAAAAAAAAGTTAAAAATTAAAGGGGTCGTCATACAAAAAAACGTGTTTTTTCAGCCTTTTTAACTAGATCTTTATAATGGAATTAACTAGAAACTTGAAATTTTCACAGATTATGTAATATTATGGCCGCTATAACAACAAATTATATACATATAAATATATTACGTTGGGAGTCTTTTTTTATCTTCTCACCCACCATTACGCAAGAGCCTTTGGGACTTGCAGCCTTGGACTTATGGGTGGTTTATGGGTGCATAGAATTGTAATAGGTACTTAAATGCTATTTTTGGATATAAATAAATAAATAAAAAAACTACTTAAAGCCGCAAGACCCTAAATGCTATATCTGCCCTGTTAGGGATAGAGACGTTATACTGGGTGGCGCAAAAGTAAAGACCCTATTTGGTTCAGCTATAACATTTTTTCTAAATTAGAAAACTAGATTTAGGTTTTTTTAAATGTATATTTGTGCCATTAAATTTCGTACCATTAGGATTTAAAGATGATGTCTTTTAAATGTTGACCTCCAGAGTTGATACACATTTGAGCCCTATTTATGACATTTTGCATAACTTGCCGTAACACTTCCTGCGATATGTTCGTTATTTCTTGACGAATGTTTTCTTTTAGAGCTGCGAGAGTCTGTGGCTTGTTCACATACACCCGAGATTTCAAAAAACCCCAAAGAAAGAAGTCTGGACTGGTCAGATCGGGTGATCTTGCAGGCCAAGGCAAATCGCCAAAACGAGAGATAACTCGGCCTGGAAAAGCGTCCCTCACTAAGTCCCACACAATTATTCCACGTTCTTGGGGAGTAAAACGGTCCATGTTTATTTTCAGTGTATTTTACATTTGTTCACTACACAATTTTCAACAACAGAATGACAGAAAATGTCATATAAAAAAAATAAAAGTATTTTCTTTAGTGCCAGTACTTTTGCGCCACCCAGTAGTATATAGTATAAAACCGCCTCTTTTTGTGTCTGGAATTTAAAATGATGATTTGTGACAGAAACACGCGCACATCCAAGCAAATGACAGCGGAGGCTTATATTAGGCTCCCGTCGGCACCCTTTCTGTACGAAACCCAATAAACCAATACTAGTATACTTTAAGACGTTCATTGATATAATCGTTCATTGATACAGTACACGATACAGACGTTCATTGATACAGTCGCTACCCGTTCTTGCCTTGTCTCAGGGCGAGAGCGGGCGAACACACACGCATTGACGTGTGCACGGCGGCACAAGAACGGGGGACATGTGCGGGAATGGGAACGAGGACGAATATTGCACGTACCTTAGAAGATTCCGTTCTGTATGTAATACTCTTAAATTCTTCAGTGACTGAGCATACATATGTGTTGTAGGCCAAGACTGAACAATCGGCCCCCGAGACCAACCCCCCGACGTCGCACTTCTCCAGCTTGAGCCCGGCGCCGCCTCCGCCGCCACCGCCGCCTGCGCACAGCCCAGCCTCACAGCCTAGCCCTAGGTAAGAGATATGAATTGGGTACTTGACTGTGTTTGACTTTGTACAATATTCTTTACTAAACAACAAATAACACTAAAAACATTTTCCCCGTGTGGTTTCGGTTAGAATAGGACCACTCCATCTCTTTCTGTGGATGTCGTAAGAGGCGACTAAAGGACTAAGCACAAACATCTCGTGCTACAAATACATTCCCAAAGACGGTTGACATCAGGCGGGCGGCCGGTCGTAAAATTTTAGCCAAATCATTTTGTAGCACCGGGACAGGTCGAGGCCCCACAATTTAAACTATTCTGGCAATTTTTTCTCCACTTCGCGAGCCCTTTGGCATCCTTGGGTGACCATTGACATGCATGTTATATCAAGCAGCACAGCTGAGGATGTAACCGGGAACTCGCTTGGATGAAGAAGTGAATTAACACTAAAAACAAATCTTTTTCTGAAAATAGCATTTCAAATATTAGTATGAAGAAAATTGGGTGCGTGGTGGGGACATCTCGCATCTCTTTCGTTCGCGCGAAACCTAGTGGGACTGATGACACATTTCTATACGTGCATCCTTTTTCTGTTACTTGACAGTTTCCCTTTCCACCAGATTATTTATCAAGTTCTGTCCCTCAAATTTATTCTATTATGTATTTTTGTCCTTCATGCAGGCATTTACCTAGCCCTATGCCGGGCCCGAGTGGCATCTATACTATATCCAACATCAGATCGCCGTCACAGTTCCAGGTTAGTGAAACTAAACCTTTTTTTATATAAGAAATATGACTACTCATTTATTTACATTATCTGTTTTCTTTTGTCATTTCAATACGGAATGTTCTTGCATTTAAACTCATTGGGTCTTAAAAAGACAGTACTCATAATTTTTTACGGAATTCGGATATTGCAACGGCGGCGGTACCTTTGATGTCACTGTACAAATTCAACAATGTACTCATACAGCTTATAACTACGAGTTTGCAAAAGCTTGCATTCGAAATAATATGCTTTGCTCATGCTTTCCTCATTTATATATTAATTGGCCATTTGCGCTTGTTTGGGCGCGAACAGGGCAGAAAACATAGTATAAATGCAGGCATACAAATTATATTAGTTGATTTTACTACACTTTGCATCACTATAGCTTCTGAATGCCGATTGAGTCGCATGATATATTATGGAAAAATATCGACCTATGCAGAACATTACATCCCATACATACTCGAATACATATGAGGTTTTTAAAATATATTTTGGTTAAAAAATGTTTTTTTTTTCGAAATTTTTATTGGAAGCTAAGGTTCAAATTTGTATTTTGTTTGGTTGAACAGGACACTTGACGTGGTAAGACTTCAAAAATCATTAATTCACAAGTGATCTGACGATATGGCAAAATATCAGTAAGAAATAAATAAAAGTAATCTCATTTTTGACTATTTATTAACTATACAGGCTGACTTGTAAATCACGTTACATATTAAAAGGAGGCAGTCAGTACTCGATTCTCGTTCCAAATATATATAAAAAATAGGTGCTTAAAAGTTGACCAAATTATCCAATAAAATTAATAAGTGTGGACACCCGCGCTACGCGCTATGATAGCGGTTTCAGACAACGAGCCGATAACGCGGCGGTACCTTTGGTACCCTTTGGCGCGTGCCTGCGCACCTGTCCCCGCGCGCCGCATCTCGCGCCTTGTTCCCGATTCCCGCGCCGGTCAGCTCAGTCGCATCCAGCTAGGATGCGCGTACCGACGACGCGGTTTCCAATCATTCCGAGACTTTGTGCACTAATTTGATTAATTTTTTCTTAGTAATTAAGAAGGATTTCGGTTGGTTTTGTATTGTATTTGTATTGTTTTTGTATTGTATTTGTATTGTATTGTATTTGTATTGTATTTGTATTGTATTTGTATTGTATTTGTATTGTATTTGTATTGTATTTGTATTGTATTGTATTTGTATTGTATTTGTATTGTATTTGTATTGTATTTGTATTGTATTTGTATTGTATTTGTATTGTATTTGTATTGTATTTGTATTGTATTTGTATTTGTATTTGTATTGTATTTGTATTGTATTTGTATTTATGATGTCCTAAAGTATGACACGTGATTTACCAGTCAGCATGTATATTAAATACATTGATTTGTCTAAATAGCGTCGACTATATTTAAGAAAAAGAGACCACAAAGAGGAACGGAAAAGTTCCATTTAAAGAACATTTGAACTTTTTTGTTAACATTGTGTAAACGATCAGTGGTTATAACGTAACCATATCAGTATAATCAAGTTTAACGTTATTTAACACCTTGGTCCCACACACAAAAGTTAAATCGTAGTTCCTTATAGACAACAGTGCCTGTTTGCCAAGTCAAGTGCCCTAAAAACCACGAAATGCAACAGTCCCCTGTGCTAATCGGCGGTGTTGCGTAGGGGGCGAAGAGCGAGCGCGACGGGCAGGCCTCGCTGCTCGTGTCGGTGCCTCTGCCCTCCACCAGCCACGGCCTCAACCTCTCTGCGCACGCGCACTCCCAGGTTCATGCCAATGTACGCACTCACACATACTTGCCTACTCACAGTCTGTACAGTTTTGGACTATTTACGAGACGAAAACAAAACACTCCAAGTTCATTGGCCCAGCGCATATCAAAGTTTCATTTATTTGGAACATACAAAACGATGAAAACTCACGATTTTTAAGACTTTGTTTATAAGATACACCAGGTTAAGGAGTTTTGACATTTGTCGCCGCTCATTCGTCTTCATGCCAACGACGACGCAAGGGTGCAAACCGGTCTGTTCTCGTTCAAACATACGTGGCGAATGAAGACGTTACTTAACGCCTTTATATCGACAAAAGTTCTAACCGATTCCGCGTAACTTAATGCTGGGAGCCTTAGTTACTTTTGGAAGCATAAAAAAAAAGGTTGTGTCAACCTGAACGGAAGAGTTTTTGGCAGGAAGTCAAGGGGTTCGGTTGGGGTTTGCTTTAAATTATTTTACAAATTGATTTTATTAGACTTTATTATATGAAATTGGTGTTGTTTGGTGTTATAAATGCTCATGACATGAACAATGTGTGAAATAGTTAAAGTGGACAGTCATATTACGGCTGTAGTCATATTTATTTTGCGGACTTGTGGGCGTCTCGGGCGTCGTCCGCCACTCAATCGTCTATGTAAACCAGTGGACTCGTATAGATTTGTCGCCAGAAGCTCCCTTGCAGCAGTCAAAGGCCTACACCACTCTTTGATTGTCTTGTTAGGGTTAGGTTGGGATTAGGAATAAAGAATAAAATTAAAGATAAAGGAAAGAAGAGAAAAGGCTCTAAAGGACTTGTATCCAGAGCCGTAAAATTAATTAATTAAAAAAAACCTGAATGGAATAAACCGTAAAAAAAAGTAATAAGTACTTCACTAGTGTATTTTATGGAACAGCCAATTTTAGGTCCCACAGTCAAGTAAATGTTAAGCATCAATGTTAAGTAGATAGAACCGTTTCGGTTTAATATGCACTATCTGTGTGGAGTTTTATTTATTATATCTTTGTTCAAATTATCATTTTGTATTTGTTAATAAAAATGTCCGCCGGTATAAATTTTTATTTACAATACAATATTCCGATATTCCGATAAGTATAAGTAGTCCATGACTTGACATACTGTGTAATAGGTACTTATACTCGTACTTTAATACATGGCGATAGCGATATTTCAGGCAATGATTCTAAAGATCTTAGAATAATGCGCAATACAATTACATATTTGCTTTCTATACAATCGACTCGTATATATCTTCGCCAAAGGACCTCGCCACAGTTATTGAAGGTTCAGTGAAAACAATCTTATATTAGTTTTGTCAATAATTCGACATTAGTATCAAAAGATGACTTTGTACAAAACAAGTGTCAATATCTCTGAGCAAACTGGCATGGAGAATAGAGGTTACTCTATTAGCAAGTTATTTTTAAAGTTATGGCTCATAAATTTTTGTAAGTTTACTGTACTCGTATTTTTAAAATGGTCTTGAGTTTTTATCGGGACCATCTATTGATTCTTGAACAAAGTCGAGATATCTTAATTTTTTTTCTCCTTGTCTTTTACTACCCTACTGTTCTGTGGAGTGGAGTCATCACAACACATCTTTTCCATTTTATTTTATCACTAATCAAATAGAACTATACGCTACCCTTACACATATTTGCACAAACTACTTAACACTGTCGTTGACTAAACTAAAACAAATCCCTTTAGCGCAGACATTCCCTCTATTGTGGCGAGACCCTTAAAGTACTCTTCATTGAAACAGTAAATGTGTGTACTCGGCTTCATTTTGTTCCTACATATACTAACAGATTCTTGTCCGTCTGTTCACACGAACGTGCATATTGCATGTTGGTCCTAAGAGCGGACCCCTAAGGCTTCGCTGGCTTGAGCTACTTACAGCCCGATTGAAGATGACATTGTCAGGTGCATGATATTCGGAGCTCTTTTTTTCCATACAACGAAGTACATACGCAATTATGCATATGTTCCAACTTTTAGGGCTCAATTTACATTGATTTAAGAAATTCACAGAGAAAAATTACTTGTGTAATATATATAGGAGAAGTACAAATTAGTATTGAGAAAGAACCTTCGCAGAAATTCCCGCATAATCCGTGGAATTCCGCGGAAGTTCTTTTTGTTGACACAATTTATACATTACTACATTGACATTGGGTTCAATATGCTTTATAGAGTTTTAAAAATTGACTTCCATTTTGCGGTAATGTAAATGTACCCTAAGTGGTTACCGTAGTCGACACCAGATGGCACACACGAGTTACTGGCCCTGAAGGAATCTTCACACTTTCTTCGAACATCGACTCTTTGTAAGTTCGATACTTATAGCCAGCGAACTTTATATTATGGAAGAGTAACATTAAACAGACGCGTATGCACTGTGATGTGGTTATAGGGTCCCCGGGGTTGTGAACACCAGGTTTTATAATTAGTATTAATTAATGTGAATGCAATTAAATTATTTATCATGAATTATTTTGTTTGCACTCAGTACTAACACTAGACCGCGAGTTTTGTTACTAACTATTATATGGTATGTAGTAGAATGACCGAAATAAACAATTTATTATTACTAAACATTTATCATCGCGCAAAATGTATACAGGGTGGAATTGAAATCGTTGGCATCCTTTTAAATATCCACTATACCCATGATACAAAGTAATGTGAGCCTATTAAAACGTCAATCAGAAGTCGTCATTTTCATATTGAAGAAAACCTCTAAACATGCGTTAGACTCCTTGACAGACACCATTACTGCAATTATAAATAAAAAAACTTATCGTCATAAAACTCATGAAAAGTAAATTAATTATAATAGTATTAATTTCATTGCGTCGTCGTAGATTCCGTAGTACCTAACATTCGTTCCCTCAATCGGTTGCGTGACATCGCCTTTCCCCACTCGACTTTAAACCTTATCCACGGAACTTAAAGTCTGTTTTTGTATACCGGCCGCCCGCGCCACAGCTGGTGAGTGTACTTACCAGCGCCGGGGTCATAGCCCTCACTGCACTAATTGCAGTATTGTTACCGTAAAAAATATCCTATAAGTGAGTATGTTAACAAGTTAAATTAATGCCAATGATTTCAAATGCTCCCTGTATAAAATAACTGCGTCATACAGCAGCCACTGATTGGTCCAGCAATTGGCGTTCAGCGACAACAGTATTGGCGGAAAACGAGAAGTCGTTTTTAAGTACCGCCTGCTTAAATGTACTTTTGATGGGGTCATTTTCATTTCTTGCGCTTAAGGTTAAGATATAGGCAAATGGCCTTGAAGTGTGAAATAAATTGTTAACTCTTAATATGGAGATAATTTCCATATTGCTCTTCGTCATGCACTAGATAGCCCTTTAAATTATTTTATGAACCACCGTTGAAAGTATTTACATCAGTCCGTCTAGCTTTAAAACTTGCCTCCGCCAAAAGTGGCCACGGCAAGTTTTAAAGCTAGACGGATCACTAATAGTGGTTTCAACGGCAGTTAGTGCAGAAATTATCTCCATATTTACAAGTTAACAATTTATTTCAAATGAGGGCGCCACTTCAAGGTCATTTGCCTATACCTTCACCTTAATTTTGCTTCCATAATATTGTAGTTCGCTGCTTATAGTAGAGTTATAGTCATATTCCTAGGATTTAAAGTGAAATAACATATTAGTCTGAATCGTGTCAGGAATGCCACTGATTTATTTATTAAAGTACCATATATATAATAGTAGATTTTTCATTAGTTGTGGTGAATAAGCAGTACTTAGCGTTTTGCCAAATTAATATTTCTTCAATATCAAAAGTATGGTTACAAAAACCTTGACATTATTCTACTTTATATACACTAGGTATTTGATTACATATGTTCTTAAAGCCAATATGATAACAATAAAGCACCCAAATGCATAAGGATAAATGATAATTAAACATAGGTACTGTTAAAGTAGAAAAACAACAGTAACTGTAACACCATAATATTTATGCGTTGTTTTGTTGTGGTGATATGCCGTCTCTGGAAACTTTGGGAATATTCCTGTAAATATTCCCACCAATTTTCTTTGAAATGGAAAATTAGGTGAATATTTACGGAAATATTGGGAATATACCCATAAATTTGAAATATTTCCGGAGGCATATCACTAATTGTTTGTATCATGTAGGTATCAGCTGCGTCAGAACTGTGCGGACCCTCGCCGCACATATTCCATCAACCACAAAAACAGGTAAGTTCTTGATAATATTTTATGTTAAGTTTGTTTTTTTGTCCTTTCGTCACGTCAATTCAATTTAAATGTGTATCTTTATAGTATCGTAGGATATTTATAATAACTATGAATAATAGTCAAATGTCTTATTTGGGTGCAATATTTTTTTTTGTTTTCTATAATAAGTACTTAGTCATTTTGTTATTGATTTTACAACAACTGTTCACGTCCACTTTGTTATTGATTTTACAACAACTGTTGACGAAAAAAAAAAGAAAGGTACGCTACTTATAGTACCTACCTTAGTTTAGTGTTTAGTTACTCAAACCGAAGCAACGGATCGACATGAGACATCGAAATTAACAGACTTTTATAGAAAAAAACAATACCACGCTTAATTGCGCCATAATAAATAAAAACATATTATAAGGACCCCGTGGCATGCTTTGCGTGACAAGGAAGTCGGTAGTAAAGATACAAGTTTGTTATGTACAATATATGTATGTATCCTTTAATATACATAACATCTTATAGATGGACTCTGATAGATGAAAGGAGGCAGACCTAGAACAAGGTGGTCGGACGAACTGAGAAATTTTGAAAGGGATTGGAATGAGAAAGCGAAGAACAGAGATGAGTGGAAGCGTTAGAGGCGAGGCTTTTGGCCAGCTGTCATAGATAGCTTAAAAATATATCTTATACGAATGATTCTAAGCAATTAATATTTTCCGTCTTATACAGGTTCTAACAAAATATACTGAAACTATTTTAAGGCTGAATTCAGTCCATGATACTAAGTAACTTTCCCGTTCGGTGAATCGGAAGCAAACTTTTTTTGTCATATTTCTATATCTAATCCTTGGGAAAAATTGTTCAGTATCATGGACTGAATCTACCCTTAAAATAGTTTCACAATATAGACTAATGTTATTAGGTTCTTAGTTTACAAGCTATAATCCGACCGAAACAAGAAATGTCACCTTCTATTTCGTCACTCAACTTCATTTGGGTCAATAATGGTTTAATTAAACTAAGTCCTGAAATTAGTCTGCGTTTTAAGATAACACGGTAAAAGTTTAGAGTAAAGTCCATAAAGCTAGCTCCGGCTTTATCAGTGACTGAAACTTCCATGCTTGTCTGGGGGAAATTAAATAATGAATGTACCAGTTGCTTTTCTTCCCGTGCAGATCGTAATAGCCGATCGAGGGACTGGGTGAAACTAAGAATCATGTTAATAGGCGATGCGGCTAGCAACCCATCACTATTTTGATTCCTTTTTCCACCTTCTCGTCCACCATCACGTTAAAAGTACAAGTACTACAGTAGTAGTAACTTGTTATTTCTTTTTCTCTTTGTATTAAATAATGTACATTTAAATGTAATTTTTGTGCAAAAAAGAAATTTAACGAACAAACAAAGTGGACTTTGTGCCTTGCAGCCCTGGGCTCTGTCTGCTTAGAGCCACAAGACCCAAAATGCTCTGTCCTGCTCCATTAGGGATAAAGAGGTGATAGTATGTATGTGAAACAATATCACAAAAAATAACGGGACTTGTTCCAAGAAACGATTTGGGTCTTCACCCTAGTTCGCGATTTGGCGGCTACCTGCCACCCTTCGCTACCTGCCCCATGTGCCCGGCCTATCCCCACGCGACTCTGACAAGAGTCGAGTCGACACCAAGGTTGCCAACAAAAAAAAAAGATCCCTCGTACATGTGCAGCTGAAAATCTCGTATATTGACTTTCAAACTTCGTACATTAAAAAATGAGCTATGATGTTGCAAATGGCGCTTCTTATCTGCGTATTGAAATAAGTATATAAATAAAGAATTCAAAATTTATGAATGTAAATTAAATAAAATTGTAATATAGCTATAAAAATTCTATAGTATTACTTTAGTAAAATCACAAAAAAACTAAATGAGTCTATATTATTATGAAAATTTGCAAGGTTGTTATTGTTACCTTTTAAGCCTCTCCAAATATTATGTCAGTATTCAGGCACATCCTCACTGTTATAATTTTTTCTGCCGTATATTTAATCTGTCGTCATCCGGCTATACATTTTTTTGTAGGTTATTTAACTAAGTTATAATGGTGATCCAAAATGATCGTATGGCCTAGAGTCCGGTGAAGTAGCGAAACCTCAAGTTGGAGCTAACTACATAAGCAATAAAAAAAAAATCGCATGGCCATAATATTATCAAAATCTCGTATATAACTGTACGAGGTTGATAGCGTCCTCGTACCTCGTACGGAAGACCACAAATCTCGTATTTGTACGAGGAACCTCGTACGGTTGGCAACCCTGGTCGACACTCGACTCCCATAAACCCATTCATTCAGTCAGACCAGTATAGCGTCGAAGCCGGCAGAGCGCGCATCTGCTCCGTTTAGCATATCAATGGTTCAAGTAGTGCGCGGGAATAATCTTGTGTACACATGTGTTTAGTGTTTATCTAAATCGAAATCAATATGGTGAGAGATATACCACATATCTATATTCAGCGTTGTTTATCTGATTTTAAGTTAAAACCAAGTTGAGCCAAACGTACTGAACGGTTTTTCTTGAAGAATTTCTACCGAAATACGTAGTAGTTATTCAATTTCACTTCTCGTAAAAACAAGACTTTAAATTGCAAAAAACTTAACTTAAATTGTATAGGATGCTATATTTATATCGTTTTCTGTATACATTATTTATCACGCAAAGTTCAACAAAATAATGGACTGTAATTAACCTTTAAATATTGTACCTAATTAATATATGTAAAATATCCTTATTTAAAACATCAACACAATGTGAACAGTTATCCTGTTTGTTATTATTAACATTCACATGTCTCATGTGTCGTTAAAATGGTTCGCAAGTGTCAGTTGACGCAGTGCTACAGTAAGATATCATTTATGTGTGACAAAAAAGATTGAGAAACAACCTAACATGTGTTAATTTTGTTAGTACTGTAGGCTACATGAGGAGCGTCCTCGCGGTTTCAAAAAAGAACTCTATATTAACGTGATAAGGACTGTGCACAGGTCAGATTGGTTTGCCTGATCGTTGGCAGTGCATCGTTTGATTTAGATAAAACTAAAAATAAAATATTTGTAAGTATGCCGTTTAAAGTGATCATGATTTAGAAACTAAATATTAAGCGTGTAAAGTAAGTGTGCAGTTTGTAATGGTTTATAAAAAAACGAAATTTGGAAATCATTCCTTGAGGCATTTTTTGGTCAACAATCGATAATTTTTATTTTGAATCGCGTTATATATATAGTATTCTCTACAATTTGTATATTTGATTTCTGATTAGCTATAATAAGACCCTTTAGAACTATACAATTTTAAATCTGTAATACATACTTATTTTCTTTGGGCGCTACAACCCTTCGTTAGCCTTTTGCAATGTTTCGCTATTTCATTTAGTATGATATTGTCAAACATTACCCAACCTTTAGACATTGCAGTAGTCAGATAAAAAGGAGGATTGTAGAAAATGGTGGGTTAGTGATCGCAGGAGTCCTAGCGCACGACGACGCTGGGCGCTGCGCGCTGCTGACCTTTCTATACGTCTTAGTCGTATCCTTCGGCAACCGTTGGAGAGGAAAATGTGTTCTCCTCTACCGTTCATCATATTATACCCCAAGGATTTCTAAAACGACCAGTTGAAAGCTGCATCTATACATTTTCCTGCAACCTTGGTCAGGTCGTCCGACCACTTAGTAGTTGGGTGTCCTACGCTGTGCTTGCCGGTACGTGGCCGTCATTCGAGCACATGTCTCACCCTTCATCATACTCTGCAGTTACCACACGGCTAAAGGACCAACCTTAAAGCCTTACAACATGTTTGGTTCCCTGTGGTTCCCGGAAAAGTAGAATAGGACCAGTCTAAGTCTTCCCGTGGATGTAGTAGAAGGCAACTTAGGAAACACAAGCTAAAAAAAGCTTATTATAAACCTCAATGAGAACTCTACAACCCGTCTGGCCAGCATGGAGAGTGTAGGCCAAATCCTTTGGCTATAGTCTGGCCAAGTATGGCTCTGGTAGTACAGAGAAGGTCGTACTCTTGCAGTGAAGACTAAAAAAGACATGATGATGATGATTTTTGGGGCATTTTTCAGGCGGCCATGGAGCCCAGTATTCCCGGTCACACGCCGCACGCAGTCGCTGGCCGGTCCACTTGGGGCGGCCTCAACGTCAGCTACGAGATGCAACAGGACCACAACAAACCTGGGTAAGTACATTTATATCCTGTTAAGTATTTAAACTAATAGACAATACTCGTATACAATGTAGACATAAAAGTTAAATTAGCTTTTCGGGCGTTGAAGTTGGTTGAAATCTATATCCAGTTGAGAAAATGGGTAAAAAACTACAGTCAGTAAAGGAAACATCAAAAAATGTGTGGGCGGCCATCTTGGAATCAAACATTGTTTGCAGTTTTGAGTTCCGCGGGGTGCTTTACCCCAGCGTATAATATAATTTTTTAAAAATCCGTATAAGAATAAGAAAATAAGAAATATAATTTATTAGAAATCGATAAAAAATAAATTACGTTTTAATACATACCTAATAATTTTAACATTAATACATTCCAAGTAAAAATCCGAATGCCTTTCTATTACTTTATGTTGCAATGCCCTATCAGGGTACATGTTGTTTCTACTATCTGAGGCAATCACTATGTAGTGAAATGTAGTACATGTACAACGTGAAAAGCAATAAAAAAATTGAAATTAAACGCCATGGCAAACAATTAAAAATCTATTGTGTCTGCAATGCTGACAGTCAATGTGTTAAACCAATAACGTACACACATATTTACATCTTTAACTTTCGGTCACAATTAACTTATCGGTTCAACTTTAGAGTCTTTAGTCCCCCTTCCACTTTAGAATAAGTTCGGGAATCCTTATAAATATGCGATAAGCAAGCAAATTGTAAATTGTTACTTTTCCAATTCTCATTACGTAATTTCGGCGCACCGTTTCGACAAGTGTATTCTTGCAAACGTGGCGAAATATTTAACAATTCATTGCGAATTTGGTAGAAATTCTAAATATTCTATGCGAACAACGAAATGAACTTACTAATCTTTATTAGGCTATATCAGTTCACTGCTGAACTATAGGCCTCTCCTAATTAAGGTAGAATTTGCCCATAATATCTCCACACTATCACTACGCTACCATCTATAGACTCTTTGCACAGATGACATTGCTGCTATTTCTACCTATTTAGTCGCCTCTTACGAGTCTTACGAAACTCCCGTGGATGAGGTAGGGTATGGTGACAAGATATATTTTGCTGTGCCGTCACCATCCTGCAATCACAACTGTATAAATTTTAGGCTCTTAAGCGAAAGAAGTTCTCATTTAAGCACATTCTTTGGTGTATTCTCAGCTTTGCTGCTACGGAGCCCGGGGTTGCTCTGGTACAGGATATTTTAAATGTCTCAGATTTTTCAAGCTACCTAAAGTCATCATACGTGGCTTAACATTGCATTTTGGGGATAAAAACTGGGATCATTTCTTTATCTCTCCTTATTAGCACTGAAAAAGTGCCACAAGGCCATCAACGAACGGGATTTCTAAGTATTTTGCTAGCGTCTAATTACACTTTAAATGCTTATGCGATATTTGCATAATATTTTTTTAAATGCTAAGCGAATACTTTTTTAAACAAGTAGACAAACAAGCATACGGCCTACTTGATGGTAAGTGGTTACCGTAGCCGATAGACGGCTGCAACACCATGAGTACTTACCACGCGAACGTTGCCGACTCACAAATCTTTATACTAAGCTACTGCGCGTTTTGTCAATTGAGAACTAAAACTGTGACCCTATTGGGTATTGTGACGTAAAATACACAGCATTAGTTCACAGCGTTCCAGATCTCTTATACTATTGGATTCCTTCCATTGCCTGCCTTCTGTATTAGTATCTATTAAAACACAGTGTACTTGACATTGTGTGTTTAAATAAACGGTTAAGTGCGAGTCGGACTCGTACATGAAGGGTTCCGTACCTCCGTACAATGTTTTAAAACGCTAAAAAAACACGTTTTTTGTATGACGACCCCTTAATTTTTTTTTATTTTTAGTATTTGTTATAGCGGCCATAGTAATACATAATCTGAAAAAATTTCAAGTATCTAGTTAATACCATTATAAAGATCTAGTTAAAAACGCTGAAAAAAACACGTTTTTTGTATGGCGACCCCCTTTAATTTTTATCTTTTTTTATTTTCAGTATTTGTTGTTATAGCGGCCACAGTAATACATAATCGGTAAAAATTTTAAGTGTCTAGCTATTACGGTTCAAGAGATAGAGCCCTGTGACAGACGGACAGACAGCGGAGTCTCAGTAATAGGGTCCCGTTAGCACCCTGTGGGTACGGATCCCTAAAAAATGACGTTTAGATAATAATAACAACAAAGGCAATGGAAGGAATCCAACGATATATATAAGTGATCAGGAGGGGCTATTGCTGTGTCTTTTATTTTATTATTCACTTGAAGAATCACGTAAGCTCATATTTCAACGCCTTACTGCGTGCGTGTAGTTGGTCGTTAGCAATGGGCTGTAGCAACCATCACGTATATTATATGGTCGTGTGTCTCATTAAAATCGCTGGAAGTTGATAAGGGCAATTTTCCGCTGACGGTTACATGTTTCTCAGTATCAATTTAGTTGCACTATTGTATTTCAAATTGCATAATTATATTTACTCATATTGCACGGGCTTCCACGATGTAATATGCCGTGGCGGTCCGAGTCCGGCAGGGGTAGGAGCAGGGCTTCCCAGGTCGTCATCCCGCAAAATCCCTGTAACATAGCGACGTTAACCGTTAAAACGCTACTAAGGAAAAAGGGAGATGAAAGCAAGAAGAGGAAAGGGAAGACCAAGAAGAGCATTTTATAGATCAAGTGAAGGAGAAAGTTGACGCCGTGTCGTATAGGGAGGTCGAAAGGTTGGCTCAAGAGAGGGAGACATGGAAACTACTTCACCTACAAGAACGTAGTTCTTAAATTATAGATACATATTGCACGGGATATAAAAATGGCTTGATTTTACCCGTGTGGTTCCGGGTTACAATAGGACCACTCCATCTCTACCTGTGGATGTCGTAAGAGGCGACTAAAGGACTAAGGACTTAGCACAAACATCTCGTGCTACAATAGCATTCCCAAGGAGGGTTAACGTCGGGCGGCGGCCGGTTGTAAAACTTTTCGCACAAACACATTCCCAAAGAGGATTGACGTCAGGCAGGCGGCCGGTCGTAAGACTATAGCCAAATCATTTAAACTGTTCCGGCTATTTCTTCTCCATTTTGCTAGGTCTTTGACATCCTTGGGTGACCATTGACATGCATGTTATATTTGGAGAAGAAAAAGCGGGAAAGCGCACCCCGGGCTCCGAAGCAGCACAGCTGAGGTTGCAACCAGGAATGCGCTAAGACGAAGAAGAAGCGTCATCATCATCAGGTCTTTCTAGTCTCCACTGCAGAAGTACGACCCTCTCTGTACTACCAGAGCCATATAGAGGTATTAGCCAGAGCAGTCAGAGGATTTGGCCTACATCTCTACGCTACGCCTGACGGGTTAGAGAGGTCTCACTGATGTTTATTAGCTTTGTTCAGCTTGCGTTTCCTAAGTCGCCTTCTACGACATCCACGGAAAGACTTGGAGTGGTCCTATAAATTCTACTTACCACACGGCAAAGTTAATAGTGTTAAGTCTCAATTTGCCGTGTGGTCCCCTGCAGAGTACAATAGGACTAGAAGAAAAGGAGTGGTGATACATTGTATTATATTTTACCGTCACCACGCGGCGTCTGTTGTCGTATAGGGTTATATTTAACAACCTGCCAAACTAAAAATAATTAGCGAATTTCGTCCCACCAGCTTAGAAAACCCGCTCGAATGCTTTAATATATGCATATATGAACGGCTCGGGTAGGCTCGGGTTTATATGAACAGTTGTCCAGTATCATAGACAAAACTTGGCTATAAAGTCAGCGTTGTTTAGTTTTGTACAGAACACATCGCGCAAACGCGCAAAATTTGTTTTAGATATTTGACTGAAGACGCCGTTATGCCTTGTCATACTAATGCATACAAAACAGCTATGCGAACGAAATAGGCCCAGCAAGCGAGCCCAAGTCGAATGAACTATAAAAACACTGGAAGCATATTATTTATTATTAGTTAGAGCCGACGAGATCCCATTGTTGAGCAAAGTCTTTTCCAGACTAGGGTTAGGTACCTAGGTCGTCACGCCATCTACGCCGTGGTTTTCCAGGACGCCGGCGTCCATTAGTTGGGATCCACAAAGTTGAGAGCCTTGGCCCATAGGTCGGTCGCCATGCGGCAGACGTGTTCTGCCAGTCCTATTTCAATTTAGCGGCGGTGACATTCACGTGTGTAATTTTAGTGATGGATTTCAGGATAATGTTGCTGACTCTTATCTATTCTCTTTCTATTCTCTTGATGTTAATCATGCTATGCTCCATAGTCTGTTGGCAGCATTTCTTTTTTAACTTAAGAGCTTGCTCTTGTCGGTGGAGTTAAGTGGAGATGCCTCCATTACTCTTTTCTCTCTGCGACCTTTTTAATGTCTGGTAGGACCTTACTGCTAACCCGTCCTTAACTTGTTGGAAAAACTTATTTTTTTTATATATAAGGACAAATCACACTGATTAAGCTAGCCCCAAAGTAAGTTTTTTTTTAAACTTTGCTATTGAATACTAACTCAACGATACTATATTTTATGATAAATACATATATAAATAAACACCTAAGACCCAGGACCATTTGAAAAAGCCCATTTTCCAATTTGCCCTGGCTGGAGATCGAACCCAGAACCTCCGGATTAGTGGTCTAACGTGTTAACCATTACGCCACGGGGGTCGTCATCATCATATTGGCAGCATAATCAAGTTTAAAATATTACGACCAAAAAGTACAATCAATAAGGTACTTACTTTAAAACTACATCTCGTTTTCTGACAATACCGTTACTTTTCACGCCAATTGCTGGACCAATCAGTGGCTGCTGTATGACGCTGCGACATGCAACTGTTATTTTTTTTAATTTCGTAGGGCCGTATTGACAGATGATATTGTTAGATCGCTGCCTAAGTCTTTAAGTTACGAGGTGCAGAAAATGAAATGCCCAATTTACGTTTTATAGAAATTTACAACTTAATTTCTGCCGCTGTGTGGCGTTCCAACAGAAATTTCGTATGAAACCGACAGCAGATTTTACGCATCTAGATTTGTCAGTCTACTTTTGACTGATGTATGTCTTACTGTTGATTACTGGTCCACCAGGTAGGCGACGCCTTAAGCCTCTCTTTCTTTGAGATAGCTACAAAGCTTTAGAGATACTGAGCTTGGTTGCCTGGTGGGCGTAAGAATTAATAGCACTTTCTCAAGTGAAGCAACTCCGACCGTGGTCCGCACGTGGACTGCATAAACTGCATACTTCGAAAGGCACGTTAAGCTTTCGATCCCGGCTGTCCCCAATCGGCATCTTGAAAAATCTTACATCAGTGTTGGCCACTTATACACACGACGAAAAATCAGAGGACCATTTTTCAAAATGATATATTTATTTTCCCTCAGCGTCAGCGGCGTTGCTGGCCCCAGCAAAGACATCGGCGCCGGAACTAGTGCCATGAGCGCCATGCCGCCCACCATCAGGAATAAGAAGCGCACAGCGATGGCCACGTCAGTCGTGTCTATGGCCAACTCGCCGTCGCCATCTATCCGTGAGTATTTAGAATAATATTTTTTTTTTTTTTTTTATTAGAAATTTGAGTGCGTTTGATCTCTATCTAGCCTGATGGGAAGCTAAGATGAGGTCTAAGGTGTATCACGCAGACTCAAAAAATGCCTGTTCACTCTTGCCTTGAAAATCCCTAAATTATATGTATGGGGAAACATCGACGCAGGGAGGGAATTCCACACCTTAGCGGTGTGGAATTCCCTTTCACCTTAATATATAGAATTATCTTAATTGAAATGAAACATAAATCTCGTCTCGGCCAAAAGTGGAAGCTAGACGGAAGAATCCAAATACTTTCAACGGTGGTACATAAAATAATTTAATGGGCTATCTAGTGTAGTGTCTGACGATTAGCAATATGGAAATTAACACCATATTTACGAGTTAACAATTTATTTCAAATGAGGGTGCCACTTTAAGGTCAATTGCTTCTAACTTCACCTTAAACACATAAAACCTATAACAACTAAACAAAAATACAGAAATTATAATACAAAAAAAACATAAAAGTCTGTGTGAGTTGCAGCAATTCAAAACGGTCATAAGCTCAGCGTAAACCTTTAGTCACAGATGTAAGTAAAATACTGTTTTTTCTGCTATGACATGAATGATGATCATGTGATCGACGAGACAATTTCGGAACAAAAAATAAATATTTCCAACCGATACTTCCATGCTGGTCTGGGAGAAAAGGAAAACTTAAACCGTCTTATTATAAAACGCTGACTTACTTTAGCTAGATAACACAGTATCCCGAACTTACATTGCGTTTTTCACGAAGAAATACATTAGCCGCGGCAGTTCAGCCGCGCCACAATCTTTTTAGACCACTATATTTTTGTCTTCTGTAAATGTCTGAACGTCATCTTTCAAAACACGCAATGTACGTGAAAACAGACACAGTAAATTGTTAAGTCGCTATTTATTGTGTCTGTTTAAACGTACATTGCGTGTTTTGAAAGATGACGTTCAGACAGTTCATGGTGTATTTTTTCAGAAACGGCACCGCAAAGCCTGGCGAACGTGCGCCGGCAGCCGCAGCCGACGCCACCCCCCATTTATCAGGAGACCATCAAGGACTCACCGCCTAGCTCTCCCAGTAAGTTATTTCCCGCTTCCACATAATACCACCGTCTTGCAGAAAACGCGCAAAGAACTACATCCTCAAAAGCATCAAGATTTGGAAACTTCAATAACTGGGCCACATAATGCGCAATAACAAATATGAACTCCTTCGACTTATCATACATGGGAAGATCCAAGGCAGAAGGAGGCCTGGACGAAGAGAACATCGTAGCTGAAAAATCTACGCCAACTACGCCAATGGTGCAACAAGAGTACGCGATCCCTATTCCCAGCCGACCTTCGTTGAAGTCCGTTGAGTTCTTCCAAAAAAAAAAATACATAAAATGTGTACTTACATTACGGTATCAGTAAACATTCAACATTTAGTGGAATAGAAAAAAATAATATAAATAGAACATTTGAGTAGGTAACTACAAAAAAATATAGTATAAAATCGTAAATATAATTTGTTTTGAATAAAGATTACACTAATATAAGGAGAAAAAATAAATATTTATTGTTGTGGTTATAAATATGCAATCAATTGCAAGAACTCTGATATCAAGATGTATGATGTATCAGCGCCATCTCTTATGCTTCTTGTGAACTATTTTTGTCTTAATTTTTTAGGTGAATGAGCTCCGCTCGATGAAAACACCAAGAAAAAGGGGTTTTCCTAAAATGCTATCTAGATCGATTATTCAACCCCCAAAACTCCATACATGCAAAATTTTATTGAAATGTGGTTTCCGAGATCATTATTCTAATATAAGAATTGCTCGTTTATCAAAAATGTGTGATTAAAAGAAATGTTTTTGCAGGTTCAGAACGACCATTGAAACCCAAGATGGAGTCCAAGTAAGTGTTAATCCCCTTTTCCACGGATTTTTACTTTTGCTTTGCAAAGAACATTGCCCACCGCCCACACATACAAAGACCTGTAATTTCTTTTTTTTTTTCGTGATGTATAATAATGATTGGTCTATTAAATTATACATTAATGTCTATAAAAATAACTGTATGATTTTGATTTCGTTTGGTAATCAGGTAAAAATATTATAGCAAAAACAATTTTTTGAGGTTATGTTGTCGACAAGTACCTAACTGTCAAGTCAACCCGACGTGCTACGAGAAATTATAACTGTATGAGCTTGCGTAGAGTTACTATCTAACGTTTCATACGTACTTACATTACAATACAAACATGCCCAGGATAACCGGCAAGTCAAGGATCTTTCTACTTCAAGCGCCCGTGGTTACAACTGCAGCTGTTTTACTTTTCCGGTCAAGCGCCCCTGGTTGCAGTTGTAACTATGACCGACAGCGCTCGGATTAGCTTCAGTATCAGTATACTATTGTAGTCGTAGCTACTTCGCGTAATGTCTTCGAATATCTCAGGCGAATATTGAGTAGTTCTTCGACACTAAAGTACAAAATCTTGTCCTACTTCATGCACTGTGTATGATCTGACCTTAGTAAATGATCTAAGGACCTGAGCATGATCAGAGATTGCCCTTGCTGTGGCCGCCTACCGGCCAGGAGTTATTTAGCTATTGATATGAAAATAATTAGATAGGTAGGAAGGCCTTGCCCATTACAATAAATAATGTGCAGGTCACTAACACTGGACACACTGGTATCTTCATTTTTTTACTTACTACTTAATACCTACTTGATAATTCTATGTAAATAAGTACTAGCTTTTGCCAGCGGCTTCGCTAGCGTATCCCACGGGAACATTACTTTTTCTCGGGATGAAAGGTACCCTATGTGTCTTTCTCAGTACTCCTAGTAGGTACTACTACAAGTCTGTGTATGCGAATTTTCAAGAAGATTGGTTCAGTAGATAAAGCGTGAAGAGGTAACAAACAAATATACAAACTCACTTTCGCATTTATTATATTAGTTAGGTAGAATATATATTCTAGCCTGGGATAAGCAATGGACATTGGGTTAAAACCTGGTACAGTGAAGTGAAAGTCAACCTTAAATATAATTTTTTATCTGTGCAATTCTAGATATAACAGATTTTCACCATACCTAATCTTATGTTATGGGTAATAAATATAAAACACGCTAAATCGGTCAACAATAAACCTAAACTTTGGTTATCGATTTGGGAATTATTTGAAATAAAAAGCACATTTATTACATCATCTAAAAATGCAGCTGGAGGTGCTATATTATCTTGGTACCTCGCCCATCCAAGGTACCACACCAGGGTCATGACATGTGCACAACATCCTACTGTGCGGCGACCTACTAAACAGTTGCAGCAATATTCCGTAATTCCTTCCCTACCATTTACATTATTTTCTATTACAATATAAACATAATACTGCCGACTACTAACATGCCTTGACTTTATTTTACCTCTTATTAATGAATTATTTCCAATACCTCTCACATTATATCCATGCAAATCAAACATTTCTCTTGCTACTTCTCATCTGTAACCGCCATGAATAGTGTCGCGAACGAGATAGAATCTTCCCGAACGATATTCGCGAATGAATACTACGATAGAATGGTGCAAGCCAAATTGGCCCATATGTCTTGTGTCATAAAGTCTAGAGTTGCTTAACCATGTTACACTCACACACATACCCGGCGCCTGGATGCTTCGAAACACATTCGTCGACTATGTAGAATATTCGAGATTAATGTGGACCTATTCGATGGCGCATATAAAAAGGGAACGTTGGGTGCGCCAGGGCAGTTCAATACGAGCTATCAAAGCGATCACTTCGAAGCGAAGGAAACCTACCTTAGTGCGATAAGTGGAAGTACCTGCGACTACCTTGGCGAGATACCTGGACCTCAGCTGCTACGCGACTTGGACCTCGGACGTTTGGAAGACCATCTTCACGTGTCAACTAGGGTTCCGTAGTGAATAAATCCCTCATACGAAGTTTGGCGTTTTTCTCCAAATTCGAACCCCAGTTTCGTAACATTTGGTGTCAGAAGTGGGATTTGGAGATGCCAGTTTTCCCGAGGGAAGAAGAGGATACCACCAGGGAAGGTGTCAGGACCAGGGCCCAGCGTGCCATGGAGGCTCAAGGGGGCATGGCTCAGGCCACGCCTACTGAACCTCAAGCCACGCCCACTGACCCTGAGGCCACGCCCACCGATCATCAGGCCCCGCCCACCAGGCCACAAGCCCCGCCCACCGGACGTCAAGCCACGCCCACCGGACCTCAAGCCACGCCCACTGACTCTGGGGCTACGCCCAACGAACATCAGGCACCGCCCACCGATCATCAGGCCCCGCCCACCGGACGTCAAGCCACGCCCACCGGACCTCAAGCCACGCCCACTGAACCTCAAGCCACGCCCGCCGGACGTCAAGCTCCGCCCACTGGCCCCGCCCACCTCGGCCAGACCACGCCCACTGGCCACACCCACCAAACAGTACCACGTGCATTAGAGGCATCAGTGGATTTAAACACCTTAATGCAGATGTTACAAGGCATAAGTGAAAATCAAAATGCAACTACAAAACGACTTCAAAGTATAGACGAGGCACAAAATGCAAGCACAAAACGACTTCAACGCATAGAAGAGACACAAAATTTACGATTTGCACGCTTGAGTGAGGACCAGCAAATAGTTTTGAGCACTGTCAGCAAGCTCAACAAGGCAATGGACCATATCCGTGAGGACGTTGATTTATTGAAGAATCGAATGACCGATTTGGAGATTCGGGTAACCGATCTGGAGAATAGGGTTGAAAAACGAATGGCAAGTTTGGAAAGAAAAGTTCTGCAGCTTGAGACTATGGAAGCGAAAACCATTCCAAGTACATCCGGAGGTCAAGTTCAGGGACTAAAGGTCAAAGTGCCACCTTATGATGGTACAACATCGTAGGTTGTGTACAAAAAGCAATTTCAAATTGTGGCTGTTGCTAATGGGTGGACCAATGAACAAAGACTAGCTGCTCTCACCGTTGCCTTGAAGGTTTCAGCTCTATCGGTACTGGAGGTACTGCCAGGCTCAGGCGGCACCTTTGAAGAATTGATGGAGGCACTTGAAACTAGGTACGGGGAACGGCACTCAGAATACGTATTCCGGGAACAGCTGCGTGACAGAGTTCAACGCCCAGGGGAAGGATTACAGGAGTGGGCACTAGAAATTGAGAAACTAGTGCGCAAAGCCTATGTTTCGGTGGATTCCGGAATGGTGGATAGTAAGATCTTAGAATTCTTTGTGAATGGAATCCGAGATAAAGAAGTAAGGGTAACTGTAAGCTTAAGACATCATACGTCCGTAAGAGACGCTCTGGCCCACGCTCTGGAGGTTGAAGCGGTGTGGCAGAATATGCAAGTGTATGAATTAAGAGAATGTGCGGAGTATATCAAGCCTATTGAGGATCCTTTAAAGAAGATTTTTCGAATTAAGTGCTATAGATGTGGGGAAAGAGGCCATCTGCAGCTTAGTTGTACAAAGAAAGACGATCTTATGGATAAAATAACGAAGTTAAAAGAATTGCTCGACGAAGTGACATTGGGACATGATACCTCATTTCGTGGAGAGAATTTTGACAAGAATTCTAATGAGGCTAATTGGCGAAGATCAAAACTCTTGCGTGAACGTTGGAATGGATTGCACGAGGCGAAACAAGGAAAACGCAAGTTCGACGAGAGGACGGACAGGTGCCACGCTAGGAATTCTTACAGCTGGCGAACTGGTAAGGACATCATCAGTTCAACCTCGAACGACGTAAGAGTCGACATCAATGAAGCATTAGTTAGACGTCAGAATCGGGCGAGATGGGAAGCTCCAAACAGGGTAGTCAAGCGAGTGAGTGACGATAGATATCAGAGTGATGCACATAGACCGTCTGGCACGTTACCATGGCAGCAATAGTGACGCTCGGGACGAGCGCCTCTAAGAAGGGGGCAGTGTCGCGAACGAGATAGAATCTTCCCGAACGATGTTCGCGAACGAATACTACGATAGAATGGTGCAAGCCAAATTGGCCCATATGTCTTGTGTCATAAAGTCTAGAGTTGCTTAACCATGTTACACTCACACACATACCCGGCGCCTGGATGCTTCGAAACACATTCGTCGACTATGTAGAATATTCGAGATTAATGTGGACCTATTCGATGGCGCATATAAAAAGGGAACGTTGGGTGCGCCAGGGCAGTTCAATACGAGCTATCAAAGCGATCACTTCGAAGCGAAGGAAACCTACCTTATCGCGATAAGTGGAAGTACCTGCGACTACCTTGGCGAGATACCTGGACCTCAGCTGCTACGCGACTTGGACCTTGGACGTTTGGAAGACCATCTTCACGTGTCAACTAAGGTTCCGTAGTGAATAAATCCCTCATACGAAGTTTGGCGTTTTTCTCCAAATTCGAACCCCAGTTTCGTAACAATACGTACATGTTCACCATAATATGAACAAACTTGACGTATTTGGTATGTCCTTAAGGCGAATAATATTAATTCACTATGTTGTAGACGGGGGAACATTATATTATTATCTTGTGCAGTAAGACTTTTAAAAAGGAGGACCGTCGATTAAGACTTAGTGCATTAACTGCATCTGATAAATTATTTTCAAGGTTCATCCTTTCTCTTATTATATTAATAATTTGGGAAGCATCAACTCTATCCCGAAGGCGAACACCAAACTTATTTATTAATGCTGCTGCAATTTTAAAATGGTCCATCATATGTGGCACCGTTTTATTGGAATAATCAAATCTGAAAAGTCTATAGTCTCTTTTAAAATATCCATTGACAACTTCTACCACCCATCTCACTATAGTCACACATCGACTTCTGTTAGCTTGGGCGGTAGTAAGTTGGTGTTCCTGTATTGGCAACTTTCTAGCAAGCTGATGCTGTCCCTGAATCCCCTGTCTAGAATAAATATGTCATTTGCTTGAAAATAATGTCTTAGTGGAGAATTTTCATTTTCAAATAAAGATTTCATAATATCTGCATCTGATGTGGTAGCCTTGTAGGGACCCAGACAATCTAATATATATCCATCAGTTGTCACTAACATAAAGGGTTTCAGGAGATTTCGATATATGTAAGGAATATGTATCTTTTTGAAACATATAGTTGGCACTTTTATTTATATGGATATAGGTACCATCACATATGATTATCGCATTTGAATTATTTTCATTAAATAATGCATTGGGGATCATTAAATGGTGATCCCGCGAGTCTTCTCTTGACAAATGATTAATACCTACATTTCTTGGAACAAAATCCTCCAAAAGTGCATCCCTTACTTTGCTCATTAATCTTTCTATAGTTGTGCGTGGTACCTGTAAAAGTGTAAATATCCTTTCATTGGAATCTCCTGATTGCATTTTTATTAAAATACAGGCTAACCCTAATATACCCCTATGTATATCTAATATACGAGGCACATCATTTAATATTATTAAAAAAAAATTTTTTGTCAGACCCATCCAGTACCCGAACAAGTGGTCATCTATAAGATTGACGGACTCTATGTCCTCAAAACTTAAAAATGGCTGTGAACGTTTTACCAAAAGTCAGCATATGTTCTATTTGTTCCACAGTAAAATTGGATCATGCTGTTCTCTGCATCAAATAACGAATCCCATCTATTTTGATGTAGATGTTCGGGACAAACACGAGCTAACACAGGAATATAATAATTATATTTTGCTAAGATAGTTCTCCTTAGTGGGTCAGATATTGTGTGGAGACTTACACTATAACATCCATAAAAAATGCAGTGAGATGCAGTATTAGGAGCTCGTTTATAATTTCTCAAAACCGTATCTGAGAGTCGCAGTCGTAGCTGTTTTGTAGGCTCAGGTTCTGGACTCTCCAATTGAATGCTTTCTTCTGAAGCATCACTTTGACTAACAAATGCCTCAAGACTAGGTTCAGGTTGTTGTTGTTCTTCTAAGTTTTCAGATATAATTCTTGTTTCATCAATTTCATGGCTTCGAAGGGCATGCCTTTTCACTTGCATGAAACAGGCATGGCATAATCGATCAGAAGATGATATCTGTAATAAAGTAATACTTTTTAGCGACTGATATAAGATTAAAATATTAATAAATAGTTAAGGAGAAATCACAGAAATTAAATTAATTACTCATCATCATCATGTCTTTTTAATCTCCACTGCAGGAGCACGACCCTTTCTGTACGACCAGAGCCATATATTAGCCAGAGCAGTCAGAGGATTTGGCCTACACTCTCCACGCTGGCCAGGCCGGTTGGAGAGGTCTCATTGATTAAGCTTTGTTTAGCTTGTGTTTCCTAAGTCGACTTCTACAACATCCATTTCATGGGAAGACTTGGACAGGTCCTATTCTAACTGCCGGGAATCACACGGCATGTAAAATACTACATACTATTACAATTATAAATGCATAATAATAATAATAATTTATAGTAGATAAAAGGTAGATAAATATCCAAAATCTTTATCTAATGTAATATGAGACTTCAAAATGTTTGATAAGTTATTCTCTCTTATTATTTAACTTGCACATACATGAATAAAACTAGAATAAAGAAGGTTTATTATTTACCTGACGAGGTGCGATTCTGTTCTCAACAATATGTATGATTTGTGCATGATGAGGTGTGATCTGACTCAGGATAAGGTGGCTTTGCCGATTGACTAATGAACGTCCACACAATAAGCACACTTCTAAATGACCACGACGTGATGGGCCTGCACACCGATCACTGCCACTATCTCCATGAAGTTGATTGTTTACAGTTTGCACAGCTAAATAAAATTAATGCATGCTTTACAAATGTAGTCAGTCCTCTTCAGTAACCTGAATAAAATATATTTGGTTATAACTACAACACATCAGTTATAACTTCGTATTCTCTAAAATAGTAATTTAAATGATAAACAACTGATTTAATAAATATACACATACTATCACGCCTGTTTCCCACAGGGGTAGGCAGATACTTTGGACCTTCACTTACACAATAAATATAATCTACATAATAGTAAATGTGTCTTATTGGAATTCTGAGCATTTTATTATTGTAACATGGCTAAGTTAGAGAGAGATAAGACCAATAGAATAACAATGCATGTTTTTTTATAAAACACCACTGTATGCTTCCAGTAGTGAAACTTTTTTATGTTACATTGAATAGTAGGTAGGTACAATACCCGGCACATAAGTTGACCCAAAATGGCGGCTCTGCGCAGGTATAATTAGAGGAAAAAGTGTGCGCAGTGACCGCCATTTTGGGTCAACTTATGTGCCGGGTATTGTAGTTAGTTTAGTACCAAACATGAACAAGATCACATTACAAAATAAATAGGGGTAAATACTTACACTAATTGGAGAAATCCAGTTGCTGATTAATGAGATGATTCTTGTATTTTGCTCAAAAACGAGAAAGCGGCTTTGTGTGTTTGATGAACTAACACATATATTGCAATTAACACAATGTATTCGCTGTGACATCGTGTTCTTGTTAATTTCGTTAATTGCGAGCAAATAAAACACAAATCCAAATCGTAAAGCAAAAATCAGTGTCCGTGTAGAAATAGCCGAAGTAGTCAGAAGCGCAGGATATCGAAGTCCGTTGGGAAAGCAATGGTCGTTGGTAAAAGGAAAACCGGTAGAACGCACGCACAGAACTCATCGACGCAAGAGCAAACGAAGGACTGCAAAGAATGAAATCAAAAACCGACGGCATTGTAAATGACAGAATTGACAGATGAGTTTGACATGACTTTAGTGACACTTCTGAAAAATATTGCCAGCATACAAAAAAACGTTCCTTCTCATTTGTATTAATCTACACTAATATTATAAAGAGGAAAGATTTGTACCTATTTTTGTATGTTTGTAATGAATAGGCTCAAAAAGTACTGGGCCGATTTAAAAAATTCTTTCACCGTTGGAAAGCTACACTATTCCCGAGTGACATAGGCTATGTGTGTACCACGGGCGAAGCCGGGGTGGACTGCTAGTTAGATATAATTAACTGAATAACTTCTAAAAATTGACTTAAAACTTGCCTTACATTTTTTCCGTGTGTTATTTATCTTTCTCCATTCGTTAATAACATTTCCTATTTAATTGTCATGAGGCTTCTTTTCCATGGCTGGCAAGTTATAAAATAGAAATAATATAATGGAACGGTTATGCGGGTTATGCCCATTCATAGACAATGCACATCTAATGGTTGCGTTCCTGATAAAATGGCTGTTGAATTAGGTTAATATTTAAAATATTTATAACTTTCGTTTCGTATTGCCGATTTTAATAATAATTAGTACTACAATAATAGAAAAATATGAATATTTTTATAAACGTATAGATATAATTATACACCATTTATCCTATCAAAATATTTGACAGGTCTTTTGAACAGGGTTCTTTACACTACGACTAGTAGGCAATTAATTCTACATACATCATTTTTCCGTGGTCCAGCGGTCAAGGCGTTTGCCATGTGATCCGGAAGTCGTGGGTTCGAATCCAACTGGGAAGCATACTTTGTGAAAAATTGTTTCCAATCTGGTTAGAATATTGCAGGCTGATTATATCCTAGAAGGAAAATGATTCCGTACTTCGGAAGGTACGTAAAGCTCTCGGTCCCGAACGCCATTTACGCGTTTGTTTAAACCTAACCTATGATTGGTTCTGGTCAACCCTTTAGGTTGCGAAGGTCAGACGACAGTCACTCTGTATAAGAACCAGTAATCTCATCATATCACCTAGGTTAGGTAGCGGGCCCCGGACTTTGAAGCGTTACCGCTGAGGATGGAACCGGAAATGCGCTTGGATGAAAATGACATATATATATTTTTTAATAGTCTGATTTTGAGTCGTACTTCTACGTTCGTTTTTTTTTGTTTTATACTGTAAAATTCTCCCCTGCTTTTTGTCCCAACTATTTCAAGCAAACTGTTGTCATTCTTGGTCTATCCCTGCGTCATCCGAGTACATTCGAACATGTCGACCAGTAGCTGATTTTTCACGTGAGTTACTCGTGTGAACATAATGTATATAGTAAATATTTTAAAACCCGTGTGGTTCCGGGTTAGAATAGGACCAATCCATCTCTTCCTGTGGATGTCGCTTACGACATCCACAGGAAGAGATGGATTGGTCCTATCGCCTCTTAAGGCGACTAAAGGACTAAACACAAACATCTCGTGCATTCCCAAGGTTGACGTCAGGCAGGCGGCCGGTTGTAAAACTATAGCCAAATAATTTAAACTGTTCCGGCTATTTCTGCTCCATTTTGCAAGGTATTTGGCATCCTTGGGTGACCTTTGACATGCATGTTATATTTGGAAAAGAAAAAGCGGGAAAGCGCACCCCGGGCTCCGAAGCAGCTGTACGGAGGTTGCAACCGGGATCGCGCTTAGACGAAAAAGAGGAGATAGTAAATATTTTGTAAGTAATTTTATTAGTAGGATGGGCGTGAGCTGCACCGCGCCGCACATGCTCGGCAACGAGCTGAACCCCGAGAGCGTCGCCGCTGCGCGGCTGCAGGAGCAGCTGAACGCCGAACTGGCCGCGCACGCCGCGGGCACCGCCGGCATCGACGCGCTCGTGCCGCCGCCGCTCATCAACAAGGCTGCGCCGGTCAGTTTCTATACTTCGTCATTATTTCATCTGCCGAACCGATGGTCCGATTTTGATAAAATTTGGTAGGCATGTAGGAAATATTAATAGAATTTTGAAGTTCGTTGGGCGTCAAAATCGGTTTAGTAGTTTTTAAAATATGTTGTAAAAAATCGCGAGGTCTAAGTTCGCGGCGAACTACTAGTTATCATCATCAGGTCTTGTTTAGGGTTGGGACACATCTGTCAGCACGGAACAGCACTTTCCTATGCGGCTATCCTTTTCGAGAAAGAGAGAGCGACGGAACGCTTCAGCACCGGCCATGCTAAAGCGTTCCGTCGCTCTTTCTCGCTCTAGCCGATGACTGTTCTGAGCGACAGATAAGGATAGCAACATAGGAAAGTGCTGTTCCGTGCTGACAGATGGGTCCCAACCCTTAGTCTCCACTGCAGAAGCACAACCCTCTCTGTACTACCAAAGCCATATATTAGCCATGTAAATACGAGGACGCCAATATCCGTTTTTATTATATAAACCTGGTGGTTAGTCGCCTCTTACGACATCTGTGGAAGAGGAAAAGGGTGGTGATGAGATGTATTCTACTATCTAAAGAGAATATTCGTCTAAAGAGTGCTTTTGATTATTAGGGGTTACACGGAGGATGCCGTTGTCCGTTCTTTGTTATCTATACTCCCTTAGTCGCCTCTTACGACATCCGTGGTAGAAAATGGGTGGTGATGTGTATTGTACCTACTCTATTTGTAATATTTTTTTTTTGTCTTTGACCTTGAGTCTATTTATATAACGAGTTCATTTGTTTATTAGGGTGGTAGCGGCAGTTCTGGACGCAGCTCCTCCGGCGCTCAGAGTCTGGACCAGCTGCTCGAGCGGCAGTGGGAGCAAGGCTCGCAGTTTCTCATGGAACAGGCACAGCACTTCGACAGTAAGACAATACTTATACAGGGTGTAACAATATACAGGGTTACTGGTATCAAACGCATTGCAAATTTATCAAGAATTGCAAAAGAGGTAGGTTTTTAGTACAAAATATGGATATTGAGATGCTAATAACTTTTGTTATAAGCATTTACACGCCGTTAAAATTGAACTAGATGACACTCCGTAGCTGACGGGGACCGTCGCGTATTCGGAGAGCCCGCGTGCGGGGCCACGTGCGTGTACATGAGCGGCAGCTTGCGACGGACCGCCGTTGCGGACGTCCGCTTCACGTAGTTTCAAGCCAAATAATTTATCTGGGGGCACGGTAGTGTCCCCGCCAAGACGAGCCAAGCGGAGCGCAAGGGCACTACCTACCTTTTCTCGAAACGTTTCGTCGTTTTTTTTAACTCTCATAACTTTGGTTTAGATGATGCTAAATAGTTAGAGTTCAAGATATAATGACACCAGTACAATCATTAAACATACAAAGTTTGAATGTCATAGCTATTATACTTTAGATTTTATTAATGTCTAAAAACCCCCGATTTCGTCACTGATTCACTCACTGATCATCAAAATTCTTAAGGTACTTCCTGAAGTCCTAGACCGCTGAAATTTGGTATGTAAGCTAATATTACTACAAAGACAACAAAAAAATTAAAAAACCAAACCTAACCTATCCCCTCGGAATAGGAGGTGGAAGTTTTTATGAGACTTGCACCAATACATTTGCACTAACTACGAGTACCTACATAATCATGCTAATAGTGATGACGGTGACATCAGCCGACGTCACTTGATGGCGCTGACTGTATTTTGAAATGCGCTATCGACATTTTTCTACTGCGAATGATGATCGATTGTTCGATTGTTAGGATTAGGAAATATTTGCATTCATATTCGTAATTTCGTAGTCGTATCGTATCGTCGTAATAATTCTATAATATGTCAAATGCCTTTAGGCAGCTTGAAAAATCTGACACCAGTGTTGGTCACTTACATACACGAAAAACGAACAAACAATTCTTTAATTCGATCGGTATAATTTGTTACTTCAGTTACTGGTCCAAATTATTTTAAGTATTTCTTTTCTATTTTATGTATTAACCATCTTACAAAAATAAATGAAATCCCACCAAAAACATTTTGATGTAAAAATGTTGCCAAGACGAGTCTACATAGCTTACCCTGTGAAAAGGTTATCAGATCTCGTATAAAGCCTTAGAGCTTGGCTTGACTACACGCTCTAAACCTACAAGCTCTACACTATACCTTAATCAAAATCTATGAAAAAGTGGTCAGTCAGATCTCATGTAGAGCCAAGATTCTTGATCTTATGCGCCCTTACTTCAAGCCTAACTTCACATACTCTACATTTTATTCAAAACGTGATGCTTTGCCGTTTTGCTACCTTTACGAAGATTTCATAGGCATTTGTTCATCGTGTGTGATGCTTGGCCGTTTTATTTCACACACGATGAACTAATGCCTGTGAAATCTTCGTAACGGTAGCAAAACGGCCAAGCTTTTTCACAGGGTAAGTTTTCCATGTAGACTCGTCTTGGCAACATTTTTACATGAAAATATTTTTGGTGGGATAATACAATATAGAATAACTACGAGCAATAATCACAAAAAAATAACATTGAAAATTAAACTTAATGCCACGTACGTAAAGCTCATATTTTCATAATAATCGTTATGTTTAAATACCTAACGTTCCCAAAAAAATTCCCTTAAGTTATAAGCGTCCCTTTCCCGCAAACTGCCAGTGCAATAAAGTAGAAAGGGAGACCTATAACTTTAGATATATTTTTTGGGAACGGCTTTGCCACTTCGTAAGCATTCTAGATTGTATACAATATCTTTGTTTCAATCCTAAAAAGATAGTCTATATGTAAACGTTGTTTCAGTTGCGTCGCTGCTGTCGTGCCTCCACCAGCTGCGCACAGAGAACGTCCGGTTGGAGGACCACGTGGGCAGCCTGCTGCAGCGTCGGGACCATTTGCTGGCCGTCAACGCCAGGCTCGCCATCCCGCTCACCACTGGTTTGTGTGTTGTTGTTTTTCGTGTGTGTAAGTGGCCAACACTGGTGTTATATTTTTCAAGCTGCCTAAAGGCATCTGACATAGCTTAACAACTTTACTACCATAGCCATCAGACGATTTAGTCTACATTCTCCGCACTGGCTGGTTGGAGAGGTCTCATTGATGTTTATAAGCTTTGCTTATCTTGTGTTACCTAAGTCAACTTCTACCACAACTACGGGAAGACTTGGAATGAGTCATATTCTACTCTACTGGGAACCACACGGCAATCCGAATTTTATACTAAGACGTAATGCCACATACAGTAACTACAGTCACAACTAATCACTACTGAAGTAAAATTCTTTTTGCCAGTAATATTAGTTTTTTTTTTGCCCAACTGCTTTAAACAAGGATCCCCGTCAAATCAGTTACTTTTTTATTTACGTCAAAACAAGCATTTTCTATGAGATTTGTATGAAATATCGGACTGTGACGTCAAAGTTTCTTGCAGTCTAATAGTGCTCTTAATATCTGTTTTTCTGCATTAATAAATGTTAAATCTCGTTCTAAGTAGATATTATCAATGACAAGTGACACTGTTTTGTGACGTTTTATTTTCTTAACAGTACCAAATAATTTATTTACCAAATTATTTTCTTTATTCCACCTTTGCGTGTCGATTGTTTTTTTTTTGTCTCTTTATATTTTGTCATCCCAGTAGAAAGCAACTTTGGACGGCATTTTCACTAGCCGCAAATATATATTCCAGAGTGCAGTGCAGGTTGTAGGGCGACCGGGGCAGAAAAGCAGGTGCGCAATAGTCTGTGGGGTGTGTGCGAGCTATCAATCATTTTCCACCTGGACAAGCTCTGCACAACGACCTACTTGGGTTCGCAGTCTATTGAGTTACTTCCAAGCAGGCCAGGGCCAGGCCAAAATCCCGTCTCTTTTTTAGGGCTCCGTAGTCCACAAGGAACCCTTATAGTTTCGTCATGTCCGTCCGTCCGTCCGTCCGTCTGTCTGTCCGTCCGGGTTCGTACTCCGCCGCTACTGCACAGATTGTCACGAAAATTGGTGGAGAGGTAGATATTGAAGTTCCAAAAGTTGGTTTTTTAAATTATGAAAAAATGTTTTTTTTCAGCCCTCCAATACAACAAAAAGTAAAAAAATTAAATTGGACTATACCCAACGTGTGGGGTATCGTTAAAAAAGTCTTTTAAAATGCAACAAAAACTGCTTTGAAACTATGTAGATCAAACCCCCCTAGTCTTGAGATAATCTAATACAAAGTTAAAATTTGAGGTGTCCCCCCACCGTAACTTTTGAAATATTACTAAAATATTTCTGAAAAAAATACCTCAAAGTGTGTACTTTAAATTAAAACTATAACGGTCTCAGTATCATAGATAGTTATTTTTAATACGTCATAAATCGTAAACCGCAATTTACCTTTAGAACTTTTATATTATGTTACTTGTTGCTACGGAACCCTTCGTGGGCGAGTCCGACTCGCACTTGGCCGCTTTTTTTGGTTTAATAAAACTGGGCAAAGTGTGGTCCCTCTCCCAGAGTTTCATTTTAGCCGTCGTGTTTTTCTTTTTTATTAAAAGAGTGTTGTTTGTTGCAGTTTCCACTGGACCACCGGAGCCCAGTCGCTGCACTCGCGAGAACGGATCGCAAGTGCGTCCGCCGCAGCCGCCGATCCGAGCGGAAACTATCACCTCGGAACGATCTCACCAGGTCAGTAGCACAGAATATAAGTACTAACGTTCGAAACGGAGACTCGCAGCGTCCTTTGCAATATGGCGCACCCGCACCACTCGCCTGTTCTCGGGTGCGTTTGATGGCTTTCTTAACCTAGATCAAAGAATACAGTAAGATTAAACAGAACGGAATTTCTTAAGGTACGCGCAATATGCGTCCCTGTTCCTTGTCCCCGCACCTCTCCCCCGTTTTCGCCTCGATGACACAAGTTGGCCCACAAGAACCGGGGGAGAGGTGCGGGTGCGGGGAACGGGGACGCATATTGCGCGTACCTTAAGAGATTCCGTTCTGTTTACTCTTACTTACTGTATTCTGTGCCTGAATACAAGGATTTCAAAAATATACAACGTGGAAGGGACATACTCGTAATAAATCGAAACACGGTCTATTCTAAATCATTATAGTATCCTTAATGAAATTAACATTCCCGGGCGGTTTGTATGGGAATGTCGAATTTTTTCATTGTTTTTTTAACTGATATTTTAATTTCATTATACTTAAGTGATCTAGAATAGCCCATGATTTGATTTGTTACGGGTATGTCCTCTCCACGTTGTATACAACTTATATGTTGGCAGTCGGGTTTTTTTGTTTTTTTTTTTAATAATAAATTGTTTATTTGTAGCTTATATTTTTTTTTAATAATAAATTGTTTATTTGTAGCTTATATTTTTTTTTTTAATAATAAATTGTTTATTTGTAGCTTATAATGCGCGAAGTGCAGCAGAAGCCCAGCTGAAAGCAGCCGGGCGGCGGCGGCGGCGAGCCGGTGCCGGGCCCGCCGCCGCCGGACGCGGATGCCCTGCGCACCGTCCAGACCTTTATCATGCTGGAGCAGCGGCGCCGGCCCGACTTCTCCATCGACTCCATCCTCAAGTTCAACTAAATGTTATAAGGTTTTCTCGTCAAATTATTTGTCATAGTATATAGCTTCACATAATTTTTTTAACCTAATTTTATTATTTCATTACCATTACACACGTTTTTTACATAATTTTTGTGATCATAACTATAATAATAATAAAAAAAACTCGCGTTTAATAAAAATGAATATGTTCGTGGCTTAACGATGGCCTAAGGACCACCCCCGCCGCACCATAAGATTTTTTATTAATGATAAATTTTAATATCTCCATTTCACAATATGTATGTACATAAACATGGTATAAGAGTAGCAATACTATATTGTTGCTTGTAAATCATAGTACGTTTTATGACATTGTAACTCAAATAATAAAATAATAATAATATCATAAAACTTTAGGTTAATGAAAATTATGACTAAAGAAACATTATAAGAAAAAGTTATGTAAAACTATGGTTATGACAAAAAGTTATGAGAAACAATATTACGAATAAAAAATGGGAGAATCAAAAATATCCCAATTTTATATAAATACGTACTATCTCAATCTCGGGAACTTGTACTCTTAGCATTAGACCTTGTGTATATACCGTACCAGCGAATACTATCCCAAGAAAACTTGTACTCGTACAATCAGATTCTTTTTGGACCTTGTTTATATACCGTACCAGCGAATACTATATCAAGAAACGAAAAATTTCGATATCGCGACATTTTTTTACTTGGGCTCTCTTTGGGATTCGGGTTCAACACTTAAGTTTGACCACTAACTCATGCAGAAGCAATTATTGTATATACCAGCGAATTCGTCTCGATATTACAGAAATTTCAATGTGTTTCGGTCGTTAGTTTCAGTTGTTTCTCGACTTGGTAGAGACTGCAATAGTTGCAATCTCGAGTGAATAGACAATTCGAGAAGTATCGACTTTGTGTTCTCTTCTTCCCTTGGGAACTTTAGATTCTATAAATGCGACCATGTCTCAGATCTACACTTAAAAAGGAGTTTTGGCATCTCGTGCCACGATTTGTTCGGATTCCATACATGCGACCCTTTCGGCCGCCTATGTATCTGTGTTTTGTAACCAGTTACAAAAGAAGAAAATGTTATCTTTAATTGTTACCAGTTACAAACTAAAATATTTTAAGCCGCACGTATATACAGGTATGCAATGTCGAGCTAAGACAAAATGCGTGAAATTTCCATCTCCTTGGATTTCCTATAATTATGCTACTTTTGCATAAGCCAATATGATTTAACCAAACACGTTTCTGAAGTTGCGCAATTTTTGTTCTTATATCTGCGTATCGAGTCTTTATATCTGCGACATCTACAATAACCTACTGATGCCTGAGCTTGATAAACAATTAAACTGATTTATTCAACTAAAATATCAAAAACGTCATGATAAAAAATATATAATACAAAAAAAAATACTACCCACTTTCTTGTTCGTAGAAACCAGAGTTGATACTCAAAATAATGTATAAAAATTTAAATTAATCCATTGTAACCTTTTATAGTCAATATTTTCCTTTCACTGTACAAGTGTGATGCCTTTACGACATTATAACATTGGTGAACATACTTCGAAGGCTTAATTTTGGTGCCAAAAATTTTAACAAGACTGAACGGAATATTGTCACTTTAAGCGTTAATCTTTACACGCTGTGTTGTGTCATCGTGCTATGAATGATAAATGCTATGGAATAGTAACTAGTAAAATACTAACAGTGGTAGTAATACTAAAAGTAGTAATAGTAATACTAAGGATACAATGCTACCAAATCTAAAAGTGCTAATTATTTCTGTAAAATTTGTTGTAATTCCCCGCTCCTCAAGCTGATAGTGCAACAGAAACTGTGAACAATATACCTTCGTACGTTCTCACAGTTCGACATACTATAGATTTCAAAATAAATTGAATTGACAGTGAATTTTATACAGAATTCGTTTGGAAATTACGTTTCCATAACTTTTACATATCGAAGGCAAATTACTAATGTATGCATTTAATTCATTATTCGTAGACTGTATGTTAAATATCACGTAATTCTTACATTGAATTGTAAAGTAGTTCTTAATTTAGGTAATATTACATATATGGTGAAGTGTTAACGACATACGTATATTAGTGTTGCTCACTTTGGTGTAAATACGAGTATGGTACGCGTTCCGGCTGTGAATCGAATTTTATGGCTTACACTTTGACTGGACTATTTTCATGATGCATGCATTATAATATGTGACGGATTTACTCGGAGTTTAGGTATAGGTGATTATATTTCGTATTTAAATTTATGATTAAAACTTATAACGTATATTGTATTGTACGTGATACATACTACGTCTATATATAGCTCGGATTTTACGACTAATTGGTTAATACCACTACGTATGTAGTTATTGTTATACAAGCCCAGTGAGCTTATAATCACAAGAGACTATGACTTGTAACTTAGCCAGAAAAGCGTGCTCACTTCTCGATTGAAGACGTTGCATTAAAATAATGTAGACGTATATTCAAGTGTCAAACATTTAAAACAAATTAAACGGCCTACTGGCCGCTGTTTGTTGTTGGGTAAACCCGCAGTCTTAGTCGAGGTAGGTACGTTTTTAGGCTACTTTTTGCTATTGTAGTGTAAGCACATTACTACTCGACTTCGATTACATGGCGCACATAGAAAATGGCCGTTCGATATTTACAGTGACATTGCGCCGTGTTATCGTGGTTGAGTTAGCCTATAGCATATACATTATCTAAGACACGTGTGGTCCAATTTACGTTGCTAGTCAACGTTGGACTATAATTTTGAGAATGATTTCGAAAAAGACAAACCAGGGTTTTGTGGCTACTTTTATAGATTATAATGATAGTAGACATGACAACTGGTATGCGCGTAACGAAATGTTCACGCTTATTAGCAACAGCGAGTCGTCTACTCTAATAAAAGAACTGAAACATTCAATGACTATGATAAGCGTCTCCAGTTTTCATGTGCCGATGGGCAAGTTTGAGACTACGGGTTTTTCATTCATGTATGACGAAGAAGGTATAAGTCAAAGGTAATTAATTAGTCTAAATAAAATTACAGGCAATGTTTATGAAATGAGGGCGCCGCCACCGCGGCGAGACCTTTTTCAGATCATGATTTTTGCGACCGGTAGCAATATATTCGTTTGTCTGTTGGCACAGATAACTACGTAGCTCTAGTTTATTAGAATTAATGTTACATAGTGTTGCCACCTGGTGTTATATATCGGAATGGATAAACTCATTTCATTGCTTGATTATGACAAAATGTCCAGTGCGTACGGCATAGAGAGCAGGAAATAGTATCCAAAGGCGTTGTCGAAGAACGCGAATACGCGATTATCGAACTTTACTCGTACGAACGCGCGATCGAACATATTGATCTCGAATAAGTGTCCTAATTGACGATTATTCGCGCGTTAGATCGCGTGGTCGCGTTGTATTAGGACAACGCCAAATGCAAATGAACGCAAGCGATTGTTTGAAGTTCTAACTGCGACATTGTACTTGGTGTTTATGTAATGCCAATACTATGGAAAATTTTGAAGTAACATTGTTTTAAATTAGTCATTTCGTTTCTTTCTACAAATGAGTGAATTTAAATAGCAAGAAATAGACCAAGATCCCAGAGCGATCACACATAACTTATTTTCACACGGACGAAACCTCAGGTTCTCAGTAACGTCTCGTGTGCTTTGTAATACCTGCGTGGTTGTGAAGCTCGCCTTGTGACACCTGGGCAGGTACCACCTCATATTGCTCTTGCGCTCGTACTCCCGGCTGAATAATTTTTGAGTTTAGAAGATGTTTGGACACTACATTATGTCTGACTGATAAAATATAACTTTGTAATATTTAGATTAATAACATATTTAAAAGTCAGACATGTAAAAATAGGTTCTTTAATTCTTTATGCAGCTTTAAAGCGTCTGACAAAAGTTCTGGCCCATGAAAAGTGTCTGACACTTATGAATACTACTTCAGAATAATAATATCAGCCATACAAATTTAAGTTAAGTTACTCTTATTTTTAGTTACCTTTCTCACCTTAAATATGTTATTAATCTAAATATTACAAAGTTATATTTTATCAGTCAGACATATTGTAGTGTCCAAACATCTTCTAAACTCAAAAATTATTCAGCCAGGAGTACGAGCGCAAGAGCAATATGAGGTGGTACCTGCCCAGGTGTCACAAGGCGAGCTTCACAACCACGCAGGTATTACAAAGCACACGAGACGCTACTGAGAACCTGAGGTTTCGTCCGTGTGAAAATAAGTTATGTCTGATCGCTCTGGGATCTTGGTCTAAAATATGTTAATCAAAGATATATAAACTATGTGATCACTGATTGACTAAGTATTGTCCAATTTATTTAGTTGTTACTCTGGCGAAGAAATTCCGAAGTGTTGCGCGTGTGGCGCGACACTTGAGCACGTAATTTACGATAATATATTTATGTACCCATAACCCCTTATTAGGCGACATGTTCGTTATAAGTTGCTATAAATCACATTATTTGACTGTTTAATATGTCAAGATAGTCGAGATAGCGCGATGTTTCGAAGATCACTCGAAATTGCTCCATATCTCTCGGTTTCTTATCTCGTGCAATCGTTTAATTTTTTCAATAATTTTAAAATAAAGTACAGTTCGCGGCATAAATGCCACTTCTTTGAAGAAGTCGATGCTGCCGTCGGCACGCCTACAGTCTGCAAAGCATTTAAGCGAACGAACTGTACAAATTGCATTGCAAAGTCTGTATTTGTTTCATACTTGTAGCGAACTATGTCTAAAACGAAGCCGAATCAATGTTGAATGTTGTAATACGTCGATGTCCAATGTTATAAATTGTTTATCATCTGATATAGATCATATTAAAATATCATACATGTTTGTACTACTGGTATCATAGCGCGGCCGTTAGGCTAATCAAATTAAATGATCGCCTAGCTAAGCTACCTAAACGCATTCGTCTCCGCTCCTCGCCGCTCCACGTTGCAATTTCAATGTTTCATATGAAATTTGTGTGCGCCCAGATTTTGAAGTTCATTTATGAATTTTATATGAAAGATTTGTAAAATTAACATGCACACTGACAGCAGCGCGTTAATTATTTGTATATTATTTATTGATTTTATCGATCCAAACTTTTTGTTGAATCGATAAATGAGAACATTGTTCTTACTTAACTCTACTTGTACCGTACCATGATTTCACCATTCCTTCACTCGGATACACCTTTACGTTACGTGAGGATGATGGCGGTGAGGGATTGACTTAATAACTGTCTTATTTCTCTGTGTTTCTCAAAGTCTCACACTTTAAGTACAACTGTTTTGTAATACACAGGCCTTAGAACGAACCTTTTAATTATTGGATGGGTTTAACGTGAAATGAGATGCAATTTTATTGTAACTTTTCCAACAAATAATTAAAAAGTTTGTGCTGAGTTCCGTTTTTATTTATTCTATATACAGAAAATGTCTTATTTTTTTAAAATCATAGGCTATCGTCATTATGTGGTAGTTAATTAAAATGTAAGTTGTAATATTGTATCTTAACTAATTATTGAAAGCGACTGCAGCCAAATTAGTTTTCGTTATTTTACACTGTGCATGATAAAAATCTTCAGTTTATCAAAACCTTTTGTAATAAATTAAGAATATTTTTTATTTGCAGCTATAAGTCAGTTGTTTTATCTTAAATTTTACTTTTATTTTCGTTGATTTACAAAGAAATCTTTGTATTATTTTTTTCCATAAACAAGAAATATTTTGTGCAATTGCAAATTGTCTATTTGTATTTGGTTTGATTATTGTCGTTTATTTCAAATATCACATAAATATGTCGTTCATAATATTTTAAATTTATTTGATAAGCAGCTCATTTAGTGTTAAATGTATTTTAAATGTTTTAAAATTAATGGACGTTCTTTGTCGTGCAATATTAGTGATCAATATGTGTAAAAAAAAACTATTGATCAGACGAAAAAAACTGACTCAATAGCTCAGTTTGTATGTTTATGTTATTCTACATTTCCAGAATGATTGTTGAGATTGTGATTATTAGGTTCCGTACATTGAAAGTGCTAAAGCGTATCTTTTGAGGAAAAAATGGATTTTCCGAAACCCGTTTTTACCAAAAGGAATGCAGGATTCGAGGCCCTTTCATTGTCGGGAGCGGTGTGAGTGCGTGCACGTACATGCAACAATATAACTCGGAATGTAACCCTTCGCTGGACACCCGGCTTGACATACATCCTTAGTCAGGAAGGTGATATCAATTCTAAACACGTCCTAATATTCATCAATAACAACTGTATTTAGTAAGGCATTCAATAGATTGCGAAAAATATCGGCCGTTCCATACTACAAGTAATACTGTATTACATACTGTAAGTTATTATTGACTGAAAAGTTTTGACGAAGCTTGTTGTGGATCATCATTATACTCGTACAATGAGAGTTTTAATATATATTTTTTGTACTGATAAGAAAATAGTAATAAGACACAAAATAATGTCACTTTATATTGATCATATCTATTTTGAACGTGATTTTAGATTTATTGATGCAGAAAACTGCTTTTTTATATTTTTATTTATTATTTTCATTGAAATAGTTCAGTATGAACTTGCTCTTAAAGTATTACTGGTGGATTAAAGTCACCACTTAGGTTATTTTGCATGTAACGGGTGATTTTTTTCCGCAATTATAGGGCTGGCCCCAAAGTGTGCATAAGGGTGCCCGCCCACGTCAGACTTTGTAGGACCGATAGTCGGACCGATTTTATTGTAGGAATTTCTGACCTACTTTTTGGGACGTGTGCATTGCACTATTGCAATCGGTACGTTCTATTCTTCTCCTACAAAAAATCGGTCACCGATTATCGGATGTGGGCGGGCAGCCTAAACTGACCCACTTTGGTCTTGATACACCTCTTCCTACTGAAGGAAGTTGTAGAACACGGATATTGATTTGAGGAAACGGATAATGTTATTGCATGTACTATTCGATAAAATGAAAAAATGGTAAAAGTTCAGAATCAGTTTGTTTTTATTTTTATATTTAGTTCTTGTAGAGGGGAATTGAAGTGAAACATGTTTTAATCTATTCTATAGGCTGGCTTGCGCCAACTCTTTTGGTTCTTGTCCGTTTTATGACTAAAAATCAAATCTTTTTGAGACTGCATTTTAAGTAAGTTTATGTCATATTGCATTTAATACAAATTGAGTCTGAACTTTTTTTATTTAAGGCCTGGACACGAAGTTGCCCGCTGAACGGAAGCGTTTTGTGTTTCATTGTGCGCTTGTCGCTGCCAATAAGAAAATTAAGACTATCGCCCATTAGGCTAACTCGACACCGACGACTCGACGACGATAGAGTAGGAGGGGTCCTACTCTACTTACAATAAAGCATTAAAATGCGAACTTTACCTCGTGTTCCTTAGTTTTCGGTGAAGTTTCTGATTAAAATAGGATGTGTGATCGACCACGCGATGTCCACGCAACGTATATTCATATTAAAGTTTTGAATACCTAAATAATAAATACATCGTTTTAAGAAGTCGAGTGACCGTCGAATTGATGTAATGTGCGATAGCCCAGAGTGACAAGCGATACACCAAGTGAACTCCCATTGCCGCCGGTCACCGCGCTGTCTCGTGTCCAAGCGGATTAGTGCACATTTTAAGCGAAGTCTAGTTTAAGCTCGTTGTCTACTAAAGTGATCTCAGTTGACTGTTACTGTCTTAAGATTTCCGCTGAGTTTTCGTTGTTCTGTAAACTATCTGTAAATCACCAATAATAATAAGGTCAAACAAAGTACACTGAAAGTATTTTAAAGGCACATTAAAGACCGTGATGCTAAACAATTTTCCGTATGGAAAATTACTTTTTCGTTTACAGAAATTGCGATCTGCTGATCGATCAACTTTAATGGGAATACGAATTTATTTCCGCATTTGACTGTGTTCAAGACAAAATAATTGAAAAATGAACCTTTAAAATGGTTTTTGATAATTTTGGTTGACCTGATATGACGTGACCTTCACTCCGCCTTTATGGCGCTCGCATATAAGGCGTTTTGCGTTTGTTTAAAATAAAACCTTGTCATTCAAAAGCGCTAAAAAACGGTTGGCGAACCAGAACATATATTCTATAATATACTATTACAATCATGCGTAGGTAGGCTTTGATAGACGAGTAGTTAAACCCAATAGTAATAAGTCAAATGTACTAGACATAAACTTAAAAATTTTATTAATTTCGTCTTCTCGTCCAATATCGCCTCAATATAAATGACGCCAATATGCTAAACATTGAAAATAGAAAAAATATTATTTAATATTGATCAGATTACCGATTGGCCTGGCTGTGTACGCCTCGGTGCCATAAAGACCTTCGCCCTCACTAATTCGACACCGACTTGAGTCATCATGATTAGTGGTCGGATAATCGGGCGCTTAATTACCTAAACTTCATGTAGGTACATTACATAGAGTTGATATAACCACCAACCTGATAAAAATAAATATCAGTCTACCTTAATTCAACGTTGCTATTATGGTTTATAAATTGTTTGGAAATAGCCCCGTTGGGAGTATGTAAGCAGTATTTTACTATTATAATTTAAATATTGTTTTGTCGCAATCAGTTCTAAAAAACATTTACAAGTGATTAACATTTTTAACAAAGTCAGCACTAGATACTTATAGTACTTCCGTGTACAACAAGGTAGTATCTAGCGCCTAGATAAACCTATGTTTGTACCCTCATGAAGTTGAGGTAATAATCGCCCGATTATACGACCACAGGTTATGATTACATGAAGAGTTTCACATGGTGAAATAAATAACCACGAAAAAGACATCGGCCACACGTGGTCGACGTCTTATTTATGAATCGTAAACTTAAAAGCTGTGACTAGAATCAAGAATAATCTATTCTTATTATTATTACAATAGATATTAATGATGATATTATTTACAATAGATATCAATGGTGTTAGAAAGTGTTAGTATGTACATTATAGAAATCTCCAGGCAGGTTAGCAATCATTGCTATCGTTTAAAATAAACTAAAACTTCTAGGTTATTAACCCTGTTATAGTCTGAATGCAGTCGGAGCGTTGTCGGTATCGAGTTGGTGAAATTGACCAAGGCTGAACCCCTCATTCTCCAAGCGGCCCGATTCGGCCGGATTCTTTATACTAAAGTAGTCTGTAAATACTTGAAATAAGGTGCAAAGTCAAGTGGGATAGAGCGACAGCCGTCTCCGTCGCTTGGGGTTGGGGCTGTCTTGGCGGCTGAGATTAAAACGTGTCAGTATCAAACGCATTCAAAGCGCCTTATATGTTGAAGCATGATTGAATCGCGTTGTTTGAGCTACATCGCTCTATTAAATTGTTTTGCGTAGTGTTAATATTGCATGGATCAAAATCAACTTTTAAATTGATTTGATAAATAAAGTATAACAAACAATATTACTTCATTGCTATTTTATTTACTTCCCTATGATGCCATTTAAAGTAAGTAAGTATACAGTATTGCAATAAAAATATTAATCCTATTTTTAGTTAACATAAGAAATATTCATATTATGTGGAATCGATGAATAGTTTTGTCATTTCGTTTATAATGGTGTCCTGAACATTCATACCCAATTTTCAGAATCAATGTAACTGTGAAGGAATATTTTGACCAGATTAACAATACCTACCTACCACCAATTCCTTTTTAATTTTTAAATTAATATCTACCTATTACAAAGTTATTGCTCATAACAAGATTTATGCATTTTAAATTAAATTGATAAGAGTAACACCCATTAACTACCCAGAAGTACATAGTTATCTAAACATGCATCAAAACTAAAGATGCTGGTGCTACTGCTGTTTACCATTTTTATTTGTAAGTTACCTACTTTTTTCTATATTACATTGGTACAAAAGGCCGTGACATGTATTTTTCATTTTCGAAAAATGGGGTCAGACTTTTAGGGTTTACGCAGACGAGCGACAGTATGCTGGAATCTTCTCGCGACCCTGGTCACCAACTGTCGCTCGTCTAGAGCCCTTAAATTTTCTTTAATGCATCTGACAAGGCTTAAAGACTCTCATCTATTGACAACAGCTGGAACATGTTTTTAGGGTTCCGTAGCCATATGGCAACGGAAATGGGGAATGGGGAAGACCAAAGATGAAGTTTTTCTAACAAATTAAGGAAGGGTTAGGAGTAAGGTCCTACCAAGACATTAAAAAGATGGCAGAGAGAAGAGAGGAATTGAGGCATCTCCACTTAACTCCACCGTTAAGAGGAAGCTCTTAAATTAAAGAAGAAGAAGCTAAATGGCAAAAAACGGAACCCTTATGGATTCGTCATGTCTGTCTGTCTGTCCGTCCGTATGTCACAGCCACTTATTTCCGAAACTTTAGGAATTATACTGTTGAAACTTGGTAAATAGATGTATTCCGTGAACCCCCACCGTAACTTTTGAAATATTACTAAAATAATTCTAAAAAAAATTTGGTATATACCTCAAAGTATGTACTTTCAATTAAAACTATAGCGGTCTCGGTATCATAGATAGTTATTTTTTAATAGGTCTTAAATCGTAAAATGTTACTTGCTGCTACGGAACGCTTCATGGGTGAGTCCGACTCGCACTTGGCCGCTTTTTTTCTAAACTGAATAGTTTGCGCGAGAGACACTTCCAAAGTGGTAAAATGTGTGTCCCCCCCTGTTACTTCTAAAATAAGAGAATGATAAAACAAAAAAAAATATATGATGTACATTACCATGCAAACTTCCACCGAAAATTAGTTTTAACGAGATCTAGTAAGTAGTTTTTTTAATACGTCATAAATCGTAAACCGCGTACTCACATAAAGGATATTTTTTACGATATCAATACTGCAATTAGTTCAGTAATTAAAAAGTATCGAAAAGTAAGGAAAATAAATAAATTATCAAAACATCGCGCGTCGTGCTTGCGAGAGGGCTATGACCCGGCGCTGGTAAGTACACTCACCAGCTCATGTGGCGCGGGCGGCCGGCATACAAAAACAGACTTTAAGCATTAAGTTGCGTGGATAAGGTTTAAAGTCGAGTGGGGAAAGGCGATGTCACGCGACCGAGATTGAGGGAACGAATGTTAGGTACATACTACGGAATCTACGACGACGCAATGAAATTAATTCTATTATAATTAATTTACTTTTCATGAGTTTTATGACGATAAGTTTTTTTATTTATAATTGCAGTAATGGTGTCTAACAAGGAGTCTAACGCATGTTTAGAGGTTTTCTTTAATATGAAAATGACGACTTCTGATTGACGTTTTAATAGGCTCACATTACTTTGTATCATGGATATAGTGGATATTTAAAAGGATGCCAACGATTAAAATTCCACCCTGCACAATTAGTGAATAAAGGACGGATTTAAAGCGAGGGCCATAGATGAATCTCGAGCAAGTGAAGGATTGTAACGACTGAATCACGACCATAGCGAGTAATTCTAGTGTTAGAACGCGAGTGATACATGGCCCTCGATATAAATCAGTTTTATTCAATATATTAGATATAATAGACATTTTTATGTCGTTTATTCTTTGTACAACTTTTATCGGTTTTTTTTGCGTAAGAAGGTTGTACGTAGTAGCGTGTGTTCGCAAAAAAAAAATACGACGATTGGTGATCAAGAGATTTCCTTTGGCTGACTTGATCCTTACGACTCAAGTATGGATTTAAGGGGAGCCATCTTGAATTTGTATGCAGTTTTATGGGGGAGCCATCTTGAATTTTTATGACGTAATCAATTTTATGTATGGAACAAAAATTTTTTTTTTCTAAATCTAGTCGTGTGGGGTATCAAATGAAAGGCCTTTATGAGCTGATTCTAAAAATATACTAAATCATTACATTTCAGTTACCTGTTTTCTGAAAATACAAAAAATCATCTTTAAAACATACCATGTTTGGGCTCCTACAGGTAGAAAACGGCTGAATGAATTTCTATAAAACATACGCCAAATGAATTGAGATATACTCATATCTAACGTAATGGTAGCAATTTTAAAAATTTTAACATATACATAATTTATTTTTTTTTTCGGTCCCTAGATCCATGAGTTAGTATTTTTCTTACGAGTATAAACTTATATGTATAATCATCATTCATTCCACTCTAGTGAGTGCGTACCATAAAAGCTACTCAAACTGATAAGAGGACGCAGTAAAGGGTGAGAGGGGAGTGCTCCTCTCCCTTTTCCCTTTTTCATGCTCCAGTACACTTTGCGAATAAAAAATAATAAAAAAAATAGTAAATGCTAAAATTTTCAAAATTGCTTCCATGACGTTAGATATGACTATATTTTAATTAATTTGACGTATGTTTTATAAAAATTCATTCAGCCGTTTTTTAAGTACCTGCATGAGCCCATACTGCATACTTGGTATGTTTTGAAAATGTTTTTTGTTTTTTCAGAAAACAGGTGACTGAAATTTAATGATGTAGTATATTTTTACAATCGGCTCATAAAGCCCTTTCATTTGATACTGCACACGACTAGCTTTAGAAAAAAAAAATTGTACCATACAAAAACTTGATCCTACGTCATAACCTTCTGCACAAAAATTCAAGATGGCTCCCCTTCTTAAAATGGTCTTAGGGTTCAGACGGTTCACCCTGCCAAAGGAAACCCTTTGATCACCAAACGCCGTATATTGTATTTTTATGTCCTGAACATAATAACATTCGAACATACGAGTATTGGTGTATTTTAAATTCAAATACCAAAATAGCGATTAAAAAAATTTTGCTCACTGTTTTCAGTACATAAAATAAACTTTTTAGAGGAGGAATAGTATAAAAGTCTTTTATTAACCTATCTATGTCTACGCAGATCGGACAATTGCAACAATCCCATACAATTCCAGTGGCCTTCCAGGACCACATAAAGAAGCGCTTGATAAAATGCTTACAACTTTCCTGAACGACCAGGACACCGACGGATCCGTCTTTCAATACCTCTTCGGTATAGGCAGCGAAAAACCGTCTTCAATGGACTTTGATAACCTGGACATAACTACACTCGATGCGGGAAGTCTTAAAAAAATTGTACACAGAGCGAAAACAAGATACGAAACCCTGGTAACCAGGCGAGGCAACCAGCATGCTGACGAAACCCTGGTTACCAGGCGAAACAACCAGTATGCTGACGAAAACCTGGTATCCAGGCGAAACAACCAACCAACCCAACGGTATCCTTATGGTTATGAGAAGTACGCAGTATTCACTGTACCTCCAAAACAATATGAGAAAAAGCTAGATTACGGTATGATGTCTAATTTACGTGATGAATACAATAGATACGAACATAGGGAATTATCCGGCAAGTACAGTCGAAAGGATTACATCATTATTGCTTTCGATATTATGGCGCAGTCCATTTACTCTACCAGGTATACGTTGATGGAGACTGCCAAAATCCGAGAGAAATTCGCAATGCAAGTACCCTACCAAATTGGCGTTATGATTGGCTCTGTTATGGAGATTAAGTCCAAAATGGGTCATATATTTGCTACCATGTCGTTTTTGCGTGCCAACACGCACTTTCTGTGGTTTTTAATACTGTATGAGAAAATGTTAACATGTTATATAGACATCGATTCTCAGGTTAATAGAATTTTCCTCATTCATAATCAGTATGTTAAGAATCCGTTATATTGATTGAGTAAAATGTACATACCTGTTTTCTATTCAGTTTTCCCTATCGAGTTTCACATCATCTTGCCTTGCTTTTTAGGTATTCTACTCACAGTCATACTCATCGACTATTTAGCAATGGGGCGTCCAACCAGTCTTTATTATTAAGATGACCCGTTGTCCGTATTAAAAACTGGCCGCCTTAGAAATATACGAGTATGTATCTATTTCTTATGTATTTTCTCATCATAAATAAAGAATGGTAATTGTTCAGTGTGGTCTTTATTTTAATCAATACTAATCCAAATTAAATCATTATCGTTATCATAACAAACAACTTAAAATGTTTTGATAACCAACTTATGTTCAGTAGTAATAGATGTGCAGAAAAGTATTTACGTTTTGTTTAATATTTATTTTAATTTAGTTTTAGTAGCCAAACTACTTTATACAAAATGTGCGGGACTTTTGGTTGCGGGGTCGCCACTACTGTGGTTGGTGCCCTATTAGTGTTTGCCTCCTCTTTCGTCGGCTACTACGTCATTCCAGACATCGTTGAAAGTGAAATAATAAAAGTAAGTAAAATCCAGCAGGTCTAGGGACCGCGAAAGATGGAAACAGAGAGGGGAGGCTTTTGCCCAACAATGGGACCTGTATAGCTAAACAAAAAAAATAAAATCCATTTATTAACTGCAGTATTATAAAATGCAGACAAACTTTAGGACATGATTTAAACATGGATTTAAGTCATTATTGACCCAAATAAAGTTCGACAGTGATGAAAGAGAAGGATACATGTTGCGGGAAATTGTCTTCATATGTGCGCGGATAATGTTTGGTATACTCCGATTATATCTTCCTATAAACGAAATTCATAGTTTAAACAAAGTACGAAAGTGAGTCCGTGTCCGCGTTCTATTATAAGAAGGGAAAGTTTACGTGAGTATAGTAGGTACTTACGTCGTTTGACCGCAATCGCGACAGCCGATGATGCTGCAGCCACAACGGATGCAGCAGCATAGGCAAGGGCATGCAGCAACTATTGGTGGCGGGTGTGCTGGGGCTGGGAGGCTAGGACTAACAGTAGTGGGTGGGTGCCGCAAGGCAACAGTTCGCATGGACTAACTGATTTGCATGGAACATGGAAATCTCGGAAAAAATCATGGACTAATCGCAAGGTTTAGAGCTCACAGAGCCACTAGTGATAAATTGATTTATTTCATTGACGACCTCCGTGGTGTAATGGTCAACACGCTAGTCCGCCAATCCGGAGGTTCTGGGTTCGATCCCCAGCCAGGTCAATTTGGAAAATGGCCTTTTTCAAATTTTCCTGGGTCTTGGGTGTTTATTTATATATGTATTTATAATAATATATAGTATCGTTGAGTTAGTATCCCATAACACAAGTTTAAAACTTACTTTGGGGCTAGCTCAATCAGTGTGATTTGTCCTTATATATTTATTTATTTAAAATTATGCATCCGTATCCAAAGGGTAAAAACGGGTATAACTATATAAAACTCCACTGTCCGTCCGTCTGCCCGTCTGTCCGTCTGTCCGTCTGTCCGTCTGTCTGTCTGTCTATCACCAGGCTGTATCTCATGAACCGTGATAGCTAGACAGTTTAAATTTTCACAGATGATGTAGGTATTTCTGTTGCCGCTATAACAAAAAATACTAAAACAATAAAATGAATACCTATTTAAGCGGGGCTCCCATACAACAAACTTGATTTTTTGCCGTTTTTGCTTGATATTAACAACAGGCAACAGGTAGACGCTTAATATATTCACAGAATATTAAGTTGTATATTACGTATGGAGTATGTATTGTATATTACCTTTGTGCGCGAGTCCGACTCGCACATAGCCGGTTTTTCTATCCTTCTCCAGCACCACATCTCGAATGATTCTAACTAAAGTGGCTGAAACAATGATGAGTTTATTGTGTGATTATAGCAAGTGGTCCTGGCTAACGATACGGAAGCCATGGAGCGTTACGAAGACGTCCCGTTCGCTCTTAACTTCACTGTAAGGCTGTTCAACATCACTAACCCCGACGCAGTCGCAATCGGCGGCGTACCAGTGGTCAGCGAAGTGGGGCCCTATACCTACAGGTAAAGAAACTCATACTGACGACTGTGGCCTAGTGGTCATCACGCCAGGCTGTCACTCCGGAGGTCCTCGGTTCGATACCCGGTCAGGTCAAGATGGAAAGTGTTTTTTTTCAGAATGACCTGAGTCTTGGATGTTTATCTATACAGGGTTATTTTTAATTAACTTGCAACCTTTTTGGAGCAAGTTCAGTCCGTGATACTGAACCACTTTCCATAAAAACAATTATCGAAAAACGAAAACAAAATGTTGTCCTTCCATACAAAATCCATTTGGTTGAACGCCGATTTGTATGGAAAGTCGAAAATTTTTTTCGTTTTTTAATAATTATTTTTATGGAAAGTGGTTTAGTATCACGGACTGAACATGCTCCAAAAAGGTTGCAAGTTAATTAAAAATAACCCTGTATATGTGTTAGTTAAAAATATAAATATATAATAATAAGTTAGTATCCCATAACACAATAACTTACTTTGGGGCTAGCTCAATCTGTGTGATTTGTCCGTATATATTAAAAAAAATATATATTTATACATTTACCGTTTTTGACAGTAGAATACAATATATTATGTCACCCCCTTTTTAGGGTTCTGTACCCAAAGGGGACCCTATTATTGAGACTCCGCTGTCTGTCCGTTCGTCAAAGGCTAAATCTCTTGAACCGTAATAGACACTTGAAATTTTCACCGATTATGTATTACTGTGGCCAATCCGGAGGTTCTGGGTTCGATCCCCAGCCAGGGCAAGTTGGAAAATGGCCTTTTTCAAATTGTCCTGGGTCTTGGGTGTTTATCTATATATGTATTTATCATAAAATATAGTATCGTATCGTTGAGTTAGTATCCCATAACACAAGTTTAAAACTTACTTTGGGGCTAGCTTAATCAGTGTGATATGTCCTTATATATTTATTTATTAATAAAAAATTATGACAAATTATTAATAAATATGCATGCATGATATTACATAAGCTGAAAAAGTAGTAAAATAAAATGACGAAAAAATTTTTTGGGTAGCTCCAAGGATATAAAGTCTTTTTTCAAACTTTAAGCTCAGTGGTTTTGGAGAAAATTCAATTCGATAAACGTAAATTTTCGCCTATTTTTAAATAACTTTAATACGGAACCCTAAAAATACCGATCTAAAAAAAATTAAATAAAATTCTCATAAAAAGCTTTTTCATTTCATGTCAGTGTCACATTATATTTATAGTTCACAAAACTTAAATGTCAAGAATTTACCCCCCATATTTGAAATTCATTTATTTATGTAATCTGTCTTTGAGGTCACTGAAGCAAATTTCAACTCAATCTTGTCTTCTGTTTTAGACTCCGCCAGAGAAGAGTGATAGAGGAGTTCGGCGACGACTACCTGGTGTACCGGCATCTGGACCTGTTCGAGTTCAACGAGGAGGCCTCGTACCCCAACCGGGAGGATGACGTCATCACCATCGTCAATGTGCCGTTCCATGTAAGTCTCTTAAATTATATATATTATAATTATATAATCTAGCTCTTATTTATTTATTTTGATATCTTCTATCTATTTATCTATAACTTAAGAAATACACTCTTGTCGGTGGAGTAGTCTCCATGTCTCCCTCTATTGAGCCATCCTTTTGACCTCCCTATACGACACGGCGTCAACTTTCTCCTTTACTTGATCTATAAATGCTCTTCTTGGTCTTCCCTTTCCTCTTCTTGCTTCTATTTTTTCTTCTATTATGTTTTTAATAAATTGATCGTGGCGTATAAGATGACCAAACATCTTGATATCTTACAAGCACTAATCATTACATGTTACATAATATACATAAAGCGATGGTGCTGACTGACATTTAAAAATTACATACATATACATAATACAATGATAATTATAAATATGTTACGAGTATAAATAGACGAAGTTAAACCACTTCCAGCAGTGAACTGATATACAGGGTGCATTTGAAATTATTGGCAAAAATTTAACTTGTTAACATACCTACTCACTTAAAGGTTATTTTTAGGGTAACAATACTGCAGTTAATGCAGTAATGAAAAAGTATCAAAAAGTTAACATAATAAACAAACTATCAAAACATCACGCGTCGCGCTCGCGAGAGTGCTATGCTATGACCCCGGCACTGGTAGGTACTCGTACACTCACCAGCTGTGGCGCGGGCGGCCGGCATACAAGAACAGACTTTAAGTTGCGGTGGGGAAAGGCGATGTCACGCGACCAAATGAGAATAGCAGGTATTTCTGTACTACGGAATCTACGACGACGCGATGAAATTGATACTATAATAATTAATTTGTTATTCGTGAGTTTTATGACGATTAGTTTTTTCATTTATAATTGCAGTAATGGCACAGAATACATGGTAATTGTGTCTATCAAAGAGTCTAACGCATGTTTAGAAGTTTTCTTTAATATGATAGTGACGACTTTTGATTGACGTTTTATTAGACTCAAATTACTTTGTATCATGGGTATAGTGGATATTTAATATGCCAACGATTTCAAATCCACCCTGTATAACATTTATATACCTTTATTGGCGCACGTGCCTTTTCATTTCTCCACATAGCATACATACTTATATATTACGTAAAATACTTTCACACATGCTATGCGAATTATTTTAAGCTGGCTTATCTTAACAATATGATGGATGGTGATTGTGAAATAACACTAAATAAAGTATTATATCTTGATCGTATCATTTTAATAGCGATAAACATAATATTACCAATAGTCATTGTGCACATGGCATACCTCAGTGCTCAGAGGTCTGTCATGTGGTGATAAACATGTTTGTTTTTTGTGTCACGCACGATGTTAAAGGCATCCCAGCGACTGTTTTTAATTATTGTACACATTGTCTAATCTAACAAGATATAGTATATTCATCATCAGGTCTTTTTTAGGGTTCCGTACCCAAAAAGTGCAAACGGGAACCTATTACTGAGACTCCGCTGTCTGTCCGTCTGTCTGTCCATCTGTCTGTCCGTCTGTCACATCACAGGGCTCTATCTCTTGAACCGTAATAGCTAGACACTTGAAATTTTCACTGGTTATGTATTACTGTGGCCGCTATAACAACAAATACTAAAAATAAAAAAAAGTTAAAAATTAAAGGGGGTCGTCATACAAAAAACGTGTTTTTTCAGCGTTTTTAACTCGATCTTTATAATTTCATTAACTATATACCTAAAATTTTCACAGTTTATGTATAACTATGGTGACTATAACAACAAATACAAAAAATAAAAAAAGTTAAAAATTAAAAGGGGTCGTCATACAAAAACGTGTTTTTTCAGCGTTTTTAACTCGATCTTTATAATGGCATCAACTAGATACTTAAGATTTGTGACATCGCGCGGGCTCCAGCACTCCTCCGCCCCTCTTAGGCGCAGCGGGGGTAGCCCATGCCCATATAAGGCGCGGCGGCCGGCGTTTGCGTCGTTCTCCGGCAGCATCTGAAGCTAAGTAGTTCTTCTACCTAGAAGGGCTACTCAACTGATCTAGTGCCTATAACTCACGACCCTGACTACCTAATCTGTACCTAGTGTTCTTGTGAATCTTAGTAATTAATGTACTTAATGTAATAGTGGTTCATTATACCTATCTCATTTGCCGATATCTGGTATTTCTTTTATCTCATCTATCTTCCTAGATCCTAAATCTAGGTTTTACTAAATGAAACGGTACAGATTTTCACCGATTATGTGATACTATGGCCGCTATAACAACAAATACTAAAAATAAAAAATAGTTAAAAATTAAAGGGGGTCGTCATACAAAAAACGTGTTTTTCAGCGTTTTTTTTTTTGTACATTGTACGGAGGTACGGAACCCTTCATGTACGAGTCCGACTCGCAATTGCCCTTTATTTTAGTCTCCACTGCAGGCGCATGACCCTCTCTGTACTACCAGAGCCATATATAGTATTAAAAACTAAAATCCGTCTACGGAGAAATTCATACTGAAAAGTATATTTAACCAGCACTAATCAGAGTAGGAAGCAATAGCCAATAAACCGGGCAAGTGCAAGACGGACTCGTACATGAAGGGTTCCGTGAAAAAATACGTTTTCCTTTAATTTTAAATTTATCATATTTTTAGTAGGTATTTGTTGTTATAGCGGCCACAGTAATACATAATCGGTGAAAATTTCAAGTATGTAGTTAATGCCATTATAAAGGTCGAGTTAAAAACGCTGAAAAAAACACGTTTCTTGTATGAGGACGCCCTTTAATTTTTAATTTTATCTTATGTTTAGTATTAGTTGTTATAGCGGCCATAGTAATACATACCTAATCAGTAAAAAAATTAAGTATCTAGTTAATGCCATTTTATAGATCAAGTAAAAACGTTGGAAAACACGTTTCTCTTATGACGACCCCCTTTAATTTTTAACTTTTTCTTAATTTTTAGCGATCATATTAATACATAATCGGTGAACATTTCAAGTGTCAGCTATTACGATTCAAAAGATAGATCCCTGTGAAAGACGGACAGACAGCGGAGTCTCAGTAATAGGGTCCCGTTTGCACCCTTTAGGCACGGAACCCTAAATTGTAAATATTTTAGAAATGTGCTTTTTAAGCCATTTCATTTGACGGTATGATTATATTTGTTTAATTTTTTAGTTAATTACTTTATGGCCTACCTATAGAGTGGATTTACTGTGACGTTTTATAGCCTATAACAAACGGACAGCCAATAGACGCTTCCTACAATACCACATTTGTCAAGGTATCATCGATATCTTTAAAGATAAGCGGGAGCAGATGAACGTACATACATAGCGGCTAAACACATAGCCTTATTGGCTTCGAAAACATGAACACCTCTTACAAAAATGGCCGTGTAGTACTGAAGTGTCAAATTGAAACGTCTTAAGGCAATTAATACAAATTCCCTCCGGCAGGCAACTAAGTTTTACATAAGTATTACATTTTGTGACCGACAAGAATTGTTTGGTAATTCTCTTACTTTTCTTATTCACAAAATTATGCATCCATACAAATCACAAGGTACCTACTGCGTAAAAAGTTACCTCTTTGTGCTGAAGCTGCATGGGGTAACGTAATTAGGTGGCGGGCCTAAAAACACTCGCAACCTTGCACCCTAGTCTATGTTATACTTACGTAAGTAGTATAATAACAAGTTACATAACTGCTAACCTTTGTTTTTTTTTTTAGTTTTTTTATTTAAATGTCGTCCGCGGAAAACCAGCAAATCAGGCATAATGTCATATGCTGAGCGAAGAACATTTTGGTAGGTTTATGTATATGTATGTATTTAAGTTGTGTCTCATGCTAAATTGTTTATAATTTTTTATGTGATTTCTACCAAATAACATTATTTTTCCATCTTTCTAGTTTGTTAGAGGGATTAATCGATAGTAATATCTATATTGTACCTATAATAAAAATCTGTCGTGTGGTTCCCGGCAGAGACCACTATTCCCGTGGATGTCGTAGAAGGCGACTTAGGAAACACAAGCTAAATAAAGCTTATAAACATCAATTAGATCTCTCCAACCCGTCTGGCCAGCTTGGAGATTGTAGGCCAAATCTCTGCCGTCTGACTGCTCTGGCGAAGTATGGGTCGTTCTCCTGCAGTGGAGACTAAAAAAGACCTGTTGATGATAGCTTTTAAAACAATGCAGTATAAAGCTCTTTAGAAAATTCCGTACGAACAAAGGCTTCATAAAGTCCAATAGAAATAGTCCAATTACTCTATTTTTAATTCCGACTACAACGGGCTAACTCGATAGTGTTCGTAGAATTTTATAGAAAAATCCCGCTTGTTCCCAGGGCTTTTGTTTTATGTACAGGCTGATTGATTAGTCGAGGTTATATATAAGGTGAGAGTATGTCAACTGCTTTCAATTTAACTCAAAAAGCCATAAGGCATTCTAGACCATAGCCAAATATGTATTTAAAAAGTCGTCTCCTTCACGATTTTCGTAGCCTCTTCTATATACCTAAAACTGCTATGTATGTGTTTATTGTGCTCTACATAACACGAAACTACTTCTTAAAAGTCTTTAAGTAGTTAGTTATACCGGTAAATAAGAAAAAAGTATATAAAAAAAAAAACATTTTTTGAAATATTTTTACAACAACAAAACTTAATTAATAACTTTTCAAATGACCTATCAAACAATGAAATTGATGCAATAGAACTCGAGAAATGACGAAAAACTTAATACAGTCGGCCGCCATCTTTGTGACGCCACAGCTATGCGCGTCCCCACTTCCTCCTCTTAAGACCAGCAGTTTCGTGTTGTATAGAGCACAAGGAACACATATATTTCAGTTATAGGTATATAGAAGAGATGGGTACGAAAAATTGCTTGATGGCCGCCTAACTATTCCGAGATATAGGTATGTACCTATATAATAAAAAATAATGAACTTCAATAAGTGATATACATTTACCCTACGTTGAATGAGGCGTTTTCCAGTAAAAAAAAACGAGGTCAAAAACATTCCCAATGGATGGCGTTTAATAGTTTAAAATCGTTCTGTCAAAACAAATACCTACTAGCACTACACTAGAACAATAACCGTAGAGTTTGGTTTAATCTGTGATTCAATCCTTTTTTTTTTTTATTAAATAATTTTACGGCTCTGGATACAAGTCCTTTATAGCCTATCTTCAATTTTGTTCTTTATTCCTAATCCTAACAAGTTACAATCAAAGAGTGGTGTAGGCCTTTGACTGCTTCAAGGGAGCTTCTAGCGACAAATCTGTACGAGTCCACTGGTTTTCATAGACGACTGAGTGGCGGACGACGCCCGAAGACGCCCACACAGTCCGCAAAACAAATATCACTACAGTCGTACTATGACTGTCCACTTCAACTATTTTACACATTGTTCATGAGCATGAGCATTTATAACACCAAACAACAACAATTTCATATTATAAAGTCCACTAAAATCAATTTGCAAAATAATTTAAAGCAAACCCCAACCGAACCCCTTGACTTCCCGCCAAAAACTCTGATTCAATCCTTGTGCTTTATTGTCATGTCATGGTAAAAAAGTGTTTACACTAGAACAATAACCAAAGAGTTTGGTTCAATCTGTGATTCAATCCTTGTGCTTTACTGTCATGTCATGGTAAAAAAGTGTTTACACTAGAACAATAACCAAAGAGTTTGGTTCAATCTGTGATTCAATCCTTGTGCTTTACTGTCATGTCATGGTAAAAAAGTGTCTACACTACACTAGAACAATAACCATAGTGTTTGGTTCAATATGTGATTCAATCCTTGTGCTTTACTGTCATGTCATGGTAAAAAAGTGTAAAACCATCGCGTTGGTCATATCAATTTCATGTTGAATCAGTAGGAACAGTATTCCTCCTTTGTTTTTGCACGTCACAACGGCGCAGGCCCGCATTTTTCTTTAAACTAGAGCTAGAGACTTACATGTTCTGTTAAATTTTACTACTTACTAACTTAATTAAGTAGGTATATACGCAAAACAAAAGTATATTTTAAACTAAATATAAAAAAATATTCCAAAAACTAACATGACGACAGCACCCTGAAAATTTTAAATAAATTTGATTGACCAAAATTTGAAATTGACAGTTCGATTGAAGTGATTGCTGCGCCATCTATCATAAGTTACTGTACTAGTCTTTTTTTTAAAGAAAACGCCTTGACTTTGATTTTGATGACATGCTGTTTTTTTTTAAATCTTAAATTCAATTTGTTAAAGGCCGTAAATTACTTAGGTAAGTATTGTTTAGGTTGTTGACAATTCAAATTATAAAAACAAGTTACTTTTTTTCATTTTCACATTTCTTTAAAAAAATTGTAAAAAATCTTTCTCTCTCTCTCTCTTATCGCCGCGTATTCCCAGTTGCTCGGTCTTGGGCATCCTTCATTGTAAGACCATTGGCACGCATATCATCCCAGAGGCGTCAAGCCAGCATTTCTTGGTTTATTAAAAAGGTAAAAATGCATTGCATTTAATTAATTATTTAAGTGCTTTGTCATATGTATGCTTGAAAATAAAAATAAAATATATTGAGACGCTCTGTAGAGTTGGGAGATATTATAAAATATATTCTTGTATATTTAATTGAGGAATGCACTAGGGGAATTCAGTCTGCTTCAACGTAAATCCCCCTCCCCCCCATAAGCCTGCCTTAAGCTGCCACCTGCCTCCCTGTGCATTCCTGAAAAACAATACTCACATTTTCTAGGAACACGACAGTGCACCCGCCGAATCAAGCAAAAAAAATACAAAGTACAATACTTTTAACATCCCTGTATGTTCTTTGTGGTGAAAGCTAGCTACGCCATTTTTTGTAATCAAAAGAGCTACGAGTTTATACATTCTTTTGCTTATATATTTATAACAGATGTTACAAAATTGAAAAATCTTGAATTTTTTTCTTTTTCCTAACCTAAACCATTACACTGTAACTACCTCAAATAATGTTATATTAAACGATGAAAGATCCCTCAATTGATGGAACTACTTACTAAGAAAACCTACCGTAGTATATTAATAAAAGCACAAAGATAAAATAATAGAAAGGTAATGGGTTGTTTTGCTAGACGTCTCGCTCGCCCATTGACATACTTAAAACAAGACGGCGCCTGATGTAGATAATCTAAATTTTGCTCCCGCTTCAACGCACACAAATTTACTTGCCGAAGAGAGACAGCGACCCATGCGGGGTGAAAAGATCACGGGAGGCTGGTCAATGAGGCTGGTTTACGCGTTTCTGGTTTTTGAGTTTTTTTTCGTTTTACGAAAGTTATTTAAAAAATAAGACATATTATCCCTGCTTTATGTTTAATACAATCATAATCCAAAGTTAAAAGGGCTAATTAAGGCGACGTGGGTTCACAATTTGCAATACTGTGCGTGTTTTGTATTATATTTATAATTTTTTCTGTAACCAAGACGGATAGTTATTTAGATAATACATTTTTTGGTATAATTTTCGAATAAAAGGTGATTGTATAAAATAGTAATAAGTATTATAAAGGCAAATTTAGGCAAATTTAGAGGTATGTTTGTGATTTTTTTTTATCGAGCCAAAAATGCTCAATCGTGTTTTGGCAATTGTGGGTGTCTGTAAAAAATTGTTAAAATTATTATGTAATTTTTTTGTGGAATAAACTGTAGTAGTTTAATAACAGTGATTTTTTAAAATCACGCACAGTTTTGCAAGTTGTGAACCCACGTCACCTTAATAATGTATAGAGTTAGTTCTGAACTTTGCTGTGTTTTTATTTCAAAGTGAGTATTTCGTTAATATTGATAATATTTAAGATCGCTCTCAGTACTATCAGGGTCATGCGGGCTTTTCGAGCAACCCCTCGATAGGCATGAACGAATTGAGCGAGAAAAGAGTCTGCTGTTACATTAGATCCTATTATTTATCTTTGCTCCGTTATCAGCTGGAAGATAAATAAAGGACAAATTACACTGATTGAGTTAGCCCCAAACTAAGTTTAAACTTGTATTTTGGGATATTAACTCAACGATACTATATCCTAATCCTAACTTCCTAACTATATTATATATTTATATATATCCTATCCTAATCCTAACTAATATTATAAATGCGAAAGTGAGTTTGTATATTTGTTTGTTTGTTTGTTTGTTACCTCTTCACGCTTTATCTACTGAACCAATCTTCTTGAAAATTCGCATACACATAGTTAGGAGTACTGAGAAGGACATAGGGTATCCTTTATCCCGGAAAAATGTAATGTTGTGGGATACGCGAGCGAAGCCGCGGGCAAAAGCTAATACTATATCACTACATAGTATAAAACAAAGTCGCTTCCCACTGTCTGTCCCTATGTATGCTTAGATCTTTAAAACTACGCAACGGATTTTGATGCGGTTTTTTTTAATAGATAAAGTGATTCATGAGAAAGGTTTATATGTATAATACATACCCGTGCGAAGCCGGGGCGGGCCGCTAGTTTATAATAAATATATAAATAGATAAACGTTTTGATGATAAGTCAATTAAATTAATAAAATGTTTCTTAACAGATAGGCTTCAAACTGTTGATATAAACGGCGTAAAATCACACGAGTCTAATGTAGAAAAGGGCGTACCCCAAGGTTCAATTCTAGGACCGTTCCTTTTCCTAGTTTATGTCAATGACTTGCCTTACATGGTTGAGAAAGAGGCTGACATGGTGCTGTTTGATGATGACACCTCGCTAATATTTAAAATAGATCGACATAACAGTGATGCTAGCGCGGTGAACAGCACCTTATCTTTAATTTCTGATTGGTTTTCGGCCAATAACCTCATGTTAAATGCGAACAAGACCCAATGCATTCGATTCTCTCTTCCTAATGTGAATCAAGCCTGCGTTGACATACTAATTAATGGTCAGAAACTCGATCTGGTTGAAAGTACTACCTTTTTAGGAATCACAATTGATTCGAAACTTCAATGGGGCGCTCATATAACTAAACTTTCTAATAGGCTTAGCTCTGCGGCTTACGCTGTTAGGGGAATAAGACAATTGACACATGTAGCAACTGCTAGACAAGTGTACTTTAGTTACTTTCACAGTCTAATGTCTTACGGGATACTTCTATGGGGGAGTGCAGCCGACATTCAGACTATTTTTCTTTTACAAAAAAGAGCAATTCGTGCCATTTACGGTTTAAGATCGAGAGACTCACTGATATAATTATTCAAGGAAATAGGTATACTTACATTTTCATCACAATTCATATTTGAAAATATAATGTATGTAAGGAAAAATATTTCCATGTTCAATAAAGTAAGTGATTTTACAGATAGAAATTTACGCAATAAGATTGACTTAGTCAGCCCGTATTACAGGCTGAATACAGTCAGTAAGTCTTTTATGGGGAAGTGTATACTTTTTTATAATAAATTGCCAGAATCGGTCCTTGATATGCCAGACAGAAAATTCAAAGCTTATGTAAAGAAAGTACTTTGTGAGAAGGCTTATTATAGGACTATCTTAAAGACAAAAAGGTCTGGCTTGAGCTTGGCGCGGGTCCCTCTTAAAGGTTTGTATACTTAGACATGTCATAATTTAGGTACATTGGTACATACTAAATTTACAAATTGACATTATTTTAAATTTCGTAATTCTTATAATTCAATTTAATTATGACATAACAAACAATGTAATCTCAGTCCATCCATATAACTAATTTTAAGTTTTTAGTTTGTTAGTTGACGTCTTAGGAGAAAACGTGCAGTGCAGTTTGTTGCCGCTTCTTCTGCACTTGCGCCTAGGAAGCGGCGTAAACTTAGCTGTAAGTAACGATTTGACGTCAACATTTGTGCAAAACAAAACAAAGTGACTATTATTAAGAGATATTATAAATATCCTATGATAATAAAGATATTTAATTTTTTTTTAAATTTTAAACACCCAAGGCCCGTAACAACTTGAAAAGGCCATTTTCCATTTGCCCTGGCTGGGGATCGAACACAGAACCTCTGGAGCAGCGAACTGTCGTGTTAAACACTACGCCACGGAGCTCGTTAAGATTCAACTTAATACTACCCAACAACCAACAACTTAGCTTACTTAGGGTTGGAACTCATCTATCAGCACGGAACAGCACTTTCCTATGCTGCTATCCTTTTCTGCAGCACGGCCGGTGCTGAAGCGTTCCGTCGCTCTCTCTCGCTCTAGCAAATGACGCATATTCCGGATCCGTTTGCACATGATGTAGCTACTTAGTTTCTTTTCAGATTTGCATTTTGCTGAGTAATTCTACTTATTTCATAATTTTTATCATTTTATCACCGAATTATTTATAACGCAAGTTTATGATAAAATGAGCTAAATGCATTACCTATCATAATATAAATAAAAAAAATTGGTTGTCTGTAAAGTCGGTTTAGGGCTCTTTTACGGACTGTAGTTTGACGTGACAACGTCAAACATTCCGAACTGAGCCGATCGCTCGAGCCGATCATGCCTCTCTCTCGTTCGTGCCGCGCTCTCGCTTGCGGAACGCGACAAATGACGTCATCTTTTTCGTGCATGCAGCCCGTAGTATCGAGTTATTAGACGTTTTCACGTCAAAAAATAATATAAATATAAAGGGACAAATCACACTGATTGAGCTAGCCCCAAAGTAAGTTTTTTAATATAGGGGTACCATGTCAGTCTGTGACCGTATTTCTGTATGTATAAATATATAAAATTAAAATATAAATAAAAAACATAACACGCAATGTAAACTCATAGACCTAATTTTTATTTTTCTGTGTATACCAAACTTATTGACGTGTCATGGAGTGCCTTCTTCATCCAAGCGCGGTCCCAGTTGCATTCTCAGCTGTGCTGCTTTGGAGCCCGGGGTGCGCTTTCCCGCTTTTTCTTCTCCAAATATTACATGCATGTCAATGGTCACTCAAGGATGCCAAAGACCTTGCGTTGGAGACGAAATAGCAGGAAGAGTTTAAAGAATTGGCTATAGTTTTACGACCGGCCGCCTCCCTGACTTCAACCCTCATTGGGAATGTAATTGTACGAGCACGAGATGTTTGTGCTTAGTCCTTTAGTCGCCTCTTACGACATCCACAGGAAGAAATAGACTTGACAGTTTCCCTTTCAAATAACTTACTTATTTTTGAGCGGACTAAAAAAAGTCTGTTTTTCATTTCAGATTGTTACATTTTTAGTTAATATTATGTTACATTTTTATATTATTTTCATTTTTATTTATACTAGCTGACCCGGCGAACTTTCGTCCGTTCCTGTTCCATTTTATATATTGTTACCGAATTTTCAATAGTCCTATATAATTCACAAAGTTCTACTCTTGTTGTCTTCTTTGACTAAAGTCAATTTAAAGTAACTTTGTATGTAATTATGTACCTATACAGGGTTAGAACAAAATATACTGAAACAATTTTAATGGCGGATTAAAACCATGATACATAACAACTTTCCCCAAGGAACATACCTATATCGAAATATGAAAAATAATTTTTGACTTGGGGAAAGTTGTTCAGCATCGTGAACTGAATTCACCCTCAAAATAGTTTCAGTATATTTAGTTAGACGTTATATATGTAGATACTGATACCAAGATCGTTCTGATCAGTTTCCTGGTTCCGAAGTGATGAGGGCCAGAATGCGCAGCTGATTAAAAAAGATTTCTTGTGTCCCGCTATTAAGGCGAATACCATGCAGAAATGGCCCTTATTTGAAATATTATTTTTGGTCGTAAATAAGGTGAACATTTCCATACTGCTCACCGTCAGGCATTATACCTATAGCCCTTTAAATAATTTTATGAACAACCGTTGAAAGTATTACATTAATCCGTCCAGTTTAAAACGTGTTTTAGTCACTTACATATTGCTTACATATATGAATTACCAATCAAATACGGCGCCATACTAAAATTAACAAAATATAATGAGGGTAAGAGAATAATAAACCACTGGGTGGATAAAAATCGGCTATTAGTGACTTTTGGGTTTGGCGTGAATTGTGGTCCACAAAGATAATTAATTATCGAAGTTATCCCCCAAAAGAAAGGAATTTTTAGCAATTTATTTATTTTAAAATATAATACTGGATTTTATACATATAAAGCGTGTGTGCGTGGTGAGCAGAAAAATGGTAAGTACTACTTATCTTAAAATCAGTATTAGTTAAAATTAAAGTTAGATGTTCAAATTAGGCAAAAGAAAAGTACGAGTAACTAATACATATTTCGTTGTTTTAGCCAGTGGTAAGGCCATTTTATCGAGGAATCAATCAGCCAAAAACATTAACCAACTGAGGATCGCGGCAAAAAGGTTTTGGAACGGTCCAGTAAATAAGAAAAAAACTCTCCTGGCGCCCATTAAAATTAGGTTTAGTTGGATTAAAGATTAGGTTTAGTTAGATTAAGGTAGTAAGTTTAGGCTTTTAGTTATAATAAATGATAATTGTAAATTTTTCAGAAGTTTGTGTAACAACAAAAATCAACCTTGTTAAGACCTTATCTTTTACTATTTACAGTTTCCAAAGTCTGTATTTGTTAACAAAAACTCATGATGTAAAATGCAACAAGTGTTATCTTTCACACTAAGTTGTGACGGAGTTAGTTCATTAAGTTTGTCACAGTCTGTAAGTTTAAAACCTAACTTCAAGTTCATGATAAGCTGATGTGATTACAATATCGTAACAACTACTGTCATCATATATTCCTATGCATTATTGTAACTGTATATCAGAATAAAAACTTAAAAATATATCCTCTCCCCGCAGGCAAAATCCAACAATGACATAAGGACAGCAAACCCCATATCACAAGAACTGAGAACTGTTGATTTGCAGACAAGATAATACCAACATTAAAACTGACCAAAATCAATGTAATATAATACACACTTGTGTAAATATTTTGTATGTTTACTTCATAAAGAACGGTACATACCTACATCTGTGTGATTTGCTCGTATTATTTCATAATTATTAGTTTTTAAATGGTTTATTCTCTTTATTTATTTTAATTCTTAAGTTAGGTTAGTTGTAGATGTAGTAATTGATGTTTTTGTGTAGACACTCGTTGACGGGGTAGACGCAGTCTGGCGACAGGAAGGGGGGGGGCGTGCCAAGGCTTGGGCTTGCCCCTCCTCCCCCCTAGATCGAGGGAGAGGAAGTGAGGGTGGCAATTTTTCCGCGCGCCCCTAGGCACGTGCCTAGTTTGCCACTATTTGCCATTAGTTTGTGTATAATTCGCCACTGATTTTGACGACCAACACGCTGGGAAAGGGAAGGCAGGGAAGTCAGCAATATCATATTCCTCGACTGTATCATCGCCCTTTCATCCTCCTTCGGTTTCTCAAGCATCACCAAATTCTTCCACTTACTGAGGGGGGATACCTTCCCCAGCTTTGCGCAAAGTATACTGTGGAGCAGTGCACTGAGCATTCCGCAGAGCCTTGTACTCGTCGGCTTGAGCTCCCGCGGCTCCTCGGTGGGCACGGCGCCACAGAAGACAGTAACAGTATATTACATACAGAATGGAATCTCCTAAAGTATGCGTCATATGCGTCCCCGTTCCCCGTCCCCGCACCTCTCCCTCGTTCTTGTAATATAATACACACTTGTGTAAATATTTTGTATATTTACTTCATAAAGAACGGTATTGATTTGCTCCTATTATTTAGTATTATTTCATTATTATTAGTTTTTAAATGATGTATTCTCTTTATTTATTTTAATTCTAAGTTAGTCATAGGTATATGTTTTTGTGTAGACACTCGTTGACGGGGTAGACGCAGTCTAGTTGGGCTTGCCTCTCCCCCCCCCCCTAGTTCGAGAGAGAGGAAGGGAGGGTGGCAATTAGGCACGTGCCTAGTTTGCCCCTATTACACTATTTGTCCTCGCCGCTCACCACCATCTGGAGTGTCGCTGAAATTGCGCAGCTCATAAGTAGGCCTGCAGTCGCTGGACTCATGCCTTGGGGGTCTCGGCGCGCCGTCCTTGTTCTCAATGGCACCGTTCTGCGGCCAATCCTCGCGGCGGCGTCGAGGCAGCAAATGTTCTGAGTTTCGCTCGTGAGTCCGAGCAGGGCCCTTCCTTTTTTGTTGTTCGCCGCTCTTAGTTTCATGTGGCTTCACATATAGAGTTTCCTTTATTCCTTTTCTGTCAATGGTTATCTCAGCCTTGGGCTTGACTTCAGGCTTGTCCTTGTTCTCCTTTTCGGCATCTTTGGTCTTCTTTTTCTGCTCTTTAGCCTGCTCTCGCGCTTTTAACGCATCAAGAGAATCGGACTCATCGTCCGATAAAAGCGTATCAGTTATCAACCCCCACATCGTAGGAACTCTTCATTGTGATCCTCATCCTTGATGATTGATGATTTACTCACACAAAAACTAGTATGTAGTAGATTTTTTCACGCATTTAAGGCGACATTTTGTCTTGTTTTATTGTTTACATTTAATATGGCGGACGATCGCTTAACTCACTGCACGCCATATGACGAAAGCAGTGGAGGAAAGCTAAAAATAAATGACGCCCAACATTAAAATATGAGCGATTTCTAAGATGAAATATATTTACTAAAATAACGGTCACCGGACGAGGCACATACATAAGTTTTGTTATTTTTTTTTATACAATGTGGCGACCTCTAAGGCCAGGTCATCATGCCAGGTTGTCACACCTAAGGTCCCGGGTTCGATACCCAGTCAGGTCAAGATGGAAAATTATCTTTTATTAGATTGACCTGGATATTGGATGTTTATCTATGTGTATATTTATTATAAAATATAATAAGTATCCCCGTAACACAAGTCACTTACTTTGGGCTAGTTCAATCTGTATGATTTGTCCGTAAGTACATATTAACTTATTTATTTATGATGTATGTTTTTATTCGTTAATTTGTTATATATCGTGTGAAATCTGTCTATATAACCTGTGTGATTGCATAAGATATTTTACCGATATTTAACTAAATTGTAAATAGGTGCACGGCAGTGTGATAGCCAAGTTCCACTATTATTAATTTCACTTGTGGTTAAGTTACTTTCAACGGGAGTGGAAAAAAAACGTAGAATGTGTCAGCTGCTTCTCTTCCCGGGCAGGGACGACGAGATTTAAGTACGCTTAAATAGCTTGGGAGATTTTTTTTGTTCAACTGTTACTCTTACACTACTTAGTGGGGTCATACGAGTGTTGGTCACATTTTTAGTAATTGCAATTTTTTTTCACTCTGGGGATTCGACACAACTTTTTAATTAATCACACATAATATTTTATATAAATTTGTATTTTATTGTGGACTTCTAGTGTTGTTTCTTGTTTCGAAATAGATGTCCAGTTTTTACTTATTAGAAATTTTACTGAGCTTATGTGGTTTATAGGTATTACCAGTTGATACAGAAGATTTGTAAAAAATTCGCTTTTATAGCATCTCCACTCCATGATTTGACAAAAGGTAAAATTAAGAGGAAATTTATTTGGAGTGATAAGGTAGAAAAAGCTTTTACAGATCTAAAAACTCCTGGCGCTCATTAAGATTAGGTTTAGTTAGATTAAGGATTAGGTTTAGGCTTTTAGTTAAAATAAATGATAATAGAGAGTATGCATGATTTTTTTTTATATTTTTAATCGATAGTCCTCGTCGAGAAATAGCCGCAAAAAATAAATCAGTGCCGAAACACATGTATATGGTGTAGAAAATAAATATTAAAAATAGCAAGTAGATTATAACAACTAAAACACGCCATTTTAAAATATGACGTCAACGTCTGCAATATCCGCTAGAGACAGAAGCTGTCAACGCATGTTTTTCTTTTTTGAGTACTTTCGATGTTATCAGCCAGTAATGTTTGTTAAACTTCTATATAAAAGTACATACATTTCGAATGTCATCGATAGTCAAACTACATGGACGGACAGTTCTACCGAACGCACCCAAACTTGTCATTTCCTTTTTATGAACTTTGTCGTCATTTCCCTTTTGTTTGTCAAAAGTTCCCGCGCAATATTTGCATATTTTCAATAATTTATTTCTAATCCAAATAAGAGTCAGTAAGAAAAATAATTAACTAGGCGTGGTAACGTATTAAAAGAAATTGTAAAATAAAAATAAGAGCCGGATTGGTATTACATGCATATTCCTTATTGTTTATTTTTTAATCTTTTTATTTCATCCAGGAAACCCCGTAATTTAAAAAAGTAAAGTAAACGGATCACCAATAATAGTATCAACGGCAGTTCATAAAATAAAATAAGTTATAAAAAAAAGGAGTGTTTGTCATGCATCTGCAGATCTTCAGAGATTGTCGATTAGTTTTGGCGAAACCACTGCAACATATTTTGAATGCCTTTTTAAAGTCAGCAGTGTTCCCGGACAAATGGAAAATAACTCGGGTTGTTCCCGTAGTAAGTTGTTCAAATAGTAGTCAGGTAGAAGGGTGGGAGACCCGTGGCAGTACCTTTGATTCCGGTCAAAGTATTTGAAACGGTTCTCAATAATAGTTTATACCCGCAAGTGAGCCAGCTATCTGACGCTCAACACGGCTTCTGATCATCACGAAGTACTGCTACTAATCTCACCAGCCACTAGACTATTATTATTTTTGTGTAGATTTATCAAATTAAATTTCAAATCAAATTTTTATTTGCTACCTAATAAGAGTTTTACAAGAGGTCTTATATTTATGACTAGCTGTGCCCGCGACTTCGTTTGCGTGGTTGTCGGAACGTAATGTTATATAGCCTAAAGCCTTCCTCTATAAATGGACTACCCAACAAAAAAAGAATTTTTCAAATCGGCCCATTAGTTCCTGAGATTAGCGCGTTTAAACAAACAAACAAACTCTTCCGCTTTATAATATTAGTTTAGATTACAGTCCATCTTATTAATTAACCCTTTCGGGTACAGCAAATACCTCGTAACAAATAGTAAATATATAGAGGTAATTATTATATTTATACATACATACATACACGCCTGTTTTCCACAGGGGTAGGCAGAGACTATGGACCTCCACTTGCTACGATCCTGACAGACCTCTTTCGCTTCACCTACACTTATCAACCTTATATGCGATATATATATAGAAAAGGGCTCTGGCCTTAAGTACGCCATTTACATGTATTGTAATAAAGTTTAATAAATAAATGACTTTCATAGCACCGTCAACTGGCACTATAGTCAACATAGGTATATCGAAAACTAATGTTTGGCCACCCATACAATTTCACCGATCAGCTGATCTGAGTTTGTATGGAAAGCCAAAAATTATTTTTTATATTTCGACAAATGTAGGTGTGTTCCTTGGGGCAAGTTATTTTAATATTAAATTCAAGACTAAATTCATCCTCAAGATAGTTTCATTGTACCTATAAGTACCTATTTCGTTAGACGTTATATTAAACTTAAATAAAATTTATTAATAAATAAATATATAAGGACAAATCAACTGATTAAGCTAGCCCCCCCAAAGTAAGTTTTTTTTAAACTTGTGTTATGGGATACTCACTCAACGATACTATATTTTATGATAAATACATATATACATAAACACCCAAGACCCAGGACAATTTGAAAAAGGCCATTTTCCAACTTGCCCTGGCTGGGGATCGAACCCAGAACCTCTGGATTAGCGGTCTAGCGTGTTAACCATTACGCCACGGAGGTCGCCGATTAAATCGCCGATTACGTCGCCGGTGAGCCGGTCGGTATTAAATCTGAAAAAAGGCCCAGCGAATGTTTCCCCTTAGGCTCAGTTCACACCGAGACGCGACGCGACGCGACGTAGCGCGCACGTGAAAGAAATATAGTACTTGTTTACTAGACAAAAAGAGTGAGAGCCCACTGCGCCTCGCTATGCATCGCTACGCAGCGCGGCAAAGCGGGCTGTCGCTGAAATCAGTATCTTTTTGATTTTTTATTCGTTAACGAATAAAAAACCGACCGCATGTGGCCCACACCAGGACTTCTCAAGCTTCCTAGCCTTAAAAGACATCAGACATAGTTTGCCAACTCCCATCTAATGATGACAGCCGGGTCAACGTCTTAACGTGCTTTCTGTCTGTAGCACGGAGGAGTTTGATATATCTGGGGGGCCTGGGGGACCCTGGGGGGGCTATCTAAAGTCCGCCAAGACTAGACAACGCAAGCCCAGGGTACTACCATTTTTTGAAGCGTTTCGTCGTTTTTTGTAAGTACCCTTATAGATTTGGTCTGGAAACTGCTAGAAAGACCAAATTTTCTAGTATATTAAGAGTATTTATTAATCATTATTATCTTATCTCGAATGGCGGCCACGTACCGGCAGGCGCAGCGCAGGACACCCTCCTGCTAGGTGGTCAGACGACTGCAGGCCTTTCCGATCGGTCGTTTTGGAAATCCTTGGGGGAGGCCTATGTCCAGCAGTGGACTTCCTGTGGCGGATATGATGATTATTATCTTACATTTCTCCATTTTATTTGGAGTCGGCGCAGTAGTTTTGTCCCTCCAAGTCTCTCTTTTACCTACCCGTCATTCCGTCATCCAGGCCCATTATACCCATGTCATTGCTTTACGTTCTCGATCCTTCTTCTTTGTTCTTGCTCTAACTTTATGTCCCGTTTACCTTCATATTCTGTTTTTTGCGTTACATGTTCTCTTCGCATACATAACGAGTTGCAAACCAAGTCAATCTGTTACTTCTTACCTTGTCATTTATCGGTGCAATCCTCAAGGTCAAAAAACTTATTTGTAAGAGATAGTTACATAGGCGTTTTTTCCACCCACGACATATCTCGAATGAAGCTTCTTCTCATCCTGCATTTTTTTGGCCTAGCATTCTGAGCCGTACAACATGTAGGTCATAGGTACCTATAACAGATTTATAAATGTTGTCCTTATTAAGTTTCAATGATATTTTTGGGTCATATGTGCTGGTCACTATTACTATGGAACTATTACTATTATTATGGAACATACGATTCAGAATGTTGGGCTACCAAGGTGACGGATGAAAGACGACTGCATGCAGCGGAGATGAGAATGTTAAGATGGATGAGTGGAGCGACAAGAAAGGATAGAATTAAAAACGAGTATGTAAGAGGAAGTACAAAGGTAGCCCCAATAACGGAAAAGTTGAGAAGCAATAGACTAAGATGGTATGGACATGTAATGAGGAGGGAGGAGAGCCACGTTACCAGAAAGGTGCTGAATTTGAAGGTTAAAGGAAATAGGAACAGAGGAAGGCCTAAGAAAAGGTGTATGGAGTGCGTTAAGGACGATATGGATAAAAAAATGTAACAAGTGCCTTGACATAAGATAGAGGAAAACGAAAAATACTCACATGCTGTCCCGACCCCTCGTAAAGTGGGATAAGGTGAGGAAGAAGAAGATGTGCTGGTCACTATCCGCCACTTCTACCAACTTGCGTTGATACATTTAATACATGTATTGAAAAAAAGTTAATTAATAAAATAAACTAAATAAAAAATAATTGAAGAGGCGTCGCTGGTTGCGCGGGTTCTGATTCGCATCTGTTTATTTGAGATGATAATGATTGGGTATAGGTTCAAATTTGCAACAGGGAATTGGGAGGAATTGGGAAACAGATATTAATTTAAGTGCATGCAATTTGTAAAATGCTCACTATAACAATGATTTTCCATTTAATTGCCCGTAGCCTGCTTAAGGCCGTACCTAAATTTTCCGGGGTCCAGTGCTGCCCCCATTTTAAATAAATCATTTAAAAGAAAACGGAGACATTATTTAAAATTTTGCAACTACCAAGTCCTAGATAACCCTTCAAAGTATTCTATGAACTACTGTTTACAATTTAAAGTGAGAACGTTAAGCTTTACTACGCACAATTGCGAAAAACGGCCACTTTTGGCTAATGTGCGTAGTAAAGCTTAACGTTCTCATTATAAACTGTAAACAGTAGTTCATAAAAAACTTTAAAGGGTTATCTAGGACTTGGTAGTTGCAAAATTTTAAATGGTGTCTACGTTTTCTTTGAAATGATTTATTTTAAATGGGGGCAGCACTGGACCCTGGAAAATTCAGGTACGGCCTTAATTAGTTATGCAGCATACAACTTAATACCATGGTAATACCAAACCGGCTCGTATTTTACAGCCCGCAATACTGAGTGTTTTTGAAAAATCACTTATTTACTATAATTAAACTACTACAGTTTATTTCTCAAAAAAATTACATAGGAATTTTAAGGCTTTTCTACAGACACCCATAATATCCAAAACACGACTAATCATTTTTGGCTCGATGGAAAAAAATCACAAACATACCTCTAAATTTGCCAAAATTTACCTTAGATATTACTACTTTATACAATTACTTTTTTATATGAAAATTATACCAAAAAATAAATAATCAAAATACTAGTTCATATCGCTACACAATTTTTTTAAAATATTATACAAAAAAATAAATAAAACAGTGAAATATTCGATACGAGAGAATAAAGGCCCGGACCCGAGCTCGACGATATTTCGCTGTTTTATTTATTATAATTCTTTTATAATATAAAAAAAAATTGTGTAGCGAAATTAACTAGTGATTTGGATTATACATTTTTTGGTATAACTTTCATATAAAAAAGTGATTGTATAAGGTAGTAATATCTTTTTTAAATGTAAATTTTGGCAAATTTAGAGGTATGTTTGTGATTTTTTTCTATCGAGCCAAAAATTGTGTTTTGGATATTGTGGGTGTCTGTAGAAAAGCCTTAAGATTCCTTTGTAGCTTTTTTTTTGAGAAATAAACTGTAGTAGTTTATTTACAATGATTTTTCAAAAACACTCACAGTATTCTTGGCTCTGAACTGACGGGGCCTTAAATCTCTATTATTAAAGTATCGCACCCAGGGAATTAATTTATCGTATACCTTATCGTATAACCGTATCGGGTTTTGGATTAAATGTTTACTCATAAATGGCGAACACTATGCAAAGTGGAGAAGTTGATTTTAATCGTAGGTATAAAATAATACGTAGAATATTGGAATAGAAGGAAGATTTCAAAAAACTAAGCTAAACACTTTTATTTGGTTACATTTGAGTTCGTTTGACGTGACTATCCATGTACAACAAAAGACTATTATATCTTATAATCTTAGGAATTATTTTATGCGATTAGTTTAAATTTTTAGTGCATACAAGGAAATTGCTCGAATATGAACAAGCATGCTCAGGCTGTGATATGGATGGCGTACCAAAAATGACGACATAACCAAGAAATACGTGAAACGAAAACATAAGAGCTAGTCCCAGTAGGCCTACCACTGGTCTACTGGGAATTTTTTACCTACTTGACCTACCAGTAGGACTACTGGAAATGTCAGTTCCAACATGGTATAATAAGATATGGTACTCTCTTTCCACAATGTCCCAAGGCTACGTCACGAATGACAAGAAAAGTGCTGCCACTGATTGTTCTTTTTAGTAAATTTAATTTTTTCACTTCTCTCTAAATTTCTCAATTAGTTAATAAATATAAAATAAAATACTTACTCACTTAACTATTTCGTATATAAACTATAGTGTAATTCGTCTGTTCAATTTTTAATAAATTTATTTACCTATTACGTTATTAGTTCATGATTGGTTTTTTATTTCAATAAATTTATTTACCTATTACGTTATTAGTTCATGATTGGTTTTTTATTTCAATAAATTTATTTACCTATTACGTTATTAGTTCATGATTGGTTTTTTATTTCAATAAATTTATTTACCTATTACGTTATTAGTTCATGATTGGTTTGTTATTTTAATAAATGTATTTACCTATTACGTTATTAGTTCATGATTGGTTTTTTATTTCAATAAATTTATTTACCTATTACGTTATTAGTTCATGATTGGTTTGTTATTTTAATAAATGTATTTACCTATTACGTTATTAGTTCATGATTGGTTTGTTATTTTAATAAATTTATTTACCTATTACGTTAATAATTCATGATTGGTTTGTTATTTTAATAAATGTATTTACCTATTACGTTATTAGTTCATGATTGGTTTGTTATTTTAATAAATGTATTTACCTATTACGTTATTAGTTCATGATTGGTTTGTTATTTTAATAAATGTATTTACCTATTACGTTATTAGTTCATGATTGGTTTGTTATTTTAATAAATGTATTTACCTATTACGTTATTAGTTCATGATTGGTTTGTTATTTTAATAAATGTATTTACCTATTACGTTATTAGTTCATGATTGGTTTGTTATTTTAATAAATGTATTTACCTATTACGTTATTAGTTCATGATTGGTTTGTTATTTTAATAAATGTATTTACCTATTACGTTATTAGTTCATGATTGGTTTGTTATTTTAATAAATGTATTTACCTATTACGTTATTAGTTCATGATTGGTTTGTTATTTTAATAAATGTATTTACCTATTACGTTATTAGTTCATGATTGGTTTGTTATTTTAATAAATGTATTTACCTATTACGTTATTAGTTCATGATTGGTTTGTTATTTTAATAAATGTATTTACCTATTACGTTATTAGTTCATGATTGGTTTGTTATTTTAATAAATGTATTTACCTATTACGTTATTAGTTCATGATTGGTTTGTTATTTTAATAAATTTATTTACCTATTACGTTATTAGTTCATGATTGGTTTGTTATTTTAATAAATGTATTTACCTATTACGTTATTAGTTTATGATTGGTTTGTTATTTTAATAAATGTATTTACCTATTACGTTATTAGTTCATGATTGGTTTGTTATTTTAATAAATGTATTTACCTATTACGTTATTAGTTCATGATTGGTTTGTTATTTTAATAAATGTATTTACCTATTACGTTATTAGTTCATGATTGGTTTGTTATGTTATTATGCACTTTGCTCGGGTAACTCAATCACATATAGATAGATAGATAGATTGATAGATAAAATGTTTATTTGAAAGATCAACACACAGTTTACAGACTTCATTAAATAATAACATATCAACAAAAATATAAAATAAATATGTGCCATCGACCCTCCAAATTGGCCTCCAACTCAGCATATGCTGGTGTTACGTAAACGCAGCACCATATAGTGGCAACACTCCCAACTATTGAAGTATTCTTGTTTTAATTACGTGACCAGCTATCACGGGAAGAGTACCATAATCTTCTAATACCAGTCCCAATATGCTATTGGGACTAAAACTCCCAGCAGTCCTATATAAATCTCCCATATGATTTGAGTGTAAATAGAGAAAATTTACGAATATATTGAGATTATTTGCGGAAATATGGGATATATATATATATATATATATATATATATATATATACCAGTAAAGTCACAATGGAAGAATTCCCGTTTTGGAATATTTCCAGTGGTACATAACTAAACGAAACTAACTCGAACTCAAAAACTTGTGAATTCTGTCTTTCAGATGGAACTTGTGAGCTTAACGTAGATATACCATACCGTACACCTCCAAAGTAAAACTAAAAGCTAATTAGAAGCAAAACTGTCCTAATTTCTACTAGTAGAGTTATTTAGTTTTTAATTTGTAAATATATCTGCTAAAAGTTTCTAACAAGTCAAATCAGATACTTTAGGGTTCCGTACCCAAAGGGTGCAAACGGGACCCTATTACTGAGACTCCGCTGTCTGTCAGTCTGTCCGTCTGTCACAGGGCTCTATCTCTTGAACCATAATAGCAAGACACTTGAAATTTTCACCGATTATGTAATAACAACAAATACTAAAAATAAAAAATAGTTAAAAATTAAAGGGGATCGTCATACAAGAAACGTGTTTTTTTCAGCGTTTTTAACTTGATCTTCATAATGGCATTAACTGGATACTTGAAATTTTCACCAATTATGTATTACTATGACCGCAATAACAATAAAGTTAAAAATTAAAGGGGGTCGTCATACAAGAAACAAGTTTTTTCAGCGTTTTAAAACATTGTACGGTGGTACGGAACCCTTCATGTCTGACTCGCACTTGCCCGTTTATTTCTAAACGTCACATCACACATTTCCTGTGAAACACCACGTTGTGACGTTTCTAGTAGTCAAATAGTGTTCTTAAAATCAGTTTTTCTATTCATAAATCTAATGTCACGTTCAAAATGAATATGATCAATGAGTAATAGCATTATTTTGTAACGTACAAAATAATTAATATTTGACCCTGGATACACCCTATAGCAAAGATAATATAAATACCCTATAGTTACCTACATTAAAATCACGGAGTAATTAAGTATACTTACTTTGAGTAGGTATACATAGCTGTGTGGTTCCGGGTTACCCGTGTGGTTTTAGGTTACAATAGGACCACTCCATCTCTTCCTGTGGATGTCGTAAGAGGCGACTAAAGGATTAAGCACAAACATCTCGTGCTACAATTGCATTCCCAAGGAGGGTTGACGTCAGGCTAGCGGCCTGTCGTAAAACTATAGCCAAACCGTTTTAACTGTTCCGGCTATTTCTTCTCCACTTTGCAAGGTCTTTGGCATCCATGGGTGACCATTGACATGCATGTTATATTTGGATAAGAAAAAGTGGGAAAGTGCACTCTGGGCTCCGAAGCTAAATATGCAACCGTGAACGCGCTTAGATGAACAAGAAGAGAAGACTTGGAGAAGGTATGCATAGAGTTTTGTGGATCTTAAGTTCTGTCTGCTGACTGCCTCCGTGGTCTAGTGGTCAAGGCGTCTGCCTTGTGATCCGGAGGTCATGGGTTCAAATCCCACTGGGAAGCATACTTTGTGAAAAGTTGTTTCCAGTCTGTTTGGGATATGACAGGCTTGAATCACCTGATTATCCGAAAAGAAAGATGATTCCGAGCTTCGGAAGGCACGTAAAGCCGTTGGTCCCGAACGTCATCTAGCGTTTGTACCTATCCTAGGATTGGTTCTGGTCTACCCTTTGGATTGCGGAGGTCAGACGCAGTTGCTCTGTGTAAAAAACCAGTAACCTCGTCAAATCCCCTAGGTAAGGTAGCGGAGCCCGGGCTCTGAAGCGTAACCGCTGACGATGCAACCGGGAATACGAGAGGATGATGATGAAGATCTGTCTGCTGTAAAATTGTCGCCACCCTCGTAGCATGTACTGCTCGGGGATCAAAAACAAAGGCCATACTCTCAAACAGTCGGCTGGTGTCACTTGACCGAAAACTTGTGAAGTAGTCAGGCGGGGATTCCCTGTTTAAAAGGTAAATTTCGCCATAATGATTATGCAACTGACATTGCCCACTATTAATTTGTAATCTACAACTATAATTATTATATAATTAATGCAGCTATTATAGCTGCGAATTGCCGAAAACTGTTATTTTCGTATTTCGTATTTTCGTATTAGTTCTAATAAACACTTCGTTAGGCTTGGATTCTCCTTTCTTCGTCCAAGCGCATTCCCGGTTGCATCCTCAGCTGTGCTGCTTCGGAGCCCGGGGTGCGTTTTCCCGTTTTTTCTTCTCCAAATATAATATGCATGTCAATGGTCACCCAAGGATGCCAAAGACCTTGTAAAATGGAGAAGAAATAGCCGGAACACTTTCAATGATTTGGCTATAGTTTTACAACTGGCCGCCTGCCTGACGTCAACCATCTTTGGGAATGTATTTGTGCGAAAAGTTTTACAACCGGCTGCCGCCCGACGTTAACCCTCCTCGGGAGTGCAATTGTAGCACGAGATGTTCGTGCTTAGTCATTTAGTCGCCTCTTACGACATCCACAAGAAGAGATGGAGTGGTTCTATTCTAACCCGGAACCACACGGGTGTAGGTTTGGCTTCTCCATTTAGTGTAATTACCGCATACCATCACAGGAAGGAGGATACCTGAAAAACAGCGTTACCACGAACTCTGGTCCGGGATAACTCAAGCTGAGGCTTTTCTTGGCCTACGTGCAAAGTTTAGTTTATACTGATTTCTAACTGTATTAGTTTTTTTTTAATACTTCTCCCTCCAACATAATCGGAGTCTATGTTTGCTGTGCTACTCTTTCATACTACTTCATACTACGGCCCGTATTAATAAATCGCACTCAACTTTGAGTTCGGTCTTAAGTGCGAGCTTGAGTTGCCGTGCTAATTAATAAACCTTACTCGAGTTAACGCTTGAGTTCCGTGTATCACCTGAGTGAGCGACGTATTAATAAACAAGTATCAGAACTTAAGCGCGCACTCAAGATGCTACTCAAACACGTTTTTCCTGAGTGTAGTCGGACCATGACTTAAGAGTCGCCTTACCCTAGACAGAATCAGAGTTTCCCATACAAACGTAGTCTACGTTTTATTTTGAAACGACATGTCAGATTTAGGTAAAAATTTGTAACTTTAAAGAAATTGCATATATCTAGGGTTATAATTGGTTTTCACAGTCAAAATATGAACTTGAAAGATAATATAGTGTATTATATAATTTTTGACCATCAGTATGAAAAGCTTTTACACCCTTATATTTTCTTTCAAGTTCATATTTTGACTATGAAAACCAATTATAACCCTAGATATATGCAATTTCTCTAAAGTTAATTTTTTTCACCAAAATCTGACATGTCGTTTCAAAATAAAACGTAGACTACGTTTGTATGGGACGGTCTAGGGTAAGGGGATTCTTAAGTGCGCGATTAGATGAATTTTGTATTGAAGTTTTTGGCTTAGTAATTAATTTTGAAAATATTATCAACAAAAATAATCACCATTGTGGAGTATTATGAAAGTATGTACTTACGCACTTTGATGGATGCGCATGTTAAACAAACCCGGGCGTTGGATGGACTTGGATGGGTGACCATAAGTAGCATAAAATGTCTTAAGATCCTCCGTGTTTCGAAAGGTACTTTAACTTTTAGGTACGGGACCTATGCATTACTAACGATTTCTAATGTCAAGCAACTCTGGGCGTGGTCCGCATTTGGATGGGTGACCAGAAGTAGCAAAAAATATCGCGAGCTCCTCCGTATTTTGGAAGGCACGTTAAGTCGTACTAACGCTTTCACGTGTTAAGCAACCCTGGGCGTGGTCCTTACTTGGATGGGCCACCATAAGTAGCTTGAAATGTTGCGAGCTCTTACTAACGCTTTCACGTGTTAAGCAACCCTGGGCGTGGTCAGCACTTGGATGGGTGACCAAAAGTACCATATAACGTCTCGAGTCCTCCGTGCTTCGGAAAGCACTTTAAGCCATACCTATGTGTAACTAACGCTCTCGCATGTTAAGCAAACTTGGACGTGGTCCACACTTGGATGGGTGACCACAAGTACCAAAAAATATCTCGAGCCCTCCGTGCTTCGGAAGGCACGTTAAGCCATACCTATGTGTAACTAGCGCTCTCGCATGTTAAGCAACCTTGGGCGTGGTCCGAACTTGGATGGGTGACCACAAGTACCAAAAAATATCTCGATCCCTCCGTGCTTCGGAAAGCACGTAAAGCCATACCTATGTGTAACTAGCGCTCTCGCATGTTAAGCAACCTTGGGCGTGATCCGCACTTGGATGGGTGACCACAAGTACCAAAAAATATCTCGAGCCCTCCGTGCTTCGGAAGGCACGTTAAGACATACCTTTGTATTACTACCGCTCTCGCATGTTAAGCAAACTTAGGCGTGGTCCACACTTGGATGGGTGAACACAAATACCAAAAAATATCTTAAGCCCTCCGTGCTTTGGAAGGCACGTTAAGCCGTATATTAGTTTACCTTATAGTACGACAATAAATTATATTTTTATTTTATTCTTTATTTTTATATTGTGAAAGACTTTTATCATTTGTGCGAGGAAAATCCCGTACAGAGGTACTTACAGCATTTCAATCCCGCATTCATATCATAAGTAGGTACGAGTACGAAGTATTTCGAAATGGCGGCATATTCGTTGAAACTATCTTAGAAATCTTCATCTCAACTTCGTCATGACTATATTTACGACAATGGTACTTGCCGACTTCCTAGGCTTCCTTTAGGAATGTCAAATACTTTCCACTTTTACTCGTAGAACATAATTCAGACGAAAATTTCCGTTTGAATTATGTTCTAAAAGTGTTATCTGCCACTACGAGCTCCAAAGTTTCGATGTGTTTATTCAAAAGAGACTTTACGATTCGACAGTATATATGTTTATTTTTATGTATCGATAACTCCAGCGTTGTTTTCGATTTCAAAAATATTTTTTTTGAAAGGGTACCTATACATGCAACTTGCAAATAAAATATTCTATGCACTATGTATAGTGATTTGGATGTGTTTGTATAAATGAAGCATTTGCATTCAAAAGGTGAGTTTTGGTAAATTGAAACTAATTAAGAAGACCACACATTAAATTCGCTTTTTTTTTTAAATATTGTATGAAATATTGACACAATACAAAGTGTAAATCGTAAAACAAATCTGCAGCTCCATACATTTTGGCACGGTAGGTATTTAATTTTGTATGGAGCCGGGTATTTTTTTTTGCGATTTCAGGGATTGTCCCATAGTAAAAGTTGTTCACATTGGTTAGTCGTTAACACCCTTTTGGGTTGATACCCCCTTTTTGTTACACATTGTATATAGACCAGCCATTAAATTCGACCAGCTATCCGTTCTCAAACATTGGACCCTGGTTTATTTTTTAATACATAGTGGCGTGAATTTTATGATACGTACCTATTTAGTTTTCAAACAATGAACTTACAGATGGAAAGTTATTTTTTTACACTGCCGTGTTTCTTGATTATTCTTACTGTACTGTAACACACATTATGCTTTCGTATGGTTTTCGCTCATAAATTGTGAAAAGTACTCGTACTATGCGTTAGCTAGAGAGCTAGCAAGTGAAGTTTATGGAAAAACAGTAATAATGTGGTTTCTCCAGTTTTGCATAGCTCTTTGGTATGGAATAATCCAATTATGTTGCAGGCTGTCATGAATGGTGTAGAGCAGACGGCTTCAGGTTTACTGGGCGTTGTCAACCTTGCCCTAAACGGGATCTTCGGAGAGCACACGGGTCCGGTGACCAACTTCCGTGTCCGGGACCTCTTGTTCGATGGCGTGACCCTGTGCCAGAACTCATTGGTGGTGTCTGGTGTAGCCTGCAGCATCATCAGAGCCATGAGTGCAGACATTCAGAACTTGGAAATACAGCCTGACAACTCACTTAAATTCGCTGTACTTGCTTATGTAAGTTCTGAGCCATTTAAATATATAAAACTAGTAATTTTTTTATCCAACAAAATGTACTGAAACTATTCAAGGGTAAATCAGTCCAAAATACTGAACAACTTTCCCTAAAAAACATAGCGAAATATGAAAAAAGAACGATTAGGTATAGGCTTTATAGTCATTTTGTAGCAGGCACGGTGCTACGTGTTGATCTTTATATCTATGAGACTATCTATCTATCTATATTTAAGAGCTATGCTGAGTATGCTCTTGTAGGTGGAGTATGACTACATCGATTAATTACTCGGATTATGATTAGTGTAAGTTTTTTGCAGCGCAACGGAACACTGGGTGAGCGATACAACGTTTCCCGGGGCTTAGAGAACAGCGCGGACCTAGGCCGCATCAGCCTGTTCGCGGAGCAGCCGTACTTCCGCTACTGGCCCAACACCGAGGATGGGGAGCTCAGCGTATGCAACATGATCAACGGCACCGACTCCGGTATCTTCCACCCATTCGTGGACATCACCGAGCCGCTGTATGCTATCAACCCGGACATCTGCAGGTAAAGTAACCCATATCTCATCATCAGATTTTCTTTTGTTTTTACTGTATGCGCACTACCCTCTTTGTACTACCAAAGCCATAAGCACAGGCCGGACACTCCTAAGGTACGCGCAATATGCGTCACCCAGGCGTCCCCGTTCCCCGTCCCCGCACCTCTACCCCGTTTACGCCTCGATTACTCACGTTGGCCGTCAAGAACCGGGGGAGAGGTGCGGGTGCGGGGAACGAGGACGTATATTGCGCGTACCTTAGAAGAGTCCCTTCTGTTTACTCTTACTGTATTCTGTGCCATAAGTATGGAAGACCAAAGCCTTTGGGTGCTCTGGCCAAGTGGTCAGAGTTTTTGCCTAAGAAAAGTTCCCAGTATTGTTCGCATAGTAAAAGTTTTTCAATTATTATTTTAATAGATAATTACAATGCTCGGAAATTTATCCAAACTGAAAATATGTGATGAAAAAATCCGCATTTAACGCATGCTTCAAATGCGTGTACTATGTGATGAGAAAATTCGTCGGGTGATTCGAAGTCACGATAGCACAATTGGTAGTGCACTCACGGCGTTAACGTGAGGGTCGTGGGATTCAGTCCCACTCGTGGCTGACTTTTTCATCGCATATTTTCAATTTGGAAAAGTTTTTCAATTAACGAACTGACTCCTGCAAGTATGTGTTGTGTTGACACCGTACCTTTACAATGGGCATATTACTAGTAGGTAGATCTCAGGTGCAAGGCCGGATTAACATTAAAACTAGTGACTCTCTGAGCTATAGACTCCGCGAGTCAGACTTCGCATAACTAGTTGAACCAACCCGTTGAAGTTTATCGAATGAAAAAGTTGTTCACACAAAAATAAATGCGTCCTAATAAGGGTAACAAATAAGTCTTATGATAAAAAATCGAAATAGCGTAAAAAGGTGGATTTATGATAACTTTTACGTTTACAACCCCTTCCTTCATGCCCACCATCACGCTAAAAGTGGCCTGGGCCTTACCGCCCTAGGCTTTGTCTACCCCGCAAGGGATAAAGTCCACCATTTGTTAAAAGTATGTTTTTACTTTGTAACTATAAAGAATCCTAATCCTAATCCTAACTAATATTATAAATGCGAAAGTGAGTTTGTATATTTGTTTGTTTGTTATCTCTTCACGCTTTAACTACTGAACCAATCTTCTTGAAAATTCGCATACACATAGTTAAGAGTACTCAGAAGGACATAGGGTACCTTTCTTCCCGGAAAAAAGCAATGTTCCCGTGGGAATTGGGATACGCGAGCGAAGCTGCGGGCAAAAGCTAGTTATAAATAAATAAATAAATAAAGATTTGACTGTGAATGTCTTTTTATATCGCGATTGAAAAAGCATTATCTAGTGACATACAAATAGGTAGGTAGGTATATTTTTATCCTCATTAGAGGTCAAAACCCTACCTTTACCTACCTAGCGAGTGGGTAATACAAAATGCTATCACATACTTATTGTAATTTCGGAACGGCTGCCACGATCGTCATAACAAATTTATCACTGACCGTTATTCGCATTGTATTATTTATGATGAGTATATAACTGTATCGTCGAATACATCTCGATATCGGGGTCAGTTGACAAAGGGGTACCGAGCCAAAAGTGTCACACGGGCGAGTATTTTTAACGCTGTGTAATTGCTTACGAGTACATAGGGTTTGATATACTCGTAACACGTGGAACTATATCTACGACGATAAAGTATGTCTACGATACGACGTTAAAAAAAGTATTCAAAAATAATTAATTAAATACACAAAAGTTGTTCGAAAAAAAATCATTTTTCGTACAAGCTTATATTGTTGTGAGACCTAAGGCCGCGTCGACGGACGCGGCGCGGTGAGCGACGCGGGCTGCCACGAGGGCCGCCGCGCGGGCGTGTCGTCGGCGGCCGCCGCGACTACAAACTATGAAGGTTTACGGCGACGCGGCCTAAGTACTTATCAAGACAAATGTAACTCCAAACTCAATGGGGTTGCGTCGTTTTACAAAGTTCCTATAGCCACCTTCCGGCTCCATCTTCCGATCAGCTTCATGTTATAATAATATTAGCACTGTCATGTCATCTCTCAAATTTTGTATGTTAATGTAAATTAGCATACAAAATTTCATTTCAACCAGAAACCGGGAAGTGGCTCAAAAACTTACAAGATTTGACCCAAACAAACTGTCAACAAACAGGGCAAGCTAAATCAAAGCTTGTAAAAAAAACTTGTAAATAACGAAACATCTGACAGCGTGAAATTTTTACTAAAGTTAATAAATGAACTGAAAGCTACAACAGCAGTTAATGCCTAAATATTGTAACATTTATTCTGTGATACTACATACAAACATACGTACCTACTTGTTTACATACACTCGAAAGACATAACCCTTAAAAGGCGCAGTTAGGCGGTGATCCCACTGAATGTACCAGCTCCTTCTCTTCGCGCGTGATCGTAAAAGCCGATCGAGAAAATGGGCGAAAATACAAATCATCATAATGATTGATTTTTCATATTTTTGTATGTTTTGTAGAGTAATCTATTTTGTGTGCATCCTCAAAATTAAGTATTTAGGCGGTGATCCCACTGCTCCGCGCACCGTCGCGGAGCGCGGCGTGGCAGATTTTTAACATTGTATGCAAGTAGCTCAGTTTGTATAGAAAACACGCCTACTCCCACCCACAAAAAACGCGGCAGGTTTCGTAAAAACGCGGCAGATTTCGGTATAAACACGGCAGATTCTGCGCACCACGGCGGGTCGCGTTACCAGTGGGTGAATCGCCTTAGGTAAAAACAAAATGGCTGCCTTTTACTTTCTACTATGGAATTTTGACTTGGGTATGGATGGAACCCTAAAAAGCATTGCAGGCGTAAAACTTTTGACACTAAGAAGAAGGAATAATGAAATGCATTATTTTACGCAGGTCCTTAGAGATCCGTTACGAGAGGGACGTGGAGTTCGAAGGCATCCCAGGCGTGAGGTTTACAGCCGACGAGTGGATGCTGGACAACGACGACGGCTGTTTCTGCCTTAACATCACGCAGGGCCTCAAAGGAGAGGATGGCTGTATGCACCGCGGCGCTGTCGAGCTCTACACATGCCTCGGTGAGTACTTCTTATCAAGTTTATGGTATAATGTTTTGAAATAGAGAAATCCCCGTGTGGTTCCGGGTTAGAATAGGACCACTCCATCTCTTCCTGTGGATGTCGTAAGAGACCAGATTCGACCTCCTAAGATAGGACCAAGAAAACGTGAGTAATCGCTAAAACTCATACTTACCCTTATTTTGCTCAAAAGTCTACCTATTGGAAAATTCAAGCACCTGAAATTGTATATAAAATTGGAGTTCGTTAATTTGGTTACAAATTACTTTTTGGGCTTGAATTTGCATTTTAATAAAGCATATAGCTTTATTAAAATGCATGCTAAACCAGGAGAAAGGGAAAAGTGGTGAGAACTAATTAAAAACTATGTGGCAGCTTTTTTACCTCGTGTCAAAAACGAAATACTTTTAATTATCAAATACAACCTTGTTTAATCAACAAAACGTATGTGGTTCTGTTTAAGCAATGCAACGATAAGTGTTACTGATTGTTCCTTTTCAGGACTTTCTCAATTATGTAGTTAATGTATATTATTATATACAACGTGGAAGGGACATAACCGTAATAAATCAAATTACGGTTTATACTAGATCATTATAGTTTAATTAAATTAAAATAACAGTCAATAAACAAAAAAGAATTTCGGCATTTCCATGAAAAAGTGTGCAGCCGCCCGGGCGATTCGTATAGGAGGGTCGAATTATTTTTTGTTTTTTTGTCTGTTATTTTTAATTTCATTATACTTTAGTGATCTAGTATAGCCCATGGTTCGATTTATGGGTACGGTGGGATTACGGGTATGTCCCTTCCACGTTGTATACCATGGTCTAAGTGAGACAAAACTATCTTAAAACCACTGATATATCTGTGCTTCACAGTTTTTTCTTTAATTTTCGCGCAGACTTTTTCACAAATTAGAAAATGTGTCATAATCTTCTCAGTTGAGCGTGTTCCCGATTGCATGCTGAACTGGATGTTTACTCCAAAAGCAGCATGACATACGTACGTAGCTGCGTGTCCGCGTTGCAGTGTCAAGCTACATTGAGCGCTAGTAAATGGTGATGTAGTCTATATTGATTTGACAATACCTGAAATAGGACGACACTATCGAACGTCTGTCGTGTCATTTTTTGGAGTAACGACACAGAACAAGAACTATATTCAATTCAATTCAATTCTTTATTTGCATAGTAAGAGTTCACAAGGTCTTATAACTATATACAGTTCTCCTTACTTACCCTCTCGGGTGTTGCAAAAATAATTACTTACTTAATTATAAATCATTCAATATCATATAATTTGTCACATAAATTCCTCTATACTATAATAACATTTTTGTACTAATAATTTTTGTAATAGTACTCACACAGTACAGAAGTCTCACTCAGCAAATAAATTCAAAGAAATATCTACTCAATGTGGTTGGCGATATGGTTTCATTTAGCTCACATCAGAACTCAGCAGCTTTTCGTTTAGATAACTAAACATTAATTGCAGGCCAATTTCATTCTTGTTGCTCTGGACAAACGATTCGTACCTATAACTGAATTTACCACTCCAAGTGGCCGCCGCGCGTTTAGTAATAAGGTAGGTAGGTATATTTTCGACACCTAAACGGGAAGTGACAACTGGTAACGGTCCAGTTCTCTAGGTACTTATTGCACCAGGAAGCTACCTACCTATAATGTTAATTTCTGATTTCTAGCCAGAATTTTTAGGTTTCTTAGGATAATTGATGCCTGTTAATCTTTTCTCAAGAGCTAATTTAATGTTATCTCGTCGTTATCCCTAACGGGGTAGACAGACACACAGACACAAGACAGAGCACAGGGCTGTAAGACCCAAAGGCCATGTTTAGCGTGTTGGTGGTCTTAAGATGGAAAAAGGGAATTAAAATATCACCACACACACATACACGCAATTGCGCACACATACTATATATTACTTATACAAATAAATTGTGATTTTTTTTTCTTTTTTTATTTTAATTAATATTTAAACGTGACCCATTAACAATCCAGCTGAACGATATTCAGCTGTGTTACGAAACCGAGCTGTAATGCCAAACAGCTACAGGTTTAGTGAATTAGCGGATTACCATTCAACTGCGACATATATAAGATATAAATATTGAAATCCAAATTAATAACTATAAATTGTTATGTAACAGGAGGGAGAAGCGGGGGCACCTAACACAGGTATCTCATACTTACAAGGTGCTCCCATATACCTTAGATTAAGATTTTGATACCGAAATATATATTTTATATAATTTTTTTTGAACATAGCGATGGGTTGCTATTAACATCGCCTATTAACATGATTCAGATTCTCGCCCATTTCTTCGATCAACTTTTACGATCTGCGCAGGAAGAGAAGCAGCTGGTATATTCTAAGGTATTTCTTTTCACCCAGACCAGCATGGACGAAAAAATAATGATAATTTTAAACAAAAAGACTTTATTTTCTGGTCTCCTTCATCAGTTCCACATATTTCGAACAATGCAAATGGTCGATTTACTGAAAAAACATCGAAATCACTAAATTTGTGGCTAAAATATTCTTGAGGAGTTCCCTTGATTTCCAGCCAATTGAATTTATTGAGTAAAAACTATAAAATTTTGTTTAAAAAATTTACAAAAATATTTATCTAATTACGACTAATCTAAAATCTAAATTAAAAGCCAAATAGAAGTAAGTAAACACTAGGATTATAGGTATAAGAATTACGAAATTTTATGTACCTAAATTATGACATGTCTAAGTATACAAAACTTTAAAAGAGGGGGTCCTTCCCGACTTTTTGTCTATAAGAGAGTCATTCATCAGTCTGAAGTTGTGACAGTGACAATATCTTATTTTTAGGCGTTACCAAGTAGGTAGGTACGTTGGTTTCGTTGCATCATTAGATATTAAATGCACGGCAAATATCGCGAAAAATACCACACCAAATATAAGTCAGCGAAAAACAGCTAACAAATTCAGTTTAATTCCAAAATGTTTATATTAAGTAACCGAAAATTTTGTATTATAATTAAAAAATATATCTAGCTAATATGATCGAATGTGTAAACAAGCGGAAATGTGAAATGTATTCAATTAAAAACATACCGGAATATCCTTTGATTGAGCAAGTGAATGATGCATACATTCCATGGAAATCCAATACAAATATTGCTATCAATAGTTTACTTGTGGGTTAAATGCGTGTTGGTGGATGCAGTGGCGTGCTTAGGGAATAGGCACCTTGGGCAAACATCTTCTAAGACAAAATTATTAATTTGTCTTTTCTTGTTTTTATCACTTTATAATAGTCAATATTTACTTTCGATTTAATAAAAGTAGTTGATTTCGTCCCACTGATGGGCAAAGGATTCTCCCATTTCCTTCTATCTGTATCTAAAAAGTGTCAAGGTTAAACGTAAAAACCATTAACCAACAACTTATAGGAATAACTAAAAATTTTGGACTAAAATATTTTTCTACTGTTACGCAAAACTTTCTTCTTTACCATAAAAAATATCAGCCGTTCAGTCAATTACTTCATTATAAAGACATTTATTTATGCTAATCGCATAACTTTTGCATGACTATCGCCATCATTTTTTATTGCCCAGGACGTAATTGGCCTTTGATCACAAATTAACTAGAGAACTTTTCTAAAACTCAAGTGCGAGTTGTAATTGCATGAAAATTTATCCACGTAAATAAATGCAGGAACAAATAAATATATAGGGATAAATACATTCTTTATTGCCTATGGGCGTTAACGGCAGACATGCATGAAGAGGTGATAAGTGTAGAAGATGCGAAAGTAGTCTATCCGGATCGTAGCAAAAGGAGAACCATAGCCTCTCTTTACCCCTGTGGAAACAGGTGCATAATATGTATGTACTCGTATGTCATTGTATGCATATGGGAACATTAGCCTTCAATTTATAAAAAATAACATACGTTAGTAAAACCAACCAAGATCATTCGAAATTAGAAATACTACACCTACTGGAACTATTTCGAATTGACAAGCAGAAGTTGTTTAAAAATGAGTTGAGTCTTATCAATCCAATCTCAATTGTTTCAGGTATTTTTTGAATTCCATTTGTCAAAATTTAGATTCTTTTTTATGCAAAATATATTTTCACCAATCAATAAAAATAAACTGCGCCCCCAAAAGTTTTGTCCGCTGTAGTTGCCCCTATTATTCCGCCCTATTCACTTTGTAGTCCGGGGCAGACGTACCACCCTCCCTGCAGGGTGGTAAATATTTGTATAGCGGACGTCGGACATGGTCTGCGGATTTGTCGACAAACTCATTCAAAGCATACGAGTACATTGCTGTGATACGTGATGCATCCAGCATTCACGGCGATATTCCATTTTCAGTTGTCTATTGCCCTGATTTACACATTTGGCGCCAGTAGTCTAATCATATTTCGCCGCCCCTAAATGTACCGCCCAATGTCATTTCTCGAGCTCCTCCGTGCTTCGGAACGCACGTAAAGCCGTTGATCCCAGCTTTCATCATTGTATGGTAGTCGTTAAGCTATGTTAGATGCCTTCAAGCAGCTTGTAAGTAAAATCTGACACCAGTGTTCGCCACTAACACACACGTTTCCTTGGCCTCCACTGTACAGTACCTATACCTATATATACTTGGGTAGGCGGACGTAGGGGTCGGGTAGGACAAAGACCCTGGGTGTATGCAATATATCCTAATTAAAGGCTCTGGGATTGGTAGACCAGATATCCGGTAACAAAACATCTGTGAAACAACCATACGTAACAGGTATGCATGTTCTGTTGCTCTGTACGGCTGTTAACCCGGATTTCTATTATGCCAGCAATTTCTAAGCCTCGCCTTTATAGACAGACCACAATACCTAGCTCCGGGGGATTTCGGTTTATACGTATACACTATCACATTTCTGTATGGGGGGACCCTATTTGTTTTCGAAATTGTTGATCCGATTTACATATCGAACACTGTGTGACGATAATTCAGTGGTGCGATGTTTTACTTTATCGATGCTTTATTGGCGCGATGTAACGTTCGTGCAAAAATCATGTTCCGATACACCACAGAATAAATAATACTAACGTAAAGAAGTCTCACTCAGCAAAGAAATTCAAAGAAATATCTACTCAATGTGGCTAGCGATATGGTTTAATTTAGCTCACGTCATTCTTTCGTCAGACATCCATTGCAAGCCAATTTCATTCTTATTACTCTGGACAAACGATTTGTATAACTGAATTTACCACCTGGAGGGGCCGAATGCGCCAATCTGAAAAAGATCATTTTCCATCGTGACCTGACCGGACATCGAACTCGGGACCTCCAGTGTGGCGGACTGGGGTGTTGACCACTACACCACGGAGGTCGTCAATAAGTTACATAAAATTTATATATATATTTACATTATGGCTCTAAGGAAATATATAACGTAGAAATACATTCATATTTCGATGTATATTTCTAGGGCTAAGTTGTTCAATATCGCAGACTGAATCTACATTTCATTAGTTTCATCATTATATTACACGTTATATATTTCCTTAGAGCCTTATTATATAATTACCTCGATTGGCTTTTACGATCTGCACGGGAAGAGAAGCAGCTGTTACATTCTGTTTTTTCTTTCCTTCCAGACCAGCAAAGAATTATAAATATATTTCAGTTACCTACTTTAGTGTGATTTGTCCTTATACAGGGTTATTTTTAATTAACCGGCAACCGTGATACTGAACCACTTTCCATAAAAACAATTATCGAAAAACGAAAACAAAATTTCGTCCTCCCATACAAAATCCATTTGGTTGAGCGCCGAAAGTGGAATTTATTTTTCGTTTTTTAATAATTGTTTTTATGGAAAGTGGTTCAGTATCACGGACTGACCTTGCTCCAAAAAGGTTGCCGGCAAATTAAAAATAACCGTGTATATAAGTATTTATTTATTACTATAGTTTTCAGTTACCTATTAGTAAATTACTTTAGTTTATTGAGCTAGCGAGCGAAGCGTCTCAGTTTCGAGATTGGCCAAAAATGCTTTTGTCCGTCAGTTTGTTAGTTTGTCGGTTTGTTCTCGCCTACAGGTCGCATTTCTCAACCGATTCTCGTGAAATTTTATAAGCAGATCTTTTTGACGATTCAGTTTTTTATAATTTTTCAAAATGGCTGAGATATGGGGTTTTAAAACTTTAAAATAATCATGTTTCAGCCATTTCGAAAAATTATCAAAATTAAAAAAAAAATTTTTGTTACCGTTATTTAGACGCAACTTTTTTGTGTGAACAACTTTTTTATCCGATAAACTTCAACGGATGGGGGGAGTCGCGAGGTTTACAGTTACAGCTCACAGAGCCAGTAGTAAATAGTATTTATTTTGTAAGATCAGACGACATGTTTCCCGATTTGTTGGCTCATTTTGATGACCTTTTGGTTTAAGGCGAGATGGGTTCACAATTTGCAATACTGTGCGTGTTTTTGAAAAATCACTGTTATTATACAGTTTATTCCTCAAAAAATTTACATAAAAATCTTAAGGATTTTCACAGACACCCACAATAGCCAAAACACGATTGAGCATTTTTGGCTCATAGAAAAAAATCATAAACATACCTCTAAATTTGCCTAAATTTGCCTAAATTTGCCTTTATAATTACATATTACTATTTTATACAATCACCTTTTTATATGAAAACTGTACCAAAAATATATTATCTAAATATCTATCCGTTTTGGCTACAAAAAAAGTTATAAATATAATACAAAACTGATAGATATTTATATAATACATTTTTAGGTATAATTTTCATATAAAGAGGTGATTGTCAAGTATAAAATAGTAATATTTATTATAAAGGCAAATTTAGATTTAATTTATGTTTGTGACTTTTTTCTATGACCCAAAAATGCTTAATAAGGTTTTGGGTATTGTGGGTGTATGTAGAAAGCCTTAAGATTCTTATGTAAAATTTTTGATGAATACAATGTATAGTTTAATTACAGTCTTCTATCATATATTCTACGAACGAAGATAACAGTGATTTAAAAAAAAACAGCTTTCTTGGCTCTAAACTGGCGGGGCCTTAAATAACGTTTCTAAGTAAATATAGCTGACGACGACGTGGGAAGATAAATAAGCTCGTAAATCATTTCATGCAAACTGTATCAAAGACCCCTTTTAAAATGGACTTATACTACGAGTATGTCAATATGAATAGGTATACTTTATTTTATTAAACAAGATATACTTAGTTACTTAGTTCTAAAAACAAAACCTGACTACGGAAAAATTCATACTGAAAAGTACATTTATACACATTATGTATCCACATGTTGCTTGTGACCTATTGCGTTTTGGAATGAATTCTCAGATTAAAAGGAAGTAGAGCGGTCGGAACGTCCTTTTGACTCTAAATCTGATCCAATCAGTCCTACCTGCGATTGCACCTTCCGATTTCCTAACTAGGAAAATTGAAAAGTGTAATAACCGCTATAGAGCGATTCAAACATGCGGCACTTTGGAAACGCTCACTAATCATACGCTGTATGAGGGCTGTTTGATAAGTACCCGTTTTCTAAATATATTAATATCACTGGCCGCAAATAAGTATACCACCTTTTTAAGCCATTTTTCAGAGGCGGGAAAATTAAAAAAAATGGCATTCTTTTGTTTTTTTTTCTCATTTGACAACGATTCAGTGAAGGCGTGAACTTAAAATTGTTAAAATGGAAAAAGAACAGTATCGGTCTGTAATTAGATTCTTATTTTTGGAAGGAAAAACATGTGATGAAATAAAAGTAAGAATGCAAGCGGTTTACCATGAATGTGCTCCTTCTATGACAACCGTCAGATATTGGTATAACGAGTTTAAGCGGGGGAGAACAACCGTCTTTGATGAGGATCGCCCAGGCCGGCCAGTTGAAGTTAAGAAAATTGAAAATATCGTTTTAGCCGACCGCCGAATTAAACTTCGAGAAATCGTTGATGCTGTAAATGTTTCAATCGAGAGGGTACAACACATATTAGAAGAAAAATTGGGACTACTTCGGAGCAGTGTTTGGCCGTGTTCAAACGTAACCCGAAGGAGTTTCTGCGTCGTTTCGTACCACTACTACACCCCGGAAATGAAAGAGCAGTCAAAGCAGTGGATTTTACCGTTTGAACCTGCTCCAAAGAAAGCAAAAACCGTCCCATCGGCTGAAAAGGTCATGGCGACCGTTTTTTGGGATTCGCAGGGTATTATACATATTGACTATTTAGAAAAGGGAAAAACAATAACAGGGCAGTACTATGCCAATTTATTGGATAAATTTGACGCCGTGTTGAAGGACAAACTACCCCATTTAAAAAAGAAAAAAGTACTGTTTCATCACGACAACGCCCCGGCTCATTCGTCCAGAGTTGTGACGGCTAAATTAGCACAGTTACGATACGAACTATTATCTCACCCCCCGTATTCTCCAGATTTGGCCCCATGCAATTTCTTTTTGTTTCCCAACCTAAAAAAATGGTTCGGTGGCATGCGATTTGGATCAAATGACGAAGTCATTGCCGCCACAGAGGCCTATTTTAATGACTTTTCAAAATCATACTTTTTGGATGGTTGAGTATAGGTGGAACAAATGTATAGAGTTAAAAGGTGACTACGTAGAAAAATAAATGCATATATACAAAAAAAAATGTTATTTTTTCCATAAACGGGTACTTATCAAACAGCGAGCGAGTCATACGAGGGTATGACTCCCGCGTTCAAAAATGGGTCTCCCGATCCTGCAACGAATAAACATTACAACAAAGTTGTAGGAATAGTTCGATTGCATGGAAATTGAGTGGTGGCCACGCAATCAAACACGTAACTACACTTACTGAAATGCATCGATTTTGGCGATACCGATACAAATACAGTCTATGGTTTGGTTTTGTATATAAATATACGGGTATTGCGGGTATACCCGTACCTATAGATAATCGGAAATCGGAAATGTTTTGTCAATTTTAATTACCTGCGTTTGTTTGTAATTTTTATTGTACAAATAGGTACACATATAAATAAGTACAGATGAAATAAATTAAAATTCGTGTAGGTTTCGCAAAAAAAGAAGAAAAAGCGACCAAGTGCGAGTCGGACTCACCCATGAAGGGTTCCGTAGCAGCAAGTAACATTTTACGATTTATGACGTATTAAAAAATAACTATCTATGATACCGAGACCGCTATAGTTTTAGTTGAAAGTACATACTTTGAGGTATATACCACATTTTTTTCAGAATTATTTTACGAGTAGTAATATTTTTCGAAAGTTACGGTGGTACACATCAAATTTTAACTTTGTATTAGATTATCTCAAGACTGGGGGGTTTGATCTACATAATTTCAAAGCAGTTTTTGTTGCATTTTAAAAGACCTTTTCAACGATACTCCACACGTTGGGGTTAATCCAATTAAATTTTTTAAATTCACTTGTTGTATGGGAGGGGGGCTGAAAAAAAAATTTTAAAAACTAACTTTTGGAACTTCAATATCTATCTCTCCACCAATTTTCGTGTCAATCGGTGCAGTAGCGGAGGAGTACGAGCCCGGACGGACAGACGGACGGACGGGCATGACGAAACTATAAGGGTTCCTTTTGGACTACGGAACCCTAAAAAAACGTATTCGAAAGCATTTTTGGACCTCTCTCTTTCAGCTTGGGCAATTAAATGATTCGGTCGCGCTTCGCGTTTGCTTGGTCCATTTTCTCAATATAATTTGGCATTTTCTATTTCTACATGTAACAATCAACACAAAATTTGGAAAAGGAAATATGTAAAAAAATTTAGTCAATCCAAAAAAAAACATTTGTTTAGAAATCAGTAGTACCTATTTCGGATGTTTTTCTTTTAACAACGCGAAGAGAAAAACAACAATGTTTTCAATACCTCTTATTTTGGGTTATTCTCAAAGCAGGTATTCCATTTAACATTCGCGCTACAACTGCATTTCCAAAGAGGGTTGACGGCTAACGTCGAATGCAGTTGCAGGTAAATGCAGTTGTAGCACAAGATGTTTATGCTTAGTCCTTTCTAGCCGCATACAAAAAACACGGTTTCCAGCCGCATCGCCTATTGATATGATTCCTCAGGATTTTCACCCAATTCCAGAGGTTACAATTGGCTATATTTTCATCCGGTCAACTTTTCATTCGTTGATTAATTTTTTTTTTTTTGTTAGTTAAATCATATCGTTTCTAATATTTATACTGAATATGGACATTATTTATTTTGTTTCTAGCACGTCAAGGTTATATAAAAGGCGGTCGTAACACACACTACAGCCAATATATTAATCAGTGTGGTTTGTCTTTATATATTTATTTATTATTTGAACTATTCCTGCTATTACTTCTCGATTTCAACTCAGTGAAATTTCAGATCAATCGAATGATGGGAAGTGGGTATTAATTTAGCTTGCAAGAATTGATTGAATGACGCAGACAACGGGACAGGTGAAAATAAATAAAAACTCGTAAAAATAATCTCCAATGTTTTCCAAACCCTTGATAGGTAGGTACCTATATTTCCGATCTGCGTAAATGAGGAAGCCACTAGCAATTCTTCCCTTTTAATTTTATTAATATAAGGCTAAACGGGTTAAACCTTCGAAAACAAAGCAATGTGTAATTATGGTGAAATTTTTATTGCTTTACACTCTAATTATCAGATATCAGTAGATTTAAATGATTAATGACCGACTTGCTGCGACGCGTAGGTTCTAAGCCTAATAGGGATTACTATTACTATGATAATAATATTGACATTCCATGGTATTATCAACGATTATTGAAGTAAACATACCTTAACCTAGTAACAGCAAAAAAATAGAACAAATCTAACTTAAGTACGGGCGTGGGGAGATGGCGCGACTGGGTGGCCGCCCGCGGGCTCCGAACATGAGGGGCCGCTGGCGGGAATCTTATATAAACGTAGATACTTTCCTACATGTGAATCTAACGTTATCGAAGCCTAGAAGAAAACCATGCGTTAAAATAACCTCAAGAAATCTTTGCGTCCTAAATCTATAAGGTGTATTTTTAATTATTTATTTTGAGATAGGCGTTATATGCGATCAAATTACTACTTTCACTATGTGATAAACTCTGAAATTCAGTTTGTTTTATGATTTTACAAATAATCTTTATATATTGCAATCTAATCTTTAGCAGGTTCATAGTGACAGTTGCTCGTATTCATGGACTGAACATAGGTCAACATAATATAAAGTAGGTCACACAGATGTAAATCTAGCTAGATCCGAACATATTATATATAAATGGGAAATTCGATGTTAAGAACACGTATATAAAATATACGACTTATCCACTACGCCATAGCATTCGTTGACATCTTGACAAATTATTCAATATCAATATAATCATGACATACGTCACCAAACACGAGACACATTAAATAAGGTACCTTTTTAACCATTCATGCTGCAAAACTAATATAGTTGTTGTTACTCAAAGTATAATTTAAAATGTCTAATAAATATATATCTGTGCGAAGCCGGGCGAGCTGCTAATAATACAAAATGTCTTTTTTCCATTGCTCTTCGTAACTCTTCACACAAATAAAAATGCCATTTTCTTTTGCATTTCTTTTTTTGGTGATTAGGGCGCCAAAACAAACTTGCCCAAAGACACGATAGTGTTACAACCATCACTCATATAAATGTATGTTATCAGTTGGCCGCGATGTAACCATACCACCGTGTGATCTATTTAAATGAGCCATACAAGGTCATCGCGTTTTTTCTTCATTATCTGAGAGAAACATGTCAAGTCAATAAATGTTTTCATGAATATTTATTTCTTTGACTTTTAAACGTAGAAATGTAAGTTTGATTTGTGGCTGTATACAACGTGCGTAATAAATTGAACCACGACTATACTAGATCACTGAATGAATGATAATGAAATTACAATTTAAAAAAATGCATTGCAAGTGTGTAGCCGCCCGGGAAAGTATAAATATGTCGATCTTTTTAGTTTTTGCCTTTATATAATCATTTATTCATAAATAACATTATTAAATTAAGTGTGAATATGAATATAATACGAAACCAAACTATATCTAAAACCTAAAAAACTTTTTGACTGTTATTTTAATATCATTATATAGGCTGACTTTTTAACCACCAGTCAAATTTTTGGAGCAAGTCCAGTCCATGGCACTGAACTGCTTTCCATAAAAACAATTAACGAAAAACTAAAATAAAAATTTGCCTGCCCATACAAATCAGCGCTCAGCCAAACGGATTTTGTATGGAAGGACGAAAAATTTTTATCGATTTTTAATAACTTTTTTTATAGAAAGTAGTTCAGTATCATGGACTGAACTTGCTCCAAAAATTTGGCTGGTGTTTAAAAAGTCAGCCTGTATACTATAGTGATCTAGTATATCCGGTGGTTCGATTTATTACGATACGCATAAAGTAAGATAACACGTTGTATAAAGTGTACCTAAAATAGAGCAACGTTAAACGCACGCAATATTTTTAATAATAGTTCTGGATTTTTTCTTCTCTTGGTATGCAATCTTTAGAGAAGAAAAAGTTGGATAGCGTACTCCGGGCTTTGAAGTAGTACTTACAGCTAAGAATGTAACCTGGGAACGCGTTAAAAATAAAAAAATAAAAATTAAGAAACATTAGAACCTACATCTGCCTACAAAAGTCGTTTTGGTGTTGCATCGATTCCAGTTCTTACCTATGGCACGAGTATGGCCTATTGGCCACCTTCCGAACCGCGTATGACATCATTTCATTGCATTGTCACCAATTTACATGTCTATGCAAAATTTTTGCGCAATAAAATATATAAGCATTTAGATGTATGGACAACTTATTTACTTCTATATAAATAGTATAAATATATATATATCCCAACTAATATTATAAATGCGAAAGTGAGTTTGTATATTTGTTTGTTTGTTAGTTACCTCTTCACGCTTTATCTACTGAACCAATCTTCATGAAAATTCGCATACACATAGTTAGGAGTACTGAGAAGGACATAGGGTACCTTTCATCCCGGAAAAAAGTAATATTCCCGTGGGATACGCGAGCGAAGCCGCGGGCAAAATCTAGTAAATAATATAAATATAGGATATAGACACACTTCTTGTTCCCGGTTGCATAGGCACACAGCCGGCTGCTTGAAGCCCGGGGTGCAGTTTGCTGCTTTTTCGACGCCAAAAATAAATGCATGTCAATGGTTGGTTACCCAACGATGCCAAAGACCTTGCGAAATGGCGTAGAAATAGCCGTAATATAGTTTTACGACCGGCAGCCTCTTTGGGAATGCATTTGTGCGAAAAGTTTTACAACCGGCCACCGCCCGACGGTAACCCTTCTTGGGAATGCAGTTGAAGCACTAAGCACTGTTCTTATTCCTCTATTCGTCTAAGCCTAAGTTAAAACTAAATTAGAACTAATATTTTTAAGGCCGTACCTGAATTTTCCGGGGTCCAGTGCTGCCCCCATTTAAAATAAACCATTTCAAAGAAAACGGAGACATTATTGAAAATTTTGCTACTACCAAGTGCTAGATAACCTTTTAAAGTATTTTATGAACTACTGTTTACAGTTTAAAGTGACAACGTTAAGCTTTACTACGCACATTTGCGAAAAACGGCCACTTTTGGCAAATGTGCGTAGTAAAGCTTAACGTTCTCATTATAAACTGTAAACTGTAGTTCATAAAATACTTTGAAGGGTTATCTAGGACTTGATAGTAGCAAAATTTTAAATAATGTCTGCGTTTTCTTTGAAATGGTTTATTTTAATTGTTAGAGCGAGAGAGACCGACGGAACGCTTCAGCACCGGTCAACCGAAGCATACGCATGTGAAACAGTTCTTAAAACATTTAACTTTACACTTACTGAAACAGACACTAAAATAATAATATAATAAATTATTGATACGTTTTCAAAACAAAAAACCGACTTTGATACCAGAAAAGCTAAATATCATTATATAAATATTACATTATTTTCGTTTGAAAACAAACCACTCAACCGATTTTAATAAAATAAAATAAAAAATGGTATTTTTTGATGTAAGTATATTATTGTTTTTGCGCCGCACAATTTTCTCTGCTTATCCCTATGGTTGACTGGGAGAAAATGCGCTTAGTATTAAGTCCGCCATTTGTTAAAAGTATATTTTTACTTTGGAACAATAAAGTTTATAAATAAAATAAAAATAAAACCGGCCAAGTGCGAGTTAAACTCGCGTGGAGAGGGGGTTCCGTACAATTGATTGAATTCTTATAGGTTTTCCTGTAATCTAAAAGCAATGAAATATACTTCGTAACTTTAAAAAAAAAAATTAAGCTCAGTATTTTCGGAGATCGGGGGGGGGGGGAAGGGTTACAATTTTCGTCTTCTTTCATGAATAAAATCAAAACTATTTATTTTATAATTATAACAAAAATATATTTGTCATAACGAGCCCTTTCATTTGATATATGACACAGTAAGATTTGCAAAACTTTTTTTTTCATTTTCCCAGTTTATCTCCCGAAAATGACCCTTATTTAAAAAAAAATATTTATTTACTGTGCACATATGTGTTTGGGTCATAAGATTACACCATCCTACCAAATTTCACCTGATTCGGTCCAGTAGATTCGGAGCAAATTTGCTGTGACAGACGGACGGACAGACAGACGCACGAGTGATCCTATAAGGGCTCCGTTTTTTATTTTTTTGTACGGAGCCCTAAAAACGATATATAAATAAACATAAATAAGCTATTACTTATTTTATTGAAACTGGTCAACCGGTTTAGTCAAGGTAATAGTAAAATATGAAAAGACGATCGATCCTTTCCGACTATATTACTCGTACAAGAGTAAACTGTTTAACAATATTCATAATAAGCTATTATTTACATTTTATCTTTGTTAGTCTTCTTCGTCTAAGCGCATTCCCGGTTGCATCCTCAGCTGTACTGCTTCGGAGCCCGGGGTGCGCTTTCCCGTTTTTTCTTCTCCAAATATAATATGTATGGCAATGGTCACCCAAGTATGCCAAAAGCCTTGTAAAATGGAGAAGAAATAGCCGGATCACTTTCAATGATTTGGCTATAGTTTTACAACCGGCCGCCTGCCTGACGTCAACCCTCTTTGGGAATGTATTTGTTCGAAAATTTTTACAACCGGCCGCCGCCCGACTTTAACCCTCCTTGGGAATGCATTTGTAGCACGAGATGTTTGTGTTTAGTCCTTTAGTCACCTTATGACATCCACAGGAAGAGGTGGAGTGGTTACTTTGGTAGTAAGCTCATAAAAAGGAATGTTGTAGGCAAATAGTCACTTTTCAAGTTGTTTGACCTTATAGTCACAATTAGTGTCAGTAGAAGACGCAGCTAATATTCTTATAAATCAGCGTATTACGTAAGTGTTTAGTTTTAACACTGATTATGTGTGAACGGTAGTTTTCGTATCGTGTTACTATAATATTACTAGCAGTCACCCGCGAATTGGCCCGCGTTATTCTCATGTTTTCAGGATAAAAAGTATCCGATATTTTGATCTAATCATTCGACATGTCAAATTTCATGCTCTTTTGGCTTAAAAGCGTCCGGACCGTTCAAGTATAACGCAAGCAGAATTTGAGTCATTGTCAGCAAAAGTAAGCAAATCTCTTGTCCCCCCCCCCCCCCCTTCTATGCTTACCTGCGTAAGCATTGATATATATTTTTTTTACAAAATCTGCTACAAATAAGTAAGATTGTTCGTATACACCCTTATTTTTAAATTAGTACACAAATTTTAAGGGGTGATTCAGTCCATCATTATGAACAACTTTTTGCAATAAATGTATATCGAAATACGAAAAAAAAATTCACTTCCCATAGTAACTAGATCACGTGACTACTTCGATTTGTATGAAAAGTGAATTTTTTTTCGTATTTCAATATACATTTATTGGAAAAAGTTGTTCAAAATGATGGACTGAATCACCCCTTAAAATTTGTGTACTAATGTAAAAGTAAGGGTGTATACTTATTAATTTTACTATATGTATAATTTCAATCCAAATTACAAAAAAAGTTAAGAAATGTCAAAAATAACTAAAAAAGATTGCTGACGTAATAAAAGTCCAGGCCCTCCCCTATGCCAACAAAAATGTGGCACTCCGGGAGTGGCGACAGAAGTGAACACTTGAACAAGGTGGTGTCGGTTACAGTGTCGCGAGTTCAATGGTTTTGCCCAACTGAACCCAATTGAAAAATGCCCAACGCGCCGAAGTTTTCACTTTAATAAGCACCAACAAATCAATTTTAATTTTACCACCCCTTTTTAATGCTTACGTACTACTTACTTGAACGGTACATACCGACTTGCAAAAGTAGTATATATAATAATAATATAATTGAAAGGATTTCTAAGGCATACCTACATGCCTTAAAAATCCTCGCAGATGTTGAGAACAACAGATCTACTAAAGATGCGTCACATTCTGATCAATGGTTTTGAAACGCATTGAGAACAAGCATACAGACATATTTTTTTATTTATATAGATGATGAGTATTATAAATTTGGAGAGTGACGGCACCATTTGCTGTGCGAGATGAGGCTTGTCTTGAGTCAATGTGTGTGACTCAACCAGACGAGCAACTTTTTGGTCGGTCGATAGTTGGAATTTCTGTCAGTTTGTAGAAATCAAAATATCACAGTAAAATATTGTTCAACTTCAAATACAAATCCCATATTAGTTTATATCAGATCTAATTGGGCAGTTTCCTGTGTCAAAAACTGGGGTCAGAAATAAATTATTTGGTACTGTTATGAGATTAAAACATCACAAAATAATGTCACTTGTCATTGATCACTTTCAATTTGAACGTGATTTTAGATTTATTAATGGAAACGGATATTAAGAGCGCTTTTTGACTTTAAGAAACTATGACGTCACAGTCCGATTTTTCATACAAATGTCTTAGAATATATTTGTTTTGATGTTTAGAAAAAAGTTTCTGATCTGACTTGTTGGCAACTAGCGGATTTACGCTACCTATGTAGACACGGTGCTTCTGCCCCTGCGGCGCCGCGCACTTGAATTTTGAATGCATTTGTATAGGCACATGTGATCATTATCGTTGTTGAAAAATCGCTGGATGCAAAGTCGCCGACACCTAAACTATAAGTATCTCGTTTGTGTCGCGCTCATGTCCGCCGTAAAATTGAGTAGAGGCCATCGCCTCACCTCTTGACCCATGGCGGAAGGCGCTTTGTATTTACGCGTTTGCAGGGCTGCTACACTCGTAATTTATAGCTTTTTAATCCGGTGAAAAACATATTTTTATGACCATAAGTATTTAATTTCTGTTGTTCTGTAATAAGAAATCATTCTAGGTAGAGATATTCTATCAATAACAAAAAATATGTGGTTTGACCTTTCCTAATTCCATTGCTAGGCATCTTGTCAATATCCGAAGCATTAGTGATAAATAAAAGTATAATTATCATGTTTTTGGCGTGTCCTAAAGTTGAAGATTCGTATCAAAACAGAATTTGTATGCAAAGTGGACAGATGCGAGCCGCTGGTGATGGGATGACGCGGCGTCAAGGTGAACTGCCTACGACCGGCACCGCTACCACGTCCTGCCATGCCGACTCGCCGGCTCAAACAACCCTTTATCTCTTACAATGCTACGAACAATTAGTATAACCGTTAATACGGGCGCGACACAGATTCGTGCGCGGCGGGAGGCAATCGCATAAAATATAATAGCAGACGCGTGCTGCTCTTGCTCAATCGCAAGTAAGGATGATCCGTGTCGCGTGGTGGGCAGGCTTGTTCGCGCTCGCGAGCGCGCGCCTCTACGACAACTGCGAACTCGCGCGGGAACTGCAGGAGTACGGCGTCCAGCGCGAACACATTTCCACCTGGGTGTGCATCGCCTTCCACGAGTCCCGCCTCGACACCGCCGCACAGAACCACGGCAGCGGCGACCATGGCATCTTCCAGATCAGCGAGCTGTTCTGGTGCGGGCCCGGCAAAGCCTGCGGCGTACCCTGCTCCGCTTTCAGAGACGACGACATCAAGGATGACATCAAGTGCTCTCTTCAGATCTACGAGGAGCATACGCGATTACAAGGCGACGGCTTTCTCGCGTGGGTAGTGTACCCACAGCATTGCAAGCAAAACACCAAGAAATATCTAGCTGAATGTGATGGCCTTCCCAAGAATACTGTAACGAAAAGTTTACATAAAACTAGCATTGTCGACCTTTATGAGAGGAACGCAACTGCTGAGCGCTCCTTCGAACCAATTACTCGAACGCTTCAGAATAACTTCTATCGTGATACACAAAAGCCGTCATTCTTAGCAGTCAGTGATATTTTCAAGGATAACTTTAGGTATGACTTCGAACAAGCTGCACGACCCAGGAATTGGATAGATTACAAAATAGATAACGTCGACGATTTAAAACTTCCTCAAATCGGAAGTAGATTGGATACACTTCCAACTACAATGAGAGCTACTACTACTACGACTGTTCGGCCGATTGTGCCCTGGAGAGTGATTGAGAGCAACCAGTTCCGGAACAGAATCCCTCAAATCGAGGAGGTGTCCTCGGGATCAAGCTTCGACAAAAATTTCGGAGTAACAAGATATGATAACAAGTTGACGTCAAAGTTTACTTTCAATCCGAAACCAACGCAGCCTACAGTGTATTCCCCTCCGACATTTAGGCCTACCTCTCCCGCAACATACCCACGGACAACACGAACCCTGAGTACGTACAAATTTCCCAGTGAGCGATCAACATTCAGCCTTCAAACGTCATCCGCACCGTTTCCGACAAGATTACCTTTCAACCAAGTATCGTTTCGACGGAATTCAGCTATAGAAGTGACACCACGACCGACCTTAACTACTAGAGCCTTTAACCCTCCAACTACGAGGGTATTTAACCCTCAATGGACCACAGCAAAGCCAATAACGAGGGCACCTTCAACCCCATCGAGGTTAGCCAGTGTCAAACCGACGCAGTCAATTTTCGACTTGTATCTAAATCCCACAAAGCGACCTCAAATACCGTCCTACAGATTCGATTCGAATAGCGACAGTCCATTCAGATTGAAGATATTTTCTGGAGGCACCACCACACACCCTCCGTCTTGGTCATTTAGGGGTTAGTTATTAGTGAATATTAAAATAATGACAAAAGTTTTAAGTATTTCATTGCTTATTTTACCTGCCTATTTGCATTGCCCCTTCAAGTTATTTGTTTTGTTTTTTTCCAGTGTCCCTTCAAGTCTTACTTTATAAAAAAATATAGTGCCGATTTGTCATTAACAATCTGTAAGTATAAATAATTTAACTACTAATTTAGCCAAACCTGAATCGAAAGTTTATAACCACATATAGGTAAATAAAATAATATAATCAATATATTTTTGCGAAGGACAAATTAGCAGTTTTGCCTATTAATCATATTTTCTATACATGTCACAGATTGTATTTACGATTAATTGTATAATACACTATAATGTGTGTGATTTAATTTTGTATTTATGTATAAAATAAAATGATAACTCGTGTGTATGCGGAAGCGAGGTAATTATTTACTGATTATTACTGCCTCTTGAGTCTTGGATGTTGAGCATGGCAGAATCAATACACTCTTTACTTTGTGATGATATGCTAAGCGATTGTATATTAAGTAACTATGTATATATGTACGACTACGCACATACTTACATACACAATAAAAATAGTGGGTAGAGTAATACATATGACCCTACCTACGCTATTTTTATTTATATTATTGTAATTTTTAAAGTACTTATACACTGCTTGAATCTAGGCCAAGTAAAGATATTTGAATACCATGATTTAATACTTTATTCTGAGAAAAAATATTATTTTGATGATGTAATGTTATAATTAATTAAGCAATCGAATAAGTAGTCATTCATTTAAATCAAATACAGGCATCTACATTACGAGTATATGTAAAATTTATTTTAATTATGAAAAAAAATTAAAAAAACTAACGATACTAGTAACGTGTTTCGTAACGACGACTGCTGAGAAGAAACTTATTTACACAGTAATTATTGTGCGCATACTCTTCAAAAGGGCTACAATTATAACGGGTTTTTTTTTATCGTTATAAAGGCGGCAAACGAACAAGCGGGTCACCTGATGGTAAGTGATCACCACTGTCCATGGACAACTGCAACACCAGGGTGTAACAAGAGCGTTACCGGCCTTTCAGGTAGATATAGACTCGTTTTTTGAAGGTTTCAATGTCTTATCGGTTCGGGAACACCGCTGCAGGAAGTTGATTCCACAGTTCGGTCGTACGTGGCAGAAAGTTCCTTTTAACACGAACGGTGGTTGATTGCCGAATATCTTAGTGGGGTGGATAAAATATGAAAAAAAATTTAGCTACAAAGATAATGTCTACGTCTAAATAATTTAAACAAAATATTGCGACCTTATTTCTGGTCTCCTTCATACTGATGAAAGAAAGAAAGAAAGTGAGCTTTGAAAATAACTCACTTTCTGAATGCAAATGTTTTTTTTTTATTTTAAAAACATCAAAATCAGTATATATTATGTGTGCATAGAATATTTCAGAATTTTCCTCGATTTCTAGAGGATTCCATCATTAGATCTTCATCTGGTGACAATGGGACCAACTTGCATGTATATTGTATGAATATGATACAAGTTGGTCCCTTTGCATCGAATTATAATCTCTAGAAATCGAACGCTCCTACATTCACCGCTTCGATTCTGATTCCATTTACGCAAACAAACTAACACTAATTACAACGAGACACTCAAACACACACATAGACAAAAATGCATGCGATTGGTCGCGACAAGGTCACGCACGCGTCATCGCCCTGTCAGTCAAGCAGCCGCCTCCCCTGTAGCCGGCTTAGAGGCCGATTATTAAAATGTCTATTTACTTACATATGAAAGGCGAGTCCTGTGTTTTTCATGTATGTATGGCTTCTACGCCACTTCACGGCACATGACGGCATTTTTAATGAATCGATTATCGCAAAAACACAGCATTATTCCCAAAGGAAACTTTTTGCGACGCAACCGCACGACTCGAGTATCATGGCGAACTGTCGCGCCGCGCGGTTCATATTTTAAGCCCCGCCCGCCGCGGTACATATCGCGTGGAATGATTTTTTGGGATTATTTACACTTCTAGGGATTATTATTCGTAGTCCCATTGTCACCAGGTGAAGATCATTCAATTTAAAAAAAATCTAAATCGGTCGAAAAACGGAAAAGTTACTGAGGAACATACATTATATAAAAATAGTATCGTTGAGTTAGTATCCCATAACACAACTTTAAAACTTACTTTGGGGCTAGCTTAATCAGTGTGATTTGTCCCCATATATTTATTTATATTTATTATTTATTATTATTTAGAGCCCACTAGATCCCATTGTTGGGCAAAGGCCTCCCTCTCAGCTCTCCATTCCTCTCTATCTTGCGCTTTTACCTGCCAGTCTGGTCAGTAGGCGTCTAGGTCGTGGCGCATTTCACGCCGCGGTAGGAAAATATGTATATGTAAAAAAATATATAGGTTGTACATTTGGTACGAAACCCAAAAAACAAATTGAATTTTCATACAAACTGATCAGCTGATCGAGTCAATTTGAATGAAAATCCGAATTTTATTTTTGGCAGTTTGGGAATATTGTAGAACAAAAGTTGTTCAGTTTCATGAACTGAGTTACAACCTGTAAGGTTTTGCGTTGTATATGGTGAGATAATCGGGCGAAACGAAGTTCGCCGGGTCAGCTAGTATAATATACAACAAAGTGGCTTCCCGCCGCCGTCTATCCCTCTGTATCTCATACCTGCGTAGTTACGAGTGCGCTTATGCCGGCTGTACACACTCGCTGTGAGCGCCTCGCCGAGAGCGTCTCGGCCGAGAGAAGGCTCTCGACGATAGTATACCTGTACACACTCGCGAGAGCCAATGGGACTTGAACATAGTGTATATATTCTTTGACTTGAACGAGATTCTTTGACTCTAGCGCTAAGTGACCGCGACCGACCTAGGCGAGGCGAGCGAGACGAGAGCACCATGTACACACTCACCCTGTCTCGCTTGGCGAGTGTCATGTGTGTTTATTTATTTTATACTCGGCATTATTAAACTATGCAACGATCGCATGGGTAGAGAGAGTGATTTAAGAGGAAAATTTATTTGTGCAAACCATCGACATAAATATTACGTAAGTACATATATCTCGTTGGTGCAAACACTCGAGCAAATGAAAAGCAGACCGCTAGTAAATTATAAAAGCTGGTAAATAAAATATTCAATAAATTTATTCAAAACTTCTAATTCATATTTATAAATAAAATATACTTATTCTTCCATGCTGGTCTGGGAGAAAAGAAAAAACTTGTACCGGCTGCTTCTCTTCCCGCGCAGATCGTAAAACCCGAACTTTTTTTTTATGTCATAGGACGGCAAACGAACAAGCGGGTCACCTGATGGTAAGTGATCACCGCTGCCCATGGACAACCGCAACACCAGGGATGTAACAAAAGCGTTACCGGCCATTCAGGAGGGAGAGGGATGGGGGGCTCCGGCTCTCTCACTCACCGAACGAAACATAGAAGCGGTGAAGCTACTACTCACACGTCGATTTTCTGTGAGAGTGTGGTACTTCCCCGGACGAGCCGGCCCATTCATGCTACTAGCAAAACTGAGTATTGCCGGTAGCGTGGCTCTACCACAACTAAAAAAATCGACGATCGAAGGAACAGGCGAACTTGCGTATCATGTTAATAGCCCATCACTACTTTAATTCCTTTTTCGACCTTCTTTTCCACCATGTCGATAAAAGTGGGTCCTTTAGGTCTGAAGCAGCACAGCTGAAGATGCAACCGAACGCGCGCAAAGATGAAGATTGAATTGAACTTTATAAAAAAATGCTTTATTTGAGGAGTGTCTTCCATATCTTTAACATTCTTCATCATAATATCTTCACCAAATTAATATGAGACCAGCGAGATACTATTAATATGAGACCATCGAGATACTATTAAGTAATATGAGACTAGCGAGATACTATTCATATGAGACCAGCGAGATACTATTAGTATGAGACTAGCGAGATACTATTAGTATGAGACTAGCGAGATACTATTAATATGAGACCAGCGAGATACTATTAGTATGAGACTAGCGAGATACTATTAGTATGAGACTAGCGAGATACTATTAATATGAGACCAGCGAGATACAATGTACTTTATGTCAATGTATGAGACCAACTAGGTAGTAAAGGCTTTTTAGTAATCAAAATTTATTCACATTTGAGAAATATAGCGTTAACATACATACAAAATATAATACAAAAAAAAACATACAGTCAAATTTATAACCTCCTCCTTTTAATTTGGTTAAAATAATTTATTCTTGAACACAATTAGCAGCTTAGTGTCGTCTTGTTTTTTGGAGATCTTGTTCTTGGTCAATCTAGTTTTTAATCTGTACACCGAAGGTTCAGTAACAACATTCTCAGTAGTTTTGAAATGGTTTCCTTTTAGCTTTCATAAGACTCAATGTTATTGCCATTTACACAATGGCAATAAAATTGAGAAAACAAAGAAAACGTGGGTAAAAATTGTAGTATCTTTTTGTATGTTTCGTAGAATAATCTATTTTGTGGGCGTCTTTAAAAATTCGAAATATACAGGGTCTAACTAAATATACTGAAACTATTTTAAGGGTGAATTCAGTCCATGATACTGAACAACTTTCCCCAGGGAACATAGGTATATCGAAAAATGAAAAATAATTTCTTTTTTCAAATCAAAAATTCAATTTTTGTCTCATACAAGTTCGCCGATCAGCTGATCCGAGTTTCTATGGAAAGCAAAAATTTTCTTTTCATATTGTGATATGTGTTTCTTGGGGAAAGTTGTTCAGTATTATGGACTTATTCTACCATTAAAATAGTTTCAGTATATTTTGTTAAACGTTATACCTATGGACCCCCGCCCCCCTATCTTCTTTCCCACTTTATCCCAATGTACGTGATAGCAAAACAGTATATGAATCTTTTCTTACAGTAACAATTACTTTATACCTAACGGGGCAGACAGAGCGTAGGTTAGTGCCACTTTAAGCGTGACGGTAGGCGTCAAGATTCTAAGGATCAGAATAGTGATAAATTGCTAGCAAAGCACATGCGGCTAGCCGCATCGCCTATTGATTTAGATTCTTGCCCATTCCATTGATCGGCGAACTGCGCGGCAAGAGAAGCATTCTACGTTTTTTTATTTCCTCCCAGTCGCTATTGACTATCACGTCATTCATTTATCCCTAATGTGGCAGACAAAGCACTTAGAGCCGCAAGACACAAAGCCCACTTTTAGCTTTATAGTGGGCGAGAAAATGGAAAAAGGAATCTTTAATAGTAATGGGTTGCTTGATGGGTCTATAAGGCGGTTACCCCACTGCACCGCGCACCGACGTGGAGCGCGATTTCTACATACTGACGCTCCCGAGGCGGTGCGCGGTGCAGTGGAATCGCCGCCTAAATACTGAATTTTGAGGACGCACACAAAATAGGTTACTCTACGAAACATACAAAAATATGAAAAATCAAACTACAATTTAGATGATTTGTATTTTCGCCCATTTTCTCGATCGGTTTTTACGATTACGCGCGAAGAGAAGCAGCTGGTACATTCTAAGTGTTTTCTTTTCTCCCAGACCAGCATTGAAGAAGACGCTAGTCTGGGGACACACAGGTATGGCACTTCATAGAAGCGGAGTATCATTTATGCCTACACTACTACAAACGAAACTATACTCGTACATCCGTGCACACGTCAATGCGTGTGTGTTCGCCCGCTCTCGTCCCTCGACAAGGTGAGAACAGGGAGAGGTGCGGGGACGGGGATGCGGACGCATATTACGCGGGACCTTAGGAGATTCCATTCTGTATGAATCCCATGCTGGTCTGGGAGAAAAGAAAAAACAAACAATGTACCAGCTGTTTCTCTTCCCGCGCAGATCGTAAAAGCCGATCGAGGGAATGGGCAAGAATCTGAATCATATCAATAGGCGATGCGGTTAGCAACCCATCACTATTATGATTTCCTTTTTCCACCTTCATGCCCACCATCACGCTAAAAGTGGCCTTGGCCTTGCCAACCTAGGCTCTGTCTGCCCCGTTAGGGATAAAGGCGTGATAGTGTATCAGTATGTATTCTATATTGTATGTGAAAATAATTATGTGGTCTGGGCGAAACTTTTCCTATGCTCTACAAATACGAGTATATCAATAATGAATATTCATGCATTTACCGGCGATGTTCATTAAAAGTTGTCAATAATGTCACACCTGTCGGGGAGGATGTGCGGTAAATTGTGGCCATGAATAACTTTAATCAAGCGGGCATTAATTTAGTAGATACTTTATGGTAATATGTTTTTGTGACGGAGAATCTGAAAAGCGGATCGATAATCTTAGGAAAATTATGTAATGCTAGTCACACTTGCGTTTTTACCCGACTATGGCGAATTAAATTAAAATAACAGCCAAAAACAAAAACAAAATTCGACATTTCCATACAAAAGTGTGTAGCCGCTCAGGTAATTTGTATGGGAATGTCGAATGTTCTCGTTTAATTTAAGTTTTTAGTTAGTATTAATTGTCCTTATTTAGTTTTAACCATACATCAATATTTATGTTGTAAGTAAAGCAAGTTTGTTAGTTAAACAACGAAAAATATATAACTAAGTAGTAATCAGAAAATCTAAATTAGTAAGTCTATACAGATAAAACAAAAGTATACTTTTTGATCTTATTATCCACTGTGCTGTGAATTTGCGAATAAGTCCAAGCAAAAAGGGTTAAGTAGTGGTTAAAAAAAAATAAAACACTGGCACTGTGTTTTTCCTTTACATAGTTATTATTATATTATTTGAATATGAGATACTATACTTGCTGGTTTTTGGTAAAAAACTAAAAGTTCTTGGTAAGTTCTTTGGAACATCGTATAAAGTCATTTTCTATAAGTACATATGCATGTACATATTTTTGAATAGGTATTATTTTTTTTTATGTGTTTTTGGTGCAATAAAGTGTTACTTACCTACTTTCTTATATGAACTTGTCTATAATTAAGCATTATAATCAATTAAATGCAATTATTTTACCCAACTTTACAAATTGCCTAGTATATCTGATTGGATAGTCAAAGATATCTGACTGGACCCTTTTAGTTGGACGCCCACATTCGATGATCTAACATTCGACATTTGATCTTAAATCTTGAACGTGAATTTCGAACAGTCGTATTTTAAAAATCAAGAATCAAATGGCCCGAGTAATGAAGAATATGCGTGCAATTTTTTTTTATATTTGATCAATTAATAGTTCTCATCGAGAAATAGCCGCAAAAAATAAATTACTGCTGAAAAACATGTATATGGTGTACAAAATATATATTAAAAATATCAAGTACATTGTAAAAAGTAAAACGCGCCATTTTAAAACTACAATATACGCAGACATCCCGTTTTTACTTCTTGTTTCTTATTATACCATGCTTTCTTCTGCCAGAAGTTTCTTCTGTCTCTAGCTAGGTAATTTTACGGCTCTAGATACAAGTCCTTTAGAGCCTTCCATCTTTAATTTTGTTCTTTATTCCTAATCCTAACAAGACAATCAAAGGGTGGTGCAGGCCTTTGACTGCTGCAAGGGAGTTTCTGGCGAAAAATCTATATTAATGGACTCGCCATTGGTTTACATAGACGATTGAGTGGCGGACGACGCCCGAAGACGCCCACAAGTCCGCAAAATAAATATCACTACAGCCGTACTATGACTGTCCACTTTAACAATTTCACACATTGTTCATGTCATGAGCATTTATAACACCAAACAACACCAATTTCATATTATAAAGTCTAATAAAATCATTTTTTAAAATAATTTAAAGCAAATCCCAAGCCCCAACCAAACCCCTTGACTTCCCGCCAAAAACTCTCCTCTAGCCAGGTATATTTTTTTTATTAAATAATTTTACGGCTTTGGATACAAGTCCTTTATAGCCTATCTTTAATTTTGTTCTTTATTCCTAATCCCTAACCTAACCTAATCCTAACAAGTTACAATCAAAGAGTGGTGTAGGCCTTTGACTGCTTTAAGGGAGCTTCTAGTGACAAATCTGTACGAGTCCACTGGTTTTCATAGACGACTGAGTGGCGGACGACGCCCGAAGACGCCCACACAGTCCGCAAAACAAATATCACTACAGTCGTACTATGACTGTCCACTTCAACTATTTTACACATTGTTCATGAGCATGAGCATTTATAACACCAAAAAACACCAATTTCATATTGTAAAGTCCATTAAAATCAATTTGCAAAATAATTTAAAGCAAACCCCAACCGAACCCCTTGACTTCCCGCCAAAAACTCCCCCTCTAGCCAGGTAGCTAGAGACAGAAGCTGTCAACGCTCTGTGTCAACGCATGTTTTCCTTTTTTGGTTATGTTCACTATTATCAGCCAGTAATGTTTAAACCTCCTTATTAAAGTACATACAATACCCGGCACATAAGTTGACCCAAAATGGCGGCTCTGCGCAGGTATAATTATTAGAGGAAAAAGTGTGCGCAGTGACCGCCATTTTGGGTCAACTTATGTGCCGGGTATTGTACATCTTGGATGTCATCGGTAGTCAAACTACATGGACAGTCCTACCGAACGCACCCGAACGTAGATTTTGTCGTCACCTTTTGTTTGTTAAAAGTTCCCGCGCAATATTTGCAAAATTTCAATAATTTATTTTTCATTCAAAAAAGAGTCGATAAGAAAAATATTTAGCTGGGCGTGATATCGTATTAATAGATATTTGTAAATATAAGCCGGATTGGTATTAAGTACATGCATATTCCTCATTGCGATTGACGTATAGGAAAATTTAAATATTCCTATTTTTCTAATTATCCCAAGGCATTTACATTACTTACATTACATTTAACTTATAAATAAAAAAATAAAAATAAAAACATTATTCAGAATTAAATACATATACTATACACTGTACAAACATAATAAAATATTTTAAAAAAATACATAAATAAAAAATGAACTTAAAATACAAACTTTACTTTGCATCGCTGACACATCTAGAATAAACATCTTTCATCCGTGTGTTGCCGGGTGGGATCGTAGTGCACAGTCAATGACGAGCGACGACGTCACTCTAATTCTACCCACCTCATATTTATATTTTTGTCAAAGCTATTTTGGTTTTTATTGTTTATAAAAGCACGCTCATTGTACTATTACCTATGTAAATATTATGTTTTCTCAGTAAGTGAATTATTTCATGTAATTCTTATGAGAAATAAAGTTATTCTAACCCTTACGTTAATGACTACTTAAAAGCATATTAAATGGGTACCTATTTAATTACTTTGTTATATTTTAATAGCGCATACCTATAGAGGCTAGCACACATTATTATGCAAGTCTTATTCGTATGTTATTACTTACTGCAGCCTCTCTTTAGTTTCATATATAAGTACGTAGAACCAAAAAATCGACATTCTCATACAAATTGCAGGCGCACACTTTTGTACCTATGGTTTTTTTGTGTTTTAACTGTTATTTTTGTTTGATGTAAGCATGTGTTAGGTTTACGATAAGGCTGATATGTTTATTAAAACAAAAGGCTTAAAAAAATATTAGAAAAAAAACTGTTATTTTTTGTTTTTTGACTATTTTAATTTAATTAATTAAAGAGCTTGTGGTTCGATTTATTACACATATATATATATATATATATATATATATATATATATATATATATATATATATATATATATATATATATATATATATATATTGATGCAAAACATGTTAATAAGTCATGTTAAAAGGATTTTGGATCTTACGATTCTAGGCTCTGTCTGCTTAGAGCCAAAAAACGAAAAGACGTATAGTGAATATACATACGTATATATTGTATATATTGCTTCGGAAGGCACGTAAAAGCCGTTGGTCCCGGCTGTCATTGTATGGCAGTCGTCAAGCTATGTCAGATGCCTTTAGGCAGCTTGAAAAATCTGACACCAGTGTTGGCCACTTACACACACGAAAAACAACAACAACAACATTGTATACTTACGAGCACATATTACTTTTAATCGAAGATCGTATGAAACGAAGCCGACGAGGTTATATTATAGTCGACGAGATTTGTTACCTACTATAGCTTTTTATATGTAGGCCGTGTGGTGACGGTAGAGTCTAGTACAATTTATTATCACCCTCTTCCCCTTTCATGAAAGATGCGATTAAAGGAGGTATAGGTAACAGAGAACGGACATCAGCATACTCTGCGCAACGAGTTTATACAGGGTGACTTTTTATCCACCAGCCAAATTTTTGTAGCAAGTCCAGTCCATGATACTGAACTACTTTCTATAAAAAAAAAATATTAAAAATAGATAAACATTTTTCGTCCTCCCATACAAAATCAGTTGGCCTGAGTGCCAATCTGTATGGGAAGGCGAAATTTTTTTTTCGTTTTTTGTCAAATGTTTTTATGGATCATGGATCATGGACTGAACTTGCTCCAAAACTTTGGCTGGTGGTTAAAAAGTCAGCCTGTATTATACCATACTGCGATCACCATCCCCGTCTGCCCAGCGTGGTGATTGTGGGCAAACCCTCCCAACATTGAGAGAGGTCTTTAGTCCAACAGTGGACTGCATTAGGCTGTAAATAGTATGGGCAATATTTTTTTGTATCGTTTTAATTACGGGTGTATAGCTAACTAAAACGTAATAAATTGTTCAAAAGCAGCTCTGGGCAGACCAGTAACAATCAATCTTAATACCTACGACAATTAAACATGAAGTCCATTGGATGCTGATTGCCATTCGATCTCATTGCACTGCGCTAAGTACGGCGATTAACCCGATATCTCAGTAAATTAACAGTAACAGGCTTACGGGATAAGTAACCACGCGTGTCTGGAAATACAGACTGTCCAATGTCCATTCAAGCTATACGAAGAAAACTGTCCAAACTTCATGTATTTCTGATCACTCACTAGAACTTTGACCTGAAGTGATTCTAAGCGTTAAAACATTTTTTGTAGGTCCCTTCGGATACTTCACAAGGTGCGCCTTCTTAATATTTTAAAATAAATCATATAGGTACATTTAAAAAAAATTTTAAGAAATGATATCTAAAATCATTTTTCTTCCAAAACTAAGAATATAAAAAATTATTTTTACTCAAAAATATTAGTACTTATTGTGATTCCGAAGGTGCCCGCCTTCTTCATTTTCGATACAAAAAAATTTTTATTAAAATCTATACTATCTATACTAATATTATAAAGCGGAAGAGTTTGTTTGTTTGTTTAAACGCGCTAATCTCAGGAACTAATGGTCCGATTTGAAAAATTCTTTTTTTGTTGGGTAGTCCATTTATAGAGGAAGGCTTTAGGCTATAAAACATTCCGACAACCACGCGAATGAAGTCGCGGGCACAGCTAGTAATTCATAAATACCGATAAAACCTACATTCTGCTTCATTCCACGTTCATTCCCCGCCTCCCGCTTCACAGTCAAACAAAATATGTAAAAGCATGCGGGGTGCTTTGCGGAGCGCCCCGCTCCTCATACCATCAGAGTTTGGGATGACAGGGCCTTTAGTAGAGGTGGCGCGAGACTCAACCTGCCAGTTGATTTCAGCTAGTAAGCGCTCTGCCTTCTGTAGTTGGAACTTACACTCTAAACCCCAAAGCGTTTCGGCTGAGCTGTGGGCTGAACCCTACAGGGTATTCAAGTAGATAAATAGCATTAATGTAACTACAGACCCCGAGTACTTAGATCGTCACCCAAAGTTCGATCGATAGTCCAAAAGAGAAATAGATAGTCGTTACGAATCAGACATAGCTTGACAACTGCTATATACAGGGTGATTTTGAACCTCTTAGCTATATTCAAGGAATATACTCTTTAAGTTAAGCGAAAAAAAGCATCATATTCTGTCATTGATGTATACTCGTATCTTATTTCATAATAAAAACCAAAGATATCAAGTCCACTAATGCATACTAAAAATCTCCCATTTGAATGTCACCATCCGCTAACGGTGAGCAGGAAGGGCAACGGGTGAGCGGGGAGAGCAACGGCTGGTATAGTAAAGTTAGTAGGTAGCCATTTGATAGAAATTTGGGAGAAAAAAAAGACATTTCTTTTGTTTTTTTTTGTACCTTTTAAGCGACTTCAAAAAAAAAGGAACTTCTCAATTTGCATATATATGTGTAACAAAATATACTGAAACTATTTTAAGGGTGAATTCAGTCCATGATACTAAACAACTTATCCCAAGGAACATATATCGGATTATGAAAAATATTTTTTTGCTTTCCATACAAACTTTGATCATCTGATCGGTCAACTTGTATAGGAGTTCAAAAATTGTTTTTCATATCTCTATCTCTTCCAGCCAACCCTAAGTGACTGGAAGAGATATCCCTAACAATAGACGTTATACGGCTGAAATTATGAAATGATGAAGGACGTAGGGTAGATATAGGAACTGAAATTAAAATATATTTTTGATTAAAATAAAACTAACGTGAGACACAGGCATTACCAGGCCTGTGTCACTCCCCATTTAGGTATCGAAAATATGCCTACATTATAACTATGAGCGCGGCGGCCTCTCCAAGTGGTAAATTCAGTTATACGAATCGTTTGTCCAGAGTAATAAGAATGAAATTCGCCTGCAATGGATGTCCAGGTATCTAAACGAAAAGGTGCTCAGAACTCAGCAACTTTTCATTTAGATGTGACGTGAACTAAATTAAACCATTTGATTGAAATTGAAGCTACAGTGTAACCATTTCGACTCGATAAGAAGAAGAATTAAACCATATCGCTAACCACATTGAGTAGATATTTCTTTGAATTTCTTTGCTAAGTGAGACTTCTTTACGGAGTACTAGTATCCTATTCTGTGGCATTACTATGCTATAAACGGGTTACTCACCTCTAAAGTCAGCTACCGGCCGACATGTTTAGATCTCATCCGGAGGACTTCCTCAGGGCGAATGTCATCATCATCAGGTCTTTTTTTAGTCTCCACTGCAGGAGCACGACCCTCTCTGTACTATCAAAGCCATATATTAGCCAGAGCAGTCAAAGGATTTGGCGTACACTCCCCAATAGCAAGACAAGTTGGAGAAGTCTTATTGATGTCATAAACTTTGTTTAGCCCTACATACGTCTCCTTCTACGTCATCCACGGGAAGACTAGGAGTGGTCGTATTGTACTCTGCCGGAAACCACACGGTCAGGACGAATGTGATACGTTATAAATTAATAATGAATTAATTTCCATTAATTGATAAATTAAATTACCTCTGAATGTCCGAAAATTTTATGGAGTGATGGCGACCGCACGACGACATGTCAAAGCGAGCCAATTGACCAATCGACGGCTCGCGTTCGCGACAAAGCTAATTGGTAATTACTCTTGATAGAAGAGAATTATTACCGGAACAATTATTACGCGCAAATCAATCATACTAATTACCAATTACAATCACAGACACAATCACGTTTTTACCGTTGCGTGGTACATTTCCTGTGAATAAAAGATCCAAACCATGTAAATGTTCGTTCCGAAACGCATAGTTAGTAGCTTTTGCTTTAAAAATAATTACCTTCAATGGTCAAAAAAAAATATTCATATAGGATAAATAATTTACTTTTATGTGATAATTTTTTAGGGTTCCGTACTGTAACGTATATTTAATTATAACTATAACTACTTATAATAAAAAGTTACAGTACCCAAAGGGTAAAAACGGGACCCTATTACTAAGACTCCACTGTCCGTCCGTCCGTCTGTCTATCTGTCCACAGGCTGTATCTCATGAACCGTGATAGCTGAAATTTTCACAAATTAATGATGTATTTCTGCTGCCGCTATAACAAATACTAAAAACCTACATCAAACGTGATTTTTTGACGGTTTTTGCTCGATATTAATAACGGCAACAGGTTTCAGGGCAACAGGCGCTTTAGGCGGAGATTTCACTGTACCGCGCACCGTCGCGGAGCGCGGTGCGGCAGATTTTAACATTGTATGCAAGTATCTCAATTTGTATAGCAAACACGCCTGGCCCAACCAAGTCCAAAAAGGGCAAAGAAAAAAGAACACTACGGCACTCATTTAAGATGCTTTCCGGAATGAGTTCGGTATCCATTCTCCACGACCATCGACTGTAGTGAATATTTGGCGCTGGGGCCGTCGAGGCAGATCTGCGCCTCCGTCGCCGCGCGCGGAATCTGCCGGTCAGCGCACCGCGCCGGGCGCGTTTCCAGTGGGGGACCCGCCTTATTGCCGCTGATTCAATTTGTCGCCGTATCCCTTGAACTGCTTTTACGACCTGTGCGGAAAGAGAAGCATGGAATATATTGAATTTTATTTTAATTTTTGACGTGGTTGTCCAGTTATTGTCAAATTGTACCTATTATACCTTCAGTTGGGTAAGTAATTGGTACCGTGCCCTGGTTGTTGATATGCCTAAAGTACCCATTAGCTACTTTTTTTACACGGGAATTAACAGCCGTTTGCTTTGGAATTGTCCGTCTCCTTTTGGAATATGTGTTTCGCCCTGTGTTGCTGGATAGGTGCTGGGATAGGTTTGGCGGGCGTTTGTTTTTTTTTTAAGAGTACTATATGTATGTTGTGTTTTAAAAATGTATGCAAGTATAACTTCACCTTCCTAGGCATTTACATTACAAATAATATATAAGTCAATGATTACAAACCTCAGTCACAGCCTCAGTGGTTTATAGAAATGCCGTGAAAAATTTCTGTTGTAATTATTTTGTAATATACAGGCTGACTTTTAAACCACCAGCCAAATTTTTGGAGCAAGTTCAGTCCATGATACTGAACTACTTTCTATAAAAAAAGTTATTAAAAATCGATGAAAATTTTTTGTCCCCCCATAGAAAATCCGTTTCACTGAGCGCTGATTTGTATGAAAAGGCCAATTTTTATTTTAGTTTTTCGTTAATTGTTTTTATGGAAAGTAGTTCAGTATCATGGACTGAACTTACTCCAGAAATTTGGCTGGTGGTTTAAAAGTCAGCCTGTATATACAATGTGGAAGGGACATACCCGTAATAAATCAAACCACGGGCTATACTAGATCACTCATGTATAATGAAATTTAAATAACAGTCAAAAACCAAAAAAAGAATTGACATTCTCATACAAATCGCCCAGGCGGCCGCACGATTTTGTATGGAGATGCCGAATTTTATTTTTGTTTTTTGGTTATTATTTTTATTTTATTATACTATAATGATTTAGTATAGACCGTGGTTTCATTTATTACGGGTATGTCCCTTCCACGTTGTATATTGTAAGTATAATAAATAAATAATATCTTTTCCAAAACAAAAATCTGACTTCAATACTAGAAAAGCTAAATATTCAAACAATAAAGAATATAAATGTAATACCAATCCGGCTCATATTTTTATTTAACAATTTCTATTAAGGCGACATGGGTTCACAATTTGCAATACTGTGCGTGTTTTTGAAAAATCATTGTAATTAAACTACTACAGTTTATTCCTCAAAAATTTTACATAAGAATCTTAAGGCTTTTCTACAGACACCCACAATATCCAAAACACGATTGAGCGTTTTTGGCTTGATAGAAAAAAATCACAAACATACCTCTAAATTTGCCTTTATAATACACATTACTAGTTTATACAGTCACCTTTTTAAATGAAAATTATACCAAAAAATGTATTATCTAAATATCTATCCGTTTTGGCGAGAAATTGATAACCTCCTCCTTTTTTGAAGTCGGTTAAAAATAAGAATGCAAACCGGGACGAGTAGGGTCTTATTCGTAATAGAATAAATTATTATAATAGACGTGACATATTCGCCGTAAGTAACAGGAAATTATGCATCCTCTGACCTTTTCACATCCATTGCATGCAGTGCAACAATTGCTCGACATTATTACTCGTAATTTTACTTAATAATAGATAGGTCTAAGGTTTTTCTTGATATTCTAAGGTGGTTTGAATGTAGAGAAATTCCATGATTGCCTACTTATTTACTACTCAAGATGTTTGCTAAAGGTCGTAGACGACCTCTATGCCTGAATAACCTAGTGGTCATCGTGCCAGGCTATCACACCGGAGGTCCCGAGTTCGCTCCTTCCGTCAGGTCAAAATAAAAACTGATCCATGCTTTGATACAGTTGTCTGTCCTTTGAAAAGATGCCCGCTCCTATTCCATAGTTGGTCTTCGGGCTATCCGTGTACCAGATCAAGCAATCTCGATTTGAAGGTTGAATCCCTTCTTTCCATTCTTCCCTTGTAGGGACATATATCTTATAACTCCTCTTGAAGTTGTACACAGGGAGCATCTTGTCGCTTCCTATGTCCAACATAATTTCGAGCTCATGCGTTGTCCCCATTCGCGTATGCCTTGTCCTTGGTGCGTGCCTGTTCCACAGACCAGCTGTAGTTAGCCTGTAGACTGCTTTACAGGCTTCGCCTTGCACGTATAGGTGTAGTGGTGGCAGTCCAAGGATGATCTCCATGGATGCGGTCGGTGTTGTAGAAAAGAATTGTATACGGATACAAATCTTCTCTACAAATCTAAATAGACTAGATCTAAATAGACTAAGCTGAAGTTAGTATGTCCGATATTTTATACGAATAAAATATCGTAAATACTAACTTCAGCTCAGTCTATTGAGAATAATGAAACCGGTAAAACAAAACCGGCTTGTCTCAGTAGTTCGGTGAATTTAGTCCGGATCCGGACTAATGAGACTATTTTGTCTGAGTTATCTGAGTAGTTCGACAAAACTTATTATGGCTTCCGCCAATAATACGTAAAAGCAGTTATTTCTCGAGGGCAGAATTTAATACTAGCGGGAAATTGCACAATCCGCAATTAACACAGTATCTCATATTCCGTTTATTGTTAGCTGTTTATAAAGTCTGTTTCAGGGTTCCATAGTAAACAAGGAACCCTAATTTCGCCATATCTGCCTGGTTTTATATACCTATATGAAACACGTCGACAAAGTAGTGAAAAATTATAAGATAGCTCACATACATGTAAAGTGGGAATAAATGTTTTTTTTCTCGACTTACCTATGTTGTGGGGTGGCTCCATGGTCCAGTGGTCAAGAAGTTCACCTTAGAATCCGGAGGTCGTGGGTTCAAATCCCACTTGGAATAAACTTTGTGGAAAATCTGTTGTGTTTCCAGTATGGCTTATTGCAGGCTTGAATCACTTGATTAAGATGATTCCGTGCTTTGGAAGGCATGTAAAGCCGTGGGTCCCGAACGCTATCTAGAGTTTGTTTAAGCTTATCCCAGGATTGGTTCTGGTCTGCCCTTTTGGTTGCGGAGGTCAGACGGCAGTCGCTCTGTGTAAAACCAGATCATCTAGGTTTAGGTAACAGACCCCGGGCTCTGAAGCAAAACCGCTAAGGATGCAACCAGGAATACGCTAGAATGGTGATGAGTGAGTGATGACGCATGGTGTGGGGTGTGGTTGAATAGTTCTTATATAGTATTTTATGCAACAGTTGTATAAGAGTGTTGAAATCGGGTTATGACATATTAAGATAGGTAAACGTTAGGTATTATAGTATTTTTCGACTTATTATAATCACAAAACATCGTTCCGCTACCATTCCAGAATGCCCAATCACTCAATGTTTTTTTCAAGGGGTTCGGTTTTGTCAAGGGGTTCGGTTGGGATTTTCTTTAAATTATTTTGCAAATTGTTTTTAGTAGACTTTATAATATGAAATTGGTGTTGTTTGGTGTTATAAATGCTCATGGTCATGAACAATATGTAAAATAGTTAAAGTGGACAGTCATAGTACGGCTGTAGTGATATTTGTTTCGCGGACTGTGTGCCGGTTCGGGCGTCGTCCGCCACTCAATCGGCTATGAAAACCAGTAGACTCGTATAGATTTGTCGCCAGAAGCTCCCTTATAGCAATCAAAGGCCTACACCAACCTTTGATTGTAACTTGTTAGAAAAAAAGAATTTCCCACGTTTTATTAACTTGTTCCTGGCTAAATACGCAGTAGCGTCAAGCCATTAATAAAAATAAAAACAAAATAAAATAACTATTTGATGAGTTTTAAATAAAAACTATAGCTAAAGCAGATTTTCTCACGTAGGCAGTAAAAATTCATCTCCTAGTTTTATTTTTAATAAAAATCACATGAATTTAGTTTTTTGTTAAGTTGGTAGTTGTGCTTTTTTGTTGTAAAGTTTTGTTGATCGAGTAAAACCTTAACCTATTTAGACTTATCTTTACTTAAAATTATCTGTGGCAGCTATAATAGCCGTATCCAAAGAAAAAGTAATATAGACCTTTATCGTTTTGGCGACGCAACATAACGACACATGTGCCAGTGCGCTGAAACTACGAAGACCACAAATTTTGTATGGAGTTTGCGTCTCTTTTCATGGCGACCAAGATGGCGGCTATTACTATCTCATTCTCTCAGTCGAGATTCTCTTTCGTTTAAAAAAAAACTGCTCGTTTCGTTATGTTGACGTTCGTGTTCGCCATCTTGTTTTCTATCCTAACACTGTGAGAAATTGAAAGGTTTATTTTTGCAATTAAATTCAGTAAATTAGTTATACAGTGGTGTAATTATGTAAAAGTGACTTAGATCTATTAAATGCCTCCACTAAAAAAAGAACCACCTCCTCCTCCACCAAAACTTTACCAATATAATATAAACCAATCGAGTACGATTGGTTTATAATACCACATATAGAAAGTAGTTCAGTATCATGGACTGAACTTGCTCCAAAAATTTGGCTGGTGGTTAAAAAGTCACCTGTATATGAGAGGCCAAAAATTATTTTTCATTTTTCGATACATATTCCTTGGGGAAAGTTGTTCAGTATCATGGACTGAATTCAGCCTTAAAATAGTTTAGTAAACTTGGTTAGTCTTATTCGTAGGGTTAGACCCTGTATGTATATCTTCTTCTTAGTCTAAGCGCATTCCCAGTTGCATCCTCAGCTGTGCTGCTTCGGAGCCCGGGGTGCGCTTTCCCGCTTTTTCTTCTCCAAATATAATATGCATGCCAATGGTCACCCAAGGATGCCAAAGACCTTGTAAAATGAAGAAGAAATAGCCGGAACACTTTCAATGATTTTTCTATAGTTTTACAACTGGCCGTTTGCCTGACGTCAACCCTCTTTGGGAATGTATTTGTGCGAATAGTTTTACAACCGGCCGCCGCCCGACGTTAACCCTCCTTGTGAATGCAATTGTAGCACGAGATGTTTGTGCTTAGTCCTTTAGTCGCCTCTTACGACATCCACAGGAAGAGATGGAGTGGTCCTATTCTAACCCAGAACCAGTATGTAGGTATAAGTAGGTACCAAAAGGAGTGACTCGGCTAAGCTCGTTCTTAAAGCCCACTTATATGTTCAAAAAGAGAGCTTTCAAAAGATCATGACGAATCTACAATAACCCGAAGAGACAGCATTCAAAGCCATGTCACTTTTTCACGTCAATACATGATTTTTTCTTCGACATTTCAATCAGTTCTCTGTACGGGTCGCCCGGCGCCCGTACCCTGTACAGCTGGTAATTTAACCTACTGAGCTGAGTGCACAGTCTACGTTATATGTTAAATGTATTTTGCGGTCAATACTCGCATGGCATTATTTTGCCGCGCAGTGTACGTGTTTTGAGTGACCAACATCAATTATGATAATCCGAGCATGAAATACTGGCAATACAGAAAGATATCTGGTATGTACACCACAGCTGTGAAGCTTGAAACATTTTGAGCAAAATTGACAAACAACTATAGATACAACGGTTATAGACACGTGTCCGTGGCAAAGAGCTAGTAATGACGTCGTAGTCGTAGGGCTATCGTAGATCAAAGAGCAAATAAACGGCCAAGTGCGAGTCGGACTTGTACATGAAGGGTTACGTACCTCCGTACATTGTTTTAAAGCGCTGAAGAAACACGTTTCTTGTATGACGACCCCCTTAACTTTTAACTTTATCTTATTTTTAGTATTTGTTGTTATAGTAGTCATAGTTAGTCATACATAATCGGTGAACATTTAATGTATCTATTTAATGCCATTATAAAGATCTATTTAAAAACGCTGAAAAACACGTATGACATTGACCACGGCCGGTGCTGAGCTGAAGCGTTCCGTCGCTCTCTCTCGCTCTAGCAAATGACGCTTCTGAGCGACAGAAAAGGATAGCAGCAGAAAGTGCTGTTCCGTGCTGATAGATGTGATCCAACCCTATAAAGCATTCTCAATTTCACACACTAGTATACAACGTGGAATGTACATACCCGTAATAAATTGAACCACGGTCTATACTAGATCACTAAAGTATAATGAAATTAAAATAACAGCCAAATTACAAAAAAAAAATTGGCATTTCCATACAAAAGTGTGCGGCCGCCCGGGCGATTAGTATGGGAATGTCAATTTATATTTTTTGGATTTTTGACTGTTATTTTAATTTCATTATACTTTAGTGATCTAGTCTAGTTTAGCCCGTGGTTCAATTTATTACGGGTATGTACCTCCCACTTTGTATATTCACTAGTGCCACAGATTAATAGATAGTTTTTTTTTTTAATTTATGGCTTGACTTTACTGCGTATTTAGCCAGGAACAAGTTAAGAAAACGTGGGAAATTCTTTTTCCTAACAAGTTACAATCAAAGGTTGGTGTAGGCCTTTGATTGCTTTAAGGGAGCTTCTGGAGACAAATCTATATGAGTCCACTGGTTTTCATAGCCGATTGAGTGGCGGACGACGCCCGAAGACGTCCACACAGTCCGCGAAACAAATATCACTACAGCCGTACTATGACTGTCCACTTTAACTATTTCACATATTGTTCATGAGCATGAGCATTTATAACACCAAACAACACCAATTTCATAATATAAGGTCCACTAAAATCAATTTGCAAAATAATTTAAAGAAAACCCCAACCAAACACCTTGACTTCCCGCCAAAAACTCCTAATAGATAGTTACCTAGTGCGCAGGTTTTCTCAAAACATTTTTGTTCACCAGTAACCGTATACAGGGTCTATCAAAATGTACTGAAATTATTTTAAGGTTGGATTTAGTCCATGATACTGAACAATTTTCACCGAGACACCTCATTATGTATCGAATTATGAAAAATAATGTTTGGCCTTCCATACAAATTCGGATCAGCTGATCGGTCAATTTGTATTGGAGGCCAATTTTATTTTAGTACATATTTTGATATATATTCCTTGGGAAAAGTTATTCAGAATCATTGACTGAGTTTTAGTATATTTTCTTAGGCCCTACATAACCTATGTATGTATTATACTTCCGTCTGTATGTAGTTTACACCGTGTCATCATTTTTCAGTTCTCTATTTATTCAGTCTGTACTTTGAGAAGCTTCACTGCAATCGCAGTTTGCTTGTAAAATATTATAGCTCAAACAAGAGCGTTTCATTAGGAAGCATTGAATGACATACAGTAAACAGAAAAAAAAGAGATCTTGTTAGGGAAAACGCGGAAATGCGAGACAGAAAGCTCGCTTTGTTTGTTATTACCGACTACTGCAAAGCTAAAGGAAGATTATTTCATTTAGTTATTTTAATATCATTTTACAACGTGGAAAAAGCATACTTACTCGTAATTATTCGAACCACCTATACTAGATCATTATAAGTAGTATATAATAGTATAATTACAAAATCAGTGATTGCTCCCGGGCAATATTATCACTGAGCTGTGTCCTTTTTGTATTGCTGTAACACAACCATTAAAAATAATCAGGTAGGTGTGTTTTTTTTTTATATAGTGTCTGCTTTAATTTTATTTTTTTGTTTATTTTTGTTTGTGTTATAGCAGCAAATAAATAAATTTATCTATCTAACAAAAAGGAAATTTGGCATTTCCATACAAAAGTGTGCCCGGGCGATATGTATGGGAATGCCGATTTTTTTTTGTTTTCGGACTGTTATTATAATTTTAATATACTTTAGGGATCTTGTATAGCCGGTAGTTCGATTTATTACGGGTATGTCCCTTCTACGTCGAACAAATATGTTTTTCGAAAAATAAATATTTTTCCTAACGTTTTATTGTGAGGCCTAAGTACTAACACGGGTACAAATCAAGACAATGTAATAAGCCAAAACTCGACGGGGTTACGTCGTTTTATTACAGGGTTCCTATAGCCACCTTCCGGCTCCATCATCAGATCAGCTTCTTGTTATAATAATATTGCATTGTCATCTGATTTACATTAGCATACAAAATTTTATCTTAATCGGAAACCGGAAAGTGGCTCCAATTTATCTTGCAAGTTTTGACCCATACAAATAAAAAAAACAGGGCGAGTCAAATAAAATCTTGTAAAAATCCTTTATTGTGAGAGGCCCTTAGTCCAGCAGTAGACTGATATAGCTTGTAAATTAACGGGCAAGTGCGAGTCGGACTCGTACATGAAGGGTTCCGTACCACCGTACAATGTTTTAAAACGCTGAGGAAACACGTTTCTTGTATGACGACCCCCCTCAATTTTTAACTTTATTTTCTTTTTAGTATTTGTTGTTATTGTGGTCATAGTAACACATAATTGGTGAAAATTTCAAGTATCTAGTTAATGCCATTATGAAGATCAAGTTAAAAACGCTGAAAAAAACACGTTTCTTGTATGACGACCCCCTTTAATTTTTAATTATTTTTTTATTTTTAGTATTTGTTGTTATATCCACCACAGTAATACATAATCGGTGAAAATTTCAAGTGTCTAGCTATTACGGTTCAAGAGATAGCGCCCTGTGACTGACGGACGGACAGACAGACAGACAGACGGACAGACGGACAGACAGCGGAGTCTCAGTAATAGGGTCCCGTTTGCACCCTTTGGGTACGGAACTCTAAAAACATAATAAAACCGTCTTATTACATAACTATTAAAATTTTTTTAAAACAAAAAACCGACTTCAATACCAGAAAAGCAAAATATTTAAATAATTGTATACTTAGACGACATTTTTTCAAGTTATTTTCGTTTAAAAAATAAACCACACAACCGATTTTAATAAAATTAATTACTATGGGACCACCTGAAAAGTATCCTTGCAAACAAAAAAGAACCTTAAACCTAGTAACAAAGTTAATCCTGTTTTTAGGGTTCCGTACCCAAGGGGTGTAAACGGGACCCTATTACTGTGACTCCGCTGTCTGTCCGTCTGTCTGTCCGTCTGTCACAGGGCTCTATCTCTTGAACCGTAATAGCTAGAGACACTTGAAATTTTCACCGATTATGTATTACTGTGACCACTTTAACAATAAATACTAAAAATAAAAAATAGTTAAAAATTAAAGGGTGTTATCGCACAAGAAACGTGTTTTTTTCAGCGTTTTAAACTTGATCTTTATAATGGCATTAACTAGATACTTGAAATTTTCACCAATTATGTACTACAACAAGGAACGTGTTTGTTTAGCGTTTTAAAACATTGTACGGTGGTACGGAACCCTTCATGTACGAGTCCGACTCGCACTTGCCCGTTTATTATAATAAGATGGAGATCAATTCCTTATTAAGGTTTTACCTTATGTCATCATTAGGGGCTTAGTAGACCTAAACGAGTGTTTTGTTTTGCGTAAAACTACATTTAAACAATGAAAAAAATAAGTTTTTATAAAAAAAATCATTATTTGTACAAGCTTTAATTGTGAGGCCAAAGGTCTTGTCAACACAAAACAAATAAGCCCAAACTCAATGACCCCATCGAGTTCTTTCCGTCTTCATTACAGAATTTCTATTGCCACCTTCCAGCTCCATCATCAGATCAGCTCTAAGTCATCATAATATTGCATTGTCACGCGATATACTCGTATATATGTGCATAAAATTTCAGCTCAATCAGTTGAGGATATCTGCTTCAAAACTGACTTGCAAGATTCCACCCGAACAAACATAGTTACATACATACATTGCAAGTTATATAAAAGCTTGTATAGATATTCTTCAGGATATATGCTACCGAAATAGTGTCCTCAAAACATAATACTATTAATTTGATTGAATAGAAAAAATCACGAAAATCAATCTAGATTATTTTAGAACTGATAATGACTAGCCTGGAGCCTGATGCTATGAGGACATCTCGATTTCACTTACTGTAATGAAAAAATATGACTTAAACAAACGGTTTCAATGTGTGTGGGCACTTCTAGCTCATGTAAGTACCTACATTTGTGTTGATTTGGCATAACCTCATAATTAAATTCTAAAACTAACCAACAAACCTGTATCTAAATTTAATTTTATTTAAAAATCTTAAATCTATTTTACAACATATACACTTAATCAAAAAGACCGCGAATCGTACCTGCCGCAAAGGTGCCCATGACACTTGCGGCATTCCCCCGCTGAATCGCGAGGGATATGCGTTGCACCGGGTACGATTCGGCGCGGGGGTCAGCACCGTTATTTTTTTAGTCGTCTCTAGTGGATAAAAGCTTAAATGTTGATTTTGGTAATTGTTTGGCATCTACGAGTAATTTACCTAAAACGTGCCTATAGCACTAATGATGTAACATTTACATTGTCATATTTCACAAATTCCGACCAAACAGGAAAAGGTCACAGTTTTAATTACGAAATATCAGTTGCGTTGCGTCACGGAGTGTCGGTAGAGAATTTTTTTTTTAGACTTTTATGTTCTACTCGTATAGTCCCTAACAACTTCATCAATCTTCTTCCTTGTCTAAGCGCGTTCCCGGTTGCATCCTCAGCTGTGCTGCTTTGAAGCTCGGGGTGCGCTTTCCTGCTTTTTCTTCTCCAAATATAACTTGCATGTCAATGGTCACCCAAGGATGAAAAGACCTTGCAAAATGGAGAACAAATAGCCGGAACAGTTTAAATGATTTGGCTACAGTTTTACTTCCAGCCGCCTGCCTGACGTCAACCCACTTTGGGAATGTATTTGTGCGAAAAGTTTTATAGTTCCCTAACAACTTCATCAATATTTATGGGTTTTTTAGACAAGTAAATGTTGGTTTTCAAGCTCATTTCTAGTCTTCTATGAATGTCAGTGGTCCTTCCGAAACGCTAGTATTTTGTAGCTTTTGCACTAAAAAAATTACCTTCAATTTTATCCTATAGAAATAAAATATTTTTTAATTTTCACTGATTACGTACTTAGTCACCGTCTTAGTAGGTAGTATCAGGATTTATTCAGTTTGACGTAAAAGACAGTCAAACAAACACTTTTACATATGACATTAGGTTCATACCTACCTACTACTTCGGTAGGTAATATGGATTTAAGGAAAATCAGATCTTATTCGAAGGTCACGGTATTTTAAAACTGTACCTACATAAGTTGACATCAAGAAATTCGTAAAAATCTCACACTGTAATGTCAAAGATTAATTAAGAAAACCGCAAACTTGTTTGTTCGACAATCAATCGGCCTACTTGTTTTTTTTTTACCTCTGACAAATCAATCTAAAAACTAACCCTATGTAATTGCAATACAGCTGATATTTACACTGCATTGCTTTTGTTCATTGTGAACATAATTTGTCTTTTAAAGGCTGAATAACAGAGTTGATTTTAGATTGTTTTATAATTGTCATCTAGAGGTAAATTTTAATATAGTAGACACCTGAGGGCACTTGAAGTTTTTTTTGTTTATTCTGAGAAACACTTAATCGAACCGCGGATATTATTAGGTAGGTAATAAATTAGTGTGTGCAAGACCCGAATTTAGGGTGATCAGTGATCAGTGATCACTCACAATTAAGATGAATCTAACGACATCTCCATCAAGCCATCCATCAAACCATTTAGCCGTTGCACAGCGTACCACACATATGGTAAACAAATAGTAAATAGATAAGGGCAAATTACACTGAGCTGGCCCCAAAGTACCTAAGCTCTTTAAACTTGTGTTATGTCAACGATTTTATGATAAATATATTGGAGGCCTTTTTGGACAGTGTGCAAATTTTTGGAGCAAGTTCAATCCATGGTACTGAACTACTTTCTACAAAAAAAGTTATTAAAAGTCGATAAAAAGAATTAATAACTTTTTTTATAGAAAGTAGTTCAGTATCATGGACTGAACTTGCTCCAAAGATTTGTACAGTGTTTAAAAAGTCACCCTGTATATATAGATAAACACCCAAGACCCAGGATAATTTGAAAAAGGCCATATTCCAACTTGTCCTGGTTGGGGATAGAACAGCAGACCTCCGGGTGGCGGCTTAGCATGATATGATAACAAATACGGACGTCGTCAATAAAAAAAAACATAACCTTCCTTCTGTCGCAGTCGGGTAAAAACCGGACAGGCCGGACACCGTCTAATTTGGTCCGACTTTATCCGCACGCTGGCAACCCTACCCGAAGTTATCACATAATTCATTGAAATCATCCGATTTATCAACTGACTATTTGAAAGAATAGCTTGACTTATTAAGGTGAATATATAGGCAAATGACCTTGAAGTGGCGCCCTCATTTGAAATAAATTGTTAACTCGTAAATATGGAGATAATTTCCATATTACTCTTCGTCATGCACTAGATAGCCCTTTAAATTATTTTATAAACCACCTTTGAAAGTATTTACATTAGTCCGTCTAGCTTTAAAACTTGCCTCCGCCAAAAGTGGCCACGGCAAGTTTTAAAGCTAGACGGATCACCAATAATAGTTTTAACGGCAGTTCATAAAATAATTTAAAGGGCTATCTAGTGCATGACGTAGAGCAATATGGAAATTATCACCATATTTACGAGTTAACAATTTATTTCACTCTTCAAGGCCATTTGCCTATACCTTCGCCTTAATTAAAATGTTTATTTTACCGAGCGAGCGAAGCGTCTTAGTTTCGAGATTGGCCAAAAATGCTTTTGTACGTCAGTCTGTCTGTCTGTCGGTTTGTTCTCGCCTACAGGTCGTATTGATCAACCGATTTTCGGGAAATTTTCTGAGCAGGTTCGATAAATGTTACCTATATAGATTTTTTTTTCGATTCAGTTTATGGAAATTTATTAAAATGGCGGGGGTTTAAAACTTTAAGAAAATCACATTTCGGCCATTTCGAAAAATTTTCAAATAGTATGTCATAAAACTATTTTGTTACCCTTATTAAAACGCAACTTTTTTGTCTGAACAACTTTTTTATCCGATAAACTTCAACGGGTTGGGGGGGAGTCGCGAGGGTTACAACTCACAGAGCCACTAGTTTAGATTGCTTTAGAGGGTGGACCCTCCCAGCTTAATTAAGTGAGCCCTACTTACATGCACGTACAGAAGAGGTAACGTGTAGGAAGCTGGAAGATGTAACGCTCAGGGAGCAGCAAAAGACTTGATACAATACAGCCCTGATTTAAATACTTGTTATAAACTATAAAAATATAAAATAACTTTTACTGTTCCTACCTACATACAGGTTGCATTAGCGCCTAGCTCATTGAGATCTACAGGGTGACTTTTTATCCACCATCCTACTTTAGATACTAAACTACTTTCTATAAAAAAAATATATTGGAAATAGATACGTAAAAATTTTTCGTCATATAAAATCAGTTGGGCTGAGCGCCAATCTGTATAGGACAGCGAATTTTTTTTTTATCGTTTTTCGGTAATTGTTTTTGTGGAAAGTAGTTCAGTATTATGGACTGAACTTGCTCCAAAACTTTGGTAGATAAAAAGTCAGCCTGTATACGCGCGGCCGTTGACCTCCACGCTCGCCGGCCGCCGCCGCCGCCCGCTACGAGCCGTAGATCGAGAGCTGGCACGAATTTTTGGGTAGGTATTTGAGGCAAGTTGAAAACTTGTTGTATTTGGGGTATAATAGGAGTATTATACCCCAACATGGAACTGCAGACCTGGCTGGTGAGTACGGGGCTAAACCATTTTGATTTATTTAGATTGACCTGGCAGGTAGAAAGTCCCATCAAAATGACCTGTCTTTTTGAAAATCTTATTTTTTAGTTATAAGTAATACCCTATTAAAATTTCAAGTTGCCTTAAATAACGTTTTTTTTTTTTTTTAAACTTTTGCACGCGCCTGGTAATATCAAAGCCCCGACCTACGAACAATAATTCTCTAGAATCGTAAGTAATCCCGAAAAATAATTCCACGCGATATGTACCGCGGCGGATGGGGCTTAAAATATGAACAGCGCGGAGCGACAGTTCGCCATGACACTCGAGTCGTGCGGTTGCGTCGCAAGAAGTTTCCTTTGAGAATATTACTGTGTTTTTGCGATAATCGATTAATTAAAAATGCCGTCATGTGCCGTGAAGTGGTGTAAAAGCCATACAGACATGAAAATTAGTTATTAAAAAAAAGTAACACGTAAACAAGGTTACTCGTATTTATTTTAGCGTAGCGTACTGCATAATAGTACCATCCGCGCATTGTATCTCACCGCTCATTGCGTTGACTGCCCCACCCGACCGACGATGACGCGTGACCTTGTCGCGACCAATCGCATGCAGCTTTGTCTATGTGTGCATTCGAGTGTTTCGTTTGTTTGCGTAAATGGAATCAGAATCGAAGCGGTGAATGTAGGAGCATTAGGTATCTAGAGAATTATATGTCGATGGCCCCGACTAAATCGTCTGGCTTATTATTTTTTTTATTCTTTAAACATTAAACTACAACATATAAAAAATGCATATTGCCTCAAATACCTTTTTAAAAAAAAAACTTTTAATAATTTATAGGTTGCTTTAGCCCCGCTACTCACCGGCCAGGTCTGCAGTTCCGTGTTGGGGTATAATAGGAGAGGTACCTAAGTGACAAGTTTTCAACTTGGCCTCAAATACCTACCCAAAAATTCGTGCCAGCTCTCGGACCACCATCGGGTCGCGAGCGACATTCAAATAGGAGATTTTCGGTATGCATTTGTCTACTGATATCTTTGGTTTTTATTATGAAACAAGATGAATATGTCAGAATAGGTACCTATGTAATAGTGATTTTCTTGAATATAGCTACGAGGTTCGAAATCATCCTGTATAATTCATATCCGTGCAAAACGAGAGTAACACGCTAGTAGGGAGTCGTCCGTTAATTACGAGATCTTTTTAGTTACATTTTTGCCCCGTCCTCGAGTCAAATACCTAGCGCATTAAATTCAAGAAATAACGCACCAATGCACCAGATTGTGGCGCGCCTGAGTCTGACGTCTCTGATGGCACGAGTGGCCCTGCCGCTTTGCAATATTCCGATAAGCAATTAATGTTGGAGCCTGTTGTTATATTGCTGATGGAGATGTCGCCTTCTACAACTGACGGTTATTCTATTAAATTCAGGGCTGCCTGGCATCGGGATTTGTGATCCTACCTTTGAATAAGACAACTGTGGTGTGTTACTCCATGAAATAATACGATATTCATAGGCACGATAGTGATGTACTATTTCTATGACAAACCAAATTAGGCTTTATCATGAGGTATAAACGCTAAATGTGACTGAACTGATGTTGACACTGAAAAGCGAAAACGCAGTTACGTACGTCTTTCGTACCGCTTTTGGAGTAACCCTACTGAAGAAAAATGTAACTATGTGTATGTAACTATGTCATGCGAAATTTAAATGCGCTGTATCTATGTCATTGATTGTTTCTCAGAGAAAAGAAAAAAATATGTGTACAATATTTTTTAATAATGTAACCGATGGGCCAAAAAAAAGTTTTCAGTCATGCCTATTGTCAACACGCTACTCCGCCAATTCGGAGGATGGTACATCAGCCTATGAAACTGAACAACTTTTGTTTACAACTTTCACGGAATCCAAAAAAAAATATACGGATTTTTATACAAATTGACTCGATCAGCTGATCAGTTTGTATGAAAATTCAATTATTTTTTTTTTAGTGTCGTAAAAGTTTTTGAACAAAAGTTGTTCAGTTACATGGGCTGAGGTACCATCTGAGAGGTTTTGCGTTCTTTAATTAACACGATGTTCGTAATTTTCCAGTTCGTTTATAATTTAACTTCCGATGACGCCTTAACAGGTATGTACTTACATTATACAGGATGGGCCTTAAAGGTGTTGGCAGTTTGAAAATTAAATTAAAAAAAAACAACAAATCGTACAACATTTTTATCAGTAATTTTATAAAATACGAATTTTGAAAATTTTATGACTTAAAAATAATGTTATCCAGGTGACAACCCTTTTTTGTATGGCACTCTTGATGGCGAAGGAGCAGATTCTGGTAAACTCTGCTAAACGTTATTCTCGGGATATTGTTGATTTCGCGGCTAATGTTCCTTTTGAGCTGCTCTAAATTTATGTTCGGATTATTTTCGTAGACTACGGATTTAAGGTAACCCGACAGAAAATAGTCACATGGACAGATCGGGGCTGCGTGGTGGCCACTTAATATCACCCCTCTTGGAAATGAGTTTTCCGGGAAAAACATTTTTCAGCAGCTCTGTTGACACATTAGCCGTATGACATGAGGCCCCATCATGCTGGAACCACATCCTCGAGGTATCGCCTCATTATTCCTGTAAAGCTGGTACCAAGAACTCTCTAATCATTTCACAATAATTATGGGACTGTTAGACGGTCACCGCTCGCCCTTTTTCGTCCTCAAAAAAGTATGGCCCAATGAGGGTGTCATTGGGCCATACTTTTTTGAGGTGAAAACGTTGATGTTATTGCGGCCCACACGACGAGCTTAGGACTGTGAAGTGGACGTTGATGTAAGCGCTGTGGATTAGTCTCGGACCAGAACCGACAATTTTGTTTGTTCACATGACCACTAAATGGAAATTCTTATAGATATTCGGAAAAAATTATTAATTTATTTTTTTCGTAAAACGCTCGAACGCAAAATGCACGTTCCGCTCCCGTGTCCGCTCCATGGCGACCTAAATTTCCACGAAGCCGCGCACACGGCGACATACCCCCTAGAAATTAGATCTGATTGCGTCATTAATAAATCCCAATCCCAACTAATATTAAAAATGCGAAAGTGAGTTTGTATATTTGTTTGTTTGTTTGTTTTTTTGCTACCTATTCACGCTTTTATCTACTGAACCAATCTTCTTGAAAATTCGCATACACATACTTAGGAGTACTGAGAAGGACATAGGGTAGGTACCTTGTATCCCGGAAAAAATTAATGTTCCCGTAGGATACGCGAGCGAAGCCACGGGCAAAAGCTAGTAATTCATTTAATAAAAATTGATTATCGCACGCGTTTTGAACTTCACACAATTATCTAGCCTGAACTGAAATCAAGAGGCGATGCGGCTAGGAACCCACTATTTTGATGCATTTTTCCATCATCATGCTAAAAGTGGCCTTTGAGTCTTGCGGCCTTGTGCTCTATCTGCTTAGAGCCGCAAGAGCCAACATGCTCTGTCGTCTGCCCCATAAAGTCTATATAACTATAGATATCTAAGTACAATGTGATTATTTTTATAAATAAAAGAGCCAGTATTATCTAAGTTCGAAAAAAAAAATTAAAGTTAAACCTTTTAATAAGGACTAATACGGATACGGATTTACTTATTATAACTTCTTACAAAATATACTGAACCTATTTTAATTGACAATTCAGTCCATGATACTGAACAACTTTCGCCAAGGATCATCTTCATCATATCACATTCACATCATATATAAAATTCTCGTGTCACAATGTTCGTTCCCGTACTCCTCCGAAACGGCTTGACCGATTCTCATGAAATTTTGTGAGCATATTGAGTAGGTCTGAGAATCGGCCGACATCTATTTTTCATACCCCTAATCTACGCGGGGGAAGCCACGGGCAAAAGCTAGTATACATATAGAAATATGAAAGGAAAACTTACTTCCCATAGAAACTCGGATCAGCTGATCGGTCAACTTGTATGATATAACTACATATGTTCCTTGCGGAAAGTTGTTAAGTATCATGGACTGAATACAGTCTAACAGAATATTTTGTAACTATTTTAAGGGTCAATTCAGTTCATAATACTCAACAACTTCCTCAAGGAACATAAAATTTTTTTGCATACACACCCGGATCAGCTGATCGGTCAACTTGTATAGGAGGCTAAACATTATTTTTCCTACTTCGATATAAGAAAGTTCCTTGGTTCAGAATCATGGGCTGAATCCACCCTTATATTAGTTTCAGTATATTTTGTTACACCCATAGTCTCTCTAGTTAGAAAACCATCAAATTCTTTCGTCACTCATTTGCTAGATCAAGTGTAGTACTTAGATTTTTATAAAAGTCCAAACATACTATGCTGAAGTTTGGCGACCACACTTCGGCGTAAATAAGCCTGTAATGCTTTTTACTAGCAACTCATTATACCGAATTGACGTCTTTTTATTCGGTTTTTCCCGAAGTAATAAATTAGCCGTTGAACTTCGGTCGCGCAACTTCAGCACTTTTAAGGCCCATTTACACAGTGCAAGTTTCTTGCCTGTTGCATACAATTTTATTGAAGCAATAAATGATTTGTATGGCTGACGTTCTGTTTAGACCATGCAAGTTTTCTATTGCTTCAATTTAATTGTATGCAACAGGCAATAAACTTGCACTGTGTAAATAGGCCTTTATTGAGATATCAGACTAGTGACACAAGTAATTTTTCGCCTTTATTTTCTTTTTCTTTGCGTTACGTTCCTGGTTGCATCCTCAGCTGTGCTGCTTCGGAGCCCGGGGCGCGCTTTCCCTTTTTTTTCTCCAAATATAATATGAATGTCAGTGGTCAGCCAAGGGTGCCAAAGACCTTGCGAAGTGGAGAAGTAAAAGCCGGAAGAGATAAAACGATTTGGCTCTAGTTTTACGACCGGCCGCTTGCCTGACATCAACCCTCTTTGGGAATGCAATTGTAGCACGAGATGTTTGTGCTTAGTCCTTTAGTCGCTTACGACATCCACAGGAAGAGATGGAGTGCCTAGTCCTACATATTCTAGACATTATACGAGATGAAATGAAACGTTAGTATCATCCTCCTTATTCCTCAACATGCTTAATTTTTTTAAACATACATCTTGCAGACTTTAAGCGAAACGTTGTACAGTAAGTTAAATGCAGTGTGTTGACGTAGGAATGGGCGAGAAACTGAGTATATCAATAGGCGATGCGGCTAGCAATACTTAAGGCCGTACCTGAATTTTCCGTGGTCCAGTGCTGCCCCCATTTAAAATAAATCATTTCAAAGGAAACGGAGACATCATTTAAAATTTTGCTACTACCAAGCCCTAATTAACCCTTCAAAGTATTTTAAGAACTACTGTTTACAGTTTATAATGAGAACGTTAAGCTAAACTACGCACATTAGAAAAAAGTGGCCCTTTTTTCGCTAGGGCTTGGTAGTAGCAAAATTTTAAATGATGTCTCCGTTTTCTTTAAAATGATTTATTTTAAATGGGGGCAGCACTGGCCCCCGGAAAATTCAGGTACGGCCTTGACCCATCACTATTTATTTCAAATTGTAAAAAATTCTGCCTTGTTACGTTGAGTTCATATCAAAGAGGTCATTTATTACTTAACCCTCAATAACATTTGTGTTGATTGCAAATAACTATATAAAATCGAACCGGGAAAATATTTTCCATTTCCCGGAGGAAATATAAAGATTTATCGTTTATTAATTTGCAGGAAGTGAATGCGGATGTGTTTATAATTTATACATACGCTACGTAGGTTGACCGCACAGAGGTAGTAATTTCCACATTTTATTTTGTTTTTATTCAATTAGTATAATAAAGTAACATTTCAAAGCCACAATTATAGTAGGGGAGCCCATGATCTGAAATTTACTCGAGTTTCGTGCCTATAGAATTTTGAAGATGAGATGAAAACAAATTTATTTGCCAGATAAAAAAACTCTGTCTTTCAAACGAATTAACCAATTTTCATTGCAAGACGATTTCTTAATCTACAAATTAAACTTGATACCCCACTCACGCATATTAGCGACCATTGCTTACCCCTCACTTTCATCCCTTTTAAACCGTTGAAAATTGCCATCAAAAACAACCTGGCCAGACAAGGCTTTCGATTTAAAAAATTGCATCGATATCGATGTATTCTTTTAGGAGTTACGATGCCCCAGACAGACACAGACGCATCAAACTTATAACACACACAGGTTATATGATGTTTCCATTTCATCGGTGGGGTAAGCGTCAACAGGTTTTCAAAAATGTAAAAAACATGATATTATACATAAAACCCAAGTTGATTATTACAAAAAATTTAAACAATTAGTAGAACAAAACAAACGTTCCTTATAAATGATTCTATAAAAATAAATAAAACCAAATGTGTATACTTATTTTTTTTTTAGCTTCTTACGTATAAAATATTAAACAGTCCCTCTGTTTAATATTTTATACGGGGTCGGCCGATTCTTGTTTTCCCTTACATAGGGGAAGAGGTCAAAAATTGGTAAAATTCTTACGTAATAAATGAATGGCCCCTCGACAAAACAGGTTTTCTTATGGTAAATGGCATTTGAGAAAAATATTTAGGTATAAAGTCAACTAGCTATTACTTACTAGTACTAATTATAAAATTTAGACAAATTTGTGAGAATAAAAACACTAATGAGGTGACTTAGATTTATTATTACTGTCAACGAATGAATCTATAAATAGGTACGGGTTTTATAGGTAAAAACTACATTGAGTGAAACATTAATTATGAAAATAACCAAAAGGGACAAAGTATGCTAATTCGTGGTGTACATCGGGAATTATTGTTGGTAGTGTAAATCATTATAATAAGAATAGAAGTATTAAAACAGGAAGCACTTTTTTTAGATTATTAATCGTAGTCATTCTAGATTATATCTGAAATTCTAGAATGAATAAGTACGATTTATTTTCGTTTGCTCTCGGTGAAATAGTTAAAAACATGGCGGCCGGCAGAAGGGTGCAAGGATGTGCACTTCCGCCCCCTGTCAGAAAATAAATTGAATAAACCAGTATTGTTCTTTAGAATAAACACTAAAGGCTGGTCGCTGTGATGCTGTCAGGTCTTACTTTGGCAATAAATTCAGAATTCTCTTCTTTTCGAACACGATATAATGCCAACCTTCGTCAGTAGATATATTTTCGATGAGCGAAATATATTCAAACAAATAGCCGCGCGATTAATTTTGTTACTAAAATATTTTAAACATTATACTTTGTACATTTTGACATTTACACCACCACCACCATTTGGACGTTCAGTCATGTGAACAGCTATGTCCCGGAAGGCCTTGAAAGGAATCCTGGCGGCGGCGCCCATAGTTTTGAAGTTAGACTCCATTCATTTATTAGGTTTGAAGACGATGTTTTCCAGTGTTTGACCCCCTCGTAAAGGTGAAAAGAAGGAATCAAAATAGTATTGATTCAGATTCTCACCCAATTCCTCGATCGGCTTCTACGATCTGCGCAAGAAAACAAACAGCTGTGTGTGGTACATTATTCGCTCTCAGTTTCGATACCAATATAACATTTCAAAATCTTTTTTTCAAATGCTAACTTTAGCTCAATATTTGGTCTGTGTACAGTTTTGATTACTACTTTTGATGTCGTCGTCCCCCTGCCGACCAATCAAAGTTGATACATATATATGTACATATGAAGCAGCCTTTGATGTCTGGCCTTTGGCAATGCCGCCTGCGTTTTTACTGCAATAAAATACCGCTCGTGGTTACGTTGATATATCTAATCAAATAGATTCGCTTCCAAATTGAGAGGACGGATCTATCACAGGTAAAACGAGATAGACGGAGCTGGTGCAATCGATGTTTTTTTCTTTTCTCCCACACGAAAGGTTATTCAAAAACCTTGTAACTTTGTAGTCTGGAAATCAGCGGGAAAAAGGCAAGACCAAAAATCTGCAAATACAAATATCTTTGTTTTAGGTATTTATAGGTAACACATTACATTTTAACAGTCTTACCATGTGCATTAGTGTGCGTGAATATGTGTTGTCCGCCGTGTTGTCTACACGTTGTCTATGGAAAAATTACTTTCAAATCGGTCTAAGTTTTTTTTGCTTGATTCAGTAGGAGTTTTCCCTCGATACTCGTATGTACCTATAGTATAAGGTACACAATCCTACCTCTGTGGGGGAATTAACAGTCTAGAAGGTCTAAAAATACATCCGTTAACTTATTTTCTTCTAGAAAAGGCGGCAGTCCATGATCATCAGAAAAAATATATATCTCTTGAATCAGTTTCCTTTCCTTTCTCAACAATATTTTTGATTTGTAGCTTTTTGAACTTTCACGGTTGTCAACATTAATATGAAATAAATCGGGATATTTACCGTGATTTTAAACTTTATATTTGCTTGGCCAAAGCCCGTATAAATATTTACTTTCCCTGAAAAGGGTGTGCAAAAACATATACAAACATAAAAATAATAAGCCCGCAGGGCAGCTTGTGGCGAGCTATTAGTGAGTAAGAAACCACGGACCTTAGTGCTCCAGAGTCGATCAGAGTCCTCGTCCCCGACGTGGCTTTATCGGTCAGGGTGGAAACCCAAGAGGGCCCGCAACTCTCAGCTCTCAGTACCTAAGGCGGTTATCCCACTGCACCACGCAGCATCGCGGAGCGCGGTTTCTACATACTGACGCTCCCGCGCGGTGACGCGTTTTCAGTGGATGGGAGTAGGCGTGTTTTTTTTACAAACTGAGCTACTTGCATACAATGTTAGAAATCTGCCGCGCCGCGCTCCGCGACAGTGCGCGGTGCAGTGGGATCACCGCCTAAAGATGATTCTGACATTAAGGACATTAAAGGCTACCGTTCCAGTCGGACTTTGTACTTAACACGTGTCCAAAATATATTATGTGATTCTTCGACAGGTGCCCACCTGATCATGTCATACCCGCACTTCCTATACGCGGATCCTATATACAGGAACGGCGTCATCGGCCTGACACCCAACCGCGACGACCACCGGATATTCCTCGACATCGAGCCAGTGAGTAATTAAACGCATATCGCGTAGGTATTTTTCTAAACAACGTGTAACAAAAAGGTGGTATCAACCCGAAAGGGAGTAAACGGGACCATCCAACGAATTCCATCCGAATTGGATTATTAGTCGTTATTCAAATTGACTCTGTTCTAGTCTAAATTAAATTCTGCTATTCTACTCCTTGGATATCATATACTCGTAACTGCTTTAGTTCAGCTCTAGCTTCGCTATAAGCTGCGGATTGACCCACTTCTATCATGTCAAACCTAATCAGAATTGCTCCGATGAATTAATATTCCTTATTAATCCTTGTTAAAGTTAGTGATGTCACTTTAACTTCAACATACATATCGGCAGCTTCGCTCTAGTATCAAATTCCCAAATATAGATCTAGGTTAATGTCCAACTCCTTAACTTCTAAAGCCATACGGCTTTAGAAGTGCACTGGACCCTGGAAAATTCAGGTACGGCCTTAAACTGTCGCTCGAAAAATCTGACACCAATGTAAATAATATCACACTCGATTAGAAAGAAAACGCTGTACAGATTTGGATGTATGCATAGGGAATCTTTAAAATTCTTGCAACATTTATTTATTCAATTTAATGCACTTATAAGATTACCGCGTGGTTCCCGGCCTAGAATAGGACCACTCCATCTCTTCCTGTGGATGTCGTGAGAGGCGAATAAAGGAAAACAAAGCACTAAAATCTTTTAATAGCATTCCCAAGGTGGGTTGGTGTCAGGTAGGCGGCCGCCCGTTAAACTTTTAGCCAAAACCTTTTGTCATAGCATGATAAGTTATAATATGGACGGCGATCGGACTAGGGCGTACCCACGAGTCGACGTGCAGACGCAGCACCCGGCGTCTAGTCTGTGGGAAATATGTTAGGGTTGTTGCACCAGGGACGGGTGCAACACAAGAAGCGAGTCCAAGAAGTGAGATTAAGACTAGGTAGCTGGAATGTGTAAAAGAGGATATGGGTAGGAAGGGAGTGACGGAAAAACACTTTGTACGTCTACTTGACTGGAGATAGAGCAAGATGGAAAAAACTGGCATGCTGTGCTGACCCCACATAAAGAATGGGATAAGGATAAGGCAGAAGAAGAATAAGATTGCACTAAACTTATAAGATTAATGTACAATAGTACAATTTTTGCTCTGCTGGCAGTATTGGTACTATTCGGCGAGCAATCAGGGGAGTACGCTTGTATGGAAAAACGGCCCATCGATTTCCTCTTATTTTTTTTCTATTGCAGAACACTGGCGTCGTGATGAGAGGCGCTAAGCGGGCCCAGTTCAGTGTGTTCATGCGGCCATTGCAGGGCATCACGTCCACTCAGAGCCTGCGAACCACTCTCACACCAATCTTCTGGATCGAAGAGGTACCTACTTACTTCCTTCTTTTCTTGTCAATGTGAGCCGTGTGTGTGCCGTGAGTAGCATATTACTTAAATTGTTTCTTAGTTTTCGAAAATATTGACACCCGGGTTATGTATGTAGGTACTATCGATTTCTTCGTCGACCTCATTCATTCAATCATTACTCCAGTCATGGAATAGTTAATAATAATTCAATAATGCATCGAAGACGTCCCAATGGAGGACTTCGAGGATGCATTATTGAGTAGGAAATTACGGCGGCTACTAACTAGGGAGATAATAGATAGATACCAATTAGGTATCTCTTCCGTGCCTTAATAAGAACTAAACACATTATATTGCTACTAAGTAGTGTTTGAATGATTGCCTGAATTACCAAGTTTTTTACATTTGATAGACCTAATTAGACTTTCTTTTGATGGTGTCATTTCCGGCCTATAATCATCCTAGAATAGAACCCCTTCACCTCTGTCATTAGAGGCGACTAAATAGGATGCAACATTTCCATAAGCCTGTGGATTTCAGAAACGCTTTGGGGTTTGGAGTGCGATTTTAACTATAAAAGCGGCCGGGAGCTTCACCCTCCGCACCTTTTTCTTGCACGCTGTAATTTATTTTTGTGGCGGGGGGCTTAACCCCCGTTTCTCTTTTGCGCGTTGTAACTATCCTCTTAAGGCGCTGTCAGTTCAGAGCTCGCAATACTGTGAGTGTTTTTGAAAAATTACTGTAATAAAACTATTACAGTTTGTTTTAAAAAAAATGTATATAGGAATCTTAAGGCTTTTCTACAGACACCCACAATATCTAAAACACGATTGAGCATCTTTGGCTCGATAAAAAAAATCACAAATATACCTCTAAATTTACCTTTATAATACTTACTTGAAATTATTTTATACAATCACCTTTTTATATGAAAATTATCGCTCTCTTATCTCAAATTCGAGCTATGAACTACAGCGCCTTAAGACGATCGTATACTTTTTTATATGGCGGAGGGCTGCGCCCCGAATCACCTTTCTTATGAGGAAGAGGAAGTCTAAAGGAAAGCTGATGAGTGAGCGTGACGCTCACCCATCAGCTAAACGTGGCCTTTGGGCCTTACGGCCCAGGGCTCTGTTTGTTCCATTAAGGATAAAGATGTTATTGTGTATTTGATAAAGTGATTTTCTTGTACACAGAGCGTGCTGTTACCAGAAGAGTATGTCGATTTGTTGAAAAATGAGTTCCTGTTCACGTTGAGGCTGCTGCAGATTCTCATCCCGGTGTTTGTGGCGGTGTGTTGCGTGGTGTTTGTGGCGGGCGTCGCGTTGTTATTCAGGAACAGGAGGAGACAGAGAGAGGTGCCGAGCACACGGCTGTCTGCGCAAGAGGGGCTGTCCGAGAAATAAATGAATTCTAGCTTACGACTTTTTTGCTGACCTTTCATATGACCTTATTACATTATCATCTGTCTCCCATAGAAAGATATAAATCGTCCCATGCTTCCATGGGGGAAAAAGTAGAACGTACGGGGCTTGATTTTTACCCTTAGGCTAATTAGGCTGCAGCTTAGGGCGCGAGGATCGGGGGGACGCGCCAGCGGCGGATTATCCTAAAGGCAAAGTAGGCACGTGCCTAGAGGAGCGAAAAACTAACTGGCCACGGGGCGGAATTTTTAAATAAAATAATGGTTGACAATGGGCTGGGGTGGACTCCTATTTGCGGGTGGTACATTCAGGTGCGGCGAAATATGATTAGCCTACTGGCGCCAAATGTGTTAATCAGGGCCTGAGAAAGTACCAGGTGCTTCTCTTTCACTTCCCGCGTAGTAGGTACCTGTCGTGAAATGCGATCGAGGGATTGGTGACTATTCGAATAATGTCTGCAGTGCTGGTCTAGTAAAAAGGATAAAAAAAAGTAGAATATACCAGCTACTTTTCTTTCCGCACAGGTCGTAAAAGCCGATTGCTGATATGAGCGAAAATTGTAATCATATCAATACTGATCTAAATAAGGGTAAAGAAAAATATAATACTTATGTCCCAGCTACTTCTCTTCCCGCGCTGATCATAAAAGCCGATTGGGAGTAATGGCGAGAAGCTTAATCATGTCAATAGCCGATGCGACTAGCAACGATAAAATGAAAATGACGCCCCTGTTGCTCCCATGTTTAAAATTCATTTAATTAGGTTATTAAATATCCGTCTATGGTTCACCGACTTATAATGTATTCGTACCACAGATTAATAATAAACCTTGTACCAAATTTCAACTACCTCTCACCTCCGAGGGTCAGCGCAGACCAAACTGCAAACTGCTCGCGCATGGTTGACCAAATTTTTATCTGCTCGAGCAGCCGGCATGCTCGACCATGCGCGAGCAAGCTCCGTTGAAAATGGCCTGGGTTGCCCGGCGTTGGTCGTTTTCCCCATTTCTTGGGAGATTCTTTCCCAAGCATTAGCTTTTAAGGCCATACATAAATTTTCCGGGGTCCAGTGCTGCCCCCATTTAAAATAAATCATTTCAAAGAAAACGAAGACATCATTTAAAATTTTGCTACTAGGTACCACCATGTCCTAGATAACCCTTCAAAGTATTTTATGAACTACTGTTTACAGTTTAAAGTAAGAACGTTAAGCTTTACTACGCACATTTGCGAAAAACGGCCACTTTTGGCTAATGTGCGTAGTAAAGCTTTACGTTCTCATTATAAACTGTAAACAGTAGTTCATAAAATACTTTAAAGAGTTATCGAGGACTTGGTAGTAGCAAAATTTTAAATGATGTCTTCGTTTTCTTTGAAATGATTTATTTTAAATGGGGGCAGCACTGGACCCCGGACAATTCAGGTACGGCCTTAAGGACATACATGAATTTTCCGGGGTCCAGTGCTGCCCTCATTTAAAATAAATAAAAAAGGAAACAGGGATATCATTTAAAATTGTGTCTTTGTGAAGCCCTAGTTAACCCTTCAAACTATTTTACGATCTATTGTTTACAGTTTAAACTTTAAGCTTTTCTACGTGCTTTTACTAAAAGTGGCCGTTTTCCTGTTTTCCGTTTTCTAGGGCTTCACAAAGAAATAAAAATTTAAATGATCTCCGTTTCCTTTAAAATGATTTATTTCAAATAGGAGCAGCACTGGAACCCGGAAAATTCATGTATAGCCTTAACATCCGATCGCTGTATGTTGAACTCGATATATTGTACAAACATTCAAAACGCTTCACCAAACCGATCAACTTTTCTTCGTCCATGTTTTCCAATTGACGCCGCCGCGCCGCCGTAGGTTGTTAGTAAAACACGTCCAGAGTCCAGACAGTTTTCTCGCTGCTGCAACACTGAATGGTGCGGGCGGCGCGCGGCTGCTCGAACGCGGTCGCGCATGTAGGTAGAACGCATACGCCGACCATGCAGTCGGCATGCGCGAGCGTGGTCGAGCATCAAATTTGGACGTGTAGGTATTCAATTTTGCAATTTATGGTAATAGTCATAACATTAATTTTTCAGTAGTCTCAGAAACTGTTACATTGGTGGATCGTGGGTTTTAAATCGGTCAAGTGATTTCAGAACAAAAGGCTGTTATGTGACAGAGGGACAGACAGACAAGCGAGTGATTCTATAAGTGTTCCGTTTTTATCCTTTCGAGGTAAGGAACTCTAAAAACGTCATAATAAGGTTGCAATTCCTGGGTGGGGCCTATTCCCAGCAGTAGACTGCCTTCCTACTATGACTGATATATGACGAGGGTTGTCTTCTTGCTTGAAGAGTCTCAACGACACTTTTATTCGTTTGAAAGGAACGTAGATTTTAAAAATACCTCATCATCAATCAATACATCATCATCATCATCCGAGCGTATTCCCGGTTGAATCCTTAGCGGTTATGCTTCAGAGCCCGGGGTCCGCACCTTAACCTAGGTGATCTGACGAGGTTACTGGTTTTTATACAGAGCGACCTGCCGTCTGATCTCCGCAACCCAAACGGTACACCAGAACCGATCCTAAGATAGGTTTAAACACACGCTAGATGGCGTTTGGGACCCACAGCTTTTTGTGCCTTCCGAAGCACGGAATCATCTTTCTTTTCCGATAATCAGGTGATTCAAGCCTGCAATATCCTAACCAGACTGAAAACAACAAAGTATGCTTCCCCGTGGAATTTGAACCCACGACCTCCAGATCACAAGGCGAACGCCTTGACCACTGGACCACGGAAGCAGTCGATCGTATCGTAAATTTTAAACACACCTATCTATTATTTGGAAGACAAAAAGTAGGTAAGTACCTAGAATTCTCTGCGCTAATTTTCCTTTTGCAGTCGTAAAAGAAGACAAAGAGAATGCTCTTTTTTAAAAATAACCGTATTGACAGGTAGCTATTCCTTTTTTTTGTTTTCAATACCGTAAATCTCGATATAGGTAAGCGTCGCCTTTTTTGCGATCTTTAGCCCCGTAATAGGTACTATCATAACACTCGGAAAAACGCGCCGCCGCGCCGCCTGTTTTCATTTTAGCAAAACACGCACGGTGCATTTGTCCGCAGTCGAAGTGTTATGAGTTTTATTCAGCGTTTATTCTCAGCAGTGTTTTAAAAAAGTAATATAAATAATTATTACACGCAATATATACTTAAGTTGACGTGTAAAAGTGCCTGCAAGGCCTAATTACTTCTTTGTAAAGCAAACATTTCAATAAGTGTAGGTGGTAAGTATTGTCTAATGGCTTTTTATGAAAGTGCCCAGCTTCTGTTTTCATAAGCTCTCAGACAAGCTTAAGTAGGCTAATAATATCAGCTTGAAACTTATTACTTTAAAAAAAAAAGAAAAAACGTAAAAATTCAAGATAACTCGCAGGTAAGGCAGAGGTCTCTCATTTCATTACACGATTTTATTATAGACATTTTAGTAGGTTTATTAACCTACAGTATACATACCTATTTAGGTACACTCTACTCGTACTTACGCTACAGGTGCCCTTGGTAGGTACGTAAGTACTTATAATTCTGTGCCCGTGGTCCGCTCCATAGTTCACCACCCGCAGGCAACACAACTGTTAAAAGAGGTGGATGAAGAAGCTCTCGGTATAAAACTCTTAGGCTCAATGTGTATTTCCGCGAAATAATAGCGATTTTTTAAAACTACAAAGCATATTGTACCCTATATCAATATAGTAATGTATAAAATTGTGTCAACATAAAGAACTTCCGCGGAATGCGCGCGAAGTTTCTTCTTTCATGCTAATTTGCAAAATATTTTCCTAGATTATAGAAGTCATTATTCTCTGTTGCTTTAAATTCGCCTCGATGCCGCGGCAATGTAAAATGAGCATTATACGAAAGAAAACGTAGAGCGTTTACACAATACGCCATTGGGTTTTGTTAGTGCGCGTCCACGGGCACACGGAGCGACACGCGACGCGACACGCAGCGCGTGCGCAAAGAAATGCTGAATGAGATTAGGCTAAAATCGGACTTGGCGACAATAAGGTCGAGAATTAGTGAACATCAAGATGGCGGGACCAAGTCCCTCATTTTAAAATGTATCATATTGAAGTGTTTGAACTACAAAATGTACTATTTTTACCCTTAACAAGACATTTGTACCTCTAAAGGTAAAAGAAGTATGTCAAGACGTCCCTAACCCTACCCGACTACTTTGCTTTGCTACCGTTGCGCCCCGTGGACGAGGCCATATCTGTGCGGCCCAATGATTTCAAAGTAATATATAAGTCAATGGTGCGGCCGCTTGCGGCTGCCGGAGCCCGCGTCAAAGACTGCTGGCTGCCGAAGCGGCGTAACCACAGATCTGTAGTAACAATATTCATGTGCGCGGCGCAGAAGCGGCGAAAATCGCTGTCGCAGTGGTGTAGGGTGTACGCTACGTTAAGCGGGCGTACGCGACGTGTTAAGTCTATCTCTGTTACAAACTCTAAGAGATAGCAGAGTCCGTCGCGTGATGTCTCTGTCGCACATAGTTTGTGACAGAGATAGACCGAACTCGTCGCGTGCGCCCACTTTTAAAGTAGCGGACGCCCGTAATGTGTATGTAACCGCTCTTAGTAGGTGCTTTAACAGTGAACCGTATCCGAAGCACTAATAGTAAGTATGTAGTGTACTGTGTAAATCGCAAAGGCTGTGTAATCAATCAAAAGTTAGGATCATCAATGTGAACAAATTTACTCCAAGGATCAAATCTAAATCCGCGAAAAGAAAATTTGACGTTTCATATTTTTATAGACTACTGTACTAATATAGTTTTGATTTACCAGTCAGCCTGTATCTGTCTAATTTGTGATAGCGACTTTCCGTCGTACTTATAAAAAATCTGCTCTTCTCAAACCAGTTCTGAATGTTATCAAATTACATCTACAAGTGCCGAACTTACACCTTTATTAAAAATTTTTGCTTGGTAGCATACTCATTATTATGACTGTTTTAAGAGATCAGATATTTTACGAATGTGAAAATCTGAGTTAACCTAAATAATGTCTGGTATATATGTAGTTATATTAGAAGAAAAATAAAAGGGGTAACATAAATAATAAAATTCAAAAACCAATAATTTGCTAACATGTAATTCACGGATTTCGCCGTTCATTCATACGTACTTAATTTACTAAAACAACTATATATACTAGATAATATGAACTAGTCTTATTTTCTAAATTCTTTGATGAGACATTAAGCGTCTCGATGCCAGAATACACAAAGCTTGGGTATGACGTAATAAAATAAAAAAAATTCAACATTGAGCTTTATTCAATCTCGATTAATTCACTCATTTAAACACAAATATTCTTTAAACACAAGCAAAAGATTACTTGTGGAAAACATCCAAAAATTATTAATATAAGTCTTCATTTTATAAATTGGAAATAGATCACATAGTTCCGGGGCCGAAAACAGGTTTTAGTCTTTCCTTTATGGACTAGAAAAAAATAACTATGCATTGAGATTTCATACCATGATAAAATTGACTACTCACAAAATATCTAATGTATAAAAATAGTTAACAAATCAACCAACTCAAATAATACACGATTCACGCAGCTCGCTCTCGGCCCCCGCGGCACTACCAAACATAACTCTACTGCACGCAACCGAAAGAAATAAGTAAAATGCAGACACATTAAAGGTAATATAACATATACATGAACATTATGATTACAACCTGCCTATATTATGCAAGGAACACAAATATTTTCATTTATACAAACACACTAGTCCTCTTAGTCCGACGTGTGACTAATCGAACAGCCGAGGGGAGACGGGGAATACACTGCAAATACTTGATCACTTAACACTAAGTTGCATATGATAATTTCATTACTGAAAACTGCCACGAAAATAGAGAACGCTGACTATATTTAAAGATTTAATATTTAACCCGTTTCTAACTTGTGCACATACTTGTAAATGTGGTTCGACGAATCGATGATACACATACGAGACAATATATTCAGACATCTATCGTAATTCAAGATACTGTGCAAAGTCGTAGCCTACTGTCACAATAAAATAGCCCCGCGCCTCGCCACTACACATACATTTATATTACTAAGAGACAAACGCTCGATTAGTACACAATCGAATTAGACCAAAAAATATGAAAAACATATGCTGTTATACCGAAAGGGCTGATCACAATTCTATTAAATAAATACAGTCCTTCCAGTACGTAGGCTCACTCATAATTTACTTAAAATAAAATATACTATTTAAATTTACAATATTTACAGGAAATAGATTTAAAAAAAAAATATTAATCTTATTATATGCGTGTGTTTTTCATCAATTTTCTGGTCAGAGGTGTCATGAAGAATGACACGTCACAAAGAAACTAAAATATTATGTACAACATATTTACAAGATGAATGTATCCTAAGAGAGCTCAGTTCACTCCACCAAATGACGTTTATCGTCATTGTTGCGTTTGCGCCCCTTGGCGTGTGCGAGCATCGTCACTAGCTTCTTGTGGCTGTCGCCGACTATCCAGCCGTGCTGCTGGAGATGCTCCTGGTCCTCGTCACCTTCGGTCCAGGTGTAGGGCGTAGGCCGCGAGCGGGGCTTCACGCCCGAAGGCCCGGGGTACGCCGGCGGACCTAGCGATACCTGCACACCCGTCGACACGCTACTACTGGTTGAGCCGAACTGCTCATAGCTGCTCCCTGCGTCATTGCCGCCGCTGCTCGATGTGTTGCGAATACTACTACTTACCCTGCTTTCGCCGTCCTTTTTGAACGACACCTTGCCTCTGCGTCCGCCCAGGGGCTGGCCTTCTTTCTTCCTCCCCTTCTTCTTGCGCCCGGCAGTCGATAGCACCGACTCGGCGCTGGTGGGCCTCGGGGGCCCGCGCTCCGGTTCAGACTCCGAGCTCCAAGTCTCCGCGAGCACGTTTTGCTTGCCCACCGTGCACTTGCGGCGCGCCCTCTGCCTCGCTACCCCAGTATCGTCATACGAAGACTGGTCGAACACGTCCGCGCCGAAATCATAGCTGCTTCCTTCGTCTGTTTTCCTCATCGGCGATTTATCTAACGAATAGCGCCGTCTGAACGAGTCTTCTTTTCTCGTAGTACTATATCTTGAAGAGCTACTGTCCATTTCTTTCGATGTCCCAGCTTCATACTTTTTCGCATCGTATTTCTTTGGCGACAACCTGCAATCTTTCGGTGATTTCATATCATACTTTTTAGAAGTACTAGGTCCGTAGTCCACTTCTGACGAACTACTTTCGAATCTTTTAGACGTCGAGGGTCCGTATTCGTCATCAGTGGAGTCATATTTCCTTGGAGAAAATCTGAATTCCTCCGCCTGTAACGATGGTCTTTGTGGTCTTTTAGATGTCGAAGAAAGGCTTTCATACCTATGATGGGGAGGAGTGATAATTTTATGTGGCAAAGCAAATTCTCTTTCAGTCGAGTCCCTAGTAGCAACACTAAGTGGCTCGTATTTTGAAGATGAAACTTCGTATTTGGAAGTTGAAGGATCATATTTGGAAGTTGAAGGTTGATATTTAGAAGTAGAAGGTTCATATTTTGAAGTTGAAGCTTCATATTTTGAAAATGAAAGACCATATTTGGACGTTGATGGTTCATATTTTGAAGGTGGAATCTCATATTTCGAGGACGAAGGTTCATATTTGGAATATGATGGTCTGTATTTTGAAGTAGAAGGTTCATATTTTGAAGTAGAAGGTTCATATTTTGAAGTAGAAGGTTCATATTTTGAAGTAGAAGGTACATATTTTGAAGTAGAATGTTCATATTTTGAAGTAGAAGGTTCACATTTTGAAGGTGGAGGTTCATATTTTGAGGAGGAAGGTTCATATGTTGAAGCCGGTAGGCTGCTATATCGTTCAGCCTCTGTTTGTTCTTTCTGAGTAGGAGAATCGCCTTTTTGCGTTGAAGAACTGGGTTCATCTTCAAGTAAGCTATCAAACAATTGATCTAAATTTGCTTTAAGTTTAGGGGGTTCTTTGGACTTGGTAGATCTCTTTTCAGTTCTCACAGCGTTATGTTTGAAAATTTTCCCCATAACAGCGTTCTTCTCAACAACGTCTTTTCTCTTAAGCGAACTAGATGTCTTCTTCTCCCCAACTTTGCCAGTACCCATTTCGCAGGATAGTAAGCTGTTTTCAGTTTCATCGTCACTGCACACGTAGTCATCAGACATGTATACGAAGTCGTCACCGTCTGACGCACTTTCACTCGTGTTGTCTACTTCATCCTGACCAGATTCACCCCTGGATGGGCTTAGGTTATCCTTGCACATGGTTTTAAATCGCTCCATCAACGTTGACGGTCTGAATTCAAAAAGTTCAGCATCATCATTATCCATGAATTCGTAGACGTCTACTTTTTTCTGTGACGAACTTTCTTTGCCTCTCTGATCGTTTTCGTATTTGCAACTGGATTCTGAATCTTTTTTGTCGCGTTTCTTTTTGGAGCTCTTCTCGCTCTTTTTCTTTCTCTTCTTTTCTTTGTCTTTTTCTTTTTCTTTGTCCTTTTCTTTCTCCTTATCTTTCTCTTTTTCTTTCTCCTTTTCTTTTTCCATATCTTTGTCCTTATCTTTGTCCTTATCTTTGTCCTTTTCTTTTTCCTTTTCCTTTTCCTCGACAGGCGGAACAATTGCTGACATATTTATATCAGTTGTAGGAATAGAGACTTTAATACCGTCGAACCCTTTCAGAGCACCTTTGGTAGGTACATGAGAATTTTGAAGAATCTTTTTTACCTTTTTACCCTTTTTCTTTTCCGATTTTCGCCGTGTTTTATGGCTGTAACAAAACAATGATGTTATAATACATATTGTTAATAAAACAGTTATTATAACAGGGTCATAAATGCGAGCTTACCTTTCAGTTGGTTCTGCAACTACTGGCTGTGCCTGCTTGGCCGCGGCGGCTTGAGATCTACATTTTCTTTTAATTTTATCAAATTTATCTTCAAACATATCTATATCTTCTATTATATCCGGATACATTTTTTCTTTATACACGAAGTCCTTTTCATCTGTGTAAGTTTCTCCTCTCTTTAATTTTTCTGGAGGAGGAGGTTTTTCTGCTATTTCAAACTCTTCAACTTCTTCGTATTGAACGTCCTTTACATTGGCTCTAGATATATTTTCTGGTTCTGGGTTTTGTACAGATTCAACTGCCAATACATAATTCCTTTTGGAGTTTACATTAGCTGCCTCTTTGAGTCCAGAAATTAAATCATTTTCTAAATTTCTCACTTCTTCACTTTCAAGTATAGTTTTAGCAGTGATGGAATCTACATCACCATCGCTCTTAGTGTCATCTAAAATCGTCTTTTCATTGATATGTGGTTCGGTGCTTGTCGATTGAGGTAGACATGCATTAGGCAATGATGTGTCTACAGGTTTTTCAGTTTTGTGCTGTGCTGGAGTTTCTTGTAAAAGCTCACAGCAATCAAGGAACAACGCCTCATCTCGGCTAAGACCGCGATGCAAAAACTGCTGCTCCCTGATCGTTTTATTCAAATCTGCTAAAATCTCTTCAACTGTGGGTAATTTAATTTTTCTGGAACCTTTAAGTTTCTTCTTTTTAGCCAATTTATCGGTCAGTATTTTAAGACGATCGAGATATTGTTTATATGCAATTAGGTAATTAGGTTCTTCGCGAATCGGACGAGTTTTTATTTTGAGTTCTACTTCAGATAATTTTGATATATGAAGTAAGGACATTTGATGTCGTAAAAAGTTGTCAGGACGTTTAAATTCTTTCTGACATATGTTACAGTAACAAGGCTCCGGTTTAACATAGCTTTTCTTTTTTCGACCACGCTTCGTTTCTTTTTTATTTTGAGTTTTTGAATGTTTGGCTTCCCCATCTGCAGATTTTTTGTTTTCATTTTGCGATTTTTTTGTCGTTCGATCTTTATAACCGAAATAAACGTCATCACTTTCATTAGCAATGATATGGAATGTCTCTGATATTTTCTTACTAGCCAACAAATTAGATTTTCTCGGTTTTCTTTCAGAAAAGAAGCCAAAGCTTTCCATAAACTGTTCCGATCTTAGCTGTTCTTCAGATTCGTTCTGCCCTGTGCCACCTTCTACGCTATTACAGACTGCGAGAGTTTTCCTACTTGACCTACTATCATTGCTATTATTTTTGTCTCCACCTAATTCACCTATTTCGTTGTCTGTATCGTCATCAAAAGCAACACGATCCATATCAGATATTCTTTTTTCTTTTTCCTCGACATATTTTTGCAGTGGCACATCACTTTTAGAAGAATCGTCTGAATCACTCATGTTGTACCTAATATCTTCTTCCATCAAATCATCTTCGGACTCTTTTTCAAGCAAAGCGTCGTCTGTACTTATTTTCGCTTTCTTTTGAGATTTCGGGGTTGTCTTTTTTAAAGTATTAGCCAAATAACTACTTGTAACTGCCTTCGACGAGGAAGTTTTTCCTTTTTTAGTAAATACAGGTTCATTCCTTTCGATCATATCATCTAAATCGATATCATAAGGATCGTATATCGCGGCGGAAGATTTGACTACTGCAGATTTAGAACGAGTGCGCCTAGCAGCTACTGCTTTATTGTAACACGTTGTACGTACTTCTGTATTTGTACTTGTAGTATGTTTGTATTGAACGCCACTTTTGTCGCTTATTTTACTATAGTCTTGTACATCAACTTTGCTAGTTGCCTCTTTATTATTAAGTTTGCATTTTTTATTTTTTGTACTTTGCTCTATTTCTATGTACTCAGAGTTCTTGCGTTTTTCAGCAGATGAAGGTGGTTTGCTATGATGTTCACTATTTATTTCAATTTCATCTGTTCGGTCAGACTTGTTACAGATTTCCTTTTCTGATTTATCAATGCTTAAATTATTATTTATTTTTTCATCCACGCTACTGAGAGCTTGAGGAATGGCATCAGCTTTGATTGTATGTCTTTCAACGTGAAGCGTGTTGTTAGTGTTCATATCTTCGAACGTATGCTCAGAGTCAATAGATTTTGGCTTTTTAACTCTTCTTTTAACTTGCGGCGATTTCCGCCTCTTTATAGCTTTATTTTTCTCTAAAACATGTTTAGTTGTCTCAATTTCGCTTATTTCATTTTTCTCCAAAATAGATTTTTTTGATTCAGTCTCGTTCGTTTTATCATTATCCAAAATCTGTTTGTTATCCTCTGTTTCACTGTCCTTAATTTCCTTTGGAATCTCTTTACTGACCGCCATTTCGTCGACTTTACTGTCCCCCAAAACCTGTTTATTTCCCTCAGTTTCGTTGACTTTATTTTTCTTCGAAATGTCTTTAGTGTTCGGCTCATTTATAAGTTCAATTTTCTCTAAAACCTGTTTGTCTGCCATAGCTTCGTTAGGTTTATTTATCTCTAAAACTTTTTTCTCGTTTATGTTCTTTTCCTCGAACAACTGCTTATTTACCACCATTTCGGTAGTTTTATGTTTTTCTGCGATATAGATTGCATCTTTATCATTGACATCATTTTTCTCCAAAAACTCTTTATTGGTCTCATTATTGCTGACTTCGCATTTCTGCAAAATCTGTTTAAGCTCAACGGTCTTACTAGAATTTAAAGAAATATCTATTGAAAAATGTGGTGTCAATGAATAATTTTCAAGTTTTTCAACAGTCAAATGAGCTTGTGGTTTAGTATTTTCCTCATCAAGTAGTAACTTAGAAAATATGAGTTGTTTTTTAGTAAGTGGTGTCTTCTGTTCTACTATTGGTTCCGATTCTATTACTAATCCTTCCACATCAGAAGGCTTACTGTCTGCGTAAAGTGATTTGCCTCGTCTGCTACGACGCAAAGGAGCAACAACCGAGTCCTGTAATTCAGAAGTTTGCTGCACGCTAGAACTTGCTATTTCCGCCTTTTTAGATTTCTTTGTTCGCGTATTCTTTTTATTTTTCTTTACCTCTACTGCACTTTCGGAATTACTTTCTTCAGTATTAAAGTTGTCTTGTAAAAGAGAATCTTGCGTATCCGATAATTCAATTATGCTGCATGAATCAGGTTCTACGATATTTTCACAACCGTAGTCATCTGGACCTTTTTCGAAGTTGGAATTTTCAGTATTATGTGATACTTCTTTTCCTTTGATTTTAACAATGGGTATTATGGCAGATAGCGATAACTTAGGGACAGATTTTTTGTGACCTGCTCTAACCTTTTTACTACACTCAATTTGCGTGATTTCATTATCATTCTCTAAAATATTGCCCGATGTTTCCTCTACCTTTTCCTGATCAATAACACGCTCGGCAGTGCTTGATTCAGCTTTCGATTTTTGAACTACTTTTTGGACCACTTCATTTCCAATGTTTGGATTTAAATTATCTACATCGTTCTCAATATGATTTTTGTTACTTGAACTAGATACACTGTTTTGGTCAACGATACTTTTAGAAAAATATTGTGTTTGGGATACAATCACCGAAGGTATTAATGACAAATTCTTACCACGGCGTGACTTTCTTGTTTTCTTTTTGGAATGATTCTCATCGTCCATTTTATGTTTTTCTTCAGTTTGTTGAATACGTTGATCTTTGTTTTTATGTCCATCTAATACTAAAACGCTATCAATGGGTTCCGTGCTGTCAAGACATTCGTTTACTTTCTCAGCGATTACGTCTTTATCAATTGATTTCTTTTCCGACTTTTTAATATTTTTGTTTTTCCTATTCTTTTTCCTCTCTGCTTTATTTTTGTTATCTAAAATATCACTTTTGATAGTATTACTGTGTTGATCAAGCTGCTTTTGCTTAACAATTACAGCCAAACTAATATTGTCATCGGAATCTTCATCCACTTGGGAATCTACTTTGTTATTACCTTTTTCTATTGTGCAATCTTTGGTCAATGTAGCAGAACTCTTTATCGAGTGATCAGAATCTTTACTCCTTCTATTATGTTGCCCAATCGACAAATTATTAATAAGATTGTCTTTGTCACAAGGAGATACATTAACTTGAAGGTCACCAGTTACAATTTTACTCAAAGTATGTTTTTGTGCAGGTTCTTTTGAAACTATGTCACTCGTAGAATTAGACGATGTGACAAGTACAGACTTAGTCCCTACTCCCTTGTCTTCAATTTCTTCTTGCAATATATTTTGATCAGTAGATATATCACGCTGGATTTTATTAGGCTCCGCATCCGCTGCACTTCTTTCTGCCAGAATGGGTGACAGTTGCTGACTAGTGAATTTCACGGCATCTTTTTTCTGCTGTTGAGTACTACTAACTTCAGATTGCTGAATCGCTAATGTTTTATTCAATGAGAGTTCGTTATCTTGCTCTATTAGAGTTGGCTCTTTTTCCAAAATATTTTTCGTAATCAGTTGCAAATCTGTACAAACTGATTTTTGTCTTTCTGAAGGTGTTTTTATGCGAACTGCTCGCAAGCTAGACATTTTTTCTTTAGTCAGTTTAGGTTTTGTTACAGTACACAAATTAACGATTGATTGACTTGTTTGCGTTACGACTACGGTGGGAACGTACTCTTCCGTTGTTTTTACTGGAGTTTTAGGCGGGGCGTTGTCATCTTTAGTCAAATCAATAACTGTTGGGTTGTTGTAGAGCTCTGAACTAGTTTCCGCCATCTCCAAGTTAATTACTTCAATTTTAGTTTCGCTAATTGTGATTCGGCCGCAAATTGTAGGTTTAATGTCATCATGAGCAGACTTAGATGTGGCACATAAAAGTGGCAAAGAAGCCAGTGAGAAATTGTGTTTCTCGTCGCGTTCGAAATTGTTATTTACCTGAGATACGCTAAGATTGGCAATTGAAAATGTGTTATCGGAAGGTAGAGTTTCCATTGCGTTTTGGTAATTAATAGGAGGTTCATACTTAGCAACAGTATTGTCTGTAAATGTTGGTGGAGGCGGACCCGAACCAGCTGGCAGCGGAATTTCAGACAAATCTGTATTATGGGCTTCATGAGCACCATCCACTTGTGTATTAGAATTAGCTGTCACAGTGGAAACATACTGTGGTAAAACATTTAGAAGTTGGTTTCTGTGGCCTGGTGGCATTGTTCCCAATATTTCCACAAGTTCTTTGGGTAACATTGCAATCTTTCTTGCCGTTTCAGGATCTTGTTCGGCACTTGCTGCACTAACATTAGGCGCCTCGTCTTTCAATCTTTTTTTGTAATCTGTTATATTTGCCGCATTTTCACGCCTGTCTTTTTCTGATAAATTTTCGCGGCTGACTCGAGCAGCAGAAGGAATTGCTGGGGTTGATACCTGAGAGTCAACGTTCTGTATCGTTTTCTTGTTTGGTAGTAAGCCCGTACTTGTACCCGCTAATGGCGAAGTAGTATCAGTAGTAGTCGATGTTTTACTTAAAATTGAACTCGTTATTGAAATGGCACCTGGTTCGTCAACTTTTGTTACTGAGATGCAAGCGTTCGCTAAAGTATATACAGGTTTGGTGCTCTCATATTGACTCGCATGTGCACTCGACGCAACATCAGGCTGAGTATAAACAGGAACGCTAGACACAGTATTACCACGTATATTAAAAGCTGATGTTGATAAATTATACGGTGTTTCTTGCTTACATGCGTTGGCTTTCATTTTATCTGACACAGGTACTTTTGCTACTGGTGACGGTTCTAATGCTTGAGTTCGCACTTCATTAGCGACTTCATCAATATCTGAAGTATTTGACGTGGCGGCTCTAATTTTATATTGCGGTATCTTTAATGTTGGATCATAAATGTGCTTTTGCATTTGATCAAAGGTTAATTTAGATGACATATTATTTTCATCTGTCTGTATGCCCTCTTGCGGTGGAGGTGGCGGCGGTGGTGGAATCGTTGCGTCCGATGAAAGGTTAGTATGTTTATTTTTTATGATCTGTTCTGTCAGATCAGCTGTAGCAGTGGAATCATCATTTTTATGAGGCAGTACAGGCAAGACTCTTTCTTTGGCATTGTGGTTGACAATATCTCTATTTAGTAAAGGACGTGTGTCACTGATGCCCATTGAATATACTGCACTACAATGCGAAGATGCTGAGAGCAGTTTGCCGGATAAATCTGTTGGCGTCTCAACTATAGGCAACATTTCTCGAGCATGCTCACTCACTAGTTGAGCTGGGTTTTGACTAGATAAGTCGTGGATATTATATGTCTGTTCGGTAGACGCTATATTGTGGATATCAACATGTTTTGGTCTGAGTGATAAGTCTTGAGGGATAGAGCGGTGCTCTGCTTCCTGTCTAGTATAGTCCGCCATAACGTCTACGTCATGTGAAGAGTTTTGGGAAGCTGGTCTTATCCGTAGGTCCACCACTACGTCATCGAAATCACTCTTTTCAAACTCTCCCATGCAATAATTTTTATTGGACAAGTCCAAAGTTTCGTAACTTTCATCATAGTGACTAACGTAAGGTGACTCCGGCTTTGGAATTTCTTCACAAGGCTCCACTGGCGGTGCTTTGCCAGACAAATCTAATGGCAACGGCACAACATCAACGAGAGTATTTGAATGTGCCACTGGAATACCAGGACGCATGTGTGCTGGGTATTCCGTTTCGGAGTACACTTCAACGGATATATTTTCAGAGAGGCTATGTTCATCGATCGCATCTGAGGAGTTTTGTCGAATCATACTCATGTCGTATACATTTGCTTGCCACTGATGTTGTTGAGCTTCTAGTTGAAGCTGTGTCATAACTTGGAGCGGGAAAGTAGCAGGCGGAGGGGGCAGCGGCGGCGGCGGCGGTGGCGGTGGCGGGGGCGGTGCGTAAATTATCATCATGGGAGGGCCTTGGGGCTGCGACTGAACATGAGACTCTCGCGGCTGAGGGGGAGAATCTCTTGGCAGAGATGGTGAACGCACCTTAGAAACCCTCAACGAATCTCGAGAATAAGAAGAAGTATGATCATAAGACTCTCTCGGCTGAGGGGGCGGATCTCCTGTCAGAGATGGTGAACGAAGCTTAGAATCCCTCAACGAATCTCGAGGATAAGAAGTATGATCGAGGTACTCTCGCGTCTGAGAGGGAGCATCTCTTGGTAGAGATGATGAACGCTGCTTAGAAGCCGTCAACGCATCTGGAGGATGAGAAGTATGGTCGTGAGATTCTCGCAGCTGAGAGGGAGGATCGCTTGTTAGGGATGATGAACGCAGCTCAGAAGCCCTCAACGAATCTTGAGGAACAGAAGTATGGTCATAATCCTCTCGCGGCTGAGGAGGATCTCTTGGTAGAGATGGTGAACGCAACTGAGAAGCCATCGACGAATCTCGAGAATAAGAAGTATGGTCTTGATACTCTCGGGGCTGAGGAGGAGAATCTATTGGTAGTGGTGATCCCAGTTTAGAAGCCATCGACGTATCTTGAGGATGAGAAGAACTATGGTCGTCAGATTCTCGCGTCTGAGGAGAAGGATCTCTTGCCAAAGCCTTTGAAGAACTTTGAGTATGAGAAGTAAGGTCGTGAGACGACCGCGATGACGCCCGAGTCTGAATTTGCGAATGCAGATCTTCAGGTTTTCCTTCAATTGGAACTCCCAGTGTGAATTTTGGTGGCGATTCCTTTGGTCTGGTCAATGTCGATTCCGTGTTTAGTTCCAGTAGCTGCCTAGGTGACACCAGTTTCGGGGACGGTTGTTTCGGTGGCATATCTTTGGAAGATGATGTATTTGAAGACTGTACATCAACATTTTGGCTTAATCTTGGAGACGCTTGACTTGTACTGTGTGGTTGAGTGTCATAAGCATGGGTAACTGGTCTTGGCGATACTTCTCTAGGTGGTAATTTAGTAGACTGTTGATCTGCCGGGCTTGCTTGTTTTGGAGATATTGGCTTTGGTGGTAACATGCTTGAAGCCTGTGCATGAGGAAGCTGGCTGGCTTCTCTGGGAGACATTTGTTTAGGAGCCAGATTACTTGAAGGTGCCATATCTAATTCTGGACTAGTGTGTTTAGAATGCCCTTGACCTGGTGATGGCAATGTCTTAGAAGAATGTGGCTCTGTAAACTGACTGATTTGTTTAGGAGACACTTGTTTTGGTACTTTATGTGAAGACTTATCAGATTGGCTTTCTTGTTTAGGAATCAATTTGCTTAAAGTCTGTAAGTCAGAAAGCTGACTGGCTTGTAGAGAGGACATGTGCATCGGTGGTATTTGACCTGCTCCCATGAAATACATCTCATGAGCCTGAGCGAGTAGTCGCGGAGATATTTGAGTTGGAGCGGAGGATTTGCTCAAAGACTGGTGGATGTCGAGGAGCTGACTAACTTGTTGGGGTGACAATTGCTTGGGAGTCAGTCTGCTCGCTGACTGTATGTCAAGATCCAGGCTCTGTCTAGGGGATATTTGTCGGTGTCCTAATTTGCCGAAGGATTGTGGGTCATAAAGGCCAAGTTGTCGTGGCGACCTAGATTGACTTCGTGACCGTGGATCAGGAGGAGTCAGATTTATATAATCCAAATGCGCTTGAAGCTGCTTTGGAGAGACTTGTATGGGAGAGAATTTATGCAGGGAATGCATGTTTTGTATCTCTGTGTTTATCATCATTTGCCGAGGAGATACCTGTCGAGGGGACACTTGTCTTGGGGACAGCCTGTTTGGAGACGGCAGATCCAGCATCGGAGCCTTGTGCATTTCCGTATGAATATCAATTAACATTCGTGATTCTGAACGACGGCGGTGGCTCACTCGGCTAGACTGCCGAGGAGGTGGTACCATCATAGCCAATGCATCTTCCGGCAACCCTTGAGCAAGGAACGGTGGAATAGCTTCAATAGTCGCTCGAGTCGATCTACGACGAGGCGATTGTCGTTTCTTTGCAGCTGCCTTTTGTTTCGGCTGTGTCACCATGGCCCGTGACTCCATGACCCGCGCCTCCATGGCCCGTGCTTCCATTGCTCGCGCCTCCATGGCCTGTGCCTCCATGGCTCGTATCTCCATGGCACGTGTCTCCATGGCCCGCGCCTCCATGGCCCGTGTCTCCATGGCCCGCGCCTCAAAGGCTCTCATTATACGTATATCTTCAGATTGGGGTAAACCCGCCATTCTAGCAATCATATCGTACTGAAGCGACATAGGATGGGTCGGTGCAATAAAATTATCTTTACGACAATATTCGTAAGGTCTCTCGAAGTGTCTATCCCTTTCAATGTTCCTTCCATGTCTGAAGAATATCTCAGCCGGTTTGTCCTCGATTATCTTTTGAGGAATAGACTCTGGTTCCAGAGGTTCGTCCCCGCCGCAATGAACTGATTGAGAAGTTGTCACTGCCGTGGGTGTGTCTCCTGACGGCTCATCAATTCTATTCTTCATCTTGAGCATTGCTATGCAGTCATTTAGTCGCTTTACTTTATTTTGTTTGTTCTTTTGCGTATTAAGATTCGTAACACCGGATGGACTGTGTGCTAAAGGTGGTTTGTCAAGTCTGGTGTCAGTTGCTTCGTTTTCAAACGGTAACCGGTGTTCCGAGGGGACGTGTTGGTTTAAATTATTCCATTCTTGTTGTACCAGAAACATGTGGTGGAACTGCGCTGATTTGTCATGAGTCTCGCAGTCCGCGGTCAAGCGCGCGATCGAGTGTTTCAAAGGAGTGTTTGGCACTGGATTGCGCTGATTATTGTTTCCATTCTGTTCAATGTGACCCGGGGGTGGTTGTTCGCGGTTGTTGTCGTGGCCGTCATTGGAGCCGCTCGAGCCGCGGCTAGAATTTTCTCTGGTATTGTATGAGCCGCTGTTGACGTCAATTCTTTGTGGATTGTTCTCAATAGACAACTGAGTGGGCTCGCCGCCACTGTCGCTCGCAACATCAAGGTCGGGTGGCTTGTCGGCGTCTACCGCAGCCTTCTCTGCAGCGGCGTTCAGTTTTCTCTTAGCTCTGTTGAGCACAGCCTTTCGTTTCATAGCTTCATTTTGTCGCGTGCCCTTAGCAGGTATTCGCTTTACGGACCGCCTCAGTGGCTTGTCGTCGTCATCTTTAATTGATGAACTTTTACTTTGATCTTCACTAGATGAAGTCGGCTGTTCAGTGGCGGTTCTGACAGCTCTGAGTTTTCTCTTCGGAACTTCGGATAAGTGTCTTTTCATCAACATTTTGTTTCGTTGCTTGTCCAGTTTTCGTCGAGGACGCATCATTGAGTGCATAGGATTCACTAGTACGCGGTGACGCTTCGCTGGCAGATCGGCTAACATCTTGCGAATAGTTTCAGCTAAAAAAACACAAATATTACATACTTATAAGATTTATAAAAAAAAATATTTAAATGAATCTACAATAAAAAGCAACTTACCATCCCCAACTTCGGCTCTGTTTCTTGGTCTGGACCTCATGTGAGTCTTTTGGTTGGTCTGTCTGTTTCGAATGTCCTTGCGTATCTTCTTTCGAATTCTGTTATCAGGTAGCCGAGGCCGACGTTTACGCACTCCGAAAGGCCGATAGCGGCACTTCCTGCGGACGGCGGGGGTGTCGCCGGCGCAGTCGAGCATGTGCTGATGCAAGTCCTCAAGCGTGATGGATTTCTTGCACTTGGTGCACTCGCGGAAGCCTCTCAATGGCCTAGTCCGGTTGTGCATCTGGCTCGGGGGCACGTACAGATGTTTCAGAATGTCTGCATTGAGCAGTTCGCCGACCACCTCGTAGTGCTGCACTTGAGCGTTCGGGTGTATGTTGGCCATGTGCGCGGACAGCGCGCGGGAGTCGCAAGTAGGGGTGCCGCACGCGCAGCACACGTAGCACCGCGGTCGCACCCATTCCCCGCTCAGCACTGCAGGCGGCGTCTCATACTTTGGCGTCGTCGGGGCTAACCCTAGAGAGGCAGGGAACTCTTGAGCGTCGGTCTGTACCGGCGGTTTGTATTTATATTTGACTACTTGAGATGACGACGGTATCTCCCTGCTTTCCAGGATATCCTTCAACTCTTTCTCGATCGCAGTCTGTTTATCAGTCTTCTTGGCGAGCGGTGAGTAACTGTATTTTTCCTCGTACTTTCGCCGCATGCACAGCTGGGTCCAAATGTCGAGGCTCGATACCAATGTGATGATACAATTATTAGTGTGGGAGTCTCGCTTGATCTGGTCTGCGCTCATCGTCATGCGGTCAGACTCCAGGTTGTCCCATTTCCACTTATGCTTGGGCGCGATGGCACGCGGCATGTAGCCGTCGAAAACGTTGCGAGAGAATTGCTCGCTGGCCAATAGTATCGGAAACCCCTCAGCGGTATTAATCACAACGCTGTTCTTTGATTTTCTAGTTTTAATCATGCTATCAGGATCGGGGTTGAAGTTGAACGATCCATCGAGAAATTTGGTTAAATTTTCTTGAACGTTACTGGCCACTTTAGAGTAGAAGCTAGTGTCGAAACATTTCTCGAATTTCTGAGTAGTGTCATCGAGAGCCCGCAGCCAGTCCCGCCTTGTGGACTCGGCGGTGCGGGGCGAGCGGTGCACTACTCCCAGCCTCGAGAGGATCTGGTCTGCGTCCGTGTTGTGGAACGAGAAGTTAGAGGGTATGCGTTTGTTCCACTGAATATCATCTAACACAATCACTGCGTTTTTATCCAATACGGCATTATTTCCTAGAGTCTTGCTGGGAGGTAATATCAAGTTTGTAGTAATACTTTCCTCGATATCTGCTTCGTCGAGGATATGTGAGGGTTTAAGTTCACAGGAGATAACGATACCGTTAAATCCATGACCAGTCGGGTATGTCTTAGAGTCGGCGTGAAAGTCCTTATCGTTGATTTTGATGGACTTCTGTCTCTTCTTGGGTCTGCCAGTCTTTTGGCGCAACTTGTTGCGGTAGGGTAACTTCTGCTTCTCGCAAACGTTGAACTTGTGCTCAGCGAGTTCGGTGGTGGAGGGGAACCGGGTATGGCAGTCGAGGCACGCGAAGTACTGGTTGGGGTGGCTGTCCACCATGTGCCGGATGATGTTGTTGGGCTCCCCCTCCGAATGGTTGCAGAACAGGCATCCCATGACGGGGGCCTGCTTCGCGGAATGCGTGCGGTGCACATGCTTCGATATAGTCTGCTTGGCGGCGAAAGTGCGCTCGCAGTAGGGACAGAGGAATTGCGGGACAGGCGAGGAATCAGACTTGTTGGCGAGATCATCTGGTTTGGGCACCTTGGACGGGGTGCTCGTGCGTTTGGGCTTCTCCTTGCTTTCGGAGCGACGAGAAGGCTTGGTGGTTTGTGGGCTTGGGACAGCAGACTTTCGAGGTCGCAGTCTTCCATTTAAACCAGACGACGGTTCATCGTCACTCATATTCATCGTGTTTAGTTCCTTAGTCCTAAAAAATAATGAAAACAAAATAAGAAATAAATAAAAAATATAGGGATAAGTAAAACATTTTTTTTTTTGTGCATACAGTAATACATTATGCAATTAGATATAATTTAAATAATACGACATTTGTTGCAACTTGCTCATATTGGTTAACGAGAAGGGTTGCTAGTTGGTACACACATATTTAGGCCGGCATTCATTGACAGAGCCGGGCGTTGTTGTTCGACAAATACTGCCGATCCGACACGAATAAGTGTGTAGCAACCGTAATAATTTACGTTAGCTCTTAGAAACTTTATATGAGCTGAGAACGGTATTATTGTTGTCATAGAACTGAGCTATAAATGGATTTCATAAAGTATGATCATTTTTTTCGACACTCTTTTGTCTACAGGCGAATAAAAAAAATATACTCGTCCGTACTGGTTGATTTTGCACCCCCATAGCTATATCACAGAAGATAGTAAGAGTATTACATACAGAACGGAATTTCCTAAGGTACGCGCAATATGCGTCCCCGTTCCCCGTCCCCGCACCTCTCCTCTGTTCTTGTGCCGCCATGTGCCACCGTGCACACGTCAATACGTGTGTTCACCCGTTCTCGCCTTGTCGAGGGGCGAGAACGGGTGAGAGGTGCGGGGACGGGAACGGGGACCCATATTGCGCCGGACCTTAGGAGATTCCGTTCAAGGTGTCGGTAATAGCCTAGTGTCGCGAGTTCAATGGTTTTTTCCCATCTCAAAAATGCCCAACGCGCCTAAAGAAGCTTTCACTTCAAACGTCTTCTGAGCCTTGACACGGCATGATTTCTTTTCTGTCGGCACTCCCGGAGTGCCACTGTTTTTTTTTTATGAAAAATCAATATTACATAAACCAATTAACGCTGGGGGCCGCTGCCCGCGCGCCTCCCATTTCCGTAGACCTTCCGTCGCTCGTGGACTAAAGGATTGCCACAGTGAAGATAAAAAATTAAATTACTCTATAAATATTTGTTAAAGCGAATACCATGCAGCAGTGGCGCTCTCTTTTGATATAATTCTTTTAATTGTAAATAGTTAACAAATAATAATAAAACTAATGTTTGACAAAAAAACTTATGACAAATGATCATTTTAAAAATAACATTATAAAAACTAGTCGTTTGACAAATATCTCATATCGCAAACATATTACTTTAAGGCGGAATACGAAGAGAACTGTCGAAACTTCATTTATTTCTGTGAACAGAAATAAATAAAGTTCAAGTTCAAGTTCGCTTAGAATCACTTCACTGAAGTGATTCTAAGCGTTAAAACATTTTTTGTGGGTTTGTTCGGATATTTCACAAAGTCGCCTTCTTAAAATTTTAAAATAAATAAATATACCATTTAAAAAATATTTAAAGAAATGACATCTAAAAATTATTTTTCTTCCAAAACTCTTAAGAATATAAATGGAGAAAAAAATATTTTTACTCAAAAATATTAGTATTGTGATTGCCTTCTTTATTTTCGATACAAAAAATTAGTTATTAAAATAATTCATAAAAACCGATAAAATCTACATCCCGCGTCATTCCGCGTTCATTCCCCGCCTCCCGCTTCACTTCAAACGAAATATGTAAAAGCATGCGGGGTGATTTGAGGATCGCCCCGCACCTCATCCCCTCAGATTCTCTTCGTATTCCGCCTTAAAGTTATCACACAAAATTTGTTTTACTTTGCAAATATTTCAAATATTAAACTATCATTCCAAAAATATTAATTTGACCAAGTAATTCGTTTCAAGTTTCATCAAGGGCCACCCCTGCCGCACCGTAACCTATACTACATAACCTGGGTGGTCTACATGACTCAAACCAAATTTTCATGTAAACATATAGAAATCTTTCACCATTATAGACTTACTTTAGTATTTCTCATTGATGTAATATTCCTTGCGTTTTTCACTTGTTTGTTGTTTGTTTTTCGTGTATGTAAGTGGGCAGCACTGGTTTCAGATTTTTCAAGCTGCCTAAAGGCTTCTGACATAGCTTGACGACTGCCATACAATGATAGCCGGGACCAATGGCGTTATTTACTAATTAACATGATTTTTTTATTATATTTAATTTATTTGCCAAATGAGTTATTTACAAAACGGAAAGTTTATAAAGTGATAACTTTATCAAACATAAATTTATCTTACGTTATTTTTAAAATTAAATCTGTGGTTCGTTTTTGTCTAATAACAGGACACCAATTAAAAGGTCATCTAATGCCTGACCTTTAGCAAAATGTTAATCATCACCATATTAACGATTAAACAATTTATTTCAAATGAGGGCGCCACTTCTGCACGGTCTTTACCGTTTCACGTTAAGCTCTTAAAAACATTACTGACGAAGATAAACATGGATGGATATACATAATATGATAATTTCCTTCGTGACACTCCATTGTCAACGAGCGTGTTAAAATATTCTTTACTCCGCAGCTTAGCACTGATGGCCAATATTATATGCGAGATGCTATTTTAATAACTACATCAGAAAACTAAAATATTGTATATTTCGAAACCGATAAACGTTTGTTTTGAGATTTCAATATTTTTCCGTCGCCCGTGGACGTAAAGGACTGTCACAAAAAGGTAAAATTAACATCAAAGTACTCACGAATTCAACAGGAACAGATGACCTGGTGAGAAATCATCTAAACAATCGTCTGATGGTAATGGATCCGGCGCGATGATGTGTGGATTCGTATCTACATCGTGCTTCGATGGTGCCGATGTCAACAAATCATCTGAGCAGAATCTAAAAAAAAAACTTTCAATGTTAGTATCTCAGTCAAATGGAACACAATACGCAAATTGAAGTCGCCTTGCTCTGTGACAGTTAAACGTCGCGTGATCAAGGAGACATCAAAAATCTGTCTAGATAATTCTAGCTTTCGAAATTAAAAAAGGAATACTACGCTTAACGCATGGTATACTTAAAATCTCGTCCCGCGATGGAAAAAAATCAAATGTACGAAAAATTATAAAAACAAAAATTACTCTGCGCCGTCGCACTCAGCATACATACAAAGAATTCGCTAAAATTAGAAGAAACTAGCTCTTACTCTATTAGGTTAGAAATCCCGCGATGGGTACAATATTTAAATTCTAAAGTTACTTAACTCTGCGCCTACGCACGCCGCGCAAAACTAATTCGCATCGAGCAATTTCAAAAAACTTTCTTTCGATATTAAATTATAACAGAGACATGCTACGAATCCCGTGCCCTGGCAACTACTGGCAGGATACTGGACACCGATGACCTCGGCTGAATTGTAAATATGGGGAAATAGAAATTCAAAACAGCCATATTTGAATAGTACGTCATGGCCAATCTTGCTTGACAGACAGCTGACAAATTCGCGATACAATTTCATAAACCGTTCGCTTCACAAAAGATGTTCAAACACTCTAAATTGGCAGGAAATAATAAATCTTAACAAATGACAGACGACGCACAGCCTTAACTAAAGGTCTAAGGGTTGGATCTCATCGATCAGCACGGAACAGCACGCTAGGAGAGTGCCGTTCCGAGCTGATAGATGAGATCCAACCCTAAGTCTCTATATTATTTTCTTCTTGTGCCTATCAGTTACTGGATGAGACAAGCGGAACAATTTTCAACTTCTGCAATTCCGGTTCATACTCTGTTATGTTCCTCAATATCTATAGTATAACAACTGTCAATTATAAGAGTAGAAACGACCTATAAAAATAATATTTCGTGTTTAGAAAAGAACGAGATAGGTACGAGTACACTCGTATTGTATGAAGATTAATCTATCCATTTTAATATATTTGCAATTTATTCGGTACAAAATTAAATGCCACACCACTGAACAGTAGGGTGGAGCGAATTTTTTTTTTTCCAATTTTAATATTCCTGTATTATCAATCGATGATCCACAGAAAAATAATTATTTAGGCGAAATTACAGCTAAGTTATTATCTTGAGGTGGCGCATTACTTTTGAGTTTTAGAAAAAATCTAATTCTTGGTTTACACTCAAATCTTTATTATTGAGATAATTACCATGTTTATCATATAACTAATATTTTAAATGACTAAAATAATAAATAACTATTAGAAATTTGCAGAAAAACAAAATAAAATTAACTTTTTATTGGCTTGAATCGGACGTATCATCGCTATAATTTTTACGAAAATACTGAGATTTCGTTTCGAAAAGTGGTATACCTTGCCTGACATACCACTACTCGTACGAATGATCCATCAATAAGGAATATGCATGTAATACCAATCCGGCTCATATTTTTATTTTACAATTTCTATTAATACGTTACCACGCCTAGTTAATTATTTTTCTTACTGACTCTTATTTGGATTAGAAATAAATTATTGAAAATATGCAAATATTGCGCGGGAACTTTTGACAAACAAAAGGGAAATGACGACAAAGTTCACAAAAGGGAAATGACAAGTTCGGGTGCCTTCGGTAGGACTGTCCGTCCATGTAGTTTGACTATCGATGACATTCGAAATGTATGTACTTTTATATAGAGGTTTAACAAACATCACTGGCTGATAATATCGAAAGTACCCAAAAAAGAAAAACATGCGTTGACAGCTTCTGTCTCTAGCGGATATTGCAGACGTTGTCGTCATATTTTAAAATGGCGTGTTTTAGTTGGTATAATCTACTTGTTATTTTTAATATTTATTTTCTACACTATACATAGGGCGCACTGTAAGTTTCCGGAACTGGCCACTTACATAAACAATATTTAAAAATTTATTGCAACATTTGAAAATAGAACTCTTTGGCTGTAGAATGCAGTTTGTTTCATCTGACTGTCTTTTGTTTTTACCTTGTGGCGCCATTTAAAAAATTGTGTGTCTGCATTAACATGGATTTAACTCGGGAAAATTTTCGTAGTATGATTTTCTACGATTTTAAGTGTAATTTGACAGCTCAACAGAGCATCGCTCGGCTTGAAACAGCTTTTGGCAATGAAGCACCATGCAAGACAACTGTTTATAGCTGGTTTGCAGAATTCAAGCGTGGTCGTATCAATCTCAGTGACGAATCTCGCGATGGTCGGCCGTCCACCGCTGTGACCAGTAAAAAAACATCAATGCTGTGCGCCGTATGATTGAAACAGACAGGCATGTGACCTACCATGAAATTCGCGCATCCTTAGAAATAGGCATGAGTCAAATATAATTAATCCTACACAAACATTTGGGTGAGAAAGCTGTGCTCGCGGTAGATCCCACACAAATTGACCGAGGCTCAAAAAACGGACCGCGTCACTTGGTGCAGTGCCATGCTTACCAGATTCAACGAAGGTGCGTCAAATTTGGTGTGGGACATAGTAACAGGTGACGAAACATGGATTTATTGCTACGATCCCAAAACAAAGCAGCAATCGAGCGTATGGGTCTTTCAAGATGAGCCGAAACCAACCAAAGTGGCGCGCGTGAAAAGTGCATCTAAGCGGATGATTGCTTCTTTTTTTAATAAAACTGGACACGTGGCTACTGTTGCTTTAGAGAATCGTCGTACAGTGAATAGTGACTGGTACACGACCATTTGTTTGCCGGAAGTTATTGACGAACTCCGTAAAAATAACCGTAAACGCCGTATCATCCTGCACCACGACAATGCTAGTTCTCACACGGCCAGACAGACAAACGACTTTTTGAAGGCGAAAAATGTAGAACTCATGAGTCATCCTGCATACAGTCCTGACCTGGCACCTTGTGACTTTTTTCTGTTCCCAAAAATTAAGAACCAATTACGCGGTCAACGATTTTCATCACCAGAAGAGGCCGTCGAGGAGTATGAAAAACACGTTTCAGAGGTCACCACAGAGGAGTGGCACAAAAGTTTTCAAAACTGGTTTCATCGAATGAAAAAGTGCATAGACGCCAAGGGAGATTATTTTGAAAAACAATAAATTAATTTTGTACCTTTAATAGTATTTTTTCATATTCATTCCGGAAACTTATAGTGCGCCCCACGTATACATGTTTTTCGGCACTGATTTATTTTTTGCGGCTATTTCTCGACGAGGACTATCGATTAAAAATATAAAAAAAATGCATGCATACTCTCAATTGCTTTTGAACCGCAAACAGATAATGAAGCCTCTGTTACGAGCTTCACGCATCTCTTTATTGCCTGAGTATGGCAAGGATACTTTTCTATTTCAAGCAGATTTCCTTTTGAAAAAATGATTGAAATTTCTGTGTCACTGTATTTTATTGTTATTGGAGGTTCAGTTATGTTTTCTTTGGTCCAATCTATTAAATCGTAATAACATGACGCATCAACCCTTAGTTGTGGAAGTTGGAATTCGTGACCTGACTTCTCTTTGAAATCTTTTATTGCTTTTAAAATTATTTCAATAGCTCTCTTACATGTGCGTTATCTGTAACATTAACAAATTTTCTGGGTGTCCGAAAAAGGAATTTCTTTGAATGGTTTTCAAAACAATATTTTTCAGGATTTTAAAAAAATACAAACATCTTTTAACCATTTCTTCAAGATGATTTTGTCTTGATATTAAACTTTCTTGATAAAGGTGGCTAAGTTCAAGTTTTTTGACGGTTAACCACCGAGAATGTACCAGTCTTCCTAGGTCCTTGGCAGCCAAGTTTGATGAGACCACACCAGCGGAAATCGCAAAGCACATCCAGTACAGATCATTTTGATCGGTGCTTAATAAATCAGGGGACAGTTTGGGAAATTCTGTTGAAATCAGTTAAAATGCTTCTACTTGAAGTCGAGATACTTCTCCAGCTTTTTTCCTATGCTGCCAGAAAAACTTGTGGGGCCTGTTGTTACTGCAACAGGCCCTACAAGTTTCTCCGTCAAGACTAGAGTACAAATGGCAAAGAGGCAATTCATTTTTATGTAAAGCACACGAACCAATTGTCGACTGAGGTGCTTTTCTAGTAAAACAGTAACTCCACACTCTTTTTGTGGCCCATATTTACAGCAGTACCATTACAGCCAATTACCACCAAAGAAGAACGATATTAGAATCTCATTTCTGAAAAGCCTACAATATACTTTTGAATTGTAGTAGTAGTAGTAATTGTAGTAGCTATTCCCGAATCAATAGATATATGACCGATGTACTTCGATTCTGGCTTTGATATGATTGAAATGTGTTCTTTATACTTATTTATTTATTCATTACCCTTAGTCATGATGACTAAAATCTTGTTTTTACGACCGTCAAAGTAAATAACAGTTAAAGGTATCTCACTAGAAAATATCCTAAAATGTAACTATTTTAAGAGTTAATCATATTTTACTACGAAATATTACGATCATTCATAAGATAAGGTTATAACAAATGAAAACTATGTATTTAAGTATGATTTTGACAGAACAGTTCAAAATTAATTCAATTTTACGGGTACACCATATAAAGTAAATTCTAAGTTTTCTATAAACTACATTCGTGATGCGCCACCTGAAGATAGTCATATTTTTTTTTGTTTTTCGCACGAATGAAGCATTCACTTAGGGTCATCGATTAATAACACAGGAGATTAAAAAATAATTTTTTTTTTTTTGAAGTTTCACTCCACCCTACTGAACAGAGGGTAGTAATGGAGTAATTTGGACGCATGGAATGGAATGCGTTTAGTCATTAGTTTTGGGTGATGCGACGCGGTGATTTGGTCTAGCTAAAGAGCTTATTAACTGTGTGTTGAGCACTCATATGGAAGCGAGAGGTCGTAATTTCTAAATCCATTCGTGCCGAAATGATTTAAGAGCCCGTATGACTGATAGTAGTTAGAGCGATCTTTAATATTATCAATATTAACTCTCTTTACACTCACTTACTCTCTTTGAAATAAAAACACAGCAAAGTTCAGGACCAACTCTTACATACGTAATATATTTCGAAAACACGATTGCTTAAAATTTTTGCGAAGTTGCCTCTAAATCATCTCAGAATTATACTAAAACGGAAAGTATTCAAGAAGTACAATAAATTAGCCCTTGTAACTTTCCAAAGTTATATAATCCATTATAATTGTATTAAGCATAAGGCAGATAGGGATCATATGTCTTATTTTTTAAATAACTCTTAAATATTCTTTGTAAAACGAAAAAACCCCCCAAAAACCAGAAACGCGTAAACCAGCCTCATTGACCTCTCTTTGATCTTTTCACCCCGCAAAGCTCGCTGCCTCGCTTCGGCTAGAGTAAATTTGTGTGCGTGGAAGCGGGAGCAAAACTAAGATTATCCACATCAGGCGCAGCCTTAATACATTTTCAATTTAAATATATAGGTACTAAACTTGCAAATATTTAAATGCTGTACAAAACAATGACATAGTCTTATATATTATACAAAATAATGACGGCCCCCCCAAGCTACAACCACTGCAACTAAGAATTTAGTTGCAGTGGCGTAGCTAGAGGGGGCGGAGCGCCCTGGGTGTCACCCGTTGGGCCCCGGGTATCATCCAAGTTTCCTATTTGCGCCCCCCGACGTATTTAAATTTTTCCCCTCCTATAAAAGTCTATAGATATTATATCACCGCACCGGGTGCAACCCACGCCACCACTCCAACGCCACTTCCGAGATGTACTCGTATGAAAATCAAGGTTCAAGTGAAGCCGTAACTACTACATAATGCAGTTGTATGTCTAACGGGACCACTGCATAGACTTTCAAAACGAGTCAACCCCATGTCACGTATTTATGCCTATGCGCACATTACATACAGCTATAAAGGTCAATATACTTTCAGTATAAACATTGTCTATGTATCAATATATGAGAACCTATCACCTTAAGGTCTTTTTTAGTATCCACTGAAAAAGCATGACCCTCTCTGTACTACCAGAGCCATATATTAGCTATGCAGTTAGAGGATTTGGCCTACACTCTCCACGCAGGCCAGACGGGTTGGAGAGGTCTTATTGATGTTTATAAGCTTTGTTTAGCTTGTGTATCCTAAGGCGCCTTCTACGACATCCACGAGAAGACTTGGAGTGGTCCTATTCTACTCTGCCGGGAACCACTTGGCGGCCGGGAACCATTCGGTAGATGAGAACCTATAACTCTTTCAAATCTCTGCATTTAATGTAAGAGGCTAGGCAAAAGAAATGGTCCGAGATCCCAACGGATGTTATGAATATGATGTTAGAAACTTATGATTCCGAAGACTGTACGAAATAGAAACTGCCAACTGAATGCCTCCGTGGTCCAGTTGTCAAGGCGTTTGCCTTGTAATCCGGAGGTCGTGGGTTCAAGTCCCACTGGGAAGAATACTTTGTGAAAATTTATTTACAGTCTGGTTAGGATATTGCAGGCTTGATGATCCGAAGAGAAAAATAATTCCGTGCTTCGGAAGGCACTTAAAGATGTGAGTCTCTATCAGGTCAATAAAATAAAATCATCAATTTGTTTTGTTTCTATCAAAATAATAGGGTTTTTTCGTTTGATGATACTATGCCCATAGGCATTTAAAAATCGTATAAAAGAGAGATTTATTCAATCGCAAATACTCGCAGCGATTGAATAAAACAAATAAACCGGCCAAGTGCGAGTTAAACTCGCGTAAAGAGGGTTCCGTACAATTGATTGAATTCCTATAGGTTTTCCTGTAATCTACAAGAAATTAACGATATTTCGTTTTTTTTTCAAAATTTTAGGCTCAGTACTTTCGGAGATCTGGGGGCATGGTCAATTTTTATCTTCTTTCTTGAATAAAATCAAAACTATTTGTTTTACAATAATAACAAAAATATATTTGAGATCCCTTTCATTTGATTTATACCATAGTAAGTTTTGCAAAACTTTTTTTTTTAAATTTCCTAATATTCCCTCCGAAAATGACCCTTATTTTAAAATAATATTTATTTACTTTGCACATAGGTATGTGTTTGGGTCATAGGATTACACAATCCTACCAAATTTCACCTGATTCGGTCCAGTAGATTCGGAGAAAATTGACTGTGACAGACGGACGGACAGACAGACGCACGAGTAATCCTATACGGGTTCCGTTTTTTTCATTTTTTGTACGGAACCCTAATAAACCGAAATGCACCACTCAACACGGAATAGCAACATTTGAGCTCGTCCAACGTATGTGATTGAAAAACATATTTCATGTCCAACTAAATATTGAAGTATGCTCGACATCCCGCGTATGGCGAAGCCGCGTAACTGAACGTTTGGCCCGCATTGAATTGGAAAGTCACATAATTAGTCCGCTCAGGGGTAGCTCAGTTGTACCAGAAGTGTCGCCATCTCGGCAACTACTCATAACATCATATTTGAAAAACTTTGTGTCACTAAAACTAGAGATAAATATAACTGGAGCAACAGATGAGGTTTTAAATTCTGTCGCTGTATTTGCCAACTTTAATTTTCATTTAAGTTATATAAGAAGTCTAGATCTTAGCTGTTATGCTAACTTATAACACTGCAGAAAGCGCAACGTCGTGACGCTGTTTTAAAACGAACATAAACAACAGAGAAGATACTGTAAAACATCCGACTGACTGATGTTGGGCTTATTTTACATTGCCATATTGTCTTATTTTACTATTGACCCGAATATTTCTAAGCCTTCGAACATTACAGACTGCGTCCAAATATACCAGACATTCCTTCACACCTATTAAGTGACATTTTTGTATGAAAATTTTGCCCAAAAACGAGCGTCATGCATGACATAGATTTCAACTCAAGCCAAAACTAAAAAATCGGCGGCCGATTGTTCGGCAGGTCTAAGTCGAGAGCCATACCGCGTTGAGTTAATACAGGGTGACTTTTTAAACACCAGCCAAATTTTTGGACCAAGTTCGGTTAAAAATTTTTTCGTCCTCCCATACTAAATCCGTTTGGCTGAGCGCTGTTTTGTATGGAAGGACGAAAAATTTTAATGGATTTTTAATAACTTTTTTTATAGTTTAGTATCATGGACTAAATTTGCTTCATAAATTTGGGTGGTGGATAAAAAATCAGCCTGTATAAGTCAATCATCAAAGCGATGAGATAATATCCGTTTGTTCTCAGTAGTCCCTTTAGTGCAAACACGTTCATAGATTATAGAATTAAGACTGCGGTCTTCGACCGTGGGAATTTTTGATTGAAGACCCGAATCTATATTTTCTATCTACACATACACCCTGGAGACGAATTTAGACGAACTCAGAAGCGCAGCGCGTGGTCTGCCTTATCAGCGTTTGCGTTTCCATATTTATTTGAGAACTTTAAATTTTTTAATTTATTTACAAAAGACATTTTTATTTATTTATTTATTGTACATGTTTAAGCATAAATCAATCTTCATATATGTGGAATTTTTATTTTTTTAACTCAGTCGTATGCGCAAGAATCCGACGACGTATTCGCTTATATTTTCTTCAAAGTTTAACCTTTTAAACTAAGTTTTTCTTTGAATTAAAAAAAGTACTAAAAACTCCTCAGCCACTTTTTAGGATTTCCCTTTGTCTTTATTTCTCTGTAATTTATACAATTAACAAAAATATGAACTTCAATTTAACATATATTAACATATTGTTACTTATTTAGTTTGGTAGAAACCAAACCGAAAAAGAAGTCAAAATCACTAAAAATAAGAACCGGCCCCTTATATCGCCGCGATCAAATTGTAAGTTGACGTATATGGAGAAAATGCTGCAGTGCAGTTTGTTGCCGCTTCTTCTGCATTAGCGGTTAGATGAAATGATCTGACGTCATCAACTTTTATGAAATCGAAAGATAAAATTGTCAATTATGAAGATAAGACAAAGAAAAGATACAAATATCCGAAGATTGATACATTATTTCAACTTCTTTTGACTGTTGATCAACTCGCCCTTGAAAGGAATCCCAAAAGCGCGTGCCGACAGAAACACAAGAGCAATCGCCCACTTTTCCCAAACCGGGAGAGTTTTGACTTTGTGATGGTGCAAACAGAATGGCGAATCCGTAGGAAATCAACATCAAACACGGCCAAATATGAAAATAATTATGACGTCCGTCTTAGTACTTATACATCGTGTTAATTAAAGAACGCAAAACCTCTCAGATGGTACCTCAGCCCATGTAACTGAACAACTTTTGTTCAACAACTATCACGAAACTAAAAAAAAATTTGAATTTTCATACAAACTGATCAGCTGAACGAGTCAATTTGTATGAAAATCCGATTTTTTTCTTGGATTTCGTGAATTTAATCTGCACTTAGATATTATCTTAAATTACAATTATAAATAAAAAAGCCTGTGAGCGAATTTGTACCTCTTCAGTACATGTTGCACCCGGTGAACTGTTACGCAATGGGGAGGGGTGGGAGGTTTTGACCGTGGGCAACACACCCCCAGCTCACCCGGATGCCCGGGCCGCCGCTTCGAGATGCATCCGTGTGCAGCAAACTAAGATTTAAATTTAATTTTGTGTAATTGAGAATATTTAGACTTATTTTTTTTATAATTGTCATCGTTTAATTAATGTATAATGCATTGGGTATTGTATAATAGTCGTGTATCGAGATATTACAAAAAAGTATTCAAGCGGACACAGACACAGAACTTACTAAAGTAAAACATACAGCAGTCGAAATAAGTAAAATAAATTAATTCATGTTCCAAAGTTGCAAAATGGCCTTTTTAAAATTTTCCTGGGTCTTAGTTGATATCTCTACAACGTGTTATTATGAAATTATGAAATTAAAATAACAGTCAAATAAACAAAAAAAATCGGCACATCCATACAAAAGTGTGCAGTCAATTTGTATGGGAATGTCGATTTATTTTTTATTTTTGTCTGTTATTTTAATATCATTCATTATACTACAGTGATCTAGTGTAGCCCTTGGTTCGATTTATTACGCATATGTCAATTACAATTGTTTTTACGTATTACGAAACTGGATGAAGTAGTTTAACAGTAGACCATTATATCTGAGACGCACACATGTGAATTTACGGGGGGCGGGTGGTCACAGGTAACCCTCTCACCGACCCTCTCCAAATGAACGGTGTCCTTTTGCCGTTATAATTCCTTTCAGAAATACTATTCTTTTCGTTATTGCGCTTTGGTTGTAATAATTTGATAATGCATTATTTTAAAAAACTTTGTATGGAGAATTTTATTTCAGTTTTATTTAGTTACATATAAATAAACAATTGTTAATGAAGTAACGCAAAACCTCTCAGATGGTACCTCAGCCCATGAAACTGAAACTGAGCTTTGTACTTTGACCACCCCACCCCCCACTTGTCGCGGAGTTCGACCTGCCTACCAGGCGTTTTGGTCTTAGGTGGACGTGTACAAAATTCGTATCAAGTACTAATACAAGGCATTGCTGTACTCAAAATTGTCGTACTTTTTCCAATAGAAAACGGACTATAACACGTTGATCTTCGTCGTGAATCGATTTGGATGATTTTTTCATTATTTGAAAGCATTCACTATCTAGTTGACGCAAAAAAATTACAAAAAAAAACAATTCCAAATAATAAACTTTGGAAATATTGAATAAACTCTTTAATATAATACTCATACATACATACTATCACGCCTGTTTCCCACAGGGGTAGGCAGAGACTATGGACCTCCACTTGCTACGATCTTGACAGACCTCTTTCGCTTCATCTACACTCATCAACCTCTTCATACATGCCCTTCGGTTACGTGTACTTCTTACCTCTCCCTTTTTCAGAACGTCTGCAATCTGATCGCAGAACGTTCGCCGAGGTCGACCCTGTACCGCTCTTCCTTTCACACTTACCTTATAAATATTTTTTAATACTCATAGCATTTCTATTAAAGTCGGTTATTTTATTTTTAGGGTTACGTTCAAAAAATGAAAAAACGGAACCCTTATGGGATCACTCGTGCGTCTGTCTATCTATCTGTCCGTCCGTCTGTCACAGCCAATTTGCTCCGAATCTACTGAACCGAATCAGGTGAAATTTGGTAGAATGTTGTAATCCTATGATCCAAACGCATATGTGCAAAGTAAATAAATATTTTTTTTAAATAAGGGTCATTTTCGTGGGACCAATTAAGAAATTTAAAAAAAAAGTATTGCAAACCTTGCTGTGTCATCTATATCTATACTAATCTATACTAATATTATAAAGAGGAAAGATTTGTACCTATTTTTGTATGTTTGTAATGAATAGGCTCAAAAAGTACTGGGCCGATTTAAAAAATTCTTTCACCGTTGGAAAGCTACACTATTCCCGAGTGACATAGGCTATGTGTGTACCACGGGCGAAGCTGGGGTGGACTGCTAGTCATATATAAAATGAAAGGGCTCGTTATGAGGATCGCAAATATATTTTTGTTATTATTGTAAAATAAATAGTTTTCATTTTATTCATGAAAGAAGACGAAAATTTACCCCCCCCCTCGCCCCCCCCCCCCCCCCCCCGATCTCCGAAACTACTGTGCTTAAATTTTTGAAAAAAATACAAATTATAGTTCATTGCTTGTAGATTACAGGAAAACCTATAAGAATTCAATAATTGTACTGAATATGTACTTAATTGTACGAAACCCTCTCCACGCGAATTTAACTCGCACTTGGCTGGTTTATTTTAAAGAATTTCTTTATTACAGAAAGATATGAATCTGTTTAATGTTGAAATTATTGATCAACGAAAAATTTGTTTTTCTGATGCGTAAATAAAATAAATATAAATAAGGAGCGGACAGAGTCCAGACATATGATGACGGCGTAATTTATTGTATTTCTTGAATACTAGCCGTTTTAGTATAATTCGGAGGTGATTTGGAGACAACTTCGCAATTTTTTCTATCAAGATAATTTTAAGCAATCGTGTTTTTGAGTCATATGGTGACTAGAGTTAGTCCTGAACTTTGTATGAATTTTTATTATGTTTTGAAAAAAATAGCCCTTTTAATTATTTTATGAACCATCATTAAAAGTATTTTATGTATTAGTCCGTTTAGCTGTAAAACCCGCTTCCGCCAAAAGTGGCCACTTTTGGCGGAAGCGGGTTTAACAGCTTTAAAGCTAGACGGATCACCAATAATAGTTTGAACGGCAGTTCATAAAATAATTTAAAGGGCTAGTGCCTAACATTGAGATATATGGAAATTTTCACTATAAGTAAGTAAGTAATACTTTATTGTACACCAAGAATAAAAAATAAACAATAAGAATAATAAATACTTTAAAATGTACAATGGGCGGTATTATCGCTAAAAGCGATTTCTTCCAGACAACCGATGGATGGACAGAATATAAAGATACGTTAGCAGCACCATATTTACGAGTTAACAATTTATTTCAAATGAGGACGCCACTTTTGCTTGGTATTCACTAGAGATGAAACGGATATCCTGTAACTATCCGGTATCCGGCCTAGCCGGCCGCCATAATAATATCCGGCCGAATACCGGATAGCTACTATTCGAATTAAAAAAAAGTGGATAAAAGAAACTTATTTTTGAGTAATTATTTGCTTTATTTAGTTAGTCTTAGTATCACTTAACTTAAATATAATTAGTTTTAGTTTTAAATTTTTAATCACACAATAGTGAATTAATTTAATACAAAGAAAATGAATGAATTAGTACTCATACTGCACTAAGGGCAAATTATGGTGAATAAATACTAATTTCTCTGCATTGAGAGGTAGCAGGCGGTTGCGTTTCTCTTTATAAATAAGGCCAGCTTCAGAAAAAAGTCTCGCTATACACACTGCTGCAAAGTGCAGAAAGGTAGATTTTGGCAAACTATGTTTCGACAAGACCCGAATCGAACCGAGTCCACCCGATCGTTCGCGCGCCGCCTACGCAAACGGCTAAGTTTCGCCGGATATCCGGCGGCCGGATATCTGGCCATCCGGCCAGATGGTCGGCCGAATATCCGGTATCCGGTATCCGGCCAAACTGCTATCCGTTTCATCTCTAGTATTCACCCTAACGGTCCCGACGCGCCATTGAGTTTGAATTTCGATAGCCAAATCTTGATATTTACTATTTTTTTCTGTGTACGTTGTCTGTAAGTTGTGTGTATTACTTTATCGGGCGCATATTTATAATATGCCTGCTTGGTATCATCATCATCATCAGGTCTTTTTTAGTCTCCATTGCAGGAGCACGACGCTCTCTGTACTACCAGAGCCATATATAAGCCAGAGTAGCCAGAGGATTTGGCCTACACTCTCCATGCTGGCTTGGTATCAATTAACTTAAATTACAATGCTAAATGTTCATGTATTGGTAATGCAATTTGATCGTGCCGGTGCTTATAATCGCTTTGTACTAAACTCTTACAAGCACCAGTGATATGCTGTATAGTCTCTATATGGCGCTGTTGCAGTGTCTACATAAATCTGTTGGTAAGTTAATATATTTAATGATGAACTTCTTATAATTTCTTGTATGAGCCAAAGTCGCCGTTTTTCGCAAAAATGCAAACTAAAGCTTAACTTTCTCACTTTAAACTGTAAACAGTGGTTCATAAAATAGTTTGAAGGGTTATCTAGGTTTCACTAGCTAAAAATTTTAAATGATATCTCCGTTTCCTTACAAATAATTTATTTCAAATGGGGGCAGCACTGGACACCGTGTATCGTCTTAAGTACAACTACATTCGGTACGTTGGTTTTTTCTTTATGTCTGTGTATATACAATACAGACATAAAAAAAACTTTAAAAAAAACTATGGGATATCGATTTTTGACTTGAAATCCCTACTGCTCCTAAACGGCTACGATATATGAAAATGCATTTTTTGAGCTTTCTGGAGTTACAATTATTTTATATGGATATTTCTACACTTTTATTTGTTTTAATAAAACTTCGTTGAATATGCATTTTTCCGCAGTAGAATTAAATATGTCATCGTCATAAAAACAGAACCACAAAAAATCGCGAATTTAAAATATTCTGAACAAAATATGACGAGCGACGACGTGTCGATGAAAATAAATCGCTAGTGCGATACTTTAGACAAAAACTGCTAAGTATATTTTTAGCTTCTACTTAAGAATTTCCTTACCCTAGATTTTCCCATACGAACGTAGTCTACGTTTTATTTCGAAACGACAGGTCAGATTTCGGTAAAAATTAAGAAAAAAAAACAAAATATAAGGGTATAAAAGTTTTCCATACTCATGGTCAAAAATTATATAATGTACTATATTCTCTTTCAAGGTCATATTTTGACTGTGAAAACCAATTATAACCCTAGATATATGCACATTTCTTTAAAGTTACAAATTTTTACCGAAATCTGACATGTCGTTTTAAAATAAAACGTAGACTACGTTTGTATGAGAAAGTCTAGGGTAAGGGGATTCTTAAGTTTAGAATCTATACTAATATTATAAAGCGGAAGAGTTTGTTTCTTTGTTTGCTTGTTCGTTTGTTTGTTTGTTTAAACGCGCTAATCTCAGGAACAGGTCCGATTTGAAAAATTCTTTTTTTGTTGGGTAGTCCATTTTTATAGAGGAAGGCTTTTAGGCTATATAACATTACGTTCCGACAACCACGCGAACGAAGTCGCGGGGGCACAGCTAGTCAAATAGTAAAGGGTTGATAGTGCGCCTTTGCTTTGAAAAAAATCAAAATGCAACCGGTCAATGTGCCAGAAATGTCAGATACCCGTTCGCTCAACCTTTGATCGCACATCTGTTTGTAGAACTCACGTAGCACACTCGATGCCAGATTTTACATACAAAATGTATGGACACATTTTTCTGTACGTGGACCTTAAAAATAACACTCAAACCGCTCTTTGTAATGTGAAGCAGATATTTTTACAGATTGAATACCTAATAACTTCGGTTGCTATTTCAGCAATCAAACTATTCGACTTACAATGTTACAGACACTGACATCTTAGGATTTTTATCAATTCAAGCTCAAGTTATAGGCAGTAATGTATGGAGTGGGCTTCTGTACCGACCTACGCCCGTCTATTCTTTAAGCGGTGTTTCCGTGAGGGGTGCGCGATTGTAGCGCGGGGCGGAAAACCCAAACGTCCAAGGTCATTGAAGACTCTAATCGCCTTAAGGCCGTACCTGAATTTTCCGGGGTCCAGTGCTGCCGCCATTTAAAATAAATAATTTCAAAGAAAACGGAGTATGTCTCCGTAAATTTAAAATTTTGCTACTACCAAACCCTAGATAACCCTTCAAACGTTCTTGATACATAGATATAGGACATACTTTTTCTTTGCATCGTATATTTGTACAGTAACAAAAATGCGCTTACGAGTGAAGTGAAAACTTCTTAAGACGCGTTGGGCATTTTTTGAGATGGAAAAAAAACATTGAACTCACGACACTGTTACCGTTACCAACACCACTTTGCTCAAGTTTTCACTTCGATCGGCACTCCCCGAGTGCGGAGTGCCACTGTTTTTTATTATAAATTTCTTTTATTTTGGGAAAAAAAGCAGTCTTAAAAAAACACCAGCCGCATTTCTTCCTTAGCAGATCGTAAAAGGTGACGGATCGAATCGACCTACCTACAAATGGACGAGAATCTGAATCATGTCAAAAAAATATAAAAATATAATACAAAAAAAAAACAGTGAAATATTCGTCCAGAGCAAAGAAAGGCCCGGAGTCGTGCTCGACGATATTTCGTAGTGTTTTATTTATTATTTTTTTGTATTATATTTATATTTTTTTTGTACCCAAAACGGATAGATATTTAGATAATATATTTTTTGGTATAATTTTCATATAAAAAGGTGATTGTATAAAATAGTAACATCAATTGTAAAGGCAAATTTAGAGGTATGTGTGTGATTTCTTTCTATCGAGTCAAAAATGCTCAATCGTGTTTTGGCTATTGTGGGTGTCTGTAGAAAATCCTTAAAATTTTTATGTAAATTTTTTGAGGAATAAACTGTAGTAGTTTAATAACAGTGATTTTTCAAAAACACGCTCAGTATTGCAGATTGTGAACCCAAGTCGAGCTCTCTACCCCGCAACAGGTGTCGCGGTTTTATTATTTACAGTCGCCTTAAGTTGACGAGCTCTCTACCCCGCAACAGGTGTCGTGGTTGTATTATTTACAAACAATACTGAAGTAGATAGAGAAAATTATATTCGAGGCTCTCCCTCCTTTTTTTTCTATATACCTACTAGTAGTTAACCCTTTAAACCTATATATCGGCAACCCCAAGAGAAGTAGGGTCAAATAAACTATTGAAATATATACAATGTAAGTCATAAACAAACGTCTTATTCTAACTTGGAACGCTTCGTCTCCCCGTAAATCTTCGATTATCCTGATTAGGAAGGTTAAGTGCCTCCCTATACCCACACAACCTTCCTAATGACCGTTATTATAAATAAAATAAGACGGAATAAGTTGATAGGTTAATTCATTGAATGTATTAAAATGATACAACCCCTGACGGGACGCTCAGCCAGATACAATTAAAATACAAATTTTGATTTAGGTCTACAGCCGTAAAGTGTAACGGAAAAAGTTATAATATCTCAACAACGCGTATTATTTAGTCATTTTTTGCTTGCCGGCCGATAACAGTCCATTTCTGGTATGAGGGAAAGGCCAATTTAGTCTCGTTATAAAATAATATTTATATTGTGCATTAAAAACTAAGCCAGCGTGAATATAGCGGCACGCTTGCCCGCTCGGCAAACTAGTGAGGATGACATCCAACATAACATCGGTAAAATCAAAGATGATATTTTTTTATAAGCCGTCTATATATGTGACGTTCCACGGGTAAAGGTACCTTGTGGACGCTGGCGCTTAAGACGATTAGAAAAACAATTCTTACAATTAACTTAGCTTGAATAAACACAATGTCGTAAGTGCCAGCGTCCATAAGGTACCTTTGCCCGTCGTGGAACGTCACATATGTGTATTATGCCACACATCTGAGCAAGGGCCTCCTCCTGACTCTATTCTTGGTCTTAACGGCAAATATGTTTAAAGTAAACATATCATACAAATATAATCCATCCTCTCTTTTTTGCGCTGAGATCACATTCGCAGAAAGAATAAATCGCCAAGAGTTAGAAAAAGAGATATTAATCTTCCTGTTGCATCATCTGAAAGCTTACGTATTCTGATAATCTGTCAAAATCGGATCAGCAGTTTATTTGGAAATACAAACATACATACACATAAACTGCTTTTCTTTTTAATGGCTATGATGGGAATCGAACCCAAGATTGTATAAAACACTAAATTGTTGTTCTAAATCATCAGATTTCAAAACCCCACTACTGGTACACCTAAGTTAAGTCATTAAGCAGAATTTAAGGCGAGCTATTTCAACAAAAAACTAAATGAAACATAATCAACAAATTTTAAAAAAGCCGAAAAGTAAAGAACAAATAACAAAATGAGCTAATAACGAGCTTAAAGACAAATAAAAAAGTCATGCGAAATGCAAATAAAAATTGAGACACAAAACAAAAGCAACTACATATTTAGTTTAAAATAAAATAAAGAAAATATTCTCGAGAGCATTACCAAGCGGAAATTGCCAAGCAACAAGTGGGATTTCGCTTGGCTAACAAAACATCAATGTAAACAAACAAGGTGGAAACCTGAAAATTCTGCTCACAGCGCTGCTGGTGCCGAGGTCTTTGTAACACATTTCGATTGTCTTTTACTAACACTTTATAGTACGAATAAATAAAAACATTTTAATGAGAAATCTATTCGAGACTTCTGAAATAATAAATAAGAGCCAAAATACAAAAAAAAGCTAAAACTCGAATCAAAAAGATGTACGATATAACGACGAACATCGAGATGACTTTGACTCTGGAGATAATCATTTTGAATGTTTTAGATTCGAAACGCGATATGGTACTGGAACGCAAAGAGTGACTTCCGATTCAGGAGCGTGTAGGAGCGACTGTTTCAGCCCAGACCGAAACTTCAACTGGCGTCACAGTAGGGCCGCACACTAGGGGTGGCGTTCGTCAGATTTCAAGGTTATTTGTTGTAGTGATGAGGCGGGGATCCAACTGCACCGTGCACCGCCGCGGACCGCGGCGCGGCAGATTTTTAACAATACATGCAAGTAGCTCAGTTTGTATAGAAAACACGCCTACTCCCACCCACTGAAAACGCGTCACCGCGCGGGGGCGTCAGTATCAGGCCTGTGTAACTCCCCGTTTAGGTATTGAAAATGTACCTACATCATTACTATGCGCGCAGGCGGCCCCTCCGGGTGGTAAATTAAGTTTTACGAATCGTTTGTCCAGAGTAATAAGATTGAAATTGGCTTGCAATGGATGTCTAGGTAAGGTGCTGAGTTCTGACGTGAGCTAAATTAAACCATATCGCTAGCCACATTGAGTAGATATTTCTTTGAAATTCTTTGCTGAGTGAGACTTCTGTACGTTAGTATTATTTATTCTGTGTCAGTATGTAGAAACCGCGCTCCGCGACGGTGCGCGGTGCAGTGGGATAACCGCCTAACTCTCGCAGCGCTGTGTGAGTGGTTGCTGTTATCATGGTTGCACTTACATAAGCAGGTGTGGGGCGGCGCAAAGCGCCCGCCCCCGGTTGTACGATGGCCCGCACGTGGCGCCTTCTCCTCGCTTTGGCCAATACGCAAATCACCACTAGAAATTATTTCACAGTGGGCACGCGTAGTCACAGCCAGTTTGATGAAGCCACCGGCTCATATCAATCGGTAACACCTGAAATTCCAGGTAAAATTTTAAACTCGACACGCACACATAAACACAAGGGGAGGAACCTGTTGGACTTGCACTGCGCATGTTGCACTCACACAAATGCAAGCTGTTTCAGGCATACAACATATAGAGGAAGAATGGCGGGAGCGTTGCCATGGCTTCCGTGAAAACGAATAACGATATCCAATATATTTGTACAGTCAGATTCAAAAGGGTTCTGCATATTTTTTATGCAATCAAAATTTGAATGTATGCCTTAAATTTTGATTTGACGTCGGTTTTTTTGTTCGAAAATAAGCTGACTAGACAAATTGTATGAAAAAGTCGATTTTTTAAAGATCCCAGCAGCATTGGTCCCATAACTCTCATATTGCTATTGTCAGGAAAAGTTGTTCATATTAACAGGCTGAGTCACCGTCTCAAGCATGTGTCGGTGGTAAATTTCCACCTGGTATTATATTATTACTTTTAAAGTGAAAGGTTTTTAAAACATCAGAATGGCTAACAACTGGAAGCTTCCCCATGTCTAGGACTCTCGAATCCATACGTTGTGACATACTCGTCGTAATCAATAATAATTTAGCAGTCATTGCACCACAAATATAGCGACTGCGCTGTAATAGCTGGGTTAAGCCTTTGTCAATAAAACATTTATAATTAATGAACAACTTGACGTTTTCCGTAATTTAAACCGTCGCTCCTTCTATTCGTATATTATTTATAACAAAGAAAGCTAAAGTAACAGTTCATTTGAAATGGTAAATCGCGTATTATTTACACAACTTCAGGTTCTTGATCGTTGTTTTAATGGTCCCGGTTTTTTCTTTCCACTTTGCATTGTCTTTGGTATCATTAGGTGACTATTGACATGCATACATTTGAAGGAAAAAAACCAAATACCATAAAGCACATCCTGGGCTCCAAAACAGCACAGCTAAGAACGAAATGCCACCTCAGATTTTTTAAAAAGGCACAAATAATTTTGAAGGCGAAATCCTGTAATTTGTAGTAAAAGTTACATCAATGTAAAAGCTGCTACTCAATCTAAACGTCTGAATTGAGGAGCCACCTGTAACTTGGAAAGTGTTTGATATTTTTTTCTGTAAAATAATAAAGCATTATAGGTTTTGTGTAGGGAACCTAGTCTGCCCAGCGAGTCTGCTAATCCGTTATTAGGGTTCCGTACCCAAAGGGTGCCATCGACGGACAGAGGGACAAACAGCGGAGTCTCAATGGTGGGTGGTAATAGGGCCCCTATTATTGAGACTCTGTCTGCGATTATGTATTACTGTGGCCGCTTTACGAAAATAAGATAAAATTAAAGGGTTCGTCGTACAAGAAACGTATTTTCTCAGCATTTTCAACTCGATCTTAATAATGGAATTAACTAGATACTTGGCATTTTCACCAATTATGTATTACTGTGGCCACTATAACAACAAATACAAAAAATAATATGTATAAAGTTAAAAAGTAAAGGGGGTCGTCATACAAGAAACATGCTTTTTTTCAGCGTTTTTTACTTGATCTTTATTATGGCATTTACTAATACTTTAAATATTCACCGATTATGTATTACTGTGGCTGCTACAGGTAATAAGTTAAAAAATTAATGGGGTCGTGATACAAGAAACGTGTTTTTTTGCAGCGTTTAAGGGTTGGGACACAGGAGAGTGGCGGTAAACAACTACGGAAATAGTGAAGACCGTAGGAAAAAACTTCTTGATGGGTTCCAGTGTTACTCATTGCAACAAATATTTTTCCCGATGAGTGTGTGTGTCTTAATGACACTTTTGGAACACGCCGTATTCCCGTCAAATAACACTGTGTTACTTGTCGGGAGTACAGCATTCCATATTCCCGTTGAGCAACTGTAGCGTAATATAATGAAGTGTGTTCTACAAAACAAAACCCAATTATTTTATTTGTGTTCAACAAAAGATAAGCTTTTATATTTATAGTAGCAACACTCAGATACATAGCAACTTTTTCAAAATAACGACTCTTATGTGTTTCTATTTATTAGTTTATTCAATTATTATTTATTTATTAAGAAATGAGGTTAAAACATGATGCAGCATCGTTACAAGCTTGTTTTTGTCGGTGGAGTTAAGCGGAGAAGCCTCCATTCTTCCCTTCTTTCTGCCATCTTTTGCCTTACTCCAAACCTTTTTTTTTTAGGGTTCGTATTACTGAGACTCCGCTGTCTGTCCGTCTGGCACCGGGCTCTATCTCTTGAACCGTAATAGCTAGACACAACACAAATCACCGATTATGTAACTATTACAGTGGCCGTTTTAACAACAAATACTAAAAATAAGATAAAGTTAAAAATTAAAGGGGGTCGTCACACAAGAAACGTGTGGGCGTTTTAACTCGATCATTATAATGGCATTAACTTAAAAGATAGGTACTTGAAATTTTCATCGATTATGTATTACTATGGCCAAAACGTGTTTCTTCAGCGTCTTAAGGTGAAGTGGTAGCATAAGTGGCGCCCTCATTTGAAATAAATTGTTTAAAACTAAATATGGGGATATTTAAAAATTTGATTTGTATCAATGTTTAAAAAGACCTTTAAACTATTTTACGAATAACCTTTAAAAGTAATATTGGTAGTCCGTAGTTTTAAAAGGATTTTAACGATTTAAAACTAGACGGGCTATTAGTAATAATTTCAAAGGTTATTTATAAAATAGTTTGAAGGTCTTTTTAGACATTGATACAAATCAAATTTTTAAGTATCACCATTTTAGTTTTAACAAAATTATTTCAAGTGAGGGCGCCACTTATGCTACCATTTCACGAGGTACGGAAACCTAAATGTACGAGTCCGACTCGCACTTGCCCGTTTATTTTTTCTTATTTGCCTAGCAAATAAACTTGTTAAAAATATTTTTTTAATAATTACTTGTATTTCCTTCTTCTATGAAGATTTTGTTCTGAAGAGATTTTCAAAGGTGCTATCTTTTAAGATACATTTATGTTAATAAATGTAACCGCGAACGTTGGATTAATCGATAATCCGTCCAAAAACTATGGATATTCACAATTCCTCGGGCTGGGAGCACGACACTGATATTATAAAGTCTCGCGGTGAAAGGGTTAAATGTAAAATGGACACAAAAAATATATATTTGAAATGGAGTCCTTTGCCTCCGATGCAAAAAAAACGCAATGCACAATTGCGCTTCTTCGGACCTTCTTTGTGCACCACTTGAACCCCGGAAACTACGATTTACTTATTGATTCTACCGACACTTAACTCAGTGCTCTTGGCACTGATACGTCTAGCCAGATAAAAATACACTATCACGTCTTTATCAATTAACGGGGTATACAGAGCTTAAGTCCTACCTGTGTAGTTCCGGGTTAGAATAAGACTACTCCATCTCTTCCTGTAGATGTCGTAAGAGGCGACTAAAGGACTAAGCACAAACATCTCGTGCTACAGTTGCATTCCCAAGGGGGTTAACGTCAGGTTGGTTACGCCGGTTGTAAAAGTTTTCGCACAAATACATTCCCAAAGAAAGTTGACGTCAGGCAGGCGACCGTTCGTAAAACTATAGCCAAATCATTTAAACTGTTCCGGCTATTTCTTCTCCATTTTGCAAGGTATTTGGCATCCTTGGGTGACCATTGACATGCATGTTATATTTGGAGAAGATAAATCGGGAAAGCGCACCCCGGGCATCGAAGCAGCACAGCTGAGGATGCAACCGGGAACGCGCTTAGACGAAGAAGAAGACAGAGCTTAAGTCCGTAAGACCCAAAGACTACATTTAGCGTGATGTGGTATCAACAATACAACGAGATAACCTACAAAATCAAAGCAAAATTCTGTCCGCTGGAATATCATCTGTGAAGTCAACCTTTGTACACTAAGTCTTCTTCATTATCTCAATGCATTCCCGGTTGCATCCTCAGCTAATGCTTTCTTGCTTTTTCTTTTCCAAATATAGTATAGATATCAATGGTCACCCAAGGATTCAAAAAATCTAGCGAATTGGAGAAGAAATAGCCGGAACAATTTAGTTTAGTTTAGTTTTAAGACCGGCCGCCTGCCTGACGTCAACCCTCCTTGGGAATGCTATTGTAGCACGAGCTTTAAGGGGCTTACATTTGTAGCTTACATCTTGTAAGCCTCTTAAGAGGCTTACACCATCTAGAAATACTCGCACACATTGTAACCTCATAAATTTTTATAGCATCATGCCTCGGCCGGTACAGTAGCCACACAGGCGATGCGCTGTAATGCTATTAAAAATAATAATTGAAACAAAGCTTTCTTCACTTCTTCACTTAATCAGCTTTCAATTCATCGATTAAGGCCGTACCTGAATTTTCCGGGGTCCAGTGCTGCCCCCATTTAAAATAAATCATTTCAAAGAAAACGGAGACATCATTTAAAATTTTGCTACTACCAAGTCCTAGATAACCCTTCAAAGTATTTTATGAACTACTGTTTACAGTTTAAAGTGAGATCGTTAAGCTTTACTACGCACATTTGCGAAAAACGGCCACTTTTGGCATAAAATACTTTGAAGGGTTATCTAGGACTTGGTAGTAGAAATTTTAAATATTGTCTCCGTTTTTTGAAATGATTTATTTTAAATGGGGGCAGCACTGGACCTCGGAAAATTCAGGTACGGCCTTAAAAATTAAGTTGAATACCACAATTCTGAATTGTGGGTAGTAATGAAGATTTACGCATGCTTGAAATGCGTGTACTATGTGATGAGAAATTTCGTCTAGGTGATTCGAAGTTAGGATAGTGCACTCACGGCGTTAACGTGAGGGTCGTGGGTTCGAGTCCCACTCGTGGCGGAATTTTTCATCACATAGTTTCAATAAGAACAATAAATATTAAATTTCAAAACTGAAAAGAGCAACCGCAATGTTTTTTCAAAGCATAACCCTTGAATATTTTCTCAAAAGAACTGCGTCATTTTCTCGAAGTCTTTGTTTTGTATTTGTTGGGATGATGTTGAGTTTTATTCGATATACGAGTATATTAAACATAAGACAAATGGGTGAAATGGGTTTTTAATCAATCAAATCTAATCATTTATTAACCAAAAAAGTTATTACATTTTATAAGTTTAAACAAAGATTCCCGCACTAGGAAAAGCCTGCATCGCGGGCAATCAGAATGAGTTAACAATATACTGATACTTTTAACGGTTTAATAATACTGTAACTTCAACGAGAACAACAATCAATCAATAATGTAAAATTTATTCAGTAATTAGGCATACAGGCACTTTTACACGTCTACGTAATGTCACAGAATACATAAGAGTCAAACAGAATGGTATCTCACAGCGTCTCCCGCAAATTGGCTTCCCCGCACCTCTCCCCCGCACTTTGTGAGCTTTGACGGCACCAAATTAATTACTAGCCGCACGCAATATGCGACGTGTGTTGTCTTGAGAACTGTCAACCAATAGTAACCATCATGGTGAGAAGGTGCGCGTATAATAATTGTTTATCCACCCAATACTCTAAAGAACGTAGGTATATTTCAAACATTTCCAAATGATGAAAACAGGTAAGCAAAGCAACAATATAATTTCACGTTATTACCCAGCAACCATCTTGATATATATACCCTTCTCGCTCTCTCGCATTGGCGGGTGATACACAAGAGCGAGATTGTAACATTACCGGATTGCTAATAAACAATCCGGTAATGTTACATAGGCTCCTCGCTCACAGGTAATCACATACATGCAGATGCCAACTAGATTTCCGCGGCTTATAGTGCTAAATGCCATTGTTGACAATGACAACTTGACATGCTGTGTGTAAGCGTGATAAACATTTGTTTAATTTTATTGAATTTATTAATATAATTACCGTATAGTTTTGCGCCGAATATGCAAATGACTATATTACAATAGTGAATTAGTGAAATTAGTGCGTTACATTATAAATGACTCAATAATAATCAGTAAAGTGAACTATAGGTGAAATGGACAATGGACATAATGAAAAATATTTGTGAAGTGATATTACGTAGCTGTTTCCGACTTTTCTGTAACATTTCATACATATAAAACAGAATATTTTTTACGACATAGTGTTCGCAAATCTTCCGGTATGGAAAATTAATCGTAAATATGTCGAACTCGTTAGTAGGTAAGTATTAAAATAATTCTGCGATGCGACCCTAAGTATAAAACTCACACATCGACGTGTGTACAGATAAATTGTTTCATTTGTAGTAGTAGTAGGTATATATGTTACTCTGAATCAATGGAGAGTCATACCAGTGGTAATGTATAAAATATATATTTAAATTATTAATAATTGTTATTTTAAGTAAAACCTACCGCTACTAGCGTTTCGGAACCACTCCTGAGAAGAAACATCAAAAGAAACTCAATAAAATACAGTAATGGTCGCCTGATCGCAGAAGGGCTTTATTATACATACCTATGTCTGTGTTATTACAACCTTTTTATTTAGTTTCACCATACCCGTTGTCTGTGTCCATAATGAAATCTTGCAAGCTAAAATAGACCTACTTCCCATTATTCGATTAAGCTGAAACTTCACATACCTACTTATGCAGCGATTATACTCCACGATTCGTCGGGACTATGACAACCGACGGCAGTTAGCGACTTAGGGCGTTCTGATTATACTACACTAGATCGCCTCCCCTAAGTCCCCTAATATGAGTTGGAAGCCAACTGTGGTGTTCGAGGTGTTCGAGGATCGCTCCTAGTGCTCCTATGCTCTCCAAATATCAAAAAAAAATGGGATAGTCAAGTGCGAGTCGGACTCGCGCACTAAGGGTTCCGTACCATTATCTATACAACATTAGACACCAAAAAATAACACGTTTGTTGTATGGGAGCCCCGCTTTAATAACCTGGTGCCGTTATTAATATGGAGCAAAAAACGGCAAACAATCTCTTCCAACTTTTTGAATCGTTATATCTTAGAAACAGTGACTCTCAGGAAAAAGTATTCAGACATTTTTTATAGATAATTATCTGATCTACAAGTTTTGTCAGACTGACAAACGGTAAACGTTTTGCTAAAATATGCGAAAAACCCGTTTTGTGACCTTTGACCCCGTTAATATTTGTGCTTATACCTTTAGTCGCTCCTTACGACATCCATAGGAAGCGATGGAGTGGTCCTATTCTAGGCCGGAAGCCACACGGCACACATATAAACTATGGAAGAGTAACCTCAAACATTATCATCACGCAAAATGGCCCCACGATATTTTATAAAATGACTGTCACATGACGCAGCGTCAACTATCGGCCAATGTATGCTGTGACGACGCGTCATACAGCAGCCACTGAATGGCCCAAAATAAAATAACGTCATTTGCAAATCACATTATGGTCCAAGAGCTGGCACGAATTTTTGGGTGGGTATTTGAGGCAAGTTGAAAACTTGTCACATACCTCTCCTATACCTCAACACGGAACTGCAGATCCGGCTGGTGAGTAGCGGGGCTAAAGCAACCTATATTTTTTTTTTTTTTTTTTCAAAAATCTCATTTGACGCAATATGCATTTTTTATTTTGCTTAATAATATGCTTTAATATTGCCGGGCGTGTTCAAAGTATTTTTCATAAAAATTGAAAAAAGATATTTGAGGCAACTTGAAATTTTAATAGGGTATTACTTATAACTAAAAAATAAGATTCTCTAAACGACAGGTCATTTTGATGGGACTTTCTACCTGCCAGGTCAATCTAAATAAATCAAAATGGTTTAGCCCCGCTACTCACCAGCCCGGTCTGCAGTTCCGTGTTGGGGTATAATAGGAGAAGTACGAGTATGTGACAAGTTTTCAACTTGCCTCAAATATCTACCCAAAAATTCGTGCCAGCTCTCGATCTATTATTGGCAAAGACTCACTAAGCCCGATAGTAAACAAATGTGATAGAAATGTAAATACGTGGGGCGTACTAAAAGTTTCTGGAACCGGCCACTTCCAATAAAACAAATAAATAAACGGGTTAGTGCGAGTCTGACTCGTATATGAAGGGTTCCGTACCTCCGTACAATGTTTTAAAACGCTGGAGACACACATTTCTTGTATGACGACCCCCTTTAAATTTTAACTTTATCTTATTTTTAGTATTTTTTGTTATAGTAGTCATAGTAATATAAATAATATAATACATAATCGGTAAAAATTTAAAGTATCTAGTTAATGCAATTATAAAGATCTAGTTAAAAACGCTGAAAAATCATGTTTATTGTATGACGACCCCCTTTAATATTAGGTTGGGGAAAAAGTCTTTTCGCATATAGTATGTATGAACTTTTTTTTTAAAAGTGGAGCAAGATCGGCATATCAGTAGTTACGACGTAGCTGAAGAACTGGGAATTGACCACAAAACAGTTTAGGCGCATTTGAAAAAAAATGGGTACACAAAAAGCTCGATATTTATATATATATATATTACGATGTAATGAGACCGAACCATTTTTGAAGAAATTGATAACTGGTGATGAAAAGTGGATCACGTACGACAAGAACGTGCGAAAAAGGTCATGGTCAAAGGCCGGTCAGGCTTCACAGACTGTGGCGAAACCCGGGTTAACTCGCAACAAGGTGATGCTGTGTGTGGTGGGATTGGAAGGGCATTATTCATTATGAGCTGTTACCACCAGGCTGGACCATCGATTCAGAACTCTACTGCGAACAACTGATAAGATTAAAGCAAGAAGTTGAGAGAAAGCGGCCGGAATTAATCAACAGAAGGGGTGTGGTTTTTCATCATGATAACGCTAGACCTCACACATCTTTAACCACTCAGCAAAAATTAAGAGAGTTTGGCTGGGAGGTGTTAATGCATCCGCCGTATAGTCCTGACCTGGCACCTTCAGATTTCCACCTGTTTCGGTCTCTTCAGAATTCTTTAGGCAGTGTCAGGTTAACATCACGAGAGGACTGCCAAAACTACTTGACGCAGTTTTTTGATCAGAAGCCCCAAAATTTCTATAGCAATGGGATCATGTCCCTACCTATAAGATGGCAAAAAGTTATCAAACAAAATGGTACCTACATACTTTAGTTAAATGTAAATAAACTATATTAAAAAATGTTTTGAATTTTCATATAAAATGCGAAAACACTTTTTCCCCAACCTCATCATCATCATCATCATCATATCAGCCACAGGAAGTCCACTGCTGGACATAGGCCTCCCCCAAGGATTTCCAAAACGACCGATCGGAAGCGGCCTGCATCCAGCGTATTCCTGTTGTTTTTTTTTTTTTTTCACCAATCTATTATTGAACTTTTGTTTAATTTTTAGTATTAGTATAGTAATACTTAATCTGTGAAAATCTAAAGTATCTGGTTAATGCCATTATAAAGATCTAGTTAAAAACGCTGAAAAAACACGTTTATGTATGACAGGCGACCCCTTTAATTTTAATTTTTTTTTATTGCACGCCTCACAAGCGAAGCGCATGAGGTAGTGCTCTACTCTCGCCTTACAAAAATCAAGTGACTTTTTTAACTAAATGTGTCTCTATTTATTTTCTATCGCACTTGTACAATAATATTTACACATAAATGTCAAGGAAAAACACTAGTTTCAACACTTATGACATTTTTAAAAGACATTTTGCCTTTTAAATAAATAAAAACAATGTTTAATAAAATCATTTTGTGGACGTTCGTGTGTCTGTATGTATGGAAACTGGCGTGGTCACGATAACTCCCGAAAAACTTATCTGATCAAGTCCATTTCTTTTTTATACGCTTCAGTATTATCCAAAACTAAGTCCTTTCGAAGATCGCGGTCTAATTCAATGTAGTTTAATCGTAATTATTATTATAAAAATACAGGTGACATATTAAAAATAATTTTGGATGTGAGGTTTGTTGAAAGAGTTAATACCTATGTATGATGAGTACGAATGTGTAACTGGCAAGTAAGAAAAGAAGTAAAAAGAAATTTGAATAAAGAATGTTGTGATTTTGTTTGTTTTATTAAATATGAAAGACGAATAAATGTAAAAGAAGCGATAAGTTAGTTAATATTTTATTTAATTTGCATTAACTAATTGAGAATGAAAAGAACAATCAGTGGTAACACTTTTCTTGACATTCGTGACGTAGTCTTGTGCCTTTTTCTTGTTTTTGCTTAGTTTTTTTGAGATTTCTCAAAATCTACCAGTCCGAATCGGTTTAAATTCACAGGAAATCTGAGTTGTATAGAACTGTTTGGAAAGCTACTTTTTTGGTTCCGATCGGTTTAGTTGTTCAAGAGTTATAAGCTGGTCACATACACACCCACACATACGGATAGGGTGCATGACTCTTGTGCACCCTATCTCGTGAGTGGTCAGTGAAGATTCCTGAGACCTTTAAACGTCGAGATCTGATGAAAACTCGACTTTTCAAAAACGGAGTGAAACTAATAACGTCCCGAATTTTGAAAATTTTCAATTTTCTCAGCGGGAAGTTAAAAATAATCTCCAGTCGTGCGTTAAAGCCGACACATACTTTTCTTTGTTTTAAGTTAGCAATAAAACAATCAAAATCAATTTAATTGTGAAAAATGAGATTATGAGGCGTGCACTTTTGGATTTTCCAAACTATTTTTAGCATTTGTTGTTATAGCGGCCACAGTAATACATATTGGTGAAAATTTCAAGTGTCTAGCTATTACGGTTCAAGAGATAGAGCACTGTGACAGACGGACAGACAGACGGACAGAGCAGTCTTATAATTTGCACTCTTTGGGTACGGAACCCTAAAAACCAGCTACGGAGTTCGCAAATGAAACTCTCTAGGAACATGCCGAACATGTTACTTTTTAATTTGCGAGACTGTCATTTGTTTTTAACTAGTTCGCCCTGTTTGTTCATTTGTTTGGGAAAGGAGAAAATTCAAATTGGGCCCAAGTCAAAGTGCCGGCCGGAATGCGGCCAAGATTAAGATCGTTACTACTAATAATAGTGAGCAATTGTTAGTATAACATGACACCTGTGTGGTTATTCCCCAATTTTTATTGGCATTTTCAAGATTTGTTTTTTTCATTAATTTTTTCTAAGTGGCGGCCAGATTACGTTTATGCAACAGATGGTTTGCACTAGTGACGATGAGCAATTGTTAGTATGGCATGAAACCTAGGGTTATTCCACAATGATTAATCCCTTTATCTTATCTGAAGAGTCTGCGTGAACTTTAAATTTTTTCAAGTGCCGGCTTTAATCCGGCCACAAAAATGTATAAATTGTGAGCATATACTTTCTCGTCTTATTTATCAGAAGCCAGAAACTTTCAGTATGACCTAAGTGCACGAGGTAAAAACTTGTGTGGAGCAATGTGGTTTCTGACCTAAGTAGAACAAAAAAGTTATAGGTGTCAAGCAACAACTACTTTCAGAAGGAGGGTTGACGCCGGACGGCCGGTCGATAGTATGCAATGCATATATCTTCTGTGGAGAATGTATGTGTGTACCCCTACATCACAGAGAGTATCTATATGTCTCTTGTCTAAACTGTCCTTGAGTTTATCACTGATAGAGTACAGTTCAGAAGGGTTATTATTCCAGTAAAACAACACAATGCGGTTCACGAATGTCCGGGTATATTTACGAAGCTAAATCGAACACGAAATTACATGTAGGACCGAAGTCCGCGAGTGGGAATGGAGGCAGGCGGAGGGCGACTGCCGTGCGCCTGCGCTACAACAATTTGCTGAATTTCATTTTAACAATGTATGTGTGTACCCCTACAAGAAGAGTAAAGCTAAACTGAATTGAAAACAACACAATAAAGGAAACAGAAGCTAGAAACTTTCAGTATGATCTAAGTGCACGAGGTAAAAACTTGTGTGGTACAGTGTGGATTCTGACCTTTAACAACGCAGTTAGGTCTCAAGCAACAACTACTTTCAGAAGAAGGGTTAATGCCGGACGGCCAATGGCTTGTATGCAATGCATATAACTTCTGTGGAGAATGTCGAACTCCGAAAGAAGGACGAAGTCCGGGTTCAGAAACAACGTAATTAACAAAGGATGCAACCGAGAACGCACTAAGCACCGACTGACACTGGAACGGCAGCGGCCCGCAGCGCCCTTTTACTGTCAAGCCATTTTCACCTTTATTTCTATCTAAGAAATGCATAGAACAGCTTGAGATAAACTTGAGAAGCTATTGTGTCCGTCCGGCGCGGCGGCGCCTCGGTCAACTCGACTATTGTTTTTCTTACGTGATGATAAGAAGACAAGAAAACATGTCACATTACTTGTAAGCGCTAAAAGCACTGACAACATGGTGTTATATTTATAAAGGAAGTAGAAAGTTCTTTGTGAACTTGAAACGCTACTGATATTGACGTAATGGAATAAGCCCCGCACTTCGCCCGATGCATGGAGTAGCTCGACACACGCATTAGTGCGTGTGACAAGGTATGGCGGTGTAGCACAAAGAAGAAAACCTATCACAGAAGTCTGGAGACCTTCGGTATGAACAATAGACGCGCACTATCGCGAATTAATGAAATGCCTCTAAGTATGATTGATTACACAGTGCAAAAAGGTTTTTGCCGTAGCATACTTGTAGCGGATTTTATAGCATCTTATACGCAAAACACCCATGCATGGTTATAATTATAAATACTGTAGTTAAGTTGAATATAGAAAGAAGCAAATGGCCTTGAAGTGTGAAATAAATTGTTAACTCTTAAATATGGTGATAATTTCCATATTGCTAATCGTCAGGCACTAGATAGCCCTTTAAATTATTTAATAAACTGCCATTAAAATTATTATTGGTGATCCGTCTAGCTTTAAAACTTTTGGCGGAGGCAAGTTTTAAAGCTAGACGAACTAATGTAAATACTTTCAACGGTGGTTCATAAAATAATATAAAGGGCTATCAAGTGCCTGACGATTAGCAATATGGAAATTATCTCCATAATTACGAGCTAACAATTTATTTCAAATGAGGGCGCCACTTCAAGGCCATTTGCTTCTCTATTCACCTTAAGTCTATATGAGAAAAAATATGTTCTTGAGATAGCTTAGGCTGAAAACAGTCAGAGAATGTATTACTTCATAAAATGACAAATTTTTATCTTGACGAAAATTTTTGTTTTGACGTTTAGAAAAAAGTGTCTGATTCTCAGAATAACTGGTCTGATTTGACATGTTGCCATCTAGCGGATTGTCAATTTCCTTTTCTACTTTAGCATATGGATCTTACGGGATCCGTAAGACCAAAAGCTTAGTAGCTAAGTTAGGGAAAATTACGTAATTAGTATATACAATAAGGAATATGCATGTACTACCAATCCGGCTCATATTTTTATTTTACAATTTCTATTAATACGTTACCACGCCTAGCTAATTATTTTTCTTATTGACTCTTATTTGGATTAGAAATAAATTATTGAAAATATGCAAATATTGCGCGGGAACTTTTGACAAACAAAAGGGAAATGACGACAAAGTTCACAAAAGGGAAATGTCAAGTTCGGGTGCGTTCGGTAGGACTGTCCGTCCATGTAGTTTGACTATCGATGACATTCGAAATGTGTGTACTTTTATTAAGAGGTTTAACAAACCTCACTGGCTGATAATATCGAAAGTACCTAAAAAAGAAAAACATGCGTCGACAGCTTCTGTCTCTAGCGGACTTTGCTGACTTTGACGTCATATTTTAAAATGGCGTGTTTTAGTTGTTATAATCTACTTGCTATTTTTAATATTTATTTTCTACACCATATACATGTTTTTCGGCACTGATTTATTTTTTGCGGCTATTTCTCGACGAGGACTATCGATTAAAAATATTAAAAAATGCATGCATACTCTCTATTGTACATGTATGAATATAATATGAATTTACTTTGTGTAGTTCTATCGCTTATGTACTATTTGTCCTTATTTAATTACAATGGGTTTGTTATAAAAATTGTTGAAAGACATACTTGTTGATGACGAGAAAAGTAATGCTCCTGTCTTTATGCAGCAGCGATTGGCATTAGAGGGCCAAACGTTGCAAGTCTAATGCATTTCTTTTTTGTTTTTTTCATCCATGGCCCGCTGGCATATCTTTTCTCATGGTAATTTGTATTGCAATGCGCAATGCAATCTGCATATGAAAATTCGCATACAATGTTTCCGGGATAATATGTATCTTATCAGATTATGAACGTGGCCTTACTCTGGGTCACCCATATCTTGAGGCAGATGTACATTATTAACACACGTAACAACATAAATGTATGGTTTCTCATTTTCTAGGATCAAAAATATTGAGATCGTGATCTTCGCTCAAACTACTTTAAGGACCTTAATCGGCACAGCGGGGCGGCAAAATTGAATAAATGTCTTTGGGTACGGAACCCTAAAAAGTTAAAAATTATAGGGGGTCATCATGCAAGAAACGTGTTTTTTCAGCGTTTTAACTAGATCTTTATAATGGCATTAACTAGATACTTGAATTTTTTACCGATTATGTATTACTATGACTACTATAACAACAAATACTAAAAATAAGATAAAGTTAAAAATTAAAGGGGGTCGTCATACAAGAAACGTGTTGCTTCACATTGTACGGAGGTACGGAACCCTTCATGTACGAGTCCGACTCGCACTTGCCCGTTTATTTTTTATCTTCAGTATTTGTTGTTATAGCGGCCACAGTAATACATAATCGGTGAAATTTAAGTGTCTAGCTATTACGGTTCAAGAGATAGAGCCCTGTGACAGACGGACAGACAGACAGACAGCGGAGTTTCAGTAATAGGGTCCCGTTTGCACCCTTTGTGTACGGAACCCTAATTATTTTTAAGTTTCCAAATTCAGGCCCAATTTACACACTGCAAGTTTCTTGCCTGTTGTATACAATTTAATTGAAGCACAAATGATTGTTGCGTAATGTTAAGACCGAACAAGTCATCTATTGCTTCAGTTTAATTGCATGCAACAGAACAGGCATTGCATTCAAAGAATCAAATATTTATTCAGTAATAAGACCTTTGGAGACACTTTCACACGTCAATAATTTGTGGACTATATACGTTTAATGGTTATTTATATATTTTTTAAGCAACCGTTACTAACGTTTTGTAACGACCACTACTAAGAAGAAACGCAGAAAGAAACTTATATAGACAGTGTTTATATGGCTCTTTGGCCTTTGCGGTACACTATACATACATGTATGTATGGACATGTAGCTCAATGACTGACATCTAGTGACAACAGTCATTTTTACACACTAGTGAACTAGTGTCTAGTTTTCCTCACGATTTTCCTTCACCGAAAGCAGATGGTAGTAAAAAATGATTGTAACTCAGCCGACAGCACTGGCTCACCTCACAGCAGCCTCAACATTAATTCTGTCAAACCGCGTTAACGTTATCAGCAAAGATAACGTTATGCTGGGTAACGGTATTTTTCCAACCATTTACCGATAAATCAGATAACGTTACCAATGATATTAACGGTAAAAGGTTTTGTTAACACTGTATTTCTTTTCGATATTTGACAGAATAAATTGACGAGAGTTTGTCTAGTAGGCTACTAGAGCTACACGGATGTCGTGATAGTCTGTGCTACCTTGGGTTCGATTCCCAGCACGATGCAATACACATGTATAATATTTATATAATATTTTACAAGTATTGAAAAAAGTATCGTTCCTTTTATTATATAATTAACGATATAACGTTTTATAACTGTATTACCGAACTCCTCATAACGTTACCACTAATACCGGTATGAAAATAACGCTATTTAACGTTACTTTTAGTGTGAATTTGGTATCGTTAACTGCCTCCTCCTCCTGCCTCACAGCCACTGGCTGTGTACCTCTGAAACTGGCAAGAAGCGCACACTTTGACAGATTTTAATGGAACATATGACTGTCTGACTTAGCACGAACACACCATTTCACGACCGTTATTTTATTAAGTTTAAGTTAATTGAAAAAACATAAAAAAATAGGTGTTTAAGTTTTACATGCAAGGTATTTAAGGTCCGCAGAAAAGTGGTATTAACCACTTTGTACCGCTCGCTTTGCATCAGTGTCAATCAATGAGACATTCCGATCCGTTTTTGATAGTGTGTATAATATGTCACCACGCTTAGTAGAATTGGCAGATACAATATTAAATATCTCTTCACACTTTTTTACATAAAGCAGAATTTAAATTTTACTTCACCTTTTTTATGTAAACACAATCAAACTGAAGCTTTGTGACCATATATTACTATATAAATAGGGTATATTAGTCTATATGAGAAAAAAATGAAAAATATATATTCTTAAAATAGCTTAGGTTAAAAACAGTCGGAAAATATTCAGTTCATAATATGTATGTATGTGTAGGTATAACAAAATAAATAAATTCAATTAAAAGTTTTCAGTACATATTTAGAATCTCTTTCCAAATCTATACTAATATTATAAAGCGGAAGAGTTTGTTTGTTTGTTTGTTTAAACGCGCTAATCTCAGGAACTAATGGTCCGATTTGAAAAATCCTTTTTTTGTTGGGTAGTCCATTTATAGAGGAAGGCTTTAGGCTATATAACATTACGTTCCGACAACCACGCGAACGAAGTCGCGGGCACAGCTAGTACCAAATAATAATCATACCAATTACCATACGCCCGTGTAAACTAAAAAGCGTCATCTGTCAAAATACATCAGCGCATTTGTCTACATGCATAACTAACGTCATGCCATCCATCAATATACCACTGCTCCAACTTTTTCAGCAAATAACGCATCATTTTTCGATTTTGGGATTCGATTGTGAAATATTTGGTTTTAAATGAAAATTTTTGTTTTGAGTGACCCCTCTGTTAGCTTAACGTTGTACCTATGAACATGTGAAAAAAATATTTTATTATATAACGTCTAACAAAATATACTGAAACTATTCTAAGGGTGAATTCAGTCCATGATACTGAACAACTTTCCCCAAGGAACATATAACGAAATATTAAAAATATTTTGTTGCTTTCCATACAAACTCGGATCAGCAGATCGGTCAAGCTGTATGGGTGGCCAAAATATATTTTTCATATTTCTATATGTTCCTTGGAGAAAGTTGTTCAGTATTAAGGACTAAATTCACTCTTAAAATAGTTTCAGTATATTCTGTTAGACCCTGTATACAGGGTTACTGGTAGGTATCTAACGCATAACCTTTTTGGTGCAAGTTCAGTCCATGATACTGAACTACTTTCCATAAAAACCAATATCAAAAAACGAAAAAAAATTTCAGCTTCCCATACATATAAGCATTTAGCCAAATGGAATTTGTATGAAAAGACAAAATTTTTATTCCGTGTTTCTAAAATGGTTCACACATCAAATCACACACTGAACTTGCACCAAAAAGGTTATGCGCGAGATACCAGTAACCCTGCATAAAGAAGTTAAAAGGAAAACTATCAGAGCTACGTAGAGATGTGATTACGATTTTTTCAAAAAAAATGATTTACATGGTACTAAAGTTTTTATGTACACAGTTATATTAATTCTAATTAATTCTTATTATAGAAAATCAAGTTGCCATAACATTTCCCATACCATACTTTGAGTGCTGTGCGCATTGTATGGCATTATATTGGCCCATACAAAAACGCGAATAACTTATATAAATTTCTGTGTTGAAAACGCGACGTATGTTCTCGGCATTGTGTATTACTAGTAATTCAAATAGCATTGCAGTCGTAATTTCGACAAAGTTCGGTCGCGTAACTTCGGTATAGTATGTATTGACACTTAGTACTTTAACGGTAGTAACATTTGTATTTATCCCAGCAGTGGGACAGTGTAGGTTGCCATCCTTCCACTCATCCCTATTTAGCGCGACCTGTGAACAATTCCTCTCAAAACATCTGAAGTCATCATATATGACAGCCTTCTTGTTTTACATAGAAAAACGAAGAATTGATCCATTATCCTTACTTATAATTACAGCCAACACTATCAGTCCACTGTTGGACTAAGGGCCTTTCCCAATAAAGGGAAAATTTCATATTTCCATAATCACCATTAGATAGGTTGGTGGAAGATATGTCAAAGTTTATACCTACATTTTTATACATCTTTAAAAAGCTTATAAAATTTAGATTTTAAGGGTTCCGTACCCAATGGGTGCAAACAGAACCCTATTACTGAGACTCCGCTGTCTGTCTGTCTGTCACAGGCTCTATCTCTTGCACCGTAATAGCGGGACACTTGAAATTTTCACCAATAAGGAATATGCATGTAATACCAATCCGGCTCATATTTTTATTTTACAATTTCTTTTAATACGTTACCACGCCTAGTTAATTATTTTTCTCACTGACTCTTATTTGGATTAGAAATAAATTATTGAAAATATGCAAATATTGCGCGGGAACTTTTGACAAACAAAAGGGAAATGACGACAAAGTTCATAAAAAGGAAATGACAAGTTTGGGTGCGTTCGGTAGAACTGTCCGTCCATGTAGTTTGACTATCGATGACATTCGAAATGTATGTACTTTTATATAGAAGTTTAACAAACATCACTGGCTGATAACATCGAAAGTACCCAAAAAAGAAAAACATGCGTTGACAGCTTCTGTCTCTAGCGGATATTGCAGACGTTGACGTCATATTTTAAAATGGCGTGTTTTAGTTGTTATAATTTACTTGCTATTTTTAATATTTATTTTCTACACCATATACATGTTTTTCGGCACTGATTTATTTTTTGCGGCTATTTCTCGACGAGGACTATCGATTAAAAATATAAAAAAAATTCATGCATACTCTCTATTATGTTTTACTGTGGCCTCTATAACAACAAATACTATAATAAGAAAAAGTAAAAAATTAACGGGTAGTCATCATACAAGAAATGTGTTTTTTCAGCGTTTTAAGGCGAAGATATAGGCAAATGGCCTTGAAGTTTGAAATAAATTGTTAACTCGTAAAAATGGTGATAATTTCCATATTGCTCTACGTCATGCACTAGATAGCCCTTTAAATTATTTTATGAACTGCCGTTGAAACTATTATTGGTGATCCGTCTAGCTTTAAAACTTGCCGTGGCCACTTTTGGCGGAGGCAAGTTTTAAAGCTAGACGGACTAATGTAAATACTTTCAACGGTGGTTCATAAAATAATTTAAAGGGCTATCTAGTGCATGACGAAGAGCAATATAGAAATTATCTCCATATTTACGAGTTAACAATTTATTTCAAATGAGGGCGCCACTTCAAGGTCATTTGCCTATACCTTCACCTTAAAACATTGTACGGAGGTTCGGAACCCTTCATATACGAGTCCGACTCGCACTTGCCCATTTTTTTCTAATAATCTGCATAACAACTTGCTAGTGATTTTTTTTGTAGTGAATATTTGCATTTTGTGAAGCACTTATTGCATAAATTTTATTTTGTTATTTTATGTACGTCCTGTTCCCAAATAGTTAAAGGATTTGAACCAGGGCTTGGAATACTGTTAAAAATCTGGTAACGTTAATTCTGTCAATCTGCATTAACATTATCAGCAAAGATAACGTTATGCTGGGTAACGGTATTTTTCCAATCATTTACCGATAAATCAGTTATAACGTTACCAATGATATTAATGGTAAAAGGTATTGTTAACACTGTATTTCTTTCGATATTTGACAGAATAAATTGATGAGAGTTTGTCTAGTAGGCTACTAGAGCTACACGGATGTCGTGATAGTCTGTGCTACTTTGGGTTCGATTCCCAGCACGATGCAATACACTTGTATAAAATTTATATAATATTTTACAAGTATTCAAAAAAGTATTGTTACTTATATCGTTAATTATAAAGTTTATAACTGTATTATCAATACCCCTTATAATGTTACCACTAATACCTGTATGAAAATAACGTTATTTAAAGTTACTTTTAGTGTGAATTTGGTATCGTTAACAAGCCCAGATTAGAACTGTGTTATGATTGTTTAAAAAGCGCTACACTGACTACTTTTTAAACCATTACTTTGATTCTTATTGTAACTTTTTTATAAATACCACTACTTACAACCCTTTGAGAGGATAGCATCTACTACAAGTCAAAGAAATCAAAATGAAAAATAAAAACATTTTTGATTTTTTAGTTTAGGTATTTTGGTTCCCCAACAAAGTAATTGGTGATAACTACTCAGAATCGGTCATCTATGTCAGTGCCACTCAATTGACATTCACATCCATTTGTCCGGTCACAATTAAATGATTTAAGAGCACAGAATTTTTTATAAATATAGCAATATATTAGCAAATCATTCCTTTTTTTGTCAAAAACTAATATTTCGTGCTGCTTCATGGGTATAAAACTTAGAATGTACTGAAAGACTTGACATTATGTATGTATAACAGGCATTTTTAGCTGGACAGTTATGATGTCAATGAATACTTGTGGAAATTTAGCAATAAGATCCAATAGATTTACAAATTTGTAGACAAAAGTCGACCTCGATTGGTCATTTGTTGTGCAGGTGTCACAACTATATTCCCCATAGAAACCTGTTATAATGCTGCATATCTCATTCATCCTACATGTTATAATCCATCTCATCCTGCCCACCTTTTTTAGAAACTACATTTCACGCACGGGCACGGAAACATAGATCACTATTTTACTCGGAAGTCTTTTTGCCAACGTTATCAATTGTGGGGGTTCATAAACAAAGTAAATAGGTTTTGCTGTAGTATGGTGCTTAATAGAAAATAACCTTGATACTCAAGGCTACTCTTGTCACCCCCGTTGACTGTGTCATATTAAGGCATGTACTACCTGTGCCTAAATTAATTTTATGTTATATATAATTTTATATATTCACAGAACAGCACTTTCCTATGCTGCTATCCTTTTCTTTCGCTCAGAACAGTAATTTGCTAGAGCGAGAGAGCGACGGAATGCTGCAGCACGGCCGGTGCTGAATCGGTCCATCGCTCTCTCTTTCGCTGTAGCAAATGACGCTTCTGAGCGACAGAAAAGGATAGCAGCATAGGAAAGTGCTGTTCTGTGCTGATAGATGAGATCCAACCCTAAACCTTTTGAAGACCTTTGTGATGTAATGGTTAACATGTTAGTCTGCCACTAGAGATATTCTGACTAAAATATTTTGTTGTTGATACATTTTCCTTCTCATTCATTCTGCTGTTTCCTTATCTACATCTTCATGTACCGGGGTCTTCTTCTTTACTAAGCGCATTCCCAGTTGCATCCTCAGCTGTGCTGCTTTGGAGCCTGGGGTGCTCTTTCCCGCTTCTTCTTCTCCAAATATAATATGCATGTCAATGGTCGATCACCCAAGAATGCCAAAGACCCTTGCGAAGTGGAGAAGAAATAGCCAGAACAGTTCAAAAGAATTGGCTATACTATTTTTACGACCAGCCGTCTGCATATCACCAACCCTCCATGGGAAAGCAGATGTAGCACAAGATGTTTGTGCTTAGTCTTTTAGTCACCTCATATGACATCCACAGGAAGGGATGGAGTGGTCCTATTCTAGGCCGGAAACCACATGGCCCGGCTTCATGTACCAAGGTATTTATTATAAAATATACCGTCACTGAGTTAGTATCTCACAATAGTAGTTCAAAACTCACTTTGGGGTTAGGTCAATATGTGTGATTTGTTCATATCTATTTATTTATTTCATACTATTTACGTATACTGGAACACACTACCAGCATAAAAAGCTTCTGTTTGCTTCGTGAGTTTGGACATTCTCAGTCTGATTGATTGTTACAAGAATAAAACGACATTAAATTGTTATGCTTGGGTCATAATGCAAGCTCAGCATGACAACCTTTGTATGACTTTAAGTGGAGGTAGGGCCTTACAGTTTTGTGTTATAATATTTATAGTCACAAGTGTTTTGGTAGTTATGTGACCCACAGCAATATGAACTAACTATATGGGATTGTTAATTGTTATACTTATATGTAAATAATATCCTATAAACATATCTATAGAATAAATAGGTAAATATATTACCTACTTCAGTCCCAATAAGTACAGATATTATGTAGCTTTTTTACTGCTTATATTTATTGATATACTACTGTCATATACATAGCTAACAAAATATTTCTATAGCACATAGGTACAAAGCTAAATACACATATGAAAATATCAACATAAAACAATCCAGTCGTGTGATAATTAGTATATCATTCGTAATTATGATGGGTTTAGTAGAAAAAACAAATAAAATTTGGGAACAGAAGCCAAAAAAGCCTCTATAGTAACTAATTATTATGTAGTTGGTACCATGCACGTAGCAGTAAAATATGGAGGATGCTTATCCAAAATCACCCAAAAACTTGTCCCAAAAGAAATTTATCATAAAATCTTGAAGAAATTAGCAATAAAACATGAATTGTGGGTCAACTTTAATCAGTTTTAGTGACAATAAGCTGGATAAAATCAGAAATGCTCTCAATTACCACACGATCGTACCGCCCTATGCTGATGTTGATGTAGAGTTATTTTGTACTTACCACGCTGGAAAATGACATATTCCACAAAAAAAATTTACATACACGGACAAAGATTAAAACTATATTGATTTTTAATGGAAATCGTATATAATTTAGTTAGGTTTCACAATTTTTTCCACAAAACAATAACACTACGCGCAATCACTATCATACCACCACACTGAAGTTAGTTGCAGCGGGATCAATGATGGCAACCAAACAAAATTAATAAATCAATTAACTCGAAAGAACTTCATGTCGTTACTATGGATTTTATATTTTTATATTTTACTTACTTGTTGAAATCAATGGTCAATCAGAAAACGAAGGATGCACAATTGCACAACACAAGGATTTCATTTTACTTACAATACCCTACATGCATCAAAATGAAAACTTTAAAAAGTTCTAGCTGCCACAAACGGCTAAACACGAATTTACCCGGTGAGCGGTAGGCGCGGTAGCGGAAGCGATTTTTGTTGAATTTCCCAGCGTGTTTGTCGCTGTCGCTGCCAAACCACGTGCAACAAGCTACGAAGGAAAACGCACACCGCCACATCTCACTGTCTGTGTTCATAGGATCACCCGACCCGAACGCTGTAATTATCGGGCTCTACGAGCTCTAGAGATTTTTATTAAAATGATAGGCTTGGTAACAGTTACAATATCAGAATAAGCTATGTCCAGCAGTGGACTTAATGTGGCTGAAATTATAAACTGTGAACTCGCGAATTCGCGACCGTGTTTACGTACAGTACAACCCTTTGGAATTATCGTATAATCTAATACTTTAAATAGTAACATTAAGTAGGTACTTAGTAGTAACAAACTTATCGCGGAGTTTACTTACTGAGTTGTTTTAACAAATAAAAAAGCAAGTGCTAGTCGGACGCGCCTATGAAGTGTTCCGTAGCAGCAAGTAACATAAATAAAAGTTCTAAAGGTAAGTTGCGGTTTACGATTTATGACTTATTAAAAAATAACTATCAAACCGCTATAGTTTTAATTGAAAGTACATACTTTGAGATATATACCACAATTTTTTTCAAGATTATATTAGTAATATTTCAAAAGTTACGGTGGCACACCTCAAATTTTAACTTTGTATTAGATTATCTCAAGACTGGGGGTTTGATCTCCATAAAGACCTTTTCAACGATACCCCACACGTTGGGGTTAGTCCAATTTAATTTTTTTATTACACTTTTCGTTGTATGGGACGGGGGCTGAAAAAGATATTTTTTTTCAATATTTTAAAAACCAACTTTTGTAACTTTAATAACGATCTCTCCACCAATTTTCGTGACAATCGGTGCAGTAGCGGCGGAGTACGGAGCGACAGACAGACGGACGGACGGACATGACGAAACTATAAGGGTTCCTTGTGGACTACGAAACCCTAAAAATATATTTATGATTTATGAAAGTTTATTGCAAAATCGATCCGAAAAAGAATAATTAAGGTGTACATCTGGAGCATTGCTCTATACGGCTGTGCGAGACGTGCACACTAACAAAGAAGGAAACCAAAAGGTTATAAGCATTTGAGATGTGGTACTGGAGAAAATTAGAAAGGAAAGATAAGTTACTTGGGGGTCTTAAGAATCTCCTTACCCTAGACTTTCCCATACAAACGTAGTCTACGTTTAATATCGAAACGACATGTCAGATTTCGGTAAAAATTTGTAACTTTAAAGAAATTGCATATAACTGGGGTTATAATTGGTTTTCACAGTCAAAATATGAACTTGAAAGAAATTATAAGGGTATAAAAGTTTTTCATACTAATGGTCAAAAATTATATAATGCACTATATTCTCTTTCCAGATCATATTTTGACTGTGAAAACCAATTATAACCCTAGATATGTGTAATTTCTTTAAAGTTACAAATTTTTAGCAAAATCTGACATGTCGTTTAAAAATAAAACGTAGACTACGTTTGTATGGGAAGCTCTGATTCTGTCTTGGGTAAGGAGACTCTTAAATAGAGTAGGTGAAAAGAGGCACATACTCAAGGTAATCGGAAATAGGCGAGGCAATGTGTGTAGCCGCTCTAGGCCCCAAGCCATGTGCCGCCCCTTTCTCAGTACCCATCATATAGACTAGATACAAAATTAATGAATTTACTTTATGGCCCGTTTAAAGTGGCCACTTTTGATTCAGAAAATAAAGCTGCTAGTTTATAATATTTTCCGAGGCCTGAAGGATGATTGGACATTTAAATTAAACATTTAGAACGGTTTTAGGTTTTGTTTATTAATAAATGTTACAATGCGTTACAAACTGTCTGCACTTAAGCGCAGCAAAATCATTTAGGTATTAAATCTTCGTGCCCATGCAAATCGTGCCAGAAAAAAAGATTTTTTTGCCATGATTTGCCGCCCTTCATATCTGGCCGCCCTAGGCCCGGGCCTACAGGGCCTTAGGGCAAATCCGCCACTGAATGTGTTGGGTGGCGTTTGATACGGCATGATAATTTATGCGAATATAATAGAAGGCAAGGTCGAGTTTTTACCGGGAAGTAAAGGTGTTTGGTTGGGGTTTTCTTTAAATTATTTTTTAAATTGATTTTAGTGGACCTTATAATATGAAATTGGTGTTGTTTGGTGTTATAAATGCTCATGCTCATGAACAATATGTGAAATAGTTAAAGTGGACAGTCATAGTACGGCTGTAGTGATATTTGTTTCGCGGACTGTGTGGGCGTCTTCGGGCGTCGTCCGCCACTCAATCGGCTATAAAAACCAGTGGACTCGTATAGATTTGTCGCCAGAAGCTCCCTTTAAGCAATCAAAAGGCCTACACCAACCTTTGATTGTAAGTTGTTAGGAAAAAAGAATTTCCCACGTTTTATTAACTTGTTCCTGGCTAAATACGCAGTTGCGTCAAGCCGTAATTGAAAAAAAAAAATAGAAGGCAAAATAGAAGGAAGGAGGGGATGAGGAAAGCCAAGGCACAGCTATATGAAGCAAGTCAAGGAATAGGTGATAGCAGTGTCGTATCAAGATGTCAAGATGTTGGCAGAAAATAAAAAATATGGAAGAAACTCCACCGACAAGAGCGTCGCTCTTAAATTTTGATGATGATGATTATGAAAATTGAACTACGTCTATCCTCTCATGATGAGATGGGAGGGGCCCATGGATGAAGGGAGTACATGAGTTTAGTTAACAGAGATCGTGTACCATGAGCACAGAATACATAAAGACTACTCTCTCTGTGCAACGGGCCAAAGGGCAAAGACTTGTAACCATTCGCTGAAAACCATCTAGAAAGAAAGAGAGAAAGAAAGAAAATTCGTTTATTTGGTAAACATATATCACATACACTACATCTACTTTTATTGTTATCGACTAATCACTAACCGCCTGCACTCAGCTGATATAGAATGGACTGGTAGGTACAGAAGAAAAAAGGACGTAAAGAAGTCGTATCGTACGTCCTAATAGTTTGCTCTGGGGAAAATAATGTAAAGCTCAAATACCTAGCATATACAGGCTAAGTTTTTAACCACCTGCCAAATTTTTGGAGAAGTTCAGTCCATGATACTAAACTAAGTACTATTTATAAAAAATATTTTTAAAATGCGATAAAAATTGTTCGTCCTCCCATACAAAATTCGTTTGGCTGAGCGCTGATTTGTATGGGAAGGTGAATAAGTTTTTCGATCCAATAAGTTGGCAGGTGGTTGAAAAGTCAATCTGTATATATTTTCGTATATATTTTTTTATACCCTCGCGTTCGGCACGATCAAGGAACTAAACTCACATGCTCCCGTGATCAGTGAATACACATAGGTATGTATCGCCTTCAATATTTGTTAATCTATTTTTAATTTATTCTACTAATCGTTATTCTATATCTACTAATACATATTTATTAATTTATCATCTTTCTGTCACGACTTAATAACTATCGGAACACATATATATGTATGGCATGACGCTCATCCCGTGGAAAAACGGGCGGTCGCTCGTGTGGGATGCCACATGCGTGGACACGGTTGCCCCATCTCACGTGAGAGCGACCGCTCGCAAAGCAGGCGCAGCTGCGCTGCGGCGACGACAGAAACTAATAAGAGACGCAAATATGCGGCTTTGGGAGAGCCGTACATATTTGCGCCTTTTGCCGTGGAGACCTTGGGGCCTTGGGGTGCGGAAGCCCGTCAACTATACAAGGAGATTTCTGTACGCCTAATCGACGCCTCAGGGGATCCAAGAGCTGGCGCGCATTTTGGCCAAAGATTAAGCCTGGCCATTCAACGCGGCAATGCCGCCAGCCTCTTGGGCACCTTACCCTGCGAGCGCAGCGATTTGGGGTCCATCTTTTAAATAATTTAATGTCTTTTATACTAATTATATTTAAATTAGTTTTAGTTTAGTATAATATATTAGTTAATAGTGTTTAGTACCTATTTTGTATAATTTTATTGTTATGCCTACATAGTAATAAATAAAATAAATTTTCAGTACCTAAATTAAAGCATAATTCTATATGAAGATTGAAAATTCGTTGTAAAATATTTTTGTAGAGATCCCAAAAAATATTTAGCACTAGAACACGACTCTCTTTTTTTGTACGTGAGTCCTGTTTAGATAGTTGTTAGCATGAATTTGATATCTTTGTCACAATACAAAAAAGTATGATAACAAACTCTGACAGTGACATTGACATTTCAGAAATGCATCAAATCTGAAATCCGAAAAAATGTTGCAGTAGAATTTTATTTTCTAAGCAATACTTCGTGTGATTATTTTCTGTGTATTTAAGTGTTTGTGATGTTGTTACACCCTATTTCTGTCCCCAAATTTAAGGCACAGTAGTGCCTTGTTCCTTTACTTTGGATCTGATATATAATGTACGTTCGGCTTATTAAATTACTTTATTTTAAGTAATAAGTGCAGCACAAGTAAGTTTTCGCATAGGTATTATGTTATGTAATAAAATTAATAAAATATACTTGACATATTAGGAGTATAGCCATCTATAGACATAAAACATGTAGAACCTTATTAGTATGACATCACCTTTGGCCTACCCTGCACTGCGGAACTTACGACTCGCCTGGACTATAAAAGCTCCCATCATTGCATTAAAGCAAATACTTTATTTAGATGACCTTTTGCCAAAGAATGTAGAATAAAGAGCGACTTCCCATTTAATTTTGCTGTAATATAGTCTTAAGTCCAGGAAAAAATACTTAAAATGTGTGCTGGGTTATTACTTCTATTATGTATTATAATGTCTTGAATGAACTGAACAAAATCTCTTATTTTGTTCTTTTCACCGCCGGGAGTGCTCTTGACAAGCCATATTTTAATTTTTGCGCCGACCCAATATCTAATTGTATTGTTGATCGAAGCCCGAAATCAGTATAACAATAATGACAAATTGAATAAAAAGTTGGATAAAATCATGGTATAATAAGGTATGGTACTCTCTTCCCGTGACAGCTGGTCACGTGATTAGAACAAGAAAACGTCAACAGTTGGGAGTGTTGCCATTGTATATGATTAAATTAACCGAGAAAAGTGCTGCATTTTAGCTTTTAACAAACCAATCATGAACTAATAACATACAAATAAATTTATTAAAAATTAAACAGTCAAATCACGCTATTTACGAAATAGTTAAGTTAATTAGTATTTTCTTTTATATTTATTACATAACAATTGAGAAAGTCCTTAATTTTACTGAAAAGAACAATGGGTTGTAACACTCTTTGTGCCATTCGTAACGTAATCTTGGGCAAACGCGGCAAGAGAGTACCATATTGTATTATACTATGCATGACCCTATGTTTTACTCATACATTTATGGATGTTTCATAAGGGTCAGTTTTGCTCAAAATGTACTATCAAGCTGTGCCACCAGCACTACATACTTATTTTACAAAATATGCATTTACACATACATTTTATTTGCAGATAAGTACAAACATTATTGGAGTAGAATGAGTTCTCTGTATTTGTTTAGAAAAATATTCATAATGGCAGTGTTAATAAGTATTGTCCTGTCATTGTTTCTTTGGACTAGCTTGGGTATTCTAAGGTGAGTATCTAATGCAGTTTGTAATTTTTTTTCTATGGTCTGGTAGTAAAGAAAAAACTGAGAATGTATCAGCTCTCTTCCAGCGCAGTTCGTAGAAGCCGATCAAGGAAATGTTTTATGTTTGGTTAATAGGTCATATGCCGTGTGGTTCCCGGCAGAGTAGAATAGGACCACGCCAAATCTTCGCGTGGATGTCGTAGAAGGCTACTTAGGAAACACAAGCTATACAAAGCATAGAAACATCAATGAGGCCTCTCCAACCCATCTGGCCAGCGTGGAGAGTGTAGGCCAAATCCTTTGACTGCTTTGGCTAATATAAGGCTCTGGTAGTACAGAGAGGATCGTGCTCCTGCAGTGGAGACTAAAAAAGACCTGATGATGAATAGGTGATAAGGCTAGCAACCCATCACTCTTTTGGTTTCTTTTTACTTCCTTGCCCACCATAATGTTAAAAGTGGACTTGAAGTCTTGCAGCCCTTAGTTCTGTCTGCTTAGAGCTGCAAGACCCAAAATATTCTACCTGTCTGTCTGCCCCTTTAGGAATAAAGATGTGATAGTATATGTCTGTTTATTCTCTTTCTGTTTCATTTTAGCACATTGCCTACCATAAGAAGAGTAGCTTCAGAGCCGGTTATTCACTCACCTTTAACACCTTTATTATTGCTTTTTCATTTTTGTTTTTTATTTTTCAGTTTTTGTTTGTCAGATTTTTAAGCTGCTAAAAGCATCTGCGGCTTAACACAAGTACGTAGGAGCTCAAGAATGTTTTTATGCCACTTAAGGCCACCCATCCAAGTGCGGACCACGCCCACGGTTGCTTAATATGCGCAAGCGCTAGTAATTTGTGCTCCCCCCGAGCCACCGAGCTGCCAAAACATTTACTACTACGGCATCTATGGAACAGAACGGATAATTCCTTCCGTATACCTACATCACATCAGCCCAGGGCCCCGCAAATTAACTACCTGCCCCGGCCTAAGCAGCACAGCTAAGCGCTAATATAAGGTTTCTGTATTTATTACAGTGTTGCCAGTGACGACTTCCTGAACATCGCAGTAAATAGCAAACTCTGCCATACAAACTACATTGATGACAGACCTCATTTAAACAACAAGACGGACCTAAAGATAATTTACTATGTTACTCCCACATATCCCAGGCCCGAGCAAGTGCCCGAGCTGACGAGGCTGGCTCACACGTTGATGCATGTGCCTCGACTGCATTGGATAGTTGCGGATGACCAGCCGGTGTGTTCTGATCTAGTTCTGGACTTGTTAAAGTAAGTGTTTTTTAAGCACTTTCCTATGCTGATATCCTTTTCTGTCGCTCAGAAACGTCATTTGATAGAGCAACTGGGAGCGACGGAACGCTTCACTGTACACTGTACTGAGCGGCAGAAAAGGATAGCAGCATAGGAAATTGCTGTTCCTTGCTGACAGATGTGTCCCAACCCTTATAGTCCTAAGGCCCCAAGTGGGTCAGAGCGCTTCAAAAGTATTTCGTCATTGGTCTTTGCTACACGCTTCATTGCCTTTTTTAATCAGCTCTGCATCTGTGCGCCGCCAGGTCTGCTTAGGACAGCCAACGTTCGCTTACCCTGAGGAGCCTCGGAATGTGTGTGGGCTTATTCCTTAGACTATGGCGCATCGGTACAAGTATTTGGTTGATGACAACCTTGTTTATGTGAGAGTACAATCACATTGATTTAATAGGCAGAGTCTTAGGGTCAGCGCAGACCAAGAGGAGCGCAGCGGAGAGGATTTTTTTATGGCACTCGAAAATACATTTTATATTATTGGTATAAAGTGCATGCAGCTATGAGTGTCATAAACAAATCCTCTTTGCTGCGCTCCTCTTGGTCTGCGCTGACCCTTAGGCATGAAACTACGTCAAGCGGGCGCCTTGACTGCGACTGAAGCCGCCGCGGGTCTCCGCTTGAAGCAGTTTCAAGCCTCAGCACTGCCTTCAATCGACGGATGATCCTGGTAACCTATATGCCTGAGTTTTTGGCAGGAAGTCATTTGGGGTTTGCTTTACATTATTTTGCAAATAGATTTTAGTGACTTTATAATATGAAATTGGTGTAGTTTGGTGTTATAAACGCTCATGTTTATGAACAATATGTGAAATAGTTAAAAGTGGACAGTCATAGTACGGCTGTAGTGATATTTGTTTAGTGGACTGTGTGGGCGTCGTCAGGCGCCGTTCGCCACTTAATCGGCTATGAAAACCAGTTGACTCATACAGATACTCGCTAGAAGCTCCCTTGAAGCAATCAAAGGCCTATATCAACCTTTGATTGTAAATTGTTAGGAATAAGGAAGCATCAGAACTAAAGGTAGGTTCTAAAAGACGTGTATCCAGGGCCGTGAAATAATTCTCAAAAAGAAAAAACAATATAGGGTTGGGTGGAACACATCTGTCAGCACGGAACAGCACTTTCCTATGCTGCTATCTTTTTCTGTCGATGCGGCAGCATCGCCGATTCCGCGGCGTTCCGTTGCTCTCTCTCGTTCTATCAAATGACGGCTCTGAGCGATAGAAGAAGATAGCAGCATATGAAAATTCTGTTCCGTGCTGATGTGTTCCAACCCATATATGCCTTGGAGGCTTGTTCTAATTAGTTGTTCTAATTTTGCAGGAGAACTGGACTGCCATTTACACACCTGTCCAGTCCAAAGCCGTACCGACACATGCGGGGCGACATGTCCCGGGGCGTCTCAAACCGCCGCGCAGCACTCTCCTGGATCAGGAACAACGTCCAGCAAGGGATCCTGTACTTTGGAGATGATGACAACACCATCGACTTGCAGCTTTTCGACGAGATCCGAAGTACGAAGAAGGTGTCCATGTTCCCGGTTGGGCTCATTGGAGGATTTGGGGTGTCGTCGCCTGTCGTCAGAAATGGGAAGGTAAGTTTTTTTTTCGTTTTACATTATTTCAGGTTTTTAACTTACCCAAAGTCAAAGTTAGGTCCTCTTCCTTCTCTATTGTGTATTAAGTAACACCGATGGTATTGTTGCATGCGTACCTGTGGATCTCAAGGTGTTGCTGAAAGAAAACCAGTGGTTTGTCCTTTATGAGCAAACATATCGCTGAGCCACAACCCTTTACTACCTCTGCGGCACACATACTACCTTACATAATATGTGTTGTTGTTAATTTTATTATGAACTCCTGAATCAATGTATGTGAGTGGAATTAAGTGTCTTTTTGATATCAATAAAATAATTATCTATCTATCAGGAATCTACTACTATTAGGTACTTTAGAGACGAGGAAGAACTGTGTTTCTAAGCTGAGGCATCTGACGTAGCTTAATCACTGTCATCTAGTGGGGTGAATCCGAGTGAATGGTAATGATTGCACGTCCTATGGTAATGATAACAGTCAAATCAGGGCTTGTTAACGATACCAAATTTACACTAAAAGTAACGTTAAATAACGTTATTTTCATAAATACAATAACGTTATCAATGAACGATATAAGTAACGATACATTTGTATGAGAATGTCGAAATTTTTATTTGAATGTTTGACTGTTATTTTAATTTCATTATACTTTAGTAATCTAGTATAGCCCGTGGTTATTTTTATTACGGGTATGTCCCTTCCACGTTGTATATGTATTTGTTTATAAAATTATCGTTGAGTTAGTATCCCATAACACAAGAACTTATTTTGGGGAACACCCAATCTGTGTGATTTGTCCGTATATATTTATTTATATTTATATTTCCAGGTAGAAGGCTTCTTTGACTCGTGGCCCGGCTCGCGCACATTCCCCGTAGACATGGCCGGCTTCGCCGTCAATATCGAGTTCCTCAAACCCAACGTGAAGATGCCCTTCAGCGCCGGCTACGAGGAAGACCGCTTCCTGGTCAGTCTAGGCTTAAAACTCGAAGACATTGAACCTCTAGCCGACAACTGCTCTAAAGTCCTAGTATGGCACACTAAAGCTCTAAAATTTAAAAAGCCAACTCTCAAAGTGGACATGCACAATGTGCGTTCAAAGTATTCAAATTTTGTTGATCTATTAAAGGAGACGTCTAGGATGCATATGGCTAGTTTGGACCCGGTAAGTGGTACGAAGACTTTTGTAACGCGCGATCGGCGTACGTATGACGCAATTAGAGATTAGATATTCTTATTAGCTCGAAAAAGTTAACTGATAATAAGTAAATAAATGGGAACAAATCATATAAATTGAGCTAGCCCCAAATTAAGTTTTTTTAACCGACTTCAAAAAAGGAGGAGGTTATCAATACGACTGTTTTTTTATGTATGTTTGTTACGCGATATCTTCGCCAATTGTAAACCGATGTTGATGATTCTTTTTTTTTTTGAAAGCCTTTACTACCAAGTTGGTCCCATTTTAATTTGGTGAAGATATGATGAAGAACTTTGGAGATATGGAAGAAAATCTTAATAAAAATTTAAGTCGTTTGTTTTTTTTGTTAAAAATTTTATTATTTTCACTTTTTAAGGGATACTAAACGATAGTATAATTATAATAAATACATAAATGTAGATTCACACCCAGAACAATATGAAAAAGGATTTCCATTTTTTCAACTTGCCCTGGCTGTGGAGCGAACACAGAATCTCTGGATTGGCAGACTAGCGTCTTTACCATTACGCCACGGAGGTCGTAATGGAAACTTTGTTCAGTTTGAAGAATTTTGTTTGGTTTAATTGAGCAATCGTTATTCATCATCATCTCATCATCATCAATCATCTCAGCCCTTCTTCCGCCCAATGCTTAGCATAGGCTTGTCTTCGTTGTAGACATGGGTAATCTCGACTCCGAGGAGTGTTTCGGCTCACTGAATCTTACTCCGTATCCGGTACCGACTCATCTTAATGATTCCTACTCCCTTATCGGCTCCAGCTCTGAGGTCCGCTTAGTTTCACTATTGAATCTACAGAATAAATACGTCCTTTCTGGTACCGGTTTCAATACAGAATAATATTAACTCCCGACTCCCGATTCCTTTCAAGACGCGGTGGAGCTGAAACGCGGCTCGCGGCTCGCGAACCGACAGGCGCCGATTCCCTGCGGGACTAAGATCGGTGCGGACTCAATAACTCGCGGGAGCCGATAACGATTACCGGGATTCAGTACGGGTATCGGCTCCTGCTGATGAATCGGCTCATTTAAATATTCGAATCCGGAGTTACCCATGTCTACTTCGTTGACGCTTGGACCTGTTTTTAATTATTCAATCTAGTTTACCAGGGGTCACCGTTTACTGGACACGGAATTTGTGGTACAATGCCATATTGCCCAAAAAGTCACTAGTTTGTTAATTGAAGCGGCACAAAATTGAAACTACCTTCTCCCACTTGACGATCAACGTGGCGTAATCAAGCTAGTCCGCTAATTCGGAGGTTTTGGGTTCGATCCCCAGCCAGGGCAAGTTGGAAAATAGCCTTTTCAAATTGTCCTAGGTCTTGGGTGTATACAGGGAGCATTTTAATAGGCTCACATTACTTTGTATCATGGGTATAGTGAATATTTAAAAGGATGCCAACGATTTCAACTCCACCCTGTATATGTATTTATTTAACATAAAATAATAAAGTATCGTTGAGTTAGTATCCCATAACACAAGTTAAAAAAAATCTTACTCTGGGGCTAGGTCAATCAGTGTGATTTGTCCCTATATATTTATTTTATATTTATACTTATTATTACCGATATTTATTTTAATTTGGAGCGGGTAGTTTACTAAGTACAATGTTTTCTTTGTAATATACTCGTACAACGAAGGTATCAAGTTAAATTTTTCGAGACATACCGATGTATTCATAAAAAATCTGCACTCATCAAATCAATTGTATAGTATAACGCTACCGATTTTAGCACTGTTTTTTCTGACAATCGTATAAAAAGTCTGCACTCTTTAAATTGGTAGCATACGGATTATTATGACTGATTAAGAGGGCTAATTTTTTATGAATATGAGGGTTAATATTGTTGTGCATAGATATATACATCGTGTTAATGAAAGAACGCAAAACCTCTCAGATGGTACCTCAGCCCATGTAACTAAACAACATTCAACAACTTTCATGAAATAAAAAAAAAAATCGGATTTTCATACAAATTGAATCAATCAGCTGATAAAAAGCAGCAGTTTGTATAAAAATTAATTTTTTTTTTTTAGTTTTGTGAAAGTTGTTGAACAAAAGTTGTTCAGTTCATGGGCTGAGGTACCATCTGAGAGATTTTGCGTTCTTTCATTAACACGATGTATAGAAGATATTATATGTATATTTGTTATTGAAATTAAGAATAACTTTTTTTAATTATTTTATTTTACTTGCATACGTAAGTAGCTATTTGCATAGCAGCTTAATTGCTTATAAAGCTTTATTATCTTCCAAAGAACAAATAATGTAGCAGCTGTTTATATAAAAAATGTGTACAGTGGTTGTCAAAGAATTAAGGTCAATGCGTGAAAAAGCCTTTAGCTACTAGATGATTCAAGTTAAGATATGAGATCGCAATATTATTTCTAAACTTAGTATGTCATATAATATAATTATGAGATGGGATATAGTGAATATATATATTGCTTTTCGTTATCGCTACAACAATGTCCTTAATTCCTTGGCCAATGCTGTATTTGTGATTAAATTGTTTATTTTATTAATGTAAGATATGTTACGCATTTATTTGCAGTTATGTATAATCATTTACGACGCTAGTTTGTTTACATTTGTTTAGACTATAAAAGTACAAATACAATGAAATAATAAAAAGCTAATTTAAATACGTTAGCAAAAATATTAGGCCGGTAATGTGTCAAAATCGCTATTAAAGTAAAGGTAACAAATTAAAATACGACCATTCGATAACAGAACACTAGTCAACCTAATATTCCTATTAGTCTATCATCGAATATATTATATCACGTCTAACAAAATATACTGACACTATTTTAAGGGTGAAATCAGTCCTTGATACTGTACAACTTTCCCCAAGGAACAGATGCCGAAATATGAAAAATAAATTTTTACTTTCCATAGATTCGCGAATCAGCTGATCGGTCAACTTGTTCTGGAGATCAAACAATATTTTTTATATTTCGATATATGTTCCTTAGGGAAAATTGTTCAACATCATGGACTGAATTCAGCTTAAAAATTGTTTCAGTATATTTCGTGGGACCCTGTATATAATATTACAGCAATAAAAAATTGTTGACACCTAAGGGATATAGCACACATATAACGCCTGGCGACCAGTTAAAACATCAAACAACAATTGGATCACGTGTTACGTACAAAATCAAAGCAAAATTCTGTCCGCTTTTAAAAAGCATTTTCAAAATAGCATTCACTGTGAAATCAACCTTATTACACTACATATAAAGTGTTTTTCTCCTTGACTGAACTGAACTAAATAAGAGCTCACCGCCCGAAGTACGCTCTTATATGACGACCCGTATTTTTTGCGCCGACCCGATTTAACCTTCGATCAACAATACAACTAGATATCGGGTTTATGTTAAAGGTTCGTGTTGGTACTGTCCTCGTACTCATGTAAAATAACAATTTCTAAACGCATTTTAGTCAAAATCTCATTTTGTTCTTTCAGTGTCAAATATTGAAAAGAGAGATGGAGACAAAACGCATTTAAACTAAAATTTGTTTAGCAGATGTTTGTTCATTTTTATGAATACCTATGGAGAAAAAAATATATGGGAAAAGCGCACCCTGGGCTCCGCATAACAGCTTAGGATGTAAGCGGCGAGCTGATGTGTAGATACGAGAAAATATATGTATATTTTCTATGTGTAGTACATAAAACTGATTTTGAATGGTGGTGGTGGCGTCTAGAATGCTATGTCCCTAAGCCTAAGAGCGATTACACATACCCCGCCGCGGCAGCCGTATAACTTGTACTAACAATATCTAATTTCATGTGTAAACGCTCTAAGGCTTGAATTGAAACTGCGTTAAGCGGAGACCCGCGACGGGTTCAGTCCGTCTCTGTCACAAACTCTACGTTCGACAGAGACACGTGACCCGCGACGGTTTCAGCTATCTCTATCACACGTAGGATATGTGACAGAGACGGACTGCATCCGTCGCGTCCATCCGCTTGACTTAGTTTCAAGCCTAACACGTTGGCTGTAAAGGCGATGAAACCGCGATGGTAAGGTTAGGTTAAAATGGTTTAAATGTACAGCCACATACTTTAAAAGGGTGACTGGCCCTTCAATATGAAAAGTTTTTTCTACGGGTCTCATACTGGGATCTCTAAAAAAATAGTTGACTATCTCCGTAGCGCAATGGTTAACACGCTAGTTCGCCACTAGACTAAGAATGCCATAGCCATCCAGCTAGGTAACGCGGCAAGCGTTCAGGGCACTTCGGAAACGCTAAGGTGCGGGTTGTAATTTTTTTTTACCATACTTCGAAAAAGGGGGAGGTTCTATGTTCGACTATATATATATATATATATATATATATTTATGTATATATATATATATTTATGTACGTTTACCGATTTCTCCGTCAATTATTATTGTGGACCGATTTTCAAAATTCTTTTTTTATTCGAAACAGGTGGTATCCACTTCCGAGGTGGTCCCATATTAATTTGGTGAAGATATGATAAAAAACTTTAAAGATATGGGAGAAACTCCTAAAAAAAGACGGTTTTTTTTTGTAAAATAATTATATCTTGATACGTTCGTACGAGTAGACCTCACAATAAAAGCTTGTACTAAACAATATTTTTTTCAAAAACCTTCTTTTTTTATTACTGTTTTATACATAATAATGTCGAACGTTTTTACCACACAAACTCTACGTGCAAAAGAGAAAGCAGAATACGTCGCGTGATGCCGTGTCACTTGCGTTGCACGTAGTTTGTGTTAGAAATATAAGAGATCCCAGCGTCGGTCCCAATAGAAAAGTTGTTTTTAATTGATGCTACTCGTACTGTAAATATCTGATAGTAAAATATTGTTGCCTTTGCAGCTGTCGCCTAGGTAAAACAATTGAAACGAAAGTGAGCGAATATTTTGTGCCTAATCTAACTCACATAAGTCGAGTATATTTCTTAGTAATTAGTGAGTACTTTGTGATATTTGACTCAATTAGAGTGTTAATTTTAAGGACGACATTTGTGAATTAATAATAATAGTGTTATTAAAATTCTTTTTTCGCGGGGGCGTTCATGGCTTCTCGTAATTAGTCGAAGTTTTATGATACTGGGGGCTTATCTTCAACAAACAAAAGCCATTTTCTATACTTGCAGTCTTTGGTTCTTGCCTACTGTTACACCGTGTCCACGGACACACGGCGCGTCGTGCTACGCGGGCCGCGCCGCGTGTCTGTGGACGTGGCATTAGGCGTTGTCCTAATATCGCGCGAATAAGCGAAGCAACTATCGCGTAATGCTAACAATAATTTTGCAATCGCGCGATTACCAATTAGGACACTTATTCAATATGTTCAGAAAAAGCTCGAAACATTATCTATATAAAAAAATACTTACGTTAAACATTTAGATATAGGACATTACATTACCTTTATATACACGCTAAACGGCGACTAGTGTACTCGTCTACACTTAGTCCCGGGCTATGTATATATTATGTGATATCATAATTTAATTTCTTTACATTTTAAGGCATGGACGAACATTATTAGGGGACATTTACCTTCATACTTTAAATAAATAAATAGATAAGGTCTATTATTAAATGGTGTAGCTAGATGGAGCTACTAGTTGGAAAGAAGTTTCGTAGTGGTGCCGCTTAATTTCCGAAAGATGGCGGTATAAGCGTTCATTTTCTACAAACAAACAAGCGCCATCTCTGTTTTTTCGTAAATACTGTCAGCTTTAATACCCAGCATCCATTATATGACTAGCGGGAGAGATACTAGTGACATCTAGAAATATTACAGCATTTTGGCTTCAGCAGAGTACGTTTTTTGTATGGGGTTATCAGAACTCTAGTAATTGTTCGTCCTTGGTTGGAGCTAATTTTCTTAAATCTAATCCATGGCTAGAAAGTGTATTATTAAGGTGAATACCAAGCAGAAGTTGCGCCCTCGTTTGAAATAAATTGTTAACTCGTAAATATGGTAAATAATTATAAAAATTACGACTTAACAATTTATTTTAAATGAGGGCGCCACCCACTTCAAGGTCATTTGCTTCTAACTTCACCTTAAGTAAAATTACTTCACTTGCAAAAATGAGTGAACAAATCATAAGTTACGTAAAGCTCAGTATTTAAACTTAAGTTCATGTAATGTATTCATAATTTGGGAGTTGTATTTTTAAATTAGATTATAATAATAAAGTAACGCACAAAAATTATTTGCCCCAAAGTGGTAAATTTGCTGCCATAAAGTTTGCCTTAGGACATTCATACGGGGTCTAAAGGTCTCAGCACACATATCAACTCGGAAAGGGATCGTCACCGTATCGCCTCGAGCTACACTAATCGGAATCGTAACGCAATCGCCTCGCCTCGAAACAGGCTCCGAACCGCGATGCGGTGCGTGGTCAACTTGCAGTTCCTGCGCTTACGGCTGGTCGTCCCCGCGCTTACGTCTCTCCGTACCCGAGACGTCGTCGTCCACCCTTGCCCCTGTCCCCTCCTGCGACTTGCCTGCCGAACGTGCCGCCATTCGCAAGGCAAGCCGTAAGCGCGGTGTCGCCTAGCCGTAGCCGAGTTGACGTACAGGAGCTGCTGATACGCTTTGGTTACGTGCATACGTTAGGTTGACGCCTGGTTGACGGCGAGGCGAAAGGCGATACGGTGTCGATCCCTTTCCAAGTTGATATGTGTGCTGTGACCTTAATACGGGGTGTCACTTTGAAAACATAATATTTTCTGGCAATCTTAATTGTCACAATTTTTCAAAGTCTACTTACGGCCTTGTATTGAATACAGCAATACTCGTAATATATTGATTGAATCTCAGAATAAAATTATTTCTATGTAGTTTAGGAGTATGTTAATGTTAATTAGATAGTTATTTGAACAATTGGGATTGTATGTACTACATATATATTTATTACAACAACTAACATTATAAATACGTAAACAAAAATAATAAAATATACTCGTATGTGTACGACTTTAATTCATTGATGTACAAAAAGTCAACAGACAACAAAGATGGACCCGTTCATTTTTCCCAACTTTTCCCAATAAATGTATATTGAAATACGAAAAAAAAAATCACTACAAATCGAAGTAGTCACGTGATCTAGTTACTATGAAAAGTGTATTTTTTTATAATTTCTATATACATTTATTGGGAAAGTTGTTGAAAATGATGGACTGAATCACCCCTTAAAATTTGTGTAATCAATTAAAAATAAGGGTGTATTAATTGTTATTATATATTTTCAAATAATTAATTAACATATTCTACCGATAACAACATAGTTATTAAATATATTGATGATGATGATTATGTAATGTACTTACTCCTTTTATTTAATTCTTTTACATTTTAACTTTTAATACTCAAACTACGCCAACTCCCCCAATAGGGATGTGGATTGGGTCGAAAAATGATATTTTATTTAGTCCGTCAGTTACGTCATTCTAAAACAATAGACCCCTATTTCTCGGTTTATCAAAGTAGTAAAAATTCACAAGAATACAGCACACCGAAGTTTTGGAGTGGGGGCGATTAACGTCTCCATCTAGTGAAAATTGTACTTCATCGTCCTGCGAAATATGAAAGCGCCATTATTTGCTATTCAGAGTATTTCAGAGATAAAAATATACAATATTTTTTTGTCCACATGGACATGGGACTAAAAATATATTTTTAGTCCCATGTGGACTAAAAATATATTTTTAGCTCATCAGGTAGATTAATAAAAAACATTGTTTGGATGAAAGAAATCGCTTTAGTGGTAAGCCCTTTGTACTATTTTTAATTTACTTTTAATTATTTATTATTATGCTCAATTGGTGCAATAAAGAAGTTTTATCTTATCTTTATATTGTACTCGTATTAGGTATATAGTACAGTTTAACAAAACGATACATTGATATCAATGATGGACATGTTTTTATTTTATGTCGGCAATTTTTTTCTCTTGATATTATTTTACTGTTAGTATTTTTCTAAACTGTTGACTAACTAATATACTTTGATGAAATTATGTTTAGTTTCTATTACAACAAAATAAGATAAGTCAGAATTACCAAAGAAGAATAGTAGGTAGGTATTAATTAGGTTTTAATTTTATATCTATCATAGAAAAAATAATGTGCTTTTATTTTGGTTTAATGTATTATGAAGAGAATTCAAGATAATAATTGATTATTTACATTTAAAAGACATGTAAGCGCCGTTACACTGGAAACGCAGCGCACTTCACTGATAAACCATATTCACTATGCTTTTCGTAGGTAGGTATAAAGGTGAATATGGCTTGACGGTGAAAGTGCGCTGCCGGCCGCTACTATTCAATCGGCGCTAAAGGCGAAAATTAACAAACTATTTTGATGGCAGATTGAAGCCATAATACTAATCAATTTTCCTCGTTAGTAATGTCATGAATAATACATTACAAAACTACAAAACACGCCTGGTCCAACCCACTGAAACCACGCCGATGCGCGGGAGCGCGTCCCACGCGCTGATTCCGCTAGTCCGCGCGCGGGCGCTGTGCAGTAAGTACCGCGCGTGTTTTTATGTATAAAGGTCAAAGAAAAAAGAACTCTACGGCACTCATTCAAGATGCTTTTTTGAATGAGTTTATCCAAGAATCTTCACGACGATTGACTGAAGTGAATATTTGGTGCGGAGCCGTCTTCTTAATTGATGTCCGTTAATGTGTAATTTATATTTTGGAAACAGGCAATAAAATTAATATAAGTAAGTGGAATATGTAAGAAACCCGTCTTCCAATCGGGGCCCTCGTATTTGCGATTGTTGTTACTGTTTACTATTTATAATTGTAGTCCATCGAGCGAGCTCGTGTCTTGGATTTTGTTAAGAAACAAACGTAACATGTCATTATGTGTTGAGTTTAAAAATCTGTCCCAATCACCAATGTCACGATAAGTGTTATTGCCAGTAAATATTAGGACTTTCTCAATAAGTTAAGTATAAAATAAAATTACCGACTGCTAGCCTAATAAAGGAAAAAAATATTTAAAGAAAAAGCAGGAGTCATGTCGTAGAATAAGGCAGAGAACCGAGAAGTTTGGCGCATACTCCACCGACAAGAGCCACTAAGCTCTTAAATAAGAAGAAGAAGCCTATTATAGCTAGTATAATATTTTTTTCTGCTATATTAAAAGCAATTTCTCGTAAATCCTTCACAGTAATTCAATCACACACAGTGGCAACACTACCAACTGATGACGTATTCTTGGCCAACGTGCCCCAGCTGTCAAAATCAAAATTAATATTTATTCAGTAATTAGGCCTTTGCAGAAACTTTTACGCGTCAATAATTTTAGTGTACATTACGTGTCATGTTTATTTATATCTAAATTATTTTTTCTTTGTTTAAAAGCTACCGATACTACCGTTTCGCAACGACCACTGCTGAGAAGATACGCCGAAAGAAACTCATTTACACAGTATTGGTCGCTTACGCGCCAGAAGGGCTTCGTCAGTTTACTACAAAGATATTATACCTAATACAATGTTATCACAACAACATAATTATGTGAAGCTTGCGAACGAGTGCCAAATCCAATTTACAGAAATAAGTAACACTGATTAGTCTTCAAAAAAAACGGCCGACTACTACCCTACTGGCGGCACCCGTTCACGAGTCACGGGAAAAGAATACCACAAGTGGCAGTGGGTGGGGACCACAAGTGGCATAAATAAACGGGCAAGTGCGAGTTGGACTCGTTCATGAAGGGTTCCGTACCACCGTACAATGTTTTAAAACGCTGAAGAAACACGTTTCTTGTATGACGCCCCCTTTAATTTTTAACTTTATTTTATTTTTAGTATTTGATGTTATTGTGATCATAGTAATAGGTACATAATCGGTGAAAATTTCAAGTGTCTACTATTACGGTTCAAGAGATAGAGCCCTGTGACAGAAGGACAGACAGACAGACGGACAGACAGCGGAGTCACAGTAATAGGGTCCCGTTTGCACCCTTTGGCTACGGAACCCTAAAAATCACTTATCCGTTGGTCCCAGCTGTTATTATTGTATGGCAGTCTTTAAGCTTTGAAGGATGATTTGAAGGCAGCTTGAAAAATTAAAATCCAAGACATGTCCTTGCAAGAGTTGCAATCCTTAACATTAAGGCTGTTGTCCGGAGACGGAGATGCACTAGTATGGATAAAGTATGCATCGAGCACATTTCGGTGTGGGACTAAGTAAATAAATGGCAGTGCAATATGATTATTGTTTTATTTTATAGTACAATTACATAGCTAATATGGTGTTTATTTGTAGTACTAGCTGACTCCCGCGTGGTGAAATTTTTGATAATCCCACTGGAACCTCACATTTTCGCGGGATAAAAAGTATCATAGGCCTTAATCCAGGTAATAAGCCATCTATCAGCCAATTTTTCTCCATGCATCCAGATATCGACATATTTACAAACTTTCGCATTTATAATACATTTTAAGATTACAAGAATATTTGGAGTTACACAAAATATGGAGAGAATGGAAGTTAGCTTATAATTGTAACCTCAAACCTATAAGAAACAGTGCAACATTCTGCGGCTAAAAGTTTGGTATTCGGTTGATTTAACTAAGTACACTCCCAACACCTGGTTACAAAACATGTATTGCAGAAGGCGATAGCCGAAATTTCAGCGCGAATTTTCGCAGTAGTTATTTTTACGTTCAAAATCAAAGTAAAAAAATTATGTAGCTGTCAGTGTTGAAGAAGCTTCCCTTCTCACTCATTTTGTGTGTAGGTAAGTGTTTATTGTCCTCGTATCCTCTCCAATTTTGCGCGATAGGCTGGTAGTTCAACGCCGTCCCAGTGAAGAGATACTTTGTCGAAAAATCTGGAAAAGAAATGCACATACAGTCTGGCTAGTACTTAGGCGGTGATCCCACTGCACCGCGCACCGTCACAGAGCGCGGGGCAGCAGATTTTAACATTGTATGCAAGTATCTCAGTTTGTATAGAAAACAGGCCTAGTCCAACACACTGAAAACGCGTCAACGCGCGGGAGTGTTAGTGTGTTGCGCTCTGCGACGATGCGCGGTGCAGTGGCTTCACCGCCTTAGTTCTATTTCATTCAATACTATTTCATGTGTCGTGTGGTGACGGAAGATTAGAATACATCTCGTCTTCACACTTGTCCAAGGGTGTCGGAAGAGGTGACGATAAAGATGTTATACGCAATACGATGTATACAGTGGCGGGCCTGGAGCGGTATACTTCTACATCAAACGAAGTGCTAATTTATTGGCGCCAAAAATCCGCCATTTTGGATTTAGTTACGACGTATGCGACACCACCTCGCTGTAGAGGGTACCATTAGAAATATACATATATACACTCGAAAAATATAACACACCACACCACAAAATATAAGCGCATTCGGTTAAAAACGGCGCTTACTTCTCTTGCACGTACTGCATCACTGTCCGCTCGTGCTGGCTGAGGCCAGTGTTGATGCACTCCAAGCTATCCAGGAGCTGGTCTACGTTCACGAACCCGCACACGTTGGTGTCGATGTCGGGCTGGCTCAGCGTGAACCACGTGGCCAGGCGAGCTAACTCCACGTTTTGACTCTGTTGGTAACAAGCATGGAGTATTTGTAACAAGATTAAGAGCCCGTACTACCCTAAAGTTCTTAGAGCGATCTTAAATATTATCAATATTAACGAAATACGTTGAAATAAAAACACAGCAAAGTTCAGGACTAACTCTAAACATAATAAGTTTCGAAAACACGATTGCTTAAAATTTTTCTCGATAGAAAAACATTGCGAAGTTGCCTCCAAATCACTTTAGAATTATACTAAAACAGAAAGTATTTAAGAAATACAGTAAATTAGCACTTGTAACCTCGGCGAACGTTCTGCGATCAGATTGCAGACGTTCTGAAAAAGGGAGAGGTAAGAAGTACACGTAACCGAAGGGCATGTATGAAGAGGTTGATGAGTGTAGATGAAGCGAAAGAGGTCTGTCAAGATCGTAGCAAGTGGAGGTCCATAGTCTCTGCCTACCCCTGTGGGAAACAGGCGTGATAGTATGTATGTATGTAACTTTGGATTATAATTATATTAAACATAAGGCAGTCATCATATGCTTTACTTTTTAAATAACTCTTAAATATTCTTTGTAAAACGACAAAAACCTCAGAACCAGCCTCGTTGACCCACCGCGATTCCCGACGCCCCGCATGGCTCGCTGTCTCGCTTGGGCTAGAGTAAATTTGTGTGCGTGGAAGCGGGAGCAAAATTTAGATTATTGACATCAGGCGCCCTCTTAAGTCTGTGATGAAGCGTTTTCGAGGGGTCGAACTTCTGGACGCTCAATATCATCAACATAAATTATATTTTTATTTCTTTATTGAGCGAGCGAAGCGTCTGAGTTTCCATATTGGCCAAAAATGCTTTTGTTCGTCAGTCAGTCTGTCTGTCGGTTTGTTCTCACCTTCAGATCGCATTTATCAAACGATTCTCGTGAAATTTTGGAAGCCAGGCATCGAAGATTTTTTTTGTCAATTCAGTTTCAGGAAATTTTTCAAAATGGCGGAGCTATGGGAATGCAAACCGAAACCAAATCAATAAAAATATGATTTTTAAATATACCTAATGCTAAAGAAAAATAAATAGTTTGTTTTGTCTTTATGTATTTTTTCTTACCTTTATCACCAATGTAGGTACCTACTTACTTTAATAAAAAAAAGGTGGCATACCTAGGTCTTATCTTACCTTGCAGTATTCTGAAGCTTGCTTGCACAGCGCCTTGATGTCGTCGCTGGCTGGGTGCCACGATTGGGGACCCATGTTGGACAGCAAGCCCATGCCAGTCGCAGCCGCGTTAATCACGCCCACCCCTTTGCTCTGCAAATGCATAGGTTATACAACGTGGAAGGGACATACCCGTAATAAATCATACCACGGGCTATACTAGATGACTAAAGTATAATGAAATTAAAATAAGAGTGAAAAAACAAAAAAAAAAATTCGCCCGGGCGGCGTATTCCATACTTTTGTATGAAAATGCCCAAAATTATTTTTATCTCTTGGCTGTTATTTTAATTTTATTATACTATAATGGACCAGTATAGACCGTGGTTTGATTTATTTCATTGAAGCTCATTTCTATTTCATTTATTGAAGTCGCTTAAAAATACGCATAAAGCATAAAGACAAACAAATTGCTTGACGCCTCAGTCAATTGATAGGTACTCTATTTATAGATAGGTATGTGGACGGTCGTCACGTCACGCAGGTCAACGTCAAGGCCAAATTACTCTACATAGGACACGGTCGGAGGGAGATAAGATGTCACATTGCCACGGCCTGGATTCCAACAGATCATCGTTAGGTCTTATTTAGTCTTCACTGAAGAAGCACGACTCTCTCTGTACTACCAAAGCCATATATTAGCCAGAACAGTCAGAGGATTTGGCCTACGGTCTCCAACGGATTTCAACTCCAACGGATGGACGTAGGAAAAGAGGTTGACCGAACACGAGACGACTTGAAAGCATTCGAATAACATGGGAATGTTGAGTTTTAGAAGGTAAGAGGGACGCCTTTACCCAGCAGTGGGACTTGAACGACAAAATAAAAATAAAAAAAATTATACGGACGGAAGTTTTGATCTTAGACCAAAAATTATAGAAGTGTTACATTTACAGTAACTGAAAAACTAACATATCTGTTACTACAGAAGTCACGTTAACAACGTGGCTATGTGCAAAATGGCAAAGACGTCTGGGAGGTGGGCTCGAATTCGTCAAGTGGTGAATTCCATAGAAAAATTGGTTCATAAAGATTTTCACTTACACCATTTGTGTGATCATTGTAATCCTTTACTTGAAAACGACATACGATTCTTATGATAAAGTGATGTGCCGTTCCCGTTCCCCAGATTTCCGGAAACGTTCCCGGGAATGTTACCAAAAAATTGAAATGTCAAAGAAAGTTGTAATTTTATTTATCAGACATATTTTTTATAACTGTAAATATATTTTACTAACGTAAATGCATCACTTGATATGGTTATAATACAAATAGATACATATATCCAATATTCCGTAACATTCCCTAGAAATACGAGAACGTTCCCTGGGAACGTTCCGAAATTCCCAAATTCCCCGGGAACGTTCCCGAATTCCCGGGAATTTTTGAACGTTCCCGGGAACAGACGTGAAAGTGTATCACTATCTGTCCCGTTGTCTATAGGTACGTGTATTATTCGATCAAGTTGAAATTTAAAACTTCACATATTTATGTAAGTTGGGTGACAATGCGATCTTCTTCTTCTCGAGTCGAAAGGCTATTTATTAATTTAATTAAATCAAATTTGACCAGTATTTGGCCACGGCGATTCCCCGGTCATTTGCTTCATTTAGGTCTTGTATTGTGCATGATGTGGGGCATTTCGGGCATGACAATATGGTACCAATGACTGATCTCATTCATCATTCATTCATCTCTCATGATGAAGCCGGAAGCTGGCCCCGGCATCTTTGTGTTAAAACAACCCCCGAATTTGGGCTCAATTGGTTCGTCTTGTGTAGCACTTAATACTTTTTAGTTCATTGTTATAGAATTTAGATAATAACTTGTTTTTAAAAATATTTTTAAATAACTTGTTTAAAGTTAATTAAATAGCGCTGCTGTATCTGTTTCAATCATCTGTAATTTTCTAGTAGCTGGATCGGTCATACGTTTCGTCGGCCTTACGATCATATGTTCCCCGTAGACAACCGTAGAGCCCTTGATTGGAATCCATAGGTATGAAATAAGTACTCTTACTGTCTTCCTTCTGTGCCAAAGGGCAGGCGTAAACGTGGTCGCCCCAAACAAACTTGGCACCGCACCGTTATCTCAGAAGCTAAGCTTGGATTATCCTAGAGTGAGATCAAGAACGCAGCGGTTAAGAGATCGGATTGGCGATGTGTTGTGTCTGCCCTTTACTCCGACAGGGGGACATAGAAAGCGAGGAGAAATAGCGCCGCTGAACCTTCTTACCTTGAAGAATTTAGTGTAATTCTGCAGCCTGTTGTCAATCATGGTAGACTTAGCGTACGACAGGATGGAGGATATCTTCACATCGGACTCCTCAACTATCTCCTTCATCAGCTCAAGGTCATAGTCAGCGATGCCAATGTACCTCGCCTTGCCGTCGCGTACGATTCGTTCCAACGCTGGAAGGGTCTCCTTGATGATGACCGAGGTGTCTGGTGCGAAGGTAGGGTCGTGGATCTACAGGCAATAAAACGTTATAGTATGTATCTTTAATTTTATTTAGCACAAATTAAAAACACAACAATTTACTAAATAATTAAACGAAAACCTAACATACGAAGTAAATTAAAAGCAAAATACAAACTATAATATATCTAAATTATTTATTTGCTTCAACTACTAATTCATTTCATTTATTCATTCACTTATTCCTTATTTACAGATTCTTAGGTTTTAGGGTTAACTGAAAGAGATCCATGACAGGGATAAGTCCGCCTTTGCACTTGTTGCATGTATGTTTGTGTCTTTTTATGTAATGTACAATAAAAAAATTACTGACTTACTAAATAAAAATAAAACCTTATAATATAAAAAATTTACCCCAAATCTTGACGATCGCAGGGCAGGGTACCTAAGAGACTGGCGGCATTGCCTCGTTGAATGGTCAGACTTAATGTTTGGCCAAACTGCGCACCAACTCTTAGGTTCCAAAAACGTCAAAATTTTCAAGTAAATTTTAAATTTTGAAGTCATAGAAAGAATGAAAGAAAATCTTTATTCGGCCTGTTACAAAATAATTTAAGTTATAAAACTAACTACTTAAGTTACCTACCTAGTGCCTACTAAAAAGAATACCTAACTACTTAAGTCACCTACCTAGTGCCTATTATATTAAAGTGCAATAGCCTTCCATTGTACAATTCCTTTAGATCTCAGCTCAATTCTTTTACGAATTTAAGTTATTTGCGTTTTTGTATAGGCCGGTATATTACCATACAATGCGCACGGTGCTTAAAGTATGGGAAATGTTATGGCAACTTGAATATTATATAACTGCGTACATTAAAAATAGTAGAGGATATAATATTAAATTTTATTTTGATTAAGAACAGTGATATTTGATTTTACAATATAAAAGTAAATTATATATATTGCATAGTTAATTTACGTTAAAAAAATTGAAAAAGGTGAAATTGGTGAAATTTGGAAATTTGTTATAACAATTACTTCCAAATCTGACGTCTTAGAAAAAAATCATAATTAGATCCGTATACATAAACAAAAATCTAATAGAAACAACTAGTTTCATAAGCAATTTAAAATTACTGAAACTTTCAAAAATATTTATTCGACAGACACGGTTCGCGGGCAGAACTAGATGGCGCTGTGCGATTTTAGTACTCGCTATGGTTTTGTTTTCAATACCGCGTAACATGTCCGGCATTTAAGTTGGCTAATGTCTGGCATTCCAGGCGTAAGTAGAAGAAATATACTTACCCTGAATTCCAGCACCGATAAATAACTTAAAACAAGTAGTATGGTCAAGTGGAGTAGGTGTGACCTTATATTTAAATAAAAATATATGTATTTTTATATGGAAACAGAGGTATAGATATACTCGTAACTAATATGATTTTAGCGTTTCGCGGTCACAATGACTATTATTTTATTAGTATTATGAGATTAAGGGTCGTCGAAATATCTGCATAAAAATAATATTAACCGGGGTAAGTAATACCCATAATACTATATTATAATATAATCATATAGTTATATAGTATCTAATTATATTATCTAATCATGATACTTATTGATCTACTATGATTAGATAGTACCCTTTAAAGATAAGTTTTCCATTTTGAGGAATACACAGTGGCAACTTTTTGTCCACTTAGAAGAAAATTGTTTAACATTGGGCCTTAATAGCCTATCTAGACTTGTGGGACAGCTCTGCACTAAAATCAAACCTCCTCGCCCATAATTGGGTAGATGACCGGGTCAAAAATAAATTATTTGGTACTGTTAAGACAAAAAACGTCAAAAAAATTGTGTTACTTGTCATTTATCATATACATTTTCAACGTGATTTTAGATTTTTTAATGCAGAAAAACTGATATTAAGAGCGCTTTTTTACTCCAAATATCTATGACGTCACGGTTTTGTATTTGATACAAATCCCATAGAAAAGTGTCTGATTTGACTTATTGTAATGTAGCGGATTGTCATCGATAGTGACCGCCTTAATCACCGTTGAAGTATCTACGAATTTCTAGGACTGCCTTTTGGCTTTTGGCTTACCTGTATTAAGTCAACGTATTCCAAGCCCAACAGACCCAAGGAATGGTCCAGACTGGCGGAGACCCGCTCTGCACTGAAGTCGAACATCCTCTCGACTGCTTTGTCATACCGGCCTACTTTCCCGCCAATGAAGTAAGAATCTCTGGGAATGCCTTGTAGCGCCTGGAAATAGAATATTATCTTTGCAATTTACCTACATAGAAAGTAAAAAGAAATTAATGCTTATTTTAAAATAAATTAATGTGTAAAAAGTCATTTCTGGGGTACTACTTTAGCACCTAGATAGTTTCTTCGGTGTATGTAAAATTAATTTTGGACTTCAATTCAAAAGGGACTTTTCTTATTTTCTATGTATACAGAATTTCCTTTATATTTTTGGTTCATCATCATCATCATCAGCTTTCAAAAACCTACTGCTGGGCATAAGCCTCCCTTTGTCCGCGCCATCCCGCTATTTTTGGTTACACTTGTTCAATGAGTATATAAATGATGTTAAAAAATTAGGAAAGAAGAAAAACATCCTAGTAATGTTTACATAGTCCACTCTAGAACATTTATTTTTAGTAAATATTGCACTAATTTAATGAGTGCACTAGAGGAGGTTTTTGCCTTAGTGTTCAGACTATTAGCCTCACATTTATTATAAAACAAAATACCCGACTGCTTGATACAAAAGCAGTATCTATGCCTATAGGAGGAAACCAGGTACACGCACGGATTAGCGAGGTCATATTTATTTCACAAAACATATAAGTTGCATATTTTATATTATTGCGTTTTCTAATCCATATAAAATCCTTTATTTTGATACGCGGTTTTGAATAACAAAATACTTATTAGGAGACATACAAGTCAGCTTTAACTTTTTTCCAACTGTTCAAATCCATCCAGCTGTTTTTACAAACATACAAGATACGCGCGTAAAACATAACCCTTCCTTGGCATTCGGGATAAAAAGTTTATTAGAAACGTCGCACGCGAAGCATTTTTACTGCCGAAGCATTACCTTTATCATAATGCATATTGAAAGACTCGTGTAGGATGTAATGTATAGGTACTTAAATCGCGCCACCGCGCGTCCAAGTCTTCATTTATAATGAATTGTTGAGCCATGATGACGTGTGTAAATATAACGTCTCACAAAATATACTGAAACTAGTGTGAACCCACACTGGTTCAGTCCATTGTACTGAGCAACTTTCCCCAAGGAACATGTATTGAAATATGAAAAATTCAAATCAGCTGTTCGGTCAACTTGTATTGTATACTTACCCAAAAACATTTTTAGTTTTTAGATTTAAATTTTTGAGGGAATTTGTTCTTTTAAAAAAAATTCAGTATATTTTGTAAGACGTGTTCATACTTAGTGTTGGAAGAATTTATGAGAAGAACATGATGAATGAGGTAGGTACCTTTCCAATAGTCTTTTCAGAGCTGCCTTGTCCATACCAGGGGCTTGTTTCGATGTAGTTCACACCTCGTCGGAAGGCCTCTCTAATTAGCTGAATGCCTCCGTCTTCGTCTAAAGTTCTAGAAACAGATTTGACTTTTAAAGTTACCCTTGTATTCATAAAAAAATGCACTTCTTAAATCAGTTAAGTACTCGTATCTATATACGAGTAGTATAGTATAACGCTACTGATTTAAGAAGTAGAAAGCATACGTCATGCGGAATTTAATAATGCTAATGATTAGCAATAAATAACCAAGATACAACATCTTGGTTATTTATTGCTAATCAGAAAAAAAAGCGGCCAAGTGCGAGTCGGACTCGCCCACGAAGGGTTCCGTAGCAGCAAGTAACATTTTACGATTTATGACGTATTAAAAAAAACTACTTACTAGATCTCATTCAAACCAATTTTCGGTGGAAGTTTGCATGGTAATGGACATCTTATTTTTATTTTTACATTCTCTTATTTTAGAAGTTACAGGGGGGGGGGGGGGGGCGACCAACATTTTCCCACTTTGGAAGTGTCTCTCGCGCAAACTATTCAGTTTAGAAAAAAATATATTAGACACCTCAATATCATTTTTGAAGACCTATCCATAGATACCCCACACCCATACGTGTGGGGTATCTATGGATAGGTTTGATAAAAAAAAGATTTGAGTTTCAGTTCTAAGTATGGGGAACCCCAAAATTTAATGTTTTTTTTTCTATTTTTGTGTGCAAATATTAATGCGGTTCACAGAAAACATCTACTTACCAAGTTTCAACAGTATAGTTCTTATAGTTTCGGAAAAAAGTAGCTGTGACATACGGACGGGCAGTCAGACAGACAGACAGACATGACAAATTCATAAGGGTTCCGTTTTTTGCCATTTGGCTACGGAACCCTAAAAATACGTACTTATCAATATTTTTTACTTAATAATCTATGTACTATGATGAACTCAAAATATGTTTTTAGTTGTTTTTAGTATTGCGGAAAAATCGAAACTAAATATAAAAGGCAGCGTCAATAAAAAAGATTGAAAACTTAGTTCTTGGTCTACCTTGAACCTATAGTACCTATATTATTTTTTTATCGTAAAATAATCGAGAGCAAAATTTTTGTTGTTCAATTTTAATATTACTTACATACGAGTACCTATTGTAAGTGCTTACAAGTCTTATCTTATTGTTATTACTATTTTATCGGTGGTCATAACATAATACCATAAATTTTAATGCACTTTGAAACTAACTACATATTTCATACAATTTGAAAAATACAATGGACTACGCCTGCTGTCTACCATGGAGATAAAGACGGTTATAGTATAAATGTACGAACTAGGTCTCCAGGGTTCTTTTTAAATACGAAAATTTACAACTTCACATACTTATATCCAAGTGATTAGCTGATCAAGTTCAGAATACCTAGGTGTAAGGAGAGAGAAAACTTATCCGTATTTTGCCAATTTTTTTTTTATATCAGATCATATGTTGACGTCATTGTAAGAGCGTTTTTACACATTACGCGCCGCCGCGACAACGGTTTTCCCCGCGGCCGCGGCGGCGCGGCGGCGGCGCGCGCTTCTGTGAGACATATCGGTGGTACCCAAGGACGATTTAGGCATTTCAGGCAGGCTAAGTAACTACTAATCCATTTTTGAAAAGTATCTCAATATTAGATTCCATGGTAGGTACTTGGTTTTTTACCGGCTTTTTAAGTGAAAACTTAAGCACTTTTTGAGATGGGAAAAGAACCTTAGGAAAAAACCATTGAACTCACGACACTGTTACCGTAGCCGAGACCTCTCAAGTTTTCACTTCTGTCGGCACTCGGAGTGCCAGTTGTTTTTTTTAATACGGATGTCTAGCAGTTTGGGCAACATCATTAAATAAAAAAATATAAATAAATATTGTTTTTACATTTCTCCTTATGATCTCTCTAGCTTTTTGTTTATGTAAAATAATTTTAATTTCCGCTAATACCGATTTAACCTCGGTAATTTCCGATACCGAAACAGAGCCTGATCCCTCTTGAGCTTGTTTAGCTTTCAACGTAGCCACTTCAAGTTTTAAAGCAGTTATTTCCTGGAATCTTATAATATCAATAAAGTCAAAGTCTCCGAAGGTAATTTAAAAATGCCTAATTCTTGCTGTAAATTTTGGCAAACTGTCGGGCTCGAAATTCTTGTTGAGCATAATATTATAATAACATACCTACCTATGCATAACATCTTTCGTTTCACAAACATATGATACCTTAACTATAGAATATACTGTTAATACTTACGATACACCATTCTTAATTACTCTCCAACATAATGTGCGAGACAAACAATGCACCGATTGAATCACAGAATACCTACCTACTTTGGATTAAATGCAGTAATACTGGCTGGTTGAACGTTCATTCATACATTTGTAAAGTAAACACACGAACTCAATGACGCGCGATATTGTTTAGAAAATTGCACTCTATTTATGAAAAGATGTTTGTTTTCTACGTACCTATAAATATTGGAAAATGCCGCTCCACCTAAGCTGATGTGGGAGACTTTCATCCCGGTAGCCCCGAGTTCATTGTACTTCATTATTATTCTTTTTTATATTCTTAGACTGGCAACGACTTGTCCTCTACGCTGCCTTATTGGCCGTCGACTAGTTTGTCGGTTACATTATAGCTGTTGTTATCTGCCGGGCGGGCATGATGAGGTACGTAGGTATATTTATTATCTCTGACTATTGTGGTAGTCCGTACTTAGTAGTACAGTCGCATCCTAATTGTATGTCTCATTAATTTATGCATTTTGGAATTTAAATTTATGTATTCTATTTACCAGACTTCAAAAAAAGGAGGAGGTTATCAATTCGTCGGAATCTTTTGGTTTTTTTTTTTATATATGTTCCGATTACTCGAAGACGCCTGGACTAATTTAAACAATTCTTCTCTCTTTTGATTGAAAGGGTATACTTTCCAGGTGATCCCATAGAAATTTTATCAAAATTGATTAAGTAGTTTTGTTTATAAACGAAAATAACTGAAAAACATATCGGCTAAGTATACAAATTGTTGCGTATTTAGCTATACTGTGACTGTCACTACACTGGTATAGAAGTCTGCTTTTTGTTTTGAAAAAATATCATATTAAATAAATTATTATTATTATAAATCGTATTTTTTTTTTAAATTTTAGATGGGTAATTTTTGTACTTACGAGATTTAAAGTAAATGTGACTGAAATGTTTTATATTTTTTTCTAATTCCATTTCAATTCTTATAATTTTAGAGCCAAACGGAATCAGTCGTACAGACGGTAAGCGTCCTGCCTGATTGATGGCCTTTCTTTGGTCCCGTGGAAAATGGGAAAGTGTATTGTGTGGGACGCCACATGTGTGGACACGTCAGCGCCTTCACACCTGTCTTGCACTTCCAATCACGGTGGGTTGAAAACTTTAAGAAAATCAGCTTTCAGCCATTTTGAAAAATTTTCAAATATGTCATACAACTTTTTGTCTGAACAACTTTTACCGATAAACCTTAACGGGTGGGGGTGAGTCGCGAGGTTTACAGCTTATAGAGCCATCAATACATATAATAAAATCGTAACCGATCGCTGTCTGTACACGTACGATTATACATGGAAGATATATGAGAAAAAATATTTTCGGGGGCTTTTATTTCAACGCAGCAGAACCCAAAACAATATATTTTTGAGTTTTTGCCTGTTTGTCTGTGTGATTGTGCGCGTTAATCTCAGGAATGGCTTAACCGGTTCGATTGCGGTTTTCACACTAATGTGTTGTTGTAAGCTTCACTTAAAATTTAGTGTTTGTTTTATATCAATCTGTGCATAAATAAAAAAGGTTTATCTTCTTAAAAATTATATAACATTATAAAGAATTTTGCCGCATAAAGTACATGGAAGATACCTAATTGAGAAAAATATTTTATTATCATCAATCATCATCGTTAATCTTCATCATAAATTGTCATCATTAATAAATGTAATAAAAATATGTCGGGAGCCCAAAACAATGATTTATCAGAATTTTTGCCTTTTTGTGTATCGGTTTGTCCGTTCGTTTTTGCGCGCTTATATCAGAAAGAAGGAAGATATATGAGAAAAAATATTTTCAGGGGCTTTTATTAAACGCAACAGAACCCAAAACGATATTTATTTGAATTTTTGTCTGTTTGTCTGTGTGTTAGTGCGCGTTAATCTCAGAAACGGCTAACCCGGCTCAATTGCGGTTTTCACTATTGTACTGTGGTAAGCTACACTTAAAAGTTTGTTTTATTTTAATCGGTTTATAATTAAAAAAGTTATATCAATTTATAGAATCACGTTAGATACGCATGCTATAAAATAACTGTTCAGACTTCAGATGCATTAGCTAAAATTTTAGTCATCAATCAATGAATAGATATGATCGTTTAGACAACGAAGATGGCCCGGGGGGAGGTAAAAACCAGACCCCAGTACTTTCCTACTGCCTGCCGCTACGGAATCAACTCTGAATCTACAAGGCGTATGTTAGATAATCCCGCCTGACTTACGCAGCCCTTCCGTAATTCGGATACTGCTCGGAGTCCAATAAGCGTCGACTCCAAAGTTTTTTCCACTAAACCTTTGTTTTTTGTTGAAGCCCCGCATAACGCGAGGAATGCTGTCGTCTACCGGGACTGAAAGTGGGAAGACCTGGACACTTTCGTCTCCCACCTATGGAGAGACATGTTTGACAACGCTTAAATTACCGCTGGCCGCACTCACCCTGCAAAGCCATCATTCCGTCGCCAGTCAAGCTAGGTGCTGTTTCAGAAGCGCCACCTGAACTGAATCCTCAGCACTAGTAAAGCCTGACCTGGCTGCCACGACCACCAGCGTCAAATTAAACTCTTATTCTATATCTTTTGGAGGTCCTGGTGGGAGTACACATTCTTAGCCCTTTTATTAAAGTTAAGTGACATTGGGTGTGATCGGCGGCTAAAGGCATGTTGAAATCTGACACCAGTGTTGGCTAAATATATAAAAACGAAACGAAAGTTAATAAGTAGGTAGTAAGTAAGTAGGCGGCGGCAGCACCCCGTTGTAGAGGGCACTAAGCTAGCTGTAGCGCCACTTCCGCCAAGAAATTAACTACTAGCAGCGCCGCAGCATTTAGTTATTCGCAGCGAGCGCACGTATTATACACTAGCTGTGCCCGCGACTTCGTTCGCGTGGTTGTCGGAACGTAATGTTATATAGCCTAAAGCCTTCCTCTATAAATGGACTACCCAACAAAAAAAGAATTTTTCAAATCGGACCTTTAGTTCCTGAGATTAGCGCGTTTAAACAAACAAACAAACTCTTCTGCTTTATAATATTAGTATAGATGAAGTACTCTTAACCAACAACATATTTATTTGAATAAAGATTAATATTATTATGTTGATACAACTTAAACAAATTATTTCGACCAAATTAGGTACCATAAAAACGGTTTTTGTGAGTTAATTTTAAAAGATAGACATATACTATCGCGGACTGTTTTTTAGATCATTAAAAGAGCTATTCTTTAATACATATTTTTTGTGTATCTTGAACCGTTTTCACGGCGCACACGCAACGGAAAGCTTCAAAGATGAAATAATTTCTCCCGTTTTTTACACATTTACCACTATATCTTTGCTCCTATTGGTCGTAGCGTGATGTTATATAGCCTATAGCCTTCCTCGATAACTGGACTATCCAACACAAAAAGAATTATTCAATTCGAACCAGTAGTTTCGGAGATTAGCGCGTTCAAACAAACAAACAAACAAACAAACAAACAAACTCTTCAGCTTTATAATATTAGTATAGATGATATTATATCACGTATTATATATGATTATAAGACAACATTGTAGGTACTCTTGCAAATAAAGAATTTGATTTGATTTGGTATTTCAGGAGTGTTTACATGTACTTACATGTACTGTCCATAGTTTAAAATTTCGATCGAACTACACCGCACAAAGAGTCCCTAATTAATGTGTGATCGTTTTTGAAAATACCAAAATGAAGGTGTTTATAAACTGAATTCCACGCGGACGAAGTTGCGGCCAAAAGCTAGTACGAGTACGGCTAGTACCTAATAAGTGTTGTATTGTACGACCAATAAATACTTAGTTAAGTATACATTATTACCTCATTTTAACTGCATAGGTACTTATTAAATGAAAAAAATACTAATAAAAAGTATAACAGAGTTCGCTAATAAATAGGCAATAAAATCCTCATACCATGCACTGATACCATATTTGATATGAAAAACTACCAAACAAATATGTTTAATTACAATGGCAACGTTTTTCGGGTAGCACGTTCCAAACATCAGCTAAATTTATCGCAGCTGTCAAAAGGTTATGAGTATTTTTGAAATTATTTTGTACTATTGGTAATTTTTGGCTTTAAATATATTTGTTATGTATGAATAATTTTATTTAGTTTATATTTTGACTGAGATATTTCAAAATCATAAAAGTATGCTTTTAATTGCATCACATTGAATAAACTTCTATTATAAGTACATGTATGTTTTATTTAAACTACGTACAGTACGTCTAATTCTAAGCCCTTCCATTCCATGTAATGTAATTTATGTAATGTATTCCACCTTTCCACCACTGCTAGTGTCTTCTTCTGATACTGGGAGCTGCAGCTGGAATAATAACTAATTAACTACTGATATTGCAAATCATTTTAATATTTGATTATTACTATGACATTAACAAAGTAAAGAAAATACATATTTCTGCGTCAATATTTGACAAGAAATCAAATCATGAAATATTATTACAAAGAATCTATATACCTAATACATTTATTTTATTCATTAGCGTATTTAATGCATTGTTGTGTGTTCAATGTTTTGTAAAATGATCAGTCAATAATTTTATTTGGTATAAGTTTCGAACATACTTTCATAACTTCGAATGGTAGAAAAGTTACCTTGTTGTTGCTGCTTTATCTACAAGACTGTAACGGAATCTCTTTTTTCCGTTCTAAATGCGTTTATTTTCATTTAAAAAAATATTATTAATATACGATATACTCATAATAATATGAAATCAAAGTTATTGTCGTACGAGTGACGGACGTAAAATAGTTAAATTCTTGTTTCTCCGTCTGGCAACCCCAAAACATTGCAGCAGTCAATCAGTATTTTTTTATCGCATTTGCGTCGGTGAGTCGGTAGAGTAGTGCGTCTGGTGTAATATTTTAGCATAGCGTCACGTAAACGAAATTAATTGAATTTATTTCAAGTGTTAATTTGTACTTCGTGGACTATAAATAAAATGTGAAAAATTATTGAAGAAGGAAAACGAGCGTACAAATTGTAAGTAACTACCACCTTCTATGGATTCACCAGAATTCACCTTGTTTACTATAACTTTAAAGAAGATTACTTTATTTTTGTTATAATATCTATTAACTTTAAAACTATTAACCGTGTTATATATTCTATTTTAGATTCTTTAAAGTTGTTAATAACTGTCTTAAGTTTTGTTTGGTCATTCGAGCGTAAAAGCGTGACAATGTTTGCAAGTGTCCAAAAAACTCAAGACGTTTCTCTATGTACTTCCTCGTATTATTTTTTTTAAGTTAAAGTTTTGTATCTTCATTTGTTAAAAATTGCAATTTGTATTATAGTATATGTTTTTTATTTTATACGAAATGATTTAAACTTCATTATCGAAACTTAAGTACGTATATTAGGTTGCTTTATTCTTGTATGTACATTTTTAACATTTATCGTTTTTTTGTGAATTGTTTTAAGTTTGATAATTAACAGATTTTCAACATCTACAAAAATGTAACTAATTTACGTTATTATATTTTGGGTAAAAAGGTTTAATTACCTACTTTATTCAAACAAATGAATTACATACCTAGTAAAAAAGTACCTATTTATACCTATGTAAATATAATAAATATTAAGTAAAAAAGCTAAAGTATGTAACATTATTAAATCAATATTGTAAATAATAAATAAATAAATATAGGGACAAACCACTATAATCAATCAATAATAATTAAAAGTATATTATTGAAACAAAGAAAAATTACAAAAACAATAATAATAAATTACAAGAAAATTTACTAATTAAAACTGTACTTAATAATTTCCTAGCTTATTTATTTATATAGACAATAAAACCCTGGCAAATTACTGGCCTGTTCTAAGGTGCCCAGAAGGCTAGCATCATCACCACGTTGGATGGCATTGCTAATCTTTTGAGCCAGATATAGGCCGTCTGTGTGACTTACTTATTATTTAACTCCTATTGTACAAATAGTCTCTGCCTACCCCTGTGGGAAACAGACGTGATAATACGTATGTTTATGTACAAATTACAAAAAAGCATAATAAACAAGTGAACTGCTGCCAAAGGCTTTATCTAATACTGGTACAACATTGGATTCTGTACGGATTAATTTGGGTGGCACAAAGTACCTATATAGGAAAGAATGTTAAATAAAAAATATATCTCTATTTCTCACAATAAAGTTCACAAAATTCTTCTTATATACTTAAACCAATATTATTTTAAGTTATACCTACACATTTCTCATACCTGAACTGACCATATTAAATTTTCCTGAAAAATTTATATGTATTATATTATTAAAGTTTGTAATAGTTGTGACTATTACATACTTTTATAACTTTAACAAGTTGTAATATAAATACTATTTCTAAGTTGTATATTCTATAATGAGTCTAGGGGATGCGCTGTTGCCAAAGAGTAAAAAAAAACGAAGAATGTATATTTATATTAATTTGTATTGAGTCAGTGAATATAGGCTAATAAATAAATAAAAAATATTCTATAACAGTATTTTTGGTTGTAGATCACTATGAGGACCCGGCTGCCTCGCTGCCGGATCTTCTCCACCCGGTTCCTTGCGATATTCATCGTACTCCTCGGGTTTGGAGTCTACTGCTACTACCTGAGTATTCCATCCTACCCAAAACCAAGTAAGTGGCTTGCTACAAAATTATCTTTCCAGAAGCAGATCTTTTCTTATTGACAGGTATTGCCAGAGAAATGCTTAAAATATTTTTGCAAATGTATTTTTTAATATTTGTCCAGATTTCGGACTATCTACTGACTACTCGTATTTATTTGAGTTCTAATTTATAAGCCAATTAATTCAAATAGTTTATTGTAATGTATTTATATATTTTCAAATGTACCTTTTTAAGTCTGTTTTAATTTATCTGTTTTTTTACTGTACCTTTTTTTCATACATACACTTGCTGTGCGGTAATTTTAAAATATTTTAATATATTCAAGTATAACAAATTTCATCTACATTTACCTCAAACTGGGCTATCTAATGCTTTTAGGTAGTAGCTTATATCGAAGTAAGATTTTTTAACAGAAGTTTATATATTGAAATACATTCACTAACAGTTACTGGACAGATTATGATATCTCCCTTGGCTTCAGTTTCAAGTATGGAGTTGAGGCTGAAGAATGTGCAACAAATTCCTTATTTCCATAATCCAGTTTTTGCGGACAACCGCTTAGGAATAGTGGAAGAAACGCCACTAGTTGGCGTATATAAATTGATTTAAATAGTGGTGGACGTTTTTGGAATGTGTCGAGATCGTTTTGCCAGCGCTACCTTGGCCTAACCGGGTGACGGTACAGTCTTTAGTCGAGACTTAGGGTCAGTTCACACCGAGACGCGACGTAGCGCGCACGTGAAAGAAATATAGAACTTGTTTACTAGACAAAAAGAGTGGGAGCCCGCTGCGCCTCGCTATGCATCGCTACGCAGCGCGGCAAAGCGGGCTGTAAGCTGTCGCTGAAATTAGTATCTTTTTGCCTAGTAAACTAACTCTTCCAAAGTGCGCGCTACGTCGCGTCTCGTTGTGAAATGACCCTTTCACGGGAAATAGACAAGTGGAAGAAGATGGGAGACTTTTGCCCAACTATGGGACAAAACAAAAGTGGAGGAAATGTACAAAGCTAGCACTAACGCAGTACAGAAGCCCAGATAATTTTTAATTATGTAATCATATGAACATCGTCACGCTCAGATGAATAATAAAAATAATATTAAAAATTATAATAGGAGTATGAAGTCGCTACACTGATAGTTTTTCGCCCGAGTCAGTTTGTTCTCGATGATATCACAGTTCAAGGCTCATCTGTTATCATTAATAAACAAGCGAACTCGGTTATTTAGCGCCGGGATGTATTCCCCTCCATTAAACTTGGCTCATACGAGCTGCATTGCATTCAGTGTCAAAGGTCGGCGGCACACTCAAAAATCAATATTTTTTTTTCTCTTATTAGAGACTTGAGTGCGTTTGACCTCCATCTAGCCTGATGGAAAGCTAAGATGAGATAAAATATATTTACTTATTCATTAAAACGTCCTCTCAGGCACTTTTTTACGTCAGTGTTCAATGTTCATGTACATAAAGTATTATGATTATGTATTGAAAAAAGTTACAAAGTTCTAGCGTTTCGGAACGATCACTACTGAACAGAAACGCCGGAAAAAGTACTTTTAGAGATATGACTGATTTTTTCATATAAATAAACTGTATTATAATCAAACGCTTAGCCTAGAAATACAAAACACGGAATATATCATAGCTTATAGCGCACGCAGTCGCTGCTGTTCAGTAGCGGCGTTAGGGTAGGGCGCGGTTGGGCGACCGCCTAGGGCGCCAGATACAAAGGGGTTACAGGGGGCGTTTTTGGGCAAGAGGGGGTCACAAGTAATAATAAATATAATTATAAATATATAAATAGCGGCTGGTTAATGGCGGCAACTCCTAGACTTTTGTTAGTCCTAGACCCTTTTAAGATCGATATTTAAGATCGTAGTTGAACCCCCCCCCCCCCCCCCCCCCCCCCCGTCGGCATAAATCAATCCTATAAAATTGATGCCTAAGTCTATCTGAATTGCATTTGGGGGGGGGGGGGGGGGGGGGAATCTGATAGAGCTAAAACCGGCACTGGCTGTTTAAATAAGTGCTTACTATCCCTACTTATACAATAATAAATATACTAACAAAGAAATAGCTAATGAAAAGAAGAACACATCCCACCATCCCACATCCGATTTCCTTAGATGCAGAAGACCAAGATACGTACTATAAGAATCTGAAATAGGAGTAACTGGCGCATTCACTAAGTACCGCACGGTACCTACCTAGACACAGCGGCGACACTCCATGTACGTGAGAGTTCGAGCGCCGGTGACCTTGAGCCGAAGCACGTAACGCTAGGGTTGATACCGAACCGAAATGGAATATTGTGCGGTGCATGAGAGAGACGCGAACTAGGTACCAGCCCTCGGCCCAACCAGCCGGCGACGGGGAGTTCCACGCCCCGCGCGCCTCCCAAGGCCCCCGCGCACATCTACACACCCACACATAGCCGCAAGCGATTTTACGTGTACACATGCTTAAGTGTCGTTTCTTTTTGCGTAGTGTATATATTCTTTGACCTAGACGCGTTTCATCTGTCGCGTCATCAGGCATTTGACAATTGTCAAGTGACGCTCCAAGCATTTTGCCCCCTCTGGGAGAGCACTTTGAGTTGTCACTCTTCGCCTGAGGACAACGCAACTCTGCCAATTCAGATGTTGGTCCCGCCAAAATGTTATGCGTCCAGTAACCTGTAGAATGCTTCCAGTATAACAACGTCTCGAATTCGTTCAAAATAAGGCTATGTATTGTGTATGATCTTGTCCATCGACGCTGATAAGATCATCTTTATCATCATTCTTAGCTCACATCAACCCTCTGCTGGGCATACATACCTCCCGTTTACCCGACTGCACCACGATAGTTAAGCTTTTCGAGTTTATTGTTGTATATTTCTTTGGCATGCTCTGCAGCCTAAACGTCTTGATGGATTAGCTTGAGAGGTGTCGTTTTGTCTTAGTTGTCAATGTGACATGAGTATCAAAAATTCACCTTGAGACTCAGGCTTGAGAGGTGTCGTTTTGTCTTAGTTGTCAATGTGACATGAGTATCAAAAATTCACCTTGAGACTCAGGCTTGAGAGGTGTCGTTTTGTTTTAGTTGTCAATGTGACATGAGTATCAAAAATTCGCCTTGAGACTCAGGCTTGAGAGGTGTCGTTTTGTCTTAGTTGTCAATGTGACATGAGTATCAAAAATTCACCTTGAGACTCAGGCTTGAGAGGTGTCGTTTTGTCTTAGTTGTCAATGTGACATGAGTATCAAAAATTCACCTTGAGACTCAGGCTTGAGAGGTGTCGTTTTGTCTTAGTTGTCAATGTGACATGAGTATCAAAAATTCACCTTGAGACTCAGGCTTGAGAGGTGTCGTTTTGTTTTAGTTGTCAATGTGACATGAGTATCAAAAATTCAGCTTGAGCGGTGTCGTTTTGACTTAGTTGTCAATGTGACATGAGTACCAAAAATTCATCATCATCATCATCAGGTCTTTTTTAGTCTCCACTGCAGGAGCACGACCCTCTCTACACTACCAGAGCCATATATTAGCCAGAGCAGTCAGAGGATTTGGCCTACACTCTACTCGCTGGCCAGACGGGTTGGAGAGGTCTCACTGATGTTTAGAAGTTTTGTTCAGCTTGTGTTTCCTAAGTCGCCTTCTACGACATCCACGGAAAGACTTAGAGTGGTGTCGGGACATGGCTTATGAAAAATTAAAAAAGAAAATAAATTATTCTCGCAGTAGGTAGAAATTTTTTATTAACAATATTGTATCGCGCTATTTTCTATAGTCCTGCGCCAGTCTCATCCACTGTGCCATAGAGGGTAGGTTCTAATTTGGAAAATGCACTAAGAATACCACGCATTGATAGTATAGTTAGCTGCATATATAAACAGTAACCATTCGCAAATAATTAAATGACTGTTACACCCACGTTACCACTTTTGAAGCATAGTGACCAAAAAGTTTTAGCACTGGCTGTGCGTTTGTGAAGAACGACTTCAATCCTCACTAGGCGCGTCTTGTATCTCTGATTTTTTATCATGTTTGGTCATTTTCAACCACCACCTGTACACTAGTGTTTAATAATGACTGTGGCAGGCCTGTGTCACTCTCCGTTTAGGTATCGAAAATGTACCTACATTATTACTATGCGCGCAGGCGGCCCCTCCGGGTGGTAAATTCAGTTATACGAATCGTTTGTCCAGAGTAATAATAATGAAATTGGCTTGCAATGGATGTCTAGGTATATAAACGAAAAAGTGTTGAGTTCTAACGTGAGCTAAATTAAACCATATCGCTAGCCACATTGAGTAGATATTTCTTTGAATTTCTTTGCTAAGTGAGACTTCTGTACGTTAGTATTATTTATTCTGTGACTGTGGTCACTAGATGACAGTCATTAAGCTACGTCAGATGCCTTTAGGGGCTTGAAAAATTTGACACCAGTGTTAGCTATTTGTTTAAATGGCGTGTATGTCGTCACAAAGGCCGCCTCTTTGAATGGACTCGATAAGAAGACCCACTCATGAGACATGTAGTTGGAATGAAGGTAGCCCAATTTCTGCTTAGTCTCTATTCAACAATGAAATTCTAGCTCACTGGTCCATCGATCGGGTCTAATTTTTATACATTTTTAACGACTACGCGAGAGATAATTTACATACTGAATGTTTACTTTGCCTAGATTGTCGTTTCATCGTTTGATAATAGTTCGTCAAGAAAGCGTTCTTTGCATTATTTATCAGTTTAGATATAACCCGTCTTATTATAAAAACAGGACTAACTTTGTTACTAGGTTTAAACCAGTATCCGCCCAAATCAAGTTGACATTGACAGGTGAGATAGTGTGATATTACTAGATATCAACTTGATTTGGGCGGGTAATGGTTTAAACCTAGTAACAAAGTTAGTCCTGTTTTTATAATAATACCGTTTCATTTTGACAATTGAACTGTTCCGAATTCCTAAATATTTATCCCAAAAATTGTAAGTTATCTGATTTCGACAAAAAAGGAATTTTTAATTAGGAAGGTGAATACTTGACACCAAGTCCTAGATTCTATTACTAAAATGACCTCGATTCGATTGAAAAAATAATACTAAGAGGGGTAGTCCTGTTTTTATGTGGGATTTCGGGGCCTCTGCTCCAGGCGGTTTAGATTTGGAGGCGACAAACGAAGCACTAATATTTAGCAGAAACTACATTTTGAAAAATAAAAATAAGTAATATTTTTTTTACACATTCTTTTATAATTTGTAATTGGTAAACTTAAAAAGTATAAGTGCTCCTCGAGACGAATCAATTGAGCCAGAACTCGGTGGGGTTATGTTGTTTTATCACTGGGATGCCGTGGCCTCCTTCCGGCTTCATTCTGTGATGAGGTAATTGGTACCATAATATTGCATTGTCACCCAACTTACATAAGTATGTGAAGTTTCAGCTCAACCGAATAATGGGAAGTGGGTCTAATTTAGCTTGCAAGATTTGATGACGGACACACAGACGACGGGACAGGTGAGACTAAATAAAACCTTGTAAAGTAAAATGTTAAGAGAAGAAGCCTATTAATATTAACATTGGCCTGAAGTTTCCAGTAAGACCGGATAATAGGCAGTAAAACGCTATTCCTTTCTCAAGAACATAAATATAGCATTTTTTTTTAAATAATGCATAATAACCATATATTTTTTTAATACTAGCCCGAAATTAAGTTTTTTTAAACTTGTGTTATGTTATGGGATACTAACTCAAAGTAGAATGAAATTTAAATAACAGTCAAAAAACAAAAAAAAAAAAAATCGACCTTCCCATACAAATCGCCCGGGCGGCAGCACACTTTTGTATGGAAATGCCGATTTTTTTTTGTTCTTTGGTCATTTTAATTTTATTATACTATAATAATCTACTATAGTCCGTGGTTCGATTTATTACGGGTATGTCCCTTCCACGTTGTATAGATAAACACCCAAGACCCAGGACAATTGGAAAAAGGTCATTTTCCAACTTAATCCTACTCGTACATAAATACTAGTATTAGTAACAGAAACCGCAAAGGGTTTAGCTGTCGTGTTTCACTTTCACTGCCCTACTGGCGTCTATCGTATTACCTACTCATTATTGACAGAGCGAGCGCGAAGCATCTCTGTTTCAGCTGGGAAAAAATGCTTTCGTATGTCCTGCTGTCTTGAAATTTTGAGCGCAGGTTTAATATATATTTTTTAATTTTTTTATGAAAAAATGGAACCCTTAAATTAAATTTACGGGTTCCGTTTTTTTCATTTTCTGACGGAACCCTAAAAAGCGCTTAATTTGACACAATCTCAAATTAAGCTTTTTTTGAACTGTCCCGTCTGAAAGGCCGGGATAGTACTTTTTACTTACTCTATTTTTTACATGAAGTTAGGATCAGGTCTAGAAGCAAATAACGAACAAGATCTCATTAGAACTAGCACTACCACCCGATTTTTCTCCCGCCCACATCTCTATCATTAATAGAACAGATATAGCCAATATTTTTTGCGGATTATTTAGAGACTAGGGATTAAAACGGACAAGTTAGGAAATTGAACAAAGTCAACTGAAAGGATAATCGATAATCTCGAAATAATCTGCTAAATCCTCTTTCTGTTGTGTTGTTTTTTTGAATTGATACTGTATATTTGAAGAAAATAATGGATAACCTTCCCCGTTGATCCAATTATCCTATTGGCCGCTCGATCAAATGCCAACTAGTCCCCTTGAACTGCTCGCCAGGGTCAAGTAACTAGTTTAATATGGATCATATGTCTTGCTAGTCACACATGATTGTAGAGGTAGATAAACAAAACACAACATAAGACATTTTTAGACTATTTAGCTGCTGCGTTTTATATGCACGAGCGGGGTAAGGGTGCAAACGTAAATTTTAGCTCGTGTATCAGTCTGTCTGAACAGTTTGTATAATATGATTTTGCTCCTAGGGCCGCCACTGAAGACACACACTAACACTATAATTATAACGTCTAACAAAATATACTTTAAGGGTGAATTCAGTCCATGATACTGAACAACTTTCCCCAAAAAACATACATATATCGAAATATAAAAAAAAATTGTGTGGTTTTATGGAACCACGGTAAAAATGAAACATTTTTTCGCGGCCGACCGTCACGCGACTTGCAACACACAGACGAAAAAGTTTGAGACGATGTAATAAAAGTTTCACTTTAAGTGAATTCAGTCCATGATACTGAACAAGATTCCCCAAGAAACATACCTATATCGAAATAAAAAAAAAGGATTGTGTGGTTTTATGAAACCACGGTAAAAGAAACTTTTTTTCGCGGCCGACCGTCACGCGACATGCAACACACAGACGAAAAAGTTCAAGACGATGTAATAAAAATTTTACTTAAAATATTTTTTTTTGCTTTCCATACAAACTCGGATCAGGTGATCAGACAAGTCGTATGTAAAATAGTTTCTGGATATTTTTACCCTGTATACCATACTCGTCTTTCAAGAAAAGTCTAAGAATGTATCAGTTTCTTCTCTTCTTACACAGACAAGTAATTGATATCAACCATAAGGCGAAGGTTCCTTCCGGACAGTCTCAATTGCCTTTTTCCACTAATCACGCCAGGTGTGGCCTTTGGGTCTTGTGGCCCTGGGTTTTGTCTACCCCGTGAGGAACAAAGAAGTCTCAATTTAGCGCGTTCCCGGTTGCATCCTCAGATGTGCTGATTTGGAGCCCGGGATCTGCTTTCCAGCTCACCTAGTTCATTCGCTTATGATTTTCAGATTGTAGGCGCGGCACAAAGGAAGGCCGCACTTTTTAAGGCAGCTTATCTAATCATTTGGACAAACGAACTGTACACCCACACTCTATCTCTCTCTCTCATCTAAGCGCGTTTCCCGTTGCATCCGCTGTTAAGGGTCGAACCACACGCAGCACATGATGCGCGACGTAACTTGCATCGTTCATACAACTTGTACCCGCGCAACTTGCGCGTTGTGTGATCGGTGGGTAGAAATTGTATGAAACGCCATGTAGGCGCGTAATGCGACGCAAGTTGCGTCGCGCATCTTGCGCTGCGTGTGATACACTAATGCTTCGGATCCCGGGTTCCGGTTGCCGGTATTTTTTTCTAAAAAGAAAACAGGAATTAATTTCTTGGAAACCATACTATGTTGCGGCGAGTTGCATAATATTTCTTCAAAATCACTCTATTATCTCATTTGTCATACATACACGGACATATTGTACAGCCTGTCTTGCAATTGGTTAAAATAAGTCACTAACTTGGATTAATATGAACACTATATCACGTTTGTATCACTCAGGGGTAGTCAGAGCGAAACGTCACCGGACGTTTAGCAAAATGGAGGGCAGATACGTGGAAAATGGAATTTTAAAGTGGCAACAGGTGGCAAGCCCATCGTAAAGATTTTATGATAAATGATAAAAAAAATGTTATATTTCAGATAATTTTTCGTGTTACTAGACTAAAAAATCAAGAACAACGTTTAAATTCAATTCAATTCAATTCAAAATATCTTTATTATCATAGGATATTTATAATATCTCTTAATAATAGTCACTTTGTTTTGTTTTGCACAAATGTTGACGTCAAATCGTTACTTAAAGCTAAGTTTACGCCGCTTCCTAGGCGCAAGTGCAGAAGAAGAGGCAACAAACTGCACTGCACGTTTTCTCCAAAGACGTCAACTAACAAACTAAAAACTTAAAATTAGTTATATAGATGGACAGAGATTACATTGTTTATTATGTCAAAAACCAAATACCCGCCTAAGGAAAAGTTCTTACTGAAAAATATGAATTTATCCAATTAATCCCAGGTCGGCTGCCATTTACGGCTAACAATGTAAATATTTTTTTAAATATGCTAATTAAGTAAGTACTAATTAAATAACTTTAAAAAATATTTTTGCTATGGCACAATGATCCCGCTGGATCCCTAAGCCTTTACTTTAATAATGACGAATCGATTGGCATCTCATTTATGATATTGAATTCTGATTCAATATCACTACTTTTAATAGCAATACACATAGATAGGTATCCACATACATACTTACATATACTGCTAAAATAATTACCCTTCCTTTTGGCTTTGCCGCAGTCGGGTAAAAAAGGTCCGACCTTTTGACCCAAAACATCCGGCTAAACTGGCCGGTTTTTCTGACCTGGCAACCCGAGACTTGACGCAGTTATTTCTGTCCGATATCTCGCAATGTATCGGCGAGTGGTCGGCCATATGCATTCTCCGTCTCCAGATTTTGTGACATGTGCGTGGCATGGCGTTATATCAATGACCTCATTTAAAATGTGTGTTAACACAACAACAAAAAAAAACGCGACATAAATATTCCCTTTTAGGGTTCCATACCCTGTCTGTCCGTCTGTCCGTCCGTCTGTCCGTCCGTCTGTCCGTTCGTCTGTCACAGGGCTCATCTCTTGAACCGTAATAACTAGAAGCTTGATTTTTCACGGATTATGTGTTATAATAATAATAATATACGGCTCTGCTAGCACAGAAGTTCGTGCTCCTGCAGTGAAGACTAAAAAAGACCTGACGATGATGATGTATTACTGTTACAAAAAAATAAAAAAAATAAGAAAAAGAAAAAAAATTAAGGGTCGTCATAGAAGAAACGTGTTTTTTCAGCGTTTTAAAACATTTTACGGAAGTATGAAGAGTACTTCTTCATATACAAGTCAGACTCGCACGTGTACGGTTTTTTTAATTTGAATGTCTGGTGCGCAGATTTTTACTGCAACCATACTTATCTGCTCCAAGAAATATCGATTTTTAGGGTTCGTAGCCAATTGGCAAAAAACGGAACCCTTATGGATTCGTCATGTCTGTCTGTATGTCACAGCCACTTTTTTCCGAAACTATAAGAACTATACTGTTAAAACTTGGTAAGTAGGTAGATGTATTCTGTGAACCGCATTAAGATTTTCGTTTTTAAAAAATATAACTTTTATCGTCCATTCTCTTCATTGACATCGGTCTTTCCATTGTTATAGAAGCTAAATTAAGCCAAAAGCTTATCTAATAATAATGTTGGTAAAGTTAAACTTGTTATTAAATCTAATAAATAAAAAGATGACTGCTACAGATTAGGTATTTATTTTTCATAACTTGTGTGGTAGTTCATACTGAACAAGAGTTTATAATATTTATGTGTAAGTACAGGTCGCGCCAAACTTCTAGATCGCTCTGAAGTTGAGGCAATTCGCGTCGCAGCAGTAGTAAAATACAGATACCCATAGCAGATAGAATTTGATTTATTTTTGTTTATTGTGTATATTATATATCATATCTACATTCTTGCAATCATTCTGAAAAAAATATTATTGTGGTAAATATTCTGTCCCTGTTCGTAACCTGTGTGAGGCAACTTCAGAGCGATCTAAAAGTTTGGCGCGATGACGAAGAAGATTAAGTTTGTATGTGTGTTTACCTAAAAACCAAATAGTTGGAAAAGGACGACCGATTTAGACGATCATCTTCATCATCCGCTGACACTCGCCCTGAAGATGATCGTCTCAATCGATCGAAACCTGGTCGGCCTTTTCGGCCTAGGTATATCACGCAAGTCAACCGGTTTTAATATAGTTAATTACAAATGATTTGTTTCTCATTATCATCATCAGGTCTTTTTTAGTCTCTACTGCAGGAGCGACCCTCTGTACTACCAGAGCCAATCCAGAGTAGCTAGAGGATTTGGCCTACGCTCTCCACGCTGGCCAGTCGGGTTGGAGAGGTCTCACTGATGTTTAGAAGTTTTGTTCAGCTTGTGTTTCCTAAGTCGCCTTCTACGACATCCACGGAAAGACTTAGAGTGGTGTCGGGACATGGCTTATCAAAAATTAAAAAAAAAAAAAATTGTTCTCGCAGTAGGTAGAAATTTTTTATTAAAAATATTGTATCGCGCTATTTTCTATAGTCCTGCGCCAGTCTCATCCACTGTGCCATAGAGGGTAGGTTCTAATTTGGAAAATGCACTAAGAATACCACGCATTGATAGTATAGTTAGCTGCATATATAAACAGTAACCATTCGCTTGTGTTTAGCTTGTGTTACCTAAGTCGCCTTCTACGACATCCACGGGAAGACTTGGAGTGGTCCTATTCTATACTCTGCCGGGAACCACACGGCTAATTTGTGTATAATTTTGGCTAATTAAACGTACACAATACCGAATTATAGAATTGGCAGTGTCCTTGTCTGTCTGTATTTAAAAAGAGGAAAATTCTTTTGTTGTATCTAATTTATGTTTTGTTTTTATTACGATGTTTGTGTATACAAACAAAGACACACTGCGTAATGGAGTAGAGTTTTGGAAAACACCTTGTGTCCGATGCTTTATTTTGCCATTGTTTTATTTTACCAAAGAATCATTTGTTGTTTGTTTTTATACAACGCGTGGAAGGGACATACCCGTAATAAATCGAACCACGGGCTATACTAGATCACTAAAGTATAATGAAATTTAAATAAAAGTAAACAAATACAAAAAAAAATGCGACATTCCCATACAAATAAACCTGGCTGCAGACTTGTAGGGAAATGCCGTTTTTTTTGTTTATTGGCCGTTATTTTAATTTCATTATACATACTATAATAATCTAGTATAGACCGTGGTTCGATTTATTACGGGTATGTCCCTTCCACGTTGTATATTTTAGAGATTTAACTAACGTAGCTTTTTTTACCCAACCACGGCGAAGCCAAAAGGAGGGGTAATGATTTTAGCAGTCTATGTATGTGTAATATGTATATGTATAAGCTAAAAAAAGCTTATAAACATCAATGAGACCTCTCCTACCCGTCTGGCCAGCGGCGAGAGTGTAGGCCAAACCCTCTGACTGCTCTGGCTAATATATAGCTCTGGTAGTACAGAGGTTCAAGCTCCTGCAGTAGAGACTAAAAAGATCTGATGATGATGATGTATATGTGTAGGTATGTGGATATGTAGGTATGTGGATATGTAGGTATGTGGATATGTAGGTATGTGTGTTCCACCGTAGCATCCAGATTCCAGACTACTTATCATTTTCACAAAAAAGGTGTCAATCGATTCGTCATTATAGTCCGGGTGACACATATACATATGTATATGTATACTTTTTTATAATTAATTGCCAGCGAAAATTCAAAGCTTATGTAAAAAAAGTAGGTGAGAAGGCTTATTATAGGACCGATGACTATCTTAAAGACAAAAAGGTCTAGCTTGAGCTTGGCGCGGGTCCCTCTTTAAGGTTTGTATATTATACTTACTTACGAGTAGACATGTCATAATTTAGGTACATTGGTACATACTAAATTTACAAATTGACATTATTTTAAATTTCGTAATTCTTATAATTCAATTTAATTATGACATAACAAACAATGTAATCTCAGTCCATCCATTTATCTAATTTTAAGTTTTAAGTTTGTTAGTTGACGTCTTTGGAGAAAACGCATAAAACTATTGCTATTGCTATTTTTTTTAATTTATTACCAAGTTTTAAAACATAAATTTTACGGCCCTGGATACAAGCCCTTCAGAGCCTATCTTTAGTTTTGTTACTTCTTTATTCCTAATAAGTTACAATCAACTCCCTGAAAGCAATCAAAGGCCTACACCATCCGGTGTAGGCCTTTGATTGCTTCTAGGGAGTTTCTGGCGACAAATCCACACGAGTCCCATAGCGGCCGACGGCGGGCGCGGGCACCTGAAGACACAGTCCGCTAAACAAATATCACTACAGCCGTACTATGACTGTCCAATTTAACTATTCCACATATTGTTCATGAGCATGAGCATTTATAACACCAAATTACACCAATATCGTATTATAAAGTCCACTAAATAAACTTGCAAAATAATTTATAGCAAAATCCAACTGAACGGACCACGGTACCCTGACTTAGCGAAAAACCTCAACATATCTGTTATTTTTAAGTGATAAAATTATCCAAAGATAAATAAATGATTTTGACTTTGAAATTGTGATAAAAACTGAGAGGTAAAAAAGTTCAATTATTGTGACCTTCCGCGTCCACGAACGGTTTGTTGCGATTTTATTACAACATATAGAAAACTAAGAAGTGTCACTGATAAAGTGTTACTGTAATTAATTATTTTTTATTTATTAACTTAATTTTCTTGTTTACTATGCGAAGTAATAGGTCTTCGTTGTCTGTTAATTTTGACGTAAAAAAATTATAGATTGATATCTACATATTAGCACGCAGAAATGCCGAGACCGAAAATCAGAAGGATAAAAATAGTTAAATCCCATTTGCGATCAACGAAAATTTACCATCAATGTAAAAAGGTGTTGTGCTTATCGAATTAAAAAGAAAAATAAATGGGCAAGTGCGAGTCGGACTCGTACATGAAGGGCTCCGTACCTCCGTGCAATGTTTTAAAACGCTGAAGAAACACGTTTCTTGTATGACGACCCCGTTTAATTTTTAACTTTATCTTATTTTTAGTATTTGTTGCCATAGCGGCCACAGTTATACATAATCGGTGAAAATTTCAATTGCCTAGCTATTACGGTTCAAGAGATAGAGCCCTGTGACAGACGGACAGACAGCGGAGTCTCAGTAATAGTGTCCCGTTTGCACCTTTTGGGTACGGAACCCTTAAAAAACGCAGAAAAGTGACATCGACTCGAACCAGGAGTGCTATTTTTCATTCAGGGACTCACATTACGATTGATTTGCGCGAATGTTTCCAAACAGGCACATTTTTGAATTGATCGTATGCGAAGGATTTGCAACGAGTGGTCTGGACCACTCAAAGATATAGGAGGTATAAAGGCACATCCTTTCTTGCTCTTTGGGACCACTCGTAATTTTGACATTTGTAGCGTACAAAAGAAACGTTCCATGGAGAATCAGTTCCGATTCACGCTGGTTTTTTAATTTTTGTTGAAATGTTTAGGTATAAAACCATTGACAAATTTATGATATTTTCTGCGTAATACAATATTACTGTGTATGGCTGGCACGATGGTTTAAAAAATACGATGTAATGCGTCCGAACGCGAGTGGTGAGTTGGAAAACTACACGTTATGTGTTTCGCTTAGTCCCTAAATGAATAATTAAATATTTTGCAAAAAAAACAATTGACTTAAATTTTTTTTAGGAGTTTCTTCCATATCTCCAAAGTTATTCATAATATCTTCACCAAATTAAAATGGGACCAACTTGGTAGTAAAAGGCTTTCAAATAAAAAAAGAATTATCAAAATCGGTTCACAATTGGCGAAGATATCGCGTAACAAACATACATAAATAAAAAAATAATAAACGGGCAAGTGCGAGTCGGACTCGTACATGAAGGGTTCCGTACCACCGTACAATGTTTTAAAAACGCTGAACACTTTTCTTGTATGACGACCCCTTTTAATTTTTAACTTTATTTTATTTTTAGTATTTGTTGTTATTGTGGTCATAGTAATACATAATTGGTGAAAATTTCAAGTATCTAGTTAATGCCATTATGAAGATCAAGTTAAAAACGCTGAAAAGAACACGTTTCTTGTATGACGATCCCTTTAATTTTTAACTATTTTTTATTTTTAGTATTTGTTGTTATATCCGCCACAGTAATACATAATCGGTGAAAATTTCAAGTGTCTAGCTATTACGGTTCAAGAGATAGAGCCCTGTGACTGACGGACAGACAGCGGAGTCTCAGTAATAGGGTCCCGTTTGCACCCTTCGGGTACGGAACCCTACAAACAGTCGAATTGATAACCTCCTCCTTTTTTGAAGTCGGTTAAATATAGCACTCCAGGTTGGATGCCGGGCGGCTTTGAGTCTTGCGACCCAGCAGAGCCGCAAGACCCAAAATGCTCTGTCTGCCCCATTAGGGATAAAGCCGTGATAGTATGTATGTTCCTTAGAGAAAGTTGACTCTTAAAATAGTTTCGGTATATTTTGTGAGGTACTTGGACCAGTACAAGTATATTCCGTAAACATTCCATTAAGTTGTTACCGTTCCGTATTGTCTTTATAATCTTTATTGTACGGACTTGTCCGACCGGTTTTATACGCAAACAGTCGGCGCCGTGACTCATGCCGATTAGTACTCTGGATTCTAGTTATGAACTTGTCAACTTGTGGGAAAAACGTGATCGCATTAGCTATGTGGGTTTGTGTTAAGAGTTTGCCATACAAATTTAATGATTAGTTATAGGATGCGAGGTTCGTCAAAAGAGTTTTTAATGTAAGATGAGAACGAATGTGTTACTGGCACGTAAGAAAAGTAAGAAAGAAGTAATTTGAATGGAGAATGTATGGTGTGGTATTGTTGGGTATTGTTTTAGGAGAAAGGATGCAGATGGAAGACGAGTACGTCAAGGAATACCTAACAAGATTTATTACTCGCGCTCACCCCCAACCCGTTGAAGTTTATCGGATAGAAAATTAGTTCAGACAAAAAATTTGCGTCTTAATAAGGGAAACAAAAAAGTTTTATGAAATTTTTGGAAATGGCTGAAATATGATTTTCTTAAAATTTTAAACCCTCATATATACGCCATTTTTAGAAAATTTTAAAAACTGAGTCGATAGAAATAGTCTACCTACATACATATAATGGGCATTGTTAATTTTTTTTGGAAAACGTTAGTTTGAAATCCTTTTCGATATACAGAGTTAATGAACAGTTGTGGGTCATTTTTTTGCCAAAATAATCAATGATTTTGGATATTTCTACAAACAAACGTATAACGTACCTTTGTTTGACCTAAGTATAAAACTCACACACCGTTTGTAGTAGTAGTAGGTATATATGTTACTCTGAATCTAAGAAGTGTCATACCCTCAGAACAATAAAACCAATCCCATATCTCTGGTCATACCAGTGCTATTATGACACTAGCGTGATTTTATTTTTTAAATATGTGTTGGGCTTGGCCGTTTGTTTTGTTAAGACACGACTTTGTCTTTGACATGATTTTTATAATAATTTATAAAAAATAACTAAGCCGTGTGACAAAATATTCAAATAAGATTCTTGAAATACGCTATATTTTGATATAAAAAAGTAAAAATTAGGGGTTAATAAAAATTTAAAATCCTGATTATCGAACCTGCCAATCTTGAAACTGAGACGCTTCGCTCGCTCTGTCAATTAATATAAGTAGTACAGATCCTTTCGTGGTTTCTCTCAGTTCCAATGCCATATCTGTTAAGGTGAAGATATAGGCAAATGGCGTTGAAGTGGCGCCCTCATTTAAAATAAATTGTTAACCCGTAAATATGGAGATAATTTCCATATTGCTCTTCGTCATGCACTAGACAGCCCTTTAAATTATTTTATGAACCACCGTTGAAAGTATTTACATTAGTCTATCTAGCTTTAAAACTTGCCTCCGCCAAAAGTGGCCACGGCTAGTTTTAAAGCTAGACGGATCACAAATAATAGTTTCAACGGCAGTTCATAAAATAATTTAAAGGGCTATCTAGTGCATGACGAAGAACAATTTGGAAATTATTACCATATTTACGAGTTAACAATTTATTTCACACTTCAAGGCCACTTGCCTATATCTTCATCTTAACGGATTTTAGATTCCGAAATAGTTTTGTCGTCGACAGTGAAATACCATATTCTCCAGCATTGGCTGTTGTCCGTAGTGAAGTCCAATTTGTCATTTTGACTACCATGCAACCGTTCATCGATTCGAAGTGGTCTCATCCTGTATATATTAAAGTACAGTCATATTTCCTAGTTCCGTAAGCGAAGTTGAACGATACGGCCGCCGCGGGTCCGCCCACGCTGTGTGCAAGCATGTAGTCAATGCGTAGGTTGCTATGGACATCTATAAGTAGGGAATTATTGTTATACTTACCATTAATACACGGTACATCATATCTATACTTTGTTTTTCTATTTGTGTCACTTCAGAGTCCCTTTACCCTGGAATTAGAATCCGAATTATTAATTCGCATAAAATATGGTAAGTACATAAAGATGTTCTACATAATAAATATACTTAGTACACATATTTCACCAAATATGGCATGCAAATATAAAATTTTCCATACAAACGTACTTTAGCTTTTATTATGAAATGACATGTCAGATTTTAACAGTACGTATTTTGTAATTTTAAAGAAATTGCATATCCTCGTATCAAGACATATAACTAGGTGTCGACATTAAAATATGAACTCGAAAGAAAACATAAGGGCGTAGAAGTTTTCCATACTGATGGTCAAATATTAACCAATTATATAAAAAAAACAGTTATATGATATATATGACTACAATACAACTTCATTGAAATTTCAAAATTTTGCTGAAATCTGGCATGTCGTTTTAAAATAAAAGCTAGACTACGTTTGTATGGGAAAGTCTGATTCTGTCTAGGGTAAGGGGACTCTTAATCCGTCTTAGTGCTCTTGTTGGCGGTGGAGTATGCGCCAAACTTGCCGGTCTTCGAGGTCATTGGAGTCATCAGGCTTATTTTTTAACGCTTGATACGACATCCCTGCTTTTTCTTGATACGACATCCCTGCCTTTTACCACTGATTCACGCACTCAATCTCCTAAATAAGAAGGTATCTTGAAACGTACGTCCTACTAATTCGCGAAAACAACGACTGTAAAATCTTGTACTAAATAATGAAATTAGGAACACAATGATGAAAACATTTTGTATATCAACATTGCTTATTTCTTGAGTGGGTACTTTAGTTTTACAATATAAATTTCATCTTCTTAAATGCCTACATAGTCTACAAAAATACCCTATAATATCGTTTCGGCTAAATTCGAACAACATAATCCCTATTCGGAGTGGGTTTAATTTAAGCCCTTCCTCTGAGATTCTAGACATTTAGTTCAACGTAGACATCCTGCCTCACGTACCTGTGACTGCTGTTAAACCGCTACCATCGATATAATTAAATACATTGCGAATTAATTTGATCCTATTACGACCCGCCATACTAGTCTATCAGAATTCAGCTAATATCGAACGTTCGGTATGAACGTTCGTTTTAAGTGTAAGCGTTCTGAATAATAAATTGATATGTGGGAGATATGTCATGCGAAGTGAAATGGCTATCAGAATAACGAATACAGGTTGGCTACTTAATACTATACTCGTACTTAATATAATTAATAATATAAGTCTACAAATGCAGCCGAATATATGAATAGCAACTAGAATGACCCTCTCTGTACTACCGAAGCCATATATTAGCCAGAGCAGTCAGAGGATTTGGCCTACACCCTTCACGCTGGCCAGACGAGTGGTTCCGTGAAAGTTGTAGAACAAAAGTTGTTCAGTTTCATGGGCTGAGGTACCATCTGAGAGGTTTTGCGTTATTTCATTAACACGTTGTATAGATTCAGGTGTTACTTTGCGGAAGTCAAAGTTACATGCTATTTGATCTAGATTACTTTGTGCGCTCCCGCCACCAGTTTCCCACTATCTGGTAGCGGAAGCACACGTAGTAATCTGGATCAAATAGCTATAAACTGTGCTATAAATAGACAATGGACAACATTTTCTAAACGTAACAATACGCTAGATTACAACAAGTCAAATCAGATACTTTTTTCTTAACGTCAAAGACAAACATTTTCTATAAGATTTGTATGAAATATCGGACTATGACGTCATAGTTCTCTGGAGTCAAATAGCGCTCTTAATATCCGTTTTTCTGCATTCATAAATCTAAAATCACGTTCAAAGTAGATGTAATCAATGACAATTGATATTATTTTGTGACGTTTTATTCTATTAACAGAACCAAATAATTTATTTTTGACCCAGTGAAATATTATAATTGCAATAAAATAATCATAATAAACAATACCAGAAACAAAGCGCCAGTCGACACTTTGGCTGTTTCAAAACGAATCACCGCCTACCAAAGTGAAGCGATCGAGAAGCGCAGGAAAAATTTTGATAACTAGTTTCTGCACTTTAACAAATCTGGTATCAATTCCCTTACGAAATCAAAGCGGCATCAACGCCGAATGGTATATTACAAAATGCCTGCCAGAAGTACTTACTGCCAAAAGAGGCCGTTTGCCGCAAAAATACAAAGAAAAGCTTCACGTTCTCACTTTAAACTGTAAACAGTAGTTCATAAAACAGTTTGAGTTTAAGATTTCACCAGAACCGGCTGCTTAAAAATACAAATATTACTACTTACAATCTTGGATATAGCATAACGATATAGATGTTTAAAGCATAACCTCTTATCAATGCACTTATAATTAAAAATAATTATATAATCTTTGACACATTTTTCATTGAACTTCAGTCCTTAAGGCCGTACCTGAATTTTCCGGAGTCCAGTGCTGCCCCCATTTAAAATAAATCATTTCAAAGAAAACGGAGACATTATTTAAAATTTTGCAACTACCAAGTCCTAGATAACCCTTCAAAGTATTCTATGAACTACTGTTTACAATTTAAAGTGAGAACGTTAAGCTTTACTACGCACAATTGCGAAAAACGGCCACTTTTGGCTAATGTGCGTAGCGTAAAGCTTAACGTTCTCATTATAAACTGTAAACAGTAGTTCATAAAATACTTTAAAGGGTTATCTAGGACTTGGTAGTTGCAAAATTTTAAATAATGTCTCCGTTTTCTTTGAAATGATTTATTTTAAATGGGGGCAGCACTGGACCCCGGAAAATTCAGGTACGGCCTTAAATCAGTCCAACACATGAACAACTTGTGAGACGTCCTCGACTTGTCCCAACGCACTTAGACGAGTTTCCACATAAAAGATAGGAGGAGAAGGTAGGAGTGGAGAATATAGCCTTAACAACAACAGATTATATCAAATTTATTATCTGATACTGACACTTTATAGCACTGGTATATTTATAATACTTTAAATAATATTTATTATATATTATTATTTAGCAGATATAACAAGTAGTCCTGGATATCGTTCCAGGATCAGAGATGAAGGTGGAATGAGTCAAAAATGAAGAGAGGTGTGTAAATGATTTGAAAATGGAAAGTAAACGAAATTTGAAATAAAATGAAGAATGAAAAGCTTACAGGATGAAATAAAGAAATGAGGTTTGGAACATGATGCAGCATGCAGCTTCGTTACAAACTGAACCACTTCAATCACCATTTTATCATTCCTCGTTCCGTAAATATTGGTTTTCCTAAATGTAAATATTGTTGGGCCTCTACGATATTGCATGGTCACAATTATTGTATTTTTAGCAACCAGTTCTGATGAAATCGTATACGAGTCTGCAGCTTTGCATTTAATTCTCTCTTTTTGACAATTTCATGCCGACATATTGCACAGTAGGTACATACAGGATTTTTTTATCAATGCACTTTTTATGTGTAGGAAGATTTTTGGTTACACATCCCGAAAAACATATGCATCGTATAAAACATAAGCATTCGAAAAGCTTTGATCTTCGATATATGTACGAGTATATGATAGTATGTTATTGATTGAACGGTTGATGTCAAATCTTTTACTTAACTATTTGTTTTGCAAATAGCCAAGTTTAGTTTCGGAGTAAGATCTATTATAAAATATACAAATATAAATACTATCACGTCTGTTTCCCACAAGGGTAGGCAGAGATGGACCTCCACTTGCCACGATCCTGACAGAACTCTTTCGTTTCATCTACACTCATCAACTCGTAGCATCAACCTCATTATAAAATATGATATTCGTAATTAAGTATACTTACCAAAATATTTACAGCTATTTACATCTCTCTCTTTTTCTAGTCTTAACCCATTTTGTCGGCTCTCTTCGTCATTCTTCGCCAAGCTCTTCGATTCTGGTTCGTCATAACATTTACTTGGGCTTTCTTTATGTCTTTGTTGATGACGGACAGCCAAGTTTATAGGGGTCGTCCTTAGACGCTTTCTTGGACCAGTGGCTATGTTCAGCACTTATCTGGTCATGTAGTTATCTGGCCTTCTCATTACGTGTCCATACCACCTGAGATGTGTTTCGGAGAGCTTTTCTTTAATTGGTCTGATTTCGAAACTTACATGAATGTGTTCGTTTCTCAACCGTTCTAACAGGACAACACATGTCCATCTTTACATCTTCATTTCCGTTGTATGCATTTTGGTGGTATGGATATTTTTCGTGAGCCAGCATTCGGCACCGTAGGTTAGATTTTAAACCCTTTCTTTTTTATAAAGTTATAATTCTCGCCATTTTCCATCGCCATCGCCATTTTTGGAGCAAGTTCAGTCCATGATACTGAACTACGAGTACTTTCTACAAAATAAGTTATAAAAATCGATAAAAATCTTTCGTCCTCCCACAAACACCGCTCAAACAGACGGATTTTGTATGGGAGGACGAAAATTTTTTATCGATTTTTAATAACTTTTTTTGTAGCAAGTACTCGTAGTTCAGTATCATGGACTGAACTTGCTCCAAAAATTTGGACACTGTTTAAAAAGTCACCCCGTATATCTATAAGTCAACATAACATAACATCACATCTAAACAGAGGGCGATAAAAAAAAACTCTGAGATCACATGAATTAACTACTATCCCTAGTCCACTAATGCTGGGGCTCTAAAAAAAACTATAGTCAGATGCCTACGCCTATTTTGGGTTGCTTTTGGCAGTTTTTAAAATCTGACACCATTTGTAGCCACAACATTTGAAATTAATAATTTTACGTTAATGAAAGGCAAGCCGTGTGGTTCCCGGCAGAGTAGAATAGGACCACTCCAAATCTTCCCGTGGATGTCCTAGAAGGCGACTTAGGAAACACAAGCTAAACAAAGCTTATAAACATCAATGAGACTTCTCCAAGCCGCCTGGCCAGCGTGGAGAGTGTAGCTGGCTAATATATGGATCGTGTAGTACAGAGATGGCCGTGCTCCTGCAGTAGAGACTAAAAAAGACCTGATGATGATCAGTAGCAGCGTTAGGGTAGGGCGCGGTTGGGCGACCGCCCAGGGCGCCAGATACAAAGGGGTGACAGGGGGCGTTCTTGGGCAAGGGGGGTCACAGGTAATAATAAATATATAAATAGCGGCTGGTTAATGGCGGCAACTCCTAACTCCTTGTAGACCTCGCGAGCTCTTATAACCATGCAAAAACCGACACTTTCCACTTTCCTTTAGCTTAGCAAAGTCATTTCAGTGAAATCCGTTAATAAATAACGCTACAGTAAAGTTCCCCGAGACAAAAAAAAATTAAATAAAACAAGGGACTTGTGTGCCAATTTTCCTCAAAATCGGTTGAAAAATGCGGCCTATGGACGAGACAGACAGAGGGGAAATAGGTATGTCGATTCCCAGTATTTGGGTTTATAACCGACTCCAAAAAAGGAGGAGGTTATCAATTCGACTGTCTTTTTTTTTTTTATTCTTTTTTTATGTATGTTTGTAAGATATCGCGTAATCTTCGCCAATTGGGTTGTTTCCTGAGTCAAAAATAAATTATTTGGCACTGTTATGAGAATAGACGTCACAAAATAATGTCACTTGTCATTGATCACATCCATTTTTAACGTGATTTTAGATTTATCACTGCAGAAAAACGGATATTAAGAGCGCTATTTGACTCCAAAAAACTATGACGTCACAGTACTATATTTCATACAAATCCCATAGAAAATGTTTGTTTTGATGTTCAGAAAAAAGTGTCTGATTTGACTTGTTGGAAACTAGCGAATTGTGAACCGATTACGATAATTCTTTTTTTATTTGAAAGCCTCTACTACCAAGTTGGTCCCATTTTAATTTTGTGAAGATATGATAAACAACTTTGGAGATATAGAAACTCCTAAAAAAATTGAAGTCCAACCGACTTCATTTTTTTTGTTAAAAATTTAATTATTTACAAAATGCCGAAGCATTTTAAGGTGCGTGGTGAACATATATTCAGATATATTCAACAGACAGACGGACAAAAGCATTTTTAGTTAATCTCGAAAGTGTCGATTCGAAACTAAGGCGCTTCACTCTCTCGGTCAATAAAGATAACTACGTTCATAGATTTCTGTAAAATCTGTTGCCGGACTTAGTAATAACTAATAATAACCGCCACGTTTTCATTAAATTCTCGGAATTTAATATGTTATCTCACGACAAACACCATTCATGCCTGCATAATCTTATTCCATCTTGCATTTCTCGTTGCTCTGGGCAACATCGATTTGATTTAATATAATTGTATTTTGAACGCGCACAGCGAATTGTTTATTTACAGCAAAAGCAATATACAAGTCATGTCAAGTAAATTCAATAATGCATGCGCGAATGCACTTTCCGTTGTGTCGCTACACAGTGTTGCCAGGTTAGGCATTTGTGGCCGTTTAGTCTGCCTGCCCAGCGTCACAGATTATTAAATAGTTACTACCAGCGTAGTCTTCATCTGCGTTCCCGTTTCCATCCGCAGCTATGCTGCTTCGGAGCCCGCAGTGCACTTGACAAAGACCATGCGAAATCGAGTTGAAATAGCCGGAACAGTTTAAACGATATGTGGCTATAGTTTAAAATGACAGGCCGCCTGCATGACGTCAACTCTTTAGGAATGCATTTGTAGCACGAGATGTTCGTGCTAGTTGGGTAAAACATGTTCAAAGGAAAGCCGTGAAAATCGTAAAGCTATTTAATTAAAGTTGAGCAATTCCGCGACGTCACACCTGGCAACACTGCTACGGAAATCGCTGGCGCGCTTCAGTCGAATGCGTTTTGCTTTTGTCGAGTCGCGATCGCTAATAGTTAAGCTGATGGCACACTTGTCAGCATGGCACGCCCCGCGCCGCCCCGTCATGGATTCCATAAAAGTAAACATGCAAACATATTTTTCTTTTCGTGGCAAACGCTCTTGTGTCAAACTTCTCGAGTGACATCTGCCATTGTGTAGGTAATTAAAATTCTTTATTTTTTTAATCTATCTACATACAACGTGTTAATGAACTGACGTAAAACCTCTCAGACGGTACCCTCAGCCCCTGAAACTGAATAACTTTTGTTCTACAACATTCCCAAAATGCCAAAAATTTATACAAATGGTGATCAGTTTGTATGAAAATTCAAATTGTTTTTTTTTTGGATTCGTGAAAGTTGTAGAACAAAAGTTGTTCAGTTTTATGGGCTGAGGTACCTACCATCTGAGAGGTTTTGCGTTATTTCTTAAATACGTTGTATAAAAGAAGACTGGCTGACATTGACTGATCGATCAACGCACAGCTAAAACCTTCTAAAATTTTCTTTTTCTCGGCATCACCAGTGGGTTGACTTGTAGATAAAGCCTATGGCTTCAAGTCCGCCTATTACGTTTGTAATAAAGTTAAATAAATAAAAATAAAAATAAAACCGGCTGCAGCTGGGTCTAGAATCTTCCTTAAATGACGTAAGTGATGTGGATTTTGTGGAAATTCATCCACTATGGGGTTATAATGAGAGTTGAAAATTTGCATGAAACTTGATCAACTTTTAAAATTTTAGAAATGTAAAGAATTACATGTGAGCTCATGGTTCAAAACAAAAGTTTATTTTATCACTATTAAAAAAATTCTATTAAGGGTAAAATAGATGATAAAAGTTTGTATAGAACTCCGTCATTAAAAAAAAAATACCACGCGTGCAACGCCGCCGTGGGCATAATATAGTATTTAGACATAATATCGATTTAAATTATTTGATGAACAAAAGTTATTAGTAGAATAATTCAATTTATTTGAAAGTGCTACTGGACTGTGTGAACTAATTGAATTTCAATCTATTGGTCCCGCCCATCGTCATCATCATGGCGCGTCATGGCCCAGAACACATTCCAATAAATTCCTTGTTTACAAAAAGACAACGACGCACGAAACGCGCCCAGACCAATTCTTTCTACTACTTGCCTATGCACTAATGAGCTCAATAGTTTTTAAACCAAAATAACTGCAAAAAAATATGTCGTCTATATGTATTTATTAATTAGTTTTTGATTTAAAAAATATTTCTCTAGTTTTCTTTAGACGTTCGTGTCAGAATATTCTAGAAATGCTATAAAAATCCCATGTCATCTTTATATATCATAACTTAGAAAGTTACTGGTTTTATAAACTTTTCCACATTCATGATGAATGGTGATAGTTCTTATGGCCCTAGGCTTTGTCCAACCGTAAAAGATAAAGACGTGATTAATAGGGATATTTGTAAAGATCAAGTCGGATCTTATAAATGTAAACCATGGATTTGACAGATTCCGTGTAATATTCTTTACGTGAAAGATAAGCTGATAAACGTACTTCGGAACTTCCTGGATATTTCCGATCCATTTTTCCTTTCTAGGATATATTCAATGCGTCACTCACCCGTATGTGTACAAGGCTTAACTTCGTATTGCATGGCAGGCTTTTCACTACAACACAAATTATATACTCTACAGGAGTTATCCAGTTATAATAGCGATTTCTATAAGAACTTATTTATTGGAGTTAGCTAAGAGGCACAGTAATTCTTTTTACAACGTGTGGCTTGGCCGTTTCATAACTCAGGGCTTATTGTGTGAATGAATAGTAATTATAATAACGAAAAGTATTTCGTTCATAAGCCCATAGGAGCCGTAAGCTCTCTTACGACACGGCCAGGCCACACATTTTGACAAAGGTGTAGGATTTGTATTCACGCAAAACTAACAGAGGCACAATAATTATTTTTATATATAGATTTTTCTGATTATGAGTATAGATGATGGCTAAAATTAATTTTTTGGATCAGAATTTGGTCACGGCCACTGGTTTGTTGGCCTGATTGAGATCTGTCTTTGTTTGTAGAGGTACAGGTAGTCTAACATATAGACTAGTCTAGATAATTACTAAATTTCGCTCATTATTTCGGTGGAAAAAATTATCTCTCTCTGTGGCCCGGCGCATTGTCTCATAGCAAGTGACGATCAATTTTGGGTTTTAATTTATTATCCCAAACATCTAAGACCAGGGAGGGGTAGGCCTTCGTGTCCACGTATCTGGTTTGCATCCGGTTTGCGCCGTGACGAACCGGATACATAGACACGATGTCTTACGTCACTCACCGCGGATATTACCGGTTTCTCTTTGCCCGTGAGTACTTCTTTTCATGAGGTATACAAGTGACATTTCTGTACTTTAGGTGTTTTGTTACGCTACTCTGGGCTTCCTTTCTATTGTAGATATTACACAATGAGTTATTGTACTTAATGTCACCTTCTGTGTTTTCCCCATGTTTTATTATAGATTTTCTCTTTCATTATGTCATTTAGTTAAAAGTAAAAATGCAGGTTTAAAGCGTGTATGTTGTTTGTTATTACATCGATTTATATGGCGATAGTCTAGTCATGTAGTGCACAGGGTTACGAATAATAATCCCTAGAAGCATAACTAATTCCGAAAAATGATTCCACGTGATATGTACCGCGGCGGGCGGGGCTTAAAATATGAACCGCGCGGCGCATCAGTTCGCCATGACACTCGAGCTAGAGTCGTGCGGTTGCATCGCAAAAAGTTTCCTTTGAGAATATTGCTGTGTTTATGCGATAATCGATTTATTAAAAATGCCGTCATGTGCCGTGGTGTGGAAGCCATACAGACATGAAAAACACAGGACTCGCCTTTCATATGGAAGTAAATAAACATTTTAATAATCGGCCTCTAAGCCGGCTACTCGACCGACGCGGCGATGACGCGTGCGTGACCTTGTCGCTACCAATCGCACGCATCTTTGTCTATGTGTGTGTTTGAGTGTTTCGTTGTAATTACTGTTAGTTTGTTTACGTAAATGGATTCAGAATCGAAGAGGTGAATGTTGGAGCGTTAGATTTCTAGAGATTATATTTCGATGGCACAGGGGTTAAAAAGCTCTAGGTCTTAAGTAGTAGAATTATTCTATATCTATTAGGCATGACGACTGAAACATTGTATTTAGTTTGTCAGTTAGATTTATTAAAAATACACGTAGTTTTTTTTGACTAACAAAATATGACAATAATACAGCGATTCAAAATTTTGCGTGTCGTCACGACTTCGTACGATTTTTACAGTACGGTGATGTCACATCACAATGTCTCTACTCCGGAACTTAGATGCTCTATATCTTTGGACAGTTTTACTAATTTGATAAACCGAAAATACGTGTCCATTATATTTAGATAATCTAATTGATGGCCTAACTAGAATTAAGTGATATATTTCTAACCTAGGCACCATCCCTATTCGAGGGTTTAAATGCTATTATTAAATGTTAACCTATAGATAAGAGCAAAAAGATAAATGAAGGACGTTTTACATTGGCAGTGTTATCGTAATGGATATTTGTTATTTGCATACATTTAACTTGTATAGTGCGCGACACTATACAAATTAAATGTATGCAAATAACAAATATTGTATTGGAACAATATCATGGGATAATCCTTACGTTTATTTATTTACAAAAACAGAACACTAGTTTACAAAATTCAAAATTTTTTGCGTCCTACATATAAAACTTGTTGTTTCTTTTAGATTTTTGTATACTTAATACGGATCTGATTATGATTTTTTTTCTAGGACGTCAGAATTGGAAGTATTGTTATAACAAATTTCCAAATTTTATCAATTTCACTTTTTTATATTTCTTAGTAAATAAACTACTGTGCATATAATTTACTTTTATATTGTAAAATAAAAGATCACTCTTCTTAATCAAAATAAAATTAGATTTATCCTTCTAACTTTCTTATGTACACAGTTATATGAAATTCAAGTTGCCATAACATTTCCCATACTTTGAGCACCGTGCGCATTGTATGGTAATACATATTATACCGTCCCATACAAAAACGCGAATAACTCAAATTCGTAAATGAATTGAGCCGTAATCTAAATGAATTGTAACAATGAAAAGCTTACACTATAATAAACTTAAATTAAAAAGTTCAAAAAAAAGTAATTGAATTTATAGTAATTTTCATTTTCATTTAGTAATTTTGATATCTACGACGCGTGGGAAAGCAAAAATGATGCAATTGGATCATTTTGCGATCTTTCTAAAGCATTTGATTGCGTTGATCATCCAACACTTTTGCTCAAATTTCGTCAATACGGTTTTGATGATAAGTCAATTAAATTAATAGAATCTTACTTAACAGATAGGCTTCAAACTGTTAATATAAACGGCGTAAAATAACACAGGTCTAATGTGAAAATTGGCGTACCCCAAGGTTCAATTCTAGGACCGTTCCTTTTCTTAGTTTATGTCAATGACTTGCCTTACATGGTTGAGAAAGAGGCTGACATGGTGCTGTTTGCTGATGACACCTCGCTAATATTTAAAATAGATCGACATAACAGTGATGCTAGCGCGGTGAACAGCACCTTATCTTTAATTTCTGATTGGTTTTCGGCCAATAACCTCATGTTAAATGCGAACAAGACCCAATGCATTCGATTCTCTCTTCCTAATGTGAATCAAGCCTGCGTTGACATACTAATTAATGGTCAGAAACTCGATCTGGTTGAAAGTACTACCTTTTTAGGAATCACAATTGATTCGAAACTTCAATGGGGCGCTCATATAACTAAACTTTCTAATAGACTTAGCTCTGCGGCTTACGCTGTTAGGAGAATAAGACAATTGACAGATGTAGCAACTGCTAGACAAGTGTACTTTAGTTACTTTCACAGTCTAATGTCTTACGGGATACTTCTATGGGGGAGTGCAGCCGACATTCAGACTATTATTCTTTTACAAAAAAGAGCAATTCGTGCCATTTACGGTTTAGGATTGAGAGACTCACTGAGGGAATTATTCAAGAAAATAGGTATACTTACTTTTGCATCACAATTCATATTTGAAAATATAATGTATGTAAGGAAAAATATTTTCATGTTGAATAAAGTGATTTTACAGATAGAAATTTACGTAATAAGAATGACTTAGTTAGGCCGTATTACAGGCCGAATACAGTCAGTAAGTCTTTTATGGGGAAGTGTATACTTTTTTATAATAAATTGTCAGAATCGGTCCTTGATATGCCACACAGAAAATTCAAAGCTTATGTAAAGAAAGTACTTTGTGAGAAGGCTTATTATAGGACCGATGACTATCTTAAAGACAAAAAGGTCTGGCTTGAGCTTGGCGCGGGTCCCTCTTAAAGGTTTGTTTACTTAGACATGTCATAATTTAGGTACATTGGTACATACTAAATTTACAAATTGACATTATTTTAAATTTAATTATGACATAATAAACAATGTAATCTCTGTCCATCTATATAACTAATTTTAAGTTTTTAGTTTGTTAGTTGACGTCTTTGGAGAAAACGTTCAGTGCAGTTTGTTGCTGCTTCTTCTTAAACTTAGCTTTAAGTAACGATTTGATGTCAACATTTGTGCAAAACAAAACAAAGTGACTATTATTAAGAGATATTATAAATATCCTATGATAATAAAGATATTTTGAATTGAACTGAATTGAATTTCAAATTGGCGGAATTTACAAAAAAATAATTTATGACATGAAATATTTTATAACGTAGACGTCTTAATTTTATTCAAAAACCATACGCACTTCATTCTCGAAATAAAATTATTTACACTTACAAAAGCCATATGTACTAAATTAATATTTAACACAAAATTATTCTCAAACAAAAACTCGATAAATATACCTATCTATACAACACAATACCAACTGTAATGCATTTCACATATAAAATAATAACTTAGATAAGTTATAGTACTTGAACCCGATATGGACAAGTTGTAGTTCCCATCCGCACACCAATGCAAACGTGTGCAATACGATAGTAAGGTGAGCTCAGGTGAGCTCACCTGAGCTCACCTTACCATCGTATACAGACCGTATCGTACTACCTAGTAATAGCACCATGTTATATACAGGGGGTACAAATACGATACAAGGTTAACATTAAAAACTCAGTTTGTTAATATTGAAAAGTTTTCCTACGGTGGGATCTCAAATGAAACTCGATTCAGTCAACGCTTTCTGATCACCGGTTAACTTATATGGAAGTGTGTGTAATTATTAGGTCCTTACATGTGAAATTGGCGATTTTCAATACTGGCAACTTTAAAATCAAATATCTTGCGTTTCATTAGGAATTCCAAATTAAAATTTATTTCGAAATAAAGCCAGAAAAATATTGTTTTAAAATTCGTATTTCATTTGTTTTAACATCATTTGTTTGAGTTTCAACATTGCTATAACAACAACTATGGACAAATTGAAAATTCGCGGTATTTACGAATACGAGTTCCACCGTGGCACCAGTGCTGCAGAAACGACTCGAAGAATTAACGACGTGTATGGACCAGGCACCGCTAACGAACGAACGGTGCGTTTTTGGTTTCAACATTTCCGTTCTGGAAATTTCGATTTACACAATGAGCCTCGTGGACGACCTGATAATCAAGTGAATAACGAAGAATTCAAGGCGATAGTGGAAGCGGATCCATCTCAAACCACTTCTGAATTAGCAGCAGCCTTCGGCGTAAGTGACAAAACGATACTTATCCACTTGCGCCAAATCGGAAAAATTAAAAAACTCGAAAAGTGGGTACCGCACGAATTGACTGAAGCAAACCAACAAACACGCGTTGCTTGCTGCGTTTCTTTGCTTAATCGCCACAATAATGAGGGGATTTTGAACCGTATCGTGACTTGTGATGAGAAATGGATCCTGTGCGACAATCGGAAGCGATCATCACAATGGCTTGACCCTGGAGAACCGGTAAAACCTTGCCCTAAGCGAAAACTGACCAAAAAGAAGATTCTGGTTAGTGTTTGGTGGACCAGTGCTGGTGATATCCACTACAGCTTGTTGAGATCAGGCCAGACGATTACTGCAGACTTGTATTGCCAACAATTACAATGATGGAAAAGCTCGCCATTAAACAACCGAGACTGATGAATTGCTCTAGCCCACTGCTCCTTCAGGATAACGCTAGACCACACACTGCACATCAAACGATCGCCAAGTTAGAGGAGCTGCGACTGGAACCTCTGCGTCACCCACCATACTCTCCAGATCTTGCCCCAACCGATTACCACTTTTTTCAAAATTTGGATAACTTTTTGCAAGGAAAAAATTTCAAATCTGATGACGCAGTCAAAACCGCCTTCAAACAGTTCATAGACTCTCGCTCCCAGGATTTTTTTTCCAAAGGTATCAATGATCTGCCTATAAAATGGCGGAAGTGTATCGATAACAACGGCGCATACTTCGATTGATTAAATAATCATTTCATTAAAAAAAACTTGTTTCACTTTTTTGATACTGAACGGCAATTTCATATGTAAGGACCTAATATATTACAACATACTATTAGACATGGGTAATTCCGGATTAGAATATTTAAATGAGCCGATTCATCAACAGTAGCCGATACCCATACTGAATCCCGGTAATCGTTATCGGCTCCTGCGAGTTATTGAGTCCGCACCGATCTTGGTCCCGCCGGGAACCGGCGGCGCCTGTCAGGTCGCGAGCCGCGAGCCGCGTTTCGGCTCCACCGTGTCTCGGGAGGAATTGGGAGTTGGGAGTCAATATTATTCTGTATTGAAACCGGTACCAGAAAGGACGTCTGTATTCTGTAGATTCAATAGCGAAACTTAGCAGACCTCGGAGCTGGAGCCGATAAGGGAGTAGGAATCATTAAGATGAGTCGGTACCGGATGTGGAGTAAGATTCAGTGAGCCGAAACACTCCTCAGAGTCGAGACTACCCATGTCTAGTTCCGTAGCAGCAAGTAACATAATATAAAAGTTCTAAAGGTAAATTGCGGTTAACTATTTATGACGTAATAAAAAAAAAGTGGCCAAGTGCGAATCGGACTTGCCCATTAGGGTTCCGTAGCAGCAAGTAACATTTTACGATTTATGACGTATTAAAAAAACTACTTACTAGATCTCGTTCAAACCAATTTTCGGTAGAAGTTTGCATGGTAATGTTCATCATATATTTTTTTTAGTTTTATCATTCTCTTATTGTAGAAGTTACAGGGGGGACACACACACACACATTTTACCACTTTGGAAGTGTCTCTCGCAAACTCTTCAGTTTTGAAAAAAAAGATATTAGAAACCTCAATATCATTTTTGAAGACCTATTCATAGATATTTCACACGTATGGGGTTGATGAAAAAAAAAAAATTTGAGTTTTAGTTCTGAATATGGGGAACCCCAAAATTTATTGTTTTTTTGCTATTTAAGTGTGAAAATATTAATGCGGTTGACAGAATATATCTACATACCAAGTTTCAGCAGTATAGTTCTTATAGTTTCGGAAATAAACGGGCAAGTGCGAGTCGGACTCGTACATGAAGGGTTCCGTACCAACGTACAATGTTTTAAAACGCTGAAGAAACACGTTTCTTGTATGACGATCCCCTTTAATTTTTAACTTTATTTTATTTTTAGTATTTGTTGTTATTGTGGTCATAGTAATACATAATTGGTGAAAATTTCAAGTATCTAGTTAATGCCATTATGAAGATCAATTTAAAAACGCTGAAAAAAACATGTTTATTGTATGACGACCCCCTTTAATTTTTAACTATGTTTTATTTTTAGTATTTGTTGTTATATCCGCCACAGTAATACATAATCGGTGAAAATTTCGAGTGTCTAGCTATTACGGTTCAAGAGATTGAGCCCTGTGACTGGCGGACAGACAGACGGACAGACAGACAGACAGACGGACAGACAGCGGAGTCTCAGTAATAGGGTCCCGTTTGCACCCTTCGGGTACGGAACCCTAAAAAGTGCTATGACATACGGACGGACAGACAGACAGACATGACGAATCTATAAGGGTTCCGTTTTTGCCATTTGGCTACAGAATCCTAAAAATATACATACTCGATTACTGCGACCTTTTTTTGGCTTGGAAGCCTTACAATAGGCATGAGGGCTGTAAGAATAATTTTGGCCCATCGGTTAGATTATTAAAAAATATTATACACGTAATACAGTACTACTGTATTTGCAGGAATACAGTAGCAGAATTAAATTTACAAGCCTTCCTGAATCCTATTTTCTCTCCGTTCCAGCGTACTCGGCGGGTTCCGCGTACATTAATGACTAGAGGCCCATTTACACAGTGCATGTTTATTGCCTGTTGCATACAGTTTAAGGCAATACATGACCTAAACGAGATTTTTATTTTGCGTAAAACAAGTTCCAACACACTGAAAAAAAAAAAATCTTCAGTATATATGCTACCGAAGTAGTGTTCTCAAAACATGATGCTATTAATTTGCTTCGATAGAAAAAAAATCACGAATATACACCAATTTTTTTTCCAACGAGTACATAGGTAGTAACGAATTTTAGTTTTGTTTTTATAAAATGGATATGTTATAAGGGATCGGTGTGGAGTGAAAGAGGACGTAGTGACAAAAGTAGAACAAGGGATGTTAAGATGGTTTGGGCATTTAGAAAGGATGGATGAAAATAGATTAACAAAAAATATTTATAAGGTTAGTGTGAAAGGAAGAGCGGGACAGGGTCGACCTCGGCGAACGTTCTGCGATCAGATTGCAGACGTTCTGAAAAAGGGAGAGATAAGAAGTACATGTAACCGAAGGGCATGTATGAAGAGGTTGATGAGTGTAGATGAAGCGAAAGAGGTCTTTCAAGATCGTAGCAAGTGGAGGTCCATAGTCTCTGCCTATCTCTGATAGTATGTATGTATGTACCGGCCAAACCCGATTTCAGGACAAACTAGTTTTGCCTAGGCTAAACTAGATCTTCCTAAACGCGATAGGATCAACTGGTATTGTCTAGACCAAACTATTTTGTCCTCAGCCCGATAGGATAAACCAGTTCAGGCTAGGCCAAACTTGTTGATCCTAATATAAATACGCACATTCAAATGGTTTAAATGTGTGCGAGCATTTCTAGCTCATGTAAGCCTCTTAATCGAAGTTTATTTTATTCTTTGTAAACTGATAGAGGCATAGGCATCTCCACTTAACTCTAGCGACAAGAGCAAGCTCTTAAATTAAAGAAGAAGAAACTGATAGGGCCCTTCTGGCGCGTACGCGACCAATACTGTGTAAATGATTTTCTTTCGGCGTTTTATCAGTGATCGTAACGAGACACGTATCGGTAGCTTTGAAAATATAGTAATAAAAATAATTTTAATATAAATAAACATTACACGTAATGTACACTAAAATTATTGTCGTGTCAAAGTGCCTGCGAACGCCTAATTACTGAATAAATATTTGATTATTAATTAAAGCAAAAAAATATTTGTATGGTTAACGTTTTGTTTAGACCATGCAAGTCATCTATTGCTTCAATTTCATTGTATGCAACAGGCAAGTAACTTACAATAGTTGCACTGTGTATATGGGCCTTAAAAATCTTGTACACAGCGCACAGTGACCACAGCGCGTCGACATAGCAGTCAATTATACATAGCAGAATCCTGCGGTTTCGGATGAACGATCGCGGTACGGGGGTGGCGGCCGTCTACTAAAATTGGCTTTTAGACTACTTAATTACAAACATTTACTAACAAAATAAAATAACCCATGGAAATGAAATAAATAACTAGGTAGTATCGAATGGGCGCAAACGTAAATGGTCTACTAGCAACTTTTCTAAAGACCTCAGGTTCTCATAATAGGAAGTGGTCTAATGATTAATCTGGGTGGTCTAAACAAATATATCTTCAAAATTGTCTTTATTAATTTTCATTATTTATTACTTTTGCTGCTAGTAGACCATTTAATGCTCAAAGTTTCAGCCACATGACGTCCGCTGGACAATGGACCCCTTACCTTGCTTTGTTTTTTATAGGCAAATTTTTCTTGTAACGCTTTTTCCAAATACTACCGACAGTAATAGGGTTCCTTAGGCACCCTTTAGGTTTGCAACCCGAAAATGTGCCAGATTTTTTTTATGTTATAGCACGGCAAACGAGCAAGCGCGTCACCTGATGGTAAGTGATCACCGCTGCACATGGACAATTGCAACACCAGGGGTGTAACAAGAACGATACCGGCCTTTCAGGGGGGAGGGGGGGGGGGGGGAGACGGGATTCCGGCTCTCACTCACCGAACGAAGCATAGTAGCGGTGAAGCTACTACTCAGACGTCGATCTTTTATGAGAGTGTGGTACTTCCCCAGACGAGCCAGCACATTCATGCTACTAGCAAAACAGAGTTTTGCCGGTAGCGTGGCTCTACCACAACTAAACAGATCTAAATCTACCTATACCTGGCTACAGCGTTGTCTTCACCATAACCGAAAATCATCGGTTTGAGTTAACTGAGTAAGTAGAAATTCCGAATCGAGTTGGTAAAGCGTAGCGGTCTGTTTATAATAATACTTTGTTTGATTCAGATGAATTAATTTATGTCCATTAACTGATTTGTGTTCATTCTGGCGAAAACTGTTAAAAGCTTGCGTTAATTTTGTTTCTAACGTGTCACATTTCACGGTCAGACGATCTGACCAAGGTCGCTGGAAAGCGCTGGACGCAGGCCGCTCTAGATCGGTCATTTTGAAAATGCTTGGGAGAAGCCAGCAGTGGACGTTATGTGGCTGAAATGATGATGATGATCTATAAAATGGTCATCCTCTTCACGCGCGAGTCTGTGGGCGGGGGCCCACATCGCCCGCACCTAGCTACGCCACTGTAAACTAGTTGAAATTAACTGGTTTCTGTCTGTAGTAGAGCCGCAAGACCCAAAAAGCTCTATCTGCCCCATTATTACCTCTACAGAAATGTGTGTGAAAGATAACTTCTGCTGATGATTCTACATTGCATTTCACTGTCAATCGGACATGCCGATTGCTGCGGGAAAAATGTATGAAAAGAAATCAGACACGGTATATCTATTAACTGGTCTAGGTAGACTAATTGAAGTACTTGCATTTCAACGACACTGATTGAGCTGATTATTTATTCATAAATCACATACAGATTGACATTTATTCAAAGCATCTGTACAGTAGCCAAATGCAATAAGATTATAGAGTTAGGCCGCATATGGAATATTGTTCCCATCTCTGGGCCGGGGCACCTAAATACCAACTTCTTCCTTTTGACCGTATTCAAAATCGCGCAACTCGTATAATCGATGATGAGACTCGTCAGCCGTCTCGATCCTCTGGCTCTACGTAGGGATGTTGCATCCTTGTGCATTTTTTATCGCATTTATCATAGGGAATGTTCTGAAGAATTGTTCGACCTAATACCTGCTGCAAAATTTCACCACTACACCACCCGCCTGAAATTAAAATACCATCCACACCACCTGGATAGTTGGCAATCAACCACCGTACGTTTTAAAAGGAACTTCCTGCCACGACCGACCGAACTGTGGAATCAACTTCCTGCAGCGGTGTTCCCGAACCGATACGACATTGAAACCTTAAAAAAACGAATCTATATCTTCCTGAAAGGCCGGTAACGCTCTTGTTACACCCCTGGTGTTGCAGTTGTGCATGGACAGTGGTGATCACTTACCATCAGGTGACCCGCTTGTTCGTTTGCCGCCCTATAACATAAAAAAAAAAGTGTCCAATTACATAAAAAAATACACATCAATCAATGAATAGTACAAAAAAAAGGAAGAATCGCCATGCATTTAAAATTGGAAATAAACACTGACGCAGGGGTTGTATGTGTGTAAACTGTATTTATAGGCGCTTGTTTATAAACTATATACATACTATTATTATGCTATATACCATGTATTTCATAATTTTACAAAATGGGAAATATGTTTTAGTTAAAGTGTTAAATTCGAACAAAATGGTAGATGTATCAGTTAGGGATGTAGTTTCCGGCTCCCGTTCCGCATCGCGCTGCATCGTCCGGTGACGCCAGTGACCGTAACAAACACAGTAAGGAATCATCGACCCAAATTCATTGCAATTTAGCCACTTATGCATCTGAATAAACGTACGTGTAAAGTCGTATCCTCCTGTTGACTACGTTACATTTCAAACATGCCCATTGGACATGCCTGTGGAAAAATTGATGAAATTTGACGCCGATGAATTACCGCAACAGCTCATGCATTCCAGTGATTCTAGTTTGGACCTCCAATCTTGTTTGCAAAACTGATTGCCAAATGAAACACATTTTGCTGAATGTATCTACTGAAAACTGTTACCGGAGAACACGTGATTCGATTCGTGTCAAATCTTACTACGTCATATGCTAGTGTGAATAACTTCGTCTGCGGACTGCGTGCTCGGGTATGAATTTGATTTTGGGCGCTTTGAGAACTAAGATACAAGTACTCAGACTGTATTGCTTGTACCACAGAGTAGTAATATACTGCATGTACTAATTTTATTTTATTTTACATTTCTGATTTATATGTTGGTCTATGATAAAACGAGTATAATAGTATACATACACCCATCACTATTTTGGTTCCCTTTTACACGCCCACCGTTACGCTAACGTCTCTAGGCCCTGCCTACCTGTTTTTTTTAAATAATTTAACGAACTATGCTCTCACAGTTCAAACTCAATTAAAAATGCCAGTATATCGTACGCAGAGACGCGCTCACGTTCAAAGGGATTCGGTGGTTTACCTGTATTTTTTTAAATAATTTTACGAACTATGCTCTCAAAGTTCAAACTCGATTAAAAATGCCAGTATATCGTACGCAGAGACGCGCTCACGTTCAAAGGGATTCGGTGGTTTACCTGTATTTTTTTAAATAATTTTACGAACTATGCTCTCAAAGTTCAAACTCGATTAAAAATGCCAGTATATCGTACGCAGAGACGCGCTCACATTCAAAGGGATTCGGTGCAAATGCGCTTATTTCCCTTGCAAAGCTCGCTAATTGAGTTATCGGCGGACACGCATCTCTTGGCGGGCTCTATATAGCTGTGGCTTTGACGTCTAGTGTTGTCCACAGACTAAAAAGTTTTGATATAACAATCCACATGAAATACCAAGTCAGTTAAAAAATAAAATTACTTGGCTATGCAACTACAACATAATCACACCGTAAGAAAATATTGTTGAGAAATATGTTGAAGTGGCATTGCTGAGTAATTTTATTATTTAACTGACTTGGTATTATTGTGATCTTAAAACTTTATTTATACGGTGGTAAATATTTTGAGTGACAAGTATTGTTCTAGAGGGGATTCGATTGACTCATTGGTAATGAGTGTATTAAAGTTGGACCAGCGCACAATTGCGATACCTACAAGCCATTCATGTCTGAGCTATAATTAAAAAACTTTATGGGCAGCTGCATGATTGAGTTCTCCAATTGATATCGCGTTACCAAACTTGTTATGGCGATCACTTTAGCGGTCTTGTTTTGTGCAAGCGGGAACTTTGTTTGCATCTACATTTCTTACGGGATACACGGAACCACTCAACCCCGTGTGGTTCCGGGTTAGAAGAGGACCACTCCATCTCTTTCTGTGGATGTCGTAAGAGGCGACTAAAGGACTAAGCACAAACATCTCGTGCTACAATTGACGTCAGGCAGGCGGCCGGTCGTAAAACTATAGCCAAATAATTTGAACTGTTCCGGCTATTTCTTCTCCATTTTGCAAGGTCTTTGGCATCCTTGGGTGACCATTGACATGCATGTTATATTTGGTGAAGAAAAAGCGGGAAAGCCCGGGCTCTGAAGCAGCACAGCTGATGATGCAACCGGGACCGCGCTTAAATGATCAAAGACGGAACCAATCAAAAGTTTAGATTTATGAGGCTATCAACGGGTGTTTTATATATGAGGCGGAGAAATTCAAATAGTTTAAATCTAAGAAAATATACATATGTAGGTATTTATATATTTTCTCATATTTATGAAATTGGTCTTATAGTATGGAGGCTAAGTTACAAAAAGTCGTCAAAAAACGATTTTCGTTGGACTGAGTAGTTTTATACCATCAAGTGGTATCATTGGATTCAGTTATGTTTCCTGAGTAGGAAAAGTGACGTTGCCACTTTCTGAATTGGTGAAGTGACGCAATATGACGTCGTAAAGATGGCGACTTCTAGTCTCAAGTTTGGTCGATTTATTCAATAACTACTTTTAACCTATTCGGATGTGTGAGGTGTCATATGAAAGGTACTTATTGAAATACTTAACAAAAGAGCATGCTTTTTGTTTTTTCACAAAACATGTGAAATGTACTATAAAATCATATTTCAAACATTGTTGACTTAATCCCCTCTGGTTAGAGCTTTCCCCACCTACGAGTAACAATCCATTAGCAAAATTCGCCTCATTGTTCATTTGGCTTAACTCGCTAAAGTGCCTCCATTTGGTACTAGTAAGCCTATTGGCTTTGATTTCGGTAAAGAATAAGGAATATGCATGTAATACCAATCCGGCTCATATTTTTATTTTACAATTTCTTTTAATACGTTACCACGCCTAGTTAATTATTTTTCTTACTGACTCTTATTTGGATTAGAAATAAATTATTGAAAATATGCAAATATTGCGTGGGAACTTTTGACAAACAAAAGGGAAATGACGACAACGTTCATAAAAAGGAAATGACAAGTTTGGGTGCGTTCGGTAGAACTGTCCGTCCATGTAGTTTGACTATCGATGACATTCAAAATGTATGTACTTTTATATAGAAGTTTAACAAACATCACTGGCTGATAACATCGAAAGTACCCAAAAAAGAAAAACATGCGTTGACAGCTTCTGTCTCTAGCGGATATTGCAGACGTTGACGTCATTTTTTAAAATGGCGTGTTTTAGTTGTTATAATCTACTTGCTATTTTTAATATTTATTTTCTACACCATATACATGATTTTCGGCACTGATTTATTTTTTGCGGCTATTTCTCGACGAAGACTATCGATTAAAAATATAAAAAAAATTCATGCATACTCTCTATTAGGAACAGATCAAACCACTGGTGTTTCAATTCAGAATTTTTTTTAACTTTTGCTATAATTTCAAAAAGTAATTAGGGAGGTCAAACCATTATTGTTTCAAATCAATGTTTAATATTTAAGAGTTCACGCAAGATTCCGTTTACACGGGCTAATCATAGCGTATTTTTAACGGACTTCAAAAAAGGAGGAGGTTATCAATTCGACTGTATTTTTTATCTTTGCCAATTGTAAACCGATTTTAATGATTCTTTTTTATTTAAAGGCCTTTACGACCAAGTTGGTCCCATTTTAATTTAGTGAAGATATGATGAAGAACTTTGGAGATATGGAAGAAACTCCTGAAAAAAATGAAGTCGGTATCGGAATAACCGACTTCAATAAAGGAGGATTGGTATAACGAGGTTTGGCATCGCCACACTCAATGAACTGAGGTCTTGCAGCGTAACTGCTGGCTGGGCGGACTCAGAACAGAACAGAACAGATTTCAAAAAAGGAGGAGGTTATCAATTTGATTGATTGTTTTTTTTTTATTTTTAATTTTTTAAGTATGTTTGTTACACGATATCTTCGCCAATTGTGAACCGATTTTGATGATTCTATTTTTTTTTAAACCCTTTACGACCAAACTACCAAGTTGGTCCTATTTTAAATTGGTGAAGATATGATGAAGAACTTTGGAGATATGGAAGAAACTCCTAAAAAAAATTAAAGTCGGTTGTTTTTTTTTTGTTAAAAATTTAATTATTTTCACACTGATCAACATTTTCCGCGACGAATTTATGGTTATGCGCTCGGTCGGACGTCGGAGCCGATTGTAGACGTGCTACTCGTACGTCCGCGAAGTGTTCAGATCGGCGCACAATTTTAATTAGTAGGTTATTGGTTTCGAGGTTATTATTTTTGCTTGGCGAGGGAGGAGCTTGTTAGGCCGGTAGGAGGATGCACATCCGGGGTTGCTTACGCATGTTAAGCAACCCTGGGTGTGGTCCGCCTTTGGATGGGTGACCACAAGTGGCACATTAATTCTCGAGCTCCTCCGTGCTTCGGAAGGCATGCTAAGCCGTTTTTCCCAGCTGTAATCAATGTGTGGTCGTCGTTATGTCAGATGCCTTAAGGTGAATATAGAAGCAAATGGCCTTGAAGTGTGAAATAAATTGTTTACTCGTAAATATGGTGATAATTTCCATATTGCTCTTCGTCATGCACTAGATAGCCCTTTAAATAATTTTATGAACTGCCGTTTAAACTATTATTGGTGATCCGTCTAGCTTTAAAACTAGCCGTGGCCACTTTTGCCGGAGTCAAGTTTTAAAGCTAGACGGACTAATGTAAATACTTTCAACGGTGATTCATAAAATAATTTAAAGGGCTATCTAGTGCATGACGAAGAGCAATATGGAAATTATCACCATATTTACGAGTTAAACAATTTATTTCAAATGAAGGCGCCACTTCAATGCCATTTGCTTATATTTTCACCTTAAGGTAGCTCGAATTCGGCAATGGCTGTTGGCGGAAAATCATTTTTACATACATGAAAAAGATACAAATACCTGTCACACTCACGTCACAAAGAGTTTTAAACATGTTTTGTGCACATTCTCTAAACAAACATTTTAAAATGTTTTTGCTTGTACGCGCCACTCGGCACACCCAATACCTATGAAAGGCTGACGGGCAAGGAATTCAGAGTCGGTATTCAGTTACAGTACCTGACAAAATGTCACGTACATATCAATCACATTAAAACGTAGGACGAAAACAAAATGAAAAGACTATGCAGCCCATTCGAGTATTCCTAGTTAATTATGCAACGTGCCGTCGAAACTTTTAGCTTTGAAGCGTAAAAAACTCGCCTTTGTGACTGAAATACTGTTGAAAAAGTTTTCCAGTGCCGTGAAGTAATGTAATACAAAACCAAAGAGCTTGGAATGTAATAGAAAAAGTTTAAAAATCAAAAGAAAAAAAAAATTTAATGTAGGATAATTATATCACTTATTGAAAGTCATTATTTTTAATTATTTTTAGTGCAAACAAAAGCTACAAACTACGTTTCGGAACGACCACTGCTGGGAAGATTACGCCAAAAGAAACCCAGTTCAGTATAGGTAGGGCCAGCCTGATGGGCTGTATTGCATTACAGATTTACACTTATTCTTATCATATATATATACTAGCTGTGCCCGCGACTATGTTCGCGTGGTTGTCGGAACGTAATGTTAAAGCCTTCCTCTTTAAATGGACTTCCTAATAAAAAAAGAATTTTTCAAATCGAACCATTAGTTCCTGAGATTAGCGCGTTTAAACAAACAAACAAACTCTTCCGCTTTATAATATTAGTATAGATTATATTTTACATTATAAGTAAAAAAAAAATCAACTATTCTATTCTCCTCTTACAACATAGAATCAAGAATCAAATATTTCAGGAATTAGGCCTTTGCAGGCACTTTACACGTCAATAATTTTAGTGTACATTACGTGTAATTTATATTTAAATTATTGACGTGACAACGTCTTAAATTAGGTTGCGGCTGGGAGTCACTTATGAAAAAGTGTAACGCTCGGTAACGTTACGATGAGTCACCGAACGAGAGAGAGGCCCGCCGAATGCCTTGCGTCTCTCTCCCACTCAACTATGATCGGTCTGCCGCGCGCGTTGTCACGTAAAATCTTCGCCCGTAAAACCGACTTTACAGGCAACCATTTTTTTTTTCTTTTATAAAGCTATCGATACTAGCGTTTCGCGACTACCACTGCTGAGAAGAAACGCCGAAAGAAACTCATTTACACAGTATTGGTCGCCTACGCGCCAAAAGGGATTTGTCAGTTTACAAAGATATAATGCTACAATGTTTTCAATCACAATATAACATGTAAAGCTAGCGAAGGAGTGCCAAATCAAATTTCCAGAAATAAGTAACACTGATTAGACTTTAAAAAAAAGAAAAAAAAAGAGGGGAGCCGAGCTGACCAGTCCCTACTGGTCGGGATGTGCCAGACGGAAAATTCCCCATTGCCGGAAATATTCCCAATCTTGCCATAGCCAGGAAATTTCTATTTTGCCGGGAACATTGGCAATGTTGCCGATCCATTTAAATAGCTTTATTATATAAAAATTCAGATTATTTTGTAAACTAGTTGGTTCTATGAGAACAGTAGACCTCGCGAGCTCTTATAACCATGCAATAAACGACAGCTTCCCCTTTCCCCTAGCTTAGCAAAGCCATTTATGCTTTATTATAATGCAAATACTTGCAGCCCTTGGCTCTGTCTGCTTAGAGCCGTTAGACCCAAAATTCTCTGTCTGCTATTAGGGACAAAGAAGTGATAGGTAGTGTATAAATACATCGAAAAAGTAATTTGCGCAACTAAATTAACGAAGAAAGTCCAATTTTAAATTGAATTTCAGGTGCTTGAATGTGTGACTGTTAGCAGTTTTCACTACTTTGATAAACCAAAAAATATGAGTGCATTATTTTTGGATAATCTAACTGTCGGACTAAATAAAATACAGTTTTTCGGACCCAGTCTTCCTCCCTATTGTAGTCTCGGACTTGGACACGTTGATTTGAGTAAACAACTTCTAACAATTGTTGTGTTTTCATTTCAGTGTCAGGGAGAACATATTTTAGCGTTCGAAAGTCCAGATTAGGAACCGCCTTATTATAAAACACTAACTTTATTATATGGTTATATATGGGGATAGTGGTTACACTATCCCCCATAAATAAGTTGACATATAGTGAAATTACACCATCTTATCTGAAGTTTTTGGCAGGAAGTCAAGGGGTTCAGTTGAAGTTTGCATTATTTTATTTTGCAAATTGGACGGAACGGACAGACAGACGGTTGAACGGATATAACGATTCAAAAAGTTGAAAGAGGTAGTGTAGTGCGTTTTTCAGGGTTCCGTACCTAAAGGGTAAATATTGGACCCTATTACTTAGAGTCCGCTGTCCAGCTGTCCGTTCGTCTGATTATCTGTCCGTCTGTCTGTCTGTCACCAGGCTGTATCTCATGCACCGTGTTAGCTGGACAGTTGTAATTTTTACAGATGTTGTATTTCTGTTGCCGCTATAACAACAAATACTAAAAACAGAATAAAATAAATATTAAAGGGGGGCTCCCATACAACAAACGTGATTTTTGAGATTTTGCGTGGTGTATAGGGGCCCCCTTAAATATTTATTTCATTTATTTATTCAAGTACACTTGAAAATTTACAAACACAACATAAAAAACAAGGAAAACATAGTACTTAGGTGCTACTTACTTAGGTACCTATTGTAATTTAAAAATCTTTTCCAACTTTTATCGTTAATCTCAGTTACGTTCTCGTTCGAATCGTTATATCTCAGCAACGGTGACTCAGGAAAAAAAGAATTCAAACATTTTTTATAGATAATTATCTGATCTGCAAGTTTTGTCTGAACTAATTTTATGATAAATTTACCTGAAAATTGCGAAAAACCCTTTTTTGTGGCCTTTGACCCCCAGTAACAAAAATTCCAGGTATCGGATCGATGAGGACTTTTCATATTTCATTTCTGATGGTTTTTTGAACAATCCTACCAACTTTCAGCTGGATGCGAATTATTGTAACCTCACACCCATTTTTTCGTCTAATTTGACCGGGCTATACTGCAGCTTTGCTAGCTGCGTTACGTAGCATACAACATTGGCTCAAAGTATTATGATATATGCTGGGCTGCTGGCATAGAGAATCCAATATCTTACCAAATAAAAATATTTCATGCTATGGTGGAGACATAATACCTTTCCGATATTCATCCGAAAGAGTGTTCAACTCACATCTTAGGATAACGAGAACACAGAAATATATGTAACTCATGTGATGCACATAACATATAGATTTTTAATTTATTTAATTTTAGTTAAACAAATATCTATTTAATGTAACTTTTTTATAACGAAATGTAATCGTTTTTAAGTATAAATAATGATTGATTGTTTATTGTGTGTGTAAGTGGCCAACACTGGTGTCAGATACTTCGTCGCAAAAAATCTAATATTTTTTTGAGTTTCATTATATTATATCATTAAGACAGAGTTCTTAAATGTTGTCATATGTACTCAAGTTTCTTCTTCATCTAAGCGCGTTCTCAATTAGATCCTCAGAAGAAATAGCCGAAACAGTTTATATTTTATGAATTGGCTATAGTTGTACGGCCTGACGTCAACCCTCTTTGGGAATGCATTTGTGTGAAAAGTTTTACAACCGGCCGCCCAACGCCCCTCCTTGGGATTGGGAATGCAGTCGAATCAAAGATGTTTCTGCTTATTCCTTTAATCACCTCTTACGACATCCACAGGAAGAGATGGAGGTCCTATTCTAGGCCGGAAGCCACACAGCATGACATGTATGTATTCTCGAGTGTATAAAAAAATAAACGGGCAAGTGCGAGTCGGACTCGTACATGAAGGGTTCCGTGCCTGCGTACAATGTTTTAAAACAAAAACACGTTTTTTGTATGACGACCCCCTTTAATTATTAACTTTTTTTTTTAGTATTTGTTGTTATAGCGGCCACAGTAATACATAATCGGTGAAAATTTCAAGTGTCTAGCTATTACGGTTCAAGAGATAGAGCGTTGTGACAGATGGACAGACAGCGTAGTCTCAGTAATAGGGTCCCGTTTGCACCCTTCGGGTACGGAACCCTAAAAATGCTTAACCCTTTAACCACGAACGTAATCCGATAAACATTTTCGTGCCGGTTTCGCGACCGTCCGACCAAAAACTATGGATATTCACAATTCCTCGCGCTGGGAGCACGACAAGTGACAACTGATATAAAGTTTCGCGGTGAAAGGGTTAAAGACGACTATGTTCGTCTTGTGAAGGCGGAGAAGACTATGTAGTCTGATTAGTGTAGGTACACACACACACATTTTCCAAAAAAAAAACAAGAATTTAAATCTAACGCAAAACCTCTCAGATGGTACATCAGCCCAAGTAACGGAACAACTTTTGTTTAACAACTTTCACGAAAACCAAAAAAAAATAAATCGGGTTTTCATACAAATTGACTCGATCAGCTGATCAGTTTGAATGAAAAATCAATTTTTTTTTTTGGATTTCGTGAAAGTTCTTGAACAAAAGTTGTTCAGTTTCATGGGCTGAGGTACCATCTGAGAGGTTTTGCGTTCTTTCATTAACACGATGTATAACTATTTGTATTATTTTATTTATCTATTCATGAAAACCGCATTTAAATCCGTTGCAAAGTTTAAAAGAACTAAGTGTACAAAGTTAAGACGCCGGAGAGCGACTTTGTTTTATACTTTGTATGGATTCTATGCTCTCTCTATTTTATGACGTCATACCATAATCTCATAAGACAGCCGACATTATGTTGCGATATTAGATTTAGCTCCTTCGTATTTGGCTATCCGTTTGGAAAAAAAATTCAATCGAATATCCACGTTGTATTAAGATTCGTTATCGTTCGTGTGGATTCGGATTAAAATACGAATGTTTCTTTGAAGTTAAATCAGACGTTTTCCTTTACAAATTAATCTGAAATAGAATCTCATATTAAGGGGCATTTTATTTGGTCAGGAGCGTATTTGAATAAATAAATAATAATATACTATAGATAAAGACAAATCACACTGCTTGAGCTAGCCTTAAAGTAAGTTTAAACTTGTATTATGGGGAAACTAACTCAACGATACTATATTTTGATAGTAAATACATATAGAGATAAACACCCAAGGCCAGGAAAATTTTAAAAAAGGCCATTTGTAACTTGTCCTGGTTGGGGATCGAACTAAGAATTTCGGATTGGCGGACTAGCGTGTTGACCACCACGTAGGTCGTCAAATAGATTTAATTTATAGCTGTTTATTTGTTTTTAATCTATACTAATATTATAAAGCGGAAGAGTTTGTTTGTTTGTTTGTTTGTTTAAACGCGCTAATCTCAGGAACTAATGGGCCGATTTGAAAAATTCTTTTTTTGTTGGGTAGTCCATTTATAGAGGAAGGCTTTAGGCTATATAACATTACGTTCTGACAACCACGCGAACGAAGTCGCGGGCACAGCTAGTTTGTGATAAATGGCCAACGCTGGTCACACAACTATTCATAGAAAATTGATAACTATTGTGGATTTAATCGCATTAATTATATTTTCAAAACCGAAATGCCGAACATGCGTTAGTAGTCGTATATTATTGAACTGTTCCTCGGATGCCTGAAATACGAGAGAAAAATATGTATTAGCACCCGTAGGGGTTTCCGTTATAAGTTGAAACCTGGATCGTTGAATTGAAATTTTAGTTTCGTAAAGTTGTAAAATGCTTGCTTTTGATTGGCTACCGTGGGGATCAGTTCAACAGTTTGCAATGAGTGCGAAATAGTACAAACCAATGCAAATATACAACTTCAGGTTCGGACAGTTCTGAATGGGCATTTTCAGAACTGATCGAAACTGAAGTTGTATATATGTGTGTTAAGTGAAAAAAGTGCTCTTTTCATTGGCTACCGTGGGGATATGTTCTGAGCCAGGCTCTTGACGATGTTATTGTATGAAAAGAACCGCACACCATGATTATAATAATACAATTCTTCTTTTTAGTCGTACACTCTTGACAGAGTTGTCGTGATTATGGATTCGGTTGTTCGTCCATGGCCGCTGATTTTGCTATCTTTTTCCACGTAACTCTGTCTGCGGCTTTCTTGGAGCATTCCGTTGCTGGGCACTGTGTTACAGCTTTGACGATCTAACCACCTCATTGGAGACCGACCACGTGAACGCTTGCCTTCAATTCGACCCTGAATCACCAAACGTTCCATCGAGTTTCTTTGTGGGTGACATGGCCGATTTAGGACAAGAATTTAAGGATTCTTAACTGCACAAGCGACGAGAGCCTTATAGAGATAGTAGAGAGATAATAATAATACAGTAAAACACAAAAAATATATGGTAGAAAATGCTTAGCATTAAGTTTTACCTTTTGTATTATAGTCGTTAGATTATTGTGCAATAAATATTAATAAAAACAAGTAATAAACTTGATTGCACCAATAAAGCTCTGGAACGCCTTATCAGTTGATGTTCGGTAGGGTAAAACCAGCTTTTCATTTCAAAAACAGGTTAAGGCACATTTTAATTGTTATAATACTGAATAATGTGTATTATTTGTGTGTAGTTTATTGTATATTATTACTTATTTAAGTATACTTAGTTCTTCACCATATTTCTAATCGAGCTTTTTACTACCCCTATTATTCTCCACATAATTTCAGTCCGCCATTACACCTGTATTTGTGTATAAGTTAAATAAATAAATAAAATAAATAAACAGCCAAGACCCAAGGACAAAGATAAACTCAGCGCAAAATGTCAGATTTTTTAAAATGACGACACTTTTTCGGTAGTTACTGTTATATCTACGGATGCGTCTGTGGGTTACTCCATAAAACAATACGATAGTCGTCTGATAGTGACGTCCTATTTCTATGTCAAACCAAATAAGACTTTATCATCATGTATTTACGCTCAATGTTGCTTGACACTGAAACGCGGATACGCGGTTACGTACGTCTTCGTACCGCTTTTGAAGTAACCCTACTGACACCCGTAAAACTCAAATATACTCGTAAATGTATATTATATGTAACACACTTCAATCTCAAAATCTTATTAGAACCGAGATATGCTCATTAATTGGCTTTTACATCCTCTGTCGGAGCAGAGGAGGAGGAGGAGGAGATAGGCATTACCTACATTAGTTTCAATTCAAATTCAATTCAAAATATCTTTATTATCATAGGATATTTATAATATCTCTTAATAATAGTCACTTTGTTTTGTTTTGCACAAATGTTGACGTCAAATCGTTACTTACAGCTAAGTTTACGCCGCTTCCTAGGCGCAAGTGCAGAAGAAGCGGCAACAAACTGCACTGCACGTTTTCTCCAAAGACGTCAACTAACAAACTAAAAACTTAAAATTAGTTATATAGATGGACAGAGATTACATTGTTTATTATGTCATAATTAAATTGAATTATAAGAATTACGAAATTTAAAATAATGTCAATTTGTAAATTTAGTATGTACCAATGTACCTAAATTATGACATGTCTAAGTATACAAACCTTTAAGAGGGACCCGCGCCAAGCTCAAGCCAGACCTTTTTGTCTTTAAGATAGTCATCGGTCCTATAATAAGCCTTCTCACAAAGTACTTTCTTTACATAAGCTTTGAATTTTCTGTCTGGCATATCAAGGACCGATTCTGACAATTTATTATAAAAAAGTATACACTTCCCCATAAAAGACTTACTGACTGTATTCAGCCTGTAATACGGGCTAACTAAGTCATTCTTATTACGTAAATTTCTATCTGTAAAATCACTTACTTTATTGAACAAGGAAATATTTTTCCTTACATACATTATATTTTCAAATATGAATTGTGATGCAAAAGTAAGTATACCTATTTCCTTGAATAATTCCCTCAGTGAGTCTCTTGATCCTAAACCGTAAATAGCACGAATTGCTCTTTTTTGTAAAAGAAAAATAGTCTGAATGTCGGCTGCACTCCCCCATAGAAGTATCCCGTAAGACATTAGACTGTGAAAGTAACTAAAGTACACTTGTCTAGCAGTTGCTACATCTGTCAATTGTCTTATTCTCCTAACAGCGTAAGCCGCAGAGCTAAGCCTATTAGAAAGTTTAGTTATATGAGCGCCCCATTGAAGTTTCGAATCAATTGTGATTCCTAAAAAGGTAGTACTTTCAACCAGATCGAGTTTCTGACCATTAATTAGTATGTCAACGCAGGCTTGATTCACATTAGGAAGAGAGAATCGAATGCATTGGGTCTTGTTCGCATTTAACATTAGGTTATTGGCCGAAAACCAATCAGAAATTAAAGATAAGGTGCTGTTCACCGCGCTAGCATCACTGTTATGTCGATCTATTTTAAATATTAGCGAGGTATCATCAGCAAACAGCACCATGTCAGCCTCTTTCTCAACCATGTAAGGCAAGTCATTGACATAAACTAAGAAAAGGAACGGTCCTAGAATTGAACCTTGGGGAACGCCCATTTTCACATTAGACCCGTGTGATTTTACGCCGTTTATATCAACAGTTTGAAGCCTATCTGTTAAGTAAGATTCTATTAATTTAATTGACTTATCATCAAAACCGTATTGACGAAATTTGAGCAAAAGTGTTGGATGATCAACGCAATCAAATGCTTTAGAAAGATCGCAAAATGATCCAATTGCATCATTTCTGTTTTCCCACGCGTCGTAGATATTAGTAATAAGTGCTACTCCTGCATCGGTGGTCGATTTTCCAGCAGTAAAGCCGTATTGTTGGCTATGGAAAAGATTATTGGTCTTAAAGTGAAGTAGCATTTGATTGAGCATTATCTTTTCGAACACCTTACTCAAAACTGGCAGAATAGAGATAGGTCTGTAGTTGCCAGGGTCTGTTTTTTCTCCTTTTTTGAATAAGGGGATTAGTTTACTACATTTCATTAAGTTAGGAAATATGCCTTCATCAATACATTCGTTAAATATGAAAGCTAAATCGGCAGCAATTATGTGTATAATATGACTTACTACGGCTACTGACATGCCCCAGTGATCTTCTGATTTTTTTAAATTTAACTGTTTAAAAGCATCTATTATATCGCTAGGGCTAACATGCTTAAAATTAAATTTAGAATCACAAGGGCTAACATTACTCTTAAGCAAAGCCTCAGCACGCTGGGCGCTAGAACTCACATTAGAAGTGAGTTCCAAAGGAATGTTAGTAAAATAATCATCAAATATATTTACTATTTCTTCAGTTTTTGAAGTATTTTTACCACTACATTTGATTCGGCAAATATTTTCTTTGGTTTTATTTTTACCTGTTTCCTTATTTATGACACTCCATGTTTCTTTAATTTTATTAGGAGCATTATTTATTTTTTTGCTAATACTATTCGACTTGGCTCGTCTACAAACTTTTTTAAATATTTTAGAATAATTTCTAACATATTCTATAAAAGAAGGATTAAAGTTATATTGTTTTTGGGCATATAGATCATATAACCTGTTTCTACTTATGTAGATGCCGGTAGTAGCCCATTCACTAAACTGTGATTTACTATGAACTACTACTCTTTTTTGTTTCAATGTTTTAGAATACTCAGAGGAAACAGTACTAAATAGTTTATTATAATGGTCGTCAGGATTATTTCCTGTATATACCACTGATAATAATTTGTTATCTAAATTATTTTTAAGTTTTTTTATGTTTTTAGAAGTAATCGGTCTACACAAGATCTTATCTTTTCTCAAATTACTGGTGGACTCTTTGACAAAAGCTACATATACACCAGAATGATCTGAAGGCAATTTGTTGATAACAGATTTATCACAATATTGAATATTACTAAAAAAATTATCAAGACATGTGCCAGATGTAGCTGTAATTCTGGTTGGCTCAAAAAATAAGTTTTCTAATCCGTTTATCTCTGCGACCACTAAAGGACTTAATCAAATGGTAAATTATCTCATAGGATCACTGATACGGATTGTACAGTAATTAGTCGGAGGAGATACCTCCGATTAAGGTGAAGATACAGGCAAATGGCCTTGAAGTGGCGCCCTCATTTGAAATAAATTGTTAACTCGTAAATATGGGGATAATTTCCATATTGCTCTTCGTCATGCACTAGATAGCCCTTTAATTTTTTTTATGAACCACCGTTGACAGCATTTACATTAGTCCGTCTAGCTTTAAAACTTGCCTATGAATAATAATTTAAAGGGCTATCTACTCGTATGGAAATTATCATCATACTTACGAGTTAATAATTTATTTCACACTTCAAGGCCATTTGCCTATATCTTCACCTTTAGCTAATTATATGGTGGTAATTACTGCGGGCTTCTCACGTCGATTGGAAGGAATTCCCGAAATAGACACCGTAGATATATAATTCGATTGTATACGTGTAATAGATTTTATTATTATACCTGCAGAATTTTACTTATGTTACCACTTGTTGGTATATTGGTGGGAAAAGCTTTCGGTTTTAAGTCCACCACCACTTACATTTATGTAATAAAGTTAAAAAATAAAGATTTTTTCATTTTCGATTTGCTGATACTTGGTTAACTAGAAGAGATCCCATTATGGGATAAGTCCGCCATTGTACATATTACTTGGTCTATTATGGCTTAAATGTCTGTAAAATTTTTTTGTACAATTAAGATATATATACAATAACAACAATAATATCGGTCTGCAAAATGAATGACAATATACAATTAAGGTGATACATGAAGTCCAGCGCTGCACCCATTTGAAATAAATTATTGAGATATCATTTTGACGACCTCCGTGGTGTAATGTCAACACGCTAGTCCGCCAATCCGGAGGTTCTGGGTTCGATCCCCAGTCAGGGCAAGTTGGAAAATGGCCTTTTTCAAATTGTGTTGGGTCATGGGTGTTTATCTATAGCTAGCTTAGTCAGCGTGTTTTGTCTCTATATTTTATTTATTTATTTATTTTAATTTTTAACCATACAAACTCGGATCAGCTAGGTCAACTAGTATGGGAGGCCAAACATTATTTTTCATATTTCGATATATGTTATGTACTTGAGGAAAGTTGTTCAGTATCATGGACTAAATTCACCTTTAACATGTTTCAGTATAAACTTTATATGATCACAAGTCTATGTATAATCATGAGTGTACTATAATTTGCTTTGACTAGCTTCTGTGTAAACAGTTTATATTTATTTGTCCAGTGCACTGTCAAAGGGAAAGGATTTATTTACAAATCGGGGTAACTCCGGAAAATGTTTGACTTTTTCCGTGTATTTAAGTTAATCTCTCACTGGCTTCTGGCGATTTGTCCATGTGAACATAATATGCTTAAACGGGAAATGTATATTTATATACACCACAGATACCAAACAAACCCCTATTAAATTTTATATCCAAAGAGAGAAACACGCGCTTCTCAAATTCCGGGATCTGACTGAGGCCGGTCAATGTTGACAAACAAATATAGTCGGTAGATATAATCATAATCAAATGAATGCATACGGGAATTAACGCGAAACGTGCCTCTTTTATTTATTTTGCTGACGTTTCGTCCGGGTTTTACCGAACGTGTTCTCAGCCTGACTACAGCGACAGAGATGTCGCCTTAATTCGGATTAATTCCCTTATGCCTTAATTTAATAACGATGCAACGCGATAGTTTAATAGTGCTTAAGCTTTAATATTATTCTTGTTTTTTCCATTGCTCTGTACGTACTTCTGCCTTTCTACTAAATTTTTAACTGTCCTCTGCCCTACTTCTTGTCGCGTCGAAATGGTTTCACTGTAGCTTCAATTTCAAATCATCTTTGACCAGTATGTGGCCACGGCGATCCCTGCGATCGACTGGAAGAGATCCCTTCTGGGATAAGTCCACCATTTGTAAAATTACATTTTTTATTTTATTTTGTGTAACTATCGCTGATGTACAATAAAGTTTTTTAAATAAATAAATCTATGTTTGTGATTAAAAAATTGCTGTAGGTAAACTTGCCTATTTAAAGCGTTTATTTATTAATCGATAAATATAGGATAAATCAAAGTCTCTTCCAGTAGTCGGTCCCTCTGTATATGTACGCTTACGAATTTTATTACGGTGTTCATCGTAAGTGATTCAAGAGGAAGGTTTATATGTATAATATATACACGTGCGAAGCCGGGGCGGGCCGCTAGTACACAGTATAAATTAAAGTCGATTCCCGCCGTCTGTCCCTCTATACAGAGGGACAGACATACTGCGCTTAGATCTTTTAAACTTCGCAACGGATTTTAATGCGGTTTTCATTAATAGGTAGAGGTATTCAAGGGTAAGGTAAGTGCATGTTTAATACATACTGGGACGAAGGCGGGCATCCCTAGTTCCCTAGTCCTTAGCGCAGATACTATAATACTTCTTTGTTATTTATAAGATAATTGTAATGTTATTTCATCTACTATTCGAAGTTAATAATGATTATCCGAAAAGAAAGAAGATTACGTGCTTCGGAAGGCACGTAAAGTTGTGGGTCCAGCACGCCGTCTAGCGTTTGTTAAAACCTATCCTAAGATTGGTTCTGGTCTAGCCTTTGGTTTGCAGAGGTCAGGCGGTAGTCGCTCTGTGTACATTACGATATGTGCGTTATGATGTTTAACCAATATACGCACGTATACCGTACCAAGTTTTCAACACACTTGCGAAGAAAAACAGGCGGGCCAATTCGAAATTTGAGAAAAAAAAAAACTACCGCTGTGTATGCAACGGGGAATACGCTCGGATTATGATTATTCAAAGTAAATAATGATTGTAAACCATGACTACAGACGCGGAGTTATTCTCTAAAATAAAAATTGAAATATAATAATTACTGAAGTCATTGGAGTTTTTTTTTAAAAAGAGCAAAGTCGAGTTGTGGTTTGGTAGCATTCACTATTTTTCATTAAATCTAACAATGGATTGAGTAAAACTTCATTACGATTTATCTGCGATGTTGAGTGAAACGGCGCGCGCGAGCACATATACCTGTATCGGTAAAAAGTGTAAAAATACATCATAACAATTGTGACCTATTTTACCACTTACCACATTAAACTGTAAAACTGTAATTAATGCTTTTCAGTTTTTTCTCTCAGAGACGACCTTTTTTTTTTGGTTAAAAAAAAATTCAGAAGCCTCTGTTAGAGCGGGTCCATAACCAGTTCCAATGGTGGCCTGGTAATTTTTTTCATTCTACTCGTAGCTGTACCCGCTACTTCAGCCGCGTAGACTTAGATCTGGGTTTTGGCCTAGTCTAAGTTACGTTATATACCATTAAAAAGTCTCTTCAAAATCGGTCCAGCCGTTTGGAGATAAGTTGGAACAAACGTTTTTGTTATCAGTACCTACCCTTAGCTTCGATCGCATATTTCTGTCAGTATCTACGCTTTCATATGCATTTAGAAAAGAACTGTTATTTTGGTATTACAAACAGACACTTCAATTTTATTCAGGCCTCTGTTAGGGCGGGTCCAGAACCCGTTCCAATGGTGGCCTGATATTTTTTTTCATACTAGCTGTACGCTACTTCAGCCGCGTAGACTTAGATCTGGGTTTTGGCCTAGTCTAAGTTATATACCATTAAAAAGTCTCGTCACCATCGGTCCAGCCGTTTTGGAGATAAGTTGGAACAAACGTTTTTGTTATCAGTCTTTAAGTATCAGATCTGTAAGTATATACGCTTTCATTTGCATTTAGAAAAAAAAACTGTTATTTTGGTATTACAAACAGATACTTCAATTTTATGTACTTCAGTATTTGTTCGGAATAGTCTACATGTACGAGTATAATACGAGTATATACCCTGCTTTACCGGGGTAGGTTAATATACAGATGTTAAACGACCACTAGTACTCGCTACTGTAGTAGATCGCTCGGCTCCTGCACTAGACAGCCTACCTGATCTTTATAAGTCCACAAACGAACCAAGGACTTTATAAGGAACTTTATACGGACCATGAACAATTTAAAAAATCCCAAAAGTAAAGATTTTTATTGTATGTACATTTTTTTATTAACAAACAAAAGTAACAGAATATACAAATTATACAGGTATATAAATTAAAACTCACATGAAATTGTATTAGTTATTCAGGAAATATGTTAATTCGTCAAAGAATTTTCAGATTCACCTATATCACTAGTAGTATATGTAAGTGTGATAGTGCGGTTCATGTTGTCAGATACTGATGATTCGATATCGATATCCTATATGAGCAGGGCAGGAATACCAGCAACATTGTGAGCGGAAAGTAGTTCTGCACTTAATGACATGATATTTTAATGAACTAAACCAGTTTGCGAACCAAATTAAAAAAATAAAATAAAAATAAAAAACTATAGAGGCATCAAAGATTGATCTGCTATCTACCACTATCCATCCGTCCACCAGTACTCGTTACGACTGTCCATCCGCACTCGTAATTGAAACGAATTCGTGCTCACACATGGGCATGGCTAAAAATTATTAAATAAAAGAGAGTAGACCATACCAATGAATCATATCTGATTGATAAGACTGCATTTCGATTAATTTAATACCTAATAGAAAAATTTACTACGACTAGTTATCGAATATTTTCAAAATTATGTAAGTGAATTGTATGCAATACGGTCAAATGACTTCTTACTTTTTGCAGTTAAATGACGTTCATTTTATAAAAAACAAAAAATTATCGTGACATTATTTTATGGTACTTTATTCCTCGAATAAGTATCTTAAAATGATACTTTAATGGTTAGTTTTGTTTTTGGTAAGTTCCTCATTATTTAAATGCAAATTATTGACAAGAGACAAAGCATTCTCGCGAATCACTATAGTGTTGTAGACAATGTCAGATTCAGTTGATTCGATATCGATATATCTGCGGCGGGCGCTGCGGGCCCTCGTGTTGTGAATTGTGAGCGGAGCGGGGCCCGGGCGCTTTGTCCTGCCTCCTGCATGTCACGTCCAACGATATTCTAATTAGAGGCGCTGCGTGAATTTGCAAGTAGAATTAGGCTTAATTCGAGACAATTGTTTGGCCGTTGACACTCGTATTTGTCCTTATTTTTATTGTAATTGCGCGTATTATTTTTTATTACATATTGTATAAAAACTTTACCTATTTTATTACTATAAAACACATCACATCTTTGTCTCTCATGAATATTTTAAAGCCACGGCAAGATATGCTATCTACGTAGGTCACTATATAAGTTTTGAGACACGCAAAAAGTAGACAACATATAGTTACTATTTATATTGTATTTTCCTCAATACTCTCTATCATTATCTATACAGATTTCCATCCGCCTAAACCAGTCTTGGAAACATTTATTCCAATCTTACTTAAACCTGTCAAAAATGGCTGATTTGTACGCAGGCACCACTTCTGCGGCACTTGAAAAAAACTTGCCTTTTATCTTATCTTTTATGGTGGGGAATAAAAAGAAGTCACAAGGACCTAAGTCGGGTCTGTAATGTGGGTAAGGGAGGGTTTCACTATTCGATTCTTTAATAAACGCCTTTGTTCTGAGGGAAGAGTGTGAAGACGCGTTGTCGTGTTGCAGCATCATTCCCCGGCGCCCGGTCTTTGGTCGTCTCTCCTGCACAGCTTTGTAAATTTTTGGCAATGCGACTGTAGTGTACAATTCTGAGTTAACTGACCTACAATTCTCTAGCATTGATAATGCAAGATGTCCACTCTGTAAAAAAAACTGACCACAATTTTTTTCCCAATGTTCTGCGGTCTTTGCAATTTTCTTGGCTACTGGCCATCTGGAAACACTTATACCGAGGAAGGCTTCTTAATTACCGGATCATATTGATATATCTATGTTCCGTCGCCAGTAATGATTTCAGAAATACTTCTTGATCCCCCATTTTCAAAACGTAGACGCATCTCACGGCATCAATCCACATGGGCTTTCTTTACCGTTTCGGAGAGCAAATGAGGTATCCAACGACAACAAAGCTTCCTCATTCCAAGATGTTCATGTAATATGGTGTGAGCACTAACCAAACTGATGTCTAAGATTTTCTCTATGTCCCTGTATGTAATTCGTAGGTCATCCCGCACAAGCATTTCAGTAGTCCACACATTTTCAGTAGTGACTGCTGTTCGGGGGCGTCCACTTCTCTCATCATCTTCAAGGCTGGTTTTCTCCCTTTAATTTTTTTTAAACTATCTAAAAATGTTTGCCCGAAAAGAAGCAGACTCACCTAAAGCTGATTTTATACGTTCTAAGCTTAAAACTGCAGATACACTACAATTAAAGTCATAATATATAATAGCACGCAAATTAAGCTCCATCGTAGCAGACGAAAAAGCGGGAAATGAAGACAGGATAAATGCTCCATTTTTTTTATTTTTTTTAATTGCTATGAATTGCCTTTTGTGTTCGATTTGGAAATAAATTTGCCTTTTCAAAATATATGACACAGATGCGTCCTGTGTTCAAATTTTGAACATCTCAAAACTTATATAGTGACCTACGTATAACACATTGACTATATGAATTATATGCACTCTGACTTTATAGAGCTTAGGAGATTAATTTAGAACTACTTTTAAACTATCGCATTGCATCATGAGTAAATTAATACGTACGGGAACATACCTGTTTGGGTTGCACTGGACGTGCTCTTAGCATAACATGTCATGCTGAGAGATGACGTTAAGTGCAAACCGATACGAAAAGTACGCTTGTTAATCGTACATTACCTAGTTACATAGCCAGCTATGTACAAGGAAATAAAGTCAGCGAAAGTAAAGAAAAAGGTATGTTTCGCGTTTATACTCGTACCCGTACGCATTGAAGTTCTTTTAATCGAATCTAGTCTCCCAAAATTTGATGACGAAGAGAAAAATTTAAAATTTCACTTAAAAAGTACCATGAAAATTTTTACGCAGTGTATTAGTGACGGAAAAAACCGACAAAAGACTTCTGTAAAATAGCTTCTATAGTCTCTGACACTTACTACTTCATACTAATACCGCGAACTGTTATTAATTTCTTGAGTTTCCCATGAACACTTAAATATTTATCGACGAGAAAAAGAATGACCGTGTGATCAAAGGAGATAAAACAATAGGCCTCTTGCGACATTGGTAGTAAGAAGAAATACTATTGTACTACGTACTAATGTAATTTTTCTAAGGACCTAGTTATATATCAGCAAGTAATACCATAATAAATAATATAATTGATTTCTACAGTTAGACGCCACGCCGTCATCACCTTACTTATTCAAACCTTTTAATTTTTTGTCTTTACTTACAAGTGCTAGCCATAACTCATTCCCTCGTCACCCTTGTTTTTATATTTGACTTTTTTGTGTATTTTCGATGGTCTCGCTTCATGTGACCAGCATTATTAGTTAAGGATTAGAATAGGCACGACATAAACTCTGTCGTCTTAGGTTAAGTTAAAATATTGTAAACGATTGAAATAAAATCTTTCAGGTTTACAAAATAAATAATTTTAATTTAATAAAACCGCTCCCGAATCTTAACTGGCGCAGCCGGTAGGATTGCCGCTGTTGCCTGTCGCGAAAGTCCGCGAGTGAAAAAGTGTCACGTCGAGAATTAGCAGGGCAACTAAGCAGAGTTGCATTGCTTAAAATCAGCGAAGCGCTCTACATCAAGGCAATCCACGAACCAAACAAATAAGTTAGATCGGAAGATGAGCAAATAAGAAAAATCTGGTGGTTGGCAAAGACAGTGAGTAAAATCCTCCTTCCTTCCCGATTCCCTAACACTTTGTTAATAGAATCTTAACATGTGTGTAGATTTAATTAGTTAAAAATTAGTGTTAAGTTGGTATTGATAAAATATCAGTACAAATTGTGTAATATTTTCTTATTATAAATTGATTAACATCATCAATTGTAATAAAAAGAAATTATCAAATAAATGTCATATTTTAATAAATAAAATCTTTATAAAATTTTTTATGTTCTACTATTTTAATTCAGAAAGTAAATTTTTAAATTTATTATACTTTGTTAAAAATATCTAATTTAGACTTTCTTGAATTTACCTTTTGTTAACTTTATGTACGTATGCACTTTGTGTAAACTTTATTTTTATACTTGATAAAAATGGAAAAAGTAATTCCATCGCAAATAGATATACCTCTAGATGTAATCAGATTAATTCCAGAATATAGTGGTGAAACACATTTATTAAATTTATTCATAAGAAAGTGCGAATTTGTCATTCAAAAATATCATAGAAATTCTGATCGGAATGAATTTTTATTTCAAATTATTACTAGTAAATTAAAAGGAAAAGCCGCCGTCCTTATCAGTGAACAAGGAGACGTGAACACATTTAGTGAATTAAAATCTTTGTTATTACTACGTTTTGGAGATCCCAGAACTGAACAATGTTTAGCAATAGAATTAGAGATTTTAACAATTAATCCTAATGAATCTTACTTGGAATTCTGTAACCGAATTCAGGACCTTCGTGCTATATTAATCTCAAAGACAAATCAAAATACCAGCTCTCCACAATTAAAATGGGCCAAAAGTGTTATCTATGATGACACGTGTCTTAAAACTTTTTTGTTTAACTTGCCGGAACAATTACTAGAATTTGTTCGAATTAAAAAGCCTGATTCTTTAGAAGACGCCCTAAAATATGTGCTCGAGGAACTTAATTTTCAAGAACAGTATAAATTACGAAGGAAAATGCTTGAAAATCATAAAGAAAATTCACAATTACTATCACAAACTTGCTCAGAAAATAACATTGATTCTAATATGAATACCAATCCATTCCAATATGAAAATGTTAACCAGAATCATGTCAACCATAATATGTTCTATCAGCAAAATTATTATCCATCCGAATTTGATACATTTCAACAATCTAACTTTAGACCTCAGTTAGGTCAGTTTCAATACAGACCGATAGGCTTTTGCCCGCCCAAGACTTTTTTAAATGTTGATGAAGATGTGACCATGAGAACTGCTTCATCATCAATTACGTCACAACAAAATGTCTATTTAAATAAAATTACTATTAATGACGAGCTTCAAAATAACTTTGAAGATAGACCAAATTTTCATACAAAAGTCATTCAAATCGTAAACGCCGGTAAATCTAAGGTCAATAATACAAGTCAACTAAAATCTTTATCTAAATCAAAGACTTCCATTTTTACAATAAATTTAAATAAAAGAAAAATCAAAGCCAAATACAAATATAAAAAGACAGTTGTTAAAGTTCAGTTAGAACGTAATGTGGTTCCCATAAAACTAAAAAAAAAGATAGCAAAAAAAAAAAGGGCTCGCAAACCTCTTGACTTTTGAAGTTAGTTAATTTGTGTAGTTTTTATTGGTAGTAATAATAAAATAAAAACTTCAGAATAATACTATTTTTTCATAACACAATTGTTTGAAATTTAAAACATTTGTGTTAAATAAAAATATGCAGCTACTATATTATTATTCTTTGTAAGCATAAATTTTATAAAATGTTATTTCATTTTGTCTCCATTGAAACTAACATAATGTAAAATTGATTTACGTAGTCAATTTAAACACAGTTATTGATGGCAAATTATTATGTGAAACTGCCCATATTTTACTTATGTATACTGTAAAATTGATATGTTATTAACTCATTATATTCTCATGTTTAGCTTTAAACTGTATTGTTATTTTTATGTAATTAGTTGTTTAGTTACCTATTAATAATGTAATAATTAGAAATTGTAATACCTATCCATTAACCATTCTTATAATTACTAACTTATCCCAAATTTCCTTATCTCAAAGTAGAAAAAATATGATATCGCCAAACGAGAGTTAATAAGAAGAAAAAGACAATACCACCTAATTGACAAAAGGCCAACACACAAAAAATTTGCTCATGAGATGAATATAAAAAACGGTTCTTGTCAGCTGTTTTAAGCGTAAATGAAACAAGGATACTACACAAAGGATATGATTAAGGATCGTAAACTACTACAATAAAATAACCCAAATTCAAAGATGAAGTTTTCAATATTACAAAAAAATGAGACACGTTCCAGAGTTGCATCTACGAAAGCTGATCTTCACGTTATAAAAGTGCAAAGTGTTAAAGTGAAACCTAAATGAAAATAATCTGCGTTGATAGTACAAATATGCAAGTGTCGTTAAAATCAAATATATTTCTGTACGCGATTGTCTTTGATTGTAATTAGCAATAATTTTACTATTAAGAATTTAGTTTTTTCAATATGTTTATCATTGTAATATCAATTTATAGTGTTAATTTTAATTTTATCGAAGTTTTCGAAAACACAGATCTTCTGAGCTTTTCCGATAACTTCGATCTAAGGGGGGAAGAGTTATATATCAGCAAGTAATACCATAATAAATAATATAATTGATTTCTACAGTTAGACGCCACGCCGTCATCACCTTACTTATTCAAACCTTTTAATTTTTTGTCTTTACTTACAAGTGCTAGCCATAACTCATTCCCTCGTCACCCTTGTTTTTATATTTGACTTTTTTGTGTATTTTCGATGGTCTCGCTTCATGTGACCAGCATTATTAGTTAAGGATTAGAATAGGCACGACATAAACTCTGTCGTCTTAGGTTAAGTTAAAATATTGTAAACGATTGAAATAAAATCTTTCAGGTTTACAAAATAAATAATTTTAATTTAATAAAACCGCTCCCGAATCTTAACTACCTAGTGGTGGCTACGACTTAGGTAACACAAGCTAAATAAAGCTTTTTAAGTTTAAAAGCTTTATTTAAACATTAGTGAGAGAGGTCCAACCCAACGACCAAATCCTCCGGCTACTCTGGCCAAGTATGTATAAGTGCTTTTTCAGTGGAGACTTAAAGACCTGGACGTACTTAATGGATGGATGGATGTACTTAAGACTAAGTTATATTTAGCTGTAAGAAAATAAGACAAACAAAAAGATACAATTAAAGGTGAGTATGACTTGAAAATAAAAGTGCAATGCCGATCGCTGTCATTTAGTTGATTAGCCAAAAATGATTTTATCTGTCTGTTCTCGCCTACAGGCATTTTAACTGATTTTGACGAAAATTGAGGCTAAAGTTCCCTGATTTTTTTATCGAAAAGTCGATCGCGATTTTTGATTGGGGGAATAGAGGGGGAAAAGGGAGGGAACTTTGCTGTAGCGTTATTTATTGACAGATTTCTATCAGATTATAGAGGCATACTAGACTAAGGACTTCATTCTACACCAAATGTTTTTTTTTTACTTATAACTAGCTTCCGCTCGCGGCTTCTCCCGCGTGGATGTCGGTTATAGCGAGTTTTTCTTCTAATATTTTTAAGTTGTATTAAGATTTATTTTAGTTAGTTTAGATTTTTTTTGTAAGATAAATTGTTTAAAACTATATATTTGGTCAATTCACAAGAAAAATAAAACGGCAAATAGGCAATTCTCATTATTCCTTTTTAGATTTTCTTGGTAAACGTCGGTGTAAAAAAATGTAAAGTAAATTAGTTGCATTTCTGTACACATGAATATACGAGTATAATAAATAATTGCAAACACGACACGCCGCCGAGCGATTATTACGTAGGGTTGTCAGGCGTCCGGATAAAGCCGGACACAGTCAGGTTTTTTGTTTGCGTGTCCGGCGAAAGTCCTGTCTGGCTTGTGTTAGGCCTTTAAGACCTTTTTTTACATTTGTTATGTCTTTGGTTGATGCTTCGCTCGCTTATCTATAAGCTATTCACAAATTAAAGATGTCCAGCCTTTTACCCAAAATGTCCGGCTAAACTGACTGGACTATCAGCCTTTTCGGTTTCAAGACCTGACTACCCTAAAAGCAGTCAGTTATTTGTATAAATGGTAGGTAACAATAAGGAATATGCATGTAATACTAATCCTGCTCATATTTTTATTTTACAATTTCTATTAATACGTTAACCACGCCTGGCTAATTATTTTTCTTATTGACTCTTATTTTGATTAGAAATAAATTATTGAAAATATGCAAATATTGCGCGGGAACTTTTGACAAACAAAAGGGAAATGACGACAAAGTTCACAAAAAGGAAATGACAAGTTCGGGTGCGTTCGGTAGGACTGTCCGTCCATGTAGTTTGACTATCGATGACATTCGAAATGTATGTACTTTTATATAGAGGTTTAACAAACATCACTGGCTGATAATATGGAAAGTACCCAAAAAAGAAAAACATGCGTTGACAGCTTCTGTCTCTAGCGGATATTGCAGACTTTGACGTTATATTTTAAAATGGCGTGTTTTAGTTGTTATAATCTACTTGCTATTTTAATATTTATTTCCTACACCATATACATGTTTTTCGGTACTGATTTATTTGTTGCGGCTATTTCTCGACGAGGACTATCGATTAAAAATATTAAAAAAATGCATGCATACTCTCTATTTGTGCTTGTAGTAGCTAATTATCTTCGACTTTTATTGTTAGGCTTCGTAGTACGAGTAAACACATAATTCTTATAGATAATACCTGCATTATAATGAAGCTCCAAGTAGGTACCTTGGTTGCCTGGAAGAGATTGCAGTGGCGATAAGGTCGCCTTTTGACATTTGTTTTATGTTTTATATTGCCCTGTATTATAATGTTTTGCTGCAAGAAAGATTTTAACTAACGAAATATATTTTTTAGTAATTCTACTTTATATCAATTTTCTTTAAAATATGAATTAAATGTACTTATAACATTGAAATTTTGATAAAATTTAAATTATATTCGAGGTTTCCCGTGACCGTGGCTGGAAACTATCTGGCACACAGAATCAGCGCTGCCATACAACGTGGCAATGCTGCCAGCCTTTGGCCACGCTGCCGAGGGGTAATATTTTAGTGGGAGTACACAAGTGTCGCCGGATAAATTCCCTAAAGTCTTCGCATTGCTCTTCTAATTTTGTGATCACGTAATTCCGGCACGATTGCACTCTTGCACATTTAAATCAAGATCCGCTAGATGACAAAAAGTCGAATCAGACACTTTTTTCTAAATGTCAAAACAAACATTTTTTATGGGATTTGTATGAAATACAAAAGCGTGACGTCAAAGATATTTAGAGTCAAATAGCGCTCTTAATATCAGTTTTTCTGCATTAAAAAATCTAAAATCATGTTGAAAATGTACTCGTATATGATCAATGATAAGTGACACTATTTTGTGACGTTTTATTATCTTAACACTACCAAATAATTTATTTTTTACCCAGTCATCTACCAAATTTCTATTCAAGGCGAGGTAGTTGTAGATAGACCCTTCCCAATTTTCCTTTCACGCCTTTAGCGGCTTTTTAATATAAAAAACATAAAAGAATGACATTAAAATCAAACTAAATAAAGATAATTCGTTTTCATTTTCGTGCGTGTTGTGGACGATATGCGATCTTTTTAACCGACTTCAAAAAAGGAGGAGGTTATCAATTCGACTGTATGTATTTTTTTTATGTATGTTTGTTACGCAATATCTTCGCCAATTGTTTACCGGTTTTGATGATTCTTTTTTTATTTGAAAGCCTTTACTAGAAAGTTGATCCCATTTTAATTTAGTGAAGATATGATGAAGAACTTTGGAGATATGGAAGAAACTAATAAAAAAATTGAAGTCTTGTTTTTTTTGTTAAAAATTTAATTGTTATTCTCCTTGCGTTTTGGACCAGTTTGAAAATTCTGATGTGAGGATTTCAGGAATTAACCACTCCAGCTCGAGGCTAATCTAATAAATGCGGCTTCTTTTAATAACACTCATCGTATTTTTATAAACTTACGTCCTCTTCGGGTCAATAAAAGGCATATTTGTACGCGCACGGGGAAGTAAATGCTACTTGCAGCTCGGGAGGCGTAAATTACCTTTATTACTTCAATGGATAAAAGAAAAATGTAATGTAAAAACATATAAAGAGGCTAAGAACATAGCGGTTGAATGAGAAACTTGGAAAGCACTCCACCGACAAGAGCGTTGCTCTTAAGAGCGCGTACTACCCTAAAGTTCTTAGAGCGATCTTAAATATAATAAATATTAACGAAATACTCACTTTGAAATATAAACACAGCAAAGTTCAGGACTAACTCTAAACATAATAAGTTTCGAAAACACGATTGCTTAAAATTTTCTCGATAGAAAAACATTGCAAAGTTGCCTCCAAATCACCTCAGAATTATACTAAAACAGAAAGTATTCAAGAAATACAATAATGTAGCACTTGTAACTTTGGATTATAATTGTATTAAACATAAGGCAGACGTCATATGTCTTACTTTTTAAATAACTCTTAAATATTCATTGTAAAACGAAAAAAAACTCAAAACCAGAACCAGCCTCATTGACCCAACCCGATTCCCGACGCCCCGCATGGCTCGCTGTCTCGCTTCGGCTTTGTGTGCGTGGAAGCGGGAGCAAAATTTAGATTATTGACATCAGGCGCCCTCTTAAATACAAGAAGAACTTCAATGTATAAGTTCTCAATATAAACGTAACGTACGAATACTATTTAGTTTGTGTGATGCTCGTGAAAAGGCACGAGCATCACACAAACTAAATAGTATTCGTACGTTACAAACTAAATAGTTTGACAACCTAAGCAAATTATATAATTCCGTTTGAGGCGTAGCGGCTCGTGTAAAGTGTTCGTGTAATTAATGTTGAAATTAAGGCTGCAGACACGGTTTGTGGCAAACTGACAACTTCGAGTTCGCAAATCCCTATCTCTGTTTTCAAAATGTAGTTACATTTGATTCTGAAACTTTTTTCGTGTAACCTAGAGGCTGAAACGATTTTGGCCGGTGGAAAGTTAAAAGCAAATTATGAGGACGGTAAAATAAGGAGGAAGAGCCCAAGGTGATTGTTACATCGTGTTAATTAAATAACGCAAGACCTCTCAGACGGTACCGCAGCCCACGAAACTAAACTACTTTTGTTCAATAACTTTCACGAAATCGAAAAAAAAATCGGATTTTCATATAAATTGACAGAGCTGATCAGTTTGTATGAAAATTCAATTTTTTTTTTAGTTTCGTAAAATTTGTTGAACAGAAGTTGTTCAGTTTGATGGGCTGAGGTTCATCTGAGAGATTTTGCGTTATATAATTAATACGATGTATATGTGATCTCAAACATTCTTTATCGCTGCCCGAGGTGTGTTTAAAATTTCACGTCTTCCCGAGAATTTTCCGCCTTGTATATTAGTAACCTAGGTTTCTGTGCCTACTTGGGTACGTACAAATTACATTTAAGAGTCAGGCTTTTGTCGATGTAATTTTGTGGAAAGACATGCACTCAATGACGATTCTTGGCAGAAACAACGGAGTTGTTTCCCATTGCCTTCTCCATTTCACACACTAGTAAACTTAATAGTCACTTCACTAGTGTGCATGTTTCCTCACGATGTATTCCTTCACCGGAAGCAGTGAGGATCGAACTTGTACCTCACACAGACGTACATCCATTTGGAGCTCGGTGGCCCGGTGGGAGTACGCATTGCTAGCGTTTTCACAAGTTAAGCAAACCCGGGCGTGGTCCGTACTTGGATGGGTGACCACAAGTGGTACAAAAATTACCGTTGGTCCCGGCTGTCATTGTATGGCAATCGTCAAACTATGTCAGATGCCTTTAGGCAGCTTGAAAATTCGGACACCAATGTTGGTCACTTACATACACGAAAAACAAATAAACGGGCAAGTGCGAGTCGAACTCGTACATGGAGGGATCCGTACTTCCATACAATGTTGTAAAACGCTGAAGAAAACGTTTCTTGTATGACGACCCCATTAATTTTTAACTTTATCTTATTTTTAGTATTATTGTATTATTATTGTATTAGTAGTATTATGTTATAGTAGCCATAGTAATAGATAATCTGTGTAAATTTTAAGTATCTAGGTAATGCCATTACAAAGATCAAGTTAAAAACGCTGAAAAAAACACGTTTCTTGTATGACGACCCCCTTTAATTTTTAACATTATCTCATTTTTAGTATTTGTTGTTATAGCGGCCATAGCAATACATAATCTGTAAAAATTTCAAGTGTCTAGCTATCAGGGTTCAAGAGATAGAGCCCTGTGACAGACGGACAGACGGACTGACAGCGGAGTCTCAGTAATATGGTCCCGTTTGCACCCTTCGGGTACGGAACCCTAAAAGAAACAAACGTACCTACATCCAGTGGCCACCACCGCTTCACCTAGGTATAGTTGCATAAATAAATAAAATAATGCGCTGTTAACATCGAGTCAACCGATTCGGATTCCCGTTTTGTATAGTATACTGACAGGAAACACGGTTCACTACTTTCTGCGATCGTCCCGTTTTCAAACACCGATAGTTGTTTTTTACTCGATTCCAACAAACGAAAGCGGATCAATATATTTTTAGTTTTGTTCTGTTGCCTGATGCACCCGGAAATCTGAGTTCAGATTGCCATAAAGCCTTGCGAAGGAGGCACTATAGGCAGAGGACTCGTCGGATAATTTTTCATTTTTTTAACTTTACATTGGGTAGATGACGGAGTCAAAAATAAATTATTTGGTACTTAATAGAACTAATAAAGCGTCACAAAATACCTCTAGTGTCACTTGTCATTGATCATATCCATTTTCAACATGATTTTAGATTCATTAAAGCAGAAAAACTGATATTAAGAGCGCTTTTTGACTCCAAAAAACTATTACGTCACGGTTGTGATTTTCATACAAATCTCATAGAGAATGTTTAGAAAAAAGTGACTTGATGGAAACTAGCGGATTCACTCTAACAATGTTAAAATAATTATGCATAATAACCATATATTCATGCTTTAAAATGCGTGAGTATTATGTGATGAGGAAATTCTTCAGGGTGATTCGAAGTCACGATAGCACAATGGAAGTGCACTCACGGTACAAACTTGAGGAGCGTAAGTTCGAATCTCAATCGTCGTTTAATTTGGATGAGAAAAATCCTAAACATTTACTATGTTTACATTTACTAGGTACTGATATCTGAAAAGCCTTTAACACTTATTTTTACTCAGTATTCGAAGATCGAAGAGAGTGGGCAATGTTCGTCGTCATCTATAACTATAACTGAGGTATATGAAGAACGTGTGAAAGTACTCACTCTGTCGATGTGAATGAAATTTATTTAGATAAAGATATGGTGTTTAAGGAATTACAGTCAGTAAATGTAAATAAGGGACCATAGTTCCTTATTATAAGTACCGGGTAAATTGCATCCGCTTCTGCAGGCGCGGATACGATTCAACCAGTACTTATTCGAATTTGTGCTGAAAAACTAGTTACTCCTATTTACGAGTACATTATTTTCAAAACCTTATTAAAAACGGGTGTTTTTCCTTTCCTCTGGAAGAAGGCTTTAACAACACCCATACATAAAAGTAATAGACAGATTTAGTGACTGAATATAGAGAGATAATATGGAAAATATTGTGACTGGTCAAATGACATACGTAACAAACACGACATGCATGCAGCATGGTTTCTTCAAAGGGCGTTCTAGATGTTCTGGCGAACAAAGACTTGGGAAAAAAAGAAAGAACTTTTCAAAGGCTTGGGACAAAATAAATCACGATTTACTTATAAAAAGACTGATGATAGGTACACTATACTTGTCTGGCCATAAATACAAAAGAATAGGGTGGTAAAATCGAAAGAACTACTGAAGCGGTACGCAAAGGGAGGTCAGAAAAATTTTGTTTACGGATAAGATTTTTTTTTACAATTGAGCAACATGTTAACAAACAAAATGACCGTATTTATGCTCAAAGCTCTAAGAAAGCTTCTCAATTAGTCGGCAGAGTGCAATGTGGGCATTATCCAACTTCAGTGATAGTTTGGTGGGGTGTTAGCTACGAGTATGAAGGAGTGACTGAGCCATACTTTTGTGAATAAAACCGGCCAAGTGCGAGTTAAACTCGCGTGGAGAGGGTTCCATTTAATTGATTGAATTCTTATAGTATTCCTAGTATTCCTGTAATCTAGCAATGAACTATATTTTGTATTTTTTTCAAAATTTTAGGCTCAGTAGTTTTGGAGATCAGGGGGGGAATGGTAAATTTTCGTCTTCTTTCATGAATAAAATCAAAACTTTTTATTTTACAATTATAACAAAAATATATTTGATATCCTCATAACGAGCCCTTTCATTTGATATATAACATAGTAAGGTATGCAAAACATTTTTTTTCAATTTCCTAATTTGTCCCCCAAAAATGACCCATATTTTAAAAAAATATTTATTTACTTTGCACATATGTGTTTGGGTCATAGGATTACACCATTCTACTAAATTTCACCTGATTTGGTCCAGTAGATTCGGAGCAAATCGGCTGTGACAGACGGACGGACAGACAGACGCAAGAGTGATCCTATAAGGGTTCCGTTTTTTTAATTTTTTGTACGCAACCTTAAAAAGGTATCAAAACATCGGCACAAGTGTATCAAGATACCATTCTTGAGAAGGTAACAACACCATGTTCAATAACCAAGAATGGTCCTTCCAGCAAGACTCGGCACAAGGTCACAAAGCTCGGTCCACGCGGTCTTAGTTGGAATCGAACGTTTCCGACTTCATCAAAGCTGAAGACTTGCCGTCGTCTAGTCCCGATCTTAATCCGCTGGATTATGATTTATGGTCAGTTTTAAAAAGTACGGCTTGCTCTAAACGTCATGATAATTTGGAGTCCCTAAAACAATCCATACGATTGGCAGTGAAGAATTTTCCCATGGAAAGAGTGCGTGCTTCTATTGATAACTGGCCTCAAGGTTTAAAGGAAGCTTTTTATATTTTAAATTGTTTTATATTTATGTATTAAACTAACGCATTGTAAAAGTAATAAATGTTATTAGCAATAGAAAAATATTTTTTTTTTCTTTTTAGAATATTTATGGCTAGACTAGGTACATAGAACACTTTTAAGGTGGATAGAGTCATATATAAGAAATCGTAGTCAAGCATTTAGTCTGAAAGGTTATTGCTCTGAATATCGGTCTATTCCGTCAGGTATTCCCCAAGGATCCCACTTAGGTCATCCTACTGCGATAGCCAAACGATTTTAAATCTTGGGAAATGACATGTAATAACATTCACACGTAAAAAGAACGTGTTTAACGGGTAAACATTGTTATACGTGGAATAATAGCCCTTTGATAAGAGTGAATCACACACGTGACCTAGGCATAATAATGGTTGACAAATTGTCTTTTAATCTTCATATAGACTCAATTACACAGAAAGCTTATAAAAACTTAGGTTTTATCAACAAAGTTACTAGGCGTTTCGCTAATACAACTAATCTTATGGTTCTTCACTTTTCTTTAGTTCTAGATCTATATTTGGGTGCATGCTATGGCTATGGCTCGTAACATCAGTTACGAGCCTTATGTGGGTAGAATAGAAAAAATCGTGTATTATCGTATAGTAATGGCCGTAGATCGGTCAAAATTGCAGATATCTCTATTAAAGGGTGTCAAAATGTGCAGGGTGCGAAGACCTATTAAATTTTAAAAAGGGGTAAGGGTATAGTTTTTGAGAATTTCGAAAAAAATTGATATTTTTGCGACTTGCCAGGCAAAAATGAGAATAACTTATTTTCGGGGGCCTTAATCAAAATTCGGAAAAAAATATAATGTGGAGATATAATTGAGCTATAATATAGGCCCATTGGGTAAATGATCGGACGAAAGATGTGGGCTGTGGAGGTTCCCAAATATGGGAGTGGTTTATAAACTCGTATGAAAATGCAACGACAAATATTTTTAGGCTACTAGAGTTGTGTTATTTCTTTATTTCTAAGAGCTGCGTGAAGCGTGAAATGTGTTTTTTTATGTAAGCGCCATTTATTTTTTAACCGACTTCAAAAAAGGAGGAGGTTATCAATTCGACTATGTTTTTTTTTAGATGTATGTTACGCGATATCTTCGCCAATTGTGAACCGATTTTGATGATTCTTTTTTTATTTGAAAGCCTTTGAAGCCGTGAAGATATGATGAAGAACTTTGGAGATATAGAAGAAACTCCTTAAAAAAATTGAAGTCGGTTGTTTTTTTTTGTTAAAAAATTAATTATTGGGTAATCAATTGAATTCCTGTAATGTACACTGAAATATTACTTACTTAAACTTTACCTACACTCTTTACTACATACATAATTTACTCTTTAATACATACATAATAACTTACCAACATAATTGGGTGCCCTCTTCAAACTGAAGTTAGAGTATAGCAGGCAAAATAATAGATAAATTATAAGGACAAATCACACAGATTGAGCTAGCCCCAAACTAAGTTTAAACTTGTATTACGGGATAATGTTTCAACGATACTTTATAATAAATCTAATTACTTAATACATACATATATAGATAAACACAAAAGACAATTTGAAAAAGGCCCCTGTGCCGACGTGCCCTGGCCGGGGATCGGACCCAGAAGCCCAGAACCTCCGGAGTGCCGGACTAGCGTGGTAACCAATACGTAGGAGGTCGTCAAACTAATTAACTAAAACCTTTACTTAAGAAAGGTACGTACAAACCTACCTACGAGAAGATAATGGGTGTGAATGTGAAATTGATTTAGTCTCATTGGTGGGAGTTTTCTTTCTCAATCTCAATAGATGTTTTGAAAAACTTTATTTGTTATTCATAAATACATATACATACGGAAGCGTTGATGTGACGACTTAAAACAGTATGAAAATAATTGGTTGCAAGTCGTATTTGATTGTGATAAGTGGAGGAACATGGAGGGGAGACCTGGCCCAGCAATGGTACAATGTAGGTTATAACAATACATACATACATAAATTCTTTCACGTGTATATAGTTCATTTGCTAAAATGGTGTGCATGCTGTCGGTTTGCCACAAAGGCCGCGTCTTAAAAAAATCCAATGCCGCCTTTGTCGGTATTTCAGCCAATTGAACGAATAGACTATACATTCAGTATAACTTACTTAGTAACAACACTATGTTATACCACAGTATAAATAATACTAACGTACAGAAGTCTCACTCAGCAAAGAAATTCAAAGAAATATCTACTTAATGTGGCTAGCGATATGGTTTAATTTAGCTCACGTCAGAACTCAGCACCTTTTCGTATAGATACCTAGACATCCATTGCACTAAACGGGGAGTGACACAGGCCTGGTTATACCAAGACGAGTTAAAAATATACAATACAGACATGAAAGAGAGCTTTCGACTAAAAAGCGCTGCAGCTATTAGATCGAGACGTGCTTCGTAATATATTATAACTAGTACTCGACATTCATTAATGTGACATAGACATAGGTCTATCTCGTCTTAGCGTATTTCCTGTTGCATCCTCAGATATATTATATATATGCGAAGCCTCCGAGCTTCGGCTTTCCAGCCTTTTCTTTCCCACTTCGCACGGTCTTGAGCATCCTTGGTTGTAAGACCGTTTAATATAGACCCCTATCATCATCATCATCATCATTTCAGCAGCACAACGTCCACTGCTGGACATAGGCCTCTCCTAAGGTTTTCCAAAATGATGATGCAGGCCGCTCTAGATCGGTGATTTTGGAAAATAGACCCCTATATTATAACTAAATTTATGGTTATGGAATTACCGCGAAACACCTCTCGAGGCCTCTTAACTCGACGGTGAGTTAATAACACCGATTAAGAGAAGACCTAACAGCGCTGGTTCAGTCATGCTGAGACCACTTAGTGCAACCTGATACTAAACGGCGGCTAAAAACAAGTACATAATTATTAAAACAAAACAAACTGCGTAAAAATGTCTAACTTTGAATGTAGCAAAAAGATACAACCAGCAGTATGCCTAGGATGCACCCGGGAACACGAACAAATAAACGTGGTTATTTGTTGCATTTTAACCGCCTTCAAATAAGGGGAGGTTCTCAATTCGTCGGAATCATTTTATGATTTTTTATGTATGTTCCCCGAATACTCGAAGACGTCTGGAAAATTATTTTTTGTTTGGATGGGTAAACTTGTGAAGTGGTACCATAGGAACTTTATTGAAATAGGTTGAGTAGTTTGGTGTTATTAAGGTGAAAAAGTCGGATTTTAGATTTGAAAAATTTTATAGCAGGTCTTTTTACAATAAAATATTTAACTTGTATACATTTTCGTAATCCTTTTATAAAATTCCTTTTTATTGATACCTTACTTGACAGGTTTTTTAAATACATTCATACATACTTTACATACACTCGAAAAAATAACCCTCCTTAAGGCGCAGTCGGGTAAAAAAATGTATAGCGTTAATTCCCCTAAAAAACAATAACTTAGTTATAGGAATCTATATTAAAATTCATAAACGAATGTGCTCATTTAATCACATAATCATTAAAATCCATGTCTCTTTAATTTGAATAATTTCAAATTGTACAACGATAAAAAAATATATAATTAACAACCAAAATTTTAATACTCGTAAAAGTTAAATTATTTAGTGATGATGCAACGTCGTTAAAAGTAGTTATATTAAAACTTTTTTCATTAGAGAAAATAAGAGCACGTGCTATCGATCTGTTTACATACAACCGGCTAAGCCGGGGGGTAACGGTATGGGGCGACGAAATGAAAGCAATATTGTTTGTTTTGAGTCGTGTGCTCTCGGGCGCCACCTCGAACTAAACGCTGCCCCCGCGGTGTTTGTGCCCCATACAAAAAATAAAGTATGGAAATAGGGCTAAAGAGTACCGCGGCTGTTTGCGCCAGCCGCGGTAAGTTCAAACAACGCCAAGTACCTACGCGCCTACTAGCCAAGTTGTTACTTTGGTCAACGCCTTGATCCTAGGCCTGTCTCCCGGACGGCGCGATGGACAACGTCCCAGCTATTGTGTATGCTATTCATTTGCTAAATTGGTGTGCATGCCATCGGCGCGCCACATAGGCCGCGTATTTGTACTCGTAAAAGCCGATGCCGCCTTTGAAGCCCTTTTATCCAGTTGAACGAAATAGACTGTAATAGACTCAATGCAAATTTGGTGTAGGCATGTGTATGTGTAGGGATATATTTTTGCATAAACATTATTAAAGGCCAAAGCATTCTATTATTTATTAGTGTGAAAGCCATTCTGTTGGCGTGGCCTACGAGTATCTCACCCCTCTGTAAAGGACTGTATCTCCGTTGCATTGTATTGCACGCAGCGATATCATCATAATTCCTAGGCCTATCTCCCGGACGGCGCGGGCGCGTTGGACACGGCCCCAGCTGCTATTGTATATGCTTACTCACTGCAAGTTTGGTATACATCGTGTTAATGAAAGAACGCAAAATATGATGGTACCTCAGCCCATGTAACTGAACAACTTTTGTTGAACAATTTTCACGAAACTAAAAAATAATTTGAATTTTCATACAAACTGATCAGCTGATCGAGTAAATTTGTATGAAAATCCGCAATTTTTTTTGGATTTCGTGAAAGTTGTTGATCAAAAGTTGTTCAGTTTCATGTGCTGAGGTACCATCTGAGAGGTTTTTCGTTCTTTCATTAACACGATGTAGTCATGTGTTGTATAGGGATGTACTTCTGCATAAATCCTAGTCCATTAGAACCCAAATTCTGCATAAATCCTAGTCCATTGGAACCCAAACATTGTCTTTTTTATTATTGTCAGTTAACCTCAGATAAATAGGTTTGCCACATTAGTGTACTCGAAGATAGGTGTGTAACGATGCTGCATGCATCATGTCCAAACCTCCTTTCTTCATCTCATACTGTCCGTTTTTTATTCTTCATTTCATTTCAAATTCCCTTTCATTCCATTTTCAAATCATTGACTGATCCCTTTATATTCATTCCACCATCATCTCTGAAGCTGATCGCTCACCTCTCTCTTTCTGTTGTACCTTATTAAATATTATTCTTTTATAACAGTCTCTTATACTCCGTATTCTTATGTAACAGTCTGTATCAGATAATTAATTATAATAATCTGTGTTGTTATCGAGTTTATTCTCCACTCCTACTACCTATCTTCTATGTGGGAACTCGCCTAGAGCACCGGGACAGGTAGAGGTCTCACAGGTGTAGCAAGTTTACTCAATAGTTACCGAATATTTATTCGGGAATAAATAAATAGTGGTGCTATGATGGATTTACGGATGGACTTACAAGGAGCTTTGACAGAACGTGCGAAAAAAACCGTTCACGCAAATAAGGCGCATATGAAGTATTGTACAGGACGTTGAAGAGGAAGCAAAGGGTTCTAGTGTTCCGGCGGATACGAAAATTACCAATAATGAAGTTCTGAATTTTTTTTATAGGTTTTCATTAGTACATGACAAAACACACACTGTCGGTATCACGTTTTAGGACACGGTGCGTGCGGTAAGCGTACTCGATAGAGTTCGGCGTTAACCCCTATTATAATGATTGGAAATGCAAATAGGTGGGTTCGTGACAGCCTGTAGCCACTAGTGTGGATAATCAAAAGGTTACTACGTAACTTTAATTAACAAAGAGCTGGTGCGCATTTTAGCTAAATTCTGAGCCTGGCATTCAGCGCGGGAACTAACTTTTATCGTCGCACACCGAGCGCAGCGATTTGGGATCTTTTTTAGGGTTCCGTAGTCCACAAGTAACCCTTATAGCTTCGTCATGTGTCCATCCGTCCGTTCGTCCTTTCGGGCTCGTACTCCGCCGCTACTGCACCGATTGTCACGAAAATTGGTGGTATATACCTCAAAGTATGTACTTTCAATTATAACTATAGCGGTCTCGGTATCATAGATTTTTTAATAGGTACGTCATAAATCGTTAAGTTTATATTCTTAATTTTAATAATGTTATCAGTAATTGTATACCTATATATTGGTTTATTGTGAAATATATGAGTAAAAACTTAAATTAATTAATATTTTGGATAATGTAACTGGTAATGTAATTGATAATTAATGAAAGTCGATGAACAGCTGTGGTTTATACGAAAAGTAGTAAGCAGTAAGTTTAATAAAGAATTTGTAACTCAACATAGTACATATGACGCAGTTGGATGGTTGAACCTCTAGTTGTTTTTCATTACAGCTCGGTTTTGTTAAACAGCTAAATATTGTTCAGTTGGATTGTCAATGTGGCACGTTTAACAAACCAGCTAACCACGTATAGACTGCAGAATAGGTTATTTGCAGTAGTTCATTGTTATTTTTTATCACGCATGGCATTAAAATAAAACCTCAATTCAACTTCTAACTATGTAATCTAGTCTCCAACATCATAGTACACCATTAACGAATGATACACAGTTCAATGCAAGTGGATACAGAAAAGTTTGTTAATGCGACATAATCTCAATGGCGTAGCGGTTTTTCTTTGATTTACGTTAATTCTCCATCTAAACAAAAGGTGGGCGTTGAAATAACAATATGGGAACCAAGCTGAAGATCTGCTTTATTCTTCTTATTCATTTGCAGTCCAAAATCAAACGATGCCTCAGGTATCTCTCGATGAAAACAGCTTACTCTCGGAACGCTGTGGAGAATTCGGAACTAAAATCTACAATCTTACGTCTTGCGCCGCGGCATTGATGAATACAAATCGTTTATGCCATTCTGCGTATGAAAGTTCAGTTATTTAACGCTGTTTTACGAAACCTAGCTGTAATGCCAAACAGCTAGAGGTTTAGTGAATTAGCGAATCATACCATTGTAACAACCGGCTAACCTACCTAATGAAATTCTATTTTTTTTCTGCTTACTTAACTTACTTAGTTAAACCTAACCTAAAAGACCTAGGTACTAGAGTCTAGAACAAAACTTATAATTACCTATATGTCCTAATAAGCAAATGATTTATTATTTTAGTCTTTTTAAAACCTATTATGCTATAATTTTTATCTAGAACTTAACTAAAAATAACTATCTGGATACTAACAAACCTATTATTTTAAAATCTTGTTATCTGTATCGTCCTGAACATGGCTGTGTCTGATTAGTGTATTGGCTGTAATCGTTAAATCTAGGACCCAAGTTGTTAAGAATAGCAACCTAAATTCTGTTGTAACACGTTTAATTTACTTACTTATTATATATGCTTATATACTATAAAATTGACTTAATTTTATTTGGTTTAGGACTTATTTAGTGACAAACTAATATGAACGCCCTGAAATTACACTTGTAAATTTATTGTTAATTTGCTTTTGAGGTCGGTATAAATTATATAAATCCTAGTATAAAATTTGAGAAACCTATTGTTATATTAGTTTTTAGAGTTCCTAGTGTTTGATGTTTGATAAAAGTCCTAAGAAATTCGATAGCGTAATTGACTTTAGGTTTCAGTATTAAATAAAGGAAAACTGTAGTTTAAGTTCTTGGAGTAAATAATTTATTTAATATGGTTGATTTTTAGTAATTACTGAATACTGTTTATTTAATTATGTATTAATTAATAAAAGTATTATGGAGATTTATTTTATCAAAATTTATACTATATTTTAAGTTTGTTTCCTAGTTGGATTTGACCTGAAGTATGTTTCGCTTTATAAATATGTAGATATAATTATGTATATAGAAATATATATATATATCTATAATAATAAGAAGCTCAGCATTATTTTATATGGCTAAAAAGAGTGGCCCCTCCGTACGCCAGACTCCAGTAGGATACAACCAAGTGACTTGGACTTCCTTCCTGCCTTGGGTCAGCAAATATAGTGCTCAGATTTTTTTTAGACAAATATATTTAAATTAAATGAGCCTTTACTGGCTAGAGACATAAAAGAGGACGCAAGTAAAGTCTTGCCAAGCGATATCAACCGCTTCAGAACTTGTAATTTCTACATAGTTCCGGACTGAGCTATGATTTTAATCATTACTTCAAATCGGTTGGTATCTTAAATACTTTAAGAGTATACTACTCAACAATATAAGTAGTCTGTCTTGTCAGTAGTAGTTGGTCAAATCATGCAACGTACCTACGATCCGCTATTATTGATGTGTTAGATTTAAACACTATTTATCTAATTTAGTACTTCATTCAATTTCTATTCAATATTCAAATAAATAGAAATTATTATAGTTGGTAAAATATTCGAATTGATCGTAAAATGTATTTTAGTTTGACTAATGGTAAAAATAGACAAATCAAAACTGACTATGTCAATATTATACTGAGATAAAAGCCTTTAGGTTTATTTCCACTTTATATGTATTAAATAAATAGGGAAATACTAAAGATAAATGGATAAAACAAAGATATTTACCCATTATTTTGACAAAACAATGATATATTAAAATATACTTATATAATAGTTTATTGTGTAGTATGTAAATACAGGAATTAAGGGAGTTTATATATAATCTCATATGTAACCCTTTATATCATGTACGTTTATACATATCTTGTATGCAAATATTTTATAATTTACTCGTCTTAGTTTATCCAATATTTTATAATTAATTTTAAACCCCATTATCCTTTATTTTCTGCTATTTCCCCAAGATAAACTTATTTACTTTGCATTGAGTACAAACTTTTGTACTAAAATCTTTCGATTATAATACAACAAATGTTACAATAATAAAATATTTATCTTTATTCTATTACTCTAATCAGAAATACTTTCTTTTACTCCAAATTAGGGCGCCACCCTTAAATGCCCCTATAATACCGCCCTAGCTAAGTCCCAGTGATAAGGAACTGTGACCTACATTTCTCGTGCGCCGGAGTTCGACTTACGTTTTTCAACCCAACGCTCCGACAGAGCCCTGTCCATTTTCTTTTAACTTATGAAGTAAAATGTCAACCTTGTATGTAATATTTATGTAATAGATTCATATAAGACCATACAAGGTGTTGTATGAAAATAAATAGAATAATTGATTACCATATAACATAATTTCCTTCTTTTATTTTGACAAAGAAAGGAAAAATACTAATAAATTCAGTGTAACCTGACCATTACAAACAAATTATGTATAAACTTTATATATAGTTCAAAACATAACGAATATTTGTTTTGTTTTGATTTTTCTTTGCTGAGGATCGAACTCAGACAATCTAGTATTTATCTGTGATCTAGATTTAATTAACAGAACATTGTACAAAATTCCTTGTACTTTATTTATTTATTTTAATTTCTTTCTTCATCCTAGCATTCATCATTTCATCAGACATGATCCTTCGGTCCCACGGCCATGGACTCTGTCCATCTCGTCAAGGATAAAGACGTGATAATGATCTCCTATCATTTTCTATACAGAAAATGAACTCAGTTGATATTGGATATTATTTATGATCATTTACATACATTATAAATATTGGAATTTAATATAAAATCTAGTGAAATGATATATATAATTATATACAAAGAATAGTCTATAAATAAGTAACCAAATTACTGTGAACGATTATAAATTCTTTTCTCATAATAATAATTCATTCGACACCTAGCCTAGTCAGGCGAATTGTTTGTTTGAGTTTTTTTTTAATGTTTCAAACGAAATAAGAGTAGTACTCCGTCTCCATTAAAAACAATATTTACGACTTAGAAGGAGACAGACTAAACGTTATGAAATAGGACACGGCGCTACGCCCAATTTTTGCTTAGTTGATAAACACTTCCTGCGAACGATAATACAAAGACTTTTTTGATTCTGATGACGTACAAAGATTCATAGAATCAAATTCCAAGACCTGTTAGTTTCTTTATGTGATTTAAAATATTTGCGAATCATCATCATCATCATCATATCAGCCACAGGAAGTCCACTGCTAGACATAGCTCCCCAAGGATTTCCAAAACGACCGATCGGAAGCGAATGAATTTAAGGAATGCGAATTTGCGAATCGTCACACCATCCAAATGCGACACATACATGTTAGGACACGGGCGGTATTGAGAGCAAACTCCATGCAGTTCGACATTAACCCTTGTTTGATTGGATGTATTGTCGTACACTGTGTACCAATATCTATTGGAAATGCAAATACATAGGATAGTGTCAACTGCAGCATCTAGTGTGGAAAGTGATACAATACACAAGGCATCACGTCTTTATTTATAATGGGGCAGCATACAGAGCCCAGGGCTGCAGATTGTGGGCTACATAATATTCCTACCAATAATGCGAAAGTTTGTAAATTATTGTTTGGAATTAAAAGCTAATAGCGGAAAATATGATACTAGAACCTAAAAGATTGACGGTAAAGTCTGTGCCCCTGCCCTGCACAGACCGATGAAACACTAGCTGATGAGATGCTGTATTTGTCCCTCTTGGCAAGAGGGACAATTACAGCATCTCGTACACATCAACTTTTGTAATAATACAAAACGAGACTATACGACTTCCATGGCACGGGTTCATTGTCAAAAAAATCGTTGACCTAAAAGCATCTAACGTTTTTTTAAGGTACTCGTATCATCAACTTCACTTGAGATAATCCTTGTGTGAAGTTGATGATACCTTCAAAAAAAACTTTCCTATTGTGGTATATTCTTTAATATTGTCGGCTCTTAGACGCGCGCGCCCTCTCACTTCCGCCGCTCACAGCTTACTGAGCTGTTTACGACCGCACGTGCGCTAGAGATGACATAATGCTTCCTTCTCTTTCACTCACATACACTACATCCCTTCCTTATTTTATTAGTTTCTTTTTTCAGTTTTTTCTTTTACTTCGTAAATTTATTATTACCACGACTTCTAATAACAAAATTAACAATCAACTTAATTTTCTCATTTTATTTTTATTCTAGTCTTCTGAGTGATATTCTTAAATATCTTATTCTAAACTCGCTTCTACTGCAATTTCTAAATTCCGTCTATCAATCCCTTTGCTCACAGATTTCCATTCTCCCTCCACTTTTTTTTATGTGTTGCGTACCCATTGTGCGTTTCCTTTTATATAGTCCAATCCATTTCATAACACATCGCCTTTTCCAACTAAAAAGACATTCACCTTTATTGCTTCCTCTTTTAATGACTGACAGATTTCATTATTTATATATATATTCTTTTTTTTTTTTTTTAAGCATCAACAGCAAACTTTAGTAAATAAACATAATTACAAAGCCCTGGGAGAGACCTTCAGTCCAGCAGTGGGCCGACACAGGCCGACAAATAAGGGAAGAAATAATTACCCAAGCCTACCAATGAAATCAAGATTAAACATCACACAATCTTATTAATAAGATTGTACCTAAGGGGACTCTATGCCTATTAGAAAACCTCTCAATTCTCGGATGCACTTCGATTCCCAAATGATCGCGGATAAATAATCGAGTGGTTACAATATTGAACGTTCAAAATGTTAAACCCCTGGTTCGTCCAGCCAGCCAGACCCATCAAATAATACATTTAATCCTGTTAAGCATAAAATTTTATCAAAAATGTATCATATATAAGTGATATAGAGCGAGGCTATTGTTTTACGCAGCGGTTATCACGAACCATACGACGGCAATCCCTATTTCTTTCCTTTTATCACGCGTGGCATGGAGATAAAACCTCAATTCAACTTGTCACCATGTAATCCCGCCTCCGAAATCACAGAAACCAACAAGGAATGATACTCAGCTCGATTAAATTGGATTAGAACGAAGTGACCCATACTCCATGTTTGATATTAATATGTAGTAGATGCATTAATACCTCAATAGCGAAGCGGATTCTCACTTCACTTGTTCTACCCGCATTCCTCAACTTGCCGAAAGGTGGGCGTCGAACTAATAACTTAGAAACCCAGCCGAAGGTCTGCCCCACTCTTCTCGACTACTTGCATCTAACATTAACAAACGATGTCTCCGATATCTCTCGACAAAAACAGCCCATTCTCTGAACGCGCAGTGAAGTCAGGCAGAGGTCAGCCACACAACATCAAACTCAGCAGTATAGCTCGCACGTAAACATCAAAGAGATGCCAACCGCCAACTGAACACGTCCAAGCCGCGTCAGGCTACGCTTACATACGTCAAATTAGGGTTGAAGGGTAGCATGTAACAACATCTTAAGACACCCCATGGGGCCAAATTATGGGGCTTATGGGGCCCTGTGTAGTGTGTCTGGGAAGTGTCAACACTTCAAATGCCGTACGCCGTCATCGTGTAGCTAACCTTATGCCCAGGGTTACCATGCGTAAAAACAGCATTGTGCAATGTCTAGCAGAGAGACTTATAACCACCAACACCTACCGACATGGCTGGCTATTGCCGCCAAGTTTTTATAACAATATTATCCTTATTACTTTCATCGTAAACACTTTCATTATATTTTATCTATGGATCTTTTGTGTCTGCAATACAGCTATTATTATTATTACTAGCATTAAACACCTACCTATATATGTATGTAATTATACTTTAAAATAAAAGACGGAAATATTTCCATTGATTTGACCGTCATTTCACTTACGTCCGTCCAAAATACATATCTTGGACCATTGACAAACCCTAGCAATAACATATAAAATAATTTGCAACTACTTCGTTATTATAAGTCTCAATTGTTAACCAAAATGCTCAAAACTAAACATGGAATAATCAAGTTTATAACTTGATTACCGTAATCACTTGTACGAAATGCAAGAATAAACTACATAAGTATAACTGTCAGCTTAATGTCGGAAAGTTTGTATTGCAAGACTGACCTAGAAACTGGCTACACTAAGGCGTTTAATAATCCCAGAGTTAATTATTAATTATAATGTTATTAATAACACTGTAATTAACCATACAGTTTCGATACGCCTTCTAGAGCATTTAGTCTGCAGAATACGATTATAACATATAGCTTATATTATTTATCAAAATCATTCTTTGCCATCTTTATAATATTATTAACAATGTGTAATATTAAATGAAATTAAAATCTTATTACTTGTAAATGAACTTAATAATAACAATGAACATTTTCCTCACTTTTCCCTGCACGGTACATGGTACAATTACTAAACACAAACATTTGAAAGCGAACCGGCAGCTGCCTCACTGGACACCCCGAGGCGCCAACACAACCCATCAAAACACTCAATGAATGCCAACTCAATGTCGCCCCAGTGACAGCCGTTACAAGACTTCTAGTAATTGTTATCAAACTTCAGCAAACGGGCGCTACACATAGAAAACTTCAGATTACGGGCGCTACCGGTACAAACCTCCAATCACGGGCGTCACCCGTATAAAACTTCAGACTGCGGGCGCCACCCGCATAAACCTCCAATCACGGGCGTCACCCGCATAAAACTTCAGATTACGCCCGTTAGCCGTACAAACTTACAATTACGGGAGTCACCCGTATAAAACTTCAGATTACGGGTGTTACCCGTACAAACTTTCAATACGGCATTTGACTCAATTTATTTATTTCTTTGCATTTTAAAAGTTACATAATCTGAAACCGAAAACAATATTTTTTTTTTCTGGACAAAAATAAGTAAGTTTCAGTTTGGAAAGGGAAACTGTCAAGTAACAGAAAAAGGATGCACGTACTGCTGTGTGACGTCACTGCTATTAGGTTTCGCGGGTACGAAAGTGATAGCGAGATGTCCTCACCACGCTCCCACCTTTCTTCATACCAATATTTAAAATGCTAACTACTACTTCATTTATCAACCAATTTTCGTGCTGTTTTCGAGATAAGATTTCTTTTTAGTGATATTTCTTGTTTCGAATTAAATATTGTCCAAAAACAAACACAGTCAAATACCCTATTACGGGCGTTACCCGTACAAACTTCCAATTACGGGCGTCACCCGTATGACTTACATATATCACACTCTTCAGTAAACGGGCGCTACCCGAATAAAACTTCATATTACGGGCGTTACCCATACAACTGCTGATTATGGGCGTCACCGTATGACTTCCATATTATATCACACTGACATATTTACATTGCATCACAACATGTACTCGTCTCATACAGGCATCACCTGTAATTTAGTCTATAAAACAGACCATGTTCTCCTTTGCATGAGCGTAATTTCTTGATACAATATTAAACAATCTACATTGGTCTAGTAGTATGTATTAAACCATCATGTAACTCACATAATGTACCAACCCATTTTTTATTTGTTTATTTATTCTCTATTGCACAACAAAACAAACGTACAAGTGGCGGACTTGATTTTTTCTTTATTTATCTTAATTAATTAATCTGAGATAGATATGTGGGCTTCTCCCACTTGTATATACATAAATTTATATGTTTTATTTATCTGTATTCATACTTTTTTATTTATACTTCTTTATTGAAAGCGATGGTCTTTACCAGTCGACCACGGACTTTGCGTTGCGCGCGCATGTTGCCTCGCGGCGTCATGTTGCGCGCGCATACTTTTAGTACTGAGTTTTGGTCGACTGTCAATGACCATCCTTCAGAGCTCTCATTTCTTGTCATTTTGGTAACAGCATTTTTCACTGTTAAAAATTTAAATTAATTTAATATTTACTTTGTGTTCAGTTCTTTTGTCTTGACTATTCTACTTCTACATTTTTCTACCTTATTTTCCACTGATTTTATCGCTCGTGCACCTTCTGTTTTGCTTATTTCTTTTTACTCTTGTGTGTACATAAAAAACTATTTACATCTTCCATTTGTTTGTTTCTCCTACTTCCCTATACACACAATCTATCTGGGACGCTCTGCTCAGGAGCTCCCACACTTCGGGGCTACCCTTGCCCCCCATAGATACTTCATCATGAACCGACCCGGAATTGAACCTGGCCCGTAGATCCAATGCAATTTTTTTTATTATACGTTAAAATATAAATGTATTAGTTAAGCATTGGACATATTTTTCAATAGTGCTTAGACAACTTCATTAGTAAGTACTTATAACAATAACAAAAACAAACGCCGACCGTTTCTGCAATGTCCAACCTTAACCACAGAATAAGTACTAGTACTCACGCCCAGAAGTCTCACTCAGCACAGAAACTCAATGAATCATCCACTCAATGTTGCTAGCGATATGATTCAAGCTCACGAGGTTTAGCTCACATCAGAACCCAGCACCCCCTCGTTCAGACACCCAGAAATCCATTGCAGGCCAATCTCATTTCCATTACTCTGGACAAACGATTCGCATAACCGAATTTACCACTTGGAGTGGTTGCCACACGCACAGTAATAATGTAGGTACGTTTTCGACACCCAAACGGGAATTGACACAGGCCTGCCTTAACCTTAAATCGCTTAGGCAGTAAATAATAACCTACAGCATAAACAAACAGATACGGTGCGGTCAATAGGCAATTTTATGATTTTTCAAAATCTATTTTATTGTGGTCCTAATGTATCTTTAAGTCAACTGGTATTTAAATTTCCTTAAAATCATTATTTTAGCGTCATTCCGCTAAATGCTAAAAATTAATTTAAAAATTACACAAAACATACTTGCACAGAAACAACAGCAGCCATGTGACATCGGCTCCAGCACCCCTCCGCCCCTCTCAGGCGCAGCGGGGGAGCCCATTCATATACCTATATAAGGCGCGGCGGCCGGCGCTCGTCCTCTTTCGTCTTCGGCAGCATCTCAAGCTAAGTAGTTCTTCTACCTAGAAGGGCTACTCAACTGATCTAGTGCCTATAACTCACGACCCTGACTACCTAGTCTGTACCTAGTGTTCTTGTAAATCCTTGTAACTAATGTAATAGTTGTTTATTATACTTATCTCATTTGCCGATATCTGGTCTTTCTTTTATCTCATCTATCTTCCTAGATCCTAAATCTAGGCTTTACGGTACAGCCATCATGGTGACTTCATACCAGTAGTAACAAATGCTAGATTGTAAACTTTTCATCAGTATTATTTGTATTGTTTTAATAGATATCTTTATAATGAAATGTAGGTACTTACTTTTGTGTAATATTTCTGCATTCAGCAGAAAATAAGTCAGTAATAAAAGCATAAAACTTTGCTACCATCACCGTGCCGATTTTTTCTTTCCACTTATAGTAAACGGACGACTAGTGTTATAAATCATGTGCAATGCCATCCTAAAGTCCAAATAATTAAATATATCCGAAGTCACAATATAAAGAAATATCACTTAATCACTGCTTACCTATCAGGTCCGATTCTGATAGTTTAACGTCACTTATAAAAATAAAATGGCAGTCAACGTTTTTGTTTACTTGACATACAGATAATAAACGTACGATTTTGTTTTTTTAAATTTAAAAATCAAGAGTATATTTTTGTTAAAAACATTAACACTGTGTTCATTTTTCGTAAAAACTTTCTGAATAACATTATTTATTAAAACTTTTACTACAAATTTTATTAGTTATTTTTTTTCAATACACCCATTTACGCACACTTTTTTTTTTTTTTTTTTAATAATATATTAATACTATTTGCAGTTTATTCTCGTCGCCAAAATGTGGTATATCCTTTAATATTGTCGGCTCTTAGACGCGCGCGCCCTCTCACTTCCGCCGCTCACAGCTTACTGAGCTGTTTACGACCGCACGTGCGCTAGAGATGACATAATGCTTCCTTCTCTTCTCCACTCACATACACTACACCTATAAAGTGTGTTTCGTAAAATAAATATTATAAAAACTAAAATGTGTATAATTTTTTTCTTACATAGTAATTATTAAACATGGCAAAGGGGGTCGGCCGATTCTTAAATCTCCTTAAATGAATAACTACGCCTATAAGTAGTATAAATAATATCTATACTAATATTATAAAGCGGAAGAGTTTGTTTGTTTGTTTAAACGCGAGTTACGTTTCCGGACGCAGGGAGGTTCTTTTTAAAAACTACATAGTTACGAAAATAGGTTTATTCGGGATAATCACGATGATTATACAGGAATTTGCTTAAAAACTACATTATAACTATACGTCTTGACGCCTTCGCAATTGATGACGAACAAGCACCGATATTGGTGTAGATTTTCCCACTGTAAATTGGTCATCGATGCAGGTGCAGTATTGCTATATCAGCAGTTATACGTCAGGAAACTGATTCATTGGGTTGATAATTTTGTAAAGCCGGTTCAGGAATTCCAATACGTAACACGCGCTAATCTCAGGAACTGATGGTCCGATTTGAAAAATTATTTTTTTGTTGGGTAGTCCATTTATAGAGGAAGGCTTTAGGCTATATAACATTACGTTCCGACAACCACGCGAACGAAGTCGCGGGCACAGCTAGTCAATAATAAATAGAAATAATAATATATCTAACAGGATGTCGAGACCACGTCAGAACACGGTGTGTGCTGAGAGCGCTCAGAGTGCACTCGATGGACGAGTAGTTCGCATTAATCCACGTTGATTGGTGGTATTTGTCATACATGTGTACCAATATTGATTGGGAATCCAACTAGGTATCGTACCGCGTAGTAGGGTAGCTAAGTATTAAAATATATTTTCGTTGGACTGAGTAGTATTATGCCAACAAGTGGTATCATTGGATTCAGTGATGTTTCCTGAGTAGGAAAAGTGACGTTGTCGCTTTCTAAATTGGTGGAGTGACGTAATATGACGACATAAAGATTTTGTATGGAATGTGTTTTTTTTATCTGAAATCAGTTGTGTGGGGTATCAAATGAAATGGCTTTATGAGCTGTTTCTAGAAATATACTACATCATTACATTTCAGTCACCTGTTTTGTGAAAAAATAAAAAGCATGTTCAAAACATACCAAGTTTGGGCTCCTGCAGGTAGAAAACGGCTGAATGAATTTTTATAAAACATACGCTAAATGAGTTGTGATATAATTATATCTAACGTCATGGAAGCAATTTAGGAAATTTTAACTTTGCGATTATACAATATATAAGTTTCTAAGAAAAAATACTAACTCATGGAACTTGGGACCAAAAAAGAAATATAGTCAATTTAAAAATTGCTTCCTTGAAGTTAGATACTCGTATGAGAAAATTACAACTTATTTGGCGTACTCGTATGTTTTATAAAAATTCATTTAGCCGTTTTAGAAAATGATTTTTTTTGTTTTTTCAGAAAACGTCACTGAAATGTAATGATGTAGTATATTTTTAGAACCAGCTCATAAATACTTTTCATTTGATACCCCACACGACCGGATTTAGAAAAAAAAAATTAAAGGCCATACAAAATTTTTTTTTGCGCACGTTTTGTTCTTGTAGTAAAATGGATGATGTGTAGTCACTTATTAACCGATTTCAAAAATTCTTAGTATTTGTTATAGACAAGAAGTGTAGCAAGGCAATCATTGTTTAACGTTTTAGTGTAACTACCACCATTATTGCATTATTTCTAATAAGAAAAAATAATTGCTTTACTTTTCAATTTTTTTTTTTCACTATTTAAAATGTATCTTTTTTATTACTCCACCTCTACTTAAGATTGTAAGATAGCTTTTGTTAAGTATTACAATACCTTTCATATGCTATCTCACACATCGTAATAGGTTAAGTAGTTATTGAATAAATCGACCAAACTTGAGACTAGAAGTCACCATCTTTATGGCGTCATATTACGTCACACCACCAATTTAGAAAGTGAAAACGTCACTTTTCCTACTCAGGAAACATCACTGAATCCAATGATACCACTTGGTATAATACTACTCAGTCCAACGAAAATCGTTATTTGACGACTTTTTGTAACTAAGCCCTTATCGTGCCAGCCGGCCGCTAGTGCGGGATTATGAGAATCTGGAGTGCTATTTTTCATAGAGGAAGTCAACACAAAACGTGTAGTTTTCAGCCATCGCTAGCATCTCGCGTCAAATCCTATTGCATTGTTTCGTATTTTTAAACCGTCGCCGCGTCAGAAAACTTCTTGTGTGAAGTCGTTCTTTAAAAACAGTAGACCTCGCGAGCTCCATGCAAAAACCGACACTTCCACCCTTTGCTCCCTGCACTCCCCCTTCTGGAATTTTTTTTGCAACATCTTGTGTAGAATGAAGCCTTAATATGCGTCTCCAGTTTGATTGAAATCCTTCAATAAATACAGCAAATTTCCCCATTTTTTTTAAATTTAAATAAATCAGGGCGCTTGTGTGCCAATTTTCGTAAAAAATCGGTAAAAAAATACGACCTGGAGGCGAGAACAGACGGACAAAAGCATTCTTCGCTAATCTCGAAACTGTGACCCTTCGCTCGTTTGACTCGCTCAGTCAAAAAAGGGAGCGTGAATCGAAATGGATTCTCAATTAAAGGTTTCTTTGACATTTGTACGCTACAAATGTCAAAAATACGAGTGGTCAAGACTCTTGCTCTTAGCATCAAGACCACTTAATCATTCGTTCTGTGACTGGAGCTTTCTAAAATGCGAACGGTGCAGTAAAAGAGTAAAGTTTTTCTGTTTTCTTGTACAAGGCATTTGTTTTGTTTGCTTTTCTTGTGTGTAAGTGGCCAACTTGTCGACTTCATTTGCACATTGATGACAGCAGGGACCAACGGATTAACGTAACTTCCGAAGCACGGAGGAGCTCGAGAAATGTTTGTCACTTGCGGTCACTCAGTACGGACCGCGCCCGGGATTGCAAAGCTCGTGATGCATTCTCCCACCGGGCCACCGAACTCAGTTTTGTTTTTGATTTGTTATGTGATTGTTTGTGTATGAATTGCGCAAATTTTTATTTTTACGGCAAGCTCGGTCCATTTTATTCAATAAAATCATAAATGACATAATATGATTAAAATTAAACTAAAGAAAAATTTAATTAAACTAAAAATGAAATCTAAAACTTATAAAAAAAGGACTTTAAGTATATAAAAAATAAATAGAACCTAACCCATTATTATTTATCCAAATAGTTAGGTAACTATATTTTTGAAAAGCAGTTTTTTTCGCTAAATAAAAAATGTTCTAAGCTTACAAAATGGAAATCATTTTTAAAAAAGTATGAAAATAAACATGTTTTCAACGAAAACATGATAAACATCTATGATAGCATTTTTGGTTGTATTTTTAGGTAAGTACTAAACATATTTTTTATGTACACCCCGATAATTCTTTTCTTTTTTGAATTCCTATAACAATAATATTAATTAAATTATCTTACCGATAGCAAAAGCATACAGCTGTAGAATTATTTTTTCTGCCCATACAAAGTTTGCTAGTTTTTATAGGCTAATCATAAATGCTTTCGTGTAATAAGTTCGACTTTTGAAAGAGAAGTATAAAATAAAAGTTAAAAAATCGTATATTTCTCCAAAAATCAGTACATTGCAAGTACATTTTTATGGGTTACCAGCACCGATTGAAGGAGACACATCAGTACATGGACACTTTAAGCAAAGGGCAAAGTACGCTCCTAGCATTCGCTTTCATCAATTTTAACTTACAGACATCACGTCTCTCTATCCCTTATGAGAGCGTTCCCGCTAGCCTCTTGGGAACCTTGCCTGCTGACGGTGGCGACTTAGATTCAATTTATTACATAAATTGTTTTTTATATTAGTTTTCATTTTTAGATAATTTTAATTCCAAAAATATAACTTTGTCGATAAGAATACATTTTATTTATCGACAAAAATATATTTTTGAAAAAAAATCTGTATTTTATGTTTCGGAAAAAACTGTGTTCTGAACTTAGAAAATGGAAGATAAAAGAAACATTTGAAGTAAAGTGCTATTCGCGACTTCTGGGTAGAGGGTTGTGACCACTATATAATATAATAACAATAATAACTGATTAAATAACTTAAATATTATAAAAAAATGCATTTCCGCTTAACATTTTTGTTGATTCTATTAGCACTATTACCTACATGCCTTAATAGGATCAACAAAAATACAAAAGGCATTAAATATTACATACCTATATCATTTTAATGCCTATTTAGGGTAATTAATGTTGTTATTATTTATACGCAGAATAAGGAGCTATTTTTTAATTTAGTTTTTATCTATTTTTCACATCGAAATTAAATTGGATTCAAATATATAGTATCTAAAATTACTTTCTTCTTCGTCTTCGTCTAAGCGCGTTCCCGATTGCATCCTCAGCTGTGCTGCTTCGGAGCCCGTGGTGCGCTTTCCCGCTTTTTCTTCTCCAAATATAATATGCATGTCCATGGTCACCCAAGGATGCCGAAGACTAAGACCAGTATCTAAAATTACTTTATCTTATCATATTTAGAAAAATGTATAAAAAAAATGCTATCTTACTCAGGCTATAATCTATTTCTTACGTAGTTTGCCGAAATATTTATGAATTGGGTAGATAACTGGGTCGAAAATAAATTATCTGGCACTGTTACGAGAATAAAACACACAACAAACGCATTTCAACATGATTTTAGATTCATTAATGCAGAAAAACTGATATTAGGAGCGCTATTTGACTCCGAAAATCGATGACTTTGGTTTTGTTTTTCATACAAATCCCAAAGAAAATGTTTGTTTTGACATTTAGAAAAATAAGCTTCAGCAAGTCAAGCTTTAGTTTGCATTTTTGCCAAAAGTGGCCGTTTTCTGCAAAAATGCAAACTAAAGCTTAACGTACTCTTATAAACTGTAAACAGTTGTTCATAAAATAGTTTGAAGGGTTATCTAGGTTTTACTAGATCAAAATTTGAAATGATAGCTCCGTTTTCTTTCAAATAATTTATTTTAATTGGGGGCAGCACTGGACTCCATGCATCGTCTTAAGAACGCGTATGACCCTGATAGTACTGAGCGATCTTAAATATTATTAATATTAACGAAATACGAGTACTCACTTTGAAATAAAAATACAGCAAAGTTCAGGTCAGGACGCAAAAACACAACTGCTTAAAATATTCTCGATAAAAAAAATTGCGAAGTTGCCTCCAAATGATCTCAGAATTATACTAAAACGGAAAGTATCCAAGAAATACAATAAATTAGACTTTGTTATTTTGGATTATAATTGTATTAAACATAAGGCAGCCATCATACTTATGTCTTATTTTTTAAATAATTCTTAAATATTCTTTGTACTCGTAAAATGAAAAATACCTCAAAAACCAGCCTCATTGATCCGCCGCTATTATCCTTTCACCTCGCATGGCTCGCTGTCTCGCTTTGGTTAGAGTTAATTTGTGTGCGTGGAAGCAAATGCAAAATTTTGACTATCTGCATCAGGCGCAGCCTAAGCTTTATGTCAGATTCGTAGCAAAAAACCTTATAATAACATAGTTATCCATATTAGGTATACCGATTTACGGGGGACACTCAGAAACGTCATGTTGTGGAAGAGGTGGGTGGAAACCTTCCGTTTAGTACGATTGTTTTTTTTAATAAATTCTGTGGTTATGTCTACTGATTTCTTTATGAAAGAGCGCGGCCCACACGATAAACGTTACGTGGCGGGCGACAAGATCGCGACCACAAAATAGGGAGCATCCAGAAGATCCATAGATATGCTACTTATTAACTTATGTGAAATGATTTGCTATTGGCTTCTCCATTATTAAAATTTATTGATCATCGGGTCTTTTTTAGTCTCTACTGCAGGAGCACGACCCTCTCTGTATTATTATTGCAATTACATGAAATGATTTGCTATTGGCTTTTCCATTATTACAATTACATACATTAGTATAATTAATTGAACGAGCTAGCGGTGATATTTGATTCTACCTATTTTAAGTATCTACATGAATTAATCATACAAATTATGTATTGTTTTAAAATAACTCTTGTTTTACTGGAACTTTCTGAAATTTCGGAAACTTTTTGAGCTTTTTTCCTCTTCCACGGGTGTCGTAAGAGGACTAAAATAGGTAACAGAGAACGGGCAGCAGCGTCCTCTGTGCAACGAATTTCTATACTATCTACTGCGATGACCAACCCCTCTGCCCAGCGTGGTCATCATGGGCAAATCCTCCCTATAGTGCGAGAGGCCAGTAGCCAAACAGTAGACTGAAACAGGCTGTTGAACAAGTGTGCAGGTTTCCTTGCAATATTTTCCTTCACTTGAAACAAGCGCTATTGGTATTTGAAGTCTTACAGTTGTAGTACACTTTACGGACGTACAACATTTTGTGCGCAAAATTAGTTATTTTTTATTTCATGATTATTTATTTTATTTTATTCTTCAATTAACTTGTTCTATTTTTACAACCAATACAATAGAACAGCAATTTCTTATCAATGACGTATTTACACCATAACTTATTATTTAAATTAGTATAATCCTCACATATGTAAAATAAATGAGTCACCCTTCTGTATAATTTTTATTTTGTGAGAAAGGGTATCGTCCTTTTGATGTGTTTATGGTCGTCTGTCAACCAACGATCAAGCTAAAGGGCGTTTTCAAACGTCCGCGTCGATCAAAGCTCGCCTTGCTTGACTAATGCTCTCCTAAACTGACACTAGTTATGCGGCATATTCTCGTAATAAGTAAAGTCCTGGAATTCTTCGCCTATTATAATATCCGCAGTTTTAAAAATCAGTTAAAAGCTCACTGTCTGTCCAATTTATGATTTAGTTTGTAGTAAATTATTTTGTATTATACTTACTCATCATTTTATTTATCTTCGAGATATAAGGGGATCGCACTTTTTCGCGAAATCGGAGCGTTCACTGGAGCGAACCTAAAGACATTTCCAATGTGAAAACATTTCGAAATGCAGACATAAACGTGGGCCAAGCTGGCGGAAATAGGCAGTGTTACTTATGGCTGACTGCAGGTAGCCTGTTAGGATCAAATTTATTGAATTTCCAGCGCTGCGTTCTAGCCGTAAATCAATTTCCGTATTTGGTTACCGCTGCGACATAAAAAAAACGGACACAGACCCAGACACTCCACCGCGTCGGTGACAAAAAAAAAAACGGGACAGTGTTGCTTTTATCTGACTAGTAAGTACCTTTACAACCAAGCTTCGCTTAGTGAAAAATGCGCAGAAAACAAATTGAATATAGTATCGTTGAGTTGGTATCCCATAATACAAGTCTCGAATTAACTTTGGGGCTAGCTCAATCAGTGTGATTCCGCTAGTTGCTATTAAGACGATACACGGCGTCCAGTGCTGCCCCCATTTGAAATAAATTATTTGTAAGGAAACGGAGATATCATTTAAAATTTTGAGCTAGTAAAACCTAGATAAAACCCTTCAAACTATTTTATGAACCACTGTTTACAGTTTAAAGTGAGAACGTTAAGCTTGCATTTTTGCCAAAAGTGGCCGTTTTTCGCAAAAATGCAATGACGCCGTGTATCGTCGATACTTTTTCTAAACGTCAAAACAAATATTTTATTTTCTATGAAAAACGCACGACGTCACGTCATAGTTTCTTGGAGTCATCATAGCGCTCTTAATAACAGTTTTTATGCAATAATCAATCTTAAATCACGTTCAAAATGGATATGATGAATGACAAGTGACATTCATTAATAAATCTTAAATCGTAAATGTAGAATGCAATCCAACTTGCTTCTCAGAAGTTATATCCACAGATATAAGATTACAATTAAAAGGACCATGAGTAGATATGTGTTGAAGTTTTTTGTACACGATTATCATGTTAATAATTCTTCGTCCTTCGAAGGCAGATGATCGATCAGCTTCTTTAATTTCATATACTGACGATTCGGCTTCAATCTGAAAAAAAAAACATTTCTTTCTTTAGGCATCGTCCTAACTGTCCGTCTGCCGGCTATCCGTCTGTCCATCCGTCCATCTGTCTGTCCGTCTGTCCGCCCGTCCGTCCGTCCGTCTGTCCGTCCGTCTGTCATTCTGTCCGGCTGTCAGTCTGCCGGCTGTCGATCCGTCCGTCTGTCCGGCTGTCCGTCTGTCCGCTTGTCTAGTTATCCGTCCGCACTTGGATGGGTGACCAAAAGTGTCACGAAAATTTAGTTCTGCTCCGTGCTTCGGAAGGCACGCTAAGCCGAGCGTCACTGACGTCCATGGTTGTTGGTTTCGACCGTGCCACCGTACTCTACGATCGCTCGCGTCTTCAATTCGTGCGTTCTATTAGGACACCCAGTTTTTGCCATCGCGCGAACATGCAATGGTAGCATCGCTTACTCGCGCGATAATCGCGTATTTGCAACAAAAAAACAAAATAGTTTCATTTGGAATCTCTAAAAATCTCAAATACAGACCGAAAATATTTACACTAATTATAATAATAAATCTGTTTCAAAAATTTCTTCAGCAAGACTTCTCAAGCGTACAGAGGTACATACTTAGTTATGATTATAACTCACCTGTGAAGGTGTCGAAGGTTCATCGACATTTATTTCGACTGTTCTACCTGCATATTCTGTAGAAAGTTTTTCACCCAGCGATCTAAAATCAAAGGACAGAATAACATTAAAATAAGTACATTTTTAGAAAATAATTAAAAAAAATAAAAATTCTTTAAAAAGCCAGGACTGTGACCGGTGGAATTGCATATAAGTAATGTGAAACAGGCATGAGGATATGTATGTCTTCAGGTTGTCGTAAAACTATCGTTAGAAATGTACACAGGCTCTTGGTCTACTTTACTTACTATGTTGTGACATTTGTGATTGGTTGAGATTGCGATAGATCGGAGCTGTCGGAATTTTCTTTATTTTCAGTGCGAGTCTACCGTCTTTGGTTTCTGCGAATAGAATAGAAATTGAAAATTATAAAAAATAAGCAAAAAAGAAACAAAAGTTTGAGGGCCATGATTCAAACTGTATACCTACTCTTCGATCAAAAAGTAAACACGCTACCCGTTACACCAATCATTACATTGAAAGAAGTGCCAAAATTATGGATCACTATGTACCTGCCTGCTAAGACTAATCAGCCCATTTTTTGATTTTATTATCAGCATTTTAAAAACTGCTAGAATAAAACACGTACAAAAATTACAACAACGTGTACAACAATCAATGACCTTCCATACATATGGAAGGTCATTGACAACAATAAACGAATAATACTTTTTTTAAAGTTACTTTTCTTAAAAGTACAAAAAAATTGGTACTCACAGTATATCTCTTCTTTTTTCGATAGTTTCTTTTAGATCGCTTTCGAAATATGTATTTTTTTTTAACCCTGTAACTACCCTATTGTTTGTATATATTAATATAATTATTAAAGAAATTCCCATGCAATACTACATCGATGTTGTTGCCGTTGTTGGAGCCGTTTCCGAGATCCTCATTAGATAAAGTCCTACAAAATATACTGAAACTATTTTAAGGGTGAATTTTCATGATACTGGACAACTTTTCCCAAGTAAAAATATTTTTTCACTTTCCATACAAACTATCATCAGCTGATCGGTTAACTTGTATAGGAGGCCAAAACAATTTTTCATATTTCGATATATGTTCCTTGGGGAATCTTGTTCAGTATCATAGACTTAATCCACCCTTAAGATAGTTTTAGTATATTTTGTTAGACCATAATATACCTATATTAATAAGATATTAATAAGATATATTAATAAGATTTGCTCGTTTCAAGTAAAAAGATGCCCCGCCCCATGCTGAAATTGCCCCAGAAATATATCTATCTGTATATATCTATATATCTATATAAATATATATAAGAACAAGGGTGACTGATTCATCAAGGCCCAGCCTAAACTATAAAGGCTATAAACGTGAAATTTGGACAGTAGTTTTATTTTATTGCATAGTGCTCAGATAAGAAAGGTTGTTTTAAAATTCGACCCCTAAAGGGGTATAAAAATCGGTGGCAAAGTTTGTATGAAAAAAAAATTTAAATCTTTACTGATTTACTTGAAACTTACTATTATATAAATGTTTCTTAACAAAAATAATTAAACACGTGTTCCAGCATTTTGTAAAATTCCACCTCTATGCCCCATTATTGTATCCCCATACAATAATGATACAGCTGCTGTTATAAATGATACATTGTTGAAGTCATTCAAGTCGACAAAAGTGTAGTAAATCACCCGGTAGAATTTATTAATTCTCTAAATCCAGCTGGTCTCCCTCCACATAATCTGGTACTTAAAATTGGCGCACCAGTGATGTTGCTAAGAAACCTAAAGCCTCCGAAAATATGCAATTTTTTAAATTTCAAAATCTCTTTATTATGATAGGATATTTATAATATCTCTTAATAATAGTCACTTTATTTTGCACAAATCGTTACTTACAGCTAAGTTTATGCCGCTTCCTAGGCGCAAGTGCAGAACAATGGAACAAGACTACAAATAAAAGATCTCCTTGGGAACATTGTCAAGGCTACTGTGCTCACAGAATGTGGTCAAGGGGAAACTGTTTTCATTTATCGCATACCATTAATACCTTCAGAGTATCCATTTGAGTCAAAGATATTGCAGTTTCCCCATAAAGTATGCTTCGCAATGACCATAAATTGAGCCCAGGGGCAGTCATTGAAAGTAGCTGGGATAGATTTAAGATCTGACTGTTCCTCACACGGATAATTGTATGTGGCATGTTTCAGAGTGAGTTCTGCTAATAGTCTCAATCCTCTCTCCCAATGCTACTACCATGAATGTGGTTTATAAAGAGATTCTTTGGTAGTAGAAAATTTATTCAAAATTTACATTCTTTCTTTTCAACAATAACCTTTACATAAAAGTTACCAGCTGAATTGAGAGAATAAAAAAACTATAAGTAGAGGAAGGTCATAACCTTCCTCTACTTATAGTTTAAACACATCAAATCAGTCAAACAACTATACCACAGTTGTCTGACTGATTTGATGTGTTTTTATGAATACAGCGGTAAGTCTATGAAGAAACAGAGTTCAGGTTTCAAAAAAATTTTCTATACCTACCTAATAAGTACTCTGGAACGCGCTTCCCGAATTCATTCGAACTGCTCCTAGTCGACAGGTGTTTAGGCACTTCTTGGCCGAGCTAACAGTGTATTTAAGAATTGCTGCATTTATTTATTTATATATATGTATATAATCATGTATTGATATATGTACATTATGTAATTTTATATTTGTACATTATGTATTTTATGTTTACCCCACTTTTACTTCATCAGGCAACTCTCATTTAGACTGCATATAAAATCCAAAGGTTGACTGGACAACTTTTAGCGTTAAGTTCGCCTATTTTCTGTACAATTTGTATTTGACAGACATTAAAGATTAAATAAGTAGCAACATACCACATGTTTATACGACTGCCTCCGTAGTCCAGTGGTCAAGGCGTCTGCATTGTGATCCGGAGGTCGTGTGTTCAAATTCCGCTGGGAAGCATACTTTGTGAAAAGTTGTTTCCAGTCTAGTTAGGATATTGCAGGCTTGAATCACCTGATTATCCGAAAATAAAGATGATTCCGTGCTTCGAAAGCCATGTAAAGTTGTTGGTCCCGAACGCTATCTAGCGTTTGTACCTATCCTAAGATTCAGTCAGACGGCAGTTGCTCTGTGTAAAAAACAGTAAACTCGTCGAATCACCTAGGTAGTTTAGGTAGCGGACCCCGGGCTCTGAAGCGTAACCGCTGACGATGCAACCGGGAATACGTGAGGATGATGATGAGTCTACATGTTACCCTATGCTTGACTGAGAGAAAACGCTTTTATCGTTAAATCCGTCAATTGTTATACATTCTGTGTACTAAGTATCGGGAATTTGTCAATAAAACAAAAAATACAAATTATTCATCTAAATTTATTTTATCGCCTTCAAAGTAGGCCCCATCGCTTGCAATACAAAATCTCCAACGCTTCACCCAGTCTTCCATACATTTTTCATAGGCTATTTGCGGTATGGCCTTTAGCACATTCAGCGAATTTTCTTTTATGGCTTCTATCGACTCAAAACGTTTTCCTCGAAGTGGTAATTTTAACTTGGGAAATAAAAAAAAGTCAGACGGAGCCATATCAGGTGAACACGGTGCTTGGTCGAGAACTTTTGTTGAATTTTTTGCTAAAAACTCTTTCACTATAATGGCTGTGTGTGATGGTGCAGCATCCATGAGTTGTGTTGCCACAAATCTGGACGTTTTCGGCGGATACTCTCACGCAAACGCTTCATGACGCCTAAATAATATTCTTTATTCACTGTTTCTCCCTCAGGAAGGAATTCGGAGTGAACCACACCATGGTAGTCAAAAAAAACTGTCAGCATCACCTTGATTTTGGAGCGACTTTGCCGCGGTTTTTTGGGTTTCGGCTCGTTTTCGAGACGCCATTCTGAAGACTGTTGGCTTGTTTGCATGTCGTACTCATAAACCCAGTTATTATACGTTTCATAAAGGTCGGATCCGTAGAAGCTCGGGAAACCATGTCTTCAGCGACATGCTTTCGCTGCGCTTTTTGAACGAAATTGAGCTCTTTCGGAACTAGTCGAGCGGCGACGCGTTTCATGCCTAAAATGTCAATGAGAATGTTGTGGACGGACTTAAAAGATATGTTGACCTCACTAGCCAACTCTCTCAGACTCATACGTCGATTTTCGAGCACTAGCTTCTTGATTCTGTCGATGTTTTCTTTGGTCGTAGCGGTTGAAGGTCTACCAGAACGAGGCAAGTCTACTACTACTTCTCGGCCTTCTTTAAAAGCTTATACCATTCATAAGCCCTTGTTTTCGATATACACGATTCGCCGTAGGTATTTCGCAACATTTTTAGTGATTCACCACATGAAATATCATTCGAAACACAAAATTTAAGGCACACTCTTTGTTCAACAATATTTTCCATTGTAAAAATCGCCGAGAACTCAAAACTATGACCAACAAAAACTGTAGTTTAAAACAAATTAAATGACAGATCCCGCTCAAATTTCGCGCGCTAAATCAGTACAGTGCTACCAACATGCAGTAAAAAAATTAGAACGACCTCTTTTACGCAGGTCTTTTTATTGACATATTCCCGATACTTTTTACACAGAGTAGTATATTATTATTGTGAAACACAATTTTTTAATAAATAAAATATGTCGGTTTATAATATGACACAAGTGTATGTCAGTATTTTACTGACATTAGGGTACATATTACTTTACAATAAAATGCTAAATTAACCCTAGCATCTAATGTTTGAGATATTGTGTACGTCCTTTGTGATTGCTGTTTGTTCATAAATACTCATTTCTGTCTGTGTATTATGTGAGAGAAACATAATATTTTGATGATATCAGAGACAAAAGCAGGATAACAGCTCTTAGGAATAATGCTCCATTTTATTGACATCTGTCGGGCTGGTATTGTGTAAATATAATAATAGAGTGTGTTTTAATGGGCATTGTTTCATATTTATATTAAGAGGCCTGACTATTGAAGCGCATAACTGCGGACGATTTAATTAAATTACATGACAGTAAGCCGTGTGGTTTCCGGCAGAGTAGAATAGGATCACTCCAAGTCTTCCGTGGATGTCGTAGAAGGCGACTTAGGAAACACAAGCTGAACAAAGCTTATAAACATCAATGAGACCTCTCCAACCCGTCTGGCCAGCGTGGAGCCTGGAGAATATAGGCCAAATCCTTTGACTTCTCTGGCCAAGTATTGCTCTGGTAGTACGGAAAGTGCTCCTGTAGTAGAGACTTAAAAAGACCTTATTATGTACATGACAGTAATATAATATATAATAATTTATATAATAATTCAAGGAACACGGCAAAGTGTAAAGAGATAACTTTCCATCGATAGGTAACCAGATTTCATTAAAAATGAAATACGAGTACGTATGATTAAAAATCACGCCGCCATGTATTCAAAGAATAAAACGGGCTAATGTTTGAAATAGCTGGTCTATATTCTATGTTTAAGGTGAATATAGAAGCAAATGGCCTTGAAGTGTGAAATAAATTGTTAACTCGTAAATATGGTGATAATTTCCATATTGCTAATCGTCAGGCACTAGATAGCCCTTTAAATTATTTTATGAACTGCCGTTGAAACTATTGTTGGTGATCCGTCTAGCTTTAAAACTTGTCGTGGCCATTTTTGGTGGAGGCAAGTTTTAAAGCTAGACGGACTAATGTAAATACTTTCAACGGTGGTTTATAAAATAATTTAAAGGACTATCAAGTGCCTGACGATTAGCAATATGGAAATTATCTCCATATTTACAAGTTAACAATTTATTTTAAATGAGGGCGCCACTTCAAGGCCATCTAACATTATTTAACATTATGGTATACTTTGGTTGGTTCTTCTTTAATTGATTTATGTAGCTAGCAGTATTATTATAGTCAGTACGATACAAAATAAAATAAATAAAATGAGACGCTTCATTTGGCCGCAAGCCCGTGACCGTGTGACCGTGACCCATACGAGCATAAGGTGACTCACATACAGACGTATCGTAATGCCGGTTCGCTTGAATTTATACTGGGGCACTAAAATAAAAACCGGTCAAGTGCGAGTCGGACTCTTACATGAAGGAATACCTCCGTACAATGTTTTGAAATAGTTAAGTAAAAAACATGAAATAAAAATCGTTTCTTGTATGACGACCTACTTTAATTTTTAACTTTATTTCATTTTTAGTATTTGTTGTATAGCGGCTATAGTAATACATAATCACATATCACAATACAAAAAGTATCTAGTTAATCTATCCTTACTATACTATACTATACTATCCTTACTTCCTTACTAATATTATAAATGTGAAAGCGTGGATGTTTGTTACCTTTTCACGCAAAAACTACTTGACGAATCATCATGAAACTTTGTACACATATCCTGGGAGGTACTAGAAGTAACATAGGGTACCTTTCATCCCGGAAAAAAGTAATGTTCCCGTGGGATACGCGAGCGAAGCCGCGGGAAAAAGCTATCCTTACTAATATTATAAATGTGAAAGCGTGGATGTTTGTTACCTTTTCACGCAAAAACTACTTGACGAATCATCATGAAACTTTGTACACATATCCTGGGAGGTACTAGAAGTAACATAGGGTACCTTTCATCCCGGAAAAAAGTAATGTTCCCGTGGGATACGCGAGCGAAGCCGCGGGAAAAAGCTAGTACTATATAATGTTATAAAGAGGAAAGATTTGTACCTATTTTTGTATGTTTGTAATGAATAGGCTCAAAATGTACTGGGCCGATTTAAAAACTTCTTCCACCGTTGGAAAGCTACACTATTCCCGAGTGACATAGGCTATATGTGTACCACGGGCGAAGCCAGGGTGGACTGCTAGTTCGATTATAAAGATAGAGTTAAAAACGTTAGCGTTTTGAACTCTATCTTTATAATCGAATATAAGAAACGTGTTTTTAGAAACACGTTTCTTATATGACGATCCCGTTTCTTATTTTTAGTACGAGTAAGTATCTAATAGCGGTCACAGTAATACATAATCGGTGAAAATTTCCAGTGTCTAGCTATTACGGTTCAAGAGATAGAGCCCTATGACAGACGGACAGACAGCGGTGTCTAAGTAATAAGGTCCCGTTTGCAACCTTTGGGTATGGAACCCCAAAAACGACAATTGAAGAGTTGAGTATTTGCCATACGTGCCAGCGTGTTGTATACTATGATGTGGGGTGTTACTGGGTCAAAAATATATTATTTGGTACTGTTATGAGAATGAAACGTCACTAAATAGTGTAACTTGTCATTGATTATATCAAGAGCGCCATTTGACTCTACAAAACTATGACGTCACGGTTCTATTTTCATACAAATCCCATAGAAAATGTTTGTTTTTGACCTTTAGAAAAAAGCGTTTGATTTGACTTGTTGTGATCTAGCGGATTATATTAGGCCACGACGACCGTTATAATAATGGTGTCATTCAGTTCGGACTTTGTGCTGAGTCGGGCAGGACACGACAAAAGGTATGCCATGGATTGACTGGCCTGCAGCCACACCTTAAAACTAAAAAAAAAATCCATAAACTGAATCGAGAAGTTTTTGGCGGGAAGTCAAGGGGTTCGGTTGGGGTTTGCTTTAAATTATTTTGCAAATTGATTTTAGTGGACTTTATAATATGAATAATAAGTGGACAGTCATAGTACGGCTGTAGTGATATTTATTTTGCGGACTGTGTGGGCGTCGTCCGCCACTCAGTCGTCTATGAAACCAGTGGACTCGTACAGATTTGTCGCCAGAAGCTCCCTTGAAGCAGTCAAAGGCCTACACCACCATTTGATTGTAACTTGTTAGGATTAGGTTAGGTTAGGATTAGTAATAAAGAAAAAAATTTAAGATAGGCTCTAAAGGACTTGTATCCAGAGCCGTAAAATTATTTAATAAAAATAAAAAAACTGAATCGAAAAACAAATTAAAATTTTATCGACCCTATTCACAACATTTCTAGAGAATCGGTTATAAATGCGACTTGTAGAGAAGAGTAGTCGGGCAGCTGGACCGACTTATGAAAGCATATTTGCTCAAGCTTAAACAGAGACGCTTCTCGTTTGCTCGGTCAACTAGAGCAGCCACTTGGCTCGACTTTCAACTGGATTAACTAGCCCCGCATTAACTCAGACTACACATGTTTTCGCATCTACCTGCACAAGACCGGAGTTCGTTTAAAGATTTTCTGTCAACCCACTGAAGACTCCTAAGGTTCAGTTCACACCGAGACACGACACGTAGCGAGCGACGTGGCGCGTTCTTTTGAAGGAATATAGAACTTGTTTGTGGACACCTTCTTTATTTATTCAAAGTGCGCGCCACGTCGCTTTGCCTCGCGTCTCAGTGTGAACTGACCCCAACGATGCACCTTTTCAGCATTTATAACACCTCTGACAGAAATATACTCGACTGGTTAATAGATTAAGGCGTCGCTCTACGGAAGTCAAACTCACATCCTCCTTGATCTAAATTACATATGTGCTTCCGCCAGTCATATTTAATTGCGAACTATCGACACAAGATTAGTAATCGATCATAATTCGTCACTTAGCCGCCGAATTACATATTCTATATCTGTGGATATGTTAATACTCATTAGTGAAGGATGGTAAACGCAAATAAAGGACGTCGGTGTTAAATCAGCACAGCTGAAATGGGACTGGGCGGGGCACGTCTGCCGCATAAGGCAAACTGACCACATCGTGGGTATTTCGTTACACCCTGTATACTTAGTTATGTCTAACTAGATAAGCGGTGTATCGATTTTTTTAAACTCAATTAGTGCCGGGAAAGAAACTACTGAGCTCAGGTTAAACATCGACGATCATTAATCTGAGCCTTCAAGTAACATACAAGTATTATAAGTAACATCACCGCTACACCCATAAATTAAAGACGTCACAGTAATAACTTACATATACACTTCACTGTATGTGTATGTATACAGGGTTACTGGTATATTTTTTTAATACTCTTTATTGTTCTAAAGTAAAGCATACTTTTAACAAATGGCGGACTTAATGCTAAGAGCATTTTCTCCCAGTCAACCATAGGGATAAACAGAAAAAAAATTTGTTCGGCGCAAAAAGCAAAATTAATCTGTCCGTCCGTCTGTCACAGCCAATTTTCTCCGAATCTACTGGACCGAATCAGGTGAAATTTAGTATGATAGTGTAATCCTATGACCCAAATACATATGTGCAAAGTAAATAAATATTATTTTAAAATAAGGGTCAATTTCGGGGTAAAAATTAGGAAATAAAAAAAAAGCTTTGCAAAACTTACTATGTTATACAAAGTGGAAGGGAAATACCCGTAATAAATCGAACCACGGGCTATATTAGATCACTAAAGTATAATTAAATTAAAATAACAGTAAAAAAACAAAAAAAAAATTGACATTCCCATACAAATCGCCCGGGTGGCTGCACACTTTAGTATGGAAATGCCGATTTTTTTTTTGTTTTTTGGTTTTAATTTCATTATAGTATAATGAAATTAAAATAAAAGTATTTTAATGTCATTATACTATAATGATCTAGTATAGACCGTGGTTCGATTTATTACGTGTATGTCCCTTCCACGTTGTATATCAAATAAAAGGGCTAGGGTTATTGTAAAATAAATAGTTTTGATTTTATTCAAGAAAGGAGACGAAAATTGACCATTCCCCCCCTGATCTCCGTAAGAACGGAACCCTCTCCATGCGAGTTTAACTCGCACTTGGCCGTTTTATAATATCTGAACTTGCTCCAAAAATTTTATGGTGTTTAAAAAGTCAACCTGTATGATACTCCTTTGTATTTATTCGACGGTGGCCAAGCAGTTAAGGCACTGGCTGTGCGTGTAATGCACGAGTTAAAACCTCACAAGGCACGAGCACGACTTGTTTATCTGAGTTTGTTCTCATGTACGGTCATTTTCAACAGCCACTACCTGCTTCCGGTAAAGGAAAACATCGTGATGAAACATGCACACTAGCTTCTTTCTCTCTCTCTCCCTCATTTTAGCGTATTCCCAGTGGTATTCTCAGCCATAATACTGCGAAGCCCGGGGACTACATTTCGGCTTTTCCTTCTTCACTTCGCACGGTCTTCAGCATCCATGGTTGTAAGACCAATGGCACGCATAACAACTTTGACGACGTCAAGCCAGCATTTCGTGGGTCTACCACGCCTGCCGGTAGCGGGTAGCGGCATGACTATACATTTGTTTCCCACGTAACAATCGAAATGAAACCTGCACACTAGTTTAGTGTGTAATAATAACTATTGACACTTGATGACAGTCACTGAGCTACGTCATGCAGATTCTTTGAGGCAGCTCGAGGAATCTGATCTAACACCAGGTTAGCTAATAACACTCTCCTAAAAAAAAGAATCTATTGCGAAGAAGAATAAGAATCTATATTGAGCTTGACGCAGAAGGTATCTAACGAACTTTTAAAGTAAGATTCAAAGAGTTCGTTTTGAATAAGCAGCGTTATTGCAAATTATGTATGTAGTTTTTTTACTGATACTATATATTGTTTATATTATATACATTATATTTATTTGTTTAAATATATATATATATATATATATATATATATATACTTATATATATATATATATATATATATATATATATATATATACTTATATATATATATATATATATATTTGTTTTTTTTATGTAAATTAGTTTATATGTCGGTATCCTCGGAAGACCAGCGTTGTGGCTCTCGTCACAACATTATGCTGAGAGGAGGCCTTTTTGATACAGGCTCAAATATGATTTAAATATGTTTAAGATTTTATTGTTGTATCTGTGTCAAATAAAGCAATTTTATTTCTTTATTTCTTTCTAACGTTAAAGTTCTGCAACAAATTGGCCAAAAGCGCACTCTTATGCTTACGGCTTACGGTAAAAAGACGTAAAATTTCGTACCTGGGTCATGTTCTTCGACATCGGTGATACGATCTCCTTCAGCTTACAATGATGGGCAAAGTTGCAGGGAAGAGAAAGGTTGGAAGAAGAAAGAAATGGCTAAGAAACATCCGGGAGTGGACCGGGACAGAAAGCGCTGCTGAGCTATTCCGCCGAGCCAGAAACAAGAAGGACTACGCCAAGCTAATTGCCGACCTTCATTAGTTGGAGAGGCAGGAGATAAAGGAGAAGGATAATCAGAATGGCAATCGCAATGGAAAAATATCTCAAACGGTAATAAATTCACAAGCAATAAGGATACTCCTTCGCCGTTTCTGACGTTTGAATGTATGTGACGTCTTTATAAATAATTGGACTTCATGCTTGATAAGTGAGGTGGCCTAGCGATCAGGTCGCCTGCTGATTCGATAGGAAGATAAAAGAAATCAATCCAACTTTATGTACCTAGTAATGCAATAGCTGTTTTGCTTGTTGCCGATTGATCTTTGATTTTCTAAAGTTAGTTGGTCTGGAGATAGTCCCGCCGTGTTTGTAACTTTAGTTCGCCCAGTGAACTGGCGGTACAGTGAAGTGCGAGCATTTCCAGCTCTTGTAAGCCTCTTAATATAAGTTATAATCCGTACCACCAAGCTCCATAATTTAGTGATAATTACAGTTTCAAATAAAATAAACTCCGTAACATCATATTGCACACGGGGAAATGTTAAACTTCAATAAAGCACATTTAAATGTGTACTGTAATGAACGCTGCTTCCGCTGAAAGCGGTGCTTAAAGTACAATAGCAACCAACTTGTTAATATTACGAGTTTCCCATTGAAACGAAATGAATGTAAAAGCTTCCTCGTATGTTGCATTCACTTCTGAAATTAATTGGATCTCAACTGTATCTCATTTCGTACTAGGTACTAAATTGTTCGTTTCAAACAATGAGGTATTTTAATAAACTGGCTTTTGCTCCTTTTAATATAAACTACATAAACCAATTAAATGAAAAACAAAAGCAGACAAGTGCGAGTTGGACTCGCCCATGAAGGGTTCCGTAGCAGCAAGTAACATAATATAAAAGTTCTAAAGGTAAATTGCGGTTTACGATTTATGACGTATTAAAAAATAACTATCTATGATACCGAGACCACTATACTTTTAATTGAAAGTACATACTTTGAGGTATATACCACATTTTTTTCAGAATTATTTTAGTAATATTTCAAAAGTTACGTTCGTCAAAAGTACGTTCAAAATTTATCTGAGGGGGACCTCAAATTTTAACTTTGTATTAGATTATCTCAAGACTGGGGGGTTTGATCTACATAGTTTCAATGCAGTTTTTGTTGCATTTTAAAAGACCTTTCCAACGAGACCCCACACGTTGGGGTTAGTCCAATTTAATTTTTTAAATTCACTTTTCGTTGTATTGTATGTAAAAAAAAAACGTTTTTTCATAATTTTAAAAACTAACTTTTGGAACTTCAATATCTATCTCTCCACCAATTTTCAGTACAAGCCCGGATGGACGGACAGACAGACGGACGGACGGACATGACGAAACTATAAGGATTCCTTATGGACTACGGAACCCATAAAAAGGGTCCATGTCATGTATTATTGACGTGTGATTCCTGGCAGAGTAGAATAGGACAGGACAGGAAAAAAAATACCTGTTTTCTGCTTAATACGACAAACTTAAATGACATTGACTTCTGTTTAGGTGACTTTTCTATTTAGTAGCGTCATACAAGTCCTGGTGCAACGCCACAGAATACATAAGAGTAAAGAAATACGCCACTACGTTTCAAAACAGGTTACACCTTTGACTCATCGCGAAATCTATATTCCTTTAATATCTCTGATAAAAATGACTTGTTACTAAATGGCAGCCATTGATCTACTTTAGATGCTCTTTTATTAGGCATCTCGAAAAATCTATCACCAGTGTCTGAACACTTAAAAGTCTTAACACCATAGATCTAGATTTTTTCTGCATACCATTCGTAACACAATCGGTAAGAAAGGAATAGTCGTGACATAAGTAAATGAATGTATAGACAACACTAAACGGTACACGGCAAACAGTTAAAAATTTGTGTCGATTACATTAGTGCAACATTTTAAAAAGTTGAAAATTAGTAGTGACTTCCTAATCATACGCAAGGCAAAGAAAAACAAAATTAAATAAACATTTTTTGAATTTTGAACGGAACAGAATGTTACATTAATTGACACCATAGATCAAAAAAGGTACCTCCCTACCTTCTTAATTATACCATGGATGTGACGGACACAGAGGATAGTATCCAGGGTCAAAAATAAATTATTTTGTAATGATAATCTCTTATCATTATAAAACGTCACAAAATAATGTCACTTGTCGTTTATCATATTCAATTTGATCGAGATTTTGGATTTATTAATGCCGAAAAACTAATATTAAGAGAAATTCCATTGAAAATATTTGTTTAGACATTTAGAAAAAGTATCTGTTTTGACTTGTTGGCAACTAGCGGATTCCCGCGTAATAGGTTTTACTTTTTTTAATTAAAGAGTTATAGTAAAGATAGGGTAGCATGTATTTATATTTTTTTATATGGTTGAGGTATTATAATATAAAAAGATTGTAAGTCGTCATAAACACAAACTCGTCACGCATGCGTAACTCGTCATTTTCGCAACTCGTCATACGAAATTACGAACCCTATAGGCGCTCCAGTTCAGAATGTCCAATTCTCAAAACGTCCAGCGGTTTCAAAATGTCCAACTCATTGTCCAACTCATTGTCCGTTATAAAAACACACGGAAACTGCATTATACTGAAATATCTTTATTTGATACTTAGAATTCTGTGATATGCATTTGGCTTTAGTAACAATATACGGAAATAAAAGCTCAAATAAAAGTACTACAGACAAGAAAAATAAGCACAGTTCAAAACTAAAGTAATTATTAAAAATCTATTTAAAAGAAAGCTCTAAAACAATGAACCACAAAATTTTAAGTGGTCCTGAAGACGAAACAATTGAGTCCAACCTCGGTGGGGTTATGTTGTTTGACATCCTTGGGTGACCATTGACATGCATGTTATATTTGGAGAAGAAAAAGCGGAAAAGCGCACCCCGGGCTTCGAAGCAGCACAGCTGAGGATGCAACCTGGAACGCGCTAAGACGCAGAAGTCAACGAGACAGGTACGAAACTTATTGAAAGCTTGTAAAAACAAAAGTCAAAAGGAATAAAAACAGAGTATTTGAAGGCACTGAACTCTCCCCGAATTTTTAATTCAATTATTGGTATTAAGCTAAATGTTTTTAGTACTAAAATTAAACCTAAACCACCCTAAACTGTCGGCGGATATGAAACTAATTCACTACACTAATTTGAAACTTGCACCTCAGCGAGGAAGCATTGCTGGGAATACCGTTCCAACTCAAACGAACAAATAATATCTTCAGTGTCGACTTGTTTTCGAGAAAATGAAAACATTTCCTTTAAACATCGTATTGCCTCGAAAAGGATTCCAACGAACACTCAAAGCTCCGAGTGGCCGTCAAAGAAGTTTTTAAACAGGTTTATTGAAAAACTTTTGAATAACAATGCACTGTTATTCTTGATCGTTCTGTTGATCTGGTTCGTAGTGAAAGCGTAGGAGTGACGGTAGAGTAAAATGCGATTTATCAACATCCCTTTAGTATCCTACGGGTGTCGTAAGAGGCGACTAAAGGTCATAGCCCACTTACACGACTCTGCTCCCACCCAACAAATAAAATATTATTGAAATACGGGCTATGGGTTTGTTTTTGATAGTGCTTTTTAGATATATTTTACATTGGCAACATAAATTAGCAGACAGCTCACTGTCAGTGAACTTACCGCCATCATACTGCTCGGTGGTTAACGCCTCGCTGACCGCGCGTTGGAAACAAGCGGTCTACGCGCTGTCCGCACGCTGACTACTAACAGTCGCCGCGGCGACTATATGAGCCTCCCTCCCTTTGATTAGCTGTCGAAAGAAGATCGCTGGGCGCCTGATAGTTGTCGGTGCGTGGAGCGCTGGGCGCCTGCTAGCTGTCGTTGCGTGGACCGCGAGCAGTCGTATTAGTTTAGGGCGGTGTTGGACCCGAGTCGTGTGCGTGTGCTATGGCCTTAAGGAAGGTAACAGAGAACGGGCAGCAGCGTCTTATGTGCAAAGACATCATCTGCTGCGATCGTCAACTCGCCTGCCCACCGTAGGGATTATGGGCAAATCCCCCCTTCTTCAGTAGAGGTCTTTGATCCAGCAGTGAACACAAGCCTAATGGTGAATGAACACTAGACTTTCTGTACAGCAAGTAATAACACACTTAGAATAACAGGTTTAGAGTTATTGTGTTCGTTTCAACTTCCAGTCAACCTAGACTTACAATACGTTAAACTAACAAGGTGTAACACCTGGTAATAATGCAAAATGTCGTGTATTATTCTCCACACCTGGCCCACGTCCCATTTCTCACAAGCTGGCTCCTTTCAATGCTAATTTACTACCTTACCAAATAATTTCCTTAGTTAGTATGCAGCGCGCCACGTGCTCGCCGTTATTCGAGCGTCATGTGCACCTAATCTAAACACTATACTAATAGAATCATACACTGTATGTAAAGTCCATTCGTTTAACTCGTTGGTATGCCGTCGGTGTGCCGACAAAATGGCGTCGGCTTTTTTAAAGACGCGCCATTTCAACAAATAGACTATACAGGGTCTAACCAAATATACTAAAACTACTATTTTAGTTATTTTAATTTAAGTATAAAAAAATATTATTTAGCTTTAATTTAATTTAAATTTTATTGGATCAAATTATATTTCGTCTGGAGTTTAAAGCTGAATTCAGTCCATGATACAGAAATATGAAAAAAAAAATTTGACCTCCCATATAAATTGAGCGGTTAGCTGATCCGAGTTTGTATGGAAAGCAAAAGATATTTTTCATATTTCGATGTGTTCCTTGGGGAATGTTGTTCAGCATCATGGACTGAATCTACCCTTAAACTAGTTTCAGTATATTTTGTTAGACGTTGGTGGCCAAGCGGACAATAGCAAAGCCAGTGCTCTGCTTTTGTTAGGCACGAGTACAATCCTCACGACTCTCACGAGGCGCCACTTGTATCTCTGACCACGCTACCTTATCACCTGAGGAGTCCAGTGCCACTATATATGATTGACTCCCTCCGGAACTTTAGTAACCTATGCTTACAAAATTGCACTGCGGAGATCTATTACACAAAATGGATGAACGCTCTCGTGCAGATGAGATGCCGAACTCATTACAAAGTTTAATCCTACCTGTGAGTTGCAACTCTTCCGAGCCAAATAACAACTACAGCGTTACATACAAACCTAAAGTGGCATATATCCGTGTTCACACATTGTGTGGGAGAATGTATATTTAATTAAAGCTAAAAATTAAATCCTAATCGTAACTAATATTATATCCTAATCCTAACTAATATTATAAATGTGAAAGTGAGTTTTTATATTTGATTGTTTGTTACCTCTTCACACTTTATCTACTGAACCAATCTTCTTGAAAATTCGCATACACATAGTTAGGAGTACAGAGAAGGACATAGGGTACCTTTCATCCCGGAAAAAAGTAACGTTCCCGTGGGATACGCGAGCGCAGCCGCGGGCGAAAGCTAGTACAAAATAATTCACGTTCAGTAAAAAGATTGTTCATTAAAGATTAATTATCGCGATCACTGCCGCACATTCTCTATACAAAAATATACGTGCATACTGTGAAAGAGATTGCAGATTTTATTTATTAATAACGTAGAATCCCAGTGATATTTTCTTGCTCGCGTGCCTTGGAGCGTTTCTTTACTAGAAATAAGCATTAAAAATATAAAGAGAGAAAATATACAAGTAAAATTATAAAAAGGGTTACACTATTGTGACAAAATATTAGGTCCTTACATATGAAATTGCCGTTCAGTATCAAAAAAGTGAAACAAGTTTTTTTTAATGAAATTATTATTTAATCAATCGAAGTATGCGCCGTTGTTATCGATACACTTCCGCCATTTTATAGGCAGATCATTGATACCTTTGGAAAAAAAATCCTGGGAGCGAGAGTCTATGAACTGTTTGAAGGCGGTTTTGACTGCGTCATCAGATTTGAAATTTTTTCCTTGTAAAAAGTTATCCAAATTTTGAAAAAAGTAGTAATCGGTTGGGGCAAGATCTGGAGAGTATGGTGGGTGACGCAGAGGTTCCAGTCGCAGCTCCTCTAACTTGGCGATCGTTTGATGTGCAGTGTGTGGTCTAGCGTTATCCTGAAGGAACAGTGGGCTAGAGCAATTCATCAGTCTCGGTTGTTTAATGGCGAGCTTTTCCATCATTGTTTGCTATTGTTGGCAATACAAGTCTGCAGTAATCGTCTGATCTGATCTCAAGAAGCTGTAGTGGATAACACCAGCACTGGTCCACCAAACACTAACCAGAATCTTCTTTTTGGTCAGTTTTCGCTTAGGGCAAGGTTTTGCCGGTTCTCCAGGGTCAAGCCATTGTGATGATCGCTTCCGATTGTCGTACAGGATCCATTTCTCATCACAAGTCACGATACGGTTCAAAATCCCCTCATTATTGTGGCGATTAAGCAAAGAAACACAGCAAGCAACGCGTGTTTGTTGGTTTGCTTCAGTCAATTCGTGCGGTACCCACTTTTCGAGTTTTTTAATTTTTCCGATTTGGCGCAAGTGGATAAGTATCGTTTTGTCACTTACGCCGAAGGCTGCTGCTAATTCAGAAGTGGTTTGAGATGGATCCGCTTCCACTATCGCCTTCAATTCTTCGTTATTCACTTGAGTATCAGGTCGTCCACGAGGCTCATTGTGTAAATCGAAATTTCCAGAACGGAAACGTTGAAACCAAAAACGCACCGTTCGTTCATTAGCGGTGCCTGGTCCATACACGTCGTTAATTCTTCGAGTCGTTTCTGCAGCACTGGTGCCACGGTGGAACTCGTATTCGTAAATACCGCGAATTTTCAATTTGTCCATAGTTGTTGTTATAGCAATGTTGAAACTCAAACAAATGATGTTAAAACAAATGAAATACGAATTTTAAAACAATATTTTTCTGGCTTTATTTCGAAATAAATTTGAATTTGGAATTCCTAATGAAACGCAAGATATTTGATTTTAAAGTTGCCAGTATTGAAAATCGGCAATTTCATATGTAAGGACCTAATAATATAGATGAATAATCACATGAATTGTGAAGCTATTCCTTTACGTTTCTGTTCAAGTTCGAACAAGCACTAAAGTAAATAGGGGTCCACAAATAAACACACAAACACACTCTTTTAATATATGTATTAACCACCGCCGTGGTACAAAAAAAGGCGACTGAATAACAATGTTCAAGAAACACTATAAGAAATATTAAAAAGAAAACCATATCGCGTTTTAATTTTGAACAACGCCATCTATCGGTGGCCGGGTACAACAAAAATGGTTCTTATCAAAGTCAAGACTGAGTATTGAATGAAGCGATTGTTTATGTGAATTTCAACATCCCGCCCACCAAGGACTTGTCCTTTAATTTACAAATTTTACATGAATTTTAATTCAATAATTAAGTAGCAACACAAATGTAAGGATGCGGGTTATGACTAACTGACAAGTTACATTGAAAACATGAGACATGTAAGATTATTGGAAAAGTATACAATAGTACCGCCCACCGTGAAAGACTTCTACAAAACAAAACTATACTACGAGTACAACTTATCTATAGAAATGAACCGCCCACCGTAACATATGGTGGAACGACTAAAGAATGAATTTGCAAAAATGCTTTTGCATAAATTGCCATAGTAACGTTTTTGAGTTAACAGAAACTACCAAAAATACAATAAAATTTCTAACAAAAGCTGAAATCACTTAGGCAGAGAACAAAGTTTATTTATTGGACGTTTCAACAATTTGTCCTTACATTTTATAGTAACTACACGAGTTATATTATCCTTGCCTGGATGCTTTTGAATGATTCTACCAAGGATCCACTTTGTGGGAGGCAAATTATCCTCTCTAACAATTACTACATCATCAACATCAGGTTCGGATTTTTTAGTGGCCCATTTGTATCTCTTATCTAAATTTAATAAATAGTCTTTGGACCATCTATGCCAAAAATCATTTGTCATTTTTTGAACTTATTTCCATCTACTAGTTAAATTTACATTTTCAGTCTGATCCGAGTAATATTCGTCACATACATTAACGAGAGGTTCGCCTACGAGAAAATGGCCGGGTGTCAAGGGGAGAGGGTCGACCGAATGGTCACTTAACTGACTCAGTGGTCGTGAATTGAGACAAGACTCTATTTGCACTAAAACCGTGGACATCTCCTCATAGGTCAGAGTATGATCACCTATCACCTTCTTTAAATGTGTCTTTGCCGAGCGCACACCTGCCTCCCAAATTCCTCCAAAGTTTGGGCTCAGGGGTGGAATATAGTGAAATTTTGTCCCCTCCATAGACAAAGTTTCCGCGATCTCTTGAGGTAATTTTGATTTAGTTGCGTCGAAGATCTCTCTTAGCTCTTTGTCAGCACCGACAAAGTTAGTGCCGTTGTCACAATGCAAATCTGTGCAACGACCACGACGACCAACAAACCTACGAAAGGCGGCAATGAATCCCTTTGAGGTTAAATCAGACACTACTTCAATATGAATGGCGCGAGTCACCATACAGACGAATAGGCAAATGTAGCCTTTGTAGGATTTAGCTCCCCTACCAGGAGAGAATCGAAGATTTATGGGACCCGCATAGTCAACGCCTGATGATTTAAAAACTTTACTAGGTTGCAAACGAACTTCCGGCAGTTGACCCATCAGTGGAGTTACTTTGCGTTGCGAATACCTAATACACGTGACACAACGTCGAAAACATTTTTTGACCAATTGTCTAGCATGTATTATCCAAAATTTACCTCTAAGGTAATTGAGCATAGCTTGAGGTCCACCATGCATCGTTGAGTTATGAGCGTCCTGTACAATTACTTGGGTAAGATGACTTATCTCAGGCATTATTAATGGATGTTTCTCGTCATAACTCAACTTTGATAAAACGATTCGACCACCTACTCTCAAAAGCCCCATTTCGTCTAAAAAGGGGTTGAGAGAGTGTAGTGCATTTTTCTTGGGGACATGACCTCCGGACTTTAGTTGCGTGATTTCTTCTTTAAATTTCAGACTCTGTACTCTCTTGACACAAATTAATAGAGAATCTTTAATTTCCTTGGCTGTGATGAATTCCGGATACTTCTCTCTTTCGTGAACCTTCAACCTAAAGTTCAAAACTCTTCTTACATATGACACAATCCTTAACATTTTCTTCAGCGATGAATATTTACTCCAAAAGAAATTCTTTTCTTCTTCTATTAAGTGTTGATTTTCGTTCTCTTTCCTTGATGCAACTAAAGTCTTGATTTCCTGTGCTTTGCTAGCTCTCATTTCTTCTTGTGTGGTATAATCTGATTTTGGAAAATCAATGGTTGATTCATGGAGAAATGTTGGCCCATCCCACCAGAGCTTCTCTTTCTTAAGATCAGAAGGTTGTAGTCCTCTGGAGGCGCAATCTGCAGGATTTGATTTTGTACCAACATGATTAAACTGACTACACTCTAATATATTGAGAATTTCCGACACTCTATTGCTGACGAAAGTGGTCCATCTTGATGGCAATCCACGTAGCCATGCCAAAACGACGGTTGAATCGGACCAAGCATAAATCCTTTCTTTAGGCACGTCCATAACTTGTGCCACTTCGTACAGCAATTTAGCAGCTAAAACCGCGCCACATAGTTCCAATCGTGGAATAGATAACTGCTTTTCAATCGGCGCAACCTTTGTTTTTGAAGCTAGAAGGTGTACATAAACTTTACCTTTCTCGTTTATTGACCGAAAGTACACCACTCCAGCGTAAGCCGTTTGAGAAGCGTCTGCAAATGCGTGCAGCTCAACTTCGCGATCCTGAGTGAAATGTAGCCACCTTGGAATGAAAATGGTTTTGAGCTCAGCAAGTTGTGATCTGTATTTAATCCATTCGTGTTCCAAATCTTCAGGCAGTTCATCGTCCCAAGACAACGCAGACTTCCACAATTTTTGAATAAAAACCTTGGCAGTTACGACCACGGGAGCAATCCAACCCATTGGGTCGTATAACCGAGCGATATCAGACAACACTTGACGCTTTGTTGGTGATTTATTAACTTTAGGTAATTCTACTGTGTATTGAAACTCGTCAGAATCTCTGTTCCAACAAATGCCCAGAACTTTTACCAAGTTGTCTGCTTTAATAGGAATTGATGGAGCTGCATTCTGATTGTCTTGACCGATGAACTGTAGCAATGCCTCACTATTGCTACTCCACTTCTGTAGCTGAAAACCTCCTGCGTTCATCAGCTTGTTCATTTCATTGTAAATTTGGATGGCTTCCTCTTCAGTTTGACAGCACGTCATGAGATCATCTACATAAAAATCCCGCTTCGTGATTTCCGATGCGGTTGGATAGTTGAGGTGCTCATCTTCTGCCAAACGTTGCAGTGATTTTACGGCCAGATGAGGAGCGCATGCTGTTCCAAAGGTGAGTGTGAGCATCTCGTATTGACCCAGAGGTTCATCTGGGTTGAATCTCCATATTATTCTTTGGAAGCGCGTGTCCTCATCATGTACACGTACCTGCCGATACATTTTAATTATGTCCGCAACGATGCATACGGGATACCTTCGCCATCTCATTAGGATATGCCTCAAATCCTGCTGTAGTTTGGGACCGACGAGGAGGTTGTCATTTAACGACACGCCGTTCACGCCTTTACAAGAGGCATCGAAAACAACACGCAGCTTCGTAGTCTCCTTGTCTTCCCTCACGACAGCATGATGTGGGAAATATACTGCCTTTGGGTGAATCGTTTCGTCCTTTATTTCAGCTATGTGATTTAAGTCCAGATATTCTTGCATTACCTTGTTATACTCTTCCTTAAACTTTGGGTTCTTCTGAAGCTTCCTTTCCAGATGGTGAAATCTTTTCTGTGCTATCTCTTTCAACCCTCCGTATTGACATTCTGGATCTTCGCTATTCAAAGGCAACCTGACCACAAACCTACCTTCTTTATTTCTAAAAGTTGTTGAATTGAATATTTCTTCGCATTTTTCTTCCATCTTGCTAAACTTCTTTTGAATTGAATTTGGCTCGTTTTCCAACTCCCAGAATTGTCTAAGTAAAGAATCTTCTTTGACATGAATGTTTAAACTTACCATTTTTGTGACATCAGTTGAAGGTCCTTGCGATACCTTCCCTGAAATGATCCACCCAAAGATAGTGTTTTGTGCTAACAAATGTCCCCGTGGGTGTTTGATGATGTCACTCAATAAGACTTCGCCGTAAACTTCGGCTCCTAGTAAAACATCAATTCTACCAGGTGAATTAAATCCTGGATCGGCCAGTGAAAGGTTCTCAATATCTGACCAATCAGGTGATGAGGTTTTGCTAGTGGGCAATCGTGAAATAAGAGATTTTAAAACGTATGCGGAAATTTGAATATATTTACTTGGGTCCCTACGTGACTCGATGCGAAAAGAAACCATATGTTTTATACGCAGTCGACCATCTCCTACACCTGACACGCAGCCGCTAACCGGTACACGCTTAAGGCCTAACATTTGAACAGTCTCTTCTGTAACGAAAGAGGCTTGTGAGCCCTGGTCGATCAAGGCGCGCAGTAGACAGAACTTCCCGCTGAATGAATATGCTTTAACAATGGCCATTGCCAAAAGAACGTCAGCTGATCCGATGACCGTTTCTTCCTTCGCAAAATTGGCAACGACGTTCACTCCATGATCGGGTGATGAATGTTGATTATCTCCTTGATTTGGTCGCTGTGATTGTGTGTGTGCGTGATTGTTTTCCAAATTATTTGTGCTCCCTTGCTGTATTTCTCTCTCCTGATGAAGCAAGGAGTGATGTCGTCTACCACATCTGCGGCAACTTGTTGTATAACGACATTTCTTCACTGAGTGAGTGGGTGCTAGACAGTTATAACATAGCGATTTGGTCTGTACAAACTCTTGTCTCTCTCGTGGCGTAAGTTGTCCAAAGTTCTTGCACTGGTAGAGAACATGATCCCCCGAACACATAATACACGGATGTTTCGTAGTGTTCTCATGAACAGCTGCGAATGATTTGACTTTCTCTGTATGTTTGTGTTGAGGAGCCTTAGAAATTTGTTTACCGCTGTCAATCATTTCCAGTGTCCTAAAACGTGATTCCAAAAATACGACCAGATCAGACCACGTGGGCAAGGCATCCGATGAAATTCCACTTATATTGATTTCCCACTGGCGGAGTGATTCATTGTCTAGTTTAGACACCACCAAGAAGACAAGGATTACATCCCACTGCTTTGTCTCAATCCCCAAATTATTGACAGACATGATGCATGATGTTGTTGTGTCTAGCAGACTTCTAATTGCATGGGCAGATTCGTTCATTATTTGTTTTTGGCTAAATAACATCTTGAGTATTATGTTTAAGTTATATCTTTTATTGTTGTATCGGGCTATCAATTTTTTCCAGGCAGCGTCATAATTTAAGTCAGTGGTGGGTAAATTTCTAATGAGAACTTCAGCTTCGCCTGATAAAGTACTTTTAAGGTAGTGCAGCTTCTCCACAGCAGACAAACTACGGTTTTTATGGATTAGTGAAGTAAAGAGATCGAAATACTGTTGCCAATCTTCATATTTACCGCTGAATTTCGGTAATTCGATTTTTGGTAATTTGACTTCACCGGATCTAGATTTTTCTCCAACGGACTGAAATTGCGAGCTGGGTTGAGTTTCCTCACGGATGGCCATCCCACGAAGAACCTCTTTCAAACAACCCTTTTAGTGAGTGTAATTTTCTTCAAAAGTGTCGTATATTCCTTTCATAAAATATTCTTGACTATTGAGTTCTTCTACAGTTGCTAAAGCAAAAATGTTGTAATGTTCCTCTTTGAATTCTTTCCATAATGCTTCAACAGTTTCCAGTCTTGTTTCTAGGTATCCTCGTGTGATTCTTTCCTTTGGACTTTTTTTATAATTACTTTCAGCTTTCATTAACTTCGCGAGTCTTTCCTTTTGAATAAGTATTGATTTATGAACAACACTCATGATGATGGTGGACAAAAAAATCCAAGTATGAAATATTCACTCGTACAAATTCTAAGTCGATGGAATGCTCGTTGAAAATTTGCTAAGTCGATGGAGTATTCGACGAAATTTTTCTAAGTCTTTTTAACACTTAACACTTGTAAAATTTTTGGGCATAGATTCCACGTCTGAGCACTTTTTGGCGAATTATTCTAAGTTAATGAATTTACTTTAAAATCTTACAAGTCCAAATTATTTCTTGAAAATTTTACAAGTCCAAACACTAGTAATTTTTATAAGTTTATTTACTCACAGTTTTAAGGTCCAAATTCGCTTGATTTTTTAGCACTCACCACTACCACTTATTTCTTCAAGTTTATTGTCCCATAAGTCCTTTTGAATTGTCCCGAGTTTCGGCACCAAATTTTGTTCAAGTTCGAACAAGCACTAAAGTAAATAGGGGTCCACAAATAAACACACAAACACACTCTTTTAATATATGTATTAACCACCGCCGTGGTACAAAAAAAGGCGACTGAATAACAATGTTCAAGAAACTATAAGAAATATTAAAAAGAAAACCATATCGCGTTTTAATTTTGAACAACGCCATCTATCGGTGGCCGGGTACAACAAAAATGGTTCTTATCAAAGTCAAGACTGAGTATTGAATGAAGCGATTGTTTATGTGAATTTCAACATTTCTGTGTTTCACTAATTAACACTTTGTGATACATGCATCACACTCACAAAGTAATTTCGCCATTTGATGCATACATTAACGTTTACGTGTATTTCAGGAATGATAGCTAATTGAATTCGTAATACTTCGCTGTTCCATTTTCGACATGAATGAGCTTGTTCTATTAACTGCCAGATTTGATCAACAATTTTAACATGATGTGTGGAACACGCAACGCAAGCAAGATGCGCGACCGAAGAAATTATATTGCAATCTAGAATAACTACGAGTGTAATCATACCAAAAGTGGCCGAATTCCACAAAAATGAGAAAAGCGTCACGTTCTCACTTTAAGGCCGTACCTGAATTTTCCGGGGTCCAGTGCTGCCCCCATTTAAAATAAATCATTTCAAAGAAAACGGAGACATCAGTTGAAATTTTGCTACTACCAAGTCCTAAAACCCTTCAAAGTATTTTATGAACTACTGTTTACAGTTTAAATTGAGAACGTTAATATAGAACGTGTTAATGAACTAACGCAAAACCTCAGATGGTACCTCAGCCCATGAAACTGAACAACTTTTGTTCTACGACATTCCCAAAATGCCAAAAATAAAATTCGGATTTTCATACAAATTGACTCGATCAGCTGAGTTTGTATGAAATTAACTTGCCATTAGAATATTCGTAATTTAAAAATGACTTACTTTCAATAGATTTTTTTTCACAAATGAACGGTACAAAGATATATTAACCTCATTAGGCAAAAGCATGTATTTATTTATGTAAATTCGTCACGAAGCTTTTAATAAACCAAAGCCACTCGGAAATTAAAATAACGTAGCTAAATAAATAAATAAAGGGACAAATCACACTGATTATGAAATAAACTTAAATAAAAAAAAATTGTCCTTTGCACTCCATTGTTAACATTTTGAATATGTATGATTGGTTTGATTGGCGTGAATTTCGCTCCATTTGACGGTAAACATCTCACCGCTGATTTCTGCGCGCATTGACTTTAAGGTGACGTGGGTTCACAATTTGCAATACCGTGCGTGTTTTTGAAAAATCACTGTTATTAAACTACTACAGTTTATTCCTTAAAAAAAATTACACAAGAATCTTAAGGATTTTCTACAGACACCCACAATAGCCAAAACACGATTGAGCATTTTTGGCTCGATAGAAAAAATCACAAACATACCTCTAAATTTGCCTAAATTTGCCTTTATAATACATATTACTATTTTATACAATCACCTTTTTATATGTAAATTATACCAAAAAATGTATTATCTTAATATCATTATATATAATTTTTTTTTTTTTTTTTGTAGCCAAAACGGATAGATATTAAGATAAGAAAATCCTTAAGATTATTATGTAAATTTTTTGTGGAATAAACTGTAGTAGTTTAATAACAGTGATTTTTCAAAAACACGCACAGTATTGCAAATTGTGAACCCACGTCGCCTTAATGTACGTGTTTCACTGATACTAATACGGATGGCTCAGTCGCAAAATGTCGCAACAGGGACTTAGAACAAAATTTCGATTTTTACAAATCATTTAAGGTTATAGAGTAAACAAATTTTAGTTTGTTTAGTTTTAATTTAGTTCAGTTTTAATAGATTCTCGCAAAATTTAAAGATTTTTATAGAATTCTGTCAATTTTTATTATGAATTGTAAACAAATTAAAAATTAAAATTAAAAATATATATTCATTAAAAAAATTTTGCATAATTAACACAGGTAGCAGGGGCTCGCCAATTAACTTTTTTATAAACCTGTATCTGGTGAGTCCCGCTCTTTTACATCATATATATAATTTCAATGTAGAATAATTGTCATGTATGAGTTGAGTTGTTAGTGAAATCATGAATGTTGCGTTTGTATGATGTGTGTAAGCGTGAATACATGCAGACGATGGTATAATATACGTAAATGTGTAGTTTAAGTTTTTCCATAAAATAAAGACTTTTGTATCATTATTGCAATGTAATGTAATAACTTGAAATTTATTATTGATACTATTTTAATAATTATATATATATAAATATATATATTTGTTTAGCTGTGTATTATATATTATAAGGATATTTATTAATTTTATATTTTTATGTAATTGGAATTAGTAATGCTTCTGTTTCTTCGTAGCTAAGGTTATGTAACCATTCAACTAAAGTGACCTTACACTTATAGTTTGTTTTCGTATATGTTTCTATCTTTTGATTTATTAGATTATATAAGTATGGAGATAGTCTTAGATTTTGATTGCTTGCAAAGGCAGTATTAGCAGGTGGTTGATGAAGGTCAAAGTTAATTCTTCTTTTATTTAGTAACGCTTTTTCAAATCCCACAGTCTTGTGCCATCTCAGAACAGAGTGCAAAATGTACAATTGTCTAATTGTGAGTACCTTGGAATCGGCGTACAGCATATGAGTAGGATAACGGTATGGCTTGAAGTACATCAATTTAAGTAAGGAACGTTGAGCTCGTTCCAACTCAATGACTTTAGTTTTCGCAGCACAACCCCAAACCGGAATGCAGTAAACAAGGATTGATTGTATAAGCGCAACGTAAACATTATGAAGTAGTTTATGGTTAGCTTATGCCTTAAATTTTTAAAAATCCAGGCTTGTTTTCTTATTCTGGATGTTATCAGTTCAATTTGAGAATACCAATTCAAATTTTGATCGATAATTACACCGAGATATTTCGTTGTAGTTACTTTATCGATCATATAATATTAGGTCCTTACATATGAAATTGGCGATTTTCAATACTGGCAACTTTAAAATCAAATATCTTGCGTTTCATTAGGAATTCCAAATTCAAATTTATTTCGAAATAAAGCCAGAAAAATATTGTTTTAAATTCGTATTTCATTTGTTTTAACATCATTTGTTTGAGTTTCAACATTGCTATAACAACAACTATGGACAAATTGAAAATTCGCGGTATTTACGAATACGAGTTCCACCGTGGCACCAGTGCTGCAGAAACGACTCGAAGAATTAACGACGTGTATGGACCAGGCACCGCGAACGGTGCATTTTTGGTTTCAACGTTTCCGTTCTGGAAATTTCGATTTACACAATGAGCCTCGTGGACAACCTGATACTCAAATGAATAACGAAGAATTGAAGGTGATAGTGGAAGCGGATCCATCTCAAACCACTTCTGAATTAGCAGCAGCCTTCGGTGTAAGTGACAAAACGATACTTATCCACTTGCGCCAAATCGGAAAAATTAAAAAACTCGAAAAGTGGGTACCGCACGAATTGACTGAAGAACCAACAAACACGCGTTGCTTGCTGCGTTTCTTTGCTTAATCGCCACAATAATGAGGGGATTTTAAACCGTATCGTGACTTGTGATGAGAAATGGATCCTGTACGACAATCGGAAGCGATCATCACAATGGCTTGACCTTGGAGAACCGGCAAAACCTTGCCCTAAGCGAAAACTGTCCAAAAAGAAGATTCTGGGTAGTGTATGATGGACCAGTGCTGGTGTTATCCACTACAGCTTCTTGAAATCAGGCCAGATGATTACTGCAGACTTGTATTGCCAACAATTGCAAACAATGATGGAAAAGCTCGCCATTAAACAACCGAGACTGATGAATTGCTCTAGCCCACTGCTCCTTCAGGATAACCCTAGACCACACACTGCACATCAAACGATCGCCAAGTTAGAGGAGCTGCGACTGGAACCTCTGCGTCACCCACCATACTCTCCAGATCTTGCCCCAACCGATTACCACTTTTTTCAAAATTTGGATAACTTTTTACAAGGAAAAAATTTCAAATCTGATGAGGCAGTCAAAACCGCCTTCAAACAGTTCATAGACTCTCGCTCCCAGGATTTTTTTTCCAAAGGTATCAATGATCTGCCTATAAAATGGCGGAAGTGTATCGATAACAACGGCGCATACTTCGATTGATTAAATAATAATTTCACTAAAAAAAACTTGTTTCACTTTTTTGATACTGAACGGCAATTCCATATGTAAGGACCTAATATAATAAGACAGTTACAATTTTCATGTAATCTTTGACATGTGTGAATTTTTAATGTTAAGTGTTCAGGAGGTTGAGTTAAATTTCGTATAGAAAAGGTAATATAATAAGTTTTAGTAATATTTAATGTAAGTAATCTGGATCGTAACCATGTTTGTGCAGTCTCTAAGCCCAGCTCAGCCCTCTCAAAAACATCACTCCAGGAGTCACCTGAGAAGACAATGGCAGTGTCATCTTCATATGAGAATACTTGACCCCCCTGCAACTGGAGTTCACATAGACTGTTTATATAGATTAAGAATAGTGTAGGACCAAGTACACTGCCTTGTGGGACGCCAAAGGTGATAGGCGTATCAGCACTTGTAAAGTCCCTATTTTGACCCTCTGCTTTCGGTTATTGAGGTAGTCTGAAAAGAGTTTTAGAGGTGTACCACGTATACCAATTTTCTCGAGAGATTGCTCAAGTGCTGGAACAGAGACGGTGTTAAATGCATTTTTTAGGTCTATAAATGCACTTTTTACCGGAATCGAGTTGGGTTACTACTTAGTTTGTAAGGGCAGAAACAGCGTCCTCAGTGCTTCTACCAGATCTAAAACCAAATTGGCGATTTACAATTACAATAACACAACGGCAGTGGAAGGACACAAACAAAACTTTTTTATGTCATTTACAGAAAAACGAAGTATAAGGTTCTAGGTTCGATGCCCAGCTAGGGTAAGTTAGAAAACGGCCATTCCATATGGACCTGGGTCTTGCGTGTTTATCTATATTTGTATTTATTTTAAAATTGAACTTATATTATTATTGTGAAAGTTTAGTTAGATACTTTGATATTTGTTACTCAATAAAATGACGCTTTAACCACAGCTAAAACTGCCAAGGATTGGAATAATATTCGGCATGTAATAATATAGCTTATTACGATTAACATAAAGGATACTTTTTATCACGGAAAAATGTAAGATTCCCGTGGATTTTCCAGTAACGAACTAACATTTGACCACGCGGCCAACAGCTAATGCGTAATAATTTATAAATAAATATGTCACTGATTGATTCTAGAGTCATTATATACTGTACATCAATATAGGAACCTCCATAAAGTTACATTTTGGTTATTACGTAAGGCCCATCAGGGTTCTCGTTGTATCTTTCTAATTCTAAATGCTTTTCCTAGTGCCCACGTATTACCATTAAAAAATACGGTGTAATGTAACCAATACATGTACAATCGGAATAGCGTTTAAAATAGATACGGGCGATTCTTGCTCTTTGTGATTCCCGCTTCTCTGAGTTCTCTAAGTGCACTTTCAGTCTATTATGTTTATATATTGCCGTCAGCCTCAGAGAATGAAGTTGCGAAGCGGCAATGTAGTAGCGGATGTCCTTTGAACTGCTTTCCGCTTCACGATTGCACGTAAACCGCGATACGCGCACGCCTGCAATTCTCTCGACTAACAATGAAATCAGGACACGTTTTTACACTAATATTTATCAATTTGTATGCATTTTCAGGCTACTAGAATAATATAGGAACATGTTTTACTTGATTTGTATCATTTTATCTTGTTCAACTTCCCCATACGACATGAAACATGAAATTTGCCTTTTAATGAAGCAACAAGATATAGTTTTAAAAACTAGTTTTACCTCTAGTTTTTAATAGTAGATTGTGCTACAAGGCGTAAAGGTAATAGTTTTAACGCGAGGGCGCTACTTTGAATCCAGAGCGAAACGAAGGATGCCACAATAGAATCACGAGCGTAGCGAGGGACCAACGCATATTGCAAGGGACCTTAGGAGATTTTGTTCTGTATACTCCCACTGTCTTCTGTGCTAATAGTAAAGCTGCCCCAGGAGGAGGATAAGTGTTTCGAGCATCGTTATTTGCGTGTGGATTCTCGTAGCCTAAACCATCCATAGTAAATAGTCGGTTTTAGTGATGTGCCACTGGCAATATTACAAATTTATGGGTATTTTCCTATTGTTGATTGACGGGAATATTCCCAATATTTCCCTAAATGTTTATTTCCGTAAATTTTCCCCAAATTTTTTATTTATATTGCCGGGAATGTTTACTGGAATATTACCAAAGTTTCCAAGGACGGCACATCACTTAGTCGGTTTACGAATTAAACGCTTTCCGGGATTATGCATACTTCTAATCCCTGAAAGCTCATATATTCGATGTGACATAAGAGGTTCTTATTGTAGAAGTGATAGGTCATTATCGTATTTAAAGTTCAGCTTATTCTGTCTGGATGTTGATTTTTGAATACCTTAGCAATAAAATTGAAATGATCTGGTAAAAAAAAACGTAAACTACTTATTACCTTATTTGGTTAATCGCCGGAAAAACTGGACTGAAAAATTTCTTACCGGTATATTGTAATAAAAATATTGCATAAAATATTGATCGAAGCTATATAAAAATCTGAAGATGCAATTTACTATTAAAAATAAGCCCTTAAAATATTTATACATAATTAATAATAATTGTATTGGCTATGAGCCTTAAATATTTCCATAATTAAAATAATATCATTATATGTATGTTCAATATTGACATAAACTATCTACCTCGATGGCATTATCAATCACTAACCGTCGTATTTATAAAAAGTTCACTCTTCGTCTAAGCGGGTTTCCTGTGCTGCTTCGGAGCCCGGGGTGTACTTTCCCGCTTTTTCTTCTCAAAATATAACATGCATGTCAATAGTCACCCAAGGATTCCAAAGATCTTGCGAAGTGGAGAAGAAATAGCCTCAACAGTTCAAATGATTTGGCTATACTTTTACGACCGGCCGCATTTTATAATACGAGTATGAGAGTGGAACAATTTCATAATTATATTCATTGTTCATATATAAAACAATGAATGTAATCACGTTGGCATATTAAAGCTATCGCCCTATTAATAATTTGGTCTGAAATTAAGTACCTCTAAAGTGTAGGAATTAACGCTGAAAAATTAAAACAGTTAAACAATACAAAAACTTTTGTATTGTTTAACTGAATTTCCCGTTATTTTCAGCGAACAAAGTGGATTTTCATCTTTCCTTTTGTTAAAAATTTTCATTGTAAAGAGTGTGTGTGTGTGTGATATCACCTGGCCACGCCGCCATATGGAATTTGTATCAAAGTCAGAATAATAGAGTGTCCTTAAAATAAATAAATACATAGGGACAAATCACACTGATTTTTTTTCTTTTTCTTGGCGTTACGGGTTGACTGGTAGATAAAGCCTATGGCTTTAAGTCCGCCTATTACGTTTGTAATAAAGTTACATAAATAAATAAAATAAATTAAGCTAGCCCCAAAGGAAGTTTTAAACTTGTGTTTATGATAAATACATATGAAGATAAACACCCAAGAGGCCAAGACCCAGGACAATTTGAAAAAGGCTATTTTCCAACGTGCCCTGGCTAGGGATTGAACCCAGAACCTCCGGATTAGCGGTCTAGCGTGTTAACCATTACGCCACGGCGGTCGTCAAGGTAGTAAAAGATACGTTATTGTACGTTATAAGAAAAAAAGTGGCCAAGTGCGAGTTGGACTCGCCCATGAATGGTTCCGTAGCAGCAAGTAACATTAAAAGTTCTAAAGGTAAATTGCAGTTTACAATTTATGACGTATTAAAAAATATATAGTTCTTATAGTTTCGCAAAAAGAGGCTGTGACATACGGACGGACAGACAGACAGACATGACGAATCCATAAGGGTTATGTTTTTTTCCATTTGGCTACGGAACCCTAAAAATCGTATGAGAAAGGTTTGCGAGATATTTAATGAAATCAGTGGCGTGGCCAGGAGGGCTATTGACAGAGGAAGGATCTTCCAGAAGCCGCCACGAACGCTGCTATGGACAACTTATATATTATGTTTACTACTGGTATTTTTATGAACATCACTATACAGACTGACTTTTTATTCACCGGCAAAATTTTTGGAGCAAGTTCAGTCCATGATGCTTAAGAACTACTTTCTATGAAAAAGTTATTAAAAATCGATTTTCGTCCTCCCAATCTCCCATACAAATCAGCACTCAGCCAAACGGATTTTGGATGGGAGGACGAAAATAATTTATTGCGTATACGGTGGATAATCAAGTTGGGTTGACATCAGACAGGCGACCGGGGACATTGTCATATAGATAGATATTTTTCTTCTCTTCCTTGAAAAGGAATAGCTGAAAAGCGGCATCTTGATGCGTGGAATTTTTTAAATGTTATAGCAATATGAAAACCAGTCAAGTGCGAGTCGGACTCGTACATAAAGGCTTCCGTACCTTCATACAATGTTTTAACACACTGAAAATAACTCGTTACGTTATATTATTAACACGTTTATGTATGACGACCGATGGCCGATGGTCGGATGACCTGAGCAAGGTGGCAGATGAACGCTGGATGCAGGCTTTCAGGCAACGATCGGTCGTTTTGGAAATCCTTAGGGGAGGCCTATGTCCAGCAGAGATGATGATGTATGACGACCCTCTTTAACTTTTAACTTTATCTTATTTTTAGTATTTGTTGTTATAGCTGCCACAGTAATACATATTTGGTGAAAATTTTAAGTATCTTGTTAATACCATTATAAAAAACGAGTTAAACCGCTGAAAAAAAGACGTTGTATGACGACCCCCTTTAACTTAATCTTATTTTAAGTATTTGTTGTTATAACGGCCACAGTAATACATAATTAGTGAAAATTTCAAGTATATCGCTATTACGGTTCAAGAGCCCTGTGACCGACGGACGAAGAGAGGGACAGACAGTGAAGTCTCAGTAATAGCGTCCCGTTGGCACCCTATAGGTACGGAACCCTAATAAAAAGTTGATTCTTATTTTGTTAGCTTGCCAGTTCGTCAGGTGTTCTCGGAAAGCTAAGTATACTCGTATCAAGAAAATATTGGTTCTATTTAGCGGAGAGAGCTACCTCGAAACTGAATTATTTGAGACGGAAAATGGAATATTTTATCAACTACTTAAAAGTTTTCTCTCGTCTCATTCAATATTTAGGTTCTTTCTGATTTTCAGACCTTTAAATAAAATCTTTGTTTGATTTGAATAAATGTAAATAAGGTTTGTTTTCACGAACGGGGGCTGTTCAAGTATTATCTAAGCAGAATTTTTGCCATTTTTAACCCCCCCGCCCGGGCAAAAGTAAGCAACTCTTTTGCCCCCTGTTATGCTTACGCTTATTGCCTCCTATGCATTGATATATTTTTAAAATTTGTGAGTTTCACCATTTCTTCGAAAATATGTGCTAACTAATTAATATCATACAATGAACTTGCTGTTCATATTTTACCATGAAATAAAAACTTATACATATACAATGGGTGTTTATCTAATATGTATACACTGTTAAAAATTATGTAATTTTACATGCAAAAAATTACATAAAACTGTACAATTCCCGAAATATCTGGGAAGTTTACGGAAAAATATGTAAATATGACAAAAATTATGTAAAATTTTATATTTTTATGTAAAATTTCATACTTTTCCGTAAATTTCCTAGATTTTTCGGGAATTTTACAGGTTAATGTAATTTTTTTGCATGTAAAATTACATAATTTTTAACAGTGTAGTGGTATGTATTTATTATAAAACATAGTATCGCTGAGTTAGTGTCCCATAGCACGAAGTTTAAATTAATATGCGGTTAGCTCAATCAGTGTGATTTGTCCTTATTTATTACCCGACTGTGGCAAAGCCCAAAAGGAGGGTTATGTGGTCTGTATGTATGTCAGAACTCTATGTTCCCTCGTAACTACTAAATGGCTAAACTGTGGTTAGATTCGTCTTAACTACACGAATGTCATAGGCGAGATATATTAGAAATTATTGGAAATCTAAATGGAGGATTTTTGGCGCCAAATTGCAAGGCATGAAAAATCTTTTCTTTTCAAAACCTATCGATTGGGGTATCAAATTAAAGTATTTTATATGTTTAAATGAAATTTGGAATGAGAAATGCTAAAAAACAACATATGACATCGCTTCGCCAAGCGTATTCCCGGTTGCGTCCTAGGCATAGCATAAGTACTGCTGTTGTAACACGCAGTAGGGTTTTTTTTAAAATAATTACTTGTATTTATGTATGTAACATGTATGTCGTGATTCATAAATCATATATGATTCAGAGTCAAATCGCCCGAACATTTTTGCCCCTTTACTAGTTGCTATTGTAATGTAATGACATTTATAGACTTTGTTTTGACATCCACCTTAATTGTTTCAGGTAACCCCCTTATACGCAACCCCAATGAGCTGGACCTCAACGTTCCCGCGCCCTACTTCCACGAGCCCATCCGACAAGACAGGGTAAGCACATCACCATCATCAGGTCTTTTTGTATCCACTGCAGGAGCACGGCCCTCTGTACAACCAGATCCATATATTAGCCAGAGCAGTCAGAGGATTTGGCCTACACTCTCCACGCTGGCCAGACAGGTTGGAGGGGTATGCACATCGTCATCAATAAATTTAAGAAGGGTCGCTAGACGCATCGCCTATTAACATGATTCAGATTCTCACCCATTAGGTACCTCGGTCTGCGCAAGAAAAGAAGCAGCTGGCAAACATATGTTTTAAAATTCGTATTTCATTTGTTTTATCATCATTTGTTTGAGTTTCAACATTGCTATAACAACAACTATGGACAAATTGAAAATTCGCGGTATTTACGAATACGAGTTCCACCGTGGCACCAGTGCTGCAGAAACGACTCGAAGAATTAACGACGTGTATGGACCAGGCACCGCTAACGAACAAACGGTGCGTTTTTGGTTTCAACGTTTCCCTTCTGGAAATTTAGATTTACACAATGAGCCTCGTGGACGACCTGATACTCAAGTGAATAACGAAGAATTGAAGGCGATAGTGGAAGCGGATCCATCTCAAACCACTTCTGAATTAGCAGCAGCCTTCGGCGTAAGTGACAAAACGATACTTATCCACTTGATCCAAATCAGAAAAATTAAAAAACTCGAAAAGTTGGTACCGCACGAATTGACTGAAGCAAACCAACAAACACGCGTTGCTTGCTGCGTTTCTTTGCTTAATCGCCACAATAATGAGGGGATTTTAAACCGTATCGTGACTTGTGATGAGAAATGGATCCTGTACGACAATCGGAAGCGATCATCACAATGGCTTGACCTTGGAGAACCGGCAAAACCTTGCCCTAAGCGAAAACTGTCCAAAAAGAAGATTCTGGGTAGTGTATGATGGACCAGTGCTGGTGTTATCCACTACAGCTTCTTGAGATCAGGCCAGACGATTACTGCAGACTTGTATTGCCAACAATTGCAAACAATGATGGAAAAGCTCGCCATTAAACAACCGAGACTGATGAATTGCTCTAGCCCACTGCTCCTTCAGAATAACGCTAGACCACACACTGCACATCAAACGATCGCCAAGTTAGAGGAGCTGCGACTGGAACCTCTGCGTCACCCACCATACTCTCCAGATCTTGCGCCAACCGATTACCACTTTTTTCAAAATTTGGATAACTTTTTACAAGGAAAAAATTTCAAATCTGATGAGGCAGTCAAAACCGCCTTCATACAGTTCATAGACTCTCGCTCCCAGGATTTTTTTTCCAAAGGTATCAATGATCTGCCTATAAAATGGCGGAAGTATATCGATAACAACGGCGCATACTTCGATTGATTAAATAATAATTTCATTAAAAAAAACTTGTTTCACTTTTTTGATACTAAACGGCAATTTCATATGTAAGGACCTAATATAACATCTTTCTATCTTGTACATTTTTTTTGAATTATTTTACGTTACCTTGGATACAAGTCCTTTAGAGCCTATCGTTAGTTTTGTTACTTCTTTATTCCTAACAAGTTACAATCAAAGGTTGGCGTAGGCCTTTTATTGCTTCAAGGGAACTTCTGGCGACAAATCTTACGAGTCCACAGGGTTTCATAGTCGATTGAGTGGCGGACGGCGCCTATAAAGACTACCTACTACCACGGTCCCCCACCAAAGAGCAGATGCGCAGCAAAATTAAATGCAGCATTATAGGCATAGGCTTCGTTTACACATACAACCTTTAACAGAAAGGGGGTATCAACCCGAAAGAGAGTTTACCGTACGTAAACCAACGTAACGTACTAACCAATGTGAACAACTATTACTATAGATGGGACCATTCCTGAAATCGCGAAAAACCATACTGCAGCTCCATACATTTTGGCACGGTAGGTATTTAATTTTGTATGGAGTTGCAGTTTTTTTTGCGATATGTGGGATGGTCCCATAGTAAAAGTTGTTCACATTGATTAGTAAGTTTCCTCCCTTTCGGGTTGATACCCCCTTTTTGTTACACGTTGTATATTTATAATAATATATTCTTGTCTGCCTACATGTTATTGAACAACAGCATCAAAGTATTTTTTCTCCTAATCCCTAATGACTAAGTGGAATATTTTAAATTCTGAAAAACAACAGGAGTGAAAGGGAGAGAGAGATAATTGTTTATTAAAATACCTTACGGAGAGGGAATTTGAGAAGCGCGTGTTGCGCTTTGTAATATCTATAAAATATTTATCTGAAAATTTTAAGCACAATGTACCTACTCGTATATTTAATTATATCTGTACTATATTTGGCCCCTCTTGTCTTAATTAAAATTGACATATTTTGTACGATAAGATGAAGCTAAACATTTCACGCATTAACATAATTTACCGGGTGGAAATTTAAAGTGGTGACTCTTTTCCTATACTTTCCAATGCTGGAAACTATTCAATGGATGGATACAGTCTATGATACTAAACAACTTTCCCCAAGAAACATATATCGAAATATGAAAAATAATTTTTGACCTTGCATACAAGTTGACCGATCAGCTGATTCCAGTTTTTATAGAAAGCTATTTTTTTTATATTTCGATATATGTTCCTTGAGGAAAGTCGTTCAGTATCACGGACTGAATTCACGGTTTACAAGTAAATAGTTTCATTACCTATATTTTGTCGACACAAGACCCAAGACAATTTGAAAAAGGTCATTCTCCAACTTGTCCTGTCCGAACCTCCGAAGTGACAGTCTAGCGTGGTATACGACAAATTTGGTCGCCAAATTTGTTTGAGATTTTTTTTTTAGATTCTACAGTTAAGAAAACTTTTTCATATTGACGGGCTGAGTCACGCCTATACATATGTACGTCGGTGGTAGCATTGCACCTGTTAAACAACACATTTATCAATTTGGTAGCACTATCAAATAGAGATAGCTAGGACAATATATTATAGTCCAAGCCAAGGTGTAATTACATCTAAATTGCTCGTGTACTGTACTTGACGTTACAAGAATAGAGGGGGCTCAGGGCGGGAGCAATGAGCTGAATATTGTTTGCTTTATATGAGATTACCCGTCATCGCCAGTGACGTTTGATGCCTCTATAAACGGGGTTAACCGTATGACATGCAACCAACATAAACATATTACAGATGTAGCTATTTTGTTTCTCTACACGTCTCATATACAACGTGGAAGGGACATACCCGTAATGAATCAAGCCACGGTCTATACATCTATACTGGATCATTATATTCATTATAGAAGAGGTATAATAAAAATAAAATAACAGCAAAATAAATTCGGCATTTCCATACAAAAGTGTGCATTTGTATGGGAACAAATGCACACTTTTATATGGAAATGCCGAATTTTATTTTATAAACTGATTTTTTTTGAAAAATATTCGATATTCCCACATATCGAATTTTTTTACAGACTCGTAACAGCTGATCAGTGAACTTGTTTGGAAGGCCAGAAATTATTTTTTATATTTCGATATACGTTCCTTAAGGAAAGGTGTTTAGTATCATAGGGACCTGAATTCACCCTTAAAAAGAAGGATATTTACATTCTACTTTAATTCTCCTTTGGTCTTTCATGACAAAAAAATCTAAGAACCAGCTCCTCTTCCCGCGCAGATCGTAGAAGCCAATCGAGGGATTTGCGTAAATGCATATCATTTTAATTGGTTATGCGGCCAGCAACTCATCACTATTTTGATTCCTTTTTCCACCTTCTCGCCCACCATCACGCTAAAGTGGCCTTTGAGTCTTGCGGCCCTGGGCTCTAATTGCTCAGAGCCGCAAGACCCAAAATGCTCTGTATGCCCCGTTAGGGATAAAGAAGTGATAGTATGTATGTTTATAGTCTCAACAAATATATTACATTATCACGTTTTTATCCCTAATAAGGTAGACAGAGCCTAGAGCCATAATATAATTTATATAACCATAATATTTCATCTAAGTGTCAGGCTATAATCGTGGGTAGTTCGAAGCAAGTTGCTCAAATTGATACTGAATTAATCCAACCAGTTACTTTTAACAATAACATTATCCCTTATTGTAATTCAGTAAAAAATCTTGGATTACATATCGACTCCACTCTTAGCTGGACCACTCACATAGCTGCAATTAGTCGATCCATCACCGTAAGCCTCCAACAATTAAACCGTCTTAGAAATTTTCTCCCTGTCAAAACGAAGATCTTACTTGTTCAGTCCTTAATTTTTCCTCTCTTTGACTATGCTGATGTGTGTTATCCTGACCTAAATGTAGATCTTGTTAATAAACTTGATCGAATTCGTAAATATGATCATGTGTCCTCTTATCGTTCAGAGCTTAATTGGCTTCCTATCCGTCAACGCAGGGAACTTCGGTTACTGTGTACCCTTTTCTCTATTCTTACTAATTCTGTCTTTCCTGAATATTTAAAATGTAAATTCAATTATCTTTCAGACATTCATGATCGACAACTACGTTCCAATGAGACACGTCAACTCTTTATCCCTCTTTTCCGGACAAATTTTATGTAATGCTTTACCCATTGACATCAGAGAAATTTCTACCAAATTCTCTTTTAAAAGAAAAGTTCACGCTCATCTTTTGAACTCCCTTCCTCCGTAAAGTCATCATCATTAAGTTCTCAAAATTAATTATATATGTAGGTATAATATAATGGTACGTATTGTATAAGTAGATTTATTCTGATATATATTATATAGTATGTAGTAATGTAATCTTTTATGTATATGTTCTTAATATGAAGTATTTATTAAATCGGTAGTCATAATTGATTAATTTTGCTTTTTGCGCCGAACCAATTACTTTTCTGTTTATCCTTATGGTTGACTGGGAGAAAATGCTCTTAGCATTAAGTCCGCCATTTGTTAAAAGTATGTTTTACTTTAGAACAATAAAGAGTATTAAATAAATAAAAGAAAATAAATATAATACCCATAGCGCAGAACACAGTAAAAATGAGTATTACCTGTTCCTCGTCCCGCACCTCTCCCCCGTTCTCGCCATGTCTAGGGGCGAGAGCGGGCGAACACACACCCATTGACGTGAGCACGGCGGCACAAGAACAGGGGAGTGGTGCGAGGACGGTTCCCCGTACCGGACGCATATTGCGCGAGACCTTAGGAGATTCCGTTCTGTATGTAATACCCTCTGTATTCTGTGCCCATAGGCCACGTTTAGCGTAATGGTGGGCGTGAAGATATAAAATGGAATCAAAGTAGTGATGGATTGCTAACCAGGAAGCGAAGCAGCTACATTACATTCTAAGATTTTTATTTTGGAAGAAACTTAAGTACCAGTTATCGATTTGTACTCCTAACTATATTTTGTAGAGTAGGCCTTAACAAGATTGGATAGGCATTGGATGGAAACAGAATTGTAAAGTAATATAACATAACCACTCATTTATAAATGTAGGTATAGCTGTATAGAGTTTACATGGTATCTTAGGAGGTAATGGACCATTGCATTGGTAGTCGTGTCCGGTTATTGCGTCAATATACATTTATATTCCCATTTCCACTCGCGGGTCAAGATGTTCCTTTTGAAATAAGTAGCATGTATGTAGTATATTTTGTTTTATAAATCTAGTTATTATGTATACATTTTTAAAATATACGTACATACATACTATCACGCCGGTTTCCCACAGGGGTAGGCAGAGACTATGGACCTCCACTTGCTACGATCTTGACAGACCTCTTTCGCTTCAAAGTAGCCAAGCGGCTGTCCAAAGACCGCTTTTCGCACCTGCGGGAAACGGGACGTGACGGATTGCGAACCGCGTCGCCGCCATACTGATTTCTTAATTTTTTTGGAATCATTGCGTTCCCACTAGTAATGGGGATTTAGACGGTCGCACCTGTCAGAGCCCCTTGTCAGGCGAAGGCTAGCCTTGTTCTGAGGGCGCCCAACATCAGGGCAAATCGGCACGCTTGAGACTAGCGCCCCTAGCTACGCATCCCTCGGCACGGCAGACCTTGGATTGGCAAAGAAAAAGAAGGCAGGGAGAAAGTAACATATCGAGAGATATATAAATAGATAAGTACAGGATTGATTAAGATTGGGATAGGACAAGAGGTTATGGGATACTACTGACTCGGAACACATAAGGAGTGAGTCCATAGCAGCTCGGGAGGCTGGGTCCGCGTACCCGTATGACATATCCATTAAACTACCGGACAGGTAGTTAAGGAATGGCACCCCTGATCAATTAAATACACAAATAGACAGATAAGGATACACTATCACGTCTTTATCCCTGACCAAGTAGATGGAGCCTACGGCCGTAAGATCTCAAAGCCACTTAAAAAAAAATCTCAATGTCAATATAACTAGATACTTGAAATTTTCACCAATTATGTATTACTATCACCACAATAACAACAAATACTAAAAATAAAATAAAGTTAAAAATTAAAAGGGTCGTCATACAAGAAACGTGTTTCTTTAGCGTTTTAAAACATTTTACGGGTGGTACGGAACCCTTTATGTACGAGTCCGACTCGCACTTGCCCGTTTATTTTAGAGTTTCTGTGAATAGATTCTAAATTATCAGAATCAAATCAAATGGCCTTGAAGTGTGAAATAAATTGTTAACTCGTAAATATGGTGATAATTTCTATATTGCTCTTCTTCATGCACTAGATAGCCCTTTAAATTATTTTATGAACTGCCGTTGAAACTATTATTGGTGATCCCTCTAGCTTTAAAACTTGCCGTGGCCTCTTTTGGCGGAGGCAAGTTTTAAAGCTAGACGGACTAATGTAAATACTTTCAACGGTGGTTCATAAAATAATTTAAAGGGCTATCTAGTGCCTGACGATTAGCAATATGGAAATTATCTCTATATTTACGAGTTAACAATTTATTTCAAATGAGGGCGCCATTTCAAGGCCATTTGCTTTTATATTCACCTTAATGTCCTGATCCAGATTTACGCTCATTCCCTCGATCAGCTTTTAAGAAACAGACAAAACAAGTGTATACTCAGCCAAACACAAAAAATAACAATTGATCATTGATAGCCCCAAACGCCCAGACAATTGTTAACAAGCTACAAACTACGCTAGTTTGTAGTATATTTTGTTTTATAAATCTAGTTATTATGTATAAATTTTTAAAATATAATATTTGAAAAATTCAAAATAGTTTATTCAGTACTTGAGTTAACATCTTTCTGAGTGGTAATGGGAATTACTTTGTGCTTGTGTTAGTGACACTCCCTCTCTATACTAACATTTAACTAAGTATTAATAAAACTGCAAGTTTTCAAGTATACGTACATAAACTAATAAAATTGAAATAGTAAAACTTAACATATATTTACGAGTTAACAATTTATTTCAAATGAGGGCGCCATTTCAAGGCCATTTGCTTTATATATTCACCTTAATGTCCTGATCCAGATTTACGCTCATTCCCTCGATCGGCTTTTAAGAAACAGACAAAACAAGTGTTCACTCAGCCAAACACAAAAAATAACAATTGATCATTGATAGCCCCAAACGCCCAGAAAATTGTCAACAAGCTACAAACTACGCTAGTTTGTAGATTGTTAACAATTTTCTGGGCGCTTGGGGCTACGAGTATCAATGATCATTCAGATCAATTTTCTCAACTCAGATTTCAATTGAAGTATTTGGTTGCAGGCAGACAAGGACCGCTGCCCGGCGCTGAGGGAGAGTTCGGCCCATATTGACACCGTGACAATTTACCCGACTTTCGATTTCCAGGTAAGCTACTCACTATTCGATTCCTATAAAGCGCCAGCCCTAGCAACGTAGCGCCCTTTATTAGGCGACTACAAAAGAAGACTAATGAAAAGGATTTTTGTCTCGTCACAGAATCGGTAAACTTTCTTCGTTTTTGTCTACTAAGGGCACAGACCTAGAATTTTTATGACTGTAATTTATGCCAGCAACCTTTGAGACTTTTTTTCTAATAATCATCATCAGGTCTTTTTATTCTCCACTGCAGGAGCACGACCCTCTATACTCTACTACCAGAGCTATACTTGGCCAGAGCAGCCAGAGGATTTAGCCTACACTCTCCACGCTTTTCTAAACGGGTTGGAGAGGTTTCATTGATATTCATAAGCTTTGTTTGGCTTTTATTTCCTAAGTCGCCTTCTACGACATCCACAAGAAGACTTGAAGAGGTCCTACTCTACCCTGCCGGCTAATAAACTATAGTCTGTTTGTACCTATATTTTCTTTTTACGCAACAAAGAGATTACAAACAAACAAACAACACAGCCCTTTGCTATCACTATCACGATTAAAAGCCCGAGCCCTTCGGGTGAGCTTAGTCCTAATGTACTGACATGAAATATACATTGAGGTAAAAAATTAATTAGTATCGATAGAAACAAGTTGAATTAAAAACAGGGATATCATTTATTATCACAAATGTTGGTCAGTAAATTCGCAGAATATTTATTTAATTACATTAGATATATTTAAGTGAAAGTAAAGCCGACGCGATAAAAAAAAATAACAAGCGTATTGAATTTATAATAGTGTAACTAGGGTTCCGTACCCAAAGGATGCAAACGGGACCCTATTACTGAGACTCCGCTGTCTGTCCGTCTGTCCATCTGTCCGTCTGTCCGTCTGTCCGTCTGCCCGTCTGTCCGTCTGTCACAGGGCTCTATCTCTTGAACCGTAATAGCTAGACACTTGAAATTTTCACCGATTATGTATTACTGTGGTCGCTATGATAACAAATACTTAAAGTAAAAAAAAGTTAAAAATTAAAGGGGGTTGCCATACAAAAAACGTGTTTTTTCAGCGTTTTAAAACATTGTACGGAGGTACGGAACCCTTCATGTACGAGTCCGACTCGCACTTGCCCGTTTATTTTTTGTTTTGCACAGTACCGTTGAAATTAAATGAAATCGTTTGAAATAAGTTTTAGTATTTATTTATTTTTTAATTTGTGAAATGTGTTTTTCTTCCGAATAATTTTTTTATCTATCTATCTATCTAGTATTAAACTGAAATGCGAGTGATTCGATCAACTCCTATAGTGTCAGTACTTCGGTTATTATCTCGGTGCCCGAACATGTTCTACTTTTTTTTAAGCAGTAGGCTGATTTTCATAGAAAAAAGGGAAGAAATTTATTTACATCTCAGTCTACGGCTGATGCTTTGTTTTAATCCTTTTAGGTTTTCATTAATATGGTATTATTACTAGTTTATACTGATTTCATTTGTTTTTTTAGTTGTAACTATTCTGTTTCAATAAGACGTAGGAATCCTGGATAGTGACTACTTAATTACAACAACAACAACATTGCATTGCTGTGTGGTTCCCGGCAGAGTAGAATAGGACCACTCCAAGTCTTCCCATGATTGTCGTAGAAGGCTTCAAAATCAAAGCTTATAAACATCAATTAGACCTCTCCAACCAGTCTGGCCAGCGTGGAGATCGTAGGCCATATCTTCTGGCTGCTCTGGCCAAGTATGGCTCTGGTAGTACAGAGAGGGTCGTGCTTCTGCAGTGGAGACAAAAAGACCTGTTGATGAATTAATGATGTGTGGCATTACAAATATTCGTGCAATGATGTCACACCCAGCACCCTTAAAGCCCGTGTGCCGTGGGCAACACAGTTGAATCACCTGGGCCTAAAGCCGGCTCCGCTGGCATCTCAAAGCCGGCAAAATGCAATCCGTAACAGTCTATACCAGCAAATATTTGATTCAGTTTCTGCATTCGGAATTCTGACCAACGGAAAAGTGAACTTTGAGGATATCATTTCTGTTTCACTAACGTCTGTATAATTTTAACTTCTTTAAACTTTATTGCATTTGTAAAAAGTGCATAATGAATTCTTATGGCAAGTTCAGTCCGTAATACTTAAATGCTACTGATTAATTTCGCCAAGAGAAATATCGCGAATGAGGAAAAAAATTGGTTCTCGAAAGGTTTTTTTTACCTCGCCATTTTGCCCTTGACAGACTACAACATACATGAAGTTTATGTCATTAAACTTTCTTATATACTAAACAATTTTCGACAAGAAAGATATGTCGAAATGAAAAACATATGACCGAAGAAACTCGAACATGGTCGGTCGACTTATATGGGAGGCTATAAATTTATTTTCCGCAATACGGCTAGCTTTACAATCTCAGATGTCAACATGCACTCAGTACACAAGTACATACGTATTTATTTGTTCCTAATGTAATATCCAGGTATTTGTTTATAAAATTTGGATAAATTAAGGATCCTATCGGCCGTATGGTAATCGCAGGATAGAATACAATTGGTCACCACCCCCATTCCTATCCCACGGGTGTCGTAAGCGGCGACTAAGAGAGCTATACAACGAGTTAATGAAATAACGCAAAACCTCTCAGGTTGTAACTCAGTCCATAAAACTGAACAACATTTGTTCTACAACATTCCCAAAATGCCAAAAATAAAATTCGGATTTTCATACAAATTGACTCGATCAGCTGTTCAGTTTGTATGAAAAATTTTTTTACCAACCCGTCTGCGCAGCGTGGTGATCATGGCCAAATCCTCCCTCTGTTGGGAGAGGCCTTTCGTCCAGCAATGGACTGAAATAGACTACACACAGGAAGACCCTGACGGGCGCAGCAGTGAAAGAAGTCCTTCTTTGTTTCATGGTTGGAACCATTCTGGTTTATCCTAAGAGTTTATCAGACGTAGGAATCTTGGATAGTGACGAGTTAAAATTGCAAAATGAGGTATAAGATTTTAAGTTGCATGTGTGGCATTACAAATGTTCATGCTATGATGTCATACCCAGCACCCTTAAACGTGCCTTGGGCTACAGCACGAATCACCTTTGGCAGCCCTACCAAAAAAAGTTCAGTGCTTATATGGTTGTTTTGTTTGCAGCCAAGTTGGCTTCGCACCAAGGAGTTCTGGGAGCAGTCCTTCGAAGAACGCTACGAGAGAACCAAGAATGACTCCCGCAGACCCATGTTAAAGGTAAGTACCAAAAAAAATGATTCTTATTGAAATAAGGCTTCAGATTATTGGTGTAATTCACTGATACTAATCACTTGAAATTATAGACTATGACGTCTCGGTCTTATAGCGGGTTGACACAAGACACAATCAATCGCCTGCATAGTTCCGACCTAAAACCACTGCTAAATCGCTGTTTTAATTATTCCGGTATCTTCTGATCCACTTACCTGTCTTCTTTAGTCTTGGCTGACATTCATATCGTCTTTGGAGAAGGAGAAACCGGAGCGCCTCAGGGTCTGAAGCAGCACATGTTTATAGCAACACAGTTTGTGTGTTATCAAGTAAAAAATCTAGATGATAACAATGGAGGTATCAAGAATACTCACAATCTTGGTTTATACAAGGTCAGTAATGTGGCAGTACAGTAACCCAGTCCAGCGCTGACTTGCTACTGGGGTCGTGTAGACACCTAGTCCAGTGCTGAATTCCGCTCACAAATCAGTCCAGTTGGGGTGTGGAGGCGCGTCAATTATACAAAGAAATCTCCACACGCCTGATTGTCGTTTCTGGAGGGACCTACCTGGTGCGCATTTTGGTCAAAGTTTGAGTCTGGTTATTTAACGAGGCAATGTCGCCAGTCTCTTAGGCACCCTGCTACCGTAGTGATCTGGGGTCAATTTTTAAATTATATAATGCTCTTTACTAAGTCCTAATTTTAGTCTTTAATTTTCTATTTATTTAATTTGTATTTTAGGTTTTAATGTACCTAATTGTCTAAAAGGAAATATGCTCCCCTTGAATAAGCCTATATTTTTGTGCCTGTAGCTTTTGAGACCACGGGTGCTTGGGGGACTGAGGCTCAGACATTTATTCGGGAGCTGGGCCAACGCGTCTATGAAAAGACGAAGGATAATCGCTCCGTGTCGTTTCTCGCTCAAAGGATTTCTATCGCTATATAACGCGGAAATGCTGCTAGCATTATGGGAACCTTTGGACCAGGGACGGTTCGGGGCGGATTATTAGATTGAATATTTTGACGAAGCATGTTGCGGATATTTATTTGTAACTAGGTAAGTACAACTTTTGACGAAGCATGTTGTGGATACCTTTTGTACTCTTTTTGACAAAAAAATAAAATAAATGTAAGTACCAACTTATTATTTAGTGTAAAAAGTAAAATTAAAATATAAAAAATATCAGAAGTTTTTTATCAATATGAATTTGAATATGGTTTGCTTGTTTTAAAAGAAATAAAGGTGTTTACGAAACGAATCAATACTGAAGGAGAACTACCAGTAATTAAGAGTTCGACCACTAATCCATGGACTTGCCACTGAATGATTTTCTTCCTTCGCGTTTTAATTAATCGTTTTTATTTAATAACAATAAGTTTTTGAAAAATATTTTTAACCTATATTCACATCTATATGTATATACAGATCTGTGCTGTAAAGTATTTTCACAAAAGTAAGCGAAAATCTATTTGCGTATGAAATGTCTAGATAAACCATAAAGTCGGTACTGGTCGCACGAGAAAAGCTGAAAGCGCTCTAAAGGTGCCTTTCCACTGATGTGGCAATACATGAATAGCATTGCAAGCTGCGATAATGTCGTTGATGCATTATGAGATTGATTATGAGCTTATAATGGGGAAGGGCATATGACAAAGTCCTAAATAATATTTTATTAAATAAACTACACGGGGTAGGTGTCAGAGGCATCGCTCACGCCTGGTATAAGTCATACTTGCAGAATCGGGAACAATATGTGGAAATAGAACATTATGACCACGACACCGGAACTATATCCACAGTAAGATCAGATGTGGAACTCATGAATTGTTCTATTCCCCAGGGAAGCGTTGTCGGATGTTTGCTATTTTTAATCTACATAAACGACCTACCACAGACCCTGAATCAGACTTGCGTACTATTTGCAGATGACATTTCATTACTAACCCCTTACACAAATCATGACAATTTAGACCAATTACTAACACAAACTATTGACTCTGTTGTATCGTGGCTATCCGACCATAATCTCGAAGTAAACTTTTCAAAAACTAAATTGATACAATTTAGACCACACCAGAAAAAGGCCCTTGACATAAATCTTAACTACGGTGGAATCAAACTCGAAAGTGTCAATACATTTCAACTACTCGGACTAGTTCTAGATACGCATACAAACTGGAAAGCCCACGTTGATAAGATAGCTATAAAATTGACCAAATTTACCTACGCGCTTAGAGAATTGAAAAAAACCACTAACGAGAAAACGACAATAGCTGCATATTACGCGTATGCCTTTTCATGGTTAACCTATGGCATCATCCTCTGGGGAAACAGCACTGATGTAGATAGACTACTCACCCTTCAAAAGAAGTGTATAAGAATAATTGTTAATATAAAAGGGACGGAGAGCTGCAAGCCTTATTTTAAGGATTTAGAAATATTAACTTTACCGTCTATTTATATTTTGGAGACCTGTAAGTTTGTCCGTAAATATCCCCAATTTTATACAAGGAAGGAAGACTTGCCGCGACGATATCCCACTCGGAAGAAAAATAAATTAGTTACACCCACTTCCAAGCTAGAACTATTTAAGTCTGGCCCGCTAGCTATGACGATAAAAATTTATAATGCCCTACCCGACAGCCTACGAAATGAAGAAAATAATTCACTTTTTATAAAAAAATTAAAATCGATTTTAGCAAATAAAACGTATTATAAATTAGACGAGTACTTTAACGATAAAAAAATTTAATTGAAATTGACATTATAAACTATAGGTAGGTACCAAATAAACATTGACATTAATTGACATTACTTTTTTTTTTTTTTTTACTTACATTAATTTACTTTAATTAACGATCTTGCTGACAATAAATTAAAATAAATTAAAAAAGAACTTATTTGGTAAACACTTAGGTAAGGATTATATTCATTAATTAACTGCATGTCATAAAACTCGCTTGCCGTTCCAAACTTTATTTTGCGATACCCGACAGGGTTCATAGTGTTTTAATACAGTGACTTTAAGTAGTTAGAACTGATGTACATTATGAAATGCATTAAATGAATTGAATTGAAAAAAAAAAAAAAAAGGGATGAAGATTTTTAAAACACCTAAAAGTTAGATTTTTCTGTTCAATCAATTAATTATAAAAAATAAATTCGTTAACCGACCTCAAAATAAAGGAGTTGGTTATCAATTCGTCGGAATCTTTTAATTATTTTCCCCGATTACTCGATGACGCTTGGACCGGTTTGGAAAATTCTTTTTTTATTATTGCTAAGATCAGTATTTTTTAATGTAAATAGTAAATGTTGCCATTTTCTTAATTATGTTCAAAAATACTGATTGAAAAATGAAAAAATACTTTTACGAAAAGTAAGGTTAGGTAAGGGTATTTTGAGAAAATAGGCGAATTTTGACCATGGGGGAAGTGGTCAAAATTTGCCTATTTTTTCAAATCTCTCCTATTTTCCCCCCTTATCTCCGACCACAAGGCAATTTGACAAAAAATACAGTTAATAGTTCTTCACCTTTAAATTTCAGAAAAATCTATAAGAAGTACGGAACCCCCATCACGCGAGTTTAACTCGCACATGACCAGTATATTTTTATACGTAGGTTAGCCGTGGCATGTCTGGTGGAAAGATGCCTAACGCAATGAAATGGCTTTAGTGTGGGGTCATGGTTTACGGCGATGCTCCTTTCCCCCCGTAAGTGGAATATAAAGTTCTGTAGAAGGGTCATACTCCACACTACTAGACTTTCTATGACTAATTCGCGAATATTATGTACCTAGTTACACGTTTTGGTCTTAGGCATACGGAATGGCAGAAGTATACCGTACCTATGGTCGCGATTATCAAGATAGAAAAATTGATTATTTTTTATACAGGCGTCTGTTTCTCCACCGGCAAAATTTTTGGAGCAAGTTCAGTCCATGTACTTTCTAGTAATTATTAAAAATCGATAAAAAAATTTCTTCCTCCCATACAAATCAGCACTCAGCCAAACGGATTTTGTATGAGAGGACGAAAATTTTTTATTGATTTATAATAACTTTTTTTATAGAAAGTAGTTCAGTATCATAGACTGAACTTGCTCCAAAAATTTTGCCAGTGAATAAAATTCAGCCTCTTAGAAAATCACGAAATACAAAATTATTGAATAGTCTAGTCGAAAAGTTGAAAATTATGAAAAATAGAGATACTGCTCCTAAAAATAGTGTGATAGTATAGATTCAGAGTGATTTCTAGTAAAATAGTGTGATAGCATGGATTCGGAGTGATTTCTAGTAAAATAGTGTGATAGCATGGATTCGGAGTGATTTCTAGTGAAATAGTGTGATAGCATGGATTCAGAGTGATTTCTAGTAAAATAGTGTGATAGCATGGATTCGGAGTGATTTCTAGTGAAATAGTGTGATAGCATGGATTCGGAGTGATTTCTAGTAAAATAGTGTTATAGCATGGATTCGGAGTGATTTCTATTAATATTTATCGAGAAACTACCATCATACTATTAGTGAAGCTCCATCAATTAATCACATACATTTTGTCAAGAGTTAAAAGCTAATAAATATGAAAATAAATGGTATTTTATTTTTCGCCTATACTACATCTCGTTAAATATTAAAGAAATTTCAAAACAAGATTCTTAAATAAAAGGGCATTTCCAATAAAATTGTCCTAAGTGTCCCGTGAAACTAACTTCATTATATATAATTCAGCGGGAGTTTTTGGCGGGAAGTCAAGGTGTTTGGTTGGGGTTTTCTTTAAATTATTTTGCAAATTGATTTTAGTGGACCTTATAATATGAAATTGGTGTTATAAATGCTCATGCTTATGAACAATATGTGAAATAGTTAAAGTGGATAGTCATAGTACGGCTGTAGTGATATTTGTTTCGCGGACTGTGTGGGCGTCGTCCGCCACTCAATCGGCTATGAAAACCAGTGTACTCGTATAGATTTGTCACCAGAAGCTCCCTTAAAGCAATCAAAGGCCTACACCAACCTTTGATTGTAACTTGTTAGGAAAAAAGAATTTCCCACGTTTTATTAACTTGTTCCTGACGCAGTAGCGTCAAGACATAAATTTTAAAATAAAAATAATAATAAATTCAGCGCGTCATTTGGGCATACGCGCGCGGCGGCGAAAGTGAGTACGTCACATTAAATATTTTCTTGGTATTAAATCTTCTTCTACGTCTAAGCGCATTCCCGGTTGCATCCTCAGATGTGCTGCTTTTGAGCCCGGGGTGCGCTTTCCCGCTTTTTCTTCTCCAAATATAATATGCATGTCAATGGTCACCCAAGGATGCCAAAGACCTTGTAAAATGGAGAAGAAATAGCCGGAACAATTTCAATGATTTGGCTATAGATTTACGACCAGCCGCCTGCCTGACGGTAACCCTCTTTTGGAATGTATTTGTGCGAAAAGTTTTACAACAGGCCGCCGCCCGACTTTAACCCTCCTTGAAAATTCAATTGTAGCACGAGATGTTTTTGCTTAGTCCTTTAGTCGCTTCTTTCGACATCCATAGGAAGAGATGGAGTGGTCCTATACTAACCCGGAACCACACGGGCAGCTATTCCAGTTACAAATAAAGCTCAATATAAAGTTTTCCACAAGTACGATACATAGACTTAATTGTTTGTCAAGGAAAAAAATCCAAACTTTCCTTTTCATTGTAAATTAAAAAATGTTTATATAATTGGCTTACAATTTTTGCTTCCCATCGAAACGTGCAAAAAGATTTTCAGCTCTCAAAAATGAAAAAGTGGTCTCCCTGTACTCGTAGGTGCACAGTTTTATAACCATATTACCACTGCAAAACCTTCTTTTTGTGGCGGTTGCATATACCACGTCGCTCCCGCCGCTCGTTGCAAAAATAGAAAAAAACCTTATGACAAACCACGTCTAGCGCGTGAAAGCGTCACTTAGGATTTTAAATGATGTAAATTCAAGTATTTTATTAGAGAGCGCGTCCCGTCCGATTCCTAATGGAGCAGAGATTGCGTATGACAAGGTTGCTCGTCGGATTTGCTGAGTGCATGTCCTGAACTATTACAAAGTGGATAAACTGCAGTTTGTTCAATCAACTTTTTTTTAAGAGTTTGTTTGAATGTCTGCAACTTTTTATTGAACGAACAACCGATATGTTCCGAGTACCCTTGTTTGGGTGAATGTTCGACTATTACTCTTATCTTTGATCGGAACTTGTGATATTTTCATTAACATTCTATTTTATTTATTTAACTTTAGTTAATAAAAGTGTAATGGCCGACTTAAAAAGGCCTTTCTGCCAGTCAGCCAACCGGGTTAATATAGTAAATAAAAGTTTAATGGCCGACTTAAAAAGGCCTTTCTGCCAGTCAGCCAACCGGGTTAATATAGTAAATAAAAGTGTAATGGCCGACTTAAAAAGGCCTTTCTGCCAGTCAGCCAACCGGGTTAATATAGTAAATAAAAGTTTAATGGCCGACTTAAAAAGGCCTTTCTGCCAGTCAGCCAACCGGGTTAATATAGTAAATAAAAGTGTAATGGCCGACTTAAAAAGGCCTTTCTGCCAGTCAGCCAACCGGGTTAATATAGTAAATAAAAGTTTAATGGCCGACTTAAAAAGGCCTTTCTGCCAGTCAGCCAACCGGGTTAATATAGTAAATAAAAGTTTAATGGCCGACTTAAAAAGGCCTTTCTGCCAGTCAGCCAACCGGGTTAATATAGTAAATAAAAGTTTAATGGCCGACTTAAAAAGGCCTTTCTGCCAGTCAGCCAACCGGGTTAATATAGTAAATAAAAGTGTAATGGCCGACTTAAAAAGGCCTTTCTGCCAGTCAGCCAACCGGGTTAATATAGTAAATAAAAGTTTAATGGCCGACTTAAAAAGGCCTTTCTGCCAGTCAGCCAACCGGGTTAATATAGTAAATAAAAGTGTAATGGCCGACTTAAAAAGGCCTTTCTGCCAGTCAGCCAACCGGGTTAATATAGTAAATAAAAGTTTAATGGCCGACTTAAAAAGGCCTTTCTGCCAGTCAACCAACTGGGTTAATAACAGGGGTTGATAATTTGTACGTTGATACCAGTACTTGTCTAACTTATTATCATCAGGTCTTTTTTAGTCTCCACTGCAGGAGCGTGACCCTCTCTCTACTACCAGAGCCAAATAATAGCCAGAGCAGTCAGAGGATTTCGCCTACACTCTCCAAGCTGGCCAGACGGGTTGGAGAGGTCTTATTGATGTTTTTAAGCTTTGTTTAACTTGTGTTTCCTAAGTCGTCTTCTACGACATCAACGGAAAGACTTGTCCTTGACTTGAGTGGTCCTATTCTTTGCCGGAAACCACCCTAATTCCATGAAATTAGACAAGAAGACACAGTCGAATTCTAAAGCTCGAACATGAGCCAAATGAGTTATAGATTGCAAAGAAATTGCCAGGTCACATTTTGGAGCGAACTCTTTGATTTTTTTGGTCTAAGTAACAATAAATTCTTTTTATTTACTTTTTAACCAAATAAAAAAGGGGAGGTTATCAATTCGGTTTTCTTTTTTTATTCGAATGGTCGCAAACGCAAATAGTCCAGTGTACAAACTCGTCTTAAACACAACTAGGAACTCGTGTAAATAGGTCTGAATAGAAACTTTTTATTATTTTAAACCTAGTTTCTGTTCTCTTAGTAACAATATTGTAATTGTCTGTTCCCCTTTGTTTACTTTTGGTACTCGGTTGAATGTTACAAGCGCGTCCCGTCCGGCAAGAATAAAATTGTGTATGACAAGGCTTCAAGTAAGTGTTCGCCGCCGCACCGCCGCGCCGCCCGACTTCGAAGTGCACGTCGCCTGTCCTCTAAAGTAGCTCAGCCGCATTTTATTGAGACAACTACGAGTATTTGTACAAGATTTAGCTGAAAGATTTAGAAGATAAGAAAATATGATCTGATTTTCTGAAACATTTTGACTTAAACATTTTACTTTTTAACGATATTTTTGTTCTCTTAATGACAAGAATGTAATTGTTTGTTACTCTTTGTTTGCTTTTGGTACTTGTTGTTTATTATTCGGCGCATCACATCCGGCAAGATTGTGTATGACTCGTCCCATTTGCTTGAATTGCTCATCTTTGCATTGTCACCTGCTCATGTTTTTCCAAGCACACAGGCTGTAATTAATTGACACTCATTTATTACAATTTTTGCTCATTATTAAACCTAGGTGGGCGTATGAGTTTGTATCCATCTTATCTGTTATTTGGTTTGAAGTAATATTTTTAAAAGATTTTTTTTTCATGGGTAGTTTAAAAAGAGAAGAACTGTAACGGTGACGAAGTATTCGAAATAATTAATTTCAAATGGACTGTTTGAATAAAAATATTTTATTACAAATACTAAGACGTGATAGTATCACGTTATTATCGCGAATAGGGCAGACAGAGCATTTTGGGCCTTGTGGCTCCAAGCAGATAGAGCCGCAAGACAGGGCCGCAAGACCAAAAGGCCAATTATTTTATTACAATACGAGTATATTGTTATACATAGCTTCTAAATGTTCAAATGTGTTTATTCATTATAGTTTCAAAAAACGTTTTGCTTTAACATTTTCGGCGGAAATTTATGAGAGCTATGAAATTGTAGGAACATTGTTATAATTTCATTTGAAGCACAATTTATAAAATTTGAAAGAAAAATAATGTTTTTAAGCAAACCGGGCATTACAAAAAAACTAAGTACCTATTTGTTTTATTATAATTTTAATTTTAAGAGTTAATGTCTTTAAGAAATAAGGGGATGATTTACTTGTTGTGAAACCTTCAACGTCCCAGCCCGACATTTAGTTCCGTTGTCGGGGTTTCATAAAAGTTTTCCAAGTACGGAAATTATTAAATGCATAGGTAATAAATGTCTCGGGCAGATAAACTTTATCCTTTGCCGATGGTCTAAGTTATTTCCTGTGCTTTGCTTTATTTCTTGCGGGAGTGCATTTTAATTTTATTTATAGAGGATTAGAAATGGATTTTTTTAGAGATATTAGAAATTGATTTTTTAATTTAACGCGCGTTTTTTTCGCAGGAATATGCTGTAATTTCTCTATTTACAATTAATAAAATGTCTGACGCGGTTTTTAAAGTATCGTTATTTTCTTATTAACTTCAAGACATTGGTACCGAATTAGTACCAAATTAAATTACTTGTTAGTAGCGATCCATGTTTATAAACAAATAAATGATGGTGGTGGATGAGGTGAAAAACTTTGTGCAGAGTTGAGCTACTGTGGACTAAGGATTTATGCTGGTATTTTGCTGGAAATGAAAGAGGTGTTTCAAGACGATGCGTGTATTCGGAAGCCAGGAGAAAAAGAGATTTTACCAATAGGCAATGTTGCCATGGTACAAAATACAGTATTTTAGTGTTGCTAGTTGCAACAAACTTGATAAATAACAACGTGTGTTTCAGTAATTTTAAGAATCGGTTTTTTTGTAAATTATTCAAATAATATGAAACACAAATTAGGCGGGAAAAACACCTTTAACAAGAAACAAAAATAGTTTATTCGTCACATAAAAAATACTAAGATGTCCATGGAAACTGGTGTTTGAGGTACTGCGCTGCTGCTATAAAATATTTTGTTTACAATTTCGAGTAAGTAATAAGTTATTCATATAACACACAAACACACATAAAAAATTGAATATCATTAAAATTAATAGTAACTTACAATAGAAAATTATTTGAAGATATTAAAAATATTAATAGGTTTAGAATTTAACAAATCTAATCTAGCCATATTTAGAATAATTATTTGTTACAAGTGCCTCTTATAATAGGATTTTATGTAAAGTACATTTAAAAATCTGTGCCTACGACTTGGCGAGCTTTCAAAAGCGAGGTAATTAATTAAATATTAAAAAGCCTGTTTTCTTTATTCAAATCATGGTTGCCCTAATCCAAACACCAAGTTTACAGTGTATAATGTTTTATGAATTTGCCTTTTATAAAATTGTTGTAGTGTGTTTATTTTATGAGCTATATGTAAGGGATGAGTATGACAACAACTCGTCTGTGTATAATTTGACATTCATAACCTTTTATTAGCTCAAAATTTTATTATCTATAAACTTTTTTACAAGAATAAACTATCTGTTTAACTTTTTTCTTCACGAATGAAAACACATTTTCATACTAAGAAGTCAGCTAATTTATTATACACGCATCAAATAGTTATTTCAGCACGAGTTTTAACAAGATGTTTAAAATCAAGTTTGTAAAATATAGAATACTCCTACAAAGTTTCACGACACGACGCCGTGTCATGCGAGTATTCCTTTTACACTATTTCCGAAACTTATTTTGCTATCCGAGCACCAATACTGCGTACTTGCGAAGAGAGGCAACAAATATTGAATACTGATTGAATCTTTTGAAGTGAAAACTTCTATAGACGCGTTGGGCATTTTTTAAGGCCCCGCCAGTTCAGAACCAAGAAAATCACTGTGATTAAACTACTACAGTATATTTCTCAAAAAATTTACATAAAAATCTTAAGGATTTTCTATGACACCCACAATAGCCAAATCACGATTGAGCATTTTTGGCTTGTTAGAAAAAATGACAAACATACCTCTAAATTTGCCTTTATAATACATATTACTATTTTATACAATCACCTTCTTATATTAAATATATACCAAAAAATGTATTATCTAAATATCTATCCGTTTTTTCTACAAAGAAAAATTATAAAAATATAATTCAAAAAAAATAAAAAATAAAACAGTGAAATATTCGTCAAGAGCGAAGAACGAACGAACGAAGAGTTATAGTAAAATAGTAATTAATATATATTACTAAATATACTAAAGGCAAATTAGAGGTATGTTTGTGATTATTTTCTATCGAGCCAAAAATGCTCAATCGTGTTTTGGCTATTGTGGGTGTCAGGTGTCGTGTGGGTTAGATTTTTATGTAATTTTTTTGAGGAATAAACTGTAATAGTTTAATAACAGTGATTTTTCAAAAACACGCACAGTATTGCAAATTGTGAACCCACGTCGCATTAAGATGGGAAAATTCATTGAACTCGCGACACTGTTACCGACACCACCTTGTTCAAGTTTTCACTTCTGTCGGCACGCCCGGAGTGCCAGTTTTTTTTTAATAGTAGGTAATTTCGAATGAATATAAATGAGGCCAATATTCATTCATGGTACTCGTATTATTCCTGTAGTTTATCCTATTACTTTAAACGTAAAAATTAGGATCTCGAAAACGGCCCAATGATTTCGAGAAAAATCGATTTAGCTAGGTTTAATTTATATGGAACCTCTTTATCCGTGTTTTTCATTGAGCAAAGTCCAGGTACTTGTTGAATTAAATGTATTTTTGTAGGGTTTTTTAGGCATTCAAAATGCAGTACTAAAGTACTCAAATTAAATAAAGAAATGGTGAAAAACTACCACGTGAGCAGGACTTAAACCCGCGACCTTAGTCTCTATACGACAATGCTCTTACCATCTGAGCTATCACGTGTTCAACTTCTGCTCACGTGGTATTTTTTCACCATTTCTTATTTATTTATTGAATGTAGTAAAAAAATTACAATTCGAATCCAAAAAACTAGGAGAGGACTACTTGTTCGAGTCACAAACTAACCTCGACTTGCCATTTTTCTTATTTGATCGACGAATTTAGCACTGAGATATCCCACGTAACGCTATGCTTGCCATCTCTTACCACTGTCCTCCACCGTTTGTCATCTAAGAAAATACTATTTAACAATCTCAAATAGCACGATTCGAGAATCATGCATATGAAAATTGTGTTCATAAAAGATTACCGTATAATTTTTTACCGACTTTAAAATGGAGGAGGTACACAATTCGTCGGAATATATATTTTTATTTTATATATACCATTTGATTTTCAGATATAACCTTAGATAGGTGAATGAATGAATGAAAACTCTTTATTGCACAATACAAAAAGTGGCCAAGTGCGTGTCGGACTGGCCCATGAAGTAAACATTTTACGATTTATGACGTATTAAAAAAAAACTACTTACTAGATCTCGTTCAAACCAATTTTCGATGGAAGTTTGCATGGTAAATATACATCATATATTTTTTAGTTTTATCATTCTCTTATTTTAGAAGTTACAAAACATTTTATCACTTTGGAAGTGTCTCTCGCGAAAACTATTCAGTTGAGAAAAAAATTATAGTACAAACCTCAATATCATTTTTGAAGACCTATCCATATATATCACATACGATGGGTTTGATGAAAATGATTTTTTTGAGTTTCAGTTCTAAGTATGGGGAACCCCCAAAATTTATTGTTTTTTTTTTCTATTTTTGTGTGAAAATCTTAATGCGGTTCACAGAATACTTACCAAGTTTCAACAATATAGTCCTTATAGTTCCGGAAAAAAGTGGCTGTGACATACGGCAGACAGACATGACGAATCTATAAGGGTTCCGTTTTTTGCCATTTGGCTACGGAACCCTAAAAAATAACAAAATAATACAATTGAATATAAGTTTATGTATATATTGACATAATAAAGCTAAACAAGGTACTAGACATATAGATATACAATATATACATATAACTACTTAATACAAAAATTATAAATGTCGCTGATGTATTTTATTTTTTTTATTTTTTCTTTGTTATTCAAAAGAAACTGAAACTTCAATGCAGTGATGTTACTATAATGAAAGTCTTAACCTGGATTAGACAAACGTTAAACAAATCAATGATTACATTTTCAATAGGTAATACAGGAATACTCATTTCTCTTGAGCAAAATCTGCCATCTTCAATAATAGTACCTTCCAAGTAACATTAATTTGTTCCAAAGTGGCGTTTAAAGCTAATAAAGAAACTCTCTGGTCTGACGTCCCCCGTCTCACCCAGGGAGTTCTTGGGGAGTGGAATCAAATTCTTTTTTCTTGTACTAGCGATTTTATAGATTAAATTGCGAGTTTGAACCTTGGGTTGTACTGTGCTTTGTAGAAATTGGCTGCTAATAGTACAGAGGAAAGTTCTATAATAAAGCAACCAATATTTCATCTATCGTGTTGTCGACTGCACTGCTAGCTTTCGCAAGTTAAGCTACCCTGGGCGTGGTCTGCACTTAGGGGGTGACCACAAGTGGCATAAAACTTTTTCGAGCTCTTCCGTGCTTCGGATGGAACGTAAAGCCGTTAGTTCCGGCTGTCATCAGTCAGATGCCTTTCGGCAGTTCGAAAAATAGACTCCGCTTATGAACCGATTTTGATTATACTATATCTGATAAGGTGGTTTGACATTCCCGAACATTGCTTACATTTTATTGCACATTTTTAAAAATGTACAAGTGGCAAACTGCCTTGTGGCATTCTCTACCGGTTAAACATTGGACCAAGCAAAAAATGTTGTGGCTGGGGTGATTAAATTCGTGAATAAGTAAACTAAACATAGTAAATATAATAACTGATGTATATTTGTTTGATGTACTGATTTAGTTTAAATACGACGTAAATTAAAAGAAAACTTGGTATAAACTAAAATAATAACTAGGTATCATCATCATATAAATATTCTAAGTAAAACCACAGAGTAATAACATACTACGTGTATAACTAAAAACTAAAACTTCACTCATCAGTATATTTAAGCACTATGTTTTTGTAGGTGGAGTATTTCCCATGTCACCCGATCCTCAGCCAAATGCTTGACTTCCCTATAAGACACGACTTCTGCCTTTTCTTTTACTTTATCCATGAACGCCCTTCTTGGCCTTCCTTTTCCTCTTCTTGCCTCGAGCTTAATTAAACTAGAACTTAAAAAACTATAAATAGAAATACTATATACGACTTAAATAAATAGCTAAAGATGAAATAAAAATTAAAAACTTACAAATAAAAAACGTCGTGCAGATGATTTATGACGATACAATACCACGAACGAATATCACTGGTATTACTTTGAATTTTTAAATATTTTCTTTTCCGAACAAATACCACTCTTTAAATTATTTAATTTTGCAGAGCATTGCCCTGCGGTAGTTGAAAGCATAAGATATATTTTTATTGTAACATATGAAACTTTATTTAAGACTATTAATTGATCACCTTTTTCGTAGGTATTCGTGGTCCCGCACTCCCACAACGACCCCGGCTGGCTGAAGACGTTCGAGCAGTACTTCGAGTGGAAGACCAAGAATATCATAAACAACATCTTACAGAAGCTGCACGAGTATCCCAACATGACGTTCATCTGGACCGAGATCGCCTTTCTAAACGCTTGGTGGGAGCGCTCGCACCCCGTAAAGCAAAAGGTATACACTATTTTTATAGGGTTTTTTTAGGCATTCAAGATGCAGTACTAAAGTACTCAAATTAAATAATGAAATAAGAAAGGTCGCGGGTTCAAGTCCTGCTCACGTGGTATTTTTTCACCATTTATTATTTCATTATTGAAAAGGTATACATCCTCACACCTTGGTACTAGGGCCGGATTAATCATTAGGCAGAGTAGGCAACTGCCTATTGCCAAAGATAATATAATTACTAACGTAACATATACCCAACGTCATACAAACTATTGGAGGGCACGTAAAGTAGGCAAAATACTAGCTTGTACTAAAAGTACAGCTTGTACTAATTTATGTAATTATGTTCAATGTTTCATTTTGAAGCTTTTAATTCCAACACGTCTGCACTTTATTCTTATATTTCTTCTTCTCTTTATGTATCCTGTATTTATCTATATATGTATTTATTATAAAATATAGTATCGTTGAGTTAGTATCCCATAACACAAGTTTAAAACTTACTTTAAGGCTAGCTCAATCAGTGTGATTTGTCCTTATATATATATATTTATGTATTTATCCTAAGGTTTTTAGTAATCACTCGTTTGACGGGCTCACGTTCTCTCACTTGACGGTGATGACTGCAAATCAGCGTTTGCTCCCTGAACAAGTGTATAGCTGAGTTAGCCTTTTTGTGTCAATGCGGTACCAGCTACACCAATGTCTACGAATGTTTCAATTTATGTATATATGTGTGCCTCAGTTACACAAATAAAGTAATTATCTATCTATCTATCTGCTATACTAATATGTATTTTGCCTTCTTTACGTACTCTTCAATAGTTTGACGTACCTCATGCTACTGCCCAGGCAAGTCCCGTTTTTTTTTGGCGAGCCATTGTTTCTCAGATCGTTTTTTAAGGCGCCAATCCAGCTTGTTAGTTGCCCAAAACCAAGCATTCTGTTTGTCTGGCGGGATCCAGGCTGACGTGATGGTTAATCCGGACTTGCGGGCCGGTAGCCATTAATTGCCATGGTTAATCCGCCTTCCTTGCTCGGAATCACAAGTTGGGTGTAGAATTCGGTTTAAGATTTTCTCCCACGTGCGCTAAGTTGTAAATGAGCCCCATATCACGGTTTTCCCCATATACTTGCGACATGAGTTTCTTTGAAATTAGCGTGAAGGTCTTCATAATCGGCAATCGCGCTACTGTACCCTACTTACTAAGGTGGGCCGTAAGTCTGTTTGACTACTTAGTTAGTTCTGAAACAACAAAACGTACGTGTAACTGGCCCTGAAACACAGCTGTGAAGCTTGATAAATTTTATCAAAATTGTAAAACAACTATTTATACGTTCGTACACTGCATCTTTGTGTGAGTGAAATGTAGGGCTATCGTAGATCAGCTCATTTTACCCAACTGTCTTAAGACGAAATGGCCCCTTTGCCATTTTTCCATACAAACGTAGTCCCCTGTTTCCTCCCTGGATAATGCCGGTAGTTATATTGTTTTCCTTAATATTAGCATGAAACACTAGTAGCATGTCTCTATGTTTTCTTTTTTTTCATAAATTATTTATTAAGAGATATAAACGTTCAAAAACCTAAAAAAATAGCCAGATTTTCCGCTGTGTTCAAACATCCAGAAAATAAATTTGAGTAGATTAAATATAAAAATTTAAACATAGGAACACCGATTGAGTCTTTGTTAATTTGTAATGGAACAAGTACTCATATTGGTTAAGTTTTGGAGAAGAAATCAAGGTGGAGAAAAAACTAGTCGTTGATTTTCTGTCCTTTTAATAGGTATTTTCAGTCCAAGCTACAGTATGTCTCTATCGGACTTGCTCGGTTGTAGTTCAGGCACAGCGAGACAGCAATGGATTTTAAAAATACCTTTTTTTAAATTTCTCTAGCCCTTGAGGTTTCCTCTTAATCTGTCTGTCGTTATTATAAGGATTTGCGGGGAATGAACGTCATCTCACGGGAGGGGTGAGCTTACGTTCTGTAAGTTAGTACTTATAAATTCTGTACTGAACTCAAAAATAGAGGGCTTAGTAATAAAGCTTATAAAATATTCATAATGAATTTAACTCACGTTGGTTTTAACAATATTATCGTGATGTAGGTACTGTTGTGCTTAGAAAAAAAAATTAGTACTTTATACCTGACCGGACAATTCGCATATAAATATTAGGAATCTAATGTTTTACACTTCAACTCCACCCTCTTTTCCTGGCTGATCCTTTCAGATACTTGGTTGGCTGGAAGAGATACTGGGATGGGATATGCCCGCCTTTGTGCAATAAAAACAAACAAATAATAATAATAAATAAATCGTTTATTTTCAGACCAATGATAGATAAAATTTTAGTAACATTATCTATATTATAAAAATGAATCGCTGAATGTGTTGCTAAGCGCAAATCTCGAGACCAGCTGAACCGATTTCGCTAATTCTTTTTTAGAATATTCCATGAAGTACGAGGATGGTCCTTACGGAGCTTAAATACCCGTGCGAAGCCGGGGCGGGCCGCTAGTTATTAATAAATAAATCGAATTAAAATAAAGTTTATTATAAAAAAAACCGAATCGTTCTCGAGGCACTGACGCATGTAAGTACTTGCATAAAATGTTAAAGAGATCCATCAATGTTCATCATCAAGGAAATAATTGTTCTAGTCGAAGTTGATCCTTAAGAGTATGTGTCGAACGTTCATTGAAACTCAGTATGTATGTACGTAAGTACATGTAATGTGCATGTCAGATGCGGGATACGCGGTAAATTTATGTTTTGAACACACAGCTAAAAGTTTTAGTTATTTGGTTAATACTTTTTTTCTTTGGATTTATTTATTTATAGATATTCATTAACAAGGAAACTAAACCCTGTGTTCTAGGTTAGAATAGGACCATTCCATCTCTTCCTGTGGATGTCGTAAGAGGCGACTAAATGATTAAGCACATACATCTCGTGCTACAATTGCATTCCCAAAGAGGGTTAACCGGGAGGATGCAACCGGGAACGCGCTTGGATGAAGAAGATTGAAACTAAACTAAAACTGACTAAAATAAAACTAAATACAACTTTAAACCAAAAAAGAAATCATAACTACTTTTATATACTTACCTAATTTTATATAGTAAAAAAATATACCTAAAATTGTTTTGCAGGCTATGAAGAAACTGATCAAAGAAGGCCGCCTCGAGATCACGACCGGCGGCTGGGTGATGCCCGACGAAGCCTGCACTCACATCTACGCACTCGTCGATCAATTCATTGAAGGTAACAAACAACACTTTGCTTCTTCTTCTAATATGGTGTTATGGGGTGCGCAACTTATCGGCCCGTCAATGACGGTACATGCTAGAAATATCTGTTAATGAATTTCTTTAGACGTGTCTTTTCAACGGTAATCGATCTTAATTTCGGAGATTTTAAATCTTTTCTTTTAAGTGACAATGAACAATCCAGAGTGTACTTTATGTAATGATTAGGTAAATTTACATAATCATAATGTACACTGACTAGAAAGCGCCAGCGAAGCATGGTTTCAGATTATTTTGATGGGCCTAATACGTCGCACACCCAATATAGTTTTACCAAATATTAATTAAGTCGTATTTTAAAACTTAAATTACAGGTCATACTTGGGTAAAATCTAAACTAGGGGTGGTCCCCAAGACCGGCTGGTCGATCGACCCGTTTGGACACGGACCCACAGTGCCGCAGCTGCTGGACCAGAGCGGGCTGGAGGGCACCATCATCCAGCGCATCCACTACGCCTGGAAGCAGTGGCTGGCCGAGCGGCAGATCGAAGAGTTCTACTGGATCCCCGGCTGGGCCACCACGAAGCCCTCCCTCATCGTTCACAACCAACCATTTGACATTTATTCCATCAAGAGCACCTGCGGACCTCATCCTTCCGTCTGCCTCAGCTTTGACTTCAGGAAGATCCCCGGCGAATACTCCGAGTACACCGCTAAACACGAGGATATCACCGACAATAACCTGCACAGCAAGTCTAAGACCCTCATTGAAGAGTACGACCGCATTGGCTCCTTGACCACTCACAACGTTGTATTGGTGCCACTCGGTGATGACTTCCGCTATGAGTACGCCTCGGAATTCGACGCCCAGTACGTCAACTACATGAAGATGTTCAACTACATCAACAGCCACAAGGAACTGTTCAACGCCGAGGTTCAGTTCGGAACGCCCCTAGACTACTTTAACGCTGTCAAGCAAAGGCATGATAAAATCCCCACCCTGAAAGGAGACTTCTTCGTTTACTCGGACATCTTCAGCGAGGGCAAGCCGGCTTACTGGTCTGGATACTACACCACCCGCCCGTACCTTAAGATCCTCGCCCGCCAACTGGAACATCAGCTAAGGACCGCCGAAATCTTATTCACTTTGGTAGCGAACTACATTAAGCAATCCTCCTTCAATAGGCTGTATGCTTCGGAAAAACGGTTGGAGAAATCTTACGAACAACTGATCAACGCCCGCAGGAACCTCGGTCTTTTCCAGCACCACGACGCAGTAACCGGCACCTCCAAAGCTAATGTCATGTACGACTACGGGACCAAGCTGTTCACTAGCTTGTACCACTGCATCAGACTGCAAGAGGCCGCGCTCACCGCTATCATGGTACCCGATACCTCGGTCCACTTGCAGAATGTTATTCAAAGCGAAGTCGAATGGGAAACCTATGGAAAACCGGTCAAGAAGTTGCAAGTATCTCTGGTCGATAGGAAGAAGGTCATCCTCTTCAACCCGCTAGCCGAGGAACGGACGGAAGTCATCACCGTAACCTCCAACGTAACCAACATCAGGGTTTACGACACCCGCTTGAGGGAGTACGTCCTTTATCAGATCACGCCGAACATTGACATCCGTGACGACGGGAAACGAGTTATAAGCGAATCCAATTTCGATATCCTCTTCGTAGCCACTCTGCCGCCGCTCAGCTCGGTCACCTTCAACCTCGAAGAGCACACCAACCGCTCTCACCACTGCGAAGTGTTCTGCCTCAATTGCCAGCAGGAACTAAAGAAAGACGAGAAGCCACTCTTTGTTACCAAGAAGATGATGCCGGGAGATATTCAGCTGGAGAACTCGGTGCTGACTTTGCTGATCAATAGGAACACAGGATTTCTGCGCCAGGTTTACAGGAAGGAAGCGAGGAAAAGGCACGTAGTCGAAATGCAATTCGGCGCTTACCAGAGTGCGCAGAGACATTCCGGCGCGTACTTGTTCATGCCCGACTACGACGCACCCGAAAGGAACGTGTTGCACCCGTATGCCAACTGGAACAGCTTGCATGACGACAACATAATCATCGTCTCCGGACCAGTCTCCACCGAAATCACCACAATGTACTTACCGTTTTTGGTGCACACTATTAGGATTTACAACGTCGAGGAGCCGACGCTCAACAGCGGCGTCTTCATAGAAAACATCGTGGATTTCGAGAACCCACCGAAGAACCGGGAGACCGAGCTATTCATGAGGATCCAGACTGACATTCAAAACGGCGAGCCACCTGAGTTTTACACTGACCAGAACGGATACCAGTATCAGAAGCGGGTGAAAGTGGAAAAGTTGGGCATCGAGGCTAACTACTACCCGATCACTACAATGGCTTGGATGCAGGACGAAGAGAGTCGCTTGACGTTGATCACCAACCACGCTCAAGGCGCCGCCGCCTTCGAACCTGGCCGCTTGGAGGTCATGCTGGACCGCAGGACTCTGTACGACGACTTCCGGGGCATCGGCGAAGGCGTCGTTGACAACAAACCCACCGTCTTCCAAAACTGGATCTTACTCGAATGTATGGAAATCGGCAGGGCAAGAAGGGAAAGCACCAACACCGAAAAAGTATTTAAACGCGTCAACGAAAGGCTCTTCAACCCTAACCAAAAGGAGTCCGTGTACCAATTACCGTCACAGATGGCAGATTACATGAGCCGCGCCATGAACTACCCGCCGAACGTGTACTTAGTGGACACGAGCGAGGTGGGCGAGGTAGAGGTGAAAACGCACCAGACATTCGTGCAGAACTTCCCGCCTGGCATCCATCTGATGACGCTGCGCACTATCACCGACGAAAACCTAGAACAGTTCCCGAGTTCCCACTGCTACATGGTGTTGCAGCACTCCGGCTCCAGCTGCTCGGTCGGCAAGAACCTCCACCACAGCACCGCTTTCACCCCCAAGACGCAGTTCAATGGCCTTCGCATCCACAACCTCACCGCCGTCAGTCTCACCGGCCTCAAGTCCCACCGCACGCTCGAAGGCCTACACAGCATCCAGGTAGACCCCATGGAGGTCAAAACTTTCAAAATTCGTTTTTGAAGACTGTACATAGAAAATAAGTATGATTTGTGTGTAAAGGTAAAAGTTTATATAAGTGGACTTGCCTATCTACTTTTGGCAAGGTATGTATGCGGATAAGCATTTGGAAGGAATGGTGCAAATTAATGGTAATGAGAAGTCTGTGGCGGCGACGGCCGCGTATTGGTGCAAATCACGAATCTCGGAAAAATCACTTTCATATAACGGCCATAAAAATTTAAGAATTTTAAATCCAACATAATGTTATTAAAGTACCTTTTAACAATCACAGAGATCTAGTATCTAGGTAATCTACCTCAGGACCAAATGATATACCTGTTCGAATCTGTACGTTTCTATAAGAAAATAATCTATGTTAACTTGATAGTTCAATATTCTATTTATATCCAGGTTATACCGGCTCTCTTGCTAGGCGGCCGTTCCCAGTGAACGGCTGCAATAAAATAATTAATTACAAATAAAATAACTTATTAAGTTTTGCGATCTCTCTTCAGATATCTCTTTAATAAACTTTCCTATTTTCTATACAGTTAAGTTAAATATTATTTATATAGGTAACCTGTGATAAATGCTATTTTAAAATAAAATAAGATCAATGACTGTGCGTCGCCCTCGCGGCTTTAATGTTAAGTCTCGCTCGCGCTGCCTATGAGGCAACATTAACTTTTATGGCCATGGCCCGGTACACTATGGTCGGTAACCACGAATTTGACAAATGTTCATAATACGCTTTAAAAGTCACAAACGAAAGGTATATTGCGATTTAAATGCGTTAGGGTTACATCTGGACCCATTTCAGAAGACTTACTAGTTCTATCTTACATACTTTTTCAATAGAACTAGTAGGATCGAACTTACATAATGTTAAGGATATACAGGCTGACTTTTAAACCACCAGCCAAATTTTTGGAGCAAGTTCAGTCCATGATATTGAACTACTTTCTATAAAAAAGTTATTAAAAATCGATGAAAATTTTTCGTCCTCCCATAGAAAATCCGTTTGACTGACCGTTTGATTTGTATGAAAAGGCGAATTTTTATTTTAGTTTTTCGTTAATTGTTTTTATGGAAAGTAGTTCAGTATCATGGACTCAACTTGCTCCAGAAATTTGGCTGGTGGTTTAAAAGTCAGCCTGTATATATATAATATACACCTAGCAATATTTTTTTCGATAAAATCCCCCGTCTACCATATCCAAGACATAAGCTCTATCTGTGTGTCTATGATCTGGTTGTCTTGATATTTGCAGTTACATAAATATTTACGCGTAATAAATAAATAGTCACTAGAATTTATTATAAAATTAATGTAGTAGTCAAATTCAATATTTACTAAAAAAATCGAAGGAAAAAAAATAAACTTGGTGAATTGCTTATTAAATAACTAAATTCATCGAATATTTATTACCTATAGGCGGATTTGTGTGTTTGACTTTGTTTGCGATGAATGTGCTCAAAAAAAATAAAAAAATAAAAAACAAATAGTGTAGCCGACTTTTTAAATAACCGATTTTATATGTGGACATATTTTGTCAGTATGTAACAATAACCCGAATAAATGTAATTTAGAGTTAAAAACTGGTTAAGATTTTTTATCTTTGCCACTCATTGTTTACTGTTTTTTTATTTAACAACTAAAGCCTACTTTATTTTCGTACGTAAAATAGTACAATGTAAAATTCACTTTTGTTGTTATTGTTTTAAAGTAGATTAAAAACTATTTTGTGGAGAGAAAACCTGTGTTTTGTTAAAATTAAGTTAACATCTGGGGATTACGAGTCGGAGCTACGAATAGCCAAGAGCACAAGCAAAGGCTAGAAGGAAACGCCAAATGAGGTGACGTATGTCCGGTCACATACTTTTCTATACAAACATTACAAATTATCGATCTTATGTTTAATTTATTGTATTAAAAAATCAACTAGGTACTTATGAGTGTAGATAGGTTTTCTACAATAGAAAAAATTGCAAGTCGCAGGCAATAGTGATGTGGACTAAAATTTATTTTTGGCTTATTTGGTAGAAATAATTAAAAAGCATTTTAGGTACATAAACGAAGTTTTTCTTTTCTCTGATTAGCAAATAATAACGAAGATACAGCGCGTTTCAATTTTGCATGACGTCACGATCAAGTACGATTTTCACTACACGGGGACGTCAACCACTCCAAAACTTCGATGCACTGTATCTTTGTGTATTTTCACTACTTTACTACTAATAAAATGACTAAATAAAATAATAAAGTAATATTTTTGGACCAGTCCACATCCCAATTTGTGCTCTTCGTCCCAGATGTTTGGTTGTGTATATGTTCTTTTTATAATTTGTATTACGAGTAGAAATCAAAAAAAAAAATTTATGTTAGATATTGAGATTATTCTTTTGTAATGTTAAATGATGTTTTGTTATTCATACTTTTTATTAAACGGACATTAGCACTTTTTCTCCATGGCATAATGAGGGATTTTCACGGCACAATGAAATAACAAAGAACTAATGGAATGATGTATTAGCGTGGAGGTTGGACAAGTTATTTCTATCCTACCTATGATTCTTCTTCTGCCTTAGCCTAATCCCACAGTTATGTGAGGTCGGCACACTACTTACGGGTATTATATGTTCAATCACTATCACTAGCAATTTAACAAACCTATCGTAAGTGAATTTAACTTTTATTACTCCTTGCTTAGAAAATTAACTCTTTAAGATAAATTATAATGAACTGGCACTATGTGACTTTTCAGTTTTTATCTATCGTCGCCACTAACGTGGTTTGGGGAACCGCAAAGATCCCTCATTTGCGTCACAAACGAAATATTCCGTTTGTGACATTTTAACCATTTTAATGAATAACCAAACGAATCGAATCAAATCAAAATATTGAAATAAGGCGTGTACACATTTGACATAAAAATTTATAAATATTTTTTATTAGTAATTAATGTACTAGGCTCTTCCGATCAAAATTATCGAAACTAGCTATATCATTGGTATGTCTTTGATAATGATCACTGCCGGAGTATAAATTAGCTAATTTTAATAAAGAAAAAGTGATGCATTAGTGAGAACCTCTGCCATTATTCACCGAAGTTGCGTTTTATAGTTCTTATTTTTTGTAAATAACCATAGGGTAGGTAACTTCTTTTTGAATTAAGTATACACACGGTTATAACCGACTACCGATAGTTTTAAGTACAATGTAGCTTTCCTGTTTTAATAAAAATATATTGGTGTTTAAAAATATCATTCAAAGGGTGTTCTCACATCGGATATATTTACGTGTAAGCGTTTTTATGGTTTTATGTATGCACATTTTAGACGCAAATTCTATGGTACATTTGTTTTTTTTTATTTGTTCCCGATAATTAACATCCTCTTTAGTAACACTGTTACTCAAGGTGAATAATCCCTATGTGTGCAAGTTACTTATTGCGACAAATATTCTTCCCAATAAGTAACACTGTGTCTCAACGGCACTTCATATTCAAGCAACACTATGTCTTAACGGCACTCCGTATTTCCGTTAAGTCAGTGTTACTCAAGAGTGTTACGAATCGGAACGGTTTTTATGATATCTTGTTATTTTTAAAAAATCCTTCAATCTTCCACTGCTGGTATTAGGTTATATAATTTTATACTTACTAATATCTAATTTATCTAAATCTAAAAGTAAGGCAGAGAACCGAGATGTTTGGCGCATACTCCACCGACAAGAGCCACTAAGCTCTTATATAAGAAGAAGAATATCTAAACAAATTCAGCTGACCTTTTTAGCTCAATATTAGAGTAATTATACGATATGTGGAGCAGAGACAGTATATCGCTATTCTTTAAAAAGGTACTGAAACTTTTAGGAAAATATCAGTGATCGTACTGTTGCTCTACTGATAATATCGATATATTACGATATATTACCATTCAACAGTACCTATTCAATAGTACCCAAATAAGGTATCGTTTCTCCAATCCAATAGTGAACCATTCCCGGGGTCCCTTGACATGCGTAAGCGCTAACAGTGCGTACGTCGGGACTTTAATAATACAGTGGCAAGAAAGTTTACCTTATCCCAAAAATTGTTTTTATTTAATGTATTTATTGAAGAATATCCTTTAAAGCCCAAAGCAAACGAGCGTTATTTTTGAGTATATATGAGTTTCTATAGAACGTAAATTACGTGGCTCATTTTACGCTGCTCACAACTCACAAAATTGCGTTTGCTTGCCTGGGCCCTAGCTCGTGAAAAATATGTTCGGTGTATGAATGACCCTGCATAATACATATACAATTATACACATGTCATGTAATAGTTTTAAGGTGGATTCAACCCTTCAGATATGTAATTCAATCATATACTAGATATAAAGTAATATACAACATGACATAGTAAATCGATGTACCAAATATCTACAGATGCATTTCTTGTCGTTGTTATTTTGTGATACATTTATGTTAATTATTGTAGATTTGGGTTTATTATGTATATGTATTTTATTTATCTCACAAATATTAATTAATTAAGTATAATATCAATATATCGACGCGCTTTGGAATTCTGCCGAAGACAAAAGTCTCGCCTATCTATTATATATAAGTACATTGTCAAAGGAGCGTCGAAAATAAAAAGAAAATGTACTGTAATATTAAGTTGTATTTGGCGCGTTGTTCATTTGTGTTACATTTGGCCCAGTCAAACGATTATACATAATTTTTTAACACTTCAAAAAAGGAGATTATAAATTAGATTGTTTTTTTTTATTTTACCTCAGAACTGCGACATTTATAAACCCATTTGAAAACTCTTTTTTTAAGGATGTACTTCCAGATTGGTCTCATTGAAATTTTATCCAAATCGGTTCAGTGGTAAACTAAAATAACTGGGAAAAATGTGTTATCTTAGTAAACTCAAATGTTCCGATAATTTAGCTTTTCTGTGACTGGTATTAAAGTCGGTTTTTGTTTAGAAAAGTTATAGTTGTGAGTCGCAGAAAATAAACTGCGTAATTTCTGTCATCATACTGTTTCGTAAATTTCTGGCGTAATTCGGTTTCACACAAAAATCCCGTTCGTGCCACACGGTGAAGGAAAATTGGTTGTGATATAAAACTGAAATTGCGTAACTCATTTTCTGCGGCTCACAATCACAACTCAAAAAATTACGCTCGTTTGACTGCGGCGCCATTTTTGACACGCTGAGTGAATGGTTTTTTCCGTACAAAAAACTGTTCGTTTAGTGACTTAGCATTTCGAAAATGGCACCTCTAGGCCTATATGCTTGGCACTTCACATTCGTGTTTTCGTATTTGTGAAATTTGGCAAATAATCGCAAGTTTAAGATGGTATATTTGATAAAACCTTTCCGTCGCCAAATACGTAACCGCCAAATCGTCCATAATGTGTGCGGTCGTGTTTTGAGTAGCAAATATTTGTAAATTTAGCTTAATGTGTAGTCAGATTTTTGTTTTGCGTATTTGGAATATCTTCAAATATTTGCCAAATATAGAGAATACAAACACGAAAAGCTCTGTGAAAAGCCAGGATTTGCCAACTTCCGTTGTTTTTTTCACAAAGTCATCAATAGAAAATATGTTTTGTTCGAAAATCTGTAGTTGAAATAAATAGATAGAAATATAAGAACATGTTTTATTATATCCCATCCATCTAAAAACATCGTAAACTCTGATTGTGTACATTTTAGAATATATAGAAAACTTATTAGTCTGAATTTAATTGCATTTTTACATTAGATTTAAATTATTTATTAAAATATATCCATATAGAAATAACAACGAGACCTATTTATGGTTTCATTTTTCTGCACTTCGTCATTTCTTCTTTATTCGGCTGGCGATCCACTCCAGGCCCAGATGCAAACTGGAAATAATAAAAAATACAAACTAAAGGTCAGATAGTCAGATATCTAGAGGTAAATATTAAAAACTGCCTGTAAAGTGGCGCTAACGAATATTGTTCAATTTGTGTTATGGGTGGACGACGTACGTACTGTAACTGTACATAGTACATTTTGTATCAGAAATAGCAATGGTGTGGTCTAGCCACTTAGTTGGCAACCTTTATATACATGCATTTAGCAATCTATTGTTATCTCATTCATGCACATCAAGCGATAATACGTACGAAAGGAATAAGATGACCAATTTAAAACAAGATTCAACTTTCGCTTTCCTAAATTTCCTCTATTAAATCTGAACAGACTAAAAGAACTGGTAAATGATGGTATGATCATAATGATGGTAAATGACTAAAAGAAATGGTAATTGATTTATTTTAAACCAACAAGGTCGTCAATGTTTAAGAAACATACTGTGAGTGATCAGATTTAAAGAGGAAATCAAAGTACAGCGGATCGCTGGCGAACATTATTGGAAGTGGCGGTTAGGATGCTTTTCCACCTGAGGCACGAGGGAGGCGGTCGTAAAATTATAACCAAATTATTTAAAATGTTCCGGCTATTTCTTCTCCATTTTTCAAGGTCTTTGGCATCCTTGGGTGACATGCATATTATATTTGTAGAAGAAAAAGCGGGAAAGCGCACCCCGGGCTCTAAAGCAGCACAGCTGAGGATGCAACCGGGAATGCGCTTAAACGAAGAAGAAAAGAGCACGAGGGAGGCGGATGGGAAGTTGAAAAATAGGAAGTTGGTCGTAAACAATACTTTTTTTACCCGCAGAAACACCAGTGCCGTAATCGGCCGCCGTGCCATGCCGACGAGTTTGCCAAACCTTATTGTGGACAGTAGACACAGGTAAAATCTGTGTGGCGCTGGTCAATGTTATATTATATGGAATCCATCGCATCATTGATATGTGTGTCTCACCGTATGATTGTGAACGTCGAGAGTTATTACTATCGCGCGAGATTACAAATTGTCGATAAATTGTACATCGTACCGTGCTCACAATATATTATGTTAATTTACGATTGTTACGTCAAACCGTCAAATTATGCGGGGTGGTCAATATAATACCCATAGGTGCTGGCGTTCCCTAGATGATTCTAATTCACCTCACACAGCCCTATATATTGGAGCACAGGATATTGGCCATAGTCCACCACGGTGGCCCTATGCGGGTTGGCACATTTGAATTCACATTGATTTCACATGTACTTTTCCTTTACCCACGTGCGGTACTAACCCTGGGGCCGAACCCACACCCATCATCATCTTCTTATATTAAAGAGCTGGGCTCTTGTCGGTGGAGTGCTTTCCATGTCTTCCGCCAAGTTCTTAACCTCCTTATATGTTTTCACGTTTAATTTTTCCTTTATTTGATCGAAAAAATTTCTTATGGTTTTCCTACTCCTCTTTTTCCTTCTATTTTTTCTTCCATTATTGTTATAAAAAACTCATCGTGCCACTCTTTCACAACTCAGAAGATGGCCGAACATTTTCCCTCTTCTATTTTCTATAATTTGTAGTATTTGCCTTTTCTCACCCACATTCTCTAATACCTTTTCGTTTGTAACTTTTTCTGTCCATCATCGTCATCCGACCGTATTCCCGGTTGCATCCTTTTAGGGTTGGGACACATCTCTCAGCACGGAACAGCACTTCCCTATGCTGCTATCCTTTTCTGTGGCTCAGAACAGTCATTTGCTAGAGCGAGTGAGAGCGACGGAACGCTTCATTGGAAAGTGCTGTTCTGTGATGACACAGATGTGTCCCAACCCTTACCCTCCAGAGCCCGGGCTCCGCTACCTAACCTAGGTGATTTGATGAGATTACTGGTTTTAACACAGAGCGACTGCCGTCTGACCTCCGTTACCCAAAAGGTAGACCAGAACCAATCCTAGGATAGATTTACACAAACGCTAGATTGCGTTCGGGACCCACAGCTTTATGTGCCTTCCGAAGCACGGAATCATTTTTCTTTTCGGATAATCAGGTGATTCAAGCCTGCAATATCCTAACCAAACTGAAAGCAACTCTCCACAAAGTATGCTTCCCAGTAGGATTTGAACCCATGACCTCCGTTTTTTCGGACCAACGTTCGTTGATGCACCGTCTTTCACAGCAATCTTAATTTGATTTTAATCCGTCCGGACAACAGTGCTTCGCAAAAAAAATGTCTCGAACAAAATCCATTCGAATACTTGTAAAACGGACTTGGATGTCGGACCCAAGTCGTTATTGTTTACATAAATATGAAAAAGCTAAGTTTTCCGAAACAAAATGAAACTTAGTCATTTTTCGCTTATAATTTATGATAAACATTATTAAAACATATTAATTAACATAAAATTAAACTTGCATCTCCTCTCAATGAGAGATGACTTCGGACATCGGAGAGATTGTTGAACCCTTTCTGTAAATGCAGGTTCGTTTACAATTTAACGGATTGACGATATAGTAGATTATAATGTATCGTAAATTAGTACCTACGTTATATAGTGAGCAGTCCGGTACAGTTCACAATTCAACGACTGTTTATAATCTCGCGTGATAGTTTATAAACTATCGGTGTTCACACGGACCTACCACTACTAGACTTGCAACGATATTGCTAGGAAGAGACTGTCAAATACAGTACAACGGGAGTGTGAAAGAAACGCTTACGAGTATATGTTTTTTGTCTCTATCGGCGTGGCTGCTATAAGCTGGCCTACTGTCAAATAATCTGTTCCCATTTGGGGCCCCCTCTTTGTTGCAGTGTCATGTCGCAAAATGTGTACAGCGGCCTAAAATTAATTTAAACAAGCATAGCACTATAATTGGTAATAACATTTTATAAAAACATATTTTACAATTAAAAAACTACAAAATCCTTACATTTTCTATAGGTACTTAGATTTTTTATAATTTCCCATATGATAATCCATTTTTTATACCGCCATACTTACTAAAAAAAAGGAGATGTCAATAATCATTCCATGCCTATGAAACTTAGAACATAGCAGAATTTTGATAAACAAATTCAATAAAACGCCATCTAGTCAACAAGTTCTGACCTAACTCTTAATGCGTGTTATAGAATAGGAATATCAAATGGTGGAGAAATTCGACATGCAGGCCAATCACTTAAAAGCTCAGTTGTTTAGAACGTGGTCGATTTGAACCGAAATCGCGAGTTTAAGTACATGTTCTTTTATTCCTTTGGTGTTGCGAAACCTTGATACCAGATGGCGCCACTGGTTTAAACTTATGTTAAAGCTACAGTTTCTTATACAATATGAATCATTCATGTTCGTTCATTTCAATTCTCAATCGCGTTTTGTTTTACTGTCTGTCACCAAACCTCTTGACAGCCAATCACTTTAAATAAATGCATGATGCAAGATGTGAAGTTGTTGATTTGTTTTTATTATATTTTTAAGAGATTTTATACCATACACTTTTTATCGTATTTTAAAAAAATATATTTCAGTGAACAACTGTAGTGAACAAAACGCTCCGTCAAAGATGCATTACCCATTATGTTGCCATTGTTGCCAGATAGCGTCACTGCTATTTCCCAATGTATAAAATTTAAAATACTTTTTTAAATAGTGTACAAACGTCCATAATATCTAAAAAAATCTTTTTGTAATCTAAGCATTTTTTCCTACAAAATGACGTAAAAATACTTTCTGCGACACGTAGTGCAACAATGAGGTTTCTGGGATTTTATCATTTAAAAGGTGATTTAGGGTTTCATTCGAGCTTAATTCGAAGTTAGTAACCATAGTGTGTTCTGTGACGTGTGCAAAATATGGGTGGCAGCAACAATCAAAGATAGAAAGAGATGCACTGAGGTGGCCACGCACTAAACAGGTCTAGTAGTGGTAGGTCTGTGGTGTTCACAATCATACGGTGACATGTGCAAATTATTGTCTATAGACCTCTATTCACACTCCAACGCGAAGACGGACTCCAGCAACCGAGTGCGAGTGAGAAGTAACGATGGTAGTAGGTATCTACCTCTTATTCGCACTCGTTTGTAGGACTGCTGCAAGCCGCTGGGCAAGTGTGGATTGGTGGCTTTTTCCATAGACAATTTTTTGTTTGTGCCACGTTCATACGCCTCGTGTGGAACGGGCTTTAAGCATGAGATTTTGTATTAGATAATTTGATGTATTCTGTTTATTCGTTCACAAGCATTACAGGTCATATGTTTCGTTTATTACATGTCATTCGTTCATATCGAGTGTGTTAATAAACCGGTGTCAGATTTTTCGAGCTGCCTAAAGGCATCTGACGTATCTCTACAATCCGTTAGATGACAATGTCAATCAGTCAAATCAGACACTTTTTTCTAAATGTCAAAACAAACATTTTCTATAGGATTTGTATGAAATATCAGACTGTGACGTCATCGTTTTTTAGACTCAAATAGCGCTCTTAATATCCGTTTTTCAAAATTAATAAATGTTAATTCACTTTCAAAATGGATGTGATCAATAACAAGTGACATTATTTTGTGACGTTCTATTCTCTTAACAGTACCACATTATTTACCCAGGAAACTACCCAATTGGCATCTAGTGACAACAACACGTGAACTAGTGTGCAGTGCAGATTTCCTTCACCGGAAGCAACATACCTCAATCCGCTAGTTTCCAACAAGTCAAATCAAACACTTTTTTCTAAACGTCGAAACAAACATTTTCTATGAGATTTGTATAAAATATCGGACTGTGACGTCATAGTTTCCTGGAGTCAAATAGCGCTCTTAATATCCGTTTTTCTGCATTAATAAATCTAAAATCAGGTTCAAAGTGGATGTGACAAGTGACATTATTTTGTGACGGTTTATTCTCTTAACAGTACCAAATAATTTATTTTTAATTCAGGAATCTACCCAACTGGCTATAATCCTACAAAAGCGACTGTACATTACTCGATCGAGTAGTGAAAACGGCTCCCCGCATGCGACGGATATCACTCGCACACCGAATTCGGAGTACATCGACTAGTGAAAACGGGTACTCGAATGGGGGACCTATAGCATGCGTCAAAGATATCTCCGTTCCGTCGCTCTCTCTCGCTCTAGCAAATGACGCTTCTGAGCGACAGAAAAGGATAGCAGGATAGGAAAGTGCTGTTCCGTGCTGATAGATGAGATCAAACCCTTATTGAACACCTACCCTTCTCCGGTGAGTGCGCAGCAGGCCTGTATGTGCCACGGGTGCTGCTTGATGGAAGTCAGGTCCAACTGTTCGGAAATCTCCGCCGCTGTCATCGAGCCCTTCACGTCCTGGAATTGATCAAGTATTTCAATTAGTATTAATTGAGCCCTAACCCTAAACGAAGCCGTGTGGTTCCCGGCAGAGTGTAATAGGACCACCCCCAGTCTTCCTGTGGACGTCAGCTAAACAAAGCTTATAAACATCAATGAGACCTCTCCAACCCGTCTGGCCAGCGTGGACAGTGTAGGCTAAATCCTCTGACTGCTCTGGCTAATATATGGCTCTGGTAGTACAGAGGGTCGTGCTACTGCAGTAGAGAGTAAAAAAGACCTGATCATGAGCCCTAACCCTACACGGTAGACCCTATGGTACTTTGGGTTATAAATAAAAGAAGGATGTACATTCTAGAAGTATAATGCTGGCTATTGCCTAGCGAGTTGTTTGGCCGAGTGAGGATCGCTGACCGGCGGCGGTCCAGCGAGGTAACCGCCCCGCGCCCCGCGCGTCCCGCAATGACGTCGTCGCTTGACCGCGAGAAGTATTGTATCTCATGCAGATAGACACGTTCTTTATCAGCCTATAACAGTCCACTGCTGGACTAGACCTCCAAATTCGAAAATCGTAAAGATTGAATCAGAAATGAGGAGATTCGTAGAAGAACAAAGGTCACAGACATAGCCCAGCGGATTAGCTCATTGAAGTGGCAGTGGGCGGGGCTCATAGCGCGAAGAACTGATGGCCGATGGGCCAGAAAGGTTCTCGAATGGTGGCCACGTACCGGCAAGCGCAGCTTAGAACACCCACCTGCTAGGTGGTCAGACGACCTGAGCAAGGTTGCAGTAAAACGCTGGATGCAGGCCGCTTCCGATCGGTCGTTTTGGAAATCCTTGGGGGAGGCCTATGTCCAGCAGTGGACTTCCTGTGGCTGATATGATGATGATGATGAAAGATTGAAAATTTAGTAGTAGATAGTAGATTTAAAGTTGAATTTAGCAGCGGCCGAATCAGACCTAGCTATAACTACTCGATAGCAGTAGGTACCCCATTCACTATAGGTCTGAAGGATACGCCCGTGACCGCTATCGCTCTAGAATCTCTTGTTCCATTGCGCCCGTTTGACGCAGATGTCCCAGATTTTGTAGCTGTAATTTATGTAAGTCAACTGAAGTAAACTGTAGTACTAATACACCTACCTACACCTACACTAAACCCTTAATGTTCCTGCAGATAAGTTATTCTGCATTTCGTCTAAACGTGGTTAGCAGTTTTGTAAAACGTAACACATTGACAATCCATCCAGCGGAACGATGTTCAGCTGTTGCACATAACCGAGGTATTTTGTCAAACAGCAGCTGTTATGTAAAACAGCGAATTAAGCAATCCATCTGCATATAATATAGTTTAATGACATATAATAGAATCTTTTGTATACTTAAGAATGTGACCTGCACAAACCTTAATAAGATTACAACAATCGTGTCAACTTAAGATTCTTATAATAATTATAATCCTTAATTACATGTAAGAGGATTTGGTAAAAGTCACAAAAAATAACATTTCTGTACTTAAAAAAAGAAAAAGCATGCAAGTACAATAAATGCAGTAGAAATGAAAGCGCTGAGGAGTGTGTGTATGTTACTTTGAAATGTCAGATTAGAAAATATGTCATCAGGGAGCGGTGTGGACTGAAAGAAGATGTAGTGACAACAATTGAGAAAGGAATGTTAAGATGGTTCGGACACGTATAAATGATGGATGAAAAGATATTTACTTAAAAGGTTTTTGAAGCAAATGTGAGTGGAAGAGTAGGTCAGTGTTGCCATCTACGAACAGATGCAGACATTCAAAAAGGAGAGGTCAGAAGTACCCGTAACATGCATGAAGAGAGCGATGAGTGTAGATGAAGCGAGAGAAGTCTAGGATCGTAGCAAGTGGAGGTCCATAGCCTCTGCCTACCCCTGTAACAGGCGTGATAATATGTATGTACTTTAAAAAGCACTTTAAGTAAAAAATAAAGCGACGGTTCCAAAAATACGGTGTAGCACATACTCGTATATGCCTGTTTATGATTTATACTCGAGTTTTTCTTACGTGTTTGGTGTAGCTCACTACATCCAAATAGAATAGAAAACTCTTTATTGTTCACCAAAAAATATAACACAGATACCTTAAAATAATTTACATTAGGTGAGTACACAGTGTGTCTAACTAACAACTAACATTACGTACGAGCTGTTTGATAAGTACCCGTTTATGGAAAAAAAAAATTTTTTTTTGTATATATGCATTTATTTTTCTACGTAGTCACCTTTTAACTCTATACATTTGTTCCACCTATACTCAAGCGTCAATAAACCATCCAAAAAGTATGATTTTGGAAAGTCATTAAAATAGGCCTCTGTGGCGGCAATGACTTCGTCATTTGATCCAAATCGCTTGCCACCGAGCCATTTTTTTAGGTTGGGAAACAAAAAGAAATCGCATGTGGCCAAATCTGGAGAATACGGGGGGTGAGACAATAGTTCGTAGCGTAACTGTGCTAATTTAGCCGTCACAACTCTGGACGAATGAGCCGGGGCGTTGTCGTGATGAAACAGTACTTTTTTCTTTTTTAAATGGGGTCGTTTGTCCTTCAACACGGCGTCAAATTCATCCAATAAATTGGCATAGTCAATATGTATAATACCCTGCGAATCCCAAAAAACGGTCGCCATGACCTTTCCAGCCGATGGGACGGTTTTTGCTTTCTTTGGAGCAGGTTCACCCGGTAAAATCCACTGCTTTGACTGCTCTTTCATTTCCGGGGTGTAGTGGTGGACCTACGTTTCGTCCACGGTCACGAAACGACGCAGAAACTCCTTCGGGTTACGTTTGAACACGGACAAACACTGCTCCGAAGTAGTCAGTCGGTTCCGGTTTTGCTCCTCCGTGAGTAAACGCGGCACCCACCTCGCCGATACTTTTTTCATACCCAATTTTTCTTCTAATATGTGTTGTACCCTCTCGATTGAAACATTTACAGCATCAACGATTTCTCGAAGTTTAATTCGGCGGTCGGCTAAAACGATATTTTCAATTTTCTTAACCATATCGTCTGTAGTCACCTCAACTGGTCGGCCTGGGCGATCCTCATCAAAGACGGTTGTTCTCCCCCGCTTAAACTCGTTATACCAATATCTGACGGTTGTCATAGAAGGAGCACATTCATGGTAAACCGCTTGCATTCTTACTTTTATTTCATCACATGTTTTTCCTTTCAAAAATAAGAATCTAATTACAGACCGATACTATTCTTTCTCCATTTTAACAATTTTAAGTTCACGCCTTCGCTGAATCGTTGTCAAATGAGAAAAAAACAAAAGAATGCCATTTTTTTTTAAATCTTCCCGCCTCTGGAAAATGGCTTAGAAAGGTGTAAAAACTTATTTGCGGCCAGTGATATTAATATATTTAGAAAACGGGTACTTATCAAACAGCCCTTGTATGTGATGAAAAGTTTTCGCCACGGGTGGGATTTGAACCCACGCGTCTCAAGTCTCCATGTGTGCACTACCTCATTCTGCCGAATTTCCTCATTACATAGGTACCACATTTTCCGAGCATTGTAAATTGTAATGCTATTTAAACCATGTGTCCTGGTCGTCAAGAAGGAAAGAAATGGAATTAATTAATAATACAAGTATTTGGTAATTTTGCTATATTGTTGATTCAGTTGGTCATGACAAACAGTGCTAAACCAAAGTCATGGCTTGTTGTACACAAACGTCATCATTACGTGACTTCGTTTACACAGGGATGGAAACCGGATTTTGAAATACCTGTAGGCGCCGCGAACTTGTATTTTGTATGCATTTGTTACATACAGTCACAGCTCGCCGCTACAGCGGCAGCGGCGCGGTTTGTAGACGTAGTTTTGAACGAGGGTGTCAGACGAATGATGCGAGTGTTGCCAAAGTGACGCATATTTAAATTGCTTGTACGAGACGGGATAGCGGCGAACGGAAACGTCTGTTTTATGTCGTACATATCCAGAATGGGGATTAGAAATAAATTCGAAACAGTGGACAGACTAAATGATTTGTAGGGAGTGAAGAAAGGTACATTCTAAGAGCAGAAACGCAAGTAGAGTGCACCTCTCCCACGATTCAGTCAATATAACCGAAAGGTTGGTGTGGCCATTGGAGGTGGAGGGCAAAGGCTGCTCGTACGCAAGTGATTTGCAGCGAATAGTCGATTTGCCAATAGGCCATGCGGCTAGCAACCCGTCAAAATTTTGTTTCCCTCTTTTTACGTTTACGCTCGGAGTGGCCTTTGAGTCTTGCGGCCTTAGGCTCTGTCTACCTCGTTTGGGATAAGGACTTGATAGTGTATCTGTGTCAATATTTTATCCAGGTATCCGAACCCTGAATGAATATCACGTATTAGTCCATTAACTGAGGTGGGGCTCCACCTTCCCAGCCTTGTAGCGACCCTAGAATGAGTTCAGCGAAGATTACATAATACGGACGGAGCAAGGCTAAGGGTCAGTTCACACAGAGACGCGTCGTGGCGTGCACTTTTGAAGAAATACAGAATATGTTGTTTACTCAAAAAGATATCTACTAATTTCAGCGCCGCGGTGCACAGCGCGGCGATCTGAGTGGCAGCTGGTATTAGTACCTTCAAGAGGAAATCGATGGGCTGTATTTCTATACAAGCGCAGTTAGTATCATGATTCCTCGCCGGAGAGTGCCAGAAGAGCACAACTTTTTTTCCAAAAAATCAACTACTTATAGATATATCGACATGACCCAATGTTTTCTAATTTTTTCATAATTTAATTATTAAAAAAATACAAACCTTCATATAAACCAATATAAAAAGAAAACATAGGACCACAGCCATAGCTTTTCTTTAATTTTTAATAAAAAAAGAAATTAAATCAGTTAATTTTTTAGAGAAAACAGGGGACTACAAAACGTTGATTTTGTGTACATTTTATAGATATTTTGGTAAGAGCTGCAGTTGTCCTAACGCAGTCGTTCAGTTATTGTTCGGGCTCAGCGCGACAGCAATAGATTTCACAAATACCTATTTTTCAATTCCCTCGACCTCAGTGGTTCCTCTTAAGAGTGTGCGCCGCGTCGCGTGACTTCGCATCTCGGTGTGAGCTGACTCTAAGGATGCAACCGGGATGGAGGCGAGATGATTAGCTCGATTACACATCCCACGTGAGTGCGGAACAGAAATAGGAATAACACTGACGCATTCACAAGGTACCCCACGGTACATACATAGCTAACAAGCGCGCCATTACTTTGCAAGATGATAGATAATACTGATGAAGAAGACCTGATATTAAAGCTTTTGTTTGTTTAAGAGGGCGCCTGATGTTAATAACCTAAATTTTGCTCCTGCTTCCACGCACACTTTACTCTAGCCGAAGCGAGACAGCGAGCCATGCGGGGCGTAGGGAATCGCGGCGGGTCAATGAGGCTGGTTTTGGTTTTGAGGTTTTCTTCGTTTTACAAAGAATATTTAAGAGTTATTTAAAAAGTAAGACAGATGATGACTGCGTTATATTTAATACAATTATAATCCAAAGTTACAAGTGCTTGAATACTTTCTGTTTTAGTATAATTCTGAGGGGATTTGGAGGCAACTTCGATATGTTTTTCTATCGAGAAAATTTTAAGCAATCGTGTTTTCGAAACATATAATGTACATAGTTAGTCCTGAACTTTGCTGTGTTTTTATTTCAAAGTGAGTATTTCGTTACTATTGATAATATTTAAGATCGCTCTAAGTAATATTAGGGTCATACGGGCTCTTAAAATGATGGTCAGTCGGCCCTCAGGCGTTTGATACTTGTCAACCCGATCTGAAGTGACGCCCATAGCCGAGATTCGTATCTACCATGTAGGAGTCCGACTCGCACTTGACCCGTTTTTTATGAACGAAGACGCACAATGTATGTTAAGTCGAGTGTGTTAAGAGTAACTCTGGTCTCAGATTTTTCGAGCTGCCTTAAGGCATCTGGCGTAGCTGAATGACGTTATCTAGTGACAATAGTCTAGTGAGCTAATGGGAAGGTGTCCTCAAGATATTTGCCTTCATAATTGGAAGCAAGTGGTCACTTTGGATGAGGACAACGCTGTCAATTCATTTTGGCAGATACTGGTCACGCCAAATTTGCGCGTCATAAGCTGTAAAATACGTACAGTATACGCTCACTAGACGCGACTGTTTAAGCTGATGCTCTTGGGTTGTGTTTGGGTGGACTGTATTATAGGTATACAACGTGGAAGGGACATACCCGTAATAAATCGAACCACGGGCTATACTAGTTCATTATAGTATAATGAAATTAAATAACAGCCAAAAAACAAAAATAAATTTCGACATTTCCATACAAAACTATGTGGCCGCCCGGGCGATTTGTATGGGAACGTCGATTTTTTTTTTGTTAATTGACTTTTTTAAATTTCATTATACTTTAGTGTTCTACTATAGCCCGTGGTTCGATTTATTACTGGTATGTCCCTTCCACTTTGTATACAAGCTGACTTTTTAAACACTGTCTAAATTTTTGGAGCAAGTTCAGTCCATGATACTGAACTACTTTCTATATCTATTATAAAAAAAAATTGAGGCCACTCTAGATCGGTCATTTTGGAAATCCTTGGAAATGCCTATGTCCAGCAGTGGACGTTATGCGGCTGAAATTATGATGATGATGACAGACAGACGGACAGACACTGGAGTCTCACACCCGTTTGCACTAAACGTTAGTTAGGCTTGTCCTAGTTAAGATACACCTAAGCCTAAGAACAGCCTAGCTAAAATTGATCTACAATACAAATATGATCGTGGAATAATATGGCAAATAAGCTTAAGGTGAAGTTATAAGCAAATGACGTTAAAGTGGCGCCCTCATTTAAAATAAATTGTTAACTCGTAAATGTGGTGAAAATTTCCATATGTCAGGCAGGCAATGTCTAATATCCACAATACTGTTCTTTCGCACATTCAGTAGATACCACTTGAAGAAGTCGATTTCATAGAAATTCTGGAACCAGTTTGGTCGTGGTCTTGTTATACGAATTCTCGCATGTTGTTCATTATGAAAATTGACTTTTACAAATTTAAACAAATTTAATATATCCTCTGCCATGTTGAATGCGATCTGTCTAATTTTGAAAAAAGCTTTGAATTTAAAAGCCACTTTATTACAAAACTTTAAAAAAACTGCTTGACCTAACTAAATCAAAACCAAAACACAATATTTTGTCACAAAAATGATCCACAGAACACAACTTAAGAATAGCCTAAACTCAGGCTTTTCCTAATCGGGCTCATAAAGTTAAGAGTTTCCTAAGTGGACTTAGGAATGGCTTAGGGTTAGTGCAATCAAATTTTTTGATAGGAGCAGCCTAAACAATTTAGGAAAGAACTTAAGCGATTCTTATGTTTAGTGCAAACGGGCATTAATAATAGGCATTGTTTGGGTAAGGAACCCTAAAAAAGAAATGGAAGATGTAGGGACTGATAGCTACCTGCTTGTTGGCGAAGACGAGCAGACAGGCCCGGCTGAGCTCCTCGTGTGTCAGCATACGATGCAGTTCCTCACGGCTGATGTTCAGTCGCTGTCGATCCGTCGAGTCGATCACCATTATGACAAACTGAAAGGAATGTGAACAATACTTATTATCAATCTTGTTGAGATAATCTTGTTTGATTGCCTCCGTGGTCAAGGCCTTTATCTTTGCCTGTGATCCGGAGATTTTGTTATTTGCATTGGCGGTTCGCACTTAGAGGGGTGCTCCGTGCTTCGGCAGCTTAGCTGTTGGTTCCCAATTTCCATCAAAAGATGACAGTCGTCAAGCTATGGTGACATGACATGACTTTAGGCAGCCTGACAATTGGGTATTTTGGTGTGTCAAAAATAAATTATTTGCTACTGTTAATAGAATAAAACGTCACAAAACAATGCCACTTGTTATTGATCACATCCACTTTGAACGTGATTTTAGATTTATTAATGCAGAAAAACGGATATTAAGAGCGCTATTTGACTCCAAGGAACTATGACGTCATAAATCGATATTTCATACAAATCCCATAGAAAATGTTTGTTTTTGACGTTAAGAAAAAATAAGGATACCTCATGATTTGATGCAAAATAGCGTATTCGGACACCAGTAATAGCTTTCATGAACTAACAACGTATTTGGTGGTTCGTGCTCCGTGCTTCGGAAGGCACGTAAAGCCGTTGGTCCCGGCTATCATCATTGTATGGCAATCTTCAAGCTATGTAAGATGCCTTCAGGCAGCTTGAAAAATCTGACACCAGTGTTGGCCACTTACACACACGAAAAACAAACTACAAATAACATAATAGATTTCACAAGTACGTGAGCAAACTTAATGTATGTAATTAGTGCAGCATTTGAAACGCTAGAAGTGACCTGATACCTACATGTTTCTAATGTCATATTCATGAAAAATTTTTGCTCTTCTTGTTCTGTAGGTTACCTACGATTTATGGAGGGCTCATGTTTGTCCTCGTCAAATTTACCCATTTTATTCCAATTTGCATGTTTAGGAATATTGCCGGGAATGTTTACGGAAATATTCGCAAAGTTTCCATGTCACATCTCTCTCTTTATCTATCTATCATACATACATACAAATAACTAGAAGACTGACTTGGGAATGTAGGTTTTTTCGTTAATGCTGCTGATTACCACCCACAAGTACTTAGCAAATAGGTAATAATATTTCGGTAATGTGTGTAAAAGTTGTCCTTATCTTTTTATTTTAATTAAAAAAGCAGTCGTACAATATCTTGCGTCCTATTAAGAAAAATAATTACATAAACTAAGGACGTCTACTTAAAGTGAATATGGAAGCAAATGACCTTGGAAGTGTGAAATAAATTGTTAACTCGTAAATATGGAGATCATTTCCATATTGCTAATCGTCAGGCACTAGATAGCCCTTTAAATTATTTTATGAACTGCCGTTGAAACTATTATTGGTGATCCGTCTAGCTTTAAAACTTGCTGTGGCCACTTTTGGCGGAGGCAAGTTTTAAAGCTAGACGGACCAATATAAATACCTTCAACGGTGGTTTATAAAATAATTTAAAGGGTTATCTAGCCTGACGATTTGCAATATGGAAATTATCTCCATATTTACGAGTGAACAATTTGTTTCAAATGAGGGCGCCACTTCAAGGCCATTTGCTTCTATATTCACCTTAAGTTAAGCGGGCGTACGCGACGAGTTCAGTCTATCTCTGTCACAAACTGTATGTGCGACAGAGACACGGCATCACGCGACGGATTCTGCTATATCTTTCGCACGTAAAGTTGGTGACAGAGATAGAATGAACACGGCGCGTGCGCCCGCCTGACGTAACAGACCAAATTGAATCTGATAAATGACAATGTAACATTCGCATGTTGCAGACAATTGCAGAAAAAATAAAACAAATTAGTTGGGTACTTATATTAATTATATGACTTTATAATGCTCTTACCCTAGACTTTCCCATACAAACGTAGTCTACGTTTTATTTTTTAACCGACTTCAAAAAAGGAAGAGGTTATCAATTCGACTGTACGTTTTTTTTATATTTTTTTTATGTATGTTTGTTACGCGATATCTTCGCCAATTGTGAACCGATTTTGATGATTCTTTTTTTATTTGAAAGCCTTTACGACCAAGTTGGTCCCCATTTTAATTTAGTGAAGATATGATGAAGAACTTTGGAGATATAGAAAAAAATCCTTAAAAAAATTTAAGTTGGTTGTTTTTTTTGTGAAAAATTTAATTATGAAAAGATCTCAGTTTTCGGTATAAATTTGTAAAAAGAAATTGCATATATCTAGGTTTATAATTGGTTTTCACAGTCAAAATATGAACTTAAAAGAAAATATAAGGGTGTAAAAGTTTTCCATATTGATGGTCAAAAATTATATAATACACTATATTCTCTTTCAAGTTTATATTTTGACTGTAAAAACCAATTATAACCCTAGATATATGCAATTTCTCTAAATTTTTACCGAAATCTGACATGTCGTTTCAAAAAAAACGTAGACTACGTTTGTATAGGAAACTCTGATTCTGTCTAGGGTAAGAGGACTCTTAAGGTCACCTTAAGAGCCTATTAGACATATTTTTGTATTATGACTAAGTTTACTACACTTTCATAATATAGATGATATAGACATGGACTCACTCCAAAATTTCGCAGGCGCTCGTTTCATCACTAAAACTAATTTAGTAATTGTTCTCAGTTTTGAGAGACCTTCCCTCTTTCTTTCCACGCGTTCCTTAATACTCGACCAACAACCATCTTACGTTGTATATGTAAGCATAGTCCAACAGGACTGTAGTGTGTACCCCATTTGTTGGTTGGGCACTCTAACCTTCCATTTAGGAATGTTTCTCATGACTACTTTAGTTTGTTTATATTTATTTCACTAAAAAATTTTATATCTCCTATCATTCTCTCTCTCTCTCTCTCTCTCATTTTAAAACGTTTAACAAGATATATTATTTAAAAGATAGATTCCCTCACAACGTTCCCTGAGTAACACATTCATAGACATTATTTCAAAACATTTGTAGTATGTATATGTATTTATGTTTTTATAAGTATTTATATTTACGGAGTGTATTATGCATGTATTTAAGTAGACTTGTATATAGAATCTTTAAGCGTCTATCGTCATTAAATTTATTTCTATTTTTCCTAAAGGTTGAAAATCATGCATGCATTGGCGTTATGTTCACCTTTTCTTACTGTAGTCAATAAAGATTTTTTTTTTTAATAACAATACCTGCAAACGTATTTTTTCTAGTTACTCTTTACAATACCTACTTTTGTATAAACAGTCAGTAGGCATATTACCGTTACAAAACCTCTTTCGCCACAGCAGTTACAGAATAATATGTAGAAAGGTCTCATTCATACAACTACACAGACATACAGATAAAGCACGCATATGTAATGATATCTCGGCTTGTGCATAACAGTTAATTATATTATTAAAACTCATGTCTTTGCTTGCAATAACCCTAGCTGATAATGAATAGCCTTGGCGGAATACTATACTTTCGCTGAGCTAAATCTATATTAATATAAATAAAATCTATATTAATATATAGGGAATAAATATATATATAATAATATGATAAAATATCGTGAGGTTTCCGGCCTAGAATGCGACCACTTCATCACTTCCTGGGATGTTTTAAGAGGCGACTATAGACGAAGCATAAACCTCTCGTGCTAGTTGCATTCCCAAGGTTTGACGCCAAGCAGGCGGCCGGTCGTAAAACGACAGTCATCATCATCATTTACAGCCTTCAACTGGTGGGAATAGGCCTCTCTCAATAAATAAGATACACTATCACGTCTTTATCCCTAACGGGGCGGACAGAGTCTAGGGTTGTTAATCTCAAAGCCCCCTTTAGCGCATTAGTGGGCGTGAAGTTGGAGACAAGAAATCAAAATCACTATTTTGATCCATAGATATGATTCAGATCCTCGTCTATTTCCTCGATCGGTTTTTATGATCTGCGCGGAAAGAGAAGAACCTGGTACATTCTATATTATTTTTCTCAATGGAAGAAAATGTATACTCCACAGTCAAAAGCATAGCTCTTAAATATAGATATGTCATTTGCCAACCATTAAAACTGCAGCCAAATCGTTTTATCGGTTCCGATGGTTCTTTGGTCCCCTCTTGTCTTTGGCTTATAGCTTAAATCTTTGTATGGTGCACGTCACATATATCATCATCAGGTCTTTTTTTCTACTCTCCACTGCAGGAGCACGACCCTCTCTGCACTACCAGAGCCATATATTAGAGCAGTCAGAGAATTTGGCCTACACTCTCCATGCTAGCTACACGGGTTGGAGAGGTCTCATTGATGTTTCTATACTTTGTTTAGCTTGTTTCCTAAATAGCCTTCTACGACATCCACGGGAAATAATAAATAAATAATAAATATATAAGGACAAATCACACTAATTCAGCTAGCCCCAAAATAAGTTTTAAACTTGTGTTGTGGGATACTAACTCAACGATACTATATTTTATGATATAATAATAAAGCCATTTTCCAACTTGCCCTGGCTGGGGATCGAACCCAGAACCTCCGGATTAGCGGTCTAGCGTGTTAACCATTACGCCACGGAGGTCGTCAAACGACTTGGAGTGGTCCTATTCTAATTTGCCGGGAACCACACGGCTACGTCACATACAGGGTGACTTTTTAAACACTGTCCAAATTTTGGGAGCAAGTGATTTGTATTTTGGATGTAAAATTTTTAACGATTTTTAAAAACTATTTTTATAGAAAGAAGTTCAGTATCATGGACCGAATTGCTCCAAAAATTTGGACAGTGTTTAAAAAGTCAGCCTGTATATATTTCAACGCAAATCGAATGCGACGTGAGCTCGATGCCATTCAACAGCCATGTCATTTCCATTTGTGCTTCACTACTAAGTCTTGCTTTTTCAGAAACGGCTTGGCTTTGCTTTACCAGAAACGGCCAACTGTCGACGGCTCGGACGGCTTGGATAACATATAATATAATAAGCATTTTAAACACAATCCATCCCGCTTTATACATACCATACACATGTAATCCTTTCTCTCAGCTTCTCTCACTAACACTTATCCCACTTCAGCATTGTGAAATGACGGAGAATCCGTTCTGTTTACTCTTACTGTATTCTGTGCCGTCGTGGAACTACTCCCTTAACGCAATTTCAAGCTTAAGATATTTTAAAATGTAGTGCTATATGGTTGTTGTAGTCAATAATCATCCTAACAAATAAAATCAAGAATTATTTACTATATGTAATAAAAGTAGTAAGACATAACTTACTTCAAATAAAATAAATTTGTTGCTCTGTGGATTATTATTTTGTATACATATATTAATTGATATAATACATCGAAACACTCGAATTCAGACGACATTAATACTTAAATACTTATATACTATCACGTCCTTTCCCCTAACGGGGCAAACAGAGCATTTTGGGGCTTGCGGCTCTAAGCAGAGCTAGGGTTGCAAGACTCAAAGGCCACTTTAGCGTGATGGTGGGCGAGAAGGTGGAAAAAGGAATTAAAATAGTGATGGGTTGCTAGCCACATCGCCTATTAACATTTTTTCCCGTTCCCTCGATCGGCTTTTACGATCTGCGCGGGAAGAGAAGCAGCTGGTACATTCTAAATTTTTCTTTTCTCCCAGACCAGCATGGAAGAATATAATAATAATACTTAAATACATATCTTAAAAGAAAAATCTACCCTCTATTTCGGAATCAGTATCTGGGCGACCGAGATGCGCTCGATGAAAACACCAAGAAAAAGAGGTTCTCGGAAAATGAAACCTAGCTAGATCGATTTTTCATCCCCGAAACCCAATACATACAAAATTTCATCGAAATCGTTAGAGCGGTTTCCGAGCTCCTCGTTATGACAATCTACAAGAATTTTATTGCTCGTTTAAAGTACCTACCTAATAAGATGAACTTAAATAAAATACTTTTTATTTAGCCTGTCGATGTAGGTATCCCACTGCTGGGCAAATGCCTTCCCTTTCATTTACCATATCAGCCAGCTGCCATTCCATCATGAAGCTGTCAATTATTTTGTAATTAATTATTATTAAATGAATTCAACAATTCAACATAGACGTAAATTACAAGTTGTAAAAAAATCAACATCTCGATGGTATCAACACTATCAACCATACTATCGTAATTTTCAAAGCCAAAGTGATTTATGTCTTAATCCTTGGCAATACTTACTTTTATAGATTACCGGTCGGTGGCATTGCGAACCGCAGGGTTCATTCTTGTCTTATCAGTTATTTGAATAGCTGATGAAAAGATTGTGTGTGCTCTTTCTTCATATTTTTTTTTTATTTCTTTGGTAGTTGGTCGAAGGCATACATACGTTCGACAGAAATGTGCCATTGTTCTTTTTTTTACAGCCATAATACATATTGGTTTTCTTCGTTTTATTTGAATTAATAACTAATAATAAAATATGTGGAAACTGTTACTTAACCAGAGTGGCATTCATTATTTCCATTGAAATAATGACAAGTTAAATAAATAACAAATTAAATATTAATACAATTTAGAAGGGACATTCGCAAAGCTATTCACTAAAAAGTCAGTTAACAAAAAGCTCGCCTAACCAACAAATCCTCAAATAAATAGTTACAATTGCAATGTATACATACATAACTTAAATAACTACTCCTGCAAATTCAATCAAGTCACCGTTTTCGACTACACACCGTATTTAAATTAAGTTCCAAAATAAATTTGTCTAATGTAGCCAAGTCCTGATCAGGGGAAAACATGAAATTGTACACACACACTGAAGATAAATAAATAATAAATAAATGTACATCGTGTATACAAAGAACGCAAAACCTTTTAGATGGTACCTCATCCCATGAAACTGAACAACTTTTGTTCATCAACTTTCACAAAATCCAAAAAAAAATCGGATTTTTATACAAATTGACTTGATCAGCTGATCAGTTTGTATAAAAATTCAAATATTTTTTTTTGGATTTCTTTTACTGATAAAGTTGTACTTTATACAGATAAAGTCTGAAAATGGGTACTCTTCGATAAAAATATTTTCAATTTACCTCACTATTTGTGTAGTAAGTGTTCCAGGCAGACCGTAGACTCTGTTGGCCTCCGAGATCCCACATGACGAAGCGGAGGTTCCTCCACACCACCTCCTCCACATTGGAGCCGATGGTGGGACGTGTGTGAACAGCCTCACCCAGTAGCAACTGATACAAGATTGTTGTCTTGCCGGCATTGTCCAAGCCAACTAGTACAAGCTTGTGTTCTGGGAACAAATGTCCATACTAATATTAGAAATGGTTTTTCTGAACCTCGAGGTGAGTTGTAAGTTTTACACGTGTATCTACTCGTATGTCTGTTTGTGTCATGAATTTAATTTTGTTTTTGTATATGAAAGCTGAATTAATTCAGTTCTTAGCTTCTGATTTAAGATGACGGTATTTTACACTTAGTGTTTATAAATGCGAAATTATTGAATTGACATATGGTTTGTATGATGTACGAAGAAGCACATTCTTTGTATGATTTAAAACCGAAACTACAAATGGAATGGTTCTTTGTATGATTTTTCATTAATATGAAGCAACAGATTAATTTGGGTTTTTGAACAGAGAAGGACGATAAAGTTTAGGCAGTGACCTTCCTTATTGTCCATACCTTCACAGGGGCGTAGCTGCCGCAGTATCAGCCATATCAATGATACGGGGCCCCCAGATTACAGGGGTCTAAAATGCCTAAGTGCACTAAATTACTATAGTGAACAGGTGTTTAGGTAAATTAAACTGTTTTAGGGGGAGCAAATATTCGTGTTTGTAACCTTAAACATGGCCACTGTAAAGTAGAAGGGTCCCTAACATATTTTGATACAGGGCCCTTCTAGGGCAACCTACACTAATGCTTTCATGAAAATACCATGCCATATGTTTGTTTGTAGGTCATATATATTTAAAACTAGCAGATTCTAAGTGCCCTGGTAATCCTAAGTACAGTGTAAACTTTATATAGCGTCACTGAAGGGACTGCACATTTTGCGACGTAATATGGAGTAAAGAAAAAAATCAATATAATTTTACTATTAAAATATGTTTTTACTAATAAAGTATAAAGTTTAGAAGCTATAAACATTAATATTACTATTTTTTAACAACGCATATTGCTGTAGTCCATCGATGCATGAAAAAGTCTGTTATCTTCGTGAGATTATTTGTTGCCTGCCAAAACAACCTAACGACAGTCTAGCGGCCGACGTAAACACATGTAATTACAACCAGCAAAAGAATAAATTTCTTAGAATCTCTGGTACGTATGATGGGGTCAGTCTTGGTAAATCCATGCTAGACAATAAAGCAACAAACAAAAAACTTGAAAAAAACGGTCCGTATCTGCAAAGAAAGTACTCTTTATTGCTTAATGAAGACGTATTTTTCATGTTATTTGTAGTGGGTGCGTCGCTTCATAGAGTGTATCATTGTATGGAAAACAATGCAAACCAAACAGAGCCATGGAATTTTGACGTTATAAGGAATTGGACGGACTTACTACATGTCTTGATGGAATGTGACCAGTATACCGCCCCACGTAACCGATTTTTGGCGGGACTATCGATGTTCAACGGTGAGCTTAACATTATGTTAAGCGACCCACTATCACATATGACAAAAGCCATATACCTTTTCATAAGAGCTGTGATGTTGCACAGAAACTAGAAATTATCTAACCGAAATCCCCATGAGGCTGGCATAGTCACACCAAGTGAACTGAAGCCTCGGAAAAAAAATAGATAAAAAAAGAAAAAAATAGGAATTGGACGTTAAATCGAGTGACGTTACATAGGGTTTACACTGTATATGGTATTATTACACTAGCATATACTTGGGATTACCAGGGCAAGCAATCCATTCATAAAAATAATAATAATATACATATATTGAGGGGTTAATATGTTAATGACAAGATGATCCAAAATCATTTGCAGGTGTTTATAATGTGTGTTTGGCAATGCTAATGAAATTAAGTAGGTAACCATATATAATTTATTATGATAAATACCCTCATACTACAGTGTAACTGCACAAATTTAGGTTTAAAGATCAGACATACTGAATGAACTGGTTAACAAGTCAATAAGTGAATAGCACTATTAAATTAATGTAAACTAGACCAAATGTAAACAATAAGCTACTGACTTTTGTAAATCATTTTATATTACCTACACGTAAAGCACACGTCCTCCTGTTCGAAATTATATCGCGACGTGACTTCAAGATCATTTTTGTTAATTTACATTGATAAAGTAGTCTTGCTGGCCTTGTGACACTGAGAAATTTTAGCTAAGGGCACACTACTTACGTCCCCATTATCTTATCAGGCTTAAGCAAATGTTAACTATAATAATACAAAAATTTACGCAACTTACCCTCATTGCCAAACAAGCTCCAAATCTTCGAAATAAGTAAACCCATATTGAACCTCTAAAGGCAAATGAAAAAAGGTACGTAAATTACTAAGCCACTCGATCATTTCTTGAGCCCCATGTCAAGTGAAGTTAACTATTTTACATGTTCGATTTAAATCTCAAATACAAAAACCATTAGCAAGTTTTGAGGTAAATATCACTTTTATAATTCACAGAACTGCATTATAATAATTATTCTTAGTAAAATATGTTACACGAACAGCGCGTCAAAAGAAGTCGAATCTCTCATTTCATTTCTTTACAACTGACACTACTGACAGGAAAGACGACAACAAAACGTCGTATCATAACCATAACCAAAATTTACCTTACCTAGGTACGTATGTCAAGAAATCGTAACGGAACGTCAAGAAAGAACGAATCAAAATGAATGAAAAGTGTTGATCGTTCTCTGACGCCACGCTTACGTGAATGAACCTAATTATAGAGAGTATAGAAATATCACTGGAAATATGCGAGCATTTCACACTCGCCAGTCTCCAAGAGAGAAAATATATACGGGGTCAACTTTAATGTTTTGGAATTTAGTGGGAATCACGTCAAGGACTTTCTAAAACCGTGCTGTTGTTCTTCTCATGGTATGTTCATAATTAGCATTTATTATTAAAAGATCGCAAACAAATTAACTTGTAAATTAATGGCCAAGTAGGTACCTACTTACTCACGATTAAGAAAAAAATAGGTCATCTAATTAGGTAAGAAGTGCCCTACGTGCAAAGTACATGGGGGTTACGTGGTTTATTAAGTTATGGTACTTTCAGTGTATTGCTGTTATTCGATCTAAGCTGTAATTTTCACTGTCACTTTTATTATATGATTACAATATTTTGACAGAAAGTTGAGCCCTCTAAGTTACGTTACGAATGTTAGGTCGGATTCTGACGTCTGCACATAGCATAGCGAATAGTATTTTTCTGAACTTTTGTTATTTTGTCACTTCGAGAGAATGAATGATATTGACAAAAGTGATGTGAAAATCGATATTTATCGAATCGAATCGTAAACGGTAAAAAGAAAAAATAATAAAAAAGCAAAGTAATATAATGGGGTAGGGTTAGGACCAGAGAAACGGGTAATACGGAATCTTTAGGGTTAGGATCCATCGTGATCCTGAGATAAAATTGGGCAACGTTTTCCATAGGGCACCAAGTGCACGATTCACATGCTCAGTTTTTCGACTCGGATCTGTCCAAACCAACAAAGATGATTATACATGGTAGGAATTAGGATATAGTACCCCGTGTGTTTTATTTTATTTTTATTTTTATGTTATTAATGGCTTTACGCTGCTGCGTATTTAGCCAGGAACAAGTTATAAAAACGTGGGAAATTCTTTTTTCCTAACAAGTTACAATCAAAGGTTGGTATAGGCCTTTGATTGCTTTCAGGGAGCTTCTAGCGACAAATCTATACGAGTCCACTGGTTTTCATAGCCGATTGAGTGGCGGACGACGCCCGAAGACGCCCGCCCACACAGTCCGCGAAACAAATATCACTACAGCCGTACTATGACTGTCCACTTTTAACTATTTTACATTATGTTTTATAATACCATAAGTATTAATTACCATAAGTATATAAGCATTTATAATACCAAACAACACCAATTTCATATAATAAAGTCCACTAAAATCAATTTGCAAAATAATTTAAACAAAGAACTGAACCCCTTGACTTCCCGCCAACCTGTGTGGTTATGGGTTAGAATATCTGCATTGCATCTCTTCCTGTTGACGGACGAACCAATACAGCTTCACACATTCCAAATGTAAAAGGATGGACGCAAGTGTGACAAGGACACTAGGCCCAATCCCTTCTTGTCCCTCTACTTGATTATGCAGATGTTGCTTATTTAGATGTTAACCAGTGTTTACTTGACAGACTTGAACGGTTGCAAAATCAGTGTATTAGATTTATTTTCGGATTGCGTAAATTTGATCATGTGTCTGAATTTCGCTCTCAGCTTAAATGGCTCCCTATAAGACTTCGTAGGAACACCCATATTCTTTCTCTACTTTTTAATGTCCTTTTTAAACCCCAATCCCCAAGTTACCTTTCCGAGAAATTTTCATTCAGAGAGATTGACAGTCGCTTGCGTTCTAGTGGCATCCCTCAGTTGCTAATTCCTGCTCATGTCTCGCAGTCATACGGAAACTCATTTTCAGTTCTGGCTGCCCGGTTATGGAATGCGCTTCCTGTGGACTTAAATAATGCGCCCTCTCTCGATTCCTTCAAAGCCAGACTCAGAAGATATTACGAAGGTTCCTCAGACATTTTGAGCTAATAATATTGTAGTGTATGTATTTTATTTATTTAAGTTGGTAATATTAATAGATACTTTATTTTGTTATGTATTAGTTTATGTATTATATATATATAATTTATTTTAGATTTAAAACTTTAAATGTATTTTATTGCGATTGTACGTTGACTTTTGCCCGTTATGTCCATTGATTGTATTCTTTCGCTGATACTTGGTTGACTAGAAGAGATCCCGCTATGGGATAAGTCCACCATTGTACAAAATATTTTGGTCTATTATTACTTAACTATTTAACTGTAACTATTTCTTGTACAATAAAGATATAAAACAAAACAAACAAACAAACACTTGGTGGTGGAACGACACAGTCCAGTTGAAGATAGGGGAAGCACTCTTTAAAACGTGGCAAGCGTCAGACCAAGAAATAGTAGGGGAGCCCAAGAGGGGGATTTTTGGTTTTACTCGAGCGCGTCAGTTAAACATGCAGTAGTGTCATGTCAGGATGACAGTACAATATAACGATATTAAATTGGTAAACTGATGGTGGAGCCGGGAGGTAGCCATAGGAACTCAGTAATGATCTACGAAAACCTATCGTGTTTGGGCTCATTTGATTTGTCTTAACTAGCACTTTGATCTCATAATAAAAGATTTTACAAAATAAATATTATTTTCTTAATCTGGCGGTATGAATAGTTTTCAAGAAAATAATAATCTTCTTGTAAAATCTTTTATTGAGACCAAATTTCATCTATATCTTTTATTGTGAGACCATTTGTTCATCAGTTCCAGTTCTGTTCTATATCTTATAGTCTATGATACTGAACAACTTTTCCCACGGAATCACGGAACATATACTTATATCGAAAAATTGAAGTACTTAGGAAGTATATTAACAGAAGACTCTAGATGTACTGCAGATATTAAAACCAGAATTGCCATGGCCAAAGGAGCATACAATAGTAAAAAGGAACTTTTCACAGCAAATATATCCAGAAAAATACGCAAACGCCCTATAAAAACGTATATCTGTAGCATAGCACTTTATGGATGCGAAACGTGGATACTGAATAAAAAAGATAGTGACAGTCTGGCAGCTTTCGAGATGTGGTGCTGGAGGAGAATGGAAAAGATCAGTTGGATGGAAAGGAAAACCAATGAGGAAGTATTAGAAATAGTAGGAGAGAAAAGAAGACTGCTGGGCGAAATAGAAAATAGGAGAGGGAAAATGATTGGTCACTTAATACGACATGACTCCTTATTTAAAAACATACTAGAAGGAAAGATAAAAGGTAGAAGAGGTCCAGGACGACCAACAAAAGAGCTATGTAGACCAACTGAAAGAAAAAGCAGGGGTCATGTCGTATCAAGCACTAAAAAGTAAGGCAGAGAACCGAGATGTTTGGCGCATACTCCACCGACAAGAGCCACTAAGCTCTTAAATAAGAAGAAGAAGAAGAATAATTATATCGAATTACTTATGAAAAATAATTTTAGGCCTTTCATCCAAGTTAACTGATCAGCTGATCTGGTTTTTAGAGTTCCGTAGTAAACAAGGAACCCTTATAGTAGCCGTAGTGTAATCTTTTTTTTCTCGACTAACCCATTGTGTGGGGTGTCGTTGAATAGGTCTTTCAAAGATATTGTGAGTTTGTGAACACCATTTTTCGATTTAGGGATCCGTTTGTAAAATAGTAGGTTTTAAAGTGCAGTTGTTCAATATCATGGACTGAATTCAATGAATAGTTTCAGTATATTTTGTTAGACCCAGGGAAAACTAGCACAGCTAAGTAGGGTTTACAAATAGAGTTATAGTCGATCAACAAAAAAATTGTCGAAAAATGTCGGAAAAGGAAATATTAGTTATCAAAACTGTAATTGTAAAACAAGTACTGACTACGAAACCCTTTACTGCGCATGGCTCGACACGCGGCCGGTTTATCGGAATAGGTATTCTTTTCTTTAAAATTTAAAGACCTTACTCTTGTCGGTGGAGTTTAGTGGAAATGCCGCCATCCTTCTCTTCTCAGGGGTCAATTTTCAGGGGTCCATTTAAAATAAAATCATTTCAAAGAAAACGGAGACATCATTTAAAATTTTGCTATTACCAAGTCTAAAATTTTGCTATTATAAACTACTGTTTACAGTTTAAATTGAGAACGTTAAGCTTTATTACGCACATTTGCGGAAAACGGCCACTTTTGGCAAATGTGCGTGCTTAACGTTCTCATTATACAGTAAACAGTAGTTCACAAAATAGTTTGAAGGGTTATCTAGGACTTGGTAGTAGCAAAATTTTAAATGATGACTCCGTTTTCTTTAAAATGTATTATTTTAAATGGGGGCAGCACTGGACCTCGGAAAATTCAGGTAAGGCCTTAACGTTATTTATTTCGATTTATTTTGTTGTCATGCCGTTCCACTTCACTTTCGAGTACAGATTATAGATTGGAAAAAACGGAATTGAAACACATTTTGTTTATTTAACATTTTATTTAAAATTACAGTTAAATAAACGCTAACATAAAGTAATTGCTGCCGCACGGCCCACGCATCATAATGCACAATACTTACTTACAAGTTTGCAATTGTCTTTTTCTTTAAGACCATTCCAGTCTTATTTCAAAACGCACTTGGGACTAGGTTATAGGTGAGATATATGACATATTCTTCTTGTTTTGGGCGATACCTAAATTATCCATTTTTCATTTGCACGCCCTAAAATTTTACAAGAGTTTCAAGCGAGGCGACGTGAAACGAAAAAACAAATAGGAATGCCGAATTAAAATCATATTTCTCCTCGCGCGAAGTTTTTAATTTACAATAACCCCATATTAATTTAAATTGTATGGTGTATAGAGCTATTATATTGTATTTTATTCAGTTTTAAGCTATGCGAAAACAGACTCGCGAGGTCTACAGCTCACAGAGCCTATATAGGTACTATATTTAAGTACTCAAATTTTATTTATTTCCATAACTTAATTGTCGTCAAACATCAGAAATACCTACATTTGAATTACCTACATACTTTACACAAAGAAAAGGGCCTCGAACAGCTTTGCCGCCCGGGGTCTCGCAATGGGAAGTGCCTAATTTAAAGTGTGTGTACAATTGTGCCTACACTGTTAAAAATTATGTAATTTTACATGCAAAAAATGACTGACAAAAAATTTCATATTTTCCCGTAAATTTACCAGATTTTTCGGGAATTTTACAGGTTTATGTAAAATGACATAATTATTTTGCATGTAAAATTACATATTTTTTAACAGTGTAGTGACATCTTCTTACCTATAACGCACAATTTTAATTTAAGTAGGTACTTGTTGTCCGCACCGGGAAATGAAAAAGATATCATCTTGAGTCGAGAAGAAGATGCCATTCACGGAGTCGGCTAGTTTATTTGGTATTTACTTATAAGTGCAAAGTAGGTACCTAAGATTTGGATGACTGGAATAGATAGTCAAAAATGTACCCTGAGCGTTATTAGTTCCATAGGTGGAAAGTTTATTTGGTTGCACACAGGCATCGGAGAGTCTTCGCTCGTCCCCACCAAGTTAGTTCGGAATACTCCTCGAACATTACGCAATATTTTATCTAGAGAAAAACTTCTTTGAGTATCGCAATGAAGTTCAGCGTTCTCTATATCACATGACGATGTTTGCTTGTGCAAGGTCATCAACGCAGAGTTTGGAGATCGGTAATGAGAAGCACCCTTAGTTATAATCAATCTATAGTTTAACACGGTAACATCGCACGGAAACGGCGATTTTATTAGAGGCAAGAATGTAAAATAAGACAAATCAGATTGTTTCCTATCTACAATAAAAATGTCTACAAGATAATTGAGATAATTTGCTAGAACTAATGCCGTGGAGCTAGGCATGCTGATAACATTCTCATATGAATAATGGTTGATGCGTCTGCGCTCCATAAAGTTTTCTAGCAATATAAATTGGTGATGGCAAGTCCTACTGCTGTCTGCCAGGCCCTCGTGCGTGCCCCGCCCGTCGTTAAACAGGATTCTTCGGTCAAGCATTACGACCAATTGACCCTCCTGCAGAGCAGTCACACCCTGCGCGTGATCGGTAATGAAACTCAATCGACTCCTGCTGTCCTGTATAAATACCATGCTGGTTATCGGATAAACATTGGACTCGACGCGTCTGCTTATATTCAAAATGTGACTCGTGTACTGAAAACCATTGTTATCGATGTATATCTCAGGGTTGTTACCGTTACTGATATCAGTTTGAATAGACATGAAAAATTCTAATTCTCTGTATCTGGGAGAAATGTCATAGTCTACTTTAGTTTCCAACAAAATCGCTCTAGACAGAGGTCCGTGAACAAGATTAAATATTTTAGCGGTGTGCTGAAGCAGTTTTCCGTAAACTGTGGTCAATTCGGTGGTGACTTGGCCGGCAATTATTATCATTTCTTTAGAACTCTCGCCCCTTCTGTAGGACGCCAAGATATCATGTAGGGGTTTCGTAGTGTTTGTGTTAAACAGAAACATCCCAGCGTTTTGATCAGAGCTTCTAAATGATCCGTAATCTATAACAACAAGTTTTTCGTTGTTTGTTTCTTTTTCAATTACAATTTTAAGAAATCCCGTTATTTCGTCTATAATTAGTCGATGTCTGTAGCTCTCCAGTTGTATGTCTCCCGAACCTATCGGCTCAATGTTAAATACAAACGGTGAGCTATTTTCTACTCCAGTATCAACTACACACATAGAACAATATACAGTGGCAGCATTATTGGTTGCATCAAAAGTTTCCTTTATTTTGTATAGCGCTAAAGTCAACGGCGGTAGAGTCACAACAAAAAGAATTTTATAAAATCTTCTAGATATTTTTATCGCATGATCAGAAATATATTCCCAAACGGGATTTACCTGAATAGTCACATCTTTTTTATTGTGATCTATTATTCGTAACTTAGGGTTTCTGGTTATTAGTTCAATAACTTCGGTTCTCTCGTGACTTAGAGAATTAAATATATAAATTTGATCTCCTACCGATACAGTTTTAAATACTGACACAAATTCACCATCTCTATATACGTACTTTTGTAAGTACGGAGTATCTTGATCTGGTTTAGCAGTGATCAAGGCTGTAGCTGTCTCTTGAATGAACCAGCAGTCTTTAACCGTTGTTACGATTAATTTATTAGCATATCTTAACCCATTAGCACTCAAAGTACCGCTTACAACATTGCGATCAAGTAGACGAGCTACATTTTCTCTTGACTTAATTAGAAGACTAAACAATTCAGTAGTATTATATCCATGGAAAGCATTAATGTTTACGGCTAATGTAAACAAAATTTCTGTAGATCGCAGAGTGGATTGTAGGCGTCTGATTAGAATTTTGAGTAACGGACGCGACGTGAAGTAGCCCGCCCAGTAGGCCGGCCGACCCGAGCTCACGTCAGCAAAGTTTAGAAAATCACCTTTCAAAGTATTAATTTTTTTAACATTTCCTACCATACTTCTAAAATAATCTTTAGGAGTACCAAACTGTAGACTTGCTTTGTATATCTCGCTGTTCATATTGATATACTCGAGTATTTTCTGATAGTTGCTGTATTGGTAATCAAATTCAGTTTGAGATTCATAGCGGAAAGGACCTCCGATTGGAGCGAGGACGACATTGTGGGGAGTTATAGTTCCTGTTTTGGAGTACTGTTCAAGAAGTAATTCCGATCTTTCTTTAATGTTGTAAGGATGTATGTTTAAATTTCTGTCTGTACTAGCAAAGTTGAATTCCTTGATGCAGACATCTTTATTGGGGCCACAGGCCCTGAATCCTCCAGAATTGAATTGCAAAAAGTGTGTTAGTATAGAATTTTTTGGGAAGCGATCATTACCCATTTGTCTGAGATCGTCATTGAGTTTTGTTAAGGAATTTCTTTCTTGATCCCAGTCTTGGATCCACACAAAGTCACTGTATTGGTATTCGGCGAGAAACTGTTCCCAGGAGTAGTGTAGGTTGGTCATCACTATACTTGACATCCCGCAAGCTGAGAGGAGGTAGGCCATCGTTGGACTGTGGGTGACGCTATTCGTTAGCCAAGCGACATTTGGAGAGTAGTTCAAGTGATGCTTCAACCACTGATGTCCTGAAATAATCATAAAGAAAATTTATTTTTATAGCCAAGGCAAAAGAGTGTGGGAATCAACACATTAAATTGTTTTATTCTTCAATCATCCCTTGATTGCTCGCCGCATAGTGCCGGTAGAGCAATGATGTATATAGTCAGTGGATCTAGCAAACAAATTTGACGAGATAATATTTTTTAAGAAAACATAGGAATACAGCCAATTAAATTGGGTAAGTTTCAGAGAAATCAGGGGACTACGAAATGTTGGTTTTGTGTACTTTTCGAAGGTTTTTTTGGTCCGAGCTGTAGTTGTCTCTATAGCACTCGCTCGGTTGTTGTTCGGGAACAACGCGACAGCAATCGATTATTCAAATACCTATTTTTCAATTCACTCGACCTTAGAGGATCTTCTAATCACTTAGCCTTTCACCTATGAACGGGCGAATATTCAGTATTCACCCAATATTATTTATAATTTATGGACAGGTGAAGGTTTATCTTACTGTTTATGGTTGGGACAGTTTATTTTATACTTGCTACCTATTTCTTATTTATTTTATTACCTTCTATTAGCAGGTGCGTCAATCCGAAAATATTTGTCATAGCCTCATCGGTTTCGACCCATCCTCCAGTGGTTATTTCAAGACGCCCTGACTTCAGTAGCCGACGCATCGCCTTAAAATTAAACCAATAAACCAATTTTATGACGAGGAAGCAATAGGAAAATCAATCGGATATAGGCATAGGCACTAGTTATATGCCAAGAGTAATTAGTTAAGACTGAATGAATTTGCTGTGCCCGCGACTTAGTCCGCGTTTTTTACTTTTTTTTACTCCTTATAGCATAGCTATTGGCCAGTGCAAGTTCCGTCAAAATAGCTCCAACTGTTTCGGAGATTAACCGTAATGTAACAAACAGACAGAAAGACTAATGAAAAAATATAAATTGTGTATTTATCAGGACTTGATAATTTGTTATCAGGACTGTATTTCTAAATGCATAGAAAGTATAATAAATCTATGCATTTAGAAATAAACTGTTATTTGATATTACAAAAAGATACTTCAGTTTTATTTAAAAAAGTACTAACCGAACGGGCCTTATGCGGCGCCGTCCTCCACCAGTGGCTCAAATGGGACACCTCGTTCCACGTGAACGTCAAGTTGGTATAAAACTGCAGCTTCTTTACCACGTTGCTAAGAATCTTGCCCACAGTGTCGCTGTGGTAGCTGTCGAAAGACCGCTTCCATATGGAGTCGACGTGCGTTCGAGGCACTAGGATTACCTTTGAAATGTAGAAAAGGTTTTATAATAAGACTATATATGGGCTGGAAGCCATGATTTTTTTTATACCTATTTCAGTATGTTACATTCATAAGTTGGAGGAATAGTGGAGTTTTAAAAATTAAAAACGTGTAAGAGATATGTGCGTAATAAATCGAACCACGGGCTAATCACTATAGTACAGTGAAAAATGCTATATCACTACAGTATAGGTAATGAATTATAAGAACAGTCAAAAAATTCGGCATTTCCGTACAAACTTGCCAGGGCGGCGGCACTTTTTTGTATAGAAATGCCGAATACTTTTTGTTTTAACCGACTTCAAAAAAGGAGGAGGTTATCAATTCGACTGTATGTTTTTTTATTTTTTTATTTGTATGTTTGTTACGCGATATCTTCGCCAATTGTAAACCGATTTTAATGATTCTTTTTTTATTTAAAGGCCTTTACTACCAAGTTGGTCCCATTTTAATTTAGTAAAGATATGATGAAGAACTTTGGGGATATGGAAGAAAGTCCTAAATATTGATTGAGTCGGTTTTTATTTTTGTTAAAAATTTAATTATTCATTATAATAGTAGGTACTGACAGCCCGTGGTTCGGTTTATTACGCATTTGTTCCTTACATGTCTATAATTTTTAGATAGGGTGAAGTATATCACGTCACGGGTAGAGTTAGTACGATTTTTTACCACCCTTTACCCCTCCCACGGGTGACGTAAGATCAATCGTAAGATGCTTAGTTATACTATGAATCTACTGGGATCACCAGCCCATCAGCCTTAGTCTAGCAGTACACTGAGATAGCTATAAACGAGATGAGGTATGATATATATATATATATATATATATATATATATATATATATATATATATATATATATATATCATACCTAATCTCGTTTATAGCTATCTCAGTGTATATATATATATATATAGATATATATATATATATATATATATATATATCGCAGTTGAATGGTATAATCAGCTAATTCACTAAACCTCTAGCTGTTTGGCATTACAGCTCAGTTTTGTAAAACAGCAAACCCTAATACGCGGAATGGAATAAACGACTTGTATTTATCCATGCGGCTAGAGAAGTTGTTGAACATTCTATCTAAAGAAATATTTACAATTTAGAATGCCTACGAAGTGCCAATGGCGAGCGAGCGAAGCGACCGTGACGCGGCAGCGGCCAGCGAGTGCTAGAAAAGTTCTATCCATTTTACTAGGTTAGGGCAAACCTATAGCAATAAAAATAGTGAATAGTTTTCTGGGAAATGAAATTCGATGTCGAAAAAATCTTATCATGCATGTGTCGCAGTTGGATTGTTTAACGGTTTCGTCAAACGGTTTCCCAAAACCGCTAGCCGTTTGGAAACATGGTTAGCGGTTTCAATGAACGTAACACGTTGTGCAATCTTAGACAATCCAGCTGAACGATATTCGGCCGTTTAACAAAACCGAGCTGTAATGCCAAACAACTTCGTTTCGTGTATTAGCGGTTTATACCATCCAACTGCGACATATATATAATGTCGTCAGAAGTTTATTTTCAAAACTCTTTACGTACTTTATGAGTTCCTTTACCAGAGACAGAATCTGACTTTCCTATACAAATGTATGCTGGCTTTTATTTTAAAACGATATGTCAGATTTCGGCAGAATTTTGTAATTTCAAAGACATTGAATTATTATATCTGGGCATATGACTGATTTGTACAGTCAAAATATGAACTTGAAAGAGAATATATAGTATCATTATCATATTTGACTATCAGTATATATGGTAAACTTCTACACCCTTTTATTTTCTTTCAAATTCAAATTTTGATCGTCGACTAATAGGTACTGGCAATCTGACATGTGATATCAAAATAAAAGCTAGAGTACGTTTGTATGGATAAGGCGGTTATCCCACTGCACCGCGCACCGTCGCACTCCCGCGCGGTGTCGCGTTTTCAGTGGGTTGGGAGTAGGCGTGTTTTCTATACAAACTGAGCTATTTGCATACAATGTTAAAAATCTGCCGCGCCGCGCTCCGTGACGGTGCGCGGTGCAGTGGGATCACCGCCTAAGTCTAGGATAAGGGGACTCTTAAGTTCTTGTCAGAAAGACTTACCTTCAGCGCCGGCCATTTTGGACTCCTCATCAACGATTCATACCGACTGTCAAATATGCTGTTCCAGTAGTGCTTCTTGGAAAGCCAAGGAGGCTAGAAAATTATAAATAGATTTTAAGGGGGCGTCCATAAATTACGTGAGGTGTTTTTAATTTTATTTTCGTAGTGTGATTTTATTCAACCCACTCCCCATCCCCCAATCTTACGTGAGATTTTTCAAAATGTGGGTTTCTTACGTAAACGCGTTGGATTGTTATTATAAAAATTCAGATTAAATTAAAACAAATATGGTGGTTTATCAATCAGTAGATGTATAACGTCGAAGTATGAATGAAATTATTTTCTTTCGAACGAATTAGTGAATAATCTTAATCGTATTACGATTACGCTTAAGATTAAATCTTAAGCATGTACAATCTGGATTAAATGGACCAAAATAGTGTATTTTTTTTTGTTTCAATCACAAAAAATATTTGCGTGATTTTTGCCGAGACCCCCCCCCCCTCTCTCCAACGTAAGATTAGATGAGATTTGACTCGACCCCCTCCCCCCCTTACATCTCACGTAATTTATGGACGCCCCTAAATCACTTTGCGGGGCTCTCAACTACAAGAAAATAACCGTGGTTGTAACCTACACCAATAGACGTAAGTAAAAGTAAGTAGTAAAAGTCTCGGAGTCGGAAAGGATTGAGAACATCAGTGTATAGAAATTCTAAGAGGATTACGCGATAGGTACTCGTCATCATCATCAACATATACTGTACTACCAGAGCCATACTTGGCCAGATTAGCCAGAGGATTTATCCTAAACTCTATACGCTGACCAGACGGGATTGTGAGGTCTCATTGATGCTTATAAACTTTGTTTCCTAAGTCGACGTCCTACTACGACATCCACGTAGACCTGGAGTGGTCCTATTCTACTCTGCCGTAAACCACACGGCAGTATGGGCAGTACGCTATAGGTAAATAAATAAATAAATATATAGGGACAAATCACACTGATTAAGCTAGCCCCAAAGTAAGTTTAAAACTTTTGTTATGGGATACTAACTCAACGATACTATATTTTATGATAAATACATATATAGATAAACACCCAAGACCCAGGACAATTTGACAAAGGCCATTTTCCAACTTGCCCTGGCTGGGGATCGAACCCAGAACCTCCGGATTAGCGGTCTAGCGTGTTAACCATTACGCCACGGAGGTACTGATATCAAGTAACTTATATGTAGGTAAGTAATCTGTGCTGAAATTTTTGTTTGCAAAAAGTGATAAAGGCTACGGCGATCTTTACTATACCTATTAATTTTTGCTTCGTTTTTCTGCTTTATACGATTATGTATGTAATAAGTTTAATAATAATGTATAAAGTTGATAGATATTAAGTACACATTGTACCTCTAATATTTCTGTCAATTTAATTACAAACTTTTATTTAACTTGCAATGTACAAGTTTGTTTGCAAGTTAAATTTGACCCTCTTCCCGTTTTCCGATTGAGATGAAATTTTGTATGTTATTGTAAGTTAGATGACAGTGCAATATTATTGTGACAAGAAGCTGATCTGATGGTGGAGCCGGAAGCTGGCCATAGGAACCCTATAATAAAAGATGCAACCCTAACGAGTTTTCATTTGTCTTGGTAAGTATTTTAATCTCACAATAAATGTTTGAAAAAAAAACGACGGGTTGCACTCCGGCAGTGCCGGCAGAAGTGAAAACTTGAATATTAACGTTGTGCATTTTTGATATTTTGGAATGGTTAGGGAATAATTTTGCACGAATTGCTTTTATTAACAGCATAAAAGTACTATCATTTATGTGGTAGAATACAATATTTATTTATTGCGCTATCGTACACAAACATGACAATTTATATTACATTAAAAAGTGTCCTGACGCGAGTTTAACATTTTTACCCATTACAAAAAAAAGAAGTTTTCACTTCAAAAAGGTTTGGGGTTGAACCCGGATTATGTACGTACAAATATGCCTGGCCTAATACTTAAGTATACTTAGGTCACCGTGTGGTTTACGGGCGAATAGGACCACTTCATGCCTACCCATGGATGTCGTAGAAGGCGACTTTGGGAATAAAAGCTAAACAAAGCTTATAAACATCAATGAGACCATACCAACCGGTTTGGCCAGCGTGGAGAGTGTAGGCCAAATCCTCTGACTGCTCTGGCCAAGTATGGCTCTAGTAGTAGGTACAGAGGGTCGTGCTCCTGAGACTTAAAAGACTCCATTTCTTAATTGCTTTTCACATTGTACATGTATTACATGACATATATTTACATGACTTAGTTGGGTACTTACTTCGATATCGAAACTCAAAAACATTTTCTGCGCATCTATATCCGCTTTGCTTTCAGTAATTTTCGTACAAGAATGAGGAGGGATGTCAGAAAAGTTGTAGCCATATACAGACGACTGGTCAGCAGACATTTCTTGTATAAAGAAGTCTGCCTTATCCAAGTCTTGTTCATCTATCTCCGTATACAATTTCCGAGGGTCCGCAAGGCTTATAGGTTCTGCTTTAGATGGTGACACAAATATCCCTTTGAACTGATTCTTATTTAGCGACGTTTGGTCTATCTCTGAAGGAATCACGATAGTTTTGCTTGTGTTTGCGTTCTGTTCACCGAATTGAATAGGTCGGTCAATCAAATGTGGGAAGTACTGCAGTTGATGTGGCTGGTTGAATGATTGGGATATCTCTTCTGAAGAAGCATTGGCCTTAGTCGAGGTGGTATCATCGTCAAATATAGATGTACTATTCCACTGGGCCGGTAAGTTCAAACTGTGCACGGTGTTTCTAGTTTGTCTTCCGTCATTCTGTTCCTTGTTTTCTAGATGATCTCTGTCTTTCTTTTTAAAAACTGGCTTGTTTCTAGTCGACTCCAAAGAAGTTAAAATTGTAGTTAATTTGGGACGTTGCACTTTATGTACGGCGTGCTTCATTTCGGAGTAACCGGGGAAGAGTAGGCTAGACCTTAGGATCGACTGCGTAGAGTTTTTCCAAAAAGCTTGCCGGGTATCGCTGAACGGGGTTTGCACCATTTTCGACTGATTTCGGACGATTTTTCGTAGGGCTTGAAATAAACATTTCGTTAAAATTAAAAGTAAATATAGCTCTATACGAATAATAAAAGACATCACAAGTAGGATATAGAATTGAAATATAAGTAAAAGGTTTTCCAATAGGGACGGTCGATGTTGACAGGCTGTGGAGGGATCATGGGCAGCTATGTTGTTTTGGCGGCGTCTGTCAAATCTGGTAATTTCTTCGCACAAAGAATAAGCATTTTCATTAAACCAGGCAATGCAGCCAGCCTTCTGGCAAAAGGTAATATAATTACTAACGTAACGTAACGCCAGAACTATGTAAAAGAAATAAATTTATATATTCTTCCTCGCATTTTGTCTCCCCAGTACCACAGGCCGGAATCTCCTAAGGTACGCGCAATATGAGTCCCCGTTCCCCGTCCCCGCACCTCTCCCCCGTTTTCGCCTCGTTGACTCACGTTGGCCGTCAAGAACCGGGGGAGAGGTGCGGGTGCGGGGAACGGGGACGCATATTGCGCGTACCTTAGGAGATTCCGTTCTGTTTACTTTTACTGTATTCTGTGCCAGTACTCTCACTTCCGATGTTCCTCTTCCTCTTGCGGGTATAAATGTATCCTCAACATATTCTTGAGGGGTTGACTCAGTCCTATAAGAAATTTTGCCTGTTCCCATAAAGAATTAATAGAAAGAGTTTAAGAATATTTTAGACTTTACCTTATGTAGATACAATTTTTCTATTTGTACAAAAAAAAAACATTATTTCTTTTGAGATCCCAGAATTGGTCCGTGGAAAAGTTGTCCTATGTCCAGTTTGACGGATTGAGTCACCCCTTCCAGTGATTTGTCGAATTTACCCCAACTAGCTATTATATGTAAAACTAGAGAAGATACCATATATACAGGGTTATTTTTAATTAACCGGCAACCTTTTTGGGGCAAGTTCAGTCCGTGATACTGAACTACTTTCCATAAAAATAATTATAGAAAAACGAAAAAAAAAATCGACTTTCCATACAAATCGGCGCTCAACCAAATGGATTTTGTATGGAAGGAATAAATTTTGTTTTCGTTTTTCGATAATTGTTTTTTGGAAAGTAGTTCAGTATCACGGACTGAACTTACTCCACAAAGGTTGCCGGTTAATAAAAAATAACCCTGTATATTTACTGTTTTGTCCCGTTAATTGTAGCTATCTCCATTCCATAAATTTCACTTATTTGCTTGCTACTCTTATATGTCCAGTACTTTCGACAGTTTATAAGCGAAAACTATACGAAAGCATGTTAAACATAATTAAAAATGCCTTGGTGTGCGTTAAAATAGAATAATTCAAGGAACACGGGAAGGTGTAAAGATATAACTTTTTCATTGTTTGAAAATTAAATGCGTATGAAAAAATTCACGCCGCCATATATTCAACAATAATTATTACAAAAACTAAACACCCGACTGCGTGATACAACAGCAGTACTTATCTATTCCTAGGCACTTACTGTCTTCTGTGGTCTAGAATAGAACAGGGCCAATGTTTGAGATAGTTAGTCTACACCTCTATCTTCATCCAAGCGCGTTCCCGGTTGCATCCTCATCTGTGCTGCTTCGGAGCCCGGGGTGCGCTTTCCCGCTTTCTCTTCTCCAAATATTACATGCATGTCAATGGTCACCCAAGGATTCCAAAGAGCTTGTGTTGGAGAAGAAATAGCCGGAACAGTTTAAAGATTTGGCTATAATTTTACGACCGGCCGCCTGCCTGACGTCAGCCCTCTTTGGGAATGCAATTGTAGAACGAGATGTTTTGCTTAATCCTTTAGTCGCCTCTTACGACATCCACAGGAAGAGATGGAGCGGTCCTATTCTAACCCGAAACCACACGGGTAAATCTAACTACGGATAAGTCTAACCTCTATATTCTATGTCAATGATTTACCACCGATATATCTTATGAATAAATATAAATCCGTTTAAAAATACAACAACCTACTTACTTTTTTCATAACCATGAACACTGCACAATAATAAAATGAAACTGGCAGTACAGACTACGCGTTCGGGGCCCATCGCTGCCTTTGACACACATCGTCCACGCCACGCACCGGGATGTTTTGAAAGACGATTTTCAACAAGAATTGTTTCTTGTGTAGTGTGTAAGTACTTTGACAATGTGGCACATTAAAATGTTGAATTTTACGTACGTCCGACTGTTTACAGAAATCGGCGTAAGTACTTAGTTTGTTTTCAAATGGAAAGTACATTTTGTCATCAATGTTAAGAAGAGCTGGATAGTCCAGCGGCCGTAAGCATTAACGAACAGTCCTGGGTCCCCGGAGCCGGACTGGGACATTCTATTCTGTAGGTACCGTTGCCAGGCGTCCGGATAAAGCCGGACATAGATAGGCTTTTTGATTGCGTGTCCGGCCAAAATAAACGGTGTCTGGCTTGTCCGGCTTTTGTTAGGCTTTTTACAAAGCTTTTTAGCAAAGGAGCGAGCGCCGAGCGTGGCCGAGCGCAGGCGAGTCGACTCTAAGACTGATTTGGTATTCGATTTTTTTATATTTCATTACCAAGATTTATGGTAATAATAAAAAAGCTTGTTTTTACATATTTTTTTTTGTCGTACCTATTAATTAATACTGAGACACAAAATCCTCAACAATTTAGTTACAGGCCTTCTTACCCAAATGTCTGGCCAAACTGGCTGGTCTGTCCGGCTATTAGGTTTGGCGACCTGGCAACCCTATCTGTAGGTATGGCATGGGGTCCGCCGCTCGCATAATCTAGAGTCCAGGTGCTTTTTCTGGAACGGAACCCTACCATTGGCCTTCCTTGAGATATATTATATTTTATTAAAGATCAAAGGGATATCTACATATACATATGTGACTTCCAGCCTGGAATGTGCCCTGCAGCTTCCGGCCCAGAATAGGACCACTCCATCTCTTCCTGTGGATGTCGTAAGAGGCGACTAAAGGACTTAGCACAAACATCTCGTGCTACATCTGCATTCCCAAGGAAGGTTAACGTCAGGCGGCGGCTGGTCGTAAAACTATAGCCAAATCGTTTAAACTGTTCCGGCTATTTCTTTTCGTTTTCACATGGCCTTCGGTATTAATGGGTGACCTTCAGCATTCAGCGGGAAAGCGCACCCCGGGCTCCGAAAGAGCACAGCTGAGGCTGCAACCGGGAACGCGCTAAGATCATTGCCAACACGAACTTATTCAATTCAATTCAAAATATCTTTATTATCATAGGATATTTATAATATCTCTTAATAATAGTCACTTTGTTTTGCACAAATGTTGACGTCAAATCGTTACTTAAAGCTAAGTTTACGCCGCTTCCTAGGCGCAAGTGCAGAATAAAGTTATATAGGTATTACTAGCGTAAATCGTTGGCTAAGATGAACAATAAAAATGATACCTGGATAATTCATAGACCTAATTTTTTCTGAAGCGAATAAACATTACTACTGATAGGACAAACTAAGTTAAGACTAATATTTTAAATATTGAAAAGCAACAAAAAGTACCTACAAAACTACTTTTTGTATTAGTCATACACACCTACAACTGAGGTAGGTACATTTTTAAAATGATGCATATAATATGTAACTTGTTTTTGTTTAAATGTGCAGTAAAGTGTTTATACAAACAAACAACAACTATGGACGGTAAGTAACAGGCCCACACGCATAGACTAAGACCAGCTAGCAAAGTCCACTTCGACGGTATGGATGGCCAGTCCAACACAGGGGGCTTGCTTACTCTATAAAATAATACGATAATCGTCCGATAGTGTCGTCCTATTTCTATGTCAAGCCAAATAAAACTTTATCATCATGTATTGCTAGACACTAAAACAGTTGTACGTCTTGCCAGGTCCCATTTAAAGTCCGACAGTTTGGGGTCCACTGGAGTAAACTTCTTGAAATTTAATGGGGGCCATAGCAAAAAGTACTTTTTTTTAATGGCTTGATGCTACTGCGTAAGTCAGGAACAAGTTAATAAAACGTGGGAAATTCTTTAATCCTAACAAGTTACAAGACAATCAAAGGTTGGTGTAAGCCTTTGATTGCACTTGGCTGATATACTCGTATCAAAATCTAGTTAAGTCTTCGCTAGATGTTGTAGTTTCAACTAGAATTTTGAAAATCCTTTTTTAAATTGGGTTCGAGTACTGAGAGGCATAGGTATGTACGTTCGTAAATTATCCGAATCCAAAATATCTACCGCAAATCAGACTTCAAAGCGGTTTGCCGGGCTCAACAGATGTTTACAAAATGGCGGTCTTCCGGGGGTCCACAGTCAGCATACAAAATGAGGTTCAAGTCCAACCCGCATGCGTCAAGGGCGAACTTCGCGTCTGCTACCAACACAACCCCAAAAATGGGCCGGAATTATTGATCTCGCGGAGTGAACACACCGTGCAAAAGTTTGTGTACTAAACATGTAGATATTACTACACTTAGTAGAAAACAGTGAAAATCGGAATGGTAAGTGTAGTTGCATGTGTGAAGTTATGTACAATCTGTTCATCTTCTATAATATAATATATATCCTCGGCCTTAGGTATGTTTATTTTGTTTAAAACCCTAACTTTTAATAAAAACTTGCAATTTCTAAAGATGCACCAACTTATCGAGTCCCCTTAACCTAGACTTTTCCATACTAAGTACGTAGTCTGGCTTTTATTTTAAAATTATATTTCTAAAAATATTTTTTATTTTAAAGACATTACATAAGTATACAACTAGTACCTAACTAGTTTTTGACGTCAAGATATGAACTTAAAGGAAAATATAAGGGTGTGGAACTTTTCCATGATCAAATATGATATGATACTATATACATCGTCTTAATGAAAGAACGCAAAACCTCTCAAAGCCCATGAAATTGAACAACTTTTGTTCAACAACTTTCACAAAATCTAAAAATCGGATTTTCATACAAATTGACTCGATACAATTGTAATTGTCAGATTGCAGACGTTCTGAAAAAGGGAGAGGTAAGAAGTACACGTAACCGAAGGGCATGTATGAAGAGGTTGATGAGTGTAGGGGAAGCGAAAGAGGTCTGTCAGGATTTTCGCAAGTGGAGGTCCATAGTGTCTGCCTACCCCTGTGGGAAACAGGCTTGATAGTATGTATGTATGTATATTCTGTAAGTAGGTACACAATCTAGTCTATCTATAGTTGCGTGCGTCTGTACGAGAGATTTTACAGCGTTCCGTGAACCAAAGATTTCCTTTGGAAGGATTGGTCCTTAGGGCTCAAGGATGGATTTTAGAAGTAAAGCCCGCAAGACATTTGATATAAGATTTTTGAGGTTTTTGGCCACCACACCAATCTTAATAGCTGCATTGGATAAGCTACTATATTAAGTTTGGTATCATTTTAGTATGAATTAAGGATGCCCAATTGATATTTGGATTCATATTTGCACTATTGAGATGGTATTTATATAATGTAAATAAATAAAAAATATATTCAAAAATATTTGTTTGATTAATGAAAAAATAAAATTCTATAACATACACAAATTGGATTAACTAAGTATTGAAAATAGAAAACTAATTTGAAAGACCTCTATTATCCTTTTGTGTCTAAAACAATAAAAAAGAATAATATATTCTTGTCTGGCTGATTAAAAAAACTTTAAAATTAAAAAAATAAAATCGAAGCTTGTGTGTTTTATTATACAGATTCATTTAAAAACACTTTGATCTACGAGTAGTATAGAGCGTGGTTCGATTTATTACTCACATGTCAATTATCAATTAAGTACACGTTGTTTATGTAAGCCGTCTAATCAACTTATTTTGGTACCAGCTGAAAGTCAGCGAAAGCCAGCTGAGGCCAAGACACTTATTTTTAAAAGACATGATTAGCACTAACAATGTTATATTATAGTTTATGATATTAAATAAAAAAACCACATGATGAATGTTTACCCATTATAAACTAAAATGAACAGAAAAAAATATCTAGTACTTAATAAAAAGATTATATACAAAAGAAAGGTTGTTGTACATACATTGTTCATTAAGTAGTTACTAATCTCTTGAAGTTATATTTATACCCAGGGTTTACTTCTCTTGCTATGAAAAGCTTTAGTATAATAATAATAATTAATACAATTTTAAGGAGGCAAGTGCCATGACTACGTCTGGCCTCTTGGAATGGGAGTTTTCCCTCCCATCAGATCAGATCATATCTCATGGATGGTACCACGGCGCGCTCAGTCGCACACCGGCCGAGAACCTCCTCCGACAGGACCGGGAATTCCTCGTGAGGGACTCCTCATCGCAACCCGACAACTATGTGCTGAGCTGCCGTTCTAATGGACAGCATCTTCACTTCGTCATTCAAAGGGTAAGTTTGTCTATAACACAAAACAATGTTTGATAATTTCATTAGCATAAGACTTCAACAATCAAAACATTTGCAGATTGTCGTCCATCCCGAAACTGTGTACGAAAGATATCAATACCAATTCGAAGATGAAGCATACGACACCGTGGCAGATCTCATCACCTCATACGTTGGCTCAGGGAAGCCCATATCTGCTGCATCCGGCGCCAGAATCCAATACCCCGCAAACCGTGTCGTTCCTCTCACTAACTACATCCCAAGCGATGACTTAAACTCGGTCGTTTCTCCAGTCGGAGATAGCTCCGGGCCCTACAGCCTTTACAGCCATTTTGCAGCGAAACCAGGGTTGCAACTGCGACTTCCCTTTAAGAAGCAGAGATCTCATTCTCTCACACCAATCGACATGGGCCAGCACGTCAACCACGGCAAGAGTGCGAGCGCCGACGGAGTGATACAAGGACAGACCAATAAGCATATCAAGAACTTTGCCAGCGAATCTAACTCCAGCTCGAACACGTGGGACGCGAATTTGCCAACCAGTCCTCCTGCCAAGCCCGCCAGATACGACGGACCAAAAGCTGATGATCGCAGACTGGAACTCCAAAGGCTTTACCTCGTTTCTGGCTCAGATTCTGGCAACGGATCAGGTGACTCGACTCAGAGCTCAGCACACAGCGATCCTAATAAGTCCAGAATAGATTCTGACTACAGTTTGGTAACGCCGACGATAAAACAGCAATTTGACTATGAGCTTACAGAGGCCAAATTGCTACAATCAGAGAATTTGGATTACGTAGTTGATTCCAGGATAAACCTAGAGAACTTCCAGTCACAGATTATTCCTACAGGTTTGACGAAGCCTCTGGAATCCGAGACCTTGCATACTATAAAACTTTTGCTGCGTACATCCGGGCCTCGTATTTTGGCAAACCACATGACCAAAGTGGATTTGCACTTTTTACTAGATGATACGGTGCAAATCGAAGGGTTGGATAGAACAGCATCGGGGCTAGAGCTATGTTTCCTGCCACAGGGCAGACCGCTCAGGTTGGACGTCATAGAGAGGTATGTGTTTATTTGAATAGCTCGTAGAAAAAAAAAATATTATTTGGTATATACCTAAGTATCTAATTGTCAAAATAAATTTAACAAATGTTAAATTAACTAACATATGCAATGCAATCAAAAAAGGTTTTGCTCAGCATTTGTGTCATACCTACATTATATTATGGTTTATAATATTTTAAAGCTTGCACCTATTGGATAAAGCTTGTTTCAAGAACCAAGAGGTCAGATGACGGTATGACTTTAAGTCTTAAGGACATCTTCATCTACCGTCTATATAGAGGTACTTTATTAGGTAGCATCATGAAAAGAGTGCTTGAAGCCCCCACGCACATACCTAAAAGTTTGAATGCCTGATTTTTTTAGATGATACATCGATGATTACAGTCACTGAAGTATGAATTACAGCAGCATATTCACATTTTGTCCATTTCAGGATCGAAACATTTCGGCTACTGATAGCTGTGACGATACTGACGTGCCAAACTGACCGCCAACGAGCTGACACCATCAACGACTGGATCCTGCTGGCAGTGGAAACTAAGACTGCTCTTGGTAACCTCTACGGGTTCTCCGCTATCATGTTCGGATTGTGCATGCCTCAGGTGAGCGAAGGTTATCTTCTTCTTATTATAGAGCTAAGTTATTGTTTGTGGATAATCCAATAACTTCCATCTCTCTCTGTTCACAGTCAAATCTTAACTTGATCCTTCGTTTGTTCTATATAACTGTCTCTAGGTCTTCCTTCTATTTTTCACTCCAATATTACTTTGAAAAGCTACCTATATCACGTTCATTGTACCATGCTTTGTTAAACCTGGTTTTGTGGTGAGAAAAAAAGATTTTATTTTTACAGAAGTACCTGAGCGATCGAGTTTCGCTCGATGAATAGTCTGATCGACTTTTTGGCCCCAAATTCCCCTAAATACAAAAGTACATCCAAATACGCTATTACGCAACAAGTCAAATCAGATAAAACAAATATTTTCTATGGGATTTGTATGAAATATTGATTTATAACGTCATAGTTTTTTGGAGTAAAATAGCGCTCTTGATATCCGTTTTTCTGCATTAATAAATCTAAAATCACGTTCAAAGTGGATGTGATCAATGACAAGTGGCATTATTATGTGACGTTTTATTCTATTAACAGTAGCAAATAATTTATTTTTGACCTATCTATAAAAAGACCTGATGATGATGATGATGAGGTAATTAAAACTTTTCTTGTTTCTTAGGTGGAATGCTTAGAAAACGCGTGGAACATCCTGCGCAGAGTGTACACAGACAACGCGTTTATGTTTGAAGCGAAGCTTCGGCCCTGTTTTAAGAGCATGAACGAGGGCACAAACCCCCTACCTCCGAATACCACGACTCCATACGTGCTTCCTCCGGTTTTGTGCTTCCATTTGTTCGGTAATTTATATTTTAAAACTTTTTATACTACATCAACAGAGGGTCCTATAAATAAGAAGACGTCTGTCATTTAAGAGCATAAATCCTAAACGTATATGCGTGGCGGTTTGTTAAGCTCTAACAAAATATTTTTAAACAATCGACTTCATAATGAATGCAAGAGGGATACGAAGCAAACAGCATGCGAAGCATGGAGTATATCGTCCTTGATGCGAAGCGAAACTTCGGTGTTTTTTTAAAGTACACACACGAGCGCCCTATAGCTTCTTTAGCCACCGAGCAGTCTAATGGCGGTAAGCTCGCTGACAGTGAGCTGTCTGCTAATTTATGTTGCCAATGTAAAATATATCTAAAGAGCACTACCTAAAGCCCATATTTTAATAATACTTTAATTGTTGGGTGGGAGCAGAGTCGTGTAAGTGGGCTATGATCTTAAAATATCTTATATACTTACTTATATCTTGTTTATGTTATGTATGTATATTATGATACTCCTCCCTCACATTCATTTCAGCATACACGCATCTTTGCGACGGTAGCATTGATTGATTAAAAGTACCTACCATAGTCACTATGTTAGGTACTTACAATACAAAGTTGAAATTCAAGAAATGAGGCGATGTCAATCGTTTTGAATATCAAATCGGTCGATTACGTGGAACAGATTTGAATAAACGGCCTAGTTAAATAAATCAATTATGTATCCAGTAAGAGACTGGTAGCTAGGAAAATTACATAATTTGCTGTCGCATAGTGGATTGCAAAAATAGACTGGTAGGACAAGATAAGTCCTTCCAAGTAGGCGACTCATAATTAAATCAAAGTTGAATTAACTACAAATGATGTATAATCAAAACGTCATAATAATGTTCCCGTTCTATCACATGCACAGACCTACCACTACTAGACCTGCATAGTGCGTGACCACTTTAGTGCATCTCTTTCTATCTTTGATTGTTGCCTCCACCCTTATTTGGAAAACGTCACAGAACACACTATGGTTACTAACTTATAATAAGCTCAAATAAAACCCTAAATCACCTTTTAAATGATAAAATTAATAACTTTCTTCGATCGTTTTGTGGTTTGTTTGGCCCAGATTTTGACAGTAGGCCAGCTTATAGCAGCCACGCCGATAGTGACAAAAAAACATATCAGCGTTTCTTTCACACTCACGTTGACAGTCTCTTTCTAGCAATATCGTTGCAAGTCTAGGTAGTAGTGGTAGGTCTGTAATCATATGTATTCAATAAAATAGTATTATCTTTTCAAGGTTTACTTCAGAATTGTTATTATTTTTTATTATAGCGAAAACAAAAATAATATGCATTCTGTTTAAATAATAGTATCAACTGAACTAGTCTAAGTATTTATAACGAGTGTCTTCGAATTTTTTTTTTTTTTTAATTAATGGCTTGGCGCTATTGCATATTTAGCCAGGAACAAGTTAATAAAACGTGGGAAATTCTTTTTTCCTAACAAGTTACAATCAAAGGTTGGTGTAGGCCTTTGATTGCTTTCAGGGAGCTTCTGGTGACAAATCTATACGAGTCCACTGGTTTTCATAGCCGATTGAGTGGCGGACGACGCCTGAAGACGCCCCACACAGTCCGCGAAACAAATATCACTACAGCCGTACTATGACTGTCCACTTTAACTATTTCACATATTGTCCATGAGCATGAGCATTTATAACACCAAACAACACCAATTTCATATTATAAAATCCACTAAAATCCATTTGTAAAATAATTTAAAGAAAACCCCAACCGAACCCCTTGACTTCCCGCCAAAAACCTCCGTCATACGAATTTCGACGGTTATAATTATTTCGACACATGCCCAATTATGATACACAATAGTTCGACTACTCATTGCTTCGACAGAATATATATTCTACAAGCATTAGTCCGACAGAACATATTTCGAACACACCTTCGAAAAGCATTACTTCGACAGAACCTTTCTTCGAAACGGACAGATAAAGAAGACTTAGTAATAGCACAGAGTACTCGTACGTACCTAATAATATAGGTACGACGTAAATAGGGTCCCGTTGAAACTATTGATATTAATTAACACGATGAACGTCATGGGGGTCACCGCGGTGACCCCTGAACGTCATAAATCTATTGCGTCTGCAATGATTGTGTTTTTGATTTCTTTACATTTTTAAGAATTAAGTAGGTAGGTGACGATCTTTCAATAAAACAACTTACCAACGTCTTATTTGGGCAAACTTCAACATATTCTAAGTGGAACCATTTCTTCCAGACGGTGAAAGCAGCGGTCTCTTACCACCAGACGACTCCTTCCCAAGCAGCCTCATGAACACCCTTGAATTCGACTTCAACGCCACCGCCGCCCATCTGGAAGCCGCCAGGCACTTCCCCAACCAAGTCGACATGTTCAAGCGGAATGCCAGGACCGTCGTTCAAGAGATGTCTTCCTTAGGACCCACTTTAGATCCTACATTACTGGAACTGTTCAGAGCAGAGTTTCATATAAACTTCCTGTGGGGAGAACGTGGTGCGTTGACAACTCCCAACCAGAGATTTGCAAGGTTAACGGATATTTTGACGGCGATGGCTAACAAGCTGGCCAGCCAACCACCACTTGAGGTGGACGATGTAGTGTAGCAAATAAATATTTTAAAAAATAAATAAATAAACAAGTACAACACTACTGCCCTCAACATTTAAAAAAAAAATGTTTTATAGCCTGTCGGGATGACGTAAGGATTCTTACGATACACCATGCATCCAAAACTGTTTTAGGCATTTAGAAGATATGGCGAAATAAAAAGTTAATTCATATGCACGAGTAGGTACGAGTACCTACATATGTACATAAACCTTGAGTACATGATATACTTACTCCTTTTATGGGGCGCGTCGCGTTGGAAAGTAAATTAGTAGGTACATGACTGCTGAAATTATAACTTGTAAAATAAAATAGTAAACCTTACAAGGGGAAACCTTTTCAGACGGCGACTAGGATCGCGGGATGACGCTGATACGCTCGGCTGTCGCTAACACCCTGTCGCTCATCCATCTGAGCCCTAACTCGTGGCCAGACCAAACTTCTTACGGGTACTTACAGTAGCGGCGTTAGGGTAGGGCGCGGTTGGGCGTCCGCCCAGGGCGCCAGATCCAAAAGGGGGCCCCTTTTTTACTGCCTCTCATTAATGGACACTAAATACTTTTGAATTCCCTAAGTTTAGAAATGGCAAATTTTAAGATATCTATATCGTACCTATAAGAAGAGTTGGGAGAGGAGGGGGGGGCGAAATAATCTCTCACCCGCGGCGCTGGTAGGGCTACAACCGGCACTGGGTACCTACATACCTACATATAAATCTCTCTTCCTTCTATCCCTCCTACATTTCTTAAAAAAATAACTATCATACATGGAGAAATTATTATTATTTAGATTTTGTTAAAATATCATCTCGAATGTCTGATTGCTCTGGTGGATTTAAAAATGCAGAAGTTTTTTCGATTTGCATGTATTGGTAGGTATAAAACCGTTCCCCATCACGCAATCTCATGCCTGTAGGAATGACATTCCTTTTATAGCGATTGAGTATACCACCTGTCTCGATGCAGTACTAATAAATTGTACCTAGGTACTTCTTTGTCTAGGCATTCTTTGATGCCGTGTGGTTCCTGGCAGAGTTGAATAAGACCACTCCAAGTCTTCCCGTGGTTTTCGTAGAAGGCGACTTTGGAACAAATCCTCTGACTGCTCTGGCCAAGTGTTGCTCTGGTAGTACAGAGAGGGTCGTGCTCCTGCAGTGGAGACTGAAGAGGACCTGTTGATGATTTCTTTGTCGATGAGGTAAACAAGCCTTTTTCTCTTCCCTCTGTTATCTCTCGCAGTCATTGACACGAACGTTTATATTACTGGCCTTAATACTTGGCTTAAAAACTTATGTTGATCCATTGTCTTCCTATCCTTCATTCTCTTCCATTACTAGTTTACTGTGAATACACATAAATATTATTTTAAGGCTCGCGCTACACTGAATTGGAAGCGACGACACGTGCAGTAGGTACGAGTATAATGACAAGACATTATAAACTTTATGTACAATGTCATAAGATAGGCGGCGCTGCAGCGGCTCACGGCCGGCTCGAGCAGTCGCACGCCGTTCATTCTATCAAGTGTTCCTATATCTTATGTATGACATTGTACATAATGTTTAAAATGTCTTGTTATTAAACTGCTCGTAGCGCGAGCCTAAGTTACTACCATTGTATCTATTTCAGTGACGTATTCATTCATATCAAAAATATATTAAAACAATGTTGTGTCTATGTATTGATTTAAAATATACTTAGCTTATACTATTGTGTAGATCTACATAATACATCTACATATAACTTCCAATATTATAGCTTTATTTCCAAACATCTATGATCCTACCCAGCGAAAGATAATACTATGGAATCAGTCAAGCGCTAAAAACTTAAAAACTACATCTCTTTTTCCGACAATGCCGTTACTTCTTCTTGACGAGTCAAAATGTTTCCAATTTATGCAGTTTCGATTTCAAATTATCTTTGAACAGTATACCGTTGTTGCTTCACACCAAAGAAATTGAATACAATCTAGAATGACTACGAGTAATAAAATCTAAAAACAACATTAAAAATCAAACTTGATACCACGTAGGTACATAAAGGAGGAGGAACGCTTCAGCACCGGCCGTGCTGCAGCGTTTCGTCGCTCTCTCTCGCTCTAGCAAATTACCATTCTGAACGACAGAAAAGGATAGCAGCATAGGAAAGTGCTGTTCCGTGCTAATAGATGAGATCCAACCCTAAGAGTACAAAATGCGTCACTCATTTTATATAAATATTTGTGCGATGTTTGAATTTACTCTTCCATTGTGTTAATTTCGATGATCCTACCTTTAGAATTTGCGTAATTACCATCAAAGGTGAAGAATGAATGTTTATTATAAATTATTTTGAAATGTAGGTAGTATTCCTAAAACTACACAAGTCAAACTTTAATTTTAAATAACATTATATCTACCAACACATTTATACATGTATAACAAATATATAACTAGTCTTGCGTAGTATAGATATGAAGAATATATACCTAGTAGATAACGGAATGCCGTACGTACCGGATTTCGAAAAATAAACTTACACATTGTTTGTTACATTTATAAAATACATACATGAATAAATATGTAATCTAAAAAGATTTTTCATTTCATACAATCCACTGCCTATTACCACAGATACTCTACGCCTCAGCCAGCTGGAAGTCTGTCAAAGGCTGCATTTTAACAAACATACATATACATTATCGCGCCTTTTCCCGAAGGTACATTATAGCTCTTTGTGTTTCCCACAGGAGTATGGACCTCCACTTGCGACGATCCTGACAGACTTCTCCGTAATTTTGATATTTTTCGGACTCCTTAAACTGAAACGTTTAGCAAGCAAAAGAAAGTTGTGCTATTACGTGCAAATCTTTTAGACGTGTTTTAGTTCAATTTACAATGGATTTTTAAATTAGTTGCTTTACCATTTAAAAAATATATGAACTTTGTTTTCTTCGAAAAATTTAGGACCTACGTTACGGGACTGTTTCCATACGTCAGAACAGGTTCTATTATAGCGGGCACGATGGGCATGCCAACAAGCTGTCTTGTGGGGGTGGGGTGGGGCAAATAGGAGAACAAGAGGGAGCAAAATCTAAAATGAAAATAAATATGACGCCATGATTTCTTTGATTGATAATTCTTTGATTAAAAAATTGAAAATAATGACCTTCAATAAGTAATATATTTATCCTACATTGAATAAAAATTTCTTTGAAGGCTGTCCAATAGTCTTCGTGACAGAGATATGGGATTTTATTGTTCTGAGCTTCGCGATATGAGGTAGTTTTACCACAGAATACAGTAAGAGTATATAAGTATACTCTTACTGTATTATGTGGTTTTACATAACCTTATCATACAAAAATGGAGCTTTAGAGATAATTTTTGTAAGATTCGAATGCACTAAGAATGAGTTTTTATTTCTTTTGTCGTTATAAATAAAGAAAATAAACTAAAAAGTTACTTTTACACTTTCACCCCTAACGTTAACAATCGACAGAGCCAAAGGTTGCAAAATAGGGCTATAGGTAATTTATTAGGTCCTTACATATGAAATTGCCGTTCAGTATCAAAAAAGTGAAACAAGTTTTTTTTAATGAAATTATTATTTAATCAATCGAAGTATGCGCCGTTGTTATCGATACACTTCAGCCATTTTATAGGCAGATCATTGATACCTTTAGAAAAAAAATCCTGGGAGCGAGAGTCTATGAACTGTTTGAAGGCGGTTTTGACTGCCTCATCAGATTTGAAATTTTTTCCTTGTAAAAAGTTATCCAAATTTCGAAAAAAGTGGTAATCGGTTTGGGCAAGATCTCGAGAGTATGGTGGGTGACGCAGAGGTTCCAGTCGCAGCTCCTCTAACTTGGCGATCGTTTGATGTGCAGTGTGTGGTCTAGCGTTATCCTGAAGGAGCAGTGGGCTAGAGCAATTCATCAGTCTCGGTTGTTTACTTAATGGCGAGCTTTTCCATCATTGTTTGCAATTGTTGGCAATACAAGTCTGCAGTAATCGTCTGGCCTGATCTCAAGAAGCTGTAGTGGATAACACCAGCACTGGTCCACCAAACACTAACCAGAATCTTCTTTTTGGTCAGTTTTCGCTTAGGGCAAGGTTGTCCGATTGTCGTACAGGATCCATTTCTCATCACAAGTCAGGATACGGTTCAAAATCCCCTCATTATTGTGGCGATTAAGCAAAGAAACGCAGCAAGCAACGCGTGTTTGTTGGTTTGCTTCAGTCAATTCGTGCAGTACCCACTTTTCGAGTTTTTTAATTTTTCCGATTTGGCGCAAGTGGATAAGTATCGTTTTGTCACTTACGCCGAAGGCTGCTGCTAATTCAGAAGTGGTTTGAGATGGATCCGCTTCCACTATCGCCTTCAATTCTTCGTTATTCACTTGAGTATCAGGTCGTCCACGAGGCTCATTGTGTAAATCGAAATTTCCAGAATGGAAACGTTGAAACCAAAAACGCACCGTTCGTTCGTTAGCGGTGCCTGGTCCATACACGTCGTTAATTCTTCGAGTCGTTTCTGCAGCACTGGAACTCGTATTCGTAAATACCGCGAATTTTCTATTTGTCCATAGTTGCTGTTATAGCAATGTTGAAACTCAAACAAATGATGTTAAAACAAATGAAATACGAATTTTAAAACAATATTTTTCTGGCTTTATTTCGAAATAAATTTGAATTTAGAATTCCTAATGAATCGCAAGATATTTGATTTTAAAGTTGCCAGTATTGAAAATCGGCAATTTCATATGTAAGGACCTAATTGGTAAAATGGCTAAAAATTAAAACTTCAAATATTTTCGTTAAAACCGTTTATTAATTCATCAGAATCGAAAACATACAAAATATAATAACATAGTTATGATGTAGACTAACTAAAATATTTAAAAATGAATATCATCATTTTAGAAATTTATAAACCCTACAGTGACTATGCAAAAATGTGCTATCATCTTAAAAACTAATAAACCTACTACGTAGGTACAGGACAGTCAACGGCAAAAGTAGATTGATCAAACTCAGACTTTCAATTAAGGCCGTACCTGAATTTTCCGGGGTCCAGTGCTGCCCCCATTTAAAATAAATCATTTCATTCTCATTATAAACTGTTAACAGTAGTTCATAAAATACTTTGGATGGTTATCTAGGACTTGGTAGTAACAAAATTTTAAATAATGTCTCCATTTTCATTGAAATGATGGGCAGCACTGGACCCCGGAAAATTCAGGTACGGCCTTAACTATAATCGAGATGGTGTTTTCCAATGTCAATAAAATGTATACCATTAGAATACAATGATTACGATGATTTTACGAAAATGAAATGAATGACGCTTGTAATTCTGATGTCGGTAATTTCGTTATTGACAGTATTAATTTCCGTTTATATCACTGTCGTGAAGTATACATAAATATCACCTTTTGATTAATTCCAAGAAGAATACGGAAGTAATAGTCAACGTTGTCACAGAATACAGTAAGAGTTAACAGAACGGAATCGCCTAAGGTACGCGCAATATGCGTCCCCGTTCTCCGCATCCGCACCTCTCCCCCGGTTCTTGTGAGCCAACGTGCGTCATCGAGGCGAAAACGGAGGAGAGGTGCGGGGACGGGGAACGGGGACGCATATTGCGCGTACCTTAGGAGATTCCGTTCTGTTTACTCTTACTGTATTCTGTGACGTTGTCGGAGAGTGTCAATATCAGCTTTAAACAGGGTTCAATGTATTATCTCATAACTTACGAATCCTACGATTAAATAAAACAAAATTATTTAAAGCTCAATTCGAATAATTTTGAGATATTCCTCGAAGCGCAACCATTTTGAGACGCACTTAATGTGCACCTAAGCTATTCCTCGGAGCGCACCTTTTAGTTCCGCTTAAAATAACAATCAAAAATATTAAAATTGTATTCCTGGTGGATGGTGGGTGGTGCCTGTAGGTGCGCCTCAAAATGGTCGCGTTCAGAATTTTTACTACGAGACCAACTCCAAAATTAAAAAGAAAAATACTAATCGCGAAAGTGGTTTTACGAATATTAATATAAGTATTACTTCACGTCAATGATAAATATAACATCAAATTAATTTTAAAATATTTTAAAATAAAAATTAAAATATACACAAATTGTCAATTACAGTTTCAGTGTCAAAAACAGTCAATTATTTTTAGCCTGGCGTTTAAAAAAGATATATAGGTAGTATGTAAATACCAGGATTCAGTTAAAACATTTCGATAAAATCATATTTTTAGAAGTTGACTTACAGTGACGTAATAAATACGATAAAACATTTAAAATTGTGTTGACTTATGTATGTGGTTTTCCAAGAAGAGCGTGTGCTGCCCCCGTAGCTCCGGCGACAGCGTTTATCGAGCGCTATCATCTATCGCTATCTCGCTCTACGTCATAATAAAGAGCGGGATGACACTAGTCCGTCGCGAGATGTAATCTTTATCTAGGTCTATTAATGGTGCCATGCTAGGGGGCTGTATTCCTGTATGTTCAGATCTTTACTTTTTACATGACATTATAATAAAACGCAGTAGCCTTCTTGGAAAACCCATAGAATAAAGGTATATAAATTCCAATACATGTGACACTTAGTACATACGGCTTACAGACATGTAATAACATTGATATATACGACTGGGTAATCTTACTCCTAACGATTAAATCTTGAGTTCTTCTATGAAAAGATAGATGAGACATTCATATGATGTGTCAGAAAATTAGAAAAATATAAACTAAAAACTTAAAATGCGCTTAGACGTTAGCGATACAATAATTAGACATTTAAGACCGTAATGTAGTACATATCTTTATTAAATCCATTATGTTTCACATCAATTCTCGCATTTATAAAAATCTGACCTCCCAATGGAGTCATATATTAATATGCTACCAATTTAAGGAGTGTAGACTTTTTATGTAATACATAGTACTCCGTAAATCGCTAGCGTTATACTATAGATTTTGTTTTATGAATATAGCGGTTAATACATATATACAGTATATTGATATTAAGATGATTAATTATACGACGAATGGGTAGCTGCAAAATAAAGAGTGTAAAAATAAAACTTACATGCTTCGACCAGATCACCAGACACAATAGAAAGCCGTTACTGCTTACGAATACATCTGGACTACCCTTTGGGTTGCGGAAGTCAGACGGCCAGTCGCTCTGTGTGAAAACTATTAACCTCGTCAAATCACCAAGGTTAGGTAGCGAACCCCGGGCTCTGAAGCGTTACCGCTGATGATGCAACCGGGAATACGCTCGGATGATGATACGAATACGTTACGATCTTTTACCGGTTCCCACCAAACAAGACGAGGCGCGGTATAAGCATGAATTCTATACCCTCTTTACTCTATGTTAACAGATCTTACCTCTAACGATTAAAATATAAGTATTACATGCATATATAGCTCCAACCCCTACGATGAAAAAACGCAGTAAATAGTAATTAATGAGACGAACATTCAATACACTTAGCTATAATAGCGGTCTATTGCGGGCCCAGTCTTTTAACACTTTTAACCATTCCCCAATCTTCATCATTTTGTGAAACGTGTTGCTTCACACTTATTCGAAATTAATCGGTACAGCCGGGCGGTAAAATCGAATATATTCAAATGGTGAAACCGATAAAATTGCTTCGGGTCGGCTTTGTTGTTCAACATACTGCCGAACTGACCATTCCGACCCGAATAAGTGTGTAGCAACCCTTATATAAAAATTAAGTCTATTAAATTAATTTATTTTAAAAAAGTAAATTTATTTATTTTTAATAAAACCCTGCTTTAGTAGAAGGAACCCAGGATTTAGAGATACAATATATGTACTTGGCACCTTCAATGTCAATTTGAGTCTTCTTCATCTTAGCGCAAAAAACTCAACTTTCATGGGGGGCCAATAATATGTATCTTGGGGAAAGTTGTTTAGTGTCACTGAATTCAGCCTTAAAATAGTTTTAGTGTATTTCGTTAGAGCCTGTATATGTAATGGTTTAGTTAGAACAAGCAAGTTTCAAAAAGTCCGAGAAAGTAAGATGCAAAAGGAATTAATACAAAAATATATATTTTTTATCTACCCCGGGCACCGAAGCAGCACAGCTGAGGATGCATCCGGGAACGCGCTACGATGAAGAAGACTCACCAAGACGAGACGCCAAGCAACTTTCTGTCCTCGTAATAAGTACCTCACCTCGTGTACTACAAAAATAGTACAATAATACGCTAGTTTACAACAAGTCAAATCAGATACTATTTTACTAAACGTTCAAAACAAACATTTTCTATGGGATTTGTATGAAATATCGGACTATGACGTCATAGTTCCTTGGAGTCAAATAGCGCCCTTAATATCCGTTTTTCTGCATTAATAAATCTAAAATCACGTTCAAAGTGGATGTGATCAATTTTGTGACGTTTTGTTCTACTACAGTACCAAATAATTTATTTTTGACCCAGTAAAATACCCAGTTATAGCGCAACAACTTGGTGACAACCTCTAAACTCTTTCGGGTCAAATACCCCAACGCAACAATATCATCCTCGTACAAAACCTACCTATCTCGCCCACAACAGACCTAGATTGTCATCATCAAATCCCTAAATATTCATGATTACCACTAAATGCCTCATCTTAAGGCTAACCAGTCACCGCTTAAGCCGCTCTTCTTAACCTAAGGTCTTTGGTCATCTGTGCTCCAATTATGACATAAAAGGTCAATGCACTGCAGACTCACTAACTAGTATAAACTATATACATATGTGCCAAATATGTGTTAACTATGAATAAAATAATAATTTTCGGATATAAGAGGCGATAGTTTTGTTTGAGCATAACATCAAAAATATTGTGTAAAGATTTTTATTAGCATTCGTTGTAAGGAAATCAAATAAAATAAATACAATAGTGTAAAAAAGTAAAAAAATAAAAATATTCACTACACTTTACGTGCTCGCTATCTATTTTACAATATTGAAAATGATTGCTTACTTATAATACATAAGATAAGGCATGTCACCTACGCAATACTGTCAGATACACTCACTTCATCCCTAACAGGCCAGACAGAGCCCAGGGCCGGAAACCTGAAAGGCCACGTTTAGCCCATTAGCGAGCAATCCAGAAAAACTGACTAACTTTGAAAATGATAAGATATACATACAATGTATAGAGATAAATGTTAGTATACAAAAGTATCCAGTTGGAACAAAGATGACCAATCATAATGTCAATTTCCGACATTACACATATAAAACAACGAATAGTAAAGTACAGTCTTAGTAATTGATGATTTATGTATCGGATAAGATTAAAATGACAGTTGACTGTCGAATGATTATGAATGTTTTATAAAAAGCTTTTTTTTATTGCAAATTAAATTTATCGAAGGCTGAACCATATCATTCTCATAATTAAATTATTTTTTCAAGTGTAAATTGCAAACCGCCGCCGCATCGAGTCCAGGCCGAAAGGCATCTACAAAGCGCGGCTTCAGATGTCAGCCTTCGAATAAAACATTTCCTTCCGTACGAGTTACACGCCCTAACACAACCGAATACATTGCTTGTGTTAGGGTAAATTGCTTATGGTGACTCTGACAAACATTTCATTACTAGAATCCAGTACCTAGTCAATGTGCTATTAAAATACGATGTGTAAGGAGTTGACGTCAATACATCAACTCGCTGCGATGATATCGCCGTGTGGATACACATTCATAGAGCCAGTAAAGAATTAGGTGGCACGACGGAAACATCGTCGCGATTGTCTCATCCGTGGATATAACGCCTTAGGCGAAAAATATACAGAAGAGGTGGCGAAGAAGTGTGGCGGACGCGGATGATCAACGCAACACAATATAAACCTTAATAATATTTAGCATAAAGTCGTTTTTGTCGACTTTCTGCCACACGTCTCCGCCATGACTCTTCTGTATGTTTTTCGCCTAAAACTCGCCCAACAAAGAAACAGTGCATACATATTAGGTGCTCTTAAGCGCTTCAAAAAAGTTTTTTAAACCTTTATGTGGTATTTCAGTTTTATTCCATATATATGTCGCAGGCAAACCAAATGGTTTGATTCCGCCGTTTACATACGGCGATTAGAAACGCTTGCTAACAGCAAGCCGTAGTATAAATAAATAAATATATATATAGGGACAACAAATCACACTGATTAAGCTAGCCCCAAAGTAAGTTTTTTTTAAACTTGTGTTATGGGCTACTAACTCAACGATACTATATTTTATGATAAATACATATACATATAGATAAACACCCAGTATATAGCTGTAATATGCCGAAGGCAAGATGTATATTGCCGTGTCTTAATGACACGGCAATATTATGCTCCCAGATCGGGAAGACTCTTAATAAAAAGTGTATAATATATACCCGTAGAAAAGTGGTATAACAAGGTTTACTAAAATATTGTAATAACTCTTGTTATACCACTTTTCTTGCAAATAAAAATGATTTGATTTGTTTTCGGTATACAGTTGGTTTGCAGTTTCATTGCAGTCGTGCGAACTGCAGACTGCATCTCAGCTACAATTTGACAGTTTGAATGCTGTCGAAATGCGGACCGGACCGTCTGTCTAAACCCTAAGTTACACGTGTGACCGCGATTGCGTAAAACGCGACAACTAGTGAGTCAACGTCTCAATTATGTATATTATATAAATTTTTTCGCTATACGTATTATTTTTCTTTTATATTATTTGTCAATAAAATAAAATGCATTACGTATGTAGTGTGCGCGCTTGAAAGCACCTTAAAATATGTGAGCAATACAGCGATATAATGTCTATGACCGTGATGTGTGGGTGTTAACCCGCAGTGTTCGACCCATGAACCCATCTTACATGAGGGTGGGTGGCGGCATGGTGGCAAGGTACTCGAAGAACTCTGCAATCCGAATACCAATAGCCTGAAGTATGTATCAGAATTTCAACGACTTGGCAAAGAGTGCAACAGTCGCCTGGGTCTTGTCGCCGTTGAATCGGCGCAGCTCCACGATAGCCTACGAGACAAACGAATATTTTTACTGATCCAAGCGTCAACTCGTGAATGGGTTCTACCAGGAGGATCTGATTTTTAACACTTAACAAAAACTCTATGACGTCCAACAAAATATACAGAAACTATTTTAAGGGTAGGTTCAGTTTATGATACTGAACAACTTTTTACCAAGGAACATTTATAAAAATAAGAAAAGAGAATTTTTGCTTCCCATAGAAACTCGGATCAGCTGATCGGACAACTTTTATTAAAGGACAATTTTTTTTGTATATGACCCTTGGTGAAAATTGTTGAGTATCATGGACGGAATCTACCATTAAAACAGTTCCAGTATATTTTGTTGGAGCCTGTATACTTTTTATTCTTACATTTTAAGGCGATTCACCCACTGACAACGCGCCCCGCCGCGGTGTGCGGAATCTGCCGCGTTGTCAGTGTGTTGGACTAGGTGTGTTTTCTATACAAATAGAGATACTTGCATACAATGTTAAAATCTGCGGCCCCGTGCAGTGGGTTCATCGCCTTAACGAGTAGTTTCTATATTATACTTTAGCCCAACTAAAAAGTATTAGACTTACCTGTTCCCTGGTGAATCCAAGAGCGATGATTTCTTCTACCTCGGTCTCTCCAAACTTGTCAGTCGGCAGGATGGTCTGGCTGGGGTCGCTCAGTCCTGAAATACAAATATATAATACTTCGAAAAAGGACATTTTCAACTTGCCCTGGCTGGGGATTGAACCCAGAATCTCCGTATTGGCGGACTGGCGTGTTTACCACTAGTCCACGGAAGTCGTCAAAAATAAATAAAAGAGGAAGGTTTCGCGTCAATTCACTTTCTGCACGAAATTTGCACGTAAAGACAAATAAAATGCGAGGTACAAGACACGGCCTTATCGCCGAAGCTATGTTATGAAGACGACTATGTATCCATAGTAATAGTTCGCTACCTTTAGCCTGCTGCTACCTTCATCCTGCTTTCTTCCAAAACGAGTACGTAAATACCTAACACTGGTGTCGAATATTTCGACCTGCCTGAACGCATCTGGAGTGCTATATTTGAACGATAGAGTCAGCGAAACACAAAACTGCAGCTTACTGCTTGCGCTCCGACGAATTGCGCCGTATTTTTGAAACCATCGTGTCAAGTCAATGTTTTTTTTAACATTTCAACATAAATAAAAAAAGCAGCGTAAGGCTTGAAACTACGTCAAGCGGATGCCTCGGACGGGTTCAGTCCGTCTCTGTCACAAACTCTATGTGCGATAGAGACACATGACCGGCGACGTTTTCAGCTATCTCTATCACACGTAGGGTTTGTGACACAGACGGACTGAACCCGTCCGGGGCATCCGCTTGACGTAGTTTCAAGCCTGAAACACAACTCCATGAAAGGTTTCTTTGACATTTGTGCGCTACTAATGTCTAAATTACGAGTGGTCAAGTAATCTGCAAATCAATTAAAAAAGCGGCCAAGTGAGAGTCGGACTCGCCCATGAAGGGTTCCGTAGCAGCCAGTAACATAATATAAAAGTTCTATAGATATGTTAAAGTTAATTGCGGTTTACGATTGATGTATTAAAAAATAACTATCTATGATACCGAGACCGCTATAGTTTTAATTGAAAGTACGTACTTTAAGGTACATACCACATTTTTTTCAGAATTATTTTAGTAATATTTCAAAAGTTACTGTGGGGGGACACCTTAAATTTTTAACTTTGTATTAGATTATCTCAAGACTGGGGGGTTTGATCTACATAGTTTCAAGGCAGTTTTTGTTGCATTTTAAAAGACCTTTTCAACGATACCCCACATGTTAGGGTTAATCCAATTTAATTTTTTAAATTCACTTTTCGTTGTATAGCTGAAAAAACATCATTTTTGCATAATTTTAAAAACCAATTTTTGGAACTTCAATATCTCTCCACCAATTTTAGTGACAATCAGTGCAGTAGCGGCGAAGTCCGAGCCCGGACGGACGGACGGACATGAAGAAACTATAAGGGTTCCTTGTGGACTACGGAACCCTAAAAATGAGCCCGTGCAAACAATCCGTTGTGTAACTCCCGGTATCAAAAATAGCACTCCTGACATAGCTCTATCTTACGCTGTCATCTACTGACAACAGTCCTGCAATGGACTGATAAACTTTGGTAAAGACTGAATTGAATAACAAACTTACCAACGCGTTGTCCACTGCCCTGACTGCTCGTTGATTGAGCAGCTGACGGCGCGCGGGACCCTGGACCCGAGGCAGCATCTGATAATAAGAATCCCCGTTACTTAAAAAAATACAAGTTATATTGCAGTGTTGTGTTATAAAACGTTTGAAGTGTTTTGTGTGCCAAAAAATAAGCCCATATACAGAAATGGACTTTCTGCGACTGGAATAATAATATTCCGAGGGCTAGTAGACATCTTTGGGTATGTACATGAGGCAAGCAGAACTGCAGATCTGGCTGGGGAGTAGCGGGGCATTTAGGGTTGTGACACATCTGTTAGCAGGGAACAGTTAGCCGACGCGACGCGGGCCGCCTGGCGGACCGCCCCAAAATTTCCATAGTTTGTTTTGAGTGGCCGCCGCAACTACAACCTATGCTCTTGCTCTAGCAATGAAGGAAAGCAGAATAAGAAAATGCTGTTCCGTGCTGACAGATGTGTCCCAACCCTTAGTGTTCAAAGATACAATTTTTTTTTACAAAAAGTATTTTTGAATTTGTCTTTAATTTCTACAGGTTAAAATATTTAAAGAGTAAAAAAATAAATAAGCCAGATCATTTAGTCAGGTATTTAACTACGCTAGATAAAAAATTAAGGGTTGATTTAGCACCGCTACTCCCTAGCCAGGTTTGCAGTTCTGAGTTAAGGTATTGTAGAAGAAACAAGTTTTCAGCTTGCCTCAAATACCTACCCAAAAAATGTGTATCAAAACTAGTAATTCAAATTGCAGGAATAATTTCGCCGAAGTTCGGTCGCGTAACTACCGCATAGTATGTTTTGATATGTGCTGGCGTGTGTTGTGCCATTTGCGTTAGAAAACTCAATGTGTGTTCACGTAAGTTTATTTGTAGATTGTCAAGCAAGAAATCGATTAAGATCTGTAAAAGAAGCACTATTACGTGATGCTTACAATAAACTGCGTGTGAAACAAATACTAATTGATCAACCACTAGAATTACGTACTTGTGATGCAGTCCATAGCATCATTTACTATTTAGCTGTAATAGTGGCGATGTTGCAATGAATTCGTGTTGCTATATGTACTGTTAACTGTACTGTAGGTAAGTGTTTTACCACCTTTGACATATACCGAACTAGGGGCCCGCCTCGGCTTTGCACGGATGTAACATACATATAAACTTTCCTCTTGAATCATTGTATCTATTCGTTAGTCTGTTAGTTACATCATAAGCGTGCGGGGGGGGGGGGGGGGGATCTAGAGGTTCACTCCCTCCCCTCCCCGTAATCAAGACACTTTGCGGTTCTTAAAGTTATTTAGTTATAACTAAGTTGCCATAAAGTCTCTCAAGTTCTTAAGTTCGGAAAAATATTAATTTGAAGTTAATAATAAAATATATATCTATTAATTCTTTCGAGACCTGTGCCCAGCAGTGGGACAGAAAAATCCTAGTGTATTTTTACATGCACCCCCTCCCCTCCACAAAAAAACTGGCCTATGACATACATACACGCAGAGGGACTGCCGGCGGGAAGCGACTTCGTTTTAAACCAAGCTAAGAAACAGACTTCGCTGATCTTTCTCAGCTTCCTTTATCGGTATATTTCAAAGGAGCATCAAATTTTTCGGAACAAACTATAAGTACAGTGTTTGATAAAAAAAATTAACTATTCCTACAGTTACGTGTGACATACTCATAAAAGAAAATAAGTTTCAAAACGAACATGATAAGCAGCCATTCAATTTACATCTACAGATGGATCAGATCAGATCTACGAAGAAAAGGAAAAGTAAAAAGATAAATCAATACTCATTATAGCCATCTTGTACAGGGACATAGAGCCACACGAGTTCACTAATAGGGTATTTCTTTTTTTACACATAATCACAAATAATACTTTAAAGAAATATTTTTCTAAAAACAGCATTAAAATGGGTTATTTAATGAAGCAACAATTAGAATTTCAAATATTAGTATGAAAATCTACGAATGAAATTTTATTTTATTTTTTTATTTTATTAAATTGGGAGCGTGGTGGGGACATCTCGCTATCTCTTTCGCATGCGCGAAACCTAATGGCAGTGACGTCTCAAGCGAAGTATGTGCTTCTTCTGTTAGTTGCAGTTTCCCTTTCCACTATATTTGAAAGGCATATAATTTAATTATTAATGAGGGGATTAAAATAAATATTGTAGTTTTCGGTTTCGGATTATGTTACATTTTGATATCCTAGTTAATAAAAAAAAAGGTGAAAGTGAAATACCGTATTATTAGAAAATCACTGTGGATGCAATAAACTTTCCGTACTTGAATATTACGCGGAAAAATCTGAAATATTCTATACACAGTAAATAAAATTCTAGCTCTGTGGCACAGAAAAAAGTATAAGAGTATTACATACAGAACAGAATCTCCTTAGGTCCCTTGTGTCGCCGTGCACACGTCAATGCGTGTGTGTTCGCCCGCTCTCGCCCTGAGACAAGAACGGGGGAGAGGTGCGGGGACGGTGAACGGGGACGCATATTGCAAGGGACCTTAGGAGATTCCGTTCTGTATGTACTCTTACTGTCTTCTGTGTCTACGGTCACTACAAATAAGTAAAAAAGCAAACGCTATAGAAATCAATGTCAGAAAATTTGAGGTATACGAGTAACTATACTCTCATTGCTTCTATAAACGAGATCAGATTCGAGCAAGTCTACATTATTTGAGGCATGGTGTAATAAAACGAGGTATTCTTATCCCGTGTCAGCTGGGTCAAAGTGATTGGCCTAAGAATACGTCATCAGTTGGGAGTGTTGCCACTGTTTGATTGAATTACCCGAGGTAAATGCATTTTCTAAATTAACAAACCAATTATGAACTTGAAGTACACGAAATAATTGAGTTACAATATACGTAAATAGTTAAGTTAGTATTTTATATTCATTATCTAATTGTGAAAGTCCTTAAATTTACTAAAAAGAACAGTCAATAGTAACACTTATCGTGACATTCGTGACGCAGTCTTGGGCCATCGAAGGAAGAGAATACCTTGTTTTAAATACCATGACTTAAAGAGTCCTTTTGTAATCGGGTAGAATCAAGGTAAAAAATAAATTATTTTGTATTGATTAAAACGTCACAAAATGTCACTTGTCATTCGTCATATCCATTTTGAACGTGATTTTAGATTTATTATCGCAGAAAAACTTACATTAAGAAAATATTTGATTAAACGTTTAGAAAAAAATATACTTGTAGGAAACTAGCGGATTCTAGCGTAAGAATATTACATAAAATCACTGTTTATCAGTATGCCACTATATTTTATAAAAGGCATCAATTGTTATATAATAGGCATGATGACAAAAAAATATTTTTGGCCCATCGGTTAGTTTATAATAAAATATTATACACGTATTTTTTCTTTTCTCTGAGAAAAAAAAAATAACCAAGAAATAACGCATTTAAATTTCGCATGACGTCACGGATTCGTACGATTTTTACACAGCGGTGATGTCTCAAGCATCTGTAAAGAGACAGAGTATCTAAGTTCCAGAGTGGGGATCTGGAACTTAGATACTCTGTATCTTTATGAATTTTTACTTTTTTGAGAAACTGAAAAATATGAAAGCATTATTTTTGGATAACTAATTAGAAATAATACTTTTCTGACCTAGTCATCATCCCTATTATAAAACCTAACGAGAATGCGAGTCACGCGATAATAACAACATAAGAGCCTAACGTAACTTATGCTTGCGTCATTCATACAAAAACTTTTGTATAAAAAGCAAAGCCTTTATTTACTAATAGTATTGAATCTCACTAGATTACTCGTAATAAATCAACCAAATAGTTATTAAAAAAATCCAAACTAATAGCGGCTACACTAGATAAAACGTCGATTTAACTGTGAAAAACTATTGTAAAAGTAAAAGTACAAGATTTATTAAACTATTTTATTTCTATTTGTCCCGTTATATGTCCCACAGCTGGGCAAAGGCCTCCCTCTATTTTATCCATTCGATATTATGACTGTTATTTCTTTTTCCAGACCTTATTAAAGTTGTCCAACGTCTCGCCATCGCGCTTTCGTCTTACCATAAATATAAAACTAATTATTCAAAAATTGAATAAATGAATGAACGAAAAAAAAATTGTAAACATTAGCCCTCTCCAACAGACTAAACTCAAATCAGTTGCATAAGAATCAACGCGAAGCACCCTTTTTTTGTTTTCCGTACCCAAAGAGTGCCAACGGGGCCTTGTTACTGAGACTCTGCTGTCTGTCCGTCTCTCACAGGGGTCTCTTAAAGCGTAGTAGGTAGACACTTAAAATTTTCACCGATTATGTATAACTGTGGCCGCTATAAAAACAAATACTAAAATTAAGATAAAGTTAAAAATTAAAGAGGTCGTAATACAAGAAACGTGTTTTTAACTCGGTCTCTATTATGACATTAACTAGATAATTGAAATTTTCACCGATTATGTATAATTATTACAGTGGCCAATATAACAACAAACACTAAAACAAAATAAAGTTAAAAAATAAAAGGGGTCGTCATACAAGAATCGTGTTTCAGCGTTTTAAAACATTGTACAGATGTACGGAACCCTTCATGTACGAGTCCGATTAGCACTTAACTGGTTTATAAATTTATTTTGCTGACGTTTCGCCCGGGTTGTACCGAACGTGGTCCCATCCGGACGACACGCCAGCAAATAAAAAGTACGATTCGCGTTAATTCCCGTACGCATTAATTTATTAATGATGCAACGCGATAGTTTAAAAGTAGTTACTTTTACAATCAGCGCAAAATCGCTACGACTTATCTCACGTAGCCGCTGTAAGTAAGACACAGAAATGTAGAATAAATTATACTGTTTTTATTGTTTACAATACTGATTTGTGTACGAACGCCAAGAGGACACGGGACATTGTTAAAGGTTATAGTTACTTCTTTTTTCCACGCCCACCTTGCTTAGATTTCTCTAATGCTTCCTTGACTTGGCGTTCCTCGTGGTCCCTGACGGATTGGTTGACAATCTCGTCCTCCGAGTACCCGGAGAGTCTGGCGCATTCCGGCAGCTCGGACTCCGGCAGGAACGGGGTTTCTGTCCCGGTCGTGCCGATACGGAGAACGTTACGCTTTAAGTCGATGTTGCACTGTACGAAAAAAAAATTTACTTATCACACATTTAGAGGTATAGTAGAGAGGTTAAGAGACGATACTTCTTTATTCCTACGAGATACGAACCTCCTCACGGACGACGAGACGAGATTCCTCACGGAGTATTCCTTCATCGGAAGTGATGGTAGTTGAAAATTACTATACTCATATACAGACTCAGATGTACAAGTAGCGGCTAGTGAGGATCGAACTCGTACCTCACAGACACACAGCCAGTGCCTAAACCGCTTGCCAACTATCAATTCTAACGCTGTAGGATCTACGATACAGCACATAAGCTGACCCAAAATGGCGGCTCTGCGCAGGTCTAATTAGAGGAAAGAGTTTGCGTAGTGACCGCCATTTTGGGTCAAGTTATGTGCCGGGTATTGTACGTACATACATGTAAAACCCAATAATGTACGCAAAGGTTGACTGGTACACAACGCTTTTAGCGTTAAGTTCGCCTATCGTTCTGTACAATTTGTATTTGATGGACAATAAAGATTAAATAAATAAAAATTCAAATCGGTGACCAACCTGATGCCTCTTGAGCATGTCGAGCCCGAGCAGCATGTCCATGGGTTGTTCCTCCAGCACAGAGAATGAGGTGGTGAGGAAATCCTTCTCGATCCTCATTTGCACCATGTGGATGCGGCCGATGATGCGTTGGACTCCCACACCCTTAGCTATGCCAGCCCATCTGGAAAAATGCAAATAAAATTAGTTGCTAAAAAAGAAATATATTATTATTACAAGTAGTGGGCGGATAATCGGGCGCTTATTTGCCTAAACTTCACGCGGGTACTTAACACAGCGTTGATACAACCACCAACCAGATTAAAATAAGTCAACCTCCATTAATTCAACTTTGCCATTATATTGCTATTACAGTTTTTATTTAAGTTTATTTTTATTGTTTCAACTTTGCTATTATACTTTGATATTACAGTTCAAAAACTCCTTTCAGTAAGTACAATGTGTACAGTTTGCTCTTCCCGTTTCTAACAGTTTTCTGTTCCTTCTGAACGCTTTCTCATATCCATTAAGAATACGAGTATACACATGTATTAAGACGGGAGTCGAGGTTCTAATCACAGATCTGTATATACTACTAGATGAAGAAAGTCCTTCAATTTGTATGAAAACCTGGCGTGCCAATTTTCAATACAATATTTAATAAGAAATTCACTTACAAACGGAAGGAATCTTTTTTATTACTTCCTCCAACATCTTTCGACGAGTTTCTACGGCTCAAAACGGCAGATTTCGGTATTTTACAGTAGAGAGTTCAATGTCCGATCTAATGAACTGACATACACGGAGTAAAAGTGACGATCCTAAATGAAGCCAATTTGACGTCAAATCGACACGCAAATTCATACAGAGGCTGCGTCTATTTTGATCTATGGTCTGTGGTTTTAATACAAGTTGTGGAGTTTGGATTAGTAACACTAAAAAAGTGAAAAAAGTTACCTTGTGTCCACCAGTCGCATAATATTGCATCTTTCAGCACATGCGGCCGACATTATAGTAGTCTGAGCTCCGGAGTCAATAAACGCCTTTACCGGAAAGCTGGAATAAGATATAAGGTTGAATCTTCTTTTCAAGCCGAGAAAGTGATGTGCCGGCTGCCATAAATTCAAACTTGTTTAAGGTGAAGATATAGGCAAATGGCCTTGAAGTGGCACCCTCATTTGAAATAAATTGTTAACTCGTAAATATGGAGATAATTTCCATATTGCTCTTCGTCATGCACTAGATAGCCCTTTAAATTATTTTATGTACCAACGTTGAAAGTATTTACATTAGTCCGTCTAGCTTTAAAACTTGCCTCCGCCAAAAGTGGCCACGGCAAGTTTTAAAGCTAGACGGATCACCAATAATAGTTTCAACGGCAGTTCATAAAATAATTTAAAGGGCTATCTAGTGCATGACGAAGAGAAATATGGAAATTATCACCATATTTACTAGTTAAAAATTTATTTTACACTTCAAGGCCATTTGCCTATATCTTCACCTCAAGGTTATGGCCAGCACACCGCGTCATGACTCGTTGAATTCGTCGAAATCCCAAAAATAACTTCGACCCTTACTATCCCGGACGGCGGCGGTAGGGGGTGGGTCCAAACGATACAACAGTTCGCTAAAATAACTCGTATTTTTATTTAATATACGCACTAGCCGTGTGGTTCCCGGCAGAATAGAATAGGACCACTCCAAGTCTTTCCATCGTAGAAGGCGACTTAGGAAACACAAGCTAAACGAAGCTTATAAACATCAATGAGACCTCTCCAACCCTTCTGGCGAACGTGGAGAGTGTAGGGCAAATCCCCGGATTGTTCAAGGAGAATTTGAGAACTTCGCTCGCTGGTTCAACTATGTAATTTATTTTAAACACGACGGAGAAATTTTTGCGATTACTTGTATATTCCACATGAAGCCGATGCTTTCAAGAAAGAAAACAATGGTTATTTTTTAAGGCCCCGTCAGTTCAGAGCCAAGAAAATTGAGTGGTTTTGAAAAATCACTGTAATTAAACTACTAAATTTATTCCTCAAAAAATTTACATAAGAATCTTAAGGCTTTTCTACAGATACTTACAATATCCAAAACACGATTGAGTATTTTTAGCTAGAAAAACATCACAAACATACCTCTAAATTTGCCTAAATTTACCTTTATAAGACATAGGTATTACTATTTTATACAAAACCTTTTGATAAGAAAATTATACCAAAAAATGTATAATCTAAATATCTAGTCGATTTCGTTACAAAAAAAAATTATAATACAAAAAAACAGCGAAATATCGTCGAGCACGGGTCCGGATCTTTGTTCGCTCTCGACGAATATTTCACTGTTTTTTTTTTAATATTTTTTTTGTATTAGTTTAATTACAGTGATTTTTCAAAAACACGCACGATATTGCAAGCTGTGAACCCACCTCGCCTGAAGTCCAAAAACGTTTTTCCGTTGCCACTTGTTATCACTTGGCTTCAGAAACACGTTTATGCCGCAAAATTATTACAAAACCATGTACAAAGAGGACTTTTGTATATTTCACCACACAAATGACGCGGAGCTATTAAAATTTTACAATGAATGTATTGAATGTGGCACCAATCAAATGAATTACGAGTACATTGGCAAAAACCAATAAGTATACCTAATTGGCCCGGAAGAATTGAAAAGTATTTCATCTGATCATTCAATAAAATAAAATATCGAAAATTATAACCAATATTTGATACGCACATGGACAATTTTATAATAAATACGTGTTCGAGCAGCGATGAAATAGATCCATCGCTTTGAATATGTAAAGAAATTTTCTGACAGAATAGGGTATGGCACTGTGTTTGTTTTTTGTCAATTTTTTATACGAAACCACAGATAACACTAAAAAGAAATCTTTTTCTAAAAAACAGCATATAAAATTGGTTATTTAATGAAGCAGCGGTTCCATATAATTATCGAACCTGCTTATAAAATTTCACGAAAATCGGTCAATAAATGCGACCGGTAGGCAAGAACAAACCGACAACCGGACAAGCTGACGGACAAAACCATTGGCCAATCTTGAAACAGACGCTTCGCTCCGTCGGCCAATTTATTTTTGATTCCGGTTTCGAATTGTGATACTTTTTGTTATTAATAATAAAAAAAATGTGTGAAATACCGTATTGAAAAGGTAATTAACCGTGTAAATTAATTTGACGTATCTCTGTTATTTAATTGCGGACGTTTAAATTGGAATGCACCGACTGCGGTCTCAGCATGACTGTACAGCGACAGACGGTGGTTTAATAAAACAAGGTATTCTCTTCCTGCGATAGCCCAAAACTACGTCACGAATGTCACGAAAAGTGTTACCACTGATGAGTTCTTTTCAGTAAATATAAGGACTTTCTCAATTAATTAATGAATATTAAATAACCGATTGTGCACCATTGCGATTGGGCAACCGGGGTTGTTTTAACCGAATCTGGATTGACTGGACGGCAACGCAGTCGCATCTTTTGTTGTCGTTGGAAAAATTCCCCCTCGCTGGGATCTCACAAAACCAGTCTCCAATCTATTTATAGACTTCCAGGCTGCCCAAGGGGAGGTCGGCCCCCAGGGTGGTAATTTCTCAGCGGGCGAAAGGTCAGATTTGAAGGTTGAATAACAACTCTAATTGAGTTCGGATATAAATACTTTACACTTGATAATATTTTGTCAACTCATCTCATTGAAATAAGCTTTTGAGGTCAGACGTTCCATACATGTGTATCCACATCATGTTGACGTATGTCTTGGTCGGCCTCTTCTTAGCCTGGCAGTTTTTGCAATCCGACCGCGTATATAGAAAAGCTAATTCAATACGTCCCCACCGGCTAAGACGAACTGAATTAGTATAGCTCTGATTTTCTAACGATAAACACGTGTAAATGCTACTCCAATACGTCCCAGAGGGTGAAGTACTGCAGTAGGGTTACAATTCATATCACGCGGCGCAAATTGGGGGTTATCCTAATTCTGTTCATCAACGTGAAACTAATACTTCGAGAACGTCGACCAAGTGACGAAAACGACCAATTTGGCTACCCCGAATTAGGCACAGAAGGTTGGTTAGGTTATGGTTGTACAGTGACCATCATAAGAGAGAGCGAGCGAAGCTAGCAAGCGACACACAAACTCGCCAATTACGGAATAAACAATAAATAAATCGTATGTGTTCTGTTCGGCGACGTATCGCGTTAGCTTTTTTAAGACCATTTTATGATCCAAGTACTTAGAAATCCTACGCCAATACGTTACGCGAACTGGACGGATAAGATGAGGGTTTCTATTACATCTAAATGCATATTAACTTAGAAATCCTAGTCCAGTACCTACATCACTCTCTGAGACGTATTGGAGTAGCAGACGCATGATTATAGTTGGAAAATGCAAATTCAGTTCGTCTTAGCCGGCGGAAACGTACTGAAGTAGCATTTCTATATACGCAATCCGACCACATTTGTAAAAAAATATTTTTTTATTTCAATATTAAAAATATGGTTTCCTCATTGCTTAAACTGAACTGATAATGCTTAATTTAATAAGACTACCGCAATATACTGCCGTGCTTCGTCAGACTTCTACTCTGAAGATGATTGTGATTATTAATAATATAAAAAAAAAAAAAATAATATAAAATCAAGAAAGGGCAAAAATAATTTATTCCAATTTATTCCTGGTAAATTTAAATATTCGATATGATGCACTATCGATGTGGCATCCATTGATAAGGCGACCTCTCGCTGAGGCACACCTTCGATATTGTGTCTGTCGATACGCATAACCATCGATAATTTGAAATGTACGACATGAGATTAGATAAAATAAGTTATTGCACTAAAGTCAGCAATTGCACTCATTTCACGCAAAGCGTTCATTTTGTTGTAAAATGTAGACAGAAGCACCAAGGAATCACAATAAACAAATTTGGGCGGGCACAGGCATTGCTATCAAAGTTTGAGGTTATATTTACTTAAAATAGGTTTACAATAGAGTTATACTCGTACTAGGGGGCGGCCCATTTTAGCTTAACGAACTGTTAAAATGTGTTTTATTAACCGATGTTTGACGTTTATGAAAAGCGTTTTTTGACATTCGTTTTACAAACCTGTTTCACGTGTGATTTGTCGGGCAATTTTTTTATGAATAAGACCGTTAGTTTGCATATTTTTTTATATTATTAATAATCACAACCATCTTCAGAGTAGAAGTCTGACGAAGCAAGGCAATATATTGCGATAGTCTTATTAAATTAAGCATTATCAGTTCAGTTTAAGCAATGAAGAAACTATATTTTCAATATTGAAATAAAAAAATATTTTTTTACAAATGTGGTCGGACTGCAAAATCTGCCAGGCTAAGGCGAGACCGACCAAGACATACGTCAACAGGTTTAATTTAGCTATTATAATCCAATTACACATCTTATGAACCGAAAAACTGGATGCATTTATACAGGTTGACTTTTTAAACACCAGCCAAATTTTTGAAGCAAGTTCATTCCATGATACTGAATGACTTTCTATAAAAAAAGTTTTTAAAATTAATCGTCGTTAATAATTGAAAAATTTTTCGTCCTCCCATACAAAATTCGTTTGGCTGACCGCTGATTTGTAAGGGAAGGCAAATTTTTATTTTAGATATTCGTCAATTTTTTTTATGGAAAATAATTCAGCATTATGGATTGAACTTGCTCCAAAAATTTCTGGTGGTTAAAAAGTCAGCCTGTATAAAGTGATTTGGTGTCAAGCGGTTTGGTGACAGTAAAACAAAACGCGATTGACAAATGAACATGAATGATTAATGACATCTCGTTTGTTCATTAAGTATGGCGGTATAAACAATGAATTATCATATGGGAAATTATAAAAAATCCAAGTATAGAAAACATAACATTTTTATAAAATGTTATAAACAATTATTATATAGTGTTATGCTTGTTTAAATTAATTTTAGGCCGCTGTACACATTTTGCGACATGACACTGTAACAAACAGGGCCCAAATGAGAACACTCTTTACAGTTTCAGTGCTATACGTTAAGTATGTTAGTTTGATATCTACTTACTTTGTAATATAACATTTACAGTTTTAGTGCTATACGTTATAAGTTATAAATAAATAACAATAAATATAGGCTAACTATTTTATGGGCGAATAGTTTTTTTTTATGGACAAATCACAGATTGAGCTAGCCCCAAAATAAGTTCGAGACTTGTGTTATGTGTGTGATACTAACTCAACGATACTATATTTTATAATAAATACATATAGGTACAGGCTGACTTTTTATCCACCTGCTAAATTTTTGGAGCAAGTTCAGTCCATGATACTGAACTACTTTCTATAAAAAAAGTTATTAAAAATCGATAAATAAAAATTTTTCGTCCTCCCATATAAAATAAGTTTGGCTGAGCTTGATTCGTACAAAAATCTTTTATCGATTTTTAATAACTTTCTTTATAGAAAGTAGTTCAGTATCATGGACTGAACTTGCTCCAAAAATTTAGCAGGTGGATAAAAAGTCAGCCTGTATAGATAACATCGAAGACCCAAGCCAAGCTGAAAAAGATCATTTTCCATCTTGACCTGTCCGGGGATCGAACCCGGGACCTCTGGTATGGCGGACTGGCGTGTTAACCACTACACCACGGAGGTCAAAAAACTAAGTAACGGTATGTATGTTAGTTTGGTATATACCTACTTACTTTATAATATAAAATTTACAATATATAATAAAAAATAAATAATCTTTGACTACGCGGGCAACAGTTAGTGGTATTATACTTGATTATGACGCATTCATGTGCCAAGGGATTGTTTTAGCGTCAACTCATAAACAAAAGGCGTCTATTTTTGTCTCGTAAATGTGACCCTCGACGTCAACATGTGGGTGGAATAGTAACAAAGGGGATATCAAATATCCAATGGAAATTATTCCTTGTCTTCATCAATTTAACGCAAATATAATGTATAAATTATTTTACAACATTTCGATATCAATGATCAAGGTCCCATGGATGGTAGACCCTTGTGGGTAGGTATTTGAGGCAAGCTGAAAACTTGTCTTATAGGTACTTCTCCTATAATACCCTCAGAACTGCAGATCTGACTGGGGAGAAGTGGAGCTAAATCAACCAAATGTTCAAAGATACATATTTAAAAAAAAAAAAAATTCTTTGGGCAGTCTGAATTTTTTACACATTTAAGGAGTAAACAAAAAATAAGATTTAGTCGAGTCTTTAACTTTGCCAGAGGCTTGCATAATTATGAGCTGGTAGGCATCTTTTAGTTAGGTATTTGAACTTGTTTCATACTTCTCCTATGATACCCTAACTAAGAACTGCAGACCTAGCTGGACAGTAGCGGGGTTATCAATCCCTTAATATTAAAACTAACGAGCAAAAAGAGTAATAACAAGTCTATAAACTTTCAAGTGGCCATTCAGACAAAACACAAAATTTTCAGAGAGACATTAAGAAAACAAGCACATTATTGGTAATTTTTTTTTTTATCTTAAGCGTTTTTTAAACTGCTCCTTATTGTTTATTTTTATTTTTATTAAAGATCTGAATGCGTTTGACCTCTATCTATCTAGCCTGATGGGAAGCTAAGATGAGGTCTAAGGTGTAACACGCAGACTCCAAAAATAACTATTCACTCTTGCCTTGAAAATCCCTAAATCATACGTGTGGGGGGGAAACATCGACGCAGGGAGGGAATTCCACACCTTAGCGGTTCGCACAATGAAGGAGGAGGCGAATCGAGAGGTACGATGAGGAGGAATATTAACCACAAATGGGTGGAATCCCTGTCCACGTCGTGTTGTCCGATGGTTGAATGGATGTTTATTTGTGTAGCAGTAAAAATGTGGTCATAGTTTCATGAAGCAACCACAGCATAGGACACTTAGGGAACGTACCCATACAACGTGACCTATTTATTAATATTTTTAGACCCCCCCCCCCCCCTCCCTCTCAAGTTGTTACGTAGTATTAGAAAATGTGCACGCAGAAAGTTAAAAAATAAAAATAATTTGGTTCTTATTTCTCTTTATTAATACAGCGTTTATTGCACAAAACTGCATGCATACTTATAGGTAATAGTAAATTAAATATCAATCAGCTGACGTCTCGACATGCGTCAGCGCTACCAACTGTGAGTTTAGAAAGCACTAAACATTCCGCGCCATATTCAAATATAATTCGAAAAAGCGCGAGATTTTTCTCGGCGAAATCGACTACGTGACAAAAATCTAAGCCCCCCCCCCCGCTTCTGTGACTTAGCGTAGTATTTAAAAGACCACCCTCCCCCCCTTAAATGAGTCACGTAGTATGGGTACGCTTCCTTATTTACTAGGTGGTAGCATGACCTGAGCTAGGTGTCAGGAAAATGCTTGATACAGGCTGCAGTGCTTGAACGACAACTGATGAGAAGAAACGCCGTAAGAAACTCATAAGGACAGTATTGGCCGCCTACTCGCCAGAAGAAGGTACGCGCAATATGCGTCCCCGTTCCCTGCACCCGCACCTCTCCCCCGGTTCTTGACGGCCAACGTGAGTCATCGAGGCGAAAACGGGGGAGAGGTGCGGGGACGGGGAACGGGGACGCATATTGCGCGTACCTTAAGAGATTCCGGCCTGTGCTATTGGTCGTATTGGGTATCCTGCTGGTCATAGAAGCAGTGGCCTTCCTGTGGCTAATATGATAATTTGGTGCATGTTTACTTACCCATTTACATGGCAGTTGATGTACAGCATCACAACTGTGCCAAAGGTCTCGGGGTTGTACTCCATAGCAGCCTCCATGTTGGCTTCAATGTTCTTCTGCCTGATTTCTTCGGCGATCATTCTTTGCGCTTCAGTATCGAAGGGATCTGAGTTCATCATCCTATTAAATAAAATTGATCATTGTAGTTTGGCAACGTGAGCTAAGCCTATTCCTAACAGTGGGTATAGCTAGCTGTCTATGATAAAATAGATAATAACAACACACAAAGATTCAGCTAGCCGCAATGTAAGTTTAAACTTGTTTTATCAAATAGTAACTTAAGAGTCTTCTTACCCTAGACAGAATTAGAGTTTCCGGTACAAACATAGTCTATGTTTTATTTTGAAACAACATGTCAAATTTTGGTAAAAATTTGTAACTTTAATGATAATGCATATATCTAGGGTTATAATTGGTTTTCACAGTCAAAATATGAACTTGAAAGAGAATATAGTGTATTATATCATTTTTGACCATCAGTATGGAAAACTTTTACACCCTTATATTTTCTTTCAAGTTCATATTTTGACTGTGAAAACCAATTATAAACCTAGATGTATGCAATTTCTTTAAAGTTACAAATTTTTACCGAAATCTGACGTGTCGTTTCAAAATAAAACGTAGACTATGTTTGTATGGGAAAGTCTAGGGTAAGGGCATTCTTAAGGGTTGGGACATATCTCTTAGCTCGGAACAGCACTTTCCTACGCTGCTATCCTTTATTATTTATTTCTATCGCTCAGAAGCGTCATTTGCTAGAGCGAGAGAGCGACGGAACGCTTCAGCATGGCCGGTGCTGAACAATAACTATAACAATACTGTTCTAGTAATTGTATTATAAACATTTTGTGAATATATGAAGTGACTATTAAATATTTCAACATTGCCTGATATAGACACATCAGCTATAAGCTGCTTGTCTATAATTGGGTGTGGTAATATTTTTTAACCCCTAATTTTTATCTTTTTATATCAAAATATAGCGTATTTCAAGAAAGTAATTTAAATATTTTGTAATATTACGGCTTATATGGAAATTATTACCATATTTACGAGTTAACAATTTATTTCAAGTGAGGCCACTTCAAAGCCATTTGCTTCTAAATTCACCTTAACTCTGTATCTGGAAAGAGATTTCAAAATAACGCTTTCCAAAAAAATTAACGATGCCCATTGAAACAAATAAATGTGCATTTCAATGTTTCAATGTTTGTGCGTTTTTTATTCAATCAAGCAAAGGGCCAGACTGTTTTATGTGAAATTCTGCATATAGATAGCTTATTACATGAATGAACATATAGGATAACCTAGAAGTTTTTTTACGGCAAAATGTAAGGTTCCCCCGGGAGGTTTCCGTCTGACTAAGCTGGCATTTTATAGTAATTCATATGTAGATAAAGACCTAGGACAATTTTAAAAAAGACTTGCAGGGGAACTAACCCCAAACTTTCTGAATGGCGGAGTATCGGTGTGGATTCTCAATCTTTTTTTTTGTGAATACAAAATTTGCAATTTTTCTGAATGGCAGGACGATTTGAGGTGCACAAGAACGTTTATTGAGTTGCAAGTTATGCAAGGACAGACTAGCGAACTCACAAAGCCACTAGATGGAGGCTATCTTAGGCTACTTTTAATATGTAAAATACCTTTTTTTTACAGTGACAGAACTGTGTCACAATTAAAACATTTGATAGTCAAACCCACAAGGCAAGGTAGAAAATAGATATTTTGCGATGCTTTTTTCATTTAAGCCTGAAATTCATCAACCACATGACATTTAGGAAGCAGAAGTAAATGTGGATACAAATAATTATTGGACAGGAATAATTTTGTTTTTACCTTGTAAGGCAGCAGAAACAATTAATGGGTAAAGATTCAGGTCCTGATGTCAACTCACAATACTACATTCTACAAGAGCCTGTCAGAGAACTATAGAAAGAAAGAAAAGCTTTATTTGGGAACCAAAATTATTATAGTCATGTTGAACCAACCTGAATAATGCACCAATATTTCCCCCCAAGCATATTGAATTCATCATATACATATATCATACAATCTCCTAATTATTCAAGCTTTCTCATTGCTATTTACCTGATTCTTTGTTGCTGGCGCTCGGTCCTGGCAGAAATTTGTTCTCGAAGCACCGATGCAAATGTGTCTATGTAAAAAACAACACATTTAAATTTATAAGAGAATCTGAAATTCAAATAATATTCAATATGACAATCACATGGCCTTACCTAGGTTGCCACTGAGAAGGGCGTCGGCAAGTCTCGGGTTGTTCTGTTTCAGCAGTGCGAGCTGGTCGGGGTTCGCCAGAAACATCTCCCTGATGATACGGGGATCTTCCTCGACCGGCGGATTCCGGGCAGCCATGGAGGTGCTCGCTCCAGTCGGCACTTGGATGTTGCTGAAGTCTAAGCTATCCAAGCCTGATGGTAAAGCTACAAGGTAGAACAGATTTTTTGCTTTTTATATAAAAAAATGTTTGCAACAATTTTGACTTTTATGACAAGTTTGACATTATGCCTTTTTAATTTATGATAGTGAATTTTCAAAAATACATGATAACAATGCCAGTGTTTCGCGTGACAATTAATTGACACGCAATGTCACTAACACAACAAGATGACAAAGCAGAATAGGCAGGTGGAGTGATAACACTGTATACCTTGGCTGGCGTCGTTTAGGTTCAGGTTGGAGGCTGATTGCAGCATATGCAGCAGCACGAGGACATCACCATCATGTACTCCGTGGTCTTTCAACGATTTCTTATCATCCAGTAGTGGCTTGCCATTAAAATTTAAAGTAATATCTTTCGCGGGAAATCCTGACTCGATCTCACAGAAAGCCTTGAAGTTCTCTAATTCCAGATCTTCTGATACGTCCAAGACGAAAATCTCGTCGTTGAGAGTGGTAACTGTAACTTTCATTGTGAAAAATGTATGATTTGCCGACTTGGAACGAACAGTGAACACGGGTGTTTATATGTGTTGTGCGTTTTATATTCCGGGAATGACTAGCCAAAACATTTTAGATCACGATCACTTGACCTCACTAGTGTTCTGTATTACAAAAACGCACAAACAAACTTTTGGCTGGATATAAACCCTTCCCAGCGATATTTGTTCGAGTTCGAGGTAGAAGGTAGAAAATAGGTAGGTAGTGCTGCGCTATTTATATATCGGTCATAAGCGGTTTTATCCACAGATGAAGAAAAATATCGATTTTACTCTATGGCCGGTTGCTAGGGCTAGCCCAAAGAAATTGTATACCTACAATCTAGAATGCTGACGAAGTAGCAAAGCCGTTCCCAAAAAATATACCTAAAGTTGTAGCTCTCTCCTTCTACTTTATTGTACCAGACTGACAATTTGTGGGGATGCCGACAACTTTAGGTATATTTTTAGGTACAGGTTTTAGAACAGGTATTTACACATATTCATTATGAAAATATGAGCTTTATGTGCGTGGCATGACAATTTTCAATTATTTTTTTAAATTGTTACTCGTTGTAGTCATTCTAGATTGTATTATAAATTCTTTGTGCTAGCCACACACACCACACCACACACACACTGCACTGGGCTGGGAATCAATTGGCTAAAATTCATATGTGGATTCTGTGATCATCTGGGGCACCGCATAGCTAAACAAAAAGTAGCCAAAAAAATGTAGGCTCATTAGACATTAAATAAACGGGCAAGTGCGACTCGGACTCGTACATGAAGGGTTCTATATCACCGTAAAATGTTTTAAAACGGTAAAGAAACACGTTTCTTGTATGACGACCGCCTTTAATTTTTAAGCCTATAATTTTTAACTATAGGTATCTTATTTTTAGTATTTGTCGTTATAGTGGCCATGGAGTCATGGTAAAACATAATCGGTAATTAGTTAATGCCGTTATAAAGATTGAGTTAAAAACGCTGAAAAAAACACGTTTTTTGTATTACGACCCCCTTTAAATTTTAACTTTCTTTTAATTTTTGTATTTGTTGTTAAAGCGGCCACAGTAATACATAATCGGTGAAAGTGTCTAGCTTTACGGTTCAAGAGATAGAGCCCTGTGACAGACGGACAGACAGCGGAGTCTCAGTAATAGGGTCCCGTTTGCACCCTTCGGGTACGGAACCCTAAAAAGCAGCTGAAGATGCTTTTAACGGCATTGATGCTGATACTTGGAAAAATTGTGTAGAACATAGAAAAAAAAAATGACTAGGTATTATGAAAGAGGCAGGCAGAACACTACATCAAGACATGGAAAAAATTGTTATCCCTATAAGGGATTTTAATTTTTTTAATTTTAGTAGGGCCACGGGAACCCCTTAAAAGCTTAAAGCGACACCACACCACTGACTCTGAAATAAAAATCGGCTGTTGTTGTACTTAGGTACTATTTTTGAAATGAGAGGTCAATAAGATTTTATTTACGAAAAAGGCATATGCACATTACATCACACACAGATTACTTATAGAACTACGTATGCCATTGCCAGTATTGCCATTGTCACCATAAAGAAAGACAGCTTAGTTTCAAATGGTGATTTCTTTTACCTACATTTTGCCTGTTTTGTAAGTTTAAGATTGATTCATTAGTTTCATTACTTTCATTACATAACCGGTAATTCGACATCTGTTTTTTGATTTAGCAGCGCATGTAGGACATCACTATTTAAAAATAAATCGTAGTCTATGGACAAAACTGGACGAACGACAGTCGACAAGAGAAAACTGGAGAAAAACGAGAAAAGAAAACGGTCTATTATTTGTCATTTTGATATTGAAATGTTTGTAATTTGAGATTTATTTTGGTGCAAAATAATATGTGCTGTTTTATGGTACAGAATTTGTGTTAGAGCTCCTGATAATATTTATGTAATTTAGTTTTTCTTAGTTTAAAAATTTACAATGTGAAATCGACGTCCTGACATTGGATGGTAAGTGTTTTTGATAATTGCTTATTTACCATTTATAAAGCACATTATTTCAAGAAATTCCCTGCATAACTAGTGGATAATTAACATACTAGATTAATATAAATGAAACGTACTTTTATGAAGTTAATACGGTGAAAGTGGCTTGGTAATACGTAAAACAGGTTCTTATTGAATGATTTTTTTGTTACTGAATGATAAATTGTATAACATAATGTACCTATCAAATATAATAACTTTTCACACTTTCATAAATTAATTCCTGAAAAAGAAACATGCATAAATATTACCTTTTTCTTATCAATTTTGGGGAAGACTGCATATAGTCAATATAGGTAATTATGTTAACTAGTATTTACGGATGAGTCATTAAATATTCATAGGAAAAACTATGATAATAATGTAGAGAAAATCATCAATTAAATCAATATTCTGTAGCTATTCCATGAGTGAGGTCATTCCAGCAGTGGAGGTAATGCTACAAAAATAGTAGGTAAACAAAGAAACACATAAATAGTTATGGCTCTACCTGAATTTTCCGGGGTCCAGTGATGCCCCCCATTTAAAATAAATCATTTCAAAGAAAACGGCGACATTATTTAAAATTTTCCTACTATCAAGCCAAGTATTTTATGAACTACTGTTTACAGTTTATAATAAGAACGTTAAGCTTTACTTCGCACATTTGCCAAAAGTGGCTGTTTTTCGCAAATGTGCGTAGTAAAGCTTAACATTCTCACTTTAAACTGTAAACAGTAGTTCATAAAATACTTTGAAGGGTTATCTAGGACTTCGTAGTAGCAAAATTTCAAATAAAGTCTCTGTTTCCTTTGAAATGATTTATTTTAAATGGGGGCAGAACTGGAACCCGGAAAATTCAGGTACGGCCTTAAGGAGGACTCTTAAGTATGCTGAAAAATGATCACAAGTTCTCTTTTTGATTTAAATGTCTCCGAGTCAAAGGTCTGAGGGCTCAACTTTAGAAACGTGCTACGTGAGTTTATATGACCCCCCAAAGCATTTCTTTTTGCCGGAAACCCATCCTTTTTTTTTTTTTATCAATTAGTATAAAACGACTTGCCCTTTTTGAGTAAAAGGGGGTAGGGAGGGAGGGGAGAAACCCCCTAAATAACATCCACACGCGGGGAAACGTAGCCATTTTTAGGGTTCTGTAGTCCACAAAGAACCCTTATAGTTTCGTCATGTCCGTCCGTCCATCCGTCCGTCTGTCTGTCTTTCCGTCATTACGTACTCCGCCACTACTGCACCGATTGTCACGAAAATTGGTGGAGAGATAGATATTGAAGTTCCAAAAGTTGGTTTTTAAAATTATGAAAAAATGTTTTTTTTTCAGCCCCCTCTCCCATACAACGAAAAGTAAATTTAAAAAATTAAATTGGAGTATCCCCAACGTGTGGGGTATTAAAATGCAACAAAAACTGCTTTGAAACCATGTAGATCCAGTCTTGAGATAATCTAATACAAAGTTAAAATTTGAGTTGTCCCCCCACCATAACTTTTGAAATATTATTAAAATAATTCTGAAAAAAATGTGGTATATACCTAAAAGTATTTACTTTCAATTATAACTATAGCAGTCTCGGTATCATAGATAGTTATTTTTAAAAACGTCATAAATCGTGAACCGCAATTTACCTTTAGAACTTTTATATTATGTTACTTGCTGTTACGGAACCCTTCATGGGCGAGTCCGACTCGCACTTGGCCGCTTTTTTTAAATGAACATTTGAAAGAATAAATACAACGATGTCATCCATGTACACAGTACCACAACCACAATTATACAGTCAGATTGGCTATAGAACTGAGACGGTAAAGTTAATGGTCACATGAAAGTTATGGGCAAATCCGAACTGGGCAACCCCAACTTTATAGTCTTGTCTGCCCTATACTCGAGTGTATTTTTATAGCCGGAGGTGCGGGGAGAGGGAGCATGAGTGCCTGCGTTTTCTTACGCAAGGGCGGAGGGGCTGCACTTCCCGCAGCGCCGGAGATGTCACTTTGTGAAATATCTGTAGAGAAAACTTTAAAAGATCATAAAAAACGGTTGCCTTCCGGCAAGGGGGATCAAGAGGGGGGGGGGGTAACACCGCCCCCTAAGGTAGCACGTTTCAAGTTTTTTTCAGTTCTGAGTTTCTAGGCAGACTTGTAAAAATTTTGAATATAATTTAAAAAAAAACATTTCTTGCCCAGTGCTGACTTACCGCTGATTCACACTGAAATAGCAGCAGCCGGCAAGATACTTTCACTGTCAAACTATATTTAGTTATGTTTATTACCATTTACGAAATGCATAGAATAGCATAATAAAAAGCTTGGTCACTTGTTTGATGCCTCAGGCGGCTGGACAGCTGTTACTCTCAAGCTATTATATATTCTAAGCATTTCAACAATAAAAATAAAGGTTTTCTATTGAAAGTGAGCTGTCTGAATCAATGCATAAAGTTGTAAAACACCTTGGGTTACTTTCTGATTTGGGACTTGAGCGGACTATGTGCTTTTTCCCTTTACTTACACTGCACAATATTACAGAAACTACTCTAACATTCAACGAAAGCTACATGGTCTGCACTTAAAATTGCAAGATGTCATCTGCGGGCCAGCTGGTGCCCCACGTGACGCGGGGCCCACCCAACACCACAATACACTTCAACGGGCCCCGTATCGAAGGGTCATTTTGCACATCTATTGACCTTAATTACGATCCCGTAATCAGTGTGCTATGCGCTATGTACATCGCATTTGGAATCGTGTACACACTGTTTGGTGAGTATTGTTTTTTTTTAACTTGTTGTTACATCTACATTTGCTGGATTGTTTCATAAGACAATCTAGAGTCACCTGTTTGATCAAGAAGGTTTTAAAGTTGTGCAAAACTACAAAAAGAAAAAGAATAAAAGAGATTTATTGGACAAACATGCACAAGATGTGCATATTCATCTACCTGTCCTTACAAACTTTTGCATTTAAGGCCGTACCTGAATTTTCCGGGGTCCAGTGCTGCCCCCATTTTAAATAAATCATTTTAAAGTAAACGGAGACATAATTTAAAATAAGTTTTTATTAGTAAAATAAAACATCAGTTTGGGCGTGATTTAAAATTTTTTGACGACAGTTATTTATTTTATTGATTTATTTTCTTAAATATTGATATACGATTTAATTTCTATTTGGACCCCGTAACCCGAATTTATTTAATAACGCTAAAAACAAAAATTATTTCCGTTCAGCAGCTTAAGACAATCTTTAAAAAAAAGTCTGATTTGAAAAGTAAAATCGCTTGTTGATCCGGTGATAAACAGGTTATCGGTTAAGTAAGGTTCCAAGCTCTGAAAATTCCGTAGTTATGAACAGTATCCAGGCTACTGGAACAAGTTGTTAGTACCAATACCAATTTACTATACAGGGTCTAAAAAAATATACTGAAAATATTTTAAGAGTGAATTCCGTCCATGATACTGAACAAAATAAAATAGGTTTAGTATATTTTGTTAGGCGTTTTATATGTATTTACCAAATTAGCATAATATATTGTTCTTATTTAAAATTCCATGCCTCATCATCCGATTTGTTACAGGATACCGATGTTTCAAAGCAAGCATGTTCCTCACTGGCTTCACGTTTGGATCGGCTATAGTTTATCTAATATGCCAGCAGGAAAAACTTATGCCACCGTATGGAAATGTCGGTAAGTGTTATTCTAATCTCACATCATCATATGTATAGGCCACAGTAAGTCCACTGCTGAACATAGGCCTCCTCCAAGGATTCCCAAAACGACTGATTGGTAGTGGCCTGCATCCAGCGTTTTCCTACAACCTCACTCAGGTCATTCGACCATCTAGTAGGTGGGTGTCCCATGCTGTGCTTGTCGGTACGTGGCCGCCATTCTAATCTCCCATAGTTCATAGTATTCATCACCAGACCGCGCGGGCTGCGAAGTAGCACAGTTAATGATGCAAAAGTCGGTAATTGGTTTCTTAATCGGTTTCCCGTCCTCAAAGCAGCAGAGCGAAAGATGCAGCCGGGAACTCATTAAGACGAGGAGTTCATAGTATATTTATGGTTAGCGTTAGGTCTTACCAGCGGCCGGGTCACGAGGTTGAGATAAGACTTCTGCGGTTTGTGAGTTTTACTCACTTACTGCTCTTCTCAGCATTGTCCCACTGGACATTTACAGTCGAAATGTCGTTTTCCATCCGGGCTTCAATTTACGTGGACCGCTTCTGTATGTACAATGTAGAGATGGGCGATTGGTGCACATTATAATAATCGAATTATTCGAATGATAGAAAAGTCAGCATTCGAGTGATCATTCATCATTTGAATGAAATTTCGGTTTTCGAATGAATCATAGATCATTGATTATTGGGACGAAAATAATCATTCAAATGAAATATTGGTATTCGAAGTAATCATTCGAATACATATTCAGTAGTATAAATGTAATCGTCAATCTAAAAGCTGCAATATCATTAATTGCAGCTTTCAGATTGACGATTTTAGTTTTCCTTTGATTGTTTTGTTTATTGTTTTAAGTACAGTGGATAGTTCAGTTAGATTGTTTATAAAGTTTTTTGAATCTAAATAAAAGTATAAAAAAAAATATATATATTTAATAATCTCGAAAATGTATGATATTTGGAAAGGTTTCGCGTCATTCGAATATTTCTTGTCATTCTAATAGTTCTAGTCATTCGAATATTTCTAGTCATCCGAATATTTTTAGTCAATCGAATATTTCTAATCATTCGAATATTTCGAATGCACATTTTCCACATACGAATACTTCGTATACGGCCTTAACCGAATAACATTTCGAATGAATTGGTATACGGAAAATACTCGAAGCCGATAGCGACATTACTAAATCTCCACAAAATCCACTCTCTAACTTTGCTGCATATTTAAGAAACCATTCGCAAATAGAAATAATGGCAGATATTTAACTTTTACTGGCCCAGAATTTGGCCACATCTCTTTGATTGGCCCTATTGGTCCGTAGTGAATGTGTTTGGTCAATGCGGTAAAGATTTGCAAGTCGGTCGACCCATCGTTCTCGGGCGCAAACACCAGATCTAAAAACTTAATTGGTGAGCCCCTGCTACTTTTGTTAGATAGGCAAAAAAACAAAAAAAATTTAGTTATCTTCTTGTCCGATCGGTCGTTTTGGAAATCCTTGGTCCAGCAGTGGACTTCCTGTGGCTGATATGATGATGATGATGTCGTTGTGTTGAGAAGAGACGTTGTATCTCGATATTAGGTGCATTTACGTATAGGGTCGTGCGATAATTTCTTTCGATCGATTGAAATATTTTTTATTGATACAAATAAATGACGGACGACTACTTGCTCGGACGACCTGAGCTGGAAAACGCTAGATGCAGACTGCTCTGTTCGTCGTTTAGATTTTTTTAAAGGAGATGAGGTCTAATTCCAGCCGTGGACTTCCTGTGGCTAATATGATGATGATAAGGTCCCCCTATCAATAGGAAAAAAACCGAGCGGGTGCGGTTGTTTGTGATTTTAGTGCACGTTTTCGATTTGATCGAGTTAAAAATCGTCTTCTAGATGTAATAAAATTAAAACTTATTATAGTATGAAGTGGAATTCTAATAAAAAATTGACAATTTAAAGTCGAAACTGACGGGGCACTACAAACAGTAGGTTCGAATCGTACATACAATTAAAGAGTTGAATTATTTCAAGGTACAATACAAGGTAGAATAAATTCAAAGGACCTAGATAAAATACGTCAGAGTAGACTTAACTCAGCAAAATGAGATTTCCCTGAGAAGTTTTCACGATTGAACCTTGTTTATTCAACCTGCTAGCGTTAAAGTCTCCGCACATTACACCACTCAGTCGATACTTATCGGATGAAATTCTATTTTATTAAATAAAGTAAATAATATGTGTTCGCGAACATATACCAATAGGCTTGCCGTAAAAAATATAGCCATGGCTGAATGTCGACCCCTGTCGGATCCTATACTATTAGTTACAGTTAGCCTATATTTACTCGAGTACCTGCAATAATAATATCTTTAGATCACGTTAGTTAACTTGAAAAAAGTGCCTGCGAATACCTAATATCTGAATATTTATTTATTTTGATTTTAACTTATTTAGTATAAAAATACTCAATATTAACTCTCTACTATTAACTTAATTATTAAATTTGTGTACCTACTGGTTTTTCACTTTATAAAACCAAAATTTTTCAATATGTACGAGTAAACTTAATGCTTTGTTGAGGTATAGAAAGAACTTAAGACGATACACGGAGTCCAGTGCTGCCCCCATATGAAATAAATTATTTGAAAGGAAACGGAGATATCATTTAAAATTTTGATCTAGTAAAACCTAGATAACCCTTTCAACTATTTTATGAACCACTGTTTACAGTGGAGACTAAAAAAGACCTGGATAAGATGAGAAATGAAAAGATAATAATCAATGACTGTCGCGGTCGCGTAGTCGCTAATACCAGTGGCCGCAATCAGTGGTCACTAGTACTTATTTTGTGTTAATAGACACGATGTCGCTAATGTGCGGAGACTGTTCTTTCGATAGCTCGACAAGTGCACGCCAGTGCAAGTGTGGAACGGTTCGCGTGAAATTGGATTGCCCTTATGCAGTTTAGGATAAAATGTGAGGCCCCAAAGGGGGTTCGGTAAAAATCACGAAATATCACAAGAGGGGCGGGGGGCTTCGTAGTGAGATATCACGTGTATTCTTTCGTTTTTTTTTTCGTTGAACGTGTGACTTCTATTGTTTTTAGACTGTACCATCGTCTGTCCAGCGTTGTGATTATTGGCTTATCCTCTCATTATTGGGAGAGGACTTTAGGTACTCCAGCAGTGGACTGATATAGGTAGTAAAGAAGAAGAATTGAGTTAAATATACAAATTGACTATAACATTGGTATTTTTGGCTATAATATTGTTATTTTTTACTATACAATTCTTTATTTTTCAAATGTCTTAGTGGCCTACAATTTGTATTTTTTTATTTTATTTATAATTTGTATATTTTTCATGGATTTACAATGCAAAATACAATGATCTTACATTCAGGGATGCTCCAGACCGTGGGAAGTGGAGAAGAAAAGCCGTAAAGCGGACCCTGGGCTTCGCAGCATTACAAATTACTGCTTCATTTAATAACCAGTTTTCTTTCTGTTTTCAGAAGAAAAAATCTTTTTAGTATTTCGTAAAAAATATTGTACGAGTACAAAATCAAACACAGTACCCAATTGTGTTTCTTTGTAGGTGTCGCCCTATGCGGCGGCCTGCTGTTCGGGCTGATCACCATGCTGATCCAGTACGTGGGCCTCTTCATGACGGGTTTCCATACGGGGTTGCTGCTCGCGATCGCCGGCCTCGCCATCTACGACCACTTCCTCGAGAACGGGCCCGCTGCGGTGAGTATATGATATAATTTACAGGATATGGCTATTATTATAATTCCTCAAAGTCAGATTTCGGCTGCTTCTGTGGGGCAAGAGTTCTGATCCTCACTAGACGCGACTTGTACTATTTATAATATGTACGTATATGTATGTATATATGTACTTGTAATATTTATAAAGTAAAAAGGGCGGGAATTTTGACATAATTTAATTTGTCTTTTGTGCGGATCGAATATGTTTGCCAAAATGCCTCAGTGGTCGGGTGAGTGCGTTTGCAATGAGGTTTATTTCAAAGCCAACGGTACTCTACTGCGAGATTTCTTCTCCAATAAATTGATTAGCCGATTCGGAGACATCGGCTGGCCGTCAAGATTGCCAGATCTCATTCCAATAGTTTTTTTTTATGAGGATAATTAAAAAGTAGAGTTTACGTAAACAATAATCCTGCCACTATCTCATAACTAAAGAACAATATCGTTCGAAAAGTAAACAACATTCGGCCGTCTCTTTTGTAGCGCGTATCCCGGAATACTGTCTACAGATTCCACGAATGTGTACGGTGCGAGGGACAACATTAAGACGGCATTATTTAAAAAATAAAGCGGCGAAGTGCAGGTCGGACTCTCCCATGAAGGGTTCCGTAGCAGCAAGTAACATAGTATAAAAGTTCTAAAGGTAAATATTTCAAAAGTTACGGTTGGGGGACACCTCAAAAAATTCAAAAAATCGGTGCAGTAGCGGCGGAGTACGAGCCCGGACGGACAGACGGACGGACATGACGAAACTATAAGGGTTCCTTGTGGACTACGGAACCCTAAAAAATACAATCAGCATTATTATTCTTAATTTTACTGTTTTAAGTATATCAAGAAATACTGTAGTATTTTTCTATTGCATTTTATAATTCGAAATCTGCCACCGGACATCCTGTACCTCTTAGTTTGCATTCATGTAGATATGCAAACCTACGTAAACATGAAGGAAAACTCCGAGGCTTGCTTGAATTCTAAGATCTGTGATCCTAACAGATCTATTTCGCTTTATACTCATCACTCGATTACTGACCTCTCAATTTTCAATTTTGAAACTATAGTATACGCAATTTGGTTCGGTTCGGACCCTTTAGTTTGGAAAGCTCTCGAAATCGGCACGATTTTATATCAATGTTACATTAAATGCTGTTGCGAAACCATGAGGCAAGGTGTACCGAACCAAAACATGGCATATTTACGTGGTTTATTGTGTGTTTACGTTTTCACACTCTATGCCCCCCTTTTAGTGTTACCACACAGTTACGCCCGTTGTGTTATTATATGACAGAGTATAGTAGTAGAGTAGTTGGGTGTTAATTTTCAATTAACAAAAATGCGGAGCGTATGAAACTATAATTCGCAAGTTAAGTAACACTGGGCGTGGTCCGTACTTAGATGGGTGACCTCGAAAATTGCCGTTTAGTATCAAAAAAGTGAAACAAGTTTTTTTTAATGAAATTATTATTTAATCAATCGAAGTATGCGCCGTTGTTATCGATACACTTCCGCCATTTTATAGGCAGATCATTGATACCTTTGGAAAAAAAATCCTGGGAGCGAGAGTCTATGAACTGTTTGAAGGCGGTTTTGACTGCCTCATCAGATTTGAAATTTTTTCCTTGTAAAAAGTTATCCAAATTTTGAAAAAAGTGGTAATCGGTTAGGGCAAGATCTGGAGAGTATGGTGGGTGACGCAGAGGTTCCAGTCGCAGCTCCTCTAACTTGGCGATCGTTTGATGTGCAGTGTGTGGTCTAGCGTTATCCTGAAGGAGCAGTGGGAAGAGCAATTCATCAGTCTCGGTTGTTTAATGGCGAGCTTTTCCATAATTGTTTGCAATTGTTGGCAATACAAGTCTGCAGTAATCGTCTGGCCTGATCTCAAGAAGCTGTAGTGGATAACACCAGCACTGGTCCACCAAACACTAACCAGAATCTTCTTTTTGGTCAGTTTTCGCTTAGGGCAAGGTTTTGCCGGTTCTCCAGGGTCAAGCCATTGTGATGATCGCTTCCGATTGTCGTACAGGATCCATTTCTCATCACAAGTCACGATACGGTTCAAAATCCCCTTATTATTGTGGCGATTAAGCAAAGAAACGCAGCAAGCAACGCGTGTTTGTTGGTATGCTTCAGTCAATTCGGGCGGTACCCACTTTTCGAGTTTTTCAATTTTTCCGATTTGGCGCAAGTGGATAAGTATCGTTTTGTCACTTACGCCGAAGGCTGCTGCTAATTCAGAAGTGGTTTGAGATGGATCCGCTTCCACTATCGCCTTTAATTCTTCGTTATTCACTTGAGTATCAGGTCGTCCACGAGGCTCATTGTGGAAATCGAAATTTCCAGAACGGAAACGTTGAAACCAAAAACGCACCGTTCGTTCGTTAGCGGTGCCTGGTCCATACACGTCGTTAATTCTTCGAGTCGTTTCTGCAGCACTGGTGCCACGGTGGAACTCATATTCGTAAATACCGCGAATTTTCAATTTGTCCATAGTTGTTGTTATAGCAATGTTGAAACTCAAACAAATGATGTTAAAACAAATGAAATACGAATTTTAAAACAATATTTTTTTGGCTTTATTTCGAAATAAATTTGAATTTGGAATTCCTAATGAAACGCAAGATATTTGATTTTAAAGTTGCCAGTATTGAAAATCGGCAATTTCATATGTAAGGACCTAATATGTAGTGATTGGGCAGACAGAGCATTTTGGGCCGGTGGAATAGGAATCAATATAGTAATGGGCTGCTGACCGCATCGCCTACATTAACATGATTCGCATTTTCGCCCATTCCCTCGATCGACTTTTACGATATGCGCGGGAAGAAAAGCAGCTGGTACATTCTAAGCTTTTTCTTTTCTCCCAGACCAGCATGGACGAGAGACGAGAAGATGATGATAATTAATTTGCGGGCACTTTTACACTTTTTTTTTAATACCCTGTTTTTGTGTCCCACTGCTGGGCAAAGACCTCCCCTTTATTTTTCCATTGGTCCCTGTCCGTTGCGGCCTGCTGCCACTCCCTCATGAAACGGTCGATGTCGTCGCGCCATCTCCTTCTTGGTCGTCCTCTTCTCCTGCGCCTCTATTCTACACCCACAAAGTAGTGAACCGGTGCCAGAACGGCGCACGTTACTTTTAATATATTGATATTTTAATATCAATTTAATTAATTTAATTAAATACCGATACTGGCGTTTCGGAACGACAACTGCTGAGAAGAAACGCCGTAAGAAACTCATAAGGACAGTATTGGCCGCCTACTCGCCAGAAGGCTTTGTCACAGAATACAGTAAGAGTAAACAGAACGGAATCTCCTAAGGTACGCGCAATATGCGTCCCCGTTCCCTGCACCCGCACCTCTCCCCCGGTTCTTGACGGCCAACGTGAGTCATCGAGGCGAAAACGGGGGAGAGGTGCGGGGACGGGGAACGGGGACGCATATTGCGCGTACCTTAGGAGATTCCGCCCTGTGGCTTTGTCATATGCCTGTCTCAGTTCACAAATATGTAATAAAACAATGTAATTGATGAATTCTTTTTCTTAACGTTTATCTATTTACTACTTGTATTTGCCCAAACAATGAAAGAAAGAATGAAGATATGTTTATTGTTTATTTGGTAAAAAAAAATATAACAAATAAAACGCAACAAGTTGCTTAGGGTCGAAACACATGCAGTGCAATATGCGCTTGCGCCGTTCATACGATTTATACCCGCGCAACATGCACGTGGTGTGAACGATGGGTAGAAATTATATGAACTTACTTATTTAACCAATATGGTCGCCGCTCAGCACACGTAGTGTGAGCTGTGACGCTGGTGTTCCGCTTCCGCGGACGCCATTTATAAAATTACCATAAAAGTAGTAAAATAGTAAAAAAGCAAAACAAATTACAGAGCTACCAGGCCAAAGTTAAAACAAAAAACAGGGTTCTATTTCGACTTATACTTAGTTGAACAATCAAACATCTAATTTTTAAATAAACGGGCAAGTGCGAGTCGGACTCGTACATGAAGGGTTCCGTACCACCGTACAATGTTTTAAAATGCTGAAGAAACACGTTTCTTGTATGACGACCCCCTTTAATTTTTAACTTTATTTTATTTTTAGTATTTGTTGTTATTGTGGTCATAGTAATACATAATTGGTGAAAATTTCAAGTATCTATCTAGATACTTGAAATTTTCATGCCATTATGAAAATCTAGTTAAAAACTCTGAAAAAAACACGTTTCTTGTATGACGACCCCCTTTAATTTTTAACTATTTTTTATTTTTAGTATTTGTTTTTATATCCGCCACAGTAATAAATAATCGGTGAAAATTTCAAGGGTCTAGCTATTACGGTTCATGAGATAGAGCCCTGTGACTGACGGACAGGCAGACAGACGGACAGACAGCGGAGTCTCAGTAATAGGGTCCCGTTTGCACCCTTCGGGTACGGAACCCTAAAAGTCATCATCTCATCCGAGCGTATTCTCGGTTGCAGCCTCAGCGGTAACGGTTGAGCCCGGGGTCCGCTACCTACCTAGGTGATTTGACGAGTTATTTGTTTTTAACTTTTTACACAGCGACTCCGCAACCCAAATGGTACACCAGAACTATTTCTAGGATAGGTTTAAACAAACGCTAGATGCCGTTCGAGACCCACAGCTTTACGTGCCTTCTGAAACACGGAATCATCTTTTTGGGTCATCGGGTAATTCAAGCCTGCAATATCCGAACCAGATTGGAAACAACTTTTCACAAAGTATGCTTCCCAGTTAAATTTCAACCCACAACCTCGGGATCACAAGGCAAACGCCTTAACCACTGGACCACTGAGGCAGTAAACCACGAAAACATTATAATATAGAGATAAATTAAAAAATAAGTAAAAATAGTTGAATATTGAAGTAGGTATGCGATGACGCGGTTCCATTGAAATTAGTCTAAGTGCCGTCACTGGCTAGACTTCTCATTACTTAAAAGGTTTCCGTGATAGTCTGGGTTGTCTTATTATCTTAGAACGGCTTGTCCTTTGGAAGAGAAATGTACCACAGATAATATCTTCGCGCGTCCGGAGAAACCCTAAAATCCTTAGATATTGGTAGGTAATCAGAGGATTTGGCCTACGCTCTCCAAAATGGCCAGACGGGTTTTAAAAGTCCTCATGATTAAGCTTTGTTTAGCTTGTGTTTCCTAAGTCGCCTTCAACGACATCCACGGGAATACTTGAAGGAGAAAAGTAGACTTTTCTGACCCACTCATTCCAATTCCCGCCTACTTTTTATGCAATGTCTTCTGATACTATAATTAGTCTGATAACCAAAAGTTTGTTGTTTAATGTACATTGATAGATGAAAACCAAATAAAACTTTTGTTGTTGCCTGTACGTGTATGTGGCACACGTCGTCCGCACAATTGGGGCCGCCATTATGTTGTTAGAATGCATTGCTCCAGTAGTGCATCCATACGCACATTCAAATACTATCACCTACGTATACGGAGAGTGCTATTGTAGGCTATGAGATAACAGCGGCGTTTTCGCCGACCGCGCAATAAACGCGGTGTGCGATACTTTCTCTAATCGACGTGGTGAGGGATTCTATGAATCATATATTTTGTGGCTCGATAGGGGGGGAAGTGTTCGGAAAAAAAACACGGAGTGGTGGGGAGCATAGTAAGATATTACGTGTTTTACGTTGAACGCGCGATTTTCGATCTGAAAAGATGGGTTAGACGCCGTCATTTTCTAAAATGAAATAAGCCTGTATTTAAAGTTTTTTAAAATTTTATGGTTGGTACCAAAAAATACACGTGATTTTTTTTGGGTAGTCGTAAGGTACGGTCCTCTTATTGGTGACGCAGAATTTTGATTTTTCGAACTCCTCCCGCCCCTTGTCACGCTTTTTTCCTATCCCTTTAACACCTACTGTCACATTTGGCATGACCCGCTCCTCCCGTAATATGTGGATGGCCCCTAATAGAGAACGGGCAACAGTGCCCACTGTACAACGCCTTTATACCATCTACTGATATCACCGACCCGCTTTTCCAGCGTGATGATATTTGGCAATGCCTCTCATTAATGAGAGATACCTTGTGAACAGTAGGGTTACTCCATAAGCGGTACGCAAGACGTACGATACTGCGTATCCGACTTTCAATGTAAAGCAACATTGAGCGTTAATACATGATGATAAAGTCTAATTTGGATTGACATACAAGTAGGACGTTACTATCGTACGACTATCGTATTATTTTATGGAGTAACCCCCCCTGATATAGGCTGTAATAAAAACTTATTGTTAAAATGTAACGTACGGTAAGCTATTATGAACAAGCGTATGTTTACGAAACATTTATTTAAAGTAGACACTATGGTGCACTATAATTTTAAGGTCATTTCGAATCAAGTACAATTATTTTAAGGCCAGGGTCAATCAATGATATTAATTTTCGCCAATGAACCTAATGTCGACACACGAACAAAACACCACCCTCAAGGGTAAGTAAGTAATACTTTATTGTACACCTAGAATAAAATATAAACACACGACAAAAAAAGACATTAAAATGTACAATGGGCGGTCTTATCGCTAAAAGCGATTTCTTCCAGACAACCAAGGGTTTTGGTAGCCAAATGCAGGGAGATACGTCATCGGTTTCATATGATAAATTAAGCGACGATTCAGTACATTAATACGAAAATCTAAAGAGTGCGGTGGCCAGGTAGTAGGTACACATAACTAGCGTTTTCACATGTTAAGCAAACATGGTTGGAGTCGCCGAATTGATGGGTGACCACGAGTGGCAGTCGTTAACCCATGTTAGATGTGTATAAGCAGCCTGAATTATCTGACACCAGTGTTGGCCACTGCCACACATGAAAAACAATCAATTGACAAAAGTTTGTTTGCTGTAAGTATCTATTGCACTTATCGCCATGTTTATAAAAATCTGCCCTTCTAAATCAGTTACACATAGTGGATTGTAGCAAGTGGAGGTCAATAGTCTCTGCCTACCCCAGTAGAAAAAAGACGTGATTGTATTTATATGTCGCAGTTGGATGGTATAAACTGCTAATAAACGAAACCTCTAGTTGTTTGGCATTACAGCTCGGTTTTGTTAAACAGCCGAATATCGTTCAGCTGGATTGATTTTCTAAGATTGCGCTACGTGTTACGTTCATTTAAACCACTAACCACGTTTCCAAACGGCTAGCGGTTTTGTGAAACAGTAGCGGTAATCCGCTGTTTGACGAAACCGTTAAACAATCCAACTGCGACACATGCATGATAAGGATTTGGTGTAGGGTTACCATAATGAAATATAACTGGGTGTCTATTAGAATAAAGATTTTTTCGACATCGAATTTCATTTCCCAGAAACGATTCCACGATTTTTATTGCTATAGGTTTGCCCTAACCTAGTAAAATGGATATAACTTTTCTAGCACTCGCCGGCCGCTACTGCGGCACGCTCGCTTCGCTTGCTCGGATCGTGTGTGTGTTGGTCGCAGTTCTAACCTAACCTATAGGTTTGCCCTAACCTAGTAAAATGAATAGAAAATTCCTAGCACTCGCTGGCCGCTGCCGCAGTACGCTCGCTTCGCTCGCTCGCCATTGCTATTTCTTAGGCATTCTAAATTGTATATTATTTTTTTAGATATAATTGTTCAACAACTTCTCTAGCCGCATGGATGAATACAAGTCGTTCATTCCATTCCGCGTATTAGGGTTCGCTGTTTTACAAAACCGAGCTGTAATGCCAAACAGCTAGAGGTTTAGTGACTTAGCGGATTATACCATTCAATGCGACATATACATAGTAAATCTACCAATTTAAATTTACCTACCAATTAATTTTAATGAACATGGCGGTTAAAATGTATACAGATAATTTAAAAGCATGAAATACAGTAGAAAAAAAATTACAGCTGCTGGTTTATCACAACGAGGGTTTTCTTTTAGCTAACCAAATATGCGAAAGGTTTGGGAGAGAACATCCGAGTACGAAACAGAACAACAGAAACTTTACTAAAACTAGTGTTACAGTAGAAATCAAGCAAACTTAACTATATGTACATGTTTATACATAAATAAATGATAAATAAATATTAGGGACAAAGCACACAGATTGAGCGAGACCCAAAGTAAGTTTTAAACTTGTTTACTTATAATGGGATACCAACTCAACGATACTATATTTTATGATAAATACATATATAAATAAACAACCAAGACCCAGGCAGGACAATTTGAAAAAGGCCGTTTTCCATATTCCCCTGGCTGGGCTGGGCCTGGGATCGAACTCAGAACCTCCGGACGCCATGGAGGTCGTCAATAGAAATAAAGTTCATATTAAAATCAGTCTAAAACTAGTAACAAATATAAAACCAGTATTATCACACAACAACAAAGACATGTTGTTATATGGGTATTACAGTAGGTAGTAACAATCAATCTTAACAATATATAGTAATATAGTAACATAAATAGTAATAAAGTTCATATCAAAACCAGAGTCTAAAACCTAGATTTTAGACTCTGGTTTTGATATGACACTCTAGATACGAGCGCTCTTAATAAAAGTTGGTAGAAATGTGTAATACATATACGAATTTAATTAAAGTTACCTGCAGTACAGGAGTAATTTTGCACATAAATCGTTGTTCTGTCAAAGGACTTTGTTCTAGTGCATGTCATAATGACATTTAGCATAAAGTTTTATTTAGTTTTAGCCGTTGTGAAATATTATATTATGTTATTAGTGAGTTATGATTTTTGAAGTCAGGGGTTACCCGTAATAATTAGGCTTAAACGTTATCTGACATAATGTAATATGCAGTCATCGATGAGGAAGTTGTTGACGATTCTTTAGTCCCATATGATGTAAAAATGTAAGACATGTTAATCACTTTTGTGGTTGATTGTATAGGACATGTTATGGCGCCCGTGCTATTATCTGTTATGTTTGAAAGTAATTACATCAAATTGGTTTTTAAATGGTATATACAGGCTGACTTTTTAACCACCAGCCAAAGTTTTGGAGCAAGTTCAGTCCATGATACTAAACTACTTTCCATAAAAACAATTAACGAAAAACGATAAAAAAATTTAGCCTCACCATACAGATTGGCGCTCAGGCCAACTGATTTTGTATGGCAGGACGAAAACTTTTTATCTATTTTCAATACATTTTTTTATAGAAAGTAATACAATATCATGGACTGAACTTGCTCCAAAAATTTGGCTGGTGGATAAAAAGTCACTGTATAACGAAAATACTTCATTCGAAGGATTTTCTACACCGTCTTTCCACGTCCAGAGGGTCGTGCTCCTGCAGTGGTTACTAAAAAAGTCCAGGATGATGATGATATTTTGTTAGCCCAGTAGAAAACCATTGTGGCATTGGCTATACGTTTGTGATCCACTAGTCCGCTCACTAAATGCGACTTGAGTTTATAATCATGTACGGTCATTTTCAACTACCACTACTTGCCTCCGGCTTTCGCGTAGTGTTTATATTCTTTGCTTCCGGTGAAGAAAACAATCGTTAGGAAACCTGCACACAAGTTCAATAGTTGAAAAAAAAAATATGTCTTTGGATACGAGTCCTTTAGAGCCTATCTTTTGATTTTCAATTTGCTCCGAATCTACTGGACCGAATCAGGTGAAATTTGGTAGGATGGTGTAATCCTATGACCCAAACACACATGTGCAAAGTAAATTTTTTTAAATAAGGGTCATTTTTGGGGGACAAATTAGGAAATTGAAAAAAAAAGTTTTGCACACCTTACTGCGTCATATCTATACTAATATTATAAAGCGGAAGAGTTTGTTTGTTTGTTTGCTTAAACGCGCTAATCTCAGGAGCTAATGGTCCGATTTGAAAAAATCTTTTTTTGTTGGGTAGTCCATTTATAGAGGAAGGCTTTAGGCTATATAACGTTCCGACAACCACGCGAACGAAGTCGCGGGCACAGCTAGTATCAAATGAAAGGGCTCGTTATGAGGATCTCAAATATATATTTGTTGTAATTCTAAAATAAATAGTTTTGATTTTATTCATGAAAGAAGAAGAAAATTGACCATTGACCAAACTGATCTCCGAAACTACTGAGCCTAAAATTTTGAAAACGCGATATGGAAATAGATTTTGGTCAAATTCAAATTTGTCGCGATAACCGACATCGACGCAGGCGAAGCCGCGAGCGGAAGCTCGTCTCTTTATATTTTTCCTTATTTACGTGAGTTCTGATGAGTATGGATAGTGGGTCACGGTCATGAGATATAATTACTTTGTTGATATACATGTTGATATCCCCGTCGTGATAATCGTCTTCTTTGTTTAGCAGAGGAAGTTAAAGTAAAATATAGGAAGACAATGTATATGTAATCCGAACGCGAAAGGAAACCCGAAGAAAAACAACTATACTCAGAATCGTTTTATTCTCTCTCTCCTTTACAAGGAGGGTATTGAAAATAAATTGTTTGATCATTGCAGTACTTGCAGTAATGCGTTTGAAACTATCTGCTGACGGCGATTTGGTTTAATTTGGTTTAAACAATTTTTGCTATATACGAATTTTTGCTATATACGAATTTTTGCTATATACGAATTTTTGCTATATACGAATTTTTGCTATATACGAATTTTTGCTATATACGAATTTTTGCTATATACGAATTTTTGCTACGAGGGGGGGTCAAAAAGTTCGCGGAATGGAGGGGATAGCGGGGGGTGGGGGACCTGCCGCAGGTAGTAACTAATGAGCAACTCTTTGTGAGTATATATGCCAAGTTTGAACCTGATTGTGTCAATAACCTTTGACCTGTCGTCGATCAAACAAGTGAATCCGGAAGAAAAACTTGAACATGGAAAAAATCGAGTTTCGTGCCGTCATAAAGTTCCTCACTAAGCAAGGAAAACCACCTCAGAAAATTTTGGAAGAAATGTTATCAGTATACGGGGACTCTTGCCCTGGGAAAACCATGGTGTACAAGTGGAATAGCCTTTTCAAGCAAGGCAGAGAGTCTCTTGAAGACGACCCTCGCTCAGGACGGCCGATTGAGGCCACCACCTCAAACATCGTTGAAAAAGTGGAGAATCTTATACTGGAGGATACTCGTTTGAAGAAGAAACAACTTGCAGAAATGGTTGGAGTATCACCTACAACCATTTTAAATATTCTACACGACAATCTTGGGATGTCAAAAGTCAGCGCAAGATGGGTGCCAAGAATGCTCACACCACCACAGAAACAGCTGCGCGTCGAGTATTCAAAGGAGTTTTTAGACCTCTGTAGCGCCGACAAGGAAGGAATTTTTGCAAGACTTGTTACTGCAGATGAAACTTGGGTTCATCATTATGAGCCTGAGTCGAAGCAAGAGTCTATGCAGTGGCATAAAAAGGGTCAGCCCCCCCCTAAGAAATACAGGGTGTCACAATCGGCTGGAAAAATCATGGCAACTGTTTTTTGGGATACAGAGGGTATTTTATTAATAGATTATAAAGATAAGGGTGTTTCTATAACGGGAGAATACTACGCTAATCTACTAAGACAATTAAAAGAAGCAATCAAGGAGAAAAGGCGGGGAAAGTTGACAAAGGGTGTGCTGCTTTTGCATGACAACGCACCGGTACACAAGAGCCGCGTTGCGATGGCTGCCCTTCATCACTGTGGCTTCGAAATGTTAAACCATCCTCCCTATAGTCCAGACTTAGCCCCCTGTGATTATTTTTTATTTCCCAAATTAAAAAAAGAGCTTCGGGGGAAGAAATTTTCCGATGATGAAGAAGTCAAGTCGGCGATTTCGGCCTATTTTGAGGACAAAGACAAATCATTTTTTTTCGACGGTATTAATAAGTTAATAGAGAGATCTGAAAAATGTATTCGACTTAAGGGGGAATATATTGAAAAAGAAAAATAGTACAGTATTTTATTTCACCCCCCTTCCCCTCCGTTCCGCGAACTTTTTGACCCCCCCTCGTATATACGAATTTTTGCTATATACGAATTTTTGAACTTTATATATTATCTATAATATGTTCTACTATCCAACTCTCTTAAATTCTATGCGCCAATTACAAATCTTTACATTTAAAAATAATATTATGAACTTCAAAATATTCTGTACATAAATTACTCTTACATGGATTTGAAAAAAGTTAAAACTTTAAAATATTCTGTACATAAATTACTCTTACATGGATTTGAAAAAAGTTAATTTAAGAAAATGATGTAACAAATCATTAAAAGTTACTCTTAACATCCAAAAGTGAATGCTAAAGCTAATAAAGTAAAACAATTCCGAGATGGCCAGTATTGCCAAAATAGAAATTATATTGGCTGAATAAAGTTTATCATGGTGTTTTGATCTTTATGATGTCTATCATAAAGATCAAAACAAAATGGGTTTATCTTCCCATTAGTATTTAAGTGTTGTCTTGAAGCATTTGCGAATACGCGTTATAGCCCGCTACTCTTCCATGTAGGTCATCGAATGCGTGCGTTTCGCATCACTGTTTGCCGGACGGCGGTTGGCTGGTCGGATGCAGCTCGGTTAATATAGCGTTGCAAATTGATGGATGATGAACGAACTGAGAACAAAAGGCCCATAGAATGGTCCACGCAAATTCAAAACTATGTTTTAAGTTACGAAGTGTTAACTATGGTAGGTTTAAGGTTTACCTAAGCAAGTTCAATCCATGATATTTAACTTTATTTTATGTTTATAACGAAGTGTGAAACGTTTTTCAGCCTCCCTTAGAAAATCCGTTCAGCAGCGCTTATTCGTTTTATCATCGCGATATGCATGCTTTTATAGTCACGTCAAATAAAGCCTATTATGGGCAATCAGGGGAAATAATTCGTGTAGTTTTGAAAATTGGTACATTTGTACATTGTGATGTCCAGATAAACATATTAAAAGTCCTCAAGGGTGGGGGGGGGGGTTGAATGTACCTTTTTTCAGATTTTTGCTCATATCTCAAAAATCTGTGCGAATAGCATTATGATTACTTCTGAATAAAGTTTCTACATAAAATTTCCTACAAATTTTGTTATATTCATTTTTACTCTACGATCAATACTTTGGGAGCTACAGGGTGTATAAGTTAACAAAGAGGTGAATTAATAGGCGATTTCAGAAATAAAATCGAAGTTAAGGTATGAAAATTTATTTCTTTACTAGAAAAACAAATATAGATCGTCATTATTATTTAATCGTCATCTTCTGCATCGACATCTTCGTTTTCTCGTTCTAGAAAATCGATAAGTACGCCATTTGTACAAGAACCCGAGCATCCGATGCATACTTGACTGCATGAAATACCAGCCTTCTACATTCGCAATTTCCAGTGCAGCCGCTTTTGCATCGACAAAAAATAGAAGTCAGCACGGTGTCAGGAGCTGGAGGATCAGTGGTAGTAATTGGCTCAAGGATTCTATCAGCTCCTCGCTTCCAACCCCACTTTTCAGGAGGCATTTTGTTACCCAGCCACTCTTGTACTTGATGGAATACTCGTAATGAGTAATACATACCCCCCCACCCTTGAGGACTTTTAATATGTTTATCTGGACATCACAATGTACAAGTGTACCAATTTTCAAAACTACACGAGTTATTTCCCCTGATTTTCTTAATTTTCCTAAACTATTATAGAAAGTATTCCAGTACCATGGCCTGATATTGCTTAATTAAAACAATGATTAGTGTTAAAAATTCAACCTGTATAACAAAATAGAAAAAAATATCTGCTAAAGTATTTTTTGTTTATTTGAATGCGCCCCACATGGTACCGACTAATACTAATGTAATTTTGACACTGGGCAGCTTTTATATCCATAGATCCCCGGAACGCAGACCAAATAGACTATAATATGTAGGTAGTATCACTTGAGTATAGGCTGGTTCCCATTTCTAACGATTCTAATCAAATACCTACCATTTTTTAAGTCGAAACAAAAATTTTATACCGACGTGGGTTTCGTGATAAAAAACAAGGTGTGACGTCATAAAAAGTGTCATTAACAGGTGCAACCAACCAAATTCAAGCCAGCGGGTTCTCCGTACGTTTCTATGCATTGTAAAAGCAATAATATACGCGTTCGATATAGTATGTATGTACATACGTTTGAAAATACGCGGTGATATTTTTGCGTTGTTGGAAAACAAGTTGCAAACCGAGAGCCGCTCTTGAAACTGCAATCTAGGCGAATAAACATAAATGTCAGCAATAAAACGTTACGATTTATAGGTAATATTACAAATATAGACTGCTGTATTAGTTTGCGGTGCCTGAACACAGGTACTCAGATTTGCTAAAGGAAATGCGCAAAGAGAAGATCTAGTGATAGTATATGTTTTTATCGTCGAAACCCTGGGTAACCTGTCGACCTAATAGTTGTCAAGGCAAATCAAAAAGCTTACGTTGATGAGTTTGAACCTTTATTAAGTTCCTTTCAGTTCTATCATCAAACCTAAAGGAACGTTCTGTAAAACACGTGTACACGTGTCAAAAAACAAAAAAAAATCGACCTTGCCATACAAATCGCCCGGGCGGCTGCACACTTTTGTATGGAAATGCCGAATTTCTTTTTGTTCTTTGGCTGTTATTTTAAATTTCATTATAGGTACCTACTATAATGCTCTAGTATAGATTCGATTTCAACCAACCACTATATATCGAACCACGGGCTATACTAGATTAGATCATTATAGTATAATGAAATTAAAATAACAGTCAAAAAATCAAAAAAAATCTACGTTCCTATAGAAATTGCCCGGGCGGCTGCACACTTTTGTACGAAAATGCCGAATATTTTTCTTTTTTGCTGTTTTTTTTTATTTCATTATACCATAATGATCTAGTATAGACCGTGGTTTAATTTATTACGGGTATGCCCCTTCCACGTTGTATGAAACAAAGTAACAAAAATTGTATGTCAGTGAAATAAAACCCATCCATCACATCGTATCAAAAACCAGGCTCTTTCATCGCGGTTCTGTGCAAAACAAAATAGTATCCTTTCAAATCACACCAGTAGTTTCTCGTAAAAGGGTTCTATTTCCAATACCTGGAAAAGAAATAAAGCTTGTAAAACCGGAGCCAGTCTGAAACTTGTTTGCATTGCATGTTCCGAGTACTTCCGAGATAAAGCTTTGAAAACATTGCATAGAAAAATTAATACTTTCCAAATAGGAGATATTACTGCAATGTTCTGCGTGCAGAATCTGAGTGCAGAATTAGCGCGGACCGTAAACAAATGTTTGAAAATGACAAGTACATCAAACTCGCAATAAATTTGTAAAATTATATAAGTATTAGGTACTTAATTGGGCGTAGGAAGCCATAATACCACAACACAGCTTTTCAAAACCTACGCCGAGTTTTGCGTAATATGTCCTATTGTGTAGTTTGTTATAGATTGAAGAATTAGGGGCAACCGACTGCAAAATATTGAAAAGTAATCGTTGCCCAGTGTTCGCCCAGTAGCTGTATAGATCGTCTAATTTAAAACTACTTGCCCACTCCTCGGTTTACGCTCACAAATACAATTTTTTTCGTCATTGCTATTCATTGACTGCTTGCCAAAATTCAGAACGGCTAAATATATTGACCAATAGTGCACAAACGACACGAACGCATGACAAGACAGACAGACGTGTCACCCCATATACAGCAAGCGAACTTCGTCTTACAATGACAGTACCCTGATTGATATTCTAAAACATTGAAACAAAAAAGAGTAGTAGTTCATAGTAAATCACAGTTTAGTGAATGGGCTACTACCGGCATCTACATAAGTAGAAACAGGTTATATGATCTATATGCCCAAAAACAATATAACTTTAATCCTTCTTTTATAGAATATGTTAGAAATTATTCTAAAATATTTAAAAAAGTTTGTAGAAGAGCCAAGTCGAATAGTATTAGCAAAAAAATAAATAATGCTCCTAATAAAATTAAAGAAACATGGAGTGTCATAAATAAGGAAACAGCTAAAAATAAAACCAAAGAAAATATTTGCCGAATCAAATGTAGTGGTAAAAATACTTCAAAAACTGAAGAAATAGTAAATATATTTGATGATTATTTTACTAACATTCCTTTGGAACTCACTTCTAATGTGAGTTCTAGCGCCCAGCGTGCTGAGGCTTTGCTTAAGAGTAATGTTAGCCCTTGTGATTCTAAATTTAATTTTAAGCATGTTAGCCCTAGCGATATAATAGATGCTTTTAAACAGTTAAATTTAAAAAAAATCAGAAGATCACTGGGGCATGTCAGTAGCCGTAGTAAGTCATATTATACACATAATTGCTGCCGATTTAGCTTTTATATTTAACGAATGTATTGATGAAGGCATATTCCCTAACTTAATGAAATGTAGTAAACTAATCCCCTTATTCAAAAAAGGAGAAAAAACAGACCCTGGCAACTACAGACCTATCTCTATTCTGCCAGTTTTGAGTAAGGTGTTCGAAAAGATAATGCTCAATCAAATGCTACTTCACTTTAAGACCAATAATCTTTTCCATAGCCAACAATACGGCTTTACTGCTGGAAAATCGACCACCGATGCAGGAGTAGCACTTATTACTAATATCTACGACGCGTGGGAAAACAGAAATGATGCAATTGGATCATTTTGCGATCTTTCTAAAGCATTTGATTGCGTTGATCATCCAACACTTTTGCTCAAATTTCGTCAATACGGTTTTGATGATAATTTAATTAAATTAATAGAATCTTACTTAACAGATAGGCTTCAAACTGTTGATATAAACGGCGTAAAATCACACGGGTCTAATGTGAAAATGGGCGTACCCCAAGGTTCAATTCTAGGACCGTTCCTTTTCTTAGTTTATGTCAATGACTTGCCTTACATGGTTGAGAAAGAGGCTGACATGGTGCTGTTTGCTGATGACACCTTGCTAATATTTAAAATAGATCGACATAACAGTGATGCTAGCGCGGTGAACAGCACCTTATCTTTAATTTCTGATTGGTTTTCGGCCAATAACCTCATGTTAAATGCGAACAAGACCCAATGCATTCGATTCTCTCTTCCTAATGTGAATCAAGCCTGCGTTGACATACTAATTAATGGTCAGAAACTCGATATGGTTGAAAGTACTACCTTTTTAGGAATCACAATTGATTCGAAACTTCAATGGGGCGCTCATATAACTAAACTTTCTAATAGGCTTAGCTCTGCGGCTTACGCTGTTAGGAGAATAAGACAATTGACAGATGTAGCAACTGCTAGACAAGTGTACTTTAGTTACTTTCACAGTCTAATGTCTTACGGGATACTTCTATGGTTGGTACGGGATACTTTATGGTATGGTGCAGCCGACATTCAGACTATTTTTCTTTTACAAAAAAGAGCAATTCGTGCTATTTACGGTTTAGGATCGAGAGACTCACTGAGGGAATTATTCAAAGAAATACGTATACTTACTTTTGCATCACAATTCATATTTGAAAATATAATGTATGTAAGGAAAAATATTTCCATGTTCAATAAAGTAAGTGATTTTACAGATAGAAATTTACGTAATAAGAATGACTTAATTAGCCCGTATTACAGGCTGAATACAGTCAGTAAGTCTTTTATGGGGATGTGTATACTTTTTTATAATAAATTGTCAGAATCGGTCCTTGATATGCCAGACAGAAAATTCAAAGCTTATGTAAAGAAAGTACTTTGTGAGAAGGCTTATTATAGGACCGATGACTATCTTAAAGACAAAAAGGTCTGGCTTGAGCTTGGCGCGGGTCCCTCTTAAAGGTTTGTATACTTAGACATGTCATAATTTAGGTACATTGGTACATACTAAATTTACAAATTGACATTATTTTAAATTTCGTAATTCTTATAAATCAATTTAATTATGACATAATAAACAATGTAATCTCTGTCCATCTATATAACTAATTTTAAGTTTTTAGTTTGTTAGTTGACGTCTTTGGATAAAACGTGCAGTGCAGTTTGTTGCCGCTTCTTCTGCACTTGCGCCTAGGAAGCGGCGTAAACTTAGCTTTAAGTAACGATTTGACGTCAACATTTGTGCAAAACAAAACAAAGTGACTATTATTAAGAGATATTATAAATATCCTATGATAATAAAGATATTTTGAATTGAATTGAATTGAATTGATCGCCCGATTAGTTCATAATTTCATATATTAGAGCGGAGACGAGTCTACTCTACAATGAAATTGGCACACGCAGTCAAATAAATTGTTACAATAAGTTTTTACTCCCACACACATTGATATAATCATAATCAGTGGAGGGGCGTTTATTTTTTGGCTTGATTATACATGGCTTGGATGGACATTGAATATGAGTTCGAGCTGTGAGCGGCAGCGGCCGTGGCGGCGATTTACGGTTCGTTCCTCGCTTGTCATTGTCAATCAAAAAGTTTTGAGCGAGGCTAAAAATGTATAAAGGAAATACACATGGCTGCCGCAAACTGCAGCCATACGTGTGCACAGTAAATAAATATTTATTATTTACTTTGTTATTTTGTTTTTGTGACTAAATACATGCTAAATACCGTAATTAGCACGCCGCAGTCTCACGGTCGATGCAATAGATAATTCGTTTTTAATTTTACCGATGTAGCTGAGAATCACTAACTAGCTCGATATAATAAAGATAGCTTTGGCATTATGGGTTAGGGAGAAACACCTAGATCCAAATCTTTTTACTTGATTTTTATTAAAAACTCGGAACTAATACTTCTGTCTCAAAAATGTAAAGGAAATAAGACGAACGTTCAACATTCTATGCTTTGGGAATTCGAGTCTAACTCCGGGAAGCGCACAGATGGCGGGTTCCATATCCACCCCCGTTTCTCCCGTGTTACTCGCATTCACCTGTATTTTCAGGCAGAGTGGACACTGCCCGTTGTACCGGGTCCATTTATATTTTTACAAACGTTTAACTTTATTGTGTGGCTCGGCCTTTTGTTTGTTTGTCATATAATATACAAAAATCTTTATAAAATGTTGCATTGCTTTTATTTTCAAGTTCACTGTAACATCATCGTCATCATCATATCAATCATAGGAAGTTTACAGTTAGACATAGGCCTTCCCAAAGGATTTCTAAAACGACCGGTTGTAAGCGGCCTGCATCCAGTTTTGTAACATGGGTTTTTATCTAATATCATCATATCAGCCACAGGTAGTCCACTGCTTGACATAGGCCTCCCCCAAGGATTTCCAAAACGACCGATCGGAAGCGGTTTATCAAATATACTTAATTAAATTAACCTGTAACGATGCTGCATGGCACATTCATGTTGCGGCATGAATGTGCCATGCAGCAAAGTGGATAGCAACATGCGTGTTGCTATCCACTTTATTCATGCTTCATCATCCCATCCTATTCGCCTTTTCGAAACTAAATTCCAAACGTCAATATTTCACATTCGATATTTTACAAATACGAGTATGTTAATTGATTCCTTTCCTCTGATAAAAAACTTGCAAATTGAAAGTTTTCTCAAAGTTCCCTGAGCGAGCATTTCACTGCCTACATCTTTCCATGTGAAGTCCACCATACTAAGCTGGCTTATTCGCAGTATTATACGAGTATCTACTAGCGCGGTATTGCCGCATAGTCAAAGGGTATTCAATTCAATTCAATTCAAAATATCTTTATTATCATAGGATATTTATAATATCTCTTAATAATAGTCACTTTGTTTTGTTTTGCACAAATGTTGACGTCAAATCGTTACTTAAAGCTAAGTTTACGCCGCTTCCTAGGCGCAAGTGCAGAAGAAGCGGCAACAAACTGCACTGCACGTTTTCTCCAAAGACGTCAACTAACAAACTAAAAACTTAAAATTAGTTATATAGATGGACAGAGATTACATTGTTTATTATGTCATAATTAAATTGAATTATAAGAATTACGAAATTTAAAATAATGTCAATTTGTAAATTTAGTATGTACCAATGTACCTAAATTATGACATGTCTAAGTATACAAACCTTTAAGAGGGACCCGCGCCAAGCTCAAGCCAGACCTTTTTGTCTTTAAGGTCATCGGTCCTATAATAAGCCTTCTCACAAAGTACTTTCTTTACATAAGCTTTGAATTTTCTGTCTGGCATATCAAGGACCGATTCTGACAATTTATTATAAAAAAGTATACACTTCCCCATAAAAGACTTACTGACTGTATTCAGCCTGTAATACGGGCTAATATTTTTTACTATTATTTTAGAATACGCATGTGGACTGAAAATATATTTTAGGCTTAGGTAGACAATCACAAGCCCCCAACCCGGATCTTCGATGTTCTGTATATTTTCGTGAGTTGTTGCTTATTTGATAAAAAAAAAAATATGGGTCCATTATTTTCGGATAACCTTACTGACGGACTAAATAGTATAATCCTTTTTTACTTATATCCACATCTCTATTCCGGAGGGTAACCTAAACTCTTTCTGGTATCATAAAGTAGGTATTCTATAAGGTTAATCCAGGTAATACGCTATACATGTATATGCCAGAAGCAGAATAAGCTATTATCTAGGTCCCATAATTACATGACATAATGCATATTGCATATTGCATCGTAAGTCCTTCCAGGAAAACCGCCGTTTCCAATCAAGCCGTAGCGGTCGCGTCGTCCGCGTTGCCGCAATATGTCTCTCCAATCTCCAAGATGTGGGATTAGCATTCAATTGTTGTTCTAAACGATTCTACAAAGGGAGTGAAACAAGATTTACCTATCTACGGCGAAGCCAGAAGGAAAGTTTTGAGTTTCAGTTTTCTCGTGGTCGGTAATTTTTAGAGTTCCGTACCTAAAGGGTGCTAACGGGACCCTATTATTGAGACTCCGCTGTCTGTCGGTTTTTGGTTTTCATAACTGATCCCCTTGACTGCCACCAAAAAAATAAAACGTCATCTTGTATGGGAGGCTAACACAGGGACAGTTGACAAGCTATGTCAGATTTATAGCGACAAACCTTATTTCACGTTCTCCATATTGTAAAGATTTGCGGGACACGCTGAGGAATGTAATCTCGTGGGAGAGGTTTTTTTTTTATTAATGGCTTGCCGCTACTGCGTATTTATCCAGGAACAAGTTAATAAAACGTGGGAAATTCTTTTTCCTAATAAGTTACAATAAAGGCCTTTGATTGCATTAAGGGAGCTTCTGGTGACAAATCTATACGAGTCAACTGGTTTTCATAGCCGATTGAGTGGCGGACGACGCCCGAAGACGCACACAGTGCGCGAAACAAATATCACTACAGCCGGTACTATGACTGTCCACTTTAACTATTTCACATATTGTTCATGAGCATGAGCATTTATAACACCAAACTGTCGTTGGTGTTATAAATGCTTTGAATTGGTGTTCCAATTTTATATTATAAAGTCAACTAAAATCAATTTGCAAAATAATTTAAAGAAAACCCTAACCGAACCCCTTGACTTCCCGTCAAAAACTCCGTGGGAGAGGTTGAGCTTCCGTTCTGTACGTTAGTAAAGATAGTCTAGCCCAAAAATTAACTCCCCTCGACTAATTATGATTGTTTCAATGTGTAGGAGTAAACAAAAAACTCATTGTGACTTTTTTATTGAGTGCGTTAGGCAATTAGACTAAGGATTAGACTGTTCCGCGTTCTAATATGTCAATTAATCGTGAGATAAATCCGAATACTGTGAAGTACGCGTCTAATGTATGCCGTGACACGTCTGCTCTGTCGCGCGTTCGTGTCATTTATGCACTAGTTGGTCAACAGATCTGGCCTTCGACATTTTGACAAGCAGGTAATGAATGATCAATGACGAAAAAACTTGCATATATCGAGAATAAACACCTATATATTTTGCTTGTGAGCGTAAACCTAGGCGTGGGGCGAGCAGTTTTGAATTAGATGATCTATACCTACCTATACAGGGTGACTTTTTAAACACCAGCCAAATTTTTGGAGCAAGTTCAGTCTATGATACTTAACCACTTTCTATAAAAAAAGTTATTAAAAATCGATAAAAAATGTTCATCCTCCCATACAAAATCCGTTTGGCTGAGCGCTGACTTGTATGGGAAGACGATTTTTTATTTTAGTTTTTTGTTGATTGTATTTATGTATTACGTAGTTCAGTATCATAGACTGAACTTGCTCTAAAAATTTGGCTGGTATTTAAAAAGTCAGCCTGTGTAAATTCTGTGTCGTCGCACCGCTTTAATTAAATGCCTTGTAGTAACCGTTCATCGTTGCTGCCCACAAATGCTTTCATTGCTGCCCGCAAATCCTACAGGTGGTTACGTTGGAATTTAGTTGTAAGCGCGGGTCACTGCACTAACCTTTGGGCGCATGGAATCATTTACAGACTTCCTATTTTCACGGTGTTTACCTGTTTGTAGAGACATACAAAAGTGTGCAGTCGCTCGGGCGATTTGTATGGGAAAGTCGAATATTTTTGTTTGCTTTTTGAATGTTATTTTAATTTCATTGTGCTATAATGATCTAGTAAAGGCCGTGGTTTAATTTATTACGGGTATGTCCCTTCCACGTTGTATAACTAGAGTATTTGTATTTTCCAACAATTTCGGTCGTAGTAGCTTCATGTAAAATTACTGATGGAACTAGTAAAGAATTGGGGCATGTGACACATTTACCTGGCCCACCACCTCGATCTAGTTAGGTCAGGCACATATCGGCACCCCCCCCGCCCGGGTTCTCATCTTGTCGCGATGGGGGGGCTCAGTACCTGCGGACTGCCTCATCCGCAGGGAAGCCAAGAGGAACCCATTGCCCGGGTTGAGGCTTAGGCCTCCCCGGGCCCGGAGGAGGCCATTCCTGTTGGGAATGGCCTGGCTGTGAGAGAAGGGGGTTTACTCCCTACTCTCATAGCCGTGGTAGGGGTCGCGGGGGAAGAGGAGTGTCGGTGTGTCGTTGCCGCTCACCCTATCCTCCGCGACCAAGCGCGGCCGTGGCGCTTGGCACGGCAACGGTGGGGCCGCAGGGGAAGAGGAGTGTCGGTGTTACGTTGCCGCTCTCCCTATCCCCTGCGGCCGGCTTGGTGGGCCCCGGTCACCGTTAGGTGGACTGGGGCAGGACCTGCTTCTGCAGGCCCCAAATTATGAGGGCTGGTTGGACGGTGGAAACGGGATTCCATCGTCCAACGGACAGCCCTCCGGAGTGGAAGGCAGGCGCGTGTGCGTGTCAGCGCGCCTGTTCTTGTCGGGCCGAGAGGCCAACGCGACGGTTTCTCCGGCCCCTCTGATTCAGCAGAGGGTGCCGTGAGGCCGTTGGCGAGCCGGGGCCGCTAGGATAGCGGCCGGCCGCGCCGGGGCTGTGGAGCAAGAGAAGCACACGGCCCCGGCCGATAGCGGCTGAGAGGTGACACCGCGGAGTTTTTAGTGGTAACACCACATAACCTTACCGGTGTCCCGTAACAGGTAAGGTATCCGAAGGGATTTTCTCCGCGTCAAAAAAAAAAAAAAAAAAAAGGCACATATCGGCACATGTAGGGAAGCGCCATAAATATTCGTAGAAGGACCTATTTTAGAAATATCCTTATATTCTTTCATAGTTTTGCGCGTTTTTGGTTGCGTCCTAAGCTGTAGGTAATTCGGAGGCCTGGTTAAGAATTCTGATCTTTTTAATATATCAGAAATATTATGTACAGGTGGTTGGAAGAATGAAGCAAGGTTGCAGAAAAACGCGGGATGCAGGCCGCTTTTATAGTCGGTCTAGTAAGTAAGGTCTCGGTAAGTCCACTGCTGGACATAGGCCTTTTAAGGCCTATGTCAAGCAGTGGACTTTCTGTGGCTGATAAAATTTTCCCTATTCTCTAACTAAATTACTTATTTTTAGGAATGAGGGCGTTGTAATAATATTTAATCTTAAGGCCATACCTAAATTTTCCGGGGTCCAGTGCTGCCCCCATTTAAAATAAATCATTTCAAAGAAAACGGAGACATCATTTAAAATTGAGAGTGAGAACGTTAAGGTGAAGACATAAGAGAAACAGTGTAATCGAAGTGATTTTGGGCAAATATTTTGGCTTAAATATAGAACGTGAAGTTTTGAAATATTTATATACTGTATAGGATATCCTAAAGTGTTGCTTTACGATTGAAAATGCTTGCTTTTAGTTTCTATTCACATCCAGAAATAATTTGAAAAGCGTCGATCTGTTATTTTTTGGGCAAATTTTTTATCATTATTACAAATCCATTTTAAACCTATACTGGATATATTTGTGACTTTAGTTTGTGTCTATTATTCAACATTCCAATAGTTGGAAAAAGTAATCAAACAATTGAATAATTTAGAAAAAAGAATTTACGCCTACTGAAAACATGAAAACGTCAAAACTATATTTGCTTGCAAAAACTATCAGGCGCAAAAGCATTCGGCGGCGCTGCGTTGCCGATCTGTGCAGCGTTTGTAAACGCGGCGTTGTTGCCAGCTCGTGCACGTTTCGCTACCTAACCTACGAGTATTGTGATATATTTGATGGAAAAAGTCATAATGTGATAATTTCGAGCTGTTGTATATTTGATTTTAAAAAAATGGGTAATGTTTATTTTTCGTGTATGTAAGTGGCCAACACTGGTGTCAGATGTTTCAAGCTGCCTTAAGGCATCAGACATAGCTTGACGACTGCCATACAATGACAACCGAGACCAACGGCTTTTAGGTGCTTTCCGAAGCACGGAGGAGCTCGAGAAATTTTTGTATCACTTGTGGTCACCCATCCAAGTACGGACCACACCCGGGGTTGCTTAACTTGAAGTAGCGGCGTTAGGGTAGGGCGCGGTTGGGCGACCGCCCAGGGCACCAGATACAAAGGGGTGACAGGGGGCGTTTTTGGGCAAGGGGGGTAATAATAAATATATAAATAGCGGCTGGTTAATGGCGGCAACTCCTAAACTCTTATTTGTATGCATATTGTAAACGAAGGGAGGAAGGGGGTGGGCCCTTCCTCCCTTCGTTCACAATGGAGTGGCAAATTTTAAGAATTCTATATCGTACTTGCACCCCTCCCCCCGTCGGCAGAAATAAATCCTATAAGATTGAAGCCTAACTCAGAGTCTAAATTGCAGTTTGAGGGGGGAGGGGGGGGGGGAACTCGCCCGGGCCGCTGGTAGAGCTAAAACCGGCACTGTTAAGAGAAGAAATAGGCGGAACAGTTTAAATTATTTGACTTTAGTTTTACGACCGGCCGGGCGGCCGCCTGACGTCAAACCTCTTTGAGAATGTATTTGTTCCAAAAGTTTTACAACCGGCCGCTGATCGACGTTAACCCTGCTTAGGAATACAATTGTAGCACGAGATGTCCTTTAGTTGCCTCTTACGACATCCACGGAAGAGACATGGAGTAGTCCTATTCTAACCCGTTCCGGGTTGGAATAGGACTGGACCACACTGGAAAGTTGAACAAATAGAATAAGTATAATAGGTAGGTACTCATGTTCATTTTGTAAGTAGTAATCTGATATGCATTCATCTGAATTGCAATGTTTTAGATTTTCTATGATTTTAACCGCGCGGCACACAACCAAAGGATTTGACTCAGTACCTACATTGCGTGAATGTATAGAGTTATATCGATTCAGAGACGTCATTGTTTAAATTATACCTACTGAAGTTGTTACAACAAATAATCCAAATAATTAAATTCGTTTTGTTTTTACCCGACTACGTCGAACGAAAAAAGAGGTTCATGCATGTGTTTCGCCGCTATGCATGTATGGTACGTGTTCATTTGTTCCCTCGGCATAATGATGATATCCATGGAAAAAAAATACACGTGTATATTAAATACACGTGTATATGTATCCAAGTTTTTCAAAATTTCTGAAGGCCGTACCTAATTTTTTGGGGGTCCAGTGCTGCCCCCATTTAAAATAAATCATTTCAAAGTAAACGGAGATATCATTTAAAATTTGAGAACGGTTTGTGTTGGTATGTATTAGTAGTTATTGGTATGTGTTGATAAGTATTGGTATGTGTTGGAGATAAAATATGAAGCATTGTAAGATCTAAAACCTTTCCTAATTTCATAGGAAAAGTTAAGCCTATATGATATATCCATATACAAAGTAAAGAGGAGTAAACTTGTCTAGTTTTATTTACCCTATACTACTTACATTTTACCTCTTTACTACTTACATTTTTAACTTTGGTTCAATTATGGAAATTTACAGATTTAATGTTATGTAAATACTAAAGTTAATTTGTATGAGTACAATAGCCTCTCGGCTTATCTATCAGACAACACCGTCACACTCACGTTCTTTTCTTTCTCTTTAACATTCTATATAATCCTCGCTCACACGTATATCTTCATGAAAAATTCTCCTTTAAAGTTTTTGATAGCCGTCGTCGTTCGTAGTGAACCACTTCTACAGATCCCAGATCACATTCCTCACAGACCTACGCGAAGTCCTTCGCTGTGCTCGCTGCGCGTTTATGGAACGCTTTACCAGTGGAGATAAAATGTCTCAATTATTAGGCTCCTTTAAATCTAGACTTGAGTAATATAAAATATTTATTTATATATTATATGTAGCATATTCATTAGGTATGTATGTAGTGTATTTGTAGCGTTTAAGCTTTATCATTATACTTGTTTTTTTTTTCATTGCTCTGTACGTACTTCTGCCTTCCTACTAAATTTGTAACTATCCTCTGCCCTACCTACTGGTTGACTGGAAGAGATCCCTTCTGGGATAAGTCCACCATTTGTAATATCAATTATTTTATTATGTGTAACTATCGCTGATGTACAATAAAGGTTTTTAAATGAATTGTAAAATTATTACCATCATAGAAAGCCTTATACGTCGTATAAGATAATAATGTTTATGTGAAACCATTTTTTATCTATTTTGTCTCGTACAAATTCTTTAGATAGTAAGAGAAAAGTTGAATTATGTTTTAATTTCTATTTTGAAAAATTGTTTCGAAAAGTATTTACTGTGTTTCATTTAACATCAACTAAACATACCCTGTATTAATTATTTATAAAAATACAATAGGGGTCATCCCTATTGTATTTTTATAAAGATAGTTGATGTAAAATGAAACAAAGTGAGTACTTTTGCAACATGTAAATACTCAACGCTTGTGCAAAGCATGTACTGGTCTTAATTGATTGATATTTAATGCACAAGACTATTTAATTGTAGCGAAAAGTAACAGAAATGGTTGTTTTTTTACTGGTGTGACTTTCGTGGTCAGATTTTTTCAGCATTTTATATCTTTATCAATGAGAATCAATAAATTAACAGAAAACAGATTTTGACTAGTGTTTCGCATGCATCATGATTTTTTTAGTACGGTACTTTTTGAATTTTTGAAATCCGTTCATAAATGCAGAAGATATTCAATATTTTATTGGACCCGATTTAAAAACACGCGTCTGCCAGCCAAGTAGTGATGACGTCACTCCGGACCATACGGCACGCCACCGCCGCGCGCCGTCCGCCCGCAAATATCGTGGTTAGTGGTCAACACTGTTGGTTTTTTGCATTGTTTCGGTAACTGTAATAATAAGTAACAAATTGAAAGATGGATTTGAAAAAGGACTATCCATAAATCAGTATTTTATATATTTATGGGTACGGAACCCTGAAAATTAGTTAATCGTAACATTTATTGCAGGTTAAAATACAGTTGTCTCCTGAACTATGCATGTACCTACGTAGGTAGATAGGCGTTCAGATAACCCAAACGTTTACTTTTAGATTTTAAGCAATGGCCGATGGGTTATTAAAAGGCTGTACCAGGTTGAATTAGATAAATCTAGCAATAATGAGAAAAAGAGATAGATAGGTACCTATAATATAACCTATTTCTATTGATCGTTTAGGTAGGTAGGTACATACTTAATTAATACTAAATAAGTACTATAATATGTCAAAATGATCTTCGCAACAGTAAAAAGTACCTACTCTTGCTTGCTAGTGGATCTCTCTTCATAACAATGATCCACTTTTTTATAGTTTTTTGGTCCGTTGGAACACGAAAAAAAACGGCCAAGTGAAAGTCAGACTCGCCCATGAAGGTTCCGTAGCAGCAAGTAACATAATATAAAAGTTCATGTAGTTCGTTGTAACTTTGATCGATGTTTTAATGATAGTGTATTTTTTTTTAAGTTATTTGCGGTTTACGATTTATGACGTATAAAAAAAAACTACTTACCAGATCTCGTTCAAACCAATTTTTGGTGGAAGTTTGCATGGTTATGTACATCATATATTTTTTTAGTTTTATCATTCTTTTATTTTAGAAGTTACAGGGGCGGGGGGGATACACACACATTTTACCACTTTGGAAGTGTCTCTCGCGCAAACTATTCAGTTTAGAAAAAAATGATATTAGAAACCTCAATATCAATTTTGAAGAGCTATCCATAGATACTCCACACGTAAGGGTTTGATAAAAAAAATTTTTGAGTTTCAGTTCTAAGTATGGGTTCCCCCCAAAATTTATTGTTTTTTTTTCTATTTTTGTGTAAAAATCTTAATGCGGTTTACAGAATACATCTACTTATCAAGTTTCAACAGTATAGATCTTATAGTTTTGGAAAAAAGTGGCTGTGCATACGGACGGACAGACAGACAGACAGACAGACATGACGAATCCATAAGGGTTCCGTTTTTTGCCATTTGGCTACGGATACCTAAAAATTGTTTGTTTGGAGTAGGTACCTACTATTAGAATTAGAATTTCATTGTTCCGGATTTTTTTGTTTAAAGCAATATATTTCTGGCAACAAATAAGTTGTTTGAATTTAATAGCAAATAATGTTTTTACGTCAAAACATGGGTATATACATTTGTATTAAATTCTCGTAAAAAGAGACTAAAATAGTCAATCTTATAATCTCTCTAAAATATTTTGGGCGAATCTATAACGTGAATAAGTCTGTGTGTAACAACTAACGACGCGCAAAAAACTTTTTGAAAAGTGATATCTGCTTGCCGTCCATTGTATGTAATTCCGGTTTTTTGATAGATGGCGCTGGCCATGTTTCTATGTGTGCACACTCACTGTGCGTATTAGGTTGTGCATGTGTGAGTGAAAACAAGCGAGGTCATTTGCCTATCTCTTCGCCTTAAGCTTTACTACGCACATTTACGAAAGTAGTAAAGCTTAACGTTCTCATTATAAACTGTAAACAGTAGTTCATAAAATACTTTGAAGGATTATCTAGGATTTGATTGTTGCAAAATTTTAAATGATGTCTCCGTTTTCTTTGAAATGATTAATTTAAATGGGGGCAGCATTGGACCTCGGAAAATTCAGGTACGGCCTTAATCTTTAAAAATACGTATTCCCATTTTCACGGCCACCGGCACGCTAAACGTGGCCTTTGGGTCTTGCGCCCCCAGGACCTGTTTACCCTGTTAGGGATAAATACATAATAGCTTATATTTGTGCATCTTCTAACCTTGAGCTGTGTGGTTCCCGAAAGAGTAGAAAAGGATCACTCCAAGTTGTCACGTGGATGTTGTAGAAGGCGACTTAGGAAACACAAGCTAAACAAAGCTTATAAACATCAATGAGACCTCTCCAACTCTCTCGAGTAGGCCAAATCCTCTGTCTGCGTAGGCTAATATATTGCTCTGGTTGTACAGAGATGGTCGTTATCCTGCAGTGGAGAGTAAACCTAATGATGATGATGATGCATCTTCTAAAACATGCTCTATAAATAACTTGATGTTTGAAACTGATTATATTTATCCATTGTGATCTTGTTCTTTCCTATTATTTGCTTTATGTCGTCGGTCAACGTGCACTACATTTCCTATTTCTGGGGTACCACTCGGTAATCGCTATCTGATACTTGGGGAAACTTGTTTCTTGACATGGACTGAATCAACCTTGAATAGCCGTGAATAAATAAATATATACGGACAAATCACATAAATTGAGCTAGCCCCAAAGTAAGTTCGAGAATTGTGTTATGATGGGATACTCGGGGAACTCAACGATACTAAATTTTATAGCAAATAGAATTATATAGATAAACATCCAAGTCCCGTACGACGAGCTGTTGTACATTTAAGGCTTGAAACTGCGTTAAGCGGACACCCGCGACGGGTTCAGTCCGTCTCTGTCACAAACGTGCGTCAAAAGTGCGACAGAGACACGTGACCCGCAATGGTTTTAGCTATCTCTATCGCACGTAGAGTTTGTGACAGGGACGGACTGAACCCGTCGCGGGCGTCCGCTTGACGTAGTTTCAAGCAGGGCTTGGAATACCGTTAAAAATCTGGTAACGTTAATTCTGTCAAACGGCGGCGGTAACGTTATCAGCAAAAAAGGTAACGTTATGCTGGGTAACGGTATTTTTCCCACTATTTACCGTTAATCAGATAACGTTACCATTGATATTTGTTTTGAATAAAAGTGCTTTGTTAGGAGACTAGCGCCATCTGCGTGTGATCTCCACAGACACGGGCAAGATTATCGATTCATCGATATCCCGCCCTGCGCGGATTGTCTTTGCCCGACCAGAAAAATAATCATTGTCTTTACGTCAAAGTCTCAACTGACATTGGGAATGTCAAGTTGCGAGCGAGGCCTTTGAAAATGACGGGTGTGGTCCGATCGCGATAGCCATGGCGGCATTAATCTTGTATTTTTGATATATATAGCGAATGTTTCGTGGAGAATTGTCGTTAATTGTTTTGTGCCCAATTTGTTTGGAACGGCGTGGAGCCGAAATTATTTGTATTACGTAAAGAACAGTGATTTGTGTCAAATGTACAACGCGTGCCATGCGGCCTTATAAATTATCAGTTTTTTGACTATTGCCCGTCTGAGGCGGAAGTGTTTGTGAATTTACTGTAAAAGGAACTAATTGTGGTGGCGTGAATGCCCATAAACCTATAAACAGTGATGGGTGATTGAATCGGAGTGAGGGACATTCCATGTTACGTTCCGCTGTAAGGTTATGTGAATAAGAAGTGTCAAGAAAAGGAAGAAACCTTTGGTGCTTGTTGGAGTGATGCTATAGAAGTGGTGTTATAAATACGACGTATTCGTTTGGGGCGACATACATGAGCTCATGGGGAGGTTAGTGTAGGGACCACATTTTCTGCACCACTGACTCGGGATCCATGGAGGGACCTGAGGCCGTCGCCAGCCCTGAGTAGGACTTAGGGCTCGACGCGAAGGCCAGGCGAGGCTGCCTGAAGACTGCGTGGACGCGGTAAGTTTTATAATTAGTGTAATTACTCTTAATTAGAATTAAGTTCAACTCATAATTAGGTTAAGTTAGGTTAGTAGGTTCCCTGGACCTTATCCAGGGTGGTAGCAGACTGCGTAGGTTTGTTTGTGTGTTTGTTTGTTGCCGGTGGGATTGCCGGACTCGTACCAAGAGCGTAGTTACAAAAATATCTTGGTATCAGAACGTAATCTTAGCTAACTGCGCCCACAATATTAACGGTAAAAGGTATTGTTAACACTGTATTTCTTTTCGATATTTGACAGAATAAATTGATGAAAGTTTGTCTAGTAGGCTACTAGAGCTATTTATATAATATTTTACAAGTATTGAAAAAAAGTATCGTTACTAATATCGTTAATTGATAACGTTATAAACTGTATTATCGATACCCCTTATAAAGTTACCACAAAAATAACGTTATTTACCGTTCCTTTTAGTGTGAATTTGGTATCGTTAAAAAGCCCTGGTTTCAAGCCTAAAAGAGAACTTTCCATATTCTCGAATAGGACATATTTAGAACAAGACATTTTGAGAACAAGTCATTTTACGAGTGCAGGCAGTTTTAGCGTTCAATATCGACTGAACCGTTATTCCTCGCACATCCCACGGGGGTAGTGGCGTAAGGTAATACGGTTTGTCATACGCTAAGTAACTCATTTCCCGTTGAAATCGTGCTTTTACAGGGTATGTTTTTGCATTCTGTTGGACTTTGATTAAAGGGATTGTATGAATGCAACTTCGTTTTATGGGTTTAGATGAGTGAGCGAATCAAGCGAAGTTCTCAGAGTCTGTTTGAAAAATAATAACTCAACGATACTATACTTTATAATACATACATTTATACAATAACGTCTTTATCCCTAACGGGGCAGACAGAGCATTTTTGGTCTTGTGGCTCTAAGCAGACAGAGCCCAGGGCCACAAGCCACAAGACTCAAAGGCCACTTTTAGCGTGATGATGGACGAGAAGGTAGAAATAAACGGGCAAGTGCTAGTCGGACTCGTACATGAAGGGTTCCGTACCACCGTACAATGTTTTAAAACGCTGAAGAAACACGTTTCTTGTATGACGACCTTTTAATTATTAACTTTATCTTATTTTTAGTATTTGTTGTTATAGTGGTCATATAGTAATACATAATCGGTGAAAATTTCAGGTGTCTAGCTATTACGGTTCAAGAGATAGAGCCCTGTGACAGATCGAGTTAAAAACGCTGAAAAAAAACACGTTTTTTGTATGACGACCCCTTTAATTTTCAACGTTTTTTTAATTTAAGTATTTGTTGTTATAGCGGCCACAGTAATACATAATCGGTGAAAATTTCAGGTGTCTAGCTATTACGGTTCAAGAGATAGAGCCCTGTGACAGACGGACAGACAGTGGAGTCTCAGTAATAGGGTTCCGTTTACACCCTTCGGATACGGAATCCTAAAAAAGAAATAAAGTCACTAAATAAATCACTATTTTGATTCCTTTTAAAAGTGGTTCTCAAAGTTGCTAGCCGCATCGCCTATTTGCATTTTAGCCCACCCCCTCGATGGGCTTCTACGATCTGCGCGAGAAGAGAAGCAGCTGGTACATTTTAAGTTTTTCTTTTCTCCTTTTATAGAAAAGCAACTGCGCTGCGATCGCGTTACGTATACTATTGACCTTGTAACAAATTGTAGCTTAATTCCTCTGTTATTTAGGTAATAATTCACGCTGCTCCTAATTCCTCGGCTGTCTGCGTCATCCAACTGGTTTCGGACACATAACACGTACCTATTTTTAGCCAAGTATTTGACAAATAAAATATTTTTCAAGACACGGAACGAAACCAATTTAATTATTAATTCGCTAGTAATAAATAGGACAATGTTAATTCGTATTACCCACGCGGCGCTAAAAAAATTGGATGGAGGAGAGACGGCTTTGTAAATTTTACGTTTGTTTGTAAAACATACTCGTACGCCAAATGTCGTTTAATATACTCATATCGAACCTAAAAAAAAAACAATTTTAAAAATAATAACATTTACTATTTTTTTTTTTTTTCTGTATTAAAAAGTTTGAGATCATAATTTTTAAACTTATCGATAAATTAGTTTCTGATTTTTTTTAAATTGAAAGGACATTAAATGTCTTCCTCTTCGACTTCTGCATAATATTTGCTGCAAATATAAAAGTTGTAGTAATAAACAAAATCTAAAACATTACTAATCAGAGGCTGAAAAAAATAGAAAATTAGCGCACTTGTTTTAGATTTTGTTTATGTCGGGTATGTATTTTATACCTTACTCCACCGACAAGAGCAAGCTCTTAAGTTAAAGAAGAAGATGTATTTTGTGTCAGGTTTTAACAATTAGTTACTTCGGACACAGAAGACAGTAAGAGTATACAGAACGGAATCTCCTAAGATACCGCGCAATATGCGTCCCCGTTACCCGTCCCCGCACCTCTTCCCTGTTCTCGCCTTGTCTCAGGGCGAGAGCAGGCGAACACACACTGCACGGCGCACGCGGCCGCACAAGACGCGGGGAGAGGTGCGGGGACGGGGAACGGGGACGAATATTGCGCGTACCTTAGGAGATTCCGTTCTGTATACTCTTACAGTCTTATTATAAAACAAGGATTAAAGATAAATCGAGTTTTAAAGTTGATCTAAACCAAGTAACAAGGAACATCTTATTATAAAACAATAATATTACAAACGTAAACAAAATTTTAGGTTACCGGGAAAATATGACGATAGACCACAGACTAGATATAGAATTAGGTTATCAAAGTTCAACATTGCTGCGTTCCATTTATTGGTAATGCAATAACTTTATTTACTGTCAATTATATATTTTTTATTATTTAGATCAATAAATAAGAGGTCTTTGGTAAAATTAGTTATTTGTCATAATTTTAATTAAATTATTTTATAGATTTCTTCCTTTTGAAATAAAATCTTTTCGAAGAAATTATATTATTATGAAAAACGGATCCGTCTTTGTTGGAGGTTTTATAATGAAACACAGTTTATCGTAGGTTTAACGTCTGTTACCCTACTAAACCCAGACATAGTTAATACGGGACTAAACCAAGATTAAGGTCTTTTTTTATAATAAGACTGTTTCTGCCTTCTGCGCTTCTGTTTCAAGTTCTGTCGCTCGCACGCTCATTGTTATGTCCTGTCAATCCTGTAATGGTCTGGTCTTTTATGGACTGTCGCAATGTCGTGTATTGGACTTGGAAGTATTTAAATTAGGAATGGTATATGTCCGATGTTGAAAAATAGCCCCATCAAAAGTACATCCTAGTAATCGGTACTCAATTGAGTGTTTCAACTACAAAAGCCTGTGTGCTTCCTGGCCGAAATCAACATGCATTTTTAATCACTTGATTGATATTTACTTACTTCAAAAGCCTGTAGGATTCGGCCGTCGTACCGGCGGCTGAAACGTATTGGGGTTTGGAGTGCGAATTTTTAACTACAAAAGCCTGTGTGCTTCCTAGCCGAAATCAACAGGCTTATGGAATGTCGCTGTTCAACCTGTTAAGAATGCAATGGGGTATTTTATGATTTTTTTTTTAATCCGCTTACAATTAAGTAAGTTATAAGGGAAACTGTCACGTAACAGAAAAAGGATGCACTTAATGGCTTGTGACGTCACTGCACTGCCATCAGGTTTCGCGCGTAGATTGCTTGCGCGTAGATGTCCCCACTACGCTCCCACTTTTCTTCAAACCCATATTTCAAATGCTAATTGATGCTTTATTTAATAACCTATTATATATCTTGCTGTTTTCAGAAAAAGGCTTCTCATTCTATTTGTTGTTTCGTATATAATATTGCCCAAAACAATCGCAGGCAAATACCCTATTGTAGCACGAGATGTTTGTCCTTTAGTCGCCTATCACGAATCCCCATCAGAGTCCTATTCCGGGACGGAAACCACACGATGATTTCAATGGCTACGAGTATAATAATTGCAGTTAACCGCAAGCCGCTCGGAACCCATTTCCACCTAATCACCTATAAAGCCGTTGATATTTCACGCTACGCCACTATTTACAATTAATTTATTTATTGTGTAGATATTTCACGCTACTCCATTATTTGCTACTAATTTATTTACTGTTTATTTTCACACGGTTCATTAGGAAAGAATAAATAATTTGGCGTTAATTTTTAATGATATTTGCATTATTTTATGCCGCAGCGAACGCTTTTTGACACACGCATTCGCTGTACGCGAAAGCGATGGCCGCACATTCGAATAATTATTCGGACGAATAAACGTATGAATAATTTATGGCATCGGACATTATGCTCAGATGCTTTTTATTGTTCTTCATAGCACAATAAAGACGCTATAGCAGTGCAGCGAGGTAAACCGAACACTGTGGTGTAGTTCTGTACAGATACATACAGATGTATTATCACGTCTTTGTCCCTACCGGGTTGAGACAAAGCCTGGGGCCGTTAGCACAATTAATAAAAGTACTGACGTACAGAACGGAATCTCGCAGCGTCCCTGCAACTCTCCGGTATAGCGCCATACCTTTGCCGTTAGATTTGGGTCTTTGGGTCTACGTCGAACGGGCGTGTAGTCTTGTGTCAATGTATGGATATGACTTAGAGGCCTTCGCTCAGCAAACAAAATAGAAAAAAAAACAATAAATTTTTAGATTTCCCCATACTTAGAACGGAAACTCAATTTTTTTTTCATCAACCCCATACCTGTCTTTGGATATGTCTTCAAAAATGATATTGAGGTTTCAAGTATAATTTTTTTCTAAACTAAATAGTTTGCGCGAGAGACACTTAAGTGGTAAAATGTATGTCCCACCCCCTGTATCTTCTAAAATAAGACAATGATAAATAAAATATATATATGATGTACATTAGCATGCAAATTTCCACCAAAAATTGGTTTGAACGAGATCTAAGTAAGTAGTTTTTTTTAATACGTCATAAATCGTAAACCGCAATTTACCTTTAGAACTTTTATATTATGTATGTTCCTTGTTGCTATGGAACCCTTCTTGGGCGAGTCCGATTCGCACTTGGCCGCTTTTTGCCTGCTTGACTCGTTTAGGCTGAAATTTTACACTTACACGTAACTTAAATGTCATTTCTTTTACAAAAAAGAGCAATTCGTGCCATTTACGGTTTAGGATCGAGAGACTCACTGAGGGAATTATTCAAGGAAATAGGTATACTTACCTTTGCATCACAATTCATATTTGAAAATATAATGTATGTAAGGAAAAATATTTCCATGTTCAATAAAGTGATTTTACAGATAGAAATTTACGTAATAAGAATGACTTAGTTAGCCCGTATTACAGGCTGAATACAGTCAGTAAGTCTTTTATGGGGAAGTGTATACTTTTTTATAATAAATTGTCAGAATCGGTCCTTAATATGCCAGACAGAAAATTCAAAGCTTATGTAAAGAAAGTACTTTGTGAGAAGGCTTATTATAGGACCGATGACTATCTTAAAGACAAAAAGGTCTGGCTTGAGCTTGGCGCGGGTCCCTCTTAAAGGTTTGTATACTTAGACATGTCATAATTTAGGTACATTGGTACATACTAAATTTACAAATTGACATTATTTAAAATTTCGTAATTCTTATAATTCAATTTAATTATGACATAATAAACAATGTAATCTCTGTCCATCTATATAACTAAGTTTAAGTTTTTAGTTTGTTAGTTGACGTCTTTGGAGAAAACGTGCAGTGCAGTTTGTTGCCGCTTCTTCTGCACTTGCGCCTAGGAAGCGGCGTAAACTTAGCTTTAAGTAACGATTTGACGTCAACATTTGTGCAAAACAAAACAAAGTAACTATTATTAAGAGATATTATAAATATCCTATGATAATAAAGATATTTTGAATTTTGAATTTTTTTTGAATTGCAATAATACGAAGTCATCAAATAGGATGCTTCTTGAAGAGGATGATCTTCATTTCTGGTCTGGGAGAAAAGAAAAAACATAGAATGTTCCAGCTGCTACTCTTCCCGTGCAGATCGTAAAAGCCGATTGAGGGAATGGGCGAGAATCTGAATCATATGAATAGGCGATGGGGTTAGCAACCCATCACTATTATGATTTCCCTTTTCCACCTTCATGCCCACCATTACGCTAAAAGTGGCCTGGGCTTTACCGCCCTTGGCTCTGTCTACCCCGTTAGGGATAAAGACGTGATAGTGTATCTGTAAAGAGGATGCTGATGGAGCCGAAGGTGGCCAATGGAACTGAATTAAGAAACGACGCAAGCCCATTGAGTAAGGATAGTTCCATTCTCCCATTTATAATGTGGCCGTAACAACAAATACGAAAGTTAAAAATTTAAGGTCGTCATCAAACAAGAAACGTGTTTTTTCAGCGTTTTAAAACATTGTACGGAGGTACGAAACCTTTTATGTACGAGTCCGACTCGCACTTAACCGGTTTTATCCTGTGTTATCCTTCTTTTCCTCTATATTTGTGATTTATGTTCATACAAGTAGATAAAATAGACTATATCATATGAATGACGAGCGAAGCGAATGATAATTTTTATGTTTTTAGCTCTTACGAAATGTAGATATATTTTTATTGTAATGAGGGGTCTTAGAAGCAAGAGTAATCTTGATTTCAATAGGCTAACTGGTTCGGTACAGTCAATCCTCAGAAACACTACTTTCTTATGAAACTGCATTTAACACCAACTCTAGAATACCGAAAACAAATCAACTGTTCTGAACAGAATCATTGAAATGTTACTATATTTACCTAAAATCGGATGGCTGGAAGAAGCCTCTAATGGGATTGGTCCACCTTTGAACATACCTAACTTTACTTTTAATTGTTGTAATACACAGTTATATCCCTATTTATCTTATAAGGACTGCTGAAGCAAAGCGCAATGTTATATAATTTTGTACAGAATTTAATATTTTTTGTGTATCACATATTTTTAGTTGCCTTCCCCCCATAAATATATATCGCAAAACATACTGAAACTATTTCAAGGCTGGATTTAGAAAATGATACTAAGGAACTTTCCCCTAGAAACATTCGAAATATGAAAAAAAAATTGGCTTTCCATATAAACTCTGATCAGCTGATCGGCCAACTTGTATGGAAGGCCAAAAATTATTTTTTATATATCGATATTATGTTTCTAGGGGAAAATTCCATAATATCATTGACCGAATTCAACCTTAAAATAAATTCAGTATATATATATACTTATATTTGGTTAGACCCGATTATATTTTAAAAACTAAAGTCGATGTATGAAATTTGAACTGATCGATCGATCAGTCCGATAAAACTTTAAGGAATTTCGTGTGTATAAAGGGAGTAGAACATTATGTAGGCTTGATACATAAGTGCAAAGTGCAGCGGTCGAATGTGGGCTGTCGATGCATTAAAAATTGATCAAAAACGTCTTGAGGCAATGGTCTACCTATTTTAGACTAGGTACCAATACCACATCGTTTATTTAACAAGCAAGGGAAGCTAAGAATGCATGTAAATAATCCATATCGGGTTTAAGAACTACAACTTATCAAAGTTATAAATTACCTATTTGGTAACCCTCCAAAATTGATTTAGTGAAATGCATTGCAGTTAGTATTGTCTTGTATTGTATAGTATTCTCTCATTTAAATGTCACCACCCGCACCCGTAGCGGGTGGCGGCCAGCGATTGGGGTAAAGGCAACGGCCGCGCGTTTAGTAAAGTCAGTAGGTTAGCTATATTATATATTAGAAATAAGTAAAGATTTTTTTACAAAAATAAAAGTGTCTTTTTTGTTACGGTTTTATGTTTTATTAATGATTCTGTTAACAATCATTTCAATATAGCTAGGGTAGGGGGTGCAAATCAACCTGTACATCAACAGGCAACAAAGTCGCTTCCCGCCGCGCCGTCTGTCCCTCTACTCCCTCTGTATTTATGTATATTAGCGTAGATATTCTAATCTACTCATCGGATTTTGATGCAGTTTTCCTCAATAGATATAGTGATTCAAGAGAAAGATTTACATGTATTGTTTTGTTTGTTTTTCGTGTGTGTAAGTGGCCAACACCAGTTTCAGATTTTTAAAGCTGCCTAAAGGCATCTGACATAGCTTGACGACTGCCATACCACGATGACAGTCGGGACCAATGGCTTTACGTACCCTCTGAAGCGCGGAGGAGCTCGAGAAATTTTTATGACACTTGGTCACCCATCCAAGTGCAGACCACGCTCGGCGATGCTTAACTTGCGAAAGCGCTAGCAATGCGTTTTCCGACCGGGCCACCGTGCTCCCCATGTAATAATACTACATGTATAATACATACATACTCGTGCGAATTATGTAAATAAAGCCATACAATTTCAATTCAATTAACTCTTAACAGAAAAAAATGGTTGCCAATTAATTAGGTAACTAGATAAGCTACGCTTTTGCAAATACGAATGTATTATTGTTTTTATGCTGAAGTCGATTATCATGGCCCTGTTTGGAGCTTTTTATGCATTCAGAAAAAAAATATTCTGCGGTTTCGTGCTGATTTTTTTTAAATTGTCGTGATTAAAGCGGGGGACTTGCTTCGGCGTTATAGATCGTCCAATTTAAAAGTGCTCACCCCCATTCCTCTGTTTACGCTCACAAGCAAAATAGGTTTTTATTCTTAATACATAAAATTTTTATTTTCGTCATTGGTCATTGCAGTAGAGGAGTGATGCTAAAAACCTATTGGATTTTGAAGATTAGATCATATAAAGTATAAAAGGTAAAAATAATGTGTTCGTTTTCAACGGTGGGAGAAACATCTACAGTTTTTCAAAAATGTTAATACATTACTCAAGTGCGCGTATAAAATTATACAGAGGGTTAAGCTTGCAAGGGCCGCGTCCACGGACACGCGGTGCGGCGTGCGATGCGGGCTGCCAGGCGGGCCGCCAGGCGGGCCGCCAGGCGGGCCGCCCCGCGCGGACGCGGCCCTAGTCGTGCTTGCCCAAATTCTGACCATTATTTGGAGGGGTATTCTTAATCTGATGGTTTAAAGTATAACCTTTTTAAACAGTCAGATTAAGAAAATAATATATTTTTGTAAAAGATTTTATCCAGAGACCAAAGTACTAGTCAAGACAGATCAAATGAGCTCAACATGAAAGGTTTTCGTCGTTTTATTACTGAGTTCCTATGGCTCCCGGGTTAATCATCAGATTAACTTAATGATTACCTTTATATTGTACTGTCATCCTGACATGACATGACTTTTGTTTATCGGACGCTTTCAAGTAAATCCCAGGATCCCTCTCAGGCTCCCCAACTATTGACCGCTTGTCAAAATGCTAAATCGCCAGATATGTTGACTGACTGTAAATTACGAACGCACGACTGAGGGAGTTCATTTTTAGGGTTCCGTAGACCACAAGGAACCCTTAGGTTATAGTTTTAGGCTAGAAAAGTGTGCAACTGCCGGCACCAACGGCTCCACGGGTCTTCCAAAGCACGGAGGGGCTTTAATATTTTTGTGCCACTTGTGGTCAGCCATCCAAATCTGGTCCACACCCTGGGTTGGGACCACACCGAGCCACTGAGGAGCGCCTCTATTTACATCTCACCTACTTTGATAATAACTGTGACTTATCTTCTAGCTGTGTGTATTGCGTATTGCACATGAGTGCTTCAAGATAACTGCCAGGGGGAATGAATACAGGATCACGTCTTAATATCGGGGAAAACAGAACCAAGGCCACGCATAATCGTTGGCATAATCATCATCGTCAGCTTTCAGGGACCCACTGCTGGGCATAAGCCCCCTTCTGTCTGCGCCATCTTAATCTGTCCCTGGCCATTGCAATCCAATTCTTGCCAACATCGTTGGCATACAAAAGAAAAGTTGACATGCATGTAATTAATAAATTACATATTATTATTAGATTTAATTTTACAATGTTTGCTGAGCCCTGCATGATGCATATAAATGACTAAAACTAGAAGACGAGTCCTCCCATTATGTTAATAATCTTCTTAGTCTAAGCGCATTCCCGGTTGCATCCTCAGCTGTGCTGCTTCGGAGCCCGGGGTGCGCTTACCCGCTTTTTCTTCTCCAAATATAATATGCATGTCAATGGTCACCCACGTATGCCAAAGACCTTGCAAAATGGAGAAGAAATAGCCGAAACACTTGAAATGAATTGACTGACGTCAACCCTCTTTGGGAATGTATTTGTGCGAAAAGATTTACAACCGGCCGCCGCCCGACGTTAACCCTCCTTGGGAATGCAATTGTAGCACGAGATGTTTGTGATTAGTCCTTTAGTCGCCTCTTACGAAATCCACAGGAAGAGGATGGAGTGGTCCTATTCTAACCCGGAACCACACGGGTTAATAATAATAATGATTTATTGTAATACATTTTAAATACCATCATACACAATAGACTGACTAGCTTATATAAATTATCATAAATTAATTAATTTTGCGTTCTTGATCTATATCTTTACTAATAATCTACCACAAGATTTAAAGGTCTCTAAAGCACCTGTGATAATTCCAACTGATTAAAACATTAATTATAGGAGAGGCCTTGAGTTCATCAGTGGACTGATATAACTACGATGGTAAAAAAACTAGAAGACACGTTTAAAAAGAATAAATTAGAAGTAGTAATAAATTTCTGTGAACAGTGCTTCCTATGAACCATACGAGTATCTACGAACGATGTTTTATATCAACAAAGTTTTCGGCGAAAAGTGCTGAGTTAAAAGAGATTTTCTATTAGCCTTGCTTTCTGTATATAGAAGTATCGTACAAGTGTTTTTATATTATTCAGCATCGCCGATTCTGCGGCGTTCCGTCGCTCTCTCTCGCTCTAGCAAATGACGGTTCTAAGCGACAGAAAAGGATAGCAGCATATAAAACTGCTGTTCCGTGACGACAGATGTGTCCCAACCCCTAGGTTCCACACTCGGCTAGCCCTTTGTTGCCTTTGATTTTTTATGATCTGCACGGGAGGGGAAGCAACTGGTACATCATGTTATTTTTTTTATCATACCATGGTAGCCTGTGAGTACTAACTAAACAGTGTTCTAAGTAATAGCAACACGAGTAAATAATACGTAATGAAGATAATAAACGTGAGACTTGTTTAAACAACAATTTTATTGTTTCAGTACTGGTTGTTTGTGGTGGTGTTACTCGGTTCTGGGATATTCTTCGCCGTCATCAACCTGTATTGGAAGAAAGGTGAGCAAACACTTTATACATATACAGGCTGACTTTTTATCCACCAGCCAAATTTATGGAGCAAGTTCAGTCCATGATACAGAACTACTTTCCATAAAAACAATTAACGAAAAACTAAAGTAAAAATACACCTTCTTATACAAATCAGCGCTCAGCCAAACGGATTCTGGATGGAAGAACGAAAATTTTTTATTGATTTTTAATAAAAAAATTTATAGAAAGTAGTTAGTAGGTAGCAGTATCATGGGCTGAACTTGTTCCAAAAATTTGGCTGGTGGTTAAAAAGTCACCCTGTATTTTTGCACCCCCTAACTATCTTGGAATCAGAATCATTATAATAGAACACAAAACCGTAAGAAAAAAAAAAAAAGTTTTTTGTCTACTTTTTTTCCTCTCACATTTATAATAAATGGCTAAACACTGACTTTACTATACACGCGGCCGTTGTCCTCCCCGCTCACCGGTCGCCGCCCCCCATGAGCACGGTAGCGGGCGGTGACATTTAAATGACTGACGTCTTTGCTTTTTATTATGAAACGAGATATACAGGCTTACTGGTATTTATCGCACAACCTTTTTGGTGTAAGTTTAGTCCATGATAGATAATGAACTACTTTCTATAAAAACCATGACAGACCTTGCATCAAAAAGGTTATGCGTTAGATACCAATAACCCTGTATATGACAGAATATGTATTTTTTTGTTTCGCTTTAAGAGTACTTTCCTTGAATAAAGGTTCAAAATTTTAAATTACGTGGTTCAAAAGCACCCTGTATAAAAACATAAACATAAAATGGACAAGTCTATGTACTTTCAACAGCGTTGTACTCGTAAGTTACCATTCACAACACGCACATTTATGCGACCGTCTCTACTTAGAGTCAAACCAGTCGAGTCTCTGCACAAAAAAAAGAGCGGCAAATTCAAAAAATCTTACTGGTAACACAGCATAGTGCGAAAAATGTAATTTGATACTTGGTGTTAATATTTATTTCAATCATATGTCAACGAAAAATCGTCGGTCTGTATTATACAGGGTGACTTTTTAAACACTGTCCAAATTTTTGGAGCAAGTTCAGTCCATGATACTGAACTACTTTCTAAGAAAAATATATTAAAAATCGATCCAAAATTTTCTCTCATATTATATATCCCATTTATATTTCTCCCATACGAAATCCGTCTGTCTTAGCGCTGATTTGTATGGGAGGACGAAAATTTTTTATCGATTTTTAACAACGAGATCTATGTACTTACGTACTAGAGAAGACGCTACATACAACAGTAGTGTTCTATTCATCATAGGCTATCACTGTTCACCTCACATTAGTCACTCGCTAGCAATACGCGCATAATACACTCCACGATTCATTAAAGAAAACACTGTCAACTTAGTCAAAAATGCCTTGGTGTGTGTTGAGATACTGCACTAGTAATTCAAAGAATAAAGCAAAATATAAAGGAATAACTTTCCATCGGTAAGTAACTAGATTTCATTGATTGAAAATTAAATACGGACTGCCAAATTTCGGCTGCCATAATGTATGAAGTGAGTGAATGATCTGTCAACCGATTGAATAATTCGTCATAGAGTAACAAAACAGAAGTGAAATGTAGACATCATAAATATGCCTACATTTCACTTTCTTCATGGATGCATCGAAAAACTATTTGTTTGCTACTCAGTTATTAATGTTTGTAAAACGTTTAAAAATGTTTATATTTATAATTTTTATCTACATATGCTATAAATGCTTTACAAAAGTTTCCTAAAATCCTATAAATCCTTTATAAAATTAAGTCACATCTCGTAACGTCTCACTAGAACCTCCGAGGGCTCAAAAGTTTTGTATGTGGGGGCTGTACGCCTACATTCTGTTACAAAAACCTACAAAATTTCTGAGCCCTTTGAGGTGCCCCGCGCAACTTGAAACTAATATCAGATTTTGGATCCAAGATGGCTGCTTACACATTTTTGATGTTTTATTATGTTTGTCCCTATAATTCTGTTTCCTCGTAACTACTACACGGCTAAATAGATTTTGATAAATTATATGTGGTTAGATTCATCTTAATCACTTGAGTGTCATAGCACAGAATAAATACCAGTAGTAGTCATAAGCTATATTAAAATTTTTGGAAAGCATAATGGCGGATTTTTGGCGCCCAATTGCGCAGCATACGTGTATGATTATATAATACATTTAATACATAGATAGCTAACAAAGAAAAAAAAACTAATAGGTATACAAGTACAAGAAATCACCTTCTTCTAGTGCAAAACATTATGTAAAGAATTTAAGTAAGAATAATAAAAGGTTACCAATGAAACAGATATGTGCAGTTTAACTTTTACCTTTATAAATATGATAAGAAAAAAAAACAAAGAAAAAACACATTAAGAATGCAGCCGCCTCCCCTTCCGTGAAGATCGTAAAAGCTAGTCGTGGGTCTACAATCTAAAAATCTATATAACCATACAACCATCCATACACCCATCCGTACATCCAGCCATACTTACCAACATTCGCGTTTGTTAAAATATATGTAGGATTTAATTTGAACCACGTACTCGTAGGTAGGTAAAAATATATTGACCTTTCTGTACTACTCTCGTGTTTAGTCTATGAGAATGAAGAATGAATGAATAATCGAATCTGGGACATGGCCGTGTAGGAAGACGCCGAGTCTATATATTCATGTCGATGATTTTTAATATCTTTTTTTTTATAGAACGTAGTTCAGTATCATGGACTGAACTTGCTCCAAAAATTTGGACAGTGTTTGAAAAGTCAGCCTGTATAATGTTATTAAGGCGAAGAGATAGGCAAATGACCTCGCTTGTTTTCACTCACACATGCACAACCTAATACGCACACTGAGTGTGCACACATAGAAACATGGCCAGCGCCATCTATCAAAAAACCGGAATTACATACAATGGACGGCAAGCAGATATCACTTTTCAAAAAGTTTTTTGCGCGTCGTTAGTTGTTACACACAGACTTATTCACGTTATAGATTCGCCCAAAATATTTTACAGAGATTATAAGATTGACTATTTTAGTCTATTTTTACGAGAATTTAATACAAATGTATATACCCATGTTTTGACGTAAAAACATTATTTGCTATTAAATTCAAACAACTTATTTGTTGCCAGAAATATATTGCTTTAAACAAAAAAATCCGGAACAATGAAATTCTAATTCTAATAGTAGGTACCTACTCCAAACAAACAATTTTTAGGGATCCGTAGCCAAATGGCAAAAAACGGAACCCTTATGGATTCGTCATGTCTGTCTGTCTGTCTGTCTGTCCGTCCGTATGCACAGCCACTTTTTTCCAAAACTATAAGATCTATACTGTTGAAACTTGATAAGTAGATGTATTCTGTAAACCGCATTAAGATTTTTACACAAAAATAGAAAAAAAAACAATAAATTTTGGGGGGAACCCATACTTAGAACTGAAACTCAAAAATTTTTTTTATCAAACCCTTACGTGTGGAGTATCTATGGATAGCTCTTCAAAATTGATATTGAGGTTTCTAATATCATTTTTTTCTAAACTGAATAGTTTGCGCGAGAGACACTTCCAAAGTGGTAAAATGTGTGTGTATCCCCCCCGCCCCTGTAACTTCTAAAATAAAAGAATGATAAAACTAAAAAAATATATGATGTACATAACCATGCAAACTTCCACCAAAAATTGGTTTGAACGAGATCTGGTAAGTAGTTTTTTTTTATACGTCATAAATCGTAAACCGCAAATAACTTAAAAAAAAATACACTATCATTAAAACATCGATCAAAGTTACAACGAACTACATGAACTTTTATATTATGTTACTTGCTGCTACGGAACCTTCATGGGCGAGTCTGACTTTCACTTGGCCGTTTTTTTTCGTGTTCCAACGGACCAAAAAACTATAAAAAAGTGGATCATTGTTATGAAGAGAGATCCACTAGCAAGCAAGAGTAGGTACTTTTTACTGTTGCGAAGATCATTTTGACATATTATAGTACTTATTTAGTATTAATTAAGTATGTACCTACCTACCTAAACGATCAATAGAAATAGGTTATATTATATTATCTTATTTTATTATATTATAGGTTATATTATATTATCTTATTTATTATATTATTATATATATACCTATCTATCTCTTTTTCTCATTATTGCTAGATTTATCTAATTCAACCTGGTACAGCCTTTTAATAACCCATCGGCCATTGCTTAAAATCTAAAAGTAAACGTTTGGGTTATCTGAACGCCTATCTACCTACGTAGGTACATGCATAGTTCAGGAGACAACTGTATTTTAACCTGCAATAAATGTTACGATTAACTAATTTTCAGGGTTCCGTACCCATAAATATATAAAATACTGATTTATGGATAGTCCTTTTTCAAATCCATCTTTCAATTTGTTACTTATTATTACAGTTACCGAGACAATGCAAAAAACCAACAGTGTTGACCACTAACCACGATATTTGCGGGCGGACGGCGCGCGGCGGTGGCGTGCCGTATGGTCCGGAGTGACGTCATCACTACTTGGCTGGCAGACGCGTGTTTTTAAATCGGGTCCAATAAAATATTGAATATCTTCTGCATTTATGAACGGATTTCAAAAATTCAAAAAGTACCGTACTAAAAAAATCATGATGCATGCGAAACACTAGTCAAAATCTGTTTTCTGTTAATTTATTGATTCTCATTGATAAAGATATAAAATGCTGAAAAAATCTGACCACGAAAGTCACACCAGTAAAAAAAACAACCATTTCTGTTACTTTTCGCTACAATTAAATAGTCTTGTGCATTAAATATCAATCAATTAAGACCAGTACATGCTTTGCACAAGCGTTGAGTATTTACATGTTGCAAAAGTACTCACTTTGTTTCATTTTACATCAACTATCTTTATAAAAATACAATAGGGATGACCCCTATTGTATTTTTATAAATAATTAATACAGGGTATGTTGATAGTTGATGTTAAATGAAACACAGTAAATACTTTTCGAAACAATTTTTCAAAATAGAAATTAAAACATAATTCAACTTTTCTCTTACTATCTAAAGAATTTGTACGAAACAAAATAGATAAAAAATGGTTTCACATAAACATTATTATCTTATACGACGTATAAGGCTTTCTATGATGGTAATAATTTTACAATTCATTTAAAAACCTTTATTGTACATCAGCGATAGTTACACATAATAAAATAATTGATATTACAAATGGTGGACTTATCCCAGAAGGGATCTCTTCCAGTCAACCAGTAGGTAGGGCAGAGGATAGTTACAAATTTAGTAGGAAGGCAGAAGTACTTACAGAGCAATGAAAAAAAAAACAAGTATAATGATAAAGCTTAAACGCTACAAATACACTACATACATACCAAATGAATATGCTACATATAATATATAAATAAATATTTTATATTACTCAAGTCTAGATTTAAAGGAGCCTAATAATTGAGACATTTTATCTCCACTGGTAAAGCGTTCCATAAACGCGCAGCGAGCACAGCGAAGGACTTCGCGTAGGTCTGTGAGGAATGTGATCTGGGATCTGTAGAAGTGGTTCACTACGAACGACGACGGCTATCAAAAACTTTAAAGGAGAATTTTTCATGAAGATATACGTGTGAGCGAGGATTAAATAGAATGTTAAAGAGAAAGAAAAGAACGTGAGTGTGACGGTGTTGTCTGATAGATAAGCCGAGAGGCTATTGTACTCATACAAATTAACTTTAGTATTTACATAACATTAAATCTGTAAATTTCCATAATTGAACCAAAGTTAAAAATGTAAGTAGTAAAGAGGTAAAATGTTAGTAGTATAGGGTAAATAAAACTAGACAAGTTTACTCCTCTTTACTTTGTATATGGATATATCATATAGGCTTAACTTTTCCTATGAAATTAGGAAAGGTTTTAGATCTTACAATGCTTCATATTTTATCTCCAACACATACCAATACTTATCAACACATACCAATAACTACTAATACATACCAACACAAACCGTTCTCAAATTTTAAATGATATCTCCGTTTACTTTGAAATGATTTATTTTAAATGGGGGCAGCACTGGACCCCCAAAAAATTAGGTACGGCCTTCAGAAATTTTGAAAAACTTGGATACATATACACGTGTATTTAATATACACGTGTATTTTTTTTCCATGGATATCATCATTATGCCGAGGGAACAAATGAACACGTACCATACATGCATAGCGGCGAAACACATGCATGAACCTCTTTTTTCGTTCGACGTAGTCGGGTAAAAACAAAACGAATTTAATTATTTGGATTATTTGTTGTAACAACTTCAGTAGGTATAATTTAAACAATGACGTCTCTGAATCGATATAACTCTATACATTCACGCAATGTAGGTACTGAGTCAAATCCTTTGGTTGTGTGCCGCGCGGTTAAAATCATAGAAAATCTAAAACATTGCAATTCAGATGAATGCATATCAGATTACTACTTACAAAATGAACATGAGTACCTACCTATTATACTTATTCTATTTGTTCAACTTTCCAGTGTGGTCCAGTCCTATTCCAACCCGGAACGGGTTAGAATAGGACTACTCCATGTCTCTTCCGTGGATGTCGTAAGAGGCAACTAAAGGACATCTCGTGCTACAATTGTATTCCTAAGCAGGGTTAACGTCGAGCAGCGGCCGGTTGTAAAACTTTTGGAACAAATACATTCTCAAAGAGGTTTGACGTCAGGCGGCCGCCCGGCCGGTCGTAAAACTAAAGTCAAATAATTTAAACTGTTCCGCCTATTTCTTCTCTTAACAGTGCCGGTTTTAGCTCTACCAGCGGCCCGGGCGAGTTCCCCCCCCCCCCCCCCCCTCCCCCCTCAAACTGCAATTTAGACTCTGAGTTAGGCTTCAATCTTATAGGATTTATTTCTGCCGACGGGGGGAGGGGTGCAAGTACGATATAGAATTCTTAAAATTTGCCACTCCATTGTGAACGAAGGGAGGAAGGGCCCACCCCCTTCCTCCCTTCGTTTACAATATGCATACAAATAAGAGTTTAGGAGTTGCCGCCATTAACCAGCCGCTATTTATATATTTATTATTACCCCCCTTGCCCAAAAACGCCCCCTGTCACCCCTTTGTATCTGGTGCCCTGGGCGGTCGCCCAACCGCGCCCTACCCTAACGCCGCTACTGCAAGTTAAGCAACCCCGGGTGTGGTCCGTACTTGGATGGGTGACCACAAGTGATACAAAAATTTCTCGAGCTCCTCCGTGCTTCGGAAAGCACCTAAAAGCCGTTGGTCTCGGTTGTCATTGTATGGCAGTCGTCAAGCTATGTCTGATGCCTTAAGGCAGCTTGAAACATCTGACACCAGTGTTGGCCACTTACATACACGAAAAATAAACATTACCCATTTTTTTAAAATCAAATATACAACAGCTCGAAATTATCACATTGTGACTTTTTCCATCAAATATATCACAATACTCGTAGGTTAGGTAGCGAAACGTGCACGAGCTGGCAACAACGCCGCGTTTACAAACGCTGCACAGATCTGCAACGCCGCGCCGCCGAATGCTTTTGCGCCTGATAGTTTTTGCAAGCAAATATAGTTTTGACGTTTTCATGTTTTCAGTAGGCGTAAATTCTTTTTTCTAAATTATTCAATTGTTTGATTACTTTTTCCAACTATTGGAATGTTGAATAATAGACACAAACTAAAGTCACAAATATATCCAGTATAGGTTTAAAATGGATTTGTAATAATGATAAAAAATTTGCCCAAAAAATAACAGATCGACGCTTTTCAAATTATTTCTGGATGTGAAAAGAAACTAAAAGCAAGCATTTTCAATCGTAAAGCAACACTTTAGGATATCCTATACAGTATATAAATATTTCAAAACTTCACGTTCTATATTTAAGCCAAAATATTTGCCCAAAATCACTTCGATTACACTGTTTCTCTTATGTCTTCACCTTAAATTTACAGTGACAGTGACCTACATGAACAAAATATGTCACTTTTAATCAATATAAAAACATTTACTTTATTAATAGGCTCTTACTACCTTTTTATTGTTTAAGTTTTTGTTTTTAACCCTAGTTAGAGATAGAGGTTATAGATTTGCGTTTCATTTTGAACACTAAAAAAATTTCATACGATTTTTTTCAAGTGTCAAGATAATTTAGGTTATGTACAAAATAAGGTTAACAATCAGTTTGACAGATAAAATTGTTGCCATATATAGAATTCAAAAAAAATGCTCGTGCAGACTCGCTGGGCAGATTCTAGTGCGTTTCTGGGGATTTATTTTTGACGCGGGCGGGAGTCGTACAACAAAATCGAATGAATAGTGCGAGCGTATCTAAAGTCCTGCAATGTTCAGTCGCTCGTAGCTCTTGTAATCTGATTTAAAATGAGTGGTCTTGACCACTCGTTAACGCTTGAAATGTCACAGAATCCTTCGCGTTGTTTGTAATGGAGTGTCCGGTCCGTTTTATGCTGCTTTTTATTGATATTGTATTTTTTTAAAAACAATTGGCAATTTTTCTAAGTTTTCTATATGTATAAAAGAATATTATTTTCCGCTAAAGGGATGGTTTAAAAAATACGGTGTACGGTGTATTTCGTAACGTAACAAGAAGCGCGAGTGGTGTGGTCACTTGGTGAAGTTCTTTTGTTTTGCTGAGTCCCGCCGCGTAGGCATAAAAATATATCTCCTGTTCGCATACTAAGCTGTGCAGCTTTGAAGCTGCGACATTCCATAAGCCTGTTAATTTCGGCCAGGAAGCACACAGGCTTTTGTAGTTAAAATTCGCATTCCAAACCCCAGAGCGTTTCGGCCAGTCGGACGGCGGAACGGTTCGGTTTACTTACTCCAAAAGCCTGTGGGTTTTCGCCGGAACCCCACAGGCTTTTGGAGTAAGTAAATATCAATCAAGTGAGATTACAAATACATGTTGATTTCGGCCAGGAAGCACATAGGCTTTTGTAGTTGTAACTCACACTCCATACCCCAGAGCGTCCTGTTTGTTTCCGGCCGAAACGCTTTGGGGTTTGGAGTGCGAATTTTAAGTACAAAAGCCTGTGTGCTTCCTGGCCGGAATCAACAGGCTTATGGAATGTCGCTTTTTCGCTTTGGAGCCCGCGCGGTGTGCTTTCCTGTTTCGGAAACTATATGAAGCATAGCCGCTGTAATAATTAAAAAATTGCTATCAATTTAGGTAGCTTAATGGGCTGTTGATTGTACATGACTGTACTATATTACCATGTTATTATAAAACGCGGACTAACTTTGTTACTAGATTTAAATCATTATCCGCCCAAATCAAGGTGACATTTACGGATAAGATAGTGGCATTTTACTACATGTCAACATATTTAGGGGGTGGATAATGGATTAAAATTTAAACTAAGTAATAAATAAGGGTTTTATAATAAGACGGTCGGGCATCGAAAATAAAAAAAGGAGCTTTTCAATTCGAATGTATATGCTTCTTTATTACTGTCAAAATGTGAATTTGAAGCAAAGTTACACATGAGGAAGTTTTGGAGCGAACGGCCGGAGTTCGAATGTACTTTGATAATTCGCCGTTTGTATGCACCCGTATGCATCTCATCGTACTCTATGTACTTTACCCTAAAACCTTATGTTAAAATTTAGTAAAAATCGACCTCGAGTTATCTTTTTAATACTTGTATTACACAGGTAGTAAATGCACGGTCGAGTCGTCATCATTATCATCGTCGGCTCTCAATGACCCACTCCTAAGCATAAGTCTCCTTTTGTCTGCGCCACTGAATCCTATTTCTAGTCTTAGCTATACTTAAAGTCAAATCCGGCACGTCAAAATAAACAGTTTTTCGTATGTAGTTTTATACCAATGTTGAAATCACGAAAATTAAAACGTCGGTTAAGCGAACCGATGGAAGAGTAACTTCAAACATTATTATCGCATAAATCGGCCTCACGAAATTTATATACAATAATTGTCGCATGGTATGTTTAGCCGAGTGGTTCCCGGCAGAGTAGAATAGGACCACTCCAAGTCTTCCCGTGGTGTCTTAGAAGGCGAATTAGAGAACACAAGCTAAACAAAGCTTCTAAACATCAATGAGACCGTTCCAACCCGTCTGGCCCGCGTGGAGAGTATAGGCCAAATCCTCTTACTGCTCTAGCTAATACAGGCTGACTTTTTATCCACCTGCTAAATATTTGGGGCAAGTTCAGTCCATGATACTGAACTACTTTCTATAAGAAAAGTTATTAAAAATCGATAAAAATTTTTCGTCCTACCATACAAAATCCGTTTGGCTAAACGCTGATTTGTATGAGAGGACGAAAATTTTTATCGATTTTTAATAATTTTTTTTTAATTAAAAAAAAGTTCAAAATTAAAGGGGGTCGTCATACAAAAAACGTGTTTTTAGCGTTTTAAAACATTGTACGGCGGTACGGAACGCTTCATGGACGAGTCCGACTCGCACTTGCCCGTTTATTCCTCTCTGTCTGAACTGACCCTAAAGCAGTTTCTTAATATTGAAATAGGATTATAGTGGGTCTATTATTTTTTTCAAATATTTTGCTCAAGGCAGGTAGTTTAGAAATATATCTATAGTCAGGGCATGTTTAGAACCCCGTTTAAATAATAATATGACTTTACTTGCTTTCATTAGGTAGGGGAAAACACCTTCTGTTACTACTACATTTGTTAAATATGAAAGTAAGGTGAGGAGCAATCAGATCTATAATACACTCAAGACGGCAACAGAAATACGTTACGATAGTTTTTTTTTATAGTTTATCGGCAACAGTAGGGCATGAAAGTAAGGACTCTGTAATATCTTTAGAAATATAAGCAAAAAAGGTGTCGAGCTCATTAGCCGCCTAATCGGTGTTTTTTCGATATGGCTCTGCCCATCGTGTTCTTGGGCGGCCTCTTTTTCTACAGCCATTTAACCCTTCCACCGCGAGACTTTATATCAGTTGTCGTGCTCCCAGCGGGAGGAATTGTGAATATCCATAGGCACAAAATGTTTGTCGGATTAATCCGACGTTCGCGGTTAAGGCCATACTTGAATTTTCCGGGGTCCAGTGCTGCCCCCATTTAAAATAAATAATTTCAAAGAAAACGGAGACATTATTTAAAATGTTGCTACTACCAAATACTAGATAACCCTTCAAAGTATTTTATGACAGTTTACAGTTTAAAGTGAGAACGTTAAGCTTTGAATGAATGAATGAATGAAAAACTCTTTATTGCACCTAAAAAATAAATTAAAAATAAAAAAATAACAAAACACAAATATATATACATAGGTACAATGGGCGGTCTTATCGCTGACAGCGATCTCTTCCAGACAACCAGTGGATGGAGAGAAATGTAAGCACGTGAAAAAGAAACGGTGGCGCAAAGAAAACGATAAAATGAGATTAATAGTTACATAAATAAGGCTACTTTTAAATTAGCATATATCAATACACTACACGTATAGGTATTCTATAATATACTTACACATAAAAACTACATATTTATAATACAATATATCTACATATATAGGTATAATTTAGTATACATAAATATATAAATACATATACTACAATTGCTTTAATAATGTACGATTACTCAGCTTGATAGACTTCTTTAAGTCTGTTTTTGAAGACAGAGACAGATTGTGCGCGTCTGATAGACTCAGGCAGTTCGTTCCACAAACGCACAGATTGAACTGTGAACGAGAGGTCGTAGAAGGATGACCGATGCATCGGCATACTGAGCATGAGAGTATCTGAGGACCTCAAGGTACGTGTAGGATGGTTACAGCGAAGGAACACGAAACGTTCTTGAAGATAGCGTGGGGATGTGGGATTGAATAATACATTATATAGTATAGAAAGGATATGAGTATTCCGGCGAAGACGTTTGGGAAGCCACTTGAGCTGGGATCGAAATTGAGAAACATGATCATACTTGCGCAAACCAAAAATAAATCTTATACATACATTTTGAAGTCGCTCAAGCTTGTCAAACTGGTCCTGTGTGAGGTCAAGATAACAGGCGTCGGCGTAGTCTAAGATAGGAAGCAAGAGTGACTGAGTTAGCGCAATTTTAGTGGCAGTAGGCAAAAAGTTGCGTAGTCTTCTAAGCGAAGCTGCCGCCCCGAACAATTTACGGCTTACAATTTCCATCTGAGGTCTCCAAGACAACGTCTGATCAATAGTTAAACCTAAATTTTTAACACTTTCAGAATAAGGAATAGTTACACCATTAAGTTCTACGCTAGGCAATGACAACCAATCAACTGACGCTAACATATGGGAGCTTCCCATTACTATGACCTGCGTTTTGGAAGGGTTGACTTTGAGGCCATATGCCAGGCTCCACTCCGCAATACAGTGTAAATTTTTATTTGTTGCCTCAATCGCATCAGGTAAATCATATACAGTTGCTTGAGTATATATTTGGAGATCATCGGCATACATGTGATAGGGAGAAGATAAATAGTCTGAGACAGAATTTATAAAAATTGAAAAAAGAAGAGGAGATAGCACGCCGCCTTGAGGTACGCCAGAAGACGTGCTACACCATGAGGAATAAGTATCCCCAAGGCGAACACGCTGCCGACGACCGTACAAGTAACTGTGAAACCAGGCAATCGCTGTTGGAGATATGTTAATAGAGCGCAATACTTCAAGTAGAATCTCAAAATTTACGTTATTAAAGGCATTGCTGTAGTCAAGTAAGGTAAGTACTGTCAATTTCCCTTCCTCCATGCCATAACGCACGTCATCCGTTATTTTGAGGAGAGCTGTTACTGTGCTGTGACCTGGGCGAAATCCAGACTGCATTGGATTTAATAAATTATTTTTTGCAAGGAAACTACAGATCTGTGACTGCACAAGTCGTTCAAGTACTTTGGAAAGAAAGGGGAGTATAGAGATAGGTAGTCAGACGAGGATTTAGGATTGGGCTTTTTGGGCAATGGGATGACGATGGCTTCTTTCCAGATAGAAGGGAACACTCCATTTTGTATACAGGTATTTAAGATATGACAAAGGATAGGGAGGATGAGGTCTAGAATCGGTACCGACATGCTTCGGCTTAAACCATCAACACCTACTGCATTGGATGTAATCGATATTACGCTCTTTTTAACATCACAAGCAGTGAATTGTTTGAAAATAAATGGATCGTATTCAGGAGTTAAAACAGCAGAAAGATTCTTTAAAGTTTTGATTTTATTTGAATCATCCATTGAAAAAGAAGCAGAAAAGTGATCATTTAGAGAATTAATGTCTCAATCTTTTAGAATAGTGTCGGTTTGAGATTTGCCAACTCCAAGGGATTTTAGAAATTTCCACACTTTGGCTGGATCTTCATTCTCAACCGACTTGTGGATGTGGCGACGTTGAGCATCCCTAAGCACTGTATTGCAACGATTTCTAGCTTTATTGTATTTTTCTTTATTTACGTCACTGGGACAGCGTCGGAACTTGCTTTTCGCGCTGGCTTTTTTGTGCATTAAGGCTTTGAGCTCCGGAGTAAGCCATGGCGCTGGTGAATGTTTAATTTTAACAGGCCTTAGTGGAGCATGAACATCGTATAACCGAGTTATCGAAGAATTAAAAATAGTGACCTTATCATCTACAGACTCGGCGTTATATACCGGGGACCAGTCAATGTTTTCTACATCTGCAAACAATTGTTCTTGATTTATACCACTAAAATTACGCAGAGGAACCATTTTTGTCTTAGATTTGGGGGGACGTAATTTATACGAAAGAAAAATTAAATCGTGAAGAGAAAAACAATCAGCAGGGTATTGGCCATGCTTGACAACATGCTGAGTTGATGAAACGATAATAAGGTCGAGAAATGAAGGTCTTTTTCCAGGAACATGATGAGTGGTATTAAGAGGGAGAATATTCAGGTTGAAGGAGGAAATTATGGATTCTAGTGAACGAGAGCGATTGTCTTTTTTGACTAAACATGTGTTAAAATCACCCATAATGATGGTGTGATTGTACAAAGGAAGTAAAGGTTCTAATAGACTTTCAAATGAAGAGAAGTAATTAACACTAGAAGAATTACTATAATAGACTCCGAGTAAAACTTTACTGTGTGAAAGATTAATTTCAATAAAAAGATGTTCACCTGCATTTGAAGGCGGTGGCTGTGCAGACATACTAACAATTGAGAAAGGAATGTGTGAGCGCAGATAGATTGCTACACCACCACCAGCTCTGTCAGCTCTGTCGTTACGAATAAGATAGAATCCTGGTAACGGAAACAGGGTGGAAGGGAGAGAAGGCTTTAGCCAAGACTCGGAGACTAGTATAGCATGAATGTTTTTATTGTCAAATGACGCAAACATATCAGGGAAGTGAGCCGGAATACTTTGGGCATTGATGTGTATAACATTGAAATTGGTAGGTACATCAGAATACTCATTGTCCAGAATGTCGCTCAGGGAAGGCAAACTCGCAAAACTGTCTTCACTGCAATCACTGTTCTGAGATGAAGCAGTTAAGTAATCGTCATTGTCACTATTGATTTCACTATCTAGCAATTTAAACATAGTAGTACAAATATAAAAAATATATTATAATATAAAATATAAATAAAATAAATATAAAAAATAAATATATAAATTAAAGATTTTATTAAACCCAGAGGCGAAGCAAACTCCACCCACCAGCTGTGTTGAATAAATCGGAACGCAATAAAATACATAGCACGCTAGTATTCAAGAAGTTCAAATCTAGCTTTGTTTTTAGGTTACGGAAAGAAAAAAAAGAAAAAAAAAAAATAACAAAGTAAGTGGAAAAACTACACATAAAAAACTATAAACTATAAATTACTATAAACTACGATTTCTAAACGTTATTACGACTGTCATTGTCAACAATCACTCACTGACATTTGACACAGTTGACATTTGTTTGTCATAGACGGAGAGTAATATTACTTATTAGGAACTACAAACCAATATGATTTGAAAAACACCCTACCTACATATTACAGTAACAAAGTTATTCAAAAAGTGAGATACAAATAAGGTAGCTTAACAAATAAATAATACTAAACACCACACGAGCAACGCAACGCCGCTATCCAGATTATAGGCCACAAACTATGGCCAAAGTCACTCACTTCTTAAAGCCGCTCACAGCGGGTCCCTTGCCTTTCGGCGCGGAGACCGCCTCTTTTGCAGCCTTAGCAGCTGTGCCGGCTGTTTTCGTGTTTTTGCCAGATGATGCTACACCGATTTCCTCAAGCTCAGCCATACTCGTCACTCGATGGCGCGCTCCATCGGGTCCCAAGACATATACAGTGCCTTCGCGGGTCCAAGTCTTGGCCACTCCAAACTTCTGTCGAGCAGCCATGAACATATCGTGCCTCGGCTTTGTAAGAAACTCGGACAAAGTAATATTCGAGCCCTTCAAATTTGCCTTGGCATTCCACATCTTGCTGCGAACTGACATGTCTCGGATTTTTACCAAGACTGGCCTAGGTTTGTCTTCAGAGGCAGTCCGGCCCATCCTGTGGCATCGAGAAATGCTATCAGTTGAAAACTGCTTCACTTTTAGTTTGCTCACTACTGCTTCCACAACAATCGATGCAACATCTTTATGATTGGATTCAGGCAACCCATGAAACAATAGAAATTTTCTACGACCGGCCATCTCCATATTGTCAGCATTACGTGTCAGTAGATGTACCTGATTCTGAAGACACTGCAGGGCAACCAGCACCAGAGCCTTGAAGTTGGAGAAGTCTGCTGCCAATGCCGCCACAGTTGTAGAAGGCTTCTGAGGGATTTGTGACTGGAAATCTTCCATTTTACTCAAGAACATTTGCTCAAGCTGTGCCATACTCTGTTTGATTTCCTCCATTGTGTATTGAGTGACAGTGATTGTGCAATTTAAAAGAAGTGCTTACTCAGATCAGGAAAACAACACAAGCTGGCAGGTAGGGGGACACTCTGCTTTAATTAGACATTCTATTTATTATGCCCAATTTAGGTTTTAGTATTTTAAATATAAATTAAAAGTAAGAGTATCTTTAAGAGGTGTTTTATTTTACACCTACCACCCAAAAAAAGCTTTACTACGCACATTTGCGAAAAACGGCCACTTTTGGCAAATGTGCGTAGTAAAGCTTAATGCTCTCATTATAAACTGTAAACAGTAGTTCATAAAATACTTTAAAGGGTTATCTAGGATTTGATAGTAGAAAAATTTTAAATAATGTCTGTTTTCTTTGAAATGATTTATTTTAAATGGGGGCAGCACTGGACCCCGGAAAATTCAGGTACTAAGGCCTAAGGCCTTAAGGGGTTAATATTGAAGGCTTTTTTCGTAGTCTAATTTTCTTCTCTTCGCATAATATATATAGCCCTGCCACTATTTGTCATGCTGTTATCAACTGAGATATCGCCAGACGGTATCTCCTTACCTATGCAATGAAAGCTGTGTCATCTGTATCGCCAGATATCGCTGTAATAGTAGGAATTAAGATGAGTCATAGATACTATTTGTTTTTTCATAGCATGCGCTCATTTCTTTGCTTCGAATGTTCTAGATGCCAGCTTGAAAAATCTGACTCCACTGTTGGCCACTTACAAGAAAAACAAGTTCCCAAAAATATTTGTGAATGTCTAATATGCATAAAGCATAAAGTACGTATATGCTTAATTAATAACCAGATTGTGTGGCCATTGGAAGGACACTGTCAGCATATTGTGTGGGTCTTTGAGCGTTTACAGCGTTTACACTCTACGCCGCAGCGGCGCGGTGCCGCGCAATTGGATTTTGTTACCGTCGATGGTTTAAATTTGATTGGCCGAGTAGTACCTATGATGTATGTTGAAAAGGAAATTAAAATTTTTACATTGCCTGATGACACATTCATATTTTCACCCATTCGCTCGATCAGCTCGCCATGTGTCGTAATGAGAAGCAGCTGATGCGTTCTACGTTTTTCCTTTTCTCCCAGAATAACATAGAAGGCAAGACATACAATCATAGTAATCGAAAATTGACAGACGTTAGCATTTTATTTTTTCATCCTATGATTATTGGACCCATGGCACAGAGTACGTAATAGTACAAGTACCCATAATGAACGAAGGTTTAAGAAATTGTTTTCTTTATTATTGACAAGTAGGTACATTATGCAAGCTGTAGCTTGATGCACTAATGCAAGTATAAAAATAAAAGCTGTCGCCTTCCGAAATCTGACACTACAGTACAGTATCCTTCATTTTATAGAAAACAAAATGTGTTACAAAACTATGAACTAACGTATTATCTTGCACGTCTGTCATCTTATTGTATCTCTAACAATGGACGGACATCTTACGTCCAGCGATGCCTGCCTCTTAGATTTCATTTATGCATTTAGTGTGGTTATTGTTTATTAAGGCGTATCTAATAAGTTACAGACACTATGCTCTAGACTGAAATCCAAAAACGTTCCGCCCAGCATGACAGGCAGTGTAAACATGGTTAGAATATGGATAATTACTTAAATTGGCAGCATAAGACAAAGTTTTCATTACTAATAATGAATTAACTTAAAGTTTAGTGTTATCAGCTTAGAATTTGTTACAATTATGACGAGATTAGAAATTTATCTTAATTTAAATTGACTAAGAAAAAAGAAAAAAGGAGTGGAGGTACGGTTGGATGATTTTTAAAAGTATTACAGTTTTAATCCTTGCACTTTTCAGTATTTTCATTCACGTCACTTTTATGCTAATACGTTTACAAACATGACATGATATTTGTATATGTATATTTGAGAATCTTGGTGTCACAGCAGCGGTGCACTTGATTTGATGCGTTAACGCGTGGAAAGCTTCGCTGGATGCGGACAATAGGCATGCAGGTTCAGTTCAACCTGGACTTTTACTCCAGAACCACTACGTCCGCGTTGAGGTGTTAAGCAAAATTGAGGGCTGCAAAACGATGATAAAGTCTAATTTAGTTTGACATTGAAATAGGATGACATTATCGGACGACTGTCGTGTTATTTCATGGAGTAAAGGTCCTAGAAATACTTTATATTGAAGTACTTTAGCTTGAAGCTTGATAAACTAATGCAAGTATAATAATTAAATTTTTTAGCAAAAAAAATTACCGCCTAATTTTTTTGAGGAGTTTCTTCCATATCTATAAAGTTCTTCATCATATCTTATCAAATGAATATGGGGCCAATTGTGTAGTAAAGGATTTCAATAAAAAAAAGAATTAAAAAAAATTGTTCACATTATCGAGGATATCGCATAACATACGAAAAAAACAAGAGGGTCGAATTGATAACCTCCTCCTTTTTTGAAGTCGGTTAAAAATAAAAGCTGTCAGCTTAGGAAATCTGACCCTACAGCACTAAAATCTAATAATGTTTTTCAACTAGGTATGAACGTATTTATTATCTTGTACGCCTGTCCGCTGTCCATCCCATTGTACCCCTAACAATGGACGAACGTCTTACGACCAGCGATGCCTGCGTCTAGGATGGTCATCTATGTATGTGCTTGCACATCTTACAATACAATACCCTTTCCTTCCAACTACGCAGTAATGTTATCATTAATCACTAAAAAACCGATCACAAAGTGAGTGCTTATTGCATCAAACCAAAACAGTGCAATAATGGTTGTATGAAATCTCATTGTTGCACTGTTTTACTTTTTAATTTACCATAGATGCCAGGCACAGATGTTTAAGTTTTAATAAAAATGTATGCATTCAATCAAAAATATACTGGCTGAAAAAAAAATTGGCCAAAAACAAAAATCGTGCATTCTGTACCATTCTAAAAGTTTTAAAGTCAAATTATTTTATAAAAGAAAATATTTTTAAAATGGAAAATGACAGAGAAAGTGATGAATTCGATTTGTAAGACAAATTCAACTATAGAGAGCATATAAACAGCTGCAAATGATATTATTAATAACCTTTAACCGCAAAAGTTCCGGGTTAAATAAGTAAGTTAAGTTAGTTTTGTTTATAATTTGTATTTTTTTTTCGTACGTATATTTTATACTCAAAGAATATAAGAAGTTGAAAGAAAAGTAGATTACGCACCTTGCTGAAGTGAGTAATTAATGCACTCGTGCACTTACTTTGTGCTCGGTGCAGTAATCTACTATTGTTGCACAAGAGAAAAATGCAGGACATACATAATTATCTTACGAAGTAGGAAATGAGCAAAAGGCGGCCTTATCTCTAAGCAATTTCTTCACTGATAATAGCTTTCTATTCCTTTTCACGTCACTGTCCCACAAATAATTTAAATGTAATATAACTTACGTCGCGTTTTCGCGTTGTCTTTTTGTATGAAATTTGAATGGAAAGCCATTTACGTCTGAGCCTCCGCTAAAACCAGTCGTTAAGCTTAATCATCATCAGGCCTTTTTTAGTCTCCACTGGAGGAGCACGACCCTTTGTGGACTACCAGAGCCATACAATAGCCAGATCAGTCAGAGAATTTAGCCTACACTCTCCACGCTGGCCGGACGGGTTGGAGAGGTCTCACTGATGTTTATTAGCTTTGTTTAGCTTGTGTTACATCCACGGAAAGTGGAGTGGTTCTATTGTACTCTGCCACACGGCACCAAGGGTTAAGCTTAATGCCTGTCATCATTTGATTAGGCGAAATTCCCATTGGATCTAGCAGAGATGCAGATAGAAAAGCAACTCGCAACGAGCAAAAGAGTCGAGATTTTATCTCTACTCTTCTCACTTCCAATCGGTTGTTTTGGAAATCTTTGGGGGAGGCCTCTTTGTCCTGCTGTAAACTTCTGTGGCTGATATGATGATGTAACAAAAAATATTGATAAAGTTACATGGACATTTTGACAATAACTTATTTGGTTATGACTCATAACTCATGAGTCATGAGTGCATTCTGACAAATGGACATTTTGTCACATTTGACATTATGGCATTTTGGGAGTTTGTACGCTGAGTGCAAAAATATAAAAATAAAATTTAAGAAGAATTTACTCGTAATAGGGTTTTAGTTTTTCAATCTTACATGTTGCGTTTAATCCTGTTTTCAGTTCTGACAATATTCGGCACTAGCGTGTACGGCGGTGCGGTGATAGCCACGGCGCTGGACTACTTCTTCGAGAGGTTGATGATGCTCAAATGGGTGAGTACGCAACTCGTTTGAGTTGTTGTGTTGTTAATAATAGTTTCGACGTTGTTTCATAAAAAGTTAAAAAAAATTGAGACTACTTATCTAATTTTGGACTTTCTATCTAAGACCTCGAGTTAAGAGTTAAGAATTTTGGGTGTTTATCTAAGACCCTAAGCACACGGCGTATTTTATACGCGCAGAGGACGTGCAAAGGACGTGCGTTTACGCGCTTCAAACGAGATTCGAACGCAACTTTGTAACCTAAGCACACGGGGCGATCATTAAATGCGCGTCTACTGCACTGCGTGTATACGCGCCATGGACGCGCGTAGCTTCCGCGTTTCGATTAGAGTGAGTGCGCGTTTCTATCGATTCAAACGCGCGTATACTTGCTTCACGCGCGCGTTTTTATCGCGTTTTATTTACGCGCGTTTGAATTGATATAAACGCAACAATCGGTATCTACGGCGCCGAAAACGCACGTCGTCTGCGCGTATAAAATACGTCGTAGGGCCTCATATGTATTTATTATAAATTATATTATCGTTGAGTTTCCAAGTTGTCCAAGTTTAAACTTACTTTGGGGCTAGCTCAATCGGTGTGATTTGTCCTTATGTATTATTTATTTATTACACGAAAAAAAACGAACAACCATTATGAGCTAATGTCTCTGTAACGAATGGTAGGGAATATAAATGAGCATCGTATTTCAGTTGCTGGACCGAGCGCGGCTGGAGCCAGCCGTGGCGCCGCCCTGCCGCCTGTCGTGGCTGACGCTGGCTGCGTGGCCGGCGGCCGCCATAGTGGGGCTCACGGCGCAGTGTGCGCTCACTGCGTCCGGCATCTACCACGAGCAGAGTAAGAGTCAGCTCACACTGAGTCGCCCCGCGAATTCGCGATGCAACGTGCAACGTGGCGTGCACTTTTGAAGAAATATAGAACTGGTTTATTACACAAAAATATACTAATCTCAGCAAAACCCCGCTACACCGCGCTGCGCAACGCGGCGAACTGAGCGGCTACTTAAATTAGTATCTTTTTGTGTAGAAAACAAGTTCTATATTTCTTCAAAAGTGCAGGCCACGTTGCATCGCTTCGCGTTTCGGTGTGAGCTGACCCTAAGGATACAGCTACACTATCACGTCTTTATCTCTAACGAGGTAGACAGAGCTTAGGGCTGTAACATCCAAAAGCCACGCTTAGCGTAAAGATGGAAAAGGGAATCAAAATAATGTGATTCGTCTGCTCTGTCGTGCGTTCGTGTCATTTCTGCAGTAGATTGTCAATACATCTGGCCGTTCGGCATTTTGACGAGCAGTCAATCAATGACAATGACGAAAAAAATTCTATTGAGGAGAAACAACTGTTTTGCTTGTGTGCGTAAACCGAGAAGTGGGGCGAGCTGTTTTAAATTAGACTACCTATACTTACTGCATTTTGAATATAAATAGTAAATATTTCTTTTAATGAAGTGCCTGATTATAAGCATTATTATTTTTGCAGGTATAAGCGCACAAAAGCGCCGCATAAAGGCCCAGCAGACCCGGCCAATAACGCGCGAGCAGCGCGCCGAGATGAAACAGCGCAAGTATCGGTATCTGTACCAAGTACGTACCGCGCACGGGGACGTTATTTCACAGGTACGTTTTCAATTATTTTTTTAATATTTTATTTTGACCTTCCTACCAGCTGGTAGTATATGTTAGTATTTCCGTGCAACTCGCTTGTTGCTGAAAGTTACTATTTGTTATATTATGTTATTGGCGGTATGGATACGATGAGTAAGACATGGTTGACCCAAGAAATGCTGGTTTGACGTCGTCAGGGATGATATGCGTGCCAGTGGTCTTACAATGAAGAATGCTCAAGACCGTACGAAGTGGAGAAGGAAAAGTTAGAAAGCAGACCTCCCGGGCTTCGCAGCTGAGGATGCAACTAAGAACACGCTGAGATGAGAGAGAGAGAGAGGATACAATGAGTAAGTAACATTCAACAAGTAGCCACAGAAGTTACTGATGTTACCGAACGTTACCGTATTAAGCAAACTGCGGTCACAGGTATGGCACCACATAGAAGCAGGTATAATTTATGCCTACACAACTACAAACGAAATTATACATCCGTGCACACGTCAACGTGTGTGTGTTCGCCCGCTCAACACCCTCGTTAAGGCGAGAACGGGGGAAATTTTTTGAGCTTATCTATACATCTATATCTATACTAATATTATAAAGAGGAAAGATTTGTACCTATTTTTGTATGTTTGTAATGAATAGGCTCAAAAAGTACTGGGCCGATTTAAAAAATTCTTTCACCGTTGGAAAGCTACACTATTCCCGAGTGACATAGGCTATGTGTGTACTACGGGCGAAGCCGGGGTGGACTGCTAGTTATTTAATTATATCATTTTGTTTTCGGTTTAATAATGTGTTACTTTTTGATGTGAATAATAAAAAAAATTCAACTAATGAAGTCAAATAAAGATTTAAAGATAATGGAGCTGGATGTTAGCCTTAGGAACTTAGCAGTGAAACAAAAAATATCTGTCGTGTTTGGGAATACTTGGTCTGTCAATCACAATAAATTGATTGATGAATTTTCGAGCGACATTGACATTATTATTTTGTATAGTTTTATGGGTCAAATAGGTACCTGAAATAAATGTATTTTAATTATTTATAAAAGCTGGTTTCTATCTAAATATTTTTTTTTCACTAAACACTTATTTACAGCTCATTTTCTCGTTTCCCTTCCAGTCATACGTACAAGCCTTGCAGAAGAAGGCGCAGTGCGGCAACTGGAGCGGCAGCGGGGGCGGCGAGTGCAGCACGCTGCAGAGCGACTCCACGCATCTGACCGTGCTGGCGGGCTCTGAGCACGCTCCCCCCACTGACTCCGACGATGATCTCAACCAGATCCGGGCGGCTCACTAGCGGGTACGTTAAGGAACTTTATTTATTTATCTATTTAAACTTTATTGTACACATACACAAATGTAATAAGTGCAACAGGCGGACTTAAGAATCCCTTACCCTAGACTTTCCCATACAAACGTAGTCTACGTTTTTTTTAATTCTTTTTATTTTACGGCTCTGGATACAAGTCCTTTAGAGCCTATCTTTAATTTTGTTCTTTATTCCTAATCCTAACCTAACTTAATCCTAACAAGTTACAATCAAAGGGTGGTGTAGGCTTTTGACTACTTCAAGGGAGCTTCTGGCGTCAAGTCTGTACGAGTCCACTGGTTTTCATAGACAACAGAGTGGCGGACGACGCCCGAAGACGCCCACACAGTCCGCAAAACAAATATCACTACAGCCGTACTATGACTGTCCACTTCAACTATTTCACACATTGTTCATGAGTATGAGCATTTATAACACCAAACAACACCAATTTCATATTATAAAGTCCACTAAAATCAATTTGCAAAATAATCTATAGCAAACCCAAACCGAACCCCTTGACTTCCCGCCAAAACTCTAGTCGTTTTATTTTAAAACGACATGTCAGATTTAGGTAAAAATTTGTAACCTTAAAGAAATTGCATATATCTAGCTTCATAATTGGTTTTCACAGTCAAAATATGAACTTGAAAGAAAATACAAGGCTATAAACGTTTTCCATACTGATGGTAAAAATTATATAATACACTATATTCTCTCTTGAGTTCATATTTTGACTGTGAAAACCAATTATAACCCTAGATATATGCAATTTCTTTAAAGTCACAAATTTTTACCTAAATCTGACATGTCGTTTCAAAATAAAATGTAGACTACGTTTGTATGGGAAACTCTGATGGGGACTCTTAATGCTAAAAGCATTCTTAACAGCAAACCTTCGGGTTGATTAGAGAGCTTACCTTTCTACCCATTCCCAGACTGCCTCCGTCGTCCAGTGGTCCAAGGGTTCGAATCCCACTGGGAAGCATACTTTGTGAAAAGTTTTTCCAGTCTAGTTAGGATATTGCAGGTTTGAATCACCTGATTATCCGAAAAGAAAGACGATTCCGTAAATCTGAGGGTCCCGAACGCCATCTAGCGTTTGTTTAACCCTATCCTAAGATTGGTTCTGGTGTACCCTTTGGATTGCGGAGGTCAGACGACAATCGCTCTGTGTAGAAACCAGTAACCTCGTCAAATCACCTAGGTTAGGTAGCGGATCCCGGGCTCTGAAGCGATACCGCTGAAGATGTAACCGGGAGTACGCTCGGATGATGATGATGACCTTCCTTCCCATCTTGGCGCTTTTCATCATCAAACATACGACCATGGGGCATTTTGTATAAACCCCGTCCCCACCCTACAACAGTCATGGGATAAGTGTCAATGTCTTCATTGGGACCCAAAAAAGTCTAAAGTACCTACCTATGTTAGTTGCAAAAACTATTAGGTTTATTTTATATGAAAAAATAACTTCGGCAAAAAAATATTTCTTTTTAACCAAAAATTACTTTTCCTGTATAATGGAGACACTTGAGTTTTTCAACGATTATGTATACTGTGACCGCTATAACAACAATATTCGTTGCTATAATTTATAAATAAAAAAAATCATACAAGAAACTTGTTTTTTCAGCGTTTTAAAACATTGTACGGAGGTACGAAACCCTTTATGTACGAGTCCGACTCGCACTTGACCGGATTTTGTAAAATTAATCTTTGTTTTTATTTCAGATTTGGTATATTAAAGGGAATAGTATGAAGAAATGAACAGGTGAGATTGAGTTTTATTCTATGTATATCCAGTATTATTGTAAGAGAATCTACTCATATTATTATTCCATATTATTAGTAGTTATCATTATTAATCATATATTTGTATCCAATATGAATTTATTATTGTATTACGATTATTATACTTGAAATTTTATTGTATTTTTAAATGCGGGGTTCAAGGCCTAGTATAATTTACCACCAATTAACTATAGGTGTTTTATTCGACTTTTTATATTGTAAGGATTTTGATGACTTTTATATTAGATACTAAAATGCTGCCACTGTGTGATTATACTTACTGTCGAACATTCCGATATTTTGATAGATTTATAATTAGAAAATAAATATTGTGAATTGCCGGATGGTAAAATACCTAACGCACATAAAAATATAGTTAATGTCAAAATACCTTGGACTGAATTGTATTGCCCACTTAGAAACAAAATGAACGTTACGTTAGTTTTAAAAAACCGTTGTAAAAACGGAAGACGGGTCCACCGATTTTTTAGTTTCAAGAGCCGCCTTTAATAAATATGTTCTAGATAAAGTATACGTTAAAATTAATCATCGGGATCTTTGACGAAATGTTTAGGTACCGCAGTATTTAAAAAAGTCTGTATAATAGGACAATACTACCTATTTTAGGAGCGCTGATTTTTCTGTCAAATTCATTAAAATGTCTGCACTCTATGGTTCTACGGTCGTAAAACACAAAGTGTGTGTTTTGCGGTAATGAAAACACATACGGCGCGTTTTCAGAAGTCAAAGTGTAATAGGAGATATTACTGCAATGATCTGCCGCCAATGTGTAGAATTAGCGCAGACCGTAAGTAAACAAATGTTTGACAATCACAGATTGTTTACTGTTTAAGCTAGTGCCGCCATCTTGCCGAGTTTCGCGTAAAATGTCCTATTGGAAAAATACAATTCAATACAATACAATACAAAAATCTTTATTGCACCAAATAAAAAACAATAAAAATTACAAAGTTTACGCAACTTATAAATAAATAAGGTACAAGAGGCGGCCTTACTACAAAATAGTTACTATGACTGATTTAAGATGGCAGATTTTTATGAATACTGCGGTAAGTCGTTTATTTTACAATCCGGATATCACTAAAACTTAATATTGCCCATAAAATCACTGCCATATTGACTAATACGAAATAACAATTGAGTTGTATTAGTCTATTCGTTCCATTGGTTGGAATGCTGTCGGCGCGCTTCAAAGGCGGCATCGGATTTTACAAAGACGCGGCGGTTGTGGCGTGCCGACGGCATGCACACCAATTTAGCAAATGAACTTATATTAATAAAAAAAGGTCTTGAACTCCTCTCAGTAAGATATGGTTGTGTTGTTGAGTTTGTATTGCTTTGTTACGCAAGGATTTTATATAGTACACACGGATTAAGTGTCTAAATGTTAGTTTAAAATTGCTTTAGAGTAAAGAATACACATATTGATTGTAACCACTTATATTTAAGCAGGACTTGCACTGTACCAAATTCGGTTTGTTGTTTCGTTTTACATTGAGTGTTTTTTTTACGAGAAATAACAATATTCACGTTCATAGAACATGCAATGTATTAGAAATCTGTCTACAATGTAGGTCAGTGTCAGACCAGCTTTGAAGCCTTATATTTATTTATTATTTATAATATTATGTAATTGACGGTTTTAGATACAAGTTGGAATGCTTAATAAACAAATGGAAAGGCTTTCCGTCTTATACAGTCTAGGTGTACCGTTAGAGCAAAACTCTCTTAATTTATTGGAAATCATGTAATTAATATCAGTCATTGATGTAAGCGGATTGTCAAATGAGACTTCACTTAAGTTGGTCTATGTGCTCTGGGGTGCTTTGGGAGTTGATTGAATAGTGTGAGAGTAGGATATTGGTTTGAAAAAGGACAGATATATTTTAATACACACATAGACGTGCCTCTTGCGTCAACGACAAATATCTTACTACTTTAGAATAATAAAGAAAGAAAGAAATATAATAGGTTAACTAAGTGGAAGTCTCAAGTTCGCATTCGACAGTCGTTCGCTGATAGTTATTAAGTAATAATAAGTAGTTCTGTCCAAGTGTACTTCTTTCTTGCCAAAAACTTCCTTGCGCCAATGTTATCGAATGCTTTGCCCCCTGTCCTTTTTCAAAACACGTACACATTCGACGCTTTGCAAGTCCTTTAGACACGCGTTTTAATAATCAAGTTAGATTGATGTGTTTTAAAGTTATTTTTTTGGTTTAATGCTGGTCTGGGAGAAAAGAAAAAACTTAGAATTTACCAGTTGCTTTTTTCCCGCGCAGAGCGTAGAAGCCGATCGAGGGAATGGACGAAAACGCGAATCATGTATAGGCTATCACTATTTTGAATCATTTTTCCGTCTTTCCGCCCATCATCAGGCTAAAAGTGGCTTTTGGGTCTTGCGACCCTGGGCTCTGTCTGCCCCAATTAGGGATAAAGACGTGATAGTGTATATCTGTATGCTGGTCTTCTAATTATAAAAATACCGTTACTAACTTGAATCCGACGCCGCTCTCACTCGACGACGTTTTATATACTTGTATTTTGTGTCTTGGCACAGAATACATTCAGAGTACAAACAGAATGTAATCCCACAGCGTCTCCCGCAATTTGGCGTCCCCGCACCTCTCACCCGTTCTATGTGCCCCTTATTGCGCTCTAAAACAGGGTTAGTTGCTAGCCGCACGCAATTCGCGACGTGTCTTGAGAACTGTCAACTAATAGTAACCATCATGGTGAGAAGATGCGCATAAATAATTGTTTATCCACCGAATACCATTAAGAACGTATATTTCATAGATCTCCGAGTGATGAAAACAGGTAAGCAAAGCAACAATATAATTTCATAAAACAAAATATCTTTAGGGTTCCGTACAAAAAATGAAAAATCGGAATCCCTTATAGGATCACTCGTACTCGTCTGTCTGTCCGTCCGTCTGTCACAGCCAATTTGCTCCGAATCTACTGGACCGAATCAGGTGAAATTTGGTAGGATGGTGTAATCCTATGACCCAAACACATATGTGCAAAGTAACTAAATATTTTTTTTAAATAAGGGTCATTTTCGGGGTATATATTAGGAAATTGAAAAAAAAAGTTTTGCAAACCTTACTGTGTCATATATCAAATGAAAGGGCTGGTTATGAGGATCTTAAATATATTTTTGTTATAATTATAAAACAAATAGTTTTGATTTTATTCATGAAAGAAAACGAAAATTGAAAATTCACCCCCTGATCTCCGAAACTACTGAGCCAAAATTTTGATAAACATACGAAATGTAGTTTTTTACTTGTAGATTACAGGAAAACCTATAAGAATTCAATCAATTGTACGGAACCCTCTCCACGCGAGTTTAACTCGCACTTGGCCGGTTTTTTAGTTCACAAATCTCTCGGTATTGAAAGATATAATCGTAAATATGTCGAACTCTTTAGTAGGTAAGTATTAAATTAATTCTGCGGTGCGACCCTGAGTATAAGGGCCCGCTTTGCCGCGCTGCGTAGCGATGCATAGCGAGGCGCAGCGGGCTCTCACTATTTTTGTCTAGTAAACAAGTTCTATATTTCTTTCACGTGCGCGCTACGTCGCGTCGCGTCGCGTCTCGGTGTGAACTGACCCTATAACTCACTCACTGACGTGTGTACAGATAAATTGTTTCGTTTGTAGTAGTATACGAGTATATGTTACTCTGACTCTAGGAAGTGTCTTACCTGTGGTCTAGGCTTATCATTTTGTTCTTAGAACAAGCTTTACTTCATGCTCGTTTTGGGTATTGGTATTAAAGGACGCATAAGCGCCGAATGTGTGCGCGCGCTAAACATTTTTATATGAATTGTTTTGGAACGCACGATGCGATTTGGATGTCATGAACGTGTAACTCTTAAAAAGAGTGTAGGGTATGTTAGGGTAGTATTGACGATGGATCAACTTTATTAGTTCAATCGTATAGTTTTATTGTTTGTTTTGCACTGATTCATAAATGCTAAGCATTCTTGTTTTAATTGTAATGTTAATTCATATGTTAGAGTAAATCCGGGGAAGATGGCCATGTACAAGTTGGTACATGTTTTTTAAATATTTTACGAGAGATGACCCGTTTCTTTGAGAATTATTGTATGTGAATGTAGTTTTTCAGATGTTCTATATCTACGTGCACCAAACAGGGTGTCTTCTCGAGGCAACAGGATAAATTAAAGACTTTTAAAATCGTACAAGTTTTAGAATAAATGTAAATGAAACATGACCTTTTTGATACTCAAAATAAATAGGCCATCTCCCCCGGATTCACCCTACTATGATAATGGTCACTTGAGAGTGCAGTTTGACAGAGTTTGCTCAAGGAGTGTTGCTCATTGGTAGAAATCTCATTTTTTTCTCTTTTTTTTTAATTTGGCCAAGGGATCGCTCTCAGGTGACCATATAATGTATTCAGCATGTGATAAGTTTATTTTTTTGGCCAAAGTTTATTTTAGTTGTTATTACGCTAAGAGCACAAAAATGTTTTTTCTTAAATGTTTATTGTACTTTCGTTCCTTTGATTGGTGAAACTGTCTTAAAATAAAAAGTCTAAGACGATTCGTTAAGTTAGTATTATAATAGTCTTACAAACACTAGAGACGTGAATTACAAAGTTAACTGAAAAAATGAGACGGTTTCCATCATATTTGGTATGAAGCAACTGTGGTCAAGTAGTCAGACCCAGTTTTCTTCTTTCACTAGTTTACGAGTATATTCATTGTACTCAAGTTAAAGATGGACAAATATCAATTTCAACAATTCACATACTCTAGTGTCTGTAAGATGTATAAATAATGTAAGTTGTATATAAATATACTTTAACATAAGTGTAGGTACATAGCGCGTAGTTTACATGAAATAATGGCCACGTTTAGTACACTAATTATATGTATTTCTGGGTATCTCTAAGCGTTCACTTGAGCTCAATTTCTAGTCTTATTTATTTGAAATATTTAATCTCAAACGCATCACTGTAATACTAAGTTTATATACTACTCGACCACGATTACATGGCGCTTTGTCACTGTCAATGTCAAACAGCCATTTTCCATCGCTATATTTGGTCTAGCATAAGGTGAAGTTAGAAGCAATTGACCTTGAAGTGGCGCCTGAATAGTTTCAACGGCAGTTCATAAAATAATTTAAAGGGCTATCTAGTGCCTGACGATTAGCAATATGGAAATTATCACCATATTTACGAGTTAACAATTTATTTCAAATTAGGACACCACTTCTAAGATGGATGTCGGGGGTTACTTGAATGGATAAGATCCGGAATGATTATATAAGAGGGAGTCTAAAAGTGGCGCCAATAGTCGACAAATTGAAAAGTCATCGCTTGACCTGGTATGGCCACGTAATAAGAGAGGACGCCGAACATCTGGCAAAAAAGATGGTCGACTTGAAAGTAGACGGGTATAGAGGAAAAGGTAGACCGAGAAAGATGTGGGAAGAATGCGTGAGATCAGATATGGGAGAGCGGGGTGTTAGTACAGAGATGGTGAAGGACAGAAAATTATGGAGCGAGTTGACATACAGAGCCGACCCCAAATAGGGAAAGGCGAGGAAAGAAAAAGAAGAAGAGGGCGCCACTTAGGCGTCAGGTGCTTGGTATTCACCTTAACTTTTTATTTAAAACGAGCAATTCTTGTAAATATATACCTATAATGGTCACGGAAACGGCTCCAACTACGAGTATTTCGATAGAATTTTGTAAGTACCGTTGTGGAGCCTAAAAATCAACCTAGCTAGGGAACCACGTTTCCTGCGCGTTTTTCATTGAGCGAAGCTTGGTCGCCCCGGTACTTTATTACTACGAGAAGTGTGACAAAGATGGCAATAGAAGCATAGCGTATGGCTGTGACAATACACAATGGTTTTCGAAATATAGTGTAACATGTAAAACTTACTATAAATTTTATATAGATTTATGCATTTTATAGTACTTTTTGCGGTCTCGCCGCACGTGTGCAAAATTTGCGCTAAATAGTTTAATTTTCTTGTTCATTCCATACTTCTGTTATATGAATGACACGTGACATAAGTATTACAGAACGAGAAAAAGAATGTTTTAGCTTAACATTCATAAGTGTGGCGATGCATTTGCAGTTTTGTTAATTAAGGAGAGATATACATTTCAAGCAGTAGGACGTACACGCACATATTTTACTATATTTTTTGTTTTGTAACATGCTACGTAACTATTCAATTGAAATATATAAATGACAGTCACATGATACTAGTGGTTATATTTAATTAATTATTTCGGCAATGGACTATTATACAAAATATATGTAAATAGGCACCGAACATTCGACGCTGTGAACCACCTAGTTCTACAGGAGTATTTATTTAAATTGCCTCCAGTGTCATCAGATGCGTATACAGCTCTAATCGGCAGCAATTCATTAGTGAAATTATTTCAGACTCGTATTAAGTGGGCCAGATTATATTGTGTCATTTATTTAGCACTATGTATATATGCAACCAGTTGTCCATAATTTATTCCAATTTATTTATATTTCGAATTATTTTATTGATGTTATGATTAGTTAAATTAATTTTTTGTAATGGACGTTATCTATTTAATTTTGGTTTTATTTTTTTACCCTTTTCTGATTAATTTTATATTTGATTGGATTTTCGCATGCATATTTCTAGAAACGATAATTTATTTATTGACTATTAGTGTCAAAAAATTTGGCGATACGTCTTCAATGCTATTTGAATTACTATAGCAGCACACTATGCCGAATATTAAAGACATAACCATTAGCGCCTCAGTTTTTTTCTAAACTTATGAAGCAGACTGTAAGCATCCTTAAAAAATATCGATTTCCAATTAAAATCGATATATACGAGTCGATAAAGTGCACTTACACATTTCAACAATTTTTCAAGTAACGGACATAATTAGAACCAAAGAAGTTATATAAAATCTAAAATGCCTACGAAGTGGCAAAGCCGTTCACTAAAAAAGATATCTAAAGTTGTTGGTGTCCCTTTCTATGTTATAGCATTGGCAATTTGCGGGAGAGCGATGCCTACAACTTTGCTACACATTTTTGTTTGCATCAACAAAGTTTTTGCTTTCCATGCCCGATGGAAAACACGTACCTACTAAAACAAAATTACTCCCGTGCGGGTCGGGCAGGGTACTGTCATATCATCTGCCATTTTGATTGTTATAGAAACTAAGTTTTGTCTACACAAGCCACGCAAACAGTAGACAGCGTGTGTGTTTCAGAACCAAAGTTTTTTTTATGTGTTTTTGTTGAATGTTTAAAAAAAATTTGGTTGGAGGAATAATAAATAACTTGGATGAGTGAGGAATTTATATTTCAAGATTGTAGATTGTATTGTTAAAGTTGTGGAGATACAATACAAAGGTAAAAGATATTGATAATATTTTGACGTCGACAATTAAATATATAAAAACACCATAAATACTTTCGCTAGCTCGTAAACAAAATATCTTTGAAACATGTAAGTAACTATACGTCTGGTGGAGAATAATTTAGATAGGCGTATGTATAACTATCAGTGTAAGTATTAAACAAAAATCTGCTGAAACTTAACTACATAATATGACAGCATATTTTTGTATATATAGAGGGAATAGTTGGATCAAAGATTATATTTTCTGGTAAGCAGGCAATAAGGATGGAGTTCTAAGTGTAAGCTAACATTTTATAGAAGTAACTTCTCTGTAGCTATGTGAATTATAATAAACGTGCAAACGAGCAAATTTTAGGTGGACTCGTAAAATCAAGCCTGTCAACTATAATACGCATTGTTTGTAAGTTTTTTTTTTAGATTGGTCGCACGCTGTCTTTTTTTGGATAAATAATAATAATTTAATTGGTCGTTAACTCAATCGATATACAGCATGCGGACACTCCCTGTGTGCGGGATAGCGACCAATGAAAGCAACAAGTCGATACAATGGTCGTTACGCTGTCTGCGGTTATACCCAACATGCTGTATATCGACTATACATTACTCTATCGACTAGTAAAAACGGTTCCCCGAATGCGGGCCAGAACGACCAATGAAAATGAGCAAATCATTGAAGTGGGGGCGGAACGGAAAGTGAATGTGGAAATATATGAAATGTTGTTGGTATTGGCGTCTCGTCACCGAATATACTTTTTTCGTTGGCACGCTCCAGGCGATCTCAGTTGAACAGCTTTTCTGTAGTTGGACCATTCACGATGTGTACAAAGTAACTACCGTATGACATTAACAGTTGGTTCACATAGAGCACTTAGCTTGCACTAAGGTTTTCGTAGCCTGACTGATATAAATTCCAAATGTGTTATTTTATATTGTGGACGTGGACGCGGCCTAACGTTATTGACTAGTGTCAATAGCGTTAGGCCGCGTCCACGGACACGCGTCGCGGGCTGCCAGGCGTAAAATTTCCTTAGTTTGATTTGAGCGGCCGCCACAACTTCAATTCAATTCAAAATATCTTTATTATCATAGGATGTTTATAATATCTCTTAATAATAGTCACTTTGTTTTGTTTTGCATCGATACACTACAACTACAAACTATTGAAACTCTGCGGCAGTCCGCCAGGCAGCCCGCGAATTCGGAAACCAATTTTTGTAAAAGTAATTTTGCTATTGGTGGTGCTATTGACATGTTAATTGGCTACTACTAAACATTGCACCGTGATGACTACTGACCTACGAACAATAATTTTCTAGAATCGTAAGTTATCCCGAAAAATCATTCCACGCGATATGTACCGCGGCGGGCGGGGCTTAAAATATGAACAGCGCGGCGCGACTGTTCGCCGTGACACGCGAATTGTGCAGTTGCGTCGCAAGAAGTTTCCTTTGAGAATATTGCTGTGTTTTTGCGATAATCATTTAAAAATGCCGTCATGTGCCATGAAGTGGTGTAGAAGCTATACAGACATGTAAATTAGTTATTAAAAAAAAAGTAACACGTGAACAAGGTTATTTATTTTAGCGTAGCGTACTGCATTAGGTACCATCCGCGCGTTGTTCCTCACCGCTCGTTGCGTTGACTGCCCCAACCGACGGCAACGACGACGCGTGACCTTGTCGCGACCAATCGCATGCATCTTTGTCTATGTGTGCGTACGAGTGTTTCGTTGTTATTACTGTTCGTTTGTTTGCGTAAATGGAATCAGAATCGAAGCGGTGAATGTGGAGGAGCGTTAGATCTCTAGAGAATTATTACCTCGATGCTACTGACCTATGCTGCTATCCTTTTCTGTGGTTATCCCCTTTTTGTCGCTAGAGCGAGAGAGAGTGACGGGAACGCCGCGGAATCGGCGATGCTGTCGCATTCCGACGCTCTCTCTCTCGCCCTAGCAAATGACGGTTCTGAGCGACAGAAAAGGATAGCAGCATAGGAAAATTCGGTGCTGAGAGATGTGTCCCAATCCAACCTTCAAGAATTTTGTCCCATGTGCCAGCTGCGTTATGTCAATAACAGAATAACATCATATTAGCCTAAGCTAGGTTCATTATTCGTAATATTTGTCCAGTCCAAATAAGAATTCACATACGACGATGTCATTTCTCTAAATAATAATTAGGTAAATGTTGTAGATTACTCTTAAGGCAGGGAATTGGAATTTTTCTCGATGTGATCTCAGACTTTATTGGTATTTAATACGTTTCGATTAATATTTTACTTAATCTTTCCTGGAATTGGTACAATGACTAGCAGCTCGATGAGCTAAAAAATGTAAATAGCGTTGGGTAATTTTTCTTATTATTACGATTAAAAAAAAAAGGTGGTTGATTGAATGGAAGGTGGTGTATTAGTCTGTGGAGTGTCCAGCTATCGTTTTACTTTTTGTCATACCTACTCTTACCACTCGTGCAGTCCGTGTGACTCCGTCTTTATATTTGAAGTAAAAACAGCTATTCACACAAGTAATTAAAATAATGATGAAAATAGTTTTGTCATTTTTTAGGATTGTAAATATCAGGTTTCACTTTTTAAAAAGATGGTGGCTGGAACCCGCTTCATTGACCTTCAAACCCCTTCACATTATTTATTATCTTAGTAAAATGAAAATTAACATTTGTAATACGAAAAAAAAGCGTCCGTAAAATTAATACGGTAAATATTGTTTTGGATAAACTTGCTCATACTGTGAAAAAGTAGAGTAGGAAATCGTAAGTCAATTGCGCTCTTTTGTATTGAAAATTTTTTTCAATGGGTTCTATTCGATTTAACGGGTTTTCAAGCTCGTGATTAAGAAAAAATATGAATTACATGTAAAACTGATTTAGTGTTAGATATTTTTGGACTGCGGTCCTTTCTTGCCAACACTGTAATGTAAGAGTTATTTTAATAAAGAATTTGTTGTCATCTCATAGTGTGTTTTGGTTTTGCTATTCGTACCTTTCAAATCTTTTTATTTTAATTTTTTGGTTTTGATTACTGTCACCCACTTCAGAATAGGCTGACAGGAACGCATGCAGCTTTTTGGCGGGAAGTCAAGAGGTTCAGTTGGGGTTTGTTTAATTAATTTGCAAATTGATTGTAGTCGACTTTATAATGTGAATTTGGTGTAATAAATGTTTATGCTCATGAACAATATGTGAAATAAGTAGTTAAAGTGGACAGTCGTACTGTAGTGATATTTGTTAGGCGGACTGTGGTGGGCGTCTTTAGGCGCCGTCTACCACTCAATCACTTATGGAAACAAGTGGACTAGTATAGATTTGTCGCCAGAAGCAACCTTAAAGCAATCAAAGGCCTACAAAACCTTTGAGTGCAACTTGCTAGGAATAAAAAAGCAACAAAACTGAAGATAGGCTCATAAGGACTTGTATCCAGGGCCGCAAAATAATTTTCAATTTTTTTTTTTCTAAAAGTGAGAAAGCGGCCGCCGATCGTGGCTCCTACGAACTGGGAAAGTACCTGTGTTCAGTTTATGGAGGTGGAGAGGGCACATAAATATCACAAAAGCAATAAATTTATATTTTTTTATTTTAAATTAACAACACTTTGGTTTAATGATACGCATAAGTAAATAATTTACATTTATAATGAATTGTTTAATAATGGTGCATCTAACTTATTCATACCTTACTTTTAGTAACAACTGCATTATGATACAATTACGCATTTACATACATTAGCAAATTAGGTTGCATTATTTAATTTTTCTTCTTTTTATAACTATTCGTTCCTAATGGAAAGTTTTTCAGTATCATGGACTAAACATGCACATAATTTAGTTCAATTAGGTATATTTTTTAGTCATTCTGTGACACATTACATTACAAAAGTATTACATTTACCATGAAAATAATTTATACAGTTGACTTTCATGAGACTTATAACATTTGGTGAAAATACAGCCCCATACAAAATATACTAAAATTATTTTAAGGGTGAAAGATAAATACTGAATTACTTTTCCCAAGGAGCATTAAGTATGTATAGCGAAATATAACAAAAACAAATTGCCTTCCTATACTACATGTTGACTGATCAAAGTTTCTATGGGAGCAATTTTTTTTCATATTTTCATATGTACGGATGTGAGGAAAGTTGTTCAGTACCAAGGACTTAATCATCCTTAAAATAGTTCCAGTAAGTATATTTTGTTAAGACGTTAGTATTATTTTAGTTTTGCGCACGGCAGGCAGTGTTTTGATTGAAGCAGAGGTGGGCGGAGCTTAATGACACATTATTTGACCAATCAAAAACGCGGAGTTTTCAAGTATTGTGACTGGTCAATTCTATTCTAATATACGTTGCGCCCAGCCTAGCTTCAATCGTTACTCTGCTTATATGTAAAACTCTTATTTTGACATTTATTAGTTGTGTATCAGTTAAAAATGAATATTCCAAAAAAAACCATAATGTATATATAACACATTAATGTGGATGTTTCTTTAGAAAATTTGTTTTTAGCTAACACACATACTTTTTCACAAGCACCTTTTATTCACAATCGATAGAACATTTTTCTAATTAATGTGCCTTTAATTATAAGGCTTAGGTTTATACAGAGAATTATAACACTATGGAAGTTTAATAATCAAGCGCAAAAATCCGCCGCCCCCCTCCCCACTCCCCCATCAAAAGTCTTTTCTCTACATCTCTTTTTACGCCAAAACCGTTGGACGTTATTTCACGCCAATAGCTGGGGCAATGAGTGGCTGCTGTATGATGCTGCGTCATATCAGACATTGGCTGACAGATGACGTTGCGTCATGCGACTGTCATTTTACATACATTTCGTGAGGCCGTTTTGCGCGACGATAATGTTTAAAGTTAATATTCCGTAGTGTTATAGTTCGCTGGGTTTACATAACTTTTCGATAAAGTAGTTCAGAGTTAAATGTAGCCTTTCTAGGTTCTTCGTAGTCTCCTAATAAAAAGTTTTATAGGTAAGTATAGCAGAAAAACGCAGTAGCACTTAGCACTTTTGGTGACTGACCATGTCAGCGATACTCTTCTCGATCCTGGATTCCCGTCTGGTAGGTACAATCTGGTCAGATTGAAGTCGGTTTGTTTTTAGGGTTCCGTACAAAAAATGAAAAAACGGAACCCTTATAGGATCACTCGTGCGTCTGTCTGTCTGTCCGTCCGACTGTCACAGCCAAACACAAAGTAATTAAATATTTTTTTTAAAATAACGGTCTTTTTCGGAGGACAACCTTTTTTGCAAACCTTACTGCGTTACATATCAAATGAAAGGGTGTGTTATGAGGATCTCAAATTTTTTTTTTTTTTATTACTGTAGAATCAATAGTTTTGATTTTATTCAAGAAAGGACGAAAATTGACCCCCCTGATCTCCGAAAATAGAGCCTAGAATTTTGAAAAAAATACAAAATATAGTTCATTGCTTTTAGATTTTTCATTTACTGGTAGTGAAACAGTTGATGAAAACGGGACATGGTGACAAGATGTCAATCCTCGTGTTCATAAAAACTTGCCTCTTCAGGTCCATTAAGTCTGGTTCATTAATACCAGAATTTTAGGGGTATCAAAATGTCCAGTGTCAAGATATGACCGGAGTATTATTTAGTGGTCGAATAATCGGGCCCTTATTTGTCTAAACTTCACGCGGGTACCTAACACAGCATTGATACAACCACCAACATCTAACCAATCTCCCTTAATTCATCTTTGCTATTATGCTATATAAATATGTTTGGAAATATCCCCGTTGAAAGTACATAAGCAATATTAGGTGGTTGTACAACGCTGTGTTAGGTTCCTGCGTGAAGTTTAGGCCAAATAAGCACCCGATTATTCGACCACTAATTGTAATAGAAGCCGAAAATAACAGACTTGAAGGCAACTTTATCGGTCGACCAAAAAGTGGGCGGTGGTGCCCAGAAGACATACCACTAAACGCCCACTGCCACTGGAATGGCAGCGCCTGGCAGCTCACTCCACAGTCAAATCATGTTCACCTTTATTTCTATCTACGAAATGCGTATATGTATAGCTTGAGTAAAACAAAAGTCCCCTTCTTCTTCTTATCGAGTCGAGATGATTTCACTGTAGCTTCAATTTCAAATCATCTTTGACCAGTATGTGGCCACGATCCCTCTGTCGTTAGCCTCATTAAGGTCCTCTGTGGTACATGACGTAGGGCAATTCGGTAGTAGGGGTGCATGAAAGGAGCCTCTCCGGGTGACGTACTGAAGCCCCTGTACGTCTGGCGCACCCTGGGAAATCTGCAAGGACAGTTGGTCGGTAAACGCAAATTGGCTGATCCTTGCGCCACGAAATGGTTTAAAATAACAAAACTCGCCAAGCGGCCAATTCTTTCTCAAGTTGTACAATGCATTTTGAACTTAGAAATAAAGGTGGAAATGGTGAAGCCTCACTAACAGTACTCATTCTATGCTGAGGTGAGTGTGTAACGCTTAGAACTTCGATGTCTCGCATAATTTTGAATACTAAATACCTAGATAACATTATCATATGCATGTGGTGATTTCTTCGACGTAGGACGAAGGGAATATGCCGTAGGAGCCGTTCAGGTTGCCGGACCACCAGCCGTCGTCCTGCTTGTCGTGGATGTTGATGATGTCCCCTGCAAAAGACAGATACATTATTACTAACGGGGTAGACAGAGATTAGGGCCGTGAGACCCAAAGGCCACGCTTAACGTGATGGTGGGCGCGAAAATGGAAAAAGGAATGATGATGAGTTAAGGCCGTACCTGAATTTTCCGGGGTCCAGTGCTGCCCCCATTTAAAATAAATCATTTCAAAGAAAACGGAGACATCATTTAAAATTTTGCTACTACCAAGCCGTAGATAACCTTTCAAAGTATTTTATGAACTACTGTTTACAGTTCAAAGTGAGAACGTTAAGCTTTACTACGCACATTTGCGAAAAACGGACACTTTTGGCAAATGTGCGTAGTAAAGCTTACCTAACGTTCCCATTCATGAAAGTCTTTAAAGTTATTAAATCACCAGAAGACTGTTTATTGTTGCAGAATGATCTTGATGGCCTAATACATTACTGTAGAAATAATTTGCTTCAATTAAATAAAAGTGTAATGTCATGTCATTTTCACGGAAATTTAAAACTATAAAATATCCTTATGATTTTAGTAACACCCCAATACAAGGAGTATCTGAGATACGTGATTTAGGTGTATATATGGATAGTGAACTTACTTTTAATACACACATCAATAAAATTGCATCTAAAGCTTACAAAATGTTAGGATTTGTTCTCAGAACAGGAAAAGATTTTAAATATAATTCCACGCGTATTCTTTTATTTAATTCGTTTGTTCGTTCAAGTTTAGAATATGCATCAACTATTTGGAATCCTCCATATAATATATATATAGATATGTTAAATAAAGTACAAAATAAGTTCATCAAACATTTGCAATTCTATGAAAATCATTGTCCTCAGAATAAATTAAGTCCTCTGCCTTCTTTGTCTGTTCGTCGCATGGAAAAAGAACAATTTTTTCCAAAGTTTTTACATAACTATGTAGATTCTGCTTACCTTCTTAGTAATATAGGTTTGAGATGCCATCGTCTACACTCAAGGAATAAGAAATTGTTTTTTGAACCAGCACTTAAAACCAATTATACAAAAAATACATTTATATATCGTGCTTGTCATAATTATAATTGTCAATTTAATGACCTTGACATATTTGTATCATCTATTGGTTCAAACAAAAAGGGAATTAGGTCGTTGGTTGCTAGCACGTGAAGTAATTGTTATAACTACACTACCTATTAATACTTAATTGTGTTACAATTGTTATTTATTGTGTATCTTTCGATCAAAATTTTGTTTTTTACACTTTTAATTTTTTAACATTGTTCGTTATTTCTGTAGTTGTAATCAGAGGAAACTTTATTGATTTAGGTATTTTATTTATGTTTTGTTAATATTGTTTATGTAACTGTTTGTTTCCCAAATAAAGTAAAATAAAAAAATAAATAAATTATAAACTGTAAACAGTAGTTTATAAAATACTTTGAAGGGTTATCTAGAAATTGGTAGTAGCAAAATTTTTAATAGTGTCTCCGTTTTCTTTGAAATTATTTATTTCAAATGGGGGCAGCAATGGAAAATTTAGGTACGGCCTTAAGAAAACACGGAGAGTAGGTACATTTACGCGGTTTTCAACAAAAGATCAAGCTCAGTTTAGATTTTTAAAAAAGTAATCGTCATTTCTGAATTTGCGAAGGATGTCGCGGGCTAGCCAGCTAGAAATGTTGAATACATACATATAATCATGTCTTTACGAGTAGACAGAGTCTTGGCCATAAAACAAAAAGGCCCAATTCGGCGTGATGGTGGGCCTCAGAGGTGGGAAATGGAATCAAATAATGACACGTTGTACAAGCCATATCGCCTATTGAGATGATACGGATTCTCCACACATTCCTTCGATGACAATGATTAGATATATAAGTCAATGTTCGATGGACTTTGGATCCATTATATTTTGTGGGGTGGTGCTTTCTACGTGTTTTCTTTACTTCCAAACTAACATGAAAGTCAATTGTAGGTACTTAATCTTACGGGAGATGAAGGTGAGTTTCGGAGAATGGTCTCAAAACTAAGAATATGTCGAACAAAAAAAAACGTGCGATTAAAACTCGTGTGGAGAAGGTTCTGTACGTACTATATGTGATGATGTATCATCATCATCATAAACAGGTCTTTTTTACTTTGAACTTTTTACTTTTTACTGCAGTTCTGCAGGAGCAGTGGAGACTAAAAAAGACCTGGGCACGACCCTCTCTGTACTACCAGAGTATATTAGCCAGAGGATTTGGCCTACACTCTCCACCCTGGCCAGACGGGTTGGAGAGGTCTCATTGATGTTTAGAAGCTTTGTTCAGCTTGTGTTTCCTAAGTTGCCTTCTACGACATCCACGGTAAGACTTGAAGTGGTCCTATTCTACTCTGCTGGGAACCACACGGCATACGTGAAATTCGCTACACGCATTTGAATTTGAGAGCAAAGAGTTCTTATCTACAGTTAAGTTGAGAGTAGGTACCTACTTGTAACAGCAACATTTAGTTGCGTAAACGCCATGCAATCCCTAATGTGTTATGCCATACATATTTCCTCGATTTTACATGGTTTTACTGTTTACTAGGTACAACGATGTTAGATTGTCTCAAGATATCGCACTTCCTAGTGACGGACGCTAAATAAGTGAAGATGTTTTTATTTTAAAGTTGTGGATGCATGAGTTAGGTACTTCAAATGCAAGTAACTAGATATCTACATGTACCTACCTACGAATAATAATCCCTAGAAGCGTAACTAATCCCGAAAAATCATTCCACGCGATATGTACCGGGGCGGGCGTGTTCGCTGTGACACTCGAGTCGTGCGGTTGCGTCGCAAAAAGCTTCCTTTGAGAATATTGTTATGCAAAATGTACCTAAGCCACGCGTTGTACCTCACCGCTCGTTGCGGTGACCGCCCCCACCCGACGACGAAGCGTGACCTTGTCGCGACCAATCGCATGCATATTTGTCTGTGTGTGTTTGAGTGTTGCGTTGTTATTACTGTTTGTTTGTTTGCGTAAATGGAATCAGAATCGAAGCGGTGAATGTAGGAGCGTTACAATTCTAGAGAATTTATTATTCGTAGGCACCTACCAAATATACAAAATAAAATATTGTATCACGGACTGCTACTTAGGTCCAGTCCGTAGTTACCTGCCCTTAAATAAAATAGTTGCATAATATTTTGGCAGACCTTTTAAGGCGAAGAGATAGGCAAATGACCTCGCTTGTTTTCACTCACACATGCACAACCTAATACGCACAGTGAGTGTGCACACATAGAAACATGGCCAGCGCCATCTATCAAAAAACCGGAATTACATACAATGGACGGCAAGCAGATATCACTTTTCAAAAAGTTTTTTGCGCGTCGTTAGTTGTTACACACAGACTTATTCACGTTATAGATTCGCCCAAAATATTTTAGAGAGATTATAAGATTGACTATTTTAGTCTCTTTTTACGAGAATTTAATACAAATGTATATACCCATGTTTTGACGTAAAAACATTATTTGCTATTAAATTCAAACAACTTATTTGTTGCCAGAAATATATTGCTTTAAACAAAAAAATCCGGAACAATGAAATTCTAATTCTAATAGTAGGTACCTACTCCAAACAAACAATTTTTAGGGATCCGTAGCCAAATGGCAAAAAACGGAACCCTTATGGATTCGTCATGTCTGTCTGTCTGTCTGTCTGTCCGTCCGTATGTCACAGCCACTTTTTTCCAAAACTATAAGATCTATACTGTTGAAACTTGATAAGTAGATGTATTCTGTAAACCGCATTAAGATTTTTACACAAAAATAGAAAAAAAAACAATAAATTTTGGGGGGAACCCATACTTAGAACTGAAACTCAAAAATTTTTTTTATCAAACCCTTACGTGTGGAGTATCTATGGATAGCTCTTCAAAATTGATATTGAGGTTTCTAATATCATTTTTTTCTAAACTGAATAGTTTGCGCGAGAGACACTTCCAAAGTGGTAAAATGTGTGTGTATCCCCCCCGCCCCTGTAACTTCTAAAATAAAAGAATGATAAAACTAAAAAAATATATGATGTACATAACCATGCAAACTTCCACCAAAAATTGGTTTGAACGAGATCTGGTAAGTAGTTTTTTTTTATACGTCATAAATCGTAAACCGCAAATAACTTAAAAAAAATACACTATCATTAAAACATCGATCAAAGTTACAACGAACTACATGAACTTTTATATTATGTTACTTGCTGCTACGGAACCTTCATGGGCGAGTCTGACTTTCACTTGGCCGTTTTTTTTCGTGTTCCAACGGACCAAAAAACTATAAAAAAGTGGATCATTGTTATGAAGAGAGATCCACTAGCAAGCAAGAGTAGGTACTTTTTACTGTTGCGAAGATCATTTTGACATATTATAGTACTTATTTAGTATTAATTAAGTATGTACCTACCTACCTAAACGATCAATAGAAATAGGTTATATTATAGGTACCTATCTATCTCTTTTTCTCATTATTGCTAGATTTATCTAATTCAACCTGGTACAGCCTTTTAATAACCCATCGGCCATTGCTTAAAATCTAAAAGTAAACGTTTGGGTTATCTGAACGCCTATCTACCTACGTAGGTACATGCATAGTTCAGGAGACAACTGTATTTTAACCTGCAATAAATGTTACGATTAACTAATTTTCAGGGTTCCGTACCCATAAATATATAAAATACTGATTTATGGATAGTCCTTTTTCAAATCCATCTTTCAATTTGTTACTTATTATTACAGTTACCGAAACAATGCAAAAAACCAACAGTGTTGACCACTAACCACGATATTTGCGGGCGGACGGCGCGCGGCGGTGGCGTGCCGTATGGTCCGGAGTGACGTCATCACTACTTGGCTGGCAGACGCGTGTTTTTAAATCGGGTCCAATAAAATATTGAATATCTTCTGCATTTACGAACGGATTTCAAAAATTCAAAAAGTACCGTACTAAAAAAATCATGATGCATGCGAAACACTAGTCAAAATCTGTTTTCTGTTAATTTATTGATTCTCATTGATAAAGATATAAAATGCTGAAAAAATCTGACCACGAAAGTCACACCAGTAAAAAAAACAACCATTTCTGTTACTTTTCGCTACAATTAAATAGTCTTGTGCATTAAATATCAATCAATTAAGACCAGTACATGCTTTGCACAAGCGTTGAGTATTTACATGTTGCAAAAGTACTCACTTTGTTTCATTTTACATCAACTATCTTTATAAAAATACAATAAGGATGACCCCTATTGTATTTTTATAAATAATTAATACAGGGTATGTTTAGTTGATGTTAAATGAAACACAGTAAATACTTTTCGAAACAATTTTTCAAAATAGAAATTAAAACATAATTCAACTTTTCTCTTACTATCTAAAGAATTTCTACGAAACAAAATAGATAAAAAATGGTTTCACATAAACATTATTATCTTATACGACGTATAAGGCTTTCTATGATGGTAATAATTTTACAATTCATTTAAAAACCTTTATTGTACATCAGCGATAGTTACACATAATAAAATAATTGATATTACAAATGGTGGACTTATCCCAGAAGGGATCTCTTCCAGTCAACCAGTAGGTAGGGCAGAGGATAGTTACAAATTTAGTAGGAAGGCAGAAGTACGTACAGAGCAATGAAAAAAAAAAACAAGTATAATGATAAAGCTTAAACGCTACAAATACACTACATACATACCAAATGAATATGCTACATATAATATATAAATAAATATTTTATATTACTCAAGTCTAGATTTAAAGGAGCCTAATAATTGAGACATTTTATCTCCACTGGTAAAGCGTTCCATAAACGCGCAGCGAGCACAGCGAAGGACTTCGCGTAGGTCTGTGAGGAATGTGATCTGGGATCTGTAGAAGTGGTTCACTACGAACGACGACGGCTATCAAAAACTTTAAAGCAGAATTTTTCATGAAGATATACGTGTGAGCGAGGATTAAATAGAATGTTAAAGAGAAAGAAAAGAACGTGAGTGTGACGGTGTTGTCTGATAGATAAGCCGAGAGGCTATTGTACTCATACAAATTAACTTTAGTATTTACATAACATTAAATCTGTAAATTTCCATAATTGAACCAAAGTTAAAAATGTAAGTAGTAAAGAGGTAAAATGTAAAAAGAATTAAGAAAAATATATTTTTGTTTCCCATACAAACTCGGATCAGCTGATCGGTCAACTTGTATGGAAAGCCAAAAAATATTTTTCACATTTCGAGGTGATTGATAGTCTTCGTTTTTCTTTGAGGAAAGTACTTAGTTCAGTATCATGGAATATAATTCACCCTTGAAATAGTTTCATTTGTTAGCCCCTGTTTAGTGTATTTCATTGAATATAGAGGTATTTAGTTTTTATTTCTTATTATCTACGAACAATAATTCTCTAGAATCGTAAGTAATCCCGAAAAATCATTCCACGCGATATTTACCACGGCGGGCGTGGCTTAAAATATGAACAGCGTGGCGCGACAGTTCGCCGTGACACTCGAGTCGTGCGGTTGCGTCGCAAGAAGTTTCCTTTGAGAATATTGCTGTGTTTTTGCGATAATCGATTCATTAAAAATGCCGTGAAGTGGTGTAGAAAACACAGACATGAAAATTTGTTATTAAAAAAAAAAGTAACACGTAAACAAGGTTATTTATTTTAGCGTAGCGTACTGCATAGTAGGTATCATCCGCGCGTTGTATCTCACCGCTCATTGCGTTGAGTGCCCCACCCGACCGACGACGACGCGTGACCTTGTCGCGACCAATCGCATGCATCTTTGTCTATGTGTGCGTTCGAGTGTTTCGTTGTAATTACTGTTCGTGAATGTAGGAGCGTTAGGTTTCTAGGTAATTATATTTCGATGCTTATTATTCACGATAATCAAGATGCAGGCCTATTCCCAAAGTTGGTTGACGTCAGGCAGGCGGCCGGTCGTAAAACTGTAGCCAAATCATTTTAACTGTTCCGGCAATTTTTTTTCCATTTTGCAAAGGTCTTTGGCGTCCTTGGGTGACCATTGACATGCATGTTATATTTGGAGAAGAAAAAGCAGGAAAGCGCACCCCGGGCTCCGAAGCAGCACAGCTGAGGATGCAACCGGGAACGCGCTTAGACGAAGAAGAAGAATCACGATGCAGGCCTAGCTTACTGTGGTATTAGTACCTATACCTACTATTTTCCATAACATTGCATGTATGTAAGTTATTTTTATACAATAAAGATTCGAGCATCGTATCGAGTGACTTCCTTTAGTAATATCTCACTATCTCGTTCTCGAGATACTTTCAGAGCTGGTGCTACATCTGCAGTTTACTTCATCAAAGGCTTACTACAATGGCAGTAGGTAGCAGGAAAAGATGTCAATATTATGCGTACATACATTATAACTCGGCGTTTGCTGTTCAAGTTCATGGATGTAGCCATTGTTTTGTAGTCACTGGGAAAAATATGCTGTGTGTATACGTTAAATACTTTAGTACTTACTGACAATCTTATTGTGTGTTATGTCATAAAAGTACGTTAGAAGCTTAGAAAAATAACAAGTAGAAGATTGAGTAGAAGATAGTATTAGGTATATACTCGTATAGGTAGGATAGACAAGGGCTTTGCAAAAACCTATAAGCTATGGCTACCGAGTACTTATGCGCACAAGCATTCCATTCTACAATCATCTGATCTGGAGTTTTATTTACCAACCTCTCACCAAAAGGCTATTCGGAGTTAGCTACAGGTACTTACTTACTATAATATGTTGGAATTTTTTTACTTATCCGAATGAAGTAAGCAATAAATAACGATAAGATATTATATTATATGTGATGTTATTACGTGATGAGATAATTTATGATTTCAGAAATAATTAGGCATTCTTAGGCAAGTAGACTACCAAATGTGTCCACGACGTCCGTGTGGAATTAAAAGTAGCCTAAATACTCCTTATAACATTAGCTATCTGCCTGTGAAAGACCCGTCAATATCGGTCCAGTATTTTTGGAGATATTGGAGATAAGCCGGAGCAGACAGAGAAACAAACTATTTAAACTGTGTTTTTATGAAGTATCAGGACTGTCATAGTAATATGCAATCTATACTTATATTATAAAGCGGAAGAGTTTGTTTGTTTGTTTGTTTAAACGCGCTAATCTCAGGAACTAATGGTCCGATTTGAAAAATTCTTTTTTTGTTGGGTAGTCCATTTATAGAGGAAGGCTTTAGGCTATATAACATCCCGACAACCACGCGAACGAAGTCGCGGGCACAGCTAGTTAGAAATAAAATAGTAAGTTTATTATGGATTAGGTAAAAATATACACTTTCTATATTTATTTTTCAATATATTTGTATCAGAAGCACTTTCTATTTATTTATTTCCCATCAATAATCATGAAAATAGTTTTTCCTACTTTCGCTCGTCAATCAACGTCGCGAAGTCGACACTTAAGTAGTCAAGTAATGTTGTGTCAAAAACATGACGTAACTAGGTAGCAAAAACACTTTGTTTTGCACAAAACTGATAACCGTATTCAAAATTAACTCACATTGTCACCACTTAAGAAATACTGATTTTGGTAAAAAAGGATTGATGGTAAGTATTTATAGAATTTGGATGAAACTGGAGGCAATAAATTATTGTTACAAAAACTGTACCTACACATTCTTCTTCTTCCTCATTTTATCCCACTTTGCGTGGGGTCGGGTCAGAATGTGAGTCTGTTATTACTCTCCATGCTGAATAAAGATTTGGCTGATAATTTTACGGTCTGCCTGAAACCAACTCACCTTGAATGCATTCGCGCAAAATGTTTTACAACCGGCCGCCGCCCGTCGTCAACCCTCCTTGGGAATACAGTTGTTGCACAAGATATAAGTGCTTTGTTCTTTAGTCGCCTCTTATGACATTCACAGGAAGGGATGAGGTGGTCCTATTCTAGGCCGGAAACCACACGTCAACCTACCTACATACAAACTGTACTTCAAAAATTTCCGAATAATACAATAGCGCATCTTTCCTTGCCCTGGCGTTGGCCCTAGGTCCCCAAACATGGTTAAGCCCTGGGGGCCATACGCAATACTTCACGCCTACTCAAAGTCAATAACTCCTCTTACTAGAAGTCGTTAACTTCTTTTAGAGACTGTGCCCATATTAAATTAGCATCTATTGTTAAAATATTAGCATGAAATACTTCACGCTTACTCAAAGTCAATAACTCTTCCTACTAGAAGTCGTTAACTTCTTCTAGAGACTGTGCCCATATTAAATTAGCATCTATTGTTAAAATATTAGCATGAAATACTTCACGCCTACTCAAAGTCAATAACTCCTCCTACTAGAAGTCGTTAACTTCTTCTAGAGACTGTGCCCATAGTAAATTAGCATCTATTGTTAAAATATTAGCATGAAATACTTCACGCCTACTCAAAGTCAATAACTCCTCCTACTAGAAGTCGTTAACTTCTTCTAGAGACTGTGCCCATATTAAATTAGCATCTATTGTTAAAATATTAGCATGAAATACTTCACGCCTACTCAAAGTCAATAACTCCTCCTACTAGAAGTCGTTAACTTCTTCTAGAGACTGTGCCCATAGTAAATGAGCATCTATTGTTAAAATATTAGCATGAAATACTTCACGCCTACTCAAAGTCAATAACTCCTACTAGAAGTCGATAACTTCTATTAGAGACTGTGTTCATTATAAATGAGCATCTACATACTGACACACTATCACGTCTTAATCCCTAATGGGGAGACCGATTTTGGGTCTTGCGGCTCTAACCAGATAGAGCCCAGGGCCGCAAAACCCAAATACCACTTTTAGCGTGATGGTGGGCGAGAAGGTGGAAAAAGGAATCAAAATAGTCACATCGCCTATTAACACGATTCGCATTTTCGCCCATTCCCTTGATCTGACCTAGAAGAGAAGCAGCTGGTACATTCTAAGTTTTTTTTTTCTCCCAGACCAGCATGAGATCATCTATTTTTAAAACGAACTACGAGTACTTCACGTCTACTCGACGATTGTTCGTAGACTCAACGTCAACGATGCTTACGAACCGGAGTAGGTCAAGTCTCTTACTAAAGAAAGAACACTCTTTTGCAATTTTGGCAGCTATGTGACCTTACCTGGCGACAAGGTGAGTTCGTCGTTGAGCCTCGCCTCGTAGGTGTACAGCGCCCGACACTTGCCCATGGTGGGCGTCGGCGCCGGCGCATCCGGCTGGTCAGTCTTCAGGATGTCCGTCAAATCCGTGGAGCTGTCGCTCTGCGATGAAAACTCATCTGAAAAGCAACGTTCTCATAAGGTCTGAGATCTTTTTATTCACTCATAAAATTTTTTTTTTTTTTATAATTTCTTATGTTTTTTCCTGTTTTCTTTTGTCTGTGTATTGTACCCACTCTTTGCCCTTTGTTAGTGGTTGACTGGAAGGGATCCCTGTCTTGGATAAGTCGGACCTCGTACCTATTGTTGTCTTGGTGTAACGTGTATTTTTGTATTTTTAAACAAACAAACATTGCTTGTCTAAAACCTGTCACGGTTTTCTCAGAAAGACATGAGGAGGGAAAATCTTCACGCCAGGCATGGTGTTGAGCCTGTAGAACCGCGGCTCCAACAGTGTATTTTTTTTTGGTTGCCACAGACGGCATATCCTACTCTGAGTTTGTACTCATGTACGGTAATTTTCAACTACACCAGTTGCTTCATGTGGAGGCATAGTGAGGAAACCTGCACACTAGTTCACTCTGAGTTCACTAGTGTGTACTAATGACTGTTGTCAGTAGATGACAGTCATTGAGCTACGTCAGATGTCTTTAGGCAGCTCGAAAAATCTGACACAAGGGTCGCTAAAAAGAGATCCACTGAATGGTCTTCCAATTGCTCTACTTACCGATAGATGTGCCCGGTGAATTGTATAATTTCAATAATTCTACAAATTCTCACAGAGTTGGCAGTTTGGAAAAAGGTTAACATAGCTGCACTGTCTTAAGTTTCAAAAAACCCTCCCTAATAGGTATCTCTCTCTCTCGACTCTCTCTCTCTCTCTCTCTCTCTATCTCTCTTATCGAGTCAATAACTATAGTTATCTATTGTCAAGAATATATTGTGTCAGGTGAATGACAGATCACAACTCTATTTGCAGCAAGTAGCCCTTAAAAAAGTCTTACCAAAATCACTATCCTGCTGATTCGACAACCCATCTCCTGCACCCCTTTCTCCCCAATCCAGGGGGCTTTCAGGCGGCGCCGGCGCATCTATAGACTGCGACTTGATAGGTAGTGTTGGGAGATCTGCAATAAGTCCAATATTTACTTCCTACTTACAACAACCTGATGCCTGTAAGATAAATAAACTTGGCTTCTTCTTAGTGGACTGGCACTCTCACTGGTAGTTTAGGTCAGATGTCTTACAACAAAGGTAAATCTTTGATTTAATGAAACCTTTAAGTAAATATAATATAATACCAGCAGCATGTTGTGCTCCAGAAAACTGCGCAATTTATTTTTTTATTTTATTAGCAAAAAATAAGGTTACACAAGATGAAACAATTCTACCATGTACATAAACCACATGTCATCAGCGTATACTAAGACTTAATTTACCTGCAATGACCGGCGTCACCGGCGCGCTCTTGTTCTCCGTGTTTCTCCTGAAGGACAAGTGTTCTATGCGCAGTTTGCTCGAAGCCCGGCTCATTATGGAGTCCCTCCTCTCTCTCTCCTCCCCTCCAGTCACGCTCTTGGTTAACGCAGTGTAGTTTGGCTGCAGATTCTTGTTCACTTCGTTTTGGTAGTCCGTTTGGAGCCATGGAGGGACCTGATAGATAACAATTTTAATGTGACTTTAGACAGTTTATTCATGTTAGAAACAACCAATATCGATAGGTAAATATAGGAAACCATCCGACCTACTAACTTAAATAGGTTTTGTCTTCTTGTTGTATTTAAGAGCTACGCTCTTGTTCGTGAAGTGTTTCCCATGTTTCTCTTTCCCCCTCAATGAGAATTCCATCAAGAAATTCCGGATGAGTGTGAATGGGCAAAATTTAAATTTCATCAGCTATCCTTCCCGAACTTACATTTTACTTTTGTGCAAGAGATATCTACTTAGAACCTCTTACCTTGAGCACGCTCTGCTGTAAGCCCTGCTTATCTCTAACAATTTGTATGTGAGTGGCCAGCGGGTGCTTCACGGGCGGCCGGCTGTCCAGCTCGTTGAGGCTCGACGTTATCTTGTACCGCACTGCCTCCAGATACGTCAGCATGGACCTCACCTGAAAGTGTGACCTTTATTTTGTTTTCCAGTTGCTTTGTTTCTTGTTGCGTTATTTATGTTTGTTCGCTCGTTCGCAAGAATTACGTGTTTTAATGTGTCAACATTGTATTAAATTATAAGTATTTGTATGTAAATTAATATATGTTAAAGACCTTTCGCCGTGTAGGCGACCAATATTTTTAAATGAGTTTCCTTTAGCGTTTCTTCTTGGCAGTTAGTTGTTGCGATAATATCGATAGCTTTTCTTCAAAATACCTAATATGTATGTTTTGCAATCTAGTTAAACGATCACAATTCTAGTGAGCTGCAACGAAGTTATGTAAAGAAAGCATATTAAAGTCGCGCACTTGGTCGCACTAGTTGGTAAAACTGATCGTTGCGATTAACCTATACTTAGTTTGCTATGATCCGGAAATTGGGTGCAGTTTCTGCGACTGTAAGAAATTACTTATTCTGTATTAAAAACAACCGGCTACTTCCAAAATGATTTGTGATTTGGGATGATTGTACCCGTCAAAACATCTGAAGAATTTATTTATTAAAGCTTTTACCAGACAGCCTTTAGGAAAAACAGAAAAAAAAAATACCTACGAGTAGACTAGATTAACAGAAAGGATACTTTTATACCCTGAAAACTGTGAAGATTTCGTGTGAGTGACACAAAACTACTGCCTCTTTAAAGGCCTTTACCCACAGAGCCCGATCCTATCTACCGATCCTTTACCGATATGATCTGAACGCATGCGATTACTGTAACCAATGGCCGCGTATGTACGCCTCCCCACTGCCTACCTGCATGCGTTCCATGGATCGCACGCCGATTGTTTCCGGAGGCAGAGAATGCGTGACCGCGGTGCGGTTGAAGAAGAAAGGACGATTACTTGTATTACAGAACGTATCGTCATTGATATTGCGTTGCGATCCGAGCCAGCGATCCGTTCTCAAGATGCGTTCTAGAACGTATCGGTGGATTGTATCGGACGCAGTGGGTAAAGAAAGGCCTTAATAGCTAGTTATCATAAAAATTAAACTTACGTGGTACAACTTGTCAGCTACATTCTGCTGTGAATCGTCGTTGCCGAAGGTGGGCGTTTGCTTGATGGCCATGGACAGCTTCTCCAAACCCTGCTTCGATTTCCTCTCCCGCTCGATGTCCTGCTTCACGAGCTGAAGGATCTTCATTAGTGCCTGAGGACGGATTTCAAAGTAAGTACTAAGAATCTAAAATGAGCAACAATATTTACCTAAGTAATTTTACTTTAGACTGGAACCTGTACAAAAACAAACCTACAGTATCTAGAAGTAAGAATACGAGTATATACGTATTCTATGGTAAAAATAGGTATTTTTAACCGAATTCAAATAAGAAGGTTATCAATTCGTTGGAATCTTGTTTTTAGGGTTTCGTACCCAAAGGGTGCAAACGGGACCTTATTACTGAGACTCCGCTGTCTGTCCGTCTGTCACAGGGCTCTATCTCTTGAACCGTAATAGCTAGACACTTGAAATTTTCACCGATTATGTATTACTGTAGCCGCTATAACAACAAATACTAAAAATAAAAAAAGTTAATAAATAAAAGGGGTCGTTATACAAAATACGTATCTTTCAGCGTTTTTACTAGATCTTTATAATGGCATTAACTAGATACTTGAAATTTTTACAGATTATGTATAACTATGGCCGCTATAACAACAAATACTAAAAATAAGATAATGTCAAAAATTAAAGGCGGTTGTCATACAAGAATCGAGTTTTTTTCAGCGTTTTTAACTCGATCTTCATAATGGCATTAACTAGATACTTGAATTTTTTACCGATTATGAATGACTATGACTACTATAATAACAAATATTAAAAATAAGATAAAGTTAAAAATTGAAGGGGGTCGTCATACAAGAAACGTGTTTCTTCTGCATTTTAAAACATTGTACAGTGGTACGAAACCCTTCATGTACGAGTCCGACTCGCACTTGCCCGTTTATTTTATGTATGTTCCCCGATTACTCGAAGACTCCTAAACCGATATGGAAAATTCTTTTTTGTTTGAAAGGATACACTTTCCAGGTGGTCCCATAGAAATTTCATTAAAATCGGTTGTGTAGTTTGTTTTTATCTAGAAATAATATATTCAAACACCTGTACCTATACTTACACGACATATTATGTCGTGTAAGTATATGTACAGATGTTTGAATATTTAGCCTTTCTGTCATTGAAATCAGTTTTTTATTTTAAAAATATAACAATATTTTTATTTCTTACGTTGAAAAGTTGTCATAAAATCCAAGATTTTTTTCTATCGATATGAAAAATGCTATGATTGATATCAAGCAATGTTTGTACCTAATAATTCTTAAATGGCACGCGCTATCAACACACACACTCCATTAATTTCCACCATTGAGTCTGCAATAAACGTGAACAAATCAAACGCATTTCAATTGCCCTACTTGTATTAAATTATCTAGGGCCTACTTCAATACAGAGTGATAGCCGGGGGCGTAGATAAGGAGCCAGGGTGGGCACTTGGGCAGGTAGTGCCCCGTAGAATATTTAAGAAGTGTAATCATTAGTCTAAATAAAAATAAGTATAGGTAATGTGTCGAAGCCTAGTGTGATTGTCCGCAACTAATTGCAAATAAATAAGATTCTTTTCCCACAACCAGTAGTGTACTTTTTTTTAATCCATAATTGTTGGACAAATGTCTCTTCCATCTTCTTCATCAGTAGTGTATAAAGAATAGAAATTCTTCCATCGCAACTAGTTGCGAAACTTGGTTGCTATGACGGCCGGAGGTTGACCGCAAGAGGAACTACGGTATAGCTAGATGAACTAAGTAACTAGGTAGATCACGAGCCAAGTTCAGTCCATGATACTGAATTATACCTACATAGGTACTTTCTATAAAAAAATAAAGAATATCTTTAAAAAAATTTCGCCCTCACATACAAAATCCATTTAGCTGAGCGCAGATTTGTATAAAAGCGAACTGTTTCAGTTTTTCGTTTATTGTTTTTATGGGAAGTAGAGTAAGTAGTTCAGTATCATGGACTGGACTCCAATAATTTGGCTGTTCGTTAGTTACTTAGTACCGCTGGAAATTCCTTCTCTAGGACCTTCTAGGAAAATTCTCTAGCTACGCCATTGGTGATAATAACTAGGAAAATATAAATCACAACCAGTTTGGTAAGTGGGGAAGCGGTGGGAAGGCGAGTTATGGCCCATGACTTACGTAAGTTTCAATCCTACAAGGGCCAGTAAAGGGACCCATTATCATAAGTAGATAATAGGTCCGGTAATCTTTATACGAAATCGTTCCCTTGAGCTAAGTAGACGAGTCGTAGAAAGGAATAGAAGGATGAGCATGTAGGACGCGTAGCCATAGTAGAAAAATCTATACTTGTTGTATCATATGCGCATTGAAAAAAAAAGGTGTTCGAAATTGTAATTTAAAAAAAATTGCTTCCCATAGAATCTCTGATCAGCAGATCAGTCAACTTGTACGGAAGGCCCAAAATATTTTTTTGTATTTCGATATATGTTACTTGGGAAAAGGTGTTCAGTATCATGGATTGTATGTACCCTTAGGGCTACGTTCGCTACGTTAAGCGGGCGCACGCCACGGCTTCAGTCTATTTCTGTCACAAACTTTAACTGCGAAAGAGATAACAGAAGCCGTCGCGTGCGCCCGCTTAACGTAGCCCTTAATGAATTTTTCGGAGTCCATTTGAAAAAAATTATTTGAAAGGAAACGGAGATATCATTTAAAATGTTGTCTCTAGTAAGTTCTAGATAACCCTTTAAAGTGAGAACGTGAAGCTTTTCTTCCCACATTTGCTAAAAGTGGCCGTTTTTCGCTTTATGGCTCTGAAACGTGGTCCCTTACTATCAAATGGGTCTCATAGGAAGGAACCACGACGGACGGACTGTTTTTGATTTAACTACGTTTTATTAGTCTGAAATTACTCTGTATTATAGGTACCTATGGTGGATATTGAAAATGTCTAAAGGATGCCAAAGAATTTAAATCCACCCTGTATAGTTCAGCTTACTTGCTTCCGGCGCTCCTTGTTCATAGCGAGCGTGGTGTGCTCGCAGTAGAAGTCGGGCAGCAGTTGCTCGCTGGCGCCCGCGGGCACCGAGCGGACCCCACGCACCACCCTCATGTCCACATTCGCGTTCGCGTTGTTGATTGGCCCCACTAGCGCGTTCGTGGCCTGATGATAATGTCACAGAAATTAATAAGAGTATTTCAAACAGAATGGAATCTTCTAAGGTCCCGCGCAATATGCGTCCTCGTTTCCTGTTCCCGCACCTATCCCTCGTTCTCACCTTGTCAAAGGGCGAGAGCGGGCGAACGCACACGCATTGACGTGTGCATGGATGTATAGTTACGTTTGTAGTAGTATAGGCATAAATGATACTCCGCTTCTATGAAGTTTCATACCTGTGCCGTTGTTGCGCTAAGGTCTAAGGTCCCTTAGGAGATTCCTTTCTGTATGTAATACTCTTACTTTCTTTTGTGCCGCTATTCTAAAATGCTATGCTCCTGGGTCACCAATTGGTGGATTCTATGTTTAGAAATACTTTCCTAAGATCAAAAACACAAACGCAAAATAATATAGGTACAAGTGTATTCGCAAATGTAGCCTTTGGAGAATTGGTAGTAGATACCTTGATAAAAATGCAGGTACATACCTATTACTTACTAAAATTAGTACCTAGGCATATAAAAGAACCTATGCAGGCTCATCTTTACTACAATTGATGGCCAGATGGCTTAGTGGTTTAAAGATGAACCTGCTATTTTGAAAATACTGCATAGGTAAACAAAATGAAATCTCCTAAAACAAGGTTTTGCAGTGTCCAGCCATGCCAATCATACTTAGCCTGGCATTAGCGTTTGCCTCTATGGCTATAGAAAAAGGTGGCCTTGCTTATACTTACATCAGCAAGCTGAGGAGGCACAGCAGAGGCCAGCCTTAGGTAGCAGTCGGCGGCTGACTTCAGCTGGGCCAGTCTCTCCTCTTCTAGGGATTCTAACATGCCGGCTCCTTTCACCACGCTCGTCTCCCATTCTAACCTAAGTAAGGTAGAATAAAATGTATGTCACTGGAAGTATTAGACAATATTGTATTTTTTCTTGAATTTGTACCTATCTATATAGATCGATCATCGATCAAATATTACTAACCATATCATGATCAAATATTACTAAAGTTAATATTTGATCAGAAGATATCAAAGGATTTAGTGATCTGAGTCTCGTTGTCGAGTCGAAAGTTTCAACAAAGACTTTTCAAAGAAGTTTCAAGAAAGTTTCGATAAAGTCTCTAGATGGGTGATGATTTTATTTGACCTAAAATAATGGAATTAGTTACTTTCGTTATACCTTTTAACTTTGATCATAAGCGTGGTATACGAAAACAAGGTAGGTATTCTATTCCTACGGTGGCCTAAGACTACGTTACGAATGTCACAAGTGTTATTACTGATTTTTATTTTCTCAATTAGTTAATGATAGATTTTTCAACGTGGGAATGCCGCCAGCCTCTTGCGACCGCAGCGATTGGGTTCCATTTTTTATATTATTTAATGTAATTTAGGTATTTTTATTTAGTTTCGTTTTATATACGTATGTAGTTATAGATTAATTTTAGATTATTGTTGTTTTTTCTCGTTGTAAATAAATATATTTCATAAAGTGTACCACTAAATGTACAGGTTGTGGGATTGAGATAGAAATGTGACATTACCTGGCTCTTTCTGATTGCACACACACATTGTAATATTCAACTTCAGTCTTCTTCACCGCGTCTTCCGTCTTCCTCTTCTTCACCTGCAGTTTAGCTGCATCCTTTTCACTCGTCGCGTTGGCCAGCCGCTCTGCTCGCGCCGTACTAAGTATAGAATGAGGTATGTGGCCCACACTCGAACTGCGAGACATTCGGCTGTAAAGGAATAATTTAAAATAGGACAACTTCTCGGTTTATGGAAAGATTGGCCACAAAACTAAAAAAAAAAACATACAAAAGTTTGATTAGAAAAATAAAGAAATGTAAAATAAGAATCCTGCAAACAAAAAAGTGAACGCTGTGGGGATCTGCCCGTAAAACATCATCATCTATGTCTACTTTTTCATTTCCATAGGTATCTTATTTTGTTAGTCTGAATATTTGTACATTGATGTTTTCGGCCAAATATTATTTATATTTCAAAAATTAGGAAATTTATTCGCAATTGCACAATCGCCACGCTTAATCGCAAAGCATTGAAGGATCCTTCGGCGTGAAAACTTGTCCAAATTAACGTCTCATGTACTTAAAAGGAAAACCATAAAAGAGAACGTTAATACGTCAAGATAATTTATTTCGTCAGACCTCATCTCCAGGGTGGCATCCTGTAACTTTTCGTTTTCCCTGGCAGCCGCGTGCGACTGCTTTTTGGACTTGGCTTCTGTTGTTCTCCACTCGGTTAGGACTCGAGTGGTTTTATCTACATTGCCTTCAATCTGTAAGAATAACAGTGTTAACTGATAGAGCAGTAAAGGTATATTGATGAAAAAATCTGTCATGAAACAGCATGCATATATGATTTCTAAGGATCAGACAGACACAACTAAAAAGTAGTTCTTCTAAAGTATTTTTTTACTGTTAACGTAAGCACTGTGATGTAGGTAGGTACCTATACCGCTTATTGAAGTTTCAGTATTAAAAAAACCTTATTTAGTTAAACAAAACACCTCATTCTATAGGTACTTAAGTAGTAAGTAAGATAATCTAAAGGAAATTTACCTTTTTCCTAAGTTTTAACTGTGCGTCTGTGACGTATTTCATTGGTTTTACTAACTCGTCGGATAAAGAATTTGAATAGTTCCTGAAACAAATCATTGGAATAAATAGTACCTAATTAGGTCACAGAATTAATATAAGCTTTAGGTCACAGAATTAATATAAGCTTTAGGTCACAGAATTAATATAAGCTTTAGGTCACAGAATTAATATAAGCTTTAACGCGTAGGGGTAGAGTTTTAAGTAGACTTTCGTGTGGTGCTTAACCTGAATAAGGCGCCATCCTTGTCCACTAATACTATGTGGGTGACTCCAATATCCAGCATTTCTATTAAATTAATGCATACGGGAATTAATGCGAAACATACCTTTTTATTTATTTTCGCTGACGTTTCGTCCGGGTTGCACCGAACGTGGTTTCAGCCTAACACTTCATTCTTTCGTTCGGTATTCATTCATTTAAAAATGACAACGCCATGGTCACAGAATACATAAGAGTCAAACCATAGTTAAAAAGTAGTTCCAGTATTTCGTGTGTACCCTACATATAAATGCTGGACTTCAGCACTCCTCAAAAATTTTGTTTCGCAGAAAAGTATACTAGTGAAGTACTGACGGACCATTCCGTAACTTCACGTAAGTAGGTAATATATCGTGACAATAAGTGACTTTACGGAATTGATAACAGATTATAGTATTTACCTATGTATTTCTGATCGTTTCTCCATTTCCAAAGCGACATGCTTCCACGCTTCGGCGCACGAGCCGACGCTCTCCTTGCAAGCCTTGCTCAACTTGGCGCCGAGTTTCGCCAAACATTTCGAGTAGTAATTTTCTGCTTCGACCCTGCAAGGAAACCCATCGTTAGCTGTCACAACACGGAAGTATAATACGTTAATAAATCGAAGTGATCCATTTTTTTAAATTTAATAATCACCTTTGTTGTTGAGCTACAAAATGTATGTGTACAGAAGTAGGTCATTAATAAACCTACTCATATCTACATTATTACGTCTCTTACTCGGAGTAAGATAATCAAGGATCACAATTTTTTTTAATGAAAATATGAATCACAACTGACATGTTGCTAGCCCAACAACGCCTATTTGTAAGGAAGGAGTCATAAGGGCGTAACAGCTACCCCGGTATCAGCCGTATCTGTGATACGATAAACAAGTTTTATTCGCTCCTACTTATGATAATATGCTTTCATGAGTTTTGTGTACCCCATACGAACTTACTGCGTGCTATGAGTCGAGGCTTGTTTTCAGTTTGAAATTTCGTGTGCCAATTGTCTTTAGCAGGAGGCTTAAGTAATCTTAAGCTTACCTAATCTGTAAGGGTACATTCGTTGGTACGTTGGTACGTTTCATTGGTAAATCCAAGAATTGGTTTTGGCGGGAGCGCCAGATAATATCAACTTTTCCAAAGGGCTCTACGTGTTGGATCTGTATGAACGCAAGCCTCCCAAAGCTGGGGTGAAAAGACCCGTGATTACAAAAGGAGATACAAAATAATGGGTGTTTATTTGTACATTAAATATTAAATTAAAACTAGGTAATAAAATTCAGATACGACTACGCAATTTGTAAATTTCTTGGTTTTATTTCTTACATAGTTTTATTTTATCTAAATATTACATAATAATAATTAAAATGAGCGAGAATTTTGATATGCCAAATGTAATTCGTATCAAGTTTGAAGCCTCTCCTATCATGTTTGATAAACCTGAGTCTATTTAAGTATTTTATGAAGTACATTTCCTTGCAGCTTCAGCAGCATAACATCTGTATCTCATTTCGTTTGTAGCGTAGCGACCAACTGGAGATGATAAATCTGTGGCACGCGATATATTTGTGTCGTCGTGGCCCACTTGGCGTGGTCGGTAGACTGGGCTATTTTTGTTATCGTGGCCATTGCCGTGCCCTTCCGTTCGGTGAGCAACTTGAAAACAATATTACTCAACGGATGTATCATTATTTCTTTGTAATAAGTTTAAACAATTTATCTTTTATTTTTCAGTTCTTTTTTCTATTTTGCCAACTACGATTCATTTAATTTGTAGTTAATATTTTTTGTAAGTCCTTGATGATTAAAGTTTTATTTTAGTTTTTAATTTCATATAATTACTTTTTGTAATTAGAGCTGGCAGTTTTTTCGCCCAACGGATTAGCTTACTTATGCAATGCGGGGCAATGCTGCCAGCATTTTGGGTACGTTTCCTCGATGTGGCGCTGTTGACGATTTTTTTCTTATTTTAAGTTTAGTTTTAAGTTTTAGATATAGTTTCATTTTAAATTCATAGTTTTACTTTGTTTAATCCCTAATGTTATTTATAAATAAAAAAGACATGTATTACAAATAGGTATTACATAAACACATTACTTTTACAATCCCTTTACTGTTTAATTTTAAATTTTGATGCTGTAATCGAAAGTCCTTTGACCTACGAGCAACGTACACTAGCAAATTCATCTATAATTATAAAAAATACATTGGCGAAAGTTATACGACCACATGAAAGAACACAAAGTCATACAATTAAACAGCATGGCAAGAACTTTCGTAGCATATTGTCACTGAACAAGATCAATCGATCCAGACTTCGTGGAATGAAGGATCACTGGAGCGGTTGGTCGCGAACAATGAGGTATTGTTTTAATAGTTTTAATGGCCGGTGAGGAAAGTAAGCGCCGTGGAGAAATGCAGATTAGATTTCTTATCTAATGTGCGCACGACTGAGTGAGTACGACCGCTGCCGCAAATTAGAGAATAACAGATCAGATGCACTCACTGCTGGAGTATTTGAGAGTGTTCAAGCACATTTTATATTATCATCATGTCTTTTTTAGTCTCCACTGCAGGAGCACGATCCTTTTTGTACTACTAGAGCAGTCAGAGGATTTAGCCTACACTTTCCACGCTGGCCGGACGGGTTGGAGAGGTCTCATTGATGTTTATAAGCTTTTTTAGCTTGTGTTTCGTAAGTCGCTTTCTACGAAATTCACGGGAAGACTTGGAGTGGTCTTTTTCTACTCTGCCAGGAATCACGGCTAACATTTTATATACTTAGATACAATAAATGTTTATATTAAACCTTTCAAATAGACCGAATAACGTCGTGACCAATACAATTGTTTTACTATTATTTTTTATCGAGTCAATTAAATGGTTAACAGTTAACTCTACAACTATACACAATGATAGAAAATACAACCGTTTGCCTTTATTGTCCAACTGCTAATCAAAGGTCTCCTTTATCTCTTGGCAAGACTATTCAACGCCATTTCTATCTCTTTCTCGATGTCGGTCGGGCTCTTATGCGATTCGAACAAAAATAAAATATGTTCATACAAATAATTCAAAGCAAGTTTAGGAATTTTGAAGTTTGAAGTTCTAACAAAATTCCTCTATATTGAATCTGATGACTGATCCGGCTGTTATCATACGATGACAGTTAAACTAAATACGTGTATGTCAGATGCCATTAGGCAGCTTAAAAATATGATTAAAAAAATTGCAGCTAACACATGCTATAAAAACTAGCTAGCTACTAGCTAGGCTTCTCTAATTAAAATGGAGTGTCATCTGTTCTCACTTTAATTTGTGTAACTAGCCGGCGCAAGCGCAATGATGCGTGACAATTTTTTTACCACTTGTTTAAACATTATGCGCATACAAATATGTTGTACACTCGTCAGCATTATGACAATAGACCACATTTGAAGGTCGAAAGAACACGCGTGAATTGGAGTTTTATGAACGTAGATGAATAAAAGTTAATGAGAGGTTCATTGACTCCTGGCGGAAGCGTGAGTGCGGTGTATGTCAAGGTATCAAGTAAAAAGCACGAATAGATTGTGTTTGAAATACCTACGCCTGAGGCCCAAATGTATGGCAGAAAATGGTGCAGCAAGTAGGGTTGCTAACTTTAAAAAAATAAAAAAGCCTGACTGCTCCGAAAGGCGAAGATATAGGCAAATGGCCTTGAAGTGTGAAATAAATTGTTAACTCGTAAATATAGTGATAATTTCCATATTGCTCTACGTCATGCACTAGATAGCCCTTTAAATTATTTTATGAACTGCCGTTAAAACTATTATTGGTGATCCGTCTAGCTTTAAAACTTGCCGTGGCCATTTTTGGCGGAGGCAAGTTTTAAAGCTAGACGGACTAATGTAAATACTTTCAACGGTGGTTTATAAAATAATTTAAAGGGCTATCTAGTGCATGACGAAGAGCAATATGGAAATTATCTCCATATTTAAGAGTTAACAATTTATTTCAAATGAGGGCGCCACTTCAAGGTCATTTGCCTATATCTTCACCTTAAACCGAAAAATTTGCCCTAAAAGCCGGTCATAGATGCAGTGGAAGTAGGTATGTAGGCGAGATAGTTTCAAAGACGCTTATAAAAATGATCGTTAGCGTTGCCAAAAATGACAATTACACATGTTGTAAAGTGGAGATGTTGTTAGTTGTTGGAGAACTTGGAGATCCATAGTAGTAGTCTCTGCCTAAACCCATGCGAAACAGGCGTGTTAATATGTACCTATGTAAGTATGAATGTTTGTAATGTAGGTAATAGTCGGGTCGAGTCACCTCTGGACCTCTGCAAGTAGGTACCTATACCCTATATACGTAAGATTTAATAATGAATGTCACTTGTCATTCATCATATCCATTTTGAACGTGATTTAAGATTTATTATTGCATAAAAACTGTTATTAAGAGCGCTATTTGACTCCAAGAAACTATGACGTCACGCCGTGCGTTTTTCATAGGAATCCCATAGAAAATATCGATTTTGACGTTTATAAAAAAAGTATCTGTTTTGACTTGTTGGCAACTAGCAACTTAAAATAGTTTCAGTATATTTTGTTAAAACCTGTATATCTAGGTAAGTACCTATACCAAAGTAGGCAGAAATGCGCGATGCCCTTGAAAGTATGAAAATGTATAAGAAGGTAACATTTCTTTGCGTGTGCAATTTCGTACAAAGATCTTCCTCCGCCTGATACCGTATCATCTAGCAAACAAGATAACTTTCATGTCGGCACACTCAATGACGCTCTAACAATAATAATGCTTCTGATAAGTAGAAAAAAAATACTAAGCCGAAAAAATATTTCCAACGCGCAATAGAACAAGTTCAGTCTGATATCTACTGATTACATTCTCCAAAAACATATTAAAACGAAACACAACAGAAAAGTACGGAGATTATGCATAAAAAGAAACGTCAAACGAGTGTTGATGAAAATTGACATAGATTATATAGACCAGCTATCTCAAAAATTGCCCCCCCCCCCCCCCTGTTCTATTTTTTGAATAAAAGGCGGCGTGAATTTCATCATACGTAATAATTTTCAAACAATGAAATCTGGTTACTTACCGACTGAATGTTTCTTCTTTACACTTTGCCGTGTTTTTTGAATGATTCTTACTGTATTGTAATAAACACCAAGTACCAAGGCATTTTATAGTAGATTGTGCTACAAGGGGTAAAGGTAATAGTTTTAAGGTACGCTCCTTTGAATCCAGAGCGAACGAAGGATTCCACAGTAGAATCACAAGCGTAGCGACTAAGTATAGACTAAGTACCTACCCACAGTCATCCATGTAAAACGTTTTGTATTCCAATTTAAAAAAATTACTACGCCTTGCCTATATTTTATCATTTTAAAACTAAATTCTTCTTTTTTTGCGACGTTAAAATGTACGGGTACGGGTACCTATCTGTATAAAATTTGCAAATTTTAGATTGAAGAATAAAAACAAACCTTTCTTGCAATATGGCGGCTAGTTCCTTGCTAAAATCGCTGCCTTGTTTCACGTACCGACGAAGCTCATCAAAGCCGTTCTGGGCCTGGGGACAAAAAACAATAATAGTTTGGAAAATCCAAAAGTGCACGCCTCATAATCTCATTTTTCACAATTAAATTGATTTTGATTGTTTTATTGCTAACCTAAAACGAAGAAAAGTATGTGTCGGCTTTAACGCACGACTGGAGATTATTTTTAACTTTTATTTTTAACTTCCCGCTGAGAAAGATATAGCGGGCACTGTGAAGGAGGACCCATTGCAAACCTCTTTGCCTACACCCCGACAATCTACGCGTGCGCGAACAGCAGCTCAAGTTCTGTCACCCTGATTTGTTTTTGACAGTAAGATTTTGGTTTGTAACAAAATGGCGAGCTCACGCGCGACGATTTGAATTTTTTTGCTGCTTGCTATAACTAAACTACATTGAATTAGACCGTGATCTTCGAAAGGACTTAGTTTTGGATAATACTGAAGCGTATAAAAAAAAATGGACTTGATCAGATAAGTTTTTCGAGAGTTATCGTGACCACGCCAGTTTCCATACTACACACACACGGAAGTCCACAAAATGATTTTATTAAACATTGTTTTTATTTATTTAAAAGGCAAAATGTCTTTTAAAAATGTCATAAGTGTTGAAACTAGTGTTTTTCCTTGACATTTATGTGTAAATATTATTGTACAAGTGCGATAGAAAATAAATAGATACACATTTAGTTAAAAAAATCACTTGATTTTTGTAAGGCGAGAGTAGAGCACTACCTCATGCGCTTCGCTTATGAGGTGTGCAATATTATTTATAGCAGTATATTTACATACCTACTTGATGGGCAGAACGTTTGACATAAAAATATAGAATTTCATTTTAAAATTGGTCAAAAGAAGTTGTCCAACTTATTAATATGATGCAATAGCAGGAAAAAAAATATGCGTAAAATATATTTTATCGAACGAGTATAACTACAGAGGTATAATATCTCTGTTTAGAATCTTAAAATGTTTTCTAACTCAGTTAAACTTCTCAGTATAGAAAGCCTTTTCTCATTTTCTTTTTTTTACATGCTTCTTGGTGGCCGGTATTTTTATGATCACAAACTGTTTTTGCTCAAATATAAAATACAGTAGATACTAGAAGTAATAAATGAAAAATTAAACTATACTATAATAAATAAATATATATAAATATAAAGTAAACAAAAATTAATTTTATCTGAAAGGAATCAAAAATTCCGCCTGGGAAAGTACCCGGGTTATTTCTTACTGTCTTCTGTGCCTTGGTTCAAAGGTGCTCATCACACTTGCTGCGTTTTGTGATGTAGATTGGGAGACCTCACGAATCTGTCAATTATTCTTTACGTTTTCAATCTTTCAATGTTCTTTAACATTTTGAATATAATTCAAAAATCGCCTATAAATTCATATAATTATCGAACTTCTTACAAAATTTCACGAAAATTGTTGATAAATGCGACCTGTAGAGGAAAACAGCCAGATGGCCGGACGCATTTTTGATCAATACTGAAAAGAAGACTCCTTACTTCGAGCTCAACCGGTCAATAAATTTAAAAATCTGATATCAGTTAGGCCACTTACACACACGAAAAGCAACAACTCATGAATTTAGTTCCGTTTCTAAACTTATTAGCCAGATTGTTAACTGGCAAGTGCGAGCAGGAACTACAATTGATTATATCAATTACCTGTACTCTATAGGTACAGATAGGCTTGTGTTCCGACAGGGAAATATTAGTACTAATTAATATCGGCGGGCGCTATCGCAAATTAATGTGTAAATCATTGCCAAGTTCATGTTCATGGGTAAGTATTTGTTGGTTTGTTTTTCGTGTGTGCAAGGTCAACATCGGCATCTGTGTACCAAACTCCGAGGCGCGTAGGTATGATTCGTGTTACGACCGTTTGTATGAAGATATAATACTGTTAGATAGTTTGGAAAATCCAAAAGTGCACGCCTCATAATCTAATTTTTCACAATTAAATTGATTTTTTATAAATTATAATTAAACGACAGTACTTAGAACGCTAATATTAACTAGGAATCAGCACAGTGTAATACTTTATATATTAAAAACAAGAGTATTCCGGTAAGATGAATTTTTCGACCAATTTCTCTGCCACATACATGGTCACATAAACACAGACTCACGGACGTCCAAGAATGATTAGTTTTAATGTTATTATTTATTATATTAAACAAATTAATTGTTTATAAAATGTACCATATGTGCTAGACAGATTATTAAACTTCATATTAGTGCACTCATATTATCCTGTAAGTATTATATAAAAAAAAAACGTCATTTACGTTTCGAAAGACTGGGTTTTTTGACATGTCGAGAGTAGAGCACTACCTCAACGCTCCGCTTATGAGGCGTGCAATACCTCAACGCTCCGCTTATGAGGCGTGCAATACCTCAACGCTCCGCTTATGAGGCGTGCAATAACATAACCGTGCTGCCTTAGTCCTATAATCGACTGCAGAAAGAGATGAAGCCATCATATTTGTTGTGTGTTATGCCGGAAACTACACAGGCTCACAAGGCACGAGTTCACCCTAATAAGGTATTTAGACTTATACATAAGTACTTATAGGAAGAACTTTTCACCTGTTTTCTTCAACTTTCCGCTGCTGGGTCTGCTGGAAGAGATTTCTTATGAAATAAGCAGTACCTATGTACTCTATTTTCTTACTTTGTTTGTTCCTTTGTTTGTATTTTGTGTACATAAATTTTGTAAATAAATAAATAAACTTTCATATTTAATCACTTTTGAGATTGTATAAACCGTAATCTTTTATGGTTATTACTGGATACGTGGTTTTTTTATAGATTTACTAGTTAAATATAGTTACTGTTAATACTCGTTAACTCTCAGTATCATTATAGGAATAAGCTAGTAGTAGAAACGTTTTGGGTAATGTATAATTTATAATAATAATCATAAGCATACGTGAAATATTTAAGTCTGTTTGTTTCTTTATAAAATAAAAATAACCGGCCAAGTGTGAGTCAGACTCGCGCACTGAGAGTTCTGTACAAACCTGTAGGTATATATATAACTAAAAATTTATGCCTTTCGCAATTTTTTATTTATCTGTGCTATAAGACGTTACTTAGTACCAAATTTCAAGATTCTGAGTTCACGGGAAGTACCCTGTAGGTTTTAATTCCCTTGCGAGTGTCGAAAATTTGCGGCATAAACGACTGTATCTTTTGATTGCGTTGGCTTAGAAGTTTGATTTTTTCACAGCTCCAAGGGACAGTAGACTTGAGTATTTAATATGAAGTTTCTGAGAAGAAGGGTCTTGACAGACAGACGGACATCAAAGTGATCCTTTATGGGTTCCGTTTTTTCCTTTTGAGGTACGGAACCCTAAAAATAGTCATGTGCAATAGTTATTTTAATAACTGTGAGCACGGAATACCTGTCTGTGTGTTTAGAAAACAATTACAGTCTCATAATCCTTGAGAATTTAAATTCAGCTATATAATAAGTATAGTTAAATGTTGAAATTGTTAGCATTGTCTGAAATCTGAATTACCTCAGATGTTCGTATGTTTGTAAACGTTCTAAAATCTTTTGGCTTGAGCAATCTTGATGGCAGGTAAACTGTTTCAGCCCTGAATTACCGAGAGCTGTTATTTTTTTTTTGACATATCTCACAAATTGAGCTAGAAAAATATTTACATTGGTAATTTTTTTTCGAACTTGTGTTATGGGCTAATGGTTTCTTCTTCTTTAATTTAAGAGCTCTTGTCGGTGGAGTTAAGAGGGATGGAGATCCCTCTCTTCTCTCTGCCATCTTTTTAATGTCTTGGTAGGACTTTACGCCTAACCCTTTCTTAATTAGTTGGAAAAACTTCATTCTTGGTCTTATACCCATAAGACCTGGGATACCATTATATATGGGATACCAATTCAACGATCTATGTTTAATAAGAAATACATAAATAGATAAACCCACCAGATTCAGGTCAATTTGGAAAAAAGCTTTTTTCAACTTGCTCTGGCCAGGTATCGAACCCAGAACCTCCGAGTGACAGACTGACTATATAGCGTGGTTACAAATAGGTACGCCACGGAGGTCGTCATTATTAAGACCTACTAATATTATAAATGAGAGTTTGTATGAATGTACCTAAATGGAATGGATTTTTGTTCCACTTTCACGCCAAAACGTCTAATTTCACTAGTTTACAAGGTTTTTTTCCCCACGCACACTTGTAGCAGTTTCTTATAGAATTCATTAAACATAAATCTGGTTATAAAAAAAATACGACGTCTAAGTTTTGAAGAGATCAAGTTGATGGCAACTTTAATTTCATATAACTGTGTACATAAAAATGGTAGGACGATTTTCTTTTATATAATACTTCCAATTCTGACGTCCTAGAAAAGAGTCATAATCAGGTCCGTACTCGTATATAGTATACAAAAATCTAATATAAACAAGTAGTTTCATAGTTGGGACCAAAAAATGTAAAATATTGTAAAGTATAGTTTTACCAGAGGGATTAAGTACAGTAAAAAAAAGACCTGACTTCAATACGTACAGAACTCGTACTTTCGTTATCTTTTCCAGTTACAGATACATATAGTCTTTATCCCTAACGGGGTGGACAGAGCCCAGGGCCGTGAGAACCAAATACCACGATTAGCTTCATGGTGGGCATGAAAATGGAAAAGGGAATAAAATTAGTGATGGATTGCTAGTCGCATCGCCTATTAACATGATTTAGATTCTCATCTATTCTCTTCGTAAATTAACGATCTGCACGGGAAGAGAAGCAGCTGGTACATTCTACGTTTTTTCCAGTTATTTTCAGAAATATATGACCGAAGGTTTTACTCGTAGTTGAAAACCAAGCTAATTACTGAATAGATTCTGTTAAAATGTTATTGGGACCCAACTGAACTGAAAGTGCAAGTAGATATGACTTTTAAAATCATATTTCAAACTTATTTTTAAAAACTTATTTTTATATTAAACTTAGTTTGACTGAGTTCAGAGTTGATTAATATAAAAAATTATTATTTTTTATATTAATCAACTTAATTCAGAATTAAGAACCTCCTTTTCAAAGTCGGTTAAAAACTAGTTAGTTATGTCGCCTGCCCCTTCGTTCTGAGAGTTCAGAAATCTAGTCTGACTGCGCTTGAACCGCTTCTTGCGCAATGCCTGATGACAGCAAAAACTATTTGATGGAAAGCCACTCCATATGTGCAACGTTTTCCGAGACGTCAGCGGTTTAGTGTCCGTATAGAAGCGATCAAGGTGATAGAAACTGGGTGCCCCTTGTTTCAGAGATTGAAATTTCATAGAATTTCGATTCACAGAAAATTTTTCATACAATATTTAATTCTTATATTTTTATTTCAAATATTATTGTTTTAAAGACTATTTACTTGAATGAAACACAATTTATAGAAACACAGTTCAATGAATTTTAGAATCTCATATTTTCATTTAACAAACTAATCAAACAGTAGAAAATCTTTCATGGAATTTTATTTTACTGAAAATTATTATTTAAGGAAGTATTAAGTGAAAACATTGTTTAATCAAATTAAATACCATATAATAAGTTAGAATACATTATAAATCGCTATCACAATATAGGTTAGGGCAAACTTATAGGTTAGGTTAGGTTAGGTTAGAACTGCGACCAACACACGCACGAGCCTAGCGAGCGAAGCGAGCGTGCCGCGGCAGCGGGTGCTGGGAAAGTTTTATCCATTTTACTAGAATAGGGCCGGGCCAACTTATAGGTTATAAATATTATATTAACTAAACTTATTAAAAATAATAATATTTAATTTGATATTCTGATATTAGAAACATCGCAAAAGTAAATGTTATTTGTAATAAAATTCTATGATTTCAAATTATTCATAACAAACATTCTAATTATTGATTTTCTGTGCAACGAAAATCTATTATTTAAAATTCTTTATACTGAGTAACCTACATATTGATTATTCTATGACATGATAATCTTAATTACGAAAATCTGTTAAACTTTTGTCTGTATAAGAAAGTACACCCGATAGAAACTGCTACGATATAAACTACCGATGACTACACCACCATACATAATACAATAAATACAGCTGTCGTTGCCGCCCGCCCGCCGCCGCTCAACTTCAAAATGTACCTTTAAAGCGATTAAAAACGCGGAACGTTGGAGACGCTTACGCAAATCATTCATTGTATGACTCTCGCGTTCAAAAATAGGTCTCCAGTAGTTGGTCCATTATGGAGCTCCAATTGCCGCATTGTCTTCGAGGATCAAGGTCCAGATTTACGTACTTTAAATGTACCTACTTATTTTTTGGCCTGTTACTGTTTTAATAGAGAGCTATATAACGGCTAACACAATATATTGGAACTATTTTATGGGTGAATATTTTTTTTTACGGACAAATCACAGATTGATCTAGCCCCAAAATAAGTTCGAGACTTGTGTGTATGGGATACTAACTCAACGATACTATATTTTATAGTAAATACAAACACAGGCTGACTTTTTATCCATGCACCAGCAAAATTTATGGAGTAAGTTCAGTCCATGATACTGAACTACTTTCCATAAAATAAAATTTAAATTTCAAGAAAAACTAAAATAAAAATTCACCTTCCCATACAAATTAGCGCTCAGCCAAACGGATTTTGAATGGGAGGTCGAAAATTTTTATCGATTTTAATAACTTTTTTTATAGAAAGTAGTTCAGTATCATGGACTGAACTTGCTCCAAAAATTTGGCTGGTGGTTAAAAAGTCACCCTGTATTAGATAAACATCCAAATTAGTCCATGATACTGATCAACTTTTCTCAAGGAACGTTTATCGCATATGAAAAATATTTTTTTGCTTTCTGTACAAACTCGGATCAGCTGATCGGTCAACTTATATGGGCATCCGAAAATTATTTTTAGAATCTTTGAAGAAAGTTGTTCAGTATCATGGACTGAATTCAAACTTGAAATAGTTCCAGTATACTCGTATGTTGTGAGATCCAGAGATGTATAGAGTATAATGTGTTACAGTAGGTATCTATTATCATCATCAACAAGTCTTTTTTAGTCTCCACTGCAAGAGCACAACCCTCTCTGTAATACCAGAGTCAAACTTGGCCAGAGCAGCCAGAGGATTTGGCCTACACTCTCCCCATACGCTGGCCAGACCGGTTGGAGAGGTCTAATTGATGTTTATACCTAAGCTTTGTTTAGCTAGGTGTGTTTAGACACTCCTACGACATCCACGGGAAGATTTGGAGTGTTCCATACTATTCTACACTGAGACTATTTTCCATTTCAATAATTCGACGACCTCCGTGGCGTAATGGTTAACACGCTAGACCGCTAATCCGGAGGTTCTGGGTTCGATCCCCAGCCAGGGCAAGTTGGAAAATGGCCTTTTTCAAATTGTCCTGGGTCTTGTGTGTTTATCTATATATATGTATTTATCATAAAATAGAGTATCTTTGAGTTAGTATCCCATAACACAAGTTTGAAAACTTACTTGGGGGCTAGCTTAATCAGTGTGATTTGTCCTTTAATATCTTTTTTTATTTTTTTATTTTCAGTAACAAACTAGGTAATGTGAATTATCATGGCATGCTTATTTGGGCAGGAGAAAATTGTGTACGCGCTTTTAATCCTATCATGAAAGTTGATTACTAATAAATAGTATCAAAATACCTACTGCCACAGAATACGTAATAGTATCTCGTACTACCAAATAGGGCTTATGACTCCAAATAAATCCGGATGGCACTACTACGGTCGCGCACACTTCCTGTGCTTGTCACCATCACAATTCCAAACACGCTCCGACAGCTACAATCTAGTTTGGACGTTACCATAACAGACTTACAGTCTCTTATTCACCGCAGTGAAAGCCGCAAAGAAAGTGATTGTAGGGGGGGGGAGGGGGGATAATTTAATCCAATGATATTACCGTTGGCCTGCGTGACTAGTAGATAAAAGCGATTTGTCGTTGCACTAACAAATTAAAAAGTAGTACAGAAAAGTATATATTGTAAAGTATTCGTTACCATAAAATCTGTTTGATCATTATTTTAGTCGTTCTTACCCATCAACCCCTTCATTCCCGGTTTCATCCTTACAGTGCCTCGGCAACCGGGATGCACCTTCCAGCTTTTTCGTCTACAAAGATAGGTATGCATGTCTACTGAATACTGACCCCTGAAGACCACAGGCAACCCACGCCTATTTCACATTATATCAGTCACAAGAAGTCCACAGTGGACATAGGCCTCCCCCAACGATTTCCAAAACGACCGTGACGCTCCCGGTTGTAAAACATTTTTTTTTTTAAATTAAACTTGAGTAAGTTACTGTTGAAAATAGAAGTGTTTTTGATTGATTTGACCGAGTAAGCAATTTCCAGTTTCCCGGTTGTTCTCGCGTAGGTACAGGCACATTTTGTGAGCAGGTTCGATAATTTATATGTAGAATTTTAATGTCGAGCCAGTTTTTCAGATTGAAAACGTAAAAAATATAATATTTCAGCCGTTTCAAAATATTTTCATTTAAACGTGTGCCGTGTAAGTGGCCTAATTTCATATTTTTTGAAAATTAATATATGTAACAAATTTCAAAGACAGACGCAGTCATTTCTGTATCCACTTTGTAGTCAATGAGAATTAGTAAATAGATATGTAAACTGGTTCTGACTGCGCCGCTCAACTACTATGTGTGATACATTTGGCAGTCATTAATCATTAGTAGAGTATCAATGCCTTAGATTAGATAGTCTTCACGGACTAACTTTTTTACTTACTCCGTCTTAATAAAAAACACGGATTATTAACTGTATTACTAAGTTTAAATCATTATCCGCTCTAAACAAGAAGACCTCACGAAATATGTAACCTTCCCTTACGTAACTGCCGATTCATTTGGGAGAAAAATGGTTTAAACCAAGTTCTAATGTTAGTCTATGTTTTAAAATAAGACGGATTAGGTTTAAGCTTTAAACCATTACCATTATCCACCGACATTAAGTTGATGTTGACAGATCAGATAGTGTCACATTTTTTTTTGTTAATAAAAGGTTTCTCCCATCTTCTTCCTCTATCTCAAAGCATTTAAAGGCCGTACCTGAATTTTCCGGGGTCCAGTGCTGCCCCCATTAAAAATAAATCATTTAAAAGAAAACAGAGACATCGTTTAAAATGTTGGCACTACCAAGCCCTAGATATCCCTTCGAAGTATTTTATGAACTACAGTCAGTCTGTTTTTTCCGAAATCTGACATGTCGTTTCAAAATAAAAGCTAGATTACGTTTGTATGGGAAAGTCTGATTCTGTCCTGGGTATATATAAGACAAGCTAACTGCTTCTCTAATCACGTTACTTTACGGCATAAAATGCTTTTACCTACGGTTTTTCCGTTCCCGAGTAAAACTACAATTATCTCAATTACGAATCTATTCACTTTCGCTGCTGTCTGTTATCAGATGGAGAAAAAAAGTCACCGTGGTCGAGTAACTGGGCCTGAGCTGTTAACTAGGTACCTAGTATAGCCTCTTCTATAATTTATTTTACAAGTTAGAGCTACATGAACAAGAAATAATTTAAAAAAAGAACCCGACTGCATGCAAAATTTTCTACCTTACTAACTAGTAATAAATTAACAGACTATTATTTCTTATTTTTTTTCCTAATTAAATTTAAACATATAACTGATATATCTCCTTTTCTATTATGGTAATAAAGGTTAAAAAATAATTAACGACTTAATTTAGCGCCTATAATCCGCCATTTTGATTTTTTAAAGCACCTCTATCTAAGAGCACTTAGGATTTTGAATACATTCGAATTGAGGAGCTCCTCCTTTTTTTAAGTTTCTTAAAAAAGAAATACACGCCGTGATTAAGCATGTATTGTATGTTATTTGTATGTCATCCTACCAATATTATAAATGCAAAAGATTCTATGCATGAATGTATAGACGTTTGTTCCGCTATTACGCCAAAACAGCTGAACGGATTGGTATGTTATTAGGCATGTAGATAACCTATTACCTGGCCTAACACATTGGATAGTTTTCATCCCGAAAAATGTGAGGTTCCCGTGGGTCTATTAAATACCCTTCGATCACGCAATGCAATGCCGCGAGCGACAGCTAGCATTTTATAAAGGCGAAACACAATTTTGCACACACGTCGCATTCATCGTATACATCTACAATCTATGCGTCTATATCTATAGTTTAGCGACTAGCTCGCCTCTCTACTCGACCGATGTATAAAGAGGCAAGTTAAGAACAATAATGGGTAATACTTACAATCTTTTATATTTTTACAACACGTTACATGACAGTATTTGTAAACATGCTATTAGACACTTTGTAAGAGTTACGTCAGTGTTATTTATAGTACAAAGATAATAGTTATTGTCATAAAATATAGTTATTATCGTACTACAGTCAAAGAATAGGTACATACACTACGCGAACAGTGAGATTAGAAGACGGTCTAATTAATAAAAAAAAATATTTCTGATTCTTTAAAAATGTAACTCTTGATGTATGATATTGTATCAAAGTATTATACATATACAATGTGGTTCTAAATAAAGCACAAATATTTTAAGGCCGTACCTAAATTTTCCGGGGTCCAGTGCTGCCCCCATTTAAAATAAATCATTTAAAAGAAAACGAAGACATCATTTAAAATTTTGCTACTACCAAGCCCTAGATAACCCTTCAAAGTATTTTATGAACTACTACTAGTGATAAAATGGGCTAAAAAGATTAAGTTATACAACGTGGAAGGGACATACCCGTAATAAATCGAACCACGGTCTATACTAGATCATTATAGTTTAAAAAATAAAACAACAAACAAAGAACAAAAAAACAAATTTGTCATTTCCATACAAAAGTGCGCGGCTGCCCTGGCGACATCACGTATGGGAATGTCGATTTTTTTTTGTTGTCGAGTTTGGGAGGGGGGGGGGAATCTCGCCCAGGGCGCTGGTAGAGCTAAAACCGGCACTGCCTTCCACTTTGTATAACTTATACATGAGCTTTAAAAGTGCTCATACAAATTAAACTCCTGTCTTCTTCCATGTCTCACATATGCCTGCCAAACTTGGAAGTTCACTGCTAAGGTAAAGAAAAAAATCCGAACATGTCAACAAGGGATAGAGCGCAGAATTTTACATAAAGAGTCTACAAAAAAATTCGTCACACTAAAATAAGAAAAATTACCAAAGCCACAGATGGCCTAGAACAGGCTCTAGCACTAAAATGGAAGTGGGCTGGACATGTAGCACGTCTTCAAGACCAGAGATAAAAAAAAACAGCACCAATCTGGAAGGGACCATAGGGTAAGAGAAAGAAAGTGAGACCTTACCTACGCCCGATGCGTTGGGTAGACGACATTGTTTTAAAATAGCTGGCTCAGACTGGTTTCAGACAACCCAGTCCAGAGAGAACTGACTATCTTTGGAGGAGTTCACCTGTAGAGGGGTTCTTGCAGATGTAAATAAGTTTGGAAAATCCAAAAGTGCACGCCTCATAGCAATCACTCAATTTTCACAAAAAAAAAACAGAACTTGAATATTGCATATTTATCGGTGTATTATGAACAAAATAAAAAAATAACTTTTAAATCTTCGCGCCATTGCCCACACAGAAAAGAAAGGTACCTACTGCGCATGTATTGTCAATGTCAAGAAGAAAAGAAAATGAAAAGATTAACATTGTATCCAGAAAAAGAATGGAAATTAAGAATGGCTAAAAGGCAGATGCTAAACGCCGTAAAAAAAAAAAAAAAAATTGTCAATGTCAACGAACCTTATTTACATAGATTTAGATATACCAACGATAGGTGGATTTCAGTTTATTGCTAATTATAATTAAACTACATTGAATTAGACCGTGATCTTCGAAAGGACTTAGTTTTGGATAATACTGAAGCGTATAAAAAAAAATGGACTTGGTCAGATAAGTTTTTCGGGAGTTATCGTGACCACGCCAGTTTCCATACGTCCCGACACACGGCCGTCCACAAAATGGTTTTATTAAACATTGTTTTTATTAATTTAAAAGGCAAAATGTCTTTTAAAAATATCATAAGTGTTGAAACTAGTGTTTTTCCTTGACATTTATGTGTAAATATTATTGTACAAGTGCGATAGAAAATAAATAGACACACATTTAGTTAAAAAAATCACTTGATTTTTGTAAGGCGAGAGTAGAGCACTACCTCATATGCGCTTCGCTAATGAGGCGTGCAATAGGAAACAAGAAGGTATATTGTTTTACCAAAATAGAGTATTTCACACCGCAACGCGGCTGTGCACTATTATTCTCTTTTTATTAGTTTTAAGATTTTATTTATATGTCAACACGGGTCACTCACGTGAAAAATAAGCTACAGGCCGACATGTTATCGATCGTTCGGTTAGTGTGGTTCGGGACGTCGTCGTCGTGCGGCGTCGCGCGTCATATTCGCCCTGATGACGACCTCCGGATGAGGTCAAAACGTAATGTCTGTGTCACACACAGAATTCGCGTAACATTACTCGTTAGATTACATTACACGTTACACCCGTCTGGACCCGGCTAAGATTGGCTTATCTTTGAATTTTTTTGAGACTAGGGCAACGGGTATGCAAGACGGTCCATCGGGAACTAAACTTTTCACTGCATCGCAGGATTTGCAGGTCTTTGGTTACCTATGGCCCTTATGACCAAGTATAGCAAATTATGATATTGGGGTATGTCGACAGATGGCGTTGTTCGATTTTGCGAAGTCCCTGAAACTAACCTTACTTTACATGGGCTCGTACTAGGGACGCATAAATTCAAGGAGACATCTTTGATACGCTTATTTTGGGGCTAGCTCAATCTGTGTGATTGGTCCCTATTTATTAAGAGGAAAGCATACCATCTACGAGTAATATAGTGCTTTAAAACCTCACTCAGGTTGCAGGCAGGATCCATTAGATGGCGTTAATCAGTTTGCGAAATTCCCTGAAACTCTCCACTTTACACGTACTCGTACTAGGAACTCATAAATTCAAGACTATATCTTCAACAAGATACAAGAAAATACAAATATAGGTAACTATGTAGGTACATATACTTACTTATAGTTTTCTTGTATTTAAGAGCTGCACTTGCTGGTGGAGTGCTAACCATGTCTCTCTTTATTCCGGTAATATGTTAACCTCCTTAGGTACCTGGATATTTTCGCATTTAACCTTGTTCAGGAATGTTCAATATCACCCCAGAAAAAAGTATGTTTACATAATATAAAGAAATATTACTGTTAAGTATAACAAAACAATTGCAAAGAAAATTTATGTAAATTGCAGTAGAATAAGATAACATATAAAAAAATTAAAATAAGAAAGTGGATAGACGGGCATCCCACCATTCCCACCCGTAAAGAGTAGAAAAGATAAGCATGCATGTAAAGCTTGGATATGAAAGTGCAAGTATAAGTAAGATAATACTGGAAAGAAAAAGACTTAAGGCCGTACCTGAATTTTCCGGGGTCCAGTGCTGCCCCCATTTAAAATAAATCATTTAAAAAAAACGGAGACATCATTTATAATTTTGCTACTATCAAGTCCTGGATAACCCTTCAAAGTATTTTATGAACTACTGTTTACAGTTTAAAGTGAGAACGTTAAGCTTTACCACGCACATTTGCGAAAAACGGTCACTTTTGGCAAATGTGCGTAGTAAAGCTTAACGTTCTCATTATAAATTGTAAACAGTAGTTCATAAAATACTTTGAAGGGTTATCTAGCATTTGGTAGTAGCAAAATTTTAAATAGGTACTTACTTCATTAAGAGGGCGCCTGATGTCAGTAATCTAAATTTTGCTCCCGCTTCCACGCACACAAATTTACTCTAGCCGAACCGAGACATGCGGGGCGTCGGGAATCGCGGTGGGTCAATGAGGCTGGTTCTGGTTTCGAGGTTTATTTCGTTTTACAAAGAATATTTAAGAGTTATTTAAAAAGTAAGACATATGATGACTGCCTTATGTTTAGTCCAAAGTTACAAGTGCTAATTTATTGTATTTCTTAAATACTTTCTGTTTTAGTATAATTCTGAGGTGATCTAGAGGCAACTTCGCAATGTTTTTCTATCGAGAAATTTTTAAGCAATCGTGTTTTTGAAACTTATTCCGTCCTATTATAAAAACAGGACTAACTTTGTTACTAGGTTTAAACCATTACCCACCCAAATCAAGTTGACATCTAGTAATATCACACTATCTCACCTGTCAATGTCAACTTGATTTGGGCGGATAATGGTTTAAACTTAGTAACAAAGTTAGTCCTGTTTTTATAATAAGACGGTATATGTTTAGAGTTAGTCCTGAACTTTGCTGTGTTTTTTTTTTCAAAGTAAGTATTTCGTTAATATTGATAATATTTAAGATCGCTCTAAGAACTTTAGGGTAGTACGGGCTCTCAAGTTGAAATAGTCTCCGATTAAGTTGGAGGTAGATAGAATAAAAAAAACAATATCACCCCACAGGAATAAATAATACCATGTAGAGTACAGCTTAGAACAAATTCTTACAACATCAAAAATAATGTATTTTTTGATTTCGTAAAAATTGCTGACGTCAATTATTAATTGTCGTATCGTGCGACTAAAGTGCAGTTTTATAAATACATCTTCGAGGAGGCGAAGCAAAAATATACAGTCACAAAATAAACTGCGGCTGCGTCACTTATTCTTAGAAATAGAGGAGGTACAGCGTGACTCAATGTTTCTTTACAACCATTATTTATTCTTCAATAAGAAATAGTTAGGATTCCAAATCATCCTACCGTTTGTAGACTAAAGAGATCGCATTGTCTCAAACCTAGAATAAGATCACTCTATCTCTTTCTATGGAATGCGTAAGAGATGGCTAAAGGACTAAGCATAAATCTCATTCTGTGTGTATAGTTGGCATTCCCAAGGTAGGCTGACGTCAAGCAGGCCATCGGTAGTAATACCAAGCCAAATCGTTTCAAATTGACCTGCATAGTATACAATACAATACAATACCCTTTATTGCACAAAAGTAAAAAAACAGGACATAATTATCTTAAAAACTAGGAAATGTGCAAAAGGCGCATGTTTGTTCATGTTTGGAGAAGAAAATGTACTACAACACTCCGGGCTTCGACACAGGTTGACTTGTTATCGAAAGCTCTTTTTCTTGTCTTATTAGAAGTCCATTCATCTTTCCTCGCATTTTTCTACAAAGTAGTCATCATCATCCGAGCGTATTCCTGGTTGCATCCTCAGCGGTAACGTTTCAGAGCCCGGGACCGTTACCTAATCTAGGTGATTTGACGAGGTTACTGGTTTTTACACAGAGCGATTGCTGTCTGACCCCCGCAACCCAAAGGGTAGGATAGGTTTTAAACAAACGCTAGATGACATTCGGGACACACAGCTTGACGTGCCTTCCGAAGCACGGAATCATCTTTCTTTTCGGATAATCAGGTGATTCAAGCCTGCAATATCCTAACCAGACTGGAAACAACTTTTTAGATAGTATGCTTCCCAGTGGGATTTGAACCCACGACCTCCAGATCTCAAGGCAAATGTCGGCGGCAATCAAAGGCGATGGTCACTTGACCACGGGGGTAGTCCATTTTTCTACAAAGTAGTATTAGACCATACGGTTGTGCTTTTAATGCTTGAAACTACGTTAAGCGGACGCCCCGGACGAAATCATTCCGTTTCAGTCACAAACCCTAAGTGCGATAGAGATAGCTGAAACCGTCGCGTATCATGTGTCTCTGTCACACATAGAGTTTGTGACAGAGACGGACTGAACTCTTCTGGAGCTTCAAGCCTAAGAGTTCTAAGATCGCTCCTAACTTACCCAGTAGTTGTCTTTGAAGACCTGGTTGTTGGAGGAGCGCAAGTGGATCATGTCCTCCAACGTGTTGTGCCAGCGGTCCATGCCGGCGGCGATCTTATTGGACACGTTCTCCCGGTTCATGTCTGGATCCTCGTTAGAGGGGGAGGCATCACCGCTGCGGGCCTCAATGCTGCGGCTCGAGCTGAAGGTTCTAGAACAATAAAATTTACGGTTAGTTAGGTGCGTCGATGTAGGTCTAAAGAGCTCGGTGGCCCAGTAGAAAAACGCATTGCTAGCGCTTTCGGAAGTTAAAAGAGGCATAAAAAATTATCGAGTTTGGAAGGCACGTAAACCCGTTGGTTCCGGCTGTCGTGGTATGGCAGTCGTCAAGCCATATCAGATGCCTTTAGGCAGTTTGAAAAATCTGACAACAGTGTTGGCCCCTTACACACACGAAAAACAAACAATGGGTTTAAAATCATAATCATCATCAGGTCTTTTTAATCTCCGCTGCAGAGCAGTCAGAGGATTTGGCCTACACTCTCCACGCTGGCCGGACGGGTTTGAGAGGTCATATTGATGTTTATAAGCTTTGTTTAGTTAGTGTTTTCTAAGTCGTCTTCTACAACATCCATGGGAAGACTTGGAGTGGTCCTATTCTACTGTGCTGGGAACCACACGGCACGGATATTTTTAATGGAATAACAGGGTCTTATATGGAAATTGGCAATAAGAAATAGTGACAGACTGAAGCCGAATTGTAACGAAATTCGCCTTGATTTACTTTTAAGGTCTACCAGGGAGGAGGAGTGGCTTATAGATTTATTTTCTTTGCTTCTTTTCTACCAAAACTGTAATGAAATGTCTACTCGTAGAGACCATGCTTGGGAACCGGAAAGCATAATATGTTTAGACACCGACTTAGTTCAGATGACAACCTGCTGGGTATACGTGCTGTGGAGGGCATTATTTTTAACCGACTTCGAAAAAGGAGGGGTGTTAGCAATTCGTCGGAATCTATTTTTTATGTATGTTCCCAATTACTCGCAGACGCCTGGACCGATTTGGATAATTCTTTTTTTGTTTTGTATTTTAAACGAAAATAACCAGAAAAAATGTCATCTATGTAAACAATTGTTTGGTTATTTAGCTTTTCTGGAATTGAAGTCGGTTTTTGTTTTGAAAAAATATCAATAATCTATTAGAATCTAACACCAGTTTCGGTTACTTATACGCACAAAATAAGGCAAAAAAATACGGAAAATGGGAGCAAATCCCTTGCAAGACATGGCAAATATAATATAATATGTAAAATGCTTCGCTCACTAGCGGCCATGTTACGTGAATCATGTTTCCGATGGATGCGTAATACTTTACTCACTGGTGCTATAATTACTATAGTTCAAGCCGAAGGCGAAGGAAAGCCGGAAACAACTATTGTCTAGCAAATACCTTATAATTAGTAGACATTTCGATGCATCTATGTTTTATGGCATGTCTGAGATTAAGAAATTATTTATAATCCATGTAATAAACGAAAAAAATAAAATGTACGAAAATAAAACTATCCCGTTTTATTTTCGTAACTAATTTTTTAAAAATTAAACGAACTATTTATTGTTTAAAATTAGAATGTATATATTTTTTTCTGATGTTCGCTTCGGAATTTTTTAAGTAATTTACGAAAATACTGAGCCTAAACTTTTGGAAAAAATACAGATAGGTATTTTTAAATTTTAAAATAAACATTTTGGAAGTCATTTTAGAAAATAGGCGAAGTTTGACCACTTTATCTCCGAGACTGCTGAACTATTTTCTGTATATTTTTTTTTTTCAAATTTTTAAATTAATAAAATCCGGAAAATTGTTCTTTACCTGCAGATTTCAGGAAAACCTATGAGAAATACGAAACCCTCTTCACGCACTGCACTTCAGTTTAACTCGCACTTGACCGGTTTATTTCATCCTTTTGTTTAGTAATTAAAGCAAAACTTTATTAATTTAATTGCTTTTTCCTCTACAGTTTTTATTCTTACCGGTAAATTCTGTTTTGTAAGTAACTATTTTAGCTTTCAGGTAGGTATGTAATAAATTTTTAGTTTATTTGCAGTTTTGTCTTATTTATTAGTTCAATTATCAAAATAAATATAAACAAAAGCAATTTTTTTGTAGCATATGCACATGAGCGCAGTTAAATAAAACAATGACTACATACCTACTTTTAATTCCAAAACAAGTCGTTATTAAAAAATGTACAGGCGGAATGGAAAAACTTACATACTTATGTAGACACATACATCTCGTATATAACTTATAACTTATATTATAAAGAGGAAAGATTTGTACCTATTTTTGTATGTTTGTAATGAATAGGCTCAAAAAGTACTGGGCCGATTTAAAAAATTCTTTCACCGTTGGAAAGCTACACTATTCCCGAGTGACATAGGCTATGTGTGTACCACGGGCGAAGCCGGGGTGGACTGCTAGTCTCGTATATACATGAATCATGAAAATATTACATTCCTCATAAGGACATGCGTGTAGGTAATTAAAGTAAATGTCATCACGATTATAAATATTATGAATTACCCTATCATAGATAGGTATATAGATTATAGGGATACGGATTTGAATTGGGTAGTTTCCTGGGTCAAAAATAAATTATTTGGTACTGTTAAGAGAATAACACGTCACAAAATAATGTCACTTGTCATTGATCACATCCATTTTGAACGTGATTTTTGATTTATTATTGCAAACAAAGAGCGCTATTTGACTCAAAAAACTATGACGTCACATTCCGATATTTCATACAAATCTCAAAGAAAATGTTTGTTTAGACGTTTAAAAAAAAGTGTCTGATTCGACTTGTTGGAAACTAGCAGATTATCTGATTTTTTTTTTAATTGATTTCCTTATAAAAGCTAAACCCATTTGTGTCGAGAAAGTAAACCATAATAAATTCTCACGTCTTCTGATTTCCATTTCCTTGATTCCACATCACATACCTGGGGAAATGGAGCGTGCAATCCATTCTTAGGTATCGATGGCTAAGCTTTAAAACAAATCCTATGTTTTTAAATGTACAACGTGGAAGCGACATACCCGTAATAAATCGAACCACGGGCTATACTAGATCACTAAAGTATGATGGAATTATAATAACAGACATTCCCATACAAATCGTTCGGGCGGCTGCACACTTTTGTATGGAAAGGCCAAATTGTTTTTTTTGTTATTAGGCTGTTATTTTAATTTCATTATACTATTATGATCTAGTTTAGACCGTGGTTCGATTTATTACGGGTATGTCCCTTTCACTTTGTATAATGCTTAAGATATTACCTGAGACTTTTGCCCTGATAAATATTTGATTCTTTATAAATTAGTACTCACTCGGTAAGTTAAAATATTTATTATCTCATAACTATGACGTAATAATTTTACCGGGTCATAAAATATGATTTGTTGTTAGTTGTTACGGTGTTTCATTGGAAAGCATCCGATATTGATGAACGATGATTGTGCAAGGATGGTATGCTTCCGTCCAATGGGTAATGTACCTTTGTTTGTTTTAATTCTGGTTTTGGACGAAGACTTTTGTTGCTGACTGTACTGTGTAATCTTGATATGTATTTATAACAATATAATGTATGGCAGGTGCCGTTGTCCATCCCAACCTCATTCCATAACCCATAAAGATAAACCTTTCCTTTTCTAGTAATAGATTCTTCTGCCGAAACCTGTTCTTTCGCATCACCTTTTATTGGTATATCCATGAATGGATTTTGGCGGGAGCGCCACATTACATCAACTTCTCCAAAGGGCTTCTACGTTGGATCTGTATCCCCGAGCAAGTCCCAAAGGACCAGGTTGAAAAGATCCGTGATTTCAAAAGGAGCTATAAATATATGTTAAGATATAATTATATTTCCATCTTCATGCTCACCTAGGCTAAACGTGGCTTTTGGAATTTATGGCCTCGGACTCTGTCTGTCCCGTTAGGGATAAACACGTGATAGTAGTGTATCTATACGTCCGTCCTAGTCTTAGCTCATATATATTGTTAATAAAAAAAAAGTACTGTTTACATTTTCACTCGATTGAGGTGAGAATCGAATGCCTATAATCGGTTACACTAGCTCAATCGATTTGCCGCCGTGTTCTACTGACTGCGGTGACATAATCGAGTCACTCGATTAACATGGAAATCGATGCTGTAACTCACCGCGTATTTTATTAAAATTATTGTAGACGGTTATAAAAAAAAAAACGTTAGAACGAAAGTAGCTCGTCTTGGAATTACGGAGCAGAGCTGCTTTATGAATAATCAACGCTTACACCGGAATCAGTGCTGGATTAACCACATAGCAAGAGTAGCGATTGCTACGGGCCCCGCGCTAAAAGGGGCCCCGCGTTCTCAAATCCGCTTACGAAGAGACCGTTATTTTTTTTGTTTTACCGTAAATGGCCAACAATTTTGTCAACTTCCAGCTGCCTAAAGGCAGATAAGTAGCTTGTTGACTGCCATCATATGCCACCGAGCTCCCCATAGCAGATCAGGGGAGCCTCTTCGGTATTTGCTACGGGCCCCGCGCTTGCTAAATCCGACACTGACCGGAATGTTAACTAGGTGAATTAAAACAGCTTATTCACGGTGTTACGTTCATTCCTTTTTCTTCTTCTTGTCGAGTGGACATGATTCAAATTTAGGATCAGGGGTGATATTTTTAATTGAAGGACTCAGCGAAATACAAAACGTGTAGTTTATCAACTCACCGCTCGCGCATAGATTAATCCTTACTAATACTATACTATACTATACTATACTATACTATACTATACTATACTATACTATACTATACTATACTATACTATACTATACTATACTATACTATACTATACTATACTATACTATACTATACTATACTATACTATACTATACTATACTATACTATACTATACTATACTATACTATACTATACTATACTATACTATACTATACTATACTATACTATACTATACTATACTATACTATACTATACTATACTATACTATACTATACTATACTATACTATACTATACTATACTATACTATACTATACTATACTATACTATACTATACTATATACTATACTATACTATATACTATACTATAATAATAATAATAATAATAATCCTTACTTCCTTACTAATATTATAAATGTGAAAGCGTGGATGTTTGTTACCTTTTCACGCAAAAACTACTTGACGAATCATCATGAAACTTTGTACACATATCCTGGGAGGTACTAGAAGTAACATAGGGTACCTTTTATCCCGGAAAAGTGTAATGTTCCCGTGGGATACGCGAGCGAAGCCGCGGGCAAAAGCTAGTAATATTATAAATGTGAAAGCGTGGATGTTTGTTACCTTTTCACGCAAAAACTACTTGACGAATCATCATGAAACTTTATACACATATCCTGGGAGGTACTAGAAGTAACATAGGGTACCTTTCATCCCGGAAAAAAGTAATGTTCCCGTGGGATACGCGAGCGAAGCCGCGGGAAAAAGCTAGTATTGTATATACTGAAATAGATAAGAAACTGTAGCTTTAACATTAGATCAAACCAGTGGCGCTATCTGGTAACATGCTTTCGCAACACCAAAGGACTAAAATATGAAATAAAACGGTGAAAAATTACTCCGTGAGCTGGGACTTGAACCCGCGATCTCGGTTCACATACGACTTTGTTCAATAGCCTAAACAACTGAGCTATTGAGTGATTAACCGCGTATGTCGAATTTATCCATCATATAATATTCCTATCAAATAACAAATGGTGTAAAAAATATACTGCGTGAGTGGGACTTGAACTCGCAACGTTGCTCTCTTATTTAAACCATGCTCTAATCAACTGAGCTAACACGTGTTCTACTTGCGAATTTCTCCACCATTTGATATTACTATTCTATAACACGCATTTTTTTTTTCATTAGGAGTTAGGTCAGTTGATTCGTGACTAGATGGCGTTTTATTGAATTTTTTTATCAAAATTCTGCAATGTTCTAAGTTTCATAGGCATGCGCTCGCGTTCCGAGTTTCCGACGCATTGCATCGTCTTCGCATAAGTACAAGCAATTCAAAAATGCGCCCGTTCGGATGTGACTCCCTGAATGAAAAATTGTACTCCGGATTCCGACAGAAGTTGGTGCATCCACTGAATGCCAACGCCAAACATTACGTTAAAACTGGCCTTTGGGCCTTGCGGCTCTATGCTTTTAAAGCCGCAAGACGCAAAATGCTCTGTCTGCCCCATTAGGGCTAGAGACGTGATAGTGTATATTGAGTGTATATTGTATGTCTATTTTCGTATATTTACCTATAAATTATTATTATTATGTTTTGGTGCAATAAAGATCTTAACTAACTAATACCTAATATGGATGATGATAACTTATAAACATCTAAATAACCGATTATACAATGTTTTTAAATTAAATCACAAAATGAATGCTAAAATATTAAACTGGAGATCGCAACATTCTTTAGTGCTAATAAATTCATACGTTTTAATGTAGCTGTCTGTTAAGGCGGAATACGAAGAGAACTGTCGAAACTTCATGTATTTCTGTTCACTAGGATTTTGACCTGAAGTGATTCTAAGCGTTAAAACATTTTTGTTGGTTTGTTCGTGTACATCACAAGGCCCGCCCGCCATCTTAAAATTTTAAAATAAATCAATATACCATTTTAAAAAAATGTTAAGAAATGATATCTAAAAATTATTTTTCTACCAGAACTCTAATAATATAAATTGAGGAAAAAATATTTTTTCTCAAAAATGTTAGTATTGGGATTCCAAAGGTGCGATTCTTTATTTTCGATACAAAAATTTGTTATTTAAATAATTTATAAAAACCGCTAAAATCTACATTCGCGTCATTCCACGTTCATTCCCCTCCTCCCGCTTCACAAACGAAATAATGTAAAAGCATGCGGTTCACCCCGCACCTTATCCCCTCAGAGTCTCTTCGTATTCCGCCTTAAGTATCATTGGTTATATCCTAAACAAATAGTAATAAAAAGTAAAATAGCACATGTTGGGTTCAAACTTCAATTGAATTTAGAGCAAAAGGCCACTTCGCATTTTTTATGCATATTAATTAGGCAAGTACCTAAGTACTTTTAAAATGCGAAAGTTTGTATGTATGTAAGGGGTTATCTACATAATAGTACGTCCAAGGCATAGGAAAAAAGCGTGACGTGGAGGGTTCAGGATGTTAAAATTTTACATTACGTAATATGTAGACGGCCCCTTGTTTGTTCCGCTTTCACGCTAAAACGGCTGAATGGATTGGAATAAAAATACACACACAAAATCACAGAAAATCGACGTCTGAGTAGTAGCTTCACCGCTTCTATGCTTCGTTCGGTGAGTGAGAGAGCCGGAGTTATTAGATATAACAAAAATATATTTTGCTTATGCAATTGAAGGCCAGACCCACCCTATCACTTATTTTATCAAAAATAAGCAAATCAAAAACCCCCCATCCCCCATTTGGTGCTTGCAACATCACAAAATATGTATATGTGATGGTGGCACTTGGCTATTTGTATTTGCGTACTTGGCATGTTTGACAAATATTTACCATGTGTGGACAGTATGTTTGGACTTATTTGCCTATTTGACAAATAAGGCCAATACCAAACAAGCGCGTTTGTCGGTTTTTCGACGCACATCAAAGAGGTCAAACAGGCAAATACGCAAATATACCGTCTACACCTCAGATTAAATAAAGGTCTACAGATTAATCTAAGGTCTACACTATGGCCATATTATGCGCGCGCACCGTCGACCTTGTTTGTGTATTTGTTATTTATTTGGCTGCCATGTGTGGATGGTCGTATCTACACTAATATTATAAAGAGGAAAGATTTGTACCTATTTTTGTATGTTTGTATGTTTGTAATGAATAGGCTCAAAAAGTACTGGGCCGATTTAAAAAATTCTTTCACCGTTGGAAAGCTACCTACACCATTCCCGAGTGACATAGGCTATGTGTGTACCACGGGCGAAGCCGGGGTGGACTGCTAGTTTGTCTATATCTGCATTTGCATTTTTTTTCCAAATAACGTCAAACACCCAATAGCGAATACAAATAGCCAAGTGAAGTGCCACCATAAGTATTTTGTTATTATTATTTTGTATATTGTTGCCTACAATACCTTCATAACAACAAAGATGTGGCAGATTCGGTGCCAATCACCAACAAGGCTGCATCAGTTTGTAAACAGCTCGATCTGACAACTGCTATTGTCTACTGCAGCCATTGTGTGCACGGGAAGTCGATGTACCACAGGTCAGCATGCAGGTACCATGGCATTTTAACCAACTTAAAAACAGGCATTTTCAATGTTATTGAATGGAATCACCATTCAATAACATTGGAAATGCCTATTTTTACTGTAGGACGTAGAATTTTTTAGACAGAGATACTATACAATACAAATTATCTTTATTGCACCATAATAATTCATAAAATAAAAATAACAAACACAAAGAAAATATTGGTACAAAGGCGGACTTATCGCTAGTTGCAATCTCTTCCAGTCAACCTTTGGGTAGAGGAAAAATTAATAGTACGGAACAAGGTGGGCGCAGCATCTATACCTAATTATACAGGCTGACTTTTAAACCACCATCCAAATTTTTGGAGCAAGTTCTGTCCATGATACTGAACTACTTTCTATAAAAAAAGTTATTAAAAATTGATGAAAATTTTTCGTCCTCCCATAGAAAATCCGTTTGATTGAGCGCTGATTTGTATGAAAAGGCGAATTTTTGTTTTAGTTTTTCGTTATTTTTGTTTATGGAAAGTAGTTTAGTGTCATGGACTGAACTTGCTCCAGAAATTAGGCTGGTGGTTTAAAAGTCAGCCTGTATACTTACATATTAATACATATATATATATATACATACATAAGCTTATTCTATAATATATATATATATATATATATATATATATATATATATATATATATATAATACATATACGATACTAAAATATTTAAATGTATTTAGTGACACTGAACAGACAGAGATCCCTAAATTATAAGTATAATAAGGTATACTACTATAATTTAATCCGGAGTGGCGAACTAGCATTTAAACCTTTACGCTACGGAGGTCCGTGGCGTAAAGGTGACGCTAGTTCGCCACTCCGGAGGTTCTGAGTTCGATCCCCAACTAGGGCAATTTGTAAAATGGCCTTTTTAATTTGTCCTGGATTTTAGGTGTTTATCTACATACCTATGTGTATTTATCATAAAATATAGTAACATTAAGTTAGTATCCCGAATAGCACACAGTTAAATTTAAAAAAAAAATCTTTGGACTTGCTTTGTCCCTATATGTTCATTTATTTTAAGGGAAAAAAATTATGCTGGCATATACATTTTTTGCCAGGAGAAGTCGTGATATTGAATAGGCAAAACACCTCAAGTGGTGATAAAAATAAAAAAGCCTTTATTCTACCAAAATTAATATTTCTTTTTACTATTTTTTCTTCATGTTATTCTATTTTGGAAGTCGCCTCTGCAGCGTGTGATCACCAGTTCGCGTGGTCTTTCCTCTACTACTATTTCTTTCTTTCCATAGGTACAGCTGCTACGTGAATGACAAAGAACGCTTCCGTCGAAAATTCGGCAGGTGTGGAAATGCCTTTAGGAATCAACATTAGGTAAACGCTCGGCGTTGAATTTACTTTATTTCCGTAGAACGGACAATATAATCACCTTTCTAAATCTCGTTCTCAATCTAACTCAGCTGAGTAAACATTGTATTGCGACAGAGCAAGGTAAATTATTAACTTGAAGAACTACACGAGTAACGGTGTTGCCCTCATTTTCTCTAGAAAATCAATGCCCAATATGAAAATGTTTGGTTCAGAGAAGCTTGGAAGAACAAGGGGAAATCTTGGCACACAAAGACACAGATTACATATACTCGTACGTAAGATACTCTTGAGTAAGCGTGGGACAATATTATAAATTATAATTGTAGCTAACAACTAAGTTAATTTGATCAAAAAGCTTCTTCTAAGTTTTCCTTCTTTTCCTTCTATCATTCTTGACGACCTCCTTGGCGTAATGGTTAACACGCTAGACCGCTAATCCGGAGGTCCTGGGTTCGATTCCCAGCCAGGGCAAATTGGAAATGGCCTTTTTCAAATTGTTCTGGGTCTTGGGTGTTTATCTATATATGTATTTATCATAAAATATAGTATCGTTTAGTTAGTATCCCATAACACAAGTTTAAAAAAACTTACATTAGGGCTAGCTTAATCAGTGTGATTTGTCCGTATATATTTATTTATTTATTTATTCTTTCAATTATTGTCATATTGTGATCAAATAAAAGAAAAGTCATATGTGAAAATTCATCCTGTCTTCACCAAATTAATATGGGACCAACTTGGTTGTAAAGGCTTTCAAATGAAAATAATCATTAAAATTGGTTCACAATTAGCAAAGATTCGCGTAACATACAAAAATAAAATAAAATAAACGTTCGGGTCGAATTGATAACCGCTTTTTTTGATGTCAGCTAAAAAGGTTATCAAATAGCTTTCCTTCCTTTTTTGAAGAGGCTTTTAACAACAGTGGATATGGCTGTAAGGAGAAGATGAAAAGAAGGCAGCACTGGCTTTTGAGCACACCTTAAAACAGTATCTGCTATCAGAACGACACTACTATTGCGTCGTTGTTTTCAATTACGTTAACCTAGATTGGGACCAGATCGCCCTAATAGCATGTTAAGCACTTTTATTTGCTCAAGATCGAGTGTTCGTGCTCACCTGACCTCGTTTGAGGAATTAGCGTCACCACGACGCTAAGTAGCGACGGTAGAGAAGTTATCTCTACCCGAAATATACAGGGTGATCTTGAACCTCGTAGCTTATTTAATAAAAGTACTCTTTAATCGAATAAAAATTACATATTCTGTCATTATGGTATCTTCTTCCAAAATAATAAACGAGCAAGTGCGAGTCAGACTCGTACATGAGGGGTTCCGTACCACCGTACAATGTTTTAAAACGCTAAAAAAACACGTTTCTTGTATGATGACCCCCTTTAATTTATACTTTTTTAATATTTTGTATTTGTTGTTATAGCGGCCACAGTAATACATAATCGGTGAAAATTTCATGTGCTAGCTATTACGGTTCAAGAGATAGAGCCCTGTGACAGAAGGACAGACGGACAGACAGCGGAGTCTCAGTAATAGGGTCCCGTTTGCACCCTTTGGGTACGGAACCCTAAAAACCAATTTAAAGAATTGATAGATTAAAGTAATAGTGCAGGCTACTATTGATAGGGATCAGAGGAAAGGGGCGAGTGGCCCTTTACTTGGCTAAGAAAGGCCCACTGATTTGTATCTTCTTCTTTTTCTTCTTTAGCCCATTGTCACCCAATGCTGAGTGTAGGCCTCTAACAATGTACGCCATTTCAAACGATGTTGAGCTTTCCTTATCCAAGTATTTCCGGCAACATTGACCAGATCATCGGTCCAGCTTGTATTCGATCTACCACCGCTTCTGCGGCCAGTTCTAGGTCTCCACTCAAGTACTACTTTTCCCCAACTTTTATCTATGGTTCGGCATATATGGCCCGTCCATCGCCACTTCCTTTGTGCTACCTAGGCTATGTCGGTGAGTCTCGTCCGTCTACAATTTCCGCATTCCGCAACTGATTTGTATATCTTAAATTAAATAATGAAATATGAAATGGTAAAAAAATACCACCAGTACTTTAGTACTGCATCCTGAATGCCTAAATAACCCTATAAAAATTTTGTATATCTCTACGGGAGGCCTAAATTATTATACTTACACACGGGCGATGATCGAGAAAGCCTCAAATCACACAAATCATGTTTGCTGTGTGGTTCTTGGCAGAGTAGAATAGGACCCTTCAAGTCTACCCGTTGATGTCGTAAACACAAGCTAAACAAAGCTTATAAACGTCAATGAGACCTCCAACCCGTCTGGCCAGCGTGGAGAGTGTAGGCCAAATACTCTGACTGCTCTGGCTAATATATGGCTCTGGTAGTACAGAGAGGGTCGTGCTCCTGCAGTGGAGAGTAAAAAAGACCTAATGCTGTGCTGCTGCTGACACAAATCATGTCATATAAGACTTTTTTCTTTGACGAACTCCTAGGCGAATTGGTTACACTCCGAGATTCTGGGATCGGGAAAGTTGGACAATTGTTTTTTATTCTATTTTCCGGGATCATGCATACATGACAAACCACAGTTTAACACATTTCCAATGACATACATTACCTGTAATGTACCTATATTTATTTTTACGAAAAAATGATAGGTTATCATACAAAAATCAAAGCAGTCATGTGATCGATAGTTTTTAGTATTTTGATATGAATTTATTGAGAAAAGTTCCACACCCCTTAAAATACTTATTTTTACCACCTTGTACAAATTAGTTGTATTATAGCACCTTGTATAAATGATATTTTATGAATACAACAGCAAGTAGCATGGAGTTATCCGTATGTTCCCTCTACATTTTGTAGGGCGGCCATCTGTCAGCTGCATTACATTGTAGCAGGAGTCGGAAACCAGACAATGATATCTCTCGACCACTTTCCACCGAGGTAGCCAAGCAAGAGGTTTTACCAGTACTTAGTAGTTATAAGCTGACTTATACGGACCAATCCGATTATAATGCTTCCCTGTACCATATCTAGATAACCCTTTAGGTTAGGTTAGGATACCCTAACTTGTATATCAATTAGTGTTTATTTGTTGTAACTTTAACAATGTCATCGAAATTCAACAATGTGTATAAAAAATATTTTTGGAAAATAATATTCACACATATACACACAAGTCCCTACTTTGGAACTTGATTTTTTTTAATAAACTGAAAAATTTGGACCCATTATTTTTTGGATATTCTAAAATACAGACTAATACGAATAATAGTTTTCTGCCTTTAATCAGAATTCATTACGTCAATCGGTCATTTTGAAAAATCTTTTTGAGGCATATCAAACAGCGGACGTGGATGATGTGAAAAAAATGACTCACCAAAATAACATTCTCATTATAACTAGTGTAATGATCGAATTTCGTCAAAAACATCACATCACATCGCCCTTCTCCTAATTTAACCGAGTTTGGACGAGTGATAGCCGGGGTCAGTGTCTCTAGTTAGCGAAGCAATGTTAATTAAATTATCATGACCTTTCCATTGGAGTCAATTGTGACTTGTGACGGATCTAGATCGGCCCCGCGTCCGTTCGCCCTTTGATTTTGGCGATTCGAAATTTTGTACATTTATAAGATACTCCGCGGGTGAGAGAATTGGAACGAGTTGACATAATGTCAATCATCAACTCGCCGCGATATCGCTGTGCGGAAATTGGTTCATAGAGTCAGTATGGGATTACGAGTAGGTGGCACGACAGAAATATTGCCGTTCTCGCCAGTAGAGCCATCGGCTAGTGCAATACAACGTCCAACAAATGAAAATAATAAATGAAAATACGAAAAATTTACTATATGTCATAGTAAATCTGTGCTTACTTGATCGTATTTTGATTGTGCCTACTATTCGGAATGATGGAACAAATTGACATCGAAATATTTGTTCTTAGTTAATTAAAAAGAAAAAATATGACGCAAGAATACAGTATCTCCAAAAAGGATGAGAACTAAGGGGTGAATGGGCCTGATAGGGCCTCCAGATCTTTCCACAATCCATTTGTTTCATTGCGAAATTGCCCGCCCGTTAGCTGTGCGTCTAATGGAGATAGATGTGCGTGTTCTAAAGTCGGCCATCTTTGCAATTGGCAGGTGATTAGGAGTATAAAGGCCACCTGTTGTATTGTTCGCTCGAGGCACAAAACGAAAGAGCGCAGAAAGACGTCTCTTGTGTTGGGATTCAATCTAAAGCATGGTATAATAAAACAGTATTCTCTTCCCGTGACAGCTGGTCACGTAATTAGCCCAAGAATACGTCATCAGTTGGGAGTGTTGCCACTGTGTGTAATTGAATAACCCAAGCAAAGTGCCTTTTTAACTTAAGACGATACACGGTGTCCAGTGCTGCCCCCATTTGAAATACATAATTTGTAAGGAAACGGAGATATCATTTAAAATTTTGAGCTAGCAAAACCTAGATAACTCTTCAAACTATTTTACGAACCACTGTTTACAGTTTAAAGTGGGAACGTTAAGCTTTAGTTTGCATTTTTGCCAAAAGTGGCCGTTTATCGCAAAAATGCAAACTAAAGCTAAAAGCTAAAGCATTAGTTAATTAACAACTTTTTCTGAATAGAATGTTAACATAAAAAACCCGATTAATATTAAACTACAACCCTAGAATTTTTTTTTACTTCGTGGAGTTATTCTTAAGAGGCATAAAAATAGATCCCCGATGGAAAAAATTAAAATAAAAACTATTTTTTTATTAACAATCTAAAACAAAAAAATATTAACACTGCATAAAGGTAATTTTCTTTAAATATCTCAAATGTTCTGATTTCTTCTTCTTCGTCTAAGCGCGTTCCCGGTTGCATCCTCAGCTGTGCTGCTTCGGAGCCCGGGGTGCGCTTTCCCGCTTTTTCTTCTCCAAATATAACATGCATGTCAATGGTCACCCAAGGATGCCAAAGACCTCGCAAAATGGAGAAGAAATTAAGTAAAAAAGTAAAAAGTAGTTTATTTTTCTCCAACAATCTTATGTGCAACATAAACAAAGAAGAAAATCAACATGAAGGCTGGGCCTGTATCACAGTACTCCAGTGCTCCCTGCCTCTAGACAGTGGACCCTATTTAATTGTATAGAACTTTTGCAATCATAATATTCCAAATCGAATGACACCTTGATCGTAATTTTCGGAGACTATACAAAAAAAATATCCTAAAAGGTACATGTTTACCAGACTAATGAATGGCCGACCTAGAGCGGCCTGCGTCCAGCACTTTCCAGCGACCCCAGTTAGTCGAAACAATGATCTAAAGAATCTCTATTGATGGGTCAGAGTACCTACTAAGAGAAGACCGCATACTCATCAAATGTATAGTAGAAATAATAAAAAAAATTGTGTTTTTCTAATTAAATAAATATTAAATAATCCGCTACATGACAAGAAGTCAAATCAGGCACTTTTTTCTAAACGTCAAACATTTTTTATGGGATTTGTATGAAATACAAAACTTTGTCGTCATAGAATTTCGAGCCAAATATAGCGCTCTTAATATCAGTTTTTCTGTGTGTGTGTGTGTTTTACTAAAAGCCCTTTGAATGTGTGCGTTAAAATTCGTGCAGACATTGGAATTCTCATTTTAAATACTTTAGAAATTAAAATATGCATGTATTATAGTTGGGATATATTACAAATATTACATTATTTTTGTGAATAGAATTTGTTGTAAACATTAATGCACGTACCATTCGTAAAAAATAAAAACGACAAAAATAAAACATTAACGCTATCTTTTGGCGGTGAAGTTCCTAACGGACCGAATCGAACCACCTTAGTAACAAATAATTTAGTTTTGACCCAGTCATCTACCCAATTTAGTATAGTATCAGTTATTTCCTTAATAACTTCATCGTAACACATGTACCTAGTGATTTAACGCTTTGTGAAGACATTCGCCAAGTCACACTTACGCAACGCCGTAAGATGCGTAAAAATCATAAATTTTGCGCGCTCGGCCATTTACGTTCGTGTGAGTGTAATGGTATAATTGGCCACTAGTCACCCAATTAATTTAGCATAAGACACTTTCCCCGCTTTGCTTGAGGTTTGAGACAACGAAGACCGCAGGTAAGATATAGGAGATCACTTTCACCGAAGAGTTATGATATGAACTTAGATGTAAAGTTACTAAATACTGGCAAATTGATGACCCCGCAACTCGGAGGTTGTGGGTTCAATCCCCAGCCAGGGCAAAAGAATGGCGTTTTTCATATTGTTTTTGGTCTTGGGTGTTTATCTTTATACATGTATTTATCATGAAATAATACCTGAGTATCGTTGAGTTAGTATCCCAAAAAAGAAGTTTACCACGAACGAAACGAAAAATAAAGAACATCACGGAGGTCTAAAGACGTGATAGTTAATGTACTCGTATGATGTACACGTATACTTTAGTTCTCCTTGAAAGATAACAGTCTGCGCTGCACCAGGTTTATTCAGGTTAAAACGATTCTGAAGGGATTTTAATATAGGGTTATCTAACGTGTACGGTATAGAGCATTTTTTTAGAGTAAATATAACCCTTACGTAGCCGGGACAGGTCCTTGATACTATGTCAAAGAGTATTAAAGCTAGTGTATGGAATAGGGATGGGGACAGAGTCCGAGATATATTATTTTATTTTTTAGTTCGTCAGTTGATTATCCAAAAATAATGGACCCATATTTTTCGGTGTATCAAGGAAGTTAAGGTTCAGTAAGATACTTCCATGCTGGTCTGGGAGAAAAGAAAAAACATAGAATGTACCAGCTGCTTCTCTTCCCGCGCAGATCGTAAAATCCGATCAAGGGAATGGGCAAGAATCAGAATCATATAAATAGGCGATGCGGTTAGCAACTCATCGCTATTATGTTTTCCTTTTTCCACCATCATGCCCACCATCATGCTAAAAGTGGCCTGGGCCTTGCCGCCCTAGGCTCTGTCTGCCCCGTTAGGGATAAAGACGTGATAGTGTATAGTATATAGTACAGTAAGATACAGCGTATCAAATTTTCGGAGTGAGGACGATGAAAACCTTACTTGATCGTGACGTCATGCGAAATTAAAATACGCTGCTTCTTCGTCATTATTTACTTATCAGAGAAAAGAAAATAACATAGTACCTACAATATTTTTAACAAGTCCGAATCCAAGGCCCTGTAAAAATGCAGTATTTACGCCTTACCAAGATTTCGGTTCAGACAAAACGTCCTTGCAACAAAAGTGACCGTGAAAACAAGCATGAAATGCACAACGACCAGACCAACCAGTTTTTCAATCAAGATGGCAGTGATGTAACCCAAACCGACCCCTTACGTAAAACCAAAACCGCGGAGACCGTTGATGAATGTATTATGCTGCGTACACACCGGCACAACACAACGAACGCTCACCGCGTTATTATAAAACGCGGAGTACCTATTATATTTTAGTCAAACTTTATTGTTCCACAATACAAATCTATATAGATGACAAGTCAAATCAGACACTTTTTTCTAAAACGTCAAAACAAACATTTACTATGGGATTTGTATGAAATACAAAACCGTGACTTCATAGATTTTTGGAGTCAAATAGCGCTCCTAATATCAGTTTTTCTGCATTAATAAATCTAAAATCATTTTGTAAACAGATATGATCAATGACAAGTACGCTAATTTGTGACGTTTTATTCTCTTAACAGTACACTCTGTGACAGTACCAACTAGTTTATTTTTGACCCAGTCATGTACCTACCCCATTGTTTTACAATTGGCGTCCTTCTCCCAGTCAAACATAGGGATAAAAAATAATTCGTGGCGGCGCAAAATAATTAAATAGGTAGGTACATAACATAACAAATAATACAATCACATGCATATACAGGGTTAATTTTTAAACACCGGCATCATTTTGGAGTAAATCAGTCCGTGATACTGACTGAACTACTTTCAATATAATAAAAACAATTAAAAAATTGATAAAAAAATTTCGTCCTTCAATACAAAATCCATTTTGCTGAGTGCCGATTTGTATGGGAAGCCGAAATTTTTTTTCGTTTTTGATTTATGTAAAGTGGTTCAGTATCACGGACTGAACTCGCTCCAAAAATGTTGCCGGTGTTTCAAAAGTAACCTTGTAGATGGGCAAATACCCAGGCAATTAAAGGCAAATTGGAAAGATTCCCAATAGGCGCCCATCAATTCCTTCCCATGGGCACTTATTTAATTTCACCATTATTCGCCCAAAACAAGAAGACCGAATACAATTTCTCTTTTGTAACTTAATTTGGTTGAATACGAGTTAAAAACAAGTTGCGTTTTATTACAATATGGTACAGTCTAAACACACTGTGCCAAAGTTATGGAGCTAAAGTTCAATGAGCTAAAGTACCTTGGCTAATATATTTCTTCGTTTCTACGCGGAGTAAGTTTTACTATAATACACAATAGTATTGTGTGACTATTGTGTTACTAGAATGAAAAAAAAAATTCATAATGAATATTGCGTTCGTTGGGCCGGTGTGTACGAAGCATTATTTTATGTGAGGTTGCCACGTAGGTACGTAGATGTCCGAAATTTATATTTTTGTCATTTTGAAGAATTTGATGTATTGATTGCGATTGTAACTTCCGCGTGAGTTTACAATTTTTGTGCAGTTTATGTAATCTATAATTCTATACTTGATAGGTTTGAGAAGTCGAATAGCGTGACACCGAAAAATAGCTTAATTTAAATCAATAATAGTCTCAAGATATTCACGGGAGCCAAAAAGTCCCAAGCTGCTATATAAATGATAAATATGTCTGTAAACTACGTTCTATGCAATAATACAAATCATCGTTTTTTGACGGGAAGTCAAGCTGTTCGGTTGGGGTTTTCTTTAAATTATTTTGCAAATTGATTTGAGTGGACTTTATAATATGAAATTGGTGTTGTTTGGTGTTATAAATGCTCATGCTCATGAACAATATGTGAAATAAGTAGTTAAAGTGGACAGTCATAGTACGGCTGTAGTGATATTTGTTTCGCGGACTGTGTGGGGTCTTCGGTCGTCGTCCGCCACTCAATCGGCTATGAAAACCAGTGGACTCGTATAGATTTGTCGCCAGAAGCTGCCTTCAAGCTATCAAAGGCCTACAACAACCTTTGATTGTAACTTGTTAGGAAAAAAGAATTTCCCACGTTTTATTAACTTGTTCCTGGCTAAATACGCAGTAAAGCCATTAATAAAAAAAAATACAAATCATCTACAATAAACAACTAGTTTAATTTCATCATCCTATTGCCAGCCATTCCTTTGCCTACTGCTGAGTATAGGCTCCCGGGTCCTGACTGAAGCACCGGTCGTTCGGCTATGCTATGGACTGACATCAAAGTCAAACGCGAGTTGCACTTGAACAGTAGCTCAGGCCCGAGATGGGTGGAGTAGACAAATAAAGACCTAGTTTAATTTACCACTTAAAACACGATACTCATTGAGGCATATAGATTGCACGTAGACTCACGTAGTAGAAACCCAGAAATCGATTACAGCCTGCGATATTAAACACAACTGACCTTAAATTCGAATGTTGTTTCTCAACTGTAGGGACAGTCATAACAATGCAGTTTTTTGTTCAACACGATGACCGTTTTTGCTCACGCAGGGTTCTAGTGCGAAGCCAAATTTCACTAAAGATAAACGTAAAACGTAAGTCGGGTTTTCTTACCATAATATCTTGAATTTGTAGGTTTATTTACAACGTAAATTACAAATATTTATAAACACAAAAATAATTAAAGAAAATGGAAATGTAAGTTATTACAGGTCGCGCCAAACTTCTAGATCGCTCTGAAGTTGCCTCACTTAGGTTACAAACAAGGACAGAATATTTACCATAATAATAATTTTTTTTGAATGATTGCAAGTATGTAGATATGATATATATATACAATAAACAAAAATAAAGCAAATGCTATGTGCTATGGGTAGGGTATCTGTATTTTACTACTGCGACGCGAATCGCCTCAACTTCAGAGCGATCTAGAAGTTTGGCGCGACCTGTACAACATTACATTCCTATTTTAAATCCCATACAAAGCTAAGAGTCACATCATGATCTGGTGAAAAGTGAAGGTTTTTGGATTACGGTTTTTCTTTAGGAAAACAATAACCATTTTTCGTCAGTTCTTGGAAGAGATAGCAATGAGATCTGCTTTCGATAATAATGTTGTATTTCAATAAAGGTAAATTTTACCTGCACTAATTTATTTGTCCAGTCGGCGAACGCATTAGTTACATGGAAAATATTGTTAGATTGATACTGTCTGTCTTCTCTTAATTTCTGGGAATATTATGCATGAATTTGCTTACATACATCAAATCAGTATTATTTGAAATGAGATCCTAAATAAGTATACTGATATTGCTGGACAATTTCGCAATCTGAATCTGATATTTTCGCCGGGCGCGTCGTGAAGCAATAATTGTGCGCGTTGTAATATTACACAATCACTTTTCTCCGATTTTACACCTGTCCGCGACAATTTCGGAACTTCGATACGATTATTGCAGCAACAAATTATTATTATTTTCACTAATTAAACTCGTTAGCGTAATGATTGCGGTAAATGATTGGATTGTAGGTAAATGTGATAATAACTTTATTAATTTCCCGATTAATGTTTGTAATTTGTATAATAATAATTATAATTATAATAAACCGCTGACACAGACGTCATTGTAACAATATATTTTTCACGTATTTTTTTTTAGATATTTTACTTTTTAAATCCTGTAAAAAATAATCCAAACATCACCTGGTCACAATAAAACAATAAATATAAAAATTACAATACAAAAGAAATGATCCTCTCTTCCTAAAGAAATAACCATCATGACATATTGTAACTCAAACGTGATATGATACAATACTGAACAATACTGTGATAAATATATGATAACAAGACAAAAACGAAGAAAAGCGGAACAAAGCGCACACCCTACACCCTCGCCCGCATCGTCGTCCAGCTCCTCGCCATCTTCGTCTGGCAATGAGTTCGCCACAGCGCCCGACACCAGCGAGTCGAGCGACGACGACCGCGGGCCGTCGGCCCCGTCGCCGCGACCACCTGCGCGACGAGGACGACCTCCGCTGCCGGCACGCTTGGGGCCTGCGGGACCATCTGCTCCGCGCTCGGCTCCCGCTACCGGTGGTGTAGTGCGACGCATGCGATGGACTGATTCAAATAATGAGAATTGCATGCGCGCCTATTATGGGGCCACAGAGGGAGAAACTAACATGACTGCGTATCGTGTTCGGATGCTTTCTCTGTTTCAGACGCTTGAACCAGCTATCACCGTCTCTGCTTAACGATTGTCGGATCACGTGCGGGTCATCCAACGATCCAAACGACTGGATGAATCCGTGCTTGATCGGTTACGCCTGGAGGCATGTCCCGTTCGCTCAGTTCCCTCTACGTCCCGGGATCAATCTGTCACGTCATCGGCTGCGGCATCAACACCTGCTCAGCCGATAAATGTGTTGCGGAATGAAACCGGTGCCGAAGAGGATGATTGTGCGAACATAAGCGAAAGTCCCCAGGCCCATGAGCAATTGAGGAGGACTTTGGAAGAGACGATCAGCCTGTATCAATCCACATCTAACTCTAGACCGCGATTACCTCACCTGCCTACGAATAGACACAATTTAGCGTTAATAGGAGCCCTGGATGATTTGCTAGTCTCATATTTAGGGACTAGCAAAGACCTTGCTGATACGCACTCAATTTTGTACTGCGGGGCCATTGCGGCGTGTCGGTAATTTTAATACTTATAATTATTATTTAAAAACCGGTGTTTCTCGCAATCAGGGTCACGTTTTGGATGTTTACAAAATACAATAGGTACTAAGAAAGACCAAAGGCCACGATTAAACAGAAAAAGGGAGGAAAGGTTTTATGTAAACGGAATTATAAATAGTAACAATTTACTCTTATTTTGGGTAAAATAAAGACATAATTCGGTAAAAAATACTCACGAAGCTGTGCTATTTGCTAGTAATCATTACGAGTTAAATTATGGAAATAAACAGACATTGTTTAATGCAGTCACTGCTTGTTACTTTTATTTATAGGATATTATGGATAACGTAGGTATATATATATATATATACGTTATCCTTAATTTATTATCATTATACAAAAACACTAATTACTTATGATAAAGTTTTAACACCTACTTTTTAAGTAGTATTAAGTATCTCCGGATACATATAAAATCATTTTTTGGCAATTAATATTGACTTACGATCACTTTAGCCTCACATTTTAAAAGAAAGTGTTTTTGTATAATGATAATAAATTGTCATAAATTAAAACAAAAAAAGACCTCAATTCCTGGTTTTATTAATCAGTTTTACTTTCAGAATGCAAATGCTTGATTCACTGACAAAAATATCAAAGTCACTGTATGTGTAGCTACCTGAATCTCGATGTTCCATCATCAGATCTTCACTTGGTGACAATGGGACCATCTTGTATGTATGTATGTTTTCAAATAAAAAAATAATTTTACAAATCGGTTAAAAAATGGTGAAGTTATTCAATTGTCGAACATACATAACATAAAGGTATAATATTATAGTAATAAAATAAGAGTAAAAAAAAAACGGGCAAGTGCAAGTCGGACTCGTACATGAAGGGTTCCGTAACACCGTACAAAGTTTTAAAACGCTGAAGAAACACGTTTCTTCTATGACGACCCCCTTTAATTTTTAACTTTAATTTATTTTTAGTATTTGTTGTTATTGTGGTCATAGTAATACATAATTAATTGATGAAAATTTGAAGTATCTAGTTAATGCCATTACGAAGATCAAGTTAAAAACGCTGAAAAAAGACATTTCTTGTATGACGACCCCTTTAAATTTTAACTATTTTTTATTTTTAGTATTTGTTATTATATCCGCCACAGTAATACATAATCGGTGAAAATTTCTAGTGTCTAGTTATTACGGTTCAAGAGATAGAGCCCTGTGTCTGACGGACAGACTGAAAGACGGACAGACAGACAGACAGACGGACAGACAGCGGAGTCTCAGTAATAGGGTCCCGTTTGCACCCTTCGGGTACGGAATCCTAAAAAAGAAATAAAAAATTTGACATTCCCGTACAAATTGCCCGGGCGGCTGAATGCACAGGCAAAAGTTGGTTGGAGAGATACAAATAGAAATCTGAAGAAATCAGAAAAAATCACATTAATACACTATCAGAATGTACGAGGGTTACGGACAAAGACGACGAGACTGATGTGCTTCATCCAAGCATCAGAACACAATTTGTTTGCCGTCACAGAAACTGGATGTAGTGAGTCAATCAATGATGCCGAGTTAGTCCCACCTGGATATCAAATAATAAGATGTGACCGAGCGGATGGGCGTAAACAAGGTGGTGCGTGCATAGTGGCCACCCCAAAGTATGAACTGCGACAGCTACCTATACCGAATAATGTCAATATAGACAAGCATTCCTTTGAAATGGTAGCAGTATCAGTGTATCATCGAAATAGATTCTTGTTTGTTTGTTGTGTGGTTTATATTCCACCGAATTCTTGTACTGATGAATATATGATCATGTTTAGCTTAATAGAAAATATTTGTGCAAAATACGAAAACAATGTAATTGTATTGGGGGATTTTAACTTGCATTCTGCAAGTGTAGAAGTCAATAACTATTATGAATATGTGTTAGCCTATTGTGAGTTCAGTCAATGTAACGATATTCCAAATTGTAATAATAGACAATTAGATCTGGTGTTAAAAGGGGGCGGGTTGAATGGTACAGTATCGGTTAGCGAAACAGAGGGATTGCAACCGGTTGACAAACTACATCCACCACTCGAGGTATGGGTATCAGAACGCGCAGTACGGACAGACGAAATAACAGAGGAGAGGGTTAAAAAGAACTACCAACAACCTTCGCTCCGTAGGCAATGGAACTTTCGGAAAGCAAATATGCATAGGTTGTACAGCTATATGGCTAATATAGACTGGAGTGAGCTGTATCAAATAGAAAATCCAAACGAAGCAGTGAACCATTTCTATCAGCAGATAAATAGCGGGATAGGACAATGTGCCCCACAGAAAAGACCCAAAACCGCTAAACCTAAGCGTATATACCCACAATGGTACACAAGAGACATTATAGCTGACATACAACGGAAACATAAACTCCATAAGCGCTACAAAAAAACCAAAGCAAGGAGCGACTATGACGAATTCTCCAGGTGCAGAACGAAAGTAAAAAAGGCGCTAGAAATTGCTCATAATAGTCATCGGGATTGGGTACAAAGTAATCTAGCGAAGGATCCTAAAGCGTTCTGGCATTTTGTCAAAACAAAGAGAGGGAACGTGAATAAACCAAAAATAGTAAAAGACGACCGCGTTCTGACTGGGGTAGAAGCAGTTAATGAATTTGCGGATTATTTCTGCTCTGTGTATCACCAAGAGCCAGCGGATTTGGATGTAGACTCGGTGAACACACAAGCGCAAGCCGGATCAGCGCTGGTGCAAGTACACGCTCTGCAATTGGCAGAAGTTAAGCAGGCGTTGGCAAAGCTGAAACCAAAACACTCCACGGGACCAGATGGAATTCCACCGTATATATTTAGAGACTGCCGTGAAAGATTAGCGGAGCCACTTTTGTTTATATTTAATAAATGTCTCGAAAAAGAAATATTCCCTGAGGAGTGGAAGCTGACAAGGGTGGTGCCTGTGCCTAAAGGTAGAGGAGGTACAAAAGCAAGTGACTTTAGACCGGCCGCAATACTGTCTACCCCGGCTAAGGTCTTTGAATCAGCGATAAACCACTCAGTGTATCCGCAAGTAAAGGCTTATCTGGCTGATGAACAGCATGGCTTTCGTCCAGAGCGGAGCACGGCAAGCAATCTGTTGCATTTGATGACGCATGTGGCGCCAGCGGTGGACTCAGGGATTCAAGTGGATGTTGCCTACTTCGATTACCAAAAGGCGTTCGATACAGTTGACAATGACGTCCTACTCATGAGCCTAGCAGAGGCGGGTTTTACACCGAAAACGCTCTCCTTCTTCGCTAGCTACTTGAAAGACAGATGTCAATACGTTGATTGGGACGGACAACAATCGAGGCAGTACTACACAAGATCAGGAGTGAACCAAGGCAGCAATTTAGGACCACTAGAATTCAATTTGGTAATAAATAACTTGCCAGCGGTAGTGACCGAATCAAATTGCCTTCTGTTCGCGGATGACCTGAAATTATTCAGAGAAATACGAGACCAATCGGACTGCGAAAAGCTACAAAGAGATATAGATAGAGTAGTCGAGTGGAGCAATAGACATCATTTACACTTTAATGTTTCTAAGTGCTCGGTGATGTCTTTCACACGATCAAGGAACCCATACAACCATCAATACTGCATAGAAGGTGTCCCGATGCAGCGTGTTTCCGAGACAAGAGACTTAGGGGTACATTTCACTAAAGACCTTAACTTTCGGGAACACGTCATAAAAGTTTGCAAGAAAGCATATCGAAATCTAGGCTTCCTGTTGCGCCACTCTAAAGAATTCACGAATTTGAATGCAGTACGAGCATTGTACGAAGCGCTAGTAAAGAGCCACTTGGAATACAATGCAATGATTTGGTCACCCCATGAGACGAAATATAAGTTTATGGTGGAACGAATACAGAACAAATTCATAAGATTTCTGTACTTGAAACTATATGGTGTCTATCCGTTTTACCCACTGATGTACCCAACACTCTTCGTTCTCGGCATGGTGGGGTACAATACACTAGAAGTAAGACGAAGTCTGAGCTTAGCGACGTATGTGTTCAGAATACTAAGGGGCCAGATCTCTAACCAAGCTGTGTTGCAGTGGGTAGCACTGCGCGTGCCCAACCGATACGTGTGGCGAAGGCGACAGCCTCCTCTATTCGCGATACCACAAGGGCGAACAAATGTCCTAAAAATGGCGCCACTCACCCAAACCCTGCACACGTTAAATCAGGTTGCTGAAAATATCGACATGTTCGGTTGCTCATTGACGGAATTCACAAAGGCAGTATTAAATGTTTTGTGTAATAATAGATAAAATGTAAGTGACTATGCTATTGTATTGGGGAAACCTGTAATGATAGTGTAAGAAGTAATAAACAAATAAACAAATAAACATTTGTATGGGAATGCCGAATTTTTTTGTAGTTGTTTTTTTACTGTTATTTTAATTTTATTATACTACCTACTAGATTTTTCCCGCGGCTTCGCTCGCGTATCCCATATCTCACGGGAACATTACTTTTTTATTATTATTAAAGGTACCCTATGTCCTTCTCAGTACTCTCAAATAAAGCGTGAAGAGGTAACAAACAAACAAATAAATATACAAACTCACTTTCGCATTTATAATATTAGTTGGGATTGGGATGGGATAGTTGGGATTGAGATCTAGTATAGCCTGTGGTTCGATTTATTACGCATGTCTTATACACGTTGTATAAAAAATAGGTACATACCTACATTCAAATTAAGAAGCTTCTTTCGCTTAGTGAAAATTACGATACGTATTCGAATGCGTCTTTGCTGCGAATGTTGCGATGCATGTGGTTTTCAACTGTCGAAAAAGTAATCTTGGCTTTCTATACATAGACATAGTGCAGACGCGCTACTTTTAGCATGAGCCTAGCGCGGAGATGTACCTATTTGAAGCTAACCATGAAACTGCTTGGTCTATTCGGGAAGTTCTTCTTTATAGTAGACAGGTAAAGTTAAAACAAATACAACGTGTAATGACATCTGCGTAATAAATCGAACTACGCGGCCTCCCCGATGTTAAAATAGGTCTCCTGTCCCAAGTTGGTATTTCTTCTTTCGAGTCGATTGGCTATACTATTATATAAACTTTTTTTTTGTAGGTACTGTTTGCGAGACTTACGAGGAGCTCTGGAATATGTATAATGCCTCACTTGCTAAAGCGAGGCATCCCCATGTAAGTGAGGCATCCCCGGGTGTGTTTCGAAGTTGGCTGTGAGGCATCCCTGAGTTTGTTTCGAACTTGGCAGTAAGGCTACCCCGGGTTTGTTTCGAACTTGGCTGGGTGAGCAGTGGCATAAAAAATTCTCGGGCTGCTCCATACTTCGGCAGGCACGTTAAACTGGTCTCAGCTCTCATTATTGTATGACAGTTGTCAAGCTAAAGAAAAATCTGAAACCAGTGTTGGCAACTTACACACACGGAAAACCAACAGTGCGTGTTATTGTGCTGGGGCAGTAGAGTGTGGTGCATTATGATGACCTTCCGGTGTGGCGTGTGCAGCCACAAGGATCGGAACATGGGGCTTCGCACGTATAACTTAAATTGCTCATTCAAGGTTTCACTGTGCCGGTGGACTAGTTTTATACATATGGATAATATAAATATGTATAAAACGATATGTATAAACTATATACATTGTATATATATAAACCTACATTACCACTGACTGACTCACTGATTGACATAGTTGTTTGACCTGTTCCCGGGTGGGTGGGGTAATGATTGATGTATGGTCGTGTAGAGGGTGCTCCAGTGAGTACCAGAAAAATCTGACATTTTGAAGATCATCAGATTTTGATGTGGAAGGGGTACGGCCTGCAAAAACGGTTGGGGTTAGGGGCGTGATTTTTTTTTCAAAATGTAGGGGGTTGTAAGCAATTTGACGACTGTCATTTGTTTTTTAATTATTTTCAAAATCCAAGATGGCCGCCATACAAGGACAATTTCCGATTTCCGTTCCGAGGGTGACGCCCGAGCCCCTCCTGACCTCCCCCCTCCCCCAGAACCCAAGTCACTAAGCGAAGCCTGAGGCCGAAGGCCGAAGGCTGAGATGTTCTGCGAGGCCGCAGGCCGAGCTGCGTGGCGAGGCCGTAGGCCGAGCCACTCCCACCAAGCGACAATTGTTTTTTTTTTAATTTTCCAAGATGGCCGCCAATAGTCGACTGCATCCGATTTGAATGAAATTCAGTATGCAAGGGTTTTTTGAATCGCGGAATCCAAATCTGACATTTTTTTTGGAATCCAAGATGGCCTCTGGATTTTAAATTTTTTAACTTTATTTGTGCATAACGTCCTCCTGGAACATCAAAGGGGTCTGAAATTTTGTATGCTGGGGTAAAGCACCCCGCGGAACTCAAAACTGCAAACAAAATTTGATCCAAGATACGTATCCCGTATACATTTTTATTTTTTTATACTGACTTTAGCACCTTACCTATTCTCTCAACTGGAAATAAGATTCCAACCAACTTCAACAGCTGCACGAAAAACCGCGGGCTGCTTGCAGCCCGCGCAGCGCCCGAAAAGCTAGTACATTGTATATATATACAATGTGGAAGGGACATACCCGTAATAAATCGAACCACGGGCTATACTAGATCACTAAAGTATAACGAAATAAAAATAACAGATAAGAAACCAAAAAAAAATTGACATTCCCATACAAATCGCCCGGGCGGCCGCACACTTTTGTATGGATATGCCGAATTTTCTTTTAGTTTTTCGGCTGTTATTTTAATTTCAGTATACTATAATGATCTAGTATAGACCGTAGTTCGATTTAATACGGGTATGTCCCTACCACGTTGTATATATGTACATATATATTTATATTTTTATCTATGGATTCTTTCACAATGCCTTATAAAGGTAAAATTTGTAAAATAATAAGACCTTTTATGACAATGTTATGTGTACCTGTTACAAATTTTAGTGAATAAATGAATATGAATATATTTTCTATCCATAATGCAATTAAGTATATAATTATACTTAATCTAAATAATATATTAAAAAGTAGGAGGGAAAAGGTGCATTCTGGATATAATAGATAATAGACGAGGAAAGATGTTGGGTCATCTGCTACGAAACGACGACTTCATAAAGACTATCAAGGAAAGATAAAAGGGAAAAGAGGACCAAGTAGATCGAGGCATAGCTAAGTACATGAGAAGACGAACGTCCTGTCGTACAGCGAAGTAAAACAGCTGGCAGATGAGAGAGACAAATGGAAGAGAATACTCCACCGACAATAGCATAAATCTAAAATATATGTAGATACAGAGATATAATATAACAATAAACGGGCAAGTGCGAGTCGGACTCGTACATGAAGGGTTCCGGACCACCGTACAATGTTTTAAAATAAAACACGGAAACACGTTTCTTGTATGACGACCCCCTTTAATTTTTAGTATATGTTGTTATAGCTGCCATTGTAAAAAATAACCTGTGAAAATTTAAAGTACCTAGTTAATGCCATTATAAAGATCTAGTTAAAAACGCTGAAAAAACACATTTTTTGTATGAAGACCCCCTTTAATTTTCAACTTTTGATGTGACAACGTCTAATAACTCGATAGTACGGGCTGCATGCACGAAAAAGATGACGTCATTGTCCCGTTACGTTCATTGTCGCGTTCCGCAAGTGAGAGCCCGGCACAAACGAGAGAGAGAATGTTGGCGTTGTCTGTTTGTCTCTTTGTCTGTTTGTCTGTGTGTTTGTGCACGCTAATTTCAGAAACGGCTAAACCGATTCGATTGCGGTTTTCATTATTGTGTTGTTGTAAGCCCTACTTAAAATTTTGTGTTTGTTTTATTTCAATCGGTTCATAAATAAAAAAGTTACATCATTTTTAAGAATTTTGTCGCACAAAGATCGATAAAAACTTTTCAGTTGCATTGTGTGTAACTATAGTAAACTTTTTACGATGTTATTTATGTTCTATGTAAAATAATGATGTTCGAAGGTTTATAAAAAAATAATAATCATCATCAATCATATAATAAAATCGGTATCGATCGCTGTATGTACATCATCATCAATATCATCATCAATCAATCATCATCATCAATCATCATCAATCAATCAATACATATAATAAAATCGTAACCGATCGCTGTCTGTACATGAAAGATATATGAGAAAAAATACTGTCTGGGGCTTTTATTAACGCAATAGAACCCAAAACAATATTTTTTAGGATTTGTGTCTTTTAATTTAAAGAATCACGTTTGATAAAATGTTTTTTTTTATTGATCTATATAATCATCAATCAATACATACATATAATAAATAGATTGTTTCGACAGCGAAGATGGCCCGGGGGAAGGTAAAGACCAGACCCCAGTACTTTTTTACCCCCTCCCGCTACGGACGCAACTCTGAATATACGAGTACAAGGCGTATGTTAGATCCCGCCTAACTTACGCAGCCCTTCCGTGGTACGCATACTGCTCGGAGTCCAAGAAGCGTCGACTCTAAAGTTTTTCCCCAGTAAACCTATGTTTTTGGTGCCGTTGAAGTCCCGCGTTTTGGAGGAATGCCGTCGTCTACCGGGACTGAAAGTGGGAAGGCCTGGACACTTTCGTCTCCCACCTATGCAGAGATATGTTTGACAACGCTTAAATAACCACTGGGCGCACTCACCCCGCAAAGCCATCATTCCGTCACCAGTAAGTATATTATCTTTGGTCGCCAGTCAAGCTAGGTGCTGTTTCAGAAGCAACACCGGAACTAAATCCCCAGCACTGGTAAAGCCTGACCTGGCTGCCATGACCCCCAGCGTCGAAATAAACTCTTATTCTATAATTTGCGGTACCCCTGGTAGGAGTATGCATTCTTAGCCCTTTTGTTAAAAGTTAAGTGACATTGGGCATGATCGGTACTCGGATGGGTGTCCACAAGTGACATCAATTTTTTCTCGAGATTACTGAGATCCGCTGTCTGTCCGTCTGTCACAGGGCTCTATCTCTTGAACCGTAATAGCTAGACACTTGAAATTTTTACCGATTATGTATTACTAGCTTTTTCCCGCGGCTTCGCTCGCGTATCCCACGGGAACATTACTTTTTTCCGGGATGAAAGGTACCCTATGTTACTTCTAGTACCTCCCAGGATATGTGTACAAAGTTTCATGATGATTCGTCAAGTAGTTTTTGCGTGAAAAGGTAACAAACATCCACGCTTTCACATTTATAATATTAGTAAGGACTATAGCCGCTATAACAACAAATACTAAAAATAAAAAAAGGTTGATAATTAAAGTGGGTTGTCATACAAAAAACGTGGTTTTTAACTAGATCTTTATAATAATGTATTACTATAACCGCTATAACAACAAATACTAAAAATAAGATAAAGTTAAAACTTAAAGGGGTCATCATACAAGAAACGTGTTTCTTCAGCGCTTTAAAACATTGTACGGAGGTACGGAACCCTTCATGTACGAGTCCGACTCGCACTTGCCCGTTTATTGAAAATACCTAAACGACAGTATTTATAAACTAAATTCCACGCGGACGAAGTCGCGGGCAACAGCTAGTATTTATATAACAACATAAATCATTATAAGTTTTCTTTTCAAAATCCTGTAGCAGGAAACAAAGAGTTGTCTTGACATTTTATTTATTAAAGAACAAGAATAAATCATCAGACAAAACCCATAAAAACTGAACGACAAAAACCATTAAAACACGTATTATATTATATACGAGTATATCCAAGTCTGTATACTTTTCCACATCGAAGATATGCTCGTATTGTGTTACGCAAACAATCGTTCTGCACGGTCGTAGGTATGCTCTGAAGGTCGCTCTCTCAGGTGTGAACCATGGTATGATACTTTAATTATTTAATAATAATTCTCTTCCTGCGTTGGGCTCAAGACCAAGACTACGTCACGAATGTCACTGATTGGTCTTTTTAGTAAATTTAAGGACTTTCTCATTTAGTTAATGAATATAAAATACTAACTAACCTAAGTATTTCGTAGGTATATCGTCTGATAGATCTGTTTAATTTATAATAAATTTTTATACATATTGAATTAATATTTGTTAAAAAATGCATTTTGCTCGGGTAGTCAATCAATCACACAGTGGCAACCCAACTGATGACTTATTCGGTAAAAACACGGTATCCTGAGACAGCTGAGTCACCAAGACTAAACTTGGTGACTTAGCTGTCTCAGGATACCGTGTTTTATTATTACATGGTGAGAACAAGCGCAAACCCATTGATTAAAAATGCAACAAATACTTATATGTGACAATAATATGCATACGTTTGCGATGCGATTGTGGAGTAAATGCTGCAGCGCTGTTTGTTATTCAAGTAATGCAATAACATATAAATGTTATGCATAAAATTAACAAACAAACATCTTGTGCAACGAACGACTGTATTTCCGAGGACGGTATGTATGGCAGCGTCTGATTGTAAAACTTTTCGCATCTTTCTTCTCCTCTTATTTATTCTTCAGTTCAGTTCTGTGCCCACCCAGCCAGCGTTTCGCAGCAAGAGTGTAGGAACTAAGTCCACCTTGGAGTGAACGTGACTGCACTTCAAGCAACAGGCCGATATACAGGCTGACTTTTTAAACACTGTCCTTTATAATTTTTGGACCAATTTCAGTTCATGATACTAAACTACTTTCTACAAAAAAAGTTGTTAAAAACGACGGACAGACGGATTTTGTATGGGAGGACGAAAAATTTTATCTTTTTTTGTAGAAAGTAGTTTAGTACCATGGACTGAACTTGCTCCAAAAATTTGGACAGTGTTTAAAAAGTCACCCTGTATGTACTTATCGTCTCCGTTTTACTAGCGCAGCCACGTCAGACCGCGTTAGGGCCTGTACCAGGCTCTAGAAACCAAGTGAGCACTGTTTAAAAAGTCACCCTGTATGTACTTATCGTCTCCGTTTTACTAGCGCAGCCACGTCAGACCGCGTTAGGACCTGTAACAGGCTCAAGAAACCAAGTGAGCACGTCTACGTGGCTATGGGACCAATCTAGAAGTACTCAGATATCCTTACAATTTTTCAAATCGGTCTATACGTGAAGGAATTCGGAATAATATTTAAAAAAACGACCGAATTGAAACCCCATTTTTTGAAGTCGGTTAAAAGCAAATCTTTACGCAATCACTTTTGCAGAGCATAATAAAAACGAGTGCAGTTTTCAAGGTCGCAGTCAGGTGCAACACGTGACGTCAGTGGAAGTGCATATAGGTACAACCAGTTTGTTGGTTGGACGTGTTCAATACGCGTTTACTGCGATATGTGGAGCAGCGACACGCACATAGTATTCATATTAATTAACTACACGCCGGCGCTATGCTTTTGCCGCTGACGGAAAGGTACGCGCAATAAGTTTGCCGGTCCGTAGTATGGGCGTCTCTTTCCGTCAGCGGCAAACTAAGCGCGAACGGGTTGTAGGTACAAACATTAGCTAAAATACGTTGACTATTTTAAGACCGAGATAACTAAAGAGCTATTTGATGATTTAGGGACAGAAATATACGGCAAATTATTTCGATCAACAATACAACTAGATAACACGTTACCTACAAAATCAAACCAAAATTCTGTCCGCTTGAATATCAAATAACATTCACTATGAAATCAACCCTATTACACTACGTAAAAAGTGTTTTTCTCTTTGACTGAACTAAACAAAATAAGAGCTCACCGACGGTTGTGCGCTCTTTTTTTTTCGCACACCCGATATCTAGTTGTATTGTTGATCTAAGGCAAAAATCGATAAAAATTTCTATCATCCCCTATACTAAATTCGATGGCTTTTACATGGGCCTTTGGGGAAAAAAAATCTTCGCATTTCTCTACATTTTTCTTAGGGAATGTTATCCGTAACATACACTGATAGACTAAACATGCAGTAAAAATTTAAGCACACCACCAGGTATAAATTGATTAAAACATCTCGTACCCACTCTTGTTCAGCATATCCACATTTGTTCAGCATATCCACATTTGTTTAGCATATTCACATTTGTTTAGCATATGCATTAAACTGGAGTAAACATACAAAATAAACGGGCAAGTGCGAGTCGGACTCGTACATGAAGGGTTCCGTACAATGTTTTAAAACGCTGAAGAAACACGTTTATTGTATGACGACCCCCTTTAATTTTTAACTTTATTTTATTTTTAGTATTTGTTGTTATTGTGGTCGTCGTAATACATAATTGGTAAAAATTTCAAGTATCTAGTTAATGCCATTATTAAGATCAAGTTAAAAACGCTGAAAAAAACACGTTTCTTGTATGACGACCCCCTTTAATTTTTGACTATTTTTTATTTTTAGTATTTGTTGTTATAGCGGCCACAGTAATACATAATCGGTGAAAATTTTAAGTGTCTAGCTACTACGGTTCAAGAGATAGAGCCCTGTGACAGACGGACAGACAGATAGACAGCGGAGTCACAGTAATAGGGTCCCGTTTGCACCCCTTTGGGTACGGAACCCTAAAAATGCCGCAACCACTTCGGCGAGCGACCGGCCGCCCTTGAATCGGGAACATTAAAAGTAAAAACCCTACACGGCCGACTTTCGATCCGATTTCTGTTCCTCATATTTCGTAAACAACGCAAAGTAATGGAAAACGAGGGTAAAACAACAGTAAAGTGCTTGCCCTACATAAATTGGCGTAAATACGCGTCAATCACAACACGTAATCAAAACAATAGTCTATCAAACATCAGAAGTGGGATGTTCTAATTGTTTTGGACATACGAGTATGTAAACTAAATTTCAGACAAATAAAAACGGGCAAGTGCGAGTCGGACTCGTACATGAAGGGTTCCGTACCACCGTTTCTTGTATGACGACACCCTTAGATTTTTAACTTTTTTTATTTTTAGTATTTGTTGTTATAGCGGCCATCGGAATACATAATCTGTGAAAATTTCAAGTATCTAGTTAATGCCATTATAAAGATCTAGTTAAAAACGCTGAAAAACACGTTTTTGTATGGCGACCCCCTTTAATTTTTAACTTTTTATTTTCAGCATTTGTTGTTATAGCGGCCACAGTAATACATAATCGGTGAAAAATTCAAGAAAGCCCTGTGACAGACGGACAGACAGACGGACAGACAGACGGACAGACGGACAGACAGACGGACAGACGGACAGACAGCGGATCTCAGTAATAGGGTTATATAGTATAGTATATAGTATAGTATATAGTATAGTATAGTATAGTATATAGTATAGTATAGTATAGTATAGTATAGTATATAGTATAGTATAGTATAGTATAGTATAGTATAGTATAGTATAGTATAGTATAGTATAGTATAGTATAGTATAGTATAGTATAGTATAGTATAGTATAGTATAGTATAGTATAGTATAGTATAGTATAGTATAGTATAGTATAGTATAGTATAGTATAGTATAGTATAGTATAGTATAGTATAGTATAGTATAGTATAGTATAGTATAGTATAGTATAGTATAGTATAGTATAGTATAGTATAGTATAGTATAGTATAGTATAGTATAGTATAGTATAGTATAGTATAGTATAGTATAGTATAGTATAGTATAGTATAGTATAGTATAGTATAGTATAGTATAGTATAGTATAGTATAGTATAGTATAGTATAGTATAGTATAGTATAGTATAGTATATAGTATAGTATATAGGGTCCCGTTTGCACCCTTCGGGTACGGAACCCTAAAAAACGATAAACAAATATTTGATATTTTCTAGATACTTAATCTGTGTGTAGACAATTAAGTGAATAGTTTATTTATATCTATTGAGTGAATGCGAAAATTCGTCTTGCATTTAGTACAGAGGAAAGTTAAGGTACCTGTGCCACCTCACGTAGTGCGCCACGCGCGCTGTACTATTATATAACGTGCTTAAAGTAGCGCCAATTGTCGAAAAACTCTTTTAATCGAGGTTAAGATGGTACGGGCATGTAATGCGACGACCCGATGACCATGTAATGAAGAAGTGTCTTTCCATGGCAACTAAGAAGAGAGGGAAGGGCAGACCGCCGACGGCGTGGATGGCAAAGGTACGAAAATATATAAAGCAGCTAGGCCTAAACAGCGACAGTGCCTGTGATCGTGGCAAGTGGCGATGCATGATTAAAAAGCCGACCCCGTGTAACGGGAAAGAGTACGGACAAAGAAGTTAAGTTCACAGAACAAGGGGTCGCAAAACGGTCGCCAAGGCGGCGCGCGTCCACAAGCTTTTCCCAAGCTATTTTATGCATTTCGTTTAGAGAATACATAAATGTGAATATGGTCTGACAGTGAAAGTGCATTGCCCACCATTGCCGTTCCATTGCAAAACAAAAAATATTTTAAAATCTACCTCTTGACTATTAAAATTGTTTAATAGTCAAGAGGCAGTAGTAAAATAACTTAAAATTATTAGAAGCAGAAAGTGAAAAGATTGTATGTTCGGTAAAGGTTTGAAAAGCTTGGTAAGTAAATGGAGTACGGAAACTTGTTGCCTGAATGATTGCGAACTGTACTGGGTGGATACTAAGTAGGTATAGGTATACATATACTCTTAATATCTGGCCAACGATCGAATGGCCAATAATCGATCATTGGCCAGTTTGACTTTTTGTTAATACTATCTTACTTGTTACATTTAACAACCAACGTTTTGAAATCTCAATAAATTACGGTTAACAAATAAACATAATCATACCTATATCTATCTGGTTGTTGTAATAACAGATCGTATCTTAAAATCTAAAGATTTAAAGGTTACAACGGCAGTTATATTTGAAGTTAATGCGATCGCAAAATTCCGAGTAAATAAAACTGTCAATGTAAATTAAAATCGATGATCTAATTCTCGATTGGATCGAGTATTCGAGTAGCAATCGGTATCGAATCGATATGTGCGACCTTCAGAGTTGACCGCTTTTAACATTTTAGTTGTGAAATCTTATATGGAAGGTTGACCGGCAACATGAGTGAGAAAAAGCCACTTGAGACTGCGACATGACATTGTGTGATAAATAAATTTGATCTGTGTATTTACCTCTATACGTGGGGCGCACTATAAGTTTCCGGAATGAATATGAAAAAATACTATTAAAGGTACAAAATTAATTTATTGTTTTTCAAAATAATCTCCCTTGGCGTCTATGCACTTTTTCATTCGATGAATCCAGTTTTGAAAACTTCACTTAGCCACTCCTCTGTGGTGACCTCTGAAACGTGTTTTTCATACTCCTCGACAACCTCTTCTGGTGATGAAAATCGTTGACCGCGTAATTGGTTCTTAATTTTTGGGAACAGAAAAAAGTCACAAGGTGCCAGGTCGGGACTGTATGCAGGATGACTCATGAGTTCTACATTTTTCGCCTTCAAAAAGTCGTTTGTCTGTCTGGCCGTGTGAGAACTAGCATTGTCGTGGTGCAGGATGATACGGCGTTTACGGTTATTTTTACGGAGTTCGTCAATAACTTCCGGCAAACAAATGGTCGTGTACCAGTCACTATTCACTGTACGACGATTCTCTAAAGCAACAGTAGCCACGTGTCCAGTTTTATTAAAAAAAGAAGCAATCATCCGCTTAGATGCACTTTTCACGCGCGCCACTTTGGTTGGTTTCGGTTCATCTTGAAAGACCCATACGCTCGATTGCTGCTTTGTTTTGGGATCGTAGCAATAAATCCATGTTTCGTCACCTGTTACTATGTTCCACACCAAATTTGACGCACCTTCGTTGAATCTGGTAAGCATGGCACTGCACCAAGTGACGCGGTCCGTTTTTTGAGCCTCGGTCAAGTTGTGTGGGATCCACCGCGAGCACAGCTTTCTCACACCCAAATGTTTGTGTAGGATTAATTGTATTTGACTCATGCCTATTTCTAAGGATGCGCGAATTTCATGGTAGGTCACATGCCTGTCTGTTTCAATCATACGGCGCACAGCATTGATGTTTTTGTTGGTCACAGCGGTGGACGGCCGACCATCGCGAGATTCGTCACTGAGATTGATACGACCACGCTTGAATTCTGCAAACCAGCTATAAACAGTTGTCTTGCATGGTGCTTCATTGCCAAAAGCTGTTTCAAGCCGAGCGATGCTCTGTTGAGCTGTCAAATTACACTTAAAATCGTAGAAAATCATACTACGAAAATTTTCCCGAGTTAAATCCATGTTGATGCAGACACACAATTTTTAAATGGCGCCACAAGGTAAAAACAAAAGACAGTCAGATGAAACAAACTGCATTCTACAGCCAAAGAGTTCTATTTTCAAATGTTGCAATAAATTTTTAAATATTGTTTATGTAAGTGGCCAGTTCCGGAAACTTACAGTGCGCCCTATGTATAAGGTCATTTGAGGTTCAGTAAATACGTAATGATGATATAGGGAAAGTTATTCAGTTCAGGTTTCCCGAAATATTTTAGAGGAAACACTAGTGTCGAGAGAATTAAAAACAGGTATTTGTAAAATCTATTGCTGTCGCGTTGAGCCCCAACAAGTGCATCTCGGACCAAAAATACCTACGAAAAGTACACAAAATCAACGTTTCGTAGTTTCCCCTGATTCGAAAACTAAACGATTTAATTTATTTTATCATTTAAGAATTCTTTTTATAATGCAATCTCGTCAAATTAGTCTGCTAGATGTTTGAACAGAGTGGAAAATCTCACCAATTTTTCAGGTTTATGGAGGGACGCATCTTTTTTAATTAATTAAATTATAGAAAAAAGAAAACATAGGGACACGATAATAATATATTCATAGATTTTACTGGGGAAAAACATTGCTCTACTGGCACTATCCGGTGAGGAATCAGGGGTACACTTGTACGAAAATACGGCCCATTGATTTCCTTTTAAATCGAAATTTAGAATAACACTGGCCACAATATGGCAATAGGCCACGGTGACCACTTACCAGCAGGTGAACTGTATGCCTATTTTCCTACTTAGTTGTACATAAAAAACAGCAGTACATTTATACGTACTTCTTAAAATGTATACCGCTAGTAATTATGTGGGTTTGTCATAAAAATATGCTACGTAACGTCGGCGCGTCGTGACTCTCGAGTTCACATGTGTGAAATCGCTACGACTGTGTCACGTACTTTTTAACACGTCGTTCGGTACGCAGTTATTGCTGGCCAGCAAACTAAATGTAAACCTTTACAATTTGAATTTAGAATGTTATTTTTAACGGCTATTTACCATTGAGGTCTTATTTGAAGAACCATAGATCTTATTTATTTTATTATACCTACTTAGATTTTTTTGAGATAATCCGTCCGTATTTTATGAGCGTAAAATTTAATAAAAGTAAGGACCATCAAAATCCTAAGCGAAAATCGCATAGATAGATATATGCGTTGTAAATATAACAGATGAATATGTGAAAATTTAATGGATACCTAAGTAGTGATTAATTTAATTCCCTTTTTACCTTAAAACGGCAATTTCATTATAATATACCTACCTATTCAATTATTCATCATTCATATTTCTGAACGTTATAATTAAGCAGTTGAAACGAAAGATGTTGAGTATACAAGCTGCAAGTATAAATATTTTAAAGGGTGATTCAGTCCATCATTTTGAACAACTTTCCCTAATGAATATATATCAAAATACGAAAAAAAGTTCAAAGTTCTTTTACAAATCGAAGTAGTCAAGTGATTAAGTTGGAAATTATTTTATTTTGTATTTCGATAACCTATATCTATTGGTAAAAGTTTTTTAATATACTAATTTAACTACAGGAAAATTTCCGAACACGGTAAACAAATTAAATGCGAAAATGAAACTATACGATACGTACGATTTAGCAGACACCAATGTTTTTATCACGAGAAATAATGTCAAAGTCAAACTAACTAGGCAATATCCGGCGGGATATGAAGTTTGCTGGGCTGGAGCATATTTCGACAACGCGATTAGCTCAATTTCTTTACAAAACATTACAATTGTACGAGCGAGCGAAACGACTGAAGTTCTCCAAGTCTGCTTGAACTTGAACAGTTCATTATTTTGAATATTTGGATGCATCGTCTATATTATGCAACGTGTAACAAAAAGGGGGTAAGTATCAACCCGAAACGGAGTAAACGTAGTAATTAATGTGAACAACTTTGACTATGGGGCCGTAAAATCGTGAATAAAAAATCTGCAGTTCCACACATTTTGGCACGGTAGGTATTTAATTTCCTATGTAGCTGATTTTTTTTTTCCTATTTTTGTGATCGTCCCATAGTAAAAGTTGTTCACATTAATTAGTACGTTTACTCCCTTTCGGGTTGATACCCCCTTTTTGTTACACATTGTATACACTTTAATGAGGTCTAAATACTCAATGTTAAAGAATGCATTAAGTTAATGCATTATTTAACATTTAGTATTTAAACCATAATGAGGAACACTGCATTGTTTAGTGCATTGTTAGAGGCCAACACTCAGCATTGGGTGACAATGGGCTGAAGAAGAAGAGGAATACTAGAACTTCTCAGATAATATTGGTAATAGGCCAAAAGCTTTTCATGAAAATGATAGCTAGCTAGATTTGGTAGGTGTAGATGTAGCCAATAGAATTTTTAAGTTTGAAAATAAGCCATATAGGTTAAGGTGAAGCTAGAGGCAAATGACCTTGAAGTGGCGCCTTCATTTAAAATAAATTGTTCACTCGTAAATGTGGTAAAATTTTTCATATTTCTCAATGTTAGGCACTAGATAGCCCTTTAAATTATTTTATGAACCACCGTTGAAAGTGTTTACATTAGTCCGTCTAGCTTGCCTCGCCACTTTTGGCGGAGGCAAGTTTAAGTTAAAGCTAGATTAGTACTTCCTAAGTAGTATTTTTAAATGTAAAAAATCACAACAACCTTACATTTAGGTTAGGTATAACTAGATATAAGTATGAAACGAGACGTTAAATATTTTTTGCACTTTCAGTAATATAATAACTACCTATACTCCATTTGGTTCGGTATTTAAATGAATGTAAACAATCTTGATATGTATTTTTATGGAAATATACACTTTACAAATTAATATTATCCACATTAAAAATGAATTATGTAATTTATAAAAGAGGTACTTACTTCATTAAGAGGGCGCCTGATGTCAGTAATCTAAATTTTGCTCCCGCTTCCACGCACACAAATTTACTCTAGCCGAAGCGAGACAGCGAGCCATGCGGGGCGTCGGGTATCGCGGTGGGCCAATGAGGCTGGTTCTGGTTTTGAGGTTTTTTTGTTTTACAAAGAATATTTAAGAGTTATTTAAAAAGTAAGACATATGATGACTGCCTTATGTTTAATACAATTATAATCCAAAGTTACAAGTGCTACATTATTGTATTTCTTGAATACTTTCTGTTTTAGTATAATTCTTAAGTGATTTGGAGACAACTTCGCAATGTGTTTCTATCGAAAAAAATTTAAGCAATCGTGTTTTCGAAACTTATTATGTTTAGAGATAGTCCTGAACTTTGCTGTGTTTTTATTTCAAAGTGAGTATTTCGTTAATATTGATAAATATTTAAGATAGCTCTAAGAACTTTAGGGTAGTAAGGGTATCGATTTATAAAGTGTATATTTTAATAAAAGACATGTCAAGATTGTTAACATTTATTTAAATACCTAACCAAATGGAGAATACATGGATTTGAGTTTATAGTTGTAGATACATACATACATACATACTATCACGCCTGTTTCCCACAGGGGTAGGCAGAGACTATGGACCTCCACTTGCTACGATCTTGACAGACCTCTTTCGCTTCATCTACACACATCAACCTCTTCACAGGAACTTTTGCAATCTAATCTTAAAAAGAGTAAAGAGAGACTATGACAGGAATTTGATTAAAGAGGCGGGAAATTCACATAAAAAACTATGGAGTGCAATAGGTAAAGTTACACAAGTTGGTGGCAAAACCGACCATTCCTCTAATTTGCTATCTCCCCTGTCGCCCCAAGAGAGTGTCAATAATGTGAATGGTTTTTTTGCCAGCATAGGAAGTAATTTAGCTAACAAGGTAGGCCCCAAAAAAGATATACATAGAATAACTGAACTTACTAATCCTCCCCTCAATTCTTTTGTTATATTACCTACTGACGAGGAAGAGGTTAGAGACACGATAATCTCACTTAAGTCGGACTCTGCTACGGGGATCGATAATATACCTAGTCGATTGCTTAAAAGGTATGTGGATTTTCTAACTCCACCCATTACGTTTTTGTGTAATCTAATTTTTTCCACTGGTGTCTTCCCACGAGCATTAAAAGTTGCTTTAATAAAACCCATCCATAAAAGTGGAGACAAATACTGTGTCGACAATTATAGACCTATTTCACTTCTGCCTGCACTATCAAAAGTTGTTGAGCGTCTACTTAATAATCGTCTAGTAAATTATCTCGAGAAAAATAATATCTTGGCAGATTCCCAATTCGGATTTAGGAGAGGTAAATCCACTGACGATGCAGTGCACGAACTCACCGATCTAATTGTCTGTAATATAGACTCGGGTAAGAAAAACATCGGAATGTTTTTAGATTTTGCAAAGGCATTCGACACGATCTCTGTCCCTGTAATGCTTGAAAAACTAGAAGCCATAGGAGTAAGAGGAATGCCTTTGGCACTTTTCTCAGATTTCCTGAATGATAGACACCAGAGGGTAAAGATTGATGATCTGATATCTGACGAACTCCCTATAACGCATGGCGTGCCACAAGGCAGTATACTGGGCCCGACGCTATTCCTCGTCTACATCAACGGTCTCTGCCAACTGAAAATCCCCAACTGTAATATTTTTACATTTGCAGATGATACTGCATTAGTCTTCTCCGGTAAAACATGGGATGAGGTGTATCATAATGCTCAAATTGGTTTCGATATTGTTTCAACTTGGGTGAGCAATAACTTGCTTACATTAAACATATCGAAAACCAAATATATGTTTTTTGCCTTAAATAAAACCCAATGGCCTACAAACTGCTCTATTACTGCTCACACTTGCACACGTGATGATCCTCACTGTACTTGTCAAGTTCTTGAGCAAGTAGATACTATAAAATACCTAGGAGTAACAATTGACACTGCGCTTAACTTCGAACCCCATCTACAAGCGCTAGCTACAAGACTGCGTAAACTTATCTACATCTTTAAAAATTTGAGACATGTAGCAGATCGTAAAATAGTGAGAATGGTGTACCAATCATTATGCCAATCAATAATCGGTTACTGCATAACCACCTGGGGTGGAGCTGCTAAAACAAAGATTATTGAAGTTGAGCGCGCGCAGCGTGCTATTCTAAAAGTCAGCGCATTCCTTCACTTCCGTCACCCCACCTTTGAATTATATCAGAAGTGGGAAGTTCTTACTGTTAGGCAAATGTTTATCCATTCCACAATTCGCAGAATGCACTCCCAGGGCGGGTACAGACCGAGTCTGTTTGCTGGCAAAAGAAGGAACACTACCGTCTGTTCCATTAAAAAATGTAAAAGTTTTGCAAAAAGGTTCTACTGCTTTTTGGGAGCATATCTCTATAACATGGCAAATAAATTATTAAATATCTATCATTTGAGTAGAAATCAAAGCAAAAAAACTCTTACCAAATGGCTAATAACCCTTGACTACGAGTCTACAGAAAATCTGCTTAAAGTAATCTCATAAATTATGAGGCCTTTGCCCAGCAGTGCGATACATGATGGCTCAAAATAAATAAATATAAAAAATCCCACAGATTAAATTTGATCCCTCAACATTAAAACCCCACATCAGTTTTACATTTAACATGCTATCATATGGTGACACTACTTACGACTTCAAATTCACACATAATATTTACACACACACATACACACTAAAGTTCACACAAACTAACCATCTCACTGTCTCGCTTACAATCCTTACGAAATTTCTAGTGCATATATATCATTGTTATTATTATTTTATTTCATTCAGTAGTCTGTAATTTTTTTTTTAGTAATCTTTTTTTTTTTTTTTTCCTATTCTAATAGTCTTAAGGCATTTTAAGTGTACTGTACCTAATATAGTCCTATATTAAACCTAGGGTGGAGGGAGCCTGGTGACTTGTAATACAGGTGGGCAACTATCTAGCTCAGGCACCAGTTCTCTCCTCTTTTAAGGTCATTACCTATAGTGTTATCACTTATAATATTAACCTACATTGTACATGTACCTTTTTGGAGAGAAAATAAACGAATTATTATTATTATTATTAATACATGCCCTTCGGTTTCGTGTACTTCTTACCTCTCCCTTTTTCAGAACGTCTGCAATCTGATAGATAATATGTATATAACAATAGTTGTAGATAATGTAATAAATATAAAAATTATATGTAATAAAAGTTAGTCTCTGATGTGATGTAATATGATGTTTACATATTGGCACGAGACATGTTTTGGATCATCGACATTGTAGATGACAATGTTATAATAACCAGCAGTCTGTTTTGAACATTTATGCGTAAATATTTTTATATCGAATGTGTTTGTGTATATTAAATACAATGTAGCACAATTATGAGAAAAATAAACATAAGTAGGAACACAACACCTGCCTAGGGACGGATTTGGGGGCGGGGGATACCCCGAAGAAAAAAGCTCTATGAGTAGGTATTACTCGGGGAAAGTGCGATTCCCATAAAAACTAAAAAACAGTGGCACTCCGGGAGTGCCGACAGAAGTGAACACTTGAACAAGGTGGTGTCGGACGGTAACAGTGTCGCGAGTTTAATGGGTTTTTCCCATCTCAAAAATGACCGACGCGACTTAAAAAGTTTTCACTTCAAAAAAATATGTATGATTTTTAGTCTTTACTTTATCTTGATAAAACCTATCTTTATTGGGTTTATAACCCGCCAAACCATGAACCTACCTTACAATCACGTTTTTTCAGAATGGCGAAATAATAATATAATATTTAAAATACAGTGAATACGAAAGAAAATGAGTACTTCTCTGTGTTAGATTTTGTACATAATTTTTTACGAATTAAACTACAATTCGTCACGATGACGTCACATTTCTATGTGTATCCTTTTTCTGTTGGTTGACAGTCTCCCCCCATTCCACCAGATTTTATTATTGTCTGATTTGAAAAATATTAAATGTAAAACAAAATAAAAATGGCCTACCTATATTCTTATAATATTTAAGTAAAATATAAAAGAAAAGGAAAAGAAAGGAGAGGTAAGAAGTAACCGAAGGGCACATGTAAAGAGGTAGATGAGTGTAGATGAAGCGAAAGAGGTCGTCAGGATCGTAGCAAGTGGAGGTCCATAGTCTCTGCCTACACCTGCGGGAAACAGGCGTGATAGTATGTATGCATGTAAATACAATATAAAAAAAAACATTTTATGATAACCCGAACATAAATAACATATTGATGCATCGATCTATTTCGCTGTACTGTAAGATGTGTTTGTAATTAGAAGCCAAAAGCAGTCATATGAAATGAGTGTCCATTTCTTTTGTCACGATCCCGATGTCATTACGGCTAAGTATAATTTCTAAGCGCTGCCGATTTGCCGGCCATTGCTCCGATCTCAATTGCTTTCTAGTCTAGTGCTTAGCTCAGATAGGTAGCTAAAGGTCGACAGCTATATCAAGAAGTTATTCGACCTCACGGCCTCACCGGATTGTAGGAAAAGATTAATATGGTTCCACCCGTAACTACGAGTATGTAGGTATAGAAAAAATCTAAATCTAGATCTGTGCCCGTAACACAAATTGAAAAATCCTTAGTGCCATCTTTTTACCAACTTATTTGTCAAACTTTGCCTCCTTTTTAAGGTTCCGTACCCAAAGGGTAAAACGGAACCCTATTCCTAAGACTCCACTGTCCGTCCGTCCGTCCGTCCATCTGTCTGTCTGTCACCAGGCTGTATCTCATGAACCGTGATAGCTAGACAGTTGAAATTTTCACAGATCATGTATTTTTATTGCCGCTTTAATAATGAATACTAAAAACATAATAAAATAAATATTTAAACGGGGCTTCTATACAACAAACAATATTTTTGCCGTTTTTTGCTCGATATTAATAACGGCAACAGGTAGACGCTTGAAATATTAACAGAATATTTAGTTGTATAGGACCAGTTCGTCTGTGACATCATGCTGAGTCAGGACCTTTTCACTATCTAGGTCACTTCTCACGGTGCAATCACAATTGCATATTACTACATTCCTACTATTACTTCTATACTAGATCTTTGATAAACATTATGTGACTTATTCATGTACCTGTGGCCTTTTAGTGAACAAAGATTTTATCTATCTATCTATCTATTTACTTTACAAATAAATACCTAATTAAATTAAAATAAAATAAATATTTAGAGGGGCTTCCATATTGCAGTAGGCAATCGTAAAAATTACGATATTTAATGTGTTCCAGAATGTATTTTTTCTTTGTGTTGCCACACACAGCCGTCTTCTGTAATTAAGCAGCAACAAAGCAGCATAACAATGGGAGAATACGAATACTTTCGTACGACAAACAATATGTATTTAGTTTTTAATGCTTGAAGAAAGTTTTATTGCTGCACATTGTAAGTAAACCGACATCTTTTATTGCGTGCGAGCGAGCGGTGGTCATTTCACTTTTAGTTTTGTTGAGGTTTATATAATGTTATCGAAATGTGTTAATTTTACCCAATTTGACGTCTTTGGGGACCTAAGAGCTGGTGCGCATTTCGGCCAAAGGCTAAGCTTAGCCATACAACGTGGAAATGCCGCCATCCTCTTGGGGACCTTGCCTGCTGACGGTTGTGACTTCGGTCCATTATTTATTAAACTGATTTTTTTATTAATTTTTTATTTCAGGTAATAATTATAAATATAAGAGATCCCTACATGGGATAAGTCCGCCTTTGTATGTTTGTTCTTTCGTATTATGTTGTCTTTTATACTTAAATGTTTTTTGGTACAATAAAGTTATTTTATTACAAACAAACAAATAATTATAGATTTAAATAGCTTTTAATTTGCAATGTCCTATTCAGCACCGGGACAGTATAGGTTAGAAAAAGAAATCTATAGTATAGTTCCAATTAATTTTTAGGGTTCCGTACAAAAATGAAAAAAGGGAACCCTTATACGAGTAGGATCACTCGTGCGTCTGTCTGTCCGTCCGTCTATCGCAGCCAATTTGCTCCGAATCTACTAGACCGAATCAAGTGAAATTTGGTAGGATGGTTAATCTTATGACCCAAACACATATGTGCAAAGTACATAAATATTTTTTTAAATAAGGGTCATTTTCTGAGGATAAATTAGGAAATTGAAAAAAAAAGTTTTGCAAACCTTACTGTCATATATCAAATAAAAGGGCTAGTTATGAGGATCTCAAATATATTTTTGTTATAGTTATAAAATAAAAAGTTTTAATTTTATTCATGAAAGAAGACGAAAATTTACCATTCCCCTCCCTGATCTCCGAATCTACTGAGCCTAAAATTTTGAAAAAAATTACAAAATATAGTTCATTGCTTGTAGATTACAGGAAAACCTATAAGAATTCAATCAATTGTACGGAACCCTCTCCACGCGAGTTTAACTCGCACTTGGCCGTTATTTTTTGGTTATATGCAATAAACTACACTTTTTCATTTGGAAGGTGGAGTGTATTCTAAAGTATAGTGGTGCACATCATCCTACCAAAATTTTTTGCGATTTCAGGGATGGTCCCATAGTAAAAGTTGTTCACATTCACGTTTACCCCCTTTCGGGTTGATACCCCCTTTTTGTTGCACGTTGTATAAGTATGTGTGACTTGGAGAAAATTCTGTAGTGCAGTTTGTTGCTGCTACTTCTGCTCTAGCGTCTAGCTAGGAAGCGGCAGTAAACCTAAAACGATTTGACGTCAACATTTGTGCAAAACCAAACAAAAAGACTATTATTAAGAGATACTATTAATATCTTATGATAATAAAGATATTTTGAATTGATCTGATTTAAATTTTCCTACTTCGACTGTACCAATACAATTAGTAGGTATAATTTTTGGTTTCCAGTCAAAATATGTAATTGTTTTTGGATAATAGGAAGCAGTTCGCGGCCAAGCTGTAATATAAACAAACCTTGGTAATAAAAAGTATTCACGCACGTACTATTCTGTGGTAAAATCGACATTGTACAAGAACATTAGTATACTTCTAAAGGTAACTGGACTACAAAGGAGGATATACTTAGATAATAATTGAAAATTATATGTTAAAATTTATAAAAAGGATACCTCAGTATTAATAAATTTTTATACACTTTTAGTATTGTATCTAATATGCTTTTGACTTGCAGGAAATTGTTCAAACGGTATCGGCAGGATGTTTTCAAGAACAACACTTTTAAAGAATTTATACACAACACAACCGATATTTTTTCATTGACTGCAAAGATTTAATAATATGCACGTAAGTATGTGATGTTCTGATTAGGTATGAAGGAGGTGCTTTTATAAATAGCAAACAAAGAAAATTAATTATCCAGTACCTAATAGTAGGACCCTATATCATATTTAACTCCCCAAGTCATATCATAGTCAAACCATGCTGAAAAATTTTGTGCATTGGAGAAAACAAGCTGCACCCATGTATTGACGCTTCAGAAATAAGTTTATTTTTCAAGTTTTTTTTTTGAAATGGTTTTTTATGAGACCAAGAATTTGTTAAGCAAAATCGCACCGTTTTCGTCGTTCTACGAGTATTACTGAGTTCTTACGACTACCTTCAGACTCCATGATAAATGCAATTCCATGACATCATTATATTGTATTGTCATCCGATTTACATATGCTTGCTAAATTTAATGATAACTGCTTCAAAACACTATTGCAAGATTTGATCCGAACAAATATACAATACATACATTGTAAGTTAAATAGAAGCTTGTAAAAAATAGGATTCTCTAAATTTAATTTGTTATTTATTTAGTTTCACCTGTCCCGTTGTGTCTGTCTGTAATCCAATCTTGCAAGCTAAATTCGAACCACTTACTATTCGATCGATTTGAAACTTTACATACTTACGTAAGTTGGGTGACAATGTAATATGTGACGTTCCACGGGTAAAGGTACCTCATGGACGGTGGCACTTACGACATTGTGTTTATTCAAGCTAAGTTAATTGTACGAATTGTTTTTCTAAACGTCCTAAGCGCCACCGTCCATTAGGTACCTTTACCCGTGGAACGTCACATATTATAAAATTCTTATGAGGAAGCCGGAAGGTGGCCCGGCATCTCTGTGATAAAACAACATAACGCTACCGAATTTGGGCTCAATTGATTCGTCTAGAAGAGCACTTTAAACTTTTTAGTTTATTATTCTAGATAAAAGCTTGTTTTTACATAATTACTTGTTTTACTTTGGTATTGACCCCGATGAAGTAGCGGTTTTCAATAGAGCATTGTGTTGTAGAGTTACAGGCTGCACGGTTCTTCTAGGAATGGTACCTACATTCTGCAATTGTTATAACTAAGTGTCACGGTTCGTAGAACGAATGAATTTAATATAGACCCAAAGAATCTAAGTAAGATGTCAAAGTTTAATGGTTACAAGGATATAGTAGTATGTGTATACTACAGAGAGTATATTTTACAAGGTCATCTAAACAGGCCTTCTTATTTTTGCTGAAATCTGTCTTATGAAAGTGGAATTTTGATTTGTTGCCATAACTATGCCTTATTATAACGTCTAACAATACTGAAACTATTTTAAAATTGAATTCAGTCCGTGATTGTGAACAACTTTCCTCAAGGAACATACCTATGTCGAATATTATATCAGCTTATCGATCAACTTGAAGACGAAAATTATTTTTCATATTTCGATATATGTTGCTTGGGGAAAGTTGTTCAGAATCATAGACTGAATCCACCCTCAAACTAGGTTTAGTATATTTTGTTAGGCCCTGTATAATAGTTATGTACGTACACAGCATAATTGCAAACGCAATAAATAAAAAAGAAAGTTTCAGACGGAAACACAGTTTTAGCGCTATAAACACGAATGAGAGCAAAATTTTTATAACCCACTTCCTCGTTACTTCTATAAAACATTTCCCCGAATATAATTGCAACCATTAACGTCATTAACTTGCGAGTTTGCTAAATTTTCGCACTACCAGCCAGTGGCGGCATTGGGGGGGCAACAAGCGAACCAACCGCCCGGGGCATGCTCTTACAAAGACAAAGAACCCATCATCGATACACAGTATAAAACAAAACCGCTACTCGCCGTCTGTCCGTCCCTATGTATGTATTAACCTTCGATCAACAAAACAACTAGAGATCGGGTCGGCGCAAAAAATACGGCTCGTCATATAAGAGCGCACTCCCAGCGGTGAGCTCTTATTTTGTTTAGTTCAGTTCAAGTTCAAGTTGTTCAGTTAAAGGAGAAAAACACTTTATACGTAGTTTAATATCTCCATCAAAGTGTGTGTCTCGTGTCAGCAAACGATTTGTCAAAGTGTCCCAGTTTGGTTCGAAAGTGTAAAAAGCTAAATAATTGTGGGAAGTGGCTGTAAGTACAATCTTTGAATTCACCATTCAAAATTACCAGTGACGCCGACCAGCGGAGAGTGACACGTTGATCTACATCTACTGGTAATAAATCTTTTGCTTATTCATTAAAATTCTGGGAGTCATCTTGTGTTGGTAAACTGTAAGACGGTAACTGCGTCTTTAATTGTGTATATGCATGTTATAGTTTAGTAAAGATAGCGTAGAAAACCATTTCAGACCCACAGTACCCCTAGCCATAACCAACACACACACTGCTACGTCGCGTCGCGTTGCGTCTCGGTGTGAACTGATCCTAAAGCTTGAAATTGCGTTATGCTACAGAATAAATAATACTAACGTACAGAAGTCTCACTCAGCAAAGAAATTCAAAGAAATATCTACTCAATGTGGCTAGCAATATTGTTTAATTTAGCTCACGTATCAAAACTCAGCACCTTTTCGCATAGATACCTAGACATCCATTGCAAACCAATTTCATTCTTATTACTCTGGACAAACGATTCGTATAACTGAATTGACCAACCGGAGGGGCAGCCTGCGCGCATAGTAATAATGTAGGTACATTTTCGATACCTAAACGGGGAGTGACCCAGGCCTGGTTATGCGGAGATCCGCGACGAGTTCAGTACGCCACTGTCACAAACTACGTGCGACAGAGACACGTAACCTGCGACGGTTTCAACTATTTCTATCGCACGTAGAGTTAGTGACAGAGATGGACTGAACCTGTTGGCGGGCATAGTTTCAAGCCTTAGGTTTGGATCTTATCTATCAGCACGGAGCAGCACTTTCCTATGCTGCTATCCTTTTCGAAGCTTCATTTGCTAGAGCGAGAGAGGGCGACGGAATGCTTCAGCACCGGCCGTGCTGCAGCGTTCCGTCGCTCTCTCTCGCACTAGCAAATTACTGTTCTGATGATATCCAACCCTTATGGGGAAATCCTACCAGTAACGTGTAACACGTGTACACGTGTCTGGTAGGATGTTTCTTCCTGCGGATGTAGTATAAGAGGTAACTATCTCATACTGCAATTGCATTCTAGAGGGAGGATGACGTTCACAGGTGGCAGTTGTGAAACTACAACTAAATCGTTAAACCTATCCTGGACGTGTTTTAAAGAAAAAATTACGGAAACCGCACCGTGGGCTCAGGCCAGGCCCGCTGGGTACGAGCGTGCAGGGCATACCGCATACACCGCACAAGGGCGGAGTTTTAAAGGGCGCAGCCAAAATAGAAAAGAAACGTAAAGCAAACAAAGATACCCGTAGCTCATCTGCTTCACGCGCGTTCGTCCGAGAGTACCACCACTAGATACGCCACATCAAGAAATCGTGTCACACCCTAGATATTCCACGGGGAAGTAATGCAATAGACCATGGACGGAGAGTATTTTTTAATAGCATATTCTTCATTTCCTTACTTATCCCTCATTAGCCCTATCTCTCCGACACGCATACTCGTATTATTCTGCACATTGTACACTGTACATCTTGAGTAGGTATCGCTGTTTAAATCACTCGAATCACTTCATCATACGTTGCCATCTTTTAAAGGTCGCAATTCGTTTTTCCATAGTTCCTTGGCGGAACAAAGAAGTTCAATTGTAGGTATGTATATGAAAGTCGGTAGTTTACTTTTGAGTACATACATATATTATTCTGCCTGTAAAGTTGATCTGTAACTCTTCACTACTATTATTACGTAAAATCCCACTGAAAAGAATAAAACGGAAGTTTACTACTTGCTTGAAATAATCAAAACTGGACAAGTGTGAGACAAACTCTAAGGCTTTCTTCCATACCATTCATACTTATATGATTTTGATGTAAAATGAAATTTCCTATGTTAATTATTTTAAGTCATATTAACTTTTTATAGATTTTTCCTAAAATCTATAGCAACAAACTATTTGTTATATTTTTTTTCAAAATTTTGCTTTATTATTTTCGGCGATAATACGCGAGGGGGGGGGGGGGATGGTAAATATTTGCATATTTTCTGAAATAACTTTAAAACTATAATCTGAATAAAAATATATTTGATATGAATTCTAACAACGAGCCATTGAAATTTCATGTCACATAGTGTCATAGTTCGCTGGTCACACACTATATTAAAACTAAACTTTAATTACCTAAACTTTTATGTTATAATTTTAGGCAAATAGAAAATTATAAGTTCGTTAGCCGTATTCGCTTATTGATATGTTTCAAATTCTTGTCCAACCCCTTGATGAGCTTTAACGATCATTTTTTCTCATTTATTTTCACATAATTTTAACTTAGTAATAGAACTTTATATATCAAATCAAATCAAAATATCTTTATTATCATAGGATATTTATAATATCTCTTAATAATATTTACTTTCTTTTTTTATATACTTTATTTATAGTATATATATATAGTTTATTTTCTTACCGAAAATATGAATGAACGCTAAGACGAAGCAGTGGACTTGCCCTATAATCGTCACCTTGCAGCGGCTGAACATCCCCGCCCCCACTAGGAATATGATCAGCACCAAGTCCATTATCTTCGAGATAGTGAATGTGTACAAAAATATTGAAACTGTTATGATTTTTTCCTGAAAATCAAAAAAGGTTCAATTGGAGCATAAAATCTGCTTCTCCGTTTAACGAGATAGATAGAGCTGGTAGGGAGATCCAAAGGCAATTAATAGTGAGATGATGGGTTTGTTAATAAAAAAGACATCTATTAGTCAAAAGATGCTATGCTATTGCGCCTCATGGTGGGATTAAAACCCTAAGTTGATGTCAAAGACCGTGCGAAGTTTAGAAGAAACAGCTGGAATACCTTTTACAATTTGGATGTAGTTTAAGGTGAATATAGAAGCAAATGGCCTTGAAGTGGCGCCCTCATTTGAAATAAATTGTTAACTCGTAAATATCTAATCGCTAATTGTCAGGCACTCGATAGCCCTTTAAATTATTTTATGAACTGCCGTTGAAAGTATTTATATTTAGTTAACAATTTATTTCAAACTAGCTGACCCGGCGAACTTCGTTTCGCCCTTTCCCGTTCCCTTTTTCATAATTTCTCACCGTTTAAACCTTCCCTGGACTTTCATGAATATTTCAAGACCAAAATTATCCAAATCGGTTCAGCCGTTCTCGAGTTTTAAGGGGATACCTAAAAAAATGGGTGTTTTTTATGTGACTGTATCGTCCAATGTGGACAATGAAAAAATCTGAATTAAATATATATTTTAATTGATTATATACCCGAGGATTTGGTCGTTTTAAAAACATGTTAGCTTATAATTTTCTCGATAGAAAATAAATCCAAAGTTACCTCTCCTTTTTCTTTATGTGACTAGTGTAGATAAATGCCGCATGTTTAACCAGCAAATATTTGTTCAAAATAACGGCCACAGGTATATCTAAGAAACTGTAGTAATAAAATTATTTTAAAAAATATATTTATAATTTATTCATACCTGGCTAATAATATGAAAAAACGTAAAAATAACCCAAGCACACCGATATCTCCCTATCTCGCTCTTCACTGTTCGACACTTATAAACCTGTCCCATTCCGACGACACGCCCAGTCTTCAAGTCAATGTTGTAGAGGCAAGACGTGTGCTCGATTTTGTCAGCCTCAAATTATGATTTTTTACGAGAGATTTCTTTAGGAACATTCTATGTTTAATTTCGTCCACTTTACCGCAGTAATAATGGCGCAGCGGTCTGTAATACAACATATATGTGCTCCAGGTTCAAGTCCAGACAAAATGAATCTTTCAATTTTATATTTTTTCTATTATTTTGATTTTTATTGGAAAATTATTTATTTAAAAACATAAAAAAAATTTTTAATTATTTTTATACCCGCAATAAAATGCCTTTACAAAACAATTTTTTTATATATGTAGTAAAAGTAGAACGCACTAGGTACAAAAAATATTTTTTTTATTATATTCACGAAAATATTGATGAAATCAAGTTATGTGTGTTTTTGTGCGTTTGTGTTTGTTTGTATCGGATAAACTAATAACTGGACCGATTTAAAAAAATCTATCAACAATACTTGAATTTTCCGGGGTCCAGTGCTGCCCCCATTTTTAAATGAATAATTTCAAAGAAAACGGAGACATCATTTAAAATTTTGCTACTACCAAATCCTAGATAACCCTTTAAAGTATTTTATGAACTACTGTTTACAGTTTATAATGAGAACGTTTAGCTTTACTACGCACATTAGCCAAAAGTGGCCGTTTTTCAAAAAATGAAAATTCTTTTGGCTAGGTAAGTAACAGTTATCGCTTTCTATCAAGTGTGCCGTACCGATATGTTTGCATAATAAAAATCTTCTTCGTCTAAGCGCGTTCCTGGTTGCATCCTCAGCTGTGCTGCTTCGGAGCCCGGGGTGCGCTGTCCCGCTTTTTCTTCTCCAAATATAATATGCACGTCAATGGTCACCCAAAGATAACATACCTTGCGAAGTGGAGAAGAAATTTCCGGAACAGTTAAAATTATTCGTACAAAAATTATAATAATAATAAAATTATACAGTCTGATGTAAGTAAACTTTATTCTGGCTCGGAACATCCACAATATTATGTTAGGTACCTATAAGCGGGCCGCGCGCGGGGCGCGGGGCCGCGCGCACCTGTGCTTGCAGCAGTTCCAGCTAATTTCCGAGCCGCAATGAAGTTTGCTGTACTTGTACATAGTAATTTCCCTCCATATTTTAGGGCGTTAGGTACGCTCCTATTTACTTAGATAAAATAGGTAAGGCCATGATGTTTGTGAGGTAATTTTCTAAACAAGTCGTGCTATGTTTACCGATAATCTTCAAATAAAATTCGTCGATTATTTTTTACGTGAGTTTAAAAAGGTGTTATGATTATTATTATATAGTATAGTTTCATCACACTAGAGACGGAGTCAGTTGAGATGGAGGAGACTGACAATTTACAAGTTGCAGAGAAAACTGCGCAGTCACCACTTACGAGTACATACGTCAATTTAGACGAACAAAATCAATTTCTAAAGTCAAGCTCTTTAGAAACCTTGTAAGTACCTGTCTACATGTTATGGACCAAGTGATAAACTAGGTCATTTTTCATAATGTCCGGGCATTATGAATAATGACAAGCTACTTTGGACTACGTAATTAATTATATTTTGAACTTCCTTATTTGTCACATTGCCTAGCTAGACATTATGATTATTGTCATGTGGTTTTCGGGCAATCAGATAATATACACTGCACGGGGGGATTTAACTACAGTTGATTTATCTAAGGTCTTTCGACAAAGTGACGAAAGCGACCTGGGTGGTATGCATGACTCTGGAAGAACACTGTTGGCGGCTACGGGGTGCCCCAAGGGCCACTCCCGCCGCACCATGACCTATACTACAAGACCTGGATGGTCTACATGTATGACTTTACAAGAACGTGTCTGCTGTTGGTGGCTATTCTGCCCCATAAATAATAAGCATTATAATAATGCTTGGACGTTTTGATTATTTTAATAGTTTTTATCATACTGCCCCCTCATTTTGGGCATTTTTCAAACTGCGCGAACTGCATATACTTAATGTCTTATTAATCACTTGGTCCATAACTTATACACTATAGTAGTAATGGTAAAAACTTAATGACAATATTGCTATTTACTAACTTAAAATATTGAGAGGTAGGTTAAACCAGTTCACGATAAATTTCAATTCTCGACCATTTCATAGACTGTCTTTGAAAAATAATAATGGAATTATGCTTATGCCATGTAATGTAAATAAAACTAAATCCTGGGGCTTTCGTGTACCACTCGATACTGACATTTTGCTAGCTGTCAGACTAATTTATTGTTTAAAGTGTGTAATTCTTTTTAAAAACCGCAATTATAAATAAAAATTTACTTTTCAGATTAAGCAATGTTTCTAAAAAACGGAAATATGAAAATAACGATTCACTTAGCTATAATTATTTCAAGAACGTTAGTACTTATATTCAATATAGATATTATATTTTGCATCTATTTCTTGAATAACTAACGTTTTCGACGGTTTTTTAAATTCCTTTTAATGATTTTGTTTTAGGGTGAAGATGTTTTTAATGATACTGGCCATCGGATTGTCGACCTCGAACGATTTTTCAGTGCACTACAAAAAATCTCAACTCACAGCTCTCTTCAATTGTGGACTGAGTACGGTGAAAATTGTTTCAGAAATATGGAGAGGCCTAATTTCAGAATTTAAATTAAGTTGCGAAATGTGTAAAAAAACATTCAGTTTAAAAAAATCATGGGAAAATTTGAATAAGAATGCGGTATCTGGAGTAATGGTTACTGGTTGTGGAAATGCGGAATTGCAGAATATTACAGCAGCCTTAGATTTACCTACTATTTCCGAACATTTATACATAAAAAACCAAAATGAAGTGTGCGATGACTGGGAACAAACGGCATGGGATCTGACAATGTCGAGTCATTTGTTCGGTAAGAGCGTTTACTCCAACACATTTATTATTATTATTTATTATTTATTCATAAATCACATACAGATTGACAGAGAGACACATGTCTACTATCACATCAATAACCGGAATACTATCTTTCAAGACTTTTCCCTCCTTGATTGCTTCTTCTCTTTCTCTCTCACGAGCTATTTTCATTTTCTACCACGCCGTTTCTTCTCATTCGTTACAAACATATGATGTACATTACCATGCAAACTTCACCGAAAATTGGTTTGAACGAGATCTAGTAAGTAGTTTATTTTTCATACGTCATAAATCGTAAAATGTTACTTGCTGCTACGGAACCCTTCATGTGCGAGTCCGACTTGGACTTGGCCGCTTTTTATTAGGAGCTAAAAATATGTTATCGACTGTTGAATCGATGAAAATTAAACTTATGTAAACTAATTGTGAATAGGTCCTTTTATTTTTAAATACATTTGTTTATATCCGATTTATGTATTGTTTAATTCAGAACCCTTACCAAAGAATATTTTTGAAATATCGAAATACGTATTCGTGTATATCAATCACTGATATCCACCGGATATAGTGTATATCCCATAAAATGCAAAATATTGTATACAACAGTTTTGCATTTGATTTTATTTGGTGTCTAATATCAAATGATGACCTTTTGATTTTAGACGCCTAAGACGATCTATGATCTACCAATATAACCCTAAATGCAAAAGGCATTTTTTTTATTTTATTTGCGCAGTACTTTGAAAAATAACTGTAGATAAATAAAAAAATATATAAGGACAAATCATATTGATTGAGCTAGCCCTAAAGTAAGTTTTTAGGGTTCCGTACCCGAAGGGTGCAAACGGGACCCTATTACTGAGACTCCGCTGTCTGTCCGTCTGTCGGTCTATCCGTCTGTCGGTCTGTCCGTTTGTTCGTCTGTCCGTCTGTCCGTCTGTCCGTCTGTCCGTCTGTCCGTCTGTCTGTCTGTCCGTCTGTCTGTCTGTCCGTCTGTCCGTCTGTCTGTCTGTCAGTCACAGGGCTCTATCTCTTGAACCGTAATAGCTAGACACTTGAAATTTTCACCGATTATGTATTACTGTGGCGGATATAACTACAAATACTAAAAATATAAAATAGTTAAAAATGAAAGGGGGTCGTAATACAAGAAACGTGTTTCTTCAGCATTTTAAAACATTGTACGGTGGTACGGAACCCTTCATGTACGAGTCCGACTCGCACTTGCCAGTTTATTTTTTTAAACTTGTGTTATATTGTACGGTCTCTTAGGTTTTTAGTCCAAAATAAAACCCAGCGTTCAAGGAAAATAATCCAATTTCAGTCTTGTCTTGTCTTGTCTCGTCGTCTTCTGTCTTGTCTGTCTTTTTTATCCTCCCTTGTCAAGTCATAGTCCATGGTCAGTCAGTAAAGAGGCTGGACGCCCGAACATCCCCGGATACAAACTCAACGAGACTATAATTTATCGTAGATAATTTATAATAAATACATATATAGATAAACACACAAGACCCAGGACAATTTGAATAAGGCCATTTTCGAACCCAGAACCTCCGGATTAGCGGACTAGCGTGTAGACCAATACACCTAATGAGTTATTTCCTTCAAGAGTGATGCTACACAGATCTGTATATACTACTAGATAAAGCAATTCCTTCAATTTGTATGAAAACCTGACATGCCAATTTTCAATAAGTACAATATTTAATAAGAAATTCACTAACAAATGGAAGGAATCTTTTTTATTACAACGTTTTTCGACGAGTTTTTAGGGCTCAAAACGGCAGATTTGGGTATTTTACAGTAAAGCTCAGTGTATGATTTAATGAATTGACATACACGGACTAAAAGTTTGAATCGTCACTTTTAGTCCGTGTATGTCAATTCATTAGATCATACATTGAGCTCTACTGTAAAATACCCAAATCTGCCATTTTGAAGTCAATTTGACAATTTGACGTCAGATCGATACGCAAATTCATACAGAGGCTGTGTCTATCTTGATCCATGGTCTGTGGATGCATACCAGCCAAGTCATGTAGTATAGGTTATTGTGCTGCATCTATCTAAATGACCTGTACATAATTCAGGGTAGCCAAATGAATAGCTTTCGTCACTTGGTCGATAGACCTTAGATAAATCAACTGTACTGATAAACCACATGACAATAATCATATTGTCTAGGCAATGTAATAAATATGGAAGTTCAAATTATAATTAATAAATAAACATGTAATTATAATAAACATACATTAAATTATAATAAATATACATTTTATTATTTAAAAAAAATACTTAGCTCAAATGTTATCTTTATAATACCCGGGCATTATAAAGAATGTCCCAATTTATCACTTAGTTCATAACATATACATTTCCCTTATATTTTGTATATGTTATGGACCAAGTGATATACGAGACAATTTTCATAATGCCCGGGCATTATGAATAATGACAAGCTACTTTGGGCTAAGTAATTAATTATAATTTGAACTTCCTTATCACATTGCCAGAATACATTTTAATTATTGTCATGTGGTTTTCGGGCAATCTGATAATACATCGTACACTGAACGGGGGGATTCACCTGCAGTTGATTTCCCTAAAGTCTATCGACCAAGTGACAAATCAGTAAAGGTCAAGGTCAAAGTAAAAGTTGACCTAGACTAGGACTTTAACTTTGTCCATAGTTTGTTTTGAGCGGCCGCCACGATTACAAACTATGGCAATTTTACGGCGGTCTGCCAGCGGCCCGCGTGGCAGCCCGCGTCACACACCGCGCCGCGTATCCGTGGACGCGACCTAAGACTTTAGACTAGACTTGAAACTAGACTTTAGACTAGACTTTAGACTAGATTTTAGACTAGACTTTCTAGACTTTAGACTAGACTTTAGACTAGACTTTAGACTAGACTTTAGACTAGACTTTAGACTATACTTTAGACTAGACTTTAGACTAGACTTTAGACTAGACTTTAGACTAGACTTTAGACTAGACTTTAGACTAGACTTTAGACTAGACTTTAGACTAGACTTTAGACTAGACTTTAGACTAGACTTTAGACTAGACTTTAGACTAGACTTTAGACTAGACTTTAGACTAGACTTTAGACTAGACTTTAGACTAGACTTTAGACTAGACTTTAGACTGGACTTTAGACTAGACTTTAGACTAGACTTTAGACTAGACTTTAGACTAGACTTTAGACTAGACTTTAGACTAGACTTTAGACTAGACTTTAGACTAGACTTTAGACTAGACTTTAGACTAGACTTTAGACTAGACTTAGTTTTTACCTAGAATTTAGACTTTGTGATGGTCACTGCACTAAACAACTATACCACGTAACTTCCGTGACTAATTCGGGGTATGAAAGGTAGGAGAAACAAATAATTTCATACATTGCCTAACATTGTATACACCCTTTTTTTTAAATTAGTACACAAATTTTAAGGGTTGATTCAGTTGATCATTATGAACATCTTTTTCTAGTAAATGTATATCGAAATACGAAAAATAAAATTTCACTTCTCAAGTAACTAGATCACATGACTACTTCGATTTGTATGAAATAATTTACGGCATTTAGATTGAAAATTTCATCCAAATTATGCAAGGTAGGATGGACTAGTGGTTAGACGCATTGCTTTTACGGGTTCCTAGGTTCGGTCCCTATGTATGGATGAATGTTTCGTTCTATACAAGGTACAAAATGCTAACTTTTTTTTTATGGGGGTCATTTAATAATGTATTTTTTAAAGATTTGTTTGAATTAAGTGACCTATATATATATATCCCTATTTCGAATAAGTCATTACAAATGTCTTAGGTACATGTCTACATAAAATATTTTTAGAGTAAATACTTTTCTGTCAATTTTTAAAATAGATATACGAATAGATACACTTTGTCTTTGTCCCTAACGGGGTAGACTGAGCCTAGGGCGGTTAAGCCCAGCACTTTTAGCGTGAACAGGGCATAAGGGGGTAAAGAAAAGTGATGGTTGCTAACCGCATCGCCTATTTATTATGATTCAGATTCTCGCCCATTCCCTCGATCGGGTTTTAAGATCTGCACAGGAAGAGAAGCAGCTGGTACATTCTATGTTTTTTCTTTTCTACCAGACCAACAAAGAAAAAAATATATACGAAAAGATCAAGGGAACCAAAAAAAATCATAACCAATTTACGCCATCTATCTCAAATTTATGGGCGTTATGGCACATCTGTTATCAACTTATCGCGTTTGGTGTCGGTTTTGGAAGATTTACGAAGATGGCGCTACTGTCATTATTAAGACCAGTGTAAATGAGATAGCTATATCGGAAACCACGTCTAGAGACGAAGCGGGGTAAATGGGCGTGGCCTGTGAGTAGGTATTTACGATTCGTGACTGGCCTTAAGCAGACTAACGAACAGCAATTCATTTTTATTTATATAGATAGATGAGGGCGCCACTTCAAGGCCATTTGCTTCTATATTTACCTTAACTACCAGACGTCAGACGACATAAAACGGCCGCCGTTTGAAGAATATAAATAATATAAGAAAATACCGGCAGCAGCGTCCCTCGTGCAAAAAACTTAATACCATCTTCTGCGATCACCAATCCCTATGATTTATATATTCTTTTTGCTCCTACTTTGGCCTCACTTGTCTCTCCACCACCTGTCGGTTGACTGGTAGAGAAAGCCCAAGGCTTTAGGTCAGCCGTTTTGTAATTAAGTTGAATAAATAAATAATTAAAAATAAATCCCTGGCCAGCGTGGTGATAATGGACAAATCCTTCCGGCCCTTAGGCCAGCTGAGGACTAATGTACGTCTTTATACGCTAAAAAGAAGGAATACTTACTAAATTAATACCAATGAGGAATGTTATACTGGCTATGAACAAGGCGACGTCTGCTGCTAATATGATGTATGTAAAGCCGAACCGCATGGCTGAACGCTGCGGACAGTTTTTTCTGTTGGTGTTCTCGAAGCAGGTGAACTTATAGGTCATGTTATATGTTATCAGCTCACTGCCGTTCCACACCGGGATTTGAATACGAGGATGAACGAAGATATAGTAGTTTATCATCGAAACAATAAAATTCTGAAAAGGCAAAATCACATTACCGAAGATGGGATGTGAGCTCAACGCCCAGAGCATCCCATCTTCAGTAATGATAAAATAAACATAACCAAAGCCATCCGAAAATCTTTCTGGTCCTCGTGGTTATAAGGTGCTTTGGGGTTAGTAATAATATTATTCATTGGTGGGATTAAGAATAGTCAGTTTTTGGACTTCCAAAAATTTTTTTCTACATATATATAAAATAATTTAATCAAATATATTGCATGGTGCAGTAACTCTTACAAGTAAACAATATAGTGCTATGATTATACACCCTATTTTGAGAGGTATTTTAAAACAGCAGGCTTTGACCTCCGGTATTCTCTTGAACACTACCATTACAAAATTATTTAAAAAGCTTGTCGCAAGGTGTGTATTAATAAATTTATCGATGAGTTGATGAGTTCCAAATTTTTGATAGAATGTCTGTTTGATATATGAATGACGTGACCTGTCAAAGCAGTATAGATTATATTATCTTGCTGGAAACAAAGACATACGCTTCTCGAATGATTTTGACGCGCTTAAAGACCAATGACCAACGAGCTCGTTTCTTAATAATTAATACTTAAAAGGTAAAGATCACCAACCCTACAGGCAAACATATATGTATATGTTTGACCTCTATTTTTATCCCTCACGGGGTTGTAAGCTTAGAGCCGCAAGACTGGTGGGCATGATGTGGAACCAGGGAATCAAGGTAGTAATCGGTTTGTAACCGCATCGCCTAATGACATGATTTAGAATTTATATGTTCAGTATGGTTATGATCATACAGAAATATTTACTGAACTTTTAATAAGTAAATGTATGTAAATGATAGGCAATGCAGTTCAAGGTTTTGCAAAATTCGAATTTAAGCAAGAAATTTAAGTAAACTACTTTTGAAATCATTGCTTCTACAAGCACATTTTAATGATGTGACTGCTCCGGCCGTGGTCAGGAATTTTGCAACGCTCGTTAGTATAAAGTGTAAGTATAATATTGAATTAATTTCGTTTGTTATCGCAGGTAGTGACGTGGTTTTTAATTAAGTATTAAGGTCTTTGATAATTGACAGCGTGTCAATCCAAAGAAATTATAAGGACGTAAGTGTTGCCGCGCGATAGTCTTTTATCGTTATCGATAACTGATAACCCATCGAACTTAACAAATACACGCTGAAATATATTGTTATACAAGCTTATTTTTAATTACGTACAAAGGGGTGATTCACTTTATCAATAAGTGAAAGTTTTATTTCGATATAAGTACATTTATTGCGAAGAATTGTTCAAAATTATGGAGTGAATCACCCCTTAAAATATTTGTACTTCATTAAAAATAAGCTTGTATAGTGACAGATCACATACAGAACACATTGAAAACAAATAGAAAGAATATTGGAGAAATTCGGCGAGCGGGTTAACTCATGATAGCTTTTGAATTGTGCGGGAACGTGGTATTTTTTCACCATTTCTTATTTCATTGTATAATTTGAGTACTATTAGTACCGCATCTTGAATGTCTAAAACCCCTATAAAAATATAGAAAGACTATGAAACGGACAATTCTGTAAACCAGTTATATAAATAAATATCACAACCATACTAAAAATATCGATATATTGACCTATCCTGACTAACCAGAATATAATTTATTAATCAAACCATCAAAACATGAAACTATCGATATCAATATAATTTTTTAATACAGCACTAAATAACAGTCGTTCTAGAGATGAGGTTTGAGATACACATGTCGGATTTTGTGACAGAGATTATTGTGAGCTGACAAGATTTCTCCTTGATAGATAATGCCTGCGGACAATATGTATATGGATTTAAGTATTTAATTTAATTTAGAGCACGTTTTGAAGTGGGATTAGCCATACCGTATTGAGTAAAGAATGCTCTGGTGACATTGTGAAAATGTATATAACTAAATACATAATAAAATATATAATGAAACTATTTTAACCCCAAGAAACATGTATCAAAATATGATAAATATTTGTTGGCTTTATACAATGTGTTAATGAACTAACGCAAAACCTCGCAGATGGTACCTCAGCCCATGAAACTGAACAACTTTTCTTCTACAACTTTCACGAAACCCAAAAAAAAATTTGAATATTCTTACAAACTGATCAGCTGATCGAGTCAATTTACGTATAAAAATCCGAATTTTATTTATGGCATTTTGGGATTGTTGTAGAACAAAAGTTGGTCAGTTTCACGGGCTGAGGAACCATCTGAGCGGTATTGCGTTAGTCCATTAACACGTTATATACAAACTCAGATCAGCTGGTCAACTTGCTTATAGGCCAAATTTATATTGAAACTCAATTAAAACCTAATTAAAAGTGTCACAAAATATATTCAAACTATTTTAAATTCATTATTCACTGAATTCCCTCCTGAAGATACACACTTATGTGGTTTTTTTTTTTTTAATATTTGTGAAAGTGTGACACAATTACACACGGACTGAATTTTAAAGACAAATATTTGTATCTTATGGGGGCTAGATTAACGCATAGTTTCGAAAAGATGGCGGCCCTTACCACTTGAACAAATTTCGTTGACCCGACCCGAAGTATCCCAGTTTACTGTAACAGTTTACATACCTAAGCATATGTACATTGGTACTTATTGACTGAGTAGTTATGTCGTGTGGTTTATGGCAGAGTAGAATAGGACCATTCCAAGTCTTCTCGTGGATGTCGTTCAAGGCTACTTAGGGAACACGCAAGATAAACAGTCTGGCCAGCGTGGTGAGTTTAGGCTCATCTGACTGCTCCTGCAGTGGAGACTAAAAAAAGACTTGATGATGATGATGATGGCCGAGTAGAGCTCCTGTACAGGTCGCATTTCTCAACCAATTCTCATGAAATTTTGTGAGCAGATTCGATTCTTATGTTTTTTTTTGTTAATTCAGTTTCTGGATAATTTAAAATTGCGAGGTTTTCAACCAACTTCAAATAAGGAGGACGTTATAAATTCGTCTGTATGTTTTTTTTGTATATATGTTTGTTAGGCGATATCTTCGCCAATTATGAACCGATTTTGATGATTCTTTTTTTATTTGAAAGCCTTTACTACTGAGTTGGTCCCACTTTAATTTGGTGAAGATATGATGAAGAACTTTGGAGATATAGAAGAAACTCTTAAAAAAAGGAATACGGTTGTTTTTTTGTTAAAAATTTAATTATTTATAATAAGGTGCGTGATGAACATTTATTCAGTTTATAACTACTCGTATGCAAGGAAAGACTCGCGAGGTATACAGCTCACAGAGCCTACTTTCCAAGCAACGAGAACTTCTTGCTGATGCACGCGGGCGGAGTCGCAGGCAAACGGTCGTGATTAATTACATTACAGGCCCCATAGGTCTGTAGTCCGGTTTCACCGGCGTGGCCGTTACACAAGAATCCTTAGACTTCATTTCGACATGGAATCTTAATATCTGCGAACATGCTACCCATTTCGCAAGATTCACTTAAAGCCAACGCGACGGACGATCAGACATGATAGATGTGGCTTTAAAGATCAGAACATGCATTTACAGGTACGTCAACCAGATGATGTCGCTATCGAATGTTTACTGTTGTCACCCTGACAATTAAGATTAATCTTATTCTTAGTCATCTCTCATGCTTAAATCCATCAAGAACGTGCCAAAGATACTTGTGCTACACTCGAAAAACATAACCTTCCTTCCTTCTGGCGCAGTCAGGTAATAAAGAAGAACGGGTTGCTTGCTAGCATCATCTAGCGACATATTTCCTTAGATTTTCGTCTATATTTCTGCTTATAGGTATCATCAGATTTGCAAAAGACGAGTAGATATTTTTGTAGATATTTTTTTCAAAATTTTTAGCCAGATTGTAAAATAGTACAGACAAACAAAGTAAAACGATTTCGTAATGTATACTTGCATAGTTCCAAGGCTCTGGTGGTATACTGTTATTAAGTAACTTTTGATCAGCCCAGATAATTATCTATAGTTTAATTGTAGGCTTTTAACTGTTTGAAACATTAACATTATGATATTATTATAATGTGAGATTACGCCTACGGTACCCGCTAATCACGTCTTAATTCCCTTAGGTACTGACTTGACAAGGCCTAAAGCTATACAGTTTGTAAAAAAAGGCTTTAACATGGAGATAAATATTTTGCTTTTTAGATAATACACATTCATTTACGTATCCTTGGGTCCTGCCCTGCTTTGAGGACTCAAAATGCTCTGTCTACCCCATTCGGGATAAACACGTAATAGTGTATAGTCTATAGTATCTATGTACGTATAGTACACACTTGAGGTGCAAAAAATTGACTTTTTTATATCTATATCAATATGTAAATAATTCATAGGTTTTTTTACCTAATATCTTTATCAACCAAGTTATCTGCTAAGGCGATGAACCCACTGCACCGCGCTCCGTCGCTGAGCACGGTGCTGCAAATTTCAACATTGTATGCAAGTGGTATCTCGATTTGTATAGAAAACAAGCGTAGTCCGACACACACGGACAACGCGGCGGAACGTGTTGCCATTGGCAGTGGGTGAAGCCTGGCTCTTCTACACGTTGGGCCATCTTTGCGTCAATTCATTGTACATTGCTGTTTAACTCGCAAAAGCTTTTGAGAGTATTCCATCCAACGCAGCAATGGTCAAAAAATCTGTGCAATGTTGGCCCATCGTGTAGAGGAGCCAAAGTGAAAAGCGTAATTTTACGCCTTTCTGCGTATGTTTGTCTTTCTATTTATTAGTATAATCAGTCCACTGCTGGGTCTGCTGGACTAAATGCCTCTCCAAATATAGGGAGGATTTTCCGACAATCACCACGCTGGGCAGACGGCTTGGTGGTCGCAGTAGATGGTATAAAGTCTTTGCACAGGGGACGCTGTCCGTTTTTACTTATACCTCCCTTTAGTCGCCTCTTACGACATCCGTGGGAAGAGAATACCCAGTGGCAAATCGTATTCTACTCTGCCGTCACCACACGCACTGTATATTTAAGCAAATTAAATACCAAATTGGCAATTAAGAGACGAAATTAAAATTCAAACTTTATGAACTTAATTCCAGTGAAAGGAGTTCAGGCAATCCTTTTCTTAGGTTGCCTACCTTGAAAATCGTGAATCAATTAACCTAAAATGATTATACTCGTACAATAACGCTATAGTATAACTATACCTTTTAATAGTTATGCAAAGACATAGAGGCCAAATACCTACTTATTCCATAATCATCTCGCGAGCGAGTTGAATAGAAATTTGTGATCTTTGATATAGAAATCTTTAGATGTAGCACCGGTAGTGTTTCAATCACAGAAAAGTCTGTATTCCGTAGTTTCAATAAAAAAGTACATTAGTATCTCTTTATACAATTATGTATTAGTAACACCTTTTTTATTACCTAAATTCTTCCGTCACGTCAAGCAACAGCAACAAATAATACGCATGATGACTGAAAAAATATTTTTGGCCCATCGGTTAGATTAAACAAAACCGGCCAAGTGCTAGTTAAACTCACGTGGAGGGTTCCGTACAATTTATTGAATTCTTATAGGTTTTAAAGGTATTTTCAATACAATACAAATTATCTTTATTGCACCATAATAATTAATAAAATAAAAATAACAAACACAAAGAAAATATTGGTACAAAGGCGGACTTATCGCTAGATGCGATCTCTTCCAGTCAACCTTTGGGTAGAGGAAAAATTAATAGTACGGAATAAGGTGGGTGCAGTATCTATACCTAATTATATACTTACATATTAATACTTTTATATATACATACATAAACTTATTTCATAATATATACATATATATAATACATATACGATGCTAAAATATTTAAATGTATTTAGTGACACTTAACAGAACTTAGACTTACTGGCATAACGACAGATAATATTTATGGAGACGATTTTTAAAGCTTGTTTTAGTCTGAGCAGTACGAACTCTACGAGGAAGAGCATTCCAGAGGTAGACAGCTTGGACTGTAAAGGATTTCGAGTAGAATTTGGTCGAATGAGTTGGGGTTTTAAGACGTAGGGCATTAATGCTGCGCGTGGGTCGATCATTGTCCTGGTGAAGAAAAGTAAAACGCTCCTTTAAATAGGAAGGAGAAGATGGCATGAACAGTACAGAGTATAGAAGTGAAAGAACGTGATAATTACGTCGAAGTCGGATTTTCGTCTTCTTTCTTGAATAAAATCTAAACTTTTTATTTTACAATAATAAAAAAAAAATATTTGCGATCCTTATAATATAAACCCTTTCATTTGATATATAACATAGTAAGTTTTGCAAATATTTTTTTCTTAATTTCCTAATATTTTCCCCGAAAATGACCCTTATTTAAAATAATATTTATTTACTTACGTGTTTGCACATATGTGTTTGGGTCATAGGATTACACCACCCTACCAAATTTCACCTGATTCAGTCCAGTAGATTCGGAGAAAATTGTTTGTGACAGACGGACGGACAGACAGACGCACGAGTGATCCTATAAGGGTTCCGTTTTTTAATTCTTTGTACGGCACCCTAAAAATATTGTACACATATTTTTTATTTTCTCTGAGAAACAATAAATAACGAAGATACAGCGCATTTAAATTTCGCATGACATCACGCTTTCGTACGATTTTTACACATCGGTGACGTCACAAGCCCTCACTCTGGATTTTCGATACTCTGTATCTTTGTGAATTTTTACTTTTTTGATAAACTGCAAAATATGGGTACATTATTTTTTGATAATCTAACTAACGGACTAAATAGAATAACACTTTTCTGACCCAGTCATCATCCCTATTATCTACTTTATTAGGTAATATCGTTTTGTTAGGTTGTCCTTCTGATACGGAGCGGTGCTATACACTGCGCCAAAATTGCAGCAAGTCCAATTCTCTATAACATTGAAAACAGTCGCCAAAAAATATTGTTAAAGGGTTTTTTGTAGTACTTAGCGCGGACAGGCCCAAAATAAGTATTACGATGGACCGAATTAGCTGTAAAACTTGTGTACTGGAAAAATTCTTGATGTAAAGTGTAATTTTGAAACAGCTTATAATTTGTTCATCATTTTATCACACTATACTTGTAATGTGTTTACTCGTAAATTAAAATAAAACTTTGCATGTAGGCAATAGATGCCTTAGTTTGTTTAACCCGGGTTTAAAAGCTGTTTTATGTAATGGGGCAGATAGAGCCCAGGGTCACAAGACCCAAAAGCCACTCTCAGGGTGATGGTAGGTAAGAAGAAATCAAAATAGTAATAGGTTGTTAGTCGCATCGCCTATTAACATGATTCGTAATTTCTATATATTTTTATATACTATTTTAATTATTTCGCCCAGTCCCGCAATCTGTTTTTACGATCGACGTAGTACATTCTAAGTTTTTTCTTTTCTCAAAGACCAGTATGAAAGAGATACGGCATCTTGAGAAAATATAACATCATTGACGGCATGGAAAGACAGGCAGTCGCGGACGTTAGTGATGTAACCGACGCGGCGACCGTTGGAGCACCAGCTATTTATGCCATTTATCAATTTGTGGCCTATCGACCGATTCAGCGTCAGAATCGCTTGCGACACTGTCCGGATGAATCCAATCTTTTCAATGGCGACTGCTCAGTTCTCTCTGGAATTGTCATCATAAATCATTAATTAATAACTACCTTTGGCCTTTTTCATTAGAGACGTCATAATACTTCTGTATCTGTATTAATATTAGATATTCAAGACTTTGTTCCTCCATATCTCGGTGCCTTTTGCTAATTTCCTAGCTTTTAAGATAATAATGTCCTGTATTTTTGTTTAATAAAGGGTATAGTATTTTATAGTAAGGATAAGTGGAGAAAAAAATTAAAAACTAGACAACAATGGTTTAGGATTGCAACTTGATGTCAACCCCCTTTGGGTATTGTTGCAAAAAATATGACATATGAAGGAATAGATGGAGTCATAAGGCCCATTGACACAGTGCGGCATATGCCGGGAACCATCCCGGCAGAGTAGAATAGGACCATCTTCCCGTAGATGTCGTAGAAGGCGACTTAGGAAACACAAGCTGAACAAAGCTTATAAACATCAATGAGACTCTACAACCTGTTTAGTCAGCGTGGAGAGCGTAGGCCAAATCCTCTGACTTCTCTGGCTAAGTATGGCTCTGATAGTACAGAGAGGGTCGTGCTCCTGCAGTGGTGATTAAAAATGAAGCTTAAAGGATAAAAAAGTTTTTCAGACAAAAGAGTTGCGTCTCAGGGGTAACAAAAAAGTTTTATGACATATTTGAATTTTTTTACAAATGGCTAAAATATGAATATTTTAAAGTTTTAAACCGCCATATCTCCGCCATTTTGAAAAATTTCCAATAACTGAATCGACAAAAAAATTCTATATAATTATCGTACCTGCTTATAAAAAATTTCACGAGAATCGGTTGATAACTGCGACCTGTAGGCGAGAGCAAACCGACACACAAACTGACAAACTTGAGTCGAAATGGTTACACTGTAGCTCCAATTTCATATCACCTGTGACCAGTATGTGGCCACGGCGAAAATAACTGACAAACTGACGGTTAAAAGCATTTTTGGCCCATCTCGTAACTTACGCTTCGCTCGCTCGCGTAGCGAAGTAATAAATGATTTGTGTGGTTGGCGTTTCGTTAAACGCCAACCACACAAATCATTTATTGCTTCAATTAAATTGTATGCAGGCAAGAAACTGTACTGACTGTGAAGATACGTGACCTGTACAACTCAAATAGTTTCAATGATTCACTTTTATAATGAATCATTAAAAGTATTGCAAATAATGACACACTACGTAAACAACCAATTGGAGATGTCACTCGTACTAATTTCTGTACAAAAACTTGAGAGGTAAGGTAAGGTTATATTATAATACATCATTAAACTTAGAAATATTATATATATATCTACTTAAATAGTTATTTGCTTCAAATATTTTTTTTAGGGATCACGGGTCTTTTCACCCAACTTTATTTCAACCAGATTACTATTGTTTAAAATTATTATTATCTTGGTCAAAATCTATCTATTTTAATACTAACCTGACCCTACTTGATACTACTCAAGTAAAGTTTCAAAACAATTTTATTTTTATCAAAATACAGGATGTCTTTTTAACCACCAGCCAAATTTTCGGAGCAGTCCATAATTCTGAACTACTTTCCATAAAAATAATTATTGAAACAAAATTTTAGTCCTTCCATAGAAAGTCCGTTCGGCTGAGCGCTGATTTGTATGGGGGGCCGTAAGTTTTTTATAGTTTTTCAGTAATTATTTTTATGAATATATTTTTTTTATAAATTAAAACTTATAAGTACCTCTAAGAACTAAAACTAAAAAAATTACAAATTTTTTAATCCCACAAAAATATTACCCCTCGGCAGCGTTGCCAAAAGGCTCGCAGCATTGCCACGTTGAATGGCAATGCTGATTATTTGTGCCAGATAATTTCCAGCCCTTTATATTTTATGAAAAGTTGATCAGTATCATAGACTGAATCTGCTCCAAAAATTTGGCTGGTGGTTAAAAAGTCACCCTATATATACGTTGCCGCTAAGATAGCGAGTTCCTACTCGCTAAGAAAGCGACATTTTAACAAAGCCCATACTTCCAATTTTCCGGATAAACACACAATACAAGTCTTATGCAAGTGGGACAGAGCTATTTCAGCGAGATCCAATTGCCGTATACATAGAAGTAGAATTCTTACTGACCAGCCGCAGTGAACTATTGCGACATCACACCGCGTAATTGATACCTCTGGATTAATTTCATAATGGATGCTGTTTACACTTACGCAATCGATATTCGTTTAGACTTTAGACACGTCTGTTTGTATTGAATTTGAAAACAAAGTAAAGGTAAATTTTTCATCTTAGCGTGTTTCCCGCCCCAGTTGCTTCCTCAACTGTGCTGCTTCGGAGCCCGGCGCATTTCCGCTTTTTCTTTTAAAATATGCATATTAATGGTCTTCTTCTTCTCTTCTTATTCAAGAGCTTAGAGGTTCTTGTCGGTGGAGTATGCGCCAAATTTCTCGGTTCTCTGCGTTACTCTTGAGTGCTTGACGTGACATGACCCCTGCTTTTTCTTTCAGTTGGTACATAGCTCTTTCTTCGTCATGTCAATGGTCGTGAATGCCGTAGACCATGCGAAATGCGAGAAGGAATATTTGGAACAGTTTAAACGGTTTGGCTTTAATTTTCCGACCGTCCCTTACCTGGCGTTAACCCTCTTTGGGAAAGAATTTGTGCGAAAAGTTTTACAATCGGCCGCCGCCCGACTTCAACCCTTATTGGAAATGAAATTTTAGCACGAGATGTTTGTGCTTAGTCCTTTAGAGCCTCGTACGATCGTCCACAGCAAGAGATGTAGCTAGTTAGATAGTGGTCCTACACTAGCCCGGAGGGCACACGGCCGTGCAAAAGTCTATTATACCGGGTCTAACAACATATACTGAAAATATTTTAAGGGTGGATTCAGTTAATGATTCTGAACAACTTTCCCCAAGCAACGTATGTCGAAATATGAAAAATATTTTTTGACTTTCCATACAAACTTTTTTAACAAAAAAAAAATCTACATCATTTTCTTTCAGGAGTTTCTTCTATATCTCCAAAGCTGTTCATCATGTTGTCTTCACCAAACTATGTAGGACCATCTTGGTAGTGAATAACAACAGTCCACCAAAACGCAGTTCCTGTAGCCACTACACTCGTATGTAAGTATATCACCGTCATGAGGTCAGGCACCATAATGTCACCATGCGACAATTGTTTAGAAATAAATGTCACTTCCGATAGAACCACCACTGTAGCGAGAGCCCGCCACATACAGCCGCGGCTACCCCACGTAGGCCAGCGTAGTTGGCCAGTGCAGGGAAATCGGATTGGCCGCTGAATGACAATCGATTTTGCTACGAAAGTGTTGCAGATTGATGCCTCTGCGATTCGGACACTTTCACTGCGTCAGCACGTTAAAAACGCGGCAGATGCGACTCCCATATGACACTCTTTCTTTTGTTTCCAGTGTGTTTTTGAAGTAAAAACTTCTTTAGGTGCGTTGGGCATTTATTTTGATGGGAAAAACCGCTTAAATCGCGATACTGTTTCGTGTAACCGACACAACCTTGTTCAAGTTTTTACTTCTGTCGGCATCTTTTCTCCTTTTTGAAGTCGTTAAAAAAACTTGTTTTCTTTCTACACAAAAGGATACTCGCGTATCGGTGTGAGCTGACTCACTAAGTTGTTACGCCCATTGCCTCGAGCTTTTTCTTGCCAAACCTCCTTATTGACCTTTTTTTTTTTAATTATAAATCTATGATGATGTACAGAAAAACAACAAAACTTTAGGTCGACAGTTATCCTTCTGTTGGCTCTGTATTCTATAGTGTCAGTGACCGATGTGACGTCACACGTTGATCGATTGGTTGTCAATCGGATAAAATCGATTCGACGACAGTGGTGTTAAATGTCGTGTTTAACACACATCTTTCGGCAGTGGATTGCATATTTTTTAAACCATTCTCAAAATTACGCAATATTTAAGTATATTAAAAAATACATTCATCAAATTGGTTAAACAAGACTTTTTTTACTAAAAGCAGTAGAAGGAACTAGCCTTTACTCCGTACAGGAAAAAAGTTTGAAAAATAATACTATTGAAATATAAATAAATATTATACAGAGATATCTATCACCGTTGCTGCAATTACTAAACGATTGTTATAAATTTTATGATTATATATTCATATTTTATTTTAAGGAAACTAAGCTTATACATTATAAGAAAGTATTGATTAGGTTATCTAGTTGCTAAATATATTTTGAAAGAAAAATTATTACTTCATTCAATAACTTTTTTCTGTAATCATACCATCATAACCTGTGTACCTAATTAATGTGCGTTTCCGTAGTTATATTATTTTATACATTAATTAACGTTGGTATAATGTTGCCGAATAGAAAAATTAAAAAAACTAACTCATTGACTTATATTTGAAATCATTGCCCTAACTACTTTAAATAGCATGCTAAAGAAGCTCATTAGAAGCGCGCGTCGTTTATCTTGAGTTTGCGCTGATGTCGAGGGCGGATCCAGGGGGGAGGGGGTCATGGGAGTCATGACCCCCCCTGGGCTGGGTACGATTATAATTATTTTTTTTGGACAAATCACACTGAGTTAGCCCCAAAGTAAGTTTTTCAATTTGTGTTATGGGATACTAACTCAACGATACTATATTTTATAATAAATACATATGTAGATAAACACCCTTTATATTATAATTATTATAAAAAATTAATTATAACTTATTGTGACTTGATCTCGACTCTGTGACCGGGCCCCTGGCACCAAAGCTGGATTCGCCCTTGGCTGATATACTGTAATTTTCAGCTACCACAACTTGCTTTCAGTGAAGGAATGCATCGTGAGGAAACACAAGTGCACACAAGTGAATATAAAAGTTTACAAGTGTGTGAAATGCAGAAGGCAATGGCAACACTGAAATTATTTTTTTTTAACCAGAAGTGAGCGGTAAATTTAATTTAAACTAATTACACCTAATTAATTTGACGTTTACAAGTATTTTATCACCTGTAACGTTGCAAATCAACTTTCTTATAGTTTATCGATAAATCACGTAATCAGTTACAGAATCGATTTACAAACTTATCGATGGTCACGTCGATTTTATTCGTATGTATCTAACTGTCAGTAAAATTAAATATATTATGAGCCTCGAATTCATAAATTAGATTCGACAATCATGATTCTGATTTCCGATTGAAATTATTTGACCGTGTTAATTTGGTGAGTGTAATCGATGAATATGAATCGATGTATGCATCGATATTGAGATTGTAATCGATAGTAAGTGACCTAGGTTATCTTGTAAATCAATGATATATGTACACTTGTGTAAGTACTGAGATTTATGAAGAATAAATTATTTAATTAAAATGGTTTTATATCTAAATAGTTTATTAAGTAAAAATTACATTTTGTTTTAAAAAGTTACAAAAATATTTATTTATATTTAAAACTAAACAAATCTAAATTTTATGACTAAATTAAAAAATTTAACGAAATTTAAAAATCATTTTGTTCATGTGGCATGGTGCGAAGAACACTGGCTGCATTCCCGCGCTGAATGCTACTGTAAATCTCTGCGCGAGATATGAGCCAGCCCTCTTTTTTTTTTTTTTTTATTAGAGATTTGAGTGCGTTTGACCTTTACCTAGCCTGATGGGAAGCTACGATGAGGTCTAAGGTGTTACACGCCTCTAGTCATATATCAAAATGATTTTCTACAATTTTATAGCGGCTACCTGAGTTAGATGACATTTAATAAATAGGTTTCCTGATAGGTGCACCAAGGCTAGCGAGAGGATTAAACAAACGGAAATTAAAAAATGTAATGAAATTTAATTTATTTCGCCGCTGTCGATTGTAGAGACCTTCGCCTTTGGAATCGACGCTATTATATTGGGCTGCTAGAAAAACTTGAGAACTATTTATATAATAAGTACCTACCTTTCAGACAAATGTAACAATAGCTCTCTCAAAACTTTGGAAATTGTATGAGAATTTCCGGGAATGATCTGAATTAGGCTTCAGAATTTTTTGTTTTTTTTTATTCTGTAAAGTTATGATTTATTACAACAAACTATTACATTATTCTATTATTCTTAAAAAAACTCAGTACTTAAATGTCTTAAACACTAAAATAAAGATACAAAAACTACCCACTAAACTTAACTACTTCAGAATTGGATATTTTAGTGGGTGAAAAATACATTATTTGGTACTGTTAATATAATAAAACGTCACAAAATAATGCCACTTGTAATTGATCACACCCACTTTGAACGTGATTTTAGATTTATTAAAACAGAAAAACGTATATTAAAGCCGTACCTGAATTTTCGGGGTCCAGTGCTGCCCCCATTTAAAATAAATCATTTCAAAGAAAACGGAGACATCATTTAAAATTATGCTACTATCAATGAGAACGTTAAGCTTTACTACGCACATTGGCCAAAAGTGGCCGTTTTTCGCAAATGTGCGTAGTAAAGTTTAACGTTCTCACTTTAAACTGTAAACAGTAGTTCATAAAATACTTTGAAGGGTTATCTAGGATTTGGTAGTAGCAACATTTTTAATAATGTTTCCGTTTTCTTTAAAATGATTTATTTTAAATGGGGGCAGCACTGGACCCCGGAAAATTTAGGTACGGCCTTAAGAGCGCTATTTGACTCCAAGGAACTATGACGTCATAGATCGATATTTATACAAATCCCATAGAAAATGTGTGTTTTTGACGTTAAGAAAAAAGTATTTGATTTGACTTGTTGTAAACTAGCGTATTGTGATCATTTCTATATTTAATTAATTAGTTATTCAGAAACAATAAAGAAAAAATGTCATGCCGTATCAAGTGTGCCAACATATTGCGCCTATTTCCGATCACCTCGAGTAAGTGTCTCTTTTCACCAACTCTATTTAAGACCTCTACGTTTCCCTCCTTCCTTCTATTTTGCCTTCTATTATATTTCGCACAAAATTGTCATGCTCTATGATGTGTCCCAACATATTGCGCCTATTTCCGATCACCTCGAGTAAGTGTCTCTTTTCACCAACTCTATTTAAGACCTCTACGTTTCCCTCCTTCCTTCTATTTTGCCTTCTATTATATTTCGCACAAAATTGTCATGCTCTATGATGTGTCCCAACATATTGCGCCTATTTCCGATCACCTCGAGTAAGTGTCTCTTTTCACCAACTCTATTTAAGACCTCTACGTTTCCCTCCTTCCTTCTATTTTGCCTTCTATTATATTTCGCACAAAATTGTCATGCTCTATGATGTGTCCCAACATATTGCGCCTATTTCCGATCACCTCGAGTAAGTGTCTCTTTTCACCAACTCTATTTAAGACCTCTACGTTTCCCTCCTTCCTTCTATTTTGCCTTCTATTATATTTCGCACAAAATTGTCATGCTCTATGATGTGTCCCAACATATTGCGCCTATTTCCGATCACCTCGAGTAAGTGTCTCTTTTCACCAACTCTATTTAAGACCTCTACGTTTCCCTCCTTCCTTCTATTTTGCCTTCTATTATATTTCGCACAAAATTGTCATGCTCTATGATGTGTCCCAACATATTGCGCCTATTTTCGATCACCTCGAGTAAGTGTCTCTTTTCACCAACTCTATTTAAGACCTCTACGTTTCCCTCCTTCCTTCTATTTTGCCTTCTATTATATTTCGCACAAAATTGTCATGCTCTATGATGTGTCCCAACATATTGCGCCTATTTCCGATCACCTCGAGTAAGTGTCTCTTTTCACCAACTCTATTTAAGACCTCTACGTTTCCCTCCTTCCTTCTATTTTGCCTTCTATTATATTTCGCACAAAATTGTCATGCTCTATGATGTGTCCCAACATATTGCGCCTATTTCCGATCACCTCGAGTAAGTGTCTCTTTTCACAGAATCTATTTAAGACAACTACATTTCCCTCCTTCCTTCTATATTGTCTTCTATTATAATTCGCACAAAATTGTCATGCTCTTTCAAGTGTCTCAACATATTGCGCCTATTTCCTATCACCTCGAGTACGTGTCTCTTTTTACCGACTCTATTTAAGACCTCTATTTCCCCCTTCCTTCTATTTTGCCTTCTACTATAATTGGCATAAATTTTCATGGCGTATCAAGTGTGCCAACATATTGCGCCTATTTCGGGTGACCTCGAGTATGTGTCTCTTGTTACCTACTCTATGTAAGGCCTCTACGTTTGTTACTCTGTCCTAAAGTGCGAGTAATAAACTCAAAAACAATCGTTTCGCGTGGGTGAGAGGCTTTCGATCATTAATTCTAGCAACGCTCGGCCTTGGGCTTCTCCATCTTTGGATCCCAGCGCTGGTAAACCTGTTTGTCGGTCGCTACCTAAAAACAAAGGTCGCTAAGACATAACTAATTTATGTAGCATCTGTGTGCTATCGGTCGATCTCTCCTGATTGATTCGATACGGTTGATCAAGTAACTAGTTTAATGAGTATTGTTGTCTATTTTATAAACATTGCCAGTTTAACTCCTTCATTTTCTCCTCCCTTTTATGTAAGTAAATTCTGTATTGTATTGTATATAAACAAGACATATTATAAAAACTTAAATGCGACTACAGGAAGATTCTTGTTAAAGATATAAAAAGCCTTTGTATAAGTAGTAGTATTTTTAAATTATTGTGTATGTTTCCTTGGGGGGTTGTTTAGTAACATTGTCTTCAATTCAGCATATGTTGTCAACAGAAAGTGCGAGGCCAGCCTAAAATGACATTCATATTAAAATAAAACCTCGAGTTGCGAGAATGTAACATAATTAAAATTTTTAAAACAAAAAACCGACTTATATACCAGAAAAGCTAAATAAATAATCAAACAATTGTTTACTTAGATGACATATTTTTTCTAGTAATTTTCGTCACACAACTGATTTTAATAAAATTTCTATGGGACCACCTGGAACTGGAAAGTTATACTCTTTTATGCAAAAAAAGAATTTTCGACATCGGTCCAGGCGTCTTTGAGTAACGGGGAACATAAAAAAAAATAATAAAAAATTACAACGAATTGATATCCTCCTCATTTTTTGAAGTCGGCTAGAAAGTATTTTTTTTATATACCTACTTATGAAGTTTTATATTTTTACTACGTAACTTACTAGACAGTTAAGTACTTATTTAAACAAACATTTCATCGGGCCTTATAATCTCTGAATACTTAAGTTTCCGTCTCATACAAAACAAAATTACATAATTGCTTTAAATTCACCGACATCCTAAAATAGAGACGGCAGATAAGAATAACTCTCTAATCATGAATCAATGACATTATGAGGTTAGCAACCCATCACTACCTCTATTTTTATTCCGTTTTTCATCTGTACGCCCGCCTTTGGGACTTCTAGGCTATGTCTACCTCGTTAGGGGTAAAGACTTGATTATGTATATGTATCTGTATGGGTCCAGTATAGCCCCCATTTTAAATAAATTATCTCAAAGGAAACGGAGATATCATTAAAAATGTTGTCTTTGTGAAGCCCTAGATAACCCTTCAAACTATTTTATTACCTAACTACTGTTTACAGTGAGAACGTAAAGCTTTTCTTAACATTTTTTGTGGAAAACGGCCACTTTTGGCAAAAATGCTAAGAAAAATATATGCCACGGAGGTCATAAATTATACCATTTTGTACCCTGGTGTTTTGCCAATGCCTATATGTACTTATATATATATTACGGAATAAAACCTCAATTCTCTTCTCACTATAATTTTGGTCGTCACCGTTGAGAAATTATTTGGTTATGTAATAAGTATCAAAAACCGTCACGTTGCTACGAGTTCATACTTGCAAAAAAATTAGTCATTGGAATAATTATGACAGTTACTGTAAGGTATATGCAGGGATATGGAAGGTATATAGATTCGATGAAGTGTCTAAAACACTAAGTGTTTTGGAACGTAGTAACGTATTTTTTAATGCAATACGCCAGGATGTGTTAAACGCTACTAAATAAAAAGGACACCTCAACAGAAGACACATTTAAATTTTGTCGTATGAAACAGAATACAAGCTACATTTTTGCTTTTGACGTTTAGCGAAGACTCATTATAGCAACAGTACATGCCGATAACAACAGAGACTGAAGATGGCTTTTAAGAGCCCGTACTACCCTAAAGATCTTAGAGCGATCTAAAATATTATCAATATTAACGAAATACTCACTTTGAAATAAAAACACAGCAAAGTTCAGGACTAACTCTATACATAATAAGTTTCGAAAACACGATTGCTTAAAATTTTCTCGATAGAAAAACATTGCGAAGTTGCCTCCAAATCACCTCAGAATTATACTAAACAGAAAGTATTTAGGAAATACAATTTATTAGCACTTGTAACTTAGGATTATAATTTAAACATAAGGCAGTCATCATATGTCTTACTTTGTAAATAACTCTTAAATATTCTTTGTAAAACGAAAAAATCCTCAAAACCAGAACCAGCCTCATTGACCCACTGCGATTCCCGACGCCCCGCATGGCTCGCTGTCTCGCTTCGGCTAGAGTAAATTTGTGTGCGTGGAAGCGGGAGCAAAATTAAGGGTAATTGACATCAGGCGCCCTCTTAACCAGATAATTTCTGTAAGAAGGTATGTACTTTTTTTGTTCTTACTGGAGTCGGATCTTTCAAGCTGCCTAAAAGCATCTGGCAAAGCTTGACGACTGCCTTACAACGATGACAACCGGGACCAACGGCTTAACGTGGAGAAGCTCGAGGGTTTTTCATGCCACTTTTGGAATCCAAATGCGTACACCGCCCAGCGTCACTTGACTAGCGAAAGCACTATTAATGAGTACTCCTGCCACCGAGCTCTTCAAAAGCATATGAAAAATATCTTTTTATGTAACAATCTTTGATTTTGTCGTCGTTCCTGTAATTTATAATGAACAACAATTGTTTTATGTTTTCAATTCACGAATAGGGAATGGGTTAAAGTATCTATCCATCTTAATGCTGGCCTCCGAGTGTCAAGTATCTAAATCCGAACGATTTATTTGTGTTTAGCTAATTACTAACACAACAAAACTTACTTGTTTATTACTATGAATTTTCCTTCCTTGTATGAAGGTACAAAGAAAGCATATTATTACAAACTATTGACATGGAAGGAGGGGAGGCTGAGGGGGGAGGTGACGGCTACGTACGTCAATCACGCACACATACATCGCGGGTGTGTGGGACAGAACAATCGCAATACTCATTTTGTTTTTATCATATTTGTGAGACATCTGTGCACGCCGTACAATAAGAAATGTACGGAAAGATATAAAGAGATTTGGGATATTTCTTTTTAAAGATACCAAAGTCAATGCCGCTAAGCTTATCGATATTACCTGTCACTTGAATAACACGATATTTTGACGTAAAAATAAATCATTTTCACCAAACATTTACCAGATGTGGAGTGGCCCAACCAACAACTGATTCAAAAGAACGCAAATGACTATTATCTAAAGACAAAAGTATATTTTTTCGAGATTTAGTTATGATGTTTCATTTGATGGTGTAGTGCACTCTACACCATTAACTAAGCAGGTGCACGTTGTTCAATCTATCTCTGTCACAAACTCTAAGTGCGACAGAAACACGGCATCACGCGACGGATCCTGCTATCTCTAGGGTAAAACCCGGATGATCGCCCCGGTGGTATAGTTGCCTTGATTGCAATTACTCTAGTTTCGCAAATGAAACACATGTTATTAAATTTATCTATCGAGAGACTCTGCATCTACAACTAAGTTGACCGTATGGCATGTCTCTGTGTGATTGCATGGGACGGCTAGGTGCGATCAAAACTTTTACGGGATAGATGTCCTCTTTCTCGACAGGGCATCTATCCTAAACGTAATTTACATGGCATAGGCAACTATCCCCTATATAGGATAGTTTTCCCAAAATTTGGAGGTCCGCAAAAATCGTTCAAAAACATTATCAAAGATAATAAACCAAACTACCTACCCGTTTGACAAATAAAGTATCTTGCTTTTTGTACAAAGAGATATAAAGTAATTTCAAAAAGTGGGGCAACTATCCGGGTTTTACCCTATCGAACGTAGAGTGTGTGATAGAGATTGGAGTAAACGTACCGGACGCCCTTGATTTGTTTGTGTCATTCCTTTACTTTCCTTATTTCATGACGCAGTGGAGCTGGAGGGATATCGAAAGTGTTTCTTTAGAGGAAAAATGTATTGTTGATGTACTCCAGATGCTTCATATCTACACACATTGAATGTATTTATTATGATATCTTTTCATACGTCATTTATGCTGGTCTGGAAGAGGAAAAACCAAGAGTGTTACAGTTTCTTTACGATTGTTAAAATTGTTATATGATTTTATACATTCACGGTCACAATGTGGCGTTACTGTTTTTATTTTAGTTTGGGCCAGAAATATCGACGGCCCTACTGCAGACTGAGGTAACTGCGCTGGATATTTAGTTAGCTGTCAAGGGTGGCCGTATCGGTCTACCTTCTTTCTTCGTCGTTTGTTGCACAAGATTTTACACAAGTCTATCGATGTCCGTTAGAGATTGTTTTTTGATTCTAACACAATTTTTTGGAAAAATGAAGGGGAGGCCTTTACCTTGTGGGTGCCAGAAAGGCGCAGACGTAGAGGTATTTTAAAAATACAAATGTGAAATATAAAACTTCGAATCTGCTGGTGATAATAGGGTTGCCATCTGTTAAATTATAAAAGCCGGACTGCGCGCTGAATAAGGCCGGACATTTAGCCCTAAAAGCCGAAATGGATACAGTGGTGGAGCTGAAGTTTTACGATTTCAAAGTTCTGGCGATGCCTAAAATCTCATCCGCTTTGCCAAAAAGCCTTACAAAAGCCGGACCGGTTAGTAGTTTTGGCGAGGCCTAAAAAAAGATCACCTGCTTTGCCAAAAAAGCCGGACGGCCGGTCAAACGGCCGGTTTGGCCGGACCCGAAAAAGCCAAACTTTTCCGGCTTAAGCCGGACAGGTGGCAACTATAGCTGGTGAGAGGGGTAAGGCATGGTGATGATGCCAAGATATTGCCAAGCTCCTAGGTAAGTTATTGAAAAACTGTAAAATAAAAAGAAATCGTAATTTATCTATATCGACAGAACAATGGTTAAAATATTATTATTATTTCTACATAAGGACAACGTTAAACAGCATAATATTCAAAGGAAAATCCGTGACATTGTAAAGCGGCCTTCGCTATACATATAGTAAATAGATGTATATTTCATTAGCTGCTCACGAGCCAAACTAGACTGTAACACCGCGACATAAAGTGCATATAAAAGGCAGTCAGGTAAATTAGTGTCGTAACATTAATTATAGAGTAGATATAAATGAGTATAGGGCTGTGGGTTTTTATTAGTATTCGTATATGTGCAAGCCCACACATAGTAACCAATGTCCTTGTTGAAAGATGTATGTGAAGGGTCCTTTCTCTCGATAGCGTTATTTTAAAAAATCCGAGACTCGTTGAATTTTTTTGTACAAAAAAACGCGTTATAGTTGGTTGCAAAGAAGTAACGACTAAATATAAATTTATATGTACGAGTATATACTGATGTATGTGTAATTGGGTAACACATGTAGGTACATATCATCATATCAGCCACAGGAAGTCCACTGCTGGACATAGCCTATGTCAACGACCGATCGGAAGCGGCCTGCATTCCGATCGGTCGTTTTTTACACATACATCTGTATATACTCGTACATATAAATTTATATTTATATTTAGCAAGGTTGCAGGAAAACGCTGGTACATATAACATCTATAAAACTAAATTTTATGAATATACGTAAGTATTATAACATCGAGAACAATTCTGTAAGTAGGTAGGTTATTAGCTAAATACTATTTATACTCGGACGGACGTATAGCCATGGCCTTATCAGGCCTATGTCACTCCCCGTTTAGGTATCGAAAATTACCTACATTATAACTATGCGCGCAGGCGGCCCCTCCGGCTGGTTAATTCAGTTATACGAATCGTTTGTCCAGAGTTTGAAATGAAAGAAATTGGCTTGCAATGGATGTATAGGTATCTATGCAAAAAGGTGCTGAGTTCTGACGTGAGTTAAATTAAACCATATCGCTAGCCACATTGAGTAGATATTTCTTTGAATTTCTTTGCTGAGTGAGACTTCTGCACGTTAGTATTATTTATTCTGTGGCCTTATCTACCCTACTAGTCAACCTACAGGTGATGCCGACAAAATACGACTTTGGAAGATGTTGCAACACTTGCAACCACGGTATTATAAACACGGTATTCTCTTCCCGAGACTACGTCATCATTTGGGAGTGTTGCTACTGTGTAATTGAATTACCCGAGCAAAATGCATTTTTGAATTTAATTCAATTATGAACTAATAATTTAATTTATAAATTTATTAAAAATTATCAAATGATAAATGAATAACACAATATACGAAATACTTAAGTTAGTTAGTATTTTATACTAAAAGGATGGTCGGGATTAACACGGGAAAGGGACAAATGGAAGAAGATGGGACAAAAAAGGTTATAAAAAAAATGAGAAAAAGAACAATCAGTGGTTACCTACACGTATCGTTACATTCGTGACGTAGTCTTTGGCCATCGCGGGAAGGAAATGCCTTTATTATACCACATGGGTGCAACATAAGTTAGCACTTTAAACATATTTTAACCTTACCTTTTTAACATATTCGCCATTTCACAAAATATTCAATATACCTACACCATTTCACATCAATTTTCGCGAAAGTCGTCCAAAATCGACGACTACGTTACTTCGTTTGTACATATTGTTACTTTATCCCGCTATCGTGACAGATCGGGGTCCTCAAGCTGTTATCAGTGTTGTCAATCACACGGACACGACACTTATCTCGTTGATAACAGATCAGATCTCATGTGGAAATGTACTGGTTAGGGAGCCAAAACGGATAACTAGTTGTTCATTTTTATGCTTCTTGGGAGAAAAGAAAAAACTGAGGATGTACCAGCTGCTTCTCTTCTTTTGCCGCGTAGATCGTAAAAACTGATCTAGGGGTCAGTTCACACCGAGACGCGATGCGACGCGACGTAGCGCGCACGTGAAAGATAGAACTTTACTTGACAAAAAGAGTGATAGCCCGCTGCGCCTCACTATGCAGCGCTACGCAGCGCGGCAAAGCAGGCTGTCGCTGAAATTAGTATCTTTTTGCCTAGTAAACAAGTTCTATATTTCTTCCAAAGAGCGCGCTACGTCGCGTCGCGTCGCGTCTCGTTGTAAACTGACCCTAGGGCGAAAATGCGATGCGATGCTATTATCTTTGGAATAGCTAATACAATATTCAAAACTAACCATAAATGTAAGAATAAACCTAATAATTAAATTTTTTACAAAAAAAACAACCGACCTCAATTTTTTTAAGGAGTTTTTTCCATATCTCCAAAGTTCTTCATCATATCTTCAACAAATTAAAATGGGACCAACTTGGTAGTAAAGTCTTTCAAGTAAAAAAAGAATCATCATAATATTTGAGCTGCAGTTGTCTGGTGAGGAATTTCGGTCTCCAGCTCCAAGATCTTTTCTCCGATCTTAAAAAAAATTACATGGGACCAACCTTGCAATGCATTCTTTAAAACGAAACATATATTTTTTAAATCGGTTCATATTTGACGGAGTTATAAGGTAACATACACAAAAAAAAAACATACACGTCGAATTGATAACCTCCTCCTTTTTTTGAAGTCGGTTGAAAATAATAACATAAAAGTAAAGCTTTAATTTTAAAAAAGAAACATACATACTATCACGCCTGTTTCCCACAGGGGTAGGCAGAGACTATGGACCTCCACTTGCTACGATCTTGAAAGACCTCTTTCGCTTCATCTACACTCATCAACCTCTTCATACATGCCCTTCGGTTACATGTACTTCTTACCTCTCCCTTTTTCAGAACGTCTGCAATCTGATCGCAGAACGTTCGCCGAGGTCGACCCTGTCCCGCTCTTCCTTTCACACTTACCTTATAAATATATATTTTTTTTTTTTTTTTTTTTATTAGAAATTTGAGTGCGTTTGATCTCTATCTAGCCTGATGGGAAGCTAAGATGAGGTCTAAGGTGTATCACGCAGACTCAAAAAATGCCTGTTCACTCTTGCCTTGAAAATCCCTAAATTATATGTATGGGGAAACATCGACGCAGGGAGGGAATTCCACACCTTAGCGGTTCGCACAATGAAGGAGGAGGCGAATCGAGAGGTACGATGAGGAGGAATATCGACAACAAATGGGTGGAATCCCTGTCCACGTCGTGTTGTCCGATGGTGGAATGGCTCAGGGGGAATTAAATTATGTAATTCCTGCGCACACTCCCCGAAGTGCAACCTGTAGAAGACACACAGACTTGCTACCAGTCGGCGATGTTCGAGGCTGTGGAGCCGTCCTGCCGTAAGCAACTCATCACCAACGAGTCTTCTGGCACGTCTGTCGATAGCTTCCAGGGCTTCGAGCTGATAGCGGGCAGATCCATCCCATAGGTGGGAGCAATACTCCATACATGAGCGGACTTGAGCTGTGTAAAGGCTCAACAGTACTACAGTACAGTACAGTACAGTATTTTATTTTAATCTATTTTCATCCATCCTTTCTAAATGCCCAAACCATCTTAACATGTTCTACTTTTGTCACTACCTCCTTTTTCACTCCACACCGATCCCTTACTCACTCATCATTACTATGTAGATACATTTTTTCACCTCGCTATCATCACCCTAAAAGTGGCCTTGTCTTGCGACCCTGGGCTCTGTTTGCTTAGAGCCGCAAGACCCAAAATGCTGTAGGGATAAAGACACGATAGTGTACGTACGAGTATGTTTATGTATGTTGATTTTCTTGTGATCAGGACATTTATATTTGTGAAAAAAGAAACCTAAAATATCTTCGTCTAAGCGCGTTCCCGGTTGCGTCCTCAGCTTCGGAGCCCGGGGTGCGCTTTCCTGCTTTTTTTTTCTCCAAATATAACATGCATGTCAATGGTCACGCAAAATGACGAAAGACCTTGCAAAATGGAGAAAATATAGCCGGAATAGTTTAAATGATTTGGCTACAGTTTTACGACCGGCCGCCTCCCTGACGTCAACCCACTTTGGGAATGTATTTGTGCAAAAAGTTTTACAACCGGCTACTGCCCCACGTTAACCCTCCTTGGGAATGCAATTGTATCTCGAGATGTTTGTGCTAAGTCCTTTAGACGCCTCTTACGACATCCACAGGAAGAGATGAAGTGGTCCTATCCTACTCTGCCGGGAACCACACGGCGAATGATTGTCATCCTCTGATCTCCTACAATCGACAGAAGAAACAAAAAAGTGTTAGAAGACAACTAATCATTATGAAATACCTACCGGTTTCATACCCACCGTGAATGCAGTTCGCAATATCAACAATGGAAATGTTGTAACGCTCTTAATTACACCCAAATTGGATAATAACTGCTTACTTTCTGTTTCAAGTACAGTCAAATCTACAGTAGGACTAGTTATTCCACGTGGTCGTAAAACACGTGAGGTAAGCGGAAAATGCCCTTTCTCTCCAAGTAGTACCTCATCATAATCATCTGAGCGCATTCCCGCTGGCATCCTCAGCGGTAACGCTTCAGAGCCCGGGGACCGCTACCTAGCCTAAGTGATTTGACGAGGTTACTGGGTTTTACACAGAGCGACTGCCGTCTGACCTCCGCAACCCAAAGGGTAGACCAGAACCAATCTTAGGATGTTTAAACAAACGCTAGATAGCGTTCGGGGATCCACAGCTTTACGTGCCTTCCGAAGCACAGAATCATCTTTCTTTCCGGATAATCAACTTATTCAAGCCTGCAATATCCTAACCAGACTGGAAACAACTTTTCACAAAGTACCAACGAGTATGCTTCCCAGTGGGATTTGAATACACGGCCTCCGGATCACAAGGCAAACGCCTTGATCGCTAGACTACGGAGGCAGTCATGTGTAGTAGTCAAGTAATCTCCAAGTAGGTATCTATCTCTATTATATTTTCGGCAAAACAATTCAATTAATTGGAAAAGATTAGAAAGAACATGTACCTACCAAATGTAACTTAAACTTAATTACAAATAAATTCGGTCCATCTTATTGAACAAGAACTTTTCCGGTGGACAATATAGAAATTTGAAAACAATTATTTCCCCACTAACTCGCATCACCTTATCGGTCAACTTGTATGGAAACCAAAATATTAGGCAGATAAGTAGGTACCTATTTGACGAACTACAATGGGTAATTAGAATTACTTTATACCATATCGTTACACCTACCTATAACTTTGTATGTTGTTTTATTTTGGGTATTGTTGTAGGTACATCATATGCAAACAAACAACATGGACAACTAAATAAGTACCTAGTAGGTACCTATTTTTTGTTATTTTTCTACATAATATGAGAAGATGCACCTAATATGCAGATTTTTATCTTTGATGAGAATTTTGTTTTCTGACGTTTCCAGTGACACCTTTTCTTCTGACGTCGCGAGGATTAGGAAACCTTACCAAGTGAACGGTTACTCGATAATTATTTCGTAATGACGATAACATTCTTTGTAAACTGTCGCTATTAGTGGGCAGGTGATCTAAATAGCACTCACCTGCTCCGTCTATTCACAAACAACCATACAAACATCTGACGACAGCAAATCAAACAACTTTCGGACTTATCACTCGGTGGTAAGATTAGTTTTTCCACGTGGAGTCATGTCCACTGTGTTGACACACTATAGACTTCATTTACAGGGCAAATGAAATGAGCTAGCAGTGTTTACGTCACTCATCACACCGGCTATTCAAGCATCTGTCGTTTTAATTACTGCAATTCCACTAAAATTGCCTCAGATTATAAAATTCTTACGTTTTAAAACTAAGAACCTATTTCCTAGAAAGTTGTTGTTGCTTATGATCACTATAACCATTCACTACATCCATCCTTTGAAATAACGTCTATAATTACTGTTGGAACTGTAAAAGCTGTATTTACTTCTTCAATTACCATCAATAATGCTAACTATAAATATGCAACAACATCAACAAACGTTAATGCAGGCAATCGAATAAGTATTGAGTGTTCTACTCACCGAAACCAATAACAAAATTGCACCAACACTTAATTAATGGCACTTTAACTTGTCCACAAACAAACTTTTATTTCACTTGGTTTTCTCGGGGGGAAAACTAATGAAACTAATGAATTGTCGAGTGTTTGGTGTTGAGGGGAAAGATGGACGCGTGCACGCAGTCAGCACGCTGCGCGATCGAGACACTACTGACGGAACGACTGGCAGTGGAACGAAGCGAGGCGAGCAAGCGAGTGCCGTGGTCGAGTGACTGTTTAGCATCCAGATTGCACACACCGTTGGTCCCCCGTGTCGGATAAATCCAACCATACGAAACCACGCGTGCTGGGGACCTGACCGATTTGTCTCGCTTACCACACACATTTACTAGTTACAAGAGACAAAACAAAACTGAATAAACCTCTATTCGATGAAGAAATAATAAAAAGTTTTCAGTTTACGTTACGTTGACGAATGTCATCTATGTATAGATTTTTGAACATTGCTTTCATATTTGATGAAGATAAATAAAAATAAAATATAACTGTACCTAAAAATAAAATCATGGATAATAATTTGTCGACTGTGCCTTCGAAATCCGATAAGGACAAGAACAAAAAAAAGGAAGCATCAAAAAAGCTGCCGCCAGAATTCGATATGATCACCCCGAGTACTTCCCACACTAAGTATTTTAGAAAAGAACGATATGAGGACAATTTTGAGAGGATCACAACGGAAGAATATTTAGGGTTTTCCGAGTCCATATCAGGGTCTTCGGATTCGTTTGGATGCGTCCATGCAGGAGGAAGAAAATATTCAGCTAAAGCACAGCTGAAGCGGAATCTTCTGAAAGAATTGGATCCTATACCAATAGGTACATCGACTTTTAATAACTAAATACAGAGGTGTAGTAGGTGATAGAAAAAGACAAATTTTGGACAGACACTAATTGCTTTGAGTTGTGCGACGATATCCCAAAAACAAAGAGGAAGAGAACAATATTAAAATACTATTTATCGTATCATACGTTTAATTAAATAATACGTTTAATTTAATGTACACAGGTATTCTTCTTCATCTAAGCACGTTCCTGGTTGCATCCTCAGCTGTGTTGCTTCGGAACCCGGGGTGCGCTTTCCCGCTTTTTCTTCTCCAAATATGTCATGCACGTCAATGGTCACCCAAGGATGCTAAAGACCTCGCGAAGTGGAGAAGAAATTGCCGGAGCAGTTAAAATGATTCGGCTGTAATTTTACGACCGGCCGCCTGACGTCAACCCTCCTTGGGAATGCATTTGTAGCACAAGATGTTTGTGCTTAATCCTTTAGTCGCCTCGTCGCGTTTAATTTAATGTATATATATTTATACTTATATTATTTATGCTACCAAAAGTAGAGCAATCTTTTTAAAAAATATTTCTGGTTTTATACCAACCAATCCGCTGATCGAGGAAATGGGTGATATGGTGATGAATTAAGCGATACGGCTAGGAAACCGTCGCAAAAGCTAGTCTTTAATTCTAATCCTACCTACCAACAGTAGCGGCGTTAGGGTAGGGCGCGGTTGGGCGACCGCCCAGGGCGCCAGATACAAAGGGGCGACAGGGGGCGTTTTTGGGCAAGGGGGGGTCACAGGTAATAATAAATATATAAATAGCGCCTGGTTAATGGCGGCAACTCCTAGACTCTTATTTGTATGCACCCCCCCCCCCCCCCTCCCTTCGTTTACAATGGGGCGGCAAATTTGATGCAGCTAAAACCGGCACTGTCATCACTATTATCTGATTCCCTTTTTAGACCTTCACTGCCTACCAACTTTCTTCTTTGCGTGTAATGTCCAACACTGGTGTTTGATTTTTCGAGCTGCCTTTAAGCATCTGTCATACTCGTAGCTCGACGACTGGTATACAAAGATGAAAGCCAAGACGTGCCTTCCAAAGAACGGAGGAGCTCGAGAAATCATTATAATCCATGTGCGGACCACGCCTTGGATTGCTTACTTGCAAAAGCACTAGTAAATCGAATTCCCATCGGGCCATCGAGCTCTTCCACTTTAATTTATCAGATTTAATTTGTAAGATTCCCAACAAGATGCGCCTTAAAAATTCCAGCCATGACATAACCATCTCAATGAACATCACGAAAGGTTCTGAGTAAACTTATGCTCGTATACAGGGTCTTACAAAATATACTGAAACTATTAAAAGGGTGAATTCAGTCCATAATACTGAACAACTTTCCCCGAGGAACATAAAACGAAATAAGAAAATTATTTTTGTGCTATGTCTTGCCCCTTGTGTTGTTGTTGCTTGCAAGTTGCAACCTTACAAAATCTCAGGGCTGAAATGCTGAGGAAAAAAAACACCAAAAATTTTCGTCAGTGGATTTTTCTTTTTTTTTTTCAATTAAATAATTTTACGGCTCTGGATACAAGTCCTTAAGAGCCTATCTTTAATTGTGTTGTTTATTCCTTATCCTAACCTAACCTCACAAAACAATCAAAGGGTGGTGTAGGCCTTTGACTGCTGCAAGGGAGCTTCTGGCGACAAATCTATACGAGTCCACTGGTTTACATAGACGATTGATGAGTGGCGGACGACGCCCGAAGACACCCACACAGTCCGCAAAATAAATATCACTACAGCCGTAGTATGACTGTCCACTTTAACTATTTCGCACATTGTTCATGTTATGAGCATTTATAACACCAAACAACACCAATTTCATATGATAAAGTCCACTAAAATCAATTTGTAAAATAATTTAAAGCAAACTCCAACCGAACCCCTTGACTTCCCGCCAAAAACTCAGTGGATTTTTCTGAAATAATGTAAAATGTCAAAAAACTAACTTATCAATAGGGGGTGAAAACTAATTGTTTTAGTCACGTCTAACACCTCGCAATAAATGTAGCTCGATTTACCAGTAATCCTATATTTAAGCACCGGGTAACTTTAATTTATAATAAGATCTATAAGTAGGTATACTTAGATAGATACTGTACGGCAAAGTTGACTGATTTTTGTTGTTGACTAATTAATTGTTTGAAAAATTTATTGCGATTGATTTAGTTGCAACTAAATCAATCGCAATCATTTTTTTAATTGCACGTCTCAATTGATTTATTTTGATTAATCTGTATTAGTTGTTCCTTGCAATTAAATTAACTGCAATTAAATTAATCGAGATTTAAATTTTTAACTGTTTTTAAAAGACAAGTAAATTTTCACAGACGAACATAAGTATATCCAATTATATATGATAATAATAAGTTTGAATTGTTAGTTTTTAATCGTGAAACTCACGATAAACTATCGTTGCGAGTTTTCACAATTACAACTAATCAATTTTTAACTGCAAAATACGCAATTGACAATTGATTAATTGTTAACTTTTAATTGTTTAAACAATTTAATTTTGCCCAACACTGCTGTACGGCCGGAAATGTGAGTAGCCGACTTGCCAAAGAAAGTGCGATATTAAACGATTGTCCTTCTATTGAAATGGACGCGCTTTTCCTTGACCAGATACCCTATATAACAATTCATGAGTATTTCATTTTTTTTTACTGAGTTGTTATAAGTATTTTAACGATCTCTGTGGCGTAGTGGTCAATACGCCTGCCAATCCGGAGGTTCTAGGTTTCATTCCCAGCCAGGGCAAGAAAGAAAATGACATTTAAAATTGTCCTGGGTTTTGCGGGTTTATACAACGTGGAAGGGACATACCCGTAATAAATCGAACCACGAGCTGTACTACTCGTAGATTACTAAAGTATAATGAAATTATAGTAACAGTCAAAAAACCAAAAAAAAATTTGCCAGCGCCATCTAGTTCTGTCGGCGGAATGTGTCTCGTGTTAGTACTTTAGAAATTTTCAAAGAGAATAAGAATTTATAGTACTTATACATCTACGACCATAACCATTTAAATTAATTTTCAACTTCATTGTAACATGGTTTAAATCTGATACCTCACCTGTAATAGTGGGTAGTATAGTAGGTTAGGTGACGCAAGCGGCAAGCCTAATGCTTAAAGGAATAGTAGGTTTATATGGTGGAGAAATTGTCGTGCTGGGTGGACACGCGATAGCTCAGTGGAAACAGCACAGTCGTATACAGCTCAGGTCACTGGTTCAAATCCCGCTCGCGTAGTCGTTTTTTACCATTTTTTCATTCTTAATTTGAGTACTTAGTACTGCATCTTAAATGCCTAAAATGCTAAAAAATATTACAAAGTGAATGTCGCTGTACAAAACCATTATCAAGTCTTCATTCGTAACGGGTAGACAGAGTATACTATGATTTAAAACAGATACTTTAGCGGCTGTTCGTGAGATTAAATGCTCTTTGTTGTTTCCATAGATAAGAAATGGACAGGAAAATGCCCGCCGGCGTATGAGTGGGAGATGGCAAAGACCCTGGAATTCATGGTGCTGGATCCGGTGGTGTTCGAACAGTACGAGCGGCTGGAGACCCACCTGGGTGACTTCACGAGGACCGCTGCCAGTGGATATGTATCCTTTATAATAATCTTTGTCTGTGCCGTTTGGTTCCCGGCAGAGTAGACTAGGATCACTCCAAGTCTTCGCATGGATGCCGTAGAAGGCGACTTAGGAAATACAAGCTAAACAAAGCTTAAAAACATCAATAAGACCTCTCCAACCCATCTGGCCAGCGTGGAGAATGTTGGCCTAATCCTCTGACTGCTCTGGCTAATATATGGTTCTGTTAGTACAGAGAGGGTCGTGCTCCTGTAGTGGAGACTTAAAAGACATGATGATGATAATAATAATCTGTCTGTTTAACATTTAAGAGCCAGGCTCTTGACGGTGTGATTGTATGGAAAGAGACGCACACAATGACGTTTTTGGCAGAGATAATGTAGTGGTTTCCCATTGCCTTCTCCATTTCACACACTAGTAAACTTATAGCACAGGCCGGAATCTCCTAAGGTACGCGCAATATGCGTCCCCGTTCCCCGTCCCCGCACCTCTCCCCCGTTTTCGCCTCGATGACTCACGTTGGCCGTCAAGAACCGGGGGGGGAGAGGTGCGGGTGCGGGTTACGGGGACGCATATTGCGCGTACCTTAGGAGATTCCCTTCTGTTTACTCTTACTGTATTCTGTACTTATAGTCACTAGTGTGCAGGTTTCCTCGATATTTTCCTTAATACCGTACATGAGTAAGTATAAACTCACGAGATTGATACTGATCTATTTTCCATAAAAACAATTGGGTATTATGGTGGGTCAAAATTAAATTATTTGGTACTGTTCATAGATCACATCCACTTTGAACGTGATTTTAGATTTATTAATGCAGAAAAACGGATATTAAGAGCGCTATTTGACTCCAAGGAACTATGACGTCATAAATCGATATTTCATACAAATCCCATAGAAAATGTTTGAAAGTACCTGATTTGACTTGATGCAAAATAGCGTATTATTGAAAAACGAAATAAAAGCTCAGCCAAATGAATTATGTATGGGAAGCCAAAAAATTTTATAGTTGTTTTTATGGAAGTGGTTCAGTGGACTGAAATTGCTTTAAATGTTGCCGGTGTTTAAGAAGTAACCCTGTTTAACAGATTTTTAAGGAGAACAGATTATTTTTTTTAATACAAGAATATACTATAGCTAACCTATACAATGTGGAAGAGACATACCCGTAATAAATTGAACCACGGGCGATACTAGATCACTATAGTATAATGAAATTAAAATAACGGCCAAAGAACAAAAAAAAATTTGGCATATCCATACAAAAGTGTGCAGCCGCCCGGACGATTTGTATGGAAATGCCAAATTTTTTTTTGTTCTTTGGCTTTTATTTTACTTTTATTATACTATAGTAATCTAGTATAGCCCGTGGTTCGATTTATTACGGGTACCTATGTCCCTTCCACTTTGTATTTACCGTAGCGACTAGATTTGGGAAACCAAGCAGTTTCCTTTTGGTATCCAAAGACAATGGTACAATTATAAAAAGTATACAGGGTCTAACGAAATATACTTCTTCTTCTTCTTATCGAGTCGAAATGGTTACACTGTAGCTTCAATTTCAAATCACCTGTGACCAGTATGTGGCCACGGCGATCCCTCTGTCGTTAGCTTTATTAAGGTCCTCTATGGTACATGACTATATACGAAATATACTAAAACTATTATAAGCAGTCCATGATACTGAACAATGAAAATTTATGTTTTACCTCCTATACAAGTTGACCGATCAGCTGATCCGAGTTTGTATGGAAAGCAAAGAAATATTGTTCAGTATTAACCCTTAAAATAGTTTCATTATATTTTGTTGACGTTATATAATTAGGTCTCCTAATAAATCAAAATTATCCTATAAATGCCACAGAAAATCCACATCCTAGACAGTTTGTGTACAATCCTGGACTTTCTGGTTGAGAGTCAGCCGAAGAAACCTGCGCTCCGAGTCAGCTTGATATCTTTGCTTAAAAACGCAGATAAACCGATCTTACTAAATGCAGCTTCAGATGTCATCACATACTTTGAACAACTCCGACACTATTTGGGGTTCCTAGGTAAGTATTCAGTCATCACTTCTGATCATCCAACCGGTCATCAAAGAGGTTATATACTAATATATATATATATAATACTAAATAAATACTAACACCTGTATTTATAAAAAAAAAACTGGTCAAGTGCGAACTAAACTCGCGTAAAGAGGGTTCCGTAGTTCTCACAGGTTCTGAAATTTATAGGTAAAGAAGACATTTATCTACTACTAGCGCTATCTAGTAGTATTTTAGAGAACTATTTTCCGTAAGTGAACGTATTATATTGAGTTTACCTCTTTATTTTTTAACCGACTTCAAAAAAGGAGGAGGTTATCAATTCGTCGGAATCTGTTTTCTATATGTACCCCGATTACTCAAAGACGCCTGGACCGTTTGGATTTTTTTTTCTTTGAAAGGGTATACTTTCCATGTGGTCCTTTTTTATTAAAATCTGTTGTATGGTTTGTTTTTAAACGAAAATAACTTGATAAAATACAAGGACACACAAGGCCACAAGGAACATATAAACGAAACGAAATATATAAAATAAATTTGGCCTCCCATACAAGCTGATCCGAGTGCCGATTGTGTAGGCAACAAAAAAATTTTTTTCATATTTCTATTGAGTATGTTCCCTAGAAAAAGTTGTTCAGTATCATGGACTGAATCCACCCTTTAAATAGTTGCAGTATTTTGTTAGGCCCTGTACCTATATTATATATGTATGTAGAGTACATTTATAACTTTCTAGCTGCCTTAGTCAGGTCAACCGTGTTACGAGTATGTTATAGCCATATAATTATAAAAAAGGTGTCTGCTACCGTCGTCGCATGATAATAACGAGGGTCGCACACTATCGAGGGCATGCGGTGGCACTCGAGGGATTTTACTCCTATTATAGAAGTAGTGTCATGGCCTATAAGGTGCCTGTCGACGTGTACGCAGCCTAGTTGGGACAGATGGAAAGTAATGCAACGTCTTAGTGGTCCAACTCAACGTCAATTAAGTGTGGCCCGTTTGGGGCTTCACTAGATTTGAATTTAACAGGGCAGCGACGGTTTACTAGCCGCTGCCCTGTTAAGGCCGTACCTGAATTTTCCAGGGTCCAGTGCCAGCCATTTAAAATAAATCATTTTAAAGAAAACTAAGACAATATTTAAAATTTTGCTGCAACCAAATCCTAGATAACCCTTCAAAGTATTTTATTAACTACTGTTTACAGTTTAAAGTGAGAACGTTAAGCTTTACTACGCACGTTTGCGAAAAACGGCCACTTTTGGCAAATGTGCGTAGTGAAGCTTAATGCTCTCATTCAAATCTAGTGAAGAGGTAAGCTCAAAACAAACATTTTTCTCCTAATATGTATGTGTATGACCTGTGCCAGTCAGAGGTCATCATCATCATCCGAGCGTATTCCCGGTTGCATCAGCTTCAGAGCCCGGGGTCCGCTACCTTACCTAGGTGATTCGACGAGGTTACTGGTTTTTAAACAGAGCGACTGCCGTCTGACCTCCGAACCACTCAGAACCAATCCTAGGATAGGTACAAACGCTAGATGGCGTTCGGGACCAACGGCTTTACGTGCCTTCCGAAGCACGGAATCATCTTTCTTTTCGGATAATCAGGTGATTTAAGCCTGCAATATTCTAACCAGACTGGAAACAACTATTCACAAAGTATGCTTCCCAGTGGGATTTGAACCCACGACCTCCGGATCACAAGGCAAACGCCTTGACCACTGGACCACGAAGGCAGTCAGAGGTAGGTACTATGATATTTTTCTTTTACAATTACACAAATTGATTGCTATCTTAAATGAAGAAGCATTTAGGTTCATGATACGCTAATATAGAGGTAGGTAATACTACTCGTATTATACGCTAGTTCGCTGTACTCCATGGATACTATATTTTGAAATAAGCATTTTCACTGTCAGGAAATAGCTCTTTGATATATTACAGGATATCTCCTGATGCGAGTAGAAGATGACGAACTCTTTAGCCTGGTGTCCAAAGCCTTAACCTACCAGCTGTCAGCCCCCGACGCCGGCCGCGGGCACGGCTCCGCACAGCTCCGCCACACGATGGCTGCGGCGCTGCCTGTGCTACCGCAGACCATAGTCCGAATGCTGGCTGTAGCTTCGCCGTATAGATTCCCAACTTTCCTCCAGCTCGGCCTGTTGTTGGCGTGCGACGACGCTGACACCTGTAAGATTTCTTTGGTTTGGTTTATAATATTATAAAGCGCGCGTGCGAAGCAATAAAGACCATAGATTACTTAGGTACAGAAAAAAGTTAAAGATATTTTCTCCTCCTAGACAATCGAGTCAAACGATTAATACTCACCTGTCTAATAAATAATCGTAGTGATTGCAACAGTGATAAAATAATATAGATAAGGTAAAAGCACCTATGGCCGTGGTAAATTTCAACAACGAACAGTAGAGATAAAAATTAATCAAACCGCTTGTTGTTAGAGACAGAACTTAGAAGCTGGTCATTATGAGAAGTTTGACTTGGAATTGATTCAGTAAGTTCTTCGGTTTGGATCATGGATAGAATTAATTAAGGTATCAGTTATATCGTCTATGTTTGTAGGTTCGTCGTTTGTTGTGACTGGTTGTTCTAATTCGCGGGCTATTTCGTCTCTTATATTTTTCAATCGTTCTATACTAAGGTATTTATTATTAACAATAGCTCTTCTCTGATCTGATATTCTTTGTTCTGAAACGTGATTCAATTCTTGATATTGTTCTATTATTGCTTTGTGTAATATTGGTCTATAGGCTGTTAAATTTATTTTTAATTGAGTTATTAATGCCTCATTATGGCTTCGTTGATTTCAGTTGACCAGTTCATTCTAGTCTGCCTTGTATTTTGTGTATTATAAGTGCCTAGTAGAGTTTAAGATGAAGGAGATGTATGAGGTACTGAGTGATGTGTTCTGGTTTGTGATAAATGTGTGATATGTTGTCTTTGTGATTCTATTGCAGCTAACTCAGTTTTAACTTCTCAGTTTTCTCTTCAAGTTTATCTTAATCTTTAATCATAATTGTCTGTCTTTGGTCTCCAATTCATTGGCGACTCACATCCATATTGGGGAACTTTTCTAAAAATTTTACATGCAGCGGTTCTAAGTTTTCAGGTCGGATTTGAAATTTACTTCGACGAAGTTTGATTGCCAAATCAAGAAAGTAAAAAAAGAAAATTTACTTGACAATATGATCTGTCAAGAAAAGGCGGAAAACTTCGAGGCGGGAAGTTTATTTTATTTTGGATAAGTTTTAAATATTTTTTCCCAGAGATTTGTGAAATTTTCAGCTTATAATTAGGGGACATGGACTCCGAAAGTGGCGGACCCCATAAATTGGCCACTAAACCACCTCCACCTAAGAGGAAAAAGGATTCCAGATCACTACCAGCAGGGGATCATTCTGATGACGATCTAGATTTATTATATTTGCCATATTATATACCTAATCATATTAGGCATTACCCAGAAAATTCCACCAGTACCAGTTTTGTAGTATACTTACAAAGCACAAATGAGGACACCAAGTTTGGTAATAAAAATCCAATTTATGTAAATAATTTATTCCGAAGGTTTGTAAAAGGTGTGAATGAGTAAATGCCATCAAGTATGCAGTTATTTTTGATAATGCAAAAAGTGCAAATGCACTTATGAGATACTACATTCTTAAAAAACCAGGAACTAAAGGCTTTTATACCAGCTTTTACATCCGAGTGCACTGGAGTAATCAAGTATGTCCCAACAGATTTGAGTACAAAACACTTATTTGATACATTGTCTTGTCAACAGGAAATACTTTCTGTTAGGCTTTTCACGAAGAAAACAGTCTCTGGTATTGTGCCGCTGCAGACAGTTTCCATTACATTTGCAGGAAGCTCCTTGCCTGAATATGTTAGTTACGAGTTGTGTAAGTTTAAAGTAGATTTGTATATAAGGCCTGTTATGCAGTGTTATAAATGTTTGGGTTCGGACATACAATTAAGTTCTGTAAACGTAAGGCGGCTTGTTCAATCTGTGCAGGCAATCACAACTTCAAGGATTGTACTAACACTGAGAACCCTGTCTGCATAAATTGCAAGGGAAGCCACATTGCAGTCTCCAACGAGTGTCCTGTAAAGGCACAAAAGATTGTTGAAAATAAGGAGAGAATTGTAAATAAAAATATTTTAAGTAGTCATAATTTTCCTAGGTTAGGCAAACGTTTTTCAAATATTGTACAAAATCCGAACTCGAGAGGTTTTGGCGGGAAGTCAAGGGGTTCGGTTAGGGTTTTCTTTAAATTATTTTGCAAATTGATTTTAGTGGACTTTATAATATGAAATTGGTGTTGTTTGGTGTTATAAATGCTCATGCTCATGAACAATATGTGAAGTAGTTAAAGTGGACAATCAAAGTACGGCTGTAGTGATATTTGTTTCACGGACTGTGTTTTCGGGCGTCGTTCGCCACTCAGTCGGCTATGAAAACCAGTGGACTCGTATAGATTTGTCACCAGAAGCTCCCTGAAAGCAATCAAAGGCCTACACCAACCTTTAATTGTAACTTGTTAGGAAAAAAGAATTTCCCACGTTTTATTAACTTTTTCCTGGCTAAATACGCAGTAGCGTCAAACCATTAATTTAAAAAAAAAGTCCTAACTGATGTAAATATTGTAAATAATAGGAAAGAAAGATTTGATCTTAGAAGTTATCAACAATACTTCCATTCTATCAGCATTTATAAAAACATTGACCTCACTGTGTAATAACAGTGACAAAAACCTACCTGTAAATACATCTACAATTAAGGAGTTGTTCCTCAAAAACATAAATTCTTAACATGAATACACAAGTGCAAGCTGCACCAGATTTTTGAAAAATAGTTCAACACAATATACAAAGTTTTAAACCTAAAATTCCTCTTATCACTGAATTATTATACAAACAAGACATTGATGTATTAGTTTTAAATGAAACATGGTTAAAACCCTCAGATGCGATTAGAATTAGAGGTTATCGAATATTTCGTTGGGATGACAATGTCAATTGTCAACTTAGGGCACGGCGGTGTTGCTATTTTATTAAAACATAATATTAAATGCAATGTTGTCCACACACAATCCAATGATAAAGTACAAACCTTAGCTGTTAAAATTGAGACAAAATCTGGTTTTCTACATGTACTTGGATGTTACTGTCCACCACGGGAAGGTCGACTTCCTGTGATTTTTAAAAAAAATGTAATTCATTCGCTATCTTCACCTGTTTTGTTGATGGGAGACTTAAATGCTTTTGGATGTAACACTAATAAACCCAGAGGTAATCAAATATATAATATGATAGATGAGTTAAATCTTTGTATATTGAATACTGGAACTATAACAACTGTAAACCGTCCTAATCAACTGCCTTCAGCTATTGATGTAGCATTTGCTTCACCCATTCTTGCAGCATTATGTGATTGGTCTGTTATTTCTGATGACCCTCTAGGATGTTACCATTATCCTACTATGGTATGTTTAAATATATCCTCAGAGATATATGATTATATAGAACAGCCAATGAAATTCCTATATAAAAAAGTAGACTGGAATTTATATACTGAGAAATCAAGCAATTTTATTCCAGAAATAAATGGTAATACGGAACCATTGACAGCTTACGACGAATTTTGTAAATATGTAAATGACTTAAAAATAGAATTTGTACCAGTAAGCAAACCCATATCTAGTATCTAGTATTAGAAAATCTCGTGTCCCCGTTCCTTGGTGGAATGAAACTTGTTCAAAAGCTGTAAATAGTAGTAAGCTAGCATTGCATATGTATAAGTCATATTCAACATTAGAAAATTATATTGTATATAAAAAAATAGATGCGGAAAAAAAGATTATTCTTAAAGAACAGAAAAGAAAAAGTTGGATAGATTTGTGTTCAAGCTTTGATAGATTAACGGCCATTGGTAAGATATGGAAGTTTATAAGAAAATTTAATCGAAATAAGTCAAAAAATGAAGTCTCCAAAGACGATAGCTGGGTTAATGATTTTTTTAACAAAACAGCCCCTAATGTAGAATCTGACCATGTAGAAAATCTGGACTCATATTATAATAAGAACGATTTAAATGATCACCTGATAAAACCTTTTACGCTAGAGGAATTCCACTTAGCCTTAGATAACAGAAAAGATACAAGCCCAGGTCTTGACGATATTCCTTACATTTTAATTAAAAAACTACATTTAAGGTGTAAAAAGAAATTGCTTGATATTTTTAATTACTTATGGGAACATAATTTGATTCCAGATTCATGGAAAAAAGTTGCAGTTATACCAATTTTAAAGGCGGATAAAGATCCAAATAATGCTGATTCATATAGACCAATATCTCTACCTTCGTGTATAGGAAAAATTTTTGAAAATATGATTAAAAATAGACTTGAATTATATTCCGAATCTAGAGATATTTTGCCTTTTGATCAATATGGATTCCGGAAAGGAAAGAGTGCTGTAGATAGTTTATTAAAGTTTACAGGTAATATTAAACAGGCTCTATTAAATAATTCGTATCTTGTTAGAGTATTTTTAGATCTGGAAGGTGCTTTTGATAACATAGACTTGCCTGAACTAGTAAAAGTTTTACATAGTTACAATATCCCTGGCAAAATGTTAAAATGGATCTTTAACTTTTTTTATGGTAGAACTGTATACGTTCGTCAAAATAATAAACTTTTTGGCCCCAGAGTGGCGTATAAGGGTGTTATGCAGGGAGCTACTTTATCTCCTCTTATTTACTTACTTTACACTGCAGAAATAGCCAAATATGTGTGTTTAGATAACGTTATGGTTCTGCAATATGCCGACGATATAGTAATGTATTGTATAAATAGAAATCTTTTAGTTGCACAGAATCATCTAAACCAAGGTTTAAAAGATCTGCATTCATACTACAAAGATAAATTAAAGCTAGATATAAATTCAAATAATAGCTCTGTAATGATATTTTCTAATAGAGTCGATGAAAATGAACGTGTACATATTAATTATGTAAATAATGTAAATATTAATATTGTTCAAGAAAAGAAATTTTTAGGCCTAACTTTTGACCAAAAAATTAATTTTTTAGCTCATGTCGCTAAAGTTGTAAATAAGATGCAAAAAAGTGTCAATCTAATGAGACACATGGCTGGTGTTAGTTGGGGTATGGACCCTAAAATATTAATTATTTTGTTTAAATCTATAGTACGAAGTCATTATTACAATTATACAATTATAGTATATGGACCTTGTATTAATAATACACATTTGCGAAAAATAGAAGTAGTGCAAAATATAGGTTTACGTATTATAACAGGTGCAATGTGTTCAACTCCCATAAATTCTTTAGAAATAGAAGCAGGCATTCCTCCTTTCAATGTCAGAGTTAATTATTTAAGTGAAAAGTTTTATGTAAAATTTCTATCCCTTCATTCATTTATGTTAAGATTTAGTAATAATGTAATTTTGCAAGGCAACAATGAGCTTAAATCAGAAACCTCGAAAATGAATGTCTGTGATAAATGGAATCTAGGTTCATTAGAAGTTCAAACATTATCGCCTACAATATTAAAAGAAAAAGTATTTGACAACATTGGATTCATAAATTATACGATGGCTCTAAAACCGAAGAGTGCACAAAAGCCGGTTATTATGACTCAAAAACTGGAACAGGAAATACCTATAATTTTGATAAAAATGCATCCATTTTTACTGCAGAAGCCTTTGCAATTTACATGGCCATTAAGCACATAGAAAACATTGAAGATTCACAGAATTTCATAATCATAACGGTCTCTTTAAGCGTCATAAATGCACTGGACAACATTAAAATATCATATAAAAATAACTCTGTAATAAATCTCATAAAAGAGCAGTTGTTTGAATGCCATAATAAGAAAATTGAGTTTATGTGGGTGCCGTCTCATAGTGGTATTGTTGGTAATGAGATCGTTGACAACATGTTGAGAGAGAATGACAGCATTATTGTAAAAGAAAATATAGTTCCTTTGACTGATTACTACCATCTGATAAAAAATAGAATGTTTAGTATATGGAGGATAAATTGGAACCATACACTGTTGGTAAAAGGAAAATGGTACGCAGAAATACAACAGTCAATACCGACGTCCTCATGGCATTTTAAACTAAAAGACCCGTCGCGAAAGTTTATTACAACGATAAAAAGATTGAAACTTGGTCATGGATTATTTCCTTCACACCTGAAGAGACTTAAACTGCACAGAACTGGAGCCTGCGAATATTGTCAGGCTGAAGTAGCAGATCTACAGCACCTAATTTTGGAATGTCCAACCTTCATTATAGAAAGATTTATATAGATAGATGGCTTAACTAAGATTTACAAAAGTTCTGAAAATATTCTCCGCCTCCTGCCATCTATCTTAGAAAATCCGCATACGTATTTTGCAATATATCCATATATTTTACATACGTTTAAAACAATTTAAAGTAACAAAGAGAATATCACAAAAAAGAAGAAATATGAAGAAAAGAAAAATGAAAAAGTTTGACATTGTATATAGAAAAAGAATGAAAAATTAGATCTTATTATCTAAAATAATTTAAAGAAATAAAAAAGAATATTACAAAAAAGAAGAAATATGAATAAAAGAAAAATTAAAAGATTAACATTGTGTCCAGAAAAAGAATGAAAATTAAGAATGGCTAAAAGGCAGATGCTAAACGCCGTAAAAAAAAAAAATATGATCTGTCAATTTGACATTTCTGCAAGCGAGTGCGCGACAGCGCGACTGTTTGTTTTGTTTGAAGCTACTTGATATTTGTACATGTAGGTATTTAGCAAACAAATTAAACAAATCGTTTTTTTATATAATATCGGCCTGTTTTTGGAATATCTTTCCATTTTTGTTTGAAACGAAACTTTATCAGGATTCTAATACATTTGTATTCATTACAATATCCTAAAAATGACTAGCACATCACAAAAGCACAGAATCTTTGTCGCCGAGCCGATGGGCGACAAGCCAGTAACGGACCTCGCTGGAGTTGGAGAAGTCCTAGGTAGAAGACTGGCAGGAGCTGGTTTTGACAAGGTGAAGTTAATATTTTCTCAGCAACTTCTAATGGATCTTCTTCTTCGTCTAAGCGCATTCCCTGTAGCACCCTCAGCTGCTGCTTCGTAGCCCGGGGTGCGCTTTCCCGCTTTGTCTTCTCCAAATATAATATGCATGTCAATGGTCATCCAAGAATACCATAGACTTTGCAAAATCGAGAAGAAATAGCCGGAACATTTAAATGATTTGGCTGTAGTTTTACAACCGGCCGCCTGCCTGACGTCAACCCTCTCTGGGAACGTATTTGTGCGAAAAGTTTTCCAAATCCACAGGAAGAGATGGAGTGGTCCTATTCCAACTCGGAACCACACGGGTAAACTGCAGCAACTTCTAATGGATATGTTAAAAAAACACCTAAGTTTTACTATCTGTGCATAGGCACAGAAGACAGTAAGAGTATACAGAACGGAATCTCCTAAGGTCCCGCGCAATATGCGTCCCCGTACCTTAGGAGATTCCGTACTGTATACTCTTACTGTATTCTCTGGCATAAACTAGTTTCCATATTAATGTTATATTTATTTGTGTTGTTTCAGGCTTGTGTCGTCCTAGGCCAATTTTTGGTTTTGAAGAAAGATAAAGATCTTTTTCAAGAATGGATGAGAGATACTTGCAGTGCTAACTCTAAACAATCTGGAGATTGTTTTCAGTGTTTGAATGACTGGTGTGAGGAATTCTTGTAAATTTTACACCTTTTTTAATGTAATGTAAATTAGTGTTATAATAATAAATACATCCTTCCTTCTTTTGTACTCTATTTTTTAAAATAAGAGGTTCTTTGTTGATTACAGAATCTTAACTAAATAGATGATTAAAATACGTTTGAAGATGAGTTGAAAGTTGATTAACAGTTATTAAGATAAATTAACTATTTATGAAGCCTTTGAGTAGGTATTTAGGCGTTGTTATTAACAATTTATGAATCCTTTTAGTAGGTATTCAGGCATTGTTAAGAAGATAAATTAACTATTTATGAAGCCTTTGAGAAGGTATTCAGGTGTTAACTTATTTATTTCGACGCGTTTGCGATAGATACGATGCTAGTGTTGGGATTGAATCGACGGAAAATATTGTGGACCATTAGTGCTCTTTATTTATTTTTGCAATAATGGTAGTATATTTAAAATAAAATAGAAAAAACAAAATACCACGGGTATTTGGTGCCGATTTTTGACTACCGCAACCACAGGTGCTTTAACCTTATTTACATATGTAGTTAGCCGGTTGGTTTCCGGCAGAGTAGAAATAAGACCACTCCAAGTCTTCCCGTGGGTGTCGTAGAAGGCGACTTAGGAAACAAGCTAAACAAAGCTTATAAACATCAATGAGACCTCTCCAACACGTCTGGCCAGCGTGGAGAGTGTAGGCCAAATCCTCTGGCTGCTCTGGTAGTACAGAGAGTAAAAAAGACCTGATAAAGATATCCAACTTATTAATCTTTAAATTGGCAACGTCAAACAGGCCCCTCAGGCAAAAATATAAATTTTCTTCCAATAAGCAGGTTTGGAAATGGTGAAAGAGAATATACTTGAGAACATCTTCTGCCGTTTCAACCCCTACTTCCCTCAGCATCGTCTACCAGTGTACGAAATCAACCCGGCAGACCCCCAAGATGTTAATGTCAAATTAGGTAAGTAGTCTGGTTTTTTAAATTGCCTTTTGCATAAAACTATAAATATAATACTATGGAAGCACAAGGAAAAACAAAAAATAAAGGATAATTTTTGGTTTCCCATACAAGTTGACCCAACAGCTGTTTCGAGTTTGTATGGAAAGCAAAAAATTATTCTTCATATTTCGATATAATGTTCCTTGGGAAAAGTTCTTCAGTATCATGGACTGAATTCACCCTTAAAATAGTTATAGTATATTTTGTTAGACGTTAGGCATATATTTTCTTTTCTGTCGCTTGCTAGAGGGAGAAACAGAGCGGGAACCCCATTTATAGTGCAATTTGATTTGCAGGCGAAAGTAGCGTCAATATGCCGACCACTTTGTCCTTGCTTCTGGTGCTGTTGAAGACCACCAAGAAAGCAATGGATGAAAACCCTAAGCACCGGGCCCTACTACCGTGTCCAGATTCTTACAGCCAAAGGTCAATCTTTCTTTTTTTCCGATCTTACATGCTTGACTGAAAGAAAAAAAAACCCGAAGAATCAACTAGCTCTCTTTTCGAGCAAATCGTAGAAGCGATTGAGGGAACGGGCGATAGTCTGAATCATGTTCTTAGGCGATGCGAGTAGCTACTCATCACTCAGTAGCGGCGTTAGGGTAGGGCGCGGTTTGGCGATCGCCCAGGGCGCCAGATACAAAGGGGCGACAGGGGGCGTTTTTGGGCAAGGGGGATCACAGGTAATAATAAATATATAAATAGCGGCTGATTAATGGCGGCAACTCCTAGACTCTTATTTGTATGCATATTGTAAACGAAGGGAGAAAGGGGGTGGGCCCTTCCTCCCTTCGTTTACAATGGGGTGGCAAATTTTAAGAATTCTATATCGTACTTGCACCCCTCCCCCCCGTCGGCAGAAATAAATCCTATAAGATTGAAGCCTAACTCTGGTTAAGCTGGTAAAGCTAGCTATTCCCTTTTTAGACCTTCACGCCCACTACCACGCTGACGAAGCTTTTGGGTCTAACGGCTTCAGGCTTTGCCTACCCTGTTAGGGATAAAGGCGTGGCATCGGCGGTCGCCATTGGGCATAGAAGTTTGGAAGTAGGTATAATGTCCAAGAGATCGAGGCGCAAGATAGCTAAATAAAAAATTGGAAAACACTTATAAAGACTTGTCGATGCCGGTATGTCTGTCGAAGTATAGATCATATACTTGCCAATCAGCTGCCATTGCTAATGGTATATTAATATTTTTTTTTAAAATTGACCAAGTTGCGGCCGTCCGTGGTGATCGCACAATCCTGCGTTTACTAAAACCTACGAATAATAAATTCCCTAGAATTGTAACGCTCCTATATTCACCGCTTCGATTCTGATTCCATTTACACAAACAAACTAACAGTAATAACAACGCAACACTCAAACACACACATAGACAAATGTGCATGCGATTGGTCGCGACAAGGTCACGCTTCTCGGGTGGGAGCGGTCACCGCAACGAGCGGTGAGGTACAACGCGTGGCTTAGGTACATTTTGCATAACACTCTACAGATGTCAAGTATGGATTATTAAAATGTTTATGAAAGGTGAAAGGAGAAAGGTTCTTCATCTGAACGCGTTCCCAGTTGCATCTTTAGCTATTCTGCTTCAGAGCCTTGGGTGCGCTTTTCCGCTTTTTTTTTCTAAATATAATATATATGCATATCAATGCTCTGGTCACCCAAGGATGGCAAAAATCTAGCAAGAGTGAAGAAATAACTGGAACAATTTAAACGATTTGGTTATAGTTTTACGACCGGCCGCCTGACGTCAACCCTCCTTGGGAATGCTATTGTAGCACGAGCTTTAAGAGCAATTTTTCCTTTAGTCGCCTCTTACGACATCCACATGAAGAGATGGACTGGTCAGTTTTCACCGTTGGGTATACGCCGTCTGCGCCCTTGGTCATCGCAAACCAGTTTTTTCCTGCAACTTGCCAGACCCACATAGCCACTATGCATACCGGATCTATGTTATAATAGTGCCAATTTCAGGTGTTTCCTGTGGGCATACAGATACGAATGCCGAGCAAGGGAGCACAGCCACGAGCGGATAACTCTCACTATCATCATAACCGTGCTGCTGAAATGTTTCGGAGATCGACTGCTCATGTTCTCGACGTTCTTGATGCCTGGTTAGTTACACCCGACAGTTATGAATATTTTAACATAGTCGTATCTACTAGTGACGTCTACGAACAATAACAATAATTCTCTAGAATCGTAACTAATCGCGAAAAATCATTCCACGCGATATGTACCGCGGCGGGCGGGGCTTAAAATATAAACAGCGCGGCGCGACAGTTCGCCGTGACACTCGAGTCGTGCGGTTGCGTCGCAAGAAGTTTCCTTTGAAAATATTGCTGTGTTTTTGCGATAATTGATTAATTAAAAATGCCGTCATATGCCGTGAAGTGGTGTAAAAGCCATACATACATGAAACAACATACAACAAAACAACAACATATAAACATTTTAATATTGTACCTCACCGTTCGTGGCGTAGACCACGGCCGGCCGGCTCCCCGAAGCCAGCTGATCGACCGACACGACGCGTACGTGACCTTGTCACGACCAATCGCATGCATCTTTGTCTATGTGTGTGAGTGTTTCGTTGTAATTACTGTCAGTTTGTTTGCGTACTCGTAAATGGAATTAGATTCGAAGCGGTGAATGTAGGAGCATTAAATTTCTAAGGATTATATTTCGATGAGTGACGTCCTAATTCTATGTCAAACCAAATTAGACTTTATCATAATGTCTCAACCCTCAGTGTTCCTTGACTTGACGCGGATACGCAGTAACTTGCCTCTTGCGTACCGCTTTTGGAGTAACCCTACTGTTTACTCTGTATGTAATATAGTCGGAAAGCGATCGATCAGAGCGACCACGACCAGACGGTAGGACGTTTTACCACAGAATTAATAATACGTACAGAAGTCCTACTCAGCAAAGAAATTCAAAGAAATATCAACTCAATGTGGCTAGCGATATGGTTTAATTTAGCTCACGTCAGAACTCAAAACCTTTTCGTAAAGATACCTAAACATCCATTGCAAGCCAATTTCATTCTTATTACTCTAGACATACGATTCGTATAACTGAATTTACCACCCGGAGGGGCCGCCTGCGCGCATAGTAATAATGTAGGTACATTTTCGATACCTAAACGGGGAGTAAGTGACATACTCGTAAGCCTGGTTTTACTGTCTTTAAAGCACGATAAACCGTGTTAAAACAATTTATTTATTTATTACTTACACTTTATTGTTCGAAATTAAAAAATAAACTTTCCATATTTGAAAAACGATGTTTTTATCCCAATAAAATATTTGGGACTAAAGTCACTGGCTGAGGATAGACAAATAAAAAGAAAACTTCATGGGAATAAAAAAAAAACTAAACACGAATTTAATTCTACATAGATTTGTATGAGTGTATGTATGTATGTATGTGTGCAGTCATGTGATGATGGGAGTGGTGAATGTCTTCCTGTAATAATTAGGGAATAAAGAAGCTAAAGGTAAACATGTTTATAGACGTGATGTCGTTGTCGGTGCTGACCGAGGTTCCTCTCCGCAACGACTGGACGCGAACCGTCAACTTCAACACGCAGCAGTCTGACGTGCAGTTTAAGAAGCTACTAATCCAGCTGTCCGTCGAGTGCATCAAAGTGTTCCCTTATAATAAATACGTAAGTCGGTCACTCAGTTTACACGCAGTTTCTTTTCGCTAACTAATTTACGCGTCACTTTTTTTCCAGTAGCTTTTTGACAAAATTAACACCAAATGTAGCCAAATGTAAAAAATCTATCGACTGTGTCTTGTTTTGTTCTCCGCCTTATTAGGCGGGCGCGTTGCTTTTTTCTTTTTAAGTGGAAAATAGTGACGCGTTAATTAGATAGAGAAAAAGAACTAAGTAGAAGATGACCGAAGTAAAACCTTTCTGGTGTTCTGTTCATATAATAAAGTACATATTTACTCCGCGAGTGTACAAGTTGTCTGATAAAGTAATACCTATATTTACAAGATGCCTGAAGGCATATGGCATACTCGTAGCTTAATCATGGCCTGGACCAACGGTTTAACATTCCTTCCGAAGCACGGGGATCTCGATATTTTATGTCACTTGAGGTCACCAATCTCTAATGGCGACCACACCCAGGGTTACATAATTATTAAATTTTATACACGGGAATTAACGCAAAACGTACTTTAGTTTAATTTTTCGTGTCATTTCATTCGGATTGCACCGACCGTGGTCTCAACATGACCAGGTAATCATACTGAGACCACGGTCGGAGCCAATAAAAAAGTTACGATTCGCGTTATAACATTTAACAAATTATAGGTTTGTCATCATTTAACAAAATATAGGTTTATCATATTGGTCCATCCTGCTCTGAGAGAAAACAGGCGCCTACTGTGTAGCTTCCAGTCTAGAATTGGACCACTCTATCACTTCGTGAGGACGTCGTAAGGGCTACCAAAAAACTAAGTAAAAAGGAATATCTCGAAGTCAAGACATGCCTAGGGTATGGACGGGCAATATGGAGAAGTTAGGTAAAAAGAATATTTTGAGTCAGGCAGAAAGAGAGAGAATTAGAATTAAGTATCTCTCTTTCTGCCCCTTATATTTGTAAAAGAAATAGCGGAAAAGCGCACTCCGGGCTCCGAAGAAGTATCAAGTTGTCTTATTTCTCTCGGAGCGTCTACTGTCGACAACTTTATATGTAGGGCTCACCTAAAGCTGTGACAGGTGAGACCAGCACTAGGATGAAGACACTTGAAGCCAGCTACAGTAACAGTGATTTACTTTACCCAAAAGCTTGTTAAATTTTTAGATGGTAGAAGCCCGCCACTGGATACTGGGTCTGATGTACCTCCTTGACCCAGGGCTGTGCTACCTGCGGGCCCGGTGGTCGCAAGCGCTGTTTGCAGAGCTCCGCAAGACGGCCCTGCAAGCCCTGGTGTGCATATTGCATTATGCTCCTCATGACTTGGCCAAGAAATATGGGTTGTTTCGGAGGTGAGCCATTTTTATAACACATTGGTTAGTCATAAATAAGATATTATGAGCTTTGTTTTAGCGAGTCGGAGTGGCTGATATTTAAACACAATCACTCCCCTGTCATTAGCCGAATTCAGGTCGTCTATTGTACAAGGGGTTGGGCAGCTGGGGCATGATAGTAGGTGGGTCATGGTTATATTAAACAGTTTCACAGTTGCATCGATTGTTTTTTGATAAACCCCATGACTCGAAGATAAGACCACAGAGTAAATAATACTAACGTACAGAAGTCTCACTCAGCAAAGAAATTCAAAGAAATATCTACTCAATGTGCCTAGCGATATGGTTTAATTTAGCTCACGTCACAACTCAGCACCTTTTATTCTTATTACTCTGGACAAACGATTCGTATAACTGAATTTACCACCCGGAGGGGCCGCCTGCGCGCATAGTAATAACGTAGGTACATTTCCGATACCTAAACGGGGATAGACACAGGCCTGATAAGACTCAGCTACTTCAATAATTAGGAGGTATTGTGATCAATGACAAGTGACATTATTTTGTGACTTTTTATGTATTTTGCTTATATTAGTACAAAATAATTGATTTTTAAACCACATCCTAATTTTAGCGTAATGGTGGCCGAGAAGATGCAAAAAAGAAATAAAATAGTGATGGGTTGCTAGCCGCATCACCTATTAACGTGGTTTGCATTTTCGTTCTCAATTCCTCGATCAGCTTTTACGATCTGCGCGGGAAGAGTAGCAGCTAAGCCATTTTAAGGTTTTTCTGTTCTCCCTGACCAGCCGGCGCAAGATCAAAGTTTTATGTGGTAGATAGTACTGCGAGGCCCTTTGTCTAGTAAAAAAAAAAAAATTGGTTGCCTGTAAAGTCGGTATACGGGCGAAAGTTTTACGTGACAACGACTTCACTCCACTTCACTCCAAACTTGACTTCCACTCGGGCATGGTAAGCCCGCCTAAGAGCGAGAGAGACAGACATAAAAAGTGAAAGGCACGCGTGCCTCTCACTCGCTCTCATTGTGAGCGCATAACGTGAGCGGAGCGTAACGCAGTTTCTTGAAGTGTCACCCGGCTAACCAATTTATAAGACGTTGTCACGTCAAAAAAGCGCTTTCAGGGCATTAGGCGTCCTCAAAAAGGTTATCCTTTATCCTTAAAAAGGTTTCACATGTCCCTGCAGACCGCGAGGCCGTAGGGGTGGCCTACGTCGTCGCCTACGCCTAACGCCGCCGCCTCTGTATGTAAGTGCCTTTATTGTGAAATATGCTGACCGGGCGCCTTATGCCCCCCCCCCCCCCCCCGGTCCTACATTGAATATGACTTTAACTCATGGCACTTAAGAATTCCCTTACTATATATTTTTTTTAATACAAACGTAGTCTAGTTTTCATTTTTATATGACATGGCAGATTTTGGCAATACTTTGTAATTTCATATATCTAGTTTTCTATACTCGACAATATATGAACTTGAAAGAAAATATAAGGGTATCTGAGGTATGGTCCTTCCATAAAATTTGAAATGGTAGGTAAAGTTTACTTATGTTTATTTCCCACAAATACCAATGACCATTTGTAAATTTTACTAGTATACCTAATGATTTTGTACCATTACTCTTTGATTTTCCTCTCTCATCTCGAGGATGTAAACAACCAAAAATATCTCATCCATTGCCACACGCCGCTGATTTATTACTACTTTTTAGATGCTCGACCTATTAGTCCATACTAATAACCATTACACTATTTTAAGCTCTCCAGTTCGCTCGTAGATGCTCTGTCTGGTATTACACAAAGAAATTGGATGAAACTAGAAGTAACTTCGACGCGAACACGTATTGGCAATGCTTGAAAATTCTTACAAATACGCATGGTCCTACTCGTAGTATATAGTGCGCGATTCTACTTAAGGCCCTGTCAGTTCAGAGCTAAAAAACTGGGAGTGTTTTAAAAAATCACTATAATTAAACTAGTACAGTTTATTCCTCAAAATGTTTACATAAGAATCTCTACAGACACTCACAAACAAAATCCAAAACATGATTGAGCATTTTTGGCTCGATAGAAACAAATCACAAACATACTCGTACCTCCTACCTACCTAAAAAACACTGCGAAATATCGTCGAGCACGGCTCCGGGTCTTTCTTCGCTCTCGACGAATATTTCACTGTGTTATATTTTTTTGTATTATATTTATAATTTTTTTTTGTAGCTAAAACGACTACATACGAGTTTAGATAATACATTTTTTGGTATAATTTTCATATAAAAAAGTGATTGTATAAAATAGTAACATGTATTATAACGGTAAATTTAGAGGTATGTTTGTGATTTTTTTCTATCGAGCCATTAATGCTCAATCGTGTTTTGGCTATTGTGGGTAAAAAAGGGTCTGTAGAAAATCCTTAAGATTTTTATGTAAATTTTTTGAGGAATAAACTGTAGTAGTTTAATAACAGTGATTTTTCAACAACACGCACAGAATTGCAAATTGTGAACCCATCTCGCCTTAACTACATTCTCAGTTTAAAATAAAAAATTCTTACCAGTTTTTATTGTAAAGCCTAATAACTTATCAAGCCAAATGTAATAAGCCCAAACTCGATGGGGTTGCGTTTATTACAAAGTTCCTATTGTAAAGTGTCACTTGTCATTGATCAATGATGATCATATCCATTTTCAAAGTGATTTTAGATTTGTTATTTTAGAAAAACTGTTAATTTGACTCCAAGAAACTATGACGTCACGGTTGTGTTTTTCGTACAAATTCCATAGAAAATGTTTATTTTGACTTTTAGAAAGAAGTTACTGATTTGACTTGTTGGAAACTAGCGAAAATACTGGAGCGGTAAGGGATTTTTTGTCGCGGTTTTTAGGGTTCCGTACCCAAAGGGTGCAAAGGTGCGGGACCCTATTACTGAGACTCCGCTGTCTGTCCGTCTGTCCATCTGTCCGTCTGTCCGTGTGTCACAGGGCTCTATCTCTTGAACCGTAATAGCTAGACACTTGAAATTTTCACCGATTATGTATTACTGTGGCCGCTATAACAACAAATACTAAAAATAAAAAAAGTGAAAAATTAAAGGGGGTCGCCATACAAAAAACGTGTTTTTTTAGCGTTTTAAAACATTGTCACAGGCCGGACACTCCTAAGGTACGCGCAATATGCGTCGCCCAGGCGTCCCCGTTCCCCGTCCCCGCACCTCTCCCCCGTATTCGCCTCGATTTCTCACGTTGGCCGTCAAGAACCGGGGGAGAGGTGCGGGTGCGGGGAACGGGGACGTATATTGCGCGTACCTTAGAAGAGTCCCTTCTGTTTACTCTTACTGTATTCTGTGACATTGTACGGAACCCTTCATGTACGAGTCCAACTCGCACTTGCCCGTTTATTTTTAACCGCGATCTTCACCTGCCCCGTATTTTCTTATAATTTGCTAACGTGCCGCACGCGCGTCCTTGCCAGGATTCTGTGGTACATCGAGTGGTACTCGGAGCAGCCCTACGAGTTGCCTGTGCTGTACTGGTGCATGCGGCTGCTGCAGATGGCCACCTACGAGAGAGATACGCCGGAGCGACGCGTGTCTATCAGGAACCTCTTCGACACTCATGGTGTCATTATTCTGATGCGTAAGTGGTGGCTTTTACGTAATTAGAAGCAAACTTTTAGAACATACAGGCCCGACTTCGTCACGTTGCTAAAATGGCACTTTTCAAACAAAAAAGCTTCACTAAAAACGGTCTAACCGTTTAGAAAATATAGTGAGATAAATAGACACATAGATACACATGACAAGGGCCATTTGTGAAAAGGATTGCTTTAAGAATACTCTTGAAAAACCAACACAATGTTTTAATAACTAGGTAGGTTAGGTATACTTTTTGTATTCCATGGGTATACTGATAGTTCATTTGTTGAAATGGCGTGTATGCCGTCGGCGCTCCACAAAGGCCGCGTCTTTGATAAAGCCGACGCTGCTTTTCGGCACGCCGACGGCATTCCATTCCAACCAATTGAACTAATGGACAATATGGATTGACTCAGACAAGCAACTTTCCTGTTATTTTTATAATTTGAATTTTTTTCTACTAATGGAACGGTCAGTAGATTTATTTAAAAAGCGCAAAACCAAAGTAACATTTTTTTCGTATTTTAAAATTTATTTCCTGACCCACTTTTTTAGATCTGTGCAACACACTCTTGGCCCAAAAGACTCCACCAATGGAGAAAAGCCAAGCAATCATAGCTCTAAGCCTCCGAATGCTGGCCAGCGCAGTACAGTTCCACCAGAGGGTGACCTGCTGCGTGTACCCCCACATTAAGTGGCCGTCCTCCGTCAACTCGGTGGCGGCTAAGATGATGGATGTCGCCATTTATTCCTTGGAGAGACATTATATTATCAGCGATAGGTGAGGCTTAGACAATATTTTTCTATTTTACCTACATTTTCTTAAATAAAAAAAAAACAAGGAAAAAATTACACTATGACTAAATTAGGAAAGTTTAGACGGAGGTAAGCAAATCTTTGGATTTTTTTAAAACTAGGGCAACAGGGCTGCAAGACGGTCTTTTGGCATCGGCCAAGTATGGCAAATTATGTTATTGAGATATGCCGACAGATGGCGTTGTTCGATTGTGCGAAGTCCCGTTGTGCAGTTGTGCGAAGTCCAGCTGAACTTATGGACTCGTAGCCGTACTAGGAACGCATAAATTCAAGGAGACATCTTTGATACGCTTATTCTGGGGTTAGCTCAATCTGTGTGATTGGTCCTATTCTATTATGAAGAAAAAAGCATATTATCTAATATTGTGCTCTGGAACCTCACTTAGATTGCAGGCAGGATCCATTAGATGGCGTTCATCAGTTTGCGTCATTCCCTGAAACTCTCCACGTTACATGTTCTCGTACTAGGAACTCATAAATTCAAGACAATATAATATTTAAAAGGAAAAAAGCATACCATCTATAAATATTGTGCTCTAGAAACTAGAACCTTACTCAGGTTGCAGGTTGCAAACAGGATCCATTAGATGGCGATAATCAGTTTGAAAAATTCCCTGAAACTCTCCACTTTACATGTTCTCGTACTAGGAACTCATAAATTCAAGACGATATAATATATGTAAGATTATCTTGTACTGCATAAATTATGTGTTGATATGAGACGAAGATTTGGTTAGCCTAAAGAAGAGCCAAATACACTTGCTACGCATGTAAAGAAAGCCACACCTAACCTAATAGCCAGGGGAAGACTCAAAAGTGTACCTTTTCCTCTATCACAGCCCTCGTCGGTCCAACTTTTCATGCTAGTCTGGAAAAAAAGAAAAAAACGAAGAATGTATTAGCTGCCGCTACTCCCGCGCAGATCGTAAAAATCGATCGAGAGAATAGGGAATATAAAAATAAATTATTTTGTGAGTACTGATATTAAAATAAAGTCACAAATGTTAATACCGGGTCCTACTACCGTGTCCAGATTGTTACAGCCAAAGGTCAATCTTTCTTTTTTTCCCACTCACATTATTAAAATCTCACCCGTGGGTTAGAATAGGATCACTCCATCTCTTTCTGTGGATGTCGTAAGAGGCGACTAAAGGACTAAGCACAAACATCTCGTGCTACAATTGCATTCCCAAGGAGTTGTAAAACTTTTCGCACAAAAACATTCCCAAAGAGGGATGACTTCAGGCAGGCGGCCGGTCGTAAATATATAGCCAAATCATTTAAACTGTTCCGGCTATTTCGAAGATTATATTTAGAAGAAAAAGTGGGAAGGCGCACTCCGGCCTCCGGAGTAGCACAACTGAGGATGCAACCGGGAACGCGCTTAGACGAAGAAGAAGAAGACTCACATCCACTTTGAACGTGATTTTAGATTTATTAATGCAGAAAAAAATTACATGACGTCACAATCCGGTATTTCATACAAATCCCATTAAAATGTTTGTTTTGTCGTTAAAAAAAGTATCTGATTTGAGTTTTTAGAAACTAGTGGATTTGCTAAAATTTGAATTATGTCAATAGGAGATTGTGGCTAGCAAACTCGCTTGCAACGGCTATTTCCATTCCCTTTATTTTCACGCCCACCATGACGCCAAGGAGTTCGAGAAATCTACATCGCATTTCGTCATATATTTATTTATTAAATAAACAGTTGAACTTGATTTAAAGAACGCACTATAAAATAATTAAGCCTCAGGTTGCAGGATCTGCTGATAGATGGCGTTGTTCGGTATTCCAAATTCCTGAAACTAACCTTACTTACCAGGGGTGGGTACTAGGAACGCATAAATTAAAGGAGGTAGGTGTGTAGGTTCTTTTATGGGTATTTTTGCGTACGCAAAAATATCAAGTATTCATTGAGATTTTGTGTGTATAACTTCCCCATTCAATTATTTTTGCGTATATATTTATTTAGCCTCATTACCATCGATTTTATAGCTGAAGGGGTAAGCAAATGGCCTTGAAGTGTGAAATAAATTGTTAACTCGTAAATATGGTGAAATTTTTCCATATTGCTCTTCGTCATGCACTAGATATCCTTTTAAATTATTTTATAAACATCATAAGGAGACCTCCTTAACCCGTCTGGATAGCGTGAGAGTGTAGGCCAAATCCTCTGGCTGCTCTGGCCAAGTATGCCTCTGGTAGTACAGAGGGTCGTCCTCCTACAGTGGTGACTAAATAAACGGGCAAGTGCGAGTCGGACTCGTACATGAAGAGTTCCGTACCACCGTACAATGTTTTAAAACGCTGAAGAAACACGTTTCCTGTATGACGACCCCCTTTAATTTTTAACTTTATTTTATTTTTAGTATTTGTTGTTATTGTGGTCATAGTAATACATAATTGGTGAAAATTTCAAGTATCTAGTTAATGCCATTATGAAGATCAAGTTAAAAACGCTGAAAAAAACACGTTTCTTGTATCACGACCCCCTTTAATTTTTAACTATTTTTTATTTTTAGTATTTGTTGTTATATCTGCCACAGTAATACATAATGGGTGAAAATTTCAAGTGTCTAGCTATTACAGTTCAAGAGATAGAGCTCTGTGACTGACGGACAGACAGACGAACAGACAGACAGAAAGACGGACAGACAGCGGAGTCCCAGTAATAGGGTCCCGTTTGCACTCTTCGGGTACGGAACCCTAAAAAGACCTGTTGATGATGATGATGGCCGGTGATACGTTAAGGTGAAGGGATAAGCAAATGGCCTTGAAGTGTCAAATAAATTGTTAACTTGTAAATATGGTGATATATATGTACATATTTCCATATTGATCTTCGTCATGCACTAGATAGCCCTTTAAATTATTTTATGAACCACCGTTGAAAGTATTTACATTAGTCCGTCTAGCTTTAAAACTTGCCTCCGCCAAAAGTGGCCACGGCAAGTCTTAAAGCTAGACGGATCACCAATAATAGTTTCAACGGCAGTTAATAAAATAATTTAAAAGGATATCTAGTGCATGACGAAGAGCAATATAGAAATTATCACCATATTTACGAGTTAACAATTTATTTTACACTTCAAGGCCATTTGCTTACCCCTTCATCTTTCTTTTTTTGGAAATACCTAAAATTATTTTTATGATTTCAAACACCGAGAGATGGGCAGTGCAATTCAATCCACCCGGGTAACTCGGGTTATAACGGGTGGTTTGGGTTATAAGCCGGTTTTAACCCATTATCACCCAAATTGATGGGTGAAAACAGGTTATGCTAAAAGTATTTATTACGGTTAATTTTTACGAGAAAATCTCATAGTAAATAATATTTTACAGCTTTCCAAATATGTAGGTACTTTAATTATAGTTCGTATCATATGCACGTAAAACTTTACTTTAAGCTTTACTTTTACTTGAATTAAAAAGATCTTCACAGATCAAAAAATTGTTTGGCGGAAATAAAATAAAACTCAAAAATAAAATCAACGTTTTGCAATTTTTAACAACTGTTTACATAATAATCAACTTCTATAATATACAAAAACAATAAATAATACTAGAATTATTCAGAATGACACGTTTTGTAATTTCCTACATTAAAATCAACTCTATATAAAATATCTCATCTTGAAATAATTGACTAATTTTGATTTTTTTATATTAAAGTCAACAATACTAAGTATCCTCATCGCATTTATTTTTAATGGCATTAGGTAGGATATTTAAATCTTCGGTCAAATAAATAATTTTAACATTAGAGGAGACAACTATGATGTAATATTATAAAGTACTATTATATTTTAAATTTACCATTGCATATTTACTATATTTGTAATTTTAAAATTACGTAAGTAAATAAGAAATTATTAAAAACAATATTTACTTTTCACCCGGTCAATGGGTGGTTTGGGTGGATTGCAATGGGTGATAATTGGGTTTTAACCCACGACTGGGTTTTAACCCCGGTTTTAACCCGGGTGGTTACCCAACTTACAAAAATTGAATCGACAAAAACGTCCATTGAATAAATAACTCAGTACCTACCTTTTAAATATAACAAAATAAAGAAACTCATAATAGGTATGTATAGGTATTAACCCTGAAAATATTACACTCCTTGTTTAGGGCAGTTGTAAAAATACTCCTACTAAGTGTGTATATCGTGTATCCAGTAGGATCCACTAGATGGTGTTGTTCGTTTTCAAACACCCTGAAACTAACCCTGCTTTACAGGGATTCGTAATAGGAACGCTTAATTTCAAGGAGGTATCTTTGGTGCGAGTGTATTGCATAGGTATACACTACACCAGTTAACAGTGGGCCAAAAACATGGGCCAAAAAGTGGTAAATCTTTAATTTGTTTTGTTTTGTTGAACTAAGGCAGCAAAGGACCTAAAATTTTATCTATTCTTACTGACCATTGATGAACGCGGCCGGCTCACGGAGAGATTTGTGAAGCTCGAGTTGCTTTTTGTATGTTAACCATCGATAAGAAATGAAATTTGCATATTCCTGTGACAAAAAGTGATATCTTGTTCGCTAAGCGTTCGAACAAGCTTTATATAACCTTCTCAGCTACTCTTCTTTCAGCGATCTCTCGGTGTAAGTATAATCTAGTCTAGTAGATTATATTAGTACTACCTAGAGGTATATGTTACCGAGTGCCAGTTTGTCATTAGAGCGGCAATGGTGTTTAATATTGGTAAATATACGAGTAAAACCTGGGCTTTAATAAAATAAATAAAATTTATTTCTGTACCATGGTATAACATTGACAATTTGTGATCGGGATCTCCATAATTACCTAAGTTAGGAGATTCCGCTCTTCACAACAGTGTGTACAACAAAAACTTTAAGATCCGCTAGATGGCGTTAATCGGTTTGCAAAATACCTGAAACTCACCACGTTACATGAGCTCGTACTAGGATCACATAAAATTACAGAGGTAATTTTTTGTGCATATTTGCGGACTTTACCCCACAGCTTCACCCTACTTGATGTATTCCTACAGGCCCTACAGCTGTGTTTAAATTGATGTGTGTTGAGCTTTGACACGTAGGTATACTTACCTATGCTCGCTATCTATAACTTCAAAATATACTGATACATATCTTAAGGGTAGATTCATTCCTTGACACTGAACAACTTTCCCTAAGGAAAATACATGGAATAAAATAAAATGCTTTCTATACAAACTCGGATTAGCTGATCGGTCAAGTTGTATGGCAGGTCAAAAATTATTTTTCATATTTCGATATAAGTATGTTCCTTAGGGAAAGTTGTTCAGTATCATGGACTGAATCAAGCCTTAAAATAGTTTCAGTGTATTTTGTTAGACCCAGTATACGATTGTTTCACTAAAATGTATATTTAGGACTATGTCTTGGGACTCAGTACATTCAATACTCCAATGAAAGTTTTTACTAGCAAAGCACATCGTCTTTCAATAAAACTCCGTCGATCCATAAGCCCTAAATATTTTTCAAATGTGACTTCTTTTTTCTTCATGCGTAATTAGTGCCTATAGGGTTTCCCTATGATAGAAGTACTAAGTCATATAAAACATTTAAGCTCGCTCAATGTGCTATGGAGAGGCCTATGCTCGGTGTTTCTCTTCGTGATCGAAACAGAAATGGGGAAATTCGTAGAACAAAAGTCATTGACATAGCACAGTGGATTAGCTCGTTGATGTGGTAGTGGTCGGGACACATATCTACACGAACCGATGGTCGACAGGGCAAATAGGTAAGCGACCATGTCCTGGCAGGCGAAGCATTGTACACTCACCCACAAGGTGGTCAGACGTCCTGACCGAAGGGAAAGCGCTGGATGCAGTCCGCTCTAGATCGGTAATTTTGGAAATCCTCGGGAGAGGCCTATGTCTAGCTGTGGACGGTATGCGGCTGAAATGATGATGATGGAAGTAAAAAAAGGTATGTATACGAAACTCTTTTTATTTGAAAGGAAGCTTGCGATTAAATACATTCATTCATTTTTAATGCTCTCGACAATTTAAGCCCTGGTCTCAATAGCACCGGCGTTGTACTCATACAAAACTCCATATGTGTAAATAATACGTAGGTTTGCGACGTTAATAGGTATACTAGGTAACTGTATCAGGTATCTGTACAGGATATTGTCACATGCATGTATCACTAAATAGGCATGATGACTGAAAACTTATTTTTGGCCCAAGATAAAATATATTGTACACATATTTTTCTTTTCTCTGAGAAACAATAAATGACGAAGATGTGAAGATTTAAATGCGCTGTGCATTTAAATTCCGCATGGCGTCACGCTTTCGTACGATTTTTACACATTGGTGACGTCACAAATCCCCACTCTGGAACTTAGATACTCTGTATCTTTTTGTGAATTTTTACTTTTTTGATAAAAATATTTGTACATTATTTTTGGATAATCTAACTAACTGACTAATTAGAATAATACTTTTCTGACCCAGACATCATCCCTATTCACTAAGGTCATAGAATACAAGAGCACAGGCACACAATACACAATTGCTGAACAAGGATAATGTTTTTAACACGTTGAATGCCCAATTTAAATGCAGGTTGTTTCATTTAGGCCATGGGTGACGGGCCGGCTCACCGGTGAGCCAAGCCATGTTGTTCCGTTCAGGTCGTGGTCACCGGTGACTGATCGCAGGGCTTCGATTCAAACGTGATTTACAGGGCGAGACACAACAATAGCTTGCAAAAACGTTAGTAACCTTATATGATAATAGAATCGGCTTGGTTCTTTTGAGTATCGGTATCGGTAGACACTTAGGTAGGATATATTTGCAGTTTTCATCAAGTCATTATGGTTGTACTGAACTTACATAGTGATGGTATATTTAATTGATTAATTTTTTGCAATTTTTCCTTCATCTGTGCTAAGACGTTGCGCGTTGCTTCACGTTCACGGGAAGTAGGTATGTACTTTGTCTGTAGGTTTTGATTCTCTTGCGAGTGTCGATTTGCGGCATAAACTGCTGTAATTGATTGCGTTGGTTTAGAAGTTTGATTTTTCACAGCTCCAAGGGACAGTACAGTAGACTTGAGTATTTGATATGAATTTCAGCTTGATACCTCCACGCGTTCCTGAGAAAAATGTCTTAATAAAATAGGGACCCATAAAATAAAACAAACATACTTAGTTGCTTGACGGCACAAATTGGGTATTTTGGTGGGTCAAAAATAAATTATTTGGTACTGTTAATAGAATAAAACGTCACAAAATAATGCCACTTGTCATTGATCACATCCACTTTGAACGTGATTTTAGATTTATTAATGCAGAAAAACTATTTGACTCCAAGGAACTATGACGTCATAAATCGATATTTTATCTAAATCCCATAGAAAATGTTTGTTTTTGACGTTTCAAAAAAAGTATCTTATTTGACTTGTTGCAAAATAGCGTATTGTTCACGTTTACGGTGAATTGGTTCCAGGTGGCTGATTTCCCTGATGAACTTCATATGGGAGGCGATCATATGGAACAATGATTACAGACGGACGTTTTTAGCCAGCAACGGGGTCTACACGCTTCTGGATCTTATAACTGTGAGTCTGACATGGTTTATTGACCGAGCGAAGCGAGCCGAGCGAAGGGTCACAGTTTCGAGATCCATTGACCAAAAATTATTTTGTCCCTCTGCCTGTTCTCGCCCACTGGTAGCATTTTTCAACCGATTTTGACGAAAATCGGCACAAAAGTTAATGATTTTTGATTTGGGGGAGATGTAGGGGAGGGGGGAAAGGGGGAACTTTGCTGTAGTATTATTTATTGACGGATTTCAATCAAATTTGAGAGCCACAATAAGGACTTTTTTTTTTCATTCTACACAAGATGTTGCATAAATGCAACAGATGTTGGTCTTTCGAATTATCTAACCATTACTAATCTTGTGTGTTTATGTTATCGTAGTAACATTGTCTAAAAGAAAGAAATCAAACTCTTTTTATATTTGTGATTCATGTCCGTCCGTAATATACGAGTACCTAACTACCTAACTGTTTTTGTCGGTGTCAGCGTCTTGTAACATCATCATGACGTACGAGTATAGCATGTTATTGCATGAATCCGAGTCCCCTTAAGGTAGAGTTTTCTATACAAACGTTGTCTAGCTTTTATTTTGGAATGGCATGTCAGTATTCGGCTGTATATTGTAATTTCATAGAAGTCTCCCCGTGTGGTTCCGGGTCAGAACAGGACTACTCCATCTCTTCCTGTGGATTTCATAAAAAAGTCCGGTCGTAAAATTATAGCCGAATCATTGTAGCTGTTCCGGCAATTTCTTCTCCACTTCGCAAGGTCTTTGGCATCCTTGGGTGACCATTGACGTGCATGTTATATTTGGAGAAGAAAAAGCGGGAAAGCGTACCGCGGGCTCCAAAGCAGTACAGCTAAAGATGCACCTTCGCTTAGACGAAGAAGATTGTAATTTCAAAGAAGAACTTTCAAGTTCATATTTTAACTGTTAAAACCAGATGCTTAGCTAGATATAATGCAATTTCTTTAAAATCACAAAATCTTGCCGAAATCTGGCATGTCGTTTTAAAATAAAAGCTAGTCTACGTTTGTATAGGACAGTGATTTTGTCTAGGGTAAGACCCTTTTGATGGCAGGTTTTTACACAGGGCTGCCGGGGTAAATATGGACTATTGGAGTTCGCTCCAGGGAAACGGTCTTGTAATTCAAACCGTCTTATTATTATAAAAGGGGGACAGACTTAAGTAGGTCATCATCATTATTTATTTATTTATTTATCATCATCAGGTCTTTTTTAGTCTCCACTGCAGGAGCACGACCCTCTCTGTACTACCAGAGCTATATATTAGACAGAGCAGTCAGAGGATTTGGCCTAAACCCTCCACGCTGGCCAGACGGGTTGGAGAGGTCTCATTGATGTTTATAAGCTTTGTTTAGCTTGTGCTTCCTAAGTCGCCTTCTACGACATTCATGGGAAGGCATGGAGTGGTCCTATTCTATTCTGCCGGGAACCACACGGCTTCGGTTCAATCATTATCCGCCCAAAACAAGAAGATCTCCTACAATATGTTACCCTCTCTATTGTCACTTTCAACTTCATTTGGATGAATATAAAGCCAAGGCCTAAAGTTACTCTGCGTTTTATATGACGGAAAACGCCTAACTATTTATATTGTGCTATAATAATTTTAAACAAAGAACAAGCGACTTCAATTTTTGGTCTTCTTCAACAGTTCCACTTCACAAAAACTCAATCCTGAATGCAAATGCTTGATATCTTGGCAAAAACATCAAAATCACTGTATGTGTGCATGGAATATTAGAGGGGTTCCCTCGATTACTTAAGGACCCCATCATCAAATATTCACCTGGTGACAACGGGACCAACTTGCATAAACCTAAACACTTTCAAACAAAAAAAAATTCTAAATCGGTTCAAAAACGGAGAAGTTATGGGAAACATAAATTAAAAAAAACGAAGCTCCTTTTTTGAAGTGATTTAAAAATAGAACAACTATGAGTAGGTACATTATCGCGTTACCACAGAATATATAAGAGGCGTTACTTTGGACAGATGGTGAGGCCGCCAGTGCAGTGCATCGCCCTTGCTTTGGTGTGCGACGTGGCGCGCGCCGGGGATGCGGTTGGGCAGCTGGTCACCTGGAGGGCCAACTACGGGGCCTCAAATGCCGTAAGACTCAAGGACCTCTCGCAAATCACTTCCCAACATTTCCCTAAATCTATACTACAATACAACCTCCGTAGCGTAATGGTTAACACGCTAGATCGCCAATCCAGAGGTTCTGGGTTCAATCCCCTACTTGGACAAGCGGGAAAATGGCCTTTTTCTAATTGCCCTGGTTTTAAGGAGCTTTTCTACGCATTTTTGCGGAAAACGGCCACATTTGGAAAAAATGCTAAGAAAAGCTTAATAGGGCCTAATGTCAATAATCTAAATTTTGCTCCCGCTTCCACGCACACAAATTTACCCTAGCCGAAGCGAGACAGCGAGCCATGCGGGGCGTCGGGAATCGCGTCAATGAGGCTGGTTCTGGTTTTGAGGTTTTTTTCGTTTTACAAAAAATATTTAAGAGTTATTTAAAAAGTAAGACATATGATCACTGCCTTATGTTTAATACAATTATAATCCAAAGTAACAAGTGCTAATTTATTGTATTTCCTAAATACTTTCTGTTTTAGTATAATTCTGAGGTGATTTGGAGGCAACTTCGCAATGTTTTTCTATCGAGAAAATTTTAAGCAATTGTGTTTTCGAAACTTATTATGTTTAGAGTTAGTCCTGAACTTTGTTGTGTTTTTATTTCAAAATGAGTATTTCGTTAATATTGATAATATTTAAGATCGATAATAGATATATAATATAGAATAAGAAGGTAATAGTTGAGAGCCCGTACTAAGAACTTTAGGGTAGTACGGGCTCTTGACGTTCTCACTTTAAACTGTAAACTGTAGTGCATAGAATAGTTTGAAGGGTTATGGCTTCACAAAGACAAAATTTTAAATGATATCTCCTTTTCCTTTGAAATAATTTATTTCAAATGGGGCTAGCACTGGACTTCATATATTTAAATACTTATTTTAATACCTCTCTTATACTCTCTCTAATCATCAACGGGTCTTTTTTAGTCTCCACTGCAGGAGCACGACCCTCTCTGTACTGCCAGAGCCATATATTAGCCAGAGCAGTCTGAGGATTTGGTCTACACTCCCCACGCTGGACGGGTTGGAGTGGTCTCATTGATGTTTATTTATTTATTTAAAAACTTTATTGCACAAAAATGTTGTACAAGTGGTGGATCTAATGCCATATGGCATTCTCTACCGGTCAACTATAAGACCAAGCAGAAAATATGTGTGGCTGGCGTGATTAAAATATGTATAAAATTACATAATTAAAAAAAAAAATCTGATATTAAAAATGACCTACTAATAATACATAGTATAGATAAAAATAAATAAACAAAACATTAAACGAATATATACCTAAACATATAAACTAATAAATATATATTATACATATACAATAAATACAAAATAATTAAATATATTAGGATGATTGTGCTAGGCTAGGACTGCTGGAAAAACAATTTATGTACCGCCCGCTTGAATGCCATGCGACTGGGAGCCCTTCTGATAGACTCTGGCAGGGCATTCCAAAGCCGGATAGCCTTGACCTGGAAAGAGTTGTCCATGAAGATAGAGTGGTGAGGAGGAATAGCAAGGATAAGAGTGCTAGAGGAGCGAAGTGAACGAGAATGAGTAGAACTGAGAAGGTTGAATTTAGATCTTAGATAGTTAGGGGACTATGGATTGTTCAGGATAGAATAGAGCGTAGATAGAATTTTAGCGTTGCGACGTAAGGGTATTGGGAGCCATGCTAACTGGGAGCGAAATGAAGAAATGTGATCAAATTTACGTAAATTGAAAATGAATCTGATGCAGTTATTGGCCAATCGATCTAATTTAAGAAGGAGAACTTGTGTTAGGCCACAATAACATACATTCAGTAGTCCAGAATAGGTAAAATTAAAGTTTGAGTCAGCGTTATTTTAGTATTGACAGGAAGAAAGTTTTTAAGACGATAGAGAAAGCGCAGCGTGGCAGTTAGTTTGCGACTAACACGGTAACTTGGGTAGTCCAACTTAAGGTGGAGTCTATATGCAGGCCAAGATCCTTCACAGTCTCACTAAAGGGAATGATGGTATTATCAAATTGCTACGGGGAAATACTTTCCAAATTTAATTTAGATACTTTCCGAGAATTGCCTATTATTATTCCCTGACATTTAGCGGGGTTTACAGCAACACCAAATTTTGTAGACCATTCAGCAATACGTCGTAAATCATTGTTAAGCAGAGGAACCGACGAGTCAATGTCACTTTTTTTTAAAAGTTTATAGCTTTGTTCAGCTTGTATTTCCTAAGTCGCCTTCTTCGACATCCACGGGAAGACTTGGCGTGATCCTATTCTACTCTGCCGGAAACCACTCAGTACTCTCTTTAATACTCGATTATAAATAGTATGTAGTATGATGTACAGTCTATATGAACATTATATATGTTTATACTTATGCTTACTACTGCAAAAAAGATGACGGATGAAGAGTTTTTATTGCCAATGGTATAATATGATATGTTGATAGACAGGGACGGGTCGCGCCGCGGTCGCAGACTGTCGCCAACAAGGTCGCAAGGTATCGCTGGCACAGTCGTTCGTCTGACGGACCCTTAAACGTAAACCAATGAAATATGAACCCTGAGCCGTGTATTTCAGAATACTAGACTGCTGAAGCGCGGCTCCACAATCGCTGGTCTGCTCGCGGCCGTATTTCGAGACGAATGCCGTGCCACCGGGGTTCCTCTTGATGAATATGGAATCATTGAAGGTTAACTGCCTCTTTTTATAAAAAAATAAGTATGTATCTACACATAATTAATTTCAAGGACTTGACTGCTGGCATACGTATAGCCGTCCCGTCAAATTTGGAAATAAATATTTAAACAATATTTTTCCATTTACACAAATTAGTAACGGACGCGGTTCGTAATGAAGTACTTACATACCTACGTTCCACTTACACGATATTTTTAGGGTTCCGTACCCAAAGGGTAAAACGGGACCCTATTACTAAGACATCACCGTCCGTCCGTCCATAATTAAATTAAAATAAAATAAATATTTAAGGGGCTCCCATGCAACAAACGTGATTTTTTTGTGTCTAATGTTGTATAGATAATGGTACGGAACCCTTCGTGCGCGATTCCGACTCGCACCTTGCCGGTTTTTTTTATTAAGTTTAAGTATATTGATTTTTATAGCGAAAATATTTACATATTTTCAAGTATTATGTAACTATCTACCAGTAAAATATACTCTGTAAAATGTTAACTGTCTACCAATATATGAGATAATACCAGAAAGTACAACGTATGCTTAGTAATAGGGTCCCGTTGGCACCCCTTTGGGTGGCATCGGCACCATAGGAAATTGGATACAAATGAGAAATTAGACAATACTAGTGAGAAAATAAAAGATTTTGTTGGCACAGATCTGGAGAATCCTATCATGTCCGCGGAGATGAAAACCTCATTGAAGATAGGAATGACTGACTGCATGGTAACCAGTGACATTGCTGGCTCCAGGATGTCTAAGGCAAGCAATTAACTATGCAATTGCAATTTATTTTATTAGCCTATAGTATCTCACAGCTGGGCAAAGGCCTCCCCTCTTGTACGCCACTGATCTCTGTCTTGCGCGATGGACTTTCAGGTCTTGGCGAAAGACGCGCCTTGTGACGCCAGCACACAGGCACCCATTCTGTAGCAATCTTAGCCCATCTATCTGGGTGCTTCCTACACACATGCCCAGCTCGGTCCCATAAGAGAAAAAGCTTGGCTGCTTTATCCTCAGGTCTACTATCTTACTAAATTAATGCATACGGGAATTAACGCGAAAGATACATATAACAATAAATACCTACACACATAACATAAACTAAGTACCTAAGTACAAAAGCATATTGTGGATAGTTTTTCACGAAGGTTTTCTCTGATGAATTTTGTCACATGTCTTATTCATCAAACTCCTCCTTCGTGGTAAGGAGGCTTTCCGTTTGCATACATAGCTGTGCTGCTGAAGTACTTGTACTATTATGTATTCTGTGGCGGAAGCCCAAGGTGTGTTTGCCGTCAATGGTCGCCTAAGGATGAATTTGAGAACAAAAATCCTTAGCAATTAAGTAAAACAAGTTGTGGTTTTACGACCGATCGTCTGCCTAGTGCTTCAAACTAAATCTTTTCACTTTTAAGGCTAATTTACATTGATACAGTAAGTGGCGCCAGCATCACTGGATTCCGGCGCTGGATCAGCACTGTATCAGTGTAAACATGTTTCCAGTGGTGGATACTGGATGCTGGACTGGATTGAAACATGTTTACTTTGAAACAGTGCTGATCCAGCGCCGGAATCCAGTGATGCTAGCGTCAGATACTGTATCAATGTAAATCAGCCTTTATTTGAGATCTTGCTACTTCACAATTCTTATATTTCAGGCTTTCGCGCTGCTACATTTGCTGTCCGAAGACCTGGACAGCAAGGTCTTGTTGGCAGATGAAGCTTACAAGCTGTATAAAAGTATCCAGCTGGCACCGGAGGATGAGGTTCGTAAAATAAAAATACTAACGTTAAAGATGGCGCGCTATCACAGAAAATGTATAATTATTGTCTTACCTATTGTGACATTAGTAGAAAACCCAGCCAGCATGCCACTTTATTCTTACAAAAATACGGCAAGAATTTACTTAGTTACGTTTAAAACGTAGATAGGTACTTAATAAATTATAGTTTAAAAAACTAAAAAAACACGCTTGATTACCATAAAGCGTGTTTTTTAGATTAAGCGTTTAAAAGTTAAAAGTTTAAAAGTAAAAAATAAATTTTAATATTACAGTAGAAAGAAAACGAGAAAATTATTGTCATTGTAAATAAGTTTTTGTAAAAAAATCATTTTTAGTACAAGCTTTTATTCAAGCAAACTCAACGGGGTTGCATCGTTTTATTTCGGAGTTCTTATGGTTACCTTCCAGCTCAATCATCGGACCCCGATACTATCTAAGGACAAATTACTCGCCAAGGCGAATCCAACGAGCGCAAACTCGATGGGGTTGCATCGTTTCATTACTGAGTTCCTATGACCAATCAGCTCCAAGTCATCATAATATTGCATTGTCACGTGATATACAAATGCGCGCAAAATTTCAGCTCAATCAGTTGAAGATATCTGCTTCAAAATTGACTTGCAAGATTCCACCCGAACAAACATAGTTACATACATACATTGCAAGTTAAATAAAACTTAAAAAAGCGTAAAACGCGTAAGCGTAAAGCGTAAACGTAAAAAGCGTGTGGTGAGAAATAAGGTCGTGGTAATAAACGGGCAAGTGTGAGCGTACAATGTTTTAGAACGCTGAAGAAACACGTTTCTTGTATGACGACCCCCTTTATTTTTTACTTTATCTTATTTTTAGTATTTGTTGTTATAGTGGTCATAGTAATACATAAATCGGTGAAAAATTCAAGGTTAAAAATGCTGAAAAAAACACGTTTCTTGTTTGACGACCCCCTTTAATTTTTAACATTATCTTATCTTTCGTATTTGTTGTCATAGCGGCCATAGTAATACGGTTCAAGAGATAGTGCCCTGTGACAGACGGACAGACAGCGGAGTCTCAGTAATAGGGTCCCGTTTGCACTTTTTGGGTACAGAACCCTAAAAAGCACCCCACCCACGCTTTTTCTACAAAGAAATTAATTTTCTCCTTTTCTTTTTAATTTTCACTTTACTCTCGTATATTGAAATTTATTTTTTAACAATAAAAGTACGCGCAGCTGCGTTCACTTCAACGATACTTGGACGGCCACTCTATTTACAGTCTATACTAGTGCTGTGCTCGCATTACCTGACGCTGAAGCTGAACGAGGTCTGGCTGGAGAACGGCCACTGCGTGGAGCCTGTGGCGCAGGACAAGGATATACTGCGCGAGTTCTTACATGTGGTCAAGTAAGCGCTATATGTATTTTATTCGCTGCAATATTCTCACTAATTATTATTCTGTAAACAGTAGTTCATAAAATAGTTTGAAGGGTTATTAAGCACTGGACCCCGGAAAATTCATGTATGGCCTTAATAAACTTGTGTTCTGAACCTTGGCATGTGCCAAGAAACTCATAAATAAGGCGTTAGATGGCCTAATTTTTTTTTGCTATCTGCATTTGCTGCTGTAGACTGATAACAAGGACATTTCAGTTCAAAAAAAAAAATTTCAGTGGACTCTGTTCTTTGTCGGTGGAGTAGTTTTCATGTTTCACTCTGTTGAGCTATCCTTTTGACCTTCCTACATGACATGGCGTCAACTTTCTTCCGTACCCACTTCTTGCTTCTACCACAGAATACATATTAGTTGCTTCTACTTTTCCTTCTATTAATGTTTTTAATGACCAAACATCTTTATTCTTAATATCGAATGGTTTTAACAAGTTTCTTTTGTCATTACTTAACTTAATTTTTTTTATAACGATACATTATTTGGAAATTTTGCCGCCCCTTGAGAGTGGAACTTTTGAACAGTGGCAAAATTTAACTTCATTCCGTCCACCCCACCCTCAGAAATAAGTGGACATGTGGCGGTATATAAAAAGTCTGACTCCTAAGCTATTTGCAGAAATAACTGAGACGCCATGTTAGAGGTATTGAGATGCACATGCACCTCCCTCAAAAATTTAAGAGGAAACACCAAGGGCTAGAGAAATGAAAAATAGGTATTTGTAAAATCTATTGCTGCCCGAACAACAACCGTGCGAGTGCGATAGAAACAAACTGCAGCTTAGACTGAAAATACCTATTAAAAGAACAGAAAACCAACGATTCGTAGTCCCCTGATTTCTTCTCCAAAACCCAACCAATATAAGTACTTGTTTCATTACGAGTTAACAAAGACTTGAGCGGTGTTCCTGTTTTAATTTTTTTATGTAATCTAGTCAAATTTGTTTTCTGGATATTTGAACACAGCGGAAAATCTGGCCATTTTTTAAGTTTTTGAACGTTCATATCTCTTTTAATAATAAATTTATATAAAAAATAAACATAGGGACATGCTAATAGTGGCTATAGATATTCAGGAAAAAAATATAACTCTACCGGCATTATCCAGGGAGAAAACAGGGGCCTACGTTTGTATGGAAAAACGGCCCTTGTGTGTCGTCTTAAGGGTGGAAAAAATTTTTGGCTGGCTTTCGTGCTCTCTTCTACCCTTTTATGGATGGATGGCTACATATACAGTTTGACATCATATCCCACTGGTGTAAAGGCAATTCCCAATTACTTACCCTACTCGTTGGGAACTAGGTTCATCATCTAGTGAAGACGGAGATTTAGGTCGTATTCACATGACTATCATTATAGATGTGAAACGAAACCCAATTAGCTATCGCCCAACTAACCAGTTGCAGTGTGTAGAATTTGTAGTCTGAATATTTTTGCAGAGGGTGGGCATCAAAGGTAAAACGCCAACAAGAAGAAGTCATTGAAAAAGATAGAAAGAAGGTAATTTTACCTACTCTCCATAAAAAAGGATAACTGTTCCAAATATACAACGTGGAAAAGACATTACCGTAATAAATGATAGCACAGGCTATAGACCACTACATTAATATAAAATTATAAAAAAGTAAAATAAATTAAAAAACGTAATTTATGTTAGTACTTACCTAAATAAAATTTTCCATTATGTATGAAGCAGCTGACATTTCAAAATTGATTTTCTCGAAAACGAACTACTTAGGTAGATTTTAATGACTCTTTGCATTGAACCAATATGTGCTTTCATTTATTACGCAGTACGCTAATGTCTTTTCCACCTTGTATGAATAAATAGAAACAATAACAATAATTAAAAATATACCATAAATAAAACTAAACAAAATGAAAACTAGACTAACTTTATAAAGAGAAAAGATTTGATTGTGTGCTTGTTTGTATTGGATAAACAAAAATTATGAACTGATTTAAAAAATCTTTCACTTGTCGCTGTCCAAAGTTAGAACGCGCTATGGTTTCGTTTGCTACCATAATCGCGGACATTTTTATTAATATTTCAAAATCTAATGAACCGATTTTGATGCCCAACGAACTTATATTGATACGAGTATTTCCTAAATGCCTACCAAATTTTATCAAAATCGGATATACTAATAACATACATTCATACAAAGTGTTTTCGCCCCAAATCGATTTAGAGACCTCGCTCGATTCGCTCGCTTGGTCAACTATACTTAATTTATCTTTAAAAAATTAGAGATTTCTACAAAATATATAATGTATTACCTAGTACTTGTTATATTAGACAGGAAAACTTAGCTGAGGATAAAAATAGAGCTTACCCAATCTTGGCGTAGATTATTTCCGATACCTGTGAAATCCTCATTAATCTTCAACTATCTAGGCGGAAGCGAGCTTGTTTTGCCATACAACATTCTGCAACGGAAAATTTTATCCCTTCCCTAACCTCCCTTTTTCTAAACCGGTTGAAAATACTATAGCAACGCGATCTGTCTACGGATACCTAACGACCAAAATGCGTCCATAACGATATGTCTCAGCTGCAATCAGAGGTGGATTAAATGTCGAGAGCGCCCTAGGCACCTTTTCGGTAATAGTAAATATTGATGACTAGATAGCGTTACTACTCGTACGAGTACATGTGTGGTAGAGGTTTTTATTTGTCACTTTGCATGGCTGGTAGTTTTAAACTACTGTTTAAAATTTCGCGCGCCCCTAGGCACGTGCCTTTAGTTTGCCGGAAGGATAATCCGTCTCTAGCTGCAACTAACCCACAGGAACAAGAAGAGGAGTTCTCTCTATACGCATTCCTGGCGCGTGTTCGGCTGAACATCGCTCTGGATGCGCTGCGTGAGGTCCGCTGCGTGGCGCGGTCGGCTGACCGGGCTTGCATCCACCATACGTTGCTGTTCGAAGCCGTGAAGGCTCATCATCGTCGCTCGGTGTCCACTAAAGTCTTGAGGGAGCAGATCTTGAAGACTTATTGGCCGAAGCTGGACGATCAGGTATGAAATACGACGAATTTGACGACCTCTGTGGCTTAGTGGTCAGTGCCGTAAATAGCCTTTTCTGCGCCCTGTATGAGCTTCTATAACTGCGCCCTCAAAGACACCTATACCTATTTGCAGCCCCCCCCCCCTCTTTCCCGTCGCCAGAATAAGTGGTCATGGAATATTTTGGAAGAAAAATCTATTTTTTTAAAGAACTGATGTGGGCCATTCTTGTCCCCCAGAGTGTACGCCCTGTGCGGGCACTGGTGGCACCGCCCTATTTACGGCACTGATTGGTCATCATGCCAAGCTCTGAAGGTCCCGGATTCGATTCTCGGTCAGGTCAAGATGGATAATGATCTTTTTAAGACTGAACTGGGTCTTTTATGTTTATCTATACACGTATTTCTTATTGTTATAATATAAAATATATTTAGTATCGTTGAGTTGGTATCCCATAACTCAAGTCTCGAACTTACTTCTACTTTGGGGCTAGCTCAATCTGTGAAATTTGTCCGTATGTTTTTTTTTATTTTTTTATAATGCAACCGCAAACGTTGGGTTCTATATCATACACGTCTGATAGCTGCTGAGAGGTTACGTTGCGTGACTGGCATCAGGGTCAGCATCCACCACAAGTTGCTGCTTGAAGGTGGTGCATATCGGTGAGATCCCAACATCGCCGCTCCAAACTAAACCAAAATGAACAACGAAACCAAATTTCGTAGCGCTTCGGGCTGGCATTAATCGGTACAGTCGGGCGGTAAAATCGAATATAATATTTACTTAGATAAATGTTCGGGAAAAAACCGACAATGCCGGCCCGAATAAATTTGAGCAACCCTAATCTTTATGTTTTGCACTGCAATGCAACATGGTAACGTAGCCGTAGTATGGTAACGGGAGCAGTGAAGGACCTTTACTCTATAAAATAAAACGACAATCGTCTGATAGTGTTGTTCTATTTCAACGTCAAACTAAAGACTTATATAGACTACACTTGGACTTATCTTCTCTTCTTATATTTAAGAGCTGGGCTCTTGTCGGTGGAGTGCTTTCCATGTTTCTCTTTCTTCCGCCAAGTTCAGTTAAGAACTTAGACATACTTAAATATTATATTATTATTATTTTGTAGCGCTTAAAGAACTCTTATTTGCTTGACTCTGCAACGCGGACGCGTAGTTACGTACGCTTTTGGAGTAAACACCCAGGGTTGGGTGGGCTGAACTCGACGCGTCACTTATTACTTACATTCAAAAGCAGTTGATACGACTTAATAATTTAATACAGCTTTGCTATCCAGGGGTCACTGGCTCCTACTTTCACGGAAATCGAGTTCCCAGCGACTCGTATCGGAACGGAACTGCTTTTTACAACAACGGCCGTAAAACTGGATTTCTATGTCCGTATTTCTAAATCTAGATATGTATCTTTTAAATGAAAACTTTATCTTCCGATTTGTTAATGTTTACAATCTGGTCAGTCTCAGTTGTAGGAACATACTCGTAGTTATGTTCGCAGTAATTGCATTCGGTAACCAATTTCACCACTACCGAAGGTGTGTTCCGGTGCTCCGTCGCGTCTCCCAGTTTATACCTACAAAGATTTCTCTGTAATTTTTATACTACACCGAAGTCATCATCATCAGGTCTTTAAGTCTCCTCTGCAGGAGCACGACCCTCTCTGTACTATCAGAGCCATATTAGCCAGAGCAGTCAGAGGATTTAGCATACACTTTCCACGCTGGCCAGGCGGGTTGGAGAGGTCTCACTGATGTTTATAAATGCCTGCATTTCTTGGGCCTACCATGCCTGCCCCGGCGGAAGCCGGAGGCAGCATGGCTATACATCGAATAGTACCTAGATACTTATAATAATTAGAGAATGTTGTAGGTAGGTACAACGGCACTTGTGTAGTTTAACTCATTAAACTTTTTCGTCCTTTCAGAATATCACGGGACAATACGTTAAAGTCTACAGTATTCTTCGCAAGGATCAAGCCAAGCCAAGGGCAGATTATCCTCCATCTTGATGGATATAAGTACCTATATTTATTTTCAAGTCGAGCCAAAACTACTAGATACTATTATAACTATTAGGTACTATTTATTTAAGTACTTATTGTCGTAAGGCAAGACTCCATTAATACATTTTAAATAAACAACTTAAAGGGTTTATTATTTTATAAAAATGACAATAAGAAACACTATATCTGCCCACAGGTCCGCTTAAAGCTGAGAAACGCTGCATTTTCCCCCTTGTCAGGAAGTATACTGTTGGACAAAGATGACGTCTCTCGTCCAGTTTTATTTGGAATAAATCCTGGTCCTTACCTGCCAGGTGGTGGAGCAACGTGTAGGGCCACCGCCCACGGCACCGCGTATACCTACCTCTTACGTACCTACACGAAATTGATAAGCTTTTTTTTTTGAGGTTTCGCTCCACAATGCGTTTTTAAGCCGACCTCTGCGAACCTTCGATCAACAATACAACTAGATAACGCGTTATCTATAAAATCAAAGCAAAATTCTGCCCCCTTGTATATCAAATACCATTTACTGTGAAGTCAACCTTGTCTTACCTATTTTATTATACTTAGGCTCTTATTTCGATTAGTTCAGTCAACTGAACTAAACACAAGTTTATTTGCTAGGCAAATTAAGAAAACCCCCGACGACTATGATACGCCATTTATTTGCTTGAGAAACCCTTGACTTCCAAGCGTTTACCCCCATTAACTTTTAAACGGCTGAACAGATTTTCATCTAACAGCTTAACACTACCAAGGGAACTTGCTTTCACGTAAAAAAACCCACATCGAAATCGGTCCATCGTCAAACTTATAACACCCCTCTTTTTTGTCGGGGGTTAAAAACAAGATCTCACCGCCGGGAGTGCGCTCTTATTTGACGAGCCGTATTTTTGCGCTGACCCAATATCTTGTTGTATTTTTGATCAAAGCCAACATTAAACTTAGACCTTACCACAGAATACAGTAAGAGTAAACAGAAAGGAATCTGCTAAGGTACACGCAATATGCGTCCCCGTTCCCCGCACCCGCACCTCTCCCCCGGTTCTTAACGGCCAACGTGAGTCATCGAGGCGAAAACGGGGGAGAGGTGCGGGGACGGGGAACGGTGACGCCTGGGTGACGCATATTGCGCGTACCTTAGGAGATTCCGGCCTGTGACCTTACTTTGCCACTGATAGAGTTCGATAGACTGATAGTTGGATCTGGAATAAATAAAGGAGGATCGTGGCGTCAAGGCAGCATATATGGGAAAGGTATCAGGCCGAAGACCGTGGGTCGACCTAGATATCGCTGGAGTGATACGGTGCAGGCTGATCTGCGGTAGATGGACGCTGTCAGCTGGCGATCTCGTCTTAAAGACCAAGATCCACTTCGGGTAGCTGAGCCAGAGGAGTTAGCCACTAAATAAAAACAGTTTGTAATAATAGTAAGTCTATTCCACAAATAACAAATTACGTTAAAGCTTATATCTACAGCGAACTATATTACTATTGAAGCAGTAGACCCCATCAAAAGTACATTCACGTACCGTTATTGACGTTACTTCACGCTATCATGTGGCTGATGTATGACGCTGCGTCATAGCGGCCGTTGGCCGACAATACGGCATTTGGCAAAATTTTTTTTATTCTGCATTTACCGAAAACAACAAGATTTTTTTTAATCTGCTCCAGAATAAGTAAGATTCAAACCTTTCAAATCTGGTGGAAGGAATCTGTCAAGTAACAGAAAAAGGATGCACGTACTGCTGTGTGACGTCACTGCCATTAGGTTACGCGGGTACGAAAGAGATAGCGAAATGTCCCCACCACGCTCTCACTTTTCTTCATACCAATATTTAAAATGCTAACTACTACTTCATTAATCAACCAATTTTCTTGCTGTTTTCGAAATAAGATTTCTTTTTAGTGATATTTGTTGTTTTGAATTAAATATTGTCCAAAAACAAACACAGTCAAATACCCTATTGTCGCTGCGTCTGGCGACAATCATTTTATATAAATTTCGTGGGGCAATTTTGGGCGATGTATGTATGTATAATTTTAAAGTGGCTCTTCAATAGTATCATAGTTCGCTGTATATCTACGCAAAATGCGATTGAGTTACACATATTTTTGACATTAAAAGCATACACTTTGCATAGAGTATGGAAAACAAATACATTGTATTGAAAGTGAAAACTTGGCACTTTTACTTGTATGACTACAAATTAAAATCGGTTGACTATTAAGGCACTCGTAACATGCTAACGAAAAAGTTACATACATCATATCTAAGTGGATATTCAAAAGCCATAAATACAAGTTTTCATAATATAAGGCAGAATTCCTTCTAAAACTTAACTTTGTATCAATTTATTGATCATGCTTAAAAAGATTAAGTAGATATGCATTTATCATATTTATACCTACCTAATCATCAAATTGATAAATATACAACCATCTGTATGGCGCCCGGCCGATCACCTGACAGCACTCTACGCCGCTGGTACTGGTTCTAATTCTGTGGCCGGCTGATAATGTCTTATCAAGAATCTGCCCAAACCAGAATTTGTCCATACTGAATAATTCAAATCATTTAGGACATTTAGTTATTAGTTGTATTTATGGCTTGTTGTTGCAATGATTTCGTTGCGTCAAGAACGTCATCGTCGTCATCTTAGAACAATAATAATATTATATAAATTATACTTTACAAAGTGTGTGAAACGGTAGGCAATAGGCGTCTACCTATATCACGCTGAAGCGGGTTAATGTACACATCACTACGAAGATCCCCTCGAAATCGGGCAACAAGTTATTCTTTGTTTCTTGAGCCGTTGGCGCGGTCATTGACAATATGCCTTTAATTACTAACGTAACAGATACCCAACGTCGTACAAAAATTTTAGAGGGCACGTAAAGAGCCAAAACTTTAGTACTATTTGGTATTACTTGTTGGTACTAATGATTTGTTACCAAGTTTCTGCTATATACATGCCCTCCAAAAGTTTATGACTTTGGCACCCACTGGTGCGGTCGCAGACTTTTACTATGCGACCAATTAGTCCTGAATTCATGACGAGTAGATTCTGTAGTAAAAGTTATTCGAATTGATGTGTACAACAGCCCCCTTTACCTTGATGTCTCCATACTGACAACCCATATGTATCATAGTAAATATTACTAGTAGTGTCTTTTGTACATAGATATACCATCACGTCAGAGGGGTAGACAGAGCATTTTGGGTTTTGCTTGGAGCCAAGCACGTAGAGCCCAGGCTTTAGCCCGCAAGACTAACGGTCCTAATGGTCACTTAGTAATTCTTACCCAAATGAAGTTGATAGTGACAAAAGAGGAAATTACATATTGCGGAAGTCCTCTCCTTTTTGGTCGATAATGGTTTTAACAAAGTCCTGAAGTTAGTCCGCGTTTTATAATAAGACGGTTAGGCGGTGATCTCACTGCTCCGCGCACCATTGCGAAGCGCGGGGCGGCAGATTTTAACATTGTATGAGAGTATATGTTTGTAAAAAACACGCCTAGTCCAACACACCAAAACCGAGGCAGATTTCGCGCACCGCGGCGGGGCGTGTTGCCAGTGGGTAAATCGCCTTACTGTCAAATCTAAAACGCGGATGAAAAAGAAGGTGCCTCTTGCATTATGACGACTTTTCTTTTGTCACTGTCAACATCATTTGGGTGAATAATGGTTTAAATTAAGTCCTAGTTAGTGTAAGACACATCAAGATTTGCTACATCGCTACACATGAGGCATACCGCCTTAGATCCTTTTCGACGGACAATACCACAGAAGACAGTAAGAGTATACAGAACGAAATCTCCTAAGGTCCCGCGCAATATGCGTCCCCGTTCCCCGTCCCCGGACCTTACGCCAGTTTTCGCCTAGTCGAGGGGCGAGAGCAGGCGAACGCACACTGCATGGCGCACGCGGGCGCACAAGAACGGGGGAGAGGTGCGGGTGCAGGGAACGGGGACGCATATTTTAGACGCGTACCTTAGGAGATTCCGTTCTGTATGCTCTTACTGTATTCTGTGACAATACCACAAAAAGAGAATACGATCTGTAAGTGAAATGCCCTGTTGCACCCCACAGTTCGCTCGTCGATTCCAAGTTGGCACACTACTAGAAATATTTATTTAAACATATGGACAAACATTTTACAAACCTAACTACATTTAAGTCTCATCAGCGATGATATCCTAGTTTAGGCGAAAGCCATACTAAGTATTGCGGAGGCAGAGACTTGGCGCGGGCTTCTTTCGATTCCATTCAAATTCCGAACAAATTGCTTGGAAATAAAGTTGCAATTTGACATAACACCATACGGCGACCGTGCCCTGTCAGTTTAACTTTAGATTTTATTTCTATTCTATTAGAGTAAAAATTGAATGATATGGAAAGACATTCGCGCCCCGTCTTTGCCTTCGCCATATACATTGAGGCTTGCGCCTTTAGGTAGTGCGCTTTCATGATATCACTTAAGTGCTAAAACAAGTATTTTGTATGACCTCGCCGAGAACCATTGAAAAAATAAAAAAAATACAATAACAAATTGAAAGTCATTTTACACACCGGGGCGATTAATTAGCATTTTACGCCCGCTACGCGCGATAAAACACTTGCTGTCCAGCGGAAGACAAACCGCTGTATTCATAAAACGTCCGCACTCCATAAATGAGTTATATGGTATAACACTGCTGATTTGAGAAGGTACTGTTTTTTTGACAATTAAATAAAAAAGTGTACACTCCCTAAACTGCTCGCATATTCGCTAGGTGGGTATATGACTGATTTGGGACAGCAGATTTTTATGAATATGTGGGAACTTGTATAAAATCGTGCGACCTTAGACATTAATCGTCTTACTACAAAAAAATAAATATCTGTTGAGTAAAAATTATACTAAACATAATACCCACTCGTTTAAGCAAGAAAAGTGCTAAACGAGTGTGTAAAACTTTTGTTATCATTTTTGCTCAACAGATGTTATCTTTTTTGAAGTAAGACGATTATTATTTAAAAGGTATACAGGTCTAAATAAAATTGTACTGAAACTATTTAAAGCAACGAATTTAGTCCATGACACGGAACAGTCTCCCCAAGAAACATAATATATAAAAATAAAAAAATCGGCATTCCATACCAATCAGCTGATCTTGGTTTCTATGGAAAGCAAAAATAACATATTTCAATAACTTCCTTGGGGTAATTGAGTGTCATGGACTGAATCCAACCCATAAAATAGTTTCAGTATATTTTGCGTCTAAAAATAATACTGAAACTATTCTTGGTGAGTTCAGATCATGATGGGCATCTTTCCCCAAGGAACTTATGGATACACAATCATGTTTTTATCCCTTTCGGGATATCTCTATACCGTAAGGGATAAAGACCTCAGCCTGAGACCAAAAGACCCAAGAGTACTTTCAGCGTGAAGGTAATTAGTTGGGATAGGTAATCAAAATATTGATGGGTTGCTAACCGCATCCTTGAAGATTCCTCGGGAATTTCGCCCATTCCCTCGATCGGCTTGTACGATCTGCGCGGGAAGAGAAGCAGCTGGCACATTCTACGTTTTTTCTTCTATCCCAGACCAGCATGGAAGCAACGTATAGTGAAATACAACAAATACGTAATATGAGGTCGGTGTGTCAGTCGATCATAAGTTCTGTGATCCCGACATGTTTGAACATATCGGGAGGTGTGTGTTGTCGAAGGTTCGGACTAATGCTTGTCGAATATCTATGTTCTGTCGAAGCAATGAGTCGAACTAAACTGTCGAAATTCAGTATGACACTATCGGATATATATACTCCATTTGGTTAGGTACTTACATATCTTTTTATTAAAATATACATTTTAAATATTAATTAATTACATTTTAATTATTTTATATATTACATAATTAATTGGTAATGTTTAAAGATATTAATTTGTTAAGTATATATTTAAATAAAAAGACATGTTAAGATTGTTTACATTTATTTAAATACATACCTAACCAAATGGAGTATAGGGCCCAGAGCACCAAGTTGCTCTAGACCCGTTGAATTGCTTCCACGTTGGTTCAGACCGGCGTCCATTTCCTTCAAAATATTCGTTATATTTCTCAATACATTGTATTAATTGCAACAATCCGATTTATTCTTACCCATGGAGAAGAAAAGATGTTTTTCTCTTCTCAAGAACTACTTTTGCCCTTAAAATAGATCTAGTACAGTTTGTTAGGTCTTAACAGTAATTTGCTAGAGCGAGAGAGAGCGACGAAACGCTGCAGCACGGCCGGTGCCGAAGCGTTCCGTCTAGACCTGGGTAATCTCGACTCCGAGGAGTGTTTCAGCTCACTGAATCTTACTCCGCATCCGGTACCGACTCATCTTAATGATTCCTACTCCCTTATCGGCTCCAGCTCCGAGGTCCGTTAAGTTTCGCTATTGAATCTACAGAATATAGACGTCCTTTCTGGTACCGGTTTCAGTACAGAATAATATTGACTCCCGACTCCCGAGTCCTCCCGAGACGCGGTGGAGCCGAAACACGGCTCGCGACCTGACAGGCGCCGCCGGTTCCCGGCGGGACCAAGATCGGTGCGGACTCAGGACTCGCGAGAGCCGATAACGATTACCGGGATTCAGTACGGGTATCGGCTCCTGTTGATAAATCGGCTCATATAAATATTCGAATCCGGAGTTACCCATGTCTAGTTCCGTCGCTCTCTCTCGCTCTAGCAAATGACGCTTCTGAGCGACAGAAAAGGATAGAAGCATAGGAAAGTGCTGTTCCGTGCTGATAGATGAGATCTAACCCTAATATATCAGAAACATAATCATTGGCAGTGTAATGGACACAAAATTTCATTTTAATTACGAATAATGCCTTTATCAATAAAAAAGAACTAAACATACTAATATGTGATGATTTTAAAATCAAATAACAAGATTAATGTGAAAAAGTGACATACAGGTATTTTTTTCCAGTGCACAATGGAGTTAGTGCAGTTCCATGATACTGAACTACTTTTCCTGTAGAATTTAAGTTGTTACTTTACACATATTTCTTCACATTGGGGCATGTAATAAGCGTTCTATAGTAGAAGTATTACGAAATTTGAAATATGAGTGAAAATGAAATGCAGAGTTATAAATTATAATCTGTGCACTGTTATAAATAAATGCGCCCTAATGTTGGCTGCATTTGACATAAAATCCACATTGAGCTATATAAAAAAGAACACCTCGTTACAATTTCGATAAAATTTTAAATAAAAATTAACGATATGATATCTCGGTCACTTTCCAGTTTTTTTTCGCTATCTAAATAACATTATCACCTTTTTTCCTCACTTCCTTTTCGACAATATTAACACCCAATGTAAACCATTCGACGATACAAATTTCTCCGCCTAATGACCGCGTCGCTTTTATTTGAAGTGAGGTAAACTTGACGCTTCCAAAAAAGTTGAGGTAGCGAAAAAGCCGGGAGAATGACCGATCTACGTAATAAATGCTTGGATATACCGTGAATCTTATATACTTAACTAATATATTTACACAAGTGAAATGATTAATTAAAAAGAATGTTGAATCACAATAAATTAATGGAATAAAATGATGGTGAAGATGAATATTTACAATCATTCCAATTGTCCCCTTCGTGCTTTTTAAAATTCATATCGTAACATTTGCGCCTTTAGGGCTCAGGCAGACAAGCAATAGAGTGTAAGTGACAGCTCGCGACAATTGTGGTCCTTCCGAAACGTTAGTAGTTTGTAGCTCTTGCACTAACAATATGAAACTTTTATAAGTGATATATTGATCCTACATTGAATAAAAGTTGGTCACTTTGACTTATAGCTTTCGACGGTCGCTGACTAGTGTTGCGAACCGTCTCTGGAACACTGTCCCTTGCATGTTAAGAGCCGTCAAGACTAGACCCCAAGCATATACGCTCACAGTATACATTGTGTAATTGACGAACGCATAATAAATCGAACCACGGGCTATACTAAATCACTATATTAAAATAAAAATCAATAAACTAAAAAAATCGACATTCCCATACAAATTGCCCAGGCGGCTGCACATTTTGTATGGAAATGCCGAATTTCTTTTTGTTTTTGACCGTTATTGTAATGTCAATATACTACAGTGATCTAGTTAGTATGTAATAAAAAGGTAGTTTGTGTTATCTAGCGGCATACAAAAATAAAATTGTACTTAATTAATTAATTTAAAACGGTTGACTCTCGTGATATAGTCGGAAAAGGCCGACCAGGTTTCGATCGATTTAGACGATCATCTTCAGGGCGAGTGTCAGCGGCGACCTGACGATGTCGCTGTCCGCTCAATACTGACACTCGCCCTGAAGATGATCGTCTAAATCGATCGAATAACAGCCCAAAATTTAATAATACTCTTCATGATAAAAATCATAATTATGATAACAAAAACAGAAATCACTGTGGGAATCGGAACTATTTATTTATTTAACTTTATTACAGAGAATTGTAACAGGCGGACTTAAGGCCCCGTTGGCCTTTTCTACCGGTCAACCTACAGGTGGTGCTGAAATTAGATCATTTCGGAAATAGTGCAAATACTGAAATACTTGAAACTAGGAACACTTACCACAATATATATTGTTAAAAATTCGTATTTCATTGATCTTTCTACATATATTGATAACAATTTAGTAATTAATTAACTATCAAGCGTAGCCCGTGGTTCGATTTATTACGCATACGTCAATTATACTTATAATTTTGTAGCGCTCATTGTTGCTTGACACTGCAAAGCGGGCACGTAGGTACGTACGAGTATGTCATGTCGTATTTGGAGTACGCCAGGTTGCAAAAATACTGTTTAGCAATCGTAGCGTTAGTAGAATTTGAATGCTTTTTTTAGATGTAGGCATTAGTTTAATTTTGCTAGTATACTTTGATCAAAGCCGCTGTGCAAGCATGCTTGGCTAGCTGATGTGGCGGTGTCCACATGTTGGCGAATTATTTTTAAAGGTGCATCCTCACTGGTGTTACTCTTTGTGGAATAATATTTAGCAACATGACCAATGAGTTAACTATGTTCACAAATGTTACTCTACAAAGAGTAACATCAGTGTGGATGCACCTTTAAAAATAGCTTGCCAACATGTGGACACCGCCAACACCATGCATGACATGATGTTAGACTTGAATGCTGTTGGATAATTTTTAATAACTTCAAAAATTTTATAACATTTCGTATATACGTACGTACGTACAGCACGCTATAGAATCCACCGACACAGAATTGATATAAGTACTGACGTATAGAAAGGAAACTCACAGCGTCCCGCAATATGGCGTCCCCATTCTCGGGTGCGTTTGATGGCTTGGACACTGAAATTCACACATTTATGTGTGTGCGCAAGGCTCTAAAGTTTCGTTTGTAGTAGTTTTAGGCATATATATCACTCCGCTTGTATGAAGCGCCATATCTATGCTATCGACCAATAAAACTGAGCCATAATTAAATCAGACTAGTATAACATAGTAACATAATGATACAGTAGTATCAAGACAATTTTCTTTCACAGAAATAATATAATTACTATTATAACATGACTATATACACTTCTAATAGGTAGGCCAATGCAATTTACAAAGTATATTTATACGTTTCGACCCAAGATAATTACAATGTTGATTAAATGTCGAATGTCTCCTACATATTTATATGTATATCTATCTATCTATATTTAAGAGCTATATTTATTATGCTCTTGACGGTGGAGTATGAATTCTCTTTTATTTGTCTCTCTTATCTGCCAGCTGTTTTACTTCGCTGTACGACACGACGTTCACCTTCTGTATAGCTATGTATTTTAATTTAACAAAATAATCTAATCAGTAATATTAGACACGTTCAGAGGGGCCAAAACGTTTTCAAAATTTACAATTTACATGTTAACAAATTTTTCTAAATAAACGACATCATTCAATAGTGAATGCTTTTAGCAATATACACTTATACGAGTACATATCTAACTTTGGAGATAATGAAAAATCTATAACAGGCATTAGGCACATAGCATAATAAACTAAAGAAACTAGCTAAAGAGTATCATTTTGAGAGAGGACGAGAGTGCTGTCTGTGGTATGAACCATAGAACTAGTTTTTTTTACTGTGTAATAAGACCACATAGCCGATTCCGAGTACTGGCGCATATATTGCCGTCTCGTGGAGTTTGCCCGGTGACAGGAGCGCGCTCGTCGCAATTCTTTCGCCCGGGAAGGCAAAGCCTAAGGGTCTGTGTACACCACGTTTTTTTAAAAGAAAACACTAAGGTCGACAGAATTGAATAATCATCTTTTTTAGTCTCCATTGCAGGAGCACGACCGTCTCTGTACTGCCATAACTATATATTAGCCAGAGCAGTGACATAATTTGGCAAACACTCTCCACGCTGACCAGACCTGCATCTGACTCAGCATACTCGGCAACTTTTTTAGTACTCGTACTCGGCCGAATAACTCGGTTCAACTGCCGAGTATTGGTGCCGAGTATTTTATTTATAATTAAAACTTCTTCATCTTTTACGTCCACTCATTGCAACAAAAGTCATGTAAAGAACTAGTGTAACACAATACAGCTATCCCTCCAAAAACAATGTTTTATTTTTTATTTTATATTAAAATAACAACATACTGGTGAATGCGGAAGGCGCGATGAAGATTCGCAGCGCGAAGCGGACATGTAAGAACTCGTTTTCGCGCCATAACTGAACAGAGTTATTCAGCCGAATACTCGGTTTGATAAAGGCAAAGCCGAGTAATACTCGGTATTCGGTTACTCGGTAAATGTAGTACCCATCTCTAAATCTGTGTATGAACACGATGGAAAATCTTACCAATATTTCAGGTCTATGAAGGTTCGTATCTCTTTAAATATTTAAATTATGAAAGAAGATAAAATAGAGATATGCCAATATATCCATACATTTTTTGGAAAAGATTCAGGGGTCTACGCTTGTATGGAAATACGGCCCTAATATTTCTTCTTAAGCGCGCGTCTTAAAAACGTGATGTACATAGGCCCTAAGGCGCAGTCCCAAAGAATATGGCGTGGGCGCAGACATGACGCGTCTTTCTATTCAAATTTCAAACAGACAGCACGAAAATCAAGTCTCTTCTTCGAGTGGGAAAGATTGATGCAACATAATCAAAAACCATGCTCTCTCATTCTTTCAATGGAGAAGAAAGTTTGACCAATATTTACTGCCATTAAACAAAATATGTTCCTTTTCAAGTACAGATATTTTAATAGGCAGTACAGTCCAACATCTTTTTCCGCTGAAGGATGTCGATTGACGACATATAAAGATTGTACACCGAAAGCGATGAAAGAAGAAAATCTAACATCACCGGAATAATGATCATAGCTTTCTCCATTATTGCCCAAGGTATATTTATAATTTTACGTCTTCCCCTGGCCAAGTGGATTTTTACGCACGTTTTGCAGGCGTAATACACCACTTTTTAGCCTTAGATTAATGTATTATGGTGAGTGAAAAAGAAATCTATGCTAAAATATATCTTGCTCTAAAATATTTGCACTTAATAAAAATGGACCGTATATTTTAACGTCACACAATCGTATGCGTCGGGAACATCCAAAATGATAGCCTAAACATGAAATAACTTAATTAAAGGCTTGGAGCACACATGCTGAAATTCAGACGCTATTTTTATAAACATTGCTGTTTTGTAATTATACTTCGGATCGATCAGTACAAAACAGGCAATGTATACAGGGTCTAACTAAATATTATAAAACTTTTTTAAGGTGGGTAAATTAAATTTAGTCCATGATAGTGAACAACTTTTCTCGTAGAACATACTATATCGAAATACGAAAAATGATTATTGACCTCGCCTATTAGTTGACCGATCAGCAAGCAGCTGACCCAAGTTTCTATGGAAAGCAAAACAAAAATTTTTATATTTCTATATACGAGTATACAACGTGTAATTGAATTATGCGTAATAAATCGGACCAGGGGTTGTACTAGATCACTATAGTATAATGATATTTTAGTAAAATACAAAAATTTAAAAAAAAAATCGTCATTCCCCTACAATTTGCCCGGGCGGCCGCACATTTGTATGGCAATGCTGAATTTTTTTTTTAAATTTTTAACTCATTTTTATTTGGGGAAAGTTGTGACTTAAAAGAGGTTAACCTTCGATCATATATTCTATAGATGCAGTTCCTTGCAAAATCATTCAAAATATTGTCCCCGTGTCAATACGTACATAGGTAGATGTATACCATTTCAAGTATTGCGACAAAAGTTCTAAAGTGTCATACACTTTAATCTACTTTAAATCCGTATTTTCACCACGCACTTTGGCATCTTTGACGTAACGTCACGCGCGCGGCCACCGAGCGAATGAGAGTGAAACAAGGCATAATACTGTTTCATGCCTTGTTTCCGGTGCCATTTTAAGGCGGCAACTGTGCATCTATAGAATATATGATCGAAAAGTTCAACCCTTTAAAAAGCAGGTATATTTGAAAATAATTGTTTTTGGACCATATCACCACGGCATAAGGTTCATTTGGTTACCACTACCTTAGAAAGGCTTAAGTATATTTTGTTAGACATATAAAATTAGCATGTGAGATGAAGCGTACTGTACGGCCGACTAAAGGGTCCAAGAGTCCCCCATTCTAATCGGAATGATCCGAGTTGCTGAACATCGAGGCGACCATACTGTCAAACTCCGGCACAGCGTCCTCGAACATCTTCAGCTGCGTCGACAGCGAGTCATCTGAGGAGGTCTCTCCGACGAGTTCGGTCCACTCGTCGCTCGCCGACCTGGCCTGCACGCACTCCTGATAGAAGTTCGCTAGGTCCGCCATGGGACTACCGTCCGCGAACGGGAATTCCTGAAATATTCCACACATCATCATCATTAAATCTTTTTTTAAACTAACAATACAATACAATACTCTTATAAAACCATAAAGAAAGAAAATACAACAATACTTACAGAGAAAAGAACCTTAGTTACCAGGGGTGCGTACTAGGAATGCATAAATTGAAGGAGGTAAATATCTTTTATGTGTGTCCGCAGACACATCAAGTATTTAGATGCTGTGTGCTTATGTATGTATATCTAGCCCCTTAAATTGTTTGTCCATATGTATTTATTTAGCCTGATCACCATCGATTTTATTTGACGTACCACCGGCCATTATCATCATCAACAGGTCTTTTCAGTCTCCACTGCAGGAGAACGATCCTCTCTGTACTACTAGAGCCATACTTGGCCAGAGCAGTCAGGGGATTTGGCCTAAACTCTCCATGCTGGCCAGACGGGTTGGAGAGGTCTCATTGATGTTTATAAGCTTGGTTTGGCTTGTAGTAAATGAAAATTACACATAAACGGACACATATTTCCATACACACCCAAAGGCTATATTCAAATTGAAAATATGTGATAAAATATCCGCCACGAGTGGGATTCGAACCCACGACCCTCACGTCAACGCCGTGAGTGTCCTACCAATTGTTCTATTTTTATCACATATTTTCAATTTGGATAAATTTCCGAGCATTGTAATGCTATTAAAAATAATAATTAAGGGCTATATTGTTTTTCATCAATAAGAACTCAGTAATGAAATGACGAAAACCTATCATGACGGGCCTATTTGATTTGTGTTGATTGATACAATTGACTTGACAATAAAAGCTTTCACAAAAAATATTTAGATTCTTGCAGATTCCCCAGAAGAGAAGCAAGTGATAGTGACAGCCGTTAAGCTTTATCAAATGCCTTTAAGCAGCTTGAAAAATCTGACATCAGTAAGGGTTGCTACACGCTTATTCGGGCCGACATTAATCGGCACAGCCGGGCGGTAAAATCGAATATATCTATGTAGATGAATGTTCCGGGAACAAAAAAGGCGATTTAATTTATTCGGGTCGGCTTTGTTGTTCGACTTATATTGCCGAACCGACAATGCCGGCCCGAATAAGTGTGGAGCAACCCTAAAAGACTAAAAGACAAACCGTAGACAAAAAAGTAATAAAACGCAGACAAAAAAGACAAGGTAACATTGTGCGGGAAGTCTTAATGGGCGGATAATGGTTTAACTTTAAACCAAGTACCAAAGTTAGTCCGCGTTTTATAATAACACGGAATTAGATCTCACCATGAGGCTGGAGTACTTGTCACCATTCTTTGCCCTGGGCACTTCGATGGCCTTGCTGGTAGCGTGGGGCGCCGAGGAACTCGCTTCACCGCTGCTGGTCGGGTGAGCTGGGTCCGTCTTCTCGGCGGTTGCTAAATTCTTCAGTTTCTGAAATAAACATATAAAAAAATTATCAGTATCGATGCGATTATCATCCGAACATTACGAAATAGTTTGGAAAATCCAAAAGTGCACGCCTCATAATCTCATTTTTCACAATTAAATTGATTTTGATTGTTTTATTGCTAACTTAAAACGAAGAAAAGTATGTGTCGGCTTTAACGCACGACTGGAGATTATTTTTAACTTACCGCTGAGAAAATTGAAAATTTTCAAAATTCGGGACGTTATTAGTTTCACCCCGTTTTTGAAAAGTCGAGTTTTCATCAGATCTCGACGTTTAAAGGTCTCAGGAATCTTCCCTGACCACTCACGAGCAAGTGTCATGCACCCTATCCGTATGTGTGTGTGGGTGTGTATGTGACCCGCTTATAACTCTTGAATAACTAAACCGATCGGAACCAAACAAGTAGCTTTCCAAAGAGTTCTATACAACTCAGATTTTCTGTGAATTTAAACCGATTCGGACCGGTAGATTTTGAGTAATCTCAAAAAAACTAAGCAAAAACAAGAAAAAGACACAAGACTACGTCACGAATGTCAAGAAAAGTGTTACCACTGATTGTTCTTTTCATTCTCAATTAGTTAATGCAAATTAAATAAAAAATATTAACTACCTAACTTATCGCTTCTTTTACATTTATTCGTCTTTCATATTTAATAAAACAAACAAAATCACAACATTCTTTATTCAAATTTCTTTTTACTTCTTTTCTTACTTGCCAGTTACACATTCGTACTCATCATACATAGGTATTAACTCTTTCAACAAACCTCACATCCAAAATTATTTTTAATATGTCACCTGTATTTTTATAATAATAATTACGATTAAACTACATTGAATTAGACCGTGATCTTCGAAAGGACTTAGTTTTGGATAATACTGAAGCGTATAAAAAAAAATGGACTTGATCAGATAAGTTTTTCGGGAGTTATCGTGACCACGCCAGTTTCCATACATACAGACACACGGACGTCCACAAAATGATTTTATTAAACATTGTTTTTATTTATTTAAAAGGCAAAATGTCTTTTAAAAATGTCATAAGTGTTGAAACTAGTGTTTTTCCTTGACATTTATGTGTAAATATTATTGTACAAGTGCGATAGAAAATAAATAGAGACACATTTAGTTTAAAAAATCACTTGATTTTTGTAAGGCGAGAGTAGAGCACTACCTCATGCGCTTCACTTATGAGGCGTGCAATAAATATTAAGTTTAAGACTCATTGTAACTGAATGTATTCTTTAGGAGTCAATAAAAATATATTTGAACCTATATCGATACGTTCTGTCAACTGTCAACCACGCACTGTCAACGAAATCTAACCTAGTTTTGCAAAAATTAAAAAAATTATGCAAATTTGGCAGAATATTAATACGAAAGGTAACTTTATAAAGCGATACGAGTTAATGCGTTTATGGATATGAAATAGAACAAGAAATTACAGTATGCACCTCTAAGCGATTGTACGACAATTTAGTCCTTATTACTATGCCAGACAGGTTGGATTCCGGATTCAGGTTGAAATTTACACTCGATATTTTTGGGAATTATGGATAATTAGTCGGCAACGAAGGAACGTATAGTCAATGCGACCATACACTCTGCGAATTATTGGGCTAATCCTAGCGGTTTTTTTTACTAATTCCCATTAAATATCATGTGGCATAGAATGTAGACAATTTTCCAGAGCATGCCCATTACCATTAAAATATCCACATATAATATCGTCGAACACGGGTCCGGATATTACACTGTGATTTTTTTTAAATAATATTTGTAATTTTTTGTGTAGCGAAATTAACTAGTTATTTAGATTATCCATTATTTGGTGTGGTGCAAAAATGGGAGGCCAAGCCGTGGATTGATGTGGGCTGAACATGATGATGTATTGGTTAAACTTTTAATTCATTACGTTACGTTAATTATAGCCACAACAGCTAATGGACGTCGTGTACAGTTTCATTAATGCTGTATATTTCTAAGTTCTTGTCGGTCTCCGCTAAGTGTCAGGTCATGGGGGGCTTGGGGGGCAGCTGCTGACTGAGTGCGTCTTCGTCTAGAAAAGGTGCTGTCAGGGGCTTAGACAGGTTGCCTATAACATACATAGCTTATAATACTTACAGATTCAATCTTGTCAGTCTCCGCTAAGAGCCAGGTCATGGGAGGCTCGAGGCGCAGTTGCTGGCTAAGTGCGTCGTGCAACTCGCGGATTTTCACCTTGTCTAGAAACGGTGCTGTCATTGGCTTGGACATGTTGCCTATAACATACATAGTTTATAATACTTACAGATTCAACCTTATCAGTCTCCGCTAAGAGCCAGGTCATGGGAGGCTCGGGGGGCAGTTGCTGGCTGAGTGCGTCGTGCAACTCGCGGATTTTGATCTCGTCTACAAACGCGCCGGCAGTCAACGGTTTGGACAGATCGATGGGTTTCTTGTCGTTGTGAACTCGTCTGAAAATTAATAAACATTGAATCACAGCTCTGAACCTCCATACAAATTGTATAGAGGTTCAGATCTGTGTGCACGAATGTTGTATTTATATTTTGTATGATACAATACAACATTTGTACACACGCGTCTGTGAATGATTAAGGTGTAGGGCTACCGAAAATTGACTATCGACACATTTTTATGGTGGCGTGAGCTTCCGTTCTATATGATAGTATATATTTTATTTACCAATTTATGTACACGGACAATGTATACAGAGAATACATAAAACAAACGTTGTACAAAGGCACTACTTACCTCAAAATAGATCTCTTCCAGTAGGCCTGTGAGAGATGTTTATACAAGAAAGGCATACAGGCGTGTTCATAGAATAAAGGAAGAAAAAGAAATTAACATAACATAAAATTACACAAACTACAAATAAACATACATATACATATGTTGTATACATACTTAAATAAATACACATAACTATTTAGAAATAACTAAAATATATAATATATAAATTACAACTAAGATGATTCCGATAAATAATGATCTTTTTTACTCATCTTTTAAACACAGAAATCGATTTAGATTCACGTATTGGAGGTGGTTATAAATTCCATAGTCTGATTGCAAGTACCGAGAAGGAGTAGGAAAAGGTAGTGGTGCGGTAGGTGTTTTTGAACTTCTTTTGTTTTAAAGTAAAAAATTATTACACAAGTGGATATTTTTAATTTACCCTTGAAAAATCTGACACTGATATGTGTTGGCCCCTTCACACACGAATAACAAAAAAAACCAACCATAATGATTTACTTACTTGGGGCTTTCTGTGAAGAAATGGTCACTTTTTACCATTATGTCACTAATATTGTTGGAAGATGTCACAACGTCAGGTTTTATTGTGTCTTCTGGCAATATTGTCATTTTCGTCCTATATACCACTTCTATAAGTATTGTACCAATTGGAGTCCTTAATTCACTCACTTTTACAGCTTTGTATTTCTCACCTGAAAAATGAAAAAAAATAATAATTAAACGCTGCTATTGAATGCTGTCAGCATTGAAGAATGAAGAGAACAAGTTTTTATTTTTAATTAAAATAAAATAAAAAAAACCGACAGCGTGAAAATCCGCCAAATCCGCCATTTTATATACCTATATATGTTTTAAAACACTAAAAAAATGGGTTAAACCTTAACTGCCTTTTGGAAAACACAAGGTAATAAATTAATTTAGTATATATATATATATATAAATAAATAAAGATAGGCGCGAAAAACATAACCCTTCCTTGGCAGTCGGGTAAAACAAAGAACAAGTCAGGATTGTGCACATGCCAGTGGCGCTTTATCTTGAGCTTCCCGTGCCACGGAACTTAAGTAAAGCCATTAATTCCAGTTGTTGCCTTTAGATTGCAATTTTTAAGCTATGTCACATAATAGACATGTATTTGGGCAACTTGAAAAGACTGAAATCAGTGTTGGCCACAAACACAATCGAAATAAAACGCTGAAAAACACGTTTCTTGTATGACGACCCCTTTGATTTTAATCTTTTTTTTAGTATTTGTTGTTATAGTGGCCACAGTAATATGTAATCGGTGAAAAATTCAAGTGTCTAGCTATTATTAGAAGACAGACAGACAAGACCTAGACATTAGAAGGTTCAAGAGATAGAGCCCTGTGACATACAAATGGACATACGGACAGACAGCGGAATCTCAGTACCCAAAGATACGGAAAGGTACGGAACCCTAAAGACTAAATTAAAAATTAAATAAAAGCCAAACTCAATTTCAATACTCACCTAATAAGTTTAAATTTGGTTCACCACCATATATTTTATGTAAAATTTTGTACGATTCCTTATGTTGTGACCGTGACATTTTGTATGCCGGTGTTATCCTAGAAATGCTCAATGTAGACTTCAACATGATGCTCATGCGGTAATAGATGGTCGAGACTGAAGTGTTGTTCTCGATGATGCCAGGAATGATTTTCACTGTCCATAGCTCTAAGACCATGCCTTCACCATCGCTTGTCCTCAAAGATATTTCAATGCACAGTACTTTTGTTAGGGCGTCCACCACCTCGCCGTTCAACACTCCAATTGTGTCATGGTTAACTTCAGGTTCATCCGGAATGGACAAGTTGAACTATAAAATAGAATGAAAGTACATTAACATAAATAAACAAATACAACGTGGAAGCGACATACCCGTAATAAATCGAACCACGGGCTATATTATAATGAAATTAAAATAACAGCCAAAGAACAAAAAAAATGTTTGGCATTTCCATAGAAAAGTGTGCGGCCGGGCGGACGATTTGTATGGAAACGCCAAATTTTGTTTTTGTTTTTTGGCTGTTTTCATTATACTATAGTGATCTAGTATAGCCCGTGGTTTGATTTATTATGAGTATGTCCCTTCCACTTTGTATAGTTTTAAACTTGTGTTAAGGGATACTAACTCAACGATGATAATATATTTTATGATAAATACATACAATTGTAGATTAGTTAAATTTCAATTGTAAGAAGTGTTATCTCAATAAGTAAAATACCATTGTATTTTTTATGAGAAATAAAAGTTCTTAAAACCTTACACCCAAGACACCCAGAACATTTTAAATAAACAGGCAAGTGCGAGTCGGACTCGAACATGAAGGGTTACGTACCTCCGTACAATGTTTTAAAACGTTGAAGAAACAAGTTTCTTGTATGACGACCCCCTTTAATTTTTAACTTTATTAAGATAAAGTTTATTTAGTTTATTTTTAGTATTTGTTGTTATAGTAGCCATAGTAGTACATAATCGGTGAAAATTTCAAGTATCTAGCTAATGCCATTATAAAGATCTAGTTAAAAATGCTGAAAAAACACGTTTTTTGTATGACGACCCCCTTTAATTTTTAAATTTTTTTATTTCTAGTATTTGTTGTTATAGCGGCCACAGTAACACATAATCGGTGAAAATTTCAAGTGTCTAGCTATTACGGTTCAAGAGGTAGAACCCTGTGACAGACGGACAGACGGACAGACAGCGGAGTCTCAGTAATAGGGTCCCGTTTGCACCCTTTGGGTACGGAACCCTAAAAAGGCCGTTTTCTAACTTGCTTGGGGAACCCTCCGAAGTGGCAGACTAGCATGACAATTACGCCACGGAGTTCGTCAAAAAGATAGGACTGTATGTATAAATACTCGTATATAACTTGAGTGCAGGCACTGCCTGCACTCTTTATTTTATCATAATTCAGAATAAAATATAGTATATTATTATATTACATAAAGTTCCAGCAGTTCTTGCATGCTGGTCCGGGAGAAATGAAAAAATATAGAATGTACCAGCTTCTTCTCTTCCCGCGTAGATCGTAAAAGCCGATCAAAGGAATGGGCGAAAATGCGAATCTTGTTAATAGGTGAAGCGGCTAGCAACCCATCATTTTTTGTTTCTTTTTTCTACCTTGCCCACCTATCACGCTAAAAGTGGCGTTGTATGTATACAGGGTGACTTTTTAAACAGTGTCCAAATTTTTGGAGCAAGTTCAGTCTATGATACTGAACTACTTTCTACAAAAAAAGTTATTAAAAATCGATAAAAATTTTTCGTCCTACCATACAAAATCCGTCTGTCTGAGCGCTGATTTGTGTGGGAGGACGAAAATTTTTTATCGATTTTTATAACTTTTTTTATAGAAAGTAGTTCAGTATCATGGACAGAACTTGCTCCAAAAATTTGGACACTGTTTAAAAAGTCAGCCTGTATATGTAAGTATTTTCAGCAGTCCATTAATCCACTACAAAACTAATGATTTATTATTCGCTTGCGAAGAATTAAAACTACTTCTAATATTATAAGAAAGTTTGTAAAGTTGGATGAATGGATATTAATTATAAGCCAAAACGGCTGAACCAATTGGAATGAAAGATATGTAGATAGCTTATAACTGAAGTAACACATAGGATACTATATAACCTAGAAAAATGAGAGGATCCTGTTTTATTGACTAATAAAGTAATAACGGACTACAGGACACTGAGGTGACACTAGCTGATTAAATATATAAATACACTTTCGCTACTGTAATATTCATATTATGTTAAATTATCATTGAATTTGCGAGAGCTTTTCAAACAAATGCAAACACACACATAGAATTTGCGATGCATAATTTTAAGACTTCATTCATCATCATCATCAATCATAAGGTCTTCTTTTTTTAATTTTGCCTAGAAATTAAAAAAAGAGTCTATTATAAGTTGTATAATATACTGGGAAACTGTCATGACTATGTAAAGACTAAAGTGCAAGCCATTCATGAGCATCTACAAAATGGTGGAAACTGAAGTTTTCCGAAATTATTTAACAGACAGAAATTCAAACTAGAACAGTATAATTACCTTTGTTATTTTATTATGTGTAACTATTGCTGATGTACAATAAAGTTTTTTAAATAAATAAACAGTAATTTTTATTGACATGCAGCCACCTCTTCATTTTAGCGCATTCCTGGTTGCATACTCAGCCGTTTTGGTAGATTTAAGTTTGACTTGTGTCTAGTGTGTACTTAATGTCTACCAACCAAACAATTTTTTTTCTTTTTTTCACTGCTGAACGCAAAACTATTCAAACACTTTTTGTGACTGTGTGCTACAGAACCCACTGCCTAATGTTTACTTTCCTTGGAAATGCATATGTTTATTTATTTATTTATTTTACTCTTTATTGCACACAATTTAACAAATTAGACACAAATAATAGAGATAGCCACTAAATTCTTAAATAAGAAGAAGAATAGAGATACTTTTAGCATACAAAAGGCGGCCTTATCGCACAGCAATCTCTTCCAGGCAACCTTAGGGACCTTAGGGCATATGTTGCAGGAGATGTTTATAAAAAGTAAAACAGTGGCCTCTTACGACATCCTCAGGAAGAGATAAGTGGTCCTACTGACAAACAGCATATTATGCTAAATATGCTAATGATACCGAAGTCAATTGACTCACTGTGTTCAGCTTCAAGTCTTTGTCTATGCACAGCTTTTTTTTCTTTCAAGTTGACTAATAAGTATAGGTAAATTGCTAAATATATAAATCTAAATTCGCACTAATAGCATAAAAATGCGACAGAGACAGGTATACAGTTTGTTCGTTCAATTGGTCGGCGGTGCGCCGGCTCCTCAAAGATGCGGCCTTTGTGGCGCGCTGACAGTCTGCAAATCATTTTAGCTAACCAACTATAACTACCTTGCTAAAAGCTTAACACTCATTCGCATTTGCTCATAGTCGCAGACTGATTGCAGATTAAGAAAACAAAAAAATAATCTCATTCGGATGAGCATAAACTTCTAAACACGTCTTAATCATAAAACTTTTTAAAATGTCTTAAGACGATACATGGAGTCCAGTGCTGCCACCATTTGAAATAAATTATTTGTAATGAAACCGAAATATCATTTAAAATTTTGATCTAGTAAAACCTAAATAACCCTTCAAACTATTTTATGAACCACTGTTTACAGTTTATAGTGAGAATGTTAAGCTTTAGTTTGCATTTTTGCGAAAAACAGCCACTTTTGGCAAAAATGCAAACTAAAGCTTAATGGTATCACTCTAAACTGTTAACAGTGGTTCATAAAATAGTTTGAAGGGTTATCTAGGTTTTACTTTTTTGTCTATTGTATTGGATGGAAAACTCTCAAAAGCTTTGTGAGTTAAACAGCGACATATATTGAATTGGCTCTATGATGGCCCAACTTGTGGAGCCATTACGGCTCTTACAGACGAGCGACAGTATGCCCGCGACTGTCAGCGACCGTTGCCGATCGTCGCGCGTCTGTCTGACCCATACTAGTTTGTGTTTGTCCAACACTGCAATATAGCAAGCTCTATAAACTTACTACACACAATCAGTACATCTTTACTTTTGCATGCTTGGTGGGGGTAGATTACTATTATAGTTACCTCTTTTTATAAATCTATGTATGACACCAAATAGAAACATACACATTTATCTTGTACAAAGCCCAAGATCTCAAGATCCTTGCCATCATTGCTTCGGAAGGCACGTAAAAGCCGTTGGTCCCGGCTGTCATTGTATGGCAGTCGTCAAGCTATGTCAGATGCCTTTAGGCAGCTTGAAAAATCTGACGCTTGAGAATCTGACTAGAACCAAAAGGATAGGTTTAAACAAATGCTAGATGGCGTTTGGGACCCACAGCTTGGCGTGCCTTCCAAAGCACGGAATCATCTTTCTTTTTAGGTAATCAAGTGATTCAAGCCTGCAATATCCTAACTTGACTGGAATCATTCCCTAGACAACCTTCTTACATTCTGCACAGGACAAGCAGCTGGCATATCCTACATATTTTCTTTACTTCCAAACCAGATATGAGTGATATCCAGATAATGCTTAGCAATAACTTGTTAAGATTGTAGGTAGGTGTAATTAACATTAACCCTCTCTTTAAATTAAAAATATTTCCTAAACCTATTTTAGTTAAAATATGTCTTGTCTTGTTCCTTGAATATCAAAGATGGAAAAGGGAGCTACAAAACATATTTAAAACCTAAAATAATTTTAAAATATATATTTTTAATGAGGATAAATAAATAAAGTACCCACACATAAAAGTTCTCATCTTCACCATCATTTCATCAGAACAGGACTAATAACACATTTTTATAATACCTACATGTGTACTACTCTCATGAATGCGAACAACATGCAATATCTACGAAATAACTCAAGGGGCAAATAAAGATAACAATAACAAAGGATTTCGCACTAGCGATGATAGGACTACATAGGCATTTGAATAAGCTCAAAAGGTACTAAAAATCTTTAATTTTACATTATTATTTAAAGGTACCACGATCCTTACCCACTGCAAGCTCGTAGGAGACGACGGCGGCTGTGGCTCTACGGAACTCACTGAACTGAAGTCTTGAGTGATCTTCTTGCCCTGTCTGCTTTGAACCACTATCTGGGCCACTTTCAAAGTCAATATTTTAGTAAACTTGTATAACTTCAACTTGTCCGCTTCAGTGTACACATTCTCCATGATACTGTTTATTTTTATACAAATAATACAAATTACCAAAACATTTTACAAAATTGCGCAGCAATATTTTCGTACAGGTTTAGTCAAAGACCGTAGTAATGCTCGAATTACCAATTGTTATTTCACATGATCTTGTTGAACTGGCCATAACTTCACAAATTAAACGAAATCTGTATTAGGTAGTGCTTATTTTCAATACAAAAATCTATAATTCCATGATTGTCACGAGGACTCAAATGTCGCAAAAAAAGGTTATGAAATTAAAACTTAAAACTAAATGTTTTTTTTGTTGTGATACTGTAACCTAATTGGTTGAAATAGAAATTACCGTTGAGAAGTCAACATCTGATTGGATACCAATTTTTATTAAACTGATTTTCATTGGCTGGCTCCTGGCTATTCTGGACGTCAAAAGCGTCAACTTGGTTCGTTCGGAACAATGATTACAATGACGTATAAAAGTGGTTCGGAATCTAAAATTCGAAAAACTATGCACCTAAAAAATATATTTATTGTACAAATTATTATGTACATACATATTCTTAAATTTTCTTTAATTTAATAAATGTTAGTACCTAGTAAGTTCTTTTTGTGGTTTTATGAGTTTTAGTTTTTAGTTAGTAATAATTATTTTTATATAGACATATAGAGCGCTCGTCGCGCTCGAGGTAAGTAGGTTAGGTAGGTACTTACCCATGAAGTTTCATGTACTTACCTACCAAATGTTCGACAATACACATGGAGGATGGAGGTAGATAGGTATAGCTACCTATTTGGCATTCCCTTTGTAGGTACCTATACTTCCGATAACATGTAAAAAATAAACTAAAATGCCTTTAGGCAGCTTGAAAAATCTGACACCAGTGTTGGCCGCTTACATAACCGAAAACAAACTAAAATACCTTTATAAACTGCTTTCGGAAAAAAGTAACAGCAATAAATTAGTTACAAAAATCGTTCTATTGGGTCCGGTTTATTCATAAACGCGATAACATGACAAGAGGCGCGTTTCCGGGCTCCGAATAGGTACTGCTAATTTAAGCTAAGAAACTATGCTATGTGGAACCCGCTTAAGAGACCATACAGCTACATATACCTAGGTACATATGCATGCTCATACTATACTACCTAGCACGGAAGCATGCTACACTACACTAAGTAAGAGTATGTTCCTACTTTTATAAATTATGCATGCTCAAAAGTCAACTTTTGTTGGATTTTCGAGCATGCTACTTGGAGAGCGGTGGGAAGGGACGTGTCCTGACTTCCTGAGCGCGTGAGTGTGATAGCATTAGCGGCGTTAGGATAGGACGCGGTTGGGCGACCGCCCAGGGCGCCAGATACAAAGGCTGGCGCCCCTTTGTATCTATTTCGCTCTCGGACGCCTCTTTTTACTCATTAATCGAGACTTGTACTCGTGATATTTAATTTTGCAGTTAGGGGGGGGGGGGGGGGGGGATCTCGCCCGGGCGCTGTTAGGGCTAAAACCGGCACTGTGTGACAGGTTAGCTTTTTAATAGTATAGCATCGAAGAGCATGCATGCCCAAAACAAGTAGGTAACTAGTAGTTCTGTGAGAACAGTGGACCTCGCGAGCTGTTATAATCACGTAATAATAACCGACTCTTTCCCCTTTCCCCTGGCTTAGCAAAGCCATTTCAGTGAAATCCGTCCATCCATATACAATACTAGCGGTGCCCGCGACTTCGTTCGCGTGGTTGTCGAAACGTAATGTTATATAGCCTAAAGCCTTCCTCTATAAATGGACTACCCAACAAAAAAAGAATTTTTCAAATCGGACCATTAGTTCCTGAGATTAGCGCGTTTAAACAAACAAACAAACAAACTCTTCCGCTTTATAATATTAGTATAGATGTAACAAAAACCCTGTCCGAGCCGTGAAGCGGCCATGTTGGGTAGCTACGAGTATAATCGGTTTCTCACCAGAGAATAGGTACAAAAAGTTACCTCTGACAAAATTAAAATAAAATTAGATTTTAAATTGTATCTTAATGGCAACTCAGGGGGCGGCGACGGGCGGAAAGCGGGTGGTCGCGGCGCGGCGGCTTCTTTGCGGCGATCAAAGGAGCCGACAGTCGATGCCGCGCTGTGACTGTGGTCCAGGGTAATATTGTTCTTTGCTGTGGTCTAGACATGCCACCATTGAGAGGGTGTTGTTGCATTCTTTGAATTTTCCCGATTTTAGGGAAATAATTTGGAAATAATGTAAATTTCTGATGTTTTATAAACTTTCTCATTTTTATTACAATTTTCGTTTTCTTATTTTTTTTAACGAGTCATTTATGCACTTATATGCCCTTTTCCGGTCGGACAGGCTTTTCTTTACATATTGTATAACGCTACAGCAATTCCTCCTTACCCCCCCTCCACTCCCACCTTTTGGAATTTTTTCGCAACATATGTAGAAAGAAGTTGTTAGCCTCTTAAAGATTGATATCCGTCAATAAATATCGCTACAGCAAAGTTTCTTTTCCCCCTATTTCTCCCCCAATCAAAAACCACGTTCGACTAAAAAATTTAAATAAATCAAGGAACTTTCGTTACAATAAACCGGCCAAGTGCGAGTTAAACTCGCGTGGAGAGGGTTCCGTACAATTTAATTCTTATAGGTTTTCCTGTAATCTACAAGCAGTGCCGGGCCGGTTTTAGCTCTACCAGCGCCCCGGGCGAGATTTTTTCGCCCCCCCCCCCCAAACTGCAATTCAGACTGACTTAGGCTTCAATCTTATAGGATTTATTTCTGACGGGGGGGGGGGGGGGTACAAGTACGATATAGGATTCTTCAATTTTGCCGCCCCATTGTAAACGGAGAGAGGGAGGGAGGGGTGCATACAAATAAGAGTAGGAGTTGCCGCCATTAACCAGCCGCTATTTATATATTTAATATTACCTGTGACCCTCCCCCCCTTGCCCAAAAACGCCCCCTGTCGCCCCTTTGTATCTGGCGCCCTGGGCGGTCGCCCAACCGCGCCCTACCCTAACGACGCTACTATCTATAAGCAATGAACTAGATTTTGTATTTTTTTCAAAATTTTAGGTTCAGCAGTTTCGGAGACCAGGGGGGAGGAGGAATTGTCAATTTTCGTCTTCTTTCATGAATAAAATCAAAACTATTAATTTAACAATAATAACAAAAATATAATATATTAAATCATAACCTTCCTTCTGTCGCAGTCGGGCAACTAGCATGACGCCTCTGACTGAAATTAATTATGTGAACTTATATTAAAAACGTCGACCAAAAGTCGAAAACAGAGCCTGATCAAGGATTTGAGTCAAGCTATTTGTAAGAAACTAGTATGGTACTACGCAACATACTAGTTTCATACAAATAGCTTCTACACATGACAAGAAATCGCATTATCACCATCTTTGAATAATTCCGACATAAACAATATTTTTAGTAGTTACCTATGTAGTTAGATAATATTTATTGTGAGTACTTATTTATTTAACAATTTGTAATTGTTTTTAATGTCAATAAACATTTTATAAATTCACAAAAAAATATAAGTCATACATACTACATAATATGACTTATATTTGACTACATAGTACTTAGTATATTAACTGCTCACATAAATAAAAAGACGTAATTATGGTAAATATTTTTTATTGAAAATAAATTCGTAGTTATATAACATTGTACTAACATATTAATCATTATCAGTACCTAGTTAATATTTAAATCATTACTATGTTTATTCATTTTAAACTGAAATTAACACAGAATTGCTATATCAACTAGCGTATATTTCAGTTGTAGATATCTATTGTGAGCAACATTTGTATCTATTTTGAAAAATAATATTTACATTTACAGAGGCACATATATGTAGGTATGTATGAAATATAGGAATTAAAACTAATCTAGTACAAAATCAACGATTGGTCAAAATAATGACTGATTATAATATCTCGTACAGTCACATGCAGCACTTAGAATATTGTCACAATAAAGAAATAGTAGAATAGTTATTGTGACAAGGTCCTATAGTATTGACACTTCTTTTTACAAAAGTGCCTACGCGACTGTAGTACAGTAATATTGTCCATCAAGTTAGTACAGACGGTTAATCGGATACCTGTGCCACCTCAAGTAGTGCGCGACGCGTGCGGTGGCACAGGTATCTGATTAATCGTGTGTACAGTTCGATTTACATAGAATGGCGTCTGTGAACTTAGCTGCGAGCGCACCGGTGTGCGCAGGTATATACGGCGGTAGGGTAACCGCGGGTCACGGTTTGCTAGCGGGCGGGGGGACACAGACTTCCCGTGCTGACACCTCAAAGCTACTGCGACGCGACTTGTGACTAACTTCACAGACGCCATTCTATTTTAAATTGAATTATAGCATAGCCTGTGCGGTTTTAAGCGTGTTCTTTAAAATATAATACAGGTATCGATGAACTGGTATTATTATAAGCTAAAAACCACGCGACAACCTATCTATTATGGTAGACAATCTATACTTCGAGTTATCAAAGTACATAAAGTCTAACAGTCGAAGTAGGCTGTCGTCCGTCCATAAAGCGCACATGCACATCTAAAAACTGCTCAAACATCTTGCGATGTAAGATGCCTCCAAAAGAAAATCGTTAGAAATATTCCGTTGAAAACTTCCACCTTAACAGCGAACTTTATGAAAGTATAAGCAAGCGCAAAAAAAAAATATACAAATTATCAAATCACAAAAGTACAAGTAGGCGGTAATTAAAACTAGCCATCTTTTTCCACCAATACCATTATTGAACTTATTGACGTTACTTCACACCAATTGGGATGTGGACTGGATCCAAAAAATATTATTATATTTAGTCCATCTATAAGATTATTCAAAAATAATGTACCCATATTTTTTCGTTTATCAAAGTAGTAAAAATTTACAAAGATATAGCGCATCGACGCTTCGAATGGGGGCGATTTACGTTATCGCCACGCCACTATCGACGTCACGCGACAATTAAATGCGCTAGAACTTCGTTATTATTTGCTAATCAGAGAGAAGAAAAAATATGTGTACTATATTTTTTAATAATCTAACTAATAAGCCAGAAACAAGTTTTTTGGTCCACATCCGTATTGCTGGGCCATTCAACGGCTGCTTTGTGACGCTGCGTCATAACTCATAGAGGACATTGGCCAGAAGTTGACGCTGCGTCACGCAACAGTCAAATTTTATACATTTCGTAGGGCCGTTTTGCGCCAATGTTTGATGTAAATCTTCCATAGTATTATATTGCGGCGTCCAGAATAAAACAATTTAGCCGGTCTCACACTATAGTTCGCGGCAAACAACTTGAACATCGATTGATATACCCTTCTCGCTCTTGTGTATTCTCCCGCCAATGCGAGAGAGCGAGAAGGGTATATCAATTGGTGTTAAAGTTGTTTGCCGGGAACTATAACATGAATTTCAAAAGCTGATTTGAAGCATGTGTGAGTCCAGTCTTTACAGTGTGGCTAATAAGTTTTAAAACAGAATTAAATATTATAAAAAATACAAGGGTGGATCCAGAATTCGGTTTAGGGGGGTCACATGTCAATGGGGCCATGGAAATTCAAGCATTCATGGTCATGGTCCCTATTGCCTCCCCAGTCCCCCTCCAGTACTTACACCAAATATAACAACTAGTGGCAACGTTAAAATAGGGTTGCAATGTATGTGATACATATTCTTAATAGGTAACCTAACAGGACGCAAAGTCAGAGTATTATTGTTACTTGAGGATATCTGCATTATTATACTTCGGCCTACGAACGAAAATAATGTTTACTGACAAAGCGTTGCCACACCCTTATCTCCAAAACTGATAAGTAAATAAATATCAATAGGTCGATAATTATTAACCTTTTGATGTTTATTTCCTGAATTTTGTTCATATAATTATCGTTCCTGAACCGAATGAAATTTTAATTTATTATCAGGTTTTAGACAGTAGCACAGAAGACAGTAAGAGTATTACATACAGAACGGAATATCCTAAGGTCCCGCGCAATATGCGTCCCTGTTCCCCGTCCCTTCACCTCTCCCCCGTTCCGCCTTGTCTCAGGGCGAGAGCGGGCGAACACACACGCAATGACGTGTGCACGGCGACACAAGAACGGGGGAGAGGTGCAGGGACGGGGGACGGGGACGCATATTGCGCGTACCTAAGAAGATTCCGTTCTGTATGTAATAGTCTTACTGTCTTCTGTATTATCGACATTACTCGCGTTTAAATAAGATTGAAAATAGTTTGGCATTCAGAACTCTAGGGGATCAATGATACGCAAATGCGTTAGCATTTAACCTCGTAACACTAAATACAGGTTAGCTACAAGTCTATTAGGCCGTACATGTTGCTATAATGGTATAATAATCAATGCGGTAGACAATATTTATGGAGGGGGAATGGATGTAAGTATTGTTCATTCAGAACTGAAAATATTATATTATATAGTATACCCCCCTCGCCCCTCTCTTTCTTAAGACCTGTAACATCTCCAATTAAACAAATGTATTAACAATAGCAATATTTCTCATGTCTGTCTATACAACAACTTCCAAATAAGTAGCCATATTAGCTTTGCCATAGACAGTGGCGCCTCCATTTTATTTCTATACCTTGTAGCTAACATGTATTATCTATACTTTCAGCTGCAATGACAAGCATTATGATAAATCCTCATAACACATTCCATTACAAAATATAACATTTACAAATAAGTAAATATGTTTTTAAAAACTGTCAAAAAATTACGTGAATCTATGTATTTATTGATAAACTACATTTAGAATAAGTTTTAAATATGATTATACCTGGACCATTCAGTTTAAAAACCTGGTGCTAGTAACTCGACAACAGAAACACGACGCATTATCACTGGCAGTGTCAAATACCCATTTTTTTGTTAAGTTTTATCACCTATATATGTATAATACGAGATTTTAAAGGTATGGAAGTCCTATAATGTAATCACAGAGCAAATAGACGCCGGAGATAAAAAAACCGAAACAAAGTACCTATCTCGTTCACGCATGTACAGAACGGCAACGTGGTAAACAAATGCCTTGCAATGTCATGTGGCGCCGATAACGTTGCCGCTTCGTGCTTGCGTAAACGTGAAATGGCGCACTTTTGTTGATATTTTCGCGGTAGTTAGAGCGAGATGGGACACCAAGGAATGACTTCTGCTATAATGATGGTTTTACAACGGAGATCTCTATTTGTTATTTTGTTGTAAAGAATCTCTTGTTATTACTTCCATGAGTAACACGGACGGCGACAGAAATTGGCCATTTGACGTTGACAGTGACAGTTGACGTGCGCCATGTCATTGTGGTCGACTAGTAGTTATGGGTGCTGCCATAGTGTGTTTTTTACTCGCGTTTTATAAGCAATATGGCAAGGTTTTTAAACATGCTGGTAGACCTGTGGTGCATATATGTAAAATGGGCCAATTCAAGCGCAACAGTGCGACGCTTCTCCCGTAAACTGGTCATAAAGGCATTTTAATGACATGGAAACGTTCAAGTTCTAGAATGCCTACGCGACATAAGTATGTTCTGAAAGAGGATAATATTGTACTTGGATGCCCATATGTGCCAGTCAGACCACCAATAAGATTTCATTGTTGACACGTCAAAAGAGAAATGTAGTACTTATATCTGTCTGGTTATAATTTAATCTTATTTGTTTTTAAATACAGGACACAACTTCGCTCAGCTTTGGAGCAGTCGATCACATCGAAAAACTTTTTTAAAAAGATTAGCATATGATTTTCATGTACATACCTCTTACTCCGGAACGTTAGATATTTCTATGTCGCAATATTGAAATATAAACTTTACCTCCCATGGCGACCATGGCGTTAAGGTTTATTTTTAATTCTCTCATTTATAAATTGGAGAAAAGCATTCGACTAGTGTTGCACTTGACGTACGACCCATAATACTGTATCTCTGTCTCTTACTATTATTATGTGAACCGTTTTTATCATATTGGATGATAAATATTCAAATAAATTTATAAAGGCATCTTCATTATATTGCTTAAAATTTACCTAATATGCGTCAAGCATGTTTAAGAGAACATAATGTATGATATACATTAAAGTCGCATGAGTCTAGGAGCAGCGCAGATCCATTTACATTATCAAATCACTATCGACTCTGTAGTCATTACAATAATATTTAAAATCAATTAACACAATATTACACATATGATCTAAAAAAATATATGGCTCAGCTTTCCAACTTACAGAGTAGTTATAGTAGGATCGATTTTCAGTATTATTTCAACGTTATATAGTCAATAATGAGTTGACACTGCGCAAGCTCGTTACATTCCGAGACATAAAGGGTGCCCACACATATTCATGGCGATACAGTACCAGTTTTACTAGTTCCGGTCGCAGTTTGTGCCCAAGTGGTAACGATTCGAATGCCTAGGCCTGCTATACGTGTCCAGTATTTAAGGTGCTCTCACCAAAGAGTAAAATGATTTCCTATACAATGTCGAAGGGACATACCCGTAATAAATCGAACCACGGGCTATTCTAGATCATTATAGTATAATGAAATTAAAATAACAGTGAAAATAAACTGGCCAAGTGCGAGTTAAACTCGCGTGGAGAGGGTTCCGTACAATTGATTGAATTCTTATAGGTTTTTCTGTAATGAACTATATTTTGTATTTTTTTCAAAATTTTAGGCTCAGTAGTTTCGGAGATCAGGGCGGGGGGATGGTCAATTTTCGTCTTCTTTCATGAATAAAATTAAAACTATTCATTTTACAATAATAAAAAAAATATATTTGAGATCCTCATAACGAGCCCTTTCATTTGATATATGACACAGTAGGTTTGCAAAACTTTTTTTTTAATTTCCTAATTTGTCCCTTATTTAAAAAAAAATATTTATTTACTTGGCACATATGTGTTTGGGTCATAGGATTACAACATTTTACTAAATTTCATCTGATTCGGTCCAGTAGATTCGGAGCAAATTGGCTGTGACAGACGGACGGACAGACAGACGAACAAGTGATCCTATAAGGGTACCGTTTTTTCATTTTTTGTACGGAACCCTAAAAAAAATATTCATCATTCTCATACATGTCGCCCGGGCGGGCGGGCGACTGCACACTTTTGTATGGAAATGCCAAGTTGTTTTTACTGTTAGTTTTAATTTCATTATACTATAATGATCTAGTATAGACCGTGGTTCGATTTATTACGGGTATGTCCCTTCCACTTTGTATAACGTCTAACAAAATACATATACTGAAACTATTAAGGGGGAATTTAGTTCATGATGCTGAACAACTATTCCAAGGGAATATATATCGAATTATGAAATATAGTTGTTCATTTCCTATACAAACTCTGATTGGTTAATTGTATCGGAAGCCAACACACAGCCGAAGACGACACACAGTCCGCGAAACAAATATCACTACAGCCGTACTATAACTGTCCACTTTAACTACTTCACATATTGTTCATGACCATGAGCATTTACAACACCAAACAACACCAATTTCATATTATAAAATCCACTAAAATCAATTTGCAAAATAATTTAAAGAAAACCCCAACCGTACCCCTTGACTTCCCGCCAAAAACCTTGGGGAAAGTTGTTTAGTATCATGGACTGAATTGTCCTTTAAAATAGTTTCAGTTTATTTTCGTCTGAGCGAGCGAAGCGTCTGTTCCAAGATTGGCCAAAAATGCTTATGTCCGTCTGTCTGTCGGTTTGTTGTCGCATTTATCAACCGATTCTCGTGAAATTTTTTAAGCTGGCTCGATAATTGTGAAAGGGACATACCCGTAATAAATCAAACAACGGTCTATACTAGACGACCTCCGTGGCGTAATGGTTAACACGCTAGACCGCTATTCTGGAGGTTCTGGGTTCGATCCCCAGCCAGGGCAAGTTGGAAAATGGCCTTTTTCAAATTGTCCTGGGTCTTGGGTGTTTATCTATATATGTATTTATTATAAAATATAGTATCTTTGAGTTAGTATCCCATAACACAAGTTTAAAAAAACTTACTTTGGGGCTAGCTCAATCAGTGTGATTTGTCCTTATATATTTATTTATTTATTATTTATTTTATTTATTATAGTATAATAAAATAAAAATTACAGCCAAAGAAAAAAAAAACGTCATTTCCATACAAAAGTGCGCGCCGTCCGGGCGATTTGTATGGGAATGTCAAATTAGTTTTTTGCTTTTTGGCTGTTATTTTAATTTCATTATACTTTAGTGATCTAGTATAGGCCGTGGTTCGATTTATTACAGGTATATGTCTCTTACACGTTGTATATAATTTTTTTGTCGATAAATTTTTTGGAATTTTTTCAAAATGGCGGAGATATGCGTGATTAAAACTTTAAGAAAATCATATTTCAGCGTTATTAAGATGCAACTTTTTTGTCTGAACAACTTTTCTATCCGATAAACTTAAACGGGTTAGTTTGGAGGTAAGTCGCGAGGTTTACAGCTCAGAGAGCCACTAGTATCAGACTCTGTATATTATTTTATTCTTTGATGATCAGTAATCACTAGTGCCTACGACTAGTTACAGACCGGACACTAGATGTCGCGGTACACGGCGATAAGCAGTGGTATCGTTCAAAATGTGTGAACACGAATCAACCACGCGGTGGCTACGACAGCTTTCAACATGTTTAGAAAAAGCTCTGTTGTTGTTGCCTTTGGGGAAAATTGTGGTCAAGAGCTCTTTGAGCTCACGTACCACAACCACAGTCCACATAACAACACTACGCAACTTCAAGAAACTGCAGCAACACTATTCACACGTAACCACTGCCTGACCACGTTATGTCGTTGCTGTGGTGTGGTTGTAGTACGTGTGAAACAAGTCTAAGGGTGTTAGGGAGAAAACTTCTCTAAAAAGTGCATTGTACGAATCGCTTTTGGGTTCTAAGATGTGAGGATGAATTCCCTCCCTATCAATGGCGTGAGGTACGATTGAAAGTGGTCGCAGAAATCTAATCAAATACCGTTGTATCGCCGTCATAAACCGCACAATCTCCAAGACACGTGGTTATTAAGATGAAGTTAGAAGCAAATGTCGTTGAAGTGGCACCCTCATTTAAAATAAATTGTTAACTCGTAAATGTGGTTAAAATTTCCATGTTTACCAATGTTAGGTGGTAGATAGCCCTTTAAATTATTTTATGAACCACCGTTGAAAGTATTTACATTAGTCCGTTTAGCTTTAAAACTTGCCTCCGCCAAAAGTGGTCACTTTTGGCGGAGGAAAGTTTTAAAGCTAGACGGATCTCCAATAATAGTTTCAACGGCAGTTCATAAAATATTTTAAAGGGCTATCTAGTGCCTAACATTGAGAGCCACTTTTGCTTGGTTTTCACCTTAATCACCAACACTGTGCAGCGCTACCCAATGTCAGTATCAACAACTAAGCTAATACGAAGGGGGCAGTCCCAGCGTTTTCCTGACTAGTCTTTCTGCTATTCTGTTGAACTGCTCCCTGTCTTCTCTCCACATTTTAGCTGCGTCCACGTTTGCTCCGCTTTCGTCATTAGGCTCTGAAAAAATGTAATAAACAATTTAAAAAAAAAGAAACATAAATCCCGCCTGGTTGATACAACAGCAGTATACTTAGGTTGCAACCGAGAACACGCTCAGATGAGCGAGATTACGTAGTTTTTTTTTTAGTATTTCTTATTCCAAATTACATTTAAACATACAGGTTGACTTTTAAAACACTGAGCTATATTGATTTATTAGAATCAGAATCACTAATAGAACACAAAATAGCAAGAAAAAGAATGCTTTTTCTTACTATTTTTCATTTGGAAAACTCCCCACTTTAGCAATACATGGCTAATGTATTATTTTTAGTGTCAATGACCTCGCTGTCACTGGATTCCTCCATATGACCGCCCCGCACCTTTCCCGCCGGCGGCACGCGGGGCGAGCGATCACATGGTACTGCGATTGGGAATTCGTCGTACAACTTTATCTTTGGTTTTTATTATGAAACAAGGTAATTGTAAGAGAACATGTTTATTTTCTTTAGCACATAGAGTACTTTCCTTGAATATAGCTCAGAGGGTCAAAATCATCCTGTATAAGTTGCATATATTTTTGTAATCCTTATATAAAATCCTTTATTTTGATATGCCACACGATAGGCTTTGAATGAAAAAGACAAGACATATAAGTAATTTAGGGCCAAAGATTCGAATTTTTGGATTTTTTACACTCGACAAACATAACCCTCTTTCTGGCGCAGTCGGTATAATAATGTCAAGATGAGAGGTCGCGCTCATGGTATCTGCGTTAGCTTAGCGACTTACCGAATATGTAGGTAGGTACAGTCTACTATTACCACTGCATTAAAGTGCGTGAAGGGCTATTAACCATTGTCTTTACCAGCTAACATGCTTACAACGAATAAGAGTATTTTCTTTACACTTTCTGTTGAGGAACACCGCTTAACACTGCTCTCGTAGCCCATCGGGTCGTCACCTGACGCGTGACTAATGTATTACAAACTAGAGAAGAAGAATAAAATGTACTCTAACCAACTAACATACCTACGAATAATAAATTCTCTAGAAATGTAACGCTCCTACATTCACCGTTTCGATTCTGATTCCATTTACGCAAACAAAACAGTATTAACAAGGAAACAGTCAAACACACACATATACAAATATGCATGCAATTGGTCGTGATAAGGCCACGCTTCGTCGTCGGGTGGGGGCGGTCACCGCAACGAGCGGTGAGGTACAACGCGTGGCTTAGTTACATTTTGCATGACACTTTCCACAGATGTCAAGTAAGGATTATTAAAATGTTTATGAAAGGTGAGTCCTGTGTTTTTCATGTCTGTATGGATTCTACACTACTTCACGGCACATGACGGCATTTTTAATGAATCAATTATCGCAAAAACACAGCAATATTCTCAAAGGAAACTTTTTGCGACGCAACCGCACGACTCGAGTGTCACAGCGAACTGTCACGCCGCGCGGTTCATATTTTAAGCCCCGCCCGCCGCGGTATATATCGCGTGGAATGAATTTTCGGAATTAGTTACGCTTCTAGGGATTATTATTCGTAGTAACATACTGACAACGGATAACAATATTTTCCCTACATTTTGTAGTGAGGACCACCGCTCGGCACTGATCTCGTAGCACATCGTGTTTTCTTTTTAATTTTTAATAAGTAATCTATCCTTCAACATGATCGAAGCCTGTTCAAAGCCCATCGGGTTGTCGCCTGGCGCGTAAAGAATGTATTACAAACTAGAGAAGAAGAATAAAATTTACCCTTACCGGCTAACATACTGACAACGGATAACAATATTTTCTCTACACTTTGTACTGGGGACCACCGCTCGGCACTGCTCTCGTAGCCCATCGGGTCGTCGCCTGGCGCGTGGAGAATGGATATACACACTCTGCCGTCGGCATAAACTGAAATAATTACGTGCACATTAGATAACCAATTTTATATTAGCAAAACATACATTGGGCTTTGATATAATATAAAAATAATAAATATTAAATTTGATTATACAATACGTAACAAAACGGATCAACCCGAAAGGGAGTTAACGTACTATATCAATATGAACAATTTTTACTATGGGACCATAACCGAAATCGCGTAAAAAAAATTGGCAGCTGCATACATTTTGGCACGGTAGGGTATTTAATTTTGTATGAAGCTGCAGATTTTTTTTTCGCGATTTCAGGTATGGTTTTATAGTAAAAGTTTTTCACAAATTTGTGTCAGTTTTGATTAGTTTACGTTTACTCCCTTTTGGGTTGATACCCCCTTTTGGTTACACGTTGTATAGTTAAATCTAATCTCAAAATATAAGAAGGAACCTTACTATTTGGATGAAACATCTCACATATGAACTGCATTTTTGGAGGACTCAGTGGATAATCAGGAGGAAACACCAACTTCGCCGGGAATATGCCACCTTCAAAACATGTGCCTTCAGGACCCCTTTAAACATATGGACATATTAAATGAAACACCTAAAAAATTGTACAAATAACTAACCAAGTGCAGTTTATTTTGATTTTTTACTAAGTCACAGAACAGAAGACAGTAAGAGTATACAGAACGAAATCTCCTAAGGTCCCGCGCAATATGCGTCCCAGTTCCCCGTCCCCGCACCTCTCCCCCGTTTTCGAATAGTCGAGAGGCGAGAGTGGGCGAACACACACTGCATGGCGCACGCGGGCGCACAAGAACGGGGGAGAGGTGCGGGGGTGGGGAACGTACCTTAGGAGATTCCGTTCTGTAAGTATACTCTTACTGTATTCTGTGACTAAGTATTGTACCAGAATTTGGATATTTTACTGGGTCAAAAATAAATTATTTAGTACTGTTTATAGAATAAATCGTCACAAAATAATGCCACTTGTCATTGATCACATCCACTTTGAACGTTATTTTAGATTTATTAAGGTGAAGATATAGGCAAATGGCCTTGAAGTGTAAAATAAATTGTTAACTCGTAAATATGGAGATAATTTCCATATTGCTCTTCGTCATGCACTAGATAGCCCTTTAAATTATTTTTATTAACTGCCGTAAAATCTGAAATTCAGCGTGCTGCGCCCCGGACCCTATACCACGCGCGTTTTTTTACGAGAGCGCTGCTGCTAGGCGCATTCTCGCTCGGACACAGTGCGGCGATTGGCGGTCGCTTACCGAACTGCTACCGGGGAGCGCGACAAGAACATAGAATGTCATAGAGTTATGAATTACTTTATTATTTGATAATTGAAAATTATTTAATTTTTTATCTATTTATTTACTCTTTATTCTAAAGAAATATTCTACTGTTTGATTAGTTTGTTAAATGAAAATATGAGATTCTAAAATTCATTGAACTGTGTTTCTATAAATTGTGTTTCATTCTTAGATCATTTAATACAGGATAAGCCTTACCTGCGCGTTCCCCTCTGCCGAAGTATAAGATCGCATGCTCTAATACGTTCATAAAAACTAGTTGCGTAATCGATTATGATCATTATGTGCATCGGTAAAGTATCGAAAGGACGTCTACAAGTGCTCGATTAAAAATGCCAAATTGTGCAGTTAACGCATGTAAAAAGAGGTCAAATACTTCTAATCTTAGTAAAGATGGAATAACCTTTCATTTGTAAGTATTTTTTTTATTTTATTAACATTGATTTCTATTTAAATGTAATAACTTAAAAATCGATATAATATCTTTCAGATTAGATTACGGCAAAAATAATCGAGTCAAGTTTGCAACTGCTTTCCTGCCATCCTGCCATGAGTGACGAGACATCGCATTATTATCGATGTCGATAAAAATTACATTTCCTTGATATAGTTTTATTTGTGATATAATTTTAATATCGAAATACTTTAATTATTTTACAAGCTTTTATTAAGTTTTACCTGTCCCGTTGTCTGTCTGTCTGTAATAAAATCTTGCAAGTTAAATTTGACCCACTTCCTGGTTTCCGATTGAGCTGAAATGTTGCACGCATACGTATGTCGCGTGACAATGCAATATTATGACAACATGGATCTGATCTGATGATGGAGCTGGAAGGTGGCCATAGGAACTCCATGATTAAACGACATAACCCCATCAAGTTTGGGCTCGTAATATTCATCTTGATGAGTATTTTGTCTTTAGATGGTATCCAGGGTCTGATGATAGGGCTGCAAGGTGGCCATATGAACTCCGTGATTAAGGACATAACCCCATCCAGTTTGGGCTCGTATGATTTGTCTTGACGAGTATTTTGTCTTTAGATGGTATCCAGGGTCTGATGATAGAGCTGAAAGGTGGCCATTGGAACTCCGTGATTAAACGACATAAGCCCATCGAGTTTGGGCTCGTATGATTCATCTTGACGGGTTTTTTGTCTTTAGATGGTATCCAGGGTCTGATGATGGAGCTGGACGGTGGCCATAGGAACTCCGTGATTAAACGACATAACCCCGTTACTCTATATATATATGTATTTATTATAAAATATACAATCGTTGAGTTAGTATCCCATAATACAAGTTTTTTAGTTTTCTGTTTCGGCTATTTCTTCTTCACTTCGCAAGTTCTTTGGCATCCTTGGGTATATAACTTTATTATATTTGGAGAAGAAACAGAGGAGAAGCAGCACAGCTACGAATTCAACCGGGAACGCGCTTAGATGATGAAGAAGATGATAAAATATATATTGTCAAGATAGTATCCCATAATACAAGTTTAAAAAAAAAAAAACTTACTTTGGGGCTAGCTTAATTAGTGTAATTTGTCCCTATATATTTATTTATTTATTTGCCAATAACAAATGGTACAACAAGGTGGACTTAATTTGAATAGCTTCTCTCGTCAACCTTTGGGATAAATAGAAACCTATCATAGTATCTATCGCATATATATAGTGTTGAGCTAAGCGAGTACATTATGCACATATTTTAATACTTTACTATATTAAATTTTCTCCACCACAACATGATAAGTATCGGTTGACTGGGAGAGAATACTTTTTTTATTGTGAAACAATAAAGTTTTTAATTATTATTTTTAAAAGCATTACAATGCTCGGAAATTTATCCAAATTGAAAATATGTGATGAAAAAATCCGTCACGAGTGGGATTCAAACCCACGACCCTCACGTTAACGCCGTGAGTGCACTATCAATTGTGCTATCGTGACTTCTAATCACCCCGACGAATTTTCTCATCACATAGTACACGCATTTGAAGCATGCGTAAATCTTCATTACTACCCACTATTCAGAATTGTGGTATTCAACTTAATTCATATTCGATGAATTGAAAGCTGATTGAAGTTAAGAAGGCTTGGTTTCAATTATTATTTTTAATAGCATTACAATGCTCTATAATAATGTTTTTATAAATAAATAAATATACAGAAATAAGTAGGTACACATTTTGTAAAGTTATTGTGGTTCATGAACAGCTTGCTGACATATGATATGGATAAACAGATATATCAAGAAAAAAGCAGTTTAATAAAGACTTACGTTATAAGAGCCTCCCATTCAAAAAAGTTTTCCTCATTTATTGGACCCGCTATAATTCCTTCTGGTGGGTTTATGGTGAGTTCTGAAAAGAATAATTAATAGAAAATGAATATAGAATAAAGCATAAATGTAACCAACATTCATGCTTTCTGCATGTCAAGGCATATTCTATTTCAATTAGAATTATTCTATCTCTGTCAGTATAAGAACAATAAACCCCGATTCAAATGAGAACGGCAGCAGCCAGCAGTACACTCTCACTATTAAACCATATTCGAATTTATTTCTATGCGCGAAATGCAAAAAATAGCTTGAGAAAAAATTGCCATAAGATTGTTTCTTTTTTTCAAGCTATTCTATGCATTTTGATAGAAATAAAAGTGAATATGGTTTGACATTGAAAGTGCAGTGCCAGAATGAAAGTACAGAAACAAAATGAATGATTAACGCTGGTTGCACATTAAGGTGAAGGGATAAGCAAATGGCCTTGAAGTGTGAAATACATTGTTAACTTGTAAATATGGTGATATATATATACATATTTCCATATTGCTCATCGTCATGCACTAGATAGCCCTTTAAATTATTTTATGAACCACCGTTGAAAGTATTTACATTAGTCCGTCTAGCTTTAAAACTTGCCTCCGCAAAAAGCGGCCACGACAAGTTTTAAAGCTAGACGGATCACCAATAATAGTTTCAACGGCAGTTCATAAAATAATTTAAAAGGATATCTAGTGCATGACGAAGAGCAATATGGAAATTATCACCATATTTACGAGTTAACAATTTATTTAACACTTTGAAGTGTTTGTGTTTTCTGTGTGGCCATTTGCTTACCCCTTCACCTTAAAAGAAAAACTGAAAAACTTTGGATGCTTAGAATATATGGTTAGCTTAAAGTAAAATAAACGTAATTGACGCATTAAAATGGGCCAGAACTATAACTAGTAGTTCGCCGCGAACTTAGACCTCGCGATTTTTTATATACATAGTACCCGACGTATATAATTTTGTGGTATGATTGAATTATATTCTTGATTATTTATGAAATATTAATTAATTATTGAAAATTGTTTGAACAATAAATGATCGATTGAACCTACCTTGACGCATTTCGATTGGTGAAAGAAGATCATCGGAACACAGTTGTACGTTATAATTTCCCTTGTGCCTCATTTTTTCTAAGCATTTCCTATAGTAACGATCCCCTGAATGCAATACGTAATTGATATCATAATTTTGAATTTTTTTACCTTGACTTTGGCCATAAATTATACCAACTACAGCCATTCCGAAACATTGTTCTTGTAGTTGATCAAAACCATTAAAAAATTGACTGAAACCTCCCTTTTTTGCCTCAAAATGCATGGTATACTTAGTTGGTTTTAGGTAATTTGCGCAGCAAAATTAACGATTAAAGTTCAATCAAAGACTAGTAGATTACTATTATAAGAATGTATGTATTTAATAACTTTTTTTATAATAGGATTCTACTCATACAAGGTATCTTCTACTACCAAGCAAAGCATGCATTTAAACAAGCAAGACAACAAAAAGTCAAACGATTCTAAAAAAAATCAAGTCAATCTTATGAAAAAATAACCATAGTGAGTTTTAAAATGTTTGTTGCCTCATGTATTGATTTTTTGTGAACTATATGGTATTGAATGTATGCAACAAATGTTTGACAATTTTCTTCTTTTCTTAAAAATAGTTGTCAAGACATTGGCCTTGTAACTCGGAAGTCGCGGGTTTGATTCCCACGGGAGACATGCATTTTTAAGAAAGTTGTTCAGTAACCCGCACTGAATTCACCCTTAAATAGTTTCAGTATATTTTGTAAGAAGATTTGTATTGTATATCCGTCACGGCTCAGTCAGCTAGACTTCACGAGTCACCCTAAACCCGTTCAAGTATAACGTATAAAAAAGTTGTACAGACAAAAAAGTTGTTCAAATTAAAAAATTGCGTTTTTATAATGGAAACAAAAAAGTCTAGTGAGATTTTTGAAAATATTTTGAAATGGCGGATATATGACAGTTTTAAAATTTTAAACCCCCATATTTCCGCCATTTTGGAAAATTTCGAAAAACTGGCTAGACAATAAAATTCTATTTAGTTGCTGAACCTGCTTACAAAATTTCATGAGAATCGGTTAAGAAATGCGACCTGTAGGCGAGAACAGACAGACAGACAGACGGACAAAAGAATTTTTGCCTAATCTGGAAACTGAGACGCTTCGCTCGCTCGGTCAATAAATGGGCCAGAAATAACCTAACACTTCAGACATAGCACGTGCATTTATTACGGTCAAGACCTTGACATATTTTGCACTTTTTAAATTACCAACAATTTTCCTGGAACATGGCATGAGAGACAAGTAACTAATGTCGGTGTTTCAAAACTCTTCATTTCGCGCACCTTTTAACCAAATAATCAATCAAATCATTTAATTGCAATAGTAGGGTCAGATACAGGTGTAATTGTTTATACATTAGACCTAGCCTACATAACCCACTTTACAACCATTGCAGGTTGCCTAGGTCATCAATATTAGAATTGCAAGGAGAATTACTACTATATAGAACATTGAGTGTAGTTGTAAAAGTAGTTACATATTTTTAAAATATTAGGATGCAGTTTGCATATGTAAGTGTCTTGTATATTTAAAGGTTTAGGTTACAAAATACATGTATGTTTCTTACCCGTGTGGTTCCAGGTTAGAATAGGACCACTCCATCTTTTTCTGTGGATGTTGTAAGAGGCGACTAAAGGACTAAGCACAAACATCTTGTGCTACAATTGCATTCCTAAGAAGGGTTAACCTCTGGCGGCAGCCGGTTGTAAAACTTTTCGTAGAAATACATTCCCAAAGAGGATGGAAGTCAGGCAGGCGGCCAGTTGTAAAACTATAGCCAAATCATTCATAGTGTTCCGGCTATTTCTTCTCCATTTTGCAAGGTCTTTGGCATCCTTGGATGACCATTGACATGCATGTTGTATTTGTAGAAAAAAAGCAGGTAAGCGCACCCCAGGCTCCGAAGCAGCACAGCTGAGGATGCAACCGGGAATGCGCTTAGACGAAGAAGAAGATAAATGTATGTTTCTTGGATAAATAAAAATATATTTATGTAGTAGTATTGTACTGTATGCAGGTGAATCTACTAGAACAAGGTTTAAGACAGTGCTAGACTTTAAAATCTAGCACCAAACTGGTGTTAGGTTCCTGTTTCTTTTACATTTGAAGATTGTCGTTTTCTTTGGATAATAACAGATATTTTAAATCGGATAGCAGTACAAAACTATAGAGTTTATAGAGGCAGGTAATGATTATTCGGAAGTACGTAGAACTTAGCTTATTTCTGCAGAATTCGCGAGAAAGTAAATTACTCGATATTCATGAAAAACTTATGTACCTATTAAATTAAAGACAAGATTAGCATCTACTGTATTGTATCTATGATATACCTACATTAATACAAGACGTTTATAATCTTTATGAATTAATGTTTACGTTAGGCAACGTATGTACAGAACTAATTACATGTTAGATGCAATATCTTGGGAACTTACGCTTATATTCTGCCATCAATCGCCTTAGTGCCGAGCCTGCCATAATTTTGCTTGAATCCAGATTGTGATGTAAAATTTAACTGAACAAAATTATAATTTCCTTTTATTTTCCCAAATCAAAATTGAGAAGAAATCCTCGACCTCGCGCAACCTAACTTGTGATGTGTCATTTAATGTCAACAGATGTCAGCTCATATGTCAATGTCAAGTCAAAAGATTCAGTTTTTAAATATAGATGTCTTCGATATACTGACTAAGCTAAGTCCATCGGCTAAGCCATACAATTTATTTCATATTTATCAAAAATTTGATTTATATTTTCCGTCATTTAATGTAAATAATAAACAAGTTATCTATCGATTACTCATAAATGCAGCATTCCAAATTTTTGCAAATATTCTTCTCTTGGAATTTATATCTAAGTTATCTAACGGAAGCTTAGAGAATATAGTTATAAAATATAGCCTACCTAAATCCAAATATCACGCCGCGCAGGGAGCATGATCCGTGTTTGAAACTATTTTCCTTTGCTTGCTATATAATCTTTAAAAAAAGAATTAGAAATGGCGGCCATTTTAATTGTTATGCCTAAGGACGCGCGTTTTTTTGATTAAAATAGGTATCTAAAATATTATTTAGATCATTTAAAAACACTTTTGAATGAAGTCCATTCAAAAGTGTTAAAATAATTTATAAAACAAGCAGAACTTTGGACTGGAGCAGTAAGTTGATAGCTTATTATACGCACAGACTGCTCTTATTTATGTACTGGGAAGCAAGGAGGGTTAGAACGATTTATGTGTTGGATATTTATTTGCTATTCTCTGAAGTTCCATTTCTATATAACTATTATCTATTTTCACAGAATGGTTATGGAAGAAGTTCTCGAAGCAAATTTGATTTCAAATCAGCATTTGAACGCACAGTCTGCGCCCGCTACGGCCATATCGATTTCATTCGCAAATTCCAACCTTGCTCCGGTATTGTACACCTCTCATATACTTATTCCATTAATGTTTCCTCTGTGTAGCTTATATAACTGTTTTAAGCATACCTAATAATATAATATAATAACGAATTATATAAGATAACAGTTAGGTAAGTAGGTATCTCTCTAATAAAAAAAATAATTTATATCTCGTCATTTACACATTTCTTATAAGTACGTATACAATTTTAAATAATTTTCTACTTTACATCTGTCTCTAGGTATGATAATACGAGAAGTTCAGTTCAGTAGACGAAGAGATTTGTATAGTATCCATTTCTTGTAAAGTCCTCGTATAAAGCTATTGTACCTACTCAGTTATAGCTTTATATATAAGGACGAAGCTACCGTGGTATTAGCCGTTCTGCGGGGGTCATGAAAGTGTTGGTATAGGAAAGCAAAATAAAAAGGCATACATACGGGTACAGGCCGGGGCCCACGCCCCGGGCGGCAAAGTCAGAGGGCATCGTCTCCAGCTCCACCCCCCTCACCTCACCTTCCTTGCTGTACACCCCTTACTTACAATACTCCTATTGTACAGACAGCAAGGTATTGATAATAAACTAGGGCTTTGGGTTTTTAAGAGCGTTAACACATCCCGTCGTCGCGGCACCTCTCGAAGTTGCAACCACTGAGAGCAGGCAGACCGACATCATTCACATTGGGGGACTACTCTACAACCCATAAAAATCTAACCGTATCCATGACCGTTATGAAAAGTGCGGTCACCTCTTAGACTATAACAAAACCCAACGCGCGCGGCGCCGCATTGGTGAATATCGCTGCCGCGGCGACGGAATGTGAAAACGCTCTAGAGGCGGCAAAATAAAGCAAGAGGGCGGCATATAATGCCCCGTACTCAACATGTCTTATTTCCCTGTGTCCAGCGTAAATTCTCAGAAGATGCCCCAGCAACCTACGTGTGCCGAAGATGTAAGAAATCGTTTTACAATGCAACCGCGCTGCAGAACCACAAGAAGATGCAGCATGACGTAGCCAGTTCAAGCAGCGAAAGCGATCATATCACCCCCTTTACATCACTTCGCCCCAGTAATCAGGCAAGTGAATAGTCGTACAACAGGTGAAATAGGTACGAGTACCTACATTAAAATTTTGATCATAAGGTTGATATTAGTATCAGTATCAGTTCCATGCTGGTCTGGAAGAAAAAACTGCTTCTGTTCCCGTGCAGATCGTAAAAGCCGATCGAGGGAATAGGTGAAAATGGTAATCATGTTACCTAATAGGCGATGCGGCTAGCAACCCATCATTATTTTGATTCCTTTTCCATCTTATCGCCTACCGTAACGCTAAAGTTGGTATAATAGGTATCATATCTTAGTTAGGGTCTCAAGATCTAAATATGACGATCTCCGGAGCGATAACTATGTTAGTCCGCCAGTCGGAGGTTCTGGGTTCGATCCCTAACCAGGACAAGTTGGAAAATGGTCTTTTTCAAATTGTCCTGGGTCTTGGGTGTTTATTTCTCAACCTGAGTTAGGGAGCGTTTAAGTATTACGTAACGCAATTTTTGGAGATTTTAGACCCCCCTCTCCCCCCATGTAACGCGCCGTAACGTTTTTCTGTACCCCCCCCCTCCCCCTAGTAAAACGTTACGTAACCACCAAGTGACAATTTTTACCTAAAAGTCACAATTAGGTGGCGTACGAGTAAAGTACCGGAAAGTCGCTAATATAACATTGTTATTGTTTTAATCGCGTTAATAGTATTTATTATCATTTTTATATTAAACCTTCAGACCAATTACCAAAATCAACACTGTCGTGATGAGAGAAAATCGCACACATTGAAAACATTATATTTAGAATAACAATATATAATTTCTAATATGGCGATTGGAGTCTACGGAGACAGCCGAAGTATAACGAAGCCATCCAAATTGCGGTATTTTCTAACCCCCGACAAAATGAGGGGTGTTATAAGTTTGACGCTAATGTCGGTCTGTCTGTCTGTCTGTCTGTATCATCGTAGCGCTCGAACGGATGGACTGATTTTGATGCGGTTTTATTTACGTGATAGCAAGTTCCCTTGCGGTTGTTCTTAGCTGTGTTTGATGAAAATCGGTCCAGCCGTTTAAAAGTTTATAAACGCTTGGTTCAGATCACTAGATGGCGTTCTTGACAGTCGGGGATTTTTTTAATTTGCCTAGCAAATAAACTTGTTACCTACTTTACTGGAGTGTTGAGAAAAACTATCACAGCTGTTGGTAATTATATATATAATTACCAACAGCTTTTTATATATATTTTTTTGCTTTACGTTTGGAGCTTTTAACAATGATTATTGATTTCTGTAAAGCAAGCAAGCAATTTTGTAAAGGAAAAAAATTCCAAGTGGTCATTCCTTTTGAAATTTTAAGAAAAAAATCGTTTTTAAAAAAATGCGTCAGAGAATCTTTCTCGCGACCGTTTTGAAGGGGTAAAAAAAACAATATTATGTAACGCGTAGTGCAAACCCCCCTCCCGCCCCTGTAACGTATCGTAACGTTTTACAAGATCCCCCCCCCTCCCCCCAAATTCGTTACGTAATACTTGAACGCTCCCTTAGGTACTAACTATACCGGGTGACTTTTTAACCACCACTCAAATTTTTGGAGCAAGTTCAGTCCATGATACTGAACTACTTTCTATAAAAAAATGTATTGAAAATAGATAAAAAAAATTTGTCCTCCCATACAAAATCAGTTAGGCTGAGCGCTAATCTGTATGGTAAGGCGATTATTTTTATCGTTTTTCGTTACTTAATTGTTTTTATGGAAAGTAGTTCAGTATCATGGACTGAACTTGCTCCTAAAATTTGGCTGGTGCGGTTAAAAAGTCAGCCTGTATATACCATAGCACACGTTTAAAATAAACCGTACGGGTTCGCTCAATCTGTGTAATTTCTCCATAATGTGTAAGTATTTATAAAATTTAATAGTTCTGTGAGAACAGTAGACCTCGCGAGCTCTTATTAACTATGCAATAACTGACAGTTTCCCCTTTCCCCTGGCTTAGCAAAGCCATTTCAGTAAAATCCGCACGTCCATATCTAACGCTACAGCAAACTTCTTGGCTTTTTAGGGTTCCGTACAAAAAATGAAAAAACGGAACCCTTATAGGATCACTCGTGCGTCTGTCTGTCCGTCCGTCTGTCACAGCCAATTTGCTCCGAATCAGGTGAAATTTGGTAGGATGTTGTAATCCTATGACCCAAACACATAGGTATGTAGAAAGTAAATATTTTTTTTTTAAAACAAGGGTCATTTTCGGAGGACAAATTAGGAAATTTAAAAAAAAAGTTTCGCATACCTTACTGTGTCATATATCAAATGAAAGGGCTCGTTATGAGGATTTCAAATATATTTTTGTTATTATTGTAAAATGAATAGTTTTGATTTTATTCATGAATGTAGACGAAAATTGACCATTCCCCCCTTTGATCTCCGAAACTACTGACCCTAAAGTTTTGAAGAAAACACAAAATATAGTTCATTGCTTGTAGATTACAGGAAAATCTATAAGAATTCAATCAATTGTACGGAACCCTCTCCGCGCGAGTTTAACTCGCACTTAGCCGGTTTATTTTGCAACATCTTCATCTTGTGTAGAATGTCCTTAGTGTGCCTCTGAAATTCGATTGAAATCCATTAATTTTTTAATTGATTTATCCCAATAATTAAAGCTACAGCAAAGTTCCCCCTTTTCCCCTTTATTTCCCCCCAATCAAAAATCGCGAACGTATGCAAATTTTCGTCAAAATCGGTCGAAAATGCGACCTGTGCGAGCGAGAACAGATAGACGGACAAAATCCATTTCTGGCTAGTTTCGAAATTAAGACTCTAGGTTCGCTTCACTCGCTCAGACAATTAAATATAGCAGTCTTAGTCTTAGTCGTCTGTGACACCTTTAAGGTGTTCCGTGTAGGTATAATCTTATTAGGTACTAAGCCGCCATTGTTTAATTTAACTAGGTTTTCAACGATTTCTGCGGCTTCAAGTTCATACCGCGCAAGAAATTGGAAACAGATCCAACTAGTACCCAAGATGGCGTGACCACACGCACGTTTTCCGAAGATATATCATACCTCATCGTGAAGGTAGACGGAGATGAACTGGAGCCCAAGAGGTCTAGGTTGGAAGGGGCCGTGAAGAGAGCGCAGAGCAAAGCCGGGAAGCCTTTGGTTGATTTGAGGTTCACAATTTTGATGTTTTTGTCACTTATATCATTAGTCTAGCAAGTAGGTTACTCTTTACACACTTGTTTAAGGCCGTACCTAAATTTTCCGGGGTCCAGTGCTACCCCCATTTAAAATAAATCATTTCAAAGAAAACGGAGAGATCATTTAAAATTTTGCAACTATCAAGTCCTAGATAACCCTTCAAAGTTTTACAGTTTAAAGTGAGAACGTTAAGCTTTACTACGCACATTTGCGAAAAACGGCCACTTTTGGCAAATGTGCGTAGTAAAGCTTAACGTTCTCATTATTATATGATATTGAGGACAGTATCTAAATATCTAACAGACAACACATTTCCAGGGGCCCTTTCACGTGCACCTTCCCGTCTGCACTATGTCCAGACCTGCAGTGTCGTCAAATTTTCTTTAACTGCTGTGACTACTCTGTGCATTACCGGGAGGAGCACACAAAACGCCGCAAGGCCGCCCTGCGCTGTCAAGTCTGTGAAAAACGCCTGGATAGAGACTTCTATCCAAATAATCCAATAGCTCCCCAGCTGCAACCAATCAACAGAGTCACTTTTACTTGCCGGTTGTGCGGACAGACATTCCACAGCAGTTCCGAATACGATGAGCACAACCGCATCATTCATGCAAAAATCAAGCCTCATCAGTGCTCGATATGTGCGAAGAGGTTTACGCAACAAGGCGGGTTGCAGCAGCATATGCGCATGCACACTGGCATCAGACCTTTCGCATGCTCATTCTGTCCCAAAGCGTTCACTCAAAAGGCAGGATTAGACCAACATTTACGCACTCACACGAAGATAAAACCATTTAAATGCGTTATTTGCAGTAAATGCTTCTCTCAATCCGTGCATTTGCGTCAGCATATGCGCACGCACACCAACATCCAGCCGTTCGAATGCTCAGTATGTGGAAGGCGGTTCAAACAAAGCAGCCATTTGAACTTCCATATGAGATCGCATGTTGGAGAAACTAACTCTTTGGTCGTAGAAAGATATGCTCAAGAAGTTCCTCACCAGAGTCAGTTAGAGTTTCTGAATCTGGCTAACGTGCAGCCGGTGCAAGATGGAGAAACTTTGTACTATGCGGCTGAGCTGGCGGCTGGCCCTCTAGGTATCAACCCTTTCAACTATCAATCGCATGATGTGCTCCCGGAAAATGTCCTTTCTCTATAATCATTGGTCTGATTTGAGGAAAAATATTTTTCTTTAATCATTGGTCTGATTTAATGTTGAGAGTATTTTAAGTTTCAAATATAAGATATTAAAGTAAGCCTAATAATTTGTTTTATTTTATTCCAAGGTTTTGAGAATAGACTTCAATTCGCTATCGAGTGATAGCGAAGACCAGTCTAATTATTAGACTGGTATGTGTATTACTCGGAATGTGTAATCTGCTGAAAAGAAAGTAATTTTTAGGGTTATGAACCCAAAGGGTGCAAACGGGACCCTATTACTAAGTGACAACAACGTACACTCCGCTTGTTTCCAACAAGTCAAAATGTCGTCATACAAAAAACGTGCTTTTCAGCGTTTTTAACTAGATCATTATAATGGCATTAACTAGATACTTGAAAATTCTACCGATTATGTATTACTATGGCCGCTAACAACGAATACTAAAAATAAGAAAAAAAAATTAAAGGGGGTCGTCATACAAGAAACGTGTTTTTTTCAGCGTTTTTAACTCTATCTTTATAATGACATTAACTGGATAGGTTCTTGAATTTTTCACCAATTATGTATATTATGCCCGCTATAACAACAAATAGGTACTAAAAATAAGATAAAGTCAAAAATTAAAGGGGGTCGTCCGTCATACAAGAAACGTGTTTTATCAGCGTTTTAAAACATTGTACGGAGGTACGGAACCCTCCATGTACGAGTCCGACTTGCACTTTAAACTTAGTTTTTCTAATGTGCACTTCGAATGAAAATGGAATATCAAAGGATTTTTTTTCTAACGTAATTATTAGTTATACATAGGTACTCGTACTATATACTTGCACATTTTTTTGAAGATATTATATCTGTTTCAACAACCATAGTTACATACATACATTGCAAGTTAAATAAAAGCTTGAAATTTAAAATATTAGGTCCTTACATATGAAATTTCCGATTTTCAATACTGGCAACTTTAAAATGAAATATCTTGCGTTTCATTAGGAATTCCAAATTCACATAGACGTCCCCAAAATTATTTTATGAAATATTGTTTTTATTTATATAAAAGGCAAAATGTCTTTTAAAAATGTCATAAGTGTTGAAACTAGTGTTTTTCCTTGACATTTATGTGTAAATATTATTGTACAAGTGCGATAGAAAATAAATAGAGACACATTTAGTTAAAAAAATCACTTGATTTTTGTTAGGCGAGAGTAGAGCACTACCTCATGCGCTTCGCTTATGAGGCGTGCAAAAGACCTGATCATGAATAAAGAATAGAACAGGGCCAATGTTAAACCTATCAATAGGATGGGTGTAAATCTGCTGATAGCTAGCATCACATTAATTTTGATTCCCTTTTCTTCCTTTCCGCAACCCATCACGCTAAAAGTCTACCCCGTCGAGGATAAAGTCGTGATAGTGGGCATCCACTATGCTGAATTTGAGATGCTGATTTTGAAATGCTGATTTTGTATACATTGTCTTTGTTTTGCAACGATCGGTTAAAAAATCATTACAAAACCAGCAATGTATATAAGATCGGCTTCTAAATACCAGCTAATGGATCCACCCGTAGTGTATAAATTATACACCACACCTACGTCAATGTATAAATAGTATAAGATATATTCTACAATTCACTAAGATAGCATAAACGCAAGAGGGTAAAATAATAATTTGAACTACATAGTGTGCCTGTGAAATACGTATGGTACACATACACACATATACAATCGATAGTAGGTTTATTTGCTTTAATTAGGTATATAGAAACAGATTCCAAAAACAGGCGGCATTGAGATCAACAACAATTACGAGTAAGAATGGAATATGTGGCATATAAATAGTAAAAAAAATTTAAAAAATTTTAGCATATAAACAAAGTCCGATTTGACTTTGAGAAAATTATATGATAAATTTCAAACGGGTGTAGTCTATACTTCTAAAGCACTTCTTACATATAATAATACTGTAGACTGTTAACAAATTAATAAGTAAAGACTGGAGTGTTTTTGAAAATATTGCACCAAAACTTTGCTCTCTTTCTAGTTGATATCTAGCTATATAAGTAGTCTAAGGTACTCACCTAACTTGGTAAGCTCGCATTAAGGTGTATCCGTGTATAGTAGTCTATATAGACTATATTATCTAAGAGAATATGCAAAAGAAACACTTAAAGATTGATTTATTTCAATACAAAAAAAAAAAAAAATTTTTCGTAGGTACCAACCACAGCTGTGAAGATTGATAATCTTAGAATACTTTGAGCAGAATTAACAAAAGATAAAACCGGGCAAGTGCGAGTCGGACTCGTACATGAATGGATCCGTACCTCTGTACAATGTTTTAAAACGCTGAAAAAACATTTTTTTTGGATGACGACCCCCTATAATTTTTAAGTTTATCTTATTTTTAGTATTTGTTGATAGAGCGGCCATAGTAATACATAATCGGTGAAAATTTCTAGTATCTAGTTAATGCCAGTGCCAGATCGAGTAAAAAAAGGCTGAAAAAAACACGTTTCTCATATGATGCCCCCCCCCCCCCCCTTATTTTTAACTTTATCTTATTTTTAGTCTTTGTTGTTATAGCGGCCATTGTAATACATATCGGTTTTCAAGTGTCAAGCTTACGGTTCAAGAGATAGAGCCCTGTGACAGACGGACAGACAACGGAGTCTCAGTAGTAGGGTCCCATTTGCACCCTTTGGGTACGGACCCCTTATATATTTTTTATTATTAGAGATTTGAGTGCGTTTGACCTCTATCTAACCTGATGGGAAGCTAAGATGAGGTCCAAGGTGTAACACGCAGACTCAAAAAATGCCTATTCACTCTTGCCTTGAAAATCCCTAAATCATATGTATGGGGAAACATCGACGCAGGGAGGGAATTCCACACCTTAGCGGTTCACATCTTAGATACACTCATTTTATTCTGTCTATTGTGTAACATTTTTTAAACTCTGTCAGATTCGCAGCGACGAAACTTATTTCATCATCATCTATCTAACTATATCCATATTATACCGATTTGCAGGGGATACTCAGGATCGTCCGGTCTGTACGTTAGTTTCATTCTGTATCACTTAGATTTAGAGGTGCTTTAACACTTATGCTCTATGACTTCTTACTCTATTGCAAGTCCATTTAAATATCATTGATTGCATGTCCGTTCGGGATTTTACCTCTGTATGCATGGACATGATGCACTGCTTCCACGCACGCATGCGTGGTGCTTTGGTCACCTCCTGGGAAGCTTTCATGTCCTAGTATCAGACTAGTAAGTTTCACCTTGCGAGGTTATAGTTCGAAAGTAGGTTTGACAACTTTTATTAAACTTCTTAACCAACTTCAAAATAAATAAATTCCTATAACGTCTAACAAAATTTGTGTAAAATCATGTAAAAGCTGCTAAGCCCTGAACGTCATACTTATTAAAAAGATGGCGTGTTTTTTCTCTTTATGCGACTCAAAGACCTAAATTTTTGAGACTAAGATATAGCTCGGCATAAGTAACTCGGCTTGTGGCAGGAGTTGACTGAAATAAATTAGGTACTCATGATGATGATGATGACATCATCATCATCACCCGAGCGTGTTCCCGGTTGTATCCTCAGCGGTAACACTTCAGAGCGGGGACCGCTACCTAACCTTGGTGATTTGACGAGGCCAAAATAAACGGTGACCGTTGGTATTCGATTTTGTTATATTTAATTATAATTTAACATGATTTATGGTAATAATCAAAAAAGCTTGCTTTTTTATATACATTTTTAGGGTTCCGTACAAAAAAATGAAAAACGGAACCCTTATAGGATCACTCGTGCGCCTGTCTGTCCGTCCGTCTGTCACAGCCAATTTTCTGTGAATCTTCTAGACCGAATCAGGTGAAATTTGGCAGGATGGTGTAATCCTATGACCCAAACACACATGTGCAAAGTAAATAAATATTTTTTTAAAATAAAAATCATTTTCGGTGGATAAATCAGGAAATAAAAAAAAAAGGTTTTGGAAACCTTACTGTGTCATATATCAAATGAAAGGGCTCGTTATAAGGATCTCAAATATATTTTTGTTATAATTTTAAAATAAATATTTTTTAATTTAATTCATGAAAGTAGACGAAAATTGACCATTCCCCCCCCCTGACCTCCGAAACTACTGAGCCTAAAATTTTGAAAAAAATACTAAATATAGTTCATTGCTTGTAGATTACAGGAAAACCTATAAGAATTCGATCAATTGTACGGAACCCTCTCCACGCGAGTTTAACTCGCACTTGGCCGGTTTTATTTTTTGTCGTACCTATTAATGCTGAGACACAAAATCTTAAATAATGTAGAGTATCCGGCCTTTTTACCCAAATGTCCGGCCAAACTGGCTGCTCTGTCCGGCTATTAGGTTTGCCGACCTGGCAACACTACCTCCGCAACCTAAAGGGTAGACCAGAACAAATTCTAGGATAGGTTTAAACAAACGCTAAATGGAGTTCGAGACCCACAGCTTTGCGTGCCTTCAAAGCACGGAATCATCTTTCTTTTCGGATAATCAGGTTATTCAAGCATGCAATATACCAGACTAAAAATAACTTTACACAAAGTTTTGAAAAGTTGTTTTTTCGTCATACTTTTCACAGTGGGATTTGAACCCACGACCTCCAGATCACAAGGCAAACATCTTGACCACTGGACCACGATGGCAGTCAGCATACCTATACATATACACTATCATGTCTTTATCCCTAATAGGCGCAGACAGAGCATTTGAGGTCTTGCGGCTCTCAGCAGGCAAAGCCGAGTGATGATGGGCGAAATTAAAACAGTGATGGGTAGCTATCGCCAGCCGCATCACCTATATACATGATTCGCATTATTCGGCTTTTACCTTCAGCGGGACGTTTTTTATTTTCTCCTAAACCTATAAGAAAACCGTGTGGTCCCCGGCAGAGTAGAATACCACTCCAAATCTTCCTGTGGATGTCGTAGAAGGTGATTTAGAGAATACGAGCTAAACAAAGCTTAAAACCCGTCTGGCCAGCGTGGAGAGTGTAGGCCGAATCCGCTGACTGCTCTGGCAGTACAGATATAGCTCTGGTAGTACAGAGAGGGTCGTGCTCCTGCAGTGGAGACTAAAAAAGACCTGATAATGATGAACCTAGAAGATATTTTATACCAAAACCCTACCTGCCTATTGTTAGAAAAATCTAACAAGATTGTTGTCAATAGTGTTAGTACTACATTAAACAAACCAACGCTGGAATAGCTCATACTCTCGATGAGTAAGACTACTCTGAAAGTCGAGCTCGCCTCCGGATCTCTCACGGCTCGTAACGACCTTATGATTCATTCATCGTAATAAGAGATTAGTGTGTTTGTTTGTAAAGTTTTTACAACACGTTGTTACAGGTTTTTTTCGTTTAGTCCATGCTAATGAGAATCTCCTATTTAGACTAGCAATTCTTGTATAGGTACAACGTGTAAATGACATGTGCGACAATCGATCCACGGGCTATACAAGATGACTAGTACGAGTATAATGAAATTAAATGGGTAACAGCCAAATGACAAAAAATAAATCGATTTTTCCATACAAAAGTCAATTAATGAATGAATGAAAAACTCTTTATTGCACCTAACAAATTACCAAAATACAAATTGTAAATAAATATACTTACATAAGAGCAATGGGCGGTCTTATCGCTTACAGCGATCTCTTCCAGACCACCAGTGGATAGAGAGAAATGTAGGCATGTAAAAAAGAAACAATGGCGCGAAGAAAGCGCAAAAGTGTGCAGCCATTCGGGCAATTTGTATGGGAAAGTCGATTTTTTTGGGTTTTTGACTTTATTTAATTTAAAAAAAATATATCTAGGTAACTTCTTCTTCTTTCGAGTCGATTGGCTATATATATATATATATATATATATATATATATATATATATATATACAAACTAACATTTTTTATAGTAGGTTTGACCAGTGCTTGGCTAGAGTGGCCGCCCGATCATTTGCCTCGTTGAGGTCCTGTATTGAGCAGGGTGTAGTAAAATATAGAGGTATTAAATACTCACCTAAGAATGATCGAAAATCAAGGTAGGTATAGCGCAAATGATTTGTATACATAGGTAAGTACTTGGTTTTTAGTAATCGTTATAATTGGTCTGGTCTGGGAGAAAATAAAAAACATAGAATGTACCAGCTGCTTCTCTTCCCGCGCAGATTGTAAAAGCCGATCGAGGGAATGGGCGAGAATCGAAGGCGTTTCTTCTCAGCAGTGGTCGTTGCGAAACGCTAGTATCGGTTGCTTTTGCACTAAAAATAATTAAAAATAATGACCTTCAAAAAGTGATTTATTTATCCTACATTGAATAAAAACTTTTGACTTTGACTTTTGACTTTGAATCTGAATCATATCAATAGGCGATGCGGTTAGCAACCCATCACTATTATAATTTCCTTTTTCCACCTTCATGCCCAGCATCACGTGAAAAGTGGCCTTAGGCTTTACCGAGATAGGTTCTGTCTGCCCCGTTAGGGATAAAGACTTGATATGTATATAACTGGCTCTGGCTATTATATGGCTCTGGAGTACAGAGAGGGTCGTGCTCAAGTGGAGACTAAAAAAGGCCTGATGATGTTGATGTTAAGTGTATACATCGTGTTAATTAAAGAACGCAATGCCTCACCTTACCAGGTGAGGCATTGCGTTCTTTAATTAACACGAGGCTGAGGTACCCCTCAGCCCATTAAACTGAACAACTTTTGTTCAAAAACTTTCACGAAATCAAAAAAAATATTCAGATTTCCATACAAATTGACTCGATCAGCTGATCAGTTTGTATGAATTTTATTTTTTTATTGCTTGAAGTTGTTGAACAAAAGTTGTTCAGTTCAAGGGCTGAGCCTAGGTACCATCTGAAAGGTTTTGCGTTCTTTAATTATCACGATGAATAGTATTATAAGTTATAATGACGTAGAGTAGTTTAGTGGGCATTAGTATAAACAAAAAGCGGCCAAGTGCGAGTCGAACTCGCCCATTAAGAGTTCCGTAGCAGCAAGTAACATAATATAAAAGTTCTACAGGTAAATTGCGGTTTACGATTTATGACGTATTAAAAAATAACTATCTATGATACCGAGACCGCTATAGTTTTAATTGAAAGTACATTCTTTGAGGAATATACTCGTACCACATTTTTTTCAGAATTATTTTAGTAATACAGTGTAAAACCTATGTAACGTCACTCGATTTAACGTCCAATTCCTTATAACGTCGAAATTCCTTGGCTCTGGTTGATTTGCATTGTTTTCCATACAATGATACACTCTATGAAGCGTCGCACCCACTCCAAATAACGTCAAAAATACGTCATCATTAAGCAATAAAGAGTACTTTCTTTGCAGATGCGGACCGTTTTTTTTCAAGTTTTTTGTTTGTTGCTTTATTGTCTAGCATGGATTTACCAAGACTGACCTCATCATACGTACCAGAGATTCTAAGAAATTCATTATTTTGTTGGTTGTAATTACTTACACGTGTTTACGTCGGCGCTAGACTGTCGTAAGGTTGTTTTGGCAGGCAACAAAAAACCTCACGAAGATGACAGACTTTTTCATGCGTCGATGAACTACAGCAATATGCGTTGTTAAAAAATAGTAATATTAATGTTTATAGCTTCTAAACTTTATACTTTATTAGTAAAAACATATTTTAATAGTAAAATTATATTGTTTTTTTTCTCTTTACTCCATATTACGACAACTCTCTATAACGTCGCAAAATGTGCAGTCCCTTCAGTGACGCTAAATAGAGTTTACACTGTATTTCAAAAGTTACGGTAGCCACACTTCAAATTTTAACTTTGTATTAGATTATCTCAAGACTGGGGGTTTGATCTACATAGTTTCAAAGCAAGTTTTGTTGCATTTTAAAAGACCTTTTCAACGATACCCCACAGGTTGGGGTTAGTCCAATTTTATTTTTTAAATTCACTTTTCGTTGTAAGGGACGAGGCGAGGCTAAAAAAAAACATTTTTTCATAATTTTAAGAACCAATTTTTGGAACTTCAATATCTATCTCTCCACCAATTTTCGTGACAATCGGTGCAGTAGCGGCGGAGTACGAGGCCGGACGGACAAACGGACGGACGCACGGACGGACATGACAAAACTATAAGGGTTCCTTGTGGACTACGGAACCCTAAAAACGGTGTAAGTACCTACCTAATAGTTATAGTATATTTCTGTAAAAAAATTATGGATGCCAATGTCGGCCACACGAGAAAAAATAATGAAAAAGATAAAAAGAATGATTTAGTATCATGTTTATTTAAATATACACATAATTAGGTCCGGCCTTTAATTATTGGGTGACCACGGGGTGGCCAATTTGGCATTTCGATTTAACCAGCAAGACTTTAAGTATTTGAAAAAAATATTGGAAAGAACTGTAATGCTTTACCCAAATCATCTAAAATAAAGGCAGTAAATGAGTCATGTCGATCGCCTCCAACGAGATCTATGTACTCATCGCCTCTAACGTACACAACAATTCTACTGACAAAATTGACGATTTAGCTTTTTATACATTGTAATATATATATTTACCTGTTTATACACGGCTACCAGTTAATAGGGACCAGAAAAAGATAAACAACCTAACTGTTGCATCCTGTTAATGAGTGTATGTGGTATGCTTTTCAATGAAACTTAGTTCGTTCGACTAAGCCGGTGAAATTTGAAAATAGCCATGACCATATATATTCTTTACGGCAAGCCTATTGGGTATATGTTGGGATATTTTTATTGATATGATAAGCCTATTTTATTAAGATTTATCCGAGTGGTTCCCGGAAGAGTAGAATTGGACCACTCCAAGTCTTCCCGTGGATGTCGTAGAAGGCGACTTAGGGAACACAAGCTAAACAAAGCTTATAAACATCATTGAGACCTCTAGTCTCCAACCCGTCTGGCCAGCGTGGAGAGTGTAGGCCAAATCCTCTGACTGCTCCGGCTAATATACGACTCTGGTAGTACAGAGAGGGTCGTGCTCCTGCAGTGGAGACAATAAACGGGCAAGTGCGAGTCGGACTCGTACATGAAAGGTTCCGTACCACTGTAGAATGTTTTAAAATCTCAGTCTCAGTAATAGGGTCCCGTTTGCACCCTTCGGGTACGGAACCCTAAAAAAGACCTGATGATGATAAGCCTATTGGTATATTATTAGAAACATATTTGATAAAATATAATTTTTATCCGGTAAGCAGATGCCCAGCGATCATAAATTGATGTATTTAACAAAAAAATATGTATTTTGAGTAACATGATTAATGTATATAAAAGCGAAAATCACTCACTCATTACGAAATCTCGAAAACTACTCAGCCAATGAAGATGAAATTTGGCAGGAAGGTACCTAGATTGTGACTAGGAAACGTCCGCTAAGAAAGGATTTTTGGAAATTCCAGCCCTAAGGGGGTTTGACGACCTCCGTGGCGTAATGGTTGACACGCTAGACCGCTAATCTGGAGGTTCTGGGTTTGATCCCCAGCCAGGGCAAGTTGGAAAATGGCCTTTTTCAAATTGTCCTGGGTCTTGGATGTTTATCTATATACTCGTAATGTATTTATCATAAAATATAGTATCGTTGAGTTAGTATCCCATAACACAAGTTTTAAAAACTTACTTTGGGTCTTGCTTAATCAGTGTGATTTGTCCCTATATGTCCCCTATATAAGGGGGTGGAATAGGGGTTGGCAGTTTGTATGAAACTTCGTAATTTTTAAAGTAAGACACATGAAATTTTTAATGTATTTTAGTAGTTAGTAGAAAATATTAAATAATGCTATTATTAGATAATGGGTATTATTAGATTTTGAAAATTACATCCAATAGGGGTTGCGTTTGTATGAATCTTCGTCAATTTTGAAGCGAGACACATGACTTTTTTGAATTAGTGGTTAGTAAAAAATAATAATCCATTAATTGGATTTTAATAAATTGCATCCCCGGGAGGTAATTATATAGGTATGAGACCAAGCAATAATAAAACTCTCTCTCTCTCACCTTAGCGTATTCCCAGTTGCATTTCCAGCAGCTGGGACGCTGTGAAGCCCAGGGTCCGCTTTCCGGCTTTTTCCTCTCCACTTCGCACGGTCTTGAGCATCCTTGGTTGTAAGACCATTGGCACGCATATCATCCTTGACGACGTCAAGCCAAGATTTCTTGGGTCTACCACGTCTGCCGGGCCCCGATAGAGGCGGCATGGCTATACATTTGTTTTCCACGTAACTTGCCAATTTCCGCAAGACATGACATGACCGTACCAGCGTAGGCGACTTTCTTGCAGTTTGTCTGCTATGTCATGGACCAATCAAAAATAAAATTAATCTATGTGCCAAATCGCATTGAAAAGCTCGGGACTGTAATTTACGCACTAAGTAACTAAAGTTTCAAATACTCCAACCAATGTGCACAATAAAACTGAATTTCACGCGGATGAAGTCGCGGGCATTAGCTAGTATAATATATACCTATCTATCACTACACCCTAGCAGGGTACATATTTATGTACCTACTTAATTGCTTGCAAAATTGTATTTTGTACTACTTTGTATTTTATATGTAATATTTGTACGTAGTAAGTATATTATTACTCTAATATGTATTGATAAATAAATGAATATGAATAACTTGTCTCCAATAGGTGACACAACAGCTCTATATGTGTCTGAAATATGTAAGGTTATACTGGAACTTTGCATGCAAATACTAGGCGATCATGAAAATTGAGAAGGTTGTCACAATGCATTGCATCCTTTTCATATCTGCTACAAATATGTGTTGAAGGCAGACTCACATCTTCCGTGGTCTCGCTCTAACAACCTAGGTCGGAAAATCTAGGATAGACAAAGAGGAAATACCTGCATTCAGCTGCACGATAAAATCGATGAGCGAATAAGTTATGAAAGGTGGTAGCCTGGTGGTAGCTACTTGAAACGGCCGTCCCTTTCATGCAAACGACAGTTTTATGTCAATAATATGTGCCTATTTACATAAGTATTCTCAATAGTTAGGTAAAATTTTAAAAGTTATTTGCACCTATCGTGTTTTCAAGTAAATACGTATTATCACAGGATGACGTAAGTTCATAAGTATTTCAAAAACCCATTCTCTGCGCAATCCACTCCTTCGAATGTGATAGTGGCCTACAGTATCAGATTTTCAATCTGCCTGCATCTTTCAAGCATCTTAAACTCCGTTTATCATCAACTACTGTCGTATACGGTCTAACAAAATATAAGTACTGAAATAAATTTATTATGGAATAGAATGGAATAAGTATACAGTGAAATGACAACAAAAAAAAAATACCTATACTACTTTCTTGATCAATTTGAGTTTATAGGGGAAGCAAAAAAATCTTTTTGTATTTATGTTACTTGAGGAACGTTGATCAATATAGTTTTTGAAAAAAAAAAAAAAAAAAGTGTCTTTTAACGTGCCTTTAAATAAAATATGCTTACGGATATACTTAGCATAAATAACTACGCAAACATAAATATGTATAAGTAGGTATGAGTCTAAAATTTTGTTGTTTACTCAAGTTATATACCTGCTTGAGTACCTAACTTTTGCGCCTACTACTTCGATCATATACGCCTACTACGACAGATTACAATTTATCTCGGAAGTTGACTGGTAGAGAATGCTATTAGCATTAGGTAAGTCCCCTTTTGTACCATTTGTTATTAATAAATAAAGATTAAATAAATAAATAAAATGCAATTGCAGCTCTAAGTCAAATCAATTCGCGGTATTCCTTCCTGGCCCTTCTATTATGTTCAACTTTTAGTTCTTAGACATGGCTGATAGCCATGTCTAAGAACTAAAAGTTGATGATTATGTATAAACGATTTGATAGGATACCGACAGCGGAACACAGCAACGTCGTCATTACCTAACCGGTATTATATGCCTTGTTCAAATGAGATTAGAGCTAATCGCTTAAGGGCATTTTCCGGGGTTCAGTGCTGCCCCCATTTTAAATAAATCATTTCAAAGAAAACGGAAACATCATTTAAAATTTTGCGACTACCAAGTCCTAGATAACCCTTTAAAGTATTTCATAAACTACTGTTTACAGTTTATAATGAGAACGTTAAGCTTTACTACGCACATTTGCCAAAATTGGCCGTTTTTCGCAAATCTCTCTTAAAACTGTAAACAGTAGTTTATAAAATACTTTGAAGGGTTATCTAGAACTTGGTAGTAGCAAAATTTTAAATAATATCTCCGTTTTGTTTGAAATGATTTATTTTAAATGGGGGCAGCACTGGATCCCGGAAAATTCAGGTACGGCCTTAACGGCTACTTGAGTTTTCCGGGGACCAGTGCTGCCCCCATTTGAAATAAATTATTTAAAGGAAAGGGAGATATCATTTAAAATTTTGTCTCTAGTAAGCCTTAGATAACCTTTCAATCTTTTTTATGAACTACTGTTTACAGTTTAAAGTGAGAACGTGAAGCTTTTCTTCACATTTCCATTTATTGGGAACGTTCCCGGGAAAGTTCCTGGGTATCTAGGGAATGGGAACGGCACATCACTACCTCCGACCACTATGCTCTTTCAAAGAAATTGCCCGTTTCACAATTATAAAAACAGCACTGTATATAAAATCAGCTTCTGAATTTCAGCAAATGGACTGGAGAGAGACTCCGAATTGAATCTGAAGGATGGAATGAGTCATGATGAGGAAGATATGAATTATGAAAGGTGTCATGCATCGTTACAAAGTAGAAAGATGTTAGCAACTAAGCTTTTGTAGACGAGGAACAAGACAAAGACATCAAAACATGGTCGCTTGGCGTGTGGGCGCGGTGTGGTTACAATTCGGTCTACTGTATATTTTGATAGTGGCGCGCTGCGGACTTGCTATAACAAAGGAAGTCTGTGCCTTTTGTCTCCGTTTTGGGTTTCGCTTCGTATTATTTTACTGCCTTTCAGTTCGTGTAAGTTATCATAGTAAGTATTCTTTTCTCTGTAGTAAAGAAAGGATAATCAATGAGTCAAATAATTGTATAGAAACTAAGAGCCTTCCAGGCCGTTTTCTTTCTGTTTTATAGATATATAGGTAGTCATTTGTGGAAATAAATATTATATTATTAGTCTTCTTCTTCATCTAAGAGCGTTCCCTGTTGCATCCTCAGCTGGTGCTGCTTTGGAGCCCGGGGTGCGTTTTCCGGCTTTTTCTTCTCCAAATATAACATGCACATCAATGTTCACCCAAGGATACCAAAGACCTTGCGAATTGGAGAAGAAATTGCTGGAATAGTTAAAATGATTCGGCTGTAATTTCACGACCGGCCGCCCGCCTGACGTCAACCCTCTTTGCACAAGATGTTTGTGCTTAAGTTAATAGTCGCCTCTTACGACATCCACAGGAAGAGATGGAGTAATACTATTCTGACCCGGAACCACACGGGAATATATATAAATAAAATAACATTAGTACTATAATATAAATAACAGATTAGGGTAGAGTATAATATAGACAAGGAATTAGGGTTGCGGTTTGTAAGTTTCTTATACTTATTATTTTAAAATAATTGCCTACTGTATCGATACCTAGTTACTAAGGTTGAGTTTTATATAACATGTTATTAACAAATGTTTGCTATACCCGCCTTTAGTATTAATAAAAATGTAGAAGTTAAACAAAATACAATTTATAATTTCAAATTTCGACTATTTAGGAAAGTGAAACTAAAATCACTAAAATAGACATGACAGAGAGAGAGAAGCACTCCACCGACTAGAGCGCAGCTTAATACAAGAAGAATGAAGCTAAATTCATGATTCTCATAAAAAAAAGTAAAGCGCATTAAAATGTGTTAAATTTTAGCTTACGATAATTTGAACGCTAGTAAAACACATTACACCAATTCCTCGGAGCAAATCTGTTTTTCTGTAATTTATAGCTCCAACCCTTCGTAGGTAACGTTCACCCTCGGACGTGTAAACAAATGTAAATCAGCTGGCACATGTGCGGCGACGGGTTAAAAAACTCAAGGGGCTCGGCCCTGTTTGACTCTTTTATTCCGCAACTAGGATCAAAGGTTAAAATCTTAAATACATTCGCTTTTAGGTACATGCCGTATTATGTTTACCCAATTTTTTTTATAATGTACAAATTACACTTAGTATCCCATAACACAAGTTTAAACTTACTTTGGGGCTAGCGCAATCAGTGTGATTTGTCCCTATATATATTTATATTTATTCATTTACACTGATTGAGCTAGCCCCAAAGTAAGTTGAACTTGTGTTATGGGATAGTAACTCAACGATACTATTATTATATAATTTGATAAAGACCATTTTCCAACTTGCCCTGGATCAAAGGTTAAAATCTTAAATACATTCGCTTTTAGGTACATGCCGTATTATGTTTACCCAATTTTTTTTATAATGTACAAATTACACTTAGTATCCCATAACACAAGTTTAAACTTACTTTGGGGCTAGCGCAATCAGTGTGATTTGTCCCTATATATATTTATATTTATTCATTTACACTGATTGAGCTAGCCCCAAAGTAAGTTGAACTTGTGTTATGGGATAGTAACTCAACGATACTATTATTATATAATTTGATAAAGACCATTTTCCAACTTGCCCTGGCTGGGGATCGAACCCAGAACCTTCGAGTGACGGACTAGCGTGTTAACCAATAAGCCACGGAGGTCATCAAACAAGTCCCCTAAAAAAATTTGATACTTATTAAAAAAGTACTTTCGTAGAAATTAAATTTTTGTTTTTTACGAGTAGTTACATTTAGTTTAGATTTATTTAATTTACATTTAGTCCCAGGAGTGGAATAGAAAGGTTACTTAAAAATTTTTAAAAGGCAAGTAGTTATATTTTACCATAATTTTGAAGTATTAACGCGCTTCTTGAAAGTTTAGGCCACGTTCATCAATTATATTTTTGTAAATGACACCAAAATCGTTTGAGCCTTCTTGTAGAGGTAGAAGTACTCATACGCTTTCGTCGTGCGTAGGCGGACATTCTTCAAAAGAGTGATGTGATAAGTGTAGATGAAGGTGAAAAGGGCTGCCAGGATTGTAGCAAGTGTTGTCTGTGTCTGGAAAAAGGCGTGATAATAATGTATGCAAAAAAAAAACCAGTAAAAGTAATTAACTACAAAATTATTTCCATTTTTTTTTATTTTGATTTTCTGATTCCAGTCCAACTTCGTTCCACATCATATGATACCTATATTTATGCCTCAGGACAAAAAAAAAAAAAAAATTAAAATTAATAAAGAAGCGACATATATAGACGTATGTCGACCTATAAAGAGAAAGAGACCTATAACGACCTATAAAGATAATTATGTCATCGATGTTCAGACTTAAATCAAAAGGGCGAGCGGGTTCGGATCCTAACTCGCTAGTAACATGGAAGCAGGATCATCGTGTTCGAGATAAGATACAAACAAGTGCTAAAACACAAAAACATGTGATGTTTCACATTAGTCTGTTAGTTCCTTTAGAAAATAATATTTTCAGAATTGAGAACGAAAACGCTGGTTGGTTTTTAAAGACGTTAGAATTTTTGAAGGGGTCATCATGCATTGAGAAATTTTTCATCATTTTAGCCTATATTTTTAGCACATCACATCAACCCACAGCTGCGCATAGGCCCCCTTTTTTGGGTAATTTTCCTTTCATATCCCTCAATCCATTGTCGTCATCGCTCGAATAATTTAATAAATAAGTGATTAGTAAGTGAAGTAAGTGATTTTTTGAACACCGGCCAAATTTTTGGAGCAAGTTCAGTCCATGATATTGAACTACTTGCTATAAAAAAGTTAATAATTTTTCGTCCTCGCATACAAAATCCGTTTGGCTGAGAGCTGATTTGTATGGGAAGAGGAATTATTATTGTAGTATTTCGCTAATTGTTTTTATGGAAAGTAGTTCAGTATCATTAACTGAACTTGCTCCAAAAAGAGTCGGACTCGTACATGATGGGTTCCGTACCACCGTGCAATGTTTATTTTTATTATTTGTTGTTATAGCGGCCATAGTAACACATAATCTGTAAAACTTTCAAGTATCTAGATAATGCCATTATGAAGATCTAAAATCGCTAAAAAAACACGTTTTTTGTATGACGACCCCCTTTAATTTTTAATTATTTTTAGTATTTTTTGTTATAGCGGCCACAGTAATATTTTTTTTATATATAAGGACAAATCAGACTGATTGAGCTAGTCCCAAAGTAAGTTTTTTTAAAACTTGTGTTATGGGATACTAACTCATATACTATACTCGTATTTTATAATAAATATATATATAGATTAACACCCAAGACCCAAGACGATTTGAAAAAGGCAATTTTTCCAACTTGCCCTGGCTGGGAATCGAACCCAGAACCGGATTGGCGGACTAGCGTGTTGACCATTACACCTCGGAGGTCGTCATACATAACATCGTAATACATAATCGGTGAAAATTTCAAGTGTCTAGCTATTACGGTTCAAGAGATAGATCCCTGTGACAGACGGACAGACAGCGGAGTCTCAGTAATAGGGTCCCGTTTGCACCCTTTGGGTACACAACCCTAAAAACTAATAGGTACCCGACTACGGATCTTCTCCACTTCGCGAGGTCTTTGGCATCCTTAGGTGACCATTGACGTGCATGTTATATTTGGAGAAAAAAAAAGTGGGAAAGTGCACCCCAGGCTCCAAAAATGAAGATCGTGGCCAACTTCCAGGTTCATCATGAGATATTTGTTTGTTTTTCGTGTATACAAAGTGGAAGGGATATACCCGTAATAAATCGAATCACGGTCTATTCTAGATCATTATAGTATAATTAAATTAAAATAACAGCCAAAGAACAAAAAAAAAATTTCGCCATTTCCATACAAAAGTGTGCCGCCCGGGCGATTTGTATGGGAATCTCAAAATTTTTTTTGGTTTTTTACTCTTATTTTAATTTCATTATACTTTAGTGATCTAGAATAGCCCGTGGTTCAATTTATTACGGGCATGTCCCTTCCACTTTGTATAAGTGGCCAACACTGGTGTCAGATTTTTCAAACTGCCTAAAGGCATCTGACATAGCTTGACGACTGCCATACAATGACAGCCGTGACCAATGGCTTTTTCGTGCCTTCCGAAGCACGGAGGAGCTCGAAAAAATTTTGTACCTCTAGTGGTCACCCATCCAAGTACGGACCATGCCCGGGGTTGCTTAACTTGTGAAAACGCTAGCAATGCGTACTCCCACCGGGCCATCGAGCTCCTATCATGAGATCAGGTACCATAATATGAATTTTATCACCCAACTTACATAAGTATATCACGTTTCACCTCAATCGAGTACTGTGAAGTGGGTCTAATTTAGCTTGCAAGATTTAATTACGGACACAAACAACAGGAAAGTTAAAACACAGAGTAATAAAATACAATATACTACGTGTCTACAAGGTGGTAAAAGCTTGTAAAAATTCCGTGGTATCACTCAGACAATCAAAGCACCAATTTCATACATCGAGATACTATACGAGTATGTACCGATGTACTACGTGTACGTTGTATCTCTAGATTTTAAAAGACTTTCGTGATTCATACATAGATGAAATATTTATACATACCTACCTATTATCAAAATATTAGTTTATTAGTGGTCAGTTTAATGACGCGCTTTGTGGTGCTTATTTGGTGAAAATCGGTCGAGAATCAATGAAGATATCATCAATTTTATTTCAAAAATTATTGTGATCAACGGCCTGTACTCGATCGCCGCTGCTCGTGGACGGCCGGCCGTCAGCTGATCCAAGCTACCTACTGTCACCGCACCGCTACACCGGCGGCCCGCATTGCGTTATTTGTATGATACTTTTTATGTTCGCGCGCTCGCTAACTGCAAAATGGACTGCGCTGCGTGTAATAGTACTATTGGCAATGATGATGAATCTGTAAAATGCACGACAGAGAACTGTAGAAAAATATACCATGTATTATGTACTGGTGGGAAAAAACCTACAGAGAATACGCGTGAAATTTGGATTTGTCCTGAGTGCTGCTGCTCCTCCAAGAAGGGTGGCGATAACAGCATGACCCCTGTGGGAACCTCCAAAAGGGGGCGTGACCCCAATGTAACTCACAGAAAAAACCAACAGTTAACACAAATAGTAATTTATTACCTACTGAAAACAAACAAGAACTAGCGAGTGAGATGCACGAACTGCGTTCCGAAATGGTCTCCTTAAAAAAACTATTTAATAACTCTGTTGCTACTATAGCGGCCTACGATGCTAAGCTTCAAAGTTATGAGTCAAAGTTGATCAAGCATGAGGATGTATTAAAGCAATATGAGATCCAGCTAGCTAACTACGAGTATGTTTGTGAAGTAAAAACCCTCAACGAAAAACTGAGGAAATATGAGCCACCAATGACGAAGACACAGGAAGCTGGGCTACTAGCACCGATCGCTGACTCGTCTTTACTAGTTGAGTACCCCTCCTCACTAAATGTTACCAACTCTCAGCAGCCCACTGTGATGAAACCGACTCCAGTGGAAATTAAGCAGACGATGTCATCACTGCCGCAGGAAAAAGCATCTCCTCAACCTCACCTGCGTCCAGAAGCTGTACCTGGAGTAAAAATTCGTGCTAAGAAACCAAATGAGGTTCAGGAACCGAAACAGAAAAAGAGGGATCCCACCTGCAGACCATCACCTTCGACTCAACTTTCCAATTCTGAAAATGCAGAAACTGCCGAGCGTCAGGAGAGCCAGCCTAGGGAGGGGGAGTGGACTGAAGTGAAGCAGAGAAGCCGGCGCATTACCTACATGCGGGGCTCCGCAGGACCTACAGTGACCAATTTAAAAGCAGTGGAGATGCGCAAATTCATGCACCTGTGGAACATGGCGTCGGGTCTAGAGGAAGTCCGTGAGTATGTGCATCAACTTTGCCCTAACATCTCCTGTACGGTTGACGAGCTCTCAGCAAAGGGCAATTACAAATCTTTTAAGATAGGAGTACCAGCCGCACACTTCGATGCTATCTACTCGACTGAGGTATGGCCAATTAACGCTAGAATTAAGGCTTGGGTTAACTATAGAGGACAAGAAAATCGGGCAAAGAATAATTATCAATCAGGGCCTTCATCCTCTAGCCAGCCGCCCTTTCATGCGAGGCCCTCGGACAGGGCAACCCCATCACAATGATTCAGTGCCGTTACAGCTTGATATATTTTACCAAAATGTCAGAGGGTTGAAGACTAAGTTGACCCAGTGGTATAATAGTATTTTAGTGTCAGATCACATTCTTGTAACCGCGTCAGAAACGTTCCTTGATAGCTCGGTAGAGGACGCTGAATTAATCCCAGATGGCTGGACATTGTTGCGACGAGACCGTAATACTGCTTGCGGAGGAGTTCTACTGGCCGCGAGACCTGGAGTCATGGTGCATCGTCGGCAGGACCTCGAGTCAGAACTCGGTGAGGATCTCTGGGTCTCCGTCGACTACCGAAACACCTCTTTCACTGCTTGTGTTATATATATTAAGCCTAAGACCGCTGATGCAATTTATATGAATATTTTTTGCCATATCGAGTCCTTTTTGTCCCATAAAGCAAACAATAATTTTATAATTTTTGGTGATTTTAATATGAACAGTGCATCAGAAAATATTAAGAATTATTATTGTTATTTTTTGACATATTGTAATCTAACTGACCATAATGAGATAATTAATAAACATGGAAGTAGAGTTGACGTAGTGTTGGCGTGCGAGTGCAATGAGTCACGGTTGCAGCAAGTGCGTGTAACTGAGGCCCGCGAAGGTTTCGTTCCCCTCGATGCGCTGTACCACCCCGCACTTGAGATAATGGTGAGTATTCGAACAAGCCATTCTCAGAACAAAGACGGGCAACGTCAACAACCAAGTAACATAGACCCATCGCATGATTGGAATTTTAACAAAATAGATGTCTATTTTGTTAAAATTTTGAGAGCCATGTGGCTCTCTTAGAAACTTCAATCGACGAGACCTCTTGGGAGCCGGTCCTAAGGTCTAATGACGTATCCAAAGCAACTACTGCCTTCTATGACATTATGTATCAATTATTTGACGCAACAGTTCCTAAAAAGAAAAGACGTAAATCTACCTCATGTAATAGGTACCCCGTATGGTTTGACGCTGTCATTATTAAGGATATTAAAAGGAAATCTCGTTTACATAAGGACTGGCTTGTGTCGAAATCTGAAACAGCCTATATTGCTTTTTCACAACTTCGTGCTAGCCTGAAAGCAAGAATCTCGCAAGCATACAAAACCCACTTGGCTAACTTAGAACATAACCTTAAGCAACAACCACAAAACTTTTGGAAACATGTGCACAAGCTTAAATCTAAAGGTGGTTTTGAGCCATGTGTATATTACGAACAAAATCCCTATGAGGGCATAAAAGCCGCCAATGCATTTGCAACTTATTTTTCAAGCGTATTCCTAGGTGAAGTGCCTCGGCTTAATAGTAATGCATGTAACGAATATATGCGGGATACTCAAAGCGGATACATTAGTATACAAACCTTGCGAGCTCAAGACGTTGAGCGTGGTATAGATAGACTGCGAACGAGCATTTCACCTGGTCCAGATAATATACCTAGTCTTATTCTCAAAATATGTAAAAAACAAGTAATCGAACCCCTGCTTCATATCTTCAACTTATCACTGCATAATTGTAAATATCCCACCCAATGGAAAATATCCAGAGTAACGCCTATCCCAAAAAGCAATAACAGAAATCTGGTGGAAGAACACCGTTCAGTAGCAATTCTGTGTCCCCCCGCCAAGATTTTTGAGTACATACTGCACAATGAAATATATAGACAAGTCAACCAGTCATTAGGCGATGAGCAACATGGCTTTAGACCGGGTCGTTCCGTGGACACCAATTTGCTATGTTTAGTAGACTATATCTCGAGTGCCATGGAGCGAGGGCTTCAGGTGGATGTTATGTATTTTGACTATCAAAAAGCCTTTGACAAAATCGATAACGACATATTGCTTGATAAATTTTCCATCATCGGTTTTTCCCCCAATCTCTTAAATTTTTTCGCAGACTATATGAGAGACCGCAGTCAGTATGTTAAGCATGGTACACACGTATCCGAGCCTTACCACACTAGATCGGGGGTGAGTCAGGGTTCAGTTCTTGGCCCACTTCTCTTTCTAATCATGATACACGACCTGCCTGGCGTACTGACGACCGCCAAATGTCTCTTATATGCCGACGACCTTAAACTCTTTTTAAAAATTGAATCGCATGAAGATTGTATCAGATTGCAAAATGACATAAATCTTATCCACGAATGGAGTTTGACAAATAAAATGCCTTTTAACATAAATAAATGCTATGTAATGACTTTTGACCGAAAAAAAAACCCAGTTCATTTTAAGTATTATTTAGATGACACCGAAATTAAGAGAGTGAGTAGTATTAAGGACCTCGGTGTGTTGTTTGACCGTAGTTTGACTTTTCACGACCACGTGTCTAGTGTTTCTAAAGATGCCTATCGCCGCCTAGGCTTTGTGCTGCGAAATGCCAAGGAGTTCCAAAACCCGCAAGTCATTACAACACTATATAATGCCCTTGTCAGAAGCAAACTAGAATCTAGTGCGTGTGTCTGGAATCCGTATCATGTTACATATACACGGATGCTTGAAAAGGTACAAAAAGCCTTCCTAAGGGCCTTATACAAAAAATCATATGGCTATTACCCATACTTGTACCCAACTAAGTTCTTGCTCGGTCACCTGGGATATAACTCATTGGAGGTGCGAAGAATGGTACAACAACTCACCATTTGCCTCAAGGTTCTAAGAGGTTCCGTCGACTGTCTTCTTTTACACAATCTTTTGTGCGCGCTGTTTGTGCCTAACGAGCTCGAGATCCCAGTGGATAGACATGGTCGTAGCCGGCCTCATGACATCTTCCATGTTGACAGGGGCCACACGACATCGCGCGCGATGTCACCATTAGTACGACCGCTGGACAACCTCAATGCACTACGTCGCGCCAACACTAACTTTGATTTTCGTTTTGACAACTGGTCAACCATTGTAAAGGCTATATTGACTTATTGTGAAAATCTGTGTGACCAGTGGTTTAACAACAAAACTGCTGATAGCGATGATAGTGAATAAGTGACATTTAGTACGGACGGACAAACATGTATTTTGACTTATTTTAATTATTATTTCTTTTTATATTTTATTTTTATATTGATTAATTTTTGATAATAATAGATTGTAATGCATGTACGTATATTTAATTGTAATGTGTGATAAATGTAATTGGTGTAAATCGTTTTTATCACAGTAAAATAAATAAACAAATAAACAAATTAGCACAATATTAGACTTACATTGTCTGCATATCTACAACGCAGCAGTTTCATGGGAAGAACCCCGCTATGCTAGACGCAAACTCAACGATCTTTAATGTCCTGTAATGTAACACGTCTTAACTCAGCACTGTATTGTGCGGCGAGAACACAGGGCAGCAACTACATACACTATAGTCGTGACCAGTTAGAGTGACAACAACGTACGACTCCGCCTGTTTCCAACAAGTCAAATCAGATACTTTTTAGGGTTCCGTACCCAAAGGGTGCAAACGGGACCCTATTACTGAGACTCCGCTGTCTGTCTGTCTGTCATACAAAAAACGGGCTTTTCAGCATTTTTAACTAGATCTTTATAATGGCATTAACTAGATACTTGAATTGTTCACAGATTATGTATTACTTACTATGGACGCTATAACAAAAATACTAAAAATAAGATAAAATTAAAAATTAAAGGGGGTCGTCATACAAGAAATGTGTTTTCTTCAGTGTTTTAAAACATTGTACGGTGGAAAGGAACCCTTCATGTATGAGTCCGACTCGCACTTGCCCGTTTATTTCATAACGTCAAAACAAACATTTTCAGTTTATCTGAAAATCATTTTCTTATTGGACATTGGATGTTGATTACCTCACCGCGCATCATAAGTTTGTTGTACATTTATTCGTCGCCCCACTGGCGTCGACTATACCTCCTAATACCTTTTAAGTCGCCGTCAGATGGTGTTGTTTACATTCAGGGCTGTTAATGGATCCTGTCTTGCAAATGTAGGCGTGGAAGTAAGTAGGTACGTGATACGTCTAATATTAACCGACCGTGTTGCATTTACTGTGGAACATTTATTTAATTCCATGTTTTGAGAGAAAAGAAAAAACTTAGAATGTACCAGTACCAGCTGCATCTATTCATCGTATAAGCCGATCAAGGGAATAAGCGAAAATATGCGAATTATGTTTACTTCGGTCGAGTCCCGCTACTTTTTAGCCAGGTCTGCAGTTCTGAGTTAGGGTACCTACTCGTATCATAGGAGAAGCATAAAACAAGTTTTCAACTTGCTTCAAATACCTACTCAAAAATGCCCAGCTTAAAAACTATTCAGTTTAGAAAAAAATGATATTAGAAACCTCAATATCATTTTTGAAGACCTATCCCTAGATACCTCACACTTATGGGTCTGATGAAAAAAATAATTTGAGTTTCAGTTTTAAGCATGGGGAACTCCCAAAAATTTTTTTTCTTTTTCTATTTTTGTGTAAAAATCTTAATGCGGTTCACAGAATACCAACTACCAAATCTACTTACCAAGTTTCAACATTATACCTAGTTCTTATAGTTTTAGAAAAAAATGACTGTGACATACGGACGGACAGACAGACAGACATGACGAATCCATAAGGGTTCCATTTTTTGCCATTTGACTACAGAACCCTAAAAAGCATGTGGATGTATGTGCCTTTCCCCTTTTGCGGTCAAACAAACCTCGCTTTAGATTGTTCGAGACTAGGGCAACAGGGATGCAAGAAGTTTCTTCGGGAACTGAACACATCTTTATTTTTCACTGCACTGACAGAGCTTTGGGACCTATGGCCTAGTAAGGCAAATGATGGTTAAGGGTATGCCGACAGATGGCGTTGTTCGATTGTGCGAAATCCCTGAAACTAACCTCACTTTACATGGGCTCGTACTAGGAATGCATAAATTCAAGGAGGTTTCTTTGATACGCTTGTATTACCATATTAAAATAGAATGACCCAACAAGGGAAAGTGCTCTTTGGTTTTTTTTTACCTAGATAAATTTTTTACTGTTAAATTATAATATAACCATCATTTCTGAATTCGATCCTTAACAAGGGCAAGATTTTTCTGGTTCTTGGATGTTTATCTACATATACCTACCTCAATGTCCTTTTTATGCGCATTCAAAATAGGAGGAGCTTCTCAAACAATTAGTTATTTTTAAGGTTCCGTAGTCCACAAGGAACCCTTATAGTTTCGTCATGTCCGTCCGTCTGTCTGTCCGTCCGGGCTCGTACTCCGCCGCTACTGCACCGATTGTCACGAAAATTGGTGGAGAGATAGATATTGATGTTCCAAAAGTTGGTTTTTAAAATTATGAAAAAATGATTTTTTTTTCAGAAATACAACGAAAAGTGAATTAAAAAAATTAAATTGGACTAACCCCAACGTGTGGGGTATCGTTGAAATGGTCTTTTAAAATGCAACAAAAACTGCTTTGAAACTATGTAGATCAAACCCCCCAGTCTTGAGATAATCTAATATAAAGTTAAAATTTGAGGTCCGCCACCGTAACTTTTGAAATATTACTAAAATAATTCTGAAAAAAATGTGGTATATGCCTCAAAGTATGTACTTTCAATTAAAACTATAGCGGTCTCGGTATCATAGAAAGTTATTTTTTAAAACGTCATAAATCGTAAACCGCAATTTACCTTTAGAACTTTTATATTATGTTACTTACTGCTACGGAACCCTTAATGGGCGAGTCCGACTCGCACTTGGCCGCTTTTTTTATTTTGCAAAAACCGTGAATTTTGTTTAAAAAGTACAAAAATATTTTATCTTATATTATATATATAATATAAGTTATTAAAACTAAACTAAAATCTAAATGGTGTTCATGTGGCATGGTGCCAAGAACACGGCGGCGGCGTCGACGAGCCGAGGAATATACTTTTGTAATAAACTGTTTTGTACTTAAGCCCCACAGACCAAAAGTTTCGACGCCAAGCGGAACATAAGTGGAACGTAAATAATATATTCATTAGATAAAGATGAATATTTTCGCCGCTTAGGAGCTTTTCAATTTGAATGTACCTATATGTTTTTTTATTAAGAAGAAATATTATAAGTGTTATGTCATTTATACAAAAGTTATCATTGGAAGTGAAAAAACATTTTTCGTATTTCGAAAGAAAATTTATTGAGAAAAGTTGTTTTAAGGCCGTACCTAAATTTTCCGGGCTCCAGTGCTGCCCCCATTTTAAATAAATCATTTCAAAGAAAACGGACACATCATTTAAAATTTTGCTTTAAAGTATTTTATGAACTACTGTTTACAGTTTAAAGTGAGAACGTTAAGGCCGTACCTACATTTTCGGGGGTCCAGTGCTCCATTTTAAATAAATCATTTCAAAGAAAATGGAGACATTATTTAAAATTATGCAACTACCAAGTCCTAGATAACCCTTCAAAGTATTTTATGAACTACTGTTTATAGTTTATAATGAGAACGTTAAGCTTTACTACGCACATTAGCCAAAAGTGGCCGTTTTTCGCAAATGTGCGTAGTAAAGCTTAACGTTCTCACTTTAAACTGTAAACAGTACTTCATAAAATACTTTGAAGGGTTATCTAGGACTTGGTAGTAGCAAAATTTTAAATGACGTCTCTGTTTTCTTTGAAATGATTTATTTTAAATGGGGGCAGCACTGGACCCCGGAAAATTTAAGTACGGCCTTAAGCTTTACTACGCACATTTGCGAAAAACGGCCACTTTTGGCAAATGTGCATATAAAGCTAAACGTTTTTATTATAAACTGTAAACAGTAGTTCATAATATACTTTGACGGGTTATCTAGGACTTGGTAGTTGCAAATTTTTAAATAATGTCTCCGTTTTCTTTGAAATGATTTATTTAAAATGGGGGCAACACTGGACCCCGGAAAATTCAAGTATACTACAAGTATACTACTTTAAATGAATCACCCCTTAAAATATTTGTGCTTTATTAAGATGCACCTTATGTAATAGGTACCTACATAAAGAAATAATCATACAAATGATTTTTTTTATAGAATATAGTTGAGTTATTAATGTATTATCCCATAACATAAGTTTAAAACTTACTTTGGAGGTTAGCTTAGTTCAATCTATGTGATTTGTCCATATTTATTCATCGTCCTTATTTTCTCACTAATCATTTGTATGCGATTGAGTAAGTGTACTTTCAGTTTATGCTTGCTGATTCGTTTTCACTACTTACTTACCTACTCAATTAGTTTGATAATGATAACACGTGTCCATTGTGTTTGTTTTACAGAATGTGCAGTTTGGCAGGATGTTTGGCAAGTCCTTATCGGTCTGGCTGCTTACAGAAAGTATTGAAATACCTAGTAGCCAGAGTAATATAGGTACTTACTCGTACATAAAAATCAGCCCTAAGAAGTGAGTTTAGGCCCCCGTATTATGTTTTACACCCATTTAAGCTCTCCAATCACCCCAAAGGTAAGAGAATGCTTTTAGCATTAAGTCGCGTCTGTTGTACTTATTACATTTGTATGCGTGTACAATAAAGTGTAAATAAATAAATAAAAATACCAGAAAATCGGCCTTTGTTTCAAACTAGCGAATTCACTACATTACTCGTAATTGATCACACACAAATGATTATTAAAAAAAAGAAAGGCAAGAAGGTGGGAAAAAAAAACACTATCTGCGGTTCTAGATCCATAGAGGAAAGCATACCAACTAATTTTTGAATTTTCTTGAACCTCGAGTTGGCGGCAGGATCCACTAGATGTCATTAATCAGTTTGTTAAATTCCCTTAAACTCTCCACTTTACATGAGCCTGTACTAGGAACACATATATTCAAGAAGATATCTGTTGATTTTTTTTCTTTTTTGGACATCACTCGTGCAAATCGTTATAAAGGTAAATCATAATTCAATACGTACTAAATGCATAACTTCAAATTTTAATATCTATGAATCGAATGCCCAAAAATGTTTGATATACCAAATATAAAGGTACCAATAACTAATCTAAAATAGTCGATCTAAATTACCTTTTAAGTGCGACCTCCTCTTCTCTTACCAAATTGCTGTACCCGACAGGGTCCATAATTGTATTGTTGTTATCTTATGTACTTTATGGTTTGCAATAAAATATTGAGTATTGAAATCTCACCGACAACGTGTCCAGTAATGTAATAGCTATGTTGATAATAATATGAGCTTTTACGAGTGTGAAGCCTACAGAACTAGATTTGGTTAGGTTAGTTATGAAACGCGTGCAAACAAGGCCATTACGTTTGATCTGAGGCTGAGACCACTAATTAGCCAAAAACTTTAAGATTGTACACACTTCGGGCGGTGATACAGAAATCACAAGTTTACTTATTTAGCAGTAATCTTATGCTCTGCAACTTTTTTCTATCTCTGCCCTCGGGTGTAATTTTACATGCTAGCTGTAATGCTAGTCTGGAAGAAAAGAAAATCAGCTGACTTTTAGTGATGTCAAAAATGACATGTCATCGCATTTCGGCTTATACAAGGTATGTAGTGTTGTCCGTATCATGGACGTTAAGTTTACATACGGGAAAAATATTTTCCTGTACGAGTATTAGGAAAGAAGCCTTAGGATAGATGGCGTTGTTCGATATTCAAAATCCCTGAAACTAACCCCCCACTTTACAGGGGTGCGTACTAGGAATACATAAATTCGAGAAGGTTGTATCTTGTGGGTGTACTCGTATGCAAACACAGATGCAATTCCATGAATGTGTTGAGCTTTTATAGACCAGTGCCGAAGCCTTTAAAAATGATGAAAAATGAAAAAAATAATAGTAGAATGAAACCCATTGCAAAAGAAAGAGAATATAACAAAAATGAGGGGAAAAATAGATTACGGTCGATCTGAGGTCGGGAGTGGAAGAGGGTGGGTTTTTAAGGGTAAAAAACGGTTTATCTTATATTTCTTCGCATTTCCTGAGAACATTTACCATAGTTTTTTTTACACCATCAGAAAGTAGAGATTTTAACGAACAGAACGCCTAACAACTTTTTTAAAAAAGCAGATATTTTGACGTGAGAATTATCGATTGAAAATTAGGGTGCTATTCCGATATTAAGTAAAAATAAGGTTAAAAAATAAATATTTTAGATAAAAAAAATTACAGTGTATTTGGGACACAAAAAGGTAAGTTTTCACTAAATTTCGAGGAAAAAAAAAGGAAATGTAAAAGATAAAAATAAAAAACCAAAATTTTGGTTTTTTGAATTTTTCACATAAATTTTCAGGTTATGGGAAAAAAAAGTAAGTACAAAAATTGTAGATCTTTTTATTACCTACAACTTTTCGTTTTAATTTTTTGCCATAGGACTTGTCGTTTTGCCGGAAATCGAGATAAACCATTTTTTACCTTTAAAAACCCACCCCTTCCCACTCCCGAGCTCAGATCGACCGTAATTTATTTTTCCCCTTTTTTTGTTATACTCTCTTCCTTTTCCAATGGGTTTCATCTTACTATATCTTTTTTTGGTTTTAAAAATTATTGACACTGGTCTATTACGTGTGAAGCCTTTAAATTTTTTTGCCGATTGATAACAATAGACTTGATTTTATGTACCGCCGCCAGGTCAAATAAGAACTTATAACTCTGTGAGCTGTCTTTGCATTTATTCACATTAACACTGAAAATATTACACCCCTTTTTTGGGTAAGTTACACTCGCCTCGGGAATCCAGTAAGATCCACTAGATGGTGTTGTTCGTTTTCAAAGTCCCTGAACCTGGGTTAGTTTCAGGGTCTTTAAAAACAGGCTTTCTTAGGGGTTCGTAATAGGAACGCTTAATTTCAAGGAGGTAGATATACTGTAAATATCGATTTAAGGCCGTACTTGAATTTTCCGGGGTCCAGTGCTGCCCCCATTTAAAATAAATCATTTCAAAGAAAACGGAGACATTATTTAAAATTTTGCAACTACCAAGTCCTAGATAACCCTTTAAAGTATTTTATGAACTACTGTTTACAGTTTATAATGAGAACGTTAAGCTTTACTACGCACACTAGCCAAAAGTGGCCGTTTTTCGCAATTGTGCGTAGTAAAGCTTAAGGCCGTACCTAAATTTTCCGGGGTCCAGTGCTGCCCCCATTTTAAATAAATCATTTAAAAGAAAACGGAGACATTATTTAAAATTTTGCAACTACCAAGTCCTAGATAACCCTTCAAAGTATTCTATGAACTACTGTTTACAATTTAAAGTGAGAACGTTAAGCTTTACTACGCACAATTGCGAAAAACGGCCACTTTTGGCTAATGTGCGTAGTAAAGCTTAACGTTCTCATTATAAACTGTAAACAGTAGTTCATAAAATACTTTAAAGGGTTATCTAGGACTTGGTAGTTGCAAAATTTTAAATAATGTCTCCGTTTTCTTTGAAATGATTTATTTTAAATGGGGGCAGCACTGGACCCCGGAAAATTCAAGTACGGCCTTAACGTTCTTACTTTAAATTGTAAACATAAAAAACAGAAACATCATTTAAAATTTTGCTACTACAAAGACCTAGATAACCCTTCAAACTATTTTGAGAACTACTGTTTACAGTTTATAATGAGAACGTTAAGCTTTACTACGCACAATTGCGAAAAACGGCCACTTTTGGCTAATGTGCGTAGTAAAGCTTAACGTTCTCATTATAAACTGTAAACAGTAGTTCATAAAATACTTTAAAGGGTTATCTAGGACTTGGTAGTTGCAAAATTTTAAATAATGTCTCCGTTTTCTTTGAAATGATTTATTTTAAATGGGGGCAGCACTGGACCCCGGAAAATTCAAGTATGGCCTTAAAAACTTTGATTTGACTTTAGGTAGCTACGGACCTATTTCTTTAGTTATAGGCAGGCTCACGGAAAGATTTCTGAAGCTCGCGTTGGTCTTTTATACTAACCATTGATATGAAATATTCTTTGCGTTTTTCGGAGAGAAAAAGTGGTGTGTCAGTGTTACCACCCGCTACGCGTCCGAAAAAGGACCTAGACAGGGGAAGACGTGGTTACGTATAATTTGGTAGATAATATTAAAATATGTGTTACTGTACCAGTCTGTCATCAGATTGGCCAAATCAAAGAACCATTACTCATAGAGGTTCTAAATATAAAAACAACTTGGCTATAAGGCATTCAGAATTCGCTAGATGGCGCCATTTCAGGCGCTATTTCATCTACAATTCCTGGAATTGTATTGTGGGTGTACTAGGTTCACATAAAATCACAGAGGTATCTTTTATGTGCATGAGTAAAAGGTCTGGCTTGAGTTTGGCGCGGGTCCCTCTTAAAGGTTTTTATACTTAGACATGTCATAATTAAGGTACATTGGTACATACTAAATTTACAAATTGACATTATTTTAAATTTCGTAATTCTTATAATTCAATTTAATTATGACATAACAAACAATGTAATCTCAGTCAACCATATAACTAATTTTAAGTTTTTAGCTTGTTAGTTGACGACTTTGGAGAAAACGTGCAGTGCAGTTTGTTGCCGCTTCTTCTGCACTTGCGCCTAGGAAGCGGCATAAACTTAGCTGTAAGTAACGATTTGACGTCAACATTTGTGCAAAACAAAACAAAGTGACTATTATTAAAAGATATTATAAATATCCTATAATAATAAAGATATTTTGAATAGAATTGAATAGAAGTATGCAGACTACTAAAATTACCTGTATTGTAATTGATTCTGTGTAGCATTGACACGTAAATATGCACGCTAGTTTCCTTTTTAACCGACTTCAAAAAAGGAGGAGGTTATCAATTCGTCGGAATCTTTTTTTTATGTAATGATTACTCGAAGACGCCTGGACCGATTTGGAAAATTATTTTTTTGTTTGAAAACGTATACTTTCCAGGTGGTCCCATAGAATTTTATAAAAATCTATTGTGTGCTTTGTTTTTGGTCGAAATTAACCAGAAAAGATGTCTTCTAAGTGAATATTTAACTTTCCAAGTATAGTAGTCGGTTTTATGTTTTGAAAAATATTAATAATTATAGCGTAGGTACCTACGAGTACATTAAAGATTATAATTTAAGTCTAAGTACAGGGTCTAACAAAATATACTGAAACTATTTCAAGGGTGAATCCAGCCCATGATACTGAACAACTTTTCCCAAGGAACATATCGGCTGATCCGCGTTTGTTGTTTTCTCAAATAACTTCAAAGATACCTATCGAAAAATTATAAATAACATATATTTGAGATTCTAACAACATGGTTACAACAACATTTGATATGTCACATGACATAGTTTGTAAATCTTTATTTTTATTTTCATATTTACCCCCCACAGAAAAACCTAGATGATAAAAATTATAAGGGAGGCCACAATTTTTATCTCCTGATAGGTTTTTCTGTAATCTTTAGATAAAGAACTAATAACTGTATTTTGTTCAAAAGTTTGGTTTCAGTGGTTTCAAAGATAAGGGGGGATGGTATTTTTATTATTTATTTTCTTAAATAACTTCAAAAACACATAACTAAAAAAATATTAAAAAATATAGTGAAAATAATTATAAAAAGTTCTTTCATTTGATATGTCACTCAATAAGGTTCACAATTTTTTTTAAGGCCGTACCTGAATTTTCCGGTGTCCAGTGCTGCCCCCATTAAAAATAAATCATTTCAAAGAAATCGGAGACATTATTTAAAATTTTGCTACTACCAAGTCCTAGATAACCCTTCAAAGTATTTTATGGACTACTGTTTACGGTTTAAAGTGAAAACGTTAAGCTTTATTACGCACATTTGCGAAAAACGGCCACTTTTGGCTAATGTGCGTAGTAAAGCTTAACGTTCTCATTATATAAACTGTAAACAAACAGTAGTTCATAAAATACTTTGAAGGGTTATCTAGGACTTGGTAGTAGCAAGATTTTAAATAATGTCTCCGTTTACTTCGAAATGATTTATTTTAAATGGGGGCAGCACTTGACCCCGGAAAATTCAGGTACGGCCTTAAATGTCTAAGTTGAGTACCTAGAACTTAGTGACCCCCTATTTTGAAATTCATTTATTCACGTTATACTTACGTAGGTCACTGTAGGTCACTAAGAAACATATGTGTACCAAATCTCAACTCAATCGGTTCAGAAGTTTCGTAGCAAATTGGCTGTGAGACGGACAGACAGACAAGCGAGTGATCCTGTAATGTTATCCTTTTTGAAGTCGAATGTGAATGTTCAAAAAGCTAATCAGCATCCAGCAACCGTTAGTACTGCGTTGAACAGTAAAATATTTATATATTTCGGAGTAAGGAACGTTCCTCCGAATGCCAGTGAAGGCAGTAACTCCGGTTTATGACGAGGCCATGTGCGTCTTGTCGGCGCTGTCGATTCGCGATCGTGACGCATGACAGCCCCTGCTACTCAACGAGTAGCGTAGCGGGTATTTATCAAGTAACTATTAAAAAACGACGACGACGACGACGACGCTAACCCGGAAGGGGAAGGGAGACTAGATAAAAAAATAACTTGCTCTATCATAAACATATTCTGATAGTTCAAAGTACTCCATTAATTTTGCCTTTTTTAATTAAAATTTTTAAACCAGTACAAATATTTAAATTCCTAATAAATTATATTTTTTAAATAGCATAGCAACGATAAATGAAAGTTTCCAAATAAATAATACCTTTTTTCGAAGAACATGTTTTATTGTTTACTTTAGTTATTATAACAGTCATAGGTACTTATCTTGGCGGTAAAGTGATTTTTTTTAATTTTTTTTCAGCTTTCAAAATATACGACTAATGATAAAAATTTTGTATATATCGTAGCAGATTGCGCGGAAACTATAAGTGATATTGCTTTTGTATATATCAAAGGTTGAGAGTAAATTTATCATATAGAATAAGTTTTCTTTAAAACTGGTAAAAACCGCAATTCGGGACTCTTTCGGGGGCGCGTGGGGGCGGTGACGCGTACCTGGGAGGGGGAGGGAGAGTAGATACAATTTTATTTGGGCCTTCAATGAACATATCCTGATAGAAAAAACGACTACATTAATTTTGCCATTTTTGAAGCTAGAATGACTGTACTTTAGGGCCTTTTCTACCAGTCAAGCAACTTGTAGGAAGTCCAAAATGTCCTTTTTAAAAAAAAAATGTTGTTTTTTTACGTTTTTCATTCCAAATTACATTTGAACTTATAGTTATACAAGAGGTAAAAAAGAAAAATATACATAAATAGAATGTGGCTTTTCATCATTGTAAAAGCTGATCGAGGTCGAGTATCTAATAATCAGAATCATATCAATATGCGATGACATTCATCACCCATGACTATTCCAATTTCCTATTTCCATCTTCACTCCCAACAATGCGTTCAACACGGCTTTTGGAATACGCACTTTTACAATACGCCCTGAGCTCTGTCTGTCCAGTTAGAGATAAAGACGTGATTTTTACCCATTGACTTATATTACTGGCGTTTGTTTATACCTACTTGTAACTGTAAAACGTTTAACAAGTACCTATTTCGACAACTTATTAAATCTATGAAAACAAGAAACGAAATGAACCACTTGATTTCAGATTCTTTTGACTTGAGTATTTTCAAGCAGCTCTTTACACGTCATCATTAAAGTATAGTCTGCCTGCGTAACAGCCACCTTATTAGGTTGCAGTAGAGTCTATTTTACAACAAAATATACACTTACTGTGTGATCCACCGTTCCTGTGACCGAAAGGATATTTTGTTACATTGCTCGCATTTTTGTACGATAGCCAGCTCATCTAGAAGGTCAAAAGTAATTATACCAAATAAAAGTAACACTAATTAAACATTATTCTAAAACAAATAATGCGAAACTTAATGTTTGTAAAAAGTAGTTGTACTAAATGAAATTCTAAAAAATATTCGGCCAATCAAAAATTATATCAAATATTTTTTATGCGTTTGACATGTTCTTTCAAATAAGATTCTGCCAAATATGTTATGCCCAATGAAATTCGGAGCATCGAGATTCTGCCAGATAGATGGAACCCGGAAAGATATGTTGTAAAATCAAAAAAAAGATAGATTTTCTATATACTATAACGTCAAACAAAATATACTGAAACTACTATTTTAAGGGTGAATTCAGTCCATGATACTAAAAAACTTTCCTCAAGTAACATATATCGAAATATAAAAAACATTTTTTGGCTTCCCATACAAAGTCGGCATCAGCTGATCGCTCAACTAGTATCTATGGGAGGCCATTTTTTTCTTTTTCTAAATATAACTAGCTTTTGCCTGTGGCTTCGCTCGCGTATCTCACGGGAACATTACTTTTTTCCGGAATGAAAGGTACCCTATATCCTTCTTAGTACCTACTCCTAACTATATGTATGCGAATTTTCAAGAAGATTGGTTCAGTAGATAAAGCGTGAAGAGGTAACAAACAAACAAACAAATATAAAAAAAACTCACTTTCGCATTTATAATATTAGTTGGGGTTGTTGATCGTGGAACGTTGTTCAGTATCATGGACTGAGTTCACCTTATAGTTTTAGTTTATTTAGTTAGACCCTGTATCCTAATAGAATACTCGTATATTGTGACACGATGCTACGAGAGAGTTCGTGTCGTGTGGCTGAGCATAGGACTACTCTTCCTGTAGATGTCGTAAGAGGCGACTAAAGGAAGATACACTAACACCTCGTGCTACAATTGCATTTCCAAGGAGGGTTAACATTGGGGCGGCGGCCGGTCGTAAAACTTTCGGCTATTTCTTTCCAATTTCGCTAGGTCTTTGGCATCCCTGGGTGACCATTGTCATGCATATCTACATCTACACTAATATTATAAAGAGGAAAGATTTGTACCTATTTTTGTATGTTTGTAATGAATAGGCTCAAAAAGTACTGGGCCGATTTAAAAAAATCTTTCACCATTTGAAAGCTACACTATCCCCGAGTGACATAGGCTATGTGTGTACCACGGGCGAAGCCGGGGTGGACTGCTAGTTAATTATATTTGGAGAAGAAAAAGCGGGAAAGCTCACCCCGGCCTCCAAAGCAGCTGGGAACGCGCTAAAATGAAGAAGAATGTGCTAAGATGCTACGATGGTTTCACGTAAATTTTTACATGTAAGCCTGATTAGTGGCATCTGCCGGTAACTGCTTCCTGTTAAAAACTTGACTTCAATAAAGGGCAAGGTTACCACCTTATTGGTGCCAGGTGGTCCCCACCACCAATAGGAATGACGATTGGAAGAATATTTTTGGCCCATCAGTTAGATTAGGTATTAAAAAATACTGTACTATACACGTAAATACTGTACTATATATGTAAATTACACGTTTTTTAGGGCTCCGTACCCAAAGGGTGGAAACGGGACCCTATTACTGAGACTCCGCTGTCTGTCCGTCTGTCTGTCCGTCTGTCACAGGGCTCTATCCCTTGAACCGTAATAGCTAGTCACTTGAAATTTTCACCGATTATGTATTACTGTGGCCGCTATAACAACAAATACTGAAAATAAAAAAAATTTAAGGAAGGGGCTCGCCATACAAACTACGTGTTTTTTCAGCGTTTTTAACTAGATCTTTATAATGGCATTAACTAGATACTTGAAATTTTCACAGATTACTACGGCCGCTATAACAACAAATACTAAAAATAAGATAAAGTTAAAAATTAAAGGAGGTCGTCATACAATAATCGTATTTTTTCAGCGTTTTAAAACTTTGTACGGAGGTACGGAACCCTTTATGTACGAGTCCGACTCGCACTTGCCTGTTTATTATTTTCTAAGTAGTGACTCTTTGTAAGTTTTTACTTTTTTGATAAACTGAAAAAAATGGGTTTACTATTTTTGGATTATCTACAAGAAGGACTTATTAGAATAATACTTTTCTGACCCTGTCGTCAGCCCTATTACATATGATTCTCCTGAATAAAAATAAAGATTACAATTAATTCGAATACTAATGCCATAACAAATAAGTCGAAACCGTAAAAAGAAATAAAACAGCCGTCGTAAAAGTGATGAATGATGAGTTCAAGATCAGGCAGCGCCCGCGCCTGCGCATCCTGGCAGCGCCATCTTGTGGGCGGGGCCTCGTGTTCCATTTCTTTCTGTATATACCCCTCTCGCTCTACACCGCTGGTTCCAGATGAGGCAGATAGAGAAGGAAGACAAGATCCAGGGGAACCCGAATGATTTATGTGTGTCTGTTCAGTTACCTGGAAAAATTAAAACAAAAAACGAGTTTAGCTTCGTTTGCTCCAGAGTGTTCTATTATTTTATTTTCAGCCTGTTACAAGTACAATAAGAGCTCTCAAAGATAGTTTGTTAAAATCAAAGAAAATAAATTAAATTTCCCATAATAAACAGCTAGTAAGGATCAAATAAAATTCCAGTGATCACATCTAAATGTATACCTACTATGTGTGTCTGTTCAGTTACCTAGAAAAAATAAAAAAAAAACGAGTTTAGCATCGTTTGCTCCAGTGTTCTATTATTTTATTTTCAGCCTGTTACAAGTACGATAAGAGCTCTCAAAGGTAGTTTGTTAAAATCAAAGAAAATCAGTTAATTTTCTCATAATAAACAGCTAGTAAAGATCAAATAAAATTCCAGTGACCATATCTAAATGTATACCTACATAATAATATGTAATTAAGGACATACTCAAAATAGTAGAAACTGTGTTCATATTTTATTCCCACTTTATACGGTAAATGGAAGGCCAGCCAGTTCCTTAGAGCAGTGTTGCTCTAAGGCCAGTTCATAAATTTAGATTGTAAGTCTTTGCGAAAATGCAGTGCGCCTAAGAAGCGGCACTATTTTTTCTGCTATAAAACTAACCTAAAAACTTTTCTTAGGTAAATAAGCGAGGATGTCTGTCAAAAATTGTCTAAAACGAGCCGCCCTTTGCACATTTTTGAAGTGAAAACTTCTTTAGCGGCGTTGTGCACTTTTTTTGTAATGGGTAAAAAACGTTAAACTCGCGTCAGGACACGTGTCCTGATCGAAAATTCGTAAGACGGATGGAGCGTAGACAGCCGGAGCGGCGTAGGAGAGGAAGTATCCCCCTCTCTTTCTACGGCGCGGCGAAAATGTATGCCTGCGCCTGCTGTTTCGTTTAGCTGAGAGATAAACTTTTTAATGTAATATAAATTGTCATGTTTGTGTACGATAGCGCAATAAATAAATATTGTATTCTACCACATAAATGATAGTACTTTTATACTGATAATTAAAGCAATTCGTGCAAAATTAATCCCTAACCATTCCAAAATATCAAAAATGCACAACGTTAATATTCAAGTTTTCACTTCTGCCGGCATTCCCGGAGTGCAACCCGTCGTTTTTTTTAGTTAGGTTGATGAAATACCTTAAACCAGAGATATAGGTACAGATCTGTGTTAAGATATGACCTCTAGAGACCATTTATTGTAAAAGTATATATTGAAGTCTATTGGACATAATGTCATAAGATCGTCACTGAAACCAAAAGCGATAGCAATAGTATTATATTGTTTACTACACCCGGTTGTTTACGAAAAAGATCAGCAACCCGGCGGTTCGCGGCCTCATATTTATAGCTCGTTCAATAATGTCTTATTTACCAACCGTTACATAATAAATAAACTTGGTCGCTGATTGAGGCACTAAATTGTGCCATGTTTCCCACCTGTTATGGAACTACTCCATCTCTTACTGTAGGTGTCGTAAGGCAACTGAAGGATGCAGTAACGTCCGGCAGTTCCGCACAATTTCAGCAGCCTCTCCTCAGTGGTGGATTTACCAGCAGGCAGAATAGGCTGGACCCTGGGCAGCAAATTTGAGGTCAATTTCCCCGTCCCCGTGATTTTAATGAGCTTTTTTTGAAGTGAAAACTTCTGTACGCGCTTTGGGCATATTTTGAGATGGGAAAAACCATTGAACTCGCGACACTGTTACCGTTACCGACACCACCTTGTTCAAGTTTACTTCTGACGGCACTCTAGGAGTGCCACTGTTTTTAGGGTTCCGTACAAAAAATGAAAAACGGAACCCTTATAGCATCACTCGTGCGTCTGTGTGTCCGTCCGTCTGTCACAGCCAATTTGCTCCGAATCTACTGGACTAAATGAGGTGAAATTTGGTAGGATGGTGTAATCTTATGACCCAAACACATATGTGCAAATAAATAAATATTTTTTAAAATAAGGGTAATTTTCCGGGGATAAATTAGGAAATTTAAAAAAAAATTTTTGCTCACCTGTCTGTGTCATCTATACTAATATTATAAAGCGGAAGAGTTTGTTTGTTTGTTTGTTTAAACGCGCTAATCTCAGGAACTAATGGTCCGATTTGAAAAATTCTTTTTTTGTTGAGTAGTCCATTTATAGAGGAAGGCTTTAGGCTATATAACATTCCGACAACCACGCGAACGAAGTCGCGGGTACAGCTAGTATATCAAATAAAAGGGCTCGTTATGACGATCTCAAATATATTTTTGTTATAATTATAAAATAAATAGTTTAGTTTTGATTTTATTCATGAAAAAAGACAAAAATTGACCATTCCCCCTCCCCTAATCTCCGAAACTACTGAGCCTAAAATTTTGAAAAATATAAGAAATATAGTTCATTGCTTGTAGATTACAGGAAAACCTATAAAAATTGAATCAATTGTACGGAACCCTCTCCACGCGAGTTTAACTCGCACTTGGCTGGTTTATTTTTTGCTCTGTGGGCGGCTAATTATGAATAATCTTCTGGCGGCAAATTTGTAAATCCCCACTGGATTTTCATACTTCAAAATTAGGTAACGGAGTCACCTCTCTACAGCTTATATCGGCTAGAAGGATTTGCCCCTCAGGTTTGCCCACAATCATCACAATGGGCGCCTGCCCAACGCAATAGAAGGCATAATGGTTTGCACATATGACGCTGCCGCTCATATTCTCTAGTTAGTATACTTCCTTAGTCGCATCTTACGACACCCGCGGAAGAGAAAAAGTGAGGACAAATCGTATTTTACCTACTGTGCCGTCTCTACACGTCTACACTGTTCAAAATTATGTAATTTTACATGCAAAAAATTACATTAACCTGTAAAAATCCTGAAAAATCTGGGAAATTTACGAAATAATATGTAAAAATTACAAAAATTATGTAAAATATCATATTTTTTCGTAAATTTCCCAGATTTTTCGAGAATTTTACAGGTTTATTACGAATTTTTTTGCATGTAAAATTACATATTTTTTAACAGTGTACCGTATGCTTATTTGAGCAACCTTTAACTTAATTTAGCGCATTTATAGCTGTGCTTCTTTGGAGCCCGTATATTATTTTATGCTGCATCCTTATGCAAGAATACGCTAAGATGAGGAGGAAACTACATACCTTAATATTAGGCGGAATAAGAGCTCGATTAATACACGTCAAGGTCTGGATTACGGACCTGCGCCCCAAAGCTTGTCTTGTCTCCCAAAATATTATTGATATACCTAATACGAGTATTATATATAAATAAGATATAAACTCACCTGAATTAGAAACTGTGCAATCAGCTGGTTTGTCAGTGAATATATTTTGAATAGGTACCTAACTATATTGCATTTCTTCTTTGGAATGTCAACTTAATTTCAATAAATATTCATTCAATTTTCTTGGACCTTATAAAAATACCATCATCTTACGTCGTCCCCAATGTTACGCATGCTTCAGTAACAGCGTAAACCACAGCAACAACATTAAAGTTTTCAGTATTTTTACCTCACAAATATAACTTCTATTCTAAACAGTATAGAGTGGATTTTTCAATACCATTTTCCGTTTACCCGACAGTGAGTAAATAAATCGGGCGCGTTGAATGCAAAACTTTTGGTTTACGCTTTATGGTAAATATTTGGTGTACGTCGTATAACTGTTTTATAGATCTAGTCAAATGTTTGGTTTAATTGTGCGAGGTCAAGACCGTTCGACAGCCGTCCTTGTGACGGATAAATATTATTGTCTAAGCGGGTTTTCCGCTGTTGGTGTTTGCGGGAGCTCGCCGACGATACAGACTGGCGGTGCAACGACCGTGCCATGCCTCTAAAAGCGTTATTGCATTTTATTTAATATTTCGAACGGTTGGAAGAGTAGTTACATTTAAATGTAAGTAAATAGTAATACATGTTATACTTATTTGATTTTTCCTAACAGTTCATAAAAGCTTTAGGCTTTTACAAAAATTTTAAACGTGATCAGATTCTAAATTAGTAAGCTAATCCGGTTTAACAATGTACTTGTACATATTAAGCTTTCAGTGTTGGTATGCGAGTGGGTACCGGGTGCGCTACGAGAATTGATTTGCCAATAAGCAAGAGTCTCGTGTGGCGTGGGTGTGCCAGCATGGCGGGGACGCTGGGCGGTAGGCGGCGCGCGCGCAGCCGCGCACTGTTCGAACGCGCTCCACCGCGCACGCACGCGCACCACGCATGAAGACCGAGGACCAGACGCCCGACGAGGCGGCGCGCCGCCCGCCTGCCACCAGACGACAAGAAAAACCACCCTATTCATACATAGCCCTCATCGTAATGGCCATACGCCATTCTCCCAACAAACGACTCACCCTGAGCGAAATATATACTTTCCTGCAACAGCAGTTCCCGTTCTTCCGCAGTTCTTATCAGGGCTGGAAAAATTCTGTGCGGCATAACTTGAGTCTTAACGAATGTTTTGTAAAGCTGCCCAAGGCGCTAGGGCGGCCTGGGAAGGGGCATTACTGGACGATTGATCCATCTTCGGAGTTTATGTTCGAGGAAGGATCTTTCAGACGGCGTCCACGTGGATTTCGGCGCAAGTGTCAGGCGTTGAAGCCTCAGTTTGGAAGCGGTTACCTTTGTGGTAGTGGTGTGCCGGCGCTGCCGCCGTCGCAGGCGTCTGGGTACGACTTGGCTGGTGGAAATGGGCCGGGCGTGAGTGGGGGTGCTTCGTTAGACTATGGGGCTTGTGCGTACTCGCACGGGAGTGGCAGCCAACAGCTGGCGTACGGCAGCGAGTACTGCGCCTACGGGCCGATGTCGGAGCGCGAGTGGCCGCTGAGCTACGGCGCTGTGGAGGGCTACCGGCCGCCGCCGACCACGCCGCCGCACCACGAGCCGCCCGACCTCATCCCCAACTACCAATATACCATCTCCAATGACCATGGTGAGTGTTTCTCTAAACCTATTCGTTTTTGTGTCTATCGGATATAGAGTAAACTCATCTAACGTGACGTGATACTCCTAATCTTGCGAAGTTGGATTTTAATATCTTTAATATTGATATAAGTCTTTGTCCTTTATTGCAATCACTCTTTAGCCACTAAATTAGATAAGTTTACCCTAATAAGACACAATTTGGATCATATAAGTGTTATAGGGGCTTTTATTTTATTTTGTAGGTACATTCTGTCCTGCTCTAAATTGACCTAATAAATATTTCACGGGTACCTATAGGTACTCGTAATCACGTACTTACGTAGCTCGGGCCAACGGTTTCCAATCGAATTAGGAGATCGTCATCAAGGCGAATGTGGAGCACTGGCAACAATAAACAACAACGATTAAAAATACTTATACACAAGATATACCTTCATATTTTGTCCTTAGCATACTAGCAGTAATTTCTTTTAGAATGCAGTTTCAGCATAACTTTTTAAAGTTTTAATATATTTCATATCAAAAATATAAATTTAACCTATTTAAAATTATTACTATGATTATTCAAATATTCGAGGAGCAGGCGCTACGTGCGCCTGTTGCTCTCTAGATATTTAAAAAATACTTTTAAAATATGACAAATGTTACGGCTATACTTGAATTTCATAGGTATATTTTCGATGATAAAAAGGGTACTATGATAAGTTAGAACAATGCTTTTTATTTTACAAATAAATAGCACAGTAGTGCAATTAGGTACCTACTACAAATATTTAATAATAAAAAAAAATTGGCTAAATAGTATACCTAGTCTAGTATTCAGTATCTGTGACCTAGTAGTGTTTTTTTAAGTTTTATTTATTTATTTACATAATTCATGTACACAACATACAAACAAAGGAACGTACAAAGTAAGAAAATAGAGTACAGGTACATTACCTATGTAATATGTAACTTTTCATTTATTTTATGACATAAATTGAAATATTTGACCAAAAAAATAACAAAAATTAAAGAAATTTGGATTTTTCAATTCTGAAGATCTAGTAAAAAATCCGTACCCAGTACATAAACAAAAGCCTTTTAGAAACAACTAGTTTCATAGGACCCTGAAACTCAACTCTTAAGTCTATTATGCCTAATCGAGAAGTAATGTAGGGACTACGAGTATATACCTTCCTCCATAAACTCCTTGACAGTTGATAAATGTCCTAGGTATGCTATCGATTTTACTACTATAAAATATCAAACAAGGGGTAGACGTACTTAAATATTTATTGGCTTTATTGAAGTTACTTTGAAACATCGATCAATTTCTGTCAGACAGAATACTTGCAGCGATTGTCAGGACCGGACTGGCTCAGGCTCAGCAAGGCTCAGCTCTGTAGCAGGGGCCCGCGTATTCTAGGCCCACTTGTCAGGATTATCATATCTCCATATTTATTGTTTATATGCATTATTACCATAATAATCAAGTACAAAGAGCAACCTACGCTTCTTAAATCTCGGACCGTGGGCCGGCCGCGTTCATCAATGAGTAGCAACTAAATACAAAATATGCGATTATCACGTTAAATTAAATCGCAGCGGTTATTTATTCTTACTCGTACATTCAGAAGTCTAAGTACTTAGGCTGGTTTCTCAACTGTACGGGAGATTCGTACTGTTCAGCCGTAATACAGTATGTGAAACAATTTAAACAACAATTACAGTATGGGAAACGCCCGTAGTGCTCCGAAACAAGTGTTCCGTACGATTGAACGGGTGGCGGTGTACGGGCTACCTGGCGGAGCGTGTTCCGTACGGAACGATCTGCGTCGCTGTGAAATGATATTCTAGCGCCTCACCTCACGTGTGTCCTCAAGCCGAGAGCCCCGGCGATCTCGCTAGGGTTTGCATAGGTGGGCTTTACGCTGAAAACACTATCTTTCTGCGCCAGTTACTTAAATGATAGGCGGCAATACGCGGACTAGGCTGACCAACAATCTGAGCCATCTTCACAAGGTCAGGATTAAATCAAGGGAGTAATTTAGGACCACCTTGAATTCAATTTATTAATAAATGACTTGCCAAGCGTAGTATCCGAATCAACTTGCTATAGATTTATTAATAAATACTTTAGTACATAGACTGTAGTAAAATTACTAACAAATAATGACCAAGATAGTTAGTACAGCGCATTTAAACTCCGGAACTTTGATGCAGTGTGTCTTTGTGATTTTTACAAACTCCGGATTTTTGATGCAGTGTTGTGATTTTTACTAATTGATAAACCGAAAACATATAGATTAAGATATTATTTTTAAATATTCTAACTGAGGAACTGAATAAATAAAATAATAGTTTTCTGACCTAGTCCACATATTACAAAAATATTAACTCCGGAAATTAAACAATTACATTTTTTTATTTAATCTTTCCGCTATAATACCTAAAATAACAGCTAATTTTTTTCTAAAATTTTTTTAATCTATTCAATTTTATGTCTGTAAGGTAGCAAGTATTTTATCTCATCTAGAGATAAAACCGTCAACGACAACTTAAGAGGCGATGACACCTGGTTCTGCTTAGCTTCAGCGTTCAAGTTCAAGTGGCGGGTGGCGAATGAGCATAAAAACAACTTGTCAAATTACGAGTATGGCTAGGTTACCTGGCGAGAGAACACAACTGGAATTTTAGTTTTTTTTTTACCTGAGGATGAATTGTGTCTGTGGTAATCAATCATTTGTAATATAGACTGAATGTCTGTGAATGGTCTGTACTTACTGGATTAATTACAAAGATATATCTATATATATATCTATGTAATTAATCCATTCAAGCATTGTGCGGGGACGGGGAACGGGGACGCATATTGCGCAGGACCTTAGGAGATTCCGTTCTGTGGAGGTGGTTTACTAATGTTTTCCCTTATTTTAAAAGCAATAATTTTTTGTGCCATAATTTAATTTGCCATAAATCCGCTAGATAAGAAACTCAAATCAGACATTTTTTTCTAAACGTCAAAACAAAAATTTTCTAGGGGATTTGTATGAAAATCAGAACCGTCACGTCATAATTATTTCGAGTCAAATAGCACTCTTAATATCAGTTTTTCTGCATTAATAAATCTGAAATCATGTTGAAAATGGATACGTTCAATGACAAGTGACACTATTTTGTGACCTTATTCTTTTAAAACAGTACCAAATAATTTATTTTTGACACACCAATTTACTTAAATTAAAATAAGGAGCAGAATGCATGTCTATTTGTTATCTGCACGAGGCAATATCGAACGATCGCGTGTTAAGGTACCAGGGCAAGAGGAAACTACAGGATGTAACCGGAACTTAGCGATCGATATCGTGATATGTGTGTGCATTGTGCATACTTATAGTACCTAGAGCCTACAGATGTACGGATGCACTTCTACAAGGTGTAATGTTCGGTCGATACAGTCATACTCGTACACGAATAAAACCGGCCAAGTGCGAGTCGGACTCGCGCATTAAGTGTTTCGTTACTTTAACAATTTTCAAACTTTTTTCTTTATTACTCGTATTTGGAGTAGAGATGAAACGGATACCGAATATCGGATATTCGGCCAACCATGTAGCCGGATGGCCGGATATCCAGCCGCCGGATATCCGGCGAAACATAGCCGTTTGCGTAGGCGGCGCGCGGACTCGGTTCGATTCGGGTCTTGTCGAAACAAAGTTTGCCAAAATCTACCTTTCTGCACCTTGCAGCAGTGTGTATAGCGAAAGACTTTTTTCTGAAGCTGGCCTTATTTATGAAGAGAAACGCAACCGCCTGCTACCTCTCAATGCAGAGAAATTAGTATTAATTCACCATAATTTGCCCTTAGTGCAGTATGAGTACTAATTCATTCATTTTCTTTGTATTACATTAATTTACTATCGTGTGATTAAAAATTTAAAACTAAATCTAATTATACTCGTATTTAAGTGATACTAACAAAGCAAATAATTACTCAAAAATATGTTTCTTTTAACCAGTTTTTTTTTTAATTCGGCCGAATAGATATCCGGCCGAATGGTAGCTATCCGGTATTCGGCCGGATAGTATTATGGCGGCCGGATAGGCCGGATACCGGATAGTTACCGGGTATCCGTTTTATCTCTAATTTGAGTCAAGTTCATATACCTCGTATGAATTTGACATGTACATGTATATGTTTGTCATTTAGTAATTCAACACATTTATATACAAATAGTTCTTCAAGGATTTTTGTGTAATGATAAATAACTATTTCCTGTATTTTTTTTACAAAATGTTAGACGATTAGCGATAGGTGCGGAACTTCAGAGATAATGTGGATAGTCAATTTTCAACTATTTGCTTAAATAATCTCAAATTATTCATCTTAATAATATAGAATCTAAAATTAATTTGCGATTCTCACAACAAACCCTTTCATTTATGTCACACTATGTAGTTTTTCGTCCTCCGTCCGATAAGAATTTTTCGTCCTCCAATACAAAATCCGTTTGGCTGAGCGCTGATTTGTATGGGAAGGCGAATTTTTATTTTATTTTTCGTTAATTTTTTTTATGGACAGTAGTTCAGTATCATGGACTGAACTTGCTCCTTTTGCTCCAAATTTGGCTAGTGGTTAAAAAGTCAGCTTGTATGTATTTTTCAACTCAATCAGCCCAGTAGTTTCGGAGCAAATTGGCTGTGATATGAGGACAGGCAGACGACAAGAGTGATCCTATTTCCCTTTTTTCACGGAACCTAGAAACTGAAAAAGCCTTTAATATATTTTTCCTACTGAACTAATACTGGGATATTAAAACTAGTGGTTCTGTAAGAACATTAGACATCGCGAGCCCTTATAACTATGCAATAACCTTCGATCATATTCGAAGGCAAGGTTACGTACAAAAAATGAAAATACGGAACCCTTATAGGATCACTCGTGCGTCTGTCTCTCCGACCGTCTGTCACAGCCAATTTGCTCCGAATCTACTGGACCGAATCAGGTAAAATTTGGTAGAATGTTGTAATCCTATGACCCAAACACATATGTGATAAGTAAATAATATTTTTTTAAATAAGGGGCATTTTCGGGGGACTAATTAGGAAATTAAAAAAAAAGGTTTTGCAAACCTTACTGTGTCATATATCTCATGAAAGGGCTCGTTATGAGGATCTCAAATATATTTTTATTATTATTGTAAAATCAATAGTTTTGATTTTATTCATGAAAGAAGACGAAAATTGTCCATTCCCCCCCTGATCTCCGAAACTACTGAACCTAAAATTTTGAAAAAAATACAAAATATAGTTCATTGCTGGTAGATTACGGTAAAATCTATAAGAATTCAATCAATTGTACGGAACCCTCTCCACGTGAGTTTAACTCGCAATTGGCCGGTTTATTTGTTTAAAAAATGTATCTTTGAACATTAAAGGGTTTATTTAGCTCCACCACTCCCCAGCCAGGTCTGCAGTTCTGAGTTAGGGAAGTATTGCCTCAAATACCTATCCAAAAATGTCTCCCAGCAATATCAGTGCTCCCAACTTTATGCGGGTCGTATAATGGTAAAGCGGCTGCCGTATTCTATATAGACGCAACAACATGGGAGCCACAGGCCCTTGAAATTCATGATCATAATACGCTATTTTGCTACAAGTCAAATCAGATACTTTTTTCGTCAGAAACAAACATTTTCTATGGGATTTGTTGATTTGTGGCTTTATTTTGTGAGGTTTTATTCTATTAACAGTGCCAAATAATTTATTTTTGACTCACTAAAATACTCAATTTCAGCCACAGAAGCTCCACAGCTTATGCTGGACATAGGCCAAACCTGAGGGCCAAACATTTCCAAAATCACGACTTTCTATACGCATGCGTCTCTCGGGAAAACGACGGGGGCATATTTCAGACACTAGCTGGCTGCATCGCCAGGGTTGCATAAAACAAGGGAGGTTTAGCGGAATGCATTTTCTACTTTGATTTATGCGGTCCTGGTAGCTCTGCATCGCTAGAGCATTGTTGCGCATTCGCGGGAAAATTTAGGCGGTACGCAGGGAATGGTTTTCTATTCTGAAATAAGCTTTTATTTTGTACACAGGTTGTCCAGAAAGGCGTTCCTAAGGCCTAACATGATCAATTTGTTATACTAGATAGCTAACCCAAGAAAAGAATTCCGAATTATGTGAGCAGGTTCGATAATAATGTTTTGTTTTGACAATTCAGTCTTTGAATTTCTTTCAAAATGACTGAGATATAGGCTGTGCTAGAGGGTTGAGAAGGAACTTTTTCCCCAACAAGGTTGGGGAAAAAGTCTTTTCGCATTTTATATGAAAATTCAAAACATTTTTTAATATAGTTTATTTACATATAACTAGAGTATGTAGGTACCATTTTGTTCGATAACTTTTTGCCATCTTATAGGTAGGGACATGATCCCATTGCTATAGAAATTTTGGGGCTTCTAATCAAAAAACTGCGTCAAGTAGTTTTGGCAGTCCTCTCGTGATGTTAACCTGACACTGCCTAAAGAATTCTGAAGAGACCGAAACAGGTGGAAATCTGAAGGTGCCAGCCTCCCTCCAGCCAACACCTCCCAGCCAAACTCTCTTAATTTTTGCTGAGTGGTTAAAGATGTGTGAGGTCTAGCGTTATCATGATGAAAAACCACACCCCTTCTGTTGATTAATTCCGGCCACTTTCTCTCAACTTCTTGCTTTAATCTTATCAGTTGTTCGCAGTAGAGTTCTGAATCGATGGTCCTGCCTGGTGGTAACAGCTCATAATGAATAATGCCCTTCTAATCCCACCACACACACAGCATCACCTTGTTGCGAGTTAATCCGGGTTTCGCCTCAGTCTGTGAAGCCTGACCGGCCTTTGACCATGACCTTTTTCACACGTTCTTGTCGTACGTGATCCACTTTTCATCACCTGTTATCAATTTCTTTAAAAATGGTTCTGTCTCATTAGGTACGTCGTAATAAATAATCACAAATGAGTACACGATTCATTAGGTTTCTTTCAGAGAGCTCGTGAGGTACCCAAATATCGAGCTATTTTGTGTACCCATTTTTTTCAAATGCGCCTAAACTGTTTTGTGGTCAATTCCCAGTTTATCAGCTACGTCGTAAGTAATGATATGCTGATCTTGCTCCACTTTTTCAAAAAAAGTTCATACATACTAGGTATATGCGAAAAGACTTTTTCCCCAACCTAATATATAGCAGACTAGTGAGGTCTACTCTACTGCTCATAGTCACTAGTTTTAACGTTTTCAACCTCCATCCGCCATTTTAAGATAATTTCTATATAATTATTGAACCTATAATAAGAAATGTGACTTGTAGAGAAAAGCCTTACAGCCGGACATACGAAAGTATTTTTGGCCAAGCTGATTGGTCGGTCTTGGCAATAGCTTATCCTGCGTCCTGCGTCTAACCTAGTATATTATATTGATCACGTGATGTTTTTAAAAACGTTAGGCTACCCCTCTACTCAAAATCACATGTATTGATTTTTACCTAGCTTAATATTTTTTTGAATATTATTAAAATAGTGAAATTTGTTTTAAAAAATATATTTCCAACTATTTATTATACCGCTTCCGATCGGTCGTTTTGGAAATCCTCGGGGGAAGCCTATGTCCAGCAGTGGACTTCCTGTGGCTGATATGATGATGTTAGTACTAAATTACTTAAAAAATCAAATAAAAATCGGAATGTACTACACTACTAATATTTACAAAAAAAAAAAATAGACCGGGTAGTTCTTTAACCTGCGGCAACGTGCCCAGAAGGCTAACAGCATTGTCACGTTGGATAGTAATGTTTATCTTTTGGCCTTGGTAATTTTGATGAGTTTCCCAGATATATAACAGATTGCGCCTTAAAGTTATATTTTGTTATAATTTGCTTAGATTCATACAATCACAATATGTTGTGACGGGCTTCTCTATACTTACATGGTGTTATATAAACTCGAAATAATATTTTAACACGTTCATTGCTAATCACGTGACGTCGCATGTGCGCAGTGCGCTTCCATCTGGCTTAGGGTTGGATCTCATCTATCAGCACGGAATAGCACTTTCCTATGCTGCTATTATTTTGTATGCTGTTTATCAACCTAATTTTGTTTTTTCATGAATACGTCTTTGTGTAAAAAAGGATTTTGAAAGTTTTAAAATTCAGTAATGTAGAATTTTTGAAGTGCCACTTTTTTGTCATAAATGTAAAAGATTTTTAGATTGAAAAATTAAGTCGTCGTTTACCTGCGTCTTTTTTGCGAATATATAAAAAAAACTTAATACAACTTAAATACTAAAAATAAATTACTTATAATATAAAGTAACTGTAATTTATAGTATTATAATTTATATTTTATGTAATTTATTTTTAGTATTTAAGTTGTATTCAGTTTTTTGTTTTAGTTAGGTAGTTTAGTTTTTATTTATTTTAACTTTAAAACTGTGTTCTATTTACCTATATTTACCTATATAAAATTAATTATACCTGCATAAAAAACTTCAATGTAAATACGAGTAGTATGGGAAATATACTCTTCAGCAAAAACCTATTATATTATATCTCTCTGACACTAAATTTAGTAATGATTCAAAAACTGTAGCGAAGAGCAAGATTTCTCCTTTATTACACGTGTATTTATAATACGGAAATATTAACTTATTTTTTGAAGTAAGCATATCATTATTCGAAAATGATAAAATTTAGATCATACATCTATCATACAATTTACTTACTTATGCTATAGGCATATTTAACGATAGGTTGCACCAAAACATTGTTGACCTATGCTTGACCGAGCGAAGCAAAGCGTCACCGTTTCAGCTTCGGCAAAAATTATTTCGTAAGTCCGATGTACAGATTTCCGGCTATTCTTGCCTACAGGGAGCATTCCTCAACCAATTCTCGTGAAATTTTGTGAGCAGGTAATAATTATATAGGTACTTAGATATTTTTTGTCGATTCAAATATTCATGGCGGAAAAATAGGGATCGAAAACTTTTAAAAATCATATTTTCCCTTGCGCAAAATTTTTTTTTACGAATTCATCACTTTAACAGTCTCGCAGAGCCACTAGTAAACCATCATCTTCCTCACCTTATCCCACTTTACGTGGGGTCGAGACAGCATGGGAGTCTCTTCCATTTCCTCTATCTAATAAATATAAATATATAAAAAAAAATCTTGCAACGCGCAAACCAATTTGGTAAACAATGCACACAAAATCATTGACTAATTTGACCGAAATGATTTTTTATTTTCACATATTTTTATGACGTTTTGTCTAAAAATAGACTGCATCTACTAGCGTAACATGAATCCTGAATGGTTTTGATTTGCATTGGTGCAAGTGCAAGTGCAATAGACATAGAAATGAGTAGTGTAGTAGGAAATGAATAGGATGGAACTACCAAATCACTGCAACTTTGTAATGGTGCAAGCGTCAGGTGCAAGTGCAATAGATATAGGAATGAAAAGGACGATACGAATGGGACAGAAGTACCAAATCAGATACGAAAGTAAAAATTATCTAGGTATGCCTGTGATTTATGATAGCCTCGTCCTGAAATCATATAAAAAGTGGACCATCCTTTTCTTCGTTGAGCGCGACTGTAGTAGATTGGTTCATATGACAAATACAATTCAATGAAGCAAATCTTAATATTATATGCTCAGCGATATAGTGTAAATATATGCTGTGGAATTTTTTTTTAAAATGGCTGAAATATGATTTTTTTAAAGTTTTTAACCCCCATATCTCCGCCATTTTGAAAAATTTCCGAAAACCTGCTTATAAAATTTCACGTGAATCGTTTAATAACCGCGACCTGTAGGCGAGAACAAACTAACAGGCAGACAGACTGACGGACAAAAGCATTTTCGGCCAATCTCGAAACTAAGACGCTTCGCTCGCTTCGCCCGCTCGGTCAAATATGGGAGTCCAATATTTGACCGAGCGGGCGAAGCGAGTACGCTAGTAGATGCAGTCCCATAATGGGGCATTCCTAGACGACCATACCTTACGCTTGGCCACATACTTACATTTTGGAGCGAGAACAAACGTCCCGCATCGTTGCCTCTGCGGCGTTACTGTGGACCAATTCGGTCACCACGGGCTCTCGTGCACTAAGAGCGCCGGCCGAATGAGCACCGCTTTTGGAGGAGCTTGAGATCAACTGCGCATTGAGTTCTAGGTCGGTTTCATTTTCCTTGCCAGCCTTTTAGGCTACATATCCGGGTGCAGCCTGTCCATAGGACTCGCCCATTCTAACTTGAATAGATACTGATAAGACTTGCGTTACCCAAGTTACGCGGCGAAAATAGGGTAATGTTTAGATAGATTGCTGTTTAATATTTTCAGTAATGAATAAATAAAGAAATAAAATAATAATGTCTACACATTGTCGCGGAAATCGGAGTAAGTTCAAGGGGTGAAAACGGCAATTGTTTAAAAAGAACGTGTATGGTTTGTTTTCAGCACATATTTATTCCCCGTGGCGCTTTTAAGTTCATCATAGGTATCACTAGGATTGTATAACACGGAACGGACTAACTGCATTTCCTCTTCCAATTACATGCAGTCCTGGTAACGTTGTATCCCGCCTGGACCGTTGAATTCGTTGCAAGCTACGTTGCAAGCTTGCGAAAATAATCAATCTTGGCGGATCACTAAAACTACTCCATTGAATTCTCACATTCAACATTCAGAGAGACTTGCGAGGTCCACTAAGTTTTTATCAAAATAATTTTGTTTTATAACGAGGTTACCTTACCGCCCCAATCTATCTTACAATTTTATAACAACCCCATCGAACACCATTTTGAACACTATTTTCTTAGTTTGATGTCTACAAATAACACTGATCGACAAAATTTGTAATTTTTTTTGTCACTGGTATAAGCCTTATTGTCTCTTATAGATTTTTGTAAAGTGTATATGGACATAATTTACTTTTATTCCTAGGACGTCAGAATTTTGAATAATGTTATATCAAAGATCCGATTTTCCCGATTTTCTGACATTTTCAATTTTTTTTTTCCTGGCCTGTTGGTGTTATGTCCCACTGCTGAGCAAAGGCCTCCCCCTTCCTCTTCCACTCGTCTCTATTCTCTGTTATCTCTTGCCAATTATTGGCATAACTATCGAGGTCATCCCGCCATCTCTTCCTCGGTCTGCCTCTGCTCCGACGGCCATCCGGCAGCCAGAACGTAGCTAACTTCGCCCATCTTCCCGGGACCATTTGACTAACGTGCCAAGCCCAGTTCCACTTCATACTGGCAATTTTTACTCCTACATCTGCAATTTGAGTTTGAGAACGCAGCTCTGTGTTTCGCACCTTATCTATAAGACGTAGTCCCAGTATGCTGCGTTCCATTGCTCTTTGGCAGACCTTGAGCTTGGACTTTTGGGTCTCGGTCAAAGACCACGTCTGTGAGCCGTAGGATAGGATTGGCAGGATGCACAAGTCGAGAAGCTTTCGTTTTAATGTGATTGGAAGGGTACCTTTCATTAGTTCTCGCATGGACCAGTAGCTTTTCCATGCATTATTTCAATTATTTATATTAAATAGCTTCTGTGCAGGTTATTTAATTCTGCCACATTAAATAATGTAATCACTCATCGAAATCAAAACAAAATTTGGTTTACCATTATACCATTTTTATTTAAGGAGTTATACAAAATTTAAGTTACTATAATATTTCCCATACATTGTGTACTGCGCGTATTGTATACCGTTATACCGACTCGCACAAAATCTTTAATAAGTCCATTTTATTAAATTATTTAGAAATGATGTAAAAAGTATTGTAAAAAGTAGGGTTTGCACAGTGTTAAACTGGTATTTGAAAATTGAAAAGGAGCTAATTGAATGAATGAAGTGGTTTTAACGCATCAAGTAAAAAAATTGCCGCATACACTTTTTTTATTTAATTGACGTCTATAAATAATCTGTAATACTAGCACTTTATGAATTATGAAGTGTTTTAACGCATCAAGTTAAAAAATCGCCGCATGCAATAGAGATAGGAAAAGAAAGAGACACACAAACAACGAATTGCAACCAATATCACACTGCGCACTAATGCACAAGTCTCACATAGATAAAAATTTATAGGTATTGAACGCATTGAATCGTAAACTGACTGGGTAGCTTTTAATTCATTTATTTTATTCGTTCGTTACACACACCTACTAGTAGTCAGACCTCTTGAGCAAGGTTGCAGGAAAACGGTAGATGCACACCGCTTCCAATTGGTCGTTGTGGAAATCCGTGGGAGTCCAGCATTGGACTTGCTGTTGCTGATGTGATGATGATGACTCAATATTTTCCGAATTAGAACCTTATCGGTTTTTAGGAGCTCGGTGGCCCGGTGGGAGTACCCAGTGCTAGCGTTTTCACAAGTTAAGCAACCCCGGGCGTGGTCCGTACTTGGATGGGTGACCACAAGTGGTACAAAAATTTCTCGAGCTCCTCCGTGCTTCGGAAGGCACGTGAATATGGCAGTGTTCAAGCTATGTCAGATGCCTTTAGGCAGCTTGAAAAATCTGACGCCAGGGTTGGCCACTTACACACACGAAAAACAAACAAACAAACAAAACATCGGTTTTTAAACTATTTCCAAGTACCCCGCAACTAAACTAAGTAATTCTCTAAGTAACTCTCTTTCACCTGGAAGAGATTGCAGATGCGTTAAAATCACCTATCTTTTCTTTAATTTAGTTTTCAAAATATTATAATGGTTAAAATAAGTAATAAAAAAAACGTTGTGCAATTTAAAACTCGTGAGCTGTTATAACCACGCAATGACCGCCACTTTCCCCTCTTCCTTGGCTTAGCAAAGCTATTTCAGTCAAATCCATCCATATATAACGCTACAGAATTCCAACCTTTTCTCCTCTCCACTTCCACCTTTCGGTTTTTTTTGCAACATCTTATTTAGAATAAATAATCCAAAATTTGCTGTTACCAGCACCACCTGTAGTTTACTGGTAGAAGCCTGAGCTTTAAGTCCGCCTGTTATATTTTTTTGTAATAAAGTTAAAAAATAAATAAAACATACTAGAAGGGAAGATAAAAGGTAGAAGAAGTCCAGGACGACCAAGAGAGAGCTATTGTAGACCAACTGAAAGAAAAAGCAGGGGTTATGTGTATCAAGCACTAAAAAGTAAGGCAGAGAACCGAGAAGTTTGGCGCATACTCCACCGACAAGAGCCACTAAGCTCTTAAATAAGAAGAAGAAGAGGAAGAAGAAATAAATAAAGTCCTTAGTGTGCCTTTCAAATTTGATTGAAACCGTCGTTTTGATTTGAATCCGTCAATAAACAACGATACAGCAAAGTTCATTTTCCCTCCTATTTCTTCCCCAATCAAAAATCGCGATCGACTAAATTTAAATAAATCAAGAAACTTTCGTCAAAATCTGTTAAAAAATCTGACCCGTAGGCGAGAACAGACAGACGGAAATGCATTTTCGGCCAGTATCGTAACTGAGACGTTTCACTCGCCCGGTCAACTAAAATGAAAAAAGAAAAACTCGATGACGCTGCTAATAAAATAAATAAACTGAATACATGAATTTTCCGGGGCCAAAATTAGCCGTTTTCCGCAAAAATGTGTAGAAAAGTTTAATGTTCACACTTTAAACTGTAAACAGCAGTTCATAAAATAGTTTGAAGGGTTATCTAGGGCTTCACAAAAACAAAATTTTAAATGATATCTCCGTTTCCTTTGAAATTATTTATTTCAAATGAGGGCAACACTGGACTCCAGAAAATTCATGCTTAAACTCGCGTGAAGAGGGTTTCGTACTTCTCATAGATTTTCTTGAAATCTACAGGTAAAGAACTATTTACTGTATTTTTTTTAATTTAAGGTCCAGTAGGTTCGAAGATAAGGAGGGGTGGTCAAATTTTTCCTATGTGTTGTCCCAAAAATATTTATCTAAAAATAAAAACTTTATTTTGATGTGATGTCACACAATCACACGAAAAACTCACACACAACTTTCACAAAACTTCACATTTACAAAACTTTTTTAATATGTCTAATATAGCCCCATATTTGAAATTCATTTATTTACTGACTTATACAGGCTGACTTTTAAACCACCAGCCAAATTTTTGGAGCAAGTTCAGTCCATGATACTGAACTACTTTCTATAAAAAAAGTTATTAAAAATCGATGAAAATTTTTTGTCCTCCCATAGAAAATCCGTTTGACTGAGCGCTGATTTGTATGAAAAGGCGAATTTTTATTTTAGTTTTTCGTTAATTGTTTTTATGGAAAGTAGTTCAGTATCATGGACTGAACTTGCTCCAGAAATTTGGCTGGTGGTTTAAAAGTCAGCCTGTATAATGAGGGTACACATTATATAAGTCAGTAAATAAATTAATTCAATCGGTCCATTAGTTTCATGGCGGGGGGAGGGGGTTTATAATTCTCCTAAAAAGCTCTTTCATTTGATATATCACGCGAGAGCACAAAACTTTTTATTTTAATGTCTAACTTACCCTCAAAAATAAGGTTCCGTTTTTACCTTTTGCACCTAGTATGCGTTGACATTCCCTTTGATCAGAACACCCCAGGAATAGGGAAAAGCAGCCAAGGAGTTTTATATACTCGTATATCCAGTACGGCTAAAAAAAATAGACAAAAAAACGACGGGCTGCACTCCGGGAGTGCCGGCAGAAGTGAAAACTTGAATATTAGTTGTGCATTTTATTTTGGAATGGTTAGGGAATAATTTTGCACGAATTGCTTTAATTATCAGTATAAAAGTACTATCATGTATGTGGTAGAATACAATACGAGTATTTATTTATTGCGCTATCGTACACAAACATGACAATTTATATTACACTAGCTGTGCCCGCGACTTCGTTCGCGTGGTTGTCGGAACGTAATGTTATATAGCCTAAAGCCTTCCTCTATAAATGGACTACGCAACAAAAAAAGAATTTTTCAAATCGGACCATAAGTTCCTGTGATTAGCGCGTTTAAACAAACAAACAAACAAACAAACAAACTCTTCCGCTTTATAATATTAGTATAGATGAAGTACTCTTAACCAACAACATATTTATTTGAATTAAGATTAATATTATTATGTTGATACAACTTGAACAAATTATTTCGACCAAATTAGGTACCATAAAAACGGTTTTTGTGAGTTAATCTTAAAAGATAGTCATATACTATCGCGGACTGTTTTTTAGATCATTAAAAGAGCTATTATTCTTTGATACATATTTTTTGTGTATCTTGAACCGTTTTCACGGCGCACGCAACGGAAGGCTTCAAAGATGAAATAATTTCTCCCGTTTTTTACACATTTACCACTATATCTTTGCTCCTATTGGTCGTAGCGTGATGTTATATAGCCTATAGCCTTCCTCGATAACTGGACTATCCAACACAAAAAGAATTATTCAATTCGAACCAGTAGTTTCGGAGATTAGCGCGTTCAAACAAACAAACAAACAAACAAACAAACAAACAAACAAACAAACAAACAAACAAACAAACAAACAAACAAACAAACAAACAAACAAACAAACAAACAAACAAACAAACAAACAAACAAACAAACAAACAAACAAACAAACAAACAAACAAACAAACAAACAAACAAACTCTTCAGCTTTATAATATTAGTATAGATTAAAAAGTTAATCTCTCAGCTAAAAGAAACAGCAGGCGCAGGCAAACATTTTCGCCGCGCCGTAGAATGAGAGGGGGATACTTCCTCTCCTACGCCGCGCCGGCTGTCTACTCTCCATCCGTCTTACGAATTTTCGATCAGGACACGTGTCCTGACGCAAGTTTAACATTTTTTACCCATTACAAAAAAAGTGCACAACGCCGCTAAAGAAGTTTTCACTTCAAAAAAGGAAATTTATGATACTACACTGCTATCTTTAAATAATAAAAATAAATATTAATTTTCAAATAAGTAGGTACTACAAACTACCACAACTTTCGTAGCAATATAGTACACCCATCTACGATGTTACTATTGGGTGTAGTTATTCTGTTACTAGTGTAAGGGCTCTAAGTTTACAGACTAGCGACATTTGGCGACCGCGACACCTGTCGGCGACTGTCACCGACAGGTGTCGCGGGCATACTGTCGCTTCTCGTAGCAAGTAGTCCTAGACTGCTCTAGGATATGTTGCTTCTAAGCAGAAGGTTACTAAGACACCATAATGTTTAAGGAAGAAATAGTAAAGTGTCACGTTGAATGGCAATACTAATATTTTGTGCGAAGTAATTGCAATTTCCCTGGTTACCTGACTAGTTACCTGATACCTCAACCAGTCTTTTAATTACCTCTTAATAAATTATGTGTAGAATGCCCAACAGTCCCAACGTTTCAACCCCAAGTGTCTCCTAGCTATGCATACTTGCACTGCTTGCCAGATTCAGCAGTAGCTGCAGCCATTCCAGCACTGCCAGCCTTTTCACTTGTGCCGTGAAAATTAAGCCAGTGTCCGCACATGTGGCGTCCCACCCTTTCAGATTGGTCTCATTTAAGTATCATTAAAATCGGTTCGGTAGTTTAGTTTTAGACCGAAATAACTAGACATCCAAACTTTTTAATGGTTTTTACGGATGCACACGTCGGCCTTTTTTTAAATTGATTACTCCCCTATATTTATCAAAAAATGTGCTCTCCTGACTAGGACTACATAAGTATAGTGACTATGCTACCAGACTGAACCAATGTAAGGAGTGTCGCCTTTTTTTTATTGAATTGACAGAAAAAAACAGCACTCTTTAAATCAGTAGTGTTATACTTTATGATTTTTTACGAATACTTTTATATTTTTAACCGACTTCAAAAAAAGGAGGAGGTTATTAATTCGTCGGAATCTTTTATATTTTTTTTTATGTATGTTCCCCGATTACTCAAAGACGCCTGGACCGATTTCAAAAATTCTATCTTTGTTTGAAAGGGTATACTTTCCAGGAGGTCCCATAGAAATTTTATTAAAATCGGTTGTATGGTTTATTTTTTAAACGAAAATAACTTATAAGAAAGAAAAAATATGTCGTCTATATAAACAATTGTTTAAATATTTAGCTTTTCTGGTATTGAAGTCGGTCTTTCATTTTGCAAAATATCAATAATTATATATTTTCAATGACAGACTTTTGAGTAGCTTTGAGCACAAATATTTGTGCTATGTGTGTGTGTGTATGTATATGTATATGGGATTGGATTATTGTTCTTTGGAGGCAGCAACGCTATGTTGTGGCGTGCTGTGTTGTTTTGAAGATTTCCATAAAGTTTCCAGGAACAGTCAACAAGTCCTTCGACTACACAAGAAAAGTCTACCAAGAGGCTATTTTGACTAGGTTTCCATACGTAAAATATAGTTAGGAAGTGTTAACTTTCACGTTCTGCGGCTAGCTTCATGAGATGCTTAGTATGACGTCACAGCTTACTTTCACTTTCAATCAGCGCATCTCAAGCTATTGATTGCATTTCCTACAGACCAGCTATAACGTTATGCTGTCCTGGTAATGGAAGGCAAAATCAATGCAAAAATGCAACGACTTTGCGCATATTGATTAAAGGCATGCATTTCTTGGACCATTATTACGAAAGCAAGCCGAAAGCAATCGTGAAATCGCTCAGTACTAGATATTCTAAGTAAACTGGATTAATTAGCGGAATCGCAAGTTAAGCAACCCCGAGCTTGGTATGGCAGTTGTCAAGCTATGTCAGTTGCCTGTAAACATCTTGAAAAACTGACACCAAGTTTGGCCACGTAGTTACACGAAAACAAAAATAACTTGTTTTTTTAAAACGGTATAAATAGGAACAAATATAGGTATATCACTACGAGGCATAATAGTAAACTGCTTTTGGCTTCTAGCTTCTACGAAAATAAATACAGGTGTCAAAAGTGCGTCGAAAAGTATAGTACGGCTGTGTTTTTGTTTGATTGACCTGGCGATAGACTAATACACCTCGGGCAGTGATATAGAAAGTGATCACATAAGATCTTAGAATAATAAAACAAACTAAAAACGATGATAAAGCGATAGATCGATTTAACCCCGCCATGCAATGGAGTTCCCGAGTAGATGCCCCGTATTTACAGCACACCTAAATACGCTTTGTTTACATGTTGTTACCCCTACAACTCTTCCTGTTTTATGTAATCCTAGTAATAGACGACGGAGACATTGCAACGTTGCCACAACGCTTCACTCCAAACTACCCATGTCCTCCAAAGCAACTCAAGCTTCATTCAGGATGCACTGTCGTTTTGGTGTTTGTCGCAAACACTGATGCCCGATTTTACAAGCTACCTATTTCTCGTGAATATTTGTGAGCAGATTCAATAAATTATGAAGTTATTTTGTCACACAAGACGAACCGGTAGACACCAGATTTGACCTACTAGGACTACGAGAACGTGAGTAGTCTGTAAAAATTACACCCTTATTTTGCTTCAAAGCACCTGAAATTTGATTCAAAATTGGACTTTTTTCGTAAATTTTGTTGCGCAAATTACTAGCCAAAGGAAAGGGGAAAGTGTTGGTTATTGCATGGGTATAAAGGCTCGCGAGGTCTAAAGTTCTCACAGGAACACTAGTAATTAATAATATTGAGTCTGTCTACACTGGAACGGACAAAGACGTAAAACTAATAACTAGGTATTTTCCCAGATTAAAAAAAAAGAATAAAGATTAATTAAAATTTAAAAAATATACAAGGTCTAACAAAATATACTGAAACTATTTTAAGGGTCGATTCAGTCCATAATGCTGAACAATTTTCCCCAAGGAACATATATCGAAATTTGAAAAATAATTTTTGGCCTCCCATATGGGAGGAAACATAAACTCGGATCAGCTGATCGGCCAACTTATATAAGTTGGCCGATCAGCTGATCCGAGTTTATATGGAAAGCCAAAAAATATTTTTCATATTTCGATATGTTTTCCTTGGGGAAAGTTGTTCAGTATCATGAACTGAATTTACGTCTAATAAAGTTTCAGTATATTTTATTTTATTAGACGTGATATATATTTAAAAATAGTTTGGAAAATCCTAAAGTGCACGCCTTATAATCTCATTTTTCACAATTAAATTGATTTTGATTGTTTTATTGCTAACTTAAAACGAAGAAAAGTATGTGTCGACTTTAACGGACGACTGGAGATTATTTTTAACTTCCCGCTGAGAAAATTTTCATCATTCGGGACGTTATTAGTTTCACCCCGTTTTTGAAAAGTCGAGTTTTCATCAGATCTCGACGTTTAAAGGTCTCAGGAATCTTCCCTGACCACTCACGAGCAAGTGTCATGCACCCTATCCGTATGTGTGTGTGTGGGTGTGTATGTGACCCGCTTATAACTCTTGAACAACTAAACCGATCGGAACCAAACAAAGCTTTCCAAAGAGTTCTATACAACTCAGATTTCCTGTGAATTTAAACCGATTCGGACCGGTAGATTTTGAGAAATCTCAAAAAAACTAAGCAAAAACAAGAAAAAGACACAAGACTACGTCACGAATGTCAAGAAAAGTGTTACCACTGATTGTTCTTTTCATTCTCAATTAGTTAATGCAAATTAAATAAAATAGTAACTAACTTATCGCTTCTTTTACATTTATTCGTCTTTTATATTTAATAAAACAAACAAAATCACAACATTTTTTATTCAAATTTCTTTTTACTTCTTTTCTTACTTGCCAGTTACACATTCGTACTCATCATACATAGGTATTAACTCTTTTAACAAAAACCTCACATCTAAAATTATTTTTAATATGTCACCTGTATTTTTATAATAATAATTACGATTAAACTACATTGAATTAGACCGTGATCTTCGAAAGGACTTAGTTTTGGATAATACTGAAGTGTATAAAAAAAATGGACTTGATCAGATAAGTTTTTCGGGAGTTATCGTGACCACGCCAGTTTCCATACATACCGACACACGGACGTCCACAAAATAATTTTATTAAACATTGTTTTTATTTATTTAAAAGGCAAAATGTCTTTTAAAAATGTCATAAGTGTTGAAACTAGTGTTTTTCCTTGACATTTATGTGTAAATATTATTGTACAAGTGCGATAGAAAATAAATAGAGACACATTTAGTTAAAAAAATCACTTGATTTTTGTAAGGCGAGAGTAGAGCACTACCTCTCATGCGCTTCGCTTATGAGGCGTGCAATATGTTATCTATTTTGCAACCAAGCAAAATTAAGTAGGTACATAACGAGATTTATTGCTGTTTTGACAGTTTGTATGTGACACTTGTGTCTCCTAAAGTACGCGCAATATGCGTCCCCGTTCCCCGCACCCGCACCTCTCCCCCGGTTCTTGACGGCCAACGTGAGTCATCGAGGCGAAAACAGGGGAGAGGTGCGGGGACGGGGAACGGTGACGCCTGGGTGACGCATATTGCGCGTACCTTAGGAGATTCCGGCCTGTGCTATTACTGAGACTCCGCTGTCTGTCCGTCTGTCCGTCTGTCTGTCTGTCCGTCTGTCTGTCCGTCAGTCACAGGGCTCTATCTCTTGAACCGTAACATCTAGACACTTTAAATTTTCACCGATTATGTATTACTGTGGCGGATATAACAGCAAATACTAAAAATAAAAAATAGTTAAAAATTAAAGGAGTTCGTCATACAAGAAACGTGTTTTTTTTTTTTAGCGTTTTTAACTTGATCTTCATAATGGCATTAACTAGATACTTGAAATTTTCACCAATTATGTATTACTATGACCACAGTAACAAAAAATACTAAAAATAAAATAAAGTTAAAAATTAAAGGGGGTCGTCATACAAGAAACGTGTTTCTTCAGCGTTTTAAAACATTGTACCGTGGTACGGAACCCTTCATGTACGAGTCCGACTCGCACTTGCCCGTTTATTTTATTGTTATGGTTATATTATGCTTTTGCTGTTATAAGATGCAGATAGAGGTAGATATATCGATTAAAGATAAACATTAATTATTCATAAATAGGTAACATTAGGTAGGTATTAATATTGAATCGATTGAATATATAAAAATATGAGTTTTACAAGCGTTGTTGTTTGAAACTTGCTAACGTTTATGCAATCCTGGTGAGGTGCTCCGAATATATTGATTTTGAGTTTCGCGGTCACAAGTATTTTTAACCGATTTCAAAAAAAGGAGGTGGTTAACAATTCATCGGAATCTTTTTTGTTTTATTTTATGTTTATTCCTCGACTAATAAAGGAAGCCTGGACCGATTTGGAAAATTCTTTATTTGTTTGAAAGGGTATACTTTCCAGGTAGTCTCATAGAAATTTTATTAAAATAGGTTGTGTGGTCTGTTTTTTAAACGAAAATAACTCGAAAATACATGTCGTCCAACTATACAATTGTTTGAATATTTAGCTTTTCTGGTATTGAAGACGGTTTTTTGTTTTAAAACAAATGGTGTATGGTTTTGTTATTAGTACATATTATAGGACTTACCGCGATTAATTAATTACATTTTCAGTCAGATATTTCGACGACCCTACTGCCGTCATAGTGTGGTGGCTGGCCAACATCCTCTTCTTGAGTTATTAATTTCATTAAATCAATCTTGACCAGTATTTGGCCACAGCGATTCCCCGGTCGTTTGCCTCATTTAGGTATTGTATTGTGCAGGATGTGGGGAATTTCAGGCATGACAATAAGAGATTCATTGATTGGACAACACCGCACTGGCCAACTAAAGACCTGCGATGGATGTATTTTAATACATTATAGACCTGCTAGCATTTGCTGCCAAGTCTAGCAAAATAAACAAACACAGGCACAGTCGTAGGATACTTTTCTCGCAGCAATCCAAGATTACAAGATGACAAGAAGTCAAATCAGACACTTTTTTCTAAACGTCAAAACAAACATTTCCTATGGGATTCATTTATATAAAGTACAAAACCGTGACGTCACAAATTTTTCACAATAAGTCTAAAATTATGTTGAAAATGGATATGGTCTATGACAAGTGACACTATTTTGTGACGTTTTATTCTCTGAACAGTACCAAATAATTTATTTTAGACCCAGTCATCTATTCAATTCGAGGCACTTTTGATACCCCTGTAACTTCATCGTGGAAGTACCTAGCCGTGACCTAGCCATATCCCAAAATTACACATTCTTTGTGCTTTTAATTTGCGAACAAAGTCAACCAAAGTTCCATACTTAGGGTTCCGTACCATAAAAGGTAAAAACGGAACCCTTATAGGATCACTTGTCTGTCTGTCCGTCTGTCATAGCCAATTTGCTACGAAACTACCTGGACCGATTGAATTGTTTGGTACACTTAGTAAATCAGTGACCTAAAGATGGGCATATAATGTAAATAAATAAATTTTGAGTTTATTTTGTAACTAATTCACTCACTCACTCACCGATCAACAAAATTTTAAGGTACTTCTAGCAGACCTAGAAATTTGGAATTTAGTATTTAGATTACAAGTACTTATATAAAAAAAAAACTTTTAAAAAATTTGGACTTTCACCCACAAAAAGAAGTGATATTTCCTTAAAAACTACTTGATAGAAATGCTATTCTAAATCACAACGCAGTGTTTTCCACCGTAAAAAGTTTTAAAATCATAATCCACACGACAAACCCAGTCAGTTAAAAAATAAAATTAGGAATAAACTGTAGTAGTTTTAATACAGTGATTTTTCAAAAATACGCACAGTATTGCAAATTGTGAAACCATCTCGCCTTCACTTATCTGACATAATGTGAAATATATTTCTGTGGAACTCCCGAGTAATTTGGCCAAAAGGCAGCATTGCTACGTTGTATGGCAATGCTAATTTATTGTAGGTAGTTACCAAGCCCTTAAGTAGGTAGGCGTTTTTTTTTTTCTTATTTTATTTTCCATCGAATACATTAATTAAGGCCGTACCTGAATTTTCCGGGATCCAGTGCTGCCCCCATTTAAAATAAATCATTACAAAGAAAACGGAGACATCATTTAAAATTTTGCTAAAATTTTGCTAAACTGTAAACAGTAGTTCATAAAATACTTTGAAGGGTTTTCTAGGGCTTGGTAGAAGAAAAAATTTAAATGATGTCTCCGTTTTCTTTCAAATTATTTATTTAAAATGGGGTCAGCACTGGACCCCGGAAAATTTAGGTACGGCCTTAATTAACCACATGTACAATTTTATTAAATTAATCTCAAAATTCGATCCAAATCATAATGGGGCAGCCACCTCGTGGGTTCTGAACCTAACAGGTAGAGTGGGCATAAGGGGGGATCATGCGCAATGAGCGGTGCGAGTGCAACAGAAAATGCATTCGATTTAATCCTACTCCCACCTAGACTCTGAATTCCTGGTAACATAGCCTGACTGAACGAAACATTCGTTCTTTTTAGAACTGATTTAATCTCAGTTTTTTACTCAGGTGTACTCTTCTGTCAAAAGTGGCCACTTAAATCACTGTTTAACCCAAAGAGCAAAAATTTACCTTACGTACGTACCAATATCTTTGTTTATGTACCTTCCCCAAACCCAGACAATAGAGAAATCATAGAACGTTTGCCTTGCAAAAAGGTAAAGTTCTGACGTAATAGTTAGGTATATAAAAAATCCTATGTTTCGCCCGGGGATGTATGCGCTAGCCGCCAGCCAGTATCTATAATAAAATTTGCTTGACTGATTTCGATAATTTTTTTTGTTTTTTTCGTTTGGCCTACATTTTTATCATATTATATACTAGCTTTTTCCCGCGGCTTCGCTCGCGTATCCCACGGGAACATTACTTTTTTCCGGGATGAAAGGTACCCTATGTTACTTCTAGTACCTCCCAGGATATGTGTACAAAGTTTCATGATGATTCGTCAAGTAGTTTTTGCGTGAAAAGGTAACAAACATCCACGCTTTCACATTTATAATATTATATATATATATAGTATATAGTATAGTATAGTATATTATTATTATTATTATTATATTATAGTAAGGATATTTATTCATACGGAAAAAGTTACAATATACAAGCGCTGAATAAAATAAATAAGGAATATTCAACTTTATTTGACTATTGAAGACTAGGGGCGCAGCATGTGTTCTAAAAGGGATATTTAAAGCCTGATATTTGGTACACACTGTTTTAAATCTAGACGAACCTGTACAATTTTCCAAAGTACTTACTAGTGACTCTCTGAGCTGTAGACATTACGAGTCTATAACTACTGAATAAATGTTCACTGTGCACCTGCCAACTTTTAAAAATAGACCAAAAACTGAATTATTGAACCTGCTCACAAAACACGAGAACCGGTTGAGAAGTTTGACATGTAAAGGATTAAATCCGGACAGCATGGCAGCTGGACATACTCGTACGAACGAATTTTAGTCGAAACTGAAAAGAAGACGCTTCGCTCGTTCTTAGCGCTCGCTCGGTTTAATGATTATCTGAAAAACCAAAAGCCTATTTAGCGTGATAATGGGCGCGTAGGTAGAAAAGGAAATCAACCAAAATAGTGTCATGTTGCTTGCCCAATCGCTTATTGATAGTATTGATACCTCAGATTTTCGCCCACTCCCTTTGATCATCTTTTACGATGCTGCGAGAAGAGAAGCTGGTACATTGTGATTGTAAAATTGTATACATACTTATAAGAACCGTAAATGATATGTTATAATATAATGTATAATTTTTTGTACACCTCGGATTTTCCTCATCTTTGAAATTGTTTATAGACAGTTAGACATATATTGTGATTAGTAGATAGCAAAGTGCACCTGCAAGCAATTCACCAACCACCTGTTGCAACAGTGCCAGGCGCCTAACGAGGATCTCATAAACTGGTGGAGATAGTACACCTAGCTACATAAACTATAAATATAGTATTCTGAATGTTCAGGCAACGCATGCGCTGCGCTGGTTGAAAGTGAAAACTAGTCATGACGTCATTCTGCGCTTACAAGGTTGGACACGACACAGCATTAAAATTCTCATATTTTAAAGCCTACAAAACTTAAAAATATATAATGTGTGCATTACGTTATGTGTAATTTTTTAATTGCAATACACACGTAATAAGCGCCTGCTAAGGCCTACTTTCTGAATAAAGTATTTATTAAACATGTGACCCGAACAAATAATGGATATATAGATACGACAAATATAAAATAATAATCTATATGTTAGCGTAAACGGTAATAGAATCAGTGAAATGTGAAATCTTCAATGTTTTATTCTTATTTACTCCAAAAAATATCCTTGCTTTCATTTTAATTTGTCTTTGATATTAATTTTTATTCCCACAAATGCCCTGGTCTTACCTGTCAAGATAGACAAGATCGGTTCGAGCTCTATACATAACGAAAACCGCGTGAACTTTTAAAAAAGAATATTGGCTACATCTCGCCTTCCAAATTTCACTAAGCCTTCACTATATATACTCGACTTATAGTCGAAAAAATGTACATACATACAAACGCCGGACTGTTCACATAAAATTAATGCATTCCCGTAACGTATGATAATGGATACATACTTTAATTTATAACACACCTCTCTGTTACTTCTTGATCTCTAGTTACAAATCCAAATTGATATAGGATTCCTAGAGGAGTCAAATGTACCTAGATTATTCTACCTAGAGGAGTCAAAATACACAATAGTACACAATCACATTTTTATCACTTGTGGGGTAGACAGAGCTCAGGGCTGTAATACCAGCCTAGCGTAATAATGGGCAAAAGGTAATCAAAATATTGAAGGGTTGTTAAACGAGCAGTTGGTAAAAGCCTATCGAGGGAAAGAGCGAGAATCTGTATCATGTCAATGTGCGGCGCGGCTAGCTACTATCGTAGGGTACCCAAGAGGCTGGTGACATTAACACCTAGAATTGCCAGGCTCAGCCTTTGGCCAAAATGCGCCCATCAATTTAATTGCAGTACGAGAAGCTCGGTACGGAAGCTAGGGCTTCCGTACGGCTTGGGTACGAGTATGATCGTCAGTATAGCGAAAAAGCTTTCCGGAAATAATTTTAGTATATTTTATGAGTATTTATTCTTATTTACGTAAGTTTATGTTAAGTATGTAAATATGTGTATGGATTAATGGAATTTATATATAAATATATATGTATAGTCTAAGTATATGTCATATGTAAATACGTATTATACGTATTATATATGTTTTGTTACTTGTATATAATATTCTTTTATCTTGCACCTTTTCTGCTACGTCCAGTGGACTAGTAGTCTTACCTTTTGTATTATAATCGTTATATTGTTGCGCAATAAATATGAAATAAAATAAATGATTATGAATTACTAACGCTTTTCGGCGTCGTCCGCACTTGAATTGGTGACACCACTGGCCTCAAATATAAATATTTATAAACGTGCTCTTTCGTGATCCGGAAGGTATCCCAGCTGTTGTCGTTAGATAGGAGTTGACAAAGTATGTCAGACGCCTGGAGACAGCTAAAAAATTCATGCTAGTTTGTACTACTTACACGAAAAACAAACTTAAATCAGTAGTTCTCTCTAGGACCTGGCATGGCAAACCCTTAAGGTGACGTGGGTTCAAAATTTGCAAAACTGTGCGTGTTTTTGAAAAATCACTGTTATTAAACTACTACAGTTTATTCCTCAAAAAATTTACATAAAAATCTTAAGGATTTTCTACAGACACAATAGCCAAAATACGATTGAGCATTTTTGGCTCGATAGAAAAAAAATCACAAACATACCTCTAAATTTGCCTAAATTTGCCTTTATAATACGTATTACTATTTTATACAATCACCTATTTATACGAAAATAATACCAAAGAATGTATTATCTAAATATCTATCTGTTTTGGCTACAGAAAAAATTATAAATATAATATAAAAAAAAACACTGCGAAATATCGTCGAGCACGGCTTCGACCCTTCCTTCGCTCTCGACGAATATTACACTTTGTTTTTTTTTTTTTTTTTTGTATTATATCTATAATTTTTTCTGTAGCCAAAACGGATAGATATTTAGATAATACATTTTTTGGTATAATTTTCATATAAAAAGGTGATTGTATAAAATAGTAAGACGTATTATAAAGGCAAATTTAGGCAAATTTAGAGGTATGTTTGTGATTTTTTCTATCGAGCCAAAAATGCTTAATCGTGTTTTGGCTATTATGGGTGTCTGTAGAAAATCCTTAAATTTATTATGTAATTTTTTTGAGGAATAAACTGTAGAAGTTTAATAATAGTGATTTTTCAAAAACACGCATAGTATTGCAAGTTGTGAACCCACGTCGCCTTAATCGATTAAGCTCATCTTTTATCCGAAGGCTCGCGATAGGACAGGATGGCGCAGATAATATTATTTTGCTATAAAAATTTATATAAATATTTAGAATTAAAACTATAAAAAAGAAAATGTAAATTTTAAAACTAAATAAAAAAATACTACTAAATTAAAATATAGATTTATTTTATATACGAGTAAATATATACGCTGAATTGTTAAAGTAGAAATCTGAGAACTTCGCTCGCTTTTATAGTTTGCCACCCATTTTTGATGCTGATTGAATAAATCATTTACATTGCCTGTCTTGTAACGATCGATTAGATTTTTATCATAACAAAACCAGCAATCTGAATCTGAATTTGGGAACGGAGTAATTTATTACGCATGCGCATAACCGGAATATGACGAAGAAATTCGACAGAGTATTTCGAAGTTAACATGGCTCAGTTGGTTGAGCACGCATGTTACTGACGTAAAAGGTAGTGGGTTCGAATCCCACTAGTGTCGGATTTTTCGGTCACTTAAGTTTAGATATTATTCCAAACATTGTAATAAATATTAGTTTATAGCGTACCTAGCCTCTTTTTTACTTAAGTTGAATTGTAAAATTTCATCGCTTTGAAGTACCAGGGCCGCATAAACTGACAGAGCTGTTACTTCGTCAGAATACAAACATGTATAAGTTACTATACAGTACAGCGACAATATTGAAAAGTTAAGTCTATATTTGCTGGACGTCTCGCTCGAGTATCTTTGATGCGTTTTATTTCTATGTAGGTAGATGCATCAGATACAATTTTTAAGTTCGCGTGTTATTTGTTCGGGCAGAACTACTAGTATTCTATTCACTATTTTATTCTAGTCAGTCTGCGACCACGAATATGTAACTCTTATTCGAAACTTTAGACAGAACAATAAAAAAAGTTTCGTGTCCCGTTATATAAGTATAAATCATGTGTTCAAAGCGCGATACTTTAAAAACCAATACAGTTCTAGTTTAAAAAAAATAAATTGTTTCGAATTTACTATTAGGTTTTTTAAACATAGTAAATATAAAACTTAATAAAAAAATTGTAATATCTTTATTAGGAACAAATTTAGAAAATATATTCATAAAGATTTATCTTATTGTACACAAAGTTAAAGCTAAAATTAAACTAAACTATAAGTGAACAAAATAGTAAACTAAACTAAAATTAAACAAAGAAAACAAATTAAACTTGTTTCGAATGTCATTGCAGAAGTAGGTAATCTTTTCAACACTACAGTCTCATATCGACGTCACCGTCATTATCACCAACATTCGCAGCCTTTACCACTGCCGAGAGTAGACCTCCTTACAACGGACTGACCTACGCTGTGCTTTTCAAAAGAACTTATGCGTAGTCGACTTTATAAGCTTTTCTAGCTGTCTCATCATCTTCATTGTGTCGATGACTGTGAATTAAATATATACGTGTTCAATAAATTACTCCTGACCAGAAGGAGAAACAGCAATGTGCACACATCAAGTCGGCCATCGAATATGAAGCAGAACATGAGGGTACAGAAGACAAGGAGAAGGTGTGGCATCGTGTTATTTATTTAACTAGTTTGCTCTGTTTGTTGATGTAACCGTCTTAAAACAAGATTTACGTTTAAAAAACTAATACCCGACTACGGGAATTATTTGATAATGTAATTTGGTGCAATATATTGTTTATATTGTATTGTATCCAATTCAGCAGCCATTTATGGTTAACAATGTATATATTTTTGAAATGTGCTAATTAAGACCTTTAATTTGATATCCGACTCGATATCGAAACAAAAAAAAATTTATACTCGCAATTTTTTGTATGTAGGAATATTCGTTATATGAATTTTTTGCATACAAAATGTAGCCAGATGCCACCCAGATGATAATGAAGAATCGATTGACATATCGTTTGTGGAAATTGGTGGAGTAGTTTGGATGCTACGGTGGAACACACAAAGATATCCACATACATAAAATCATTACCCTTCCGTTTGGCTTTGCCGTAGTCGGGTAAAAAGCAGGAAGTTATCACAGCAATTTGTCGGTATCCTGTTTAATATGTTCCTCGATTACTCGAAGATGCCTGGATCGATCTAGAAAATTCTTTTTTTGTTTGAAAGGGTATACTTTCCAGGTGGTCCCATAGAAATTTTATTAAAATCAGTTAAGTGGTTTGTTTTTTAAACGAAAATAACTGGAAAAAACATGTCGTCTAAGTATACAGTAGATGACTGACATGGTCAAAAATAAATTTATTTGATATTGTTATGAAAATAAAACGTCACAAAATAGTGTCACTTGTCATTTATCATATCTATTTTCAACATATTTTTAGATTTTTTAATGCAGATAAACTGATATTAAGAGCGCTATTTGACTTCAATATCAATGACGTCACGGTTTTGTATTTCATACAAATCCCATATGAAATGTTTGTTCAAAACAATATTCATTTAGAAAAATGTATCTGATTTGTTTCTTGAATTAGCTTTGATTGTTTGAATTTAGCTTTTCTGGTATTGGAGTTTTTTTTTTGTTTTGAAAAAATATCAATAATTATTTGGGTATCTTGCAAGTTAAGGAGCCACTTCCCGGTGTTTGATTGAGATGTAATTTTGTATGCTAATGTGAATCAGACGACAATGCGATATTATTATGACAAGAAGCTGATCTGATGATGGAGCCGGAAAGAAATAAAACGACGCAGCCTTATTATATTTATCTTGATAAGCTTAAGAGGCCTAAGAACTTATTAAGGCTTATTACATCTCGTCTTAAGAAATTCTTAGGTCTTAAAATAAAATCTGGTACGAAAAAAAAAAATTATACTTGGTGGAGGGTGCAGTTGCGATGGTGCAATGTTAGTGTTGCGTTCTACCAGGACAGCATACACTGAAAGAGCTGTTCAGTCGTCAACACATAACTTGCAGTAGTGTGCTATTATGTACAGGAAATGCATTAATCAATATCAATGCTGCGCTGAATGAAAGCGAAAGTCAGGAACTACACGTCACTGTAAGTATACCAGGTCAGACACGATACGGCACTGAAATGAAAACAATTGATAAATTAAAAAAAATTAATTGATATGAAACACAACATATTACCAGCTAATTTACAGTTTTTAGGGTTCCGTACCCAAACGGTGTCAACTAGACTCTATTACTGAGACTCCGCTGTCTGTCCGTCCGTCTGTCTGTCACAGGTCACATCATGCCACATCTCTTGAACCGTACGTAATAGCTGGACACTTGATTGATTGACGTCGACCTCCGTGGCGTAATGGTTAACACGCTAGACCGCTAATCCGGAGGTTCTGGGTTCGATCCCCAGCCAGGGCAAATTGGAAAATGGCCTTTTTCAAATTGTCCTGGGTCTTGGATGTTTATCTATATATGTATTAATCATAAAATATAGTATTAAAGTAAAAGTAAAAACTAACTTTAGGGCTAGCTTAATCAGTGTGATTTGTCCCTATATATTTATTTATTTATTTGATTTCACCGATTATGTAATACTGTGGCCGCTATAACAACAAATACTAAAAATAAGATAAACACCGTGTGGTTCCAGGTCAGAATAGGATCACTCAATCTCTTCCTGTGGATGTCATAAGAGGCGACTAAAAGGAAAATAGCACTTAAAGCTCGCGCTACAATAGCATCCCCAATGAGGGTTGGCATCAGGCGGCCGGTCGTAAAACTATAGCCAAATCGTTTAAAATTTTTTGACTAGTTCTTTTCCAATTTGCTTGGCATCCTTGGGTGACCATTGATATGCATATTATATTTGAAAATTATTAGCAGGACAGCGTATCCCGGGCTCCAAAGCAGCATAGCTGAGGATGCAACCGGTAACACGTTCAGATGAAAAAGAAGACTAAAATAAGATAAAGTTAAAAGTTAAAAGGGGTCGTAATACAAGAAACGTGTTTTTTTCAGCGTTTTATTTTACGGAGGTACGGAACCCTTCATGTACGAGTTCGACTCGTACTTGCCCGTTTGTTTATGTTTTCTAACAATCTGAAATGTTCAAAAACTGGCGCTGCGGTCGCAGATTTAGTGTGAAAAGTGTTATAACCGCCTTATAGTCAGGCGACAGTATCCCCGTAGCTGCGGCGTAGCAAAGTCTACGAATGCCTACGAGGTTTTACGATACTTTCTCTATGAAAATAATATAACCAATGATTTTTATAAAATAACGGCTTTGCCTGCGACTTCGTTCGCATGTTAAAGCCTAAGTTAGGTACTCCTTATAAAATTAGCTATTTGCCAGTGAAAGTCCAGTCAAAATGGTCTAGCCGTTTTGGAGACTAGCCGGAACATATAGAGGAAAACGCGTTATCTAGTTGTATTGTTGATCGAAGATTGATGTTGTTCACCTTTGATCTAGAGTACATACTTAGGAAACAAATAAATATAATGGCCCAATCTCAAAATGGAAAAAATATGCTGTTTCATACATTAATACGAGTTTACAGTAAAAATAAGTTTTATTTTGAGACCAAAGGTCCTGTGAACACAAAACAAGTAAGCTTAACTCGACGAGGTTGCGTCGTTTTATTACGGATTTTCTATGGCCACCTTCCAGTTCAATTATCAGGCCCTGGATATCATCTAAGATCAAAATATTCGTCAAGACGAATCAAACTAGCTCAAACTTGATAGGGTTGCGTCGTTTCATTAGAAAGTTCCTATGGCCACCTTCCAGGTCCATTATCAGATCAGCTCCAAGTCATCATAATTGAGTTGCAAGATTCCACCTGAACAAACATAGTTACATACATACGTACATGCATTACAAGTTAAATAAAAGCTTGTAAAAATGAACGTAATTTTTTTTTACCTGTTATTGGTAGGTAGTATATTTGAAATTACTTTACTACCTACCTACTGTCATTGACTGCCTCCATGGTCCAGTGGTTAAGGCGTTGTGGTTCAGAGGTCGTGGGTTCAAATCCTACTGGTAAGCGTACTTTGTGAAAAGTATTTTCCAGTCTGTTAAGATATTGCAGGCTTGAATAACCTAAAATTGAAATTTTCAACCGACCTCAAAATAAAGTTTTTAGCATAAAGGAGCATGTTGCAGATTCCAGAGGATAGAACTTACGTTTGAAACCAAAATAACTAAATATGTCATCTAAATACACAATTCTTGCGTATTGATTAAAATGATTGCAAAAAACCTTTTTCTAAAATATTCATGTTTACAGTACTTAAGTAGTTTAGTAGTAGTAGTTTAGTTTGTGTATAATACTACAGTGTTTACTTACATAAAGTGTGTAAACACTTACTTTCCTGTAGTTGATTAAGCTAACGTGTTTTTTTTATATTCATAAAATTATTGTCTATGATGTAAAATGTGGCGTGCCGTGCGGTTTCCGGCAGTGCAGAATTGAACCACTCCAAGTCTTCCCGTGGATGTCGTAGAAGGCGACGTAGGATACACAAGCTAAACATAGCTTATAAACATCAGTGAGACCTCTCCAACCCGTCTGGCCAGCGTGAAGAGTGTAGGCCATATCCTCTGGCTGCTCTGGCCAGGTTTGGCTCTGGTCGTAAATAGAGTGTCGTGTCGTGCTCCTGCAGTGGAGACTAGTAAGACCTGATGATGATGATGATGTAAAATGTGATTAGTGGCCATTGTTGATGTCAGTAATAAAACGGAAAATAAGTAAATAAAGTAAGTTTTATTAGTATTTAGAAAAAGGAGAAAAACTTTATAGTCCACTGTAAAGGAGAAGCCAATTCAATCCAGGCTTGAACCTAACGTATTGCAAAATATTCCAATGAATTAAATATAATGTTATTCATCTGGCCCGACGATGGATTCCAAGGTCGCCAGAGCGCTTACCCATTACACCGGCTGCGAGCCACAGTGAAAAAAAAAAACAATCTAGCGGGCTTTAATTATTCAACTTTATTTTAGACATTAATAACTTGTATCTATTTTTACTTAAGACACTATTATAGATATAAGACAGAATAATATAATACTAGTGGCTGTGTAAGCTGAACCTCGCGAGTCTGTCTAAGTCTTAGCATAGTTCCAAAAATACCTTCTTAGAGCACACTTACGTCATTGTCATCACTTACGAAACGCTTGCGCAAAATTTCATGCTTTCAGCTGTACGTTGATCGATCAGTCAATATGTCAGCCAGCCCGTTTCTTCTTTTATATACAGATATATGTATATAAAAAGAAGAAGGTAGTACAGACTAACAAACTATCAAATTAAAATATAATATATTTTTTTACATTTTATGTCTGTCACATGTATTGTGAAAGATGGGCACATATTACCACCAACTGGACTCCGGACGGTCGAAGAAAGAGAAAAAGGACTCGACTTGCTAAAAAAAAAGTAAAATTACTAACAAAATACAATGATCGGCACCGCAGCGGCAAAAACCGCTGCCGCGTTGGGGTAATGTGTAAACGCTCTTAGAAATTCTTTGAAATAAATACGAGTAACTTAAACGCAAGTTTGATTTTTTGATAAGTATTGTAGTGACATTTGAAACTTCGGTCTGGTCTGATACGTATTTTTATCTATTTAGGGTATTGTTTTAAATGTATCCTGTTATTTCATCTTTAGCTGGTTAAACTGCACATAAACCGAAATAAACTAGTCAAGTGCGAGTTAAAATCGCGTGAAGAGGGTTCCGTACTCCTCATAGGTTTTCCTGTAATCTACAAGCAATGAACTATATTTTGTATTTTTTTAAATTTTAGATCAGGTAGGAGGATGGACAATTTTCGTCTTTTATTGTCAAATAAATAGTTTTGATTTATTAATATAAATCAAAACTATTTATTTGACAATAATAACAAAAATATATTTGAGATCCTCATAACAAGCACTTTCGTTTGCAAAACTTTTTTTTAAATTTTCTAATTTGTCCCCCGAAAATGACCCTTATTTAACCCTAGATAACTAAACTATCCTGGGAGTTACTCAATAACTAAACATTCGTCTAGCGGACTACGCATTAAAAAATCTTATATTATCAACATAATTTAACGTGAGGAAGAAATTGTTACATGATTCGTATAAAGTGCTCGTTGTGAATAGAGATAGGTAGAAATAATTTTATACTAATGATGCCACATACCTTTTATACACATCTACATTATGGGTGTCACAAATTGCATTTTTTACATCTAAGGCATCAATTTTTGGTCTTCCTTAGCAATTTCGACGGGCAAACGTATAATTTTTTTGTAATATTTCATACATAAGGAAATGGAGCAGATTCTTCATATGATTTCACCAAGGATATCTCCTATCATGACCTTGATGTCACGTCTTAAAGTTACCGTCCGAGCAAGTTGCCGCAACCAAGGCTCCATGAGGTGGTTTGTCAGTTTCAAAACAAAATCTCGCCGTGTTATTTGTTAATTATTTTTGATGTTATTCGCGACGTATAATAACATAAGTAGGAGTAGTCTTAGTGCAGATGACCATTTATGATGAGTTTTACTGGATAAAAATCGAAGAGTTGCTAAAGCACATGTCGAATGCTACGTTGTAGCATCTGACGTAGTATGTAGTACGTTTCTTTCCATGTTTGACAATATAAAATCATCCGGTTTAATAATTTGGGTTCTGTTGTCTTTTACTTGATACTAAAAAATCATCTTCAGAACCCAAAGATTGGCACGAGACATCAGTATTAATGCTGATATTGTATTGACTTTCAACCTTCCAATGATTTGTCATCACCACAGAAGTTAAATTATCTTGTTTCTTTTATCAAAGTAATCAATCTTAATAAACGTGAATTTCTACTTTCAGCCTAGGACATATGTTTCCATTTATAAATCCATCAATAATATTAGGTATATGAGAAAAAGTTGAAAGCAATTAGTAGTATGAATGACATCTTACTAATAAACCCTAGTCATTAAAAAATAACCGTTTTTATGAAATTCATATTATTTGTATATTATCTAATTATAATACAAACATTTATTAATTTTTTTTATTTGAAAATACTAATATAAAATAAAATGCAATTTAGATACCTTTGAAAATCTGCACCTGTTATAACTAAACTTTCGTCATCTAGGCGACGCGGTGGTTATAAATCACAAGTAAAGACAATTGTTTGCGCAAACGCCGCATTTGTGCAACTTTTTACTCTAATTATGAAGGTATACAAAGGCGTGCAAGCAGGGGGTACGCGAAAGTATGTGAACTAGACTTATGCAAGGGGTCGCGTAGTCTGCCAGACGAATGTTTAGTTATCTAGGGTTAAAAAAAAAAATTATTTACTTTGCTTATCTGTGTTTAATAATAATAATAAATAAATAAATATATAAAGACAAATCACACTGATTAAGCTAGCCCCAAAGTAAGTTTTTTGTTTGGGTCATAGGATTACACCATCCAACCAAATTTCACCTGATTTAGTCCAGTAGATTCGAATAAAATTGACTGTGACAGACGGACGGACAGACAGACAGATGCACGAGTGAACTTATAAGGTTTCCGTTTTTTTCATTTTTTGTACGGAACCGTAAAAACAGCAAAAAATTTATTCTACGAACGAATTTCAATAAGTAATACTAAAGAAGTTTAATTTTGTAATTTTGTTTTGTTATTGTATTGTTAAGTTTACGTTCATATCCATCTTCAGCTGTAACATATGAGTATATACGTACGAGTATGTGTAAGTAGATTTTAGGTGATGTAATCAAAATACGTACCTACTTTACGAGTGCAAATATATTTATAAAAAATGGCTTACAATATTATTTTTTAGATTATCGTGAGACAGTGGACACAGTGGATTTAAATAACGCCTCCTGGTGCGTTCTGATATCCTAGTAGTATAACCTAACTCAGGTCGCCTAACCTCAAAGAACGTACTAAGAAGTAAATATACTAAGATAATTTTTGAAACCTAAAAAGATTCACCACATCTCCATCTTTAGCTGTAACACATGAGTATATACGTATGTGTTAGTAGATTTTAGGCGATGTAATCAAAATACGTACCTACTTTACGAGTAAAAATATAATATTCATAAAAAATGGCTTACAATATTATTTTTTTGATTATCGTGAGACAGTGGACACAGTGGGTTTAAATAACGCCTCCTGGTTTGTTCTGATATCCTTGTAGTATAACCTAACCTAACCTAACAAGATCCACCACAGTGTGGGATAATTTTTCTGAATGATGGTATCACTATTAATAAACAAGTATTTGTATTTTATTAAATGGAGGAAGGAGTATAATAATAAACAACTTTTCCCGTGTTATGAATGTTAATCAAAATACGAGTACAAAAAAAAATAGGTTCTCATTAAAATAACGGGAAGTGATTTTTTTTTAGATATATGTACATCTTTGGGAAGACTAGACTTCTGGAGATATATGTAGTTACAAAAATTCAGGTGTATGAGTGCATTGCTATTCCGAAAAACCGAACATTGGCGCGAAATTCAAAAATGGTGCGAAGTGCAATACGGTGCAATGAAGTACTAAAATTTCTTAAACCTCATGCTGCTCTAGTAACATAGCCCAAGAGGGGGCAACATTATCCCCTCATATCATCAGGGGGACCAAATTCTGCACGCTAGTCTAGGCAAATTAAATTTTAAAAATGGAAATGTTTTCTAATGTAAACCAGCCATTTTTTCGGAGCAATCAATGAGCCCGATGACCAGTCAATGAGCCTGAACTTTTTTCCATAATTATTAAATGAAAAAAAAAACGACGGTTTGCACTCCGGGAGTGCCGGCAGAAGTGAAAACTTGAATACTAACGTTGTGCATTTTTGATATTTTGGAATGGTTAGGGAATAATTTGGCACGAATTGCTTTAATTATTAGTATAAAAGTACTATCATTTATGTGGTAGAATACAATATTTATTTATTGCGCTATCGTACACAAACATGACAATTTATATTACATTAAAAAGTTTATCTCTCAGCTAAATGAAACAGCACGCGCAGGCATACATTTTCGCCGCGCCGTAGAAAGAGAGGGGGATACTTCTTCTCCTACGCCGCGCCGGCTGTCTACTCTCCATCCGTCTTACGAATTTTCGATCAGGGCACGTGTCCCGACGCGAGTTTAACATTTTTTACCCATTACAAAAAAAGTGCACAACGCCGCTAAAGAAGTTATCACTTCAAAAAAACGAAATCTAAGATTTTTTGCTCCCAAAGCACCATACAAGTTTTATTACCTTTACAATAAAATTACCCCTTTCCCTAACTTATGGGCAATTTTCGTGCACGGCGGTGCAGTGTTTGACTCAAATCACTAGGATTTCATGAAATAAAGAAATGTATTCAATCAATTTAAACATGAATTGGTAAAATTCAAATTCCGTTTTGAAAGTATGATTTGAACTACGAGTATGGTTTGAATAAGCCCGACAGTTCACTGTATTTTATTCTGCATTTATATATTTATTTTATTGTACAAAAAAAATCTGACTTATTAAGCGATGATTCTCTTAATAAGAGTGAATGTTTCATGTAACAAAAATACTTTAAAGCTAACATTTAAGATTGCAGTATTTTGCGAATATATTGAAACGTCTAAATAAATATTAAAAAAATATATGTTATAAAATGAATTAATGTTATATGTGACTTTAAAAATTATATGTATTTTAAAGTACAACAATTACGAGTGGGAGAGACCCTTGCCCAAAAATGGGACAAATCAGGTTGCAAAAAAAATTATGAGTACCTATTAATTTTTCTAATAACCTTGAACTTTTTGTTTATTAAATTTATTTTTCTTAAAAGAAGCGCAAAGATAGCCGGCAAAACATCCACTACAAAGTCCCTGAAAGGTATTTTTTTTTAGTTTTAAAAATTCTTGTAATACTACAACTTGCTTTAAGCACACCGCATAATATTATGTTATTTTCCTAGCCTGTCGGTGTTATGTTCCACTGTTGGGCAAAGGTCTCACTTCAAGAATGGCTTTAAATAAAAAAAATTATCCGATGAAGTCATACAATATAGATTTTGTGCATTCACCCCACCCCGGCACTGCAACTGGTGCAATGCCACTCATATAAATCACTAGGATCGCATAATCTAGAAGTGGTGTAACGTAACTACATACACTGAAAGTATGATAGTGTGCTATATGGACGTCTTCCTCAAAACTGCACATATCGACATTTTATCGTCGGGTTGCAATGTCAAGTTAAGTTCAAGTAATAAAGTTGATAAGCAAAATAAAATAGATAAAACCGCACCGTAAGAAATAATTTGTTTTTTTTTTGTTTTACTATGGTTTGTATGAATAAGATTTTCAAAACTTATTGCTACTGCATACAACTTAACTAAATTAAAACTAAACAAATTAAAATAAAGGACTAATTAAAAGTAATCTTAAAATATTTAAAAATAGAACTTTCATTTTTTGAGGCCAAATCGCTGTCATCACAGGTCAAAGTTCACAAAAGGCTGGCGGCATTTTCGCGTTGAATAGCAATACTTAATAGCTGTCCAAAATGCGCGCCAAATTATACTTAAATATGTAGAGCGCCTTTCTGTTTACCCAGTTTGTGATTTTGAGAGTCTATGTAAATTAAATTTTAGTTCCTTTAGGAAACCTATCCTCTAAGAAACCTAGATCAATTTAGTTTTGGTACTAGGAATTTAGATGTAGCAGGAAGATGTTTTATAAAATAAAGTTTCCACTGTCATACGTTACCACGCAATTTTATTTTCGTATGTTTAAATTGCAATTAAATTGGCAAGTATTGGAATCAGACTTTTTAGGCATCTGATAGCTTGATGGTTGACATTTTTTGATGACTGGGCTTAAAGTGCCTTCCGGAACATGGAGGAGCTCGAAATATTTTATGCCACTTGTGTCACCAATCCAATTTGTGATGATAACTCAAGAGGTTGCTTTAAATGCGAAAGCGCTAGTAATGCTGGTTCCCACCGCGCTGGGCCATCAAACAGGTAAGGTACCAATATGATGGTTTTGATATATATGTTACGGGCAACTTGATTAACAGGGCTGTATTAATAAGGACCGAGTATTAAGAATAGTTCTTAAGAGTTACGGGCAATTTGGTAAAATTACTTAACCGATCCATAATAATAATGCCCGTCACCCTTGGTCCATTTAAAAAATCAACGTAAGAAATAGATTGAACTTTATCACTTGGACCAGGCGGTATGAATACTTCTCTACTAAGCCGGGCGTTTCAAGTAACTAGTAATGTTTTTACGTTTTATTTTCTTTTGTACTATTATGTTAAATAGTTATTTATGTTCCATCCTATAAAAATTTGTAAGTTAAATTCTGTTATATAAAATTTTATAAAAATAAGAGTAAGATAATTACATAAGTTATTACGATTTTTTATTTTGTACTATTATGTAAAATAGTTCTTATGTTCCTTTCTTCATGAATTTTATAACTTTGAATTGGTTAATAAACAAAAACACTACATTTCATCTGTTTTATTATTTTGCCCAAAACAGGTTTGTCCTTATTCATATTGACCGGGAGAAGTAACTAGGCATGAAATTTTAATCAAATTGCCCATATGACATGGGCATTATGTATACAGGCCGATCATTATTCATAGGGACTGGACTTCTCAAGTTGCCCGTAACATATATATAAATTACAATGCTATTGTTGTTGTTTTGTACCATTGTGGTCAATAAAGATTTAATAAATAAATAAATAAATATAGGTGTATTGGTAAATAGTTTTACAAGCTTTTGTTAAGCTTGGCCTTTTGTTGTTTATTGGTTTGGGTCAAATGTTGCTACATAAATTTAAGCCTCTTCCCGGTTTCCGATTAAAATGAAATTTGTATACTAATGTTAATAAAATTGCAATGCAATATTATTATAACAAGCAGCAGATCTGATGATGGAGCCGGAAGGTGGCTTTAGGAACCCTGTAATTAAACGACGCAAACCCATCGAATTTGGGTTTGTTACATTCATCTTGATAACTACTTAGGCCTTATAATAAAAGTTTGTACGATAAAATGTTTATTTTTCAAAAAACATATTTTAGTTAGTTAAATGATCTAAGGGCCCTCCTATTTCTTACATTTTATCTTTTTCAATATTGAACAGCGTTTTCCAGCAACTTTGGTCAGGTTATCTGACCACCTTGTAGGACGGTGTTAATTGAAAAAGCGAGCGAGCTATTTTCTCCAAGTCTACTTGGACGAGCTGGATCATGAGTTCATGAGTCACGCTTTAAGCAAAACATGGAAATCCTTATGGGAAGCCGTGTCATGGTACGAGATTAGGCTTTCTGTGGCTGATATGATGACGATAACGATGATAAGCCAAGTCGGTCCCAACAAATCTAAACAAGTAGTTCGGAGCGAACTAATGTAGTTTAGGACGAAAGGAGAAAATAATAACACAGCTGTCTAACATAATCGTCCTATTCAAATGTCGAACCAAATTAGCCTTTATCATCATTTTGTAACGCTCATTAATGCTTGAGACTGCAACGTGGAAGCATAGCTATGTAAGATATTATGTCTAGTTTTGTTCTTAAAAAATCTTTATTTTAAGCAGTTTGTGTGCTTCCACAATTCTCTATTCTGGGTCTTTTTCCTCCAATCCTTGTCGTAACTTTTGAAGTCGTCTGACCATTTTGTTCCAGGCCTTCCTTTCTTCCTATGCCCATCGGTTGGAATCCAGGTAGTTAAAATGTGGGCCCACCTTCCTGGCTGCATACGACAGGCGCGACCGGCCCAATTCCACTTCAGTCTTGCTGCTTTCATGCCAACAGTCTTTTGCCAAAATCTACGATTTTAAAATGCCGTATCGTATCCCACCGTGTAAACACAGAGCCCTGCGCTGTTTTCACTTTCAACCAGCGCAGCGCATGCGTTTCCCGGACATGCTCGTATAGCATACTATCTCAATAAAAATAGTATATGTAGTTGCACTATCTTTGTCGGTTTATGAGATCTTAGTGAAGGATGTCAGGCACCTTGCACAATTGCATCCCATGCAAATGCAACAAGTGTTTGGTGCAGTTCAGACCAAGTACAGTTGCATACGATATGCAATCACCAATTGCAACAGATAAATATCGAAGCCGTGTTATGGTTCAGATGACACGTTAAACCATAGGTCCTGACTTGTTTGTTTGGTTTTCCATGTGTGTTGTAAGTGGTTGTTAGTTGACGTCTTTGGAGAAAGCGTGCAGTGCAGTTTGTTTCCGCTTCTTCTGCACTTGCGCCTAGGAAGCGGCATAATCTTAGCTGTAAGTAACGATTTTACGGCAACATTTGTGCAAAATAAAGTGACTATTATTAAGAGATATTATAAATATCCTATGATAATAAAGATATTTTGAATTGAATTCAAAATATCTTTATTATCATAGGATGGAGACACTAGGGCCTTGGGGTGTGGAAGCCCGCCAAATTTTTAAGGAAATTTCCGCACGCCTGATCGACGTCTCGGGGGATCCAAGGGCTGGTGCGCATTTCGGACAGCGTTTAAATATTGCTATTCAACGCGGAAATGCCGCCAGTCTTTTGGGTACTTTGCCCTGTGACGGCAGCGATTTGGCTTAAATTTTTTATATAATTTAATTTAAGTACAACTAATAATAAATAATAACTAAACTAAAACTAACTAAAAAAAAAACTTAATTAAATTGAATTGGCCAACACTGGAGACCGATTTTTCAAGCTGACTTATGCGTCTGACATAACTTACTAAAATAATAATCACGCTATCACGAAAGAAGAGAAATCCTAGGAAACCTAGATAATTTTAGTTTACTTAGTAGGAATGTAGAATTGATAAGAGGTATTTTATCGTATGTTTGCTTCTTGTATTATAAAGATATGGCTACCTTTTGACTTAACACATAATCAGCTGTAAGATATTAGATTGCATTTTCAATTTCAATTTCGTTTATTGAACAGATTACACGGATCCGTTATTCTTCACCCTTACGCGGGCCCGGTTTAATTTTCAGCTGTGCTGCTTCGGAGTCAGGGGTGCGCTTTCCCGTTATTTCTTTCCCAAATCTCGTATGCATGCCAATGGTCATCCAAGAATGCCAGAGACCATCAAGATTTAAAGAGCAAACTGCCAATCTTCAGGAATGAAGAGATAAAACCAAATTTCTGGCCATGATGCCTCTGCCCTTACCTGGCAGAGAGGGCAGACCGAATAATAACTGGCTTGATATTGTGAAGAATGACTGTATTGTAACTGAAAATGCGCTAAATATAGGTATAGAAAGAAAGAGAAAGAAACCGCAGAGTTTTACAATTTCTTGAATGACTTATTTTTTAAGCGACTTCAAAAAAAGAGGGGTTCCATACTCAATTCGAATATACATCAAAAATTTTTCGTCCTTCCATACAAAATCCTTTTGGCTGAGCGCTGATTTTTATGGAAGGACAATTTTTTTTTATCGATTTTATAATAACTTTTTTATAGAAAGTAGTTCAGTATGACGGACGGAACTTGCTCCAAAAAAATTTCCGGTGGATAAAAAGCCGCCCGTATGTATTTTTTACTTCACCGTTTTTTAACTGATTTAGAATTTTTATTTTTATTTTAAAGGGTATACATGCAGGGTTGAGCCAATTGTCACCAGGTGAAGATCTGACGATGAAATCATTGAGAAATCGAGGAAACTTCTCAAATATAATGATTTTAATAATAACTACTTCTTCTTTGCTGGTCTGGGAGAAAAGAAAAAACATAGAATGTACCAGCTGCTTCTCTTCCCGTGAAGATCGTAAAAGCCGATCGAGGGAATGGGCGAGAATCTGAATCATATGAATAGGCGATGCGGTTAGCAACCCATCACTATTATGATTTCCCTTTTCCACCTTCATGCCCACCATTACGCTAAAAGTGGCCTGAGCTTTACCGCCCTTGGCTCTGTCTACCCCGTTAGGGATAAAGACGTGATAGTGTATCAGTAATAATAACTAATGATTTTAATATTAACTATTCCACATTATGGATCGTCGATAGGTTATGTTCGAAATCATTGTTTTTATTTTTAACAGAGAAAGTAACGCAAAGTCTCGTAACGATTCGTAGAACTTGCTACGACGATTGCTATGGCTACGAGACAAGTAGAAGTAGTAAGATAATAAGACGTATTACGCAAAACTCGGCGCGGATGGCTGGATATATGTCATATTTTTTCGTAACAAATACTTATTATATAAGTATTTAATTTTAGTAGTTTTATTACTATTCAGTCATTCAAACACCTGTGCTGTGTTCTTATAGCTTCCTACAGACATTTAAATACCTAATACTTAATTTTACAAATTACGACTTTGATGTAATAGTCATTGTCAAACATTTAATTACGGTTTGCGCTACATACATATGTTTCGTTATCACACTTTGTTACTAAGCCGTTAGGTGGCCTTAGGAAGTCAGTAATGAATTGACGCAAATCCTTTGGTAGTAAGTTTGGGTTTTTTATTTCATTTGTCTTGGCAAGTACTGTTGCTATCCAAGGTGTGGCGATAAAACCGAAAGGTACAAAAATGTATATTTTTAATTAACTTTTATTATGGAGGTAAATCGTGCCCAACCTACGTTCCGAATGACATAGGGCATCACATTTTACATCCAATCAGCGCAGCACCGAATATTGATTAATGCATTTCCTGTACATACAGCACACTGCTTCAGGTTTATATGTTGTCGATATGTTCAAAATAGTCACAATCTCTTTTTCATCTCATCAATTCGAAAAACGAAGTTTAAATCCCAAATTTTTATTTGGGGCTTAAGACACTGGTACTAAAAAGTATAAAAAATAAATTCTTTTGGGATTAAAACACATTTGAAAACGAATATACTAATATACTAATACAAATGTAATCTATATTGATTTTAAAATAATTTTAGCAGTCCAGCAAATTCGTTTCGCTCTGGATTTAAAGTAGTGCCCTCGACTTAAAATATTACCTTTACGCCTTGTAGAACAATCTAGTATTGTAACCCTTATTAATCAGCAACTTTTTATGTCTGAAGATTTTTTATTATGCGATAAATTTCATGGAATCGGGGGTAAAATCCTATAACTATGTCGGGGTGTCTCAGATAGATACATACTCGCAAGGTCTACAGTTCACAGATATGAATAGGTTATAGATATTCGATATTTGTTAAAACCAGACCAATAGAAGCAGTAAAACATTTATATATGCTTTGGTCATCGGCTTTGCTGTTTATAGAATTCAACTTTGCATGTTTTTGATTTCACAGCTCTGTCAATTTATGCGGCCCTGGTACTTCACAGCAGTGAAAATGCACTATTCAACTGCAGTAAAAAAGTACTAAGTTGCGCAATACTTGGTATAAAATCTCAATTGGAAATAACGAATCGCACTCGTGATGAAAATTTTCATTATCACGAGTGGGATTCGAACTCACAACTATTAAGTGGTGCTATATTAACGCTGGTGCTCTTAGGACTAACCAACTGGGCGCTCAACCAACTGAGCCATGGTGCCTTCATATCATCCTGTCGAATTTATTCATCATATACAGGATTTGCGCATGCGTAATTAATTTTATTGCCAATAATATTCCGCATTCAACCTATTTTATTACAAGTATTTAAAAGTATAATTCACATTGTACATAGTATTACTATTTTTAGGTTTTTTAAGCTCTCGTTTTAAGTTTTACTTAGAATAATTTAATTTTAATTACTTAGTTATTATTTAAGTTTATAGTTTTCTTTTAATTAACATGTAAGGTTTAAAAAATCTATTTTGCACACCTTTCCAAGGTAAAATGTATTGGGACTATTATATTTTCTTGGTTTTCTATTAATATATTTTATTATATTTTATTTTCACCAAAAGTGGCCGTTTTTCGCAAATGTGCGTAGTAAAGCTTAACGTTCTCACTTTAAACTGTAGACAGAAGTTCATAAAATACTCTGAAGGGTTATATAGGACTTGGTAGTAAATTTTAAATAATGTCTCCGTTTTCTTTGAAATGATTTATTTTAAATGGGGGCAGCACTGGACCCCGGAAAATTCAGGTACGGCCTTAACAAGCATTGTTTTTGAGAGGATCTCATTTCTTTTTGTAGATGATCACCAAGTGATGACTAGGTATAGTTGTTACAGTACAAAAAAAAAGAAAGTCCAAGATTGGATTTTATAATTTATCCCTGTTTAATTTATTGAGTAAAACGATTACATTTTATTTTAAAAAGTTACAAAAATATTTATTTAACTAAAACTAAACTAAAATCTAAACTTAAAACTAACTATCTTTTTTCCCTAAATTCCAAATTTGAAAGTAGGTCTTCTAGATACTTGTAATAAAAGCATTTAAGATCACGGTGAGTGAGTAAGAACTTCGACTAGTGATTTGTTCGTGAACTATAGGAGTAGAATACATACGAGTATGTGATATTTGGGATTTTAGCTAGGTATACTATGTTCTTTTGATCAGAAAAAAATTAGGCTTAGCTTCTACGACAACTAGTTACAGGGGTATCAAAAGTGCCACGAATCACTTCGAGAAAAGCATGGTACTGCTGTGCCCTGTTTGTGCTCGACTTAGGGGAGCAGTGCAATAAGTAGAACAAGCATTCGTATCGCTATCTTTGATGATTTGTATGCTACAATAAACAGCGCCTCTATCATAATAATCAAAGCCTCTGTCGTAAATCATAGGAACTAAAATCGGCAACAGAGGTTCTATGATAGATACGAGTATTAAGAATGTACAGGAAATGCTTCTTGTATGAGGAATTTAAGGCATTTAAGACGATGCACGGAGTCCAGTGCTGCCCCCATTTGAAATTAATTGTTTGAAAGAAAATGGAGATATCATTTAATTTACGAGTAATTTGCATTTTTGCGAAAAACGGCAAAGCAAAAATACAAACTAAAGCTTAACGTTCTCACTTTAAACTATAAACAGTGGTTCATAAAATTGTTTCAATCTAGGTTTTACTAGATCAAAATTTTAAATGCACATTGTAAGCAATGTTGTCCATATGAGACCTCTTTCAGTTTATGCTTTCCTGGTAGGTCATGGCGATGGCAATGCACAACTGCAGGCTGCACTTTCTTTCTTGCAGTAAAATTAAAAACCTCAGCTCTTCGATCTTAAGATAGCCTCAGCTATAAAAATATGTGTAAAATACTAGTGTACGTAGTATAATTATTACTCTGTGCAAGTGTCAATGGTTAACATTTATAAAAAAAAATCTGTCAAATGCGAGTGGATTCGCGCACGAAGGTACAAAATAAATATGTCAAGCGTCTACCTGTTGAAAACGGCAAAAAAAATCCCACCAAAAACATTCTGTAAAAAACTAGCCAAGTCTCGATGGAGCTGCTTGTTTATCTCTAAAATGTAATGAAATCTAGACAAAGTCGTGCCAAGTCTAGGGTTCCTTACTGCGATTTCTTTATTATTATAGTTAATGTCGTGTGACTTGGCCGTTGAACATTCTTTATATGTACGTCAGTGGGTACGAGTACAGTTTTGTTTACACGTAATGTTATATCTGTTGTAACTACCTATATTTGTTAAGCGAGATAATAGCCTAAACTGGTATCGGTAATTGGACGCTAGTGTCTCATTTTAGGCTGTTGTTGATTGTGCAATGCATTCAGCATTGACAATGCTGACTTCTGCTCTCTTCTTTTTGGAGCGTCAAATCATATTGGTGCAATGGTGTCATGTAGCACCTGGTTTTGTACCCTTGTGTACCCTTCAACGGCCAAGTCACACAACATTACCTACGAGTATAATAATAAAGAAATCGCAGTAAGGAACCTTAGACTTGGCACGACTTTGTCTAGATTTCATTACTTTTTAGAGATAAACAAGCAGCTCCATCGAGACTTGGCTTGTTTTTTACAGAATGTTTTTGGTGGGATTTCACTTATTTTTGTAGAAACGTGGGCATATTGATTTATTTTATTAGATTTTCTTATTTGACACAGTTTTTTCCGCCACTCTTAGTCCAATGCAATAAATTTTGACCAAATTTTGGGTGAAATTAATATTTTAGTGTAATTTATTTATTTAATTTGTGTAATGTTATAGTAGAATAAAGTTATTAAATTAATGCATACGGGAATTAATAGTCAAGCTGGGACCACGTTCGGTGAAACCCGAATGAAACGTCAGCAAAATAAATAAATAAAAGGTACGTTTCGCGTTAATTCCCGTATGCATTAATTTAATAATAATGCAACGCGATAGTTTAAAAGTATTTATAGAATAAAGTTAATCGTTCGACTATTTCTTCTAAGTATAAGTATAAAAGCCAGTCTAGTCTTATCCAGAGTTTTCTTTTAATTTTATTTATATGCGTATTAAAAGCAGAAGGGGAGGCATTCGCCCAGCAGTGGGACGCTATAGGCAAAATTAAATTAGAAGATGTGTCCCACTACGCTGAATTTTTGCAATGACAGTCGATTTTTTAATGTACCAATAGTAGAAGGGGGCATTACCATATCTCTAATACAGCTGAGACCAGCTGAGGGTTCTTTATCAGATACTTCAGACCTTCGATTTTTAACATCAAATGAAGCGGCTCACCAAGTTGAATATTTGTAAAGGCGGTATGTCGATTTCTAATAGATCTCTTGTGTTTTCTAATCAGGGTCACCTCCAGATCTTCGATTATCCTAGTTTTTATAGTTTTCCCTTTATGAGGCCATTAAACCCTAACTCTGTACCAAATTTCAGCTCTCTGAGTTTATGGGAAGTACTAGTTCTATTCTGATGATCATGAGTGAGTGAGTGAGTGTCATAAATGCGAAACTTTGCTTTCGCTTAACTTCGGAATTAAATGACCTACAGACTTGAAATTTTGGATTTTAAGTATGTGACTATAGCTTACTAGATGACGAAAATTTCTACGTTCTGGTCTTATCCAGAGGTTCTCAAATAGGGGCCTGAAAATGCGGCGAAATGGTTCCAGTAAAGGATGGTACGGCAGTGTTTGCTTCGCGCTCGACTTGGCGGGGGCACTACCGCGCCCCCAGATCACGTTTGTTGCATGGGAGCCTTAAATATTTATTTTGGTCTGTTTTTAGTATATGTACATATTTATTTTATTTTGTTTTTAGTATATGTTGTTATAGGGGCAATAGAAATACATCATCTGTGACAGACAGTTACGTCTTAGTAATAGGGTCTCGTTTTTACCCTTGGGTCCGGGACCCTAAAAATAATTTGTACTTCTAACCTTATATGATTTTTATTGATATCATCATTGGTAACAGTATGTTTTTTCAAGTTAATAAAAACTGTTAATATTTTGGCGCAGAACTAGGAGCCCTGTTGTTTGTTTTTTAATCTTTCAATTATAACAAAATTAGGTTATTATTGAATCAATATTTTAAACTCTATCGTTCATTGAACAATGTAAAATCGTACAAACCAACTTACAAATTAACTCATTAAGTTTGAAAGTTACGATGACTCGCATAGATCAATCAACCTACTATCAAACACGAATAACAGTTAATCAGATTAAATAGTACGTTCGTTTTATTATATGAGTAAATAGAATAACATAAAATGTTTAATAAAATAATTATGTAATATGATCGTAAAAATAGGTTGCATAACAAAAAAATGTATTTTCGGCAATAGCGTAATATCCTGGGTCAAAAAGAAATTATTTTGTACTGTTAAGAGAATAAAACGTCACAAAATAATGTCACTTTGTGTGACCTCGACCTGTCTTTGTGTTATTATTATATATCGGACTTAATTTACCTACTTATACAATACATACACTAATAAATAATAATAATAATGTTGTTAGTGTTTTAATTATAGGGCTAAAAAGTTATCTGTACTGTACCTACAAGATAAATAATTTTAGTTGATGCGTGTAATATTGTAGTCATCCACGAATAATAATATTATTGTAGGTAGTCAGTCATAGGGTGCCATCGCTTGCTTGTGAATACAATTAACTTGAATGGTATTCAAGCTACGAACGCATCGACAATTTTTTGTTACGGATTTTTATGGAAACCTAAATAGCGCTATCTAGCCAGCCAGCGAGAGTCATGGTTTAGATGGTGATAAAGAGCTGATATTCTTTAAACTGCTGGATCGATTTTTACCGAACATAGGAGCAGCATTGTTACAACTTGTCATTTAGATTTATTAATGCAGAACATCTATTTGACTACAAGAAACTATGACGGTTTGGTATTTCATTCATGTAAGTTAAGATTTTTGCAATCTGTTTGAGGTTAGGAAGCCAGGAAGAGGTTGTACCACTAAGGTTTCAGAAACAACAAAGAGGTGTTTGAAAAGATAAGTACCCATTACATCACACGTCACGACTTACGATCACGGCGCGAGTTGCATACGTGACGGGCGGCATGGCGTAGCAATTTCGTAGACCGTGCTACGGTGCCTGCTACGGAAAGGGCTTCGTTCGTCAGACCGGTCATTTTAGTAAAATCGTCTTTTGTACTGGTTTTTATTTAGATTACCTATCCCAGTATCTATTTGTTTATAAAAAAAATCAAAAAAATTGCCTTTTAAGACACTTTTAAACGTTAAAGTTCCCATGTTTTGTTGGGCTGAATTTTTGTATATAATTACATACTAGTATACTTTCCAATTGAAAGGAAAGATATATAAGAGCATCGTGAGACCTGCCTTGTTATATGGAGCAGAGTGCTGGGCAACTATAAAGAAAGAAGAACATAAGATTCGGTACATAAGACATAAGATTACGTATCTTTATTAATAATTGAATTATGAAAAAAAAAGCGGCCAAGTGCGAGTCGGACTCGCCCATGAAGGGTTCTGTAGCAGCAAGTAAAATAATATAAAAGTTGTAAAGGTAAATTGCGGTTTACGATTTATGATGTATTAAAAAAAACTACTTACTTGATCTCGTTCAAACCAATTTTCTGTGGAAGTTTGCATGGTAATGTACATCATATATTTTTTTTTGTTTTATCATTCTCTTATTTTAGTAGTTACAGGGGGGGGGGGGGGGACATATTTTACCACTTTGGAAGTGTCTCTCGCGCAAACTATTCAGTTTAGAAAAAAATTATATTAGAAACCTCAATATAATTTTTGAAGACCTATCCATAGATACCCCAAACTTATGGGTTTGATGAAAAAAAAAATTGAGTGTCAGTTCTAAGTTTAGGGAACCCCCAAATATTTATTGTTTTTTTTTTTCTATTTTTGTGTGAAAATCTTAATGTGGTTCACAGAATACATCTTCTTACCAAGTTTAAACAGTTTAGTTCTTATAGTTTCGGAAAAAAGTGGCTGTGACATACGGACGGACAGACAGACAGACATGATGAATCTACAAGGGTTCCGTTTTTTGCCATTTGGCTACGGAATCCTAAAAAGCTATCTTACTCTATGGGTTGTCGAAGAACAAGAAATTTTAAGAAGTTTAAAAATACTGATTTATCTTCGACTATACATACATAAGAAAGAGTCCAAAAGCAGATCTGAGAACTACGTTTTGGTCATTTAAAAAATTTATAATTCTTATGCCGTATCGTTGCCGTGCCGGATTATGTGAAATGGTATGCTCAGAGTGACGTCATAGCTCACTTTCGCTTTCAATCAGCGCATCTCAAGCTATTGATCGCTGCATTTCCTGTACATACAGCACACTATCAAATGTTCACATGTAGTTGTAAAACAGCTCTCTTAGTTTATGATGTCTTAGTACAGGAAGGCAAGAGCCATAGCATTTAGCCTTTGCAACAGCCGTGGCTGCGTTTCCACTAGAGATGTGCAAGGTAGCTGATCGGTGCGAGGATGCATAATGAAGCTGTGAAACTAAGTGAACGTTTCCATCAGAGATGTTTTAGGCCTGTGAGACACTGTAAAATTTTGCGGAGATGTGTAGCAGGCTCTTTTAGGTTCGAGCGAGCGGAACGCGCTTTTTCCGTACAATACACAATCTATTAATCACTTTTTACTGACTGCTAGCGGTTTCTCACTCGCCTCCATCCCTCGCTTATTTGTTCCTACAAAAACCTTGCTTCGCTTAGCCGTTTTCACAGAAGCTGCGCGGAGCAAGGCTAGGTAAATGAAGCGGTTCTATTGTTCTTAACAAACACATCCCTCGCTACACAACCTCGCACAACTCGGGTGAAAACGCAGCCTTAGTGGTACTGCATCGTTGAGGTCCAGTTTGATTCCCACCCGTCCAGCTTGTTCCTCTCATTTTATCTACAGCATCTGTATATCTCAAGCTATTGATTGTTGCATTTCCTTATCAGCACACAATCAAATGTTTGCATGAAGTTTTCACACAGCTCTAATAAGTTATGATATCCTAGTGTAGAGAGGCAGGAATGCTTTACAATTGCAACTGAATTTAGCCCCTGCTGGAGCAGTGCAATGGCAATTTAGTTAGGTATCAAATGTTTGCATGAAGTTTTAACACAGCTCTAATATTTTATGATATCCTAGTGCAGAGAGGTAGGAATGCTTTATTTTGCCCCTGCTGAGTGCAATGGCAATTTAGTTAGTTAGGTTCTTGTTCGAGACAACTTGTTCGAACTGACTTCTAATTATTATTATTAATCTCTTACCTAATTGGATATAGAGACATAGGAAAACACTGAAGATTTTTATTTCAATTAAAATAATTTTCAGAAAGATAATAATAATGTGACAACATATAAGAAGGTTAAAAACTTAGTAGAGGAAAGAGAGACATGAAAAGCATTCGACGGACAAGAGTGCGGCTCATAAATACAAGAAGAGCTAAATGGGTTGACAGTGCCTTAAAGCAATAAGACCTTGTAACTCTCAGTTTAAAGAGCAATCTGATTCATTTCAAAGAGTAGGTTAATAGCCCGGGGCGTTCGATCTTCGTTCAATGAAAACATCAAGATAAAGAGATTCTCGAACCTAAATTTCATCGAAATCGATGGACCGGCTTTCGAGATCTTCATCATATACGTATAAATACATGTATATACTAGAATTGCTTGTTTAAAGTAATATGATGTAACAGCAACATGTTAAGTAAACAAGTGGTATCTTTTACTGGACTTAGGTTTAGAAACAAATAAGAAATCTATTAACTCCAGTTGTCATTCATAGATGGCTCTTATAACCAGCACATGTCAAGCTATTGATCGGTGCATTACATTATGTACAAGTTTAAGCTGGATAGCTGTATTTGCCATACATAATTAAGTACACTTTCAGTCTGATGTAAATATGACGCCGTTTTCAATAGTTAAAAAGCCTGCTTTGGATAACGATCCAGCATTTCCTATGCATATAGCACACTACCCCGTATTGACATTTAGTTTTAATACACCTCTGTAAGTTTATGATGTCCTAGTACAGAAAGGTAGAAACGCTGTAGAATTGTGCTGTATTTTGTACCTGTCTATTTTATTGATTGATAGGGAGTCCATTCTGGTCTGATTCTGGTTGCATATTTTGTTCGTAGTGCAGTTTTAGCTCTCATATATATATGGGTGAATCAAGAATAATGATCATTAAATAATACGAGGCCGACTTTTGCTCAATAAACGCTACGAGACCGAACTTTTACTTTTTGAAGTGAAAACTTTTTTAGGCGCACTGTTACGTAAATGACACCACCTTGTTCAAGCTTTCACTTCTGTCGTCGGCAGTCCCGGAGTGCCACTGTTTTTTTGTTATGTTACAGCTGTCAATTCCTATTGCAAAAAAAAACTTTTGACGTGACAACGTCTTAAATTAGGTTGCGGCTGGGAGTCACTTATGAAAAAGTGTAACGCTCGGTAACGTTACGATGAGTCACCGAACGAGAGAGAGGCCCGCCGAATGCCTTGCGTCTCTCTCCCACTCAACTATGATCGGTCTGCCGCCGTTGTCACGTAAAATCTTCGCCCGTAAAACCGACTTTACAGGCAACCATTTTTTTTTTTTCAATTATTTCGATTCCGATTCCGGGACTTGCGCGATAATGTACCAAATGCATACACACCGCATACCGTCTCATATTCATATGTAGGCATACAGCACTTCCAACTTATGATATCCTAGTATTAAGAAGGAGTAAAACCGTACATTGCAGATGCATTTATTTGACTGCAGCAGCGGTGCACTTGGTTATTAGTGCAATCCTGCACCCCCAATACCTGAGATAAGCTCTTATTATTCTTAGCCCAATACTTTGTTCAAACCAAAGAGCGAGGGGTAGTCGCCAATCGAAGTATCTATCGTATATGAAAAATCGAGGTGGACACTTTTTAGTTTACACGGGCGTATGACGTAATAGCATGGCGGCTACTATTTGGTGTAGAAAACAGATTATAAAAACAGAAAAACTTTTAATGGAATGTTATTTATTTTTGAGATCCTAAGCTATCTCAAAATATATACTTTTACCGTATTATTTCGGTTCGAATCCCTGTTTGCTTGCTTCAGAAGGCACAATAAGCCATTGATTCTGACTTCTGGAAATGTTTACTCAGGTAAATGAATTTCTACTGTCACGTATATTAGTATATAGTGTACACAACTCTTCTAATTTATGATATCCTAGTATTAAGAGGGAATTTAGCAGTAAATTGCAGAGGCAAAATGTTGGGCCGAATGGTTGTTACTCCGCAGCGTAGTTACCACTCCGCGCCGAGTTCGAGTGTTTCCAAACGTTCAGGAGATGCAACGAATACGTTCGTGGTTTGATTTGCACTATTATAAACAAAAACACGACGGGTTGCACTTCGGGAGTGCCGGCAGAAGTGAAAACTTGAATATTAACGTTGTGCATTTTTGATATTTTGAAATGGTTAGGGAATAATTTTGCACGAATTGCTTTAATTATCAGTATAAAAGTACTATCATGTATGTGGTAGAATACAATACGAGTATTTATTTATTGCGCTATCGTACACAAACATGACAATTTATATTACATTAAAAAGTTTATCTCTCAGCTAAACGAAACAGCAGGTGCAGGCATACATTTTCGCCGCGTCGTAGAAAGAGATGGGGATACTTCCTCTCCTACGCCGCGCCGGCTGTCTACTCTCCATCCGTCTTACGAATTTTCGATCAGGACACGTGTCCTGACGCGTTTACCCATTTTTACCCATTACAAAAAAAGTGCACAACGCCGCTAAAGAAGTTTTCACTTCAAAAAGTTTTATGTAAAGTGTTAAATATTTGATTATCGAACCTGCTAACAAAATTTACGAGAATCGGTTGATAAATGCGACCTGTAGGCGAGAACAAACCAACCGACAGACAAACTGACGGACAAAAGCATTTTTGGCCCCGTAAATGCATTAATTTTCACGAAAAAGTTGACTTGGCATAAAAAAATATAATTTATTTATTAAACAGTCAAATCTAACGATAAAAAATAAAAATAAAGGTATAACATCCAGAAAAATAATTATTAAAAAGAATTTTATGTTGCCTATTGGCTACATCACGAGTATATATGCATTAGAAGTGGTGTTCATATACCAGGGTGTCAAGAAAAATAGTATCGTTCCGCGACAAATGTCTCTTGTACTGAACAACCTGAAAATGAATGTAAACATTATTTCATTTTTAGGGTTCCGAACCCAAAGGGTAAAAGACGGAACCCTATTACTGAGAATCCACTGTCCGTACGTCTGTCTGTCAGCAGGCTGTATCTCATGAACCATTATAGCTACACGGTTGAAATTTTCACAGATGATGTAAGTATTTCTATTGCCGCTATAACAACAAATACTAAAAACGGAATAAAATAAATATTTAAGCGGGACTCCTATACAACAAACGTGATTCTTTTGCCCTCTTTTGCTCGATATTAATAACGGCAACAGGTACACGCTTAAAATATACATAATATTTAGTTGTATATTCACTTTAAAAATAAATAACTGAATTAAAATAAAATAAATATTTAAGGGAGGGATTAAATATTTATCCCAAACAACAAACGTGTTTGTTTTGCCATTTTTTGCTCGATATTAAATAAAGTGTCTAATGTTGTATACATAACCCTTTGTGTGCGAGTCAGACTCGTACTTGACCGGTTTTTATACTTGCACTTTCCCACACTCAGCTGTAAGACAAATACAGGAACCTGCCTTGATACTATTAATGGCTATAGCTTTTTAGGTAAACAAAAGACATCAACGAGTGAAGTATTATAAAATCATCAAATCGATACGCAACTACATTAAAACTAAAATGAATAAATAGTACTCATTTTTTTCGTTTAAAAAAAAGCAGGTCCCATTCAGTGAGTAACACAGTGTAATATATACAACGTACAGGGTGGCCAAATAACAGGTATACACTTTAGTTTTGTAATTATATTCTACGAAATATAAAATATTTCAAGTATTCCTTGTTAAATATAGTATTTAGGGCCGGCAGTTAAACATGGAAAAGAATGTCAGACAAATGTCCACCTCTAGCAGCATCGCAGATGTGAACCCTTTTCATCGCGTTTTTCATCACATTTTCGCACATTTCCTGCGTTATCTCAGTGACTGTGGTCTCGAATATTTTGTTTTAATTACTGAAGGTTCATTGGCCTGTTAGCATAGACAGACACGTCCCTTTAGATAGCCCCACAGGAAAAAGTCAGGAGCTGTTAAATCAGGCGATCTTGGGGGCAAATCAATGTCACCGTTTCTCGAAATTAATCGACTGGGAAACATTCTTTTTAATGTTTCTATTGTGGCTCGTGCCGTGTGAAATGTGCCCCCGTCTTGTTGAAACCACGTGTTTCCTAAGCACAATTGATTCACTTGATTCGAGAAAAAATTGATAATCATCTCACGGTACCGATCTCCATTGACTGTAACAGCATCACCCATGCCATCTTCAAAGAAATAAGGCCCAACTCAGAATTTCCGCCATACATGTTTGGGTTGAGTAAAACGTTTTAATAATTAAAACACGTTGTTCCGTTGTAAAACGCCCCATAATAAATTTGCCGTATCTACACAAAGTAATATTCATGCAACAACTGTCATATTTACCGCAAAAACAAAATGGCGGCAAAAAAAAGTTGTATACCTCCAAGTTGGCCACCCTGTACAATATTCATATCGGTATGGGACCTATACATCCTAGCTAGACCTATCTTTATTTTCTTTTGACACGTGTGTGTAAGTCCTACCACATACGTGGAATGAGTTATATTACAGGTACTCACACAAACAAATAGTATAGCTATTGCACTTCCCTTTGCATCTGCTGCATCTGACGATCACATGTAGAAGGTAGTCAGCTAGCTATTCAGTGGGTACTCTCGCTTTAGTATGCGCAGCCTTCCGGCTATTGATTGTGTAAAATATAAATAGCAGTCGTACACAGATTACTCCTAACGTATCATGCATCCCCAGTATGCAGATTCTGAAATAATGCGTGGTGGTTGTAGGTATAGTATTGTATGTATGTTCGCAACGACTGAAAAGTTCGAGCGAATTTACGCTTTAAACTTTTTAACAACAGGTATAGCAGGGCAGACCTGATAGTATGTGAGTTCGTGACATCTCAACATTCAAGTTGTTGAGATATGGGAACTCGGCATTGACTTATATATTACTAGGAACTCGGCAGCCCCTTGATCGATTTGGCTCATGGAAAACTGGTCAATTTGAGAAGAAATTGAAATTATCTGAGTTCATATTCTTCTTCTTCGTCAAAGCGCATTCCCGGTTGCATCCTCAGTTGTGCTGCTTCAGAGCCCGGGGTGTGCTTTCCCGCATTTTCTTCTCCAAATATAATAGGCATGTCCATGGTCACCCAAGGATGCCAAAGAACAACAGCTTAAATGATTTGGCTATAGTTTTACGAACGGCCGCCTGCCTGACGTCAACCCTCCTTGGGAATGCAATTGTAGCACGAGATGTTTGTGCTTAGTCCTTTAGTTGCCTCTTACGACATCCACAGGAAGAGATGGAGTGGTCCTATTCTAACCCGGAACCACACGGGTATCTGAGTTCATATTCAATAGATATAAGTATATATATCATGATATGATTGCCAGCTATGGGACAATATAGTTTTATTTGATTTATGTATTTTTTTAGTTTATTCCTATATGGTCTATAGAGGGCGCCATATTGAATTTAGTGTGACGTCATAATATAGCCTATAACCAGCGGAGAGCCAAGACGCATCTAACGATACCTCATTTATCTATGTACGTACCATGGATATCATTGAAGATACGAGGGAACGGATGAACATACATACATATAAGCGAAAAACATAACCCTTCATTTGGCTTTGCCGGGTCGGGTAGTCGGGTAACAATAATGAAATGAAACTATCATAGATTGAATTGGGTTATTTTTGTGACACATTCTTATAGTTACACGTACATCATAAAACAATAAATATCCGACCAGCATCCAATTTACGGGATGATCAGGCTCGGGCTGTATCATCAGGGTTTTATGGCTGTCCATGTGCGTAAGCGCATGCCCATGCCGGTTCTCAGTAGCGGCCTTAGGCTGCATGCACACCAGCGTTTCCGTCACTTGTTGGTATTTTTCGGTTTCATATTTTTCTAGGTCTACATATACCTACTGATTTTTTACACAATGTATAACAAATACGAAAATGAATCGTGATGATCAACAGCTCAATTCAGCGATGGGAGGTAAAAATTATTCATTAAGGTGACGTGGGTTCACAATTTGCAATAACGTGCGTGTTTTTGAAAAATCACTGTTATTAAACTACTACAGTTTATTCCTCAAAAAATTTACATAAAAATCTTAAGGATTTTTACAGACACCCGCAATAGTCAAAATATGATTGAGCATTTTTGGCTTGATAGAAAATAATCACAAACATACCTCTAAATTTGCCTAAACTTGCCTTTATAATACATATTACTATTTTATACAATCTTTTTTTTATATAAAAATTATACCAAAAAATGTACTATCTAAATATCTATCCGTTTTAGCTACAGAAAAAACTATAAATATAATCCAAAAAAAATAATAAATAAAACACTGCGAAATATCGTCGAGCACGGCTCCGACTCTTCCTTCGCTCTCGACGAATATTTCATTGTATTTTATTTATTATTTTCTTTGTAGCTAAAACGGATAGATATTTAGATTAGAACACATTTTTGGTATAATTTTCATATAAAAAAAGTAATGGTATAAAAAAGTAATATGTATTATAAAGGCAAATTTAGGCAAATTAGAGGTATGTTTTTGATTTTTTCTATCGAGCCAAAAATGCTCAATTGTGTTTTGGCTATTGTGGGTGTCTGTAGAAATTCCTTAATATTTTTATGTAAATTTTTTGTGGAATAAACTGTAGTAGTTTAATAACAGTGATTTTTCAAAAACACGCAATGTATTGCAAATTGTAAACCCACGTCGCCTTAAGGCGAGATGAGTTCACAACTCGCAATACTGTGCGTGTTTTTGAAAAATCACTGTTATTAAAATACTAGAGTTTATTTCATAGAAATTGAATACACGATTGAACATTTTTGGCTATATAAAAAAAACACAAACGTACCTCTAAATTTGTCTAAATTTACCTTTAAAATACTTATAACAATTTTTAAAATCACCTTTTTTTATCAAAATTATACTAATAACGGTTCAACCATTTTACTTTTAAATGGTTGAACCGATTTCCATCAAACATAGCTAAGAACCACCGCAAGAGAACTTGCTTTCACGTAAAAAAACCCAATCGAAATCGGTCCATCCGTTAGAGCGCTACGATGCCACAGACGTACAGATAGTCAGACCGTCGACATTAGACTCAAACTTATAACACCGTCTATTTTATCGCGGGTTAAAAATTTATTTTCTTTTATAAAAAATCGGAGCGTTTACCGCGTCGGTTTGATCACAGCCTTACGTCGTAAAGCTGTGGTAACATGTGCATTGCTGCAAATGCTTCTCTGTTCGGATTAACTGTTTGAAGCGAGTATTGGATAGGACCTGGTGGGTTTTCAAAGAAACGCAGTGGCTCTCTCATGTCAACCACGATATTACCATTCCCCTGGTCTCCTGTTATGCATTCATCCATGATATTAAACAACTTTCCCTGGAAACATACCTATATTTGGGAATATAAAAAAATATATACCTATGCTTCCCTTAACAATTGACCGATCAGCTGGATCCTAGTATTTATTTTAGTTTAGTTTTTATTTATTTATTTATTTAGTTATTTAGTCTAGTTTTTATTTATTAGCAATATTTTTTCTCATAACTCGAAGGAAATTTTCTACGAGGGTCTAGTATACCCATCTTCCTAATATATCATTAAACCCGGGGTATCATCAAATAACAAAGGAGCCGGGTTAACTACATAGTAAGTTACTTGTCAAGAAAAATCAATCCCAGTCTCGCAAAATCGCAACACAGTCTTTTCCACCATTAAATGTTTTGAAATCACAATCCACATGAATAATCAAATCAGTTCAAAAAATGTAATTTATTGAAAATTCCACAGTAACATTATCACTAATCATCACATTATGTGAGAAAAATTAAGAATGCCAAGTAATTATACTTTTTGAACTGATTTGGTTTTTCATATGGATTGTGAGCTCAAAACTTTTTACTGTGGAAAAGCTTGTGTTGCGATTTTGCGGCATTCCTTACACTTCCACTGCTGAAAAATGCAACGTGTGTGTTTTGAAAAAGATGAAAACACATACGGTGCGTTTTCGGCAGGGGAAGTGTTAAAACAAGTTGTAGTCGACGCAAATGAAATCACTTGTATACTTGAATTGCGTATTTTCCAAGACGCAGGAAATACAAGAGAAAATCGAAATTTTGCACAGTACAAGGTGTGGCCGTGTCGCGTACATAGAATCGACTCGCAATATTAAATTAACTACATATAAAAATACAAAATTATTACTCGCTACCGCCACACATCGGTTCTACTATTACACAATAGATGGCGGTAGTGGTTTCAAATTTAAAATGAGATACACAAAACTAAAAATATAACAGCAATTAAATGCAAAAACAAATCAATATAAATCCCTAAGTGCGTCGCCTACACAAGTATTATTTTGAAAGGATCTTATTTATTTTAGTATGTGATCTTCGTTTACCTTCCTTTCTTACTAACTTCTTGTGGAGTCGGCACAGCATGTTAGTCGTTTCCATTGTTTTCTTTCCTTTGTCATTTCGACTGTTACATCTTTACAAGCCATATCGTTGTTAACACATTCCATCCACCTTTTCTTTGGCCTCCTCCCTCTATTTCTGCTCCCATTCACTTCCATATCTAACACTTTGTTCACAACGTGACCAAACCATCCTAATCTATTACTTCTTAGTTTTTCAGTTATTCTTTTTGTAGGAAATCAACGTTGCAATAATAAAGTAGTAAAAATTAAGTCTATAAATCCATGAGTCTCACTTTTTTCTTCTTTTACAAGCTTAATGTTGACTTATTCCACAATCATCAAAATTCTAAGGTGCTTCTAGTAGACCTAGAAACTTAAAATTAAGTTAGCATTTAGCTCATAAAAGAACATTTATGAGTCAATGACAAAATTAAGGAACTTTGGCTGGCCGTTGTTCGCGAACTATATGTACAACGAAGATGTCATTTTTGTAGGTTCTGTTGGTGACAAAAATTTAGTCTTTTAGCCTTTTTCGAATTGAAATTACAGGGGTGGCAAAAGTGTCTCGAATTGCTTCTAGAAATGTATCTGCTTTGTTCGTTTGATTTCGTTCGACTTGGCGGGGACACTACCATGCCCCCAGAACAGCCAAATTCAGTGGGTGTCATTTATGGTCACCACACCATCCGGCTACGTTATTGGACCATCTCTTTGACATCAACATGCTTTGTCATCTGATTTACGATGTATGCAAATTTCATTCTTTCATGCTGGTCTGGGAGAAAAGAAGAAACATAGAATGTACCAGCTGCTTCTTTTCCCGCGCAGATCGTAAGAGCTGATCGAGGGAATGGGAAATAATCTGAATCATATGAATAGGCGATGCGGTTAGCAACTCATCACTATAATGATTTCCCTTATCCACCTTCATGCCCACCATCTTCTTTTTTTTTATCTTCTTCGTCTAAGCGCGTTCTCGGTTGCATCCTCAGCTGTGCTGCTTCAGAGCCCGGGGTGCGCTTACCCGCTTTTTCTTCTCCAAATATAACATGCATCAATTGTCACCCAAGGATGCCAAAGACCTTGCAAAATGGAAAAGAAATAGCCGGAACAGTTTAAATGATTTGGCTATAGTTTTACGACCGGCCACTTGCCTGACGTCAACCCTCTTTGGGAATGTATTTGTACGAAAAGTTTTGCAACCGGCCGCGGTCCGACGTTAACCCTCCTTGGGAATGCAATTCTAGCACGAGATGTTTGTGCTTAGTCCTTTAGTCGCCTCTGACGACATCCACAGGAAGAGATGGAGTGGTCCTATTCTAACCCGGAACCACACGGGTGGTTCCACCTTCGTGCCACCATCAAGCTAAAAGTGGCCTTGGCCTTACCCCCTACATTAATATTATCATGTCTTTATTCCTATAAAGACAAGATAATGTATCAGCTAATTTCAACCCAATTGGATGTTTGGCGAATTTTGCAACGATTTATTTACATCAATAATATAGTTACATAAAAACTTTGCAAGTTTAAATAAAAACTTGTGAAAAACAAACTCAAACAAACGTCAGTTACGCCAAATCAAAAATGTTCATAAACGGAGCTCCTATCCCAGAATAAACTGTACATCAAGGTTGTCTTTCTCAAAAATCATTCTCGATTTTTTTATTAAAGCATTCGAGTTCCGCCGACGTTTTCCTGAAATACCTTTTGCATTTTTAAAGATCAAACGGGCGTTCGTGTAAACATATCATAGCTAGCACGCTGCCATTATCTTACGTAAACCAAAATACACACGCCCTTGCGACCTACCAGCGGACTCAGATTTTTGTGAACGTTTTACAGTAAACTCTTTGAGGTAATAACCCAGAATAAATATAAGTAACAACGTACAGAATGGAAGCTCACTCCCATCAAGATGACGTTTCTGAGTGTCCCCCGGAAATTGGTAGATGTAATGTGGATATCTAAACCAGCCAGATTTTGGATTAAAGGAACAAACCTATCTAGGTTTGTTCGTTTAATCCAAAATCTGGCTGGTTTGTCGCTACGAATAGCTTGAAGCTGCAATAAGTTTAGTATTAACTGTTTATGATACAAGTGTGCTAAGTTGTTATATAAATAAATACATATGATGTATAGAAATTTTAGCTATTTATTATTGAATGTTACTCATTATAACATGTAAGTATTGCTTGCGAACTAACATATACGAGTAGTTACAACAATAAAATTCAGAATAAGACAGTTGGGTAAAGTGAGTCGGTCTACGATAGCACTACGTTTCACTCACACAAAGCTTAAACAACGGTGGTAATATGCTGGCAAGATTAATCTCAATACTTAGCATAAAACAAATAAAATATGACTGCCTCCGTGATCTAGTGGTTAAGGCGTATGCATTGTGATCCGGAGGTTGTGGGTTCAAACCCCACAAGCATACTTTGTGAAAAGTTGTTTCTAGTCTGGTTAGGATATTGCAGGCTTGAATCACCTGATTATCCGAAAAGAAAGATGATTCCGTGCTTCGGAAGGCACGTAAAGCTGTGGGTCCCGAACGCCATCTATCGTTTGTTTAAACCTATCATAGGATTAGTTCTGTTTTACCCTTTGGGTTGCGAAGATCAGACGGCAGTCGCTCTGTGTAAAACCAACCAGTAACTAAGTCATCAAATCACCTACAAGGTCAGTGTAGGTTAGGTAGTGGACCCCGGGCGCTGAAGCGTTACCGCTGAGGATACAACAACGATCATAACTTAGTAAAAAGACAAAGTTGCTTCCCACCATCTGTCCCTCTGTATGATGTTAACATATTTTAAACTTTACAACGGATTACAATTTGACATTCAATGGGTTAATGCAGTTTCCATAATTTATACGAGTAATAAAACCTCGTACTAGGGCTGCTAATGCGGATGTTGGTATGATATATAGCGAATGCTTTTAGACTTTTTCGTACACCAAAATACACGCCTTTGCCACCTGCCGGCGAACTCAGATTTTTGTGAACAAACGTTCACAACAGTAAACTCTTTGGCAAGATCGTGAATATAATATACCGATGTTAAATGTTGGTACCAACATGTAGATACGTTATATCACAGAATAAATAACTAACGTATATATAGAGAGCACTTACATTTTTAACCGACTTCTAAAAAGAGGAGGTTATCAATTCGACGGTATGTTTTATTTGTACGTATGTTACACGTATTTATTCTGTGGTCCCATGTAAATTTGGTGTAGATATTATGATTATTAGAACTTTGAAGCAATGGAAGAAACTCCTTAACGGCTGTTCTTTTTTTTTGTGAAAAAAAATCTTCATTTCGTTAACCAACATTCACCACGCTCTATCAGACGCGCGTGAACTTTTACGAAATGGCTGAAATATGGTTAATTTTTTCGTTTTTAAACCACATATAAACTACGCCATTTTTTTTTAAATTGCCATACCTTCCATGTGTCCCTGTCTATTTTGCCGACCAACCACGCTAAAAAGCGTCAAGATCATCACGACATCTATTTCTTAACCTCCCCTGCAATGACGATCATCCACGGGTATACATGGAGTTACTTTATTCACTCATTTCTCAAGAGGCATTCTGATGATATGGCTGCCCCAATAGCTTTGCAAATATATTGAAAACATTAAAAATGGATAGGGTTACGTATATTGATTATCAATTATAGATATACCTATACAATCTACCAAAACAACCACTGCTGCAAAGAAACGCCGAAAACTTATTATGACAGTATTGGTCTCAGCTAGTAACTGTATTCATGTAGACACTGTAGAGTGGCCCAGACTGTGGAATTTTCAGCACTAGGGCCCCAAAAGCAAAACTGCGTTCATATTGATTGCATATTGCTGTTCGTGTCCCTCTTCCTATTCCTGCCTGTGTTGCATTCGGCAAATGCACTAAAACTTTTCGTGCTTCATGCAATCCTAGTACTAACAGGTTATTTGAAGACAAGTTAAGAACAAAAAAATAGTCCACGGAATGTGAAGTCTATTTTAGAATACTCAGTTTCAAAATAAACGATGTAAAGTTTTAACTTAAATCTGCACGTACCTTATATAATTTTTAATACTTTGATTTGGTGAAAATCTAGGCATCTAGGTTAGGTAGGGATTTCAATTTAGAAAGTATGTCGATATCGACGATTTCAGGTTACCGATACCTTGAAAAATATTAAAAAAAAAATGTTAAGTTGTGAAATTTACAATAAGTATTAGGAAACAAAAATGTATTGTTTATTTATTTATTTGATTAATTACTTATTTATTGAATAAAAAAGATGCCTTTAAAATATATCCATATCTATGCATCTCATGGAGTATTTAGATGCATCTAGTCTTATCCTTTACTAAGTAATCATAATCTCATAGTCATAATTTTGCATCTAATCTTATCCCATACTAGGTAATCATAATCTCATAGTATAATTTTTTATAATAAAAAATCTAAGTAATGAAATCTTTCTTCACCAGCTGGGTAAAAATGATAAATTATGAAGCATACAATGTATAATAAAAACATAAAAATATAAAACAATTGAGGTTTGACGTGATGTTTGAATATGACATTAAACCTTAGAACAAAGCGCGAGAACGGCGTGTGTATTTTTTAACCAACAACCAATTTAGAATCCGATGCATTTACGTTAAAAATAACCACAGTTATTGACAGTGAGATCGATCTGTCGATGTGTGCGGTCTCCGCCCTCCCGAACAATATCTGTAACAGATCTGGCCGTCAAAATAAAAAAGAATAAATAAAAGACTGAATGCTACCAGTGGCGGTGGCCGGAACAGCAAAAAAACTTTACCCTTTCACATGTCAACCCCTGACCCGTTTGTGTTTACTTAGGATTTTTTACGCAACCCAATATTAAATCTTTATTACTTTGTGACTTTTAAAAGGATCAATTTGCATATTTGTATGTTTTATTATTTTTTTTTTGTTTCCGTAAGATTTTTAATATTTTGTGGAAATAATTCTGTTGTTTTGCTTCGTTCAGGGAGGCTCGACGGCGCAATACCAGGTTTTCAAAGAACTGTTTTGCCCTTTGTGACCTGAAACGGTCAGGTTGACTTCGTTTATTCAGGTATTGAATTCAAATAATTTGATGCCTATCGCGAATGAAATATTATTTGTATTCCTTTATCAAAATAATCCAAGAAATATTTAAGAAAAGAAAAACTTTGGAAAAACTAAGTAAGTATATTATTTTTGTAACTACTGAAATGTCATTATTTTTTTCCTATTGGAGGGATACAAAAACATCGATAAGTACCTATTATGTTAATTCTGTTTTTTATTAAATGCAAAATAAACAACAAAAAAAACGAATAAAAAAATGTTGGAATAAGGCTTAATTAATTTTGATAGGAAACAGACCTTACTACAGAAATATTGAATTACTTGGATTATTTTGTATTTCCAATAAGTATTGCGTCCTCGTGAATCCTTAATGCCAAGCTTGGAATATTATTTCAATAGTATTTATAACTTAATTAAGCAATTAAACTTTTCCAGCCAGTTTCATTTCGGATGGCCATCGTAAACATATTATTAGGTAAACATCGTATGGTTAAATACACTAATTTAAGCTGCAGGCACACTAGTTAGCTTCGAATCGAGCCGCAGTGGTCGCATTTCTACTTTATCAGATTTACGCGCGCGTTTCTGTTATATATCTTTGAAAATTCTGGCGAGTGTGCGTGCGCATGTTAAGGCCGTACCTGAATTTTCCGGGGTCCAGTGCCCATTTATAATAAATAATTTCAAAGAAAACGGAGACACATTTTAAAATTTTGCTACTACCAAGTCCTAGATAACCCTTCAAGTATTTTATGAACTACTGATAACAGTTTAAAATGAGAACGTTAAGCTTTTCTACGCAGATTTGCGAAAAACGACCACTTTTGGCAAATGTGCGTAGTAAAGCTTAACGTTCTCATTATAAACTGTAAACAGTAGTTCATAAAATACTTTGAAGGGTTATCTAGGACTTGGTAGTAGCAAAATTTTAAATAATGGGGGCAGCACTGGACTCCGGAAAATTCAGGTACGGCCCTAAAGTGGCGATGTCGTCGCGGGTAATGTGCGTACACCTTGAGGCGAATGATACATTTTTATGACAGTGACATTAAATGCCGTCGCTGTCTGCCACAATTTCCGGCGTTCAGGATTCACATATCTCGCTGGCGAATGTTTTCTTTTATTTGCTTTTATATTTGTTTGTATGCTTATGCGTTTTATGCGAATTCTATATTTTTACCGGATGTAAGTAGGTATATATTTAATGAGTTTTATAAAACTTTAATAAATAGATAAGGTAGGGGGTAAAGTTAAGGCCTTGGGTCTATTAAATACGACAGGAAAGGTGGCTATATTACAACTAAGTAGATCTTAAGATGGCCGCCGAAAGGGAAGTAGACTTCAGTCGGAGCAGATGGCTTGATGACTTAGACCTACCTATATAAAATATAAAATATACGATACCAGTATTTACCGAACCCAATTTTAAATAATTTTAAGGTAAAAATTAATAAAAAGGTATATATTACAGTCAAACTTTTTAAATTACATAAGTAAGTAGGTACCTATTATTTATATATATATATATATATATATATATTTAATTAATATATATATATTTAATTTTATTAAGCCAAAAGCTAAAATAGGTAGACTTAATGCTTAAGTATTCTCTTCCTGTCAACCTTTAGGAAAATAAAAGAAAAGAAACTATTACTTTTACTTACGTGAATGAATTTGAATAAATACTTATTAGATATTTTTTCTTTACTAATATTTTTTTTACACGGGAATAAGACAAGTGGAAGAAGATGAGAGAGACCTTTGCCCAACAATAAATAAATATATAAGGACCAATCACACTGATTAAGCTAGCCCCAAAGTAAGTTTTTAAACTTGTGTTATGGGATACTAACTCAACGCTACGATATTTTTTGATAAATACATATATAGATAAACACCCAAGACCCAGAACAATTTGAAAAAGGCCATTTTCCAACTTGCCATGGCTGGGAATCGAACCCAGAACCTCCGGATTAACGGTCTAGCGTGTTAACCATCACGCCACGGAGGTCGTCAATGGGACAAAATAGGTTAAATAAAGATGTTTTCATCAAGTAGTTTTTTACTACCTATTACAATAGAATAGAATATACTTTATTGCCAAAGATACCACAATTAATAAACAAAACATATTATATACTCAATTGAAATTGAAGTTATATATACAAGAGTAGAACAAACAACAAACAAACTATTAACTAAGAAGTTTTATTTTTACTAATAGTATATTATTACTATAATGAAAAAGTTTCAAATACTCAAAACGTGAATCATAATAAAAAAAAAGGTAGCCCTACACAAAGTCAAAATAAATCTTACGTCACCAAAAAGGTAAGCTTCCCACCCCACACCTGAGGCACTTAAATGCCGATAAATGTGTAGTTAAATGTATTGGTACAGTCAGTCACGCACCAAGCACCACAGTCGCGCGCCTTATTACGTGGTAATAGAGTCGGTTTTCTAACCAAAGAGTTAACAGGAGTTTTAATTTAGGTAAGTGCGCTCGCGCCGGTCCGCGTCTCTCATCAGTAGCAACTTGAGAGCTATTTGTTCTTCATCACCGCCCTTGGAATGATCTATGAGCTGGCACTGAAAGTGTTGACATCTACCAGAGTAGCGGTAAGCTCTTATGAAACCCGGACAGTTCACAGACATCCATCTTGACGTCGTTTACTTGCGGATCGTGTGAACGAACCGTTGAAAAAAAGTTGTGTCACGGATTTTTTTAGAAATAAGTACTAATTTGTATCCCCTTTGGATTCACGGGTCTTTTCACTACGGTACTTTGCGAGGATTACGTGGGGATACAGATCCAACACGTAGAGGCCCTTTGGAGTTGATGTGATGTGGCGCTCCCGCCAACACCTAGCCATAGATATACTAATGAAAAAACCAAAATAGGTAATAATTATTAGGTATTTGAAAAAGTAGGCTAATTTTTTGTAGGTACCTTATTGAGAGGATTGAATGCATAAATCAACGAACTATTAAAAATACGTATACATATAAAGTGAAATGTACCTACGGCACATACTTACTTGAACGGGTGTCTCAGCTTGTCAATTTTGTACTACTTAGGTGTCAACTACCACACCAATATAAAAATACTAATGGGTGCCAACTTCATAACAAATTTTGGAGGGCACGTAAATAGCAGAAAATTGGTAACAAATTATAAGTTCCAACTGCTCACAGAGATGGCAGCACACAAATTACAAGCAAACCTGCGAAAGGTAAGTAATATAGGTCAAATGCTTGGTAAGAAAGTAATCAAATATTATTTTTACTCCTGCATTGGTGTCACTTGTCTTTGCACCACCATTCGGTTGACCGCTTACAATATTTGCAATAATAAGTAGAAAACGCCATCTAGTGACCTATTCAAAAAATATTTATCTCTAAATATTTTTTCTATATCTACTACGGTATCATTTATGTTAGTTATTATTTTATCTTTTATTATATATAAGAAAGCTGAGATATCGATCGATGTCGGCGACCAGCGTCGTAAACTGTTGCCGAGCGGTCTCTCGTCTGCCTGTGCCTTAAATGAGACACGGAAAACAGAATAAGAAGGCACGATTCGCTAACTATACGGCTTCCAGTATATAGCCAGAGTTACCACGCGTTCCGTTCCCCCGCATTCGTCTGAATCGAATGTATAGGCGAAAGAACATTACCTCGTTTACTAGGTACCTAGACGATTTGCGTCCTAAGTAGCCCCTCCTGGCGATCGTAGTTTCAGCTCTTCGGGTGGAGCATGGGTGTGGCAGCACCCCAAATTTTCCATAACCTAGCATGCCCAAATCCTAAGTTTCCCCTTTGGAAGCCCTTTGTGATATTTCTAGTAGTATATAAATATAGGAAGCCGGGCCTTTGGCCCGCTCCACAAACCTTGTCCGGTGGAGAAGGCTATGCCGTCTGGGGCAACCTATATACGTCAATTGAAAAAAAAAAATACGAAAAAAGATGCAATAGTATCAGTTGAGTACTAGAATAAAATATAGATATTCTGCCATCATGATTGAATTTTTTAAATAAACTTTTTAATCACTCGAGTCTCGCAACTTTCAGCGGTCAATGCCTGACACGTTCCGAATGTTTGCACAATATTCACAGTTCTTCTGTTATGTTTATTTATTAGAGCACGTGGTACCAAACATTCGTAGAATTACGGGAGATGTGAGGAAATAAGATTGCTATATATAAGTAAATAATACCTATATTCCTATACAACGTGGAAGGGACATACCCGTAATAAATCGAACCACGGGCTACACTAGATCACTTAAGTATAATTAAATTAAAATAACAGTCGAAAGAACAAAAAAAATTTTGAAATTCCCATACAAATCGCCCGGGCGGCTGCATACTTTTGTATGGAAAGGCCAAAATTTTTTTTTGTTATTTGGCTATTATTTTAATTTCATTTTACCTACTATAATGGTCTAGTATAGACCGTGGTTCGATTTATTACGGTTATATCCCTTCCACGTTGTATACATAAAATACCTAGTTTAGATATGACGATAAAGCTTGTATTATTTAGGGTGACTAAGCACCAGCCAAATTTTCGGAGCAAGTTCAGTCCATGATGGGAACTACTTTCCATTCAAACAATTAACGAAAATTGATAAAATGTTTTCATCCACCCATACTAAATATTTTTAATTTTTTAACATTTATCATTATAAATGTAACACTTTTCTAAAACTGAGACTATTTTTTTTATAATTTTTAAAAATTTTGTTTGATTGTGCGAGCGAGACACCCAACCAAGTGTAACGTGCCTCTCAATTTCTATTTTTAACCTCCAACGAAAATAAGGGGTGCTACAAGTTTGATGTGTCTGTGTGTCCGTCTGATGTTTGATGAAAATCAGTTTAGCCGTTCAAAAGTTATTGGGGGTTAACGCTTGAAATTCAGGAGTGTTTTAATTGGGATAAATAAATTCATTGACCTTTTCCCTTTCATATTCCCTTGCATCTAGCTATTAGGTATATTTTAAATACTAACTACCTGTCTAATTATCTCTGGTCTACCCTACGAATAATAATTCTCGTCAATGGGTCTACCCTTTGGGTTGCGGAGGACAGACGGCAGTCGCTAATCAGTAACTTCGTCAAATTACCTAGGAGCAGCGAACACCGGGCTCTGAAGCGTTACCGCTGAGGATGCAACCGGGAATACGCTCGAATTATGATGAATCAAGAATCAAATATTTATTCAGTAATCAGGCCTTCGCAGGCACTTTTACACGTCAATAATTTTAGTGAACATTACGTATAATGTTTATTTATAATATTAAATACTGAGTAGTTTTAAGAAAACGGAGGCAAGCTGACCAGTCCCTACTGGCGGCACTCGTTCACGAGTTGACGCGCGGTGTCACTAATTATTATTAAGCATTATAATATACAGGATTACAATTCTCGGAAAAATATCTAAATTAAAAATATCTGATGAAAAATTTCACCAGGAGTTTTAAACCTGATACTAATTTCCAAGTCCGGCTGTCCTGTTTTCAATCTAAAGCTCTAACATCTGTCTAGAATGTCTACCTATGCTTAGATCGACGGAACGTGGTACATACCACGAGCTAAAGGGTCACAAGACAGGCCTTACGAGACAAGACACTTAGCTACTAAACGTTGCCAAGCTTTGGGTCTTGCAACTCGTTTCCTTTTCCGTCGATCTAAGCACAGTATATATATAGCAGTAAGACACATAATACTATACTTGGTGTGTGATTGAATTACCCGAGCAAAACCAATTAATTCTTCTTCTTCCTCACCTTATCTCACTTTACGTGGGGTCGGGACAGCATGTGAGTCTTTTCTATTTTCCTCTGTCTTACAAACTAACAAACCAATTATGAACTTAATAAATTTATTAAAAATTAAATACATGAATAAACACGAGATACTTAAATTAAATGGTAGACGACTTCTGTGGCCTAATGGTCACCACCTTCTCGCCCACCACTACACTAAACGTGGCCTTTGAATCTGGCTGCCCTGGGAGTCTGTACAGTCTGCAGAGCCGCTAGACATGAAAATGCTCGGTCTACCCCATTTGGAATAAGAACGTTAACGTTAAAGATAGTGTAAGTTGTAGGCGCCAAACATGGCCGAAGTCGAAGATATTTTTGCAGCTGAATTAGGCATTAGCAGTCGATACGACCACTCTGAAAGCCTGGGAATCCATTTGCTGAAATTCAGATGCTGATTTTATTTATACATTGCTTCTTTTGTAATAATACAATTTTGACCGAGCGTTGCAAAATAGGCAATGTATATAAAATCAGGATCTAATATCAGAATCAGAATAATGACTGAATATATTAATCGTTTGAACAGGGTCTTAACCTTGTTAAAACTCAATATGTTATTGTCAGAAATGCGGTAGGTATTTATGAGTCCATCATTCCAAAAAACACAGCAGCTATAATTGCACAAGACGAGGCCTGCGTCCCATCTGTTATCACGCTCATGCATGCTGCCATCACATATGTAATTATGAAGATCCCGTTTTTAGCCGAAGGCAACCGAAACCGAGACTTCGACCGACACTAACCCTGTATGTCCAACAAGTTATTGGTAGGAATGCCCACCATTTGTGAGCCGATCATCTCAAAAAACACAGCATCTATAATTGCACGTGTAGGTACCAGCCGAGGCCTGCGTCTCATCTTTTATCACACTCATGCATGCTGTGATGCCACTTAATCGCGTTAATTTAAACAATCTCAGCGTTGCTCCAGATCGGGCGGTATTAGGAATAAAATCCTGCCCGTGATCTAAGAATATTACAAGCACGTGTGGCTGTGGAAGAAAATTACTGGTCATTTTATTCTCTTACATGGCAAAAAGGCTTGGTATAATAAAACAGGGTATTCTCGACCCACGATGACCCAAGACTACGTCACGAATGTCACGTGTTACCACTGATAGTTCTTTTCCGTAAATTTCTCAATACAATTAGTTCAAGAGTATAAAATAAAAAGACTGACTCCTTAACTTTTTTTTGGACAAATGACACAGATTGAGCTAGCCCTAAAGTAAGTTTGAGACTTGTGTTATTATGATACTTACTCAATGATACTATATTTTATAACAAATACATATATATAGACATCCAAGACCCAGGTCAATCTGAAAAAGATCATTTTCCATTTTGACCTGAACGGGGATCGAACCCGGGACCTTCGGTTTGACAGCCTGGCATGGTGACCACTAGGCCACAGAGGTCGTCTACTATTTAATTTTAGTATCTCGTGTGGCTCATCTGTTTAATAAATTTATATGTTGAATTATTAGTTCATAATTGGTTTGTAAGTTAAGAAATGCATTTTGCTTTGCATACATAGTGGCAACACTCTCAGTGTTTGATTTATACGTGTTAATGAAATAACGCAAAACCTCTCAGATGGTACCTCAGCTCATTAAACTGAAAAAAAAAAATTGTTTAACAACTTTCACAAAACCCAAAAAAAATTTGAATTTTCATACAACCTGATCAGCTGATCGAATTTTATTTTTGGCATTTTGAGCTTGACTCAAAATCTTTGATTAAAACAATTTGTTTTAATCAAAGATTTTGAGTTACACCCTGATAGGTTTTGCGTTATTTCATTGTTTGGTATATACAACTTGGAACTGGAAGGGACATACCTGTAATGAATCGAACCAAGGGCAATACTGGATTACTGTAGTATAATGAAATAAAAAACCTGCCAAATAACAAAAAAATAATTTTTCATTTCCATACAAAAGTGTGGAGCCGTCCGGGCGATTTGTATGGGAATGTCGAACATTTTTTTGGTTTTATGACCGTTATTTTCATTTCATTATATTCAGTAATCTAGTATAGCCCGTGGTTTGATTTATTACGGGTATCTCCCATCCACGTTGTATATGACAGTTTTTGTAATGCTGTAAAGTTTTCGGAATTTAAATTAAAAGTCTCGTAAAAACTCCTGTGATCAGTTGATCACAGAATGGGCCTCCCTCATTGACTTATATATTACTAGCGTAGTTGAAATCATTGGTCTACCTTCAACGCTTTATTTTACTAATTATATTCAACCCAAGATACCTAATTCTTACAGACAAAGCCGCTGTGATAGTTTTTAATAAATGTACTTGTTCAACGCAGCAATGAAATTTAAAAGCGACGCCAGGCTCCGGCGTTTTACTGTTAAACAGGCGATATAAATAGATGCGAATCTTACAGGAGAGTTATGGCCACGCCGCCGTGTTATGGTTTTCATCCGATTTATTTTTCATCTCATTTAAATCAACACTTTGATATTCAATTTTGAACGCAATCTGACTCATCTTAAATTTAAAGTTGCTTCATTTTTTATGCAATTTAGTTTAGTAAGTAGGTAGGTACCTACTTTTATTATATTAAAGATTAGTAAAAATTTGTTAGATCCATTACAAGAATCTGATACTATGATATTAGATTTTTGGATTTTGGATGTATCAGAAAATGGAAAATATTTTGAGAAATTTTTATAATTGTGTCTTTGGATTTTGGTAAAAATGTACAGAAAATGGAAAAACGTTTGGCGAAATATGAACGTAGGTAATTATGATAATTGAACCTCGCCGTAGATGCATTGCACGATCCTCTCGCCATTCAGCGGCTTGTATGCTAGAATTACCTAAAGTTAAATTCCAGTAAATATATGAAAAACGTAAAATGCGACGACTGCAGCGCATATAAAACATATATCGAACAAATATACACATTACAAAAAAATATACTTACTTACTAAAAATTTTGTACCCATCTCAATAAAAAATAAGTATCGTGACAACGATAGCAAATTATTCAAATGCTGTAAAATCAAGATATGTTTTGGAAAAAAGTCGACCATCCTGTGTACTCGGGCTATGGCAACTGTTGTCAACAACTCGAGCGAATAACCTACGGTGAGCGGAAAGCTACCTATCTGATACCTCGATTTATAAATGAAGTACCCCCCGAATTTCGGGACCAAATTAAATCTAAAAATATTAAAGTTAATTTAAAGAAATATTTTTTGGAGAATATCTGATGCTTATCTGGTTCCTGAGTAGGTATCAATCAAGTTTATTTAAGTACCGATGTTAATGATTAATACCCTAAGAGAAAACCTGCGTGGTTTATTTATTTATTTAAACTTTATTGTACAAAATACAATTTGTATAGCACAATAGGCGGACTTAATGCTAAAAGCATTATCTGACAGCCAACCTTTGGTTTATGTTCTTATGTTAAAAAAATAATTCATGTAACTATATTCTTTATATGGAAAAAAAAAGCTGCTGCCATTTGTCGCTTTGGCGTTTCATACTACTGTACTGTAGACGACTTTTTCTTTTTAACTCGAAAAATGTAGTTTATCTCCTTATCACTTGGATAAAATTACAACAAAGTTGGTTTATTCCATGGGATATGAAAAAAAAAATTGTACGACGCTCAAAGAGGTGCAATTGGTTCACAGCCTGCAATACTGTGCGAGTTTTTGAAAAATCATTCGTCATTTAAAAAAGATATTACTGCTTAAGGCCGTACCTGAATTTTCCGGGGTCCAGTGCTGCCCCCATTTAAAATAAATCATTTTAAAGAAAACGGAGACATCATTTAAAATTTTGCTACTACCAAGTCCTAGATAACCCTTCAAAGTATTTTATGAACTACTGTTTACAGTTTAAAGTGAGAACGTTAAGTTTTACAACGCACATTTGCGAAAAATGGCCACTTTTGGCAAATGTGCTTCGTAAAGCTTAACGTTCTCATTATAAACTGTAAATAGTAGTTCATAAAATACTTTGAAAGGTTATCTAGGATTTGGTAGTAGCAAAATTTTAAATAATGTCTCCGTTTTCATTGAAATGGTTTATTTTAAATGGGGGCAGCACTGGACCCCGGAAAATTTAGGTACGGCCTTAATACAATCACCTTTTTATATGAAAACTATACCAAAAAATGTATAATCTAAATTACTAGTTAATTTCGCTACACAAAAAATAATAAATATAATACAGAAAAAATAATAAATAAAACAAGGCGAAGTATTCGTCGAGAGCGAACAAAGGCCCGGACCCGTGCTCGACGCTATTTCTCAGTGTTTTATTTATTATTCTTTTCGTATTATATTTATAACTTTTTGTGCAGCGATTTTGGAATATCTTTTTTAAAGGTAAATTTAGGCCTATTTTAGAGGTATGTTTGTGATTTTTTTCTATCGAGCCAACAATGCTCAATCGTGTTTTGTAATTTTATGTAAATTTTCTGAGAAATAAACTGTTGTAGTTTATTTACAGTGATTTTTCAAAACCACTTACTATTTCTTGGCTCTGAACTGACGGGGCCTTAAAATGGCCTTAGACGATGGCGGTCTTGGTCTTAAAGTACTAGGCGCTCATGGAACACCAATAGGTCGACAATGCATCCGTATAATAATATCTGTATGCACTAGAAAATCAATATTCCAGGATGCGCGTGATAGAAGTTTTGCTGCGCATTGATTTATAGGTATTATGTGTAAGGACCTGTAGCGTCTGTCTGCTATGCAATGGATGCTACAGTGCATATCGCGCAGTGCAAGTGACTGCACGTCGTTCATCACTGCCACCCCAACCACCTCATTTTAAATAGATGTATTAGATAGAAGTGTAGGCACCTTTTTGGTCTAATTCGTCAGTTTCTCAGACAATAAATAAAAAATCACTCTGAAGTGTAATCCAATCGTCCTCTCTCTCTCTCACTCGTTTGAGTGCGTTTCCGAATTCATTGTTGTTGTTGTTATTGCTTTGAAGCCCGGTTTCGCCTTTCCGACTTTTTCTTCTTCTATCGGTATCGGTCGTTGTTAGAATGGCCACCGCTGAACAGAATCTCCATAAGAATCTTAGCACTGTGTCCTCGGACATGCCTAAAACCCCGCTTGAAACCCCACCAATACCTCCGGTGACCACTTTGCCGCCAAAGAAGCCTGTGGTGCAATTTATACCCTTCCTATTCCGGCAGTCGTATAATATAGAACCGTTGCCTGGCTACAGAAAGTGGCGCGAGGAGCTTGAATCTCATCCAAGGACTCAACTCTTTGATGCTATCCTTGGAATTCGTAAGTATCGAGGTACTGATGTCACGTACCTTACTTACCATTACCAAACTATTTTGTGAGTGTGAAAAACTATTATTTTCTATTTTATTATATATATGAAATATCGTAAAGACTTGCTAAATATTCATACAAATCTACCCTCCCAAATCAGTTTTATAGTGAACTAGCTCTTGCCCGCGGCTTCGCTCGCGTATCCCACGGGAACATTACACTTTTCCGGGATAAAAGGTACCCTATGTTACTTCTAGTACCTCCCAGGATATGTGTACAAAGTTTCATGATGATTCGTCAAGTAGTTTTTGCGTGAAAAGGTAACAAACATCCACGCTTTCACATTTATAATATTATATAATATAATAATATAATATATAATATACTAGCTTTTTCCCGCGGCTTCGCTCGCGTATCCCACGGGAACATTACTTTTTTCCGGGATGAAAGGTACCCTATGTTACTTCTAGTACCTCCCAGGATATGTGTACAAAGTTTCATGATGATTCGTCAAGTAGTTTTTGCGTGAAAAGGTAACAAACATCCACGCTTTCACATTTATAATATTAGTAAGGATATATATATATATATATATATATATATATATATATATATATATATATAATATATATATAATATATAGTATAGTATAGTATAGTATAGTATAGTATAGTATAGTAAGGATATGCTACCAATTAAGATTTTTTATGCGATTAGCAGGGGCAGAAAGGTTCTCGAATGGCGGCCACGTACTGGTAGGCGCAGCGTAGGACACCCACCTGCTAGGTGGTCAAACGACCTGAGCAAGGTTGCAGGAAAGCGCTGGATGCAGGCCGCTTCCGATCGGTCGTTTTGGAAATCCTTGGGGGAGGCCTATGTCCAGCAGTGGACTTCCTGTGGCTGATATGATGATGCGATTGGCAGAAAAAAACAATGCTCTTTAAATCAGTAGCGTTATACTATATTACTGATTTATGGAGTGCAGATTTTTTATGAATAGGTACAGAATTTAGTGTAATATATAGATTTTATAGAATAAAGGAAATAAGGTTTTCATTTCGATTTTTCTGGAGTAATTCAACAATAATTGATATATGAAAAGAATATATTTGTTTGTCTCTAACCTCATACCCACCTTATTATATGTCTCATGTATGATCAGCCGCCAATTTTCAGCTCCACCCTTAAAGAGATGACGCAGATTGGTTAACACGTTATAGTACATACATTCAAAGATTAACATCCAAGATCTTCGGCAATGTGACGTTTCCCGCCTTGATCTGGCTGGAGATCGGCCAAGTACAACTGAACTACTTAGTGGGAATAGAGGGAACCCAAGAGTAAAACTACAATAACAGTTACCAACAGTAAGTTCTAGTACATAAATAGGATGCGTCACATGCTCGCTGCACAGCAAATGTTGTAAAAAATTGATGCTTAGCGAATCCGTATGTTTAAACTATGATTTCCCTATTTTCCCCAGACACGCTCACTCGTCTTTCACTACGTTTGTACTCATATTAATGTTCGAAATTTGCAATTTCCAGCATCGCCGCCAATGTTCCCCGGGATGAGAGGCGTGCACGGGCAGATGCTGTCCAGTGGCACCCTTGGAGGACCCCCCATTCCAGGCCTGAGCGGCTTCGGGCTGTCATCGTCGCTGTCGTCGCTCCCCCCGGACCGCAAGGTGTACTCCACGCCGCCGCAGACCCTGCTGCCAGCTCTGCCATCACCCTCTACTATCACCCCCACGTCGGCTTCATCCACAACCACGTACTATGACCATATGAAATATTAGAAGCCGGTTGTGCAACGGCTCTCGACAGTGGTCACCCGTTTTCGAAATAGACGAATACGCCGTTTTAGTTTAGCATTATTTTACAAACTCTTGAAAAACATATCCAAACATAGTTGTCTAATAAATGTTCATGATTATCTAATTAACAAATTTTTCAAATTGATAATTCAGAATAAATTGCTTTTCAAAAATCTTAAACACGACAAACAAGGTGTGAATTTAAAACTTCTGTCTATAATATGTCATCCGGATTAATTGAATATTGTCCGCTTAATTTTACTATTCTATTTCGTAAGAACCGCCTACTGGCTGGAAAGATCTCTTGAGACGGTGCCTACGGCGCCGCGGCGCCTTCTTTCAAATAACTTGTCTGTCTAATCATCAAAATTCTGCTAACCATTAGTTAATTAAATAGTTTGAAAGACTATATATCAAAATCGTCTTGGTTAGCAAAATTTTAATCTCGTATCACTTAATGTTCGAATAAACAATTTATTTCAAAAGAGGGTGCCACTCCACTCGTTCGCTGCTGCTGTTGCGCTGGCTCCAATAATCTTCATTTTCGTATATAAGATGAGATCTCAGTTTAAAATCGATTCAATCGTTATATTTGCGAAGCTATAATGTATCTAGGTACATTTAGTGTTAAGAAGTGAAACAGCAACTAAGTAAAGAAAAAGGAAACAAAATGTAAACTTAAATTCCGCACTACGAGTACTTGAGTATAAGTATTCGACACTTATTAGGTACCTAACCCTAAATCAGAAAGTTTAATTTTAAAACGAGAGAAAAGTATATTATATAAGTATTTGGAACAAGTTTGAGTTGCCATAGTAGAATTAAGATCTTTTATCCAAAAGGGTGTACTTATTAAACATTCTGGTCGGGTTTCATATTCAATTTAGATTATAATATCAAATTAACGCGTCAAAAAGCCAGAGTTTAATATCCATAAAATTAAGGTACCTACTTTCAGCATATACACGAAGATGTTTCTATGAGCAGCAAAAATTCTAAAGAAAACTATTACAATATCTAACTGTCTTCGTATAAGAAAAATGTAGTAAATTTGTATGTACCTTTTCGCAATATTCAAATGTTTAGCACTAATAAGCCACCATACAGATTGATTTTTAATCATGTAGACGAACACAAGGTCATGCGGATGCCCAGCCTTAGGGCGGATTTCACCGTTGAAATAAAACGCGATCAATTGAAGCTAAACTCATTTACGCACACACTTCCACTGCTGAAAAATGCACCGTGTGTGTTTTGCCAAAGAGGAAAACACATATGGTGCTTTTTTAGCAGGGGAAGTGCTAATGGAGTTCAGATGCTACGTTTTGGATTTCACCGACAAAAACTAATCGCAGTTAACGCAAAATCATTTTTACATTCTGAACGCCCGATAATGGCCGTTTAACGCTTCTAAACGCGTTCAATCAAACAAATGTCAAAAAATGGGCGGGAAATATGATTGAAATAGGTACATACTTTTTAATTTACGCTCCGTTCCTCCACAATTCATTACCGGTTTTTAAATCAATGAGTTTTGCTTTTCCGTTGTTTATCTTTTCTGCATGTAATTAAAACTATTAAAGGATTTTTCTGCGCTTTTTGTCTATGAATTTAGGTGAACTTCGTTTTCGTAAACGCGATAAAAGTTAGCTCCGAAATGCCGGTGAAATTCATTTGACGTTAATCGAGATCAAATCAAACATTTTAACTCAGTTAATTAAACTCAGTTTTATTAAACTAGTTTTACAATGAAAACGATGAAATCCTCCCTTAATGAAACCATGGACGGACATCAAGAGGACTGACAACTTGATACAAATAAACGTACCTATTCTGCTAGAAAGCCAAAATCCGTTATTATTTGTAGATGTTACTACTATCTCGCCTGCTAGTCATACAAAGCATGCTGGGTAAGTAGCTTAAGTAGGCTGACGGTATCCACGAAAAATCACAGATGGCGCTTGTTACTTCATAGAAAATTTACGCTTACACCGCCATCTTTCCGAAATTAAGCGCCACCAATACGAAATTACCTTCTTTCCAACAAGTAACTCCATCTACAACATTTAAATTAAAAATCGAGTTACGATTCAAAGTGTATAAGTACTTTGACCTAATGATGATGACAACCTGTATAGGTTGTCATCATCATTAGGTCTTTCTAGTCTCCACTGCAGAAGCATGACCCTCTCATACTTGGCCAGAGCAGCCAGTGGATTTGGCGTACACTCTCCAAGCTGGCCAGATGGGTTGGAAAAGTCACCTAATTCCTAAATCGCCTTCTATGACATCCACGGGATGACTCGGAGTCATTATATCTGCTCTGCTGGAAACCACACGGAAATGACAGTCTTGCATTGTCCGTACATGATGAAACGCTATAGGTATCATTTTGGGCTGGCTTGATAGAGAGGCTTCAAGATGTAGATTAATCAATCTGATTAGCTTTTTTATCTGTTAATGGGATGCATCTCCGAGTATTATTAAGTACTGTCTTACAACTGCCAATGACCATACTCTAACTGGGCTTTATTATAACCCCATACTTAGAGCTTACCATGGTTCTTTGTCAAACGCGTAAACGCAACTGTTTCTTTTTCCGTAAAGCCTCATATCTATCTTTTTTGACATAAGATTAGACTCTTAATAATAGGTACATTTAAGTAATTAAATGTGAGTATAATTTAATGTTATTTATATCCAATTAGTTTTGATTTGTGATAATTCTTTAGATGATGCCTACTCGTATCTACTTACAGCTGTAACTTTGTATTTCACCAGTCAAAATGTCATGTATCTAAAGTACCTACAAGTATTACTAATTGTTATTTTTTTAAAAGTGCGAGAGGTATTTAATTATAAAATAGTAAAGCTATATAGAATTTGTTATATAAACAATTATTTAAACGTAATTAGGTTGAAAAAAGAAGCAATTTCTCAAAATTTTCAACATTTATTTTATTTATCTTTTAATGTAAATATAAAATAAAATAAGTCCTCATTTAGTGTTACATTTAGCACAAATAATTTATATTTACATAAGTACCTACAATAGTTTAGATATAGGTAGAGACGCTTGCAAAACAAGGTTATCGCATGGCTACCACGTAGATACGCACAAGACACCCACCTGCTAGGTAGTCACTATGGTCAGATGACCAGAGCAAGGCTGCAGGAAAACGCTTGATGAAGGCTGCTTTCTATCTGTGTCAGATTTTTCGAGTTGCCTACATAAAGGCAACTGAAACAGCTCAGTGACGTCATCTAGTGACAACAGTCATTGTTATATACTAGTGAACTAGGTCTGCAGGTTTCCCCAAGAGGTTTTCCTTCACCGGGAACAAGTCTTGCCTCACAGATGCTAAACCGTTTGGCCAACTTTTCGAAGGCTGGCTGTGGAATTGTGGTGAAAGATTTGTGTTATTGTAAAGAGAAGAAGGAATTAACGTAGGATTTGTTTTTTTTTGTTAAAAATTTTTAGGACATTATATCCGCACTTATTTGTCAAAGGCATTATGTTTTTTGAATCCAAGAAGTAGTTGAAGTGATCCCCTCCAAAATTATTGGCTGTAGTTTTTGAAAATGGTACAACTACAGCCAATAATACACTCAACCATAAAAATATTAAAAAAAAAACTGTTTTACTTTTACGTCTATATCTATGGTAGGAAAGAATTAGGTTTCCAGGTAACTTAGCATTTATTCTACCTACCTATTAACTAAGTATAAGCACTTTTCAATCAGAAGGCATTTTTAATTGTATTATTATCTTCCTAGATAGGTAATACTTATTTAAGTAACGATAATGATCTACAATTGTACTCATAAGCTGTTTAAGTGTAATAAAAAAAAAATTGAAAATGTACCAACTTAGTTATTTTATTTTCCTTCCATCACTTATTGACCGAGCGAAGCGTCTCAGTGTCGAGATAGGTTTTTTTTTTAAATTTTTTATTAATGGCTTGACGCTACTGCGTATTTAGCCAGGAACAAGTTAATAAAACGTAAGAAATTCTTTTTTCCTAACAAGTTACAATCAAAGGTTGGTGTAGGCCTTTGATTGCTTTAAGGGAGCTTCTGCCGACAAATCTATACGAGTCCACTGGTTTTCATAGCCGATTGAGTGGCGGACGACGCCCGAAGACGCCCACACAGTCCGCGAAACAAATATCACTACAGCCGTACTATGACTGTCCACTTTAACTATTTCACATATTGTTGATGAGCATGAGCATTTATAACACCAAACAACACCAATTTCATATTATAAAGGATACTAAAATCAATTTGCAAAATAATTTAAAGAAAACCCTTGACTTCCCGCCAAAATCTCCTTCGAGATAGGTTACACTCAAAGAAATTACATCAATATATAGTATAATCTAGGACTATGAGTAATAATCTCAAAAAAAGAAATTTGAAAATAAACTTAACGCCACAGACATATAGCTTATATTTCCATAATGTTACCTTCTTCTTTAACTTAAGAGCTTGCTCTTGTCGGTGCTTTTCACTAAAAATGTTGTTGTTGTTGTTAAAACAACAACTAAAAATGTAGGTACCTAAAGTTGTAGGCGTCAATTTCTCGCAAAATGCCAGTGCAATAAAGTAGAAAGGAACACCTACAATTTTAGGTATCTTCTTTGGGAACCGCTTTGCCACTTCGTAAGCATTCTAGAATGTATATACAAAGTGGAAGTGACATACCCGCAATAAATCGAACCACGGGCTATACTAGATGACTAAAGTATAATGAAATTAAAATAACAGTCAAAAAACAAAAACAAAATTCGACATTCCCATACAAATCGCCCGGATGGCCGCACACTTTTGTATGGAAATGGCGAAAATTATTTTGTTTTTCGGCTGTTATTTTAATTTTATTATACTACTAGCGGCCCGCCCCGGCTTCGCACGGGTATTTAAGCTCATCGTAAGAACCATCCTCGTCTCTCAAGGAATACCTATTCTAAAAAAAGAATTAGCGAAATCGTGGTACGTCGTATAGACCGTGGTTTAATTTATTGCGGGTACCTATGTCCCTTCCACGTTGTATAACGTCTAACAAAATAAACTGTAACTATTTCAAGGGTGGATTCAGTCCACGATACTGAACAACTTTCCCTAAGGAACATATATCGAAATATGAAAAAAAAATACTTTTCATACAAACTCGGATCAACTGATCGGTCAACTTTGACCGGTCAAAAAATATTTTTCATATTTCGATATTTGTTCCTTGGGGAAAGTTGTTCACTATCATGGACTGTATTCACCCTTAAAATAGTTTCAGTATATTTTGTTAGATCCTGTATATTGTTTTGGTTACACTTGACCTTATAATTTACTTTTTAGGTTATGTTGTTGGAATGAATAAGTAAATTATACTTAATTTATTAAAATTCATTTTATTATTAAAATACATTTATTTTTTCACACTGGTTAAGCTAATTACATTTAAAATTATATAATTTCAAAATCAAAAATTTCTAAAATATTTTATTTCTTCACAATCGCAACAGAACCACAATCTTAAATAATAAAAAATAAAATAATAAAAACCAAAAATAAAATAATAAAAACCGTAAATCTATCTCATTATTGGCCGCTGTTTCCGCTTGGGGCCTTAGGATCCGCCGAGATCCCGTCACGCGGCAAGAGGATTTCGTTGAGCATATCCGGGAGCATAACCTGAAATTAAAGTAAATAAATCTTTATTGATCAAAACATAATAGGTTACATGCAAAGGTAAACAGCGGCTGCCATCCTACACTATAAGTATTGACTCGATCAACATAATTTTACAACAAAAAAGCACAATTAGTACCAACTTAACAAAAAACTAAATTCACGGTTTTTATTTATGATGTAAGCCGCCTTTTGTTTACTCATCAAATATTTATTTTATTTTGTTAATATATTTCATTATTGAAAGTTAATTTATACTTTTTTTATAACGAAAAACATACACTGTGGCTGTGGTAATAAAGTCGGTTAAAAGTACGATTTATAAACAAAAGTATTCTTATTTTGAGTACTGGCTGGCAAACATCGCATGCCGGTGGCAGAAAGAAAAAATATTAAGTGATTGGGCGTAAGATCAAGAAAGGATGTAGATTGGGCATTCTGGAATGGTAGCGGAACGATGTTTTGTGATTTACATATGTCAAAATTATGAAAAATACTATAATACCTACCATCTATCTTAATATGGTTGTAGAAAAAGTATTGCATGCAACAGTATCAGTACGTCAAAAAATATGCGTGGCGTCATATTTTTTACATTACATGGAACACTCATAAACAACTTTTGCATAAAATACTATTATCGACTAACATAACATTTTCTGCATCTTCATAAGACCAAAATATAAAAAAATTGAATATTCGTTTTTGGGTTTCCGTACCAAAGGAACCCTATCTCTGAGACCCCTCTGTTTGTCCGTCTGTCCGTCTGTCGAAAAACCGCAAAACGATGTACAGAATTTTATTTCATGTCTGAGTCATGTCAGTTTAAGTTTAGGTACTGATTTTTTTTTTAATTGAAAGAGGAAATTAAATAACTTCCTCTTCGTCTTCTGCATCATATTTTCTGCAAATAAAAAAGCAGCATTAAGATACAATAAGAGTGAAAAGCGCTACTTTTCTATTTTTTTCAGCCTCTGATTAGTTATGTTTTAGATTTCGTTTTTTACCGCTCTTTTATTTGCAGCAAATATGAATAAGACGAAGAGAAAGACATTTGATTTACCCTTTCAATAAAAAAAAATCAGCACCTAAGTATCGATAAGTTTAAAAATTATGAATGTAAAAATTTTTAATAGAGAAAAAAAATTAAAAAATTCGTTAATGTTATTATTTTTAAAATTGCCTTTTTGAGGTTCGAACTATAATAAACTCACATTAAACTACATTTGGCGGATGTTTTACAAAAAATTAGCCGTCTTCTACTTGGAGGAGCCCAAACTTGGTATGTTTAGAAAATATTTCATGGCTTTGTAGAAAACAGATGGCAGTAAGGTCATGGTGTAGTATATTTTTAGAATCGGCTCATGAAGCCCTTTAATTTCATATAACACAAGAAAAGCTCCAAAAAATTTTTTTCAATTACCGTACATAAAATTGATGACGTCATTACTGCCCTCCCTATGGGAATATTTTTTAAAAACTACCGCTCAAAATGATTGCTTAAACCTAAAGTACCCGTGTACCAAATGGCTATTCTGTACATCGATTTTTTTTTAACGTAGCTCGACCACTTACGACAGTCAGAGCCTGAGATCATAAGTCCAATAGTCTGTTGGACGATATTTAAAATAAACTATAATTTCTTGGCATCCTATCAAATAAGAGCATATAGAAACATATTGCACTTAAGAGTCTCCTTACCCTAGACCAAATCCGAGTTTCCCATACAAACGTAGTCTACGTTTTTTTTTGAAACGACATGTCAGATTTCGGTAAAAATTTGTAACTTTAAAGAAATTGCATATGTCTAGGGTTATAATTTGTTTTCAAAGTCAAAATATGAACTTGAAAGAAAATATAGTGCATTATATCATTTTTGACCATCAGTATGGAAAAGTTTTACACCCTTATATTTTCTTTCAAGTTCATACTTTGACTGTGAAACCCAATTACAACCCTAGATATATGCAATTTCTTTAAACTTACAAATTTTTACCGAAATCTGACATGTCGTTTTAAAATAAAACGTAGACTACGTTTGTATGGGAAAGTTTAGGGTAAGGGGGTTCTTAATTATTTTATAAATAATACATGGTCTTTACGAAATTTATAAATAAAATAACAATTTTTTTTATCTATGACGGAAACGCCTTATGAATGGTTTCTTCTCCGATGACGTCCCACAAAAGTAGGTATACGTAGTGTTTTGACTGACTTTCTATAACCGCGTATTACCTGTGTGTGACGTCATCTGACAAAAAACCGTTTTATTCGCAGTTGTGGAAATTTTAACTTCAAAATTGATTTTAATTTATTTAACTTTATAACAAAAAATGTAACAGGCGGACTTAAGGCCTAGGGCCTTTTCTACCAGTCGACCTGCAGGTGGTGCTGATAAAAGCAAATTTTGGACGATTAGGTAGTACATTCAAATTAACTATTTCACCATAATTAAACATTTCATTGATAATACAATAGATATCCTAGAAATATCAATGTACCTATTGTGCTTATTATGTAATAAATAATTATTATAAAATAACGATTTCTCAAAATTAGTCAAATAGCGTAGGTATAAGTAGACAGTTAGCCGCATCGCCTATTAACATAATTCAGATTCTAGCTAATTCCTTCAATCGGCTTTTACGATCTGTGCGGGAAAAGAAAGGTACATAGGTACTAAGTAATTTTCTTTTCTCCTACACCTTTTTATTAATAAGGGAACATACCTTTTCTTGCACATCCCTGGGTAAGTATTCGTAGCAGAAACGGTAGAAGTCGAAGTGTGTGCGCACGATTTTTAGCTGGGCCATCTCGTGCTTGAGAACCTCCACCGCATCGCTCGGCGCCACGGTGTGTTTGCGTACCTCCTTTGTGAAGTCGTATAAGGTCTCTACGAGTTTCCTTGCGAGGCCTCTTGCTTTATTGCCGTATCTAGAAAACATTTAGTCCTGAAGCTACAGTAATCGATAGCGACGCAACGAGTCTTTTTAACCCTTTCACCGCGAGAATCAGTTGTCGTGCTCCCAGCGCGAGGAATTGTGAATATCCATAGTTTTTGGTCGGATAAATCCGACGCTCGCGAAAAGGGCACAAAAATGTTTGTCGGATTAATCCGACGTTTGCGGTGAAAGGGTTAAAGAGCTGAGAAGAAGAAGAGACAATATATGAGTCTAGCGTAAGGACTAGGCTAACAGCGCGAAGAAATGGCAGCATCTCATTGACCCATAAAAGTCAGTTTTGGGACCAACGCGAGTTAGTCGTCCTCGGTTCGCGGAAGAGTTCATTCGTTTTTGTTTCATACTTGTAAATGCCATAAAAATGCCTGGTTGCGCATTTAAGGGCTGCAAAAACTATGATATAGGTTAAAAAAGTAGGTATATGAAATATTGTCACCGGGAAGTTACTTAACTGTTTGTTATAATTAAAATACTAAGGAGTTTTAACGCGATAATTTAACAACCGAATAGCGGCCATGTGCGTTCAGGAGCATCGGCGGCGTCGCGCCCTAAGTGACAACAGCGCATGCGCTGTGGTCGCTCCGGGCGCGACGTTGAATTGTATGAAGACATTTTATGCAAAATGTTCCGATGGGCTTATACTTTGAAATCATTGAACAAGACATTATAAACTTTAAGGTTGCTACACACTTATCTGATCGGCATAGCCGGGCAGTAAAATCGAATATACATTTATATAGATAAATGTTCAGAAAAAAGTGATATATTTAATTTGGGTTGGCTTTGTTGTTCCACAGGTACTACCGAACTGACAATGCTGACTCGAATCTCTCGTGTGTAACAAAGTACAATGTCTTATGATATATCACGTTCATTTAGTATTTCAAGCGTTTCTAAATATCTTATAACATAAAGTTTTATAAACCTATCATCAGCATCATCATCATCAGGTCTTTTAGTCTCCACTTTTATAAACCTTTATTACAATAGAAAACGTTTAAGCCTCAAACTACAGCGACGCGACGCGAGTTTAATAACAACATCTTGGTAAAATGAACGCGGCGCGGTGGCTTGCACCCACTGATCCATGGTCTGTTAAATTGTTTTAAAATAATATAAAAAACAATTTATAAAAATACTTACTTGGCCGCCAATTCGTTTTCCAAGTACGTGTAAAGTCTCTTGTTTATCCACGGAGCGTTCCTCGGCTTAAAACACTTCGGTGGCTTGGCTTTCATGTCTTCTACAAATTCTTGTGGCAATTCATCCAGAGGGATCGTAGACTTGACCGTTTTCTTTGGTTGTTGCGCCGGTTCTGTGACGCGCTTTAGTCCGGAGGATCCAGATGGGACGTTGAAGTCGTTTAAAGAGTCTCGTGTGGCAAGTAGCCTTGCAGGGGCTTTGAGACAGTTTCTTACTTTCTCTTCCTGTAAAAAAATATTTATGATCAAACATGAGGACTGAAATACTTTTAAATCTTTAGGAATTGGGAATGCATTTTTGAACTCAGTGTGCCATCAAAAGTTGGGTGTGTTTGTTTTTAGTGTGTGTAAGTGGCCAACACTAGTGCGCGATTGTATAACTCTGGGATATGAACAAAAAAAGTTAAAAATTAAAGGGGGTCGTCATACAAAAAACGTGTTTTTTAGCGTTTTAAAACATTGTACGGTGGTACGGAACCCTTCATGTACGAGTCCGACTCGCACTTGCCCGTTTATTTTTCTATTTTTGTGTAAAAATCTTAATGCGGTTCACGGAATACATCTACTTACCAAGTTTCATCAGTATAGTTCTTATAGTTTCGGAAAAAAGTGGCTGTGACATACGGACGGACAGACAGACAGACATGACGAATCCATAAGGGTTCCGTTTTTTGCCATTTGGCTACGGAACCATAAAAAGCTCTTGTCAGGTATGCACCAATAGTCGGTTCAACCTGCAACCTAAGCTTTTAGAAGTTGATTTTTAGGGTTCCGTACCCAAGGGGGCAAACGGGACCCTATTACTGAGACTGTCCTTCTGTCCGTCTGTCCGTCTGTCCGTCTGTCCGTCTGTCCGTCTGTCCGTCTGTCCGTCTGTCCGTCTGTCCGTCTGTCCGTCTGTCCGTCTGTCCGTCTGTCCGTCTGTCCGTCTGTCCGTCTGTCCGTCTGTCCGTCTGTCCGTCTGTCCGTCTGTCCGTCTGTCCGTCTGTCCGTCTGTCCGTCTGTCCGTCTGTCCGTCTGTCCGTCTGTCCGTCTGTCCGTCTGTCCGTCTGTCCGTCTGTCCGTCTGTCCGTCTGTCCGTCTGTCCGTCTGTCCGTCTGTCCGTCTGTCCGTCTGTCCGTCTGTCCGTCTGTCCGTCTGTCCGTCTGTCCGTCTGTCCGTCTGTCCGTCTGTCCGTCTGTCCGTCTGTCCGTCTGTCCGTCTGTCCGTCTGTCCGTCTGTCCGTCTGTCCGTCTGTCCGTCTGTCCGTCTGTCCGTCTGTCCGTCTGTCCGTCTGTCCGTCTGTCCGTCTGTCCGTCTGTCACAGGGCTCTATCTCTTGAACCGTAATAGCTAGACACTTGTTTCACCGATTACGTATTACTGTGGCCGCTAACAACAAATACTAAAAATAAGAAAAAGCTCAAAATTTAAGGGGTAGTCATACAAGAAACGTGTTTCTTCAGCGTTTTAAAAAATTGTACAGTGGTACGGATCCCTTCATGTACGAGTCCGACTCGCACTTGCCCGTTTATTTTTCTTATCTTGTCTTACTTTAAGTAGAAGAAAAAAAATCAACTTACCGGGTTCTTCCTCTCCTCCATGTTCTTTTTCTTAATATTATGAAATTTCGTGTCCACAGTCGTCCGCCGCATTCTCTTCGAAACGTCATGCTGGTCTTTATACTCATGAACATCTCTAGTATCCCCGGGAAGTTCAGTAGAGTTAGCTTGCGGCACACCTACATCATTCGCGGTAAACGCCGGATGTCGCAACAAAGCCTTCAACGATTTCCTAGGAGTAGATTCTCGACCGTTGGTTTTCCGTAACGTCCTTCGCGTTGTTCTGTGATGATCCCAACTTGAGCCCTCTGCGCTTGAGTTTTGAGTGCCTTCTGAAAACTCTGTGCTTCCTCTGAGCGGCAATAAACTAGGTGTTATATTTTGACTTTCCATTATACTAGTCTTTCTATTACTTGTGCAACTGATAGTAAATGATTTCATTTCATCTGCTGTGTCCTCTAGCTTATCATTTTCCTCTGTTTTAACTAGAACGTCGCTTTCAACTTCTTGACATTCATTAATTATTTTCTTATTAGCACTCCGGATTCCGAGTGCTTCTCTATTCTCAGGTTCCTCTTCACTTTCCGAGGCAATAAAATCAGCAAAGTTATACTTCCTTTTCACTTCTCCTGCTTTGTTACCAGCACTCGGAAATGCGAATACTTTTGCGTCAATTACGGGTTTATTATTATCATCCGAGGAATAAAAATCAGTACATTTCAAAAGTCGGGCTTTGAACTTGCTGTTTTGTTGATTTTCTTTTTGAGGAAATAATTGACGCCGTTGGACAATAATGCTGCTGATTGACTCGCCATCACTGCTATCTGAATTTGATTTTTTTAAACCTAGTAGTTGGACAACATTCAGTTTGTGAACTTGAATGTCATCTTGAGTGAATAGTTTACAACTGAAACAATATAAAAAAAAAATATTAATTTTTTTTCGCATAATTGAATTTGGGTAGTTCCCTTTATGTCACAAATCTATGAAAGTAGTGAATTAGAAAAAGTAAAGAAGTAGAGTAAAATAGAATGGTCTTTGGCATCGGATAATTTTATCTATTATATTTACAGAACAATATGGCATCTTATGTACTCGTTATATGAATATATTCAAAATTTGCTTTAATCAGCACCACCTATAGGTTGACTGATAGATAAGGCCATGGGCTTTAAGTGTGAGGCCTGCGGTTCTGTGCGGTTGGCTTAAAACACCAATCCACGGTAGAATGAAAAGTATGCATCACGCACAACTGGTTTAAGAGATTTATATCTACAGCTGAAAAAAAGGTATTTACCTGAAAACTTCAAGATCCTTCCAAGATTCCTCAAACTTATTGTCAGCTGCTTCCTGTATGTCATTTTCTAGAGCCTCCATGATATCTCTAGATGAGTCATTTAGTTTCTTCCACCAGCTGTTGCCTGCAATAAGTTATAATATTAAATTGCTTTCAAAGAGCAATGCAATTGGAATGTTTTTAATTTTCTTAATTAATTAGGTATGACTCAGACTGACTGGCTCAAATCAAGGCGCCGTGTCTGTCAGAGCGCACACATGCCGCAGCAGCCGATCTCGTGCCGACGGAGCTGTACAGCCGTCGCGAAATGTGAACAGAGATGACCTGCTTAACTTGCATGCAAATGTGAACTGTAATTCCAGTTTACACATTTCAATTTAATTTACCGAATTGTAAAATGCCATCCGGCCAGGCCCGATGCAAGCCGGTCAGTCTGAATCGTACCTAATTAATTAAGAAATGGTGGACTGGGGAAAAGAAAAAAACTTAGAATGTACCAGTTGCTTTTGGGAATTTGGGAGGGAATGGGTGAAAATGCAAATCATGTTAATAATAATATAGGCGATGCGGCTAGCAACCCATCACTATTTTGATTATCTTTTTTCCACCTTCTCGACCACCATCATGCTAAAAGTGGCCTTTGAGTCTTGCGACCCTAGACTCTATCTACATAGAGCCGCAGAACCCAAAATTCTCTGTCTACCTATGGTGTAACCATGTGCTTACTTTCGGGCTCTTCAATATCAGTGCTATCAGTCAGCATAGGGCTAGACGTTGGGAACTTTATGGGAGACAAGCCAAAAGAATCCATATAGTCCTTGAAGTTCCGAACTGGAGGAGATTCGCATGGAGGTGTTAGATCTCGCTGAGCAACCCACGCCGCTCGATCCACGGGGTTTGTGGTACCTGTAAAGATGAATTTTATATTGGCTGTTTTTTTTGGTTTAAGGTTTGTGAAAGAACAAGTAAAAGAACGATTTCAAATTTGAATCGATGTGGGGTTTTTGTTTGTATTTTTGAGACAGTCTGAAAATTTATTTTATGATGGGAATCATGATAGAATTTTGATATAGTTTTTGTGGTCATTCTAAAATGAGTTAATATGTATGTGACTTAATATGTAAGTTTAGTGAAAACTTGGGAATCTGAAACATGAAATATATATTCAAAAGAGAATCTCATGATGTTTTTATGAAATATATATCAGAAGATAATTCCAACAGGGGAGCGAGAATCATGTCCGAAGAAAATTTTAATATCAATTTAAGTAAATTGAATACAGAGATGGAGTATTTATGAGCACAACGATTTAGTAAATTCCTGTTCCCTTATGTGTATAATAGAGCTGTCAAAGCCTGTGACATAAAATTGTGCTCAGTTTTCGAAGCTAAAAAACGAATATTCAATTTGTTAATATCTTGGTCTTATGAAGATGCAGAAAATGTAATGTTAGTTATGTGATATAGTGCTGGTATTTCTGCTGTTCAGCTTAAATTGTAAGACACACTGGTTTTTTTTTTCTTTTTTAGTAGATTTAACTATTGTAATGCCGCATTAGCCGTGTAATAGTTGTGTATTTTAATATGAACTAATTGTTTGATTTTGATACCCACGATACAGGCCTAGCCTAGTGTGGGATCGCAGTGTTTACATTTTGCATGTTTCCTTTTATGATCAATAAAGATTTGTTATTATTATTATTATTATTTATGTGGAAGAAGCGTATTAACTTACTGCTTACAGCAAAAGATTGGGATATAGTTTTGAAAGGTGATAAAGAAGCCAAAGATTTTATTAAAAAAAGATTATTTTCTGATAAACACACTTAACGATAAATATATAAGCAATGTTACTACCTGTGAGATTGCAAAGGAGATGCTAGGCAACTAGGGGCTTTGATATCCGCAAAGCCCCTAGTCGCCAAGCGTTTAAGAGTGCCGTGCGCGCTCATTATCTTTACAGATTGTCATAGAGTATTATAAATATTTATGTAGTCTATGTAGGGTTTATGAATTTATAAAATATTTCTGTATTGTTGTACGAGAGAGTCTATGTATGAATGTATATAAAATGAAAGTAACTTAAATGTAAGTTTTAGGTACATTTTGAATACCTAATTGTTAACGTGCCATAGCGTCCAAAATTTGCTTTTATTAGCACCATCTGTAGGTTGATTGGTAGAAAAGGCCCTGGGCCTTCAGATAAATATAAAAAAAAAATGAATGCTGGATGAACTGGATAGGATCTTCTAAGGAACTGATCAAACGCAGATGTGTCAGTTGATGGAAGAATTTTACAATAATGAATTTAAAATCAGCGATATAATGATAGATATTAGTAATTTTGACAATTTAGTAACGTAAATAAGAATTTTCCGGTTTTGACATGACAGATATGCAAGTTAAAAAATTTAATTTCAATTTAAAGATTAACAAATAATGATTGTAAAATTGTATTTTTCAGAAACAGCTGTGAGGTACGAGATGCATTCAGCAACATCTGTTACTTTACCGGTGTGAGAGGCAGTCACGGACTGTTCTAAGAAAGGCTGAAGCTGCAGAGGTAAGCTTAACACAGTAAACATAGTTAATAGTTTAAAATGTTGGCATCGCGCTTTAGGCAAAGAATATATACACTACGCGAAAAGAAACGACACTTAAGTATGTGTGTATGTAAAATCACTTGCGGCTATGTGTGGGTGGCTGGATGCGCGGGGGCCTTGAGAGGCGCGCGGGGCGTAAACGAGCTTTCGCTGACTGGATTTGGCCGAGGGCTGGTACCTAGTTCGCGTCTCTCTCACGCACCGCACGATACTCCATTTCGGTTTGGTATCAACCCTTGCGTTACGAGCTCCGAGCTCAAGGTCACAGGCGTTCGAACTCTCACGTACAAGGAGTGTCGCCGCTGTGCTTTAGGTCATACCCCAATTTCGAAAACGAAAAGGCAACAAGGAGATGGATAGATAGCTACTATTTTAATTTGCTCTTCCACCAATTAACCTACTGCTCAAAGTAAATGTAGCCGTTGGGTCTTAAAACACTGGGCTGCCTACCACGTAAAAGATAGTGGTGAAATATATTATGTATCTACTTACATTCAGGCTCTTCAATATCAGTGTCATCATTCAGCACAGAGTTGTTGTTTATTGGAGACAAGCGAAAAGAATCCATAATCGTGTCCCTTAAGTTCTGTATCGCTCGAATTTCGTCGCATGGAGGCGTTAGATGATCTTGCTGGGGAACACACGCCGCCCGGTCCATGGGGTTTGTGGTACCTGTAAAAATGAATTTTATATTGGCTGTTTTTTGGTTTAAGGTTTGTGAAAGAATGTAATAGACGATTTAAAATTTGAATCGATGTAGTTTTTTAATTATTGATTGATTACACAGTCTGAAAATTGATTTTATGATGGAAATTTAATAAGTAGATAGTTTTTTATATAGTGTTTGTGGTCATTGTGCTCAGTTTTCGAAGCTAAAAAACGAATATTCAATTTGTTAATATCTTGGTTTTATGAAGATGCAGAAAATGTAATGTTAGTTATGTGATATAGTGCTGGTATTTCTGCTGTTCAGCTTAAATTGTAAGACACTCTGGTTTTTTTTTCTTTTTTAGTAGATTTAACTATTGTAATGCCGCATTAGCCGTGTAATAGTTGTGTATTTTAATATGAACTAATTGTTTGATTTTGATACCCACGATACAGGCCTAGCCTAGTGTGGGATCGCAGTGTTTACATTTTGCATGTTTCCTTTTATGATCAATAAAGATTATTATTATTATTATTTTAAAATGAGTTAAGGCCATACTTGAATTTTCTGGGGTCCAGTGCTGTCCCCATTTGAAATAAATTATTTGAAAGGAAACGGAGATATCATTTAAAATTTTGTATCTACCAAGCCCTAGATGACCCTTCAAACTATTTTATGAACTACTGTTTAGAGTTTAAAATGAGAACGTGGAGCTTTTCTTCGCACATTAGCCAAAAGTGGCCTTTGCAAATGTGCAAAGAAAAGCTTCACGTTCTCACTTTAAACTGTAATCGTTTACAAAAATGAATTTAAAAACAGCGATATAATGATTAATATTAGTAATATTGAAAATGTAGTAATGAAAATAAGAGTTTAAGGTTTTGACATGACAGTTTTGCAACTTAAAAAAAATATATTTCAATTTCAAGATTAACAAATAATGATTGTAAAATTGTATTTTTCAGAAACAGCTTTGAGGTACGAGATGCATTCAGCAACATCTGTTACTTTACCGGTGTGAGAGGCAGTCACGGACTGTTCTCCGTGAGGCTGAAGCTGCAGAGGTACCTTATGCTGTGTGAGGTATGAGGTCAGTCGAAGTAAACATAGTTAATAATTTAAAATTTTGGCATCGCGCTTTAGGTCATACCCCAATTTCGGAAACGAAAATTGATATTATAAATATAAATATATAGATATAAAGGGACAAATTATATTAGATATTAAAGGCAACAAGGAGATGGATAGATAGATACTTCGATAGATAAATCGTTTATTTGTGAAAACTGCACATACTTACTCACACACAAAAAATAAATGAAGGACATTATGTTATTTACATACAGATTTTATAGCGATGCGATGTGTGTATGTATACTGCAGCAGCACAAAAAGGTCGTAGGCTCAGCTAAAATATTGCTCAAGGAGCAATGGGCTGATTTTCAGCGCGTTGCTATCTATACTAATATTATAAAGCGGAAGAGTTTGTTTGTTTGATTGTTTGTTTAAACGCGCTAATCTCAGGAACTAATGGTCCGATTTGAAAAATTCTTTTTTTGTTGGGTAGTCCATTTATAGAGGAAGGCTTTAGGCTATATAACATTACGTTCCGACAACCACGCGAACGAAGTCGCGGGCACAGCTAGTAATTTATAATTGTTATAATCTTCGGTAGGTGCAAGTGCGATCATTTGTGAAGATTGTTAGATTGGTATACGTGTTAAATACAATAAAAAGAAACATACTACTGGACATATAGATACACAATAGATACATATAACTACTTAAGAGGGCGCCTGATGCTGATAATCTAAATTTTGTTCCCGCTTTCACGCACACAAATTTACTCTAGCCGGGGACGGAAGAAACGCGGCATGTCAATGAGGCTGGTTTACGCGTTTCGCGTTTTTACAAAGAATATTTCATAGTTATTTAAAAAATAAGACCTATGATGACTGCCTTATGTTTAATACATTATAATCCAAAGTTACAAGGGCTAATTTATTGTATTTCTTGAATACCTACTAGCCGCTTTAGTATAATTCGGAGGTGATTTAGAGGCAACTTCACAGTTTTTTTCTTTAGAGAAAATTTTAAGCAATCGTGTTTTTGAAACATAATGTTCCCGAACTTTGCTGTGTTTTTCAAAGTGGGTAGGTATTTCGTTAACATTGATAATATTTAAGATCGCTCTAAGTACTATCAGTACAAAAATATAAATGTGGGTGGGTACGCGCGTTGTAAAAAAATCAATGTGTGCCGCTGACAGTACACAATGGACTGCGAAGTTTGCATCAAGGCTAAGCCAAAGAATAGATACTATATAATACTCCGTACAGAAGTCTCACTCAATTCAAAAATTCAAAGAAATATCTACTTAATGTGGTTAGCGATATGGTTTAATTTAGCTTAAGTCACAACTCAGCACCTTTTCGTTTAGATACCTAGACATCCATTGCAGGCCAATTTCATTCTTATTACTCTCGGGGGTGACGCTCAACAGGGAGGGGGAGTTCCCTCCCCAGCAGCGAGATCTATGTAATGTCGATGCTCCCCGGTTAGATAAAATTAATTGGAATAGATAAAATTTTACTTGGGTCTTCAATGAATATATCCTGATACATAAATATATATTACCTACCTACTACATTAATTTTGCCAATTTTTAAGCTAGAATGACTCAACTAGTCAGGCTATGAGATGGGTCGAAACATAATAGCGAAATTAAAATCGAGAGTCTAAGTCGAGGGTCGAACCTGGACTGACCTGGATGAGAGCACGAGGAGAGTCAACAGTGCGCGGAAGAAGGGCTGTGTGGGATGATGATGGTGTAGTAGGTACTATACTGGAACTTTTTGGCGATTTGGGACCCTGCCCCATGCCCTTCAAATACGGTCTACCTACTGGATTCACAATTTGCAATACCTATAGGTATACTATGCGTGTTTTTAAAAAAAATACTGTAATTAAACTACTACAGTTTATTCCTCAAAAAAATTGCATAAAAATCTTAAGGCCGTACCTGAAATTTCCGAGGTCCAGTGCTGCCCCCATTTAAAATAAATCATTTTAAAGAAAACGGAGACATCATTTAAAATTTTGCAACTATCAAGTCCTAGATAACCCTTCAAAGTATTTTATGAACTACTGTTTACATTTTATAATGAGAAATTTAAGCTTTACTACGCACATTTGCCAAAAGTGGCCGTTTTTCGCAAATGTGCGTAGTAAAGCTTAACGTTCTCACTTTAAACTGTAAACAGTAGTTCATAAAATACTTTGAAGGGTTATTTAGGACTTGATAGTTGCAAAATTTTAAATGATGTCTCCGTTTTCTTTGAAATGATTTATTTTAAATGGGGGCAGCACTGGTACCCGGAAAATTTAGGTACGGCCTTAAGGCCGTACCTAAATAAAGCTTAACGTTCTAATTATAAACTGTAAACAGTAGTTCATAAACTACTTTGAAGGGTTATCTAGGACTTGGTAGTAGCAAAATTTTAAATGATGTCATCGTTTTCTTTGAAATGATTTATTTTAAATGTTGGCAGCACTGGACACCGGAAAATTTAGGTACGGCCTTAAGGATTTTCTACAGACAATAGCTAAAACACGATTGAGCATTTTTGGCTCGCTAAAAAAAATCACAACATACCTCTAAATTTGCCTAAATTTGCCTTTATAATACATATTACTATTTTATACAATCACCTTGTTTAGGATATTGTGGGTGTCTGTAGAAAAGCCTTAAGATTCTTATGTAAAATTTTTGAGGAATAAACTGTAGTTTAATTACAGTGATTTTTTAAAAACACAGTTTTCTTGGCTCTGAACTGGCGGGGCCTTAGTAGGTACCTATGTTACAGAGCAAGCAGAGTTAATTTCACATATTGTAGTTAGTTGCTATTTACAGATCCTATGGTAGGTTCAGACTAACCGGCTCACACCGGCCCGGACCGGCCGGCATTTTATAATTCGGTAAAAGACATTGAAACTTGTAAATAGAAATTGAAGTTCATATTTTTGTCATATTCACATTCCGTAAAGGCCGACCGGGACTAAAAGGAATATGATTGTCATAATGTTAACTCGCCGCCGACTGCCGAGGCATCCGTTCCGGCCCGGGCCGATGCGACCCGGTTGGTCTCAAACGTGCGGAACGTGCCTAAGCTAAGACGTTGTCAATTTTTTTCAAATGATTTTGAGGCAAAAGTACGGTTATTCAACTTGTTTAGAGTACAATAAATTATCGTTCATTAACTACCTACCTACCACTTTAAAAATCTTTATCGTTTATCTCTATAATTATAAACTAGGTAGGTACATGTAGGTAGTTTAAAAGTAACATCAGATACATTATTTATCTTAGAATCTTCGATCATATAATATAAGACATATGATCGAAGCTCAGAATATACATACAGAAAGAAAGAAGTAAGAAAATTCGTTTATTTGGTAGACATCACATACTTACACTTTAGACACACATTAAAGTCTATCTAACAAAATGGCCTCCGCTGGTCGTCCGCGGACGCCATTTAAATAAGTACGAGTAAGTATATATAATATTTAATACAATTAATTAAATCTTACACATAGGCACATAATTGAAAAAGTAGGTATAATAGATGTATAAAAAACGGATGACTATTCAGAATAGACGAAATAAGCTGCGAAATTTAGGATCTTTGGACGTTAAGGATGTATGATATAAAAATAATTCTACTTACCTGAGTTATCCATGTTTCAATTAGGTAATATTAAGAAACAGAAAAAAATATTTAACAATTACTTATCACTTTGGAAAAAGCAGATCGGCACAAGCCAAATGAAGCCAACGAGTGCAATGCCACCAATGCCACGCAACGGGGTTAAAATTTTTTCCACTTAAAGCAATTCATCCGGAAGGTAGGTCTGTGATCAGAAAATATTTCCTTACCCGCATTCGTTGCAGAAAACCAGATTCTCAAAAAAATTGGCGAGAAGATTGCCGCACGAAAAAATTAAATACCGATACTTTACCGGTTTTTATTTTTGTTCACTTTAATCCTTATCTTCTATAGGTAAGTATATATAAAAGTGAAAATCACTTACTCATCACGAAATCTCGAAAACTACTTAGCCAATGAAGATGAAATTTGGCAGAAAGGTAGATTGTGACTAGGAGACGTCCGCTAAGATAGGATTTTTGGAAATTCCATCCCTAAGGGGGTGAAATAGGGCGTAATTTTTAAAGTGAGGCACATGAAATTTTTAATGTAATATTAGTAGTTAATAGAAAATAATATTGCATTTATTAAATTTTGAAAATTACATCCCTATAGGGATTAATTAATTATTAATTACATCCCTAATCCTATGTGTAAATGAAACGGGATAGGTAACAATCATTCTTAAAATAGTGCGAGGAATTAATGCTGGCACGATGCGTAAAACACAATCAGCATAATATATAGAACTTCAAGAAGATATATACTCCCAAGTGGATCGATAAAAGTAAGTGAGGTTCTATATGAATGAAACTTTAAATATCAGCTTCGGGCACTTAATTTCACTTCGCCGGCCTTCTTTCTTATTGGCCTATACTTGTAATTGAAAATTATTGTTTAGCCTAATTGTATTACTGCACAATAATAGGAAAGCCTTACAATTATAGGCTCTAATTTTAGAATCTCTATTATTAGATGTCCTAAAATCGTTTGGCTTTTATTTCTTTAGACGTAACGATAACCTCGTACCTATAACCATGTTTGAGACAATTATTTCCGCGACTACAAAGATGGCAGATCTTTCAAAAATATGCTCAAACAAGCTAATATGTTATGCTATATAAGTCAGTGACAGAAACGAATTGCTGCAAAACCGACTTCACGCGGTCTTGTCACCCCTACCTACCCCTAGAGTGTAATTACAACCCGCGTAGGCGCGTCGGGGCGAGGCGGCCCGCAGGTTAAGGAGTAGGTGACTTAGAGCGAGCCAACGCAGCTAAGGCTGGCCGGCCAGCCAGCAAGCCGAAGTTGCGGTGGCGAGTGTAAGCCTTCTGTGACGATTGGCCCGCGTGGGACCGCTGGAGCCTTGCAGCGCTGGTGCCGTGACAGGAGCTATGCTAGCTGCATGCTTTCTGCGTGCTTGTAGCGTGCTTGCAGCGTGCTCGCAACGTACTGGCAGCGTGCTCGCAGCGTGCTGGCAACGTGCTCGCAGCGTGTTTACAGCGTGCTTGCAGCGTGCTCGCAGCGTGCGTGCAGCGTGCTTGCTGCGTGTTTGCTGCGTGCTTGCTGCGTGCTTGCTGCGTGCTTGCTGCGTGCTTGCTGCGTGCTTGCTGCGTGCTGCATATATAACAAGGTATATTTATATTTACCATTATGGAAAACGACATTATGAGTTAAAATATTTTCTTAGTATTGCCTTTATTAATAAAAAAAATATGATAATTGTTTGATAAATAAAGTAAACTATTTTGAACAACGACGTTATGAGTTGAGTATGTTCTTAGTAACAACATTATTATTTGAAACAATATGATCATTTATTGAACGTTATGAAGAAAAAAGTTCTGAATAACAAATTATAAATTGAAACGGTGAAGATATAGGCAAATGGCCTTGAAGTGTGAAATAAATTGTTAACTCGTAAATATAGTGATAATTTTCATACTGCTCTTCGTCATGCACTAGATAGCCCTTTAAATTATTTTATGAACTGCCGTTGAAACTATTATTGGTGATCCGTCTAGCTTTAAAACTTGCCGTGGCCACTTTTAGCGGAGGCAAGTTTTAAAGCTAGACGGACTAATGTAAATACTTTCAACGGTGGTTCATAAAATAATTTAAAGGGCTATCTAGTGCATGACGAAGAGCAATATGGAAATTATCTCCATATTTACGAGTTAACAATTTATTTCAATTGAGGGTGCCACTTCAAGGTTATTTGCCTATACCTTCACCTTAAGTAGTATAGTAACAGTATTAATAATAAAAATATGATCACTAGCTGTTATGATATGAGGTACTTAGTAGATAATACAAATGTATGAAGAAAAAATATATTAAAAAAATTATGAAGAGTGATTATTATGATCACAAATCGGTAATCGGATGAAGAATTGGATTTAGAATTTTATGTGAGCCAATTGGACCCAGTTACTGGCAATAGTAGGTATTATGCCGTATGATGGTGTCATCATCTTAGTCCTACTTTATTATTATATCCCATATCTCTGGTCCTACTACTATTAAAAACTTGAAACGTCACTATTACTAATTGACATTGAGAATTATTGGTTGTGAAGTGACACTTATGACAAATAACTTGTTGACAACGACAACTGACAGATAACCACAACAAACACGAAGCTCGTACGTATTGTTTGTTCCTTCCTATTTTTTATTTACTTTCGGTTACCTATATCCGCGTAAAATTAATAATGAGTCTCCTAGACAGATTAAGATCTATTATAAAGATCCTAAAAGAAGCTTTGCCCTGGGGTAGCGGCGGTTTATTCGTGGCATATCATGTACAGCAAACTCGTAAGTCAATAAATCGAATAGTGAACGACAATGTCCTAAATATTGAGAAGAAAGTGATCCCTGAATACATTTATATCGATGACCCTGCATACACGGAGGAAATGAAGTTAGAGCAAGCTCGGGAGATGAGGCAGTCGATTGGATTGGCGCGAATATGGAAGAGTTTGAAGTACTCGTTGGCGTGGAGATTATTGTGGCTATGTAAGCACGGGAATCGAGAGCAACGAAATATAGCGCTCGAGCAGCTCGCCAACTTCAAGAACAATAAAACCTGGGACTGCTGGAAGCTGGCGCAAGCGATGGATAAAAATACAGCAGTGTTGCTAGCACGAACACGCGGGGCTGACCTACGGTACTTCCTGCCGCCGCCCATGCACGTGCGGCGAGCCGCCTTGACCCCACAACTTATGTCATTCCAGTTTAGAGATATAATAGTATCTGCACAAGGTGCCAGACCCCATGGCTGCATACAACATTTCCTTTCAAAGTATTTTGCCAATGTACAAGACCAAGCAATGGAAGCTGACAGTATTCCTGCCAAACCTGACAGTATTAGTGAAAAACAACTGTGTATATTATGTCTAGATGCCATATATCATCATTTATTATTATTCCATAGTAAGAATTATGAAGCTGATATTTCTACTAGGACATTAATTAATGTACAACTCTTGCCAAAATTAGCTGAAATTTTATATAGAAATCGTGATGATACTGAAGTAGATATGGCTGTGTTAAAAATCCTTACTATTATAAGTATACACACTAATTTGTTAGAACAATTTTTTCAAAATGGTCTCATAGGTGAACTGTCACGCATGCTGCGGTCCAAGGATGTACGTTTATCGAGCTCGGCTGCAGTGAGCCTGGCTAACCTCTCCGGGGAGTTCTCTTACCAACCTGGACTGTTCTTGCTTCATCCTATATACCGAACAACAGCACCATTTGCTTGCGATACCCTTCTTGTTCACGGACTGCGAGGCGGAGTTTTTGTAACATGGAGGCAGCGAGACAAGAAGTGCGCTGAACCTGTTGGCATTGTTGATGTTGCTGTAGCCGACAATGATTGTGACCCTTGTGAAGAGACAACAGCTAAGAAACGTTTTGCAGATCCAGAACTAAATGAAGTCATTCAGGACCTGATGATTCTAGATGATGAAGCATTACTAGCCGATATTGAAGTGGTTCTCCATGACATACCTACCAACACCAGGCGGGAGTCAGCTGTTTTTAAATATACAGTGGACAAAAAACGTTTAGGCCTCATAAAGGAAGAAGAAGATAATTGTAACTATACTCATTGCTGGCCTAGAGATTGGTTACCAAAGGATTGCAGGAATTTAAGAATATTGGGTGTCAACTATTGGAGTACACTGTCAGAATGGGTTGAACGTTGCCCGTTGATGTCTGCAGACATTGTGGAAAGGGCAACAGACCTTACCACGGCGTTAGTAGCTGCTGGGGTTGGTTTGAATCCAGTGATTTGGTTATCCCATTCTATGGGTGGTCTTATTACCAAGCAAGTATTGGTAGAGGCAGCAAAAGCTGAAGACCCTGCTCTAAGAAAAGTTGCTGAAAATACTAAAGCAGTATTCTTTTATAGCACACCACACAAGGGAAGTTCTTTGGCCACCATGCCTCGTGCAGCCGCGGCCGTGTTTTGGCCATCCAATGACGTCAAACAGCTGCAAGTCAACTCACCAACCCTCCTAGATTTACACAATAAGTTTATTTCTTTTGCGGACACATGTGACTGGGAAACAATCAGCTTTGGCGAGACGGTGCCCACTCTAGTCACTGCTTTCAAAGTTCCTATTATATTCGTAGACTCGGATTCTGCAGATTTAGGCAGAGGCACCTTTTACGAAATGGCCCTTGATCACTTGTGTATATGCAAGCCTGGGACGCGGCAGTCATTATTGTATACAACAGTAATAGACGTTATTCGTAAAGTTACAATTCAGGAAGTCGAGTTGCCATATTATAATCCAGTGATACAGTTTTTCTTGAGTTTCTTCTGGTGGCTAGTTAGTAGTAAGACGAAAGAAATTATAGAGTCAATGGATGAATCACAGAATAAAGAGAGCCTGAGATGGTTTGAACAGATCCTGCTGGAGGCCTTTACTTAAGGTTATACGGATTGAACGTGAAATAAGCTCTATGCTTGTATTTGTACTCACAAGTACCAGGAGTGAGGTGCGAGTCTGAATTCATAAATCAATATTAGTATTATTTTTTTATATGAAACTTAGGAGACTTATCAGGTGATCTGAGTAAGAGAAATCAAAGTACCTACTTACTTTATATTTTATGTAGAAGTATGTTTGTTATGTTATATATTTGCAGTTGAACTGAGATTAAAGGGTGATATATTATATTTATGGCATTTTCTCCCCCTTATTACAAACAAAAGCTTATTATGACGGGACCATCTGGTGAGGACTGTTAGTATGTAAGTACTGGTATATATTCTGTGCTCTTAGTATCTACCTCTAAATAAAATATACCTACTTAAAGATTTTTAAGTTATTATTACCTACTATTTGAATATTCTGCTGACAAAATGGCCGATACATTATGAGTGTGATCTGCTTGTTATTCTCAGGTGTTTATAATTTGATTATGATTTATTTATTGTTACAAAATCTACAGCTCTAAATAATTTACAATATTAATCATAGTAAGTACAGCACTGACAGCCAATAATGGATTTTCATTTTTTAGTTTAAGGCGAGATGGGTTCACAATTTGCAATACTGTGCGTGTTTTTGAAAAATTACTGTTATTGAACTACTTACTACAGTTTATTCCTCAAAAATTTTACATAAGAATCTTAAGGCTTTTCTACAGACACCCACAATATCCAAAACACGAATGAGCATTTTGGCTCGATTGAAAAAAATCACAAACATACCTCTTTTGCCTAAATTTACCTTTATAAGACATATTTTATACAATCACCTTTTTATATGAAAATTATACCAAAAAATGTATTATCTAAATATGTAGTCGTTTTGGCGACAAAAAAATAAATATAATACAAAAAATATTAATAAATAAAACAGTGAAATATTCGTCGAGGGCGAAGAAAGGCCCGGAGCCGTGATCGAAGATATTTCGCGGTGTTTTATTTATAATTTTTTTTGGTATAATTTACATATAAAAAGGTGATTGTATAAAATAGTAATATGTCTTATAAAGGCAAATTTAGGGGTATGTTTGTGATTTTTTTCTATCGAGACAAAAATGCTCAATCGTGTTTTGGATATTGTGGGATGTATGTCAACTCTCTCCATCGTTATGTCATTTATAATATCTGTACTAAAATGGACAGGGGGGGCCATTATGTCCCGCTTCACACATTCCCCCCACGTCTTTCTAGGTCGTCCTTTATCTCTGTGGCCATCCACCTTCAAGTTACCTATTTTGCTAGCCAGATGTTCGGCATCCCGCCTCTTGATATGACCGTACCATGTTAGCTTATACTTACTGTTTTTTTTAGAGTTCCGTAAAAAATTTAAAAAGACGGAACCCTTATAGGATCACTCGTGCGTCTGTCTGTCTGTCACAGCCAATTTGCTCCGAATCTACTGGTCCAAATCAGGAGAAATTTGGTAGGATGGTGTAATCATATGACCCAAACACAGATGTGCAAAGTAAATAATATTTTTTTAAATAATGGTTATTTTCGAGGGACAGTTAAGAAATTTAAAATAAAGTTTTGCAAACCTTACTGTGTCATACACATATCAAATGAAAGGGCTCATTATGAGGTTCTCAAATATATTTTTGTTAATATTAGTAAAATAAATAGCTTTGATTTTATTCATGAAAGAAGACGAAAATCCACTCCTCTGATCTCCGAAACTACTGAGCCTTAGGTTCATTGCTTGTAAATTATAGGAAAAACCTTTAAGAATTCTATCAATTAATTGAAAATAAAGTGGTAAACTCAATATACTTAATACGTTCAACTCGCACTTGGCCGGTTACCTACGGCTGCCCCATCGACCTCCAGAATGTTTTGATTAATTTATGAAAGTATCCTGCAAGCACTGACTTGATTTCGTAGGTTTGTAGGTAGATTAGTACCTACTTCTATTTTCCTTCTCCCTTTCCCCTGGTTTCTTACTCATAAATACGACTTTGGGAATTCAGAGGTCTGACTTGTTAACGCCTTTGGGATAGTTTAGAATACCTAATTAGTACGAGTTTTCAAACTAATTATCTGTATTATGACCACAGAATGTCAGAATTAAAAAAAAAAAGCGCTATCTGTTGTTTACAATAAGCAACACCAAGTAATGTCATCGAACGAAGCAGCTACAGTGCCTACAGTGTTTTAGCAAACACAAGCAAGCTAGGTTCTAGCAGAAACCTTCTGCTTTAATTTATGTAGTAACTCACAGATGTCGCCAGTGGTTATGAATTGGAAATTATTTCGGTCTCTTAAGACATTCTGATAAGAAATATACAATATCAATTATTTTAATAAAAGCGTGTTACTGTTCTTTATTTTTAAAAGGCATTATGTAAGACGCTTTTATTTAAGTAATTGAGATTGTATATTTCCGGTATGAAAGGTGCCCAATATCCATCGAAATATAATCTTATTCGTAGCCTATATCCTTCTCAGTAGGTACTCCTAATCCTAACTATCTGTATGCGAATTTTCTAGAAGATTGGTTCAGTAGATAAAGCGTGAAAAGGTAACAAACAAACAAACCAACAAATATACAAACTCACTGTCGCATTTATAATATTAGTTGGGATATGAGTATGTAACATACATTTTCATATATCTATTACATAGTTTCATGTTGTACATACAATTCTTTATAAATAAACATCGAAAATATTAAATCAATGAAAAATACATGTATTACATAATATAAAGCCTTATTATAAATACCTACATTGCAATTATGTAATAAAAATAATTCTGTTGTGTGTTGTGACACTTTTGTGTGACTAATAAATGATATATATATTTATATATAAATATATATATTAATGTTCTCATTATAAACTGTAAACAGTAGTTCATAAAATACTTTAAAGGGTTATCTAGGCCTTGATAGTAGCAAAATTTTAAATAATGTCTCCGTTTTCTTTGAAATGATTTATTTTAAATGGGGGCAGCACTGGACCCCGGAAAATTCAGGTAGGGCCTTAATGAAAAAACGAAAACCTCTCAGATAGTAACCATGAAACTGAACAACTTTTGTTCAACAACTTTCACGAAATCCGTAAAAAAGAATTTGAATTTTCATACTAACTGATCGGCTGATCGAGTCAATATATTTAATAAATGTACGGATGATGATGTGCTTATGTGCCTAAAATTATTAACTATTGTACTTGCGTATAAGTAAGTAGGTAAACCATTTTCGAATTGATAAGAAATGGTCTTTGAAATTAAAAATATGTAGGTACCTATCTATATACCTACATGGATGGATGCTATATTATAATTTGATCTTAAGATCACTAAGAACGATACGAGTATATTATGTATTCAACACGGCCATAATACCATATTCAATACATGTGATGTATTAAGATCTGGAGTTGCGAATAATAAATAAAGGGTGGAGTTGTGACTTTATTTTCATTAGATCATATCTAGCTATGAAAAGGTTAAATTAATTGCTAGATTTTTTTATTAAAATGTTCGACCGTATTCTTGGTTGCATCATCAGCGGTAACGCTTCAGAGCCCGGGGTCCGCTAATTAACCAAAAAAAAAGATTACCTGGTTTTAACACAAGAGCGACTGCCACGAACCTCCGCAACCCACAGGGTAGACCAGAACCAATCCTAGGACAGGTTTTTAAAGAAACGCTAGATGGCGTTCGGGACCCAAAGCTTTACGTGCCTCCCGAAGCACGGAATCATCTTTCTTTTCGGATAATCAGGTGATTCAAGCCTGCAATATCCTAACCAGACTGAAAACAACTTATCACAAAATAAGCTTCCCAGTGGGATTTGAACCAACGGCTTCCGGTTCACAAGGCAAACGCCTTGACCATTGGAGCAACGGAGGCAGTCAGATTAAAATGTTAGATATATGAGCAATGTAATTGTGTATGTAAGTACCTATTCGTTTTTCATTAAAATCACTCAATAAGAATCCCCACCACAAAAAAGGCTCCTCCCCACCTATCCCTACAAAAACTGAATGCGTTTTACACACCCTTTAGGCATTTTCATTTTAATTAAAGTCCTGTCTATCAATGCTCACACATCAAAGAGCAATCGACACAAAAAGCGATGTGACGTCCAATTGACGTAGGTTTATTGCGGCTTGCAACGTGCGAGCAGTGGTGGAAATACTTACTGCCCGGGTTTGGGGCCGCCAGATGGTAGGGGACGGCCCGGACGGCCAATCGATGCCCGGTCGCGTATATCTGCACGCCACCAGCTAGATGCGGCCACGGGCAGAAATCTGAAGAAAATCCCTTTTTCGATTGACTTCGAACTATGACAGCTAGTCGTCCACCCCACTCTTCTTCTTAGCCTCGCCCAGCAAATTTGACGCTCTTTTTAAAATGAATAGTAGGTATGATGCCATTAATTTTTCGAATTATAATAGTTCCACATATTTTATCATTAGTTATTTATTAAATTAAAACGAAGAAAACCTTTATGTATAATGGCTGTAAAGATTATTTAATATTCTAATCTCAAATTGCAAGTCTAGGAATTTTCATAAGATGTAGGTAGATAATAAGTTTAAAGCACATTTCTGTCTGAACGTAGTTTTTTTTAGTATTTAGGGTCAATTCATACTAGCGCAGAGTCGAAGCGTCAATTTGAAATTATAGCAAATTAACCCTTATTTCCACATTCACCTTATTCGCGCGTCTGTGCGCGAACAACGCTGACTGGTGCGCGTGGATTTGCGCAAATCCAAGCGCCTACTACGCGAATTCACGGGAGTATCCGCGCATTCGTGCAAATTGTGAAGAATTTAACGCTTCGCTTTGCATCGACTCTGCGCTAATAAGTATGAATTGACCCTAAAGTCTGTGGATGCGACAAAATGAAATTATTGAAAAGAAAGAGGTGTCTGACACTACAAGGTGTACCTAGCATTTCTGTCTAGACCCGCATGTGCATCGCAAAATGCTAAATATTTCTAAATAAAAGGGGCGGCTGAGATACTAAGGACATTGGGCTGTTAGACCTTGGACCCCCACTCCATGCGACGAGGGCTTGTATTTACTATGTGGAAGTTAGGTACCTATACGTACGATGATATTTACTCATCCCGCAATATCACTGCAGTCTGTGTTCATTCGCTTTGTAGGTACAAGCTTTTATTTAACTTGCAACGATCATTTTGCATGTAAATATTTGTCATTTGTTAGGTAGGTACCTATTGACTGAGCTGAAATCACGGTAGGTAGTTTTGTATTGTAAATGGTGGTGTAAAAGGGATTTTAATATATACCTACCTAGATTGGCATTTTAAAAAACCAAGTTTTCGATTTTGGCTCACGTATGCGCTAGCCGCTATTTTTAATTGAAAGTAGGTACCAAACATTCTTTTTTTAGGGTTCCGTACAAAACATGAAAAAACGGAACCCTTATAAGATCACTCGTGCGTCTGTCTGTCCGTCCGTCTGTCACAGCCAATTTGCTCCGAATTTACTGGACCGAATGAGGTGAAATTTGGTAGAATGTTGTAATCCTATGACCCAAACACATATGTGCAAAGTAAATAAATATTTCTTTAAATAAGGGTCATTTTTAGGGGACAAATTAGGAAATTAAAAAAATAAGTTTTGCAAACCTTACTGTGTCATATATCAAATGAAAGGGCTCATTATGAGGATCTCAAATATATTTTTGTTATTATTGTAAAATGAATAGTTTTGCTTTTTTATTCATGAAAGAAGAAGAAAATTGACCATCGCCCCCTGATCTCCGAAAATACTGAGCCTAAAATTTTGAAAAAAATACAAAATATAGTTAATTGCTTGTAGATTACAGGAAAACCTATAAGAATTCAATCAATTGTACGGAACCCTCTCCACGCGAGTTTAACTCGCACTTGGCCGGTTTATTAATCCTTGGGTATCCTTAAATAGGTACCTACTTACCTAGGTAATTTCCCCACGGTTAACTTTGTGATAACTATGAAAATAATGAAAAATTGTGAGGAAATATAATGATCTTCATTCTTGTCATAGACACTTGTCACACAATCAACAGTTTTGTGAGAATATAACAAAGAGCTGTAGAGCTGCATAGATTAAATAAATATTAGAACATACCTATGTTCACCATATGTTCACAAACACACATTCGCTGGCATAACTTATTGAGTATGTAGATTGTAGGTACTTAGCAAATAAATAAATAAATTTATAAGGACAAATCACACTGGTTATGCTAGCCCCAAAGCAGTAATTATATTATCTTTGCCCAAAGTAAGTTTTTTTTAACAAATCTTGTATAGGTAGGTACCTAAAATTGTGTGCAGTGTGCCTGTATTTGAAAAGGTTTAATTCTAACTTGCATTTACATATATATCCATTTACATATACAGGCTGACTTTTAAACCACCAGCCAAATTTCTGGAGCAAGTTCAGTCCATGATACTGAACAACTTTCCCCAAGGAACATATGTCGAAATATGAAAAATAATTTTTTGATTTCCCTACAAACTCGGATCAGCTGATCGGTCAACTAGTCTGGAAGGTCAAAAAATTATTTTTCAAATTTCGGTATATGTTCCTTGGGGAAAGTTGTTTAGTATCATGGACTGAATCCACCCTTAAAATAGTTTCAGTATATTTTGTTAGTCCCTGTATATACATATATATACTTACTTAATGCTACTTGGGTAATGCTAATAGTGCTACTTAATACTTACTTAATGCTAATTAATAGTAAGTAGGTACACTATCACGTCGTTATTATCCCTTATAGGACAGACATAGCATTTTGGTTAATTAAGTAGACAGAGCCCAGGCGTGATGGTGGGTGAGATGAAAGAAGAATTTAAAATAGGGTTTCTAGTCGCATTACCTATAAACAAGATTCGCATTAACGCCCATTCCCTTGATCGGCTTTAACAATCTGCATGGGAAAAGAAGCAGCTGGGTACATTCTAAGCTTTTTTCTCTTATCCCAGACCAGTGTGGAAGAAATACTCGACATTCACTTTATAAAATTGAGTTTTTGATGGAAGCGGCTGAAAGTTAATCCTTTTTTATCCAAGTTTAAATATTGTAGGTATTCAACGTGGAAGGGACATACCTGTAATAAATCAAACCACGGTCTATACTAGACCATTAAAGTATAATAAAATTAAAATAACAGCCAAAAAACAAAAATAATTTTCGGCATTTCCATACAAAAGTGTGCGGCTGCACGGGCGATTTGTATGGGTATGTCGAATTTTTGTTTGGTTTCTTGACTGTTATTTTAATTTCATTATACTTTAGTCATCTAGTATAGCCCGTGGTTCGATTTATTACGGGTATGTCCCTTCCACTTTGTATAAGTATGTACTTAACGTAAAGTGGAATAAGGTGAGGAAGAAGAAGTATATAAGTATGTAAATATTTTTAAATATCACGATCCCAGAAATTCTGGTTTGGATATGGTATTGAATTGTGTACAAAATATTCCCCCTAAGACAGGAATTAATGCACCACTTAGGTAGGTACCTATCTGGAGCCGATTGGAATTAAACAATTTATTTAACTAAAACTAAACTAAAATCTAAATTAAAAAACTAAATTAAAACCTAAATTAATCTTAAAGATCACATTGAAGTTTCGGAGTGGAGGCGATTACGTCCACTGTCTAGTGAAAATCGTACTATAATATTTCGTGACGAGCGAAATTAAATACGGTGTATCTTCGTCATTATTTGCTAATCATAGGAATGAAAAAATACATATCTAAACCTACAATATTGTTTTATTTTTTAAATCTACTTGATAAGTCAAAAATATTTTTTTTCCACACCTAATTGGCTTGTTCGTAATAAAAAAAATGTTTATTTAAATTTGAGCTCATTAAAATATTTTTATTTGATCTACTCGCTGCCAAATATAAAAATACCTTTTTACACATCCCCGCTTTCGTATCCAGGGTACAATGCAAACAACGTTCATCAATACGCGCAGCCTTTTTATTGGATCAATTGAAATTGAAATGAATGAAATTGAAATTGAGTGACTTCATGAAATTACCGTCAATTTACGTTCGCCTACTGTAGATAATATTAAATTTTTGTAAATGTCTATATAATAAAAGATAATCTTTTATTAGTAAACAATAAAATATAAATGGCAAAAGAAAAATACAATGTTTGGTATTAACTAATTAAAACTTTACTAAGTTTATCTAAAACTTCAAATTAAAGTAAAAATTAAAAATAAAAAATTATATGGAAAACATAATTTTATATTTATTGAAAAACGACTTTCGATGTCGCTTGACGGAAAAATGTAATAAAGACAAACTAAAAAAGCGCCCAAGTGCGAGTCGGACTCGCCCATGAAGGGTTCCGTAGTAGCAAGTAACATAATATAAAAGTTCTAAAGGTAAATTGTGGTTTACGATTTATAACGTATTAAAAAAAACTACTTACCAGATCTCGTTCAAACCAATTTGCGGTGGAAGTTTGCATGTACATCATATAGTTTTTTTAGTTTCATCATTCTCTTATTTTAGAAGTTACAGGGGGGGGACACATTTTACCACTTTGGAAGTGTCTCTCGCGCAAACTATTCAGTTTAGAAAAAAAATGGTATTAGAAACCTGAATATCATTACCTATCCACAGATAACCCACATGTAGGGTTTAAAAAAACTTTTCCTATTTTTGTGTGTTAAATCTTAATGCGGTGGGTGGGGTGGTGAAGTGGGTGTGACATACGGATGGACAGACAGACATGACGAATCCTTAAGGGTTCCGTTTTTTGTCATTTGGCTACGGAACTCAAAAAATATGGTCTTTTATTGACAATTCTGAGTGATATTAAAACATTACCTTTTTATTTAATATGCATGGCTTTCTTTGTGGCGCCTAATAGGAAAAAAATACAAGATCTTCCTTTTCACCATAACTTTATTTTGTACACAATAAAATCTTTTCTCTTTTCAATATTAGTATTATATGTGAATATATTAGACCTTCAGAGGATCCTATTAGGTGCTGGCCCGCTTTGAACATTTAATTCGCCTCTACTAAGACACATCTATAGGTGCCCTAAATCTGAGTTCAAGACAATGCCGAAAACAGGCGCATCCAGATCGATACGGCCCACGGCGCCGTCCCCATGGTAACGGCTTAGTGGCCGACTTTTCAGTGTCTACCCACCCAGTATACCTACCCTTATTTATACGGTATGGAAACCTTTCCACAAGGGATTGGGGACATTATTTTAGTGACGGCTGTGCTTATTTATGTCCATTGGTAAATTTAAAAATAAGGCTTCAAGTTGTTTGGATTGTAATGTACTTACCTCGAATTGGCTTATTTCTAACAAGTCAAATAAGATTTTGTTCTCAAAATAAACATTTTCTTTGCGATTTATATGAAATATCCATTTCTAATAATATGTTTTTTATATTCGTAAATAAACCTAATTTTTTTTTCATATTGTATTCTGTTCATTTGACGTAGGTACTTGCTTCGTATTATACCTACCTAACCGTCGTCAGTCCAACTGGACGACTGGAAGAGAACCCTTCTGGGAGAAGTCCACTTTTTGTATCATTGTGTTTAAACCAGGTATGTGTAATTGCTGTTATATTTATACTAATATTATAAAGCGGAAGAGTTTGTTTGTTTTTTGTTTGTTTGTTTGTTTAAACGCGCTAATCTCAGGAACTAATGGTCCGATTTGAAAAATTTATTTTTTGTTGGGTAGTCCATTTATAGAGGAAGGCTTTAGGCTCTATATAACATTACGTTCCGACAACCACGCGAACGAAGTCGCGGGCACAGCTAGTGTACAATATTTTTTTTGAATATAATTAATACTTATAAACTACTATCACCTGTTTATCTTTCGGGTTTTCACTCAGCCTCTCAATCAGATTTTACGTGTGGTAAAAAAGCTGTGGCCTTTTAACATTTTACTCTTTTACTATACTCGTAGGTAGTATGTCGACAATTCATTGGAAATGTTTGCTGCTTATTAAAACGGATGATTCATCCATAAACTAGTTAAATCGATGACCTAATGTACGAGTATACCTATGTGACTAACGCAGACTTGCGCCAGCAACAAGGGGCAAATTACTATAGTTTCTACATGAGACTACCTACTTCAGGGCTCAATACGGATGGGGATTAAAAAATATTTTTAACTCATTATGTAGATTATTAAAAATATTGTACACGCATTGTTTTTTTTTTTGGTTAGCAAATAATTACAAAGATACAGCGCATTTCGCATGACGTCACGAGCAAGTACGATTTTCACTTGACGGTGACGTCAATCACCCCCACTCCGAAACTTCGACACGCCGTATCTTTGTGAATTTTCACGACTTTGACAAACCGAAGAATATCGGTCGATTATTTTTGGATAATCTAAACGACGGACTATATAAAATTAGTCGGACGAAATCCACATCCCTAATAAACACAACTATAAACATACTACGTCCACGTAGTGGAAATTGCTAAAGTAATCTACTTTGTGGGCCCGGGTGCAGAGCTAGTAACTATTACGGAAAATTTATAAGGTATTTTTTTTTTCACCGGTAAGTTTTGTTTTATTATTTTTGCTCATTTATCATAATATCACACCATCACATCAAATTTTTAAAAACGATTTTAAAAGGAGCGATTGACCTTGAAGTTGTCTCAATGCCTACAACTACTTTTTTTTCAAACATTTTCAGCGCACCTATTTGGGTTCCATTTTTAGGGTTCCGTACTCAAAGGGTGCAAACAGGACACTATTATTGAGACTCCGCTTTCTGTCTGTTCGTCTGTTACAGGGCTCTATCTCTTGACCGTTATATTGATAGCTACACGATGATTGTTGATAGCTACACACTTGAATTTTTCACCGATTATGTATTACTGTGGCCGCTATAACAAAAAATACTAAAACTAACATAAAGTTAAAAATTAAAGGTGGTCGTTATATATAAGAAACGTGTTTTTTTGGGGTTTTAAAACATTGTACGGAGATACGGAACACTTAATGTACGAGTACGACTCGGACTTGCCCGTCTATTTAAATTATTTAGTTGTATTTATTTCTAGTTTAGTTCTATAATTGCCAGTATGTTACTTACAAGGTCTTTGGTCACAGCAAAATATATTATAGCAAAATCAATACACTCGCAGCATGCAGTATGCTGCAGAGCGTAGAGAAACCAGGTCAGGTCAAACCCGACCTGACCTGATTGCGGTTACGCCCCTGACCTGTGGAATAGGCTTTATTTGATAAATATTTTATTTAATGCCCCTATACCAGAATAACTAGTGGCTTTGTGAGCTGTAGACCTCGCAAGACTGTTTTTTCAAATAAATAAATGTTCAACGCCCACATTAAAACGCCCATGGATCCGCCATTTTGAAAAAATCCCAAATCTGAATTGATAAAATATTTTCACAAGAATCGGTTGAGAAACGCGACCAGGCGGGGATCTAGCCTTCAAAAAAGGTTGTGAGCGAGACTATTTGCACCTCCTCCCCGTCGGCAGAAATGTTAGCGAAAGGTTGGCGACATTGCTCCTATTTTCACCTTGATTTTGCTGCCTCTCCTAGACTCCAGACTCCTATTAGCACCCCTCCCCCTCGAATTCAATGGACCGTGAAACTGTGACGTCACAAGTCAGGGTTGTGGGCATGCCCATCGTGGCCACTATAGTAGATCCGCGCCTGAATGCGACCTGTGTCACCTGTGTGGAGAAGAGCAGCCTGGTACAGTGGTGCTCATATAATTAAGAACGCTTATTTAAAGGAAAGATTTTTTCAAACTAACAAGTATAACTAACTAGCTTTTGCCCGCGGCTACGCTCGCGTATCCCACGGGAACATTACTTTATTCCGGGATGAAAGTCACCCTATGTCCTTTTCAGTACTCCTAACTATGTGTACTTATGTAAATTTTCAAGAAGATTTGTTCAGTAGATAAAGCGTGAAGAGGTAACAAGCAAACAAATATACAAACTCACTTTCGCATTTATAATATTAGTTAGGAAGTTAGGATAATATTAGTTAGGATTAGGATAGGATTGCATGTATTTTTTTGTATTTCTCTCGGTAGCGCAAAACATTTCCATGCTAGCGATACATTCGTTGTTACACATGATTGGCTAAAAAATAAATAGGTAAACTTTATACATTTGATCTGAACCTAGTATTACTTCTCTATGGCTGGTCACATAATTAAGAACGCGAAATGCTTTATTCTTTTATTCAAATTTAAATAGTGTTCTACTCGGTAGGTAGCTCTGTAATTCTAGGCCACTATTCGTATAATTTTTGGCGCCATTTAGTTCTGTAAAAGTCTTAGTGTTTGCTTCATATAAAAACAATGGGTAAAATAAAAGTTATGATAAATCTACTAGGGAAGTAATAATAAAGCTTAATATAATAAAAAGCGAGAAGATTTGGTCGTATAAAAAGATAGCCGACCATCTGCAATGCTCAATAATTAATATTTGAGCTGCAGTTGTCTGTTGAGGAATTTCGGTCTCCAGATTCAAGATCTTTATCCGATCTTAAAAAAAATTACATGGGACCAACCTTGCAATGCATTCTTTAAAACGAAGCATATATTTTTTTAATCGGTTCATATTTGACGGAGTAATGAGGTAACATACAAAAAAAAAAATACATACACGTCGAATTGATAACCTCCTCCTTTTTTTGAAGTCGGTTGAAAACGATGGTCACGCTGTGCAGCATTTTGCCCCGTATCGAACTACTTCAAATGTTCCGCGTGTACCTAAACAGAGAAAGTCATCTCGACGAGTCTACCGCATAACAAAGAACTAAGGTATAACCATCTCGTCGCCGCCCAGCAGTAGCGGTGGGTGGTGCTCTGATTGCCCTAAACTCGCCGAAAACAAGTCATCGATCCACTGCAGTATTTGTCTACCGCATAACAAAGAACTAAGGTATAACCATCTCGTCGCCGCCCAGCAGTGGCGGTGGGTGGTGCTCTGGTTGCCCAAAACCCACCGAAAATAAGTCATCGATCCACTGCAGTATTTGTCTACCGCATAACAAAGAACTAAGGTATAACCATCTCGTCGCCGCCCACAAGTGGCGCGGGATCGTGCTCTGATTGCCCAAAACCCGCTGAAAATAGGTCATCGATCCACTGCAGTCTTTGTCTACGGCATAACAAAGAACTTAGGTAACCATCTCGTTGCAGCCCAGCAGTGGCGGTGGGTCGTGCTCTGATTGCCCAAAAAAAACCCGCTGAAAATAGGTCATCAATCCACTGCAGTATTTGTCTGCTATACGACAAAGAACTAAGGTATAATTTATAACCATCTTGTTGCAGCCCAGCTGTGGCGCTGTCGTGCTCTGATTGCCCAAAACTCGCCGTAATCAGGCCATCGATCCACCGCCTCAGTCTTTGTCTGCTGCATGACAAAGACCAGATTCCTCCACGCCGCAGTGGAGCCATTGTTCATTACCTGTAACTATACACAAATCTAGATAACTTTATGAAATATCCCACCTGCCACCCGAATGTGATGATTGTGTATCTGTGTGTTCCTACACACACTTAGATAAAAACATGGAAAAGATGAATTTTGTTTGTTTTTTGTTTATGTAAGAAAATATAATCCTACTTTTAGGTAGGTACCTACGAGTACTTACTCAAAAATCATTTGATGTTTAACTCCGCGTTTATAAAACAGTACTAAGCGTACGGCAATCGCTGCAATCAGGTACAGTATTTTCTGAAAACAATAACAACATCCTCAGGAAACCTGCGCTCTAGTTCACTAGTGATGACTGATGTCACTAATGTCAGTCATTGACCTAAAGATTTCAGCTCGAAAATGTGAGACAAGTATCACCTGTTAACACACTCGATAAGTAGAAGAATAAGTACACTCTTCAGGCTGTAGGTTTTGCCATATAAAATTCTGGACGAACTAATGGTACCTACTGTAAGCAGTAGCGTAGCTAGCATGGGTGGCAGCCAGTGCGGAGATACAATACCCGCACCGGGTGTGAGCCCATCAGTCCCGAATGTAGACTTTTTTATGAGGGGAAAAATCACGAGTGTCACCCGTTTGGGGGAATTTCGGTGGTTTTCGTCGCTGCAAAATACAAACAAAATCCAAGTGCGCAGCACCGCACTTGGATTTTGTTTGTATTTGTTACTCAGATGCGGCGGCGTTCGCCACAGCGGCGCCGCGCGCATTGGATTTTGTATGCATTTGTTCTGACCCTTCCACACGATGACGAAAAAAACCGATGCCGCGGCGGCGTGCGTTTCATTTAGGTAGTACCGTACTCAAAGGCGGAATTCGTAGACGATCTTATTAAATAAGCTTTAAACTTAAACTTGCAGAAGTAAAGCTTTCTCAAGATGAGAAGCTCGATTGGTTCGCTTTAGTTTCTAGACGATGAAGTTCAACATGGCCTATTACTTGCAGTCTTCCTAGAACGAATACCTGCAGCGCGTCTTCTTGGCAATAGTTATAAAAGTAATAAAATTTTTATGATACCTAATTTTATGAGAACCTTACCTCTTCCCTCCCACGGGTGTAGTAAAAAGCGACTAAGAGAGTTTAAGGTTACAGAAAAAAGAAAACAGAAACGGGGAAAGCAGCTTTCTCTGTGCAACTTTATACGTCTTATTCTACTGCGATCAGGTTCCCGGCAGATTAGAAAATGACCACTCTAAATCTTTCCGTGGATGTCGTAGAAGGATACTTAACTAAAGCTTATATAAACATCAATGAAACCTATCCAACCCGTCTGGCCAGCGTGGAGAGTGTAGGCCAAATCCTCTGACTGCTCTGACCAAGTGTGTCTCTGGTAGTACAGAGAAGGTCATGCTCCTGCAGTGGAGACTAAAAAGGACCTGTTGATGATGATACTGCGATCACCAATTCGTTTACCCAGAGTGGTGATAATGGGCAAATCTTTCTTTTCTAGAGAGAGTACCTAATGTATTCAGTCATCGATACGACGAAAAAGAATGAAGATAGTGAGTGGCTTTTAATGCAGCAGTTTTCAAGCTGCCTAAAGGCATCTGACATAGCTGGACGATTGCCATACCACGAAGACAGCCGCGGGACCAACAGCATTACGTGCCTTCCGAACCACGGAGCTGAAAAAAATTTTTATGCCACTTTTTGGTCACCCATCCAAGTGCAGACCACGCACGTTGCTTAACTTGCGAAAGCGCTAGCGGTTAGCCGCTAGCCGCAGATCTGTATATACTACTAGGTACAGAAAGTCCTTCAATTTGTATGAAAACCTGGCGTGGCAATTTTCAATACAATAATTATTAAGAAATTCACATACAAACGGAAGGAATCTTTTTATTACTTCCTCCAACGCCGCGTTTTTCTTTGACCAATTTCTACGGCTCAAAACGGCAGATTTAGGTATTTTATAGTAGAGAGCTCAATGTCCGATCTAATGAATTGACATACACGGGCTAAAAGTGACAATCCTAAATGAAGTCAATTTGACGTCAGATCGACAAGCAAATTCATACAGAGGCTGTGTCTATCTTTATCCATGGGTCCATGGTCTGTGAGTTTAGTCCTCTTGTACCAGCGGCGAAGATGAGCCAAGGAGAGTAAAACACACTTGAGATCAATAGGTTTGGTCGCGCGTTCATACGTGTCAAATTCGCGTAAACTTGCGATGGCCACGTATTCGCGTTGTAGGTATTAGGACAACGCCGTACGGAAATGCAAACGTGGTTTAAATTGACAGACCAGTAAATATGTGGCAAGCAAGCTGTATAGTGCAAACGCATCCGATAACATTTCCATTTCCCAGACAGGAATTTACGTTGCATTCAGTTGAATGGTTACGCAAATTTAATAACATGTTTCAAACCATATTTGCTCAGTGCTTCGAATATTCCACATAATTTAATATGAAGCTGAATGTTGGTTTATTTTAATAAATAAACTTGCAAAGGAAATAAGCTTTTCATTTAAAGCTTTATTGAGCCAAAAAAACAAACATTGGTACTCGTGTCAACATTTATTTAATATGAAATAATTTTATCTCGTATTTAAGAACTTTATTTACTGCTATTAACATTTAATTTAAGTATAAATAATACTAATAAACTACTTAAGTATAATTATGAATATAAAACTAAACTATATCTAAAACGTAAAACTAAACTTAAAATAAAATAAAAAATTGAAAATTATAATTTTCAAACTTATTTTGGCAGATTCCTAGCGGTCCCAAAATCTATTGTTTTCAAAAAATTAAGTTCATACAAATAGTCCCCAGCTGGGTCCACGGCTTATTTAATACAAGTTTATTTGGCGGACTAATTAAAAAGCGGACTTTAAGTGGTAATCGAATCCCCAATAACTTTTGAAAGGCTGAACCAATTTTCATCAAACATAATATACATTAGCTAAGATTGCTAAGAAGCATTTCTAGAGACAAAGCTTACGATTTATTAAAAACCACATCGGAATCGGTCTATTCATTTAGAAACACAGGCATGTCAAATTTATACACTCAGGGTCAGGGGTTTTATAACTTATAAGTGTTTTTCAGCGGGAGATAAAAACAAAGGTAAGATGCAAAAGGTAAAACTAATGCCAACTGCCAACCCTAGCATTTCAGAGGTATTTAGTAGAACTTAGTTCATGAAAGACGATTTACCTTATATGGGTTTCTTTAGAAAATATTTACGGTGTTGAGTAATTGAGTAGTTCTCGAGTCTTATTCAATATACCTAAGTAAAATGTTATAAAAGAAAACAATGTTCGAGTTACTTGCTATGGATACTTCTTCTCTTTTTATAAAAAAAGTTTATAAAAATTGGTAAAAAATTTTCGTCCTCCCATACAAATCAGCGCTCAGCTAAACGGATTTTGTATGGAAGGACGAAATTTTTTTACGATTTTTAATAACTTTTTTAAAGAAAGTAGTTCAGTATCATGGACTGAACTAGCTCCAAAAATTTTGCCGGTGGATAAAAAGTCAGCCTGTATAACCATTGTATTTGTATATCAAACACAAACGTTAGGGGGCAGGGGTCTCCTAACACAGGTATTTTAGGGTTCCGTAGCCAAATGGCAAAAAACGGAACCCGGATTCGTCATGTCTGTCTGTCTGTCCGTCCGTATGTCACAGCCACTTTTTTTCGAAACTATAAGAACTATACTGTTGAAACTTGGTAAGTAGATGTATTTATTCTGTGAACCGCATTAAGATTATCACACAAAAATAGAAAAAAATGAATAAATTTTGGGGGTTCCTCATACTTAGAACTGAAACTTAATTTTTTTTCATCAAACCTATACGTGTCTTATGCATAGGTATTCAAAAATGATATTGAGGTTTCTTATATAATTTTTTTCTAAAATGAATAGTTTGCGCGAGAGACACTTTCAAAGTGGTAAAATGTGTCCCACCCCCCTTGTAACTTCTAAAATAAGAGAATGATAAAACAAAAAAAAATATATGATGTACATTACCATGCAAACTTCCACCGAAAATTGGTTTGAACGAGATCTAGTAAGTAGTTTTTTTTATACGTCATAAATCGTAAACCACAATTTACCTTTAGAACTTATATATTATTATGTTACTTGCTGCTACGGAACCCTTCATGGGCGAGTCCGACTCGCACTTGACCGCTTTTTTTACTTATTTTTTCATATCAATCAATGGTTCAGTCACACATTTTCGGCTAGGATCTCCTCTTTGCACCCCTGCGCGAAAATTGGTAAAGCTGGACCTGTTTCCATAGAGTTCTCTTGCCAGGCTTACCAGGGGAGGATGGTGGCGACAGATCTGGCAACTTAAATCTGCAAAATTTGTTAAAGGAAACCCTAGCCGAAAATGTGTAACTGACTGAACCATTGATATATATACGGGACTCTAGGAGGTGATGCCCCTACTGTTTTGGCAGATTTAGGTACCATTAAAACGTATCTTGAGTCTATCGGGCTAAATTTAAACATTTCCAAATGTGAACTTTTTATAGATAATGATATGCCATTTATATCTAAGATTAAAACGATATCTCAATTCAACGCACTTGCTCCTAATATCAAAATAATCGATAAGTCCACTCTTCACCTTTTAGGATCCCTTATTTTTGATGAATCTTTTCCAAATTTCATCGAAGCCAAAATTCAAAATTTCAAATAGCAGCACAACGCCTTTCGAATTTACATTCTCATTTCGCATGTACTATATTAAAACACTGCCTTTTTGTCCCCAATTTTACCTACAACCTATGATGCAGCCATCTCGGGAAATATCCGGACCTACTTTCAAAATTAGACGGCATAATCCAAAATTCATTATCCAGCTTTCTGAATATCGATTTAAATAACCAGCGTGTTTGGAACCAAGCCTCCTTGCCAGTTAGGTTAGGAGGACAAGGAATCCGCAAAATTTCCAATGTTGCCCTGCCTGCCTTTTTGTCTTCCGTTCATAGTGTTCAAAAACTATTTAATAAGATAATACAACAGCCCACATCGGAAATATCCTTTGCAACGGAGGCCTAAACTGCATGGTCAAAGATATGCCCAAATTCCAAATTCCCTGACTACCCTTCCTCGCAGAAACAGTGGGACAAGCCGCTTTGCAGACTTGTACAGAGTCATTTACTTCAATCTTTTGATAACAACTGTGTAGAGCGTGCTCGTCTCCTTGCCACTGCTGAGTCGGAGTCTGGTTTGTGGTTGCAGGCAATCCTGGAATATTGGAACATTCCTGGACGATAACACCTTTTGCTTAGCGACATCCCACTGATTAGGAGCTAAGACAAACGTTCCCCATCATTGCCTCTGCGGTGATACCGTCGATCAGTTCGGCCACCACAGGCTCTCATGTACCAGAAGCGCCGGTCGGATGGCCCGCCATGCCAATTTGAACAATATCATACACCGTGCTCTTGTCACCATTGGGTTCCCAAACATTTTAGAACCAAATGGTTTGGCCCGCGATGCTGGCAAGAGACCGGATGGTATGACACTTGTGCCGTGGAAGTTGGGAAGGCCGTTGGTGTGGGATGCTACGTGTGTCGACACACTGGCGGCAACCCATCTTCGCGGTACAAGCTCGAAAGCTTGCGCTGCTACAGCCACTGTCGAGACCCTAATAAGGCGTAAATATGTATGCCTAGGGAACGTTTTCATATTTCAGCCGTTTGGGGTCGAGACGATGGGTCCGTGGGGGGGGCCATCGGCCCGTAAATTTTTTAAGATTTCAAATTAAATGCTGGTCGAGGTGTCAGGTGACCAAAGGGCTATCAATTACTTCGCTCAACGAGTAAGCATTGCCATCAACAACGTGGCAATGCAGCCAGCGTTTTGGGCACTCTACCGCAGGGCATTGAACTGCACGATAATTTTTGTTTGTAAATATATATTAAAATTTTTATTTTATATAATATGTTTAGTTTTTAAGCTCCAGTTTTTAGTTAGTTTTAATTATTTTTATCTAGTTACAATTTAGATTAAATTACACTGATCGACATAATTTGTAATTTTTTTTGTCACTGGAATAAGCCTTATTGTCTCTTATAAATTTTTGTAAAGTGTATATGGACATAATTTACTTTTATTCCTAGGACGTCAGAATTTTGAATAATGTTATACCTATCAAAGATCCGATTTTCCCGATTTTCTGATATTTTCAATTATTTATATTAAATAGCTTCTGTGCAGGTTATTTAATTCTGCCACATTAAAGAATGTAATCACTCATCGAAATCAAAACAAAATTTGGTTTACCATTATACCATTTTTATTTAAGGAGTTATACAAAATTTAAGTTACTATAATATTTCCCATACATTGTGTACTGCGCGTATTGTATACCGTTATACCGACTCGCACAAAATCTTTAATAAGTCCATTTTATTAAATAATTTAGAAATGATGTAAAAAGTATTGTAAAAAGTAGGGTTTGCACAGTGTTAAACTGGTATTTGAAAATTGAAAAGGAGCTAATTGAATGAATAGTATAATTTTAAAAGGAACAAAAATAAAAAATATATATATTTTTGACGTGATATATTTGAAAACTTAGAAGTCCTACACATTTTTTATAACAAGATTCATGTTTTGTGTACTAAATTCTATTAGAAACCGCTGCAAGTATGCTTGTGGCAAAATCTTGTTGACCAGTGTTATTAATAGTTGTTATTGTTACTTATGTTCTGAATTATCTTGTTTAATGATAAACTTGTTTAAGTAAAAAATATAAACGTAAAAAAAATATATATATATTATTTTTAAATAATTATAGGTATTTAGTTAGATCCTGTATAGTTACTGCGATAGGAATGTCACTCGTCTGCCAACTAGTAGCGTCAGTTTATATTAATTAACCGGGAGAAGCCTTGAATTGCCAATTACAAGCGTGATGGAGTTCCGAGGATGGCTTCAGTTACAGGAACGAATAAGATTCGAGCAATTCTTTTTTTTAATTTTATTTTATCTTTTCCCTTTGTCAATAAGAACTGTTATAGTCTGTCTGAGAGACCCAAAAATGTACTGGATAAACAACAATATACAAACTCAGAATATGTTATACACAAGGTGACATTTTGACCACCCACTAAATTTTTGTAGCAAGTTCGGTCCATGATACTGAATTACTTTCTATAAAAAATGTATTAAAATCGATAAAATAATTCTTTCTAATGATAGAAATTTAATGAATTATAGAAATGGATTTTGTATGAACAAAATCCGTTTAGCGGAGCGCCAATTTGTATGGTAAGGCGAAATTTTTTTTTCGTTTTTCTTTGGAAAGTAGTTCATCATTATGGACTGAACCAAAAATTAGATATTTATGTTGATTTTATTTTTCCGTCTATCATCTATTCATATATGAATTGAATTAGAATGATTTAAGGATTTTTCTTATACTTATTTAATTTTTTTATTCGTCATACCAGACCATACCTATGTTTCTTGAGGATAACCGATAAAGTCGTCTCCTACAATTCTGAATAGGGAAAATCCTCGAACTGTTCTGTAGGGCAAAAGTCAATATTGTATTTGGGTCGCTTAAAGCCAAAGTAGGAAGTTTGGAGCCTACAAAGGCCTTCGTCGTGGTCTCCATAATTCAAACACATCACAAAACACAAAGTACACAGAGAGCAAGTGCTTACAGAATTAGCATGGATAAACATTGTGCGTTTTTCATTCCGGTATATGTAACTGATAGTTGTACTAGGATAGCACTTACTTTAGTAATTTCAGCGTGTAGGTAAATTCATTATGATCAGGTATTTTTAGTCTCCACTGCAGCAGCACGACCCTCACTGTACTGCCAGAGCCATATATTAGCCAGAGCAGTCAGAGAATTTGGCGTACACTCTCCACGCTGGCCTGACAGTTTGGAGATGTCTCATTGATGTTTATAAGCTTTGTTTAGCTTGTGTAGGTACACAAGCTAAACAAAGCTAACAAAGTATACTATTTATAAAATGTATCGTTACAACATTAAATTACGATAACGAAGAAAACATATGTGTTATCGGATTTAATTATCGATTAGGAAACTGGGAGTTATCCTAGAAAAAGATCCTCCAATTATTCAAATTTTCTATTTTTTAAGTACATATTGTAAAGCCACAAAATTTTTGATTTTTAGCACTGCGTAATACCGTAAGGGATAATGACGTGAAAGTATCTGTATAAGTGTATACCTATCTCTAAACTCCGTTTTGATATCTGAGCTTTGAATGGCAGGCCCGTATGTGCACAATTGCACATGCTTTGATGGTCCTTTGACCCTAAGATCTTTTCACCCCATAGTCACAGCGGCGACACTCGCTGTACGTGAGAGTTCGAACGCCGGTGACCTTGAGCTCGGAGCTCGTAACGCTAGGGTTGATACTGAACCGAAATGGAGTATCGTTCGGTGCGTGAGAGAGACGCGAACTAGGTACCAGCCCTCGGCTAAAGCAGTCAGCGATAGCTCGTTTCACGCCCCGCGCGCCTCTCAAGGCCCCCTCGCACATCCAGCCACCACAGCAAGCGACTTTACGTGCTTTCTTTTCGCGTAGTGTATATATTCATTGCCACAGTCTCAATGGTACAAGGAGACACTGTTTAATATTTCTTTTGTCGTCAAAGTACTTAAAATACCTATTTTAAATAGCTTCATCTTTACACCGAAGCTAGTTTATGACGTAACCCTGCTTTAATTATATGCCGTACACATGTGTCCGGTGACGTAAGCCGGCGATGTAAGAAGCCAAGCCCCGCACATTTCTAATATCGAGCCGAAATCTAAGGCCGAGGACACAAGGAAGTATCAGCATCCGAAACGTCTGTTAATCTTCTAACTTGTTTCACGGAATATTCTGACTTCCGAGTAGTAAACGATTTTCTGAGCACAGCGAAAGGGTAAACTCTTGATAGACACCTTGTAATTTTTTTACCACCTATTTTTACACAGTTTGTTGTATTAATTGAAGTCGTGCCAACTGCAATCAAACCGCATCTCACTGCAATTTGGCAGTTGGAATGCAGTCGAAATGCGGTCCGGCCTGTCTAGAGCATAAAACTTGAGGAAAAGGGAAAATTTACTTCTTTATCGGCAAAGCGTGTGTGGCTCCCTGGTGTTACATGATGCTATGGTAATTACATATAATTAGGAGATGCTATGTACAGTAAGAATATTAATATCATAGATTTAAAAAAACTCCGTAAAGAATCGCGTGGTTTTAGTCAGTAAATCGCACGAATTGCTCTTTTTAGTAGCACAAATAGTATTTAGTATAGTATTTTTATTTTGTGCAATAAAGGGTATTGTATTGTATATCCCCACTATGTCCTAACGTAACCCAATCATTTCCTCTTCCATTTCAGCCAGTTTCTCTTCTGACCTCAAAGTGCAGACGTTGTGTGTTACCAAGGATAGGTTTCGCTGGAGGCGATAACCGGATTTTACCCGGGGACTCTTAGCACCCTCTGCTCCACCGTTACCATAACTACTACCGAATCCAGGTGCAGTTTAGGTACTGGGGGCCTGATTATTTGTTTTTTATCAGGCAGGCGGGTTGGCGAGCGCAGTGAGAGTCTCTCACAATCTTGCTTCCGACGCTGCTGCCCATCGGAAATCAGTTCATGTCTAGTGACGGAATTGCTCTTTAGTTACCTCTTACGACATCCATAGGAAGAAATGGAGTGGTTCTATTCTATGCCGGAAACCACACAGCTTCGGAAAGTGATCTCTGAAGGGTCCCACGTTGGTGAATCCTCAGCCTTATATACGCGTGTTACTAAGAAACTTGTTCTAAACTACACCGTGGTAGTCTCGATCCCAATGCCTTTTTTCTACATATTTTTTTTAAATGTAGGTACCTCATTCTTTGAGATGAAAAAACCCATCAAAAACTGTCTGATTATTGTTGAAGTTATTGTCAAATAAATTTGTACATAAGATGCGGAAAAAATACAAGTTGCAACCAAAATAATACATGGTTATCTTTTACCAGTACGTATCTCTCGACTGAGCCCGTAACCTACTCGTAATAAGTTTGCAGGTCGAGTGAATACAGATGTGGACTAAAAATATTTTTAGGTCATCAGGTACCTAAATTATTAAAAAATATTGTATATGTATCTTTTATTTTTTCTAATTAGCAAATAATAACAAAAATACAGCACATTTAAATTCCGCATGACGTCACGATCAAGTTCTATTTTGACCCTACTCCGCAACTTCGACGCGCTGTTTATCTTTGTGAATTTTCACTACTTTGAATAATATGGGTCCATAATTTTTGATAAATTAACTAACGGACTAAATAAAATACAATTTTTCGGACTCAGTCTACTTCCCTATTGGGGAACAAGAAGAAAATATGTAGGTATATTTGCAAAGTTATTCTTCGGAAGGTACTTACACAAAGTTGAGGGTCCCGAACGCCAACTAGCGTTTATTCTATTGTATTTTATTGTATTTTTCGGGTGTTCCGTTCCGTTCCGTGGAATGCGCGTATACAATAAAATAATATATATACTCGTACATATAATAAACCTCCCGACAGCTGCAGACTTAGCGCGAACTTTTAGTACAAATTCTTTGACATAGTTTCTTTACTAAATTGAAACATGGTCTCTTTGTTCCAGTTTATGGCTTGCTGTTCTTTAAATACTCGTAAGTAAGTCCGTTGTTATTGCTGTATAACTTGTTACTCGTATTTGTGTTTGTTATTATATGGTTTTTATATCATAATGAGGTTATGTTATGACATCGTAGTTTTGACTTCGTGTCGTAAGGTAAAATATCAACATAGTACACTTCTTTTTTTTGTTTCTTTTTCCGTGCTGGTCTGGGAAAAAATAAAAACCCACCAGCTGCTTCTCATCCTGCGCACATTCGTAATTCGTAACAGCCGCTCGACGGATTGGGCAAAAATGCGAATCATGCGTAATGAGCACTATTTTAATTATATATTCTACCTTCTCGCCCACCATCACACTGCATGTGGACTTTGGGCCTTGCGGCCCTAGGGTCTGCTTAGAGCCGCAAGACCCAATGCTATGTCTACCCCATTAGTGATAAAGATGTGATAGTGTGTAGAGAGGTGTATAGAGAGTACCTATGTAGTTTATATTCGGTTTTAGGTTACGACAATATGACAAAAACACAAAATGAATCACAAGAAAGAAACTCAGAGAGGAAAATGCACGAGGATGACAATATAGGTAGGTACATGTTTTTCATCGTAGCGCGTTTGCATCCTCAGCTGTGCTGCTTCGGAGCTCAGGGTGCGCGCACTAGCTTTTTCTTTCTTAAAAATGCATGTCAATGGTCACCCAAAGATTCTGAAGACCTTGCGAAATCAAGAAGAAATAGCCGGAACTGTTTAAACGATTTGGCTACTTCTAATTTTACGACCAGCCGCCTGCCTGACGTCAACCCTCTTTGGGAATACATTTGTGCGATAAGTTTTACAACCGGCCGCTGCCCGACGTCAACCCTCCTTGGAAATGCAGTTGTAGCTTGAGAAGTTTGTGCTTAGTCCTTTAGTCGCCTCTTAAGACATCCACAGGAAGAGATGGAGTGGTCCTATTCTAGGTTGAAAGCTACTCTACATACCTAAAATATGACGATTACGATGGACAAAAAATACAAGAGGACCTACAAACCCATACAAAACAGCATACTCTGGTAGTAAGCCAAAATTATGTAGGTATTATTTCTAGATGTCGCTACTATCTCGCCCGCTAGCCATACAAAGGATGCTGGGTACTTAGGCTGACAGACGGTATCCACGAAAAATTAGAGATGGCACTTGTTTGTCCGTGGAAAACAACACGCGTTTGGTTTGCAGTTCTATTGCAATCGTGTCAACTGCATTCAAACTGCACTTGAACTGCAGTTGAAATGCGGTCCGTCTGTCTAGAGCCTAAGTCATCATGGAGGACATTAAAATGTTACAAGTTTAGAAACTGGGAGAATTTGCGCCGATTAATATTTGGTTTTAAAAATTTAAATGTTCCAAGAAACATTACATTTAGTAAATAACAACTTTTAAACCCCCATTTACATTTCACGCCAACGTAGACCCCCGTCGAGTCTCCCGTGGACCCCTGGGAGTCCACCTGGACCACTTTGGGAATCACTGAGCTACGACATTTAAACTAAAAATCAAAATACCCTTCAAAAATTAAGTTGTCAGTCCTCTTGTCAACGAGATCTATGTATTTACGTACGTATATTTCCTCGATGTGGTTTAGCTGATGATAAACGATGATGATGATGCTTCATCATCTGGTCTTTTTAGTCTCCAGTGCAGGAGCACGACCCTCTCTGTACTACCAGAGCCATATATTAGCCAGAGGATTATGCCTACACTCACCACGCTGCATGTCCAGACTGGTTGGAGAGGTCTCCTTTGTTTATAAGCTTTGTTTAGCTTGTGTTTCCTAAGTCGTTCCTTCTTCGACATCCACGGGAAGACTTGTAGTGGTCTTATTCTACTCTACCGGGAACCACACGACTATGCATATCTATATCCATGCGGTTACTTATAAAAAGCTGTCATCGCATCATCTTTCCACCGTTCTCATTCAAAGTCCCGCCTCTACGCTGCTCTATACGTGTCTCCTAAAATAAACACATAACCGAAATAACCTAAATTAGAATACGAGTGAATAGTTGTGCAGCTGGTGACGTCTACGTATTCATGGCTGGTGTCCAAAACCTCTGCACCTTTCCGTGGAAAACCCTCGCGGGCCGATCTCGAAATAACATTTATTTGATATAAAGACAGCTAGCGATGTATGATGTTTAGAATGAGATGATCGCGCGAGATATTCGCTGACCTATTTAAGTTGCCAGTGGTGCCCAAATAGTTACGTAAAACTAGAGGAGACCCCACATATCACTATTTTGTTCTATTCAATTTTAGCTACCTCCATAAACTTAACTTAGTCGCTTGCTAGCTCTTATACGCCTAGTATTTTCGTCGGTATATGAGTAAAACCATACGAAAACAATACAGTTAGAATAATCCAAAGAACACGGCAAGTTGTAAATTAATAACTTTCCATCAGTAACTACCTAACCAGATTTCATTGTTTGAAAATTAAATATACGTATGATAAAATTCACGCCGCAAATATTCACGTCAAACGGGGGTAATATTTGACGTGCCACGTTGACACGAACTAAAGAAGAAAATCAGAATTACTTTGTGCACATGCTTTTCTTTTGGTGTGCACCAAATTCTTTCGACCAAGCTTCACATAGTTTACTATGAGACGTAAAGATAGCTGCAATCACTATGACCAAGTTAGCGGTCCCAGCAATGACTGATCGCGTAAGGTGACTTTGTAACTATGCTGCATGTACTTATTATTCTGCCTGCATGTTATTATCCACCTCACTTCTCCATCTCTCATCCTGTCCGCTTTTCGAAACTTAATTACATACCAAATACCATTTTAAAATTCATGACATATTCCTTCTCCATCATCAGAATTCTGAGTCGCCAGAAGCTCCCTTGAAGCAGTCAAAGGCCTACACCACCCTTTGATTGTAACTTGTGAGGATAAGGTTAGGTTAGGAATAAAGAACAAAATTAAAGATAGCTTTAATTAAATAATTAAAGAATTAAGAAAGAAGCTCTTAAGGACTTACCTACATCCGGAGCCGTAAAATTATTTAAAAAAAACGGAATTCTGATATATAGCTACTCCATCCTTCCTGATCACACAAACAGGAGAGCTATTATGAAATTATATGTAATAAAAGTTATTTCTATATTTCATAATTTATAACAGTGCTGTATGTAACAGTCAGTGAATTAAAATATTTAAATTAGTGTCGTATCAATTCTTTTGCTACTCGTATCCCTGAGACTAAGAGTTACTCCTGCCTACTATACAAATACTTATATGTAGCGCTCACCTAACTAGCTGGGACAGGTGGGACCCTACAAATTATTCATAACTTGTTTTATTATTATTCTTATTGTGTGCACTATCATTGTGTGCGTCTATTTCCATTTAACGAAATCGACAAGAGCATGGCTCTTAAATGTATAAGAAGTGTAGTTCCCGCCTGAGCCCTTGATCCAGTAAGAGCGAAATAGTGTAAGTTTCGGCGTCGGGATGTTGCAATCAGGAATTCTCGGGCTTTGGCGTCCCCTACGAAGCAGAAGAACGCGGCCCCTTGTGTTGTGCCACACTTTGCATCGTGTAGGTAGAGCGACCGCGCCATTCGCGTACTTTCTGGCCTACTCTGGACCTTTAGCACAGAAATTAATAAGAGTAAATCATACAGAATGGAATCTCCTAAGGTCCCGCTCGATATATATGCGTCCCCGTTCCCGCACCTCTCCTCTCTATCCTTCCTCTATCCTTGTCAAGAAGCCAGAGCGGGCGAACACACATGCATCGCATTGACGTGTGCATGGATGTATAGTTTCGTTTGTAGTAGTATAGGCATGTATAGGCATAAATGATACTCCGCTTTTATGAAGTTTCATACCTGTGACTTTAGGCTCGATTTACATTGACGCGGAATCAAGGCAAATTTTAATAAATTCACAGAGGATTATGACTTCTATAATCAATGAGAATAATATATTACAAATTAGCATGAAGAAAGAAACTTCGCGGGTATTCCCGCGTATTCCGCGGAAGCTCTTTTTGTTGACACAATTTTATACATTACCACATTGAAATAGGGCTCAATATGCTTTGTAGAGTTTTAAAAAATTGCTTCTATTTCGCGGCAATGTAAATTGAGCCTTACTCCAAAAGCGGCGTGGTACATAACATTCTTACGTACGTAGCTACGTGTCCGCATTGCAGTGTCAAGCAACACTGAGCGCTACGAAATTATGCTAAAGTCTAATTTAATTAACATTGAAATGGGACGATCCTGCTTACATGGAGTCACTTATAGACTTCTACATTTTGCAAAGAAAATTATGCTTGTGACCCATTAATAGTCCTACATAATCATTAAACTCGCGCGTCCGTATGTATAATATTAGGTCCTTACATATGAAATTGCCGTTCAGTATCAAAAAAGTGAAACAAGTTTTTTTTAATGAAATTATTATTTAATCAATCGAAGTATGCGCCGTTGTTATTGATACACTTCCGCCATTTTATAGGCAGATCATTGATACCTTTGGAAAAAAAATCCTGGGAGCGAGAGTCTATGAACTGTTTGAAGGCGGTTTTGACTGCCTCATCAGATTTGAAATTTTTTCCTTGTAAAAAGTTATCCAAATTTTGAAAAAAGTGGTAATCGGTTGGGGCAAGATCTGGAGAGTATGGTGGGTGACGCAGAGGTTCCAGTCGCAGCTCCTCTAACTTGGCGATCGTTTGATGTGCAGTGTGTGGTCTAGCGTTATCCTGAAGGAGCAGTGGGCTAGAGCAATTCATCAGTCTCGGTTGTTTAATGGCGAGCTTTTCCATCATTGTTTGCAATTGTTGGCAATACAAGTCTGCAGTAATCGTCTGGCCTGATCTCAAGAAGCTGTAGTGGATAACACCAGCACTGGTCCACCAAACACTAACCAGAATCTTCTTTTTGGTCAGTTTTCGCTTAGGGCAAGGTTTTGCCGGTTCTCCAGGGTCAAGCCATTGTGATGATCGCTTCCGATTGTCGTACAGGATCCATTTCTCATCACAAGTCACGATACGGTTCAAAATCCCCTCATTATTGTGGCGATTAAGCAAAGAAATGCAGCAAGCAACGCGTGTTTGTTGGTTTGCTTCAGTCAATTCGTGCGGTACCCACTTTTCGAGTTTTTTAATTTTTCCGATTTGGCGCAAGTGAATAAGTATCGTTTTGTCACTTACGCCGAAGGCTGCTGCTAATTCAGAAGTGGTTTGAGATGGATCCGCTTCCACTATCGCCTTCAATTCTTCGTTATTCACTTGAGTATCAGGTCGTCCACGAGGCTCATTGTGTAAATCGAAATTTCCAGAACGGAAACGTTGAAACCAAAAACGCACCGTTCGTTCGTTAGCGGTGCCTGGTCCATACACGTCGTTAATTCTTCGAGTCGTTTCTGCAGCACGGGTGCAACGGTGGAACTCGTATTCGTAAATACCGCGAATTTTCAATTTATCCATAGTTGTTGTTATAGCAATGTTGAAACTCAAACAAATGATGTTAAAACAAATGAAATACGAATTTTAAAACAATATTTTTCTGGCTTTATTTCGAAATAAATTTGAATTTGGAATTCCTAATGAAACGCAAGATATTTGATTTTAAAGTTGCCAGTATTGAAAATCGGCAATTTCATATGTAAGGACCTAATATTATATATGTTTTGTATATTTTCTTTCGGAATGTGACGTCTTTCGTTGTGAAAACGTCATGAAATATTCATTCACTTTCATGTAGATATGTAATTTTGCAATCTATTTGAAATGAATTTTCAAAACACATACATACTCGTAATAAGTGGAAACAAAACATAGTTCGATGGTCTACAACTGACAACAATTGACTATGTAGTGTAGAGTAATATATGTACAATATGAAAAGCAATAAATAAATCGAAATTGAAATAATTGAAATGGAAACAACTGTTTACAGAAAAGCGAAGTGTTCCTTGAAGAATCCTTTTATCACTGATTGCTTTTAGAATAAATTGGAAAATAAAAAAAAAATCCCAAGGAGGATTGACGTCAGGCAGGCGGCCGGTCGTAAAACTTTGGCCAAATCATTTAAATTGTTCCGGCTATTTCTTCTCCAATTTAAGTACAACGTCTACATAAAACAAGTACCTAATACAATATTTTAAATAAAAACAAGCTTTTATCTTAAACAATGACGACCTTATTGGTGTAATGGTCAACATGCTGTATCGCCAATCCGGGGGTTTTGGGTTTGATCCCCAGCCAAGGCAAGTTGGGAAATTGCCTTTTTCAAATAGTCCTGGGTCTTGGGTGTTTACTCGTATATAATCTATATATGTATTTATTATAAAATATCAAGGGTCAACTTAGGGTCAGTTCACAACGAGACGCGACGCGACGCGTCGTAGCGCGCACTTTGGAAGAAATATAGAACTTGTTTACTAGGCAAAAATATACTAATTTCAGCGACAGCCTGCTTTGCCGCGCTGCGTAGCGATGTATAGCGAGGCGCGGCGGGCTCTCACTCTTTTTGTCTAGTAAACAAGTTCTATATTTCTTTCACGTGCGCGCTACGTCGCGTCGCGTCGCGTCTCAGTGTGAACTGACCCTGACTTTGGGGCTAGCTCAATCATTGTGATTTGTCCTTATACAGGTTCTAACAAAATATACTGAAACAATTGTAAGGGTGGATTCAGTCCATATTACTGAACAACTTTCCCCAAGGAACGTATAGCGAAATATGAAAAATATTTTTGACCTCCCATATTAGTTGACCGATCAGCTGATTCGAGTTTGTATGGAAAGCCAAAAATAATTTTTCATATATCGATATATGTTCCTTGGGTAAAGTTGTTCAGAATCACGGACTGAATTCACCCTTAAAATAGTTTCAGTATATTTTGTAAGACGTTATATATTATTAAAACTTTTAAAGGAGCACTTTAAAAGTTTTAATAGTAATTAAAATAATTCAAGACGAATCAATTGAGTACAAACTCAGTGGAGTTATGATGTTTTATCATAGAGATGCCGGGGCCACCTTCCAGCTTCATCAGGAAATCAGGTCATTAGTATTGAATTGTCACCCAATTTATATAAGTAAGTTTCAACTTGATCAAATAATGGGAAGTGTGTCTAATTTAGCTCGCAAGATTTGATTACAAACACACAGACAACGGGACAGGTATTCTATATACACCAGGACCATACCAGTAATAAATCGAACCACAGTCTATACTGGATCATTAATGGTATACTGAAATTAAAATAACAGCCAAAAAACAAAATAAAATTTCGGCATTTCCATACAAAAGTGTGCAGCCGCCCGGGCGATTTGTATGGGAATGTCGAACTCGATTTTTTTTTTTTATTGTCATTTTAATTTCATTATACTTTAGTGATCTAGGATATCCCGTGGTTCTAATTATTACGGGTATGTCCCTTCCACGTTGTAATTTTGAAAAGGATAATGTTAACTTTCTATTTACCTTTACTCAGCACCATTTGATTCCCATGTTTATACCCTCTTTCCATCTTCTGAAGCACCATCACGCTAAACGTGGCTTGTGAGTCTTGCGACGTTAGGCTTTGTCTACCCTGTTAGAGATATACGAGTAGACGTGATAGTCTATCTGTATTCTTTGGCTCAATATTTACCAGTGGATACGCGCGGTGCGGTGACGGGGCCGCCCAACCAAAGCGGGTCAAGATGATTTTAGAATCAATACTCCGCCTGCCAGTACAGTCGGCGTCTCATTGCATGCCACTGCAGTTCTAAAAACGCCTCTATTGCCATGGAATAAAATCGTGAAACATTTGGTCCAGGTTATCTGTACTATGTAGCGTCAACTCGATGCAGAGAACGACTACGACAAATTTATTGTATGATATTATTGCCGTATTTCACTACGCAAATATATTTGATATAACATCATAAATATGATGAAAATAAAATTATGAATGAACAATTTACATTACAGTTAATGTTATAACGCCTCTCATGTTTCTATAGCGAAAGTTAATAATCATGGATACACACACAACCTTTTGTGTCCGAGTCCAATTTGTATTTGACTGCTGACATCTCCACTTAACTCCACCGACAAGAGCAAGCTCTTGAGTCAAAGAAGAAGCTGTTTTTTTACCTTTTATGGCATAAATTCGGGTCTAAAGAAAAAGAATGGGTTTTGTGGACAAAATTGCGAAGTCGCTTTCCACCATCTCGTATGTACATTATACTCTTAAATCTTTTAAACTACGCAACGGATTTTAATGTGGTGTTCATAAATACATAGAGTGATTCAAGTGGAAGGTAGTAAGATGAAATATATACCCGAGGCGTTAAATACTTAGCAAAACTTGACTACTTACTTAATTATTTATTTGTGAAAACGCAACTATGAAATATATACCCGAGGCGTTAAATACTTAGCAAAACCTGACTACTTACTCAATTATTTATTTGTGAAAACGCAACTATGAAATATATACCCGACGCGTTAAATACTTAGCAAAACCTGACTACTTACTTATTTATTTGTGAAAACGCAACTATGAAATATATACCCGAGGCGTTAAATACTTAGTAAAACCTGACTACTTACTTAATTATTTATTTGTGAAAACGCAACTAAACAAATGACTCCTGAAGTCCTGATGAAGTTAAAAAAACCAAATCGATTCAAACATATACGTCAACTACTAAAAAAAATGAAAAAGTTTAATTTATTTATTTAAACCTAATAGAAGTTTAATCTCCGTAGTATATTTAACTACCGAGAAGGTACAGTGGGCCACATGAAAAAGTGTACTGCCTCTATACAATTATATTATATGTTAAAACGCCAACGAGATCTATGTACTTACGTACTAGAGAAGACGCCACATACAACAGTTGTGTTCTGTTCATCATATGCTATCACTGTTAACCTCACATTAGTCACTCGCTAGCAATACGCGCATAAAACACTCCACAATTCATTAAAGAAAACACTGTCAACTTAGTCAAAAATGCCTTGGTGTGTGTTGAGATACTGCACTAGTAATTCAAAGAACAAAGCAAAATATGAAGGAATAACTTTCCATCGGCAAGTAACTAGATTTCATTGATTGAAAATTAAATACGGATTGCAAAATTTCGGCTGCCATAATGAATGTAATGAGTGAATGATCTGTCAACCGATGGAATGATTCGTCATAGACTAACAAAACAGAAGTGAAATGTAGACATCATAAATATGCCTACATTTCACTTTCTTCATGGAAGCATCGAAAAACTATTAGTTTGCTACTCAGTTACTAATGTTTGTAAAACGTTTAAAAATGTTTAAGTTTTATAATTTTTTCTACATATGCTATAAATGCTTTACTAAAGTTTCCTAAAATCCTATAAATCCTTTATAAAATTAAGTCATATCTCGTAACGTCTCACTAGGACCTCCGATCCGAGGGCTCAAAAATTTTGTATGTGGGGGCTGTACCCCTACAAGTGCTCCGCGCAACTTGAAACTGCTATCAGATTTTGGATCCAAGATGGCCGCTTACACATTTTTGATGTTTTATTATGTTTGTCCCTATAATTCTGTTTCCTCGTATCTGCTACGCGGCTAAATCGATTTTGATAAATTAGTATATAACTATAAGCCGATTACAAATCTTCATATATGTAATCTAAATAAACATATGTAATTTAGACCCAATACCTACGTATATGAATATATAATACATTAAATACAGAGATAGCTAACAAAGAAAAAAAAAAGGTATACAAGTACAAGAAATCACTTTCTTCTAGTGCAAAACTTATGTTAAGAAATTAAGTAAGAATAATAAAAGGTTACCAAAGAAACAGATATGTGCAGTTTAACTTTTACCTTTATAAACATGATAGTCGTGAGTCTACAATCTAAAAATTTATACAACCATACAACCATCCATATACCCATCCGTACATCCAGACATACTTATCAACATCCGCATTTATTAAAATATATGTATGATTTAATTTGAACCACGTACTTGTAGGTATGTAAAAATATATTGACCTTTCTGTACTACTCTCGTGTTTAGTCTATATTACCAAAAAGGACATGGCCGTGTTTGAAGATGCCGAGTCTAAGACAAGAAAGAAAACAAAACGCAACTCCTACGCGGGCAACACCGGGGGAATAACTTCATATTCAAAAAGTGATGAATAACGCAATTCCTTTGTCTACTTCAACCTTTTTAACGGCTCAAACGACCACAACTTTGTAATCTTCTTCTTGCATAAAATCAGTCCGATGTATACTGTTCATTTCATTTACTTCCCAGTATAATTAACTTATATATAATAAGTAGTTAGCAGATAAGGAAGTCCCATTTTTTCTATAAACTATTTCTTGTGACCCATTGTACTTACTATAAGTTGACTGGCATTTAATAAAGGATTAATGCGTTGGTGCTCAGTTAAAAGGTGAGCTATTGCATTCCGATCTGAGTCGTTCTGACTGCACTTACAAATTAAAATAAAGTACAAAAAAAGTCACACGATTAGAGATTTTAGCTAATAAGCATCACCAACGAAGTTAAAGATGCTCGTTGCGGTATTACATGTCTGTAACGATGAGTACACTATCACGTCTATATCCCTCACGGGGCAGACAGAGCCTAGAGCGGTAAAGCCTATGCCAATTTTAGCGTGATGACAAAAAGAAGGGCATGAAGGTGAAAAAAAAAAATGTGATGGGTTGCTAACCGCATCGCCTGTTGTTATGATTCAGATTCTCGCCCATTCCCTCGATCCGTCATTACAATCTGCGCAGGAAGAGAAGCGGCTGGTACGTTCTATGTTTTTTTTATTAGATTCACAAAACTGACGATCCACAGTAACAAGTATATGTAAAAGAGTATTCAATAACTTGTGAAAGTGCAGTCTTCTCGATGCGAACACTGGTATGTAGACTGATATAGAAAAGTAGTTAGTTACGAACTTTCCTGATCATGTTGCCTAAAAATCAAAATGATTACGAAGGAAAATGCCTGAAATTCATGTCTATAGTATAGAGCAAAACAACTATGAAGTAAATTACCTAAAATGAAATATGTCTAAACAGTAATAGAGAGTATGCATGAATTTTTTTTATATTTTTAATCGACAGTCCTCGTCGAGAAATAGCCGCAAAAAATAAATCAGTGCCGAAAAACATGTATATGGTGTAGAAAATAAATATTAAAAATAGCAAGTAGATTATAACAACTAAAACACGCCATTTTAAAATATGACGTCAACGTCTTCAATATCCGCTAGAGACAGAAGCTGTCAACGCATGTTTTTCTTTTTTGGGTACTTTCGATGTTATCAGCCAGTGATGTTTGTTAAACTTCTATATAAAAGTACACACATTTCGAATGTCATCGATAGTCAAACTACATGGACGGACAGTCCTACCGAACGCACCCGAACTTGTCATTTCCTTTTTATGAACTTTGTCATCATTTCCCTTTTGTTTGTCAAAAGTTCCCGCGCAATATTTGCATATTTTCAATAATTTATTTCTAATCCAAATAAGAGTCAGTAAGAAAAATAATTAACAAGGCGTGGTAACGTATTAAAAGAAATTGTTAAATAAAAATATGAGCCGGATTGGTAGTACATGCATATTCCTTAAAATCAAGAAGCCTACGAAGCAAATTGTCTAAAGTGCACATACTACCTATGCAATTATTGCCGACCTCCGTGGCGTAGTGGTTCACACGCCAGTCCGCCACTCTGGAGGTTCTGGATTCGATCCCGAGTGAGGACAAGTTGAAACATGGCCCTTATCAAATTGTCCAAGGTCTTGGGTGGTGATTTAGATTCCTGCCCATTCCCTCGATAGGCTTTTACGGTCTGCGCGGGAAAAGAATTCGCTAGTATATTCTACGATTGGTACATGCGTGTAGGATCTGTCAATGACAAATCGTCAAATTGTGAAAGGATCGACAGGGTTCACAATCTATCCGCTACTTTGTAAAATTGTGAATGTTCCTGAACCCAAGGACGCCACCAAGCAGCTGCTCCTCACAAACCAGTAAGACACATGGGATAAGTCCGCCGTTGTATGTTTACTTTTCTATTTTTGTATCTGATTCTTTTTGTGTACAATAAAGCTTTATAACCAAACAAACAAACACATCAACAACACACAGCGTCACATCTATAACCTATTTTAATTTATATTGCAGGGATACGCAATTAATACAAACCACTTTGAGAATTGAGCAAAGTGTGATTAAAACCAGGCCTGTGTCACTCCCCGTTTAGGTATCGAAAATGTACCTACATTATTACTATGCGCGCTGCTGGCCCCTCAGGGTGGTAAAATCAGTTATACGTAAATATTTATGGTAAAATAGTTATCAGAATCATATGTCCAGAGTAATAAGAATGAAATTGAACTGCAATTGATGTCTAGGTATGTAAACGAAAAGGTGCTGAGTTTTGACGTGATCTAAATTAAACCATATCGCTAACCACATTGAGTAGATATTTCTTTGAATTTCTTTGTTGAGTGAGACTTCTGTACGTGAGTATTCTGTGTTAAAACCGAGGCTATTCTAGATCTAAGGGGGCGTCCATAAATTACGTGAGGTGATTTTTTAAATTTTCTGTATGTGAGATGTCGTGAGATTTTATTCAACCCCCTCCCCCATCTCCCAATCTCACGTGAGATTTTTCAAAATGTGGGTTTCTTACGTAAACGCGTCGGATTGTTATTGTAAAAAGAAGAAAAAAATTTGCTTCGCGTTTTTATTTGCGACTAGTTAAGACTAGTAATCAATATTGCTGAGAGTTTAATTATAAGTGTAATAAAAATTTAACAATAGAATACTTAAATCGTAACTACTGTGATTAAAAAAAGAATACCTATCTACTCTAATTCAGTCGATGGAGAATCATGCGCTGTCTCAAGAGCACAGATAAGAGACTATTGGAACCAACATGTCCATATGATTTTCAGTAAAATCATCTGGTCAGATTCTCATATAGATTAAATTGAGCTATTTGGTATAAAACAAATATGGTGGTTTGATGTATAACGTCGAAGTATGAATGAAATTATTTTCTTTCGAACGAAGTATGTAAGTCATAAAGATAGTTCAAAGAACATGAATATGATATATATCTCTATAAATGACCAAAACATAGATGAGCAACAAAAAAATAATAACTTTTGAAATACCTAGAATTTCTATCTATAGGCAATGACTCATGGCGGTGCCATATAGAAAAAAAATTATGAATGTTACTCGGACCCATTTAATGGGTCCGATATCCAAGTCCGATTTACATGTATTCGAATGGGCCACAGTGTGGAATAAGCCTTTCAAACATTTTATCATAAAAATAATTAAGGATTACCGGGGCTAAATCAACCAACGTACAAAGATACATTTTTTTTTTTTAATTATGGTTTTCCCCCGCTACTCCCCAGCTAGGTCTGCAGTTCTGTAGAACGTGCCTCTAAAAAAGCAACACAGAATTTCAGCTTTTGAATTACATTGTGAATGCAGGATTCCATTTTAATCTAATCTCGCGTCATTCCATTTTAAATTCAGAGTGTTTCGTTTGATGACTGGCCGACCGTGCAGCTTTCGACATACCGAACGTCGTAAATGAATAATTATGCACATAAAGCCTTTCCCACACAGCAGCGATAAAGAAGATAAAAACAACATTTCTGCGCTAAGATGTTACGCGCGCATTTATGATTCATAAATGCTGTGTGGTGACGGCAGAGTAGAATACAATTTGTTACCACTGTTATCCTCTCCTACTGGTGTCGTAAGAGGCGACTAATGGAGATATAACAGATAACGGGTAGCTGCGTGCTCTGTGCAACAATTTTGTATAATCATCATCATCATCGAGCGTGTTCCCGGTTTCATCCTCAGCGGTAACGCTTCAGAGCCCGGGGTCCGCTACCTAACCTGATTTGACGAGGTAACTGGTTTTTACACAGAGCGACTATCGTCTGACCTCCGCAACCAAAGGGTAAACCAGAACCAGTTTTAGGATAGGTTTAAACTAACGCTAGATAGCGTTCGGGACCCACAGCTTTTCGTGCCGTCCGAAGCACGGAATTATCTTTCTGTTCGGATAATCAGGTGATTCAAGCCTGCAATATCCTAACCAGACTGGAAACACAAAGTATTTTCACAAAGTATGCTTTCCATTGGGATTTGAACCCATGACCTCCGGATCGCAAGGCAAGCGCCTTGACTACTGGACCACGGAGGCAGTCATGCAACGATTTTGTATCATCTACTGCGAATACTGCGACCTGCCCAGTGTGAAGATGGGCGAAACCTTCATTTATTGGGAGAGGCTTTACTCCTGCAGTGGACTGATATAAGCTTGTAACGATGCTGCATGCATCATGTTCTAACCTCCTTTCTTCATCTCATCCTGTCCGTTTTTCATTCTTCATTTCATTTTAAATTCCCTTTCATTCCATTTTCAAATCATTGACTGATCCCTTTTCACTCATTCCACCATCATCTCTGAAGCTGATCGCTCACTTCTCTATCTGTTTTACCTTATATTATTCTTTTATACTCTGTAACAGTCAGTATCAGAAATTAAATTATATATAATCTGTGTTATTATCGAGTTTATTCTCCACTTCTCCTACTATCTTCTATGTGGGAACTCGCCTAGAGCGCCGGGACAAGTCGAGGTCCCACAAGCTAGTAAGTAGAAAAAACTGATTATGAAGCTGAGTTGAAACTGAAACTGAAGGTATGAATGACGAAAACGAACGTAGACTTGAAGACACAAAGGTGATATTTCTTTTAATAAGCCTGTAGTGTCCCATAGTTGAGCAAAAGCCTCCCTTCTTGATTTCTATAAACTTCTATCAGTGTCGATGGTTTGCCAGCTCTTCTCTTTTAGTTAAAAAAATCAGTGGGGCCTGGGGGTGGTTTGCCCAACGGTTGGGTTGATAGTGGGCTCAACGGTGGTTTTGACATCGTCAAGGTTGATATGGTTGCTAATGGTGTCAGAAACAAGGATGCCGAACATCGAAGATCCCAGGTGGAGAAGTAAAAACCGAAAGTGGACCCCGGGCTCCCTAGCAACACAGTTAAGGATATAACCGGCTAAATTAGAGAGAGGGTAAGAACACGAGAGCGATGTAATATAATCAATATCGGTAATGTGAGGTACGGCCTTAAACTCCTATATGGTTCGCTAGTTAATTGAATTCGTCCTGAAGTGTACTGATGTAGTCAAAGCCAGAGTTCCTGAAAGCTTTGTGCTATTGGGTTCTGTCTGAGTGCCTGTTAACTAATACTGTACTCAACTTATTCGCATAGAAATGAAATATCTTTCTATAGACATGTCTATAGAAATATATATTATAAGTATCCTTATTTGTAAATTATAAGAGAAAAAAGCAAGCGATGACTTGCAAGACTTCGTTCGCTTTCTACATTGTCAGCTTTTTATGAGAATTTTTAATATATTTTCTTAAATTGTTTAGATCGGTATTATTAAGTTGTTTAAGAATAAAGCAAAAATTGACTATTATCTCCGATACCACAGAAAACTATTGATTTCAGAAAAACCTTTGAACGTACGGTAACCTCTTCTCGCACTTGACCGGTTTATATTGTCATGTTATATGGTTTAAATATTTTAAGACTTGATGTCGTCCCACCCCTAATGTGGGGGCAGCCTAATTGTGCTTCCCTTCATTTACTGACAATACAATTTGTTGTGTCTGCGTTTCGGGGTCTGACAGACATTGTCGTCCCACAAAATCGATTAGCGATCTCATTTGGTGAACGTTCGTGATGCATTTTCAGATCCGAGTAACCCACGGAATTCGATGTTTGTGATTTAGTTGTCGATACAGAATTAATTAAAACACATTGAAACAGCCTCATATAGCCCACTCAATAGGTAAATTATAGAGCCTTTTCCTTGCAAAAGGTGAAGAAAAAGCGATTTTGACGATAGATTGTTAAGTTTAATACGAGATTACGAGTAAAAACCAAGTTTTTGACTACTTCAATTTTTGACAACTTGAAATTAGGGGCCGAAAATTCTTTTTTTTTAAATAACTTCTCAACGAATATTCTTATTGAATGTGTGACAAAAATATTTTTTTTTAAACGTACGCGTATATTCTTATATTAGGTACAGAATATAAAAATATTACAGAATACAAACGTAAGTTAAAGGAAAAACTAAGTATAATTGGGCTTATAACTATCAGACTTATAATGTTACATAATCGATTAAATATTTGACAATAAAATTTAGCTTCATCTTAAATGCTGATCTGGGAAAAAGAAAATACAAGGTTTCGTACAATTGATTGAATTTTTATAGGTTTTCTTGTAATCTACACGCAATAAACTATATTTTGTATTGTTTTTTCAAAAATTTAACTTCAAGAGACTGCAAAAAAAAGGAGGAGGCTATCAATTCCTCGGAATCTTTTATGTTTTTTTATGTATGTTCCCCAATTACTCGAAGACGCCTGAACCGATTTGAAAAAATATTTTTTTGTTCGAAAGGGTATACTTGTCAGTCAGGTGGTCCCATAGAAATTTTATCAAGATCGGTTCAGGATCGGTGTACTTTGGTTTTAAAACAAAAATAACTGGAAAAAATATGTCTTCTAAGTATAAACTGGAGTTGAAGTCGGTTTTTAGTCTTGAAAAATTATTTAAGAAAAATATTTATTTTATTTGCACGTGTTTGGGTCGATAGTCATAGGATTACACCATGCTACTAATACATAAATATAGTATCGTTGAGTTAGTATCCCAAGTGTCAGACGTGATGTGGCAAGTGCAGTGGAAAAATCTAAGCAGGTAAATGACAAAAGGCACCTACTCTACGGACAGACTCCGCCACTAGCACGTCTCAAGAGTCGTAACAGCTTTCTCAGGCAGCCAAGCATACCAGCAATAGAGGCTTCTAATGCAAAAGTTGTGAGGTGGATAAATAAGTATCCACCTAACGAGTCAAATATCCCTCCTGCTGAAAAACTTCCACCGGGTAGAGACCTCCCCTGGTCAGTCTGGAAGTCTCTCAATAGACTCCGGGCTGGTGTTGGGAGGTGTCGGGAAAACCGAGTTAGGTGGCGTCACGCTGATAAAAACCTTTGCGACTGCGGTACCATTCAGTCGATGGACCACCTTTTGTCATGTCCGGGCTGCCCTACGTCATGTACCATAGAGGACCTTAATAAAGCTAACGACAGAGGGATCGCCGTGGCCACATACTGGTCACAGGCGATTTGAAATTGAAGCTACAGTGTAACCATTTCGACTCGATAAGAAGAAGTATCCCATAACACAAGTTTAAAACTTACTTTGGGGCTAGCTTAATCAGTGTGATTTGTCCCTATATATTTAATTTAATTTACCACGTCCTTAGCCGAATGTTTTTTTTTGACGTGACAACGTCTTAAATTAGGTTGCGGCTGGGAGTCACTTATGAAAAAGTGTAACGCTCGGTAACGTTACGATGAGTCACCGAACGAGAGAGAGGCCCGCCGAATGCCTTGCGTCTCTCTCCCACTCAACTATGATCGGTCTGCCGCGCGCGTTGTCACGTAAAATCTTCGCCCGTAAAACCGACTTTACAGGCAACCATTTTTTTTTTTTTAAGTTATAGGGCGGCAAACGAACAAGCGGGTCACCTGATGGTAAGTGATCACCACTGTGTATATTCAACATTAGCGCACTAAGTTAACCATGAAATAGTCATCATAGAACTGAGGGAATTCCATCTATTGAGTTAATTTGATTGAGTAAGACGATGATACGGGTGGCAGCACATCCTAGCTACAATTCGATTCCATTACATTAGGCAAAGGCACTCAGCTATTCAACCTTGCGTTTGAGAACGCTTGACCTGATCTTAATGTGATTTGCGATAAGTCATGTATATTAAGTGCATTAACTGTATAACCACAAGTATTTATTATTTAAAAAAAAAAAAAACCAAATCTAACTTCATCATCCATCCCTTCTTCCGCCCACTGCTGAGCTATCGCCGCGATGGCTCAAATATTACACAACTTCAACATCAACATGTGCGAGTTAAACTCGCGTCGAGAGGTTCCGTACAATTGATTGAATTCTAATAGGTTTTCCTGTAATCTACAAGCAATGAACTATATTTCGTATTTTTTCAAAATTTTAGGCTCAGTAGTTTCGGAGATCCATGGTCAATTTTCGTCTTCTTTCATGAATAAAATCAAAACTATTAATTTTACAATAATAACAAAATAATATATTTGAGATCCACATAACGAGCCCTTTCATTTGATATATGACACAGTAAAGTTTGCAAAACTTTTTTTTTTTATTTCCTAATTTGTCTCCCGAAAATGACCCTTATTTTTAAAAAATATTTATTTACTTTGCACATATGTGTTTGGGTTATAGGATTACAACATTCTACCAAATTTCACCTGATTCGGTCCAGTAGATTCGGAGCAAATTGGCTGTGACAGACGGACGGACAGACAGACGCACGAGTGATCCTTTAAGGGTTCCGTTTTTTCATTTTTTGTACGGAACCCTATAAATTAAAGAAATCAATAAACTTGTGCCAATTTTCGTCAAAATTGGTTGAAAATGCGACCTGTGACGAGAACAGACAGACAGAAATGATAAGGGAACCTTTTCACAATACATTATGTAGAGCTCTAGTTTTTTGTTTCCTATCCATTACCCTTAGACACAAAAAATTAACCAATAAAGAGATCCTATTGTTCATTTCATACTGGCTGGGAAGTTTTCGTCGGTTTTCCAAAGCCCAATTAATTCTGACATTTGACAAAAGAAAGATTTCATCTTTGTATTTTTGTTCTTTTCGTTTTGTTTGTTAATATAATATAATATAATATATATTTTATACATATACGTATACGTATAAAATCGTAAAATAAAACCTTTATAAAATCGTAAACGGCTTGACCGATTTCGATAATTTTTGAAGTGAAAACTTCTTTAGCGGCGTTGTGCACTTTTTTTGTAATGGGTAAAAAATGTTAAACTCGCGTCAGGACACGTGTCCTGATCGAAAATTCGTAAGACGGATGGAGAGTAAACAGCCGGCGCGGCGGCGTAGGAGAGGAAGTATCCCCCTCTCTTTCTACGGCGCGGCGAAAATGTATGCCTGCGCCTGCTGTTTCGTTTAGCTGAGAGATAAACTTTTTAATGTAATATAAATTATCATGTTAGTGTACGATAGCGCAATAAATAAATATTGTATTCTACCACATAAATGATAGTACTTTTATACTGATAATTAAAGCAATTCGTGCAAAATTATTCCCTAACCATTCCAAAATATCAAAAATGCACAACGTTAATATTCAAGTTTTCATTTCTGCCGCCACTCCCGGAGTGCAACCCGTCGTTTTTATTTTTTTCGTTATAGTTCAGGGATGGTGTAGGAAAAAAAACGTTGGCGTAATTTTAATAAATTTCGGTACCTAATAGTGGGACAAACGATCTAAGTATTTCCATCAGTGTAAATAGATAATGGTAATAGTGGGATACACCGGCTCGGTCAATGAGGAGGAAAGAATCACTTGCATTGAAGTGCATTCAAATTGGTCGTAGGTACACAATACCTGCAGTTAGGATACATTAGCTCAACTAGGTCCCCCAAGCTAAACATCGAATCTGGAGCATTTCAATCAATCCCAATTTAGTTCTGGAGCGACGTTAGATGGGCGGGCTGAATACACAATGCAACAGTAGGGCCACGAAACACCGGCTGAAGAGATATAATCATATAACGCTTCTTCTTCTTTTTTAATTTAAGAGCTTGCTCTTGTCGGTGGAGTTAAGTGGAGATGCCTTCATTTCTCTCTTCTCTGTCATCTTTTTTAATGTCTTGGTAGGACCTTACTCCTAACCCTTTCTTAATTTGTTGGAAAAACTTCATCCTTGGTCTTCCCCTTCCTCTTCTCCCTTTTAATTTTCGATATAACGCTTAATACAATACTTTTTACATAAATGTGACGTTTTATTTTTTCGATCCACAGAAATCTTCACAGGCTTATTACGCATTTTGATCAATAGATTAAATATGGCCATTCAACGTGGTAATGCTGCCAGTCTCTTAGGCACCCTGCCCTGCAACCACATTGATCTGGGGTATTTTTTTATATATTTACTTTATGTAATGAAAGAAAGAAAGAAAAAAAATATTTATTAATATAATTTTAGTATAGAGTTTTCTATTTATTTAATAGGTATGTATTTTACGTTAAGTTTAATTTATTTATGCATTATTATAAAACATTCTTGCATAAAAATATGATACCCGCTAGTTTTTTAACTTGATTTTAGATCTATTAATACACAAAAATGGTTAAGGGCATACTTGAATTTTCCGGGGTCCAGTGCTGCCCCCATTTTAAATAAATCATTTCAAAGAAAATGGAGAAATCATTTAAAATTTTGCTACTACCAAGTCCTAGATAACCCTTCAAAGTATTTTATGAACTACTGTTTACAGTTTATAATAAGAACGTTTAGCTTTACTACGCACATTTGCCAAAAGTGGCCGTTTTTCGCAAATGTGCGTAGTAAAGCTTAATGTTCTCATTATAAACTGTAAACAATAGTTCATAAAATACTTTGAAGGGTTATCTAGCACTTGGTAGTAGCAAAATTTTAAGTAATGACTCCGTTTTCTTTGAAATGATTTATTTTAAATGGAGGCAGCACTGGACCCCGGAAAATTCAGGTACGGCCTTAATAAGAGCGCTACCTGACTCCAAGAAACAACCAGCCGAATGGGAATCGAACCCAGAGCCTTCGGCGTGGCGGACTGGCATGTTAACCACCACGCCACGGAGGTCGTCATTCACCTCAAAAGTAGGGTATATCAGCCATATTAGGGCTCATGAACGAATGCACAAAGGTAGTCACGAAAACGGCCAGGGGAATATAAAACGTCTAAAAAATATATTAAACTATTTTAAGGGTTAATTCAGTCCATCACACTGAACAACTTTCCGCTAGAAACATTATTCCAAATATGAAAAATATTGTTTTGCTTTCCATACAAACTTAGGAGGGTAAAAAGTATTTTTTTATATTTCGATATAATATGTTCCTTCAGGAAAGTAGTTCAGTATCATGACTGAATTCACGCTTACAATAGTTTCAGTATATTATGTTAGACTCTGTACATGATACCTATCCTCGAAAAGAGTTAAAGTAGTAATTTTTGGACGGCAACTAGTAGCTGTGAAACAAATTGTATGTAAGTAGGTAAATAAGTTTGTTTCTATTTGATTCTATAAGCACGAGAAGAACCTACTGTAAATATTTTGACAAACATCAAACAAAAGTTCCAAATTAATGGTACCAATTTCCAATTTGTTGATGTAAGTACCTATTCACATTTAATTCAAGCCAATTTTCATTACAACGCTGTTTGATCGTATTGAATTAATGTTCATCAAATTATGAAAATGACTTTGTACCGACTGAATATAAGTTAATTTCGTGTCCATCCATGAACGATATGAATCATACGTATGTCGTTCGTTAATATGTTAATGAAGCCACATGCTCGTTAACTATAATAGCCAATTTCCGAAATGATTCAATTTCATTATTAATCCGATATTTATAATAAATCAATGTTTATTCCGTGGCGTAATGGTTAACACGCTAGACCGCTAATCCGGAGGTTCTGGGTTCGATCCCCAGCCAGGGCAAGTTGGAAAATGGCCTTTTCAAATTATCCTGGGTCTTGGGTGTTTATCTATATATGTATTTATCATAAAATATAGTATCGTTGAGTTAGTATCCCATAACACAAGTTCAAAAAAACTTACTTTGGGGCTAGCTAGCTTAGTCAGTGTGATAAAAAAAATGACAATTTACTCTATATGTTGATTTTGTCTTTAATTATGTGTTTTCTATGTACAATAAAGTTATTGAAAACAAACAAATATAACAATCGCACAAAAAGCGTTCTGTAAAAAAAAAGACAATTCGCGATACTATCTACATTATCTCATACACATTAGGTAAAAGACTAATATCTGCTTGGGTAATCTAGCTCGAAAAGAAAAATAGGTTATTTTCGGTAATTCAATAGAATTTAGATCGAAAAGTTCAACTTTCTTCGTTTACTTATTAGTTTTCGTCTTTTTAACGCATACAAATGTAAACAAAATAAATTAAGCGTTATCTTAAACTATTATAAGAAAGCTGGTTCGGGGGAATGCTGGATATAGCGACTTTACCCTAATTGCATTTTGTTCTAGTTGCTATATGCGTTTACCATATCGCATTCCCGATTTGATTTGCCAGCAAATCGCCATGCCACACAGTAATCACGACTGTACACGATTACGATTGAAGATAATTCACACCTTACCGTCTAGACGGCCTTGGCCTCGATAATGTATAGTCAGCTGCAGTTAAGTATAGTAAAATGTATGGCGTCCTACAAGGGCGTAGCAAGGTACGGCCAGGAGGAGATCCTCCTCAGAGGCGTCCTTCTTGTGTTCGTATAATAATATTCCTGGGGGCTCCCCACAGGCATATCATTAATAATAAATGATAACAAATTAAATCCTAATATTTATAAAAAGAAATTATTTTATGAAATTGAGATTGTTGGAACTAAATTCTTGGTATTTTTTCGCCAGCGCCCTTTTAAAGAATCCTGGCTACGCCCTTTGCTTTCTAGGAGGTGCGTTGCGTCACGCGCGGATATTGAACCCAATGAATAGGTTTCCTACTATTTTACTAAACTACATGAGTTGGGAATCGCACCTTCTCCCTAGTGATGCATAGCATAACATAGAGCTTTTGGGTGAATTCTGTAATAACAACTTTCTCCAAGAAACATATGTAGAAATATGAAAAATTATTTTTGACTTTCCACACAAACCCGGATCAGCTGATCGGAAATTTGTATGGGAGGCAAAATTTTTTTCTTAATATTTCGATATATGATCCTTGGGGAAAGTTGTTCAGCATCATGAACTGAACACCGCCTTAAAACAGTTTCAGTATATTTTGTAACACCCTGTATAAACATCTTTTCCTATGGTATATGCAATATATTACAAATATTTAGTCTTGCATGTTAAGTGTATATTGAATAAATATTTGGATGACTATACAGTGTACAGCACAACAGCTGAAAACGCCCTTTTATGTATGTCCTCGATTACGGCCTTGTCCAGCACTTCCGCATTCCGGAACAGCATGATTTTAGTTTTATGAACGTGATATTTTATTTCTTCTTTGCTGGTCTGGGAGAAAAGAAAAAACATAGAATGTACCAGCTTCTCTTCCCGTGCAGATCGTAAAAGACGAACGAGGGAATGGGCGAGAATCTGAATGATATGAATAGGCGATGCGGTTAGCAACCCATCACTATTATGATTTCCCTTTTCCACCTTTATGGCCACCAATACGCTAAAAGTGGCCTGGGCTTTACCGCCCTAGGCTCTGTCTACCCCGTTAGGGATAAAGACGTGATAGTGTATCTGTATATGCGTATATTTTATTTCGATATTCTTATTAAATATGTAAATATGCATATTAATAAAGATTACTTACATTCACATACTACGTTACAGTGATGCGGGAGAGGAGCTTGGAATATTTCTTAGCTACTCTCGCTACTTTCTCAGATACTCTGATGCGCAAATGCCCAACCACAGATATTGGAGTGCCGAACACAAACGATAGGAATGTACTTTTCTGTGGTACAAAGTCATGGTAGACGCACAGACGACAAATGCAAAATAGTAGATTGTGCTACAAGGCGTAAAGGTAATAGTTTTAACGCGAGGGCGCTACTTTGAATCCAGAGCGAAACGAAGGATGCCTGAATAAAGCGAGGGAATCAAGTATATCGCCCGAGATAAAACTATTACCGTACACCGTGTAGCACATTCTTCTTTTCATCTCCATCTATGAGGAAAATTTGCAAATATATACCTATAACGGAAGTAGAATACCTACATATACCTAATCAAAGTTTAACAGACAGTAACTAACCTTTGTTTGGTGGCGTTTTCACTAAAAAATTACTATGAAAATATTTTTCTATGACTTTCACATCTTATACATTTTCCAGTCATTAGAATCGTTTTATTACTTTTTTCCTTCTGCGTTCTTTATATATTTAAATATGTATATATACGTAAACTTCATACTTAGTATATCGGCCTCATCAAGAAACTATTCACATTTAAAATAGTTTAGGTAAAATAACCTAATAGTTCCAAAATAAATTTACTATTTAAATCAAAGACAACAATTGCGCGTTTTTATTGGTTTTTAATAAATTATTATTTTGAAGCAAGAGAACCAAAATATTTTGACCTACAGTCATCCATGTAAAATGTGTTATATTCCAATTTTAAAAAATTACCATGCCGTCGCCTGTATTTTATAATTTTAAAACTAAATTCTTCTTTTTTTTTGCTGACTGCCAATATTAATTTTGATTCTACATTCGTGTTCGGTTTTCAAATGTGTTTTAACGCCTAAGTTTCAGTTTTCGTACCACTTGCTCAAAAAAGTCACATTCTATGGCACAAAAAGCGAACATAACAATAGTCATTCTTATCTGTTAAGGCTGTACCTAAATTTTCCGGGGTCCAGTGCTGCCTCCATTTAAAATAAATCATTTCAAAGAAAACGGAGACATTATTTAAAATTTTGCAACTACCAAGTCCTAGATAACCCTTTAAAGTATTCTATGAACTACTGTTTACAATTTAAAGTGAGAACTTTTGGCTAATGTGCGTAGTAAAGCTTAACGTTCTCATTATAAACTGTAAACAGTAGTTCATAAAATACTTTAAAGGGTTATCTAGGACTTGGTAGTTGCAAAACTTTAAATAATGTCTCCGTTTTCTTTGAAATGATTTATTTTAAATGGGGGCAGCACTGGCCCCCGGAAAATTCAAGTACGGCCTTAAAAACAGGGAATGAAAAATGTACTGAATTTCATTCAGCCTCTAGACCAAGAATGAAAACAGGAAAAGAAAATTGTACTGAATTTCATTCATCCTCTAGAGGGAGAATGTGGTTTAAGTTTGGAATAATTACCGAAATTTATACTGGACTGAAATCATTTCTATATTGTTAAGCGTAAAAAAATAACGATTTCCAAAAAGAAAAAGCAAAGGGCCATTTGCGTCTTACACATACAACCAAGTTTTGCTAACGCAACACATGCAACCGAGAATACGCTCGGATGATGATGATGATGATGACATACAACCAAGTTTTCTGCGTACCTATATTTATTTACAACGTAATTTTTTTTGTATTTTTATGTAACTGGATAAAAATTAATTAAAGTATTATATTACTTTTAATTGTAACTAATTGTTTTTAATCAATGCTTATCTCTTGTTATTATTGTCTTTATTTTTTCGCAAATGGAACGAAAAGTAGAGTATTTTCCTCGGTGATAAAGCTGTCTTAGTCTTAGGTGAACTTAAATCCGTCGCTACATTCAGGACTCTTCATAAATCCCTCGCTTCGCTCGTGATTTAAGTATTTAACACCCTCGCTCCGCTCGGGAGTAAACGTCGAGTCCTTCGTTGCGCTCGCGATTTAAGTCGTCACCCGCGACAGAAGACACTGCTTTATCCCCTTGGTTAATAATCTACTATTCATTTCTCATACTCGGAAAGTAGTGTTGTTTTGATCTGATTATTGGGTGGAAAATGCTGCTTCCCTTCATAGAGAGGTAAAAACTCATACAAATTTCTTCCCAACCTAAGGGCCGGAATTAACTTTAAAAATAGTGTGCTGTGAAGAGTTTTATGTAAAAAAAAACTAATAAAAAAAATGCTAAAATATTTAAAAAGTCAACATAAATTGGCGGGATACTAATCTGTTATGTATCTGTGACGGAATTAAAAAAAATACTAACTTTTGACATGTATGTATATGTAACCACTTAGCCGTACCTAAGTACAGGCACAGAATTAATAAGAGTATTACATTACATAGCGCAGGTTTACGCTACTAAAGACAAAAAAAAAAAACATCTTTTAACACCTCTAACCTAAAAATATATCCGTCGGGGCCTGGTTTCAAATATCTGATAAATCCACGCGTGCTCCGATAATTACGTTACGAGAGTGGTATTATTGATAACACCGAATACAGAGGTATCTAACAACTACGCAATAATTGCGCGAGCTACGACAATGGGCCACCGACGGACTCAGTAGGCACATATGTACCTATGTAATACAAATAATTTATCTACTTAGTAACATTACTTATAAGGAAGTTAACAATAATATAAGGACAAATTCACGTCTTGCGGATACTGAAAAGTTATAGGGTTCCTTACATATACAATTATACAATATAAGTACATACAACGTGTAGTTGACATATGCGTAATACCTACATCGAACCACAGGCTATAGATAGATCACTTTAGTATAATGAGATTGAAATAACAGTAAAAAAAAGCAAAAAAAATAGACATTCTCCTACAAATTGCCCGTGCAGCTGCTCACTTTTGTATGGAAATGCCGAATTTTTGACTGTTATCATTTCGACGAAAGGGAAGACCGCTACGACCAGTGGAGATCATGATGCAGAGAAGCAGAGTCAACTTAACTAATCATTTCTATAAGTATATTTCTTCTTAACATATCGTAGGGAAAGAAAAATGCTTTAAAGTGGCCCTGGGCTCCGTCGCTAAGGATGCAGCCGCTGATAACTGAGGAGGATTGTGAGAAAGGTTTTAAGTGAAAAAATAGGTTAAGTGTTTAAAATATTCAACAACATAATTGAGTTCTCGAAGCGGTTGACAGAATTGGAGTTGATACCAATTGAGCGTGGACTGCACCGGGTACTAAATTAAAACAAGTGAAGAGAGGCTAAAGGAGACCTACATACTCGTACTTCGCAATATGAAGTGAAGGAATAACTCACATTAAAAACATTTTTGAGCATTTAGCTTTAAATACTTTATAGGTAGTGTCAAATATCTTCGTCTTTTCTTGAGGATGTCGTAAGAAGTGGCATAAGGACAAAGTACAAACATCTCACATAACAACTGCATTCCCAAAGAGCGGCCGGTCTTAGGTCCTTTAGTGGCTCTTTAGTTGCATTTATTAAACAGGCGGCCGGTCTTCGGTCCTTTGGTGGCTCTTTAGTTGCATTTCATATTCGGATACGAACAAGCGGCTTTGAAGCGTAAGGATAGCTAGGAATATTACTTGTAGTTTATAGAAGTAGGTACATCACAGATTATATAAATAGGTGTTTTTATTTTAAAATTGCCGTTTTAGCAATACGGGCAGTACAAAAAACGGCAATTTTATAGTTAAAGGCCTATTATAAATTACTTCGTCAATACCTAGAGTAATATGCCACGAGAAGTGTCGCATCTGTTACAACATACTCGTATTTGTGTTAGAAGAGACCTACTCAGCAGCCAGCGATGGCGGAGCGGAGCAAGGCCATTGAGTACTAGCGAGATAACCACACTGACTTCAGACTGCGGATAAAATAATAGCAAAATTGCTAATGCTTAGTCTGAACAATATTTTTTTTTAACAAAAAAGAGACATCTGACTTCTTTTTCTTCGGGGAGTTTCTTCCATATCTCTAAAGGTCTTCATCATATCTTCACCAAATAAATATGAGACACAATTAGGAAATAAATAAGTAGTGAAGGCTCTCAAAAGGCTCTCCGTGTGGTTCCCGGCAGAGTAGAATAGGACCACTCCAAGTCTTCCCGTGAATGTCGTAGAAGGCGACTTAGAAAACACAAGCTAAACAAAGCTCATCATCGAACGTCAGTGAGACTTTTTCAACACATCTGACCAGTGTGAAGAGTGTAGGCCAAATCCTCTGTCTACTCTGGGTAAGTATAGCTCTGGTAGTACAGGTCGTGTTCCTACAGTAGAGACAAAAAGAAGACCTGATAATGAAGGCTCTTAAATAAAAAAATCATCATCATAATCGGTTCACAATTGGCGAATATATCGCGTAACATACATACAAACAACTTCTTGAGCGTCACAGGCCCCGTCAACACTGAATCGACTGCGCTGCGAAAAAACGCGCCGTGCGTGTTTTGCTAAAATAAAAACACGCTCAAGTGAAGCGAATGCGCGGTTATCACAAGTGCACGCTATTTGAGCTCTATCGAATTGTTTATCAAACGTATAGAATAAAATAAACATCAAGTAGGTGTCCTAGCTTAAATTTCAATTGAAATATTCGTAAGAGTTTAATTCTTGCAAAATTGCGATGATCGCGCATTCTTGTTCTATTAAGACCCAAAGGCGCGATGAAACATATCGTGCGCCTTAAATTTTAATTGGATATTTCACATTAATACGTTTTTGCGATGGATCGCGTTCTATTAGGGCAATGCCTACCTACATTACAATTGAGAGCCTAGGTGGTAAGAACACTGCTTCAATGAGATACCGAAAGAAAGAAGTTCGAGGAATATTACCCTACTTACCTGGGTAGGTACTTGTATGGGCTGGCGATCATTTTTGCTCCACGCTTAACTTTTTATACGAATAACCTTGGACTAGCTAATATGCCCAAGTCCATTATTTCAGTGTACGCCGCACCGCACAAATGGCCGCTAGGTCGCCGCCGACGTCTGTCCTCCGATGGTCTAATAACGACCTAACACAAATTAAACCACCACAGAACTAAACCTTTATATTATTCATGAAACTCGGGTGGCCGACGGGCTAAATACGAGTATTTAGTCATACATTATGTAGGTACTTAAAACGAAGTATGCCTACTTATGTACGAGTACATACACACTATGACGCCTGTTTCCCACAGGGGTAGACAGAGAATATGGACCTCCACTTGCTACGATCCTGACAGACCTCTTTGGCTTCATCTACACTCATCGATCTCTTTATACATGCCCTTCGGTTACAGGTACTTCTTACCTCTACTTAACGTCTGCAATCTGATCGCAGAATGTTCGCCGAGGCCGACCCTGTCCTAGTCTTCCTTTCATACTTGCCTTATAAATATTTTTTGTTAATCTCTTCTCATCCGTCATTGGTGATGTCGAGAAAAGAAGACTTTAAAAGGATATATGTTGGTTCTTATACTATTTTCATCAACCATCAATCTACATCATGACCAAATAAGTCCTTCAAAAGTTAAATTGCATAAAAAGAGTGTGTATTAGTGAAACCACAAAAAAGATAAGAGAATATAAATGAACGCATAGACATCATATTGCTGACTACTCTTTTACTACAACTCTACAATTCATCTACATTTTGATCAAAATATGGTATGACACTTCATAGATTCAGAGTAACATATATACCAACTACTATTACAAACGAAACAATTTATCTGTACACACGTCGATGTGTGAGTTTTATACTTCGTGTCGCACCGCAGAATTTATTTAATACTTACCTAGTAACGAGTTCGACATATTTACGATTATATCTTTCCATACCGGGAGATTTGTGAACACTATGACGTAAAAAATATTTTGTTTTATATGTATTAAATGTTACAGAAAAGTCTGAAATAGCGACATAATATAACTTCACAAATATTTTTGTGAACTCTCTTGTGTTGTTTCCCGCCAATGCGAAAGAGCGAGAAGGGTATATATATAAATCGGTGTTCAAAATGGTTGCTGGGTAATAACGTGAAATTATATTGTTGCTTTGCTTACCTGTTTTTATCACTCGGAAATGTATGAAATATACGTTCTTTGTTCGGTGGATAAACAATTATTATATGCGCATATTCTTACCATGATGGTTACCAGTACTGTTGGTTGACAGTTCTTAAGACAAGACACGTCGCGAATTGCGTGCGGCTAGTAAATAAACCCTGGTTTAGAGCGCAAAAAGGTGCACAAAGTGCGGGGGAGAGGTGCAGGAACGCCAATTTGCGGGAGACGCTGTGAGATTCCATTCTGTTTGTACTCTTATGTATTCTGTGGCACAGCATCAAGGAGGAAACCGAATACTCTGAAAAAGGAAAACGCTAAGACTCGAGAGATAAATAAACGGTGTTCTAATTAGCCTATAGCTGAATAAATTAGCCATGGCATGGCAATGCATGACTTTTTTACCAAGTTAAAAAGTGACAATTATCAAAATACATAGGCGCATTTACCTACATGCATAACTGACGTCATGAACACAGAGCAATATGGCGTCCACTGCTCCAACGTTTTCGGCAATTCGCCCGAATGTAAAATTGAAATGCATTTTTATGACACTTATCGACACAAACATGTTGTTTTTTTTTAAGTTTCTTATTAGCACCTTGAAATCTAATTCACATAAGTACTTTTCAAAAATACCTTAGAAGTACACACATATACTATATATACTTCTGTTAGTGTTTGCATTTTGTGACAAGGCCACCACATGACGGCAGCCGCACGAACTAGCCCTTTCAATGTAATTTAAAAAGACATAGATATAGCTCTTGCTTCTGATATACAAGGTTATAAAGAAAGCATGTATAGTACTTCGGCACCTACTTAACGTGGTTATGGGATTTTAAATATAAGTTTATTTCTTCGTACATGCTTTTATTGTAAGGTCTACTATAGCCGAAGCGAGAGAGCGAGCCATGCGGGGTGAAACGGTCACGGTGGGTCAATGAGGCTGGTTTACGTATTACTTGTTTGTGAGGTTTTTTCGTTTTTCAAATAATATTTAAGAGTTATTAAAAAACTAAGACATATGATCTCTGCCTTATGTTTAATACAATTATAATCCAAAGTTACAACGACTAATTTATTGTATTTCTTGAATACTTTCCGTTTTAGTTAGTATAATTCTGTGATTTAGGCCTCTAACTTCGCAATTTTTTTCTATAGAGAAAATTTTAAGCAATCGTGTTTTCGAAACATATTATGTATAGAGTTAGTCCTGAACTTTGCTGTGTTTTTATTTCAAAGTGAGTATTTCGATAATATTGATAATATTTAAGATCAGGGTCATACGGGCTCATAAATCTATTTTTTAAGCAGATCACATTTCACATAGTTTGGTACGAATAGTCGCAATCGTAATAAGTCGACTCTTGTAAATATCAAATCTTGTAGACTAATACATTTTCAAAGAATGAGAAAACAACTTTTCACTCATTGCCATATTCGTACCCAGAAGGGTCATCTGAAGGTACCCCAAGCTATAGGAATAAATGGGTCAATCAATACTATTCGTCTGAACTCGGAACAAATTTGCGATAGGTGGCGATGGATTAAGCCACGTGAAGAAATAAATTAGTTATTGGGCATTCAAATTAATATTTGGTACATAATGAAGCCCCGTGCCGTGCCGAAATCTTCTCTTCCAGTTAACCATAGGCACAGAACTGCTTTTCAGGACCACGTAATCAAAATTTAAATGTTTTCAATTGTTAGTAATTAGGCCTTTTACACCACTAAGTTTATGAACTAATTCAAAATTTTAAAAAAATCTAAATAATATCTTCAGTACTCACTTTTAACCATAGATATGCTTGTGGTAGTGATACATCCCGCTCTCTATACAAAAGTGTAGTTTAGTTTAAAACATTACATTAGATACTTACTCAAATTAATTGATTCCAATAAAAACATAGTAGTATAATTATTTTTCATATATCATACAATTTTTAAATTTTTAAAAGTCAAGGTTTTATACAATTATTAGGTAATTTAGATAATTATATTAAATTCTAAAATACCTACTGTTTACAAATTTAATATAATTATTATACTTATTAGAAATATATAACAAATGGATTCAACAAAATTTAATAGAATCATATGTATCATATTATAAATTAAGGCCGTACCTGAATTTTAAAGGGTCCAGTGCTGCCCCCATTTTAAATAAATTATTTCATCAAAGAAAACGGAGATATCATTTAAAATTTTGTTTGATGTGATTGTATTGTGTATTATTTATTTTATAAACGCTTCAATTTTGTCATACTCCTCCACAAATAAGTAGTTGCAGAATATTTTGCCGAGACCGTACACAATTTTCTGTTCATTGCTTCCAATGCCAACAGATTTCTGTGGAATTGCATCTAAACCATTTCGCAGAAATTTTTCCATTTCCCGCCGTACAATTTCCAACAGAATATTGAATAATATTGAAAATTATTTGCGGAAAGCTCTGAAAGAGCTCGCAACTTCAAAGCAATGTTTATTTAATGTAATGTTTGTTTGCAAAAACCAAATATTACTTAGGTACCGAGTATTATTACTGGTAAATGAGATGGTTTACTCTTTTCAAGACTGAATAATGAGACATTGTTATAAGATAAATAAATCATTTCTTCAATCGAATCAATCGAAGAGAGCACCTACGCGACTTCAAAAAGAGAGAGAAGCTTCTTAGTACTCGTGTGGTTTCGTGTTAGAATAGGACAACTCCATCTCTTCCTGTGGATGTCGTAAAAAGCGACTAAAGGACTAAGCACAAACATCTCGTACTACAATTGCATTCCCAAGGAGGGTTAACGTCGGGCCGGGGCCGGTTGTAAAACTTTTCGCACAAATACATTCCCAAAGAGGGTTGACGTCAGGCAGGCAAATAATTAAAACTGTTCCGGCTATTTCTTCTCCATTTGCAAGGTCTTTGGCATCGTTGGGTGACCATTGACATGCATATTATATTTGGAGAAGAAAAAGCGGGAAAGCGCACACCGAGCTCCAAAGCAGCACATCTGAGGATGCAACCAGGAACGCGCTCAGACAAAGAAGAAGAAGCTTCTCAATTCGAATGTACTTATACAGGCTGACTTTTTACTAACTACCAGCGAAAGTTTTGGAGCAAGTTCAGTCCATGATACTGAACTACTTTCCATAAAAACAATTAACGAAAACGATAAAAATATTTCGCCTTCCCATAAAGATTGGCGCTCAACCAAACTGATTTTGTATGGAAGGACGAAAAATTTTTATCTATTTTCAATACATTTTTATACAGAACGTAGTTCAGTATCATGGACTGAACTTGCTCCAAAAATTTGGCTAGTGGATAAAAAGTCACCCTGTATGTTTTTTTAAGTATGTTTCCCCATAACTTCTCCGTTATTGAACCGATTTAGAAATTTATTTTTTGTTTAAAAAGGTATGCAAGTTGGTCTCATTGTCACCAGGTATAGATCTGTTGGTGGGATCCTCAAGTAATCGAGGGAACTCCTCTAATATTCCTTGCACACATATAGTGATTTTGGTGTTTTTGTCAAGAAATCAAGCATTTCCATTCGGAAGGTGAGTAGTGGTAAAGGGGAAGTGATGTAGAAGACCAAAAATTGAGGTTGCTTTTTTTTGTTTAAATTTATTTATGATTATCTTTATTGAATAGTCACAAATATATATAAAACACACCCACTATCACTTCATTATCATCATCATCCAAGCGTATTCCCGGTTGCATCGTCATGTACACTTCAGAGCCCGGGGTCCGCTTCCTAACTTAGGTGATTCGACGAGGTTACTTGTTTTTACATAGAGCGTCTGTCGTCTGACCTCCGCAACCCAAATGGTAGACCAGAACCAATCCTCGGATAGGTACAAATGCTAGATGGCGTTCGGGACCAACAGCTTTGCGTGCCTTACGAAGCACGGAATCATCTTTCTTTTCGGATAATCAGGTGATTCAAGCCTGCAATATCCTAACCAGACTGGAAACAACTTTTCACAAAGTATGCTTCCCAGTGGGATTTGAACCCACAACCTCCGGATCACAAGGAAAACGCCTTGACCACTGGACCACGGAGGCAGTCATACCCACACCCACTGGACCACGGAGGCAGTCATACCCACACCCACTGGACCACGGAGGCAGTCATACATACACCCACTGGACCACGGAGGCAGTCATACACACATCCACCCACGCACACACACACACACACACACACAAGCGCGCGCGCGCGCACACACACACGCACTATTACGTCTATAACCCCTAATGTGGCAGACAGAGCATTTTGAGTCTTGCAGCTATAAGGAGTAACTGTTACAATCATGGTATAATTAAAAGTATTCTCATCCCGTGACAGCTAGGTCACGTGTATGGCTCAAGAATACGTCATTTGGGTGTGCCGTGTGGCTTCCGGTAGAGTAGAATAGGACCACACCAAGTCTTTCCATGGATGACGTAGAACGCGACTAATAAACCACGAGCTAAACACAGCTTATAAACATCAATGAGACCCCTCCAACCCGTCTGGCCAGCGTGGAGAGTGTAGGCCAAATCCTCCGACTGCTCTGGCTAATACTTATATGGGCTCTTGTACTCGTAATACAGAGAGAATCTCCTGCAGTGGAGACGAAAAAAATATCTGATGATGGTGATGAATTCATTTTATTAATATACTCTTAAGGTGGAGGTATAGGCAAATGACCTTGAAGTGGTGCCCTCACTTAAAATAAATTATTAACTCGTAAATATGGAGATAATTTCCATATTGCTCTTCGTCATGCACTAGATAGCCCTTTAAATTATTTTATGAACCACCGTTGAAAGTATTTACATTAGTCCGTCTAGCTTTAAAACTTGCTTCCGCCAAAAGTGGCCACGGCAAGTTTTAAAGCTAGACGGATCACCTATAATAGTTTCAACGGTAGTTCATAAAATAATTTAAAGGACTATCTAGTGCATGACGAAGAGCAATATGGAAATTATTACCATATTTACGTGTTAACAATTTATTTCACACTTCAAGGCCATTTGCCTATATCTTCGCCTTAAACAGATGCATCACACGATATACGAAATAGTTATGTTTGTTAGTATTTTATTTTACATTCATTTACTAATTGAGAAAGTCCATAAATTTACTGTAAAGAACAATCAGCGGTAACATTTATCGTGACATTCATGACGTAGTCTTGGGCCATCGCGGGAATAGAATACCTTGTTTTATTATACCTTGATCACAATATAATAAACGAGCAAGTGCTAGTCGGACATGTACATGAAGGGTTCCTGGGTGCCGTACCTCCGTACAATGTTTTAAAACGGTGAAGAAGCACGTTTCTTGTATTACGACCTTCATTAATTTTTAACTTTTTCTTATTTTTAGTATTTGTTGTTATAGTGGTCATAGTAATACATAATCGGTGAAAAATTCTAGTATCTAGTAAATACCATTATAAAGATCTAGTTAAAAACGCTGAAAAAACACGTTTTTTGTATGACGACCCTCTTTCATTTTTAACCTTTTTTATTTTTTGTATTTTATGTTATAGCGGACACAGTTATACAAAATTGGTGAAAATTTCAAGTGTATATATAGCTATTACGGTTGAAGAGATAGAGCCCTATGAAAGACGGACAGACAGCGGAGTCTCAGTAATAGGGTCCCGTTTGCACCTTTTGGGTACGGGACCCTAAAAAGTAACCTTTACTCTTGAGCTTTACACCTTAGATAGATTTAAAAAAACGTTCACATACATATAATATAACAAACTATTCTTTATAACAGTTAGTAAGCGGGGTCGCTTTGTAAATTATGTCGCAATGCGATGCTGTTACCAAATTAACTTTTATTACTGCCACATAAAGTTCAAATTGATAATGTATTATCACAGTTGTTATAAGTAGTTAGATAGAAGTTACTCAAGGTTAGACGAGTAGTTGAGTAAAAAGTTGGTCAAGGATTCCGATTGGTGTAGTTGTTAGAGTCGAATATTTGTCGTAGGTACCTATGTACCTAGTACATAGACTGCTTCCGTAGTTCAGTGGTCAAGGCGTTTTCCTTGTGATTCGGAGATCGTGGGTTCAAAACTCACTGGAACGCATACTTTGTAAAAATGTTGTTTTGAGTCTGGTTAGTCTATTGCAGGCTTGAATCACCTGATTATCCGAAAAGAAAGATGATTCCGTGCTACGGGAGGCACTTTTTTTTATTTCATTATACTTTAGTGATCTAGTATGGCCCGTGGTTCGATTTAATACGGGTATGTCCCTTCCACGTTGTATTTAAAAATAGTACAATCATAGATATCAGAATGTGCACTTATGACGAGGAATATGAGCTCGTATTCCTCGACATAAGTCATACCTACTCGTATACGTAAGTCAATTTGTGTACAAAGTCAGTTATAGGTTGATTGAGCGCCTCAACCACTAGACCACCTCTTACGCTTATCACCGTACCGCTTCTAATGTAATGCTAGGGCCACACTAACGATAAACGTCAATGCCCATCATCGCGATAAATATTGAATTAGAGTGAAGTGGCTTGAACGATCCGGCGTCGTACGAAAGTTTACGACGTGCTCTCTAGGGTTGCGAACCTTAAATGGAACTGGGCGGGACACCTGGCTAGAAGGAATGATGGAAGGTGGAGTAAGGCAGTCACCGAGTGGTACCCCAGGAATGGAAAACGGAATGTTGGGCGTCCGGCGGCTAGGTGGGTCGATGATATCAAACGGATTGCTGGAAAGAACTGGATCGCTAAGGCTGGGAATAGGATTCAGTGGCGCAGACAAAAGGAGGCTTATGCCCAGCAGTGGGTCGTTGAGAGCTGACGATGAGGATGATGATGGCTTGAACGGTTAACGTTAACGCCCAATCTTGGCAATAAAATTGGCGTGTTCTTTTCAAGCAGGATGGAAGTAGACACTGTTGCTATTGGTGCTGCATTGCATGATTTTAATTTTTATTACTTATATGAATATATTTTATCATTACTGAATAAAGAAAAAGAAGATGGTGGATGATCCAAATGCACAGGGAAAAAAACACCGCTCCCGGCGCAGAATGACAAACATAGTGTAGCCGCTTCAAGGCATTATTTTTCGCGAAATCCCTTTGATGTACCGCCACTCGTGCTATCGCTTAACGTCAAACGGCAATGTAAATGCCGTTGTAAAATTATCGCGATAAGTCATGGCTACACTAATGTTAAACGTCCATAATTGGATAATTAACGGCGTTTCTCGTAAGTGTGGCCCTAGCATAATAGTGAATAACATACTTAATAAGGAAGGTTGACCTCTGACACCAGTTCTTTAGCGATTCTCTTCAGTATTGAAAGTCTATTTTCTGAAACATGCTCTTGTTTCCTTTAATATTGCAGTTATCCGAAAACGACGGCCGAATCGATTTTCCGCAGCCACGCTAACACGCAGAACAATCAGCATGTGTACTGATAACGTACAGTAGGCCAGAACATCAACTGTGACAATTTGTACTTTCTACCGTTCTTGTGTCGTGAATACAATGACAATGATATGTGTGGATTGGAGTTTACTGTACATTCGAGTGGACTGTTATGATGCTGAATATAACGATTCTTGACTAAATATTTTTTCAACCTCAGCTTTCAACTGAATTCTGTGTAGCTGATGACATAAGGACTTGTTCTTCTTATCTAACAGTCTACATCGCATAACAGACTCAAACGTCTCCCAAAAGGGAGGATTTGCTCATAATCACCACTCTGGCCAGTGGCTAGGCGGGTTGGTCGCAATAGAGGGTATAAAGTATTTGCAAAGGACGCCTTTATAACGATACCAGAAAACAAGGTATAGTCTCTTCACTGATTAATTGTTCTTTTCAATAAATTTTGGGCCTTTCTCAATAAGTTAATGAATATAAAATACTAACTAACTTAACTTTTTCCGTATATCGTGTGATTCATCTATTGAATTTTTAAACATCAATGAGACTACGAAATACAAAAATAAGAGTTTACCGCTATTCATCCACTCGAGGGAACTCTCCAATTAAGAATATTGTTTTCAATATAGTATTTTTGATGTTTATGTCAATATATGGAACTGATAAACAAGACCAAAAATATATGGAACTGATAAACAAGACCGAAAATATATGGAACCGATAAACAAGACCAAAAATATATGGAACTGATAAACAAGACAAAAATATATGGAACTGATAAACAAGACCGAAAATATATGGAACTGATAAACAAGACCAAAAATATATGGAACTGATAAACAAGACCAAAATATATGGAACTGATAAACAAGACCAAAAATGTATGGAACTGATAAACAAGACAAAAATATATGGAACTGATAAACAAGACCAAAAATAAATAGAACTGATAAACAAGACCAAAATATATGGAACTGATAAACAAGACCAAAAATATATGGAACTGATAAACAAGACAAAAATATATGGAACTGATAAACAAGACCAAAAATATATAGAACTGATAAACAAGACCAAAAATATATGGAACTGATAAACAAGACAAAAATATATGGAACTGATAAACAAGACCAAAAATTGAGGTTGCTTTTAATGTTTAAAATTATATGAAGGTACGAGTACCTACTGTTGGAAAGTTTTACGTGAACATGAGTGGACGCGACAGGCCCCTCCCGGTTTGTCTGTGTTTCCAAAAAGGGCGCAACAGATTTTAAAGTTAGTCCCTCATAGCCTAGCTAGACAATAACAAGCAAACAATGGTCAGCAAAACTACAATGGAAAATTATGTGCATAAATATTTTCGTGAAAATAATTAATTTCAGTATAGTGCCCCATGGCGGTCGCGTCGCGAGACTTGTGAACATATACATAACAAAATGTTCTATACATTAACCTACACTAATTAGGCAATGAGAATGCAATACGACCACGCGCAAGTTACGCGGGTAGAAATATTGACGTAAGTTGCGTCGCGCATCTTGCGCTGCAGGTTCGACCTAAATGAGTGTGCAAGTTCTAGGAACCGGCGACTTCATCCGGATCCAGTGACGCACGCTGGGAGCGTTAGTATTCCGTCCACCGCCTAAACTGAATTTGGGGAGATATATTAAAAGTCCGTCGTAAAAAAAAGTCTGACTCCTAATTGCACGCCCGTCACGAGAAATAACTGGAGCACCATATTTTGAGGTACCTACTAAGATGCAGATGCACCTCCCTGAAAGTAATCCTGGCGGCGCCCCTTATTGAAATACCTAATTAAGAGGGCGGCTGATGCCCACGCTACGCTACCTTATTTATGGCGAGTTTATTAAGCATTTGCGAGCCGCGACGAAATTGAATCTGTAGCCGCTGACGTCTTTACAGATAAGATCACAACAAAGTCCCTTTTCTTCCCGGGTACCAATCTAACTGGTCTTTAAAATTTTGTCATCATCATCAGGTCTTTTTAGTCTCCACTGCAGGGGCACGACCCTCTCTGACCTGTACCACCAGAGCCATATACTCGAATTAGCCAGAGCAGTCAGAGGATTTGGCCTACATTCTCCACGCTGACCAGACGGGTTGGACAGGTCTTACTAAAAATTTTAGCAAATTTTCGACATATCATTTGTTGCCTCAAGAAGAGACACTACTGGAACTGACATTTCCATGCAATTTTTTTTATAAACTTAGTTGCTCTTTCATCCTGCCTTGATTAAACTACTCTAAAACGTTGTCGCTTGCATGCCGTCCACGCTAAAATACAAGTGGTAAATCTATACGCTGTAGACCGCACTGACTAAAAGATATTAATTTCTGTGACCCCCCTCTCACCTATGTGACATTGATTCAGATTCGGCTTGACCCCCTCCCCCATCTAAATGTCTCACGTAATTTATGGACGCTCCCTAAAGAAAACGTTAATAGTTTGTAGCTATTGCATTAAAATAAATAGTTTAAAATTTACATGCTTTAAATTGTAGGTGTGAGTCCCCACAACTACTCTTCCTCGCACAGTTATTCGCAGAATGCACATGAAAATTCTTTACAAATTCTGAAGAAAGAAAGGAAATTTTGCATTCGGAAATCAATTTATAGGCCGCGAATATTTATAGCCGCTTCGTTTATTTTCTAAGTTTATTTTGATTCAATTTCAATAAAATAACATGTCAGAGAGTTACCAACATATTCGGAAGTAGTAATTAGATATATGTTTTATTTTTTATTTTTAGAGACCTTTATTTTGTATCTCCATTTGGAATCACGGGTCTTTTCATCCCGGTCCTTTGGGAGGTTTACTTGGGGACACAGATCCAACACGTTGAAGCCCTTTGGAGAAGTTAATATAATGAGGTATTCTCACCAAAACCTGTTAAGGGTACAACTTTTATTGGTATAGGTATCCAATAGGATGTATGTAAGTACCAATACCTAAAAGGTGTTTTTATTTATTTATTTAGGACCAACAAACATTTAATAAAGTCATAAAAGTCATTACTGAATATACATAGGTATATAAAGTGGTAATGACTACTTCATTCACAGTTTAAAAAAGTAGCCACTAGCTGGAAATTACTGCAAAATTTTGACAATAAATAAGTGATGTAAATTAAAAATATATGTGCTTACAAGAAATATTTGGAAATAGAGAGGTGTGAAATACATATTATATTTATTCTATTATTCTTATTGAAGACCTTAGGACCCTATTATGCGGAATCTCGTCAATTGTTCAGAGAGATATTTTTTCGAAAATTTCGGCTTAGGGGAAACTAATGTAGTTTGCCACGCAGATAATTGCATTGGACAAAACAAAAATAATTCTGTCATGCAATATGCAGCATGGCGGGTTTTGACAGGGAAGCATCGTTTTTTTCGAATGTCGTTCCATCCCGTAGGACATACCAAGTTTGCTCCAGATTTGTATTTTAGTCTGTTCAAAAAAGACTTAGAAAAATGAATTGTAATACTCTAAAAGATATTGTTGATGCTGCAGTTTAGGCGTGCCCTCCGCACGTTAGATCGACGTCTCTGGGAACCCAAAAGCTAGTGCGCATTTCGGCCAAAGGCTTAGCCTAACCATAAAACGTGGAAATACCGCCAGCCTCTTGGGGACCTTGCCTGCTGATGGCGGCAATTAGGGTTCAATTTTTTATATAAATTAATGTTTGTTGATTTAGTATTAGTTTATTGCTGTTTAATTTAGTTTAAATTATAATTTTTGGGAAAGGTTGTTAAAAATGGTACAAATACATGTATCTTTATGCTTGAGAACTTATTTCCTAGATAGATGTTAATACATTTCTGTCTTGGTTTTATTTGGAAAGTCCTTATAAAATGCCAGATGATACCAGTGTGGTTATAAATAGCCCTGGAGGATGGCCAAGCGACCGACGACAACCGATGGTTCTAGTGAAAATTATAATTAGGAGATTTATATTTACTGACTTACTCAATTCCACTAGGTATATGTAGGTAGCCATCTCACTTCATATAGTTTGCACTGACAACAGTCATTGTTAGTAAACTGGTGTAAAGGTTTCCTTACTATGTTTGTCCCTTATGTGAGATCTTAACCTGTGTGGTTCCGGGGTTACCCGTGTGGTTCCGGATTAGAATAGGACCACTCCATCTCTTCTTGTGGATGTCGTAAGAGGCGACTAAAGGATTAAGCACAAACATCTCGTGCTACAATAAGGAATATGCATGTAATACCAATCCGGCTCATAATTTTATTTTACAATTTCTATTAATACGTTACCACGCCTAGTTAATTATTTTTCTTATTGACTCTTATTTGGATTAGAAATAAATTATTGAAAATATGCAAATATTGCGCGGGAACTTTTGACAAACAAAAGGGAAATGACGACAAAGTTCACAAAAAGGAAATGACAAGTTCGGGTGCGTTCGGTAGGACGGTCCGTCCATGCAGTTTGACTATCGATGACATTGGAAATGTATGTACTTTCATATAGAGGTATAACAAACAAAAATGATAATATCGAAAGTACCCAAAAAAGAAAAACATGCGTTGACAGCTTCTGTCTCTAGTGGATATTGCAGACTTTGACGTCATATTTTAAAATGGCGTGTTTTAGTTGTTATAATCTAGTTGCTATTTTTAATATTTATTTTCTACACCATATACATGTTTTTCGGCACTGATTTATTTTTTGCGGCTGTTTCTCGACGAGGACTATCGATTAAAAATATAAAAAAAATGCATGCATACTCTCTATTGCATTCCCAAGGAGGGTTGACAGGCAGGCGGCCGGTCGTAAAACTATAGCCAAATCATTTAAACTGTTCCGGCTATTTCTTTTCCATTTTGCGAGGTCTTTGGCATCCTTGGGTGACCATTGACATGCATGTTATATTTGGAGAAGAGCAACCGGGAACGCGCTTAGACGAAGAAGAAGTGGGATCTCAACCTGTCCCGGTACTGTCAGATGAGTTCCCACATGAAATGCAGTAGGCAGATTGTGAGCAGTTAGAGACTCAACAACTTCGATCATCTCAACAATTAGAAACTCATATAACTTATTCATTTCACTGATATAGTTACAATATATTACAGACTGGTATAAAATTCTAATTAAACTTGTATTCCTGAATCTGTTTAAGATGAAAGATGGAAGTGGAATAAGTAAAAATGAGAAGGGATTTTGTTGCGAAAATGGAATTAGGGAATAAATTTTGTAATGAAATTAAGTTTCGAAAAACGGACAGGATAAGTTGAGGAAATGAGGTATGAAAACAAGATTCAGCATGCGAGTAGCATGCAGCCTCGTTACAAAGAAGTAAAAGGTGGTAGTTGAAAATTGAAAATGCTCGTACATATTAATACAAATACAGAACAAGTCGCGCCTAGTGAGTATCGAACTTATGCGTCATAGACGCACAGCCAGTGCCTAACTAAACCACTTGGTCACCACTACATCGTGTTGTTTCTAATGGGATATAAAGAGTCTAGAGCCATAAGACCCAAGAACCATTTTTAGTATGATGGTGGACGAGAATATGTAAACTAGGGAATTAAAATAGTGTTGGGATGTTAGCTGCATCACCTGTTGTTTTTCCTTTTCTCCCAGAGCGGCATGGAAGATATTATAAATGTTAGTGTCATCATCATCCGAGCGTTTTCCCTGTTGCATCCCCAGCAATTATGCTTAAGAGCCCGGGGTCCGCTACCTGATCCTAGGTGATTTGACGAGGTTACTGGTTTTTACACAGAGCGACTGCCGTCTGACCTCCGCAACCCAAAGAGTAGACCAGAACCAATCCTAGGATAGGTAAAAACGCTAAATTGCGCTCGGGACCAACAGTTTTACGTGCCTTCCGAAGCACGGAATCATCTTTCTTTTCGGATAATCAGGTGATTCAAGCCTGCAATATCCTAACCAGACTGGAAACAACTTTTTACAAATTATGCTTCCTTCCCAGTGGGATTTGAACTCACGACCTCCGGATCACAAGACGCCTTGACTACTGGAACACGGAGGCAGTCGCATGGAAGATATTATAAATGTTAATGTTTGACTGAAAAAGAATTCGAAGGGCAAAATCAGCGCATTGTTCCTCAAGCAATTTTTTTTTCTGTGCCTACGACCTTTTTGTGCTGCTGCAGCATACATACATCGCTCACTTAGAACCTGTATATAAGTATAAATAACATAAAGTCATTCATGTATTTTTTGTGTGTATGTGCCTTGTGATCCTGAGGGTGTGAGTTCAAATCCCACTGTAAAGCATACTCTGTGAAAAGTTAGGATATTGCAGGCTTGAATCACCTGATTATCCAAAAAGAAAGATGAAGGAAAGACGGCAGGTACGTACCTTCCGTCCTTCCTTCATCTTTCTTCAGCTGTGGGTCCCAAACGCTATCCTAGGATTGGTTCTGGTCTACCCTTTGGGTTGCGGAGGTCAGACGGCAGTCGCTCTGTGTAAAAAGCAGTAACCTCGTCAAATCACCTAGGTTTGGACCCCGAGCTCTGAAGCGTTACCGCTGAGGATGCAATGCAACCGGGAATATAAAAAACTCGGATGATGACGATGATGTGCAGTTTTCACAAATAAGATAGTAAAGATAAAATAAAACTTCTTCATTGCACCTATTCCACCCACTACTTCATAAAGTATATAACAATAATCAAAAGTAAATTTGATATAAAGTACGTACGAGTAGGTACCTACAAAGGCGGGCTTATCATATCACTAAAGAGATTTCTTCCAGCCAACCTTTGGTTAAATGTAGACTATTAAAAGATGTAGCGGATTGATAGATAGATAAATAAACGATTTATCAATCTGTGTAATCAAAAGGAAAATTAGTTTTGCATTTTCCCTTCAGTGGAGGTAGGCTTTTGATGTGTGTGCAATGGGGCGGGAAACCGCAGTGGATTCAGTCTGCCTGCGGTAGGTACTCTTCATATTTTAGCAGTCGGATCGATCTCCACCGGATAAAGCTAGAATCTATATGATATACCTACAGGGTAGAACAAAATATACCACCTACCTACTAGATTTGCCGTGTGGTTCCCAGCAGAGTAAAGTAGGACCACTTCATGTCTTCCCGTGGATGTCGTAGAAGGCGACTTAGAAAACACAAGCTAAACAAAGCTAATAAACATCAGTGAGACCTCTCCAGCATATAATAACACTTAACATTTTTAAGTATATTCAACGAGTAATAAAATACAAATTTTAAGTAAACTCCGACACAACTGTAGCTAAGAACACGGAACAGGTTAGCTTTCACACAAAAAAACCGCATCAAAATCGATCCATTCGTTTCGGAGCTACGATGCCACCGACAGACTCACTGACACCTCAAACTTATAACAATAAATATTTTTGCGTCGGGGGTTAAAAAGGATAGTTTATCAGTCTAAACTGAACTGTCCCTAAAAATATTCAAACTTGATGGTGGAACTCATACGTTATAAATGTTATTATACGAGTATATTAGCGGTTAATGTAGGTTAGGGTTACCTATTAGGAACGTTATCCAAACCCCGAAATTCAAAACTTTAGTATAAAGCAAAGTATAAAGCAATTATGCCAATCTGGACTCTAAACATATTGAAATAAAATATATATCAGTGTGGAAATTTATATTATTTTTATGCCAAATAAGGATATTTGTCACATTAGGCACGATAGCTTCCTGGAATACCTACGGATGTGAACAAATGTTTTTATTTTTGTTTATTTGGTAGTTTGTTTAAAAATATTGTATACGTATTTTTTTCTATATTTAGCAAATAATAACGAAGATACAGCGCATTTAAATTTCGCATGACGTCACGATCTAGTATACGATTTTCACTAGACGGTGACGTAAATCTCCCCCACTCCGAAACTTCGACACATAAGACAGTAAGAGTTTCAATTCACTGTATCTTTGTAAACTTTTACAACTTTGCCAAACGAATAAATATGAGTCCATTATTTTTCGATACCTAAACCAATTGATGGACTAAATAAAATAATATATTTTTTAGTCCATAGCCCAGTTCAGATTGTCGGCTAACTAAACGGACTGGCGGTTCCTATCATTAAAATGACTGTAGACTGATTTATAAGTCTTTTTTTGAGACTATGGTTTGCGTAACCTACATTTTGAATACTATCTATATTTAAGAGCTATGCTCTTATCGGTGGAGTATAAATTCTCTTCAATTTGTCTCTCTCGTCCGCCAACTGTATTATTTCGCTATATGAAACGACGTTCACCTCCTTTAAAGCCTTACCTAAATTTTCCGGGGTCCAGTGCTGCCCCCATTTAAATAAATCATTTCAAAGAAAACGGGGACATAATTTAAAATTTTGCTATTACCAAGTCCTATATAACTCTTCAAAGTATTTTATGAACTGCTGTTTACAGTTTATAATAAGAACGTTAAGCTTTACTACGCGCATTAGCCAACACTGGTGGTAAAGCTTAACGTTCTCACTTTAAATTGAAAACAGTAGTTTATAAAATACTTTAAAGGGTTATCTCGGACTTGGTAGTTGCAAAATTTTAAATGATGTCTCCGTTTTCTTTAAAATGATTCATTTTAAATGGGGACAGCACTGGACCCCGGAAAATTCAGGTACGGCCTTAACTGTTTCATGCCTCTAGATATCATATGCCTTGGTCTTCATGGTCCGCCTTTTCCCTATTTTTTATGAAATCATCGTGTCATTTCAGATGGCCTAACTTCTTTACTCATCTATTCTCTATTATGATCCTACTTCTATAACATCAAAAAAGTTATAAAATATGATAATATAGACGCACATAACTTTTTTTAATATCTAAACTTCCCTCCATAGGTACTTACCTATGGAGGGAAGTTTACTACTTAGGAAGGCTACTTAGCCTTCATATTTGAAATTTATAACCTGTATAAGTAGTTCTTATTCCTCAGAAGCCTGGAATGGATGTTAACCTATTTATTTTTTATTCCCATCTTTCATTTAGGCCAAATACCCTAGGTCTTGTCTACCCCGTTAGAAATGAAGACGTGTTAGTGTAATAGCTTAGGTAGGTATTTAGACCCGCCATCTTAAAAATTCCAAAACAGTTTTAAGTAGTTTATAATTTCATAATCACATACAATTTAATACACTATTATGTATGATATCTCGAAAACTATATTAAAAACCTATTTATTGTTTTTCAACAATCATCAAAAAAGCGTTTATCTACGTCTTTGTTTTATCTTCTTTTACAGATACTTTGTATATGTATCACACAGGGGATAATGTACTCGTAGAGTACTTAATGCTTTGAACTGAATCGCAGTTAGTTATATAATGACCTACAATGACTGACTGTGACGTCATCGGCTCAACGGTCATTTTGTTCTTTTCCACTGCTAAGTTCACATTTAACGAGTTACCTACGGGCGAGTCAAGAGGTAATTCATTTTGTCAATAGTAGAGACCTACTTACCTACTTACTTACATCGAAAAAACATAAAAGAAAAAGAAACATAACATCATTCTTGATTCAACTTAAATAATGTAACTTAATTATTTGTCGGGTAACCAAAGGGCTGGCAATTACTTCGCCCAAAGAATAAGCATTGCCATCCAGCAGCGTCGCAATGCTGCCAGCCTTTTTGGCACTCTACTGCAGGGCAATTATCTGCGCGACGTTCTTTATTTGTAAGTTTATTATTTTATTATTATTTTTGAAATAATGTTATAATGATATATTCACAGTCCACACAATTTCGCATTTCAATAAATTTAATTGTAAGTTGACGTCTTCGGAGAAATAGCTGCAGTGCAGTTGCTTGTTTCTTCTGCACTTGCGCTTAGGAAGTGGCACTTGACTTAGCTGTAAGTCTCATCTGACGTAAATAATTATGTATTATGAAACGAAAAGCAAAATCGACAATAATTATCAAGTGATGAAAATGTCCTCAGGTAAATTTTCACACTTAAATGATTTTCACTTTGACTTTAACATGGCAGAAGAATTTGCGAGACTGGTTTAATTCGAGTACATTGATGGTTCAACCCAATTTGTGCCACCGCTTAAATAGCACATTATTATTGGTGGATAATTTCAGTTAAGTATGTAAAAGGGAAAACCTATTCGTTAGTTTCTACTGACGAATAAGTTTTCTCTTTTCATTTCATCGATGATGTTTGTTTTTATGCGACTTGTCTAGACATGGGTAACTCCGGATTTGAATATTTAAATGAGCCGATTCATCAACTGGAGCCGATACCTGTACTGAATCCCGGTAATCGTTATCGGCTCCCGCGAGTTATTGAGTCAGCACCGATCTTGGTCGGGTCGCGAGCCGTGAGCCGCGTTTCGGCTCCACCGCGTCTCGGGAGGAATAGGGAGTCGGGAGTCAATATTATTCTGTATTTAAACCGGTACCAGAAAGGACATCTGTATTCTGTAGATTCAATAGCGAAACTTAGCGGACCTCAGAGCTGGAGCCGTTAAGGGAGTAGGAATCATTAAGATAAGTCGGTACCGGATGCGGAGTAAGATTCAGTGAGCCGAAACACTCCTCGGAGTCGAGATTACCCATGTCTAGACTTGTCTACAACATTTTGTTGTGGGATGAAAATAAGCATTATTAATTATAACCATATTTTCAGCCGCATGACATACGAGTACACTGCTTCCCCGTATTGTGATATGAAAATAACACTTTATTCAATTTATTTAAAAAAATATACTTTCTGACTCTAACTACGATATACATCGCAAAAATAATGGATGAATGAAGAAGCAAATGAAAAAACAAGATGTCACTCACATTTACTCGTTTTATACTCGACCTTAGAACTCGACTCGCCTACCGATTACTCTACCAACCTGAACTAGACTTATCATAAAATGCGTAGTTCTTTGTCGCTCATCATAATAATAAGCCCTTGTTCTATGCAACAAGATTGTAAGGAAGGATTTGCATGTAGGTACATACTTACTGTATTTTTTTTCTTTGTGTGAATTAATTTTTCATCTCGTAGTTCTTTATTATAATGTTGCATTGTGACTTTGTAACTTGATGCTTTTGTATGCGTCTGTTGTATTACGAAGTACATTACTACTTATTATAAGTACATTGAAATCCCATGGGGCGCATATATCATATTCATGTTTTCATGCACGTACAATTGTGAAACTTAAGAATCCCCTTACCCTAGACTTTCCCATACAAACGTAGTCCACGTTTTATTTTGAAACACTATATTTGAAAATGATATAATACACTATATTTTTATTAAAGTTCATATTCTGACTGTGAAAACCAATTACAACCCTAGATATATGCAATTTCTTTAAACTTACAATTTTTTACCGAAATCTGACATGTCGTTTCAAAATAAAACGTAGACTACGTTTGTATTGGGAAACACGGATTTGATCTAGGGTAAGGAGAGTCTCAAATCTAGTTTACAACTTACAACCCTGGTACGGCGCTCCATTTACTGAAGTATCCTTAACAATTTAAAAGTACTTAAAATATCTAAAATCTACATTTCTTTAAACAGGTTTATTTGCTAAAGCTTATTGATATACATATTTATCTATTTTCCTTATCTTTGAAGTATTCATTAATTGAATAATAACATTCTTTAATGTACTATGGAACGTGCCATCCTTATATCGTCTTACATCAGTCCTTGTATTATTTAATATGTATACAGAATAAATATAAAATAGACATTACATATGGACTTTCTTTGGTCATCTGAAACCGGAGTGCAGGTCGAGCCAGATTATTCTTAAAATAAAACGTAGACTACGTTTGTATTGGGAAACACGGATTTGATCTAGGGTAAGGAGAGTCTCAAATCTAGTTTACAACTTACAACCCTGGTACGGCGCTCCATTTACTGAAGTATCCTTAACAATTTAAAAGTACTTAAAATATCTAAAATCTACATTTCTTTAAACAGGTTTATTTGCTAAAGCTTATTGATATACATATTTATCTATTTTCCTTATCTTTGAAGTATTCATTAATTGAATAATAACATTCTTTAATGTACTATGGAACGTGCCATCCTTATATCGTCTTACATCAGTCCTTGTATTATTTAATATGTATACAGAATAAATATAAAATAGACATTACATATGGACTTTCTTTGGTCATCTGAAACCGGACTGCAGGTCGAGCCAGATTATTCTTTTGAAAAAGGCCATTTTCCAACTTGCCCTGGCTAGGGATCGAACGCTAATCCTAGCGTGTTGACCATTACACCACGGAAGTCGTAAATGGGTTCACAATTTGCAATACTGTGCGTGTTTTGGAAAAATCACTGTTATTAAATTACTATTAAACGACACGGCTCCGGGCCTTTCTCCGCTCTCGACGAATATTTCACTGTGTTTTATTTATTATTTTTTTGTATTATATTTAAGTATATAATATTTAATATTATATTAATATATTTTTTTTTGTAGCCAAAACGGATACATATTTAGATAATACATTTTTTGGTGTAAGTTTCATATAAAAAGGTGATTGTATAAAATAGTAATATGTATTATAAAGGCAAATTTAGAGGTATGATGGTATGATATGGTATGGTAGACATATGCAAAAATGCTCAATTGTGTTTTGGATATTGTGGGTGTCTGTAGAAAATCCTTAAGATTCTTATGTAAAATTTTTGAGGAATAAACTGTAGTAGTTTAAATACAGTGATTTTTTAAAAACACTCACAGTTTTCTTGGCTCTGAACTGGCGGGGCCTTATACAGGGTCTAACAAAATATACTGAAACTATTTTAAGGGTGGATTCAGTTCATGATATTGAACAACTTTCCCCAAGGAACATATACCGAAATATGAAAAATAATTTTTGACCTCCCATACAAGTTGACCGATCAGCTGATCCGAGTTTGTAGGGAGAGCCAAAAATTATTTTTCACATTTCGACAGATGCTCCTTGGGGAAAGTTGTTCAGTATCATGGACTGAATCCACCTTTAAAATAGTTTCAGTATATTTTGTTAGACGTTATATAATTTTATTGATCTAACAGTAACACTGTAGTGAAAAGTAATAGATGGCGTTACTGTTCGGCAAAGTTAGAATGCCGAAACTGAGTGGGTTTATCTTATTAGGGCAGCAGGTAGGTACCTACCACGCGCTGTGGTGTGGTGTGGGCACGATGATGCGATTTCGCTAGTTTTTGGTGATACCTGCGGATAGAAATCTATTTCAGCATCCCTTAAAATGCATAACATTAATAATCCTACTTTGAAAATTCATAATAGTCTTGACATAAGTAACCTTGATTTGTGTAACATTCTTCTTATAATTTAAGAGCTTGCTCTTGTCGGTGGAGTTAACTGGAGATGTTGGCTCCATTTCTCTCTTCTCTCTGCCACCTTAGTCCTAAAAACAATAACTTAACAAAGTCATAAACAGATCATAAGTGTGTAGGTAATTACTTAGGTGATGTGATTATTGTAATTTTAAATATTTTAAAGAATCAAATGTGGGTCACCAGCACCCAGGTCATGAGGTATAAGTTACGGTGCTAACAGTGTTCATGCAGAGACCACCCAGATCATACAAACTTTTATGAGTACTTACCTATTAAATGTTGGTTGTTAGATATTTTATATTTTTTAATCGTTATATGCATTGATTTATTTACACTTTATTGTACACACATACAAATGTTATAGTACAACAGGCGGACTTAATGCTAAAAGCATTCTCTAACAGTCAAACCTTTGGGTTGATTGGAGAGTTTATGTGGGTGTAACACATAATAAAAAATTAAATAAAATTTTAAACTTGAAAATAAATAAAAAAAGAAACATACTGTATACTGTATATATGCATGTACAGTGGGCCACATAGAATAGTATACCACTATAGTATAGAGGTATAGAGTATACTTTTCTATGTGGCCCACTGTACATACTGACATTATTCTAAAGATAGTATTTTAGAGTAAATTGTTTAAGAAATAAATGCAATTGAAATTAAGAGTTATTCCGGTCTGGTCCCCAAAACCTGATACCCTAGTGGATCCGTTTTATTTTAATTATTTTCTATTCCGTTCTGATCCCACGTCCAGGGGATCAAAATAAATAATTAAATATTGTATTCCGGTCGGATCCCCAATCATATTTTTGGTACAGTCATAACAAAATATTTGTACTATAAAATATTTGTTGATCTAGTAAATACATTATCGGCTATATACCTTTATTAGAATTTTTTACACCTGAAAAACATATAACATAAACACACAAATCGTTATCATATCGACCAAGTCCACAGGACAGGTTTTTGTCTAAATTGCTATTTTGTTTTTCATTGGTTAATTATTTACAATTTTATTTTACGAGTATGTTATCTAAATCTAAGGTGCAAAGTTATGATTATCTGTGATTGATTATAATTAAAAAAAAAAGATTATTATTTTTTCATCAACAACTGTTTTTTTCTTGACTGTACTCAACAGGTAGGGGATCAGACCGGACTAATCAATTTTAGAGTGGATCAGATGGGACAAAAGTAATAATAATAATGAAGAGTGGATCCGTTTAGTGGATCAGACCGAAATAACTCGAAATTAAAATTAAAACTACAAACTAAAACTTAAAATAAAACCTAGTTTTACTTATTGATTTAGGAATCTAAAAGATTTTGACCGTGCGGCATGGAGCTCAGAACGCTGGCTGCGTTTCCTCTCTGAATAGCTATGCTAATTCATTGAGAGGAGAAATAGCCAGTCCTGAAGTCACCAGCGGCGGTGATCAGGCGCGGAGTTATCTGTTTCAGAAAGGTCCTCGTGTGGGCTAGAAAGTGGAAAAGGAATCATAATAGTGATGGGTTGCTAGCCGCATCGCATATAAACATGATTTGCATTGTAGCCCATTCCCTCGATCGGCTTTTACGATCAAGAAGCAGCTGGTAATTCTAAGTTGGAGTTGGTTGGTTGAAGAGGAAATTGATAAAAACATAAATTCATATTTTCTTATGCTCAATAATATATATTTTTTTATTAATTAAAACTCATAAGTACCTCTAAGAACTAAAACTAAAAAAAATACATATTATGTAATCTTACTAAGATATTACCCCTTGGCAGCGTGGCCAAAAGGCTGGCAGCATTGCCACGTTGTATGGCAATGCTGATTTTTTGTGCCAGATGATTTCCAGCCCTTTGGTCACGGGATACTTCGAATAATCTTGTGGACAAGTATTTAAATAAATTATGGGCAGACCCCGCGGACCAAAAGTCTACCCCAAAAGGTTCAAATATGTAGTTTACTCCGATGTCTACATATTTGCGCCTTTTGAGGCTCTCTGCTGTGGCAGCTGCTGCACCGGCCTTTGACTTGGTGACCTAAGATGGGACGGTGCGAGGGTATCCACACAAGTGGTATCCCATACTAAGGGCCGCCCCAATCTCCAAGGCACCAAGGTCATCCCGTCCGGCCTCTTATGTATTAATTAATTCTGTGGTAACTAATAAGAAGTTTCAATGGAACGTGTGTGTCGCCATTGAAGGTACGTCTCCCGTGGCAACCTTTTGTTCTATGAAAAGGCAAATAATCTTGTACCAGCTATCATATCACTTCTACACGTCGGATCACTATCGCAATTTTACTTCTATTCAATATTGAAAGGCAACATAAGTATTTCTAATACATATTTTTAAATTATCATAAATAAATAGCATATTAAATAAATATGTAGGTAATATAATTATAGACAATGTATAATATTATATTAAATTAAATACTTTTAGTTAGTTTTTTCTTCTTTTTTTAATTCATTTGTTAATCTTCTTTCTGAATAATGACAATGTATTATATATCGTCTAACAACATATACTGAAACAATTTTAAGGGTGAATTAAGTATGTAATACTGAACAACTTTCCCCAAGGAACATAATTTATCGAAATATGAATTATAATTTTTGGCTTTTCATACAAACTCGGATCAACTGATCGGTCAACTTGCATAAGAGGGCAAAAATAAATTTTTATATTTCAATATACGTTCCTTTGGGAAAGTTGTTCAGTATTACGGACTGAATCTACCATTAAATAGTTTCAGTATATTTTGTTAGGCCCTGTATACACATATGTAGAGAATACATGGAGAATAGTAAAAAACGATGAATTCTGTGAATTGTTTATACTCATAGGTCAATAAAAACGGCCAAGGGCGAGTTAAACTCGCGTGGAGAGGGTTCCGTACAATTGATTGAATTCGTATAGGTTTTCCTGTGATCTACAAGCAATGAATTATATTTTGTATTTTCTTCAAAATTTTAGGCTCAGTAGTTTCGGAGATCAGGGGGGAGGGGCAAATTTTCGCCTTCTTTCATAAATAAAATCAAAACTATTAATTTTTTAATTACAACAAAAACATATTTGAGATCCTTATAACGAGCCCTTTCATTTGATATATGACACAGTAAGGTTTGCAAAACTTTTTTTTTTATTTTCTGATTTGTCCCCAGAAAATTACCCTTATTTTAAAAATAAGTATATTTATTTACTTTGCACATATGTGTTTGGGTCATAGGATTACACCATCCTACTAAATTACACCTGATTCGGTCCAGTGGATTCGGAGCAAATTGGCTGTAACAGACGGACGGCCAGACAGACGCATGAGTGATCCTATAGGAGTTCCGTTTTTTCATTTTTTGTACGGAACCCTAAAAAGTAAATCATTCTTTAAAAATTTCCAAAATTGCTTCCATGACGTTAGATATGAGTATAGCCAACTCATTTGTGTTATGTTTTATAAAAATTCATTCAGCCGTTTTCCACCTGCAGGAGCCCAAACTTGGTATGTTTTGAAAATGCTTTTTGTTTTTCAACAAAACAGGTGACTGAAAGGTAATAATGTAGTATATTTCTAGAATCAGCTCATAAAGCCCTTTCATTTGAAAACCCACATGACTGGTTTTCAATGCTATGTAAAATCTGTATGACGTCATATTACACTCCACCAATTTCGAAAGCGACAACGTCACGTTTCCTACTCAGGAAACATCACTGAATCCAATGATACCACTTGTTGGTATAATACTACTTAGTCCAACGAAAATATATTTTTTATACTTAGCCTCCCTACTACTAGGTTAGGTAGCGGACCCCGCGGGCACTGTGGCGTTACTGCTGAGGATGCAATCGGGAATACGCTCGGATGATGAGGATGTCTACTGGAGTTTTAAATATCTGTTAAGAGTTGGCAACTAACACAGAAACCGAAGTGGAAGTAATGAAGTCATCACTGACGCCATCCTTACATCACAGTAATTATGAAGTACCAGTACAAGTACCTACAATAAGTGAGTACCTATAATACTTGCTGATGATTATAACGGATGTAAACACTTTACATCTGTTATAAAATACTAACGTCACCACAAATTAGCTCTTCGCAGAACTCTACCTGGTGTGAGATGGTCATTGTTGAGCTACTATGACGACCTCCGTGGTGTAATGGCACGTAATGGTCCGCCAATCCGGAGGTTCTGGGTTCGATCTCCAGCCAGGGCAAGTTGGAAAATAGCCTTTTACAAATTGTCCTGGGTCTTGGATGTTTATCTATACATTTATTTATTATAAAATACTAGCTGACCCGGCAAACGTTGTTTTGCCATATAAAGACTACCCCTAATATTTAGGGGGATGAAAAATAGATGTTGGCCGATTCTCATAGATACCGGATTAGCACAAAAAATTTCATTAAAATCGGTCAAGCCGTTTCGGAGGAGTATGGCAACGAAAACTGTGACACCCGAATTTTATATATTAGATAGTATCGTTGAGTTAGTATCCCATAACACAAGTTTAAAACCAACGAGATCTATGTACTTACGTACTTTAAAACCTACTTTGGAGCTAGCGCAATCTGAGTGATTTACCTTACATACATATACAGACTGACTTTTTAACCACCAGCCAAATTTTTGGAGCAAGTTCAGTGTTAAAAAGTCAGCCTGTATACACAAGAACACATAACACAAGACCTAACACAGATAATAAGAAGAAGTATCAAGATAAGTTTTTTAGGCTAGCAATCCTTAATAGCTTTATTTTAAACAGCTTTTAATACGTAAAACCTATGGCAAAGACTCTAAAAAAAAAAATATAGCGCGTAGGTCGCCTCCTCGTTTCACATCATTAGAAATCGGCCCAAGTGGCATTGCGACACAATAGTTGCCGAGACTAACTTGTTAGAAAGGTCGGGACATTTTTTAGGCGACTATGGAGTGAAAGTTGCGGTGCGCGGCCATTTTGGCGTTGCCAAATAACATGGGTTAGACATGCCGAGGTGCAAATTGGAAGGGGTCCAGATGTGGCGCTTGAGAAAAGGGAGTTGTCCTAATACAGCGTGACTTAGTGATCATTGCGCGAATTAGGCTCACGAACGAGATATTATTAACTTTATGTACAATGTCATAAGATATAGAAACGCTTGATAGAATAAACGGGGCTGGATTGCTCGAGCCGGCGCTCTCAGATTTTGCTCAATCTTATGACATTGCACTTAAAGTTTATGTCTTGTTATTAACCTGCTAGGCGCGTTGCTGCCAATTCAGTGTAGCGCGAGCGCGACTCGCGAGCCTTATTTCAATTTTAATTTCTTTATTGCTTTTCACATTGTACATGTGTTACATTTCACTACATAGTTATTGCATAAGATAGTAGATACAACATGAACCCTGATAGGGCATTGCAGGCTTAGCGATGCGAACATCACGTGGTCCTAACTTAAACCTTATTCTCGTAAATGTTGATTAGGACATTTCTATGTTTGATCGTGAACTCAGAATGTATAAGAACGTAATTGTAGACTGACTGGTAGATAAGACCAAAGACACCTATCTATTCCTACATTTTTAACTTGCAGTAACCGCGCTCAAATCGCTCCACTTTGGCATATCTCTGACACAAATGCATTGCGTTCATGTGAGAGGCAAAAGTACCTACTGTTAGATCTACTAGACCTTAGCCACAGAATACAATAAGAGTAAACAGAACGGAATCTCCTAAGGTACGCGCAATATGCGTCCCCGTTCCCCGCACCCGCACCTCTCCCCCGGTTCTTGTGAGCCAACGTGAGTCATCGAGGCGATAACGGAGGAGTGGTGCGGGAACGGGGAACGGGGACGCATATTGCGCGTACCTTAGGAGATTCCGGCCTGTACCTTAACATTGAGATTCTTCTGTACTTTCTATATTTTGCAGACGGGCGCTGCATGGCAACAGGTGCCCGAATAGAAAGCATTTTTCACGAAGTATCTACCCAGTACCCAGGGCTCTTCAAGCTCAAGCGTAATTTCGCGATGACGTAATTTCGAAAGTCACGATTCTGATCTCATGATAGTACAGTTCGAGAATCGTGGCGTAGAATGAAAAAATATAATTTGGGCATTGGTGTGATAAATGATAAAAGTTATGGTACTTACTTATTAGTATGATAGATTGACTGCATCCGTGGTCCAGTGGTCTAGACTTTTGCCTTGTAATCCGGAGGTCGTGGGTTCAAATCCCACTGGGAAGTATACTTTGTGAAAAGTTGTTTCAAGTCTGCTTAGTATATTGCAGGCTTGAATCACGAACGCCATCTAGCGTCAGTTTAAATCTATCCTAGGATTGGTTATGGTCTACTCTTTGGGTTGCGGAAGTCAGACGGTAGTGGCTCTGTGTAAAAACCAGTAACCACATCAAATCACCTAAGTTAGGTAGCGGGGCTCTGAAGCGTTACCGCTGAGGATGCAACGGGAATACCTACACACGCAAAATTTACAAACACCTTGCATTTTTATTTTTATAATAAGTATTCAATACTATTACTTTGTCTACTATTAATTAAGCCACTCCATCAAACAATACACTTAACAATTTTTTACAGGAACCAACACAAACTTTATTGCACATTTAAAAAAAAGTAAAAGTGGCGGACCTAATGTCATTATGGCATTCTGTCCCGGTCAACCATTAGGCCAAGTAGAAAATATGTGTGGCAAGTGTAATAAAATTCATGAATAATTAAACTAACTATAGGTACCTAACATATAATGCAAAAATAATATAAATAAATATAAATTAAATATATAGGGACACATCACACTGATTAATCTAGCCCCAAAGTAAGTTTTAAACTTGTGTTATGGGATACTAACTCAAAGATACTATATTTTATGATATATATATATATATATATATATATATATATATATATATATATATATATATATATATATATATATATATATATTTATTATATTGTTTATCTATATATATAACACCCAAGACCCTGGACAGTTTGAAAAAGGCCATTTTCCAACTTGCCCTGGCTGGGAATCGAACCCAGAACCTACGGATTAGCGGTCTAGCGTGTTAACCATCACGCCACGGAAGTCATCAAAAAATCGAAAGTTTGTTTAATTTTGTAGGTAAAGGCTGGTCGAGGAATCAGGTGATCAGAGTGTAATTTCTTTAGACAAGGAATATTATGAAATACTCTTACTGTCTCCTGTGCCGTTGCCGTGTGGCTCCCGGCAGAGTAGAATAGGACCACTCCAAGTCTTCCCGTGGATGTCGTAGAAGGCGACATAGGAAACACAAGCTAAACAAAGCTTATAAACATGAATGAGACCTCTCCAACCTGTCTGGCCAGCGTGGAGAGTGTAGGCCAAATCCTCGGGCTACTCTGACTAAGTATGGCTCTGGTAGTATAGAGAGGGTCGTGCTCCTGCAGTGGAGACAAAAAAGACCTGATGATGATTATGATGATGTCTCCTGTGTAAAGAATAAGCATTGCCGTCCAACGTGGCAATGCTGCCTGTCGGGGAAGAATTTGCGGGATATTTTTTATTTATAATAGTTTATATTTTTATTTTTAGTATTTCACTACCTATTAAAACGCCGTGAAAGTGGCTCTCTACAGGGTGACAAAATATAAAGAGTAAAAAAGACCATCAAAAAGCAAAGGCGAAGAAGTACCTGTTAATATTTTAACGTTTTGTACTAATTTCTCGTTTACTACACAGAGGATGAGTTAAGATAACAGCAATCAAGACTTCTAGCGTGATCTGTGCTCCCATTTGATAATGTTTATAGCTTGACTGGGACAGTATAGATACGATACGGCAGATAATGCGACTAACACCAGGTCTTCTCAGAGCCAGGTTCTTATCGAGGGAATGCTGCTAACTTCTTTGCATGATTTAATTTGACGAGCGAGCGATTAAAGCTGATTTCATTTGGACATTCTTATTGTACGATGCTGCTAATTACTTTGTATGATTTAATTTGACGAGCGAGGAGGGGAGCGGAGTTCATTTGGACATTCTGGTGTCAGATTTTTCGATTTGCCTAGTATTGTAACAACACTGGGCGTTTGTAGAACGTATGTACCGATGCCCACCGGGCGATAACGCAAGATCTTTTATCAAAAGTTCATGAAGTTGTGTGTGTTTGAAAAAAGCTATACAGAATGACTTTCTAACCACAGGCCAAATTTTGGAACCAGTTCAGTTCATGATACTGTAACTAATTTCTTTGAAAAAGATTGGAAAACGGTAAAAAATTTTCGTCCTCTCATACAAAATCCGTTTGGCCTAGCGCTGATTCGTATGGGAAGGCGAATTTTTATTTTCATTTTTCGTTAATTGTTTTTATGGTAAGTAGTTCATTATCATGGAATGTATTTGCTCCAAAAATTTTGCTAGTGGTTAAAAAGTCAGCCTGTATGATAAATCGGTCAAAACGTTGCCGAAGTACCTACCTATCCACCAATATGATAGCCCTCCCTATCAATGAAAATCTACTCAGGTACTAGCCAAAGCACCGTATCATTGGTTGAATTCGTGCCCCGAATCCATGCTGTATGTAGGTATTGGAACACCATAGTTTTTCGTTAGCCATTATAACTGTTCCGAGCATCACAAAGAGACCACAATGACTGACACGCAAGAATTTAGCGGGTCTCCCGTCCTATTTGCACTCGTCTGATTACTCGACGCTTCTCCTTCGTGCACAGTTCACCTCCAAATGCTATTCGGCTCCAGACAGGGCAGGACTTGTTAGGCCGGTTTCTAAAAATAGGCTTGGATTTTTGAGAATAGCCTAAGGTGCGACTGTGTCGCTAATGTTGGGCTATGAGGAAAGTTTCACCGGAAACAGTCTAACTGGTAGCTAAAGTAGACAGACATTATGCGAGTACCTAACTAACAGGCTATTAAGTATGGTTAAAAGGGATCTCCCTTATACAACGTGGAAGAGAAATACCCGTAATAAATTGAACTACTGACTATACTAGATTATTATAGTATAATGAAATTATAATAACAGCCAAAAAACAAAAATAAATTTCAGCCTTTCCATACAAAAGTGTGCGGCCACCCGGGCGATTTGTATGGGAATGTCGAATTTTTTTTTGGTTTTTTGATTGTTATTATTTTAATTTTATTATACTTTAGTGATCTAGTGTAGCTCGTGGTTCAATTTATTTTTTTATCACTTTGTATATTGTAAACAGAATATACCTAAACTTAAAGAATACCACTAAGTTTTTATTTTCATAAACTACTTACATTATTTTTTAAATAAGATACTTTTTACCCGAATGCCGCAAAGGAGAGCCGAAAAGGAGGGTTGTGTTTGACCTGTATGTTTGTCCCTATATTCTATGTTCCCTAGTAACTACTAAACGGTTAGACCGATTCAAATAAATTATACGTGGTTAGATTCGTCTTAACTACTAGAGTAACAAAGGATATATTAAAATTATTGGAAATCAAAATGGCGTATTTTAGGCGCCAAATTGCGCGGCATAATTTTATTTTTCTTTTCAAAAGTTCCGGCTATTTCTTTTCCTTTTTGCAAGGTCTTTGGCATCCTTGGGTGACCATTGACATGCATATTATAATTGGAGAAGAAAAAGCGGGAAAGCGCACCCCGGGCTCCGAAGCAGCACAGCTGAGGATGAAACCGGGAATGCGCTTAGACGAAGAAGAAGAACCAAAGACCGAATGTTCGTAAATTATACGTTTTATCCTGTGAGAGATTTCACTTTAGTAACGAGGTGTTACAAATGTCAGCAGTGTGGACAAGAGGCCAACACATGCAGAGTTGACACTGTGACACTGTCTCTTGCCGACATTGCTGATTGCGGGGCACTCGGTCATACAGTAATAGAGTGCGGCGCTGAGCCGCCGAAATGTGCAACATGATGCCTACACTACAAAAAACCGCGTACTCACCAGAAATAATAAATAAAATAAAATTATGGCCGAAAAAAGATTCATTGACTCTATAGTATATTTATGTGCCTAAAAATATACCATTCTATGAAATGTATGAGTTACTCATTGGTGTTATTATGGTTTTTCTTTAATTATGTATGCTATACTTAGCGTTTGGGTATTTTACTTGTTACATTCTCCATTTTTATGTGTTAAATTGTTATTGTTTGTTTGTTTGTTTGTTTGTTTGTTTTATATCTTTATTGTACAATTATTATTTATTGTTTATTTCTTTGTAGTTATCATGTCGGATTTTGTTATTTACTATGATGGTGGCGAATCCTGGTCACCCATAACACAGGTTATTTGGAAACCTAGCACCGGCACCTGTTTTCCACATCTTTTATATTTATTACAAATATGTTTATTATGAATACCTTTTAAGTTACAGACAGGTATTTTTATGAAGGAAAATAAATATACAATTTATTTATTCTTTTATAATATGAGGTTGTGATAGACGGCATTTCTGGTTTAAACATTGCCAACACAAGCTGAGGCGAGTGCCGATGGGTCAAAGGGCTTTCAGTTGGGAAACCACAGCTTTGGATATGCTGTGAGTTACCTCAATGTTTGGAACACTCATGCTCTGCTGGAATTATATTATAGCGTAGTACTAGATGGTAAACGGGACAATTTGTACCGATTTATTCAATTTGTACCATATTGACATAAAGGTTACATAACGAAAAGGGTGAGCTAGTTCCAGTAGTCCTACCAAGTTTGTCCTACCAGTAGGAAAACTGAGAATTTAAGTCCTAATAGATTTACTAGAGGCTGTGACGTAAGACGTAACAGTAGGATAGCTAACGCTTAGCAAAATGGTGTTCCTAATATAATATCTGACCATCATATTATATAAGAAAGGAGTCCGAGGTGGTTTTTGTATCTCGTTTTGATTTATTTCATTTTACGCAGTCTATTGCACCACCCTACACCGTGACCCTACCCGATACTTTTCACCGCTTTGTCAAATGAGTGACTGGCTAAATCCGCCAGCAGAAACTGTCGTACTGTTTACTGGCGTAATTGCCCGGGCAAATAAATTTTTTTAAACTTTCTTTAGAAACTATTACTACATAATTCACTAAAAATATGAGATATAATGATACGAGTATACCAACCAAGGTACAATCAAATAAAATACTAAACTAAAAGTATCGTACAAAGAAACACTTCCGTATTAAAAAAAAAATAGGTAAGTACTCGTACCTATGAAGTTTATTTTAACGCTACTGATTTCAGAATTCAGAAACATAGATGTTTTCTGTCAATTGAATAAAAAGTCTTCACTCCTTTAATTGATAGCATACTCACTACATGACTGATAAGAGGACATATTCTTACTCTAAAGACTACAATATGATGGTATAAGTAGTTATCCCAAATTGTACCTAATATACTTAAATCATTGTAGTAAGTATGATTTAAGACTATAAGGTACAATTTGGCTACAACATAAATGAGACCTCTCAACCCCTTCTGACCAGCGTGGAGAATGTAGGCCAAATCCTCTGACTGCTCTGGCTAATATATGGCTCTGGCAGTACAGAGAGGGTCGTGCTCCTGCAGTGGAGACTAAAAAAGACCTAATAAATAGGATTGTAGTAAGTATCAAAAAATTAATAATACAGATCCCTGCGGTAGCAGGTCCCAAGAGACTGGAAGCATTGCCACGTTTCATAGCTACCAGACTGAATCTTGGCCTAAAATGCGCGCCAGCAGATCGATAACGCGCGCAGAGATCTCTTAAAAAATCTGACACGCCTCCACACCCAGGGGCCCCCAAAAAATATACGGCTCGGCTAGTCATAAACTCAAATAGGTATATATAAAAAACCCATACCCATGTGTAGCTGCAAATGTTGTCAGTATATATTATAGGGCATAATTGGTGTAGTCTCCGGATAAGGGGAGGTTCCCGTTAGTTCTCCCTGGCTTTTTGTTTAAGTAGGTGTAGGTAGGTATAACCACAGAATAGAGACTAATACTCACGTACAGAAGTCTCACTCAACAAAGAAATTCAAAAAAATATCTACTCAATGTGGTTAGCGATATGGTTTAATTTAGATCACGTCACTTAGGCTTATTTACAGAGCTTTATTTATTTCTCAAATAAATTTTTGTAAAAAAGTTGATCCTTACAATTGAAATTTTCTTCAACTTAGCTGTGCTGCTGCTTCAGAGCCCGAGGTGCACTTTTCCGCTTTTTCTTTCCTAAATAGGTGTAGGTAATATGCATGTCAATGGTCACCCAATGATGCCGAACACCATGCGAATTCGAGAAGAAATTTCCGGAACAGTTATAACGATTTGACTTATAGTTTTACGTCGATCTTAGGGAATGTAGTTTTAGCACCAGATGTTTGTTCTTAGTCCTTTAGTCGCTACTTACGACATCCACAGGAAGAGTTGGAGTGGTTCTATTCTAGGTCGTAAGCCTAACCTACCTGCATTTCGCCTTGGGAGGTATAATGTAGGTATAGAAGATTGGGTTTGGTCACATTAATAGTAAAAATTGTTCGCATAAATTGATTTATTATTAGGTGATGCGGCTAGCAACCCAACACTATTTGGATTCCTTTATCCATCTACTCGCCCACCACGCTAAAAGTGGCCTTTGGATTTTATGACCCTGGGCTCTGTTTGATTAGAACCGCAAGACCCAAAATGTTTTGTTTTCGACATTAGGGATAAAGGCCTACCTACTGTTAGGTACTGTATAGTAGGTAGGTATAAAGTATAAAACGTGAAGTCACCTTGAATACATGATAATATTTTCCAGTGTGCAAAGTTTCCATTCCAGCAGTCCACACCATGACACTGTACTTACATAATATGGCGAAATAACAAATAATCCGGCCAAGTGCGAGTTAAACTCGCGTGGAGAGGGTTCCATACAATTGATTGAACTCTTATAGGTTTTCCTGTAATCTACAAGCAATGAACTATATTTTGTATTTTTTTCATAATTTTAGGCTTAGTAGTTTTGGAGATGTGGGGGGGGTAGGGGAATGGTAAATTTTCGTCTTCTTTCATGAATAAAATCCAAACTATTCATATTACATACATTATCCTCATAACGAGCCCTTTAATTTGATATATTACACAGTAAGGTTTGCAAACCTTTTTTTTATTTCCTAATTTGTCCCCCGAAAATGACCCTTATTTTAAAAAAATATTTATTTACTTTGCACATATGTGTTTTATTACAACATTCTACCAAATTTCACCTGATTCGGTCCAGTAGATTCGGAGCAAATTGGCTGTAACAGACGGACGGACAGTAAGACGCATGAGTGATCCTATAAGGGTTCCGTTTTTTCATTTTTTGTACGGAACCCTAAAAATATGGACATCAGATTTCGGTTAGAAGCCAAGTGGCAAAGTGATTTAGGCATTGGCCGTGCGTCGGTGAAGTACAAGTTCGATCCTCACTAGACGCGACGTTACGTCACTTGGGTCTCTGAGCTTGTAAATACGCACACTTGCTTCCGGTGAAGGAAAACATCGTCACACTACCTACAGATACCTAAAATATCCAGAACACGATTGAGCATATTTGAGGGTGTCTATAGAAAAGCCTTAAGATTCCTATGTAAATTTCTTGAGAAAAAAACTGTATTAGTTTAATTACAGTAATTTTTCAAAAACACGCACAGTATTGCGAGCTGTGAACTCATCGCGCCTTAATACAAAAAAAATTAAAATGGCATTGTCTAATGACCTTCCTTCTGCCTTCTGTTTAAGCGACTTTTGTACCTATTTAGTAGCGTCCTGGCGTATCGCGAACATAAAATGTGACCACTACATTTAAAAAAATGTGACCACTACATTTAAAAAAATGTGACCACTACATTTTTGAAATTTCGTCGCGGCATCTATTTTCCTTCAATATATCTGTATAACTACGTTAGTATTAGTATTTATTCTGTGGTATATTACAATGTCGATAATAGTACAGAATAAATAATACTAACGTAATAATAACGTGATAATAGTATAAACAAACCTACCTACCTAGAACTAAAGTTAAACCGCGTTTTATTATTAGACAGAACAAGTTCACTTCGAGACGCACTAGGATAAGTTGACCCAAAATGGCGGCTCTGCGCAGGTATAATTAGAGGAAAAAGTGTGCGCAGTGACCGCCATTTTGGGTCAACTTATGTGCCGGGTATTGTACCTGTCTATTATAACTCGGAGTTCTGATTCTTAGACTATAAGCTACATAACGAAGTGCATTGCAATGGCGACGTTTCATAGAAATATTTATGATAAGCCGTGGCCGTGTCACGTGTCGCTGTGCACGCGATGGTACTTATACAAACATATACTATTCCAACGGTTGTATGTTTTATCATTTTATTGCCGTGCCGGTACAGTGAGTGAAAGAAGTTAAAAAGTATTTAAAGTTGTAAAAAAGATGTACAATACCCGGCGAATAAGTTAAACAATAATGGCGGTCACTGCGCACACTTTTTCCTCTAATTATACCTGCGCGGAGCCGCCATTTTTGCTCAACTTATGTGCCGGGTAATGTATCAAAGAGCTCATTCCTTATTTTGCTTTTTGGTTTTATACAGAGTCTAGCAAATACTAAATTCAGTCCATGAGGACTGAATTCAGCCTTAAAATAGTTTTACTGAACAACACAATCCAAATATGAAAAATACTTAATGTATTTAAAGTTGATTGATCAGCTGATCTGAGTTTGCATGTAAAGCAAAAAAATTTTTTATATTTTTCTTGGGGAAAGTTGTTCAGCATCATGGACTGAATTCACGTTTAAATAGTTTCAGAGTATTTTTTTAGAGGTTATTAAGTACCTAAGCCATCTACCCAGCCATACCAGCTGGAACTCAGCCCTGTGGCCCTGGCCATCATCACATAGCTGAGCTGGCCGCCATTTTATTTTGACAACATATAGTCATGTACTTATGTATATACTTAAAAACCATCTTATACAAAGTGGAAGGGACATACCCGTAATAAATCGAACCACGGGCTATACTAGATGACCAAAGTATAATGAAATTAAAATAACAGTCAAAAAACAAAAAAAAATTCAACATTCCCATACAAATCGCCCGGGCGGCCGCACACTTTTGTATGAAAACGCCGTTTTTTTTGTTCTTTGGCTGTTATTTTAATTTTATTATACTATAATGGTCTAGTATATACCATGGTTTGATTTATTACGGGTATGTCTCTTCCACGTTGTATAATCCAGGTCTGTGTATATAATAGACCTTGAGTGCCTAATGTGCGTACATTATATTACCTAAGTAAAGATCAGAAAAAGTGCGAATCAAAACCGATTGCTATGGAATCGGTGAATTTATAACCTAAATAAAATTGAAAAATAACTATCGATAGCTTCCAAAGATAATAAACTACTAATAAACTTTACAATAATTAGGCAATTAGCAGTTCTTTGTTGTTTTTATTGTAGGTATCTAACAGTTAGTTATATAAGTTAACAAGTAGGTAATTAATTTAAAAAAAAAACAAAAAACCCGACTGTGTGAAACAACAGCAGTAGGTAGCCTATGTATATGACGCAACCGGGAATACGCTTGAGGAAGCGATGTCATATTATGTTGTTTTTTATCATTTCTCATTCCAAATTTTATTTTAACATATAAGTTGAATATATTTTTGTAATCCTTGAATAAAATCCTTTAATTTGATACCCCACCCTATTTGATAGGTTTTGGGAAGAAAAGATTTTTATTCCACGCAATTTGGCGCCAAAACTCTGCTATAATCATTAACAATAATTTTAATATAGCCTATGACACTCTCGTAATAAGGACGAATCTAACCACGTATAATTTATCAAAATCAGTTTAGCCGTTTATTAGTTACAAAGGAACATAAAATCGGACATAAAAATCATTGTTTTTTATTCCAAATTTCATTTAAACATATAAGTTGCATATATTTTTGTTATCCTTGAATAAAATCCTTTAATTTGATAACCCACTCGATTAGTTTTGAACAGATTTTTGAAGCCGTGCGATTTGGCGCCATTTTGATTTCCAATAATTTTATTATAGCATATGTTACTCTAGTGGTTAAAACGAATCTAACCATGTATAATTTATTAAAATCGGTTTAGCCGTCTAGTAGTTACTATGGAACATAGAATTATAGACACAATACAGGTCAAACACATATACCCTCCTTTTCGGCTTTGCCGCATTCGGGTAATTAAAAAAAAATTGTAATATTTTTTGTTGCCAAATAAAGTTTTTCTGTCTTTTTTTCTTTTAGAAGTAGATAAAAAAGTCTAATTACTTCGCTGCGTAATGAGGAGTTCGCGCCTATCTGGGTATCTATACCTAGTCGTCCTCGTAACTCATTTATATGGGCAACTGTTTAACCAATTTGGCTCACGTTCGAATTAAATGCGAGTAAATATAAATAAATATATAGGGTCTAACAAAATATACTGAAACTATTTTAAGGGTAGATTCACTCCATGATACTGAACAACTTTCCCCAAGAAACATATATCCAAATATGAAAAATATTTTTTGGCCTCCCGTACAAGTTGGCCGATCTGCTGATCCAAGTTTGTAAGAAAAGCCAAAAATTATATTTCATATTCCGATATATGTTTCTTTGGGAAAGTTGTTCAGTATCATGGACTGAATAGGGACAAATCATACTGATTGGGCTAGCCCCTAAGTAAGTTTAAACTTGTGTTATGGGATACTATACTAACCAACGATACTATATTTTATAATAAATACATAGGTATATAAATAAACACCCAAGACCCAGGACAATTTGGAAAAGGCCATTTTCCAACTGGCTGTCATACAAACCTGTCCATCTACTCCGACCAACTAAACCGACCAACTGAAACGGATCAACTATTTACAATCGCCAACTATCGACCCGTTTTTAAATTACATACTCTTTTTGCAAAAAGTAGTAAATTTTCAAATCACGTATCAATCACATAAGTAATACTTTAAAAATACGAACGCACCAAATTATTTAAAAAAATATATAGGTTACAAAAATTTATATATCAATTTGAAGGTTATACTGATTTCACGTCAATAATTGAACCTACTCAGTTCCATCTTAGTACTTATGTATAATATAATATTATATTTGATTTCATAGATAATCAACTTTGCAGTCGACTGTACTAACTGCTAGCTTAGCCAGCCAGCTATCTGTCTGGGAGACTGTATTCTTCCACGCTAGTCGGCATAGCTGCTAGAAAAAACCGAATGCTCTAGAGAGATATACATAAAATAAACTGGTCAAGTGCAAGTAACCTTGCGTGATGATGATGAGGGTTTCGTACTTTTATACGATTTTCTGAAATCTGTAGGTAAATACTACTACTATTTACGGAGATAAGGAATTGGTCAAATTTCATCTAAGTATTTTCTTAAATAACTTCAAAAACACTTATCATTAAATTATATAAAATAAATATTTTTGATACTTACAACAAGCCCTATGTATAATAATATAATTATACATACATGTATGTAATAATACGTATATATAATAATATTATAACTAGGGCTTGTTGTAAGAATCAAAAACAAGTAAATCCATACTTAAAGGGGGTGAATTTAAATATTAAAAATAAAGGAAGCTATGTCGTGTGGCATATATACGACATAGTTTGCAGATATATTGTTTTAATATTTAAATTTACCAGTTTTACGAGTAAGTGGGGATTTAATTGTGGAGATAAGTGGCTGGCACCAATATTTGAAATTAATTAATTTACGTTATATTCATCCATCTTTGGGTCACTAACTTACGTCTAGTAGTGTCGTAGCAAATTGGCTATGAGTGCTGTTACAGACGAATAGACGAACAGACAAGTGAGTGATCCTATAAAGGTCCCGTTTAAACCCTAAAAAGTTATAAACTCGTAAAATAACTTCACTTACAAGAAGCAGCCATTGTTTATTTCTAAGTCTATCTTTATCTTACAAAATAAAATACAAAATATAAAAAAAACCTGCAAGTAGGTACTTAAAATGTCCAATCAATAATTCGTAGGAGTTTCCAATAACAATAACTGTTACTTAATGTCGTTTGGTCTAATCTTTTACAAGTCACAACTAAGTAAGTGTCGCTGTGCCATGTTCAATATAATCTCTGCATCGTGTTTTAATTAAAACATTTTTGTAAAAACACCTACACATATTCCTTACTGCTACAGGTACTTATAGGTACGAATAGACGATAGTTGTATGTACCTACCTACCTAATTGACCGAAAAAGCGCGAAACGTCTCCGTTAGACAACAAGGTTTTCCTAATTGAGAAAGAAAGTCGGGGTTTTTTTATTTGCCAGACATATTATAAAATCCCCCGACTTAACTTTAGGCTAAACCGATTTTCATCAAACATAGCTAAGAACCATATCTACAGAGAACGCGTTCGATTTAAAAAACTGCATCGAAATCGCTGTAAATATATTTTTGGCTCTCATTTTATAACAATACAAGGTCTCTGCCCATGCATGCACAATAATTCTCTCCAGTCATTTGTTTAGAATTTTCTTTTGGAACAACGTTACCCCAGCAGGAATCATTATTTCCGCTTTTTCCAAAACGACAACACACACAAATTTTTTATGCGGTTCACTTTCACAGCAAATTAGGCACCAATTTAGTTTCCAGTCATATTACTTTAGGAGTTACTTTCCTGCTAGAGTAACGTACACTTATTCGTATAGGAGCTACGATGACATAGACAGACACACAGACACGTAAAACTTACAACACCGCTCTTTTTCGTTTGGGGTTGAAAATGCTTTCGTGTCATGTGTATACTGTGTAGGTATGTCCAGCTGCCCGGCCGCATTTCTGAACTGATTATCGTGAAATTTTGTGAGCGGGTTCGGTAATTAATGGCGGAATTAATTAAAAATGGCGGAACAATGGGTGTTTTGCGGTAAGGTGCGCGGTGAACATTGAAATGCAAACTCGCGAGGTCTACAACTCACAGAATCACTAGCAGTCACATTACCAAATTCATTGCAATTTCGCTACTTTTCACATAGGCGCGTGAGAGTTACTTGCACGTACTAGGCCGAAGAGGGGGGGCACTGGGGACATGACCCTCTGAAATATTATCACCCGATTTTCGAATAAAATAGAAGACTTCTATTTGTTTTATACACTGGTTATATAATGTAAAATTATGTATTGTGCAATAAAGTCTTATTTACTCGACATATCTATTTTATTATTAGTGACTGCGACTGCATGTAAGTAACTAAAACTGGTAGGTGGAGAACATTCATATTGCATTATAGCTGAAATGCGTTTGGCATAAATACCGGAAACCTACCAGCAAAATTAATCTAAAATTAATTTTAATTCGAGTAGCTAATCAAACAGCTAGGAGGAGGTATAGGTATAATCGAATTTCTAGTAGTCCTACTGGTAGGACAAATTTGGTAGGTCTACTGGGACTAGTTCGAATTAACTTGAATCAAAATCGTATTCATTACAAGTAATTTTGTGCACAATCAAATGGTGCAGTCGCCTTACACATTTACGAGTACTTAGTACTTAAATAAAAAAATCGAGTTTGGATTTACTCTTTTTTATTTACTAAGTAGTTAGGTATGTACTTAAAGCAGATAAAGGCGACTGCACCATCTGATTGTGCACAAAATTACTCTTTGACAGTCCGTTGATAGCAACCCGTGTCCGGTTTCTAAACCCGGATCCGTATTTATTTTACGCAATTTGCAAACTCCAATTATCGTAATTACGAATATGATACCTACGAGGTCAATCACCTATTAAACTGGATCGAACTGAAACCGTGTACGAGATTCCAAAAATGCACTCCAATTCTGAACTCATCTCGCGTTAGTTTCTATTAGATAATAGGTACAAGACATCTCTCCTCCAAACCCAAGCAAGTTCCCGGCTTTTTCTCGAGGAACATGAGAGGATGTGCGAGTCAATGATCAACCCACGGAAGCTCAAGACTGCCAAAGCGGAGATGAAGAATTATAAACTATAAAACTACTTGACGTCATTGGGTAGCTGTTGTAGCACGACTAACTTATTTGTAAGTACCTACTTGTGGCTTTAGTTCGAGTCTTATGAATAAGTTACAATATCATCAGGAAGAATCCGGAAAGCGATGCCATGCCGATATTGGAATTTTATTTTGTTTAGTCTGTGTGTACGTGACTACGTAATCAAATTTTGCAAGCTAAATTAGACATTAGACCCACTTCTCATTACGTCGCTTAGGTAACAATAACGCGTAAGTCAAATTTGAAAAGTTTCAAGGAGAGTACCGTCATTGGATGTGCGTCGAAAATATCTATCCAATGACATATAAAACGTCATATGTCATTTTTTTGACTTACGCGTTATTGTTACCTAAGCGACGATTATTCGATTGAGTTGAAACTGCACATAGTAATGTAATTTGGGTAATAACTCAATATTATGGTACCAATGACTAGACCTTATATACAGGGTCTAACTAAATATACTGAAACTATTTTAAGGGTGAATTCAGTCCATGATACTGAACAACTTTCCCCAAGGAACATATATCGAAATTAGAAAAATATTTTTTGACCTTCCATACAAGTTAAGCGATCGATCATGGACTGAATTTACCCTTAAAATAGTTTCAGTATATTTTGTTAGACGTTATATATATACATATATATATATATATATATATATATATATATATATATATATATATATATATAGCTACGGCATCTCTGTAATAAAACCACATAACCCCACCGAGTTTGGGCTCAATTGATTCTTCTTGAGAAGTACTTTATACTTGTTCGATGTTTTAGATAAGCTTTCAAATTAAATGATTTTATTTAAGGATTACAAAAATATATACAACTTATATGTTTGAAATGTATGAATGTATGAAATTTGAAATGAGAAATGCTATAAAACAACATATGACATCGCTTCGCCAAGCGCATTTCCAGTTGCGTCTTACCTAGGCCTCAGAAAACAGTAAGTGCCTAGGCATAGGTAAGTATTGCTGTTGTATCACGCAGTCGGGTTTTTTGTTTTTTTTTTTTATAATTACTTGTTAGGTATTATTTTACTGACTGTATTATTTCAAAATATTGCCAAGAAATGTGAAAAGTAGGTAACTAAAAAAGATTGCTGACATAATAGACTCAATAATCTAGACTTCCAAGTCTAAACCCCTCCGCACCCCATGTCATCAAAAGTAAGCAAATCAAAGACTCTTGGTGCTGCTAACGTAGGTGGGACGGACGGACAGGCCCTATTCTAAAATTCTGTGAATAAGTTCCACCCGTACTAATACTAGTAAGGTAGGTACTAATGTAAGAAACTAAATGCTAAAATGACACCGACAATGATTCATATGTGCGTTTCGTCAGCGGAAATCCGCTCATCCACCAAATTGATCGTAGATATCGTAAACGGCTTTAAATCAAAATGCTCTACGTCGAAGTAGGTCATTCATTTTTACCGATAAAACCGGTTTTTCTGTACAATTTACTTGAACTTGTCCGTTTATTGCAGTTCATTGTGAGTAACTCGTTCCTGTTTCGTCACAAAGCACTCATGACCTTCTCACAGCTACTCACGCCACGCGATGATACACACACTAGCGATTACCGTGACTGTCTTGTAGAATATTACTTGGTGTAATTTTATTGTTCTTTTTAATTACCGATATCAATTTATTGAACAAGGAAAAGAAAACCGGTGAAAAGTAAAAGCGGTAATCATGACGATAAAATAAATAAAAAATAGGAAATGGTGGAGAAATCGGGTTATTCACTCTGACCATACTCATCTGATCAAAGGTGAGCTTAGCTATCTCTAACAATTGTAAAACTCTCGATTTAAAATTTTCGCCAAAGATTATATTCTTTACACCTATATATGTATTTTACCTATTAACATGGCTAACTATTACATACGACTGTACTATTAAGATGTAGGTAGTTTGATAATATTTTATTCTATGTTTTTAATTAAACTTTTTAATTAAACTTTTTAATTAAACTTTTATTAGGGAAGGAAAAAATAATAAATCATCAAAGTAAGAAAGAACCGTGCAAAAACTTGATTTAGGTAAATACCAACAGAAGGGAAAAAACTAACGAATAAGGAAAACTAACTCGCGGCAGAGTTCCTACTTAATTCCTATTAGATCAAAGAGGGTCCTTGTCTTTTTTTTGTTAACATTCCAATGTTTATTCGCTGCGCCATGTATATAGAAGGAGCGTTAGGGATTTTGTGGAAGGCTCGTATTTGTCAAGGGCATCAATATGGGCCGTCATTGGCGGGTCGGCCAGGGGTGGGGCGCAAGGTGCAACCCACGGGCCTGCCAAAACCGATACAAATAACCAACAGGGAAAGTTAACTTTGAAATTGTCGATAAATAAGTTTATTATATTAGATAAAAGTTACTTGACGCCATTGACGCATTACGCCTGCCAATAATAAAAATACTTTGGTTAAAGTTTATTTGGTTAAATTTAATAAAACATTTATTTCATATTCGCAAAGCAAACTTAAAATATACAACTCTTGCAATAAATCAGTAATCGCAATCAGCAAAAAATAAGAACTAAACAAGTTTGAGACCGCGGCGATGTTGATGTTGAAGAATGGCTGGCTGGAACAAAAAAGAAAATTAAAAAGTTCAAATTCGTAATCGGTCGGTTGAGTTCGCGCTTCTTTGACGCTGCGCAAGAGTTGAAATTTAGGTAGTGAGCGAGCGGGGCCTGGGCGGAGGAGGGGGACATCCGTTCGCTCGCGGATTGCCCAATTCCCGTCGAGCGTGCCGCGCCGTTGATTATTTCTATTTCGTCATGTGTCTGTACAATGACTCAAACAAACCGATTACGACACAGATATTTCAAGCATAAAATGTCACAAAGATTCTATCTTGCAGTTAGGGAACAAAATTCCTCTGAAGCCATGTCTCTTGCAGAAAATTCAGTGATTTCGCAGCCGAATTTAAACAGCTTGCGTAATCTCCGACGTCACTGCTGACATAGCTTACTGAGGCAAAATCCGAAGAGCTGACACGTGGACTATGTTGGTAGCATGCCGATCATATAGGAGAGAGAAAAAGACTGACTGATAGGCAAAGTCGAGTCTAATTCTCCCCCCGACACGACTGACATTAAAATCTTCTTTCTTCTAATCTTCTATCTTGACAAATCTTCTAATAGTTTCAAACTCGGAGCGATGATGTTAAACGACGATATTGGCGCGCTGTTGAAACCGACTGAATTAAATCGCAAGTCACATAACGAGGAAAAGTTTAAATGCAGTTTTATCGCGTTATGTTGGCGCGCAACCAGAGGTGGAACGAGTGTACGATCTCATTAACTCCTTTTGACGGAATGATAAAAAAACTAAAATGGCTGCTAACACATTGCGGAAGTTGCAAAAGTAGGTCGCGAACATCTCACATTTTTAACTAAGGACTTAATAAATTTCAACACTTCCAAAAATAATTGTAATCACTAATATGTCTTATACCACGACTGAAAAGTGATGGTTCCACGCAAAAACTAAGTACAAATTTATTAAAGTAAAGTTTAAACTTGGCACAAGAGAACTGTTAGAATGGAACGACTGAAGCGGACGGAGACCAAAGTGCGAATGGTGGCACGTTCCGAAGAGCGGTAGCGTAGTGGCGAACGGCATGTGAGGGGCGCGGCGGTGGTGCAGGGGGAGGGTGAGCGGCGCGGGCTGCGCGCGCAGAGAAAGGACGCAAGTGGTGATGTAATCCCGATCGATGCACTCCGCTCCGTGCGACGCAACTGCCGCGCAACGGACTGACGATCGGACACACCACTAATGTCTTCAAATTATTTCCCACAAAAAGGAAACACGCACAACGCTGAGCCTACAGCGACACAGGGATTCGCGGTATGTTCTGTCTGAACGGTTAATTTAATGCAAAACCACAAGGAGCATTAAAGAGAAGTGGTACAGGTCAGTGACCCCTACAAATGACACGTGCTTGAGTGTGTCCACGTGGAGTGATAAAGAATGAGCTGGGAGCAAAGAGTTGACGCAGCTGCGTGAGCGCACTCCTCAACTATCTGCTAGAGTGTGCGCGGCCTAGAATGGAACGCGCTGTCGAGATAATGTTACTAGCATTTGGTATTGATCACAGTAGCGAGTGGTAAGACCGTTCGGCTCTCGTCGTGGTTTTCCGCGGCCACTCGGCTGCTATCTAGGTCACACGTGTAAACGTTATCCCCACCACGTCGGCCTTGGCTTACTTTGGGCCAAATGGCATGGCACCTCCCATTCTCCTGGCTTCGCATCGCACACTCCCGTCCGCGGGTCTTCTCCTACTACTTCTACCACAGAATTAATAATACTAACCTACTACTCTATGTTCCTTTTGAAAATGAAAACGTAATTTACGACAGACGTTTGGAATTTGTGACGTATAAACTGATAAAAAATTAACTTTGCATGCGATAGATTTAACAATTAAAACTATGTATATAGACTTCCTACATTCATGTATTGTTTTAATTGTTTAATCTGCAATAAACAACTTGCATTCACGTGATAAAATAATTGCATCCTTTGATAACTATGCTGTGCGGACTGATTGAGCTCCTCCCTTTACGTAACAAAGAGATTTAAATATTTTTTTAACTCGTTTCAAATCGAGAGACGTTGACGGTTAAATTAAAACGTACCTATAGTTAGAATCGCGTCGGGCCAACGAGTGAGGTGAGCGGCGCAACTATCTAACTGAGTCGGTCGGTATCGGCGGCGCGAGGTCGCACAGCCCAACGCGGCCCCATCGAATAAAACTCACTGCTGATGATGAAAACAGCATTTCAAGCGACCTCGTTCGAATCTAGGACAGCACCCGAACCCGAAATAACTAGGGCACCGTTACTGCGCAGCCGCTAACGCAATTCGTAGACATAGCTTGCGATGACGCAACCAACGTAGCAAGAGCCTCTACGAACCATGCGGTGACGCCCCCTTCTCATCGAAAATCTCGCGGCCTCGGGGGAAGGGTGGTCCAACAGCTCTGGTCACGGTAGGTGCCGAAATCGACCTCTCTGCGGAAGTTTTGTGCACTCTCCAGGAATAAGGCTCTTTGTATCTAACTTATAAGCGAGAAAAATGTAAACCGCAGCCTCCCATGAAGTACCGTTACATCCTATTGGCAACAGTTTTCGCGAATAGTGACAAAATAATATTAATATATGCAAATGTTATCTAAATCTTATCAACATTAGATATATACGAGTACTTAGTAACATTAGTAACTCATACGTATGGCGAGCAGCTAATGTCTTCAATAATATATGTGACGACTATGATATCGACTTATTTACTACGTCTATCCCTGCAGGACGGCGTCGAATCAGTAATGGTTTTTTTGACTAGCAGAATCGAAGGTGAGATGCATATTATCCTTATAAGACTTCTTCTATTCTTTATACATAAAGTTTTCTACTATATATGCTATATAATAATACTAATATATACCGCAAGGTATATATTTTAGTTATGCATGTAAGTATTTAGTCTTTCTTTCTTCTATTTATTTATACTTGTTAATTTTGTATATCACTGGCAATTGTGTTCTTGTTTCTTACTATTTCCTTGGTCTAGTTTCTACTCTACTCGTGGAGACTTCTTAATGGCTTTCAATTTCCTATGATTTGTATGTAATTTGTATTAATAGCAGTAACTCTTCCTAAAATGTAATAAATCTATACTAATATTATAAAGCGGAAGAGTTTGTTTGTTTGTTTGTTTGTTTAAACGCGCTAATCTCAGGAACTAATGGTCCGATTTAAAAAAATCTTTTTTTGTTGGGTAGTCCATTTATAGAGGAAGGCTTTAGGCTATATAACATTACGTTCCGACAAAGTCGCGGGCACAGCTAGTTAATTAATAAATTAGAGTAAGTTGAGCTTAAATGAATCAGAATGCCATCTCATTACAATTAAGACAAAAAATATAATATGCTATCTCATTTATAAAAAGAAAAACATACATTTTATGCTCATCGGTACCTAAATGTAGGAAACCGCGGAACATAATTGAAATACCTAAATAAATAAAAGTATTAAGTTAAACGAAATGGCTATAAAATTAAGTGCGTACAAATGTATATTTATACAAAAATATATTTTATATTTAACTTTCCAATCAACAATCCAACTTACACTAACTATTGTTATTTCTCAATACATTTTTTTTTCTGCATTTTCTTGAAATTAGTTATATATAAATTATATTTATGTTTCTCATATAATTTATTTTAGTTTTCTAAATATTTCCTTATTACCTACACAGTTGAAGTTATCCATGACTAAAATATTGATAGCAACTTATTATCGCATTTTTGCTAGGAAAACTACAGTTAGTAATAATTGTGATGATGACGTATTTCCGTTATCAGTATTTGCTCGTTAACCGTAGTTCAGGCAGTAAGTGTACAATTAAAAATTGTAAAGAGTTAACTCCCACGTCAACACGGACTTGATTGCATAATAAGCTTCTGTTATAAAAGAAATACTACCAAGCAGCGTAAATTACTTCGATTAGAGAATATAGCAAAATTGACGAATGACCTAAATAAAATTGAATTAAATTAAATGAAATTGACCTAGATTAAATTTGTAATAAGTAGGTATTTAACTATTGTATATCTGTAAATATGTAAATTATTTTATCTTTCTTTTTTAAATGACCTAAAGACCTCTTAATTGTCCGTTTTTAAGCTGATGCTTTCAATATTTTATTTTATTTGATATGGTGACCAAGTTCACTTTTAAAATGTAACAATTTGACCTCAAAAAACATTATTTCTAAAGATGGAAGGAAATCGTCCGTCCGTCTTACCCGTGTGGTTCCGGATTAGAATAGGACCACTCCATCTCTTCCTCTGGATGTCGTAAGAGGCGAGTAAAGGACTAAGCACAAACATCTCGTGCTATAATTGCATTCCCAAGGAGGGCGGCGGCAGGTTGTAAAACTTTTCGCACAAATACATTCCCAAAGAGGGTTGACGTCAGCTAGGCGGCCGGTCGTAAAACTGTAGCTAAATCATTTAAACTGTCCCGGCTATTTCATCTCCATTTTGCAAGGTCTTTGACATCCTTGGGTGACCATTGACATGCATGTTATATTTGGAGAAGAAAAAGCAGGAAAACGCACCCCGGGCTCCGGTTCAGCACAGCTGAGGATGCAACCGGGAACGCGCTTAGACGAAGAAGAAGATGGTAGGAAATCGTCTTGAAAAAAACTACAAAATCAATAAATAATGGATTTTACAAGTATGGTTATTTTTCTTGGGATACGCCGAATAGATAGGATGCGAAACACCGAAGTTTATGATACATAAAATATATTTTAGATTATGGACGTAGATGTCAAAACAGCGAAGTTGAAGTGGGAGTCGAAAACTAGAAAGATAGGTAGGCAAGAAAGGCGTAGAAGAAGACGACTTTACAAGGGCGTCGGAGACAAGGAAGGCCAACTAGGATGTGGCGAGATGACATTGAACGATATCTTTCTGGGTGGCAGCAAGCTGTCCAAGAACGAGATCTGTGGAAACAGAAAGGGGAGGCCTTAACCCACCAATGTACATTTAATACGAATACAAAAAAAAAACACTCTTCTGTATCACCTTCAAGTTGTAGCATGCGTGACACGATCGTGCCAAATCGCGCTTTGCCATATCATACCACCCAATTATCTACGGTTCGTTCGATAACTGAGAAAACGGAGCATGCCTTAGGCCGCGTCCACGGACACGCGGCGCGGTGTGCGACGCGTGTTTGAGCGCGTTGTTTTGAACGGCCGCCGCGACTACAAACTATGGCGCGTGGCAGCCCACGTCGCACACCGCGCCGCGTGTCCGTGGACGCGGCCTTAGAAAAAATGAATAAACAACGTTTTATTTTACGATCGACTTAAGCATGCATATAAAGTCAGTGCGATAATTCACGAACGGGAGATACTTGCACGCGATTATAAGTTACAAGTCTTATGCGCAAGTTATCTTAATGTTTCCCTGTCTAGCCTGTTACGGAATAATAAAGTTACTCTTCAGATAAATTTTCATTACTTGAAAAGATTTATGTCTGTTGCTAATCAAAGCGTTCCTAATTTTTGTAGATCATTACTATAGAATTAATAATATTAAATTAACGTGAATGTTTAATGGGTTTTTTAATTAAATAATTCTGTGACTAGATTGGATGCCTCTGCTCGACTATATAAAACCAAGGTTTAGCCCTTAGTTTCTTATAGTCGAGCAGAATTAAAAATTTACCATTACCAATACCTACATACCCATTTAAACTGTATTCACCGTGTATGTAGTGCGCCTTTTTGCAATATTTTATTTTTTATTTTTTTTATTTTTAGAAAGACAAAAAGAAATATCAGCCTGTACTTTTCAGAAAGTTGTAGCATATTCTCTTTGACTTGAATTGTACGTTATTAGAACAAATCGTTGTTCTCTTCTAAAATAAATATACATATGAGGTTGTACCTATGCGATAAAGACAATGCTCTATACATATAAGAGACAGGCACAAAAATAAATTAATATTTGCTACTTTTGCACTACCTACCTATCATGTTCATATGCATTTTATTGTAGCTAATAAATATTTTGATTACTGCGTGTTAGATTTATAAAACGTAAATTTTTTTTATTAAGTAATTTGTTGGAAATGACTAGTATCTTCTAACTGATGCATACATAATATAAGAAAGTGAAACATTTTTTGTTGTAGAAATACAAAAATATCAGTTATGTATATTTAAAAATAATAAAAATGCCCTTTGCCGTGGAGACATTAGGGCCCTGGGGTGCGGAATCTCGTCAATTGTTTAGAGAGATCTCCGCACGTTTGATCGACGTCTCTGGGGACCCAAGGGCTGGTGCGCATTTCGGCCAAAGGCTTAGCCTGGAACGTGCAACGTGGAAATGCCGCCTGCCTCTTGGGGACCTTGCCTGCTGACGGTGGTGATTTAGGTTCAATTTTTTATATAAATTAATGTTTATTGTTTGTAATATTAGTTTCAGATTTAATTTATTATTGTTATATTTAGTTTAATTATCATAACTCTTAGATTTAAACATTAAATTCATATCTTAGTAGAGTTATTTGTAGTACTGAAATACTTTGGCATCCTTATGTAGGTACAATAAATATACTTACCTAAAGTCTTAAGTAGAAAATAATAAAATAGATACATAAAAATAAGAAATATACAAAATCAAGTCTTTTAAGAATGTTTTATTCTCTTAACAGTAGGTACCAAATGACCCAGTCATCTAGTCGTATCGTAGGTACCCAATGGATATTGTTTTTAATAAAAAATCGGTCAATTTTGTTTTATCACAAAATTACCTACCTAAAGTAAATCAAATAGGTAGTTCTTGAAAACCAATTTCAGAGCACCCAAAAAACTTGAAGAATCTTGAAGTACCATTCAAAGTCCCACTTATGGTTACAACTTTAGACATTATTAAAAAACATAAACAGAAAATTAAATAATTGGATATATTCGATAAAACCCTCCCTTTTAATCCGAAGTATGCGATATCTATAATAAAAATGCAAACAAAATGAAAATATGAACATCGTAGCATAAAACACCAACAAGCGCCACCTACCGGTGGATGGCGGCGACAAAAAATGAGGTCAACTTAGAACAAAAGAATTCGACACAAGGAGGGATCATGAGCAAGGGGAGAACGAAATTTAGGCATTTGTATGTAGATATTTTTAGTTGAAATAATTTTAAAAATGTTAAAAGTAGTTTTATAGATCACTGGAATTTTCATGAGATGACAATTAATTGAAATAATACTTTGACGTTTCATTTCAGATATAATGAAAATATTAGAAAATATTTTTAAATGAAGAGTACTCTATATTTTCTTGATCAAACATTTTAAGAAGCATAGGGTTAAAAATAAGGCTTTGCATAAATATAATAAGAAAAGAAACAAAGACAAAGTAGCACACGTTGTCCGCGACTGAGACCAAACGGCGATAACGATAGACGTGGTAACTGGTAAGTGATAACGTCGTATCCCACACTTGCGGAACGCGGCAATTTCCCGCCACTTTACACTAACCATTACGTCCTTGTTACAACTAATGAACGAAACATGATTACGACGAGAAGGCCGACAGAAAAAAGGAACACAAGTGTAATAGATCCGGAAAATTGACGAGTTAGCGGGAAAAGTTAAACCGGTAGACGCCAGCGTTAAAAAGTCGCATAGGGATCGCGCAGCGGGACTCACCTGGATCCGGGACGCGCTGCTCGGGCTTCGGTCGCTGCAGTTCTGGCGGCGAACAGAGCCCTGTTATGTATATTTATGAGGGCAGAGGCGCCTACTACGCTGGCGCGCGCCTCGTCGTCGCAGTACCACTGTACCATGCCGCATAAAGGTCTATACGAACGCTCGCTACGAACACCGCCCCTGCCCCTCCCGGCCTTACCCCTGCTGACCACCGCGGAATCAGACGACGTAACCAACATTACAATAACGATACTATAGATGAGACACTAGAGATGAAATTTAAATTTTTATTTTTCTGGTACAGAGTGGTTTAATAACCCACGATGTGAAGATAGGTAACCTGAGCGAGATCATACATGACATGAGGGAACAGGGTCGATAGGGCGATGGCGAAGGACATGTATTTTTTTGCAAATATTACTTTTGCCGTAAATAGAGGCCTTTTTATCTTCATGGTGATTTCCAAGCGTTGAAGTTACATAAAGAAAACACCGTATTTAATATGCCACTGTTATAATTTGATAGTAAAAGTGTACGCACAACACGTAAAAGTTCAAGCAATACAAAGAATCTACGAACAGCTCTTTCCTCAAGTTAAACAACTTAATTTAACAAATATGTAACAAATACACCGAGACAAAAAAACTCCAACGAGTTGTTCTGTCAAGATGGCGTGAGAACCCCGAAATTTTTCCGGATGTCCGGTTAGGGTTGGGACACATCTAGAGCACATATAGAGCGAGAGAGAGCGACGGAACGCTTCAGCATAACCGGTGCTGAAGCGTTTCGTCGCTCTCTCTTTCTCTAGCAAAGAAAGTGCTGTTCCGTGCTGACAGATGTGCCCCAACCCTTAGACATCCAGGGTTGCCAGACATAAAAATAGCGTGGCGATTGTGGCGCCACAGGGGCATTCCATTTTTTTCTAGATTTATTGAAAAAACGAGTGAAGCGAGCAAAGATATCGAAGAGCGAAGAACTAACCCAAATCGGTCAAGGGGTTGCCAAGATAAGAGTTTAAGATAACTCGAGTAGACGAATAGATGTGAATTGGCAAAGAAGTTGCCGAATAATGGGGTCATAAAGGTAGGTAGTACATCGTGATTTCACAATTCGGGCGAACTACTAAGTTAGCCTGTATTTAAACCTCGTTTATACAGGGTCTAACACAATATACTGAAACTATTTTAAGCGTGGATTCAGTCCATCGTACTGAACTACTTTCCCCAAGGAATATATATCGAAATATGAAATAATTTTTGGCCTCCCATATTAGTTGACCGATCAGCTGATCCGAGTTTGTATGGAAAGCTAAAAAATGTTTTTCATATTTCGATATATGTTCCTTGGGGAAAGTTGTTCAGTATCATGGACTGAATTCATCTTTAAAATAGTTTCACTATTTTTTTTTAGACGTTATATATACATACACCCCTGTATTCATAACAACCTACGAGTACTTAACGCTACTGGATTTAATGGAGCACTATTTTTTCTGTCATTAGGGTATGGCCAGGCCTATGTCACTCCCCGTTTAGGTATCGAAAATGTACCTACATTATTACTGTGCGCGCAGGCGGCCCCTCCGGGTGGTAAATTCAGTTATACGAATCGTTTGTCCAGAGTAATGAGAATGAAATTGGCTTGCAATGTATGTCTAGGTATTTATACGAAAAGGTGCTGAGTTCTGACGTGAGCTAAATTAAACCATGTAGCTCTAGCCACATTGAGTAGATATTTCTTTGATTTTTTTGCTGAGTGACACTTCTGTACGTTAGTATTATTAATTCTGTGGTATGGCCCAGGTGACCCAGGTAAGGGTCAAAAATAAATTATTTTGTACTGTTAACGTTAACGTCACAAGATAATGTCACTTGTCATTGATCATATCCATTTTGAACGTGATTTTAGATTTATTAATGCGTCTAATGCGTAACTTGACGTCACGGTTTGGTATTACATACAAATAAATAAATAGAATAAAAACATAGATAGGGACAGTGGACACACTGATTGAGCTAGCCCCAAAGTAAGTTTCTACTTGTGTTTCGATACTAACTCAACGATACTATAATATTTTATAATAAATACATATCCCAACTAGCAAAATTACCTAATAAAAAAGGCCTTTAAAGCCAAAACTCTTATAGTCTTCTTCTAAAGGCAATGTTTATGTCGAAATACCATGTAAATGCACCTTACAAGAGGATTCAGCTAATAGGGGTACAGACCTTATAATTTGGTCAGGTAGACGTCAATAAACCTAAATAATACGGCTACAATAAAATCTTTGATTTATAAGGTTACGACCTATATAATTGGGTCAGGTAAACGTCAATAAAATCAATTAATATGGCTACTATAAGCCTAAAATTATAATTATCTTATAACGGCTAATTATATGGCTTTTAGCCAAATAATATTAAAAACCATGTAAAGGCAATCATTAAGACTTTTTGAACTTTTTAAAGGAACACACAGGATCGTAACAAAGCAATTATTCTTATAGAAGTCATAATCTTAACGCTTATATAGTAAGGGAATGCAGATTATTTATATGATATTTACAAGCATTAAGGTCTTGGTTACTCTGTTATATAGTAATTATAAGCGCTAAATACTTATGATTGTCATAAACTGTCGTTTGTATAACAAAGTCAGCCATAATAATACGCATAAAGTTTATTCATGTAAATGAAATCATAAAATATGGATTTGGAAAAATGGAAAAAGTTCAAGAGAAGTGGTGGTTACAAGAGAAAAGTGAAAAGGATGTACGAAAAAATGAATAATAACTTTACTAAACCAACAACTTCTACTAATGTCAACAGCACTTCATTTGTCAAGGGCAACACATTCGAATCAGCATGTGGTTCCGTATACAATGTTAACAACTTAGAGTATCCGGATTATGGTATCAAACGTTCGGAACATGGCAGTGAAAATTATTCAGCATATGATAGTGAGGAACAATGTAGTGGTTACGATGAAGACGTAAGTTTAATTGTTGAGTCAAAAAAAGATAACTTACGTAAGAATATTCGGAATTGGGTTATCAAGTACAACATCCCACATGTAGCTATAAATGAGTTATCTAAAATTGTAAATGACGTATTGCCGTACACTTTGCCCATCGATGCGCGGACGTTGCTTAAAACAAATGAAGAAGCTACATGCATTATAGAGATGGGAACTGGACATTACTGGCACAACGGTCTAATTACGCAATTACAAAAAATTCTATCAAAAATCAATGATCTACCAACTAAAATATCTTTAAATGTCAATATAGATGGGTTACCAATATATAAAAGCTCAAATATTCAACTTTGGCCAATATTATGCAACATCACTGAAATGAAAAATATATCCCCCTTTGTAGTGGGCATATACGAAGGAAAGACAAAACCATCTGATCTCAACTTATACTTAAATCCATTTGTTAATGAAATGCTTCAACTACAAAATGGTCTGATGGTTGTTACAATGTCAGGAAATGAAATTAACATTGAAGTTAGCATCAGAGCTTTTATATGTGATTCCCCGGCAAGAGCTTTAGTCAAAGGTAAACTTTAATTTAAGTGAGTTATTAATGACACTAGTACATTTCATTTGCTGTTTGTTTAGATAATTTTGTGATAGTAGTATAACAACTATCTGTTTTTTACAGGTGTTTCTAACTTTAACAGTAAGCATGGCTGCCAAAAATGTACAGTTATTGGTGAATACAGTCATTTGTCACATACTGTCATTTTCCCAAAAATTGATTGCCCAAAGAGAAACGATGAAGACTTTCGTGCAAAAAAGTACGGACAACATCATAAAGTCGATTCACCATTGCTCAGATTGAAAATTGATATGATTGAAAATTTCCCAGTATCAGACTCTCTACACCTTGTAGATTTGGGGATAATGAAGCGTTTGTTAGTTGGCTGGCGAGATGGCAATTTCATTAAACGGGTTACTAAATGGAGTAGTCAGGATATAGAAAAAGTTAATAAGTTTTTATCCACAACCCGTCTTCCCAAGGAAATTCATAGAGCGGTACGAAAACTCGACGTTTTGGCACATTGGAAGGCTTCGGAATTTCGCACTTTTTTACTGTACCTGGGCATAGTAATTTTAAAATATGTGATGAATCCCGATGCTTACAACCATTACATGGTATTTTTTTGTGCCATAACAATTTGTTCAAATCAAAGCTATTTTATTTTTCTGAGACTTGCACACGAATTGTTAAATTCTTTCGTATTGAATTACCGGAACTTTTATGGCAAAGAATACATCACTAGTAATGTGCATAATTTGAGTCATCTTGTGGATGAAGTAAGACAGTTTGGAATATTACAGAGTTTCAATGCTTATCCCTTTGAAAACAAGCTCCAAACGATAAAAAACTTACTAAGACAAGGCAATAATCCCCTAGCTCAAGTGGCTAGGAGACTGCAAGAAAGACAACAAGTTGAAATTGACAATAATCAAAACTTAGTTTATCCTTTCGTAAAAGAGCGCAGAAGCAGGAATGGGACAATTTTTATTCTTCATTTGGAATGTTTCATTATTTCAACTCAAGAATGCGATAAATGGTTTTTAACAACTGACAACAGAGTAATAGAAACTAAATCAGTAAATTACAGCGGAGCTGAAGGTATAAAACTGACTGGACATCCTATGAATAATATAACCGACGCCTTTGACTATCCCATAAAATCATCGATAATTAATATTTATAAATGCGTAGACTATATTGTTTCTAAGTCAAGCAATATTAGCGTGTTTGTGATTGATGATATAAAATGTAAATTAGTTAGTATTAAATACGATTCTGAAATGTATTTTATTCCTTTGATACATACTTTATATAAATAAAAGAAGGATTATAGAAAGATATAGTTTTATTCATGCTAATAATTTGCACATGTATTTCAATTCAAACTTAATATTTTTCATATTTCAGAAACCTAACATAAATAATCAACAATTTTCTTAAGGTGAAGGTATAGGTAAATGGCCTTGAAGTGGCGCCCTCATTTGAAATAAATTGTTAACTCGTAAATATGGAGATAATTTCCATATTGCTCTTCGTCATGCACTAGATAGCCCTTTAAATTATTTTATGAACCACCGTTGAAAGTATTTACATTAGTCCGTCTAGCTTTAGAACTTGCCTCCGCCAAAAGTAGCCACGGCAAGTTTTAAAGCTAGACGGATCACCAATAATAGTTTCAACGGCAGTTCATAAAATAATTTAAAGGGCTATCTAGTGCATGACAAAGAGCAATATGAAATTATCACCATATTTACAAGTTAACAATTTATTTCACACTTCAAGGTCATTTGCCTATATCTTCACCTTATAACAATCAGTCAACTTTTAATCAGAAACCATGGGTTCCTTATTAATAAAAATTACATCTAGTGACACCCTCATTATTTTTTGGTAAACCAAATAAAAATTCTACTGAGTTACATTTATATACAGGCTGACTTTTAATCCACCTGCAAAATTTTTGGAGCAAGTTCAGTCCATGATACTTATCAAATTTCTATAAAAAAAGTTATTAAAATCGATAAAAATTTTTCGTCCTTCCATTCAAAATCCGTTTGGCTGAGCGCTGATTTGTATGGGGGGACGAAAAATTTTTATCTATTTTTAATAACTTTTTTTTATAGAAAGTTGTTCAGTATCATGTACTGAACTTGCTCCAAAAATTTTGCAGGTGGATAAAAAGTCAACCTGTATGTATGTACTATTTATTATGAATAATAAATCAAGAATCCAATTGATGAGGGTGCCACTACATCGTGTTAATGAAAGAACGCAAAACCTCTCAGATGGTACCTCAGCCCATGCAACTGAACAACTTTTGTTCAACAACTTTCACGAAATCCAGAAAAAAAACTCATTTTCATACAAATTGACTCGATCAGCTGATCAGTTTGTATGAAAATCCGATTTTTTTTTTGATTTCGTGAAAGTTGTTGAACAAAAGTTGTTCAGTTGCATGGGCTGAGGTACCATCTGAGAGGTTTTGCGTTCTTTAATTTACACGATGTATACACATACATACACGCGCTATATATTTCAACGTTAAAATATCGGTACCTTGCGGCTCAAAGGGCCGCGTAACCACCATTTTGGCAAAAATAAGTTATGAATGACATTTTATTCAATTTTATTTCCGCTATCGAACTGTATATTTAAAGTTCTCAAATTCTGAAAACAATGGTGAACACGACCCCAAATTTCAATGCTGGTACAGGTCGCACCAAACTTTTAGTTCGCTCTGAAGTTGAGGCGATTCGCGTCGCAGTAGTAAATTACAGATACCCATAACAGATAGAATTTGCTTTATTTTTGTTTGTGTATATATATCACTAGCAGTCCACCCCGGCTTCGCCCGTGGTACACACATAGCCTATGTCACTCGGGAATAGTGTAGCTTTCCAACGGTGAAAGAATTTTTTAAATCGGCCCAGTACTTTTTGAGCCTATTCATTACAAACATACAAAAATAGGTACAAATCTTTCCTCTTTATAATATTAGTGTAGAAGTGTAGATATCTAAATTCTTGCAATCATTCTGAAAAAAATATTATTGTGGTAAATATTCTGTCCCTGTTTGTAACCTGAGTGAGGCAACTTCAGAGCGAACTAGTAGTTTGGCGCGACCTGTAATGGCGATTTTCTTGTATTTTTGGGTGTAAAAGCAATCATTATTTGGCATCATTAAAATGTTGGGCGTAAACGACACTATCAAATAAAATTGAAGGGCGTATATGCGTATTATGTAAGAGATGTATATATATTTTCAATTTATATTGTTTATATTACAATACTTACAACAATTGTAAGTATTGTAATATAAGGGTAAAAAATGGGATAAAAAAACGATAAAAACTACAATTTCAATTTTGATGGTGGTGTATACACCCTGCCTTACTAACACAGCAGTCATTTTATGGAGCGTAAAAGATATACAAGTTTAATTTTGTAAGACGTATTCACCAGCTAAATTATAAACTATAAATATTTCCTAAAAAATTGTGTTTGAATATTATGAACCACAAAAATTAATGGTTTTTGGTTTAAGAATCATGTTTATAGGATCAATAACAACTAAGTTGTACTACAACAAATACAAAATTTAGTTGAGCCGCAGGGTATCGATATACTATTACGTATTAAGTGCTGACCAAAAGTTACATAAAAAGGAACTTATATTAATAATTTTGAAACTTAATTTAATATCTATGTTTCAAACAGATGTTTCAAGATGCATTGAGTGGGCAAAAATTTCAACCGCTGGTAAAGGAATCTGCTCACAATTTGTATAGGAAGATGTTGCATCCGTTAAATAAACTGGTTGTTTATGGTTCAAATGAGAAGATGTTTCAGCAGCTAACTGTACTTGGTTTGCTTTAGTCTCATTGTTTTCTTTCTCAGAATTCCCAATGTGTTCTTGGCCTTCAAGGTTTACAGTTCGGTTCTTTAGTTTAGGTCTATTTTTTGTAGCAGATGTCCTCATTTTCTTACTGGCACTCCTTTGCCGAGAGTTTTTCAAAATATTTTTAAAGAAATTGTGGCATTCTGCTAAGGTGAATAGATTATCTGATTCATGTACCATGTTAAAAAAGAAGTTTATTATCGCAGTGTGACTCCGGAAACAATTTTTTTCTAGTGAAGACCGAGATCCTCCTGCCCATGAACATTGTTGAAGAAAACTTCTGTCAAACATAGCATCTACTAGTAAATAGGCATTATTGATACCCCTTCCCTTACCTTTGCCACATATGACGGAAAATCTTTTCCTCAATTCTCCTACTGCATCTGGATCGTCTAATGATTTTTCCATTTTAATCAGATCTTCTAAGCAAGATATAGGCTGTACAGATTGAATCGTTTCGTTTTTGTCCGCAGGCCGAAAACAGAATTTTACCACTTGTTCAAGCTGAACGCCTAGTTTTGAAATACTTAACTTAACTGCTTGTTGATTTTCTAATAATATTTTCTGTGTTTCTTGTAGGGTTTTTACATTTTCATTAACAGCGTCTATTTTTGTAAGTAATGTATTAAATATTTCAGATATGTCGAGCTGTCTTTCATCGTTAATAGCATGCTCTTCGAGATTCATATTTAAACATTCTTCAGGTTGACTTTGCTGTATAATAACCACCGCATTTTCCAAATTTCTCGTCTCGGGTAATTCATTTTCAATTGACGGTATTTCATTGATCTGTAAATATAAAATTAAATGTAATGTGTATAAAATTTAGTATATTTAATAACAAATAACTTCATAAAATTCCATCCATTATCATAGGATAAAATAGTTGCCTCTGACGGACACCGCTATCCTAGCTGAATTTTCATGATGTTCGATCAAACAAATAGACAACTATACTTTATAACAAGTATGAACAATAACTACACTCCTCACAATTCAATGTAAAGTACCTATGATGCTGATGTTGATGTGATATGAAAATAAACCGGCCAAGTGCAAGTTAAACTCGCGTGGAGAGGATTCCGTACAATTGATTGAATTCTTATAGGTTTTCCTGTAATCTACAAGCAATGAACTATATTTTGTAATTTTTAAAAATTTTTGCTCAGTAGTTTCGGAGATCAGGGAGGGGAATGGTCAATTTTCGTCTTCTTTCATGAATAAAATCAAAACTTTACATTTTACAATAATAACAACAATATATTTAAGATCCTTATAACGAACCCTTTCATTTGATATATGAGACAGTAAGGTTTGCAAAACTTTTTTTTTAATTTTCTAATTTGTCCCCCGATAATGACCCTAATTTAAAAAAAAAAATATTTGCTTTGCACATATGTGTTTGGGTCATAGGATTACAAAATTCTACCAAACTTCACCTGATTCGGTCCAGTAAATTCGGAGCAAATTGGCTGTGACAGACGGACGGACAGACAGACGCACGAGTGATCCTATAAGGGTTCCGTTTATTCATTTTTTGTACGGAGCCCTAAAAAGAAACAGAAATTCTAAACGCGTGCTAGCGCGCATGTTTCTGTTTATATCAAAATTTAAGTGTTATTGTCAAAACCAGTATTTAACATAATCTTACCGAAATACATTCTTGCACAATGTCATCAAAACTTCGTTCTTCGCGGTTGCATACTTTTAATATTTGTCTTAAATAATTTCCTTCGTTATCTGTATCAGTTTCTGAAGCACTGCACATTATATTAATCTCATGTTCTGCTTCATTGAAAGTAGCTATATTCGATCTTTTAACTATACAATTAAAGCGTCGCCAGTTTGATTCCGGAGTTGAATTTTCATTCTTTCTTAATTTTTCATGGCCTTTGGGTGGCCAGTACAAAATCCCATCTTTCTCCCAATCACTAGGTATGGATGTAAGCACAGCTTTACCTTTTTCAATAGTGCTTACAATTTTAAAAAACATGACGTATTAATCTGAAATTCAAAAAGTTAATTACATACATAACTATATGGTTGAACAGCAGATAAAATAACACATTTATTTTGTAAACATAGAATATTGGTACCATTATGGTACCTACACAACAAAACTGATTACCCAAGCTTTAAATTTATATTCAGTAATCTTTTAGGTGTACGGCTGGTCTGATGAGGCTCGCGCTGTTAGGTACCTAATCATTTGCGGTGCGAGTCAAGAGTACGATAGTAAAATACTGGTACTACACAGCGTGCGTGCGTCTCCTTACATCAGTCTAACATGCAAGCTGGGTTGTTATACCTAACTTATGTTTCAAAAACCCATACCACGTTTAATGGTATAAATTGCGATGTCGTAGGTAATTCAAGTTATCATTTTAAGCAGAGACAAGCACGGGTTATTTAAAACATTAGTTACTACCTACCAAGTATTACTAAACAGTTGGAACGAGTACTATCACGACACGTGCGCACATATTCTATCGCGGAGCAAAGCCAACTAATCCAAACGCGTTGCGGCGCGTTAGGCGCGTATCTATATCTTATGTTTGTCTCGCTCACTCGTACGCACTGGGGGCGACGCGTGACGTTGGTGTACCGCTAGCGGATCGGATTGGTGCTTGAACGAAGGCAGACGGAGGACAATAATCTTCTTTTTTTTTGTATTTATAGGATAACCCAAAAGATCTAAAAATGAAAGTACCTGCTCTTTCCAATAAATTGTTGTGAAAATATTATTTGTTATGTTAAATCAATTTATTTATTTATTTTATTAAAGATTCGTTATAAACTTTAAACTTTTTGTAAATTGATTTATTATAACGATAAAATTACGCAACATAGGACATAAAGAAGACAGCAATAAACTTACTCGAGTGACAAAATTCGCATTCGTCATCCGGGAAATGATCATAAATTATGTATTGACAATGTCGACACCAAATAAACGTGAAATACAATAAACATTGAATTTGTTCACGATTCATAAAGAAATGTGACGTTAAGTGGATCGAAGTACTTCGTTTGCAATTATAACATTTGTCTCTCTTTACAAAATGTGTCATTTGCCAAGGCCATATTGAACTATGAATCAAAAATAAATCTTCTCTTCTAAGAAATCGGTCCACATCAATTAAATGAGCCATAGTTTTCAATTCGGCAGATCTAGGAAAGAAATTTTCTTATTTAGTCATCATCACGGTACCCTAAAATGTGTTAAGATGGAGAATACTTAACACAAAACAAAATATCTATAAATATTTTTATCTTGTAAATACCGTATAGAGGTTACATAATTTTCTTGAAGATATATAGAAACAATGACGAAGAAATGAAAAATAATCCAAAGATTTTTCACCACAAATCATTATCAAATCATGGGGGCGTTGAAAATGAATTGAAAACCATACCCCATAACCTCACAAAAATTAATTTCCACTTGGTTTCAATTATTAAAAACAACATAAGTAAAATAAGAAAAATGGACTTACCTTTTTCAAAATGGTTTACAAATAAAACAAATATGACATTTTCAGAAACACATGCACAATAATTCTTTTTGTACGATTGCTGCGACGATTACGAGTTGGATTACCTTTTAAATTATCCTTATTTTGCAGTACCAAGATCACGATTCTTAGAAATGGAAGTTATATAGTAATTATAAGTTAATATTCTTCTTACGCAAGCCTTTTAATCTCAACTATACGGATTATGAACTTATAAACGAATTAAAATTGACCATTATAAGGGAACTATACTTATTGCTAACCGTAATACATCTGGTATAGAAAAATCTAGCAAACAATAAAGCTGGAATATGGTAATCATAAGGTTTAATTATTTATAATATGGGCCCAAATCCACACTTATTAACGTTAATGTGGTTTGAATAAGAACAGTTATTTTTATCTTTAAAACCTTTACATAACATATTTTTGCTACTTGGGATATAACGTCTAACAAAATATACTGAAACTATTTTAAGGGTGAATTCAGTCTGTGCTACTGAACAACTTTCCCCAAGGAACATAAATCGAAATATGAAAAATATTTTTTGACTTTCTATACAAACTCGGATCAGCTGATCGCTCAACTTGTATGGAAGATCAAAAATTATTGTTCATATTTCGATATATGTTCCTTGGGGAAAGTTGTTCTGTATAATGGACTGAATCCACCCTTGAAATAGTTTCAATATATTTTATTACACCCTTTATATATGAACACCCAAGATCCAGGACCATTTAAAAAATATTTACCTGGCGGGGATCGAATCCAGAACCTCCGAGTAACAGACTATCATTTTAACCAATACGTTACGGATTTCCTCAAAAATCCCATAGAACTTTTTCCTTTTTCTTAACGTCACAAAAAACATTGAAAAATTATCTGATTTGGCTTGTTGGAAACTAGGGGATCGCATAATAAACGGGCAAGTGCGAGTCGGACTCGTACATGAAGGGTTCGTTGTTATAGCGGCCATAGTATTACTATACATAATCTGTGAAAATTTCAAGTATCTAGTTAATGCCATTATAAAGATCTAGTTAAAAACGCTGAAAAAACACATTTTTTGTATGACGACCCCCTTTAATTTTCAACTTTTTAATTTTTAGTTATTTGTTGTTATAGCGGCCACAGTAATACGAGTACATAATCTGTGAAAATTTCAAGTGTCTAGCTATTACGGTTCAAGAGATAGAGCCCTGTGACAGACGGACAGACAGCGGAGTCTCAGTAATAGGGTCCCGTTTGCACTCTTCGGGTACGGAACCCTAAAAAGTATGCATTCCTTAAACTGGTAGTATATATACACATTATGACTGATAGAACAGTTTTTTTTATGACTATGAAGTAAGTAAGTATTGAATCTTCTATAACCTCGGCATTTGGTGAGCAATCCAAGTAACCGTCGCTGCCAGTCTAAGCACCTGAAGTTACTTCAAGTTACGGCCGCTCAAGTGGCGATGATGTAATCTTACTGTGCTGCCTCGCTTGACTTGCCATTCTGCTCTACTACATTAGTTTCTATTCTGTGGCTCTCCCGCTAACTCCACCACTGTAACTTAACATCTAGATAGGTTTACGTACACTTTCACGTCTTTATCCCTAACGGGGCACACAGAGCCTAGGGCGGTAGGGCGGTAAGGCCTAGGCCACTTTAAGCGTTATGGTAGTGGAAAAGGAAAATCATAATAGTGATGGGTTGCTAACCGCATCGCCTATTCATATCATTCAGATTGTCGCCCATTCCCTCGATCGGCTTTTACGATCTGCAAGGAAAGAGAAGCAGCTCGTACATTCCGGCTGATGTTTCTAAAAAGGAGATTTTTGAGAGACAACAAGGGGAATTTATATCCAATAATTTTCCTTGTTTATTTCCATTTTAAACAAGTAACAACTTCATTTGTAAGTATTTTTTTCCTAGGATTAACTGTGTATTTTGTACGAAATTTTCAAAGCTATATATTTTAGGTGACTATCAAGCTTAGCCCTGATAATTTTCCTTTCAAGTTCTACACGTATACTATGTACTACCATTTTCGTTTTCAGATTTTTGAAGGCATATACGAGTATGTGACTAATTTCACCTTTTTTCATTTTTTTATACAAAAACACCAACTACTATGAATATAATTTACTTTTACATTGTAAAATAAACTATCAATATTTTTAATCAAAATTAAATTTTATTTATCGTCCTACCATTTTTATGTGCTCAGTTCTACCAGTTATATTATATGAAATTAAAGTTGCCATAACATTCCCCATACATTGAGCACCGTGCGTATTGTATAGCATTTATACCGGCCCATAACTCAAATTCGTAAAAGAATAAAGCTGTTATCTAAATTAATAGTACAAAGGAAGGCTTTCATGACAATAAACTTAAATTGAAAAGTTCCAAAAAAAGTAATTGAATTTATACTACTAAAATTTAAATTTTGTAATGAGATATTTTAAAACTTAGACGTCTTAATTTTTTTTACAACCAGTTTTGTTTCTTTTTTTATGAATTCTATAAGACACCGCTACAAGTGTGCGTAGGACAAAAACCTAGTACAGGTCGCGCCAAACTTCTAGATCGCTCTGAAGTTGCCTCACTCAGGTTACAAACAGGGACAGAATATTTACCACAATAATATTTGTTTCAGAATGATTGCAAGAATGTAGATATGATATATATACACAATAAACAAAAATAAAGCAAATTCTATCTGTATGGGTATCTGTATTTTACTACTGCGACGCGAATCGCCTCAACTTCAGAGCGATCTAGAAGTTTGGCGCGACCTGTAAACTAGTGTATTTATTACTCTATGATATAGAGTAATTTAACCGTAAAGGGTCTATATGGTTTTTGATATTGTCCGTAGGGTGGCGCGCGCAAATATACAAAGGGATTCTTACACCTGCCGCACAGTCCATTGCACGGGCAATGGAATATAATTGTAAGGGGAGCTGCTCCCGATGGTCACGATCACGACCCTCAGACATGAGGGACCTCAGACATCGTATCCTCATACGATCATAAAGAAGAAGAACGTTCGCCCGTGGTCCACGGCATCAAGAACGCTATCTGCGATTCCTCTCTGAATATCGTCATCAGGTCTTTTTTAGTCTCCACTGCAGGAGCACGACCTAAAGAAGGTCGTGCTGGTAGGTAGGTAAAGACCTACTACCGCAGCCATACTTGGCCATAGCAGTCAGAGGATTTGGCCTACACTCTCCACGGTAGTCAAACGGGTTGGAGAGGTCTCATTGATATTTATAAGCTGTGTTTAGCTTGTGTTTCCTAAGTCACTTTCTACGACATCTACGGGAAGACTTGGAGTGGTCTCATTCTACTCTGCCGGAAACCACACGGCAAACGGCACACGGCTCTCTGAATATGTTAGTACGCAATAGGGATGTAAACCGGGTCCGAAAAATTGTATTTTATTTACTCCGTCATTTAGATTATCCAAAAATAATGGACCCATATTTTAATATGATGAAGAACTTTGGAGATATAGAAGAAACTCCTAAAAAAATTGAAGACGTATGTTTTTTTTTGTTAAAAATTTAATTATTTGGTTTATTAAGTAGTGAAAACTCACAAAAATACAGCGCGTCGACGTTTCGGAGTGGGGGTGATTGACGTCACCGTCAACTGAAAAACGTACATGATCGAGACATCATGGAATTTACGAGTAAATGCGCTGTATCTTTGTAATTATTTGCTAATCAGAAAAAGGAAAATTACGTATAGAAGTACAATATTTTTTAAATTTATTTTTACCTGATGAGCTAAAAATATTTTTTTATTTCATATCCGTAATGAATAGACATAATAAAAATAAGTACCTGGATTGGTAAATTAATTATATCATTAAATTATTCGTAATATATGTACCTAGTTCTTACTCCATGCATGAGACCATAGTAAGTTTAAGTTACTGTTTATATAGTAGTTTTGTTTTAATCACAAACATACTTAGGTACCCATTGCTCAGTCTTCCCGTAGATGTCGTAGAAAGTGACTTAGGAAACACAAGCTAAACACAGCTTATAAATATCAATGAGACCTCTCCAACCCGTTTGACTACCGTGGAGAGTGTAGGCCAAATCCTCTGACTGCTATGGCCAAGTATGGCTGCGGTAGTAGGTCTTTACCTACCAGCACGACCTTCTTTAGGTCGTGCTCCTGCAGTGGAGACTAAAAAAGACCTGATGACGATATTCAGAGAGGAATCGCAGATAGCGTTCTTGATGCCGTGGACCAAGCAACCGGCAACACGGTAAGATGATGAGGAACTTTAAATAAAAAAGAGCCTCATGATTCATCCCACTGTTGGGCATAAGCCTCCTTTTGCGCCATCGTGCTCTGTCTTCTATCGCAATCTAGTTCTTCTCAGCAACTTGCCTGACATCATCAATCCACCTAGCCGCCGGACAGAAATGGGAAACGTGGTAAAGGAACACCACGTTTCCCATTTCTGAGGTATTCCTTACTCTAAGTACCTAAGTATCTGAAGTTTTTCTTGAAGAGATGGCCCGGCATTATATTATATGTATATTTTATAACAATTTGACACAGCCGCTACCTAGGGTCCATGGAACAGGCGTCATCATTATCATCCGAGCGTATTCCCGGTTGCAGCCTTAGCGGTGACGCTTCAGAGTTCGTGGTTCGGAACCAGGCGTGATTATATGTAAATATGTACACTATATATGCTAGTACCTTAGGTACCTATGTATTTTGACTGAATTGAAGAGATTGGTTCTTTTACAAGCTTTTATATAGTTTCACCTGTCCTGTTGTCTGTGTCCGTAATAAAATCTTGCAAGCTAAATTAGACCCACTTCCCATATATTATTCGATCGAGTTGAAACTTCACATACTTATGTAGGTTAATAATTGTGGTGCCAATGACCTGATCTCATGATGAAGCTGGAAGGTTTTGGGAAAGAAAATCTCTATTTTCATTTTTCTTAACACATACCTGATACTTATTTTATAAAACATAAGGGTCATAATAGTTTAAGACCATAAAATAATGAGATACAGTAAACAATTGTTTGCTAGTTATATTCAAATATTATTAGCAGATAATCTATGACCTGTTTATCTGATGATTAAAACTGGAGCGTTCCAATTAGGTGTGTGAACAAAGGAAACTGTTTGTCTGTATGGCTTTAAAACTACTGTATTTACCTGCACAATGCACATAGCAGTGCATGTACAGACGGTTGATCAGATACCTGTGCCACCGCGCGCGTGGCGCACTACGTGATGTGGCACAGGTATCTTAACTTTCCTCTGTACGTCATATTACAAGGGCTTAGCGAAGTAAGGGCAGAAAATTTTACTATCTTTCAATTCAATTAAATAAATAAAAAATAAAATAAAAAGACAGGGATAAATCACACTGATTGAGCTAGACCCCAAAGTAAGTTTTTACTTGTGTTATGGTATACTAACTAAACGATTCTAGTTATATTTTATAATAAATATATAGAAAAACACCCAAGACCCAGGACAATTTTGAAAAAGGCCATTTGCCCAGGCTGGGGACCAAACTCAGGATCTCAGAGTGACGGACTAGCGTATTAACCAATAAGCCACGGACGTTGTCAAATCAATTTTTTTCATCATCATCTTCATCATCATCAGGTCTTTTTTAGTCTTCACTGCAGGAGAACGACCCTTTGCTTTATAGAGCTTTATATTAGACAGAGCAGTCAGAGGATTTGGCTTACACTCTCCACGCTGGCCGGACGGGTTGGGAAGGTCTCACAGATGTTTATAAGCTTTGTCCAGCTTGCGTTTCCTAAGTCGCCTTCTACGACATCCACGGGAAGACTTGGAGTGGTCCTATTCTACTCAATTTAATTGTTGAATATAAATTCTCTTTTTACGCGCGAAACGTCTGTTGTCTTCGTACCTACATTACATTACATTATCGGTTTTTCTTTGCACATTAAAATTTACTGCCGGTAGGCTAATCCACGCGTCATAACTCATAAACGGGTGCCGCCAGAAGATACTTACTGGTCAACTCGACTCTTCCGCGGCTTACGAAATGATGATAAGAATTTGGTTTCGATATACAGAGAAATAGGACGATACTTTACTTGCCTTGTGGATTTCGACAGAGTAGAATAGGATCACTTTATTTTTTGGGAGGATTTATTAGGATTTATTAGTACGGGCCCTAGGCCCGTATTAATAAATCGAGCTCAAGACTGCACTCAAGTGCAATCTCAGCTGAGTTTCACTCAAGTTGTGATCACGCACTTAAGATGGTCGCTAATTAATAAACGTATATCAACAGCGTATCACTCAAGATCGATCTTGAGAGCGCCATCTCAGATTTTTGTTTTTTTTTGTGTATGTGACCAACACTGGTATCAGATTTTCAAGATATACCTTATCATATATCTCTTCCGAAGCACGGAGGGCTCAAGATATTTTTTGGTATTTGTGAGAATACATGTGCGGACCACGCTAAAGGTTGCTTAACATGCGAGAGCGGTAGTAATATAAAGTTATGGCTTTACGTGCCTTCCGAAGCACGAAGGGCTCGAGATATTTTTTGGTACTTGTGGTCACCCATCCAAGTGCGGACCACGCCCAAGGTTGCTTAACATGCGAGTACTAGTTACACATAGGTATGGCTTAACGTGCCTTCCGAAGCACGGAGGGCCCGAGATATTTTTTGGTACTTGTCGTCACCCATTCAAGTGCGGACCACGCCCAAGGCTGCTTAACATGCGAGAGGGCTTGTTACACATAGATATGGCTTAACTTGCCTTCCAAAGCACGGAGGGCTCGAGATATTTTTTGGTACTTGTGGTCACCCATCCAAGCACGGACCAAGCCCAAGGTTGCTTAACATGCGAGAGCGCTAGTTACACAAAGGTACAGCTTAACGTGCCTTCCGAAGCACGGAGAGCTTGAGATATTTTTTGGTACTTGTGGTCACCCATCCAAGTGCGGACCACGCCCAGGGTGACTTAACATGCAAGAGCGTTAGTAATGCATAAGTACGGCTTAACGTGCCTTCCAAAATACGGAGAAGCTCGCGACATTTATGCTACTTATGGTCACCCATCCAAGTCCATCCAACGCCCGGGTTTGTTTAACATGCGCATCCATCAAAGTGCGTAAGTACATACTTTCATAATACTTACTCCACAATGGTGATTATTTTCGTTGATAATATTTTCAAAATTCATTACTGAGCCAAAAACTTCCATACAAAATTCATCTAATCGCGCACTCAAGTCATGGTCCAACTGCACTCAGAAAAAACGTGTTTGAGTAGCATCTTGAGTGCCCGCTTAAGTTCTGATACTGGTTTATCAATAGGTACGTCGCTCACTCAGGTGATACATGGAACTCAAGCGTTAACTCAAGTGTGGTTTATTAATTAGCACAGCAACTCAAGCCTAGGTCTTTCCGTGGATATCATAGGAGGCGAATTAACAAACACAAGCTTATAAAATCAATTAGACCTCTTCAACCCGTCTGGCCAGCGTGGAGAGTGTAGGCCAAATCTGCCTGACTAATTTGGCTCTGGTAGTACACTACAGAGAGGGTCGCGTCGTGCTCCTGCAGTGGAGAATAAAAAAGACCTGTTGATGATGAGGGCCTGCCTACTCAGCCTGCTAGTAAATCCGCCTGATAGTCTTACAACGAATGATAAATAAGACGATAAGAAGGAGCAGGTAAATTGACCCCAGAAGCACCACAGCCAAGGATGTTATCAGGAATACGTTTAGATAAGAGAGAGAAAGCATCAATGCAAATCCTGGTCGAGCCACTAGTAGATTTTCAGTAAATGAAAGAGCGATGATTCTATTAATAACAAGAAGTTGGGGCCAAAATCAATAAACTGTCATGCCGTTTCTAAATGACCTCAAAATATATCTATTTTGGATTCGTATTATGAGATTGCTCATAACTTTGTTTTATGCATCACACTGAGCTGAGGTTTGTAATGAATAAGTTTCGTTTCAATATTTATAGTGACTTGCAGGTAATATCACTGTAGGGAAGGAGTAAAACCGCAAAAAATTGGATTTGATCTCACACAATCTTCTACACAATTTAGCTTCGTTTAAAACATAATGAAGACCCTTTAATTAGATAAATTAATTTAAAACATTAATCATTAAATTTCAACCTACATGACTTAATAAGACTAACCTAAAACCAAACTAACTAAAAACCTCGTTAAAAAGATTTGGTTAGTTTAGAAAATTACTTATGTGAGATAACAATTACAAATAATTTGGGGTCCATCTTTTATATAATTTAATGTCTTTTGTACTAATTATATTTAGTTTAGTTATTTTAATTTTATCATTATTATATTGTAACTATTTATATGTATCTTGTTTAAACGGAAACAACTAGTTAGGTACTGTTACAGAAACACGAAATAAATATTAGAATATTAGAAATATACATATATAATGATTTAATGATAATTATTCTTTTTTCTATCCTCTGGTCTGAATTAGAATTTATGGTCGTAAATTTCTCAAGCACCAATTTTTCCGAAATATTTTAGAGAATTCTTTGCTTATTTTCTGATATTTTTTCCATCATTTCTTACTTACTAAAACTACTTGTTCCTTGTTGATGTGCATCAGTGAAATTTTCGTTATTAATTAATACCTGTTAATATTGATCACTATTGTGTAAGTATTTTTGAGTTTGTCAGTCATATTAATCCAAATCCTTCTTACCTGGTATCTTTTTGTCAAACTATTTTCACTTCAAGAAGAACTTACTATCACTTCTTTATCCCTATGGGGCAAACAGAGCGTTTTAAGTCTTCCGGTTCTAAGCAGACTACTCAGAGTTCAGGGGCCAAGGCCACTTTTAGCGTGATGGTAGGCGAAAAGATGGAAAAAAAAAAAAAATAAGAATAAGAAGAAATTTTATTTATTAATATTATATATACACTGAAAGTCTTGCGCTGAAAAAAAGGCCGAGACGAAATGGTTCGTAATGTTCGTAATTCAGTAACAAAAAATGTCTAAAGAGTTTGTGTACCTATTTAGATATTTCATCGATGAATACAGTTATGTTATGAATAACTGAATCGCAATTGCATGAAAACTGGGGCGAAGCTATCAGAATTGCTAAATTGAGATCGACAACCCGCCTTGCAGATTACGATTGACGTGAAGGACTCCTAGAGGAATATCTCTCACTCTTCATCAAATATGTATGACTTGATACTTGCTTATGCATGACCAATTGACCAAGTTTCCATGTAGGTCTGGGAATAACAAGAAACCAAAGGAATGAGATGAAACAAAGAGATCTATCGTAAGGCGTGGATGCTGGTCCTTTTTTACCTGACTGCGCCAGGAGGGATATTTTTTCGCGTGTATGTACGACTATGTATACTTCTTTGGCAAGCTCTGCAGCCTACTCGTAAACGGCTTATTGTATTTTAGTTTTAAAGGTGTCGATAGAGAGTGACACTGGGTATACCAAAAATGAAAAAGGCGGATTTTGGCAGCAAATTATGTTTTAAATTTTTTTATATCCAAAACTTTTTGACTGGATCGTCAAATTTATTAAAATATTACAAAAATATATGCAACATACCTATGTTGCATATATTTTTATTAACTTATAGGTACCTACCTATAAGTTAAAATGTAATTTGGAATGACAAATGCTTCAAAAAACAGATAATTCGCTCATCCCACCATGTTCTTAAGGCATACTGCTGTTGTATCTTTTCACTAAAAAAAATCACACAGTCGGGATTTTTTATATATAATTGAGTTACTATTATCTAAACAGCCTGGCACCCTTTGATTCTTTACTCAGTAAGGGACGAAGCTATAGTACTTAGTTGTTTTTTGTTACTACTTTGTAAAGTATTTTTAAATACAGTTTTTTTTAAGTTCTAGTTTTTATTTTTTCTTGGATTTGTTATACTCGTAATTCTAGTTCGTAGTTCTCTTTTAATTTAATTATATTTTTATTGTTATTTAAAAGCTAAATTTATTTTGAAATGCTCTTGGTAAGTACGATTTATATTTCGACTGGCGAAGAACTGCTGTCACAAATCTCCAAAAGCCGTCTTGGAAAGCAAAAAATGGATCGACACAGTGACTGGTATTGATTTCACCCACAGCAGCAAAAAAGCATGGTCAACTATACGGAGATTAACCAACGAGCCTCCAGTTGCAGCTCAACCAAGTCAAATAACTGCAAACCCCCAAATAGCACTCGTTGCCCATCATGCCCACAAGATAATTCTATCACCAACAATTAGGGTTCCCAATCCTCTCGGATTGCCCGGGAGACTCCGGTAATAATGCTTAACTTCCCGACCTCCCAGAGAGCAATAATTTCTCCGGTTTTTCCAAAAATTAATTGCATCCGTCGTCGCTCGCTCCTTGCGCTCGCTTGCGCTTGCGGCCACAACACTGCTCCGCTGCCGTTTTAAACCTGTTTGTCTCGTGAGCAAGTATGCAGCAAGGAAACAAACCGAATAAGTATTTATTTAGTAAAAGCAGAGTTACAAGTACTGAAAAATCTAAGTTTGTTAAACTTTGATTTTTCATGTAAAAACTTGAATTAATGATTTCAATTCCCCCCCTCCCTCGATAAAGTTTTTAAAACATACAAACCTCCCGGGTTGCTCCTTTCGATAGTTGGCAACCCTATTTGGCAATAGTATAAGTAAAGAAATAACTCTTGATGAAATTATAGATACAATTCGAACATTAAAAACAGGTAAAGCTTGTGGTTTGGACAATATTTCCGTGGAACAAATACAAAATCTTGGGCCCAATGCAATTTCATGGCTTCTCCAAATGTATAAAAATATACTTCAGATAGCTCAGATTCCCCGTCTTTGGAGACAAACTAAACTTGACAACAGCTGTAGAGTCAGAACTCATTCCGGAACAAGCAGGATTTCAGCCTGGAAAATCCTGCACCAGTCAGACTCTGAAACTAACTCAATTTATAGAGGACAGTTTTGAGAAACGCTTTGTTACTGGAGTGGTGTTTGTTGATCTCTCAGCGGCGTATGACACAGTAAACTTACGAATATTACTATGGAAGGTTCAGGTCATGAAAATGGGGATATGCCATTTGTCAAAGTTTTAAGTGAACACTAGGTGGAGCCACACCAGAAAGTGGATATAACATGTCCAGCGTAGTCTGCTTCAGACAGAGAGGCCACTTGTGGCGCCGAACGTGGAAAGTAGGAGCTAGATTCCCGACACCCACTCTACCAGTATGATCCAGGGCCTCAAAGACTTATAAGCCGTCATAGTTTTCTAAGAAGCACAAAGGCCCTGGAATGTAACATCAAAGAGGCCAGAATGAAACTCTGGGAAAGGGCAAAAAAGTTGCCGCCTGGACGGGATTTGCCCTGGCCTGCTTGAAAGTCGCTCAACAGACTGCGAACCCAAGTAGGTCGTTGTGGGGAGCTTTTTTCCAGGTGGAATATGATCGATAGCTCACGGAACGTGTGCGAGTGTGGTTCCTCCCCACAGACTATGGCGCACCTGCTTTCCTGTCCCGGGTGCCCTACCACCTGCACTCTGGAAGATTTACTTGCGTTTAATAATAACGCCGTTGAAGTGGCTCTCTACTGGGCTGACAAAATATAGACAAAAAAAGCGGCCAAGTGCGAGTCGGACTCGCCCATAAAGAGTTCCGTAGCAGCAAGTAACATAATATAAAAGTTCTAAAGGTAAATTGCGGTTTACGATTTATGACGTATTAAAAAATAATTATCTATGATACCAAGACCGCTATAGTTTAAATTGAAAGTACATACTTTGAGGTATATACCACATTTTTTTTAGAATTATTTTAGTAATATTTCAAAAGTTACGGTGGACATTTCAAATTTTATCTTTGTATTAGATTATCTCAAGACGGGGGGGTTTAATCGAGATAGTTTCAAACCAGTTTTTGTTGCATTTTTAAAAACCTTTTCAACGATACCCCACACGTTGGGGCTAGTCCAATTTAATTTTTTTAATTCACTTTTCGTTGTATGGGAAAAAATACATTTTTTCATAATTTTAAAAACCAACTTTTGGATCTTTAATATCTATCTCTCCACCAATTATCGTGATAATCGGTGCAGTAGTGGCGGAGTACAAGCCCGGACGGACGGACAGACGGACGAACGGACATGACGAAACTATAAGGGTTCCTTGTGGACTACGGAACCCCAAAAAAGACCATCGACACGCAAAGAAGAATAAGTCCAATTTATCCCTTCTTTACTGAGCTAGTTATACAACAGATAGTCACTGACCCAATACATTAGAATACCTGTTGTAAAACGTTTTAAAAATACAAAATATGTGCAAGTTAAGCTCCCACATCGTATGAGCAATTCAAATTTGGTCCGATTCCATACATTTTGTTAGAGTACTTTCAAACTCCGCTGCTTGTATTGCACATACATTATAAACAAATTTATGCGCAATAATGCGCATACTTTTGAGACTTGCGCAATTTTTTAGAAAGTACTCACTACAAATGGTACTTATCTTCTGGGCTGTGTGGAAAAACAAATTTTTCACTGTTCTCTGTCTCTTTCTCATTCATTACGTGCTTATGGTCGAAGTTTCAGCTGCAGACTTCTTTTATTTATTCGTAGGTCTTTAGCGTGTTAGCTGAGAGATTATTGGCAGAAATATACTTGGCTTGAACAAGGGAGGATTTCATTTGGTATGCTTCTTTTGCCACCGCTTGGCTCAGGCGACGACACGGTCAAACATATTCGTGAATTAGAACACTATTCACCAGTTTCTATAATTTGTCTTATTCGCCAATTGGTCACTTTTGTAACTCGTCAATTTCATTAAAGTCATTAGAGAATATGCATGCATTTTTTTTATATTTTTAATCGATAGTCCTCGTCGAGAAATAGCTGCAAAAAAAAAATCAGTGACGAAAAACATGTATATGGTGTAGAAAATAAATATTAAAAATATCAAGTAGATTATAACAACTAAAACACGTCATTTTATAATATGACGTCAAAGTCTGCAATATCCGCTAGAGACAGAAGCTGTCAACGCATGTTTTTCTTTTTTGGGTTCTTTCGATATTATCAGCCAGTGATGTTTGTTAAACCTCTATATAAAAGTACATACATTTCGAATGTCATCGATAATCAAACTACATGGGCGGACAGTCCTACCGAACGCACCCGAACTTGTCATTTCCTTTTTGTGAACCTTGTCGTCATTTCCCTTTTGTTTGTCAAAAGTTCCCGCGCAATATTTGCATATTTTCAATAATTTATTTCTAATCCAAATACGAGTCAGTAAGAAAAATAATTAACTAGGCGTGGTAACGTATTAATAGAAATGGTAAAATAAAAATATGAGCCGGATTGGTATTACATGCATATTCCTTGGTCAATAGCCTCTAAGCACAAGATTTCAGGGAGAAAGGATGCCTGAAAATAGCGTTACAGCCTGGCCAGCGTGGAGAATGTAGGCAAAATCCTCTGGCTACTCTGGCTAATAATATGGCTCTGGCAGTACAGAGAGGGTCGTGCTCCTGCAGTGGAGATTAAAGAAGACCTGGTGATGATAATGAAATAATGTTATACAATAGTTAAAATAAGGTTTTAATGCAGTGCAGTTTGTCAATTAACAAGTAAAGGAAAAACATAAAGGTAGTTTCCTCTGTGTATGCCTTTTCTTCTTCTGTCTCATTATTTTGTCAGTATATTTCAACATTTATTGTCCTTGACAGTCGTGGTCGAATAAACTAAAACCACTTGGCTTAAGGCGCTGTGCATCAGAGAAATACCGTAAAACGTCTATTTTTTGCGTCGCGCAGTTAGCCTTATTTTTCATGGAATGCATATGCATGCAATGGGAAGCATACTTTGTGTAAAGTTGTTTCCAGTCTGTTTAGGATATTGCAGGCTTGAATCACCTGATTATCCGAAAAGAAGATGATTCCGTGCTTCGAAAGGCACGTAAAGCCGTTGGTCCCGAACGCCATCTAGCGTTTGTACCTATCCTAGGATTGGTTCTGGTCTACCCTTCGGGTTGCGGAGGTCAGACGGCAGTCGCTCTGTGTAAAAACCAGTAACCTCGTCAAATCACCTAGGTTATAGGTAGCGGATCCCGGGCTCCGAAGCGTAACCGCTGAGGATGCAACCGGGAATACGTGAGGATGATGATGATGACTAGCATGAAAATATTTTCAAAAAAATATTTTAATCCTTGCAAAATAAAAAAACAAACAAGCTATATATCCAATAAACGTTTCGTCGTGAATTACTTGATATTTTCAGCGACAACTACCAACTTTTTTACGTCCATAAAAAGTATAACTTAATAAACAAGAGGGATACCTAAACAAAATTACAATATTTGGTTATTATTATTGAATTATTAAAAAAAAAACTGAAAAATAAAAACCAACATGGCACACACGGGTTTGAACTGAGACTGGTGACGGTATCGCCACTTTCAACCTTATTTCATTACGAGTACTATGTCGCACTGCACCCCCTCAAATACCAAAAGGTTGAGGGGTACAGCGCCTTAAAGGAAAACATCGTTTAGAAAACTTGCATACTGTTTCACTAGTGTGTAATAAATACTATTGTCACTCCATGACAGGCACTAAGCTACGTCTGGGGGCCAAGAAAAATCCGACACGAGTGTTAGGTTTGAACACACTCGATAAGAGTATCGAAAAAACAATAGTTTCCTCTCATGATCTACAGTTGAAGATGGTATGCGAATGACCCAATGGGTTAAGCTCGCATGCCCCGCGGTTAGCTTTCACTAACTAATGTTGTATTATTATGTATAGCGGATTACTTTGAAGCGGCGTGTTTGGAAAGGAGCGTGAGAATTAGACACGATAAAGACCGGCCAAGTACGAGAGATGCCTTGTGACTTGTGAATACGTGTAGCCTTGAAGAGTTCAGAGACTTCAGCTGTCTCGTTTATCGGAGCACATTCGTGGTTACTTCTTGAGCTGTGGTACTTCATTAAATAGTTCAAATAGTGGCACCAAATGAGCCGGGTGGTGTCGTGCCGTTTTATGCCACTGGCTGTGGTGCTTCATAGACCGGGGTCCTCTTTCCGGCTTTTTCGTCTCAGCTTTGCACAGTCTTTGGTATCCTTAGTTACAATTACTATTGGCACGTTCCTGGTTACTTCCTGGGCTGTGGTGCTTTATAGACCGGGGTCCACTTTCCAGCTTTTTCGTCTCAGCTTCGCATGGTCTTTGGCATCCTTACTTGTAAGACTATTGCCACGTTCCTGGTTACTTCCTTGGCTGTGGTGCTTCATAGACCGGGGTCCACTTTTCGTCTCAGCTTCGCATGGCCTTCGGTATCTTTAGTTATGAGACTATTGGTACATTCTTGGTTACTTCTTTAGCTGTAGTGTTCATAAACAGGGTTCCGCTTTTCGGCTTTTTGTTTGAAGTGACTCTCAGGGTCACTTTCTTTTTCCCGTAGCGCACTCTATCTACCTTTTTTGGCCTACCTCTGTTTCTGGGCCCAGTGACCTTTAATGCACCCTCTCAGCGACATGGCTTATTAACCGGTGTTATTGCTACTTAAATAAAGATTATCTCTATTAATTTTAAACTAATTTTTTTAACTTAAACTTAATTGCTGCATTTTTAATAATCGTTATGAGAAACTATTATTTGTTAATAGTGTATTTTATAGATGAATATAAGTATATAGTATGTATCAATGTATGTATATTTTTATAGATATTTATATTGTTGAAGTATAGTAAGTATTAATAAAGTAGTTTATGTAGAAATTAAATATATATCTGAATGCTTATCAATATATCTCTTGTACCCATTTTGAGTTTTCTAACAACCCAAAGGTTGGCTGTCAGATAATGCTTTTAGCATTAAGTCCGCCTATTGTGCTATACAAATTGTATTTTGTACAATAAATTTTAAATAAAAATAAATAAATAAAATAATTTTAATAAGTAAATTCAAATCAGATAACATTTTCATTAGACATCTTGCTACGCGGTGGTTCGGCAAAGAATTATTGAGATTTACTCGTATGCTGTAGTAATAGGAGTAACGGAATGCCAACGCAGTTGGGTTGAGCGGGACAGCCTGAACAAGGTATGGTGCTAACAGGTGGAGCAAGTTCAAGCACATCATTTAAATTATAACGGGTGGTAATGTACGGCTGATACAAATTCTACTATGGAACCTCGAAAAACAAATAGACAAAAAAGATACTTTATTTTTCGCAAAAAAAAATTTTTGCGCGTTTCTGTCATATTAAGCAAATTTGGAATGTCTAGAAATTGTAAAGGGTCTAACGAAATACTTATACTGAAATTATTTTCATGCTGAATTCGGGCCATGATACTGAACAACTTCCACAAGGAAGAAAAATAATTGTTGGCCTTCATACAAATTGACCGAACAGCTGATCCGAGTTTCTATAGATAAGATATTTTTTTTCATATTTTGATATTGCATCTACCCTTAAAATTGTTTCAATATAATCGGCAAAATCCTTATTCAAAGTGAGTTGTATTGTACCTACAGAAGCAGGCAAAATAATTATTTTAAATACTTTTAAACTATCGCGTTGCATTATTATTAAATTAATGCATACGGTAATTAACGCGAAACGTACCTATGCGTTAATTCCCGTATGCATTAATTTAAAAAATTCTTTTAGGCAAAATATTGAGGATTATACCTATATTGTTAGCAGAAAACCCGTACTATATATACCACACACATACAGTAGATAAGCAAAATTCTAAGAAACTAAGATAAAGAAGTTCACAGCAACCGACTTTATAATAGCTTCCTACACTTACAAGGAAAATTTTATTTCATAAACCAATAGGTGTAGGATAAATAGCCGAAAAATACGTTGATGGAATGTTAGTAAATATGTAAATACATAAGGGGCTAGAGTACAAAGAGTGTAGAGCTAGAAAACATAGCGTAGCAGGGAATTGACTATCCTAATCCTAACTAATATTATAAATGCGAAAGTGAGTTTGTATATTTGTTTGTTTGTTACCTCTTCACGCTTTATCTACTGAACCAATCTTCTTGAAAATTCGCAAATACATAGGAAGGAGTACTGAGAAGGACAAAGGGGACCTTTCATCCCGGAAAAAAGTAATGTTCCCCTGGGAATTGGGATACGCGAGCGAAGCCGCGGGCAAAAGCTGTTATTAAATATAAGTTTATTTATTTTAATTCTCAGATTTAGTTTAATACATTGCAGTGAGAAACCACCGGGGCTGGCGCGCATTTTGGACAGCGTTTAGGCATTGTTATCTTATGCGGAAATGCCGCCAGCCTTTTGGGTACAAGTACATTGCCCTGTGATGACAGCAATTAACTATCGGGACAATGATCGTTGAATCCACACACATAACACACTGAAGTCTCGTGGGCCAACTCAAGGTACTTGCTTAGTTTGTCCTACTCGGTCTTCACGTGGTTCTCGTTATGCGGGATGGATGGGCACTGCCTGGCGCATCAATCGATCTGCAAACTTCGTAATTACAGCAACCACGTTTAGATGCACTGGAAATGGAATGCTCTTCCCGATTCTATTAGACAAGTCGTTACGCTTTCAAACACGGTTTATAAACGGTTTCTCCAAGAAGTCTCTTTTTACCTTGGTTTCCTTCTTCTGTTGGCGCAGAGTAAGTAGTCATCCATATATTAGCCGGCCGGGACATGGGCCCCGGCTAGCCGCATCCAGGACTGAGTTTGTATGCGTGTACATACACTTCTTCATCCAAGCGCGTTCCTAGTTGCATCCTTAGCTGTGCTGCTTCGGATACTGAACTACTTTCTATAAAAAAAGTTATTAAAAATCAATAAAAATTTTTCGTCCTCCCATACAAAATCCGTCTGTCTGAGCGCTGATTTTTATGGGAGGACGAAAAAAATTTATCGACTTTTAATAACTTTTTTTATAGAAAATAGTTCACTATCATGGACTGAACTTGCTCCAAAAATTTGGACACTGTTTAAAAAGTCAGCCTGTATATTTAAATTAATCTACATTTTACGATCTGCGCGATAAGAGAAGCAGCTGGTAAGTTCATTCTATTTTTTTCTTTTCTCCCAGACCAGACGAACAATTGGTTCCTGATCATTGCATCGAGAGTTGTCCCAACTTAACGAGACTAGTCGGTTCATTACCTGGCGGCTGGAGAAGGCAGAAGAAACAGCAAAGCACGTGATACTGCAGTGTCCGTGCGTTGCATCAACAAGAGAGGAGTACCTGGGATCTCCAAGTACGCTGACGGAAGCGTGCAGCTCACCCTCTGCATTGCTCCGCTTCCTCGACGAGTTGGGCTGGCTCGAGTGACAACGAAAACAGCCCGCAAAAGGGGAGACACAGAAAAATGTCGATGCCTCCCTCACGTGCAAGGGGCCTAAAAGAAGAGCCTAGGCGCGGAAAATTGCCCACGGAACCAGGTACCTGGCGGCTGATGTGTCAATGCAATTCCTACAAATAACTTATCGCTTAGCCGTCGCGCTGAGCTGAGCTGAATCCACTCTTATCCCAACCTACCTAATAAATATAAATGACAACCCTGCAGATATCGAGCTAACGTTCGCGCTTACGTAAAGCAGGAAATAGGTCGGCTTCGGGACTCGAGGAGGGGCGCGGGACGCGAGGGTGGGCGGGGCGGCCCGAAACTAGGTGGCCTACATGTGCACGGGGTCATACTGCACTCCACTTTTTCATAGTTGTACTGTAGATACTACGACAGCGTTATAAGCATATTAAAGCTTGAAATTTTTCAAAATGGCGGAGATATAGGGGTTTAAAACTTTAAGAAAATCATATTTCAGCCATCTCGAAAAATTTTCAAACGTCATAATACTTTGTTGTTACCTACCCTTATTAAGGCGCAACTTTTTTGTCTGAACAACTTTTTTATCCGATAAACTTTAATGTGTTGGGGGTGAGTCGCGAAGTTTACAGCTCACAGAGCCACTATTTTATAATGTTTGATGCAGACCTTGTCCTCTTTTCCTCACTAGTCGTTCTAACGTACTCTTTATGGATCGCCTATACGAGTACATATCGACTTTTTAACCACTATATGTACCTAATCTTACTGTATTCTGTGCCACTAGCCAATTTTTACGGTTCCGTACAAAAATTAAAAAACGGAACCCTTAAAGGATCACTCGTGCGTCTGTCTGTCCGTCCGTCTATCACAGCCAATTTGCTCCGAACCTACCAGACCGAATCAGGTGAAATTTGGTAGAATGGTGTAATCCTATGACCCAAACACATATGTGTAAAGTAAATAAATATTTTTTTAAATAAGGGTCCTTTTCTGGCGACATATTAGGAAATTGAAAAAAGTTTTGCAAACCTTTCTGTGTCATACTTATATCAAATGAAAGGGCTCGTTATGAGGATCCCAAATATATTTTAGTTATAATTGTAAAATAAATAATAATTGCTTGTAGATTACAGGAAAACCTATAAGAATTCAATCAATTGTACGGAACCCTCTTCACGCGAGTTTAACTCGCACTTGGCCGCTTTTTTACAGTCCATGATACTGAACTACTGTCTAATAAAAAATATTTAGAATCTACAAATACAAAATTTACGTACGAAATCCGTTAGGCTGAGCGCTGATTTGTATAGGAAGGCTTTTAAAGATGAATTTAAGTTTAACAAAAGGTAGCAAGAGTAAAATCGGTTACGTCCCTTGCCTATATTTTGCCTAGCCAGCGGAAGACATGTTGTCCTGGGTATGGTGTTAAACAAAATATTATACTACTCTAATTTCTACAAACCTCTATCGGTGACAAAACTTTACCAGTTTTAATCCTCGTCTACCCATCGTTCTCATAGACGTCCTGACTAGCCATAAATATATATACTATATATACGATATATAATACTTTTCTTCAGTATATTGTTACTACATGATGTTGATACAACAATTGGGGTCATTTTGCGTTATCGTTCATGCACAAAATTTTCTAAGAAAGGGTAGATAGGTACCTATATACGCACCGCACGTGAACAAACATACATTCCGATAAGATTTGCTAATGCTCGCCATTTGGCACCTTTAGGTTTTGAAGACTCGCTATTTAGCGCACTGACATAGAATTAATATAAGTACTACCGTACTTCTGTACGTGGAAGCGTACCCCCTCCCGCGAGATGACGTTATAGCAGGCCTGTGTCACTCCCCGTTTAGGTATCGAAAATGTACCTACATTATTACTATGCGCGCAGTCGGCCCCTCCGGGTGGTAAATATAGTTATGCGAATCGTTTGTCCAGAGTAATAAGAATGAAATTGGCTTGCAATGGATATCTAGGTATCTATACGAAAAGGTGCTGAGTTCTGACGTGAGCTAAATTAAACCATATCGCTAGCGATATTGAGTAGATATTTCTGTGAATTTCTTTTCTGAGTGAGTATTATTTATTCTGTGGTTATAGTGGAGCCCGCAAATCGGCATACACCTAATATGGATAGATATGAAATAAGGTTTATCGCTGAAACTGCTATACAATAATGACAAATAAAGACAAAAATACAAATACACTATCACGTCTTTATCCCTAATGGGGCAGACAGAGCATTTTGGGTCTTGCGGCTCTAAGCCGACAGGGCCCAGGGCCGCAAGACCCAAAGGCCACTTTGGCTTTAAGCGTGATGGCGGGTGAAAGGGTGGAAAAGGAATCAAAATAGTGATGGGTTGCTAGCCTAGATTCGCATTTTCGCCCATTCCCTCAATGGGCTCTTAGGATCTGCGCGGGAAGACAAGCAGCTGGGACATTCTAAGAAAACTTTTCAGATATTTCATTTTGTACCCCAAATTGTATTATCTTGATAAATGATTATAGACGACAAATGTCATCAAGGAGTTTTAATGGCTGGCTGCATCATCAGACGTATGTCATAAAAATATCACAATATTCCTTTCATCTTCCTCAGAAACTAAATTGCGGCATGGGTATAAAATAATGGCAAATTATGAAACTTGTCAAAAGTTTCATGGGGTAGACCCAAGAAATGCTGGCTTGACGTCGCCAATGGTCAAGTAGAGAAAAAAGAAAGAAAGCGGTTTCTGGATGCATACAACGAAGAAGAAGAATTGTACACCGATAATAAAATATATACACACAGAAAAAAAATAAACAAAGACATTAAAATGTACAAGGGCGGTCATATCGCTAAAAGCGATTTCTTCCAGACAGAGTAGAGACGAGAGACCTGAAACGAGTAATTATTTAAAATATTTTTTTAATAACAAGATTTTATAAATAATAATAATCTAAATAGTTGAACTTGAAAGTGCCCAAACTCGGTGGGGTTATGTTATTTTATCACATAGATGCCGTGGCCACTTCATCATGAGATTAGGTCATTGGTACCATAATATTGCATTGTCACCCAACTTATAGTATTTGAAGTTTCAGCTCAATCAAATAATGGGAAGTGGGTCTAATGTAGCTTGCAAGATTTGATGACGGACACAGACAACGGGACAGGTAAGTCTAAATAAAAGCTTGTAAAACAGTCTTTTGAGGGGCTTACAATCACACGCCAACCATGTCAACGGTCTTATTGGACCTGCAGTGGCGTAACTACAGGGTGGCAAGTCGGCAAAATGCCACGGGCCCCCGTTTTTTTTTAGCAAAAAAACGAATATCTCGAGATAGGCTATTTGCGTTTTTGATGTACATTGCGCCTTTGTATTTACTGCTTATTTTTACCTGACTGCTTAAAGAATGTAATGTCTTTCCTTATGCTATAAGGATAGATGGGCAACGGTCTTTTTCCATATGCTATACGGACAGATATTGGGGGGAGGGGGGGGGGGGGGGGGGCATCCGATACATTGACCGGCATACAGACCGGGCCTCGAACGGTATAGTTACGCCACTGTGGACCTAGGATGAATACGCCACGTTAAGCCCGTCTAGTTTATCCTTTAAAGGAGTAAAGCTTAACACTTTTCACAGTATTCGGGGTCTGTTTAATTCACTACTTATTATTCAGCGAATACCTGTTTGGCTTGAATTAAACATTGTTTTCATCACTATGGAGAATAATTTTTGGGGTTCCGAGACGGCGAAATTGAATTTTGCTATTTTTATTTATTTTATTAACTTTAATACAATTTCAACAAATCGTAACAGCCAAGTCCTCTTCTACTATATATATTCTCTTCTTTTATCTATATATGTATAAAATATAGTATTGTTGAGTTAGTATCCCATAACACAAGTTTAAAAAACTTACTTTGGGGCTAGCTTAATCAGTGTGATTTCTCCGTATATATTTATATTTATTTCTTTATACTAGTCAACCTTAGAGGTGGTGCTGATAAAAGTATATTAAAGTCGAAAGTACCAATCAGATGAAACCAACTAACTAACATATCACTATAAATGGTTATTATTACTAGATATTTATTTAAATTTATTTACTAAAACTAATGGTAACCTTCGGGATAAACCGAAAAAATCTTTCGTGTAAGCATACAAATAAGTATACTAGTACTACGAGTACAACTAATTAGTTGTTACAAGTCATTCGTGTCTAATTGTAAACTCATCATCATCAGGTCTTTTTTAGTCTCTACTGCAGGAGCACCCTCTCTGTACTACCAGAGTCATATTAGCCAGAGCAGCCAGAGGATTTGGCTTACACTCTCAACGCAGGCCAGACGGATTGGAGAGGTCTCATTGATATTTATAAGCGTTGTTTAGCCTTACTAAATTTCCTAAGTCGCCTTCTATGACATCCACCTGGATCAATCTCAAATCTTATAGAAAAATCTGATATCTTAGGCACAATGTATAAATAAGACATGGAAAAAACCCTCTGGATGGACTTATCGAACTCACGCTTGACCATTCTTTTATAATTTTACAGTCAGCTCGTTCTGAAAAGACTGTCTGACTTTTTGTCTAGTGTATCTTTGCAACTAGACTCTCCCTTTAAGACGTGGTCCCTTTCAATAGTTCTGTCTACAGTTTTATCGCTCGTTGTGACTTTCTTTATGCATGGATTATCTTGTTAAAGCAAGGTATGAATAGCGATTCAGATTTCCGGTTTTTCTAAAGTTATAGGTACGTGTTATATTTTTTTGTTATATTGTAACAACAGCGGAGTTGCATTCCACACACATATGATTTTGCTCATAAAGGTATAGTATATACTTACTTAGTACCTGGGCAACAGAGCTCCGCTCCATTAAAACATCGAGCAAAAGAGGTTCTCGAAAAATTAAACAGAGCTAAATCGTTTTTTCATTCCCGAAACACCCTAAAAAATGATGATGAACTCATTGGAGCGGTTTCTGCAATCCTCATTATACTTATATAATACAAGAATTGTTCGTTTAAAGTAAAAGTACCTACCTGGGCGACTGAGCTTTGCTCGATGAAAACTATAAAAACCAAACCTAGCTAGGTTTCAATTATCGATTTTTCACCCCCAAAGTACCAATTTTTGTCGAAATTGTTGGAGCCGTTTCCGAGATCCTAATTTAATATTTTGATGTTTTAAAGTTTATTACAATACAAACACGTTTCTAAACTTAACTAAATGAGATAATACCGAATAAAAGTAAAATATTTCGAGACAATTTTCTCTGCTGTCATCGTCCGACTGACAAGCTGCCCGGCGTCTGCGACGCAAGGGCGCGGGAGGAGGGCATACAGGGCCGCATTATAGACAGGGTAGGACTCTGCTCGTTACATACCCCCCCTTTTGACCAAGAGGGAAACCTCTCTCGAATGGTCAAACTATGAAAGTAACGCTCTAAGAATGGATTTTCCGTGGACGACCTCTACGACGCTTTGGAGCGACCGGCTCCGGACACTCACCATCCCTATTGTGATACCTACACAGATCTGACACGTGATATTTACCTACGAGTTCTCCAGACTTCTGTGAAGAAATTAGGTAAGTAGTTGGACTCACTTTCTTAAAGACGACGTAAGGTCCGTCCCGTTTTGGGACAAACTTTGAAGTAACTCCCTTCGCGGCATTACTAAGCACGTGGGTCTTCATTAAAACCAGATCACCTTCCTCAAACGGATCCGACTCCCGACGACCACCATCAGCTTGGACCTTACGTAGATCCTGATTACGTTCGATGTTCTCTTTAGCTGTGGAAATAGACTCAACAAGTTTGACAAGATACGGTGTAATTTGGGGGACGAAATTTTCAGACTCTATGACAGCCCGCAAATCAGCCTGAGCAGACAATGGGGAACGTAGTTCACGACCAAAAGTTATGAAAGCTGGAGTATGGCCGGTGGAATTAGTAAAGGAACTGTTGAGAGCAAATCGGACGAAAGGTATAACTTCGGGCCATTGTTTATGGTTACCTTCAACCAGAATGGCGAGTTGAGCCTTGAGGTCTCGATTCTTCCTCTCCACCGGATTCGCCTCGGGATGATAAAGTGGAACCAGATTCTGTTGCACCCCCAAAACAAACAAAGCCTTTTGCATCACATCGGCAACGAATTGAACGCCGTTATCAGAGATCATACGCCTTGGGAGACCAAACCTCATAAAAACCTCGCCTACAAGAGTCTTAGCACAGGCTTCAGCTGTGGCCTCAACAAGAGCGAAGAGTTCAACCCACTTGCTAGCGGTGTCCTCCACAACCAAAATCCATCGTTCACCCTGGGGACCTCTTGGTAAAGGGCCAAAAAGATCGACTGCGATTACCTCAAAGCGTTGAGCCGGAACTGGAGTCTGAAGCAAACCAGGAGGTTTTGTGTTAGACGCTTTATACCGTTGGCATTCAGTACAAGTTTTAAGATAATCTGTGATGTAACGCCTCATACCGGGGAAATAGAACTGCTGGGATATACGATGTATGGTGCGCTGAACGCCACCATGGGCGGCGGTCGGGGCATCATGACATTCAGACATGACCTTAGCTCGCAAACTCTCAGGTATGACCAATTGAGGTTCCTCAGAATCTGCGTCTTCAGCGAATCTGTACAACACACCTTGATTTAGGAGATATCCTCTTTCCGTCCACCTATGAACCGACAGCTCATCTGAACTTTCCAGGTCATTAAGGATCTTAGCAACCTCTGGATCATCCAGTTGGGCCTCACGAGTGGATGTAGCATTCCAGCGTGGAACATCTATAGTCACAGGACAAACCACACAATCAGGCGATGAAGCGGTCTCTGTGACTGGACGGCTAAGCGTATCAGCCAGTACATTAGCCTTACCGGGAGTGTATTCGATTTGTAAATCGAAAGACTGCAATTTTAAAGCCCAACGAACAAGCCTGCTACTTGGAGTTTTAAGTGAAAATAGCCACTTCAGAGGTTGATGATCACTGCGAACCAATACCTGATGACCGTCGATGTACCCCCGAAATCTCTCTACTGCCCACACAACAGCCAACGCCTCCCTCTCTGTGGTGGAGTAGTTGCGCTCGGCTGGCAAGAGAAGACGACTGGCGTACTCAAGCGGGTGTTCATAGTGGGGTGAATCACCTTGAAGTAAAGCTGCACCCAAAGCAAAATGACTAGCGTCCGTTCTTAATATAAATGGCTTGGAATAATCCGGTTGAACCAGGATGGGCGGTGAGGCTAAAAGCCTTTTCAACTGCATAAAAGCACATGCTTGCTCATCTCCCCATATCCAAAGCTGCGTCTTTTTTGTAAGACGGGTAAGTGGTTCAGCCACCTTTGCAAACTCCGGAATAAATTTGCGGAACCAAGAACAAGTTTGGAGAAAGGTACGAAGCTGCTGGATGTTGCTTGGCTCCTTCATATCAAGGACAGCACGTACCTTATCCTCATCCGGCGAAATACCTTGTTGGGAGACGACGTGACCCAGGTACTTGAGCCGCTCACGGGCAAAGAAACACTTTTCTCGATTCGCTCGCAGTTTGAACACGCGGAGTCGCTCAAACACCGCACGAAGATCTTCGACGTGAGTATCAAAATTTTCTGAAATTATTAAAAGATCATCTAAGTACCCAAGAATAGTTTTACCACCAAGGCTGGGACCGGACCTAAATCGGTCTATGAGCCGTTGAAACGTTGCCGGGGCATTCTTTAGGCCGAACGGCATCCGTTTGAAACGGAAGGTACCGAAAGGGGTAACAAATGATGTTTTGTCTCGATCAGCTGTTCTAACCTGCCAGTAGCCACTACGAAGGTCTAAAGATGTCATGATACAACCCTTTTTGGTGGACTGCAAGAGCTCATCTATGCGTGGCATGGGATAAGCATCAGTCTTTGTGATGGCATTAAGCCTACGATAGTCTACGCAGAATCTATAAGTACCATTAGGCTTAGGCACCAATACACATGGTGCAGCCCATGCAGACTCACACTCCTCTATCACATCCTCGGATAACATCTTATCCAACTCGCAGCGTATAATCTCTTTCTTTGCAGGAGTTACACGGTAAGGGGGCACAGCAATAGGTGGGTGGTCTCCTGTATCTATGTGATGCTCAGCAAACGGAGTCGGATCCCCTACGACATGAAAAATATCTGAGTACTCACTTAATAAGTTCTCCATACTAGACCTCTCCGATTCTGATAGCATGACACCTTCATCATTCCTCAACACATTGACAGAAGCACACTCGACGGGGTCTGGATCATGTGTAGTTTCCCACATCAAGGGGTGAGAGATCTGGGGCCGGTCAGCTGTATGCCAAGTTAAACTAGAAAAGTCAATAACCATTTTTGCATTTAGAATAAAGTCTATGCCTAACAAAGTTTCATTGTTAACCGCATCGGGTAATACAATAAATTCAACAAGTGTAGAAAACTCAGCGAGTCGAACCCTGGTGACTGTCAGTAATACCTCAGTATGTCTCACGGTACCATCTGCGAGCTTCACTAACATAGTCTGAGAGCGAAAAGATAACCCACTACGTTTCAATAAACGGTAAAGTGAACTACTCGCAATACTACGTCGAGCAGCTGTGTCCAATAATGCAGTACCCATATATCCCTCTATACATACTTGTACTATTGGTCGACCCTGTAGAGAGTTTGACTGACTATTGACAAAAACAGATGAAAACACATTTTCAACCTTGACATTATCACTGACATTAACATTACTAATACTTTCTTTACATTGAGGGCAATTTGCTCTAATATGTCCTTGTTTACCACAACTATAACAAAATGTACCTGATGATGTCTTTTTAGTTAGCTTCATACATGAGTCACGCACATGACCTCGCGTTTTGCAGTATACACAAAACAACTTATCATTTTTGTTACCACTGGTGTGACTGTTTTGTTCACTGTGTTGTGACGATGATGCTGTCTGTGCGCGGGTCGACTGCGCGGCGGCGACAGCCCTCGTTGACACCACACTCGAATCCGAAGTCTTGGACACTGGCGCACATTCACTCGGCTTGGATGACGATGTCCCTAACGATGTCTCTGACGATGACGGGCACGGCTTTCGCTCCGAATTCTCCGATAGGGACTCCTCTATGGACCTTGCCCGTTCTATTAAAGTCTCGACGTCGTCTATAGCGTCTCTAGGTAGACGCTTCCTAATCCGCTTATGCAAAAGGCCATAAATGATATCCAACTTCGTTTCCTCTAGCAAGTTGTATGGTAGTTTTGCCAACAATGCACGTACTTTTGTTATAAAAACATCGGCACGTTCCAAGTCTTGTTCAACGGCGAAAATGTCACGAAAAAGTTTGTATGCTGGGCGTGGCACGCCGTACATCGAACGAAGTCGCTTCAAAGCTTCGGGCCACGTTGCCACTTCCGCACGGATGCCGCGCCACCACACAGCCGCATCCCCCTGCAAAAGCATCGGAAGCCCCCGAAGCGACATCTCGTCGGCAACCAAAGCACATTCTTTGTATATTTCAATCGCGTCAATGAAGGCCTCCACCGCCTCGGGATGCCGTGATGAGCCGTCAAAACGTGCAGAGCATTTTGAAAAGTTTCCAGTCTTCTTGAGTGACGCTTGAGACTGCGAAGCCTTCGCAGTGTCGGCGGCATCGATGCCGGACGGCGCCAAATGCGATGTCAGAAGGGACTCTAAAAGTCTTTGATTCGTCTCTGCCTGCACTTTTGAAAAGGCGGCCAAGAGAGACGAAAATTGGTCTCCAGACATAAGCACGGGGTTCGCCTGCATAACCACCGATTTAGGAGATTCGTCGTCACTAGAACGATTCCCAGCATCGTCTTTTCCGACTGGAATTTTACGCGGCGGCATGTTCGCGCGTGTAGGTTAGGTTACTTTTATCGGTAATCACTGGATTTCACAGTTCGGCCCCACGTTGGGCGCCACTTTGATGTTTTAAAGTTTATTACAATACAAACACGTTTCTAAACTTAACTAAATGAGATAATACCGAATAAAAGTAAAATATTTCGAGACAATTTTCTCTGCTGTCATCGTCCGACTGACAAGCTGCCCGGCGTCTGCGACGCAAGGGCGCGGGAGGAGGGCATACAGGGCCGCATTATAGACAGGGTAGGACTCTGCTCGTTACAATATATAAATATATACAAGAATATTGCTTGTTTAAAATTATAGAGGATAATTTCAATACCAAGTCGCCATTTTCTATCGCCAATCACCATATCAACCGAAAAGTGAGAGTGCTTACTCGGATCTTTTAACTAAAGATATTCAATTCTTTTAATTAATTGTTGTGCACACTCTGATTTCCGCCCGGCGATCGGTGCGTGTGTCTGAGCACTCAAAGTTTGCATGTTCTACCACAGAATAAGAATTAGTACTTACGTAAAGAAGTCCCACTCAGCAAAGAAATTCAAAGAAATATCCTCTCAATGTGGTTAGCGATTCACGTCGGAACTCAGCACCTTTCCGTTTAGATACCTAGACATCCATTGCTGGTCAATTTCATTCTTATTATTCTGGACAAACGATTTGCGTAACTGAATTTACCACTCCGAAGGGCCGCCGCGCGCTTATTTATTTAAGTTTATCGCACACAACATTATTTTTGATTGATTAGAATAGGTCAAACTTAACGCTAATGCAATAACTACCAGTTTGCCTTTGGGACATGTCGAGAAGTTGGTAGTTGGCGTTTAGTAAGAATTTAGGGAGTGACAAAGGCCTGGTTCTACTAATAAATAATACCAAAAGCAAATAAGGAAAAATGCTATAGTAACCTCAAGTATGTCAAGTTGCATTTTAGTCTGCAAGGTATGCTGTATGCGGAATTCAGAGAAGGCAAGAATCTCCACTGCAGAAAAATCTTTGAAAATATTAGGATTCAAGTCATAAAACTGAAATAATACTATTTGTTTTAAGACAAATCCGTTACCAAGAATGCAGGAATAACCTGGAGCTTAATTTTAGGATTTCATTCCTACGACTACATTGTCACTAGTTTTTTTTTAGACTAGAAAAATACAGGGCGACTTTTAAACACCAGCCAAATTTTTGGAGCAAGTTCAGTCCATGATACTACTACTTTCTATAAAAAAAGTTATTAAAAATCGATAAAAAATTTTCGTCCTTCCATAAAAAATCCGTTTGGCTGAGCGCTGATTTATATGGGAAGGCGAATTTTCATTTTAGATTTCCGTTAATGGTTTTTATGGAAAGTAGTTCAGTATCACGGACTGGACTTGCTCCAAAAATTTGGCTGGTGGTAAAAAGGCAGCCTGTATTTAAAATAATGTGATGTGATTAATCTTTATTTATACTAGTATATATTTATCGTCCATGCTGGTTTGGGAGAAAAGAAAAAACTTAGCATGTACCAGCTGCTTCTCTTACCGCGCAGATCGTAAAAGTCGGTCGAGGGAATGGGCGAGAATCTAATTCATGTTAATAAGCCATGTGGTTAGCAACCCATCACTGTTTAGATTCCCTTTTTTCATCTTAACGCCCGCCATCGCGCTTAATGTAGCCTTTGGGCCTTACGGCCCTGGACTCTCTCTACCCCGTTAGGGATAAAGATGTAATAACGTATTTGTATTTGTAGTAGTAGTTTGTAGGTATGCTTTGTCGTTTTAACGTCTGAAATTTCTAACAACACAAAAATATTATTACTAGAAAGGTTTCAGAAAGACAACTAAGAATTCGTAAGAGAGTAATATCCTTTATTTAATAATAAAAACAAAATAAAAAACATTTATTTCGGGCTGATAAGATCCATATAGACATCAAATAAAATCATTTCAAAATAAAATAAAAGAACTATTAAAATTGTATACTTACTACATCACATTATTGAATTAGGCCACTATTCGGCAGTTTCTATAATTTGTCATTTTCGCCAACTGGTCACTTTTGTAACTCGTCGATTTCATTAAAATCATTAATTGGTCAATTGCCCGATTTCGTCAGTTGGCGCATTGTGACAGTTTTCACATCTCGTCAGTTTACAGATTTCGCTTGATTTCTTTGATTTGTCAGTAGCAGTACACTTGCACACACATGTATGCATCCAGCTAGATAGATTTTATATTACATTATTAGATTTTATATTTTGACTAGCTTTTCGGGCGTTGCGCGGGCTGCTTGCAGCCCGCGCAACGCCCGAAAAGCTACGTTTTGCTGCTAAGCTAGGTTTTACGGAAACATGAACTTAATGAATGTGAATAAGTAGTTAAAATTATACTTATTCTATACTTAGAAACAGTTCTGATATGGAAGCAAAGAAAAAACCTTTATTGTACAAGATATAGTTTTACAAACTAAAACCCGACTAGAAACGAAAAGTACATTTATCAAGTTAATGCAGCACAGCAGCTGCAGGGAGTTACAGCTAATAAAGTACTTATATTTTAGTTTAGACCGTGGTTCGATTTATTACGGATATGTCCCTTCCACGTTGTATAGAAATAAAGGCACATACCACTTACGAGTAGTCTGTGAATAAAGGTAAATAAAGTTTGGAAGTGCAATGCATTACCATACCAGTTAATAACCAATTAACGCTTTTGATATGGAAAGTAAAAAAATCTATGTTGCCAAATGATAGGCAATTGAATAAATAATGTCGCAGCACACCTAAGTATGTACTAAGTTCTAACAAAAACAAATTGAAAGTAGATGCCAGTAGAACACTGGGCCACCCATCAAGCGTGACGGATTTGCATAACATATTGTATTTGTCATGCGTAATTTTTACTCACGTTGCTCGTTTGTACTCGTACGTAATGTATTTCAAAGTCAAACACCTACTAAAAGTATTATTATAATATTATTCGTATCAATGTATATCGTAAAATTATCTAGGTACGTTTAATAAATATTTTTGTTCCTCATTAATGAATAATATAACCACCTCAGCTCTACATACAGCCAACTTCAAAATGGGCAACGGAAAAACCTTTTCTTTTTAAATAACTAAATACCTACTCCACAGACAAAGTAAGACCTTTTGGTGAGACCAAATTACTATATTATTACAACGTGTACCAATATTATTTTATTTCAAGGCAAGAGTGAATAGGCATTTTTTGAGTCTGCGTGTTACACATCTTAGCTTCCCATCAGGATAGATAGAGGTCAAACGCACTCAAATATCTAATGAAAAAAAATACAAATACAAGCCTAAATGCAATAGGTTTGCGTAGTTTAGTTTAGTAGTGGCTACTTCCCGGTTCCATTGTCAGACCAAAACTATGACAAAATATGGTCTATGGTGTTGTTTCATAGTGCTGTTATAAATAAACTGCCTTCAGCCGGAAGAATAAAGATCACTGGAAGTTCTTTTGGTGGCCTCGTCATGTCAATCTCGACAATCTCGAGTTATTGTAAGTTAGCCTAATAGCTCAATAATATCTGACTGCATCTAAGCTTGCCTAGTTAGGTATTATTATACAGCCTTTATACTTGAAGCAGATTATCAAGTAAAGCTAATTTATCCTTTTGACGACTGCTTTTTGACGATGCCACATTTTTTGAAGAATGTTTCACATCCTGCAAATCCGTGTGTCACCCGTGTTACCAACTCGATGTAGGTCGAGAGCCGCATCGTACTGCCAAACTCACACACACACAGTCCACGTCTCCACACACACGCACACACTACCACCGACCTCGTCCGCGAAGTAGGCCGAAAAACTCGCGCATGCGTCGACGTGCCTACATAGATAATAGCCCCTAATACAGCTGGGCTACAAATATACAGGCTCACAGAACGAGAACTCAAGAATAAGTTTGTACTTGCATCAAATCTACGAATTACTAAATTCATTTAATATAAAGGAATGCCTTGTTTAAAGGAGTACCTACGATAAATTCCAACTATCGTGGAGGCCCTGAGGAGCCAGCCGGCAGGTTCAGATTATCCCATAAGCAAATGAAGTAATTACTTAGGGCACCACGTCTCGGGGGCACCAGAAACAGCTCCAAAAAATATTTGCTAGCACATCAAGCAAAGGTAGTACATCGCTTGCTCGCTCGTGCATCGTCAGCAGCATTTGGAAATTCGAATCCCATTTGCGATCAGCCGATCCCCACCCCTGCCGCGCCCCTGCGATGTCAGTCAAATGTTTTGTTTTTGAACAATGTTTATTTTATCCAAAGTCATTCACGTTAAGTACCACTGGGAATGATTACGCTTAGATACGATCACGCTTAGATTGGTGACAGCATGTGATTTATAATACCCTTAAAAATGTCTCTCTCTCTCTCTCTCATCTCAGCGCATTCCCAGTTGCATCCACTGCTGCAACGCTGCGAAGCCCGGGGTTCGCTTTCCGGCTTTTCCTTCTTAACTTCGCACAGTCTTGCTTGAGATCCTTGGTTGTATATCATCTGCCGTGTCATTGTGTCACTTTCGGAGTAATTCGGGCACACATAATCGGGCGCGGCATTGTCGGTTCGTTAGTATTTATCGAACAACAAAGCCGACCCGAATCAATTATATTCGCCTTTTCCCCGAACATACATCTACATATATTCGATTTTACCACCCTGCCCTAATAAATGTGTTCCTTCTTACACAAAAGTTAAGAAAGAATGGTTTGATTCATAGTTATTCTTCTGTAGTTTTTCTAATGATTACCGGTGGACCCGTTTGTTGGTTCGTCCGCCTGCTTAACAATTTATAGGCCCTAAAAGTGCCTGCTTCCTCCAAATTAGTACGATTCCGTGCGAACTTTGGTTTCCAATTTATGCCGATTGATCAATAAAATATAGCAGACTACTGATGGATTGAGTCTTTATTGGAAAGTTTTCCCCAGATACTGTCTTCTTAAACACCAGTCAAATATTTGGATCAAGTTCAGTTGATGATACGAAGGTACGTACCTATGTAAGTACATAAGTAGATAGTTAAATTATGAAACGATCACATTTAAAAAAATAGTAGCAATATTTTTAAAAATATTGTAAGATAAGATAAAAGATACTAAGTATATTTTTTAATCCAACTAAAGATGCGAAAAAAAAGAAAAAAAACTAAATTAAAATATGGGATCCTTCTTCTGCGGATGTTTAGTACCTCAAAAATGCTTACTTACCAAAAATGCTTTTTGGTACGATACTCAATACGATACTAGATAGATACATATTTATTATTCATTATACACACTCCGAGATTTACTTTTTGGATTCCTATAACAATACATAATAAATTAAATTATTTAAAAAATAGCAAAAGACAGAAGCTATTATAGAATATTTTTTCTGCCCATACAAAGTTGGCAAGTTTTCTCGGCATAAGCTTTTGTTTAACTTGCAATGTATGTTTGTTCATTTCCTAGTTTCCGATCGAGATTAAATTTTGGATGCACATGTATTATAGATCAGATATTTATTTATTTAACTTTAATATAAAGATGCTGATAAAAAAAATTTTGGACGATTAGCACATTTTTAACTATAAATCTGACAATTGATAAATATGTACCCTACGAACAATAATTTCAATGTATGTACCTAACACATGAATTCAAATATATTTTCTTATGACATTATTTTAGATAAAACAATACATTATTATTATGAAATGGAGCTGATCTGATCATGGAGCTGGAAGAGTGGCCATAGGAATCCTGTAATAAAACGACACAACATTATCGAGTTGGGCTTATTTCATTTGTCTTGTAGTACTTTGGTCTCACAATAAAAGCTTATACAAAAAATGATACTTTTTTTAATAATCTTATTTCCTTTTGCTTTAGGTATTATATTCCACAGGTTCTACATACGTAAAAATTTAGTCCGTGAGTTTTATTATCCACAAAATAATTTACCCATATATTTCGGTTTATCAAAATAGTAGTTTCGGCACAGGTTTCGGGCTGGGGGCGATTGATGTCACCGTCTAGTCTAGTGAAAATCATATTAGTAGGTACGTGACGTGATGTGAAATTTAAATGCGCTGTATCATCGTCATTATTTGCTTGACAGAAAAAAGTAAAAATACAATATTTTTTAATAATTGTTCTTGTTGGTGGAGTTAAGTGGTGCCTCCATTCCTCTCTTCTCTCTGCCATCTTTTTAATCTACCTGATGAAGCAAAAATATTTTTAGTCCATATCCTTGATTTGCCAACTGTTTATACAAAAGTTTTGTAGGTAGAGTCGCGTTAGTCGCGTAATTGCAAGTTTACACTTCTATAAAACCTGTAGGTAGGAGTTTAGACATAACTATGTCAAGTAACTTGTTACAACTTCAAACTGTCTTGACAATATTGCGTTCTAGGTCAAGGACATCTTAGTAATATTATGTCTGCAAAAGTTTGATGTTTTACGCTTTCACGCCAAAACTGCTGAACGAATTAGAGTTAAATATGGTAAAAGGAAGTTTGATAGCTTTATAGCTTACATTACTTGGTTTAACATATAGGAAACTTTTTATACTTGAAAAATGTGAAGTTCAGGTGGGGTTGTCAAACACTTGACCAAGGAAGCCACACCGCGGGTAAGGTAACAATTTTTGAAGCAGAGTTTAATATTTTATCATTTATAGAATATTCTATACCTCTTTCTAAAGTAGGTACCTATTTTATATTATATTTTACTATAGATATATGTATTAAAAAATTAAAACTAAGTAGAGTTATATACTCTATTTTCTTACTTTGTTTCTTCCTTTGTTTGCATTTTGTGTACCTACATGAATTTTGTAAATAAATAGAGTAACACATGAGGACACTAGAGAGGCTCTGACGTCAGATCATTACCAGCTATGTTTTACTACTACACTAAAATTAAAGGCTGTAAGTAATGACCTGACGTCAACAACTATGATGGTATACAACATATACAATTATCAAATGATAAAAATATCCAAAGATAAATAAATGCCTTTCTGACTTTGACTTAGATGGGATTTTGGTGACGAAATGCTTATACCGTTGACTTATTTCTTGACTCTAAATCATTTGACATGAATGATAGTATTTAATAGTGACTATTATTATTAAGTATATTGTTGTAAAGAAGCACGAATGTAAAAAAATAAAATTAAAATTTGCATGCCGATTGTTAGTGCAGCACGCTGGTACAATAGATTTTAAAGTGATGATCTTACATGCATTGTTAATATTTACTAGACGGTAAATTTAGTTAAATGTATAACTACCTTTTCTTCTTTGCTGGTCTGGGAGAAAAGAAAAACATAGAATGTACCAGCTGCTTCTCTTCCCGTGCACATCGTAAAAGCCGATCGAGGGAATGGGCGAGAATCTGAATCATATGAATAGGCGATGCGGTTAGCAACCCATCAGTATTATGATTTCCCTTTTCCACCTTCATGCCCACCATTACGCTAAAAGTGGCCTGGGCTTTACCGCCCTTGGCTCTGTCTTCCCCGTTAGGGATAAAGACGTGATAGTGTATCTGTATCTGTACCTTTTCCTCGATGAAGCGACTAAGCCAGCGACGTTGCCATGGCTTCCGATGAGATAGAGGGCCCTTAAAGGTACCTATAGGTAATAGAGAATGGGCAGCATCCTCTCTAAAATAAATTAATCCCATTAAAAGATTTAAGTACATTCAAGTGGGTGGTACTTAATATCTCTTTTTCCGCCAGTACCGTTACTTCTTGCCAATTTCTAGGTCAAGTAGCGAAAAATACTCTCCATTGTACATACATCCAGAGAAATAAGTCGTCTTGCTCAAGACTATTCGAGGTATTCCGTGACCAAAGAGCTGGAAACTATCTAGCACAAAGAATCAGCATTGCCATACGTGGCAATGCTACCAGCCTTTCGGCCACGCTGCCGGGGAGTAATATACTTTAGTGGGAATACACAATTTGTATTTTTTTAGTTCTTGCATAGTTTTAATTTATCAAGGTTTTCCTCAAACAGATAACTCTGCGCCTGATCACCGCCGCTGGTGACAAGAGGGCTGGCTGCTTCTTTTATCGATCTTTTATCAAAAAGGAAACGCAGCCAGCGTTGTCACCACCATGCAACACAGTCATAATCTTTTAGATTTCTAAATCAATCATTTAGATTAGGTTTTATTTTTAGATTTAGTTTGTAGTTAGTGTAATTTCAACTGTATTTCTTTCTTTCTTTCCTAATAAAAAAATTGTGACACTTTTAATTTAATTTTAATTTAACGAATAAATTGTTTAGTTAGTTCAGTCCCGTTTTTATACATAAATCTTGTTGAATCCATGCTTGAAATTATCGACTTCGGCATCTCGAGCACTTCAGCCAATCAGTCTCCGCTGCCCGCAACCACATCGCCGATACGAAGTAACAACGATCGCACAGAAACAGCTGTGCTACCAGGGCTGGCTGTTAAATTGTATATTTATAACATGGGCGAGACATACAAGCACAGAATATACAAGTTAACCTTTATACTTTGAAGCGTTCGATTTTTAGTTTAAATTTTGTAGCTAGATGGGGCTACTAGTTCAAATAAGGTAGTTTCGTTGTGGTTTGGAAAGATAGGCGGTATAAGCATTCATTTTCTACGAAAAACAAGCGCCATCTTATATTTCGTGGATACCGTTTTCACCGCCACAGTGGCGTAGCCAGCGTGGGTGGTACCCGGTGAGACAATATCAGCACTGGGTGCTGGTATTGTATCACCGGGTGGCACCCTAACAGTTACCGAACGACTTTTAACATTTTAGGATGGACAAAATCTAACTATAGGCATAGTTAGATTTTGTCCATAAGAAATAATTGGACATAGGGAGGCCCCTATGTCCAATTATTTCTTACGACGGGGGAGGGGTGCAAATAGGACGGTAACACCCCTGCCACCGAGTGTCAGCCAGAGAGTCGTAGAAGTGTGCTTGAGCGTACCCTCTCAAGCCAAAACGGAATGTGTTCAGCAAGACTTAACTATATCATCATTAGACCAAAATTAAAGTACCTATTTTGGAGAGAGGAGAAATGACTAGACCAGGCCCAAGCCCAACCACGGCTGTAGCGCCTAATGATGATAATAATCTTCAAAATACCTAGGAGTGTGTTTCCTAGAAAAATGGAGCCCGATTTTACATACCTAATGCACCTATTATATGCCAACAACATAACATTAATCACGTAGCAGCCCTGTGTGCTAGTTGCATAAAAATATTTGTGTGTGTTGCTTTAACTTCTCGTTTCTCTAACCGACAATTATAAAGAGACCTCACAAATTACCAAATATCAAGGACGATTTATGGAGCGGTTCGTCTATCGCAGGCCAAGATATGTTGGTAAGTACGTACTTAGGGGCATTGTGAAATGTCTATCGGTGTGCATGCGCCTAATTGTTGACGATGTGGTGGTGTCAGGGGCCCGCTTGGGTGGCACCTACTGTGGAACGTTTCTATTTCAGCTAAGAAAATGGTTTATACAAAATGGTTTTCCGAATGTCGGTTGATAATGAAGCAAATATGAAAGATTATTTGATAAGAGAAAACTATTAGACTTATGGCCCAATATTTATTCTTCAATCCACTGTTGGATTTAAGGCCTTTTTTCCAAATAAAGGGACTATTTGCCCATTTATACTCCATTCTTGGCAGACGAATTGGTGACCGTCGATTAGCCGTGTGGTTCCCGGCAGAGTAGAATAGGGCTACTCCAAGTCTTCCCGTGGATGTCGTAGAAGGCGACTTAGGAAACACAAGCTAAACAAAGCTTATAAACATCAATGAGACCTCTCCAACCCGTCTGGCCAGCGTGGAGAGTGTAGGCCAAATCCTCTAAATGCTCTGGCTAATATATGGCTCTGGGAGTTCAGAAAGGGTCGTGCTCCTGCAGTGGAGACTAAAAAGGACCTGACGACGAATTGGCGATCGTAGTAGATGATACCTATAAAGGCGTTGCACGGAGGACACCGTTTCCTGTTCTTTATTACTTGACTAAACCTAATACTTAGTCGCCTCTTACGACACCCGCAGGAAAGGAAAGGAGCTTACGGTAAAAAACTTAGGTGCATTTCATTAGGAGTAAGGTGCTCTAATCTTCTTCTTCATCTAAGCGAGTTCCTCAAGGTTGCATCCTCAGTTGGCCTGCTTCGAAAGCCGGGGTGCGCGTTCCCGCTTTTTCTTGTCCAAATATAACATGCTTGTTAATGGTCACCCAAGGATGTCAAAGACCTAAACGGTTAAAAACGGTTTGGCTATAGTCTTACGACCGGCCGCCTGCCTGAAGTCAACCCTCTTTGGGAATGTATTTGTGCGAAAAGTTTAACAACCGGCTGCCGCCCGACGTCAACCCTCCTTGGGAATGCAATTGTAGCACGAGTTGTTTGTGCTTAATCCTTTAGTCGCCTCCTACGTCATCCACAGGAAAAGATGGAGTGGTCCAATTCTAACCCGGAACCACACGAATTAGGTGCTTTTTATATATAAGACAACAAGGTAGCTACTCTTTAGCTACGATTAGGTGATCATATAATCTAGACTGAAATTAACTTAAAATTGTCAGTTACTTACCTACATATTTCTATAAATAACTACTCGTAAACGATGAAAAGGCGACACTCCGCTAAGTTTGAATACGTCTGATATCAATACAGGTGCTATTCGATAGGTAGGTACTTACTTTAAACAAGGGATGAGAACTGTTGCGAGCGAACCCTCTTGAATGGATTGGGCTTGAGAATTTTCATCGTTGGCCTAGAAATATTAAGGCGCGGTTCCGCAGTGAAACCTAGTAGGTAGGTATATTTAGGATACATAAGTAAACATCTATGTTTTATGATCCCTTCTTCATTTGAAAGAGGTTTCCGCGAGAATTAAAGCTATCTTGCTTGAATAGGGAGTTAGTCGCCTATTCGGTGAAATCCCTCTAGTTCTGCGACGATTGATCTATGCGTCAACTCGTGAACACCCGCCCTAGAAGGGACTGGTGAGCTCTGCTCCGTGTTTTTAAGACTACAATTAAAACTGCTTATTGGTTTTGGTCACTCGTTTGCAAGCTTTCAATGTTATGTTGTAATAACATTGTATCATAATTCTGAAGCAGACATATGACAAAGCCCTTCTAGCGAGTAGGTGACCAATTTCTTTCAGCGTTTTTATAGTTCCAGCAAAATCTATTGAACTAAATACCCGTGCTAATTGAATTAAGTATACATTACATTTATCTACATAATATATATACCTCTGTAATTATTAACCTATACGAGTATATATTTATACAATATAATATAATAATAAATAAAATGCTCTTAGCATTAAGTCCACCATTTGTTAAAAGTATTTTTTTAATTTGAAAACAATAAAGAGTATTAAATTAAAAAATTATAGGAAGTTATTAAATAGTCCAGGCGGCACCCATGGAGGTTTAAATCAATTTAAGCATAAGTACGGAACTTACCGGTAATAAATAAACCGGTTCCAAACCTTTTTATTAGGCATTCGGAACTCGGCCCTAGGTCGCGGTGGCGCGCGGGGCGCGCGCGGGTCGGACCGCTGCTGCTGACCCAATTCCGCGCTCCGTCTATGCTGTGAATTGAGAATTAAACACTCAATAGTCGTATCCCGTCGTTACTTGGCCTGGATAAAGGGGACAATGGGGCTAGGGCTAGCTTGGGTATTGAACCCTTGATATTAACAGTTTTATTGAGATATTTCACCATAAATCTATTATTTGAGTGCTGTATTGGTTGGACTACCTAGTTATTTAACCGTAGATAGTTAAATCTAAACACTTATTGCTAGTTTATAAAATAGTTATTAGTTAGTTACCTATTTAAGTACATGCTATAATAGTCATAGATACCCCATTGTTGTTTGGTCTCCATTAAGGGAATACGAGTATAATGGTATATTAGAGCTAGGGGCCTTTGATAGGGATCTAAGGACTCATTTTTCTCCACCGCTCGGGACCATTACTGGTCAAAGACGGCCCTGATTGCGCCAGGAGCTCCCACGCACACCTACATATGCATGCAATTTATACTTAGACCTTGGACAGTTTGTCGCGCAAAGCGGGAGCGGAGAATGATTGGCCTATCTGCCATGCGATCTTTATAACCGTTTGTTTTAGTCCAGTCTAGATTAAATGTTCACTCGTAGCTAAAGAGTAGGTACCTTGTTGTCTTATATATTAAAGCACCTAATTCATGTGGTTCCGGGTAAGAATAGGACCACTCCATCTCTTCCTGTGAATGTCGTAGGAGGCGACTAAAGGATTAAGCACAAACATCTCGTGCTACAATTGCATTCCCAATGGCATTCGGGCGGCAGCCGGTTGTAAAACTTTTCGCACAAATACAATCCCAAAGAAGGTTGACGTCAGGCAGGCGGCCGGTCGTAAAACTAACCATTTTTAACCGTTTAGGTCTTTGGCATCCTTAGGTGACCATCAACAAGCATTTCATATTTGGAGAAGAAAAAGCGGGATCATGCACCCCGGGCTTCAAAGCAGCTCAACTGAGGATGCAACCTCGAGGAACTCGCTTAGATGAAGAAGAAGATTAAAGCACCTAACTCCTAACGAAATAAACCTAAGTTTTTTACTGTAATTAAACTACCTACATACTACAGTTTGTTTCTTTAAAAAAAAAACATTTTTGCAGGCAATTTACAGGCTTTTCTAGACACCCACAATATCCAAAACACGATATCCAAAAAAAAAAATTATAAATAAAACACAGCGATATAACGAGCACGGGTCCCGGCCTTTGTTCTCTCTCTGTGTTTTTCTCGACGATATTTCGCTGTTTTTAGGGTTCCGTACAAAAAATTAAAAAACGGAACCCTTATAGGATCACTCGTGCGTCTGTCTGTCCGTCCGTCTGTCACAGCCAATTTTCTCCGAATCTACTGGACCGAATCAGGTGAAATTTGGTAGGATGGTGTAATCCTCCTGTGACCGAAATACCTACATATATGCAAAGTAAATAAATATTAGTTTAAAATAAGGGTCATTTTCAGGGGAAAAATTAGGAAATTACAAAAAAAATTGCAAATCTTACTATGTTATATATCAAATGAAAGAACTTGTTATTATGATCTCAAATTTATTTTTGTTGTTATTGTAAAATAAATAGTTTTGATTTTATTCAAGAAAAAAGACGAAAATTTACCATTCCCCCTCCCCTGATCTCCGAAAGTACTAAGCCTTAAATTAAAAAAAAGAATTCAATTAATTGTACGGAACCCTCTACACGCGAGTTTAATTCGCACTTGGCCGGTTTATTTTTGTATTATATTTATAAATTTTGTAGCGAATTCGACTAGTCATTGAGATTAAGTATACATTTTTTTTGGTATAATTTTCATAAAAAAGGTGATTGTATAAAATAATTTTAAATATTTTAAAGGTAAATATAGGCAAATTTAGAGGTGTGTTTGTGATTTTTTTCTATAGAGCCAAACATGCTCCCAATCGTGTTTTAGATTTTTAAGAAATAAACTGTAGTAGTTTAATTACAGTAATTTTTCAAAAACACACACAGCATATAAAATTACAAGCTGTGAACTCATCTCGCCTTTCGCATATCTTTTTTCATGTTAAATCAAATTCAATTAAAAAGCATGAAGAAAAGTTGCGATGTAAAAGTACATTGCGCGCTATTCACTGCCGATCAAAATGTTTTTGTTGTGAGGCAAGTGATGGGCTACGAGTTTCCAGGGATAGTTAGCATGGGGTAGTAGGAGGGCGGGAGGTTGGGAGCTAAGGGTGGAGTAGGGAGACGGTGTACAGAAAAGGCCTCCTGAACTAGATGGCGTTGTTAAATATTAAAACTCGCTATGGTTTACTTTTCGTAGAAATATCAATGGTTTCGCTAATATTTTCTGTCACAGAACTTGGGTAGTGAAGGTAGATATGGCTTATAATGAACACATACAAATTTTTGAAAGACGTATATATAACGTCTATAAAAATATAGTGAAACCATTTTCAGGTTGAATTCAGTCCATGATACTGAACAACTTTCCCCAAGGAACATTTATCAAATTATGAAAAAAATTGTAAATAGTAGTATCTGCTAACCCTGTTTGAAACAGGCATGATAGTATTGTACGAGTATGTATGAAAAAAAAATTTTTTTTTCTTCATACAAACTCGGATCAGCTGATCGGTCAACTTGTATGGTGTCTAAATTGAAATCGATACCTAGTCATCCCTGTTTCGTATTAGAGGTATCTAGTAGATGAAGTAATAATAATCAGGCGTTTATAATGTAGTATAGCTCCCCCTCTCTCTCCAACTCTTAGTCTTTCCTGACTGCATCCATAGTTAAAAGGTTAAGTTGGAATCCGGCTTTTCCTTCTCCACTTCTCACTATCTGCGGCATAAATTTTTTAAGTTTTTACCCAACGGCAAAGCTAAAAAAAGGGTTATGATTTTCGCCTCTATGTAGACATCTACCACAGAATAAGTACTCACGTACAGAAGTCTCACTCAGCAAAATTCAAATAAATATCTACTTAATGTTGTTAGCGATATGGTTTAATTTAGCTTACGTCAGAACTCAGCACCTGTTCGTTTAGATACCTAGACATCTATTGCAGGCCAATTTTATTATTATTATCTACTCTGGACAAACGATTCGTATAACTGCATGCGCTTCGAGAATATACATACATCTAGGCAACAGAAATAACATGCTTTTAAATTAGATATGTGCTGTGTGGTTTCCGGCAGAGTAGAATAGGATCACTCCCAAGTCTTCCGTGGATGTCGTAGAAGGAGACTTAGGAAACAAGCTTATAAGCCAGCGTGGAGAGTGTAGGCCAAATCCTATGACTGCTCTGACTAATATATGTCTCTGATAGTACAGTGTCGTGCTCCTGCAGTGGAGAAAAGCAAAGACCTGATGATGATGATCCCTTTTCTTATTCTGCCTATAGTTAATCTATATGGTGTATAATACCTGCCCTAATCATGAGTGACAACTTTGACCCCTCCCCCCTCCACCTCGTTGTTAGAGAGACGAAGTTCAATAAAACACATGTTTTAGTTTACATTTTATTATCATTAGTAAGCACAAGCCGCGCACACGCCTGGCCGATGTCGCCCCCGGCGCTGGCCAGCTCGGCGCCGCATGCCGCCAGCTCCGTGGGCTCGCCTACGCCCAGCTTCACGCGCATCAACTTAATGCCTTGGTGCACGTCCCAGTCGCTCAACTCGAGGGCTTCGAGGCACTGCTCAGGCGTCACCTGCTGAGAAATACATATAGTCTTATTATAAAAAGAAGTTTAATGTTAGTCAAAGACCGTTTAATTAAGTGTTTGCAGAGTTTTAGCCATCTTTAACCCCCTTCCTCCTATATCCCACAAGCTAAACAAAGCTTATAAACATCAATGAGACCTCTCCAACGCGTCTGGAGAGTGGAAGCTTAATCCTCTGACTGCTCAGGCTAATATATGGCTCTGGCAGTACAGAGAGGGTCGTGCTCCTGCACGACCACAAGGGTCTTTGTGAGGGTGCTTTGTGGACGAAAAAGGTATTTGTCACGTAATCAATGTCCTCTAGGGGAATCTCACGCTTTTTTCGAATCATATTCAAATTATACCGCGCAGCGTTCAGTGTTTTTGAAAGTCACATAACAATATGATTCATTCATATTCTTGATCTTTCATTAAACATTTTTTTTTTAATTTTTACTTGTAATTAGATATTTGATTTGATTTATTTGATTTATTTACTGTCACAAAATCCACAGCTCTTTAATAATTTACAATATTAACCTTAGTAAGTACAGCACTGACAGCCAATAACGGATTTACATTTTTTCTTAAATACAAAAAACAAACATTGTTATTAAATATTATCTTACTTCACAGAGCGAAAAGTATTTTTACAAAAAAAAAAGTGTTAAACAATGATAATTGGCAACAAACATGACTCCATTATCTGAAGTAAAGGCGTGTACTGTGTGTAGTGTGTGTGTGCGTGCGTGTGTGTATGTTTCTAAATGGATGTCTTACATAACTGTAGATTGTAATTGAGAGTAGGTGTTCCTACGCGGTTTTCTCAATCACCCGGATTGCAGTTTTCTTGAATGTGTTCTTTTTCAAATGGAAAAAATTATGATGGGTATGCACGCTAACAACGAGGAAGGGACATACCCGTACTAAATCGAAACACGGTCAATACTAGATCGGTATAGTATAATGAAATAAAATAACAAAAAAAAAAATTCGCCATAACTATATAAAAGTGTACAGCCGCCCGGGCGATTTGTATGGGAATGTCGATTTTTTTTTGTTTGTTGATTGTAAATTTAATTTCAATAAACGAGTACTGAAGTGATCTAGTATAGACCGTGGTTTAATTTATTACGGGTATGTCCCTTTCACGTTGTGTATAAAAGTAATATTCACATTTATATCCTCTGGCTGGTCTGGCCAAGTATGGCTCTAGCAGTACAGAGAGGGTCGTGCTCCTGCAGTGGAGACTAGAAACACCTGATGATGAAGATGATATCAAGACTAACCTGCTGCTTGAACACTTTGCACATGATCCTGACCTCGTCGGACTCGACGCCGCGCTGCCGCCCGCACGGCTTCTGATCCGCGAACTCCAAAAGATCCTCCACTGACACGTGGTCACTGCAATCTACAAAAATAAATACTTAATTTTTTACAAAAGAAAAAACAACCGCCATCTTTGTTGTTGAGAATTCTCTTCCATATCTCCAAAGTTATTCATCATCTCTTCACCAAATTATATAACGTGTAACAAAATATACTAAAACTATTTTAAGGGTGAATTCGTTCCATGATACTGAACAACTTTCTCCAAGGACCATCGAAACATGAAAAAATATTTTTTTTGTTTTTCATATAGATCAGCGGATCGGCGAACTTGAATAGGATGCCAAAATTATTATTCATATTTCGATATGTGTTCCTTGGGGAAAGTTGTTCAGTGTCATGGACTGAATTCACCTTTAAAATAGTATCAGTCTATTTTGTTAGACGCTGTATCTGTGACCAACTAGATAGTAAAGGTTTTCAACTAAAATGGAACCAAAAATTGGGGAAAATATTAAGTAGAATACTTACATACAAAAAACTTACAGTCGAACTGATAACCTCTGATGAAATAAATTATTTGAAAAGTTAATTTTGGCCAAAAGTGATCGTTTTCCGCAAAAATGCTAAGAAAAGCTTAACGTTCTCACTTTAAACTGTAAACAGTAATTCCTAAAATAGTTTGAAGGGTAATCTAGGGCTTCACAAGAAAAAATTAAAATGATATCTCCGTTGCCTTTCAAATAATTTATTTCAAAAATTAATGTATGGCCTTAATTTTTCTTACCTCGTACTAAGGATCCGACTTCAAAACACTGTCCTTCCGTCTTCGGTTCCTCCCCCTTCATCTCCAAGTAGCAATTAAACGGGTTGGCCGACTTCTTGAAGGGGTTTGTGTCCGCTTTCGCCTCCACTCCGTCAAACACATCTACACCATTATCGACTGTCACCTTGCTGACTTCATTGGTTCGGAAGACAACGGTGTTTTGGTATATGACGGGGTAGGTGGTGTTAGTAGGCGGGTCGATCTTGGTGGGCAGCTTGAGGGGGTATCGTCGGATATGTCGGGGCTTATCGACAAGCTTCGGCTTGTTGGCTCGCGGTGGTAGAGGCAGCTCGTTTTGGGCCTGTAGCAATATTTCATTTCTTTACATTTATTTTGCATGCCTAAGCGTAAGCTTATCGGTGCTTATCAGATGTGTCCCAACCTTAGGGTTGGGACACATCTGTCAGCACCGAACAGCACTTTCCTATGCTGCTATCCTTTTCTGTCGCTCAGAACAGTTATTTGCTAAAGCGAGAGAGAGCGACAAAATGTTTCAGCATGGCCGGTGCTGAAGCGTTCCGTCGCTCTCTCTTGCTTTTGCAAATGCTGTTCCGTGCTGACAGATGTGCCCCAACCCTCAATCTATCATACTAGGACTGCCTCCGTGGTCCAGTAGTCCGTTCAGATGGATTGTCAACGTGTTACGTTTAACATAACTGCTAACCACGTTTAGACGTAATGCAGTATAGATCTTCATGTTAGGCAAGGCATGTTAATAACCATGATGAAATTAAGTTTCCACACTGAACTTTATAAAATTATTACGACTTTTTATTAAAATTGTCCTCAAAAACACTGCTTCCTGTTAAGTGAAGGCAATTTTCAGTAATATTTACTGTATATATTATTAATATCGGTAAAGAACTACGATAGAATGGTGCAAGCCAAATTGGTCCATATGTCTTAAAGTCAAGAGTGGCTTGACCAAGTGACTCACACACATACCCGGCGCCTGGATGCTTCGAAACACATTCGTCGACTATGTAGAATATTCGAGATTAGTGTGGACCTTTTCGATGGCGCATATAAATAGCGAATCGTGGGTGCACCAAGCAGTTCAATACGAGCTATCAAACCGATCACTTCGAAGCGAAGGAAACCTACCTTAGTGCGACAAGTGGAAGTACCTGCGACTACCTTGGCGAGATACCTGGACCTCAGCTGCTACGCGACTTGGACCTTGGACATTTGGAAGACCATCTTCACGTGTCAACCTAATGATCCGTAGTGAATAAAAACCCTCATACTAAGTTTGGCGTTTCTCTCCAAGTACCGAACCCCAGTTTCGTAACAATATTGACGGCCACTAGTAACATAATTCAGCACTAAAATCTACAATCGTACGTTTCATTTTACTCAGTTTTACATCTCTAGCCATTGACCCGCGAATTGAAAAAAACAATGTAAACAATGTAATCTCTGTCCATCTATATAACTAATTTTAAGTTTTTAGTTTGTTAGTTGACGTCTTTGGAGAAAACGTGCAGTGCAGTTTGTTGCCGCTTCTTCTGCACTTGCGTCTAGGAAGCGGCGTAAACTTAGCTTTAAGTAACGATTTGCCGTCAACATTTGTGCAAAACAAAACAAAGTGACTATTATTAAGAGATATTATAAATATCCTATGATAATAAAGATATTTTTGAATTGAATTTGAATTGAATTGATAAATACAAATCAAAATTTGATAAAAAATTATCAGCCCTAGATCGGTAGCATTCATATTTAAATAATTTCAAAAGTGCCGATTTTTCATGAACAGGCCAGATAGTATACTCGTACACCGTGGTATAGATCAACTATAGGCAGAATAAGAAAAGGGTCATCATCAGGTCTTTGTTTTTCTCCACTGCAGGAGCACGACCCTTTCTGTACTATCAGAGACATATTTTAGCCAGAGCAGTCAGAGGATTTGGCCTACACTCTCCACGCTGGCCAGACGGGTTGAAGGGGTCTCATTGATGTTTATAAGCATTTGTTTAGCTTGTGTTTCCTAAGTCGCACGCTACGGACATCCACAGGAAGACTTGGAGTGGTCCTACTCTACAAGGGTAAATAGAAGAAAAAACAAACTTACGTCTAATTTGGCCACACGCTCTGCTTCGCTGGCCGAATGTAGTCTGAAAGTTAAAAAAAAGTATGTTTTGATTATTTTTACATCTTAAATTGAATTGAAATGTTATTCTTCTTCATCATAGCACGTTTTCGTTCGCATCCTCAGCTGTGCTGGTCCAAATTGCGCTTTCCCGCTGTTTCTTCTCCAAATATAATATGCATGTCAATGGTCACCCAAGGATGCCGGAGACTATGGGAAAACGAAAAAAACAGTTTTAACCGGACGTCAACGGTCTTTGAGAATGCATTTGTGCGAAAAGTTTTACAACTAGCCGCAGCCCGACGTCAACCCTCCTTGGGAATGCAGTTGTAGTCTTCTCTCACGACACAGGAAGAGATGGAGTGTATTTGAACTAGCTGTAACAAAGTACTCGACGAGTACTCTCTTAATAGTACAAAATAATTTGTTTTTGACCCACGGTACTACCCTATAATACGAGTAAAATGGCAAGTAATTAAATACGCAACAAACGTGATTTGGGGCAGCTGTAAATTTGAAGTCATAGCAAATTAAATATTTTGACAGCATAATATGTGACGTTTCACGGGTAAAGGTACCTTATGGACGGTGGTGCTTAGGACATTTAGAAAAACAATTCGTACATTTAACTTAGCTTGAATAAACACAATGTCGTAAGTACCACCGTCCATAAGGTACCTTTACCTGTGGAACATCACATATGTTTTGGTCGGCCGTAAAAATTAACGAGCAGCAAGGCCTCGTCAATAGCCTAAAATTATATACCTGGCACGTGACGGCAGTTGCTTCTGCAATGAATGGAACTGCGAGCGGGAGTCCAGCGCCCTCGACGGCTTGGGGATGGTGGATGGCTTGTGAAGATTCGTCTCCATGTTGGAAATCAGGGACGAAGTGGGGGTGGGCTCCTCGATAAGGCTCATGTACGCTAGCTTGCTTTCTTCCGTTATCGTGGACTGAACAAAAAAATATTATGTACAAAACGAGCAAATCCAGAACTATTGGTTAGAACATATTGAGCGAGCGAGCGAAGTGTCTCAGTTTCGAGATTGCCAAAAAATGCTGTTGTCCTTCAGTTTGTCTGTTCGCCTACTGGTCTCATTTCTCAACCGATTCTCGTGAAATTTTATAAGCAGGATCGATAATTATATAGATGATTTTTTCGATTCAGTTTTTGGAAAATTTTCAAAATAGCGGAAATATGGGGGTTGGAAACTTACGCCCCTAAGAGATGGGCGGACATTTTATAACGGTGGCTACACACGACTCAATTTAGCATACAATCTGCAGTAACAATCTGGTGCTATGCTGCAGATTCTAATGTGTTTACGAGTAGAGACTTGTTGTGGCCCAAAACACGTATGCTAAATTATGTCGTGTGTACCCATCTTAAAACAAATGTGTATTTTATCAACACATTCGAACATTTGGCTTGCTATTACCTGAATATCTGGCACACTGTTGGCTTCCTCACTAAAATTCCGTCTTTCTTGTTTCGCTGCAATAAAGGAAATGTTACATATTTAATTATTTAGAGTTGGCTTTAATTCTTTTAGGTCATTTTGAAGCACCTATCGCAATTTTTATTTTTGTTTTCCTAAAGGTTGACAGATACAGAATGCATTAGCAATAAGTGCGCCTTCTATACCATTGTGTTTAATAAATATTTAATTAATAAACAAAAGATAGACCACACAGCCTTCTAAGGCTTGAAACTACGTCAAGCCCATCGCCCGCGACCGTCGCGGGCTCAGTGTCAGCCAGTTCAATTTTAACGGCGTACATTTACAGTGACATTTACAGATGGAGAACTTATTAATATATTACTACGTCGACTTCGACGTAGTAATATATTAATGACGACCGGCTGCCATACATACTTATGTATGGCAGCCGGTCGTCTGATTATAATCCGCTAGATAACAATACGTATATTCACACACTTTTTTATAAATGTCAAAACAAACATTTTCTATGGGATTTGTATGAAATACAAAACCATGACGTCATAGATATTTCGAGTCAAATAGCGCTCTTAATGTCAATTTTCTGCATTAATTTAAAATCATGTTGAAAATGTATAAGATCAATGACAAGTGACACTTTGTGACGTTTTATTCTCTTATCTGTACCACAGAGTAATAAAATACTACGTTCAGTACCAAATAATTTATTTTTGAACCAGTCATCTGGTTTTTTCCCAATTATCTGCTCTATATCTATGCTGAACTAGTCTGAGCCTCTGGCGGACAACGCGCGTGCGCGTGCGTAGGACACGTCGCGCGGACGCGGGGCCCGCCTCCCCGCGACGGACGCCCGCGCGGGGCACTTTTGTTTTGTATGGTCCGCGTAACGCAGTTTTTTACAGCAGTTTTTTTTAACCCTAAAGGATTAGAGCTGGGCTGGTGTTTAAGTTTCGCTTACCGGCAGCGTCCTTGTCGGGTTCGTGTGGTGCGTTGTGGTGCAGCGACACTAGCGGGAATTTGAAGTGGAACTTGGACCGGTCGCTCGGGGAACTGGGCAGCTTGGTGTCCCCATCCAAGTCGTTCATCGATCTGACACAACATTCAACGTTTTGATAAATGGCCAGGTCATCAACTGACTCCGTAGTCAAGTGGTCAAGGCGTTCGCCTTGTGATCCCAAAGTCGTGGGTTCAAATCCCACTGCGAAGCATACTTTGTGAAAAGCTGTTTCCAGTCTGGTTAGGATATTTCAGGCTTTATCCGAAAAATGATTCCGTGCTTCGGAAGGCACGTAAAGCTATGGGTCCCGAACGCCATCTAGCGTTAGTTTAAACCTATCAAAGGATTGGTTCTGGTCTACCCTTTGAGTTGAGGAGGTCAGACTGCAGTCGTGTAAAAATCAGTAACCTCGTCAAATCACCTAGGTTTAGGAAGCGTCTGAAGCATAATAGCTGAAAGATGCAACCGGGAATATGATGACAATGATGATGTGGTCATCAACTAAAGACATGCGCGTTGCTTAAGACAGAAAGAGATAGAAAAGCACTGTAGCGGCCAGCTGCCCCACCCAGGGAACATAGAAAAATAAGTCATGTCAATACATCATTCTATCTATAGACGGACATATATTGAAAAGAACATACTTGGAGGCGATTCGCCGTGTGGTTCCCGGCAGAGTAGAATAGGACCACTCCATCTCTTCCTGTGGATGTCGTAAGAGGCGACTAAAGGAATTAGCACAAACATCTCGTGCTACAATTGCATTTTCAACGTTGGGCGGCGGCCGCCTGTAAAACTTTTCGCACAAATACATTCCCAAGGTAGGTTGACGTCAGGCAGGCGGTCGGTCGTTAAACTATAGCCAAATCATTTAAACTGTTCCGGCTATTTCTTCTCCATTTTGCAAGGTCTTTGGCATCCTTGGGTGACCATTGACATGCATGTTATATTTGGAGAAGAAAAAGCAGGAAAGCTCACCCCGGGCTCCGAAGCAGCACAGCTGCGGATGGAACCGGGAACGCGCTTAGACGAAGAAGAAGAAGACATACTTGGAGGTGATCTCGTTGGCCATAGCAACAGCTGTGTCGAGGGTCTTCTCGTCGTGCGCTGACATCGGCTTCATGGTGCCGGTGTATAAACCTTTTTTCTTCTCCAGTTTCGTAAGTGTATGCGACCTAAAATTATTAACGATTTTTTTTACATTCCATATTATAATAAAGTATATTTAAGTTTAAATTATTGTTATTTAAAAAATTAGCTACCACTAATAGCGACCACTGCTGAGAAGAAATTCACTGACAGTTATATACTTAGTCTTGTAAGGACCGTCCTCAAGATCATGAACATGTTTACTCGTATTCGCAATAAATATACAACCAAGGGAGAATATATTTTTAATTAATAATTTTCGGGACCGGTTGTCATGCCTATTGCGAAACTTCACTGTTCCCACAATTCATACATTCTCTAATACTAAGTTATATTTTTACTATTGTTTTATTTTTTATTATCAATGACAAAATTTCTTAATTAATAATTTAAAACGGTTGACTCTCGTTATATAGTCGGAAAAGGCCGACTAGTTTTCTATCGACTTAGACGATCATTAGTAGACGAGCAGTGCTGAGCGGACAGCAACATCGTGGAGTCGCCGTTCCTAACATTCGCCCTGAAAAAATCAATTGATACCTGGTCGGCCTTATCCGACTATATCACGTGAGTCAACCTTAGTTTAAATAGTCACGTTAGTTTAAATAGAGAGAGGTAGGAAGAGGAGAGGTAAGAAGCACCCGTAACGGAAGGGCATGTATGAAGAGGTTGATGAATGTAGATGCAGCGAAAGAGGTCTGTCAGGATCGTAGCAAGTGGAGGTCCAGTCTCTGCCTACCCCTGTGGGAAACAGGCGTGATAGTATGTATGTATGTATATTAATAAATAAGATACTTGCCTCAATGCACTTTCGATGTCAAACGTTTTATTTGATGCATTCTGAAATATAAGAAAATAAAGTTGTTTTAATAATTTTATAATTTATTTATTTACTGGAGGCATGATGGTTCTACATGAATGGTGGATCATGTTCAAGATAGATGGTGAAGAACTAAAATTAAATACAGACAACTATATCCATTACATAGCAGACTATATATATATGCAATCAATACTGTGGATAGCGACATAAATAGGTACAATCTAAACAAAATTAACAGTAAGTCTTTGCACGCACTTGTGTAACTTCATGTAATAAAATAAATAAATAATTTATAAAACATAAAACAAGGCTTGTCAGCTTGACTTAAAAATCCTCTTACTCTAGACTTTCCCATAGAAACGTAGCTAGGTTTGATTTTGAAACGACATGTCAGATTTCGGTAAAAATTTGTAACTTTCAAGAAATTGCATATATCCAGGGTTATGATTTGTTTGAACTTGAACTTGAAAGTAAATATAAGAGTGTAAAAGTTTTTCATACTGATGGTCAAAAATGATATAATTCACTACGAGTATATTCTCTTTCAAGTTCATATTTCGACTGTGAAAACCAATTATAACCCGAAATCTGACATGTCGTTTCAAAATAAAACGTAGACTACGTTTGTATGGTAAACTCTGATTCTGTCTAGGGTAAGGGGACTCTTAATAAGTGAAATATTACCACAGAAGGCAATAAGAGTATTACATACAGAACGGAATCTCCTAAGGTCCCGCGCAATATGTGTCCCCGTTCCCCGTCCCCGCACCTCTCCCCCGGTCTCGCCATGTCTCAGGGCGAGAGCGGGCGAACACACACGCATTGACGTGTGCACGGCGGCACAAGAACGGGGGAGAGGTGTGGAGACGCATATTGTGCGTACCTTAGGAGATTCCATTCTGTCATCTGTGATTTTACTATAATTTTACCTGTACACAAATCTTCAGAAAATTATTCAGAATTTTCCAAAATTTTCTGACACTAAATAACATTTTTGTGTACCTGATATTATTAAAAAGTTACCTTACACTGATTCCAGTTAGTTCATTTCATCTTATATATCAAGACATGGCTCATTGTACGAATGTAAATAAATTACAAGTGTAATCGTTTTTACTTTGTGTCAAAACCTATTGTTATTTTAGATAGTATAGGCTTTTGTATTTCTACGTTTGATCAGATATCCTTCTCCAGCTGTCTAGACAAGATGGCAATCAAAGTATACGTAACGTAAGTAGTTTCCTGAGTCTAAAATAAATCCCCCGAGCCGGAAAGTGACGTCACCCGCTACACGTGCCAAATATGCCATTTCGTAAAATTGTACACACACCGGCGACAGCGTTTATCGAGAGATATCGTCTATCACTATGCCGCTCTACATAAGAGCCGCCACACTGGCTTCTTTCGAGCGTCATCGTCTTGCCAGCGCCTGCGCAGCGTTGGCGTCGCGGCGCTACGACGCCGAACACCGAGTTTCACACTAATAGGCGATGCGACTAACAGCCTATCACTATTTCGATTCCGTTTATCCATTTTCACGCCCAGGATTCGCTAAACGTGGCCTTCGGGTCTTATGGCCCCAGGCTCTGTCTGCCCCGTGAGGGATAAAAACGTGATAACATAATATAATGCAACTTTTAATTTAAAACAGGTTTTGTAAAGTAATAAACTACAACTCAATCGACTCCAATAGACCAATGTCTACATACTGCAAATCTTTTACAAAAATAGCCAAAATGAACTTTTTTACAATATAATATTTTACAAATACTAGAAAAAATTATTTTACTGACTGTACGTAGGAATAAACGTGCAAATTAGCTTACTAATATACACCCTTATTTTTAAATTAGTACACACTCTTTAAGGGGTGATTCAGTCCATCATTATGAACAAATTTTCCCTATAAATGTATATACGAAAAAAAAATTTCCCTTCCCTTAGTAACTAGATCACGTGACTACTTCGATTTGTATGAAAAGTAAATTTTTGTTTTCGTATTACGATATACATTTATTGGGAAAAGTTGTTCATAATGATGGACTGAATCACCTCTTAAAGTTTGTGTACTAATTTAAAAATAAGGGTGTATACAGGGTCTAACAAAATATACTGACACTATTTTAAGTGTTAATTCAGTTCATGATACTGAACAACTTTATCCAAGGAACATATATCGGAATATAAAAAAATAGTTTTTGATTTTCCAAACAAACTCGGGTCAGACGATCAGTCAACATCTATAATCATGGACTGAATCCACCCTTAAAATAGTTTCAGTATATTTTGTTAGGTCCAGTATATCATTTAGAGACTACGAGGTTATACACGTATAACACGTATAGGTCGCATATCACGATATGCGACCTAAATAGTAGTAGATACGGTGAATGATCTTTGGCTGCGTAAAAATTACTACTAATATGAATCACAAGACATTATTTACAAATGAGTTCTACCACTTCTACCTAATTAAATATTTATTTCTTACCCATAAATCCGCACGTTAAATACTTTTGACCTTATTGTAAATCATTAGTAAATACGTATTAACTTTGTCTATTTATTATTTTAAATAGGGTACATCTGATGTATGTAATAATTATTCGGCATTGCGCCTCTGTATGGATCCAGATCATCATCAGAATACTGAAACACCAATATGAAGGCTAGTAAGGCTTGAAACTGCGTAACGCGGACGCCCGCGCAGTTTTATACAAATGGGCTCGTTCATTAGTCGCGGAGAGGCGGGCCCCACGTCAACGTGACGTTGACGTTGCCCGCTTCCCCGCGACGGACGCACGCGCGGGTACGCGCGCGGTGTCCGACAGCGTCTCGGGCTTATTCAGCATAGACTAAATTTCCACAACTGCGCCAAAAACGCTAATTTCTGTCATGGCGGCAGTTATTTGTCAGATGATGTCACACATAGGTGACACAGGTAATACGCGCATACAAAAAGTCCGTCAAAATACCACGTTTACTATCGTGTGACGTCATGGGCGAAGACGCCATTCTAAGGGCGTTTTCGGCATAGATAAAAAATGTATAAATATTGTAATTTTAATCGTATATTTCTATATACGATAAATAATGAACGAAAAAGTTGAAAAAACTTACGTATTCATCTCTCCTCCGCCCATCGAGGCTCCGAAACATGGATTCCATTTCATCCAGCAAACTTTGACTAAAGTCTGCGTAACCCTTCTGTAAGTAAAAATGGTCAGTATCTAACTATCATCCGAACCACTTATAATATACTTCTAAAATAAACCTTCAACAACAGAGATATAAGTTTATAAATCTATTGACATGTTACTATATGAATAGGAGATATTATTGCAATGTTCTGCCGCCAGAGTGCATGCAGTATTAGCGCAGACCGTAAACAAATGTTTGACAATGACAGTACATCAAAAGTCGCAATAAATTTGTACAATTATATAGGTATTAAGATGGGTATTAAGTATTTAAATGGCCGTAGGAAGCCATAACACCACAGCATAGGTTTTGAATAAGTAAAACTATTAAAATTAAATACTTTTATAATAATTATTTTATTGTTATAATTTATTTGTTTCGAAAAAATATGACATGTAGAATGATAGCATATTGTTTACATAATTGATTACGCCGATGTGTGTTACCTGGACTTAACCGAGGTAACCGATATTTTATAAAGTAATATATATGTAAGTGATTGTGTATATGTAATAATAACAATAGTATGTTTAGTGTGTGTTGCGATTATTATCTTTTAAATTTAATTTAGTTTAAGTTTTCTTTATATGAATTCATTACCTAAACGTTTTATTCACACCCACATAAAACTCTCCAATTGAACCAAAGGTTTGACTGCTAGAGAATGCTTTTAGCAATTAGTCCGCCTGTTGTACTTTAAACATGTACTGGGTGGCGCAAAAGTACTGGCACTAAAGAAAATACTTTTATTTTTTTTATATGACATTTTCTGTCATTCTGTTGTTGAAAATTGTGTAGTGAACAAATGTAAAATACACTGAAAATAAACATGGACCGTTTTACTCCCCAAGAACGTGGAATACACTATGGACTTAGTGAGGGACGCTTTTCCAGGCCGAGTTATCTCTCGTTTTGGCGATTTGCCTTGGCCTGCAAGATCACCCGATCTGACCAGTCCAGACTTCTTTCTTTGGGGTTTTTTGAAATCTCGGGTGTATGTGAACAAGCCACAGACTCTCGCAGCTCTAAAAGAAAACATTCGTCAAGAAATAACGAACATATCGCAGGAAGTGTTACGGCAAGTTATGCAAAATGTCATAAATAGGGCTCAAATGTGTATCAACTCTGGAGGTCACCATTTAAAAGACATCATCTTTAAATCCTAATGGTACGAAATTTAATGGCACAAATATACATTTAAAAAAACCTAAATCTAGTTTTCTAATTTAGAAAAAATGTTATAGCTGAACCAAATAGGGTCTTTACTTTTGCGCCACCCAGTATATGTGTGTACAATATAGTATAAATAAATAATACTGTATGTGCTAGTGCCGCCACCTGTGCCGAGGTTTGCGTAATATCTCCTATTGACTGACATTTCATCTATTCTTCCATTCACCCTCTAACTTTTAGAAAACCATTCGCAAATAATAATAATATTATATCCTTATATAACGTCTAACAAAATATACTAAAACTATTTTAAGGGTGAATTCAGTCCATGATACTAAACTACTTACCCAAGAAACATACCTTGGGAAGTTAGTTTAGTTCAGTATCAAAGTATGTAGAACATACCAAAAGAAGAAAAATATTTTATTTCCTTCCATACAAACTCGGTTCAGCTGATCAGTCAAGAAAATTATTTTTCATATTTCGGTATATGTTTCTTGGGGATAATTGTTCTGTTTCATAGACTGAATTCATCATCAGAACAGTTTCAGTATATTTTGTTACACCCTGTGTATTTATTATCCTTATCCTAACGTTGCAGAATGAAATATAATTTTTTTTAAATATCTTACCGGAATACCAGGACTCTCGGGTAGAACAAAATTTTCTGGTCTAGGGTTGTCCGTTGCTGTGCTCTCCTGTCGTACAAAATATGATTCAATTACTACCTCTTAATAACATTTTATAAAACTGTTCCATAAAACATAAATAAGGGGTATTAAACAGAGCGGCAAGCGAGGTTTTTAATAGTATCACACGAGTGTGGTAACACCGAGTTATGATAGTTTCATGAAGGCCAAATCCTTTGACTGCTCTGGCTTACATATGGCTTTGGCAGTACACACTGGGTCATGCTCCTGCAGTGGAGACTAAAAAGACCTGGTGATGATGATGATATTTTTCATACACTATTTTATCTAATCTCATATATATTGAACAAACGAAAATGAAAGCGAAAGAATGGCGCCAACTTAAGCACAATAAAGCGTTATATGAAAATGCCGACCTCTGCGATCGTGGAAAAGAGAGTTCATCATCATCATTTCAGCCGCATAACGTCCACTGCTGGACATAGGCCTCTCCCAGGGATTTCCAAAATGACCGATAGTCAATGTTATCTTTATGGCCCTCAACGGCCCCCCGTTTTACTCGGTATTATTAATAAAATGACTTTGTACACTTACAGTATCAGTGTCGGATATTTCGTGGTACTCATGTACTTCATCCGTTTTGAACGATAAATCGTCAGTCTTATGGGATCGCCCCAGAGTCGCGCATTTTACCTGCAAAAAATAATAATTAAGTAAGTAATAGTAATTTCTCACAGATACACCACACTATCACGTCTCCATTTTGACTATTCATAATTTTTTTTTAAAGTGCCGGCCAAAGAGAAAAAGTTCTACTAACAAATGCTTAATATTAGTAGTAGTGTAGGCACAGAATACATAAGAGTCAAACAGAATGGAATCTCACAGCGTCTCCCGCAAATTGGCCTCCCCGCACCTCTCTCCCGCACTTTGTGAGCCTTTGGCAGCTCCAAACCAGGGTTTAGTTACTAGCCGCACGCAATTTGCGACGTCTCTTGTCTTGAGAACTGTCAATCAATAGTAACCATCATGGTGAGAAGATGCGCATATAATAATTGTTTATCCACCGATTACAACAAAGAACACATATTTCATAGATTTCCAAATGATGAAAACAGGTAGCAAAGCAACAATATAATTTCACGTTATTACCCAGCAACCATCTTGATATATATACCCTTCTCGCTCTCTCACATTGGCGGGAGATACACAAGAGCGAGAGGGATTATCAATCGACAGCAGTTTAACCGGTAAAAATACATAGGCTCCTCGCTCACAGCACAGTTAATCACATACATGCAGATGCCAAGTAGATTTCCGCGGGTTATACTGTAGTGCTATAATGCCATTGTTGACAATGACAAGTTGACAAGCCGGGCGTAGAAGAGTGATAAGATAAACATTTGTTTATTTTTATTGAATTTATTCAAATAATTACCGTATAGTTTTGCGCCGAATATGCAAATTACAATAGTGAATTAGTGTATTTAGTGCGTTATATTATAAATGACTCAATAATAATCAGTAAAGTGAACTAATGGTGAAATGGACAATGGACATAATAAAAAATATTTGTGAAGTGATATTATGTAGCTGTTTCCGACTTTTCTGTAACATTTAATACATATAAAACAGAATATTTTTTACATCATAGTGTTCGAACATTTCCCGGTATAGAAAGATATAATCGTAAATATGTCGAACTCCTTAGTAGGTGATTGTTTCGTTTGTAGTAGTACTAGTAGGTATATATGTTACTCTGAATCAATGGAGAGTCATACCAGTGCTGTAGAGACACAATACGCTAAGTAAGCGATTATTATTTCGTTCCACGACGCGCTAGCATGGGACGTCAGTCGTTTGCCATCTTTGTTTAGAGTCTCGCGTCTGTTCGTAAATAACTTCCCGTGTCGATCAGTTTGTTTGTGCGTATATCGAGAACTTGTAAATTGTGTGGACTTGTGAGAAATATATATGAACTTATTTACCGAGTGTTGAACTTGACCTTCTGAACCGCATAGCTTAGGCATCCACTACACTCTCTTCATACATACACTTAGCTAGGAAATAGATACAGTAAATTCAGTAATAACTTTGGAGTCAGACTTAAATAGAGAGATAGCCGATAGTGCCTACAGTACTAACAATTAAAATCGTGGCTGCCCTTTGGCTGGCACTTTGACAAGTGGACCCAAAAATGTATGACGCCTGAATCCTTTGTGTGCGTGGAAGCGGGAGCAATTATTTAGATTATCTACATCAGGCGCCGTCTTAACTCCAAAGTAAACATAAAGCATTACCTTATTCAATAGGCTTTTACTGGTCGTTGGTTCCAAAATGGACTTGTGACTTTTCTTGAGGCTTCGTGCTTTAGCTTCAGGATCTGAAAATAATACCTATTTTAACCTCTTCTCTCTTATTCAATGTGTTCATAGCTAACACTGATGTTAGATTTTTCAAGCTGCCTAAAGACATCTGACGTAACTCAATGACTGTCATCTAGTGACAACAGTCATTAGTACACACTAGTGAACTAGTGTGCAGGCACAAGCCGGAATCTCCTAAGGTACGCGCAATATGCGTCCCAATTCCCCGTCCCCGCACCTCTCGCCCGTTTTCGCCTCGATGACTCACGTTGGCCGTCAAGAACTGGGGGAGAGGTGCGGGTGCGGGGAACGGGGACGCATATTGCAAGTACCTTAGGAGATTCCGTTCTGTTTACTCTTACTGTATTCTGTGGTGCAGGTTTCCTCACTATGTTTTCCTTTACCGGAAGCAAGCACCATCATCATCATCATCATCTGAGCGTATTCCCGCTTGTATTCTCAACGCTAACGCTTCAGAGCCCGGGGTCCGCTACCTACACTAGGTGATTTGACGAGGTTACTGGTTTTTACACAGAACTACGGCCGTCTCGCCTCCGCAACCCAAAGAGTAGACCAGAAACAATCCTAGGTTAGATTTAAGCAAACGCTAGATGGCGATCGGGACGCACAGCTTTATGTAACACCGGTTATCTTTCTTTTCGGATAATCAGGTGATTCAAGCCTGCAATATCCTAACCTGGTAACTAAGACTGGTAACAACTTTTCACAAAGTACCTATGCTTTATAAGCATATTTCAACATTTATACAACGTGGCAGGGACACACCCGTAATAAATCGAACCCCGGTCTATACTACCTATATAATTTAGTATAATGAAAAAATAAAAATAAAAATAATAAACCGGCCAAGTGCGAGTTAAACTCGCGTGGAGAGGGTTCCGTACAATTGAGTGAATTCTTATAGGTTTTCCTGTAATCTACAAGCAATGAAATATATTTCGCATTTTTTTCAAAATTTTAGGCTCAGTAGTTTCGGAGATCAGGGGGGGGGGAATGGTCAATTTTCGTCTTCTTTCATGAATAAAATCAAAACTATTCATTTTACAATAATAACAAAAATATATTAGAGATCCTCATAACGAGCCCTTTCTTGTCCTCTCTTATTTGATATGTGACACAATAAAGTTTGCAAAACTTTTTTTTAATTTCCTAATTTGTACCATGAAAATGACACTTATTTTTTTTTTTAAATATTTTCTTGCATATATGTGTTTGGGTCATAGGATTACAACATTCTACCAAATTTCACCTGATTCGGTCCAGTAGATTCGGAGCAAATTGACTGTGACAGACGGACGGACAGACAGACGCACGAGTGATCCTATAGGGGATCCGTTTTTTCATTTTTTTGTATGGAACCCTAAAAATCGGCATTTCCATACAAAAGTGTGCAGCCCGAGCGATTTGTATGGAAAAGTCGAATATTTTTTTGTCTTTTGACCGTTATTTTAATTTCATTATACTTTAGTGATCTAGTATAGACCGTGGTTCGATTTATTGCGGGTATGTCCCTTCCACGTTGTATATGCTTTATTAGCTGTGACTCCCTGCTGTGTTGACATACAGAGCCGACCCCAAATAGGGAGAAGGCGAGGAAGATGATGATGATGACTCCCTGCTGTGCTTGCACTAACTGGATAAACGTACTTTTTCGTAAGAATTTTCTCGTAGTCGGGTTTTAGTTTTACAAGCTTTTTTATCAGCTTTACTTATTTGTTTGTAATGTATGCTTGTAACGGAATCTCGAATGCGATTTTCACCCACTTAAAAACGTCAGATTAATTTTGCACACATATAATTGTACAAAGTTACTAAAAAATGCAAAATAAATTATAGTTATAATTTATTTTTTAAACTTATATCTTGTATGCGAAAAGTTTTACATCATGTTTTTCTTCATCTATACTCACAAGGCAAGTCGACTTCATCGCAGTCGGGCTTGGTGTCAACCCTCGGGCTCAGCAGAGGGTAAGGCGGGGTGCAGGAGGCCCCCGACAGATGGGAGGGCGAGTGAGGGTTGATCAGCGGCACTTGCTCCAGGTCTTCTGAAGGTTTGTACGGGGTCACGACCTGTCTTGGTGGCTGTGTACAACATTCACAAATACAAGGTTATTTTTTTCCGTGTGGTTTCCGGGAGAGTATAATAGGAAGGTTTTCCCGTGGATGTCGTAGAAGGCGATTGAGGGAATACAAGCAAAACAAAGCTTATAAACATGAATGAGACCTCTCCAACTCGTCTAGCCAATGTGAATAGTGTAGGCCAAATCCATTGCCTGCTCTGGCCAACTCTCCTGCAGTGGAGACTTAAAAAGACCTGATGATCATGAAATGTTAACACAGTGCTACAAGTCTACAAAGACTTCACAGTTCATACTACTATCATCTTCACCCACTGTTTTTCCAAAGATTCAAAACCACCCTTAACCACATGCTAATAAAAAAACAAGGTAAGGACGGACAGAGGTAGCTACCCTAGTCGGCGAGGGTCGGCGACTCATAGGTAACGACAGTGGCCGGCTGTCGCCTACGATCGTGAACAGTCGCACCGACGACCAATACTGTCACCGACGGTTGCGCGTCGCCGACTGTCACCGCCTAGATAGTGTCCCGAACTATCACTCGTCTGAAAGAACCCTTAGCTTTAAGCAAACGATTTCGTCGTAAATCTATTGTAGAGCATACCGAATTGTCCTGTGTAAAAATGTCCTAACACAATAAGTTCATAAGTTAGACGTATCAGATGAAAAGATGTAAAAAAGCAGACCGTGCATAGTACGAATGAAGAAGACCTTTTGCCTTTGATTTGAAAATAATGGTTGGAAATAATGTTTATGTTCAGAGATCCCAAGTTTACAATGCCAGTAGCAAAACTCTTACCTCGTTGCCTCAGTAACGAAGTGACAACTAATAGGTCAACACCTAAGTCACATGGACCCTGGTGGACCTGCTAATTATAGGTCAATAACTAAGTTACATGGACCCTGGTGTACCTGCACTACCTGCTAGTTATAGGTCAACAACTACGTTACATGGATCTTGGTGGACCTGCTAATTATAGGTCAACAACTAAGTTACATGGACCCTGGTGGACCTGCTAATTATAGGTCAACAACTAAGTAACATGGACCCTGGTGTACCTGCTAATTATAGGTTAACAACTAAGTTACATGGACCCTGGTGAACCTGCTAATTATAGGTTAACAACTAAGTTACATGGACCCTGGTGAACCTGCTAATTATAGGTTAACAACTAAGTTACATGGACCCTTGTGAACCTGCTAATTATAGGTTAACAACTAAGTTACATGGACCCTGGTGAACCTGCTAATTATAGGTTAACAACTAAGTTACATGGACCCTGGTGAACCTGCTAATTATAGGTTAACAACTAAGTTACATGAACCCTGGTGAACCTGCTAATTATAGGTCAACCACTAAGTTACATGGACCCTGGTGAACCTGCTAATTATAGGTCAACCACTAAGTTACATGGACCCTGGTGAACCTGCTAATTATAGGTCAACCACTAAGTTACATGGACCCTGGTGTACCTGAAATGATGGCGCCACCAGATGCTTTTGTAAACAACTACTTTTTAAACTAACGCGTTGCATCATTACTAAATTAATGCATACGGGGATTGACGCGAAACATACCTTTTTAGGGTTCCGTAGTAAACAAGGAACACTTATTGTTTCGCATTGTCTATTTGTCTGTCTGTCCGCGGTTTTACTCAGAGGCCATTAGGACTAGAAAGCTGTAATTTGGCATGGGTAATTGGGTATGTACATTAATCACGCCGTAAAAGTGGTAAAATGGGTGTCGTTGGTCTTTTGAAAATATTGTGAGTTTGTGAACACCATTTTTCGATTATAGATCCTGGATGATGCAAATTTTAGTTAGAGTCAAGTGTCTACCCCCCCCCCCCCCCCATTTTGCCCCAGGTAAACGGTAAATTGACAGCACTAGTATATATAACGACGTTAAAAGTAAAACATCAGAGCTAAGAAGAGATTAAAAATTAAGAGATATTGTCAACCAAGTTATTAGACGTTTTTAGTCGTTATGCCGTGAGGCGTAAACTCTAAGCCAGCATTTGCGACTACAGAACCCGCGCGTAGCCTGACACGCACTTGGCCGGCCGCACTCGGCCGCTGATTATTTATACATTTGCGCTGACGTTTCGTTCAAGTTGCACCGAACGTGGCCTCAGCCTGACAAGCCTGACAGACTTTTTTTTATTTTATTTATTTGGATATCCGACTGAACTTTGTGGAAATCTAGAGGAGAGGCTTTTGCCCAAATAGGGGACAAAACAGCCTAAAAAATTGGATATCCAACAATAATAGAATATATAATTATATCTAAAATCTTAATAGCTAATCAACTACGATACCACAGTTTAATTATTAAGTTTTAATTATACAGGTTTCCTATGAGTAAGTAGAATGTGTATATACTTTAAAGGTATGTTTCGCGTTATGGTTAATTTAGTTCCACTTTTTTCCGCAATATGGCAAGGTCCACCAACTTATTGGTCACCAATTACAGAAAAAAACGAGGTCTCTCAACTCACGCAACCGGCCGGGTCCAAGAAAGAGATGTCTCCGAAGTAAGCGCCATCCAAGCCCACGTGGCCCGTGTGCTTCACCTCTCCCTGCGGGCCGGATATCATGTTGCGCTGTATGGTGCGCTTGCCAGTGTAAGTGTGCCTCTTGACATCCGAGCGGAGGAGGGATGAGCGCAGCGAGCGAGCGCGGCTCGGGTGAGGTGATAGTGACGCCAGTGACACTGGTTTCTGATAGAAGTGAAAGCATGGTGTAATGATTGCCGATACAGTGGAGTGCCGTAAGATATAAAAATCGTAAAATCTCGGAATCTTAAGAAAAGGTTTAAAATCAGTTTCTTTTTAACAGTAAACAGAAGAATGTTAAAAAAGATAAAATTAAGCATACTAACTGTAACTAATAAAATAAACGAAAACAAAGAAAAAAAATTGTTTAAATTTTTTCTTGAATTGAGGGTGCACACTTTTATTAATATTCTTCTATTTACTGTTAAAAAGACACATTTCAAAAGTTTTTAAAAAGATTCATTGACTGGCCCTGGATTCCAAAGTATACAAGGTACCTTACGGCACTCCACTAATAGCTTAGTTAGATGAAATTTTGACAAAACAGGCTATTTTTTCAGTGCAATTCTTTGTGGGAAGTTCATCATATTAAACAGCCATTTTTTACCATTTCAAAAGTGCGTCACGTGTCAGTCCGTCTCAGTAGCAAATCATACATGTAAAAGAGATGAAAGATTTGCAACGTGTTCGACTCTGTACGTACGTAGTTTTCAGACTTGAAACTGCGTCAAGCGGACGCCCGCGACGGGTTATTCCGTCTCTGTCACAAACACTACGTGCGATAGAGATACTGAAACCGTCGAGGGTCACGTGTCTCTGTCGCACGTAGTGTTTGTGACAGAGACGGACTGAACCCGCTTGTAGTTTCAAGCTTTAAGGTTAATATATAAGCAAATGGCCTTGAAGTGTGAAAAAAATTATTAACTCGTAAATATGGTGATAATTTCCATATTTCTCTTCGTCATGCACTAGTTGCCTTTTATTTTATGAACTGCCGTTAAAACTATTATTGGTGATCCGTCTAACTTTAAAACTTGCCGTGGCCACTTTTGGCGGAAGCAAGTTTTAAAGCTAGACGGACTAATGTAAATACTTTCAACGGTGGTTCATAAAATAATTTAAAGGGCTATCTAGTGCATGACAAAGAGCAATATGGAAATTATCACCATATTTACGAGTTAACAATTTATTTTAAATGAGGGCGCCACTTCAAGGCCATTTGCTTCTATACTCACCTTAACAGCATATAATACTATAGTAATAAAATCAAGCGCTTCGAAAAATTTAAATAGTATTACAGTACAAACAAATAAAAAATGGCCGTAAGAAATGCGGAAGACTCGAAGAAAAATGACAATGTAGAAATTATGAATAATGAAAAGCTGACACGATTTTAAACCACCATAAGAAATAAATTAATGTATGAATATGTTAATGAGTTTCAGATGCCAGATAGCCCAACTAGACTATAGTCAAATAGTTTTTAAAGATATGAACCAATATAAATAAATAACCAATAGATTCACAAAAAAGGTAATACTGAGTAGATCTATGTTTAACGCATACTTCGCTAGATTTGATGTAAACATCATGGCGAGAAATGAGTAGTCCAGTGGTGTGGTGGCAGGCTCGTATTTGCGGTTTGTACAGGAGAGAGGCAATAATGCGAAAGAGAGCTCAGATAATAAAATTCGTTCCTTTTATAGTAAGCAAGAAAGCGCCATCTGTTGGAAACCGGGTGAACTGTCAATGACTTGTAATAGCAATGTTTTAGATGCTTTTTAGTGGTGCTTATAGAGGGTCATTAACAGTGACATGTGGTGACGAACAGATGTCGCCTTTTACAATTTTGACACATCATCACTTAGCCGTAAGGCAGTCCACTGCTGGACATAGATTGGAATCATCCTGGAGTTTGTAAGAAAGGTTGTACCTACATAACCGTAATTTTTGGTTAAAACTTATTTACTGACCTCTTTGATGTGAGGTTTGGTTTGCATTGGATCGAACATGCCACAGGCTCCTCCCGGGAGTACCCCGTACCACATCGTAGTCTTTGTCATGCTTCTGAAATTAAAAAAAAAACGTATTATCAAAATTCGAGTCAGGAGCAGTGTGTTACCCTTAATGCAATATTATGCAGCAATAATATTGGCTATTTTGGAGTGAATACGGTATTTGACTCAAGTTTTTTATAATCTATTAAGTTACAAAAGTCAAGAAATACTTACTCTTTACCCAGCACCGTAATAAGTTGACCAGATTTATATTCTAGGAAGTTACTCCGCCTGCCGTCCTCGGGTTTCTGAAAATTCACTGTAGCCTGGACCTGTAACATTAAAAGTAGCGAAATAGGCACGACAACTGGAAGAATATTTTTGGTCCATCAGTTAGATTATCAACCCTTTAACCGCGACCGTCGGATTAATCCGACAAACATTTTCATGCCCATTTCGCGAGCGTCGGATTTATCCGACCAAAAACTATGGATATTCACAATTCCTCGCGCTGGGACCACGACAACTGATATAAAGTCTCGCGGTGAAAGGGTTAAAACATAGTGTACACGTATTTTTTCTTTTCTCTAAGAAACAAAAAAAAATACAGCGCATTTAATTATCGTATGACGTCACGGCTAGGTACGATTTTAACCTAGCGGTGACGACACAAGTCCCCGCTCTGGAACTTAGATGCTTTGTATCTTAGTGATTTTGACAAACTGTAAAATATGGGTCCATTATTTTTGAATAATCTCCAAGACCGACTAATTAGAATAATACTTTTATGACCCTGTCGTCACCCCTATTGTAAGTAAGATCTCCAGATAACACTTTGAACTACTATAGGCTTGGTTGTTATAGCTGAAATATCAAAAATCTTTAAACATATTTCCGGGGTCCAGTGCTGACCCTATTTAAAATAAATCATTTAAAAAAAAAGGAGACATCATTTAAAATTTCGCTACTACCAAGCCTTTTATTTATTATATTTATTTTATGAACTACTTTTTACAGTTTAAGGTGAGAAAGTTAAGCTTTACTACGCACATTTGCGAAAAACGGCCACTTTTGGCAAATGTACGTAGTAAAGCTTAACGTTCTCATTATAAACTGTAAACAGTAGTTCACAAAATAGTTTGAAGGGTTATCTAGGATTTGGTAGTAGCAAAATTTTAAACGATGTCTCCGTTTTCTTTAAAATGATTTATTTTAAATGGGGGCAGCACTGGACCCCGGAAAATTCAGGTACGGTCTTAATGTAAATATTGTATTATTCGTCCACTCGTCTATCCACCGCAACTTCCTGCCATTCAGGTAAGAATTAATAAAAGTCATCTCGCCATCCAGTTCTTATTACATATTTTATATATGTATTATATACTTCATGTACGTAAGGGATGTTGCAAGCTTATGAATGTTAAACATTTCAATGTAATTGGCACTTCAGTGTAAATAGGTCATAACAATATTTCTGTATCGTGTGTATGGGTCCAATTGGTCTAACCATAAACCACATCACATCCTCGTTATTATTAAATAAGAATATAAGCAATCCAAAATCGTGTCAATAATGTACAAATACACGTGAACTCGTTGCAGCATGCATCGAATGGAGTTCGCTCAGTACCTACCTATTCCCGCCCGAGATGTGTTGCTAATTTTCATGAAAAAAGAATATCATTAATTGACTTTTATGTAGAATAATTATGCTTGGCGAAAGATATATAGTCACTCCAACTACAAGAGCCTTGCTCTTGAATTAAAGAAGTAAAGGCGGTTTATTGAGTGTTCTTGTTACTAGTTAAAAATCATACCTGTTCAGGTCGTATCTCCCTCAGTTTCAGCCCTAAATCTTTAAATTTCGGTCTATCGTTTGGATCATGTGACCAGCACTCTAACATCGTTGTATAGTATGCTTCTGGACAACACTCCGGTCTCTCTAGTCTCTGTAATGAAAAAAAAATATTATATTACATTAACCCTTTCTTAAGGCTTTTTCTTTTTTCCCTCCTTTTTTTGACAGGGATCCAATATTTTTATGTCAATGTAATAAGGTTGAGACTCGACTGTGTTCGAGCGGGCAAATCTGGCCGCTTCGGAGGTAAGAGGTTAATCGACACAAATAAAACACATTATTACTTTATTCCTTTCATCTCAACTGGCCAAGTGCGTGTCGGGCCACGCTCAAAGAAGAATTCCGAAGTGACACCTTACAACATGGGGACTTTATTTTCCAGTATTTGACATTTTAACTATCCATTTAAAACAAGTTGCAACTTTATCTTAGTAATTGTTCTCTAAAGATCGTGTATTTTTTTAATAGGTATATTTTATAATTGGGCTAAACAAAGGCTGCTGTATGACAATGCGTCATGCGACAGTCAGTGGGATCATTTTGTGCGAAGAAATATTAAGTTACTCTTCCACAATATTATAGGGTAGATTTCTGGGTCAAAAATAAATTATTTGGTACTATTTAGAGAATAAAACGTCACAAAATAGTGTAACTTTTCATTGATTTTAGATTTATACTTTTGACTCAAAAAAACTCTGACGTCAAGGTTGTGATTTTCATACAAATCCTATAGGAAATGTTTGTTTTGACGTTTAGAAAAATGTGTTTTTTTTTTTATTAAATAATTTTACGGCTCTGGATACAAGTCCTTTAGAGCCTTTCTTTAATTTTGTTCTTTCCTAATCCTAACAAGACAATCAAAGGGTGGTGTAGGCCTTTGACTGCTGCAAGGGAGCTTCTGGCGACAAATCTATACGAGTCCACTGGTTTACATAGACGATTGAGTGGCGGACGACGCCCAAAGACACCCACACAGTCCGCATAATAAATATCACTACAGCCGTACTATGCCTGTCCACTTTAACTATTTCACACATTGTTTATGTCATTAGCATTTATAACACCAAACAACACCAAATTCATATTATAAAGCCCACTAAAATCAATTTGTAAAATAATTTAAAGCAAACCTCAACCGAACGCCTTAACTTCCCGCCAAAAAAACTCAGAAAAAAGTGTCTGATTTGACTTGCTGTCATCTAGCGGATTCGCTGAGAAGGACGATATTTTTTTCATAATTCGTTACAGATTCCTAGTTAAAGTTAAGGTACCTGGAAGTTCGGTGCATCGATAGCCTCAAGTATCTGCTGCCCAGAGAAAGCTGCCCACGGTTGGAAACCGTACGTGAACATTTCCCACAGACACACGCCAAATGCCCACACGTCGCTCGCCGACGTAAACTTTAAATATAGGATGCATTCTGGAGCGCACCTGCAAAAATGTATTTCACATATATTATCACCAAAATCAATGTGTATTTAGTAATTAGACCTTTGCAGGCACTTTTACACTTCAATAATTTGGTATACATTACGTGTAATGTTTATAAATATTTAAATGATTAATCACTTGCTACGTTTCGGAACGACCACTGCTGAGAAGAAACGCGGGAATTAACTCATGTACACAGTATTGGTCGCCTACTCGCCAGAATGACTTTCGTCATAAGGCCCCTTAACACTTTGATTAGTGATTAGTGCGAGCTCATACATGTAAACGTGGCTATATGTGTGTCAATTTACAAAATATATAGTTCATGTTACAATATAATAATAAAAATATAACACACTAGCAGTCCACCCCGGCTTCGCCCGTGGTACACACATAGCCTATGTCACTCGGGGATAGTGTAGCTTTCCAACGGTGAAAGAATTTTTTAAATCGGCCCTGTACTTTTTGAGCCTATTCATTACAAACATACAAACATACAAAAATAGGTACAAATCTTTCCTCTTTATAATATTAGTATAAAGTATAATATAATTAGTATAACACATTATGACATGTAATGGTTTTGATTCGAACGAGCTTACAAACAAAAATAACCTAATCTTCACTCTTCTTAAACCGCTTCGACGCAACGAATGGTCAAACGTTACTAAGGTAAGTTTGTTTAACCATAAATAACCTAATAAGAAATAGAAAGTAGTCAAATAGGGAAGCTGAGCTGACCAGTCCCTCCTGGCATTAAAATAAATGAGTATACAAAAAAGATCCGTGTCTCACAATTTGTCACCACACCGTACGTCTTCCACGGGTGTCGTAAGAGGCGACTATACCTCCTATAGGTAACTAAGAACGGGCAGTGGCATCCTCGATGCAAACTTTATACCATCTACTGCGATCACCAACCGGTCTGCCCAGCGTGGTGATAGTGGGCAATTCCTCCCTTTTTGAAGAGGTCCAGTCCAGCAGAGGACTGATATAGACTCGTCACATTACCACAGAAGTCAGTAAGAGTATACATTCAGAACGGAATCTCCTATGGTACGCGCAATATGCGACCCCGTTACACGTTCCCGCACCTCTCCCCTGTTCTCGTGCCGTCGTGTGTCGCCGTGCACACATCAATGCGTGTGTGTTTGCCCGCTCTCGCCCTAAGACAAGGCGAAACCGGGGGAGAGGTGCGGGGACGGGGAACAGGGACGCATATTACAAGGGAGCGCAGGAGATTCCGTACTTTTACTGTCTTCTGTGACATTACTCTCTACATCGCACCATCTTCTATTTTTCGGCACAATTCATGTCACTCAAAGGTAGTCTGTAAGAGGTTGCCTTGGCGATAAGGCCGTCTAATGTATACCTATACTGTACATATTTTTGAATATTATTTATATGTTTTTAGTGCAATAAAGTGTAACTTACTTACTCGTACGGAATGGTTACACCAAAAAATCACAAATCAACTCCTTTCAAAGTAACATTTAACAGTTAGTAACCTTGAATGGTTTTTGTTCATCCCATTTCGATGTACGAATTATGTTTTTGTTAATTAGTAAAAGTAAATAAAACAAGTGGATTTTTTATTGTATTACTAGCGGCCCACCCCGGCTTCGCACGGGTATTTAAGCTCCATAAAAACCATCCTCGTACTTCATGGAATATTCTAAAAAAATAATTAGCGAATACGGTTCAGCTGCTCTCGAGATTTGCGCTTAGCAACACATTCAGCGATTCATTTTTATATTATAGATATAGGATGACGGTGGTTCATAAAATAATTTAAAGGGCTATCTAGTTCCTGACGATTAGCAATACGGAAATGATCACCATATTTACGAGTTTACAATTTATTTCAAGAGGGCGCCACTCCAACGCCATTTGCTTGTAAATTTACCTTAACTTTTCTCTAAACAATTAAGCAACAAAAAACAAATCATTCAAAAAGACTAACCCTTCCTTAGCAGTCGGGTAAAAAAATCGGCTATTTTCTAAATAAAAGTTAATTTTTTTTAAAAGACCTGCGAAGTCCTTCTTTCTGAAAAAATAAAACGTTTCTTGTTGTTGTGTTTTAATATGAATATATATATATAAATTTATTCTCAGAATTCAATGTATAAATAACCTTTGATTGTTTATACATCCTTGTTTATCTTTATCGAGATAAAAAGGTATTTCAATATATTTTCTACACACACATAAGGGACTACATGACAGGATTAAATAGTGTAATACATACATATAAGGGCCCATGTAAACAAATATATTTTTTTAGTTGTGAGTAGCATAAAATAAACTGCATTCCGTTTCTTACTACTGTACAAAGTGCGACTCATTTTACGCGAGTCATAACTCAAAAACCACGATCGATTTACATATAAAAAAATACTTACCAAGCAACGGGTAATTTGAGATTCACATTGTAATTCGTTTGATAGTAGTCTTTCCCGACACCCAATGCCCGCGACAGTCCAAAATCGGATATTTTTACCCTATCCTTGCTAAAAACTAAAATATTTCTTGCTGCTAAGTCCCTGAAAATAACAATGTACACTATAAGCGACCACAAGCTTACTGATTTACTATTAGGGCCTTACCTGAATTTTCCCGGGTCCAGTGCTGCCCCCATTTAAAATAAATAATTTTAAAGAAAACGGAGACATTATTTAAAATTTTGCTACTACCAAGCCCTAGATATTTGTTATTTAGGGCTTGGTAGTAGCTAAATTTTAAAAAATGTCTCCGTTTTCTTTGAAATAAATGTTTTAAATTAAATGGGGGCAGCACTGGACCCCGGAAAATTCAGGTACGGCCTTAAAACAAACTTCGGTTGGTAGAAAGTTGGGTAAAATAAATATTTTACTCGTTAGATAAGTATATTCAGTTAAACGAACCGATAATAAAGCAAACGAAACTTGCGCAACGTGTTCCTACGAGTAAGTTCACACGAAGACGCAACGCGGCGCGCACTTTAGAAGAACCGATTTAGAAGAAAAACAAGTTTTGTATTTCTTCAAAAGTGTGCGCCACGTCGCGCCGGGTCTCGGTGTAAACTGACCCTTATGCTCTTTTTTACATATCTTATAAGTAACTTTGTATTATTGTCAGTTAATAAAAAAAATTAAAAACTTGGCTTGGGCGGCGCCACTGTATTATAACTTTACCGCAGCGTTTTATTCGACGACAAGACGTGAAATACTTTTGTTATATCATAAATTAAATAAAAAAATATCATTGTAATGTCAATTCTTAATTATTTACAGAATATACAAATAAAATGACGGTGATGGTGATCATCATCACCGTCATGTCTTTTTTAGTCTCCACTGCAGCAGCACGACCCTCTGTACTACCAGAGCCATATAGTAGCCAGAGCAGTCAGAGGATTTGACCTACACTCTATACCAATAAAGAAGTACCTAAATAAGGTTTTATTTTAATTAACAGCAAAATACCAACCAAGCTCAGCTCAGTTCGCATAGCATTGTAACAGTACTCCAAGTTATTCTGCTACATATCATCGTACTTACTAATTATCACAGACTAATCACATTTCCAAACAAAATAGATATCAACGTTACTCATACCTATGAATCAGTCTTTTGTTTTCGAGATAAGTCATGCCATCACAGATCTGTTCGGCGAATTCGCATAGATTTGGCACGGGGAAGTTTGGCCGCAGGGAGACCTCGCGGAGGCACTCTAGAAGAGAACGGAGGGGCGCCAATTCTGTTACCTAAAAGAAACAAGATTTATAACATGAAAAATTCGTATATATTACATTAGTATAATCACACAGTTTAAAACTTACTTTGGGGCTAGCTTAATCAGTGTGATTTGCCCTTATATATTTATTTATTAAAGTGAAACTTGTATTACATCGTCTCAAACTTTTTTGTCTGTCGTGTCGTATTACATAATAGACTTATACCTATAGAATTCCGAAAAGGCGGCCAGCTCAGCTTTCTGCTGCGGTGTAGGAACCACAGCGCTGATTTTAAACTGGTACAAAGTAAGGCCCTGTGCACACCACGTTTTTAAGGCGCGCTATCGACGCGCTTTTTGTAGCGACACAAACGCGATACGCACGCCAGTCAGACGCAGCCTTTGCATACTTGCAGAAATTCAAACGCGCGTTTGAATCTATTATAAATACTGATGCTAAAGTTAAGCCGTGTGGTTCCCGGCAGAGTAGAATAGGGTCACTCCAAGTCTTCCCGTGGATGTCGTAGAAGGTGACTTAGGAAACACAAGCTAAACAAAGCTTATAAACATCAATGAGACCTCTCCAATCCGTCTAGCCAGCGTGGAGAGTGTAGGTCAAGTCCTCTGGCTGCTCTGGCTAATATATGGCTCTGGTAGTACAGAGAGGGTCGTGCTCCTGCAATGGAGCCTAAAAAAGATATGATGATGCTAAAGCATGCGTGTATAGATACAAATGCAAACAAACTGCTCTGTAGAATAAAAGCGCGCGTTTTAATAAACGTGGTGTGCACAAAGCCTCAATAGAGATAGGACTGAAAGAGATGGTGTGGTCTTATTCCAAGGCAGAAAATAAAGGCACATGATGGTGACTCACCAACATCAAAGAGTCCAAATGTAGCACAACACCGTACAGCCGCACAATGTTCGGATGTTCAATACTGTGCATCACCGCTGCTTCCTTGAGGAACTCCGTGGAGTTTGAAGTCATACGTTCATGGCCTAGGCATTTTATGGCCACTTGTAACTGAAATATAACAAAAAATTGTATAAACCTTTATGTACAATTGTATAGGTACAATACGAGTGGTGTAACGATGTTTGGCATCGCCACACTCAATGAACTGAGGTCGGTAAACGTATCGGCTTTGGTCTGTAAGCGTGGTGATGCACTTTCCAAGGTAGACCTCATTCATACGCTCCTGCAGCGTAACTGCTGGCTGGGCGGACTCAGAACAGAACAGAAACTTTTATGTAGGTACAATACAACAATACAAATGACGTTGTATATACCTAGCTTCGCTCCGATAAATTCCAAATCTTTGGGGGTGGCCTATGTCCAGCAGTGGACTTTCTGTGGCTGACATGATGAAGGGTCCCTTCCGATCGCTTATGCAAATAATCTTCGCTACAGTTGCCAAAAACGTTAACGTAGAAATTCCTCAAAGATAAACTATTGACATTCATCAAAAGCCAAAATTTTGTAATTATAGTAATTTTGCCCGTCTTGCGTGGGGAGTAATAAAATTACTCCCCACGCAAGACGGGCCCATGATGATGCGGCCATTTTGGAGTCCTCCGAAATCCGCGAAAGCAAAAAAAAACTTACTCGCTGGCTGCCAGTGTTCCAAGTCCCTTGTTGCACAACCCCAAACTGTCCCATGCCAAGTTCCTTATTGATAGTGATATCTTCAATGGATATGATGTGCTTGGTAGGAACCTTGACGCTGCTCTCGCAGAACGGTTGGAACTCCAAGGGTAATGAGCAGTGGCCTTGTGAAAACTGAAAAAAGCCATGACACGTCTTACTCACCTTTAATTTAAAACAGATTATACAAATTCTTGTGTTAACCATGGTTGATAATTACTTTACATACATACTATCACGTCTTTATTCCTAATGGGGCAGACAGAGCATTTTGGGTCTTGCGGCTCTAAGCAGACAGAGCCCTGGGCCGCAAGACTCAAAGGCCACTTTTAGTGTGATGATGGGCGAGAGGGTGGAAAAAGAAATCAAAAAGGTGATGGGTTGCTAGCCGCATCGCCTATTTACATGATTTGCATTTTCGCCCATTCCCTCGATCGGCTTCTACGATCTGCGCGGGAAGAGAAGCAGCTAGTACATTCCGAGATTTTTCTTTTCTTCCATACCAGCAAGGAATGCATTGATTGCATTAATTGTCAAAAAAATATTAAAATTAGTTGCACTACGATCTGCGCGGGAAGAGAAGCAGCTAGTACATTCCGAGATTTTTCTTTTCTTCCAAACCAGCAAGGAATGCATTGATTGCATTAATTGTCAAAAAAATATTAAAATTAGTTGCAGAAGTGTATTTTACAGTTTTAATATTGTTAGGGTGATGTTAAAAATTATGAAGCCTAACATTTTTAAAATTTATTGGGTATATATGGTATATAGTCTTGGGATCAGATTCACTGATAGAATACAAAACTGTAAGAAAAGGAATAATTGAATTGTGAAAAAAATTCACAAAAATATACCCATTTTTGTGAATTTTTTTATTAGACTAAATTCCCAAATTTCTAATAAATGTTTAACCTAATGACCTTACTACAAGCCGCGCTGATTCCCTCCCGGTTTCACGGCCGCCACCCACTAGTCGCCCGGTAACGGGCAGTGATAATAAAATGAAGATTTTAGGTATAAATTTGTCGGCTGATATCTTTGATTTTTACTATAAGCGAGGGTATAGTAACAGAATACGTATTTTTAATTTCGCATACAGAGTACATTCTTTGAATATAGCTAGGAGGTTCATAATGGTCCTGTATGTATACTATGCGCAGATAAGGATAGGATATTTATATAATCTTTTTATGTGTTACTTATCTTAGGTGCAACTTAACACATTACTGGACACACTACGTCTATAGAACGTAGATCAATTTGTTCTTTCTATTGTGTCTGGCTGAGTGTCAAGCAATGTGTTAATTTTTCAAAAATAAGACCTTTTTATCTATGCCCAGCATATCATTTTTCTATCACAATCAGCATTTTTTTTTTTTTATTATCATAGGATATTTATAATATCTCTTAATAATAGTCACTTTGTTTTGTTTTGCACAAATGTTGACGTCAAATCGTTACTTGCAGCTAAGTTTATGCCGCTTCCTAGGCGCAAGTGCAGAAGAAGCGGCAACAAACTGCACTGCACGTTTTCTCCAAAGACGTCAACTAACAAACTAAAAACTTAAAATTAGTTATTTAGATGGACAGAGATTACATTGTTTATTATGTCATAATTAAATTGAATTATAAGAATTACGAAATTTAAAATAATGTCAATTTGTAAATTTAGTATGTACTTTCTCGAGTATCTCAATTTTTTTTAAATGAGATAAAAAATAAAATAGAAATAACAAATAAATATGAATAACTCATATGTATTCTCGAGGAGTTGAGTTTTTTATTACTGTCAAGCTGTCTAGACTAGCGATTAATTATAATGTCTAAGGTTTCTGCTCGAGAATTTTCGAGGCGAGAATTCTGGAGTCACTCTAGACACCCTAGACATAAAATTAAAAAAAAAAGGATAAATAAAAGTAAAAAAGACTTGTTCAAAATATACTTACTGGATCATGTTTTTTATTTGCGCTTAAGAGTTTTCTTATTTTAGATATGTAAGGATTTGGAAAGTACTTGGAATAGATCTTTTTGTAACGCCTCTGTTCAGGTTTAGAAAGTCCAATCTGACCGAGGTCTTCAGTTACCACAAATTTTAGCTGAGAGAGTTTGGTGACTTTCAATATATCTCTGTAACAAACAATGAGATAAAATATAAAATTAAAAGTATAATGATAACTTCTTAGCTGTAAGAGATGACACAAAATTAAATAAAGACACTATCAAAATAAAAAGTAATATAAAAAACATAAAAGCAAAGTAACAAAACAATATTATAATAAATAAATGGTTTTTTTTGCGACGCATCGTCAAATAATAACATTGATAACTTTATTTAGGCTTTTTCTAAGATAAGTTTTAAATTAAGCATAGGCCCATTACAAACGGAGCTATAATGTAAATTAATAGAATATCAACTAAATTAAGTTACTGTAACGGTTTCTTAGTAACACCACAAAACCTTTGCGACTGCGGTGCCATTCAGTCGATGGACCACCTTTTGTCATGTTGGAGCTGCCCTACGTCATGTACCATAGAGGACCTTAATAAAGCTAACGACAGAGGGATCGCCGTGGCCACATACTGGTCACAGGTGATTTGAAATTGAAGCTACAGTGTAACCATTTCGACTCGATAAGAAGAAGAAGTAACACCAGTGCATTTAAACCATAATTCTATAATTTTTACTGTGAAAAAGTTTACATAACAAAAAATTTGGCGCTGAATATGCTGATGTAAACATATGAAATATTTTCAATACTATTTTGTCGGTGTTATAGCTTTGCGTGTCACAAGTGGCAAGTATTGAAAAAAAAATAACATTAAGCCAAACAATAAGAAGAATGCACAAGTCATAGAAGTACAATTTATAAAAAAAATACTTAATTGAATTGAATTGAAAGACATTTATTTGTTGCTATAACACACATACTTACAAAAAACAGACAAACATAGTAAAAAAAATACACAAAATAATAATTTAAATGTGTGTGCTACAGCACATATACATTTACATTTTTTATAGCAAAGCATCAAATTAAAACAACAAAAAATCAACCCTGTTTTAATACAATATCTTTATATGTATACCTACATGCATAACTACTAAGGTATTTTAAATATTCCATACCCTATATAAAAATGTAGATACACATAATCATAATTATATGTGTAAATATGAGTTAAATGTCCTACTTGTCTTATATTTCATCATCATCATTATTTAGCTGCAGGAAATTCACTGATAGACATAAATCCTCCCAAGAATTTTCAAAATATCAGTAATCAATTCAGAAGTTTTTATAAATCTTGATTGCAGCCCCTAAGCTGTCGCATGGATTGTTAAAACCAGATAAAGTTTATATTTAATGATAAATAATGCCATCTTGCTCTTAATTAAAAAGAGTGGGATAGTTTTTATTGATAGCGCTCGATAAACACTGTCGCCATGCTACAGGGGTTGGTTTTATTTGTAAGTCTAAATACTCCACAATCGCAGAAGCATTTTGTTTGAGAATAGCCTAAAGATTTTTGCAAAATAAGCATTGACTTGACAGTTAAACTGAAAGCTGCTGAATATAGGCCTATCATCATTTCAGCCGCATGAAGTCTCCTGCTGGACATAGGCCTCTGCCAAGGATTTCCAAAATTACTGATTTAAAGCATTTTACTATACATAATACTGGATCTAGATCTATATAGGTCTATGTGGCTTTGTAAATCAGGCAAATAAAACACATGTACAAATACTTTAAATCAATCACATCGATATCAAGGTAGATAGAGGAAAATATTCAAAAGAAAACCAGATAATATCTTAAAAGTACAGATTGAAATGCATTTCTTAAGTCTGCATAACAATTACCCATAAAGGACACCTTCATTTTATGATAATTTCCTTTTAAATATTCATCGAACTGTGTTTTTTCATCTGCAACTTATTTATCGGAAATTCATCCTGTATACTTTCCTAAGCTTTAAATTTGTAATAAGTAAACTATATACACACATCTCTATTAATATTCCTTAGCGCGAAATCCACCTCCATAAAATCTTGAGCCATCGCTTTACTTCTAAATCAAGCAAAAAATGTAAGCGTCGGCAGCGAGATATGAAAAAGACAGCAGGCAGTGCATTTTTTCGAATGAACAGGTAAAACTTTGTTCGTATTTAAAGTGGCTTACCTAAATAATTCGTAATACTGTTGAAGCTCAGCTTCTTCGAGAAATTCCTTTAAATTCTCGCGATCATCACCTATATTTTCTGAAAAAATAAACAAATACAAACATACCAAAATACACAAACATAATGATCATAAGTTTTCTGTATCTTCCGCTACACTTTTATTACTCTACTCACCCATATTGAATATGCACTTTAGTGATGAAAATTATGTATGTACATATTAAATTATATTGTACGTTTTCATAAAATAAATAGGTAGAAAAAAGATAAACATAAAACAAACGTGTAGAATTTCAGTTCACGTCCACGAAAGTTTTCTTGACCACAGACCAGACAGTGACGGACGTGACGGTGCGAGCGATGACGGATGACCACAAATCAGAGTAACAGATCAAGTTTTTTTCTTAATGCATTTTCTGTTATGTAAATGGAACCAAGGCATTTTGCTCAAACTTGTATTGCCAGTCTCTATTGCTGAGTTGGAAATATTATTGGATTAATTTCATGGTGCCTGGCGCCTCTGCCTACCTACAGACAGACTGGATAAATCCTATGATCTGTGAGAAACTGAGAACAGTAGACCTCGCAAGCCCTTATGCATGCATTAATCGACGCTTTCCCCATTTCCATGTCTTTAGCAAAGCCATTTAAGATTTTTAAAACCGTCATATAGGTGCAAAAACTCGCCTGTTAACAGTCCAGAGAAAAAGTAAAAAATATATTTACCAGTTCCAGAAAATTACAATACTATTAAAGCCCCCTCACATGCTGACCCCTTTAAGTTTACTTATATTATCGGATGATAAAGTTTCTTCTTCGTCTAAGCGCGTTCCCAGTTGCATCCTCAGCTGTGCTGCTTCGGAGCCGCTTCGGGGTGCGCTTTCCCGCTTATTCTTCTCCAATAAGGAATACGAGTATGCATGTAATACCAATCCGGCTCATATTTTTATTTTACAATTTCTAATTATACGTTACCACGCCTAGTTAATTATTTTTCTGATTGTCTCTTATTTGGATAAGAAATAAATTATTGAAAATATGCACATATTGCGCGGGGACTTTTGACAAACAAAAGGGAAATGACGACAAAGTTTACAAAAGGGAAATGACAAGTTCGGGTGCGTTCGGTAGGACTGTCCGTCCATGTAGTTTGACTATCGATGACATTCGAAATGTATGTACTTTTATATAGAGGTTTAACCTCAGAACAGGGTTTAACAAACATCACTGGCTGATAATATCGAAAGTACCCAAAAAAGAAAAACATGACAGCTTCTGTCTCTAGCGGATATTGTAGACTTTGATGTCATATTTTAAAATGGCGTGTTTTAGTTGTTATAAATCTACTTGCTATTTGTCAGCGACGTACAAGATATAAATATGAAATAAGGATGATTTAGGCGATTATCACACTGCCACGCATCACACTGCATGTTGCGTTTTCTGGATGCGTTTTCTGTGTGTTAGACTGTGCGTGTTTTCTATACAAACGGAGGTACTTACAAGCAACGTTAGAACACGCGTTCACGCACTACGCTGCGTGGTGCGGGGCAATGTGAAAATCGCCTTACTGATTATATTTTAAAAATCAGAATTATAAAACATATATAAACATGAAACACATAACTGAGAATTAAGAAATTGTAAATAATTGACTGCCTTCATAGTACAAACCGATGAGAACTGTAGATTTCACTAGAAAGAGATGCACTCATAAGACAGACAAGGAAATAGAGAAAACAGAACCGTGTGCAAAAATGTAGTGGTGAGCGCAGTAAGTTTTTAATGTGTGAAATAATTCGAATATTATGATTGGCTTGATTTTTGCTGAATTTTACAAACTAGACAGCCTAAAACTGTATAAATCAAGTCACGGTTTGTATGGAGGCATTCAGTTTACCTCAAGCAGTCCAGTGATAACAAGTAGTGAATAGTAGTAGTGAATAGTAATAGTGAACAGTTATAACAAGTAGTCATAGTGAACAGTCATAGTGATAATAAGTAGTTATAGTGATGTAATAAAGTGGTGAAATAAGTGAAAGGTTTAGTGATTTTATTTCAAGTAAGGAAAATCCCTGAAGGTCTATGTTTTTATTTTCTTTTATTTTTTGACATTATTTTTTCTATTGACTTTAAAATCTGTGATTACTTGTGTGATATTTAATGTGAATGTGCAATAAAGTATAATCCACTCTGGATTATATAGACTCTTGAACACCTGAGCTAGGCCTTCTGCCTCCCTCACAAGCCTGCTGGCCCGACCCCACATATACAGTCCACTTAAGTCGTCGCTGCGCGGACGACCCTGGCAGGGCTCTGAGCGCCGCCACGCTGCCGCAGCATACAGCTACGCCGCCGCTGCACTCGCTGCCGCCGCACGCTGCCACGCTGCTGCTGCACCCGCCGCCGCAGCACACAGCTACGCCGCCGCTGCACTCGCTGCCGCCGCACCCTACCACGCTGCCGCTGCGTACACCGCCGCCTCACGCCGCCACACCAGCTCACTGTCCATGCCGCCAAGCCGTTGCCGCGCCGCCACGCAGTAGCACCGCCGCTAGCTCACCGCGTTGCTGCTCGCCTCACCGCGCCGCCGCCCCGGCCGCCACGCCCCGTGCCAGTTAAGGGTGCTGCACGCCACACCACCACGCTACGCCACTGCCGCGCCGCCACGCAGCAGCGTCGCCACTAGCTCGCCGCGCCGCTGCTCGCTCACCGCGCCGCCGCCCCGGCTGCCGTCGCACCCCGCGTCCTGCCCTCTGGGTCAACTACAACACGTGCAAGCACACTATTTTTAATATTTATTTTATACACCATATACATGTTTTTCGGCACTGATTTATTTTTTGCGGCTATTTCTCGACGAGGACTATCGATTAAAAATATAAAAAAAAAATGCATGCATACTCTCTATTACAACATGCATGGTCACCCAAGGATGCCAAAGACCTTGCAAAATGGAGAAGAAATAGCCGGAACAGTTTAAATGATTTGGCTATAGTTTAACGACCGGCCGCCTGCTTGACGTCAACCCTCTTTGGGAATGTATTTGTGTGAAAAGTTTTACAACCGGCCGCCGCCTGACGTTAACCCTCCTTGGGAATGCAATTGTAGCACGAGATGTTTGTGCTAGTCCTTTAGTCACCTCTTACGACATCTACAGGAAGAGATGGAGTGGTCCTATTCTAACCCGGAACCACACGGATGAAAAAGTTTGTCGGGCAAAAAAGTAGCGTCTCAATATGCGTAAAAAAGCTATACATTTTTGTTTTTTTTTTTAATGGCTGAATAATGTTTTACGGCCAAGTCACACAACATTAACTATAATAATAAAGAAATCGCAGTAAGGAACCTTAGACTTGGCACGTCTTTGTCTAGATTTCATTACTTTTTAGAGATAAACAAGCAGCTCCATCGAGACTTGGCTAGTTTTTTACAGAATGTTTTTGGTGAGATTTCACTTCTTTTTGTAGAAACATGGGCATATTGATTTATTTTATTAGATTTTCTTATTTGACACAGTTTTTTCCGCTACTCTTAGTCCAATGCATTATATTTCATATTTTAGTGTAATTTATTTATTTAATTTGTGTAATGTTCGAGTAGAATAAAGTTAATCATTCGACTATTTCTTCTTGTAAACTTATGAGTATAAGTATAAAAGCTTGTCTTGTTTTCCTTTAATTTTATTTATATGCGTATTTAAAGCAGAAGGGGAGGCATTCGCCTATCAGTGGGACGCTAAAAGCTAGATTAAATTACAAGATGTGTCCCACTACGCTGGATTTTTGCAATGACATGATGAATGATTTTTTCATGTACCAATAGTAGAAGGGGGCATTACCATATTTCTAATACAGCTGAGACCAGCTGAGGGTTCTTCATCAGATACTTCAGACCTTCGATTTTTGACATCAAATAAAGCGGCCGACCAAGTTGAATATTATTGTAAAGGCGGTATGTAGATCTCTAATAGTCTGGTTGGGCTCTTGTGTTTTCTAATCAGGGTCACCAGTACTCCAGATCTTCGATTAGCCTAGTTTTTATAGTTTTCCCTTTATGTGGCCATTAAACCCTAACTCTGTACCGAATTTCAGCTCTCTGAGTTTATGGGAAGTACTAGTTCTATTCTGATGATCATGAGTGAGTAAGTGTCATAAATGCGAAACTTTGCTTTCGCTTAACTTTGGAACTAAATGACCTACAGACTTGAAATTTTGGATTTTAAGTATGTGATTATAGCTTACTGGATGCGCAAATTTCTGCGTTCTGGTCTTATCCAGACGTTCCCAAATAGGGGCCTGAAAATGCGGCGAAATGGTTCCAGTAAAGGATGGTACGGCAGTGTTTGCTTCGCGCTTGATTTGGCGGGGGCACTGCCGTGCCCTCAGATAAAAAGAAAAGAAAGACTTATACAAAAGCAGACTTATCCAGGAAGGGATAGGGTAGGGGGAGAGTCGGGCACATGCCCGGGCATTTAAGGCAAATTGGGTGGATAAATTCCTTCCCTTGGGCATTTATCTGGGGATTTTTTAACACATCATTTATTAATTATATTTGACCGAGCGAGCGAAGCGTTTCTATTTGGAGATTGGATAAAAATGCTTTTGTCCGTCTGGCACACAAGTTCCTTTATTTTTTGTTGATATTGAATTTTGATTGGGGGATGAATAGGGGGAATAGGGGGAAGTTTCCTGTAGCATTCTATTTCACAGATTTAATTGAAATGGCTTTGCTATGTCAAGGGAATGGGGATAGTTGTTATCTCGTTAAAGTTACTAGCCCACCGCCTATCTCTATCTATCTACTAACATACGAATGAAGTGATGCTCTCCATAACCAAAATCTTAGAAAACATTTCCAAGAATTCATATAAAAAAAAACACTATTTTGACATTTTATCACCCAAATATTTTGAAGTGGCAACATTTTCATTCACTTTGCAAATATGGCGTAGGATTGTACAAAATGCAGTGCGAGATAATTTGATAAACTTGTCAATTCTGAATTTTATTAAAAAGACATGCACTTTTAGGATAAGTCTTTTTGCATCGTTTACAGTGAGATAACAGGTTTAAAAGTGAAATGTGAATTTAACGCAATGTAGGTACATACTACAACTGGGAATTGTAATATCTAACAAAATAATTTTCTCGACTTGCTGCTTTACCAATAATTCGTTTGTTTTTTTTTATGAAAAGCGACACTGTTTAAATATTTGCGGTCTTCATTTGTCGAGAGAAAATTATATGCGTACAGTAAACAACAACAGTTTTGTCAAGACAGATTTTTCCTGTAATTTTCGGCAATAAAATGGTTAATTATTTAGAAAAAGCTAGGTGTATTGAAGTCACAATGTTTTGTTATGCATGTCTTAGTTATTTAATTTATGTAGGTAATTTACTAGAATGTACTACTGATCTAGAGTTATTTCTTTTTGATGTATGTAGTAATAAATTGTGATAATTTATGGACATTAAGTTAACTTGAAGAGAAGAGGACCTCGGAAGACAACTGCTCATTGTTCCCTGTGGCAGCCTCCATCAACTATGGTAAGTAATTTTAAATTTAATCTTTTTTAAATTTGTTACTGTGTTTCTTTTGTATTTGTTTTATGTAATTCTTAACAAGAAAGTTTTGATTTCTCTATTTATTGAGGCCATAAACAAATAAACATTTTAGAATTTTTATTTAAAGAATTTTATATATTTATCACATGGTGTCCACCATTTCTATAATAATAAGTAAAAAATATACCTACTCAATAATATTTTCTAATGCAATAAAGTGCTCAAGATCAGTACCATGGTCAGAAGAAATCGAGATTCAGTGCTACAAGCCTTGGTCTTCACAATGATTTGTTGCCATTTAGGTTTATCTCTAGCAAGCTTCGGACATAGCGGTTTAATCACTGGTTGGTAAGACAATCTGGTTACTCTTTTCATTGAAGACTTCACTACAATATTCTTTTTAATATGAAAGTTGATTTGACTATTGATGAGGTCTTTTGTATCCGGGCTTGGGACTTGCTGTGCTATCGAATAGCACAGAGTTCATGAATGTAATGGAAAATATAGACATCCACGTAGTGGTTACAACATAAAATCTACTTGCTATGATGGTAATGGTTCTGGCACTTTCTTCTCTTTTTCATAAGCTCTTTGGTGTTGTTGTTTGACCATTGTCATGCATATCATCTTTATAGAAGCGAATGATGCAAAAAGCACCGTGAACTCTGAATATGGTTAAAAAAAAACAATGAAAATACAAGTGTGTTTCAAACCCATAAATAAGACTCATTGCAATGGATGTCTAGGTATCTATACGAAAATGTGCTGAGTTCTGATGTGAGCTAAATTAAACCATATCCCTAGCTACATTGAGTAGATATTTCTTTTTTTGAATTTCTTTGCTGAGTGAGACTTCTATACGTTAGTATCATTTATTCTGTGATAATACTACATTATTTGGTAATGTTATATTCAATTTAATATTAGATGATAAAAAAATTTACTCGTTATGTATCTTCATCTCATAAAACTTTTACATTTTGGCAAAAAAATCTTACTGAGATACAACCTGTAAAAGTGAACATCCAGACAGCCAGACAAACATTCATAAGCTTTTTAACCCAAGCTGAAAAGGGCACACTTCGCTTATGCAACGCTGTTACTGAGGTAGGCAAAAAAGAACTAAAATGATTTCAGACCTAAAAGATCCAACCAAATCTAGTCAATTTAGCTCCTCTTGCCGCTTGCCCTGTATACTGTTATCTACTCTTCTTCATTTAAGGGAGATCCCGGTAGTATCCTTATGTGCTTTGGAGCCCATTGTGCGCTTTCTGTTTTTTCTTCTCCAAATATAATTTGCCAGTCAATGGTCACCCTCGGATGCTGGAGACCATGCAAAATGAAGACGAAATAGCCCAAATAGTTAAAGCCACTTGACTATAGTTTTTCAACTGGTTGCATGTCTGACGTCAATCGTCCTTAGGAATTAATTTATAAGAAAAGTTTTTTAAGTAGTCGACGTCTGACTCGTATTGATTAGAAATGCACTTGAAGCACGTGATGAGTGCTTGAACTTTAGTCGCGTCTTACGCCATCCACACAAAGACATGGAGTAGTCCTATCCTAAGCCAGAAACCACACTGCACTCTTGCCCTTAATAATAGGGCAAGAATCATGTGATTTGACTCTTGACCTATTATTAAAGAGCAAGGCAAAAATTACAGGCATGATTGGCCCTATGTACAGTATAGGCATATGCATCATGCATATTTTTTAATATTTAGTTACCAGCCATTTGTCATTATAACATAAGTATATTTCTGTATTAAATTAAAATAAAGAATACATTTGATTACCAAGTTATTGTGTGGTACTTGTCAACAAGATATCTGCTGTATGTAACATTAATGCATCACAATAGGACATTATAATGCAACCTCAGAACCAAGGGTGAAAGATGATTCTCATCATGTCGATCAACTGTTTTTAGGATACCATATAATCGTACATTGGTTGAAAAAAAAAACAAAGCGTGTAATTTCCAGCTGATTCTCCACTTCCCACTATTGTGTGGGGTGGTCACTTTTCCACTTAACTCTGTCTCTAACCAAATTGACTTTTACTCCCTTCCTACATGTACCTTCCTACATGTACCTTCCTTTCGAATTCTATCCACCGTTTCTTATTTTTAGGGTTCCGTACCCAAAGGGTGCAAACGGTACCCTATTACTGAGACTCCGCTGTCTGTCCGTCTGTCACAGGGCTCTATCTCTTGAACCGTAATAGCTAGACACTTGAGATTTTCATCGATTATGTATTACTATGGCCGCTATAACAACAAATACTAAAAATAAAAAAAAGTTAAAAATTAAAGGGGGTCGCCATACAAGAAACGTGTTTTTTTACCGTTTTTAATTCTATCTTTATAATGGCATAAACTAGATACTTGAAATTTTCACTAATTATGTATTACTATGACCACTATAACAACAAATACTAAAAATAAGATAAAGTTAAAAATTAAAGGGGGTCGTCATACAAGAAACGTTTTAAAACATTGTACGGTGGCACGGAACCCTTCATATACGAGTCCGACTCGCACTTGCCCGTTTATTTTTATATTAGCTGTTTGTGTCCCACTGCTGGGCAAAAGCCTCCCCTCCCTGCTTCCAAAATTCTCTATTCTGGGTCTTTTTCCTCCTCATCAACCATGAGAGTCAAAATGGCGGGTGCACCACAGTGAATTGAATTATACCAATGACCAAAAAAAAAAATTACCTGAAATGTACTCCCTGTCGTCACTTTTGAAGTCGTCTAAGCATCTTGTTCTAGGCCTTCCTCTCTTGCTTATTATTTATAAGAATTTATAACAGTATTTTATCTTTATGTTTAATGCATTTTTAAGTTGTTAGAAAATGTTTGTAAACATTTCTAACAGCAGTGTGGGAGCACCATTACGCAACCCGGGGCGTAATCTGCTCTTGGGTCGGTGGCCACAGGTGGTAATTATATAAAATATCTCGAACTCTTGGTGATATAAGACTCGTGCTTCTCGTAGTTATCGGAAATCATAAAAACGTATTCAATACCTTTAACATTTCCAAGCGAAATGTCAACCCTATTTACTATTATTACTTGTATTTTCATCGTAGAAATACGATTTATCCTGAATGGTATTTCATAAGATTACATCAATTTTCTACCAATTACACTCTGTCGAAGTCGTTTATGAAGGCTACTTATGACAGCACATATACCTAACCTTTTAAGTTGCGTTTGGGTTGCTTATTATCATGTATGAAGAGAAAAATTAACAAAATGCTGATATTTTATTCCATGAATACGGATGTGGAATGACTGAAATTATTCAGTGAAAACATTTTTCTTTACTTTTGTTTGAGGCCCATTTACTTCTTCGAATATTCTTTTTTCTGCAAATATACCTCGTCGGGATGGTGAAAGCTTCGCCCATCGTTTCATCGTTTCTGGTTTCAACGGCCCGGCACTCCAGCAGGAGGTAGCTTGCAGAGTTACTTGAGCCTCCTTCGAATATAGATTCCCTACAAGAGTAAATGTCTTCTTTATCTTGCCGGGTTCTCAGATGCATCCTTAGCTGCTTTAGAGCCCGGGATACGCTTTTTCCTCAAACTATGATGCACCTTGTAGGCTTTTTATAGGGTTAAAAAAAAACCACCATGAACAAAAAGAGAATAGTAGTCGTAGCTTGCAGAAAGGGGCTGAGTCTCGTGTGTGTATTAGGGTCTAGACAAACGGACTGCATTTCGACTGCACGCCAAGTGCATAATTGCAGTTGAGATGCAGTTGACACGACTGCAATCACACTGCAATGTTGCAGTTGGTGCGCACGGCGCGGTCCGCTTGCAGCCGGCGTGCAGTTCTGCCGACCGTACTCCGACTGCGCGGTTGTTTTGCAGTCCTATTGCAAAACAACCGTCGGCTAGCGTGCGTCTGTATTGAGCCTTACATTTTTTTTACTTCTAATTTAATTTATGCGCATGATATATAAACAATTGGAAGATTGACGTATCTCTGCTCCTACCAGAAATAATTTGTTTTATAGCCGTCTCATTATTTGACTGAAGCCAAGAAACTATTCTACATTGTGTGTTTGCATCTACATGCATGTCGTATAATAACACATGTACTTATACTAAATATATTTCTATAACTAAGTTCAATTTTCTTTTTCTTTTGGTACGTTCTCGCCATATACCTACATAGGTACAATCATCACGTAGCATTAGATAGATCTTGTTTTTATGGGGGTATTTCAGTTCACACACACATAAACGTCTTTATCCCTATTGGGGCAGACAGAGCATTTTGGGTTTTACGGCTCTAAACAGACATACTCGTAGCCCAGTGCCGCAAGATCAAAAGCTACTCTCAGCGTCATGGCGGGCGAGAAAGTGAGGAGCGCAGCAAAAAGGATTTGTTCATGACACTCGAAAATAAACTTTAAGCTATTGGTATAAAGTGCATAAATTTTTGAACATGACAAATGCACTTTGCAATAGCCGCATGCACTTTATATCAATAGTTTAAAGTTTATTTTCAAGTGTCATAAACAAATCTTCTTTGCTACGCTCCTCTTGGTCTGCGCTGACCCTAACATGATTTGCATTTTCGCCCATTCCCTTGGTCATTTCATTAGTTTGAAAAACTTTTTCTACCTAATAAATAGTAAAATTGGATTTTTTTTCATCCCAATACAATCTCTTCCTCATTTTGCTGCGTTCCCGGTTACATTCTAAACTGTGCTGCATGGAAGCTAGGTGCGCTTTTCCATCTCATATATGTTTTTATAAAAAAAAAGTAATGTACTTCATTATCACCATCATAATAATCAGCCACTTCTGGTCTAGTATTGGACAAACGACTCTTCCATTTCTATCCATGTCTGTTTCTCCTTCGCATTCCTTTTTCACAACTTGCCAGCCACCTTTGTTAAATCGTCTTCCCAAGGAGATTTTAGTTTTTTCTGGGTTTCGATGACCCTTCGTCGACGCCGGTTGGATATTAACTTTCTCCATCGATTGTCTGTGCAATCTTAATTGTTGTTGTTGTAATGTACTAAGCTACTTATAAATTATCGTGAACTTCAAGCGCTCATTAAACAACAATGTTAAAATCAACGATTACGCGGTAATCTGGCTATCAGTAGAGTGCTTAGTTCCACAAATTAGTTTATGTCTGGTAACCTAGGCGACCCGACGTGTGACCGAAAACTTGCAAAGTACAATCAGCAGAGAAAATTATATATAACTTCGAATTAACATTCACCACCACCGCAGATCTGTATTGATCATCTGAGTGAGACTACCGCTGTGGTCAAATGGCAAATGACTTGGCTGAAATTCCCATTCGCCCACTGGCTGATGATAGAAATCGAAATTAGCTTTGCCCATGATGCTAAATGGGGATTTACTCGAGAGTCGTGGGGACCTGTTGGATTTTGAAGATTAGATGATAATAATAAAAGATTATATAATGTGTTCCTTTTCACCGGTGGGGAAAGCGTCTACAGGTTTTTAAAATAACAATTACATGGAAATACACAAGCGCGTGTTTTTTATATATAAGACTAGCTGTGCCCGCGACTTCGTTCGCGTGGTTGTCGGAACGTAATGTTATATAGCAAGCTCTTCCTCTATAAATGGACTACCCAACAAAAAAAGAATTTTTTAAATCGGACCATTTGTTCCTGAGATTAGCGCGTTTAAACAAACAAACAAACAAAAAAACTCTTCCGCTTTATAATATTAGTATAGATTTAGCTTGATGTTCTAGTCATGCTTGTCCAAAATCTGACGATTATTTGGAGGGGTATTCTTAATCCGACGATTTGAAAAGATTTTGATATAAAAACTATTCCGAAACCGTCTGTAAAAGCTTTTATTGTGAGACCAAAGTACTAGTCAAGACAAATCAAATGAGCTCAAAAATGATAGGTTGTCGTCGTTTCATTACTGAGTTCCCATGGCTACCTCCCGGCTCCACCATTAGTTTACCAATATGATATCGTTATATTGTACTGTCATCCTGACATGACGCGACTGCATGTTTATCTGACGCGCTCGAGTAAAGCCCAAAATCTCCTCTTGTGTACACTAGCTAGTAGTATTTGTACTACAAGTGTCAAGTGGGACCAAAACATTTGTCACTGCGTGGAAACTACGTCACCGGCGCCGGAATAACTATCGTCTTTAATTTTAAAATTCACAGACATAAGATACACTACCTACTTTACTTTTATTTCTTTATTCCACAGCTCCTCTGAGCTTTACGACCTAATTTTATTATACACTTCCTATTTTTATAGCAAACTATCACGCTTAGGGTAAATTTTATAATGATGATAAACTTTATTATCTTGGTTTTATATGATAATAATGCATTTATAATAAGCAATGATCTGCCTAAGCTTTCAATCTGGTAAGGAAACAAAATGTAATTAAGTTTCACGTACCGGTTGCTTCTCCCGCGCAAATCATAAAAGTAGTTCGATGATACAGGCGTGTCATCGAGTAGCCAGAGGATTTGGCCTACACTCTACACGCTGGCCAGACGGGTTGGAGATGTCTTAAAGCTTTATTTAGCTTGTGTTTCTTAAGTCCCCTTCTACGACATTTACGGGAAGACTTTGAAATTGTTCTATTCTCCTCTGCCGGAAACAACACGGCGTACGTGGCATTTGGATCTGTTTATCTTTAGTTCTGTCTATCCGGATCGTATCGTTATAAGTGGGAAAGGGGGGAAAATATCTAAGAACGAAACCAATGTTAGCCAGATCGGTTTTTAACCATCGACGCATTAAATGTCTGTGCCATCGTACCTCCCAAAATAATATAAGGTAATATTTTGATATTTTTCTATTTCAAAATTAATGGAGTTTTCTTTGCTATAATCCAAAATTTTAGAGTCTGCTAATAAATGAAATTCATGTCTGCAATGTAATTTAAATTAAAACAGGTGCACATCTGGGAGTGCACGTATTTCACTATGTGTTTGTGATTGTGTGCACCCGGGCTTTGCACCTCCCTTTTTATTGTTCCGGCGTCCTTTCAAGGAACTCATATAGTTTCGGTATGTCCGTCTGGCCATTCACGGCTTAGCTTAGAGACTATTAGCCTATTAGCTCTGCTGCTATTTTTGTATGGATATATTACATCTAGTAAGACATGAGGCATCTCCACTTAACTCCACCGACAAGAGCAAGTTCTTAAGTAAAAAGAAGAATATTACGTACGCTGAAAAAGTGGTAAAATAAAACAATTTGTTTTTAGGTTAGCTTCCTATACATATATGTATAGGGATGATATTTTTATTCACGTGCGAGATACCCCATAGTGAGGAATATTGCTGGATTTGGGGGCTTGTAAAGACAAGTTTTAGATGAAGTGGCCCCTTTGCGAAATATTAAACTAATTCTTATTCGAGTTAAGCTTTCCCTCCATTCTAAAAGCTAAACTGTTAGTTTAAAAATCTAAAAAACGTTTTGGTAGTTTCTATTGAGCTTTTAATGAAAACTATTACGCCTAAGTTAGTTTTGTTAGTTTAAGAGTTACAGCCACTAACTCATAAAATATAAAAAAGTTTAAAATTTTATTTTGTTTTTATTGTTATTTTTATTATGTGTATTATGTGTTACCCAAAAAACTTTCCAATCAACCCAAAGGTTTGACTGTTAGATAATGCTTTTAGCCTTAAGTCCGCCTGTTGTACTATTACATTTGTATGTGTGTACAATAAAGAGTAAATAAATAAATAAAAAATAAAACTATTTGAAAAATTTCGTACAATCTATACTAATATTATAAAGCGGAAGAGTTTGTTTGTTTGTTTGTTTAAACGCGCTAATCTCAGGAACTAATGGTCCGATTTGAAAAATTCTTTTATTGTTGGGTAGTCCATTTATAGAGAAAGGCTTTAGGCTATATAACATTCCGACAACCACGCGAACGAAGTCGCGGGCACAGCTAGTATATATATATATAATTCTTTAAAAAAATAATTTAAAACCTTGTGTCAAATGGGTAGTAAACATGTAAAATTAGAGCCCTTGTCGTGTAACTTCCGAGCTGTACTGTGAGCGTGTCCTGACTCGCACCAGGCCAGTAAGTCGTTGAACCGACCAAAGACGAACCTTTTTAACCGACTTCAAAAAAAGGAGGAGGTTATGATTGAATGATTCTTTTTTATTTGAAAGCCTTTACTACCAAGTTTGTCCCATTTTAATTTGGTGAAGATATGACGAAGAACTTTGGAGATATGGAAGAAGCACTTTAAAAAAAATTCGTTGTTTTTTTTTTGGTTAAAAATTGAATTATTATGAGGACGTTGTTAGCATTTTTTTTCACGCCACCATTCTATGAAGCTGCGTCCTTTGCACCTGAATACTTAGAAACACCACCTGAGTCCTTCAGGTTATATATATATATATATCAATGGGGGTATTATCAATACACAAGTGCCGAGGTCTACTTGAGTAGCTATTTAACCTGTTAGGTATAACAACGTGATTCTATTCTTCCCACCAAACTGCACGTGAGTCAAATGATATCATCACTTTGTATGTCTTTCACTCGTAGACTCGTAGACAAGACAATTGAATGGGTTTGCCATTAAGGCCTGTAGCACTATTACCTATGCCGCTCGTATTGCCCGACTCGGCCAGAAGGAAGGTTATGTTTTTCTTGTGTATGTACATATGCATATTTCTTTGGCACAACTTGGTGGATTTTCGCTTGAGAAGTGTCGTTAGATTCGTATAATTGTCAGAGTGACACTAGGCATATTACAAAAATATTTAAAAAAAATGGAGGATTCTTGGCGCCATAAGTATCGTCCTCTTTATTTTTTATTTAAAACTTAGCAAATAGGGTATCAAAATAAAGAATTTTATAAAAGTATTACAAAAATATATACAACGTATGTACTGTAGGTATTTAAATGTAATTTGGAATGAGAAATTCTAAAAAACAACATATCCTAACCTTATCCGACCGTGTTCCTGGTTACATCCTAGGCATATTGCTGTTGAAAGTATATTTTTTAGGGCAGTTATTGAGTTAGAAGAATTTTCACCCAATAGGAATTTTTTTATTTATTGCTTGTTTGAAATAAAATATTATTGTCTTCGATAAAAAAATCTTACCTTGCTATTGTGAATCTCGATACTTATATGTATTTCAAATTGCTTAATGAACTACTGAATCCCACGTAATTTAAAATCCTTATTTAGATAAAACTAATTTTAAAGATTTTATTATTAAATAATTTAATATCTTTTTTTAGAAGTAACAAGTTTCGGAAAAGATTTTGAGAGTAACCAACTTACTTCTGTTAATATTGCAATTTTGCAAAGAAAAAAATATTCATTTAAAATTACATCACGCAGGCGACAAGGCCTTTAAAGCCCGCGCTTGAACAATAGACTCTACGTACCACCACTTTACTACTGTTATTTCTAAATTGTGATTTGCATGCATATAAGATATGAGGCACCTGCCAAGAGTATGTGCGTAAGCAATTTTTTTTCATCTGGGAGTTATATTATTAACAATATATTTTCAACAAAGTAAAACAAAAAAAAAAGCTGCCGTCCTCCATCATACTCGTATTAGTCGGATATGGATAACGAAGAAACTTCAGTAGTTATACCTTCCAGGGATTTGATTTATTATTTTTGACATTTGACGCATAGGAATTGGGTAAGTATACAAGTTTTTGCGATTATTAATAAAAGTTAAATTTTTACTAACAACTTTATGAATGTCAGTCTTGTTTTTTGGTACTGTTTTTTTACATCTATTGAATTGTCAAAACAATATTTCTAATTTTAAATATTTTATTTAAAATGTATTTTGAGAAACAATATTGTAAAATTAATTAATGTCAAAATATAGTAACTCGATATATTTGAATAAGTGAAGATGTAAAATGGAATGGGTTTTGGAATACAAATCCGATATCATTTTAATTTGCGAAGCGTAAGTGCCAAAACCCCTGAGCCCAAATAATTGCGGGCAAAATAACAGTCATGAGCCCGAGCTCTATGTTTGAATCACATACACATCTACATATACAGTTCGAATCATTTCCACAAAATGTTTTATTACGATTTTAATTCGAAGATAAATTTATAGGTAAGAAATTAAAACATCGATCCTCACCATTACCAGCAGGGAATAAACATAGAATTCATATTACGACCACGATTTCATAGCGGAATCGAGTGTGTCTTGGAAACTCTTTGATTTCATCATAAATAATTTATGTTCGATGCATATTCGTACTTACGTATAAACTTGTATAATATTTGTATGTATAAAATTTGTGATTGTACATATTAACTACCAGTCAATTGAATTTGCTTTAATGATATTGTCATTGTTCAAAGTAAAATGTTATGTAAATGTTACGCGAATACGGAATTATAAAAATGAGAAGTTAAATGCTAAATCACATTACTATGGACAATAACGCGAAGATAACGGCAACTTGCGAGCTTGTTCCACAACTTTCCTGTGTTTTTACCTCAAATCCATTTAGATAGTATCTTAGTTCAGAAGCTCTGAACGCAAGCCGCTGTGTTCAAGGCCTGCACAGGGCACAGAGTAATAATATAGCACAGGGCACGGGCACCCTGGGGGGCGGCAGTAAAGACAGCGTTTGACTGTTATTTGTGTCAAGTGGTATGGCTGTATCGTTAAACTGATTAGAATGTTAATCAAATAATACAAAAGGGCCAGGGCTTATGGGTGACAGTTGAAAGTCCTTTCATTCATTTGTTAATCGAATCCGGTTGGTTAAGGCTAATGAGGTCAGTGGGATAAAACATTGTGGTGTAATGTGCCCCATGGTGGTCACGTGCATTAGACTTAAAAAGTGAGACAATGATGATGAAAAAGAAGGTATTTCTTGGGCGTATCACCACGAACTTCAGTCATTTTTCCAAGTTAAGTAACCACGTGAGTGGTGTTTAAGGTGGATGGGTGACCACAAGTAGCATAAAAAATTTCTTGAGGTCCTCCGTATTTCGGTAGGCACGCAAGGCTGTCGGTACCAGCGGTTATCATTGTATGTCAATCGTCAAGCTATGTTAGATGCCTTTAGCCAGCTTGACACATCTGACACCAGTGTTGGCCATTTCTACTGCTGAAAAAAACACCGTGTGTATTGCAAAAACGAAAACACGTACGGCGCGTTTTTCAGCAGTCGAATGGTCACACGAAATAGGTAACTGATGATACGCGTCTTTGAGACATATGACAATAGTGCGCACGAACTTCTTAATAGCATTATTCCATCTATTCGTCAGTACAGTTTAGTGTAGGGGTCGCCAAATGGCGGACCGCGAGAACACAGTAACTTGAGAATAAATTATATAATATAAGAATACATTTCGATCTCGACTAACTGATAAACATCTCCAAGATATGTCAATAGCTTGCACCAATTTTACTCCAAACTTCAGACAGATTGTCCGCAACAAAAGATAACATTTTTCTTATTAGTAATATGTAAAAAAATACCTTTGTTATTTCCGTAATTACATTCGTTTAAAATAAAAATTTTCTATGAATGTTGTGTGGTCCGCGATGGTCATTTCATTTCTCAGAATGGACCTTGGGCGAAACTAATTGGTGACCCCTGGCCCCTGGTCTAGTGGGAGTGGTAATTTAGATAAACACGCGGGCCTCCAAACCCCTAGCAGTGGCCCTGCCTAAACGTATTTCAACGATATCCTGCCAAGACAAGTTACCGTTTTTGTTTGCATAACGTATTCCGAGAGTTTTTTGCGCAACCACAAGTTTCAATTTCAAGATGCTGCAGTGTGATAACGGCAAAGTTCCTAAACTTTGCCCGTCTTTGCTCCCGTATGGTATGCCAGCTTCTGAGCTCAGCGGTTCTAAATTAATTACTTACCTATGAAGTTTCAACTTGTCTTATCAGCTAGTTTTTGAAATACACGTTTACTTGCTACCCAGTCTCATCATAAGAAGGCTCAAGGTCGCAACGGGCTATGCTCGGCGTTTCTCTACGTGATCGAATCAGAAATGAAGTGATTCCAAGAATGGTGCTCACTGATATAGTCAAGCGGATTAGCTCATTGAAGTTTCAGTGGGCTTCACTTAGCGCGAAGAACCAATGGGGCAGAAAGGTTTTGGAATGGCGGCCACGTACCGGCAAGCGCAGCCTAGGGCACCCAACTACTAGGTGGTCTGACGACCTGAACAAGGTTGTCTTTGGTTTTATCATGTGGGTACCTGTGTTAAATTGATATTCCTTTCTGACTTAACCTTACTTTTGTATCGATGCAATAAGAATTAAGATTAATATTTCAGTCATTAAGATAGTCACAGCTAGTCATTGTTTTAAATATCATATTGCGTATTTTAAATACTGGTGTCATTAGTCTATCTTATGTAGATTTGTGGCTTGTATAAATCTAGTCCACCTTAGCTTTATTTCTCTAACGAGGTAGACAGAGCCGAGCTATCGTCGACTCCTAATGATGCTTTGCAAGATGGTTGAAAAAGGGAATCATCAATAGCAACGCGTGCGCGACAAGCATTCTCCGAGAAAGCGTCCTAGAGCTACGAGGTGAAAGCGCTAAGACAAATGTTTTCGCTTCCCGGGCTAATAAGTAGTGTTTTACGTCCCATACGCGTGCCGGATAGCGGACTGAAAACACCAATTTTTGCTGACACCACTTCGGCCAGAGATGATCACGTTGTTGCGTTTGCGTAAAAATAGACCTCGGGATGTGATAAAGACAGCCTCACATCTAATCATCATACTAAAGCTAATTCCTGTTATGTGAAGAGAGGAAGAGTAAATTTAAACATTGTCATCGCGTAAAACAGCCTCATGAATCAATACTAGTTTCCATTGTTAGGTATTATAAGGATAGAAGCATTCGAGATGTGGTGCTGAAGGAGACTGAAAATAAGCTTGATGGAAATTGTAAGCAATAAGAAGGTACTATAAAGAGGAGGCAAGATATAGGAAGGAATAAAAATAGAACAAGGAAGATGATTAGACATCTAATAAGACATGACGATCTCTTCAGAATAATAGTGGAAGGAAAAATAAACTAGAGACAAGGAAAAGGAAGAACGAGGATCAAGTTTTTTCAACAAGTTAAAGAAAGGATAGGGTTAAGTCCTACCATTTTTATGACATCTCCACTTAACACCACCGACAAGAGCAAGCTCTTAAATAAAAAATCTGTGGCACTCCGGGAGTGCCGACAGAAGTAAAACTTAAACGAGTTGGTGTCGGCAAAGATAATATAATTCCTAACGTAAGTGTCGGTAACGGTGTCGCGAGTTCAATGGTTTTTTTCCCCATCTCAAAACATGCCCAACGCGCCTAAAGAAGTTTTCACACTTCAAAAAGTTATTATAATTCGCCGGTTATGTGTGATTTTTGTCTTTTCACCGCCCTTGGTGAATGTATTCTACTAATTATATTATGCGGCGCTTTTGGGTCCAATACCTTTGGCTCCGTCTATGCGGTAAATAATAAAGACGTGATTATTCTTACACGAATTTCCGATTATGTTGAAACTCTCATTTCATTCATAAAAAATCTGCCCTCCTAAATCCTGAAAGTTAGAGCGAGTGAGTACCTATGCTACCAAATTAAGGAGTGAGTACAGACTTTTTTATAAATATGTAATGCGTTAGTCTCGGACCGTGTCTTGGGTTGCTATCCGACTATACCTTTTTCACTTTGCATGGTGTTCGGTCTCCTTGGTTATTAAATAAAAATAAACGTTAAATATATAAATTCTGCGTCACGCTACTTATCAATGTCATTAACTTATTATGCACAAGGCTTTTAAATGCATGCATGCAATTAATTTAAATATCGATTTGCCCTACTTTGTAGAAGACATTTGCGTCGGAACAAAAAATAAAAGGTGATGCCTGAACTGTTGCCAAAAACTATCCGAGCGGACTCCCAAAAACATTTCAATCAGATATTTTTTGCAATTAGCTAAAAGAATATTTAGCTTGACTTTATAGATTTTATTTCATTCTGACGTATTTTTTGTCATTTGTTGTCCATCAGTGGTGCAAGATATGTCTAAAGACACTTCAACATATGCCTCTTCAATTAATTTTTCATTCCCATATTCCTCCCATCCCATATAAAATTTGAACTGCACCACTTGTTATACACTTCGCACTCCTCTTTAGGTTGCCTGTAAGAGATTGTTTCGGCGATAAGGCCGTCTATTTTATCTCATATATCCTTTGAATTTTGTAATTGAAAATGTCATTTGGTGCAATAAAGTTTTTGGTTTTGTATTGTATTGTATTGATATTTGTATGGGATATAACAAAAATATGGCCCAAGAGAGGGAGACATGGAAACTACTCCACTGACAAGAACGTAGTTCTTAAATTATACATCTAGATATATTGTATTGATGGGAAATTGTGCACACAACTTCGAGGATAATAATCATAATCCCAAATCACGTATTTATTACCCTAACTAAAGGACTGTAACTAAATAAATAATAAATATATAGGGACACATCACACTGATTAAGTAGCCCCAAAGCAAGTTTTAAACTTGTGTTATGGGATACTAACTTAACGATACTATATTTTTTGATAAATACATATATAGATAAACACCCAAGACCCAGGACAATTTGAAAAAGGCCGTTTTCCAACTTGCCCTGGCTGGGGATCGAACCCAGAACTTCCAGATTAGCGGTCTAGCGTGTTAACCATTACGCCACGGAGGTCGTCAAAGATAAATAAAGGATGTATGTACCTATAAGGGTTTTGGTGATCACAAGTTTCACGTTGGGCGGCAAATGTGAATCCTGCTGCATAAATGCGAAGGACGAACTGGCCAGCCCCACACAGTTTAAAAAAACAAATACCATCGATATAGAGACGATTGATAAATAAAAAGTTTCAATCCCTACAAAAGTGACTTCAGTGCGACAAGATACCGGTACCGGGCCGGGGTCTAGTCATTATTGTAAACAGAGATATTGGAGGTAAGGCCCATTTACACGGTGCAAGTTTCTTGCCTGTTGCATACAATTAAATTGAAGCAATAGAAAACTTGCATGGTCTAAACAGAACGTCAGCCATACAAATCATTTATTGCTTCAATAAAATTGTATGCAACAGGCAAGAAACTTGCACTGTGTAAATGGGCCTGTATATATGTAGATTCCGCGATGAAGTGTCAAAAGTGTAACATGTTTTGAAACTTAGTGGTGTATATTTTTAACGCTGTACGCCAGGACGTGAATGAAGCTACTAAATCGAAAAGTCACATAAACAGAAGTCTATGTCATTAGATAATGTCATTAAAATTTTATCGTATTAAGCAGAAGACAGGCTACATTTTGACTTTTGACGTTTAGCGGAGTCTCATTCTAGCAACAGTAAATAATAAGAGGGAAAGAGACAAAAGATACTTTTAACCAAATTATCTCTATAAAAAGGCATCTTTTTGTTTTTTGATTGTAAAGAAATTGCCAAGCTTTAGATGACTTTGTTTGTAGCAGCGGTAGCGATAGACAAAGTCATCTCAAGGTAGTAGAGATAAGCTTAATTTCTGTATAACATTAATTCAGTACCCCCGGCGTAAGGTAAAAGTATTATAATAACAGATATCCTCGTTTGTTTTAAAAGGTAAACCTTTTAGCGATACGACCGTCCATTTACATGCACTATAATTTTACCTTGTTAGTAGTACAGAACATAATATAATAACCTGATGACGCACGTGCCTTTATAAGTAATACATTTTTGCTTTTTGTTCGCATAAATGACATTGTCTCATTAGATAGAACGAGTTAGTAGGATGAAGTCTGAAAAGGGTATGGATTTTTTAAATGGACGATACCGATAGTGCACTCCGGGATTCCTATACGGGGTGTAACAAAATATACTGAAACTATTTTAAGGCTGAACTTAGTCCATATTTGTGATTAAATTGAAATGAATGAATATTTTTCTAAATGTAATGTGTTATGTCATTTTTTCTGTTCATAGTTATAATAAGTAATTTTATTATTTATTTATTTATTTAAACTTTATTGCACATAAAAAAAAGTGTACAAATGGCGGACTTAACGCCTTATTATGTATTTTCATAAAATTTTTAAATGTCAGCACCATCGCATTAGGTTACCTGTAATGATTAGTGCTTGTAAGATATCAAATAAATAAAAATTAAAAAAAAACGAAATGATTTTGATAAAACACATATAATGATTTTGATGTTTCAGTCAAGCATTTTTAATTCAGAAAGTCTTTATGGAGAAAAAAGGAGGGAAATATGATAAGGTAGATAAGGTGATAGATGTACGATGAAATGTTACGTAGATACTTGCACACAAGTCAGTAGGTACCTATTTGTGACGTTTCACGGGTAAAGGTACCTAATGGACGTTGGCGCTTAGGACGTTTAGAAAAACAATTCGTACAATTACCTTAGCTTGAATAAACACAATGTCGTAAGTGCCACCGTCCATAAGGTACCTTTACCCGTATAACGTCACATTTTATCTCGTGCGCCGAGGAAACGCTCTCGCTCGGCAGAGCTTTTTGATCAAAGCTGCAGTGTAATTTTCTTTTTTTGTCTTGTCGGAATTCTCGGAATTATAATTTTATAACACAGAAACCCGTAGTAAACATTGCCTATGAATATTGTTTTTGATTTAAATCAAACATAATAAACTTTTTTTTTTTTTTCATTATATGGCAAATACCCTATGATCACATCAGATGTGGTCTGCCCAGATCAATGCATAATCAGCGTTTAACGATATAAAAAGCTAAACGCTTGGCTACTTCATGATATGTTCAAACATTAGTGAACATATCGTAAAATCCACCGTTAGAGGCTGATATTAGGGTATTTTATTTTTGTGATGTGCATCATGGCGGCGGACAAATATTCCGATTAAAAAGCGAGGATAAAAATGAAGTGTAATGTTGTTACGACACAAAACTTGCATTTTAAGAAAGTCACACAAAAACCATGTTATGAGTCATATCATGAAATACTACCATTTTGTGACATTTCATGAATTGTAGAATTGATTTCATGATGTGGCCGTCAATGGACGGATGAAATGATCAATTCTGCGATCTGGCCACAACGTAGACATCTTGAAATCACTGATAAATTAGTGTGTTACAAAAACGCGAATAATTCGTGAAGGGCAGTGTCCGAAAATGAAAATCTGTTATCTCATACATTTCAGGCAGTGAGTATATAACTTTAGAAGAAAAGTGATTTTCTTTGTTTATTTTCTTTACAGCTTTTATCAGTCTACTGCTGGACTACTAACTATAGTCCACTGCTCCCAATAAAGAAAAGATTTGCCTTTGATAAAGTTTTTGCACATAGGACGAAATGTTCACTCGACACAAAATTCAACTTTAAGTCTTGTCAGAAAATTTCACTGCTTTTGTTTTGATTTTCTTACCTATTTCGATTATTTAGCAATGCTTTGTTTGTTGCCACGGATAGTCAAGGATTATTTAGCTCATCGACATTGCTCTACGAGGGCTGTTTGATAAGTACCCGTTTTCTAAATATATTAATATCACTGGCCGCAAATAAGTATACCACCTTTTTAAGCCATTTTTCAGAGGCGGGAAAATTAAAAAAAAAATGGCATTCTTTTGTTTTTTTGCTCATTTGACAACGATTCAGAAAGGCGTGAACATAAAATTGTTAAAATGGAGAAAGAACAGTATCGGTCTGTAATTAGATTCTTATTTTTGGAAGAAAAACATGTGATGAAATAAAAGTAAGAATGCAAGCGGTTTACCATGAATGTGCTCCTTCTATGACAACCGTCTTTGATGAGGATCGCCCAGGCCGGCCAGTTGAGGTGATTACAGACGATATGGTTAAGAAAATTGAAAATATCGTTTTAGCCGACCGCCGAATTAAACTTCGAGAAATCGTTGATGCTGTAAATGTTTCAATCGAGAGGGTACAACACATATTAGAAGAAAAATTGGGTATGAAGAAAGTATCGGCGAGGTGGGTGCCGCGTTTACTCACGTAGGAGCAAAAACGGAACCGACTGACTACTTCGGAGCAGTGTTTGGCCGTGTTCAAATGTAACCCGAAGGAGTTTCTGCGTCGTTTCGTGACCGTGGACGAAATGTGGGTCCACCATTACACCGCGGAAATGAAAGAGCAGTCGAAGCAGTGGATTTTACCGGGTGAACCTGCTCCTAAGAAAGCAAAAACCGTCCCATCGACTGGAAATGTCATGGCGACCGTTATTTGGGATTCGCAGGGTAGGTACTTATACATATTGACTATTTAGAAAAGGGAAAAACAATAACAGGGCAGTACTATGCCAATTTATTGGATGAATTTGACGCCGTGTTGAAGGACAAACGACCCCATTTAAAAAAGAAAAAAGTACTGTTTCATCACGACAACGCCCCGGCTCAGTCGTCTAAGGTTGTGACGGCTAAATTAGCACAGTTACGCTACGAACTATTGTCTCACCCCCCGTATTCTCCAGATTTGGCCCCATGCGATTTCTTTTTGTTTCCCAACCTAAAAAAATGGCTCGGTGGCAAGCGATTTGGATCAAATGACGAAGTCATTGCCGCCACAGAGGCCTATTTTAATGACTTTCCAAAATCATACTTTTTTGATGGTTTATTGAAGCTTGAGTATAGGTGGAACAAATGTATAGAGTTAAAAGGTAACTACGTATAAAAATTAATGCATATATAAAAAAAAAAATGATTTTTTTTCCACAAACGGGTACTTATTAAACAGCCCTCGTATATGGCACAAACTAAATAAATTACATGGACATTCAACGCCCTTGTATCGTTGTTCAAACAAAGACAACAAATTAACGAAAAGAAAAAACAAATTTTGTGCAATAAATAAAGAAGTTGCAATTTCTGTGTATTCCAAATAAAACGCTTAAACTAGTAAATAATCAATTGTAATAAGTACTCAACTGGTGGTTGTAGGTTAAGTACTAGTATATTTTGTCATCAATAGTTAATTATTTTCTCGGACAAGCCAATCGCGTGTCTACGGCGCATTTAGCGTTTGTTGTAATTTCCGCGGTAATCGTGTTAACCCCTCTATTGGATAGAGTCGGCTGGTGCGTTTATAATGCAAGTTATATAACGTGAACTGCCTAGGATAAACGAAAAAACTTAAAATTTACCAGCTGCTTCTCTTCTCGTGCAGATCGTAATAGCCGATTTGAGAAAATGCGCGAAAATGCGAATCATGGTAATAGGCAATGCGGTTAGCAACCCATCACTATTTTGAATCCCTTTTTCCAACTTCTCGTCTACCATCACACATTATAGTGGCCTTTACGGCTTGCGGTCCTGGGTGTCTGCCTAGGGCCTCAAGATCCAAAAGTATAAAGAAGTGATAGTGTATAATGTATATATAACGTCAAATCCCATGTTGCCCTTTTGAAATACTTCAAGTGGACGAGTCTTTTAATTAGCATTTTCTTTGAAAAGTAATTGGAAGCACTGGGAGCTGGAACAGCTTTGTGCTCCAATTTTTTCAACAGCCATATCGCAACGATCCAAAATAGACTGTATTTCGTAGTGACGAAGTTATAAATCTAGAAATGAATTCGAGATATGATTGTAAAGTTTCACCCGACGGGTTTGTAACTGTGTACTCTGTTACACCAAACGCGAACGCCTACGCACCCGGGCGCAAAGTGCTGCTCACACCAGAATGTGCGCGCCTATGCGACAATTGAACGTCGTTTGGAGATGTGACGAGGAAATAATTATTTTAAGGCTAGAGCGAACACGAAAATAAACGCTAGTGTGATGTCATTAAACAGGCGTTACGTACGCACCACACGCCGCCGAGTATGACATCAGTTTCTCCGGCGAGCGGCGATCATCTGTTCTCTAGCTGAATTATTGCCACTATTCCCACGATTCATGAATCACTATTTTTCTGAGCTGAGGTTTATTTCGAATATAGGTTGACTAGAACTGTCTTATCAAAGTTTCACATTACCGCGCACGCTATAAGAGGTGTGTTCATTAACTTTCATGTCCACGCTAATGGCGTGCTTTATTTTACATAAAGTTACGTCATTGGCCCTATAAATAAAAGGATTGAGCATTAGGTGAATCTATACTAACGTTTTAATATGTAGATACGCCCACATGAACGTTTCGCTCGCGTCGTGTCAGGGTTCTCAATATGGTTTTGTTATCACACGGCCTATTACGTGAGCCGCGTAATGCGTCACTACATTTGTGTACTAGTTAGCTAACAAGTGCATCACATGAGTGATCGCCATGAGGGTTTTGTTTGTGAAGGTTACAGCCGAGCATGGTCATGCAACGGAGATTTTAGATCTTTAGATTATACCACTTTAGTTCACGATTGAGTTTTAATTTGTTTATTAAGCGTGATATTGTATCGACTGCAGAGTAGATTAGGACCACTTCAAGACTTCCCGTAGATATCGTAGGAGGCGACGGAAATAAAAGCTAAACAAAACTTCACAGAGACCTCTCCAACCCATCTGGCTGGCGTGGAGTGTTTGCTAAATCCTCTAGCTGCTCTGGCCAAGTATGGCTTTGGTAGAACAGAGAGAGTCGTGCTCCTGCAGTGGAGACAAAGACCTGATGATGATGATGGCGTGATGATATCGATGCTTTCCACCGTATTTAAAAAAGTAATTTTTAATAAAGTCTTTAAATATGTCTAAAAAATAAACTTTCACGATCACAATTTGAAATCTTTTTCTTGCCGAGTAATATAAGAATAAAGCTGTGATGGCAAAAAAATATTGGATGCCGCCTAGGACGACTGGGTAAAAGTCTGATAGCGCAACCTTTTCTTTATCGATTTATTTATTCAGGCGTTTGGCGGCTTGTACAAATTCAACGTTGGTCACAAGGTCTGGATTGGCTTCAAAGTTAAGAAACTAATCTTTAGCAGTGGTAATACAAATGTCAGATAGTGATGCTATTTTCAGCTTTGACATAAACAGTGGAGCCGCGGTAGAGCCACTAATATCTTCTCGATTTAACAGCCAATCAGTCTTATCATTCAAAGGCATCATCGGCTAGTTCAACGTTGAGATACTGCCAATGAAATGGCTCAAACATCGATGAACTAACACACGTAACGTACGAGTTGCACTGAAACATTGTCAGTAATGCATTATGGCCTCCCTGGAGCCTCGCCAGCCTAGACACAGAGAGTTGCAGCACGAACTGAAGACAGTAGAGAATAAGACTCACCAAATTCTCCTCTTATTACAAGGTTGACTGGAAGAGATCCTAGGGATAAGTCAGACTTTTTACTGTACACTTTGTACTTATACGTGTACAATAAAGTAAATACTTTTAAACTATCGCGTTGCATTATTATTAAATTAATTTATTATCAGGCTGGGACCACGTTCGGTAAAACCCAGACGAAACGTCAGGAAAATAAATAAAAAGAAGGTACGTTTTGCGTTAACTCCCGTATGCATTAATTAAATTACAATAAAGTATTTACAAACAAACAAACAAAAGCACTCAATTTATTACTAGGAAATTTTACTTTACAAATCTATTTTTTTATTATTATTTATTTATTTATTCTCAAAACGTTTTAATTGTAGCGGAAGTTTCTTCCTTACTTATCCTTGAAAAGAAAATTCCAGAAAGTGTACCACTCAAACTAAAACATCTAAAGATGCAACCGGAAATGCATTCTGTGAGGAGTTGCTATTGTTACGTCATCTCCTCTAAGTGTATTCCCGACCACTATATGAAAAGTGGACATTTTGGCGAGTGGTCATAATTTCCTTTCTCTTCCCTCGTGTTTTACAACGGCTGTGACTCGTTCATGACGCCGCATATTTTTAACGTAACAAACAGCACAGACACTTTCGAGTGCCAAATGTAAAGTTCACTAACATAGATTTGGCAAGAGCGTCTATTTACGTGGAGTGTATGGCGAGGAATAATCGTGATACTATATGATAGTTTGAGTGTAATTAGATGCGGATGATCGGATTGGAAATTGAGCATTCTATGTTGACTTTCATAAATCGCTAAGAAACATGAGCTTTCTGGCATGGCCTGAGTTTTTGACAAGAAGCGCGTGGTCGCAACAGTATTACGTGAGCATGTTGCTTTTATTTATTTGCTAAGAAACGTGAGATTCAGCAGACGCAGTGTTTGGTCTAAGGATTTCGAATAATCGTGGTGGAAATGATAATAGACCCAGCGAGCGAAGCGTCTCAGTATATTTTTTTGTCGATTTTCTTTTTGGAAAAATTTTAAAATGGCGGAGATATGGGGCTTTAAAACTAAGAAAATCATATTTCAGCCATTTCGAAAATTTTTCAAATATGTCATAAAACTTTTTGTTACCCTTATTAAGAGGCAATTTTTTTGTCTGAATAACTTTTTTATCTAATAAACTTCAACGGGTTGGGGGGGAGTCGCGAGGTTTACAGCTCACAGACCCACTAGTAGTTAGTTGTAATTTAATTCGATGTGGATAATTGGATAGGATTGAGCATTCGATTTTGCATCAGTGGCTTAGATTGATTCTCATTTCATTTCATTCTGATTCATAGAAACGCGTTGTCGCAATAGCTTGCTTTTTATCGATGATTTCAAATACAGATTTCAGGTTTTCACTGAATACTATTTTGAGTTGCAATTAGATCGGATAGGAAATCAAAAATTTTGGTTTTGTACTTTTATATAGTTGTCAAGTCGAATGTTTGTCTAGTTGAACTAGAAACTCCCAGACCAGCTGATTAGCTGGTGTCTGTGTTCTGTCGCATTCCAGCGCAGAATTGAAATACTAACTGAATAACGTAAATGGAGCTGTAGTTCGAATTTCAACGAACGTCACATGCCACAGCGGCCGCGGCACCGCCGCCGTGGTCCGATATCCAAGTCCACTGCGTCGCCCCACACTTAAATCATACATTTGTGTAGGTGTCTGAAAACGCTTTTACATACGAGCGGTGGCCGTGTGTAAGGGTTGGGACGCATCTGTCAGCACGGAACAGCATTTTCCTATGCTGCTATCCTTTTCTGTCGCTCAGAACCGTCATTTGCGAGAGCGAGAGAGCGACGGAACGGCGTGGAATCGGCGATGCTGCCACGCCCTAATGGTCCACGTAAATGCATACAAAATAACAAGTGCGCGGCGCAGTAGCGGCCGCTGTGACGCGGCTGCAGCGGCGCTTGTGAAAACTCTTTAGTTTACTTTTTTTACTTCTACTTTTGCACTCTTCAGTACAAATGCAAACAAAATCCAAGCGCGTGGTGCCGCGGCCGCTGCGGCATGTGTGTAAACGTTCTGAGTTCGTCAAAACTCGAAGTAAAGCTCCGTAAAACTTACATTTAGAGAATAATTGCTGCATAAACACATTGTAGATGCATTTGGAATTTGAATATACGGGAACTTACTTAATAAGTCCAACTAAATGACGGAATACGACATAAGTGCTGCATCTTGAATAGTTAGAAACGTTTTAAAACTAAAAACCACAAAAATATTTTTTTTTCTTTTAGTTCGGTTTACCACTAAAGCGAGTTTTTTAATTTTTTAAACTAATTTATTTTTCATATTTAAGTAACTGTACAACGCCATCTTGTGATATTCGTAGTAACTATTCGCAAAGCGAATTTTAGCTTAGTTTAAATTGTTATAATTTTAGACAATCCCATCTAGTGAGGTTCTTGGTGTTACAAACTATAATTTATTTTTATTGATGATCCTCGTCAAGATAATGGGACAAACTTATTAAACTATTGTATTGTCGGCCGTCCTTGATTAAGTGTGAAAAATTTTAAATTTATCTGACGTTTTTGAGTAGGTGAAATTTGCATTCGAAGATTCCGTTATAAACATACATACTTACAAACGTACAGGTGAGGCTAATAAAAAGCGTGTAAAGAAATTCGTGATCCCTTTTGCTTTCCTCCGCACTTCCATCATCTATTGATAGATTCAAGAGTGTTGCAGAGGGAACTGTGTAGCGAATAGGATACTTCGTTGTCTTTCATAAAGGCACCATTGAGTTCCCTGTCTAGTATCGGATGCGGCTTTCACACGAACTATCGATTTTACGTCTCAAGATAGTTTAAGAGAACCGCTAGGAAGCTCCATACAAAACGTAATAATATAACTAGAAGTTTGCCTCGCACTGTGCACTCGCAACCTCACTAGCAATCCCTTATCTTGGCAACCTCTACGGCCCAATTATTCAACCAATTTGGGCCTACAAATTTATAGCTATACTGAAGATACAATTTCAAAATTCTCGATTTATCTTACAACCTTTATATCTCGGGAATCCTTCGACCGATTTGGCACTTTAAAAAAGAAGTATTTATTGCACTTGTCTACAAAATTTCATGAAACTGTAAAAAAGTAGTTTTTATCATCGAACACAAATACAAACCTTGGCTGGTCCAAGTAGATTAGGAGTACTTAAACACACTGCATGTTGTTATAATGTAATAGCTATCTATCTAACCACTTGGTGCTAAAAACTAGCGCTGTGGTTCCTATACAGCAGCTCAAAGCTAAGCTAGCCGCCTTTTCGGCATTCTATAGGTATAAATATATACGGACAAACCACACAGATTTGGCGAGCCCCAAAGAAAGTTCGAGACTTGTGTTACGGGATACTAACTCAACGGGTCTATATTTTATAAACATCTAAGACCCATAGGTAAATCTGAAAAACATCATTTTGCATCTTGACCTGACTGGGGATCGAACCCGGGACCTCCGGTGTGACACCTGGCATGATGACCACTAGGCCACAGAGGTCATCAATAGTCTAGTTTGTAAGTCTTGTGGTCATTTTTAACTGAGTGTTTATGCCCAATAAAGATTTTCCTTTTCTTTCTATCATTAATTTATTGCGAATAATTTTATATATGTCCAGTGTGTCTATTCGTTCATTTGGTTGCCCTGTTGTCGGCGCGCTTCAAAGATGGCATCGGCTTTTACAAAGACGCGGCCTTTGTGGCGCGCCAACACCGGCATGCACACCAATTTAGCAAACGAACTATATGCGTTATGGAGCCTTGCATCTCTCTGAAACACTGTTTTGTTACAAACACACGTTATTCATGAATGATGCTGCATTGTACAGTGCTCTGGGGAAAACCGGCGGCGTGGAATGCGGAATTACAAGCAAATGTCCTTTTGTCTTCTTATCCCACGTTCATCTGTAAAAACTGGGGTAGAGATTAGTAATTAACTCGTTCCGTAGAATACGCAGTCTGCAAATTAAAGGCTGTAATAGATGTAAGCTTTTCTTCGAATAAATTGTCTTTTAATTAATTTAAAAACTTTATTGTACTTAGATATAACAAACAGCAATTACACATCACAATGGTACAAACGGTGGACTTATCCCAAAAGGGGACTTAGTGGGCTACTCACCTCCTTACAATCTCACACATTGGTAAGTTGCCCACGATTATCTCTTTCAGTTGACCAGTAGGACAGAAGACAGCTATATAAATATTAAATATAAATATATATGTAGAGGGACAAATCACACTGATTAAGCTAGCCGTAGAAGTAAGCACATAAAACAAAATACCTACCATAAGTTTATATTAAGGCTTATACACTACGAATATAATACACTAGCTGTGCCCGCGACTTCGTTCGCGTGGTTGTCGGAATGTTATATAGCCTAAAGCCTTCCTCTATAAATGGACTAACCAACAAAAAAATAATTTTTCAAATCGGACCATTAGTTCCTGAGATTAGCGCGTTTAAACAAACAAACAAACAAACTCTTCCGCTTTATAATATTAGTATAGATATATGTATACAATGAATACACACTTAAACTATATAAATTATCATCATCAATCAGGTCTGTTTTTAGTCTCCACTGCAGGAGCACGACCCACTCTGTACTACCAGAGCCACACTTGGCCAGAGCAGCCAGAGGATTTTGGCCGACACTTTCCACGCTGGCTAGACGGGTTGGAGTTGGAGAGGTCTCACTGATGTTTTGGTATAAGCTTTGTTTAGCCTGCATTTCCTTAGTCGCCTTCTACGACATCCACGGGAAGTCTTGAAGTGGTCCTTTTCTACTTTGCCGGAAACCACGAGGCTAACCAAACTATATATATATATATATATATATATATATGTTTATTTATTGTCTGGTTTTTGCAGAAATAATAAAATTTAACTTCGGATATGGCATCGTAATAAAATTTTCGCAACAAATACAGAAAATTTATGAAAATTCAATTCTCTGGTTACTTGAGATAACATATAAATTCGTGTGTGAAGATAATACGATAGAAGGTAATTTAATTATAGTATGATTATTTGTTACCAACGCGGTATTTGGCATTTGGAAATTTTATGTACCTGGACCTGGACCTGGACCTAACATTGAAATGTGATTGCAATAGAGTTTAAATTAAAAATGTAGTTTGTAGGAAGGACATTCGGATCTATATAACGTCTAACAAAATATACTGAAACTATTTTAAGGGTGGATTCAGTCCACGATACTGAACAAATTTCCCCAAGGAAGATATATCGAAATATAAAAAAATATTTTTTGACTTTCCATACAGACTCGTATCAGGGGACCGGTCAACTTGTATGTGAGGCCAAAAATTATTTTTCATATTTCGTTATATGATCCTTGGGAAAAGTTGTTTAGTATCATGGACTGAATCCACCCTTAAAATAGTTTCAGTATATTTTGTTAGACCCTGTATATTTAAATCCAACTTGACAACATTGCAGTCGGGTACAAATAATTTAAGACATTTATATGTAAGGGACAGTTCACACACAGACGTGACGCGACGTGGCGCGCACTTGGAAAAATATAGAACTTGTTTACTACTCAAAAAGAAACTAATTTCAGTAAGAGCCCGCTGCGCTTCACTGAAATTAGTTGCTTAGCGTTGCGCAGCGCAGGGGCTCTTATTGATATTGGGCAAGTAATTGAATAGGAATTCGCTAAATATGCAGCGAAGATCACCCGAGGCATCCTTCTCTAACTCGGATTATTTGTAGCCATTGTCCTAGAAAGTCTTTTTGTACGAAATCTCGCATGCTAATTAGATAATTTAATTATTTAAGCGTATGCGAGAAATCTCTGAAGGAAGCTTGGCGTTTCAAAACTTTGATTTTGTTTGAAAAGCTCGTTGGCCCGGTGGGTGTACGCATCGTTAGCGCTTTCGCAAGTTAAGCAACTCAGGGCGTGGTCAGCACTTGGATGGATGACCACAAGTGCGTCCGTGCGTCGGAAGGCACGTAAAGCCGTTGGTCCCGGCTGTTATTATTATATGGCAGTCATCAAGCATTGTCAGATGCCTTTCAGCAGCTTAAAAAATCTGATACCAGTGTTGGCCACTGACACACACGACAAACAAAACAAAGCTTTCTTTTGGAGACTAATAATTAACGGGTCAGTACTTAATACAGTTTGCTAGGTAGTGGAGCATTTGTAACTCTTGGGTTATTTTATAGGTAGAATTTGAATGAGCGCACGGTGTTACTGTTAACATTGCAGTACGAAATTCTTAAAAACAGTTTGTTCTCTGGCGAAAGTTCTGCAGTAGGTATCATGACCTAATTCACCCTTAAAATAGTTTCAGTATATTTTGTTACACCAAGTATATAACGCATTCCGAAGAAAGAAAATGCTTTGCTAATATTGTCTGTCTATGGAATGAGTGTATGTCGATATTGATGTAGCATTAGGCAACTGATTTATCTTTAAGACGCGTCGACTCTGTGTTGATATTCTGGTCAAAAGACACCCGTCGTATCATGATGGTAATATCTTAGAGGATAACGTGCATAGATTCAATATATGATTCTGTGTGAGTCCACAGAATTACGAGCATACAATTTTGGAAACATGTGGCAAATGCACATAAAATAATTGACTGACTTCTAACCTGACGGTTCGGTAGTCGTTAATTTGAAAAATGTACGGTTTCTGTGGGATTGTCAAATACCCTTTGACCACGAGGGCATCGCGGAGCCAACACGAGCAAGAACTAGTAGTAACGCTAGTGGTTCTGTGAAAACAGTACACGTCGCGAGCCTTTATAACCATGCAATAACCGACACTTTCTTCTCTACGAGTACATTGACTTAGCAAAGCCATTTCATTGAAATCCGTACATAAATACAGCAAACTTTCCCCCCCTTTTGCCCTCCACTCTCCCTTTGGAAGTTATTTTGCAACATATTGTGTTGAATGATGCCCTTATAGCACAGAATAAATAATACTAACGTACAGAAGTCTAACTCAGCAAAGAAATTCAAAGAAATATCTACTCAATGTGGCTATCGATATGGTTTAATTTAGCTCACGTCAGAACTCAGCACCTTTTCGTATAAATACCTAGACATCCATCATCATCATCATCAACAGCCTTCAAGTACCCACTGCTGGGCATAAGCCTCCTTTTGTCTGCGCCATCCTGCTCTATCACTGGCCATCGCAATTCAGTTCCAAGCATCTACCTAGACATCCATTGCAAGCCAATTTCATTCTTATTACTCTGGACAAATGATTCGTATAACTGAATTTACCACCCGGAGGGGCCCGCCTGCGCGCATAGTAATAATGTTGGTACATTTTCGATACCTAAACGGGGAGTGACACAGGCCTGCTTATAGTGTGCCTTTGAAATTTGATTGAAATTCGTCAATTTATAACGCTTTAGCAAAGTTCCCCCTTTTCCGTATTTCTCCCCCAATCAAAAACCGCGAACGACTATAAAATATAAATAAATCAAGGACATTGTGGTGCCAATTTCCGTCAAAATCGGTTAGAAAATGTGACCTACAGTTGAGTACAGCCAAACGGACATTATTGGCCAAGCTCAAAACTGAGGTGCTTCGCTCGCTTGGTCAATAAACAAAATAAACGGTACTTAGAGAAGAATATACGTACGTAGGTACCTAGTCATAAATGCAAGCGGGACTACTTATTTATAGGTTTGTTCGCGAATATGTAGGCACTAAATAAAAGCATCTCGTGATCGTACTAACATGCACCTGTATTAATCAATGATATTAATAGATGAAATTGGAATCGCACTACTTCAATACAGGCAAGGCACATGACATATTTTAACGATTGCCAACTAACGACATTGATCGGGATCAACCGCTTTACGTGCCGTTCGTAGCACGGAGGACGGAGGAGCTTATGATGTAGTGACTAGAAAGCGTACAACTTAATAGGTCTACTGCTAATACTGGTAAAATAGGCATGATGACTGAAAAATTATTTTTGGCCCATCGGTTAGATTATTAAAAAATATTGTACACATATTTTTTCTTTTTTTTGAGAAACAATAAATGACGAATACAGCGCATTTAAATTTCGCATGACATCACGCTTTCGTACGATTTTACACATCGGTGACGCCACAAACCCCCACTCTGAAACTTAGATATTCTGTATCTTTAATAATTTTTACTTTTTTGATAAACTGAAAAATATGGGTACATTAGTTTTGGATAATCTAACTAACGGACTAATTAGAATAATACTTTTCTGACCCAGTCATCATCCCTATTGCATAAACAAACTGGGATACTGTCGTGCTGGTCTGGAAGAAAATAAGAAATTAAGAAAGTACCTGTAGGTTCTGGCTGTCAACTGTGCTGCCCTCATTTCATCAAAAACAAAAGTTAATATGAAAGACGAATATCCGTTTTTTGATGATTAGATTATTAGTTCACCCCAAATTGTAAACTCGCGATATATAAGTATAAGTTCTACCTCGGTAACCTCTGGACTGGTTGGACAATTGGGTAGTATCCAGGGTCAAAATAAATTATTTTGTAATAATTCGAGAATAAAACGTCACAAAATAATGTCACTTTTCATTCACCATATCCATTTTGAACGTGATTTTAGATTTATTAATGCCGAAAAACATATTAACCTAAGAGCGCTATTTGACTCCAAGAAACTATGACGTCACGCCGTGCGTTTTTCACAGAAATCCCATAGAAATATTCGTTTTGACGTATAGAAAAAAGTATCTGTTTTGACTTGTTGGCAACTAGCGGATTCGCCCTGCCCAACATTGTATCTCTAAGTTTGTAGTAGGTACAATCTGATCTACTTGCTTTCGGTGTAGGAAAACATGTTAGGAAATCAACACACTAGTTTGTTAAAATGACTGTTGTCCCTAGATGACAGTCGTTGGGTCATTAGTCATGCGTCAGCTGCCTTTAGGCAGCTCGAAAAATCTGACACCAGTGTTAGCCGTTAATACACTTGATAAAAAGAAAAATGTAGTTATTAATGGTTCAAGTTGATTTTGAAAACTTCATGCTAACATTTTATCCAAATTTATACAACGTCTAACAAAATATACCGAAACTATTTTAGGGGTAGATTCAGTCCATGATACTGAACAACTTTCCCCAAGGAACATAATATATCGATGTATGAAATATATTTTTTAGCTTTCCATAAAAACTCGGATCAGCTGATCGGTCAACTTGTATGGTAGACCAAAAATTATTTTTCATATTTCAATATAAGTTCCTTGGGGAAAGTTCGTCAGTATCATGGGCTGAATTCACATGTTATGTTAGACCCTGTATCTCCAGAATACCTTAAATGCAAATTCTAATTTCTTTCCGATAATCATGAACGGCAACTTCGTTCTGCTGATACGCGTCTCTTCTCTATTTCTATTCATCTTACAAATGTTATCACAAACTCTTTCCTACAAGGTTCACGGCCCTGGAACTTATTGCCCGTTGAGGTCAAATAAATTTCTGAAAAAATCTTGTATCATTCATATCAGAAAATCTTAATCCATTCCGCTACAGTACTGTCACAGCCTCGAGCGTGACGCTTGGAATAAAGTGAAGCTCTTCTGTGATCGGAGCTGTGATTAAGTGGATTTTGATTGCTTATTTATTTACTGTAATCGATTCGTCGGAGACGCTATGAACTGAGACTGTGAATTGTTGTTTGTTTTCATTTTAGTAGCTTCAATTACTTTCGTTGCCTGGGTGTTTATTCTAATTTAATTTTATTGGTTCAAGTACATGGAAAACACTCCACCGACAAGAGCCCAGCTCTTAAATATAAGAAGAAGAAGAAGGTTCAAGTACACTGAAAATTTATAAATATTCTAAAATATCCTACTAATATTATATGAATTCGAAAGTTGGTAAGGATGGATTTATTGGATTATGAATTTTAAAACGAGTGGCTCTGTGAGCTGTAAACCTCGCGAGTCTGTGTTTGCATAGCTATGTATATAACATATTTTGTTGTATTTTCCAGCGGAGCCATTCAGATAATTTGAAAAATTTCCAAAAACTGAATCGACATAACAATCCTTATAGTTATCGAAGCTGCTCATTAATTTTAACGAGAATCGGTTGAGTAATGCGATCGGTGCATTTTTGCCGAAACAGATTTTTTTCCTGTCAAATTCATTAAAAGTCTGCGCTCCTTATGCTACATTAAGAGGGCAGATTTTGATGAATACGTCGGTAAAGTTAATCATCATATCAGCCACAGAAAGTACACTGCCGGACATAGGCCTCCCCCAAGGATTTCCATAACGACTGATGGTAAAACTAACGAGTGCTCGTAAATCAATTTCAAAGAAATAAATGTCGATATTATCCAGCAAAACGAAAAGGCATACTTTGTGTATGTGCAGTGAAACCAACAATAGCAAGTCGGAAGTCGTTCAGTCAGTATGCGACCAATTGGCATCCCCTGTTGTCTGGCAGGCCACCGGCACACATACCCGTCTCACAAAATAAAGCGGCCAATAGAAAGATAACTCGAGTGTTGTAAGTATAAAACTTTTCGTATTCTCTCCACTAGAGGTGACTGGTGTATTCCAGACCATCATGGAAGACCTTCCATGATGGTCAGGAATGCATCAGTTGCTACTTTTTAGCAGATCATAAAAGCCGATCGTGTAAATGGGCGATAGCCCGAATCATTTTGTTAAAAGAGGTTGCGACTACCAACCCAGCACTATTTTGATTCCCTTTTTCCACCTTTAGGCACACCCATCCATCATAACGCTAAAATTGGCCTATGGGTCTTAGGGGTCTTGCTTAGGTCCTTCTACCCCTTTAGGAATAAAGACGTGGTAGTGTATCTATATCACCCAGAGATGGGTTGACTAGAATAGATCAATGAGATTAGTACGCATTTGGTTTATTTTCCTTTTGTGCCCTTTTAATAAAGAATTTATCTACTAGGAGTGGTCATTTTCTAACCAAGAAACCATAAAATTGCACATGGCATATGTATTTGTAGTAAAATTAATTATATCTAGTGATGTCTCTATTTTGTATGCTAGCCCATCAAGCCGTTAACAAATTAGCCAAATTGCTTATCTGATTTTTAATCCCTGTTGACATTTTACTGTACACACGTTGCCTCTGCATCCGTCTGTTATGATATGAAATTCTAGATCCTATTTATAGGAAAATAGATGTAGTGCTTGTTAAAAGTTATGGCCGTTTAGATGGACTGGCGCGAAATTCGTAGCGGATGAAAAGTTTTACGAACTACGGCGGCGAGGATTTCTGCTTGTTACCAAGTTATCGGTACTAGGTGTATAGTTTTAATTTTGGATTAAGATTTTAAGTGCGATGGTTTTGATATTCTTTAATAAAAGCGAATGTTTAACAAACTAATTAATTGCGTGCCTAGAGCCTTAAGAGAAATAAAAAATACATATTCTGTTATACAGGCTGACTTTTTAACCACCAGCCATTTTTGAAACAGGTTCAGTCCATGATACTTAAGTACTTTCCATAAAAACAAGGAAAAACTAAAAAAAAAAAATTTCCTTCCCATACAAATCAGCGCTCAGCCAAACCGATTTTGTATGGGAGTACGAAAAATTGTTATCGATTTTCAATAACTATTTTATAGAAAGTAGTTCAGTATCATGGACTGAACTTGCTCCAAAAATTTGGCTGGTGTTTAAAAAGTCACCCTGTATGTATGTATCTTGTTTCATATTAAAAAATATCAGTCGATAAATGCATACCAAAAACATTCTATTTGAATGTCACCACCGGGCACGTAGCGGGCGGCGAGCGCTGGTTTTCCTGTCAAATTCATTAAAAGTTTGCACTCCTTAAGGTGAACATATAAGCAAATGGCCTTGAAGTGTGAAATAAATTGTTAATTCGTAAATATGGTGATAATTTATATATTGCTCTTCGTCATGCACTAGATATCCTTTAAAATTATTTTATGAACTGCCGTTGAAACAATTATTGGTGAGCCGTCTAGCTTTAAAACTTGCCGTGGCCACTTTTGGCGGAGGAAGTTTTAAAGCTAGACGGACTAATGTAAATACTTTCAACGGTGGTTCATAAAAATAATTTAAAGGGCTATCTAGTGCATGACGAAGAGCAATATGAATATATATATATATATATATATATATATATATATATATATATATTATAATATATAAACCTACATTACCACTGACTGACTCACTGATTGACATAGTTGTTTGACCTGTTCCCGGGTGGGTGGGGTAATGATTGATGTATGGTCGTGTAGAGGATGCTCCAGTGAGTACCAGAAAAATCGGATATTTTGAAGATGATCAGATCTTAATGTGGACGAGGTACAGCCTGCAAAAACGGTTAGGGTTAGGGGTGTGATTTTTTTTCCAAAATGTAGGGGGTTGTAAGCAATTTGACGACTGTCATTTGTTTTTTGATTTTTTTCAAAATCCAAAATGGCCGCCATACAAGGACAATTTCCGAGTGTGTACCGCGAGACCGTAGGTCGAGCGGAAAGCGAGGCCGCAGGCCGAGCTGCGTTCCGAGGGTGACGCCCGAGCCCCTCTTGACCTCCCCCCTTCCCCCAGAACCCCCCCTCCTCAAGTGTCTTTGCGAAGTCAGAGGCCAAAGGCCAAAAACAGACCTCTTCCGCGAGGCCGTAGGCCGAGCCGCGTGGCGAGGGCGAAGCCCGAGCCCCTCCTGACCTCCCCTCTCCCCCAGAACCCCCCCCCCCCCCAAGTCACTAAGCGAAGCCTGAGGCCGAAGGCCGAAGGCTGAGATGTTACGCGAGGCTGTAGGCCGAGCCACTCCCACCAAGCGATAAGCGTTTTTTTTTAAATTTTCCAAGATGGCCGCCAGTAGTCGACTGCGTCCGATTTGAGTGAAATTCAGTATGCAAGGGTTTTTTGAATCGCGGAATCCAAATCTGACATATTTTTGGAATCCAAGATGGCGTCTGGATTTTAAATTTTTTAACTTTATTCGTTCATTACGTCCTCCTGGTACACCGAAGGGGTCTGAAATTTTGTATGCTGGAGTAAAGCACCCCGCGGAACTCAAAACTGCAAACAAATTTTGATTCCAAGATGGCGGCCCGTATACTTTTTTTTTATACTGTCTTTAGCACCTTACCTATTCTCGCAACTGGAAATAAGATTCCAACCAACTTCAACAGCTGCACGAAAAACCGCGGGCTGCTTGCAGCCCGCGCAGCGCCCGAAAAGCTAGTTATAATATATAAACCTACATTACCACTGACTGACTCACTGATTGACATAGTTGTTTGACCTGTTCCCGGGTGGGTGGGGTAATGATTGATGTATGGTCGTGTAGAGGATGCTCCAGTGAGTACCAGAAAAATCTGACATTTTGAAGATCATCAGATCTTAATGTGGACGAGATACAGCCTGCAAAAACGGTTAGGGTTAGGGGTGTGATTTTTTTTCCAAAATGTAGGGGGTTGTAAGCAATTTGACGACTGTCATTTGTTTTTTGTTTTTTTTCAAAATCCAAGATGGCCGCCATACGGACATACATAAGGACAATATCCGGGTGTGTACCGCGAGACCGTAGGTCGAGCGGAAAGCGAGGCCGCAGGCCGAGCTGCGTTCCGAGGGTGACGCCCGAGCCCCTATTGATCTCCCCCCCTCCCCCCAGAACCCCCCTTCCAAGTCACTAAGTGAAGCCAGAGGCCAAAGGCCGAAAACTAAGCTCTCCGCGAGGCGGAAGGCCGAGCTGCGTGGCGAGGGCGAAGCCCGAGCCCCTCCTGACCTCCCCCCTCCCCCAGAACCACCCTCCCCCAAGTCCCTAAGCGAAGCCTGAGGCCGAAGGCCGAAGGCTGAGCTGTCCCGCGAGGCCGCAGGCCGAGCTGCGTGGCGAGGCCGTAGGCCGAGCCACTCCCACCAAGCGCTGAGCGTTTTTTTTTTAATTTTCCAAGATGGCCGCCAATACTCGACTGCTTCCGATTTGACTGAAATTCAAAATGCAAGAGTTTTCTGCGTCACGGAATCCAAATCTGATTTTTTTTTGGAATCCAAGATGGCGTCTGGAACTTAATTTTTTTAACTTTATTCGTTCATAACGTCCTACTGAAACATCGAAGGGGTCTGAAACTTTGTATGCTGGGGTAAAGCACCCTGCGGAACTCAAAACTGCAAACAAAATTTGATGGCGGCCCGTATACGTTTTTATTTTTTTTATACTGACTTTAGCACCTTACCTATTCTCTCAACTGGAAATAAGATTCCAACCAACTTCAACAGCTGCACGAAAAACCGCGGGCTGCTTGCAGCCCGCGCAGCGCCCGAAAAGCTAGTATATATATATATATATATATATATATATATATATCACCATATTTACGAGTTAACAATTTATTTCACACTTCAAGGCCATTTGCTTATATATTCACCTTAACCCTTTAACCGCGAACGTCGGATTAATCCGACAAACATTTTTGTGCTCATTTCGCGAGCGTCGGATTTATCCTACCAAAAACTATGGATATTCACAAATTCCTCGCTGGGACCACGACAACTGATATAAAGTCTCGCGGTGAAAGGGTTAAATTGGTAGATTTCTTACTATATCCCTAATTTAAGAGAGCAATTATTATATATTTTTTTTGGATATGACGGCACGTCTTTCACATTGAAAACAGGGTTTTTTACGTGCCCGTTGATGTCTTTTGTCTTTAGTATGTCGTTTTTGACGACATGTGTGACTTTAGTCACCATGATGTCAATAGATATTAAACTAAACCTGTTGAACTGATGCATCTACATTATCATTATTGTACCCTTCCATGTTGGTCTGGAAGAAAAGAAAACCGACATATTTAGCATCCGAGAGGTGTTCTTCATTCTGTGAAACCAGAGTCAGCCATTTACGTTATCGTTACCAAATTGGTCGTGATACCTCCTGTTCTGTGTCAGCTTAGAGCCGCTAGACCCAAAGTGCTTTGTCTGCCCCATTAGTGATAAAGACGTGATAGTTTATATAGCCATTATTTTGTGATTGCAGGGCAATAATAAATATAAAATTCTGGGTCACATCATAAATAAAATAGAACACTAAAATTTTTAGGTTTACAATTCTTTTGCATGATTTCTGCGACCTGGGTCAGAGGTGAAACATTTTTCGATTTTGTAAACATGTTTTTACTTACAAATTCTAAGTCATTTATTTGCATAATTGGGTATTTTGGTGGGTCAAAAATAAATTATTTGGTACTGTTAATAGAATAAAACGTCACAAAATAATGCCACTTGTCATGGATTACATCCACTTTGAACGTGATTATAGATTTATTAATGCAGAAAAACGGATATTAAGAGCGCTGTTTGACTTCAAGGAACTATGACGTCATAAATCGATATTTCATACAAATCCCATATAAAATGTTTGTTTTTGACGTTAAATAAAAATATCTGATTTGTTGCAAAATAGCGTATTGTGGGCGTCTACGCAAAAAGGGTCCAGTGCGCAGCATTTAGTCCGAGATTTCCGGCAGTTTTGTAACGTTGGGTAGAAAATTGCATTTGCATTGCGATTTTTATTGATTTTATTATAAACTAGCGGCCCGCCCCGGCTTCGCACGGGTATTTATTATACATATAAACCTTTCTCATGAATCACTTTATCTATTAAAAAAAACCGCATCGAAATCCGTTGCGTAGTTTTAAAGATCTAAGCATACATAAGGACAGACAGTGGGAAGCGACTTTGTTTTATACTATGTAGTGATTAATAGTTTTATAGTGAATTACTTTATATGTTTCTAAGTATTAAGAAATTTTTGTTTTTGACCAGAAACAAGGAAATAGAAGTGAGTTTTTTTTAAATCACTCTTTGTTTATATTTTTTCTCAAATCAAGCTTTTTCAATTACATATCAATAATACTACGTACAAGTACCAGCACAGTAATAATATACTTCGTACAATTATTATCAATTGACTTTTCTAGATACCGAATCTAGTCTTAACTCAATAAATACCCTTTTTGCTTGGTCGCCCAAAATTTACAATGTTTCTCCACCGATGTAAATAGCAAAAATTAAGGTTAATAGAGATATGGCACTCAAAATTGCGAAGGAGACCCCATTCCAGGCATTTTGATCGTGTCCCTGATATTTAATTCATGATACATAAACTCGTAGTCTTCATCATTCCGTTTCGTTTATCGTTGGTTGTATCGATAGTCAGATGTCGATAGAAATTTGATAGTATATTGATTTAAAACAACAGCATTATTTGTCAATCTATCGTTCCATAAAACAAAAACAAAATACTGTTTTGAAGAGCTTTCACTATGTACAGTTTATTCGCTGTCAAGATTGATATTATCAATCACTATCTGTTGCTGTATTGTTTAATATATATATTGTTGTAATACAACTGATAGTATCGCTATCGGTAATATCGATAGGCCTAAAGATATGCCTATCGGCGTTGTAGCTTTTTTAAATTAAAACCATCGCGAATTTTTGACAACACTAGTTATCCCGAGGCGCAAATTTTTGAGAATGGCTACCGTATCAGTCCTAATACATACATATAAATGTCTGTTTTGGCAGCAGAACGTCATTCATAGGCCTTTGTTCTTTAACGGGCCAGTTTGGTGGTACAATTTATTGCTACTCGTATAGGATAATTAACCTCTATTCTTGTTAGTACGAGTATAATAAAAATCTGAATCAACATAAGATGAGAACGCTAATTTTGTGCGCATAATGACACTTTTAAAGATATATAAGTTTTAAAAAACGGAGACGAAAGGACTAAGACAAATATCTCGTTCAACGACTGCATTTCTAACGGGGAGTAGATGTCAGGTAGGTCATGAAACCACGGCTAGGTCCTTTTAGCTTTTGCATCATGTAACTGCATGATACGAGTACCAAAGTAGTGTGTGTCAAACACAACATACTAGCATAGTCTATTGCTTCTTATAACTACTAGTTCGCCCTAGCTGTGGAATTGCGACTCATTTGATACCAGGTATCGCGGCTAACTAACACTAAAAATTATATCGACCTTGCCTGATCGGTGAACGCTAGATTGTTGAAATACTTATTGGAAAGGTAAATCTCGGGTTGGCAATTCCTAACGTTTTGTCTAAATGTACAATAAAGAGCAATAATATAAAGGCAAAGGCATAGACATTAATCAATGTAGATATTCGCTTGAAAATTGTAGTCTCCATAGAATTGTTATGTGATTTCCACGTAGTCTGCTTTTGCGGCATTTTCAGCTAAATAGGCGTGCATTTGACGTGAACCATGGGGCTTAATGCGGGGGCGTACTGCAATAGTGCATACTGATTGGACACCTAGGTAGGATATTGTTTGATAGCCTAATAATATATTGCAGAATTTTTCAGAGATATAGGTACAACTTTTGTATGTATGGTATTTTTATGTATAAACACTATATTAAAATCTGTTAGGTTTTTCATTAGTTATAAATCAAGTTTTAGGTGTTATAGGTTAAACTGTAAACTTAGCCTAAAATAAGATACCTACAAGTAAATATTTTTTTTGGTACCGGCAAAATATTGCCCCTAAAGACAATGATCCATAACCTAATAATGCTGCCATGAGAAAGAAATTCGTGCAGGCAGATTAAACAAGAATTAAGGTGGACCCAAGAATCGATGGATGGATAGTATTAAAACAGTATAGAAAATAAATAATAACAGAGCACACCTACTTAGATCGTCAGACGACCCAAGAAAGGTTGCAAAAAATGCCAGATTCGCGCTTTCAATCGATTATTTTAGAAACCCTGGGACCCTCCTATGTTTAGCGGACTTCCTGGGACTGAAACGATGATGATGATGAACGGGCAGAGTCAAATAGAAGAAACTAGTGTACTATATCCACCCCACATGCAACTGGAATATAGAATAGAATATTTAATTTTCACTTGAAAAGGGTACATACAAATGCCTTAATACAATAGTTACACTACACCACAGAATAAATAATACTCACGTAGTTACACCTAATCCGCCATTAGCAATAACATGCGATTCTGTACAGTTTTCAAAAGAACAACCATCCATACTTACAAACTTACGCATTTATAATATTAGTAGGATAAACAGTTCCTGTTTTCAGTTTTTTTTAACCTAATTTGTCCCATTGTTGGGCAATGGTCTTTCCCATCTCCTTCCACTTGTCTTTTTCCCGTGTAAATCTCAACCATCCTTTCAGGAATGCGTTTTTTCTGATGTCTTGAAAATGCACCTTTGCACAGTGCACAAGCCGTATATATATATTTATATATATACGGTAAAATATAAAAATACAATATAAAAATAAATAAATATAAAAAAGGTTTGTGCTAAGTCCCGTTATATATATATATTTATAATATAAATATATATAACGGGACTTAGCACGAACCTTTTTTATTGTTTTGTCTAACGTTTCGTTATCTGTTCAAAGCGCGATAGATTAAAAACTTATATATATATACCTATATATACTTTTATACTTTTTACCTTTTTATACATTGTCTTAGTTCTTAACTTAGTTTTAAGATAAATTGTGGAGAAAAATAAATAAACATTTATTATTATTATATATATATATATATTATATATATATATATATAGTAAAGAAAATTCCGATATGCCGTCTATAAAACATTAATTGGCTCTTTGTGTCGAAGTAATCGCAGCATTGTCTTGCGATCCTGCCTGACATTCCTCAGTATGTAAGCACGCCGTTAATATGTTTACAGAGTCTAAGATAACCAAAACAAGCGCGTGCATTTCTTTTTGAAGTATCACATCAAAGCACTGCATGGCTAGTTGTTTATTTTCTTTGAGACATAAAAATCACATTATTTGTCAAATACGGTCTTTCTTTATTTTTAAAGCGGTGTTATGTTCCATAAGTGCTGTCAAACTTGTATTTTTTGGGCTTAGTTTTTGGGCTTTATACACACTGGCGCATACTCCAGAAAAGAAAGAAACTAAGACCTTAAGAACTTTTTGACTGTGAAAGAACCAGTTAAATCTCTAGGTCCTTACGAGTATATGCAATTTCTAGCTTTTATTTTGAAAAATCTCGTTTTAAAATAAAAGGTACGTTTGAATAGAAAAGTCTAGGGCAAGGGCATACTTAAGTATAATAAGACGAGCCAAAGAGTACCAACAGATCCATATTACGCTTCAGTGATTCTTAACAAATATTTTTTTCATAAACTAGGAGTACGAACGAGCATATATTCCCATTAAATGTTTCCTTGAAAAGCTTCGTAATCTGGTTGCTTGTTTCTACGAACGACGCGGTCGTTCTACGAAATTTCATCTTAAACGTTCCCCCGGCTATTTGCTGCGGCTCAACGGATAACCATGGAAACATGAAAAATACAGAGTAATTCTATCCTACCCGTGGAAAACCTGCACAAGTTATTATAAGTTTCATCTTCAGACGTAATGTTGCCGATGAAGGGTTCTTCTATCATTAGAGGTCATATATATAATTTTTTCTTCTTTCTATAAATTGAGACGAATGTGTTTTTAGTGTTAGTCTGATGTATATTTTTATGAGAAATGAATCGTATTTCAGTTAGGTTCAAACAACTTTGCTTGAAGTGTAATTGGGCTTTATGTTTTTTTCCAGACATACCTAGTTAGACAGACGTTGATTGATTTTGGCTCTTGAAGATTTTTTTGGCATTGTCTCTCTTCATAGAAACATTCAGAATGGTGGTCCAATGGACCACCCTGTGTCATGTTCCAACTGCCTGACGCCCTTTATAAAAGCAGACCTCAATGAGGCCAACGACAAGGCAATCATCATCTTCTCATCGTAAGGTCTTTTTACTCTCCACTCCACGAGCACGACCCTTACTGTACTACCAGAGCCATATTAGCCAGAGCAGTTAGAGGATTTGGCATACACTCTCCACGCTGGCCAAGACGGGTTGAAGAGGTCTCATTGATGTGTAAGGCTTTGTTTAGTTTGTGTTTCCTAAGTCGCCAGTTACGACATCCCCAGGAAGACGTGAAGTGGCCCTATTCTACTCCACCAGAAACCACACGGCGATCACCGTGGCCAAATTCTGATCTGAACAAATTTAATATTAGCTATTTACGAATGGATAAGAGGTATTAAAACATTTGAAATATTTCGGCAATTTAGTTCCCTATGTACAATATACACAGTACATGAAGAAAGCGTGTCGTAAAAGCGCACAGTGGCGACAGATTTAATCAATAAAAGTTTGTACAAGCTTTGCAGCAAAGATTTTCAGTGTTGGTGCTTGTAAACCCGTAGCGCCATCTACACGAGTTTGGCTGAACAAGTTAATATTCGGGAGTGTTTCGTGCGCTGCATAGATGTCGCTACAGGTCTGAATTTATTAAAAGGACTTCATTTCGCAAAGGAAAAGCTTTGTCTTTTATTGGCATAAGGCATAAGGAGTAAAATTGAGTTGTAGTATATTATTAGAACTTAAAATATTTCTTGAGTAGTTTAGGTTTTATTTTTTTGAGGTGGTCGCACTAAGAAGACCACTAGTAAAATCTATAAAACGATTTGAGTATGGTTTCATGTCTGTCCTCAACTATCTTTGCGAAATTAATTGAGCAAAAGTTTTACAATGGCCACCTGTCCTTGTAGAGTACTGTACGAGATGGCATTGCCTTCTCCTTTTGTCACATCTTAAGACACCTCACACCCTCAGAACCACACGGTCCTGACGATTCCAAACTACACAGTTTGGAAGATGTCTTTCATTCCATTCTTCCAAATCTCACGGATAAATAAATAGAAAAGGACAAATCACACAAATTCAGCTAGCCCCATAGTAAGATTAAACTATTAATTATAATTATAAGTATTATGGGATACTAACTCAAGGATACTATATACAATATAAATGTATTATCTTATAGCGGGCGATTTGTATGGGAATCTCGATTTTTTTTTTTGGTTTTTTGTTATTATGATTTCAATATACTTTAGTGATCTAGTAAAGCCTCTTAAATTGGTAGATTACTCACTATATGAGTTACTAGCAGTCCACCCCGGCTTCGCCCGTGGTACACACATAGCCTATGTCACTCGGGAATAGTGTGGCTTTCCAACGGTGAAAGAATTTTTTAAATCGGCCCAGTACTTTTTGAGCCTATTCATTACAAACATACAAAAATAGGTACAAATCTTTCCTCTTTATAATATTAGTATAGAAGTATAGATTTAATATGGTAGGCTTTTTTAATGAATAGGCCGTTATTGTTATGTACGAAGAGAAGTTTTTTAATACGTATTTTCAGTTAAGAAAGAAGTCTTAATGAATGTATGTTTGTTTGTTTGAACCCGAAAAAAGCATTGCAGATTTTATTTTATTTTAAGCAACGTTCCCTTAGTCAGAAGACTTTTTTCTTTTTACATGCACATTCAAAATTATGAATCCCCTTATGTTTTGTAGGGGAACCAACAGTATTCACAAATCCTTATGGATCCCCTCATGTTTTGTAGGGGAACTATTAATACTTCCAAATACTGTTGGTTCCCTCGGGGAACTAAACAGTACGAAATGAAAAATACAAATAAATCCGAATAGTAAGCCAACCAAAAAAATGTAACAATTTTTCACAGCCTAAAGGTAAAAAGTATTTTCTCTTTTTCGGGTCCAATATTAGATTGGACCAGAGACTGGCAAAAATGCAGCGAATATTTTTATCACGTTTTATAAAATCCAATATTTCAATATTTCGGGATGCAATTCTAGCGGGAAATAAAATGTTCGTACAAGTAAGTACCTATGCCGTGAATATCTTCGTGTAAACTTTTAAAATTCAAATAACAGACAGGAATTTGTTTATTTTTTTTTATTTTCTACCAAATTGTAAACATACTAATAAAGGAATACTTGCTTTTATCCTCACTTCAACTCTACATGGGGTCGAGTGAACATGTAAATCTCTTGAAGTTACCTTTATGCTGTCACGTGATTTTCCCCTTTGTTCGCTAAACGGCAATCTCTAAGTACTTACTAAGTACTTCTTCACGTATTTCATCCACCATTTCTTTAGTCATCCCTTGCTTCTGCACCCTCAGTAATCTACACGTCAATACTTTTCTATTACTTAGCCGTGCTGATACACTACCACGTCTTTATCTCTAACGGGGCAGACAGTGTCTAGGTGTCAGCGTGATGGTGAGCATGAAGGTGGTAAAAATAATAACATAATGGGTTGCTAACCGACCTTGCAAAATGGAGATGAAATAGCCGGAACAGTAAATGATTTGGCTATAGTTTTACGACCAGCCGCCTGCCTGACGTCAACCCTCGTTGGGAATGTATTTGTGCGAAAAGTCTTACAACCGGCCGCCGCCCGACGTTTAAGCCTCCTTGGGAATGCAATTCTAGCACGATATATTTGTGCTTAGTCCTTTAGTCACCTCTTACGACATCCACAGGAAGAGATGGAGTGGTCCTATTCTAACCCGGAACCACACGGGTAGAAATTGCATATATCTAGGGTTATAATTGGTTTTTACAGACAAAATATGAATTTAAAAGAAAATATAAAGGGTGCAAAAGTCTTCCATACTGATGGTAAACAATGACATAATACACTATATTCTCTTTCATACTCATATTTTGACTGTGAAAACCAATTATAACCCTAGATATATGCAATTTATTTAAACTTACAATTTCTTTACCAAAATGTGACATGTCTTTTCAAAATAAAACGTAGACTACGTTTGTATGGGAATCTCTGATTCTGTCTAGGGTAAGGGGACTCTTAATCTTGCGACAATGTGGGGAAAAGCAACACACTATTTGTATTTTTTGTAGTACTTCGTGAAACCTTAGAAAGCTCGCTATTGCCTGCCTGTTGTCGCTAGATGGCGGTAGTTACTCTATGGTAAATGCCTTAAGCGCTTCAGGGTATCGTCACATCTGCAGATCACCATGCGCCTTAAAGCAGGCAGGCAAAAAAAATTTCAAAATAAAAGCTGGTGTCGCCGCTTGCCTGTATTTGTACGTAGTATATTATTACTCTGTGCCTGTATAAATCCTTGCTGCACGGTGATATCGGTGCGCCAAAATCTTGTCGAGCTTAGGGTTGCCATCTCCAAAATTATAAAGGCCAGACTCTGCGCTGAATAAAGCTGCCCTAAAAGCCGGTATGGATACAGTGGTGGAGCAAGATACAAGTTTTAAGAGTTCATAGTTCTGGTGATGCCTAAAAATAGCATCCGCTTTGCCAAAAAACAGAAGCCGGACAGGCCGGACAGACAAATATTCGGTCAGCCACGACCCGAAAAAGCCAAACATGTCCGACTAAAGCCGGACAGATGGCAATACTAGCCGCGCTTAAAAGTTTAAGTATCAAAACGTTTTCACTAGCCCTCTTATAAAGAATATCAAACGTTTGTCAATCCTATTTTAGTTAAATATGATTGATCTCGTTCTCACTATCTAGAATAGAATTAGAAGAAAAAAGTTTATTATGTCTCAAAAAATAAGGACAAAACATATTTTTAATAATAATAATAATTTTAAATAATAATAGGGTAAATATTCAGATGGTGAACACCTTGGCCACCTTGAAACATCTGGCACTAGTTTGAGCTACTCCACTAAATCACAAAGAAAGGAATAAAACCTCAGAAATATTTCTTTACCGTAAAGTTCCTTGTAAAAGAAGAAAAAAATACAGCGCAGTTTTCTCGTCGCTATAGCGACATCCCGAGGGCATGTTTTAAAAGTTTGACGACATAATTTTCTATTTTGTATATTAGTGTTTCGGACTTTTAGTTTAAGTGTATGCTTACCTTGCGGGTTTTTAACTGTACTAAAATCACCAAGGTATCACTTCTTGTATGTAAACGAGGTAGGCAGAGCCAAAATTTTAAACACGTATCTATTTTAAGATCACAATGATTGCTAATTTATTTTCGTTTAGCGTAGTGAGTGCTAAACCCCATAAGCGGTATATTGAATGTTCGTTCATTTATCATTTTTCAATGACAAAGCTATGAGAAATGAAAAGATGTAAAATATACTAGCTGTTTCTCTAACGCATAGATTGTGAAAGCCGATCGAAAGCAATCGTAGGTAGATAAATATGACCAGCGTATATTGTCTCACCTCACTATTTGAAGTGGCCTTTAGGCCATACGTCCCAAGGCTCTGCCTACCCCGTTAGAGATAAAAACGTATTCAGTATGGAATTGTATAAATTATCAAAAAAATTATTAAAAGGATATAGTGTTATTTTATAGGGCTTTTAGGCACTCAAGAAAGTACTCAAATAATTAAATATGAAATGGTGAACTAACTTGTTCCCAACATTAAACGATGTGTAAATAAAATTTAATTTAATTGATTGAATACGTGCAGTCGTAGAACTTCGTAGAACAGTCTACGAGTCGTAGCACTCGTAGCTGTCGTAGCCATTGTAGCTCTTCTACTGCTATGTAGTTTTACCAAACTTTACCACATCGACATTTAGGCGGTGATCCCACTGCACCGCGCACCGTCGCGAATAGCGGGCTGCCCGCAAATTTTTAACATTGTATGCAAGTATCTCAATTTGTATAGGAAACACGCCTAGTCCAACACACTGAAAACGCGTCAACGCGCGGGAGCGTCCGTTACCGGGGGTGTTCACCGCCTTAGTAGCAGTAGCTGCAGTAGGTAGGTTTAGGAATTGGTGGTGAATCTGTGAGGCATGAGTTCGATCCTTGCTAGGCGCGACTTGAACAAACTCAGAGGAGTTTGTTCTCATGTACGGTCATTTTCAACCACCACCGATTGATTCCTATGAAGGAAAACGTCGTGAGGAAACCTATATACTAGTTCACTATTGTGTAATAATGTGTTGTCAGTAAATGTTAGTCACTACCCTACGTCAGATGCCTTTAGGCAGCTCTAAAAATCCGACACCAGTGTTAGTATTAATTTAATAAACTCGATAAGAAAAGGAGTAACACTGACTTAATTTTTACAAGCTTTTATTTAGCTTGCCCTGTTCGTTGTTGTTTGTGTTTTGGGTCAAATCTTGCGAGTTAAATTTTAGCCCCATTCCGGTTTCCGATTGAGATGATTTTTTTTATGCTAATGTTAATTGTAAAAGAACTGGATCGCGGCAGCCAGGGACAGAGCAAGATGGCGCGGACAGAGGGGGGCTTTATACCCAACAGTGGGGTTTGGAAAGCTGATGATGATGATGATGTTAATTATTATAACAAAAGGCAGATCTGATGATGGAGTCGGAAGGTGGCTATATAAACCCTATCATAAAACGAGCGACGCAACCCCATTGAGTTTGGGCTTATTACATTTGTTTTTGCCTCACAATAAAACTTGTACGAAACAATAAATATTTTTCGAAAAGACTTATTCTATACAACATCGATTTAACCAAGTTCTAGACCATTTTAAATACCTAGTTACTAGTTCGACCCATCGACCCGCCGACGTTGGCGTAGCGTGAATCAATTCCGCGCTGGGCCAAGGTCTAGGCGAAACTAATAAATGCACTTTTTTCTTGCATTTGCATGCCGCTGCCGCGCCTTGACTGAATAGGAACTGGCGATAAACACAGCTCTTGGGCGCCAGCGATTTATACCTAGAATAATAATAACTTTTTTATATGCCCTGAAAAGGTTGGTTTGATTGTCATAATAGCTGTACGCTATTTATGAGCCTTGAGAAGTCTAATCGTTGGTATAATCTATACGCAAATTGACTTGTAGTTGTAAAAAAGCTTATTTTGGAAAATGATCTGTTCGATTAATTTAAACGGTTGACTTCCGTGATATAGTTGGAAAAAGCCGACCAGGTTTCGATCGATTTCGATGATCATCTTCAGGGCGAGTGTCAGTGCTGAGCGGACAGCAACATCGTCAGGTCGCCGCTGACACTCGCCCTAAAGATGATGATTTATATAGGAAGCACTGAGCATACAACAAAGAAATAAAGACCTTGTATATTATACTCAGTGTTTCTTTCTTACATGTAAGCTCGTAAGTTCCCGCCTCGGTACCCATGTACATTAAAAGTACAACAGCGCTGAAAAAAACCATGTAACCAGCTATCTTCAGTTAAAGTACCATATACTTAGGTAGGTATAGTTAAGGTAACATTTCAGTTTAATACAGTCAAAATGGGTTTAAATAAAACAAATTCTTTGATACCTGTACATTAATGTAAGACGACAAAGTTATTGAATTGTCCGGGGGATAACTAATACAATATCATTCCAATTGTCTGTCATGTAGACAATTTTTCACAAACATTTCGCCTCGGTAGACCAGAAAACATCACAAAAGGAAAACAAAAAGAATACCTTCACACAGAAAAGGGATATGTCCACAATAGTCTACATCTTAACCCGTCGTTGTAATAATAATTTAATGTACCATAAAGGAACTAAATGAACTGTATTTCAGAGCTTAATTTAATGTGTGGTGGGCAAATGAAACTATACTGCATTAAATAGGGTTCAGTGTGAGAACATACAACCGACGTAGGTTCTAAATTATATTTGAGCCGATAAAAACCAGCATATATTATTTCATTTCTTGCAGAAATTTCGGTAGCTAAGTTCTTTGATGTCCACACAAACATACATACATAAAAACAAAGCCAAAAGTGGCCATTTTCCGCAAAAAAGCTAAGAAAAGCTTAAAGTTCTCACTGAAAACTGTAAACAGTTGTTTCTAAAATAGTCTGAAGGGATCTAGGGCTTCACAAAAACAAAATTTTAAATAATATCTCAGTTTCCTTTGAAATGATTTATTTCAAATGGGGGCAGCACTGGAACCCGGAAAATGTATATATCCCTTAATAGGCGATGCGGCTAGTAGCATCACTATTTTTATTCCTTTTCTACCTTCTCGCCCATCATCACGCTAAAAGTGGCCTTTGGGACTTGCGGTCATGGGCTCTGTCTGCTTAGAACCACAAAAAGCAAAATACTCTATGTGTGCCCCATTCGGGATAAAGACGGTGATAGTGTGTGTTGTTTTTAGGTTTTTGAAAACGTAGATAAAACGCTCTTATCGCTTGCGGCTTGAAGTACATTATAGGTATTCTGTTTTCTCTCAGCCCGCCATAAACAATGCCCGTGGATTTTAATTTATGAAGGCGAGTGAATCTGAACCGTAACTATTATCGTTGAAGATTGATTTATCTACTCGTACTGATCGCCGCTGCCCACGTGCATTACATTTAAATCGGCTGTCGAATTGTACATTGCGCATTGTCTTTTAAATTGTCGGTGAATCATGTTAATGAGAGCATTTAATTCGTTTCATTATTTACCTTATTTATCTTCTGTTAAAAAAATACCGGCAGTGCAGCAGTGTCCAGTAAACAAATGGCCCCATACCCAAACTATAGTAAAAAATCAAATTAAATAAAGAAAAAGAAATAAATTAAATTGTATTTATATTATAACTTATTAAAATGATAAAATTCCAAATATCTAATAAAATTCCAACTTTCAGTTATTTTTAGCTATTTATAAGTAGTACTCAAGTCCCGATTCTGTAAAAAAGAACCATAATACAAGTAAGATGTATTCAATTTTTAAATAGGTTAAGGTGAAGTAATATTGGTAGTCCGCCTAGTTTTAAAACGAGTTTTCGCCAAAAGTGGCCACTTTTGGCGAAAACCCGTTTTAAAACTAGACGGACTATTAGTAATAATTTTAAAGGTTATTCATAAAATAGTTCGAAGGTCTTTTTAGACATTGATACAAATAAAATTTTTAAATATCACCATATTTAGTTTTAAACAATTTATTTTAAATGAGGGCGCCACTTATGCTACCATTTCACCTTAAGTAAACGTATGTTTATTTTTATGAATACGAGAGTAGTCTAATATTTCCTCTTTTCTTTCTATTGCTTGAAATAGAAAGAAAAGAGGAAATAGTAAATAAAGCCTATAAAGTAACTTATTTAAAAAATATATATATGACCGACTAGTCGGTGGTTTTTGCCGACTATAAATATGACTAGTCGGCCTAGATTTGTACATCTCTAATAGAAAAAAAAATTTCGTCCTCCCATACAATTTTTTTTTTCGTTTTTCGATAATTGTTTTTATGGAAAGTGGTTCAGTATCACGGACTGAACTTGCTCTAAAAATGTTGCCGGTGTTTAAAAAGTAACTCTGTAACATCAAATTTTTTGGGGATTCAATGTGACATAATTGTATAGGTTATATAATTTCATAGGCTCTTTCAGGAGAAAAAATGTTATTTTAAGGTACTCTTAATTACCTAAGATTATAATCTCGACATAATATATATTCTGCCAACTTGAAGGGCACATTCCTAACGATATTCATTTGATATGTTCAAATAAAAAATTCAGTTGACTTAACGACCCTGCATTAAAACACATAAGTACTCGTATTTGCATTTTGATTCGTGAAATAATACGTAAGTCGTTAATCTTATTCGCTAAACGACCTTTGATAAAATGCCCCTTTGAAAAAAAAATATGGAAGGAGTTCCCTCGATTTTTGGAGGATTCTGACATCTGATCTACGTTATAACAAAAAAAAAAGACGGGTTGCACTCCGGGAGTGCCGGCAGAAGTGAAAACTTGAATATTAACGTTGTGCATTTTTGATATTTTTGAAAGGTTAGGGAACAATTTTGCACTAATTGCCTTAATTATCAGTATAAAAGTACTATCATTTATGTGGTAGAATACAATATTTATTTATTGCGCTATCGTACACAAACATGACAATTTATATTACATTAAAAAGTTTATCTTTCAGTTATACGAAACAGCAAGCGCAGGCATACATTTTCGCCGCGCCGTAGAAAGAGAGGTAGATACTTCCTCTCCTACGCCGCGTCGGCTGATATATGGAAGAAAAAACACCTTGTATATGGAAGAAAAAATATAATTACGCCGCTGGAAGTCCACTGCTAGACATAAGGATCCCAGGATTAAAAAATAAACGGGCAAGTGCGAGTCGGCCTCGTACATGAAGGGTTCCGTACCACCGTGCAATGTTTTAAAACGCTGAAGAAACACATTTTTTGTATGACGACCCCCTTTTATTTTTAACTTTATCTTATTTTTAGTATTTGTTGTTATAGCGGCCACAAAAATACACAATTGGTGAAAATTTCAAGCGTCTAGCTATTACGGTTCAAGAGATAGAGCCTTGTGACATACGGACAGACAGCGGAGTCTCAATAATAGGGTCCCGTTTGCACCCTTCGGGTACGGAACCCTAAAAACTCATTAAATTACTCCTTACGCCTCAATTTAATTATTTCAATGTTAATTGCATATCAAACTTTCGATACCACCAAAAGTTCCTATAAAGCAAATACTCAAAATAGGTTGTAAAACAACTCGTCAGCATAATTGTTTTGTAATTGGATTCTGTGTGTTGAATTTTCTCAATAGATTGCATTTGTGCATAAATGCACATGTTGTTAATGAACGCGTAACCGCTATATTCGGGGATATCGATCGATTTGATCGCAGCTCAACCTCTGACTGTATTGCCAAATATGATTAGTTTTGGATTTGGATGCTCCATGATGTTATTCCATGATAAGACTAAGTTCCACAGGCAGCAGACAAGTTAGTTGAAGCTTAAGATCTAGCTTCCGCTGATATAGCTTCCGCCACGACTAAATATACGCTGTAATGCTACTCGTAAGAGCGTGCGTTTACACACACGCCGCAGAAGCCGCGGTGCCGCGCACTTGCTTTTTTATTCCATTTGAACTGACCCTTACGTACTACTACTTTTACGGGACTTACCGCGATTGATTTTGGTGCGGGCAAGATATTTCGACGACCCTATTGCCGGCATGGTCTCTGGCAAACTGAGGAATTGCGGTGATTGTAGTAAATGAAGTTAAACTGTTAAGGGTGACCGTATGAGTCTACCGTCCCTTGTCGTTCCTAGCACAAGTTATTACACGCGTAATCGACGTGTCCGTTCGGGAATTGTTTTTAGATGCTCGCACACACTTTTTGCACAAGTTAATGTCATGATTCTACGTTAAAGACCGTAACCGTACGGTAACCGTGTTCTCGAGTGAAATTTTTGATGTTATTGTGACCACGTAAGTCTAAAATCATTTATTGATCGAAGCCGGGACACATTGAATTTTAGGCGCAAATATACGTAAATGATCTGTATTGAATAGTTTATGATTTTATACAAAGACAAAACCACCAAGTTTGACAGGCGACAGACAAGTTTAGTTTGTCTAAGTTTAAGATTAATATCTTGTTTCCGGCCCGCCTAGGCATCCGCTGTAATGCTGTTATGCCATTATTGATCATATAGCTCAGCCACTTTACCTTCTAGGGCTGTGCACACATAAATTATCTTATTACAAAACGTAGACTAACGTCTTCCATGCTGGTCTGGGAGAAAAGAAAAAACTTAGAATGTACCAGCTGTTTCTCTTCTCGTGCAGATCGTAACAGCAGATCGAGGGCGGCTAGCAACGCATCACTATTTTGATTCTTTTTTCCACCTTCTCGCCCACCATCACGCTAAAAGTGGCCTTTGGGCTATGCCACATAACCCAAAATACTCTGTCTCATTAGAGATAAGACTTAGTACCTAGTTTAATTACAGTAGTTTTTCAAAAACACTTACAATATTGAGAGCTGTGAACCTACAGCGCCTTAAAACTAACAAATTTGACAGACGACAGACACGTTTTTACACGAATTATTTCTAAATATTCTATTCCATCGTGATGCTCCATTGTTTTATAAGAATCCGTGTTCAATGCAAGGAAGTCTTTGAATATTCGTTTTATGTTTATTTTAACTTCTGTTATGTAAGTTCATTTTTTTTACTTTGAGTGGTTATATTTTGCACAGCTTGACAGTGCGTTCTTCAATACTACCTGTAAAGTCTACTTATTTGGCATGTGCCTACCTTTGCCGACTATACTCGACAGCATAAAGCAGTGAATACGTGGACACGAGGCCTAACAAGTCCAATAATTAATTAAAACAGAGATGTCTTAGGTCTTTTTGTCTGTCAGGTCTTTTTTAGTCTCCACTGCAGGAGAACGACCCTCTGTACTACCAGAGCCATATACACTTTCCAATCATCATCATCAGGTGTTTTTTAGTCTCCACTGCAGGAGCACGACCCTCTGTACTACCAGAGCCATATACACTTTCCAATCATCATCATCAGGTCTTTTTTAGTCTCCACTGCAGGAGAACGACCCTCTGTACTACCAGAGCCATATACACTTTCCAATCATCATCATCAGGTCTTTTTTAGTCTCCACTGCAGGAGCACGACCCTCTGTACTACTAGAGCCATATATTAGCCAGAGCAGTCAGAGGATTTGGCGTACACTCTCCACGCTGGCCAGACGGGTTGGAGAGGTCTCATTGATGTTTATAACAGGGCTTGGAATACCGTTAAAAATCTGGTAACGTTAATTCTGTAAAACGGCGTTAACGTTATCAGCAAAGATAACGTTACGCTGGGTAACGGTATTTTTCCAACCATTTACCGATAAATCAGACAACGTTACCAATGATATTAGCGGTAAAAGGTATTGTTAACACTGTATTTATTTTCGATATTTGACAGAATAAATTGATGAGAGTTTGTCTAGTAGGCTACTCGAGCTACCCGGATGTCGTGGTAGTCGTGATACCTTGGATTCGATTCCCAGCGCGATGCAATGCACTTGTATAATATTTATATAATATTTTACAAGTATTGAAAAAAGTATCGTTACTTATAGTGTTAATTGATAACTTATTATAACTATTTATAACTGTATTATCGATACCCCTTATAACGGTACCACTAATACCTGTATGAAAATAGCGTTATTTAACGTTACTTTTAGTGTGAATTTGGTATCGTTAACAGGCCCTGGTTTATAAGCTTTGTTTAGCTTGTGTTTCTTAAGTCGCCTTCTACGACATCCACGGGAAGACTTGGAGTGGTCCTATTCTACTCTGCCGGGAACCACACGGCTCGACTTTCCAATGCTGCTACCCTTTTCTGTAGCTTAGAAGCGTCATTTGCTAGAGCGACAGATAAGGATAGCAGCATATAAAAGTGCTGTTCCATGCTTACATTACATATGTGTCCCAACCCTTATATAGCATGGCAGTGCTGGCCTATTAGTTTAAAAAAAACCAGATATATTACCATATAATAGATCAATTAGAATACTTTTATAGGTTTTGTTGTGTACGTGTAGGTATAGCGGTGGAGTTATTGCGACTGAAATCATGATGTCACTGGCAGTACAATAGCTAGGCTAATGTAATGAGACAATGCGATTGTCGTCTGTTTCGCTTCGTTTTTTCTTGTTCTATTTTTTTATTTTTTTATTAATGGCTTGACGGTACTGCGTATTAAGCCAGGAACAAGTTAATGAAACGTTGGATATTCTATTATTTTCTAGTTCTAACTACTTACTTATAAGTATTTTAAAATCATCAATCTAAATTTTATCATTATAAAGCAATAATGATATAATTTTTATTGATAATTTTAAAATACGATTACGAAATAGACTACATAAACGTGGCAATGTGTATAAATATACATATGTAAGTCCAGCTTTAGTCAACTTCAATATTTTTAAGGTACATTCTGTATCTGAACGGAATAAAGGAACGGACGTCGTCGGCTGTGTCCTACATTCTGTAGCTATCGGATTGAAGCTTTACGGCATTGTGCTGGTATTTGCAACTGATGCCGCGCACGTCTCTGAGAGTCCAGTCGGGCTGGACTTGTTGTCTTCCTTTTGGGTGAATTGACATCGCTTCTTATTCATCATACCTTCATTTACCTGCCTATGTTAGTCTACTACTGGTATAAAAGCCTCTCTCAAAGGGAGGATTTGCCTATGAATTCAAGTTACATGAGGTAATTGCAACGGTGGAGAATAATCTTTTGTGACTACGAGTATATTTATTCGAGCATTTAAAGACGCGTAAGATTTTTTTCTTGTTGTTGGAAGTTTGAATAGTAACTTGAATATGTACTCGATGGTACGATGTTTTTACAAAAGATCTTTAACCACAAATTAAAACTTAATTAAAGAAAATCGTTTACTAGACGATTTGTTTAATAAACTAGAAAAAAGTAGAGATGTTGTGGAAATATACAATAGGCGCAAAGGGAACACTATCAAACCATGTACATCGTACGTTCTCCAGTTCCAGATAGGTTCTTATTGATTCGCCCACATTCTGTGCCGTTGTCGGTTTGACTTCACAAGGATAACTGGCATCGCTTGGTTATATTACAGCTTATTGCCTGCGTGAAACGAACAGATGCGTGGTGGCTTATCCATTGCGATTAAAATGATAACTTGTTGTGTCTGAGATATTTTTGATGTCAAACATTCTTGGTGATTCGCTTACATTCTGTGCCTTTGTCGGCTTGAGTTCACAAGGGATAATTGGCATCGCTTGGTTATATTGCAGCTTATACTGCCTGCGCGGAACGAACGATGCCTTATGGCTTATCCCTTAGAATCAAAATAAGAACTTAGAAACAATGTTGTTAAACACAATGTTTCTAAGATATTATGTTATATAAAATATTCGTAGGGGTTTGCTTTAATTCGATCATTATTTTGGCCTTTGAAAAGATTGCTGCTTGATAGCTTATTTTACTATACAATATTGTTTTTATGAAATCGGGACTGAATTAATAATTTTTATTGACTCGCTCACATTCTGGTTCTTTGTCGATCCGACCGATGAATTACCCCAACACACAACATTGGTAATAAAATAACGGTATTATATCAAAAATTACATAAATGTTACGTTACGTATACGTTATATCAAAAATTACATAAACGTTACGTAAAAATTACACAAATACGTTCCCGAAGAGGGTTGACGCCGAGCAGGCGGCCGGTCGTAAAATTACAGCCAAATCATTTTAACTGTTCCGGCATTTTCTTCTCCACTTGGCAAGGTTTTTGGCATCCTTGGGTAACCATTGACATGCATGTTATATTTGGAGAAGAAAAAGCGGGAAAGCACACCCCGGGCTCCGAAGCAGCATAACTGAGGATGCAACTGGAAACGCGCTTAGATGTAGAAGAACAGCTTCCGCTAGAATATATTTCAAATTATTGCCGTCGTGAAACGAACACTGCACGATGGGTTAATTGGGCCGTAATTGTTTCCCTATACGATTATCTTTATCGTATAGTTTGACTGATTCGTATTCATATTCCTCGGTCCCAACTCCCGGCAAATAAAAGAAGAAACTCTTAATTTCCAAAATAAATTAAATCCAGCTAGTTCAACTTTACGAGTATTTTATTACTAGTAGCTCGCACCGAACTGTAAACTCGCGAATCCTAATCGATTTGCTCGCTAGCTTTGCTCGTTGGAAATCCTAATTGGTATTTGAAATCGTTCAGCTACTTTAGAATTTATATTTATTTTTCTCTTTGCAGGTACAGAGGTTTTTAATCGCTGAATATCCATACTGCTTGGTAAGTTTTAGCTTAGATTTTTTTTAATAAAAACCGAAATCGTCTAAAGTACCTTCACAAAGTTTTACCGAATTTCCGATGAAATAAATTGCTATATTTTAGGATTATACTGACATAAGAAATATGGAGCTAAGTTTTGTTTTGGCTGAGAAAGTAAACTTTAATGCCAAGGAAGGAAAATATAAACCTCAGGCTTCGAAGCAAAGAATGCAAACGAGAATGCGCTTCATCTTTTCGATTTCGGTTTCTTAATTTAATAATTGACCAAGCGAGCGAAGCTTCTTAGTTTCGAGATTGACCAATAATGCCTGTTCTCGCCTACAGGTAGCATTTTCAAATTGATTCGATTGACGAAAATTGACACTCAACTTTTGTCGATCGCGATTTTTGAACGGGAGAGAAATAGATATAAGAGGGAACTTTGCGGCAGCGTTTCTTCTACACAAGATGTTGCAAAAAAAATTCCAAGAGCCCCTCTTTAGGTTTTTTTTGTTTGCAAATGGACGGAGGGAGGGAAGTTTGCTGTAGCGTCTTATGTGGTTTGCTAAGGGGAGCCGAACCAGGGGAAAGCGGAAGTGTCGGTTATTGCATGATTATAAGAGGTCGTGAGGTCTACTGTTCTCACAGAACCACTAGTATTTAGACAGAAATAGTGGCACAGAATACAGTAAGAGTAAACATATATAAACGGTATCTCCTAAGGTACGCGCAATATGCGTCCCCGTTCCCCAGCACCTCTCCCCCGTTTTCGCCTTGATACGGGCGAGAGCGGGCGAACACACACTGCATGGCACTAGTTGGCCCACAAGAACCGGGGGAGAGGTTCGGGTGCGGGGAACGGGACGCATATTGCGCGTACCTTAGGAGATTCCGTTCTGTTTACTCTTACTGTATTCTGTGATAGTGGTACACCCTAATGAGAGAAATATGACTTTACCGCATTGCTTATAATTAATTTATTTTGAATCTCATGTGCCTACAAGTAGAGAGTAGTATCCTACAGACAGCTACGACGAGTACCATCTTCATGTAAAGAGGGCACTGGTAATTGCCAATTTGTAGTAATGATTGTCGATCGCGGACGGTGCTAGAGGTTCCTAGACTAATGACGCCGCAGTACTTCACTCAACCTCCTTTAATGCCGTGATATTTCGCCGAAATTCAATATTGGTACTAAGTTATTGCCATACCAATGTAAGATATGTTCTGTACCAGATCGCAGTGTGGGTAATACGAGTAGCCGGAAGAGAGGGCCTAATGAGTATCTACGTGTAAATCCACTAATTGCACACATAGATAATTACTATAGCCAAACAAATCTGTCTAACATTTAAGAGCCAGGCTCTTGTTGGTGTCATTGTATGGAAAGAGACGCACAATCAATCAAGCCAATCAAGAAGAAGCATATTTGATTGGCTATACTAATTAATCTGTGTGTGTTACCAGTGATTTCATATGGCTGTTAAACGTGGTCCCTTACTTTGGGTCTCATTAGAAGGCGGTCTCTCAACGCACTATAGTAGAGAAGGCTATGATAGGTGTTTTTCTACGTGATCGAATCAGAAATTAGGAAATTCGTAAAAGAACAAAAGTCACTAACATAGCCCAGCGGATTAATTCGTTCAAGTGACAGTGGGCGGGACACATAGCGCGACGAAACGATGGCCGATGGGGTTTAAAAGTTTTCAAATGGCGACCACGTACTGCGGAAGCGTAGGACATCCACCCACAAGGTGGTCAGACGACTGGACCAACGACGCTGGGAAGCGCTGGATGCAGGCCGCTCTAGATAGGTCATTTTGGAAATCCTTGGGAGAGGCTTATGTCCAGCAGTGGACGTTATGCGGCTGATATGATGAATGAGTAATAATCTATTTGGCAAGATGATCTCCAGTTAAAGAGACATGCCGAGTCAGTAACGTTATACAGCTAGTTACGGCGATTTTTTAATTCCGTTATTTCCTCTATGTAGAATATGTGGAACTTTTGTGTATTGATTGATTGTGAAGGGAGGCTTTTAGTTAGAGTCCTCATTGATTATGATGGGAAGCTTTTAGTTAGAGTCCTCCCGCTCGCTCAACATCACGTCCGTGTATCAACCAAGAGAAACATGAGTACGTAATAGTACGTGTTACCGAAATGTACGAGACACCATCAGGTGTCTCGTACATTTCGGTAACACGTACTCGTACACGTTACGTACACGTACACGTACGATGCATTTACGTTGAAACAAACGCAGCCGACAGCGCTTCTGGGAAATTTTGTTTTAACAACGTTTTGTTTACGATTTCCCTTCATAGAGAGAGGTATCGGTAACGTTGCATGTTAAAATGATAGAAAGATAGATTTATTTATTTGCTGCTATAACAAAAATATACAAACAACAAACCTGTTCATTTTTAATGTGTGTGTTACAGCAATACAAAAAGGACACAGCTCAGTGATAGATAATATTGCCCGGGAGCAATCACTGAAAATGCTGATAGTGTCCACTTTATTTCTGATCTTGTTTTATAGAGAAGCGATTTAAGTTGTATTGCTTATGTTTCAAGTTTATTTCTATCAAAATATTACAACGGTACGCCCGCGCCGCCACTCGTGAGCGGGTGCCGCCAGTAGGGAGGGACTGGTCAGCTCGGCTTTGTCTTTTAAAGATTACTCAGTGTAACTTATTTCTGTATATTGGATTTGGCACTCGTTCGCAAGTTTTACATATTATGTTGTGATAACATTGTATTAGGCATAATATCTTTGTAAACTGACAAAAGCCCTTCTGGCGCGTAGGCGACCAATACTGTGTAAATGAGTTTCTTTCGGCGTTTCTTCTCAGCAGTGGTGGGAAATTAACTAGTAATTTAGATTATAATTTTTTTTGGTGTAATTTTCATATAAAAAAGTGATTGTATAAAGTAGTACTTAGTATGTTTTTTAAAGGCAAATTTAGAGGTATGTTTGTGATTTTTCTATCGACCCAAAATTGTTCAATCGTGTTTTGGATATTGTGTGTCTGTAAAAAAACCTTAAGATTCCTATGTATATGGACCGTGGTAAATGGCAATCATTGAGAGAGGCCTATATCCAGCCCAGCAGTGGGAGGTTCAAGGCTGTGAATGATGATGATGATGAAACTTACGGGGCCTTAATTAAACGAGTTGTCGTGTCTGTAATATAATATTGCGATGTTCAAAGGAACAAAAGGAAAGTCTCGGTACGTACCGAGAATGAGTTCAAAGGTGGCACGTGTTCAAATGACAGTTATTTATATTACCCTTATTTTTAATACAGCTCAATTTTGCAGCGAACGCTTTCAGGGAATTTCTATTGTTTTCGTTTGAGTGAAATTTTACGGAGTTAGAGGAACTTCCTCTTATTACACGTAATAAGCAATTAATGCGCAGAATTCTGTCTGTTATAAGACTTCGAAGTGGGGTTGCTGTCTCGTCTTTTTTACTTGTCTAATAAGAAGAATCGGTTCGTAATAAGTAAGGTTTCATGAAGCTCTTCGTATTACCAGGCCAGTGTCACTCCCCGTTTAGGTATCGAAAATATACCTACATTTTTACTAAGCGCGCGGCGGCCCCTCTCGGAGTGGTAAATTCAGTTACACGAATCGTTTGTCCAGAGTAATAAGGATGAAATTGGCCTGCAATGGATGTCTAGGTATCTAAGCGAAAAGGTGCTGAGTTCTGACTTGAGCTAAATTGAACCATGTCGCTAACCTCATTGAGTAGATATTTCTTTGCCGAGTGAGACTTCTGTACCTGAGTACTGGTTCCTATTCTTTGTGTCACATCTTTCGAGCTGAGTAATGGTATCTCACGTAACTCAATGACTGTCATTTAGTGACATCAGCAATATTACACAATAGTGGTCTAATGTGGAGCGGGTTTCCTTGCGATGTTTACCTTCACTGAAAGCAAGTGGTGGTAGATAGTTGAAAATTACCGTACACGAGAACATACTCAGAGTTAGAAGTCGTGCCTAGTGAGAATTAAAGTAGTGCCTTACAGACGCACAGCTATTGCCTAAACCGCTTGGCCACCACCGCTCCAGATTTTTCATGTTCGTTGCTACTTATACAAGTATTATATTAGGAACAATGGTAATATAATAACAAAAAAAAATAAGCGGCCAAGTGCGAGTCGGACTCGCCCATGAAGGGTTCCGTAGCAGCAAGTAACATAATATAAAAGTTCTAAAGGTAAATTGCGGTTTACGATTTATGACGTACAAAAAAAAAACTTACTAGATCTCGTTCAAACCAATTTTCGGTGGAAGTTTGCATGGTAATGTATATCATATATTTTGTTTAGTTTTATCACTCACTTATTTTAGAAGTTACGGGGGGGGGGGGGGGGACACATTTTACCACTTTGGAAGTGTCACTCGCGCAAACTATTCAGTTAAGAAAAAATATGTTAAAAATTTTTTTTTTTAGTTTCATTTCTAAGTATGGGGAACCCCCAAAATGTATTGTTTTTTTCTTCTATTTTTGTGTGAAAATTTTAATGCGGTTCACAGAATACATCTACTTCCCAAGTTTCAACAGTTCTTATAGTTTCGGAAAAAAGTGGCTGTGACATACGGACGGACAGACAGACAGACATGACGAATCTGGGGTTCCGTTTTTTGCCATTTGGCTACGGAACCCTAAAAAGAGGATCTCAATGAAATGTATGAAGAAATCTCCATTCGTTTAATTGAAAAATTAAACTCTTCGAATGGCTAAATGATTGATGCAGACTCGTAATTAAACTAATTTCATCAAATTTACTGATTTATTGTGTGTCAAGTAAAACTAAACAACAATAAAAAAAATTAAAACTATTAGCTGATTGCCAAGTTACAGATCTCGGTCGGTATTATTTAAATCACAGTATCGAATAATAGTTTAAGTTTACACAAGAAAAACGCTTTAAAATAAATAGTAAGATGTAATCATTTGCGGTATTTTAAAATTAAAATAACTGCCCTGTTTTGGGACGTTTATTGGGCGTAAATGGACGTTTATTGGGAATTTACCCACGTCACAATACGTCCCAAAAATCCCAGACAAAAACCCATCTCTATACGTAGTACGTTGGTGGTAATGCTACACTGTAGGCAGATGCTATTTCCGTCGGCTGTCTACGCCGCAGGCAATGCTCGTGATATATTATATTCGCTCTTATAGAGAACCACCACATGTATAAAGATTTATCGCCGCCCCTAGTGTGCATTTTACGTCTTTATGTAGTCACTCCGATCAGACCATGCCACAGACCTTCTCCCGTGTCCTTCTTGCCCCACGAAAGTGGCATAAGAGTGGCAACTTAGCGTTGGATCTTATCTATCAGCACGGAACAGCACTTTCCTATGCTGCTATCCTTTTCTGTCGTTAGGAACAGTAATTTGCTAGAGCGAGAGAGAGCGTCGGAACGCTGCAACACGGCGTTCCTTTCCGCTTGTTTTTTTTGTTAAACATTTAATTATTATCTCCATATATATGACTATTTGCAAATCCACATATACCTATGTAGAAAAGTGAAACCTCCTACACACTTTACCTAATTAAAGTATATAATAACAGGCAGCTACTAACCTTTATTTGGTGTCGTTTTTACTAAAGAATTACTAAGAAACCATTTTTTGAGTACCACCACATCTTATACTTTTCCAGTCATTAGAATCGGTTCACAACGTTTTCTTTGTGCGTAATTCTGCATATCTTTATATTAAATTAAAACTTATTAACTATCGGGCTATGAATAAAATTTACAATTGCACATTTAAAATACAATGTAAAAATAAGTTAAAACTTCCATCATTAAAAAGAAAAAAATTGCACCTTTTTATTCATATATTTTTTTTAAAGCTAAATAGCCAAAATTTGGTACCTACATTCATCCATATAAATAGTGTTGTATTCCAAATTGAAAAAAATACGACGCTTGTGCCTCTTTTGTCTTGTTTTAAAACTAAATTCTTCTTTTTTTTTGCTGACTCCCATTTTTATTTTAACATTCGTGTTCAGTTTAAAAAAAAAAATTCCATAATATTTTCTTTTTCACTTTTAAGTCTTGAGAAAATTACCAGTAATTTTAGCCCCAAATATTTTAAGATATCAACATCGTTTTTCGAATAGATGCGATGAAGTACACACATATGTATGTATGTACCTACATGATTGATAGTTTAGCCTGATGAATGTATTCTTTTTTTTTTCAGGCATTGTTGGGCAAGGGCCTCAATTTCTTACTTCTACGATTCACGATCCAAGGCAGCTTGCTGCCATCCACTCATATATCTTTCAATGTCGTCCCTCCACCTTTTTTTAGCCTTCCCCTACGCCGGCGTTCTTCTGGAACCCACTTTATTAGTAAAATGTTAAATTGTAATTAATACAAAGCAAGTACTGATAAATATACAAACATATTTGCGTTGAATTGAAAATGATTATTTGTGGCTAGAGCGTGGTCGAAATATTAATAATGTAATTTATCACATCAAATCAAATACCAAATAAGGTTAGGAAATTCAATACTTTGAAAAGCGAATAATTAGTGAATTACCGAAAATCTGTAGCGCATTGGCTTATTCGTGAATATTTGGCTTATTCATGAATATTTAATACCTATTTCCGGTGAAACTGGATGAATGATTTGCATTATTACAACGGTTCGTTTGTCTAATACTGGCCATGTTTGGTTTGTGTGAATATTGTATAAGGACTAGCGCGTTCACTCTAACCCAGTGTTTTTCAACCTTTTTTATGACGTGACCCCGTTAGTATGTAAAAAATGTTTGCGACCCCCTACCCTCTTTATCTAACCTGTGCTTTATTATGTTAAAAATATCAAATCCATATCTTCATTTCTCATTATTGGCGAAACCTTATACATATTCAAGTACCTACAACAGACATTTATACATCGATTTCCGCCAAACCGCCATTCGGGGTTTTTGTCGAGCGCAAGCAATTGTTTTAATGTTGAGCTCACGTATTTAAATTTATCAAAGAGATTTGTTGAAATTATTGGAAATAACGCACACGTTGAAAAACACTGCTTTAACCATACAATAATTTTCTGATGGAACCTGAACCAAGTATTTTGGTAATGGAAATTTTGATGGAATTTCCGATCCTTTTTTTTAAAGACAATGGATACGGTAAATTTGTATATGCAAATAAACTAATTTTATAAAGGGAACTGATAAAGACTTGCTTCTGTAACTGTACATCATTTTATAAAGTATAAAAGAAAAAGAGGGGTGATATAAGTTGGACATGTCTGTGTATCTGTCTGTCTGTGGCATCGTAGCTCCTAAACGAATTGACCGATATAGATGCGTTTTTTTTAAATCGAAAGCCTTATCTGTTGAGATGGTTCCTAGTTATGTTTGATGAAAATCGGCCGTACAACAGTTTTTAGGGGTGAACGCTTGCAAGTCGGAGGTTTTGTAATTTTTCTAACAAATAAACTTGTTACTCTGACAACTTTGACTTTATTAAATCAGATCGTATTATCTATCTGGTAGTAGGTACTCGTATTTTTAATTAACAATGCAGTTTGGGACGAATATCAAAGTTATTCTTAACTTCAACGTACGTTTTGTCAATTTTTTTATTGGTTATTCTCGTTTTCCATCTACCGTTTTGCTTTTCAAGGTGTGGATCTGTTTGCCCCGTAAAAGCTATCGACGCTTTTGTGCACCTGAGTAAAATACATTCGTGCGACATCTATAACGTAAAAATTTGTAAAGTCTTTTATACTAAACTAAACGAAAAACGCAATTCATCTCTAAAGAAAACCGCTTCTCTTCCAATTCAAGCTTGACGAAACTACACAGAACTTGTTATCTCGGCTCGGATGTTCATTAAAGGCCCAGTCCTTATTTTTAATGATTTTGACTGCTTTTTCGGAGCTGATTGGAGCCAAACTATCTCAGTAACAATATGTTAAGATATGTTAAATTGAAGTTTATTTAAGTATTAAAAAAGTGAATTAGACAATTTATTGATTTTCATTGTAATAGTTTGTTTAATTCCAAATAACCGGAGACGCGTTTCGATTTTTTTCGGTGTGCGACGTTCATGTCATTGTTGTTAACACGGAATTTATTATATTACTAAAACATGAAGTTGTGTTTAAATGACAGAGAAATAAAGACAAAGGAAAATCCTAAAAAGTGAATGAGAAGATTTTAATAAAAAAAAAATTAATTCATTCAAAAACTTAGTTAAAAAGGTTAAACTTTGAAGAAAATATAAGCGAATACGTTGTCGGATTTCTTGCGCATACGACTGAGTAAAAAAATAAAAAATACACATGTATGAAGATTGATTCATGCTTAAACACGTACAATAAATAAATAAAAATATTTTGTCTTTTCTAAAAAGATAGAAAAATTTAAAGTTCTCCGAAAGTCGCAAATAAATATGGGGACGAAAACGCTGATAAGGCAGACCGCTCGCTGCGCTTCTGAATTCGTCTAAATTCGTCTCCATGGTGCATGTACAATACAGCGCAATGCGTATGTGTAGATAGAAAATATAGACTCGGGTGTTTAATAAAAAAATCCCACGGTCGAAGACTGCAGTCTTAAGGCTTTTGAAGAAGCACAGTACGTGCATAGTGTTCATACATTTATTTTATTGTCAGTAAAATATTTTTTTTTGTTAAAGAATACAGCCGAAGATGGAAGTGATTGGAAACAAATCAACGGGCAAGTGCGAGTTGGACTCGTACATGAAGGGTTCCGTAACTCCGTACAATGTTTTAAAATGCTAAAAAAATACGTTTTTTGTATGACGACCTCCTTAAATTTTTAACTATTTTTATTTCTAGTATTTGTTGTTATAGCGGCCATAGTAATACATAATCTGTGAAAAATTCAAGTATCTAGTTAATGCCATTATAAAGATCTAGTTAAAAATGCTGAAAAGTCACGTTTTTTGTATGGCGACCCCCTTTAATTTTTAACTTTTTTTTATATTCAGTATTTGTTGTTATAGCGGCCACAGTAATACATAATCGGTGAAAATTTCAAGTGTCGCTATTACGGTTCAAGAGATAGAGCCCTGTGACAGACGGACAGAAAACATACGGAAAGACGGACAGACAGCGGAGTCTCAGTAATAGGGTCCCGTTTGCACCCTTTGGGTACGGAACCCTAACAAGGGAGACTTTTGCTCAAAGATGGGACCTAAATTGTTATTAAAAAAAAAATAGAAATGAAAGCCTTTGGCAGTCCAGTAACATCAGATTTTCTGCCTTGTATATAACTAAACTTTTACTAGTGGCTTGGTGAGCTGTAGCCATATTGAATTTTCTTTAAACTGCATTGACGAAAAATTTTTTTTAATTATTAAACCAGCTTACAAAATTTCACGAGAATCGTTTGTGAAATGCAACCTGTAGAGAACACCCGGGCAGCCCCGGGCAGCCGGACAGTCGGACATCGAAAGTATTTTTGACCAAGCTCAAACAGAGACGCTTTCATCGTGCTTCGCGCTCGCTCGATCAATAAAGGAGCTGCTTGTGTTACCTACTAATAATGTAATACGTTAATACTTATATTAATAATGTGACTCGAATAAACATGTAATTATTTTAAAAATATAAAAAAAAATCAAGCTTCTATCTAAAACAATGAGCTAAAAAGTAATGATGATGAGCCAGAACTCAGTGGGGTTATGTTGTTTTATCACATAGATGCCGTGGCCACCTTCCGGCTTCATCATGAGATCTGGTCATTGGTACCACAATATTGCATTGTCATCCAACTTACATAAGTATGTGAAGTTTCAATTGGATCGAATAATGGGTAGATCGAATAGTAGGTTTTATTTAGCTTGCAATATTTGACACTATCCAATTTTTAAGCACTCTAGGTAGGAACAGTTAGACTTTATTTATTTAATATTTATTGCACAATAATCTAACGATCATAATACAAAAGGTAAAACTTAATGCTAATCATTGTCTACCAGTTCACCTTAGGGACGTAGTAGAAAAGGTGGTAAATGGGGTGCAAGATTAAAACTTCAAGTAATAAAAGATGAGTATTATATAAACAAATAATAAAACATACATAATTCGTATTATTACATAAGATATATAGACTATACATATATTCAATTTATAAGTTGTCCTGCTTCAACGGTAGGTGGTAAATTTCTGCTGAGTACGGTGCATTTACCTTAATTACAGTGTACATGGCAACACTGGTGCGCGTGCAGTGGGTTCACCGCCTGAAAATTCATGCAACATAAATTGCGAGAACTAGTATTGACTTTACAGGACTTAACGGGATTAATTTTGAGTTGGGCCAGAAATTTTGGGGACACTGCTGGCGCAACGGTCTCAGGCGATTCCAGTTTAATTTTATTGCATTACATAATGTAGGTTAGTCTTATCATAGGCACTTCTATAGGCTACTTCCTAACCGCGCGCCTCGTGTCAACTTGATTTAGGCGGGCAATGGATCTCGTTTTGTACATACATACATATTATCACGCCTGTTTGTAGATTAACAAGTAATTATTAAAAAAACAGAAAAACCCAACTGCCTGACATCATTTGGCGCCAAAAACTTTTTCTTATTTTGTATGCTATTGCGGGGCTGGATTGACCATGTCGGAGACTCTAGGTTGCCTAGAGGCTCCGACATGGTCAATCCAATCCGACACGGGGTCGCAATGACGTGTGATGTCACAGGACACAAGGCGAGCGAGCGAAGCGAGCGTGCCGCGGCAGCGGCCGGCGAGTTCTAAGACAGTTCTATCCATTACTACTAGGATACACACGAACCAAACGAGCGAGGCGAGCGTGCCACGACAGCGGCCGGCGAGAGCTAGGTCAGTTATTTTCTTAGTATTGCCTTTATTAATACAAAAATATGATAATTGTCTGTTATAAAGTAAACTATTCTGAACAACGACGTTATGAGTTGAAGTATGTTCTTAGTTAACAACATTATTAATTAAAACAACATGACCATTGAATATAATGAAGAAAAAGTTTTTAAAAACAAATTATAAATTTAAATTTGTTCTTGGTAGTAACAGTATTCATAAAAAAAATATGATCACTAACTGTTATGACCTCCGTTGGTAGTAATAAAAATGTGTGAATAAAAAAAGTATAAAAAATAAAATTATGAAGAGTGATTATTATGAACACAAATCGGTAGTAAGATAAAGAATAGGAATTAGAATTTAATGTGAGCCAATATAGACCCGGCGGGGATACTACCGTGCTCCCAGATACCCATACATTAAATAACAGAACTAATGTTTTTCTGTTTTTTCATAGGTAAATAAAACAGTAAGTATATTAAATATTTCATTTCAAACATTCCAGTTTAATACTCGTGAAACAGTTGTAAAGGGAACGGGAATAATAGTGAACCGGAAATAATTCGTCTGAAGTCCTGTATTAAATTGGGAAAATAATTCTATCATATATTTATTCTTAAAACTCAGTGCCCAAGGTTGTATTTACAGATTCTGTTCACTCGTGATGTTTCACATAATTTAAATTGATAATATTTTAGTATTGATATTTTTGCAATATACAATCACCCTTGTCAATTTGAGTAATTTTAGTTTCTATGAAAAAAGTCTGGCTTGAGCTTGGCGCGGGTTCCTCTTAAAGGTTTGTATATGTAGACATGTCATAATTTACCTAAATTGTTTATTTACCAATTTGTTAATTTAATATGTACCAATGTACCTACATTGGTACATATTAAATTAACAAATTGACATTATTTTAAATTTCGTAATTCTTATTATTCAATTTAATTATGACATACATAACAAACAATGTAATCTCAGTCCATCCATACAACTATTTTTAAGTTTTTAGTTTGTTAGTTGACGTCTTTGGAGAAAACGTGCAGTGCAGTTTGTTGCCGCTTCTTCTGCACTTGCGCCTAGGAAGCGGCATAAACTTAGCTGTAAGTAAAGATTTGACGTCAACATTTGTGCAAAACAAAACAAAGTGACTATTATTAAGAGATATTATAAATGTCCTATGATAATAAAGAAATTGAATTGAATTGAATTAAAATTATATTGATGGGAGTAAAATCGTGCAGGAGAATCAGAAAACCGCACATTTTTTTATAATTTCTTTATTCTCGTGTATATAAATCCAAGAGGTATGAAAGTGCATCGTGAATCAGAGAATGCGGATGTGTGATTTTCGTGCACGATTAAGCTTGAGCTTAAAATATGACGTCCAGAGCTTTGCACCAATACACTAGTAAGCAGCAGCTTACCAGCAGGAGTACTAGTTTGTTATAAATAGGGTAGGTTTGGCAGGCGTTTGTCAGATTTTTTGAGTACGAGGATATATGTATGTGTTCAAATTTTTGTATGTAAACTCGTTAGGCATTTCATTACAAACCTCAGTGGTTTATAGAAATGTCATGTAAATATTATTGTAATATGTTCGTAACAAATAAATAAATAAGAACTAGTAAGTAGTTAATCAAGAACAGGTAAAGTCCGTAACAAAAATCAATTCCTGCATCCGGAAAATGTAAAATCAACTTTTATGTGAATTATAAAATAACATTCAGTCTGGCCCACTGTTTCGTAAATGTTTCAACGGAGAATAAATAAATAAATAAATATATACGGACAAATCACACTGATTAAGCTAGCCCCAAAGTAAGTTTTAAACTTGTGTTATGGGATACTAACTCAACGATACTATATTTTATGATAAATACATATATAGATAAACACCCAAGACCCAGGACAATTTGAAAAAGGCCATTTTCCAACTTGCCCTGGCTGGGAATCGAACCCAGAACCTCCGGATTAGCGGTCTAGCGTGTTAACCATTACGCCACGGAGGTCGTCATAATATAGAATAATAATTATGTTTTATAATAACTATATAAATCTAAAAGAGAATAGTTTTTCAATGTTCTGATACAAACTTTATTCAGATCAGGTAGTAAATTAAATTTGCTGACGCACAGTTGTGGAGTTCAACACAGTGTTGATGAACAACAGATTGCAAACGTAATCGTTTTCAATTTTTTTTTGCAGAATTAAGCTTTAACAATGTTACTCTCGGTAATTTATTTTACTACTTATTCTCCTTTTTACTAAATAAATGAAAAGTTCTGTTTTCTTAGGCCTTAGCTAGGTCAGTTCGTCTAAAGTTTTTTGAATTTGCCTACCTCTACCCATTCTATTCCACAAAGAAAAATCACTGGTCACATTTAGCCAAAAATACGGAAATTACCTAGATATTTTTGTACAACTCGTCTCCTATGCCCTACCCGTTGTCTTACTCGACCTTTAGCACAATGCAGAGAACAATAGCATCCGGCGCATTTTACGTTTGTATACCTTTTTATTCAGAAGCGGCACGTAAGTGTTCCTGTTAAGGGAATATATGAATTTTCCGGGGTCCAGTGCTGCCTCCATTTGAAATAAATAATTTTAAAGGAATCGGAGATATCATTATGAATTACTGTTTACAGTTTAAAGTGAGAACCTTAAGCTTTTCTATGCATTTTTGCTAAAAGTGGCCGTTTTCCGCAAAAATGCATAAAAAACCTTCAAATTTCTTACCTTAAACTGTAAAATAACTTTCATAAAATAGTTTGAAGGGTTATCTAGAGCTTCAAAAAGATACAATTTTAAATGATATCTCCGTTTCCTTTGAAATGATTTATTTCAAATGGGCTCCAGCACTGGACCCCGGAAAATTCATGTATGACCTTAAAAAATTGTTTCGCTGTCGATATTGCCCTATATTTTGGTAATAAATCATCAGAAATGAGTATGCATGCAACCTGTTATCTCGAGGCTGGCCAACTATTCCAATAAAAATACAATTTTCCTCGGGCGTGGTACACGGAGTTTCTTCTAATTTTCCGGAATTTGCACCAGGATTTAGCGATACGGATTTCAGGATCGGGGAATGCAAAAGTACTTTTGTTTGATTCGCCGTCTGCCAGTCTGTTGTTAGCATGTTCGGATTTCGTTATTAACTCAGATAAGAAATTCTACGTCATTTTCGAGAATTTTACATTTATTGAAGAGAAAGAAATTCTCGTAAGTAGCAATTTTCCAGCGTCGTTTTTCATACAGTATTGTCATATCCAACTGGACTTTGTTTATCTGTAATAATTTTAAATATGTAAGGGTGTTCATACTTCATATAAAATATATGCAATGAGCTAGTATTCTGTCACTATTTTGCTAAACGTGGCCTTTAGGTTTTTCGGTGTATATTTACTATTAGGTACTATCTCAAAACGGGTATTGAACATATAATAAGTCGGTATGTTGCAACCGTTGTACTCAACTTCGGCGCGGAATGTATTTGGCCATCTGTTTCCCTAAAATTCTCAAGTCCAGCGGCTACCGCGAATTTATTAATGAGCAGAGCGGTGGTAAGTTAGTTAGGACTTAGTTTTGTTTGGATAATGTCACAGGCATAAAAACTTGACACAAACACAGACTTAGTTTAAATAATACCCTCATAAAACAAGTGACATCTAAAATATGCCAAGTTGCCACGCATTTCATTTGTTAAAGCAGTGTCAAGACTACATTTTTGTAATCTGAAATATAACATGATGGTGACAGACTTTAAACTAAGATTTTCAATTTTCTATCACGAGTAAGATGATAGGGATCCCAAAGGAACATGCAGACAGATTGAATTTACTATCACATACATGGGGGAAACTAGTTACTTCTAAATCAAGACACGCGGTAGCGGGTCCAGCCAAGTTTATAAAGGTATTATATACCACGAACCATACTTATATTTGTCTTGAAATTAAACATTGTTTGTGTTTATCTAGAGAGGCTACAGTAATTAAGTCAGTAAGTGTTTATCTAATGCTTTTATGTACCAAATATGTTGCTTGTTTTTCGAGTGTGTGAGTGGCCAACACTGGTGACACATTTTTCATGATATTTGACGACTAAGGGTCAGTTCACACCGACACGCGACGCGACGCGACGAATCGCGCACTTTGTAGAAATATAGAACTTGTTTACTATTATAGACAAAAAGATACTAATTTCAGCCTCAGTCCGCTAAGCCGCGCTGCGCAGCGCTGCGTTACACGGCGCAGCGGGCTCTCACTCTTTTTGTCTAGTAAACAAGTTCTATATTTCTACAAAGTGCGCGCTTCGTCGCGTTGCGTCGCGTCTCGGTGTGAATATGTTTTAAATTTCTGTTGCAAGTAATATCCCAAAAGAACACGTAGACTGTTAGGGTTTACAGCGGAGACAGGCTGTACACTGGTTACTGCTAGATAAATGTGTGCAAAGCTAGAAGAGAGCTGTAAACTTATCCTGTTAGTCCCTAGGGTCTGACTAGTCGTACATGTAAACCTTGTACCTTTATCACAATGTAGCATATTGAAAATAAAAACTTTATTAAAAATAAGCCCGTATTTTTTAATGACGACAGAAAGTCAAAGTTCATTCAAAGAAAATTAAATGAGGGAAAATATCCAAATCAGCCTCAAGCCTTATAAGAGCTGGGTTATTTTTAATTACCTTTGCGCGTCTATACTTCTTTTATCAGGAGATATTATTTAGGGACATAAACATTTTCCATTACCCGTCATGTTTACGTGTAAGTCCTACAATAATTCTCATCCATACCTATATCTATATCTGACGGTTGACAAAGTTTGTTTGTCCAAAGAATGTTTAACTTTATACAAAAACAAACAATTAAAAAGGAAACACAATTATAATTAAAATATTTCTAACCCGCCTCTTGACATTGCTGTTGGTGCTCAATGCACTGGCTACTGGCATTTCCGCGCTAAATGGATATGGCCGACGTTTGCATCAGAATGGAGCTAAAATGCTACCTCCACTTGCTACGATCCTGACAGACGCAGAGGCCTACCCCTGTGGGAAACAGGCGTGATAGTATGTATGTATGTGGCATGGTGCCAAGAACACTGGCTGTTTTCCCGCGTTGAATGGCTACTCGAGTCTTTGCGCGAGATATGAGCCAGCCATCTTGTCACCAGCGGCGTCGACGAGCCGAGGAGTAATTTTTTTAATAAATTGTTTTGTACATGGACCCCACAGACTAAAATATTCGACACCAAGTGAAACAAAAATATATTCATTAGATAAAGATAATTAATTAATAATTATCGGGTAATTTAAATTTTTAAACCAAAACTTTTATCTTCCATACAATGAAATTCCAAAGGAATAAAGTAGACAAATTGAGTTGAATAGACAAAGGCAGGCGATGGTTAGTCCTAGATAAATTTACCGGATGCAGGTGCAAGCGTGCCGCTCTCTGATCCGATTAGTTTGACTCCAGAGGCAGGACCAATTAGATAAGGAGATTAATTAGTTATTACATTTTGTATTATCTTGGCTGGGCGCAGTGTCTTTTCACACCCATCTATTACCGTCATATTATCTCTTTTTGATTTCCTACCACTAGTGGATTTCGTTTACTTATTTATATTATATTTATTTATTTATTTATCAAACTTTATTGTCCAAAGTAAAAATATACTTTTAACAAATGGCGGACTTAATGCTAAGAGCATTTTCTCCCAGTCAACCATAGGGATAAGCAGAGAAAATTGTGCGGCGCAAAAGCTATAAATATACTTACATCAAAAATAAGTACTTCATACACACTATTATATGTATTCATAACTGTTTCTAAGAAATTTCATTTGTTATAACATTTTTTTTTAAATAAACGAATAAAATATTAAAAAAAAATATTTTTTTCTAGAATCTTTAAGAACAATATAATTTATGATTTTTAGAGAAAAAACGGTTAAGTACTTAACATTCATATTTAGTGGTAAAAATCGGTTGTTAAAAAATAAATGCATTTTTTACAAAAAATAATTAATTTAAGGAATAATTTTTTTCTTGAAAATCATAATATATTTCGACAATTAGATTTTTTTTTTATCATAAATTATATAAACAAAGGCGGTAAAAAAAAATATTTTCATGTAACTTTTAAACGTAAGAAATCAGAACATTTGAGATATAAAAAAAATTGTTACCTTTAGTTTTTTTTTTATGTTTTCAATGTGCAGTTTTTTTTTATGTTTTCAATTGTTAACAAAAAAGTCAAAATTAATATTTTTGAATTTTTCCAACGGGGCTCTATTTTTATGCCTCTTAAAAATAACTCCACGAAATAAAAAAAAATCTAGGGTTGTAGTTTAATATTAATCGGGTTTTTTATGTTAACATTCTATTCAGAAAAAGTTGTTAATTAGGTACTCGTAACTAATGGAAAAATAGGAATAAAAAAATTTTTGCTGGTGGATTATTGTTTATTTATGTATCCAAATATTGCTCAAAGTTTTTTATTCTTTAATATTCATATTTATATTGATAAAATGATTTTTTTTTGTTACCGTGTCCGAAACTATGCTTTTAGCGCTATGGTCAGGGCTCTTTAAAAAAAATAAATATTAAAGATACAGTTGCGGGAGGTAGGACTTTTTTTTAAGAAATTTTCTCCACTTTTCAGATCTTTTTTCAAATTTTGAATATCTTTGATAATTTTTGAGATATTAAAAAAAAAACCAAACACCTTCTTTATTTTTTTGATTGTATAGAACTTTTGCAATTTTTATCGGCCCCTTTTGGGACTTTTCATTAAACTTTCTACATAATATTTCGAATCGAATGACACCTTGATCGTAATTTTCGGAGACTATACAAAAAACTTATCCAAAAAGGTACATGTTGACCAGACTAAGGGTCTCAAAGGAAATGTCGAGTTGACGTCAGATCTAGACACGCGGGAGCGTGTCAAGCCAAGTTCAATTGACTTATTAGTGCAGGCTGGGAGACCAATTTCTAGTTCTACTACTTAAGCCCGTCATAGACTTAACAATAATATATATTTATTATACTATCCTATATCACAAACTACATAAGAGAACAAAGCTATATATTAAATTAAAACAAGCTACCACACACGGTAGCTATACTATAATATACAACGTGTAAGGGACATATGCTTAATAAATCGATCAATGGGCTATACTACTCGTAGATCACTATAATAATGAAATTAAAATAACAGTCAAAAAACAAAAAAAAAATTATTCCTATACAAATTGCCCGGGCTTGTATGGAAATGCCGATAGTCTTTTGTTTTTGACTCTTACTTTAATTTCATTATATTACACATGTGGTTCGATTTATTACGCACATGTCCCTTTCACGTTGTATATTTTTGTGCCTTAAGTAATCATTATATATATTAATATGTCCTTCAAAGTCTGTCCACATATTTTGGTGACATACTTAATAGTATTATAGTCTGTGATCGCTCGGTGATTACCTTGGAAAATATATCGTTATATGTCTTGCTATAACATATTATAGCTACGACTTTGATAGGCTGTATAGATAACCCATGCAGGAGTGTCGCATACTAATCCAATTAGCCTGGAGCAAAACCGATACCACGACACAACCGTAATCCAGGCTGCAATCGGAAATTACTTTGGGGTTAGCCCGATCTCTGTGACCTGCCCTTGTATTAGGTCTAGCAAATTTAGGTAGGTTACTATTTTGAGACAATAAATATCTTACTAAATATACTGTAACTATTTAAGACTGCAGTCTTCGACCGTGAGAATTTTTGATTGAACACCCGAATCTATATTTTCTATCTACACATACGCATTGCGCTGTATTGTACATGCACCATGGAGACGAATTTAGACGAATTCAGAAGCGCAGCGAGCGGTCTGCCTTATCAGCGTTTTCGTCCCCATATTTATTTGAGAATTTCGGAGAACTTTAAATTTTTCTATTTTTAAAACACAAATTATTTTATTTATTTATTGTACGTGTTTAAGCATGAATCAATTTTCATATATGTGTATTTTTTAGTTTTTAACTCAGTCGTATGCGCAATAAATCCGACGACGTATTCGCTTATATTTTCTTTAAAGTTTTACCTTTTTAACTAAGTTTTTGAATGATTAATTTTTTTTAAATTAAAATCTTCTCATTCACTTTTTAGGATTTCTCTGTAATTTAAACACAACTTCATGTTTTAAGTTTCGTGTAAAGAACAATGACATGAACGTCGCATACCGCAAAAAATCGAAACACGTCTCAGGTTATTTGGAATTAAACAAACTATTACAATGAAAATCAATAAATTGTCTAATTCACTTTTTTAATACTTAAATAAACTTCAATTTAACATATCTTAACATATTGATACCAAGATAGGAGCTGAGATAGCTGATTGGAGCCAAACGGCTCCAATCAGCTCCGAAAAAGCAGTCAAAATCACTAAAAGTAAGGACTGGGCCCTTAAAGAGTAGATTCAGTCTTCGTCAAATATTTCGCTTTAGAAAAGAGACCTGTCTCTTTTAAATGGTGGCCACGTCTTTCACCATCCATCAATCGCCGTGCCAGCGGTTGTTGTCGACTTTTCACACACCAGGTTGCCAGCACTCCGCCGTTAACTAGGAGTGCTGTTTACTCACTTTCAGCGTGCTGCGTTGTGCTGCGCCGCCCTACATAAACCCCCCCAGTATAAACGTTTCTGAACTAATTTACTTGTTTACGAAAAATCGACAACGCACGAAACGCGTCCAGGCCCTTATATTCTCCTATAAAGTTAGTTGGAAAAAAGTCACTCCGCGTTAAGTGTAAGAAGATGGATATCTTCTTACACTTGACGCTTTCCAATGAGAATCTGAAACATAAATATTCAATATTCAATTATTTTCAAGTAGTTTGCACCGAACTGTAAACTCGCGGCCTATTTAAGGTAAAAAGCAAGGTTATCGAAGTGGCTTTCATGCTAGTTGGGAGAAAAAAAAATGGAGAATGTACCAGCTGCTTCTCTTCCTCCGATCGTAGAAGCCGATTGAGCGAATGCTCACAGAGATGGCAGCACACAAATGACTAGCAAACCTGCGAAAAGTAAAGCACTCGTACTCCTGTTACCCTGGAACAACTCAAATGTCAATCCGCATTTCGTGTAACCACAGAATAAATAATACTAACGTACAGAAGTCTTACTCAGCAAAGAAATTCGAAGAAATATCTACTCAATGTGGCTAGCGATATGGTTTAATTTAGCTCACGTTAGAACTCAGCACCTTCTCGTATAGATACCTAGACATCCATTGCAAGCCAATTTCATTCTTATTACTCTGGACAAACGATTCGTATTACTAATTTTACCACCCGGAGGGGCTGCTGCGCGCATATTAATAATGTAGGTACATTTTCGATACCTAAACGGGGAGTGACACAGGCCTGGTGTAAGGCCCGCGACTTGTGGAATTACGAGTAGTCTACAGTTCTTGACCCAAAAAAAGGAAAAAAGCAGCGAAAAGGAATTTCGTTTCAAAAATCATGCAACGTGGAAGGAACATACCCGTAATAAATTGAACCACGGTCTATACTAGATCATTTTTTTTTTACTAGCAATCTATGTCCCACTTCTGGGCAAAGGCCTCCCCTCTTTCATAGTGTAATAAAATTAAAATAACAGCCAAAAACATAAAAAATTGGCATTTCCATACAAAAGTGTGCAGCCGCTCGGGCGATTTGTATGGCAATGTCAATGTATTTTTGGTTTTTTTATTTTTATTTTCTTACTACTTTAGTGATCTAGTATACGAGTAGCTTGTGGTTCTATTTATTACGTATATGACCCTTGCACGTTGTATGTGTATATACTAAAAGCATAAAGGTAATCATGAAGCTCAGATCATCTACTCGAGTTTTTGCTGAACACATACATACATAGTCCAGTCATTTTAGCCAAAATACAGACAAAATCTCGGAATTCAAGGTAAGTAAAGCTGTAAGTTCGTACAAACCTTCATTTTGATATCCCAAAACTTGTCTCAAAACCTACCTACGATAGGGTGGTCGCGTCGCGACCATGGATTCCTGGGGGTCAAAGGTCAAAAAATCGACTTCTTGTACGTTTTTCGCCAATATCTCGGTTCCTATCGGTTTTTCGCTATTTTTATCTATTATGAATATTTTAGAGGAATAAATTCTCTACAACTTTTGTTCAAAAAGTTTTTTTGTACGTTGAACTGTTTTTGAGATTATTTAATATAATTATAAATTATTTAATATAATTGAAAATTATTTAATATAATGAAAAAGTTCATAAAAATAAAAATTATTTATAATTATATATTTATTAACAATTTATAAACATAAATGAACTTACATTTGATCGAGACTACGGATTGACCTTGAATAATACTCGAGGTTGAACAACACTGCGCGCTCACTGCCCTCTATCTCAAAGCCATTTCAATGTACAAAAAACTTTTTGAACAAAAGTTGTAGAGAATTTATTCCTCTACAATATTTATAAAAGATAAAAATAGCGAAAAACCGATAGGAACCGAGATATTGGCGAAAAACGTACAAACATGACCTTTGACCCCCAGGAATCCATGGTCGCGACCCTATCGTAGGTAAGTTTTGAGACAAGTTTTAGGATGTCAAAATGAAGATTTGTACGAACTTACAGCTTATTATCTTGAATTCCGAGGTGAAATCCCTAAAATGACTGGACTATACATACAAACGCTGGACTCAAAGTAAAAGTCAACTTTTTAATATGTAAAACTAACCAATTGAGAAGAATAGAAACAAAATGTACCTACGGACTGTTATGTATTATTTAATAGGAGTAAAATGCTGACTCCTCATTTTCATTTTACATAAAACCATATGTCACCGGGCACTCGAGTCAGTCAGCCCCAAACCTCCGTAACTGTAACATCGTGTAATTTTAATGTAATAATTGCCAGTAATAAAGTAGTTCTCTTTCAGTTAAATAAAAGTGTTTTTTTAAAAAGGACCCACGGAGTGCCATCCTAACAAATTGGTGTCAGAAGTGGGATAATCTTGGGAAATCGCAAGTACCGAGGTTATTAGGTTAGGCGTGCCGTGTAAACTCCCGCCTGACTACCCCGGACTCCGTGGACGTTAGGGTCCTTTTACTGTGTGTGACTGTGCGTGAAAGTGCTCGACGATAAGTTTCTGGGCATCTGCCCGAACCCGCGGTACTGCCATCACACGAGGTCGACGTTGAGTCTCTGCTGCTGAGCGAGCCCGCACCTCCTACTGAAACTGCTGCTACCCTGGTCGACGGTCAGTCTCCGCTCTTGAGTGTGAGCCCGCACCACCTGGCATTCATCATCATCATCACGGAAGGTTGACTCCATCATCGACTCACCGTGGGAAACCACGCGGTAACAAATTCACGGACAACGCAACGTGACTTCGAAGTAAGCTGCAATACGATTCCCTGAGTCGCTGCGCCGACACTCGAATCCCCGTTTGCGTCATCGCATCGCTGTGTTACAGAAGAGTAACCTCTGACTCGCGCTGCGCTTTCTTCAACTTTCATCGGAAATTTCACCGAGAATGTTCGTGATCATCATCTTGTGAGTCATTTCATTTTATTTTTCGTGGAAGTTTAGTGAAAGTGAAAAAGAAATAAATCAATTAAGTGAAGTGAATTTCCTTAAATTTTATTAGAAACTATAAAATCTTAATTTCGCTAACTTTTACATTTTATTTTTACATATTTACATTTTATATACACATTTACAAGTTTTACTTATACAATTTAGTATTTTTTCTTGGTGTTTCCTTTTGATGTTCTGTACTTAACTTTATTTTAATGTCGGAGAATAAAAAAGTAAAGACTGAGGAATACGAATCTAACTACGAGAGTGATTCTTTCTCAGAGGAGAATTTTGAACAGTCCCAATCCGTAGTAAAATCAAAAAATAAATTAAAAATGGGTGACAAAATTACCCTTTCCGTCCTCACTAAATTTATTAAACCCTATAATGGAGATCGTGAATCACTACCGGCATTCCTTACTAACTGTGAAAATGCCATTTCTTTAGCAAGTACAGAGCAACAAAAATTCATGTGTAAATATATTGTCTCACAACTCGAAGGAAAGGCACAGTTGGCTTGTTGTTTAAAAAATTTCGAATCATGGTCTGAAATAAAACAATTTCTTAAAGCAACTTTTGGGGAGAAAAAGCACTCGACCCACCTTTTAGTAGATTTTCAGAATTGTAAGCAACTGCCCTCCGAGGATGTGACTCAATATTCTTTGAGACTAGAAGCGTGCCTTACGCGCATTCAGTCTGATATTCATTACAGCTGTGAAGATGATAAAGAACTTGTAGGCAGACTAGCCGCTATGGAAGATTTAGCCCTCAACACGTTTTTATTAGGGTTGAACTCCAGTTTTTCACACATAGTGCGTTGTCGCAACCCTAAAAGTTTATCTGATGCTATTACGCATGCCATTGAGGAGGAAAAGTTATATAAGGTCTCCAAGTTGGCACAACGTTCCGCTAAACAGTGCACTATATGTCAAAAAATTGGGCATACATCTTCAGATTGTTATAAAAATAAATCTAAACACTCAGACCCTAATCTGCATCATGTAAATTCAAATAATAACAATAACTCGCAGAATTTCACTAATAAATCGCGCTCTAACTATTTATCTAAATCTTGCGCTTATTGTAAAAAGAGTGGTCATTTAATTAATGAATGTCGCAAACTTAAGTATAAAAATAATAACAATGCGCATTCTCCGCCTAGTAACGGCTTATCGGGTTCTCATGCACCGGGTCCGAGTAACATGTCACACAATAATCGCCCTAATGTGCATGTTGTTAACGCTGAAGACCACAATGATTTAAACTAAGTTATGTTTCGGTACCGTGTCTGCCGGAACATCGTGTTTATTTAAATGACACGACATTAAACAAGACTCCTAACTCTAACTTTTTTAAATCCCGTGCTCTTAAGTTATTCCCAGCGCGGATGAACGAAAATAATGAGCCTTTATCATCTAAGTTTTATAAACAAGGTAGCACCTGCGGTCAATTCAAGGTTACGCAGGATTCTTTTGCGCCTTCTAATAAAAATAAATGTTTAAATAAAGGTTCTCTTAATCCTGATGTTCTTAAATTTTCTTCAACACAGGATAATAAAAATATTAATAATTTTAAGTTAGGAAGTCATACTATTCCCTCCGAGGATTTTCAAAGCAATCTCTCACCTCGTGAAAACTCGAGTTCTTTTTCTGGAGATTGCTCACGTGAGAAAATTTATACTATGAATAATATTAATTATCAAATTTCCTTACCTCACGTTAATTTAAAAACTCACTTAAATGAGAAGCCCTTATGTTTCCTCGTCGACACTGGTTCTTCGGTTTCAATAATTAAATTTTCAAGTTTAATGAACCCAGTGTTAGGTCCAGAGATAGTCACTCTGAGAGGTTTAAGTGACAATAATTCTACTTGTGAATCTCTTGGCTCTATTGACTTAAAATTCGAACATCGAATTTCACCAGAGAGTAAAATTTTATTTAATTTTATGTTTCACGCAATAAGTGACTCTATTCATCTACTCTATGATGGTATTATAGGTAGTGATTTTATACAACATTTTCAGATTGACATTCGATACTCAACGAGTACTTTGAATCTACAAGGTCACTCTCTACCTATCTGTTTTAGTAAACCATCTTACGTCATACCTCCAAGATCTGAAATGATCATAGAATGTCCAATATCCAATATTTCAGAAATATCGGACCAAAACGAAGCCTTAATACTGGATCAGAAAATTTGTGACGGAGTATATGTAGCTAATTGTATTGTTAAAATAAAACCTAATGAAAGAGTTAATATATCTGTTTTAAATACAACTGAATCTAGCGTTAACCTTAGTAATTTTCAAGTTCAGTTGTCATCTTTCGAGTTGCCGTCACCTAGCTCTGATAATGAAAATTGTGAGCTCATACATAACTTAAATAACTTAAATATAGACCGTTCTAAGATGGTCCTTGAACAAATTCGATGCTCTCATTTGAATCCGCAAGAAAAGAAAACTCTTCTTAATTGTATCTCAAATTACACTGATATATTTCATCTTAATGGTGAACATCTTACTCACACAAAAACAATTCAACATTCTATAAATACAGGAAATGCTCCTCCTATTCACGTCAAGTCGTACCGATTTCCTGAAATACATAAAGAAGAAGTCGAAAAACAAATCAAGTCAATGCTTGATCAGAACATTATTCGCCCATCAACCTCTCCATGGAATGCGCCGATATGGGTAGTCCCCAAGAAACTTGATGCCTCCGGCAAACGAAAATGGCGAATAGTTATCGACTATCGTAGGTTGAATGATGTCACTGTTTCAGAGGTCTACCCACTTCTTTTAATTACAGATATCCTCGATCAATTAGGACACTCTAAATATTTTAGTACACTGGACTTAGCTTCTGGTTTTCACCAACTATTACTAAATCCTGAAGACGCTCCTAAAACAGGGTTCAGTGTTACTACAAATGGCATTTCAGGACACTTTGAGTTCACTAGAACGCCATTCGGATTGAAAAACGCTCCTTCTACATTCCAGAGACTTATGAATACGGTGTTATCTGGATTACAAGGCATCCATTGTTACATATATTTGGATGACTGTATTTGTTACTCTCATGACCTTGAATCGCACATGAAAAAGCTTGAACTTATTTTCTCAAAATTCAGAGAGGCTAACCTGAAATTACAGCCTGATAAATGCGAATTCTTGCGACGTGAAGTCGCCTATCTCGGGCATGTTATCACAGATAAAGGTGTTTCCCCTAATCCTGAAAAAGTCAAAGCTATTTCCGAATTTCCTACACCTACGTGTGCCAAGGATGTAAAGTCTTTTCTTGGTCTCACTGGCTACTATCGTAGATTCATAGAGAATTTCTCTCATATAACAAAACCTCTTACATCTTTATTAAAGAAGGATACTAATTTCCATTGGGAACATGAGCAAATTCATGCTTTCAATCTTCTTAAAGAAAAACTCATTTCAGCTCCCTTACTTCAGTACCCTGATTTTTCTCAACCTTTTCTTGTAACCACAGACGCCTCAAATTATGCTGTTGGTGCAGTCCTATCGCAAGGCGAAGTAGGAAAAGACAAGCCCATAGCTTACGCGTCTCGAACTTTAAATAAATGTGAAGGTAACTATTCTACAACAGAAAAGGAGCTACTTGCTATTTTATTCGCAGTAAATACTTTTAGGCCATACTTGTATGGTTATAAGTTCAAAATAATAACGGATCACCGTCCTCTCACATGGCTCTTTAATGCCAAGGATCCAGGTGGTCGTTTATTGAGATGGCGACTAAAGTTAGAAGAATATGATTATGAGATAATTTATAAGCCAGGTCGAATTAACTCAAATGCTGATGCCTTATCTCGTAACCCTGTCAATGCCATTACTCACTCTAAAATTAATAAAACTACTTATGAGATTTTTTTCAAAAAACAATTTACTAAATCTATTTCTAATGATACTCAAATAGAAGAGCATAATCAGAACCTTAACCCAGCAAAGCAAAAATCTATTGCTTGCCCAACTTCGTTAGATTTCGATAATTCTATGCCACACTGCGAACAACTCTTATCCCTTATACCTAATTCTGAGGAGTTGATATCTGCAGAACGTGAGCCCTATACCGTACAGTCGGTAGATGCAAATAATAAAAAGCTATATTTCTTATATACTAAAATACATCATTTTGATGAAACTGGCTATAAAATAATTTACGACTTATTAATAAAACTAAGAGATCTTATTATATCTACAGATGATTATGATAAAGAATTAGCTATTTCAGATTTTTCAGAGCCTTTCACTAAATTAGCCTATGTTAAAGTTTATAATATAATATCTTACATCTTTCACGGTACGGGTATTAAAATCCACGTATACAAAAATCAAATTAAATACCCAACTCCTGCCGAAGTTCCAAGTATTCTAAAAGAAAACCACGGGACAACCATTGCTGGTTACCCGGGTATTACACGCATGTATAATAGAATCAAAGAGTCATATTACTGGAAGAGCATGCGTGCTGATATAAAAAACTTTGTTAAAGATTGTCGATCATGTCAAGTAAATAAGCCTTTACGAGCTTCAAATAAAGCACCTATGGTTATTACGTCATCTAGTACCAGACCATTTGAAAGATTAGCACTTGATATTGTAGGTGTTCTTCCTGAAGCTGGTCTTCAAAAATTTAGATACATTCTAACTCTCCAAGATGATTTAACAAAATTCTCTTGTGCCTATCCTATGATTACGTCAACAACTGACGAAATAGCAAGAAACCTTATACACTTCTTTTCGTTATTTGGTTTTCCTAAGATGATCCTTACGGATCAAGGCACTAGTTTTACATCTGAATTATTTAGGCAATTAACTGAAATTCTTAAAATAAAAAGCCTATTTTCTACGCCTTATCATCCCCAGACAAATGGCGCGCTTGAACGTAGCCATGCTACGCTTAAAGAATATTTAAAATCATTTGTAAATGATAATCAGGATGATTGGCATTGTTACCTAGCCACCGCTATACTCTCCTACAATACTACTCCACATTGTACTACGAATTATACTCCCTACGAATTGTTATATGGCCACAAACCCATAATTCCTAGTTATTTATATGATCCTAGCGATAACACTACCTATCAGGAGTATATACGAGCTCTTCAATATAGAATGAAATACTCTCGTGAGAAGGCTCTAGAGTATATAAATAAAAGCAAAGAATCTTCTAAAAGATACTATGATGCATCTTCTAAATCTAAAAATTACAAAACAGGTGACATGGTATATTTGAAACAACATCATAGGTTACGTAAAGCTCTATCCCCAATTTGGAAAGGTCCCTATAAAATAATTAAAGTTAATGGAAAAAATAATGTAACCCTCTGCATCAATCGTAAACACGTGAAATATCATACAAACGAAATAAAACCAGCTTGATTACTTAAATTGTTCCAGATTGTTCTTCGGGTCCAGCTTATCTGAACCAATCCAATCGATATCACATAGTCCAGGACTTTACTTCGACCCGACTTCAGCTGCGTATTTCTATAACGATTACTGGAATGTAGTAACTCATGTAGAGATATTTCCGATCGAACCTTATCTTGAAAAGATTCAAAATTCTATTATCTACACATCAAACTTTTGTGAGAAAGTTCAGAATGTTGATGTGGATATAAATTGTAAAGACGCTGTGAATCCTCTACAGATATTAGTTAATTCTAATCAACTTAAAATTAACTCTATATCTCATCTAATTTCTGAAACAAGTAACAAACGTCACAGACGTGCTATTGAATTTTTCGGTCAAGTTTTGAAATTCTTTTTCGGCACTTTAGATGCTGATGACGCAAGAAAATATGATGAAGCAATTAATTCTTGTGAGAAAAACGAGCAAGAAGTTTTATCTTTGATGAAAGATAATATTCATGTAATTAAATCCACTATTAGTAACTTTAACACTTCTATTCGTCAACTGAATGATAATGAGCTAAGATTAAATAAACAATTAGAAAAATTAGAATATATGTTTCAACAAAATTCTAAATTAATAACTGAAAGCGTAAATTTATCTAAATTAAACTCTATTCTTAATATTATTGAAGGATCACTCCTTTCTATTTCTAATATACTAGATACTATACTTAATTCTATTTTATTTGCAAAAGCTAATATTTTGCACCCTTATGTTTTAAGCCCTACTAAGCTATATGAGGAACTTAGTTCTAATAAAGTAATTAGGCAAAACTTAGAAATCCCTGTGTCTCTATATATAGAGAATATTCATTCTATCATAGATTTAGCTAAGTTAACGTCTTATTACTATAACGATAAAATTATTTTTATAGTTCAAATACCTTTGATCAATCCTATTAAGTTTAACGTATATAAAATTTTACCTTTGCCTACACCTAAAGAAGAATACAACTTCCAAACATATGTTCTTATTCACCCTTCAAAGCTGTATTTAGCTATCACTGATGATAGATTAAATTATGCTATGTTAGATAATTTAAATGATTGTAAAAACGTTAATAATGAATATATTATATGTCCTCTCCCTTCTATTTTATCTACTAATAGTAACCCTACCTGTGAAACGAAATTAATAACAGAAGTTATTTTGTCACTCCCAGAAATTTGTAATTCTAATATAATATATGGCAATGTTAATATATGGCAGAAACTTAATGACGGAAGATATTTCTATGTACAATCCAAACCAAGTAAAATTACCATTAAATGTTCTCAGAATAATGAAATTAAGGACTATACTATTCAAGGCACCGGAACTTTAGCTCTTAAAAATGATTGTGTTGCATTCTTTCAAACGTTACAGTTCCGACCTTCTCTTAAATTCACTTCGAAACTACCGAGCCAAATTTCAATTAATTTTAATATTCTGAAAGATGATTGCTGCATGTATAACTTTATTAACAATACTGCCCAGCCATTATCTCTAATTACATTATCAGATATAGATTTAGAATCTCTAAAGCTGGCAGCCCATAAATTAGATAATATTGAAAATCAAATAAAACAAGCAGAAAATCAATCACACATTATAAAATATGGACATTATTATTCTGGATTAACATATTTTATAATAGTTATTATATTCTTATATTTAGCTTACAAATTGTATAAATATTGTTTTCAAAACCGTTGTAATAACTCATCCTGTTGCATACAAATTTTTAATCAATGTTATAATAAAAAGTCAAAGAAGAATAATAATAAAGTCCATACTTCTATAGAGCTTACCGATATTTCAGATAATTCTAATGATGATAATAAATCTGTCAAAAGCCTTCCGGAGATAGAAATTAATAAAAATAAAGATAGAATAACTTACCGAAACTTTGAAAAAATGTCCTCTAACAGAAACTTAACTAATTTCTAAATATTATCTTATTTCAATAAAACTAATTAAATATTGATTTCTATTTCAAGGCTCAGCCTCAAATAAAATATAATGTTATATTTTAACCTTAAATCTATTATTTTTATATAAGAAATCTTATCTTTTAGTTTACTTTAGTTCAGAACTTATACTTGTAAGAATTTGTTATTCTGGACTTGAGATTTATTTTTCTTTCATCCCTCGCTTATCTTATTATTGTATAAGCTCAGTCTAAAGGGGGGAGATGTTATGTATTATTTAATAGGAGTAAAATGCTGACTCCTCATTTTCATTTTACATAAAACCATATGTCACCGGGCACTCGAGTCAGTCAGCCCCAAACCTCCGTAACTGTAACATCGTGTAATTTTAATGTAATAATTGCCAGTAATAAAGTAGTTCTCTTTCAGTTAAATAAAAGTGTTTTTTTAAAAAGGACCCACGGAGTGCCATCCTAACAGGACGCAGTTTTGCATTATCTCATCATTTTTGTACCTAAACAAGCGAATATGATTCATAAAAATGAATATTTAAAATTATACAATAAAAAAAATGTTATTGTAAAAAATACCGTGCACATTTTCAAAATCTAGTTTTCATTGTTCTCGCTTCACTGTCCTTGATTTTCTCTAAAGTTCTTAGTTGCTAATGCCTTTCATTGCAGCTTTTGTTCTCTTCCTTAAAGATTTTTTTTATTGCGAGTTTTAATTCAATTTAGACTTCACAGATGTTGTCCTTTCCTTTTGCATTAGTATGCTGTCAGTAAAATGTTTGATGTTTTAGTGACCAAATTGATTGCGCTCCACGATCACGCTCAAACACGTTTTGTTTATTTAGGTGTCAAAATATATCTTTTATTATTCTATATTCTTTTTAGTTTTCTGAAGTCCCTGGGCGGAACTCTATAATTTCGGGATGTCCGTCCGCGGCTTATCTAAAATACTGTTAGTGCTAGATAGAAAGCAGTTATTTTGCATGGAATATATTACGTATGCTGACAAAATGTCTAGAACAAATGTTTAAATTTTTTTTATAGGTACACGTAAAACCTACACGTAAAGTAAATATTTTTTTTTGCGTGTCACCCATAGTAAGTGTTATCATTAGATAGGTCTTTTAAAACCATATAGGGTTTGAAAATACAACTTTTCGATTTGGTGAACCGTCTTCGAAATATTCAACTAATTCTTGTTAGGGTATATCGTCCCCTAGCTTGAAAATAAAAAAAAATCGTGAATATTTGTTGAACTTTAAAGGAAAACTATTTTGTCTAAGTGAGCATTATTAATTTAAGAGTTTAAAAGCCGGTTAAAATATTACATAATTTTCGGAAAATAATACTATGAGGAATAAAAAAAAATCAAATTGAGCAGATCGTAGATTATTAAACATGTCCACTATGTGGGATGTTGGAACCGTTCACCTTGCTATATCATCACCATCGTTACCTGTTTTGGACAAAAGTCACCTAGTCTAGCTACATAATAGGCAATAATTCCGCTTTCCTGAGCTCAAAAATAATAATAAATACCTACATAGCTCAGTATGTAGAAGATATAAAAAGGATTTTCTTTTCATTAATCGTTTGATATCAGGTTTGATAGAGAGAGTAATTGCAAACTCGTGTCAGGTACGGCGATCAATCTATAGCGGTATCTTTTTTTTGGAGCAATTTGTAGTTGCATCGGCCGAGAACTCGTTTTTACTAAAATTGTTGAATAGGCCCGATCGGAGAGGTGTGTGAACTAAAATTTTTTTCTTATTTCGGCTTTTTCATATCATACTGCCATGACGGCTCCCCTAGAACTCGGGAGCTACTTATTTACCAAGATTGTGGTCCTAATGGAGAGGGTGCCGGAAAAACTAAGCATCGGGTGCGCGTCGGCCAATGGCGTATCCTAGATTGGGGGAACGGCTTGACCCCTTTCATTATACAGGTTGATTTTGAACCTCGTAGCTATATTCAAGGAAAGTACTCTTCAAGCGAAATAAAAAATACATATTTTGTCATATATGTACCTTACCTTGTTTCATAAAGATATCAGCCGACAAATGTAAATCAAAATCCTCCTATTTTAATGTCACCGCTTGCTAACGGACTCATGGATGGGCGGCGGCTAGCGAGCGGAGAGGGAAAAAGCCGCGCGTATAGTATGTAGATTAATAGTAGATTATAGCCATTTATATGAAATTTGGGAGAATATTTTTTTTCTTTTTTCTTACGGTTTTGTGTTCCTTTAATGATTCTCATTCCAAGATCACAGAATACATTAAGAATACAAACAGAATGGAATCTCACAGCGTCTCCCGCAATTTGGCGTTCCCGCACCTCTCCCCCGTTCTATGTGCCCCTTATTGCCCTCTAAAACAGGGTTAGTTGCTAGCCGCACGCAATTCGCGACGTGTCTTAAAAATGGTCAACCAATAGTAACCATCATGGTGAGAAGATGTGCATATAATAATTGTTTATTCACCGAATACAATAAAGAACGTATATTTCATAGATTTCCGAGTGATGAAAACAGGTAAGCAAAGCAACAATATAATTTCACGTTATTACATATAAAACAGAATATTTTTTACGTCATAGTGTTCGCAAATCTCCCGGTATATTAAGATATAATCGTAAATATGTCGAACTCGTTAGTAGGTAAGTATTAAATTAATTCTGCGGTGCGACCCTGAGTATACAACTCACACATTAACGTGTGTACAGATATATTGTTTCTTTTCTAGCAGTAGTAGGTATATATGTTACTCTAACTCTAGGAAGTGTTATACCTGTGCCAAGATTTCAATTAAGCTAAGGGGTGCAAAATAAACCTGTTTAAAGGTATATAATCATAATTGCGTCAGTGAGGGTCACTTTCCATACAGTGACACTGACAAGCCTAGTATGCACTTTCAAAGTCGAATAGGGCGGTGCTACATAACATAAACAGCAAGATGAGTGAAACTAGAAACACTCATCAGATTTAGATATCTGTGCCAAACCTAAGCTTGTAATCAATACAAGTACCTACTAAGGCATCAATAGGATACCAGCACTCAGTACCAGCCATTGAGTGTAAATTAGTTTGCAAATTGTAAAACGGATATGCATATATAACTTTATCTGCATTCTAAATTCTGTTTAAGTATTGATAAGTTATTAACAGGTTTAGGGTTAGGACACATCTGTCAGCACAGAACAGCATTTTCCTATGTTGCTATAATTTTTTGTCAATGGCAGCATTGCCATTTCCGCGTCGTTCCGTCGCTCTCTCTCGCTCTACCAAATGACGAATCTGAGCGTGTGTGTGTTGTTCAACACAATCTAAAGGTTGGGACACATCATGTGTCCCAGCCGTTAGTTGTGTTAAACAATTTGGCACAAAAATTCCGTGACTAATAGATATTTGTTGTAAAATATAAGTGTTACGTTTGGACAATCATTAATATTCTGAAGTCGACACCTCCGTAATTTAACTGCGGAAAACTTAACGCCGTTTCGCACGAAAGAACTGTGTAGTACGAGTAATGATAAAGAACGACGATTTTCTATAGAGAAAATATTTTACTGGTGGTTTGGAACAAAGAATCGCGTTGTACGCGTTTTTGCAGAATTGAAATAACTTATTCTTATTTCACAGACCAGTTTATAAACCAAAACCCTTTGGTTACAGAACCCTAAAACCAACGAGACCCTATTACTGAGACTCCGCAGTCTGTCCGTCTATCCATCTGTCCGTCCGTTTTTTAAATCAAATAATCTTTAATTTGCTGAAGTTACAAATATTCTAATAACGTGTTTAGTTGGACACACAAATTATGATAGCTAGAATGGGAATTACTGTTCAATCACTTTTTGATTTGTGCGTAAATATATTCATTATAATTTTAAAGGTGCTGAAGCGCAAATCGTAAAAACGATCGAGGGGAGGGGTACAAACTCTCGAGGAATCATGTTTTTTGGCGATCTCGCTATCGCGGATTCTATCTTCTTCTTCTTCGTCGGTCCCTCAATGCTGAGGATCGTAACCACATATTTGTTTCCAGGCTGTTCGGTCGTCAGTACCATGGACCGCCTTATGCATGAAACCTCCAACAGTTTTCTTTATGCAATCGGCCCATCTAGCTGGCGGTTTTCCTCTGGCGCGTTTACCCTCAACTTGGCCCAGTATTATTTGCTTCTCTAGGCAGTGCACCGGAGAGCGCATCACATGCCCGAAAAATCGGAGAGCCTGTTCTTGGCACTGAACTGAAAGACGCTTCGTGATGTGGAGCTCTTTGAGTATGGAGTCATTAGTCCTCTCGGCAGTCCAAGATATACGCAGCAATCTTCGCCAACACCACATTTCAAAAGTATCAATTCTTTTCCTGTCGAGAATGCCAATGGTCCATGTTTCAGCACCATAGATAAAAATGGAGAATAACTCTGTTCTTCCATATCTTTTCAAGGTTTGTCATTGCACTTTTAGCCATACCAGATCTACGGTAAATTCCATTTGAGGAGCTACCCTCATGGCTAATTAAGGACCCAAGATAGATGAATTCCTTGACTTTTTCGTATCCACCCAACACCGACGTTCGCGGTCTTATAGTCTGTCTGTAATCTGATCTCTTTATAGGCTCTGTCTACCCCGTAAGAGGTTAAAACGTGATTATAGTATGTTCTACTTAACCGTATTTCAACGCTCTGGTCTATTAATGCCTTGTTGAAACAAAACACGTTATAATAACAATTTGATAAAACTCACGGGAACCGTCACGAACACGTTTCCAACTAAAATACAGTCAGTTTCAAAGTTCAAATGGACTTGTTTATTCATTAAATAAAATCCCGCTTTAACCCTTGGATACAATACGAGTTACGCTGGAAATACACTATGTTGAATTTAAAATGCTGATTATACATTGCGATGCATGTATATTCAGCATTTTTTTTGCAAGGTTAAAATTGTATCATAACATAACCAGCAAATATAAAATCAGTATCTGAATTTTAGCAAATGGATTCCCAGCAAGCGCGGCTGGCGGCAGCAGTGTGCGTTTTCTAGATTTGGGGTTACCCAAATAAAAAAAAATGGAAATTGGTTCGTTGGGTGATAAAATACCACAACCATACTGCATACAGACAAGAACACACTTCAAACAAAGGATAGAAAAATAAATTTCTTTATTCATTTTAAGATTTGTACAGTTTTTACAAGTTATTTCGAAAATAGTTAACTCAAAAAGGTTGTAATGGGTAATACAAATTAGTTTATAGTATTTGTAAATTAGTTTGTAAAACATCATGTTTTTAAGTCTTAGGTTAATACATAATTACATAAGATACTCTATAGAGAATACTTTGATATTTGCTAAAATTTTATCGAAACAAAATGTGACGAGGGAGCGACTACTGCGTTATATAAAACTTAGTCTTAGTATATATAGGTAGATGAAACCGCGAGACACTCTACCCTTGGTAGGACTCGGCGACTTATCGACTACCAACGGCCTTGGGCGTTAATTATAAACTTGAAACGGAGTGAACATACTTAGTGTAGGAAAGCGGCAGCGATTTACCTGCCATTTTCATAATAGGAATCCGTTTTCTTTAAGGTCTAACATTTTTTATGGTAAAAGTTACACCTCGGCCTAGTTCAAATTAAAGTATCATATGGAGATCGCTTACCGCGATTAATTTTGAATTGCGCCTGATGTTAGATTTTTCAAGCGGCCTAAATGCATCTGACACACCTTGATGACTATCATACAATGATAACAGCTGGGACCAACGGCTTAACAAGCTTTCCAAAGCACGAAGAAGTTCCTGAATTTTTTTATGCCACTTATAATAATCCAGCCACTCTCGGGGGTGCTTAACTTGCGAAAGCGCTAGTAATGCGTACTCAGCCGGGCTACCGACCTCCTCGGTCATTGCTACCTTCTATTGCGCCTGATATTCGGTGACAAGCGTTTTGGTCTCTCACAGACTGAAGGAATACGGTGCATGTTACCGCGGTCTAATACTCTTTATTCGTCGTTTGTCGTAGATTCAAGTAAAGTTTTTACACGCAACACAACATTAACGGTGTCAATAATTGTATTTTAGACTACGAAAGCATACGCATACTATCAGGGTTTAAATTTGTCTGATAGTATGTGGGGTCTAGAACAAAACATAATATGGGCAGTGTGCCTTCCGGCGGGCGTCGTCATGTTCTGTTCTGACAGAAATTATCTTGCGGCCGCGTGGCCATAAATAAAACGCGAGCAGTGCCGATTTTCAAACGGTTTTTTGTGCATACAATCTGTTCTTTTTTATAGTTTTCAACACAAAATTCAAAATTCAAAATTCAAAATATCTTTATTATCATAGGATATTTATAATATCTCTTAATAATAGTCACTTTGTTTTGTTTTGCACAAATGTTGACGTCAAATCGTTACTTAAAGCTAAGTTTACGCCGCTTCCTAGGCGCAAGTGCAGAAGAAGCGGCAACAAACTGCACTGCACGTTTTCTCCAAAGACGTCAACTAACAAACTAAAAACTTAAAATTAGTTATATAGATGGACAGAGATTACATTGTTTATTATGTCATAATTAAATTGAATTATAAGAAATACGAAATTTAAAATAATGTCAATTTGTAAATTTAGTATGTACCAATGTACCTAAATTATGACATGTCTAAGTATACAAACCTTTAAGAGGGACCCGCGCCAAGCTCAAGCCAGACCTTTTTGTCTTTAAGATACAGATAAGAACATGGAAATATTTTTCCTTACATACATTATATTTTCAAATATGAATTATGATGCAAAAGTAAGTATACCTATTTCCTTGAATAATTCCCTCAGTGAGTCTCTCGATCCTAAACCGTAAATAGCACGAATTGCTCTTTTTTGTAAAAGAAAAATAGTCTGAATGTCCGCTGCACTCCCCCATAGAAGTATCCCGTAAGACATTAGACTGTGAAAGTAACTAAAGCACACTTGTCTAGCAGTTGCTACATCTGTCAATTGTCTTATTCTCCTAACAGCGTAAGCCGCAGAGCTAAGCCTATTAGAAAGTTTAGTTATATGAGCGCCCCATTGAAGTTTCGAATCAATTGTGATTCCTAAAAAGGTAGTACTTTCAACCAGATCGAGTTTCTGACCATTAATTAGTATGTCAACACAGGCTTGATTCACATTAGGAAGAGAGAATCGAATGCATTGGGTCTTGTTCGCATTTAACATGAGGTTATTGGCCGAAAACCAATCAGAAATTAAAGATAAGGTGCTGTTCACCGCGCTAGCATCACTGTTATGTCGATCTATTTTAAATATTAGCGAGGTGTCATCAGCAAACAGCACCATGTCAGCCTCTTTCTCAACCATGTAAGGCAAGTCATTGACATAAACTAAGAAAAGGAACGGTCCTAGAATTGAACCTTGGGGTACGCCCATTTTCACATTAGACCCGTGTGATTTTACGCCGTTTATATCAACAGTTTGAAGCCTATCAGTTAAGTAAGATTCTATTAATTTAATTGACTTATCATCAAAACCGTATTGACGAAATTTGAGCAAAAGTGTTGGATGATCAACGCAATCAAATGCTTTAGAAAGATCGCAAAATGATCCAATTGCATCATTTCTGTTTTCCCACGCGTCGTAGATATTAGTAATAAGTGCTACTCCTGCATCGGTGGTCGATTTTCCAGCAGTAAAGCCGTATTGTTGGCTATGGAAAAGATTATTGGTCTTAAAGTGGAGTAGCATTTGATTGAGCATTATCTTTTCGAACACCTTACTCAAAACTGGCAGAATAGAGATAGGTCTGTAGTTGCCAGGGTCTGTTTTTTCTCCTTTTTTGAATAAGGGGATTAGTTTACTACATTTCATTAAGTTAGGGAATATGCCTTCATCAATACATTCGTTAAATATAAAAGCTAAATCGGCAGCAATTATGTGTATTATATGACTTACTACGGCTACTGACATGCCATGTGATCTTCTGATTTTTTTAAATTTAACTGTTTAAAAGCATCTATTATATCGCTAGGGCTAACATGCTTAAAATTAAATTTAGAATCACAAGGGCTAACATTACTCTTAAGCAAAGCCTCAGCACGCTGGGCGCTAGAACTCACATTAGAAGTGAGTTCCAAAGGAATGTTAGTAAAATAATCATCAAATATATTTACTATTTCTTCAGTTTTTGAAGTATTTTTACCATTACATTTGATTCGGAAAATATTTTCTTTGGTTTTATTTTTACCTGTTTCCTTATTTATGACACTCCATGTTTCTTTAATTTTATTAGGAGCATTATTTATTTTTTTGCTAATACTATTCGACTTGGCTCGTCTACAAACTTTTTTAAATATTTTAGAATAATTTCTAACATATTCTATAAAAGAAGGATTAAAGTTATATTGTTTTTGGGCATATAGATCATATAACCTGTTTCTACTTAAGTAGATGCCGGTAGTAGCCCATTCACTAAACTGTGATTTACTATGAACTACTACTCTTTTTTGTTTCAATGTTTTAGAATACTCAGAGGAAACAGTACTAAATAGTTTATTATAATGGTCGTCAGGATTATTTCCTGTATATACCAGTGATAATAATTTGTTATCTAAATTATTTTTAAGTTTTTTTATGTTTTTAGAAGTAATTGGTCTACACAAGATCTTATCTTTTCTCAAATTACTGGTGGACTCTTTGACAAAAGCTACATATACACCAGAATGATCTGAAGGCAATTTGTTGATAACAGATTTATCACAATATTGAATATTACTAAAAAAATTATCAAGACATGTGCCAGATGTAGCTGTAATTCACAGAATATAGATTAACTATTACGTCTTCATTCATAACGGGATAGTAGAGCCTAGGATTGCAAGATCTATAGGTCACTCTTAGCGTGATTGTGGGCGTAAAGATGAAAGTAGGGAATCAAAATAGTAATGGGTTGCTAGCGCCTTTTGATATGATTCAGATTCAGCACATAATGTGTCTGATATTTTCAATTCAATTCATCTTTTTGTGACTAAAGATGACAAAATATAGAAAGAGCACACCATGTTTTACTGTAGCCGTACAAAGTTAATTTTACTCTTAAATTAAATCATTATTTGGAATTGTACTCGAGGCACTGTATTTAGGGCCCCGAATATTTAGAAGTATCTATAAATTAAAGACCTCTTTTAATTTAGAATTCTTGTAGACTTCCATAGAAGTAGGTATAATTATATAAAATGAGCATATCTGGTTAGAAGAAGATTAAAAATTCAACGTGCCCACGATTTCTTTTAACTTAATTTTTTTCTGTCATTAAGTTTTTAGTTTTGGTTTTGTAGTGTACTATATTCTACTATTCAAGTCCTTCATTTGATATTTGACCCACACAAGACACAAACAGTTCAAGATAAATAAATACCATTAAAAATAGAAAACCATTTAAATGATACAACCTTTTAAATTAAAAAGCGACTTATCAGTGAAAAGGGGAAGTCTAGCAATTAAACTGTTTAATAAAAACTGGCATCGTAAAGTTTTTAATGAGCTTTACTAATAGTGAACGCGTGTATGTAAGTAATAAAGGAACACAATATTATTGTTAGCACGGGCGGTAAATTTTATTTCATTTGTTAATTGGTAAAGCTCTTCTTAAAATAAAACATATTGCACGCCGTCATTACGGCTTAGAATATGCTAGTAGTTCTATTCTTTATGTTTACTATACGATTATATCATTGACATTCACAAAGAAAATCGAATGTAGAATCTACATATTTGTTACATCTTTATACTACAATTGGTTACGAATGTGTGGCAAAAGAAAATTAAGAGAAATGTTAGGCCTTTGTTAAATAGGCCACAATTTTTAATATCGTCATTGCGTGTGTTTTGGGCCACTCTGGTGTAGCCGGAAATAATGGGAAAAATAAAAGAAATACCTGCCACCTTAGCATGACACCGGCGACAGCGTTTATCGAGCGCTATCATCTATCGCTATCTCGCTCTTGGTAATAATAACGAGCGGGATGGCACCAGACCTTCGCGCGATATAAACGTTATCGGTGTTTATTCACGGAGTCATGCTACGGAGCCTGGATGAGGCTTTTATGACAAGGATCTACGAGCTTAATAATCAACATCATAATCTTTTCTCAAAAGATCACACAATGTTGAACAAAACCTTAACTCTCCAATATTCGAACACCGGGTATGTCAAATTTAAGTTGTAGGATTTAATTACCTCCAGGGCAGGTAAAACTAAATAAAAGCTAGTAAAAACATGTAGTGAAGAGATCACTTTAACCAGTAACAGTCTACGTAAGAAACACATTTGCCCAGTCAGCAGAAAATTCAAACCTTACGATAGGCAAGGTTTTTCCTAAGTATGAAGGTGAAACGATTTAATGAGCCTTAAAATAAATGTGGAGCAGAACATTGACCTTTAGATTAACCGACCAACTTTATAGCGTTATAAAATTCACGAGCTAACCCGCGCAACCTCTGTGACTTTTCCCATTGCGCTCTATCTACAACAGTACAAGATCCCATTGTTATTTCTAAATTTTCATCATTAATCACCTGCCTTTTTCACGGCAACCGCCCCTTTATTGTTTCACTGTTTTTGTGCGAATAAATTTGACATTATGAACTCGTTTGTGTTATGTAATATTTTACTTTTAATAATTTTATTTATAAAATAAATAACGCTGTTATATTATGATCTACTCGTATAAACAGGGGGATTCACCAATTCCAATGTAGATTTTGTTAGATTTATTAATTTAAGTAGTTTTTTATAGGTAAATTTCCACGACTAAAATTGTCATATCCATTCGCTGGTACAAAATAAAATACAAACTAACAACGATTTTACACCTGAGCGTACAGGTGGTTACAATGAGGTGCTGAGATTGTAGAATTATTAAATTTAAAACACGACGAATACGGTACGTGGGATGTTGTGTGGGATCTTAGACTAAAACCATTACATGGGTCATTCTACGCTATTTGATCTTTTTGTGTTCCTAAAGGAAACATAGCCTGTTTAAAATATTGATATATTCACTAATCTTCAACATTTTTGCATTGGGTAAATTTTTTTTTATTAGATTTTAAAGGTACAAGGTAGTGACAAATTAAAGCAGGGAAGTGGCGGGCCATCTATAGTTATGTAAGAAAGACAAATAATATTAAACAAAACAATAAATATATACTTTAATTTTATTTTAACGAATGGAATACAATCAGTATCAACTTTGCGTTACAGCAATTGTTCGGTCATTTAATCGTGGTACTCGTATGTAGATTTTTCTTGTGTCCTGTAACAATCATATTTTTTTCTTGTGTCCTGTAACAATCATATTTTTTTCTTGTGTCCTGTAACAATCATATTTTTTTTTAGATTTTAAGTTTTAGTTATTTTATTCCATTTTTCCGCTGACTTTCTGACCGTCTTTTAGCAGCCGGTACTTGATTATCAGATGCAGTTGGTGTTAAGTAACTGATTTTTTTTTAACTTCAGGCGATCTGTTTTTAGCCTTCTCCATTCATACTTATGTAACATTGATGTCCTTGATTTGCTCGCCTTTTCCATTGATATATTTTTTTTAAATGTTTATAGTTCCGAAGTCCGGAATAGGAACCCTTATAGTTTCGTTACGTTTAGTGACCCACGTCTTTTCATCTGTCGGTACGCGGCTTTGCACAGACACCAAAATCTAAACCAGGCTTGAAAAATCTGATAAAAAGTCTTGGTGGTAGTATATAAAATGTTAGGTTATCTTTTAGCGGTTGCTATCGCCTATCATTATTTTTAATTTCTTTTTTTCATCTTCACGCCTATTAGCGCACTAAACGTATAATACTCTAATAGTTTATTGTCATATGTATTGACTTTAAATTTGCCCAGGTAAAATAGATCAAACAAACGGAAAGTGTTTTTTTTTTATATTAATTTATTTATTTTAATAAAATATGCATCTATTTTTATTAAGGTATTTAGTCATGTCAAAGAAAATCAATATTACGTGAAAATTTATAGCCTTAAGCCATCAATATTCTACAATTTTTTATAATAATGGAAAGGCCAGGGTAGTATACATTTTAAACTATTTTGAACTATTATTGTCTTAAATTAAATTATTATCGTCAATTAAATGCGTGGCCAAAACAAAAGACGATATTATTTACAGATATATTATAAATAAACTAACCTAAGTATAAAAATAAATAAAGATAATATAATTAATTTTAAATAAAAAATGTCAATAGGAAACTCGAATACAAATAGCGTAGAATCACCCACATACAACTCCGTCGTCACATGGAAACTTTAGCGGCGAGCTGTAATGCGCTTAGGGGACGTGTTCCTGACGAACATATTCGGAAACCCATGAAATATTAGTTGTACGGAAACGTAAGCCTTACCTCAAATGTTAACTCATAGCAAAGTAGAGTTGCAGCGACGCAGTGCGACAGAACTAAACTTTTTTTATTGCTAAGCTCCGTGAGGCATTAAAACCATATATGCGACGACGGACACCTGCCAACGTACTCATCTTTGTCTTTACTTATTACCTACGAACAATAATTCTCTAGAATCGTAACTAATTCTGAAAAAACATTCCACGCGATATGTACCGCGGCGGGCGCGGCTTAAAATATGAACAGCGCGACGCGACAGTTCGCCGTGACACTCGACACGTTGCGTCGCAAGAAATTTCCTTTGAGAATATTGCTGTGTTTTTGCGATAATCGATTCATTAAAAATGCCGTCATGTCCCGTGAAGTGGTGTAGAAGCCATACAGTCATGAAAATTAGTTACTCAAAAAAAAGTTATACGTAAACAAGGTTATTTATTTTAGCGTAGCGTACTGCATAAAAGGTACCATCCGCGCGTTGTACCTCACCACTCGTTGCGTTGAGTGCCCCATCCGACCGATGACGACGCATTACCTTGTCGCGACCATTCGCATGCATCTTTGTCTATGTGTGCGTTCGAGTGTTTCGTTGTGATTACTGTTCGTTTGTTTGCGTAAATGAAATCAGAATCGAAGCGGTGAATGTAGGAGCGTTAGATTTCTAGAGAATTATATTTCGATGCTTATTACTTAGTGTTTTCAATGAATATAGCGTAGAGCACCTAGGTCTTTTCAGGACATGTTGCAAAAGTCTGCGGTTTAGTTCGACATACGAGTACATCCTTTATATTTTATATTGCACCTACTTTATATCAAAGTTACTTTTGATTATTGTTATAAGTAGGTAATCAGTTGGTGGAATCAAGAAGTTTTATCTTTTTATCTTATATGACGACCTCCGTGGTGTAATGGTCAACACGCTAGTCCGCCAATCTGGAGGTTCTAGGTTCGATTACCAGCCAGGGCAAGTTGGAAAATGGCTGTTTTCAAATTGTCCTGGGTCTTGGGTGTTTATCTAGATATGTATTTATTATAAAATATAGTATCGTTGAGTTAGTATCTCATAACACAAGTTTAAAACTTACTTTAGGCACTGGTATGACTCTCCATTGATTCAGAGTAACATATATACCTACTACTACTACAAACGAAACAATTTATCTGTACACACGTCGATGTGTGAGTTTTATACTTAGGGTCGCACCGCAGAATTATTTTAATACTTACCTACTAACGAGTTCGACATATTTACGATTATATTTTTCCATACCGGAAGATTTGCGAACACTATGACGTAAAAAATATCCTGTTTTATATGTATTAAATGTTACAGGAAAGTCGGAAACAGCTACATAATATCACTTCACAAATATTTTTCATTATGTCCATTGTCTATTTCACCATTAGTTCACTTTACTGATTATTATTGAGTCATTTATAATGTAACGCACTAATTTCACTAATTCACTATTGTAATATAGTAATTTGCATATTCGGCTTTAAACTATACGGTAATTATATGAATAAATCCAATAAAAATAAACAAATGTTTATCACGCTTGATGATGATGACAAATTGACACGCACAGTATGTCAAGTTGTCATTGTCAACAATGGCATTTAGCACTATAACCCGCGGAAATTTAGTTGGCATCTGCGTGTATGTGATTACCTGTGAGCGAGGAGCCTATGTAACATTACCGGATTGCTTATTAGCAATCCGGTAATGTTACACTCTCGCTTTTGTGTATCTCCCGCCAATGCGAGAGAGCGAGAAGGGTATATAATCAAGATGGTTGCTGGGTAATAACGTGAAATTATATTGTTGCTTTGCTTACCTGTTTTCATCATTTGGAAATGTATGAAATATACGTTCTTTAGAGTATTGGGTGGATAAACAATTATTATACGCGCACCTTCTCACCATGATGGTTACTATTGGTTGACAGTTCTCAAGACAACACACGTCGCGTATTGCGTGCGGCTAGTAATTAAACCCTGGTTTGGAGCTGTCAAAGCTCACAAAGTGCGGGGGAGAGGTGCGGGGACGCCAATTTGCGGGAGACGCTGTGAGAGACCATTCTGTTTGACTCTTATGTATTCTGTGCTTTGGGGCTGGCTCAGTCAGTGTGATTTGTCCTTATATATTTATTTATTACATCTTAATCTTTTCAAATGCGTTAGTAATTAACAATAGCACTGCTTTTCGCCATTCGCCAATATTTTATTTTGCCTAAAGCTTGAATACACTATGCTGAATTTAGGATTCTGATTTTGTACATTGCCTGTTTTGCAACGCAATTTGTATTAAATTAATGCATACGGGAATTAACGCGAAACGTACCTTTTTTTATTTATTTTGCTGACGTTTCGCTCGGGTTTCACCGAACGTAGTCCCAGCTAACCCCGAGCGAAACGTCAGCAAAATAAATAAAAAAAAGGTACTTTTCGCGTTAATTCCCGTATGCATTAATTTAATAATAATGCAACGCGATAGTTTAAAAGTATTTTTAACGCAATTTGTATCATTACAAAACCAAGGTTGTACATAAAATCAACATTTGAATTTAAGCAAATTGATTCCTAGCCGCGTGAGGTTACATTTTTGTGATTGGTGCTCCTTTTTGTCGTATTTTTTTTAGAAATAGTAATACACGTCCGTTCGTAAAAATGGTTTGTCACAAAAGCTTCCGATATAAAAACAAGTTAGACGTTAAAAATCTAAAACCTCTGACCGGCGCTGGAATAATCCAGTTTAAACAAAAAACTTGACTAACAAAATTGTTGATAAAAACTTTCAAAGATGATTTTTTATGTTTTCATAGTTTTCACAGCACAAAGTGCTGTGTTTACATTCTGCATAAAATTTTGTTTTTTAAGTGACTTCAAAAAAAGAGGAGCTTCTCAATTCGAATGTAAGTATATGTTTTTTTAATCATTTAGATTCCTCCATAACTTCTCCGTATTTGAACCGATTTAGACAATTATTTTTTTGTTTGAAAGGGTGTAATAATATGCAAGTTGGTCCCGTTATCACCAGGTAAAGATCTGATATGGTGGGATTCTCGAGAAATCGAGGGAACTCCTCCAATATTCTAGCACACATATGCTTGATTTCTTGACAAAAACATCAAAATTAGTGATTTTGATGTTTTCGTCAAGAAATCAAGCATCTACATTCAGAAGAAGACCAAAAATTGAAGTCGCCCTTTTCGTTTACTACTGGGCCAATGCCTCTACTTTATTTCTTTATCTAGACCAGAAATTGAAGTCGCTTTTTTGTTTAAAATTATTAAAGTCTGTTGTTGTATCTAACTACTGGGCCAAGGCCTCTACTTTATTTCTTTATCTAGACCAGAAATTGAAGTCGCTTTTTTTGCTTAAAATTATTTCAGTCTGTTGTTGTATCCAACCACTGGGCCAAGGCCTCTACTTTATTTCTTTATCTAGACCAGAAATTAAATTGAAGTCGCTTTTTTTGTTTAAAACTATTAAAGTCTGTTGTTGTATCTAACTACTGGGCCAAGGCCTCTACTTTATTTCTTTATCTAGACCAGAAATTAAATTGAAGTCGCTTTTTTTGTTTAAAACTATTAAAGTCTGTTGTTGTATCTAACTACTGGGCCAAGGCCTCTACTTTATTTCTTTATCTAGACCAGAAATTAAATTGAAGTCGCTTTTTTTGTTTAAAACTATTAAAGTCTGTTGTTGTATCTAACTACTGGGCCAAGGCCTCTACTTTATTTCTTTATCTAGACCAGAAATTAAATTGAAGTCGCTTTTTTTGTTTAAAACTATTAAAGTCTGTTGTTGTATCTAACTACTGGGCCAAGGCCTCTACTTTATTTCTTTATCTAGACCAGAAATTAAATTGAAGTCGCTTTTTTTGTTTAAAACTATTAAAGTCTGTTGTTGTATCTAACTACTGGGCCAAGGCCTCTACTTTATTTCTTTATCTAGACCAGAAATTAAATTGAAGTCGCTTTTTTTGTTTAAAACTATTAAAGTCTGTTGTTGTATCTAACTACTGGGCCAAGGCCTCTACTTTATTTCTTTATCTAGACCAGAAATTAAATTGAAGTCGCTTTTTTTGTTTAAAACTATTAAAGTCTGTTGTTGTATCTAACTACTGGGCCAAGGCCTCTACTTTATTTCTTTATCTAGACCAGAAATTAAATTGAAGTCGCTTTTTTTGTTTAAAACTATTAAAGTCTGTTGTTGTATCTAACTACTGGGCCAAGGCCTCTACTTTATTTCTTTATCTAGACCAGAAATTAAATTGAAGTCGCTTTTTTTGTTTAAAACTATTAAAGTCTGTTGTTGTATCTAACTACTGGGCCAAGGCCTCTACTTTATTTCTTTATCTAGACCAGAAATTAAATTGAAGTCGCTTTTTTTGCTTAAAATTATTTCAGTCTGTTGTTGTATCCAACCACTGGGCCAAGGCCTCTACTTTATTTCTTTATCTAAACCAGAAATTAAATTGAAGTCGCTTTTTTTGCTTAAAATTATTTCAGTCTGTTGTTGTATCTAACTACTGGGCCAAGGCCTCTTCTACTTTATTTCTTTATCTAAACCAGAAATTAAATTGAAGTCGCTTTTTTTGCTTAAAATTATTTCAGTCTGTTGTTGTATCCAACCACTGGGCCAAGGCCTCTACTTTATTTCTTTATCTATGTCTCTCTGTCATCTTAGCGCGTACCCGGTTGCATCCACAGCTACTTGATTCTGCAGATTGTTGTGTTCTCTACTTAGCTCGGTGTTCGGCATCCTTTTTTTAAGTTAGTTGTGCCACAGAGTAATAATATACGGTTTTGCGATCATTGGCACGCATATCGATTTTTCTTTATCTTAATCAATCCCGAACAAAGCGATACCAATCACTCTACAAATTTTCGAGGTCATCACCGTATCTCTTCTTAGCACCCCTATAACTTGGCCCGTCTTGTAATTACTTACATTCTATAGATAAACCTTCTGTAATACTTGCTTTAGTGTCAAAGCTTCTATACCAAAGTTGCGCGACTGAACTTCGGCGAAATTACGCCTGCAATGATATTTGAATTACATTTTTCATGAAAAAATAAACAAGCCGCGGAGCTTCTGCCGCGCAACTTTGGCACAGTGTTAAGACACTTTAGTCATAAAATAAAATGTCCAATAGGCATCTTTTGTATATTAAGGAACTTGCGTGCTTTGCTGAACTTTCTGTTTCAAACATACGTAATCAATTCTCCAAGTACACAGCAGTTAATTTAAAGTTCAAACGTCAACTTGCAGCAAGTTTATTTTAAGTAAAGTATACATTTTCAAGGGCTTTATTAAGTACGCTCGAATATTTCCAAGCATAACTCGCGGATTTTTTGCCATTTACGTTGCATGACCCAGAGAATTATGATTTACATGCATTTCACGTGTTGCACCACCGAACAATGGTACGTCGGAAACTATTCAAATGCGGCACACCTTTAACTGTGCCAAGCCAACATAAGTATTTTATTTTGAAGATTGATGTTTTAATAGTGTATTTTATTAACGTATATGTCATACGCATACATTTAGCCAGGTCATTTAACTGTTTTGGCTACCTAATTCTTTTCCACTTTTCAAGGTCTCTGGCATCTTTGGGTAACTATTGAGATGTATAGTAAACTTGGAGAAGAAAGAGCGGGAAAGCGCACCCTGGGCTCCGCAGCAGCACAGCTACAGAATGCAACAGGGAACGCGCTGAGACGAAGAAGATAAAAAAAAGACCGCTTGTTGTACACATTGATGAGCAAGGCCGGTATTTGCTTTTTCGTTGTATTTCATATTTTGTTCTGTCTTTGCTGTCGGTTCTATTCTTGCAGTACTTAAATTAAATCTCGTTAACAATTTAAATAGTGATAATGACTGTTAACGACAGAATGCGTGCCCCATGAAATTGTAAAAGGGACCGACCAATCACAACGCTTGCATTATTTAGACAAAGGAAAATTCTAGCCCATTCTCGAAAGTTCCAGTAAATTCGCGAAAGTTCCGACCTTTTCTTGAAGGTTCGGTATTATTCTGAAAAGTTTGGGCGAAATCGGAAGCATAGGCTGTGATTGGTCGGGTCACCCACGCGTATAGTAACTACCTGTGAGTAGCAAAATTGTATATAGAAGACCGAGATTTAGTCGAACTTTATGAGTCGAGTCGACACTCATCAAGTGAACTACTAGTCATGGTCTAGAAACAAGTAATAGTGATAGTGAATATACCATAGTAAGGAATCTCCAGTGTTTTGTTGAAAGAACCAGCCAGTGTCTACAGTCACGGACAAAAGGACAGGTGTGATTCCACCGTCAACACTGACTGATCATTCTCTTCAACCGTTTCAGCTTAAAATTCTCGAGAAACGATCTTCAGAGACTAAGTAAAAATTTATTCAAAATCATTAGCCTTCTTGTTTTAAGTATTCCGTGTAGGAAGCAGGCAACCTTCTCTGGAATATTTAATGTTATCAGTTTAATGATACTTAATTTGGCGTCCAATTAGTCAAATTAAGCCGTGATGTCTGACTATTTTATCCGTGTGGTTCCGGGTTAGAATAGGACCACTCCATCTCTTCCTGTGGATGTCGTAAGAGGCGACTAAAGGACTAAGCACAAATATCTCGTGCTGCATTTGCATTCCCAAGGAGGGTACACATCGGGGCCGTATGTAAAACTTTTCGCACAAATACATTCCCAAAGTGGGTTGACGTCGGGCAGGCGGCCGGTCGTAAAACTATAGCCAAATCATAACTGTTCCGGCTATTTCTTCTTCATTTTGCAAGGTCTTTGGCATCCTTGGGTGACCATAGACATGCATGTTATATTTGGAGAAGAAAAAGCGGGAAAGCGCACCCCGGGCTCTGAAGCAGCACAGCTGAGGATGCAACCGGGAACGCGCTTAGACGAAAAAGAAGCCGTGTCTGAATATTTTATACTATTGCCATCTTTACCTGCAAGGTGTAAACATGTTTTCAGATCCGAACTACATATGTAAATAGTAAACACGAGAAGACAAACATTAGATCGTCTATACAATATAATATAATAGAAGAGGAGTAGCGCAAGGCGGAAGCCTCTCTCCCTTACTTTTTCTATTGTAAGACCGAATTCGCGAGTCTCGAGCGAAATAATAGGCCACATCGCGTTAGCCAATTGTAAGACGGCCACGAAGCGATGTTATGTTAAAATTATTGTAAAGCAAAATGCAGATTTTTGGCGCCAAATTGCGCGGCAAATTTTTTTTTCCTTTTCAAAACCTATCGAGTGTATCAAATTGAAGGACTCGCGTATACTTCGTAGTGAATTAATGAATTATTTCACTACGAAGTATACGCGAGTATTTGCTTACTAGCCTTGTATAGATTGGAAGGCATTAGTAAAAAAGTGGTTTTCGATCTATACTCGATTTGTTTCAACCGCCTGCGTTCTGGCCTTGCATAGAACGGAAAGACGCAGTACGTCAATACAAAATCGTTCTAAAGTTTATAATTTGAATTTTACATGAAATTAGATAAATGTTATTATAAAATTAGTGAAATATTGAATGGGAGAATTTTAAGTTTGTAATTTATCTGTAGATTTTACAAATCGTGAGGAAACTTGCACTATGTCTTTAATTTTGATGTAATTTGTGAATAACTTTGTACAGGTATGTATTTAAATTCCTACGCCTATGATGGCAGAACATGTTCGTCCTTGATATATTTGTAAGCATCTTATGTTACGAGTACCACCATTTTCGAAGGAATAAATGACTATTCTATTCTTTTCTAAATGTGAACGCTTTTAGATTTTAATGCGTCCATAACAAAGGCACTGAGCGAAAAGATTTTTGCATACAGATACATTCCTATACTAGTTCTATGTACTGGCTACTAAATTCAAATGTTGACTCAGTAAGTTTACAAGTCAATAAATTAAGTTTTATACGATACATGTAATGTTTATTTATATTTTAATTATGTTAAAGAAAAGCTACCGGTATTTAAGTTACGGTACAGATTAAGTGCACAACCTTCAAATCGTTACCGGCAGCAAATCCGACTTTACAATGTCACCTAATATATAAATAAAATATCTTGCATTTTTGAAGTGAAAACTTCTTTAGCGGCGTTGTGCACTTTTTTGTAATGGGTAAAAAATGTTAAACTCGTGTCAGGACACGTGTCCTGATAGAAAATTCGTAAGTCGGGTGGAGAGTAGACAGCCGGCGCGGCGTAGGAGAGGAAGTCTCCCCCTCTCTTTCTACGGCGCGGCGAAAATGTATGCTTGCGCCTGCTGTTTCGTTTAGCTGAGAGATAAACTTTTGAATGTAATATAAATTGTCATGTTTGTGTACGATAGCGCAATAAATAAATATTGTATTCTACCACATAAATGATAGTACTTTTATACTGATAATTAAAGCAATTCGTGCAAAATTATTCCCTAACCATTCCTAAATATCAAAAATGCACAACGTTAATATTCAAGTTTTCACTTCTGCCGGCACTCCCGGAGTGCAACCCTTCGTTTTTTTTTTCAATTGAATACCTAATTACATTTTTTAACAAAAGAAAACAAACGACTTCAATTTTTTTAGGAGTTTCTTTTATATCTCCAAAGTTCTTCATCATATCTTCACCAAATTAAAATGGGACCAACTTGGTAGTAAAGGCTTTCAAATAAAAAAAATAATCAACAAAATCGGTTCACAAATGGCGAAGATATCGCGTAACAAACATACATAAAAAAAAACATACAGTTGAATTTCTACACCTACATTTAATTCTACTAGTGCTAGTGTAGCCACTAGCTTAGCTCTAAACAAATTGGAATTTATTTTTCAAATAGATACTCTTACAATTAAACTGAATTCTTTCTACTGCGAACGCTCCAGTACACAGAATGTTTCTGTTTTGTTTTCTTATTAAATTTGTTCTATAAAGGGAAAACATTTTCATTGTGCCCTGTAAAAATATCCGCTTGGATAATCAAATACTGTGATTTTTTTCAACAGATCAGATTTGTTTGGAAGTATGTGTTGGTCTTGTCTTATATCTTTCATATAGAGTGCTTGTAGGTGTGTGTGTGTGTGTATGTTTGACCCATCAGTTAGATTATTAAAATATATTGTACACATATTTTTCTTTTCTCTGAAAAACAATAAATGACGAAGATACAGCGCATTTAAATTTTGCGTGACGTCACGCTTTCGTACGATTTTTACACATCGGTGACGTCACAAGCCCCCACTCTGGAACTTAGATACTCTGTATCTTTGTGAATTTTTACTTTTTTGATAAGCTGAAAAATACGGGTACATTATTTTTGGATAATCTAACTAACGGACTAATTAGAATAACACTTTTCGGACCCAATCATCATCCCTATTACACACACACTAGCGAACTACTGTGCCGGTTTCCTGACGATGTTTCCTTTCACGGGAAATAAGTAGTGGTCGATGAAAATTAGCGTACGAGAGTCAGGTTGTACTATAAAATTGACAGGTACAAGTGTCTATAAATAATTATTTGAGAGTCAGGTTGTACTATAAAATTGACAGGTACAAGTGTCTATAAATAATTATTTGATTGGTAACTTTTTATCTAAGGTAACTTTAGACGGAAATTAAATTACTTTAATTTCAAAATTAATAGAAAGTCATTTGATGTAACACAATACAAATTCGACGTAATCATAAAAACAAAACTAAGTTGATAAAGAGCATACAAAAGTCTACTAGAACCACCGATCTGATTTCATGCACCAAAAAAATTTTTTTTTGTGGCCCTGTGTAATAAATACATATTGATTTTTTTTTTATTTTTTTTTATTAGAAATTTGAGTGCGTTTGATCTCTATCTAGCCTGATGGGAAGCTAAGATGAGGTCTAAGGTGTATCACGCAGACTCAAAAAATGCCTGTTCACTCTTGCCTTGAAAATCCCTAAATTATATGTATGGGGAAACATCGACGCAGGGAGGGAATTCCACACCTTAGCGGTTCGCACAATGAAGGAGGAGGCGAATCGAGAGGTACGATGAGGAGGAATATCGACCACAAATGGGTGGAATCCCTGTCCACGTCGTGTTGTCCGATGGTGGAATGGTGCAGGGGGAATTAAATTATGTAATTCCTGCGCACACTCCCCGAAGTGCAACCTGTAGAAGACACACAGACTTGCTACCAGTCGGCGATGTTCGAGGCTGTGGAGCCGTCCTGCCGTAAGCAACTCATCACCAACGAGTCTTCTGGCACGTCTGTCGATAGCTTCCAGGGCTTCGAGCTGATAGCGGGCAGATCCATCCCATAGGTGGGAGCAATACTCCATACATGAGCGGACTTGAGCTGTGTAAAGGCTCAACAGTTGGTCAGGGGTAAAATATCGTTGGACCTTGGAGAGGATGCCCAGTTTTTTAGAAGCCGTCTTAGCCCTGGACTCAATATAGCTACCGAAGTTAAGATTTGATGAGAGATCGATACCGAGAAGTTCGAGATGATTGATTATAAATACAAAATATATGTATAATATTATAATAATAATATTCGTTTATTTCGGTCACACACACAATCATATCATTGTTAGTAACAAAGCTTACATCTAGTGTTAGTAATGAGTGCGTTCATACAAATAATTCATAATAAAATATTTCATAATAAATAAATAATTCACATTAATTAATACTTATATTAATATTTAATTTTCTAATTTAAATATCTGGTGTGCACACCCCCCGGGAACCCAACTACGTCACAATGCATACGCGTCCAATGCCATTGGATTGGACACTCCGGCTTATCAGTGATGACTTTCAGAATGCTATTATGGTATATCGTCTAACAAAACTGAAACATTTTTTAGGGTAGATTCAGTCCGTGATACAAACAACTTTTACCAAGGAATTTATACAGGGTTCCTGGTGTCTAACGCATAACCTTTTTGGTGCAAGTTCAGTCCATGATACCGAACTACTTTCCATAAAAACCATAAAAGAAAAACTGGAAGAAAAAAATTCATCTTCCCATACAAAATCCATTTGGCTGAGAAGCCGAAAATTTTTTTTTTTCGTTTTTTGATCTTTGTCAACCGGTCGTTTTTATCCGAGTGGTCTTAAGTTAGAATATCCCATTTAAATTGGTTCGAATAAAAATTGCAACAAACGAATAGTATATTTAATTGTTACGTTATATAAACTTATTCAATCCACTAATACTATTTGTAACTCATTAATTCAGCTTAAAACCACTATTCGATTGAAATCATATTAATGCAATTTGCATTGTTTCGTTAGTTCCAAACATTTCTAATATAACTAGTTCCCGCGACTACAGACTGACTACGACAGAGTTGGTTACAACTCAGTCGGTTATACAGCCTACAATGGATTAAATTTAAGCGAATATAGCGTACCTATCACTGGAAAGCAGCAGATATATACCTTTTTTACTGCTATAAACCGTTTGTGGCGGTGATTTATCAAAAGATCTAGTAAAGCTATACACCGTCCTATTTCATTCGCCATGGTCTTATATATTTTACTTTGCTCTGAGTAAGTGGCTTTGTACACCATGTTGCATTGCGGAAATGCCAATTCCTGGAAAGGAGGAGAAGACGTATATTGTAAAAAAGCCTAAGATCGCATATTAATATTTTTTTTATCACACAGATTGAGCTAGCCCCAAAGTAAGTTCGAGACTTGTGTTTATGGGATACTAACTCAACGATTTTATATTTTATAACAAATACATATAAGTATAGATAAACATCCAAGACCCAGTCAATCTGAAAAATTTCATTTTCCATCTTGACCTGACCGGGGATTGATCCCGGGACCTCCGGTGTGGCGGACTGGCTACGCCACGGATGTCGTCAATTCTCAAGTATAATTCTCGCCTCGGGCGACTTGTAGGGACTCGACCTGTCACGGTTCTGTCAGGTAACTTTATTGTACCGATACACGTTATTGCACTGGCATCAAAGTTATAATTAGAGGTAGACTTAAAATAATAAGCAGATATTATAATAAGCATTAGATAGGTGGACGGATAAGTAGCTGGACTAAACGTGTCTGCGTAAGCGCTGGTTCAAAATGAATTCCCAAAGAAATTTCGAGCAATCTATGACGCATTACACATTTTCCTAAGGACACATCTGCAGGTATTATCACTAACCTGCATCTAGCTGCTGGGAGGTTCCCACAGGCTATTGAACAGCGTGGCGGTGCCCACTCGTGGGCATAAAATGGCGTGTCCAAAGCAGTGAATACTATTAATGTTCAACAGGCACCGATCGGCGCTTCACAATACGGTTTATTTATTTATTTAACTTCATACATAAATACAAGTGTAATGGCGGACTTAAAGCCTAAGGCCTAAGTTTATGGGTTTAACACAATGCAATTGAAGCCATGATGCACTATCTCAATTTGCGTTGGCTTTTTGAAGCCTAAGGGGCTAAGGCGGTGATCCCACTGCACCGCGCACCGTCGCGGAGTGCGGCGCGGCAGATTTTTAACATTCTACTAAGATTGTATGCAAGTAGCTCAGTTTGTATAGAAAACACGCCTACTCCCACCTACTGAAAACGCGTCACCGCGCTGAGCGTTAGTATGTAGAAACCGCGCTCCGCGACGGTGCGCGGTGTAATGGGATAACCGCCTAAGGCGGTCAAGGCAGAATGTCTACGAGCGAAGCGGCGGCGCGGCGCACGTACGTCCCGAGCTAAGTGAGTTTTCGGCGGCAATAATTCTCGTAGGAACGCGCTAAACACTGCCAACCTCTCGAATACGAGCGACAATTCCCACAGATAACACTATAGCGAAAATGCGTTCAAAAACTGTCAATTATGCTTATAACACGCGTAACCAATAGTCCTGAATCCGTGTTCGGAACGACTAGTGCTGTGCCGAGATGCCGTAAGAAGCACATAGCTCTAGCTAGAGAGTATCGGTCACTTACTTGCCTGAAAGGCTTTGCCACGATGATACGTCTTTGTGACTTTAGTATAAATTATATTAAAGACAATATTATCACAACATAACATGTTAAGCTTGCATACGCTAACTAGGTACTCCTTTGAGCGGATATTAACAACTGTGACTTCCTTTGACGATGCTTAAAAGCCGGCTTTACTTGACGATGCACTGCACACAAGTGTAATCTTTTCTGAAAGGAACTTCTATCATCTTATTGAAAATGTTTACGGTTTATAATATGACGGGTTTTCAGTTGCTGTCGCGACGAATGGCATTTAACACCTGGTCGCAATACCACGTAAATATACCTATTCCTTACACACAAAGTTCATAAGTCGTACTTCTTCGCAAATTACTTCCATGTTGGGCTGGGAGACAAGAAAAAATTTAGAATAAACCAGCTGCTTCTCCTCCCGCGCAGATCGTAGAAGCTATGGGCAAAAATGCGAATCATATGGGTAGTATTTAAACGCAAATCAAAATTACTGATTGCACAGCAAAATACTCAACTGAAAATATTACTAAACAAACTGCAATTTATATTTGTGGCGCAGTAAAATGGATAGAACTTTCCTAGCGTGTGTTGGTCGCAGTTCTAACATAACCTAACCTATAGGTTTGCCCTAACCTAATAAATTTGATGTGCAGTCAGTATTTATTTGCTGTGCAATCAGTACTTATGATAAGATTGTTGATTTATTTGATGTAAAAAAGTATATAAATGATGAGATTAAATTGATGGGTGATTATTTATTAGATGTGCAATTAATAATATCCCGAATCATATTATTAGGCGATGCAGCTAGCAATCCATCACTGTTTTGATTCATTTTTCATCTTTCCGTCCATCAACACGATAAAAGTGGTCTTGCGGCCCTGGGCTCTGTCTGCTTAGAGCCGCAAGAGCCAACATGCTTTTTCTGCACCATCAGGGATAAAGACGTGATAGTGTATATGTACTGTGTATTTTGTCGCTGGAGTTCAACTTTATTGCACTTGCTGTAAAATAATTTGTAAAAGAAAACAATAAAAATACTTGGGCGCACTAAAATTGTTGCATTATAAATTTATAATTTTAGCTTTATTGTAGGACGTGTACGTCAATGACGTACTACAATACTACTTGGCTTAATTTTCCTGAAAAAAATTCCATATATTTCTATTTTTTCGTTTCCTCACGTTTTCCCCGAGGCTGACGTTTTCCTTATTTTCGCAAAAAAATACTCAATATACCAACATTGCTTTCAGATTTGATCCTTCACTTACTGAAAGTCGTTCTTTTAACTCGAATATCTCGAATATGCCAAGTTTGAGCCGTGATTTACTCTTAGGCGAAGAATTTACAAGCTGCAGTCTGCAGTACATTCCTCACCTACTTTCCGTAGAGCTATCGCATCAGCAGCGAAGTGCATACTCTGCTAATTAGGAAGTTTAATTAGTTCGCACACTGAACGGGAACTTCTATTATAAAGGCAAATATGACGACGTTATGGAATGTGTTTAGTAATGTCTTACCATTACTTGGTATGTACTTAGTATGATACTCATCATCACCATCCGAGTGTATTCCCGGTTGCATACTCAGCGGTAACGCCCGGGGTCCGCTTGTGAAACGAGTTTCTAAAACTACCTAAGTATAAGACTTACTTTATACCACAGAATAAATAATACTAACGTACAGAAGTCTCACTCACCAAAGAAATTCAAAGAAATATCAACTCAATGTGGCTAGTGATATGGTTTAATTTAGCTCACGTCAGAACTCAGCACCTTTTCGTATAGATACCTAGACATCCATTGCAAGCCATTTTCCTTCTTATTATGGACAAACGATTCGTGTAACTGAATTTACCACCCGGAGGGGCCGCCTGCGCGCATAGTAATAATGTAGGTACATTTTCTAAACCTAACCGGGGAGTGACACAGGCCTGGTTATACTGGCGCCTAACGTGGGGCGAAAGGGGCGAATCGTCGTCACACGCTACCTAACCCTAGGTGATTTGCCGAGGTTACTGGTTTTACACAAAGCGACTGCCGTCTAACTTCCGCAACCCGAAGGGTTGACCAGAACCAATCCTAGGATAGGTTTATCAATGCTAGATGGCGCGGGACCCATAGCTTTACATGCCTTCTGAAGCACGGAATCATCTCTCTTTTCGGATAATCAGGTGATTCAAGCCTGCAATATCCTAGGGTGTCCTTAGGGTATGAGGGTTTGTCATGAGAATGAGCACAATTTGTCATTATTTCTCCGCGTTTCCCGTTTCCACCTACAGGCCCATCGTGTTTCAAAGCGTGGACTCTGCGTCCATCGTAGTTACTTTTTCGAATATGTTGCCCACCAAGGAATTCAAGGTAAACGTACCCTTTTTGTGTGGCTAAATCACCTTGGGATTACCTAAGCGTACCACGATTACCTTTTCGGACATAGTACACCCAGAGGTATAATCGGTAAATCTAAATAGGGATTTAGATTTACCCATTGCACCTTGGGTATACTAACATGATAAGATAACAAAATAAATAAATAAGCCCTGTTATACACTTATTTATTTACTTTGTTATCTTACAACAAACAGACAAGTACGGCTTGTATTCTAACGTGAATATTTACTCGTGTGTGCAAACTTTATGCATGGTCAAATTCACAATTTGAAAACGTTTTTACACGTGTTATGTTCTTACTAAAATTTCTGATACATTGCACTTTGCTACTGTTCTTGATGTCTACATCAAGGACAGTAGCAAAATAATAAAAAATAAATGATTTAGCTGTTAAAATTTCCTTTGCTGCTGCATACAATTTCTTAGTAACTGTATCAAAGCCTAGTCTATACCAACTAACCAGTTAGCTACCCTTGCTAACGATATTGAGATTTAAAAAAATTATAATTTGCTACCTCTACAAATTGATTAGCAACTATGAAGCTATATAGCTATAACTATTTAACTTTATAGCTATTATCCTTTTATTTATTTATTTAATCTTTATTGTCCATCAAATACAAATTGTACAGAACAATAGGCGAACTTAACGCTAAAAGCGTTGTCTACCAGTCAACCTTTGGGTTATACAGAAAGTCTAAATGTGGGTTGCAAGATTAAGTGTAGTATACATAAAATACACAATGTACATTGTTACATAAATATATATATATATACCCTATACATATACCTACATACATACAAATACGCTACATATACTATACATATAAATAAATAGATAAATGCAGCAATTCTTAACGTCGGGGGTTAAATCAACTTTTTGTTAAATCAACTATCCTTTTTAGTATCAACAAAATTTTATTTGTCATTGCTTTTTGCTGTGTCTGCTAATACCTTTTTCTTAGTTGTAGTGGACAAAAACTTCGTTACTGACACAGATTAAAGACGTTTCACACGCGTAATGTTGTTGTTAAAATTGTCGATACGTTGCACTTTGGTAGTATTCCCAAATCAGATTCAAAGCGGTATTAAACTAACTGACTAACAAATAGTGTGTATCAATCATTATATCGAATCGCTGAGCTTCAGCGCGCAATTGATTGAGGGGCACTATTTGAGTTGGAACTGATTGTTGTATTCCTATAGTTATAGGTGTCAAAACATACAATGCCGAAGTTGCGCTACCGAACTTCTCCAAAATTACGGCTGCAATTGCTGTCTGAATTACTAGTAACACACTACGAGTATGCTGAACTTACGAGGCGTACTATAAATTCAAAGTGACAATTTTGTTTCTAGGTACTCGATTCGGGCCGGCAGTATGTACCTAGGCGACTACGGGTGACTTTCCTAATGTAAGTACAAATACCTTATTATTACCTTGAACTTAATTGCATTAAGCAAGTAAGTGCCTTATTTTGGAATATAACACGTACGTATGATAATAAGCGTGACGCTTCGTCATAAATTTCACACGGATTTACCCGCAACAGGCTTCGTCAAAAGATTAATTTATGTGATTCATCAGCAAAAAGCTGCGCCAAGGAATACCTATGAAGTAATTTCACGTAAGTGTCAATAGCCTTGACGAACAATTAGGTAGTAATTTGATATTCTTAAGAGTAGTAGAAACACATCTTTTTGATGTGACATCAACTGATTTTTTTATTTGACACTAAAAATTAAACTACAACATCTCTTAACTCATAACAAATCCGAACAAAGACGTCAAAACGAGACATGTTTATAAAACAACCGAAGATATGAAGAAAATATAATGATTTTTTAGGCATATTAGTTACATTTCATTAATGTCATTATATTTTCTTAATATGTTCGGTCGTTTAATAAACATTTCTCTGTGGCTTATTTGTCAAAGAAAGATTTTTGTAAATGCGCATAGTTTAAAGGTTTTCGGTTTCCTAAAGCTTAAACAATAAAAAAGTATTAAGTATATATGTATGTACGCGTAAGCACGTACGTACATACATACATGCCTCTAAACAATGTATGATCTCGCATTTTAATATTGTTAAACGAAATGAGAAATTAATATGTATTGTTAATGCAAAATGCACTGAGTACGAGTAATATCATGTTTTACTTGAAACTCGATTTGCGGAATTAATTACTGCCATTGAATTATTCAGTGATTACTTCCCATTATACGGTAAGCTTTTGTTACGTATTCGTGGAATAAGTTTCTAACCCATTTTTTTCTATTTTAAATTGTAATTAGGTATATTATAATACATTCGAAGCATGAGCCCCTTCTGACCTCCCCTCCTCCCCTAAAATCGCCCCCCCCCCTCAAGTGTCTAAGCGAAGCCTGAGGCCGAAGGCGAGGAAAGAAGAGCGGCCGTTGAGCTGCGTGGCGAGGCCATATGCCGAGCCAGTCCTAACAAGATGAGCGTTTTTTTTTAAATTTTACTAGATGGCCTCCAATAGTCGACTGCTTCCGATTTGATTAAAATTACTTATGCGAGGTTTTTTTTTACTGACTGCAGTTTGTTACCCATTTTCTCAACTAGGCATAGATTCCAGCTGCACGAGAAACCGCGTGCTGCTTGCAGGCCGCGCAACGCCTGAACAGCTAGTTATTACTTAATTTTACTTCACGTATTTATAGTTAGTTTAGTCTAACAAAAGATACTCCACTTACCTTTAATACAATAAGCGGAAGCCTCACAATAATAACAAAAGTTTTATCAATTGTTAACCTTCGTTGAAGCATGAAGAATGCAAACATATGTTGGAATTCAAAGAGCTTCGAAAAATCTCATAACGTTTGATATGAATACAGGAACGACGTGCAAGAATGTTAAAATTATCCATAGCTAGGAAATATCGCGATATCCTTTTTATAGAACCCGTAATTCTGATGTTCCTTCATATTTGCCCTCCCGGTATTTTAATCCTAAGCTCTTTGACATGTTTTGCATTTCATCAGAGAAAAATAAATATGGGTAAGTATCATGAAATTAAAAATTCTTTTAAATTGTTTAACGTCTGTATGAAGGAAGCCGAAGTAAGTAAATATGTATGAGTACATACATATTTACACGGGTTCAATTAAACCTGACGCCATTTAATCTAATTTGTAAGTCTGTTTCTTCAAGGTATACGTAAATCTGTTTTTGGTTTACTCATGTTAATAAATTATGAGAAATGATGTACTCGTAGGCTTGGTTGATCCAGTTCGGCAATAGGGTATATTCATGTCTTTTTTTAATTGTTTTAAGCAATTCTATAAGTTGGTTGGTCGTTATTATAACTCAATGGAAACAAGTTAAATTGAAAAAATATATGTATGGTTATTTTTCTTTAGCAATATAGTTTACACATAATTTTTATTGTTCGTTTCTGAAACATATGCATATTGTCTATTTTCTTATTTATTTTTTATCGTAATGTGTGTGAGACGACGTTGTACTTGTTAGATTAAGATAGGCACAGGGCTCCGAACCAAATGAAATTTAAAGTGCCGCTACAGTAGGTTGAGGCGCTGGAAGATTAGATTACACTGTGAGAAAAATTGCAAAACTCTGTCGTTATATGTTACTTGTACCCTAAAGTAGTGTGAAAATTATAAGCATAGGGTGCGTCAGATGACATACCTTTCTGAAGGGGGGTTAAAGCCGGCAAATCACAGGATGATTGAGCCTTGACTCGTGTGGCTGTGTCAAGTAGCACGCTTGTGCTGAAAGTGGGTTTACTTGAGTAGTCGTAGCGCTTACTAGGTTCTTACCCTTAAACACAGATGATGTCATTTGCTCACAAATATAAGACTTTTGATTGATTTTACGTTGGAAGACAGTATGAAACGTAAACTAAAGGCGACTGACCGGGGAATCGCCGTGGCCAAATACTGGTCAAATTTGATTAAATTAAATTAATCAATAGCCTTTCGACTCGAAAAGATAAAGAATGAAACGTCATAACATATTATAGCATACAATGCACTAGGGAGTTGTCATGCTTGTGCTGAAAGCGGCTTTTCTTGCGAAATCTTAGCTCTTACTAGGTAGCCCTTAAGCTGATGATACCCCTGGGTACAAAATTTTCATGTTAGAACACTTAGTCTAGTGACAATTTGAAACGTATAATACTTTTTTCTTGTCCTTTTCCTATATACATTTAAATCACTCTGTAGAAACATTATCTCTTATCATTAGCTGTATTTAATATAGTAGTATTTATTAGACGTATAAAAATAATATTTGTTTCATTTAACTAAAGACATACAACTTTCCCATGTTATGAAAAAAGTACAAGAAGATTCAACTAGAAAGAAGAAACTCATGTACTAAAAAGTAACGGTATTTTTTTGACTAAAATAGATTTATTCTTCGCTTTCCCGGCACCTAATAGGATTTCGTTTTACTTTTAGTATCTTTGTAACGGAATGGAAAGTTATTCATATCTCAGAATTCGTAAGTAAAGTTGCTGCTTGCAATATTTCATTTTGCATAATAAAGTAAAAACAACAAAGTTTTACTCTGATGGCACTACAAGCCTTGTTAGCCCGTGTATTGAGGTGTAATATTAATTAATTGATAGCTCCATTGAATAAAGTGGGAATGATTTTCATGAAACCACTTCAAAGGCTCTGCGCTGTACAGTTTATCTGGTCTCTCACCTATAATAATATTCATTTTATTTATTAGCTTCGCATTTTGTTTATCATTACGGATGCACTGCGTATTAAGCCTGGGCATGGTTTAAATTTTGACAAGTGACAAGTAAACACTGACAAGTGACAAGTGGTGTTCACACGTCTGGCAAGTGGATATGCAGTAAGCTTATAATTAGGCTGCCTGTCCACCGCAGCGGAGCGAGGGTCCGGAGCGGAGCGGAATTGCGTACTTTATATGTCCTACGAAGCGGAGCTAGACGTACACGTACGTCAGCTTCCCTGCTCAGCTTCCCGGATTTGTATAAATTTTTAAACGGAGCGGAGATTTTGTGCTATCCTATTGTTTAATATTTCTCCGCTTCTCCACTCCGCAGCCTCGCTCCGCTTCGGTGGACTGGCAGCCTTGCGGGGAAAGTGAGGAAGCGCGGGAGCTACTTGTCAAAGAACAGAACAGGCTGCTATTCACTTGTCACTGCCTGTCCACACACATAATCACTTGTCACTTGCCACTTCTCACTATCACTTGTCACTTGTCAAAATGTAAACCAGGCTTTAAATAATCATATTTACTACGCCTACCTCGTTAAATGCAATGCCCCGATTCACCCTAGGTAAATTGGCAAACACACAAACACGGCATCCGGAATTTACTGCACTATTGTATTTCCATTTGCCGTATCTAATCCATCACACGCGATATAATATACTTAGTTCAGTTTATATGAATTAATCTAGATTGTCTGTTATGTAATGTGTAATCTTAATAGTCCGATCATGAAATAAGTAACGTTGCTTTTTTATCTTCATATTCTTCATAAGACGAAATATTTTTATCATGAGACAAATATTTTTAAAACTATTGAAAATAGAAGAGGGAAGATGATTGCACATCTAATAAGACATGACAATCTATTCAGAATAATATTAGAAGGAAAAATAAAAGGGAGACGAGGAAGGGGAAGACCAAGGATGAAGTTTTTCCCACAACTTAAGGAAGGGTTAGGAGTAAGGTCCTACCAAGACATTATAAAGATGGCAGAGAAAAGAGAGAAATAGAGGCATCTCCATTTAACTCCACTGACAAGAGCAAGCTCTTAAGTTAAAGAAGAAGACGAAAATGTGAACGAACGACGTCGCGTTCCAAAATTTTACTTCAATTTATGAATTTAAAATTATTCAGTCGCTAAAACAAAGAAAGCAGATAAATAGTCAATCAAATTACTATTGTCTTTTGGAAGAAAATCTTAGCCAATATCGTCATCGTGTCATATCCTGTCTTTCTGTTTTAGTTGGTGGAGTATTTGCCACTCTTATTAACAATAATTTCATCATCGTCATCAATTCAACCGCAGAGAGTTATACTACTGGACCTTAGGAGTGGACTTCAATGACAGTGACTACAAATCAATATTAAATTTTTAAATTAATGGGACTATCGAGGATTTCTGCGAACCATCCAGTCAATCAGCGTTAGATGATAATTATTGTGTTTTCAATTGAACTCGATATTGATCGAGCCAATTCGATTAATCGGATATCAGCCGCAATACATCGACGTGATGCGATAATCCGTAGTGTAGTGTTTGCTTGCTCAGCTTCTAGTACAAGTTTACCATTTGCGTACTCGTAGCAGATAAGGCCTTATCTGCATTGCCTTTTGTAGGGTTACCTTTCTTTAACCGTCATTTATAAAAAATCTGCGGTCCTTAAATCAGAAATTATTACGATTTTAGGAGCACTGGTTCTCTGTTAAAGGAGTTGTTGCACAAATGTATGGGGAGCCGGCTAGGTCACTGAACACCTACCTAAAATTTGCATTTTTGGGTCGGTATCAATGCCTAATAAGTAAATTCGATAAACTCGTAGTCTCTATGGTGCATTTGGATCAAAATATCGTTATTTAAGGTTAGATGAGTTCCGTGAAAATGGCCGACACCCATTATATCAACTGACCTGACATTGACAGTAACTGCGAGTGACGTTTAAATCAGGTTAAGTACGTATAGGCGCCATGTCAGTATCGCCATTATACAATACTAAGCGATTTTAAATGTATTTTTGTACACTATTAAGATCACGAAAAAACAAATATATGACGATCTTAATCGGTGTTTAATATTTTTTCTGATTTTTGAGGAAGTGTTCATGACTTAGCACGTTGTGCAACATCCCCTTTATCAAAATTTTGCACTCCTTAAATCAGGCAAGTACTAGTACTCCAATTTTAGAAGCGCTGGCTTTTCTGGTAAATTTGTTAAATGTCAACGTCATGTCATGAGTCATGACGTAACAAATTAATATGTCATGCATTGTATTCGTTACTATGAAAAAAATATTTTATGAAAATAATTTAACAAATAAAATAAAATAATATTCTGGAAAACAAAACAATATAGTTCTAGAGCCCTTTGGCTATCCTACTCGTATGCATCGATATTTAATGTTTGTTTTTGCCCGCAGCAATGCAGGAGGTCAATAGTGAACTCGTTCGAATTGAAATCGTGCATGAAAATCGCAAACCAGCACTCGGATTCAAGATTCCTATATTTGAAAACCCACACCGCTTGGATTGTTTCCTTAAGAAAGAAATGTCCCGTTTTAAAAGAATACAACTTTGACTTCGGTCTAATCAAGTGCGCATACGTGATTTTCGTGCACGATTTCAATTCAATAAAGTTCAAGAATATACCCCCAGTCCTGTATAGATCTGGGGAAACCCTAACCGCTTTAATAAAAATACACGTTTCGCGCAACTCTATAAAACCATTTAGCAAAGAGTAGTAGCGGACATGGATTCGACGTTTTTAAAGAGTTGACAGGAAAAATGACCATGCTATTTTTCACGGAATAATAAATGTCATGGTAAGTAGGTGAAAACGCCCCACTTATGTCGTTACGTCCAACTAAGGCTACAGTTACAGTACAGACAAAGTGGTAATACAAAATCTTGAGAAAAAAAACAGTGGAACTCTGGGAGTTCCAACAGACGTGAAAACTTAAATAATTAGGTGTCGGTTACGATAACAGTGTCGCATCAATGGTTCAATGGTTTTTTCCTATCTCAAAATATGCCCAACGCGCCTAAAGAAGTATTTACTTCAAAAACTTTTTTGGGATAGATCCTATATTTACATGTAGTGGGAATAAATTTTTTTCTCGACTAATTCATGGTGTGGGGTGTCGTTGAATAGGTCTTAAAAAAATTTTGAGAGTGAACACCATTTTTCGATTTAGGTTAGGTTCGTTTGTGAAATAGTTGGTTTTAACATGCGAATTTTTGTTAGAGTCAAGTCTCCCCCTCTGTCAGCTAAACCGTTGTATAATGGACACGTGAAAAATCATGGTACCTACCTCTAGTATACTTAACGAAGTTAAAAGGAAAATATATAGGTATATATATATCAGAGCTAAGTTGGTTTTACAAATTAAAGAGTTATAGTCATCGACCAACTTATAAAATGTACTTTGAAAAGGAAAATTTCATACAAATTTAATGAAAATTAGTTGCTAGTTTCGTTCTTACGTTATTTAAGTACTAGAATAGATTATAATTTTTCTAATTTCCCTTGTGAAATGGTTTTTTATAACTCTTTCTTTAGTTACCATAGTCCTAGGGGGCTCGTTTTTAGACGTTTTCAAGCGTTAAGCCGTGAGGAGTGAACTCTTAAGTCGGAATTTGTAACTACAGAACCCTACACTGCAATTGGCTCGACACGCACTTGGCCGGTTTTTTACTAAATGTATTTTTAGTATCGTTTCGTTTGACCTAATATGGTTGAGTAGGTACTCTTAAACAAAAATTCTACCATATCTATGGTATTAGGTACCTACCTAAGTTACAAATTAGAATTTGTGCTAATAAATTGATTCTTCTGAAGTTGGTTTATGGCCCAGAATACATTAAGAGTACAAACAGCATGGAATCTACAGTGTCTCCCGCAATTTGGCGTCCCCGCACATCTCCCCCGTTCTATGTGCCCCTCATTGCGCTCTAAAACAGGGTTAGTTGCTAGCTGCACGCAATTCGCAACGTGTCTTGAGAACTGTCAACCAATAGTAACCGTCATGGTGAGAAGAGGCGCATATAATAATTGGGAAGACTGGGTCAAAAATAAATTATTTGGTACTGTTAAGAGAATAAAACGTCACAAAATAGTGTCACTTGTCATTGATCATATCCAATTTCAACATGATTTTAGACTTATTAATGCAGAAAAACTGATATTAAGAACGCTATTTGATTCGAAAAATTTATTACGTCCCGGTTTTGTATTTCATACAAATCCCATAGAAAATGTTTGTTTTGACGTTCACAAAAAAGGCTCTGATTTGACTTTTTGTCATCTAGGGGGATTAGTAGCAAGTCGTCATAAACGCAACTCGTCATGCTGACGCAACTCGTCATTTTCGCGAGTCGTCATTTTCGCTAGTCGTCATTTTCGCATCTGGTCATTTTCGCAACTGGTCATTTTCGCTACTCGTCATTTTCGCAACTCGTCATTTTCGCAACTCGTCATTTTCGCAACTCGTCATAACGAACCTTAGAAATTACATTTCCCTCATTTTACAACTCTATCTTTTACTACCGCGATAGCGAAAAGAGAGAGGCCCACCTGTTCTATACTCACTAAAGTAATGTGAAAACTCGTCTTTATGTTGATTAACAGATTTGGATGAATTTATTAGGTAAACTATATTATATGTACCATGTGTAAATAAAACCCTGTCTGATCGTCAAAGGGGTGACTCAGCCCATCAAAATGAACAACTTTTCCTATGGGAACAAAGATTGGAACTCAAGAAAATTTTTCCCATTTCCATACAATTTGGCCGGCTGGCTGAACATTTTTGTATGAAAATGTCAAATATTTACTTTATTACCCACAAGTATGCATAATCATAATATAATTTTTACGCCTGCTAAATTTATTATAGCAATACGGTTTTCAGTGTGATATTGATGTTTTGTTAAAGGGGTTCCACATAATTCATAACCTTGGTTGTTTGAAACAAATTTTGCATAACAAGTAAGTAATGACGACTTGCTACTAATCCGTATCATTTACACGTCTCCGATATTTGGAAACAATCCCAAAAAAGGCTTGCGTAAGACAAAAAATCTAAGTACTTATGCAATAAATGTATTTTTTTATATACAGGTTGTTAGGGTAAACACCATTATCCGTCAAGGGGGTCACTCAGCCCATCAATATAAACAATTTTTACTATAAGTACGGTGCTGGGAACTCGTACAAAAATTTAACTTTTCCATACATTTTGGCCGGCCACCTGATATTTTTGTATGACAATGTCAATTTTTTTTTGTGTTCTCAGCTTCTGTCCTGTAGTAAAATTTGTTCATATTGATGGACTGAGTGACCCCCTAGACGGATAATGGTGTTTACCCTAACAACCGGTATTTTATATTTCATCCAAATCCGTGAATAAACATAAAGATGAGTTTTACATTAAGTTAGTGAGTATAGAACAGGTAGGTCTCCCTCTTCTCTTCTCAGCGCTATCGCGGTAGTAAAATATAAAGTTCTAAAATGAGGGAAGTAATGTCTAAGGTTCGTTATGACGAGTTGCGAAAATGACGAGTTGCGAAAATGACGAGTAGCGAAAATGACTAGTTGCGAAAATGACCAGATGCGAAAATGACGACTAGCGAAAATGACGACTCGCGAAAATGACGAGTTGCGTCAGCATGACGAGTTGCGTTTATGACGACTTGCTAATAATCCATCTAGGGGATTGTTTATTCACCGAATACCGAGTGATGAAAACAGGTAAGCAAAGCAACAATATAATTTCACGTTATTACAACGTCATAGTGTTCGCAAATCTCCCGGTATGGAAAGATAATATTCGTTAATATGTCGAACACGTTAGTCGGTAAGTATTAGACATGGGATTCAAATATTTAAATGAGCCGATTCATCAACCGGAGCAGATACCCGTATTAAATCCCGGTAATCGCTATCGGCTCCCGCGAGTTATTGAGTCCGCACCGATCTTAGTCCCGCAGGGAATCGGCGCCTGTCGGCGCCTGTCGGGAGGAATCGGGAGTCGGTAGTTAATATTATTCTGTATTGAAACCGGTACCAGAAAGGACGTCTTTATACTGTAGATTCAATAGCGAAACTTAGCGGATCTCGGAGCTGGAGCCGATAAGGGAGTAGGAATCATTAAGATGAGTCGGTACCGGATGCGGAGTAAGATTCAGTGAGCCGAAATACTTCTCGGAGTCGAGATTACCCATGTCTAGTAAGAATCATATTAATTCTTCGGTGTGACCCTGAGTATAAAACTCACACATTGACGTGTGTACAGATATATTGTTTCGTTTGTAGTAGTAGTAGTCTGGCCATAAATACTGTTACAATTAAAAATAAACAAAAAATTACATTTGAATTTGCAATCCGTTATTTTTATATGATTTTTCATTGTCTTTTCTTATTTTGGCGCCAATACAATGTACAATATTTTGCGATATTAAAATGGAGTGGGGTGACAAAGAGAACCGAATCGCTTCTTCTTCTTATCGAGTCGAAATGGTTACACTGTAGCTTCCATTTCAAATCACCTGTGACCAGTATGTGGCCACGGCGATCCCTCTGTCGAATTACCGAATCGCTGTAATTGCATCACACAAAGTAGGTATGGAGCCAAATGCAATTTTTTAAACTCTCCTTACGCTTGGTATTAGTCAAATGTTTGTGTACCGGGCTATTAATAGGTACAATGAGACCTCCTCTGTTTGTGACAAAAAAGATCTGGCCGTCCACGTAGTGTTCGTAAGAAAAAGGTGGTCAAAGCAGTAAGGGAAAGAATTCGAAGAAATCCTGTCCGAAAGCGAAAGATTTTATCACGGGAGATGAAGATAGCACCTAGAACCATGTCGCGTATTTTAAAAGATGACTTAGGACTTGCAGCCTATAAGAAACGTACTGGTCATTTCTTAACTGATAATTCAAAAAAGGATAGGGTGGTAAAATCGAAACAACTATTAAAGCGATACGCAAAGGGAGGTCACAGAAAAATTTTGTTTACGGATGAGAATTTTTTTACAATTGAGCAACATTGTATCAAACAAAATGACCGTATTTATGCTCAAAGCTCTAAGAAAGCTTCCCAATTAGTCGAAAGAGTGCAACGAGGGCATTATCCGACTTCAGTGATGGTTTGGTGGGGTGTTAGCTATGAAGGAGTGACTGTGCCATAAGATACCATTCTTGAGAAGGTAGTTAAGCCCCTTAACAACATCATGTTCAATAACCAAGAATGGTCCTTCCAGCAAGACTCGGCATCGGGTCACAAAGCTCGGTCCACGCAGTCTTGGTTGGAATCGAACGTTTCCGACTTCATCAAAGCTGAAGACTGGCCGTCGTCTAGTCCCGATCTTAATCCGCTGGATTATGATTTATGGTCAGTTTTAGAGAGTACGGCTTGCTCTAAACGTCATGATAATTTGGAGTCCCTAAAACAATCCATACGATTGGCAGTGAAGAATTTTCCCATGGAAGGATGCGTGCTTCTGTTGGTAACTGGCCTAATCGTTTAAAGGACTGTATTGCATTGCAGCCAGTGGAGACCACTTCGAATAAGCTTTTTATATTTTAAATTGTTTTATATTTATGTATTATGTATCTTTGTTACAGTATTTATGGCTACACTAGGTATATGTTACTCTGACTCTAGGAAGTGACCTGTGTCTTGGGGTTCAACCCCTTTTAGTTTTGAGATACATTTTCTTTAATTTGTAACTCGAAACAGTTCGTAATAAAGAACAGAATCAATATGTAAAGTAGGTTGGTTAGCAGTGTAGCGTATTTAGTGGTGTGGAGGTCGCGGGCCGTGCCGTGCGTGTCGATGATCGATGGTATTGCGTGCGTCTTAGGCGCGTGGTAAGGTCGAGTACGGCGCTTGGCGGCTCCGCTACGGCCCTCGCAAGCAGCCGTAGGGCGGCGTGACGTGGCTCCGCTTTGTCACTCGCGCCCGTCGTCGTTCCTACCTCCGCCTCGCCTCTTCACGCCGCACCGCCGCGCCTACCACCCGATGCGCATGCCCCGCGCGATCTCCATGCGTCCCCTCTACGTGACGATTTAAATGATACGCCGTGCGAAGCAGCGGACATTCAGAACGTTGTCACGGCCGGGACACCTCTGATGCAACCGTCGTTATAAAAGTCAGTGTGCCCCTTTAGCTCGTGACCGTCGTCTGTTCGAAGCCAGTTACTCGAGCACTCGAAAGGGAGCGCGCGGCAGCGGCAGTATCGATCTGAGCGTTTCGTGTGCCCGCTCGTGCACGACGTCCTCTCGGGATCGGGATATTCGCCCATCGGTCGCCGACGGCGCCGGCCTTGTCGCCCTGTTTACGTGCCGTGCCGTGTGAACCTGTTTCGTCCGCGCGATCATGATCGCCGAGTGCCGAGACTAATTGATAACGCGACACACGCATCTGCATTCGCACCTGAGCCGAGCGGGCTCTTCTCTGTTGTTTGATCGATCTCGTGCAGCGAATCTTTAGGTAAGTCACATCTCTCGTCTTAATTTCAATGTTTTTTTATTTCAATTTTTTTGTACAATTTTTATTTACCAATTCCTTAAATTAAAGTATTCCAAGTTTGTGATTATTGTGTGATTTTGTTATTATTGCTAGTGGACACAAATTTAATTATATTACAACGTTTTAAGTTTGATTTACCGCCATTGTTTTACCTGCTTACATCAATTTCTATGTATATCGTTCCACCGGTCTATATTTATGGAAGTAAAGTATATTGAAATATTTCTATTGAGTGCTAGCCATCTGGTTTATATTTCTAAAGTTAGATTGTAAAATCGTAAACCACAAGGAATCGTATAGGTATTTTCGGAGCTGTTGGTAAAACGCGATTCACTCGCGTTTTAACAAAATATATGTTTTTTGAGAGCTTCGTGATTTTTCAAAGATTTACTAAGCAAATTTAAGGCAATGCGCCACGAAAGTTATAGGTACTCGTAGATGATGAAATGAATAGAACGTTTAGCACGTGATGTATGATTTCTATTTTTCCACTGCGCATGCCTTAAGACCATTTGTTCTTATATATGTGTCGTATCTGTTACTGTTCGATTCTATTTCTATGTAACTGTTGATTTTGACACCTTTATCCTAGGAACAGGAGCAGGGAATACCGCTCGCCAGCGGGTCCGTTTCCGACGTTATATATGATCGTGTATTAATAAAATTAAAAGCGTCGTTTACCACAACCGTTTATCGACACACGCCTCGCCTGTGGTCAGCGGCTGATATGTATTATCATAGGAAAACGCTTAATAGTAAAACATTCGTTAATCGTCATGCATTGCCGATCCATTAAAACTAATTAATATTTGCCTATTATCAAAAAAGGTTAAAATGGAGTAAGCATCTCTACTTAACTCTACCGACAAGAGCAAGCTCTTAAATTAAAGAAGAAGAAGAATCAAAAAAGGTTAATATACAAAACACATTATTATTTGAACACTAGCGGTCCACCCCAGCATCGCACGGGTATATTTTATACATATAAACCTTGGTCTTGAATCAGTCTATCTATTGATGTAAACGCATTTAAATGCGCTGCGTAGTTTAAAAAATCTAAGCGTACATCGTTTTATACTATTTATATTGATATTAAACGTTCATGATATCAAGTAGAGGACAGTATGACTAGTGATAAAAAAAAATTGAAGAGAAAAGACATTTAGCGCCGACCCCATATAAATAAATGGGCAATGGTAAGGAAGAAGACAGATATCAAAAGGTATAATACACGTGGATTATATTTTTTTAAAGAGTTGACAAGAAAAATCACCGTGCTGTAGGTAGGTACCTATTTCACGGAACAATACGTTATGTAGGTGAAAACGTCCCTCCTCTTTTTATACATCCAGCTAACAGATTACATTGTAAATTGTTCATGTAAAATAAGGCCAGGGTAACCTGTATCTACGCGTACTTAACATTTTGTTAGTATTTTTCGTGTCATCCAAGTATATGTGTCATTCACGAACTTCAATTATTTATTTGGAAAACTTGTACGTACGTAAGTATATCGCAAACAAACAAATTGAATTCACAAATTCAATACCCTTTTGTACGTGAGCCTCTCGAACAAAAAGAACAACAAATTGTTTAATAGAACTCATTCAGTGGCGTTCGTGGAAAGTTTTATTATTCTGTTTGCCTCCAAGAATGAATACTCGCGGTGGCCAACGTAATGTTCACCGAATCCAATTGTCAGGAAAGAGAATTTAGAAACGAGAACAATGCCTACTTAGACCGGTCACATTTCTATTGGGAGTTGGAAATGTCCATCATCTACTTAATAAAGGACACTGACTGAATGGCAAATGAGACTGGGCGTGTTGGCATCGTCAATGAACCTCGTGTTCGCTTTTAAAAGCAGAATATTTTGTAGAAATAATTTGAAATGAAAATTTGTAATGTTGTTATTATGTAACAAAAAAATGAGTTACTTTTAAACCGACTTTAAACAAAGGAGGTTATCAATTGGGCTGTATTTTTTGTTTATCTTTATTATCTCAGAACTCTGTAATTTACTAATAATAACGGATTTAAAAAATTCTAAGTATGTATTTACATACTTAAAATTGTCCCTAAAAAAATATCAAAATCGGTTTAGTAGTTGGATTTTTAAACTAGATTATCTGAAAAATATGCCATCAAAGTAATCAATTGTTGCGTATTTAGCTTTTCTGTGTCGGTCATTTAAGAGGATTGTGTAGTGATGATACGCATCGCTAGTAGGTATTTGCAAAAATTCTATCTGTTTCACGCCGCTCCGCTTCCGACCCGTATCGTGCGATAGAGTTGCAATTCTTAGAGGCGATTGCCTACTTTTTCCTTCTGAAATATTGTTTCGGACGATAACATTTCCACCCCCTTTACAAAAAGAGGCAATTTTTGTGCCATTCAATTTAGTACACCTTAATCTAGGGCTGTACGGTTTCCTATTTTAGTAATTCGGTTTAGTTTAACTTAAATAAATTAAAACGCTCGAGGTAGTTTTTTAGTAAAAAATATGGATATTGAGATGCTAATAACTTTTGTTATAAGCAATATTTCTTTCAAATAAAAACGTACGGCCCTACTTCAATATATCAACAACATGTGAAAATATATCAAAATTGGACTATGTTTAAGGGGGGAGAAACGTTATGGCTTTTTGTATGAAAATTTCCAGCTACACAACCCTCTTAACAGTCTTTTCTTTTGCTTTAGAAATATGTAAGTTTAATGATAATACCTTCTCTGTTTTTTTTTATAAGTAACTTTTATTTGTAATATAACGTGACGTGACCAAAATAAGGACAATAATTTCTTTTTAAGACATATTGGGATATCTACACTTGATTTTGACAATATTATCAAGGGCTAGAGAAATGAAAAATATGTATTTTTAAAATCTATTGCTGTCGCGCTGTGCCTGAACTACAACCGAGCAAGTGCGATAGAGACATACTGTAGCTTGGACTGAAAATACTTATTAAAAGAACAGAAAATCAACGATTCGTAGTCCTCTGATTTCTTCTCCAAAACTTAACCAATATAAGTACTTTTTTCATTACGAATTAACAACTTGATCGGTGTTCCTATGTTTTAATTTTTTTATATAATCTACTCAAATTTGTTTTCTGGATGTTTGAACATAACGGAAAATCTCACTATTTTTTTAGGTTTTTGAACATTCATATTTTTTTTATAAATAATTTATGAAAAAATAGAAAACATAGGGACATGCTAATAGTGGCTATAGGTATTAAAAAAAAATAACTTTACCGGCATTATCCAGGGAGGAAACAGGGGACTACGTTTGTATGGAAAAATGGCCCCTCTATTTCGTCTTAATTTAATAATACTTTAATATCACTGCCCAGACAGTGTTCGAAAGAACATTGATATAACTTTGATTTATGTAAATGACAGACAAACATATTTTTTGAAGGTGAACTAGTCTAGAACAAGTGTAAATAGAATTATGGGATAAATATTCATAGAAATCCATAAAGGCGGCTTGGTAAACAAATGTAATTTTTTTTTAAAGTTAAAGCTTGAAACCCCCATATCTCCGCCATTTTGAAAAATTTCCAAAAACTGAATTGACAAAAAAATTATATATAATTTTATTAAACCTGCTTATAAAATCTCACGAGAATCGGTTGATAAATGCCACCAGTAGACGAGAACAACCGGACATACAGACAAAAGCATTTTTGGCCAATCTCGCTTTGCTCGCTCGGTCAATGACTGTCCCGGAATTGATTCAGAAAAAGTCGTATAAGAAAAAAAAGCATAACTAGATTAAAGAAAACATATTGTATTAATAAAACAAATATAAATTAATAACTAAAAGCATTAGTGTTTTCGGCACCAATTATAGTAGATTACTGCACCGAGCACAAAGTGAGTCATTATTACACGAGAGCTATGTTTTTGCCCGAGCGACAGCGAGGGCATTAATTTAGCACGAGTGCATTAATTACTCACTTCAGCAAGGTGCGTAATCTACTTTTCTTTCAACTTCTTATATTCTTTGAGTATAAAATATACGTACAAAAAAAAAATACAAATTATAAACAAAACTAACTTAACTTACTTATTTTACCCGGAACTTTTGCGGTTAAAGGTTATTAATAATATCATTTACAGCTGTTTATATGCTCTCTATAGTTGAATTTGTCGTGCAAATAGAATTGATCACTTTCGCTGTCATTTTCCATTTTAAAAATATTTTCTTTTGTAAAATAATTTGACATTAAAACTTTTACAATGGTACAGAATGCACGATTTTTGTTTTTTTAACAAGGTCTTTTTTCGTCGGCCAATTTTTTTTTTTCAGCCAGTATCTTTTTGATTGAATGCATACATTTTGTGCCTGGCATCTATGGTAAATTAAAAAGTAAAACAGTGCAATAATAAGATTTCATACAACCATTATTGCACTGTTTTGGTTTGATGCAATAAGCACTCACTTTGTGATCGGTTTTTTAGTGATTAATGATAATATTACTGCGTAGTTGGAATAAAAATAACTATCCCGGAATTAATTCAGAAAAAGTCGTATAAGTAAAAAAAGCATACATAGATTAAAGGAAACTTATTGTATTATTATAAAAATATGAATTAAAAACTAAAAGTGTTTTCGGCACCAGTAATTTTAAGTTAGGAATTGACATGCACGAAAACCATTAATATTAATTATTGTATGATTATTTTCACGGGTATTGCTTATAATCAAATTTTCATATCGTACTATGTGTGAGAGAGAGTACTATGTAAAATACCGAAAAATGTTGTTTGAATAGATATCTATCTGATACCTATATAAATAAAAGAGTCTACAAATTTAATTAGTGTTCCAGAACAACCACTGAACAAAAAAGAACGAAAAAGAGCGGAAATTCACGATACAGGTGATTCTAGCGCGGAAGTCCACAGGGGTTCTTTTCAAGAATGTAATAGAGACCAAACGAATCAATTTAGATACACTTTAAAACATCAAAATAAACATTTTCTATGAGATATGTATGATTATTAAGTCTCTGTGATGCATAGTGAATTCAGCACTTATTTTATTATATAAAATAGAATATCTATAATCTATATGGAATGCCTAGCCGAAGCAATATCAATGTCTGAGTTATACAATCCGCTAGATGACAACAAGTCAGGAAAAAGTGTGTGATTTACACACTTTTTCCTAAACGTCAAAAGCAAACATTTTCTATGGGATACAGATACACAGATACACAATCACGTCTTTATCCCTAACGGGGTAGACAGAGCCAAGGGCGGTAAAGCCCAGGCCACTTTTCTATGGTAGTTGTATGAAAATCAGAACCGTGATGCAGTGCCGGTTTTAGCTCCACAAGCGCCCTGGGCGAGATTCCCCCCCTCCCTTCCCTCCAAACTGCAATTCAATCTTATAGGATTTATTTTCTGCCCACGGGGGGAGGGTGCAAATACGATAAGGATTCTTCAAATTTGCCGCCCCAATGTAAACGAAGGGAGGAGGGGGGGGGGGGGGGGGGGGAGGGTTGCATACAAATACGAGTCTAGGAGTTGCCACCATTAACCAGCCGCTATTTATATATTTATTATTATCTGTGACCCCCCCTTGCCCAAAAACGCCCCCCTGTCGCCCCTTTGTATCTGGCGCCCTGGGCGGTCGCCCAACCGCGCCCTACCCTAACGCCGCTACAGCCGTGATGTCATAGTTTTGTGGAGTCAAACAGTGCTCTTAATATCAGTTTTTTGCAATAATAAATCTAAAATCATGTTGAAAATGGTTATGATCAATGACAAGTGACACTATTTTATGACGTTTTATTCTCTTAACAGTACCGAATAATTAATTTTTGACCCAGTCTTCTACCAAATTTTCCGGTAACATACATATTCTTCAGATATCAATATCATGTGATACTTATCTTATAAAATAAAGTAGCAATTAAAAATGAAAAAATAAATCTTAAAGTGGACGAAAATAGGGTAAAACTATATAACGTGACTGAAAATATTGTCCGAATTGGACAAACGATGTTATTTTAAAATAAGACATGTAATCATAAGACATTTGCCTACCGTAATGGAGCATAATAGTTTATGGCCACAAAAGGACTGCACTGACGTAGGGTCAGTATTAGTTGATAACTAAAATTACAAATTTAACAGTCCGCCATATTTGAAATCCTACGCGAAATTTCAGAATTTTAATGTCATGAAACCTCGAAGGGACGATTGAGCGTATAGTGCCCACATAAACAACTCACAAAATGTTTTGAAAATATTACAATAACATTTCCATATCATTTTTATATAAAAACTATGTTTATTGGTACATGAGATAAAAATACTCATGATATTTTGTGCATTTTAAAATGTCTAGTAGTGTCTAGTAAGATACTCGTACGTACTTCGTTATTTGATTTGTTTCAGTTACAGTTTATGGAGGGTAGATAGATGTAAGGAGAACCATCTTGTGTATCCAAATTTATATAAAGACGTTAAATTATGGTAGCGCTATAGAAGCTTGTGGGCAAAGGACACTTGTTTAATTTTTTCTTTACTTTATAGCGAACATTTTACACATAAATGTTTTATTATTGTAGATATTCACTTACAATGTTACTGAAAGAACGCGAAAACTAAGACTCACTCTTGCGAATCTTACTCCATACTTGCGGAACTTAGAACTGTTGTCTACTGCTTTCAGCTGCATACTTTTGCAAACCCTTATGAGATGATGAGATGGACCCTTAGCCACGGCAAATGTAGTACTAAGTTAACGTAATTCGTTTACTTCCAAATGGTTTAATATCAAAAAGACTTAAGTATTCTTTAAATTTAATAAAAAGGTCTACTTTTGTTAGCATTCCGGGACGACCACTGAACAAAAAAGAACGAAAAAGACCGGAATTTCACGAAACAGGGAAGTCTAGCGCGGAAGTCCACAGGTGTCCTTTTCAAGAATGTAATAGTGACGTTTCCAACGAATCAATTTAGATACTTTTTAGGGCTCCGTACCCAAAGGGTAAAAACTTGACCCTTTAAGGCCCACACGTTGCAAGTTTCTTGCCTGTTGCGTACAATCAAATTGAAGCAATAGAAAACTTGCATGGTCTAAACAGAACGTCAGCCATACAAATCATTTATTGCTTCAATAAAATTGTATGCAACAGGCAATAAAATTGTATGCACAGGAATACTTCTCATTAGATCCAAGCTTTAACAGATTGGATCTACTGAGAACGTAAATTCTCACTAGGTCTATTGTGAATCTGGTCAATGGATCTACTGAGAATGATCCGACCCTATTACTAAGACTCCACTGTCCGCCCGTCCGTCCGTCTGTCACCAGGCTGTATCTCATGAACCGTGACAGCTACAAAGTTGAAATTTTCACAATTAATGTAATTCTGTTGCCACTATAACAACAAATACTAAAACAGATTAAAATAATTATTTAAGCGGGGCTCCCATACAACAAACGTGATTTTTTGCCGTTTTTTGCTCGATATTAATAATGGCAACAGGACGACATGACGCTTGAAATATTTACAGAATATTTATTTTAATAGTATATTTACTATAAAAATAAATAATTTTATTAAAATAAATATTTAATTGGTGTCCCATACAACAAACGTGATTTTTTTTGGTGTCTAATGTTGTAAAGATTATGATTCGGAATCCTTCGTGCGGGAGTCCGACTCGCACTTGGCCGGTTTTTTTATTTTAATCGTCATTATTCTTCTGGTAGACAGCAGCGCTTAGCGTTAAGATTAAGCCTATCTAATGTACATTAATTTTATAGTGCAATAAATAAAAAAATTCTAAATACTTAGCCGATCTATTCAAAAATGCTAAACCTTTTACGAGCAATAAAATGTGCATTTTTTGCATTTACTCAACCAGCCGTCGCGTCGTCGTCGGCTCAAAGACTTATCGATGGCGGACTCACAAACGGAAAACTCGCAGCGAAACTATGGGATTTTCTTGGCATGCATTCAATTCAACAACTTTTGCTTTATATTTTTACCCGGCTGCACCGGGGATGGAGGGTTTTTTTTTAAACGATGGTGATGGATAAGCAGCCTTAACGGCTTGTTGGATTTTAGCTACAGGTAACATTAAATTCAATTATCAGAATGACTGATTAATAAATAAATATATAGGGACAAATCACACTGATTAAGCTAGCCCCAAAGTAAGTTTTTGTTAAACTTGTGTTATGGGATACTAACTCAACGATACTATATTTTATGATAAATACATATATATATAAACATCCAAGACCCAGGGCAATTTGAAAAAGGCCATATAATATATAAAAATCAATATTTTTTTAAATGGCGCATTTCGAAATATTTTCACTTCAGTCTGGTTTCTTGTTTTATTTTTAATTATGACTTGTAAATAAAGGAGCAATGCGGTGGGATGGGATATGTTTTCGTGGTTTTATGCAGCCGTGTTGCTGCCGGTCTAGTGACTTTTGTTCTTATTTTACGTCTCTTCGCTCTTACACATATTCCAATGTGTAAGTCTTGGGTACCTACGTATTTGCATGTTTTATGAAAATTTTAAGGATGTACATATGTAAGTAGTGGAAGTAACAGGAATATCTAGCCGAATGTGTAGTTAATGGATTCAAAATTTATCGAAAATAAAATTGAGCCAAGTTCTGAAATTCTTATCCACTTGCTCCGCATATGTAAACTAGAAACAAGGTGACGTTTAAATGATGTATCAAGGATTTTAAAATTAGGTCAATTTGAACATGTCGTAGAAATTTATTGTTTCCAGATAAAATCTGTTCTAAAGAAACAAATAAAAGTAGTGCACGATTGTAGATTGGTATTTCAGTTTCGTATTTATCAAAAAATATATTTAAAGACTCGGGACCGCGTTATAAACTCACTTAAATCTTAGATTTCACAAAAATGGGTATTACTATATATTAGTAGTATTTTAATAACGAACTAAATTTCTGATAATATATGTAACAAAAATTCCGACATAAAAAGGAAATTACAATAGGATTCGTTATTTTCTGACTCATTAAAAGTTGGATGAAGACACTAACTGGAAGGTATTGCAAAGTTGCGCGATCTCCTTAGCAAGTTGGAAAAATCACTCCGCCGGTTTCCATGGAAATACAAACCTGACAGCGGCTTCAATAACTTTCACAAACACGGAAAAAATATTGATTTCTAATTAGCTCGTATGCGAACTTACTTGCAATCCTTTAGATACATTTGTTTTAATACTTTGCGTCTTAACAAGACATTCACGCACGCCGTCTACTAAACGGGTAAACCGATTTTGATAAATTATACGTGGTCAAATGTTATGTTAAAATTATTGGAAAGCAAAATGGTGGATTTAGGCGCCAAATTGCACGGCTTATTTTTTGTTTCTTTTCAAAACCTACCAGTGGGGTATCAAATTAAAGGATATTATTCAAGGATTACAAAAATATATGCAACTTATAGTTTTGAATGAAATTTGGAATAAGCAATGCTAAAAAGCAATGATTTTCATGTCCGATTCTATTTTCCGTCGTAACTACTAAACGGCTTAACCGATTTTGATAAATTATACGTGGTTAGATTCGTCTTAACCACTAGAGTGTCACAGGCTATATTAAAATTATTAGAAATCAAAATGGCGGATTGTTTGGGCCAAATTGCACGGCATAATAAATATTTTCAAACTTAAGTGTCAAATTAAAGAATTTTATTCAAGTATTACAAAAATATATACAATTTACATGTTTAAATGAAATTTGAAATGAGAAATGCTAAAAAACAACATATAACATCGCTTCGCCAAGCGCATTCCCACTTGCGTCTTAGGTACCTCGGAGGCATAGGTAAGTACTGCTGTTGTATCACGCAGTCGGGTTTTTTGGTTTTTTAATAATTACTTGTTATATTTTTATAGGGCATTATTTAACTTTAGATTTGTTTTGGTACCTACGTTACGTAACAAATGTCATTGCTTTTGCTTTTAATTTTACAATTTATCTTAGACCCTTAACCCTTATTAAGTCTAAGATAAATTAGCAGAATTATAAATAATTGTAATAATAATGATGAATAACAAAATTAAGAATCACGTTGAACCCTACAATAAGCAGTCAGAAGCGAAGCTTTGTTCTTGTCACAATATTGGTTTAATTCCGTTATAATTAATTAATTAATTCCCTTGCGAGGATATAATATTACTTATACAAGAAAAAAGTTTCAAATATGTTGTTCTTAGCCTTTTAAAATGTGGAAAATAGAAAAATAGATATATGCGGAGCAGCGTTTATCAAGTTTCCTAAACATTTTAAGTTTAAGTTTTTTTGTAAAGTTAAATCAAACTAAAACATATCCAAAGATAAATTCTTTACTATTTTGCTTGAGGTAGATAAACGGTTTTCAATCAACGAATACAATAAATGAACGCAAAATACGAACGTGAGATAGAAATTTAGCCCCTCAATCGATCTCCATTGTATGACGGTTACATTACACTCCATTATTATCGGAGCGGAGCTCGTCAGCACCTGTACATTTTTTCACACATAGCAATGAAAATAAATACTACAGGTATCGGTTTCGAGCTTGCGCGAAATCCGCAAATTTTTAGAAATAAGATATTCGAGGAAATATTGACTCTCTTTTTCATCTTCACGCCACCATCACGCTAACCGTGGCCTTGGGTCTTAGGCCGCGTCCACGGACACGCGAAGCGGCGTGCTGCGCGGCGTGCGGCGCGGGCAGCCAGGCGGGCCGCAAAATTTCCATAGTTTGTTTTGAGCGGCCGCCGCGCAACTACAAACTATGGAAACTTTACGGCGGTCCGCCAGGCGGCCCGCGTCGCACGCCTCGCCGCGTGTCCGTGGACGCGGCCTTACAAGCCTTGATTTTGTTTACTCCGTCATAACAGGCCCCGTGCAAACAAAACTGAATTGAGAGCAGACTACGGTGCAGATACATATATGTATTATATTTCAGTCATACCAACTAAATATGTATTCTGTGGTCATACTAGCCTACGACAAAAGAAAAATAGCGTAGAATGTACCACCTGCTCTTCTTCCTCTTAAAAGATAATCGATGGAATTGGCGGGGGGGGGGGGATCATATCAATAGCCAATGCGGCTAGCAACCCATCACTATTCTGATTCCCTTTTTCCACCTTCACGCCTACTATCACGCTGATCGTGGCCTTGTGTCTCACAGACCTAGGTTCTATCTACTCCGTTAGGAATAAAGACGTCATATGTTCTTAGTCTACTTACTGTTCAGTAAAATATTGCCGCTTTACACTCCCTCCCCTCCCGCGCCACCTCCGTCTGCGGTGCCCGAACGCGCCCTTGTAAAATCAGATTGATAAAACCTCTTTAACACTGCAGTGATTGTAGTCCTGAAACAGTTTGGCCTGGCAACACACGCCCCGTTCATTACAAAGAGATTGCTACCTATATGATTGTAAACAAATTATTGTCTATAGTACAAAACATACAAATTCAGTCCGCTCAGTGTTCAGTAAAAACATTGCCATTTTTAATTACCCCTGCTGCCCAGCTCCACCTCCCCCGGACGGAGCAGCCACGCGCCACTGTAATCAGATTTATAAAACCTAACCGCTCATTGCAGTGATTGTAGTCCTGAATCAGTCGTCCCGTTCAATCAAAGAAATTGCTATATGATTGAAAACAAATTATTATTTCTAGTACCAAAAATACAAATCCACTAAGTCCGTTCACTGTTCAGTAAAAACATTGCCATTTTTAATTCCTCCTGCTGCCCAGCGCCACCCCCCCCGTGCGGAGCCGCCACGCGTCACTGTAATCAGATTGATAAAACCTAACCGCCTTAACACTGCTGTGATTGTAGTCCTGAAACAGTTTGACCTGACAACACACGCCCCGTTCAATCAAAAGAGATTGCTATATCGTCAACAAATTATTATTTCTAGTACCAAAAATATAAATTCACTAAGTCCGTTCACTATTCAGTAAAAACATTGCCATTTTAATTCCCCCTGCTGCCCAGCGCCACCTCCCCCGTGCGGAGCCGCCACGCGCCACTGTAATCAGATTTATAAAACCTAACCGCTTTAACACTGCGGTGATTGTAGTCCTGAAACAGTCTGACCGGACAATACTAAACCCGTTTGTACAGGGTGATTGCGACAAGCCAACTTACTCTTGTTACACTAAGTTTTACCTTTGTGTCGTAAAGGCTATTCTTACTACAATAAGTTCTACGCCATTGTATCACCGAAGTAGCCTTTGCCTTTGGTTCTTGTTATCAGAAGTATTCTCAATCCTGTTCTCAGTTCACTGAAGTAGCCTTTTCCTTTGGTTCCTTACAGCCTTTGTTCATGCTTGGAAGGCGCTTGCTTGACTCAAGTTTCGAAGACTAGCGTACATTATATATACAGCGTAAATACTTTACAAAGAAGCCTTTACACATTCGACCAATGCCATCCAATCCAATGCTCTTTGCAAATATGTACGTCCTTGGCAAATGTAGCCTCTATGTACAAGACAGAATGGTTGCTCTTAAAAGGCATTTTCTGAGAAACGCTTTTTTACTTTTCTTTGCGTCACTGGTAGCATAATGCTTTTCGTTTTCGTTCCGTACCTACTAGATTTGCCACTGATTCGAAAGGAAATTTTAGTAGTTCGTTCTCTTACTTCATTCATAAATTGAATTTGAAATTTGAGAAATTATTATTGACGGACGTGAGTGACAAGAGTGCTTAACCAGCAAGACTGCAAAAGCATTCACAACTAGCAAACAAACGGAATATTCAATATTATTGTACATGAACTATTCAAAAATTTCCCAAGTCAGTCTGACATTTTTAATTGGCCGTGTGGTTTCAGGTCTAGAATAGGACCACTCAATATCTTTCTGTGGAGGTAGTAAGAAGCGCACAAACGTCGGACGGCGGCGGATTGTAGAACTTTTCGCACAGTGCATTCCCAAATGGGGTTAACGTCAATCAGGCGGCCGGTCGTAAAACTATAAACTAATTTTATTTACTATTTCGGCAATTTCTTCTCCACTTCGTTATATTTGTATTTTGAAGAAGAAAAAGCGGGAAGGCGCTTAGATGAAGAGAAGAAGTGACATTTTTATTAAAATAAGGTTTTGTTGTTGCCATTTTAAACTGAGGTCCTGGACACTGCATATAGATACTAATGGAGTATGCAATATGATCAATAATACTTCTAGCATTCGTAGCTGTTAACATTGTTACGCAAATTGAAACGGCAACATGAACAAGCACGATTTATTGACGTCTGCAAGGCGCAGTAATTTTTTATCACGTGCAGTCTAATTTGAAATCGATCATATAAATATGAATAAACACTGATCGCCATTTAAAGTTTATCACTTATAATTATAAACCATAATAAATATTATTGAAACTAACGTAGATAATTTCCATACGAATATTTTACTCGGTTTACCCACGTAGTGCAATATTCACGCTTCTAACACTCGCCTTGATAATGATTGTCTAAACCGATCGAAAGTAGTCGGCCTTTTCCGACAACACTATGTGAGTGAACCATGTCAAATATTCATAATATTCACTTGTAAACCTTGGAAATAATTTTATAATTAAAATGATAGAAATTCAGTTAAAAGTTTTGCACTTTTGAACTGCTACAAATCTTCATTTAATTGCCCCACTTCTGATTTATTATTTAGTGAGGAAGGAAATAAACAAATATGCGTGTTAGCAATGTAAAAAGATAGCACAAAATACGATTATTTGCTAAAAGAATACGTAGGTATACAAACTGTTATGTCTGGATTTCAAGATCTATTCGCGCTGTGCTAGAAACTCCCAAAGACGCGACGTAATTGGCCCGCCCTTTTCGCCATCTAAGCATACTTTTATAGACACTTTAGGTTTCAATTCTAGGTTCCACATCTGGGGCACTGGCTGAGTTTTCTAGCCTGGGGTTATCGGCCTTCGTTCGTCGAAAAGATTGTCATCAATGAGTCTTCGTTTTCCCCACTTTTTACGAGCTTTTGTTTAATTTGTATAGTTCGTATGTCCATGTGTGTAAAAATAAACCGGTAAAGTGCGTGTAAAGAGGGTTCCGTACTTCGCATACCTATAGGTTTCCCTGAAATAGTCTGAGATAAGAGGGAGTAGTCAAATTCGCCTATTTTCTTAAATAACTTTGAAAACATATATACTTATCTTAAAATTATAAGAAAGGAAATTGAGATTTTTACAACAAGCCCTTTCATTTAATATGTCACACGACATAGTATGCAAGTTTTTTTTTTAAATTGATTTGGAGGTAACGGTGGATTCGGAAACCAATTATAATATCTGAATAAATCATTATGGTGTGTCTGGTTTAAATGTATCTCAAATAGGTTTAACTTATATAAAGCAAACGAACAGTGTGCAGTATTAGCTTCATTTAGAAATACAAATCAAAACAACAAAATAAAATCAATTAAAATGTATACCTTGGAGTTTAGAACCTTTTTTTCGAATTAGCAGAAAATAATGATTGCATACATGTATTTCCAAAGCATACGTTGCGGTTTTCGGGCATGTTAGAAACTTGAAGGTCGTATGAAATTAACGAAATAACAAAAAAGTGTAGATACTTTTCACAGTTAATTTTTGGCACAGATACATATTGATTTAGGTGCACATTTAATTCAACTTGCAATTCACAAAGGTAATTTCTAATCATATTATCATAAAATACACATTTAATTTCAGACAAAGTATTCGTACCGTCCGATTTCAGTCGTAATTTGAATCAATTGCTGTTCGTATCCATCATTGTTCGCCACGATTTCCAATTGTACGGGAATAAAAGCGCCTACGAAAGGCTATGGGCATGCAACATTTGTTCATTGTTGCTATATAAGTGTTTGGGATTGTGTTTGAAATTAATTTTGTGTTTTGTTTAATTGTTATTATCAACTAAATATATAACATCAAGTGGAAATGGTTTATTCTATTAAATTCATTTTATTTTTGGCAATATAAGTTTACATAGAATAAACATCCAGAGGCCTATATCAATGTATGTACCATGCGTTGACGTGTTGCACGGTATCGGGGTTAGCAATTTTATACTTTAATTTGAATGTATAAAAACTAATTGAAACACTAACATTCAACAGCGATTATGATAAAAATCGTAAAATATGGCAACATATACTGAAACCAAAAATCAGATTTGTAATATAATATAAATTTTGGTATTGTAGGTTTATATGTATAAGTATTATAAAAAATTGGTTGTCTGTAAAGTCGGTTTACGGACGGTAGTTTGACGTGACAACGTCAAACATTCCGAACTGAGCCGATCGCTCGAGCCGATCATGCCTCTCTCTCGTTCGTGCCGCGCTCTCGCTTGCGGAACGCGACAATGACGTCATCTTTTTCGTGCATGCAGCCCGTAGTATAGTTATAGGACGTTGTCACGTCAAAAAAATATTACTACTGCTCTGAGAGCTGTAGACCACATGGGTCTGTCTTTGCCATGGGCCTTTGCATAGCTTAAAACTGAGCAACTGTTCACCGCGCACCTAAAAAAAGAAGAAATAGTCCAAAAACTTAATGGAAATACACAATATACCTGCCCACCAAATTTCACGCGAATCGGTTGAGCAATACGACCTGCAATGACTAAATGCATTAATAACGTAGTGGTTTTCTCCGAACTGTAAACTGGCCTCTTTACGACCTAATTTGACGGCAACCCCTTGACCGATTTAATTCAACTTTTTTTGGACTATGTAATCGCCTACCAAATTTCATGAATTTCCGATCAAAGATATCCAAGTTTATTAAATTAAACAAACATGATTGTCCATGTCGACTTAGATAATTCCGCTAGCTGTGCTGGCACATTCATACACATTTTCTGCCTGCCAATCCGGAGCGAGCGCGTACTAGTTCGACGAATGCGCCGGCCAATCAGAGACGAGAGAAACATTTTAATGCAAGCGCTCTGATTAGTCGGCTGACGGGCTCGATGTCGTCGGCGGGCAGGCTCGTTGTCCTTTACAGTATTAAGGAGGTTTTGTATATCATCCCATGTGACCGAGTTCGGAAACAATCATACATAGGTGGCGGATTAGGCGTACCGCAGTGGAACGCGTTCAAGACTGTTTCTGCTTCAACAAATACTAATGCGAGTGCCACTGACGAATTAGCCTTTTGCGATTAGTGATTACAATAAGGAGCTCGATGGCTTAGCATTTAAGCCCTACTTTACGTGTTAGAGCAGTTAAAGCAGTGCTGGGTGCGATCTGAACTTGATGGGTCCACCTGCTTATGACAATTTGTCTTATCGCTTTAATGCTTAAAGCACGTACGCATTTAGTGCGAAAGGGCGATTACCTCGACCCTTAGTATCCTATGGTAACGAATAGACTTGCAGGGTACTGCCAATATTTTTTAAGCAGTTTAGTAGCAGCAACCGCTAAAAAAGTTAATGGATGCACATTGCACGCGTAAAGGTACCTAGTTAGTAAAAATTAAAAATTCTATTCAATTTTTAGTAATATTTTCTTTTTACATACATACTTAAATGGTTTTAAAAATACTTTGCTAGCCTTTATTATATTTGGATTACTAATTAGACAGTATTTAATTCGTTATTTTCGCAATGAACGACTAACAATAGATATGTTGAGTAAAATAACGAGTGAATTTGACCTTTCCTTGAATGTAACGTGTCAACGCGTCAGATATCAAAGCGTGGAATGGATCAAAAGAAATTCGTGCAAACAATCTTGATCAGAATAATCTTAATATAATAAAGGGGTATAGCTCCAATTCTTCGCCTATTGGTGATGGGGTGTCAAATGGGAATAAAGATGGCGGAGCCGTCCAGTTTACAACTTGAAAAGTTACTTCAACTTAAATTAGAAATATTTATTGACTGAAAGCACACTCGCATTTGAATCTTTCGATTTTTTTAATATATACTTTAATTAAAGTACCTATGATATTTAAATCTTTTTCTTATATTAATGGCATATAGAGGTAGGAATCAAATACTAAGCGTTAAATTTATAAGTACATAATAAGCTTCTTGTAGTTATGTTAAATATATATGAATTTTATTTCTTCATATGATTTTTAGGGTTCCGTACCCGAAGGGTGCAAACGGGACCCTATTACTGAGACTCCGATGTCTGTCCGTCTGTCCGTCTTTCACAGGGCTCTGTCTCTTGAACCGTAATAGCTAAACACTTGAAACTTTCACCGATTATGTATTACTGTGGCCGCTATAACAACAAATACTAAAAATAAAAAAAAGTTGAAAATTAAAGGGGGTTGTCATACAACAAATGTGTTTTTTCAGCGTTTTTAATTAGATCTTTATAATGGCAATAAATAGATACTTGAAATTTTCATGGATTATGTATAACTATGACCGCTATAACAACAAATACTAAAAATAAGAAAAAGTTTAAAATTTAAGGAGGTCGTCATACAAGAGAAACGTGTTTCTTCAGCGTTTTAAAACATTGTACTGTGGTAAGAACCCTTCATGTACGAGTCCGACTCGCACTTGCCCGTTTATTTGTCTTTGAATAGATCGAAGACAACTTCTTCGATTTTTTTTAGATCGGATGTAAAATTTAAGCGCAATCTTCTTTATTTAAATATTTATTGAGCAAAAAGCTTAAAATAGGTACACAAAGCACTCTCTTGACCTTTAGGAAAAGTAAACAGTTCATATTGTTCACTGGTTTTTAGATCCCACGCCACGTAGACCTAATCTTCAGAAAATACCTGATTTACATATTCTGTCGTTTATTAATATCATTGCTAAAATTTGAGCTGATAAACTAGTAAGAAACGTTGTTGAAATGAACACAATCGGCATCATGCAGGCAGGCACAGCTTAATAGACTGGCATTGTCTGGACCAAAGAACAATAACCCGCCATAGGTGTTGGCAGCGTAGCCACTCGGACAAGACAGGTGGTCGCTACTGACATCTGCGACGTATGAGCACAAACTAAAAAGACTGCAGAAATATTTGACCAAAGTCTGGAGCAATTCTACCTCTACTATTATTATTACCCTTTCCATCAACTTGCCCACCTAAACTCTGCCTTTAGATGAGAGTGATAGGATAAAAATATAATTTTGTAACAGTATTTTACACGCTTTATAATTAAGCTAATCAAGTTCGACCATCCATGCGGAATCAAAGGAATTGGCTGGGGAAGATGAAAGTGAGCGTTATTCGGTGACTAAGCTTACTAGAAAAGCATGAAAGGCTCGTCACGTCAAAGGCATTCACTATTCTTGTTACTGACAATCAGGAAAATGTGAATATTAAATGTGAAAATGCTAGTCGTGCTCGGCATTTAGATGTATGATGTCGCCTGCGACCTACTCCGTCCACCGCAGTGACTCGTATTCCAGTTTATAATAAAGTAACGTCCACGCAGATATCGTTTCGCTCGCTCGTTCGGCACACTGCAAAAAAGTGTTTTTTGGGAGTTTTTTATTTATTTAACTTAACAAATACAAAAATTGTAAACTACAGACTTAAAGCCTTAGGCTTTATCTACCAGTCAACCCTCTCTCTCTCTTCTCTCTCTCTCTGTACTCGTTTATTTTGTGATTTCAGCACTGACAGGTAGAAAACGAGCGCTGCACACTCAATAGCGAAGCGAATCAGATTAATACTGCGCCCACAACTGGCCATCTTATGCATCTTATCAGTAGCAGTGTTCTAGGAATTCGCTTTTCAGACGTATAGTATAATAATAATCTCAATTTATTCGTCACTCTGGTGAATTTTCTGACGTGGCAATGTTACGTGAAATAATCAGGAGTGAAATACTTTTATTTCCGAATCTACTTTTGTGAAAATAAATAGACAGACAGTTACTATAATGTCACCACCATGTCACGACCTTTGCGTCTGCGGTGCCATTCAGTCTATGGACCACCTTCTATCATGTCTGAGCTGCCCTACGTCATGTACCATAGAGGACCTTAATAAAGCTAACGACAGAGGGATCGCCGTGGCCAAATACTGGTCACAGGTGATTTGAAATTGGAGCTACAGTGTAACCATTTCGACTCGATAAGAAGAAGACCACCATGAAGTAAATTTGATACTATGGCGCGGATTCTGTTTGCTTAGTAGGCGTAGAAGCAAATGGGATGTTCATTTGATTTTCTCTCACGCTCATGAAACTGGCGTTCTGACGTAATTTTATAACACGTGTGTATTTATTAACTTTCGAAATTCTGCTCACAGGTCGGAAGCTGTTAACGGCAGTGGAGAGCTTGACTCCGCGAATTTATAATCGCGTTAATGTTTTCTAACTCAACTCATATAATTTTAGAACATGTACACGATAATTTAAATGTCAGCTTACAGGGTTTGATTCTATTCTTTACTTTTGTTCTTTTGTAGCATTTTGATTCGACGTAAAATGTGAAATTCACGCGTATATTCGAAGCTCGCTCTGAGCTTCGAATATACGCGTTAATTTTCAACACAAACGTTTACTTATGAAGTTAGAGCTTCTAATGCCTTTTTCCGAAAATCATTAAATTTATTAACCCTTTCACCGCGAGACTTTATATCAGTTGTCGTGCTCCCAGCGCGAGGAATTGTGAATATCCATTGATTTTGGTCGGTAAAATCCGACGCTCGCGAACATAGGCACGAAAATGTTTGTCGGATTAATCCGACGCTCGCGGTTAAAGGTTTAATGTATAATTGAATTTGATATGATAATTTGAAATTGAATATGATAGTAATTACAATTATTTTATTTCATTTAAGATATAGGTACCTATTATAATTTACCTTCTTATGAAAAATAAAGTAAAAAAATATAAACGAATATAAATGGTGTAAAATATGAATAGAAAATAACACTACTTTACAAAGTTTTTGCTGTTTGCATACTTGCAGCGGTTTCTTATAGAATTCAGTTATAAAAAAAATTAAGGAGTCTATGTTTTAAATTATTTCATGTCAAAAATTAAATTTTCGTAACTTACGCCAAATTAAATATTTTACTATAAATTCATTAACCTTTTTTTGGAACTTTTTAATTCAAGTTTATTATAGTGCAAGCCTTCCATTGTACAATTAATTTAGATCACAACACAATTCTTTTACGAATTTGAGTTATTCGCGTTTTTGTATAGACCGGTAAATACAATGCGTACGGTGCTCAAAGTATGAGAAATGTTATGGCAACTTGAATTTCATATAACTGACTATGTACATAAGAATGATAGAAGGATAAATCAAATTTTATTTTGATTAAGAAGCGTGATCTTTTATTTTACAGTATAAAAGTAAATTATATGCATATTTGTTTATTTTCTAAAAAAAAAGAGGTGAAATTGGTAAAATTTGGAAAATTGTTATAACAATACTTCCAATTCTGACGTCCTAGAAAAAAATTGTAATCAGATCGGGTCCGACATCCAAGCATACAAAAATTTAAAAGAAACAAGTTTCGTATGTTCAACACAAAAAATTAAAAGTTTTGTAAACCTGTGTAATCTGAAAGATTATGTAGAAGAAATTTCGAAATTTCAAACACAAAAAAGAGGTAAAACGTTCTTAAAATCGATATCAAGTGTCTTGAACAGATTCATAATTCAGCGTCGCCAGAATAACAGGTGGGTGCATTCAAAGGCGGTCAGGTCTTTTCAATATCTATGCATTAGTGATAGACTGGAGTGCGGCGGTGGCATCGTGTCAAACGTTCAGTTAGTTTAGCAGAGTTCCGCTTTGGACACATGATTTATTTATGAATAAAAAGAAGACTAGGCACAACCCGTCTTACGATAATGTATAAAAACATACAAGTTTATATAAAAACATGCAAATTTAAAAAATCCTTGACTGTCAAGAACGTCATCTAGTGATGAGTAGCGGAACAACTGATCTATCGATCAGTTGTTCCGCTACTCATCACTAGATGGCGCCATCTATTATTTGCTAGAGAAAGCCCTGACTTTCAAGCTTTAAACCCTAATAACTTTTAAACGGCTGAACCGATTTTCATTAAACATAGCTAAAAACCACCGCAAGGGAACTTGCTTTCACGAGAAAAAAATCCGCATCGAAATTGGTCCATTTCAGCGTTACGGAGCCACAGACAGACAGATATTAGCGTCAAACATACACCCCTCTTTTTTATAGGAGTTTGAAAAGGTCCAAAAAATACACTGGAACTATTCAGGGGAAGATTCAGTCAAACAACTTTCCCCAAAAAACATGTATTTAGCGAAAAACGTAAAAATATTTTATTAAATGTTGAGCCAATGATCGCAGGCACGTTTAAATTATTTTTAATAGGCGGTAATCACAGTTTTGTGAATAATGTAACTAACGTTCATTACCTTAGGATATTTATATATAACTACCCTTATGCTAGACAATATAATCACGCATTACGAAAATCACGCCACCACGAAAACGTGCGAAAATTTAAAATCAAGTCAAGCGTATGTTTTCACCAACGTGACTTTTTATTACACCGTGATAAAAGGCATGGTTATTTTTTCCTGTCAACCCTTTAAAAAATTCCGATTCACGTCCGTAACTTTTTACTAAACGGGGTTTATTGAGTTGCACGTAGCGTGTGTTTTAATCGAAGCAACTGAGTTTTTACCGGTATTGGTTAAGTTTTGAACTGTGTCGATTTTAAAAATCATGCTCCAAAACGGTTTGTTTTTTCTATTGCATTGGACATTTCTGTCAATAGAAGATATTCAGATAGAAAAGTGCGCGTCAAATTTAAATGTGTAGCAAACAATTGAAGTGGTAGTTGCCTTAGTGGTTTAGGATTTGGGACACATCTGTCAGCACAGAACAGCACTTTGCTATGCTGCTATCCTTTTCTGTCGCTCAGAACCGTCATTTGCTAGAGCGAGACAGAGAGCGACGGCACGCTTCGGCACCGGCCATGCTAAAGCGTTTCGTCGCTCTCTCTCGCTCTAAAGCAGAACAAGATTAAATCAGTAAGGCTATGGAATCAGCTATCACCGAACATTCGTGAGTCTAAAACCATAACGACGCTCAAGAATCGAGTAAAAGATCACTATCTGTATTTATCATCCTGATATATTTAGAAATATGACAGATGTATTTATTATATACATATATGCTTTATGATTATGTATTGATTTATGTATTTATGTAAGTATATTTATGTATGTAGGTATGTTTATTATATTACTTACGTAGCTTGTCTATTTATTTATTTACTTTTGTATTGTAGGTACATTTACAGTTACACATTACCTCTTTCTTCCCATTTCCTCTCGCGGGTCTACTGGAAGAAATTTCTTTAGAAATAATTAGCACCTAAGTACTATGTTTTCCTTATTTTTGTACTTTAACTAATAAAATGAATAAATAAAAATAAGATTAACGTTTAAAAAAACTAAAACCCGACTATGAGAAAATTCTTACTGAAAAGTATGATTATTTGATAATGTAATTTGGTACAATAATTTATTTTATTGCCTTGTATCCAATTCAGCAGCCATTAACGGCTCACAATGTATATATTTTTGAAATGTGCTAAGACCTTTCATTTGATACCCCACTCGATAAAGAAAGAAAAAAAAATACGTTTTTGTATGTAACACTGATTATATGAACTTTTTGCATACAAAATATATATAGCCTGTGTCACCCAGAAGTTAATGACGAATCGATTGACATCTTTTTCGTGAAAGTTGGATATGTAGTTTGGATGCTACGGTGGAACACAAAGATATCCACATACATACATACATAGACTGCTAAAATCATTACCGTTCCGTTTGGCTTTTCCGTAGTCGGGTAAGAAGAAAATTTTAAAGAAACTTTCTAGCACCAATCTAGCAGCACAATAACGATTTAAATGAACAGTTTGCGTAGGCACGAATCGGCTTTCGAACGTCATTGGTCGTCTTTTGTTCTCAGAACGTCCTGGGTGAGACGAGAAGTTTTCTAATGTCCCGATATCGGACAGTCGGACGGAGCTCATTGTGCGCCATTTAATCGTTACTCTCTGTTATAGTTCTATTGTTCCCGTTTTGAACTGATGATTTATGTTTTTGTCATACTTCAATTTTACTTTCTTATGGCGCTATGCTCTTGTCGGTAGAGTACGCGCCAAGCTTCCCGATTACTACGTGACCCATGCCTTTTCTTTTAGTTGGTCTACATATTTTATTTATTTATTTAAGCGAAAAGCTACAATAGGTAGACTTAATGCTAAAGCATTCTCTCCCTGTCAACCTTTCGGAAAAGAAAAATATATAAGAAAGATGGAATCTAAATGACAGATAAAAAAAAAGATAAGATACAATACCCAGATATAAAAAGTACCTACTTCTAAATTATCATAAATAAATACCATTATGAAATAAATACATAATATATTTATACATACAATATATCTACATAGATCTCCCGAAGAATAATTTGTGTTAAAGAAATATATTATTCTGTTCATAACTAATTTCATGTACTTACAGTCTAGTTATCCTCCAATATTTTCTAAAATCCACAATAGTTAAATAAGCACTATAAAACTAAATCTTCGATCATAAACAGTTTCGCCAACATAGTGTTATTAAATGTATTTGCTTAAAACAAGGACAGAGGAAAACATGCTTTGTGTGAACAATTGCACAGAATAAGATAAAGCGTGTTATAAATTCATTGCAGGTTTTTTTAAAGGAAAAATTTATAAATTCGCCTGCAAGCACAGTTCAAGATCTGTGTAGAGTGTTAAATTACACGTGAAGGCGCATCACAGGCGCATACACCGGCGTTCACGGGCGTTTAACTTTTCACAAATCTGACATGGCGTTTAGTGCAGCCCACACAGACTGTGCTTAGCTCACGTAGTCGGCTTGTACATGGTATTTTTTGTCTCTACTGTATCTCTAGGTATTAGTTGGTTTTTGTGAGACAAGTCCTGCAAGAACCTTTTTTTTTTTTTTTTGAGACTAACGTTTCACAGGAGTTTTCTTCGTGATTTATCCTTAAATAACGCAAACCAATCGTTAGTAAAATAAAAGGTGCTGTTCGTCTCTGGAACGCTCTGCCTCTATCCATTCGACACGCCAAAACGTTGAACAACTTTAAAGCCTCAACTAAAAATCACTTTCTTACTTTTGTTTAGTTACTTATCTCTTATATGCCGACAGGTTTGTACGAAACCCTCGGTGCGCGAGTCCGACTCGCACTTGGCCGGTTTTTCTGTATGGAAAAAGCCATTCGTTTCGTGATTTACGTATTTCAAAAATGGCACTAGGATGCTTTAACTCGATCTTGTTTACAACAGCACTTAATTGCATTCAAGAGCGAATAAAAACTAGGGGTTAGCGCTTGCCGCTTGAATTAATTTTGCACTTAGCCCGCCCACAACCTTTACATCTGACCTTTGCGTCTATTTTAAGAAGATTGTCACTTACATTTGTACCTAAACTTAATTAATGTAAAAGAACGTAGATACCGTTGAATCCCTAGGCGGGGCCTGTCTACATGACCGCGCTCGTCTTTCCCCTTAGAAAAATTTGGACTTCGATGTGTCATTTGAAATTACGAGTATTGCGTAGTGTTTTGCCGAAGACATCTTACTTAGTGATCTTAGTTTTATTTGTGTTTTTTTTTTTTTACACAAAATTATAATACGGTCGTATTTTAATATTTTAATATCATGACACTTGTCTTAATTAACTTTCTTTCTTCCTTCCTTCCTTTCTTTCTTCCTTCCTTCCTTTCTTTCTTTATTCCTTGCCTTTCCCACTATAAATACAGTAGGTATTTAATTTTTTTTTCCAAGCTGATAACACTTAATTCTGTAGAGAACACTTGAAAAATAAACAGGAAAATAATCGTAGAAGCCAGTCAGAATCCCAGGGCGATGCCCGTCTCTATAAATGACCGCACTCGTCTCGCCACCGAGAGGAATAGGAACTTTACGTGTGTTATTTGTAAAATACGGATGTTTCTGGACTTGTCTAGTAGAAAATATCTTTTTTAGAGTTTGCATTGAAATATTTCTTGCTATATGTGAGTAATATTTTATAAAAAAAACGACATATTGTTGACAATAGAAGTCGCGTCGAAGCACTTAGCTTGATAAATCAAACACAAGACGTGTAAGTATGACATTTGCAATTGTGCACTGGGAATGTAGAGAAAACATATTGTTTGTAATAAGAAAAACGACATACGTATAACACGTAGACACTGCGTCCAAGCTGTTAGCTTTGAAAATCAGACTCAAGTATTGGCCATTAACGACATGAAAGATGACAGGTGCACTTCGAACGCACTAAAGCTTATGTGCCTGTCAAATATGGCGTTACGTCAGCTTGATATTCGGCCGGAGCCGTTCGGAGTCATACTCGTAAGTGCTCTGCTCGTGCCATCTGGGCATTTTTCTGTCGACAGCTGTATCGGAAAGTGTTTTATCAACCGTCGAAAAACAAACGCAATGGTGAAGGTTATCTGTTCGATACATTTGTTGAGGTTTTCTACTCCTGTACTTTAAATTTTCTATTGTAATGTGACCATGTTCACGAACAATAATATAAGAACATATAATTTGACTTCAGAAAAGTCGTAAATTCCTCATTATAGCACTTGTGTTGTAATGACGCCAAAACGATACGACTAGCCGCTACAGATTACTAAATAGGTTAACGTTTTACGCGATCAGCACTAACTTTACAACAAAAAAGCACAACTACTAACAAAGAATTAAATTCTTACGGTTTTTAGGGTTCCGTACAAAAAATTGAAAAACGTAACGTAACGTAAGGATCACTCGTGCGTCTGTTCGTCCATCCGTCTGCCACAGCCAATTTGCTTCGAATCTACTGGACCAAATCAATAATCCTATGACCCAAACACAGATATGCAAAGTAAATACTTATACTTATATTTTTTTTAAATAAGTGTAATTTTCGGAGGATTAATTTGGAAAATAAAATAAAATAATTGCAAACCTTACTGTGTCATATATCAAATGAAAAGGCTCGTTATGAGGAACTGAAATATTTTTTTGTTATTATTATAATAAATAGTTTTGATTTTATTCATGAAAAAAGACGAAAATTTACCATTCCCCCCATGATCTTCGAAACTAAAGAGCTTAAAATTAAAAAAAAAGTACTAAATATAGTTAATTGCTTGTAAATTACAGGAAAACCTATGAGAAGTACGGAAGGAACCCCCCCGTCACGCGAGTTTAACTTGCACTTGACCAGTTTATTATTAAAAATAAAACTTAGATAAATTCTTTTATATTTGTATTTTCACATCGTTGGATATCACTCAAATTAAAAAAAAAAATCATATCCTTTAGGGTAGAAAATAGGAGTTATTCGCATTTTACGCAAAGAATTTTTACACCTTATTAGATTCTAAAACGATACACGTATCGCAGCGTTTTCTTTATGCAGCGTTCGTTTCATTCCAAAAATTGGATCATTTGTGACAAGCGTGCAGTGCAGTGAAACGCAAACCGCAAACCGCTGCCGCCCACCGCACCGCCACGTGTCTAGGCCATTAGATTAGTCATATACGATGTTATTATACGTATCTCGACTGTGGTGAATAGCAGTGTTAATTGCCCTATTATAACATCGGACAATAGGTCTAACACAAAATCCGCGCTGGTAATTATATCTACGAGTCAATCTACATACGTAACTGCAAGTATAGTCGACACTGATGCAGTAATCAGTATTAGAATAGCTTGGTGGTTTAGTTGTACAATTGCTTGTAAAATGTGTGCAATTTTGAAAACTCGTTTTTATTGAAACTAAAACTCTATTCGTGTGATATAAAATTTTATTAATTTAAGTTTAGTACTAGATTATGAAGTAGGTTCGTACCGGAAACGTAATTCAAATTAAAAGTAGATAGACGTATACATTGTACATAGGTATACAAGATTGTCCAAGGCTAGTTCATAAAACAATTTTAATAGTTAACAAAGCTTTCACACAAGGAAATTTTGATTTCTATATAGGTGTGTTTTTCATCATACAATTTATATTTAAATTAAAGGCAATATTTGCGATCATGTACATATATATATATATATATATATATGCCCTTGCGTTATGATCAAGGTCATTATTTTGTACTATTAGTTTGATCATAGACAAATCTCTAAGAAAACATTAATTTAGAAAGTAGGTAAGTTACAGATTTAACATATTGGACCAAGAGGTACAGGAGTGCAAGACCTTTATTTTCTTACTAATTATTTGTGTGGATTTGCCAAACATCCTGCCAGACACGTGTACACTTGTTTGTGCGTCTGGCAGGATGTCTGGCAAGTCCGATCGGTCTGGCTTGAACACTCGACAAATTATTAGTGAGAAATAAAGGAAGGTCTGTCACTTCTGTGGCCCTTGGAAACATCCCTTTTACGTATCGTGTCGGCTTAATTACATTTAGTTGGCTTCGATTCAGCACTCACTGTTCAAACTCGGTAATTGAAACCCGTATTAATGCAATCAATAGCTATTTAATAAATTTAATATTGCTCATTTCATCATCACCATCATATTAGGCCACTGCTGGGAACAGGTCTCCTCCAAGTGTTTTCAAAACGACCGATTGTTCATTGGGCTCCAAAAAAAATATGATATCGAAGGTTTAAATATGATGTTTCATACAAGTCCCTACGAAAATATTCGTTTAGCAAAGAAAAAAGTTTCTCGCCCACCATCACGCTAAAAGTGGCATTTGGGTCTTACGGCCCTGGGCTCTGTTTGCTAAGCAAAATGCGAAAAGTAAATAGGCGATGTGGCTATCAACCCATCATTAATTTGATTCCTTTTTCACCTTCTCGCCAATGCTAACTGCCATCACGATAAAATTGGCCTTTGAGTTTGCGGCCCTGGACTCTGCTAAGAACCGCAAGACCCTAAATGCTCTGTCTGCCCCATTAAAGATAAAGACGTGATAGTGTATAGAATAGTATAGAAAAAGTTACCGATTTAACTCGTTGTAATTTTGAAAACATGGCTATTACGTAATTTACATTTCTTGCCGGCTCAGTTACAATTAATTGGCTTAGATTCAGCTTTTACCATTAACTCGGTAATTGGAGCGTCTAATGCGATCGATAGCTATTAAATCCCTTAACGTATCCGTTTAGTTTAATCCGATTTCAACACATGTTTATATTTTACTTTATCATCATCCAGCCCTTCTTCCGCCCACTGCTGAGCATAGATAGGCCTCTCTTCGTCGACGCCACCAGCCCTTCTTCCGCCCACTGCTGAGCATAGATAGGCCTCTCTTCGTCGACGCCACCAGCCCTTCTTCCGCCCACTGCTGAGCATAGATAGGCCTCTCTTCGTCGACGCCACCAGCCCTTCTTCCGCCCACTGCTGAGCATAGATAGGCCTCTCTTCGTCGACGCCACCAGCCCTTCTTCCGCCCACTGCTGAGCATAGATAGGCCTCTCTTCGTCGACGCCACCAGCCCTTCTTCCGCCCACTGCTGAGCATAGATAGGCCTCTCTTCGTCGACGCCACCAGCCCTTCTTCCGCCCACTGCTGAGCATAGATAGGCCTCTCTTCGTCGACGCCACCAGCGCTTCTTCCACCCACTGCTGAGCATAGGCCTCTCTTCGTTGACGCCACCAGCCCTTCTTTCACCCACTGCTGAGCATAGGCCTCTCTTCGTCGACGCCACCAGCCCTTCTTCCGCCCACTATTTACAATAAAATTTATTTAGGTCGTGGGTTCAAGTCCCACTCGTGGCGGATTTTTCATCACATATGTATTTTCAATTTGGTTAAATTTTCGAGCATTGTAATGCTAATAACAACATAATAATTGAAATTTATTTTGTTTATGAAATCTGTAGAAATATGTGCTGGTCGAACTATCTTTTCCGCGGTGGAAATGTCTTCAGCTCGCAGTATAGTAGCTCGTACAGAGGTCAAGCAGTTATTTAACTGCTTGACCTCTATACGACACGACCTGCCCCTTTCTCATTTACGACCCTTTTTCCTTTCCTATTGTAAAATTTTCCCTTCATATATTGTTTAAAGATAGAATATATTGTTTATAGATAGTAGTCTTATCTATATATAAAAGCGAAAATCACTCACTCATCACGAAATCTCGATAACTACTTTGCCAATGAAGATGAAATTTGGCAGGAAAGCAGATTGTGACTAGGGGACGTCCGCTAAGAAAGGGTTTTTGGAAATTCCACCCCTAAGGGGGTGAAATAGGGGTTGGCAGTTTGTATGAAACTTCGTAATTTTTAAAGGGAGACACATGAAAATTTTGAATAAGTGAACAACCAGCAACCCCAGTTTAAAAAAAACTATCTAATTTTAGTAGTCTACGCGGGCGAAGCCGTGGGCAAAAGCTAGTATTGTATATTGATAAAGATGGGCTGAATAATATGAATGAGTAATAACATAGTTTTACTATATTTCGTTAGGCCTTAAAGCTGTACTGCAAATTTTAATGTACCCTAGATGTGTTTGGGCCACAAAACCCAGATTGTTACTGCAGATTGTACGCTAATTTGTGTCGTGTGTAGAGAAAATTCACCTAAGGAAGATATATATACATACATCTCCTTATCTTCTTTCTTCATCTTTATATCTTTATCTTCTTATCTCCTCATCTTTATATCTTTAACTTATTTTAAATTATATAAGTGTTCATTAAAAACAAGTAAGTCTCCTTTATACCCAACACGGGATAACAGAAAGCAGCTTGTAAATATTTGATCTCTTAAAGCAATAACTTTTTTCTCGTTGTTACTTTTATCAAGAGAAAGTTTATTTTCCCGACGGCCATGTAGCGATTATTGCGTACATTACAGAGAGTTGAAGGCGATCAGCTAAACTGGAAGGACTCTAGACTGGCGCCAATAATAATAAGCGGTAATTCCTTGTCATCATCATCATCAGGTCTTTTTAAGTCTCCACCTGTCTGTACTACCAGAGCCATTTTTGGCTAGAGCAGTCAAAGGATTTGGCCTACACTCTCCACGCTGGGCAGATGGGTTGGAGAAGTCTCATTGATGTTTATAAGCTTTGTTTAGCTTGAATTTCCTAAGTCGCCTTCTATGACATCCACGGGAAGACTTGGTGTGATCCTATTGTACTCTGCTGGAAACCAAACGGCATTCTTAATTTATAAGAAAATTCTATTAAGGAAAGATTCCATTTAATTTTATCATGAGTGATTTTGTCCATCGTAATCAATCAAATATTGTGAAAAAGTTATACACTTTTAAAGATTAGTTAGTCATGGCATGGCATGGTTGAGCATCCAATGGTCTTACAACCAAGGATGCTCAAGACCGTGCGAAGTGGAGAAGAAAAAGACGGAAAACGGACCCCGGGCTTCACAGCGTTGCAGCTGAGAATGCAACTGGGAATACGCTGAGATGAGAGAGAGAGAGATTATCGTGTATCATGTACAGCTGTTCGCAATTATTTTCATAAATACTGAATTTATCAAGTAACAAAACTTGCCTTGACACAAATCAAGGTAAAGTAAATTTATCGGAAATAGATTAATCGATAAAATGATTAAATAATAGTTGGACGTTATGGCAAGTGATTACTGGAGCCACGCCCGACCGACACTACGGCTCGCGTCGCGTTACATATAATTTGATTTTCCCAAACTCGTGCCTAACTTGTTGGAAAAACAATTAAACTGGCTACCCAGCACAAATCCCTTGTCCGACGGACGAAGTAAATAAGTTTTAAATATGATGTTACATTTATTTACTACTAGTAATGTGAACGTTTAGATGCTTGATATTTTGGATGTTCGTGAGTTTGAATGCGTGTTATAATCATGCAAAAACGGCTGAACGGAACGAATGTGTAATATTAGTAGAATTAACTTATCACAGAATTTATACGGGAAAATATTTGCGATGAATTATTTCTAGAAACACTTACAGATTATAACACAATGTCTTGTCTTTATACTTTAAAAGAGTTCGAGTAAAACAGAAATTTGAATAAAAGGCAAACAAAAAAAAATTCACACACATCGAAAATAAAACTGGAAACACGCTTAGAAGAGATTGGGAAAATCAGTTTCTTTTTCCTGTACAATTTCCTTTTTGTAAACGTGTGCCTGAACTTAACTGCAAAGGTCAGTATAAACAGAAAGTGAACTTATGTACGTAGTGTTAAAGTTTATGACAAGGTTTAGCTCTTAGATCTGTATGGTTTAGCTTGACAGTTTTAGTAGCCAGACTATTTAGCGATCGATAAAAGGTAATCGGTAGTATGCAGTATGGACGCTTCTACTTACGAGTCTGTACTTTACATTTTCTTTGTTATTCATTTAAATTTTACGATTCTACTCGATCATAAACTGAATCTACGCTTAAAATTGTTTATTTTGTTAAGCGTTATAGAAAAGTGTGTATATAATGGCTATTTCAGCGAATGCCCACGGTGAGTCTTATTTACTCTGAAAAGTACCTAACAAATAAGGGTCTCCTCTAAACCCAACGTCACGATAAATTTATTAACGGAGCGTCCAGGTTTATAATCTTACAAATTCTGAGCAAAGTATATTTTGTTGAACATGTTTTTATTTCATGCTATTGTACAAGAAACGCGCAAAAGTTTTTCAACAAAATGAAGATTATTTTGGCATTTCTTTCTTTTCTTATGTGATGTTGAAACAACTGATTTTTTAATAAAAATAGAGTTCCTACACCGATTAAAATGCTCTGTATTTTATTATCAAGCTAATCATAAAAGTTTTCCAATATTAGCATAGCACTACATTTATGTTTATCAAAGCTAATTACTTCTCGCACACACATTGTTTAATTAGATTTACATAGCGACAAAAGAAATAAATATTTTTTATAAATGACGTGATGAGCGCCGCGCCGGTACTGTCTCTATTCCTGATTTTTGTCAATGTCCACATGCCTCGGCTCTACATATTGAGCAAAGTTATAAAAAAAGCAACATCTTGTTACATACATACATTCACACACTATCAAGTCCTTATCCATGGGGCCCACAGAGCATTTCAGGTGTTGCGGCTCTAAGCAGTCAGATCCTAGGGCCGCAATACCCAAAGGCCACTTTTTGCTAGGTAGCAACCATCACAATTTTGATTTCACACATAATAATATTACATAATAAAATGCCGCTGCATCGCCTATTAATACGATTGTAATTATCTCCCACACCCTCGATCATCTTGTTACCGTTCTGACAAACTCAGTATGATACAATGGAACTATGGCATCATTGCGGCTCTCTTTTATAGTTTAATCATAATAAAAAGACAACAGCAGTAGCCATGAAATATCGTAGTGTCGATGTCGTAACTTGGTGGATGTAGATTATCTTTAGTACTAACGTAAGGGGATTGAAATCAATTGAAATAGTGAAGTGTATTCAGATTGTATCTACGTGTTTAGCTGCTAACTGAACGCATCTAACTTACGGAGTAACTCACATGCAATCTATGACCTAACTTTTACTGCCTTATTCATAAAAAATAACACTCTTTAAAATCAGTTATATACAATGCTTCCGATTTTAGGAGCGCAAATTTTCCTGTCAATTCATTATAAGTTTTCCTAATATATGTCTTTTTATGAAAATGACGGTTCGTCATCAGTTTGGTTGACTGTAATATTAAGGTTTAGTGAAAAACGGCAAGTAAATTCTGTGGAATACATTGTATTTCTGAAATATTGTGGGTCGATTTAGTCAAGCTTCCTTAAGTTTTCTGACATAGCTTGACAACTGCCATCTAATAATGACAGACAGCTGACTTCAACTGTTTAACGTTTCTTTGGAAGTAGGGAGAAGCTCAAGATTTATCTTTGCTACTCGCGGTTACCAATCCGCTAGACAACAATATCTATGGGATTTGTATGAAAAAAACCGTGACGTAATAATTTTTTTAGAGTCAAATAACGCTCTCAATATCAGTGATTCTGCATTAATAAATCTAAAATCATGTTGAATGGATTGATCATACAAATGACACTATTTTGTGACGTTTTATTCCCTTGGCAGTACCGAATAATTTATTTTTGTCCGAGTTATCTACCCAATTCCAGGGTGATCTACGCCAGGAGCTTGCTTTAGTGCTAAATATTATACTTTATAAACCTATAATTCAAACTTACACGTTGTACCGTCGTAAAACGCTTCATAATAAATTTACCGTATCTACACAAAGTAATATTCATGCAACAACTGTCATATTTACCGCCAAAACAAAATGGCGGCATAAAAAAGTTGTATACCTCCAAGTTGGCCACCCTGTATATATATTTATTTAAGTTTTTAAATCAGTTGAGCTGAACTAGTGAGAAATTAGACTAAAGTGCTATTTGTAAGCCGCCACTCTCACTTCCAGCTCAGCAAATTGATCTTGTTAGCTGTTGGGCTTTACTTACTCTATCTCACCTGCACCGCATTGCTGAACTAAGTTTTGCTATTTATAATATGCCGAGATGAGATCTGACGACCTCACTCGACTAAGTTGCCGCATTATTATGTGTTGTTAGTTTTATTGTTTCATGTATAATTTTAGAGTTCTGACTTGCCCGCATTAATTTGATCCTTATTGATTTAATATATATATATAAATATATAGGGACAAATCACACTTGAGCTAGCCTCAAAGTAAGTTTAAAACTTGTGTTGTGGATACTAACTCAACGATACTATATTTTGTGATAAAAACATACATAGATAAACACCCAAAACCCAGGACAATTTAAAGAAGCGGCCAAATGCGAGTCTGACTCGCCCATGAAGGGTTCCGTAGCAGCAAGTAACATAGTATAAAAGTTCTAAAGGTAAATTGCGGTTTACGATTTATGACGTATTAAAAAAACTTCTTACTAGATCTCGTTCAAACCAATTTTCGGTGGAAGTTGGCATGGTAATGTACATCATATAAATGTCCTTCGCGCAAACTATTCAGTTTAGAAAAAAAAATATTTAAAATTCCTTAATATAATTTTTGAAGACCTATCCATAGATACCCCACACGTATGGCTCTGATGAAATTTTTTTTTTGAGTTTATGTTCTAAGTATGGGAACCCCCAAAATTTAATGTTTTTTGTGTAAAAATCTTAATGCGGTTCACATAATACATCTACTTGTTTACCAAGTTTCAACAGTATAGATCTTTTAGTTTCGAAAAAAAGTAGCTGTTACATACGGACGGACAGACAGATATGATGAATCCATAAGGGTTCCGTTTTTTGCAATTTGGCTACGTAACCCTAAAAAGGACATTTTCCAACTTGCCCTGGCTGGGGATCGAACCCAGAACCTCCGAAAGAGCGGACTAGCGTGTTAATTATTACGCCACGGATTATCATCCCACGCCACGGCCATCTTTTAACACGGATGCTGCGCATCCTCCCGCACGAATTGCAGTAGGTTTTCGAGCGTAACGCTGCTTAGAAAACCTAGGAAATTGAATCCGATGGAGGCGTAACTAATTTAACGACGACGACTTATTTTTATGTTGTTTTTATATTTACTGTATAAACAAAACATTCCTAGATGTTTTGTCTACTAAATACCTTTCAGATAATTTAGAAATAGATTAAGAAATCGAAAGGATTTGTTTAATCTTTTGTTCTATTAATTAGCTGAAAGCTCGAAATAGAAATGTTTTTAATGTTTCATTTTCGTTACTAGCTAAAAGCTCGTCATTAAACAAAACATCTCGAAACGCTTTCTTTATAAACAAATAAAAATTCTACTTATAACGAGTTATTCTGTGCGATAACAGGGCGATTTCTCATCTCATCTAGTCTCGATTCCTTTTATGTAAAACGTTGCCACAACCGTTGACCGAATTTACATTAGAAAAGATGTGCATTGTGCATGGTGTTCAACCGTTACATTTTCTCGAGCTATTTCCATTACAACAAATGGACTCGTTGTGTTGGCATACCATCTGTGGTATTCCTTTCTTATTTGTTAGTGGCCAGCATCAAGCGGTGAATTTAATATTTTAGCAGGGAAATGTATATAGGCTGACTTTTTATTCACTTGCAAAATTTTTGGAGCAAGTTTAGTCCATGATACTGAACTACTTTCTATAAAAAAGTTATTAAAAATAGAAAAAAATTTTCGTCCTCCCATACCAATCAGCGCTCAGCCAAACGGATTTTGTATGGAAGGATGAAAAATTTTTATTGATTCAAATCAAAAATTTTGCCGGTGGATAAAAAGTCACCCTGTATAGTCTTAAAAAAGTACCAGACCAATAAGATATCAAGAACGTATGAAGAATGATAAGCACTATGACTCGTTTTCAAATACTGTTACTTTTAAAAAAATTTTTTGCAAAAATAAACTTATACATAATCAGTTCTTTATAACTTTGATGATACAAATGAAACAAAGAATATATAATACATACATACAAATAAATTAATAGTATCTCTCGTATTCATAAAAATATAACAAGCGTTTGCTAAACATTTTCTAATTGTGATCCGTCTTACCAAAAAAATATAAACATCTTATCATCATCCAAGCGTATTCCCGGTTGCATCTTCAGCGGTTACGCTTCAAAGCCCGGGGTTCCGCTACCTTACCTAGGTGATTTGACGAGGTTACTGGTTTTTACACAGAGCGACTGCCGTCTTACCTTCGCAACCCAAAGGGTAGACCAGAACCAATCCTAGCATAGTTACAAACGCTTTACGTGCCTTCCGAAGCACGGAATCATCTTTCTTTTCGGATAAAAAAATATAAACATCTGTTGAGCAAAAATGATACCAAAAACAACACACTCGTTTTAGCACTTTTCTTGCTAAAACGAGTGTGTATTATTATTTTTGTTACCTTTTTAGGGTTCCGTAGTCCGACAAGTCCTAGTCCTAGTCTGTCACAGCAGGATATCTTCTACGTTTATGGACTGATTTGCATGTAATTTGGTTCGAGGATACTTCACATATAGATCTCATTTTAAAAACTTACTTACTTTTTTCCAAAAGAACAGTATAAACTTAAAAAGTTTTTTTACATATTTTACTGTTAGGACTGAATGAAGCTTGAAATGCAAGAAATGCAAAACAGCGCGGTGCCAAAAATTACTACGGAACCAAAGTAGGTTTCCGTAGTAATTTTTGGCACCGCGCTGTTTTGCATGCGTGGTCCGACACGCACTTGGCCGGTTTTTATTTTAAGACGGAAAATGTTTTATTTTGTTCTTTGAATGAAAAAATATTAAAACGTATTTTTAATAAAAAAAAAGTCTGGCAAAGGTTAATTAATTGACTTTGTACTACGCGTGGAGGCTTGAATGTTACTCGTGCCCTGTGGTCTACTGAACAAGTGGTCAGGTTGCCCTGCACGTGTGTGTTAGGTAATGGACACGTTTACTCCATCAATGCATCTGCATACAATTGTCGGTTAGCCCGTTAGATACGGAAGGCACTTTCATGCTTTATTGGCTGATAAGACAGCTTATAGCGTGCAGATCGATGGCGTTGAAATGGCTAATGGATGGCAGGAGAACAATGGGCTAGTATTCAACGATATATGTAGTACGTACTAAATGTCGTAATCATAATTTTTATGGAGTTGAGTATGAATAAAGTCATAGAAGTAGTAAGTTCAGACCAACCAGGTTTCAATCTTATTAGATGATCATCTTTCCGGATTATTTTGGAAATTATAGAACGCCCAGTAATTATTTTATTTTATTTTAGAAGACATGCTGTTCTTCGCTGTTGCTTGCAAATAGCTAAAAGCTTCCCAGCCAGTTACTTTCAATGAATAAAACTTTCGTATACCTAGTAATATGACAATAATTGACCAACAAACCGAAACGCTAAACATCATTCACTTTTACGAAACCGAGCTGTAATACCAAACAGCTAGATGTTTGGTCAATTACCGGATTATACAATCCAACTTTAGAGAGAAAAAAGCTGGAAAGCGCACCCCGGCAAAGATAAGAAGAAGACGGGTATGTCTTCTTCTTATCTTTCCCACCCTAATCTGAAGCCGGGGCAGGTCGCTAGTGGTTGGTAAAAAACTGTTTCTATTTACGACCGCTCTCGCTTTCGACTTAATTTATTCGAGTGTGGGCGAGCATGTCTCGGTGGGGTAGGCTCGAATGAATACCGAATGAAGCTTTGTTCTTGTATTTTTTATTAATAACGTAAAAGCGGGGGTCTGCGCTCGTATGCAGATGTTTGCAATATTTTATCAATACAATACCTTGGCAAGAAATCAATATATGTACGGGTATAATAAACCTCGGTAGCTCATCGTAGAGCGAAATATGAATAGCTAATTTAGAAGGAGCTAGCTAGGAGAAAACAAGCAAAACAAAGCTTATAAACATCAATGAAACCTCTCCAACCCGTGTGGCCAGCATAGTGAGCGTAGGACAAATCCTCTGACTGCTCTGGCTAATATATGGCTCTGGCAGTACAGAGAGGGTCGTGCTCCTGCAGTGGAGACTAAAACAGACCTAATCATGATGATATCATGATAGCTAGGAGAAAAGAAAAAAGAATGTAAAGCTGTTTGTCTTTCCACGCAGACCGTAGAAGGTGATCCAGGGGATGGGCGAAAATGCGAATCTTATTAATAAGCGATGCGGCTAGCAAACCATCACTATTTTGATTAATATTTCCATCTTCCCACCCATCATCACGTTAAAAGTGCCCTTTGGGTCTTGCGGCCCTCTGTCTGCTCAGAGACGCAAGACCCAATATGCTCTGTCTGCCCCAATAGGGATTAAGACGTGCTAGTGTATCAGTATCAGTAATTGAGAAGAAGATCACTACCCTTAGTAATTGAGGAACGACGCGACGCAAGAAGAAATATTTCTTCTAATAGTATGTTAACTCGGTGCCAGTAATACGATAGACGAGATACTGAATCAGATAGCTTTAATTGAATCATTAAAGCTATCTGGACCTGATATGTCCGCTAATCTGGCTTCAATTAGTTGTTCGAAGTGAATAAAAGTCTGTCGAACATTTTCCTGCAAGTCTATCCCGAGTTCCCGAGGTTAAATTAAAACGCTCGCTGAGACAAATTGACCTCCATGCCGTCGGCGATCGGAGCGGAACTTCTATCGATAGTGTAAATATGCCCATTAATATCGCAGCCCTAACTCAAATCCCGGATATGTTTATCCGCAAAATGTCCGGTTTATAAATATGACGTTTTGAGTAACATATTTTCGTCAAAAGCGGTTTAAACTAATCTGCGATGAAGACCGCACGATGGGACCAACGTGCATATACGAGTATACCTTTCCAAAAAAAAAAAAATTCTAATTCTGATGCACGAGTATCACGTCTTTATCCCTAACGGGGCAGACAGAGCATTTTGAGTCTTGCGGCTCTAAGCAGACAGAGCCCAGGGCCGCAAGACTCAAAATCCACTTATAGCGTGATGGTGGGCGAGAATATGGAAAAGGAATCAAATTGTTACGGGTTGCTAGCCGCGTCGCCTATTCACATGATTCATATTTTTAACCGATTCCCTCGACCGGTTTGTACGATCTGCGCGGGAAGAGAAGCAGCTGGTACATTTCAAGTTTCTTTCCCCCCAGTCCAGCATAGAACGGATTTTCTGTATCAGTTCAAAAACGGAGAAGTTTTGGGGGAACATACATTAAAATGAAACGTGGTCCCTTACTATGGGTCTCATAAGAAGGCTCAAGGTCGCTCAACGCGCTATGGAGAGGGCTATACTCGGTGTTTCTCTACGTGATCGATTCAGAAGTGAGGAATTTCGTAGGAGAACAAAAGCCACTGATATAGCCCAGCGGATTAGCTCGTTGAAGTGGCAGTGGGCGGGACACATAGCGGGACGAACCGATGGCCGATGGGGCAGAAAGGTTCTCGAATGGCGACCACGTACTGGCAAGCAAAGCGTTGGACACCCACCCACAAGGTGGTCAGACGATCTGACTAAGGTCGCTGGAAAGCGCTGGGCGGCAGGCCGCTCTAGATCGGAGAGGACTATGTCCAGCAGTGGATGTTATGCGGCTGAAATGACGATGATGATACATAAAAATATATATTTGAGAAGCTCCTCCTTTCTTGAAGTCGCTTAAAAAGAGGACGTTATGAGATGATACGAAATTCTCACTGAGAATATTTTAGCGCTCCGACACGGCGATCCGTGCCTGGCACTGAAATCTATTGAAACTTGTCCCTCTTCTTTTTACTCTATGAAAATTCAACGGTGAAACTATTTTGCGGCGAACTGGCGTCGCAATTTTTCTACTGATTAAACGGAAAATCAATATTCTATTTGCAAGTACATAAAGTGAACGACAATTGACACGGAAAATAAATGGAGGAAAATTCTAAGCTTTAGCCACTAATGACGGGTTCACTATCATAAATAGTTACCCTAAAATGAATACCCCCTGTTAGTAGCCTCAATTAGGCCACCCAACATTGGCTTTAACGTTTACCGTCAACACAGAAAATTACCTTATTTTTCTTTACGTCTGTGCCGGTTTTCACACAGAAGCGCGCTTTTATGCTATTGTGGAAACCCCTACATTTCCGAGTAGCAAGTATCATTGACAACCATTGTGCCTCATTGACAGTGTCTACTTGTTTAGTTAATGTCCATACTTGCTTTTTATTCTTATTATTTATTCACTTGTGTGAATCGGATTACAATCGAATTAAGTTTAATAGGACTTTTGTTAATTTTTACAAGTGAAAAATATTTTAAAAGTTGCAGCCTAAGGAATATTTCAAAATTTACCCTTTAATATTCAGTTTTGTCAATTTCAATTTCAAAGCCTCATTTATGCCTTAATAAAATTAATTTCTGTACATTATTACATTTAGTTAACTTCAATTGTAAATATTCAATAAACAATTGGTCAGTTTTTATTTGGTATGTATAAATGTACTAGCTCTTGCCCGCAGTTTCGCCCGCGTAGACTACACAAATTAGATTATTGATTGCAACCCCCATTTCACCCCTATAGGGATGTAATTTTCAAAATCTAATAAATGCATTATTATTTTCTACTAACTACTAAAATACAAAAGTTTCATACAAACTGCCAACTCCTATTTCACTCTCTTTGGGATGGAATTTTCAAAAATCCTTAGTGGACGTCTCCTAGTCACAATCTACCTCCTGCCAAATTTCATCTTTATTGGCTAAGTAGTTCCGAGATTTCGCGATGAGTGTGTGAGTGATTTTCGCTTTTATCTATACTAATATTATAAAGCGGAAGAGTTTGTTTGTTTAAACGCGCTAATAAAAGTTCAAAAGGAACTATTGGTCCGATTTGAAAAATTCCATGGTCCCAAACGCCATCTAGCATGTGTACCTATCCTAGGATTGGTTCTGGTCTACCTTTTGGGTTGCGGAGGTCAGACGGCAGTCGCTCTGTGTAAAAACCAGTAACCTCGTTAAATCACCTAGGTAAGGTAGCGGACCCCGGACTCTGAAGCGTAACCGCTGACGATGCAACCGGGAATACGCTCGGATGATGAGATGATGATGAAGGATCAGTTAGGAACAGTTTAAACGATTCGGCTATAGTTTTACCACGGGTTTTACGATCGGCCGTCAGATCTAATAACCTAATGCCTTGATTTCTTAAGTGAGGTTGCTTGAATGAAATTGCGTAGCGATAAGGCTGTATAAAATTTTTAAAAGGTGTGTGCAATAACGAGTAGGTTCGATTAGGTATATATTTAACTATTCGAAAGGTAATATCTCCTATTTAAAATGTTTATCCATACTATATCGTTATAATACTTAGTCAAAAAGTTGGCCAGAGAATAGAAGGGAGACATTTATGATCTATTGTGACCTGTCCACGTTAATTCTACGTCTACTGCTTTTTGTATACATGCGTAAGCGTTAACAACGCGTACGAATTATAAGAGATCAATTATCAGAAGACAGCGACGTTTTGCCTCATACCTTTGTAAACCTTGGATCTGTGAAACAGAAGCCTGTAGATGTTACACCAGCAGTACAAATGTCTGGAATACACATTATCTGGAAGTATGGAGCAATTGGTGGCGAAAATTTTCGAAAGTTTCAATTCCCGGTTAGGTTTAAACCATCCATTCCATTTTTTGTTGGATAGTCCATTTATAGAGGAAGGCTTAAGGCTATATAACATTACGTTCCGACAACCACGCGAACGAAGTCGCGGGCACAGCTAGTATACGTATATAGATAAATAAGTAAATGGCAGTAGTTCCTGCACATTATATGCAAATATTAAGTATTCAATCTTATTAATTTAACCGATTACTATTCCGAAGTAAATTTGAACTTATGATATGACTTACTTTTTGTTATCTTTTATTTTCGATGATACGAGGTAATAAATTTAAAAACATACTCAAATACAAGATACGCGTGAAAACATAACCCTTCCTTACACACGCAAAAACAGGCGTTTTGAGCCGTTTAGCCGTCGGAAATGTGATAGAAAAGTTGTTGATGACCAGTTGCGAAAGTGACGAGTTGCGAAAATCACAAAGTGCGAATGTGACCTTATGCAACAATGATATTCTGCGAAAGTGACCAATTTTCGAACGATGACCATTTGCCAAAGTGACGAATTGCGTCACAACCATTTATTTATTTATTACATTAGCTATTGATTTCGTTGTGTTGTGAGTGACACACAAAGCCAACTACTGTAACGGGTATCCAATAACATTGATATGACATGAAACCTAGCTAGATTGTACACAGCCTAAGATACGGCTGTCGTGGGCTTTGTAATATCAGCTCGAGTGATTACGCAAACTCTACTTGTATAACTATTACAATACTACACACGTTTAGATTTTTTTTTATAATACGTAGGTGCTGGCAAGTAAAGAATTATATCTTAGATGACTCATACAAATTGAATTACATTAATGAAATAATTAATTTGTCTTTGACAACATCTTTATTTAGCACTAAATTAGTCGCTGCCTCCTTTTAATAAATATAAATATGCCTTTAATATAAAGCAATGATAGCTTTTTTGTTAGCTACTTATGTCCCGTAGTTGGGGGAAAAAACCTCCTCTTTGACCACTATTATCTGTTTGATACATAATTAATCATGTCCTATAAAATATGAATATGTTTGTCTATAGCCGTGTAGTTTACGGCAGTGTAGAATAGGACCACTCCAAGTCTTCCCCTGGATATCGCGGAAGGCGACTTTGGAAATACAAGCTAAACAAAGCTTAGGTACACTTAGAAATCGGTGATACTCTCTAACCCGTTTGAGGTAGGCCAAATCCTTTGGCTGCTCTGGCCAAGTATGGGCCTGGTAGTACAGATGGTCGTGCTCCTACAGAGGAAAAAAAACCTAATGATAATGATGGTGATGATAAAATGTGAAATATACTACCATTAAAATTTCAATAGGGATCTATGTACTTCTACGCATGAATATTAAGTGACTTGAGTATACCTAAATAACACATACATATATCTTAACTTATCTTATGGTTAACTTGAAGGTGGCCACAGAGATAGAGGACGACCTAGAAAGACGTGGGGGGAATGTGTTAAGCGGGACATGATGGACAGGGGGTTAGTACAGATAAAATAAATGATAGAAAACGATGGAGGGAGTAGACATACAGAGCCGACCCCAAATAGGGAGAAGGCGAGGCAGATGATGATGATATCTTATTAACTTTAAACGAGCAATTCTTGTTAATATGAATCTTCTTCTGCCTTATCCTTATCCCACTTTATATGTGGGGTCGGCAAAGCATGTTAGTTTTTTCCATCTTGTTTTATCTCCAGTGGGAAACAGGCGTGATAGTATGTATGTGTGTTCTATCTCCGGTCGATTTGTCCGTCACTCGCTTCCTATACCCATATCCTCCTTTACACGTCCCATGCAACGCCTCTTTGGTCTCTCTGTTTCGATGTCCCTTTACTTTTGATTTTGGGAAACCGCCTTTGTAAATATTAATATATCTATATAATGATAATCTCGAAAACAACTCAAACGATTTCGATGAAACTCAGCGCTTGGGGAGTTTTGGGGCTGAAAATTTGATCTAGCTAAGTTTCATTTTTAGAAAACTTCGTTATCTCCATGTTTTCCAACGAGCGAAATTTGCTCGCCCAGGTACTAACAAAATTATCTTAGCCTATATGATTCCACCGCTGAACTACACCTAATACAGCCTGCCCAGTGTTATGATTTCGAGCAAATTGGATTTGGATATAATCGCCACATTTTGTAAATTGCACCAAACCAATCTGCTTACCGTAACGTTCAATTTAAAGACAAAAGTACTCGGCGAAACTGTGGAATTATTAATGTTTGCATACGAAATGTGTTCTAGAAGTGTACTTTCTCTGTCCAATAAATACGTTACGAATAGAAACTAGGACTGCGCACTGCATTTATATCAGAAACCATTCATTTATGTACCGGCGATAATATTTAAAACATACAGAGAGCAATATGAATATAATATAATATAATATATAGGCGAGGAAGATGATGATTATGACAGAAAGCTATATGTTGGTATACATATGGTGTTGTTTTTTACCTCAGTACGAGCGTGTCACTGAAAGTTTCTCTGGACACTCACCGTCTTATTATAAAAACGGGACTAACTGTTATGTTTGGAAAATTGGCATTTTTATACTTCGTAACCTAACTAATTTGGGCGGATAATGGTTTAAACCTAGTAACAAAGTAAGTACTGTTTTTTTATAATAAAACGGAATATTATTTAAAGATAAGTTTAAATTTTGAAAATATAACTCTGCCAATATTATTGAGAATTTATTTTATTATATTGTCATTTAATTTACGGTTTGGCGGCAAATCAAAAATTTACTGTTTTACGTTGGCATGAATTTAACGCGAGAAAATTTTCGTGCAAAGATTTTTTATGACAAACGATGAAGCCTCATCTCGTGTCAATAAGTTCAAACGTGGTCGCACTAATCTCACCGATGATCCGCGTGAGGGACGAAGATAACATCAGTTTTGTGCGGCGTATGACAGACACTGATAAAAGAGTGACCTATCAGCTGATTCGGACAAGGTTAGGCATCGGTATGAGACAAGTGCAAAAAATCCTCTATAAAAAATTTTGCGGTCATGAAGCTTTGTGCTTGGTGGATACCTCATAATTTGACCGAGGCCTAAAAACTCCGTCGCGTTGATTGGTGCCGTGAAATGGTTGAAAGATTTAACGCAGATGACTCAAATGCTGTGTTTGACATACTAACGGGTGACGAAAGCTGGATTCACTGTTATGATCCCAACACCAAAAGACAGTCTGCGCAGTGGGTGCTTCCTTCCGTTGAGTTGCTAAATAAAGTAAAGAGAGGTCAAAGCGTGGAAAAGAGATGGTGGCGATATTTTTAGGACGGACAGGTCATTACGCGACAATTGTTTTAGAAGATCGGAAAACAGTTACTGCAGAGTAGTATACTAACAATTGTTAGCCACTTGTTTTAGAAAAGTTCGGGAGAAACGACCTCGCAGTAGGATTCTCCTTCACCACGACAACACCTCGACGCACACCGCCAGAGGAACAATCGACTATTTGGCGACGTCAGACTTGGAATTACTGTGTCACCCGCCGTATAGCCCTGACCTCGCACCTTGCGATTTTTATATATTCCCAAAAATAAAACTTCGAGGAAAATGTTTGTGGCTGCGTTTTAAAAGGCCATCGAAGAGACCCCTAAGGACGAGTGGGCAAAGTGCTTTTCGCAGTGGTTATATCGGATGCAGCGAAGTATGGACGTGAATGAAACTATTTTGAAAATATATATGTATGTTATAAAACTAATAACTTGCTAGATTAATCAGTTTTTGATTTTTTAAGAACTTTCAGTTTGACCCTTGTATGTTGCTCTTTTAATTTATTTCCGGATTTTGGAATAATAGGAATGTAGACTCCAAATACCGGAATAAAAGTCAATTATAAAAATAACAATTATATCACATTAACATCGGTTTTGTTCGTAGAATAATAAACCGATTGAAAAGCTGAGTCAAGCAGGCAAGCAGATGAGATCGATAGAAATTTTAAGTTCGAAAATAAATCATAGATGGGGTTGCTGATATCACAGTCGTAAAAAAGTACCGAAGTTCACAATTCGAAGTGAACTAGTTACCTATAACTGCCAATTCTTTAAGCACCCATTTTGAACCACGCTTTACTTACTCGTAAGTGCACCCGTGCGCTCTGCAATTACATGATAAAATATTCAGAGGCGACTTCAGCCTGAAACTAGTCAACTCCATGGTTTCATTCGTGGTTTATTTTACATATTACGTCTAGCAGTGAGGCGGTTCACATTGGACTGTGGAACTTGCTCCTATGTTGCATTTGTGAACCCCTTTGGGAGTACTACTCATTTCTTTTCAAGGTACTTATGTATTTGTACTTTTTTAATTAGTTTAACTTTTATAATCACTTCGAGAAGCAAGTTTTTTTCGTTTAATATTTAAATATGTGTGCACTGTGCATACACAGAATTGATAATAAATAAAAAAAAAACAATTGTTTTCCATAGTACTTTAACTAACTTCGCTTCTTAAGAGTCTTCTTACCCTAGTCAAAATCCGAGTTTCCCATACAAACGTAGTCTACGTTTTATTTTGAAACGACATGTCAGAGTTCGGTAAAATTTGTAACTTTAAAGAAATTGCATATATCTAGGGTTGTAATTGATTTTCACATCAAAATATGAACTTGAAAGAAAATATAAGGGTGTAAAACTTTTCCATACTGATGGTCAAAAATGATAAAATACACTAAAAGTCTAGGGTAAGGGGATTCTTAAGTTTCCCGGAACGTAATTATAAGAGGTACAGAAGAGTATCTTAATTTTTACGTCGCTGGCGTCTAATTCTGGAGCCTAGTTTAGTCTGCCCCACTCAAAACTTCGCGACCTAAATGCTTGTATAACTTAAAACCCCCAGCTTTTCGCTCTCACTACTACTCGTAAGTCGACACGACCCGGCCACCATTGCTATTTCACACTGCATTTCTTGTGCGTTTTATTCACATAATTTGTGGCTGGATGGCATGGTTTATAAAACGTTCATTATTTGTCAATTCGAGTTACACGTAAAACGGCTGTTTGTTTCGTGAAACAGCGGGGGCCCTGTTTTATTTCAGCGCTTTTGATTTAAATTTGGCTGTGGCATAAGGTCTTTTAAATGCATTAGATCTTATATAAAATGTTATAATTCAATTCGTAAAAAGATCGAAAATATCATGCGCAGTTGGCGCTATACTAATAAAAATTTACCTACTTATATTTTTCTTATATCCGTTTCCGATCCTTACTCGTGCTGCTACGGAGCGCTGCTGTATACTATATGTAACAAGTGTTCTCTTAATATCAATCTTTTCTTACAAAAATCGTCATGCGCTTTAAAACAGTGTTTATACGCGTTAAGCGAAAAAATTTAAGAAAGTTTTGTAGTGACATTGGCACTGAAAATCGATTTAAATAGGCGACGGATACTGAAAAAATATTTTTAGCTCTTCGGTTGAAATATAAAAAAATATTGTTCACGTATTTTTTCTTTTCTCTGAGCAAGAAAAAATGAAGAAGATACAGCGAATTTAAATTTCGCATGACGTCAAGGCTAAGGACGATTTTTACATAGCGGTGACATCACAAGCCTCCACTCTGGAACTTTGCTCCGTATCTTTGTGAATCTTTACTTTTTTGATAAACTAAAAAATATGGTCCATTCTTTTTGGATAATCTAAAAGACCGTCTTTTCTGACCCTGTCGTCACCCCTACTATCACAGAATGAATAATACTAACGTACAGAAGTCTCACTCAGCAAAGAAATTCAAAGAAATATCTACTCAATGAGGCTAGCGATATAGTTTAATTTAGCTCACGACAGAACTTAGCACCTTTTCGTATATATACCTACACATCCATTGCAAGCCAGGTTCATTCTTATTACTCTGGACAAACGATTCGTATAACTGAATTTACCACCCGGAGGAGCCGCCTGCGCGCATAGTAATAATGTAGGTACATTTTCGATTACTAAACGGGGAGTGACAAGGGCTTGCTATTATGAAGGTCATTCCGCAAATCATACACTTTTTACATTTATAAACCTACGCGACGTCCTTTTAATGGACTCGAATGCAGCAGTAATGCCATTCTAGAGGAGTAGTGCTGCAAAAGCGGTGGTGTCGGACGTGACCTGCATTGGATGTTGACTTGCATCAACGTCGCCGGTCCAACTACTTAATGAGACCGGTTTAACCTTTTTGAATCGTGCACAAACTCCTAATTACTTACCACCCGATTGCTGTAATGTTATCAAGGCTCTTTTGACTAATTTGTTAAGAAACACGTAATTTACTTTGGTACATTTGTTGTACTTATTGTTGGAGTGCATCGTAGTGTTTGCTGCAATTTAGTGCAACGATGGATAAATAGAATCGCCACTTGATTTAATTACATTATGCAGTGCATAAGATTTCAAAGCAAAATTTAAAACGTTCAGTTCATGTCACAGATACAAATCCTAAATCACAGAACTAAAAACTATTAGTCAAAGAGGGGTATGAATACTTTAAAAGTGGTAACGCTTGTGGGACATCATAGCTGTGTTATTCTAAGCGCCTATAAACTATAATAACCAACCACATCATAAAACCTTTCAAGTACGAGTTGGACTCGTACATGAAGGGTTCTGTACCTCCGTACAATGTTTTAAAACGCTGAAAAAAACACGTTTCTTTTTTGACAACCCATTATTCTTTTACTTACTTTTAGTATTTGTTGTTATAACGGCCACAGTAATACATAATCGGTAAAAAAACTCAAACAAACAACAAACTCACTAATACGGTTCAAGAAATAGAGCCCTGTGACAGACGGACGGATATACAGCCGAATCTGAGTAATAGAGTCCCGTTGGCACCCTTTGGGTACGGAGCCCTAAAAAGGGCCGGTATACATGTTTACCGGCTAAGGAGTATATTACTAGCAGATGTTAATGTTTTCGGTAAAACAAAGTTTTGAATCCTATATCCCACAACAAATAACTTCTAAAGATTCTCAAGAACTATCAAGCATCTTGAAATCCCGGAAAAATAAGGTTTAAGTTCCTTACAGTTCTGAGAATTTCTACTTGGAAAAGATGAAACGGAACCGGATCTAATGAGACTCATGCGTCCGCCAGCCTTCGCCCCAAGTCCGATGACGCTACTTCTAACGTTTCTATATTGAATTCGAGCGTTTATTATATGGTATAAAATACTTCTAAATACCTGAACATTAACTAAAGGACTTTGCGATATTATAACACTTATTATCTTTTATCTAAACTTTTAATTTCGAGGTTACTGTCTCAGTATAGTATACTTATGGATAAAAATATTATGCATATTGAGAATAGAAAATAGCCGATGCCACTACGGCTTGAAGCAGCCTTAGTACGTAGAAACGGACACGAGTTATTCACAAAATGCAGACCAGTCAATGTGAATGGCGTGGAAATGTCCACACGATCATGTTCCGTGAATTGAATTGTCTACCGGAATCCATAAGCTCTCGACATACATTGATTCGCACTGACCGGAAGAGGCAATGCGAGTCTGCGAGGAGATCAAGAATGCTTCCACAGCTTGAAATGGCTTACTCTGAGCATTTTAGAGTATTTGCCATCGGGCTGAACGCTATAAGCTTGAACGTTTTGAAGCGACCATTGTTGGGAAGATCTATCTATATTTAAGATCTATGCTCTTATGGGTGGAGTATGAATGCTCTTCCATTTGATAGTACTCGTATATTATCATCATCAGGTCTTTTTTTAGTCTGCACTGCAGGAGCATGACCCTCTGTACTACCAGAGCCATATATGTATTAGCCAGAGCAGTCAGAGGATTTAGCCTACACTCTTCACGCTTGTCAGACGGGTTGGAGAGGTCTCATTGATGTTTATAGGCTTTGTTTAGCTTGTGTTTCTTAAGTCGCCTTCTACGACATCCACGGGAAGACTTGGGAGTGCTCCTATTCTACTCTGCTGGGAACCACACGGCACTACACTTACACTTTTGTGATATGTGATAAGATAGAACGTAAATAAACTCAGTTCGACGAGAGGATAATTTCGATCTAATGAAGTGATTCCGCGATTCACGTGCCAGACAAGAGTCGTGATTTCGCCGACGCCTTTGAATGCGGCTGGTTTATTGTCTTGTCTGTTTGAGGTTAAAGCATAAATTAAAGAGACTGAGATGCGACGTTGAGGGCATGCATGATTGATTATCAAAAGCTAGGTTCATACATAGCGATTATGTATTGTATAAATTAACGTAAAATCTATACTAAGTATAAAAATAAATAAATATACTAATGAAAATCCAAATTGGTCCAGGCGTCTTCTAGTAATCGAGAAACGTAAAAAAAAACAAAATTCCAACGAATTGAGAACCTCTTCCTTTTTTGAAACTGATTAATTATGTTAAATACTTACGCGGTCAAATAAAAAAGTATCTACTTACGTAAAAATCCTGTATGATGAAATGGTTGAAGTGAAAATGTATTTATATCGAATTTCCTCATTCTCTGCTGAACGCTCCGGTTTTATTCATATTTTATTGTACATTTTGTCATTTTGTCTCGCTTTAAAAAAAGCAAACTTCGACTGTGCAAAGACGTTCTCTAGTATGCTGGAGCACGTTCCTCGGTGCTGTTTGGCCCTCTTCATTAAAAGTATTCTGACGACATTGGACCTATATTTCGTGACACGCCATTAGAACTAATCATTGTCTGAAGCTCTACATACCCCTTGAAAAAAAAAAATTTCTAAACGTTATCTAAAGAAATTTTTAAAATCCACAAAAACAGTAAGATAATATATTTTTTAACTTAAATACACATAACATGTTCACCTATCTCGGCATCGCTTTCTGCGACCACCCTTATCCTTCTAGTTTTATAAGCGTGAAAGATTATAAAGAGAGGAAAAATTAAGTGACACAATCTAAGAATTCTACTTCTGCTCTAAACGTTATTTGGTGTCAAAGGCGAAACAGTGATGTATTGCATGCATGGCGCTCCATTGCATCCAACGTCAAACATCCGCGATGCAAATACGATTCTCAATATGCTGAAGCACGCTCCTCAGTACTGTTTGGCCCTCTACATCGAAAGTGTATTTTGATGACATTGGACCTACAACTCGTGACACGGCATCAAAATCAATCACTCATTGAACGAATGACATTTAAACAGCAACACATGTACTCGTAGAAATCACGATCTCTGATTTATAATGTCTAACAAAATATACTGAAACTATTTTAAGGGTGGTTTTAGTCAATGATACTGAACAACTTTCCCCAAGGAACATACTCGTATAGCGAAATATGAAAACTATTTTTTTTGCTTTCCATACAAAATCGGATCAGCTGATCGGCAATTTGTATGGGAGTCCAAAAAATGTTTTTCAAATTTCGATATATATTCCTTGGGGAAAGTTGTTTAGTATCATGGATTGAATGCAGCCTTAAAACAGTTTCAGTTTATTTTGTTAGATCCTGTATAAAAACACTATCATTTGTTTAACGTTTAACTGGTAGAAAACGCCATATAGTTAGTCCGTTAGGTGAACACCTTATATGTATACAGACTCGTGCGTGTAATAAAGTTGAAATCTCTACATGGTTTTTTTCAACCATCTGTTAATTTCGGTAGTTATATCTATAGCCAGTTATTTTTAGCTAGTAACAAGTATAGTACATATAAAATAAAAATTCCGAACTTTTTGAACCGCCCTCGTATAAAAGAGGAAAGGAATAAAATTGTGGCCAGACCTCTCATCGGCGGTGGTTCAAAGCTTTTTCTTGTACACTTCACTTGGTCTTCACACGGACCGTGTCTCATGATACCTTAATATTTTTCTAGAAATATGTTGTAAAACAGTCGCACAAAGAATTAAGCAATAGACGTCTTATGTTTATGCCAAAAGTCTTACCTTAGCTCGCGGTGTTTTATCATAAAACTATTTTGGTGTATTCGCCACTCCACTGTTGAATGCACATAAATCTCTTAGCTATTTTTCCATGGCGTTTAGAAACATCTCAAAATAACCATTCACATATCGGTTTTTGTGACGTAGCCACACATATGCGGCGAGCCGCTGTGAACCAAGGTATGAGATCCTGCTGCAGATTTCGTACGATCAGCTGGTTTTCCATAAAATCTGTCTTTTTAATTAGCCAGGTTTTGTGTCCCTCTGATGGGCAAAGGCCTCAATAAAAAACGACGGGTTGCACTCCGGGAGTGCCGGCAGAAGTGAAAACTTGAATATTAACGTTGTGCATTTTTGATATTTTGGAATGGTCAGGGAATAATTTTGCACGAATTCCTTTAATTATCAGTATAAAAGTACTACAATTTATGTGGTAGAATACAATATTTATTTATTGCGCTATCGTACACAAACATGACAATTTATATTACATTAAAAAGTTTTTCTCTCAGCTAAACGAAACAGCAGGCGCAGGCATACATTTTCGCCGCGCCGTAGAAAGAGAGGGGGATACTTTCACTCCTACGCCGCGCCGGCTGTCTACTCTCCATCCGTCTTACGAATTTTCGATCAGGACACGTGTCCTGACGCGAGTTTAAATTTTTTTACAAATTACAAAAAAAGTGCACAACGCCGCTAAAGAAGTTTTTACTTCAAATACTGTTATTGAACATGTAAATACTTTCCTTTTATGATAAGTTTTTGTCTCGGTAGCGTATTAAACATGGCAGCAATTTTTTTATTCAATGATATAAAAACGTGTGATATAATATTAGATTATGTATAAATTAAGGCCGTGACGACGTAAATTAACATTTATAAATAGTTATCAATAAGGTAGTAGTATCCAGGGTCAAAAATAAATTATTTTGTAATGATACGAGAATAAAACGTCACAAAATAATGTCACTTGTCATTCATCATATCCATTTTGAACGTGATTTTAGATTTATTAATGCCGAAAAACTGACACAAAGAGCGCTATTTGACTCCAAGAAACTATGACGTCACGCCGTGCGTTTTTCATAGAAATCCCAAAGAAAATATTTGTTTCGACGTTTAGAAAAAAGTATCTGTTTTGACTTGATGACAACTAGCGGATTAAAATGTCCCAAGGTCGATAACAGACTGGATAATATGACTGAATTTTTCGAATTAAATATATTGTTTATAATTCTCCACGATAATTGATAAAAATAGTTTTATAATTATAAATTCAAAGTAGACATTGGTACATTTTTTTAGTAACATTTTATCTGAATCCAATAAACAGAAGGATACTCGTACACGTAATTCTAATGAAAATAGAATCAGTTAGCTCCCTGCACTGTAACATACACATATAGAACAAGGTACGAGGAGCTTGGAACCGGTCTCGTGATTCGATTGGATGTAAGCCTCTAGGCGCTCTAGGCGGATTTTGACTTAGCCTGTGAGCCGGAATACGCCATATTGCTGTATTTTGTGATTGCCTCTTGAACGTTTCCGTATTACTACAGTATTATCTTACATCTTTCAAGATAGATTTTATTTATTGATCTGAAGCAATGTTGGTTTAATTTATCGCGTATAAAATTATAAAGGGATTCGTCTAATTACTTCTTGACGATACTACCGCTGTGGGCCCATTGGTCATACTCACTCGTATTACATACCCAACGATTTTGTCCTTAGAATCCTCTAAGAATCCAAAATAAACCTTAGTGTTTGGCATAAAGAATAAGTCCGCAATCTGTCTCTATTCCGTTCCTGTTTACCATCTAAAGATTCTCTTCTTACGTCTAATCATTTTCTAATTTTATCGACGAAACCATTAAAATAATAATGAGGTAATTTAACGTTAAGTGAGTGGTACCTGGCTAAGTTCAGTAATTTTTCCAAAACAGAAGCATGACTTGGCAACGCCAACGTCTAAATAGCCCTCTGATGGATTTGTTGGATGATATTGCGTTTTTAGCGAAGCCCATCGATGGTGCCGGCTTAATTTATCGAATTTCCCTCCGATCTGAAAGCTAGCTTCATTAAATTTATGTTGGCGTATCTAAATTGCCTCGATTTGCTGCTATTTTTCGTCGACAAAGAGACATTTTGCGATAATTTTCCGGCCGACAGAGTGCGGGTGCCCTTGTGATGGTACTAACCGGATTATTTGATTTTTATACTTAGCGTTATATGTTATACAAAACTTAGGTAGGTAATAGAATAGAAAGATGGAATATCATCAGTGCTCTCATAATCGTGTTAACGCACACGATTTTACGTTCTAATAGCCCAAAAGGAGGCCTAGAAACGAACCTAGTTCGAATGAGTTTGCAGACTTCTTGCAGTATTTCTATCGTTTTATTCGACTGTAATAAAATAAAAAAATACACTTGAATACATTTTTTTAAAAATTATTTATAATTATAATTTATTATTTATAATCCTGCATTCTACTTATTTACTTATCTGGCGAGATGGGTTCACAATTTGCAATACTGAGCGTACCTATTTTTGAAAAATCACTGTTATTGAACTACTACAGTAAGGATTTTCTACAGACACCTACAATAGCCAAAACACAGTGAAATATTCGTCGAAAGCGAAGAAAGGCCCGGAGCCGTGCTCGACGATATTTCGCAGTGTTTTATTTATTATTTTTTTTGTATTATATTTATATTTTTATTTGTAGCCAAATCGGATAGATATTTAGATAATACATTTTTTGGTATAATTTTCATATAAAAAGTTGATTGTATAAAATAGTAATATGTATTATAAAGGCAAATTTAGAAAAACTTGTTGAAAAACGCCTCAGATGGTATGGACACGTGCAGAGACGTTCAGAAGACCATATAGTTAAGCTTGCCCTAAATTTACCAACGATGAAGCACACCTGGAACCCAGGACCACGGTCCTGAGCTGTGGCGGCGTAAAGTGGAATAGAAGGACAAGGAAGGCCGACCCCAAGTTGATGGGATAAGGTCTAGAGAAAGAAGAAGGAGATTCCGTAGTAATAACATTATTATATTCATGTATAAGAATTGTTAAATCTTTTTCGGGAATTCCAGCGGGATCCCGCTGGAAAGGCAAATTTCCCGCAAATTTGCAGCTGGAAAAAAAATACTGCGGGATTGCAAACCCTACCTATCTATCTTCGACGAAGTTAACTCATTATTCGCGAGATCGCCGTGCAGACAAAAAAACGCAAGGAAAAAGTACCCTGCTTCGTATCGCGACTGAGATAAGAGGTGTACCGCTATCGATCCATCAACCCCGCTGATCCCGTGAATGGTGCTCGTCGAAAAGAAAAAAATCTAAGTAATGCAAATCCAAACCTGCCTTTGAAATTCAACACGGATCTCAAAACTTAGCTTCTGCGTTAGTGGGTCAAGTTGTGTAGTTTTTATATCAAGCTTGTTTCTCACAGGGCTAGTCAGAGACTGTAGACCTCAACTTGCTACGCACCTGATAGACCTCTTTTGCTTCATCTACGTTTATTACTATCTTCAAGTCTTGTTCGCCCGTAAAGGGTTTTTTCTCGTATTGTTTGTTAACTGATAGTTTATAAGTTACGATTACAACCACGACCAATAATTTATTTAGAAGTGCCTATTGAATACTATTTCAAACACCTGGCATCAAGAAAGTCGTCAGGGTACCTATCAGGGCCTCCACGCTCCAGCAGTAATGTAATAGTCAAGTGTTTACGTGCAGATACGAGGCTGATTACTATATCGCCTCGATAACGGGTAACATATAACAACATTCTTAATACTACAAATGGACGACGCTCAACACCCAGAAGAAAACTTATGGATCATACCCAGAATACGGATATGGACAAAATTTTGTTTTGGCTCATTAGGTAGATTATTAAAAAATATTATATACCTTCTTTTTTCTTTTCTCTGGTTAAGATACAGCACATTAAGCGTCGCATGATGTCACGATCAAGAACGATTTTCACTATACAGTGACGTAAATCACCCCCACTCCGAAATTTTGATGTGCTGTATCCTTCTGAATTTTTACTACTATGCTAAACGAAAAGATATGGGTCTATTGTTTTTTGATAATCTAATTGACGGACTAAATATAATAACATATTTTGGACCCAGTCCATGTCCCAATTTGGGTTATAATCTGTGGATATGAATGTTAATATTTTTCTGCTTTATACCGAGAATATAAATACAGAACGTTAACATGTAGAAATTAGAATTCTCATTACTTTACATTTTTTATTGAAAATTCGTGCCTCGAATATAAAATCAAATGGAATGAATCAAGTGAGGGCCGGACTTGTAGAGCGTAGGTTTTTATTCGTAAAAAATTGCGGATGCCTCAAGTGGAGGCAATCGAATTAAATATTGGGAAGGGTCTCTGGGTAGTGGGGTTATTCACGGCAGCTATATCTTTATCGGCTTCGCGTCCGTGACATTTCCACGCCCTGCCCCGACGCACCAAATACCAGCGTTGTCTGTCCAATGACAATAAACATATTCAACTATTGAACAATAACCTCTTCTAGCTATCGCTCTTTTATTCTGCCGCCTCTTATGCTTTATAAGACTACCCTTACATTAACATATGTATATACCTTTATTTGATTTTATTCAATTTGATGCTATTAATGATTTGTTCTTTCTTGGTCGTCCTGGACCTCTTCTACCTTTTATCTTTCCTTCTAGTATGTTATTAAATAAGGAGTCATGTCGTATTAAGTGACCAATCATTTTCCCTCTCCTATTTTCTATTTCGCCCAGCAGTCTTCTTTTCTCTCCTACTATTTCTAATACTTCCTCATTGGTTTTCCTTTCCATCCAACTGATCTTTTCCATTATCCTCCAGCACCACATCTCGAAAGCTGCCAGACTGTCACTATCTTTTTTATTCAGTATCCACGTTTCGCATCCATAAAGTGCTATGCTCCAGATATACGTTTTTATAAGGCGTTTGCGTATTTTTCTGGATATATTTGCTGTGAAAAGTTTCTTTTTACTATTGTATTGAGCTATGTAGACCAACTGAAAGAAAAAGCAGGGGTCATGTCGTATCAAGCACTAAAAAGTAAGGCAGAGAACCGAGAAGTTTGGCGCATACTCCACCGACAAGAGCCACTAAGCTAAGAAGAAGAATGATTTGTTAATAGACTTTTTAGGCATACATATTCATGGAAAACAATCAAGAACAGCACATAAAAACCTTAATGTACTTACCAAAATATGGTCGTTATCTGTTTTGTGTGAATTTCGTTTTGTTTTTTGAAATTTTCATTTTCATTTCTTTATTAAGAAATGAAAATGAAAATTTCATATACCTACGCTAAAGTATATGTTCCTAGTCGATAGAGCCTAAGTAGCTGTTTAAATGTTTTGTTGTTAAGTACCTACTCGTATTGCTGCCATTATTGTGGTCTAATTGGACCTCTTCACACATTTTAAACGGGAAGTTATAAGTACAAACATTTTTAGTAAAAAAATTCATATAATCTTTTCTATGCACTAAATTATGAGGGGTATAGTTAACGCAATATCTGTTTTATATTGCGTTCATTACTGTGCGGACACCTAAATTGTGTTTCATTGTAACCCTGTGCACGTGCAGGTGTTTGTAATTGTGGTTTGAGTTAACCAAGCAACGGCTGCATCTACGTAAATATAGAAAAGAAAGGAAACATTGCAGGATAGAGGAACTATTCAGTGACAGAACATAGCCAGCGTTCTTTTCACTACGCTATACTGACATGGTTACTTACTTTTGTATATCTTCTTCTTCTCGATTCGAATTTATTATATTAATTTATTAGTATTTGTATATTATAGGTTTATTTTAGTTTTGATAGTTACCTATTGAAAACGGGCTGTAACAACCAGTGAAAACGGTTCCTAGAATGTGACTAATGAGAATGAGCCATGACAAGAATTTTCTTGTGTCTATGCCATACAATTTTTCACCCTTAAAATTGAACTGTAAAAATTTGTAAAACAAATAAATTTATTAAAAAAAGCATACTCGTAAATAAATTTTACACTAGAAAAGTTTTTACCAGGCATGCATGAGTAATAAAAAGCAACATTAATGTGATATCTAAATTGTCGCATAATAACAAAACTAAAATGGCTTCAAACGTTGGAATGAAATGAAATTACATCAGAAATGTCGTACCCGCTGAAAGGAAAATTTTGTTCATAATATTTTGCCGGTTTTCGTCACGCAACTGTATTTATTATGCGTATTGCGTACCGTAGCTCGTATACATTTAAAAGGGCTAATTTAGGTATTTCTACGTTTGTGTTCATGATTTTTTTTTAATCACATTCGGTACCTATATAATTAAGAATTTAATGATGTAGGTACTGTATTATTTAAAAACGTTGACTAAAATTCTACTTAACGTGACCATTAAACTTAAAATAAGTGTTTACTTATTTTAAGTTTAATATACAGCAGCAGGGCAGCAGGGCGCGCGGCCCGCGACCTACTGGACGGCGCCGAGCAGCTTGCGAATTCGAAATTTGAAAAAAAAAAAAAACACTTTGAAGCGTATGTAATATAGGTACCTACAAAGATAAATATTGAAACAACGATGACGTTCGATGTCTGATTTATTCTTTTTCTTTGTCTAACCTTCACCTTATGTTATCTAACTATCTCGCTCACACACAACTGTCAAACTTTCTTACTCTCTCATTCATACTGGATTTACCATTAATTCTGTCCCTTTCTTTAGCAAAAGCAAATCGTTAGTTATAGAAAATATAACTTCACTATTTGCGTTTCTAACACACGCGTGTTTTATAGGCTGCTTTATATATCTAAAACCGGTGAAATTAGATCGATTTTATGAGCAAGGGTGTTGAAAAATAATGTTATAGTTCGCTTATTGTAATAACACTGTCACTTCCTTGTGTCACATTATTTATTTATCAATATATCTGGGAGGATATATCTTCCTGAAAGGCCGGTAACGCTCTTGTTGCACCCCTGGTGTTGCAGTTGTCCATGGGCAGTGGTGATCACTTATCATCAGGTGACTCGTTGTTCGTTTGCCGCCCTATAACAAAGAAATAAAAAGGATATCCCTTAATGGCCGGCCTTGGGTGTCAATTATTTTGTTTAGTGTTTCGTGTGTGTAGAGTGTGGAACTTAATATAGAGACACGCTTGTACTATACAACAGATGGCCAATAGTTGTAAAAATTTTCAAGGTGTCTAATCATCTGACTTAGTTTTTCGAGAATACCATAGAATGATGACAGCCGGGGCCAACGGCGTAACGTTTCTTCCAAAGTCAAAGTCAAAATTATTTATTGCACAACTGTGTTGTAAGATGGTACATAATATATCAACTTAATATGGTATATTTTGACAAGGGTTTCAGCAGTTTGCCCTTTCAGGCATGCAATAGTGACAAATAATAGCGTACATAGTATTTATATAGTTTTACATATTTTTATGTAGTAGTTTAAACAAAATATTGCCACTTTATATCCATAAACAAGTGTTATATTCACAATACGCCTTATAATATAAGTTCGTATTTTAATAAATTTCAATTTATTCTCCTTTGAGTTTTAAAATCAAAATATTCATCTATGTTATAAAATACATGCTCTAGTAGCCAAGTCTTTAAGTTTTTCTTAAGGTGAAGGGGTAAGCAAATGGCCTTGAAGTGTGAAATAAATTGTTAACTCGTAAATATGGTGATAATTTCCATATTGCTCTTCGTCATGCACTAGATATCCTTTTAAATTATTTTATGAACTGCCGTTGAAACTATTATTGGTGATCCGTCTAGCTTTAAAACTTGCCGTGGCCACTTTTGGCGGAGGCAAGTTTTAAAGCTAGACGGACTAATGTATATACTTTCAACGGTGGTTCATAAAATAATTTAAAGGGCTTTCTAGTGCATGACGAAGAGCAATATGGAAATATGTATATATATATCACCATATTAGGAGTTAACAATTTATTTTACACTTCAAGGCCATTTGCTTACCTCTTCACCTTAAATAGATGACAATTATATATGTTTTTTATTTCTGTGGGTAAATGATTAAATATTTTTATACCAGAAATAAAAGCGCTTTTTTAAACATTTCATTGTTTACAGTTGGTAGGTATAAATCATGTAAATATAACGGTCTTCAATTATTTCTAAACTCGACTTTTCTTTTAAGTAATACATATTATTTCTAACAAATACACAGAGTTCGAGTATATTTATGTTAGTTAGGGTTAGATACCCTTGTTCTTTAAATACATTTCTTAGCGTTTCATCTGAGTACATATTATGAATGATTCTCAAACATTTTTTCTGAAGAGTGAAAGTAGGGGCATTTCCAAAGCACGGGACAGCTCGAGACATTTTTTGGCACTTGTGATACCCATCCAGCCGTGTGGTTCCCGGCAGAGTAGAAAAAGGACCACTCCAAGTCTTCCCGTGGATGTCGTAGAAGGCGACTTAGGAAACACAAGCTAAACAAAGCTTATAAACATCAATGAGACCTCTCCAACCCGTCTGGTCAGCGTGGAGAGTGTAGGCCAAATCCTCTGTCTACTCTGGCTTATATATGGTTGTCGGTAGTGCAGAGAGGGTCGTGCTCCTGCATTAGAGACTAAAAAGACCTGATGGTGATGATGATGATACTCATCCAAGTGCGAACCTCGTCCGGCGTTGCTTAACATGCGATAGCGCTAGTAATGGTTTTATAAACGCCGGGCCACTTGGTTCCTAAAAATAATCATATAATAGTATAGTCCATATGCTTGAATATTTCAAGCATATGGACCTATATTCTTCTACCTAGAAGAAGATGTAGGTACATAACGTGACATAATTAATATAGAACCAATCTTAACAATCAAACCCACGCACTATACTCCTACAATTATTATACTAAACTTAATCTAATAATATAACTATATCCCTAAACTAGAACCGTATTATAATTATGTTTCTAGTAAGATAGTCATGAATCGCTTTTGTATAACTATGTTACGACATATAATTATATCCCTAGGGTTATAACTATATTACGGCTATAGCTATCATACTGCGACATATATATATAATATTTGTACTTATTCGATGAAAACATTGACGTTTTAAGGTCACTGCCACCCTCAGATGAAGCCAGCCAGGTCGTTGTGCGCAAAGTGCCACTACTAAAATATTTATACTCCATTTCGTGTACAGTTTTGAGCTTTCGCGTGACTATACGTGTTCCCAGGTGCGCGAGCAAACACGCTGTACGCCGCTCTAGTTTTTATGGAACGTGAATCCGCTACGATGAGTTTATTGTGACTATTTATAACTCCATAAAATTAGGGTTGAGAGCTCCATTTTCTCGGTTTTCCCAGTAACAATTTTCTTTCCGCGAAAATTGTTTTTTTTATCCATTTTTATAAATAGTTTAATTTTTATGATATTGATACTTTTTCGTCACACTAAAAAAGGTACTTACGTCACTTGTTCTGAGAAATAAAATAAATTGAACAATAATAAATTTTCGAAACTGTGTCCTCATTTATTTAAGTACTCGTACCTAACGAATATCTCATCATCGACAAAATTTAAGAGTGACGCTCTTGTCGGTGGAGTTTCTTCCATTCTTTTCTATCTTCCGCCAACATCTTGACATCTTGATACGACACTGCTGTCACCTTTTCCTTGACTTGCTTCATATAGCTGTGCCTTGGCTTTCCTCTTCCCCTCCTTCTATTTTGCCTTCTATTATAATTCGCAGAATATTTACAGAATTCATAATATTTATTGTTTACATTACAATAGGTAATACACCTATTACCAATTTGCACTATTAATTTAGACTATTGGACACACTTAATAGAGTCAATTGTAGGTAGACAAACTGAAACTAACCCCGAATACATTGCCGAAACTTTATTTTGTAAATGTGAGTAAGTTGTACTGTGAATTATCTTTTTATTCCTATGGTTGACTAGGAGAGGCGTTGAGCCCGCCAATTGTAAGACACTTTGTATTGTAAAACATGTAAATTTACCATACAGATGGAGATTAAATTTTTTTGCATGCCTATGTTATAAAGGCAGGAAACTATTTATGGTATGACCCTTGCAAATAAAAATTTAATTTAATTTCTACGTTTTAAGTTTTTCTACTTATTAATCATATGTTTAAAAGTTTCCGCAGTAGCGTCTCCTAAAATGTCTTACCTGAAATAGTGCAAAAAGCTCTCAATCTACCAACCCTGAAATACATTTTGAGGTGATCCGATTCGATAGTGCGTTGTAGTCGTTTTCTATATAATAGTTTTCTATCTTTATTTCTTATGAAGCGTGTTCGGGTTACGGCATTGATTCGACTAAAATAATTTCACCTGAATACAATATTACCGTTTGTTGCCGGGTTGTTTACCTGTTGCCTAGTCGGTTTAAATTACAATTAATACAAGTTGGTCAGTCAATTATAAAGTTTACGTAAACCGAATAAAATCTGGAGTCTTACAGAATACGACAATTTTTTCCAAACCTTTACACAAACTTTCGCCGAAGTTGCATTAAGTACGGATTTTTTTTGGAAATGGACCCATTTAATATATATTTATGTAGGGACAAATCACACTGATTAAGCCAGCTCCAAAGTAAGTTCTAAACTTGTGTTATGGGATGGGATACTAACTTAACGATACTATATTTTATGATAAATACATATATAGATAAACACCCAAGACCCAGGACAATTTAAATAAACCGACCAAGTGCGAGTTAAACTCGCGTGGAGAGGGTTCCGTACAATTGATTGAATTCTTATAGGTTGACCTGTAATCTACAAGCAATGAACTATATTTTGTATTTTTTTCAAAATTTTAGGCTCAGTAGTTTCGGAGATCAGGGAATGGTAAATTTTCGTCTTCTTTCATAAATAAAATTAATAATTTACAATAATAACAAAAATATATTTGAGATCCTCATAACGAGCCCTTTCATTTGATTAATGACACAGTAAGGTATGAAAAACTTTTTTTTTTATTTTCTAATTTATCCCCCGAAATAGACCCTTATTTAAAAAAAAAATATATTTACTTTGCACATATGTGTTTGGGTCATAGGATTACAACATTCTACTAAATTTCACTTGATTCGGTCCAGTAGATTCGGAGCAAATTGGCTGTGACAGACGGACGGACAGACTTCGACACTTCGATAGAGCCTAAAAGACTTGAACGAATTTCAACACGTTTGTTTTGTCCGCACTACAATTTTCACTAGACTGAACTAGAGGGATTCAGATCCCTTTAAAAATAAAATCTTGTTTGGTTGACATGTGTCGCTTCGCAGCCCCCAAACGGATACGTAAAAAGACTTCGTCAAAATCGTTTATTTTGACGAAGTCTTTTTACGGTTCCGTACCCGAAGGGTGCAAACTCCCCCTATTACTGAGACTCCGCTGTCTGTCCGTCCGTCTGTCCGTCTGTCTGTCTGTCTGTCCGTCAGTCACAGGGCTCTATCTGTTGAAACGTAATAGCTAGACACTTAAAATTTTCACCGATTATGTATTACAGTGGCGGATATAACAAGAAGTACTAAAAATAAAAAATTGTTATAAATTAAAGGGGGTCGTCATACAAGAAATGTGTTTTTTTCAGCGTTTTTAACTTGATCTTCATAATGGCATTAACTAGATACTTGAAATTTTCACCAATTATGTATTACTATGACCACAATAACAACAAATACTGAAAATAAAATAAAGTTAAAAATTAAAGGGGGTCGTCATACAAGAAACGTGTTTCTACAGCGTTTTAAAACATTGTACGGTGGTACGGAACCCTTCATGTACGAGTCCGACTCGCACTTGCCCGTTTATTTATTTTAAAAGTGATTTGATCGAGACTATTAGCTTCTCAAGATTTTATCTTCTATACAAGTATAGATATGTCGCAGTTGAGTGGTATAATCCGTAAATTCACTAAACCTCTAGTTGTTTGGCATTACATCTCGGTTTTGTAAAACAGCGAACTCTAATACGCGGGATGGAATGGTCGACTTGTATTCATCCATGCGGCTAGAGAAGTTGTTTAACAATTCTATCTAAAGAAATTATATACAATGTAGGAATGTTCTATTCGTTTTACTAGGTTAGCACAAACCGATAGTTTAGGTTAGGTTAGAACTGCGACCAACACTCGCACGAGCCGAGCGAGCGAAGCGAGCGTGCCGCGGTAGCGGCCGGCAAGTCCTATAAAAGTTCTATCCATTTTACTAGGTTAGGGCAAACTGTGACGGTACCCACATTATGTTTATATTTTATGTCGTACTGATATGACTTTTATAATAAACCAGTCTACCGCTAGCTCCCGTGTTTCCTTGACATTACACTGGCGACGAGTTTACGGATTTTACCACGCGTTTTTATAAAGTTTTAAATCTCGAGTTATAATGCCAATCGGTAAATTAGAGCCGTTCAATGCGAGTTCACAACAATGGCCAGCGTACATACGTCGCGTGAATCAATATATTTTGCTCAATGAAGTGAAAGACGAATTAAAAGTGCCGTTGTTGATTACCGTTGTAGGGGAATCCACGTACGCGTTAATGTGTGATTTGTGTTCGCCCGAACTACCAGAGAAAAAATCGTACGATGCGTTAGTGGCCCTAGTCGCAGAGCATTTAGAGCCTCAGAGGTCTGAAATTGCGGAACGCCACGTGTTTAGATTGAGGCGCCAACGTCCTGGAGAATCCATGATGGAATATTTGCAGGCATTAAAACACCTCGCGTCTACGTGCAATTTTGGCAGATGTAAAACGTGTGCGACTCTAGAGGAAAACCTTAGGGACCAGTTTGTCTCTGGTTTGGCTAACGACGCCATGCGATCGAGAATATTTGCCGAAAAGAAGATCCAATATAAGGAAGCAGTGGAGCTGGCTTTGGCTCTAGAAGCCGCGGAGAAACACGCGGAAGTCAGTGGTTCCAAGGTGAATGTGGACACCCCGGGAACAAACGGCGCTGATGTGGGGGAGGGCCTGCATCACGCGCGCGGAAGCCGCGGAGCGGCGGCACTGGGGCAGCGGGCAAGCGGTGCGGGGCGCGGCAGCGGCGCCGGCGCCGGCTCGCGGGCGGCCACTACGGCGCGCGCGGTGCCTTCAGCGACGCCCTGCTGGAGATGCGGCAAGGGGCACCGTGTGGATCGATGTCGCTATGCACAGTATAATTGTGACGAGTGTAATCAGCGCGGGCATTTGAAAGTAATGTGTAAAAATGTGCGCGGTAATCGATCGCGAGTGAGTGAGTATAACTACGTGAGTGATGACGCTGAGTCGGACGAAATGTTCGATATCGAAGTGGCGGCTCAAGGTAACAAACCATATTTTATTGACGTTACAATCGAGGGGAACATCATCGAGTGTGAAATAGACACTGGTAGCAGGATTTCCGCAATAAGCGAAGAGATGTATAGACAATTATTTCCACATAAATCGATTGTAACAGATAATTTAATACTTCGTGCATATTCAGGCTCACAAATTCAATCGCTCGGTTATATCAATGTAGACGTCTGTTTAGCAAACGTGACGGCAACCTTGCCCTTATATGTAATTAAAAACGGCGCTCGTCCGCTTTTAGGACGCGATTGGTTACGAAGTTTGAAAATAAATAACATTAATTTACACGAAATTATCGAGGATCGATTCGTGAGTCAAATGTGCGCGGAGTTCCCACAGGTGTTTACAGATAAGTTGGGTACGTGTAAGCGTACTATTAAATTGCAGCTCACAGATAACTCGCCGGTGTATGTGCGGGCGCGGCCGGTGCCACTGGCACTCCGCGCGCGCGTCGAGCGCGAGCTAGCGCGGCTTGAGGCCGATGGAACTATTTACCGTGTTGATTATTCCGATTATGGAACGCCAATTGTACCAGTCGTAAAAAAGAATGGCGATATAAGAATTTGCGGAGATTACAAAATAACGATTAATCCAAAGTTAAAAAGGGAACATTATCCTTTGCCTCGCATTGAGGAATTGTTTGCGAATCTTAGTGGGGGGGATAGGTATACTAAAATAGACCTTAAACATGCTTACGAACAATGTTTGCTTTCTACCGAGTCACAAGCATACTCGGCTATAACAACACACTTGGGAACTTATGTTTATCGTCGTACGCCTTATGGTCTTTCATGTATACCAGAAAAATTCCAGAAAATCATGGAAGAGACGTTGCGCGGGGTGCCAGGTTGTGTCGTATTTTTGGACGATATTTGCGTTACCGGTCGGAATAAATTGGAACACATACGAAATCTGCGAGCTACATTTGAAAGACTTAAAGAAATGGGTCTTACGATTAAATTAAGTAAATGTAAGTTTTTACAGAAACAAGTTAAATATCTTGGTTTTATTATTAATAAAGAGGGGTTACGTCCCGACCCCGAAAAACTGAAGGCCATTTCTAGCGCACCAGTTCCAGAAAACGTTACACAGTTAAAGAGTTTTTTAGGTATGCTTAATTATTATGGTAGATTTATACCTAAGTTATGTGACTTATTGCATCCCTTACACAATTTATTAAAAAAGGACGTTAACTGGGATTGGAATTCAAAATGTAAACGGGCTTTTGATGAGGCGAAACGCACCCTCCTGAGTGAGCGCGTGCTGGCGTATTACGAGGAGGGGCGGCCGCTGGTACTGTCCGTGGACAGCAGCGCGTACGGGCTGGGTGCTGTGCTAGCTCACCGCTATGAGGACGGCAGCGAGCGCCCCGTCTCGTGTGTGTCACGCACACTTAACACCACTGAACAAAATTATAGTCAACTGGATAAAGAGGCTCTCGCAATATTTTTTGGTGTCACTAAACACCATCAATATTTGTTCGGGAGACATTTTACATTACGAACAGATCACCAACCTTTGACATATATTTTCGGGGATAAGGGCGGCATACCCCAAACCGCAGCGAGCAGATTGCAAAGATGGGCAGCGCGTTTAGCCGCGTACGATTTTAAGATTGAGTTTGTTAGGTCTGCTGATAACGGCCCCGCCGATGCATTATCGCGGCTACCGCTCGCTCAAGAGGGGCGCTTGAGGGATAGTATAGATTATATCCATTTAATTGAGGAATGTTTACCAGTAAATTTTAAAGATATAGCTAAAGAAACTGAACGAGATAACTTATTATGTAAGGTGAAAGGGTACATTAAATTTGGTTGGCCATTGAATACAAAATGGGAGGAAGAAAAACCTTATTTCGCTAGAAAAAATGAATTAATAACTGAACTAGCATGTATAATATACAAATACCGCATTGTTATCCCTACTAAGCTTAGAAAACGCATCTTAGATGAGATCCATGAAGGTCATTTAGGTGTCAATAAAATGAAAACACTCTCACGTAACTACGTATATTGGCCCAGTCTTGATCGAGATTTAGAAGAGCTCTGTCGTTCTTGTGAAGCATGTAAGGTGGTCCGCGATGCTCCTCCTCACTCCCCCCTACATCCATGGGAATTTCCACAACGCCCGTGGTACCGATTACATGCCGACTTTGCTGAATGTGGAGGTAAACGATACCTGATAATTGTAGATGCGCATTCAAAATGGATCGAAGTAGTAAATATGCGAAATACGGATGCAAAGGCTACTATAGCAGCGTTTAGAGGTATTTTTTCACGTTTTGGTTTACCGTCCCAGCTTGTAACGGATAATGGCCCGCCATTTTTCTCGCATAATTTTAAGGAATATTGTAAAAATAATAATGTACAGCATGTAACTTCGGCACCATTTCGGCCACAAGGTAACGGTGCAGCAGAAAATGCTGTCAAAACTATCAAAAAGGCTATTAAGAGGGCACTATACGAGAACGAGGACGTGCCTACAGCAGTAAATAGATTTTTGTTCCAATATAGGAACTGTGAGCACTCAACGACGGGTGTCTCACCCGCGGTAGCCTTGTTGGGGCGGCGTCTGCGCGGCCGGTTGGATGCGCTACGGCCTGATGTGGCAGCCGTGGTCCGCGGTAACCAAGAACGGCAGACGCGCGCCTCTGGTGGCACTTCGCGTGATTTAACCGTTGGCGATCGTGTGCTAGCCCGCGATTATACCGCACGGGGGGAGAAGTGGGCCGAAGGAGTAGTGGTCAAACAGACTGGACCGCTGTCTTATAAGGTAAATGTCGGTCAGGATACTTGTTGGCGGAGACATGCGGATCAAATAATTAAAAATAAATTCTCGCTGACTCGTACAAGTGTAGTGCCCGAATTAGGCAAGAGTAGTGAAGTCAATAATGAGAAAGGCGAGGCTAAGAATGATGAGGGGACCTTTGAAGATGCATTCGACGGACAGCAGGAAGAAAGAGCTGAAGTTCCTATTAGTACAAAGACGAATGATAATTCTATAGACTTAGACACACCGCGAGAGCCATCTCCTCCTCCGCCGAGTGCGTCCAACAGGTCGCTTCGCGCCTACAACCGCCAACTGATGAAATGTAAAAATATTACCTAACAGTGTTATTTAAAGTTTGTGATAAGAAACTTAAAAGGGGGAAATGTGACGGTACCCACATTATGTTTATATTTTATGTCGTACTGATATGACTTTTCTAATAAACCAGTCTACCGCTAGCTCCCGTGTTTCCTTGACGTTACACAAACCTATAGCAATAAAATGGAATAGTCGTCCGGGAAATGAAATTCGATGTCGAAAAAGTCTGTATTCTAATAGACACCCAGTTATATTTCATTATGGTAACCCTACACCAAATCCTTATCATGCATGTGTCGCAGTTGGATTGTTTAATGGTTTCGTCAAACAGCGGATTACCGCTACTGTTTCACTTTTGTGAAACAGTAGCGGTAATCCGCTGTCCGCTAGCCGTTTGGAAACGTGGTTAGCGGTTTGAATGAACGTAACACGTTGCGCAATCTTAGACAATCCAGCTGAACGATATTCGGCTGTTTAACAAAACCGAGCTGTAATGCCAAACAACTAGAGGTTTCGTAAATTAGCGATTTATACCATCCAACTACGACAGATACATATTATTATATCTATTACGTCTTTGTCCCTACTGGGGCAGATAGAGTATTTTGGGTCTTGCGGTTATATCAGTTTGTTTATAAACCCTGTGCATCATCTATAATTTATAATTTGATAAATTATACAATATAAGCTACCTCCGTTAGATATTAGCTTGAGAGAGGTCATCCTTTAGTCCAGCATTGAACTGATATAAGCTGATTAAGAAAGAAAAAGATGCTTTGGTCACAAAACCCAAGTATTTAAAAAAAAAAAATTACTAGCCTGTTGCTGTTATGTCCCATAACTGGGCGAAGGCCTCCTTATTAATTGTCTATTTCTATTGTTACAGACAATATGGGCTGTTTCGTCAGTAAAGACAAACTCACCAAAGAGGACATGGACTTCCTCAAAACCCACACCTCCTATGACGAGACTACCATCAAGGAGTGGTATAAGGGGTTCAAGGTAAGAGCTATACTTGGATTTTAAACACAAACGAGCGCGTGGGATGCAATGGAAATAGCAAGCAGTTATCGTGTTTAGGTGGGTTATACCTGGTGCATCATCACCAGGTATAATCCACCTAAACACGTCGACACATACTGTAATGGGCGAATCAACTCGTATCGTTAGAAATTCGCGACAAAAAAATACAAATTAATATTGTCTGTATAGAACGACGACAAAAAGAAATACAAATTAATATTGTCTGTATAGAACGACGAGCATGACTGAGTCGCCCCTTAAAGAATTTAAAAATTTCTAGATATTACGGACAACATTTGCCTTGTACTCGTATGAAACTTACATACAACGTAACAAGTTAGGCGAGGGGCTGAAGTGATGATGACAATGCAGTAAATAATCCTGAGTATGTCATCCACATATTACCAAAAATACAAAAAAATAAATAAGAAACCAACTTCTAAACCAAATTCGTTAAATTTAGATGGAGCCAACGCAAAAAGAAATTTAAGTCGTTGCAAAAAAGTTACCTACGTCCGAGAATTTTCTTATGAATGCTGCGAGATTTTGAATATAAAACCTATGAATGAATCAATAAGATTTTGTCATAGCTATTATATTCAAAAGGAGGAAAATGAGACCTCAATGTTTTTTTGTCGTATTTTGCTAAGTGTTTATTTTGGAGAAAAATTGTTTAATACCGACAATCAGCTGAAATTTCCCTTAAATACATATGTAAATGACGGGTTTTTCTAATCCATTATGTCGACTTTATTACAAACTCTCCCTCAGGAAAAGTGATATGCGCGACTCGTCGACCGTAAGGAAATCTTGTGAAAGTCGAAACTGTCAACAAAATAAATAGGTATCTACCTAAATTGCAATTCTTAATATTATTGTTCAAATTGTAAAATGATTTACGTTTGAAATGAAACGCGTTGGAAATGGTTCAGCCAGCATATTATTGTTTGCTTGTAATAACTTTATTTTACTAGGAAAACAGAAATTAACAATAGATACTCGTACAATAACAACTGAAGAGTAAATTGACAAGGGCGAACTTATCCCATAAAGCCTCTTCCAGTCAACGGACGAATAACTTGATAGGCTTATTACTCTCTCAGGGTAGAAGTGCGTACATACTAAGTTTTAAACTTGTTTTTCTGTTTACAGCAAGACTGCCCGAACGGTAGGCTAACGCCCGCCAAGTTCGTCGACATGTACAAGATGTTCTTTCCATCCGGAAATGCCGTCGAATTTTGCGACCACGTGTTCCGCACATTCGATATGGACAAAAATGGCTACATAGATTTTAAGGTACAACTTTGAGAAGAATCCAACAGTGTTACGTAAAGTGTTAAAACAGACTTAGCGCGAATGTCTTAACCCCCGATGCAAAATGAGGAGTGTTGTATGTTTGACGTGTGTGTGTCTACGTGCCTTGTCTGAGCATCGTAAATACATAACACTTAAACGAATGGACTGATTTTGATTAAGGTTGTTTTTATTAGAAAATTGGCTTGATTGATTTGAATGAGAGTATTCTTGGCTAAGCTTTGTAATGTGAGAAAATTTCGTGTCGAGGGTTATGTTTCGAACACTCCCACAAATATTTTTAATACCCTTCCAGGCAGAACCAAAAGATTTCAATAATTCGTGCTAAGTCCTGATAATATAGTTAAATAAATTGCCTAATATCCAACACGTAACATCCCATCGCGAAAATCAAAATAGCTTTTCATATCTATATATGTTAGAGCTTTGCGAAAGTTAAGCGCATGCGAATAGAATATATTTGCGAAAGCGATTGTTACAAATTTTGCAAAGCGATTGAGACAACGAAGCAGTTGTAAGGTGTTTGCAAAGTTTGCTAAACAAATGACTTCGCCTGTTTGGCTTCTTTAACCCCCCTGTATCGAATTGACTGTGTTTGTTGTAGGAATTTCTGCAGGCGATTCACGTGACTTCTAGCGGGACGCCTGAGGAGAAGCTCAAGTGGGCCTTCCGCATGTACGATGTGGATGGGAACGGCGTTATAGATATCCAAGAAATGACGAAAATAGTCCAGGTCAGTCTAAAGATATTTGCTGCCCATCAACTTGATCGGGCTCGGCTGGAGATGTTTCAATTTCGGTATTCAGATTTTTAATAACAATAGAGGGTAAACATTAACCGGTATTATAAATCACGGGCTAAATTTATTTCTAGTGAATCTGTAAGAACAGTAGACCTCGCGAGCTCATATAACCATGCAATAAGCGACATGTCCCCCTTTTCCTTGCATTAGCAAACCCATTTCAGTGAAATCTGTCCATATATACAGCTACAGCAAACTTCCCCCCTTTTCCCCCCTCCACCGCTATTTTCAAAATTGTTTGTACCATCTTGTGCATAATGTCCAGTGGTCGGATAATCGGATGCATATTTACCTAAACTTCCGCTGGTACTTAACACAGCGTTGATACAACCACCAACATAAAATAAAAATAATTGTATTTCACAGATTTACTTTGCGATTTATGGTTTACATTGCCACGTATTAGCCTTGCACAGTATTTTAGAGAGGGTAACTTATAACGTTCTTTAAAAAACTGTGCAAGGCTAATACGTGGCAATGCAAGTTATCTATATGTAAACCATAAATCGCAAAGTGAATCTGTGAAATAGAATTATTTTTATTATATGTTGGTGGTTGTATCAACGCTGTGTTAGGTACCAGCGGAAGTTTAGGTAAATATGCATACGATTATCCGACCACTAATAATGTCCTTAGTGTGCCTCTCAAATTTGATTAAAATGCGTCAGTAATTATTGCTACAGTAAAGTTCCCCCTTTTCCCATATTTCTTCCTAATCAAAAATCGCGATCGAACAAAAAATGTATTATATATAATTCAAGGAACTTGTGTGCCAATTTTTGTCAATATCGTTTAAAAATGCGACCTGTAGGCGAGAACAGACAGACAGACAAAAGCATTTTTGGCCATTCTCGAAACTGAGACACTTCGCTCGGTCAACTAGGTTTAAAGTTAACCTTTATCCGCCTAAATCCAGTTGAAATTGACAGATGATATACCGACTCATAGTGTATTTTTACTAGATTTCAACATGTTTAGGGTGGATAATGGTGTAATCCTAGTAATAGAGTTAGTCCGTGGTTTATAATAAGTAGGTAGGACTTAGAAATATATTAAAATGAGCCTCAATACTAAATTTTACAATAACTACTTGTGCATTTAATAAAAAATAAAATAATTTCAAATAAAATATTATCTTTAAAGAGTCTGTTCTCATTTGGGCCCTGTTTGTTGCAGTGTCGTGTCGCAAAATGTGTACAGCGACCTAAAATTAATTTAAACAAGCATAGCACTATAATTGTTAATAAAAATTTTTTAAACATATTTTTTACAATGAAAAAACTACAAAAGCCTTACGTTTTCTATACTTGGGTTTTTTATTATTTCCCATATGATAATCCATTTTTTATACCGCCATACTTACTGAACGAACGAGATGTCATTAATCATTTATGTTCATTTGTCAATCGCGTTTTGTTTTGCTGTCACCAAACCTCTTGACAGCAAATCCCTTTATATAAATGCATCCAGTTTTTCGGTTAAGATGTGAAGTTGTTTTTATTATATTGTTTTAATGAGATTTTATACCATACACTTTTTATCGTATTGTAAAAAATATTTTTGAGTGAACAACTGTAGTGAACAAAACGCTCTGACAAAGATGCATTACCCATCGTGTTGCCACTGTTGCCAGATAGCGTCACTTATATTTTACAATGTAGAAAAAGTAAAATCCTTTTTTATATAGTCTACAAACGTCCATAAAATCTAAAAAAAAATCTTTTTGTAATCTAAGGATTACTTTCTACAAAATGACGTTAAAATACTTGCTGCAACAATGAGGGCCCAAAATGTATGAAGCGATCTAACACCTCCTTTACGTGTTATTTTCTTGATGCAAAAAAATCCCATATGTGTATTTTTCTGCAAATAGTTTTTACCAATCGTTAGTAGTAAAAAGTATACTTATTATTTAATTTAGTTGAAAAATCTCCAGCAGTCACTCTTTACGTGTAGTCAAGATTGTCAAGGTTCTAAAATATGTATAGCAAACGTCTGTAAAAATATACACATGTATATATGTACAACCTATGTAGGTCGGGCTTATAGGTCGTTAACCTATGAATTAATTGTCCTTTAACATATTCATTACTAACACACGTTGTATCAACGAATGTGTACCACAAATAGGTACTGTGTCAAGTTGCGAGAGAAGTTGAGTTTCGACAGTACGCATGATGACTGAAAAAATATTTTTGGCCCATCGGTTAGATTATAAAAAAATATTGTACACGTATTTTACCTTTACTCTGAGAAACAATAAATAAGGAAGATACAGCGCATTTAAATTTCGCATGACGGCACGCTTTCGTACGATTTTTACACAACGGTGACGTCACAAGCCCCCACTCTGGAACTTTGATACTCTGTATCTTTGTGAATTTTTACTTTTTTGATAAACTGAAAAATATGGGTCCATTATTTTTGGATAATCTAACTAACGGACTAATTAGAATAATACTTTTCCGACCCAGTCATTATCCTTATTAAAAACAACACGTGTTATACACTATCACTTTACTTTAATTATTACTTATTGATACACTAAAGTGTCAAGTCTGGGCTGGGCTTCGCGCTTTCGGCATTCGTAAAAACCACATCGGAGTAAAAATAAACCTTAGATTATTTACGAGTACATGTGTTACGTTTGTGTTTGTTGCTGTTTAAACGGTAACAGGCGGTATTTTTTTTTATTAAATGAAATATACCTTTACAGTTATTTAATTAGAGGTTGAATGGAAGACTGTTCATCCATTTTGTAATGTCGTTATCGGCTTTTTGTATTTTCCGAATGCCAACTACAATGGACGGACAAGACAGGAAAGAAAATATAATTTGTTAAAGGTATTGCGGTTATTTCTTTAATATCAGTTTAATCATAGACCTAGATTTTTTTACCATGGGTTTAATATTTATAAAAGCTATTATTGGCTTTGTTATAGTTAAATAAGATGTAATAAAGTGCTGTTTATGCTGTTGATTTTTTATTTATTTAATATTTATTGCACAATAATCTAAAGATTATAATACAAAAAGTAAAACCTAATTCTAAACATTGTCGTGTACTAGTTCACCAAATGGACGTATCAGAAAAGGAAATAAATGGAATGCAAGATTAAAAATTTAAATGTATGAATCAAAAATAATAAGACTATTGTAATTAATTAGGAAAGCAACATAACTTTATTTAGTAGTTAGTAGAAGATATTTATGCATTTATTAGAGTTTGCAGATTAAATCCCTATAAGGGTTAAAATAGGGGTTGCAAGATTACATATGACATTTTTGAATTAGTGGTTAGTAAAAAATAATTATCCATTAATTGGATTTTAATAAATTGCTACCCCAGTTTCAAAAAAAATCTAATTTGTGCAGTCTACGCGGGCGAAGCCGCAGGCAAAAGCTAGTTTTGCTATATATCCGAACCCTACACTATAAGACCGTCAGATTATGTACCTACACACCGTGTAGTACTAAAAGGGCCTCGCAATTCTGACATACATATTAATGTAAGCTTTTAACTAGCACCAGTAAAAACTCGTCTGCCCTGTATTGCCTATTTATTCAAGTGGCCGTGTTTGGTTTTACTGCTGTCTGTGCTGATCATAACTGTAAGTAGCAATTCGTCTCATGTAGCTTTAGCCGACGTAATAGGGTATATTCATGTTATTTTTTTATTTTTTTAAACGATTCTATAAGTTATTATATAACCGGAAAAAAATATAACACTTACAGAATATTATTAAATAAGCTTAAAAAAATAATTAAAATTACTATTATTTTTGGACGACTTTAAACGCTGCCATTTTGCGCTTTTTTCTGTGACGTCACCGTGCATTGTCAATGTCATAGAAACACTTATATGTCAGTGTCAGTCAAGTGCAAATTACAAATTCAAAATATTATCAACAAAACAACGAAGTTTTGGATTCACAGTTTTATTTTATAAGTAATACTATCTAATTTGTGATTATAAGTGAGTGATTAAAGCTTTTAATATCAATTCATTACAAATGGAAGGGCGCACAAAATCTTATTATAAATATTGTATGGTTCCTATGTGCAAAAATAACATCGTAACTGCACCTGACAAAATATATTTTCATATGCCCAAATATGCAAATGTAAGGAATCATTCCGCGTATTAGGGTTCGCTGTTTTACAAAACCGAGCTGTAATGCCAAATAGCTAGAGGTTTAGTAAATTGGCTGATTATATCATTCAACTGCAACTGTACATACCTATTGTGAACAAAAAATACATATTGTGAGCAAAATGAGTAGTGTCATCCTTTGCAAAACTACACAGTAGTATTGTAAGTACCTACTTCAATTATTTATAATTTAATAGGTAGTAGACTAGCTGCCTGCTACTATAAGCTATAAGATAATGTACTACCTACCGTAATTAATTAAACAAATTTATATTATTTAAGAAAAAGAATACCCAAAATTCTCCAAAAGATTTATTTTTTTTCTCTAAAATTTCCCTTTTTACCCAGAATTGCGAAAAAAATACCCAATCTGGTAACACTGCAAATTACAAATGACTTATTGACAGTGACAGATAGTCTTCTTCTTTTTAATTTGTGATTGACAGCACAGACTATTTAGAAAATTAAGTTTGACAGTGTTTCGTGACGTCACGTGGCGTTTCGGAAATTTGCGAGGGAATTTTAAAAATACAGCTTTTAAATAACTAATTTCTCAATGGAAACACGTTAAATTGAAAAGATATATATATGGGTATTTTTCTTTAGCAATGAAGTATACACATCATTTTTTTTGTTCGTTTCTGAATCACATGCATATTGTCTATTAACGCTGGTTCCAGATTTTCATAAGCGTTCAATCTAACACGCGTAGCACAATCCGACATGCAAACATGGAAATAACTTTGTTTAAAACCTACAATACATTGTGTCCAATAAATAAATGTATATATAGGGACAAATCACACTGATTAAGCTAGCCCCAAAGTAAGTTTTAAACTTGTGTTGTGGGATACTAACTTAACGGTACTGTATTTTATGATAAATACGAGTACATATATACATAAACACCTAAGACCCAGGACAATTTGATAAAGGTCATTTCCAACTTGCCCTGGCTGGGGATCGAACCCAGTACCTCCGAATTAGCGGTCTAGCGTGTTAACCATTACGTTACGGAGGTCGTCATGACAACAAAGACTTGGGATGTGCACTGGGTCCGAAAAGTATTTTGTTATTTAGCGTGTGAGTTAGATTAACCAAAAGTAATGGGCCCATTTTTTTCGTTTTATCCTACGAACAATAATTCTCGGGAATCGTAAGTAATCCCGAAAAATCATTCCGCGCGATATGTACCGGCGTGGGCGGGGCTTAAAATATGAACAGCGCGGCGCGACAGTTCGCCGTGACACTCGAGTCGTGCGGTTGCGTCGCAAGAAGTTTCCTTTGAAAATATTGCTGTGGTTTTGCGATAATCGATTCATTAAGGTGGAGGCAAATGGCCTTGAAGTGGCACCCTCATTTGAAATAAATTGTTAACTCGTAAATATGGAGATAATTTCCATATTGCTCTTCGTCATGCACTAGATAGCCCTTAAATTATTTTATGAACCACCGTTGAAAGTATTTACATTAGTCCATCTAGCTTTAAAACTTGCCTCCGCCAAAAGTGGCCACTGCAAGTCTACTAGAACCAGTAAAAAACTTGTCCGCGCTGTATTGCCTATTTATTGAAGTGGCTGTGGTTTTACTGCTGTCTGCCCTGATCATAATTGTAAGTGGCCATCGATCTGCGGCGGCTTAGGGCCGACGCAATTAACGCCGGCTTACAACTTTTTTACAAGCCTATGTCAGTCCATTGTTGGATTTGCCCATAGTCACCTCGCTATACAGGCATCAGACGCAATCAACTCCGGCTTACGGATTGCTTCTAGATTATTTGACACTTTTTTAACCAATTTAAAAAAAAGAAGTTATCAATTGGTCAGAATCTTTCATGTTTTTTTTAAAGTATGTTCACCGATTTAGAAAATTCTTACTTTGAAAGGGTATACTTTCTAGGTAGTCCCAGAATTTATTTAACTAAAATCGGTTGTATGGTTTGTTTCTTAAACGAAAATAAATTAAAAAAATATGTAGTTTAGCTTTTCTGCCACTGAAGTCGGTTTTTTTTTATTTTAAAAAAAATATCACTAAAATTATTCAATATAGCTGATATAGCTACGAAACAACAATAAAGAACTAGATTCGTAAAGTAGTTCGCGATTTCGGCATTTGTAAAAACCACGTCGAAGTAAAAAGAACCTTAGATTATTTTTATGTGTTACATTCAAGTGTTTTAAGCGGCAATAGTGCGGTATTTTTTTATTTTATGTAATGAAATAAACCGCAATTTAATTAGAGGGTAAAAGTCCAATATGTTACGTCTTTTTCGGCTTTGTGTATTTTCCGATTGCCACCCACAATGGACAAGATAGGACAGGAGCTAGTTAAGTGGGACACAGACTGTATATCCCTATAGCAGCAATTAGGATTTGTTGCAAATTTCCACCTGCTCATCACTTTTGCACATCATCCTTCTGAAGTTCGGCATCTATTTATCTCGGTCCAGTAGTTTTGCAAGAGATCAGAACCAGGAACAGGTAGATTAGGCTCGAATGTGAGGTCTTTGTTGTTTACCTCGGAAGTTAAGTGGTAATAAAGGTGATTTTCTGCCGATTTAAAATGCGTGGCGAGACAAGGCGATTTCATCGTATATCGCATTTGGTCTCGCGTGTCTGCGGCAGAAATTTATTAACTAAACTAGCGTTAAAATATTGTGACGAACGTATATTTACAATCTGTCTTCTTCATCTTAGCGCGTCCCCGGTTGCATTCTCAGCTGTGCTGCTTCGGAGCCCGGAGTGCGCTTTTCCGCTTTTTCTTCTCGAAGTACCTCTATAATATGCATGTCGATGGACACCTAAGGATGCCGAAGACCACGCGAAATCGAGAAGAAATAGCTGGAACAGTTTAAACAGTTTACGACAGTTGCTATAGTTTTACGACCCGCCGCTTGCCTGATGTCAACCCCCTATAATACCCCCGGTAATTAATGCATTTATGCGAAAAGTTTTACAACCGACCGTCTCCCGTTGTAACCTTTCTTGGGAATGCAGTTATAGCACAATATGTTAGTGCTTAGTCTTATAATCGCCTTGTGCCTCTTACCATATCCACAGGAAGAGTGGTCCTATTTAAGGCCGGAAGTCATATTTAAACTCTGTATCTCCAACAATTCGTTTATCTCTCGATACATTACGCGCGCTACTGTTAGTTCGCGCAAGTTAGTTAGCTTTGACAATTTTCGGTGGAAACGGGTTAACGGGATTTAATTTGCGCCTTGCATCGCCTCGTTAGTGGAAAAGCACTTATAAAGTTCCGAATTGCCCTTGACACAGTGCATTGTAGGTTCTGTACAGCTATTTCCATGCAACTGTATATCGGATAGTTCTAAGCTAGTGTTATTTGTAACGCTTATGAAGTTTGCGTGAGTTTTCGCCGCACGGACAAACAGTATCATGCTGCGCTAACTTGCTCTTTAAATACATTCGATAAGCGGATGACATATTTATTTAAAGTAAGTTATATGAAATGGTGTTTCAAAATTAACAAGTTCGTTCGTCCAAATGGTGTGCATCACGTTGACGCTGCACAAAGGCTGCTTGTTTTTGAAAGAGTCGATGCCGCCTTTTTTGCACACCATTCAACCAAATGAACAATAAAAGTAGTATTGACTACTTTAGTGACTGTTTTTGGGACACTAGAGTATATTATCACAGAGTAATAATATATATTATTAATAATTTGAGCATTTTATTATGGTTTTTATTCGGAAATAGAGAAAATAAACCGAGACTTTGGTATTTTTATTTTCTGTTGATACAGTGAAATTTAAATGCTAGCACTAGGTCTGATTTAAATACATCTATACATATTTTAGAACTGAATTTTAAGTATTTCGCTTAGTAGGCGTATTGATTTTTAGGAAACATGATCAAAACGCGTTTCTTAAATCCCGGACGAGTGCGCATTGTCTTACATAACTTTTCAACTTCTATCATCGGAGGTCAGAAAATATTTTTCACACCATTTACTCGTAAAATCATTATGATCATTCTTCATAAAAGTTGAAAAACTAATGATTAAAAATTATAATCATTGAAATTCATAATCACTAGTTTTTACTAATATTTGTTTTTATAAATTTCTTAATCATAAGTGTTTTTATCGATATTATTGAAAATCATAATGTCTTTAATCATACATTTGTTTTATACTAATATATTCATTTATATATAGTTTTAATCATAAGTGTAAATGAAACGGGATAGGTAACAATCATTCTTTTCTATATATTTTACTAGGTTATGGCAAAGCAATAGGTTAGGTTATGTTAGAACTGCGACCGACACATGCACTAGCCGAGCGAGCGAAGCGAACGTGCCGCGGTATCGGCCGGCGAGTGCTAGGTCAGTTCTATCCATTTTACTAGGTTAGGGCAAACCTTTAGGTTAGGTTATGTTGGAACTGCGACCAACACACGCACGAGCCAAACGAGCGAGGCGAGCGAGCCGCGGCAGCGGCCGGCGGGTGCTAGGTCAATTATTTTCTTAGTATTGCCTTTATTAATACAAAAAATATGATAATTGTTATAAAGTAAAATACTCTGAACAACGACGTTATGAGTTGAAGTATGAAACAATATGATCATTGAATGTTATGAAGAAAAAAGTTCTGAAAAACAAATAATAATATAAATTTAAACTTGTTCTTGGTAGTAACAGTATTAATAAAAAAATATGATCACTAACTGTTATGAGCTCCGTTGGTAGTAATAAAAATGTATGAATAACTAAAGAATAAAAAATAAAATTATGAAGAGTAATTATTATGTACACAAATCGGTAGTAAGATAAAGAATAGGATTTAGAGATTTATGTGAGCCAATATGGACCCATCCCGGACAGACAGCATACGAAAATTAACGCGAACCATACCTTTTTTACTTATTTTTGCTGACGTTTCGTCCGGGTTGCAAAAACATCAGCAAAAAACATTACAAAAAATGTCTGCAAACATAAATAAAAAGGCCATGTTTCGCGTTAATTTAGATGCGTTGTTTAGTGTTAATGATGCAAACCCATAGTTTAAAAGATAGTACATTAAATGTTTTTGTGGAATGATTTCAGCGTTACAATTAAAATAATTTCAGGCGATCTATGACATGCTGGGCGCGTGCTCAAGTAACCGACCAGCCGACTCTGCCGAGGAGCGTGCCAAGAACATTTTCGCCAAGATGGACGAGAACAACGACGGACAGCTCACGCAGGACGAGTTCCTCAAGGGCTGCCTCCAGGACGAGGAACTGTCCAAAATGCTAGCGCCCTAAGCGAGCCACGGTCCACATTAGCACGGCCCGGCCTCACAACCCACCCCCTACCTATTACCTCACGATAACCCGACGGCGTTGTCTCGTCCACACGACACCACGCGCTTGGCGTAACAAGTCATATGTAACTCGCAGCAGAACACTAGCGGGCAGGGCGGGAACCTTTGCCGAGTACTCACACCTCGGCGACTACTCATTGCGACTGTAAATATTTTTCAATTAAGAGAAAAACACACCAACTTACAATCAGTTTGAGATTTAGTATTCGACATTTTTTATATCTCGGAGAGATTTTTTAAATATATCGTTTAGAAATTAAGTATTTTTCAGAATTTTGGAATGTGAATATAAATTATTATTAGAGTTAAGGATGTCTCGTGTTGTCGTGTCGACTTGGCATGCGTGCGGTAGGTCGCGGCTGCGCACGGTCCGAGGGAAGTCATTCTCTGGACTGTGCTGTAATGTCGTAACCGACTGAACGCTGAGTGTAATGTCCCTGAATGTAATGTGTTGTGTTTACACAACACGCTCCCGGCGTCGGCTGCAGCCTGCATTTGTTTACAAGTCCGGCCACGCCTGAATCCGACCAGACATTCGCGGAGTCAGCGTGTCACCGCAATCTTGACCGTCTTTAGTTGTTCTAAAATATGTCAAGTATATGCAAACTAAGATTCTGCCAAAGACACAAGCTTACTTTAAAAAATTAACAAGCGATATATTCCGCTCCATCTTGTCTGTAATTCCCTCCAAATTTATAAGGTGAAGAGTATTCAACTATTCATCGTATAAACCGATAACCTTTAAAATGCGCGGGCTTTTCATAGCGTTACAAATGTTACAATATAGTTTATAGCCGCCCTAAATATTATCTCGGAGTAGCGTTAATTATTCACGCTGTGACCGCATCACTCGGAGAATTTTAGTCTATTTTATGAGGCATTATGAGAATCTGGATGCTTCTGGTGAGGAAGCAGTGATGTGCAAAATGCAAGTTTGGAATAGTCTTAAATATGGTGAATTCGGTTATGAATTTACTTGGGACAAATAGTTTGATTTTATTTACGAACCAACTTTTCTTATTATTTGTTAAATTATTAAATATTCTTTTAGTAACTTTCATTGACTATTCTTTCAGAAAGTAAAAAATTAATAATATTGTAAAACGGCTTTTAATTTGGAATCGAAAACAAAAAAAATATCGAACATCCACTATGCGCGGTTCGGCGCCTCCCTAATAGGTAAACACTGGAGCCGTTGATTGCATTTGCATGTTTGATCTCCCCCGCTATTCGAAGCTGTACAATTTGTATATCCTGGCGATGTTTGGATATTGTTTATACATGACAATACCAGCTGATTTCCGACCTTGACCTTGAATATCCGCTGGCCGGCCAACATGAAAGGCGCGTATCGTCCCGAATCTTAGTCAGTCAGATTTGCAGAGGCTGCTCCGGGTATCAGCTTTTTTGGAGCATAATTATCTTGCATATCTCGCTATTTAACTGGGTAGTACAGTCAACCGAACTGAGACAACTTTTTAGCAGCAATGGTCCGTTTGAACCGATTGGTGCAGAAGACTGGAAGCATTGGTGGAATATTTGACTGATAAGGACTGTTGCAGGGTTTGTAATGATGTGGTTTATAAAGGCGAAAAGTTGTTTAAAGAGAATCATCATTCCAGTCTCCATCATGCTATAAAAGTTTATGGGGTGAATAAAGGCGCATTCTATGAAATGTCTCAGGTCAAGTAGAGCATCCTCTAGCATTTCGACCCTTATAAATAAAATTTAATCAAAGGCATGTGTGGTGGCAATATCCAGACAAAATTTAAAATAAATTGAAACTTTCACAAAAAGTCAAACCCCCTTTGGCGGAAGTTTCAAAAGTGCATTAGTAACTTTACCGACATCCTAGGCGACACATTATACATTATCTGTAGCTTACTGCTCAAGCTTGGTTAGCGTTTATGTGCAGAAAGCACCGCAAAGCTTGCTGGAGTTGAATGGGCGCGGTTGAGTTACATATTTGGATGTCGCTAAATAATAAATCTATACTAATATTATATGTAGTGTGTGGGCCTCGAAACACTTTGCTGTAGAATTGCGGTCGCACGCTATCCGACGAATGCGCTCTTTAGATCGGTACTAAAGAGATTGCTTGTCGTGGAGATATGGGCAACATTGCAAGCTACGCTGCGCCAAACGATTTCCCTCTAAAACATTTCTCTTAGATTTGTATAAACTTGTAAGATTAAGCAAACATTGATGTAACGAAATTGACGTCAATATATATTCTCGATTTTAGTAAAAAAAATGAAATGTCCATTCCTAATTAATAAATTTATGTGAACGGTAATTGTATGTCAATATTCTCTCGCTGTCGGATTGTCCACTTTGCTAATCGAATCCGTACCACTCACTTAGATGTGTCCTCAACTGATTCCACTTATTCCTGGATGCATTCTGCACGGTATAAACTAATGTCAATCATAATATTCTACTGTTAAGGCAACAATTAGTGTAGCAGTGTACCAACAGAATCGGTCAGATTGGTTTTTAAATAATCGGGTATAAATTGCAAGTAACAAATAATCAATCGGCGACGTTCGCTCCGCGCGGCTGATTCACGCGCGCTCTTCGCAATCTGATCCCTTCTGTCTAACTCGATGTATGTAATATGTATAAGTGTCCGTCGCACAATCAAACAGACTCGCCGTCATACTATTTGTTTTTATCCGACGAATAGGCAACACTTTTAACGCTACGACCAGTGCCGCAAAACGTATTAACGCGTGCAGCCATGTGCGAGCCGATAACAGCGATTGTATGTACGCAATAAACGTTCGCCAAATAGTACCATCATTCGCATTCGCGTATTTTCGGCAGATTCATCATTTGTTTGTGCGATGGGACACTACATAATAGCGACGTTCTGCGTCAAAACATTTAACTTATTTAAAAGATATCGGTGTTGTGTACTCGGTTTATACTCTTCGTTTATATGGTGTCGTCTCATCAGGGATCTTAACGAGGCCGGTTCAGAACCGACCTGCCAATGAGCTTGTTACCCCTTTCATCATTTCCAATTTTATATTAATTATTTCGCCTTATATACATCTCTGTATACAATTAAGGCTATGAAATAGGTATTTTAAATTTCAACTCTAGTAATAACTATCATGTACTTCTATTCTACGCTGTGGTATTTAGCATCTCACATCTTTCCCCACTGTGCCTTCTAGTTCTCTGTAAATAGTTTTACTGTTAATTTTTCTACTTCCTTACTTTCCCTCACTCGTACCTACCTTTCATCCGGTGTTACCTTTACCCACTGGACGTTTAAAACAGTTTAATCAATCAATCAATCGTCGTTACCATGGTGGCCCTAACTCCCATTACTCCTTCCAATTACAAACATGGTACGGGTTACTCTTGACACCGGCTTTTGTATCATGTGAGAGGCTTTACAAGTCTAAAACGTAATTTTTTTGTATTGTTCTCGACGGGAACAATTTGTATTGCAAAAACAATAGGTTAACTTTTATGTTTATATGTAACCACAGAGTTAAGAAAACAGAGAAAACTCACACTAAACACTCATCTATTGGTGTTTTGGAAACTAACTAAAAAGTATTGATAAACATAAACAGGTACGTAAATCGTTCAGGCTTCGTCTCCAAAGCCAGTACGTCCAATGGGTAAAATGGCACTGCATCATCCATCCTCATGCAGGCATGCCAAAGGTGACATTAAAGCACCCTATCCTATATCATAAGGTATCAAATCATGTTAGAATGCCCTAGTCACAAGTTTAGGTTATTTAGATTGTAGACGATATTGCAGTCATTGCTTTAGTATTCATTTCATGTATACCGTCGGCCGTCTGCCGTCTGCTACATCAGCACTGAGGGTTCGCGGAGTTGATGTTGATTTGTGGCCGCTGTTGAGGTTTTAATTACACAAACTAGGTTTTCAGTGCATTTACGATACTACTTATATGATATGTGTAATAGGGTGGGGCAGAAAAAACTTTATTTATCTGTTGTTTTAAACTGGTGCGTTATCAAAGATATGAACTTGTGCGTTGCAGTATAATTGAAATGTTATAATTTATAACATTTCAAAATAAGTTTTTTATAACTTATAAATAACTTATTTTTAAATGGATGCCATTTATACAGAGCTACGCCACGTTTGCGCTACGATTGCCAGAATTATAGAAGTTTTAGTAAGACTTCAATGTCGTATTGAAACAACAAAGTAATGTAAAAGAGAATGGAATTCTGTTTTTTTCGCTCCCCCTACTGTGCAAGCGTTAACGATACGCACAATTCGTTTGATTATAGCACAACATTTGATCGTACAAGTGCGTTTGTGTAAAGCTGCTAGGTTTACTAATTTTATACGTGTTCGGTAAGATAATATTTTTTAAAGAAAATTAATTAATCCTTTTCTTGCACTGAAAACTATTTTAATTTACTTAACTACTTTTTGTACATTCCACAATGTATTTGAATATTTATTGTAGTTTCTAATTTAGTACTTTAATTGAACAATCTCGAATTTCTATTTTCTCCGGCGAGAATTACTTGAGATTGTCAAAACACATGTAAAAGCTTTATCTTATGTTATGTAGTACTATAAGTACTGAAGAAATTTTAGCGGTTTATTGTTTTTTAATATTATTTTTTGATATAATTGTTATACTTACTTATAGTTTTGCGATGGGAAAATATAACCATACTTTTTATGCGATAAAAATAAAGTCAGTAAAATGAATCAAAGGTGTAAGAACAAAATATGTGAAAAATTAAAATGATTAAAAATGACTGAATTTTATACAAATAGGAAAGAGGGATCAATAATACTCATTTCGACCTGAAGGTTGCTTTCTTAGACAGGGTTTTGCGTAACATATCACAAAATTGGAGTAAATTTAAATACTTCTCTGGCAAACAACATTCACAACAAATTTTAGTATGGTATGCACGCTGCTGTACGCGCCGAGTGTATTGAAAATTCTCGTGTAGTTTCGGCGCGCGTTTGTGACAATATTTTTTGAAAATGGCGGTAAAGGCGCGCGATAAAATATATGAAACCATTGTAATGCCTGCGCTGCGTCGAGTCCGGTGACAAGTGTGCCGCCAGCTTTTAAGATAGACGCAGCACGATTTATTTCTTAAAAACATCTTTAAAAAGTTTTAAGTAATACATGCATTGAACCACAAAGAAATGAGTGTCAAACAACATTTCCTTTTTTGTGCCATATTATAAGGAACAAGTATAGGAACATATCTAAATTATGATCAGGAAATGAAATTTCATTCTGGTGTCAATTATTAGTTTCGTTCAGCTTAACGCGCGACCCAGGCCTATGTGTCTTATGCTGATGAATACGGGGCTACTTGGTAAATTAGTTTAGTTTTGGCTTTTGCTTTTCATTTTTATCTCAAATTTTATCTCAACATTGATGAAACTCGTCGATCATAAATTTAACAGGGTCCCTGTCCTATGAATAAATAAATCAAAAGGTCAAATCTATTGAGCTAGCCCCAAAATATTTTTTAGTTTTGTTATTATATTTAGTTTTTATTTTCATACTTTTAAGTCAACAAGTCGCACAACTTAATATTAAATTCAATTTCGTATAGCCTCTCATAGTATTTCTTCTTGGTATATCAATGGAACAACTAGATTTAAATGTTAGATGTACTTACTGTCTCGTCTCCTAAACTTTTTCATGCCACGACTAGTCATTACAAAATCCTTTAAAGCACATTGCGTCTCCAAACTATGCAGTCTTATTATGTAAATAATCTTTGTAGTCTTTGTGAAATTGTTGACATCATGTAAGCGTAATATTTGCTATTAAACATTTTTGTTTATTAAAATCTGGGTGTGTGAAGTAAAAATTAGAAATTTTGTAGAGTAATAAATATTAATATGGATAGTTAAATCTGCTCTGTCTTTAAAATTAAGGATCAGTCCACGAAGCGTGGCTTCGTAGATGAGCCGTCGACAAAGTACCATTTCGCTTGGGAATGTTACGAACATCGCGATATAACGACTGGCGATAAAACTCGATAAACGTTGCCACTGCTAACACGTGGCTGATAGAAATTATAATATTAGACCGAAAATACAATTAATTATTGATTTTTTAAACGAAATGGTTTTTGGTGAACTAATAAAAGTGCAGGTTTTTTGTCTCATTCTTTTTTAAGAGTTTAGTTTCTCAACCACACCTAGATAAACTGCTCTAAGAGCGAATTGAACTAAATGCGCCTAAGAAGCATATTGTATGCCATATTGTAAAGCATGTGATGTAATTTTCTTGGTAATCATTAATTATAATTTCGTATGTACTTTGTGGCGGTGTGGACATGATTTAGCGGAGTGAGGAACAGGCGATTGCGACTTGCGCTGCACTGCTCGCTGATCATTATAAATCTAAAAATGTTACGTCACAAGGAATCATCGACAGGTGTCCCGCTGAATCGCATCCACCCCGTAATGCCGATTACTTTATATCAATAATAAAAACTTAATTAGAAGATAAATCTATTATGAAGATGTCAGTTTCTCTTTTTTAAGTTTTGGCTTCATAACCTATGTTTTGATAACACGTTATAAAGTCAATGCTTTATTTAATATATTTTCTCATCCTGTAGTTTTACGATTTTAAAATAATATTTGTCAAGCACAAAATAATTCGTATAATGTTTATTGATTTCAATAGCATACATGTGTAATAGTTTAGGTCATAAGATATGAATTAGATGCAATAGTTGCACTAAATATTCGGTCATATAACTTTACATAAATAGCAGGTTCGGAATTTTTGAGGATATATATGTATAATCTCCCGAAACCAAGGGCCTATTACAATCGTCGTGTAATCGTTTAAGAGATATTTTCTTCTAAGGTCATACACACGTCTGACAAGTGTTTTGGGTGGAATTTGCATTGCGCAATCTTTTGCGAAAATTTTAAGAAAAAATTACGAATAAAGAGATTTACTGCCGATTTGACAAGAATACATACACATTGGTCTTAGTTTGCCTAATAGTTGCCCCAGCAATTTGTCAGATGTGCACAAGGGCCTTTAAATTTTTCTTGTGAAACATTATAGAACTTGATGTGTGATAAACCATTAATATTTAGTCAATATTGTAATGACGCGTTTCAGGCATATGCGACATTCTAGCTAAATATAATATTCGAACTCAAATATTAAATTAAGTGAAGTACAAATAGTCGGGATGGAGCTTGAACGTCGAGTGCATTAATTATGTATAATTGGATCTTATTCGGAACCTGTTCTCACTGATATGCGTTAATTAACACAGTCGTTTGCTAAAACATTCTATCTATAATTTAATGGCTAAAGTTTACAATAATAGAACTATTTATGTACTCGCAGTTATTTACAAAATTGGAAGAATTGGAAGTGTCGAAAGAGAATAAATCGGGTGAAACTAAAAAGTAACGATATCGTGCTAACCCAACATATGCGCAGATGTAGGCGAAGTTAAGTGACGTTTTTATTTTCCCTTCTTACTGTACTCTTAAGATTCGCACCGACTCCAGTACATCTCGATTAAAATTGTTGTTTAAGAGAAAATAGTATTATTGTAATCGTCCTTCGAACAATGAAACTTGTCAATTCCTTAGAAGAATGTCACCGGCGCGTGGAACGCTGTCTCACATTAGATACAGTAGTCTCACTTTATGTCAAGATTACACTAAATATCTCTGCTTTATAACATCTTATAGATTCGTAGTTATCTGTCGAAAGCTAATTTCTGTCTTGACAAAACTATTTAGTAATATTCTGGATACTTTCTGAAGGATCTCCAAGTCTGAGTAAAGTTTTTTAAAGAATTTACAGCATAGTATACTCATTAAGCTATTCGTGCACAAGTGCGTTTTATCGGACGATAATAACGCGCGCGTTATTACGATATCTATTTTGGTTTATAGTGCGTTTTTATCGCAGCAGTCTGAACTCGCTCGAGAGACGTAATACAATAATTACGAAAAGTAGATATCACAATGCGTTTTTATCGGCCGATAATAATGTGCCTGTGAGAGTAAGGCTTTACTTACGAGATCGCGGTGTATTTTTAGTATAACAACGCCATCTGGCGACATTTTAGGTTACGGTAAATATAATAGGCACTTGTAATAGATGGAAGTAAACACATGTCCCATGGAAGTTTCTGTTGTATCTCTAAGTATACATATTTTTAATGATTCACATTTTGCCTATTCATGTATAATATACAAATTACAAAAACTAATAGTCCGTGATTTTTCAACTTTATTATGTTCACATTTTTTTATTTGTTTGGTATTTATCCACAGGCGTGCAAAATTATTAATCACACGTTGAATATGTATTTCCAAGAGTAATCAAGGACATATTTAACTACATCGGTTTTAACTTTTTTTGAACCCTAAAACTACTGCTTAAACTTCTAATATGTTTTTATTTTTACTTACAAATAAATCTGTCATAAATGCAGGTCATAGAAAAAAATAGTATATTTTAGAATGAAAATTAAAAAAAAAATGGACCCAAAGCAAAAATATTGTATTTACGCAGTAGCATTCAATTTGAAGTTTTCCAAGATTTTGTTTGTGTTTTTAGTTTGTTTAACCATATTAGAAAAAAAATACATTTAATGCTATTAAATTAGTAACTTTGTAGTCATCATAATGGTCATCACAGGTCCTTTAGTCTCCACTGCAGGAGCACGACCTTCTCTGTACTGCGAGAGCCATACATTAGCCAGAGCAGTCAGAGGATTTGGCTTACACTCTCCACGCTGGCGAGACGGGTTGGAGAGGTCTCATTGATGTTTATAAGCTTTATTTAGCTTGTGTTTTCCAAGTCGCCTTTTATGACATCCACGGGAAGATTTGGAGTGATCCTAATCTTCTCTGCCGGGAACCACACGGCTTAGTAGTAACATACAATATTTTTTTTACACATTTCAAGTATAATGTTAGTAGAAAAAAGAATTTATCTGATGTACAATCAACAACAGGATTAGTTACCTATCACCAGCATGATTGCATCCATATTAGTTAACAATATTACTAGATCTGCTGTTGACTATATATATATATATATATATATATATATATATATATATATATATATATATATATTTATACATATATATATATATATATAATACAGATTTGATAGATCTTTTGCACGCCAGTGATAAATAAAGTGAATATTAAAAATCAAGACTCGAATAGAAGAGGAGCGCTTTGGTGCTAGTACAATCCATTATCTTCATTCTTATCTATATATTTTATTACAGTTTGTTTTGTGTTTTAAAGTTTGTGGTATGTTTTAGGGCACAAGATTTGACTAACTAAACGAGAGTTGGTTGTGTGAATCATAGCGTCCTATCTCATTGTACACAAATATACAAAATGGGTAAACAGAATAGCAAACTAAAGCCTGAGGTCTTAGAGGATCTGAAGCAGAACACTGAATTCTCAGGTAATAAATAAATGTAATTTTTTTTATAAATAAGAAATGTTAATTTTTCAGTTATGAATAAGACACTCATATTGGTAATTTTATATGTCCATTCTTGTAACTTAGTAGTGTTTTTTTAAACTCCGAGGGCAGTAAAATAAAGAATGTCTCACATAGCAGAAAAAATCTATCCGAGCCATAGATGAGGATTAATAAATGTGTGATGTGAGGCTGTTTTATCACGCCCGGCTAAACAAATTTTAAAATATCTGAGTTGAAGGAACGAGATGTGCTTAATTGGTCTTTTATATTGGTCAAATATATATGTATTTGCTATAAAATATCGTTGAGTTAGTATCCCGTAACACGAGTTTCGAACTTACTTTGAGACTAGCTCAATCTGTGTGATTTGTCCATATAATAATAATAAATAAATATATATAGGGACAAATCACACTGATTAACTTGGCCTTATATTTATAAAGAAAAATATTTTAACAGATGCAGAAATACAAGAATGGTACAAAGGATTTTTAAAAGATTGTCCCAGTGGACACTTGTCGGTGGAGGAGTTTAAGAAAATATACGGCAATTTCTTCCCGTACGGCGATGCTAGTAAGGTTGGTACAACAGTAATTTTTACTTGCAATCTTTTTACTTACAAACAAATAAAAATATTTAATGAATCTTAAGTGGTAAGCATCGCGGATATGTTGGTGCGATGACTTTAGCAAATCAAATCATTGACTAGGAGAAACGCACCGTATATTTTTTCTGTTCCGCAGAACACACATGGTGCGTTTTCCCGCAGTGGAAATGTAGTAGATTGTGCTACAAAGCGGTGAGATAGTATTTTTAATGCAGGGCGCTACGTTTAATCGAGCGTGAAACGTAGGATTCTACAGTAGAATCACTAGCATAGCGAGGGATTCAACGGTTGAATCCTGAGTGAAGCGAGAGGTTTATGTATGTCGCCCGACGTATAAATATTACCGCACCGTCGCACACTTTACTTTTTATCTCCTAATAGATGATATACGTAGGCCACTACGAACGCAAGTTTTGAGACATGCAAAAAGTAAATAATAGGTCATAAGCCTATAATTCTTAATATATTCTTTTATACAACCCTTTATGATTGTCTATATCAAGTTTCAAGAATCTAAGCCGGTCCTGGAAATTATTCCAGGTTTGCTGCGACTAGTAAAAAATGGCTTTTCGGTATTTAAGTAGAAAGTAGGCCAGTACTTCGGCACTTATAAAAAGTTTTGGATTTTATACTTATCTAGAAAAAACAGCTCACAAGTCTCACAACGCATTGTGGTTACAGTAAAACATCCACATCGTGAAATTCGTGTTATGGTTCTTATGAGAACGCTCACGATGCGTTGTGGCAATCACAGAAAGATCACCAAAAGTCTATCTCATTTGAATTTTGCGATGTGTGTGATGTTTGAAACTAAAACCGTTTACCAACAGTAGATTGGTCATTGGTCTATCAACCCTGGTTCAACATAATCTTTAAACCGTTAACTTTTTATCCAAAGGACATTTCGCCCAGTAACGTTTCGGCAATTTTGTTAGCGAAACGTCAAATAAGATAGGCTTTTGGCATTTCACATTGATGTGATGGGACTAATTGTAGTAACACCACACAACAATAACTTCTCCAAGGGGACTCTACGTGTTGGATCTGTATCCACAGGCAAGCCTTTCCAATGATCGAGGTGAAAAGACCTGTGAAAGGTGATACAAATAATAACATATTTCTACATTTAGATGCCGTGAACGATTGGAAGAAGAGGGTAACCGCTCTTCTTTTTATTTTCAGCCTATGTCAGGCCACAGCTGGACTAAAGACTCTCTATAAAGCGACGATTGCTCTTATCATTATCCAGGTCTTTTTTAATCTCCACTGCAGGAGCATGACCCTCTCTGTGCTACAGAGCCATACTTAGCCAGAGTAGCCATATGATTTGGCCTACACTCTCCAGGCTGACCAGATGGGATGGAGAGGTCTCATTGATGTTTATAAGCTTTATTTAGCTTGTATTTCCTAAGTTGTCTTGTACGACATCCACGGGAAGACGTCTATTATTCCTATTCTACTCTGCCGGGAACCTTACGGCACACGTGAAAATTGCTCATTATTTTCATAATCTGAATAATTTTAATAAAAAGTGACTTTAATTTCTGGTTTTCTTCATTAGTATCACTACATAAAATCACTTTTTCTGAATGTAAATGTTTGATTTCATGCAGTTGCTAAAAAAACAAAATCACTATATGTGACTAGATGGAAGAGTCTGTTTCTCCAGGATTGCATCATCAGATCTTGACTGAGTGACAATGGGACCAACTTGCATGTATATCTTTTCAAATAGGGAAGTTATCAGAGCGATCAGACATAAAAAAATTACCTAGGTACATTCGAATTTGAAGTCACTTAACAATAATAAATAATGAAAACCTCTTGATATAGTTTGCAGAGCATGTGTTCCGGACATTCGATGCAAACGGCGACGGGACGATAGACTTCCGGGAGTTCCTGTGTGCTCTCAGTGTGACGTCACGCGGGAAACTCGAACAGAAACTCAAGTGGGCCTTCTCCATGTACGACCTGGACGGCAACGGGTACATCTCGCGGCAGGAGATGCTCGAGATCGTCACTGTAAGTGTTAAACTATTCGTATATAATAGTAAAACAGTTTCGGCAATCGGCGTGACGTCACGCGGGGAACTAGCAGATATACAAGTGGGCTTTCTCCATATATGACCTGGTCGGTAATAGGTACATCTCGCGGCTCGAGATCGACACTGTAAGTGTAAAACGATTTTTTGTAGTAGTATAAAACAGTTTTGGGCAATAGGAGTGACGTCACGTGGAAAACTAGCAGATACTCAAGTGGCCCTTCTCCATGTATGACCTGGATGGCTGGGCTGGCACCGGGTACATCTTGCGGCAGGAGATGCTCGAGATCGTCACTGTAGTACTTTTTTACTTTACACTTGTAAATTTGAACATGAAGCAAGTCGATAAAGGGGTTGCTGAAATGTGGGACTGTAAGGCGAAGTTGATAATTTGGGGCGAGCTACTAGGTTTTTGTAAATTTATATTTAAAATAAAAATGTAACACCAAGTCGCAGTAAAAAATGTCAGTCAACAGTAAAAGTTTATTCTTTATCAAACCTGCTCCCTTATTTCTCTCCTGCCTGGACGGTAAGCCCGGTAGAAACCTGTGTGGGCTAGAGAGAAGATTAAATGTGTGATGTGAAATCGCATGGTAGCTTCTCATAGATCAGTGCGCAGGAGGGGCGCTGACTTTACCGTCATATTAAATAATGCACGTTATCCTCATTGTTGGGATAGGCCTATGTCCAGCAGTCCACTGCTGTATTACTTTATCAGCCGCATAACGTCCACGTTATGCGGCTGCAATGATGATGATGCTGATGATGATCCTCATTGTTATATGAGATACAAATATTATAGCGGACTACTCGTGCTGCCACCTGATTTTTTTTCATTAATATTTAAATTGTAAATTCCAGGCTATATACAAAATGGTAGGCTCCGTAATGAAGATGCCAGAGGATGAGTCTACGCCAGAAAAGCGAACCGACAAAATTTTCCGGCAGATGGACAGAAACAAAGATGGCAAACTTTCGCTCGAGGAGTTCATAGAGGGCGCCAAGAGTGACCCTTCCATCGTGAGGTTGCTTCAATGCGACCCCCAGTCACAGTGATACCCTAAATATTAATACTGAAAGTTGAAATTTAAGAACCTTTCTATCCACACTTATATGAAACTCTATTCCCTTAGTTACCGACGCCGCTATGTACGCACCACTGTCTTAACAGCAGCTGTGGAAACTTATATAACAGTTAAATACATTACACATGCAGTTATTCGTTTTATTACGACGATAATAATTACGAAATCAAACGTATTTGGTCGATTGTAGCGTCGGTATCTCAGGGAACAGAGTTTAAACCTAATGTAAAATATCACGTTATTTACCATGCTTGTAAGAGCTAGTGCGCGGCGTAAACTCTTGAGATTCGTCTATGGGCAGTTGTCCTGCTGTCTGGCTTACAATTATTACTATTGTTAAGTAAGTTACACTGATTTATTTTGTATTAGTGCACTGGATTGATATGCCTCTACAATAAATAGACAGATGCACAATATGTGCTCTTTAGGAGGTTCATTTATCAAAACATGGACCTGAAATCAGAACTTTAGTACATTTTAGAAGTGTTTACAAAAAGTAATTGTGGTTTTGTTACAAATTAAGATAAGTAACTATATTTGTATTTTTATGCACATGCCATCTGTTCCTAGGCAAATGATATAACATTATACTATTTTGACTGGTCCATGTACGTCCACTCTTTAATTAATTTTTCTCTTTAAATTATACTCCAAGTAGCTGCCATTCTTGTTCACTGTGACAGAAGCCATCAGAAATAAAAGTTACATGTGTTCAATCCAGCGTCCCAGTACAAATTTACATCAGAGAAGTTATAACAAAAAAATACTTTTTAATTTCGTTGTAAGTACAGTAATGATTTATGAACTTAGAGTACAGAATAAACAGCAATATTGTAATGTAAGAGTACTAAAAGACAATAGGTATAATAAGTGGAAAATATACCGGATTGTTGGTAATTGAGAGATGTTTATCAAATTTAATATTTCCTAATTACATAGATTTTAATATTTTTCCTTGTTATAGTAACAAGGGATTTGTGACTAGCAACATGCTTTAAAATACCAGTTATTTTTGATTAGTGAACCATTACGAACAACCTGCAATAACCGGTTAAAACTCGTACCGAGTTTTAAAATATGTTAAAAATATACGGACATATATTACTAAAACCTTTCATTGGTGTATCCAATAATGCGTTTTGGCTGGAGCGCCACATAACATCAACTACTCCAACGGGCATTTGGCTTCGTTTACAAACGCATATTATGTCCTGCAGTGGACTTATTGCGGCTAAAACATCGCTTATATATATTATCACATATATGGTAATCAAAATATAAACAAGAACGCTCGTCAGTGTTCGATTGATTTATATTTGTAATACCTTTGTAGAGTACAAAGTAGGTATTAAAGCTAACAGCCAGACATCAGGACAACTATGTATAACTACTATATGTATAGTGTTTTTACAGTTTCCCCAAGGTTGTAGTTAGGTTTAACATCCCTTTGATCCTTTGGATTACGCTGCGGCAGGGGACACCTGCTCACTCCATACGCTGTTGATATCCAAATATGACACATGATTGTTTATTATAAAGTTTAAAATGTTATTGTACCTATTTTGGCTGTTTTCTGAGACTGAGTAGATCGTTCGGTATGCTTACACGATTAGTTTTATGTTTTGTATTAAAGTGGCAATGTATCAAAATCTCTGACTTTGTGTCTATCTCTGACTCGGTGTGTTTCATAGAAACATGTCGCCAGATTGTATACGAATATATATATGCGTGTTCCGTACCTCCGTACAATGTTTTAAAAAGCTGAGAAAAACACGTTTCTTGTATGACCACCCTCTTTAATTTTTAACTTTATCTTATTCGAGTATTTGTTGTTATGGCAGCCAGTAATACATAATTGGTGAAAATTTCAAGTGGCTAGGCTATTATGGTTCAAGAGATCCTTTGACAGACGGACAGACAGCGGAGTCTCAGTAATAGGGTCTCGTTGGCACCCTTTGGGTACGGAACCCTAAAAGAACACCAGCTTAGTATTTCATCTAATGTAAAATTTAACAAAACGACATCTGGCGGCGCTGATTACCCTCGTCGATACAAAGCCACTTTGTTACATAATGACTGTTCTAAAATATTCTAAATAGCATTTTTTGCTCGTAATTATTATGACCTCTACGATAGTGCCTGCATGGGGCCACGACGGGCTCGTACGGTTTTTTAAATTTAGTGGCTGTGAATCGCAACTAAATGGTTTCAGATTCAATGTGTGCATATAGATAAATATTTTATGTCCTTAATTCTTATGCCGTAGGAAAAATAAAAAAAACGAAATATCGCTTTTTGCGACTTTTCGAGCATTCACGACGAATATTTTCGTTTTACAATAACTGATTTTCAAATTTTACTTATTGTAGTGTTAGCAAGTTGTTGTGATGAATCAGGTTTATGTATTATTAATAATATTGATAGCTAATAACATATATTTGTCGTTTATGTGTAATATTGATTATTAAATTATATACAATATTTGAGTGGATAGCATAAATCAGGCTAATTTATATCATAAAGCCGTTGAAAGGTCTAAATATTAGCTTTTAAGAAACAAGAATTTACAAACAATATCTTACACTTATTACGCCTGTATAAAGTGCCTCTAATTTTCGATCACAAGAACGCTTGCCTAGTATATAGATATACTGTTCCTTCATCCACATTCAGACACAAAGAAAATGCGTGTTAAATGTATCACGTCAATCCTAATCCTAACTAATATTATAAATGCAAAAAGTGAGTTTGTATATTTGTTTGTTTGTTTGTTTGTTACCTCTTCACGCTTTATCTACTGAACCAATCGTCTTGAAAATTCGCATACACATAGTTAGGAGTACTGAGAAGGATATAGAGTATCCTTTATCCCGAAAAAAGTAATGTTCCCGTGGGATTTGGAATACGCGAGCGATGTTCAAACATTTAGAAAAACAAAAGAGCTGATTGCGCATTATTATTTTGCCTTTTAACCCTTTAACCGCGAACCTCTGATTAATCCTACAAACATTTTCGTGCCCATTTCGCAAGCGTCGTATATATGCGACCAAAAACTATGTCTATTCACTATGCCTCGCGCTGGGGGCACGGCAATTGATATAAAGTTTCGCGGTGACAGGGTTAAACATTCCTAGTTGCATTCCCGACAGTGCCTAGCTTGATATTTTCTTATTCCAACGTTTCATTACATTGTAGATTATCCTTTTGCCATTTCTTTTGTATCTTGGACAAAACTTTTTACAATATGCGCTCAGAAATTAAATTCTACTGTGTATGAATGTAAATGATGACAACAAATATATCCCAGATAGATAAATTGGCGACCAAAAAGATGAAACCACAAAGTATTGTGCTTACAATCACAATATTACATTATTAATCTTTTTCTGTATTCTTGAACGTGAATATATAACATTTTTGGAATGGAATAAAGAAATAAACGAAGGTTCCTTCGGCATCACCCTCATACCCTATGTGCCGCCACCGTACACATAATAAATTGATTTTTTTTGCACTGCTGTGATTTATATTTTTTTATAAAAGTAGAATTTCAAAAATAGAGAAGTCAAGATCTAGGTAAAGATCTGCGATTGCACCGAACTAAAAAAAACAACCCTCTTTACTTTGTGGTGAGTCTATTATTAGGATTACTACATAATATATTCACCAAGCTTATATGCATCGTTGCTGTAAATTTATATTTAATAGATACCTAAGGTAATATCTGAGCCTTGATATACATAATCCAAATAAAATAATATGTGTTTACTCCTAGAATATTAATTTTATCGAAGTAGTATAGTGTAGTGTAAAGACATTTGTTCAAATTAAGCAATATTACCTATGCTCGTGTAAGAATGCCACGTTTCACTCAATAAGTCTCAAATGCAGCCAATGCGTCTTATATTTGAAATTATATTCGTGTCCTTCCTTACTACGTATAATTATAAAAGATAGCCTTATACAATAGACTTGCCCGTAGATATATTGTCCTCAATATAAACATCCCATCGATTCTAAATTTTTGCTTATATACAATACTTATATGAATCTACACTAAACATTGTGTGCATGCCGTGTCATGATTAAATTATCTATGTATCAAATATACATTTAGTTTCTCGTGTGATAGTGGGACCCGACATAGCTGCCGAAGTTACGTGGTGTTAAATCGGCTTGTTTCGTAGCAGAAAACAAGGTAAGCCGATTTATTACTGTTTTGTCATTTCGCAATTATCGGTCGGGCGTAACTTCGAACTTTGTGAAAAAAATTACGTGTCATGCTTGAATCGGTCTTCAAGATCTTTGTAGTAGGTAATTCCAAATTCGCTGAAAGGCTTCATATGTCATACTACGTTGACGTAAACTTCGCAGATATGTCAGTTCTTTGAATCTATGCATGCATTTTAATGCGTTTTAGTATGTGGTATTTTTTCTGAATTTTTTTATTGTAGTAGCGTAGCCGCGGCTGGTTGCTAGTCAAAAATACCTGTTCAATATTGCAAGCACAGTTGAATCGTGATCTCTTGGGTAGATACCGCTATAGATGTCGCTGTATACATCTATAAACCGTCCTCGTTAGATGTCGCTTTGAGCAAAATCGATAGCTTGATATGCCATTTGTCGCCGTTAGATGGTGTAATATACACAAAAAAAGTTTACAACGCCGATACTTAGAAATACGCTTAAAAAGTTTTTGAATTACCAGTACCAGGCCAGGCAGAATTTCGTATAAAAATTACAATTTACTTAATTTTATTTTGTAGAATCATCTAAATTACGCAACCGAAATTAGACTTATTTCAGCGTGCTGTGGAAAGACGGTACTCTTAAATCAAATCATACTAGATAATCATACATAAAACAAATCATAGTAACTATAGGCCATCAGTAGCGGCACCTACCACACGAGATTTCAGCTTTCTTCTAACTGCTAGCTTCCACCGGCGTTTAAACATCATTAATAATATACTGATAAATCAGGTTGTTGCGTTCGTTTGCAAACATTTTTTACGTGCGCGGGTTCAAGTTTTTTACCACCAGATGGCAGCAATGTTTTATTTGGATGTTTATCCTCTTATTTTAAAAAAATACATATATTATATCAAACGTTTACAAACCTATTTTAGATAAAATATATTTTGGTTCATCCTTAATATGTCCAATATTGAAATAGGTACCTAACCCAGCGTTTGATATTTTTTTATGAATAGGAGAGCTAGACAGCTCTAGCTTTTGTCGTTCATGACTGACAATAATTTAAATACACATATAAATAAACATAATAATTATAAGCAAACCCAAACTGAACCCCTTGACTCCCCGCCAAAAACTCCACAAAATCTGACAGTGGTTCAATCAATCATATGTCAGTTTCGGCGGTCACGCCCAATGATTTCGGTAGTCAGGAGTCAGGCTTGGTAGATTTTTGTTTGGTTATGAGAGCAAAACCAAAAAAAAGTCGATGCTGCTATCTGGTACTAATTGTTTATACAAGCTTCGGTCTCTAGCGATGCTAGCATTGAAAAGACAGCATATCTTTAGCACAATAAGAAGACAACACGCTACAAATGATACAGACGAATATACAAAGTAATCATAATTTATACTATACGTTTACTATGATCTATTCGATAGCTGATATTATTAAGGTTTAGTTTTAAACAAAGACGAATATATAATATCATTTGTAGTCCTCAAGTCAGCCTAAGTATTATTCGATTATTTTGTTGTGCTAATATTGATCGGTAAGGTTTTTCATATGGTTAGTGTTAAATGTTAAATTGACTGCTGATTAACGTCTTATCTCGTAATCCAAAACAACTTTCTTATAATATTATTTTCTATAAAAAATATCACTAAAATTCGAATATTTATTAACTATTTGCTTAATTTCAATGTATAATACCTATTTACTTAAAATAATAAAAGAAAAACATACAGTCACAAATTTTCTAGCACTCATTCATAAACTGCAGTAAATTAAGAAAATTATATTTTGACGAAAAGACAAGAAAGGTATTATGAGATGAGACAAACAAATTTGCGGTCGTATCAGCTTCCTTTTGACGTTGGTATAACGTGGTCGGGTCAGAGTAAAGTCGATTTATATTGGTTTACACTTTTATGGTACATTGGTGAAACAGAATTTAGGTGTTTCGTTATAATCATATAGGATTGTAAAGCCCGAAATTCAGGGCTGCAAATTCATGCTGACCGTTTGAGTGACAATTGACGAAATAAGAGTTCCAAAAAGCTAACACTAGATGGCAACACTGAGGCTTTGAGCAGGGTCTTTACTCCAAAAACTGCACGATATTAACACGTTGCTTTGTGTCCGTGTTGCAGTCTCAAACAATATTGATGAACGATGATACATACTTTCGTTTACGTTGTGATGGTAGTGTTTTTTTTTGGAGTAAGTCCCATCTTTTAGACGAAACAGTGCTGTCCCATGGTGGTATGTATAGGAAAACTCTGCTAAAGATTGGCCATTCGGTGCTTTATGTCATTACATTTATTCCACATAATATGTATTTATTCCTAGCTATAGCTCGTTGAATTTGCTGGATGAATTTTGCATAAACTGAATAGAGAATTATTCTTTTATGATATTTTGTTAATGATTGGATGCGTTTTGAGACGCTTTATGTCCTCTGTTAATTTGACATTCGATATATAATATTCAAGCTTGAAAAATTCATGCTGATGCTTAGGGTGTGCTTCTGGTTTAAAAAAGGCCGCGTCGGTTTTAAAAATGTATTAAGTATAGCAATATTTGTTTAACATTGACAAAGACATATAATAGCGCTTAGCTAAAAATGTCAATGCGAAGTTACGGCAAAAGTTAGTGTTGCCCTATTGACGCCAGTACGAGGAGTTAGTAGTTTTTTAGACCGTTCTATTCTTATGACTAAGCATTAAGCAATATACAGGCTGACTTTTTATCCACCTGCTAAATTTTTGGATCCAGTTCAGTCCATGATACTGAACTACTTTCTATAAATAAAAGTTATTAAATATCGATAAAAAAAAATTGTCCTTCCATACAAAATCCGTTCGGCTGAGCGCTGATTTGTTTGGAAGCACGAAAAATTTGTATTGATTTTCAAAATTTTTTTTTTATAGAAAGTAGTACCGTATCATGGTCTGAACTTGCTCCAAAAATTTTGCAGGTGGATAAAAGTCAGCCTGTAGGTATATATGTTGATAACGTTGTAGATTTAGAACCTGTACACATCAGGATGAATGATGGTTAACTTTGCTTTACCAGTTAAAGACTGCGCTTACAGGCGTGCGCGTTTTTCGACCGTATCAATGTCGCGTACGTCGCAGCTTTCACGCTATGACAACGCGGCGAGATCGTCGCATTGTAGACGCGCCGCACGCTCAAAAATCGCGCTCTCCTAATGTGAAAGTAACCGAAAGTGTTGACGTGCTGTCTTATATTTGATTTCTCGAAGCGATTTTACAGTACTTTCGGCACTGAATGTTCAGACAAAAAGTTGCGAACACTTGAAAATATGCTGTGTACACAGCACCTTTTTTGTCGATTATTTCCTGCATGCTTTCTGTATTTGGTGCGGACATTCCGCCCGTCGAAAATGTAAAACATTCCGCCGAATTGTCAGCCAAGTAAAAAAAATCGGCAGTCAATCGTGAATTATTTATCTTTGAACACCATTCCTTGGTCTTGAGATGGATCTTGGTGCTGTTATCAAGTCGGTGAGATATTTTGAAAAATAAATTTACTTAAATTAAATTATTGCAAAATTGCAAACAAATACAAGTAACATGCAACAAAACGCTGTCGATTTTCGAATCTAAGAAATTTCACTGAGCAATGGTTAAAATTACTAGTCCTGGTGTGTATGTGCTTCTTTATCGTCTCATATTCTAAACGTAGAATGGTCAAATATTCTATGTCACAATGGCAGCTGAAGCAATATATCTAATTAAGCCTCAAATAAATGTAGCTTCATTAGTACCATTTTAATTTTAGGATTTCGATAAAATATGTTGTAAAGGTCCTAAGCTGTTTACTTACTTACCTTCCTCAGATTCAACGATGAATTTTTGATTAAAAAAAAATAAAAACGAATAAATATTCGTAAAATAAAAATAAAAATCCAATTTGCATTGAAATAACTATTAGAGCCGCCTGCCTTCGCGAGATAGAATAACTGTATCAAACTAGTCTTTCTTGAGTTGGACGATGGCTTTTTGCTTCATGATGAACATCATTGCAGGTAACGTGACGATATGTCCAAGTTTTTAGAGAGTGGATACGAAAGCTAAAGGTTTTTAGGTGGTTGGTTTAATGCGCGTATGATTTAGATATCCAGTCTAATTTCCCTGTAACTGCTTGCAATTGCCACAGATTCTACACTTTACCGGTTGGTATAGTTTTTTGAATAACGGACTCAGATTTTTTTTAATGGTCTGCATGGAAATACTGACAGATGGAAAATTTTAAGGGACTATTGCTTGAGAATATGTTATCAGTTTTTCTTTAAATCACCAGCGCTTGTTAATATGGTGATATCACTACGTATATTCGGCTAGGAAGTTCATCGATTATAATTTAAATTATGTAAGTAGTATGGGTAACCATCACAAATATAACTAAGATTTTTGTAAACACATTTAATTTAGTTTAAAATTGAAGAACTTTGAGCGCAAATTTCAAGAAAAGACATGAATTTAGTGAGAAACAAAGCGGTCAAATTCAGATTTTTCGCTTATTTTATTCAAAAAAAGTTTTTCGTATTGATATTGGTGAAGTTATTTTCTTATTAATGTTACCTGATTTTTATAATGTGCTACCGCTTCCTGTCTTTTTCGGTTCCTAGTCGCATATTAGTGGTCATTGTAATTATAAATTTATATGATATCGGCTATAAGACTTGACGAAGTTTATACCGTAACATATACGTCCTCCTTATGGGCCAGGTAATAACGAAGAGTTTACATGTTTCTGTGAAAAGTATCTTCTATAACATTAGGTAGCACGACGATAACATTGCGTCGATTTTCTTGGCTTTGAAGCCGATGTCTAAGTCTCTATGTTGTTACGTCATAATATACCTAATTAACTGTTGAACTTCCCCTCAGGCAAGTTCGATAAGCCATTAATTAACAATCCACAATATATTTAACGAGCTACCCGATCACAATTTTATTTTATTGTCTTAAGTATTTCCTGCATCTAAAAACCTTATCCAGGTGTCTATTTTAGTCTGTAATCTGATTTAATTTCATATATATACTTATTGTACCTACTAGGGGATATTTTGTCCATTTTACTAATATGTTTTGTGGCATTCATTTGTTTTAACATTGTTTATCATAAATGTTTTTTTAGTACGCTTTAATTTTTGTTCTCATAGTTTTTTAGGGTTTATTTTATACAGGCTTATTATTATTTAATTTTGGTATATTTGGACGAATTCTCAATTAATATACAATGTGTATGAATTTTATTATTTATCTACTTTCATTTCGCTTGTTAGCTAGCTAGTACTATGAACAGTATATTGAATCAAATGCACAATTAATTGTTTTCGCACAACTAAGTACTTTATTGACGTGTTTAATGTATGCTTCGGAGTTTTGACTAACATTATAATGTTTATATTGTGGAATTGATTGAATATTGAATCTTTTTTCTTAGTACAATTTGCAGATTATTTGTAATTATATGATATAATTAATTCATATGTTTGTATTTATTAAATGAATATAACTTGTTTATTGGAATTAAGAAAGCTGTAAAGTTTACGGTCTATTAAGTATTTTACACATGTTTTAAAACGCGCGTTCTCTTAATGAAACCATTGATACGCGTTCTATGGACGTGGCTCGACGCGCATTTTAAAAAGCATATAAATTATGTGTAATATCCTACCAGTATGTTAATAAACCGCGCTGTATTGGGCATAAACTGTGGTACTAAATGTACTATGATAATGTCCTTATTACAGATTAAAATAATTATGGTGGCGCTAAAATTTTCGGTTTGCAAACGTGCTGGTCTGGGTATCGACCCTTACATTGACTAGTCACTGCGATGTAAGACTCTGTCTCTCCTTCGATGTCCGTAGTAAGTATAACATATCTCAGAGCTGTGCTCTGAAAGCTTACTGTCGTACCTTGTCTGACAACCTCTGCAATAAATCTTTTCTAAAAATCTCGATGTTGAATTGTAAAAAAGATCAATATTTTTAATATATCATTTTGAATTTATGTACAGATTGTTAGGTGTTCATTCATATTTTAAGAGTATTTGACGTTTGTTCGGGGAAGTTTATAGTTCCCCACTTCTCTTACCCCTTTGACAGGCTTGGTCATGTAGTGTCTGTATCTGCAACATTTCCCAGTGTTTCTAAATATGATTCCAATAACTATAGGTGCCTCCTATACAGAGACGAATGAATAACAATAAATATGATCTAAACATTCAGCATAGATCTAAACAGAATCTCAGACACGACAAATGTCATGATAATTTTTTTTTAGTAATTCATTTCATATACGTTTCTGTGCAGTTAATTCTACAATCGGTTAATTATATATGTTACTAATTACTTACAGGCTGAACTTTTCTATTGATTAGCGGATGGGGTGATTCGCATACTGAGTTATAAATACCTATGTAAATATTTCAAGTTAGTGCTGAACGCAATAGTTTTAGATAGGACGTTTTCTTCCGAAGGGATGTCTATTTAGTTTGCTTCATCCCTTTAATTGGCGACGTGTACGACTGACGCTCGGTCGGTCGCCGAGTCAAGCCGCACAGAGCGGCAACGTCGCCCGCCCCAATTCGAGCTTCCAGCTGCAAAGCGTAGAAAGATTCGCGCCAGGCATAACACCAAATTTTGAGGTCTACTTTTGGATATGAAATGTCATTAATTGTACCATTTTTTCCACATGCAAAATCCTATGAAATGTCGTATTCAAAAATTAACCTCTTGTATAAAATTATAATTGCTTAGATAAATAGTTTCTATTGAACGTAAACGAATCACCCGCTACGTCCTGCCTAGATAGAATTATACATAATGTTAGATAGGATTCTGTTTTAATTTACAAATGTTTCCGATGTTCTTAGTGAGTTTACTAAATTAACGATTCACTGCAGATTGATTTTTTTACGGTCTTCCAGTATTATAAGCAGTAGACGACTAAACTACGAAAAATAAATTGGCCTTTACGAAGCAACATTATTAATATTTGAGGGGTAAATCTAGAGGTTTTAGTGCACCTTACTAGTTTATGGCTAGCATTATATGGGTGCTAATTTTTACATACATAATGAACTAGTTCGCTTCATATTATCTAGATGAGAGCGCTGCGTGACTGTAAATCTTTCGACCGCGGGACGCTCTGCCTTGTCAGAAAAATCGTAAAGAAACCGACATGTCGGCGTGTACTGACAGTATATTATTGTATTACGAATTACGAGTACATCTTTGCCCTCAACATCACGTTTATCCCTACACGTAGTTAGCCACGTTTTGCTCTTTCCCACTAAGTATATGCTTAAGAAGCCTACTTCCTTAATTTTTATTTTCACTATTTAATATCGTCACTGAAATAATCTATGGTGCATAAAATGACCTATGAGATTAAAGAATTGTTAGATAATAAATCTCTATTACTTTTTTGTAAGTATCACAGTTAGAATAAAATTATTTGATACGTAAAAATGTACGCTGTCTAGAGTACATCAGTAAAACACAGGGTGCTATTGATTCGGGCGGTGTACGGGCTCCTCTAGTGTCTGGAGCTGGCAACCTTCCTTTTGTCTGATAGCTGTGAACCACGACACCCAAATCTGCATAATTCGTTCGACGCGAATGTCGGATTTGGTCGTGATGAAAATATTGACATTGCAGGAAATTGGGCTCTGAACGTAAAGTTTTTGGCATTGAAGTAACATATTAAATTAACTTATTTATACATATGTGTATGAATATTCGGATTAGACAAATAGGTCTCAAAATCGCAGTTGGAAAATTGTCGCGGGATCAGCTCACAAAAACTTCCAAGGACCAAATGTAAAAGAGTTGTAGCACTAAGTAACAAGTCGGTACTCGGTATCTACCTACCGGATGGTATGCGTACTTACATTCGATTTTATTCACTGACTTATTGTTGTGTGTCACATATCAATTCGCTTATAACATGTCTCGGTGTAAACGTTTTGAAAGTTACACTTATCGTGTCTTGAATACTACTTTATTGTAAAGTACACTTACACGGTTCAAATTTGATCTTTGATAGCACCCTGTCCTTATAATGGTACCAATGGTTAATGTTGAATATAATATACTTACTGAAACTTGAACTTTAATCTTCCCATGCTTTACTTGAAATTCTAGCGTATATGTGATTTCGATATCCAAACACCGTGTCTAAAGATGATTAATGCTACGAATTATTTATTAAAAATATCCCTGTGTATTGATTGTCAATTTAATAAATAATTGGTAGCAATGGCATAGTGGGCGTGATATTCGCCACTGTACGGGAAGTACAATGATATTTGTCTTGACAACTTGAATTCTGTGTAGTCAATTTGTGATTCCTAACATAATTTTCTTTGAAATCGACCTTCTAGTTCTGATACTCTGTTTTAGATTAAAATTATTATATCTATTTATTAAATCTTTCTTCTCTCAAGTGTGGTTTTTTTATTGTCCCTGATCCCCATCACACAGGAGCTCGATGGCATGGCAGCCCCCTTAAATATTATTAGCGTGCTTCTTCGGTAGGACATATAGAATCAAATTAAATTCTACTATATCTTTATTATTGTAGGATATTTATGTTATCTCTTAATGTTTAGTAATATATGTACATACGAGTAGTCACTTTGTTATTTGATTTTACAACAACTGTTGACCTCAAATTGTTTAGAAGCGCCAACAAACTGCATTGTAGCATTTTCTCCAAAGACGTTAAGTATTAAATAAATTAAAAATATGTATGTGTATGTGGTTCAAGCTAGCATATATCGTTATGGGTATCATTGAATTAAGAATGATGTCATGTCATCTAAATAAAAGTTTAATATGTGCCCAATGAGTTAACAAACTACAATCACGCATATTACAGCACTACTTGTGACAAAGTACCTAAACACCTATAGACAATGGTCGAACAAAATATAGGTACTTACTAAAACTACTATTGTTTTAAGGGATCCACCCTTAAAGTCAGTCCATGATACTGAACAACTTTTCCCAAAAAACATATCGAAATGAAATATGAATAATATTTTTTGGTATCCTTTCCATACAAACTCAGATCAGCTGATCGAATTTCAGTAAGTACTTATGGTATATTTTGTTAGACTTTATATGAGTAGAATATTCAACACACAATAACTCCGCCTATTTCAGTAGGTAGGTACTTATTGTTCCGCTCCATTGCCTCGCTCTTTCGAGATTTCGCAAAATAGATACAAAGGTACAGGTCGCGCCAAACTTCTAGATCGCTCTAAAGTTGAGGCGATTCGCGTCGCAGTAGTAAAATACAGATACCCATAGCAGATAGAATTTGCTTTATTTTTGTTTATTGTGTATATATATCATATCTACATTCTTACAATCATTCTGAAAAAAATATTATTGTGGTAAATATTCTATCCCTGTTTATAACCTGAGTTAGGCAACTTCAGAGCGATCTAGAAGTTTGGCGCGACTTGTACAAGTATAAACCGTATAAATCAGAAGAACCCTTTTGTAAAAACCCACAGTCCTACAATCTAAAGCAGACATTCGGCAAGTAACCAGTTCGTCCCGCTAGGTAGCGCTATGAGAAATTTAAAATAAATTAGTTATATTACAATCGTAGGATTTGTAGGTTAGTTTTATGTTATACATATAAATATCAAGCATATATCTAACAAACCTCAAGTCTAATTGGGCTCAGTATTAGTAACAATAAATATAAACTGAATGACTACTCGTAATAGGGTAATAGGTAATACGACAATTGAAAATCACTCTTAGTTAAAGACCTCCGTGGTGTAATGGTCAACAAGCTAGTCCGCCAATCTGGAGGTTCTGGGTTCGATCCTCAGCCAGGGCTTGTTGGAAATTGGTCGTTTTCAAATTTTCCTGGGTCTTGGGTGTTTATCTATATATAGTAACGTACGAAATAAATTTTTTGACCATTGACTTTATTCCACCTATTTCTTCTGATTCTATGAATTTCTGCGTAGCATTTTCAATAAACATATTAAATATTGTTGGCATCGACATGAATAAGTACATAGATCTCGTTGATTGTTGGTGACAATGGGCATCCCTGCCTAACTCTGTTGTATTTTGGCAGTATTACTTTCGTTTCCTACTTGGAAGACTGTTTGCTGATTTTTGTGTAGTTGATATATTATCCTTATAATATTTACATGCATAAATACATATAACATTACTCATATACTATGTATAAGTATATATCTTACATACATATCCAATAATATAACAGACAAGTACTTAATTCAGTCACAGTAGTGTGACGCAACCAGAAAGGACTGATAACTTAATTTTAAATGAATTCAGTGCAGTTGCTATCTTTACATCAGTAGGAAGCGAGTTCCAAAGCCTTGCCGCCAAGACTATAAATGATTTGGAGTACGACTGTGACGAATGCGGTGGAATGTCCAGAGCGAGGTTGCCGCCTGAGCGCAAACGGCTATCCACATTCCAAAAATTAAATTTGCAATGAAGGTAATCAGGGAAAGAAGGATTAAAAAGGGCGTTGAAGATGAGGCAGAGAATATAGATATTGCGACGTATCCTAACAGGTAACCAAATATGCCACGTCTGCATAATTAAGAATAGGAATTAATAAAGAACGTGTCGATAGTACTTTTGTGCTTATTGGGAGAAAATTTTACCTCAGAGAGTGCATGCCTACAAACATTCTGCGACTTACCTCATTAATTTGGGCAGACCATGACAAAGTTTCATCAAAAATTATTCCCATGTTTTTATTTCGGACTGCTTCCGGAGTACGAACGAACTCACAATAAAAGTCCTACTAACAGACGTGCGAAGCTCGCCCATCTAGGTTCTACCAGGCCCGTGTCACTCCCCGTTTAGGTATCGAAAATGTACCTACATTATTACTATGCGCGCAGGCGGCCCCTCCGGGTGGTGTAAATTCAGTTATAAGAATCGTTTGTCTAGAGTAATAAGAATGAAATTGGCTTGCAATGGATGTCTAAGTATTTATACGGAAAGGTGCTGAGTTCTGACGTGAGCTAAATTAATCCATATCGCTAGCCACATTGAGTAGATATTTCTTTGAATTTCTTTGCTGAGTGAGACTTCTGTACGTTAGTATTATTTATTCTGTGGTTCTACGTAGCTAATCGCGTGCTCCGTGTACCATCGAGCTTGAACGACTAGATTCATATAAGTATCAAGTAGACTAGACATTTTTCTTAGAACCGCTAGACTCAGATCATCCTATCTGACCATTATTAGACCAAGAAATTGATGTTTTTTTTTATTCCTGTACCGGTTTAAAACCTAGTCGATGTTGGTTTTGTGGACAATGGCTATAAACTGTGGCTAAGTCAGCTTTAGACCTAGCGATTCGATCCTAGCGAATGGTGGTAGGTACCTACCTTGGGTGTTTTAAGGTAGGTAAATTTATTTAGTTTTAAACTTATCAAAGACAAGGTCGCGAGGTCCACAGCTCAAAACATACATACTTATCGAAAGATACATCTTGAAAATATGACACCAGAACGGTTGCTTAAATATACATACTTTTTCGAGAAATAAGCTTTCAAATGAGGACTGCACTGGCGTTCGTGCATTGCTTTACCTAATTAATCATGTGACTTTAAAACTTATTTTATTAATCAACCCAAAATGCCTAAGAATGGTGACGTTTTTCGAGTAAAGTTAAGAGTATGTACCTACATACCTACATGTAAAAGATCATGTGATACATTTTATACAAAGCTCACGCACACTGTGATTATGAACAGATAGCCTGAGAAAAAAACTAATTATAACTTATCTAATGAACAAGATAAGTATTCGTTTAAAATACTAAAACCCGACTACGGGAAAATTCTTACTTAAAAGTATGAATTAACTAATTAATGCAAGCTCTGCAGCCATTTAAAATATGCTTATTTCAACCTTTTATTTGATACCCCACACGATATAGAACCATTTTTTTTAAACGCATACCGTTTTATGTGTTTACATTCATCTTAATAGCAACGACGGTGTGCGGGAAGGGCAACGGTCGTATCAGTGGAAGAAAAAAAAATTACAAGAATAACTATTTTTTTCTCGTGGTTTTGTGTTCTAAGTTAGTGATCTGATTCCAAGATTATATAGCAAGGAATGCAAAATCAATCCGTATAAGGACCTATCTATATTTACATAGGTATGTGTGTACATAACTACTTACTAATCTCATCTTCACGGCATAAACAGAGACACACCCATAAGAGTCACCTTACCGTAGACAGAATCAGAGTTTCTAGTCTACCAACTACCAACGACGTAAGACGACTTTAAATGAATTGCATATATATATATATATATAGGTTATAATTGGTTTTCACAGTTAAAATATGAACTTGAAAGAAAATATAGTGTATTTTGATTGTGAAAACCAATTATAATACTAGATATATGCAATTTCTTTAAAGTTACAAATTTTAATCTGACATGTCGTTTTTAAAATAAAACGTAGACTACGTTTGTATGGGGAAAGTGTAAGGGGATTCTTAACGCGGTAATTTCATTTTTAATCAATTTTATTTGACTCACTAATTACTTCATTACCTATTTGTATAAATAATGTTATTTGTTGGCAATAATTTTTTGAGACAACTAAAATAAGGTGCATCCGCCCCTTCATTGCCCCAGGGCCTCCAGACCTCTAAATCCGGCCCTGAGTCCGCCACTTCGCAGGTTCTGGCATCTGGTTCGATCCCAAACCAGGGCAAGTTCGAAAATGGCCTTTTTTAAATTGTATCGTTCAGTTAGTATCCCATAAACAAGTTTCAACTTAGTTTGGGTTTTGTCCCTATATATTTATTAATTCATTCTTTTACTCGTATATTAAAGTTGCTTCTCGCCGTCTGTGCCTCTGTATGTATGTATGTACGCTTAGATCTTTTAAACTAAACAACGGATTTTAATGCGGTTTTCACCAATAGATAGAGTGATTTAAGGGGAGGTTTTATACATACATCACATACCCATGCGAAGCCAGGGCGTGTTAGTAACAAATAAAACCTAATCTCTCTATTAAGGAGGAAGCGATAATTCCCTCGAGACAGACAAAGCAAATTTCGGTCGTCGCGCGTCCTATCAGTTAGTGACGACAACGAAATTATACTACAAATTGATTTAATCCACGCGCACTATAGGTGGCCATGCTCTAAATTGCGTATTTAAATAAGTACCTATACGTATAAGTACATACGAGTCTATAGAGTAGTTCTGTATGGTGTACTATGCGTGAGGTGGGTCCAAAGGGGACGTGAGGAGGCAGGGGGCCGCCCCCCGAGCCTTCACAACGGCCCCAGGGCGCTGGTCGCGCCAAGAGAAAGTATCCTAGTAGGGGGGAGGCTAGTATTGTCAAGCCAATATATAACTATAGCTTTAAACTATATATCGGGCCCACACTATAGCAGAGCCTATTTACATACGTATATTTAAGTTTATCTATTATGCAGCATAGGGAATTGAGCAGAAATCAGGGACAGGCACTTGTGAATTTGTCTACATTGAAGGCGGAATCGGAGAATGTTATATTGATTTCTATTTGTATGGTTAATATTTGTATGGTTGTACCTATTTGGGTACTATTGGTACTTATTTTAAATATGAAGGAACAAGTGTAGGGAGTAAGTACCTATAGTAAGTATTATAATCAAGTCGGGATTATAGTGATTCAATTCCCTGGCTGGGAACTGAATCACCTCACCCGGCACTGTAGTTCCGGGGTATGAGCTTCACTTACCAATGTCATAGAAAAAAATATGTACAATAACACCTTCCTCTATGCCACTCATCATCATCCGAGCGTATTCCCGGTTGCATCCTCAGCGGTAACGCTTCAGAGCCTGGGGTTGGCTACCTCAACTAGGTGTTTGACGAGGTTACCGGTTTTTAAGCAAACGCTAGATGGCATTCGGGACCCACAGCTTTACGTGTCTTCCGAAGCACGGAATCATCTTTCTTTTCGAATAATTAGGTGTCTCAGGCCTGCAATATCCTAACATGACTGGAATCAACTTTTAACAAATAAAAGTAGGTATGTTTTCCAGTTGGATTTAAACCCACGACCTCCGGATTACAAGGCAAACGCCTTGACCACTGGACCACGAAAGCAGACCTTCCTCTATACCACTGTCTACCAATAACTTAACAAAAAGTGTGTGTATGTAAAACTATACGATTGAAACTGAAAAACAGTAAACCAGTTTTCCGACTCAATTTGTTTGATAGTTTGATACACAATGATCACCAACATAGATATACCTAACAATTATAATCGGCACGTCACATAGTACCTACCCTAATAAAATAACTAGGAAAAAGTCGCGGTAGGTCAAGAGCCCACCCTACTCACGCAGTGTTTACGACATATTATTTTGGTCATTCACTTTGTTAATAATAGATAATTCCAGCATTATACACGTCTAAAAAAGAGAAGCTTTTGCCCAGCAGTGGGTTGATGTGACTTTTTCCTTGCGAGATAAACAGACATAATCGAAATGGTAATGGATATACTTATTATACAATTAGTTTACATTCGTTAATGTGAGCTCTCTCACATTAACGAATGTAAATATTCAATAAGCCCTTTGGCTTATTGAATCTGAGTGTATCTTAATTACCTATGGTAAAAAATATTCTACTTTATTTTCAATAGTATTTCTAGAATGGATGCGCCTACATAAGATAGGTATATGAGTTATAAAGTAATGATACAAAACTGAGACCGAGGATTGTTTAACCTACTTCGTTTTGGTACCTAGTGGGCCTCTTCTCGCTTTCCTTCGCAATACCACGGAGTATGTACATACGCAGACTAAGCTTTACACAAAAATAAGACAAAAGAAGTTAACAACAGTTTAGCTAAATAGGTACTTTTTGTTTTAATTTTCATGTTTTGTTTACATTTGACATATTATAGGTAAGTACCTACTATAATTTCCAAAGATTTTCACAAATATAACAAAATTAAAATAGCATCCCGATATCATTTAAATGATTATGGGGTTGAATTAGGGGTTTCTACTAATTTAACAATAAAAAAATATGATGAAGAAAACTTTCTATGAATAATGATTAACACAATGTATACCTACTGATGATTTTCAACCTCCTGTAATCAATATAAATCCTTTCCTATTTATTATATAATATTTTGTTTCTGGTGTTCGTCAAAATGAAAAACGATTAGACATGTTTTGAATTCACATAGGAGACCCTAATATTATTAATACGAAAGTTTGTATTGAACTATGGATGTTTGTTTCGCTTTTACGCCAAAACTTATTAAAAATTTGATCACGCGGGTAACGCTGCGGGCATTAGCTAGTACTCTATATGCGAAATAAATAATATATTCTGTTACTCTTATATTAAAACCATCCATATCAGCTGAAAAATTCTTACCAAAAATCTACCAAATAATCTAATTTAATACTAATGTCATCGCCTGCTACGGCGAGTGCGGAGGGGGTTTTGTTAGAAATAAGTGAATTGTTTCAATAAAATAAATTCGCAAAAAAAATCTTACTGTTTTGTGTACTATTTTTAATTAGTGATTTGAATCACTAATAGTACACAAAACAGTAAGATTTTCATTTGCAAATTTATTTTATCAAAAAAATCCCAAAGATTTCAATATAGCTAATCAAAATCAAAGTGCAAAATCAACCTGTTTATTATATGCTCTAAAGTGTATCTACTCTGTAACATACTTAGTTTCAAACTTCGTAAATCTTTATTTATTGTTGACTTCGTTGCAGTAAGTTATGACTAAAATATTTCTTCATCATCATCATTTTTTAATCTCCACTGCAGGTGCACGATGTACCAGAGCCATTATTAGCCAGAGCAGTCCCTACTCGCCAGACGAGCTTTGTCACTTTCCAAAGATAGGTACCTAATACAATGTTGCCTATTACAATAAAACATAAAAAGCTTGTAAACGAGTGACTATTGGGGGGGAATTATATTCAAAGGGGGGGGGGGGGGGGGTTCGGCCTCAGGCTGCGCCAAATTACTTGGGGGACTCAGTTGTATGAAACTTGTAAGGGGGGGGGGGGGGGGGTCCGGGGTTTAAGGAAATTAAAAAAAAAATAGAGGCTCTGGTAACTGATCAAAGTACCCTTTCCTTTTTGTCTAAGGGGCCAAATCTCCAAGTCTCACCGTTTTGCCAGGCCGTACCTCTTCCACATCAAGTTTCTCTAAATCTTTAATTTTTAGATTTTGCCCTCCAACCCCCTATACATATTCCACTAAAATTCATTCCCCTAGCCGTCGGGAACATATTAAACAACTATGTCAATCAAAAAACGGATCCGGGCTGGCCATGTCCAGTCCCTCTTGGCGGCGCCCGTTCACGATTTGACGCGTGGATTAGCGATCGCTAAACTCAACCAGGGACCCGACTTGGCCCCGACCCGACCTATGGCAGTGCCATGAAAAGCCCGATCTCACAGACTTTGTTTAACTGGACTTAGTCAATTATTAATGATTTGTTATACAAGTACCTATGTACGAAATCGATGTTGCTGCACCACATTTTATTACAAATTAAAATATTAGATAAAATTAAATAGACAAATACTCGTAAGATACATAACGTTTAATAATTAACTTTTTATTTCAATATAAAAGCAAAATGTTTTTTAGGTCAAATCTTGTTCAGAATGATGAATGATACACAGATTTTAATTAATTAATTAACCAATTTATGTACACGGACAATATATACAAAGAATACATAAACAATATTAATATTATTTATACTTACATAAAAGAACCTTGTACGAGTACTTTTTTTAAATCTGTGAACTACGTATTAATATTTTTATACGGTTTTGAGGCATTCAAAATGCAGTACTCTTCTTCTTCTTCAGCCATTGTCACCCAATGCTGAGTGTAGGCCTCTAACATTGCAGTACTCACGTGGTATTTTTCACCATTTTTTATGCCAGATGCCTTTAGGCAGCTTGAAACATCTGACACCAGTGTTGGCCACTTAGATACACGAAAAACAAACAAACCATTTTTTATTTCATTATTTAATTTGAGTAAGTACAAAATGAATTAATAAATCCACTCGTAGTCGCGTGTTTCCGAATGCTCCTTCGATTCAAAACTTGTATAGTGTTGGGCTAAAAAAGCTTTCGGACAGCCAAATTGTGCGGAGTGTTTCCGAATGCTTTTTTGAGCCAATACTTGTATAGCGTTGGGCTAAAGAAGCTTTCGGGTAGACAAATTGTTTGTGCCTGTTTCCGAATGCTTCTTTGAGCCAATACTTGTATAGCGTTGGGCTAAAGAAGCTTTCGGGTAGACAAATTGTTTGTGCCTGTTTCCGAATGCTTCTTGGAGTCAACACTAATAGCGTTGGGCTAAAGACGCTTTCGGGTAGACAAATTGTTTGTGCCTGTTTCCGAATGCTTCTTTGAGCCAATACTTGTATAGCGTTGGGCTAAAGAAGCTTTCGGGTAGACAAATTGTTTTTGCCTGTTTCCGAATGCTTCTTTGAGCCAATACTTGTATAGCGTTGGGCTAAAGAAGCTTTCGGGTAGACAAATTGTTTGTGCCGGGTTCCGAATGCTTCTTGGAGTCAACACTAATAGCGTTGGGCTAAAGACGCTTTCAAGCAAACAAATTGTACAAACGGGCTGCTTATCCTTATACTCGTATAGTACAACATACGCACCGCGTTGTGGCAAAGAAGGTAATGCGTTCTGTTGGCAAACTTACTGATTTGATAACAGGATAGACAATGTCTCAGTATCTGTATGAAATGCACGGCTCTGATATACTTATAATTAAATTAGATTGAATTTGATTTGATTAGATTGGATTAGATTAGATTAGATTACATTAGATAAGATTTAAATTAATGTTATTTTTTATTAAATAACAAAACACAAAAAGAAATTCTCTTTGGCCAAATCAAATTAAACAAAAAGTCAAACGAAAAATCAAACAAAATAATAAACGTCGCGTTCTTACGAGTTCTTTTCAATTGCAACTAGAAGAACTAATGCAGGTATTCGTTCTCCTATTAATCGTATTATGAAGTACTACGAGTATAATGATAAACTATCCAACATAGATATTATAGTTTTGTCACACGGAGCCTACCTATATAAAATGTGTTGTGAACTCACTTGATGCGGACTCTGATTGATTGGTTATATTGGTAGGCTTTTGTATCTAAACATTAAATTTTTCAAATAAGCTACATAATTAAATATGTATTTTGTATTTGGAATAGCTTATATACATACTATACACTTAAGGACTGTATGCACAAAGCCACGTGGTCGGATTTGGCTCTGAAATATGCAAAATTTTCCCGCTAGGGGATAAAAATGTCAAGATGAAGTTACATAGAGTTAATAATGTGTAAACGTGACAATAGATGTAGGTAATCATAAATTGTAACGTAGAAGCTTACTTGTTTCTTTTCGTCAAGACTTCCAGTCCGCGATACTTATTATATTAAAATTTTCAAATCAATCAAATCAAAGAATTATTTTGTTTGAATTATTATTTCTGAATTAAGGCCTTGGCAGACGTCATTATAATGTACTTAACACTTTAGTAGACAGGCTATCAGTAGAAAAAAAGCTAAAGTCGAAAATACAGTAATGTGCTTGAATGCAAGACGTTTATTTAAAAAGCGAGTTTAAATATATGTGAAATTCATATAGCACTTTCTAAAAAATCCAAGTTATAGTTATTCGAATCTTGCGTAAAATTTATTACTTTTTCAATTTATTAGTCGACCTCCGTGGCGATTCCTGAACACGCTAGTCACTCGGAGGTTCTGGGTTCGATTCCCAGCCAGGGCAAGTTGGTAAATGGCCTTTTTTAATTTGTCCTGGTTCTTGGGTGTTTATTTTATACCATCAAAAACATAAATGTAAAAATGCCAAGTTCAAATTCCGACATAACAATTGAAATTTAAATAGCTGCCAAGTTATGTAGGTAGAGAAAACTGAAATTTATTCATAAGAATCTCAACATTTGACTTGGACAACATTAAGATTGAAAGCACGGTCACCCATCCTAACTGTGACCAAGCTAGAAGTTGCTTAACCTGTAAAAGCACGGTCATTCATCCATCAATTTTTGAATTTATCGTATGCGAAGTGGAGCGAAATATTTGCACAAGTGGTTTTGATTACTCGTATTTTGAAATTTGTTGAAGCGCAAATGACAAAGAACCCTTAGAATAGAGAATCTTTTTAGTTTCACGTAGCTTTTTAGGGTTCCGTAGTTAACAAGAAAACCTTACAGTTTCGTCATGTCTGTCTGTCTATCTGTCCCCAGTTTTACTCATAGACTATTAGTACTAGAAAGCTGTAATTGGGCATGGGCATGGATATGTGGTAATAAAAACTTGAAAAAAAAAATGTGTGGTGTGAGACGTCGTTGAATAGGTCTTTCAAAAATATTGTAAGATTATGAACACCCTTTTTCGTTTTAGCAATTCGTTTGTGAAATATTTGGTTTTTGATTGCAAATTTTTGTTAGAATCATGTGTCTTCCCTCTCTGTCAGTTAAACGGTTGTATATGGACACTTAAAAAAATTCACGGCAGTAGTATATAACGTCTCCCTGTACTAAAACTAATTTAAGGTGGGTTCAGTTCATGATACGGAGCAACTTTTCCTAAGGAACACATAATTAAATATGAAAAGAAAATGTTTGCTTTCCATTCGACCTCCGTGGCGTAATTGTTAACACGCTAGACCGCTAATCCGGAGGTTCTGGGTTCGAGCCCCAGCCAGGGCAAGTTAGAAAATGGTCTTGTTTGGACTACGTCTGGCTTAGGTAGTGGTTACCACGCCAGTCCGCCACTCCAGAGGTTTTGGATTCGAGTCCTAGCCAAGGTAAGTTGGAAGATAGCCCTTTTCAAATCGTCCTGGGTCTTTGGTGTTTATCTATGTATGTATTTATCATAAAATATAGTATCATTGAGTTAGTATCCCATAATACAAGTTTAAAACTTACTTTGGGGCTAGCTTAATTAGTGTGATTTGTCCTTACATTACCATACATATATTACATAAATATTACATTTTGCCAAATCTTGTGTGTAAGAGATCAAAAATAATTTTTGTATTTCGTTTGTTCCTTGGTGAAAGTTGTTCAGTATCATGGACTGAATTCAGACCTAAAGTTAGGCAGTTGTTAGTTACATAAAACAAGTAGGTACTGACTACGGAACCCTACACTGCACGTGGCCCGTCACGGCACGTGGCCGGTTTATTTTGGTTAAGTTGAAATTTTAGGGAACCATAGACAAATTTATGATATTTCTGTGTAAATCAATATTACTTATCGCTGACATGACGTTCTCAAAAATACAATCAAATAGTATTTTACGCGAGCGGTGACTTGGAAAACTACACGTTTTGTGTTCCACTGACAGAAAATGTACACATTTGAATTTTCTTTGTGAAACAATACGTTTAGCGACCATCTGCAATCGTAACACCTTTCACTTCTATTCACCTTATCATGTAAATACGGAGGGTAAAAAAGGATTGCACGTTGAACAGATCAACAGTCTTGGCGTAGCAGCTGTACGTGCTCAATCAATGACTTGACTGTTTGATTTTGTACAATATTTTTAACGAATCAACATAGAGCACTAAAAAAAAATCTTTTCCTGAAAACAGCTAAAAAAATTGGTTGATTAATGAAGCAGTAATTAGCATTATTGCACCCTTTTATTTTTTATCTTCTAATAGGTTTTCCTGGAATCTATAGGTAAAGAACTATTAACTGTATATTTTTCAAAAGATTGGGTTCAGTGGTTTTGGAGATAAGTGTATTTTATTATTTATTTTCAAAAATAACTTCAAAAACACCAACTTAAAAAATATAGAAAAATATATTTAATATTATCATAAAATGCTCTTTCATTTTATATTTTACGCGATATAGTTCACAAAACCCTTTTTTTAATGTCTCATTTATCTCCCATAAAGTGGCCCCATTTTTTATTTATTTATTCATTTACCTACATTTTACTTCCGTCTTTGGGTCACAAATTTACATTATGTGCACCACATTTCAACTGAATCGGTCCAGTAGTTTAGTAGGGGGGGGTAAATTTTCGCCCATTTTCTTAAATAACTTAAAAAATACCGATCTAAGAAATAATAAAAAATAAATATATTTAAAATTGTCATACAAAGTTCTTTCGTTTGATATGTCACACGATTTTGTTATCAAAACTTTTTTTTAATGTCTTATTTACCCACAATAAGTGGCCCCCTTTTTAAATTTTATTTATTTACATTATACGTCTATCTTTAGGTCACTAAGTTACATAAGTGTAGGTACTAAATCTCAACTAAATCATTCTAATAGTTTCGTAGCAAATTGGCTGTGACTTACGGACAGACAGACAAGCGAAACCCTAAAAACAGTAAAAACACCGAAAAATCGGTTCCTATACAAATTTCCCGGGCGGCTGCACACTTTTGTATAAAAATGCAGATTTTTTTTGTTTTTTGACTGTTGTTTTAATATCATTATACTATACTAGCAGTCCACCCCGGCTTCGCCCTTGTACACACAAAGCCTATGTCACTCGGGGATAGTGTACCTTTCCAACGGTGAAAGTTTTTTTTAAATCGGTCCAGTAGTTTCGGAGCCATGTAATGCAAACAAACAAACAACCAAATCTTTTCTCTTTATAATATTAGTGTAGATAAATAGCCTACTATAGCCTGCCTGCCAAGCCAAGTATAGATCTAGTATAGCCTGTGGTTCGATATATTACGCATAATGTCAATTCGTATTTTGATATACATTCATGGGGAAAAGTTGTTCAAAATTTCAGACTGAATTACCCCTCAAAATAATTGTAAAACCCTAATTAAACAGCACCTTCTATTACAAAAACAGTCAATATGATTCCGCGACGCGAGAAAGTACCAATCCGATTTTCACCCTAATCGCCAATTAAAAAATATAGGTAAATAAATCAAACCAAATTATTTTTTTCATTGACTTAATTTTCAATAAAATTTAAAAAAAAATATGCGATGCCGTATCTGCGATAGCATTACATCTTTGCTTGAATGTCAACAAAATGTCAAAACTGTACCATAGTGTAGCAAAAGTATGACATAATTTGGCAGTTTGTACATAGTTTTTTATTGAAATATTTTAGACTGTAATGCAATTTTACGTAATTTGAAAATGGATTTTTTTGAAAAATTCGACACGGCCTCCTTCCTGAACGCCCGGCGGGCAACTGAATTTGTATGGAAGAATCATGGCCGCCATTTCAGAGATTTCTGTCAAAAACGTTGCAAAACATCCAATTTTTAAAATTATTTTTTTTATTATTGCGTGATTGCATTGTAAGCAAATATTAAGAATAATGTTTCAAAATAGCCTTTATTTTTATAAAATATATGCAATCCCTTGTTAGAATATTTCTTTACGCAGAAAAACAAGCCAGTTTGTAGCAAGATTTTCTAAAATATTTCTTTCAGGTTTCTTTACAATTATCTTACTTTTTCTGAATGAAAATTAAAAAAATACGATTTTCATCTACTGGCTAGTCTATTCACCTATAACTAGGTATGTAATTTTCTTAGTGGTCTTTTCTACTTAAGCCATAACTATTGCCCGCGCAAAGTGCGTTTTGCATGTTTTTGGGTAAATTCAATGCTTGTTTTTAGGAAAACTACAAAATATTTTAAAAAATCCTTTTTTTCGTCTACTGTCCCAACTCTTCCTCTATTTATGTGTATACATTATTTGACTTAAATCAAACGCTTTCTGTACAAACTTGTTGCCCGCGCAAACCCAGTTTACATGGTGCCGACCCTTAAGATATAACGTGATATAATGTATGTGGCCAACTTCATTGGGTATACAATTTGAATTACATTTAGTCTATATGTATGTACTAAGAATTGTATTGTTAACATGTTTGTGGTCCTATATTAATAAATAAAATAAAAAATAAAATAAAAATATCAATCAAAAAATTTAACTTTTTGTTTGATTTTTCGTCATATTAAAAAAAATCAACCTTCTACTTTGGATTGGAAAAATTATCTATACAAGTGTTGGGTCGAAGAAGCATTCGATAATACGCACAAACAATGTGTCTGCCCGAAAGCTTCTTTACCTAAACGCTATACAAGTGTTGAGTCAAAGAAGCATTCGGAAACACGCCTCGTAGCCTATACACTCCGTAGCATTTGCTACGACTTTTGTAGACAGCATACGAGTACAGTTTGTGTTCAGCTACGTTAAAAGTAGCAGTAGGCCATTAAATGTGTAAAGAATATTTTTTATTCACTTTATTTTTTTTCTTAATGAACATCATCATGTGTGGGTCCCGAACGCTATCTAGCGTTTGTTTGAACCTATCTTAAGATTGGTTCTGATCTAACCTTTGAGTGGCGGAGATCAGACGGCAGTCGAATTGTATAAAAACCAGTAACCTCGTCAAATCACCTAGGTTAGGTAGCGGACCCTGAGGATGCAACTGGGAATACGCTCGGATGATGAATTTGCAATTTTTTATAGCAAATTGTACACTTTTCAGTACGAGCTACCTACGAGATAGAAAAAAATATTTCAATCATTTATTAAGCATGTTAATTAAAAAGAAGTTTATGTTAAAAAGTTTATTTCCTGTGAAACGATGTTGCTTTTTGTAATTTTAAATATACTTTTATTACCATTCAAGTTTTTTGAGTTGTTGATACTAGTTTAAGGAAAAGATATAGGCAAATGGCCTTGAAGAGTGAAATAAATTCTTAACTCGTAAATATGGTAATAATTTCCATATTGCTCTTCGTCATGCACTAGATAGCCCTTTAAATTATTTTATCAACTGCCGTTGAAACTATTATTGGTGATCCGTCTAGCTTTAAAACTTGCCGTGGCCACTTTTGGCGGAAGCAAGTTTTAAAGCTAAACGGACTAATGTAAATACTTTCAACGGTGGTTCATAAAATAATTTAAAGGGCTATCTAGTACATGACGAAGAGCAATATGGAAATTATCTCCATATTTACGAGTTAACAATTTATTTCAAATGAGGGCGCCACTTCAAGGTCATTTGCCTATATCTTCACCTTAAAGAAAGCTAGAAAGCATTTTTTTCATAAATGTAGGTAGTTACTGTTAAGTTCTTTGGGGCAAGTTGTTCCATATCATGGCCTGAATCTGCCATTATAATATTAAAAATTTTTCAGTATATGTATTTTATTAGTCCTTATATATATTTATAAAAGGTGTCACAAAAACCGAAATAATCCATGATACCTTTCTGAAGAGTGAAAGGTATCATATCCGACTTTATACAATCCTTTTACCATACATGGTACATAGTATTTTTTGGATTAATTTGGGATTTTAGAAGCCTACGATGTGCCTTTGTACGAAATACCTTGCCTACCTACACAGGTTTTCAAAAGCAAGATTAAAATACGCTATATTGTTTAAGTAGGTTTGTAAGTATAAATAAAATACATACCTGCTAAGTAGTATTTTGATTTATATTTTCAAACAAGTTAAGTTTTTCAAAACATTTAAATTTTATCGTACATGCTTTTATCGTGAGGTCTCAGTAATTATTAAGACAAATGTGATAAGCCCAAACTCGGTGAGGTTGTGTTGTTTTATTACAGGGCTCCTATAGCCACCTTCCGGCTCCATCATCAGATCAGATTCTTGTTATAATAATATTGCATTGTCTTCTGATTTTCTTTAGCATACATTTAATGTCAATCTCAAATTTTACTTGCAAGATTTGACCCAAACAACTAAATAAACAACAAACAGACTAAATGAAAGCATTTAAAATATAAAAGGTATATTTTGTACAAAAACTGACTAAAAATAATAATAAAATGGGAAAATCTTATCACACAAGATTTTAACTCGCGTGCTGGCAATTTTTAAATTAATTACCCCTAGATTGAAACCACCACCATACCCAAATTTTTATAATTAATAGCAGAGTAATATCTTACATGATGTTTGATACTCGAAAGGACTTACATCATAGATACCATCTTATACCTGATTCAGAACGGTATTCGGTCGAAACGAATGTGAAATGATAACAAATTTAATTAAGTCTGATCAAGATGATCCGGCGACGTCGTGCCTGGCAATCCCGGGGTAAAATGAACACAGTTACAGAAGGGCAACTGGCTATGCACTAGCGAACTATAATTTTATTTAAGCATAAATGAAACGCTAAAAATGACCCATCACAAGTACATTCATGAGAGCTTTACTTAAAAACTACATCTCGTTTTCCGCCAATGCCGTTATATTGACGTTACTTAACGCCAATCAGTGACTGCTGTATGACGCTGCGTCATAGCGGACATTGGGACAGTTGATGGTGAATCATGCAACAGTAATTATAAATAAATTTTTATTAATTTATTTATTGAATGAGATATCACAAGATCCATCATTGATTAGTAATAAATATGCAAAAATGAACTTACTTACTGACTAATGTAAGTACCTATTCTCAAGAAGTTCTGTGCTAGGGCACAGGTCATCAAATTCTGTTGTGTCATCAATCACATTTGATGTGCAACACATAAGGTGCTTTATCATTGGTAGATGGAGGTAATATCTCCTGCTATTACTTGCAGGATGCTGTTGGAAGTTGTTGTTGCGGAATTTGGTGGAGCCATTTTGCGCGATGATAGTGTTTTAAGTTACTCATCATCATCCAGGCGTATTCCCGGTTACATCCTCAGCGGTAACGCTTCAGAGCCCGGGGTCCGCTACCTAACCTAGGCGCTTTGACGAGGTTACTGATTTTTACACAGAGCGACCTGCTTTCTGACCTCCGCAACCTAAAGGGTAAACCAGAACCAATCCTCATACCTAGAATTGGTTCTGGTTTACCACCACCACCTTACGACTACACTAACACTCTTCCATAGTATTACAGTTCACGGTAATACCACTCTTCCATAGTATTACACTAACAAAATGCAGTACCTATATCATCAGCACTTACATAGTTTAAATTATTATCCGCCCAAAAAAGAAGACCTCTCGCAATATGACATCTTTTTTTGTCACTGTCAAATTCATTTGGGTGAATAATGATTTTAACCCAGTTATAAAGTTATAGCGTTTTATAATAAGACGGCGATAGTTTTAGAAAAGTGCTTACTAACCTCACTTATGGATACCTTAGGATAACAGATTCCCTACGTAGATAGATGTGACGAATCTGTAATCCTCCTTAATTTGTGATCCCAGGGAGGCGGCCAGGTCCGAGTGGCGCATGGAAATGCGAGAGCACGGCCCGGAACCTACGGCCGCAGTACTACATCGGGAGGAATGGAAAATATATATCAAGCCGAGCGAAAAGTCCACTACACACCCCGGGGGTGGCGGGGCCCGGACGTGCGTTCGATTCAAACGAGCCATGGCCGCCCAGTTCGGCCGCGCTCAATTTTATCATTCGCTCGGGCTGGAGGCGATGCAAGCCGATGACCTCGCGATTTGCAGTACCTTTCTGAGATGCCTGCCAAGAACAAGATCCTACAATTCCTACCACCGTTGATAACAAATCGCTTTTGAAATACGTTAATTGGTTTTAAGGAAAGTGTAGTATCCTGGACTGAACTAGCTCTAAAAATTTGCCTGTGGTTTTAAAGTCTTAAGTATGTAAATAAAAGCATTCTGGGTACATAGGTAATTGTAAACCCTGTTTAATGAAACAAGGTAGGCTAGTGTTCGTTCCTATAATAATGTAAAGAGGCTTTGGACAAAGCGAGATGAAGGGAATTGCTTGCTCCTTAAAAGTACCTACAGCTCTTTAATCAGAAAAAAGAGAATTGCAAATGAACATCTGCGCGTCAGCTAATGTATGCCATTACTATTACTATGAGAAGAAAGGCTTAACTTCCTATGGTATTACTAAGTATAAAAGAAAGGCTAAAATAACTTCCTTCACAAGTGGAAGGCAGCTGTGACTTGTGGTTGCGGCAGTATGTATCTGCTTTAGCAGAGCAAAGCAGTGTCGCGAGCGTGTCTTTCTTTCAGATGTAATTTCAGATTTTTCCCTGTAGCCTCGAGAAACTCCCGCGGAAAATAAATATGCTTAAACCCGACCCTACTCCGGAAAATGAGGAAAAAATATTAAAAATTAAGAAAATATTTGTTTTACAGTTATGTAAACATCTCTAATTACGACCTGTTCAAATTATTATTTTTTCTTTGCAGCGTGCGGAGCGGCTCTAATTAACATCTATTACAGGTATTTCGGGAACAGAGAGTATCATTTGGCGAGGGCGCTGAGTACACTCAATTAAACGAGGCCGCCCCCGCTGCGCCGCAGCCCGCGCCCGCGGCGCACCTTGCTGCTGGCGACCCACCACCAATCTAAACACCTTTACCTTCTATCTGTAAACGATAATATTAATTTCCGAATACTTTGATTAAGGATGAGTAAAGTTAGGACAAGAGAAGTTAGGAAAGTTTAGGATGTGGCGACCTGTTGCTTCTACGGCGACGGCGTCTTGGCGGAGGATGGTGCGGCGTGCTGTGCCGGCAGCTACCGGCGGCCGCTGCTTGGAGCCGCTAGGTGGCGCACGTAAGGCCAGCCGGCCGGCTGGGCCGCCGCCCCGTGGTCACCCGCTCGGAACGCGCCTGCCCCCGTCGCCCTACACCCACCACCCTCTTTAAAAGCCAGTGGCGAGCTTGAAGAGAAAGTGCCGCGTGTGTACACTCACATGCGTAGAACCATCTTTGGCGAGAGCGGAGGGGGCAAGCCTCGGATTATGTGGAGGCGACCGCCGCCCCGTATGCGTAAGTGCGTACACACAAAGCCTTCCCACATACATTTGCATAGTGACATTGTACGGTAATAATGTATGTGACCACTCGCCTTGGCCTGCGGCAACATCTTTCAATAGATCGGCCGCCCTCGCCTCCTCCCGTTTTCTAATTAAAATACATAGGTACATATTAGTATATACTGATTTAAATAACCACCGTCCGTGTATTTTTTAGCATTTTGCCGTTTGCAGACTTATTTTAAGTTAAACCGGTGCGTTGTTTACGGACTTGCGAAATTAGGATTTGCATGCAGACCTTCCTGATTGATAAAGATGAGAAATAAGTGAGTAGGTGCTTACTAAGCTAGCGTGTACGGCGCGTCCGTTCGGCAAGCGTGTAAGATATTGAATGTGTAATTTTGATTTACATATGTGACTGTACAGTACATGTGCGAGGATTTCTTGAAGTTTCGTCGATACGTGGGGGCGGCGCTGGACGCGGCCACACATGGCTGTGTGCGTCTGCCTCGGACGTGCACGTTACGCAGATTTCTCTAACGATTTTCCCGGAGTGTGAAATGTAAAATAAGGGGTTAGACGAGGCTGAGTCCACCTCCCGCCCCGCGCCCCGCGCTCGCCAAATTGATGACCAGCCACCCTCCGGGAGATCTGTTCAAATTTAACACATATCGTATTTAAAAGTAAAACGCTTCGGAACCTTATCCCCGCTCATTAATATTCCCTTGCAAATTGTTAGAATATTTTGTCTGAAGTTTATTTTTTCATTTCACACGAGGTAGTTTATGAAAGGGTCTGCTTGAAATACTTTCAAGTCGGACGTATTGCTTTAAGAAGAATATACTTGGCGGAATTTTCTTGTTTCTTTTCAGAGTCGCTTTAATCAATTCCGTCGGTATGGACGACGGTATGGAGCGAGGCAATCTTGACCCTCGGGTCCCAAATGATGGTAACAACTTTCACGTGCTTTGTTTTAATAGTATGACCTCTCTGATATCCCTTTTTATGCAGATACCTTTGGGTGGATAGTAACACAGACGTAGGGGTTTTAATTTTCTATTTTTGGTTGGAGAAAAATTCTGAAGATACTTACATATACCTATGCTACCAAAAAGGAAAATGATTTGATTTGGAGGTTACTGAACTCTGTGTGATTACTTCTTTCAACAAATTGCTACTTAGGTACGATGATAATAGTATTCTTGGGATTTTTATCTTGGTCAGAGGTAGAAGAAACATGTCAACAATAGAAATTATGATTTTTGGACGTATGTACACAGGTATTTGTATTTGTGGTAGCTCACTCAGATATGAATGTGGAAAAATATATGTACTTATTTAAATTACATTATTTTCATATTATTCAATTTTAATTCTATTATTTTTTTCATAATATATAAATTTTTTATTTATATATAAATATATTTAAGAATAAAAATACATATATTGTTACATTACAGTTTCAACGAAAGTTTACGTTAAAGATTCATCAAAACATTTATATGGAGTACTTGCCACTGTTTACAGTTTAAAGTGAGAACGTTAAGCTTTACTTTGCATTTTTACGAAAAACGGCCACTTTTGGCTAAAACGCAAACTAAAGCTTAACGTTCTCAATATAAACTTTTAGAAAATAAGGTCTGCGGACTTTAAATGAAATAAATAAACCGGCCAAGTGCGGTAAACTCGCGTGGAGAGGGTTCCGTACAATTGATTGAATTCTTTTAGATTTTCTTGTAATCTACAAGCAATAATCTATATTTTGTATTTGTACAAATTTTAAGCTCAGTAGTTTCGGAGATTAGGGGGGAATGGTCAGTTTTCGTCTACTTTCATGAATAAAATCAAAACTATTCATTTTACAATAATAACAAAAATATATAACGAGCCCTTTCAATGAAACAGAAAGATTCGCAAAACTTTTTTTTTTTAAATTTCATAATTTGTCCCCGGAACATGACACTTATTTAAAAAAAAATATTTACTTTGCACATATGTGTTTGGGTCATAGGATTACAAATTTCACCTGATTCAGTCCAGTAGATTCGGAGCAAATTGGCTGTGACAGACGGACGGACAGACAGACGCACGAGTGATCCTATAAGTGTTCCGTTTTTTCATTTTTTGTACGGAACCCTAAAAATAGCAAATAAATTATATTTCGGAGTGTTATTTATTTGAGTTATTAATTATTATCATAAAGCTACTTGTTATTCAATTTTCGGTGAAAAACACTAAGTAATAAGGCCACGCCTCCAAATTCTTTAAAGCTTTATTAAAATCATTCGGAAGTCACTATTATAATAACTATTTTACTCCAAGTTATAAGAAAAATTATAGATTTATTCTTAAATAAAACAGTTTAGAAATTGACCTTATTTAGGGTCCCATTGCCTATTGCAGTCCATCGACAAGCTTTTAGAAAAAAGAAAATATTATCCACAGGGCGTTGATGCATTATGTTTCCATAATGATTGTGCTTCACAAAGAATTTTTTTTACACTAACTACCAAAATAACGCAAAATAAGGACCATTTTTATTACGCTAATGTCTCTTCCTCTTTGTATAGGTTTAAACTGACAACTTTACAATTTATTATTAAATTATATTAAGTAGGTATATTATTTAAAAAGGATGAGAATATTAAAAAAATTACCCAATAGCTAATAATTACTTACATAGTAATTTTTTATACAGTTTCAATAATATAGTATAAAAGCTTATAACGACGTAGAAAAATCTATAGATAATAATATATATCTGTATTTATATTACAATACGTAGATTAAGTCACATTAAACTCACATTCTTAACTCATACTACAACTAAATCCCTCATTATTTCTAAACAACATTGTAATTTACTTTTTGTCTGGTGAATCTATGCCAGCATCGCGCTAGGAAGCACGAACCGGTTCCGAAGCCACCCCCGCCACCCCTGCAACCCCGGGCTAACTGTACTCCGGTTTTTACACTTCCCGCTGCATTCCGATGCACCCCTATCATATCATCTTTTCGTAAATGCATCGATTCAAGATTTGGCTTGTTTATTCTTAGAAGACTTTTTTCACTTGATTGATAATTTTGGTAGGTCCTACGTAGGTATTATGTAATGTAGGGCTAAATATTACCTCTATAATATATGAATTAATTAGGAATCTGATAAATTTTGATTTGTGTTATGATTTTCGTGATTACGTGATTTCGATATGTATTACAAATAATTTATTGTTCTTCTTGATTACGTAGAATACAACCTTTGATTTTTAAGTGACTTCTAAAAAGGAGCAGCTCTACAAGTTAAGGCGGTTATCTCACTACACCGTCACGGTCACTACATACTGACCTCTCGTAGAGAGTATTATATTCCTTGATACTGACGCTCCCGCGCGGTGAAGCGTTTTCAGTGGGTGGGAGTAGGCGTGTTTTCTCTACAAACTGAGCTACCTGCATACAATGTTAAAATTCTGCCGCGCCGCGCTCCGCAACGGTGCGCGGTGCAGTGGGATCACTGCCTAATAAAATAACGCAAACCCTCTCAGTTTGTAACTCAGTCCATGAAACTGAACAACTTTTGTTCTACAACATTCCCAAAATGCCAAAATTGAATATTCGGATTTTCATACAAATTGACTCGATCAGCTGATCAGTTTGTATGAAAATTCATGTTTGTTTTGGGATTCGTGAAAGTTGTAGAACAAAAGTTGTTCAGTTTCATGGACTGAGGTACAGTCTGTGAGGTTTTGCGTTATTTCATTAACACGTTGTTGTTATTTATTTGTATTCCTTAAACATTTCAACCATTATGAACTCATTAAAAAAATATAGGTATTTAAAGTGGTATACATGCAAGTTGGTCCCATTGTCACCAGGTGAAGATCTGATGATGGGATCCTCGTGAAATCGAGAGACATCCTCAAATATTCCATGCACACATATACAATAGTACATATATATAATAGTGACTTTGATGTTTTTGTCAATAAATCAAGCATTTGCACTAAGACAGTGTATTTTTGTGAAGTGGAACTGATAAAGAAAACCAGAAATTGAAGTAGTTTTTTGTTGTTTATAATTACATATTAAAAATAAAATAAATAAATATATAGGGACAAATCACTCAGACAGCCCCACAGTAAGTTTTAAACTTGTGTTATAGGAACTAACTCAACGATAACTTATGTAAAGAAAGTACTTTGTGAGAAGGCTTATTATAGGACCGATGACTATCTTAAAGACAAAAAAATCTGGCTTGAGCTTGGCGCGGGTCCCTCTTAAAGGTTTGTATACTTAGACATATCATAATTTAGGTAAGTATATTGGTACATACTAAATTTACAATTACATTTTTTTTTTAAATATCACCATATTGAGTTTTAAACAATTTATTTCAAATGAGGGCGCCACTTATGCTACCATTTCACCTTAACACACTTTTGTCTAGGTATTAAAGTAACATTTATTTTACGGTATAATTTTAATTCAAATTTATAACGAAAAAATTAACCAATTTTAATGAAAGCGAAAAAGTACGATAACAACTTAGTAACTACCAAAACCCCTAAATAACTGCATCTCAACTTCCCCCCCTCTGCCATAACTTGCAAAAGAAGCCAAACATCTCGAAGTAGTTTCACACAGCGTGTTAGTTTTTTTTATCACTGCATAGTTGCATCTATGGCATTTCCAAGAAACAGTTGGTGAGGGCTGCCTGCGGTGCATTGGTGTGCATTGTATTTTACACCTGTTGGGGTGCGCTTGTGTGCGTTACCCGGGGCGGGGGTAGCGCAGCGTTGTTGCGTTTTTTTGGTGTTCGAGATGTAACTTGACGAAGTCGCATGGTTTCGAACAACTTGTAGATTTAGATTTTGGTCATTATAAGAAACGCGATGCTTGGACTATTCTTTGTTTTTGATGACTTCGTTTGTTCTGAGCTTTTGTAATACTGTAACACGCACATGCCTGTATTTGATTTATACCTATTAGGTTAAGTTTTTTTTTCTTATGTATGTAGTTCTTATAGATGTAATAAATAATTTATCTTATTCGACTGTATATTTTTTTATGTATTTCACGTGATATTTTTTCAATTCAGAACCGATATTTCTTTTTAATGCCTATACTATCTAGTTAGTCCCATATTCATTTGGTGGAGATATGATAATGAACTTTGAAGATAAGAAGGCACTTTTTTTTTTTAAATAAAAATATTTATTTTGAGCCTGCCCATAATATTTATCTAATGATTAGATACCTAGGTATAATACATAAAACAATATTTCGGTTACTTATATGTCATTCACTGAACTTGCCGTAACTTGCCGGGTAACGGTTCCTTCGATTGGCTTTTACGATTTAGTCGGGAAAAGATACAGCTGGTACATTTTACTTTTTTTTCTTCCACACTAGCTTGTAGGTACCTACTTAAAATAAAAATGTTTCCATTTTAGCAAAGGTCAATAAATTATTATAAATAATATAAATTAAATCTACCTACTTTACCTGTTTACAACCCATTTAAAACAAATTACAATGTCATCTTAGTAATTTTAATACATATATAGGTACATTATTAAACTAAGTATAACAATTAATATAGGTAAAACTAAACTAAACTAAACTATATCTAAAAGTTAAAACTAATATTAAAATAAAAATATAAATATAATAAAACTTATATACATATCTATATGTATAAATAGAAAGTTTCATAAAAAGCGTCACATCTTCACATACTCGTACCTACTTTTGTATCGACTTATTACAATCAGTAGTTGACTTTATTTGAACAAATCACTGATTATTATCACAGCTATAAATGCGATCGGAATGCACGTTAAAAATAGCCAAATGCATCACCTCTTACAAGGTCAACTTATTTTTAGTATCAATAGCATATGTACTAGGTATCACGTTTTTATCGCTAATGGGGTCCGACAAACCATTTTGGGTCTTGCTGCTCTGAGCAAACAGAGCCCGGGACCGCAAGACTCAAAGGCCACTTATAGCGTGATAGTGGGAGAAGGGGGAAAAAGGAACTTAATTAGTGATGGGTTGCTAGCCGCATCGCCTATTAACATGATTCACATTTTCGCCCATTCCCATATTTATCCCATAACTGGCAACCTTTTTGCAGCAAGTTCAGTCCGTGATACTGAACTAATTTCCATAAAAACAATTACTGAAAAACGAAAAAAAAATTTCATACAAATCGGCGCTCAACCAAATGGATTTTGTATGGGAGGACGAAATTTTGTTTTCGTTTTTCGATAATTGTTTTTATGGAAAGTGGTTCAGTATCACGGACTGAACTTGCTCCAAAAAGGTTGCCGGTAAATTAAAAATAACCCTGTATAATAGGTATGTCATAGAAACATCTGAAACACCAAACAAAGGCCTTGTAAGCAAAAAGACAGGTCACAAGTCCCGTTCCATGGTCTTACGGTCTAGACGTCAAGGATAATTACATCGAACAGGGTTTTGCAACCGACCGACTGCAGCGGAGGTCACTTTGCCGAATTCTATGAACAGATATGCACAGGTCTGTATCAGGGTTGCGACAAACAATTACCCGACAGTTAGTGACGATCACAAAGAAAATATTGAGCTAACGACTCGATCAATGAGCAAAAAAGGTACCTTTTTATAGGGATAATCTGATTAAACCTATATTTTGTCTCTTTTCCTCTTATCAGCATTTACTGTTGCTAGAATGAGACATCACTAATCGTCAAAAGTAAAAATGTAGACAAAATTTAAATGAAATAATCTAATGAGTACTAATGACATTGACTTACCTATGTTTAGGTGACTTTTCTACTTAATAGCTTCATACACGACCTGGCGTACCTAAAAATACACCACTATGTTTCAAAACAGTACACTTTTGACACGTCATCGCGAAATCTATATACCTACCTCCAATATCTCTGGACTCCATAAATGGAAGAATCCGTATTGAATAGAATGCTGTCACAATATGGGTCAGAGTAAAAAATTCTAGGTCAATGGGGTCAGTATTATATTGAAAACAACTACACAATGTGATGTGATTGAAGTTGTGACTGTATTCTTTTATGCTGACATACCATCAACGATGAACAAAGGTGCGACAGAATGATACGAGTAATTTGACTAATCCGCGCGGCGGCGGTGCGAAAAATTTCTTTGAATAAGAAAATATAGTGTGATTAGTGTGAAGCAATATATTTATTTTAAACGAAGAAGCTAGTCGCGGCAAATAACATTTATATTTTCTGCAGAACATAGATTTCTTCCATATTAGTGCTGGACCAATAGCATTGACAGATATGTATGTATCACTACATAGTATAAAACAAAGTCGCTTCCCACTGTCTGTCCCTATGTATGCTTAGATCTTTAAAACTACGCAACGGATTTTGATGCGGATTTTTTTAATTGATAAAGTAATTCATGAGAAAGGTTTATATGTATAATACATACCCGTGCGAAGCCGGGGCGGGCCGCTAGTATGGGATAAAGTGCCTTGCTTGTGTCTCGCATTGAGAATAATTTTTATTTTAAAATCTCCTCGAATCATTTCGTTCTGTCTCGCCATCATACACCGCAACAGTGTGCAACAAAAGTTTGCTGTCGTTTATCTAAATGAAAGTCATTTACATAATTTATACATGATAAATAAAACTGTATTTATGGCCCATGACTTAGTTCATAAAAAAATATTGTACATGTATTTTTTCTTTCCTCTGAAATACTAAACATGACGATGATACAGCATTTAAATAACCGTGACGTCACGGCTTTGTAAAATATGTACAGGGCGGTATTTGTTGCACTCCGGAATTAAGATGCTCTGTGTTTTTGTGATTTTTTACTATTTTGATAAACCTCAAAATACTTAAATCCATAAATAACGAAACCGTTATTTGTGGATAATCTAACTGACGGATTAAATAGAACAAAAATTTTCTGACCGAGTTCTCATGTCTATTATATGTCTTACAATTACATACAGGTTACGCTACAATATGTTGTCGAACAACCGTCTGTCGCGTAGTTGTTTGTCGCAATCGTGATCTAGACTTCATGCTCCATGTTTTTATTCCTAACTCAGACGTGTTATTATACTGCCATTATTAATAACCACTTTTTATCTATGACTCTGTTGCTATGTATAATAACGAACCTTGAAAGCGTAAACTTTAGTAATGGCACAGTACATGGTTCAGATAACTTCCTTATGCAATGCTTTCAGTTGCCACCCACTTGATGGGTCAGTTACCGTAGCCGATGGCGCCTATGACGTCATGAGATCCATAGCGTATTGCCTCTTCTTCATCTAAGCGCGTTCCTGGTTACATCCTTAGCTGTGCTGCTTCGGAGCCCGGAGTGCGCGTTCCCGCTTTTTCTTCTTCAAATATAACATGCATTTTAATGGTCACCCAAGGATGTCAAAGACCAAAAGACCTTGCGAAGTGGAGAAGACATAGCCGAACAGTTTAAATGATTTGGCTATATACGACCGGCCGCCTGCCTGAAATCAACCCTCCTTGGGAATTCATTTGTAGCTCAAAATGTATGTGCTTAATCCTTTAGTCACCTTTTACGACATCCACGAGAAGAGATGAATTGGTCCTATTCTAACTCGGAACCACACGGCGTATCCTGGAAAAAAAATACTGCGAAACACAATAAAATCAATTTGCAGTCGGCTGATGTATCAAGTTTAACATTCTTTATTCGTTTTTCGCCCTGGCCTAAAAGACGGGTTGACGACATAGTGAAATTCGCGGGTAGCACCTGGATGAGAGCAGCACAGGATCGAGATTGGTGGCGTAGACGAAGAGAGGCCTATGCTCAGCAGTAGGCGGAAGATGGGCTGAAATGATTATTTCGCTTTATCTTCTTCTTGGCAAAATTTTGGTAAACAAATTTATAGAAAAGAAATATCATGCATCAATGTCTCTCTTGTCTATAGCCTATAATAGTCCACTGCTGGACTTAAGACCTCTCTCAATTAATAAAAATTTGCAATGACGTCTATAGCAAAAGGGCACGGGGCCCGTTCCCAGGGCCCCTATCTTAACGGGGGTTTTAAGGACCGACAATTTCTATAATTTTTTCACAAAAAATGTTACACCTCAAAACGATATAATCGAAATACTTCTTAAGCTTTGGAGGTTGGAGAATGAAAACGTTAAGCGTAGTTTGTTAGCGATTTTCTCATTATCTCTCATCAGCTATACTGGCAACAGCACAATGATAACCAACGACATTGTTAAATCTGACAAAAAACGAGGCATTGTAATGTAGTAGAAGAAAAAATAAAAGAGACACCGAGGATGAAGTTATTCCAACAAATTAAACAATGCCTAAAAATCCTATAAAAATTAAACAATAGTTAGGACTAAGGTTCTACCAGGACATTAAAAGATGACGGAAAGAAGAGAGGAATAAAGGCATCTCCACTAGGTGAATATATAAGCAAATGGCCTTGAAGTGTAAAATAAATTGTTAACTCGTAAATATGGTGATAATTTCCATATTGCTCTTCGTCATGCACTAGATATCCTTTTAAATTATTTCATGAACTGCCGTTGTAACTATTATTGGTGATCCGTCTAGCTTTAAAACTTGCCGTGGCCACTTTTGGCGGAGGCAAGTTTTAAAGCTAGACGGACTAATGTAAATACTTTCAACGGTGGTTCATAAAATAATTTAATGGGCTATCTAGTGCATGGCGAAGAGCAATATGGAAATATATATAAATATATATATTTATTTCATACTTCAAGGCCATTTTCTTATATATTCACCTTGACTCCACTGACAAAGAAGAAGAAAAATAAATAGTAGTAAAGTGTTAGTATCGTAAGTTTTCTTTATTTACCAGAAGGGCCCCAAATTAAAGCATAGTTTAAGACGGCCTTGATAGTTTGCCCATAATCACTACGGTAGGCAGGTGGGATGGTGTTCACAGTAGATGGTATCATCATCATCAGGTCTTTTCTAGTCTCTACTGCAGGAGCACGACACTCAGTACTACCAGAGCCATATATTAGCCAGAGCAGTTAGAGGATTTTACCTACACTCTCCACGTTGGCCAGACGGGTTGGATTGGTAGGGAATTTACACCCCTTATAGCTATTTTTTTTTTTATACCTTATTTCTAATGTTTGGGCCGTCGCCCGCCACACTACCCCGGTAGCGGGCGTGTGGCGTGACGTCATAGTTTCTTGGACTCAAATTGCGCTCTTAATATCTGTTTTTCTGTATTATTAAATCTACATTCACATTCAAGCATTATTCTACAGTACAAAATAATTTACTTTTGTCCCAGGATACTACCCTATTATACATTCCTACTTATAGTGCTTACCTAGTAGGTACAGCGTACAAGATGATTTGTTTAATTGATCTTCAATTGGCGGGTCAAGACTTCTGCACTGACTGACTGCAGTGAAGTGCAGATGAAGGTACTTTGCTTTTATTTCTTATTGCATAGTTGCATCGATCAATCAAAGCGTCCATGTTTATCCAAAATCATCATTTATATGTTAGCTGTACAAAGTCAACTAAAAGCAGGGCTCCTCTAAATAAAATTTACGTCGTACAGGGACGTAAAAATAAGTTAAGTTCATTTATTTTTTGTGCAGCTTTGAAGTGTCTGTCAAAAGTTCTGGCCCATGAGAAGTGTCTGCTACTTATGATACTACTTCAGAATAATATTTTACAATTTACATATATAAAAATCAGCCTAACAAATTTAAGTTAAGTTACCTTTCTCACCTGGTACCTGCCCAGGTGTCACAAAGCGAGATCCAAAGAGAGATTGGTTTCATAATGTTTAATAAAATTTAGTAAGGGTTTCACAGGATTTTTTATTCATCACTGGCGAATCAACTAATTGAAAACCTGTTGAACGCAGAAAACACAATCACATGAAAAGGATAGTTAAAAATGCAAGCGTGTTCGCTCGAAGGCCATCGTAAACTGTTTTTATTATTTCTGAGGAGAAGACGTTATTCAGAAAGAAGTTATTTCCGGTCCTTATCAAGAACATAATTTCAAAATAATTTATTATTCATTGATTTATTAAAAACTTTATTGTTCTACAATTAACAATTGTACACAATTGGCGGATTTAACGCTAAAAGCGTCCTTCCCAGTCAACCATAATAGTAATGAACGGATAATTTGTTATACAACAATACCTTCGATGATGCGGTAATGGCTAAGCGGTCAGGCACTGGACGTGCGCGTCTGTAAGGCACAAGTTCGATCCTCAGACGAGAGCAATTTGTATGAGGTAGAATTACTTTTTTTCAAAAAATTATTGTATGGACCTTTACTTTAGGGCTAAAAGTATTCTATGAAGAAGAAAATACGGAAGAGGAATTTTCTAAATTTCATTATAAGGAAGCAGTAGTGGTTAAGGAACTTAAAAAAAATGCGGAACTACCGCATTATGAGGACGCGGAAGCGGTATCCTCGTCAACCCTATCACTTGAGACGGTCAAACCATTTCTTTATTCTTGCCAATAAATCGTCATCGTGTGCGTGTCTTTCCATACAGTTGCACCTACAAGAGCCTTTGATAGATGAACAACATGGAGACAAAGAGGTTCTATAAAAATTAAACCTAGTTAAATAGTTTTTTTTTTGTTTTACCCTCAAAACCAGACATATCAATATTCATCGAAATCGTTGGTACCGCTTCCGAGATTCTAATTAGGCATCACTTAGGCATATATAAATAAGGTTATTTTTATATTAAGTACAATAATTGAATGGGGCCATTGCGCACATCATTTAGGATAAAATATACTGGAAATATTTTTAAATGATGAGTTTGTATGGAAAGTTAAAAAATATTTTTCATATTTCGATTCATGTTTCTTGGGTGAAAGTCGTTCAGTACCGAGGATAGAATTCAATACAAGCTTATTTTTTATTAAGTACGAATATTTTAAGGGGTTTTATTTAAATTCACTCCATCATTTTGAACAACATCGAAATACGAAAAAAAAATCACTTCCCATGGAAACTTGATCACGCACTACTTGCATTTGTATGAGAAGTGAAAATGTTTTCATCGTATTTAGATGTAAATTTATTGATTTTATTCTACTCCTTATTCTTTGCACTTCTTTTAATGATCTAAGTTGCACTTAGACAAGTATGACAACCTAGTTTGGGTGAAACATGTCATGTTGTAAAATAAACAAAAAACTATCAATACATACTTAGTCTATTCAAAACATTAATATCCATCGATGCCACAGTGCTAAAGATAAGATAATCCTTACACTTGTTTCCAAAAACAATTAACTTTTATTTTTACAAATTTTATTGTGGTATGGATATTTTAACGCTATTCGGCTAGAAGAATACTTTTATGACTGTTCTCTTATCTGTAGTTTTGTCCATGCCGCCTATTGTTTTCTGCATTCAGTGATACTGATAACATTAACACTTGTTACAAGTAACTATTTTGTTTTTCAGAACGTTGTGTTCCTTTACAATTAACACTGTTTTACAATATTCGTAGAATTTTAGTTTTTTTCACGTCATTTTTGTTGTTTTATTGATGTAGTGCATTAGGTGGCACAGTGAACAGTTCTGTAGGTACATACAAAATTACATCTGTCATGTAGTACAGACAAATACAAATAGTTGTAAAAACTGACGCCTAGTTGTGATGGTCAGATATACATTTGAAAGAAAATAAAGAACCGATGGCCGATGGGGCAGAAAGGTTCTCGAATGGCGGCCACGTACCGGCAGGCGCAGCGTAGGACACCCACATGCTAGGTGGTCAAACGACTTAAGCAAGGTGGCAGGTAAAATGGATGCAGGCCGCTTCCGATCGCTCGTTTTGGAAATCCTTGGGGGAGGCCTATGTCCAGCAGAGGACTTCCTGTGGCTGATTTGATGAATGAAATTTCCATATTGAGAATATGGATGGATAAGGCCCGTTCAAGTTTGAAGTAAGCACCAAAAGGGGGAGGGCAAGTCTTTGATTTGGTAATTTTTGATGACATACACGTAGGTCTTGATTTCAACAATCTTTTTTAGTTATGTTTTTAAATTTCTTGGCAATGCTTTGTTAATTTGGTTTGAAATTATACAGACAGTAAAATAAAATCTACGAACTATAGGTATACTTGCTAAAGAAAATAAAAAAAATCTAAAGCATATTTTGTAAATATACAAAGTGGAAGGGACATACCCCTAATAAATTTTGATTTATTTATATTTGATTTCACACGCTAAACTAGGAAATACTAGATCACTAAAGTATAATGTAATTAATATAACAGTCAAAAAACAAAATAAATAAATTCGATGTTCCCATACAAATCGCCCGGGTGGTTACACACTTTTGTATGTAAATACCGAAATTTATTTTACTCATTTTAATTTCATTATACTATACTGATATAGTATAGGCCGTGGTTCGATTTATTACGGGTATGCCCCTTCCACGTTGTACCTATATCAATACTTAAGCATTTGAGGTGGGACAAGAGACTTGCTTACTTTTTCTGACAAGAAGACGGGGGCGTTAAAATGGCTAAAATTCTGCTTACTTAATACTTGAATGGTCCCATAATATGGCCTCCATCCAAAGAGATAGGTACCTAATGATAACGATGGCATTATCTGCACATGTATTTTTTCTGGCAAATAAAAATTGTTTCCATTTCTATTTCAAAATATGTATATATATATATCAATTATATTTAATAAACTGTTCAAAAAACGTACTTCCAGTTAAAAACCTTTCGGCGGATCGCTCATTCTAAGCGCGAAAGAATATAGAAGGCTAGAATGGGATTTCGTTTAAAGCCTGTAGGTACTTATTTACGAAGACGACAATTCTTTTTTTACAAAAATATACTCGTAGCAAAAAACTTACAGCCACGTAGGGTGATATATTTAAGCCACAAGGGATTCTAATGATACCTCGAACACTCAAATCTGTCCAGGCATTTTGAAGTTATTGCGAAATAAAAATTGCCAAATTGCATACTTATACATAATATATGAACCCCGAAACATTACACTCCTTTTTTGTGTGGTGTAAAAACAGCTGTTGATAACAAACTAGCAGTATAAACTGACAGTATGATGGGTCGGGAAGTGCGCCAACTTATCTGAGAAGTTAGCGCGAGCTTTCGCGACTTTCGACGAAAGCTCCCAATGAACGACACCGCAGTTCACCCTACCTATGTACGGAAATTATACAGTATGTTTTCTTTCATGCTGGTCTGGTAAAAAATTTTGTTTTTAGTTATATAGCTGCTTCTCTTCCCGTGCAGATCGTAAAAGCTGATAGAGGAATAACGAAAATCCTAATCGTGTTTATAGGCATGGAACTCACCCCTTTTTCCACCTTCATGCCAAGCATCACGCTAAAAGTGGCCTTTAGGTCTTTCTGCCACAAGCTCTGTCTACCTATTTACTATTAAGGATAAAGACGTGATTATAACGAAGCCTTCCATAATAAACTTGCATCCAAATAAATTGCGCAGAATAGTCATAAGAAATGAAGCCTCAATATTTTTTTTTATTATCCAAACTTACATAGGTACTTTAAGCAGATAACACCAAGTGTCATAGAGAAAAGAGATTACTGGTTATTCTATGAGAATTAAGTTTATCAGATAAGCGTAATCAGACAGATAAAAGGCGGCAGTTTCAACTTTCATTTTAAAGCAAGTCGACATATTTTATCACATTGTGTTTGTATAACAAATGTTCTTTACGTTACATTATGTGCTAATGATGGAACAATATGTAATGATGACCTTCCTTCACCTTTATGAAAATATTTAAAGTCCATTAATAAACCTACGTAAATAGAAGAGTGAGTACACATTTTAAATAGCAATATTCGACGTGTTACGTCAGTGGTGTCCTTCTGAAGTGATCCCGTTTTCTTTCCTGGATCGACACAAACTAATTTGACCCTTGATGACACTTATATAGGGTTCAAAATGCAGAAATCATCCTATTTAGGGTTTTATAAAACATTTTTAACATCGCACTGTACAGTTGTCTGGTCTTGGCCAACAATTCTTTCTCTGATTAGTCAAGCCATTGTGATACTTATATTCTCAGAATTAAGGTTGATAAAACATATTGAAGCAAAAGCAAATTCTAAAAATACCAGCGTAGGTATATCAATCCACACTTACTTTATTTGTTGGATTAATAAGTTACCTATAACTACAGCTTACATAAGTAAGTTTAAAAGAAGTTCGGAGTAATCACGGGAAAGAGCACGATACTTACGTTTCTCATTTAAGTAAACTAAGGTTTAAACTTAAACTAGTTTAAAATCAAACTACATCTGAAATGCAAAGCGAACCGAGCAGTCCAGTGTAAAATCGCAGAGAGGGTGACTCGACAAGGAAATAGGAAGCGATCGACATACCTAGTCCGAGAAAATCGATGGCATCCCCTCATAGTTTGCATGGGGTCGTGTCCGGCCGTGCCGTGCCGTGCCGGCCGCGTCGTGCCGGTTCCGAAGGGCTGCAGAGATGTTCGATGTGCTGAGAAAAAAATTGAAGGAAGCGAACACCCCCTGCCCCCCGCGCCGTGATGCAAAATTTTCAGTGCCCTGCGCAGCGCTTGGCCATTCCTTCTATATATATGGATGCGCCCGTTTTGCCTCGCCCTTCTTCTTGTAGGTAGTAGTTTGTATCAGGAATTTGTAGTTTAGATTTTTTAAGTACATTTTTACGTGTGTATTATTAGTTTCTGTTAAGGGATAGGGATTTTTTTGTTATAAAACTTATATTTGAATTATGATATATATAATGAATTATTTTCTTCTTCTTGGTGTTTTATCAGGTAGATTTTATTTCAGTAGTTGTAATTTTAAATTTAAATTTAATTTTATACTTTTAAAATATAAGTAACAATCCTTTATTTGTAAACACATTATATCTTGTGACATCACTACCTACTTAACCAAAGAAACAATTTATTATTCGCGTCCCACTTGTTTTCATATGAACGCAACAAGATGATATCATTGGATGAATTTATTTAGATTCGAAACATATTTTTGCTTTAATTATGGTCGATAGCATCGAAATTACGAGAGCTATATTTAAATGCAAATTGCGATTTCGGGAAACGTCATTACGTAAATGTGTTCGTATAAAAACAGCCATCTATTAAATTTTACGGACGAAAAAATGACCTACGCTGCACTTCAATGTTGTGCGTTGACTTTTGAATGATTCATTTCGGCAATTTATCGATCTGAATTCGTTTAGATCTTTGTTCTTGGCGAATAAAAAACATTAAGTTCGTTTTCGTTTGAGATAATGTTGATAGGTATATATGTAGATTATTTCCTTTTTGCATCTTCGTGTAGTGTTTATGTGGTTATTGACATTAAAAATAAGTAAAACACATTTTTATTTTATTATTCCTCTGATAACGATGTTGTTCATTTCGATTGTTTATTTTTTTGTTCTGACTTTATTGAAATATCTACTTTCTAAACGTGTAAATAATAGCCAATAAACATTATAATTGCAACTTTTATCTACGAGGAACAAAATAAAATGATGTTTAAAATTTGTAAAATATCGTCGCAGTGCTCTGTCCGCCCGCATGGTAAGGGTGGGTGCTATCGCTATCCTACTCGGACGCAGCATCGCCGGACATTTCGACCGGGCATTTCAATTTTGAGAAAGAGTAGGACCAGCCCCGTCCCCCGCGCCTCACTGGCCCCCGCCACCCGTCCCGCTCGCACCAAGGACGCACAAAAGGACGAAGGAGCGATAACTTCATCACCGCGGTGAGGTCTCGCTCGCTCGCGCGCCTCGGTGGGGGACGACGTTGCGAATTGTTATTGAAGTCATGCCCCCGAAGGCGACTTCGGGAAGGCTGTCAGTTGCTTGTAAACGTTCGCAGCGTCCGTACCCGGCTGACCGGCGCCGTGCCTCGCCGCATCCTCCAACTACACACTTCGCGCTACCGGGTTTACAAACAAGTGCCAAGTTTTTAACGCCGCAACCGCTTCTGTGATTTTAGTTTGTTGAACAATAATTTACTCAACTGTGACAATAAGTTATCGTGGACTCGGAAGTAAACTTTACAACTAGCGAGGTGATTAGTGAGACGCTTTGTTGTGATCGTGGCGAGTGGTGGTGATCTGCAGTGTTCGGTCGCGGCAGTGTTTACCGCGCGCCACGTGCGCGCCGCCCGCCCACCCGCTGAAATGCCGCGAAAAACTTTCTTCCAAAACATCGCCGCAGTATAAGTTCGCGGGAGCGCCGACGCGACCATGACTTTAACCTGTAGCGCCTGATCGAGCGTGGACTACATGCACGTCGACACGAGGAGTGTTGTTTTTTTATTATTTTTTTTTCGTTGGAGGAGACGGTGCTGCCCGTTGGATTGATGATTTAAATGGCTAACAGCAACGCTGTATCGTCGACCTTGCCGTCGAGGGATTATCATTGTAAGATTTGCGGCCTCTATCTGGACTCTGTCGATTCATTAGAGGTACATTTGCAATATCATAAAGAAAATTTATATGTGAAGTGGGGCACGCAAAACTCGCAGAATGATACAGAAAACAATAACGGAACTAAAGTGAAGGTTGAGACGACTCTGTCGGCGCCGGCCGACTCCAGCGACAGCATGATCACAAAGCCCAGCCCCGAGTTCCAGCAACGCGCCACGCCGGAGACCTCCACGCAGTTCCCGCACCCGGCCACGCCGCAGAGCTACCACAGCGCTCCTTCACCCTACCAGAATCCAGATCAGACTAACTTCTCTCCAGGAGCACAGTTCGGTAACAATTATTCTCATTCTGGCTTTCCACAAAATCAGCATTCTGAGCAAATAAACTGGGAGCAATCTCAATACAACCAAGAGTACCACAAGCCCGCTCGCTTCCACCCCTATAACATGCAAGAGCGGGTGCCGCGCGTGACGTCGTCGAGCCCGTTGTACGGGCAGCCGCTGAATCAGCCGACGCCGTCGCCCTCGCCCAATCAGTGCGACAAGTGCGGCTTCGTATGCGACTCCGCCGTCCAACTCAACGAACATTGCAATTCCGCACACGCCGGCTCTAGCACGACGCCCACCTCCGCTTCTATGCCATTTCAACAATTTCCACCTAAGCAATATAATAATTCAGGTTACCAGAATGAAAATACCAAAATTAAAGAAGAACACGAAGAATCGTCGGATATTTTAGACTTGGATTCTCAAAAAGTTGTTTACCAAGGAAATGAAGGTGAGCAACCGACTACACCTTATGAAGATGCTCCATCGCAAGGTCGAGAAGTTAACACTAGAACAGTACCCATAATGCCTTGGGAAACACAAAAGATATACAATAATCCTCAGCTGAATGGCGACGTATCTCTATTCAAAGACCAGAAAATGTTCGCGGAACAAAAAGCAGCTTACCAAACAGACACAAAAATGTTTCATCCGGATCAAAAATTTGCTTATTCACAAGAGAAGTTCCTCAGCGGTCATCATGATCAAAAACCTTTCATGCATGTCGACCAAAAAATATACCCAGTACAAATGCCACCTTTGGTTGAATATTCAGGGCTTTCTTCTTCGAATCCTGATATGAAACCACCGTACCGTCCGTACGATTCCCCGTCGGCGCCTCAAATTACTAGTACGCAGCCGACAAACCCAACGTCGTCGACACTGCCCTCTATCGGTGGTAAAGGAGCAAACTGGAAGTCGAACGAAGCACGGCGACCAAAAACATACAATTGTACCGCCTGCAACAAATGGTTCACGAGTTCCGGTCATCTAAAGCGGCACTACAACACGACTTTACACAAAAATGCCGTGCGGTCGTCGGGGCAGCCGGACCCGGCCACCATGCCGATCTCCAGCCACCATCACCCGAGCCGCGACGCGATCCAGAATCGCGCGCAGCAGCAGGCCGCGGATTCCAACACGCAGAGCCCCGTCCCGTCCGAGGACGGCCGCAGTGTGGACGACGTGTCGCTCCAGTCGCCCTACTCACAGAACTTCGACCGCTCGCATCGTGTCGCCGCCATGCAGTCCAAATCGCCGTACACGCATCTTCAACAGGGTAATTTAGATAATAATTTCAGTAATAATCCTTTAGCTAATCACCCTTTACAGCACCAAGTCGGATCGCATCCGGTCAATATAGGTAGTCAACCGCCAGGTATAGGAAATCCAATCAATGATAATAATCATCAGGGCTCAAAGGGCGCCGCGGTATCCTCTACAGGGAATCCCCCAAACGGGGAAGCAGGTCCCTCTGTTTCTCAAAGTCACCATATGAGGGGCCTGCTATCAGTCTCAACCAGCAATATTTCAACTCCAGCTCTAACGCAGAGTACGCCGGCACTTACGGCTCACACCCTGCCCCCGTTCAGTCATTTGGGTGTCAACCCGTACAGCCCGAGGTCTACGGATCCTTTGGGGCCTTCGGTTCCGGACCCCACGCACACCCCATTATATTTGGGTCAGAATTTTCAGCAGACTATAGCACCGAACTACCCAAACGGGATGGCCCCCCACGTTATGGATATGGCTATCAACAATCTGCATATAGCCAATCCGGCTACTTTTGGTGAATCCGCACCTGAAGAAGTCGATGTTATGGAACAGGAAACGTCGAATCAGTCTGCCGGTGGACGCTTGCCCAGTTTCGCACAGCTCCAGACGCAGAGCTTCAGCGTTTATGTTTCAAACTACATAACACAACCTAACGTGGGGGGTCAAGTTGCCGGTGACGAGTCCACCGCAGGATACATTATTGTAGATCCAGTCCACTCGCCTATACAATACAATAATCTCGAATTTGGCGGGCAGCCCATGGACTACGATTACAGCTTTTCACCCAGACCTATAAAACAAGAGGTCGTTAATTACAGCCCGGAGCATATAAAAGTTTTTCCGTACGGCTACGCGGTTGGGGGTAAGACGATAAAGCGGGAAAACGATATATTGCGAACGGACTCTAGCCAGCTCCAAATTTTAAAAATTGAGGATATAATGGATTACGCGAACAAAGAAAACTACGGTACCCAGATGAAGTCTCCGGCGAGTCCGGAGAGCGCGAAGGCGGAGAACGAAAGCCGTGGCTCACCGGCCGTGTCGTCTACTGTGAGCACGCCGCTGGTGGAGCGCAACCAGCTCAAGAAGCAGGCGCCCGCCACCGTGCACAAGTGCTATGAGTGCGACAAGGTCTTCAACAAGGCCTGCTATCTCACGCAGCACAATAAGACCTTCCATTCTGGTGCGAAACCCTTTAAATGCGACCGCTGCGGCAAGCGATTCTCGGACGATGTCTCGTATGAAGGACATTACATCAAACACACTGACAATAAACCGTTCAAATGCAACGAGTGTCCCAAGTCCTTCAATCACAAGACCGACCTGCGCAGGCACATGTGCCTGCACTCGGGCTGCAAGCCGTTCGCTTGCGACCACTGCGGCAAAGGGTTTATTAGGAAAGACCACATGGTCAAACATTTCGACACGCACATGAAAAAAAATTTGCGTACTTCATCGTCGTCGGGGTCCTCCGTGTCGTCAACGACTTCGCCCTCGTCCTCGGTACCGTACCTTCTCAATTAAAATCGTCTAGACAGAATCGCGTACACATATCATTTTGAAATTTATATGCAATAAAATTGATTTTTACTTAGATTCATAGTTACTATATGAAATAAAGTAGTTTTGTTACAAATGAATGATCACGCGCAATACAGAGCTTACGTTTTGAAGACCCATTTTTGCCCAGTTATTTACTTAGTACCTTATTTATGTACCTACCCTACCTAAGTAATTAATTTAAATTTTGATGTTTTACTTATTGAGTTTATATGAAATATCGTAAGTTTAGTAGTCGATCATATAGAAAGTTGATCGAAATGGAACTTGGTTACAGAGGTGGCGGGCGCGACGCGATTTGAGCGGGTGAACCAATGGGTCTCCGGCGCGTGAGTTCGTTTTTATTGTTCATTCAACTTAACCTTGTGTGATACAAGGTGACTTTACATGCCTGGCTGTCTGGCGCTCGAAGTATAATTACAAGACGCTGCCGGCGATACTGCGATATCTACCCTACCATATCATAACAATATCACATATTTATCATTCAAAATATTTTAGCGATAGTTAAAAGTACTTAATTTTTCCGGTCATAGTTTGCAACTTGACGACATATCTTATTTTATTGTGAACTATGCACCATAGATTTTATTTTAGTTAAATTTCTACGTTCTGCCTATGATTGTTAATGTTAAATGATACGTATCTGTATATTGGGGAATACATAAGTAGAGTAATTTTTGCAAATATTTACGAACGGGACGCGATTGCCAGACACATTACATAAGTAATGCGAAGAGTTAAATAGTTCGATTAATTGCAGTATTTCTTACGGAAACAAAAATAATGATATCGGTACAAAAACGTTACAAATTATTTAGATGCCAAATTAAAAATATAATAATGCCAAGAGTACAATATATTTGAAATGATTGATCAATTTATTAGGAGCTGTGCACATTGTAGACTTTGTATCGGGTGTAAATGTCGCGATATGTTGTGTACAGCGTGGATAATCTCGACCCTTAGTCGTAAGTAGTGGTGTATCGAGTAAGTCGCGAAGGGCGCGGCGGAACCTTAGTTAATGAACTCGAACTTTTTGGCCACTAAGGCCCAGGGCACACGGCCGCGTAAGCGGGCGCGACCAACGTTTTCTTTACGTATAGTTTATTGCATTCAAAAAGTTCTTCTGATAGACTAGCGAGAAGTGAAAAAGAAAACGCTCGTTGATACCGCTAGACGCCCGTCGTCGTGGCCTCCGGTAAGGGTACGTTCGTACGAATATGTTTATCTCAAGGCGTGTGTTACGAGTACGTACATGCGGAGGTTTTTTCGAGGTACTTTTTGACCTTCTATTACCTACATTTAGATGTTTCCCGGTGCTTCCTATTATTATTTTGTCTGTTGAGCTTTGTTTTAATGTAAGATAGTTGAGTTTGTATGAAATTCAGAATTTTTTCTTTAAAGTGAAAAAATACTAAGTTAATTTATGTCCAATTTAAGTTACCAAGGTGTTATTTGAGCGAATTTAGTTTATACATTCCTGTTTCGTTAGTGGTAGGAAAGTAGTCTTCCTGAACGTTGCCAAAATAAGTCCGCCAACTGTCTGTTGCGTAACGATTTAAGTTTAATGTTTTTAGCCTAATGATAATGAAATTCTCTAGCAATAATTTAAAATAATAATGTAAATGTTTTTTGTATAGTATTAACTAATAAATTGCCACGACTATTGGTTTATGTATTAAAATATGATGATAAATTCTTTGTACATATTATGTGAGAGTTGATGAATTCGCAGTTCGATTGGACATATCATGGCCACAGTGCAGCGTTTCAAAATATTCCTCTCGTTAGTTATTCGCATTCGATTTTATCCGTCTGGTTGCGATGGAGAGCCAGACTACGCCAGACAAAACGGACTTCAGTACGATTCAATATTTATTCAGTGCGCGCACACTTGCGATTTTTCGCGACCGCGATGCAAACGCAAGCGAGGGAATATTCTGAAACCACACGCATCCATATCATTAGACGATTCAGAATTAGAGCCGTTTATTCATTTACGAAATGTGCAATATAAACATTATATCGACTTAATTTTGATAATGTTTGTATTTGAATGTTAATTATATTGCAGAAATATTTTTATACAAATATAATGAACCTTACAATGTTGATCTACCTCATCAGCGACTATATTCTACATAACCATCAGATATGAAATATATACATTAATGAATGTTGTTCGAGTAATTATAAAACTGAAAAGCAATATGTTGAAATAAAATAATATGTACACTTTTACTAATATGGCCTACCTCCTAGATATGAAACAATGTTTTTCGTATTTTGTGTTGATAGCCGTTTTTCAGCCACGATATTGCGGGGCGGGTAGAAGTGGTATATATTTTCTTTTCTTGAAATGAAATATCGCTTGTTGTACTCCAAATATTATTTAAGTGACAGTTACAAGCGAGAAATGAACGCGTAAAAGGCATACCGCTGCTGCTCGTGGCGTTCACTCGTGGCTTGGACTGTCGATTTGATCGGGATGGAGATTCGAGGGAAATTGACGTGGAGTTCAACAAAAATTGCTTGCCACTTTTCCACCGCATGCAAATCGACAGTGTGCGGCTATCAGGTATTTATGGATTTGTGCAGGTGACGGCATGCCCATGCTCTTTTGCATTACTCCATATGCCAATAAATAAAAATGTACTTGCAACTGAGACGCACCGGCGTCGCCTTCATACATTTCATACAATGCCAAGTTTATATGTACCACATACACATGTTATTGTTGAGAATATTTTTTGTATAACAGAAGTGTTTCTTCATAGCAATAATGTACGGTCACAATATATGAAACTTAACTACCTCAAGTAACGAGTAATAGGGTTATATATATTCATATATAGCGTTGTGAGGGTGGGCTTCCAGGGCAATCCTCGCTACCTGAATACCTCAGCTTGCCTTCCACGAGAGTATATCATAGTATACATTAGTAATATTTACTATATATGACGTCATAACCCGCACCCGGGGGCTCACCCGCTCTTTCGTGGTTCTACCACATTGATGTTAAAATAAACACAAAAATATGTTATTACATTTTTGATCACGTGGATTCATAAAGATTGCATAATTTTCAAGTATTATATTGACAAAATATTTAGTCATTATTATACCATATGGACGAAAAGTTGTAAAAAAATGTCATATAATTATATTAACATCAGTGCGGCAGCATCCTTATATCCAAACATAATATATATTAGCAGACATACTTATTGTCTCCTCATACTGTTTAAATCAATCACTAGTAGTATCAATTAGATATAAACTAATGTACATAAAAAAGTAACGGTAAATTTGTTATTTATCATATTCTATTATCGTATTCATCGATAGACTTATTTTGAAATAAGTTTAACGTAGTGATTTCAAGTTTATAACAGTAGGTGTAAGTACTTGTAAGATTTTTTGTGATGACATATATTTGTGTATAATGTTTTAATTTAATAATCAGTTACCAGATGATTTCTGTTACATTGAGTTGAGTAAAACTGGAAGAGTTAAATACGATAAGATGTTGTTTTTTTTATATTGTTCCCTCGTCCAATCGTGTTGATACAGATTATGTAGCAGAGGTTGCATGTTTTTTTAATTGATAATGACAGTTCTTTTTCTGTAACGTAGCGCAAAATTACCAGGAGCCGAATGAGGTAAAGGTGCCAGTGGTCGACCACGCACCTTCTACAGCCGTAGTAGGACGTGCTACTCAGCCTTCTGGAAATCATTGGCGCCTTACCTCCGGCTATATTAATTAAGTCTTTATCATAGATTATATTAGAATAAGCCGATAGATCTGTTACACTGCTACAGCGAAAGCTGTTTCTGCTATGCGTTGCGATTTGTTCATACACATTATATCAATGAAAATTACAGAAATGATTTCACTTTGAATAGTGGTAATATCTATGTAATTCATTTTCAGTATGAACAGATCGCAGTCTTTATTATATGCGAATTTATTTTTTGTACAAGCAAAGCGATTGTAATTTTATACGTACATTGGGGTCAATATTCATACATTGATCGATAATATTTGAGACTTGTCTAGCGTACATTTATAATTTGTAAAATTACTTATATTTTTCAGCAACTTGGTTCCGTCTCTCATATTTTCGGTAATGTACGAGTATTAAATGATGTTAAATGTCAAAATTTCTCTCCCGTATCTCACGATTGACGGGGTTTGGAAATTTTGTCAAAGTACAAATCCTGGAAGAGCCTCCCTCAGGTGAACCCGCACATGTATTTAATTCTATCCATTTGTGTTGTCCCTTTAAGCTATCGCAGTAGTGATTGTTGCAGGTCTGTGAGTTAATATAAAGTTTAATGTGAACAATCGTTGTTTCATTTTCTCAACCCTTTGCTGCTGCGAGTTTAATTTTTCTTTTCGTAAACTTATAGGGTTATATGAAAACTAGTACTATTCTATTTTGAGCAGTACCTATCTATTATTTTACATCAGTGGTTCGTGAAGGTGTAGTAAAAGTTATTATACTCGTAAAAGAGTTTTTCCTTTTCTATTTTTTAATTTGAAGTAAATATAAAAAGTTTTAATTTTATGTTTTAATTTATGATTTTACTACATTTTTGTGAAACACTGCTGTAATGGCCATGAAATAGTTCTGTAGGGATGATTTAAAAAAAACTTTCTAGTCTCTAACTGAACAATTTTTAATTATCGTTAAAAATAGTTTATTTTGTTTTACACAAACCATACCTAAACATCACACATTTTATGTCTAATGACATAAAATGTGTGATTTAATGACATAAATATTTAATATATTTAACTACATTCTTTGAAATATATTTAGCTCATATGTTTATGATTATGTCAACTACGTCATACATATTACAAATGAAAATTAAAAGAAATGAGAAATATATTTCAAAGATTTGAAGATTGTAATCAGAACATATCATATACTATATTTGAATATAGGTATACAAAAATCGTAAATTGTACTGAAACTTTTTGAAGCTGAATTCAGTCTATAATACTGAACAACTTTTCCCAAGAAACATGTACATACTTATATTGAAATATGAATAATAATTTTCTATTGAAATCAAATATATGTTTTATATTTTGATATATGTATGTTTCTTTGGGAAACTTGTTTAGTACAATGGATAGTTCATGGATCAACTTTCCGCTACGAACATATATCGAAATACGAAAAATATTTTTTTAACTCCAATACAATCTGATCGATTATTATATTTTTCATATTTCAATACATGTTCCTTTGAAAAAGTTGTTATCATGGAGTGAATTCAGTCTTATAATAGTTTCAGTATATGTATTTTGTTAGGCCCTGTTTAGTCAAAACCACTTTTTTTTTAATCATTTATTCAATATTCACTACTACACACTTTTACATTGAAGAAACCAAACCACGAAAACCTCGCATGGTTTATCTGGGTTTATCTTTTTAAGGCAATACATGAATTTTGCTGTGTCCAGTGCTGCCCCCATTTGAAATAAATCATTTCAAAGGAAACGGAGATATCATTTAAAATTTTGTCTTTGTGAAGCCCTAGCCTAGCCCTTCAAACTATTTTATGAACTACTGTTTACAGTTTTTAAAAGCAAGAACGTTAAGCTTTTTTACGCATTTTTGCCAAAAGTGGCTGTTTTCTCGTAAAAATGCGTAGAAAAACATAACGTTCTAACTTTGAACTGTTCATAAAATAGTTCGAAGGGTTATCTAGGGCTTCACAAAGACACAATTTTTAATAATATCTCCGTTTCCTTTGAAAAAATTTATTTAAAATAGAGGCAGCACTGGATCCTGGAAAATTCATGTATGACCTTTACTAATAAAGGCAGTAAAGTGAGAAAATAGAATGAGGTTTAGGACAAATCATGCTATTTGACATATACGAGGACGGAACAGGCAATGGAGGGGACAACTGGCTACGCATCGTCAGAGAGCCGCCGCTGGCTGGGCTCGATGGCTTCGATGGAACCAATCTGGAAAGTAAAATACATAAATATTTGTAAGTAAAGAAATAAATATTAAAAAAATGCTTGGGTTCGATCCCTTGACAAAAAAATTTCGAACATTGCTAAGTAAAAATATTTTAAGGTCTGATAAAATACGAGTATATTAAGAATATATTTTAAAGGGAACATTCAACCCTTAGTAATCTTTACTAGATATCATCAATTGTTATACACTTGTAAAAAAAAAAAAGCTTAAACTCCACAGAAATATGAAATTAACGAATCATCTTGTCCATACAAACGGTCTGTTAACCGATTCGTTAAGTTGTTCAGTATCACGGACTGCATCTACTCTTAAAATAGTTTCAATATACGTACGTACAAAATAAAATAAACTGAAACTATTGAATGGTAGTTAGAGTTTATGATACTAAACAACTTTACCAAAGGAACATACAGGCTGACTTTTTATCCACCCGCTAAACTTTTGGAGCAAGTTCAGTCCATGATACTGAACTACTTTCTATAAAAAAAGTTATTAAAAATCGATAAAAATATTTCGTTCTTCCATACAAATCAGCGCTCAGCCAAACGGATTTTGTATGGAAGGACGAAAAGTTTTTATCAGGTGGATGAAAGCCACCCTGTATATATGCCAAAAAAAAAATGCTTTCCAAAAAATTCGGTAGCTGATCGGTTTTGTATGGCAGGCCAAATTTTTTTTTTTTAATTTTCCTATATTTTTCTTGGGGAAATTTGTTCAGTAATATAGACTAATTCTACATTGAAAATATGTAGTTATTAAAATTTTTAGACTTTACTTGAGTGTACAGTCATCAAGTATAAGTACGTGCTTTTTTAAAAATACATATTTAAAGGGGTGATTCAGTACATAATTTTGAACAACTTTTTTCAATAAATAAATACATATTGAAGAAGGGAAAAAAATAAGGTTTTATACAGATCGAAGTAGTGGCAAGTGATTTTTTTTTTGTATTTTGATACCTACCTATACATACATTGGAGACAGTTGTTCAGGGTGATGGTCTGAAACACACCTCTTAAAATATTTCTACTAAACGCTTTGCTAGACACTCAGCCAGACACAATAGAAAGAACAATTGGTCTATAGACGTAAGTAGTGTGTCCAGCAATGTGTTAATTAATAAACACTTGTATGAGAGACAAATTCTAAAAATCAGCCAAGTATTAGTAGGAACTAAAATCAGAATGGCAGTGGAGCAAACACTTTTACTGTCAAAGAATATTTACTTCTATTTAGGTAGGTATATCTGTAAATTGCATAGAATAGCTTGAGACTTGCCTGCTTGTAGATGCATCGCGCGGATCGCGCCGCTGCTGGCAGCCGTGAGTCTTGTTTTTCGCAAGCTATACTACGCTTTACTTTCATAGAAATAAAAGTGAATATAGTTTGGCAATGAAAGAGCGCTGCCGGCCGCTGCCATTGCAGAAGCCGGTGCTAAGAGTGTACCACCGTCGTGAAAACATCAAAAAGGTACCAGAGCAAGCCTTAAAAACCGATCGAAGGAATAATAGAAAAACTTGACCATTCATGTCAAATGCAACTAGGAAGGTAAGAAAAGGAATCAAAATAATAATAATGATGGGTTGCTGGCCGCATTCACACTTTCACCTATTCCCTCGATCGGTTTTAACAATCCTTGCGGGAAGGTACATTCAGCATACAGTTGGTACAATCCAAGTTCTTTCTTTTCACTAAAACCAGCATGGAAAAGCCTAATAATAGTCAATCATAAAGCTTCTAAGAATAAGCTATAAGACTACTTTCTTTTGTCTTTTAGTTTAAAAGGAATAAAGGCAATAACGCTTTTATATTGAAATTAGGTAATACAACGGCATCGCTTGTGGATTTCCTAGTAAAGTGTTAAAGTAATAATTAAGCAAATCGCTCTCATACATTTATAAATCGGATTACAGGTAAGTCGGAAATTTGTCGTTGTTAGTTTTTTTATTTTTATTTTTTTATTAGAAATTTGAGTGCGTTTGACCTCTATCTAGCCTGATGGGAAGCTAAGATGAGGTCTAAGGTGTATCACGCAGACTCAAAAAGTGCCTATTCACTCTTGCCTTGAAAATCCCTAAATCATATGTATGGGGAAACATCGACGCAGGGAGGGAATTCCACACCTTAGCGGTTCGCACAATGAAGGAGTAAGCGAATCGAGAGGTACGATGAGGAGGAATATCGACCACAAATGGGTGGAATCCCTGTCCACGTCGTGTTGTCCGATGGTGGAATGGTGCAGGGGGAATTAAATTATGCAATTCCTGCGCACACTCCCCGAAGTGCAGCCTGTAGAAGTACCGTTCCGGTACAAGTACCGGATGGGTACGAAGTCAACGTAGAGTTTTTTAGAAGACACAATTGTGGTTAATATGTAAGACAATACATGAAGTCCAGTGCTGTGCTGTGTGAAACGGATATGTCATTTAAAATTTTGAGCTAGTAAAACCTAGATAACCCTTCAAACTATTTTATTAACCACTGTTTACAATGAAAGTGAGTGACGTTAAGCTTTAGTTTGCGTTTTTGCTAAAAGTGGCCATTTTTCGCAAAAATACGTACACTAGTGACTGGCGAAGTTGGACAGCTCATGGCGACTTATAGCAACGTAAGAGCAACGCTGCGATGACGCAGTATGGATGCCGTGTGGACACTCCCTTAGCAAATCCTGGGCCTTAGCTCTGTCTAATATTAAGGAAAATTAAATAATATTATAATAAAAAGTACACTACCTAATTCGTCGTCTTTTTTACGGGAGAAATAGTGCCATGAGTAATAAATAACATCCAAAAGGCTTTATAAAAAGTGAATTAGTGATAGGTTTCAAGGCTCGCCTATTTTAGAGTTCCAAAAATCCTTTCCTTGATCGACTCCTACGATCTGCTCGGGTACTTATTACGTTTTATTTTGCTACCAGACGTGGTATTCTAATAAAAGATACTAAAACTATATTTAAAGTGGCTTCAGTCCATGATACTAAACAACTTTCTCCAAAGAACATATATTGAAATATGAAAAATAATTTTTGGCCTCCCATACAAGTTGGCCGCCGCCGGTCAGCTGGAAGTTTGTATGGAAAGTCAAAAAATATTTTTCATATTTCGACCATTCCAAAGTCTGTAGGTAGTAAAGAGGGGGTCGTGCTCATGAAGTGGAGACTAAAAACAAAGACTTGATGAATAAAAGATGACGAAGTATATTTTGTTACAGCCTGACTTGATTGTCTTTGCATCGGCCAAATGTTCACCAACAAAAAACGATCAACTTCAAGAGTGTGTTCATAACACTTGTATCGGATTATTTGGGCTGCCTAATGGCATCTAACTTAGCTCAATGACTTTTATCTAGTGACAGCCATTGCACACTAGTGAAGAAATATACGCAATACGCACACACGCGCGTTGATATCTTTTGTACGGCGACAATTGTTATTCAACATTTTGACTTTCCCTAACCCGTCTAAAAATCTCAGCCATATAGGTATAATACCAACATGAGAACGAGTGCCATACCCGTGGAAGGGACATACCCGTAATAAATCGAACTACCGGCTATACTCACATAATATACTATATTCTTTAGTGAAATATAATGAAATTAAAATAACAGTCATAATCAAAAAAAAAAAATATATACATTTCCATACAAATCTGAAAGGGCGGCTGCACACTTTTGTATGGAAATGCCTAATTTTTGTTTTGTTTTTCGGCTGTTATTTTAATTTCTTTATACTATAACAATAAAGTATAGACCGTGGTTTGATTTATTACGGGTATGTCCCTTCCACGTTGTACAACGAGTAACAAAATATACTGAAACCATTTAAAGGGTGGATTCAATCCATGATAACAAACAATTTTCCCCAAAAAGCGTATATCGAAATTTGATACGAAAATTTGGCTTCCCATACAAGTCGATCGATCTAAAAAATTCTCAGATTTGGATGTAAGTACTCGTTAGTTCGTTAGCCTTCTTCTTTTTAGAATTAAAATAGTTGTGGGTTACTTACCGCATTTAGATTCTCACTCATTTCCTCAATCGGTTTTTACGACCTGCGTGGCAAGAGAAGCAGTAGGTACATTCCACATTTTTTTCTTTTTAAACGATCTAGAATAATTTTCGTCTGCGACAAATGAACGGAGAGAATAGGTCAATCAGAATGTAGGATAATGGAAAAGCGGGGAGCACGGTGCGGCGCGGACGAAAGCGAGCGCCGCACGATGACCCGCACCGGTTTCCCTTTCGACCCAAGGTCACCGCACCACTGAATCACGACACGACGGACGCCGGACGCTGCCAGCATCGCTGCCCGCTAACTACTTTGTTAAGGTGGCTACACACGACACAATTTAGCGTACAATCTGCAGTAACAACCACATTGTTACTGTAGATTGTATGCTAAATTGTTTAGAGGAAACACCAAGGTCGAGAGAATTGAAATATAGGTATTTATAAAATCTATTGCTCTCGCGCTGTGCCCGGACAACAACTGAACGAGTGCGATAGAGCGTGACAACTGCAACTTGGACCGAAAATACCTACGAAAACTACACAAAATCAATGTTTCGTAGTCCCCTGATTTCTTCTTCAAAACTTAACCAATTTAATTTTCATTTAAATTTAAGAAAAGCTGTAGCTGTGTTCTTATGTTTTATTTTTATAATATAATATCGTCAAATATGTTTCCTAAATATTTGAACAGAGTGGAAAACCTTATAAAATTTTCAATTTTATGGAGGTTCGTATCTACTTTAATAATTATATTATGAAAAGAAAACAGGGACATGCCAATATCAATAGAATTTTATCGAAAAAGAAAATCATTATTCTACTGACACTAAATCTGGCGAGGAATCGGACTAGTATAGAAATGCGGACCATCGATTCCCTCTTAAAAATCTTTTAATCGGTTCTGTCCCGGGTTCGATCCCCGGTCAGGTCACGATGGAAGAATTTCTTTTTTAGATTGACCTGGGTCTTGGAGGTTTATCTATATATGTATTAGTTATAAAATGTACTATCGTTGAGTTTGTATCCCGTGTGATCCCGTACAAGTCTCGAACTTACTTTGGGGCTATCTCAATCTGTGTGATTTGTCCGTATATATTTATTTAATTTGCTGACAGCCACATTATTGTATGTAGTAATTACATGAAAAAATAGCTCCCAAGTTGCATCATTTTAGTACTATCGATAAAATATATTGATATTTCGCATAATATACTTTTTAACATAATATAGGAAGTGATGGTGGACATGCGATTTAGGCACTGGCTTTGCGTTTGTGAGGTATACGTTCGATCGTCACTAGGCGCGACTTGTACCTCTGAGTTTGTACTTATGTACGGTCATTTTCAACTGCATCACTTGTTTCTGGTGAAGGAAAACTTCGTGAGGAAACCTGCACACTAGTGGCTGCTAAGTTACTACCTAGTGTGTTAAATGAAGAAGGCAATCGCAAACCACTCCATTATCCCTGCCAAAAAATCGTCATTGTGTCTCTTTCTATACGAGTACAATAAGGAATATGCATGTAATACCAATCCGGCTCATATTTTTATTTTACAATTTCTATTAATACGTTACCACGCCTAGTTAATAATTTTTCTTATTGACTCTTATTTGGATTAGAAATAAATTATTGAAAATATGCAAATATTGCGCGGGAACTTTTAACAAACAAAAGGGAAATGACGACAAAGTTCACAAAAGGGAAATGACAAGTTCGGGTGCGTTCGGTAGGACTGTCCGTCCATGTAGTTTGACTATCGATGACATTCGATATTATGTACTTTTATATAGAGGTTCAACAAACATCACTGGCTGATAATATCGAAAGTACGCAAAAAAAGAAAAACATGCGTTGACAGCTTCTGTCTCTAGCGGATATTGCTGACTTTGACGTCATATTTTAAAATGGCGTGTTTTAGTTGATATAATGTACTTGCTATTTTTAATATTTATTTTCTACACCATATACATGTTTTTCGGCACTGATTTATTTTTTGCGGCTATTTCTCGACGAGGACTATCGATTAAAAATATTAAAAAAATGCATGCATACTCTCTATTGGGTAGATGACTGGGACAAAAATAAATTATTTGTTATGAAAATAAAACGTCACAAAATAGTGTCACTTGTCATTGATCAGATACATTTTTAAAAATGATTTTAGGATTTTTTATGCAGAAAACCTGATATTAAGAGCGCTATTTGACTCCAAATATCTATGACGTCACGGTTTTGTATTTCATACAAATCCCATAGGAATGTTTGTTTTGACATTTAGAAAAAAGTGTCTGATTTGATTTTTTGTCATCTAGCGGATTACATCGACAAGAACCTGGCTCTTAAATGTTAGACAGATTTAGCACGAATTACAGTTAATAATAATAAATAATCTTTATTTGCCAAAAACGTATAACAACAAAAAATATTACAATGATGCAATTTAGGTAACTAACGCGTTCATATTTTTATGAAGGTTACAAAAGTCCATGCCCCGTCCGGAAGTCCATCCCCGAACTAGACGTTGGTCTGTATCTCGGGTGATGCTATAATGTAGGTAGGTATGTAGGTACTGTATCCGGTCAGTACCTACATACCTAACTACATTATAGCCACGACGCATGGCTCAAATTAAAAATAAGGTTAGACTTAGGCACAGACTTAGGCCCAGCTAGTTAGTTTCACATGTTTTGATATTCATGTATCCAATTACTTAATCATTGATCTAAGTATATTTTATATTACAAGCGTGCTACAAATACTATAGGATTGTGTTTACTACCAATATTTAAAGTTGATACGGAAGATAAAGTTATTCATATAGGTTATACAGGGTCTAACAAAATACACTGAAACTTTTTTAAGGGTGGAATTCAGTCCGTGATACTGAACAACTTTTCCCAAGGAACATATATCGAAATATGAAAAATAATTTTTGATCTTCCATACAAGTTGAGCGATCAGCTGATCCGAGTTTGTATAGAAAGCCAAAAAATATTTTAAATTTTTCGATATATGTTTCTTGGGGAAAGTTGTTCAGTGTCATGGACTGAATTTACCCTTGAAATAGTTTCAGTATATTTTGTTAGACATTATATAATATGACGTTTTTATTCTTTATGGGGCGGGCAAACATAACATTTGAGTTCTTCCGGGTCTTAGCAGAGCACAAGGCCGAAAGACCCGAAGGCCACTTTCAGCGTGATGGTGGGCGAGAAGATTTGAAAAAGACATTAAAATAGTGATGAGTTGCTAGCTCCATCGCATTTAAGCCTATTCCCTTGATCGGATTTAACGATCTGCGTGGAAAGAGAATTTGTCGGTACTTCTAATTCTCGTTTTCAATCTAAGTATAAGGCCCAATAAGAAAAGGATGGAAATTTTTAAATATTTTTTTGCTGTCAGGAATAACATTTTTCTTTGCCATAAAAAAATATCAGATTTTTCTGTTCAGTAAATTCAATGTAAAAAAATATTCATACAAATCACATAAATTCACCCCCATACAGTTGCTGTCGTCGCCATTTCTTTGGCCTGGACCACCGAGCGTATTAAAAAAATCAAATGACAGTTAATTTGTCAACTGTCATATGCTATATTATACTTTTAAAATTTCATCCCTTCCCTATTATTATGCCTTTTCTTGTAACTTGCTACCCTTGGCTCTGTTTTCCCCGCAATTTGCGTAAGATAAAGTCGTGATATAGTATATCTGTATTGTTATAAATGTTACACCAATAGCTTATGCGCAAGGCAAGATCCATGTTATAAGAAAAACCGCACGCGTTAAAAATAACGATTAAAGGTATAAGGAGCTACACAAACACTAGTGCTGCCCTCTCATCAATTTATACTAGTAAAAAACAAAAATGGTACCTTTTTATAGTGATAATCTAGTTAAAACCCATCGTTTGTCTCTTTCCCTCTTATCAACACTTACTGGTGCTAGAATAGGACTTTTCTAAACGTCAAAAGTAAAAATGTAGCCTGTTTTATGCTTCTGCCAAAATAGTGATTAAAAGTGCTTTTATTTACTATTTTTAGTAACTAAAATAAACTTTTTAGATGTGAATTGGTATAAATACATATAATCGGATCCTCAAAAAAAAATTATCTGAAGACGTGGATAAAAATAAAGCTGAAACTAATATGTCTACGAGTATAGTCCAGCGGGATCATTTGCCTGAATTAATTGAGACCTAAATAGTTTTATTAGTATAAATTTCTACCAACCGATTTAATTTCTACCTCAATAGTTTGATATAGGATTTGGTTGTCGTTCTAGCGGCTGCCTTCGTGTGAATGCAGTTGTGCGAAAAGTATTACAAGACAAAAACATCCATGTATTAAAAATATTTTAAATAAAGGTAGCACTGGCGTCTGTGTAGTGCCTTAAACCGAGCCACATCAAAGCCTTCGCCTACACAAGTAATTTATGTTATCAAGAACTACGTCCGTGTAGACCGGAAATTGGTGGATTCCTCATAAATTGTGTTCTGGTTAACTTTGGATGCTTGTAGAACAATTGAATCGTTTTCACAGTTCTAATTCAATTGAATAAGCATTTATTTTTACACGGTTCTAATCTTTTAGATTTCTATATCTATCTATATATTTAGATAAGGTTAGGTTTGTAGTTAGTGTAATTTCAATTGTATTTTTTTTCAAAGTAGACAATTTGTTACACTGTATAAATACAAATTAACTATTAAAATCCTAGTGTGGGGACCGCTTGAAATGTCTTTTGTACACAATACTAGTTACTTGTCGCGATACTTAAAATAACATCTTTGAAAGCAAAAGCGGAAAAATACTATGATTTCTAGGCCTTGAACATAAAATTTAAAGAATAGTCAATAAAAGGACCCATCGTACTTGAAGGTTACTGTCATTAAGCAACAATACGGATGTGGGCAAAATTTTTTTCTTGGCTCATTAGATAAATTATTGAAAAACATTGACCACGTTTATTTTTTAGGGTTCCGTACCCGAAGGGTGCAAACTGGACCCTAATACTGAGACTCCGCTGTCTGTCTGTCTGTCACAGGGCTCTATCTCTTGAACCGTAATAGCTAGATACTTGAAATTTTCACCGATTATGTATTACTGGGTCGTCATACAAAAAATGAGTTTTTTCAGCGTTTTTAACTAGATCTTTATAATGGCATTAATTAGGTATTTGAAATTTTCACAGATTATGTATTACTATGACCGCTATAACAACAAATACTAAAAATAAGAAAAATTAAAGGGGGTCGTCATACAAGAAACGTCTTTCTTCAGCGATATAAAACATTGAACGGTGGTACGGAACCCTTCATGTACGAGTCCGACTCGCACTTGCCCGTTTATTTTTAATTAACAAATGATAACGAAAATACAGCACATATAAATGTCGCTTTACATCATAATCAAGTATGACTTTCAGTATACGGTGACGTAAATACGTAGCCCCCACTTCGAAATTACGATGCGCTGCGATCTTTGTGAATTTTTACTTGTTTGCTAAACGAATAATTTTTGGATAAACTTATTGACGGACTAAATATAGAAGTAATAATGTTTTTTTGACCCAGTTCACATCCCAATTGTGCGGTAGTCTCAGCGCCCCTGCTTCTAGATAGAAGTATTACATAGATATGTAGTACTAAATTATTCTGTGAATATGCCGGGACTTGTTTGCGTTTGAGCGCCAATTGTATAATGCACTCGGACCCAGATGTTGGACCAACTCAATCAGTGTGAACGACCGATCGTACTTGAGCGAGCGAGAGGTCACTGTCATCGACGCCATTATGCTTCGCAATTATAACTTAGATGATACTGGCGCACGCGCAGGATCTGCAGCGATTGCCCTTATTTGGCCCCGAAGTAATAGGGATGATGACTGGGTCAGAAAAGTATTCTAATTAGCCCGATAGTTTGATTATCCAAAAATAATGTACCCATATTTTTAAGTTTATAAAAAAATAACTAAGATACAGAGTATCTAAGTTCCAGAGTGGGGGCTTGTGACGTCACCGCTGTGTAAAAATCGTAACAATTCGGGACGTCATTTATTGTTTCTCGGAGAAAAGAAAAAATATGTGTACAATATTTTTTAATAATCTAATCGATGAGCCAAAAAAAATAGTTTCAGTCATCATGCCTATTAATGTTACTTGACGAAGACATTAATTGAATGGTTGTACATATTTTTTTCTTCCTTTATTCTATGAACACGCCTGTATGCCTTTCTTGTATAAACATCTCTCACAGGCCTACTGGAAGAGATCTCTTTGATAAGTAGGTAGTGCCTTTTTTCAACTTTTATTTTATGTATTCTCTGTATACATTGTCCGTGTACATAAATTCAATGCAATAAATAAATATCTTCCCGTAATTTCCTATATAATGGGACTATCAAGAATAACATTTATTTGTGTACTTACGTACGTATATTATTTGCATTTTTTTTCCCAAAGTTCTTTAAAGGTGAAAGCAAACTGTGCCTGTGGTTATAGTTATACGGCAAAAATATAGTATCTCGAAATCAGAATCACTAAAAAACAAAACCGTAAGGAAAATAGTGTTATTTTTATTATTATTTTTCTCCCACATAGGTATTCAATTCAATTCAATTCAATTCAAAATATCTTTATTATCATAGGATATTTATATTATCTCTTAATAATAGTCACTTTATTTTGTTTTGCACAAATGTTGATGTCAAATCGTTACTTATGGCTAAGTTTATGCCGCTTCCTAGGCGCAAGTGCAGAAGAAGCGGCAACAAACTGCACTGCACGTTGTCTCCAAAGACGTCAACTAACAAACTAAAAACTTAAAATAAGTTATATGGATGGACTGAGATTACTATACGCCTGGCCGCTGACCTCCCTGACCACCAGTGGCCCCCGCCAATCGCCAAGTAGCGGGCGGTACCATTAAAATGGGAGATTTTTGATATTTTTTCGGTTGATCTTTAGTTTATTTTTTATTAAATGAAGTACATATGACAGAATATGTACTTTTAAAGAGTACTTTTCTTAAATATTATATCTAGCTACTTAGGAGGTTCAAAAGCCCTAGGTACCTAATAGGGTAATCCCCTAGTAAGCGATAATCGCCTACTAAGTTTCCAACTCATCCTCGAATCGGCACAGATGATTAATTTCTTAATTTTAAGTGACCTGGGACTTAAAAATACATAATTTCACTTAGTATATAATCTACCAAGACCTGCCAACGCAATTTGTTCGAGAAAATTTACATTTTCTTTAATTATTTGTCTTTAATTTGTTATTGAGATATTATAAATATCTCGATTTTAACTTACTCGTGGTGATTTTATCATGACAAAATGTTTTCTTTTTTTTAATATGTAAATATATAAAATAATACACACATAGATAGCAGTAGGTTCTTCATTATATAAGTATGTTTTAAGTAGACGATAGCGACAGATTTTTGCGTTCCGTCCCACCCAAATATGTTTAACATTCTACATCATTTTAAATATTTCTTTTTGTTTTCTTTTATTTCTTATTTACTCCGTTCGGTTGAATGACTGTTTGACAGGTTTTTTAAATTACTCATTTCCAAACTACGTATGTACTTACGTGTGAATAAACTTTGAAATTTCCTCAATGTGTTCATCGTTCTAAATCTTCAACATTAAAATGTATATTTACTGATTGCACAAAGTTTTACGTCTCCCAAAGGGGCTGTTTTAGGCCCGATTCGCTGGAAAAAAAGCCACTTTCAGCAGTGAACTATAAAAGCAGAATCAAGCGAAAAATTACCCTTTCTGGTTGTAGCTGTAGTTGAAAATAACCGTTTACCTATTAGTGGTAAAACGGTAATTTTCAACTACCGTTCTGATGTTACTTCACCCCAATACTAATCAGTGGCTGCTGTATGACGCTGCATCATGCGACAGTCAATTTATAATTTTATTAGATTATGTGTAAAGTTACTCTTCCAGAGTAATATAAAAACCAATTGCTGTTTGTTTGTCTCAAAATCAGCTAAATCGCGATTCAGCTGATTTTTCTTTTGAAATGTTTGTCGTATCGTAGTCCATAGAAAGTTTAAACGGTGAGAAATATGGAAAGAGGAACGTGAACGGGCGAAACGAAGTTCGCCGGGTCAGCTAGTTACACATATTATTTATTGGTAGGTTTTAATTTCTTAAGGTTGGCAGGATACGTGAGTATGTGGGTACGTGGCTACGTATCGATCGATCACTATTACTCTAATACACATATAATGTGTAAAATTGAAGCAAACAAACATCTCCTTTCTTATTAAAAAACCATTAAAACGTGTCCTTGATGGCGAGATAACCCCGCGGTGGTCAAGTAATACGTAAATAAAATGATTTAAACTAAAAAAAAGAGCGCAATGGTGATTGGCCTTGCTTCTCAAGGAGTTTGCAAGGGGAGTCGTTTTTTGACCCATATAGTGACTGTGTTAATTGAGCATACTTGCGTCTGATATTTGTGTGTTGGCAATATGAAGAAGTGAAGTTTATGAGAAGATTTTTGACGACATTCGTGGCGTAATGGCTCAGAAGGCAGTGAGAGTATTACATACAGAACGAAATCTCCTAAGGTACGCGCAATATGCGTCCCCGTTCCCCGTCCCCGCACCTTTCGCTTTTTTTAGTCTCGCCTTTAGTTTTTGTTCTTCGATAATTGTTTTTATGGAAAATAGTTCAGTATCATGGAATGAACTATCTTAAAAAGTTTGGAAAAGCAAACATGCATTTGTGATTTGAAAAGTTAAATATTTGGATGAAATTATGGAAATAATTTGACTTTTATTTTTGCACACTATATTTATTGCCTCATTTCAAATATTTATTTCTTTTTGCCAACCAGCACATAAAAACTTAATATAAAGCTAATTTATAAACCACAAATCTCGGCCAGCGTCGGATATGCCTCGGCATTCCACAGCCTCCATAGCACAATAAAATACATTATTTTTATCTCAGAGTACAATACTCCCTGCTTATTGTAGGTAATTTATACAAATCAAATATATAAATAAGATGATTCGTCAAGCATAGACCAGAGCCGAGTATAGAATAGCCTAGAATAAGACCACTCTACTTCTTGTGACTAATTGTCGTATCTACTTCTTCGCTGGTTGACTGGAAGATATAAGATTTATGGGATAAGTCCGCCAATGTCAGTTTTCTATTTATTTAACTTGTTATTGTATCTAATCCGCTAGTTTCCAACAAGTCAAATCAGATAGTTTTTTCTTCACGTCAAAACAAACATTTTCTATGAGATTTGTATGAAATATATGACTGTGATGTCATAGTTTTTTGGAGTCAAATAGCGCTCTTAATATCCGTTCTGCATTATTAAATCTAGAATCACGTTTAAAGTGAATGTGATCAGTGACAAGTGACATTAGGTTGTGACGTTTTATTCTTGACCCAGGAAACTAACCAATCGTTTGTATTCATAGTACAATAAAGTTATACTATACGTTTAAACAAACAAACTCCATCTTTTTCTGTGGATGTCGTACGAGTAAGAGGCCACTAAGAACTAAAGCAGCGTACTTAAATACTACGTTTTTAGGGTTCCGTAGTCAAATGGCGAAAAACGGAACCCTTATGGATTCGTCATGTCTGTCTGTCTGTCTGTCCGTCTGTATGTCACAGTCACTTTTTCCGAAACTATAAGAACTATACTTTTGAAACTTGGTAAGTATTTAAGACTGCAGTCTTCGACCGTGGGATTTTTTGATTGAACACCCGAATCTATATTTTCTATCTACACATACGCATTGCGCTGTATTGTACATGCACCATGGAGACGAATTTAGACGAATTCATGGTGGTTGGTTTCCCTTCGCGGCCGTCAGGGCGTCTCGAAGCCTCAGCACATCTTTGGTCTTCATCGATACTAGTGCCGTTTTTGTGAAATAAACGTAATATAAGCGTTATAAGCGTAAAATTCAGAAGCGTAGCGAGCGGCCTGCCTTATCAGCGTTTTCGTCCCCATATTTATTTGAGAATTTCGGAGAACTTTAAATTTTTCTATCTTTTTACAAAAGACAAATTATTTTTGTTTATTTATTGTACGTGTTTAACCATGAATCAATCTTCATACATGTGTATTTTTTATTTTTAACTCAGTCGTATGCGCAAGAAATCCGACGACGTATTCGCTTATATTTTCTTTAAAGTTTAACCTTTTTAAGGCCGTACCTGAATTTTCCGGGGTCTAGTGCTGCCCCCATTTAAAATAAATCATTTTAATGAAAACGGAGACATTATTTAAAATTTTGCAACTACCAACTCCTAGATAACCCTTCAAAGTATTTTATGAACTACAGTTTACAGTTTAAAGTGAGAACGTTAAGCTTTACTACGCGCATTTGCGAAAAACGGCCACTTTTGGCAAATGTGCGTAGTAAAGCTTAACGTTTTCATTATAAACTGTAAACAGAAGTTCATAAAATACTTTGAAGGGTTATCTAGGAACTGGTAGTTACAAAATTTTTAATGGTGTCTCCGTTTTCTTTAAAATGATTTATTTTAAATGGGGGCAGCACTGGACCCCGGAAAATTCAGGTATGGCCTTAACTACGTTTTTGAATGAATTATAAAAACAATTATTAAAATTTTCTTATTCACTTTTTAGGATTTTCCTTTATCTTTATTTCTCTGTAATTTATAGACAACTTTTTAAATTCCGTGTAAACAACAATGACATGAACGTCGCGCACCGCAAAAAATCGAAACACGTCTCAGGTTATTTGGAATTAAACAAACTATTACAATGAAAAATCATTAAAAATAAGAACTGGGCCCTTAAGAAACCGCATTAAGATTTTTACACAAAAATAGAAAAAAAAAAAATTTGGGGGTTCCCCAAACTTAGAAATGAAACCCAAAATATTTTTTCATTAAACCCATATGTTTAGGGTATCTATGGATAGGTCTTTAAAAATTATATTGAGGTTTCTGATAAAAAAAAATCTAATCTAAATAGTTTGCGTGAGAGGCACTTCCAAAGTGGTAAAATGTGTTCCCCCTGTAACTTCTAAAATAAGAGAATGATAAAACTAAAAAAATATATGATGTACATTACCATGCAAACTTCCACCAATATTGGTTTGAACGAGATCTAGTATCATAAATCGTAAACCGCAATAAAACTTTTATATTATGTTATTTTACTTTCTGCTACGGAACCCTTCATGGGCGATTCCGACTCGCACTTGGCCGATTTTATTTTATTTTCTTCCAGACCAGTATAAAAGATAAGAGCTGAGCATTCTTCTGAATAATAATAAAATAAATATAAATACTTATATAGTTACAAATCACACAAATTGAGCTAGATTCAAAGTAAGTTCGAGACTTGTATTACGGGATACTAACTCATCGATACTTTATTTTATAACAAGATAAACATCCAAGACCCAGATCAATCTAATAAAGATCATTTTCCATCTTGACCTGACCGGACCGCATCGAACCCGGGACCTCCGGTGTGACAGCCTGGCATGATAACCTAGTAGGCTACAGAGGTCGTCAATATGTTGTTTCTTTTCTGATTCCTGTATTCTTCTTTAGGCACCAGGCCAGAGGTATCGCTTTATCGAACTTTACTTTAGTGTTATACAATTTAAAACTTTAAAAAGGCAAAAATAGTCTTTTTGAACTACTCAAATTCTCAAAATAATGCAATAAGACTTAAGATTTTTTTAAGAACTTCATTTCTAAATAAAATCTCAGTTCTACCTCAGTGAGTTTGGATTAGAAATCTATGAAAGGACTCAAGACTCAGAATTTGTTCTGAGTCTTGAGTAATTTTAGTCGGAGGCTTGCGAGCTCTGCCATAATGAGTCCAGTGTCTAAATTAGGACTTAAAGAACTGGAGTCCTGTCCAACAATAGAATGCACCCTTGTGTATGATTATTGTTAATTCTATTTTAGTCATAATAACAAAAAAATCAGAGAACAAAGCCAGTGAGTTTCACTCAAAGAAATTGTATACAATCTAGAATGCTTACGAAGTGGCAAAGCCGGTTCCAAAAAATATACCTAAAGTTGTAGCTCTCCCCTTCTACTTTATTGTACTGACAGTTTGCAAACAAGGGACGCCTACAACTTAAGGTACCTATATTTTTTGGTTAACGTTAGGTATTTCAACATAATCATTATGAAAATATGAGCTTTATATAGTGGCATAAAGTTTAATTTTCAATGTTGTTTTTTTGGAAATTATTACTCGTAATCATTCTAGATCGTATTATAAATTCTTTGATTTCACTTTAGCAATACTATCCTTGAATCGCAGACGACCTTAGGCAGAGAGTTATGCATACAGAACAGAATCCAATACTAAATTGGGTCTGGAGGAACTGGTCCAACGAGTCGCAGCGGTGACGTCATCCTCAAAACTTGTTCCTAAAAAGTTATCGTAGTCTAAGCAACATGGACTTAGTTTATTTTAATGATGACAATTTAATGTATTTTTTTTATACAAAGATTAAAAAGCAAGGTAAATGCTTTTAGAGTGTATTTCTATAGTGAGTGATGTAAGTAAATACAAGCATCGTCAAACCTAACGGCAACTTTTGGTACAAATTCTTAGAAAGTCTTAACGTTCTCACTTTAAACTGTAAACAGTAGTTCATAAAATAGTTTGAAGGGTTATCTTAAGGCCTTACAATCACAAAATTTTAAATGATATCTCCGTTTCCTTTGAAATGCTTTAGGTATTTCAAATGGGGGCAGCACTGGACCCCAGAAATTTCATTAAACGAATATAACTACGAGTATATGTCTAAGTTTGTGTTTGAATATTTAGTTTTTCTGGTATTGAAGTCGGATTTTTGTATTGAAAAAATATCAATAAATTATTACGAATAAAATGTGTATTGTCATTTGGACTATGCGTAGAAATCGACAAGACCTAACTGTGTTCAAAACTGGGGTTTGATTCCAAGGTTGCGTCTATGAATGAGTGAGTATTGGTTTTTAAGTTTACTGCCATATCAATTTGTTTATTGTTTATTCAAAACGGACAATGATCCTCGCGTCGTGTTGCTTTAATCAATTTGTTTGTATTAGTATTTGCAAAAACATTATTTTTTTTATTTTATATTTTTTAAGTAATTATGCTGATATTTATTAGGTATTGATTTTTAAGGGCCTCAATCCAAAATCACGTGATACGTGTAATGTTTCAAAAGTCAAGAAGGTACCTTATATTTATGAGGTACATTGCTGGACATAGGCTTCTGGCAAGCAACGCCAATCTGTCCGTGTTTATGTTTCATAATTTTTATCTTTTGAATTAGCACGGTTTTTGGCATCTACGTTGTGAGGCTATTGGCATGCGTATCGCACTATAGGTGACGTTTCAAGCCAGCGTTTCTCCCCTTTCTGCCAGGTCCAAACGTACCTGGCTAAATATTTACTTACGGTATCAGATTTTTCGCGCTGCCTAAAGGCGTCTGACCTACCTCAATGACTGTCATCTATTAACAGCAGTCATAATTACACACTAGTGAACTAGCGTGCAGGTTTCGTTACGATGTTTTTCACCGGAAGCAAGAGTTGGTAATTGAAAATGATCGTACAAGATAAGCTAGAGAGGATAGAACTCATGCCTCACAGACACCCAGCCCGTGCCTTAACCGCCTGCCCACCACCGCTTCAAAGACGTATCCATACAATATGTATTCGCTATTTTTCTTTTTATTTACAGCAACGAAAAATAAACTTCTTAAAAACTAATATGAAGATAAAAACACTACTAACTACACTATACTACCCACTAATATTTACAAATATAAGAGACCGGGTAGTTCTTTACACTGCGGCAACGTGCCCAGAAGGCTGGCAGCATTCCCACGTTGTATGGCAAGTTAATAATCAAGTTACAAATTGGATTATTGGTGAGATGGGCATTTGATTGTTTCCGGCGATCGGTATCCTTGGTGGAACGAGCTGTGAGCTGTTTCGTGGTATTATCACTAGGGTGACCACATATTAGAAGTTCCCAGAGACAGTTTGCTTTGTGGCCTTCGATAAGTGTTATTATGATAGCTTTAATGTAATGGCGACTTTAAAGAAATTTGAGATAGATATTTGTGATAAGATATTTTTGCGCTTTTAGTGACAGTTTTAAATACTTATTGTCATCCAAAATGCCTTCTCTGGTATAGAGAATTAACTATGATTGTTACGCAATACTTGTTTGATATGATATCGTTTCCTTTCTCCAAGCACCATATCAGCTATAGACAAATGATAAAATCAACCATGAACGTACTAATTTGCTGAATCTGCTTGTTTCCAAAAAGTCAAATCAGGTTATTTTTTATTACCGTGAAAAAAAAATATTTTCTATGGGATTTTGTAAGGAATTTGTTTTGAATAAAAGTGCTTTGTTAGGAGACTAGCGCCATCTGCGTGTGATCTCCACAAACACGGGCAAGATTATCGATTCATCGATATCCCGTGCGCGGATTGTCTTTGCCCGACCAGAAAAATAATCATTGTCTTTACGTCAAAATAGTGAAAAATGTCTTGAAACCTTGGGTGTGGTTTTCTCGCGTGCTATGGCAGCATTAATTTTGTAATTTTGATATATAAAGCGAATGTTTCGTGAGAATTGTCGTTAATTGTTTGTGGACAATTTATTTGGAACGGCGTGAAGCCGAAATTGTTTGTATTACGTAAAGAACAGTGATTTGTGTAAATTGTGAAGCGCGTGCCATGCGGCCTTATAACATAGTTATGTGAATAATCTTGAAGTGTCCAAAGAAGAACAAGAAAATTATTGTGCTATAGAAGTGGTGTTATAAATACGACGTATTCATTTTGGGGCAACGTACATGAGCTCATGGGGAGGTTATTGTAGGGACCCAATTCTTCTCACCACTGACTCGGGATCCATGGAGAGACCTGAGGCCGTCGCCACCCCTGAGGAGGACCTCAGGATCGACGCGAAGGCCAGGCGAGGCTGCCTGAAGACTGCGTGGAAGCGGTGAGTCTTACAATTAGTTAGATTAGTTAGTTAGAATTCAATTCAACTCATAATTAGGTTAAATTAGATTAAAAATAGGTCCCTGTACCTGATACAGGGTGGTAGCAGACTGCGTAGGTTGTTTGTGTGTTTGTTTGTGGCCGGTGAGATTGCCGGACTCGTACCAAGAGCGTAGTCACAAAATCTCTTGGTACCCAGAACGTAATCTTAACTAACTGCGCCCACAGAATTTGTATGAAATATCGGACTGTGACGTCATAATTTCTTGGAGTCCAATAGCGCTAATAATATCTGTTTTCTGCATTAATAAAACTAAAATCACATTCAAAATGAATGTGATAAATGACAAGTGACATTATTTTGTGACTTTTTTTTTCTTATTAGTACAAAATAACTGGCTTTCAACCCAGTCGACGTCCTTAATTTTTTGAAAGTGTTTTTTAAACAATCTTTAATATCTATAAACTGAACTTGTTCCAAACTGTTACGCAGTAGAAAAAAAAAACATTCTTGACGATTTCAAACGTTTCAACATTTATCACAGTTTAATTTATTTTATTTTATAGATTACTTTTAAATTTAGTTAAGTCTTTATTAGGTTCACCTTCTCGTTTTTTTTATTGAATACAATTGCGACTTTATCACATTTTCTTTAAAAAAATCAGTTTGTTCGAATTGTCTTAAAAAATAAAATATTTTATGCAACTTATCCCCTAATTTTAAAATTGCATGGCCACTTAGTTTCGCAAGAATTTTATTTTGTCATAAAAACCTGTATTACTCATAGGTCATTGGTGCCGAGTTGTCTTTTTTTATTTACACATATGATTCGCACGCCTTCTCAGATTCGCTTTTTAAATTAACATGCTATATTTCAATGGAATTAAATAATTAAATTGAGCCCTTCAGACTGGTTTAGTAGTACTTATTTTGTAAAAATATCATGGTAGCAAATGTTTCAATTACTTTAATAACACTATGTTTATAATATCATTGCGATGGCTGATCCACGCGTAAACTCGTGAACGGGTGCCGCCAGTAGGGACTAGTCAGCTCGGCTCCGTTTTTTTTAAAACTTCTCAGTGTAACTTATTCCTGTAAATTAGATTTGGCACTCATTCGCAAGCTTTATATATTATGTTGTAATAACATTGTATCATTGTATCTTTTCATAATATCTTTGTAAACTGACAAACCCCTTCTGGTGCATAGGCGACCAATACTGTGTAAATGAGTTTCTTTCGGCGTTTCGCAGCCGCATCGCCCCCCCCACCCCTTCCGTGTGTTTCTCAGAGAAAAGAAAAAATATGTGTACAATATTTTTTAATAATCTAACTAATGGGCCTAAAATATTTTTTCTAAATACAAGCTACACTAAGCGCCCGCTTTTTTAAAAATAAATCTATATTTTTCTATTAATTTTACTATATTTATAGTTCTAATTTAGATTGGCGATCTCTCACATTCATACATAAATTACTTAGTTTTATTTTATGCAGCGCCGACCAGCGACCACACAGGCGGCGGTGTTTTTGATATATCACCTTCAAACAACATCTTCTTCGCTCAGTTGTTTTGCACAATTAAAGCGCTAGTAATAATATATAATTTGATCATATGAGATCAACATTTACCAGGAATTGGTCAAAGAAATCTAACTACGTTGGGAATCGTTAATCGTAAATTTAAAGTTATCGGATACGTAAGTAATATCAAAATTAACAAGTAATTATTAAAACAAAAAAACCCGACTGCGTGATACAACAGCAGTACTATGCCTAGGACGCAACCGCATACGGTTGGCGAAGCGATGTCCTCATTCCACATTTAAACATATAAGTTGAATATAATTTTTTAATCCTTGAATAAAATCCTTTAGTTTGATTAACTGAACACCACTCGACCAGCGACCACACAGTTTGAAAAAAAAAAAGATTTTTAATGCCACGCAATTTGGCGTCAAAACTCCGCCATTTTGATTTCCAATAATATTAATATTATATACCTACCCTATGTCACTCTAGTGGTTAAGATGAATCTAACCACGTATAATTTATTAAAATCGGTTTAACCATTTAGTAGTTACGTGGGAACACAGAGTCGGACATACATACAGGTCAAACACATAACCCTCTTTTTGGGCTTTACCGCAGTCGGGTAAAAATATACACAAAATAATATTTTTTTTAAATAAAAGGAAAACATCCAACTTACTTCTCTTTGTGGAGTTTCTTCCTCATCTCCAAAGTTCTTTATCATATCTTCACCAAATGAATATGGGACCAACTTGGCACTAAAGGCAAATAAAAAAAGAATCATCAAAATCGGTTCACAATTGGCGAAGATATCGCGTAACTTTCATACAAAAAAAAACATACTGGTCGAATTGATAACTTCCTCCTTTTTTGTAGTCGGTAAAAAATTACAGTAATTGTACAATGCCGATGTTATCGCTAAAAACGATTTCTCCCAGACAAACGTAGGATGGAGAGAATATAATGACAAATAGGTAGACACCGCGTACACTCCGTACGCGGTTCAAAATATCTCAACTCATCTACGGTCATTTTCTTCTACCACCACTTACTTCTGGTGAAGAACAGCTTCGTGAGGAAATCGGGACCCTATTTCAGTTGTCACTAGACGATATTCATTTAGCTACGCTACGATGCCTTCAGATGAACCGTTAATGAGAAGCCTTGGTTTATACTCGTATAGGTATATTTTTTCTACTCCTGTACAATATAAGAACAGACAAAATGTGATTTCACAATTGTATGATTTGAAAGACACATGTAATTATATTATATGAGGAATAGAGTATAGACTTTTGTGAAATCATATTACTTATCTGTTCTTATATTGTACAGGAGTACAAAAAAATATAAAACTACAATGTATCAACCTATCTTCATCCGTCCAGATTATAAAAGCTGATCTACCGACGTGCCCATTATCAGGCTGTGGGTGTTCTTTGGCCCTAGGTTCTCTGTACACCGTAAGGAATAAAGACGTGCTTAGTTTGTAAAGCACACGAAAACAAAACAAACTGTAACCGCTGTTTAATTTCATTCATTCATAAATTGGCAGCTTAGGTTTGGATCTTATGTATCAGCACGAAACAGCACTTTCCTATTCTGCTATCCTTTTCTGTCGCTCTAGCAAATGAAATAGGAAAGTGCTATTCCGTGCTGATAGATGAGATCTAACCCTTACTTACTATATTATGACTGATTTAGGAAATCATATTTTTAATGGATATGAGGGTAAAAAGTAAAGCCCCATGCGCATGGCCCCGCGCGCGGGCTCCCCGAATACGCGCCGGTCGTCGCGGGTACCATTTGCGTAGACCGGATTACAAAGTGTCAGCTAGTCAAGTTCGATTTCAATGGCGGGCCCGTCTCCCCCCACGAACACACGCGCGAGGGCACGTGACGGACGCCCGCGCGGGGCACTTTTGTATGGAACCGTGCGGGCTTCCGCGTAAACCTAACGCAGTTTCAAGCCTGAAGGTGGAAGGCCAGAGAGATAGTACGGATATGGTAAATGATAAAAAATGATGGAGGCAATTGACATACACTGCCGACTCCGATTCCCTATCGGAGTCGGCAGTGTGCAGTCATCTTCATTGCAGGCGATGAAGATATTGATGAGGGTAAGAAGTAAGTACCTAAATATAACCCACAACCTTCTTGGCGTATTGGTTAACACTCTAGTTCTCATATTATCCTGGGTTGTGTTTAGGTAAGTATATTTACGAGTATATGTATACTAGCTGACCTGGCGAACTTTGTTCCGCCCGAATATCTGATGTAAACCTACCCTGGAATTCCAAAAATATTTTGAAACCACAACTCATAAGCCGAATGGGTCCAGCCGTTCTCGCATTTAGTGAGACTTGAGTGAGACTAACGAACAGCAATTTTAAATAAATATATGTTTGGCCGTGTGGTTCCCGGCAGATTAGAATAGGACCACTCCAAGTCTTCCCGTGGATGTCGTAGAAGGTGACTAAGGAAACACAAGCTAACAAAGCTTATACACATCAGTGAGACCTCTCCAACCCGTCTGGCCAGCGTGGAGAGTGTAGGCCAAATCCTCTGACTGCTCTGGCAGTCTCTGAATATATGGCTCTGGTAGTACAGAGAGGGTCGTGCTTCTGCAGTAGAGACTATAGAAGCCCTGATATTGATAAATATATGTATTCACTATAAAATACGGTATCTTTCAGTTAGTATCTCATAACACAAGTTGTAAACTTACTTTGAGGCTAACTCAAACAGTGTGATCTATTACTTAAATCATTTAAAATATTAAATTGTTTATATAAAACATCCGCCTGAATTGAGAACTTCTCGTATATCTCAAGTTTAAAAGATCTTTAATATGGCCGTTAAACCCTTAAAACAATGTAATCCCGATATTCAAATAATATAAGAACAAAAATTTTAATGCCACCTTTACGCAGACTAAAATGATTTAAATAAATTTAGTTTTGAATCTGCATTTTATAGCTGCAATCTGAGCACGTCGATACTTGGACGAAACTAAGAACTCCACGCCGTGTGTTCAATTTGGGGCATTTATTTTTTTAACAATGTTGGCATAGTTTAGTGTTCTTCTACTTTTTTCTCACCTCACCTTCTCTAAGTGGGGTCGGGAGTCATTATTCTATCCGTTATCATAGCACTTGCCACATTCTTTTAACGCATATCTTCTGTAACGCCATCCACCTTGTATTTGACTTTTCTCTCTTCCTGTGTCTAGTAACCTTCAAATTTAGTATCCTCTTGGTAACATGGCTCTTCTCCCATAACATTGCATGTCCGGGATGCGATTGCCCGCTTTTTCTTTTCCAAATATTATAAACCTAAGTATATGCATGTCAATGGTCACGCAAAAATGCCAAAGTCCTTGCGAAGGTCCTTGGAGGAATGGCCAGAATAGTTTTAAAGATTTGGCTATACCTCTAGTTTTACGATCGGCTACCTGCCTGTCGTCTGTCCTTGGGAATGCAATTGTAGCATGGGATTTTTGTGTTTAGTCCTTTAATCTATTCTAGGCCGAAAGCCAGCCAGCAAGAAGTTAGCCGATATGTCAGTCTTAAAATCTCCTCATCTTTTCAAACTTCTGGTGGCCACAATAGTTGAGATACTTCTTAACTTAAAGTGCGCTTTCTATTATAAAAATGACACTTTATTAGGTACTGTTACTAGATCATTTCCTAGCTGCAGTAGGCCAAAAAATATGTCGCATTACCGCCCACCTCCGAAATACTTATGTTCCTGTATATAAATAAGATGATATGCATGCCAATGACTTTAAATCTCCCCTTTATAAATGTCTGGATGGTCACCCTAGAGTCACAAACGCGATGTTGCGTGGCACAAGCCGTAATTGGTGGCGGAGATGGACGTCTCACGTATGCACTTTGATTAATTACCCAACAAAATTGCATTTCATTTGACGCATGCTGACTTATAATAAAGAGGAAAAAATCAACAGATACTAAGTTTCAAAACATACAACCTAGTTATGCTGAAGTTGAAACTCAGGCGAAATTACGCTTGCGATGCTATGAATTAGTGTTCTCGAGGACTATAGGCTTTTAGCCTTCTTTTAAGGCTAGACTCTTAATTAAGGGACTTGACAGGCTAAAAGCCTATAAAGGCTTTTGGACCTTTAGGCTGAGCCTGTTAAATAGGCTAAGCCTAAAGGACTGAAAGTGTTTTTAGGCTTTTGGTTCGATCTTGTTTTGGCGGTGCGTAAGTAAAATATTATTTATTTTTTTCTTTTCTTTTTTAAAATAAATGCAAAATAAAATTAATGCTTTATTCATAATTATAATGGCTTACTAAGGCTAAGTCTCAAAAATGGCTTCAGCTTTAATATAAGCCTATTACTTGAAAAAAACCTACAGTCACAAAAAAGGCTTTTTAGGCTTATATATAAACTTTTTAAAATGACATAAATAAATAAATAAATAACAACAACACAAAATGCGTTTACTCGTTCAGTTGGTTGGTATGCTCTCGGCGCGTTTCAAAGGCAGCATCGGCTTTTACAAAAACGCATTTGCGAATTTGCTTTTATGAAGCAATAAATTAGCCGCGGAACTTCAGCCGCGCATCTTCGGTAAAGTGAATTAGACACTTATAGATCATAAATAAGCAGACTCTAATCTTTATGTAGATCATGATTGAAACGTTTTTCAGAAACTTGACATTCACATGCATATTTTACATGATGTGGCGATGGCCTAGTAGTTACGACATTTTGTATTTTATAACAAATTGATGACAAAGTCATTTTTCTTGTCACGGGATAGTAATATTAGCCGTGTGAAGTCCACCAATGGACGACTTTATTCTGAGCCGAATTCCGCTTACCACGTTAATTTACTTACATAAATTCAACCTATCACACCTGTTTACCAGAGGGTGACTTCACTTGCTACGAACCTGAAAGATTTCTTCGACTTACTCTATCCTACTTGATTATGATTATGATAGTAAAAACCTTAATATCTTTATATAGATCTACTCTGTGCTTATGTCTTACATGATTTTACACACTATACGTAGGTACCTAATTAAAGTTTGTTTGTGAAGGAAGATCGTAAGGACTTGTTATTGTATTTTGAAACACGAAACTGGTTTAAAGTATATTTATTTAATTTCGTAAATCCTTGTTTCAAATTTATAATATTGCTCATATGCCATTAAACACTACACCTAATATTTGTTTGGCATATATATATATATATATATATAGAAATACATTAATGCACGTAAGTATACATTCATAGCTGCCTTAGGGTATCCTCTTCAGGACATGACTCCTCCATATCCTTCCAATTCTAGTCTCATCCTGGCCACCTGCATCCTGCCGTGGCCTGAGTATCTCGTCGTGTTATCTAGCTTACCCTCTTTGTTGTTTTTTGGGTCAAATCTTACAAGTCAAAGAGCCACCTCTCGGTTTCTAATTGAGATGAGATTTTATTTGATAAAAAACATTATGACCATATAATCGGATGACGAAGCTTAGCTTAGGTCTCACAATAAAAGCTTGTACTACGACTTAAAAAAAAAATCAAGCGCGTACCAAATCGTGATATTCTGTAAAAGGTAGTCTATAAAGAAAGTAGGACGGGCCGCACTCAGGTCTATAAAAATATATTTTAATGACGCGTTGGATACAATAATTCGATCGCGGCGTTCGCGCCTCGCTGCTTTGTGTCGAGTAGTCCGACCCTGTGCCAACCACTGCTTAGGGATAGTGACACACACAGGGCTAATATTTACAAGCTTTTATTGTTAGACCAAAGTACTTATCAAGACAAATAAAATAAGCCCAAACTTGATGGGGTTGCGTCGTTTTATTACAGGGTTCCTATTCACCTTCCGGCTCCAACATCAGATCAGCTTCTTGCCTTGTAATAATATTGCATGAAAACCGGGAAAAGGTTTAAATTTAACTTGCAAAATTTGACCCATAGCAGCAACAAACAGGTAAATAAAAGTTTGTAAAAACCTACCATCAGACGGGTGATATACAGTTATCCTATTTAATTAGAGGTACTATATCATCATCGTCATCATTTGGTCTTTTTTAGTGTCCACTGCAGGAGTACGACCCTCTCTGTACTACCAGAGCCATACTTAGCCAGAGTAGCCAGAGGATTTAGCCTACACTCTCATTTTGGTTGGTTGGAGAAGTCTCATTTATTAAGCTTTGTTTAGCTTGTGTTTCCTGAGTCGCCTTCTACGACATTCACGGGAAGACTTGGAGAGACGGGAAGACTATTCTACTCTGTCGGGAGCCACACGGCAAAAGAGAAATAAAAAAGATAATTGCACCTAATGTGTCTGAACCTTACTCATTGGTACAGTGTTCGTGTTGCTCGGATTATTATAAACCGCAGGCCCTTTGGCGCACACGAATGGTACAGTATTGACGGCAAAAAGCATGCTTCTAGATCTAGATAATTATCTAGACTAAGGCTAGACTGCATTTGATTAACTGGCTAATATCTAAAGTCATAACTGCATTTCTTAGTCAGTCAGTAAAAGGATTAATGTAAAGTTGCATTTTTAGTAAGTACGAATATTTATCGAAAGTAAAATATGTACATAAGAAGTATATATTTGTAAAAAGGCTATAAAAAGAACTACTTCATTTAAAAGACAAACCTTTTACTAGTAAATTTTAAATAGTATTTTTACGGATAGCTTTACCAATTTTTTTTTGTTCATGTGTTTTATCGTACGAGTAGAAATTCACTTTTTTATCATTGAAACTAGCCTGTAACTAGATGGTATGCTACCTCTCTTACAACCTCATAATACGAGTAAATCGGCAGACTTTAAAAACCAATCTGGTTCATGTTTGAACCTAAAAATTATGTAGGTAGTAGGTACCAATTCACGTAGTTCTGTTATATACCTTGAGTTATCTTTGAACGTACGTATACGCACACACACTTACGTATTTATCCCTCTCTAATGGGGCAGACCGAGTATTTTGGGTTTTTTGGCTCTAAGCAGACAGAGCCCAGGGCCGCAAGACTCAAAGGCCTATTTTAGCGTGATGATGGGCGAGCGAGAATGTGAAAAACGAAATCAAAATAGTGAAAAGTTGCTAGCCGCATCGCCTATTAACATAATTCGTATTTAATATACATATTCCCATAATTCCCTTTGTGCAGGAAGTTAAGAAGTGAATCAGGTGGTACATTTTAAGCTTTTTATTTTCTCTCAAATCAGCATGGATAGTGATGCATCAGTTTGATTGAATTAAATTAATAAATAGCCTTTCGACTCGAGAAGAAGAAGTATGGTAAAAACGCGTACTTATTTATAAACTCACTTATAAACTAAAACTACTTGACACGCTCAAATCAAGATTTTGGTAAAATAGAGTTATTGATGCAAATTCGTAGTACCTATTTTAAGAAGTCTACAGTGTACGAACCACAAAAGTGTAGTATCCAGGGTCAAAAATAAATTATTTTGAATGATAAGAGAATAAAACGTCACAAAATAATATCACTTGTTATTCATCATATCCACTTTGAAAGTGATTTAGATTAATTGAACGACTCCAAAAAATTATGACGTCACGCCGTGCGTTTTTCATAGAAATCCCATAGAAAATATTTGTTTTGACGTTTAGAAAAAAATTATCTGTTATGACTTGTTGGCAACTAGCGGGTTTTATGGTTTTGCACTTGGCCTGTTTTCGACTTGAACGTATCAAATTCTTTACTACGGGTTCTTTACTCTTCTTTACTACGGATTGTCAAAGCAGACTTGAAGATCTTCGCTCGATCTAAAATCATCCTCGTTCTCATTGTCATTTCGAAAAATATGATGCAAGCCGAAAAAGACCACCCCAAAACAGCAATAGTTAATAGACAAACAAAAGTCGTTTTTATGTATAGTTATTACGACAGAGATAGATGTATCTGTTGTGTTCTGAGTAAAAAAGAGATAGGCGATGTGCTACGACGTTATGGGTGGTCGAATACTTTGTTTTTTCTTTTTTCATTCGCAATTTACGTCAGTAATCCGTTCGAATGCAATGTTTACAATAACTATTTATTTAGAAAAATAAGGGGTTGGTTCAGTTTGTGCTCGTCTAAGATCATCGAATGTAAGTAAGTACTTAAAATTGTAGGTACTAGCTTCATCTACATCACTTGTAAAAATCGATCAAGGTTCGAATCATTCAGATTTTATTAGAATACTACTTTTACTTTTTTCTTAGATTTTTACCTACGCCACTGTTTTGTTGAACGTGGCCTTACGTAAATATATCTAGAGATGAAAGAGACTAAATATTTTAAAGCTTATAAAAAGACTAGATTCATTTTAAACGCCTTACGATATTACAAGACTACTCTTTTAACCCTTAGTCTTGAGTCATATGACTAAAGACTGACGACTCATTTGAGTCGTAGTCTTTAACCTTTTAAGTGTTATATCATAACAAGCTTAGAGGACTAAAACGACTCAAACGACTTGCGCCATATTCGCCTTCAGTAGCGCAAGTCTTGACGTGAAGTATAGCATGTCAACAGAACATTTAAACAAACAACTCAACAATAAAATCCGAAAACAATAACATTGTTATTTCTTTTTTCTCTCTTATGGAACTCTAATGGTTTCGCCAAATGTGTATGTCTGTCCGCCGCGTGAATGCCAAACACGAATGAGGCGCGAGTCCTTTTACAAGAAACTCAGTCGTTTAAGTCTTTAAGTCTTTTGAAAAGAACTCGTGTCGTTTTAGTTTTTTCATACAATTACTAAGTCTTATTAGTAAAGACTCGGACCTTATTCTTTTCATACTACAACTAAGTCTTATTAATAAAAACTTGGACCTCTAGTCAACATTTTAGTGTTGAGTCCTGTAAAATTGAGGCTTTCTTTTTTATAAGCCAGAAAAGACTTAAAGTCCATTTACACAGTAAAAATTTCTTGCCTGTTGCATCAATAGATAACTTGCATGGTCTAAACAAAACATAAACCATGCAATTAATTTATTGCTTCAAATTAATTATACAATTCAATTGGCAAGGCAAGAAACTTGCATTGAGTAAATAGGCCTTTAGTCTCTTTCAGGCTCTTAATTTCTTAAGGCTATACGTAGAGACGTAGGACAAATATTGGGTATTTTTCCTACTTTGTCCCACTATGATTCCGAGGTAGGCTAGTGCCTACCTCGGAATCATAGTGGGACTCCTGAGCACGTGAACAATTCATGTCTATTTGCGATGCGCTAATCTGTAATCGATCAGTGTCTCGCCACAGAGCTGCCACAGACGTTCGTTAGATCTTTTCGTGCCAAAAATACCCAATATTTGTCCAAGGCATTTTATAAAGACGTGTATCTATTGCGTGACGTAGGTAGGTTACTAGTTATAATAGATAAAAACCTAAGGTAACAGCTCTTTTGCAATACATAGGAGCTCTAAATATAGTTTCACAGGCAGGTGGCCTATTCTTTCAGTTGTTGTTTATTTTTCGTAAAATTTTATCCATCCGGCCTGTACCTTTGAGTGTGTAATATTATGACCCATGGCACCTACGTTGATTTCAGGCAGGCGGCCGGTCGTAAAACTATAGCCAAATATTTTAAACTGTTCCGGCTATTTTTTATCCACTTCGCAAGGTCTTTGGCATCGTTGGGTGACTATTGACATGCGTATTATATTTAGAGAAGAAAAAGCGGGAAAACGCACCCCGGGCTTCGAAGCAGCACAGCTGAGGATGCAACCGGGAACGCGCTAAGATGAAGATGGTACGGTCATTTACAAACCTACTTAAATAGACTGTTAAAACCATTACCTTTCCTGTCTGATGTCTGGTAAAAAATTTTTGACCATTTACACACAAGAAAGTCATAAAAAAAAAGAGTAAATAGCAATATGAAACCCATAAGTTATACGGGTATACTTAGTATTCCGATATGTTATCAGATCGGCTGAAACCTAGCATGACCTAGCGCATAAAGGCAAGCCAAAAGAAGCGGGACACCTCGGTATGAATTACGATGTTCGCGCGAAGTAGACCAGCGTTCATAGTGTTGGTATTTTTTTATTTTCAGTAGGTACGGTATTTAACAAATTTTTAAAAATCGATTTTATTTGTTTTTATTACATAATAACCACAGTATATTAAAAAAGCTAATTTCTGTATTACGCTAATACGGCGGCGGTTAGTTGTCAGATGACGTCACACACAGGTGACACAGGTAATGCGCTCATAACGTTCCGTATCCGTTTACTATCGTGTGACGTCATCGGAGAAGACGCCATTCACAGTGCGTTTCCGTTATAGATAAAAAAGATTAACCATATATCATTTATATAATAATCAAGTGAATTATGTTTTCCGTGTGGTTCCGGGTTAGAATGGGACCACTCTATCTCTTTCTGTGGATGTCGTAATAGGCGACTTAAGGACTAAGCACAAAGATCTAGTGCTACAATGGTATTCCCAAGGAGTTAACGTCGGGCGGCGGCCGGTTGTAAATTTTTCGCACAAATACATTCCCAAAGAGGGTTGACGTCAGGCAGGCGGCCGGATGTAAAACTAAACTGTTTCGGCTATTTCTTCTCCATTTTGCAAGGTCTTTGGCATCCTTATGTGACCTTATGGTCACCCAAGGCTTATAGGCTTATGCCTATCTATACCTAATTGTACGCCATTATTATCACTGTTCCTAAGTCGTAGTACTCATAAAGTGCTATTAGAGAATATAAAGAATGATCTAGCATGTAGGGTAAAAAGAGAAGCATTCTTTCCACTTCTGTGAAAATAAATATATTAAATATTATATTATACTACAGGGTGTCTTTTCAACCACCATCCAAATTTTTGATTTGTCCATGATAACTACTTAACTACTTTCCGTTAAAATAATTATCGAAAACTGAAAAGAATCGCTTTATTCGCCTTCCCATACAAATCAGCGCTCAGCCATACAGATTCTGTACGAGAGGACAAAAAACTTTCGTTTGTTCTCATAGTAGTCCCTTTTGTGGTTCCTCTGGAGTAACTTCTGAGCCTTTTTGAAAGAAGTTTAGTATAATGTACTGAACTTGCTCAAAAAATTTGGCTAGTGGTTAAAAAGTCAATCAAGAACTTGGAATCAGAATCACTAAAAGAACTCAAAATTGTAAGAAAAAACTGTTTTGTAATTTTTTTTATCCCAAATTTCCATTCTAAAACCTTTTATTTTTACTTACTTTACTATACATACGTTTGACACGGTAACATAAACTCTAGATCTGTGAATATACGTGCGGCCCTCCCCGCTCGCACGACACTGTCGCGCCCGCCTGTTGCCCAGTAGCGGGCGGTGTCGTTCAAATGGGAGATTTCCAGTATGCGTTTGACCATTTTCCAGCTGATATCTGTTAGTTTCTTTAATGAAATTATGAAACAAGTTCTTGTGGCGAAATATGTTTTTTTATTTCAATTTCCTTAAATAAAGCTAAGAGGTTTATAATCACCTGTATACAACGTGGAAGGGACATACCCGTAATAAATCGAACCACGGGCTACACTAAATCACTAAAGTATAAAAATAATAATAATACGAGCCATCACGTGTCCCACTGCTGGGCAAAGGCCTCCCTCCACTTCTTCTTCACTAAAGTATAATGAAATAATAGCTAAATTATAAAAAAAAATTCGCATTTCCATACAAAAGTGTGCGGCCGCCCGGGCAATTTGCATGGGAATATCGATTTTTTTTTGTTTTTTGGTTATTATTTTAATGTCATTATAATTTAGTGATCTAGTATAGCCCGTGGTTTGATTTATTACGGGTATGTCCCTTTCACTTTGTATTTAAGGGCATTAAGTTCTATGTGTGATTTTGAGTACTCGTAAAGTATACAAAGTGGAAGGGACATACCCGTAATAAATTGAACCACGGGCAATACTAGATCACTAAAGTATAATGAAATTAAAATAAGAGTCAAAAAACTAAAAAAAAATCGACATTCCGATACAAATCGCCAGGGCGGGCCGCGCACTTTTGTATGGAAATGCCAAAATATTTTTTTGATTTTTGGCTGTTATTTTATTTTCATTATACTATAATGGTCTAGTATAGACCGTGGTTTGATTTATTACGGGTATGTCCCTTCCACGTTGTATAGCCTGTAAACCACGCGACTCACTCCAACCCGTTGAAGTTTATCGGATAAAAAAGTTGTTCAGACAAAAAAGTTGCGTCGTAACAAAAAAGTTTCATGACATATTTAAAAAAATTTCAAAATGGCTGAAATATAATTTTCTTAAAGTTTTGAACCTCCATATCTAAATCGATAAAAAAATCTATATATTTATCGAACCTGCATATAAAATTTCCCGAGAATCGATTAAGAAATGCGACCTGTAGGCGAGAACAAACCGACAGACAGACTGACGGACAGAAGCATTTAATTCGCTCGGTCAATAAAGTGTATATAAAGATTGAATTACAATCTAGCATGACCTAGAGTATAAAGGCAAGCTAAAAGAAGCAGGACACCTCCTCGATATGAATTACGATGTTCGCGCTTAGTATAGGCCCGTGTTCACACTAGAGTCAGTCTTATTCTCAGAATAGATAAATGATCTTTATTCTGAGGTCTTATATAAAGGTACCTACTTTTTTTTTCTTTTCATGTCGATGGTACTTACTACGAGTATATTTACTGACTCCAGTATCGGGCCACTTCGATATACCCTGCATCTATATCCTGGGAGTTTGTAGTTTGTCAGAAAAAAAACGTCCCCACTAAATATTCCCAACGAAAAGTACAAAAAATTGCCCCATCGTCGCAACTAGAAATGCATTCATCAGGCCCTCTGTCAATGTCAATAAAGATATACAATCATTTGCCTCTGCATTTGAAAACGGAACACAACGATAAAACAATTCACCCAGGACTTAAAAAGATTACTTTTAGATAAATGCTACTACAGCGTAAAAAAAACGTATAATAAATAAATAAATTAAATAAAACAAACAATTAATAGTTTTCAAGGAAATATTTATGTCGGAATTAGACCTTGACTATAAACCTCTTGTATTGCGGCGCCTATACTAGGCCCATAATGTTACACTGTATAATGTTAATGTTATTTAATATCCACAACTGTATTGATTTATGATCTGAAATATTATGGAGAGCAATAAATGTTTGATTTGATTTGATTTGATATGTCCTTTGTGGTCATAGGTCTTCCCAAGTGCCGGTATTTGGGCACCCGGGTGACCCAGGACTCGTAAGTAGGTGCTCTATAGTTTTTGGAAAGAAACCATACTGGCAAATGTTTTGCGAATTTATCTCCACCTGTCTATCTATCTTCCACCTGACCAAATCTTTACAATGGCCCATCTGTGTTCTAAGTCTGTTTATAGATTTCCAAATGAGCCAGGGCTGATGGTTGCCAGGTGGAAGTTTCTCTCGCGGGGTGATCAAATTGGGTACAGTGTGGTTTCTCTCCCAAAAGGGGAACCTTCTTTAAAATTAGAAAAGAAATAAGAACCTATTGCTATATAAAACCGATTTATAGCGCCCTCAGCCCAGACCTACGAACTTGTTAACCTATATATGAAATTGCCCACAGAATAAGTCTACAAACCGTTCGCGCTAAGTTTGCCGGTCCATGGAAAGTGCATCCCCTCTGGTTAGCGGCAAACTTAGCGCGAAAGGTACTAGGTACGTGTAATATCATCTTTAAATAACTGTGTGTTTCGGAGTTTGGGTTGCCTTCTTTTACCTTACCGTATGAAACCGCAGGCATTAGCCAATTAGTATATAAATTTACAAAAGAAAACTTTTTCTTTCAGTTAACCCGTGGAATGTTACAGAAAAACTATTAATTACAGTCTCTATTCATTAACCTGGTTGACTGATTACAGGAAAAAATTATGGACTGATTACAGGAAACTTATTAAAATTATAGCCATTATGTATACGCGCCTCAACCCCCAGCGGCGGCGGTTAACTTGGCGTAGTCGACGAGCAGTCACCGGCGACGCGACGCGGGTGCCCCAGCCGGTAAACTTCCTATTGTTTATAGCGCTTTTACGATAGCCTACTTTCGAATACTTTCTGTTCCTGTAATTTGTAAACAATGTTTGGCGATACTAAAATTACTTCCGTTTTTTGCGTTTTTTAATTTTTTTTACGATTTCGTATGGTTTTTTTTATTTACTTCACTAATATGTTTTAGTTACTTTTTTTCTATCCCTATAATATTTAAACAAAGTTTGCATATTCTTGAATTAAGTACTTTTGTTTAGTGCGTATTTTATTTTTGTTTTCTGATTGTGTATGGATTTTTTATTTAAAAAAATCTATTTACCTAATATTTTAGTTACTTATTTTTTGTTGTAATAACAAAGTTGGTCGATTATAGAAATAAGAACTTTGGTTTAGTGCACATTTTATTTTTGTAATATGATTTCGTATAGTTTAGTTTCTAGTTGGATCAAGCATTAATCTTTTTATAAAAAAAAGAATCTACTTACCTTATTTTTAGTTATTTACTTACTTTCGGTTACTGTAATATGTAAACAAAGATTGTGGATTCTAGAATAACTTCCGTTTATTTGCGTGTTTTATTTTTGTTTTTATGATTGCGTATGTAGCATGTATTTTAAGAGCTATATTTTAGGTTGATTTACTTGAAATTACGGGGTAATTCCATTTGATCATGTTGAATATTTTTGCCAATGAACTTGTATAGAATGTTACTAATTTCGTAGTAACCAAATCGCAATATTAATTTCACATGCCGAGCCATTGGTTTTCGTATTTTAATATCATCATATCAGCCACAGGAAACACCTATCAAAATTGGAGGAGGCATGTCCAGCACCAGGACGCTGCTGGACATGCCTCCTCCAATTTTGATAAACCTATATTCAGTTGGTAAAGTTATTTTCTCTAAAATATTTGCACTTATTTTGAAATATGTACCTACCTGGAGGTCCATCGTAGACCGTCGTCGTGAGTAGACCAATGACAGACTTTAGTGCCGCAATAGGGATGTGAACTGGTACCCCGTGCGGTTCCGGGTCAGAATAGGACCACTCCATCTCATCCTGTGGATGTCGTAAGAGGCGACTAAAGGACTTAAGCACAAACATCTCGTGCATTGCATTCCCAAAGAGGGTTGACGTCAGGCCGGTCGTAAAATTACAGCCGAATCATTCATTATTTATACGCATTATACGTATAAGATGTGATAATTTTATAACTTTGGTTACTGTCTAAAACTTTGCTTTACACTCGTATTATTGCTGTTAATTACGAAATTTAGTTTCATAGGTATTTACCGGAAACCTAATCTATACAAGAATTTCTGTATGTGTGTAGCTACGTATTTTTGTTGGCATTGGCGATTTAATAGCGTAGTGTAGACAGCGTAGTTCTAACTGCAATGCGATATCTATTAATAATAGTTTACTTTGATGATTGTTTGTTTTTCGCATAAGTGGCCAACACTGGTATCACATTTTTCAAGCTGCCTAAAAGCATCTGACAAAGCTTGACGACTGCAATACAATGATGATAGCCGGACCAACGGCTTAACTTACCTTCCGAAGCACGGAGGAGTCCAAGATTTTTTTTTGCTACTTGGGGTTTAAAACTTACTAAAGTGTGGACCACGCGCGCAGTTGATTTTAACTTTCGAATGTGCAACGCTTACTCCCACCGGCCCACTAAGATCCTATTTTTCAATTTTTTATTTAATAGCCGTAAACTTTTATTTAGTCAGTTTATAAAGTCAGCTTTTCATTAATAATATAAAGTTATATCGTATGAAATAGATCTGAGTTTACCATGATAAAATGAGCATAAATGATCTGTTTAATTTTTTTAGCTTACCTCTTTTCGCTTTCTTTTTATACAGAAATGATGACTTAACTGGGCACATCTAAAATAGGTACATACTTAAAATATTTTCTTTTTTTCTTTTATTTTAGTTTTATTTAGTTTCATAAATCTAGGCATTAAATGGACGCTTACATTTAATGACAAAGTAATCATAAAATATTTATCACCACACTGGCTGTAAAAATGCGCCATTAGGCACAATTTGCAAGTAATAATTTTCACATAGAAATCGATTTTTAATGCCCCCAAGTCAAACATGCGTATCGGGCGGCTTCTTTGAAGTCGACAAAGAGGACCGACAAAAGGCCCGAACTAGGGCTATTCTGGCCTCATTCGTAAACTATTGTTGTTGCAGCTATAGTGTATTGCTGTAATTTACATTGAAAGTGTTAGTTAAAAAGCAAATTGGCTTTTTGTTGGTTTTACGGGGCAGTTTGCGAGATTAGTTTTTGGGTGTCGATTATTGTTTAATAACCAATAAAAATAGTAATAAGACTGTTTTGTAAAAATCATTTAAGAAAAGTATATAAAATAAATTGGAGGATATAAAAATATGTCTTCTTTTCGGGTAAAAAAAGATAAAAAGGTTAATAACTATCAATTTGAGCGAGAATTTTTTTGACCTTTTTTTATTAAAGTAGATAGGCAAATTATCTTTATAATAAACAGTTTTACTTTGGCATTTACGCGTGTGCGTAAACATAGTACAGTGCTACGAAAAGCTACATCTTTTCGTAGCAATCGAATGTCTAGGTATCTTTTGCACCAAGCAGTATTTATTATGAGAAGAAATACAATTAAAGTTAAATTTAAATCATTTAACTGGGTTTTACAGTTAAAATATGAACTTGAAAGAGGAAATAGTGTATCATATCATTTATGACCATCAGTATGAAAATCTTCTATATCCTTATAATTTTCTATCAAGTTGATATTTTGACCGTCGAAAACCAGTTATATGCATAAATATATGAACAAAATTTTACCAAAATATGACTTATCATTCAAAATTCTATGTATGGAAAAGTCTATAAGGTAAGGGGACTATTGTTTTACTTTTATTAACAAAGAAAATTGACTGTCATATATTCAAAGTATGATAACCTCGCCTTTTTCCCATATTTTTATTTAAAAACTTGCATGATATTGTGGTAAACTATCATAAATCACATAGTACCTACATAAAAATTATACCACGGGATGTCGTGTACAGTAGACATTCCTTGTAGTGTGTACGAGTATTAAACAAAAAATTAGGTACCTTAACCAGATAGTAAATACAAATACCTACGAGGAAAAAGGTGTAACGATCAAATGAAATGATCAGCACAGACTATAAACTCGCGAATACTTACTTGACTTACTGTTATAAAAACCGGTCAAGTGCGAGTCGGACTCGTACATGAAGGGTTCCGTGTACAATGTTTTAAAACGCTGTAAAACACGTTTCTTGTATGATGACAAGGGGTCGTCGGTTAATTTGTTTGCCACAGTAATACATAATCGGTTAAAATTTCAAGTGTCTATTACGGCTCAAGAGACAGAGCCCTGTGATAAAAGGAAGGACATTCAGCGGAGTCTCAGAAATAGGATCCCGTTGGCACCCTTTGGGTATGAAACCCTAAAAACAACCCCATAGTTCTGCAACGATATATCTATCTATAATTAAAGAACTTCGTTCTTAATGGTGTAGTTTCCATGTCTTCCTCTCTTGAGCCATCCTTTGGCTCATGTTCTCATATCATCATATCACTACTACTTACTACCACTTTGTACTTTTAATTGATTTTTTAACGCGGCGATTTATTTTATTCAAAATAAGTAAATGACGTAAATATTAATTGTACTATCTTACATTTTATTCACATACTAGTATTAAATCACAATCTTTCTTTTTTCGAAACACACACGCGCTAAGCCAGTAAGAGTCACTGGTACGTGTTAAAAAAAGTGTGCAATTAAAAACAAATTAATTCAAAGTAATGATGAATAGTTGGTTTGTTTGTCGTGCATAAAATTATGCAAATAAAGCTAGCCTTATCATTTGCGAAATTATGCGCCAATGCAGCAATGCACGCTTGTATGAGTAAATCAATTATATTCAATTTCCAATTAATATCAATAGCTTTTGTGTTGACTCTCAATTATAAACCCAAGGACTGGACATATATGTGCGCGTGCAGCACATAGGTATAGGTATATGTATTTGTAAATATCCCATCCCGCCAGAAAGGTGAGGTAGAAATAGAGATGTGGGTTCGAAAAATTGTATTGTATTAAGTCCGCTAGTTAGATTATCCAAAAATAATGTACCGATATTTTTCGGTTTATCAAAGTAGTGACAATTCACAAAGATACAGCGCGTAGAAGTTTCGAAGTTGGGGTGATTTACGTCACCGTCAAGTGAAAATCGTACTTACTTGATCGTGACGTCATGCAGAATTTAAATATGCTGTATCTTTGTAATTATTTGCTTATCAGAAAAAGGAAAAACACGTGTATAATATTTTTAATAATCTACCCGGTGATGAGATAAAAATATTTTTTTAGTTAAATAGTTTTTTAATAGTATTGTACGGCACTAAATATAGCTGTAATTAATTGATGAAATAAGAAATGGTGAAAAAATACCACGTGAGCAGGATATTTTTTCACCATTTCTTATTACATTATTTAATTTGATTACTTTAGTACTGCATCTTGAATGCCTAAAAACCCTATAATAATGTAATTAAATGTTTAAGTAAAATTAATATAAATAAAATATAAAAGCAAAATTGCCAATTATCAAGTGATAAAATATCCAAATATAAATAAATTATTTTGACTTTGACTAAAAATAAAAAGCTGGTCTCAATAACTCATAATTGTAAAATCTTAAGTAAAATTCTCACTTATTGCTGTCCTAAAACACTTGTCGATAGTTACTAAAATATGCGACCCAAAATAAAAATAATAAGAAATTATTATTGCAAGTTGCATAGTTCGAGTTATTATTTCTAACAACATGCAACGATTTGCAGGAGCTTTCGAGCTTTCCATAGAATCATCTATTGCATTGAATTCTACGAGATTGTCTAGCGAACAATTTTAGAAAGGGAGGGATATATTTTTTGTGAGACAGACGTAACAGTTCCCACAATGATTACCTTCACCTGAGAGTTTATGGGGATGTGTCCCGTGATCGCTATCGAATCGATAAGAATGAATCCTGACGTCGTTTTGTAATTAAGTAAAATACATTGAGACATATAAAAAAAACATTTTGTTGAAAATATATAAATGCTGATGACAAGAATAATAAACTTTTTGTATCTTATTCACTTCACTGCGTTTAATGTGAAATTTTGATATAACGTAATATTTATTAATATGTAAAATAAACACATTCCGTCATAAAATTGCCAAATTTCATTTAGTTTATTTTATAAGTCAACCAAAAGGTAATAAATTTATAGGGACAAATAATAATAATAAAAAAGGTAATTTATATATTTTTGCAAAGCACTATTCTTTCTCGTTAGGTAGATACTTTATTATTCGTAAAATTACGACAACTTCGTTTTCTTTCGGTTTAGAAAGTGTATAATTTAAATATTTTCTAATTTTAGATAAATTAATCTGAAACGCACATTTTTGAAAATTTATGTCGATCAAATGTATCGACATTTCACCTCACATCACTATGAAGAATGCACCTTGACAGCACTAAGGGAAATGGTTTTTTTAATCACATCAGACTTCACAATATATCATCCCTTTATTTACTCAATGCGTCGCTACATATTCGCGCACCAGGCTTTGTTTGTGCCATAGATTCCAGAGCAAGGGGGTTATAGACACGGCCGGTGTCGGGGTCCTATTGAAACCAATATCTAGAGCGACACAAAAGACATCAACTAGGTCATTATTATTTTTATGGGGAATATTTTTTGGTAATAATTCGTGCGATAATTAAAAGACAGAAGTTAACGTATCATAAAAACTCATAAATCAGTCAAAAACTAAATTGCTATTATAAAATTTGAAGAGGCGTGGTCGAAAATGCATTTTGGTCCTTTCAGAACCCAGGGGGTCAGTCTATTGTGATGAAAATCCGGACTTGCATGAGGTAGTGGTGGTTGACCCTTTTTGTTGTGTTGACCTACTGTCAGGTAGTATTGTCATGGTCACCTGGTTGGTCCTTGTCCCATATTGTTACCTTGCAAGTGCAACTTCCGCATTGACCCTTTGAGGGTTAACCTGTTAAATAGTTTGTTAATTTTGCTTTATTATTAATCTTTTGATATCTGAAATATTATGCCATGACGTTTATTTAATCTATGGTTTTAATATTAATACCATAGACAAGGTAGGAGTGTATTTAAACAAAGATGACTTCGGACTCGTGTCTCCTCGTTAGCCTAAAAGTACGTAGATACTTTTGTGTTCTGTTCTCTAATGGAATATTGTGTGAACTCAACAATATCTACTACATAATTACATATATACGTTTCCATTTTCATAGCTTAACAGTTAACTCGAGAAAAACCTTCAGGTGCATTAATAAATATAAAATTATACAAAAAATAATTATGTGGTCAAGGACTGCATAAATGAAATAGGTAACGTACGGTAGACAAAATTAAACGTATTTAAGTACTCTCTTACTAACTTAAAAGTAAATTTTGCAAGCACTTCAAAAATAAACCACTAATCAAATTATAAGTAATGATTTCTAAAGATGATTGCTAAAATCCACAGACTTACACTACACAAAACACTGACAATTGATCCGAGTTCACTAAGACGCCATTGTTTCCAATTTTTCATTGAGGGTTTAGGAGAAGCGGTTTACGAATCATCTAAACAGGCTGGTCACTCCATTGTTCAAGTTTTGAGCCCTGTTACCAACTTCCACGAATTCAAAAGTCAGCTTTTCATTAATAATATAATGTTATACCTATCGTATCTGAGTTTACCATGATAAAATGAGCATAAATTTACCTGTTTATTTTTATTAGCTTTCTTTTTATACAGAAATGATGACTTACCTGGGCACATCTACAGTACATACTTACAATATTTTCTTTTTTTCATTTTTATTATTTTTAAGGCATCAACTTAGTACGTCATACAACATTAAATTGGATGTTTTACAGGCAAAATTGTATACCGTACTAACGACAGGAGCACTGGAGATCTGTGACACAGGCCCAGCCTTCATCAGTCTCCAGTGTCCTTCAATCGGTGCTGGTAAGTGATAACACACAATCTTTACCTGTATGTATACCTTGTTTTTGTATTACATATATGTAGATCCGATTTTTGGAGATAAAAAATACTTTTTCCTTTTTCTTTACTAGCTTTCTCTGGCGACTTCTTTGTTTGCATGCCACGTGGACGTATGCCGTCTCATTATTGAACACGGGTTAACCTTATTTCTAGGGTAAAACCATTATCCCCCCTTAAAAAGTTGACATGCAGTAAAATGACACCATCTCATCTGTCGAAGTCAACTTGATTTAGGCTAATAATGGTTGAAGTTAATTTTATAATAAGACAAATGTAAAAAATGTTCAAGAAACATTATGTTATAAAACAACAGTCCATAATAAAAATCTAACTACAACCTAGTATTATAGTATCTGTGCTACAACTAAACTAAAATCTAAATTTTGATCATGCGGCTTGGTGCCAAAAATGCTGGCTGCATTTCCGAGCTGAATGGCTACTGCAATTCTTTGCGTGAGATGTGGATATGAGCCAGAGTTAATTGTTAGTACATACATACGAGGACATACATATTATCATGTTCCCCATGGGGGTAGGCGGAGACTATGGCTCTCCACTCCACTTGCTACGCTGCTTGGAAACCTCTTAGCTTCGTCAAAACTCATTATTATTTTCATGCATGCTCTCAGATGAGCTTCCTTTACGTCACCTTTCATAAGAACATCTGCGATTTGGCCGCAGAACCACCGACAAGGTCGATTCAGTCAGATTCTCACAAAAATTTTAGAAAGTAATAATAATAAATATTATAATATGAAAAATACTACATACCTATGTGGCGTTCCAAGCAAAAGGGTACCACTGGTACCCGTGCCAGTGGTACCCTAAGTTTGGAACGCCACATATAGTCTAGTAGGTACATTTTGTAACCTAAAATCGTCTAAATGTACTAGGATGACAGACATAACACGAACCAAGCTATGTGAAATTTTCACATAGCTTGGTGCGTGTTGCGTCTTGCGTCTGTCATCCCAGTACATTTTAGACGATTTTAGGTTACAAAATGTACTGTACTGAGATAACAGACGTCACACACACCAAGCTTTGTGAAATAGTAATAAAATAAAAAAATTATAAAATTTGTTTATTAGGTGACTATTTAAATTACAAGCTTTTGTTGCTGGAGCCTCCTTTTAAGCAAAAAGTATGCTTGTGTCAGGAGACTCCGCGCTTTCTTATCTCTAGTACTTTATAACATAGTTGACCAATTTATAAGACAGTTTGTCTTGATGAAAAACAATATAGTCTATTATAAGAACACAAAAAATGCTAACTATTCCTTAGAGTAAAATAAACATAGATTGCAGTAATGTAATGACATATACGCTAAGCTACAGCACGTTCATGCGAACAAATTCCAAAGGAATGAAATGTTTTGAAGCTCCAAACTCGAAGAAGCAAAGCAGTGCAGCGTGCATTTGGCGCCTACTGAGATAGTTTTTTCTTAAACAATTATTAAACTTAAATTCCTTAACATATCTCCACAAACAAAACTCATCCTTGCCACCATTATTCAAAGCCCAAAATCCATTTTCGTAAATATTCAAGGATGAAATCTAAGTTAATCGTTTAGAATTACAAATTGACGGGATTCCCGACTTTACAGTATAAGGAATAGGGAGCAAATTCGTAAAAGCTAAGCTTCGTCCTTGTGTTAGGATAATAATAATGCATTTTTTGTTACCCAAGATGTCGGTGTGCGATGCACCAAGCCGATTTGTTTGTGTGCCACAATATCTAGCAGCTGTGTCCATTATACCTTCTCTGTGTGCGTTGTACTACGATTGACAGGATTTGGTCCATTATTGAAGGGTACATATTAAAAAATATATAACTAAGTATTTTTTATTGCAAAGTACTTACTCTCATTACTCTATAGTCAGTCAGTAAGTATATGAAATTGCATTTTTTTAAATTGTGCTCATTTACATCAAATCATCAAAAATATGCCTAAAATCTATCTTTTTATCAGAAACACGTAGTATTTAGAATAAAAATAGAATGGCTTGATTAAAAATACAGAGAAACTAAAAAAAAACAATAGTTTATTATTCTCGTAATAACTTATTATATTACAACGTTCGCACACATGCGTCTGTGTGTGAAGCGTAGGGCTATCGTAGATCGATTCATTTTACCATTGAGCTTTTTGTCAATTTCCAACAATAAAATTCTGTCTATCATTATTGTATAGCAGTTGTAAAGTTATGTCAGATTCGTAGCGACATATTTTATTTCATATCTATCCATATTTTACCGATTTGCGGGCTCCACTAAAAAACGTCATCTCGCGGGAGGGAGTGAGTGAGCTGCCGGTCTGTACGTTAGTACTTATATTAATTCTGTGCCTATTTAAATCATTTGTATCAAGCATTTGCTTGACAAAATTATAGTCACAGCTTTAAAAAACGTTACCAGTCCCGATTATCATGTACAAAATTGCGTGACGCGTTGTCATTAGGCGAAACGAAAAAGTATAGTTTACCAAGGAAAGTCGCCGTGTTATGTGTTTATTCTGTCCCAGTAATTATGCAAATGCTATCGATTCTGTTTAGTCACGATTAAGTCGTTATTCGTCTCTTTTGGTAGCGAAATTTGCATCAACTTTTATTTTGTTCAGAAATTATGTTTTTGCGCTGCTTTTGTGAAAGGATAACTAATTTTCTAACTTGGCTAAAACGAATCAACTTAGTTTTTAACTGTTTGTATAGATTTTTTTCTCTTAGTGTTATTTAACTTGACTAAGAAAGTAGGTTCTTAATTAATTGATTCCTTTCATCTTTAACATCTTCGAAAAACCTGGTATCTTTATGTCACCTGTCACCTGTGTATAGGTCCGTTTTTCTAATTTATTGTGAAATATCTGTAAATTAATGTAAATACACAGTTCGTTCATATACAAATGCATTTTTGTAAGATTTAAAGTGAATGTTATTAAATAAAATAACATAAAAATTAAGTAAACTTATGTAACCGATTTCCATAAGTGTAGCACCTTTAGTTTCTAAGAGCATTTTCAACATGAAATTAGCAATAAGTAAATACGAATAAAAAAAACTATCTACCTACCTACTACTGTTTTAATAATTTCTACTTCAAACAAACCAGCAAACATGTTGAAAATGCTCAAGAAAACGGATCAACTTACAAAATATCAAAATTACTTACACTCACACTAACAAAAACATTTTTTGCATTGTAGCCGAACGATTCCCAAGAACATATGCATGCACCACTACGCCGCTAGATCAAATACAACATTTAAGTTCCTTTATCAATACTTTCTGAAAAAAACTTACCACCCTCTTACTCTAACCCCAATACTACAGAAGAGCGGGAAAGAGAAAGCTGTAAAGAATATCTCCGGACATAATTGCTTCTAAAATGAATAGGTGTAATCTCAGAAGGTGTAATAAACAATGGGTGTAGAAGAATGACAAAATGTTCGCCAAGTTACTCTATTGTTACTAGGCTTGGTACTTGTTTCATTACTGTTTTTAAGCAATAGAATAGAACTTATTTTCAGGACGAATAGAGAATTTTTTGTGACATTGATATTATAGAGGTATAATGTTAAGTAGACATTGTTTATGTAACTTAATGTTAGTAGATATAAGTATGCATATTATCTCGATACCTCGATGACTCGAAAAATAAAACATGCTTAACTAACCTATTTCTTTTTTGGATTCTGTCCTATACAAGCGAAGTAAAACATTTAGCGAAAATCCATAAAAAAAAATTATCTTCATATATAAATAAGAGTGAGAGCACAATTCAGTTTTTCTTAAGAGCTCATACGACCCTAAAGTTCTTAGAGCGATCTTAAATATTTATCAATATTAACGAAATACTCACTTTGAAATAAAAACACAGCAAAGTTCAGGACTAACTTTCAACTAAATTAGGTTTGAAAACACGATTGCTTAAAATTTTCTCGATAGAAATACATTGCGAAGTTGCCTCCAAATCACCTCAGAATTATACTAAAACAGAAAGTATTCAAGAAATACAATAATGTAGCACTTGTAACTTTGGATTATAATTGTATTCATGTATTAGTTAATTAATAATAAACATAAGGCAGTCATCATATGTCTTACTTTTAAATAACTCTTAAATATTCTTTGTAAAACGAAAAAAACCTCAAATCCAGAACCAGCCTCATTGACCCACCGCGATTCCCGACGCTCCGCATGGCTCGCTGTCTCGCTTCGGCTAGAGTAAATTTGTGTGCATGGAAGCGGGAGCAAAATTTTGATTACTGACATCAGGCGCCCTCTCAAGAGCTACCCCCTAGACTTTTCCATAGGTGATATGTCAGATTTTGGCAGTATTTTGTAATATCAAATAATACATATATCTAGGCATAAAAGTAGTTTTGGACCGTCAAAATATGAACATAAGAGAAAATATAAGGCTGTAGAAGTTTTGAATACTGATGGTCAAATATGATATGATACACTATATTCTCTTTCAAGTTCATATTTTGACTGAAAACAAGTTAAGTACATGCAATTTCTTTAAATTTAAAAATTGCCGTGGCATGTCGTTTCAAAATAAAAGATAGACCACATTTGTATGGGATAGTCTAATTCTGTCTAGGGTAAGGGGACTTTTAAAGAATTTTTTTGCTATGCAAATTTTACAAATTTTTGGTGATACAGGCTCATAAGATTTAATAAGGCACCTATATCATCCGGTGAGAGATAAAGTTGTGATATAAATAAATAAGCCTACCATAAGAGACAAGATATAATTACATGTAGGTATGTTAAGTAAGTTAGCCTTGTGTTTTCCGGCACATAAAATATATATAGATAGAAGAATACGACCACTCCAAGTCTTCCCGTGCATGTCGTAGAAGGCGCCTTAGGAAACACAAGCTAAACAAAGCTTGTAAACATCAATGAGACCTCTCCAACCCGTCTGGCCAGCGTGGAGAGTGTACGCCAAATCATCTGACTGCTCTGGCTAATATATGGTTCTAGTAGTACAGAGAGGGTCGTGCACGTGCTCCTGCAGTGGAGACTAAAAAAGACCTAATGATGGCGATGACAATAAATAAACAAATCGATAGATATGGATGGATATGTCAATCAGATGGAGTGAAAAAGTCCCAAATGAGGTATAAACATGGGATTATGGGATACCTACTTCTAATTTAATGAAACTATATTAATGTGTGAAATAGATAAGCACCCAAGTAGTAGGAAAATTTGAAAAAGGGCCATGGCATTTACTAACTTGTCTTGGCTGGGGTTTAGACCTTGTATGATACAGGAACTATCAAAATACCTGACGTTTGTCGACCTCCGTGGCGTAATGATCAACATGCTAGTCCGCCAATCCGGAGGTACTGGGTTCGATCCCCAGCCAGTGCAAGTTGAATTTTTTTCTCAAATGGTCCTGGGTCTTGGGTGTTTATAAATACATGTACATATTTATTATAAAATATAAATAAATATAATAAATAAATAGAGACAAATCACCCAAAGAAAGTTTTTAGGGTTTCGTACCCGAAGGGTGCAAACGGGACCCTATTACTGAGACTCCGCTGTCTGTCCGTCTGTTACAGAGCTCTATCTCTTGAACCGTAATGGCTAGACACCTGAAATTTTCGCCGATTATGTATTACTGTGGCCGCTATAACAAAAATTACTAAAAATAAAAAAAGTTAAAAATTAAAGAGGGTCGCCATACAAAAACGTGATTTTTCAGCGTTTTTAACTAGATCTAGATACTTGAAATTTTTATAGATTATGTATTACTATGACCACTATAACAACAAATACTAAAAATAAGATAAATTTAATAATTAAAGGGGGTCGTCATACAAGTAACGTGTTTCTTCAGCGTTTTAAAACATTGTACGATGGTACGGAACCCTTCATGTACGAGTCCGACTCGCACTTGCTTGTTTAAAACTTGTGCTATGAGATACTAACTCAACGATACTATATTTTATGGTAAATACATATATAGATAAACACCCAAGACCCAGGACAATTTGAAAAAGGCCATTTTCTAATATGCCCTGGCTGGGGATCGAACCCAGAACCTCCAGATTAGCGGTCTAGCGTGTTAACCATTACGCCACGGAGGTCGTCAAAATATAGTATCGTTTAGTTAGTATCCCATAAAGTTTAATCTTACTTTGGTTGCCCTTATCTATTTATTTATAGGAGCCATTAGAAATATTATAAGCGGAAGAGGTGGTGTCCAAGCGGTATAGCCACTGGCAATGCGTTTGTGAGGCAAGAGTTCGATGCTCACTAGGCGCGACTTGCATCTGTGACTTTATACGCATGTACTGTCATTTTAAACTACAACCACTTGCTTCCAGTGAAGCAAATCATGTTGAGGAACCCGCACACTAGTAGCTATTAAGTTTACCATTGTGTGAAATGGAGAAGGCAATGGCAAATCACTCCATTATCTCTGCCTAAAAATTGTTATTGTGTGTGTGTCTCTTTCCACTCAATCTTCTTTCTACGCGCGTTCCCGGTTGCATCCTCAGCTGTGCTGCTTCGGAGCCCGGGGTGCGCTTTCCCGCTTTTTCTTCTCCAAATATAACATTCATGTCAATGGTCACCCAAGGATGCCAAAGACCTTGCAAAATGGAGAAGAAATAGCCGGAACAATGATTTGGCTATAGTTTTACAACCGGCCGCCTGCCTGACGTCAACACTCTTTGGGAATGTATTTGTGTGAAAAGTTTTACAACCGGCCGCCGCCCGACGTTAACCCTCCTTGGGAATGCAATTGTAGCACGAGATGTTTGTGCTTAATCCTTTAGTCGCCTCTTACGACATCCACAGGAAGAGATGGAGTGGTCCTATTCTAACCCGGAACCACACGGGCGACTCTCTTTCCACTCAATGACACCGATAAAAGCCAATACATGCGGCTCTTACATATATTTATTTATTTATTTAAACTTTATTGCACATAAAAAAAAAAGTGTACAAATGGCGGACTTAACGCCTTATGGCGTTCTCTGCCAGTCAACCATTGGACCAAGTAGAAAAATAATTTGGGTGGTGCGACAGAGTGTGTCAACAAAATTTAAAAGTATCTATAAATACCTACAAGAATAAATCAAGAATATACATAAATATTAATCTTAGAGAAATATATACCAATACAATAACTATAGATAAAATAAATATACAAAATATATAATTATGTAAATATAATACATAAAGAACTAATTATATATGTATGCGGATAGATAAATACATATATGGATGACTACAAATCACCGCGCAGGGACACGACGAGAAGAGACTTCTTGGAGAAACTGTTTTTGAACCGCCCGTTTAAAAGCGTGACGACTAGGCGCTCGTCTAATAGAATCAGTAAGAGAATTCCAGAGAAGGATGGCTTGAATTTGAAAAGATTTATTCATAAATTCAGTGCGATGATGAGGGATGGATAATGTTAGAAGATTAGAAGAGCGAAGATTTCGCGAATGCGTAGAGCTGAGAAGAGAAAATTGAGATTTGAGATAAGCAGGGGAGTAAGGATTATTGAGGATAGCATAAAGCATGCATAGGATTCTAACGTTTCGACGCTGGGGGATAGGGAGGGATATATGTAAGTTTATCTGATGCCCACGGCGTTGCACACGTGGTTTAATAAAAAGCAATTACGGAGTTTCTCACAAACTGTTATCCCCTCTTTTATCCTTTTAAAGAATATTTGTTTTGAAAATAGTGATACAATAAACTTTCATTTCAAACCATGAACTCATATGTAATTTTTGACATTTCTTACTTCAAAATTGACCAAGATTCATACAAACTTTCAACCTTCATTTTAACCCTTTTGGCGTTGATTTTTCAGTAAAGAAGCAAAATTTTATGCTTCTTGACCCACCGGTTTCTGTGTAGCTGTGCGTGGATCGATTAGTCAATATGTCAGCCAGTCAGTTTCTTCTCGTATATAGAAAGCAGATAGAAGAAGAACAAATAGATGAGTGTATGCATAAATATAATTCAAGCAGCCTTTGAAAATCACGTATACTGCAATAAAACGCTACCCTTGCAGGGACCCTGTCCTTGAACCTTTTCCCTAAGGCTCGACATTCACTTTGCGATTTGGATTAACGCATAGCAAGCACTTGGCCGTTCTGTCAAATACTGGAATAATATATAGGTACCTAATGAAAGTAATTAATATGTGCGTTGTTTACAACCTTGCACAGGTCTTCCGACCACCTAGTGGGTGGTGGGTGTCCTACGTTAGATGCAGGCAGCTTTTAATTGGTCGTTTTGGAAATCTTTGGGGGATGCCTCTATGTCCAGCAGCGGACTTGATGATATGATGAAATACTTACGAGTATATGCATACTTAACCCTAATCGACTAGTTGTAGGAAAATGTCCAGGTACAGTTCGTGCGGCTAAAACGATGATGACTAATAGTATAGTTTAGTTTGTGATTAATGTTACAAAGTTATAACTTATCTGAACAAGTTATAACATGTAACGTGTAAAATGAAACGATATGAATCGCCTTTTTTATATTACAATAAGTTGCAAATATTAAAAAAGAAAATTAAGAAAGTTGGGAAAATGTCGAGTGTAAACATTTTCCTAACTTGGGTGACATTCCCAAGTTGGAAAAATGTTTACTACTAAATGTTGTTGTCTTAACGAATGCCAGGCTTTAAAGGCAATGCTAAACTCTCGTACTAATTCGATAGTAAATATAATTGCCGCCGCTTGTTTGTTTATAGATCCAGGTCACGGGACGTCAGCGCCGATACGTTTCCGTTACCCTTGAAATAGGTACACCATTTGAATTCAATGGTTCCGATTTCATAAATTACGGCCGTGTATATAGATCTTAAGGAAGATTGTCTATGATTTGGTTTCATGCTAGATGTAATTAATTGTACAAACCTATTTTTATTAATTTATATGTGAAATGAGTACAAGGAGGAGTGCCAGTGAGAAATTTGTCATAAGAGGTTAGAATGTTGAACTAAAATTTAATGCCATATCTAAATGTTAATGCACAGTCTTCGTCACTTTAATCGACTTTCAATTTATCTAATATGAATTAGGTTGAATTTGGGGAAGGTGGGTAGAAATGTACCTACTAGGTACATTACTAGCTCTTTGGGTTGAATACTACATTATTTTATATTTTGAGATTTGACAGTTAAATGACACTTAAGTTAATAAGTGTCATAAGACCAGTATGTTATAAGTAACTGTAAAGTTGTATTTAGTTTAAATTTAGATTCAATGGGGATTGTTTTAGTTTGTGAAAAATTGGGACCGATTTAAACCATTAGGGACTGGGACATTCGATGGGTTATGACGCATTTAAGAAGCGTTTTATTGATTGACTACGAGAACCTTTGTTATTTTGTATAAAAATATTGTATTTTATTCTGTGATTTCTGTATTCGGAATAACTAATTTATTGTTTTGCAGGAATTGATTACGTTTGCCATGAAATGTGCTCAACTGCGTCTTCAAGAACGTCCACGGACGAAGCCAGAAACTCCACCTGTTCAGCACAAGGAAGTCAAGCCGAGGAGGTACTGCCAGAAACGAATGGTCGATCCGGCGCACGAGGAGGACCCTCGGTGGATCGATGTCTTCCAGAGGTACTATATATTACACACAGGAGTCGAGAAGATCGCACTTCAATAGCATTGGTAGATAACTACGATTTCTTTACAGTATTACCACAGAAGACACTAAGAGTATACAGAACGGATTTTCCTAACCCGCACCACTCCCCCGTTCTTGTGCGGCCGCGTGCGCTGTGCTGTGTGTGTTAGCTTGCTCTCGCCCCTCGACAAGGCGAGAACGGGGGAGAGGTGCGGGGACGGGGAACGGGGACGCATATTGCGCTGGACCTGAGGAGATTCCATTCTGTATAGGTTCGGTTTACTGTCTTCTGTAGTATTACTTTGTTAATTTGAGTTTTAAGTATTACTCGTATCATGGATGAACAAATACAAGAAGAGTCACAACCCCATACGAAAAAGCGTGCTTCGCTAGAAAAAGCCATCCCGTCTATTTTTAGATATCATTACTGGTCCGCTAGCCAAACTAAGGATACTGGGTAATTCGACTGACGGTATCCACGAGAAATGGCGCTTGTTTCTTTGTAGAAAATGAACGCTTATACCGCCATCTTTCCGAAATTAAGCGGTACCACTTCGAAAATACCTTCTTTCGAACTAGTAACTCCATCTAGGTACAACATTCGAATTACGCTTCAAAGTATGAAGTTTGTCAGTCCTCTTGTATTGTATGTCCATGGTACTCGTACTAATCATGTTTAATGTACTTATTCTTTTTATTTTGTTTATGTTTTTTAGTAGTTTACAGCTACTAAAAGATATAAACATAGTTTAAGTCTCTTTCGATAGGTATAAATGGAGGAATATGGGAAATATCTTTACTCAGCAGATGGCATGTATGTGTGCCCAAAAGGTTTTTTTTTAAATTGTAATACAATTGTTTCATAAGTATTATTTAATTAACAACTAAGTAAGTACTATTGATTGATCACTTCATTTGTAACAAAACCTAAGAAAGAACCTTCTTTCAGAGAGAAGTTGACTTAAAACCTTAAAACCCATCGTCTCTTTCCCTCTTATCGGCTTTTACTGTTGCAAGAATGAGACTTCGCCAAACGTCAAAAGTAAAAATGTAACTGTTTGCTGCTTAATAAGACTAATTTTAATGACTTGTCTAATTACATTGACTTCTGTTTATGTCACTTTTGTATTTAGTAGCGTCATACACGTCCACGCATATCACGTAAAAAAATGTGACCACTACGTTTCAAAATGGTTTCATTATGCTTTTGAGACGTCATCGTGGAATCTATTTATCACCAATATCTCTGAACAAAAGGTTGTAAAGTTATAATCTAAACTAATTATCTTTTCCTAGATATCATTGTAAGAAGAGCTTCGACCAAGATACCATCGACAACGGGAACACTACAATCGACAGTCAAGATGATATATGTCTTACAGTACAAAACCTGAAGTTCCAAGGCGAAGTACAAGATATCAAGAGACCACGCACAAGCTTTAAATACAGACTACTCCCAGACAGCAAAAGACACAGAATGTTCGTGAAACAAGTCGTTGAGGATATAGAAGCAGATGAAGACTCGTCTTCTCAACTCTCTTCTTATTACTTCGATGACTACGTCAAGTTTATACTAACCAATGACCGCTCGAGACCATCATCAAGCGAATCCAGTCTTTTCATGCAAACAATCACAAACAATGGCAAAGATAGTAAGGCTATGCAAGTAGAAACTAAAACCAAAGAACCTAAGAAAGTACAAAAGGATTCAGATAAAATTACAAAGAAACAGGAAATTACAAACGATAATCCAAAGGAAGATAATAATAATATAGATGACGCAAAAGTAGCATTTCATAAATCTGGAAAAAGGAAGAGTCTTACCATATCCCGAGTCCCAAGTCCAGAAACAGTTCAAGTTATCAGAGTGGATGTAGTGTGCAACTACAGCACAAGCTCCATATTATCCGACTATTATGAAGAGAACAAAAAATACAACAGGATCGATACCTCGAAGCTTGATAAAATTGACGATATTAACCTAAAAGGTCCTCACTTCTCGAATAAATACCTCCTTACTAATACTGTGAAAACTTTAGACGAGAACGTGTCGGGGAGTAAGGTGACCTTACTCTGCAAAACTTTCAAATTGTCCGATAGACTGAAACTTTGTGCGGATAAGAAAAATACTAAAATGACGAAAGATGGAACGAAACTTCGCAAGTAAACTGTAACTGATATTTTAACTCGTCTTTGTGCGCAGATCGTAACTGTGGAAGGGAATTCAGAATTCAATGAAGTTTAGCATTAGTTGAAAACATTTAAACGCCTCATAAGTCCCTTGACTCGATCGCATTGAAATCGGGCCTAAAAATGACAAATCTATGTTTTTATTGATAATAGAAAATTCTTTCAATAGAAAACAATACAAGCAGTGTCTATAGATTTTGAAAAAAAATGATTCCTTAATTTGTGTACGGATTATTAGTACGGGTCATTTAGAGGAATGTGTAGTGCCGATACGCATCGCGAGTAGGTACATATTTGCAAAAATTCTATCTGTTTCACGCCGCTCTGCTTCCGACCCGTGTCGTGCGATAGAGAGTTGCAATTCTTAGAGGCGATTGCCTACTTTTTCCTTCTGAAATATTGTTTCGGGCGAAAACGTTTCCACCCCCCAAAATTTTTACAAAATGAGGCAACTTTGGTATCATTCAATTCAGTACACCTTGATCTATGGCTGTACGGTTTCTTATTCTGGTAATTCGGTTTAGTTTAATTTAAATAAATTAAAACGCTCGAGGTAGCTTTTTAGTAAAAAATATGGATATTGAGATGCTAATAACTTTTGTTATAAGCAATATGTCTTTCAAATAAAAACGTACTTATCCAATATATCAACAACATATAAACAAATTATCGAAATTGGACTATGCATAAGGGGGGAGAAACGTTATCGCTTTTTGTAAGAAAATTTCCAGCTACACAATCCTCATACGGTCCCATCCGAAAGAAAGAATGAAACTTGGCATAATTGTGACTTTCATATATGACAATTTCGATATGAAAACACGATGAGAAATGGTTGCCCCCCCCCCCCCACCCCTTTTTATCTTCCTCATTTTGGTTTTCTTAATTTTCCACAAAAATGGTAGTTTTAAGAAATTTACTTTTCAAGGACCAAATCATCGTCTATAAATTACCTAAAAAACGATACTAAATCTATATTGGTAAGTTGAATATTTTTTTAAATACAGCCATCAACATGTTACAAAGTTAAGTACACTTTTTTCTGTCTTGCTCCATTTATAGTAAAATTACAAGAGTTGTGATAAAATGGGCTAAAGAGCTTAATACCTTATACATTGAGCTACAATATGACACCTAATTCATTATAGCAAAACCAGAATGAGGGAGATAACAGGGGGAGTGGGGTAGAGAAACAACCATTTCTCAGCGTGTTTCGCGACTTGTATATCTGAGTTTGTACTCACATATGATCATTTTTAACTACCACTAAGTACTCGAGGAACCCTGCACACTTTTACCACAGAATACAGTAAGAGTAAACTTTTACTTGCAGAACTGTATATAGTTCATTAGTGTGTTATTATAATGACTATTGCTATTGTCACTAGATAGATTATAAACTATGCCATTAAGCAGCTCGAAAGTGTTGGTAAATAACACACTCGATACGAAAGAAAGAGGCTTGGCCTGAAACTAATGGCACAAGAACAAACTTAAAAATAAATGATTGTATTACAAGTATGGATGGCCAAATAAAAAAAAGCGGCCAAGTGCGGGTCCGACTCGCCCATTAAGGGTTCCGTAGCAACAAGTAACATCATATAAAGTTCTATTGCGGTTTACGATTTATGACGTACTAAAAAAAAACTACTTACTAGATCTCGTTCAAACCAATTTTCGGTGGAAGTTTGCATTGGTAATGTACATTATATATTTTTTTTTAGTTTTATCATTTTCTTATTTTAGAAGTTACAGGGGGGGACGACGACGACACATATTTAACCACTTTGGAAGTGTCTCTCGCGCAAACTACTTAGTTAAAAAAAATGATATTAGAAACCATGAAATGATTTTTGAAGACCTATCCATAGATACCCCAAAAGTATGGGTTTGATGAAAAAAAAAATTGAGTTTTAGTTCTAAGTATGGGGAACCCCAAAATTTATTGTTTTTTTTTTTTCTATTTTTGTGTGAAAATCTTCATGCGGTTCACAGAATACTTACCAAGTTTCAACAGTATAGTTCTTACAGTTTCGGAAAAAAGTGGCTGTGACATACGGACGGACAGACAGACAGACATGACGAATCCATAAGGTTTCCGTTTTTTGCCATTTGGCTACGGAACCCTAAAAAGACGAAAATATTGTATGTCAGTGTGAACTACAAGGCAGATTGACGTAAAAATACCTGCAAGAAAAACTAGGCGACTCTGTGGCGCCACCCTTATTTGAAACAATGGTTCTCAAACTTCTTAAACGTAACTACAGTCTGGCCTGAGTGCCCTGTAAATGAACTTGTTTGACATATCTGTTTGTCAAACTTCACGTTTTCATTAAACAATTATAGGCTAAATGCCCAAACTAATGTCAATTGATTTGCCATTATTATCTGGTTGACATAGATTACAATTTGTATGTAAAAAATGTATAATATATGGAATGTTACACACAAAAAAAATCAAGTAAAATTTTATTTTCTTTCGATATCGAATAGTGTATCAAATAAAAGGTCTTAATTAGCTCATTAAAATTTTAAAAAAATATATCCAGTTTGCCGTAAATGGCTGTCGGGTTAAGATAATTGGATTTAGATAATTCGTTTTTTCTTTACGAAGAATGAAACGTTATATCTTGTTTATTAAGCTAATCCAGCGACAAATATGTAGCTTGTTTGACAAATGCTTCAAACAAAGCTGCACCCTATCAAATAATTCGTCGAACACATAATATTTGACTAATAATTTGATCGTTTACAGGGCACTTGAAGTCTAGAAAAAATAGATGCGCAACTGAATGGCAAAAAAGCTGAATATTAGGTCCTTTTTTTCCAATATTTATTGTATAGGAACAAGCTGCAGTTACTTAAAAGAATAGGTAGGTAGGTTGCTCCTTGTCTTAACTTATTAACCTGTAAACTACCTATAGGAACCAAGGTTACTCGGCATGCTTGGCATTGCTTCTTCTGCATTTGCGTCTAGGAATAGGACTTAAACTAAGCTCTAATAGCTTTGAGGGCTAAGAGAGCGATTTGAGGTATCAATAATAACATTTAAAAAAATAGTATGTGGTATACAATAATCAAGATTGCTATGTTAGTGACGAAAAACTGTTAAAAATGAAAATTGTACTTAGTTGACTGATTGAGTCTATTCAATCTGAATTTAATATTATAATATAAATGTAATAATAAATAACATTATATTTCTAAAATGTGTTAAAATTATTATGTAGTATTTTTCGAAAATTTTAATTAAGATTTGATACAATTTTTGTAAGTTCTGTGTAATTGTCTTTTTATTTGTATAAAATGTGGACGTGTTATATTCTTTCAGTTTTAGTTAAATATTTTTTTTCCATGCCTAATGAATGACTTTTATATTTTTTTTATTCATAAGAACATGTTACAACGATAAATAAATTAAGTACGAATAATTAAGATGCTTACTCGTATACTTATATATGTGTACTGCTTTAAAGAAATAAATATTCTAAAATGTCGGCAGTTTTATTTTATTTATTTATTTATCATTGTTTATTATTCATAAGTAAATACCTAATATACTTTTAACAAAAGGCAGACTTAAAGCTAAGAGTATTTTCTACCAGTTAACCATAGGGATAAATCGAAAAAAATGTGCGATACAAAAAAACAAAATACCTACTTATATATCACTATAATAGTAGTTATATTAAATACGAATACTTCATTGGAAATACTATGATATTAAAAATATACATAACAAAATATTATTACATACAAAATATACATATGTATTATGAGTAAAGTATACTCGTAGGTGATAAAATTAAACCTTTTTTACTTAAAATAAAAATATATATTGTTCATAGAGGTAGGATTATTGTACCTATAGGTACATAGGATTGTTGTACCTATAGGTACATAGGATTGTTGTACCTAAAGGTACATAGGATTGTTGTACCTAAAGGTACATAGAGCGGCAACTCCTATATACACAAGCAAAAAAAATGAGACCAATTTCGAATGTTTGATTACACGTTGTCTATGGAATGAGTCACTTTCAGTCCCCGGTGCGGCGGAAAAGAAAATTGTAAAACCAATTTTAATAAAAATTCTTTAATGTTTAGTACAAAAAATCTAGTGATAAGGACACAAATAGCTGCAAAAGGATGATTTACTGTGTTGTGCCGGACTTGCTGATCGAATTTAATGAATAAATCACAATGTTTTTCTTTTCACAGGTAAGTTTAATTTTGTATTTTTTTAATGATTGAACACACTTATACTTAAACTTTTTATACTAAAAGATGGCAAAAATTGTCTTATTTTATATTTTGTACTATAAGAATATCTTAGATTTGAATATAACTTTTAATAAAATATGTGAATTTTCGCCAAGTTTAGATCTTTCATGATCAAAGTTTGATATATAGCCGGTGTGGCCGCGTACAACACAATGCATACGCACGCACACTAATGTAGCAAATTTTTGGTCTCGCCTTTTTTCCGCTGATTTCCAGTCTACTTAGTGTATTCGATGTCTATGATATTGCCTTAAATTTGTATATTATAGTTCAAGGAGTGTAGACGTTCTTATGCAATTGACAAAAAATCAGTGGTCCTTAAAAATCACTAGCGTTATACTATATAACTGATTTAAGCAGTATAGATTTTTTATGAATGCAGCGGCAATGAAATTGGTAGCAGTATAATATACAAATAAGTACAGTTTGAGAACTACTGGTAACTACAGAAAAAACCGAACGTAAATTCACACACCCTGTGATTTAGTGCGACGGAGCGCATAGACAATTTATACTCTTACGAAAAAACGTTTAATCTTTAAAGCAAAATCGTTTGTTAAAAAAAGATATGTAATTAATACCCATTCACTCAACCACAATCTATATATATATATAAATGAATGTTTGTCTGTATGTCCTTTATAAAATCGTAAACGGCTTGACTGATTTCGATAATTTTTTGGTTTTGTTTTTTCGATATAGTTCAGGGATGGTTTAGGAAAAAAAATTGGCGTAGCAACGCGCGAAGGGTACAGCTAGTTTGTAAATAAAACTAAATGGAATGGCAGTTTGCTGTTTATTTTTTACGTTGTGCATAAATCTAACAAAATATACTGTTACTATTTTAAAGGTGAATTTAGTACATGACACTGAAGAACTTTCCCCAAGAAACATATATCCAAATATGAAAAATAATTTTTGGCTTTCCATAAATACTCTGTCAACATCAAAATCAACAAGTCAACTTGTATGCGAAGTCAAAAAATATTTTTCATATTTCGATATACCTCTGTTCCTTGGGGAAAGTTTTCCAGTATCTTCTTCTTCCAGTGCCATCTTCAACGAAGGTCGGCAATCATCATTGCGATCTGCACTTTTGGGACGGCGGCTGCTCGGAATAGGGATAGCGTACTCTTGTTGTACCATTGGCGTAGATTTTTCAGCCACGATGTTCTTCTTCGTCCAGGCCTCCTTCTGCCTTGGATCTTCCCTTGAATTATAAGTTGAATTTCATATTTATTGTTACGCTTTATGTGGCCCAGGTATTCAAGTTTCCTTATCTTGATGATTTTGAGGATCTCAAGTTCTTTGCCCATTTTCTGCAGGACTGAAAAGAGTTTCAGTATACATATTTTGTTAGATCCTGTATAGGCAAGAAAAAGCCGCGTGGACTAACCTAAGCCCAAAGTTAGTTTAAACTTTTATAATGAGATATTAGTTCACATTTTTACGGGATAAAAAGTATCCAATGCGTTACTTTAACTAATAAGCTGGTGCTTGCGTTGGTCCTCATTTTATAAACTGAAAAACAAGCAAAAAGATGTGAGGAATCTGCACACTAGCACAGAAGACAGTAAAGTATACAGAACGGAATCTCCTAAGGTACGCGCAATATGTGTCTCCGTTCCCTGTCCAAGCACCTGTCCCCCATTCTTGTGCACCCGCGTGCGCCATGCAGTGAGTGTTCGCCTGTTCTCGCCCTTCAACAAGGCGAAAACGGGGAAGAGGTGCGGGGACGGGGAACGGGGATGCATATTGCGCGGGACCTTAGGAGATTCCGTTCTGTATACTCTTACTGTATTCTGTGACACTAGTTAACTTGTGTGTCTTACATTAATCATTGGTCTCGCGCGTCGTAGCGCGCACGCGGAGACCAGTGATTAATCTAAGTTGTCTGTAATATTGGCTGTTGTCACTGGATGACATTGAGCTACGTCAGATGCCTTTAGGCAGCTCTGAAAATCTGACACCAGTGTGAGCTACTAACACACTCAATGAGAAGATAAGCTGATATCTACATGCCATTCTATCGGAATGCCATGTAGATATCAGCTTGTGCCTGTGCCGATACGTTCAAGCCGTTTCGCAGTGAAAGACAAACAAACATTCATACAAACCGCGCTTTACATTTAAACGTGTAACAGAATATACGGAAACTATTTTAAGGGTGAATTCAGTCCATTATACTGAACAACTTTTCCCAAGGAACATGTATTGAAATATAAAAAAAAATCGGTGTTGATCGATTGAAATATGAAAGCCAAAGAATATTTTTCATATTTAGATATTATATGTTTTGTTAAACGTTATATATTTAAAGGAAAAAACAAAATATTTATTCATAAAGTATGATACAAGTATCAGTTACGATAAAAGGAAAAACAGTAAGTTTATTAATAATATAACAGGATATGAAAGTTTATTGAATGCGAGTATATTTAGGTAAGGAAATGGGAGTAATCACGTTTGACTTGTTACGGAAAGTACTACGAGCGAGTAGAAGTGTATTTTAAGGGGGTTTTTTATTCTTTATTTATTGAAAGGGGTTTTGTCACGCAGTGATTATGTCATGCCCGTTAGGTATACAAATAATATTAATACTATAAACAAAACATTATACGTCCACAATATAGCTAAATATAAATGTATAGCCATGTCGCCTCCGCCGGGGCCCGGCAAACGTGGTAGACCCAAGAAATACTGGCTTGACGTCGTCAAGGATGCCATGCGTGCCTTACAGTCAGGGCAGCTCGAGACCGTGCGAAGTGGAGAAAGAAAAGCTGGAAAGCGGACCCCGGGCTTCGTAGCATTACAGCTGACGATGCAACTGGGAATACGCTAAAATGAGAGAGAGAGAATACAGCTGAATATAGTGTGACAGCCTTCTGGCTTCCTCAGATAGGGGGGAAGCCAAGGCTATTACACATACCCACATCTCAACCCAGCGTATGTCGAGACGGAGTAACTTGTTCTTGACACACTCCATCAACACATTCTGTACATCTTCTATTCTTTCGTATTTCCTTCTTCTGTTTATTTTACAAGTTGGGTTTAGGAGCCCGTATGACCCTAATAGTACTTAGAGCGATCTAAATTATTATCAATAGTAACGAAATACTCGCTTTGAAATACAAACACAGCAAAGTTTAGGACTAACTATATACGAGGGGGGGTCAAAAAGTTCGCGGAATGGAGGGGATAGCGGGGGGTGGGGGACCTGCCGCAGGTAGTAACTAATGAGCAACTCTTTGTGAGTATATATGCCAAGTTTGAACCTGATTGTGTCAATAACCTTTGACCTGTCGTCGATCAAACAAGTGAATCCGGAAGAAAAACTTGAACATGGAAAAAATCGAGTTTCGTGCCGTCATAAAGTTCCTCACTAAGCAAGGAAAACCACCTCAGAAAATTTTGGAAGAAATGTTATCAGTATACGGGGACTCTTGCCCTGGGAAAACCATGGTGTACAAGTGGAATAGCCTTTTCAAGCAAGGCAGAGAGTCTCTTGAAGACGACCCTCGCTCAGGACGGCCGATTGAGGCCACCACCTCAAACATCGTTGAAAAAGTGGAGAATCTTATACTGGAGGATACTCGTTTGAAGAAGAAACAACTTGCAGAAATGGTTGGAGTATCACCTACAACCATTTTAAATATTCTACACGACAATCTTGGGATGTCAAAAGTCAGCGCAAGATGGGTGCCAAGAATGCTCACACCACCACAGAAACAGCTGCGCGTCGAGTATTCAAAGGAGTTTTTAGACCTCTGTAGCGCCGACAAGGAAGGAATTTTTGCAAGACTTGTTACTGCAGATGAAACTTGGGTTCATCATTATGAGCCTGAGTCGAAGCAAGAGTCTATGCAGTGGCATAAAAAGGGTCAGCCCCCCCCTAAGAAATACAGGGTGTCACAATCGGCTGGAAAAATCATGGCAACTGTTTTTTGGGATACAGAGGGTATTTTATTAATAGATTATAAAGATAAGGGTGTTTCTATAACGGGAGAATACTACGCTAATCTACTAAGACAATTAAAAGAAGCAATCAAGGAGAAAAGGCGGGGAAAGTTGACAAAGGGTGTGCTGCTTTTGCATGACAACGCACCGGTACACAAGAGCCGCGTTGCGATGGCTGCCCTTCATCACTGTGGCTTCGAAATGTTAAACCATCCTCCCTATAGTCCAGACTTAGCCCCCTGTGATTATTTTTTATTTCCCAAATTAAAAAAAGAGCTTCGGGGGAAGAAATTTTCCGATGATGAAGAAGTCAAGTCGGCGATTTCGGCCTATTTTGAGGACAAAGACAAATCATTTTTTTTCGACGGTATTAATAAGTTAATAGAGAGATCTGAAAAATGTATTCGACTTAAGGGGGAATATATTGAAAAAGAAAAATAGTACAGTATTTTATTTCACCCCCCTTCCCCTCCGTTCCGCGAACTTTTTGACCCCCCCTCGTACCTACATTATATGTTTCGAAAACACGATTGCTTAAATTTTTCTCAATAGAAAAACATTGCGAAGTTGCCTCCAAATCACCTCAGAATTTTAATAAAACAGAAAGTGTTCAAGAAATTCAATAAATTAGCACTAGTTACTTTGGATTATAATTGTATTAATGTATTTATTAAATAATAATAAACATAAGGCAGTTATCATATATCTTATTTTTTAAATAACTCTTAAATATTCTTTATAAAACGAAAAAACCCAAAACCAAAAATAGCCTCATTGACCCGTCGCGGTTCCCTACGCCCCGCATGGCTCGCTGTCTCGCTTTGGTTAGAGTAAATTTGTGTGCGTGGAAGCGGGAGCAAAATTTAGATTAATAACATCAGGCGCCCTCTTAAATGGGATAGGCAGATTCTTGGGCAGTAGGTGGTCTGGCCTTCTTTTTACTTCTAATAATATGTACTTCTCACACATTCTATTCGTTCTTCATGACCTCCTTTAGCTTGAGTCCAAAACTTTTTTACTAAAATAAACAAATAGATTAAATATAGATATATGAACTAACCAAACAGATTGAGCTAAACCCAAAGTAAGTTTTCGACATGATAGGAAGTAACTTAACGATACTATCTTTTATAAAAAATACATATCTTTTATTATAAAAATGAATCGCTGAATGTGTTGCTAAGCGCAAATCTCGAGAGTAGCTGAACCGATTTCGCTAATTCTTTTTTTAGAATATTTCTTGAAGTATAAGGATGGTTCTTACGGAGCTTAAATACCCGTGCGAAGCCGGGGCGGGCCGCTGGTGTAAAATAGATAAATACCCATCACAGAGACTGTTGACGCGAAAAGAAAGATATTTGCAACCCAGTTACGAGAGCAACGTGAAAAGAAAGATGTTCAACTGGCCGCCACCCTTCAAGGACCGTTCCTTGGTAATGCAGTTGATGCACAAGATGTAATCATCCAATAATAAATATCAATAAATATATTCCACATTTCGTGCGAGTTCAAGAGCCTCTACCACAATGAATATAATGTACAAATATAAATAAGGTACAAATTATATGCAGACGTGGTGCATTGTACTTTAGCGTAAAATTATGAGAAGTTACAGAAGTATAGGCTGATTATAATAAATACCGGTTCTTCAGCCAGGACTGCTTACAGGTACTTCTAGTTTTGACGCTTGAACCTCACGTTTCACCTTCGTCGAGCATGCCAAAGAAAAGTCGTGAATCTTTTATAAGTGCTGAATCTATACGTTTATAGACCTATACTAAATATAGTTCCATCACCATCCATCGTACTAAGTACTTGTTTATAGGGAAAAAATATTTTTTTATATATTATCGTTTTTAATTCATTTTTCTCCGACTTTCGTACCTTTTGAATCGGTATTTTCTGATATAATTTACGTCTAATACTTTATTGTAGAAGTCCAAAAGGAATTCGATTTAAGGGAATGTGTAGTGTAGTGATACCTACTCCGTGATCCATCTCTTACTATCTTTAATTTATAACTATGGCGGCGATGAAGAACATGTTTCATACACTTTTATTTGCAGTTTAGGTTTATTGAATAGGAAAATATGGTTCTGGAGCATATTTTGGACTAAAAGTGATATTTTGTGTTGCAATAGAAAACTAGTGTATGTTATAACTAAAGTTGTGGAACGAGTATGTGAAGTTATAAGGTGTTGGCGCCAAACGCCTAGTATATTTGTAGAGACGAGTTTTAATTTGATATATTGTTACTATATACGTCATTTGTTATTTGGTTACCTTACAAACTTATTTACCACTGTTAATTTTGAGACAAGCTTATTACTTATCTTCTATATAAATAAAAATGAATTGCTGTTCGTTAGTCTGCTTAAAACTCGAGAACGGCTGAACCGATTTGGCAAATTTTTGTCTTAAATTTCATGAATGTCCAGGGAAGGTTTAGACGGTGAGAAATTATGGAAAAGGGAACGGGAAAGGGCGAAACGAAGTTCGCCGGGTCAGCTAGTTTTTTAATAAAAAAAACCAAGTGTCCGCTACGAGACATATAAGGTATTCTTCACAAAAAATAAGGGTTGGATCTCATCTATCAGCACGGAACAGCACTTCCCTATGCTGCTATCCTTTTTTGTCGCTCAGAAGCGTCATTTACTAGAGCGAGAGAGAGCGACGGAACGCTTCAGCACATCGCAGCTTATACGTCATAACATAATTTACTATGGTATTTTTAAACTAGCACATTTTTTATGGATTTTATTGGTTTAACAAACTATTGTTAAACCAATAAAATTTACTATAATTTGCAAATTAGCAATTAACAAATTTAGCAAATTAACTATAATTTGCTAGGAAAATAATAAACTAGCATAAACTAGTTTATTATTTTCCTATATATGTATGCTATTTTCTCATTTGTTATTATGTCAATAATGACATGATAACAAATTAGAAAATAGCATACATATAAATACATGGCATACTTTTGCTTATCCCAATAAATAATCATTTGGCATAACTGTTTAGGCACAATTTTTTAAGCATATTAGCTACTATAAGCATAATAAATTGTTAAGCATACTATTCTAAAGCATAAAATTCTTTACGCATAATGATACCTTAAATGCTCTGTCTACCCCATTACGGATAAAGACGTGATAGTATGTATGTACGAGTATGTATGCCTCCCTTCGTGGCTAATTCGGGGTAGCCAAACTGGTGCTTCCGTCACTTGGTCGACGCTCGCTCGCTCCTGTGATGGTCACTGCACCACAACCATAACCTTACCTACCTTCCGTGGCTGATTCGGGGTAGCCAAACTAATTGCTTTCGTCACTTGGTATGCCAATCAAAATTAAGGAGAAAAACATTAGCTTAAAGGCCCATTTACACAGTGCAAGTTTCTTGCCTGTTGCATCCAATTTTAAAGCGGGAGCAAAATTTAGATTAATAACATCAGGCGCCCTCTTAAATGGGATAGGCAGATTCTTGGGCAGTAGGTGGTCTGGCCTTCTTTTTACTTCTAATAATGTGTACTTCTCACACATTCTATTCGTTCTTCATGACCTCCTTTAGCTTGAGTCCAAAAACTTTTTTACTAAAATAAACAAATAGATTAAATATAGATATATGAACTAACCAAACAGATTGAGCTAAACCCAAAGTAAGTTTTCGACATGATAGGAAGTAACTTAACGATACTATCTTTTATAAAAAATACATATCTTTTATTATAAAAATGAATCGCTGAATGTGTTGCTAAGCGCAAATCTCGAGAGTAGCTGAACTGATTTCGCTACCTACCTTCCGTGGCTGATTCGGGGTAGCCAAACTAATTGCTTTCGTCACTTGGTATGCCAATCAAAAAAATGGTTGCCTGTAAAGTCGGTTTTACGGGCGAAGATTTTACGTGACAACGGCGGCAGACCGATCATAGTTGAGTGGGAGAGAGACGCAAGGCATTCGGCGGGCCTCTCTCTCGTTCGGTGACTCATCGTAACGTTACCGAGCGTTACACTTTTTCATAAGTGACTCCCAGCCGCAACCTAATTTAAGACGTTGTCACGTCAATTAAGGAGAAAAACATTAGCTTAAAGGCCCATTTACACAGTGCAAGTTTCTTGCCTGTTGCATCCAATTTTATTGAAGCAATAAATGATTTGTATGGCTGACGTTCTGTTTAGACCATGCAAGTTTTCTATTGCTTCAATTTAATTGTATGCAACAGGCAAGAAACTTGCACCGTGTAAATGGGCCTTAAATAATAGTTATGCCTACTGAAATAGAATACCAAAAAACCATTATTCGTCAAAAAATTATAATGACAAAAATAAATATGCCTAACTCGTTATGCCAATCAGGACAAAAAGAATTAGCCGAAACACAGGGATCCCAAGTTATAACACCCGTCAAGAAAACCGTCGATTACCAGTCGAGTTTGGACTGTTTGAAATAAAAATAATAATAAAAAAATAAACACACACTAAGAAAGAGAGACAGTTTTATGATTATATCCAGAGTCCAATGATGCTATGGTACCTAAGTAGGTAATAGTGAAAGAACGTAAGATAAAGTAGAAGATTTTACAAAAAATTTAATGTTTTGTAAACAGACCAATTTTTTTTTTGTTGTGGCAAAGTATCGAGTCAAGACATTGAGCTTTGTATACTATTATATGGCCTCGTCCGGTGAAGTATGATATGCTGTCTGGGGCAACCTAAATATTATGTTAATAAAAAAAATAAAAAAATGGAGTATACATGTTAAGCTAAATGAGTCAAGAGCACTGGCGTGCTCTTATGCTGGCCAAGACTTACTTGTCTGGTTTGTGCTTGAAGTCTGAATTGGACTAGGCGCATATTATTCCCATATTATTCCCTATACTTAGAAATGTCATAATTTAGGTAATTTTTTTACAAATTGACTATATTTTAAATCTTAGAATTCAAATGTAGTTTTTTATTCAGAAAAAAGATATCAACAAATGAAAAGAAAAAACTAACTAAAACTATTTAATTAAAACTATGTACATAAAAATAAAAAAGACCTGGCATATCGCTGCCCCGTGGTAGTGTGCTCAGAAGGCTGGCAGCATTGCCACGTTGTATGGCAATGCTAATCTTTGGAGCCAGATAGAGGCCAGCCTTCTGGTCATGTGTGACTTCTGTCAATTTTCGGGCGACAGTATTAAATATTTTGTGTGCTGATGGTCCCCACGGCCCCAAAGTTTCAACCTAAAACGGCTTAAATAAGTAATTATTGTCAAGGCTACTATATTTGCGCCGTTTGAGGTTTTCTACAGCAGCTGCGGCTGTCCCTGCTTTAGACCCTGTGACTGAGAGATGAGACGGTGCCAGAGTGTCAACACAGGTAGCGTCCCACACAAAGGGCCGTCCCAACCTCCAAGGCACAAGGGTCCTCCCATCTGGTCTCATGCCGTCTTCCCTAACCAGGCCGCTAGGTTCTAAAACGGCTGGCATATGGATGCTAGCAAGAGCCCGGTGGATCAAATTGTAAATTTTTTTTGATCAAATTGGCAGTATGGCGCCCTAAACGCCCAGCGCTTTTACGACAAGAGAGGCCGTGTTGGCCTAAGCCATCAACACTGTCGCCGCAGGAGCAGCGATGTGGTACGGTGCATATTGCGCCAAGTCTCAGGGACCTTGCCATCCGAAAAGATTCGTCGTCAAGCAAGGTACCGGGGTAGGGTAATGGAAGGGCTTGTAGCCAAAGCCCAGATTCCGATTCTTCGCCTTTATACATTTATATTTATCACATATCTAAATTTTAGGTGTAAGTTTGTTGTTGAACTCTTTGGAGAAAATGGTGCAGTGCTGTTTGTTACCGCTTTTTCTACACTAGCGCATAGGAAGCAGCACTCAAGTTAGCTGTAAGTAACGATTTGATGTCAACATTTGTGAAAAACAAAGTGACTATTATATTATTAAGAGATATTATTTAAATATCCTATGATAATTAAGATAGGTATGTATTTTGAATCGAATAGGGATGATGACTGGGTCAGAAAAGTATTATTCTAATTAGTCCGTTAGCTAGATTATCCAAAAAAAAGTAACCATATTTTCGAGTGGGAGCTTGTGACGTCACCGATGTGTAAAAATCGTACGAAAGCGTGGCGTCATGCGAAATTTAAATGAGCTGTATCTTCGTCATTTATTGTTTCTCAGAGAAAATAAAAAATATGTATACAACATTTTTTTAATAATCTAACCCATGGGCAAAAAAAAATTTTTCGGTCATCATGTCTATTGAATCACATTGGGTTTATGAGCCAGTAAGTAAGTACTGTGGCAAATCTATCTCAGTTAACTTTAATAACAGTATGTAGCAATATAAGAATATCTACCTAAGAAACTACTGTATCAAGCATGACGCGCGGCCTTGAATACTTTCTCACTCGCACTCTCCCTGTCTCGCTCGACGGAGCGATGGACCCGAATGCCGACGAGGTACCACGACGGGGCGCCCGACCGACTATATAAAGCGGCGTTCGCCCATCAACACGACACTTATTAGCTAGCGGTCTAGCTGGAGAGACGGCCTATGCTATCCTCGAGCGAACACCGAAGTGAGTACGGGGTCGCACACGCCTATGCGTTCCGCCCTTAAGCTCATATGTATGATTATGTTAGCTAGGATAAAGTCTAAGTATTACATTGTTTTGTAAGTCTACTGAATATACCATTTGGAGTTCTAATTGGCGTCTCACTCAACTCCTTGTCGCAACCCTTCATCTGGCGCCCAACGTAAATGAGTAAAACAAACTCCAATCCTAAAGAAGAGGACAGTGAAGAAGAAAAAGAGATCCATAAAGAAGAAATGGCTATACAGTTTACGCGCGAACAATTTGAACAACTACTTGGTCGTTTGCACTCACCGACACAAACAAATAAAAATTTCACTCGATGTACCCTCCGATACAGTGGTGAACGCGACTATAACAAAGTTGAAGAATTTATTACGGGTGTGTCAATTTATAAACAAATTGAGGGTATATCTGAAGAAGACGCATTAGCAGGCCTCCCATTATTGTTAAAAGATACTGCGAGTACGTGGTGGTCAGGCATTCGCAACGAAATTAAGTCGTGGACGGCCGCATTAACTGCACTACGCGCAGCATTTGCCCCAAAGTTACAGCCATACGAAGTATATTTGGAGTTATTTAAAGACCAGCAAGGTAATTGTGAACCTATAGACACCTTTTTGTGTAGAAAAAGAGCACTGCTAGCTATGTTGCCAATAAAACGACACAAGGAGGAGGAGCAGGTAGATTTCTTGTACGGACTACTCAAGATGGACTTCAAAAAGAAGGTGGCTCGCTCGGAAATCAAAAGCTTTTCCGACTTAATCGATAAAGCTTGCCATCTAGAATCTCTGGAGAAGACTGAAAAAACTCCCACAAATTCAACTGCATCGGCCTTAACGAGCAATAGAGAACTCCCTTCCATCAGCACACAAGCCCCGGCCTCAAATTCATCTTTGAAGAAAATGGTCAAGTGTTTATTTTGTCGACGCAAAGGACATACAGCAGACGTCTGCCGAATTAAGGCATCGCAAAAACAAAAATGGACGGAGGACGAGCATAAGCAGGCAACTTCGAGTAAGGATCCGGATAGCAACGCGACCCCCAAAATAACATGCTATGGATGTGGCGCCCCTGGTGTGATCAGAAGCAACTGCGCCACATGCAAAACTAAAGACAGTCCACCAAAAACTGTCCACTTTTATGCTTATTGCCCATCGGTACAAAATATCGCCAAAGTACCGACAATTGAAATTGAGTACAATGGTAAAATGGGTCATGCACACATAGACACAGCGGCAAGGACAAGCATTGCGGGAAGCAAACTATATGAGTTATTCAAGCAAGCAGGGATTACTGGTACTCCGTATCAAACCCATGTCAATCTGGCAGATGGATCATCAAAATGGATGGAATTAATGTTGGTGACCGTGGAAATTACAATGGGAAATAAGGTACTACCCATTAATTTTACAGTTTTCCCCAATTCGGACACTAGAACTCTATTGGGAATAGACTTCCTGCAGAGCAACGGCGTTGTACTAGACTTAGGACAAAGGGTGTGGTACTTCTCAGACACCCCAAACAATAAGTACGAGTTCCTTCGATTACAGAACGAGATATCAACTGCAGTAAAGAAAATAGACTTTGATGAGCCAAATAAAGCAAAAGAAACATTGCCTAAGTTTTTAGAATGGGCATCTAAGTTGGAGATGTTATCACCAATACCCGATACACCACCAGATTTGAGCGCAGCTGATGAACCAGACTGTACAATGGATTGGAAGTTGAAGAAACTTGACACGCCGCCTAGACCGACTCGTCCTCGTGAACCACGTGCAATCGAAGATATTCGTCCAAAAGATCCTCGCATTACTTATGTTCCAATAAACCCATTAAAAATCTATTCCATTGATATTTCCTTACAACCCTATGAATCTACTTCCCTATCAATTGACCAAAGAGATCAACTCGACAAGCTGATTAATGAGTTTCATGATATTTTTAATAAACATGGTGAACCAACACCATTTGCCGAACATAAAATAGAAACAGGTAATCACAAACCTATAGCACTGAAACCTTATAGACTCTCTCCTGTTAGACAACAGCAATTGAAAGAGAAATTAAATGAAATGTTAGACAACAATATAATTGAAGAATGTGAAAGTCCCTGGGCAGCTCCTGTTGTATTAGTGCCTAAGGGAGATTCAGATATACGAGTATGTATAGACTATAGGAAACTGAATGCTATCACAATACCTGACCGATATCCATTACCACGCATGGACGACTTACTTCATCAAGCCAAAGCAATGCCATACATGACTACCATCGATTTACAATCGGGGTACTGGCAAATCAAAATCGATGAAAACGACCAAAACAAATCATCATTTGTTACATCCTTTGGAACATATCGTTTTAAAAGAATGGCTTTTGGATTACGAAATGCACCAAGTACATTTCAAAGACTAATGGATAAATTTTGTCGTGAATTAAAAGCAGAATCAGTATTTGCCTATCTTGATGACCTTATTTGTCGATCTGCTAGTTTTGAGCAATTTCTTGAAGATTTAAGAGAAATATTTACAAAATTGAGGTACTACAAACTAAGAGCAAACAGGAAAAAATGTAAATTTGCTTGTGAAACAATTAAGTACCTGGGACATCTTATTACACCAGAAGGAATAAAAACAGACCCAGATAAAATCAGAGCAATTAAAGACATGGCTGCACCTAAAACTTTAAAACAACTGATATCATTCTTACAAACGGCATCATGGTATCGCCGATTCATTCGTAATTTTGCTGAAGTTGCAAGACCTCTTACGAGCTTAACAAAAAAAAGTGCAATCTGGAAGTGGGAAGAACCTCAAAAAATTGCATTCGATACCTTAAAGAATGCTCTTACCTCAGCACCCATACTGAAGCAATTGGATACTAAATTACCATACATCATCAAGACTGATGCCAGTAATTACGCCATAGGAGCAGCTTTGGTGCAGGGGGAGGGTGAAAACGAACACCCGATCGAGTATGCTAGTAGACTATTAACGCCGGCAGAAAGAAATTATACAGTTACAGAAAAAGAGGCATTAGCAATAGTATGGGCAATAAACAAATTCCGAGGTTATATAGAAGGCACAAAGTTTCTAACCATCACAGACCATCAGCCTCTGAAGTGGTTAATGAACCTGAAATCACCTACTGGACGCCTTGCTAGATGGTCATTACAACTACAACCTTATGAATTTGATATTAAATACACTCCGGGAAAAACAAATGTTTTAGCTGACAGTCTATCGCGTCCATTTTGTGAGAATCATACTGAAACATGTGAAATTTGTCTTGTCGAAGTCGACCTTCCAAAACGAGATGAGCAAAATATCCGAGAAGAACAGTTAAAAGATGAAAGATTAAAAACAATTATTCAAACCCTGGAAAATAAAGTAAAATCAAAAGATTATATTCAATCATCTAAAAATGGCTATATTCTCCATAAAGGAGTATTATATCGCTTCACTCAAGATCAGGAAGACGACAACGCAAAATTGGTTATACCCTATAGCCCATATGTAATCAATAAAAAGATTGGAAGATCCATCTATGAGATTGCAAATGAACCAGACAAACCAATCGGCAAATATCACATATCTGCTATAACTAAATTTCAAAAACGAGATAACCAATCAAGACCAAGTCCTGTTCTACCAATAAAAGGCAGAGGACGACCCAAGAAGCGACAAATCAACTAAGGTCCTGGTACTCTTACGGGACGTCAACGAGTACCAGAGGGGGAGACTGTAGCAATATAAGAATATCTACCTAAGAAACTACTGTATCAAGCATGACGCGCGGCCTTGAATACTTTCTCACTCGCACTCTCCCTGTCTCGCTCGACGGAGCGATGGACCCGAATGCCGACGAGGTACCACGACGGGGCGCCCGACCGACTATATAAAGCGGCGTTCGCCCATCAACACGACACTTATTAGCTAGCGGTCTAGCTGGAGAGACGGCCTATGCTATCCTCGAGCGAACACCGAAGTGAGTACGGGGTCGCACACGCCTATGCGTTCCGCCCTTAAGCTCATATGTATGATTATGTTAGCTAGGATAAAGTCTAAGTATTACATTGTTTTGTAAGTCTACTGAATATACCATTTGGAGTTCTAATTGGCGTCTCACTCAACTCCTTGTCGCAACCCTTCAAGTATTAAATTTGAGAATTAGAAGTAGTCGTAAAGGATAGTCGGATTGCAGGAAGTGACGTACGGTGTGCCAGTGATACACGCCTCTCTCGAGACCTAAAGGGGCCTCGCAACTATAGGGCTCATCGAAAGACGAGGGATAAACCAGTTTGCGCCTTAACTACAAGTGATAAAGATGAAAACTGCATGGGAGAAATTACGTTACAAAATGAAATTCTAAATAATTTCAGGTAAAGTAAATAAAATGTTAAGTTAATGTGCGTGCAAACTAAGACTTAATAGTTCAGCTGTTGTTAACAATAATTGTTATTACAATGGAATATTTTATATTTTTCACAATGAAGATTTTTTTTTACTTAAGTTTTCCCATTGTTAGGCAAAGGTCTCCCAATACCTTCCACTTGTGTCTTTCCCGTGTAAATCTCGACCCTTTTTTTTAATAAAATACATATATGTATTTATTTTATTCATAAATGTCATAATATACAAGTAAAATTTAGATTATTAAACTAAAATTAAACTGACTATAACTATGCATGTAAAACTAAACTGGACTTAAAAAACTATAAATAATATTTAAAAAAAACCCCAATCTTTGCGCTCACATAATAGGATACCCAAGAGGTTGGCGGCATTCCTGCATTGAATAGCCTGGCTCAGCCTTTAGCCAAAATACGCCAGCCCTTGGATCGCCTGCGGCGTGCGGAAATTTTAATGAACTATCTATATTTAAGAGCTATGCTCTTGTCGGTGGAGTATGAATTGTTTAATTACCTAAAAAACTAAAATATAACAAGTTTACTTACAGATAGATTTATTATTTAATTATATAACGTGTTACAAAATATACTAAAACTATTTTTAAGGGTGAATTCAGTCCATGATATTGAACAACGTTCCCCAAGGAACGAATATCGACATAAAAAAATATTTATTGACTTTCCTACAAACTCGGATCAACTGATCGGTCGACTTGTCGGTTAAAAAATATTTTTCATATTTCGATATATTTTTAAAAGACCTATATCCAACAATACCACTTACTATATATGTGTATAGGGGTGTTACCATGAATAACAGCACAGAGTAATAATATACTACGTACAATAACAGCTTTCCCGCGGAGGGACAGACGACAATGGAAACTATAAGAGTTACTTTTAGGGACTTCGGAACCTACCTAACCTAACCTACCCGTGTGGTTCCTCCGGGTTAGAATAGCACCACTTCATCTCTTCCTGTAGATGTCGTAAGAGGTGACTAAAGGACTAAGCACAAACATCTCGTGCTACAATTGCCTTCCCAAGAAGGGTTAACGTCGGGCGGCAGCCGGTTGTAAAACTCTTCGCACAAATACATTCCCAAAGAGGGTTGACGTCAGGCAGGCGGATGGTCGTAAAACTCTTCGCACAAATACATTCCCAAAGAGGGTTGACGTCAGGCAGACGGCCGGTCGTAAAACTATAGCCAAATCATTTAAACTGTTACTAACTGTTGTTGTTAACTGGCTATTTCTCCATTTTGCAAGGTCTTTGGCATCCTGGGGTGACCATTGACATGCATGTTATATTTGGAGAAGAAAAGTGGGAAACCGCATACTGGGCTCCGAAGCAGCACAGCTAAGGATGCAACCGGGAAGGTGCTTAGACGAATAAGAGAAGAATACTTCGGAACCCTAAAAAGTACCTTGTATTTATATCTAAAATTTAAATTCCGATTACACGACTATTTTAAAATTTTCGTTTTGACAGATTCTCATATTTACAAATATCCATGTCTACAGGATCCCATAATTATTGATTATCATATCTACAGGATTCCATTGTAGCAGATGTTTGTTTCAACAGAATCGCATATTTACTGAATTTCAATTTTTACAGGTATTTGATTCAAAAGAATCCCATATTAACTGATTTCCATATCTATTGGATTCCATTTCTGCAGATTATTGTTTCTACCTTGTATTGTTAGACCGATGAATTAATAACTGTGGCCGGGCCAGTCTCTTAAAAACTAACAGATTTGTACACAGGGCCAAACAAAACCTATACTGAAATTATCGTTTAAGGGTGGATGCAGTCCATGATACCGAACAACTTTCCCCAGTGAACAAATATTGAAAAAAAAAAACAGTGGCACTCCGGGAGGTTTCGCCTCGATGACTCACGTTGGCCGTCAAGAACCGGGGGAGAGGTGCGGGTGCGGGGAACGGGGACGCATACTGCGCGTACCTTAGGAGATTCCGGCCTGTGACAAGGTGTTGTAGGTTACGGTAACAGTGTCGCGAGTTCAATGGTTTTTTGCCATCTCAGAAATGCCCATCGCGCCTAAAGAAGCTTTTACTTCAATATGTGTAATAACTTTTGGCCTCCCATACAAGTCTATCAATCAGCTGATCCGAGTTTGTATGGAAAAATAAAATATTTTTCGTATGACTATATTATATTATATGTAGTTTTTTTTGTTGAGGAAAGTTGTTAATATCATGGATTGAATTCACTTTTAAAATAGTTTCAGTGTATAGTAGACGATAACTTCTAACAAAATACATTATTTTTTATGTGTATGTTTTTCCCTTTAAACTTACCTACAAAATAAAACTTTTTAAGAAACTTTAATTTTAATTTTAGGGTAGGTACCTACAACTAGGCCTAAAAACTATCAGTAACCAAATGATTTAGAAAAATGATAGGCTGAATCACCCCTTACAATTATTATGAGGGTTGATTCAATCCATCATTTTAAAAACTTTTCCCAATAAATTTTTATCGAAGTTTTTATTATAGAGGTACTTCCCATAATAACTAGATCACGTGACGACTACCTCGATTTCATAAGGAGCAAAAATTTTTTTTTGTATTTCTATATACATCAATTGGGAAATATAGTTCCAAATGATGGACTGAATAACCCGTTAAAATATTAAACTATAAGTTCCAAAACCCCCGCGGGTATATCGCAGGTTTTTAGTTACACCTATCTTTAAATTAGGTGTACGTACGAGTATTGACTCCCCATTTTCTGGGTTCAATCCCCAGCCAGGGCCAGTTGGAAAACGAGTTTTGTTAGTATCCCTTAAAAGTTAGAACTTACTTTGGGGCTAGCTCCATTAGTATGATTTGTCCTTATCTATTTATTTTACGTTTTTTTTATTGATTAAAAAATTCTTACTATGGGTTTACTACTCCTCTTTTTCCTTCTACTCGGATCTTTCCTTCAATTAATGTTTTAAAGAACGCATCATTCGAACCACGGCCAAAAATTTTTCCTCTTCTATGATTTGTAATATTGGCTTTTTATCACCCACGTTCTCGAATACCTTTTCGTTTGTTACTTTTTCGGTTCAACTTATTTTTTCATTCTCCTCCAGAACCACATTTCAAACGCTTCTAATATATGTCTATCCTTTTTGGTCATAGCTAAATATTTAATATTATTTTGAATGCTGATTCAGCAGTCACAATGTGAATGTACAGTAAAAACTTAGTAGATTTAAGTCGACTCACTTTCGCCATTATATATATACCGGCAGTACATTATATAACGTCGCAAGATCACCGGCAATGATTAACGATTCGAACGGAAACGTTCCGAATATTAATTTGTAGTGGAGGTCACCAGCACTGGGCAAGTGTGACACTGCGAAAGGATTGCCATGGCCACCCTTCCGAAATGTGTGTGCCGAATTTATAGGTGTGAGATGGAACTTGAGGGTAGCGAAAGGGTGAGGTGGACTTCGGACCCCCCTTACTTGGGGGGTTTAAACCCCCAATTCGCCCTAGTCCGGCACCCCGCCCGAGGCTCCCCGTTCCTGTCCAAACGATAAGAGGGAAGAGGGGTGAGCGTCAAATGGACGTTTTACGCATAATTTAGAGACGCAAATGGATTCGAACAGTCTCCACACAGCATCTACCTTGTAGGCATTACGTGCTGATTTCCTACGCCTCGGTTTTGTTAGAGCCCGTTGTCAAACTTGAATTTACATCGGGTTTGCAGATATCATTTTGTTTTGAAATTAAGAAATTCGGAAATGAAATCAAAGTACACTTTTACCAGTTATCATTCTGTTTTGAAATTAAGAAATTCGGAAATTATATTATAGTATACTTTTAAACGTTACAAAAAATGCTAATTAGGTACCATCTTTTTTTAAACCTTGAGTAGATATATCCGTACCTATATCTTGCAATATCAAGTTAATGCTTCGTATTTATAAATACTTATTTTCATATAGGCAGGCATAGAAAAGGCTTTCCAATACTCAACCCTTTCATTCCGATATTAGGTCCACTATACAGAGTGAACGGCTATTGACGTCACAAGAAAGGTAAAACATTTTGTACAAATAAATTATTTTATTAGAGTACTTACCGTTCAAAGACAATTTCAATGTTTATTTCAATTTTATGTTTGGTCAACGGTAAAAATGATACGTCTGAATACAAAGAATAAATAAACATAAATATATATTGTATATTTATTATACATATTCTGAGAGATAAAAGTTGTATAAAGATAATAATATACCGGTCAAGTGCGAGTCGGACTCGTACATGAAGGGTGCCGTACCTCCGTACAATGTTTTAAAACGCTGAGAAAAAACACGTTTCTTGTATGACGACCCCTTTAATTTTAACTTTATTTTTATTATTTTTTATTATAGCGGCTACAGTAATAATTAATCAGTAAAAAAATTCTAGTGTCAAGCTATAACCGGTTCAAGAGATATATCCCTGTAACAGATGGATGGAGAGACGGACAGACAGCGGAGTCTCAGTAATAGAGTTCCGTTGGCACTCTTTGGATACGGAACCCTAAAACGACCATGACACTAAAAGCGATCGGTCAAATTTACCCCTTTTTAGAGCAAGAACGCAAAAATATACTCGTAGGCGTCAGTGATCACTGACATAAAATATACCTACTTTCACTAGACTGGATATTGACCTGAAGTTAAGACAAGAATCAGGAATAAGTTGAAATCGGTATATAATTTGTGTTATATATATATATTTATATACATGATTTGGGTTCCATTTTTTATATAAATTAATTTTTGTTGTTATTAATATAAGTTTAAGATTTAATTTACAGTACACTACAGAGGCCGTCAATCACAACAGCCGTACTAAGACTGTCCACTTTAACTATTTCACATATTTTTCATGACTATGATCATTTAAAACACCAAACTACACCAATTTTACTTAATTTTACTTTTTAATAAAGTCCACTACAATCAATTTGCAAAATAAATTAAAACAAACTTCAACTGAAACCCTCGACTTTCCACCAAAAACAAATTATTTACTCCTCCATCTTCCGTCACACACTACACTCACAGTCAAGTGTCCCTATTCTGTAAGGCACGCAACCGTATTTTGGTAGCTGATTCCCGTATATCATCATCAGGTCTTCTTTAGTCTCCGCTGCAGGAGCACGACCCTCTCTGTACGACCAGAGCCATATTTTAGCCAGAGCAGTCAGAGGATTTAAATTCAATTCAATTGAATTCAAAATATCTTTATTATCATAGGATATTTATAATATCTCTTAATAATAGTCACTTTGTACCTACTTTTAACTAAATTGAATGTGTACAACCCGTCTGCTAGTCAGACGGGTTGTACAGCTAAGTTAAGTTAAGTTAAGTGTAAGCTAAGTTGTTAAGTCCAGCGTAGTTACAAAATTGACGTCACTGCCTTAGACGGACACGTGGCAAGAGCGAGTGCGAGATAAAGATGGAGTAGGTACCGACGAAATTGTCTCTGACCAGCTATATCTATGGTAATGTCGATGTGCAATGCCAGGATAGTCTATAGGTGGATGTAGTCATTGCCGTTGGTTTGGAAAATATTATTATACAAGCTTTACGCTTCGGATTTGCTTGGGTTATATACATAAAAATCTTCCTGAAAGAAATACTTTTGTTAAAAATATTTTTGCATTGTACTTATCTACAGGAGTTTCTAATTTTTTATCATCGAATCAATTTCTTTGTTTATTTAATTCAGTTTTAGTTGCCGTGTGGTCACCGGCAGATTAGAATACTGGCTAAGTATGGCTCTGGTGATACAGAGTACTAGTTTTTCCACTATTCACGTGATCGATTAATTTTACCCGACTGTCTTAATCTGTCTTGATTCTGTATGTCATTATTGTACAGCAGTATGTTTGATTCGTAGCGAAAAACCTTATTTCATATCTATCCATATTATACCGATTTGCGGGGGACACTCAGAAACATCATCTCGCGGGAGAGGGTGGAGTTTGGTTCTGTACGTAAGGGTTACTTATCTTAAAGACGAAATTTTTATATTTACTGTACAACCATAATAACCTAACCGACCCTCTGTAACTAATTTACATAAATTTTTTGGCATATGAATGTTATGAAAAGAATAATTTATGGAACACGAAATAGCAACTAAGTTATAAATAGCGAAATAGCAACAAAATTATAAATAGCGAAAAAGTTACTTCGATCTTAAGTACTTCTAAAAATGAAAATAATTGCAAAAACAAATGGTTTTGATATTCGGCTAACTGTTTTTCTGAAAAATATTTAAAATAAGTTAAAGACAAACAAAATTTTGTAAAATAATCATCTTGTATTTCAAACTTTGAAATACGTTTTCGAACATCTAAAATTCGATCATAAAAGTTTTGGAATGTTACCTAAATACCTAATTCTAAATCACATATCTCTCTATCTTATTATTATATTTAAAATCTCTATGTTTGTTCCTCACCTCCCTATTTTATTTCTATCTATGGATTTCACCTCCCCGTCAATACGGAACCAGGCTATTAGTGCTCCACGTATGACCAACACTCAGGGTTGTCACCGCAAGAACGCGTCACGTCGAGAGTTGAACCTATTGAATTTTTAACGATTGCGCAACCCTTTTCAATTACCCATTGAAAATGGGGTTGCTTCACTGTCCGACCTCGACTGACAATCCTTTTTGCATTGCTTAATTATTAAGGGAAATTTTCTAATTTAAACGCGAGAAAAAATCTCATGTTATAGCCAAGTAGTCGGGTTGTAGCCAGAGTAGAACGCTAAAAGAATCAATGAGGTAATTTTTGGAAGTACGTAAATAAATAAATTTTTTATAAGTATATCTTGCAACGTGAGTATTACACTGAGTTTTTTTTCTATATTTGTTTAACACATAATTTTTCAATGCAAAAAAAACTGACTTCAATATTATTTACAGTTACAGAAAATCTAAATACGCGACGATTTTTTACTAAAATTATAAATCTCTTTCAGTTATTTTGGTTTGAAAACCAAACTTGTAAATAGATTTTGATAAAATTTCTATTAAAAAGATCAATAAATAGATAAGGATAAAACCAATCTGGAAGTACTTATTACTTTGAAACAAAATTTTGTTTTCAAATCAGTTAATAAATGACGAAGTTCTGTGGTAACAAACATAAAAAAATACATAGTTACAACCAAATTTTCTTTTTAGGAAGTCGGTTGAAAGGTATTTCAGCGTATAGGACAATTTACTATAAAATGACAAATACGAGTATGAATGTTGAATTTTTGCTTAAATTTTATTGACATATACTTTGAAACAAAATTTTGTTTTCAAATCAGTTAATAAATGACGAAGTTCTGTGGTAACAAACATAAAAAAATACATAGTTACAACCAAATTTTCTTTGTAGGAAGTCGGTTGAAAAGTATTTGAGGGTATGGGACAATTCACTATAAAATGACAAATATGAATGTTGAATTTTTGCTTAGATTCCATTGACAAGCAGAGTCACATTTTTTTAAGGCAAGTGGTTTTGTCACTGGCTGTGTGTCTGTTAGGGAAGAGTTCGATCCTCACTAGGCGGGACAATTCAAAATTTTGTTGAATTGTCCCGCCTAGTGAGGATTATGATTTTTGATAATTTATGATAATTGTTATAAAATAACAAATATGAATGTTGAATTTTTGCTTAGATTCGATTGACAAGCAGAGTGACTCCGCTCCTATATGTAGATAAGTGTGTATTAATAGTTTGTCTTTAACAAAATTTTCATTGCATTTTTCACCCGCTTACTTGTTTTATGTAAGTCATTTGAAAATCTGGTCTGACGATGGAGCCGGATAGTAAGCAAATGAACTAATGTAACAAAATCAAAATGTCTTCATAAACAGAATAGGTATAATATTATGAATATTTAATATAATAGAAATATGAAACGTGGACGATGACTAAAAAGGATATCTCTATCCTTTGTAGGGTTCCGTACCCAAAGGGTGCAAACGGGACCCTATTACTAAGACTCCGCTGTCTGTCCGTCTGTCTGTCCGTCTGTCTGTCCGTCTGTCTTTCCGTCTGTCTGTCTGTCACAGGGCTCTATCTCTTGAACCGTGATAGCTAGACACTTGAAATGTTCCCCGATCATGTATTACTGTGGCCGCTATAACAACAAATACTGTAAATAAAAAAAAGATAAAAATTAAAGGCGGTCGCCATACAAAAACCGTGTTTTTTCAGCGTTTTAAACTAGATCTTTATAATGACATTAACTAGATACTTGAAATTTTCACAGATTATGTATTACTATGGCCGCTATAACAACGAATACTAAAAATAAAAAAAGTTAAAAATTAAAGGGGTCGTCATACAAAAAACGTGCTTTTTAGCGTTTTAAAACATTGTACGGAGGTACGGAACGCACTTACCCGTTTATTTTTAGATTAGAAGCATTTGAAATGTGGTGCTGTGGGAAAATGAAAAAAATAAGTTGGACAGAAAAAGTTACAAACAAAAAGGTATTAGAGAATGTTGGTGAGAAAAGGCAAATACTACAAATTATAGAAAATAGAAGAGGGAAAATGTTTGGCCATCTACTGCGGCACGATGAGTTTTTTAAAACAATAATGAAAGGAAAAATAGTAGGAATAAGAGGAGTAGGAAAACCCAGAAATTTTTCGATCAAATAAAAAAGAATTAAAAGTGACTACATATAAGAAGGTTAAGAACTTGGCGGAAGAGAGACATGGAAAGCGTTCTACCGACAAGAGCCCAGCTCTTAAATATAAGAAGAAGAAGATTAATATTTAACACTAATATGTAACGAACAAGTTTAAAAACTAGAACACAAATACGAAAAAAATCATACTGAAAAGCACATTTATCCAGTAAATGCAAGCACAGTAAGCAACAGCTATTATATAATGAGCTAAGCCCTTTCATTTGATACCCCACCGGTACGATTCGATTTCTTTTTAACCCCCGACAAAAAAGAGGGGTTTTAAAAGTTTGACGCTAAAATCTCTTTGTTTGTCTATGGCATCGTAGTGCTCGAACGAATGGACAGATTTCAATGCGCTTTTTACGTGATAGCAAATTCCCTTGCGAAGGGTCTTATAGCTATTTTGATAAAATATATCGTATAATATATATATAATCGGTTCAGCTGTTTAAAAGTTATAGTGGGTTAACGCTTGAAAGTCAGTCTCTCTAGTAAATAATAGATGGCACTGCAGATATCTTGGTCGTATCAGTAACCATCAGCCACTACTCATCACGAGATGGCGTTCTCGACAGTTGGGTTACAGTAATTTGCCTAGCAAATAATGTTAGTTACTTGTTAGTTGAATGTCGAAGTCAAAGTCAAAATAATTTATTATTCTTCGGATGTTTGTATCACTTGATAATTATCAGTTTTTCTGCCGATTTCATAAAAGTTGTTGACGACAAATCATTTACTCAAAGCTTAGTTTAGAGCCACTTCCTAAGCGCAAGTGCAGAAGAAGTGGCAACAAACTGCACTGTAGCATTTTCTCCAAATACGTTTTCTTTCAATTAAACTGATATGACAACAACGGCTTGACATGCCTTCCGAAGTTCCCATCCAGTTGGGACCACCCACGCCCGGGTTTACTTAACATGGGCAAATGCTAGTAATGCATATTCTCATCGAGCCACCGAGCTCCTGAATCAGAGCTTGTTCATGTACTCGAAAAATAAACTTATTAATCTAGAAGGCGTCGTAGATTCTCGTAGACTTCGTAGAGGTGCTACGAATGGTGCTACGGTTAAGAATGCATCCACATCTGGACTTTATATATTTATTTTACGCTTCTTTTTGGGATTCTATTCACATGTTATAGAAGTAATCTATGTATAGGTTTTTTAACAGAAAAAGAAATGCCATTAATATGAAAATAAAACTACTAGCTGAACCATACAAAGAATCCTAGTATAAATTGTTAATTTAAGTGTTTTTTTTTAATTAATAAGAATATTACTTATTACCGAACTATAACGACAACCTTACTCGTATTTGCCGGACAAATTAAAGAGCCCCCAACTGTCAAGCGTTCACCCCCATAACTTTTGAACGGCTGAACTGATTTTCAACAAATTCGTTTAGGAGACACAGACCAACAGACACACAGACAAACTTTTTTTAACTTAACACCCCTCTTTTTCGACGGGGGTTAAAATTAATCACGAATCATATTAAAAGTCAAGAGTCATGATATTACAAAATGTCCATCCAGTCAGTCATTCATGGAACCAATTTAATCTGTCACTCCCAATAAAAAAGTCTGTCTAAACTATTTTTCTGTTCTGTGGTCTAGTCTAAAATATCGTCCTGAGTGCTGATTTTTACCGGTAGGATGTATACAAGTATATACTATTACTCGTAGTGAACATGTTATTAGTGAAAGCTTCTGAACCCAGAAGAAGAAATTAACGCAGCGCGATGGTGGCCAAACGGTATCCACCGTGGTGTAGTGGTTAACACGCCAGTCCGCCACACCGGAGGTCCCGGGCTCGATCCCCGGTCAGCTGGAAAATTATCTTTTTCTGATTGGCCTGGGTCTTGGATGTTTATTTATACAACGTGGAAGGGACATACCCAAAATAAATCGAACCACGGTCTATACTAGATCATTATAGTATAATAAAATTAAAATAACAGCCAAAAAAAAAAATTGGCCTTTCCATACAAAAGTGTGCAGCCGCCCGGGCGATTTGTATGGGAATGTCGAAATTTTTTTGTTCTTTTGTCTGTTATTTTAATTTAATTATACTTTAGTGATCTGGTATAGCCCGTGGTTCGATTTATTACGGGTAGGTATTTCCCTTCCACGTTGTAGGTACATGTATTTGTTATAAAATATATCATTGAGTTAAAAAAAAAGACCATAGACAAGCAAAGAAGAAGAAGAACACAAGTCTCGATCTTACTTTAGGGCAAGTTCAATCTGTGTGATAAGTCCCTATATATATTTATTTATTATTTAACTCAAGGATACTATATTTTATAATAAACACATAAATAGATAAAACAATTAAAAAAGGCCATTTTTCCAACTTGCCTTGGCTGGAAATTGAACCCAAAACCTCCGGATTTGCAAACTAGCGTGTTGACCATTACGCCACGGAGTTACATCACAAACACACATCACACATCGGGTGGTAAGAGTTAAAGCCTCCGATCCTCTATTTATTACCCCTGCCCTCGGCTCGAGTGGCAAATTCCTGTGACTTCAAACTTTTCTTCACCCACCATTCTGTGTATAGTCTAGTATTTTTTATATGCCTACTAAAGTACAAAGTTTACAAGATTTTTACCCATGGTAGAAAACAGTAATATCCACATAATTACGGTAGTATCGGACAGGATTTCAGAAACCGGCCGGATGTCGGCGAGATACATATTAATACGAGAATTTAAGCTGGGGAGAGAGTCGCAAGGATTCCGACCCCCGATCGCCTGGCCGGTGCCTTCGCAGTGTGGGTCCGGCGTGTGTGTGTGCACAAATTTCATAATAGGTGTACGCGCTCCACTCAAATTTTACATCTCACATCTCAGGAATACAGGGTGGTTTTGGCTTGCCTTTTCTGGGATACCAATACCACTCGGTGACGGCCTTCGCTTAAATCACCGAAGATTCCGTTCTTCAGATGGCACGTAAAGCTGTGGGTCCCGAGCGTCATCTTTCTATTCTGGGATTGGTTCTGGTCTACCCTTTTGGTTGCGGAGGTCCGACGGCAGTCGATCTGAATAAAAACCAGTAGCCTCGTCAAATCACTTAGGTTAGGTAGCGGACCCCGGGCTCTAAAGCTTTACTGCTGAGGATGTAACCGGGAATACGCTCGGATGATGAATGACTCGATGATGGCCATACTCCTTCTACCATCGTTCCTCCTAGCCAGGTCTCCCACCCAGTGCAACTCTAGAGAGTACGCCGTGGACTTTCGTCACGGCGAATCGCCACGTTGCGAAGTCGGTTGTGTAGTTTGATGGCGAGAATTACTCGCTTCATGGCTCTTTGCAAAATCGTAATCTCGTACATGGCTCCTTTCGTAAGAGTCCATGTCTCGGCACCATAAGTCATGGTTCCTTCCACAAGAGTCCATGTCTCGGTTGGCAGGAAACACTGGTTAAAGAAGCGTGTTTAGGGGCACTTCACTGTGGTATTTTTTTTGTTTTTGAACACATCCACAAGCAATCAAATCAAATATGTTTATCGGAAAAATTAAAAGTAAAAAATAAAATATTTTAAAAAACAAGCTTTTATATAAAACAATGAACTAAAAATTTAAATAAATTCAATTAAAAATTAATTCTAGTAAACACCTGTAAAGGGTATGCGTAAAGCTTTTAAAAATATATGCTGGACGTAGAATATACATACTTACCTACTAAGTATATAATAAGTACCATCACGCCCAAAAAAAATAGAAAATATGTTTTTTTACTTTTAATTTATTTTTAACTTTTTAGTAAATATTTTCATCTAGTCCTAGATATGATATAAAAATGAATTACTCCTCAATACAAATCAATCAAGACCAAACTCGTTGGGGTTATATTGTTTTATCACAGAGATGCCATGGCCTCCTTCCGGCTTTATCATCAGATCAGGTCTTGGTACCATAATATTGCATTGTCACCCAATTTACACAAGTAACTGAAATTGTTAAGCTAAAACATAACAGTTTCAGCTATAAATCGAATAATGGGAAGTGGGTCTTATTTAGCTTGCAATATTTTATTACGCCAAAAAGGACAGGTTAAAACTAAATAATAACTCGTAAAATTATTTTACTAACTCCGACTAACACCTGTGAAAATGAGTACCTGCATTTCCCCGCCCTGGGAATCTAATCCAGGACTTGATTCCACGGATAAGCGTAGTAACCAACATGCCGCGGAGGCTGATAACGTTACAGAAATATCTACTCATGTAGCTAACTTCACAATACACACATGCATACTATCACGTCTTTATTCCTAATGGGGCAGACAGGGTCTTGTGGCTCTAAGCAGACAGAGCCGCCAAGACTCAAGGGCCACTTTTAGCGTGATGGTAGGCGTTAAGATGGAAAAACGGAATCAAAATAGTGCCGCACCGCCTAGTAACATAATTCAGATTTCACCCATTCCCTCGACAGGCTTTTACAATCTGCGCGGGAAGAGAAGCAGCTGGTACATTCTAAGTCTTTTCTTTTCTCCCAGAAAAGCATGGAAGATATACATATATATGGATGATATAGATAAACTAAATAAAAGCTTTTAAAATTACTTTACTACCTCCGCTCTGCCTAACACCTGTGAAAATGAATACCTGCATTTTCCCGCCCCGGGAATCTAATCGGACTTGAGTCCACGGATAATCGTAATAACCAACATGCCACGGAGAACTTCAAAATAATCTAAACAAAAGGCAAAAGCGGAGCCTCCTGTAGGTCCACGGACATGCGTACCATACCTACCCATAGCTACAGTATTATTAATTTATCTGTGCCGAACTAACCATCGCCCAGCCACCCTCCCCCCTGTTTAAACATTACAAAACGACTATGCAGAAGATACCTACATGGCCACGCTGAGACGTACCGGTACACGTTACACCCGTTAAATTACTGTGCCTTAATTAAAAGCCAGATATTCTGTGCATGACAACTATGCTGCCGATGTACTGAGTCGGAGTAGTCGGAAAATAGCTTGATGTACGAATAGGTACATACATAGTTTAGTTCGCTTTTTCTTTTGTTTTGTTTCAATCTTTAGAAGTTTCTTATTATTGCCTGCCTTATACGAGGCTAGGCATCGAATAATATACTTAGATGAAAACTATTCGTTACTGCAGTAAAATTGTAAAAAAGATCTTTACGTAAAACGTTGTAAATTTCTATTTAGCTTAAGGCGCTGTCAGTTCAGAGCTCACAATACTGTGAGTGAATAATAAACTATAGTACCTAGTTTTATTACAGTATTTTTTCAAAATCACTCACAGTATTTCGAGCTCTGAACTGACAGCGCCTTAAGTCGGTATGTTACCGAACACAATGATAAGATTTTGCTTTGATTAGGCAATTAATCATATTATTATTTTACCTCTTTTTATAGTTATATTAAGTTCGTGAATATTTATGGAAATAATGCGTGGTGAAATAAGAATACTCGTAGATTACATAAAAGCCAAATACTGGTCAAATTTGATTTAATTAAATTTATAAACCTTTCGACTCGAGAAGAAGAAGAACTCCAACAGCTGGCAAAATAAAAAGAGGCAGACCAAAAACGAGGTGGTAATGCAGGTTTAAAAAGGATTGTAAATAAAAAGTAGAGGCTTTTGGAAGATTAATTTTGCTTTTAAAGTTTTATTTTTTCTTTTGACAATATATTTGCACGACAATATATATGTACGAGGTGATGACAGTGACCTAATGGATGACTTTTCGTAGATTTTTTTTAGCATTTTGTAATGAAATGAGTATTAGAATCTAAAAGTCGATGCAACGCCCTGTCAATTATTGGAATGCCTTCCAATTTTTTCATGTTATACAATGGGACGTCCAAAATTTTGTCAGTCATCCAATAGTACAATATCAGATGGTGTGGTAAACTGCAATAATTACGATATAATTAACATTAAGTTAAAAGTAGGTATCTATAACGTGAAGAGACCGGTTCATACTTTGGCATATTTTCTCCTTACTGTGTCATCCACTGGTGCATTTACCTTAATTAAGCAAATACAAACACCCAGATAAAAAAAGGATTTTCAGATAATCGATGTAACTCTTTAATTGCTGTAAATAAGTAAACAAATAAGGTACTTCGTAAGTCATCATCATCATCGTGGACCTGAGTCATCGGCAGCTCTTCTAATCTCAATTCTGGGAAAAAGCTTCTCTCAATGTAATGATATCCACCTTGATCTTGTGCTGCGATCTTATGCTTACGTTTCAACGAGCGATTTTCCCATGGAGCATGACTTTCTGTGGATTATTTTTCCGACCCAAATATCGACCAATAGAATTGCACCATTCGACGTCACGTGGTACAACCTACATGGTATTATACTGATAATTTTTTGATTATTTTCTCTGTTGTACCACGTGACGTCGAATGGTGCAATTCTATTGGCCGACATTTGGGACGGAAAAATAATCCCCCGAATACCACACGAGCTTCAAAATTATCTGGCATTTCCCTCAAGGTTCCCTGCAAACAAATAAAGTCGTCAAGTTTTTCAGGAAAAATCACTCGCGCTTCGCGCTCGTGATTTTTTAACCTGAAAAACTTGACTCCTTCATTTGTTTGCAACGAACCTATCGGGAAATACCCGATAATTTTGAAGCTCGTGTGGTATTATAAGTGATTATTCTTATACCAGCGACCTATATTACCCACGGACGACCAACGCTTCACTTGCCAATTATGTTACAGGAAGGAAGGCTTACCTTTTTAAGTATGCTGGAATGCATTATTGAATCTATCATATAATATAATATCTTTGAAATAGTATTCTCATAATACAATTTTAAACAGACTTTTTATTCAACAACCAATATTTTGTAGCAAGTTCAGTCCATGATTTTAAACTATTTTCCATAAATATGTTATAATTATTTATTATATTTGCAATACCGCTTGTTGTTACAGGCTTTCCCTAAAACAACATACCTAAAGACTATTTAATAAAGAAAGCAAGAAAAATGCCTCATTTGTGAATTTCCCCAGCGAACAGTCAAGCACGTCAATGTCAACACACTCCTGACCAAAAGAATTGAGCAAACTCAAGGCTCTGGGCACAGCAGCAAACTTATATAAAATCGTGCGTGAAGAAGGGACTACCAAAAAAGGTGGCTTTCGTCTTCTAGAAATGAAATCATCCGGCACTGACATTTGCAATCTCACAAGTATTGTATTGAGGATTACAGTTAGCACCGTAGTAGTTTTAAAAATAACCTTTAATGTCGCGATATTCTCAGTATAAACGCTGTAGGGTACATTAGCGGGAAAAAGGGGTACACTCGATAGTGTTTAAGGTACAGAAATCGGAAAAAATTGTTTTGAATCCTTTCAACTATTTGCTTATATTTCATTTCATGCGGGTTTAACATTATAGCTCCGCTTTCTAGTCTGCTTCTCACGAGTACAAACGTGTTATAAAGAGCAGGAGCAGCCGTGGTAGTTTAAAAAAAAAACATAATTAACTCAGCGCACAGTCGAGCATATTTTCTATGGAAGAGCAATTATTTTTTTTCGATTTTCAATAGTATTTTTTTTAATATATCTTAGACTGAACTAGCTACAAAAAATTTAGTTGTTTGTTACAAAGTCACTTAGTATTTATCATAATTTGTTCTAAACAACTTTTGACATGACAAGTTTGTATGTTTTAAAGCGTGATTGTTGTAGATACTTATTTAATTAACATTAATTCGTGCACAAAGTTACATTACACAGCAAATAACAACCCTTTAAGTTGTAACTTTGATTCACACAAACTTACACAAGGACATACGAAGAAAAACTAAGTCAAACTAACCACAATTATGTCGAAATGTATCATACTTCTAGACTCGCGGGAGCAAACTTTGCGTGAATGAAACCTCCGCGTAACTTATAAGTTTGTGAGTTGTCCATTCAAGCTTAGCAGCTTAGGGAATTAAACGATTTAATAAACTGGGATATGGACACGTAAAAGACTAGAAATTGTATAAAATGTGGCCGAACACATTGCCAGGGGAATTTGCACAAGGCGAAACAAGGAAGGAGCGGGTGAACCCCTTTAGGGGGGCCGGGTCCATCCGCCCTACATACGCAGGATGGTTGTTTACAACGGCACGCACGCACTTCTCTGTTCTACAGAATCAGGGCTGCGAGCCGGACATCCAGGGCTGTCGATTGCTAATCAATATTATATTTTTTTTTATAAGAAACCGTTTAGTAAGTGATTTTTTTTCATGGCCTCTGACATAGCTTGACGTCTGCCATACAATTATGACAGCCAGAACGTTAGTTAACGTGCCTGCCCAGGCAAGGAGGACCTCGAAATTTTTTTATGCCCGCCTAAGATTGCTTCACGTGCGAAATCTCTAGTAATATATGCGTACTTCCACCGGGCCACCGAGGTCCTCAATCCGTATATATTTACCTATATATACAACGTGGAAGGGAACTACCCGTAATAAATCGAACCACGGGCTATACTAGATCAATAAAGGATAATAAAATTAAAATAACAGCTAAAAACAAAAAAAAAAATTTATACATTCCCATACAAATGACCCGGGCGGCTGAACACTTTTGTATGGAAATGCCGATATGTTTTTGTTTTTTTGCTGTTATTTTAATTTCATTATACTGTAATGATCTAGTATAGACCGTGGTCTGATTTATTAGGGGTATGCCCCTTCCACGTTGTATTTATTTATTATTTGAATGTAAAATCTTGGGTTTTTATGTTTGACAAATAAGGATGGTTATGCTTATGAACATGAGCCTGAACTTGGTGAGTTCGTCATAGCCATTGATTGGGGATGTAGCACCTATTTGGCCACAGCTTATGGCTGACTGCTTACCTGTGACGTCAGGTCTTACTTCAGGCCTGACGTACATCAATCAAATTGAATCAATATCTAATTATAAAGGTATCTAATATGATTATGAAATATACACCTGGCATACCTACTTTATTAGTTAGAGTTAGCAAACAATATGTGCCGTGTGGTTCCCATGGATGTCGTAGAAGGCGACGTAGAAAACAGTTGTGTTTCCTAAGTTGTGTAACCTAAACAAGCTTATACACTTCAATGAGACCTCTCCAACCCGTCTGGCCAGCGTGAAGAGTGTAGGCCAAATCCTCTGATGACTCTGCTTAATATATAACTTTGGTAGTACAGAGAGGGTCGTGCGTGCTCCTACAGTAGAGACTACAAAAAAAGACCTGATGATGTTAACAACAAAGGTCGCGGGCGGTACTTATTTAAATATTCATACATTTCTTTTTTTGAAAAACAAAGTGGATTCTATTTTACGGCAGCAGAGCGTGAAAGTCCTATCAGCTTTGTGTAGGTAACCCCAGATATAACAAAAGTAAAATATTATTAAAAAATAAAACTCATCAGAAACTATTTTCTCTCCAACATCCTTAACGCCAATCTGATTCTCTGGCCGAAAAGCGAAAAAAATTGCAAAGTTAAAAATTAATTTAAAATATTCAAATAGTATTGAATAGTTCGAATTAACCCTAGCGAGCCGGTCGCCTTACTAGATGACGCGGGGTGGCCGAGGGTGGGTGGTGGCGAGTTGGGGGTTGAAGGGGAGCGCCCCCCGCGCCCCAGCAGGACGCGGCCGGTAACACGAGTGCGCCTATGCGAGGCATGTATCTTGGACGGGCAGATATAACAGAGAAGTAGCCCCCCGTACCGGGCTGTAGGCGTTAGACTCTGCAAGATGCTCTACTTTAATTTAAATTTAATGTTTTTTTTCTTGTATTTTTTTTGTCATTGAATCAAAAGACGATGATTATTGGCTAAAGTTGACAAGGAAGATGAACGTGCCTTCAAGGGTGCCGGAGTCTATGGGTTGTGTGGAAAAAATACTTTCTTTTTCATTTAGGTTTCTAGTTCATTTACTAAATTGGTTAGAATGCCGTCGGCACGCCACAAAGGCAGCGTCTTTGTAAAATCCGATGCCACCTTTGAAGCGCGTGGACAGCATTCAATCCAATTGAACGAAAAGACTATACCACTGCTGGATACATGCCCTTCCTAAGTATATCGAGCGCACTAGTCTGCTATATTTCAGTCTCTATTTTATTTTTAATATAATAAAGCTATGTACGCGTCCTACTCATAACGCATCTTCTTCGAAGTCTACCTCGCTTTTAGCGACCACGTAGTCGCATAGTAGTCGCCCTGACCCACCTTTCACATGCAGCAGACGTTAGATACATCCAGTCCCATTTCAGCTGTGTCACAGGCTCTTTTACGATTTATTGGAGCCAAATGTCGAATTTATGCCCTGAATATTTGATTTATTATTATTGGCCACGCCTGTTTGTGCATGAATGTTTATTGCAGTAGTTGTTAAGTGTTATAGTTTTATTTGTTGTTTTAATTTAATGAGTGGTAATGTTAATTCTATTACTTAAGCTACATCAATATTGTCATTGTATATTTAATCGAATTATCATGTTTTTTAATTGAATAATTGTATGTTTTGTCAATTGTTCCTGTTTATTTAATTTTATATTTTTATCAATTTGTTTAGTTCTCATAATTACAAGTTATATTCGTTTGCTGCTTTAAATTTTATTTATAATTATGATACAATCTTTTCTTGGCATCTCGTTTGCGCATTCTTAAGGGCGCCAGCTGATCAGCTGTTACTCCTAGTGAGTAGCGTTTAGCTGAGCTGTAGCCTTTTTGTGCACTATGCCACACAAATGCATGCATGCTTAGTTTTAAGTACTTATTTAAATTTGTAATTGTGTACCTTAAATTATGTATTTTATGTGTTACAGAAAACAAATAAATCATTTATCTATCTATCTAAATGCTTCAGAAAATGAGTTTCGTAATTTCTACTGCATTCCATTTCACACGAAAGTCCTGTTTGTGCCACATGGCCACAGATAATAACTGTAAATTTATATAGAACATAAAATAAAAGCAGTAGACCTTAAACATTACTAAATATAAAAAAAATTATATTTTACTTTCTAGCTCTGGAGAACAAAATTGTACGCTTCCCACTTATTCAAAGTTTTCATTAATACTGTTTTAACATGACAGTATTTCGCATTAAAACTGAACCTTTGTTTGGTGTAATTTGTTCATTTGAGTCTTAACAATAACTGCACTATGCTATGCTAAGCAACCATTTTATAGTAACAACCGTGAAACAGAGAAAATAACAAGTTTTTTCTTTTCCGTGGCAATAAGTATAATAAACTATGATCATGGCTTCACATGTTTAAAATGATTTTTTTTGAAGTTGGTCGGGTACTTAATCACTAAGTTTAATTAAATTAAATTTACACCATCATTTCCCACTATTCAAAAATGTTGAATACAAGTAGAGCATGAGTCCAGGTGAACGTAGCTATTTTACATGTGCGTGGACTATAGCTGCCTGTATCGGTAGGTAGGGCAGTCGGAATAGGTTTCCAGCGACGCTGAATACATTTGCAGGAGAGCAGGAACAGGAACACTCCCAATTTCTTGTTCCGCCCGAATCACGTTCGATTCTTAAAAAGGCCGAATTTGAGTAACACTTAATTTTTTTTTAATTTAAAGATAAATTTGTTTGCCAAACATGTGTTACAAGATTTAAAGAATATTAAGTTTTTATACCCGGTTCGACCAAAGTGGAGTTATTTTTACACTAGAGTAATAACTTAACTAGTATATAATTATAATAACTACGAGTATATTATAGGGGGCCTGGTGCTTATAATTTCATCATAATCTTTAGGCTCCCGTTAGTCTCCACTGCAGGATCACGACCCTCTCTGTACTACCCAGAGCCATATATTAACCAGAGCAGTCAGAGGATTTAGCGACTGCCTCCGTGGTCCAGTGGTCAAGGCGTATGCCTTGTGATCCGGTGGTCATGGGTTCAAATCCCACTGGGAAGCATACTTTGTGAAAAGTTGTTTTCAGTCTGGTTAGGATATTCCAGGCTTAAATCACCTGATTATCTGAAAATAAAGATGATTCCGTGCTTCGGAAGGCACGTTAAGCTGTTGGTCTCGAACGCCATCTAGCGTTTGTACCTATCCTAGGACTGGTTCTAGTCTACCCTTTGGGTCGCTCTGTGTACCTCGTCAAGTCACCTAGGTTAGGTAGCGGATATCGGGCTCTGAAGCGTTACCGCTGAGGATGCAACCGGGAATACGTGAGGATGATGATGATGAGTTAGAGGATTTAGCCTACACTCTCAACGCTGGCCAGACAGGTTGGAGAGGTCTCACTGATGTTTATAGGCTTTATTTAGCTTGTGTTTCCTAAGTCGCCTTCTACGACATCCACAGGAAGACTTGGAGACTTGGAAAAACTATTTAATATAGAGTATGAAACCTTCCATGTTGGTCTGGGAAATAGGTAAAAACGTAGAATATACCAGCTGCTTCTCTTCCCACGCAGATCGTAAAAGCCGATCGAAGGTGATGCGTCTAGCCATTTCCTTTTTCGTCCACTTTTCCACTCCACTCCAATTTCATTTTCCATCTTCACGTCCACAGACACGCTAAATGTGTGTGAAATAAAACTCAAAGGTTTTATGGCCCTAGGCTCTGTTCACCCCGTTAGGGATAAAGACGTGATAATGTATATTTATTGTATGTAAATGAATGTACACAGCAGAAGTACCTAATAGGTTATTAGAAGTAATTATCAAAATTATAGTCGCACGTTAAGCGATGTTAAATCGGTGATTATCTTATGTAAAAAGACTGTCATAACATGTCTCATGGGATTTAGGAAGCAATCTTCTCGCTGTCTTCACTTGCATGAACTGAATTCTCTTTAAGCCAAATAATATATATACAAAGTCTGTCAAAATGTACCTTGTTTCATATTTAAAACCCAAGATATCAGCCGTCAAATTCATTTCAAAAATCTCCCATTAGAATGTCACCAACCGCAACCGGGCGACTAGCGGGCGGCGGCGGCTGGCAAGCACAGAAGGTAATGGCTGCGCGTATAGTAAAGTCAGTACGTTAAGCATTATTTATCTCTCACACAAGATCTGTTTGGGGCGTTTGGCTTCGCTAATTTATATATTTTAATATAGGAAGGATAAATTTCTTTATTGTTTATCGTTAACTGTTTTTATGGAAAGTAGTTCAGTATCATGGACTGAACTTGCTGTAACAAGTAACCCTGTATTTGATGGAGCGAACAAGCTAAAGTTCTCTGATTCTATAGGAGAATCCTGCCTTAGTATGTAAGTATGGTATGTGTGTTCAACAATAACACGAGCATTACCAAAGAAATTCTATACATTATAGAATGCCTGCAAAGCCGTTCCTTAAGAATATACCTAAAGTTAATGTTACGGACAACAGCAACAGCGCACCCGACCGACCGTCCTGAGCAACTGGCGACCGGAGTGGAGGGGGGACCGGAGCGAACACTACGCGTCGAGCGAGACGACGGCTACCTGCACGGTCCCATTGGCGTGCGGCAATAAACCCGTAGTGTACTAATTGTAGCTTTGTAAAATTGTATAAATAGTTGTAAGTTTATTAGGGTAAATCAGTATCGTCTGAATCTTCAAGCAGTGATCATCTACAAGGAAGCCTCCAGCGAACGGACATCAAGAAGCCAAGGACATCAAGAAGCCAAGAACGCCTGTGAAGTCAAGAGCATTAGTGAATTAGGGAAAAGTCAGCCAGATCGGCATAGTTAGATTTTGTGAACATTAATATTGTAATCAGCCAGATCGGCACATAACTTAGTAAGAAATAAATTAATAAGTTAGTCTCGTCAACATTGTTTCAAACAAGGATACAGATCCAAGAAGAACTTTGGCGTTCAAGACTTTGGTGCGCAAGTCCGGTGCTCAAGATGGTCGTCACACGAAGCCAGGCTGGGGATGAACTTCGAGCTAGCGAGGACCGTGGCATGTCCGCTACCGCTAGTACGGTCCCCACCGACGTAGCCGCTCCATCTGCGAGTCGCGAAGCCGCGCCTCAACCGATTGTTGAGCTACAGAGCCGGCTGATCCACGACCTGCCGCCCGCATCGCCGTCGCAGGCCACCGCTACGCAGGGTCAGGCAAACAGCATGATCACGGGATTCACCGAGCCACGCCCTCCGCGATCCACCACGTCGGTTCGGACCGGGCGGTCGAACGCTAGCGCCGCCCGCATCCGACACCTTGAGCTCGAGACGGCCGAACGCCTGTCCGAGATCAGGCAACAACAGTTGGAGATCCAGGCGGAGACGCTGCGCAGGAGGCTGCAGTACAGCATCGCACAAGTTGAGGAGAGCAGCGTGGCAGATGCGGAGAAAAGCCGGTCACGAGTCGACCAATGGCTGCAGTCCGTGCCGCCTCGCGCCGTGGCAATCGACGAGCACATACTTCTGCCACGGGAGGAGCGGCGTGTCAACGCACCGGCCACGGACAACGAAGACCGCAGTCCGGTGCAACGGCCCAGAACGGCGGGCTACCCGGCGCGGCCTCACCGCCACGAGCAACGCGACGAGGACGATGTCTGCAGCCTGGACCGGCGGCCCCGAACGAGCCACGCATCGCCGGTCCCTTCCCGCTACGAGCGACGCGGGGAGGACCCCAGCCCACGACGCCGGCCTAGAGCAGGCCGCACACCGCCCCTAGCGCCTCTCCGCCACGAGCGACGCGGAGAGGACGATGACTGCAGCCCAGACCGGCGGCCCCGAACGAGCCACGCATCGCCGGTCCCTTCCCGCTACGAGCGACGCGGGGAGGACCCCAGCCCACGCCGCCGGCCTAGAGCAGGCCGCACATCACCGCCAGCGCCTCTTCGCTACGAGCGACGCGAAGAAGACGACGACTGCAGCCCGGACCGGCGACCCCGAGCCAGAGCGGTACAATCACCGTCGCCCATTCGCCACGAACAACGCGAGGACCGCTACAGTCGCCGATCAAAGCGGCAGCGCTCACCGACGCCGACACAGCGCCGCCGGCGCTACTCGCAGTCACCGAACGCAACACGGCGATACACACCGTCCCGAAGCCGCAGCCGCAGCATCGAGCATCTCGCCGAGGCCATGGAAAGGATGACAAGGTTCCGGCCACTGACAAGGCAAGCTATCGATCTGCCTAGCTTCTCCGGCGCAATCACCGAGTGGATACCCTTCAAAGCAGCGTGGCGAGACTCAGCCAAGATTTCGCGCGCTGAGAACATGGCGCGCCTGCGCAATTGTCTAAATAGTAAAAATTGTATAAATAGTTGTAAGTTTATTAGGGTAAATCAGTATCGTCTGAATCTTCAAGCAGTGATCATCTACAAGGAAGCCTCCAGCGAACGGACATCAAGAAGCCAAGGACATCAAGAAGCCAAGAACGCCTGTGAAGTCAAGAGCATTCGTGAATTAGGGAAAAGTCAGCCAGATCGGCATAGTTAGATTTTGTGAACATTAATATTGTAATCAGCCAGATCGGCACAGAACTTAGTAAGAAATAAATTAATAAGTTAGTCTCGTCAACATTGTTTCAATCAAGGATACAGTCCACTTCAGCGCGTGAACTATCGCCAACAGTTAAAGTTGTCCCTTTCTACTTCATTGCACTAGCAGTTTACAAAAAAGGGACGCCTATAACTTTAGGTAATTATTTTAGGAACTTTAGGCATTAAGACGTATGCATTATGGAAATATTAGCTTTATATATGTGGCATTAAGTTAAATGTTCAATGTTGTTTTTTTTACATTTTTACTCGTAGTAATTCTGGATAGATTTCTTTGAGCATTACTAATAATTTGAGATAATTTGTTACGAGATGAAATTAAGCTGCACTATCGCATTAGGTTTGTAACATGTAACAGGCCTGTGTCACTCCCCGTGTAGGTATCGAAAACGTACCTACATTATTACTATGCGCGCAGGCGGACCCTCCGGGTGGTAAATTCAGTTATACGAATCGTTTGTCCAGAGTAATAAGAATGAAATTGACTTGCAATGGATGTCTAGGTATCTATACGAAAGGGTGCTGAGTTCTGACGTGAGCTAAATTAAACCATATCGCTAGCCACATTGAGTAGATATTTCTTTGAATTACTTTGCTGAGAGACTTCTGTACTTTAGTAGGTATTATTTATTCTGTGCCTGTAATGATGGTCTGTAAGAAGTAATAAAAAAATATAAATTTCACGCACCACGCAGTTGCGTGGAGCTTGATAATCTCGTATATCAGAGAACATTGCAAATGAAATCAAGAAATAACAAGATGTTACAGGAAGATTTAACTTTACTACTTATGTAAATGGGCTCACGATATCGGATTTGACTAGTCTTTAACGCTGACAAAACTAAAATCATGTACATCAGTTCCAGTCACAACAGAATGAACACTAAAATTACTCTAAAGGCACATGATCACGATCTGTCTCCACAAACAAATACCCATTAATAACTGCAACTGCCCCGAAATAGAACAAGCAGACAGTCACAAATAGCTTGGATTGAATATTGACAGTTGTATTATTTGGAAAAATGAAATAAATTATGTATAGGTATGACAAATTGCGTGCTTTACTAGCCAAGTTTACACTAATAAAAGGTAATGTACCCTTTTCAGTTCGGTTATCGTTATACAAAGCACCGGCAGATCCACGTATTGACTATGGCCTGAGTAGTTATGGTATTTGCAAATAAGATTACTTAAAACTACCCTTAAAAATAAAACAGAAATTTAAAGACTTCATTTACATTGGCAATGTTATGCCAGTCTACAATAAAATATAATTTTACTTTAATAAAGGAACGAAGAAATCTTCAATACGGAAAACGAAAAATATCTCAATTAACACTAGATCTAATAAAAATCATAACCCTCTTTTTTGCTCCACCGTAGTCGGGTAAAAAACCTAATATTACTTTCTTCATTTAACAACCATTTTACGGTAAACAATGCTTAGAATATGTAATAGAAATTTCCTTAGGAATTAAGGCAAAAAATTACTTTCAAGAACATCAAGTATACTCACTCAAGCAGCATCTATTAAATGTATCACTAATAATGGATGCACATCAATGCATTTCATAGTCTTCATACTCATAAATGGAGCTATTATCAGGCCTGTGTCACTCCCCGTTTAGGTATCGAAAATGTACCTACATTATTACTACTCGTATGCGCGCAGGCATCTCGGGGTAGTAAATTCAGTTATACGAATCGTTTGTCTTGAGTGATAAGGATGAAATTGGCTTGCAATGGATGTCTAGGTATCTATACAAAAAGGTGCTGACTTCTGACGTGAGCTAAATTAAACCGTATCTCTAAAAACATTAAGTAGATATTTCTTTGCTGAGACTTCTGTACGGAGTATTAGTATCTATTCTGTGCTATTATCACCTGAGCTCGACATATTCACGTCTTGCACACATTTGCATCGGTGTGCGGGTGTTAACTACTTTAACTTATCTAAGTTATTATTTGGTTACCCACCAATATTTTTTTGTGAAATGCATTCCAGTTTGTATTGTCTTGTATAGGTAGTTATATTTATTGAGTTTTTATTTGAGAATAATTTTGTATTAAATATTAATTATCGAGGATGTCCATATGGATTTTGTGTGTAAATATATTTTTTTTGCGATATGTATGTGCTTATTAACTTTGATTGTTTTTGCTCATCCCATTTCAATGCACCTACTAATTATGTTTTTGCAAATGAAGAAATAAAGACACCATTCTAGTTGCCAACCACTCCCATCTTTGAGAACCTCCACAGCCCAAATGTGTCGTTCGATCGTCTACCGAATGGGCGTGTTTTCTAGCCCAATTCAATCTCCGAATAGAATTTCTTCTGAATTTTGATTAAGACCCCTGAAAAAAGTTATTCTTATTTTTAAGTTATTTCTAAATAGTAGACATAGACTTAGATACAGATACATTATCACGTCTTTATCCCTAACAGGGTAAACAGAGCCCAGGGCTGAAGACCCAAAGGCCACTTTTAGTGTGATGGCATTAAGATAGAAAAACATATCAAAATAGTGATAGGTGGCAGCCGCATCGCCTGTTAACATGATTCAGATTCTCGCTTTCTACGATTTGCGCGGGAAGAGAAGCAGCTGTTACATTCTAAGCTTTTCCTTTTCTCGCAGACCAGCATAAATATATAGGTTGTGCATTTTGATGTATCAAAGGTCGTTTACGATTTTTTTAAGGTTCTAATTTTATATTATCAACTTCACGCCATTAGCAGCTTGCTTGAGAGAAAATGTTTATTTAGTAATTAGGCCTTTGCAGGCACTTTTACACGTTCATAAGTTATACATTACGTGTATAATTGGTATACATTACGTGTAATGTTTATTTATATTTAAATTATTAATTATTTTAAAGAAAAGCTACCTACCGGTACAGCGTTTCGTAAGTACCACTGATGAGAAGAAACGCCAAAGGAAACTCACACAGTCTGGTCGCACACACTGGTCGCTTACTCGCCAAAATTATTTTTTTTGTAAATTAAAAAGAATGCATAAAATAGGGACTCATTTTAATCAAAGAATCAAATATATACAAGCCTTTGTTGGCACTTTTACGCGTTAATCATTTCAATGTACATGCAATGTTTATTTTACATATTTTTTTTTAAGGCTACCTACCTTTCACAAAGATCACTGCTTTATAATCAGTGTGTCCGTGCCTATTACACTCTAAGCGTTAGTGATTACCATTTATTGTTTGAAATACCCGTTTTTTTGCGGTTGTAATATAATTATTGTTTATAGTTCATTTTAAAGTTGGTTCAAAATTGTTGATAGTTGAAAGTTAACTAGGGCACATTTACTCAGCCCTAAACATATAATTTTATACGTGTATGGGATAATTTGAAAATATTTCAACTAAATAGACTAGCCTAGTATGTAACTTTCTTACCTATCTAAGTAATTAGCGTTCCCGTAATCTCGTAAATGTGTGTTTCTATTTGTAAAGATATATTGGCTTTTGTTTGTTACCTTGTGTAACTTATACCAGGCCTGTGTCACTCCCCGTGTAGGTATTAAAAATGTACCTACATTATTACTACTCGTATGCGCGCAGGCGGCCCCTCCAGGTGGTAAATTCAGTTATACGAATCGTTTGTCCAGAGTAATAAGAATGAAATTGGCTTGCAATAGATGTCTAGGTATCTATACGAGAAGGTGTTGAGTTCTGACGTGAGCTAAATTAAACCATATCGCTAGCCACATTGAGTAGATATTTCTTTGAATTTCTTTGCTGAGTGAGACTTGTTGACTTGACGTGTACGCTAGTATTATTTATTCTGTGCTTATAGTGTAATAAATAACTGTAGGTCAACCGAATGTTTGAAATAAAATAAATTAATATTTAGAATATATTAAAATAAGTTTAGCAGAAGGATATTCCTCTCATAAATATAATATATCTCTAAAATAAGTCTCTTATCGCAATACATATGATATTCTTAATAATCGTATCGTTTGTAAGGGTCAAGTATTGCTGGTCTCTTGTACTGCGCGAGAGGAAGTTGACGAGTACTCGAACCCTGCCCAAAGGACCGCTAATAAGGGCCGCCAAGCCTAACTACTGGACCTTTTATCCCTTGACAATTTGTCGTAAAATTAGCACCTATGTTTTGTTTTATCCCTTTTTTGTAATCTTTCAATTATACTTTTGAACTAATAATTTTGCGGAAAAACTGTACTTAAAGACAAACGTTATTAATTTAAGTCAACGTGGGTATACACGGTTTAATAAAATATACTACTATTTAAAGAGTTAATCTAGTCCATGATGCTGAACAACTTTTTTCTAGGAACATATATATCAAACTATGAAAAATAATTTTTGGCCTCCCAAAAGATATTTTTCATTTTTCGATAGGTATGTGTTCCTTGGGGAAAGTTGTTCGGTATAATTAACTGAATCTACCGTTAAAATAGGTTCAGTATATTTTGTAAGACGTTATATAAAGGTATATAAAAGTCTACCAATGTAGGTACTTACTTCTTTACTTTTTTATATAATGTACGAGTACAGGTTAACTTTTTATGGAGAGTTCGTATTTTTTACAGCGCTTATAAATTAAAACCTAAAAATCTCTTATTAAGAGTGTTAATAGCGTTAAGGCCATACATGAATTTTCCGGGGTCCAGTGCTGCCCCCATTTGAATTAAATTATTTGAAAGGAAACGGAGATATCATGTACAATGTTGTCTTTGTAAAACCCTAGATAACCCTTCTAACTAAATTAAAACGTTAAGCTTTTCTTAGCATTTCTGCCAAAAGTGGCGCAAGTTTTCCGCAAAAATGCTATGAAAGGCTAAATTCTTAAATTAAACTGTAAACAGTTCATAAAATAGTTCGAAGGGTTATCTAGGGATTCACAAAGACAACATTTTAACTGTTATCTCCATTTCCTTTGAAATTATTTATTTCAAATGGGGCAGCACTGGTCCTCGGAAAATTTATGTATACCCTTAATAGTGGTGTCAGATTTTCCGAGCTGCCTAAAGGCATCTGATATAGCTCAATGAGTGTCATCTAGTGACAACCAACAGTCATTATTACACATTAGTGAACTAGTGTATACAATACAGGTTTCTTCACGAAAGAAGTGGAGTAGTAGAAGTCAAAAACGACCACTTGATAGGTGTTATTTTATTTACATTAGGTCATAATTTTACTGAAAATTTATAAAATATTTTCAGTTACACTATGACCTAATATAAAATATCCAGCTTGCCCTACAATAAGTTTTAACTCGTATTATACGAAATATTTTTAAATATTTTCTAACTAGTCCTGGCTGGGTATTAAACCCAGAACCTCTAGGGTGAGGAATTAACGTGTTAACCATTTTGCCATGGAGGTCGTCAGAGTTATTTTAGCCGGTAGGGTTACTTGATACTCTCCCTTTTTAAGGCAGTATTTCGATTATCGAGAAGAGATTCGTAAAAATCTTTAGGAAAGAAGGGGTTTATTTATTTAAAAAAGTACGCTTTACTGCTGAGGATGCAACCGGGAATACGCTCGGATGATGATCATGATGTTAATGACGATGATGATGGTACGCTAACAGTGTTTTAACCTTCGTGGCGTCCCCAGCCAAGGCAAGCCCAGCCAAGTTGTAAAATTGGCTTTTTTGGAATTGTCATGGGTCTTGGGTGTTTATCTATGTGTATACCTATATCTTGGGTATTTATTATAAAATATAGTGTCGCTGAGTAAGTATCCCAAATCCCAATTTAAATTTACTTTGGGGCTAGCTAAAATAGTGTTGTCCTATCGCCCTAGGCTCTGTCTGCCCTGTTAGGGATAAAGACGTGATAGTGTAGCTTACATATATGTAAAGTATTAGATTAAGACGGAACGCTTCAGCACCGGCCGTGCTGCAGCGTTCCGTCGCTCTCTCTCCCTCTAGCAAATTACTGTTCTGAGCGACAGAAAAGGATAGCAGCATAGCAAAGTGCTGTTACGTGCTGATCTACGAGTGCTGATAGATGAGATCCAACCTAAGATTTATCGCGAATTATTGTTATTGGGATATTATTAATTGCACATCAAATAAATAATCATAGCATTAATTTAATCTTTTTATGGTATGATTATTTAGTAATATTTTCAGTTCAGTATTTTGCTGTGCAATCAGTAATTTTGATTTGCTTTTAAATACTACCCTTACTCGTTCAGTTAAACAGTTTTGCAAATACCATTAAACAGTATACTAAATTTGATTTATTAAGTGTGCATAATTAGTGTGAAATTCAGTATTTTTGGTGAAAGTTGATTTATTTTATTTTATTTCGACTTTCTGTGTAACCCAAAGTTAGACAACGCTTTTAGTGTTAAGTTCGCCTATTGTTCTGTACAATTTGCATTTGATGGACAATAAAGATTAAATAAATAAATAAAATAAATAAATAGACTTTAAAATATTTTGTTCGAAAAAGGGGAATAGAATATAGATTTAAATACATGCCATTGTTATTCTGCTCATATATCAAAAACCGACAGAGTTCATATTGAAGCAAGTGGACATTGGTAACACGTGTGCAAAAAGGCAAAATTTATACGACTTAAAAAATTTAAACTCAAATATCAGTACTCGTTTCATCAAGTCATGCCTTAAGTTTCTGGCAACACCAGCCAAACAAAACCTCTATAGCACACTGCGACGTGTTCGCAAACGCAAATCTGCAAATTCAATTAAAGGGTACGCATTTTTTGGACACAGCAGCGGGCGTCTGACACCCCTTGCCGGGGAGCATTGGAAAATTTCTCTCCAAAATTGAAGATATTTCGTGCTTCTCCCTCGGGGCTACTCGTTCCTCGACACTTATGGTCGTACTGGTGTGCAAGGTTTTTACATAAAGTCCGCACGTATAGGTATCGATCGTGGGCGGCCGGACAAGGGGTGTACGCAGATGACGGCCCCTGCGCCTGCCCCCCCCCTGCCCCCTTTCATTATGTAAGTGCGTAACGCGTGCTTGCCCGGACCTGATTACGAAGCCCTCTTTTTTAACTGACCCCCTTAGTCGTAGCGATTAAACTTAATTTGAGAGTGTCCTGTGCGATTTACACTGGGCTAAGGCTGTCTTGCGTTTGTGATCCGAATTAGGATTCGTTTGGATGTGCTGTGAATGGTAATTATTTAACAGCTGAGTAGTTTTTGAAATATCTCATTTTTGTCTTCATTTAAGGAAATTTGTTATTTGAATAAAATGTGGACATTCCGATTCCGGGGGTAATATATATATATAAATAAGGGGTCAATGTACCCATCACGAAAAGTTAAGCGCTGAAGCAAAAAAATTTTTCGTGAATTTAGAAAAGTAATATTAGAAGGTACATACTCGTAAGGTACATTATAACTCTTTGACTAAAACAGTGCGTTCGATGTTTATTATACAATAATCTTCTTTTAGCATATCAAGAAAGGCATCAGACATAGCCATACAATATTCTCTATTTGTCAATAATTTTATACTTAAAAGGCTTTTTTTTATAATTCAGATAAAAGAAAGAAGGTTAATTTAGCGAACATTCCTCCCTTTAAGAAATTGCTTAAACAAGTAATTATCAAAAAAACAAAAAACCTCAACTGCGTGATACAACAGCAGTACTTACCTGTGCCTAGGCACTTACTGTCTTCCTGTGGCCTAGGTAAGACGCAACCGGGAAAGCGCTTGGCGAATCGATGTTATATGTTGTTTTTTATAGCATTTCTCATTTCAAATTTCATTTAAACACATAATTTGTATATATTTTTGTTATTTAATTTGAAACCTCACTCGATTGGTTTGAAAAGATTTTTATGCCGTGCAATTTGGCACCAAAAATCCATCATTTTGATTTATAATAATTGTAATATAGCCTATGACACCCTAATGGTTAAGACGAATCTAACTACGTATAATTTATCAAAATTGGTTTAGCCGTTCAGTAATTACGAGGAAACATAGAATAACAATCGTTGTTTTTTAGCATTTCTCATTCCAAATTTCATTTAAAACTATATATTGTATATATTTTTGTAATCCTTGAAACAATCCTTTAATTTGTATTGTTTTTGAAAAGAAAAGATTTTTTTATGCCGCACAATTTAGCGCCAAAAATCCGCCATTTTGATTTCCAATAATTTTAATATAGCCTATGTCACTCGAGTGGTTAAGACAGAACTAACCATGTATAATTTAGTAAAATCGGTTTGGTCGTTTAGTAGTTACGAGGGAACATAGAATTATTAGGGACAAATATACCTACAGGTCATCACCACATAACCATCCTTCTCGGCTTTTCCGCAGTCTGGTAAAAACATTAAAGTATGGAATAATTACTTAGCAAAAGTAGGTAGGTTCACATGTAGAACAAAATTTGATCGCCCTAAAAATAAGTACCTATCTCAAATACCTGAAACAAATCGTGTCGACAGTCGAGTTCGAAATCCCTACGGAGCATTGTTTCCACTGGACGATTCTTAAAAGAGCTTGAAAACTTCTGAGCAGAGATGAAAAGGGGTATCTGAATTAAGTATTCTAAAAGAGGAATTGTACAAGAAAAGCAAAGTCTTGTTTTAAACGGGATGGAAGCTTATATAGAACTTTTCCAATGATCGGACAAGGCGGAATTTTTCAATATAGATGTTTGGCGCATCTTCTATCATTTATATTTTATTATTTGGAACAGAAGTGGCGTAGAGATCATGTTATTTTAAGTGTTGTGTACGAGTATTGAGAAAGAAATGTTCAGATGTTTGGGCGTTGGAAGGATGGACGAAGGGAGAATTACTAAAAAGGTTTTTGAAGGAAATGTGAGTAGAAGAGTAGGTCAGGGTCACCCACTTTTGGAAACAGGCGTGATATTTAAGTAGGTATGTATGTATTATTAGTACTCTGTTATAATTTTTTTAAAGGGTATGTATTATTAGTATTCTGTTATGTTTTTTTTAGGTTCTTAGTTAAACCACAGAATACAGTAAGAGTAAACAGAACGGAATCTCCTATGGTACGCGCAATATGCGTCCCCGTTCCCCGCACCCGCACCTCCCCCCGGTTCTTGACGGCCAACATGAGTCATCGAGGCGAAAACGGGGGAGAGGTGCGGGGACGGGGAACGGGGACGCATATTGCGCGTACCTTAGGAGATTCCGGCCTGTGGTTAAACTAAAATAAAAAAAATATATGTCTAGATGGTGATCATATGGTATGGTGACAAAAGTTGAACTATCTTAGTTTCAAATATAAGTAGCTTTTCTAAGTGACTTTTACCTAGTCGGTAATACTAGCAATTACTGGAACATAACAAAACAAAGTAAAGTTGTCTTTCTTTTTTGTGCAGGTACTTATTTAATTGATAAAATACGTTTAAAATGCCCCCAAAAAAGTGATTTTTTTAATTTCGAGTATATTTTTAGTCCTCTCGAAAAAATCTATAATAAAATAAGCAACACTTATTTTCTATAATTAAGTTTAATGTAAGGGAAATGAAAGACTGATTAATATTCGTAATATACTTTAAAAATTCTAACTGATATAAATACATTGTTATTAAAGAAAATGTGGTATCAACTACTGGTACATTTACCTTATTAGGATACGAGGCCGTATTAATTGATTCGGAGTATAGAAGTCAGACAAGGGAATAGATACTCGTTAACCTAAATATCTTTTGTAAATAGGAGATAAGATAGTGGTGTAAAATAAATTGGTGCTCATACAATTTACTGTGCAGTTAATTGTATGTTACTATTGGAAGTGATTTATATTCTTCCATGGGAGGAAAATAAAACTTAGAATGTACCAGCTGCTTCTCTTCCTGTGCAGATCGTAAAAGCCTATTGAAGGAATAGGTGAAAATGCGAATCATGATAGGTGATGAATGATGATATGTGATGCGGCTTGCAAACCGTAATTTTGATTCCTTTTTCCATCTTCTCGCCCACCATCACGCTAAAAGTGGCCTTTTAGGTCTTCCAGCATTGGGCTCTGTCAGTTTAGAGCTGCTTTGACTGCCCTATTAGGGATCAAGACGTGTTTTGTATCGTATATTGTGATTTCTATAGTTCATTATGGAAAGTTAAAATTATAAAAGTTAAAAATTGAAAATTTAAACAGATAGCAGGGACTCGCCAGTAAAGTTTTTATAATCCTGTATCTTTTATATTAAGTACTTTTGAAATGCAAAGTTATTCATTAAATAAATATACACACTTTTCCATTAAAATGCAAAGTTCAGTCAGTATATACAAAATTTGCCCTTAAAATACAAAGTTAATTAGTAAGAACTTATATTTTCAAAATTTGCCTTTAAACGCAAAGTTATTCAGTAAGTAGTTATATTTTCAAAATTTTCCCTTAAAACGCAAAGATATTCAGTAAGTACTTACGAGTATAATTTACAAAATTTGCCTTTAAAAAACAAAGGTATTCAGTAAGTACTTATAATTTACAGCATTCGCCTATAAATATTTTGCACTTGGTTAAAATGCATCTTAAATTAACTTAAATTTCTATAAAAGTTGAAGACGACTCCACGGTTTTGCCCTCCGTATCGGCCATCTGAGCGAGCCCGGAGTTGGCGCACAGTCAGTCAGTAGATAGGTACCTCTATATTACTCACGTAAAGTTTTAAGCTTTTTTTTTTTAAGTAAGTAGGTATGAGCGTTATATAACGTCTAAACGATTTTAAGGGTGGATTCAGCCCATTACACTAAACAAATTTCCCCAAGGAACATAATATATCGAAACATGAAAAATATTTTTTGGCTTTTAACAAACTCGGATCAGCTGATCGGTTAACTTGCACAGGAGATCAAAAAAAATTTTAATATTTCGATATATGGCGAAAATTGTTAATTATCATGGACTGATTTCGCTCTTAAGGCCCTATTAGGTCAGTTCAGAGCCAAGAATAGCGTGTTTTTGAAAAATCACTGTATATAAACTACTACAGTTTATTTCTCAAAAGTTTTAATTCAAAATAGGAATCGTAAGGCTTTTCTACAGACATCCATAATAGCCAAAATACGATTAAGCATTTTTGGCTTGATAGAAAAAAATCATTTGACAATGTGTGTCTTCTTTTATACATCTTGATATTTCTTTTGTAATCAAATGTAAGGTTTACATAAAGATTAAATTAAATAAAACTAGATAACAAATTTCTACTTGATTGGTTGAAATAGATTTGTAATATTTCTTGAGTCTTTATTTCTTGCTACTTCTCTCCTATAAAATTTTTTTAATGTGTTGGCTGATTGCCAATTTCCCCTGGCTAGGATTTCGTTCAGGGGTTGATTTTCTAACCAGCTTTTTGAAGCTACCGCTGAGCGGATGCTCCCTGGCGTGGCTAATATACCACATTCTTTAAACAAGCTTTTGATCCAGCCTGCTATTACCGTTCGAGAGGCGGGTTTAGCCGTTCCTCGAATATTAACGAACAGATTGTTAGAATTTGAATCTCTTCTCCTGTCCTTTAATAGGTCTATAGTTCTTTCGATCCAGAACACTGGGTTCAGGTTTACGTTTTCGGAGTTTAACAATAATTTCCAGCCAGATTGCCTATAATTGCTAGTATCAGATTTTGAACCAAATTGGGGCCAGAGTATTATGCTATCATCTGCTTTAATGCAGTGATCTGCATCTACCCTGAGTAGGGTCAGATCGTGTATACGTCTGCCAGAGCAAATTAGTAGTAAGATCGCTGTATGTCGCGATGTCTGAAATGGGTTATTAATATCGACTTTTTGATTGGTTAAGAAAGTGGTAAGTATACTAATGTCCCATACTAGTGGTTTAGAAGGTTTGGGGTATCTTAGAGCTATCGCTTTCAAAATGTGTTTTAAGAGTACATGAGAGCTCAGTTTACTTGAAGATTCTGCACTACATAACGTAGAAACTACGGATTTATGCAACAGAATTGTATTGTATGATAATTTATCAATTATGCATATGTCAGATTGGGCAAGTTGCGATCCCGTAGGATTTTTTGAAATTACTTTATGCCTATCACACCAAGACATCCAGCGTTTCCATGCAACTTCGTAAGTTCTCAACGTAGATTTTCGCCAGGAGATTTTCAGTAATGATCGCTGTTTAGTATTCCACGTTTCTATCTCTTCTGTCCACCCCCACATTTCCATACCTCGAGGGTTATCTTCTCCACTTCCGGGGGCGGGAGTCCTGTTGAGGTATCGATCAGATATCTTTGGGGGTGTTTCAGTGTTAGTGGTGCTGCGAGTGCCCGGGCTCGGAGGTCTGGTCGCCAAAACACTCTTTCCCAACGAGGTACTACTATTAGAAATATTCCTGTCGACTGATTTAGATGGGCTAGGACTTTGGGAACTAGAAAAGGTGGTGGAAACACCCACGCCAGTGGATAGTGCCATGGAATGCTGAATGCGTCGTGAAATAGGGCTTGCGAGTCCCTCGTATCTAGTGTTACATAGTTGTCAACTACGTGAGCTGTCTCTGATGCAAAAAGATCTATAATGGGATGTCCCCATTTCATAAATACTTTTTCTAGACCGGCCGGGAGTAGATGCCACTCTGGAGGATGACACAGACGAGACAAATGATCAGCATGATTGTTGAATCTGCCCGGTAGGTGGTGAATACTGAAATGAATTTGATATTGATCTAATAGATTGAGGATTTGGTATGTAATTTCCATTAATTCCATTGATCTCTTCCCCCCCTCCTTCTTTAGATGAGCAACTGCTGTTTTGTTGTCGCACTGTATCAGAATTGAGCTGTTTTGTAATACGTGAGCTTTGTTCTGAAGTGCGTGGAGTATAGCCAACATTTCTTTTTGATTGCAGTGCAGTGTTTGTTCTTGAACGGATCAAGTGCCCCATAGGACTAGGTTGTTTAGTTGGGCGCCCCAGGCGTGGTTTGAGGCATCTGTGGTCAAGAAATTGGCTGGAGGAGGGTAATGTAGCGGCGACGGTAGGTGACATTTTTGAATCCACCATTGTAGCTCGCTTATGACATTGTGTGGAAGTAAACAAGTTTTCAGTGGTAGTTTCGGTAGTGAGTTCATGAAGTACCAGCTATCGATGATTGAGTCGCCCCCATGGGACAGCAAAGCTGGCAAAGTTTAACAGTCCTACTAGTTTCTGAATATCTTTTAGTGTTACTTCCGTTTGTCTGAGAATTTGACTTGTCTTTTCGATTATTGTAGTAATTTTCTCGTCTGGTAGTGTCTTTAAGTTGTCCCACGTGTTCCACAGTATTTCTAGATATGTTATGCTCTTTTGTGGATTGAGTACAGATTTTTGAAAATTTATTTTCCATCCTAATTTTTGTAATGTTTGTCCTGTAATTTGAACATACTGGCGCAATGTTTGTAAATTTTGATGAATAATCAAAAAATCGTCCAGGTACACTAGGATTCTCTTGTTCTCGTAGTATCTGAGCTATCCAATTTGTTAACATAGATAAAGTTTTTGAAGCTGTACTGAGTCCGAATGGCAGACACGTCATCTCCAGTAGTCAAGAACTACACGAGGCGTAGGAAGCGCCTGTGAGTTTCTTTTATTCTCAGGCGGAAGTAGGCTTGAGACAGGTCTATTTTGCACATCAAGTCGCGAGGTTGTAGGTAGTCTGGGATACGATGTATGTTTATCAAGTGAAATGGTTCTGTCAAAACATATTCGTTTAGTGCTTTGAGATTGAAAACCGGCCGGGCTGACCCGTCTGGTTTTGGTCTTAGGAACATGGGAGATATGAAGCTGGCCGTAAGCAGAGCTGCTTTTAAAATGCCCTGTGATTTCATTTCTTGGATAGTGATTGACATTTCTTTTGATGTTGGAGTGTGGAACGGGCCTTTGATTACATTTGGATAAACGAGGGGAGGTTTTTGATTGAACGGTATGTGACATCCCTGAATTAGTTTCAATATTATGTTTGGTGCTCCCATATCCCTCCAATGCGACTGGTAATGTACTAGCTGACCTGCCTCGAACCGTTGCGAGTAATTTTTTATACTTCTGGTTTCCTCTGGAGGAAGTCTTTGATCCACGGCCCTGTGGACCCCCACGTCCGTCTCGAAATATCGTCGAGCATCCGTGATCGACGATCCAGGCCTTCGTTCGCACTCGACGAATATTTCACTGTTTTATTTATTACTTTTTTTGTATGATATCCAATGATATCTAAAAAAAATGTGTAGCGAAATTAACTAGTAATATAGATTATACATTTTTTGGTATAATTTTCATATAATATATTTGTTAAAGTATTTTGGTTTAAAAACAAATAACTGAACCTATTTTGATAAGAAGATATGGGACCAATCTGAAAAAAAAATCCAAATCGGTAGGCTATATACTTAAGTGTCTACACTCAGTATGACGAAGTTCAGCGGCTGAAGTTCCGCAAAAGCACGAGTGTAATATTATTTGCATTATTAGCAACACATTATTCGGAACTTCCGACGCGTTTTGGCTGAATCGGAACTTCCGCCTGGCGCGGAACGGGAGACCTATTTTGAATGCGAAAGTCATAGAACTAATGAGCGTTTTTACAGTACTGGCACGGTGGCATCAGCGGCGGGTAAAAATGTATGAAATTATATGGCATGCTTTTCCATTTGCAAACAGCGGCGACCGTGTGCGTGCACGCAGTAGTTGCCTCGTCACTTTCAGTGCGGATGTTTTATACTTTATTTTCTAATAAATAATCATGTATGTATATGGATATTCACAATATGTACTTTAAAAAGTCTGAACCTTTTTGATGAAGTTTTCATTATTTTTTTCATGCTGGTCTGGCAGATAAGGGAAACTTAGAATGCCTGCTTCCAATGCCTGCTTCCTGCTGAATCCGTATTTATTCACTAATAGATACGAGTGATATCCCAGGAAAGTTTGCGGGTATAATCTATTCATACGTAGAACATTTAAACAAACAACTGTATTCAATCAATTCTTCAATCCATCGAAAGTGATATAGTTAGTAAACATGACGATGTAATATGACGAAATGTCTAGATAATTGGCACAGTCCATATGTGTATGGGCTAACCACACACACAGAGCTAAGTTAAGCTGAGTTGAGCTGGAGGAAGCTAGCTAGGCGGGAGGAACTCCAGAAGAGTAAATAACCAAATCCATCAAGTGATTTCTTTACACTAGATTTATTGTTCTCACCTAAACGCTAAGATTACTTTTCTATTTACGTAATGACATAGTTTACTTAATCGAAGGTTGCTTATAAAAACGTACGTGCCTAGTTAGAATGTAGGTTAAATTAGTGCTACATATATAGGTATGAATTGCTTGCTACAATGTATGAGATGATACTCATACAATATGTGTGTTATAGGTTGGTTATAGGTCAACATTTTGATTAGTGATTAGTGCGAGCGTATACATTTTTTACTCGCACTCGCAGAAAATGTATAACCTCGCACTAATCACTAATCAAAGTTTAAACGGGGCCTAATTACTAATCAAAGTGTAAACGGGGCGTTATAGCCGGTTCAGTTGCACATATATAAGCCACGACACGACATCTGCGGCGTCATTTGCTCGCTGGCTTGCTGCTCTTTCAATCGTGCGCAAATCATCCTGCCATCAGCACGACAATTGTAAGTACTCATTCTAATTTATCAAGTAGGTTTCCTTTGATAGTTTTAGCAATTATTTTGTATTATTTGCGAACAAAAACACGTTAATGGCAATGACTGCAGTTCATGGTTATGTAGTATAGTGACGCCATTGATTTCATTGGCCGGTTTGCCGGTAGGTGTAGACTCAATTGCCTCGTGGCCTCATGATAGCATTTCTTAATTATTTTAATGATTAGATCGCTTATTCATGCGTGTATTTAGTTATTTTTTTGTTGTTTTTTTTTATATTGGCTCGTGAATTCCCCTAGTATTAGGTCGCGATCTATATCCGCGTGTTTAGCAAATTTCTTGCAGAAACCGGCTGCAAATTGTCTGGACTTGGAAGTAATCTAGACACTCAAAACAGTAATAAATTAGGTTCAAATTAGAAAGCACGTGGTGGTAAAATAGCGGTAGTTTAGGAAATTGTAAAGGGAAGCTCTGTTTACATATTTTTATTATGTGGATGGGTTTATATTAGTAAAAGAACCTTGTATTTATGATATTTTTGCTTTTCTTCATATTTTTCCTTGTGTTTCTAGTAAGCGTCCCTTTTTTTTTTTGGGGGGTAGTTTGAAAATAATTGTAAATGTATGATGGTATCGTGAATAATTTAACCACATTTAAGTCAGACAATATTCCATTGCGTTTTTATCCGCATTAGGATTTTAGCAAGTAATCGAACGTTAATTTACTTACCTGGCGACGACCAACCATGCATCCGCCATGCAATTAATTTAGGATTCTTTTGTAACTATTCATATACAATAGGGATGCTATGTACAAATAACAGGTAAAAGAAGGGGAGAAGCAATATTTTAGCATTGTTGACCATAATCAATAAAAATCTGCCTTCTTAAATCTGTCATATAAGTAGTAAGTGCATACTTACTACCTATATGACCGATTTAACTAATTTAAGAAGTGCAGACTTTTAATGCAATCGATAGAATAAAACAGTGCTCCTTACATCAGTAGCGTTATAATATATACGAGGCAGATTTTGTTCAGTTGATTTTGGGGGTAGTCAGAAAAAATGCTTTAATTAAAATCGGTTGCAGTTGGTGACGTGTCATCACCTTCTTTGTATTACTGTTTGTAACAATGATTATGTAGGTAATATATTTTTCTTCCAACTACGCTGCCATTCTATCATAACTGCACTACATATGCAGCACAAAGCGGAACTTTGCCGCTTTGCAAGAAGTGAACTCTTGCAGACAATTGCTTTGCATGCAGCTGGAAGTCAAGCTTATCTATTATAAAACTAGCCTAGATATAAGATGCGTACAGTTTATTTTTTGTTTTTTCGTGTGTGTAAGTGGCCAATTGGTGTCAGATTTTTCAAGCTGCCTAAAGGCATCTGACATAGCTTGACGACTGCCATACAATGACAGCCGGGACCAACGCTTTACGTGCCTTCTGAAGCACGGAGCGAAGAGCTCGAAAAATTTTTGTACCACACGTGGTCTCCCTTCCAAGTACGGACCACGCCCGGGGTTGCTTAACATTTGAGATCGCTAGCAATGCGTACACCCACCGGGCCAGCGAGCTCCTCAAATGCGTTCAGTTGGCCAGCCTGACGGACGTATGGAGTTATACAGAGTGCTTGTGAGGAGATGTATGCAATAGCTTACCTAATAATTTTAAATAAGCTTTCGTTGCAGTAGTTGAAAGAAAAGCAGATTATGCACCTCGCATTAAGGCCGTACCTGAATTTTCCGGGGTCCAATGCTGCCCCCATTTTAAATAAATCATTTTAAAGAAAACGGAGACATCATTTAAAATTTTGCTACTACCAAGTCCAAGACAAACCTTCAAAGTATTTTATGAACTACTGTTTACAGTTTAAAGCGAGAACGTTAAACTTTACTACGAACTTTTGCGAAAAACGGCCACTTTTGACAAATGTGCGTAGTAAAGCTTAACGTTCTCATGATAAACTGTAAACAGTAGTTCATAAAATACTTTGAAGGATTATCTAGGACTTGGTAGTAGCAAAATTTAAAATGATGTCTCCGTTTTCTTTGAAATTATTTATTTTAAATGGGGGCAGAACTGGACCCCGGAAAATTCAGGTACGGCCTTAAGTAATTTATATTGCACTCGTGCTCGGTGCAACAATCTACTATTCCATTGCCCTTTTAAACTTTTTACTGCTTTTTTACACTGCCTTCTATTCATGCGACCTGGCAATACATTTGTGCAAATATTTTTACAACCAGTCGCCGCCTAGGTAATGAAGTAGTAGCACAAGATGTTGTCACCTCTTACCTACAACGTGGTGGACTGATCCTCTACACCACCACAAATCCACCAAAAACCACAAGGGATAGTAATAGTACCTAATATTTTCCTATGAATAGTCTAAAATTTGTATTTTTATTTTCAACAGTGTAACAACAATGGACCTGATGAAAATAAAGTCCATTCTCATTGCTGACGGCGTTGGTGCCAGCTCATACATTTGGCAAATTTTTGAATCGCATGGAATCGCCGTCACGAACAAGCCGCATATCTCTAAGGAGGACCTCTAAAGAAATAACGGTAAGAACATTTCTTATTTTCTAAAATATGAAAAAAATTACAATAAATTAAATCTAAAATATTATAACGACAAAAAATGAAACTCACCACCGTCAACAACATTTTTTGTATATATTTTTTGAACAGCTGGAATGTATTTATGTAGATCTTTAGTAAGGATTGGACAGAATCACCTTCTTTTTTCCCCAGACTACTTTAGTTTTCTTTGACTTTTACAAAATCTAGCTACATTCTCTTATTTATCGAATTTACCTTCTTCTTTTTTCATTCTATTCACTAGGGCACAAATAACCTGTTCCTTTTAATTTGCTGTGTATGTATGGATGTTTGTTCCGCTTTTACGCCAAAACGGCTGAACGGATTGGAATGAAATTTGGCATAAAGATAGCTTATTAACTGGATTTACCTTTCCCATGAAAATGTTAGGTTCTCGTGGGATTGTCAAAAATTTGGTCCTACCCTGGACTTCCACAAATAATTAAAACCAAAACCAGCTGTCAATCCAGCTGTTCTCACGTTTTAGTGAGACAAACGAACAGCAATTCATACCTTCTTCTTCGTTTAAGCACATTCCCAGTTGCATCCTCAGCTGTGCTCAATTGGAGCCCGGGGTTCGCTTTCCCGCTTTTTCTTCTCCAAATGTAATATGCATGTCAATGGTCACCCAAGGATGCCAAAGACCTTGTAAAATGGAGAAGAAATAGCCGGAACACTTTCAATTATTTGACTATAGTTTTACAACCGACCGCCTGCCTGACGTCAACCCTCTTTAGGAATGTATTTGTGCGAAAAATTTTACAACCGGCCGCCGCCCGACGTTAACCCTCCTTGGCAATTGTAGCATGAAATGTTTGTTCTTAGTCATTTAGTCGCCTCTTACGACATCCACAGGAAGAGATGGAGTGGTCCTACTCTAACCCGGAACCACACTGGTACAGGACAGGGAACAGCAATTCCTATTTGTATATACTCGTATATGTATATATTTAGGATTATTTATATATATATAGATATAGATAAATAATCCTAAATAGGTGCAAATAAAAAATGTGGAATGCATTGGCTGCTTTTCCTCCTGTGCAGGTCGTAAGAGGTCGTACACTATGTTGAAAAATCTTCCTGATGTTGAAATTTTTTTGACTTACATTTTTTTACTTTTGCTCAGAACTATGAGGCCCTGGTGGTAGGGTCAGCGTCGCAGGTCACCAAGTATGTGCTGGACGCTAGCTCCAAGCTAAAGGTGGTGGCCATCACCAGCGCCGGCATCGACAAAATCATCGGTGACATCGGTGAGAATCAAAATACATTGTTTAATCCATAGCAAACATCGTCTTGTTACCCGACTGCGCCAGAAGAAGCGTTATGTTTATCGAGTGTATGTATGTATGTTAATTTCTTTGGCACACTCTGCAGCCCAAACGGCTTTGTAGATTTTAGCTTGAGAGGTGTCATTAGATTCGTCTTAATTGTGAAAGTGACACTGTGTATATGGGTATACAACGTGGAAGGGACATACCTGTAATAAATCGAACTACGGTCTAGACTAGATCATTATAGTGTAATGAAATTAAAATAATAGCCGAAAAACAAAAAAAAAATTCAGCATTTCCATACCAAAGTGTGCGTCCGGGCGGTTTGTATATGGGAATGTCAATTTTTTTTTGGTTTCTTGGCTGTTAATTTTATTTCATTATACTTTAGTGATCTAGTATAGGTAGCCCGTGGTTCGATTTATTACGGGTATGCCCCTTCCACTTTGTATAAATTCTCGATGCAGATCCATTTTTAAATTTTAAAATATTTAAAATGTTTTAAGTTCTCATGAAATTTTATGAGCAGGTTCGATAATTATATATTATAAAATTTTATGTCAATTCAGCTTTTGAAAATTTTGCAAAAATACTGAGATATGATTTTCTTGAAGTTAAAACCCACCTTCGCAATTTTGAAAAATTTCTAAAAGCTGAATCGACACAAAATTCTTTATAATTCGAACCTGCTTATAAAATTTCATGAGAATTGGTTGATAAGAACAAACCGACTGACCGACATATTGACGTATCTCTAAAATGAGACGCTTCGCTCGCTCGATCAAAAAATGACCATGCCCATTTATTTTCAGGTGCACTCACAAAAGAAGCTTAGGTGCGAGTGGGACAAGGGATTGCAGAGCAGCCGGTGAATCTGGTGAAGCTAGGCACGTATAGCATGCCCCTCGCAGCGGTGACCAAGGTTCTCAAGAAGTAAACCGTCAACCCCCTTAGGCCGTGTTCACACGAGCGCGAAATTAACTAACTTAGGGATAAAAGCGTGATAGTGTATGTATAGAGGTGGTTACCCGTGTGGTTCCGGGTTAGAATAGGACCACTCCATCTCTTCCTGTGGATGTCGTAAGAGGCGACTAAAGGACTAAGCACAAGCATCGCTCCCTCTTTGGAAACATTGGAATTAAATGCTTAACTATTGTAATATAAAGTTTAAAATATCTCGATATAAAATAGGTGACGCGGACTCTGCTCGTGCTGTGCGATCGCGACGCGTGCGCGATGCTGTTACTACACGACCGCTGAGCGAGCGCGCGTATTTTAATCGAGATATTTTAAACTTTATATAACAATAGATAAGCATTTAAGGCCGTACCTAAATTTTCCGGGGTCCAGTGCTGCCCCCATTTAAAATAAATCATTTCCAAGAAAACGGAGACATTATTTAAAATTTTGCAACTACCAAGTCCTAGATAACCCTTTAAAGTATTTTATGAACTACTGTTTACAGTTTATAATGAGAACGTTAAGCTTTACTACGCACATTAGCCAAAAGTTGCCGATTTTCGCAATTGTGCGTAGTAAAGCTTAACGTTCTCACTTAAAATTGTAAACAGTAGTTCATAGAATACTTTGAAGGGTTATCTAGGACTTGGTAGTTGCAAAATTTTAAATGATGTCTCCGTTTTCTTTGAAATGATTTATTTTAAATGGGGGCAGCACTGGACCCTGGAAAATTCAGGTACGGCCTTAATCCCAATGTTTCTAAAGAGGGAGCGATGCATGTATAGAGATGGCTACCCGTGTGGTTCCGGGTTAGAATAGGACCACTCCATCTCTTCCTGTGGATGTCGTAAGAGGCGACTAAAGGACTAAGCACAAGCATCGCTCCCTCTTTAGAAACATTGGAATTAAATGCTTAACTATTGTAATATAAACTTTAAGATATCTCGATATAAAATAGGCGACGCGGACTCTGCTCGTGCTGTGCGATCGCGACGCGTGCGCGACACTGCTACTACGCGACCGCAGAGCGAGCGCGCGTATTTTATATCGAGATATTTTAATCTTTATATTACAATAGATAAGCATCTAATTCAAATGTTTCTAAAGATGGAGCGATGCTTACGCGACGTGCGCGCTGTGTCGCGCCGAAAGAAATCACCTTTTTTTCTATTTAGTGTTTCTGTTGAAAATTTCCATCGTATTTCGTTCCATACTTTTTTTTTGTTTTAAGTTAGTAAACATTTTTTATTTTAGTTTACTTTTGTTATTAGGTATTAAGATTGTGCACCCAGTTGTTTCTGCTCTGTCATACTTTTTTGTTGTCGTGAAAAAGAACTACTTCCAAATATAATTAAAATAAATAGGTAATTAAGGCATTGAGGCCTACAGCGCCGCAAGTAAAAACAAGTGTGTAGTACACAACACATTTTTGTTTTACATGTCTCTCTTTCTTCTGCCAACTTCTTAACAGTACATGGAAGTATTTCTTTATCCAAGAAAAAATATCCGACTATTTTTGCCTTATTATATATGAGCAAGTTTTCACTTCACATTCACTTTGTCGTGCCCTACCTTATTGATTATTATTAATTTATATGCATGGTGTAAGTTTTATCTCTTTTGTAATATAGAGGTAGTTTTCCTGACAATCTTCACGTTATGTGATAGATCATAGATATATAAGTCATAGATCGCATGTTTTTTTTCTTTAGTTTTTAATCTTAAGCTTTTTATAATAAATCGCCGTATAATTGAAGTTCATAGGTAATAAATAGTAAGTAACATTTATTTACAAATTGATTCATAAGGACATTCATGAATAAATTTGTACGTCATTTCAAATTTGGACCATATTTTAAGTTTTGTTTCAGATTTTTTTCTTTAGGTATCGATTTTAGCTTTAGGTATCTCACACACGCTCACAGCTTTTTACTTTACATTTCATGTACATTTTTTCCTCACTTAATTGATTTTAGTTATCATTACACATAAAAGTTATTTATCTGTCTTGTTTAATATTAAACATGTAATATTAAAAAAGGTAGATAAATTTTAGTTGTTAGTAGTTATTAATCTAGTTATTATCTATTAGTTAGTAATCTTACACGCAAGATTTTTTTCCCTTACAAATTAATTAGTTTGTGTGTCGCGTACTCTTCATTCATTCTTTACGATTTCTTTCCTTACGAAACCGATTTTAGCTTTAGGTATGTCTCACTCGTCTTTCATACAGCTCATTTTGTAATCTTTACACGTATAAGTCATAGATCGCCTGTTCTTTTTTAATCTTAAGTTTTTCATAATAAATCGCCGTATAATTGAAGTATATAGGTAATAAAAAGTAAGTTTTTTAAAATGTTTTTTCTTTGACGGTGTATTTTTTGTAAGTACTATTAAGTTTTTGATTAATTTTGTAATAATTAAAACCTAAACTGAGTAAGCATATTTTGTTTTTTTTTTAATACCTAGCTTTTAGCTTTCTTTCCTTTCTGTTGTTTCTAAATCTAATTAAGTGTCCAAAAGTGGTCCAGACATCCTGATGTCAGAATGTCTAGCCACTTCTTTAGTCATTTTTTCACAGTTAATCGAAGTACCAGTTTGAAATACCATGAACGTATTAATTATAACTTAAAGTGGTGAAGAAATACTTTTCTTTTGTCCTATTTTGCTATTTTGAAATTTTTACACCTCTCAATTTCTCCTAAATACATTGGTCGTGCTAGCAAAATTCCTTCCGAGCACGACCACGCTAAAATTTCACTAGCAAAGAAGTTGATGAAACAGGAACAGTCGTTCAATTTTACTCCTCCTTCATTATTAGTGAATGGGCGTAAAACGATAAGAGAAAACATTTTCTGCCTATATACGACTTTAAGGAGATTCTCACATTGCCCCGCACTACGTAGCGTAGCGCGTGAATGCGTGTTCTAACGTTGCTTGTAAGTACATATCTCCGTTTGTATAGAAAACACGCATAGTCACACAGAAAATGCATCCAGAAAACGCAACATGCAGTGATGCGTGGCAGTGTGATAATCGCCTAACTTGACACTAGATGGCGTTAAATGCAATAAGTAATTATAAAAAAACAAAAACCCGACTTCGTGACGTGATACAGCAGTATACCTACCTAGAATGCAACCGAGAACACACGCTTGGACGAGATACGTTGTAGGTATATATTTTTGTAATCCTTTAGTTTAGGTTTCTTCCCATTAGTGGTCATTCCGAAACGCTAGTGCATTTGCACTAAATATAAATTAAAAAGAATGATAATATTTATCCTTCATATTTTTTTATATTTATTTATTATTTTTTTATTTAAGTATTTACACAATACATTTAATACATTAATGTTTAGTCCATTTACAATGCCATCATAATCTTTTTTGAGATTTACCGTGCATCGGAATTGCCATGTTAATTTGCGATTGTACATATATTATAAACACTATATAAAAAATAATAAAACTAAGATATTTTACACCACAAACAAACCTAAATGATATGCATTACAACAACTGAGGTGTTATTATAAAACCCTTTTTGTTGACGACGCCCGGTGCCGGTGATTTAAAAGTAGGTACTTCAACATCTTATCTTATCTTATCTTGCATTGGGGTCCACGATGGGAAGCACGTCGAACCTTTGGGTTATATTGTACTTACCCCCTTGCCTTACTCACCCGCCTCGGGATTTCTGAATAAGGACTGCATAAGCTTCAGAATATCACCTGGTGCGTAGTGCCTGTAGTCCTCTAGCTTAGGATATGCTGATCCGAAGAGGTCCATGCGCTTACCAGCCATCGAGTCGCAGCTACACATGATGTGTCTCATTGTCTCCTCTGAATCCTCACATGCCCGACATTTTGGGCTATCAACAAGTCTCATTTTAAAGAGATGACTGCGATTGTGGTAGTGTCCAGTCAATGCTCCCAATAGAGTTCTTGCCTGTTTTCTGTTAAATTTATTTAACCGTTTGTACCACTTGGCAAAATTCTCGCCGAGTGTCTCTTTGGAGTGGGTGTGTCCACATATATCACTCCATTCAGCCTTGTGTCTCATGCTGACATAGGCGTTTATGGCATTAGTAACCATACTTCAACATACTTTATAAATTTAAATTCAATTCAATTCAATTCAAAATATCTTTATTATCATAGGATATTTATAATATCTCTTAATAATAGTCACTTTGTTTTGTTTTGCACAAATGTTGACGTCAAATCGTTACTTAAAGCTAAGTTTACGCCGCTTCCTAGGCGCAAGTGCAGAAGAAGCGGCAACAAACTGCACTGCACGTTTTCTCCAAAGACGTCAACTAACAAACTAAAAACTTAAAATTAGTTATATAGATGGACAGAGATTACATTGTTTATTATGTCATAATTAAATTGAATTATAAGAATTACGAAATTTAAAATAATGTCAATTTGTAAATTTAGTATGTACCAATGTACCTAAATTATGACATGTCTAAGTATACAAACCTTTAAGAGGGACCCGCGCCAAGCTCAAGCCAGACCTTTTTGTCTTTAAGATAGTCATCGGTCCTATAATAAGCCTTCTCATAAAATAAAAATCAAATCAAATAAAATAAAAATTTACAAGTAAATAATAAAGAGACTATAACGCCTCACCACAAGTACGGCTAGTATTAAAAGTAGTATCTGTGCCACAAGGTAGCAGACTTTCTTTTCTAAGTTGGAAAATGGTCTTTCTCAAATAGTCCTGGGTCCCCAAATGTCTTGGGTGTGTGTGTAGGTACCTACTTTACGAGTAAATATGTATTTATCATAAAAAAATTGTATCGTTGAATATTAGAATCCCATAACACAAGTTTAAACTTACTTTGGGGCTAGCTCATTCAGTGTGATTTGTCCTTATAATAATAATAGGTAGGTAGGTAGGTAGGCTTACTTTACATGTAAGTATTTTATTGTAAACTATACACCTAGGTACCTACCTAACCTTGTTAAGGATTAGCAGTTAGTTGTATGCGGCTTGTTGATTATAAGTACATTGTATGTAGTATACATTTTTACATACTGTAGTGCCATTTTCAAAACGTTGAGTCACTAAATGAATGGTTTTTTGTTACAAAAACCACGATTCTTTACTTTTTTAATAAGTTCTAAAGAGATCGAACTACATTGTTTCGAGATCCTTGCGACCTCTGTGGAGCCACTCTGACACTAAGGATTACGTATTTGATTGCTTGTTTACAAATAAGTAGAAATATTTTGGAGTAGTTAGTTATCCATATATTAAAAATATATATTTTTTAATAATATATCTGATCCACGAATACTATGCTAGCTAAATTTAAAAAATATATTATTGTTACAATCAGTACTATTACAGCGTCATCTCCCGGACGCCCACTAAACTAGGTATGAATTAAGAAGTAGCGGTAGAAGTAATTGTGTTTGCTTTCTCAAACGTGCTTAAGTATCAGGAAAGAATTTTCATATATATCAATAGATGGCGTATTTCATAAAATTTTATGCAGACTCGTTGACTCACCTGGCTCTCACGTCTTCATTTACTTTAGATAGACAGGTTAGATTACATTTACATTTACATAGATTTTTTCAGTAGGTATACGATACCAAGCAACATAAAAAAAAATACACTATCACATCTTTATTTCTAACGGGGCAGACAGCGTCTATAGTGCCGTAATTAACGCAAGGGGCAAGTCTTGCTGCAAGATCCAAAGTCTAAGTCGGTAAACACTTATTGTGATTGTGAACATGAAGATGTAAAATAAAAAGATATTCAATAATAAACCGGTCAAGTGCGAGATAAATTCACAAGAAGAGGATTCTGTACTTCTCATAGGTTTTCCTGAAATCTAATGGTAAAAAAGTTATGTATTATATGTTTCTCAAATTTTATGCCCAATAGTTACGGGTGTCAAGTATCAAATATTTTCGTAATAACTTTAAAAATATTTGTTTAAAAATAAAAATAACAATTAGATTCTTACAACGAGCCTTCATTTGTCATGTCACACGACATAGTTAGCAGGTTTTTTTATACCAATAAACCTATATATTTATGTATTTCTCATTTCAAATTATTTTATAAACTTCTGTAATATATAAGGAACTAATTATTTCTATTTTTTTTAAAGTGTTAAGAGTAAATTTTTTCCATAACTTCAAAATTAACAAACTAATAAATATTTAAAAAGCTCTTTCATTTAATATTCCACACGATACAGTTTACAAAATTGTCATCGCTGTACAGAGAGGAAATGCAGCAAGCGTGATGGGCACCTTTGAACCAGGTAGGTACTATCCAAGGCGGAATTTTTGATTCCTTTTAGTTTAAATTATTATGTAGTTAAATTTTAGTTTAGTTTAATTTATTATTTATATTTTAGTTTAATTTGTCATTATACATTTTTTCCTAGCATCGACTGTATTACTTATATGTTTTTATTATGAATAAATGAACTTCCTACTGTTTACAAAACTTTTTTATATGCCTAATTTATCCCCCATATATGGCCTCAATATTTTAAATTAAATTATTTACGATATATTACGTTTGGATCACTTACATAAGTGTACCAAATTTCAATTCAATTGGTCCAGTAATTTTGTTGGCTGTGACAGACGGACGGATCCTTTAAGGGTTCCGTTTTTACATTTTAAAGTACGGAACCATAAAAATGGTAATGGGTTGCCAGCCGTCTCGCCTATTGACATGATTCAGATTCTCGCCCATTCTCTTGATAGGCTTTTACGATTGTAGGAATGAAAATAAACTGGTCAAGTGCGAGTTAAACTCGCGTGAACAGGGTACCGTACTGCGTGCCGTCGGTCGGCCGACGCGCTATGGAAACATTTGAACGCGTTCAGTGCTGCACCGGCCACACGGATGTGCGTATCATCGTCGTCATAAAGCAATTTCGTACATAACATGAACAAATTTACCGACACCGAACGCTTTCCACCGGTGGATACAGGAGCTCGAAATAAGTTTTCATACTCGTATTTTAAGTATTATCTTGTAACTTCGCTGATAAATTCATCAAAACTTTTAATCAACATTCTGAAGTAATGAAAAAATGTTTCTTCATCTACGCGCAATCTTCTGTATACAGGGTCTAACACAATATACTGAAACTATTTTAAGGGTGTATTCAGTCCATGATACTGAACAACTTTCCCCAAGAAACATATATCGAAATATGAAAAATATTTTTTGGCTTTCCATACAAACTCGGATCAGCTGATCGATCAACTAGTATGGGAGGCCAAAAATTATTTTTCATATTTCGATATATGTTCCCTGGAGAAAGTTGTTCAGCATCATGGACTGAATTCACCTTTAAAATAGTTTCAGTATATTTTGTTAGACGTTATATATATAAAAGCGAAAATCACTCGCTCATCACGAAATCTCGAGAACTACAGCCAATGAAGTTGAAATTTGGCAGGAAGGTATAGAATGGGACTAGGAGATGTCCACTAAGAAAGGATTTTGCACGCCTCATAAGCGAAGCGCATGAGGTAGTGCTCTACTCTCGCCTTACAAAAATTAAGTGATTTTTTTAACTAAATGTGTCTCTATTTATTTTCTATCGCACTTGTACAATAATATTTACACATAAATGTCAAGGAAAAACACTAGTTTCAACACTTATGACATTTTTAAAAGACATTTTGTCTTTTAAATAAATAAAAACAATGTTTAATAAAATCATTTTGTGGACGTCCGTGTGTCTGTATGTATGTAAACTGGCGTGGTCACGATAACTCCCGAAAAACTTATCTGATCAAGTCCATTTTTTTTTATACGCTTCAGTATTATCCAAAACTAAGTCCTTTCGAAGATCACGGTCTAATTCAATGTAGTTATATCGTAATTTCAATTTAATTGTGAAAAATGAAATTTTGAGTCATGCACTTTTGGATTTTCCAAACTTATTTTGGAATTCCATTACTAAGGGGGTGAAATAGGGGTTGGCAGTTTGTATGAAACTTCGTAATTTTTAAAGTGAGGCACATGAAATTTTTAATGTATTTTAGTAGTTAGTAGAACATAATAATGCACTTATTGAATTTGAAAATTAAATCCGTATAGGGGTGAAATAGGGGTTGCAAGTTTGTTTGGATCTTCGTCATTTTTGAAGCAAGACACATGAAATTTTTGAATAAGTGGTACCTAAGTGAAAATAATTATCCATTAATTGGATGTTAATAAATTGCAACCCCAGTTTAAAAAATAAACAATCTAATTTGTGGAGTCTACGCGGACGAAGCCGCGGGCAAAGGCTAGTAATGAATATATAGTAGTAAATTCCCCTTGTAATATTCTTTGGGCGAAGATCGGGTGTTCGCGATATCTACGTCTACTTCTATTCCTAAAACGTCTACGAAGATAATAAGCAGTAATTAAGGTGAAGATATAGGCAAATGGCCTTGAAGTGGTGCCCTCATTTGAAATAAATTGATAACTCGTAAATATGGAGATAATTTCCATATTGCTCTTCGTCATGCACTAGATAGCCCTTTAAATTATTTTATGAACCACCGTTGAAAGTATTTACATTAGTCCGTCTAGCTTTAAAACTTGCCTCCGCCAAAAGTGGCCACGGCAAGTTTTAAAACTAGACGGATCACCAATAACAGTTTCAACGGCAGTTCATAAAATAATTTAAATGGCTATCTAGTGTATGACGAAGAGCAATATGGAAATTATCACCATATTTACGAGTTAACAATTTATTTCACACTTCAAGGCCATTTGCCTATATATTCACCTTAAACTATTCGTAAACGCATCCTAGTCGTGTTCCGACTGTACCAGTCCGGTCAGTTTGTTGATCAGGGGAGCACTGAATGATACAAACTGACGGTCAGTTTATGCGTATCGTCAGGACGGACCGTACGCACTGACGGTCGGTGGAGCACTGGCCTCAATACAATATTAATCTATGACTGGCCTTATAACCGTAGTTTGACATAGGTACCTAGGTAATGTTCTTTCTTGAAATGTTTCTGTTGTCATAATCTTCAGTAATCTAAAGATTTTTGAGTTCGTCGTTTTGAGTCTCACATCCTTATGAGAATCTAAGTATATTGTGTGAAACATACTTTTAAATAATTTATGTTTAATAAATATAATATTTAAATAATTTATGTCAAGTAAAAATACATTGTGAAGCTATATTATGCCAAAAATTATTATTTTATGGGAATAACCGATTTCGTTTGGTTTTGTCAATTAGCGGATTATACAATCCAACTGCGACATTTATATGGATAACCAGCGACATGGCATAAATGCATGTCGCGTCGTCGTTGGAAATTCTCATATTTGCCGAAGCGTATCTCCTTGAGCAAGACGCTCCATGACAAGCGGACTTAGCACGGCATATTAAACCAAAGATCTATAACGTCCCGCTATAAAAATGTACATGACAAGATTAACACGCTCAGCGCCAAGCCCTGTGTCAATACCACGAAAAAAATAGTATTTTTTTCAATTTAATTTTTTTGGTTTAAAATCATGTATATGTCATAAAGGCACCAATTTTTTTTTTCCCCCGTTTTCTTCACCCCCCCTTCTTTTGTGTATCTTTTTCGATACACTGGCCTAGTAAAACGTTTTACTCTTATAACTTTTTCCTAGGCCATGTGTGCAAAAAAGATACACATTGTTTTATTTTTATTTTTCTTTTGTTTGAGATAGGCTTAGCTGAAGAAATAGAATACAGAAAGAAACAAACAAAGAAATTTAAAAATAATATTTTTCTACATTTTCCCTTAATTTTCTGGCTTTTCGGCCCAGGTAACACTAAATGTTCCACTTGTGATGTAGTTATTTGCAAAGAATGCTTCAATAATACTCATTAAACAAATTTTGTCGTTTTTTATCCTTATTTTTTTGATAATTAGCTATAAAGTTGTATTAGGAAACAATAAAACTACCATACTTACAATGATTTGATTTTTTTTATTCCCTTTGACTTTTTCTAAAATATTTTCTGAACATGATTTGTTCATTGATTGATGGTATGAATCACCATGAATGGTACATTATTTTTGGATAATCTAACAAACGGACAAATTAGAATAATACTCTTCTGACCCAGTCATCATCCCTATTGTTTAAAATATAACGATTGCAAAATATTTAACTGCGTCTTATGTGGGTCTAGCAAGTCGCCGACTTTACACGATTTCACGTTGCCAACTATCGAAATGTCTACTTTCACTTGTCAAATTTATGAAATAAAATACGTTTTATGGATGAAAGTTATGTTTTCGCTCAATTTTATGTACTCGTATGTTTAGTAAGTCTTCTTCTTCTTCTTAAAGTGCCTCTCCAACTAATGAAGGTCGGCAATCAGCTTGGCTTAATCCTCCTTATTTTTAGCTCTGCGGAAATAGCTCAGCAGCGCTTCCTATCCCGGTCCACTCCCGGATGTTCCTCAGCCATGATCTTCTTTCTCTTCCCTGCAACTTTGCCAATCATTATAAGCTGAAAGAGATCGTATCGACGATGTTAATTTTTCCATCTCGCGTCGCTTATACCTGGAATATCAATGTTAAGTCGATACATTTCTTTACACAGATTTTAAACTTTCTCAGGACTCTTAAGACTTCTCACATTCCAGGTTCCTATTCTAAATGTTTAGTAAGTAAACTACGCCAAATGTGACAAATTACAAGGATACAATTCTTTTTCGCCGTACCCATACTAGCCCAGCAGGTTATAATGAGCTTTAGTTATTTGTGGCGTAAGAGGAGAGGCGCTATGCCCAGGGCTGGAATGAGGCGCGGATAATAACCCCTTAAAAAAGGTTACGGTGACATCCTCCCAAAATTTGAATATGATCGATATACAGCATCCCTACAAAGGAAGTGTATACAAAATATATGATGCTTTGACCGAGATTTTGCACAGTGTACTCGTATGGAGGTAGTTCTACGTGGGCAAAGCCGTGGGGCAATCATCCTAATGCCTTCAATAGACCGCGACAATGTGGCGTCATAAGTCCTGGGCACGCGCATTATGTAATTTACATATATTTTAGATAAAAGAAAACCGGCCAAGTCTCAAGGAGAGGGTTCCGTACAATTGACTGAATTCTTATAGGTTCTCCTGTAATCTACAAGCTATTAACTATACTTTGTATTTTTTTCGGGGGGGAATGGTAAATTTTCGTCTTTTTTCATAAATAAAGTCAAAACTATTTATTTTAATTTATAATAACAAAAATATATTTGAGGTCCTTATAACGAGCTTTTTCATTTGATATATGACACAGTAAGGTTTACAAAACTTTTTTTTTTAATTTCCTTATTTGTCCCCCGAAAATGACCCTTATTTTAAAATAATATTTATTTACTTTGCACATCTGTGTTTGGGTCGTAGGATTACACCATCCTACCAAATTTTACCTGATTCGGTTTAGTACATTTGGAGCAAATTGGCTGTGACAGACGGACGGACACAGACGGACAGTGATCCTATAAGGGTTCCATTTTTTAATTTTTTGCACGGATCCCTAAAAATTAAGTAAAATTTAAACCAGCATATATCTGTCTGAAGGGCGGAAAAGCAATTCAGCCCAGAGACGGTAGTGTTGCTAAATATAACAGTGATTACACTTAGAAAGTTATCGCTATTCTATGAAGGAAGTTAGTGTAAGTTGTGTGAATAAATTTATAACGACTGCAAAATTTAATATACTCGTAGGTACAGAATCGTTTGTACCTTGTGTGTGTTGAACTGTTTGCTAGTAGTAAGCTGACTGCTTTTTCGGTCGACTGATTATTGTATTTTCATATTTATGATGCTCGGGCGAACCTGGATTTTTACCCGACTACGGCAAATAATCGAAAATAAGGGGTTATGTGTTTCGCCGCTATGTAGGTGTGTCTGGGTCTTGGATGTTTATCTATATATGTATTTGTCATAAAATATAGTATCTTTGAGTTGGGGTAGCTCAATATGTGTGATTGGTTCGTATATTTTTATTTATGTTCACCAATTCCCTCGTATTTTCAAAGATATCCATGATACGTGTTTATCTATATATGTATTTATCATAAAATATAGTATCGTTGAGTCAGTATCCCATAACACAAGTTTAAAACTTACTTTGGGGCTACCTTAATTAGTGTGATTTGTCCCTATTTATTTATTTATTTATTTATACCTTGACAAATTTGGTCTACCATCACGTTTCTTCTTCTTGTCGACTCGAAATGGTTTCACTGTAGCTTCATTTTTAGGGTTCCGTACCCAAAGGGTGCAAACGGGACCCTATTACTGAGACTCCGCTGTCTGTCCGTCAGTCCGTGTGTCACAGGGCTCTATCTCTTGGACCGTAATAGCTAGACACTTAAAATTTTTACCGATTATGTATTACTGTGGCCGCTATAACAACAAATACTAAAAATAAAAAAAGTTAAAAATTAAAGGGGGACGTCATACAAAAACCGTGTTTTTTTTAGCGTTTTAAAGCATTGTACGGAGGTACGGAATCCTTCATTTACGAGTCCGACTCGCACTTGCCCGTTTATTAAATCATTTTTGACCAGTAACTGGCCACAAAATAACCATCACGCTAAGAGTGGCTCTCTATGCTTAGAGCCACAAGACCTAAATTGTATCCTTATATCCTCTGTCTGCCCCTTAAGGGATAAAAACGTGATAGTGTACTCGCTAGTTCTTAGTTCCAAGTGAACTACTAGAGCGCGAGCGTATTAAGCTTCTCCGTTTTAGCTTTAGGGAAAAAATATGCTTTCGCATGTCCGACTTCTCCTGTACAGGTCCGCATTTCTCGTGAAGTTGTGAGCAGGTTTTGTGTCGATTTAGTTCTCGGATTTTTATCAAATTGGCTGTTCCATGGACCTCCATGTTTTTCATCATGATCAAGTCTTTTTTAGTCTCCACTGCAGAAGCACGACGCTCTCTGCACTGCCAGAGCCAGAGCCATTAGCCAGAGCAGTCAGAGGAGTCAGCCTACACTCTCCAAGCTGGCCAGACGGGTTGGAGAGGTCTCATTGATGTTTATAAGCTTGGTTTAGCTTGTCCACATCCACAGGAAGACTTGGAGTTTTTGTTGTCTCTATGTTTAATACCATCAATTCCTTCGATCAGCTTTTACAGGGGAAGAGAAGCACAGTATATTCTATATTCTTACCCGTTTACGGTAAAGCCAAAATGAGGGTTATGTGTTTCACCACTATGGACGTATGTATGTATCTGTTCCATTGACTTATATACCTCTATTACCACAGAATAAATACTAGTAGTATTACTAGCGTAATCATTGGTTCTCTCGTATTTCTTTTACTGCCCCAGAGCAGCATAGTAGGACCCAGATAAAAGATTAACTATTATAAAATAAATAAACCTTATTTATTAATAAACCTACATTGCCCATTAGCTTTTGCATTTGTGGAGCGCAGCTGCGGTTCCCTTTGTGCAAAAGCACACATTACATGCAAACACGGTGGAGACCTATTTTTGATAATTTTTTTTTATTATTAATTCAGTAAAGTTAATTATTTACGCCAGCATTTTCACAATTGCGTATTTTGAATCGCTTTTAAATTTCCTACGAGTGTCAAACAATCCTTCATCTTCTTTGTCACGGAGAGTTGCGTTCCGTTTTACGTTGCTTTTATAAAAATGATGTATTTTAAAAACCATTGTCAAATTTTGTAAGTTTTCTGCGTAAATTAATTTCACTGAAGCGACGGTTTCAGGAATACGGTAACGTATTACGCGCATTGGTAAACTACACTTTTTGTGTTTTGCTCACTCCCACGATCAAAAACGGTCACCTGATAATCAACTTTAATTAGGTTACAAAGGTTACAGTTGACACTATTACCGCGAATGTGTGTTCCTGAATTTAATGGAAATAATCAAAAATGATACAGTTAATTGAGTACCAACCTCTGTAATTAAGCCCGCGGTTTCCATTAATTGAAAAGCCAGTGTTGACCACTACCTGCTTGAAAAGGTTTGTTTTTCGTGTGTAGTGGCCAACACTGGTTTTTCATTACAGAGCACATAATTATTATAAAATAGTAGTATAAAAAGAGCTAAAACACTGACGTATGAGAAATTGCTTACTTGGTATCGTGTATCTAACTTGTTATAATAACCGAAGTATAAACTAACAGCGGCTGCGCAACAGCAACTCCTTTTGATGTAAGCATGTTTTAGGTTTACGATAAGGCTGATATGTTTATTAAAAAAACAAAAGCATTAAGAAAAATTAAAAAAAAAATTAAAAAAATAAAATAAAATCGAAGAATAGAAAATCCGCCCTTTCCCTAGATTTTTTCATACAAACGTAATGTAGCTTTAATACTGAAATGACATATCAGATTTTTTTTTCTAGCCTATTGTGTCCCATTGTTGGACAAATGCCTCCCTACATCTCTGTTAGTGGCAACAGTTCTCCAGTCCTGCCTATAATCCGTAAGATCGTTGGCCCATCGTGTTCTAGGGCGGATCATGTCAGATTGCGGAAAAAAAAAAATTGCATGTATAATGTATATATCTACGGTTTAATCTGGTTTACCACAGTTAATATGTGAACCTGTTAAGATAGTGTAAGTAATTATAGAAATAAACAAACAAACAAACAAAAAAAAACTTAAACAAATATACTGTATCACTGACGTTGTTTCAAAATAAACGTATACGTTTGTATGGAAAAGTTGCAACTTGCGACACAGGTCGATTCTTTGCCTTCAGTTAGGTTATCCAAAAATAATGGACCCTTATTTTTCGGTTTATCAAAGTAGTGAAAATTTACAAAGATACAGTGCGTCGAAGCTTCGGAGTTTTTGAAGTAGCTCAAGTGAAAATCGTACTTGATTGTGACGTCATGTGTTTAAATGCCTATCTTTGTTTTTATTTGCTAATCAGAAAAAAGAAAAAATAATGCGTCTACAATATTTTTTAATAATTTACCTGAAGAGCTAAGAATATTTTTTTAATTCCACATCCGTATACTAAATAGTTTCACTAAGACGACATATTCCTCGAGAGTAACCGTTCACTGAGAATTTTCATATTTGGCGCCGTCACGGTTTCTCTTTGAGCACGGAAGCTCAGAGAGTAATGAGCTTAGTTATAGCAGCTTATAAGGCGAAGATATAGGCAAATGGCCTTGAAGTGTGAAATAAATTGTTAACTCGTAAATATGGTGATAATTTCCATATTGCTCTACGTCATGCACTAGATAGCCCTTTAAATTATTTTATGAACTGCCGTTAAAACTATTATTGGTGATCCGTCTAGCTTTAAAACTTGCCGTGGCCACTTTTGGCGGAGGCAAGTTTTAAAGCTAGACGGACTAATGTAAATACTTTAAAAGGTGGTTTATAAAATAATTTAAAGGGCTATCTAGTGCATGACGAAGAGCAATATGGAAATTATCTTCATATTTACGAGTTAAAAATTTATTTCAAATGAGGGCGCCACTTCAAGGTCATTTGCCTATATCTTCACCATAAGTCGCCGTTGCAGTGAGACTCCTACAAGGCGGTAATTAAAAGATATTCTCTGACTGTAAAGTATTAATAGGAATGCTTTTATATATAAAAAGAAATAAAGAAAATGTTTGACATATACATAAAAGCACGGTATCATGAATTTATTCCGAACGGCGTGAACAGAGCGTCGGGCCCTCAAAGTGAGAGAATAATTTAAAATCACATAATTAATCGTTACAACTTTTTCGTTTATAAATGCAATATCTTCAGATTAGGTATTTTTCAGTTAAGATGTAGTCCAGAGCTGCCCTGCATTTTGAAAAAAAATATTTGAAAGGAAACGGAGATATCATTTTAAATTTCATATTAGTAAATCCTAGATTCTAGATACCTAACCCTTAAAACAATTTTATGAACTACTGTTTACAGTTTAAAGTGAAAACGTGAAACTTTTCTTCGCACATTTGCGAAAAAAGGCCACTTTTGGCAAATGTGCAAATAAAAATTTCACGTTCTCACTTTAAACTGTAAACAGTAGTTCATAAAATAGTTTGAAGGGTTATCTAGGGTTTACCAATACGAAATTTTAAATGATATCTCCGTTTCCTTTCAAATGTTTTTTTTTTAATGGGGGCAGCACTGGACCTCATGTATCACCTTTAATCTTAAAGTTCGTTCGTATTTTTGGTCGTATCCTTAGCAGTGTTTCATCTGAGCCTGGGGTCGGCTTTCAAACCTAGCTCGGAAATGCATAACTTCTGAATAAATATTTGATTCCTTGGAGATAAAAAAATATATAAGTTGGCAGCTTGATCGCCTTCTTCTTCTTCTTATCGAGTCGAAATGGTTTCGCTGTAGCTTCAATTTCAAATCATCTTTGACCAGTATGTGGCCACGGCGATCCCTCTGTCGTTAGCTTCATTAATCTCCTATCAGTTGATTGACAGTTCGTGGTTACTCGTACTAGTTTGAATTGAATATCAGTCGGCATTTCCGACTAAGCGCAAAGTTAGAGCAACAGGCAGGTGTAAAGCCAGCAATGTCTGATCGAACAGCTCGCCGTGACCGAAGTAAAGGGTACTTAATTAAGGAAGCCGGTGCACTGATTGAAAGTTTTCGGCTCGCTTCATGCAAAAATAGGTCATGATGCACTAAGAACACAATTTGCAATAATGTATTTATTTATAAATAAAGGCAATATTTAAAATTCTGCTTGAATGTCATTTTGGTGACGAATGAGTAAAATATATATTGTCATCACCTCTTCTCTCTTCCAAGGATGTCATAAAAGGCGGTTAAGGCCAGTGCCGGATTATCCCATAGGCAGAGTAGGCACCTGCCTAGGGGTCCTGCATCGTTTAGGGGCCCAACGGCCCGGGTTACCATTTTCTTGAGGCGCTCCTGATTCTGTTTTTGGGGACGCAAATTTAACTTTTAGCCCTAAAGCCAAGAATATTAACCCACTCTGGGGAGGGCCTGAAAGGCCGGTTACGCTCTTGTTACGCCCCTATTGTAGCAGTTGTCCATGGGCAGTGGTGATCACCTACCACCAGGTGACCCGCTTTTTCGTTTACTGTCCTAAAACATAAAAAAAATTGTTTGCTTGCGCCCGTCATAGGAGCACAGTTATGGTTTCCGGTTAATCCGACCCGGGAAGTCCCCAGTCATGCATAGCCTATGGACTCTGACATAGTAAATCCCGCCCTAGCTAAGGCTAAAGCCCCACTGTATATGGTGGAGGTAGATACATGGCACGGACCTCTTCAAATTCCATCCAAATTTCATACAAAAGGATTGGAGAAAAAGTTTCAATTTGAACACACGCAATCGGGTTGACATTGCGCTATCCCATCCGTGTGGATGGTGTTTGGGACCCACAGCTTCATGTGCCTCATGTGTTCCAAAGCATGGAATCATCTTTATTCTCTAATAATAAGGTAATTAAACTAATAATTAAACTTTTCGCAGAGTAGGCTTCCCAGTGGGATTTGAACCCAAGAACTCCGGATCACAAGGCAAATGCCGTGACTACTGGAGCAGATAAGTACTCATATAAAACAGGAAGCGAGCATCGTCCTCTTTGCAACGATTTTATACAATCTACTGAGATGCCTAGCTTGCCTCCCTAGCATAGTGATTACAGGCAAATCCTCCATTTCTGGGAAAACTTTAATCCAGCAATGGACTACTACAGGCTAGTAAAGAACATATAGGTATTTTCTTAGTGTTTTAAATATCTACGTTTTTAACATAAAATCAGGTGGACCCCGAATTGCGTGCAAGTGCAAGCAACAGGCGGGTTCACAACATCAAGCAACATCGGTTTCCGTTATTACCTACCCTTTTCATCGATAAAGGGTAATTACGGAAACCGGTGCACTAATACCGTGATTGTTCGTTTTCGACCCTTTATCGACAAACGTTAAGTATACGTCTCTAGTTTACGATTAACAATAATACGATATAATGTATAGATATATGTTTATATTGCCGTGTGGTTCCCGGCAGAGTAGAATAGGACCGCTCCAAGTCTTCTCGTGGATGTCGTAGAAGGCGACTTAGGAAACACAAGCTAAACAAAGCTTATAAACATCAATGAAACCTCTCTAACCCGTCTGGCCAGCGTGGAGAGTTGAGGCCAAATCCCCTGACTACTCTGACTAATATATGGCTCTGGTAGTGCAGAGAGGGTCGTGCTCCTGCAGTGGAGACTAAAAAGACCTGATGATGATATGTTTATATAATATGTAGGTTCCCCGTTCGAAGCCAAAGCGGGGTCCTAAGTTATTTTTTAATATAAAAAATAGATAAATATAAATAAATTTATAAGGTCAAATCACACTGGTATGGTATCCTATATGAGATAGGTAACTCTTTTAACGCTTAGTTATTTGATATAATTACTAGCGAATCTGTAAAACCTCGCGAATTTGATTTTGCATAGACCAACCCCTGACCTGACCCCTTGAAGTTTAACGGATGAAAGTTGTTCAGTCAAAAAAGTTGCGTCTTATTAAGGGTAACACAAAGGTTTGTGACATTTCATTTTTCGAAATGGCTGAAATACGATGTTTTTAAAGATTTCAACCCCCATAATTCCGCCATTTAAAAATCATTTGAAAACCTATATTTTGGATGGAACTGGAAATCCTATATAATTATCGAACATGCTCAAAAAATTTCACGAGAATCAGTTGAGAAATATGACATGTAGGCGAGAATAGACAGACTGACAAAAGCATTTTTTGGTCAATTTCGAAACTGCTCGGTCAACATGTTTCCGACTACTTATTTCAATTGAGGTCGCCACTGGACTAGGTTATATATAGTTCTATATACTCTATCACATCTGTATCCCTAGTGGGGTAGATTGAGGCCACTTTTAGCAGGATGGTGGCCGATTAGGTGGAAAAAGAAAGCAAAATTGTTCATGCGGGTAGTCCCATAAGACGTGTTCAATATGATATGACAGTCTTTCACATTATTATTCACTGATTTAACTGAGCTTCACACGCGACTAATTTTAACAAGTCACAGCCTATTACTTCTGCTTTGTGCTTTCTACTAAGTCATTACAAACATTATGAATAGAATATCACGTCTTTATCCTTAACAGGGTAAACAGAGCCCAGGGCCGTAAGGCTGTGATCCCACTGCACCGCACATGTCGCGGAGCGCGAGGCGGCAGATTTTAACATTGTATGCAAGTGTCTCAATTTGTACAGAAAACACGCCTAGTCCAACAAACTGAAAACGCGTCAACGCGCGGGAGCGTCAGTGCGATGAACCGATGCTCGATGTCTACATTTTTGAAGTGAAAACTTATTTTTTTGTGATGGAAAAAATCCGGTAAACCCTTGATAATGTTGCCGTGTAACCGACACTACCTTGTTCAAGTTTCACTTCTGTCAATACTCCCGGAGTACCACTGTTTTTTTTTTAAATAAACGAAATCTACTTATTACTTAACATAATCGCAAATCGTGGATTTAGTCTCTCCGTTACGTGCGAGAAGAATCTTTTGTTCCAAAATAAATTTGGTACATGATTCTAGAGGGTGAGATAATTCTTGCAGGATAATTTTTGGGTATAAAATCAGTTTTGGATATTATTACAAGTGAGCATTCTAGATTGTATTTAATTTCTTTGATACTTGATTACTTATTTAGATACTGAAAAACAAAACTTAATCATGCAGAAATGAACGGATTGAATTAATTAATTAATTTATTTAAACTTTATTGTACAAAATACAATTTGTATAGCACAATAGGCGGACTTAATGCTAAAAGCATTATCTGACAGCCAACCTTTGGGTTGTTAGAAAACTCAAAATGGGTACAAAAGATATTCATTTAATTTCAGAGCATTCAAATATATATTTAATTTCTACATAAACTACTTTATTAATACTTACTATACTTCAACAATATAAATATCTACATAAATATACATACATTGATACATACTATATACTTATATTCATCTATAAAATACACTACTAATAATTAATAGTAAAATAATAATTATTAATGGTAGGCAGGTATGTAGAAAATTTACATATTACCTGAATGAATATAGATATTTTTCCATCTTGACGCCCACCATCACGCTGAACGTGGCCTTTGGGTCTTACGGCCCTGGGCTCCGTCTATACCGTAAGGGATAAAGACGTGATAATGTATCTGTATTTTTAATATCCAAAAATATGCACCAAATAAAAAAACTTACGAGTTAATAATATTTCATTGTCATTTGATTTATATTGCATACAATTTTTCATCTCAATTGGAAACCAGTGCTCAAATTTAACTTGCAAGATTTGACCGAAAGAACAAACCACAATAAACAGGGCAAGCTGAACAATCGTACGGATACAAAGAGTTACTATCCGCCAAGTGTCGAAATGTTATGTCGGTGGATGGTTCGCTTGACAAATAAATGTCGGAAAACGGTACTACAATCAAATAAAAGCTTGCGAAATTTTCTTTCTTCCAAAAGCTGGACGGAAATAGATGCCTATGTTTGAAGTAAGTGCCTTATTATTATTTCAAGAATCTTTTATCCCGAATTATTAAAGGTTTGCACAGGAAGAACGTGGGATGGGCGTTTTGAAGGTTAGTATAATACTATACACTACTATAGATTATCGCTACTACACGTTTTTATTCCAGGGTTTACAGCCATTTGGGTTTTGCGGCTCTATGCAGACAGAGCCTGGGACCGCGAGACCCAAATATCTTTTTTTTTGTGATGGTGGGCGAGAAGTTGGAAAAAGGAATCAAACTTGTGATAGGTAGCCACATTTAGAATTTTTGCCCATTCCCTCAAACGGCTTCGAAGAAAGAGAAGCAGCAGATACATTCTTAGATTTTCTTTTTACCAGATCAGTATGGAAGAATGACGAAAAAATTCTAAACCGTAGCCATAAAGAAGGAAAAAGAAAAAGCACTGCAAACATGAAAAGCTCCAGCCGCATACCATATTCTTGTATGTGCCGTTGCCTACTTGTTGGTTGTCCCACTTAACTCTTACAATGGATGGTAAAACGCGGACTCTTTGTTAAAGAAATAGATAAAAGTTAAAAACCAGATTAAGTGAATCTTAGTCACATGTCATTGATCACATATAAGGATAATGAGGAATGAATTGTTAAAGGTTCACATTTTGGCAGTGCGCGAAGGGAGGGTGCGGCGGCGTATTAGGCTGCGGGGGCTGTAGGGGTCTGAGGAGGTCGATAGTGTGTTGTGTGCTCTCGGAGCGTCCGGACGCGTCTTGCTCAGAGCCAAGCGCCACTCACGCTTTCGACGAGTTACACCAGTCGACTCAAACGGTACCGCGAATCGCGAACAACACTGCACGTGTACGTAAGTATCCTAGTATTTAATAAAATTATTTTAAACTACAAAAAAAGTTTTAATATTTAAAAAAAAAAGTTGAAGACGTTCGCCCAAAACTTAACCGTTCCCGGTGTTTAAAGGACAAAATTTTGGTTACGTGAGTCTCTTAACCTTAACAATTCTTACATAACCAAACATAATATTTTAAACAACTTTGGCAAAAATATTTAAATTTTAAATTAAATTAATTTAAATTTAAATTTGAGTGTAACAAACCATGAAAATTCTGAAAACGAAATATTAAAGTCGTTTATTTATCGAGCTTTTTCAGCCTTCTTTGTTGTACGTTCCATTTGTAGACTGCATGGTACCTCGAAAGGTTACACAATGACAATAATCCTAGATTCTAAATTGTTTCTCATCAAAATAAAAGTTTACATTAGCAAATGAAAGCTTTCGGTGTTACCATAAATTTTGATTTACATTAGCGATATTACATTTTGAGGTTATAAAATGTTATGTAGGCTTTGAAGGTGAACTCTGCGGGTTTTTTAATGAACCTGTCTATATTTGTTTCGGGATAGGTTAGAATTAGAAGCGGTAATATTATTTTAAAGTTTAGTACACAACTATACGTCTTTGCGGAAGTTTTTCAAGTTTTAGCGTAAACTATAAATATTTACAGTGTATTTAAAAGACTACTACTACACTATCACGTCTTAATTCCTAACGGGGTAGACAGAGCCAAGGGCGGTAAGGCCCAGCCACTTTTAGCGTAATGGTGGGCATGAAGGTGGAAACAGGAAATCATGAAGTAATGGGTTGCTAACCGCATCGCTTACCTATTAATATGATTCAGATTATCGCCCATTCCCTCCTTCGGCTTTTACGATTTGCGCGGGAAGAAAAGCAACTGGTACATTCTATGTTTTTTATTTTCTCCCAGATCAGCAAAGAAGATTAACATACATAGTTTTATGAATATAAGTATGCACAATACATACAAAGAACTCACATAATTTGTTTATTCAGAACTAAACAAACAAAAATAAATAATACATCTTATTAAAACACTGCAGCTTTACAAATTACAAACGACCTCATAATCCAATGATGTAATGAATAACGAAAATTTAAACAAAGTCTAACGTTGGTATTATCATCATTATTATCATCATTATCATTATCATGTCGGTACGCTTTTCAGCCACGGGTCCATGGGGACCCGGTCCTTTGAGGCGTTCATGGGGCCAAAGCCAACATGAAGAGGCCTTTTAGTACCTTTTTATCTAAAAAGTGAGATGACTGCATCTATGGAGGTCTATCCCTTAATATACCATTGAGATGCACTTCATTATCATTATCATATTATCATTATCATTATCATATTATCATTATCATTATCATTATCATTATCATTATCATTATCATTATCATTATCATTATCATTATCATTATCATTATCATTATCATTATCATTATCATTATCATTATCATTATCATTAGCATCATCATCTCAACCCTTTTTATGGCCTCTCTTTTCTCACACCACCGAAGATTTTCTGCTTCTTTTGTCTTATCCTTACCTCACTATTACGTGGGGTCGGCACAGCATGTCCGCATTTTTCATCTCATTCTATTCTTTGTCAAATTGTTCGTTACTCCCTTCTTACCCATATCTTCCCTTACGCATTCCCTCCACCGTTTCTTTGGTCTCCCCTATTTTGATGTCCCGACCGTAATGTGACTTACTTCTCTCCACATAACATGCCCACCACCACCGAAGTTCTTTTTGGGGTACATACAGATATTTATTCCACTACAAGCAAGATAATTTATATTTCCATCCACTTCTGTTCTCCGTTTTTTCCTGATAGTAGGTTTTGGGAAGTCTTGACAATCTCCATATAACGTGTCAATATTTCCCTGAAAACCCTACACCCTGACTGGCAGAGAAAGCCCAAGGCATTTCGTCGTAAATAAAGTAAGTTGATAACACAGATGAATAAATAAAAAAAATATATAAAAAAGATAAGTACTTACATATTTTTATATAAGAAATAAAGCATTAATTTTCCCCACAGGATTTCTCATAAAAACCCTCGGTTTTGACTAAAAATTTCAATGCGACTAACGCTACACTCAGATAAAAAAAAATCGACTTTCTCATACAATATTTCCGATCGGTTGAACAGAACACGTTGATTTAAGAGCCCAGCATTGGTCATAAAGGACAAGTTGTTCAAATAAATGGACTGAGTCATCCCTTTAAGTACGCTTCGTTCGTAACTTACACCGCCTAGGTATGTTAAAACGTCAAAAGTACGAGTAGGGGAAAAATTAATTCTTGGTGGAGCAGGAGTCAACAATTAAAATGCAATTACTTACCAAAAACAAAAGCATAGAGTAATAGATATGCTAGAGTTCCGTCCCCAAAGGATGCCCGGGACTCTATTACTGAAACCAGGGCTTGGAATACCGTTAAAAATCTGGTAACGTTAATTCTGTCAAACGGAGTTAACGTTATCAGCAAAGATAACGTTATGCTGGGTAACGGTATTTTTCCCACTACTGTTTACCGTTAATCAGATAACGTTACCAATGGTATTAACAGTAAAAGGTATTGTTAACACTGTATTTCTTTCGATATTTGACAGAATAAATTGATGAGACTTTGTCTAGTTGGCTACTAGAGCTATTTATATAATATTTTACAAGTATTGAAAAAAGTATCGTTACTTATGTCGTAAATTGATAACGTTATAAACTGTGTTATCGATACCTTTTATAACGTTACCACGAAAATAACGTTATTTAACGTTACTTTTAATGTAAATTTGGTATCGTTAACAAGGCCTGACTGAAACTCTGCTGTCAGTCCGTCTGTCCGTCCGTCTGCCACAGAGCTCTATCTCTTGAATTGTAATAGTTAGACACTTGAAAATTCACTGAAAGTGTATTACTGTGGCCGCTATAACAAAACAATACTAAAAATTAAAGGGGTCGTCATACAAGAAACGTGTTTTTTTCAGCTTTTCAAATCATTGTATGGAGGTATGGAACCCTTCATGTACATACTAGTCCGACTCGTATTTGATTGGTTTTTCATGAATTTGTACTAGAATCTAATACTAGTCCGTCTGTTTGTCTGTCAGAGTGGGTGTATTAATACTGCCTGAATTACGAAAATAATAATAATTAGGTACCTACCAAATTACCGACGTTTATTCTGCTAGGTGGTCAGACGACCTGAGCAAGGATGCAGGAAAACGCTGGATGCAGGCCGCTAACGATCGGTCGTTTTGGAAATCCTTGGGGGAGGCCTATGTCCAGCAGTGGACTTCCTGTGGCTGATATGATGATGATGATGATGACTCTGTTATGAAACAAATAATAATTAGGTAATCAAAGATAAATAAAGACCTACCTTTGAATTCTAATCAAATAATCCGTACTTCTTCTTTATTTACAAAAATAAACCACAAATTGACCACAAAATAAGTCTTGTTGCTTAAATATCTTATGTTAATTATGTATGAATAATGTTTGTTCGATATAGAACCCGGATTTCACTCTAATTGTGGACCGACTGCTACGTATTTAATTACATATTTATAAATAAGGATCTAATGACATACTCGTATGCTATTTTTAGCACCCACAGTTAGTAGGACAGGGCTTATATGTCGGTCGAATACTTGTGAGGGCGACTAATGACGGGCAAACCTAATTGAATTCAATTCAATTAGATTCAATTTTATTCAATTACATTCAATTCAATTCAATTCAATTCAATTCAATTTAATTCAATTCAAAATATCTTTAATATTGACCAAGCGAGCGAAGCGTCTCAGTTTCGAGATTGGCCAAAAACGCTTTTGTCCGTCAGTTTGTCAGTCAGTGTTTTCTCGCGTACAGGTTGTATTTATTAACCGATTATCGGGATAGAATAGATAAAAATCGACAAAAATATAGAATATTTTTGTCGATTCAGTTTTTGGAAATTTTTCAAAAAGGGGTTAAAAACTTTAAGAAAATCATATTTCAGCCATTTCGAAAAATTTTCAAATATGTCGTAAAACTTTTTTGTTACCCTTATTGAGACGCATCTTTTTCTCTGAACACCTTTTTTTATTTGATAAATTTCAACGTGTGTCGCGAGGTTAACAGCTCACAGAGCCACCAGTCATATGATATTTAAATTTCTTTTGATAATAGTCTTTGTTTTGTTTTGCACAAATGTTGACGTCAAATCGTTACTTACAGCTAAGTTTAGTGCAGCTTCCTAGGCGCTAGTGTAGAGTTTCTCAAACTTATTAAGTCTACCGCCCACTTTGGAACCCAATTATTTTTCAGGGCCTTTTTTTACTTTGCCACTTCTTAAAAACCACAATATCATTAATTAGTTAAATTAATTTGATTATAGCGTGCTATATTAGTCTGATCTGGAGAAAACAAACAAAATCAATTTTATTTACAAAACTAATGCAATGTGAAGGATGAATCTAATGATTGAATAAAGTTTGTTGACATCAGGTTCGATTGTATTTAAAAACAGCCGCAAGTCACCGCGTTCGATAACATGCAAACGATTTCTCTAATTTTTAATTTTTTGGGGCCCTTACTAGGCCTCCCGGACCCACAATTCAGTTATTGCTCACTTTGAGTACCTCTGCACTAGTGGCTCTATGAGCTGTAGACGTGCGATTCTGTCATTGCGTAACTTTAAACTAAATAAATGTTCATGTCGCATCTAAAAAACATCATCGCTCCGCCATTTTGAAAAATTGCCAAATACCGAATTGTCAAAAAAAAACTAAATTAATTATCGACTCTGCCCATAATATTTCACCTGAATCAGTTTACAGAGAACACGCTGATATACGAAAGCATTTTTTCCAAGCTGAAAAAAAACGCTTTGTTCGCGCTTGACGCTGGCTCAGCCAAAAACTCGCTGTATGTTCCTTGAGAAAAGTTGTTCAGCCCCATGAATTGAGTCTACTCTTGTTTAAATTTTTTCGAATAATAGATGCGCCAAGTTTTGTCAATCCTTATGGCACATCGCAGCTTGAAAAATCTAAACTGCAATTAACACATTAAAAAAACTTTGATACTAGCCCAGCATCCTGAAACTAAGCAAACGACACTGAGCAATCTTCCGCCGCCCATTAGACAGCTTCCAGATGCCATTTCTTGAGCAATTATATTCATTATATGTCTTGACGACTCTCGAAATGGAAACTTTTTTTGTTAAGGTGACTGGAAACACGAAAAAAATATACAAGGTTGTTAGATGGCGAAATAATCCTTGAAGAACATGCTCAGTCTGTGATACAGAACCGTTCGCGTAAGAAAGAAATTTAGAAATACAAAAAAATACGAAATTAATTTACTTGTTCATTATTGATACATTAATTCAATCGATCAATAAATTGATCAATAAGTTCTTGTTCATTCATTCATTCTTTCGATCAACAAATTGGTTAATTTTTATGGGAAGTTGAACTTGTTAATTCATTCTTCCGATCAACAAATTGGTCAATTTGTATGGGAAGTTGAACTTGTTCATTCATTCACTCGATCAACAAATTGGTCAATTTGTATGGGAAGTTGAATTTTCTTTCCTTTCCTCAGCAATTTGTTCCATATCACGGACTGAGAAATTGAAGATGCCATTCAAGGATTATTTTGCCATTCTAAAACATCTTGTAAGTATAACTACGAGTATATTACTAGAGTTCTAGTGCGCGAGCACTAGAATGATGACGACCACGGTATACTTACCATATGAAAAAGCATACAAGAAAATCGTATTTATAAAAATACAGAAAAAGATCAGGAGACCAACCCTATTCCTTAAAAAACTGCCTTCTTAAATTAGTCATGTAGTAAGTATGCTACCAGTTTAAGGGAGTGCAGACTTTTAAAGAATTTATTAGAAAAATAACGCTTCTTAAATCAGTAGCGTTATACTAAATAATTGATTTAACGACTGCAGATTTTTTATGAATACAAAAACAAGTCTGTTTAATTTGACAGGTCCCATAGCTAAACGGGACTTTTAAAAGCTTATTTATGAGATTTCGTCGTCAGCTATTTAATATTCAAAGAGTACAGATAAAAAATCATTTTAAAAAATATTAGAAGAGATGTCAATTAAAAATTGTTTTAAATATTAATGTATCCGTAACATTTCTTATTATTAGTATATTTTTTGACATATTTGTCATAATAGCATAACTTCGAAAAGAAAAACAATACAAAAATCGACTCAAAATGACGTGGTTTTGACGATCAAGTAAACACATACCCATTCCTATTCCAATTTACGTTTGAAACAATCACCCATATTTGTAGTTCCCAACTTCAACAGGTCCCATCGAGCACCTCAACCCTCCCCGGCATTGCCCTGGTTCTAGCAGACCCTTATCACAACTCTCCGAAGTGTTCCCATTAAAGACGACTGATTTATCAACAGCTAACTGTATCAACTTGAACCTGATTGGACGTTTTTTGCGGATGTTACTAATTATATAAACGTTTTAGCTGTGTTTTACCGTATAATTATGAACTCCGAGAGTTTATAAACTATTGCGCGAGATTATAAACTGTCGATAAATTGTGAACTACCCTATTGCATACAATCTCTTTCTCTTTTGTCATCAGAACGCATTCTCGGTTGCATTGTCAGCTATGCTGCTTTGGAGCCCGGGGTGCGCTTTCCCGGTTTTGTCTTTTCCAAATATAATATGCATACCACTGGTCACCCAAGGATGCCGAAAACGAAAAATCTAGCGAATTGGAGAAGAAATAGCTGGAACAATTTAAACGATTTGGCTATAGCTTTACGACCGGCCGCCTGCCTGGCGTCAACCCTCCTTGGGAATGCTATTGTAGCACGAGCTTTAAGTGCTTTTTTTTTCTTAAGTCACCTCTTACGACATCCACAGAAAGAGATGTTTCTATTCTAACCTGGAACCACACGGGTAGGTTCACCCTATTGCTCACAATATACGTAACGTATAATTAAAAAGAACGGGACAGTTCACAATTTATCGACAGTTTATAATATCGCGCGAAAGTTTATAAACTCTCGGTGTTTACAATTACATACATACCTGACGATACCTTATTTGTCAAGGTATCATGGATATCTTTGAAGATACGAGGGAACAGATGAACATACATACGTACATACATAGTGGCGAAACACAACCCTCCTTTTGGCTTCGGCGTAGTCGGGTAAAAATTGCGCATAGTGCGAAACTAATTCAGATTCATCATGAAGTTAATGCTTGCACTTGACGAAAACGTGAAATTAATGTTATAAAATTGGTTTTATGCCATTCGTTTCGTAATGTAAATTCGTCTTTACTTATTGACTGTACTATTAACGGTCACTATAATGATCTAAGTCGCCGCCGCTGGGTGATACGCTTCCATACATTTTATATGAAATAGTGTCTGCTCTACTAAGACTTCTAATGACTGTTACTATGCCAGTAGCAAAAATATGACATTTAGTCATGACTTTAAGGTCGCTATACTTTCCCATACAAACATAATCTGGGTTTTATTTTCAAACAACATTTTTATAGGGTTTTTTGGCATTCAAGATGCAGTACGTAAACGTTTGAGTAAAGTAGTCAAATTAAATAATGAAATAAGAAATGGTGAAAAAATACCACGTGAGCAGGACTTGAACTAAGACTAGGAGACTAAGGTCGCGGGTTCAAGTCCTGCTCACGTGGTATTTTTTCACCATTTCTTATTTCATTATTTAATTCAAATAACATGTCAAATTAAATAATGAAATAAGAAATGGTGAAAATATACCACGTGAGCAGGACTTGAACTAAGACTAGGAGACTAAGGTCGCGGGTTCAAGTCCTGCTCACGTGGTATTTTTTCACCATTTCTTATTTCATTATTTAATTCAAATAACATGTCAAATTAAATAATGAAATAAGAAATGGTGAAAATATACCACGTGAGCAGGACTTGAACTAAGACTAGGAGACTAAGGTCGCGGGTTCAAGTCCTGCTCACATGGTATTTTTTCACCATTTCTTATTTCATTATTTAATTCTAACAACATGTCAAATTAAATAGTTATCAGTTAATATACTCGTATGAACTTGAAATAAAATGTAATATGGCATAAATTTTTCACTATCAATAGAGAGTATGCATGCATTTTTTTTATATCTTTAATCGATAGTCCTCGTCGAGAAATAGCCGCAAAAAATAAATCAGTGTCGAAAAACATGTATATGGTGTAGAAAATAACGTCAAAGTCTGCAATATCCGCTAAAGACAGAAGCTGTCAACGCATGTTTTTCTTTTTTGGGTACTTTCGATTTTATCAGCCAGTGATGTTTGTTAAACCTTTATATAAAAGTAAATACATTTCGGATGTCATCGATAGTCAAACTACATGGACGGACAGTCCTACCGAACGCACCCGAACTTGTCATTTCCCTTTTGTGAACTTTGTCGTCATTTCCCTTTTGTTTGTCAAAAGTTCCCGCGCAATATTTGCATAATTTCAATAATTTATTTCTAATCCAAATAAGAATCAGTAAGAAAAATAATTTACTAGGCGTGGTATTGTATTAATAGAAATTGTAAAATAAAAATATGAGCCGGATTGGTATTACATGCATATTCCTTATTGAAAACCTACACACCTATATTGTTCGTAGCTACACACTACATTTTCAGATATAAGAACTATATAAGAACACTAAATTTCTGTATTAGTTAATGATTCATTTATGGTGACCACTATATCATGACCTTGGCTCCTGTGGCACTATTTTAGTATTTACTACTAGTAAACTCTCAAAAGCGAGTGCTATACCTACTCAACACACAATAGCACTCGTAACTAAGGCGAAGCAGGCCTGTGTCACTCCCCGTTTAGGTATCGAAAATGTACCTACATTATTACTATGCGCGCAGGCGGCCCCTCCGGGTGGTAAATTCAGTTATACGAATCGTTTGTCCAGAGTAATAAGAATGAATATAAATAACTGCATAGCTATAGATTATGACATTATTGTTTGACTTCCTTGGACAACTTAAAATTCCGACTTAGCATATGTAATTAATTATTTTCGAATGCACATTAACAAAAGAGGTTCTTTTATTTACGATTTATACTTTATATATTCATATCATACATTTTTAGATTTCATATTAAATCGATGTAAATAGTTCTGACAATTGTATCGCCACACCCAAACTGGGTACATGTAGTACTGCACCAACATTTGTCATCTTATATTATGCAACATGTTAGCGATGAATAAATGATTATGATTATGAAATTGGCTTGCAATGGATGTCTAGGTATTTATAAGAAAAGGTGCTTAGTTCTGATGTGAGCTAAATTAAACCATATCGCTGGCCACATTGAGTAGATATTTCTTTGAATTTCTTTGCTGAGTGAGACTTCTGTACGTTAGTATTATTTATTCTATGGGCGAAGTTAAGTAGGATTTAGTTGTTGCATTTCAAACAATTGTCCGTCTTTGTAGGTTCTAACTTCAATGGAATTAACCTAAGGAACTTTGCGCTTTCACAGGTTAAACAACACAGGGAGAACTCTGCACTTGTATGATAAGCTTTGAAAAGCAATTTATCAAAGATAGGGTTGCGTTTTTTTTAATACAGGGTTCCTTTAACCACCTTCCGTCTTAATCATCAGATTATTTTGTTGTTCTAATAATATTGCATTGTCGTCTGACTTACATTAGCATACAACATTTCATGTTCAATGGCTCAAAAATTTTACCCAAAAAACAAATAAACAAAGCAACAAACAGGGCAAACTAAATAAGACCTATCAGCCAATGCCCGTTATGACGCAGTAATTACAGTAACACCTATCAGCCAATGTCACACAGCCAAAGACACAGACAACTTCATACAGCAGCTAGATTTGGTCCAGCTTAGCAATTGGCGTGAAGTAACTTGAATAATAATTGAATTTTTAACAAGAAACAACCGATTTCAATTTTTTTACGAGTTTCTTCCATATCTCAAAATTTCTTCATCATATCTTCACCAAATTAAAATGGGACCAGCTTGGTAGTAAAGGCTTTCAAATAAAAAAAGAATCATCAAAATCGGTTTACCGTAACAAACATACATAAAAAAATAAAAAATAAAACATAATGTTGAATTGATATCCTCCTCCTTTTTTGAAGTCGGTTAAAAATATTGGCGGAAAACGAGATGTAGTTTTTAAGTACCTAAGTACTTTAATGTACTTTTAATAGGGTCATTTTTGGCGCTTGATTATGCTTTCATAGTAGCATGTAGTAGTTCGCTGCTGTTGCCTCTAGACAGCAGTCATTAAGCTATGGCAGAATATATATAAATATATAAAATGTGCCTATAGATAGCTCAAAAAATCTGATACCAGTGGTACCTATTATTAACTAACTCGATAAACGAAGAGAAAGGTTGATTGCAACGAGCCATAGTGAAGGCCAACGCAGCGAAAACTCGATTAAAAAATTGCTCTTTTTATACCAGGCAAGAAAAAAATATAGGTATATCGAAATTTATTTCTTTTTAGCTGAGAAATGTCCTTCGATTATTTTACCTTTTTGTAACAAAACAAAAATCGATGGAAGACTTAGTCCTCTGCTCGGAGACCTTAGTCGAGTTTCCCGACAGGTCGGCCTTAAAATGAACATGGACAAAACAAAAATTATGTCGAATGTCTATGTTGCGCCCTACCTGTTTGTGTTGGTGTCCACCCTTGAAGTTGTAGACCAGTATACCTACGTGGGTCAATTGATCCAGCCAGGAAGTTCCAGCTTCGAGGAAAAGGTCTTTTGACGAATCCGACTCAGCTGGGCAGTGTTCGGGAAGTTACGCAGTGTCTTCTCGTCCAAAATACCTTAGTACCTCAAGACGAAAGTGTATAATCATTCAGTGTTACCAGTGACTTATGGCTCTGAAACGTGGTCCCTTACTATGGGTCTCATAAGAAGGCTCAAGGTCGCTAAACGCGCCATGGAGAGGGCTATGCTCGGTGTTTCTCTACGTGACCGAATCAGAAATGAGGAAATTCGTAGGAGAACGAAGGTTACTGATATAGCCCAGTGGATTAGCTAATTGAAGTGGCAGTGGGCGGGGCACATAGCGCGACGAACCGATGGCCGATGGGGCAGAAAAGTTCTTGAATGGCGACCACGTACTGGCAAGCGAAGCTTTGGACACCCACCAGCAAGGTGGTCAGACGATTTGACCAAGGTAGCTGGAAAGCGCTGAACGCAGGCCGCTCTAGATCGACCGATCTAGAGCGGCCTGCGTCCAGCTCCAAAGGATTCCAAGGATTTCCAAAATGACCATTTTGGAAATCCTTGGAAGAGGCCTATGTCCAGAACTTAGTTCAGGTTATGCGGCTGAAATGATGATGATGATGATGAACAAAACACCGTATACAAAAACTTTATTGCGTGTAAATCATGTGTAAATAGTATTTATACATACTAAGATATTTATATATATATATATATATATATAAATATTTTCTTTGCACTACATATTGCAGAACAGAGCAGATCTTTGTTGCTTAAGAGCAGAAAAAATGTATGGAAATCCTTTATAACACTGTTTCAGTTGGTTAGGGTTCCGTACAAAAAATGAGAAAACGGAACCCTTATAGGATCACTCGTGCATCTGTCTGTCCTTCCGTCTGTCACAGCCAATTTGCTCCGAATCTACTGGACCGAATCAGGTAAAATTTTCTAGAATGTTGTAATCCTATGACCCAAACACATATGTGCAAAGCAAATGTTTTTTATTATTTTATAAGGGTCATTATCGGGGGACATAATAAGAAATTAAAAAAAAAAAGTTTTGCAAACCATACTGTGTCATATATCAAATAAAAGGGCTTATTATGAGGATTTTAAATATATTTTTGTTATTATTGTAAAATGAATAGTTTTGATTTTATTCATGAAAGAAGACGAAAATTGACCATGCCCCCCCAAAATTAAAAAATAAAATAAAAAATATTGAGCATTGCTTGTATATTACAGAAAAACCTATAGGAATTCAATCATTGTGCGGAACCCTCTCTACGCGAGTTTAACTCGCACTTGGCCGGTTTATTTTTTAAATCGCGCGACCAATGGTTGTGCATGTCATAAAACTACCATCGATTTACGATGCGTTCAGTTGGCCAACGTGACGGCCGTATGGGATTAAACAGTTTGCGTGTGAAGTGATGTGTCTATTGCTTGGCTTAAAAAAATACTGGCCATAAAGAAATAAACGGGCAAGAGTGAGTCGGACTCATACATGAAGGGTTCCGTACCTCCTTACAATGTTTTAAAACGCTGAAGAAACACGTTTCTTGTATGACGAGTAGACCCCTTAAATTTTTAACTTTATCTTAATTTTAGTATTTGTTGTTATAGCGGCCATATAAATACATAATCTGTGAAAATTTCAAGTATCTTGTTAATGCCATTATAAAGATCTAGTTAAAAACGCTGAAAAGCACGTTTTTGTATGACGACCCCCTTTAATTTTTACCTTTTCTTATTTTTAGTATTTTTTGTTATAGCGGCCACAGTAAAACATAATTGGTGAAAATTTCAAGTGTCTAGCTATTACGGTTCAAGAGGTAGAGCCCTGTGACAGATGGACAGACAAACAGACAGGCAAACGGACATACAGTCTCAGTAATAGGGTCCCGATTGCACCCTTTGGGTACGGAACCCTAAAATAAGGCGGGAATGTAAACAGCTTATTTTCACTGAAAAATGCTTACCTAATATTTTTTGGTAATTTTTCACCTTTTTTTGTAGTAGTTAAAAGAAAAGCAGATTATGCATATACATTTGTGCTTTTTAGAGCCCTTGCTGGTGCCGAATAAGCACTTGGTGCAACAATCTACTATTCTGTCAGGTACAATGTAAAAAATAAAAGAATAATACCCCGTATAGACAAAATTTATTGCGTGTAAATAATTTGTAAATAGAATTTATACATACTAAGAACACTTGATTGTATTTTAAGACTGTATGAAAACAGTCTTTGTTTGTTAATTTCATGTCAATAAATCTTGCATAGATTTCCTTTGCTAGGGGCGTTCTCCTAGAAAGCTATTATTCTCTGAACTCGCTGATGAGTGATGACGCGCGCAATCGACTCTGAACAATAATGGACCAAGAACAGTAGTCGTGCCAGACCTTACTTATTTTATCACTAATCTTTTGATTACTATTTACTGGTACAGGGGCCCTAACTTATTTTTCTTAAGTCGCAGGGTTGATTTTTGTGTAAATAAAAAAATGTGAAAATAAATAAAATAAAAAATTACTCTAGCAACTCTTTCAATACTTTTTGTAAGACAGACCAATCGGATGTCCAAAACATCCTACTAGATGCACATTCTGTAAAACAAGTGTACATGAGTCTGACGGAAACGCCTTGTCTTCTCATATTTTTTAATTTGTAGTCAAAATCTTGTAATTATACCTCTAGTGGCTACTTTTTTAACTCAACACTTTCACTGCTGAAAAATGCAACGTGTGTATTTTTCCAAAGACGAAAAAACACACGGTGCGTTTTCAGCAGTGGAAGTGTTAATAAGCATAGATTCAACCTGTGAATAACATAGTGGGTTACTTAATTATTATCACTTCATATATGGATATTTAGTTATTTAAGACTTTATTAATGTAACTGTTTGTTGTTCCATAATAAATAAAATAAAAAAAAAAATAAAAAATGTTGACTGTGAAAACCAATTATAACACTAGATATATGCAATATCTTTAAACTTACAATTTTTTACCGAAATCTGACATGTCGTTTTAAAATAAAACGTAGACTACTACGTTTGTATGGGAAACTCTGATTCTGTCATGGGTAAGGGCACTCTTAAGAGCCGATTTTCTTAAATGCTGACTGGTAAAGAATGCATTAAGTGCACCATTTGTACCATTGTGGTTAATAAAGATTTAATTAATTAATAAGGTAAAGCAACGCGCACTTCTCATTCCAATTCTCCCGGGGCAAGTACTGCCCGGGAAAATTGAACCCGGCTGCGTTCATCACTGATTGGAAGTGACAATTGCGCAGTGAAACAGGAACCGCAAGCCACCACCGTCCACACGTGTGACTTTTGAGTTGTGTCTAGACCGTTATTTTCTTACAAATAGGGTGGCAAATAGGCAATATTTTTTCGTTGATATCTTTACCATCCCATTAGGCCGCGTTCTAACAACAAGCGCCCGCTAAGCACACGTCCACACCCGCGTCTCAGAAGACAGTAAGAATGTACAGAACGGAATCTCCTAAGGTCCCGCGCAATATGCGTCCCTGTTCCCCGTCCCCGCACCTCTCTCCCGTTCTCGCCTTGTCGAGGGGCTAGAGCAGGCAAACACACACTGCATGGCGCATGCGACCGCACAAGAACGGGGGAGTGGTGCGGGGACGGGGAACGGGGACGCATATTGCGCGTACCTTAGGAGATTCCGTTCTGTATACTCTTACTGTCTTCTGTGCCCGCGTACTTAATGATAGTTGGTATTTCATAGATTTTATTTGAAAACGTCGTTTGCCTTTCAGAAAGCTATTATTCTCCAAAATCGCACAGATAAGAGACGCGCTCTCGACTCTGAGCAATAATAGGATTCTATTATTGTGCGTGGGCGTATACTTCACTTGTTTAGTAGAGAGTGGCCACTGTCATAAAAATATTATTAATTTGAAAGCTTGGGAACGAAGAAAAATATTTTTCGAAATAATTTATATTAAAGTTTTTAAGTAATCTTTTTATCTCTAAAGTTTAAAATATAAATAGTTACTTAAAGTCTTAGTTTTGTTTCATAAAGAAATTATTTTTTAACATTTTTAAAACTAGCTTTTATCTAAAAAGTTTAAAGTTCTCCTTAAGACGAATCAGTTAAGCCCACACTCGGCGGGGTTATGTTGTTTTTTCACAGAGATGACGTGGCCCTGGCCACCTCCCGGCTACATAATGAGATCAGGTGATTGGTACCATAATATTGGATTCTCACCCATCTTACTTCCACCACCATATATTTTTAGCACAATTCCTATTACCTAAATGTTAGAAAAAAGCCTGTTAGAAATTGCCTTGGCGATAAGGCCGTCTAAAAACAACCTATACTGTACATATTTATGAATATTATTTGTATCTATGTTTTTGGTGCAATAAAGTGTTACTTACTTACTTACTTATTTACTTACATAAGTATGTGAAGTTTCAGCTCAATCTAATAATGGGAAGTGGGTCTAATTTAGCTTGCAAGATTTGATTACGGACACACAGACAACGGGACAGGTGAATCTAAATAAAAGCTTGTAAAAATATGTTCTTTTCGTCGCTTAACATGAACAAAAATTGTATTTTATGATACTTACTAACCTGATAAATGTATGAAAACAGTTTATTCTGCTTTTTAATTTCTTGCACATTTAACATTTTCTTTGAAAAATTATCATTCTCCAAACTCGCAGAGGAAAGACGCGCACACTCAGCTCTGAGCAATAATGGGATTCTATTATTGTGCTGAGCCCGGACTTATGCTTCACTTGTTATCTAGAGATTGGCCACTGACAGATAAATTAGTTATTTAATATAGCAACAATTAGATTTTTGAATATTAGTATGAGATAAAGTGGGAGCGTGGTTGGGACATCTCCTCAAAGACGACGACGTCTCAAGCGCAGTAGTATGTGCATCCTTTTTCTGATAGTTGACAGTTTCCACCAGATTTGAAAGAAAGGCTTATAAAATATTTATTAATGAGCTTGTTAAAATATTTTTTTTTGTTTTCGGTTTCGAATTATGTTATTTTTTGATAAATTTAATAAAAAAAATGAGTAAAATACCATATTAATTAAAAAAAATTTTTTTTTCTTTGCCCAAGCTTTTAGGTTAATAAAAATTTTCATGCTGTTTTTTAGAAAAAGATGTCTTAGTATCATTTGTAGTTTAGTATAAAATATTGTACTAAAACCAACACAGTAAAATATCCAATTTTATTTTTATTGTCTTACTAGTTAAATAAATGTGTTTGGAAAGTTTGAAATGTTAATAGACACTTAGTAAGCGAGCCAAGGCTAAAGTTTTCGGTTTAAGAATTCTTTTATTGTGCTGAGCGGGCTTGTGCTCGACTTATTTACTATAGAGAGTAGCCACAGACAGGTAAAAATACGAGTATTATTAACTTGAAAGCTGGAGAATATATTATGGCGTAGAGTCCAGAGGTGCACTTAAAGCTGAGGTACGAGTAGACCGTTAAATTATTTCATGGACTACATAGTACATAACTGCTAAAAGTTTTACATAAAGCTTTAGGTAGGAAATTTACTAAAAACAGCCACTTTTGGCGGAAATGGTTTACGAGTATTTTTATTATCAGCACCACTAACTAGACCAACCATTTCATTTCTACATCACCATTTTATTATACGTCAAAATCCTAAAAGTAAGCAGCTGCCTTATTGGTTACAGCAGGTAATTAGCCATTGAGTGTAGACACAGAAATAGTCTGTCAAGCCTATCTTATAACAAGATAAACCGTAGAGAAGGTGCAGCTCGGTAGCATTTCCACGTTATTTAATAAAATCTTTATTGACCACAAAGGTGAACACACGTTAAGGGCATACTTGAATTTCCCGGGGTCCAGTGCGGCCCCCATTTAAAATAAATCATTTCAAAGAAAACGGAGACCAAACCCAAAAGTGGCCGTTTTTCGCTAATGTGCGTAGTAAAGCTTGACGTTCTCACTTTAAACTGTAAACAGTAGTTCATAAAATACTTTGAAGGGTTATCTAGGAATTGGTAGTAGCAAAATGTTTAATGGTGTCTCCGTTTTCTTTGAAATGATTTATTTGAAATGGAGGTAGCACTGGACCCCGGAAAACTCAGGTACGGCCTTAATGCATTCTCTACCAGTAAAACTTTAGGAAAAACAGAAATCAATTAAAATGAGTTAGACACTCAAAGATGTACTTACAAATGCACTATATACAAGTCTACTTATATAACTTCAGATATATAAATACTTATATAAATATACATATGTATACAAAAACATACATAATACAAATTTTTAGGGAGACTAGGTCTGCTGCAACAAATCAACACAAAAGCTGCGTGTGAACTTTTTAAAATAGGTATCTGCTTAAGATATAATTGATGTATTCAGGTAAGGCATTCCAGAGTCGCGTAATTTGAAAATAAAAAGAGTAAGACCGAAATTCAGACTGAAATAACGAGAGATGAAGTTGAAGAATATGATTGGAGCGAAGCTCACGGTCATGGGTTTTTGACAGCTAGGTTTTCATATATTGGAGAGAGAGAGAGGGTTCTTAAGTATAGATAAAAGCGTACAGAGCATTTTCTGTTGCATCCCTTGATTTATCCTTTCCGGGATGCACCGAGTCTTCGTTCCCTTCTTCTAAGATCTGCACGAAAGGAGAAACAGTATTTTTTTCAAGTTGAAAAAATATTTTTTTATACTTTTTCAATTTCATGTAAGACCAACATTATTTTATAAAATTGTGTGATATAAATCACTGGACCCAGGACTTCTATATGTTTCACAAAAATAAGAACCAAATAAGTACAAATGATTTTATAAGCAGAAATTCACGTATTTCACGAAGCAGGCATAAGGAAAACGGAGGTATTTTCTCGCTCGTCTTTAGATTTACCTTAATTTCTAAATTCTTAGGCCGAAGCAACGATGCTTATGTTTTCGTAGATATCAAGCATCATTATTACTGTGGCTCTGTGAGCTTTGAACCTCGCGACTCACCCGATCCGTTGAAGTTTATCGGATAAAAAAGTTGTTCATACAAAAAAGTTGCACTTAATAAGAGTAACAAAAAAGTTATATGACATATTTGGAAATTTTTCTAAATGGCTGAAATATGATTATTTAAAGTTTTAAACACACATACATCCGCCATTTTAAAAAATTTCCAAAAACTGAATCGACCAAACAATTCTATGTAATTATCAAACCTGCTTATAAAATTTCACGAAAATCGGTTGAGAAATGCGACCTGTAGACGAGAACAAACCGACAGACAAACTGACGGACAAACTGACGGACAAAAAAGCATTTTTCGCCAATCTCAAAACTAAGACGCTAAGCTCGATCGGATTTTTAATTATATTAGCGCAAATAAATGTCGGCCACTCAATAAAGCCTAACAAGCAAATATGAATTAGAAACACTGCGAAATAATCAATCACTTAGACAAAAATAAAAAATAGTGGCTCTGTGAGCTGTAAACCTCGCGACTCACCAATACAAAAAATTGCGTCTTAAAAAGGACAACAAGACGGGTGACGGGTATCAGGTGGGTACCTGCTAGGTAGTCAGACGACCTGAGCAAGGTTGCAGGAAAGCTCTGGATACAGGCCGCTTCCGATCCGTCGTTTTGGAAATCCTTAGGGGAGGCCTATGTCCAGCAGTGGACTTCCTGGGGCTGATATAATGATGATGAAGGATAACAAAAAAGTTATAAAACATATTTGTAATTTTTTCGAAATGGCTGAAATATGATTTTCTTAAAGTTTTTAACCCCCATATCTCGGTTGAGTCGGAGAATCGGTTGAGAAATGCGACCCTGGGCGAGAAGAAACCGAAAAACTGACGGACAATAGCATTTTTGGCCAATTTCGTAAAAGAGACGCTTCGCTCGCACGGTCAATAAGCCATAGTGAATTAGTTGAGTTGGAATTATTCAATAGAGATGTCTGTACTAGTATGCGGCAAGGAGCATCCGAGGTCCAATCAAATGTAATATATTTTATTGTAATATTATAATCCATAAGAGGACACTTACACAATAATACATAAATAAATTAAACTAAATCCTAAAATACAAATTAAATAAATAGACAACTATAGACTAAAATTAGAACTAAATAAAAGTAAAACATTGCATACCTAGTCCTTCAAAAATCATGTCAATAATCAGTTGTGTGTCCTACTCGTAATAATCTGGGCGACACAAAGTAGAAGCACTCGCTGAATTTGTCTGTACCACGGCTGAAGCATCTACATATTTTTGATCAAAGGCCCGTCGTTATTTACAATGTACCTGAAGTTGTTATTCTCACTTTCTGGATCGCAGGTGATTACTGCCTCTGTTACATTATCATAATCTATGATGTTAAAACGCCGTTTTCGGGTTCAGGAGATTAATGCCAAAAACAGATCCGCATTTACTTCAACACATTTTAGGAAACACGCAATGACGTTTAGTCATTATATGTTTTCTTAAATATGTTCCTCCATGGTTTCCTATATTTCTGATTCTAGTACACCGCTTTTTCAATTCATTAAATCTTTATTGACTTTTCTTGATTTTAGTGATTTGTCGATTGCATTCTCAGCTGTGCTGGGTGCGCTTTTCCGCTTTTTCTTCTTAAAATATAATATGCCTGTAAATAGTAATTCAGTCTGCGCAGTTTTACAAGCATGCTTGTTCATAGGGTATATGTTTAAAATTTGGTCATCCTGACCGACTTGTATATTGTTCCTTCGTGTATTCAGTTTTGAAGAAGTTGGTTGGTGACACGGTATGTATTCATCTTTCTACAGGGCAATGTTCCAAATTGCCCTGCTTTGGTATCGAATCTGGAACCTTTGTTGTGAAGGACTAGTATTTTAACTATTACACCAAAAGACAGATTATATGTAAATAGTGACGTGTAGTTAATTAAATGGTTTCCACTCATGCATAAAATTATTTAGGTCACTCGGTGTATACCACAAAATGTACTTATTTAAGATTAGTTTTAACATGAAATAACCTGCAAAAGCGTTGTAATATTTCTTATAGTCTGGACATATACAGGCTGACTTTTAAACATTGTCCAAATTTTTGAAGCAAGTTCCGTCCATGATACTGAAGTACTTTCTACAAAAAAGTTATTACATACATACATACTATCACGCCTGTTTCCCACAGGGGTAGGCAGAGACTATGGACCTCCACTTGCTACGATCCTGACTGACCTCTTTCGCTTCACCTACACTCATCAACCTCTTAAAAAAAGTTATTAAAATCGATAAACATTTTTCGTCCTCCCATACAAAATCTTTCTGTCTGAGCGCTGATTTGTATGGGAGGATGAAAAATTTTTAATAACTTTTTTAAAAATCGATAAAAAAGTCAGCCTGTATATGCTAGTCTAGGAGAAAATATAAAACTTAGAATGTACCAGCTGCTTCTCTTTTCACGCAGATCGTACAAGCCGATCGAGGGAATGGGCGAAAATTGTAATGAGTTTAAAGGCCATGCGGCTAGCAACCCTTCACTATTTTAATTCCTTTTGCCATCTTTTCGCTCACTATTACGTGGAATTTGGAACTTGCGACTCGGGGCTCTGTATGCAGACGCAGCAAGACTCAAAAATGCTCTGTCTACCCCACAAGGGATAAAGATGTGATAGTGCAAATAGTTATGAAGTGGTAGTGGCTACTAGCTGTGCGTCTGTGAAGCAAGAGTTCGATCCTCACTAGGCACGATTTGTACCTCTGAGTTTTTGTACTTATGTACGGTAATTTTTTTTCCACCACTTACTTCCGGTGAAGGAAAGTTACACATTAGTGAACTTCTTCTTCATTTAAGCGTGTTCCCGGTTGCATCCTCATCCGGAGCCCGAGGTGCGCCTTCCCAGCCCTTTCGTCTCCAAACACAACATGCATGTCAATGGTCACCCAAGGATGCCAAAGACCCCGCGAAGTGGAGAAGAAAAAGCCGGAACAGTTAAAACGACCGGCCGCCCGCCCGACGTCAACCCTCTTTGGGAACGCATTTTTGCGAAGAGTTTTACAACCGGCCGCCGCCCGACGTCAATCCTCAACCCAACATGTTTGTACTTAATCCTTTAGTCGCCTCTTACTACATCCACAGGAAGAGATGAAGTGTTCCTATTGTAACCCGGAACCACACGGGGAATTAGTTGACTATTGAGTAATAACGACTCTTGTCAAAAGATGACATTGAGTGTCAGATCGTAGGCAGCTCAAAAATCCTGACATCAGCGTTAGCCTATTAGAGGAGTTAGTATAGAATGGTCGCAAACGTTCATTGTCTAAATAAGTTTTTATGTAAAAACGGTTCCGTTATAAAATATTATCGATGAAGTATTTCTAATAATTACACGTTATGCTATGTTTTCCACACACAACGTGTGCCGACATAATCATTCTGATTTTATTAAATCTCGTAAGAGGGTTGAAGGGTGAGGTGACACTTTGATGCTTTCCTAAATTTAAGACGTGATGTTTTATTATGGTCACCGATAGCTTGGGATTACCAAGTAAGTGGCAGCGGGTGAACGATTCGCCACTTATTCTCCTAAAATTATTTGTTATAATATAGTTTCACAATTTTTTTAAACCTAATTTTATTCCTCATAAGAATCATTTTTTATTGTAAACTTTTAATCATATTTTTTAACATAATTTTGTTAAAGATGCTTTATAAACATAAATCATTATTTTGTTTACAATAATGAGAGCCTGGTTCTTAAATATAGACAAACAGTCAACTACAATTACCTGCTTCTGGTGAAGGAAAACATCGTGAGGAAACTGCGCACTATTGACTATTAAGTTTACTAGTGTCACAGAAGACGGTAAGAGTATACAAAACGGGGGACGTTTATTGCGCGTACCTTAGGAGATTCCGTTATGTACACTCTTACTGTCTTCTTTACTAGTGTGTGAAATGAATAAAGCAATAAAAAGCCACTTAATTATCTCTGCCAACATCGTCATTGTATGCCCTTTCCATACAATGTCACTGACAAAAGCCTGGCTGACAAATATAATACTCTAAATTAACAAAAAAAATTATGCTTACGCGCGTTAGACATTAAATACCAGGGCGACGGAGAGAAATATAATTTGTTTCATCAAACAACCGTTTCCTCATAAGTAAGCGCACCTTAACCTATACTATTATTTATGTCTCATTATATTGATATGTGACGTATGATGCTCAAAATTATGTCAAAAATCTTAAAAATAATAAAAATTATGACTACAAAATTGTTATGAGAAAAAACATTATGTCTAACTACTCGTATTGTTATAAAAAAGATAATATTGTAATAAGGAATATGAATTTAAAAAATACGAAAATCAAAAGGATTTCGAGGGCGAACCGGTGGCCATTGGGGTAGAAAGTTCTCGAATGGTGACCTCGTATCGGCAACCGCAGCGTAGTATGCTTATTTATTTATTTTACACTCTATTGCACACAAAGGAATATATCTGTCTTTATACATTGCATGGCACAGAGCTTAGAACTATAAGATATGTAAAGAATCAGATTTATACAAAAAGTGGCTTTATTCCTCTATACCTTCCAGGTAACATTCGCTACCTACATACCCAGTCAGACAACATGAGCAAGGTTGCCACGGAATGTTCTTAATGGCTAGGTTAGTTATTATAAATACAGGTTGATCCTCCTACTCTTAGCTATAAGGCGGTGATGCCACTTCACTGCGCACCGTCGCGGAGCGCGGTTCACACTGACGCTCCCGCGAGTTTTCTTCTTCTTCTTCTTCGCGTTCTTGAATTGTTTTCAGTGTGTTGGCCTAGGCGTGTTTTCTATACAAACTGAGATTCTTGCATAAAATGTTAAAATCTGCCGCCCCGCACTCCGCGTCGGTGCGCGGTGCAGTGGGATATTTTCAGTTGATATTTCCACTCTCTGTTGTCGATGTTCTTTGTTTGTAATACACAAAATGTCATAATCCAAATAAACTTCTATATACGACTCTATTCCTGTAGAAACAGCTGGTCCAGGATGACCTGGAGCTAAATACTTTATTAGTCAGATAGGGCGTCGTTTACGACACAACGGTTATGAAAAACGCTCTGGTGGTACCTGGTCCAAAGGATATTAATTGTTATTCAGAGAGGCAACGCATCTGGCATAATTACCTTTGAAGCGGGGACAATCCGGGGCGGCATTTTTGATTAAGTAAATAGCTTTTGTTTTTTTTTGTGGTTCATTGTATGGTAAGAAGTAAATTATTTCATTTTTTAATCTGTGTACTTTAGTACTGCATCTTGAATGCCTAAAAACGCTCTAAAATATTTTCATTTACTTTTCACTAATTATACTTCCCAGTGGAATTTGAACCCACGACCTATAGATCACAAGACAAACGCCTTGACATCTGGACCACAGCTGAGGCTTAGCTGAAACATTAAAATGCTTTTTTCTTAAGAGCGAAAAAGTTTATTATTACATTTAAAAGTATTAAACAAGAAAAACTTTAAGTATCATTAGCCCAACGCTACGCAGCTACTCGTAACATCTACGCAGCCAGAAGTTTATTTAAACTCAACTTTTTCGTCGAGCTCACCACTATTTTTAGAAATAATAAGGTCAATGGATTTCCTATTGCTGCGGACTACGTAGAGTAGTACTCGTAGACGGTTTGTTTATCCGCTACGTATTTGTAGAGCCTCTTCCAATCGTTTAGTGTTAGTATTTCGAAAAATATAATGTCATTGCCATTGAAGTTTATTGCTACGAGCTACGGCGTAGCGCTCGTTGACAGAAATCTTTTTGTTCCCTGCGTTTTCGTAGAGCCTCTACGATTACGTAGCATATAGAAAGTAGATATATAGATAGAATCCCTACGAGACGTCTTTATTTCAGGAAGATAATATCGTAAGTCATTGAAACTTGCCTACTTCGTGCTACGGCGTAGTGCACCTAAACAGAATTCTATTTATTTGCTAAGTATTTGTACAGCCTCTACGAATAGTTTACCATCGGTATTTAAGTTGAGAGCAACACTGGAGCTTGTTGCTACGTGCTACGTCGTAGCGCTCCTAAACAGAAATCAATTTATATGATACATATTCGTAGCGCCTCTACGAATAGATAATCGTATTTCAGAATACATGTCATACTCACCTGCTACATATGTTCAGATATTTTCATCAATATGTTATATCCATAGTTTAAAAAATCTTTTTTATTTTGTAAATGTATTTTATCTAAGATATCTAAGAAAACTTTAGATAAGTACATATAATTGTACCAGTGACCTGATTTTTTATCACACCAAGAGCGTTTACACAACGCCGTCGCGGCGGCGCCACGCTTTGAATTTTATAATGTAAATGTCACGCCGCCGTAGCAGCGGTTTTTTCGCCGCAGCCGAGGCGGCCTCGTGCAGGAGAAATGCATACAAAATACATATCGCGCCGCCCCGAAATATTTAAACGCTCTGATCCAGACGGATTAGAGCGTCTAAACGTTTGCGGTGTGAGAACACACCACAATTACTAGTGGCTCTGTCAGCTGTGGACCTTGCAAGTCAGTCTTTGCAAAGCATAACAAAAAAATTATGTATATATACTCGTACATGTACAATTTGTATTTCGTTATTTTTTTATTTATTTTTTAGATGCAATAAAGAGTTTTTCATTCATTCACTCATTCAAATTGTGTGACAGTGTTAAATATTTTTTGAAATGACTAAAGTATCATATTTCAGTCATATCAAAAAATATTTCCGAATTTCCGCCATTTTGAAAAATTTCGAATAAAATGGCTCGACAAAAAAATTCTACATAACTATCGAACCTGCTCACATAATTTCACAAACGACCGGAATGCGACCTGTAGGCGAGAACAACCGGAATGTGACCTATAAGCGAGAACAGCTTTAATGCGACCTGTAGTCGAGAACAACCGGAATGCGACCTATAAGCGAGAACAGCTTTAATGCGACCTGTAGTCGAGGACAACCGGAATGCGACCTGTAAGCGAGAACAGCCTTAATGCGACCTGTAGGCGAGGACAACCCGAAGGCCTGCGTTCACTTCACTCACTTGGTCAAATAACATGTTAATAAAAAAATCTTTAAACATTGCATTTTAAAAATACAAATCATGGTGTATGAGATAATTTAATAACATATTTATATTTTTTTCTAAAATAATTTTACAAGTAAAATATGTTGGAATACCGGAAAGAGGCCTTTGCTTTGCAGTATAGACTAAATATACCTCTAGAAATATACAAGATATAAGTTTAAAAACTAAAACCCGACTACGAGAAATTTTGTACTGAATATGTATATATAGGTATATATAGTACGTTTATCAAGTCAATACAAACACAGCACGGAGTAACAGTTACACGGTATGATTCGATACATTTTTAGGGTTCTGTACCCGAGGGGTGCAAACGGGATCCTGTTAAAATAAGATAAAGTTAATAATAATTAAAGGGGGTCGTCATACAAGAAACGTGTTTCTTTAGCGTTTTAAAACTTTGTACGGTGGTACGGAACCTTTCATGTACGAGTCCGACTCGCACTTACCCGTTTAATTTTTTAACCTACCCTACGAGCATGCTCTCACGACTCTACTCCTGCCGGCCAATTAAGGCAAGACAGAGGTAGGGGTTTCTGTTACCTAATCGGTTTACACTTCGCCCGGGCAACAAAGGCAAGACGAGGAACAGTGGCCACCTCTGGGAGCACTCAGTTCCGTGGGGTCGCTACTTCCGAACAGCTCATTACAAGCTGCCCTGCGTTATTATTATTATATGTACAGAGGAATGATACGACACCTGTGCCACCTCACGTAGTGCGCGAATCGCGCGGTGGCACAGGTATCTGATTAACCGTGTGTACATATCATCATCATCATCATCATATCAGCCACAGGAAGTCCACTGCTGGACATAGGCCTCCCCCAAAGGTTTCCAAAACCTATACATGTATGTAGTCTGTACATAGCGGCCAATCAAACTCTCTTGTGGCTTCGCTGTAGTTGGGCAATACAATAGTTAAAGAAGGTCAATCTTTATGCTTTTACTCATTCTCAAAGAGATGTTCTCGTTGCGATTCTCTCGTCACGATGATATTGCCTTGCTCATAAAGTCAGTATAGAATAAGGTACTCGTAGCATGATGCGCTTATAGCTTTTCTTTGGGCAATTACTTCGCTCAACGAATATGTATTGCCATTGAGCGTGGCAATGCTGCCAGTCTTGTGGGCACTCTACCGCAGGGCAATGATCTGCACGTTTTTTAATTGTAGGTTTTTTTTAGATTCCTACTTATTTAAGTTGTACATAGTATTTTTATTAATAGTAATTTTCGCTCTATTTCTGAGTTTTCAATTTTCAATTTTCTTTGAACTAATTCATTTTAGTTTTAATTTTTAATTTTAATTACTTTTTTATTGTTATTTAGAAGAATAAAGCTTCTTGAAACACCTAGAAAATTCAAATATTATGTTTATACATTACACGTAATGTATTAAACTCATTGACTTATTAAGTGCCTACAAAGGCCTCATCAGTTAAATAGACATGTAATTTAAGGCCGTACCTGAATTTTCCGAGGTCCAGTTAAAAAGTCCTTTTAAAATAAATCATTTCAAAGAAAACGGAGACATCATTTAAAATTTTGCAACTATCAAGTCCTAGATAATCGTTCAAAGTATTTTATGAACTACTGTTTACAGTTTATAATGAGAACGTTAAGCTTTACTACGCACATTTGCTAAAAGTGGCCCTTTTTCGCAAATGTGCGTAGTAAAGCTTAGTAAAGCGAAGAAGAAGAAGAGTCTTCTTCTTCGTCTAAGCGCGTTCCCGGTTGCATCCTCAGCTGTGCTGCTTCGGAGCCTGGGGTGCGCTTTCCCTCTTTTTCTTCTCTAAATATAACATGCATGTTAAGACCTTGAAAAATGGAGAAGAAATAGCCTGAACAGTTAAATCGATTTGGCTATAGTTTTATGACCGGCCGCCTGCCTGAAGTCAACCCTCGCATCGCTTATTTTCAACCTTCAGATTTTTGGAATGGGAGAGAATCTGAAGCATGAAAATAAGCGATGCGAGGGTTTATAATGAGAACGTTAAGCTTTACTACGCACATTTGCTAAAAGTGGCCGTTTTTCGCAAATGTGCGTAGTAAAGCTTAGTAAAGCGAAGAAGAAGAAGAGTCTTCTTCTTCGTCTAAGCGCGTTCCCGGTTGCATCCTCAGCTGTGCTGCTTCGGAGCCTGGGGTGCGCTTTCCCTCTTTTTCTTCTCTAAATATAACATGCATGTCAAGACCTTGAAAAATGGAGAAGAAATAGCCTGAACCGTTAAATCGATTTGGCTATAGTTTTACGACCGGCCGCCTGCCTGAAGTCAACCCTCGCATCGCTTATTTTCAAGCTTCAGATTTTTGGAATGGGAGAGAATCTGAAGCATGAAAATAAGCGATGCGAGGGTTTATAATGAGAACGTTAAGCTTTACTACGCACATTTGCTAAAAGTGGCCGTTTTTCGCAAATGTGCGTAGTAAAGCTTAGTAAAGCGAAGAAGAAGAAGAGTCTTCTTCTTCGTCTAAGCGCGTTCCCGGTTGCATCCTCAGCTGTGCTGCTTCGGAGCCTGGGGTGCGCTTTCCCTCTTTTTCTTCTCTAAATATAACATGCATGTCAAGACCTTGAAAAATGGAGAATAAATAGCCTGAACCGTTAAATCGATTTGGCTATAGTTTTACGACCGGCCGCCTGCCTGAAGTCAACCCTCGCATCGCTTATTTTCAAGCTTCAGATTCTTGGAATGGGAGAGAATCTGAAGCATGAAAATAAGCTACTTACGGGCTTTTACAATCGGCGCGGGAAGAAAAGCAGCTTTTACATCTATGTTATATTGTGTCTGAGGGATTTAAAACAAAATGCTAGCTTTTATAATAAATAAACTTGTTACGAGAAAAGCCGCTAGTTCATTTAAAACGAATTTAAATCAGAGCACCAAGGCTTGTAAATAATCGGCTTACTCTTGTTCACTCACAGGCAGATGCGTGGGAAGCATTTTATAACAACATTAACTTCGCTGGATTAACAACGTTAGTTTGCAAAGTATCACTGAAAGCCAATTAATTTAACCAGGTTTTGCTCAATGAGCGAGGCGAGTGTAGCAGCTCACCGTGTAACAAAGTTAAGTGGTATTCGGTATAAAATTCTCTATCCACACGGTCAAAGGGATAGTTCGTAATTTTATAATTCCTCACAAAAATGAAAGGTTGCTTTTTCAGAGATAAAAGGTATCCTTTTTTTTCTTTTTAGCTGTATAGATACAAAAAAGGAGTATCCTATCTAGAGTTTCTAGCCACCGTAGCATGGCACAGGCAGCAGCGTTTATCGAGCGCTATATTATCTATATCTATCTCGCTCTAAAAATAACGAACGGGCACTAGTCCTTCTGTACAGTTCAGTACTTTGAGTTTATCAATGGTACTATGTTACGGGGGTTGTGATTGGGGATTGGGGGAAGGTTTGATTTATAATTAATTTGCAATAATCCAAAGGCATTTACAACGATATTATAATAAAATAAGTATTAAAAGAATCCTATTATTGCTCAGAGTCGACAGAGCGTCTTTTTACAAGGAAGATAGATGCCACTTGCAAAGAAAATGTATAGAATGTAAATCAAACTGTTATATGGGTCCCCCGTTTATAGTAGAGCTTTTTATGTTATAATATTATTATGCATAACAGCAATTTACAGAAACGTCATTTCGTAGAAAATAGTTTGGCATCTACTCATTTATCATAGATTAAAAAAAAATATGTTAAAAATGAGAATAATCTTAGAGCATAAATTTTATTGCCATAATAATCCAAAAGTTGAATCATTATATTGCAGAAAGTTCGCAGTCAGAATCGCCTTTTGGTTTTTAACTCATAGTTCCTCAGTTTCATGGGCTGGGGTACCATCTGAGAGGTTTTGCGTTCTTTCATTAACACGATATATACGTATACTGTCTGGAATTTATTGACACAAAAGATTTTTTTTGTTTTCTCTAACCGGAATTTATTTTTAGTTCTAGTGTTAAAACAACAGTATTAATTGATTTACAATATATTCTGTTGCACTAATGAAGGTATTTTAAAACTGAATAAAAACGGGTTTTTGACGTAACTACCTATATATGTACTAAACGTATTCTCTTTATTACATTATGAATACTTGCATATACCTCCAACAGCAACAGTTTTAAAATGAAATAATTTTACATAGCCTATCTTTTAAAAATCTTTAATTGGACGGTTTTTTAAAGCCTAATTGACTTGGATGGATTGGATGGACGAGTAAAATTTCCGATATTCGCCGGGTGCAGAATTTCAGATATTCGGAACGCAGTGCACATCCATTAGGTTTTGTCATCCCATTAGATGTTAGGCTAATTTATAAAAAAATATTTTTAAAGCTATTTCATAAATGTATTTATAAATCCGCTAGATTACAACAAGTCAATTCAAATACTTTTTTCTAAACATCAAAAGAAACATTTGGGATTTATATGAAATACCGGCCCGTAAGTCAAATAGCGCTGTTTATCAGTTTTTTGGAATAAATAATCTAAATCACGTTCAAAATAGATGTATGATATGATCTGAAGTGAATCATATGAATGATAAGTGACATTATTTTGTGACTTTTTGTTTTCTCTTATAATATATAGACATAATAAAACTTTATAAAATAACAATAAGTCTCCGAAATATATAGTTCTGTTATATAACGGGGTACTTAATCACTTTGTACCTTTACCCTCCCGAATCAACTTGATAGCGGCAGATGAGGTAATGTTATTTTACTAGATGTCAACTTTTTTAGGGTGGATAATAGCCTATATAATAAGGCCTCCCCTCTTTCCTTTCTCGATTTTCTATCCTTGGTCTTTACTTTCCAGTCTTTGTCAAATGCATGCTAATCGTCTTCCCATCTCGTCCTCGGTCTACCTCTTTTTCTATATCCATCTGTTGGAACCCAGTTTGTGGCAATATGGACCCATCTTTCCGGATGCATACGATCAACGTGTCCCGCCCAATGCCACTACGTTTTCTTGCCTACATCGGTAACTTTTGTCATAGAGTTTCACACCTATAAGTAGCCTATAAGTAGCTCTTTCATCAACTAAAACGGTTTTTCATGCAATTTAAATCCTTTAGTTGATTCTTTGTCTTGTCGATCTATGAAAGATACTACTTGGCCAAGGTATATGTACTCGTTGACATACTGCATAGCTTGCCCATCTAACACGAACCTTCGTGTTGCGCCAGTGGTCATCAGCTTGGTTTTGGTTTAATTAGTTTAAGTCCAACTTAACATCATACTAAAAAAAATTGTTAGCTTGCCATAGAAATTCGGATTAGCAGGTCGTTTAACTAGTAGCAGAGCCTAAAAACTTTTTTCGTATTTCGACACATGTTCCTTGGAGACAATTGTTTCCTTTTAAGGACTCAATTCTCCCTAAAAACAGCTTAAGCATATTTTGTTAGACTTTCTGAAACATAAACGACTGAGAGAATCGAGCGAAATCTTGGAGCGGTACTATTCGTAGAGGCTCTACAAATACGTAATAAACAGATTTTTGTCTACGAGAGCTACGCCGTAGCATGTCGCAACAAGCTCACATGACCTACGACATTAGGTGGTAATCCCACTGACCGCGCACCGTCGCGGAGCGCGGGGCCGCAGATTTTAATATTGCAAGTATCTCAATTTGTATAGAAAACACGCCTAGTCCAATGTCTACGAGAGCTACGCCGTAGCACGTAGCAACAAGCTCCCATGACCTACGACATTAGGCGGTGATCCCACTGACCGCGCACCGTCACGATATCTCTCGAAGAATTCCGAACGAAAATCTACAATGTTACGTCTTGCGCCGCGGCATTGATGAATACAAATCGTTTATGCTATTCTGCGTGTGAGGGTTCAGTTATTTAATGCAGTTTTACAAAACCGAGCTGTAATGCCAAACAACTAGAGGTTTAGTGAATGAGCGGTTTATACCATCCAACTGTGACGTATATATCTACTTTCTATATGCTACGTATTCGTAGAGGCTCTACAAAAACGCAGCGAACATAGATTTCTGTCAACGAGAGCTACGCCATAGATTGTAGCAATAAACTTCAATGGCCATGACGTTATCTTTTTCGAAATACTAATTCTAAACAATTGATAAAGGGTGTACAAATACGAAGAGGACAAACAAACCGTCTACGAGTACTACTCTATGTAGTCTACTACCTTACTACGTAGTATACGCAGTTATCTTTTCTATAGTTCTATGTTTCGTAGAGGCTCTACAATCTAAATAAAGAGGTATAGATAGTAAGCCAGTTCGAAGAAAGCTACGAGTACTATATTATTGAGTTAGTATCCCATATCACAAGTTTAAAAAACTTACTTTGGGACTAGCTTAATCAGTGTGATTTGTCCGTGTAAGATATATAATATATATATTATATCTGCCAACAATGAGTAATAATAGCTCACTGCAAGAGGCTTAAAATCAATACTATGAAGATGAACGTTCAACTAAATAATTATAATACGAGTAATACTATAAACCTACATTACGAGTACCACTGACACACTCACTGACTGACATAGTTGTTTGCCCTGTTCCGGGGTGGGTGGGGGAATGTTTGATATACCGTCGTGTAGAGGGTGCTCCAGTGAGTACCAGAAAAATGGATATGTTGAAGATCATCAGATCCTCATGTGGACGAGGTACGGCCTGCAAAAACGGTTAGGGTTAGGGGGTGTGATTTTTTTTCCAAAATGTTTTGCGCTGAGCGTTTTTTTAAATTTTCCTAGATGGCCGCCAACAGTCGACTGCTTTCGATTTGACTGAAATTTAGAATGCGAGGGTTTTCTGATAAATAAATAAATAATAATAAATAAACAAGACCGTTTATCCATTTTCAGCGCGTTTTGAATGACACTACCCCCATTCAAAACAAAAACAAACGGCACAATAAAAGTAAAAAAGTAATCGACAACAAAGATTCATTCTCCTCCTTATTGAGTCGACACAATGATTCATCTAAATTTGTGTACAAAAATATAATTGGTAATAAGATTTTTCCTGTTCGCAATCAAAGAGAACATTGTTAGGCTAATATTGTCCACTTTGTTAAATACTCAAGTGAACAAAGAGGTATTATGTTAATTATAACCATTTTTTTTCGAATTATATAGGTATAAATATATTAATAGAGGTGTATATAGGACCTCCGTGGCGTAATGGTTAACACGCTAGACCGCTAATCTGGAGGTTCTGGGTTCGATCCCCAGCCAGGGCAAGTTGAAAAATGGCCTTTTTCAAATGGTCCTGGGTCTTGGGTGTTTATCTATATATGTATTTATCATAAAATATAGTATCGTTGAGTTAGTATCCGATAACACAAGTTAAAAACTTACTTTGGGGCTAGCTTAATCAGTGTGTTTGCCATATACATTTATATATATTTATTTATTCATTATAAATAAACGGAAGATTCAAAGTCAAAATACAATACGGAAGTGGACTAAAAAATATTTTCAAAAATATATTACAAATAATTACACAGATACAGCGTATTTAAATTCCGCATGACGTCACGATCAAGTAAGTTTTTTACTTGACGGTGTCGACAATCACCCCTACTCCGAAACTTCGACGCACTGTATCTTTGTGAATTTTCACTACTTTCATAAACCGAAAAATATGAAATAAATATAAATATAAAATAATACTCGTAACTGACGGACTTAATAAAATACAATTTTTCGGACCCAGTCCTTATTCCTACTGTACTAAGATAAAATTAAATACCTTTATATCGTTATATATGAAGTATACAATTAACTTTGTATTGCATAAGCCCTTTATCCTGAACTCTTGGGTTATATTAGTGTTTCTTATAGGAAGTCTCTGAGTTCAGTGTATCTCTTGGCAAAGGCCTCCTCTAACCATTTCCACTGCTTTCTATTTCTGGCAACTCTTCTCCAATTAGGGCCAGCAATGAGTTTCAGCTCGTCCTACCATCTTATATATTGTCTTCCCCTGTTTATCTTTCTATCTCTAGGATATTTGCTCCACTTTTTCTGGTTAATACATAACAAATGGCCAGTCCATTTCCACTTTAGTTGGTCTATTTTAGACAGTATGTCTACAACTCCTATTTTTCCTTATTGTTGTATTGCGTATTCTGTCTTTTTTCTTTATACTTAACTTTTTTTTTTGCTTCTCTCCATGGCTCTTTGGGCAATGCTCTAGCATTAAGAAAACAAAAAAAACTAATATCACATACCAACAAACAATTAACTTACATATCAACAAATCCATTCAATGTTCCTCCACAAATGACTTATCTAATTTTTGACATAATAAAATAACAAAATAAATGCATATATACAAAAAAAAATGTTTTTTTTTTCTCCATAAACGGGTACTTATCAAACAGCCTAGGTATATACGGATAAGTTATGGTGCTCCGCAATGCTATTAAAAAAGTTCAAAAAAAATTGTTACATAATAAAAAAGTTATTTAACATAAAAATAAAATACTGTTATAAATAATAATAACTAGTAGTCTAATTAGTTTATTTAATTTTATAATTATACCTAATTAAAAATATTTATAATAACAATATAACATTAGTAAGTTATTTTATTTGAATTTGAAAATGTTTACTCATGTTTGTAAACATTTTTAACAGCACCAATAGAGAAATGGTTACATTGGAAACCCGGAGAATTAAAAATATAGGTTTTAAGTTATACAAATTCAATTTTACACACTATTACCTATTTAGAATGATTTCAGATTTATTTACATTTCTTTGAACGGTTTTTACAACCAAAGGTTCAATAATAGGGGAGAGTAGCAATTTACTTTTTATTTATTTATTTCGCTTAAAATAAATAGTTTTATCTACGTCAAAGAGGCTTCAAGAATAAGTCAAATAATTTTACAGACCACAATAAAAACTAAATGTTTTCTGTAATCTAAAAATCTGTATCAGTAAGTTTTGGTGCAATAAAGATTTTGACTAACTAACTCATCATCATCCGAGCGTATTCTCGGTTACATCCTCAGCGGTAACGCGTCAGAGCCCGGGGTCCGCTATCTTACCTAGATGATTTGACGAGGTGACTGGTTTTTACACAGAGCGACTGCCGTTTGGTTTTGCAACCCTAAGGGTAGACCAGAACCAATCCTAGGATAGGATTTTGACTAACTAATTAGCTAAAGCTTAAACCAATAATTTATTTCACTTGGTCAAAAATTAGATAAGTCATTTGTGGAGGAACATTGAATGGATTTGTTGATATGTACGTTAATTGTTTGTTGGTATGTGATATTAGTTTTTTTTGTTTTCTTAATGCTAGAGCATTGCCCAAAGAGCCATGGATAGAAGCAAAAAAAAAAGTTAAGTATAAAGAAAAAAGACAGAATACGCAATACAACAATAAGGAAAAATAGGAGTTGCAGACATACTGTCTAAAATGGACCAACTAAAGTGGAAATGGACTGGCCATTTGTTATGTATTAACCAGAAAAAGTGGAGCAAATATCCTAGAGATAGAAAGATAAACAGGGGAAGACAATATATAAGATGGTAGGACGAGCTGAAACTCATTGCTGGCCCTAATTGGAGAAGAGTTGCCAGAAATAGAAAGCAGTGGAAATGGTTAGAGGAGGCCTTTGCCAAGAGACACACTGAACTCAGAGACTTCCTATAAGAAACACTAATATAACCCAAGAGTTCAGGATAAAGGGCTTATGCAATACAAAGTTAATTGTATACTTCATATATAACGATATAAAGGTATTTAATTTTATCTTAGTACAGTAGGAATAAGGACTGGGTCCGAAAAATTGTATTTTATTAAGTCCGTCAGTTACGAGTATTATTTTATATTTATATTTATTTCATATTTTTCGGTTTATGAAAGTAGTGAAAATTCTAAAATAATGTTGAAATTTTTGAAAATATATTACAAATAATTACACAGATACAGCGTATTTAAATTCCGCATGACGTCACGATCAAGTACGTTTTTTACTTGACGGTGTCGACAATCACCCCTACTCCGAAACTTCGACGCACTGTATCTTTGTGAATTTTCACTACTTTCATAAACCGAAAAATATGAAATAAATATAAATATAAAATAATACTCGTAACTGACGGACTTAATAAAATACAATTTTTCGGACCCAGTCCTTATTCCTACTGTACTAAGATAAAATTAAATACCTTTATATCGTTATATATGAAGTATACAATTAACTTTGTATTGCATAAGCCCTTTATCCTGAACTCTTGGGTTATATTAGTGTTTCTTATAGGAAGTCTCTGAGTTCAGTGTATCTCTTGGCAAAGGCCTCCTCTAACCATTTCCACTGCTTTCTATTTCTGGCAACTCTTCTCCAATTAGGGCCAGCAATGAGTTTCAGCTCGTCCTACCATCTTATATATTGTCTTCCCCTGTTTATCTTTCTATCTCTAGGATATTTGCTCCACTTTTTCTGGCTAATACATAACAAATGGCCAGTCCATTTCCACTTTAGTTGGTCTATTTTAGACAGTATGTCTGCAACTCCTATTTTTCCTTATTGTTGTATTGCGTATTCTGTCTTTTTTCTTTATACTTAACTTTTTTTTTTTGCTTCTCTCCATGGCTCTTTGGGCAATGCTCTAGCATTAAGAAAACAAAAAAAACTAATATCACATACCAACAAACAATTAACTTACATATCAACAAATCCATTCAATGTTCCTCCACAAATGACTTATCTAATTTTTGACCAAGTGAAATAAATTATTGGTTTAAGCTTTAGCTAATTAGTTAGTCAAAATCCTATCCTAGGATTGGTTCTGGTCTACCCTTAGGGTTGCAAAACCAAACGGCAGTCGCTCTGTGTAAAAACCAGTCACCTCGTCAAATCATCTAGGTAAGATAGCGGACCCCGGGCTCTGACGCGTTACCGCTGAGGATGTAACCGAGAATACGCTCGGATGATGATGAGTTAGTTAGTCAAAATCTTTATTGCACCAAAACTTACTGATACAGATTTTTAGATTACAGAAAACATTTAGTTTTTATTGTGGTCTGTAAAATTATTTGACTTATTCTTGAAGCCTCTTTGACGTAGATAAAACTATTTATTTTAAGCGAAATAAATAAATAAAAAGTAAATTGCTACTCTCCCCTATTATTGAACCTTTGGTTGTAAAAACCGTTCAAAGAAATGTAAATAAATCTGAAATCATTCTAAATAGGTAATAGTGTGTAAAATTGAATTTGTATAACTTAAAACCTATATTTTTAATTCTCCGGGTTTCCAATGTAACCATTTCTCTATTGGTGCTGTTAAAAATGTTTACAAACATGAGTAATGTGAGGTCAGGAGCCCCACATTTAATGTTAGAGTCTGAAGCAGCGTTAAAGATGTAAAAATGTTGAAAATGTTAAAGGAATGTTGAAAGAAACGAGTGACGCGTGTGTGTCGTATGACTAATTTATTGCCACTGTTCGAGTAAACAATTGTGTGTTGTCAGCATAATACAAATAAATGCGAATGTAGGAGCTCGCTCGTACATACTGCCGAACTTAAGAAATCAACAAGAAACAAAAGTATATAAAAAGTACAAAATGAAAAACATGTTAAGGTGTCGTTTGCTTGTTGACTCCACGCCTTGTAGACTGACGCTCCCAGACAGTTCGCGTAGCAGCTTGTGGTTTCTCTTCAGATGTCCTCTTAACATGTTGCAGTTCCAAGTCCTTAGTTCTGCTGTTAATATTAGCTGTTTGCAATCTGTTCCACTTGCGATACACCCATACACATATGATAGCAATTCCAATAAGTGCAATGAGTACATAAACAATGTAGTGATGGACGTCGTGGGAACTGCTGAGCGCGCTGAAGTTATCCTGATCGGCCTTCATTGTGTTTATTTGATTTTGTAGAGTTTTATATTGTTTTATGTGGACTTCAGGCACTCTAAGCTCTGTAAAGTTTATCTCCTTTAAAATATTGTTTACTCCAGACTCTGGTAAGAATGTCTCGGTTTCATCGATATGAATCTTCAGTTCCGAGTTGTATGTTTTGGGCGAATGTATAACGATGTTTTCCCCTTTTAGCATACATCCAGGCCATAAGCTAATAATGCCCGGACCGAGTAGTGTCTCTGACGTAACAGATGCGTCATTACAAAAGACACGTACCGTGCGCTCTTGACAACATGTAAACAGCCACGCGGCGCGGCTGTGTAACCTGATCCAGTCATCGCTGCAGGACTTGCTCGTATAGCTACAGCCCGATAAGTTATTATTGTTGATAATTTGCGCTTCACATAAAGTCGATAATGCCTTTGTAGTTGTATGTATAGGTAAGTTGATTCTGCATAGCCGTTTCGTTTCTTTGAATGATATACAGCCTGTATGCACATCTTCTTCAGACATCGGAATAATCATGTCCCGTTTCAAATTTAATGCCGAATATTTTGCAGTAGGGATGATGTATGTTGCTATCGAAGTTTGTGGATCAATTCTTGGAATAGGGATCACTCGATTTAATTCAAAGGGCTCGATACTTAATAGTGGTAGCTTCACTTCGAAAATCAAATAACTCATTACTCTGACATGTACTCGTGACAGTTTATACATTTCACGTATGCATTCCTGTTGACCGCTTACACACGGTAATGTTATATCGTTTGGTATTTGAGCTGCTATGATGTTGAGTTGGCTCTCAAACTCTTCTGGTGATAATAGATGCGTGTCCATGTGCCCGCTGCGCACATCAGTTACCAGGTCAAGTAGCTCTTCTTGTAGTTTGCGCAAGTTCTGGATGATAATATTCGCTGTTAGTGTCGCCGCAGTAATATACATTGATTTTTTATGTTCGTTTTGCATCCAGTTGTTTAGCTCTGCGACTTGTTGACTGATACTGGCAAACTGTGTAACCATCATCTTCTCGTGTCTCTTTAAAATGTTGTATTCGCCTTCAATTACAGATGTTTGCTGTTTGTATAAGCTCAGAAGATGATTTTCATTTTGTTGTATTTTCTTGATATCTTCGTCGTATTTGGTAGCAAATCTTTCATCAAGGACTCCGAATAGAGAGTTGGCTACGTATCCAACTCCATCGATAAGACCTCTCTTGGACCGTTTTCCATGTTCATTGCTTAGCATTTTGTTGTAGTGTAAGATCTTTGTTACTTCATGTCGCAGATGAGACGTGATGACCTTAAAAGCTGGTTCTTCCTTACTTATATCGTCAAGTATTTTAATGTAGTATTCTATATGTTCTAGACTATGCCAATAGGTGGACAAGTTGTAGTAAACAACCATTTTCCAATCATCTTGTATCGCTTGCATCTCTGCTATCTTATCAAAGTACAGCGGTGTGTTTTGAAGTAGGGTTGTCACTTCCATCGGCCGTGGTGATTGTTCACAGGTTATTGTTGTGAACAATGTAAACCATACCAGCATAATGTTGAAAAGAGTGTTGAGAATATTTCTTTTTGATCTTTTTTGTTTTGTTTCAGGCTTTGTTTCAGGTGTTTGTTCCGGCAGCTGCTGTTCCACGGGTGAGTCTGGTTCTACAGGTAAGTATATCAGTTTGTTAACTGGACGTTTAACTCCTTCACTGTTCTTTGTTTTCAGGGTTACCACACGTACTCGGCCGTCGTTTCCTGGATGAGTCAGGATGACCCTTCCCAAGAGCCAGCGAGCAGGGGGTAAGTTATCTTCCTTTATAATAACTAGGTCCCCGACTTGAAGATCCTTTCCAGCATAATGCCACTTGCTACGTGTTTGCAGCGTTTGGAGATACTCCATTGACCATTTTCGCCAAAAGTCCTTGTGCATCTTCTCCGTCAACTTCCACCGTGTTCCGAGGCTCATATCCTCAACTTCTTGCGTGAGCGGGGGTGCCAATGTTTGGTCTCCAGTTAAGAAATGACCAGGAGTGAGGCAGTTCAAGTCTTCTACACTGTCTGATAGTGCCACCAGTGGCCTAGAATTAAGGCAGGCTTCAATTTGCGTCAACAGAGTAGTGAACTCCTCAAAGGTTAATTTTTGTTCACCAAGTACCCGCTTCAGGTGGTGTTTCATTCGCTTGACAGCTGCTTCCCAAAGCCCACCGGCTGTTGGCCAGGATGGAGCGTTGAAGTGCCATTGGACCCCACAGTTAGTAAGTTCATCTATGACTCCGGGTTCCGTCAAGTAATGTTCTAGTGCTTTTTTATGCTCTTGTTCCAGGCTGCGGGCAGCACCGACAAAGTTAGTGCCACAGTCACTGTACATATGCTGCGGTGTTCCTCGACGGGCGCATAAGCGTTTGAAGGCAGCCAAAAATGTGATTGATGTTAAATCCGACACCAGTTCGATGTGGATTGCTTTAGTGGAGAAGCAAATGAAGATGGCAATATAGCCTTTCGTTGTGGCAATTCCTCTGCCCTTGTTTGATTTGACATCTACAGGTCCAGCTAGGTCGACTCCAGAATGGGTGAAGGGACGTGAAGGTGTCACCCGAGGCTTCGGTAAGTCAGCCATCAGTTGGTTCTTACTTGAGGCTCTGAACCTTAAACATTTCGTGCACTTCTGTATTTCTCGTTTGACTGTGTGCATTCCACCGAGCATCCAATACTTCGATCGCAGGTAAGTCAAGGTAAGTCTTGCCCCACCGTGTAGTGTCATTTTGTGTGCCCAATCTATGAGAAGAATGCTGAGCCGATCGTTGTTAGGTACTATCATTGGATGTTTGTGAAGACCACTCAGATGAGAGTTTTCTAGTCTACCACCTACTCTCAAGATGCCTTCGTTGTCAATCCATGGATGTAGGTTCAAAAGTTTGCTTCTTCGTTGTAATTTTTTCTCCTGTTGAAGATGTTCTATGTCTTGGTAGTAATGTTTGTTTTGCACAGCCCTGATAATTGAATTGTGCGCGTTTCGCATTTCATTCACTTTCAAGTTCAATGTTAGTTTGTTATCAGTGTGGCGTACATTGTGGATGAAACGCGACACCCATGCAAGTACGCGCGTTGCACGTTGCATAGAGCTGTGACGATCTAGAAGCGACTCGATAATTGTTTCTTCCGAGTTACTCCTTGCGGCACATACTTTTGATTTATTTTCCTCTTCTGGAACTGATATGTTTGGTTGTTGTGGAATGTTTCTTGTTTTCAGCCATTCTGGCCCTTCCCACCAAAGAGGATGAGAAATTAGTTGTGATGGTGACACGCCTCGACTCGCGCAGTCTGCGGGATTGTCTTCAGACTTCACGTGGTTCCAGCAGGATGGTGGCATGGTTTCCTTTATGGTTGCGACACGGTTGGCCACGAAGGCTTTCCATCGAGTAATGTCTCCTTTCAACCATCCCAACACCACCATTGAGTCCGTCCATCCGTGTATTATAAGTTGTCTATTCTGAATGTTTAATGAATCTATGACCTTTCGCATCAGTTTGGATAGAAGTAATGCACCGAATAGTTCCAAGCGCGGTAATGATAAAGCTTTGTTTAATGGCGCTAATTTTGTTTTCCCAGCTACTAACTTTATCAATGGTTGTTCGTCGTTGCCGATGGAGTAGCAGTATATGACGCACCCATAGGCTCTTTCTGAGGCGTCGCAAAAACCGTGAAGTTCGATAGGCTTCTGCGTGTTGCCAATCCATCGATTTATTTTTATCTCAGCTATACGATGCAGATCTTGTTTCAGTGCTTCCCACTCCTGTTGTACTTCCAAGGGCAGCTTGTCGTCCCAGTTTAGATTCAAAGTCCACACCTTTTGAAATATGAGTTTGCTTTGTATTGTGACCGGCGACAGCCAGCCGAGTGGATCAAATAGCTTCGATATTTGCGATAGTAACTCTCGTTTTGTAGTAGACTTGTTATTATCAACTGAGTGTACCGGGCAATGGAATGAAAATTGATCTGTACATGGATTCCATGATAATCCGAGCGTTTTGTTAGTTTCGGCGTGTTTAAAGTCAAACATATTTTGACTTATTAGGTCGGTAGGCAAATGTTCAAGTAGTTTTTTGTCGTTACTGGCCCATTTTCGTAGGTTAAAGCCTCCGCCCTTCAAAATATTGATTATTTGTTGTTGTGTTTCTATGGCATTCTCTATTTTATTACTACCTCCAAGTAAATCATCAACGAATAATTGTTTGTTTAGAATATCTACGGCAAGAGGATACTTATCGCCGTCATCTTGTAGTAGTTGTTTTATTGTTCGCAGTGCCAAATAGGGAGCGGCCTTGGTTCCATAGGTGACTGTGCATAGTTGATAGTCTTGTAATTTTTCAGATGTTGAGTCGCGCCACACTATCTTTTGGAGATGTTGATCTTCTTCCTTGACCCATATTTGACGATAGAATTTCTCTATGTCAGCAGTGTACACGAACTCGAATTTTCTCCATAGTAAGATCATGGCTTGCAGATCTTGTTGCAGGTTAGGTCCGCCCTCCATCAGCTCGTTCAAACTATATCCCGTCAACGATTTGCAGGACGCGTTGAATACCGTTCTCAGCTTGGTAGTAAGCGAGTCCGGCTTGATAACACCATGGTGCGGATGGTAACAGCTTGGGTCACGTGGCTCGTAACATAACTTCATGTGACCAAGTTCTATATACTCTGCGATGAACTTTCTGTACATTTCGTGTAAAGTTGAATTTTTGGAGAATGACTTCTCGAGTTGTTTGAATTGGGCCACCGCTCGTGATTTAGATGGGGCCAAATGTTGTTCGAAATCAGGCTTCATAGGTAACTTGACTTCATATCGTCCGTCGGGCTGACGTGTTGTTGTAGCCTTGTACAAATTTTCGCAATATTCTTCGCTAGGTGTCATGTTGCTGTTCGGTTGAGTTATTTCCTCCATCTCCCAGTATTGCGAAATTTCTTCCAGGTTGTTCAAAACTGCGTGGCAGTTAAACGTTTTTACGTTTCCCACCAATATCCAGCCAAGTTGAGTTTGCTGGGCAATCGGGGCATTAGCAGGACCTCGTAGTATTCCATCCATCAATATCTCAGCGTAGACTTTAGCATCGAGTAGTAAGTCTACAGGTCTGGAAACGTTGTACTCAGGATCTGCTAGTTGTAAGTTATGCAGATGGGACCAAAGTTGTTTTTTCAAATGTAAAGTTAGGTAAGTTTCCGATTACTCTTGGCATAACCAATGCTTCTGTTACGAAGGTGTAGTTCTTGTATCGGGACTCGCAGATAAGTTGGACAGCTCCGTTGCTATGTGTTGCGGTTGAACCGACACCAAATACGGACGAAGATTGGTTGCATCTGTCGAGGCCTAAGCGTTGAGCAGCTTGCTCGGTTATTAGGTTGATTTGAGAACCTTGGTCCAAGAGACATCTCATTGGTAAAAATGTTCCGTCCTTAGAACGTATGTTCAATTCAATCGTAGCGAGTAATATTTCATCATAATTTCCATTGACATGGTATGATTTGCGTTGCTGCGAAGTCGTCGGCTTGTCCACGTTATTCGACTCCGCCTTGTTACACACCGCCTCGTGTAGAATAGTGTGGTGTGCATTACTGCAAACCTTACATTTCTTTGTAGAGGTACAATTGTCCTTGTGGTAAAAAAGGCAGTTCTCACAAACAGACAATGATTTTATAGTGTTCACCTTTGCCTCTGGTGTCATGTTTAAAAACTTTTTGCATGTTAATAACACATGGTCCTTTACCTTGCATAGTGGACATGTGCGTTCGGCGTATGCTTTGAATGACTTCGCGAACTTGAGCCTCGTATCGGTTGTATTGTCTTTGTTCTTAGGTTCATTTTCCTTTGCAGGGATGTTTTGTTTGTTTGGCTTGCCTTTCTTATTCAAAGGTTCTAAGGCAGTGAATTTATTTTCCAGGAATGTAATTAATTCGTCAAACAATGGAAGTTCACGCTTGTTTTTCCGCGCATCCATATAAGCTGTGTATGTTTCCGAATCCATTTTTTCAGTTATGATGTGCACCAAAATGGGATCCCAGGTTGAAGTGTCCACTCCAAGGTTATGAATGGCGTGTACTGTTTCCAAACTTATATCATGAAGCCGTTTAATTTCATAGGCACTGTGTTTTTGCATTGTAGGTTGGTTCATGAAAGTTTGCATAAGCTTCGTAAATAGCAGTTGTAGGTTGTTATATCTTCTGTTCAGTATATCCCAACAGGTATCGTAGTTTTCTGCCGAAATATTCAAGTGTTGAACAAGACGCTCAGCCTCACCCTTAAGTTTCCCCTTAAGGTGCTGCATCTTTTGACATTTGTTGAGTGTTGGGTTGTTATGGATCGCCTCGCTGTAGAGATCCAAAAATGCTGGCCAGGCTGCATAATTCCCCGAAAATGTTGGCAACTCGATATGTGGTGTAGAGTCTTGTTGATGTTTTACCGAATTTAATTTACGATGTAAATCCGATTTTGTTTTTTCGTACGCTTCTTCGTGTCGAGAAAATTCACTTTCATAAACTTCATCGTCTCCTTCTAGCAGGTTATCAATCTGCCAGTGCAATTCGTCAATAGCTTTCCAGCGTGATTGGAGCATTTGGAGCTTATCTTCAATTTCCCAGCGTTCTGTTAAGTTGTTTATGTGGATGTTTTTTATAACACGAAGTAGAGCTCGAAAGTTGGTTTTCTGTTGGCTTATCAAATCGTCAGACTTCGAAGTAGACCCTCTGTCATCCGATCTTCCTTCGTTTTGAGAACCTTCACCATCGCTTGGCGTAACGTAGGGCTTAGTGTTCTGAATCATTTGAAAACCGATGTTAAACTTTTGTTTTAAAGCTTCAAACTCATTGTTAATGTAGTAAGCAGCTGTTTGAATTTCTTCTTGTTGTAGAAGAGTGTCGTTGGATTCGTACTCACCCCATAAGCTTTCAAGGGCGTCCAATCTTGTTTTAAGATATTTGGAAGTCTTGCGGACTGCAGAATCCTTTTTAAAGTTGGTGAAGATCTTCGAAATACTCTCAGCAATCTGATGTTGTCGTTCCAGGAGCACTTCCATGATGGAGATACTTCGGTATGTTGTTCGATGTTAAGATGTTGTTTGTTAACTCAGTAGAGCGATGTTGGATGCTGCGTTGCACCAGATCTCCGGAATTCCGTGTATACTCAATTGCACTGCACTGTAATCGTAGAGCGCCGTCTCAATCTGACAGGGGCGACCCGTTGGGGAGACCTATCAGACCGATCGCAAAATCACAGAAACAGCACAAAAAAACACAGAATTTCACTATCCGGCTCGAAGGACCAAAATGTGAGGTCAGGAGCCCCACATTTAATGTTAGAGTCTGAAGCAGCGTTAAAGATGTAAAAATGTTGAAAATGTTAAAGGAATGTTGAAAGAAACGAGTGACGCGTGTGTGTCGTATGACTAATTTATTGCCACTGTTCGAGTAAACAATTGTGTGTTGTCAGCATAATACAAATAAATGCGAATGTAGGAGCTCGCTCGTACAAGTAAACATTTTCAAATTCAAATAAAATAACTTACTAATGTTATATTGTTATTATAAATATTTTTAATTAGGTATAATTATAAAATTAAATAAACTAATTAGACTACTAGTTATTATTATTTATAACAGTATTTTATTTTTATGTTAATTAACTTTTTTATTATGTAACAATTTTTTTTGAACTTTTTTAATAGCATTGCGGAGCACCATAACTTATCCGTATATACCTAGGCTGTTTGATAAGTACCCGTTTATGGAAAAAAAAAAACATTTTTTTTTGTATATATGCATTTATTTTTCTACGTAGTCACCTTTAACTTCATACATTTGTTCCACCTATACTCAAGCTTCAATAAACCATCCAAAAGGTATGATTTTGGAAAGTCATTAAAATAGGCCTCTGTGGCGGCAATGACTTCGTCATTTGATTCAAATCGCTTGCCACCGAGCCATTTTTTTAGGTTGGGAAACAAAAAGAAATCGTATGGGGCCAAATCTGGAGAATACGTGGGGTGAGACAATAGTTTGTAGCGTAACTGTGCTAATTTAGCCGTCACAACTCTGGACGAACGAGCCGGGGCGTTGTCGTGATGAAACAGTACTTTTTTCTTTTTTAAATGCGGTCGTTTGTCCTTCAACACGGCGTCAAATTTATCCAATAATTTGGCATAGTACTGCCCTGTTATTGTTTTTCCCTTTTCTAAATAGTCAATATGTATAATACCCTGCGAATCCCAAAAAACGGTCGCCATGACCTTTCCAGCCGATGGGACAGTTTTTGCTTTCTTTGGAGCAGGTTCACCCGGTAAAATCCACTGCTTCGACTGCTCTTTCATTTCCGGGGTGTAGTGGTGGACCCACGTTTCGTCCACGGTCACGAAACGACGCAGAAACTCCTTCGGGTTACGTTTGAACACGGCCAAACACTGCTCCGAAGTAGTCAGTCGGTTCCGTTTTTGCTCCTCCGCGAGTAAACGCGGCACCCACCTCGACGATACTTTCTTCATACCCAATTTTTCTTCTAATATGTGTTGTACCCTATCGATTGAAACATTTACAGCATCAACGATTTCTCGAAGTTTAATTCGGCGGTCGGCTAAAACGATATTTTCAATTTTCTTAACCATATCGTCTGTAGTCACCTCAACTGGCCGGCCTGGGCGATCCTCATCAAAGACGGTTGTTCTCCCCCGCTTAAACTCGTTATACCAATATCTGACGGTTGTCATAGAAGGAGCACATTCATGGTAAACCGCTTGCATTCTTACTTTTATTTCATCACATGTTTTTCCTTCCAAAAATAAGAATCTAATTACAGACCGATACTGTACTTTCTCCATTTTAACAATTTTAAGTTCACGCCTTCACTGAATCGTTGTCAAATGAGAAAAAAAACAAAGCATGCCATTTTTTTTTAATTTTTCTGCCTCTGAAAAATGGCTTAAAAAGGTGGTATACTTATTTGCGGCCAGTGATATTAATATATTTAGAAAACGGGTACTTATCAAACAGCCCTCGTACGTAAGGTTCTGTCTACCCCGTATAGCAAAAAGCAATATAGTTTGCAGGTAAGTAAAGTAATGGTACGACTAATTGCTAATAAAAGATGCAAAACTATGCTCCTCCCTACCTGACAAAGTTTGCTTTGAGGTATACACTACTATCACTAACACCAACTCTAGGACAAAGTTTCTTGGTCGATTTTGAAACTACTTAAACCCTACTATGTTGATAGAATCGAATTGTTCCTTGCCAATGGTCATACTAATATTATAGATGCGATTTGTACGGATGTTTGATCCGCTTTCACGGCAAAATGGCTGGACGGATTGAAATGAATATTGTAATGTAGATAGCTTATTATCGTTTCCCATTACGAAAATAATATAAACTAAAATAAAGATAAAACTACTCAATATACTACACTACCTACTTTTATTTAAAATACATTTAAATATCTGCAACACGGTTCGTGAAAATGGTCACAAAAATGTGTCCCCAATATGCTTCGTAAAAATAGTCATATTTGCGGATACATTTTATGTCAAAGTCGAAGTCAAAGTTGACTTTGACCTAAAATGTGTCTGCAACATGTTTTGTAAAAATGGATACAAAAATGTGTCCGCAACATGTACGTATCATACCCGACTCAAATGTTTCCCCGATACTTGCAGCATTACTTTGCTGTTTGGCAGACAAGGAGCGTCTGTCATTTGCCCACTCAGATATTCTATGTCCAAGCTCTAAATTGAATGTTTCTAAAGTGAAAACTTCTTTAGCGGTGTTGTGCACTTTTTTTGTAATGGGTAAAAAATGTTAAACTCGCGTCAGGACACGTGTCCTGATCGAAAATTCGTAAGACGGATGGAGAGTAGACAGCCGGCGCGGCGTAGGAGAGGAAGTATCCCCCTCTCTTTCTACGGTGCGGCAAAATCAAATGTATGCCTGCGCCTGCTGTTTCGTTTAGCTGAGAGATAAACTTTTTAATGTAAAATAATTGTCATGTTTGTGTACGATAGCGCAATAAATAAATATTGTATTCTACCACATTAATGGTAGTACTTTTATACTGATAATTAAAGTAATTCGTGCAAAATTATTCCCTAACCATTCCAAAATATCAAAAATGCACAACGTTAATATTCAAGTTTTCACTTCTGCCGGCACTCCCGGAGTGCAACCCGTCGTTTTTTTTTTTACGACATGCTGAGTTCAGCCAGTTGGCAACGGAATGTTACTTATAAGTACCAGAAGTATGTTCTTTTCTATAGGGCTTCTGGGATCTCAATCCTCTTTTTCATCATCCACGAAATTAATATAAAATTTGGCGAAGAAAAAGCATGAAAGCACACCGGGCTCTGAAGTAGCATAGCTGAGGTTGCAAATTAATGAGTCAACTCCTGTGGAGCAACCAATCACCTCCACGTCTAAAGAGAATTTGAATAAGATTTGGGAATGTCGAAATCGCCGTCACCCTTTCAGTCACCCTTTTATGTAAGCAGCTGATGGCTGTACATTTCCACCCCTTATAAATAAATATATTTATATATATGTGTATATATATGTGTGATACAAGGTCACAGATATACAGGAATATATGTCATAACTGATCAGTTCAAGTGAGTTGTCCTATGAGACGTGTTATGACAGCCTTTTACATTATTTACTGATTTAACATCGCTTCACACGTGAATAATTTCAATAAGTCACATCCTATTACTTCTATTACAAGACAATGTCATAAAGACGGAAGATAGATAGAATGGAAAAGAGGACTTGAAAGACCGAGGCATAGCTACATGTAAAGGCATAGTACAAAACAGATAAAGGAGAAGGTGAACCTCGTGTCGTACAACGGAGTAAAACAGCTGCTGGATGAGAGAGACAAATGGAAGAGAATAATGCATACTCCACCGACAAGGGCATAGCTCTTATATATAGGTATATAGATTTACAAACACAGTAAATTACGTCTTTTATCCGTTATAGTGTAGACAGAGCAACTAACATTAATCATTCATTTTACAAAGACATAGGTACTTATCTAAGGTACTCCCGCAAGCTAAACAACAAAATCGGTACCGAAGGCAGTGCAAGAGCTAGAGGATCGAGACCGGCCTACGATTGCCGTAAATATTTCTTAATATAATTCTCAATTCGAGCCTGGCATGCTCACTAAAATGTCCAGACTGGTGGCAGCGTCTGGGTCAGGTAGCTTTTTTAAGCCTACTCGGTGTTATTTAATTCTGTAAATTGAATTTGGCTTTACATGTTACGAGTATATTGTGATAAAATGGTATTAGGCATAATATCTTTGAAAACTAACAAAGCCCTTCTGGCGTGTAGGCGACCAATACTTTTTAGTTTCTTTCCGCGTTGCATCTCAGAGTGGTCGGAGGCTTTTAAAAAAAAACAAGTCAAGTGCGAGCTAAACTCGCGTGAATAGGGTTTCGTACTTCTCATAGGTTTTCCTAAAATCTAGAAGCAATGATCAAAACTATTTATTTTACAAAAATAACAAAAATATATTTGAGATCCTCATGTCGAGCCCTATCATTTGATATATGTCACAGTAAGGTTTGCAAAACTGTTTTTTTTATTTCCTAATTTGTCCCCGAGAATTATTTAAAAAAATGTTTATTTACTTTGCACATCTGTGTTTGGGTCGTAGGATTACACCATCCTACCTTTCACCTGATTTGGTCCAGTAGATTCGGAGCAAATTGGCTGTGACAGACGGACGGACAGACAGACAGACGCACGAGTGATCCTATAAGGGTTCCGTTTTTTGATTTTTGTACGGAACCCTAAAAACAATAAATATTTAAATATAAATAAGGAAAACACGTAATGTAAACTTCCTTTGACTGCCTCCGTAGTTCAGTGGTCAAGGCGTTTGCCTTGTGATCCGGAGGTCGTCGGGTCAAATCCCACTAGAAAGCATACTTTGTGAAAAGTTTTTTCCAGTCTGGTTAGGATATTGCAGGCTTGAATCACCTGATTGTAAGTCCCGAGTGGTTGTGAGACCTGCGTGTGTGTCTGTGAGTCCCAAAAGACAGTTGTTTCTGGTCTACCCTTTAGGTTGAAGAGGTCAGATAGCTTTCGTTCTTTGTAATTTAAACCAGTAACCTCGTCAAATCACCTAGGTTAGGTAGCGGACCTTGGGCTCTGAAGCGTTACCGCTGACGATGCAACCGCGAATACGCTCGGATGATGATGAATACATGTAATGTACACTAAAATTATTGAGGTGTAGAAGTACCTAATTACTAAATAAATATTTGATTCTTTGATTCTGATATTTGAGAAACGTTTACGGCAATCGTATCAAGTGAAGGTGGATGTGCGAAGTGTTTTGCTGGCGGCAGCAACGTCATCCAGAGGGATGTTTATCTACAAAATTATTTATATACCCAAAAGCAAGCTGTTAAATTAGAGGAAATTAATGTGACAATATGTCGTCGCGAGGCGAGAGTGATTTCACTTCCAATCTGTGGCACAGACGTATGTAGAAATAGATACGGTATGTTTTTACACTTAGAAGTTAACGTAAATAGAAATATTTTCTAGAGGCTGAAACCATCATGCGTCGCTGCAACGCGAAATAAACTTGCTTGTAATGTAAATCGTATTTATCCAAGTTTTCGAACAAACAAGTAGATTTCGTAATTATACATACATACTATCATCACGCCTGTTTCCCACAGGGTTGGGCAGAGACTATGGACCGCCACTTGTTACGATCCTGACAGACTTCTTTCGCTTCACCTACACTCATCAACCTCTTCATACATGTAATCTAGGTACTTATTCGTTCGAAAACTTACAATTATTTTTTACCCATTTTCTGAATTAGCTGCAATTCGGCATGTTAGAGTTATGTTAAAATATGGCATGTTACATACAATGGTACAATTGCGCTGATATGATGATGGAGCCGGAAGGTTGCTACTGGAGCTTATTGACATTAAGTGTGAATAATATAACTTTACCTACTTACTTAATAAACAGTTTCAACCTAGAACAATAATTGGGTAGATAATTGGGTCAAAAATAAATTATTTAGTACTGTTAAGAAAATAAAACGTCACAAAATAGTGTTACTTGTCATTGATCATATACATAGGGCAGCACTGGAACTCGGAAAATTCAGGTACGGCCTTAAATTTTTTTTGTATTTTTTTATAGCGGACACAGTAATACGAGTACATAATCGGTGAAAATTTCAAGTGTCTCGCCATTACGGCTCAAGAGATAGAACCCTGTGACAGACGGACAGACAGCGGAGTCTCAGTAATAGGGTTCCGTTGGCACCCTTAGGGCATAGAACCCTAAAAGGGAATAAAAATAGTGATGAGTGGCTAGCCGCATCGTCTTTAACATGTTTTAGATTCTCGCCCATTTCTTGTATCGGCTTCATCGTTTGTGTACATGGGGCGTTTATTCACATAAGTGATCAATGCACTGCTGTCAGATGCTATCTCTAACGTCGGGTTATACCAATCTCGACAGATTATCAACGTAACATCCAATGTGCACTTAGCCTAGATATTGACGTCACATTACAAATTCATGAGGTCGCGGGATGCCACTTGATGTATCAACAGCTTCGAAAACATAATTTATTGTCCCTGAAGAGACTTACAATTTACATATATATGTTAATATATATACACATATATTCCAATATATATATTCCAATCATTAGAGCGTTTTCATGCGCACTTGGATTTTCTTTGCATTTACACTAATCCTTGTATTGGTGTGAACGCAAGATGCAAAACATTATTGAAATAATTGAATTCAAGTTCGTTAATTATGTCATCGTGTAAACATACGCTTACAATTCCTGAAGGGCACTTTAGGCGTTTCAATTATTAAATTCAATTGTTGAACATGAATGTGCAAGAAAATGGTATCGTTTAAATGGGCCTTTGTCGAACCACACGCCGCAACCGCAACGGCGGCAATGCCACGGCAGCTGCGGTGCGTTTGAAAACGCTCGTACAGATTAGTTCAAATACTTACTTTGAAGGTACAAAGTAAACTTATGCTCCTGTGACTGGTTGGTAGATCAAATTAATTTAAACAGCACGGTATGTCCACTAATGTGAACGTTAAAAATTGTTTTAGCAAATACTTTTATTTACAACCCTAATATTTTATTTTCATTTATTTCCAATACAGTTCGTTTTTACAGGCTTTCCCTAATACAACTTAGCTATAGACTATTTAATAAAGAAGGTATATGTATAAATGCCTCATTTGTGAATTTCCCCAGCGAACAGTTATGTGTATAATATGTGTAATGTACATATGTGTGAAATATCAAATTTTGTCACGAAAACAAGACAAGCCAAAATCCTTTTTTAAAATCAGTTTTGATGGCTGAAATTTTTACCGTGGCTCGACCTACCTGTGTCAGATATGAAGTATACATTATGTATATTATACATTCTTCCGTAATAAGTGTATAAAGTTTGTGTACGTCTACAGACCAACTGATAGAAATTCTCATTTTCTCGATAGGCATCTGTCTATTTGTTCAACCTACTTTACTTTGTCTGGAGTGGAAAGTATGCTTCCCGTAGCAATTTCTATTACGATGTTGTTTTTTTTCACACGCTTTCATTTAATTTCATTTCCTATGCAGGCAGATTGTTTGTTTGTTTGTAATAGCTTTATTGTACTTAGAAAAAACATAATTAAAGACAAAAACAACATATAGAGTAAATTGCCAACGGCGGACTTATCCCATAATGGAATCTCTTCCAGTCAACCGGCTAATAAGTAGATAGGACAATTACTCACAAGATATTCTTCAAGTGCGCATTTTTACATCAACCATGGAACCATGTATGGATTGGATATGCCGTACAGTGATTTGCGATATGGGGTCCTCCTAGTAATGAACGCAAGTCTTTTTCATCTCCAAGTATTGTATTTGACAAGAAACAAACACAAAAAAATCATAAAAGCGTGCGATCACTAAACGTAATTTAGGCGTTAGGGGGGGGGGGGGGGGTTTCCTACTTAATACACTGTATTTTGTATGTAATATGTATTTTGTTGAAAATATAAACGATATTTACGTAAACAATCTGTTAATTATTAAAAAGTTCTTTATTAAACAAATATATCAGTGGTTTTGGATACATATGGTAATAAGATGTCAAAAATTAGAAATTGGTTTACCTTTGCGATCCGTACCCGATTTTCCTCGACCTATTTCTGTTCAATTGAAGAACGTCGTATCCACGTCAACTTTTCTTAAGCTATCATATTTTATCCCACTTATACAGAGCTACGCATGAACAAATTAACTTAGTAGGCAGGGAATTAACATACGTACAGTATTTTGTGCTAAAAACTTGTAACCACTTTATTGGCTTGGGTATCTTAGGCGATAAATCTAGATTAGATTTTTTTAAGCGAATTAGTAGACTTACAACAATCACGAACAATACATTGCCGTATTTTCTAAAATATCATAACTTTTTCTAATCAAGAAATAAGTGTGTGTTGCTGGTTTTGGTTAGATTGGTAGGTATATGAGTGGATACATACTTGAAATCAACATGATCGTGTCAGTGACGTACAGTAAAATATATAGAGTGGTTATTCCGTCTATCTAGGCATCTTTATCGTTTATTTTACAAACATAACAAGAAAATATTTATAAAATCCTCTTTTCACTTCAATAGTAATTTAAATGTCTTTACAAATATATTGAAACTATTTAAATTGTATAGTTTAAACTGTAATGCATCGTTAACGTACAACAAGTTTTAATTAAATTTCTAAAAAGATTTTCATCTGTCACCATTCATGTGAAAATAATTAAAATAAGTTACAAATTCTGTAAATAATTATTCTGTAAAACAGTAATCTTCATTCATTATTTTTTTCATTCTTTCTCTTTGATAAAATGACTGTTTCATGAAGCAGCGACAAGTCGGCCAATGCCGGCGGTGGTGGCGTCGTGGGTCGGGTCACTGGATTCCCTCTAATAATGTTGAGTTCAGCGATGGCTGATCCACGCGTCAACTCGTGAACGGGTGCCGCCAGTAGGGACTGGTCAGCTCGGACTACTCAGTGTGACTTATTTCTGTAAATTGGATTTGGCACTCGTTCGCAAGCTGTACATGTTATATTGTGATTGTATTAGGCATAATATCTTTGTAAACTGACAAAGCCCTTCCGACGCGTAGGCGACCAATACTGTGTAAATGAGTTTCTTTCGGCGTTTCTTCTCAGCAGTGGTCGCTGCGAAACGCTAGTATCGGTAGCTTTTGCACTAAAAATAATTAAAAATAATGACCTTCAATAAGTGATATATTTATCCTACACTGAATAAAAAATTTTGACTTTGACTTTGAATGCGTGATACAGCAGCCACTGATTTGTTTAGCCATTGGCGTTACGTAATCACAGAAGATAGTAAGAGTATTTACATACAGAACGGAATCTCCTAAGGTACCCGTTCCCCGACTCCGCACCTCTCCCTCGTTCTCGACGGCACACGGTGGCACAAGAACTGGGGAGAGGTGCGGGGACGGGGAACGGGGACGCATATTGCGCTTACCTTAGGAGACGTAATGTCAGTAACGATATTGATGGAAAACGAGATGTAAGTTTCAAGTACCGCCTACTTGTATGTTCTTTTAATTGTGGTAATTTTTTGTGCCTAACTTATGTTTCCATAGTACTCGTATTATAACTAGTACGCTGGTTACAAAATCCTATTATTATATTTCTCTATGTTATTATAAACTCCATTGTTATATTCAGCGGTTACAGGATTAAATGTCTGAATGGATCTTTTTCCAAAGAAGGTGATTGAACTAAGATAAGTTGAGGACACAATGAGGTTCGACAGACTGCCATAACTGGCCATAATTCTACAGCGGCTGTTATTTACTCTATTTCTTTTACTTTTCAAACCGGGTGGGCGTCAAGATGGAAAATGGGAAGGTATCAAAATAGTGATGGGTTGTTAGCCGCATTGCCTATTAAAATGACTCACATTCTCGCTCATACCCTCGATCGGCTTTTACGATCTGCGCGAGAACAAAAGCAGCTAAACGTGGCCTTTGGATTATACGTGGCGTAGCGTGGGCTTTCGCCGCCCGTGGCCAAATCAGAAATTTGCCACCCACACGCCACGAGGCTAATCATATTAGCCGCCCCATATATTTAGCCTTACCGCCGCCCTTTTCTATGCCGCCCGGGGCCATGATGCCCCCCTGCACCCCCCACCCTACGCCACTGATAACAGGTTCGTAGTAGTTCCTGGCAGGGTCGCCATTGTATCTTGAGGGTTTGAGATGGAGATTAATTGAAATCCATGAATAAACCTTGAGAGTGTATTGGCGTCCTTCAATATAAGAGTTAAAGATATAAAAAATAACAAACTAAAGTAAGTTACACCGAATTTATAACTATAACATCCTACTGCTAACTAACTCAACAAAACATACACAATGTTGCAGTGCGTAAAGGCATGTCGCGGTAATATATTAAGTTAGACATATACTACAGTGTATCTTCTACCTTACCTTCAATTATTATTTCAGTAGTGAGTGTATAGTGAAGGTATTTCATTACATGCACTGTACAGAGCTAGCTGCATTAACTTGGACCGCAAGGATGGTAAATTAAAAGTTGCTACAACGTCACTAGGGCTGGCTCCTTTACAGTTTCCATTTAATAACTAAGATCTAATTTGTTAGTATAACAGTAATTTAAAGCTAATGTAGTACTTACCCTTTTCAAAGCCAGTAACTTTTTTCAAATAGGAGGGTTATGGGAGGAATATCTTCAGGGCAGTTTCGAAGTACCATAAAATATTGAGACTAACTTTGACGTGATGCAGCTTAAAATAAACTAATACTTTATTTTACATAAGCTTACATATTTTTAATTAAGTATAAATATTTAAAGATGTTATCCACTCCATAATTTTGAACAACTTTTCCCAAAAAATGTATATAGAAACACGAAAAAAAAAGATTCACTTCCAATACAGATCGAAGTAGCAGGTTGCTAATTAGCATTACAAAACATCAGTGTATTCATTAGCTTACTTAAGTGAAATGGAGTTAAATATAATATTATAAATAATCGCGATCGAATTTAAAAAAAATCAAGAAATTGTGTTCCAATTTTCGTCAAAATTGGTTGTAAAATGTGGCCTGCAGGCGAGAACAGACAGATGGACAAAAGCCTTTTTGGCTTATTTCGAATCTAAGTCGCTTCGCTCGCTCGTCCATTATCATGGTTTTATTATATTCCGACGCTTGTAACTCTTCATGTTAGAGTTAGAGAATAAAAAATCTTTCTCCCCAATATATGAAAATCAAATTTAAATATCAGTCTGAAAGCCATGACCGTGAGCTTCGCTCCAGTCATACTCTTCAAATTTATCTTCCGTTATTTCGGTCTGAATTTATGTCTAACTCTTTTACTCTTCAAGTTACGCGACTCTGGAATGCCTTACCTGAAGATATCAAAAGTATCTCAAACAGATACTTATTTAAGAAGAAAGGTCATTATCTTAAAACATTTGTAGTATATATATGTATATTTATATAAGTATTTATATGTATTAAGTGTATTATATGAATGTATTTAAGTATACTTGTGAATAGTTAATTATTAAGTACATCTTTAAAGCGCCTATCGCAATTAAATAATTTCTGTTTTTCCTAAAGGTTGACGGTAGAGAATGCATTAGCGTTAAGTTCACCTTTGGTACCATTTTGGTCAATAAAGATTTTAATGAATAAATAAAAATGTAGGCAAAAATTTTGAGGAATTATATACCAATTCTTCATTCTTCTTATAGACGTTTTTGTAACACAAGTTGATTGTGTTACAAAAACGTCTATGGAAAGGATGAATCGTTGTGAAATTATTTATAAAATAATGAATTTTGATCCTTTAATACAAGATGTAAGCGCAAACATCCTGCAAAACTTGGAAAACCTTGTCGACCACATTAGGTCAAAATCACTTTTACACCATATTTTATAAGATAAAAAAACCGGCCAAGTGCGAGTCGGACTCGCGCACCGAGGGTTCCGTACAAACCTGCAAGGTTTAGTATTTGGTATGAATTTCAATTTAATACCTCTACGCGTTTATGAGGAAATGGGTAGTAAGTTTAAAATTATTAAAAAAAATTATATTATGTGATGTAACTAAAAATTTATGGTTTTCGTAATTTTTCCTTTATCTATGCTATAAGACGTTGCTTCGTACCAAATTTCAAGATTCTGAGTTCACGGGAAGCACCCTGTAGGTTTTGATTCCCTTGCAAGTGTCAAAAATTTGCGGCATAAACGGCTCTATCTTTTGATTGCGTTGGCTTAGAAGTTTGATTTTTTCACAGCTTTAAGGGACAGTAGACCTGAGTAATTGATATAAATTTCAGCTTCATACCTCCACGCGTTCCTGAGAAAAAGGGTCTTGACAGACGGACGGACGGACGGACAGACGGACAACAAAGTGATCCTATAAGGGTTCCGTTTTTTCCTTTTGAGGTACGGAACCCTAAAAAAGAGAGATATCATTTATTTTGAATCAGAAAATAACTAATAATAACAACTAATGATAAATAATAACTAAACTAAAACTAAGTAACTAAAAAAAACTTAATACAACTTAAATACTAAAAACAAATTACTTAAAAAAATTAAATATTGTAAATAAGAAAAATCCCGCAAATTCTACTCCTGCAGAAGAGTGCCCAAAAGGCTGGCAGCATTGCCATATTATATTTTTATAAAAAATGCTAAACCCATTTTAGTTGAAACATCTTTCTTCTCGTTCTTGTAATATCAAATATTTTAAAAATAAAAGGAGAATACATATTATCAAATTTCGTGTACACTAATTAATTAAGATTTTTTTATGCATACGTATTAAATAATAGTGTTACAAAAGTGATGCTTTAATATACAAGATAAGCTTTTTTGAATAAAAAGTAGAAAAATTATTGCATCCTGGCATTTAATGTTCTTGATCCTAACATTATCAAAATAAACTCCCACCTTATTAAAAGATTTATTTTACGGCCCTGGAAAGGAGTACTTTAAAGCCTATCTTTAGGTTTTCGTTTCTTTATTCCCAACAAGTTTCAATTAAAGGTTGGTTGTAGGTCCTTTGATTGCTTCAAGGGAGTTTTTGGAGACAAATCTATCAGAGTCATCTTATTTTCATAGCCAAATGAGTGACGGACGGTGCCTTATGACGTCCACCACAGTCCGCTAAACAAATCTCACCACAGTCGTGCTATGCCTGTATTATCTGTATATTTTTATACGTGATACGAGTACGACGCACTGATGCGATTGTACTTACCCACATGTTAAAAAATGTAGGCTTAAATTGAATGGAAAAATATAAATGCAGACTTGAAAACCTAATCTTTCTTGAAAAACCAGTTTGCAACCCTACGCGCAGCTTCGAAGAACCTCGTAGCACCTCGTAGCGTCTCGTAGCTTGCTACGAACTCTCTGTTATTAGCCCTTGCTTTGGCGAAATTAAATGTTTACTTTTAAAAATAATTTATTTTTCTTTTATCCTAACTTGCAAATAAAGTGTAAGGTGTGCTATATTGCTTGGCTTGTAAATTTATAAGTGTTCCTAGTGGAGCTTATCTAGGTTTACGTAGAAGTTAAAAAAAATATATGGTTATTAATTTAAACTCTATTTTATTCAACATGTCGTTAAAATATGAGAATGTTTTATCTATTTAAAATATACTAGATTAGATTTGACTACCCTCGTGGTCCAGTTGACCACTGGACTACGGGCGTTTGCCTTTTGGTCCGGAGGTCGTGGATTCAAATCCCACTGGGAAGCATACTCTACGAAAAGTTGTTTCCAGTCTGGTTAGGTAAGAAAAGGTTAGGGATATCGCAGGCTTGAATCACCTGATTATCCGAAAACAAAGATAATTCCGTGCTTGAGAACTACCCTACCTCTACCCTATGGTTTGCGGAGGTCAGACGGCAGTCGCTCTGTGTAAAAGCCAGTAACCTAGTCAAATTAGGTATGTAATTAGGAAAAATATACTTCTTCTTCTCGTGACGAAAGCTCAAAATGTAATTTATTTATTTTTTAATTTAAATATACTACATTGGTTATATGATCAGTTATGGGACAAAACAGGCACAGGCTTGTGTAGAAAAAAGACAGTTGATATATTAATTATACTATTTAGTACATTTTTTTCAGCATTTTGAAATGTAGTAACTTAATACAGATATATAATAATAATAACAATGAATTTATTTATTTCTCTGAATATGAATACAAAGATAATACTGTAGACTTTAACATTAAGTTAATTGACAATGTAATCCCTAATTAGTTTTTATTTTTACATCTAGGTAAACACAGAGCTTACCAATGTTTATACAAAAAGAGAAAACCAAAGTAGTGCTAAAGTGGTGGTAGTAGTAAAAAATGTCAAGTTCTTTGATCGGAACTCTATGAAGTTCAGTAAATGAGGTAAGTTACATACTTAGGCAGTGATACCTAGCCTGTGCTTGACCGGCACAAGCAGGAAGCTGCAGCTAGGCATCTAACGTAGCAATACTGTCATCTAGTGACACCACTTATTTTAACACAATAGTGAAACTAGTGTGAAGGTTTCCTGGAATTAATAATTCTGTATCATTTTTGTTTATAACCAATAACTTGTTTTAACAGCTATACAAATGTAAAAAATAATTTTCGCGTAAGTTCAAACGAATATTGGCTCGCCAGCTCGGCCTGCAAATACTTTCCGCGATGAACATTAATTGCAATTCCGCTCAACACGATCTTCTCGTTACTCGTTGGATTTTCCCAATCCGTTTAGTTGCTGATTCAGTTAAACTAATTTCCGCCGTGTAGTTTCTAGCCTAGATAGGACTCTTAGGTAGTAGTACATCTCTTCCTGTAGGTATTTTACAAGGTGATTAAACAACTAAGCACAAACGTTTCGTCTCGAGGGTCGTCGTTGTTTGCGGTTGGTTGTTAAACTTTTCGCATACATGCATTCCTTGGCCCAAAAGGATAGACTTCATTTTATTTATTTTTTATTTATTGTTAAATCTAAATACAACGGTTTTCACCAATTACAGTATATAGAAAGAACTTATAGCTAAATGTAATTAAAATATTTTAGTATTGGTACATAGTTGGTACGACGGGTGTCATTACTAATAATGTACAGTAAAAACTTATTATAATATACAAGTTGACTCACTTTCGTCATTCTCGCAATATATTAATAGGTTCCTTAAAACCATATTCGCTCCATCAACAAACACATCACACTCAGGTTCATGTAGGTTGTAAAACTACAGCCTAATATATAAACACTATCGGTATTAATTTTGTTTAAATTTTGTTTAAAATAAGTAACACGTCATGTTATTATTTACTGTTTGAACAGCTTTACAAATTTAAAAATTAGTTTCCGCCTAAATTGAACAGAATTATTGGCTCGCCACCTCGGCCAGCAATTACTTGCCGTGTTGAACATTATTGCAATTTCGCGCAACACGATTTTCACTTCTCGTCGGATTTTGCCGATCCGTTTAGTTCCTGATCCTGTTAAATGAATTTCAGCAATGTAGTTTCTAGCCTAGGATCATCTCTTCCTGTTTCAAAAGGCGTAATAATTTGTATTACGTTTCTACTCAAGGTTATATGGCTGCGAAGCTTGGACTTTGACTCGAAAAGAAAATTAAAACTAATAGCATTTGAAATGTGGTGCTGGCATAGGGTGGAATGGATATGCTGGGTTGAATTTTTTTTATTAAATTAACATACATATACAAAGATAATAAAAATATCTATAAATATTAACATTTCATTACTTATTATCCGAGCGTATTCCCGGTTGCATCGGCAGCGGTTTCGCTTCAGAGCCCGGGGTCCGCTACCTAAACCTAACTGATTCGTAACGGGGTTACTGGTTTTACACAGAACGACTGCCGTCTGACCTCCGCAACCCAAAGGGTAGACCAGAACCAATCCTAGGCTATAAACGCTAGATGGCGTTCGGGACCAACAGCTTTACATGCCTTCCAAAGCACTGAATCATCTTTCTTTTCGGATAATCAGATGATTCAAGCTTGTAATATCCTAACCAGACTGGAAACAACTTTTCACAAAGTATGCTTCCCAGTGGAAATTGCACCTACAACCTCCGGAGCACAAGGCAGACGCCTTGACCATTGGACCCCGGTGGCGTTCAAATATTTACATTTCATTATAACCGAATAAAAATAATTATATTTAACTAAAATCTAGTACTTCAAAACTACAAAAAAAACTAACGGTTGAAAAATTACAAAGGTCTTGAAAAGTGTAGGAGAGAAAAAGTGCTTTACGGATATAATAGTGAATAGATGAGGAATGATGTTGGGTCATCTGCTACGACTCGACGACTTTATTAAGAAAAGATAAAAGGGAAAAGGGGACCAGGAAGACCAAGACATGAAACAGATAAAGGAGAAGGTGAACATCGTGTCGTACAGCGAAGTAAAGCAGCTGGCGGATGAGAAAGACAAAAAGAAAAAAATTCATACTCCACCTACAAGAGTAAAGCTCTTAACAATCCCCTTATCCTAGACTTTTCCATGCAAACGTAGTCTATGTTCAATTTTGAAACAAAATGTTAGATTTCGATGAAAAAATTGTATTTATCTATATGCAATTTCTTTAAAGCTACAATTTTTTTTGTAACCTTAAAGATATTGCATATATCTAGGGTTATAAATGGTTTTCACAGTCAAAATATGAACTTGAAAGAAAATATAAGGATGTAAAAGTTTTCCATATTGATGGTCAAAAATGATATAACACATTATATTCTCTTTCAAGTTCATATTTTGACTGTGAAAACCAATTATAACCCTAGATATATGCGATTTCATTAGTTACAATTTTTTACCGAAATCTGACATTTCGTTTCAAAATAAAACGTAGACTACGTTTGTATGGGAAACTCTAATTCTGTCTAGAATATAAATAGATAGATAATACTCAAGTAGGTAGTTGTCAACTCACTAATTGTATTTACATTGATGCAGTAGCAAAGCTAACATGTTGCATACATGCAAACTATTGTTGTTTTAGGCATGTTAATTGTTCGCAGAATTTGCGAAATTCAAGCTTAGTTCGACTGTGCGAACTGTTTAAAGTTAAATCGCTGCGGAGTGAAATGAAACCTATTTAATGAATAAGTTTATTTAATTTGCCGTGTGGTTCCCGGCAGAGCAGAAATCTTCACTCCAAGTCTTCCCGTGGTTGTCGTAGAAGGCGACTTAGGAATAAGCTAAACAAACTTTTCACTACTTTGATAAAACATTCCATTATTATGGGTCCATTAGTTTTGGATAATGACGGACTGACGGATAAATAAAATACAATGTTTCGAAAATTTTACGAATTAATTTTACGAAAATACGACCATTGCAAGTTAAACAAAAAATGGAAAAAATAAAAATTCTGTGGAAAATAATAACTACATTGCCTCTTAGATTCGTTGTAGTCGTAAAAAAACAAGAACACCGGATAAGTACTTCTGCCGGCCCGTGAATAAAGTATACTTACTCGCAAGTAATTTTCACCCTCCGTGCCTTTGTAACAGGGCCTAATTTCGAGTGCGTTATGAGCTTATCGTCACATCCTTACTTCACCTTTGTTCACAAGATATTATGTCACGTTATTTGGTTATGTCGTAATGAAAAATATTAGACGCGGTGTTCGGTTAACTTGTTTATCTGAAATGTAAGCCCTTTGATTCGGTGCGTGGTTCAATGAATCCTATCCAATGACAACCTCCGTGGTGTAGTGATTAATACGCCAGTCCCCCACACTGGAGGTTCTGGGTTCGATCACCAGGTAGGACAAGTTGGAAAATCGCCTTTATCAAATTGTCTTGGGTCTTGGGTGTTTATCTATATATGTTTTTATTATAAAATATAGTAACGTTGAATTAGTGTCCCATAACACAAGTTTTAACTTACTTTTGGGCTAGCTCAATCAGTGTGACTTGTTCCTATGTATTTATTTATTAATAATGATTAAGGCGAAGCGCGTAGTCCAGTACATATTAATAAGTTTTTAATTTCTAAAGTGAAAATTTATTTTCAAATGAGGTTGCCAGTGGACCATGCCTTTCCCCTTAAGGCGACGTGGGTTCACAATTTGCAATACTGTGCGTGTTTTTGAAAAATCACTGTTATTAAACTACTACAGTTTATTCCTCAAAAAAATTACATAAAAATCTTATGGATTTTCTACAGACACCCACAATAGCCAAAATACGATTGAGCATTTTTGGCTCGATAGAAAAAAATCACAAACATACCTCTAAATTTGCCTAAATTGGCCTTTATAATACGTCTTACTATTTTATACAGTCACATTTTTATATGAAAATTATACCAAAAAACGTATTATCTAAATATCTATCCGTTTTGGCTACAGAAAAAAATTATAAATATAATACAAAAAAAATAATAATTAAAACACAGTGAAATATTTGTCGAGAGCGAAGGAAGGGTCGGAGCCGTGCTCGACGATATTTCGCAGTGTTTTATTTATTATTTTTTATGTATTATATTTATTATTTTTGCTGTAGCCAAAACCGATAGATATTTAGATAATAAATTTTTTGGTATAATTTTCGTATAAAAAGGTGACTGTATAAAATAGTAAGACGTATTATAAAGGCAAATCTAGGCAAATTTAGAGGTATGTTTGTGATTTTTTTCTATCGAGCCAAAAATGCTCAATCGTGTTTTGGCTATTGTGGATGTCTGTATAAAATCCTTAAGATTTTTATGTAAATTTTTTAAGGAAGAAACTGTAGTAGTTTAATTACAGTGATTTTTCAAAAACACGCACTTTTTTGAAAATTGTGAACCCACGTTACCTCAAATAACGGGTAAAAAAAGAAGAATATTTACTAAGAAATTTCAATGCGAAAAATTAAAACTCAAATTAAACGAGTTATTTAGTAGAATGTTAACTATTTAAGAAGCATTATTGTTACTGCCTACTACATAATTAAATTAGCACATCTTAGATTGGTAGCATACTCGATATATGAATGATTTAGGAAGGCATATATTTTTATGAATATGGAACTTAAAAATAAAACCTATTGTAATAAATAACAAATATGCAAAGAAGGGAATGGGCAAGAATCTGAACCATGTCGACATGCGATGCGTTTAGCTATTTTGATTTACTTTTTCAAAATAGCTAAACTCATCGCATGTCGCTCTGTCTTCCTCGTTATGGATGAAGACGTCATATCGTAGGTATCTGTATCGATATCTCGTAGATAGTACGAGTAAGTTAAATGTTAGTAACATTTGGGATTGACGGCTACTTTGAACGTCGAAGGACGCAGGTTTTACTCATTTCCTCTGATTAGAAAACGATCATAGCACTTAGAGTTGCTACACTCATAATCGGGCCGGCATTAATCGGTAAAGTCAGGCGTTAAGATCGAATATATATACCTAGATGGATGTTCGGGGAATAAGCCGCTCGGCTTTCACTTTTCTTTTTGACGTTGTCGTTGTCCCAAGCACACATAATTACAATTAAGCCTCCAAGCCGGAAATCTCCGGAAAACTCCCCAGCAATTAAAATTGTAAGACTTCCGCAGTTATTCGTAGCATTTCCGTTCGCGCGACTGCTTCTAATCTTATGACACTTTCCGGTTACTCTGGGCTCCAAAACTCGTGTAGTTTTTGCAAAATTGAAATGGGAATAATCAACTTAAAGGTCGGCACCATGTAAACTGGGTTTGCGCGGGAAACAAGTTTGTACAGAAAGCGTTTGATTTAAGTCAAATAATGTTTACACATAGATAGAGGAAGAGTTGGGACAGTAGACGAAAAAAAGGATTTTTTAAAATATTTTGTAGTTTTCCTAAAAACAAGCATTGAATTTACCCAAAAACATGCAAAACGCACTTTGCGCGGGCAATAGTTATGGCTTAAGTAGAAAAGAGCACTAAGAAAATTACATACCTAGTTATAGGTGAATAGACTAGCCAGTAGACGAAAACCGTATTTTTTTAATTTTCACTTAGAAAAAGTAAGATAATTGTAAAGAAACCTGAAAGAAATATTGTAGAAAATCTTGCTACAAACTGGCTTGTTTTTCTGCGTAAAGAAATATTCTAACAAGGAATTGCATATATTTTATAAGAATAAAGGCTATTTTGAAACATTATTCTTAATATTTGCTTACAATGCAATCACGCAATAATAAAAAAAAGAATTTAAACAATTGGATGTTTTGCAACGTTTTTGACAGAATTCTCTGAAATGGTGGCCATGTTTCCTCCATACAAATTCAGTTGCCCGCCGGGCGTTCAGGAAGAGGGCCGTGTCGAATTTTTCAAAAAAATCCATTTTCAAATTACGTAAAATTGCATTACAGTCTAAAATATTTCAATAAAAAACTATGTACAAACTGCCAAATTATGTCATTCTTTTGCTACACTATGGTACAGTTTTGACATTTTGTTGACGTTCAAGCAAAGATGTAATGCTATCGCAGATACGGCATCGCACATTTTTTTATTTTATTTTATTGATCATTAAGTCAATGAAAAAAATAATTTGGTTTGACTTATTACCTATATTTTTTAATTGGCGATTAGGGTGAAAATCAGATTGGAACTTTCTCGGGTCGCGGAATCATATTAACTGTTATTGTAATAAAAGGTGCTGTTTAATTATGGTTTTACAATTATTTTGAGGGGTGATTCAGTCTGAAATTTTGAACAACTTTTCCTCATGAATGTATATCAAAATACGAATTGACATTATGCGTAATATATCGAACCACAGGCTATACTAAATCTATACTTGGCTAGGCAGACAGGCTATAGTAGGCTATTTATCTATACTAATTTTATAAAGAGGAAAGATTTGGTTGTTTGTTTGTTTGCATTACATGGCTCCGAGACTACTGGACCGATTTAAAAAAACTTTCACCGTTGGAAAGCTACACTATCCCCGAGTGACATAGGCTTTGTGTGTACCAAGGGCGAAGCCGAGGTGGACTGCTAGAATAGTATAATAATATTAAAATAACAGTCAAAAATAAAAATAAAAACTGCATTTTCATACAAAAGTGTGCAGCCCGGGTAATTTGTATAGGAACCGATTTTTTTGGTGTTTTTACTGTTTTTAGGGTTTCGCTTGTCTGTCTGTCCGTAAGTCACAACCAATTTACTACGAAACTATTAGAATGATTTAGTTAAGATTTAGTACCTACACTTATGTAACTTAGTGACTCTAGATAGACGTATAACGTAAATAAATGAAATTTAAAAAAGGGGGCCACTTATGGTGGGTAAATTAGACATTAAAAAAAAGTTTTGATAACAAAATCGTGTGACATATCAAATGAAAGAACTTTTTATGACAATTTTAAATATATATATTTTTTATTATTTCTTAGATTTTTAGGTTATTTAAGAAAATGCGCGGAAATTGACCCCCCCTATTCGAGATTAGATTTAGTTGAAATGTGGTGCACATAATGTAAATTAGTGACCCAAAGACGGAAGTAAAATGTAGGTAACTGAATAAATTAAAAAAAAATGGGGCCACTTATAGGGGAATGAGACATTAAAAATGGGTTTTGTGAACTATATCGCGTAAAATATCAAATAAAAGAGCATTTTATGATAATATTAAATATATTTTTCTATATTTTTTGCCCAAACTTTTGAAAAATATACAGTTAATAATTCTTTACCTATAGATTACAGGAAAACCTATTAGAAGATAAAAAATAAAAGGGTGCAATAATGCTAATTACTGCTTCATTAATCAACCAATTGTTTTAGCTGTTTTCAGAAAAAGATTTTTTTTAGTGCTCTTTGTTGATTCGTTAAAAATATTTTACAAAATCAAACAGTCAAGTCATTGATTGAGCACATACAGCTGCTAAGCCAAGACTGTTGATCTGTTCAACGTGCAATCCTTTTTTACCCTCCGTACTTACATAATAAAGTGAATAGAAGTAAAAAGTGTTACGATTGTAGATGGTCGTTAAGGCCGTACCTAAATTTTCCGGGGTCCAGTGCTGCATTTAAAATAAATCATTTCAAAGAAAACGGAGACATTATTTAAAATTTTGCAACTACCAAATCCTAGATAACCCTTCACAGTATTTTATGAACTACTGTTTACAGTTTAAAGTGAGAACGTTAAGCTTTACTACGCACATTTGCGAATAACGGCCACTTTTAGCAAATGTGCGTAGTAAAGCTTAACGTTCTAATTATAAACTGTAAACAGTAGTTCATAAAATACTTTGAAGGGTTATCTAGAACTTGGTAGTAGCAAAATTTTAAATGATGTCTCCGTTTTCTTTGAAATGATTTATTTAAAATGGGGGCAGCACTGGACCCCGGAAAATTTAGGTACGGCCTTAAACGTATTGTTTCACAAAGAAAATTCAAATATGTACATTTTCTGTCAGTGGAACACAAAACGTGTAGTTTTCCAAGTCACCGCTCGCGTAAAAATATACAGAATCTATAAATTAACTACATAAGACAAAGTCGTTTTACAATTTATCAAATAATAAAACCTTTAATAGTATAATAACACTCGTCTGTTAAAAATAGCTTAATTTTATTCTTAAACTAAACGTTAAATAGAATGTTTTGATATTTGATTATATATCTTCGGTGCTATACATACTCGTACTACACCGTCGTGCAATAAAGCCATTTTGGATGAATGCAGAACACAAGTTATCACAATATATATCACGTCGGTTCCTAATAATAATAATAAAGAAACAAATGAGAATTACTTTAAACAAACATTTCTATTTCCACTAGCTATATTAAAATAGTTATATTGAAGTATTGGAATCAGAATCATTAAACGAACACAAAACAGTAAGAAATAAACGGGCAAGTGCTAGTCGGACTCGTACATGAAGGGTTCCGTACCTCCGTACAATGTTTTTAAATGCTGAAGAAACTAGTTCTAACTTTATCTTATTTTTAGTATTTGTTGTTATAGTGGCCATAATAATACATAATCGGTAAAAATTTCAAGTATCTAGCTAATGCTATGTCGTGTGTTTTTTCAGCGTTTTTAACTAGATTTTTTTAATCTAGTTAAAAACGCTGAAAAAACATGTTTTTTGTATGACGACCCCCTTTAAGTTTTAATATATTTTAATTTTTAGTATTTGTTGTGTTAGCAGCCATAGTAATACATCATGTGTGAAAATTTTAAGTATCTAGTTAATGCCATTATAAAGATCTAGTTAAAAACGCTGAAAAACACGTTTTTTGTATGACAACCCCCTTTAATTTTTAACTTTTTTTTATTTTTACTATTTGTTGTTATAGCGGCCTCAATAATACATAATTGGTGAAAATTTCAAGTGTCCAGCTATTACGGTTCAGGAGATAGAGCCCTGTGACAGACGGATAGACAGACAGACAGCGGAGTCTCAGTAATAGGGTCCCGTTTGCACCCTTTGGGTACGGAACCCTAAAAAGACTTATATATTGCCAATTTTTTCCCAAATTTCTTATAAATATATGGCTAACCTTCTGACATATTATATTATGACATACCGCGCGTATTATAAAAATACGCGCGGTCATTGTCCTCCCCGCTTCCTTGCTGCCGCCCGCCACGAGCCCGAGCGAGGAGAGGGATAGCGGATGGTGACATATAAATGGGAGATTTTTGGTATGCATTTGTTGGCCGATATCTATGGTTTTTATTATAAAACAAGTTACGTATTACAGAACATATGTTTTTAATTTTGCTTAAAGAGTACCTACTTTGCTTGAAAATATAATAGCTACGAGGTTCAAAATCACCCTGTATAACTTTACTTTGTGTATAATTATACCGTTCATGTCAATATACACAAAGTTTACGTTTTGATGCTAAGTGAGATGGTGCTGTACATAAACTACTCGTAACTTAGAACGAAACTTTGTATATGACGGTATTATCCGAGCTTTAGTTCCACCTTACTATGTTTCAATAGAGACGATGATTGACTGATGTTTGAATCAAGATTTCAATAGCATACGAGTAGACTCCTTTGTCGGTTAAATAGCAAAGGATTGCTTGTATATAATTTCTCAGATTGTGGCTCCCTTTGAGAGAGATGAGATGCAGATGATATTTTGTAGGTATTTGCTTTTCTCTCAAATTTCTGGGAGTAAAGAAAATAACATAGAATGTACCAGCTGCTTCTTTTCCCACGCAGATCGTAATAGCTTATCGAGGGAATGGGCAAGTATCTAAATCATATCAATAGTATCTTCATGCCCACCATCACGCTAAGAGTGGCCAGAGCCTTATCACCCTAGGTTCTAAGGACCAGGCCTAGGTTAGCTTATTCGAATTCCGGGTAAAGAATTCATGGGCTGCGCGTCTTAATTCAATTCTATTGAAGGGCCTCAAAATAACATAAAAACAGATGAACAACTAAGCTTCTTTTTATCAAGTGTGTTATCTATTAGCTAACACTAACGACGTAGATCACGCTTAAAGAGGATAGAACTCGTGGCCCTACCGCTTCAACTAAGCTGAAAACTAAAGGTCTTCGTCTTCATCTAAGCGCGTTCCCAGTTGCATCCTCAGCTATGCTGCTTTGGAGCCCAGGCTGCGCTTTTCTGCATGTCTACATGATAATGTATGCTGACGATATCGCACTGGCGGATGCGGACAGAGGGAGACAAGTATTGTTGCGTAAACTTATTACAATCATCAGCAAAGCTAGCATCACGCACGGCTAGCACGAACGACGTTTCATAAAAAGCCAATCCGCTAGATGACAAAAAGCCAAATCGGACACTATTTTTTAAATGTCAAAACAAACATTTTCTATGGGATTTGTATGAAAATCAGAACCTATCTAACCTATCTAACCCAGAAATAATTTTTCTGCATTAATAAATCTAAAATCATGTTCAAAATGGATATTGTCAATGACAAACGACACTATTTTGTGACGTTATGTTCTCTTAACAGTACCAAATAATTAATTTTTGACCCAATCGTCTCCCCAGTTCTGTTCCCTCCATATTTTGCCCAAGGTCGTCCTACGCTCAAATGCTTGTCGCCAATTTCCTTGTGGCACTCAACTTCATCTAATTTCACAGAATATAAATTAACTCTATTATGCCAATACTTTTTTTTTAAGGCTTGACGCTACTGCGTATTTAGCCAGGAACAAGTTCATAAAACGTATGAAATTCTTTTTCCTAACAAGTTACGGGTACAATCAAAGGTTGGTGTAGTAGGCCATTGATTGCTTTAAGGGAGCTTTTGGCGACAAATCTATACGAGTCCACTGGTTTTCATAGCCGATTGAGTCGCGGACGACGCCCGAAGACACAGTCCGGGAAACAAATATCACTACAGCCGTACTATAGCTGTCCACTTTAACTATTTCACATATTGTTCGTTCATGAGCATGAGCATTTATAACACTAAACAACAATAATTTCATATTATAAAGTCCACTAAAATCAATTTGCAAAATAATTTAAAGAAAACCCCAACCGAACCTCTTGACTTCCCGCCAAAAGCCCTATGCCAATACTTGAATGGTATTGATAGCACGAAAGACCAAAATCGACGTTTACAAACACGTTCGAGGGCTACAATCTTATTTTCACGGCAAAAAAAAACGATGATTTATTACAAGCTTTTATTTAACTAGTTTCGCCTGTCCAGTTGTCTGTGTGTCCGTAATCAAATCTTGCAAGCTAAATTCAACCTACTTCCCATTATTCGATTCTTTTGTAACTTCACATCCTTATGTACTCGTAAGTTGAATTCAATTCAAAATATCTTTATTATCATAGGATATTTATAATATCTCTTAATAATAGTCACTTTGTTTTGTTTTGCACAAATGTTGACGTCAAATCGTTACTTAAAGCACTGGTATGACTCTCCATTGATTCAGAGTAACATATATACCTACTACTACTACAAACGAAACAATTTATCTGTACACACGTCGATGTGTGAGTTTTATACTTAGGGTCGCACCGCAGAATTATTTTAATACTTACCTACTAACGAGTTCGACATATTTACGATTATATTTTTCCATACCGGGAGATTTGCGAATACTATGACGTAAAAATATTCTGTTTTATATGTATTAAATGTTACAGAAAAGTCGGAAACAGCTACATAATATCACTTCACAAATATTTTTTATTATGTCCATTGTCCATTTCACCATTAGTTCACTTTACTGATTATTATTGAGTCATTTATAAAGTAACGCACTAATTTCACTAGTTCACTATTGTAATATAGTAATTTGCATATTCGGCGCAAAACTATACGGTAATTATATGAATAAATTCAATAAAAATAAACAAATGTTTAGCACAGCATGTCAAGTTGTCATTGTCAACAATGGCATTTAGCACTATAACCCGCAGAAATCTAGTTGGCATCTGCGTGTATGTGATTACCTGTGAGCGAGGAGCCTATGTAACAATACCGGATTGCTTATTAACAATCCGGTAATGTTACAATCTCGCTCTTGTGTATCTCCCGCCAATGCGAGAGAGCGAGAAGGGTATATATATCAAGATGGTTGCTGGGTAATAACGTGAAATTATATTGTTGCTTTGCTTACCTGTTTTCATCATTTGGAAATGTATGAAATATACGTTCTTTAGAGTATTGGGTGGATAAACAATTATTATACGCGCACCTTCTCACCATGATGGTTACAATTGGTTGACAGTTCTCAAGACAACACACGTCGCGTATTGCGTGCGGCTAGTAATTAAACCCTGGTTTGGAGCTGTCAAAGCTCACAAAGTGCGGGGGAGAGGTGCGGGGACGCCAATTTGCGGGAGACGCTGTGAGATACCATTCTGTTTGACTCTTATGTATTCTGTGCTTAAAGCTAAGTTTACGCCGCTTCCTAGGCGCAAGTGCAGAAGAAGCGGCAACAAACTGCACTGCACGTTTTCTCCAAAGACGTCAACTAACAAACTAAAAACTTAAAATTAGTTATATAGATGGACAGAGATTACATTGTTTATTATGTCATAATTAAATTGAATTATAAGAATTACGAAATTTAAAATAATGTTAATTTGTAAATTTAGTATGTACCAATGTACCTAAATTATGACATGTCTAAGTATACAAACCTTTAAGAGGGACCCGCGCCAAGCTCAAGCCAGACCTTTTTGTCTTTAAGATAGTCATCGGTCCTATAATAAGCCTTCTCACAAAGTACTTTCTTTACATAAGCTTTGAATTTTGGCATATCAAGGACCGATTCTGACAATTTATTATAAAAAAGTATACACTTCCCCATAAAAGACTTACTGACTGTATTCAGCCTGTAATACGGGCTAACTAAGTCATTCTTATTACGTAAATTTCTATCTGTAAAATCACTTACTTTATTGAACATGGAAATATTTTTCCTTACATACATTATATTTTCAAATATGAATTGTAATGCAAAAGTAAGTATACCTATTTCCTTGAATAATTCCCTCAGTGAGTCTCTCGATCCTAAACCGTAAATGGCACGAATTGCTCTTTTTTGTAAAAGAAAAATAGTCTGAATGTCGGCTGCACTCCCCCATAGAAGTATCCCGTAAGACATTAGACTGTGAAAGTAACTAAAGTACACTTGTCTAGCAGTTGCTACATCTGTCAATTGTCTTATTCTCCTAACAGCGTAAGCCGCAGAGCTAAGCCTATTAGAAAGTTTAGTTATATGAGCGCCCCATTGAAGTTTCGAGTCAATTGTGATTCCTAAAAAGGTAGTACTTTCAACCAGATCGAGTTTCTGACCATTAATTAGTATGTCAACGCAGGCTTGATTCACATTAGGAAGAGAGAATCGAATGCATTGGGTCTTGTTCGCATTTAACATGAGGTTATTGGCCGAAAACCAATCAGAAATTAAAGATAAGGTGCTGTTCACCGCGCTAGCATCACTGTTATGCCGATCTATTTTAAATATTAGCGAGGTGTCATCAGCAAACAGCACCATGTCAGCCTCTTTCTCAACCATGTAAGGCAAGTCATTGACATAAACTAAGAAAAGGAACGGTCCTAGAATTGAACCTTGGGGTACGCCCATTTTCACATTAGACCCGTGTGATTTTACGCCGTTTATATCAACAGAATGACAATGTAATATAGTATCAAATGACCTGATCTCATGTTGAAGCCGAAAGGTGGCCACGGAATCTCTGTGATAAAACATAAGGTCCGGATTGAAAATTAGTCGGCCTAACCAAGAAAATAAACACATACTCAATTAGTTATATTTTTATTTTTCTACATAATCACCATCGAGTTCAATGCACTTTTGCCATCTTCCCGTCAAAGCATTTAGACGGTTGAAAAATAATGATTCTTCCATCGATAATTCTCTAGATACCTAACGCTCCTACATTCACCGCTTCGATTCTGATTCCATTTACGCAAACAAACGAAGAGTAATTACAACGAAACACTCGAACGCACACATAGACAAAGATGCATGCAATTGGTCGCGACAAGGTCACGTACGCGTCATGTCGGTCAAGCAGCTAGCTCCCCGAAGCCGGCTGCTCAACGAACATGGCCGCGGTCAACGCCACGAGCGGTGAGGTACAATATTAAAATGTTTACTTACTTACATATGAAAGGTGAGTCACGGCACATGACGGCATTTTAATTTAATCGATTTATCGCAAACACACAGCAATATTCTCAAAGGAAACTTCTTGCGACGCAACCGCACGACTCGAGTGTCACGGCGAACTGTCGCGTCCCGCCCGCCGCGGTACATATCGCGTGGAATGATTTTCCGGGATTAGTTACAATTCTAGAGAATTAATGTCCGTAGGATTCTTCCTTTGAGTTAAAACATACGTCTACTGCTGCTTTGACCTTGTCGTTTGTCGAAAATCTTTGACCTCCCAAGTGATTTTTAGGTTAGGGAACAGAAAATATTCTGATGGTGTCAGATCAGGTTAATAAATAAAATAAATAAATGAATAAGGCGGATGCTATAACAGCATCCGCATTTGAACATTTTTGGCTAGATAGAAAAAATCTGAAACATACCAATAATAAAAACATAAAAAAAACACAGTGAAATATTCGTCGAGAGCGAAGAAAGGCGTGCTTGACGATATTTCGCAGTGTTTTATTTATAATTTTTTTTGTATAATATTTATATTTTTTTTGTAGCCAAAACGACTAGATATTTAGATAATATAATACATTTTTTGGTATGATTTTCATATAAAAAGGCGATTGTATAAAATAGTAATAGGTATGTCTTATAAAGGTAAATTTAGGCAAATTAAGAGGTATTTTTGTGATTTTTTTTCTATCGAGGCAAAAATGCACAATCGTATTCTGGCTATTATATATCTGTAGAAAATCCTTAAGATTCTTATGTAAACTTTTTGAAGAATAAACTGTTGTAGTTTAATAACAGTGATTTTTCATAAGCACGCACAGTATTGCAAATTCCATCTATTTCATACAAATTCCGTAGAAAATGTTTGTTTGGTCTTTTAGAAAAAAGTATCAGATTTGACTTGTTGGAAACTAACGGATGTAGAGTACAGCCAACTGCGACTCCAACATGCCGCAACTGCAGATTACATTGCAGGTTGTGTCGTGTGTAGCCACCTTTAGTACTTAGGCATATACTCGTAATTCCAGACTAATAGCATGACAAACATGTTATTAAGTACTCGTACGTGTATACTCGGTAAATTTGATACAATGATGGATCTACCGTTTTCCCAAAGGCATATACGAATACTATACTATACGAATATGAAAATATACTATACGAGTAAGCATCCAAACGATCAATGTAGCAGATAAAAATTTATATGAGTACTTACACGAAATTTAGAAGATTATTGTATGTAGAACATATGGAAAATCCGACAAAAACCTACATTGATTAATCGATATTTTATTTCTAATTTTCATTTAGTTTCAACTGTAGTATTCAGTTTTCTCTTGTGGGAAATCCAACACAAACTTATTTAAGGACGTACCTAAATTTCCCGGTTCAAGTTATTACGGGTATGTCCCTTCCACTTTGTATTTATATGCCACAGCAGCCAGAGGATTTGGCCTACACTCTCCACGCTTGCCAGAAGGGTTGGAGAGGTCTCATTGATGTTTATAAGCTTTGTTTAGCTCGTGTTTCCTCGCCTTTACGACATCTACGGGAAGACTTGGAGTGGTCGTATTCTTTTTGATAAAAAACACAAGGCTAATTAGGAGGTTAGTAGTTTAGAATAATGGACCGACCTGCTCCTTACAATATTAAAAAACAACCGCCTTTAATTCTTTTTAAGAGTTTCTTCCATATCTCCAAAGTTTTTCAACATATCTTCACCAAATTAAAATGGGACTAACGTGGTGGTAAAGGCTTTCAAATAAAAAAAGAATTATCAAAATCAGTTCACAATTGGCGAAGATATCGCGTAACAAACATACATAAATAAAAAAAAAACATACAGTTGAATTGATAACCCCCTCCTTTTTTGAAGTCGGTTAAAAGGGAGAAATATTTACAAGTAAGTTTTAAATATTGTCTTGCAGTTCTATACTATCTTTAATCGAGTTAGCTCTGTGAAATTATGTAAATTCACCGTCCGGCTGCACAAAACCGCATTGACTGCTCACGCCATGATTCATTTATAGGTGCGCTCATTTGGGTTACAAATTGCTCCTATCTGGAGCAAATTGACAATGAATGAATGAATGACGTCATGATTAAGGGCAAGAAAAAAAATATTAATTCAGAACATTCGGATGCAAAACCGGCTTATCCACTACGTCACGGCAGTCGTTAATAGCTTGACCAACTTTTTAATTTCAATCCCAACTAATATTATAAATGCGAAAGTGAGTTTGTATATTTGTTGGTTTGTTTGTTTGTTACCTCTTCACGCTTAATCTACTAAACCAATCTTCTTGCAAAGTCGCATACACATTTAAGAGTACTGAGAAGGACATAGGATACCTTTCATCCCGGAAAAAGTAATGGTCCCGTGGGATTTGGAATACAGGAGCGAAGCCGCGGGCAAAAGCTAGTAAGTATATAAATAAGCATGACGTACGTCACTGAACACATGATATACTGAAGTTCTTACTTAGTGCATTTTCGTCGTAATATTTTTTGTGCAGCACTATTTCCTCACTAAACTAAAGCCATACAGCCTTTTCGATGATAAGAGGTAATAAAAAAAATTACAAACAAGATACGCGTGAAAAACATAACCCTTCCTTCGGGTAAAAAAGAGGTTAAGTTTTTGTTGAGCCTTTTGGCATCGGAAATGTGGTAGAAAAGTTGTTGATGTTGGAACTAACCGTAGCAAGTTCATAACTCCGATCGGGTGCTAAAAGTAAAGGTTCACCAATAAATAAATGTCCTGGAGTTAATGGTATTGGCTCACCTTGTTCATCAATGTAAGACATTGGTCTCGAGTTAAGGCAGTCTTCGATGTGAACAAACATCGTAGTAATCTCTACGTGAGTGTGGACTACCCGTTTAAGGTGGTATTACGTAGATTTTTTTCCCCTCCCATAAACCACCGAAAGGCGTGTTAATAAGGAACAAAATGCTATTTATATTCTTTCGTAGCTTACCAATCAACTATTTCAGATATAAAACTTGACCTTATCAAATAGACTTGAAAAACATAACCCTTTCTTAGCAGTCGGGTAAAAATAGGTTTATCTGTATGTAAGGGACATGGACACATACACCCGCAAAAACGGGCGCGTTGAGCCTTTTAGCCGTCGGAAATGTGGTAGAAAAGTTGTTGATGACTGTTATTTAGACCGTTTGCGAAAGTAATATACGAGTATTATGAAAATTAGAAAGTGCGAAAGTGAAGATTTACAAAAGTGACGACTTGCGAAATTGACCTTTTGCGAAAGTGATGAATTGTATCACAACCGTACATATAAGGCCGTACCTGAATTTCCCGGGGTCCAGTGCTGCCCCCATTTAAAATAAATCATTTCAAAGAAAAGGGAGAGATCATTTAAAATTTTGCTTAATCATGACGTCATTCATTCATTCATTCATTGTCAATTTGCTCCAGATTGGAGCAATTTGTAACCCAAATGAGCGCACCTATAAATGAATCATGGCGTGAGCAGTCAATGCGGTTTTGTGCAGCCGGACGGTGAATTTACATAATTTCACAGAGCTAACTCGATTAAAGATAGTATAGAACTGCAAGACAATATTTAAAACTTACTTGTAAATATTTCTCCCTTTTAACCGACTTCAAAAAAGGAGGGGGTTATCAATTCAACTGTATGTTTTTTTTTTATTTGTGTATGTTTGTTACGCGATATCTTCGCCAATTGTGAACTGATATTGATAATTCTTTTTTTATTTGAAAGCCTTTACCACCACGTTAGTCCCATTTTAATTTGGTGAAGATATGTTGAAAAACTTTGGAGATATATAAGAAACTCTTAAAAAAGAATTAAAGGCGGTTGTTTTTTAATATTGTAACAATGATATTTTAACTTACCTTAAAATTTACTTAAAATGTCTGTTAGATCTCTTTACCACCCTTTAAGTATTGTTATTATAAAGAGGCTCAAGAGTTTGTATTTCGTGAAACTACCGTCAAAGGGAAGCGGGGATCAGCAAATAATGAAAAGGACGACTGGTCAATATTTGCTGGATTTGTATATTGTGATCATTGATGAAAAAGTTGTAGATTTAGCACACCGCCCTCTGCAGTGTAGCATCGGTTACTTTTATCTATTAGGTACCGACGTAAAATTAAATAACAAAATCTTGTACATTTTTGTATTACCTGACCCTCTCTGTACTGCCAGAGCCAGATATTAGCCAGATGGGTTAAGCTCCACGCTGGACAGACGGTTTGGACATTTTTGTATAGAAATGCCGAATTTTTCTTTTTTGTCTTTTGACTGGTATTTTTTCTATAGTGATCTATAGCCCGTGGCTTGATTTATTACGCATATATCAATTACACATTGTGTATCAAATAATATTTGTCATTAAGTGGTGAGGATGGACAGGAGTGTTTGCGGAGATTTTATTATATATATACCCATATATAAGGTGTCCACACTTAATAAAGATTTATATCTAAACTATAGTAATTCCAAATCCATAAAATTTTAAAGCTTTTTCTTTAAGTTTACTACGAAATTAGTAGTACTCATTTTGTAATACGAGTAGAGTATTCATGATAATAAAACAAACTAGCCTAGTAACGACTGTCTTACCCATTCCAATGTTAAAATTCCTACATTTCAATCAATCAAACAAAGTCAAGTGGACTTTGTTTGATTGATTCATTGAAATGTATTGTTTCATTCTATATAGGATTTTATCTTAAATCAACGAACTACAATAACTTTTCAAGTAAAGATTTGCAAAATAAACTCAGTTCAATAAGTAATGGTCAGATGCCTTGAGGCATAGTTTTAGAGTGTCAAAAGATAACACTGATGTCATCTGACACCAGTGTTACCTAGATGTCACCAGTGTTAGTTTTTGACACACTTGATAAGAGAGAAAATAGTAGGTATGTGGACTGGTTCCGAAAATTTGTATTTTATTTAGTTCGTCAGTTAGGCTATCCAACAATAATGGACCCACATTTTTCGGTTTATCAAAGTAGTGAAAATTCACAAAGATACGACTCATCAAAGTTTCGGAGTGGTGGTAAATGACGTCACCGTCAAGTGAAAATCGTACGTCATGCGGAATTTAAATATGCCGTATCTTTGTAATTATTCGCTGATCAAAAAAAATAAAACTACATATACAATATTTTTTATTAATCTACCCGATGAGCTAAAAATATTTTTTTTAGTCTTTCTTTGTAATTGTAACCCGACTCGTAACTTGCTTACGAATGAGACACAATAACTTCCAAAGATACTAAGTACATAATACAAAAATGTTAAACTTCAATAAAAGCTTGTGTCCATCGCGCGATATTAAATTTGTCGATGGCAACGTGGATACGTTGCCTTACTTCGACGGGGGCAGAACACAAGAACGTCTCGAAATTAAGTGTACTTACTTACATCTTAAATCAGAAGGGTACTCCTTCGCTTCGAATTTACTTGAAATTTAGCTCTAATTTGATGTCAAAAAGGTCGAGTTTTAATCACAAGTATAAAAGTATTCTTTAGCATTTATATGTAAAGAAGTATCTTAAATATAACATCATGGATTGCGGATCGTATTATTTTAGAGCGGTTGAGCCAGCAACTAGATTGATTTTCTTGTTATTACAATAAATAAATTATTTTGTAATGATAAGAGAATAGAACGACTGCCTCCGCGGTCCAGTGGTCAAGGCGTTTGCCTTGTGATCCGGAGGTCATGGGTTCAAATCCCACTTGGAAGCATACTTTGTGAAAAGTTGTTTCTAGTCTGTTTAGAATATTGCAGGCTTGAATCACCTGATTATCCGAAAAGAAAGATGATTATCCGAAAAGAAAGATGATTCCGTGCTTCGGAAGGCATGTAAAGCCGTTGGTCCCGATCGCCATCTAGCGTTTGTACCTATACTAAAATTGGTTCTGGTCTACCCTTTGGGTTGCGGAGGTCAGACGGCAGTCGCTCTGTGTAAAAACCAGTAACCTCGTCAAATCGCCTAGGTTAGGTAGCGGACCCCGGCCTCTGAAGCGTAACCGCTGACGATGCAACCGGGAATACGAGAGGATGATGATGATGATGATGATCATAAGAGAATAAAACGTCACAAAATAATGTCACTTGTCATTCATCATATCCATTTTGAACATATTGTGCAAAAAAACTGGCGCTATTTGACTCCAAGAAACTATGACGTCACGCCGTGCGTTTTTCATAGAAATCCCATAGAAAATATTAGTTTTGACGTTTAGAAAAGAGTATCTGTTTTGACTTGTTGGCAACTAGCGGATACTAGCGGCCCGCCGCGGCTTTGCACGGTTATATATTATTATAATGTACGAATAATACAAAAGGAGTGACTGACCACCTTCATTCTTTGAAGCTAATTCGATTTTGAGTGTGTTATAGCAAGATGAAGTTATCTAGTTCGAAAGAAGGTATATAGTTTCGTAGTTATGCCGCTTAGTTTCGAAAAGATGGCGTTCAGTATCCTTTGGTTAGCTAGCGGGCTAGCTATAAACTACTATTTAGCGAGCTAAATAGTAGTTTATAGTAGAGGCATCTAGAAATAATATAGGATTTTGGTTTTCTAGAAGAGTACGCTTTTTAGGTCGCTTTTTCCGTACCCAAAGGGTGCAAACGGGACCCTATTACTGAGACTCCGCTGTCTGTCCGTCTGTCTGTCTGTCTGTCTGTCTGTCTGTCTGTCTGTCTGTCTGTCTGTCTGTCTGTCTGTCCGTCAGTCATAGGGCTCTATCTCTTGAACCGCAATAGCTAGACACTTTAAATTTTCACCGATTATGTATTACTGTGGCGGATATAACAACAAATACTAAAAATAAAAAATAGTAAAGAATTAAAGGGGGTCGTCATACAAGAAACGTGTTTTTTTCAGCGTTTTTAACTTGATCTTCACAATGGCATTAACTAGATACTTGAAATTTTCACCAATTATGTATTACTATGACCACAATAACAAAAAATGCTAAAAATAAAATAAAGTTAAAAATTAAAGGTGATCGTCATACAAGAAACGTGTTTCTTCAGCGTTTTAAAACTTTGTGCGGTGGTACGGAACCCTTCATGTACGAGTCTGACTCGCACTTACCCGTTTATTTGTATAGATTTGTCAGTTCTCTTGTATTTGTTGGTCCATGGTAATATACATAAACCTCCCTCTTGAGTCACTCTTTCTATATTGCTATTCTATCTATATTGCGAGAGGCGACTTCGTTGCATGTGAACGACGCGACGTCCTGGCGATGTTATCGTGCAATATCATTAGTGCGTATAAGATTATTCTTAAACTTAAATGAGATACTAATACTTTATTTTACACGAATATCTCATTTGTACAGCTTGATGTTTTGGTAAAGTTTTAAATAACTTCGATAGGATACATGTTTATATTGAAAATAAAATCTTTGTCTGATTGTGTAGCTGAAATTTTTCATACAAAAAGCGGTAACGGTATTCCGATTTGTACGGTTTTCGAAAATGATGTAGATAAAAAGAACGGTATGTTTTGAATTTTTAACATTTTATATACACGGGACATTTTCGCAGAAACTTTGTCAGCGTTATTTTTTTTTATTAAATGGAACCAAAATTGTAAAAGTCATTTTGATAACCATATTTTTTCTCATAATGTTTCTGCAGTCATAATCTTTTAAATTTAGTTATGTGATTAAATCGAAAAGTTGAACACAATAACTGTGTGAAATTAATATTATTAAATTAACGATAGTGAAATAAAATGTAGTTTAAATACATTTTGTGAAGCTTATTTATAATATTCACCATCATTAGATCTTTTTTCGGTCTCCACTGCAGAAGCACGACCCTCTCCAGGCCTGTGTCACTCCCCGTATAGGTATCGCAAATGTACCTACATTATTAAGAAATGAAAGAGGGGAGGCCTTTGCCCAGAAGTGGGACATAGATTGCTAGTAAAAAAAAATGATCTAGTATAGACCGTGGTTCAATTTATTACGGGTATGTTCCTTCCACGTTGCATGATTTTTGAAACGAAATTCCTTTTCGCTGCTTTTTTCCTTTTTTTGGGTCAAGAACTGTAGACTACTCGTAATTCCACAAGTCGCGGGCCTTACACCAGGCCTGTGTCACTCCCCGTTTAGGTATCGAAAATGTACCTACATTATTAATATGCGCGCAGCAGCCCCTCCGAGTGGTAAATTCGGTTATACGAATCGTTTGTCAAGAGTAATAAGAATGAAATTGGCTTGCAATGGATGTCTAGGTATCTTTACAAATAGGTGCCGAGTTCTGACGTGAGCTAAATTAAACTATATCGCTAGCCACATTGAGTAGATATTTCTTTGAATTTCTTTGCTGAGTGAGACTTCTGTACGTTAGTATTATTTATTCTGTGCCCTCTCTGTACTACCAAAGCCATATAATAGCCAAAGCAGTCAGAGGATTTGGCCTACACTCTCCAAGCTGGCCAGACGGGTTGGAGAGGTCTCATTGATGTTTATCAGCTTTGTTTAGTATATTATATATACGCATTATACGAGACTCCAAATCTTTCCCTGTTTTTAGGAAGAGAGTAAAAGAGTATTATCTTTCCTTAACGTAATGAATAGTATACCTATATACTATATATGTATTTGTTTATAGTTAGGTATTTATATGTATATGTATTTATGTATAAATTGTGTGTATGTTTATTGATGTATTGTAAATGTATATGTATGTTTAACATTTTAGATAAGTACTTATATGTATTTGTAACTATAGTCTTTTGTACACGCCTACTACCTGTTTTCTTCAATTTTCCTCTCCTGGGTCTGCTTGAAGAGATTTCTAATGAAAAAAGCAGCACTATGCACTCTATTTTCTTACTTTGTACGTTCCTTTGTTTGTATGTTGTGTACATGAATTTTGTAAATAAATAAATAATAGGCTATATTATGTTTGTTTGTTTTTCGTGTGTGTAAGTGGCCAACACTGATGTCAGATTTTTCAAGCTATATTATGACAAATTATTTTATAAGAATAAATAGAGAACCCTTGGCCACTTCGTAGATATTGGCCACTTCGTAGATATTGGCCACTTCGTAGATATTGGCCACTTCGTAGATATTGGCCACTCCGCTCAAATACACCTACAAAAACTATCCGAAAACAAGAAGAGAGATTACACTAACTATAGTTTGTTTCCGTTGTTCCATTATTTTGGTCGGCCATTATATTTACACTCACTATAATTACACCAAGGTACAAGGTTATTTGCTTGGCAAATTAAAAATATCTCCGACTGTCAAGAACGCCATCTAGTGATGAGTAGCGGAACTACTGATCCGAAGCGCCATCTATTATTTGCTAAAGAAAGCCCTGACTTTCAAGCGTTGACCCCCAATAACTTTAAAACGGCTGAACCACTTTTGATCAAACATAGCTAAGAACCACCCACAAGAAAATTTTCTTTCATGTAAAAAAACTGCATCAAATTGGTCCATCCGTTCGAGCACTACGACAGATAGACAGATACAGATAGACAGACAGACATTAGCGTCAAACTTATAACACCCCTCTTTTTTCGGGGTTAAAAAATAGTAATATTCTGCCCGAGCACCACGTATTTTGTAGTTTACACAATGCAGCAATGTTCGACTACCAGTTTATACAAGGCTAACAATCAACAAAGCTCGATAATATTGCAATATTTGCAATATCGCCGCGGTAGCTATCATTGGTTTTGAGTATTATTGCTGAGATATTCTGTTCAGTGATCTTTTATTAATTTGTTTTAGGAATACATAAATGAAAGCACTGTGTAATAAATAAAAATGTAGTTTTCATCGGACTGTAAAGTCGAGATAACCGATTGGACACATAAAATTCTTTTTAGTTTCATCTTGTCGAATCATATGTACATCATAGGTATATTTATCATCACCATCCGAGCTTATTCCCGGTTGCATAATATCCTCAGCGGTAACGCCTCAGAGCCCGGGGTCTGTACACAGAGCGTACATGCAATATAATAAATATATAATAGATAAGTAAAGTAAAATTAAGTAAAAATGTAGTTTATTTTCTCCAATAATTAATGTACCATAGAAACAAAAATCATACTCCACCAACAAGAGCATAGCTCTTTAATATAGATAGATAGAAACAAAAAAAGCAAGTGTTTTTGGGTGCAGATTGGAGAAAACTGGAACCTCATAATGACAGGACCTGAATCACAGTAGGTACTCCATTGCTCCTAGCCTCTGGACAGTTACATTTCGCCGGGACTTTTCCTGTTTGCGAAATGACTGTGTAAAACTTGAAAAATATCAATAAATAAACTAGAGAACTAAGATAAAGCTTAACAATAAATACTCAACATTGAATATCATTATAATTTTGTTACTAAATCTAGTCAAGACTAATATGTCTGTGTCATACATTTGTAAGAACATTCATAAGTTCTTGGAGATTATTTTATATTTAAATTTACGCGAGATCCAGTTATATAAGAGGTATAAATAATTCTGTATAATTTTAATCAAGAGATTGATTCTTGAATTCTTGAGGAGGTACCTGAAAACATAGGCTTAGTAAAAGAAATAAGTATCGACGAAGTGAAAACTGCTGTTCAAAGCATGAAAAATGGGAATGCAGTAGGACCGGATGAAATACCAGTAGAAGTATGGAAGTTGTTAAAAGGGGATGGATGGAAGTGGCTGACTTTATTCTTCAATAAGTTGTTGCAAGAGGAGGCGATCCCTAACGAATGGGGTAACAGCTATCTGGTACCTGTATTCAAGAATCAGGGTGATGTACAGGACTGCAACAACTATCGGGGAATAAAGTTAATGTCACATAGCATGAAAGTATGGGAAAGAGTGACAGAGAAAAGAATGAGAGATGAGTGTGAAGTTAGCCAAAACCAGTTTGGGTTTATGCCCACGCGTGGAACGACGGACGCCAAATTTTCTCTTCGCCAACTTTGTGAGAAGTATAGACTAGCAAACAAAAACTTGCACATGGTGTTCGTCGATTTAGAGAAGGCGTATGATAGGGTTCCGCGGAAAGTCTTGTGGTGGGCTTTGAGGAAGAAAAGAGTAGCAGAAAAATATTTGCGTCTCATACAAGAAATGTATAGTACAACCAGTACATCCGTCCGGTCCGAAGCTGGCGTTACCAATGAGTTCAGTGTAGCGGTAGGCTTGCACCAGGGATCGGCATTAAGCCCTTATCTGTTCCTCCTTGTAATGGACGCCTTGACGTTAGACATTCAGGAGGAAGCACCCTGGTGCATGTTATTCGCGGACGACATAGTTCTAGTCGGTGAAGATGGACCTGAGGTTCAGAGCAGACTGGTAAGATGGCAACAGAAGCTGGAGAACTTTGGATTTAAAATAAGTAGATCAAAAACTGAACAGCTCTTTTTTGATTTTGGTGGTGTCTCCAGCTTTACTTCCGTTGCGTTAAATGGTGAATCCCTGCCAGTCTGCTCTGATTTTCGATACCTCGGTTCTCTTTTGCAAAACGACGGCAATATAGACCGAGACGTAAAAAATCGCATTAACGTAGGTTGGGCAAAGTGGAGGCAAGTGACAGGGGGTTATTTGTGACGCGCGAATGCCCCTTAAACTCAAAGGAAAAAATTATAAAAGCGTAGTAAGGCCAGTTGTTTTATACGGTTCAGAATGTTGGGCTACCAAGGTGACGGATGAAAGACGACTGCATGCAGCGGAGATGAGAATGTTAAGATAGATGAGTGGAGCGACAAGAAAGGATAGAATTAAAAACGAGTATTAAGAGGAAGTACAAAGGTAGCCCCAATAACGGAAAAGTTGAGAAGCAATAGACTAAGATGGTATGGACCTGTAATGAGGAGGAAGGAGAGCCACGTTACCAGAAAGGTGCTGAATTTGAAGGTTACAGGAAATAGGAACAGAGGAAGGCCTAAGAAAAGGTAGATGGAGTGTGTTAAGGACGATATGGATAAAAATAATGTAACAAGTGCCTTGACAAACGATAGAGGAGAATGGAAAAGACTCACATGCTGTCCCGACCCCACGTAAAGTGGGATAAGGTGAGGAAGAAGAAGAAGAAGAATTTTAATCAAGAGATTGAAAATATTTATATACTGAAAATTTACTTTGGTTGGATTTAATTTGGCTTGCAGTTTATTATACAGAAAATGCCCAGCAAACAAAAAAGAATAACAAGTAATTATTAAAAAACAAAAAACCCGACTGCGTGACACAACAGCAGTACTTAGGTACCTATGCCTGGGCACTTACCTACTGTCTTATGTGGCCTGGGTAAGACGCAACCGGGAATGCGTTTGGCGAAGCGATGTTATATGTTGTTTTTTAGCATTTCTCATTTTAAATTTTATTTAAACATAAAAAGTTGTTTATATTTTTTTATTTCTTGAATAAAATCCTTTAATTTGAAACCCTACTCGATAAGGTTTGAAAAAAAAAAAAAAAAATATGCCGCGCAATTTGGCACCAAATTTCCGCTATTTTGCTTTCCAATAATTTTAACATAGCCTATGTCACTCTATTGGTTAAGACGAATCTAACCATGTATAATTTATTAAAATCTTTTTGGCCGTTTAGTAGTTACGAGGGAACATAGAATTATAGGGACAAACATACATGTCAAACACATAACTCTCCTTTTCAGCTTTGCCGCAGTCTGGTAAAAATATAACTTTTATAAAACTAACGTGACATACGATTACACAACGTGAGTAAACCATGTTAATATTTCATAACACATATGTACGTTAATATATACGCTTGCTTCGTTCAGTATACAAATCTAGGTACAAAAATGTCATTACGACTTAAAGTGCCTGATTTAAGACCTTACCTAAATTTTCCGGGGTCCAGTGCTGCCCCCATTTTAAATAAATCATTTCAAAGAAGACGGAGACATCATTTAAAATTTTGCTACTACCAAGTCCTAGATAACTCTTCAAAGTATTTTATGAACTACTGTTTACAGTTGCGAAAAACGGCCACTTTTGGCTAATGTGCGTAGTAAAGCTTAACGTTCTCCCTTTAAACTGTAAAGAGTAGTTCATAAAATACTTTGAAGGGTTATTTATCTAGGACTTGGTAGTAGCAAAATTTTTAAAAATGTCTCCGTTTTCTTTGAAATGATTTATTTTAAATGGGGGCTGCACTGGACCCCGGAAAATTCATGTACGGCCTTAACGTAGCCGACGGAATCCATTTCCTCAGTCTTGAGTGTGCTATCGGCCCCAATGCACGGGAGTCAATCTATAACATATTAGTTTTTTACTACACGATAAATGTAAAATGGACTTGTATCCCAGAGGTCCCTAGTTTAATTCTCCAGTTCATGCCCGGACAGTATGAAACTTCCTACATGTGACGTAACTTAAATTGTGTACTTGACTGTGTTTGATTTTGTCCAATATTTTTTACGAAACAACAATCAACACTTAAAATAAAGCCATTTCTGAAAACAGCAAGAAAATTGGTTTGGCTGAGCGCTGATTTGTATGAGAAGGCGAATTTTAATTTTAGTTTTTCGTTAATGGTTTTAATGGAAAATAGTTCAGTATCATGGACTGAAATTGCTCCAAAAATTTGGCTGGTGGTTAAAAAGTCAGCCTGTATTCAGGGTTACTTTTTAAACACCGGCAAAATTTTTGAAGCAAGTTCAGTGCGTGATACCAGGCCTGTGTCACTCCCCGTTTAGGTATCGAAAATGTACCTACATTATTACTATGCGTACAGGCGGCCCCTCCGGGTGGTAAATTCAGTTATACGAATCGTTTGTCCAGAGTAATAAGAATAAAATTGGCTTGCAATGGATGTCTAAGTATTTATACGAAAAGGTGCTGAGTTAATTCTGACGTGAGCTAAATAAAACCATATCGCTTGCCACATTGAGTAGATATTTCTTTAAATTTCTTTGCTGAGTGAGACGTACGTTAGTATTATTTATTCTGTGCTAATACCTCAGACATATATATATATATATATATAGTTTGTATGTAATATAGGGCCATTTGCGGTCGGTCGTGTTTATGATACAGATATACTATAAATTATTTTTTCCTTACGGGGCAGACAGCACCATATAAGGCCAAAAGGCCCAAAGGCCACGATTAGCATGATGGCGTAGGTAGAGGCAGAAAAGGGAATAAAAACAGTGATGGGTAGCTAGTCGCATCGCCTTTTGACATGATTCTTCGTGGTTGGCTTTTTTCTTTCAATTTAGACTCTTGGGAGTTTTCCATCCAACGCAGCAATGGACAAAAAATCTGCAATAATGACCCCTTGTTGTATATAGGAGTTATAAGACTTAAGACTATTTCGACGACTTCCGTAGTGTAATGGTCAACACGCTAGTCCGCCAATCCGGAGGTTCTGGGTTCGATCTCCAGCCAGGTCAAGTTGGAAAATGGCTTTTTCAAATTGTCTTGGGTCTTGGGTGTTTATTTATATATGTATTTATTATAAAATATAGTATCGTTGAGTTAGTATCCCATAACACAAGTTTAAAAAAAACTTACTTTGGGGCTAGCTCAATCAGTGTGATTTGTCCTTATTTATTTATTTATTTATAGGCTTACCATTGTGTACTACATGACTAAAAGTAAGAAAGGAAAGCTTTATTCGGCAACCAAATTAATTGTAACTTACCAAGCTATTATAATAATTAAAATGATGCCTCCGGGGTCCAGTGGTCAAGGCGTTTGCCTTGTAATCTGGAGGTCGTGGGTTCGAATCCCACAGGAAAGCATACTTTGTAAAAAGTTTAAGTTGTTTCCAGGCTGGTGATTCAAGCCTGCAATATCATAAGACAACTGCCTTGCTTAAAAACAGCGATTTAAACCCATGTATAATGAACTTTTTGAAAAATGTTAATGCCTTGAAAGCCTAGACAACAGCTAGAACTTTCAGCTCCGTCTCCGATCCAATCTGTCGATAAAGCCTGAAAGCTACTTCACCAACTCGAAGAAATTAGGTCGGCACAAAAAGTCCTTTGAAAATTAATAAGGCTATTGAATATTACGGCCTAATTAACTTCTTGTTGTTTCTTATTATTTTAAAACAAACCTCTTAGAACAAAGCGTGGAAAATTATAACAAGGTTTAACCACCGTCACTCTAAAAGTGGCCTTTAGGTCTTGCGATCCAGGGCTCTGTCTGCTTAGAACCGCAAGACTCAAAATGTGAATGACGCGATTAGACATGGGTAACTCCGGATTCAAATATTTAAATGAGCCGATTCATCAACAGGAGCCGATACCCGTACTGAATCCCGGTAATCGTTATCGGCTCCCGCGAGTTATTAAGTCCGCACCGATCTTAGTCCCGCAGGGAATCGGGGGCGTCTGTTGGGTCGCGAGCCGCGAGCCACGTTTCAGCTCCACCGCGTCTCGGGAGGAATCGGTAGTCGGGAGTTAATATTATTCTGTATTGAAACCGGTACCAGAAAGGACGTCTTTATTCTGTAGATTAAATAGCGAAACTTAGTGAACTTCGGAGCTGGAGCCGATAAGGGAGTAGGAATCATTAAGATGAGTCGGTACCGGATGCGAAGTAAGATTCAGTGAGCCGAAACACTCCTCGGAGTCGAGATTACCCATGTCTAGACGTGATAGTTTGAACTCTTATGTATTCTGTGATAGTGTATTAAACCTTAAATTATTATGCATCTAAAATAAGTTGACATTATCAATGTCCTTTCGGCGTCAGTCAGCGTCAACTTCATTTGGGCGGATAATGGTTTAAGTCAAGCCTTTTAGTCCATGTTCTGTAATAAAATGGAAAGAGTTTTTATGTCTTATTCAATATCCCTTCATATTTTAGCGCACTTTCGGTTACATCCTAAGCGCTCACAACTCGTACAGACGAATAGCATGTTGTCAACGGCAGGTCGAAGGCAGCTGGACTGCAGGTCGGCGGCTGCCGTCGAAATGCCGTCAACCTGCAGTCAAGTCGTTCGTCTGTATGCATGAGCTTTAAACTAAGCTTTCCTTTTTTTCTTCTCTACTTTGTCGTCTTCGGTATCCTTCATTGTCAGACCATTGGTCGTTATGGCACATACATCACCCTTGGCCTGACGTCAAACCAGCGCTTCCTGTTAGTATAAGTAATTAAGTTATTGGTACGATCATGGTATTAGGACAGCTGGTCAAGTGATTAGCCCAAGAATACGTCATTATGTTGGGAGTGTTGCCAATGTGTGTAGTTGAAGTACCCGAGCAAAGTGTATTTTTTAACGTAACAAGCCAATCGTGAAGTCATCAATTTTTTTATTTATAAACGGGCAAGTGCGAGTCGGACTCGTACATAAAGGGTTCCGTACCTCCGTACAATGTTTTAAAACGCTAAAAAAACACGATTTTTGTATGGCGACCCCTTTAATTTTTACCTTTTTTTAATTTTTAGCATTTGTTGTTGTTGTTATATTATAGTATTTGTTGTTATATAATCGGTGAAAATTTCAAGTGTCTAGCTATTACGGTTCAAGAGATAGAGCCCTGTGACAGACGGACAAACAGACAGACGAACAGACGGACAGACAGCGGAGTCTCAGTAATAGGGTCCCGTTTGCACCCTTTGGGTACGGAACCCTACATATTAAATGGATGAATCACACGATAAATGAAATTGTTGAGTCAGTATTTTATTTTATATTCATTAACTCATTGAGAAAGTTCTTTTTATAGAAAAAACAAAGGAGATTCTGAGTTCGATCCCCGGCTAGGGCAAGTTGGAAAATGGCTTTTTTCTAATAATCCTAGGTATTTGGTTTCTATCTATGTATTTATTATTATAAAATATAGTATCGTCGAGTTAGTATCCGGTACACAGGTAAGACCTATACCCTTAAGTATTCCTAATCTTAAAATAGTTGCCAAGGTTTTAAATTTTAATTGCGCGTCTTATAGAACATCTACGTGACTCTACCATTCAAAGCGCGTCTCTTTGGTTCAATTACTAAAATCCTGGTTCCCCGTTCATTAAGGCAAAGCAAACGGAATAAGAGCATATTTCCTCTAATTACATGATGAAATTAACAAACAAACTGATACATCAACTACAAACTATGTGACACCTAGTCTTACATTTATGAAGCTTACGAATGGAATATTACAGCTATATTCGTGTCATTAGTTTTTAACTACCATCACGCTAAAAGTGGCCTTACAAACTTGCAGCCCTGGGCCCTGTCTACTTAGAGTAGCATGACTAAAAATGCCCTGTTCACGAGCGCCGATCGGTTAGAGCCAGCTTTCAATAAGATTTCGCGTCGCGTTCGCGTGGCGAACGCGCAGAAAAGAAACATTGGAATTAAATGCTTACCTATTGTAATACTTATAAAGTTTAAAATATCTCGATATAAAATAGGCGACGCGGGCTCTGCTCGTGCGCTGTGCGATCGCCGACACTGTTACTACGCGACCGCTGAGCGAGCGCGCGTATTGTAATCGAGATATTTTAAACTATATTTTACAATAGATACGCATTTAATTCTAATGTTTCTAAAGAGGGAGATACCTACGCGACGTGCGCGCTGTGTCGCGCCGAAAAAATTCACGCTCGTGTGAACACGGCCTTAGGGATAAAAGCGTGATAGTGTATATATAACGTCTAACAAAATATACTGAAACTATTTTAGGGGTGAATTCAGTCCATGATACTGAACATCTTTCTCCAAGGAACATACCTATATCGAAATATGAAAAATATTTTTTGACTTTCTATACAAACTCGAATCAGCTGATAGGTCAACGTATGGGCGGTCGAAAATTATTTTTCATATTTCGATATATGTTCCTTGGAGAAAGTTGTTCAGTATCATGGACTGAATCCACCCTTAAAATAGTTTCAGTATATTTTGTTAGACCCTGTATAGAGGTGGTTACCCGTGTGGTTCCGGCTTAGAATAGGACCACTCCATCTCTTCCTGTGGATGTCGTAAGAGGCGACTAAAGGACTAAGCACAAACATCTCGTGCTACAATTGCATTCCCAAGGAGGGTTGACGTCAGGCAGGCGGCCGGTCATAAAACTATAGGCAAATCATTGAAACTGTTCCGGCTATTTCTTCTCCATTTTGCGAGGTCTTTGGCATCCTTGGGTGACCAGCGACATGCATGTTATATTTGGAGAAGAAAAAGCAGGAAAGCGCACCCCGGGCTCCTAAGCAGCACAGCTGAGGATGCAACCGGGAACGCGCTTAGACGAAGAAGAAGAAGTGTATGTATAGAGGTTGACTTCCGTGAATTGCACGCGGCTGTGATCATAACGGCTTTGCGACTGAAAATGTATGTGTGCTTCCGTGCCGTTTGTCATTAGTCGCGCAAATCATTTAAAAGTTCGTTCGAGGCTCGGAAGTAGTTCCATAAGTATATTTTTATAGAATGGCCACATTGTCGCATTAAACGCAGCCGCTTGCGACAGACGGGCCTTGATGTACGGAAGTCAAGCTTAACTGGACTCAAACAAATGCATAGGATATTTATAATTTATTTGGAATAAACATAGGTAAATAAAAAAACAAACAACACTAATCTAACTAAATTATATAGCAAATTTAAAACTGAACTTAAAATTTAAAAATCTTTTAAATAGAAAATGTCATCTGAAGCTGTGTTTTCTCTTTAAACAAACGAGCAAGTGCGAGTCTAACTCGTATATGAAGGGTTCCGTACCAACGTACAATGTTTTAAAACGCTGAAGAAACATGTTTCTTGTATGACGACCCCCTTTAATTATTAAATTTATCTTATTTTTCGTATTTGTTGTTATAGTGGTCATAGTCATACATAATCGGTAAAAAATTTAGGTGTCTAGCTATTACAGTTCAAGAGATAGAGCCCTGTGACAGACGAGTTAAAAACGCTGAAAAAACACGTTTTTGAATGAAAAATTAAAGGGTGTCCCTTTAATTTTTAACTTTTTTTTATTTTTAGTATTTGTTGTTATAGCGGCCACAGTATTTATTATTATTATTTTTTTATTTACACTTTATTGTACACACATACAGTAATACATAATCTGTAAAAATTTCAGGTGTTTAGCTATATATTACGGTTCAAGAGATAGAGCCCTGAGACGGACAGACGGACAGACAACGGAGTCTCAGTAATAAGGTCCAGTTTGCACCCGGTACGGAACCCTAAAAATGATGAAAAAAATACTTTTTAAACTAGATTACTAACTGTCCTTCTATTGTTTCTTATTTTGTTGTGAGAACTAATGAATACAATGTTCAACAGGTCCGTCAGCGTCGATGTAGATCACAGCAGTAGAACCACGCCTCCACTATGCAGAGGTAAATACTTTTTAGATTTATCTACGTTTGTTATATATTTTAGAGCCTAAGCACACGGCGTATTTTAAACGTGCATACACGCACTTCTACCGAGATTAGAACGCAACCTTATAACCTAAGCACACGGGGCGATCATGAAACGTGCGTCTACTGCGCGTATACGCACAGATACAGACGCGCTATTACTGTATTCGCGCGTAGCATCCGCGGTTTGCGACGCGGGCGGTGCGGTGGCGTGAGCGCACCTTCTTCTCTGCCCTCTTCCGCCCCTTTGTACGCGCGTAAACGCGCTTTTAACAAGTATTGAACGCGTTTCACGAGCGTATTTGTATCGCATTTTACGCGCGTTTGAATTTTATATTGATACAAACGCAATAATCGGCATCTACGGCGCCGAAAACACGCGTTGTCTACTCGTTTAAAATACGCCGTGTGCTTAGAAGCTTATTTATTATTTTATTAAAATAGTGTTGGTTGAAGTTTGACTTGTCCGCGGACCAGATAAAAGAGGCACGGACGTTCCACTCGATAAGGCACGCCATCGGCGCACCGCTTCATCAGTTTTGCGCCCGTCCAAAAATTGCTGCCAAGGAACAAAAAAGTTCTTTAGTATCATGGACTAGTTGGTCTAGTTACCCTTAAAATAGTTTTATTATATTGCATGGTGTTATACAGGTGACTCATTTCATTCCATAATTCTGAACTACGTTCCATAACGAAAATTAACAACAAAAAATTTCCCCTGATACAAATCAGCGCTCAGCCAAAACAGATTTTGCAAGGGAGGACGAAAATTATTTATCAAAGTTCAATATTTTTTTTTTAGAAAAGTTCAGTGTCGGACTGAACTTGCTCTATAATTTTTGCTGGTGGTTAAAACGTCAACCTGTATAAGTAAAGGCTGCACGATTTTTAGATAGTGTTGGTTGCAGTTTGAGTTTTAATAGTAGTCACTTTTATGACTAAGGAAAAAAAATATTTGTTACCAACATTTGTTATATATTTCGTTTGTATAGAAATGCATATTTCTATGTATTTCTTGCTGACGTAGATGCTTACATCAACTTGAGTTTTCTTAGATAATCATTTTATAAATATGTATAGTACATACATACAGAGTATGTATATTGGTACATGAAGGCGGAGCTGACCTGACTTTTGCGTGTAAAACAACACATATATATAAATATATTTTTTAAATACTGTGAGTAAATTGATGGACAAAACATGCAAAGGGACAGCTCAGCGCGTCAATATTTATCAACAAGCTTTTCTTTAAAATACGTTCTAATGTCACATATAAAACGTTCAGCAGACTGCCTTTGTATGTGATCACATACAAAGGCAGTCTGCTGAACGTTAGGTGATCAACTATCGTACTTATATTATATTATTAAAATGTTTTATATTTTAGTAATAAAATATATAAGTTATAATTAAGTCTTTGACCTATCTCATTTCTTAATATAAATATATAATTGTTTTACATAATACCGGGTCTAATAAAATATACTGAAACTATTTTACGGGTGAATTCAATCATCATCATCATATCAGCAACAGGAAGTCCACTGCTGGACATTGGCCTCCCCCAAGCATTTCCAAAACGACCGATCGGAAGCGGCCTGCATCTAGTTTTCCTGCAACCTTGCTCAGGTTGTCTGACCACCTAGCAGGTGGGTGTCCTACGCTGCGCTTGCCGGTACGTGATTTGAATGAATTCAATGCATTCATTACAATAAACAACTTTTCCCAAGGAACATATATCGAAATATGAAAAATAGTTTTTTGGCGTACCATGCAAATTGAGCGATCAGCTAAGTTTGCATGGAAACGAAAAACATATTTTTCATATTTCGATGTATGTTCCTTTAGAAAAGTTGTTCAGTATCATGACCGAATTCACCATTAAAATAGTTTCAGTACACTTTTTTAGACGTTGCGACGTATACACGGTGATTTTACATCGGTTTTGGAGCCGAAGGCCACATCACAATGATCGTTAATAAGGCCCAATTACAGTAGTCTAGTCAACATAAAAAAACGTTAGCTCAATAATTAGTAGCGCAAACAAGTCCGCAAACGCCGCGCGAATACCTACGTATTCGTATTCGAGTTCATCGGCGTCACGCGGCAGTTTTGATAACACGGACGTAACTACATGGTCTCGATCGAAAATCATTTTCGCAACTTTTTATCTTGTGTCGTACACAAATTTGGATTATGCACGAGTATATGAATGGAGAGGAATGTTGTAGGTAACTTACCTACTAAACTAACTAAACGACATTTTTTTTTCAATACCAATGAAAAATCAGCGTGTATGAGTGAATTTTGAGTGGTAAAAAAATATACCACACATTCATTAATGAGTCGTATATTTTGTATACAGCCCCATACGGCGCCTCCAGCAAGTGGACTGGACTGCAGTCCGGCGGGATGGTCATAACGTATTCACCAAACTAATCCGCACCAGGGACCCCAGAGACTCGGAGATAAACCAAGAGCTGACTGTCCCGGGCAAGCAACGACTTGAGGTATGTCTTATATAATTTAAAGGAACCTCTTGAAGTGCCTATATCTTAAAAATGTACCATACATTACAATATAGACGACCTCCGTGGCGTAGTGGTTAATACGCCAGTCCACCACTCCCGGGAGGTTCTGGGTTCGAACCCCAGCCAAAGCAAGTTGGAAAATGGCCTTTTTCAAATTGTCCTGGTTCTTGGGTATTTATCTATATATGTATTTATTATATACTCGTAGTATCATTGGGTTAGTATCCCATAACACAAGTTTAAACTTACTTTAAGGCTAGCTCAATCGGTGTGATTTGTCACTATACATCGTGTTAATGAAAGAACGCAAAACCTCTGAGATGGTACCTCAGCCTATGTAACTGAACAACTTTTGTTCAACATCTTTCACAAAATCCAAAAAAAAAATTCGGATTTTCATACACATTGACTCGATCAGCTGATCAGTTTGTATGAAAATTCTAAATATTGTTTTTAGTTTCGTGAAAGTTGTTGAACAAAAGTTGTTCAGTTACATGGGCTGAGGTACCATCTGAGTGGTTGTGCGTTCTTTCATTAACACGATGTATATTTATTTTATTTTTAATACATATGGTCATATCTACCGATGGAGGGATGGGCTAAAATGTGAATCACGTTAATAGGTGATACGGCTAGCAACCCATCACTATTTTGGTTATGAGGGAATGCCCTCATTCAGCATTAACGATCTGCGCGGGAAGAGAAGCAGCTGGTACATTCTAAGTTTTTTTTCTTTTCTCCTAAACCAGCATGGAAAAGCAACATGATGAATGTTACATACAATAAGTAAAGAGTTCCAAAAAAATTTTTTTTTGCTTCAATGTCGAGTCTACCAATTAAAAAATCATAATACGGATATTTCAAAATATAAATTATTAGTAATCCGCTAGTTGCCAACAAGTCAAAACAGATACTTTTTTCTAAACGTCTAAACAAATATTTTCTTTGGGATTTCTATGAAAAACGCACGGCGTGACGTTATCGTTTCTTGTCAATTAGCCTTCTTAAGGCCGTACCTGAATTTTCCGGAGTCCAGTGCTGCCCCCATTTAAAATAAATCATTTCAAAGAAAACGGAGACATCATTTAAAATTTTGCAACTATCAAGTCCTAGATAGCCCTTCAAAATATTTTATGAACTACTGTTTACAGTTTAAAGTGACAACGTTAAGCTTTACTACGCACATTTGCGAAAAACGGCCACTTTTGGCAAATGTGCGTAGTAAAGCTTAACGTTCTCATTATAAACTGTAAACAGTAGTTCATAAAATACTTTGAAGGGTTATCTAGGATTTGATAGTAGCAAAATTTTAAATAATGTCTCTATTTTCTTTGAAATGATTTATTTTAAATGGGGGCAGCACTGGACCCCGGAAAATTTAGGTATGGCCTTAAAGACGATACACGGAGTCCAGTGCTGCCCCCATTTGAAATTATTTTATTTGCAAGGAAATGGAGATATCATTTAAAATTTTAAGCTACTAAAACCTAGATAACCCTTCAAACTATTTTATGAACCACTGTTTACAGTTTAAAGTGAGAACGTTAAGCTTTAGTTTGCATTTTTGCGAAAAACGGCCACTTTTGGACCAAAAATCTGCTGCATTAGTGTGCCTGTGCGTGCGTGCATGCATGTTTTGTACGCCAGCTACATAGAAAATAATCGTCAAAAATGGTCAATACTTGGCGGAAATTCACGTACTTTATAAAAAGTTATATTCAAATCTTAGGTATTCTTATAGTACAAATATAAAAAAAGACAATTTTTGCCATCTTTTAGTATACAAAGTTTAAGTTTATGTGTGTTCAATCAGTAAAAAATTACAAAATAAAACTTACCCGTAAAAAGAAAAACATTGTGAATTTTTCTTTAAATTCGATCTGCAGCCCAGCTCAACACAGTAAATCATCCTTATTGCAGCTATTTGTGTCCTTATCACTAATTTTTTTGTACTAAATGTTAAAGAATTTTTATTATAATTGGTTTTACAATTTTCTTTCCCGCCGCACCGGGGACTGAAAGTAACTCATTCCATAGACAACGTGTAAACAACATTCGAAATCGGTCTCGTTGTTTTGCTTGTTAATATAGGTGTTGCCGCTTTATGTACCTATAGGTACAACAATACTACACTGAAACGAAGGCCCTATCCATACTTTTCAAAAAGAATTTTCTCGATGTAGGGTTTAAGGTGAAGATATAGGCAAATGGCCTTGAAGTGTGAAATAAATTGTTAACTCGTGAACATGGTGATAATTTCCATATTGCTCTTCGTCATGCTAGTCTAGATAGCCCTTTAAATTATTTTATGAACTGCCGTTGAAACTATTATTGGTGATCCGTCTAGCTTTTAAAACTTGCCGTGGCCACTTTTGGCAAGTTTAAAAGCTAGACGGACTAATGTAAATATTTTCAACGGTGGTTCATAAAATAATTTAAAGGGCTATCTAGTGCATGACGAAGAGCAATATGGAAATTATCTCCATATTTACGAGTTAACAATTTATTTCAAATGAGGGCGCCACTTCAAGGCCATTTGCCTATATCTTCACCTTAAGTTTGTTTAAACTAAACCAGTCGTTCTAGCACACAACAAATAAAGCTACTTCATCTCAACTAGACATAGAATATTCTAGCACACAACAAATAAAGCTACTTCATCTCAACTACACATAGAATATTCTAGCACACAACAAATAAAGCTACTCCATCTCAACTACACATAGAATATTCTAGCACACAACAAATAAAGCTACTTCATCTCAACTACACATAGAATATTTCATCAAAAGAAATTTAAGCAACATAAACTGATAATATCCACATAGAATATTCTAGCACACAACAAATAAAGCTACTTCATCACAACTAGACATAGAATATTCTAGCACACACCAAATAAAGCTACTTCATCTCAACTACACATAGAATATTCTAGCACACAACAAATAAAGCTACTCCATCTCAACTACACATAGAATATTCTAGCACACAACAAATAAAGCTACTTCATCTCAACTACACATAGAATATTTCATCAAAAGAAATTTAAGCAACATAAACTGATAATATCCACATAGAATATTCTAGCACACAACAAATAAAGCTACTTCATCACAACTAGACATAGAATATTCTAGCACACACCAAATAAAGCTACTTCATCTCAACTACACATAGAATATTCTAGCACACAACAAATAAAGCTACTCCATCTCAACTACACATAGAATATTCTAGCACACAACAAATAAAGCTACTTCATCTCAACTACACATAGAATATTTCATCAAAAGAAATTTAAGCAACATAAACTGATAATATCCGAAACGGTACGAGCAAAAACTTATTTCCTCGCAAAAAGAAACTTCATAAAAAATATTAAAGAGAATTAGGAAAACCAATGGCTATGTAATTAGGCTAAATAAATGAACAGTGTTTTGACGACAAACGTTTTAATAAATAAGGAGAACAGTTTAAATTCTTTTACATTTCCTCGGGTGTAATGAATTGTTTCCCGGAAATGGGGAGCTCGTAAACAATGTTTTGTATCTTTCTATTTACAACTGTCATTAACTATAGCCGTTTAAATATATATCCTACATGCTGATCTGGGAGAAAAGAAAAAACTTAGAATATTCCAGCTGTTTCTCTTTCCGGAATGATCGTAAAAGCCGATCGAGGGGATGGTCGAAAATGCGAATTATGTTAACAGGCGATGAGGATAGCAGCCTATTACTATTTTGATTTCATTTTCCACCACGCTTACCCTTAAGCTAAAAGTGGCCTTTGGGTCAAGATCCAAACCCAAAGCAGACAAAGCCTAAGGCCGCTTGCGGCCTTAGGCTTGGTCTTGCTTAGTCGTAAGACCTAAAATGTTCTGTCTGCCCCATTAGGGATAAAGACGTAAAAGTGTACAATTAAATTATTCCGCACAACGTGTAACCAAATTGGGTGTTTGATCATATAGTAATCTACCTGGCATGCAGGCGGCTTAGAAATACCTGCCATCAGTGTTGGTCACTTATATACATCGGTACCAACACCGGACAAGGTTGCGAAATTCCATAAGCCTTTTGATTTCGGTCAGCAAGCACACAGGCTTTTGTAGTTTAAAACCGCACTCAAATCGAAACCCCAGTACTATATACAATTTTTCGGCCGGTCATGCGCGACGGCCGAACCTTACAGAAGTAAGAAATATGAATCAAGTGAGATTACACTTGCATGTTAAAGCTGGGCCTGATGTGAATAATCTAAGTTTTGCTCCCGATTCCACGCACACAAATTTACTCTAGCCGAAGCGAGATAGCGAGATCATGCGGGATGAAAAGATCATGGTAGGTCAATGAGGCTGGTTTTGGTTTTGAGGTTTATTTCGTTTTACAAAGAATATTTAGAGTTATTTAAAAAATAAGACATATTATGACTGCCTTATGTTTAATACAATTATAATCCAAAATAACAAGGGCTAATTTATTGTATTTCTTGAATACTTTCCGTTTTAGTATAATTCTGAGGTGATTTAGAGGCAACTTGGCATTTTTTTCTGAGAAAATTTAAAGCAATCGTGTTTTCGAAACATATTATGTATAGAAATAGTTCTGAACTTTGCTGTGTTTTTATTTCAAAGTGAGTATTTCGTTAATATTGATAATATTTAAGATCGCTCTAAGAACTTTAGGGTAGTACGGGCTCTTAATTTCGGCCAGGAAGTACACAGGCTTTCGTAGTTGAAACTCACACTCCAAACCCTAGAGCGCATCGGCCGGGTGGAGCCCTCGGGTATTGAGGTATTGGAAAAAGTAAATAGGTTACTAATGGCATGGAGATACAAGTATAAGTCGGTTTCTTGATAATATAAATAACATGTTAGATGTGAAAGGTCCTTTCTCGATCGCCATTCGAAAGTATCTTAATAAGCTATATGCATGTAATACCGATCTGACTTATATTTTTATTTTACAATTTCTATTAATACGTTAAACACGCCGCCCAATTAATATTTTTTTCTTATGGACTCTTATTTAAATTAGAAATAAATTAATGAAAATAAGCAAATATTACGCGGGAACTTTTAACAAACAAAAGGAGATGACGACAAAGTCTACGTTCGGGTGCGTTCTGTCCATTGTCATGTTCTGTTGATTGTCCATGTTAGTTTGACTATAATATCGAACGTACCCTGAAAAAAGAAAAACCTGCGATGACTGCTTCTGTCTCTAGCCAGGTTGTTACCATTCTTCTTTGTTTGTTACAAGAAGATTCTTTTTCTAACGCGATGTCTGCGGATATTGCAGACTTTCGACGTCATATTTTAAAATGGCGCGTTTTAGTTGTTGTAATCTGCTTGCTATTTAAAATATTTATTTTCTACACCATATACATGTTTTATGGCTTATGCCCAGCAGTGGGCACCTGAAAGCTGTTGATGATGATGATACATGTTTTGCAGCACTGATTAATTTTTTGCGGATATTTCTCAACTCTCAATCAATTATAAATTTAATAAATGCATGCACTCTCTGTTGAAGTAAACTTTTAAAACAGTTGACACGCGACCTTCATCATAAATGAAGCTATAAAAAATAAATTTACTGTGAAAGTAAATTTTATAGTAAAATTTCTTTAATTGCTAACCGAAGCAATTTTTTCTTTACCAACCTTTATCAGTTTACTGATGACTACAGGGATCCCAAGAAAGTGAGGTTTGCCCATAATCATTGACATTTATATCTCAATATTCTCAATGCATATGTACGTTAGTACGAGTACATATATCGATGTTTCCCCATACATATAATTTAGGGATTTTCAAGGCAAGAGTGAACAGGCATTTTTTGAGTCTGCGTGTTACACTTTAGACCTCATCTTAGCTTCCCATCAGGCTAGATAGAGGTCAAACGCACTCAAATTTCTAATAAAAAAAATAAAAAAAAATATATCGCAATTAGGGAATGCAATCTCGAGCCATCAAGCCGAGGCTGCGGTGGCGAAAGTTCTATCCATTTTACTAGGTTAGGGAAAACCTATAGGTTAAGTTAGAACTGCGATCAAAACACGCACGAGCCGAGCGAGCGTGCCGCGGCGGTGGTACAAGTTTCCTAGCACTCGCCATGCTAGGAAACTTGTATCCATTTTACTAGGTTAGGGCTAATCTATCGGTTAGGTTACAACTGCGACCAATACACGCACGAGCGAGCGAGCGAAGCGAGCGTGCCGTTCAGCGGCCGATGAGTGCTAGGAAAGTTCTATATATTTTACTAGGTTACATATTGAATCATGTTTTTATGAACAGTTTTATCGATAAGTTAATAGTTTATATGAAATGTTAGTTCGATATACCGTTTTTCTAAGTACAAAAACAATTTTAAAATATATTTTTTATGAAATTTTTTTAGATAATAAGAAACTGCGATGTTATACTATTTGATTTCTTAAGACAAATATATATATTAAAAATCGTGGAATAGGTTTCTGGGAAATAAAATTCGATGTCAAAAAAATCTGTATTCTAATAGACACCCTTGCTGCATGCTTGATTTGGCGTTACAGTTTTGTGCCTAATATTTTTGTGCGAAATATCAATTAGTAATTAAAAGCATGCTAAGAATATGACACTCAGAACCTAAATGGGGGGGGGGGGGGGTAATGTTTGTTTGGTTAATGGTTATGGTAACATAACAGGTTATTGTTTTTTTTGTCTCTTTCGGCGTGGCTGCTATAAGCTGACCTATTGTCAAAATCTGGGCCAAACAAACCACAAAACGATCGAAGAAAGTAATTATTTTAGGGATTTTATAATTTCAAAGGTGATTTAGGGTTTTATTTGAGCTTATTATAATTAGTAACCATAGTGTGTTCTGTGACGTGTGCAAAATATGGGTGGCGGCAACAATCAAAAATAGAAAGAGATGCACTAAAGTGGCCACGCACTATGCAGGTCTAGTAGTGGTAGGTCTGTGCTTCCAGAGATGCTGTATTTGTCCCTCTTGCCCACACAGATATTCTGTGTCCACCTGGGCTTACCGTCAGGGAATAGTTATTGTAAGTCATCTCCTAGGGGTTATAATTAGGTCAAAAACTAATGCTATCGGGTTTTATAACGAATCCAATAAAATACTACGGCCTCTGAAATCAATAAACTCCACAATCGAGCAAAATACTAAAACAAATGCTAATTCGATGTTGCCCAAGTGACAACCGTTATAAGACTGATTTAAAAATAGAAGTCACGTCACTTCATTGTGATGTGTCGTAAACAAGGTACGCTAGAGGGAGCTACTCGTCCCTGTAGATCAATTGACTATTCGTAAATAACGAACTCACCGACAAATAACTTAATATAGATGTATAAATTATATAAACAACTAATGGAAATTATAACATATCTAATATTATTGTGAATATTAGGAGTTTTTAATGATTGGGCCGAATGACTAATTTGGGAAGTAAATATACGGCAATAAAATCTTAGGGAAATCAAAAATAGGCCATAGTAAATTAGGAATAAGAAAAATGTACGAAATAATTTAGTGCTACAAGTTTTGTACACCAAGCAGACTCACCAAAAATAGTAACCAAAAGTTCAATATACCTTTTTGTAATCATAATAAATCACAGCGCGGAAATCACGTTGACTGAGTTCCATTGTTGCAAGAAAATTCCTGCCAGATTCTTACAAAAATAAGCATTTATAAGAAAAAAATATTTGAAGGCAAGGTTGACAAGGTGGTCAGACGATCTGAATAAGGTCGCTGGAAAGCGCTGGACGCAGGCCGCTCTAGATCGGTCATTTTGGAAATCCCTGGGAGAGGCCTATGTCCAGCAGTGGACGTTATGCGGCTGAAATGATGATAATGATGTTCCAAGTTTACGATGGTGTGTATCTTGCCAGTACAAACGATAGAGTAAAGAGTATCTAATTACTTTTGGCATGCCCCTCGTATGGTACAAGGTCTACCGACTTTAGTCGCCTCTTGGGAGAAGAATGAGGTAGTGACAAACTGCATTTTCAGCCGTCATTACATGACATAAGCCACGCACTTTTTGCAAACATTATTTCCTTCATAAGCCAAGCAGTCATAATATACTTATATAATACTGCAACCAAAATATGCAAACTTTACTTCTATATATTGAGATCTAAAGAATGGTCTAGTTTATTCAAGTAACAAGATAAACTACTTAATACAATTCAAAGACAAATTAACACTAATTCTTGAGAAAAGGAGATAGAAACTGAATAGTTAGTTACAAAACAGCGGCACAGGAGAAGTGGGTCACTACATTAAATATTATTTGGCACTTCGCTGCTTTAGACTTTATTCTACTAATATAAATGCGTTAGTTTGTATGGATGTTTGTTTCGCTCTGATGCTAAAATGCCATTAAAGCCGTACTTAAATTTTCCGGGATCCAGTGCTGCCCTCATTTTAAATAAATCATTTCAAAGAAAACGGAGACATCATACAAGTAAACAGTAGTTCATAAAATACTTTGAAGGGTTATCTAGGACTTGGTAGTAGCAAAATTTTAAATGATGTCTCCGTTTTCTTTGAAATGATTTATTTAAAATGGGGGCAGCACGTGACCCCGGAAAATTTAGGTACGGCCTTAACATATTTATACAGCCAAATTTTTGGAGCTTTTGGAGTTTTCCATTTTTACGGATTGACCCCCGCGCCGAATCGTACCCGGTGCAACGCATATCCCTCGCGATTCAGCGGGGAAATGCCGAGTGTCATGGGTTGGGCACCTTTGCGGCAGGTACGATTCGCGGCGGTCTTTTTGATTAAGTGTATCAGTTTAAAACTGTACTAAAATTGTAAAATAGATTTAAGTTTTTGAAAATAAAAAAAAAGTATCTAAGTTTTTACGGACTATCATATTTACTGATTTATCATTTCTACAGGTTTGATATCACTCATTGAAGTTCATTATTTTAAAATTATTTTAAGTCCAAAAGCTAAAAAGTACCAGCGTTTCGGAAGGACAACTGCTGGCAAGATACGCCGAAAGAACCCACTTCAGTTAAAAAGTCACTCTGTATTTATGAACGTTATTTAGTCGCTACCGATAACTTTGTTATCAGCTTACTTTTCCTAAAGGTCAACAGGGAGAGCATGCTTTAGCATTAAGTTCACCGATAGTAGCTTCTAGCTCAATAAGTTTATTAATAAATAAAACGGCTAAACTGATTGGAATGAATTTAAGCGTGTAGATAGCATTTTACTACAATCAACCTATTGGATCTCAAATAACAATACAGCTTCTTCAATTAGAATACAATGTAATACTTATTCTTAACTACTGCGACGACCTCCGTGGCGTAATGGTTATATCGCTAGTCCGTTAATCCAAAGGTTCGGAAAGGTTGTAGAATCCAAGGGCTGGCGCGCATTTTTCGCGGGAATGCCGCCAGCCTCTTGGGTTAACCGTAGTAATTAGTAGTAAGTAATTATTTAAATATTATTTACGCTCCTACTTTGGCCTCACTTGTATCTGCACCACCCGTCGGTTGACTGGTAGAGAAAGCCCAAGGCTTTAAGTCCGCCATTTACAATTTTTGTAATAAAGATAAATGAATAAATAAAAATAAAAAAATAAAAGGGGATATAAATTAAAACTAACTAGTATGATACAAAGGAGCCGCCAAGCGTAGGAAAGTAGGTCACTTCATTGAATTATTTTTCTCACGGCTTCGACGCTTTATACGAGGCAACTAGGTATGAGCTTTTATAAATACAGAGTGACTAATGAATGAGATACCTATCGGGTTATTCATAATGATGTGCCGTTCCCGGGAACGTTCCCAAAGTCCCACCTTTTTCTAGGTTTTTTCTTTTCTCACAGTTTATTCTAGGGAATGTTGCGGAATATTGGATATATGTATTTGTATTATAACCATATCAAGTGATGCATTTACGTTAGTAAAATATATTTACAGTGATAAAAAATATGTCTGGTAAATAAAATTACAACTTTCCCTGACATTTCCATTTTTTGGGAACAATCCCGGTAACATGCCAGCTCTAGCCAAAGCGAGACAGCGAGTCATGCGGGGCGTCGGGTATCGCGGTGGGTCAATGAGGCTGGTTCTGGTTTTGAGGTTTTTTTCGTTTTACAAAGAATATTTAAGAGTTATTTAAAAAGTAAGACATATGATGACTGCCTTATGTTTAATACAATTATAATCCAAAGTTACAAGGTACATTATTGTATTTCTTGAATACTTTCTGTTTTAGTATAATTCTGGGGTGATTTGGAGGCAACTTCGCAATGTTTTTCTATCGAGAAAATTTTAAGCAATCGTGTTTTCGAAACTAATTGTGTTTAGAGTTAGTCCTGAACTTTGCTGTGTTTTTATTTCAAAGTGAGTATTTCGTTAATATTGATAAATATTTAAGATCGCTCTAAGAGCTTTAGGGTAGTATAGGCTCTTAACCCTTTATAAGGCAGTGGCAAATATATTGCCACCTAAAATTGAACCTTATGCCTTGGTAATAAGGTCCAAAAACATATTTTTTTAAATATACCTACTGCCCGTCAGGAATTTTTTGAGATGGGAAGAAACCATTGAACTCGCGACACTGTTACGGACACTACCTTGGTTAAGTTTCAACTTCTGACTGCACTTCCGAAATACCATTGTTTTTTTATGAATGCGGCAGTTAGACTGTTCAGTCAAGCAATATGAGTAACTTTCACTATATAATTTTATTTAGTTTTACCTATTCTCTTGTCTGTGTGTCCGTAATCAAATCTTGCAAGCTAAATTAGACCCACTTCCCATCATTCGATTGACCTGAAACTTAACATACTTATGTAATTTGGGTGACAGTGTGTCCATTGACCAGCTTATCAAGACAAGGCCTGTACGTTTATATTTGTTTTAGAACTTTTTATTAAATGGAACCAAAACATTAAAGCATCGAAACTTACGAGCCGATTAAGGCCGTACCTAAATTTTCCGGGGTCCAGTGCTGCCCCCATTTAAAATAAATCATTTTAAAGCAAACGGAGACATCATTTAAAATTTTGCTACTACTAAGTCCTAGATAACCCTTCAAAGTATTTTATGAACTACTGTTTACAGTTTAATGTGAGAACGTTAAGCTTTACTACGCACATTTGCGAAAAACGGCCACTTTTGGCTAATGTGCGTAGTAAAGCTTAAAGTTCTCATTATAAACTTTAAACAGTAGTTCACAAAATAGTTTAAAGGGATATCTAGGACTTGGTAGTAGTAAAATTTTAAATGATGTCTCCGTTTGCTTTAAAATGTTTTATTTTAAATGGGGGCAGCACTGGACCCCGGAAAATTCAAGTACGGCCTTAATACCAAAACTTGCTAAATTTATACAGTTTCAGGGATGGAAAACAGTTATCGCCCAAAACAATAACATTAAGCTAAATATAATACGCCTGTGTCCGGGGGGCACAAACAAATATGAAACAACAACCTATTTTCGCCACGTAGCTTATGTAAATTAAAGTCTCAATCTGCATGCGATCACAACAAGTGCTCCTCTTGATTGAGGTTGACGTACTAAATGGGAAAAGGCGAGAACAAAGGACAAGGGCATCACGATATCAATTTCTGGCCTCTCGCCAGTGATAATGCACTTCTCCCTATTTGATAATAGCGCCCCTTTCCAAGGCACGCGGCTATTTTCAGAGAAATCACTTGATTGTGTGATATTTGCAAAAACGTCGGTCGAACGCTGCGTTTGTTTTGTAGGATTGGTTCTGGTCTACCCTTTAGGTTGCGAAGGTCAGACGGCAGTTGCTCTGTGTTTATTCATCACCGGGTCTTTTTTAGTCTCCGCTGCAGGAGCCCTCTCTTGAGCCATATTTGGCCAATGCAGTCTAAGGATTTGGCCTACACTCTCCACGCTGGCTAGACGGGTTGGAGAGGTCTCAAGTTATTTATAAGCTTTGTTTAGCTTGTGTTTCCTAAGTCGCCTTCTACGACATCCACGGGAAGACTTGGAGTGGTTCTATTCTACTCTGCCGGGAACCACACGGCATACTACGCTCTGTGTAAAAACCAGTAATCACATGACGTCGGGCGAGGGCCGGCTATAAAACTTTTTGTACAAATATAATTTCTTAATAGGACTGACGGCAGACTAGTTTTATTCCAATTTACATGGTCTTTAGCATCCTGATATCCGTGTATATTTTATTATACCTAACCTGCGCTGGACTCGTTGCACTTTGCACTACTATGATTGTGAATGTTATGTGTCTACCCTCAAATAACAAAAAAATAAACTTTGTAGTTTAGTGACTTACCGGTTTATCTTTTATAATTTAATTGTAACATGAGCACCTACTTAAAATCTTTCTCTCTTGTATTTTCAATAGATAAATAATATTTAAGCGATCAATAACGATATCCAATGTTCGGAAAAGCCAAACATGGATTATGCAACATACATTTTAAAAATATTGTATTTCTTTTTATAAGAAAATAAATAAATAAATACACGTTAATAGTCAAGCGAAGTGTACACGTCAGACCAGGTCGTTGGAAAATCAGGATGCAACTCGCTTTAGATCGGTCATTTTGTAAAACCTTAGGAGAGGCCTATGTCTAGTAATGGACATCATGCGCTAAAAGGATCATGATAATGATGAAATGATCAGCGTCATCATTTCACCCTGCCAGTGGTAAATCACCCCTTACTCGATAGCGCCCCTCTAACAAGGTCACTGCTATTTTCAGAGAAATCGCGTGATTGCTTCTGCAGTTTATATTACAACATGAAACTCATATATTATTATATAAAATAAAAGAATAAATAACAACATATAAGTTCTTATATCTTCGTCCAAAATACGTGTACAGTATTTAAATATATAAATATTTTAATAATATGACGACCTCTGTGGTGTAATGGTCAACACGCTAGTCCGCTAATCCGGAGATTCTGGGTTCGATCCCCAGCCAGGGCAAGTTGGAATTTTTTCCGTTTGTCCTGGGTATATGTATTTTTTTTAAATATAGTATCGTTGAGTTAGTATCCCATAACACAAAATTATACTTGCATTGGGGCTAGCTCAATCGGTGTGATTTTGGGTGATACGCGCCATGGCAAGAATTCCGCCCTGGGAGTCTTGTGAACCTTATTTTAAGAGGTTTAAAATTTTAACTGTGCCATGTTTATACATTCTAGTTTTTTTAATCAATTTCTACAAACAGAGACATCAATCAGAAGAAGAAATGATCCAGAGAGAAAAAACGCGAAGATAATAATCTCACGACATGGATACAACCTAAATTGAGAGTGACAAAGCAATGTGTAACCAAACAGTGTTTTTATTCAACAAGTTGCCTATAGGGTTAAAAACAATCCGTAGCAGTAAATTATTAACTAAAAAACTAAAGGCTTATCTCTTGGAAAAATGGTTCTATTCGTTAGATACATTTTAAATTGTATCTCTATGTCTATGTCTAGTGTGTGTGTTGTGGTTTTTATCTATTTTTGTATCCTATCCTATTTTTATGTAAACTATGTATTCAAACACAAATATTGTTTTGTATAATAAATTTGGTAAATTGCGGTATACGATTTTTGACGTATTAAAAAAAACTACTTACTAGATCTCGTTCAAACCAATTTTCGGTGGAAGTTTACACTCGTAATGTACATCATATATTTTTTTTAGTTTTATCATTCTCTTATTTTAGAAGTTACAGGAGGGAGACACACACATTTTACCACTTTGGAAGTGTCTCTCGCGCAAACTATGCAGTTTAGAAAAAAATTATATTAGTAACCTCAATACGAGTATCATTTTCAAAGACGTATCCATAGATAACCCACACTTTTTTTAACCACGCGGGTTCGATGAAAAATAAATTTTGAGTTTCAGTTCTAAGTATGGGGAACCCCCAAAATTTATTGTTTTTTTCTATTTTTGTGTGAAAATCTTAATGCGGTTTACAGAATACATCTACTTACCAAGTTTCAACAGTATAGTTCTTAAAGTTTCGGAAAAAAGTGGCTGTGACATACGGACGGACAGACAGACATGACGAATCCATAAGGGTTCCGTTTTTTGCCATTTGGCTACGGAACCCTAAAATAATAGTTTAATAGGCAACTTAGCCTTTACTTGGTGTCGTTTTTTACTAAAGAAATATACGAAAATGTATTTTGAGGAGCGGGAATCATTTTCTACCCACTCGAATCGTTTCGACTCATGACACAAACGTCATATTTTTTTTTATATTTTCATACCTGTATTATTGTGTATATTTTCATTTTCATACTACTTGGAATTAATTTTCGTTCTAAACGTCTAAGAAACTACATTCACATTTTTAGGAAAAAAGACATCTTTTTTCAAAAATATAAGATGAAAAACATATACGGCAATGTAAATGAGAAAGCAGATTTGAGTCGGCCTTTTCGACCAAATGCAGACGTTTGTTTGTAATCTCTTTATTGCACAAAAAACATAGGAACTGACAGACTTATAAATTTAGACTTTGCAAAAAGGTGGGCTTATAGGGATTTCTTCCAGCTAACCAATTATCTGAAAGGATCAGTTAGAAAAAGAGGGTAGAATTGAAGTATACCAATAAGAAAGGGAAGACTGGAAACCAAATCTACATCTACAAAAGTACATATAAATAAATCATTATTTTTAATAGCATTACAATGCTCGGAAATTTATGCAAATTTAAAATAATTAATTTAAAATAAATTTAAATATATTCTTTATATAAAAATTATATAATATATAAATCTATATAATACTATAAATATACCTACATATCTATATATCTAAACATGTAATACATACACTCAATGGACACCAGCTGCGTTATAAAAACGTCTTAGTTTATTTTTGAATAAATCCACAGTTTCAGCCATTTTCACTTCTACCGGCAGAACATTCCACAATCTGCCAGCATAAAGCGAACATGTTTGAACAATTTGAACATGTCATGGTAGAATGTTCCAGAATATACAGGGTGCCGTACCACTTGCTCCCCAACGACTTATTATCTATCGCACGAATAGAGAATCTCTCTTAAAGATAACTGGACGAACGAACGAAGAGAGCACTTTGATCAAAAAGGAGACAATGTGCATATTGCGACACAATCTTATGTAGCCAATTAATTAATTAACTGCAACCGGTAATAAAAACCCGAAATACTAATTTTCCGTTTTACGCCATATCTTGGAAAACTTTCGACTGCTTTTGCAAGAAATCGCGTTGTAATTTTACATCATTAAATTATATTCCTGGAAAGCCAAACTTTTAATAAGGCAGGCTATTCAATAAGTACCTCCAACAGAGGCGTAGCGTGGACTAAGGCGATTATCACACTGCCACGCATCACGCTGCATTTTGCGTTTTCTGGATGCATTTTCTGTGCGTATTTTCTATACAAGCGGAGATACTTACAAGCAACGTTAGAACACGCATTCACGCGCTACGCTGCGTAGTTAGGGGCAATGTGAGAATCGCCTTATATAGACGTGGGTGAAGTGGCACCAGCGAGGCCCCTTTTCTATCGTTACCAAGATCTACGCCAAATGCAAAAAGGAGTTTTAGTTCTGGCGAGGCAACTTTTAGATGCTTAGACGCGAATTAATCCAAAAAAACTCACCCACGCCTATATACGCTTCGGCCATTAAGGGTAGGATCTCATCTATCAGCACGGAACAGCACTTTCCTATGCTGCTATCCTTTTCTGCCGCTCAGAAGCGTCATTTGCTAGAGCGACAGAGAGAGCGATGGAACGCTTCAGCACCGGCCATGCTGCAGCGTTCCGTCGCTCTCTCTAGCAAGGATAGAAACATAGGAAAGTGCTTTTCCGTGCTGATAGATGAGATCCAACCCTAAATTAAGTCTTTAGTTGGCGAGTTTCCTGCGGTTTGCAGTGAAATAAGTTTTCAACCTCGGGCGGTGTAACTTTCTACTTCTCATTTTGTAATTGCTATTCGTATGAATACTAAATTGATTGTGATAGCTTTCAGCTTCGGAGTGAGTTATTATGGGTATCCACGTTATAGTATTAAAAGGCGCCAATGCAAACTTATTCGAAAATGTATTTATATAAAAATAGTTTTTATTTGTTACCGGAAACATCTTGGACGGTACGCTTTTCTCGCTATTTGACAGCTCAGAATTCCAATCACAACTTACAACGCTGTGACATCACAAAACAATAACTTATCTCTGTGTTGTGGCATGACTTCTAAAAATTTGATTTGATCAAAGAACATTATAGATAGTCCTACACAGGGTCTATCAAAATGTAATGAAACTGTTTTACTAGAAAAATCTAAAACCACCATCAATCTGCAAGTACAATCTATTTCGGCTCGACCACGATAATAATTGGTTCATTGGAAAAATGAATAGCCAATTCATTCCTACGACCGACTCGATAACTGCTGTTATATTGGATCTGTTATTTTTCGTTAGATTGATAAGTATTTGGATTGAATTCGCTATTGGACAACATTTAATATAATATAAACGATATTTTTGTCATCCTATCTTATATAAGTGTGTATAGAAAAATATTTTACTTAATTATTATATACCTAAATAATACTTGGTTTTCGGAAAACATACGAATAAAATTACATTTTTTTTATCTATGACTGAAACGCCCCGTGAATGGCATCTTCTCCGATGACGTCACACGAAAGTAAATGTGGTGTTTTTACGGACTTTATATATGCGCGTATTACCTGTGTTACCTGTTTGTGACGTCATCTGACAAATTACGGCCGCTGCCATGACAGAAATTAGCGTTTTTGGCGCAGTTGTGGAAATTTAAACCTGAACATTAATTTGTATTGATAAAACAATAGAATCTCGGAAATATTATCTAATACAACGTGGAAGGGCTATACTACCTCACTAAAGTATAGTGGAATTAAAATAACACTCATAAAACCAAAAAGAAAATCGAAATTCCCATACAAATGGACCGGGCGGCTGCACACTTTTGTATGGAAATGCCAAAACTAAATTTTGTTTTCTGGCTGTTATATTAATATCATTATACTATAATGATTTAGTATAGACAGTGGTTCAATTTTTAAAATTTAACAAATATACATGTATATAATATGTTGTATGTATATGTCGCAGTTGGATGGTATAAACCGCTAATTCACGAAACCTCTAGTTGTTTGGCATTACAGTTCGGTTTTGTTAAACAGCCGAATATCGTTCAGCTGGATTGTCTAATATTGCGCAATGTGTTACGTTCATTAAAACCGCTAACCACGTTTCCAAACGGCTAGCGGTTTTGTGAAACAGTAGCGGTAATCCGCTGTTTGACAAAACCGTTAAACAATCCAACTGCGACACATGCATAATAAGGATTTGGTGTAGGGTTACCATAATGAAATATAACTGGGTTTCTATTAAAATACAGATTTTTTCGACATCGAATTTAATTTCCCAGAAAACTATTCCACGATTTTTATTGCTATAGGTTTGCCCTAACCAAGTAAAATGGATAGAACTTTTCTAGCACTCGCCGGCCGCTGCCGCGGCACGCTCGCTTCGCTCGCTCGGCTCGTGCGTGTGTTGGTCGCAGTTCTAACCTAACCTAACCTAGTAACATGGATAGAACACTCGCTCGCCACATTGCCACTTCGTAGGCATTCTAAATTGTATATAATTTCTTTAGATATAATTGTTCAACAACTTCACTAGCCGCATGGATGAATACAGGTCGTTCATTCCATTCCGCGTATTAGGGTTCGCTGTTTTACAAAACCGAGCTATAATTCCAAACAGCTAGAGGTTTCGTGAATTAGCGGATTATACCATTCAACTGCGACATATATATATAGTATTTATTTTATACGATATTTATGTATGATCATTTAAAAGTACTTATTATTTCTGGATTGTTTCTATTTTAGACGCCAACTATTCTTTCTGTTTCTCTTCTCCTAAAGGTTGACAGGGAGAGCATCTTTAGCATTAGGTCTACCTATTGTAGCTTTTGGCTCAAGTTGAAATAAATGAATAAATATCGTTTTTAGGGTTCCGTACCTAAAGAGTGCAAACGGGACCCTATTACTGTGACTCCGCTATCTGTCCGTCTGTCCGTCTGTCAGTCCGTCTGTCACAGGGCTCTATCTCTTGAACCGTAATAGCCAGACACTTGAAATTTTCTCCGATTATGTATTACTGTGGCCGCTATAACAACAAATACTAAAAATAAAATAAAGTTAAAAATTAAAGTGGGTCATCATACAAGAGACGTATTTCCTAAGGGTTTTAAAACATTGTACGGTGGTACGGAACCCTTCATGTACGAGTCCGACTCGCACTTGCCCGTTTATTTCTCTCACCTTAGTGTATTCCCCGCTTTCCCCGGAGTCCAGGGTCGGCATTACAGTTTTTTCTCAACACTTCCTTCCGTCTTCGACATCCTTAGTTGAGAGACTCTTTAAAGGGGCCCGGCCGGCGGGAGCGGCATGGCCAGACATCCGTTTCCTATGTAAATTTTCGATTTCCGCTGAACAGCGTAGGCGAAAGTCTTGCAATTTGTCTTTTATGTCACGGACATGACATTTATGCAAACGAGGAAGTACGTCAAGCGATATTTCTGTGAAACTCTAACTTTAAATGTTATAAACTATACTCCATTGGTTAGGTATTTAAATAAATGGTAACAATCTTGTCATGTCTTTTTATTAAAATACAAACAGTCCACCCCGACTTCGCCCGTGGTACACACATAGCCAATGTCACTCGGGGATAGTGTAGCTTTCCAACGGTGAAAGAATTTTTTAAATCGGTCTCGTAGTTTCGGAGCCTATTCAATGCAAACAAACAATCAAATCTTTCCTCTTTATAATATCAGTATAGATAGTATAGATTTATTAGTATAGATAAACTTTATAAATCAACCCTTTTGCAAACAACAATTTAATTTGTAATGTGTAAAGATATTACTTTGTAAAGTGTATATTTCAATAAAAGACATGTCAAGATTGTTTACATTTATTTCAATACCTAATCAAATGGAGTCAGTCAGATGCCTTAAGGCACCTTGAAAAATCTGACACCATGGCCACTTACATACACAAAAAACAAACAAACAACCAAATGGAGTATAGTAAAAACTACCGGCCAAGTGCATGCCGGGCCACGCTCATGGTAGAGTTCCGAAGTTACACGTTCTAACATGGGGACTTTATTTTCCATAATTTTTTATGTTTTACTACCCATTCTAAACAAGTTACAACTTCGTCTAAGTAATTGTTTTGTAAGGTCTGTGTATCTTAAGGACGATTCAGCCTACTCCATGGTGTACCTAGTAAGAATTATTTTTGAAATAGGCATATCTTTTATGTTAGGCGATTACTGACTACAGTGATTTTTTAAAAACACGTACAGTATTGGGGACTCTGAATCCATCTCGCCTTAAATTAACAAAGCTTACTTAGCCATGATAGTTTTCCTTTGTGTTCAATAAATATACTAGTAACACTTTTTTTCGAACTATCAGTTTAGCATACAAGAATTAGTTTAATCTAAATTAAAAATATGTGATAAAAAAATCTGCCATGAGTGGGACTCGAACCCACGACCTTACCCTAATGCCGTGATGATGATATTTATCTATAATTCAAGAACTACGTTCTTGTCGGTGGAGTAGTTTTCATGTGTCCTCCCTCTTGAGCCATCATTTTGACCTCCCTGTACGACACGATAATGATATGTGATGAGAATATTCGTTGGGCTAATTCGAAGTCACGATAGCACAATTGGTAGTGCACTTACGGCGTTAACGTGAAGGTTGTGGGTTCGAGTCCCACTGGTGGCGGGATGCCTTCATCACATATTTTCAATTTGGATAAATTTCCAAGTATTGTAATGCTATTGAAAAAAAAAAAAAACTGAATCAAATTATATTTTTCCACATTTTATTTTACCACTATGTATTATGTTTATCTATATATGTATTTATCATAAAATATAGTATCGTTAAGTTAGTATCCCATAACACAAGTTTTAAAAAAAACTTACTTTGGGGCTAGCTTAATCAGTGTGATTTGTCCCTATATATTTATTTATTTATTATGTACATATCCATACACATGTACTACCAGACTCTGTCAGACTCTCTGAGCTAAACCGCGGACGGACAGACAGACATACCGAAACTATAAATTGCTTTGAGACACTTCGGAGATCTAAAACCTGAAAACTACGTGTAGGCATCACGCCTACAATCTACAAGAATAATCTATTTCGGTTAGTTGTTAAAAGTATGTTTCCACGACTGGCTCGATAACCGCTTTTATTGGATAATATGTTATTCTCCGCTCAACAATTTGAAAGTTGATATGTTGTTAGAACAATGATAGGAACGCTAGGAGTGGACAGATAGAAAAAGAAAACAAATAAACGAAAATTTATTTTATAATATCATAACACTTTAATGTTCTAAAGTAAAAATATGCAGGCGAACTTAATGCTTAGAGTATTTTCTCCCAGTCAGCCTTAGGGATAAACAGAGAAAATTGTGCGGCGTAGTAAAGAAAAAAATCGTAATTCGATGTTTCCTGGGAAAAGTGGTTCAGTACCTATCAAAGGCTAAACTCATCTTTAAAATAGTTTCAGTATATTAAGGTAGACCACATATCACACAGATTGAGCCAGCCCCAAAGTAAGCTTAAAAACTTGCTAAATTGTTAGTCATTAATATATTATTATTAATTAAAATATGTAAGTGAGAGTGCAGTTCATTCATTTAGAAAATTTTGCACGCAGTCGGGTATTTTATATTTTCAACCCTTTGAACGCTGCAAGAAAAAATTACAAGCGTGCCTACTTCGCCGCGACCAGTTTATGTGACACGAATGTTGGCGTTTCAGGACAGTTTCCGTTGGACGCCTAAATGTGTCCACAGCGGTCAAAGGGGTAATAATATCTCGCTTATAATAACAATAAAAACTAGCATTTGCCCGCGGCTTCGCTCGCGTATCCCAAATACCACGGGAACATTACTTTTTTCCGGGATGAAAGGTACCCTATATCCTTCTCAGTACTCCTAAATACGTGTATGCAAATTTTTAAAAAGATTGGTTCAGTAGATAAAGCGTGAAGAAGTAACAAACAAACAAATATACAAACTCACTTTAGTTGGGAATGTGAATAGTTGGGAATGGGAATAGTCGGGAATAATTAAAAGGAGACTACTAACTAGATGTAAGTGGTATGTCATGTAATTAAGAATAATAATCAGTTCATTAATTTAGAAAATTTTGCACGCAGTCGGGTATTTTATATTTTTATAATAATAACTCGTTTAATCTTCGTCTAGTTCATTATTGCCGCAACGTAGCGAGGTTGACCAACTTAGTAGCCGCCCTATAATTGGATCGCCGTTAAAAATGAATGGAAGTAAGTAGCCTATTTCCACATCGGTTCGATAAACTCAGCCGTGATTTTATCGATATATATAGGTAGTTCAATGTAAAATATTAAAGTTCCCAATTTAGGAAACAAAATATTTAAAAACAAGCTTTGGTCTAAAACAATGAACTAAAAAGTTCAAAGTGCTTCTCAAGACGAAACCATTGAGCTCAAACTCGGTGGGGGTATGTTGTGTTATCATAAAGATGCCGAGGTCACCTTCCGGCCTTATCATGAGATCAGGTCATTGGTACCAAAATATTGCATTGTCACCCAACTCACGTATGTGAAGGTTTGACTTGATCAAATTATGGAAAGTAAGCAAGATTTGACAACAGACACAAAGAGAACGCAACAAAAAGATTTCCAGTAATTATCAAAAGGGAATCTAAAACATTTGTACCCCTAATTGTTCTAAGTCATCATCATCATCCGAGCGTATTCCCGGTTGCATTTTCAGCGGTAAAGCTTCAGAGCCCGGGGTCCGGTACACCTAGGTGATTTGACGAGGTTACTGGTTTTTACACGGAGCGACTGCCACCTGACCTCCGCAAGTCCGCAACCCAAAGAGTAGACCAGAACCAATTCTAGCATAGGTTTATACAAAAGCTAGATGGCGTTCGGGATCGTCTTTATTTTCGGATAATCAGACTGGAAACAACTTTTTACAAAGTATGCTTCCTAGTGTGATTTGAAGCTAAGAACTCAGGATCACAGGGCAAACGCCTTGACCACGCGATATTTTTAACTTTTAGAGGAAAAAAGGCTAATGTAAAGATATTTTTGAAGTAACAACTTCTTTAGCGGCGTTGTGCACTTTTTTTGTAATGGGTAAAAAATGGTAAACTCGCGCTTGGACACGTGTCCTGATCGAAAATTCGTAAGACGGATGGAGAGTAGACAGCCGGCGCGGCGTAGGAGAGGAAGTATCCCCCTCTCTTTCCTCGGCGCGGCGAAAATGTATGCCTGCGCCTGCTGTTTCGTTTAGCTGAGAGATAATTTTTTTAATGTAATATAAATTGTCATTCCCGGAGTGCAACCCGTCGTTTTTAGAGTTCCGTACAAAAAATTAAAAAACGGAACCCTTATAGGATCACTCGTGCATCTGTCTGTCCGTCCGTCTGTCACAGCCAATTTGCTCCGAATCTACTGGACCGAATCAGGTGAAATTTGGTTGGATGGTGTAAACCTATAACCCAAACACATATGTGCAAAGTAAATAAATATTTTTTAAAATAAGGGTCATTTAGGGCGATAAATTAGGAAATTGAAAAAAAAAGTCTTGCAAACCTTACTGTGTCATATATCAAATGAAAGGGCTCGTTATAAGGATCTCAAATATATATTTTTTGTAATTATAAAATAAATAGTTTTGATTTTATTGATGAAATAAGACGAAAATTGACCATCCCCCCCCCTGATCTCCGAAACAACTGAGCCTAAAATTTTGAAAAAAATACGAAATATAGTTAATTGCTTGTAAATTACAGGAAAGCCTATAAGAATTCAATCAATTGTATGGAACCCTCTTCACGCGAGTTTAACTCGCACTTGGCCGGTTTTATTTTTTATGTAACGTCGCCATTATTTCTCCTTTTTTAACCGATTTAGAAAATTATTTTTCTTTGAAAAGGTTATTTTAACCCCATTGTCACCATGTCAAATCTGACGATGGAATTCTCTATAAATCGATTAAGAAACTCATCAATAATTTTGATCTTTTTGTCAGTAAATACTAATTACTGATATTTTTCAAAATAAAAAAACTAACTTCATACTGACATTCACAAAAAAGCTCAATACGCAATAATTGTAATGACGATCTCCGTGGTGTAATGGTCAACACGCTAGTCCGCCAATCTGGAGGTTCTGGGTTCAATCCCCAGCCAAGGTAAGTTGGAAAATGGCCTTTTTCAAATTGTCCTCGGTCTTGGGTGTTTATATTTATTATAAAGATATATATGTATTTATTATAAAATATAGTATCGTTGAGTTAGTATCCCATAATACAAGTTTAAACTTACTTTGGGGCTAGCTCAATCAGTGTGATTTGTCCCTATATATATTTGTATACTTATATGACATATTTATTCAGTTATTTTGATCTTTTTAAATCAAACTACTTAAAAACTTAATGATCAACAAGAAACATTTTAACATATTTTACATAAACTATTTTTTATCTATTTATGTAAATTAATACATGTTAATTACTTACCTACGTTTACACTTTTCGGCAAAAGCGTCATTCACAATATTATTTAGAAATATATTAAATGACAGCAAGTCAATACAATTTCGATCAATCAAAACTCGATTGATTGATTTAATAATACAGTTGTTATTTTGCAGAAGTAGGTACTTAACTAAGGAAGTTACTTTGATTAAATTACTTCGTGTGCTTCCCCTACTAGTAAGTTAATGTTGGATTAGTTCACTAACTTAGCACATGTCATGCAAAATATTGTCGGCACTGTACAGGATGATTTTAAAACACGTAGCTATATTATTAGAAAACACAAGCTAAACAAAGCTTATAAACATCAATGAGACTTCTCCAACCTGTCTGGCCAGCGTGGAGAGTGTAGGCTAAATCCTCTGAGTGCTCACGCCAAGTATGGGTCTGGCAGTACAGAGAGGGTCGTACTCCTGCAATGGAGACTAAAAAAGACCTGATGACGATGACTGCTAGCATCAGGTAATCGCTCCAGTGACGGAATTAAGAAGTAGTTCTGACGTTTACTCGTAATGACGTAATTTAATAAGTACGAAGCGAGAAAAGTTCTCAGAATCTACAAACAATCCGGCGTTTTTATGTGTAAAGTACGAGTATGTGGGACAACTCAAGTATTTTTGAGTGGAGCTTCATCATGTTTGGTAGTTATAAGATTGGAATTTTAACTTAAAAGTTCTACCTTGTGTACACGCCTAACAAATTCCATGGCACTTAGATCACAGATGCTTGAGTTATCTTTTGGCGTTTGTAAGTATGTATTCTTTGGCTATGAATGCATAAATATTTTTAAGTAATTTAATTTATTACCTTTTAATTTTAAGCATTAACAGGACTTTTTAGTCTCCACTGGAGGAGCACGACCCACTCTGCACTAAAGAGCCATACTTGGCAAAAGCAGCCAGAGGATTTGGCCTACAGTCTCCACACTGGCAAGGCCTAGGCCTAGTCTAATCTAGTATATCCTAGCACGCTAAGGATGAACTGATTTGGCCTAGGACAAACTAGTTTGGCCTGAAATTAGGGTTGGCCGGTAACAATATATAGGTACTTACAAACGCTAGACACGGGCTCAGGGAACTTCGCTTGCTTATCCAATCAACATTAATAGAAACATTCTTTTGACCTTTGGTTCTGTCTCACCCAAAAGGCATCATCATCATTTTCAGCCCATATAACCCACTGTTGGGCATAGCTTTGACCCAATCTCGACAGTCTTAAGCTAGTGTCACGCAGTGCTTTACCGCCAACCTCACAATTAATGATATGCTGTTCACGGGAACGTTCCCAAATTCCCGGGAATTTGGGAACGTTCCCGGGGAATTTGAGAATTTGGGAACGTTCCCGTATTTCTAGGGAATGTTACGGAATATTAGATATATGTATTTGTATTATAACCATATGAAGTGATGCATTTACGTTAGTAAAATATATTCACAGTGATAAAAAATATGTTTGATAAATAAAATTACAACTTTTCCTGACATTTCCATTTTTTGGGAACATTCCCGGGAACGTTCCCGGAAATCTGGGTTACGGCACATCACTACTAACAATATCAACTGACAGATTGGTTTCCTGGCCTGTTGTTCCAAAAGGCACAATACGAGTAGTAAGTAATAGTGTGTGCTAGTTGTAACTGGATATTAATTAGTGACCATTATCCGAGATTTCTGTTTACAAACAAGCAGTCTGTTACTGTTAGCCTTTGTCTAATTTAATCACGCAATGATCAGTTAATTGGGCGAGTCAACTACGATTTGAATACCTATCTATTAATACTATCCTGTCAATATAATATGTAGTCCAAGGATGTTACCAATGTCAAATGCGAATGTTTAGGCTGCGAAAGTGCGAATGCGAATTTAATGACATTAAGTACTACAAAAACTTTAGGAATTAATAACCAATCATTTTTGTTACTTATAAAAGAAAAACATATAAATTATGTTAAACATATACAAATATATATACAAAATGTATCGACATGATAGACACGTTAGTAGTCAAAGTTTAATAAAGGAATACTATATTTAGAAAATAACAATTTTGCTACCTTTACCCATAGGGCGTTTGTGCACTCATCCGTTTTCGATTCGTATTCGTTTCTGGTCCGGTTCGGGCTTTCTAGTAATTTTATGCACGCTTGAGCACTCATGCATATACGGTTCGTATTCGGTTTGTATTCGATCCTTGAATTCTCACTTCGAATCCTTTTTTAACGGATCAAAACCGAATTGAAGTGGCCAGCGTACAAAAAATACGAACACCCTTGTAATAATTTAAATTGGGTAATAGTTAAAATGTTTTACAATTGAAAGTACGCTTGCATTTTTAGGGTTCCGTAGCCAAATGGCAAAAAACGGAACCCTTATGGATTCGTCATGTCTGTCTGTCCGTCCGTATGTCACAGCCACTTTTTTCCGAAATTATAAGAACTATACTGTTAAAACTTGGTAAGTAGATGTATTCTGTGAACCGCATTCAGATTTTCACTCAAAAATAGGAAAAAACCAAGAAATTTTGGGGAATCCCCATACTAAGAACTGAAACTCAAATATTTTTTTTCATCAAACCCATACGTATGGGGTATCTATGGATAGGTCTTCAAAAATGATATTAAGGTTTCTAATATAATTTTTTCTAACCTGAATAGTTTTCGCGAGAGACACTTCCAAAGTGGTAAAATGTGTGTGAGTCCCCTGTAACTTCTAAAATAAGAGAATGATAAAACTAAAAAAATATATGATGTACATTACCATGCAAACTTCCACCGAAAATTGGTTTGAACGAGATCTGGTAAGTAGTTTTTTTTTAATACGTCTTAATAAATCGTAAACCGCAATTTACCTTTCATTCAATCAACTCAAAACATCGATCAAAGTTACAACGAACTACAAGAACTTTTATATTATGTTACTTGCTGCTACGGAACCCTTCATGTGTGAGTCCGACTCGCACTTGGCTGCTTTTTTATTTTATTAATCGATAATTATCATCGAGAAATAGCAGCAAATAGTAAATCAGTGCTGATGAACTTCTATTTGGTGTAGAAAATAAATATTATAGGTAGCAAAAAGATATACAACAGCTAATACGCGCTATTTTTTTAATATGACGATGACGTAATACGAAGCGTATGAATATAAAATATACGAGGCGTATGAATTATGAAATTCCAACACAACCTATCCCAGGTATTTTATGAAAATCAAGAGCTGAAATCTAGGATAAGAAAAATCATATATATATGTTAGTTATATAATAACGTATTAACAGATACTGTAAAATTAAAATATGACCCAGTTTGTATTACACGCAAGTTCATTATTTCTGTATCGATGTAAGCAAAACATTTTTCATAATGAAAGCTTTGAGGTTTGTTAAATGTAGAGGTAGGTGGGAGTAAAGTTTCTCCTCCACAGCCTTACAAGGGAAAATGGACCGTATTTGCTATAGAAATAGAGAGTTAAAGTAAACTCAATATTTACATTCTTCCAGGGCTTTTCAAGTAATACGCGTTTAGGAGTAATATAATGAAAATATTTTGTTTGAAAACGTCGTTTTAAGTTTTAGAGTTATTTTATAAAACCAGTGTACGTGATTTGGAGATAAGAAAGTTTTTATTTAGTTTTTAGGGTTCCGTACAAAAAATTAAAAAACGGAACCCTTATAGGATCACTCGTGTGTCTGTCTGTCCGTTCGTCTTTCACATCCAATTTGCTCCGAATCTACTGGACCGAATCAGGTGAAATTTGGTAGAATGTTGTATTCCTTTGACCCAAAAACATATGTGCAAAGTAAATAAATATTTTTTTAAAATAAGGGTCTTTTTCGGGGGACAACTTAGGAAATTTAAAAAAAAGTTTTGCAAACCTTACTGTGTCATATATCAAATGAAAGGGCTCGTTATGAGGATCTCAAATATATTTTTGTTATTATTGTAAAATAAATAGTTTTGATTTTATTTATGAAAGAAGACGAAAATTGACCATTCCCTTCCCTTGATCTCCGAAACTACTGAACCTAAAATTTTGAAAAAAAATACAAAATATACTTCATTGCTTGTTGTAAAGGACAACGAGCCTGCCCGCCGACGACATCGAGCCCGTCAGCCGACTAATCAGAGCGCTTGCATTAAAATGTTTCTCTCGTCTCTGATTGGCCGGCGCATTCGTCGAACTAGTACGCGCTCGCTCCGGATTGGCCGGCGCACTCGTCGAACTAGTACGCGCTCGCTCCGGATTAGCCGGCGCACTCGTCGATATCGCGTACTAGCGAGACCCTTTTATTGTTCATATAAAAGCGGCCGACGGCCAGTATTGTGTTCCATTCAACAAGTGATATTTGTACAGTAAACATTGGAACAATAAAGAAATTACATCGAAGAAGTGTTTGGAAAACTATACAGTCCTCTACAGTTGTGGTCCTTCGAAGAAGCCGGATCTACTAAGGCGAAACCAGCGGTGTTACTACGAGCGAGTTTCGTCTAGCAAGAAACTACGGTGCCGATCCTTCTATTACGGATCTGCCTACATTCCGAAGAAGCTGCAACCACTGTCAACTGAACGAGATGGTGTTCACCAGGAGCCAGGGTGAAGCAGCCGAACAGGAAGAGCTAAGGCGGGCCCAGGAAGAGGAAGCACGCCGCGAGACTGAGCGCCAGCGGGTCGAGCTGGAAAGTATAAGGAGGCTGTCACTAGAACCACCGGCCTCTCCGTGTACCAGGCAGAGCGAGGCGCAGGAAGCTGCTGCTGCCGCTGCAGGACCGACGCCAGGTCCCTCGAACCTTGAGACCCGGCACCGAACGAGGTCCCCAGCGCGCTCAGCATGCTCCGCACGGTCCACGAACAGCGTCTCAGCTAGACTACGCCTTGCTGAACTGGAGGCAGCCGAGAAGCTTGCAGCCATCAAGAGGGAGGAGCTACGACTTGAAGCCGGCCTCATTAAGAAACGATTGGCTGCTGAAGTATCTGCTATCCAAGAAGAGGAAGATGCAATGAACGAACCAGAAGCCAGGGAGCGTGTGGACGAGTGGCTACGAACCAACCCACTCCTCACTCGTAACCAGGAAGGGCTCAAAGACGAACCAAGGAGACTTCGCTTCGACGTCCCCGACACCGACCAAGTCAAGGAACGACATAGGTCATCCGGTGGAGTCACTAGAAAAGATGATGTATCCACGTCTACGGCAAACCGATCTGCCGACATTCTCTGGAAGCATCAACGAGTGGCTACCATTCAAGGCCTCTATGCGTGACACGACAAAGCTATACAACGTGTCACCAGCCGAGAACCTACAACGACTAAGAACCTGCCTGAAAGGAGAAGCCCAAGAAGCCGTTGCGAATCTACTATATAGCGCAACCGATCCCGAAACCATCATGAAGTCCCTGGAGCAGAAGTTTGGAAGGCCCGAAATAATCATCGATCGAGCCATTGAAGATTTGAAAAAGATGCCAAAGCCCGGAACTACAGCTACGGAACTCAACAATTTTGCTATCAAACTGCAAAACGTTGTCTGCATGCTCAAGACCATCGACCGGCAGGGAAACCTCAACAATCCTCTACTGATGCGAGAGGTGTTGGCCAAACTCAGTCTCGCAACGCATCTCATATCGCGTTGGTGTGACTACGCCCGTGGACACGACGGCTCATCAGATTCAGAGATAGTCTTACTGTCTCAATTCCTCATGCAAGAAGCAGACCAAGAGCTACGTTACACCTACGTCTCAGCGTCCAGCGCGACCTCTACGACTATGAAGAAAGAAGTCAGGCCGCCCACTACATACAAGAAGAGGACGAACCCAGTCTACGCCGTCGATGAAGCCGCCGAGAATAAGGAAAGTTGTCTAAGCTGCGAGCAGACCCACGCGCTACCGCAGTGCCCATCATACAAGGCACTCACAGTTGACCAGCGCTGGGACTTCGTGAGGGACAAGAAAATCTGCTTCAAGTGCGTTAGAGCAACGCACCGACGCTTCAAGTGCAAAGCAAAGCCGTGCGGTGTCAACCAATGCCGCCGCCCACACCACTCTACGTTGCACCTAGAGAAGAAACCAGAGGACGAGCAAACACAGCAACGATCTGAAGCTGTGTTATCGGTGGCAACCTCAACTGCCACCAACCAACACACTGTCTTGCTAAAGACATGTCCAGTCATCGTCGTTGGACCACGGGGGGAGGCGAAGACCTACGCGCTTCTAGATGAAGGGGCGACCATTACCCTCATCGATGAACGTCTAGCAAAAGACATCGGCGCCGAGGGTCCATCGCAACCACTACATCTGCGCGGCGTCAACATGTCTCAAAGCGAAGCGGACAGCAAGATCGTCAAGGTGCTGATGCGGGGCAAGAAAGAAGACACGCTACACGAACTTTGCGCTCGGACTGTGAAGAACCTGAAGCTACATCAACAGTCCGTACCTGACACGGTGATGAAGTACGAACACCTCCAAGACCTGCAAATGGATGAAGTGTGCTACGACCTGGCACGCCCCGGCATCCTAGTGGGGTCCGACCATTGGGAGTGCATCGTGTCCCTCGAATTGCGAGTCGGTGAACCGAACCAACCGGCCGCATCACGAACTCAACTTGGCTGGGTGGTGCACGGAACGGTGCCACGCAGCGTGATCGTCAAACACGAGAGGGTGCTACACGTCTTCGAACAAACAGACGAGTGGCCCGATCAACGTCTACACGACCTGGTGGAGAATCACTTCAAGATTGAAGCACTGGGTGTCGCTCTGCAACCACGAGCGAGCGACACAGATCAACGTGCCATCGCCATCGTCAAGAAAACCATCAAAAAAATTGACGGTGGTTATGAAGTTGGACTACCGTGGCGAGAAGATGACGTCACCATGCCGCCCACCTACGACATGGCGTTTCGACGGCTAAAAGCAATCGAAAGGAAAATGGACGCCTCACCTGACTTCGCCAAGGAATACGCTGCGCAAATACAAAACCTTCTGAAGAAAGGCTACGCGGTCCCATGCGACGGATCTGAACGATCGAGCGCCGTCTGCTGGTACCTGCCTCACTTTGCCGTACAGAACTTGAACAAGCCCGGCAAACAACGATTGGTCTTCGATGCAGCGGCGAAGAGTCACGGTGTGAGCCTCAACGACCATCTGTTGGAAGGACCGGACCTACCGTTGTCGCTTCCGGGAATTCTATTCAGATTCCGAGAAAAGGCGATAGCAATCACGGCGGATATTCAAGAAATGTTCTTGAGAGTGAAGATTCGCCCAGAAGACCAACCAGCACAGCATTCCTATGGCGAGGCGACGACCGAGAGAATCCACCGCGTCACTACAAGATGGCCAGCATGATTTTTGGAGCGGCCAGTTCACCCTTCATGGCGCACTATGTTCGTGACCACAATGCGAACATACACGCGCAGAAGTATCCACGAGCCCAGAAAGCTATAACGCAGAGCCACTATATGGACGACTTGGCGGCCAGTTACGACGGCGAAGAAGAAGCACGTAGTGCCGTGAACGAAATAATCATGGTACACGCCGTCGCTGGGTTCAAGCTGCGAGGATGGAGCTCGAATAACGAAAAGGTGCTCCACAACGTGCCTACAGAGCTGCGGGCAACCACACCTACGCAACTGGGGGGAGCGCAGCCCGAGAACAAGATACTCGGACTCTACTGGAACGCCGAACGAGATGAGCTGGGATTCAACACATCGATGCACCGAGTCCCAGCCGAAGTACGCACGCAAGTCCGAACGCCGACCAAAAGGGAAGCGCTCGCCGCTGTGATGTCTATCTACGATCCTCTGGGGCTGCTCAGTCACTACACAGTACGAGCAAAGATCATCCTACAGAGCTTGTGGCGCCTCAAGACGACGTGGGACGAGCCGCTACCCGAAGAAGAAGGAGAACTCTTTGCTGATTGGCTATCACATCTCACCGACATAGCCTGTCTACGCCTGCCGAGACTCTACGCGCCAGGGAAAGACAAACACGTCGAACTACACGTGTTATGCGATGCGAGCGAACAGGCTTATGCAACAGTGGCCTACTGGAGGGTTACGCACAGCAACGGGACCGTGGACGTCGTGCTAGTCGGCGCCAAATCCAAGGTGGCGCCGAAACGCACGCAGACCATCCCTCGCCTTGAACTACAAGCCGCAGTCATTGGAGCCAGACTAGCAGACACCATCAAAAAAGAACATAAGATGGAAGTCAGCCGAACGACCTACTGGACCGACTCCTCGACGGTCGTGAATTGGATTCGCCACGACACGAAACGGTACACACCGTTCGTGGCTCATCGGCTAGGCGAGATTGCAGAACTCACTCACAAAGAAGAATGGCGATGGCTACCTACAGAACTCAACGTAGCTGACGACGCCACGAGATTCTCCCACACGCCGATCAGTGGCAGCGACCGATGGTTCCGTGGCCCAAGCTTCTTATATCACCCTGAGGAGCACTGGCCCGTCGAGAGGACAAGCGCTGAGGTAGATGAAATTGAAGTCCTGCACACGCGCGAAGACTCACAGCAAGACCGATGGCTGCCGGATCCTGCCCGGTTCTCCAAGTACGAGACGCTAGTGCGAGCCACTGCACGAGTGTTGGCATTTATTGACATATGCCGACGCCGAGCTACAAGGATGGAACATCATCACATACAACGAGCTGAACGAGAGCTACTACGACAAGCGCAACGGGATAGCTTTGGTGAAGACATCAAGAAGATAGAGTCTGCTCGTCCAATCACCAGGACGAGGCGACTATTCAAGCTGGACCCTGTGCTTGAAGACGGCATCCTACGAGTGCGAGGCCGCATCGAGGCTGCTACAGCGCCTATCGACACTAAGCAGCCCATCATCCTGGACGGCCGCCATCGACTTACGAAGCTCCTCGTGCTGCGCGAACACTGCGCAGCGGGTCACGCGAACAGAGAACGCGTGACGAACGACCTACGGCAGCGGTACTGGGTCATTCATCTACGGCCCACTGTACGCGCCGTACAGAATGACTGCGCGCTTTGCAAAGTACGCCGAGCAAAGCCACAGCCGCCCGCCACTGGAGACCTGCCGCGAGCCCGCCTGGATCCATTCCACCGCCCTTTCACGAACTGTGGCGTGGACTACTTCGGGCCCATGGTCGTGAAGATTGGACGTCGCCGAGAGAAGAGATGGGGTGCGCTCTTCACATGTCTCACTACGCGTGCCGTACACGTGGAACTTGTGGCATCCCTTTCTACGGACTCTGCGATCATGGCGCTAAGAAGAATGGCCGCGCGGCGAGGTTGGCCGAAAATCATGTATTCGGATAACGCAACGAACTTCCACGGAGCAGATCAAGAGCTACGGGCAGCGTATGCAGAGTGGACACCGGCGCTACGAGACGAGGGCCTGCTACGCCGTATGGAATGGCGTTTCATACCGCCGGGGGCGCCTAACCAAGGAGGTGCCTGGGAGCGATTGGTGCGCTCTGTGAAAACCGCGCTCGCCGCTACACTCCGTGAGAAGGAACCCACCGAGGAGATACTACGAACTCTATTGACCGAGGCAGAGTTCTCAATCAACGCCCGACCATTGACCCATGTGAGCGTGAGCCCTCACGATCCAGAGGCACTCACGCCGAACCATTTTCTATTGGGGTCATCGATGGGCCTTCCTACCACGGGCCCTTGTGACGAAGCTGACAAGAGGGCCTGGAGAGCTAGCCAAGCGCTCGCCGATCATTTCTGGCGGCGCTGGCTAAGGGAGTACCTTCCTGCTTTGGTACCACGCGGCGAGCCAAGAAGCAGCAGACGCCCGCTGCACGTCGGAGACGTCGTCGCCGTGGTCGACAACACACTACCAAGGAATGTCTGGCCAATGGGTATCGTCGAGCGCACCTACGAGGGACCAGATGGAGGCATCCGCGTCGCCGATGTACGAACGAAGACTGGAGTCTTCAAGCGTCCAGTCAGCAAGCTCGTCGTGTTGGAGAAGGAAGAGGCTTCGCAAGCTGCGCCGGGGGGAGAGATGTAAAGGACAACGAGCCTGCCCGCCGACGACATCGAGCCCGTCAGCCGACTAATCAGAGCGCTTGCATTAAAATGTTTCTCTCGTCTCTGATTGGCCGGCGCATTCGTCGAACTATTACGCGCTCGCTCCGGATTGGCCGGCGCACTCGTCAAACTAGTACGCGCTCGCTCCGGATTAGCCGGCGCACTCGTCGATATCGCGTACTAGCGAGACCCTTTTATTGTTCATATAAAAGCGGCCGACGGCCAGTATTGTATTCCACTCAACAAGTGATATTTGTACAGTAAACATTGGAACAATAAAGAAATTACATCGAAGAAGTGTTTGGAAAACTATACAGTCCTCTACACTTGTAGATACAGGAAAACACCTATAAGAAATTAATCAATTGTACGGAACCCTCTCCACGCGAGTTTAACTCGCAATTGGCCGGTTTTTTTTTAACATCTGGTAAACAATTTTTCGATGTAGGTTGGCCATCGAAATTTAAATTGTATTTCGAAGATTAGCAGGGACACTATTGCGATGCTTCAGCCAAATCAACCTAAGAATACATACAGCTAGAGCGCAGCCATATTGCAGCCAAAGGAAAAGATAAAAAAAAGTATTTATTATTCTCCAATAAATTTAAATCTACATAAAAACAATATACCTACATAATTATCTTAAAAAAATATATAGTTTAATGGAGGCTGGTGTCTGTAGAAGGCTGGGCCTGTATCACAGTTCACCAGTATTCTCACAACTGGATGTGAATCTGTGAAAACCAGAGCCAAATCAGATCGTAGCTAGAACGCAACCAGAGCGCAACCAGAGCATAGCCAAAGAGAGATCTATCATTGATCTAAATGGTTATATACTTAGATTGTATACTATGATAAATATTATTGTTGTGCTACTTCTATCGAGCATATGCCAGAATTTACCCTAGTGACCTTGCTTTGAAATTTAGTTAGAATAATCAAATTTTAAGTTTACTTATAAGTTTGTTGTGCCTTAGAAGTTTAATCTTATTATTTCAGACACCCCTTGATTGTGATAACCATTGATCAACATGGCCGCGCCGACAACTCGGCCCTTTTAAGGCGCGTTGTTCTTTGGTGACAAATGCTAGAGTATAGACGAACCCAAATGTATAATTATAAATAAACTGGCAAGTACAAGTCGGACTCGTAGATGAAGGGTTCCGTACAATGTTTTAAAACGCTGAACAAACACGTTTCTTGTATGAAGACCTCCTTAAATTTTTAACTATCCTATTTTCAGTATTTGTTGTTATAGTGGTCATAGTAATACATAATGTATGAAAATATTAAGTATCTAGTTAAAGATCAAGTTCAAAACGCTGAAAAAGCACGTTTCTTGTAAGTATTATGTTACTTATAACCCTCTTTAATTTTTAACATCACCTTATTTTTAAAATTAGTTGTTATAGCGGTTATAGAAATACATAATCGGTGAAAATTTTAAAAATCTAGTTAATGCCTTTATAAGATCGAGTAAAAAACGCTGAAAAACACGTTGCTTGTATAACGGCCCCCTTAAATTTTTGACTTTATCTTATTTTTAGTATTTTTTGTCGTAGCGGCTATAGTAATACATAATCTGTGAAAATTTTAAGTATTTAGTTACCTAATGCTATTATAGAGATCTAGTTAAAAACGCTGAAAAAAACACATTTCAAGTATGGCAACCCCTTTATTTTTAAACTATTTTTTATTTTTAGTATTTGTTGTTATAGCGGCCACAGTAATACATAATAGGTGAACATTTCAAGTGTCTAGCTATTACGTTTCAAGAGATAGAGCCCTGTGACAGATGGACAGACGGACAGACAGCGGAGTCCCAGTAATAGGGTCCCGTTTGCACCCGTTGGATACGGAACCCTAAAAAGCATTAAGTATAAAAGTATAGTGCTTTTAAAGACACGGCCTTAGTGGCGGCGCGCCGACGGCATGCACTCCATTTCAACAAATAGACTATACACTACCTTCACGCCTATGACCCTGATGGGTACACAGAGTCTAAGGCTGTTAGACCCAAAGGCCATTTTTATCTTGATGGCGGGTAAAAACATGGAATCGAAATAGTGATGGGTTGCTAGTCGCATCGCCTATTAACACGATTTAGATTAACACCCATTCCATAGATCAATTTACGATCTGCGCGGGAAGATTATGAGCTGGTACATTTTATGGTTTTTCTTTTCTCCCAGCATGGAAATAAAACATAACAATTAAGATAAAGGTAAAATTAAATGTTTGTTTGTACACAGAGATGCCTGAGTACCATGGACCTGACGTCCCTGGGCGTGGGTTCCTGCGTGGGCACCGGCATGTATCTGGTGGGCGGCATGGTGGCTCGCAAGTTCGCGGGCCCCGGTGTCATCTTTAGTTTCATGATCGCTGCCCTGGCAAGCATTTTCTCTGGTAAGTAAATATCAAAGTCAAGCGCAGGAACTGCGTGTCATGGAGATGCAAATGTTGCGCTGGATATGGGCTATAATAAAGATTCATGGAGAGATCGCGTGAAAAACACCCGAATCCAAGGCAGCCTTCATGTCCGTGACATAGCAGACAAACTGCAAGAGTTGCCTACGTTAGTACGGTCATGTCTTGCAAAAATCGGCAAGTTATGTGGTTGACAAATGTATAGTCGTACGGCCTCCACAGGGGCCTGGCAGACGTGGTAGACCCAAGAAAAGCTGGCTTGACGTCGTCAAGGTTGATATGCGTGCCAATGGTCTTACAAGCAAGGATGCTCAAGACCGTGTAATGGAGAAGAAAAAGCCAGAAAGCGGACCTTGGGCTTCGCAGCATTATCGCGGTCGGCGATGGTGGCCAGGTGCCACGGGCATACTGTCGCTCGTCTGAAAAGCCCTTAGCTGTACTGTTTCGGAGACCAAGGCGTGTTTTCCGATTTTCTTATGTCGAAAGATAATTAGCATGTGCCACCTAAGGGAGGCGCAGACCATGCGAAGTGGAGAAGAAAAAAACAGAACCATGTAATAGATTTGTTGTGGTGTATGATTGGTCGACTGCCTAACGTCAATCCAGGAATGCAGTTTTTTTTTCAGTTGTAGCACGAGATGCTTAGTCCTTTAGTAGCCTCTTACAACATCCACAGGAGAAGATGGACTGGTAATTCTAGGCCAAAAACTACATAACGAATGTATAAACTGAATCACGATGAAGTAAACAAAATGGAGGCTAGGCCTTCCAATTGTCATGATTGTTTATTATCACTACCTCTAAATGACGGATGACAGAGACAGGTCTCCGATACGGCGATAGGAGCTTTTGTTGTTATTTACTTTGTGATTTGAAAGGTGACGCAGTTACCAAGTACAAAATACGAGAATCTGTATTTGTTTGTTTTGTCTTTTTGTGTGCAAGTGGCCAATAAGTATAACTAGTACGAGTAGTTTGCCACGAACACGCCACGAAAAGGCGATAATCATATTCCAGTCCATTAATTTGAAATCGTTTAATTGTGATTATTAAAATTCTGCTATCCATTGGGAATCAGAAAGCCATTTAAATAATTTAATAAAAAAAATTACGCAGTGACCACTTTTGGCAGGAAGTGTGGGATAAGTATCTATACTTTTCAGAAAGTTTATGAACATTATGAACGTAGGTATCGTGAACCGAAATATATTATTAGGTACCTTTTGTATGATATATCATAAGAAGCATTTACCTATGATTTAAAGAAAGACTTTTACAGTGTGTTAATATTTATAGTAAGTTCAGTCCATGATACCATACTGAATACATTCCCTAAGAAAAAAAAGCAATTTATTTTTTTATTATACATAAACTGACACAGTTTAACATGTAAAACATATAGTACAAAGGCGAACTTATCCCTGTCAGGGATCTTTTCCAGTTAACCCTAAAACCAGAGGAGATTATGCGGAAAATTTGTACAAAAGATTATTTAATTTATTAATTTGTGACATATGAAAGAACACTATAAGCAACATAAAAAATACGTATTCTGTCATATTATTATGTATCTTGTTGCATAATAGAAACCAAAATTATCAGCCAAAAAATGCGTACCAAAAATTTTCCATTTGAATGTCACTGCTCGCTGCCGGGATCGTGGCGGTGGTGGCGGCCGGCGCGGTGGCGGCGTGCGGAGAGGATTATACGTAATTGGCGTGCTACGATGATAAAGGCCATAAACTGTGTTAAATTGTCTGTCTAAACACCCGATTTGATTACTGATGCATGCGATTATTCCCACTTTAACGGTAACAATATATCAATTTACTTAGACGGCCTCCGTGGTCCAGTGATCAAGGCGTTTGCCTTGTGATCCGGAGGTTGTGGGTTCAAATACCACTGAGAAGTATACTTTGTAAAAAGTTGTTTCCAGGCTGGTTAGGATATTGCAGGCTTGAATCACCTGATTATCCGAAAAGAAAGATGATTCCGTGCTTCGGAAGGCGCGTAAAGCGGTTGGTCCCGAACGCCATAGCTAGCGTTTGTACCTATCCCTAGGATTGGTTCTGGTTTACCCTTTGGGTTTGCGGAGGTCCAACGGCAGTCACTCTGTGTAAAAACCAATAACCTTGTCAAATCACCCAGCCATCATTAGCTAGCAATAATACAGCCAAATTGTTTTAACTTTCCCGGCTTATTAATTATTGTTAAGGCCGTACCTGAATTTTCCGGGGTCCGGTACTGCCCCTATTTAAAATAAATCATTTTTAAGAAAACGGAGACATCATTAGAAATTTTGCTACTACCAAGCCCTAGATAACCTTTCAAAGTATTTTATGAACTACTGTTTACCGTTTAAAGTGAGAACGTTAAGCTTTACTACGCACATTGGCGAAAAACGGCCACTTTTGGCAAATGTGCGTAGTAAAGCTTAACGTTCTCATTATAAACTGTAAACAGTAGTTCAGAAAATAGTTTGAAAGGTTATCTAATACTTGGTAGTGACAAAATTTTAAATGATGTCTCCATTTTCTTTAAAATTATTTATTTTGGAGGCAGCACTGGACGCCGGAAAATTCAGGTACGGCCTTAATTTTGCTGTCGATTACAATAGATGTGGACTAAAAGATATTTATAGCTCAATAGGTAGATTATTAGAAATAAAAAATAGAAGAGGGAAAATGATTGGTCACTTAATACGACATTTAAAAACATACTAGAAGGAAAGATAAAAGGTAGAAGAGGTCGAGGACGTCCAAGAAAGAGCTATGTAGACCAACTGAAAGATAAAGCAGGGGTCATGTCGTATCAAGCACTAAAAAGTAAGGCAGAGAACCAAGAAGTTTGGCGCATACTCCACCGACAAGAGCCACTAAATAAGAAGAAGAAGAAGGTAGATTATTAAAAAATATTGTGAACGTATTTTTTCTTTGTTCTGATTAGCAAATAATTACAAAATACAGCGCATTTTTATTCCGCTTGAAGTCACGATCAAGTACAATTTTCACTTGACTGAGACGTCAATCCCACTCCGAAACTTCGACGCGCTTTTTAAATTTTCACTACTTTGATAAACCGAAAAATATGGGTTCATTATTTTTGAATAATCTGACGGACTAAATAAAATGCAATTTTTCGGACTTAGTCCACATCCCTCGTCCCTCTTCGCAGAGCGTAAGGCGGCAGATTTTAACATTGTATAGAAGTATCTCAATTTGTATAGAAAACCCACCTAGTCCAACACACTGAAAACGCGTCAATGCGCCGGGGCGTCAGTGTGTTGAACCGCGTTCCGCGACGGTGCTCGGAGCAGTGGGTTCACCGCCTGTGGCCTAAAATAAGTCTATAGAGTGGAGGTATAAATTCGTACTGGATGCTCTAATAAGTCATTTTGTCAACAGGTGCCTGTTACGCTGAATTCGGCGTCCGTGTCCCAAACACCACCGGCTCCGCTTATACCTACTCTTACGTCACAGTTGGAGAATTTGTGGCTTTTGTCATCGGTTGGAACATGGTACTTGAATATCTGGTAAGTGTTTATTTATCTATTATTGTTCATGGTACAGAAGTGCAAGCACGGAAGAGCGCCGCGCGCCGGGACAAACGGCTGCACGGGGCTCTAGAATTTTTGTCACTTCGTCACTTTTTTACTGTACTTTTTAATTAAAGAAAACCAAATAATTTAATAATAATAAAATAAGTAATAAACTTAAGCTGAAAACCTAAATATAATAAAATAAAAAAAAAAAAAAAAGAAACGTGTTAAAAAATGAAACGCAAAACAGAAATAAAACATTAAACTTTTGCAAAAATTTAACACACATTATGATAATTGTTCATCGTTGCAACAGTTTTAGACTTCTAAAACTGTTGCAAAATCTAGAAAATCAGTTTAATCAAATTTTTATATTGATGATAGGCAAGTTGTGACCAATGTGACACCTGAATTGTGGAAAAAATATGTTGAATATGCAATTAAAGAAAATAAACGGGCAAGTGCGAGTCGGACTCGTACATGAAGGGTTCCGTACCACCGTACAATGTTTTAAAACGCTGAAGAAACACGTTTCTTGCATGACGACCCCCTTTAATTTTTAATTTTATTTTATTTTTAGTATTTGTTGTTATCGTGGTCATAGTAATACATAATTGGTGAAAATTTCAAGTATCTAGTTAATGCCATTATGAAGATCAAGTTAAAAACGCTGAAAAAAACACGTTTCTTGTATGACGACCCCTTTAATTTTTAACTAATTTTTATTTTTAGTATTTGTTGTTAAATTGTTATATCCACAGTAATACATAATCGGTGAAAATTTCAAGTGTCTAGCTATTACGGTTCAAGAGATAGAGCCCTGTGACTGACTGACAGACAGACGGACAGACAGACGGCAGCGGAGTCACACTAATAGGGTGCCGTTTGCACCCTTTGGGTACGAAACCCTAAATTTTTTTTTTTAATTTATGTATTAATTTTATTTTCTTAAATTGTATGGATATCTGAAATAAATAATAATAATAATTTTTGTAAATATTCCATTTCCAATAAAGTTATTACAAGTAAGAGATAAATAAAAAATATAAAAAAATTACCAGAGCTAGAAAAAGTATGTACCTAAACGCGCTACAGATACATATGTTGCTGGTCTGGGAGTAACGAATAAACATAGAATGTACCAGCTGCTTCTCTTCCCGCGCAGATCGTAAAAGCCGATCGAGAAAATGGATGAGAATCCAAATCATAATAATCAATAGGCGATGCGGCTAGCAACCCATAACTATTTTGATTCCGTTTTTCCATCTTAACGCCCACCATCACGCTGAAAGTGGCCTTTGTCTTGCAGCCCTGGGCTCTGTCTACCGCGTCAGGGATAAAGACGTGATAAATGTGATAATGTATCTGTATCAAAACAATAAGTCTCCCTCAATATGTCATCTTCTCTTTAAACGAGTCTTCGAGTAAAACACACAAGTACTCCGGACAACGCCATCTTTTATTCTGCGTCATAAACATACAACAGAACGTATGGTTAGGAACTTATGCTAGGTAAGTATGTATAACATATGCTTAAGTCTCCCACTTCAGTCTGAATGGTAATGGTTTAAAGTGGCGCCCTCATTTGAATAAATTGTTAACTCGTAAATATGGAGATAAATTCCATATTGCTAATCGTCAGGCACGAGATAGCTCTTTAAATTATTTTTCAACACCCTTGCTCATAAAATCGATCTAATTTCACCGGTTTTAGATATATAAAGCTGCCCATAAAACACGCGTGTGTTAGAAACGCAAATAGTGAAGTTATATTTTCTATAACTCACGATTTGCTATTGCGAAAGAAAGGGACAGAATTAATGGTAAGTTCAGTAATGAATCAGAGAGAAAGAAAGTTTGACAGTTTTGTGTGAGCGAGATAGTTAGATAACATAAGGTAAAGGTTAGACAAAGAAAAAGAATAAATCAGACATCGAACGTCATCGTTGTTTCAATATTTATCTTGGTATCTTACATAAGCTTCGATTGTTTTACTTTTTTTAAAATTTCTAATTCGCATGCTGCGCGGCGCCGTCTAGTAGGCCGCGCGCCTTGCTGAAAACGGCGGGAAAGCAACAGTGTGCATCAAAGTTTTATAGTTGAGTTTATTTAAAATCAAAAATATCAGTTTATTAGGTATTTTCCCTCGCAAGTATGTTGAAAAACGTGGTACGATATACGTGCGTATATTGGTTAAACACACTTAGCTCCTTACGCCCTCGCATTTGCTGGGGCTGAAATTCCGCCTCGTGTGTTATAACCACCATAACGCACTTATATCGTAATGTTCTATTATGAACCACCGTTGAAAGTATTTACATTAGTCCGTCTAGCTTTAATCCGCCAAAAGCGGATCACCAATAATAGTTTCAACGGCAGTTCATAAAATAATTTAAGGGGCTATCTAGTGCCTGACGATTAGAAATATGGAAATTATCACCATATTTACGAGTTAACAATTTATTTCACACTTCAAGGTCATTTGCTTCTATATTCACCTTAAACATGGAATATGTCTTTGTTGTTCTGTGGGTTTTAAACGTTAAAACAATTCCAGAAGTAAGTCTGCGTATTATACTAATACCATTTTTCATGCGATATTATATTAGAATTGAGAGCACTAACCTCAAATCCCATAAAGACCATCGCTAAGACTAAGTGCATATTTCCATGTTCAAATACATTAGAAATCTCAATCTCGAGAGCTTATTCAGATCGAGTACCAAGCAAACACCGAACTACTCGTAATAGTCTAAGGCACACGCCGAGCTGATCTCGTGTGTTCGAACTAGTGATGTGCCGTTCCCGTTCCCCAGATTTCCGGGAACGTTCCCGGGAATGTTCCCAAAAAATGGAAATGTCAGGGAAAGTTGTAATTTTATTTATCAGTCATATTTTTTATCACTGTAAATATATTTTACTTACGTATTTACGTATCAAGTGATGTATTTACATCACTTGATAAAGTTATAATACAAATACATATATCCAATATTCCGTAACATTCCCTAGAAATACGGGAACGTTCCCGGGGAAATTGGGAACGTTCCCGGGAACGGCACATCACTAGTTCGAACTAATAGATAATAGACTAATAGAAGGACAAAGAACGGATATTTTTTTTAAATAATTTTACTGCTCTGGATACAAGTCCTTTAGAGCCTATCTTTAATTTTGTTTTTCTTTATTCCTAAACCTAACCTAACCTAATCCTAACAAGTTACAATCAAAGGGTGGTGTAGGCCTTTGACTGCTTCAAGGGAGCTTCTGGCGACAAATCTATACGAGTCCACTGGTTTTCATAGAACATTGAGTGGCGGACGTTGCCCAAAGACGCCCACACAGTCCGCATAACAAATATCACTACAGCCGTACTATGACTGTCCACTTTAACTATTTCACATATTGTTCATGAGCATGAGCATTTATAACACCAAACTACACCAATTTCATGTTATAAAGTCCACTAAAATCAATTGCAAAATAATATAATGCAAACCCCAACCGAACCCTTTGACTTCCCGCCAAAAACTCGAACAGATAAAGATGTAATAGTGATAAAGTAGAATAGGACCACGCCAAGTCTTCCCGTTGTTGTCGTAGAAGGCAACTTAGGAAACACAAGCTAAACAAAGCTTGTAAACAATAAACATCAATCAGACCTCTCCAATCCGTCTGGCTAGCGTGGAGAGTGTAGGCCAAATCCTTTGACTGCTCGCTCTGGCTAATATATGGCTCTGGTAGTACAGAGAGGGTCGTGCTCCTGCAGTGGAGACTAAAAAAGACCTGATGATGATGAGTGATATGTATGTAAATACACTATCTTTATCCCTAATGGGTAATAGAGCATTTTGGGTATTGCGGCTCTAAGCAGACAGAGCCCAGGGCCGCTAGACCCAGAGGCCACTTTTAGCGTGATAGTGGGTGGAAAGGTGGAAAAGGAACCAAAATAATGATGGATTGCTAGCCGCATTGCCTATTAACGTGATTCGCATTTTCGCCCATTCCCCTTAATCGGCTTTTACGATCGGCGCGGGAAGAAAAGCAGCTGGTACATTCTCAGTTTTTTCTTTTCTTCCATACCAGTTTGGAAGCAGCCGGAGGAACGAAGACGGATTTTGACTGGAATTTTTTAGTGTACTGAACTAAAGTGTAAATAAAAACTAAATAATGAGGTAAGAAATGCTGAAAAGTTTTAAAAATCCATTATGCCGGTTAGGCGGCTGAGTGTGCTAAAAAATACCTGGTTCATGTGGGATTGGGGTTGAGAATAACCACAGAAGACCGTAAACTTGTATTATTAAAAAAACGTCTTTCTTTATGTACATCCACGTATTAATTCTGTGATCCACGTACATCTTTGTCGTCTTACTCGTCGTATTCAAACATCATACGTACTTTCCTAAAAAACAAAATCACACGTTCTACATTCAAACTTTTTACTTCTTTTCTTGCGTGCCAGCTACACATTCGCACTCATCTCACATTATAAACTCTTCCAACAAACCTCACATCCTACATACATACTTAAAACTTGAAAGACATAACCCTCCTTCTGGCGCAGTCTGGTAAAAATAAGGTTTACTCGTTGCTCTTAGGTTCAACAACAATTGTATTGTAAAGTAGAGCAAACTTTTAAGAAGTAGTTTACGAAATAAATCTGGTGAGCATTTGCTAATAGCAAATTAATGGTCTGAGGTACTCGTACCTCACGACAAGTGAAACTAGGAATTGTGTGCGGCTAATGAAAATGCTTTATTTGAAGCAGAACAATGCATTTTTGCGGATTTCGAAGAATAGAAAAAGAAATTATTTTTTTACAACAAAAGTAGGTCTAGTAGTAGAAATTCAACTTAATTTTTCATCTTAGTGCGTTTCCGTCCCGGTTGCATCCTCAGCTGTGCTGCTTCGGAGCCTGGGGTGCGCTTTCCCGCGTTTTTTTTTCCAAATATAATATGCATGTCAATGGTCAGTTAGAAATTCTACCTTAGGGTTTTTCTACTAGGTACCTACAAACGAGCGTCGTTTCGTGACAGTAGTGACAGTCGGCGACAGTCGCAAACAATGATATTGAAGGTCTACATAACTCTTTGGTCGCAAACTGTCGCGCGACAAGAATCAAGAATCAAATATTTATTTAGTTTCGCAGGTACTATTACACATCAATAAATTCTGAGGTCAATAATTTTAGTGTACATTACGTGTAATGTTATTTATTATTATTATTTTAACAAGTAATTATTAAAAAAAATAAAAATAAACCCGACATATTATATTTTTGTAATCCTTGTATAAAACCCCTTAATTTGATAACACACTCGACAGGTTCTAAAAAAAAAATTTTAAGACATAATTTGTCGCGAAAATCCGCCATTTTGGATTATTTACATTTTTGATCTAGTGTCACTCTCAGAGTTAGGAAAATCTAAGGACACCTCTCAAGCTAAAATCCATCAAGCCGTTTAGGCTGTAGAGCGTGCCAAAGAAATTTACATACAAACATACATACATACACTCGAAAAACATAGTCCTCCTGCTGGCGCAGTCGGGTAAAAAGCTACCGATACTAGCGTTTCGCAACGATCAGTGTTGAAAATAAACTCATTTACACAGCATTGATCGCTTTCGCGCCAGAAGGGCTTTGTCAGTTTACAAAGATATCCTAATACAATGTTATCACCTCAGATTAAGGCCTACCTGAATTTTCCGGGGTTTAGTGCTGCCCCCATTTAAAATAAATCATTTCAAAGAAAACGGACACATCATTTCAAATTTTGCTACTAACAAGTCCTAGATAACCCTTCAAACTATTTTGTGAGCTACTGTTTACAGTTTATAATGAGAACGTTAAGCTTTACTACGCAAATTTGCCAAAAGTGGCCGTTTTTTGCAAATGTGCGTAGTAAAGCTTAACATTCTCTCTTTAAACTGTAAACAGTAGTTCATAAAATACTTTGAAAGGTTATCTAGGGCTTGGTTGTAGCAAAATGTTTAATGATGTCTCCGTTTTCTTTGAAATGATTTATTTTAAATGAGGGCAGCACTGAACCCCAGAAAATTCAGGTACGGCCTTAAAAGACGTTTTTTAATCTAAGGTTATCACAATATTACATGTAAAGCTTGCAAATGAGTGCCAAATCCAATGAACAAAAATAAATAACACTGATTAGTCTTAAAAATGGAGCCGAGCTGACCAGTACTGGCGGCACCCGTTCACGAGTTGACAGTAGGCGACCGTCGCGCGACACTGGACGCGCCGACCAGGGTCGTGTGTTAATGTAAATAAATATATAGGGACAAATCACACTGATTATGCTAGCCCCAAAGTAAGTTTTAAACTTGTTTTATGGGATAATAACTTAACGATACTATATTTTATAATAAATACATATATAGATAAACACCCAAGACCCAGGACAATTTGAAAAAGGCCGTTTCCCAACTTGCCCTGGCTAGGAATCGAACCTAGAATCTCCGGATTAGCGGTCTAGAGTATTAACCATTACGCCACAGAGGTCGTGAAAGTAAGCTAAGTAAGTAAAGTTTTGTTACTTACCTAGACCTAGAAACTGATTTCTATTCACGGGCGAGCAACTGGTGCATTAATAAATCAATCGCACTCCAGGCACTGCAGTATTTCGTCATGTCCTGTCATGTCGCCGCAATGCTTGCAAATATTGAAATGCAAACTTCTAGAGGCGCGTTGGGCATTTTTTTTCTAGATGGGAAAAAGCCATTGAACTCGCGACACTGATTTGACAATATGATTACTAATGTTTGACCATATCATGAAGTATCGTTAAACGCTGATTATTCCATGATCTGGGCAAACCACATCATTATGTAATCAGCGGGAATTTTTAAAATGATGAAAATACTTAACCATTTTTGAAATGGTCGATCATATCATATCATGAAAATCTGGCCATGACAGATATGACGTTCGTACATCCGCGTGTGTACGAGTGCTATCGTAGATCGACTCATTTCACCCAATGGAACTGTATCTGATTCTGTCTGTCATTATTGTATAGAATTTGTCAAGCTATAGATTTGGAGCGATAAACTAAAAAGGAAAAAAGATAACTTCTTATAGACATATCTTGTTAAAACCAATGTTTTGTCTCTTTCCCTCTTATCGGCTGATCCACCATCTTTCCGTATCAGTGCATTAAATCGAAGTAAACATGCATTATACAATGTACATACGTAGATTGACCAAATTTGAGCCGCGACTAGGGATGTCACATCTGAGGTTATGAAGGTTCCGTATTCGCCATTTCAAAAGACTAAACTGAGCAAGGTCGTACAGTTTCACCACCTTATTTTAGAAAATAATATTCGGGCGCCGCCGCACAGTAGGTTGAAATTCACCTTACATAGACATACTCGTATAAACTTTTATTTTTCGGAATTCGTTTCTTGCCTGAAATCGGTTCTTTTAATCCATATAATGCCATTTATAAAATGACTAGCTTTTGCCCGTGGCTTTACCTGCGTAAACTACACGAATTAGATTGTTTTTTTTTAAACTGGGGTTGCAATTTATTAAAATCCAATTAATGGATTATTCTATTTTACTCAAATCAAATCAAATCAAAATATTTTTTATTATCATATGATATTTATAGTATATTCTCTTAAAAATAGTCACTTTCTTTTGTTTTGCACAAATGTTGACGTCAAATCGTTACTTACAGCTAAGTTTATGCCGCTTCCTAGGCGCAAGTGCAGAAGAAGCGGCAACATACTGCACTGCACGTTTTCTCCAAAGACTTCAACTAACAAACTGAATACTTAAAATTAGATATGTGGATGGACTGAGAATACATTGTTTGTTATGTCATAATTGAAATTAAACTATAAGACTTACGAAATTTTAAATATGTTAATTTGTAAATGTAGTATGTACCTAAATTATGACATGTCTAAGTATACAAACCTTTAAGAGGGACCCGCGCCGAGCTCAAGCCAGACTTTTTTGTCTTTAAGATAGTCATCGGTCCTATAATTAGCCTTCTCACAAAGAACTTTCTTTATATAAGCTTTGAATTTTCTGTCTGGCATATCAAGGACCATTAATAATTTTAGCCATTCCGACTCGCTAAGAAGAAGAAGAAGGACCGATTCCGGCAATTTTTTATAACAAAGTTTACACTTCCCTATAAAAGACTTACTGTTTTCAGCCTGCAATTCAGGTTAACTAGGTAATTCTTATTACGTAAATTTCTATCTGTAAAATCACTTACTTTATACTAACCATTAATTATAATCAAAAATGTCATGTGTCTCGCTTCAAAACTGACGAAGATTCATACAAACTTGCAACCCTTATTTCACCCCTATAAGGACGTAATTTTCAAAATCTAAAATACACCCCTATAAGGACGTAATTTTCAAAATCTAAAACTACTAAAATACATTAAAATTTCATGCGTCTCTCTTTAAAAATTTCGAAGTTTTATACAAACTGCCATATTTCACCCCCTTAGGGATGGAATTTCCAAAAATCCTTTCTTAGCGGCCGTCTCCTAGTCACAATCTGCCTTCCTGACAAATTTCATTTTCATTGGCTAAGTAGTTTTCGAGATTTCGTGATGAGTGAGTGAGTAATTTTCGCTTTTATACAGGCTGACTTTTTATCCACCATCCATATTTTTGACTTTCAGTTCTAAGTATAGGGAACCCCCAAATTTTTTTGTTTTTTTTCTATTTGTGTGAAAATCTTAATGCAGTTCACAGAATAAATACATCTACCTACCAAGTTTCAACAGTATAGTTTTATAGTTTCGGAAAAAAATGGCTGTGACATACGGACGGACAGACATGACGAATCCATAAGGGTTACGTTTTTTGCCATTTGGCTACGAAACCCTAAAAATTTAAGTCGGTTATTTTTTTTTGTTGAAAATTTTATTATATAAGATAAAAAAGCTATTGTTTTATAAAAATTACTTCCGCTGTTTCATAAAAAGACATTGAAAACATTCATAATTATTGATTAAAGAATTTGCAGAATTGAATCGCGATTTGCAGAATTAGGTGTAATTTGAATTTTTTAAGGTTCCGCACAAAAAATTAAAAAACGGAACCCTAATAGGATCACTCGTGCGTCTGTATGTCCGTCCGTCTGTCACAGACAATTTGCTCCGAATCTACTGGACCGAATCAGGTGAAATTTGGTAGAATATTTAATCCTATGACCCAAACATATGTGTAAAGTAAATAAATATTTTTTTTAAATAAGGGTCATTTTCGGGGGACTAATTAGGAAATAAAAAAAAAGTTTTGCAAACCTTACTGTGTCATATATCAAATGAAAGGGCTCATTATGGGGATCTCAAATATATTTTTGTTATTATTTTAAAATGAAAAGTTTTGATTTTATTGATGAAAGAAGACGAAAATTGACCATTCGCCCCTGACCTCTGAAACTACTAAGCCTAAAATTTTGAAAAAAAAAAAACAAAATATAGTTTATTGCTTGTAGATTACAGGAAAACCTATAATAATTCAATCAATTGTATGGAACCCTCTTCACGCGAGTTTAACTCGCACTTGGCCGGTTTTTTTTTATCGAGGCAATTTGTATGAATCGTGTCTTAGCTTCCGCCAGCGATTGATAAATATTTTTAACATTCAGTATCACGCAAAACTTACGTAGTTTTTAAAAGCAAATAATTGGTTTTGGTTGCAAGTAAAACGCATCAAAAATCTGTTTTGGCATTTCGCGTTAATAAAATTATATATAAATTATATATAAATTATATTTAATCATGTGGAAGCCGTGCTCGTGGACACCCTTACACATAATCAGCAGTTTTATTTTTGATGTAGAAAATATCTACCACATAGGTATAAATCAAGCCGGATAAATCTCGGAATCGGGTCAGTGGGTCTTTTGACTCAGTGCGGCGCGCTTCTAATATTTAAATGTGTTTAGAGGAGCTCGTTGGCTCGATGGGAGTACGCATTGATAGCGCGTTCGCAAGTTAAGAAACCCGGGCGCGGTCCACGCTTGGATGGGTCGATACAAGTGGCATAAAAATTTCTCGAGGTCCTTCGGAAGGCACGTAAAGTCGTTGGGCCCGGCTGTTATCATTACATGGCATGGCACTCATCAAGCTATGTCAGATGCCTTTAGCATTGGACATAACAAAAAGGTACTAATAAAAAAAATATAAATAAATAAAAAATATAATACATAATATACAAGAATACGAGTACATAAAAAAATACCAAAATGCTAGCATTTTGGTGCTTATTTTTGTCCAAAGACCATTATACCAAATTAGTTGTATGAATCATTTTCCGTTTATAAGTAATCTTGAAAATTCAGAAACCAAACTTGTTTTTTGTTTAAATTAAGCAACCCGGGTGTGGTCCACACTGGGATGGATGACAAGTGGCATAAAAAAAGCTTGAGCTTCTCCGTGCTTCGGATGGCACGTTTATGTTTTGAAAAGCAAAACCAATCCTACAAACAATGTGGCTTGTTCTATATTTGTGTTGGTAGCAGCCCTAGCACAAGTAAAGCTGTGAAGCTAGAATTAATATTGATGTCCTCAGCACATAGTCCGCATACATTGCATACGGTATTCGGAGATAAGTCGCTTTGCGATATTCATTGGATTGTCCTAGAACACATGTATTGGTTTTGTGCCTTCTTGTAGTCCATTTAACATCATGAGGCTTTAAATTCTACGATTTCAAGGTCCTTACTTATATTTTATTAATGACTTTAATTTTAAAAATAAACTGTTGAAGTTAAAATCAAATAAAATAGATTATAAAAAAAGCTGTAAAGTTTCTTGTAGATAAGGCTTTTAATTCTTACGTTTTCAAGGTTCCTACTTATTTTTAATTATGACTTTAATTATTAAAATAAACAATCAATTTTTTTTTAGAAATAAGAAATAATCACTACATAGTATAAAACAAAGTCGCTTCCCGCTGTCTGTCCCTATGTATGCTTAGATCTTTAAAACTACGCAACGGATTTTGATGCGGTTTTTTTTAATAGATAGAGTGATTCATGAGAAAGGTTTATATGTATAATACATACCCGTGCGAAACCGGGGCGGGCCGCTAGTATTCAATAAAATAAAGCCGTAGCAATTCTGCGCCACCTTCAGGCTGCATGTTGCTATCCACCTCATTGCACATCATCTCATCCTGATCGCCTTTTGAAACTAAATTCCAAAAATTTCCATGACACATTCTATAACTCATATCTTGACTCATTCCTATTCAATTTCTGCAGATTCGATCAGGAGACCATATAAATCTATAATCAAAGTAATAGCGTAAAAAAATACGGCCTAACGTGTCAAACCAGGTTACACTTTTGACACTTAATCGCAGAACCTATATACTTCCATTATCCTTGGATGATATGACCGTTAAGGCCCCGCCAGTTCAGAGCCAAGAAAACTGTTAGTGTTTTTAAAAAATCACTGTAATTAAACTACTTTAGTTTATTCCTCAAAAACTTTACATAAGAATCTTAAGGCTTTTCTACAGACACCCACAATATCCAAAACACGACTGAGCATTTTTGGCTCGATAGAAATAAATCACACCTTTTTATATGAAACTTATACCAAAAACTGTATTATCTAAATATCTATCCGTTTTGGCTACAAAAAGAATTATAAAAATAAGACAAAAAAAAAGCAATAAATAAAACACAGTAAAATATTCGTCGAGAGCGAAGAAAGGCCCGGAGACGCGCTCGACGATATTTCGCAGTCCTTTATTTATTATTTTTTTTGTATGATATTTATAAATTTTTATGTAGCCAAAACGCATAGATATTTAGATAATACATATTTTGGTACCTATAATTTTTATATAAAAAGGTGATTGTATAAAATAGTAATGTGTATTATAAAGGCAAATATAGGCAAATTTAGAGGTTTGTTTGTGATTTTTTCTATCAAGCCAAAAATTCTCAATCGTGTTTTGGCTATTGTGGGTGTCTGTAGAAAATCCTTAGGATTTTTATGTAAATTTTTTGAGGAATAAACTTAGTAGTTTAATAACAGTGATTTTTCAAAAACACGCACAGTATTGCAAATTGTGAACCCACCTCGCCTTAAATTGTATTACAAACTCAATGATATAAATCTAAACGCTCTAAAATCTCCACAGACAACCTAAGGCGGTGATCCCACTGTACCGCGCACCTTCGCGAAGCGCGGCCCGGCAGATTTTTACATTGTATACCTCAGTTTGTATAGAAAACACGCCTACTCCCACTACTGACAACGTGTCACCGCGCGGGAACGTCAGTATGTAGAAACCGCGCTCCGTAACGGTGTGCGGTGCAGTGGGATAACCGCCTTAAACTCGCTTAGAGCTGAAACTTTAATTAATTTATAAGTTAACGTTGTTAGAGAAATCTACGGATGTGGTTTCTTCTGCACTTGCGAGTAGGAAGCTGCATTAAACTTAGTGAGATGGTGAATAAACGATTTGACGCTAACTATTGTTGCGAAACACATAAACTTACGGTTTAAGATAGAAGTAAAGTAAAAGTAATGTAAAAAATCATTTATTTCTCCAAAAATCGTTTCGACTTTTTTACGACGACTTTTGTTAGTAGTAAGGTTAAATTTTAATGATTTTCGTTTAAACTAAAAAAGGTTAAATAAAATTAAATATATACTAAAAGTAACTACAATTATAAAGCTTTGAAAATTCTTAATTTTTAAATTTAATTAAAACAACACAATAGCTTTAAAACACATTCAAATATAAGTCAATGTACATACCTATCTACTGATAGAATAATAAATGATACAATAATATCATTACATGTGCTTTATAATTTTCTTGCTATCTACGTCGTCGTCATGATCATATCAGCAAAAGGAAATACACTGTTGGACATAGGCCTCCCCAAAAGAATTTCAATAAGATACCTACATCATATATAAAATCATAATAATATCATAATACATGAATTTCAATGATTGAATGAAATGAATGACAAACAACAGAGAAATGCCTATTTTAGTAGACAACATGCCACTTGAATATGTCCAGGAGTATGTGTACCTTGGAAAACAAATTTCATTCAAAGCAGAAAGAAATATAGAAGAAATTAATAGAAGAATAGGAACTACATGGAAAAAATTTTGGGCACACAAAGAGATACTAAAATCCCAACTTTCTTCAAAGACCAAGAAAATAGTGATGGACTCTGCTATTCTACCTTGCCTCACATATGGGTGTCAAACCTGGGTATTTGACCATAAATCCAAAAGCAAAATTCTGACCACACAAAGAGCCATGGAGAGAAGTTGCTTGGGTATCAGATTAAAAGACAGAATCAAAAGCACAGAGATACGCAAAAGAACAGATGTGACGGATGCCCTACTTTATGCACAGAAAATGAAATGGAAATGGGCTGGACATATCGCTAGGTACTCTGACAATAGATGGACACTGAAAGTCACGAGGTGAAGGGGCCCCAAGGATGGAGACGCAGAGGACGACCAAATGCCAGATGGGGAGATGAAATAGCAGCCCGCGCAGGAAAAAACTGGATGAAAGTAGCTGAAAACAGGGACAAATGGTTAGCTTTGGAGGAGGCTTTTACCCGAGAGGGGTCCATACAATAGTTTTTTTCAATATCAATAATTATCTGGACATTGCAATACACTGATATTTCTTTATTATATTTTACTATTAATTATTATGACAAAAATAACTAATGCTTATAAATTATTAAAATTCTTTTGAAATACATTTGAACAGTGTAAATATAAATGTAAAATTGTATGGAATAAATAAAGCTTTATTATTATTATTATTATTACATGAATTTCCTAAATAAAGACAAAACTTAGAAAACAACCTAAAATGGTTGTAGGAAAACGCTAGATTAAGATGCGGCTAGGCTCGGCATTTCCATACAAAAATGTGCAGCGGCCCGAGAAATTTGCATGGGAATGTTAAATATTTTTTTTTACTATTATTTTAATTTCATTATGTACCTAATAGTAATCTTGAAAGCTTGTGGTTCAATTTATTACGCATATATCCCTTACAGGTTGTATAACATTTAAAGCTTGCGAACGAACGACCATATCCAATTTACAGATTAAGTGATACTGAGTAGTCTTAAAAACTTTGAGTCTTGTTTTGTACACAGATTGGCACGAGTGCCTGCGCGCGCGCCCTCAGCGCCTGCCTGGACTCCCTCTGCGAAGGCGCCATTGCTCGATCCCTGGCTAATAAGATCGGAACTTTCTTTGGTAAGTGTGTTTTATAATTAAAACCGAAGATAAAAGCCCTCAAAGTTGTACGGCCAATTCCCAATCGCAGTGATACCGACCGCCATATGATCGCCGCCGGCGGGCAGGGTGAGGGGCGGTCATACGGAGAAATGAGCGACAGCGAGGTCATTGACACTAATTATAATGCGTTAGCTATGTACTGCAAATGTGGGGTATTTTCCTAATGAAAATAAGGAGTGACACAGGCCTGGTGGTGTGCAGGTTCCACGATGTTTTCATGCACCGGAAGCAAGTGGTGGTAGTTGAAACATTACCGTTCATGAGTATAACCAGGGGTGCAAGACATGCACACATTTTTGCGTGATAAATATATAAGTATACAAAGTGGATGGGTCATACCCTTAATAAATTGAACCACGGACTATACTAGATCACTTAAGTATAATGAAATTAAAATAAGTCAAAAAACAAATAAAAAATTCAACATTTCCATACAAATCGCCCGGGCGGCCCCGCACACTTTTGTATGGAAATGCCGTAATTTTGTTTTGTTCTTTGGCTGATATTTTAGTTTAATTATACTTTAATGATCTAGTATAGACCGTAGGTCGATTTATTACGGGTATGTCCCTTCCACGTTGTATATCTTATATAGGAACAAATCACACTGATTGAGCTAGCCCCAAAGTAAGTGCCTCCGTGGTCTAGTGGTCAAGGCGTTTGCCTTGTGATCCGATGGTTGTGGGTTCAAATCCCACTGGGAGTCATACTTTGTGAAAAATTGTTTCCAGTCTGGTTAGGATATTGATTATCTGAAAAGAAAGATGATTCCGTGCTTCGGAAGGCACGTAAAGCTTAGCGTAAAGGCAGGTTTGTTCTCGCATTTATTAAAAAGCTCTAAAGGTCACATTTATCAACCGATTCTCGTGAAATTTTATAAACAGGTTCGGTAATCTATACAACATGTTAATAAACTAACGCAAAACCTCTCAAATGGTACCTCAGAAATTTGAGTGCGTTTGACCTCTATCTAGCCTGATGGGAAGCTAAGATGAGGTCTAAGGTGTATCACGCAGACTCAAAAAGTGCCTATTCACTCTTTCCTTGAAATTCCCTAAATTATATGTATAGGGAAACATCGACGCAGGGAGGGAATTCCAAGTTTATCATAAAAGCAAAAATTCACAAACATGCGGAGCATTTAAGTTCGAGGCTTGTGTCGTCACCGCTATGTAAAAATCTAACTTAGCCGTGACGTCATGCAAAATTTAAATGCACTGTATCTTCTTCGTTTATACCATCCAACTATGACATATATATTGGCATGTCCCTATGTTTCCTTTTTTTAATAATTTAATTATTAAAAGAGATACAAACCTGAAAAAACCTGAAAAATTGGTTTGATCAATCTGTTCAAAAATCTAAGTACGACAAAAACGAAATTAAAATACATACTCGTAATTATAAAACAAAACGAATAGTTGTATGCTATTTACTGTCCCTTTCCCTATCGCCCTTTGAACGAGTGTTGATAACTGTAAGGCTCCATATATAAACCTTATAAATCTGAGGTTAAATATTTCGTCTGATGACAATAGAAAAGGGCCGTCTAACAATGTACCGTATTTTTATGGTCGAGTACATACAAAAGAATAACTTTGCACGGTATACCGCTGCACATTTATGTTCAATGTTTATTCCACTTGTTTCTCTGTCCGATATTTCTTTTTGTTAAAACAGAGTTTGTGGTTTGTATTCAATAGTTTGTTTTTATGCGCGTTTAGGTACATATTTTTTTAGCACTGGTTAATTTTAAATGCAAATTGGCACTAAGCATGAAGCAGTACTAACCATTATCATCATCAGGTCTTTTTTAGCCTCCACTGCAGGAGCACGACCCTCTCTTTACTACCAGAGCCATATATTAGCCAGAGCAGGTCAGACGGGTTGGAAAGGTCTCACTGATGTTTGTTTTGTTTAGCTAGTGTTTCCTTAGTCGCCTTCTTCGACATCCACGCGAAGACTAGCGGAAGGAGCGGAGCTATTAAGGAGAGTGGGAGCAATATAAGGGCAGAAAGAAAATAAATGGGAGAAATAGAGGGAGAAATATAAGGAGAGTGGAGCGGTCCTATTCTACTCTGCCGGAAACCATACGGCTAGCAGTACTAATAAGTAGGTATTTATACTACTCTCAAAGGAAAAAGTACAGTTTTATAATACTGAAAGGAACGATAATATCTCTCTCTTTTGGCTTCACCGTAGACGGATTAAAAGGAAAACTTTATCCGCTTTGCCGCTATACCTTTGATGGCCAATGTTTGTCCCAATCGCTTTTAAATCTATGTCGTCCTTTCCGGGGAAATTTAATTTCGATCTTTTTTTAGCTGTTTGAAAAGAGGATTTGTGGACACAAAAAAGCAATTTTTAACGCTTTGTTTTTTTTGGGGTCTTTACAACGGAATTTATTGCTAATATGTACAATTTTTATGCGATAGAAACTTTTCTGTCTACACACACATAATATAATCCGGTTACTATAATTAACCTCTCCAACCCGTCTGGCCAGCGTGGAGAGTGTAGGCCAGCCCTCTGGCTATTCTGGCCAAGTATGACTCTGGTAGAACAGAGAGGGTCGTGCTCCTGCAGTGGAGACTAAAAAAGACCTGATGATGACTATAAATTTGGACCTGGCGTCGAAGATGTCACTGCCACGCATGGGTACGGTGTGCAAGACAAGCATCATTATATTTATGGGACCTTAAACAAATGTTTGTGAAAACTCTCGATATTGGCAGACTTGTTTATGATGTAAGCCCAATGAATTATCCAAGTTTGTGACCTCGAGCGGTGAACGCAACTTTGTCAAAAATCGAAAAAACCATTAAACATCATGATCCAAGTCTGCAAAAAATCTGAACTACCGGATTTGACGCATACTACCCCATACTTTCAGGCGACAAAGTTACTGGACAGATTTCATAATTGGAATAATTTTTAGGGTTCCGTAGCCAAATGGCAAAAAACGGAACCCTTATGGATTCGTCATGTCTGTTTGTCTGTCCTTCCGTATGTCACAGCCACTTTTTTCCGAAACTATAAGAACTATTATACTGTTGAAATTTGGTAAATAGATGTATTCTGTAAACCGCATAAAGATTTTCACACAAAAATTTAAAAGAAAGAATAATTTTTGGGGTACCCCATACTTAAAATTGAAACTCAAAAATTTATTTTCCATCAAACCCATACGTGTGGGATACCTATGGATAGGTCTTCAAAAATGATATTGAGGTTTCTAATATCATTTTTTTCTAAGCTGAATAGTTTGCGCGAGAGACACTTCCAACGTGGTAAAATGTGAGTCCCCCCTACCCCTGTAACATCTAAAATAAGAAAATGATAAAACTAAAAAAAATATATGACATACATCACCATGCAAACTTCCACCGAAAATTGGTTTGAACTACATCTAGTTAGTAGTTTTTTTTAATACGTCATAAATCGCAATTTACCTTTAGAACTTTTATATTATGTTACTTGCTGCTACGGAACTCTTCATGGGCGAGTCCGACTCGCACTTGGCCGCTTTTTTAGTATTACTTGTCACATTCCAGCGAGGTCCATCTTTTAGTAACCGGGCTAGAGACATTACAGGTTTGAAAAGTTAGGTAAAATATTAATACAATTAAAGTGATAGGTAAGTACCTACCAGGTTTTTTTCGTTAAAATAGATTAGGTGCCATCTTTGAAACTATTTTAAATGAAAATTCAAAGATAAACACGTTTAAATTAGAATGAATAAAGATAGATGCAACTTTTTAAATATAGATTCAATAAGTACCTACCTATGAGTATACTATTCTGCTACTAATCTGCACACTTGTATGCCACACAATATATTTCATTTATATATTCCTATATTTGACTATTCGCACCATACTTTCTGGACAATAACTGTTCTAGAACTGTGGTTACACGGAAGAGTTTACTGTTAAGGTCAGCTCATGTAATACCATTCCGGCTCATATTTTTATTTTACAATCTCTATTACTTAATACGTTATCACGCCCAGCTAGTTATTTTTCTTATTGACTCCTATTAGAATGAGTAATATAATAAATTATGCAAATATTGGCCGGGAACTTTTAACAAACAAATAGGGAAATGACGACAAAATCTACATTAGGATGCGTTCGGTAGGACTGTCCATGTACTTTGACTACCGATGATATCCAAGATGAACCTATGTACTTTCATATACTCGTAGAGGTTTAAATATCACTGGCTGATAATATCGAACATACCCAAAAAAGAAAAATATGCGCTGGCAGCTTCTTTCTTTTTTTTTTATTAAATAATTTTACGGCTCTGTCCACTTTAACTATTTCACACATTGTTCATGTCATTAGCATTTATAACACCAAACAACACCAATTTCATATTATAAAGTCCACTAAAATCAATTTGTAAAATAATTTAAAGCAAACCCCAACCGAACCCCTTAAGAATCTCCTTACCCAAGACTTTCCCATACAAACGTAGTCTACGTTTTATTTCGAAACGACATGTCAGATTTCGGTAAAAATTTGTAACTTTAAAGAAATTGCATATATCTAGGGTTATAATTGGTTTTCACAGTCAAAGTATGAACTTGAAAGAAAATATAAGGGTATAAAAGCTCTCCATACTAATGGTCAAAAATTATATAATGCACTATATTCTCTTTCAAGGTCATATTTTGACTGTGAAAACCAATTATAACCCTAGATATGTGCAATTTCTTTAAAGTTAAAAATTTTAACCGAAATCTGACATGTCGTTTCAAAATAAAACGTAGACTACGTTTGTATGGGAAACTCTAATTCCGTCTTGGGTAAGGGGACTCTTAACTTCCCGCCAAAAACTCCACAGCTCCTTTCTCTAGCTAGGTTTTTTTTAATTAAATAATTTTACGGCTCTGGATACAAGTCCTTTAGAGCCTATCTTTAATTTTGTTCTTTATTCCTAATCCTAACCTAACCTTACCAAATCCTAACAAGTTACAATCAAAGGGTGGTGTAGGCCTTTGACTGCTTCAAGGGAGCTTCTGGCGACAAATCTATACGAGTCCACTGATTTTCATAGACGACTGAGTGGCGGACGACGCCCGAAGACCCGCAAAACAAATATCACTACAGATAATATGACTGTCCACTTCAACTATTTTACACATTGTTCATGAGCATGAGCATTTATAACACCAAACAACACCAATTTCATATTATAAAGTCCACTAAAATCAATTTTCAAAATAATTTAAAGCAAACCCCAATCGAACCCCTTGACTTCCCGCCAAAAACTCCCTCTAGCTAGGTTGTCACAAGAAGTTTCTTTTTTTATCGGGATGTCTGTGGATATTGTAGAATTTGACGTCATATGTTAAAAAGCGCGCACTACTTGCTATTTTTTAATATTTTTAATTTTTACACCATATACATGTTTTTAGTAGTAATTTTTTGCAGCTAGTTCTCTTTGAGAACCATCGATTAAAAATATAAAAAAATGTATGAATATTTTGGCGATCAGATCAGATAAAATGTACTTATTTCTTATTTTGAGTACTGTTGAAGTTTTCTTGCAATGTTATTTTATTTTATTTTATTTTATTTATTCAAGTACACTTGGAAATTTACAAACATACACTTAAAAAAAAATAAGGACAACATAGTACTTAGGTGCTACTTATTTCTAAAGAAATTTCTTCCAGTAGACCCGCGAGAGGAAATGGGAAAAAAGAGGTAATTGGCGTGTACCTACAATACAAAACTAAATAAATAAATAGACAAGATATATACCTACATAAACATACATAAATATACTTACATAAATACATAAATAAATATATATTCATAAAGCATATATACAATAAATACATATGTTAATATTTCTAAATATATTAGGATGATAAATACAGATAGTGGTCTTTTACTCGTTTCTTGAACGTCGTTATGGTTTTAGACTCTCGAATGCTCGGTGGTAGCTGATTCCATAGCCTAACTGCCTGCACGGAAAAGGAGTGAGTATAGGTAGTGGTGCTATGTGTTGGGAAATGAAGGATGGATTTACGGGCAGATCTACAAGGAGCGTCGGCAGAACGTGCGAAAGAAAACCGTTCACGCAAATAAGGCGGATATGAGGGATTGTACAGGACGTTGAAGAGGAGGCAAAGGATTCTAGTGTTCCGGCGAAGACGGATGGGGAGCCACTTGAGTTGTTTGCGAAAGTCAGAGACGTGGTCAAATTTCCTTAAGCCAAAGATAAAACGAATACACAAATTCTGCAAACGTTCAAGCTTAGTAAGAAGCTCTTCTGTAGCGTCAAGGAAACAGGCATCAGCATAGTCAAGAAGTGGGAGTAATAAGGAATGACAGAGAGAGACTTTAGTTTGAAATGGCAAGAAATTTTGAAGACATTTTAGAGAGTGAAGTGAATAATGTAACTTACGGCTAATTTCGGAAATATGAGCAGTCCAACTTAAGGTTCTGTCCATAATAACCCCTAAGTTTTTAGCAGAATCAGTGTATGCTATTGGAGAGCCATCAAGATATAAAGGAGACAATGAACATAAGTCAATGGTTCTCTGATAATAACTACTACCAATAAGCATAGCCTGAGACTTTTTGGGATTAACTTTAAGACCAAAAGACTGGGCCCACTCGCTGACCTGGCGCAAGTCATCGTTTATAGCAGCAATAGCTGCATCTAAATCAGATACAGGGAAATGCCTGTAAAGCTGAAGGTCGTCTGCGTAGAGATGAAAGTTACAGGAAAGAAGAAAAGTGACAGAATTTATAAATATTGAGAAGAGCAACGGAGAAAGGACACCGCCCTGAGGAACACCCGCACTGAGATCACACCATTCAGAAAGAGACTCACCGAAGCGAACACACTGCGAGAGGCCTCGAAGGTATGAATCAAACCACGTTAAGGCAGACGAAGAGACGTTAATAGATTGAAGGATCCCAAGAAGGATATCGAAGTCAACAGAATTAAAGGCACTACTAAAGTCAAGAAGAACAAGGAGTGTTAGAGATTTGCAATCAATAGCCCAGCGGATATCATCTGTAACTTTGAGCAAAGCAGTCACCGTACTGTGAACTGCTCGAAAGCCAGATTGAAATGAACTAAGGATATTGTTAGATGATAAAAAAGTTGACAGTTGGTTATGGGAAATTAGCTCAAGAATTTTTGAGAGATAGGGCAAAATAGAAATGGGTCTAAGGTCAGAAACAGAATGTTTAAGGTTTACTTATAAAATATTTGTAAGGGTACTTTATCACTGAATAAAGAATAATTTTTCTATTCTATTTGGTTCTATTCTTTGAGTAATTCAAAAATTGCGACTTTTTTAAATATTGTTATTTGAGTAAATATCTGGAAATGGTTTTGGGTTTAGTCAACCAGTGATTTACAAATCCGACTTTAGTGCAACCATATGTTGCGGCAAGCGCGGGTCCAGGAGGGGTGTGGTTCATGGGCATCATTCCATTAATCAAATTCTATTTTTATTTTGTTAACTAGTGTTCTTTGGCGATTCTGTATACAAAAACTAGCGTGACGAGCTCGATATGAAACGTGCACAAAACGAGGTTCTCTAAAAATTAAAGCTTGCTAGATCGATATTTCATTAAAAACATTGGAGAGCAGTTTACGAACTCCTCAATATAAATGAGTCGAGTAATGAGAATGAGGGAGAGTCTGGTATATTGTACTGCATGATAAATTGTACCACCTAAATATTTCCTACCAAACGTCATTATTTTTATTTCCTGGCAACACATAACTAAGCGCTGACAGCGCCACCTACTACTTTTGTTTTTGTGATGGCGTCCGACAAGAAAATAAAAACGTTTTTGGGTGTGTTTGATACAATTATTGAAGGACGAGCCTAAGGTCATACATCAAGGAAAAGGTAATTGAGAATTCTATTATATTTTTTCATTGAACAGTTATTTATTTACCTCTTAAATTATAACGTAATGATCGTATTCGATTTTGAGGTTATTTTGTTACAAACACATGTTTTTGAAATCACCTTGTTCGATAAAATGTACCACCAATTGTTTTCTTAATTGTACTGGTACAATTTACCAAACCAAATACATTCAGACAGGTTTTTTTTTTAGATGGAGGGTAATCAAACAAAATATTATAAATGGAATAAAGAAGACTTGGAGAGGGCTTTATCAGCCTTAGAAAAGAAGGAGATGAGTTTAAACAAAATATCTGAAACTTATTCTATTTCAAAACCGACTATTTTGCGCCATGCTAGAAAACAAAATAAGTTTGCCAACGATATATCTTTACTTAAAGGGAGACCCACTACTTAATTTTTAACATACTCGACTTAGAAAGGAATATGTTTGGATTGACTATCAGTGACGCCAGGAAACTCGCAAACTCTCGCTCTAAAACTAAGCTCTAAAAATCTAATACTAACAACTAATAAAAAACATAAAACACAACTAAAATAACGTAAATGAAAGTCCCTAAATAATTTGATCTCAAAAAAAAATAATCAAACTTAATAAATAATAACTACATAATTATTATAATAACAACTCTAAGTAAAAATTATTCGTTTGCTTGAAGCTTATTATATAACTTTTTAAGAAAGTATTTATGTTTGCTAAATGTTGAAAACTGTTAAGTTTTTGATAGCTTATCATGAATGTTATATATTGGGGAAATGTTGATTTATTTTGTAAAACTTTTTCTTTATTACATCATTAAAATACTATCGTAAATTAATTGTGTATTATTTAAAACATTTCATTGAGTTATTATTCATTTATCATTACAGAACATCCCTTAATTTTTTCTGGTACAATTTACCAGACCAGTGGTACAATTAAACCAACCAGTCAGCTAAATTGTACCAATGGAAAGCTTTTGGAAAAACGCTTATTTTAAAAAACCGGTTAAGAGTATGATGTATGATGTATAAGATGAAGGGTTTAATGATCTAGGTAATATAGTAAAATGGTTTGTTTTCATTTACATAGAACCAAGATATTTCGCTGAAGCTGAAAACTGTAAAAAACGGCATATTTTGCCCTCCTAAAGAAAGTCTGCATCTGGTACTGTTGGCTAATGTATCACCGCACCGGGTTTAACCTATGCTAGCTATGCCACTGGGAGGAGGCTATCAATTCGATCCATGTATTTTTTATAAATATGATCAAATGAGACAACACCTTTCCCATAGTGTCCAACTTCAATTTTCAACCAAATTCGACTATATCATCATTATGTAGCATTCAATGTTGCTTGACAGTCATGATGACACTGCAACGCGTGCACGTAGGTGTATTGTGTCGCTTTTGGAATAAATATCCAGTTACTAAAGCTTTGATTAGCCTGAGCAGGTCTAAATACACGTTGCTTTTGGGAAATACAACTGTAAATGTACGCCTTAATGGAATAGAACAACAGAACCTGACTGTAGCTTTCATTTCCGAACCAAAGAGCTGCATGTCCTTTGAAAATGTTCCGAACAGAGGCGAAATTTGACGTAATGTCCTTTCGGATGTTCTGGGAAACCTGAATAATAGGGCTTATGGGAAAGTCCCCATATTCCGCTACTGTTCAGAAATTTGAAACGGGAAATGTTGAAATTCTGAGTTAGGATGTATGTGACCAAAAAGCGATGCGAGCTTAGTTATTCGAGTCTAATTGGACTTGTACAAGTCTACTTCGAGTTTGTATACATTTTTTTTATGTTATAGGGCGGCAAACGAACAAGTGGGTCACCTGATGGTAAGTGATCACCACTGTCCATGGACAACTGCAACACCAGGGGTGTAAAAAGAGCGTTACCGGCCTTTCAGGAAGATACATATGCGTGTTTGACGATAACTCGTATATCTTCTATATATATAAAAGAAGAAACTGACTGGCTGACATATTGACTGATCGATCAACGTACAGCTGAAACCGCTGGTTCTATAATCATGAAATTTTGCACAAGCGTTCCCTAAGAAGGGATTTTTGGAAATTTATCCTCGAAGGGGTTAAAACGAGGGTTGAAAGTTTGTGTGAAGATTGGCCAATTTTGAAGTTACAAACGTAAAAAAATACATGTGAGCTCATGGTTAAAAGCATAGGTTTTTCGTATCAGTATTTAAATAAAATTGTTAGAAAGATAGAATAGAGAATGAAAGTTTGTACAAAATTTTATAATATTTTTTTTAATTTAACCTTGTGGGCTACGCCGTAGGCATCAGCTAGTTTTTGATAAGAACATAATGAAGTTTGGTAGGCGACCAAAATAAAAGTTCAAGCACTTAAACATTATTAAACTACAATTATGCAGCTAACTCACGTAAAACTTCAGACACTAGCCAACATATTTTGACCTCATCTGAGCCACAGCGGCGACACTCCCTGTACGTGAGAGTTCGAACGCCGGTGACCTTGAGCTCGGAGCTCGTAACGATGGTTGATACCGAACCGAAATGGAGTATTGTGCGGTGCGTGAGAGAGACGCGAACTAGGTACTACCAGCCCTCGGCCAAAGCAGTCAGCGATAGCTCGTTTCACGCATAGCCGCAAGCTTTGTTTTTTCTATCAATTGCATAAAAAGTCTGCATTTCATAAATTGGTAGCATACCTATGAACAATAATTCTTTAGAATTGTAAGTTATCCCGAAAAATTATTCCACGCGATATGTACCGCGGCGATCGGGGCTTAAAATACGAACAGCGCGGCGCGACAGTTCGCCGTGACACTCGAGTCGTTCGGTTGCGTCGCAAGAAGTTTCCTTTGAGAATATTGCTGTGATTTTGCGATATTCGATTCATTAAAGATGCCGTCATGTGTTGTGAAGTGGTGTAGCAACCATACAGATATGAAAATTAGTTATTAAAAAAAAAGTTACACGTAAACAAGGTTATTTATTTTAGCGTAGCGTACTGCATATTAGGTACCATCCGCACGTTGTATCTCACCGCTCATTGCGTTGACTGCCCCACCCGACCGACGACGACGCGTGACCTTGTCGCGACCAATCGCATGCATCTTTGTCTATGTGTGCGTTCGAGTGTTTCATTGTAATTACTGTTCGTTTGTTTGCGTAAATGGAATCAGAACCGAAGCGGTGAATGTAGGAGCGTTAGGTTTCTAGAGAATTATATTTCGATGTAGCATACCCACTATATCATTCAGTTCGCTCGCTAAAAATAAAATAAAACTAACATTATTATTTTAAATGTAAGTATTTATTTACAAAGGTTTAAAACACTATTGGAAAGTGTTTCGAAACTATCGGAAATTCTTTAAGTAGGTACTTATCGGCGCCACTTAAACCTGCTGAAGTTTTCCTAGAAGCTTTCATAGTCGTCAGTAATTTTTTCAATAAATATTAAACAGGTTATTTTTATCGAAGATGTATCTTTCAATACGTTAGTACTAATCACGTCTTTATTAAGCTGTCGTGGCCAAGTGGTTTAGACCTGGCTGTGTATGTGAGGCATGAATTTAATTCTCGCTAGGTGCGAATTGTACCTCTGAGTTTGTACTCTTCTTCTTCTTCTGCCTTATCTTTATCCCACTTTTTATGTGGGATCGGCACAGCATGTCAGTTTTTTCCATCTTGCTCTATCTCCAATCAATTTGTCCGTCACTCCACTCCCTTCCTACCATGTACAGTAATTTTTTAGGGTTCCGTACAAAAAATGAAAAAACGGAACCCTTATAGGATCACTCGTGCGTCTTTCTGTCCGTCCGTCTGTCACAGCCAATTTTCTCCGAATCTACTAGACCGAATCAGGTGAAATTTGGTAGGATGGTGTAATCCTATGACCCAAATACATATGTGCAAAGTGATTAAATATTATTTTAAAATAAGGGTCATTTTCGGGGGAAAAATAAGGAAGTAAAAAAAAAGTTTTGCAAAACACATTCCAAAATCACACCTGACGACGCTCCAAAATCTCTTTTTCTTAACAAATCCTAAAAAAGTCTAGTAGGTTTATTGGGATTATTAATATTCTCATTTGAACGACTTACGTCACAGCCAACCGGTAGATCTATTGGGTCTAAAATTATTTTATTAAAACTAACCGAGATAAATCCACAATGGATTAATTAAAAAAGGTTGACTCACGTGATATAGTCGGAAAATTCCCAGTTGTCCTTCTGGTAGGACAAACTTGGTAGGACTACTGGGACTAGCTCCATTAAATTACAAAGTTATTTTTTGTTTTTCATTTAAGGCCGTACGTGAATTTTCCGGGGTCTAGTGCTTCCCCCATTTAAAATAAATCATTTTAAAGAAAACGGAGACATCATTTAAAATTTGGCTACTACTAAGTCCTAGTAATTAAGTGGCCTAAGTAAATGGCCAACTCTGGTGTCAGATCTTTCAAGCTGCCAAAAGGCATCACCATAGTTTGACGACTGCCATAGACACACAAAAAACAAACAAACCAAGTTTAAGACGTTTACACAAGTTTACAGAGCGGTAACTAGTTGCCTTTAGACAGTATCTGGTCTGAGGTGTACTGGCATTCTAAGGCCGGCGTCACACTGACCTAAATACTTCGTTTTTCTAAAGTAAAATAAATTGAGATTGATGCATCAAAACAAGCTTTTCCTGTTATAACTCTAGGACAGCTGTGAAGTTTAAAACATTTTGATCAAAATTGTCAAACAACCATTAGATAAAACGTTCGTACACACGTGTCCGTATGTGAGTAGTACTTAGGGCTACCGTAGATCGACTCTTTTTATCCGACTTACTTATTCTGTCTGTCACTATTGTATAGCATTTTTTAAGCTATATCAGAATCATATATAACGACAAGCTTTATTTCATGTCTATTATATTATACCGATTTGCGTGGGACACTCAGGAACGTCATCTCGAGGGAGGGGGTGAGCTTCCGTTCTGTACGTTAGTACATATAATAATTCTGTTATTCTAGTGTAATAATGACAGCTCATTTATTGACAAATACAAATGATCTTACACTTGATAGCACTTAATTTTAGACCATATTTTTCAAGAAGGCATATTTCTAGTGTGTGTGTGTGTGCAATAAACATAAAATAAATAAAAATTGCGTGTGCAATAAACTAAGCTAAATCTATAAATAAAAATGAATTGCTGTTCGTTAGTCTGCTTAAAACTCGAGAACGGCTGAACCGATTTGGCTAATTTTGGTCTTGAAAGATTCATGAAAGTCCAGGGAAGGTTTAAACGGTGAGAAATTATGGAAAAGGGAACGGGAAAGGGCGAAACGAAGTTCGCCGGGTCAGCTAGTAAAGAAATAAAAATTGCTACTAATGTTGGTATTAAATTCAGAATGATCACTACAAAAAAGAAATCTTTTCATGTAGTAAGCACATTGCACAAATCGGACACTAATTAAATAAAAAAAATATTCATTTAATCATTTCAAAATATCAATTTCAGATTTTGAAATGATCAAATGACTCCTACACGTAATTAGCATGAAAAAGTTTCGGTTGAGGCATGAAATGTTGTCCTAGTGTCCAATTTGTATTTGAAAACGTAATGAGATGTCATGTGTCGCTTATAGGGAAAATTTTGCGTATAGATCTTAATTACTTAAGACCGTACATTCAGACTGTGTGAGTCCAACTTAAGACTTGAAGTAGGTTTACTTTCAGACTTGCATGTAAGTTTTTAGAAGTTTGTGGAACTTAAACTGCAATCGGGCTTTGGAGATCTTTGAGACTAGTTCTGAAATAGTTTCCGTAAATAGGACACTACAAAACAAAACTATTCTTAATAAGTAAAGAATAAATCTGTCATGAACAATTTTTTTATGGCATTTGAGTTTTTAATATTTGAATGTGAAATGTTGAAAAACCTTCATGGGGTTGACAGAGCCTAGCTGTAAACCAAAAACCCACGTTTAACCCATGGTAGGCGTTAATGTTTATTAGGTAACTAAAAAAATTACAATATTTTGCTGCCGGAGCCTCCTTTTTAGCAAATAATATGCTTGTGCCAGGATACTCCGCTCTTTCCTATCTCTAACTTTTTATATTAATAGTTAACCAAGTGGGCGTGTGTGTGTGTTAGATGAAAGATAAATAAATGTGTATTTATGCACGTATGAAGTGAGTGTGTTTAGGGGATGTCTATGTGTGTGTCTATTTAGGGGAGTTATTGATAAATATTTCCAATTCATCATAAGTTTTACTTTTTAGCCAATTAATTACGGTAGTCTTGCACTCATAATATGTTTTTTATATATATATGTAGAATATTGTCAATTTTGTTATATACGGAAATTATTTATGAGTATTTAGTAAATTTATGTATATGTTACGGTAAATCTGATAAATTGAAAATTATTAATAATTTCACAACATTATTAATAATAACCTCTTGTTTTGTTAAATGTAAATAATCAATAGAAATTAATTACTTTTAGTAGTAATTATTGATAATTCACTATAAATATAGGTAAAAGTGATAAAATAAAATAAAACCCAAAGTTTTTTGTCCACCAGGTATTTATTTATAATAATACCACACAGTCTTACAATTGTCCTATAATCAAAAATCAACAATAAAATCCTATAGCGGCCGGCGACGGCTAGGAATGTTGTATTCATTTTACTAGGTTAGGGCAAACCTATAGGTTAGGTTAGGTTGGAACTGCGACCAACACACGCACGAGCCGAGCGAGCGTAGCGAGCGTGCCGCGGCAGCAGCCGCCGAGTGCTAGAAAACACGGAGCCAACTGAAAAAATTAACAAAAATTATTACATTTATCGGTACTAACGTAAAATTATTAAAATGTGATTAATTTATCACTTTTACCTCTATTTTCGGTAATTATTAATAATGATACTCAATTAATTTTCAATTAATCACTCTTACCGTAACATATATACATATGGTCATGATTTATATGCTCACTCATTCCCTCGATTTACTCCTATGGTATGCGCGAAAAGAAGTGTTATCTTTATTTTTTCTTTTCTCCCATTTCCGGAGAATTCGGTTGTTATCAACTTTTCCTAATAAAAAAAATATTCCACTTTAGTTCGTGTTTTTTCCTTAGCGCCGATTCAAATTGGAGGGGCAGTCTGGCAGAGCTCTGTGACTGTCAAACCATTTTTACCTTTATTTCTAGATACAAAATGCATAGAATAGCTTGAAAAGGACTTGGCCGCTAGAGGACGTACAGCGCCGAGCTGTTGGCGGCCTCGAGACTTGCTTTTCTCAATAAAGGTGTATTAAGTCCCACTCTAAAGTGGCGCCGGTGCCTCAATAGGCTTGATGACGCAAAAATATGTTTGGCGTACGAGTTAAATTGTTAGAAAATATTGTACAAGTATTTTTATATTTTCTCTAAAAAAATTACGTCACGGCTTGGTACGGTTTTTACATAGGAGTGACGTCACAGGCCCCCAGTCTGGAACTTAGATGCTCCATATCTTAGTGAATTTTTATTATTTTGATAAACTGAAAAATATACAGGCTCACTTTTTATCCAACGGCAACATTTTTGAAGCAAGTTGATGAGCAAGTCCATGATACTGAACTACTTATATAAAAAAGTTATTAAAAATCGATAAAAATTTTTCGTCCTCCCATACAAATCAACGCTCAGCTAAACGGATTTCATATGGAAGGACGAAAACATTTTTATTGATGTTTAAAAACTTTTTTTATAGAAAGTAATTCAGTATCATGGAGTAAACATGCTCCAAAAATTTTGCCTGTGGATAAAAAGTCACCCTGTACAACTTTTCTGACCCTGTCATCACCCTATTCTACAGACGGAGCACGCCAAATAAAAAGACAATTTGAAAAACCACTCTCAGTGAAATAGAATTGAAACTTCAAAGCATTGAGATACTATCTTCAAAGCAAATATTTTCAACGAATGCGCCTCAAAAGTATCTAACCGGTGAAACTAAAACAAACCGAACTCGTTTTTACGTATGCTGTTAAAATGGTTTTTTTTGTGTTTTTCCCCCACTTTTCCAACAGTTTCGGTTAGGCCCGCTTTCATTTTACCTGTAAAACTTTAGTAGCACGTATTTGTAAACATTTCACACACAATTCATTTAAGGCCGTACCTGAATTTTCCGGGGTACAGTGCTGCCCCCATTTAAAATAAATAATTTCAAAGAAAACGGATACATTATTTAAAATTTTTTTACTACCAAGTGCTAGATAACCCTTCAAAGTATTTTATGAACTACTGTTTACAGTTTATAATGAGAACGTTAAGCTTTACTACGCACATTTGCCAAAAGTGGCCGTTTTTCGCAAATGTGCGTAGTAAAGCTCAACGTTCTCACTTTAAACTGTAAACAGTAGTTCATAAAATACTTTGAAAGGTTATCTAGGACTTGGTAGTAGCAAAATTTTAACTGGCTGGACCCCGGAAAAATCAGGTACGGCCTTATTGTGCTTAATCGGGTCCAGTCTTACAACAGAATTTTAAAGCAAGTGTTCTAAACTGGAGCTAAAATTTTGCATACATACGAGTATGTAAGTAAATGAGATGGCAAAGTCATATATGATGTCCTAGATTTGTCTGCTAATGGATCCGAAAGGTATGAAACAATTTAATGAAAACTTATTTGGACTTATTTGCCAGCCTCTTGGGTACCCGACCCTGCGAGCGCAGCGATTTGGGTTCCATTTTTTATATTATTTAATGTTATTTAAGTATTTTTATTTTGTTTAGTTTCATATACGTATGTAATTATAGATTAATTTTTGTTCAATGTTGTTTAAAAAAACTTTATTTGGTTTTTCTTGATTGTATTTTGCTCCCACAATAAAAGCTAGTACCTAACCTACTTATAAAAAATATTTTTTGTTAAACTTTTTTACAATCTTTTATTTAGTTTTTCTTGTCCTGTTGTCCGTGTGTCCGTAATCAAATCTTGTAAGCCAAATTAGACCCACTTTCCATTATTCGATTGAACTGAAACTTCACATTATTATGTATGTTGGGTGACAATGCAAAATTATGGTACCAATGACCTGATCTCATGATGAAGCCTGAAGGTGGCCACGGCATCTCTGTGATCAAACAACTTAAACCCACCGAGTTTGGGCTTAATTGATTCGTCTTGAGAAGCACTTTAAACTTTTTAGTTAATTGTCTTAGATAAAATCTTGTTTTTAAACCTATTTTTTAAATAATTACTTGTTTTCTATATTCTACATTAAAGGTCAATACAATACAATTCAATACCTACCCTTTATTGCACAAAAGAAAAATACAGGACACACACACATTCATTCATTTTTGAAGACCTATCCATAGATACATTTCAGTTCTAAGTATGGGGAACGCCCAAAGTTTATTGTTTTTTTTTCTATTTTTGTGTAAAAATCTTAATGCGGTTCACAGAATACATCTACTCGTAGTTACCAAGTTTCAACAGTATAGTTCTTATAGTTTCGGAAAAAGTGGCTGTGACATACGGACGGACAGACATGACGAATCCATAAGTTCATATAATAAAAATAATAAAATAATAATAAATAAGGGTTCCGTTTTTTGCCATTTAGCTACGGAACCCTAAAAATACATATTCTGTTATATTTATATATCGTTTCATAATTAAAACAAAGTTATATAATTTAAAGTAAATTTGAATGTGCTAATCGTTTAAAATTTGCTTTTATCAGTATCACGGTACCACCTGTGGGTTGCCCGGTAGAATAAGAATAAGTATTTTTACGGTCTACTCACGGATTTGTGTTCTTTTCTGATTAGCAGATTTCAATATTGTGCAAAATCAAGCTGTACATTGCGATACATCGCTCAGTTTTCATGGAACCGAGCAAATGCGATATAGGACGTGACACCGGACATTGGCAACTCGGGTGAATGCAATTTGGTTTGGCGCTTCCACATATCCGCTCCGGGATCCGAATATCATTTCACCCCTCGCACAAGTTGAACGATTGGCCGATTCGAGTTTTGCGGATGGTAGAAAGATATGTAATAATTATTGACTTTTCAATAAATATTTATTTTGGTCTGTGTAGTCCACGGCGTATCTACAACCTGCTTTTTGTCGGGAACAGCCACGTTAACTGAATTTAACAAAGGAAGCAAGCGACAAATAGACTAGTTTAATAAAGACCTCAATCGCATTACCTCCCTGTTTCATCACCACATTGGCGAGCCGACATGCAAAGGCTCAGTTCAATTGACTTTCATAAAATACAGGGTGACTTTTTAAACACCACCATTCCATGTCCGATGAATCACATTTTATTCACATCAAATTTTTTGTGGTGCTGGCAATACCATCTTCACAATAAGGGAACACGGGGCCCGTGCCCAGGGCCCCCATTCTCAGGGGGCCCCGAAGGACCGACAATTTCTCTCACACATTTATTCTCAAAACATTTTTGTCGGGCACATTACACTTTTTTCACAAATCAGTAATCTTATCAGAAGGTATTTACAAGGCATATACTATACCATTAGGTACCTATATTACATCGATGACTGCGCTATTCCTACTGTACTAATTAATAATATTTCCATACGCATCCTACCTAATTTACTAAGTACACCATCTAGCGATCACTCACGCAATCACTCCGATTCCAAGGGCCCCAGACTAGTTTATGAAGGCCTTGGGTGCCAGGTTAAATGTTGAGATTCTTATAAATAAATTTCAGGATTCTCTACAGAAATTAGCACCCATTTAGATCTGAATACGGATGAAGACTTAAACAATATTGTATATGTATTTTTTAATTTCGCTGATTAGCAAATAATGATGAAGATACAGCGCATTTAAACGCATGACGCCACGATCTAGTACGATTTTTACTTCAACATAAAGAGCGTTCATTGCCCCCACTCCGAAATTCGATGCGTTGTATCTTTATGATTTTTTATTACTTTGATAAACCGAAACATATGGTGGACCAATATTTTTGATAGATAACCTAACTTAAGACGGACTAATAAAATCATATTTTTTATACCCAATCCACACCCCTATTCTTTTGTCGGTGAAGTCGACAACCACACCATAAAATAATATTGAACTTGGCTCCCATTTTGACATTAATGATTTTGGTGGGATGAAATTTACAAGAAAAAGCTAGAAAGCGCGTCCCGGGCTCCGCTAAAGAGGCAACCGGGAACGCTACGAAGATGAACTTTGTTAAGGCCGTACCTGAATTTTCCGGGGTCCAGTGCTGCCCCCATTTAAAATAAATCATTTCAAAGAAAATGGAGACATTATTTAAAATTTTGCAACTACCAAGTCGTTCATAAAATACTTTGAAGAGTTATCTAGGACTTGGTAGTTGCAAAATTTTAAATAATGTCTCCGTTTTCTTTGAAATGATTTATTTTAAATGGGGGCAGCACTGGACCCCGGAAAATTCAGGTAAGGCCTTAAACTAAACTATCAAAACACTAATTTACCTATTACATTTTTTTATTAAGTTTCACCTGTCCCGTTGTCTGTGTCCGTAATCAAATCTTGCAAGCTAAATTAGACCCACTTCCCAGTATTCGATTGAGCTGAAACTTCACATACTTATGTAAGTTGGGTGACAATAGAATATTATGGTACAGAGGAAAGACAAGTGCAACAGGTATCTGATTAACCGTCTGTACCAATGACCTGATCTTATGATGAAGCTGGAAGGTAGCCATAGCATCTCTGTGATAAACAACATACCTAACCCCACTGAGTTCATGCTCAACTGATTCGTCTTAAGGAGCACTTTCCTGGGCTTGTTTTTAAAATTATTTTTAAATAAGACTTGTATGTGATATCGCTTGTTTCATGAAACATGTTTTGGCAGTGAAACGCAAACCGCGAAATGTCACCGTTCACCGCAAACCTTTTTGTTCATGGGTTTTAAACCAAAATCTTCACGATATCAACATATAGCTGCATATCTGCGTTGCAATGTCAAGCAACATTGACACAACGCTATGGAGTATTGAAAACGCGTCATCCTCATCATTATTATAATTTTTAGCCCATATCAACTCGTAGCTAACGTTACTCTTTTCGCGCTATTTTCCACTTTACTATAGAATCCGACCATCAGGCCTGAGATTTCTCCCAACCTTTCTGTTTTCCTGTCTCCGCCACCACTCCATTACTGGTGTAAAAAAGTAAGAAAGAAATAAAAAAGTCACTAGAAATGCTGTACGGTCCCTCTAAACGTGCTCTAAACCGTAAGATTTTTTTTTATTCATAAGAAATGTTATACGGTCTATTGGATCGGGAATGAGGATTTTTGTATTGAATTGTATTGTTATGTCTTTCATTTAAGAAAAATTTGTTATAAGAGGCGACTAAAGGAACAAGCAGAAACATCTAGTGCTTCTACTGCATTCCCAAGGAGAGTTAACGTCGGACGTCAGCCGGTTGTAAAACTTTTTAGACAAATGCATTATCAAAGAGGTTGGACGTCAGGCAAGCCGCAAAAAGTCTTTGGTATCCTTGGATAACTTGACATGCATATTATATTTGGAGAAAAAAAAGGGAAAAGCGCCCCCGGGCTCCGAAGCAGCACCGCTGAGGATGCAACGATGACGAAATGGGCCTGTGAAAAAACCGCTGTTATACAAACTAGCGTTGTAATAAATTTAAATAAACATACGAAATCGCATACGAGTAAGTACGTCCATCCAACCGCTGCTATTTGTGTGGGACATGAAAAGAAAATGGATCGTGAATTTCACATTTACAATATTGGTTTTGAATAACACCAACACTCTTTATAGTTTATTTCACGTTAAATTTAATTGAAAACGTATTGAAATTGTAACGTGAATTTATTAATAAATTACAAAGCAATAAATATGATTGAATGAAATTTCAATTGAAATTGCAGCTGCAATTTTTACACGATCATCATCCAAGCGTATTCCCGGTTGCATCGTCAGCGGTTACGCTTCTGAGCCCGGGGTCCGCTATCTAACCTAGGTGAATTGACGAGGTTACTGGTTTTTACACAGAGCGACTGCCGTCTGACCTCCGCAACCCAAAGAGTAGACCAAAACCAATCCTAGGATAGGTACAAAGTCTAGATGGCGTTCGGGACCAACAGCTTTACGTGCCTTACGAAGCACGGAATCATCTTTCTTTTCGGATAATCAGGTGATTCAAGCCTGCAATATCCTAACCAGACTGGAAACAACTTTTCACAAAGTATGCTTCCCAGTGGGATTTGAACCCATGACCTCCGGATCACAAGGCAGACGCCTTGACCACTGGACCACGGAGGCAGTTAAATGCAATTATTACATAATGCTCGTGTTTATTCTAGTCTCTCATGCATCCAAGGGACAACAACAAAATGAAGTTGTTATATTCTAGGTCTTGGGGGTCTGGGTGATGGGAAGCCAGTGTATGGTGTTGGTGGGAATCGCTGACAGATGCGGGGTGATAGCAGCTTTACCCGAAAAAGCCAGTGAAAACCATTTGCTGTTTTCGTAGCAGAAGACTATACTTATAGCAAAGATCTAGCCAGTCCGAGATCTCCACGTTCTCGCGGTCCACCATGGGACTGGCTGTGACCGCGCGACTGCTACCATGAGTTACAGCCCAGCTGAGGAGACAGGGCAAAAGGCGACTATTCTGCGCAGAATTTTACACTAGGGAGGATACACGCCAAGAAACCGAGCGTATTCGTTAGCTCTGAAGGGCCAGACCCAATAACAGACTAGGGCGCAGTGGACTAATGCTTGTCTGTCGTTTGTCTGAAATGCTTGATTCCTGAAACTGAAACCAGACCGATTCTTTACCGATGACTTTTGGATTTAAACAACGACAGACCTGGAGTCTGGAGAGTCTTTGTGGACGGCCTCTGCCACATATTTGGGACATAGGACCATAAGTAATATTCTAGGTCGGAGACCACACGGCCTATTTATAAATATCATTATACTAGTTACAGCGAGTTTTAAATCTCTAAAACTTCTCGACCTGTATCGGGTGTTTATCTATATATATGTGTGTATATATATATATATATATATATATATATATATACACACACACATATATATATATATATATATATATATATATATATAATATATATATTTATCATAACGTAACATAAAAAAGATTTTTAATAACTTTTTTTATAGAAAGTCCAATTTTCAAAATTTTAGCAGCTGGATAAAAGTCAGCCTGTATAACTTTTTTCTTTTCACCCTATAAACGACCAAGACCTAACACCAAAGTTTGTTACAGGCAAACCTCCTGACTTCGTCGCCTTTGGCATCAGCATCGGCATGACTATCGTCCTCGTGGCTGGGGTGAAGAAGTCCCTTTTTTTCACCAACGTCCTGAATGCGATCAACCTTAGCGTCTGGGTGTTTATCATTACTGCTGGCTTGTTCTACTTGGACGTGTCTAATTGGACGGATCATAAGGGATTCTTACCATACGGATGGAGCGGGGTAAGTCAATCTTATCATCTTTGATTATTCTCCTGTCTCTCTTTCTCTCTCTCCTCGACGCGTAGCCGGTTGAAGTGCGCTGCGTTGGAGCAAGTTTGCTCGGGTAACATTTTAGTTTATTACTGTAGGTATGCTATAAACGGGTAACTTACGTCAAAAACAGCTACTGGCCGCCATGTTTCGACCTCATCCAGAGGTCCTCATCAGGGTGAATGTGATACGCGACGCCCACACGAAGACGTCCTGAGTCAACTCAGTGTGATTCGGGACGTCTTCGTCCGGATGAGGTCGAAACAATCGGCCAGGAGCTGACTTTTGAGGTAAGTTTATAGCATATAGTAATATCTGTGTATCTGTGTATTTTTTTACCAAAAAAAACATCTTAGTTGTAATGATAAATTAGAGTAAAAAACTTGATAACAATCCAAGGTACCTTAGAGTCTTGTAGTCGTGATTAACTAGACGCTGTATTAAATATTCTGGTCGTGTAAATGGAGCAGGGTAAGTACTAAGCTTAGTAATAAGGATCTAGGAGCTGTGTAAGAGATGGTACTTTATCGTAAGCCAGGGGAAAAATGGCACTCATGATAGTATGAAAAAAATCTACTGCAACAAATAACTGTAAACAAACAATATAAAGAGATGTGCAGTACGGAACGAAATTATTTACTACTTTTTTAAGGGTACTAATCGTCATTCGTCATAGTAACATTTTATCGTTATATTTTTTAAAGAATGCTTTCACGCTCCTGAATAATAATCCTTGGGGGAGGCCTATGTCCAGCAGTGGACTTCCTGTGGCTGATATTATGATGATGATGATGACGCTCCTGAATACGTGGTTTTCATTTCTTTATTTCTAACTAGTTTCAATAGGTCCTTTGATTGCTACACGGGAGCTTTGGCGACCAATCTATACGAGTCCACTGGTATTCATAGCCGATTGAGTGGCGGACGACGCCTAATCTCGCCCACCACAGTCCGCTCAACAAATATCACTTTAGGTATACACTACAGCAGTACTACGACTGTCCACTATAACTATTTTTGGTTATAGACATTTATTCTCATATAAGAATCTACAAATTTACTGGTTCAAAATTCTGTCAGTGATCTCGAACGCGCGAGGCTTCTTGCTCTCACTCCCCTCCGCCAACCTCGGAACACTTTTCGACAATAGCAGCTTCCGAATTGTAGTTGGGCTTAGACTGGTTGATGGTATTGTCGAAAGCCACCTTTGTTCATGTGGTAGCGTCGTCGACAAGAAGGGACTCTACGGTCTGCACTGCCAACGCAGTGCCGGCGGATTTTCGCGCCACTGCTCTATTAACAATATGGTTAAAAGGGCGCTTGCCACCATCGACATCCCTAATGTGTTAGAACCTGTAGGCACAGAATACAGTAAGAGTAAACAGAAGGGACTCTTCTAAGGTACGCGCAATATACGTCCCCGTTCCCCGCACCCGCACCTCTCCCCCGGTTCTTGACGGCCAACGTGAGAAATCGAGGCGAAAACGGGGGTGAGGTGCGGGGACGGGGAACGGGGACGCCTGGGTGACGCATATTGCGCGTACCTTAGGAGTTTCCGGCCTGTGCTGTAGGGGTAACTCGCGATGATGGCAAGCGTCCAGATGGATTAACCCTTGGGAGCGAGGGAGGGCACTCGTGTGGGACGCGACATGCGTCGACACGGTTGCCCCTTCTCGCCTCGGAGCCACAGTGTTAAGGGCTGGAGCCGCGGCAGCGGCCGCAGAAGACGCCAAGCGGCACAAATACCTAGGCTGTTTGATAAGTACCCGTTTATGAAAAAAAAAAACATTTTTTTTTGTATATATGCATTTATTTTTCTACGTAGTCACCTTTTAACTCTATACATTTGTTCCACCTATACTCAAGCTTCAATAAACCATCCAAAAAGTATGATTTTGGAAAGTCATTAAAATAGGCCTCTGTGGCAGCAATGCCTTCGTCATTTGATCCAAATCGCTTGCCACCGAGCCATTTTTTTAGGTTGGGAAACAAAAAGAAATCGATGGGGCCAAATCTGGAGAATACGGGGGGTGAGACAATAGTTCGTAGCGTAACTGTGCTAATTTAGCCGTCACAACTCTGGACGAATGAGCCGGGGCGTTGTCGTGATGAAACAGTACTTTTTCTTTTTTAAATGGGGTCGTTTGTCCTTCAACACGGCGTCAAATTCATCCAATAAATTGGCATAGTACTGCCCTGTTATTGTTTTTCCCTTTTCTAAATAGTCAATATGTATAATACCCTGCGAATCCCAAAAAACGGTCGCTATGACCTTTCCAGCCGATGGGACGGTTTTTGCTTTCTTTGGAGCAGGTTCACCCGGTAAAATCCACTGCTTCGACTGCTCTTTCATTTCCGGGGTGTAGTGGTGGACCCACGTTTCGTCTACGGTCACGAAACGACGCAGAAACTCCTTCGAGTTACGTTTGAACACGGCCAAACACTGCTCCGAAGTAGTCAGTCGGTTCCGTTTTTGCTCCTCCGTGAGTATACCAATATCTGACGGTTGTCATAGGAGCACATTCATGGTAAACCGCTTGCATTCTTACTTTTATTTCATCACATGTTTTTCCTTCCAAAAATAAGAATCTAATTACAGACCGATACTGTTCTTTCTCCATTTTAACAATTTTAAGTTCACGCTTCACTGAATCGTTGTCAAATGAGAAAAAAAACAAAAGAATGCCATTTTTTTTTAATTTTCCCGCCTCTGAAAAATTGCTTAAAAAGGTGGTATACTTATTTGCGGCCAGTGATATTAATATATTTAGAAAACGGATACTTATCAACCAACCCTCGTATTCATCCTTATCTAATGAATATATTTTTGTTCCGCTTGGCGTCGAAACTTTTGATCCGGTCCAAGGTCCAAGTACAAAACAATTTATTAAAAAATTTACTCCACGGCTCGTCGACGCCGCTGGTGACAAAAGGGCTGGCTCATATCTCGCGCAGAGAATTGCAGTAGCCATTCAGCGCAGGAATGCAGCCAGTGTTCTTGGCACCATGCCACATGATTAACATTTAGATTTTTAAATACAGTTTTATTTTTAAATTTAGGTTTGAATTTAGTGAAGTTTTAGTTATATAAATATTTAAAGATACATAAATAAATAAATAAATAAATAGGGACAAATCACACTGATTAAGCTAGCCCCAAAGTAAGTTCTAAACTTGTGTTATGGGATACTAACTTAACGATACCATATTTTTATGATAAATACATATATAGATAAACACCCAAGACCCAGGACAATTTGAAAAAGGCCATTTTCCAACTTGCCCTAGCTGGAGATCGAACCCAGAACCTCCGGATTAGCGGTCTAGCGTGTTAACCATTACGCCACGGAGGTCGTCAAAATTAAAATATATTGATATTAAAAAAAAACACTTATAATGAGAAATTACAAATTTACATTTAATGAACGCGTACAAAATGTCGGTAAGTATTTAATAAATAAATTGGTACCGTGCTGGCTGTGTGCGCGGAACTAGTATGTCATAATCATTCTGTATCTTGGATACACAATAACAATTTGCGCCAATGTGTTTGTACTAGACTAGCACATACTGTTTCATGAGCATAAGCATTTATATTAACAAAATAGAATTTCACATTTAATTGCAAAGTCCACTAGAATCAATTTGCTAGATAAATTAAAGCAAACCCCGACTAAACCCCTTGAATTTCTATTTCTAACTGTCATCTCCTACCGCAAGCTGCGTCATAGAACTTCGTTCCAACTATGTCATAACATAACATTTCAAATGTTTGTGTGCAATGAACACAGAATGTGTCCATGTCTCAAAATTAATTCAAGAAGAGTGAAACAAAATAAATAAATAATTAAATATATAGGGACAAATCACACTGATTAAGCTAGCCCCAAAGTAAGTTTTAAACTTGTGTTATGGGATACTAACTCAACGCTACTATATTTTATGTTAATACATATATAGATAAACACCCAAGACCCAGGACAATTTGAAAAAGGCCATTTTCCAACTTGCCCTGGCTGGGGATCGAACCCAGAACCTCCGGATTAGCGGTCTAGCGTGTTAACCATTACGCCACGGAGGTCCTCAAAAACTACACTACTATTTGATTATTGATTTACTGTATTAGTACAATGCTCGGATTTATTAAAATAAAGACAGGTAAACTAAGAAAACAAACAACACTAAAATTAACTAAAACTAATTAATTAAAAGTAAATTATTATTCGAATTAAAACTCAAAACAGAACTTAATTTTTTAGGGTTCCGTACCCAACGGGTGCAAACGGGACCCTATTACTGAGACTCCGCTGTCTGTTCGTCTGTCCGTCTGTCACAGGGCTCTATCTCTTGAACCGTGATAGCTAGACACTTAAAATTTTCACCGATTATGTATTACTGTAGCCGCTATAACAACAAATACTAAAAATAAAAAATAAAAAAAAAATAAAGGGGATCGTCATACAAAAAACGTGTTTTTTCAGCGTTTTTAACTAAATCTTTATAATGGCATTAACTAGATTCTTGAAATTTTCACCGATTTATGTATTACTATGACCACTATAACAACAAATACTAAAAATAAGATAAAGTTAAAAATTAAAGGGGGCCGTCATACAAGAAACGTGTTCCTTCACCGTTTCAAAACATTGTACGAAGGTACGGAACCCTCAATGTACGAGTCCGACTCGCACTTGCCCGTTTATTTATTGTTAATAAGTGTTACATAAGTATCTTAAAAAACTATAAAAAGAAATACTACATACCTAAAACTCAAATAAATATCTAAAATGTAAAATAAAACAAAAATTAAAAACGACGTAGAGTGCCCAAAAGGCTGGCAGCTTTGCCACGCTGGATGGCAATGCTTATTATTTAGGCGAAGTAATTGCCGGCCCTTTGGTCATTTTACACCTCGACCATCTTTTGATTAATAAACTTAAAAAGTTTATGTGTTGATGGCTCCCACGGACCCAATGTCTTAACCCCAAACGGCTCAAATATGAAGCCATTCCCTAGGCATTCATACTTGCGCCGTTTGGGTCTCCGCAGTGGCAGCAGCTGCATAGCCTTGGAGCTTGTACCGCGAAGATGGGAGGCCATCTGAGTGTCGACACACGTTCCCAACTTCCACGGTACAAGCGTCATAGAATAATGTCTATATTATTTTTATTTTAATACTGAATATATGCTCGGAACAATATCTGGAATAAAAATATGTGATGAAAAATTTCGCCTTGAGTGAGATTCGAACTCACGCCCTCCGCATTTGTACTTTGAGTGCACGTCCAATAAATAAATAAATATAAATATATAGGGACAAATCACTGATTAAGCTAGCCCCAAAGTAAGTTTAAACTTGTGTTATGGGATACTAACTCAACGATACTATATTTTATGATAAATACATATATAGATAAACACCAAAGACCCAGGACAATTTGAAAAAGGCGATTTTCCAACTTGCCCTGACTTGGAATCGAACCCAGAACCTCCGGATTAGTGGTCTAGCGTGTTAACCATTACGCCACAGAGGTCCAATTGTGCAAGGTAGACACTTCGAATCACCCTGACAGACTTCCTCTTCACAAGCATGCGTATTTTTTCATTAATATCTACTATTTAGAAGTTTGGTATTCAACAAGTCGATTAAAGTGAAGAAGGCTTTATTTAAATTATCGATTTATACAGCATTTCAATGCTCGGAAAAATATCTAAATTAAAAATATGTGATGAAAATTTTTAATTTACTATTTGAGAATTTCCTTCAACAAATTCTTATAACTTCAACAGATCAACTTTTTAAAGTACAATTAAACATCTGAACTATGGAAGGGGTTTTGAAATATGAATTAAAGAGCAATAACACTATTTATTCAATCGCAAAGTAATGTGTTTTCATGCAGAACAATAGGTTAAACGTTTGACTGCCTCCGCGGTCCAGTGGTCAAGGCGTTTGCCTTGTGATCCGGAGGTCATGGGTTCAAATCCCACTGGGAAGCATACTTTGTGAAAAGTTGTTTCCAGTTTGTTTAGGATATTGTAGGCTTGAATCACCTGATTATCCGTATAAAAAAAGATGATTCCGTGCTTCGGAAGGCACGTAAAGCCGTAGGTCCCGAACGCCATCTATGGTTTGTACCTATCCTAGAATTGGTTCTGGTCTACCCTTTGGGTTGCGTAGTTCAGACGGCAGTCACTCTGTGTAAAAACCAGTAACCTCTTCAAATCGCCTAGGTTAGGTAGCAGACCCCGGGCTCTGAAGCGTAACCGCTGACGATTCAACCGGGAATACGCTCGGGGGATGATGAATAGGTTAAACGTTTGGTATGAAAATACTTTTAAATAAAATAACTTTAAACTGTAAACGGATTTCCGCGTCAGAATGCGGAATTTTATCGGCATACATTTTACTTAATCTACTTCTCGTTTAGGTACATGATCGACTTGAACTTGGATGATGAATAGCTCCTTGGATGATGGACTGCCTCCGTAGTCCAGTGGTTATGGCGTGGGTTCAAAACCCACTGGGAAGCATACTTCGTGAAAAGTTGTTTTCAGTCTGGTTAGGATATTGCAGGCTTGAGTCACCTGGTTATCCGAAAGAAAGATGATTCCGTGCTTCGGGAGTATGGTCACCCATTCAAGTGCGGACCACACCCGGTACCGCTTTACTTGCGCAAGCGCTAGTAGTAAAGGATATGTATAAACCAAGGTATACACCGTTGACGCAACAAGTTCTGCCTACCAGAAAATAATTTATAAGAAAACGGGTAGATAAAACTCGTTGGTTCGTCCGGCACAGGCGTTGTCACGCCAGTGTCACAGAATACATAAGAGTCAAACCAGTGTCCCGCACGCCACGCGCAATCGGAAACCGGTAACTATCTACCTATATAAGGAGGTAAGGAGCCTAGTCACATGGCCGGATTAACCATTAAGCAGAGTAGTCAACTGCCTATATAGGGGCCCCAATCGACTAGGGACCCAATGGCCGAAACGAGTCCCGTTTTAGCCATTTTCCCCGGCTATTTTAGTGTGCACTAATCGAGCATGTTAACTTTCCCTCTGGTCAAGGGCTAGGCTAAGGCCTCCAAAAATAGTTGATCTGGCCTTGGGGGCCTCCAACCATGCATTGCCTAGGGGCCCCAACGTGGTCATTCGGTCTTGCATTTTATAGCGCTTTCCCATTTCTTTTGCTTGGTCTACACTCATTATTTGCCAGGGCACAGACTTTAATAATACGTAAAATACTTCGGATTAAACTATACACATACAACACACAAATAAAATAAGAGGACAAGACAAAGAAACTAATTGGAAACGAGGGGAAGAGATTTACCTTTCATAAGGACAGAAAATGAGATTTTACTTGAGATTTTAAGGGGTTGTATTACATAAGTCAACGTCGCTATTTGTCAAGTTATTGCTCTGTCAAGTTCTCTTTTTATCAAATTACATTTAAAGCCAAATTCTCTTTTCGTCAAGTCTTTTGTTCGTCAAATTACATATACGACTAATCCGTTGTGTACAGTCAAGAATACAAGACATTGCATATACTAACTAGCGTTTGGGATATTCAGTGGTACTCGTAGTGAGTTCCATAGACGTAACGATGTACTTGTAGTACTTACTAGTCGACGTTCTAATCGAAAACCTTTATCTTTTAAATTGAAATGGGTTCGAATCCCACTCGTGTCGAAACTCGAAACATGTTTTCATTGCAGATACGAGTATTTTCAATTTACTTAGATAATGTTCCGAGCAATTCAATTCAAAACATCTTTATTATCAGAGGATATTAATAAAATCTCATAAAAATGGTCACTATGATTTGTTTTGTCACTTTGAAATGTTGACGTCAAGTCGTTACTTACAGCTAAGTTTAGTGCCGCTTCCTAGGCGCAAGTGTAGAAGAAGAAGCAACCAACTGCACTGCATCATTTTCTCCAAATACGTCAACCTCAGATTAAGACGATACACGGTGTCCAGTGCTGCCCCCATTTGAAATAAAATATTTGTATTTAAAATTTTGAGCTAGTAAAACCGAGATAACCCTTCAAACTATGTTATGAACCACTGTTTACAGTTTAAAGTGGGAACGATAAGCTTTGCTTTGCATTTTTGCCAAAAGTGGCCGTTTTTCGCCTTCTACGACATCCACGGAAGACTTGGAGTAGTCCTATTCTACTTTACCGGGAACCACACGGCACATGTCATAATTTTAATTAACTTATTAGAAATGCTTAGTAGAAATGTTATTAAAATCAATAACAAAATCTTCTCCTTCTAAGCTAGACGGCTTAAGACTGCAGTCTTCGACCGTGGGAATTTTTGATTGAACACCCGAATCTATATTTTCTATCTACACATGCGCATTGCGCTTTATTGTACGAGTACATGCACCATGGAGACGAATTCAGAAGCGCAGCGAGCGGTATACCTTATCAGCGTTTTCGTCCCTATATTTATTTGAGAATTTCGGAGAACTTTAAATTTTTCTATCTTTTTACAAAAGACAAATTATTTTTATTTATTTACTGAACGTGTTTAAGCACGAATCAATCTTCATATATGTGTATTTTTTATTTTTTAATTCAGTCGTATGCGCAAGAAATCCGACGACGTATTCGCTTATATTTTCAGTTTAACTTTAAGTTTAACCTTTTTATTTTAAGTTTAACCTTTTTAACTAAGTTTTTGAATGAATTAATTTTTTTTTTATTAAAATCTTCTCATTCACTTTTTAGGATTTTCCTTTGTCTTTATTTCTCTGTAATTTAAACACAACTTCATGTTTTAGTAATATAATAAATTCCGTGTTAACAATAATGACATGAACGTCGCACACCGAAAAAAATCGAAACACGTCTCAGGTTATTTGGAATTAAACAAACTATTACAATGAAAATCAATAAATTGTCTCATTCACTTTTTTAATACTTAATAAACTTCAATTTAATATATCTTAACATATTGTTACTAAGATAGTTGGGCTCCAATCAGCTCCGAAAAAGCAGTCAAAATCATTGAAAATAAGGACTGGGCCCTTAACATTTCTACCTTGTGTGTGACCATGACCACACTTCACTGTTAATAGCGGAGTTTAGATAGTCTATTGTACAAGTACGTTTGGATGGTTGGAGCATGTCCGTAAATGGGTCCTATATTGAAAGCTCCACAGTCATTGATCGGACTATAAACTTCACAATGAACCTGTCTTGCACCGGGGTTTTCGAAATTAATAGCACGCGTCTTGCTCTTTGATTATTATTGCCAAATTCATTCATCTATATCCATTCTATATCTGAAGAGGTTGTTGAACTGCGGAGCTGTTCGTTCAATCGGTATTGAATTAAACAGCTCCACCGTCAAAGTTTTCAGGTCGTAAGGTACACAATGACGACCTTGCACCTGGGGTTTTTAAACAGTCTTGCTTTGACTATGTTTATTATTGCCAAATTATCTACTTAGTAGAAGAGGTTGTTTTTTGTACTGTGGAGCTGTTCAATTCAGATGAATTCAATAAATTGAACAGTTCCGCCGTCGTTGTTCCTTCATCTGGGGATTTTTAAATAATCTTGCTTTGTGTTTATTGCGAAATAAATTCATTATTCAAGCCCGTTTTTAAGGTTTGTCAAATGCTTTAAATAAAGATATCATAATATGGTATAAACCCTAGATCCAAAACCTCGAAAGCTTTCAAGTTGAACTCTCCAATCGCTTTGAACTTCTCCAGGATTGCGTTTCAGTGGACGAGATAAGCAACGGGTTTATAGAAACTGTCCAAGCAGTGGGATCTAAGTTTTTTAAGTCCCGCCCTAAAAGTATACCTCAAAAAATCTCTGCTCAGACCCTAGACCTTATGACACAGCGACGATCCATGCCGCTGCAAACCTCCGAAGACGCTAAGTCATATCGAAAGCTTAACCGACAAATTCAAAAGTCCTTGCGACACGACATTCGCTCCTTTAATACTAAATGTATTAAGGAGACGATAGAACAAAACAAAGGTTCCAAAGTGTTTGCAAGGGCTATGTCTACTGGGCAGAGCCGATTGACTAAGCTGAAGACGGAGGGCGGAAACGTTGTGTCGACGGGGGAGGGGGTTCTGAGAGAGATCGAGAGGTTCTATGGGCAGTTATATACATCCGTTGCAAAACCTAACATAAATACGGCAAAAGATCCCAGAGCCAAGTTAACCCGACACCATACCGAAGATATCCCGGACATCAGTCTGTACGAGATTGGGATGGCTCTCAAACAGCTTAAAAACAACAAGGCGCCGGGCGAGGACGGAATCACAGCAGAGCTTTTGAAAGCGGGCGGAACGCCGGTACTAAAAGTCCTTCAAAGGCTCTTTAATTCCGTTCTACTCGAGGGAGTGACGCCAGAGGCGTAGAACGGGGGTGTGGTGGTTCTGTTCTTCAAAAAGGGTGACAACACTCTCTTGAAGAACTATAGGCCCATCACACTTCTGAGTCATGTCTATAAGTTGTTTTCGAGAGTCATCACGAACCGTCTCGCTAACAGATTTGATGCCTTCCAACCTCCCGAACAAGCCGGGTTCCGAAAAGGCTATAGTACCATGGACCACATCCATACGCTGCGGCAGGTTATAGAGAAGACGAGGGAGTATAACCAGCCGTTATGCTTGGGGTTCGTAGACTATGAGAAAGCCTTCGATTCGATCGAAACATGGGCCGTGCTTCAGTCTCTCCAGCGGTGCCGTATTGACTATCGGTATATCGAGGTGTTGAAGTGTTTATACAACAAAGCCACTATGTCGGTCCGAGTACAGAAGCTCAGTACGAAGGCTATTCCATTGCAAAGAGGCGTGAGACAGGGAGATGTCATATCTCCAACACTGTTCACCGCTGCTCTGGAAGATGCCTTCAAGCTTCTAGAATGGAAAGGACTGGGCATTAACATCAATGGCGAGTATATCACTCACTTTCGATTTGCCGACGATATCGTTGTCATGGCAGAATCGATGGAGGACTTAAGTACGATGCTTGAAGATCTAAATCAAGTTTCCCAACAGGTCGGCCTGAAAATGAACATTGACAAGACGAAGGTCATGTCGAATATGCACGTAACGCCTTTACCTGTTTCTGTTGGGAGCTCCACCCTCGAAGTTGTAGACCAGTATATCTACCTGGATCAATTGATCCAGGCAGGAAGTTCCAGCTTCGAGGAAGAGGTCTTTCGACGAATCCGACTCGGCTGGGCAGCGTTCGGGAAGTTACGCAGTGTCTTCTCGTCCAAAATACCCCAGTGCCTCAAGACGAAAGTGCTTAATCACCAGTGATGACTTATGGCTCTGATACGTGGTCCCTTACTATGGGTCTCATAAGAAGGCTCAAGGTCGCTCAACGGGCTATGGAGAGGGCTATGCTAGGTGTTTCTTTACGTGATCGAATCAGAAATGAGGAGATTCGTAGAAGAACTAAGGTCACAGACATAGCCCAGCGGATTAGCTCATTGAAGTGGCAGTGGGCGGGGCACATAGCGCGAAGAACCTATGGCCGATGGGGCAGAAAGGTTCTCGAATGGCGACCACGTACCGGCAAGCGCAGCGTAGGACACCCACCTGGTAGGTGGTCAGACGACCTGAGCAAGGTTGCAGGAAAACGCTGGATGCAAGCCGCTTCCGATCGGTCGTTTCGGAAATCCTTGGGGGAGGCCTATGTCCAGCAGTGGACTTCCTGTGGCTGATATGATGAATATGGTATAAGAATGCAAGGTAACTAACTTGCTTCCATCGATGGCCTAAGACTACGTCACGAATGTCAAGATAAGTGTTACCACTGATTGTTCTTTTAGGGACTTTTTAAATAAGTAAATGAATATTAAATGAAATACTAACTTAACTATTATGTATCTTGCTCGTGTGATACATCTATTTAATTTTTAATAAATTTATTAGTCCTTAATTGGTTTGATGCATTTTTCTCGGGTAATTTAATCACACAAAGTGGCAATGAAAACACAAACTGATGACGTATTCTTAGGCCAATCACGTGACCCAGCTATCACAGGAAGATAATACCTTACATTATTATATCATGGTAGATATAAGACTTCTTTACAGCCTCCATCTACTGTCACCTGTGAAACGATCAATTGGCTAATGCTCCCTTTATTTAGAAAGGCCTTTAGTTCATCAGTGGACTGCTATAGTCAGGTCTAAAAAAAAGATCTAAATAGAGTGAAGATTAAGATTTTCCTTTATCGGTAGGTATTCAGCGGCGCAGCAACCTGCTTTTACGCCTTCATCGGATTCGACATCATCGCGACGACTGGAGAAGAGGCCAACAACCCCAAGCGGTCCATTCCCCTGGCCATCGTGCTCAGCCTTGGCATCATCCTCCTGGCCTACGTGAGCAGCTCGATGATGCTGACACTGATTGGTGAGTCATTTCAAAAGTCTCTTTTTTTTCTTAGGATTATGATGTAGGTACGTGTCGTTGCCTTTATAATGGTGGTACTACATCTTCTTCTTTTTCTAACTTTTTCACTGTTCGGCAAAGGTCTCGCCTCGCACTTGAAAAAAAACTTGCCTTTTATCTTATCGTTTATGGTGGGGAATAAAAAGAAGTCACAAGGACCTAAGTCGGGTCTGTAATGTATTTCACTACCCGATTCTTTAATAAACGCCTTTGTTCTGAGAGAAGAGTGTGAAGACGCGTTGTCGTGGTGCAGCATCATTTCCCGGCGCCCGGTCTTTGGTCGTCTCTCCTGCACAGCTTTGTAAACTTTTGGCAATGCGACTGTAGTTTACAATTCTGAGTTAACTGACCTACAATTCTCTAGCATTGATGATGCAAGATGTCCACTCTGTAAAAAAAAACTGACCACAATTTTTTCTCCAATGTTCTGCGGTCTTTGCAATTTTCTTGGCTACTGGCCATCTATGTTCCGTCGCCAGTAATTATTTCAGAAATACTTCTTGATTCCCCTATTTTCAAAACGTAGACGCATCTTACGGCATCAATCCACATGGGATTTCTTTACCGTTTCGGAGAGCAAATGAGGTATCCAACGACAACAAAGCTTCTTCATTCCAAGATGTTCATGTAATATGGTGTGAACACTAATCGAACTGATGCCTAAGATTTTCTCTATGTCCCTGTATGTAATTCATGGGTCATCCCGCACAAGCATTTCAGTAGTCCACACATTTTCAGTAGTGACTGCTGTTCGGGGGCGTCCACTTCTCTCATCATCTTTAAGGCTGGTTTTCTCCCTTTAATTTTATAACTATCTAAAAATGGTTGCCCGAGAAGAAGCAGACTCACCTAAAGCTGATTTTATACGTTCTGAGCTTAAAACTTCAGATAAACTACAATTAAAGTCATAATATATCATAGCACGAAAATGTTCACGTTTAAGCTCCATCGTAGCAGACGAAAAAGCGGGAAATGAAGACAGGATAAATGCTCCAATTTTTTTATTTTTTTAAATAGCTGTAAATTGTGTTCGATTTGGAAAAAAATTTTCCTTTTAAAAATATATGACACAGATGCGTCCTGTGTTCAAATTTTGAGCATCTCAAAACTTATATAGTGACCTACGTATATGCATATACGTAGGTCACGAGTGCGACCTGCGAACAACCCTGTCAAATAATTTTAGTCTTTAATAAAAAAATATATTTGATCTGTTGGACAGTTTATAAATGAAAATTTAAATTTATCATTTCATTTTTCGGGCAGTGTGCAGTCTCAAGGATCTGTCAATATTGACAACTGAGTGCGGTTTTATAGTGCCGCTTTCGCCCGCGTGGTTGGTCAGCGCACCGATTCACTGGCTTTGAATGTATTGTATCGTTAGAAAGAAAACAGCTAAATTCTTTTTTGTATGGCATTATAAATGTCAAAAGTTGTCGAGTGCAAGGTTAGTTATCGTCTCAGCGCCGTCAAGAGCAGTCGTGTCGTGTCTTGAATTTTGTTCACCTACTAAAGCGTGTTGAACCAAAATGGCGAAACGGTATTGCAAAGTGATCAAAGTCGAGAAATTTATTTTTTTGCCGCGCTCGCAGCCGAACTTGCAGCGTACCAGCTTAACTTACATCATCTTCATCCCTCCGAGTCCAGGTAAGAATCTTTTAGAAAGATCTATAACCACGTGGTTACAGAAAAATCTCGTCTAATAATGCCATAGACCTAGAATTTTTTTACTTCTAAATCTATAAATAAAGTATTTCTAAGGAGGGTTGACATCGTTTGGTGGCCGGTTGCAATTTTTACGCAAATGTATAACCAAGAAGGGTTGATGCCGGCGGCCGTTGCAAGATGGCGATATGTGATACATTTAGAGAGATTTGCAAATTTAATGCTCGTTTTCCCGACAAGTTAATGCTACCAAATAGCAGAACACGAATTTGTGACAAAAATTGTTATGCTATATGTGTATATATTACAACAACTTACCAGCTGATATCCAAAAACTTTCCATAAACAAATTTAATAAAGAATTGCATAGGTGGTTAGTAAAAAAATGTTTCTACTCATTAAATGACTATTTAAAAAGAAAATTGTATAAATACCTATTTATTAACTTATATACATACGAGTACATACATTCAATGTCAATAGCTACCTAGCTATTGACATTGAATGTATGTATGTATATAAGTTATAGTTAATGTAATGTAATTTAAATCGATATTAGACATTTTATAATTTATGCATGATCCTTATATCTGAAATCAAGGTGGAGGTATAGGCAAATGACCTTGAAGTGGCGCCCTCACTTGAAATAAATTATTAACTCGTAAATATGGAGATAATTTCCATATTGCTCTTCGTCATGCACTAGATAGTCCTTTAAATTATTTTATGAACTACCGTTGAAAGTATTTACATTAGTCCGTCTAGCTTTAAAACTTGCTTCCGCCAAAAGTGGCCACGGCAAGTTTTAAAGCTAGATGGATCACTAATAATAGTTTCAACGGCAGTTCATAAAATAATTTAAAGGGCTATCTAGTGCATGACGAAGAGCAATATGGAAATTATTACCATATTTACGAGTTAACAATTTATTTCACACTTCAAGGCCATTTGCCTATATCTTCGCCTTAAGTGAATGTTTGATCAATTATATCACCCGAACTGGGTAAAATAAGAGTGCTTTAACTAAATTGTATCATCTTGTGTAACCTTATTTTTAGCAAATAAAATATCTTATCTTATCTTACCTCCTCACTTTGGCACATTCTCGTTTCACCGTATTGGTGAAGGTATGATGTGAACCCCGAAAATGTTTTTTGTAACTATATGACTTTCTTTCTTCAGCCATAACTTTAAAATGCCTAATCAGATTGTGATGTATCTTTAGAATCCTGTGGGATTCTAATATCTTTAGAATCCTGTAGGATTCTAAAGATATGAATGTGTATGTCCCTTTCACGTTACAACGTGGTAGGGACACACCCGTAATAAATCGAACCACGGTCTTTCCTAGATCATTATAGTATAATGAAATTAAAATAACAGCCAAAAAACAAAAAAAAAACAGAATTCCCATGCAAAAGTGTACAGCCGCCCTGGCGATTTGTATGGGAATGTGGAATTTCTTTTTTTGGATTTTTGCCTGTTATCGCAGTGCAAAGGAAGTTATCGAGTTACCGTGTCTTAGTGTGCCCGGGGTGGTTGGGAGTTCTTAGCCAACTTCCAAGGCGGTTGTGTTTCGTGTGTGTAAGTAGCCAACACTGGTGTCAGATTTTTCAAGCTGCCTAAAGGCATCTGACATAGCTTGACAACTGCCATACAATGATGTTATCGTGGACCAACGGCTTAATATGCCTTCCGAAGCACGGAGGAGCTTGATAAATTTTAATGCTACTTTCCCAATCCAAGCGCGGACCACACCTAGTGTCACTTCACTTGCGAAACCGCTAGTAATTTCCGAACTCGTCGAAGGTGGTTGTGGACTATCAATCAAAACCAAAATCAAATATTTATTCAGTAATTAGGCCTTTGCAGGCACTTTTACACGTCAATAATTACTCGTATAGTGTACATTACATTATTATTTTTATTTTAAAGCTACCGATACTAGCGTTTCGCAACGACCACTGCTGAGAAGAAACGCCGTAATAAACTCATTTACACAGCATTGGTCGCCTACGCGCCAGAAGGGCTTTGTCAGTTTACAAAGATATTATGCCTAATACAATGATAACACGGCATAATATGTAAAGCTTGCGAACGAGTGCCAAATCCAATTAACAGAAATAAGTTACACTGAGTAGTCTTAAATAACGGAGCCGAGCTGACCAGTCCCTACTGGCGGCACCTGTTCACGAGTTGACGCGTGGACTAGCCTCGTAATGTGAACCTCAGGTTTAAGGATTATTACAGTGTTCCATGCTGGTTTGGGAGATAAGAAAAATGCTGCTCCTCCTCCCGCGCAGTTCGAAAAGCCGGTCAAGGTACTGAGCATGAATCTGAATCATGTCAATAGCGGTGCGACTAGCCTATCACTATTTTGATTCCTATTACTACCTTCTCGCCTACCATCACACTCCTCTTCTTTTCTTGTCGATGGTACTATTATATATTTTGTCACTCCAGTATCGGGCCACTTCGATAGCTATATCATTTGCGGCCAACCCAATACCACGAACGAATACCACTGGTATTACTTTGAATTTTAATTATTTTCTATTCCGGACAAATACCAAAACAAGTTTAAAGTAAACCAATACCAAAACAAGTTTAAAGGTACAGTCAGTAAAAATGCTTTGTATGTAATTACAACATTTTTATTTGCAAAAAAAAACTGTTAGATCTAAATAAACATATTTAGTTAGCACACGTCTAGTTCAATTATATAATAACTAGCAGTCCACCCCGACTTCGCCCGTGGTACACACATAGCCTATGTCACTCGGGAATAGTGTAGCTTTCCAACGGTGAAAGAATTTTTTAAATCGGCCCAGTACTTTTTGAGCCTATTCATTACAAACATACAAAAATAGGTACAAATCTTTCCTCTTTATAATATTAGTATAGATAAAACAAATTTAATTTGATGACTGAGCTGACTGTACCAAATTCTTTTTGGTATTCGTTCGGACATAAAATTAAATAATTTAAAGAGTGGTATTTGTTCGGAATAGAAAATAATTAAAAATTCAAAGTAATACCAGTGGTATTCGTTCGTGGTATTGGATCGGAATAAATCCGGCCATCAGGTCATCCCAAGTGCTGGTGTTTGGGCACCTACTACGTAAGTACGTAGGTACGTACCATGTACCATCATGCTAAAAGTGGCCTTTGAGTCTTGCGGCCTTGATGGGCTCTGTCTTCTTAGAACCGCAAAACTCATAAACTCTGTCAGCCCTGTTAGGGAAAAAGACGTAATAGTGTATGTATAAAAACAATTTAAGTAATAAAAACGTTTTATTGTTAGTAAAAACAAGATATCAAAATATTTACAACACAAATAAGCGTTAGGTTCAAAAATAAACGATAAAATAAATTGGGTTTATTTTTCTATTCATTTTGTCAAAGTAGCTTACTCGTTTTATTTCATAGTTTATTTTATTTTCATTTGAATTGCTGGATTGGATTCGAATAAAACATTTTTTCAATACTTTGCCATTCCAAGATTATATTTTGTCAGTCGGGTATATTAGGAAAATCCTTATTAAATTTTCTTTCATTCCTTTTTGACTTGTACAAAAGCCTGCAAAGCGTTATTTTTAAATTAACTGAATAAATGAATTTGAATATAGATTCTTTGCCATAACAGTTTATTTGTACTTACCTATATAATATACAGATAGGTATATTATATGTACTTCAGATTTCAATTGACTAACCGATTCCATTTCCATTTTATTCCATACATTTTATTATTGGTAATTATACAAAGTGGAAGGGACATACCCGTAATAAATCAAACCACGGGCTATACTAGATCACAATAGTATAATGATAATGACACGTTGTATAGTATAACTTACTGTGTTCTTTTTTTAAACTGTCTAATCCGACACTAACACAGACTTTTTTTTAAACGTCAAAACAAACATTTTCTATGAGATTTGTATGAAATATCGGACTGTGACGTCATAGTTTTTTCGAGTCAAAGGCGCTCTTAATATCCGTTTTCCTGCATTAATAAATGTAAAATCACGTTCAAAATGGATGTGATCAATGACAAGTGGCATTATTTTGTGACGTTCTATTCTCTTAACAGTACTACATAATTTATTTTTGACCCTGTAAACTGCCCAATTGTGTCACTTAAGACGATACACGGATTCCATTTGAAATAATTTTTTTGTACGGAACCGGAGATATCATTTCAAATTTTGAGCTAGTAAAACCTAGATAACCCATCAAACTATTTTATGAACTACTGTTTACAGTTTAAAGTGAGAACGTTAAGCTTTAGTTTGCATTTTTGCCAAAAGTGGCCGTTTTTCGCAAATAAGTAATCCCTACAAATAATTTATTTCAAATGAGGGCAGCACTGGACTGCGTGTATCGTCTTAAAGTTATCGCCTCTTCATATTGCGAAGTAGATACAGATACTCATCTTTAGGCGGGGTAGACAGAGCTTGGGGTAGCAAGAACCTTTAGCGTGATGGTGTGCTTGAAGATGAATACAGGAAATCAAAATAGTGATGGGTGCTAGCCGGATTGCTAGTGACGTGATTTAGATTCATGCTCATCGTTAAGCCGTTGGTCCCGGTGCCAGATACCTTTAGACAACTTGAAAAATCAGTCACCCATGTTGGCCACTTACACACACGAACAATGTAAAAACAACCGCTTTGGAAATTGGTCAAGAACTCTCAATAACCCCGGGCAAAAGACTAGCCTACAAGCGAAACCTGGTTTAATCTTTGCTGTAAATGAGCAGTAGGCTTGACAAAATGACCAATTGACGAGAATTGAGGGATCTAATCGCCTTAACCAACAAGATAAACCTACGTTTAAAAAACTAATACCCGACTACGAGAAAATTCTAACTGAAAAGTATGAATTATTTAATTAATCCAAGCTCAGTAGCTATTTACGGCTATCTATTTATTTTTGAAAACTTTCATTTGTTTTTCATTTTTTTTTGTTTTGATGTCAAGTAGGTAAAACAAAAAAAGACTGGCTGTTTTTTGTATGTAACATACGTTTTATACATATAAAGCGTACTTATTGTAGCATATGTCACCCGGATAATAATGACGAATCGATTGACATATCTTTTGTGAAAATTGGATAAGCGGCTCGGATGCTACGATGGAACACACATAGATACCCACATATATAATATGTATGTACCTGGGTATCTATCAAGCAAAGCCAAAGGGAGGAGTAATGATTTTAGCAGTATATGTCCATACATAGACGGCTAATATCATAACCTTTCCGTTTGGCTTTGCCGTAGCTAGTCGAGTAAATACAGGCTTTGAGCTGCAACCGAATCTCTCGATGTTATTACTGCAACCTCCCCTATTAATTATTGCCTTACGGTAAGGTTGACAGGTAGACGGACAGTGGAAGCACGTAGCGAAAACTTAGTAAAACGGTAAATAGAACCTTTCTAGCCTGATTAGTAGTAGTAATCCTAACTATATATATCCCAACTAATATTATAAATGCGAAAGTGAGTTTGTATATTTGTTTGTTTGTTTGTTACCTCTTCACGTTTTATCTACTGAACCAATTTCCTTGATAATTCGCATACACATAGTTAAGAGAACTGAGAAGGACAAAGGGTACCTTTTATCCCGGAAAAAAGTAATGTTCCCATGGGATAAGCGAGTGAAGCCGTGGGCAAAAGCTAGTATAATCCTAAAAACGACACCCAAGCAACAGCATTGTGTCATACGTGGTCGTACTTTCTAGCGGTGACTAGTTATATAATTCGCTCTTTTAGTATAGTATTAATATAGTAGTATTCCACTTTTGGACATTTTATTAGCCAAGAAAAATGTACGGAGAGCGAATGTTTATGTTGACGATCTCCGTCGTGTAATGGTTAACACGCTAGAACGTTAATCCGGAGGTTTTGGGTTCGATCCCCAGCCAGGCCAAAATTAGTTAATAATTAGGAAATTATAATTATGCAAAAATATCACGTTTATTGTATGGGAGCCCCGCTTAAATATTTATTTTATTCCGTGTTTAGTATTTGTTGTTGGAGAGGCAACAGTAATACCACAGAATAGAGACTAATACTCACGTACAGAAGTCTCACTCAACAAAGAAATTCAAAGAAATATCTACTCAATGTGGTTAGCGATATGGTTTAATTTAGATCACGTCAGAACTCGGCATCTTTTCGTTTACATACCTAGACATCCATTGCAGGCCAATGTCATTCTTATTACTCTGGACATACGATTCGTATAGCTGAATTTACCACCCCGAGGGGCCGGCAGCGGGCATAGTAATAATGTAGGTACATTTTCGATACCTAAACGGGGAGTGACACAGGCCTGGTAATCCATCATTTGTGAAAATTTCAACTGTCTAGCTTACACGGTTCATGTGACAGACAGCCTGGTGACAGACAAACAGACGGACAGGCGGACAGTGAGTCTTAGTAATAGGGTCCCGTTTTTACCCTTTTGGGTACGGAACTCTAAAAAGCATTTAAGTAGAATAATTGCAGTTAAAATAAAAGCGCTGAAGAGTATTTTAGACATTAGAGTGAAGTTCGTATAAAGTCATGCCACCGCTAGAAAGTATCACACTAAGCATTAATAAACGCAGCCGGCCTGTGGCTCAGTGTAAATGTCATAAATACGAGTAAATATACCTTTTCTTTAGTAGACATCATATGTAGATAAAAAGTAACTTCAAAAAAATCTGGTATCTTTGAACTATCGTAACATAGACGTACGTGTAAAGCTAACACATTCTTCCTCGTCACTTAACGTAAATATAGTGCATTTGTTCAATTTGTTGGTATGCCGTCTGCATTCGGACAAAATGGCGTCGGCATTGTCAAAGACGCTGCGCGCCAACGGCACTCACGCCATTTCAACAAATTCACTTGACCACATGTAGAAGGCGCGCCAACAGCATGTACGCTATTTCAATAAATTGATGTGGATAGTCTAAGTTTTGCTCCTGCTCCCACGCAAACAAATTTACTCTAGCCGAAGCGAGACAGCGAGACCATGCGGGGTGAAACGACCATGGTAGGTCAATGAGGCTGGTTAGATTCGCAATTTTTCTGTGATGTAAATGACATGATGTAAAACGGACAAGACCTTGTTCTTACATTTATTGATTATGATTGGGGACTAGTCCCCAATCATCATCGGGGTAGGATTTATATGTATGTATGACTAGTCATATACTCTATATATATATTCACATATAAATCTTACCCCGGCGGGGCGGTCGACCCAAGTGGACACAGGGAGCAGAATGTGCGGAAACTTCTTGCAACATTCTCAGCTCTGCAGCCCGCATTTTCACTTGATTTGCATAGTTATCTATGAGTAGGTATATAATAAGCAACCTACAATCTGCTAGGGTCCACAAAGTCATATCGGATAAGTACTCTTTCTATAGGTGCGTCAAAACAAGCATTTTCTTTGGCACTTTTGACGACGTAGTTTCTTCGTTTCTTTGAATTAGTATCGAATGGTCACAAACGTAAACAAAATATTCTAGTAGCAACTCGTCTAAAACGCAACTCCGAGGATTCCAAATATTATTTTTTTAAATTGCAAATCTAAAAGCACGTGAAAATAGAAACCTTCAAGGAGGGAAGGGGTTTGAGCCGAATCACATCGAATCAGTGAGATTTGAGGAGATTCGTTTTGAGGGGAAAGAGGGTGTCTCGACAAATATCACGTGAGATTGAGAATAGGGGTTAAGCCAAATCTCACGACATCTCATCACGTCAGAAAAATTAAAAAAAACGCCTCACGTTATTAATGTTCGCCCCAAATATGATCAAGCAAAGTGACATTAATTTAAAACCTTTTAACTGACTCATACTTCATTATTATATCATCCACAGGAAGACATAAGCCTCCCCAAGGATTAAATCCTTAATTAATCGGTAATGCTAACTAAAAGCGACCTGCATCCAAGTAGAAAAAAACATCAAGATAGGACTACTCGTACATTATCCTTTGATAACCTCCGTGGCGTAATGGTTAACACGCTAGACCGCTAATCCAGAGGTTCTGGGTTCGATTCCCAGCCAGGGCAAATTGGAAAATGGCCTTTTTCAAATTTTCCTGGGTCTTGGATGTTTATCTATATATGTATTTATCATAAAATGCAGTGTCATTAAGTTAGTATCCCATAACACAAGTTTAAAAAAAACTTACTTTGGGGCTAGCTCAATCAGTGTGATTTGTCCTTATATGTTTATTTATTTATCCTATTTTAAATTACAGCACTTAAAAATTCAATGGTAATTGTTTTTGTAACTGCAGACCATAGCAATACGGTATTTGACAAATTTTGAATTAAGAAGAAGAGTAGAAGAAGTAATTAAGTAAGATATCTAGGTATTGTATTATCAATAAAAATCAATGTTGATGTTTAAATTTCCAGAACTGCGCCCAAAACCACAGAAGACAGTAAGAGTATACAGAACGGAATCCCCTAAGGTCCCGCGCAATATGCGTCCCCGTTCCCCGTCCCCGCACCTCTCGCCCGTTTTCGCCTTGTCGAGGGGCGAGAGGCGGGCAAACACACACTGCAGTGCGCAAGCGGCCGCACAAGAACGGGGGAAAGGTGCGGGAGCGGGGAACGGAGACGCATATTGCGCGTACCTTAGGAGATTCCGTTCTGTATACTCTTACTATATTCTGTGCCAAAACGCTAATTTCTGACGTTACACACAGATGACACAGCATTGACTTATAAGTATATTACTGTTGTGACACAGGTAATACGTGCATACAGAAAGTCTGTCAAAACGCCACGTTTACTTTCATGTGACGTCTTCGGAGAAAACTCCATTCACAGAGCATTTCAAATTATTTAAAAGAAATGTAATTTTTTTCGTATAATTCGCAAAAACCATGTATTATTTATGTGAAATATGTTTCTATACGCCTCTCTGATAGGATAGTGGAAGTGGTAACTATGGTTTACTTTCAATGTTGTCTAACAGCTGAATCGCTATAAACGGTACACGTCAAAATAGCCCATTTTTCAACTTTTGAACTTTATTTCGCAGCGTTTGATGTATTTGCACGTTTCATGATCGGTTTGAGCTTGAAGAGCTTTTACACAGTGGCTGCGGCACGCTGCGCTACGTGTAAGCAGCGTAAGTAATATGTCAGTCAAATCGTTGCAGACATATTTGCTCACAGATTTTTTTCATTTATTTTTACCCAACTACGGTGATGTCAAAGGGTTATGTGTTTCGCCACTATGTAGGAATATATTGTCTGTTCCAAGTTGATAGCGAGACAAATAAAGTATCGTCGGTATCTTCTCGGCCATCCACTAGTGATAGGCTATGTGACGTAACGTAAATCCACTGGGGCGCCCTCTTTAGAGTTGATTATCCGAACGTAGTTATGAACTAAAATAATAAAACAAATCATACCGAGTGGGGTATCAAATGAAAGGGCTTGAAAAGCACTTTTCAAAAATATATACATTATTAGATGTCTGTATTTGCATCAACTAGATAATGTACTTTTTAGTATGAATTTTTCCGTAGTCGGGTTTTAGTTTTTAAAACTGTATAAATAAATATATAGGGACAAATCATACTGATTGAGCTAGCCCCAAAGTAAGTTTTAAACTTGTGTTATGGGATACTAACTCAACGATGCTATATTTTATGATAAATATATATATATATATATAGATTATAGATAAACACCCAAGACCCAGGACAATTTGACAAATTCCATCTTGCCCTGGCTGGGGATCGAACTTAGAACCTCTAATCAAATCAAATATCTTGTTGTATTTGTATTTATATATAAAGGAATAAACTTTGCATTTTATTTCAGAGGCATTTTACACTTGGTTGGCTTGTTTGTTTTGATTAGACATTTACTTCATCGTTATTTAGTTGATAAAAACTTGTTTTGATATACACATTATGAGTATAAAAAAATTACTAAAATATTCGCGATAAAATGATGTAGGTTAATAATGAAACACTTTTCTGAAAATTAAATTAAATTAGATTATTATTTGCCCCGGGGCAGCGCCAACATTATAGTGAAAACGGTCGCGGCTAGATTGGACGTGGACAGTGCTATCATCAGAGGTCGGAATTTGGTAGAGTTATTCATGTACTTACACTGATTTCATTCAGTGAAAGAATAAAGTGGATATGCCTCAAATCCCGAGATTAATTTTAAACAACAGAAAAATCTCATGATTTATTAAATAAAAAAGTTATGTACTTTTACACAATTTGAACCACTGCACACGCGACATTGCCAACACACGGGGTTGTTCATGAGAAATCCCGGGAAGATCCATATTAATATCAACATTTCGGTGCAAGTACATAAATAACTCTACCTAATTCCGACCTCTGGCTATCATGCAGCACTGGACTCGCGTTCACCTAGCCAAAGACACGAGACCGTCTAAAAATTTTAATGTCGATGTTATACTAACATAGTTATAAGTTTTCCTTTGTTACTAACACTTTATGGGTTGCAAAGCCTGAAATAAACAATTTTTAATTTTATTTATTTATTAATACTTTATTATTATTATTATTAATTTAATTAAATTTGACTCATTTTAATAATCTTTAAAAATGTTTCATTGTGCAAGCGACACAGCCAACCAAGTGTATCAGCAGGCCTGTGTCACTCCCCGTTTAGGTATCGAAAATGTACCTACATTCTAAATTCTGTAATTTTAGTTATACGAATCGTTTGTCCAGAGTAATAAGAATGAAATTGGCTTGCAAATCTTGCAATAGATGTCTAGGTATCTATCTATACGAAAAGGTTCTGACGTGAGCTAAATTAAACCATATCGCTAGCCATATTGAGTAGATATTTCTCTGAATTTCTTTGCTGAGTGAGACTTCTGTACGTTAGTATTATTTATTCTGTGGTATAATGTCGCTATAAGTACATGTTAAGTGAGTGACAGCTGTGACTGCGAATCATGTTGAAAATGTTAAGACAGAGTCATTTAAAATTCGATGTTTAAAATAAATTGTGTAACGGTAGACAGGTATCATCTTTTCGATCGTATGATGTTTTTAAGGCAGTACCTGAATTTTCCGGGGTCCAGTGCTGCCCCCATTTAAAAATCATTTAAAATTTTGCTACTACCAAGTACTAGATAACCATTCAAAGTATTTTATGAACTAAGTTTACAGTTTAAAGTGAGAACGTTAAGCTTTACTACGCACATTTGTGAAAAACGGCCACTTTTGGCAAATGTGCGTAGAAAAGCTTAACTTTCTCATTACCGGCCGCCGGTTCGCATTACGGCTAAATATTCATTATTTAATCTGCTAATTCGAATTACACCACATTTATTTGAGAATTTTAATCAGTGCCTATTATAAAAATCGTGAGTGAGAGTTCAACTCAATTTTAAATTTTCCGTGTCACCGAATCTAATGAGCGTCTAATCGGTTAAACTTTTTTATGACAAAGTTTCAGGTAGCAGATTAACCCAGTTTACCTCGACACCGTTACATACCCTTGTCAATATTCTCGCTCTTTTGATCGCCAAACTTTAACCGATTCAAGAAGGAGGGTAATGTTTTTCGAGCATATATGTGTATACAGTGTGTCCCGTCGTCGGCGTCGGAGCTTTTAAACGCATGATATACGGAATTTTTAGGGTTCCGTAAAAACGGAAACCTTATAAGATCACTCACTTGTCTGTATGTCTGTCTGTCATACTGTTTGCTATAAAACTACTGAACTATTTGAGTTGAAATTTTTTAATTGGTATTTTGAAAGTTGCTTAAACAAAATAGGCTAAAATTTACCATTGTTATACCTTATCTCCGAAATCAAAGAGCCTTAACTTTCGAAAAAATATAAATAATAATAGTTATAGATTAGGCTACCGGAAAACCTATGAGAAGTAGGTATGGAACCCTCTTCACGCGAGTTTCACTCGCAATTGACCGATTTATTTACTCTAGTAAAATGGTAGTTATATTATTTTTAGTGGTACCGAAACTTGGCGCTTATTTCAATCAAGCTTTAACTACTTATATAAAAAATATAAATACACACATAAGATATAGTCTTAAAAAGTAAAACCCAACTTCGGGAAGATTCTTACTGAAAAGTACATTCATCCAGTTATTGCAAGCATAGGAGAATATACTAATTAAGCCCTTTTTTAAAACCCTACACGGTATGTCTACAAGGGAACATACATACATAGCGACGAAACACATACATAATACGCCGCAGTCGGGTTACAAGCTATGTTTTGATAGCTTAAAATGTTGACAATAATCTGGCAGGAAACCTATTTTAAACGAGTAGTATTTTTAGCCTTTTTGACTCTGTTCGAGATAAAGGTTTGATATAATGCACACGCCATTTTTCATTTGCAGCATTTCTAGATTCATTTTCTAGATATTTAATAGCTATGTGTACCTATAAAACTGTGATGAAATCTGTCTTTCGTTCAAAACAACTAAAAGTACTAATTTGTTAACAGCTACAAAATATTTTACTTTAACCCAATTAGGATGTCAGGTCTTAAATTGGTCCGGAATGTACCCCCTAGAGACAGATAGGTGTATCCACGTCCTTGTACCAAATTATGATCACGTGGATGATCAAATGCCTTCAGAAGTTCGGTAAAATTAAGCAGATTTAATAATATGATATAGATCTGTAATTAAATATAAATATTTAATTTATATATAGAATTTCTATTTATAGTTTTTTAAGTTCTAGTTTTACTAAGAATATTTTCTACCTAGTTATTATTTTAGTTTATAGTTTTCTTTTAATTTCAAAATTTCGTCAATACATCGTTTCAAAAAGTAAATAAACGGGCTAGTGCGAGTCGGACTTATACATGAAGGGTTCCGTACCTCCGTACAATGTATTAAAACGCTAAAGAAAAACGTTTTTGTATGACGACCCCCTTTAAATTTTACCCTCCTCCTCAACCCTCTTTTTTATTTTAAATATTTTTTGGTATAGCGCCCATAATAATACATGAACTGTAAAAAAATCAAGTATCTAGCTTAATGTCATTATAAAGATCGAGTTAAAAACGCTGAAAAAAACACGTTTCTTGTATGACGACCCCCTTTAATTTTTAACTTTTATTTATTTTTAGTATTTGTTCTTATAGCGACTATAATAATACATAATCTGTGAAAATTTCAAGTACCTAGTTAATTTCATTATAAAGATCTAGCTAAGAAGAATTTTGTATAACGATCCTCTTTAGTTTTTAACTTCTTTTTATTTTTAGTACGAGTATTTGTTGTTATAGCGGCCACAGTTATACATAATCGGTGAAAATTTTAAGTGTCTAGCTATCACGGTTCAAGAGATAGAGCCCTGTGACAGACGGACAGACGGACAGACAGCGGAGTCTCAGTAATAGGGTCCCGTTTGCCCCCCATTGGGTACGGAACTCTAAAAAGCATTAAAGTAGAATAATTGCAGTTGAAATAAAAGCTCTAAGGAGTATTTTAGACATAACCCTAAAAAATTAAATTATTGATTTATTTTACCAATATAAATGTTACAAACCAATATGTTTATTACGAGTATAATCACTTAACTACATATGTATTATAATATATAAACCTACATTACCACTGACTGACGCACATTTTGATTGACGCCCAAGCCCCTCTTGACCTCCCCCCTCCCCCAGAACCCCCCCCCTCAAGTTTCTAAGCGAAGCCAGAGGCCAAAGGCCGAAAACTAAGCTCCCCGCGAGGCCGCAGGCCGAGCTGCGTGGCCAGGGCAAAGCCCAAACCCCTCTTGGCCTCCCCCCTCCCCCCTCCCCCAGAACCCCCCCCCCCCCTCAAGTCCCTAAGCTGAGCTGTCCCCCGAGGCTGCAGGCCGAGCCACTCCCACCAAGCGCTGAGCGTTTTTTTTTAAATTTTCCAAGATGGCCGCCAATACTCGACTGCTTCCAATTTGACTGAAATTCAAAATGCAAGAGTGTTTTGGATCGCGAAAACCGAATCTGACATTTTTTTGGAATCCAAGATGGCGTCTGGATTTTAAATTTTTTAACTTTATTCGTTCATTACGTCCTCCTGGTACACCGAAGGGGTCTGAAATTTTGTATGCTGGGGAAAAGCACCCCGCGGTATTCAAAACTGCAAACAAAATTTGATTCCAAGATGGCGGCCCGTGTAGTTTTTTATTTTTTTTATACTGACTTTAGCACCTTACCTATTCTCTCAACTGGAAATAAGATTCCAACCAACTTCAACAGTTGCACGAAAAACCGCGGGCTGCTTGCAGCCCGCGCAGCGCCCGAAATTCTAGTATATATATATATAAATAGATTCTATATATTGAGTAAATTTTGATAAGGTTTATATGCGGTGTTTTGATTGGTTTGTCCATATTAATTATTTCACATAACACATCTTCGGCGATCAGATTGGTGTAGTCCTCTTTGTTCTAAGCTCTGCGGAAGAAAAAAAAATCGATAAAAATTCATTCGAATACACGTAAATCGGACTTGGATATCAAGATTAATTTAAAACGGTTGACTCTCGTGATATAGTCGGAAAAGGCCGACCAGGTTTCGATAGATTTAGACGATCATCTTAAGGGCGAGTGTCAGCGGCGACCTGACGATGTCGCTGTCTGCTCAGCACTGGTAATATATAGATATATATTCTTAAATTAGTAAAAAATCACAAAGAGAAAGGCCCCTTCGACGTTTTCTAAAATAAGTAAAAAATCACGAAGAGCAGAGGGTCTTTTTGAATATTTACCTCAGTAGGAGGTTTTAACGTTACCTCTCAATAATAATAATTATGCAACGGCACGACGTTACGCGAAATTTGAATGCACTGTATCGTCGTATTTTTTTGTTAGTCAAAATAGTACATGTACAATATTTTTTTTAAATCGAAATTTCCCCTACTTTAACAGTGTAATGATTGTTTATAAATTTCTTTATTAGCATCTTCCAAACGGCTGGTTAGATTTTGACGGTTAAGGTTTCGTTATGTTTCAAACCCCCAAGTGTTCTTAGCGTTAAAAAATGGCGCATGTTTGGCTATAAATTTGTAAGTTGATAATACTTTTTTTACCAAACCCATCCAGATATCAAAATGATAAAAATTACAAACACATATATAAATCAAAAGTGTAAATTTAATTAACAAAAATCAGTACATAATCTGAACGTAGTCGTGTTAATTGTTCTTTTAATTACTTCTTAATTCGTTTAAAATAGCTCGATGAAGGTTTTTTAGTCATGCATCAAAGCTACACCTATTAATGGAAGCCAGGTGCTCTAGAAACCTAGAATCAAGAGCTCAGATTGTCTGCCGAGTTCCGATATTTCATTCAACCTAGTTTTATTTTAACAGGTGATTTAATATAGGGTTACCGCTTAAAATATTTAACGATGTATCACTATAAATTGAATGAATGTGTGTTTTTTACCTATTACTTTTAAGGTGGGTTCTCAATTTGCAATTATGTGCGTGTTTTTGAAAAATCACTGTTATTAAACTACTACAGGTTATTCCTCAAAAAAGTTACATAATAATCTTAAGGATATTTTACAGACACCCACTATAGCCAAAACACGATTAAATATTTTTGGCTCGATAGAAAAAATCACAAAAACAAAAAAATATATAAATATAATACAAAAAAAAATAATAAATAAAACACAGTGAAATATTCGTCGAGAGAGAAGAAAGGCCCGGAGCCGTGCTCGACGATATTTCGCAGTGTTTTATTTGTTTTGTGAAACAAAAATTGACTAAACGTCACGGCTAAGTACGATTTTTACATAGCGGTGGCGTTACAACCCCCACTCCGGAACTTAGATGCTCAGTATCTTTGTGAATTTTTAATTTTTTGTTAAACTGAAAAATATGGGTCCATTAGTTTTGGATAATCTACAAGACGGACTAATTAGAATAAAACTTTTCTGACCCCGGCATCACCCCTATTGAAAAATCGACCAATTTGATCTTCTATCATGGATCCTACATCACGAGAATGCGCCAGCTCATATAGAACCGGTGTTACCAAGGGAACGAAACAAAAGGAAGTTCCTGGGAGAATCCAGCATCAAAGTATTCAAACAAATTCCCTACAGAGGAGATTTCCCGCCGTGTGACTTTGGGTTATTTCCGTATGTGAAGAACCGTTTAAAAGGCCGCAAGTTTTCGTCAGAAGAGGTATAAGTTTTTGCGTTTGAGGAATAACTTGAAATAATTCCTTAAGAAGTTTCAGTAAATTCAGTAATTATGTATATGTGTATGTGTATGTATGTATGTAAATTTTAATCCAAATTTATCGATTATGAATTAAGACGTAAATTAAATGAATGCGTGTGGTATGTACAACTATATACCCAATTTTATTGGTACTTAAGACGAAGAACGGCCCACGGGCATCATTTGAGATGAATTGTTTCATCGTAAAATTCGTAAACAAAGTTATAATTAAAATTCTCCAACCATGAGTACTTAGATAGACCTTTAAATTATTTTATTAATTTGCAGTCCATTGAGTCTCTAAAAAGGTTAATTTTACTAAAAACGTAAAATAAATCTGGATGGTAATCCTTCTATATATATATAACGTACAAAAAAATATACTGAAACTATTTTAAAGGTGGATTCAGTCCGTGATGCTGAACAACTTTCACCAAAATTTTTTTTTGCTTTCTATAGAAACTCAAATCAGCTCATCGATCGATTTGTATGGGACGCCCAAAATAATTTTTCATATTTCTTTATATGTTCCTTGGGGAAGTTTATATTAAGTAATGTTTATATTTTGTTAGTCTATATTTATATATAGCCCATTAATAACTTACTTATGTTTGATCTAAAACTTTAAACCTTTGATCTAAACTTTAAACTGTTAGTTCTTATTAACACTGATGTGTATAAATTATAATGAAACATATTTACAACAGAAGAATATGAAATATGAAATGTTAACATATTACACATTTTCGGTAATGCACGAAATCTAATCCAAAACAATCCACACAGGGAGACTTTCTAACCATCAGACAATTTTTGGGGTACCTTAATTCAATTCATGATACTGAACTAAGTCATTAGATTACTAATAAAATTTCCGTCCTCCCATCACAATCCTGGCGGAGCGCCTATTTGTATGGGAAGAAGATTTAATTTTTGGGTTTTCGTTAATTGTTTTTATAGAAAGTAGTTCAGTAACATAGACTAAACTAGCTCCAAAAATTTGGCTGGTAGTTCACAGTCACCCTGGACCCTGTATTAAAATCGCTTTTTCCTTTCGGGAATAACGATGCCACAGACTGTATACATACAGACCCCTCTTTTTGCCTCAGAGTTTAAAAAAGGAATTATTGTACCTACAGAATACGAATAAGTAAGAGCACAGAATAGGGTACTAGTACTCCGTACAGAAGTCTCACTCAGCAAAGAAATTCAAAGAAATATCTATTCAATGTGGTTAGCGATATGATTTAATTTAGCTCACGTCAGAACTCAGCACCTTTTCGTTTAGAAACCTGGACATCCATTGCAGGCCAATTTCATTTTTATTAATCTGGACAAACGATTCGTATAACTGCATTTACCACTAGGAGGGGCCGCCGCACTCTTAGTAATAATGTAGGTATATTTTCGATACGTAATGTACCCCTGTGGTTCCGGGTTACCCGTGTGGTTCCGGGTTAAAACAGGACCACTCCATCTCTTCCTGTGGATGTCGTAAGAGGCGACTAAAGGACTAAGCACAAACATCTCGTTCCCTTCTTCTTCTTGTCGAGTCGAAATGGTTTTACTGTACCTAGCTTCAATTTCAAATCATCTTTGACCAGTATGTGGCCACGGCGATCCCTCTGTCGTTAGCCTCATTCCCAAGGAGGGTTAACGTCGGGCGGCGGCCGGTTGTAAAACTATAGCCAAATCATTTAAAGTGTTCCGGTTATTTTTTCTCCATTTTGCAAGGTCTTTCGCATCCTTGGGTGACCATTGACATGCATATTATATTTGAGGAAAGAAAAAGCGGGTAAGCGAACCCCGGGCTCTGAAGCAGCACAGCTGAGGATGCAACTAAAAATGCGATTAGACGAAGAAGATTTTCGATACCTAAATGGGGAGTGACACAGGCCTGGTAAGAGTAAGAGGAAGCGGTGGTGGACAAGCGGTTAAGGCACTGGCATGCGTCTGTAAGGTACGAGTTTGATCCTCACTAGGCGTGACTTATAACTCTGAGTTTGTGAAGTATTACTTTTTTTTATTCTCTACTGTATGAGCACGACCCTCTCTGTATAACCAGAGCCATATATTAGCCTGAACAGTCAGGGGATTTAGACAGTCTCCACGCTGACCAGACGGATTGGAGAGGTCTCATTGATGTTTATAAGCTTTGTTTAGCTTGTGTTGCCTAAGTCGCCTCCTACGACATCCACGGGAAGACTTGAAGTGGTCCTATTCTACTCTGCCGTGAACCGTTCTCTAGTGTGTAATGACTGTTGTCACAAGATGGCAGTCGTTGAACCATTGACATATTACTAGCGTAAGGACTAGGCCAACCGCGCGAAGAAATGGCACCAACTCGTTGACCCTAAAAAGTCAGTTTTTGGACCAACGCGATAGTCGTCCTCGGTCCGCGGAAGAGTTCATTCGTTTTTGTTTAAAACTTGTAAATGCCATAAAATGCCTGGTTGCGCATTTAAAGGCTGCAAAAACTACGAAATAGGTTAAAAAAGTACATGGAATATCGTATCATCGGTAAATAACATAACTGTTTGTTATAATTAAAATACTAATGAATTTTACCGCGCTAATTTTACAACCGAATGGCGGCTTATTGGCGGCCATGTTCACGGCGTCGCGCCCGGAGTGACAACAGCGCATGCGGTGTGGTCGCTCCAGGCGCGACGTTGAATTGTATGAAGATATTTTATGCAAAATGTTTCGATGGGCTTATCCTTAGTTGAAATCATTGCATTGAACTAAGTCAGATGCCCAAAGACAGCAATTTTGACACCAGACTCGATAAGAGAAGGCGAGTAACTTTGACCCAATTTCAATCATAGTAATAGATGCCCCTTCCACAATAATCCTATATGTCATTGAAACTGAAGCCAGGTGGTTGCGGCATTTAAAATTACAAAGTCACGAGTATTTCACACCTATATGACGAGGGCTTGATCAATATTTTAATCATTTAGAGTTCATACGTCTGTGAAGCTGACATGTTATTGCAAGTTGCATTTTAAACTGAACACTATGTGACATATAAAATATTTTATGAAATAATGCTATGTTCTTCTTCTTCTTCTCTCCTTGCCATTTCCCTATACGGGGTCGGCCCCCTAATACTTTCACGCCATTTTTGACGGTTTTGCGCCATTTCTGGGCTTATGCCCAACGTCCTCAAGTCATTGGAGATGGTTCGACTCCAGGTAATAGGTGGGCGTTCTCTTCCTCTCTTGCCCTCCTGTCCAGTGAAATATTGCTATGCCTAGTTGATTTATTTTTTATTCTATAATGACTAAAATTACTCCGGGCACTTACAGTTATACGTGCACGAGAGTCATGTACAAGCCTAAATAATATTAACTGTAATAACAAATACACATAATAAAAAAGTCTAAAATTACCATAGAAAATGTCTACGTATGGAATACGAGTATAAACCGAGACCCAGAAAGTGACAACCTTAATTATTTTCTTACTGATCATTTGTGTGGCAACATTACAAAAAAAAAAACAAAGTAATTAAAGTCTCAGGGCTGATTGTTCTGTATATTAATTACTCTGGCAACTATTTTAAAACTTTCTAAAGTCAGTCCGATGGGACTAGCCAAACATCCTGCCAGGTCATGTACACGTGTTTTATAGAATGTACATCTGGCAGAATGTTTGACGCGTCCAATTGGTCTGGCTGCTTACAGAAAGCGGCCGTGAGGCCGGCGCGAATACCTGCCTGTAGGTACACAAACGGAACACAACTACGCCGTGGCAAAGCAAGTGGGTTACTTATCTTGCCATTAGTATGGCACATTTGCGACTCACTTCCAAAGGACCTACATAATTTTGCCACGCCGGATACAAATAAAAATGGTTTAGATAGGGATAGTACCCATACATGTCTTTCTACAACGTTTAACTCGTTCGAGCATTGATTTATTATTGTTCTCCCAAACGTAGATCCCACACTATGAAATTATACTCCAAAATATGCTCTAAATTTTACCTTCGTTTGCAGTATTTTGATTGGTGGCCATGTTTTATCAGAAGTTGAGAAGATTATTTTAATATTTGAAATAGGTTCTGTTTTATTTCTTCCTTTGCCCGTGTTCTATCTAGCACGCTGATCTGGGCGAAAGGAAGACTTTAGAATGTACCAGCTGCTTCTCTTTGCGTGCAAATCCAAAATCCAAAAAGATAAGCTGGAGAAAACGATTTGTCTGTGATTTTACGACCATACTCCATCCTTAGGTACTTATATGGACTTACCATTTTTGGGAATGCGTTTGTTGCAAGAGATATGTCTGCATTTTGTCTTTCAGTCACCTCTTACGACATCTACAAGCAAAGGGGGAGTGATTGAGTGTCTATTCTAAACCAGGAACCACACGGCATATTTAAAACACTGTAAAGAGTTTAGATACTATTTCTTATAAAATGTACAATACTACCTCTAGTATATAACGTTATTAGCCGGAAACTGTAAATTATTTCGAAACAGCGCTTGAGGCATGCTCAACGCCATGTCCGCAAAATGTGAACTATCCGATATCACAAAGTACCTATCCTACAGAAAGATCTAAACATGCTTTTATATCATTTAGCGGGAGATAGGCAACTAAAATCGAAATTGTGCCAACTAAATATACATTTAGCAACGAGATCTATGTACTTACGTACTAGAGAAGACGCCACATACCACAGTTGTGTTCTGTTCATCATATGCTATCACTGTTAACCTCACATTAGTCACTCGCTAGCAATACGCGCATAAAACACTCCACAATTCATAAAGGAAAACACTGTCAACTTAGTCAAAAATGCCTTGGTGTGTGTTGAGATACTGCACTAGTAATACAAAGAACAATGCAAAATATGAAGGAATAACTTTCCATCGGTAAGTAACTAGATTTCATTGATTGAAAATTAAATACGAATTGCAAAATTTCGGCTCCATAATGAATGAAATGTGTGAATGATCTGTGAACCGATGAAATGATTCGTCATAGACTAACAAAACAGAAGTGAAATGTAGACATCATAAATATGCCTACATTTCACTTTCTTCATGGAAGCATCGAAAAACTATTAGTTTGCTACTCAGTTATTAATGTTTGTAAAACGTTTAAAAATGTTTAAGTTTTATAATTTTTATCTACATATGCTATAAATGCTATACAAAATTTTCTTAAAATCCTATAAATCCTTTATAAAATTAAGTCATATCTCGTAACGTCTCACTAGGACCTCCGAGGGTTCAAAAATTTTGTATGTGAGGGCTGTACCCCTACAAGTGCCCCGCGCAACTTGAAACTGCTATCAGATTTTGGATCCAAGATGGCCGCTTACATTTTTTTGATGTTTTATTATGTTTGTCCCAATAATTCTGTTTCCTCGTAACTACTACGCGGCTAAATCGATTTTGATAAATTATTATATAACTATAAGCCTATTACAAATCTTCATATATGTAATCTAAATAAACATATGTAATTTAGACCCAATATATACGTATATGATTATATAATACATTAAATACAGAGATAGCTAACAAAGAAAAAATAACAAAAAGGTATTTGTATACCTTTTTGTTTGTACAAGAAATCACTTTTTTCTAGTGCAAAACATTATGTAAAGAATTCCGCATGATGTCACAATCAAGCACGATTGACGGTGACGTCATTTACCCCGAAACTTCAACGCGCTGTATGTTTGTGAATTTTCACTACTTTAATAAACCAAAAAATATGGGTCCATTAGTTTTGGATAATATAACTGACGGACTACTTAAAATACAATGTCTCGGACCCAATCCCACATCCCTATTTATTTTAGATTGTTTAATATTTATATTAGGAATCGCTAATTTGCGCTTTTGTGCGTTGAGTTTATTGTCATTTGCTGGTTTTTAAATGTTTAGTTTTTGCATGTACTTAAAAGTATGATAGAGATATTAAATAAAACAGATGAGACTAAGAGTGCAGTTTGTCCACAAAATGCTGAAATTTCATATCTGAAAACTTAATTATTTGTGTATACGTCCAGTCTTTTGATCCACATGTGTACAGTATTCCTCAACAGGTTGCATCAAAATGTTAGTTGTTGATGTACAACTTCTGAAAACTATTGCAGGGATTACGGGAATTGCTGGACATTATTAAGTGTGTTCCGATTTTATTACACAAAGGCGGAATGCCTTTGTGTAATAAAATCGGACACATGTTTAAAAAATTTAGGAAACGCTTAGCACTTGCTAAAGAATTTAAAATATGCGTAGTTTCTATCTCTATTTTGAATATTTGTCATTGAAAGAACGAGACAAAATATTATATAAAATAAAATAGGTTGATAGATATAATCTTGAATTAGAAAACGGTTTAGACCAAGAATTAACATTTATCTAGGTTTTTATAAAGAACAGGTACAAAGTAATTGTGAAAATAAATTGTGAGAATACGAACTAATATTGAAACAGCTTTTACAAAGGTTTCTCGTATACCTACATGTGGTTGGTTTCGCACCGCTCGCGTTCTCACATAAAATTGTCACTTCTTTTTACGGATGGTAGTGCTTTCAATTTGGATCCATTATATTCTAGGTTCTACGCTATTATGTGTCTTATAGACCAAGAGCGAATAGAATAATACGAAGACACACAGTTTTTTCTTTTGTAAAGCAAATAGGTATTTTTACATTTTGCTGTAAAGCAATAGTTCAGTTCATTTTTATTTTATTTGGAAAACCAATGCAGTTCTAATGTTAACATTAGAACTGCATTGGTTGCATATTACTTAAGTAATAACTTAAATATCTAGGAACACAATTAACAGGTCAGGAGGCAGTCGACGCTTATACATATATGTATAATAATAAATATATAGGTATTTACTTATAAAAGGATAACCAAATCTAAATAATTAATGTTAATTATTTCTTCATTGAGGTCAAAAATATTTTTTGTAATAAGGTACACTCTTTTACAAATCCATTATACAGTTTTTTTTACTATTTTAAACCTACACACTTTATTATACACTTAGCAACCAGTCTTGTAATAAAAATTAAATTTATAATAAAAATCGCAGTGTAGGAAAATATCTAATATTTTCTATGTGCTTCGTTGGGTATAGTGTCTTATTAAGTCCCGGCGTCATGGCAGCCCAAGTCTCATTTTAAACCGTAATTCAAGCGTTTCTCGCAAACCGGCCCCAAGATTAGCGAGAGGAAAACTGCATTTATTTTGTAGCTTTTTGTGAACCTATATTAAAAAATATTGCAAAAACACACGTGATGTACTTAAGACCTTATTTTATCGTAGATGTGTAGTAAAATAAAAATTTTAGTTTTTTCTTCATTCAAATGCAAGAGCGTTTCAATACAAAAATAAATAAAATAGAAACATAACGTTTACGTATATATCGGTCAATAACAGTGCACCAGTGTGTGGTAGAATTAATTAAGTTATTTAGAACTCTGATACAATTTTTTTAATATTAGGGTTCCGTACATAAAATTAAAAAACGGAACCCTTATAGGATCACTCGTGCGTCTGTCTGTCCGTCCGTCAGTCACAGCCAATTTGCTCCGAATCTACTGGACCGAATCAGATTTAATTTGGTAGAATGTTGTAATCCTATGACCCAAACTCATATGTGCAAAGTAAATAAATATTTTTTTAAAATAAGGGTCATTTTCGGGGGACAAATTAGGAAATCAAAAAAAAAGTTTTACTTTACTGTGTCATATAATATTATATATCAAATGAAAGGGCTCGTTATGAGGATCTCAAATATATTTTTGGTTATTATTGTTAAATGAATAGTTTTGATTTTATTCATGAAAGAAGACGAAAATTGACCGGCCCTGATCTCCGAAACTACTGAGCCTAAAATTTTGAATAAAATACAAAATGTAGTTCATTGCTTGTAGATTACAGGAAAACCTATAAAAATTAAATCAATTGTAAGGAACCCTCTCCACGCGAGTTTAACTCGCACTTTACCTGTTTATTTTTAATTATCTTCACACTTTATTTTACACTGATGCAACGAGCCTTGTGATAAAAATACAATATAAAAAGTCTCTCGTAAATTAGCGATTTCTAGAAAAAAAAATATGTGTGACAATTAAATTGTTTTTAGCTTAACATCCAACAGCAGTGTTTTACGACGTGACTTTTCGGAATTTTCAAACAAACATTTTAAATTAAATCGTTTTTATGTCTAATGCCATGTGTCTCGGGAGGGGTTAATTTAAAAGATAAGGCACGCTTAGATCTTGTCATAAACTCAGTCACTGTCTATAATTTTAAACAGTCGTGCAACAAATAAATATCTATCATTTTAGGGATCAGTGAATAATACGATACGAGTAAAACAAGGTAAGAGTTAATAATAAAAGGTATAAAATTAAGAAAAATGTTACTTACAGTATTATAATAGGAAGTACCTCTCCTTACATCCTTCATGCTCAGAGTGGAAGGGGGTTGCATGATGTCGTGAACGAACTAGCCTCTCCTTAGACAGAGCTGTAAGTGTGAATTTCTGTATGAATTTATTTACATACTTGAATATGTATGTTTCATTACAAAATATGGGACTTCGGGAAGGGTCTTGCGGCCCTATGTCCGCACCCATACTATGTTTAGCGTGATGAATAAACAGGATAAATCATATATATACAGGCTTGTTTTGAGCCTCGTAACTATGTATATTCAAGGAAAGTACTCTTCGCTCGTTCTCGGTTGCATCCTCAGCTGCGCGGCTTCCGAGCCCGGGGGGCACGGCAGGCACGTGTAATTTTTTTCTTTGTTTGTCCTGTCAATCACAAGGTAGTGTATGACTTTTTGAATTGAAAACATCTTTAGGCGTGATGGGCATTTTTTTAAATGGGAAAAAACCCATTGAACTCATGACACTTACCGTAACCGACACCACCATGTTCAAGTTTTCACTCCTGTCAGCACTCCCGGAGTGCCACTGTTTTTTTTAAATAAACTTTCCTTGTGTGGGTGTTTATTGTACAAAGCGACACATGTGTAGTGTTTTTAATTCTTGATAACAGCATAATCACTACATTTTCATCTAAATGCATTTAATTAATCCTCATATTACGGCGGTTAGTTTTTTTTCACAATTACAACGCGGAACAGTTTCAGAATAATTATACCTGCATAATTGGGTATTATGGTGGGTCAAAACAAATTGTTTGGTACTGTTAATAGAATAAAACGTCACAAAATAATGCCACTTGTCATTGATCACATCCACTTTGAACGTGATTTTAGATTTATTTATGCAGAAAAACGGATAATATATTATTATATAATAGATATACTGACACTGCCAAGAACTTGGGAATTTTAATGGACTCTAACCTCAAATGGACAGCTCAAATTAACGAAGTCAGTCGTAAGATCCACTTTTCTTTCCACACCCTTAGATGCCTCCAATACTTCTTGCCCTTCGAGACTAGGATTGCTCTGGCCCAATCCCTTATTCAACCAATCTTGGATTACGCGGATGCATGCTACTTGGATGCAACAGAAGACCTTTTAGATAAACTGGAGCGTTTACAAAACCTGTGCTTCCGTTTCATCTTCGGATTGAGGAAGTTCGACCATGTTTCCAGGTACCGTGTTCAACTAAAATGGTTACCTATACGGCTCCGTAGAAACAGTCGCATTCTTTGTCTCCTTTACAACGTCCTACACTATCCTTCTTTCCCCTCCTATCTACGTGAGCGCTTTTCCTTTTTATATTCTCCAAATTCTCTTTGCAGATCCCACCTAAAAACTGTCCTTAAATACCCTTCACACAGCACCACTACCTTTTCCTACTCCTTCTCGGTACATGCGTTCAGACTATGGAACTCATTACCACCTTCTATACGCGAATCTAAATCGATCTCTGTGTTTAAAAGACGAGTAAAAGATTATTATTTATCGGAATCATTATAGTTGTAGTTTATATATTATATATTAAGTATATTCATTTCTAAATAGACATATGTATTTATATAAGTATGTATGTAACATATGTATATGTATGTTTATCTGTAGTTTCATAGTATGTTAATTTCTTCTTCCTTTATTTAACGAACACGCCTGTATGCCTTTCATATATGAACATCTCCTCTCACGGGCCTACTGGAAGAGATCTCTTTTGAGATAAGTAGTGCCTTTGTACAACTTTTTGTTTATGTATTCTCTGTATATATTGTCCGTGTACATAAATTGGTAAATAAATCTGTGTCTGTATCTGTATTTACTTGATGCAAAATATCGTATTCTACTGTGATCTCAGTAATCACATGACCTAGTTACTACAAGAAAGTAATGTTTTCGTATTATGATATTCGTAGGTTGTTCCATAAATTTTTAAAGTTGGTTAGTGTCATGTTAATTCGGCATTAATATAGTGTCAGTATATTTTGTTAGGCCCTGAATATTCTTTTACACTTCCCAAAGCCCAAGTGGAGACCTAAAAACTAGGCTTACATAAGCCTTGTTCAAATGTGTCTTTCTGATTTCGTTTCAATTTTAGAGAAACTTTAACAAGTAACTTTGTTACTAGGTTTAAACCATTACCCGCCCTAATCAAGTTGACATCTAGTAATATCAAAACAACAAACGTAACAAAGTTAGTCCTGTTTTTATAATAAGACGGATAATATGTGTTTATTTGCGTTTTCCGTAAGAACTTATCAAACTACTTATTATAGCCTATTTTTATATGTAAACAGACTTTAATTTAAATATTAGGTTATCAATTTTACTTATGCAAATTTCTGCTTTTGTTTTAATCTTGTAATTAATTATTAACTGAATTGTTGCAATTTTTAATTTTAACATTTATTACTCGAAAGGGAAACGATTCGTGCAGCATTGTCATTCAAATTCGACATAACATTTTAAAAAACAACCAGTTTTTTTTACAAATGGCAGACTATAATTAGTATATACTTCGGAAAGTTTCGGGCGCCTGCCGGAAAGGCACTCTGCTCATGCCTATACATTTTGTTCTACACACCACATACTATAAGAATTCAGACGTGTCTGATGTCCGCTTCTGATAGCGTCGGATGCAATCTATTGGACATCAGATTTTTATCTAACTACTCAAAACGAGTTGACATTGACAACAGAGAAAATATTGTAAATCTTTTAATAGTTTATATATATACATTCTACATACATATGTATATGCATACACCCACGTCTTTATCCCTAATGGGGTAGACAGAGCATTTTGATTCTTGCAGCTCGTAGAAGACAGGACCAAGTGTAACTGTAATTAAATAAAGCCCATCAGAATGGGTAGGAACCTATACTGAACTGGGTTTCTGTCGGCGTAATCTTCCCAGCGAACAAAAAATTAAAAACGGAACCCTTATAGGATCACTCGTGCGTCTGTCTGTCCGTCCATCTGTCACAGCCAATTTGCTCCAAATCTACTGGACCAAATCCTTATATGTGCAAAGTAAATAAATATTTTTTTAAATAAGGGTTAATTTCGGGGGATAAATTAGGAAATTGAAAAAAAATGTTTTGCAAACCTTACTGTGTTATATATCAAATTAACGGGCTCGTTATGAGGATCTCAAATATATTTTTTTTGTAATTATAAAATAAATAGTGTTGATTTTATTCATGAAAGAAGACGAAAATTGACCATTCCCCCCCCCCCCCCCCCCCCCTGATCTCCGAAACTGCTGAGCCTAAAATTTTGAAAAAAATACGAAATATCGTTTACGATTACATGAAAACCTATAAGAATTCAAACAATTGTACGGAGCCCTCTCCACGCGAGTTTAACTCGCACTTGGCCGGTTTTTCTATAATGGTTTTTATGGAAAATAGTTCAGTATCATGGACTGAACTTGCACCAAAAAGGTTTTGCGTTAGATACCAGTAACCCTGTATAAAAGAAAAACATACATATTTTAATATGTTTTACAATTTTAATAATTGTCAAATTTATAGTTCATTTGAATGTGCTAATCGTCCAAAATTTTCTTTTATCAGCACCACCTGTGGGTTGACTGGTAGAAAAGTCCATTGGCCTAAAGTCCTATTACATTTTTGTAATAAATTTATTAATAAACAAAACAAAACCAGTTTTGAATGAAAGAGATTTAAGAGCTAAGTAAAACTCATTACCACCCACTAATTCTCGTTACTCAATTACATTTTTAACGACTGAGTATGATGCTTGGAAAGCTCAGAGTGCACTCAGTAATGCAGCGGAAAATGCAGGAATAAGTTCATTAAGATGATATATGAGTTCCAGTGCTGCCCCCAATTAAAAAAAAAGGCGCGACAAACTGCCACTTTTGGGAAATGTGCGAAGAAAAGCTTCACGTTCTCACTTTACTCTGTTAAGGCCGTACCTAAATTTTCCGGGGTCCAGTGCTGCCCCCATTTAAAATAAATCATTTCAAAGAAAACGGAGACATCATTTAAAATTTTGCAACTATCAAGTCCTAGATAACCCTTCAAAGTATTTTATGAACTACTGTTTACAGTTTAAAGTGAGAACGTTAAGCTTTACTACGCACATTTGCGAAAAACGGCCACTTTTGGCAAATGTGCGTAGTAAATCTTAACGTTATCATTATAAACTGTAAACAGTACGGCTAACAAGTGCCAAGTACGGCTCTGGCAGTACAGAGAGGGTCGTGCTCCTGCAGTGGAGAATGGAAAGACCTGATGATGTTGATATTTATTCAACTGTGCGCGCCACTTCGCGTCGCGTCGCGACACGGTGTGAACTAACCCTTAAAATCACATAATCCCGAGTGACATAGGCTATATTTTGGTACCTAATGTAGATATATGTTTTTTTTTTTATTATAGATGACTTGTTTCAATTGTTTTTTTCTTCCACAGTGCCTTTCGACGAAGTTGACACTGACTCCGCTCTTGTGCAAATGTTCGCGTATGTACACGCTCCCACCTGCAAGTACATAGTCGCGATCGGAGCTTTAGCTGGCCTAACCGTCTCCATGTTTGGCTCCATGTTCCCGATGCCTCGCGTCGTCTACGCAATGGCCTTGGATGGACTGATCTTCAAGTAAGTGTTTGTGTTACTTCATTGTAATTAAGCATTCCTCTGTCAATAGGCACTAGGCTGCTGTGTGGTTCCCTGCAGAGTAGAATAGGACGACTCCAGCTTTTCCCGTGGATGTTGTAGAAGGCGAATTAGGAAACACAAGCTGAACAAAGCTTATAAACATCACTGAGACCTTTCTTACCCGTCTGGCCAGCGTGGAGAGTGTAATCCAAATCCTCTGACTGTAGTACAGAGAGGGTCGTGCTCCTGCAGTGGAGACCAAGAAAAACCTAAAAGATGATGATGATGATGATGATAGAATTATAGGGTCAAACACATATACCCTTCCTTTCGGCTTTGCCGCATTCGGGTAAAACTCCACTTAACTCCATCGACAACAGCAAACTCTTAAAATAAAAGTAGTAAAGGGTTCTCCCACCAAGCTATCGATCTCGAAAGAAAAAAAATATTAATATAACCTTTTCACTGTTAACAGGCAACTGGCTAACGTATCCGAAAAGACTGGCACCCCTGCATTCGCTACCATCTGCGGCGGGCTGGCTGCTGCTACCGTTGCCCTGCTGATCCAACTAGAAGTCCTGGTCGAGATGATGAGCATTGGTAAGTGAACTTTATATATTTTTAGTCGAATTCATAAAAAATCTGCTTTTATAATACTGTAGAAATTACTAATAAGCGATAAACGTGAAAAGTTAGCTACTGGCCGGCATGTTTCGACCTCATCTGAAGGACTTCCTCAGGGCAAATGTGATTCCCGTCGTCTACACGAAGGCGCAAAACATTACCTCATCAAAAGTACGTTAAAATATGCTATTCTTAGAAACTACATCTCGTTTTCGGTCACGACTGTTGCTGACGTTACTTCACGCCAATTGCTGGGCCAATCAGTGGCTGCTGTATGACGCTGCGTCATAGCGAACATTATCCGACAGTGGACGTTGCGTTATGCGACAGTCATTTTATATAAAGTTCGTGGGGCTATTTTGCGCGATGATGGTTTTATTTATTTAGTTTTTTACACTATATGGTACACATATACAAATATTTTAGGTACAACATATGTTTGTGGTTGCTCTTCCATAGTTCTCTGTGCCTTTTTTTTTAATCAGACAGTTTACAATGCTAAAATGACTTTTTTAATCGTTTTTCCTCCTTTATTCTTAAAAGAAGAAGTTTCATTGTACATAATCAGGTGAGGCGGTTTAAATTAAAAGGCTCCAGGACTATGTCCGCTAGCCGGCGAGAGCGAGAGAGGGCAACGTAGGAACATCCCGCTGCTAACTCACGAGTTCCTAAATCTACAACCACCCTTGGCAGTGTCAAACCCTGCGATTTTCTCTGTTTTTTTTTAATATGACGCTAATTTCTACTGCTATGGTAGTCAAACATTCGCACTTTCGGTAAAGAAATGGCTGGCACCTGCAAGTCCCGGGTTCAAGTCACAGGATAGCATGTGAATCTTTTTATTTATTTATTTTATTTTATTTCAGAATTATAAGTATAAGTTTATTCAGTGTTTTCAAACATAAACATGATTCACAGTATCGTGCTTTAATAAAAAGCCAAAAAATATTTTTTTATATTTCGATAATGTTCCTTGGGGAAAGTTGTTCAATTTCACTCCCTCTCCCACTTCACGTACTTCAACTTGTTTCATTTCAATTTACATTTAACTTTTGTACTACATATTATAGTATCCTGAGGTTTGACCAATATGGGAGTGAAGTTTATTACTGTGTAATCTTCTCATAAAGCCCTTTCATTTCACATTCAAAGTCAAACACATATTTCCTTTTCGGCTTTGCCGCATTCGGGTAAAAAACAAATAAATTTTCAGTTAAATAAAAAAATACCACACTAAGTGTTTGCGTGGTTTCTTTATTGAGTTTATATATCTTTCTGCCTTCAGTCTATGCAATATTTCAGCTCAATCGAATACCGGGAAGTAGGTCAAATTCGATTAGGAATACAAACTTGACCTAAACAAACATACAAATTAACAAAAGCACAAGTTTATTTGCTAGACAATTTAAAAAACCTCCGACTTTCACCCCCAATAAGTTTTGAACGGCTAAACCGATTTTCATCAAACATAGCTAAGAATCATCTTGACAGACAAGGCTTTCAACTAAAAAATCGCATCGAAATTGTTCTATTCGTTTGGGAGCTACGATGCCATAGACACACATATGCACCAAACAGACACGAAAAAACTTAAAAAAAAAGTATTTTATTTTTATTTAAAAAAGTAAAATTATTAATTTTACTTTTAAAGCTTGTCAAAACACATAGCTTGTAAATATATAAAATAAAAGCTGTTGCCCGCGATGCTGCCCGTGTGGTCAAAGATTATTTCACAATATCACAGGAGCAGCACGTTTTTTATAATAAGCTAGGCAGTTACATGCCAAATTCCTATCCGTTCAGCCGTTTTCGCGTGAAAGCAGAACAAAATTCATACATAGGCACTTACTGTCTTCTGTGACATAGGTACAAACTTTAGTATTCTTCTTATTTTCGTGTCGCTACTAGATTTGTCACTCCAGTATCGGGCCACTTCAATAGCTATGTCATTTGCGGCCACCATGTCTTCCCAAGTGCAGGTGTTTGGGCATGCTCCATAGTTTGTGAAGAGAGACCATGCTGGTAAATGTTTTGCGAACTGTTTATCATCTTCCACCTGAACAAATAATCTTTACAACGGTCCATTTGGTTCTAGTCGATGGTACTTTCGCATTAATAGGGGTTACGACTGGGTCAGACAAGTATTATTCTAATTAGTCCGTCTTTTAGATTATCCAAAAATAATGGACCCGTATTATCAGGCCTGTGTCACTCCCCGGTTAGGTATCGCAAATGTACCTACATTATTTCTATGCGCGCAGCCGGCCCCTCGGAGTGGTAAATCAGTTATACGAATCGTTTGTCTACAGTCATAAGGATGAAATTGGCTTGCAATGGAGGTATATAAACAAAAAGGTGCTGAGTTTTGACGTGAGCTAAATTAAACCGTATCACTGACAACATTGAGTAAATATTTCTTTGAATTTCTTTGCTGAGTAAGACTTCTGTACGGAATATTAGTATCTATTCTGTGGTATTATTCAGGTTATCAAAAAAGTTAAAATTCAAAAAGATACAGAGCATCTAAGTTCCAGAGTGGGGGCTGGTGTCGTCAACGCTATGTAGATCGGTCTTAGCATGACGTCATGCGAACTTTAAATGCGCTGTATCTTCGTCTATTTTTTATTCCCAGAGAAAAGAAAAAATCTGAGTACAATATTTTTTAATAATCAAACCCAAAAATATTCTTCCAGTCGTCATGCCTATTTTTTGAGTGAAAGTTTAATATAAATATTTGCAAAATGCTGCGTAGGTATTTCAAAGCCAAACTGTAAATGAGCGGCTTTTCAAGAAAGTGCGACAAATCAAAGAATCGGTATTGCGGCATCCGAGAGTTCGGTGAGAACGTAGGAAGTTATCAATAGCGACATTTTCTGATTTTTTACTTGTGTAAATAATAAACTGGTATTGAAGTTGGTTATTTGCAAATGTAATTGAAAAATCTTTACGTATTGATACAAATAAATACTCGGGGTGGATAAACGTCTATCATCGCTAGGATACCAATTTGTTGCAAGAAGCTATTATTATTGTAAATTTATAATTTAAAAATTAGAGAAAATGTTAAATCAGGTTTTGTCTATTTTAGGCTTTATATATTTTACTTATAATCGGCCTTGAAATCATCATCATCAGGTTTTTTTTGTCTCTACTTAAGGAGCACGCTGGCCAGACGAGTTGGAGGTCAATGATGTTAATATTTTGTTTAGCTTGTGTTTCCTAAGTCACTTTCTACGTCATCCACGAGAAGACTTGGAGTAGTCCTATTCTACTTCGCCGGGAACCACACGGCTATATGACCGTATGCCTGAAATGCTTATCAGTTATTTATTATTATCATCCAAGCCCTTCGTTGTCGCCATCCATCTCGGTCCTGTGCTGCTCTCATCCAGGTGCGTGCGACCCTCGACTTTGACTATGTCGTCAACCCATCTCATTTCTGGACGTCCGACGCTTCCTATGTTCTAGGCCCCCTTTTAAGCCAGTGCCCTGCCCAGTTCCACTTGCACAGAGCGTAACCGTTGTTCCAACATCTCGTACTGTAGTAAGTACGTAGCGCGGTGCGCTGCCTCCTGGTTGGCGCAGCACGGCGGCGGGCCAGTTCGAAATTTAAAAAAAATATTTGATAATTTAAATAACTAATAGTGCGGTTATAGAATATAACTTCACTATTTGCGTTTATAACACACGCATGTTTTATGAGCTGCTATATATCTATAACCGAAGAAATTAGATCCAATTTACGAGCAAGGGTGTTGAAAAAAATATTAAACAGGAGTTATTTAAGTGCATATGATAAAGTTACTTTTGCATATACCTATAAATAAAACAAAACCACACAATACATTCTACAAGAAAATAAACAAGCAGCTACACTTAAAATGTTTGCGAACTTTATTAAGTTATTACTTGATAGAGAATCTTAGTTCTTCTCAAGGAAATGCACAAATCATCTCGTTAGCTTTGCAACAACTTGCAAAGCCAACGAGACGATTTGTACACTTTATAACAACTTTTAAAGTTAATTTAAAATAATAAATAGAAATCGGTGTATTGAAACGCAGAGCGAATATCGAATAGAACTTTGTTGGCTTTCAATAAATACTAAATACCAATAATTAAAAACATACTCTTAAACTAAGTAATAATAACATTATAAAAATAAAATTAAACTATCTATACATCTTCTTTATTCCATGCTGGTCTGGGAGAAAAGAAAAAAATATAGAATGTACCAGCTGCTTCTCTTCCCGCGCAGATCGTAAAATCCGATCGAGGGAATGGGCAAGAATCTGAAACATATCAATAGGCGATGCGGTTAGCAACGCGTCACTATTATGATTTCCTTTTTCCACCTTTATGCCCACCATCACGCTAAAAGTGGCCCGGGCCTTGCAGCCCTAGGTTCTGTCTGCTCCGTTAGGGATAAATACGTGATAGTGTATACTATGCATATAAAACTAAACTAGATATAAATACAATAACATTAAATAATATAAAAAATAAACGGGCAAGTGCGAGTCGGACTCGTACATGAACGGTTCCGCACCTCAATGTTTTAAAACGCTAAAGAAACACGTTTCTTGTATGACGATACTCTTTAATTTTTAACATTATCTTATTTTTAGTATTTGTTGTTATAGCGGCTATAGTAATACTACATAATTGGTGAAAATTTTTAGTATCTATTATTATTAGTATTAACTAATGCCATTGAAAAGATCGAGTTAAAAACGCTGAAAAATACACGTTTTTTGTATTTTAATTTTTAAGATTTTCTTATTTTTAGTATTTGTTTTTATAGCGGCTATAGTAATAATAATCTGTGAAAATTTCAAGTATTTATATAATGCCATTATAAAGATCTAGTAAAAAACGCTGAAAAAATATTTTTTTTGTATGACGACCCGCTTTAATTTTCATTATTTTTTATTTTTATTATTTTTTGATATAGTGGCTACAGTAATACATAATCGGTGAAAATTTCAAGTGTCTAGCTATTACGGTTCAAAAGATAGAGCCCTGTGACAGACAGACAGACAGACGGACAGACAGCGGAGTCTCAGTAATAGGGTCCAATTTGCACCCTTCGGGTACGGAACCCTAAGAATGGTCCCCAAATCACTGCGCTTGCAAGGTAGGGTACCCAAGAGGCAGTATTCCCGCGTTGAATGGCCATTGGCCAAAATGTGAGCCAGCCCTTGAATCCCCTGAGGCATTTGGTGTATAAAAACTGAAAACGTTGAATTAAATTAAAAAAAATATTTTGTTAGTTTTTGAAAATAAAATTTTCTGACTGTTTTTAGCTCTCAAGAATATATTTTTAGATTTTTTCTCACATAGACCAAAATACTGTATTGGAATTGCCTAGTCAAAAGTGCAAACGCAGTGCTTGCAGACCCGAATACAGCTTGCCGATGCAGGAATATTGGATCTAGATTGGCCCAGATAAGCGGACCTAGTTTGGGCACGTCACAAAACAAGATCACTCGATAATTCAAACTTGAACCTACTTCCAAAAGATTCATTACACATGTATCTACAGGATATTTTTATGCAGAGAGGTCAGTGCATGATACTGATTAAGTGCATTGCACAAGAAATGGTCAATTAGGAACAAAAAAGTGCAGGCAGGCAAGGCAATTTTTTTCGTTTTTTCTTTACATAGGACTGCAAACAAACAAGCGGGTCACCTGATATTAAGTGATCACCGCTGCCCATAGACAACTGCAACACCAGGGGTGTAACAAAAGCGTTACCGGTCTTTCAGGGCCCTCCCCTTTGGGGGGGGCTCCGGCTCACTCACTCACGAAGACGTGAAGCTACTACTCAGACGTCGATTTTCTGTGAGAGTGTGGTACTTCCCGGACGAGCCGGCCCATTCATGCTACTAGCAAAACTGAGTTTTGCTGGTAGCGTGGCTCTACCACAACTAATTGAATGCCATTGGCCAAACACCAAGAAAAGCCAATTATTTCCTCCTATAAGGGATGTACTTGTAGTATAAAGCGCGCAGGAAGAAATTTACTTATATTTGTAATACTAAATGGTTGGTTAGTATTAGACCCGCTTCAAGAAATCTTCTTTGAAACTGGATAGTCCAATTATAGATTTAATTAAAGTCTTCTCTTCATCTTAGCAAGCGTTCCCGGTTGCATCCTCAGATGTGCTAAATATATAATATATATACATCAAAGTAATAAATTTATTACATTTCGACTGCTAACACTTTGATGTGTGTTAAAAGTGATGACTTATAGCTCTGAAACGCTTACTATGGGTCGTATAAGAAGGCTCAAGGTGCTATGAAGAGGGCTATGCTCGGTGTTTCTCTACGTGATCGAATCAGAAATGAGGAGATTTGTAGGAGAACAAAAGTCACTGACATAGCCTATAACCAGGCCTGTGTCACTCCCTGTTTAGGTATCGAAAATGTACCTACAGTATTACTATGCATGCAGTCGGCCCCTCCTGGTGGTAAATTTAGTTATACGAATCGTTTGTCCAGAGTCATAAGAAATTGGCTTGCAATGGATGTCTAGGTATCTATACGAAAAGATGCTGAGTTCTGACGTGAGCTAAATTAAACCATATTGCTAGCCACATTAAATAAATAAATAAATATATACGGACAAATGACACTGATTAAGCTAGCCCCAAAGTAAGTTTTAAACTTGTGTTATGGGATACTAACTCAACGATACTATATTTTATGACAAATACATATATAGATAAACACCCAAGACCCAGGACAATTTGAAAAAGGCCATTTTCCAACTTACCCTGGCTGGGGATCGAAATATCTACATTGAGTAGATATTTCTTGGAATTTCTTTGAGTTCGAGAATCTGAATCATAGTAATAGGCGATGCGGCTAGCAACCCATTACTAATTTGATTACGCTAAGTGGCATTTGCAACCCTATGCTTTGTCTACTCGTTCGGGAAAAAGACGTGATAGTGTGTGTGTGTGTGTGTGTGTGTGTGTGTGTGTGTGTGTGTGTGTGTGTGTGTGTATCTGTGTGTGAATGATGTTGAAAAATACAGAGGACAGACTTATCTTATGCATCCATAGAAAATTGACAAAGGATTTTCCACAAAATTGTCACGTAAGAACTTTCTTGCTTATTGCGTTTTAAAACGCTTCCAAGCACGGTCGTAAACGTTACGAGTTTCTAGTGTAACAGTAACTCTCCACCTTAATAGAGTAGATGTTTATCTTACTGATTTACTTCAATTGGCGGAAAAGAAGATGTACTTTTTAAGCACCACCTATTTTAATGTACTTTTGATGGTGTCATTTTTAGCGCTTGATTATGCTCTCATGGTATTATTAATAATAAAAAAGCCGGCCATGTGCGTGTCGGGCTACGGGAAGTGTAGGGTTCCGTAGTTGCGAAATCCACGCCTCACGGTTTAACGATTAAAAACGTCTAAAAAGTTGGTCGACCATATAACTCTTTAATTTGTTAACCCCATTTAACTCTGAACGTTTTACTTTTAACTTCGTTATTACTACTGTTGTGAATTTTTTCACTCGCCATATACAACCGATTAGCTGACAGAGAGGGGACACTTGACTAATAAATATTTTGTATTTTTTTAAACGATCTACGAACGTAATACGAAATATGGTGTTCACAAACATAAAATATTTTTTACTCACACCGTGGGTTAAAGTGACGTGGGTTCACAATTTGCAATACTGTGCGTGTTTTTGAAAAATCACTGTTATTAAACTACTAAAGTTTATTCCTCAAAAAATTTACATAAAAATCTTAAGGATTTTCTACATACACCCACAATAGCCAAAACACGATTGAGAATTTTTGGCTTGATAGAAAAAAATCACAAACATACCTCTAAATTTGCCTAAATTTGCCTTTATTATACATACGTATTATAAAGGCAAATTCAGGCAAATTTACTAGTTTTTACAATCACCTTTTTATACGAAAATCATACCAAAAAATGTATTATCTAAATATCTATCCGTTTTGGCTATAGAAAAAAATATAAATATAATACAAAAAAAAAAAAAAAAAACAGTGAAATATTCGTCGAGAGCGAAGGAAGGGTCAGAGCCGTGCTCAACGAAAGAAAAAATTATAAATTAGTACTAAAAAAATAATAAATAAAACACAGTGAAATATTCGCCGAGAGCGAAAGAAGGGTCGGAGCCGTGCTCAACGATATTTCGCAGTGTTTTATTTTTTTTTTTTTTTGTAGGTATTATATTTATAATTTTTTTTGTAGCCAAAACGGATAAATTATTTAGATAGTACATTTTTTGGTGTAATTTTCATATAAAAAGGTGATTGTTTAAAATAGTAATACGTATTATAAAGGCAAATTTAGGCAAATTTAGAGGTATGTTTGTGATTTTTTCTATCGAGCCAAAAATGCTCAATCGTGTTTTGTCTATTGTGGGTGTCTGTAGAAAATCCTTTAGATTTTTATGTAATTTTTTTGAGGAATAAACTGTATTAGTTTAATAACAGTGATTTTTCAAAAACACGCACAGTATTGCAAATTGTGAACCTACGTCGCCTTGAGGTGCTGCTGTTTGAAATAAATTATTTAAATGGAAACGGTGATATCATTAAAAATTTTGTTCTAGTAAGCCCTAGATATATCTAGAACAAAATTTTTAGGGTTATAACCCTTACTATTTTATGAACTACTGTGTGAAGCTTTTCTTCGCACATTTGCCTAAAGTGGCCGATTTACGCAAATGTGCGAAGAAAAATGTATCACGTTAGCGAGAAAAAAAAAATTGCCACTTTACATGTATGGGAGCTACCCAACAAAATGAATTTTTCAAGATTTTATTTTACCACTTTGTCGGCGTGATAAATCCACCTATACATCCATGCCAAATTACAGCTTTCTAGTACTTATAGTCTCTGAGTAAAACCGCGGACAGAGAGACAAACATAACAAAACTATAAGTATTCCTTGTTCACGAAGGAACCCTAAAAATGTACTGCGCATGTGCAGTTCAATATTCCGAGCCAAAGGTTCGGATCACTTGTTTTGCGCAATGATCATGTTTGGTTTAAAGTTACTCTTGCATAGTTCGAGCAGTTTTAATTTAAATAGAGTTTTAATAAAAACCCGTTGACTGAACTGTGTATCCTACACTTCAGCACAAAATACAGTAAGAGTAAAACTTCAGTCAGCGGGTATGTGCCCCCGCATAACGTGATCCGGCAATTCGGGCAGCATTTAACTTTGTTAATACATTTGTATTTTTTTGTATGAGCCTGTATTTTTATGATACAAATAGTGCGTTGGGCTAGGGCGGCTGGATGATAAGGATGGATGGCTTTATGGTCAGGCGCGGATCCAGCCTTCAAAAAAGGTTGTGATCATGACTCTTATTGCCGAAACTCCCCCCTCTCCCCCTCCCGGAAATCATGGTGGCATATTTATTAAGATTTTAGATTTGGCTGTGGATTTGGATAGTGCATCCGCGCCTGATTATGACTCGTTTCTCATGGTGTTCTTTTTATAGGGGTTTTGAAACTAACTTCGAAGGTTCTTGTCTTTGAAGTTTGAAGGAATGTCCTTCAAGAAATTGGAAATCTGTTAATTGAAAAATAAAAAGCTGGAACAATTAAACAATTTAACTGTGAGTGTTTCAAGACTGGCCTTTAGGGATGCATTTGGGCGAAAAGTTTTTAAAGTTTTAGTAGCACGAAATATTGCCCTGAAGTGTCAGATCTTGTTTATTTTGTCACTAATTACTTGTTTGAAATTACATAAGTACCTAGTGTTAGGATTAGTGATGTGCCGTTCCCCAGATCTCCGGGAACGTTTCTGGGAACGTTTCCAATAAATGGAAATGTCAGAGAAAGTTGTAATTTTATTCATCAGACATATTTTTTATCACTGTAAATATATTTTACTAACGTAAATGCATCACTTGGTATGGTTATAATATAAATATATATATATATATATATATATCCATTATTTCGTAACATTCCCTAGAAATACTAACGTTCCGAAATTCCCTATTTCTCGGGAATTTAGGAACATTCCCGGGGAATTTGGGAACGTTCCCGGGGAATATTGGAACGTTCCCGGGTACGGCACATCACTAGTTAGGATTGCTACACACTTATTCGGGCCGGCATTAATCGGCACAGCCGGGCGGTAAAATCTAATATACGTAGAGGAATTTTCGGGGGAAAAGGCTTTGTTGTTCGACAAATACTGCAGAACCAACAATTTTTGCCCGAATAAGTGTGTTGCGGAGCGGGCCCGTAAACTGGAGCTACTAAGGATCCCTACTGCCGCTGATGATTGAAACGATTGTTTTGTTGCATACGACAACGACTGTATTTGGATTTAGGTACAAATATTTCCCGACAGTAAAAACGTATCGCGCGCACAGCTGATCGCACGGAGCGCAGAAGTCGAAGTATTCGACGTGTGATGTGACAGTAACAGTGCAATCTGTCACACTAATCGATGTAAAGTGCGCCGCCTGCGCCGCCTGCGCCGCCTGCGCCGCCCGTCCGCTCTGACGTTTGTACGGGCTGCGCCGTCTAAATCTTGATGGTATATGCTGTGTTGCCAGCAACAAAATGTGTAGCTAAAACTTAAACTTGTGCGTAAACTGAAAGTATGTACTTTAAGATTACGCATACCCGCTAGTTTGAAAACTGGACCGATTTACTGGTACAGAGGGCCAAAGATAAAACTTTTACCAACCTTATACCAACTTTTATTATTTTCTCAGTCTTGATTTTGATATATTAACTTAGACAACTATTTGTATACCTTCTGCTATCAGCCAGACCAACTGGACGGGCCAAACATCCCGCCAGACACAAAATCAACTCTGCGTAGGTGTAGGGACTTAACAAATCAAATTTCAACCAGTCCCTGTTTATTTACAATAAAGTTATTTAAACGTTCCACTCCCTTCACCTGATAAGTAAAGCCTGTGTTTATTGGAAATTGTTTGTTTATCGTATTTCGAGCTTTTAATTATCGTTTGTTGATAGCTTGTTAATTAACTTTATTATCCACCGACGGATCCGCTACTCAGTTTTTAATCTACAAGTATTCGAAAACATTTCCACGAAAATGTTTCAATTGTTTCAATTATCGAAATTATGTGACTTCTTCTTGATATACATACATACAATACACAAACACGTCTTTATCCCTAACGGGGCAGAAACAGCCTAGGGCGGTAAGGCCTAGGCCAATTTTAGCGTGATGGTGAGCATGAAGGTGGAAAAAGGAAATCATAACAGTGATGGGTTGCTTAACCGCATCGCCTATTGATATGATTCTTTCCCTCGATCGACCCAGAAGAGAAGCAGCTGGTACATTCTATGTTTTTTCTTTTCTCCCAGACCAGCAAGGAAGAAGATCTTCTTAATTATTCTTCTTGGTCTTAGCGCGTTACCGGTTGCATCCTCAGCTGTGCTGCTTCTGAGTGTAATAATGCACCCATATTTTTCAGTTTACCAAAAAAGTAAAAGTTCACAAAGATACAGAGTATCTAAATTCCAGAGTGGGGGCTTGTGACGTCACCGATGTGTAAAAATCGTACGAAAGCGTGACGTCGTGCAAAGTTTAAATGCGGTGTATCTTCGTCATTTATTGTTTCTCAGAGAAAAGAAAAAATATGTGCACAATATTTTTTGATAATCTAACCGATGGGCTAAATATGTTTTTTTCAGTATCATGTCCTTCAGTGCATGTAATGCATTGAATAGACGATGAGCGCAGGTGCAGGGTGGTCACTCATACTGCATTATGTCCTGAATAAGTAACATGCAGCCATTTCAACCAAGAAATAGATTTGTTTCAAGGCCGATGATTGTTGCTGTTCAAGTAATTACGTTGAATATTTCATTTAAAATGGTCTTTGAAAGGGCAATTCCAATAAATTAGTCACCAAGATCAACTTTGACGTTTATGGTGGAGGAGGAGGCACTTTAGTAGCTACGTTATCCGATTTTCTATTCGATAATCATTTTTTTTATTTATTTACATAATGAAATCCGGATCAAAATTAGTATTATATTGTCCACCTCTGAAGCCAAAAGGTAGCAAAGAGCCATGCCAAAAAGGTCATACATTTAAGAAATACATATTATGTTCATTACTAAGAGATAGCGCCCAAGAGTTCCTTACAAGTTGTACTAACTTCTTCAAAATCAAAATCAAATATTTATTCAGTAATTAGGCCTTTTCAGGCACTTTTACACGTCAATAATTATAGTGTACATTACGTGTAATGTTTATTTATATCTAAATTATTTTTTTCTTTGTTCAAAAGCTACCGATACTAGCGTTTCGCAACGACCACTGTTATCTTTTCTGTAATTAAGTGCATGTATTCCTTCCATTCTGGTCTGGGAGAGGGACGCATATTGCGCGGGACCTTAGGAGATTCCGTTCTGTATACTCTTACTGTCTTCTGTGCTTTGGGTCTTACAGCTCTGGGCTCTGTATTATGTTAGGGATAAAGACGTGATAATGTATGTATCTGGTGCATATAATGAAAGGAAATAATGAGCGAAAACACGCATGCCCTATTATGTACTGAATAAATAACACATTTAAACCCAGGAATCGAATGTTTTCTTCAATTGTTGCTCTATTTAAAGTAATTACGTAGAAAACTTTGATTTACAATTTAAATTACTTGTTTCAGAAGGTTATTCTAAGAATTTACTCAAGTTTTGAACTAACTTTTGATATTAATGGTGAGCAACGATGTGATGTCTTCGATATTCATTTCCGTTCTCGCATTTTGTACATTTTGACTAAGTTAAGTGCAATAGATCAAAGTGAGAATCATATTTATTTTATCACGTCTTTATCCGTAATGGGGTAGACAGAGCATTTTGGGTCTTGCGGCTCTAAGCTGACAAAGCCCAGGGCCGCAAGACCAATGATGATGGCCACGCGGCATAAATTAGGTATCTACTTCATAACCTCTGTGTTTTGAAAATAATATGGTCACACTAGGTACATTCACGCGCTCATTTGAAATAAATGACATAACAAAATAAATAGGTCATGTGGTTTCTGGCCACTCCATTTCAGCCTGTGGATGTCGTACGAGGCGACTAAAGGACAACGACTGCATCCCCAAGGAGGGTTGACGTCAGACGGAGGCCGGGCGTAAAATCCGCTAGATGTTATAAGTCAAATCAGACACTTTTTGCTAAATGTCAAAACAAACATTTACTATTGGATTTGTTTGAAATAAAAAACCGTGACGTCATAGATCCCTCGTCTCTGCAGCGCCTCAGACATGTTCGCTAATGCAGCAGTAGACGACTTTTTTGCAATCATGCGCAAGAAAACGTTGTTATTGGTGCGCAGAGTGCGGGGGAGCAGGAATAAGGTCCTGATTATGATAGCGGACAGGATGGATGCGGCCATCTTCAGGAGGTTCACTGAATTGCATGTTTTACAATGCAATCGGTGAATCAATCTAATAATAATAATAATCAATCTAATCTGTAATTATTCTAGTTGTAATGGATGGACTCACAATGTCTGAAATAAATGATTTATTTTTTTATTTTTTTTATTTATAGATATTTGGAGTCAAATAGCGCTACAATAGCAGTTTCTCTGCATTAAAAAATCTAGAATCATCTTGAAAATGGATATAAATAATGACAAGTGACACTATTTTGTGACGTTTTATTTTCTTAACAGTACCAATTAATTTATTTTTGACCCAGTCATTTACCCAATTTTCAGCGAAATCTTTATTCAGCATGGAGAGTAATAACAGACTCACATGCTGTCTCGACCCCACGTAAAGTGGGATAAGGTGAGGAAGAAGACAAATAAATTAATTTAGGTCAATAACTAAAATAGTGGACTTGACATAATGGTACCACCAATTTTGTTTTCTTTACTGATTATACAAATAGACTATCACGTCTTTATCCCTAACGGGGCAGACAGAGCATTTTGGGTCTTGCAGCTCTAAGCAGACAGCCCAGGCCCGCAAGACTAAAAGGCTGCTTTTAGCGTGATGGTGGGTGAAAAAGTGGAAAAGAAATCTAAATAATCGACTTTTACGATCTGCGCGGGAAAAGAAGCAGCTGGTAGGTACATTCTTATATTTTTCTTTTCTCCCAAATCAAATTGAAATACTGTTTGTGCAATAAGGAAAGGTCTACTATTTTAATTCTTCTTCATCCAAGCGCGTTCCAGCTGTGCTGCTTCGGAGCCCGGGGTGCGCTTTCTTGCTTTTTTGCATATGCATGTCAATGGTCACCCAAGGATGCCAAAGACCTTGCGTTGGAAAAGAAATAGCCAGAAAATTTTTAACGATTTGGCTATAGTTTTACGACCGGCCGCCTGCCTGTCGTCAACCCTCCTTGGGAATGCAGTTGTAGGACGAAATATTTGTGCTTAATCCTTTAGTCGCATCTTACGGCATCCACAGGAAGAGATGGAGTGATCCTATTCTAACCCGGAACCACACGGGTGGTCCACTATCTTAATTATCAACCTTTAAAACTTGCTAACCAATAGGTTTCAATAGCCATTTAACAAAACACGCAGTCTATGAAAGACACTGAATGAAGTCATGTCCATCCAGTAAATACCTACTCAAAGTAATTTGAAGCCTTAAATCCAATAATTCAAGCTATCGATTAGTTTAATTCGGAAGTGGATTTAGTTACTGACCTGACCTGATACATCTTTTAGCGTGACCTGGTTTTTAGGTCTGGAGGGAACTGGAGCACGATTCGGGAGATAAGTACCAACAGAGTTATTTTTACAAAAATTTATCTTTTTCTTCTAAGCGCGTTCCCGGTTGCATCCTCAGCTGTGCTGCTTCGGAGCCCGGGGTGCGCTTTCCCGCTTTTTCCTCTCCAAATATAATATAATTATATTCTTATATATTTATATTTATTTATAAATATAACATGCATGTCAATGGTCACCCAAGGATGCCAGACCTTGCAAAATGGAGAAGAAATAGCCGGAACAGTTTAATGATTTGACTATAGTTTTACGACCGGCCGCCTGCCTGACGTCAACCCTCTTTGGGAATGTATTTGTGCGAAAAGTTTTACAACCGGCTGCCGCCTGACATTAACCCTCCTTGGGAATGCAATTGTAGCACCAGATGTTTGGAGTGGTCTATTCTAACCCGGAACCACACGGGATTTTACTAAAATCTATATCATGCCTAAACAAGTGCACCTACGAGTACTTTACTAAATCACTAAGTGTAGTGACAATAAACCCACTTTGGTCGAGTTACAAAACTTGGAAGAGGAATGTAAACCTTGAAACATTAATCGAAACATTCCTTGTTCATTTAAAGTATCTACATAAGCAACAATTGAATTGTTCAATGGTTAATTTGCATAGCAAAAAAATTTTAGCAAATTTTATCAATAAAAAAATAATAATAGAGGGCTTGAAATTGTTAACTACGGGCTTCTTTGGAAAACACTACTGTAAACATTGACATAGAAAGATCAGCTACCTCAAACTTGGTCCCTGTTCTATTTTTGAATACATGGCGGGCTTCCAGTTTTTTGCGAGGCCCTTGTTTTGCATTCCCATTGTATCGCATTCGAAAGTCTTCTTATAAGGCCCTGATTAACACATATAATGGCGCCATATAGGTTAATCATATTTCGCCGCCCCTGAATGTACGGCAGTACATGTCCAGTAATTTCAGGAATAGGAAGGAAGGGTGCAAATAGGAGTCAAATTAATAAATAACCTAATATTTTTTGTTTGTGTTTTCGTATGATTTTTGCTAATAAATTGTCGAAAGTACTAGGCGTAGAAGAGTTAGCAACTGACTAAGTGAAATCTAGGAGATAAATAGTGTCCGACCGAATGTTCGGTTTCGGTTTCAGACTTTCAGTTTCGGTCGAGTCTCGGCAAAAAAACGGGTTTCGGTTTAGTTTCGGTTTTGGCGGCAAACCTGCCGAAACTACGACCAAAACCGAAACTGCATTCGGGAGTTCTCGGGCTTGGTCATGTTTGTCGCGGTAAATTCTAACCTAGCGTAAAGCGACGACGACATTTTGCCGCGTCCACGTGCCTAATCATGTCGTGCCGGCTTGTGTTTGCAGTTCGTTTTGTTTGTTGTGAGTTTTTAATTTATTTTGAGTTCGGTAAGTTTTATCACGTGATATAGCATAAGAGTAGTTAGAAAACATTTATAATAACGTTTTCTTAATTTTTCCCTTAAAACATAATTCTTTTAAGGAAGAAATTTTTGCCGAAATTCGATTTCGGTTTCGGTTTAAGTCGTAAAAACCAGTTTCGGTCGGACACTAGAGACGAAACAGTGATATGTGGTGTCTCTCAATTTTCACATAATAGCTCTTTGGCTGTAAATTGTCTTTTCAGTACCGTGTACAAAAAAATTGCCCGTTTTCAGAAACCGCTTTGTTCCAGGTACCCTGCTGGCCTACACCTTGGTGTCCACCTGCGTGCTGGTCCTTCGCTACCAGCCCCACTCCACCAACCTGATTGAACTGCTCCCCCAGAGTCTCAGGACCCCCGTCGATCCCGAAGGAACTGCTTCTGCTAACCGGGAAACGTCGTTTGCTGTGAGTATTTATGAATGATTTATTTCTTTACACTCAAACTTTTGGACTAGAATGTTGAATTCGCAAAACGTGGAAATCGCAAAATAATTAATCCCAAGACTACGTCAAAAAAAATCTAACTAGATGAAGTGAAAAGATAAAATAGCAGTATGCCTAGGATGGAACCAGGAATACGCTCACGTACGGATGAGCGAGGTCATAATGTTGTTTTTATCCACCAGTCCAAATCCCTATTGCTAGAGTCGTAGTAGCTACCTACGTACGTTAGTTTGAAAAAATTCACAAAACTTAAAAGTCCTCCGAGTATTAGTAAATACAAGTTTAATTTAAACACACAAGGAAAGAAAAGTCCCTTTGTCGAGGTAAATGCCGTCAAATTCAATCTTCATCTTTAAAGTTTGTACATTTCTTCAGAAGCTGACATTTTTGTTGGCCAAAGTCGTATTTCCTTTTGTTTCGTTTAAGACAGATGGATACCAATAGGCTTTCAATCCACCAGTCGACTTTTGAGGAATGTATTTACTTTTACTGTATTTCATTAACGATGTACACACAGCTTAGGTGTAGATTTTTAATTTTATTTATTTATTTTCCAACACAATAAATTATATAAGTATAAATATTAGAGGAAGCTTTGTATCCATTTTCTTGTTCATCAAAAATATTACAATTACTATAATACTAATATTACAACAAGAACACTGGTACACAATATGTTTTTTATTTATTTATTTTACAATATACAAGATGATTTTAACCTCATAGCAGAAGTATTTTAACATTCGTTTTCAAAAGTCAAAGTATTAAATAAATAAATAAATATATAGGGACAAATCACACTGATTAAGCTAGCCCCAAAGTAAGTTTTAAACTTGTGTTATGGGATACTAACTCAACGATACTATATTTTATGATAAATACATATATAGATAAACACCCAAGACCCAGGACAACTTGTAAAAGGCCATTTTCCAAATTGCCCTGGCTGGGGATCGAACCCAGAACCTCCGGATTAGCGGTCTAGCGTGTTAACCATTACGCCACGGAGGTCGTCGAGTATTGTTTGTTTTTACCTCATTTCTCCATCTCATCCTGTTCATCTTAGGCCGTGTCCACGGACACGCGGCGCGGCGTGCGACGCTGGCCGCCGCCCAGCGGACGGCCCAAAATTTCCAGTTTGTTTTGAGCGGCCTCCGCTAAAAACTATGGAAATTTTACCGCCTATATATCCTTTTCAGACATCCCTTACATCCCTTAACGGACATTCAGGAATATCTACTTATTACTTATAAAGTCTAATAACATTTTTTATATCAGCCAGTGCTGCAACTATATCAAGTGAAATAAAGTTTATAAATTAGTGTTGTTGAGCCTCTACTCTCTACTCTCCACAACATCTGCCTACACCTACTCTGTACCTACTTGTCATGTGGGAACTCACCTGAATGCGCCGGGACAGTATTACGAGTACTAATTCAATTAGATCCTACTGATATAGTTCACATGCGACTGACTGACACACATTCGGACATCCCATTCATGGTGTGATATCGGATAAACAATAAATACGGTTTCAAGTTTCGCATGACAAAAATAAATAGCTACATTCAATACATCTGCAGCATATTCGTAACGTGACGTGAATACCTGATGAACAACATTAATAAAATTATAGAAGTGAAACAATCTTTTTGTACAGGTGGTACTTTCAGTTAAAATCCAATTGCTAGCAGACATATTATTAGCACTTAAGAATCCCCTTACCCTAGACTGTTCCATACATATGCAGTCTACGTTTTATTTTGAAACGACATGTCAGATTTCGGTAAAAATTTGTAAGTTTAGAGAAATTATATATACAATATAGGGTTATAATTGGTTTTCATAGTCAAAATATGAACTTGAAAGAAAATTTATGGATGTAAAAGTTTTCCATACTAATTGGCAAAAATGATATAATACACTATATTCTCTTTCAAGTTCATATTTTGACTGTAAAAACTAGTTATATACTCTCCTTTTTTTAATTGGTTTTCACAGTCTAAATATAAACTTGAAAGAGAATATATAGTGTATCATATCATATTATACTTGACCATCAGTATGAAAAACTTCTACGCCCTTATATAATATAATATTTTCTTTCTAGTTCATATTTTGACGTCGTAAACTAGTTATATGCCGTATATATATGCAAATTCTTTGAAATTCCAAAATACTGCCGAAATCCGACATGTCATTTGAAAAATAGAAGCTTGACTACGTTTGTATGGAAAAGGACTATGTAATATGAAAGGGGACTCTTAAGGAGGGGTTTACATCAGTATCAGAACATTAGTGGTAAACAGTATCTTGAGCACTTTTGTGCATTGACAGGCGCGTTACTCTGTGGGTTTTGGCGGCATTAGACTTGCGGTAGTTAAGGCCGTATCTGAATTTTCCGGGGTCCAGTGCTGCCCCCATTTAAAATAAATCATTTTAAAGAAAACGAAGACATTATTTAAAATTTTGCTACTACCAAGTCCTAAAGAACTTTTCAAAGTATTTTATGAACTACTGTTTACAGTTTAAAGTGAGAACGTTAAGCTTTACTACGCACATTTGCGAAAATAGGCCACTTTTGGCAAATGTGCGTGGTAAAACTTAACGTTCTCATTATACACTGTAAACACTAGTTCATAAAATACTTTAAAGGGTTATCTAGGACTTGGTAGTAGCAAAATTTAAATAATGTCTCCGTTTTCTTTGAAATGATTTATTTTAAATGGGGGCAGCACTGGACCCCGGAAAAATCAGGGAGGGCCTTAAGGGAAGCTTAAATAATCGGACACCTGTTCAATTCAATTCATCTACTCTGCCGCAAACCCGACAGGACAAATATCCTGTCGGGTTTGCGGCCGACCACCCAAAGTCTTCCTGTGGATGTCGTTGAAGGTGACTTATGATATACACGCTAAACGTTATGAACAAAAAAGTTATAAACACATTGACTTATATATTACTGTATATACAAACATCAATGAGACCTTTCCAACCCATCCATCAGGCCAGCGTGGAGAGTGTAGGCCGAATCCTCTGGCTACTCAGACTAAGTATGGCTCTAGTAGTACAGAGAGGATCGTACTGCTGCAGTGGAGACTAAATAAAACCTGATGTTGTTGATGATTTCATTAATAGTAACTACTAAAAGTCACTGTCTTAAATAGCACTAAGAAACCTTTCGGGTATCGCAAAACAAAAAAAAAACGGCAAGCGAGTTATATATCATGCAGTTCATTAATAAACACCTTTTGTCGAAACTATTATAAATATACGGGCAAGTGCGAGTCGGACTCATACATGAAGGGTACAATTTACACATAGCACAGTACAGCGGAGTCTCAGTAATAGGGTCCCGTTTGCACCCTTTGGGCACGGAACCCTTCTTCTTCTTTTCGAGTCGAAAGGCTATTTATTAATTTAATTAAATCAAATTTTACCAGTATTTGGCCACGGCGATTCAATTACATAATAAAACCACACGGAACCCTAAAAGGCAAGAAAGAATACACACTTGCTATCCATCCGTTAGCCCTGTATTTTGTGTTTGTATGTTCAATAAAGGTGGAATCGTACATAAACATACCGTCCGTCTCCCAATGGGCCTCCAACTGCTCCGGACGGTGTTGACAAGACTTGCTATATGTTTTTTTAGTTATAATACATATAGACATACGAGTACATACACTGTTCGCCGTGTGGGTCCCGGCAGAGTACGAGTACAATAGGACCACTTCATCTCTTCCTGTGGATGTCGTTAGAGGCGACTAAAGGACTTAGCACCCCAGAGCAAATAAACTTAGCACAAACATCTCGTGTTACAATTGCATTCCCAAGGAGGGTAACGTCGAGCGGCGGCGGCCGGTGTAAAACTTTTCGCACAAATACATTCCCAAAGTGGGTTTACGTCAGGCAGGTGGCCGGTCGTAAATCTATAGCCAAATCATTTAAATTGTTCCGGCTATTTCATCTCCATTTTGCAAGATCCTTGGCATCCTTGGGTGACCATTGACATGCATGTTATATTTGGAGAAGAAAAAGCAGGAAAGCGCATCCCGGGCTCCGAAACAGTGCAGCTGAAGATGCAACCGGGAACGCGTTTAGACGAAAAAGAAGAAGACATACGAGTACATACACTATCACGTCTTTATCCCTAATGGGGCAGCCAGAGCATTGGGTCTTGCGGGTCTTAGCAGACTGAGCCCAGGGATGCAAAGGCGACTTTTAGCGTAATGGAATGCGAGAAGGTGGAAAAAGGAATCAAAATAGTGATGGGTTGCTAGCCGCATCGCCTAATAACATGATTCGTATGTTCGCCCATTCCCTCAATCTGCACAGGAAGAAGATTTTCATATTTCTAGTTCTGGTCTGGTCTCACAGTGCTGGTCAGCACTTTAGTTAAGTAATAATTTATTTTAATGTTTTATTTATTTTAAAAGAGTGGACCTGGTTAGACCGATCTAACAATGCAATCTGACCACGGATACAGAAAATAGCAATCGGACCACGGATACATTATATCTTAAGAGTCCCCTTGCCCTAGACAGAATCAGAGTTTCCCATACAAACGCTACAAAGTCTACGTTTTACTTTGAAACGACATGTCAGATTTCGGAAAAAAAATTTAACTTAAAAAGAAATTGCATACATCTAGGGTTATAATTGGTTTTCACAGTTAAAATATGAACTTGAAAATGACTATTAATCTCATATTTGACCATCAGTATGGAAAACTTTACACACTTATATTTCTTCAAGTTCATATTTTGACTGCGAAACCTAATTATAACCCTAAATATAGGCAATTTAATGTTTACCGAAATCTGACATGTCGTTTCAAAATAAAACGTAGACTACGTTTGTATGAGAAAGTCTAGGGTAAGGGGAATCTTATGTGTCTTTAGCTAGACTTCTGAAATCTGACCAATGACACAAAAGAGTGGACGTGGGTAGATCGATCTAACAATCAATCTGACCACGGATACAGAACGTTCTATTTCTAGTTTTACACCAACGACTTGATAGAACCTACACACCGGTGACAGCTAGTGATAAATAAAATAAGAATCGCGCATAAATAAGCCTCGGGATCCCGACGGCCTCCAACCGCTCGGGAAAGTCGTATCCAGGGTGCTGTCACCCGCGTCGACACTCGTCAATATTTAAACAGACAAGATTTGACAAGATAAGAGAAGACCCCGTTGACAAGATTTTTCCTATGCTAATTTTACAAGCTTTTATTTTTCAACTTGCAATGTATCTTGTTTGACAAATCTGGCAAGTTTAATTTGACTCAGGTTTAAGATTGAGATTATTATTTTTTTTTTTTTCAAAATAACTTATTTTCATTCTCATTGCAAAAATAGAGCGGAATTTCTGTATGTAGCTGTGTCAATGTAGCTCCCAAAGGGATGGATGGACCGATGTTAAAGTTTTCTTTTGTTTTTGTTTGAAAGTTGTATTTGATCTGATCTGGATGTTTATTTTTTATTATTAAAGTTTAGCCTTCCATTATGCTATTCAAACTAGTAGCCCTTATTTCAAATGTTTCTTTATGACACCACTATTTTTGACACTATGATTTTTATATAGTATTAAGTCATTAGTTTGTCAGAAATCGTTTATTTTATTGCACTACTGGCAGACTGTTCGCTCTCACTTTAAAAATTTTGTTCCAAACCGATTTCATCAAACGATTTTATATTTTCTTAGCATGATGCAGCATCCTCTCCCAACGTCCCGACGTCTAGATATCATACGTTAAAAGAAGCGAAATATTTACAGTGAGGGTGTATCGTCAACTGTATTTACTACCCTTCACCTGTCAAATGGAGTCAATGCTTTGTATGTATGGATACATCCCGGTGAGCAACTGAAATTGTATCACCGGCGTTCCTATTGGTTGTCCCGAGCGCGTCCAGCGCGTATTTACATAACCTTATACCATTTGGGGACTATAAGCTCAAACGGATTAGATTTTGTTTGTGGAAATTCACCGACAAAGTCTTGTGTATTTACAAAATGGTGCCGATAAAGCATAAGTTTTGTAAGCGTTTTTACTTTGAGTAAACATAACTACTGTAGCTTTGACTAGCTTTTCAAATTAATTTACAAAACCTTTGCTATTTTGTAACCCTGTTGTACCAAACTAGGTTTTATCGGCTATTAGCACAAATAAAGCTAGTCTATTTTGTAGTCCCCTCAACGTGGGGCGCAAAATCATCGTTTTCTCTTTGTCAATATGTATTGGAATCTTTATTCGACTTCTAGCCATCTTTTCTATGCGAATTCTATTATTTTTATCCTTCCATCAGTCAGTCCGTCATTGGCATCACATCTATATGCGGCCAATCACTGATTTGAATTTCAGATGTTTATTTCATATACATTGCCTGTTTTGTAACGGTCGACCAGAATTTCATAATTACAAACCAGGCAATGTGAATAGGCGTAACGAGCTTTGAGCTAACCGCAGCTTGCAGGCTGCAAATCAATATTATATTGCCAATTTGAAAGCGTCAAAGCTGGTGTAAAGGGCTGTGGGGACTGTTTGACATGGTTGAGTGTAATGTAATTTGGTAGAAAGCTTCACGAAATATTCCCATTTATTGATCACATTTAGAATTATTTAGCTTGTCCTGTTGTTTATTTGTTTGGGTAAAATCATGCAATTGAAATTCGAGTCACTTCCTGGTTTTGTACGCTAATACGTATATGGAGATGACAATGCAATATTAGTATAACTAGAAGCTGATCTGGTGATGAAGCCGGAAGGTGACTTCAGAAACCCTCTAATAACCCCCATCGAGTTTGGGCTAATTACATTTGTATTTCTTAGTACTTAGACCTCCCAATACAAGGTTGTACGAAAAATGATTTATTTTCGAAAAACTTATTTGCTTCTTGTATGTCGTAAAAATCGACTAAGGAAATAGGTGTAAATTCTTGCTTACGTACTTTTTTTTCTTTTTTTTTCGTCTTTTTTGCAACATTACTTAAATCTAAATAAATAGGCAACACAAATAGGTACACACCCAATTTTAATAAATGGCTGTTTTCACTAGATGGCAGTTATTGAGCTACATCAGATGCCTTTAGGCAGCTCGTCTGACACCACTGTTACACATTCGATAAACTGGTCTGCTGGTCATCTCGGCTCCGTTTTTAAAGATAACTCAGTATTACCAAAGAATATATACACTACGCGAAAAGAAACGACACTTATGCATGCGTGCACGTAAAATCGCTTGCGGCTATGTGTGGGTGGCTGGATGTGCGAGGCGTGAAACGAGCTATCGCTGACTGCATTGGCCGAGGGCTGGTACCTAGTTCGCGTTTTTCTCACGCACCGCACGATACTTCATTTCGGTTCGGTATCAACCCTAGCGTTACGAGCTCCGAGCTCAAGGTCGAAGGTTCGAACTCTCACGTACAGGGAGTGTCGCCGCTGTAGTATTACGTAGTTTATTATTACTCTGTGATATTACTTATTCTGTTAATTGGATTTGGCACTCGTTCGCCATCCTAACATGTTATATCGTGACAGCGTTATATTTAGGCAATAGCTTTCTTGCAAACTGACAAAGCCCTTCTGGCGAGTAAGCGACCAATGATACTCTCATGAGTTTCTTTCGGCGTTTCTTCTTAGCAGGGGTAGTTGCGAATAAATAAATAAATCATCTTCCTATCTATCAGATTTAGGGGGTAAATAAGTAAGACGGGATTTTTTTTGGGGTCTGAAATGTTTAGGGGTACTTTCAGGGATTTTTTGACTCTCAAATTTTTTTTTTAGCCATTTATGTCCCATAGTTGGGCAAAAGCCTCCCCTTTTTGGTTCCAATCACTTCTATCTTTAGCTAATAATATTTTTAAATTGATAATATTAATATTTATTTCATGACCTAGCGACATAAAACGACATCTAGTACGTAATTCTACAACCACTCTATGGTGACTGGCGGCAATACTGGCGCCACTGGTGGCGGTCATATATTTTTTAGGGGGACAACTAAATAATTAAGGCGATTTTAGGGGTTTTGACACAAACTTTAGGGATAAATATTTTTGAGAGTTGGTAACACTGTGTTGAGTAACCATGTTTGATTTCAATTACCGGCCCTAATTAAAAATTATTATCGAAATTTGTTTTAGGGATAGCGTAATGTTGTTAACGAGATCAGTATGGTTCGTTGAAGTTGTTTATTATTTTGAACCTTTTCGGTAACCTTTATGGCCGATCCTAATTAGGGGAAAAAATCATCATCATCAGGTATTTTATAGTCTCCACTACTGGAGCACGACCTTCTCTGTACTAACAAAGCCATACTAAGGCAGAGCAGCCAACATGAACCAAGACTACGTCACGAATGTCACGATAAGTATTACCACTGATTGTTCTTTTAAGTCAATTTAGGGAATTTCTCAATTAAATAATGATTAATGAATATAAAATACTAAAAAACTTAACTATTTCGTATATCGTTCGTTCGTATATAGTTAATAGTTATGAATTTTTATCTTAATTCTATCTAATAAGATCTATCTATATTTAATAAGAACTAAGCTCTTGACGATGGTGTACGAATTCAAAAATAAAAATAATAATTTATTATTAGTTTATAATTGTTTTTGTTCAGTTAAAAGTGCATTTTGTTCGGGTAATTCATTTACACATATTGGCAAGCAACACTCCCAACTGATGACGTATTCTTGGGGCAATCATGTGACCCAACTTTCACGGGAAGAAAATACCTTTATTCTTTGATATTTTTGTTTATAACAGTAGTACCGTTATAAACAAAAATATATAGGTACTATATATGGTATTATTTTATTTATTATTATTTACTCTGCGAAATTGTGAGTTTAAAGAAAAAACGTAGAGTTTACTTATTAACCATAAACAAAGCCTGGGTAGAAACTTGGGACCTATACTGAATTGGGTATTTTTCAGCGTATCGTCCTAGCAGTGGTCGTTCTGAAACGACCACGTTCCGATAAGACATCGTTAGTAGTAGATGTACGTAGTATATTATTACTCTGTGGTAGTAGGTTTGTAGCTTTTGTACTAAAAATATTTAAAAATAATGACCTTCAATAAGAGATACATACATCCTACATGGTTTTTTTTACTTTAACTTTGACTTCTCTTTTCGAAGTTTAAAGTGAATAAGAAAAACGATTTGGCAGTTGATTTACGACTAGCCGTCCGCCTCGTCAACCATGCCCCTGAATGCAGTGGCTGTGCAAGATAATAAATAAAATAATAAAATATCCGGAAGCAAAGCAGTGCCCCCTCCAAGCGAGCCAAAGCAAACTAACAAATAAAGGCATAGCTGCAGCCTCGCAGCATACTTTTATCGATGCAATTTAAGGCATTCTCGACACCCCTGTACCTTCACTGTGGCAGAAGCTATAAGCCTATTTTTTGTGGCCAAAAACACGTCTATCTCGTCTCTCCAAAAAAACTGTATATCCCAAAATAACACATTATTTGTACCTATAGTTTGCGAACTATTTTCAGCAAAATTTTATCACTGATTCATTGACTAACGCGTGATCCACGACCACGTGATCAAAATTCTAAACTTTCTAAACTCGAGTTTTGGTGATCGATTAGAGTCTAACGTACTTCTATCAGACCTAGAAACTGTAAATTTGTAATTCAGTTAATATTAAGCCTTTTAAAAAGTTAAAAAAATCTTTGAACTATGGACATTTTTCAGTACTTTGCTACTGTAACGGTAATCACCGTAATCACCTACAAAAAGGAAGTATTTAATATGCGTGTAAACCTTACCGTTGAATCACTCTTCCTATTAATAAAAAACCACATTGCGTAGTTTAAAAAATACATAAGCGCATACAGAAGGGAAAACGCAGGAGTCTTACAATTATGTATCGATTTATCGTCATTTTTCTTTTGTTACAGCACGCTCCAACTCACGTGCTGCCCTCCACCAGCCAACACGTCATGGTACGCCGAGTCACCCGCAGGTAACAAGCAAGCGCAAGCGCAAGCGCGAATTATACAAAAAAAATAAAATAAAACGACTCAAAAATGCAACGCGAAAGGCCGGCCGCCCCTTTCCCTTTCCCACAAACCCTATGTTGAGTGTTAGTTCTCATATGTTCACAGCTCTCCTGATTCTGATGAAACTCTGCCTGGTGACGAGAGCGAAGAGTTTGGTCGCGACGATGCCTTCTTGATGAATGCCCATGCCGAGAACAAGTTTTACGGTAAGTATCATCACATATACTTAGATTTATCTAGCTAGGTTTAATTTTTATAGAACCTCTTTTTTCGTGTTTTTCAGTGAAGCTCGGTCGGTCAGATACCTCTTAATAGGCATGATAATTAAAAAAATATTTGATTGCAATATTTGTAAATTATAATAGAAAATTGCTAATACAAAATGACGAAGATGGGTATGTACAATTTTCACAGGGCCGTGATGTTAAAACCAACCGGAAGTTGAATGCTTTGTATCTTTGTGTTTTTTTTTTGTTATTTGATAAAGTGAAAAATATGGGACTATTACTTTTGTATAACTAACCGGCAGACTAAATAGATTATTGTTTTTCTGACCCAGTCATCATCCCTATTATGTTCTAATAAAAAACTACAAAAGTAGGTATTTACCTTATATCTATAACTTTAACTAAATTCCTTATCCATACTCAATTCAAACTTGTTACTTCCCCACTCTAATTCAATACTTATATCTAACCTAACCTAAATACCCGTGATTGATACTCAAATAAATTATCCATTATTCCGACGCCACTACTGGCCTATAGACGGATATGGATTAACCTGATCCATGATCAACATAACATATCCATAGGTTTAGTGGCGATAGCACAACACTACATAGTACCTTGATGATCGCTTTATGTAAGATAATATTTGCTTGGCTAACTAACATGGCTTAATTAGACTCTCGACTAACAAACATATATGTACTACGGGTTACATAAAATAAGCTAAATAATATTTTGACAGCATACATAATATGGTTTGGTCCACACCGTAAACCCCCCTCTTTTTGCATCGGAATTAGAAAAACATCAGCAGCAACACGGCAACTAATCAAGGATTATTAGAAAATAAAGAAATTTGGACATGGTGCCAAGTGTTGACCCCATTTGAAAAAAAAAATATTTGAAGGGAAACGGAGATATCATTTAAAATTTCTTATTAGTAAACCCGAGATAATGTTTCAAACTATTTTATGAACTACTGATTACACTTTAAAGTGAGAAAGTGAAGCTTTTCTTCGCACATTTGCGAAAAAGGCCATATTTGGCAAATGTGCAAAGAAAAGCTTCACGTTCTCACTTTAAACTGTAATGAGTAGTTCATAAAATAGTTTGAAGGGTTACTAGATATTCCTTCCCATCGTACTGGTTATTTCTCTAATTCTTTCGCCATTACGGCAGTAAGACTTTGGAACGCGCTTCCTGACACTGTGAGAACTGCCACTAATCGTGCTGGCTTTAAGGCCTTGTTGTTCAAGCATATGCTGGCTCAGTCCAATCAAGTGTACTATCAAAGTACTTAATTGCTGCATTTGTAATATCCTTTTGAGAGAAATTATTATTTGTTAGTAGTGTATTTTATAGATGAATATATATAGAATGTATCAATGTATGTAATTTATGTAGATATTTATATTGTTGAGGTATAGTAAGTATTAATAAAGTAGTTTATGTAGAAAGTAAATATATATCTGAATTCTTATCAATATCTTATTTGTACCCATTTTAAGTTTTCTAACAACCAAAAGGTATAAATATCTAGGGTTTACTAATACGAAATTTTAATTGATATCTCTGTTTCCTTTCAAATATTTTTTTTTCAATTGGGGGCAGCACTGGACCTCATGAATCAACTTAAGAGAACTTAGTCTAATGACGCAAAGTCAAAAAGAAAATATACGGTAATTTTTTTTCAATAATTAATCTATCAGATGGGCCTAGAATATTTTTTTAGTTCTCATGCATGTTACTTGTATATCCGTGTTACATAATATGTAATGGACATTATATCTTAAGCTTTTTATATGAAAAAGTTCAGACTAATCTAAACATATCTATCACAGATACCTACTTGTCATTAGTTATCAGCAATATGTTTTGTCTTTTGCAATAATTTTGACGTAAAGTAAATTAAAGGCTAAAATTACCGAAAGTTAGTCCACTAACTTCTTAGTTACGAGACGAGGTCCACCTCGTCATATTATTTTATTAGAAGTGAGAACTAATTTTAACATTTAAAAAACTTAGGTCAACTTAGATGTTGTCCTATACACTTGTGCAATTTAATTTATTCTATTTCGATCAGCAAAAGCGAACAAAAAAGTAAAATTTAATTTATTTTTTTGGTAAGTATTTCATAAACTTTACTCAAAACGTACTTAAGTTTCCTTGAAATAAATAATTGAGAAATAAAGAGTAGAGAATAAATAACTTATTACAAAATTTTCCTCTTACTATCGCTTTTTCTCATGATCAGCAAAAAATAACAGAATATTATTTACAGAATTCCGAAGTGCTTTTGATCGTAGTAAAATTATTTCGAAACTTATTGCTCTTTGCTCTGCGATTTAATATCGCATAATATTGCTGCTTGAGCACTCTAAAGCTCTTTCATTTGTTCGCTTCACTTTTTATTAGAAATATGACGATATCTTGGAAAAAATGTTGGTTATCTTATACTTATATGCTGAATGGAACGTTGTATTTATTAACAATTTTTTATCGTAAGATTACAAGAAAAAGGATTTTAAACTATAATAATTAAACTGATACTAGTAACTAAACTTAATATAGGAAACACAGGTCAAATAAAAATTCTTAAGTGTTTGTATATTTATAGGTAAATACTGTTTGTTAGGTTTATTAACAGCAAAATCATAACGTTTAGAAAATAACCGGCCAAGTGCGTGTCGGGCTAGCAAAAACGATTACCAATTTACATGTAAGGGAGCTACCTTAAAAAGTATTGAAGATTTTATTTTATTTCATTGTCGGCGTGATTAATACATACCCATGCCAAATTACAATGTTTTAGTATTAATAGACAGACAGTCAGACATGGAGAAACTATAAGGATTTCTTGTTTACTACAGAACCGTAAATAATCAACCAACAAAAAATCTGTGTAGTTTATATTTGACACTAGCTGTGCCCGCGACTTCGTTCGCGTGGTTGTCGGAACGTAATGTTATATAGCCTAAAGCCTTCCTCTATAAATGAACTCCCCAACAAAAAAAGAATTTTTCAAATCGGACCATTAGTTTCTGAGATTAGCGTGTTTAAACAAACAAACAAACAAACAAACTCTTCCGCTTTATAATATTAGTATAGATTAATTTCTTTTTAGCATATACTGTATCTAACGGTTGTCAATACTAATATTCAACTTAAAAAGAATTTAATTTTTTTTAATAAGATACATAAATATTTATCTAACTAAAACTAAACTTAAATCTAAATTAGTAACTAATAAATTTTAAAATAAAATTGAATTAAAAATCTAAACCAATAAATACTAATTGCTTTCTTCTAATCAGTACTTTTGTTAAAAAGCTGATAAAAATCAGCACCACCTGTAGAAACCTGTTTGAAATAAATAATTTTAACGGAGATATCATTTAAAATTTTGTCTTTGTGAATAGTTTGAAGGGTTTTATCTAGATGAACTACTGTTTACTTTTCTTAGCAGTTTTGCTAAAAGTGGGCGTTTTCCGCAATTTATATACATAAATTGCGCCTTAATCAGTAGTGTTATACCACTTATACAGTTCAGAGCCAAGATTGCGAGCTGTGACCCACCTCGCCTTAAGGAGTTCGGCTTCTTAGAGTACAGCGGTAAATTTCCACAAGAAAAGTTAAGGCCGTACCTGAATTTACCGGGGTCCAGTGCTGCCCCTATTTAAAATAAATCATTTCAAAGAAAACGGAGACATTTTTTAAAATTTTGCTACTACCAATTCCTAGATAACCCTTCAAAGTTTTTATGAACTACTGTTTACAGTTTATAATGAGAACGTTAAGCTTTACTACGCACATTTGCCAAAAGTGGCCGTTTTTCGCCAATGTGCGTAGTAAAGCTTAACGTTCTCACTATAAACTGTAAACAGTAGTTCATAAAATACTTTGAAGGGTTATCTAGGATTTGATAGTAGCAAAATTTAAAATAATGTCTCCGTTTTCTTTGAAATGATTTATTTTAAACGGTTAGTGGACACCAGTGTTAGTTGTGCATTTTTGGCTCGATAGAAAAAAATCACAAACATACTCGTACCTCTAAATTTGCCTAAATTTGCCTTTATAATACATATCACTATTTTATACAATCACCTTTTTATATTAACGTACTCGATAAGAGATTAGATAATGTAACCGATGGTTGGTTTTGTTTTCGTTATGCTACGTTGAGTCCCAAAAGTATCTATAACTTAAGGGATGATTGGTCAATTCATCATCATCATCATCATCATCAGGTCCTTTTAGTCTCCACTGCAGGAGCACGACCCTCTCTGTACTACCTGAGGTATATATTAGCCGATGCAGTAATATTAGATGTGGCCTACACTCTCCACGCTGGCTAGACGGGTTGGAGAGGTCTTATTGATGTTTATAGCTTGTGTCAGCTTTGTGTGTGTGTCTTTGTTGTGTGTGTGTCTTTGTTGACCTTCGTTCGCTTCGCTCATTCGGTCAATTATACCAATGGGTAATTGAACGAATGAGCGAAGCGAACGAAGGTCTCGGTTTCAGCTTCGGCAAAAATTCTTTCGTGTGACCGAATTACAGTTTTCGGGTTGTTCTTGCCTACAGGTCGCATTTATCAACCGATTCTCCTTTAAATTTTGTCAGCTAGTTTGATAATTATGTAGAATTAATTTCGAGCTAATTATTCGAGTTTTTTCAAAAAGACGGAAATATGGGGGTTGAAAACGTAAAAATTATAATTATCAGCCATTTTGAAAAATATTCAAAAATGTTATAGTGGTTTTTTTTTTACCCTTTACGCAACTTTTTGTGTGAACAATTTTTTCATCCGATAAACTTAGGCCAGTATGTAAGGGGTTTTGCAAAGACAGACTCGCGAGGTCTACAGCTCACAGAGCCACTACCTTTTTTATGAAGTTTGAATGTTACAATACAATACAATACCCTTTATTGTTCTTAGTTCTTAGATTCTGAGATACTGAATCGTAGATAAATCTAGAATTTATAAAATAAATCACAGATTTCGTGCCTCACACGACTATCGAGCACATTTTAAATGAATCTACGGAATAAATTATTTATTTTAAAAAAAATCGTTCTTTTTGTCATTTTTCAAAAAGATTATGCTTAGGGCAACCCTAACCCGATCGTCTTTGTTTTAGGCTCAAATAGTAGCTGACTAAATTGTCCAAAGGATTTATTTTTATTTTTGACATCTTTCTTCGTTTCCATAATATCGAGAGACAAAACCAAAAATTCGGAAAGAAATGTTTGTTTTTACTATTTTCGTTTTTGACTTTCTCGAATAATTATTTTTGCACCTTCTAGTCTTTTTTGAATATCATATCTTTACAACTCTCCGAGATATAAGGGGATCGCACTTTTTCATGAAATCTGAGCCTAAATTGTAACGAACGAAAAGACATTTCCAATGTCAAGTTCTGAGTCCGCCCAGCCAGCAGATACGCTCCAAGAGCGTATGAGGTCTACTTTGGAATGTGCGTCATCGCGTTTACAGACATATGTGTACGTACATTCTTTGAGTATGGCTATGCCAAACCTCGTTATATCATTCTCATAGCCCGAGAAACCAGTTGGATTTGTAGATATGGATAGATAGTTGCTGGAGGTAAGGGATTTGTAAGAACCGACTGAATACTTGCATTAAATCAGTTTAGAGAAGATAGATATTATACTTGGTATTTCATATATACTTGGAAAGATAAAGACTGCTTTGTTGTTTTAGCGTCTGTCGCTTTGCTCTTCAGGTCTTCTTTGTAAAATGAAATCGTATTGGAGTTACATATGTTAATCTGGGTCTTCTGGCTTTGACTCCTAGCTGCTTTACTGAGTTCTAATTTCTGAATTCTGAAGATTCAATAAAAAAGTTTAATGTTTTTTATTAAAATAGGAAACCTACCTATGTAATTTTTCGTAGGTTTTTCAAAAAGAGAAAAGAATCTTAGAATGTACCAGCTGCTTCTACGCCGATCTTAAAATACGATACGGTTAACAACCCATTACTATATTTTTTCGTTGTACCACCTTCTCGATGGGCAGCAGTGTCGGAAGTGCGATAGTGACCCCCCACTGCGCTCGCCAACCCGCCTGCCAAGCGTGGCGAGTATGGCAAAACCCCTCAATGAAGGTACAAAATGCGACCAGGCCCCCAGTACCCGGCAGCCCTGCTATTCCTGACTCCGGTAGCGGTCATGGTAACGGCAGGGCAGGGGGTGCTAAGAATCCCCGGATGGGATCCGGCTACCACCACCAGCGAAAACTGGCCCTGGTAACACACAACGTCTGCACTTTGTGGACAGACGAGAAACTGACTGAGGTGGAAGAGGAGATGAGTAGGTTACGGTGGGACATAGTGGGGTTGTCTGAAGTCCGAAGAGAGGGCGAGGGCACGACAACCTTAGAGTCCGGTAACCTACTCTATCACCGGGAGGGAGACGAAAAGAAGTCCCAGCATGGTGTCGGGTTTCTCGTTCACAGGTCCCTCATAAATAACATAGTGACCATCGACAGTGTTTCCAGCAGGGTAATATACCTGATACTCAGAGTATCCAAAAGATACTCGTTGAAGGTCATACAGGTATACATGCCGACCGGAACACACTCAAATGCGGAGGTTGAGGTAGTGTATGAGGACATTAGTAGAGCCATACACGCCTCCAAAACCCATTTCGCGGTTATTATGGGGGACTTTAACGCAAAACTGGGGAAGGGACGCGATGGAGAGATCAGGGTGGGGCAATTTGGATATGGTAAGCGCAATGACAGGGGGCACAGGCTGGCTGATTTTCTGCAGGAAGAGGGACTCTTTGCGATGAACTCTTTCTTCAAGAAGCCGCCACAGAGGAAGTGGACCTGGATGGGTCCTAGTAAGAATAACCAGCCCCCAGTCAAGAACGAGATAGACTTCTTCCTGACAGCGAAGAGGCAGATATTCAATGATGTCGCCGTGATCAATATGATTAAAACCGGCAGCGATCACCGAATTGTAAGAGGCATCTTGAATATCGACCTCCGACTTGAAAGGTCAAGGCTTATGAAGTCTACGCTCCGACCATCGCTGAGCCAGATCCAAAACCCCGAAAGCTTTCAAGTTGAACTCTCCAATCGCTTTGAACTTCTCCAGGATTGCGTTTCAGTGGACGAGATAAGCAACGGGTTTATAGAAACTGTCCAAGCAGTGGGATCTAAGTTTTTTAAGTCCCGCCCTAAAAGTAAACCTCAAAAAATCTCTGCTCAGACTCTAGACCTTATGACACAGCGACGATCCATGCCGCTGCAAACCTCCGAAGACGCTAAGTCATATCGAAAGCTTAACCGACAAATTCAAAAGTCCTTGCGACACGACATTCGCTCCTTTAATACTAAATGTATTAAGGAGACGATAGAACAAAACAAAGGTTCCAAAGTGTTTGCTAGGGTTATGTCTACTGGGCAGAGCCGATTGATTAAGCTGAAGACGGAGGGCGGAAACGTTGTGTCGACGGGGGAGGGGGTTCTGGGAGAGATCGAGAGGTTCTATGGGCAGTTATATACATCCGTTGCAAAACCTAACATAAATACGGCAAAAGATCCAAGAGCCAAGTTAACCCGACACCATACCGAAGATATCCCGGACATCAGTCTGTACGAGATTAGGATGGCTCTCAAACAGCTTAAAAACAACAAGGCGCCGGGCGAGGACGGAATCACAGCAGAGCTTTTGAAAGCGGGCGAAACGCCGGTACTGAAAGTCCTTCAAAGGCTCTTTAATTCCGTTCTACTCGAGGGAGTGACGCCAGAGGCGTGGAAAGGGGGTGTGGTGGTTCTGTTCTTCAAAAAGGGTGACAACACTCTCTTGAAGAACTATAGGCCTATCACACTTCTGAGTCATGTCTGTAAGTTGTTTTCGAGAGTCATCACCAACCGTCTCGCTAACAGATTTGATGCCTTCCAACCTCCCAAACAAGCCGGGTTCCGAAAAGGCTATAGTACCATGGACCACATCCATACGCTGCGGCAGGTTATAGAGAAGACGAGGGAGTATAACCAGCCGTTATGCTTGGGGTTCGTGGACTATGGGAAAGCCTTCGATTCGATCGAAACATGAGCCATGCTTCAGTCTCTCCAGCGGTGCCGTATTGACTATCGGTATATCGAGGTGTTGAAGTGTTTATACAACAAAGCCACTATGTCGGTCCGAGTACAGGAGCTCAGTACGAAGGCTATTCCATTGCAAAGAGGCGTGAGACAGGGAGATGTCATATCTCCAAAACTGTTCACCTCTGCTCTGGAAGATGCCTTCAAGCTTCTAGAATGGAAAGGACTGGGCATTAACATCAATGGCGAGTATATCACTCACCTTCGATTTGCCGACGATATCGTTGTCATGGCAGAATCGATGGAGGACTTAAGTACGATGCTTGAAGACCTAAATCGAGTATCCCAACAGGTCGGCCTGAAAATGAACATTGACAAGACGAAGGTCATGTCGAATATGCACGTAACGCCTTTACCTGTTTCTGTTGGGAGCTCCACCCTCAAAGTTGTAGACCAGTATATCTACCTGGGTCAATTGATCCAGGCAGGTAGTTCCAGCTTCGAGGAAGAGGTCTTTCGACGAATCCGACTCGGCTGGGCAGCGTTCGGGAAGTTACGGAGTGTCTTCTCGTCCAAAATACCCCAGTGTCTCAAGACGAAAGTGCTTAATCAATGTGTGTTACCAGTGATGACTTATGGCTCTGAAACGTGGTCCCTTACTATGGGTCTCATAAGAAGGCTCAAGGTTGCTCAGCGGGCTATGGAGAGGGCTATGCTAGGTGTTTCTTTACGTGATCGAATCAGAAATGAGGAGATTCGTAGAAGAACTAAGGTCACAGACATAGCCCAGCGGATTAGCTCATTGAAGTGGCAGTGGGCGGGGCACATAGCGCGAAGAACCGATGGCCGATGGGGCAGAAAGGTTCTCGAATGGCGACCACGTACCGGCAGGCGCAGCGTAGGACACCCACCTGCTAGGTGGTCAGACGACCTGAGCAAGGTTGCAGGAAAACGCTGGATGCAGGCCGCTTCCGAGCGGTCGTTTTGGAAATCCTTGGGGGAGGCCTATGTCCAGCAGTGGACTTCCTGTGGCTGATATGATGATGATGATGACCACCTTCTCGCCCACCATCATGCTAAAAGTGATTTTTGGGTCGTGCGAGAACCGTAAGACCCAAAATGCTCTGACTGGCCTATAAAGGGTAAAAACGTGACTTAAACATTTGAGGTTTAACAACTGTGTATGTGGTGTAACTGCATAAATAGACCTAAGATAGGATTGGTCGAATAAGTATTTACAAATAAAGGCATACCTTATTTTTATAGGCATCGTAAATCCTAGGAGCACGTTTTTTTTTGCGTTAATGTAATTTCCCTAGTAAATGACCGGTTTTACATAAAACTTTTAATGAAATCATTAAAATTTTATGTCACCCATTTCAGTGTGCTGATAATTATCTTTATCACATAATATTGGCACCGGAAATTATGATATCAATCTGCAGCATTATTTAATATCAAAATGCAACTACCTACGAATGGTTGAATGTTCACTATGTTTTTTTGCAACTTTAACAAATATGTTTATCATTTACGCGTGTTTATAATTTCTAATAGGCTCTCTAGAACCACACGGCATCTTAAATGTACTTACAATTATAGTTAGGAATATTGTATTGTATAGGTGCATTACCTGGCGGCTCTTCTGGCAACAACTCCCGTTGCAGCCGTTTCTTCAACGCCCTGTACCGGCAACTGCACGCCATGTCGTACCTCTGTCCTGGACTCTTCCCCTGGATCGACTGTGGACCGGCTACTGAACAATCTGGTATGTATATTATTATACAGGGTTACTGGTATTCAACGCATTACCTCCTAGAGGCGACTGTTTTTGTTTAAACGTAATACGAGTACTTAGCAAGATTTTACGTTTTTAGTTCAAGTTTGCATATCTATCAAACGTTAAGTCTATGTTTCATAGGCGCCGCCGCGTGCACTGCCACGTGAGCGTAATACTGCTACGTACCAATTGCCATAGATTTAAGACAAGTAGAATTACAAATTTGAATTTGTTTATCTTGGTATGAAAAAAAAAATTAAATAAATAAAAGCCATAGAACAAAAATTGTTACTTTTGATGTACTTAAGTCGCCTATAGGAGGTTATGTGTTAGATACCAGTAACCCTGTATAAGTACTTTCATAACTTGAATTACTGGTAAAAAGACAAGCATTTATTCTTTTATGGACGTCATTTAGGTTTAGACTTATATAGATTTGGCTAGTTATAACTATTATGCGAAATGTTTCGATGAGTAGGAACATAGAAGATAAAAGTAGAACTAGGCTATTTGCAAATTATATTTGAAGTGTTGTATAAGATTTTGCTTCGTGATTTGATTTCGTAGGCTCTTATATTAGGAATAGTAGTGGACCAAGAATGCTTCCCTGTAGTACCTACTCTTACTTTTCCTCTTTATATTCCTTGGTATTCAATTTAAGGATATGAAAAAAATTAAGATCATCAATCTAGAACACTCTTTTTTTATATACTCGTGTTGTCATACCTAGGACTTTGCCTCAAAAAAGTGCAAAAACTGCTTGAACGGTATATAATGTTTGTAAAAGATAGCTTTGTGCAAAACTTTAAATTTCTCATTCCTCGTTCCAGACCCTTACTCCATAAAATAAAACTAGTCGTCCGATAGTATCTTTCTATTCCTTGTCAAATCAAAAGACTTTATCATCATTTCTTGTTGCTTGACATTGGGACGCGGACACATAGCTATGTTCGTCTCGTGCTGCTTTAAGAGTAAAGGTCCTGGTATTTTAGCTGTGCGTTCATTTGTCAGAAGGCAATGACTTCTTTGTAAACCTTATATGCTGCATTTTTTGTTAATCAATGAACAATACTAAAATAATACAAATAAAATACATTCTTAACACTTCTTGCATGGTATAGGTTTTATTTTCAGCGTCTTGTCTGTTATATAACGTATCGTACCTTTTTTTTAAATTTAAGTTTCAACAAAACCAGATATCAAAAAAAACTTTTCATCTAACCGCGTTCTTGGTTGTTTCCTTAACTCTAAGACTATGATTTTCTTCTTCAAAGACAATATGATATGCAATTGCATGTCAGTGGTTATTAAAAGATGCAAAACTCTCGACTATAAACCACAAAGCCTAAATAAAAACCAACAGTAAAACTTAATTATATCTGAATTGATTAGTTTATTTATGTTATAGGAATGTTTGTGATCAAGTCCGTTGGCGTGATGTACGTGCTGATCATCATCTTCGACCTGATTGCGGCCTATGGCAGCCCAGGCTCTACCTTCACCGGCTGCTTCATGGGATTCCTGCTGCTCAGCATCATTGCGATTCTGCTCATGATCTCCAGGAAGCCCCAAAACCGGTATGTTAAGAAAGGTGTTTATTGAAAAAAAAAAACATCATCATTCGCAGCCTTGAACCTCAAACTGCTGAGAATAGTCTGTAGTCTTCGTAGAATAGAATAAAAAATCTTGATCTAATTTCCACATGACATCTCTCCTGAACCCTTCCCTAAAGCGTAATATATGGCTCTGATAGTTTAGAGAGGGTCGTGTTCCTTCAGTGAAAACAACATGAAAAATTCCACATCCGTCCGTGGGCGTCCAAGCAAAGGGTCCAGTTGGCATCATTTAGCTTCCGATATATTCAGTTTTGTAAAGTTAAGTAATAAATTGAATTTCGCGGTTTTAACTGATTTATTAATAAACATTTATGCATGTAAATGACTTTATACCTTTATGATGTTTCTAAGTACCAAAAATTTTTTATGAAAACTGAAAATGCTTTTTCTCGAACCAAACTTATTCAGAGTTAAAAGTCTGATAAAAAAATGTGCCAGTTACTGTGCTAGATACCTATTCTAGTCTTCTTAACTCAACACTATAGACACTTTTTGCTTGGACGCCCACATATGATGGTTACAACAAAACAAATAAAAAAAATAAAAAATCTAACAACTAATAAAAGAAGTCGTCATTATCATGATCATCAGATTTTTTCAGTCTTCACTGCAGGAGTACGACCCTCTCTGTACTACCAGAGCCACATATTAGCCAGAGCAGTCAGAGTATTTGACCTACACTCTCCACGCTGGCCAGAAGGGTTGGACAAGTCTCATTGATGTTTGCTAAGATTAATAAGCTTTGTTTAGCTGGTGTTTCCTAATAATAAATTCCTAATAAAATAGTATGCTCTAAAAAACGCTTACTTACTGACAATTATTTAGAATTAAAAAAACATAAATTGTATTCATTGATTATTATTACTTTATTGGTGCAGTAAATAAATACTGTGTGGAACAAAATAATTAGGTACTGAATTTAATAATGCTAGTTTTTGTTTATACAATTAAAAGTATCAATTATAAATAATAGTTGATACTAAATAATGTTATACAAATATCTATTTTCGGACGTCCGGCGATGTTATTGGTTGACGTCATAGTTAAAGTTGCGGGTCGCACCTGGATGAGAGCAGCACAGGTCGCCTATGCTCAGCAGTGGGCGGAGGAAAGGCTGAGATGATGAGGGTGATAGATTCTTCAAATATAACATGCATGACAATAGTCACCCAAGGATGCCAAAGACCATGCAAAGTGGAGAAGAAATACCTACAACAGTATAATAAACGATTTGACTATAATTTTACGACCGGCCGCCTACCCGACGGCAACCCTATTTGAGAATGCATTTGTGCGAAAAGTTTTACAACTGGCCGCCGCCCGACATCAACCCTCCTTTTAAATGCAATTTTAGCACGAGATGTTTGTGCTTATTCCTTTAGACGCCTCTTACGACATCCACAGGTAGAGGATGGAGTGGTCCTATCCTAACCCGAAAGCCACTCGGCACAACGATATTAACATTAATTTTATACTTAAGGCCGTAAATGAATTTTTCCAGGGTCCGGTGCTGCCCTCATTTAAAATAAATCATTTCAAATGAAACGGAGACATCATTTAAAATTTTGTTTCTACCAAGCCCTAGATAACCCTTCAAAATATTTTTTGAACTACTGATTGTTTAAAGTAAGAATGTTAAGCTTTACAACGCACATTTTCGAAAACCGGCCACTTTTGGCAAATGTGCATAGTAAAGCTTAACGTTCCCACTTTAAACTGTAAACAGTAGTTCATTAAATAGTTTGAAGGGTTATCTAGGGCTTGGTAGAAACAAAATTTTAAGTGATATCTCCGTTTCCTTTAAAATGATTTATTTCAAATGAGGGTAGCACTGGACCCCGGAAAATTCGGGTATGGTAAATTCTAAATACAATTTTTATTTCAGCGTGGCTCTGATATATACGACCCCCGGCCTACCTTTCGTGCCCGCGACCGCAATCCTGGTCAACATCTACCTGATTCTGAATCTGTCTATCCTGACCCTCGTACGTTTCACGGTCTGGATGATTCTTGGTAAGAACTCATAATGGCGTTCTCAAAATAGATTTAAAGGAAAACTGCATTGTACACACGCACGATAACTCGAGTTCTACGTCCTTCCGATGAAGTACCACTTCTAGCAAAGACGCCAATGTGCAGATGTACTGCGCACCCTTCACCATTCCTATCTTTCGCTAAATCCTTCACTCTCAAGTTCTATGGATCAATACATGTAACTTTTTAGAGTCAGGGTACGTGGTCTTTTACAAATAAGGATGTGGACTAAAAAAATGTTTAACTCATTAGGTAGATTTTTAAAAATTGTTAAACAAAGTGGAAGGGACATACCCGTAATAAATCGAACCACGGCCTATACTAGATCACTAAAGTATAATGAAATTAAAATAACAGTCAAAAAAACAAAAAAAAAATTGACATTCCCATACAAATTGCCCGGGCGGCCGCACACTTTTGTATGCAAATGCTGAAAACTATTTTTGTTTTTTGGCTGTTATTTTAATTTCATTACGAGTATACTATAATGGTCTAGTATAGACCGTGGTTTGATTTATTACGGGTATGTCCCTTCCACGTTGTATATGTCGCTGGGTCAAGTTTTATGGCGTTTTAAATTAGTCATTTAGAACAAACAGTTTTGTTTAAAATATTCAATCCGAAAATTAAATCATAAAACAATCTAATCTAATAAAATTAATAAAGCCCGTCGACTATAGTTATAAATAAATAGTGACAGCCAAATAAGCTATAATTATAAAAAAAATTGTTTTCCGTTAGATTAAAAACATACTTTCTTTTGAATACTACTACGACTTACTAAATACTACTTACTTAATAGCTTTACTACGCACATTTGCCAAAAGTGGCCGTTTTTCGCAAATGTGCGTAGTAAAGCTTAACGTTCTCACTTTAAACTGTGAACAGTAATTCATAAAATACTTTGAAGGGTTATCTAGGACTTGGTAGTAGCAAAATTTTAAATGAAGTCTCCGTTTTCTTTGAAATTATTTATTTTAAATGGGGGCAGCACTGGACCCCGGAAAATTTAGGTACGGCCTTAACGTTCTCACTTTAAAACTGTAAACAGTGGTTAATAAAATAGTTTGAAGGGTTATCTAGGTTTCACAAGCTCAAAATTTTAATGATATCTCTGTTTTCTTACAAATAATTTTTTTCAAATGGGGGCAGTACTAGACACCGTGTATCGTCTTAAATGAATAGGGCACTTGGTTTGGTGACCGCCGTTCCTACTTTGACCTTTTAAGCTTTATAATTTGGTAAAAGTCGTTAAGCTATCTTAGGTCAATTTCACCAGTATTGTACTGGCGTCAGATTTTTCACGCTGCTTTAAGGCAGCTGACATAGCTTGACGTTTATCATCTAATAATGATAGTCGGGACCACTTCGAACAAAGTACGGAGGAGCTTGAGACATGGTTAGCCCCTTTGTGTATTATAGTGTTATTTTTAAGTATGTACACTGTATACTGTATGTGGGCATACATACTTAAACATATATACCCATATATATGTATGTACATAATTAAATAAATATATATAATATACATACATACCTACTTAATAAATAACACTATACCATATACATACATATACCTATTTATGCAACGTTTATGGGACATATGCGTAATAAATCAAACCATGGGCCAACATCAGTATAGTATAATGAAATTAAAATAACACTGTTGCACACTGTTGTATGGATGGAAATGCCGAAATTTTCTTTAGTTTTTTGACTGTTATTTAAATTTAATTTTTCTAAAGTGATCTAGTATAGCCCGTGCTCCGATTTATTACGCATATGTCCCTTAAACGTTGAAGAATGCAAACTTCGAGACGGTAGTAATTTAGATAACGTTATTTAAAAAAAAAAAATTACAATAAATAATCTATCTTATAAATAAATATTTTTAACATATGTCAGATAGTTTTTTTTTATACGGTTTTTTTAAATGTTAACGAATTCATGGCCCATCCTGTATATTACAGTAGAGAGTTTAATTTGATTACAAATAATATTTAACTTAGGTCTCTACTAATTACTTACCGATACAGGCCTGGTGATGTACTTCAAGTACGGCATCAAGAACTCGACCCTGGAAACCGACCCGCCCATGCCCCCGGCGCCTACGCCGCCCCCGCCGAACCCCTTGGACCGGACCACCATCCCCCCTCCGTCCCCCCACCAGTCTAGACCCACTGGTGACCGCAACATCTTCGAGGGCGACGGCAACAACGGAAGCTATGGCAACTTTGACCAGTAAGTTATTTTTTTTTAAATAAAGCTTTATTGTTCTTTCGTTTTGATTAAGGTTCAAAAAGATTTCTAACAATATCTAATAATTGTTAAATACTAGAACATCAAGACTTATATGTTTATTTGTTCAAGTTGTTAGCTTAGAACAAGTATTTGTTTCAAATCGGTCAAATCATCTTTTAAAAACCTAGGTACGTAACTTATGTAGTAGTTTAGTAGTCGAAATATATTTCTTATTCCAAGAAATATATTTCGATATACAAAAGATATTTTAGGAGCAAAAAGAAACTTTTCTTTTTTTATTTAAAATCGATTAAAGACAAAAATCCAAAAAAAATCTAAAGATGAAAACTAAAAACTAGCTGGTTTTATGGAAGATTGGTTCCATAAAACCAGCTAGTGGTTTATGGTTGATCTGGTTTTTATGAAGTTTTATCTTAATATTTTTCCTGAGAAACTCCTATATCCTAATCATGTCCTACAACGACTGATTTTTTTAGTTTTTCAATAATTGTTTTTATGGAAAGTGGTTCAGTATCACGGACTGAACTTACTCCAAAAAGGTTGGCGGTTAATTAAAAATAACCCTGTATACTCGTAGCTACAACTCTTTGTAAAAACAATTCGTGAGTTGACGAATCTAGCAAAGATCTAGAAGAATGGTTATTCTTTGCCAATTAACAGTTGCGGGAAATCGCCTTTTGGGATATATTTAAATATTTGTTTTTTGTGTTTGTAAGTGTTGTAACCAACACTGGTGTCAGGTGCTTGGTGGCCCGGTGGGTGTACGCATTGCTAGCGTTTTCACAAGTTAAGCAACCCCGCGCGTGGTCCGTACTTGGATGGGTGATGGTTCCGGCTGTCATTGTATGGCAGTCGCCAAGCTATGTCAGATGCCTTAAGGCAGCTTGAAAAATCTGACACCAGTGTTGGTCCATTACATACACGAAAAAAAAAACTGGTGTCAAAATTTTCAAGCTGCCAAAAAGTATCTAACATAGCTTGACGACTGTCACACAATGATGACAACCGGGACCAACGGCTTTACGTGCCTTCCGAAAGTTCCGAAGCACTAATAGGAGCTGGAGAAATTGTTATACTGCTTGTTTTTGTGCAACCCACACCAGGGTTGCATAAATTGCGAAAGCGCTGCGTAATAACAATTTAAAGAGTTGATTTCACATATGATTAATTTTTCGGCAATCCTACGATAGGTATCCCGACCCTCTACTAACATGGCACGTGACTGAGATGGAGCCCGCTCAGGGATCTAGCCGCAGCTACAAGCAAGTCGAGTCCCGGTATCTATTTTATTATTTTAATTTTATATCAAAAAATTGCAATACAAACTTCAAACATTTTAAACATTATTAGTGGTATTCGATTGCCACCTGAATCTCCGCTTCGCCGATGACATTGTCGTAGCTCAATCACTACACGAGGTGCAATAAATGCTGCAAGACTTAATTGTGAGATTTAGGCTGGTCAGAATAGAGAAACGAGAAAAAAGAAGGGTAAGCCTTTGCCCAGCATTGGGACAAACAACCCAACGACACAACCATGATCATTTAGAGTAGGACCTCAACTGAACGAACTGCCTCGCAAATTCTCCATCGTACCATAACTCCCTTTATAGCAGGAATTTTTTGTATGGACTATTCAAACAGAAAAAAATGTATCTTCTTATAGAGATAGGTATTCATACTGATTCAAACCCATCTTTTATCTATTTTCCTTTTATCGACATTTTCTATTGCTAGAATTAGACTTCGCTAAACGTCAAAAGTAAAAATGTAGCCTGTTTTCTACATAATACGGCAAAATTTAAATGACATTGTCTCTAATGATATTGTCGACTTCCGTTTAGGTTACTTTTCGATTTAATAGCGTCATACATCCAGGTGTACCGCGAAAAAAAAATACGCCACTACGTTCCAAAACCAGGTAACACTTTTGATACTTCATCGTGGAATCTATATAATTTTAATATCTCTGGGACCAGGGATATTACAATTCTATTTTTGACGTTTAGCGAAGTCTCATTCTTGCAACAGTAAATGCCGATATGGGGGAAAGAGACAAAAGATGATTTTTAACCAGATTATCTCTATAGAGGTACCTTTTTTGCTCATTGTCTGTATTCGAATCACAACGTCTCTTTTGACAAAAAAATACGTTTTTTGCTCATTCTAAGTGTCAAATTGTCAATCGATCGACCCATAACAAGTTACTTTTCAGTAACTTAAATTTTAATAAGATTTTAGTTTGTTTTCCTATTTTGTGTATTTTTTTAATATTGGCTTGAAATGCAAGTTTATTTTTAAATAGTTAAACAGACTATTAAAAAGGTTTTGTTTAATTGTAAAAATCCGATTTTTTTTTTGGATTTCGTGAAAGTTTTTGAACAAAATTTGTTCAGTTTCATGGGCTTTGGTACCAACTGAGAGGTTTTGCGTTCTTTAATTAACACAGTGTTACTAGCAGCATGGATGAACTAATACAAGAGTACTGACACCCCATACACAAAAACGTGCTCAGCTAGAAAGTGAAAATCCTGTATTGTTTCTAGATGTCCCAACTATCTCGCTCGCTAGCCAACCATCCAAAAAATGCTGGATACTTATGACGGTTTCCTTGAAAAATTTGAGATGGCGCTTGTTTGTTCGTAGAAAATGAACGAGTAAACCGCCATCTTTCCAAAATTAAGCGGCACCACCACGAAACTACCTTCTTTCGAACTAGTAGCTCCATCTAGCTACAACATTTAATTAGAAACTGAATTACGGTTTTAAGTATGAGGTTGTTGTATTTGTTCTTCTATTCTAGTAGGAACTATTTTTTTGTTATTATTAAGTGTACAAAAATAGTATGAAGATGTATTTAAACTACCTACATAATCATCAAAAAGGAATTCATTACACCTTTTATTTTCAGCTACAACGCTAGGACTAACAGCACCACATCTCACACTTCCTGCAGACCACCATGGGCCTATCCGGACTGCACCGACGACGCCTGGGATTAAACTATTAACCAATATCTCAACAGTCTCAACCACATGTCTTCATTCAGTGTCTAGATACCTATCTTTTTCAGTGCGTAAATTTGTACCTTGGTTAGTTAAAGTCAAAATGGCGAAACACGATTAAAAAATTTCAACCTCTCATAATCAACCTTTGAAATTTTGTTTCGTAGTCTAAATATGCTGAAAAATATATGCACTGAAAAAAAAATCCTGTAAGTATATGAAAATGTCGTGTTTTGTAAAGATAACATTTAGATTTTTTGTTGTTGTTATTTACAAGAAAAAAGTATAAACAATTAGGAGAATTCTTCGTTTTTTACTAATTTTTAAATATCTATATATATATGTAGGTATATAATATATTGTATGTATAAATATATTATAGTATTTATTTTATTTAATATTTATGTATGATCATTTAAAAGTAGGTACTTATTCTATGAAATTGCCGTTCTTCAGTACTGGCCATTTCAAACTAAAAAGTTTTGAATGGCTTTAAAATCTAAATTCAAATTAATTTTGTTTTCAAAAATTAAAGTTCCTTTTACAAAGTCAGTCTTTTGTTTAAAATGATTAGCGTTGTATTTTCATTACCTACATATAAAAATTTTTCGTCATAATGGATACTTAAAAAATTCGTGTAATTATATGAATAAACGGGCAAGTGCAAGCCCGACTCGTACGTTAAGGGTTCCGTACCTCCGTACAATGTTTTAAAACGCTGAAAAGCACTTTTTTTCAACATTATCTTATTTTTAGTATTTTTTGCTATAGCGGCCATAGTAATACATAATCGGTGAAAATTTTAAGTATCTAGTTAATGCCATTATAAAGATTAAGTTTTAAAATGCTGAAAAAGCCACGTTTCTTGTATGACGACCCCTTTAATTTTTTTTATTTAATTTAATTTTTATTATTTTTAGTTATAGCGGCCACCAGTAAAACATAATCTATGAAAATTTCAAGTGTCCAGCTATTACGGTTCAAGAGATAGAGCCCTGTGACAAACGGACAGATGGTCTCAGTAATAGGGTCCCGTTTGTACCCTTTGGGTACGGAACCCTAAAAATTACCCCTAGAAAGGTGATGGTCACTGTTTGGTTGTCTAGTACGGGTGTGATTCATCACAGCTTTTTAGAAAACGGGATGAGCATTACTGCAGATGTGAAGAAAAGACAATGATGGAGAACCTTCACATCTGCAACCAGCTTAGGTCAATCGGTCGTCCTCGCTGCTCCTTCACGACAACGCGCGACCTCATACAAGAGTTGGGCCTCTCCCTCATCCGCCATTCTCAGCAGACCTTGCATCTACCGACTATTACTTTTTCCAAAATTTGGACAACTTTGTAGCGGGAAAAAAAGTCAATACCCGGGAGGCAGTACAGAATGCCTTTGAAGAGTTTGTTACCTCCCGTTTAGCTGATTTTTACAAGAAGGGCATCAATAAACTGCCACTGCGTTGGCAAAGATGCATCGATTGCATTACTTTGAATAACAGAAATAAAAAAGTTTGAAGAAAAAGTACCTACTGTAACTTATTTATACTCAACGGCAATTTCATAGGTAAAGACCTATGTCTGGATATTGTATCTATTTATTTTAGACGCCAACTATCTTACCTGTTATTCTATTCCTAGAGGTTGACAGGTAGAAAATGCTTTAGAATTAAGTCTACCTTTTGTAGCTTTCGGCTCAATAAAGTTTTAAATAAAAAATAAAAATGTTTATTACAAAACATGCTATGTACATATATGAAAACGGACACTGAATTGTTACATATGTAATAGCAGTTTTATTATAAAATGTGAAATTATAGGTTGATCACACGTAAGGAGTAGAGTGGAGAGTTAGGAAAATAATACTAGGCCGAGAGAGCTGCCATACCAGTCAGTGAATGAGCACTCGGCCCAATACACGTTAGAGTATTCATATGTACTGAGCTCTCGGCCCTATCTCGCCACTGTACTACGTATATGTAATCAACCCATAACTATATAGGTAGTACTCAGTTTTGAACTATTAACCATTCAAAATAAGATGTCTTCGTCGAAAAATAATGATATTGCCATATGCCATTTTATGCTATATGACAAGTACAGGCAAACTACTGCCCTCGACAGGACTGCCCAGCTGGTACTGAAATAGTCTTAAAAATAAAATAAAAAATGCCATTTTGTTTTGAGTCAATAATGGTTTAAAACAAGTTCTAATATCAGTCCGCGTTTTGTAATAAACAGTTATATCAATCCGGCAATCGCAGGCCTACGGCATACCACAACTACTTCGGAAAAAAAATATTTTAAAATTTTGTTATTGGTAAAGGTTTGCAGCAGGGATTTACAAATCTCTCCTCCAGCCTCTTGAAGCCAAACACGAATTTCTGTTTGGTGGTGGGGCCAGCTGCTGGTGGGACGAGCTGGTGGGGTCCACTGCTAGGGACTGTTGGTGGGACAACGTGGCCAACACAGGAAATATTAGGTAGTTTGGTATCACTTAGTAAATACTTAATACTACTATCCCCCAGACCCCACCTGACTCTCGTACTGAATTAGAGGACTGAGTAGAACATTCTTGGATTGAAACCAGTTCCTAAAAAAAATGGCTTTTTATAGACAGCAAAATAACTGAAACTATACCAGTTCATCGAACTTTCTTAAATATGTCATTTGAACTGCATATGAATAAAAGTAATTGTCTTCTCATTAGTTCATGGTATTGAAGAACTTTCTTTATAGAAGATTTTTGACTATAATTACGAAGATGGGGGATCAAGTTTGAATATTGCGATATCTATAGGTTTCTATGGGGAAAGTTGGTCAGTATAATGGGCTAAAGCTGCCTTTGATACAGTGTCAGTTTGTTTTGTTAAACTTAATATTATAATCCAAAATTCCTAGACGATAAGTTGTTACCTAACGTTTGCGCCTATGTAAATATTTAAAAAGGTTACTTGGTAAGGCACTTTTTAACTTAATTTTTATTAGATTCTCAGAATTATATTTTCTAAACCAGTGAAGATTATATTTCGAGCTGTTAAATATATTATGATCTCATTTTGTGTTTATTTGTTAGTACCTAGTTAGTTTAAAATTATATGTAAGTATTTTCAGTTTTAAATTCTAAAAATACACTTTTGTGCTAAAGCAATACATCACTGTACTGAATGCATTGTACACAATTAATACCTACACTCTCAATCGTGACACCAATACTTTAGGGTAAATATTAAATAATGGCCAGTGAGTAGATATTCATCTTAAATTAAACTTAAGTTTAAACTTACTTTGGGGCTAGCTCAATTAGTGTGATTTATCCTTATTATACATATATTATATAATTATATCTATTTAAATATATTTAGGAGCTATGCTCTTGTCGGTGGAGTATGAATTCTCTTCCATTTGTCTCTCTCACCTGCCAGTTGTTTTACTTCGCTGTACGACACGACGTTCACCTTTTCCTTTATCTGTTTCATGTTTCGCGTATTATATATATATATATATATATATATATATATATATATATATATATATATATATATATATATTTATATTATATATATATATATATATTATATCAAATTTTCTATTGACCATGTTTCATATTTACCCTAACTCAATCATATACAAATAATGAGGAACGATGGCGCAACTGGACACATAATATTAATAAAATAATGTAATAATCGGTGTTATCTGTGTAGTTACAAAAAATAATAATGGCTAAGAACAATACTCGTAACAGATTTTAACCGCGTCTGAACCAATACGATCTGTTCACAAAGCTCTATTGAACCAATATGGCCTACCTGTTCCTGTTCTTTGAACTAATATGATCCGTTCACAAACTAGCCACCAAAAACAGAGTAGAATGTATACCTAGTATTTTAATGACGTATATCTTCTACGCGATGTATATCGTTATAATATAGAAATAATTTGTTTGTATTAACTTAATGCATGTTTAAATGTCAGTTTATTTAGTAAAAAATGTTGTTACCTCGAAATTAAATCTTTATCTACATTCTGTTAAGTAGACTTGTCAAGATTTTTTTTTTTTTGTTTTACTTAATTTTTTTGATACTTAAGTGGTAACCTTTTATGAGATTACTTATTTTAATTGATATATTTCTCATCATTTATTTACTATAAACGTAAATGCAGCCATGTTATTTTTAAAGGCTTTAAGGGTGTAGGTAAGGATTTAGTTGTCGATCATAATCATAAGTCTGTATGAAATAAGATAGATAGGGTGAATATTTAAAAAGAATGAAGTCCTCAACGAGACTTTTAGGTCGAACTATATTAATTTAAAAGAATTTAGGTATGAGACTTTTAAAGGTTGGTGCTTTTTATATATTTACCAACCATCCAGCACAAACTACTTTTTTAAAATGATTTAAATCTATCTGTTAACATATCAAATATTTTTAAACTTACCACATTTCCTTATTATAGCGTACAAAATAATATTACCTATAAAAGGTGTTACCAAATTAAATAAAACATTTTTTATGGAGAAAACAATCAACACAATGGACTGATCAGATTTTCAGATATTTTTTTCGATTATGGACTGAAATACCCTAAAAATAAATGTTTGTTTTGCTTTCATTAGTAATAGAGATAAAGATATATTTTTATTAAGTTATAGAAAACATTTATATTCTTTTATTTAGTGTTAATTAACGTTAAGACTTTTTTTTATTTGCTACTGTTTTATTTTTATCAAGTCTTTTTTGCAGTATATTTTCCTGTTTTTTTTTTATCATGCTTAGACGTTACCCATATGCAGGCGCTTGAGGCAAGCGAAAATTAAATTTCATGAGCTGATGCAATACATCAGTATTTTGGAATAGATAAACAAGCACTATCTTAATGCGTATAGAAGGATTTGTAGGGTGTTAAACTATCAGCATTTACTAAGAACGTCAACTCATTTGTAAAAGAAAAAAATTAACCTTACCTCTAAATTCTAAACTGATTTTTTTAATATTATTTTAACGTGGTAGGATTTTTTTTATTTTAACGACTGAAAGTATGTTCCTAATAAATTTAAGTTACCAACTCGACTGGCTAAATTTGGATAATAAATAAATAAAGTTTTTATTTCTTTGTAGCTTTATTTTTATTTAAATCACACCTTTATGTTTTTTCTAGCAGCTCGAGTCATGTGATAATCTTCTTGATGATTGATTGTCACCTAAATAAAGTTCAACCAGTAATGTTACAGAGAAATGAAATGACGTCATTTCCGACCATTTCTAAATGAGTTACATGGGTGATGTCGTATTAACTTGATTACTATACATATATAACGTAATGTTCCTCGCTTACTCCGCAATATAAACGGCCTACACACGACACAACATGGCATACAATCTGCAGTAACAATCGCGCGATGTACTGCAGATTGTAATGTGTGACGTATTGTGTTACAATCTGCACTACAACACGTCTACACACATTAGTGTGCAGTACAGCACAAGATTGTTACTGCAGATTGTATGCCATGTTCTGTTGTGTGTAGGCAGATATAGCGAGGTTAATAATATTAGTGGTTGATTTTTAAAAATAAGAACCTTTGGATTTAATTTGAATTATTTAAATGCACACATACACGTACACACACCCTCACACCCTCACACCCTCACACACTCCCTCTCTCTCTCTCTCTCTCTCTCTCTCTCACACACACACACACACACACACACACACACACACACACAATTCAAAGCGTGCTTAAGTACCATAAATATGTAGATTATGTCCCACTGCTGGGCAAAGGCCTTCTCTCTTTCCTTCCACAATTCTACAACACACAACCTACTTATATACATATTATAAATAGATACGAGTAAGCTGCTTCTCTTCCTGCGTAGATCGTAAAAGCCGATCGAGGGAATAGGCAAGAATTTGAATCGTATCAATAGGCGATGCGGTTAGCAACCCATCACTAATATGATTTCCTTTTTCCACCCTCATGCCCACCATCACACTAATAGTGGCCTGGGCCTTGCCACCCTAGGCTCTGTCTGCCCCGTTAGGGATAAAGACGTGATAATGTATCTGTATCAGTTCTGTATACCATTAGTTCCAAAGACATGATGTAGGTTTCATTGTTATTTCAGTAGATCAATAAGCGCAATAAGCGCATTCAATCAGTCTTAAATATTTAGTGAGAATATTTATATATCTATATTATAGATAATATATAATAGAGAATATTAGTAGGTACACTATCCTAAACGAAACACACACAAACCCAGCAGATAGTACACTTTGCACTTATCTAAACTTCGTGCAGTCCTTGCAAGTCCTTCTGTACACAAGCTGCAACGCGCCTGCGTGAAAATGACCTTGTCCGGATGCACCTCGTCACATTTCAGATCGAGATTGCTTACACAGTGCATATTTCGTTTGCAAACGGAGGGCTGTTGCAATCAAATTTTCCTTCTACGCCGCAGCTCGGTATCGAGCGGCCAGCTTTTAATAAAATTTGAGTGCGCGATGAATAACAAACAAATTAACACTAGAAGAACTAGTGCAACGAAATCCTGTGCTGTTTACCCTGCAACAGGTGGTAATGTTTTCCAAAACATTACTCGATTTTTCTAACTACGAACTAAAACAACATTATTACTGAGTAAAAGTCTTCCTTTGATTTTGTTTCTGCAAAGAACAAAGTTTAAATGTAAAGCGATATTTTTGATTCAGTTGTTTGGTGATTGGTGAAACATGGATTTGTTTGTCCGCCAAAATTTGTTCTATTTCATCGTTGGAACAGTCTATGTGTGTATAGCAATATTGCTCTATGTAGAAACAATATACATGTGGTGTTTATATAAAATATTTAAGGTTTACAGAGAGTTGTTTAGTAAAAAAGTGTCTATTTAAATAGAAGTGATTTCCGAGAAGTGCGCGACCTTGTCCCGACGTGTGTCAACGCTTAATGACGATATTATTAACTTATTGATTTCGTACAATTTTTCGTAGTTAGTTTCAAGGAAAAGTTATTTTGTAATATGATTGTAGATGATGATACTTCTACATAGGTTTTATTCTTCTAAAATATATTCTCACAAATGTGATATTTTATGTAATACTGAAATATTTATTATATCGACTATTTACTAAATTGTAGATACACTTTATTTAGGATGCTTGGTTTCGTAACTTTCTTAGAAATGTCTCGTCATCAGTGAAATAGTTTAATTTTAGTATACACATACGTATTACGTAAGTTGAAGTCATATTTCGAGTTTGTCGGACTGGCTGTTTATCCCTTAACTAAGTAGGTACGTTCTACTTCTTAGTCACTTGATGAATTTTTGTTACGGTATTCAGTATCGCGTTCAGATTGCAGGATCGCTTTAGTAGGTAATAACTTGTTAGATTTCTGACGCCGTGTTCGAAAGGCGGAAATAAGTATGTACGTACCTTTATCATAATATAAGAGCAACTAAGAGCATAATTGTTGAAAAATGAAGGCTTAATATAAGACTGTAAATACACATATAATCATTGTATTGTTTATTGCTTCATATGCTCATGAAACTACTTATTTATCATTAAAGGTCTAAAGAGTAACGATTTTTTGAAAATCGGCCTTTAAAACTCGACTTTCGAGTAATTATCATCTCTAAATTGAACAAGGTTATTGAGAATTATTAACTTGGTAAATTCAATGTCGATCTTGAATAACAAGGAGTGATAATGATAAAATATTTATAATAATTGATAGGCCTTATTCGTAAAATGTTGTTGTTGTTTAAATAACTAAGTAATAATTGTTGGCATGGTAAGTACTTCAGAAAGATGATTGTAAAGCGAAGAAACGTGAAAGAATGTGTATTTTCAATGTTAAGAGAAAGGTTTGAGGGCATATATTTTAATGTGAACATAAGTACACATTTTTATCTGCATTTATAACTTGTAAGATGACATTTAAGTATGAGAACTTACCTATCTTATACCGAATAATATCACTACAAGCCTAAGAACTGTCTAGTCCCTAACGTAGTGAACATGTATCATAAATAGTTAAGTATACGTTTTCAGTCTATGCCTCAAATCTTTTTGTAGTTCTTTTTAATAATAAAAATCACTTGTTAAAATATTTGTACTGAAAAAAAAAAACTAAAATGATCAAGAAATATCTATAATTAAGTTTTCTTTTGATTTAATTTGATTAAACAACGAGGAAAAATAAATTATTGTATTATAAAAAATACCATGCATTTATTTAAATTAAGTTAAATCGAGATTGAATTTTTATTATGTCTCTAAGTTAGTACCTTCGTGTTTTATTGTTGAGAGACAAATATTAAAATATTATACACACTAACTGCCATATTTATAAAAAAAAATCTGCCCCGTTTAATCAGTCATATAGAGAGATCTACCAATTTATGGAGTACAGACTTTTTGTGAATATGGCGATAAATCTGTAACATTGTATAGCAACTATATAACATTTGCTGATGTTCGATTTTTTAATATTTAAGTCTAAGTACTATTATTAAGTATGATGTTAAAAAAAAACTTGTGTGTAGGTTAATTGATTATATTTAAATTTTCAAAATAAACCAAAGTAGTATGTTCTGAATTTATTTAAGTTTTCTACGTGATTCGTTACTCCCGTCAGTCACTGTCTAACACAGAAAGCATACCTTACAATTTACAACCATTTGTTATCTACTTATTGTTAATTCTTCGAAATATCATTTTATTTTTACTATTTACCTACGTACACATGTTTAAAGTTATTAATTGATGTCTAGTTACAATACTAATGAAGTATTAAATATAATCAGTAGATCATTTTATTATAAATGTTTACACAAGTAGTTGATTATGCTACCATAGAAAATAGAAATTAAAACTAAAATAACAAAAAAGGCGCTTTATTACCATAATTATTTTGCAGTTTTTATACCTATTTTAAGAAAAATCCGTACAAATACAAAACAAAAGATAAACATAATCAGTTTTGTTTACTTTTACTAATATTACGATTATTATAGGTGAAATGTATAAGTAAAACAAAAGTCCGAATATATCAGAATTTCAATCATATCTTACATAATTAAGAAAAAAGATTATGTATACCATACTTTGATATACCTATACCAAATTTTATTTATATTACCATGTTAAAATATATTTTAAAAACTACTTTTTAAGTATACCTACTCGTACTTGAAATCACCAAGATTTATAAATGTATCATGTCCAGAATCAATATCAATCAATATCAAAATTAATATATTTTTAAAGTTGATTTCGTACTATAGTAAAAACCGGCCAATATACCTTACTACCTATACTTTTTTAATTGTTAGAAGTTATTTTTCTCTTCACCACTATTTTACCATTTATTAAGGAAAATAAAAGTTTATTATAGACATAAGAAAATGTGTTTTACGTTTAAAATGTTTAAGGGATAGAAAATAATCAATATTATACTTTGTGAGGTTTTAAGTAAGGCGTTATATCGCATTCAAGTTTAAGTATTTCTCACAAGCACATGCATAATATGTCCCTTTTGGTAATTGTACAAATAATTCTCAACATATAGTAGATAAAATACTTTTAAAAGATAGTCTTTGCAAATATTTCAGGAGATATTGTCGAAAAGTGCAGAAAAAGTACACACAGTCACAGTATTTGATAATTAGTTACCTAGATTACAGATGACGTTTATGTTACCTTGGTCGCTTTTTCGTCTAATGGCGACCGCGATAGCCCATTTTCGACTCGCTCTGCACACAAACGTAGCCGTTTTATAAATATTACCTTGGAAACGCTAAAAGTGGCGATTTTCTTATCTACTTTTCGATATTAGCTCCTAGAATTTTAGAAAGATGATACACATGACGACAAAAACGGATGACACACTGCCGTAAACTTACAAATTATATAATTAAATTTGTTTCTGTTTATCGTAAAATTATTAAAAATTAATAAAAACTCACTCGGAGGTTTTGGATTCGATCCCCAGCGAGGGCAAGTTGGATAATGGCCTTTTTTAAATGGGTTCTGGGTCTTGGGTTTTTATTTATATATGTATTTATTGAAAAATATATAGTATAGTTGAGTTGGTATTCAATAACACAAGTTTTAACTTACTTTGGGGCTAGCTCAATCAGTGTGATTTGTCTCTATTTATTATTTATTTATTTTGGTGTCAATACTATCGCGTTCGCTCTGCATCGAAAGTCCCTTTTCGTTCGGGAGTGTGTCACCGCCCTAAATCCCGTCGCTTAAATGACAGATGCTGTCAAAAGGACCTATCAGGACGTATTTCCAAATTCTGCAGAAAAATATATGCAGACACGAATAAAAATGTGAGAGTAATAACGAAAAATGAGAAATCGCGATGCGCGTATTTAGGTAATGGTGTCCTTATATCAGTGGTGAAATTCTATGAAGATCTATAAAGAATTGATAAGTTATTTAGTAAGATGGTATACATTGAGGTGAGGGCGCATGCAGGATGGTACCTACGCTTTTTAGCTAAAATATGGAAATGCGTTCTTAAGTTTTAAATATAATAGTTGTTTATGCTGTACCCCGTATAATATCTATTAGAACTGTCTGTTATGAGCTATCGCTACTCCACGTTCCGGATCATAGAGGCGGCGTATATGAGATGTTGTATGACTACTTGGTAAGAATGGTCTCGCAGCTAAGTTTGTATTTGATGTGAAGGTTTTTGGAAAGGAAAATTTTATAAAGAACTCTGTGGGTCTAATAAGTGTTTTAATTACGATTAGTGCGATTAAGTTGCTCCTTCATTGGGAGCATTCGCATGTAAGCTAAAGTTATAGATTCGAGCAATTCAACAGTGAGGGAGGAGAACCGACAAGTATCTGAAATTTTACAATCTGGCAAATAAAAGCTCAAAATCTAATCTGAAATGCTACATTGCCAGCGAACGCTTGTCAGTTAGAAAGACCATACTGTAACGTCATACTCAAAATCGAATATGGAACGTAAGGTTACAGATGCTCGCGGTGAAGGAACATCTTTAGGGCTCAGAAACAAACGACACTTACCAATGTTGGAAGGAGGTTGCAAACCATCTCTGATAGTCGTTCACGCGTACCTTTTGTCTGCGTAGCGGCAAGTCTGTGGGACCCCTGTTTGAATCCGAGTGTTATAAGTTAGATTGTAAACGAAGGGCAGATGCATGGTATAATATAACAAGGTATTCTCTTCCCGCGACAGCCTAAGACTACGTCACGAATGTCACGAAGTGTTTACTGATTGTTCTTTTCATTAAATTTAAGGACTTTCCAATTAGTTAACTTTTTAACTTTAACTTAGCTTTTTCATAAAACCTGTGATTAATCTGTTAAATTTTTAATAATTTTATATGTTGAATACAAGTTCATGATTGGTTTGTTAAGAAAATGCACTTTGCACACAGTGGCAACACTCCCAACTGATGACGTATTCTTGGTCTAATCACGTGACCAGCTGTCACGGGAAGAGAATACCTTGTTTTATGATAAGTACCATACAGGTGAGGGATTTTCTGCATCTTTTGGTAGATGGGATGTAATTTACACTGAAAGTTATCAATATTCAGATAGATGTTTATATTTATGGATTGATGGATGGTCTACCTACACCGCCTAAGACTATTGTGATAGAGCGAATAAGTACACTGTTATATATATTTTTTATATTTGTTTAAATTTGGACAAAACATTTTATTATAAGGTATAACCTCCATTGATACACAAAAAATTACAAGAGCGAAAACCGTACATAACGTGTTACCAAGTAAGGTCGACGTTTATGAAAAATATGTGAAAAAAAATATTCTAGATTTATTTGAAAGAAACAGTAGGTATATTTTTGGATGTTAAAGAATATTTAATTTATGTTTGGTTATTACTTAGTTTTCCCGTTTCGTAGCCAGCTTCGAATTGGGATTATTTCTCCCATTTGGAAGCCAGCTACCAAATCTGGCTACGAGATGGGACTAACGGTTAATTATCTTCATTCGTATAAATTAATTTTTGCGATAACTTTTAATTTAATTAGTAAGATAATACAAAATTTGTTTTGTATCTAAGGCACTAAGCCGTACGCTCAATGTGAAATACGGATATTTTTAACTATTGACCGTCATCTAGTTATTAAATATAAATTGACGCTGCGACATTTTGCAATGCATGGTTGAGTCACGCAAATGTCGACCGTAGTCTTCAACTGCTGGGAAAACCTGTAATTTGTTGTACAAATTATTGGTAGTAGGACATCGATCTTTATTAAATATTCACCAGTTTTCCGGAAATGTAATTTACATCATCAGATCTACCAGTGGTGGTAACAGTGGCGTAGCTAGGGGAGGGCGTGGAGACCGACCGCCCTGGGTGTTACCCAATAGGGGGTGACAACCGAGTCTCCTATTTGCTAGAGGGGAGGGGCCATCTTTAGAAAATAATAGGAAATTGAGCAGCATATTTAGATTTTGCCCCTCCTAAAAACGTCGGATATTGTGACCCATGCTAGCTTCGCCACTAGGTGGTAACACGGTAAGGGAATGGGTAAAACTTCCCATCAGTCAGAGATCCCGGTCAGCGCACGAATAGTGACTTCAATGTTTGGCTAACAACAATATATTATGTCTAAGGTAGTGTAATTAAGCAATAATTTTGTATTGTTATGTTGAGCAAGGTGTAGGTACCTAGGCCTGGAGGGTGACTTTTGGACCAAAGGATTTTTGCGTAGTCGCTTAGCCTCTGCGATTCGGAACACATTTATGTGATATGTAAACGACTTTAGCGTAAGTTTAACCAATATAATAGAATGTTTAACAAATTAACCTGTAGTTTCATTTATAATAAAAATAAAATAAAACATTTAAAATTAATAAAGTGTGCGCCGAGCTGACCTTACCTACCCCAACACCCATATTAGAGACCCATTGGTACTCACCATAAAATTTAAGTCTATTTTTAGAAATCCTTCATTTTGATAAACCACTCTATAGCTTTTGAAAAAAAAATATTTGAAGACAGGTATAATTTGGCGCCAAAAATCTGCCATTTTGTATTTTATTTTTTATATAAGTACTATCAAACGCTGAAGAGCGTGCTAAATACATACACCTGAAAAACATAACCCTCCTCCTAACATCTGGCGCAATCGGACAAAATTATCAAAAAGTACAGCCAGGAGCGATACACGGTTGAAGTGTAAAGCTGTATATAGCCGAACTATATTATTATTATACTGGGTGGCGCAAAAGTAAAGACCCTATTTGGTTCAGCTATAACATTTTTTCTAAATTAGAAAACTAGATTTAGGTTTTTTTAAATGTATATTTGTGCCATTAAATTTCGTACCATTAGGATTTAAAGATGATGTCTTTTAAATGGTGACCTCCAGAGTTGATACACATTTGAGCCCTATTTATGACATTTTGCATAACTTGCCGTAACACTTCCTGCGATATGTTCGTTATTTCTTGACGAATGTTTTCTTTTAGAGCTGCGAGAGTCTGTGGCTTGTTCACATACACCCGAGATTTCAAAAAACCCCAAAGAAAGAAGTCTGGACTGGTCAGATCGGGTGATCTTGCAGGCCAAGGCAAATCGCCAAAACGAGAGATAACTCGGCCTGGAAAAGCGTCCCTCACTAAGTCCATAGTGTTTATTCCACGTTCTTGGGGAGTAAAACGGTCCATGTTTATTTTCAGTGTATTTTACATTTGTTCACTACACAATTTTCAACAACAGAATGACAGAAAATGTCATATAAAAAAAATAAAAGTATTTTCTTTAGTGCCAGTACTTTTGCGCCACCCAGTACTATAGAGCCGCGCACTCGCTATAGTGACAGGTCGCGTTTCAGTAAAACAGCAAATGGCGTTCAGCGCTTTGGTTAAATAAATAACTGAACCGGCATACGTTATTTACGATTTATATTCATCAATGCCGCGGTGCAAGACGTAAGATTGTATAGATTTTAGTTCGGAATTAGGCATAAGTAGTCATAACAACAAATAGGTATGGCCTCCGATAAGGCAAGTCTTCACCGCGTTTCGAGAATAAGCTGTTTTCATCCAGAGATTTCGGAGACATCGTTTATGATTTTGGACAAATAGTTGGGAAGAATAAAGCAGACCTTCAGCTTGGTTCCCATATTATTATTTCGGAGTTGAATTAAGGATTTATTTCCATACAACGGGTGATAAAAAAATAACAATGAATTGCCCCGTCAAATTTGATCGATAATAACATGCCTGCCAAATAACTATTCTGCAGTCGTTAGCTCGTAGGTAAGCTGTTTTGTTAAACGTAACACATGACTATCCGCTGAACGATATGCAGCTGTTTAACAAAACCGAGCTGTAATGCCAAACAGCCATATATTGATATAAAAAATAATATTTGGCTTTCCATACAAACGCAGTTGATCGGCCAACTTGTATGTGAGGCCAAAAATTATATGTTCCTGGGGGAAAGTTGTTCTGTACCTATTAGGTCCTTACATATGAAATTGCCGTTCAGTATCAAAAAAGTGAAACAAGTTTTTTTAATGAAATTATTATTTAATCAATCGAAGTATGCGCCGTTGTTATCGATACACTTCCGCCATTTTATAGGCAGATCATTGATACCTTTGGAAAAAAAATCCTGGGAGCGAGAGTCTATGAACTGTTTGAAGGCGGTTTTGACTGCCTCATCAGATTTGAAATTTTTTCCTTGTAAAAAGTTATCCAAATTTTGAAAAAAGTGGTAATCGGTTGGGGCAAGATCTGGAGAGTATGGTGGGTGACGCAGAGGTTCCATTCGCAGCTCCTCTAACTTGGCGATCGTTTGATGTGCAGTGTGTGGTCTAGCGTTATCCTGAAGGAGCAGTAAGCTAGAGCAATTCATCAGTCTCGGTTGTTTAATGACGAGCTTTTCCATCATTGTTTGCAATACAAGTCTGCAGTAATCGTCTGGCCTGATCTCAAGAAGCTGTAGTGGATAACACCAGCACTGGTCCACCAAACACTAACCAGAATCTTCTTTTTGGTCAGTTTTCGCTTAGGGCAAGGTTTTGCCGGTTCTCCAGGGTCAAGCCATTGTGATGATCGCTTCCGATTGTCGTACAGGATCCATTTCTCATCACAAGTCACGATACGGTTCAAAATCCCCTCATTATTGTGGCGATTAAGCAAAGAAACGCAGCAACGCGTGTTTGTTGGTTTGCTTCAGTCAATTCGTGCGGTACCCACTTTTAGAGTTTTTTAATTTTTCCGATTTGGCACAAGTGGATAAGTATCGTTTTGTCACTTACGCCGAAGGCTGCTGCTAATTCAGAAGTGGTTTGAGATGGATCCGCTTTCACTATCGCCTTCAATTCTTCGTTATTCACTTGAGTATCAGGTCGTCCACGAGGCTCATTGTGTAAATCAACATTTCCAGAACGGAAACGTTGAAACCACAAACGCATCGTTCGTTCGTTAGCGGTGCCTGGTCCATACACGTCGTTAATTCTTCGAGTCGTTTCTGCAGCACTGGTGCCACGGTGGAACTCCTATTCGTAAATACCGCGAATTTTCAATGTGTCCATAGTTGTTGTTATAGCATTGTTGAAACTCAAACAAATGATGTTAAAACAAATGAAATACGAATTTTAAAACAATATTTTTCTGGCTTTATTTCGAAATAAATTTGAATTTGGAATTCCTAATGAAACGCAAGATATTTGATTTTAAAGTTGCCAGTATTGAAAATCGGCAATTTCATATGTAAGGACCTAATATCTTAAATAGTTTTAGTAAATATATTTTATTAAACCCTGTAAAGGCAGATAAAGTAATTCTAATGGGGAATGATATGCACTAATAATATGAAATGAAAAACATCAGAAAACGGAAACCAGTTTTATTCATTTTTTCACTATGTTGTATAATGTGCGTCTATTATGTAAATACAAAGACAACGGTTTTCTCTTAATCACATTTATACTAGATCACCGATCTATAGAAGTTTTCAAAAATACAGTATAAGTGGATACTTTGGCTTAATTCATACTGGAACGACATCGGCAGGCAGCGTTCTTTTATTAACTAATTAATATTCGCCATTATATATTTCTGAGAAATGCAGTGTACATTGCTTATGAAAAACACAAGCGGCCAAGTCTTTCTCATGAAAAACTCCCGCCAACCAGCCCAGCGCCAGTAGCGTGCTTTTCATACAGACATATAGAATTTGTTTACCCTGTGCTACCCTAAATATAATGTAGATACTAGCGAGAAATGTATTTTGTTTGATATGGAGCCGTTTTCGTAATTTAGGTAAGATTAGTGCCTACCCTGTGAAAAATTGTTGTGCACACCACTGAACTGTGCATATCGTAGATAAAAATAAAGGTATATTCACCTTTTACACTGAAAGTGTCCTGCTGGCCGCTGCCATTCCAGTGTGAATCGGCGCTATAAGTTATTGGGTATCATTAACAACATTTACAACTACCGGATAGTTATTAGTTACTCTATTTATAAATTAATAACACAATTTATAATACTTTCGGGATACGTGAGCTTCGGGCGAGACGGACTAAATATACAGGGTGAAAATAAATTACCAACTTTTAAATAGTTTAGTAGGTACTCGTACAATCACGACCGCATTCAGATACATATAAATAAATATATTATAAAAAGATATGGCTTTCAAAAATGCATTGTGTTGTGTATATGTATGAAAGACTAATAAATAATTCCGTTTAGTCAGTGTTCAAAGCTGAAAAGACAAAAGTTACAATGGATGCTGTTAATTATCCAGATTTTAATCGAATCTGTTGGGTTATTACACAATCTATATAATAAATAAATATAATAATAATATAAAGACAAATCATACTGATTGAGCTAGCCCCAAATTAAGTTCAAGCTTGTATTATAGGATACTAATGTTCTGGTCTACTTCCAATAATAAAGAGAAGAACGATGAAAGTTAGCTTGTATTCAAAATGGCAGGAGTCAACGTTCTCCATACATTTTGATGTCCTACATTTCATTCGTCATTCGTCTGTTGTAACGATTGCAGCTTTATTATATTTTCTTTAATTTCACCAAAGAAGTTTTATTTCCGCCCCACTGCATACCTAAATATACAACTAACTCAATGAAACTATATTTTATAATAAATACATACATATATAAACACATATATATATATAAACACATATATATATAATATAATGGAAGATTTATAATAAAAAATACTTACCTAAATGAAATTCTTTAGTTAAGTATTCAAGTTAATTATTATTTAGTTACTTTTTATCCTGTAAGTATCTATTATGAGCAAAAGCTACGTTACGAGTATACTCGTATTTAGAGTCAATAATAATATATACTGAGCGATATTGATATACCATATTATTCATTAAAGTACTTATATGCCTACATATGTACTACGTATATAATAATACACGTGTATATATAATAAATCAATTACATAATATATATAGTTAATTTCTGAACACGGCAGCTATAAGATTTAAAGTAAACATACAATTCCACAAGGAATATTGAAAGACCGACTATGTTATAACTTCACCCAATATAGTTCCCAGGCAGGTTACAATTATTTACAACTTACATGTAAACCCTGGTTGAGAATATGTGAGACAAGGTAAGATTGCGCAACTGTGCTTTATTTATATGGGTCATAGACATCAGCGTGGTCACTACATTGTGCCATAACATGGCGCATGGTCTCACACATTTTCGATTTTCGAATAAAGAAATCGGCATATTTTAGCAAATAGCAACAGGCTACACAAAAAAGGGTCTAAACGACCAGACCGCGACACTCCAAACCGTACAATAAGGTCCAAGCTCTTTGAATAGGATCGAACCGCCGCCATTATGCGACGTCATGCTGTCAAACATTTGTCAAACTAAGTTCACTTCGGTATGATGTGCAAAAAAAATAGGGCAAAATAAAATAAAAAAATCAATTTCGTTATAAGTATTTATAATCAATGTGCTAGGTACACAAAATGCCAATTGTTCGATCCTACTCATTTCGGCATCATGTTCCGTATTTTTAATCAAATTATCCATCGATATTTGGAAAATAGATAAGGTGTAAAAACACACATAGGATATCAATTATATCTTTTTACTCCTTTTTTATTGCAAATGCTACTTAAGCGTCTGAAGTAAGGAAACAGTCCGTCCTATTCTTATTGTAACTGCATTGTATTCGATAATAGTAATACGGCCTGGCGCGATTAATTGCAGCTCAAAACAGCATCACATCGAGCATGCGCTTTATATGCTTCTTTTACAAAGGATAATATCGGCGCACATTATAAAAAAAGTGCATTAATCTGCCCGTTGCAACTTGCCGCATTGTACCCGTTCCTTAATTCTTAATCTGAAGCTATCACGAACATTTGTAATGGTAGAATAGACCTAATCCGAGGTACAAAAATTTTCGAGCAACAAAAATAGAACAACTTTTTTAATGTAAAAAAATGAGTTCTATTTCTAATACAATTATATTATGATACATCATTTCGATTTTGAATTCACGAATTCGATCTACTACTATCAAACAAAGTGATATTTTGATAAGACAAAATATATTTAAGTAAATATTGCTTCAAATCAATAAGAAATGTTCACGTATACCTTTTAATTATAACACCATACAAGTATTCGTTTTCGTAATATAATCTAGTGTTAAAGAAGAAAACGATCTACTTATGTACCTAGTTTAAGATTCCGAGGCCTCCTCCCATGAGAAGATTTGTAGGTGCCGGCAGCGCCGTTTGTTACACAAAGTGGAAAGTCTATTTAACACGGAGAAAGTACCCTTAACTCTTTCTTACACATTTTAATTTTTGGTTAGAATCAGCTTAGATTACTTTTCATAATGTATGAATGCAGTGTTAACTTATTGTAAAAACTACAATAAGAAATTAAAGACTCTTCTACTATTCTTTTAAAAAATGCTATTAACAATGGCAAATTAAAATTAAAAGGGCAGAATGAAGAGCTCCAAATGTCAAACAATTCACTCTGCATTACTTTTTGTTTCATAACCAGTTTCTCAGTTTAATATAAACCTTTGCTTCATGAGGCTTATAAATGAGCCTAAGAATATTCAATGCTTTTTTTTTAAATATTTGGTAGCATTACTTGGACTTTCTTGTAACGACCATGTTAGAAGTCGATCGTAATCACGTCAACAATTATTGAATGAAAAAAAGTTTCATATTTATAAATTATATACAAAATAAAACCCACAAGGTACATACATATCGCATGAATATGATAATTTGTTCATTTGTGATTCGTTTGACTGCTAACCAAAGGTAAATTATTTTACGTTTAATAAAACACTGTTAATACAATTTAGAATGCTAACGCAGCCATTGTATCTTTCTAAAACACAATAATAATACACGATTTCGTTAGTCTTAGCGAATTTACCATACGGAAAACAGGGCGTGGATGTCACGCTCACGTGACTGTTTCCGACTTGTATTATTTCATCCAAGCGCATAGTGCACAGCTGGCTTTAAGAAAGTATTCTATATTGTAACTAATTTCTTAACTAAATCTTCGGCCGTTTCTAAAGGACACATCACGTAACACTGTCCATCACCTACAGAGGTAGCATCGGAAGGAAATATTATACAACAAAAAGCTAGTTACTATACAAACAAAATGGAATATGCATATAAATATATCAAAAGTGGAATTGATAACTTTATCAAAATCATTGTCAACTTTGACCTTTCATCACAACCGTAACTCTGGTACGCTATTTACTTCTAACCGCAATGGTTATAAGGCTGGTCTACAATGACCTAAATACAGTCTCATTTCGTAAATACATTGCCAGAGCATTTATTAAGCGGCACGACATCTTCCTTATAGAATGTGTTACTACTACACATGTGTTGTAGGCAGCTCAATGACTGTCATTTAGTGACAACAGTCACTTTTCACACACTGCACTAGTGTGTGCAAAAGTGACTGTTGTCACAGGTTTCCTTACGATGTTTTTATTCACCGGGAGCAAAGTGGTGGTTCTTGAAATTGACCCTACTTGAGTACAAAGAAGGAACAAGTCGCGCTTAGTGAGGATCGAACTCGTACCACAAAAACGCACAGCCAGTACCTTAACCGCTTGGCCACCACTGCTTCACGCGAAATCAATGCGTAGCTATATGTCCGCATTGAAGCGTCAAGTATACATTGAGCTCAGATTTTTTTAAATTTAATTTGGCTTTGTAATCTGATGATACTCTTTATGAGTAAAAAAAGCTCGACGGTTTTGCAATCATAAAACTAATATACATCATTACAAACAGGCTATATATGTGTATGAAATCAGGCACTGAATTTAAGACAGCGGGCTCCAGTCCAGCCAATGTATTCTGTGCCGATTCTGTGATAACTATGGTCGTTGTTGCTATAGCTAGTCCTATCATTTCAGAGTTATTTCCCCACTGACAGTCAAAATCTATAAAGTAGAATACACTCTTTAAATTCACTATACGTTCATATAAGTCACACGTATTGTAGTCTGTGCAATATATGTATGTTTTCGCCTTGCCAAAGGTGGTATAAGCGATATGACGTAATGTTGTTAAGGTATGAAGCTCCTGCTGGGCCCCTGATTGTTAAATTTATATATATATATATATATATATATATATGTATACATATATATATGTATACATATATATATGTATATAAAGGCGAAAATCACTCATTCACTCATCACGAAATCTCGAAAACTACTTAGCCAATGAAGATGAAAATAGGCAGAAAGGTGATGTCCGCTAAGAAAGGATTTTTGGAAATTCTATCCCTAAGGGGTTGGCAGTTTGTATGAATTTTCGTAATTTTTAAAGTGAGACACATGACATTTTTGAATTAGTGGTTAGTAAAAAATAATAATCCATTAATTGGATTTTAATAAATTGCAACCGCAGTTAAAAAAAAAAACAATCTAATTTGTGTAGTCTACGCGGGCGAAGCCGCGGGCAAAGGCTAGTTCAATATAAAAAAGAAATCTTATTAGACTTGAATAAATTTGGTTTTATTTTATTCAGCTGCTAGTAACATTTTACGTTTAAGAGTTAAAGAACAAAAATGATGGCAAACATTGTAAGGAATTGTTATCTGCGGTGATGACATCATAGGAGTCTCAAGGTCGCGGCGCCTGCGATGCCTCGAGCCCGAGATCTAGCCAGAGCCCCCTGGCGTGGCTTTCAGATAAGACGTGTTGATCTGTCACCTACTTACCTACCTGTGACGTATCGTGTGGGCCTACGTAATAAATAATACGAGTTATTCCATTAAAATAGTTTCATTAGTGCATTATAGTGCCAACAGAATTATATATTCCTCATTCTTCTCATAGACAATTTTTTCACACAATCAACCGAAGAGGCATTAGTTAAAAAAAAAATAGCAACCGCATACTTCCCCCGTCCGAAAACTTGAATTTTTATTCAAACATTACGTCATAATCGCTTATACGCCACTCTTTGCAAGGCAGACTCCTAATTAAAAAAAACCCTATTAACCCTTAATAAGGCAAATATGGAATAGATACCACATTAAACTGAACCTTATGCTTTTAACATAAAGATCATAACCAATAAAAAAATTATACCTTCCGGATAAGGGTTAACTAGACTATTGAGCTACAGCTTTGACATGGACATAAAGTCGGTTTTGAGTTAACCTGTCAGTGGTAATATAAATTTGAATGGAGTGTACGAAACTTTTAGTTCCTAATTTCACTAAACGACACAGATTTGGTACCTCACTAAGCTGGAATTCACAGGTCAATGGAAAGATTGACATTCACCGTAATCAAATTTGTGATGATTTATTTTTACTTTTTGGCTCGGCTACAAGATTCCATCTTCACTTTATTAGTTTGTTTATTCTTGTAGAATAGACGTTATCAAAGTAAAGGCAGTAGGTTTAAAATATGTTCATGTGACCTTGATATTTCAAACGCCTACAATAATTTCCAATAGTTAAAAAACATTGAAAACAACTTTCAAGAATAATTAGGATTTAAGCGTATTAGAAAAAAATAACGACAAATTCTTATGTGATGTAATTTAATATGACATATGTTTTTTATTACAAAAATTACAATTTACTCACTATGTTTGAATTCTGGTTATAAAATTAGATAACATAGTCCTTGTTGGTGCTTTTAATGTTAAAAGTTCCAACGCATCATGTAATATTCATTAGTAAAGAGAACTGCTATTCATTTTCTGACATAGTTGGCCGTCAAGTAGACTTTATCTTAGGTATAACTTGCTTGTCGAGCTTTTATGTATAAAAGCTTTAGTTATATAATGTATTCTCGAACAACGTCACGTGGCATTAAGCGATAAAGATAAAAGACATTGTCTGAAACACCAGTTAAGCAGTGCAATATGAGCTTTATGTCGTGGCCGTTAGCGCGGAATTTCTAGTGAAATTGGAGAGATGACGGCGTCATCGTAAGGCAAAATTATTTGAATCCGTTATAGATCGTCTTTCTCCGTTGCTCACATGCTGATGACTGAGACGGCCTGTATTTGCACATAAAAATGTATTGTTATAAAACAGTTTACTTTATTCTTGAATTCCCTTATGCGGCGTTGTTTTCCTTGTATCGGCCAAATGCCTAAATGGAATCGATGGCTACAAAAATCGTTACTTATCTTTATACCAATCAGTAAAACATGATAAACGTCGACTATAAGTGTCAATCTTTCCAACCAGTGAATCATTCACACCTCTGACATTGATTTAGTATCTGTATGGACCAGACTTTGGGTTGGTATTATAAGCTGAGAATAAAATCAGCCAGATATAAACTTTGTACTTTGGGGACAGGAAACTAGTACCCATCCCCCCCCCCCCCCCCCTTTGTACTCAAGGGGGTACAAAACATAATGGTTTAGTTTGGCGCCCCTTGCAATTAAATACGGGTTGCATTTTCTGCGAAATTACATTCGTTTTTGTTCTAAACCCGAAATCCAAAGATAAATTCGGATCATGTGATTGCGGGTTTCATTCATCGAAATACACAGGTCTCCTTGTGGGATTTTTTTAACTGAACGAGTTAAAGAAATATAGTTACAAGGATAGTCAACACTGATTTTTGTAATAAAAAAATGCATAGATTTTCCTCTTAAAATTGAAACTATAGACCGTAAAGAACTGTATCTATGACACTTTGTATGGAAAATCAAAAAGCTTTAAAGAAATTTTTTATCATAGCATTTTATGCTGATGTGATCCTACAAATACCATTATTTCTAACAATATAAACTATACATTTTAGTAAATTGGCGTTTTTTTACGGCAATTTCTTTTCAATCGTCGACTTTATATTCCCAAGTGCATAGAGTATGGGACTTTTCCATAATCTAAAAATGCTGCAATTTTTCATTGCTCAATAATCCGTGTCATAGTTCCTTAGACCTCATTTCTCTATCTCATACAGACTCATATTAGTGACACCCTGTATATGTCGATAGACAGAGCCATTTAATATTTACATCCAGTGAATGAATATATCAACGCCTACTTGATGGAAGGAATTACGGCGCGAATGTTAACTGAGGATCTTCCTCGCTGGCCGAAGACTCTGCCTCTGGTCCTTCGGCCTCGTCGGCTTCTGCCGGGGAAGTCTCGTCCTTCTCTTCGATGGACGCGTGCTCGTTGCGAAGACTGGCGCCCCCGCACTCCCCAGTGGGCCTTAACACGAGGTACATGAGAAGATCCGACAGGGATATTATGCCTATGACTTTGTCTTCTTCGTCGACTACCACGAGACGATGGACCTGTAATTGAGTTTTTTTAAATTACATTTTTGTAAAAGATTTCTTAAGACTAACCCTGAATTTTGGTTTCCTGCTGATAAATACGCCAATTCAATTTGCTTGTGTGTGTGTATGGAACCTTAATCCCGTAGATGATAATAAGTCAAATTAGATCCTTTTTTCTAAACAAAAATTGTCTATGGGGTATGTATGAAATACAAAACCATGACGTTATAGATATTTGGAGCCAAATAGCGCTCCTAATATCAGTTTTTCTGCATTAAGGTGAAGTGGTAGCATAAGTGACGCCCTCATTTGAAATAAATTGTTTAAAACTAAATATGGTGATATTTAAAAATTTGTCTAAAAAGACCTTTATTTTATGAATAACCTTTGAAAGTAATATTGGTAGTCCGTCTAGTTTTAAAACGGGTTTTCGCAAACCCGTTTTAAAACTAGACGGACTATTAGTAATAATTTCAAAGGTTATTCATAAAATAGTCTGAAGGTCTTTTTAGACATTGATATAAATAAAATTTTTAAATATCACCATATTTAGTTTTAAACAATTTATTTCAAATGAGGGCGCTACTTATGCTACCATTTCACTAAATGTAAAATCATGTTGAAAATGTATATGATCAATGACAAGTGACACTATTTTGTGACGTTTTATTCTCCCAAATAATTTATTTTTGACCCAGTCATCTACCAAAAAATAAGACTTGTAACACTCACCTCAGCCCTGACAATCCTCTCCATGACGTCAAACAGCGTCTCGTCGAGGGTGCACTTCTGGACGCCCTCGAACCAGTCGTTGCGGTGCTCATTGGCAGTCTTCAGCGACACGTCGAGGTTGTTGTATGTCTTTTCTGCCGCCAAGTTCTAGAAAAAAAGTATTAAAAGTATAATAAATAAATAAGGACAAAATAATCTGATTAAGCTAGCCCCAAAGTCAGCTTAAGGTGAATAACAAGCAGAAGTGAAGTTCGCCCACATTTGAATTAAATTGCTACTCATACATTATCATAATCATAATCAGGTCTTTTTTAGTCTCCACTGCAAGAGCACGACCCTCTCTGTACTACCAGAGCCTGGCCAGACGGGTTGAAGAGGTCTCATTGATGTTTATAAGCTTTGTTTAGCTTGTGTTTCCTAAGTCGCCTTCTACGACATCCACGGGAAGACTTGGAGTGGTCCTATTCTACTCTGCCGAGAACCTCACGGCACATAACTCATACATTAGTAGTTAGTAAAGTGGCCACTTTTGGCGGAGACGGGTTTTAAAGCTACAAGGATCACCAACTTCGATCATATATTCTATAGATGCACAGTTGCCGCCTAAAAATGGCACCGGAAAAACAAGGCATAAAACAGTATTATGCCTTGTTTAGCTCTCATTGTCATTTGTTACGTCAAAGATGTCAAAGTGCGTGGTAAAAATACGGATTTAAATTAGATTAAACTGTATGACACTTTAGAACTTTTTTCGCAATACTTGAAATGGTATCATCTACCTATGTACGTATTGACACGGGGACAATATTTTGTTTGATTTTGCAAGGAACTTTTGTATCTATAAAATATATGATCGAAGATCACCAATAATAGTTTCAACGGCATTTTATAAAATAATTTAAAGGGCTATCTAGTGCCTAGCATTTAGCAATATGGAAATTTTTACCATAATTACGTATTAACATTTTTTTTCAAATGAGGACGCTACTTATGCTTGGTATTCACCTTAAACTTGTGTTATGGGATACTAAACAGACGATTTGGGAAGTTAACGTTTAGGGAAGTGGACTTTTTGGGAAGTGGTCCTTATGACTCGAAAGGAAGTCAACGATACTATTTTTTATAATAAATACATAATATATAGATAACACCAAAAACCTAGGACAGTTTGAAAAAGACCATTTTCCAACTTTCCCCCGTTGGGGATCGAACCTTGGACCTCTAGAGTGATGAACTAGCGTGTTAACCAATAAGCCACGGAGGTCGTCAAGTGATTGAAAGGAAAGATGTAGAAGTAGTACTCACAATGACGTCAAACTTGGCGTAGATGTCCTTGAGGCGCCCCTGCGCGTCTACTAGTGGAAGGGCCGAAACCCGCCGGTTGACAAACTTGCGCAGTGCCTCTATAATGGAGGTCTCCTCAGTGGCCGTCTCGATGTCATTTAGAGTGCCGATGCGAACCTCGCGCAGTTTGCATTGCAGGTAGGCCGGCTTTGGCAGCTCATTTATCTGAAAGTAAACATTGGCACCGTTCATTTACTTTGACAGACATTCCTATTAAATCTACTTATACGTATAGAAGCCTAGTTTCATCATCATCATCCGAGTAACGCTTCAGAGCCCGGGGTACGCTACCTAACCTTGATGATTTGAGGAGGTTATTGGTTTTTCGGCTCCGCAACCCAAAGGGTAGGCCAGAACCAATCCTACGATAGGTTCACAAAAAGGCGTTCGGAACCCACAGCTTTACATGCCTTCCCAAGCACGGAATCATCTTTCCTCTCAGATAATCAGGTGATTCAAGTCAATATCCTAACCAGACTGGAAACAATAGTGAATAGGCATTTTTTGAGTCTACGTGTAACATCTTAGACCTCATCTTAGCTTCCATCAGGCTAGATAGAGGTCAAACGCACTCAAATCTCTAATAAAAAAATAAAATAAAATAAAAGGGGGGCGGGGTTCTGGGGAGGGGAGAAGTCAGGAGGGGCTCGGGCTTCGCCCTCGCCACGCAGCTCGGCCTCAGGCTTCGCTTAGTGACTTGGGGGGGGGAGTTCTGGAGGAGGGGGAGGCCAGGAGGGGTTTGGGCTTTTCCCTCGCCGCGCAGCTCGGCCTACGGCCTCGCGGAAGAGGACTGTATTTGGCCTTTGGCCTCTGGCTTCGCTTAGGCACTTGGGGGGTTCTGGGGGAGCGGGGAGGTCAGGAAGGCTTTGCCCTCTCCACGCAGCTCGGCCTGCGGCCTCGCTTTCCACTCGACCTACGGTACACACAGTGTGCTTCCCGACCGACCTATTGATCACAAGGCAAACGCCTTGACCACAGGACCACAAAGGCAATAGTAATAGTAGCCAAGTGTAACACACTAAAACAGCTGTGAAGATTAATATATTTCGAGAAAAATTGACAAACAAACATAAATACAGGTAACGTTAATACTTACGCGTCCTTGTGTGACTGAAACGTTAGCTATCCTAGATAGACAAGACATAGGCTCATTTTAGACAAGATCACTTACATGTACGAGTACATAGAAAGAGGAACCTCAGGATTGAGTATGTCTTGTATGCTCGGGCGATGACTGGCAGCCGGTGGATGCGGTTGGTAACCAGCACGCGGTCGACGTCACAAGCCTTGACACTTACATAGAGGAAGAGGAACCTCAGGATCCTCTTGTGCGTGAGTATGTAGAGCACGTTGCCGGTGTCGGGGTCGATGACCGGCAGCCGGTGAATACGATTGGTAATTAGCACGCGGATGGCGTCGAACAGTGACGAGTCAGGCCCGATTGACACGAGCGGCATCACTGACCCCTTCAGTACCTCTGGAATACATTTGAACCTTCATTAAATACCGTTGAGTTAGTATCCCATAATTACTTTGGGGCTAGCTCAATTAGTGTGATTTGTCCTTATCTATTTATTTATTATAATTAAGTAACAGACTTCAACATTCTCAATTTGAGGTTTTTATTCTCTCAATTTCATTTCATCAATTCTTAAAAAAATAGGTTATCAAAAAAATAAAAGATTCCGACGAATTCGTCGGAATCTTAGTTACTCGAAGACGACTGGACCGATTTTGAAAATTCTTTTATGTTTGAAAGGGTTTATTTTCCAGGAGGTCCCATGGACATAAGGTTATGATCTGATCATGGGATCCTGGAGAAATCGAGGAAAATCGGTTTTTTATATCAGTATATTATTTAATGGTTAAGGCCTCTCCCAATAATGGAGGATATGCCCATAATCACCATGCTGGGCAGACGGGTTGGTGATCACAGTAGACGGGGTAAAACCTTCCCTTAGCAAAGGCCTTTAGACCAGCAGTGGACTGTTATAGGCTGATCATTTAATGAAACTAAAACAAGTCAGAGGACACTTACGGCGCCAGGTCTCAAGTCTGTGCTCCTCGAGCTCCTCCATGGCCACGTCTGGGCTGGTGTAGTACATCTGGAGTATCTTGATGAAGTCCGTGATGGTGAGCATGCCCACGAATTTCTGCTGCTGCGAGTCCCATAGTGGCGCAGCGCGGACGCCTGGAGGCAAAAATTTACAACTGAACATTTTTTTATTGTTTTCTTGAGTGTGGTGCGCGCGCCTATTATTTTTTGTTTTAATTCGACTACGGAAAAGCGCGCAACTGTGTTTACCCGACTTCGGCAAAGCCTAAAAGGAAGGTTATTTATAATTTTATCCGACTACGGAGAAGGCAAAAAGGAGGGGTTATGTGTTTCGACGCTATGTATTTATTTATTTATGTATGAAAGTGTGTATATATGTTTGTCTGTTCCATTTTATCTTTCATGATTTCTATGGTATATTGACAAATGTGGTATCGTTGGAAGCGTCTGAGCTGTACGCTGGTTATAGGCTACGTGACGTCACACAACATTCAATATGGCGTCCTCCTCCTGCGTGTGTGTGTTAGAAGGCTTAGGTCTTTCTTTACTTAATTAGCGCTTAGCTTCAAGTTCACTCAAACGGTTCTCTTTGAAATGTTTAATTTGCTTGTGGATGGTAGATCGTCAAGATGACCTTTTTGCAGCAAGCTCCTTCCAACATTCAGGGTCTATGGCACAAGCGTTGAGATGTCTCTTGAACACGTCCTTATAACGCAGATGCTTCCTTTTACCCTCTGCTAGTTCAGAATAGAAGACTGCTTTGGGTAAACGGTGGTCTTCCATGCGAAGAACGTGCCCACACCATCGGAGTTGCCGCTGCATAAGAAAAGTATCCATTCCATATATTCCGGATCGACGTAGAACCTCAGTGTTAGGCACACGGTCCTGCCATTTGATCTTCAGGATGAATCTTAGACATCTTAGATGGTATGTGTCAAGCATTAATGTCTGCTTTGTAAAGACACCATGTCTCTACGTCGTATAAAAAGACAAGTAGGATCATCGTTTTATAGACGTTGATTGTCTCTAGCTTTAGATCATGGGACTTTCAGACACGATCATTGAGTCGTCCAAAATAAGCTGCAGCATTAGCAATGCGCGATGGTATCTCCGAAGCCAAAGTGTTATCGTGTGTGTATATTTACGAGTAAAATGTGTTACCTCTTCTGTTGGTTTTCCATCAAGACGCAGCGCAGTTTGATCCACTTCGCTACCTCTTGGTGGTTGTTTGATGGTTTGGCCGCACTGATTACTAATCCGAAACGTTGGCAAGAGCGATGTAGTGCGTCAATATAGCTCTGGAGATATTCCACACTGACAGACATGAGACACACATCGTTAGCATAGAGTTTCTCCACTAAGGTAATTATTTCAATTTTGGTCTTCGCTCTGAATCTTGCCACGTCAAATACGTCTTTATCCGTTCTAACGTGCAGCCTGATTTGATTGTCACCATATTGAAGTGCATCTCTCATAACCTCTGCGAAGTATATAGCGAAGAGAGTAGACGCCATTACACAGCCCTGTTTTTTTATAGTGACTTGGATATCTTCAGAGAGTTTGTTTCCATGTTGAATCTGCGCTTTCATTCCCATATGAAATTGACGAATAAGGTTGACGAACTTCTTTGATATCCAGATTTTTTGAGAACAACCCAAAGGGCCTCTCGTGGTACTCTGTCAAACGTTTTCTCCAGATCGACAAAACACATGCAGAGCGGCCTTTAATATTCAAGGCTTTTCTCCTGGAGTTGCCTTACGACAGCGATAGCATCTATAGTCCCTCTACTAGGACGGAACGTGAATTGTCAGACGTCCTTGGGGTGTTTCGCATTACCCTGTTTCTATTAGTAGTTTTGAAATAGTATCATACTAATGAAGATGTTTAGGAACGGGGGTCACCCGTTAACTAATCCACTGATGTTGGGGGATATAGTTACCCAGGTGTGGCCGTTGCGACTGCAACTTCTTGGAGCCACCGAAGAAGAGATTGTGGGAGTAAAGTGAGGTGTAGTGAAGAGTACATATCATTATTTGCCGTACAGTAGTCCGTATTCGATCTTATTTCAACGCAATTTATTTTTCACCCTGTCATATACCTAATTTCAGTTTTAGAAAGGTTTTCCCTGACACTTCTTATTGTAATAATGTGAATGAATGTGTAAATGAATGTAATAAGTGAGTATGAACAAAATTGGTTAGTAAAGAAAGGCGCACTATAAAGAGGTCCCGTGGCCAATCATATAAAGAAGACACGTAGAAATCTTTGTTTTCTTTTTTGTGTTTGTAAGTGTGTGTAAGTATATTTTTTGGGAATAAAAAATAATTTCAAAATATTCAACAAAAACTCATAATAACTGCATCGGTTTTTACAGTCTCCACTAAGTCACCAAAAAGATGAGGTCTGAAACGCATTGAGTACATATAAACATATTGCAATAGTTGGCAAAACGAGTGTGAAATGTATGTAATCGATCCACGTACCTTTTAAGAAACAATACGGACCACACTCGCAGTGGAGACTGTATAAGAAATAAATTTAAACAGTGGAGGTGAAAAGATTCGGTTTACATCCAAACGAAACGCAACGTGCGCTGAGCGATGCAGTAAACTTTCTTTACAATACAATACATACATTTGCAACGCAGCACGATACATGCTATGTTGATCTAGTATTTTTAGACCATGTAAGTTGTCTAGATGAGAAGTGACCAAAAATAAGTTTCCTAAAGGATCTCATTACTAATGAAGCTTACATGACTGCCGAAAAACGCTATTATTTCCACGCTATAATAACTTTCGGATCGGATGACACGACACGTGCGTCAAACGTTTAAAACTCTTATGTGGTAGAGATAAACCCTTCCGAACGACTCCATTCGAATTCACGTCCACAAATGAGGTGTCTGCGATGTAAGCCGAAAACAAGGCATACTTGTCTATTACGGATAAGCGATTACTGACTAGAAAGAATTGAAACTGTAATTCTAAATTGACTTGAATTTGCTGATAACTGCAGCTAATGCTTATTACAATTCAAAGAATAATACAATAAATATTATAAACTTATTTTAACTCATAAGGTTCAGTAATAGTCGGAAGGCAAAATACTCAAACACGTTTTACTTTTACTAAAAATATGTCAAAATAAGAGTAAGAGATGCAGTTAATAAAACAAACATATTTAGCTTGTACAGTAAACAGCTGGGTTGATTTATAAAAAAAAAATTACGATAAATAATAAAAGCCTAGATAATATAAGTACACTACGAGTACAATGGGTAAATCAATTTTTTTTTAAATAAATGTAATATTAAAAATATCACTTATTGAAGGTCATTAAGACGATGAAAAGGGTGTAAATTTTTTAAAATCTGTTCCACACCCGTCATCTCCTAACTCAATTATCATGGTCTTTCGTTAGACGAAATAAAATAGTAGATACTTATATTTATTTAGTTTCAATAAACAGCACCACCTAGCACACTACCTCCATTTTTAAGTTGGAACGATATACACCTTCGTTATTTTGGTATCCTTGCGAGATCCGTATTGTTTCTTACGAGGGGTTCCGTTGGTCCGATCACTGCTGTATCAACAAACGATAATGAGTGTTATGTACTGACTTTTAAGGATCAAACTCGCTAAGCAGACTATATGTTAATGGATACTTTTATAAAACGCAAAGCAATTGATATTTTGCAAAGAATATTCGCTCTGGCTATATTATTCGTCATAAGCAAAATAAATAACACAACACAATAGTTTTTGAAATATCAGATTGCATTCATATACTTATCGATCGCATATTAAACAACTTTCTCCCAAGGTCAGAACTAGCCACTAGTTAATGAATATAGGCGTGATTTTAGCTAATTCAAAATTCACGTGTGAACTTAGGTGATGGGTCGTATAATATCTATATAAATAAAAATGAATTGCTGTTCGTTAGTCTGCTTAAAACTTGAGAACGGCTGAACCGATTTGGCTAATTTTGGTCTTGAAATGTTTGTCGTAGTCCAGGGAAGGTTTAAACGGTGAGAAAATATGGGAAAAGGAACGGGAACGGGCGAAACAAAGTTCGCCGGGTCAGCTAGTTTAAAAATAAAAATCTTTAATAAAACATCAAAATAAAAACGTTATTCTTTCATGATGACCAACGTGCACAACTTATCTTTGGTTGAGTAAAGTCTAAGTAAGTATAAAATTAAGATTTTCACAAAACGACCTTCAGAACGAAAGTGAAAACAAAGATAATTTTTCCTTTCAATTTGACTAAAAATAATTAAAAAGAAAACCGCTGTTTACGAAACGGCGGACCCTCAAAGCAGAATTAATGAACATTTAATTGAAACTCAATCTCAAAATCGATTACGCGCAGACGGCACTCGAATAGAGAGCACGGATTTAGCTACACAAAGAGCACGCATTATCGCAACTATGAGCTATTACTCTAAGACAGTACTCTAAGAGTTTCTATTCAAACCGCCTGCTTTCTCACTGGCCATTATAGACAACGCTGTAACACCATGTATAAAATAATAATAAAAAAGAGAAAATAAAGTTCGCATAGCAAAAGGTTTTAATTCTAAAAAATAAAAATATTCGCAGTAAGTGACTAACCATTGTAGACGAGCGCGAAGAAGGCCTTCTTGACCAGAAGCTGCGTGTCGAACACGACGAGTTTGGCCGAGGTAGGGATCAAATCGTAGCACTTGTGGAACTTGAAGAATTTTACGAAGATCTGCGACTCGTCCTCTTCTGAAACAGGCATTGTTAAACGTTCACTACAACGTTATTTATTCAGAGGAACAAATCAACGACAAATCCGAAAGACACGTTGCTGTTGACTCATTGAGCAAAAAAAACAAAATGGCTGAACCACGATGTAACGTAAACGTAAGCGCTAGTACAACGCTGGTATTTGTTCTTGCTTTTTAGTCGAGACCGGAGTCATTTTTTTTTTCGTTCAAGGACTGTAATTGTGATTTTAACTAGATCGTGCAGATTTACAACAGCTTTTAAGTAAAAAAAGATACCTACTCATTTAAGTATTGTTTTATATGTAAAATTAAATAAAAGATGCCTTCCCCAGATTCCTGTAAATTTTTACTGAAAAAGAAATATGTTGATAATACGAAGCTAAAATATACATCACTTTATCAATTTATTAACTAAAACAGGAAATTAGATAATAACCAAGACGTGTTTTTTTATAACGAAGTTTATTGACCTAAGCCAGTTAGTTAGTAAGTTGAAGTGCGTAACGCTCTTGCCTCCTAAAACCACAAGGCCTCGGGTTTGATCCCTGGCCGGTCAGGTCTAGGTGAGAAATATGATCTTTTACAAATTGTTGTGGATCTTTCATGTATTTATAAATACTTAGAGCTAATATCCCATAAAACAAAAAAAGTTTACTAAGGTGTTTTAAAATTTGCTTTGGGTTAGTTACTAGCAATCTATGTAAATAATAAATAAATCAAACAAAAAAATATTGATTGCCGTTCTTGGATACCTACATAACTAACAAATCAGATAATTTAATCCTAATCTTAATTATAAAAACACCTAGAGCAAAGTGCCTCAGCACTCAAGGTAACATAAACCTTGGCCTAAAGATCGAGGTAACGCTTAAATAAATAATTATGTTGTTAATTATTTATAATAATTTTATTATATGGTTTATGTTATGATGCATTAAATACTCAATTAGAAATCTACGAGTTTGGACTGCAGCTATAGAGGAAATCATTAAATTCCTTATTATTGAAATGTAATGACGATGTTCTATTTTTATAGTTTTGTTTATACCAGTCTCAATTTGCGAATTTATCGATATTTATATATAGTTATACCCACCGCGACTCATACAGACGCAGCTATCTATACTAATCTGTAATTACTTTACTGCATCGATATATGAAACAAGTTGACAATAAGGATCTTTCCACATTGAGAGTATTGAAACCACAGGACAAAATTGAAACGCAACTCGACGCGGCGCGAAGTACCTTCGGGCATCTTCATACTAACTTCATTACAACATACGAGTAACACAGTTACAGCGTTTCCATACTTGATTTAAACCGACCGTTTTTAGAGTTCCGTACCCAAAGGGTGCAAGCGGGACTCTATTACTGAGACTCTATATGAGATCTCTATATCTTGAACCGTAAGACACTTGAACATTTAATCCATTATGTGTTATACTACAGTGCCGGCCGCTATTACATCAAATACTAAAAATAAAGCAAAAAATTAAAGGTGGTCGTCATACAAGAAATGTATTTTTTTTCAGCGTTTTAACTGGATCTTTATGGCATTAACTAGATACTTGAAATTTTTACCTACCTTGGTTATGTATTACTGTGTCCGATATAACAACAAATACTAAAAATCGAATAAAGTAAAAAGTTTAAGGGGTCGTCATACAAGAAACGTGTTTTTTTCAACGTTTTAAAATATTGTACGGTGGTACGGAACCGTAAATGTACGAGTCCGACTCGCACTTTACCGGTTTGTTTCTTAGAAATTATAATACCAAACAAGTGTAGTACCTAACGAAACCCTGAAAGCTGAAACATTACATTTTAAATCCAATTAAATCTAGATTAATATAATATTGTCTGATTTATTTTACTAGTTTTGTATGGAGCCCATCGTCGTAAGCAGACGGGATTTCTAACAGTTACAGTACTTACAGTACAGATGAGTCACGAATCGACTCTCGAGTCAATATGGAGCAACCCTATCAGCGAACGGGAGACAGGGTCTCGGATTGCGATCAACCTTGCCAGGAGGGATAGCTCTCCAGGGTAGGTCAAGCAATAATATCTTTTTAAAGTGGCGAGTGATGCAACCGAAGTTCTCTTGACAAATCGGCGTTATACGGCGGTATACGTAATCAAAATCAGGGCTTTGGCGGATACAATAATTTTGGCATCCGCGGACGCGGAGGCGAATATAGAAATGATGAATTTTGACATATTTCTATTTTATTTTAAATAAATAGAGTGCCCCTTGTTTCACAGACTGAAATTTCATAGAATTTCGATTCACAGAAAATTTTTCATAGAATATTTAATTCTTATATTTTTATTTCAAATATTATTATTTCAAAGACTGTTTACTTGAATGAAACACAATTTATAGAAACACAGTTCAATGAATTTTAGAATCTCATATTGTTATTTAACAAACTAATCAAACAGTAGAATATTTCTTTAAAGAATATTGTTTGTTCGTTATAATCTTTCATGGAATTTTATTTTATTGAAAATTATTATTTAAGGAAGTATTAAGTGAAAACATTGTTTAATCAAATTAAATACCATATAATAAGTTAGAATACATTATAAATCGCTACCACAATATAGGTTAGGGAAAACTTATAGGTTAGGCTAGGTTAGAACTGCGACCAACGGAACCAACGGGAAAGTTTTATCCATTTTACTAAAATAGGGCAAACTTATAGGTTATAAATATTATATTAACTAAACTTATTAAAAATAATAATATTTAATTTGATATTCTTGTTTTAGAAACATCGCAAAAGTAAATGTTATTTGTAATAAAATTCTATGAGATCAAATTATTCATAACAAACATTCTAATTATTGATTTTCTGTGCAACGAAAATCTTTATACTGAGTAACCTACATATTGATTATTCTATGACATGATAATCTTTATATAAATTCTAAATAACGAAAATCTGTTAAACTTTTGTCTGTATAAGAAAGTACACCCAAATAAATAATTAAAATATGATTTATTTAATATATTTAAAAAAAAACTAAAACAGTTTTTAGTCTTACTATTATTAGCATTTTGAGTCTAGTTTTATAATGAAAAACTTAGTTGGATAATTAAATTTTAAATTGGTCAATTATATTTAATAAATAGTAATATTGCAGCCTTCTCAGCTTCCAACTTAAATGGATCATAATTAACCCCGCTTCACTGAATAGTTGTTTGTTTGGGACACTGGCTGGTAGAGGTGATAAATCTGCATCTTATCATGTAGTTCCGCAATACACAGCCGACAAGTTTTGCGGCGTTGATCCAGGGCCTATATATTTATTTATTTACTAGCTTTTGCCCGCGGCTTCGCCCGCGTAGATTCGGGGTATGAAAAATAGATGTTGGGCGATTCTCAGACCTACTCAATATGCTCACAAAATTTCATGAGAATCGGTCAAGCCGTTTCGGAGGAGTACGGGAACGAACATTGTGACACGAGAATTTTATATATAAGATTTAATCTTTATTGTCCATCAAATACAAATTGTACTAAACAAAAGGCAAACTTAACGCAAAAAGCGTTGTCTACCAATCAACCTTTGGGTTATACAGAAAGTCTAAAACGTGGGTTGCAAGATAAAGTGTAAGTGTAGTATACATAAAATACATAATGTACTCGTTCATACATTGATAAATATACTTCCTCTATATTTACATACTTACATACATAATCACTACATATAGGTGCGATACATATTAATAAATACAGCAATTCTTTAATCTACTGTTATAGCTCGGCCTAGAAGTGCCTAAACACCAGTCAATAGTAAAGTGTAATTATTAGGATAATTGTTATATCACAGGCATTGCTCGTTTCAAACTTGGTCGCTATCCCTTTTCCTCTTGTGGCGGTGACCGTTATCGTAATATTTCTCGCACTCATCTATCAGTGATCTTTTTTACATAAAAAATTCTAGATCTGTGTTAGAAATGTTGTATATGTAGGCAACTGGCACAGCATGTGATTGAAATCACACTTCGACCGTGGAATGCCGGTTGACTGCGCCTATTAGGTAACAACGTAATACACACGCAATATACGTACATACATCATCATCATCCGAGCGTATTCCCGGTTGCATCGTCAGCGGTTACGCTTCAGAGCCCGGGGTCCGCTACCCAACCTAGGTGATTCGACGAGCTTACTGGTTTTTACACACAGCCACTGCCGTCTGACCTCCGCAACCCAAAGGGTAGACCAGAACCAATCCTAGGATAGGTACAAACGCTAGATGGCGTTCGGGACCAATAGCTTTACGTGCCTTCCGAAGCACGGAATCATCTTTCTTTTCGGATAATCAGGTGATTCAAGCCTGCAATATCCTAACCAGACTGGAAACAACTATTCACACAGTATGCTTCCCAGTGGGATTTAAACCCACAACCTCCGGATCACAAGGCAGACGCCTTGACCACTGGACCACGGAGGCAGTCTAACAAACACGCAATATACGTACATACATACAAACAAAATACATATGAAAGTGAAATAAAAGCATACAAAACCCTTTAACATTTTTCTTAGTAAGTCATAGCACGACCCCCTCTGTACTACCAGACCCTTATATTAGCCACAGCAGTAAGAGGATTTGGCCTACACTCTCCACGCTCTGGTCAGACGGGTTTGACAGTTGTCATTGTGTTTATTAATAACTAGCTTTCGCCCGCGGCTTCGCTCACGTATCCCACGGGAACATTACATTTTTCCGGGATGAAAGGTATATGTCCTTCTCTGTACTCCTAACTACGTGTATGCGAATTTTCAAGTAGATTGGTTCAGTAGATAAAGCGTGAAGAGGTAACAAACAAACAAACAAACAAACAAACAAACAAATATACAAACTCACTATCGCATTTATAATATTAGTTAGGAGTTAGGATTATTAAGGACTGTATGCACAAAGCCACGTGGTCGGATTTGGCTCTGAAATATGCAAAATTTTCCCGCTAGGGTGATAAAAATGTCAAGATGAAGTTACATAGAGTTAATAATGTGTAAACGGGACAATAGATGTAGGTAATCATAAATTGTAACGTAGAATTAGTATACAGCTTACTTTTTTCTTTTCGTAAAGACTTCCAGTCCGCGATACTTATTAAAATTTTCAAATCAATCAAATCAAAGAATTATTTTGTTTGAATTATTATTTCTGAATTAAGGCCTTGGCAGACGTCATTATAATGTACTTAACACTTCAGTAGACAGGCTATCAGTAGAAAAAGTAAAGTCGTAAATACAGAAGTGTGCGTGAATGCAAGACGTTTATTTAAAAAGCGAGTTTGAATATATGTGAAATTCATATAGCGCTTTCAAAAAAATCCAAGTTATAGTTATTCGAATCTTGCGTAAAATTTATTACTTTTTCAATTTATTAGTCGACCTCCGTGGCGATTCCTTAACACGCTAGTCCGTCACTCGGAGTTTCTGGGTTCGATTCCCAGCCAGGGCAAGTTGGTAAATGGCCTTATTTAACTTGTTCTGGTTCTTGGATGTTTATTTTATCCCATCAAAAACATAAATGTAAAAATGCCAAGTTCAAATTCCGACAAAACAATTAAAATTTAAATAGCTGCCAAGTTATGTAGGTAGAGAAAACTGAAATTTATTCATAAGAATCTCAACATTTGACTTGGACAACATTAAGATTGAAAGCACGGTCACCCATCCTAACTGTGACCAAGCTAGAAGTTGCTTAACCTGTAAAAGCATGGTCATTCATCTATCAGTTTTTGAATTTATCGTATGCGAAGTGGAGCGAAATCAAATATTTCGCTAATCATGTGTCTCCCCTCTCTGTCAGTTAAACGCTTGTATATGGACACTTAAAAAAATTCACGGCAGTAGTACTCTCCCTGTACTAAAACTAATTTAAGGTGGATTCAGTTCATGATACTGAACAACTTTTCCTAAGGAACACATAATTAAATATGAAAAGAAAATGTTTGCTTTCCATTCGACCTCCGTGGTGTAATTGTTAACACGCTAGACCTCTAATCCGGAGGTTCTGGGTTCGAGCCCCAGCCAGGGCAAGTTAGAAAATGGTCTTTTTCAAATTGTCCTGGGTCTTGGGTGTTTATCTATGTATGTATTTATCATAAAATATAGTATCATTGAGTTAGTATCCCATAATACAAGTTTAAAACTTACTTTGAGGCTAGCTTAATTAGTGTGATTTGTCCTTACATATATTACATAAATATTACATTTTGCCAAATCTTGTGTGTAAGAGATCAAAAATAATTTTTGTATTTCGTTTGTTCCTTGGTGAAAGTTGTTCAGTATCATGGACTGATTTCAGACCTAAAGTTAGGCAGTTGTTAGTTACATAAAACAAGTAGGTACTGACTACGGAACCCTACACTATACGTGACCCGTCACGGCACGTGGCCGGTTTATTTTGGTTAAGTTGAAATTTTAGGGAACCACAGACAAATTTATGATATTTCTGCGTAAATCAATATTACTTATCGCTGACAGGACGTTCTCAAAAATACAATCAAATAGTATTTTACGCGAGCGGTGACTTGGAAATCTACACTTTTTGTGTTCCACTGACAGAAAATGTATACATTTGAATTTTCTTTGTGAAACAATACGTTTAGCGACCATCTGCAATCATAACACCTTTCACTTCTATTCACCTTATTATGTAAGTACGGAGGGTAAAAATTTATAATTATATACTGGGTGGCGCAAAAGTACTGGCACTAAAGAAAATACTTTTATTTTTTTTATATGACATTTTCTGTCATTCTGTTGTTGAAAATTGTGTAGTGAACAAATGTAAAATACACTGAAAATAAACATGGACCGTTTTACTCCCCAAGAACGTGGAATAATTGTGTCAATGTTCTTACGGAATAATTCATCAGTGATAAGAACACAACGTGAATTTCGTCGACGATTTCACCACCGTCCGGCACCGATTGGTCGCACAATTCGACGCTTTGCCACACGCCTTGAAGCAACTGGCTCAACATTGGATAGACCTAAGTCTGGGAAACCAAGAACAGGCCGTTCAGCTGAAAATATCGATGCTGTGCGCGAAGATGTGGAAGAGTGTCCAGAAACATCAACGAGGCGACGTGCCACGCAATTGGGCATTTCCAGACGGACCCTGCAGCGTATTTTGGTGAAAGACTTAAAGATGTTCCCGTATAAAACTCAAATGACTCATCAGCTGCTGCCTGCTGACCACCGAGCTCGTCTAGATTACTGCCAGCGCGTCATAAACCTCAACCTTGAAGAGGATGATTTTCCTTCAAAATTGGTTATGAGTGACGAAGCGCATTTCCATCTCTCAGGGCATGTCAATAAGCAGAATACTCGGTTCTGGGGCACTGATAATCCGCGCATTATTCAAGAAACACCTCTACACCCACTAAAAGTTACTGTATGGTGTGGCATCTGTGTTGACAGAGTGATCGGACCCTATTTTTTCGAAGACGCTGGAGGCAATGCGATAACTGTCACTGGAGAACGCTACAGAACCATGTTACGAGAGTTTTTGATACCCAGTTTGGACGAATTGGGGCTGGAGCACATCTGGTTTCAACAAGACGGCGCTACGGCACACACAGCGCGCGACACTATGGACTTAGTGAGGGACGCTTTTCCAGGCCGAGTTATCTCTCGTTTTGGCGATTTGCCTTGGCCTGCAAGATCACCCGATCTGACCAGTCCAGACTTCTTTCTTTGGGGTTTTTTGAAATCTCGGGTGTATGTGAACAAGCCACAGACTCTCGCAGCTCTAAAAGAAAACATTCGTCAAGAAATAACGAACATATCGCAGGAAGTGTTACGGCAAGTTATGCAAAATGTCATAAATAGGGCTCAAATGTGTATCAACTCTGGAGGTCACCATTTAAAAGACATCATCTTTAAATCCTAATGGTACGAAATTTAATGGCACAAATATACATTTAAAAAAACCTAAATCTAGTTTTCTAATTTAGAAAAAATGTTATAGCTGAACCAAATAGGGTCTTTACTTTTGCGCCACCCAGTATATATATAATTTATAATTTTATGGCTTAGCAACTGTATGTGCTCAATCAATGACTTGACTGTTTAATTTTGTACAATATTAATACAAAGAGCACTAAATAGAAATCTTTTCCTGAAAACAGCAAAAAGAATTGGTTGATTAATGAAGCAGTAATTAGCATTATTGCACCCTTTTATTTTTTATCTTCTAATAGGTTTTCCTGTAATCTATAGGTAAAGAACTATTAACTGTATATTTTTCAAAAGTTTGGGTTCAGTGGTTTCGGAGATATGGGTATTTTTATTATTTATTTTCAAAAATAACTTCAAAAACACCAACTTAAAAAATATAGAAAAATATATTTAATATAATCATAAAATGCTCTTTCATTTGATATTTTACGCGATATAGTTCACAAAATCCTTTTTTTAATGTCTCATTTATCTCCTATGGCCCCATTCTTTTTTAATTTATTAATTTACCTACATTTTACTTCCGTCTTTGGGTCACAAATTTACATTATCTGCACCACATTTCAACTGAATAGGTCCAGTAGTTTAGTAGGGGGGGTCAATTTTCGCCCATTTTCTTAAATAACTTCAAAATACCGATCTAAGAAATAATAAAAAATATATATATTTAAAATTGTCATAAAAAGTTCATTCATTTGATATGTCACACGATTCATTTATTTATGTTATACGTCTATCTTTGGGTCACTAAGTTACAAAAGTGTAGGTACTAAATCTCAACTAAATCATTCTAATAGTTTCGTAGCAAATTGGCTGTGACTTACGGACAGACAGACAAGCGAAGCCCTAAAAACAGTAAAAACACCAAAAAAATCGGTTCCTATACAAATTTCCCGAGCGGCTGCACACTTTTGTATAAAAATGCAGATTTTTTTTTTGTTTTTTGACTGTTTATTTTAATATCATTATACCATACTAGCAGTCCACCCCGGCTTCGCCCTTAGTACACACAAAGCCTATGTCACTTGGGGATAGTGTACCTTTCCAAGGGTGAATTTTTTTTTTAAATCGGTCCAGTAGTTTCGGAGCCATGTAATGAAAACAAACAAACAACCAAATCTTTCCTCTTTATAATATTAGTATAGATAAATAGCCTACTATAGTCTGCCTGCCTAGTCAAGTATAGATCTAGTATAGCCTGTGGTTCGATATATTACGCATAATGTCAATTCGTATTTTGATATACATTCATGGGGAAAAGTTGTTCAAAATTTCAGACTGAATCACCCCTCAAAATAATTGTAAAACCCTAATTAAACAGCACCTTTTATTACAAAAACAGTTAATATGATTCCGCGACCCGAGAAAGTTCCAATCCGATTTTCACCCTAATCGCCAATTAAAAAATATAGGTAATAAATCAAACCAAATTATTCTTTTCATTTACTTAATTTTCAATAAAATTAAAAAAAAAATGTGCGATGCCGTATCTGCGATAGCATTACATCTTTGCTTCAACGTCAACAAAATGTCAAAACTGTACCATAGTGTAGCAAAAGTATGACATAATTTGGCAGTTTGTACATAGTTTTTTATTGAAATATTTTAGACTGTAATGCAATTTACGTAATTCGAAAATGGATTTTTTTGAAAAATTCGACACTGCCTCCTTCCTGAACGCCCGGCGGGCAACTGAATTTGTATGGAAGAAATATGGCCGCCATTTCAGAGAATTCTGTCAAAAACGTTGCAAAACATCCAATTTTTAAAATATTTTTTTTTATTATTGCGTGATTGCATTGTAAGCAAATATTAAGAATAATGTTTCAAAATAGCCTTTATTTTTATAAAATATATGCAATCCCTTGTTAGAATATTTCTTTACGCAGAAAAACAAGCCAGTTTGTAGCAAGATTTTCTAAAATATTTCTTTCAGGTTTCTTTACAATTATCTTACTTTTTCTGAATCAAAATTAAAAAAATACGGTTTTCGTCTACTGGCTAGTCTATTCACCTATAACTAGGTATGTAATTTTCTTAGTGGTCTTTTCTACTCAAGCCATAACTATTGCCCGCGCAAAGTGCGTTTTGCATGTTTTTGGGTAAATTCAATGCTTGTTTTTAGGAAAACTCCAAAATATTTAAAAAAATCCTTTTTTTCGTCTACTGTCCCAACTCTTCCTCTATCTATGTGTATACATTATTTGGCTTAAATCAAATGCTTTCTGTACAAACTTGTTGCCCGCGCAAACCCAGTTTACATGGTGCCGACCCTTAAGATTTGTTTAGCTTTTGTTTCCTAAGTCGCCTTCTACGACATCCACGGGAAGACTTGGAATGGTCCTATTCTCTGCCGGGAACCACACGCCTGTGATATTACGGGGTTCGACGAAGGTGGGCGTAGAACAAACCAAGGAGTTCGAATAGTCAATTTATTACAGAGTGTCGCTAGTACAAGTTGAATGACACTCTGTAATAAATTGACTATAAGAACTCCTTGGTTTGTTCTACGCCCACCTTCGTCGACACGGTGTAAGTAATTTCGGTTTCTATAGGGCCGATCTCAAGTTATTATATCCTGTGTAGTATTTGGTTTTATTTATTCTGTGGTAGTATTCTAATTAAGGATGGCTCAAGGCAGGGAGACATGGAAACTACTTCACCGACAAAAAAGTAGCTCTTAAATTATAAAATAGTATTCTAATGTTACCGAATGCCTCCGTGGTCTAGTGATCCGGAGTGGGTTCAAATCCCACTGGGAAGCATACTTCGTGAAAAGTTGTTTCCAATCTGGTTAGGATAATGCAGGCCTGAATCACCGGATTATCCAAAAAGAAAGATGATTCCGTGTTTCGGTAGGCACGTAAAGCTGGGTTTCCGAAAGCCATCAAGCGTTTGTTTAAACCTATTCTAGGATGGGTTCTGGTCTACCCTTTGGGTTGCGGAGGTCAGACGGCAGTCGCTCTGTGTAAAAACCAGTAACCTCAAATCACCTAGGTTAAAAAGCGGAAAACGGGCTTTGAAGCGTTACCGCTGTGGATGCAACCGGGAATACGGTCGGATGATGATAAGTATTCTAATGTTACAAACAAAAAAAAAACACAACTGAATGAACGGAACCTTGTATTTGAGTCGGTTAATAATATTAAGAAACATTTGACTTCTATTTCATGTTCAAACGGAGTCGGTAATTATACGGTCATGTTAGGCTTCAATGTCAAACAACACTAATTAATTTGGAATGTTGCGACATTGCAAGACGACATCAACAAAAGTGAATGTAAGAGCAATTCGGTACTTAACTTTTTAGGGTTACCCGTATCCGTATCCAAAGGGTGGGTGCCAACGAGATTACTTTTAATTTTCACCGATTATGTATTACTGTGTCGCTATAACAACAAATGCTAAAACAATATAAGGATAAAAATTAAAGGGTTTATCGTACTAGAAACAAGATTTTTTTTCAAGGTTTGAAAACATTGTACGGAGGTACGGAACCCTTCATGCACGAGTCCGACTCGCACTTGACCGGTTTTTTTCTATAATTCATATCAAAAAGTAAGATAATCTGAAACCGAAAAAAAAAAGATTTCATATCCGCTCAAAAATAAGTAAATTATAGCTATACTTAAGCCTTTAAAATCTGGTGGAAAGTAAAAAAAATAAAGCTGAATTTACATTAAGAATTTACGAAACAAGTTTCATGCATGATGAAATTAATATCATGACACTATTTTTCCTGTGTAACTAGTTTCATTAAAAATAATAGTGTCGTGCGTGAAATCCATAGTATGTCTGTGGTCATAGCTCCGACAACATCGAAGCTTTATTATGCATTGCAAAATGTTGTCATACAGATGTTATTGGATTGCCTTCGCGACACTAGTTTCACGCCGCGTTTACACGATGACATTAGTTGCATGACACTAGTTTTATCCAAAAATCGCGCGCGACACGAACTGTTTCAGTGTCGTGAAATCGATGCATGCATTGTAATATTTGACGTTTACACGTGAATTTGTTGATGAAACTGGTGTCGTGAAACTAGTTTTATGCCACTAATTTCGTACCTAATGTAATTTAGCTTAACAGAAAAAGGATGCACAGGGATGCACAATATGTACATTTAGAAATATGACATCACAGCCATAAAGTTTCGCCCGTATAAATGAGATGCTCCCACTTTTCTTCATACTAATATTTGTGACTGCTTCATTTAATAACTAGTTTTCTTGCTGTTTTCAGAAAAAGAAAATCTTTTTAGTATTAAGGCGAGATGGGTTCACAATTTGCAAAACCGTGCTTGTTTTTGAAAAATAATAATAAAACACAGTGAAATATTCGTCGAGAGCAAAGAAAGGCCCGGAGCCGTGCTAGGCGATATTTCGCAGTGTTTTATTATTTTTTTGTATTATATTTAAAAAATAAAATTTTTCAAAACGGATAAGTAGATATTTATTTTTGGTAAGTATAATTTTCATATAAAAAGATGATTGTATGAAATAGTAATATGTATGTATTATAAAGGCAAATTTAGGCAAATTTAGAGGTAATGTTTGTGATTTTTTTCTATCGAGCCAAAAATGCTCAATCGTGTTTTGGCTATTGTGGGTGTCTGTAGAAAATCCTTAAGATTTTAATGTAATTTTTTTGAGGAATAAACTGTAGTAGTTTAATAACAGTGATTTTTCAAAAACACGCACAGTATTGCAAATTGAGAACCCATCTCGCCTTAACTATTTGTTCTTTCGTAAAAAAAAATATTGTACAAAATCAAACATGTCACAGTCAATCAATTATCAAACAATAAGAAAAGTAATTACTTAAGTACTTTTACAATTCTTTTCGAAACAATAGGTATAATAATATTGTTTCGAAACGTTCATTTCTTTTTTATTAAGCTTCTAAAAGCAACAATGACACCTTTTACGATAGATGTATTAAGGGTCGGCACCATGTAAACTAGGTTTGCGCGGGCAACAAGTTTGTACAGAAAGCGTTTGATTTAAGTCAAATAATGTATACACATAGATAGAGGAAGAGTTGGGACAGAAGACGAAAAAAAATTTAATTATAATAATTTAAATTAAAATATTTTGTAGTTTTCCTAAAAACAAGCATTGAATTTACCCAAAAACATGCAAAATGCACTTTGCGCGGGCAATAGTTATGGCTTAAGTAGAAAAGACCACTAAGAAAATTACATACCTAGTTATAGGTGAATAGACTAGCCAGTAGACGAAAACCGTATTTTTTTAATTTTCATTCAGAAAAAGTAAGATAATTGTAAAGAAACCTGAAAGAAATATTTTAGAAAATCTTGCTACAAACTGGCTTGTTTTTCTGCGTAAAGAAATATTCTAACAAGGGATTGCATATATTTTATAAAAATAAAGGCTATTTTGAAACATTATTCTTAATATTTGCTTACAATGCAATCACGCAATAATAAAAAAAAAAATTTTAAAAATTGGATGTTTTGCAACGTTTTTGACATAAATCTCTGAAATGGCGGCCATGATTCTTCCATACAAATTCAGTTGCCCGCCGGGCGTTCAGGAAGGAGGCCGTGTCGAATTTTTCAAAAAAATCCATTTTCAAATTACGTAAAATTGCATTACAGTCTAAAATATTTCAATAAAAATCTATGTACAAACTGCCAAATTATGTCATACTTTTGCTACACTATGGTACAGTTTTGACATTTTGTTGACGTTCAAGTAAAGATGTAATGCTATCGCAGATACGGCATCGCACAATTTTTTTTTAAATTTTTTTGAGAATTAAGTCAATGAAAAAAATAATTTGTTTGATTTATTATCTATATTTTTTAATTGGCGATTAGGGTGAAAATCGGATTGGAACTTTCTCGGGTCGCGGAATCATATTAACTGTTTTTGTAATAAAAGGTGCTGTTTAATTAGGGTTTTACAATTATTTTGAGGGGTGATTCAGTCTGAAATTTTGAACAACTTTTCCCCATGAATGTATATCAAAATACGAATTGACATTATGCGTAATATATCGAACCACAGGCTATACTAGATCTATACTTGGCTTGGCAGGCAGGCTATAGTAGGCTATTTATCTACACTTATATTATAAAGAGAAAAGATTTGGTTGTTTGTTTGTTTGCATTACATGGCTCCGAAACTACTGGACCGATTTAAAAAAAACATTCACCGTTGGAATGGTACACTATTCCCGAGTGACATAGGCTTTGTGTGTACCAAGGGCGAAGCCGGGGTGGACTGCTAGTATAGTATAATGATATTAAAACAACAGTCAAAAAACAAAAAAAAATCTGCATTTTTATACAAAAGTGTGCAGCCGCCTGGGAAATTTGTATAGGAACCGATTTTTTCGGTGTTTTTACTGTTTTTAGGGTTTCGCTTGTCTGTCTGTCCGTAAGTCACAGCCAATTTGCTACGAAACTATTAGAATGATTTAGTTGAGATCTAGTACCTACACTTATGTAATTTAGTGACCTAAAGATAGACGTATAATGTAACAAATGAAATTTAAAAAAGGGGGCCACTTATTGTGGGTAAATTAGACATTAAAAAAAGTTTTGATAACAAAATCGTGTGACATATCAAATGAAAGAACTTTTTATGACAATTTTAAATATATTTATTTTTTATTATTTCTTAGATCGGTATTTTTAAGTTATTTAAGAAAATGGGCGAAAATTTACCCCCCCCCTACTAAACTACTGGACCGATTCAGTTGAAATGTGGTGCACATAATGTAAATTTGTGACCCAAAGACGGAAGTAAAATGTAGGTAAATGAATAAATAAATAAAAAATGGGGCCACTTTATGGGAGATAAATGAGACATTAAAAAAAGGGTTTTGTGAACTATATCGCGTAAAATATCAAATGAAAGAGCATTTTATGATAATATTAAATATATTTTTCTTTATTTTTTAAGTTGGTGTTTTTGAAGTTATTTTTGAAAATAAATAATAAAAATACACTTATCTCCGAAACCACTGAACCCAATCTTTTGAAAAATATACAGTTAATAGTTCTTTACCTATAGATTACAGGAAAACCTATTAGAAGATAAAAAATAAAAGGGTGCAATAATGCTAATTACTGCTTCATTAATTAACCAATTTTTTTAGCTGTCAGGAAAAGATTTCTTTTTAGTGCTTTTTGTTGATTCGTTAAAAATATTGTACAAAATCAAACAGTCAAGTCATTGATTGAGCACATACAGCTGCTAAGCCGAGACTGTTGATCTGTTCAACGTGCAATCTTTTTTACCCTCCGTACTTACATAATAAGGTGAATAGAAGTGAAAGGTGTTACGTTTGCAGATGGTCGCTATACGTATTGTTTCACAAAGAAGATTCAAATGTGTACATTTCCTGTCAGTGGAACACAAAACATTTAGTTTTCCAAGTCACCGCTCGCGTAAAATACTATTTGATTGTATTTTTGAGAACGTCATGTCAGCGATAAGTAATATTGATTTACACAGAAATATCATAAATTTGTCTATGGTTCCCTAAAATTTCAACTTAACCAAAATAAACCGGTCACGTGCCGTGACAGGCCACGTGCAGTGTAGGGTTCCGTAGTCAGTACCTTCTTGTTTTATGTAACTAACAACTGCCTAACTTTAGATCTGAATTCAGTCCATGATACTGAACAACTTACACCAAGGAACAAACGAAATACAAAAATTATTTTTGATCTCTTACACACAAGATTTGGCAAAATGTAATATTTATGTAATATATGTATGGTAATGTAAGGACAAATCACACTAATTAAGCTAGCCCCAAAGTAAGTTTTAAACTTGTATTATGGGATACTAACTCAATGATACTATATTTTATGATAAATACATACATAGATAAACACCCAAGACCCAGGACAATTTGAAAAAGACCATTTTCTAACTTGCCCTGGCTGGGGCTCGAACCCAGAACCTCCGGATTAGCGGTCTAGCGTGTTAACAATTACGCCACAGAGGTCGAATGGAAAGCAAACATTTTCTTTTCATATTTAATTATGTGTTCCTTAGGAAAAGTTGTTCAGTATCATGAACTGAATCCACCTTAAATTAGTTTTAGTACAGGGAGACGTTATATACTACTGCCGTTAATTTTTTTAAGTATCCATATATAACCGTTTAACTGACAGAGAGGGAAGACACATAATTCTAACAAAAATTTGCAAACAAAAACCAAATATTTCACAAACGGATTGCTAAAACGAAAAAGGGTGTTCATAATCTTACAATATTTTTGAAAGACCTATTCAACGACGTCTCACTCCACACATGTTTTTTTCAAGTTTTTATTACCACATATCCATGCCCATGCCCAATTACAGCTTTCTAGTACTAATAGCCTATGAGTAAAACTGGGGACAGATAGACAGACAGACATGACGAAACTATAAGGTTTTCTTGTTTACTACGGAACCCTAAAAAGCTGCGTGAAACGATACAGATTCTCTATTCTAAGGGTTCTTTGTCATTTGCGCTTTAACAAATTTCAAAATACGAGTAATCAAAACCACTTGTGCAAATATTTCGCTCCACTTCGCATACGATAAATTCAAAAATTGATGGATGAATGACCGTGCTTTTACAGGTTAAGCAACTTCTAGCTTGGTCACAGTTAGGATGGGTGACCGTGCTTTCAATCTTAATGTTGTCCAAGTCAAATGTTTAGATTCTTATGAATAAATTTCAGTTTTCTCTACCTACATAACTTGGCAGCTATTTAAATTTCAATTGTTTTGTCGGAATTTGAACTTGGCATTTTTACATTTATGTTTTTGATGGGATAAACATCCAAGAACCAGGACAACTTAAAAAAGGCCATTTACCAACTTGCCCTGGCTGGGAATCGAACCCAGAACCTCCGAGTGACGGACTAGCGTGTTAAGGAATCGCCACGGAGGTCGACTAATAAATTTAAAAAGTAATAAATTTTACGCAAGATTCGAATAACTATAACTTGGATTTTTTAGAAAGTGCTATATGAATTTCACATATATTTAAACTCGCTTTTTAAATAAACGTCTTGCATTCACGCACACTACTGTATTTTCGACTTTACTTTTTCTACTGATAGCCTGTCTACTAAAGTGTTAAGTACATTATAATGACGTCTGCCAAGGCCTTAATTCAGAAATAATAATTCAAACAAAATAATTCTTTGATTTGATTGATTTAAAAATTTTAATAAGTATCGCGGAATGGAAGTCTTGACGAAAAGAAACAAGTAAGCTGTATACTAATTCTACGTTACAATTTATGATTACCTACATCTATTGTCCCGTTTACACATTATTAACTCTATGTAACTTCATCTTGACATTTTTATCCCCCTAGCGGGAAAATTTTGCATATTTCAGAGCCAAATCCGACCACGTGGCTTAGTGCATACAGTCCTTAAGAAACTAGGAATCAGTAGACCTCTTAACAACTTGTATTTAAATTATTTATTTCGGGTAAATATTGAAAAACTGTTATCATATTTTTTTCTATAATAAGATTGTAATACACTATCACTTCTGTATCCCTAATGGGGCAGACAGAGCATTTCGGGTCTTGCGGCTGTAAGCAGACCGAGCCCAGGGCCGCAAGACCTATAGGTCACTTTTCGCGTGATGATGGGTAAAAAGGTAGAAAAGGTATCAAAATGGGTTGCTAACCGCATCGCTTATTACCATGATTCGCGTTTTAGCCCCATCCCTCAATCGGCTTTTACGGTCTGCGCGGGAAGAGATGCAGCTGGTACATTCTAAGTTTTTTCTTTTCTTTCCCCCAGACCAGCATGGATATAATAAATAAAGGAAGACTATTCTTTAAAACGGCATTTAACCAGGGAGCGTGATATAGTGTATTCGTGTCTATATGTTGATTACTCGTATACAGCAGAAGATTATGACGTCGAGTTTTATGGTCCATATCGTATCTACATAAAATCATCATTCACACAACTAGAAGTTTATAGGTTTTAATACATTGATCAAAGGTCAATCAATTCAGACCTTGGAAAAGTGCACTAGCGTTATGTTAGCAACATGTGAAGGTAATATAAACAGTAAAAACGTTCCGAATGACATGATGTTCATTGATTTGACGATCAACAGTACATACATACTATCACGTCTTTATATCTAATGTGGCAAAAAGAGCATTTTGGGTCTAAGCAGGTAAATCCCAGGGCCGCTAGATACATATTTTTTTAAATAGGTATACAAATCACACAGATTGAGCTAGCCCCTAGCTTTTTGTTGTGGTAGAGCTACGCTACCGGAAACTCTGTTATGCTAGTAGCATGAATGGGCCGGCTCGTCCGGGAAAGTACCACACTCTCACAGAAAATCGACGTCTGAGTGTAGCTTCACCGCTTCTATGCTTCGTTCGGTGAGTGAGAGAACCGGAGCCCCCCTCTCCCTCCCGGGGAGGGCCCTGAAAGGCCGGTAACGCTCTTGTTACACCCCTGGTGTTGCAGTTGTCCATGGGCAGAAGTGATCACTTACCATCTGGTGACCGCTTGTTCGTTTGCCGTCCTATGACGCCCCTATAAATAAACGGGCAAGTGCGAGTCGGACTCGTACATGAAGGGTTCCGTACCACCGTACAATGTTTTAAAACGCTGAAGAAACATGTTTCTTGTATGAAGACCCCCTTTAATTATTCACTTTATCTCATTTTTAGTATTTGTTGTTATAGTGGTCATGGTAATACATAATTGGTAAAAATTTAAAGTATCTAGTTAATGCCATTATAAAGATTTAGTTAAAAACGCTGAAAAAACACGTTTTTTGCATGTCGACCCCCTTTAATTATCAACTTTTTTTATTTTTAGTATTTGTTGTTATAGCGACCATATTAATACATAATCTGTGAAAATTTCAAGTATCTAGTTAATGCAATTATAAAGATCTAGTTAAAAACTAAGAAAAATCACGTTTTTTGTATGACAACCCCCTTTAATTTTTAACTATTTTTTATATTTTGTATTTGTTGTTATAGCGGCCACCGTAATACATAATCGGTGAAAATTTCAAGTGTCTAGCTATTACGGTTCAAGAGATAGAGCCCTGTGACAGACGGACAGACAGACGGACAGACAGCGGAGTCTCAGTAATAGGGTCCCGTTTGCACCCTTTGGGTAAGGAACCCTAAAAAGCCCCAAAGTAAGTTAGAGACTTGTGTTATGGGATACTAACTCAACGATACTATTATATATACAGATCCAAAGGTCACTATTAGCGTGATGGTGGGCGAGAAGGTGGAAAAAGAAATCAAAATAGCGAAGGGTTGCTAGCCGCATCGCCTATTAAAATGATTGGCATTTTCGCCCATTCCAACGATCGGCTCTAACGATCTGCGCGGGAAGAGAAGCAGCTGGTACATTTTATTTTTTTTCTTTTATCCCAGACCAGCATGGAAGAACAGTATATTATGCGCCAAATAAGAAGTAATCAATTAGGATGGTTTGGTCATGTTATAAGGAGAGAGAAAATTGATGTGAAAATCCAATAAATATAGAAGTAAACGGGAACATAAATAGAGGGAGGCCAAAGAAAAGGTTGATGGAATGTCTTAACTAGTGTTAACTTGGCTAGTAAAGCTGTTGGTGAAACAGTTGAAATGACGACTGATAGAACAAAATGGAAACAACTAACATGCTGTGCCGAAAGGAATGAACAAGTATAATATTCGCCAAGACAGGTCACATTTGAACTGTTTGTTTTCATTGTGTATGTTTATAGCTTCGTATGTGTATGCTTTAGCTTCAGCTCTTGTTTTTAGAGCAACTAATGCCTTCAATCGCTCTCTGTCCAAAGCCAACTCCTTTACATCCCCGTAGGTTGAAACATGGACTTGATCTTTCAGTTGTTTTATAAAACTGTCACTATAGGTCTTCCTTTGACTCTTCTGTTTTCTATTTTTCCCACTATATTACTTTGAAAAACTCATCATATCTAATAAGGCTAGCTAGCTCGGCACACTTTTGGAGGTATTATACTCTTGTCCCAAGATTTTATAGCACAGAATAAGAATTACTGTACTTACATACAGTCTCACTCAGCAAAGAAATTCAAAGAAATATCTAAGTACTCTAATGTGGTTAGCGATATAGTTTAATTTAGCTCACGTCAGAACTCAGCCCCTTTTCGTTTAGATACCTAGACATCTATTGCAGGCCTTTTCATTCTTATTACTCTGGACAAACGATTCGTGTAACTGAATTTACTACTACGAGCGGCCGCCGCGCGCTTAATAATAATGTAGGTATATATTTTGATACCTAAACGAGGACTGACATAGGCCTGCTTATAGGCAAGAAACACTGGCTGAAAACCAAGTGATGTTAAGAAAAAAAAGTCTGAACGCGGTCTGATGCAGCACAGCGAACACAGCACGCTAAAATTCCTAAGAGGAAGGGAAAGAACACGTATTTTTTTTTTTTTTTTATCATTTCAACACCTAAACACCGATTCACACTAGAGCCGCTGGCAGCGCACTTTACTGTCAAACCATATTTTCTTTTATTACCCGAGTACGGCAAAGAAAAACGGAAGGGTAATGATTTTGGCAGACCTTCTATGTATGTATGTGGGATTTGATGTCTTTGTCACTGTTGCATCCGAACCGCTTATCCAATTTTTACGAATGAGACCGGCTACAATTTGCTTGCATTACTCGTAAACGTATATAAAGAATGTTACATACAAAAAAGTGGGAGTCTTTATCTTTGTTTCGATATCGATTGGCGTGTCAAATGTAAGTAATTTCTTAATTAGCATATTTCAAAACTATAGTATTGTTAGTCGTAAATGGCTGCTGAGCTGAGATTACTTAATACCTTTCAGTAGCCGGGTATTCACAGCGAGTATTAGTCAAACATATATCTTGGTTAGGTATTTCTACGAAATGCATTATTTAGAGAATGTGTTTTCAAAAAATTTTATGAGTGTCATGTTTATATTGTGTCAATAGGAACAGAAAATCTTTTGAATCATTAAACCGAAAAAGACAAACTGTACAAAACCCATAAAATAATCGTATGGCCCAATGGCCATACGATTATTTTATGGGTTTTGTACGTTATATATTGTTTTATACGTTTGTCAATACAAACACCCTGAAAATATTCTGAAAATGGACATCGTGACCGCGTGCATGGCAACAAATCAATAGCGCGAAACAAACGCCGGAGTGTAATGTACACTGAAGATGTATTTACTAGTTTAGCAACGCGTGCGCACACGTGGAGGCCAGGCGATAGCGTCACTGCGAACCTCGAAGCGTCAAGAGCTACGTTTGATGTACTAGCGCTCGCGAATTCTTCCGGTTGTAGCTATATTGATGTTATTATACATCTTCAGTTTTAATATTAAGGGGTTACTCAACGGGCAGGGCAATTCCTTGAGGAACTGTGTGCCTATGAGCTTCTGGCTAACAGTGCACGATTTGATTCGTTACCGTGTGTAAAGTTAATAAATATTAATAACAACAGAGGCAGCTTGAAAAACCTGGCATTGGCCACTGATACATTCGCAAGACAGAGAGAGTATTTCTTTGATATGGAATAATCATTCGTATGTTAATGTTTTAGATTCTAGGGACAGCTGGCTTACTTCTGGTATCGCTTTAGTCAACAAACGTTGGCATATGTTGATGACATATTTTATTTCAATGATTATTGACAACTCAAAGTACCTCCTTTATACCTCCCTAAAATATGTAGGTATGATATTGATGTGTTCAACGTTCAGGAAGCAGCCCCGTTCAAATAAAGTAATAAGTAAATACTTACAGATTCAACAGAATGCTCTCTGACCGACAAATGTTTACCAGTTGGCACTTCACAAGACCGGCAGTCAATATTGGTCGCGTTCGTATTCATCCAGCCGAAAAACTTTTAGCTGACGAAGGCTACATTGAAGAGCTTTCATGTGTTTTTACATAACATTTTCTCCTCTTACATTCATTCAAATTTAATTTGTTTATCAAAAAATCATGAAGATATATGGAAGAACTGTAATACTCGTAAAACATTTGCTTATATGGATGACTTGACGTGTTCCGAGCCGTACCTACATGACGGATATGGGATTATTACTAGATTTTCTTGAAGCTCATATTATCTTTTACGATACCTCGGTTGTATAAGTTACTTATATCACCTACGACATATCTGACAAAATATACTGTAAATATTTTAAGGGTGAATTCAATCCATGATGCCGAACAACTTTCCCCAAGGAACATATACCTACATCGTGTTAATGAAAGAACGCAAAACCTCTCAGATGGTACCTCAGCCCATGAAACTGAACTACTTTTGTTCAACAACTTTCACGAAACTAAAAACAAAATTATTTTCATACAAACTGATCAGCTGATCGAGTCAATTCGTATGAAAATCCGTTTTTTTTTTGATTTCGCTAAAGTTGTTGAACAAAAGTTGTGGGCTGAGGTACCATCTGAGAGGTTTTGCTGAAAAAAATATTTTTCAAATTTCGATATACATCTTGTTATTGAAAGAACTTGTATATCGAAATGTACTCGTATATGAAAAAATATTTTTTTGTTTTTTATACAAAGTCGGATCAACTGATTGGTCAACTTGTATGAGAGGCAGAACATTCTTTTTCATATTTCTTATATGTTCTTTGGTGAAACTTGTTCAGTATCATGGTCTGAATTCACCCTTAAAATAGTTTAAGTATATCTTGTTAGACCATGCATAATATAAAATCACTAACCCCCTGCAATTTCACACGATCATTCAAGATCCCACGGTGTAAGTTACCTAGTACACCTGACGGGCATGTAAACAATCACTATATCCCTGTCAATGTCAGCAAAAAAACAACAACAGCTCGTGCAAGCGTGGGTGACATAAACAAACACCTTTAAGCAGCCAATCAGCGAGGAACGCTTTCCAGGCGCGGCCGACGGCTTCGAACTCCTTGATGAGGTCGATCGAGTAGACGGACTCGTCGTCTTCGCCGGCGGCGAGAGCGGGGTTGTCCGAGAAGTAGTGTAGACGCAGCATGCACGGGGCGCATCGCCCGCTGTCGGTGCGGCCCGCGGCGCCACCTACGGCTCACTGCTAAATATAATGAGAGTGGCCCGCTTCACCCGGCGGGAGACGCGGCGAACTTGACACCGTCCGCCGCAACGCCAGCGCCATCGGTTGGCCGTCTGCCGCGGACAACCCACGCCCACAAAGGTAGGGGAGATGCGGCTAGAATACACCTCATGTCTACTGCATTTTTTTATGAGAAAACTTCATTAGCGCGTTGGGCATTTTTGAGATGGGGAAAAAACTCTTAAACTCACGACACTGTTACCGTAACTGACACCACATATATATTAACCTCACCAGATTATAGGTAACCTCTTTCCTCTAGCTTTCCAGCAATCTGTGAGAGTGATTTCGTAAAATGCGACGCAAGTGCGTAACAGGAAGCCATGGAATCGTGCGCTATTTGATTTGACCAATGAGCGCGCGCGGTTGAAGAGTTGGCCATTACCAAGGTGAGATGTCCAATGTTACACATTACATGCGATGCGGACTACTAAAGAAGGGTTCCTCGTTTCCTCTATGTAAATTTTTATTTTTAATTTCTATATGGGCAATCCATTAGAAGAAACTTAATAACAAAGATACTCCCCAGGAAACAGGGAAATATAAAAAAAATATTCTCAGAATATTGAGACCTCTGGTCCACGAAGAATCACTATTACAAAGTAACTAAATTGACAAATCAAGACAAAGGAACATCCAGTGATCCCCTCACTAGAATAAGATTGAGTAGTCGTTAAAATGTAATAATAACAAAAACAATTAAACCTAAATTATCTTTTATCAGCACCACCGTTACGTTGACTGGTAGAAAAGGCCCTGGGCCGCCTATTACATGTTTTTGTAATAAAGTTATATAAATATAATAAAAAATTACCGTTAGAAATTAGATCGCTCTAAATACTTTATGAAAAACCGTTGATGATAAGTCTGGCTAGGGAATAGCGAAAGCTTTTGACAGAACGCGTTTTTAGTTAAAAACCAAAATACTTTCAATCCAATTCCTAAAAAATATTTTAATTATCACCTTATACTATGTACGAATAAACCATTCGATTAAAATTAAGGCTCCATCGTTAAAAATGAAGGCGCCACTGGATCAAAACAAGTGAAAGATCAAGCACAGAATATATACCAGTACTGGCTCAAGGTAAAATTCAAAATTCAAAATATCTTTATTATCATAGGATATTTATAATATCTCTTAATAATAGTCACTTTGTTTTGTTTTGCACAAATGTTGACGTCCAATCGTTACTTAAAGCTAAGTTTACGCCGCTTCCTAGGCGCAAGTGCAGAAGAAGCGGCAACAAACTGCACTGCACGTTTTCTCCAAAGACGTCAACCAACAAACTAAAAACTTAAAATTAGTTATATAGATGGACAGAGATTACATTGTTTATAATGTCATAATTAAATTGAATTATAAGAATTACGAAATTTAAAATAATGTCAATTTGTAAATTTAGTATGTACCAATGTACCTAAATTATGACATGTCTAAGTATACAAACCTTTAAGAGGGACCCGCGCCAAGCTCAAGCCAGACCTTTTTGTCTTTAAGATAGTCATCGGTCCTATAATAAGCCTTCTCACAAAGTACTTTCTTTACGTAAGCTTTGAATTTTCTGTCTGGCATATCAAGGACCGATTCTGACAATTTATTATAAAAAAGTATACACTTCCCCATAAAAGACTTACTGACTGTATTCAGCCTGTAATACGGGCTAACTAAGTCATTCTTATTACGTAAATTTCTATCTGTAAAATCACTTACTTTATTGAACATGGAAATATTTTTCCTTACATACATTATATTTTCAAATATGAATTGTGATGCAAAGTAAGTATACCTATTTCCTTAAATAATTCCCTCAGTGAGTCTCTCGATCCTAAACCGTAAATAGCACGAATTGCTCTTTTTTGTAAAAGAAAAATAGTCTGAATGTCCGCTGCACTCCCCCATAGAAGTATCCCGTAAGACTGTGAAAGTAACTAAAGTACACTTGTCTAGCAGTTGCTACATCTGTCAATTGTCTTATTCTCCTAACAGCGTAAGCCGCAGAGCTAAGCCTATTAGAAAGTTTAGTTATATGAGCGCCCCATTGAAGTTTCGAATCAATTGTGATTCCTAAAAAGGTAGTACTTTCAACCAGATCGAGTTTCTGACCATTAATTAGTATATCAACACAGGCTTGATTCACATTAGGAAGAGAGAATCGAATGCATTGGGTCTTGTTCGCATTTAACATGAGGTTATTGGCCGAAAACCAATCAGAAATTAAAGATAAGGTGCTGTTCACCGCGCTAGCATCACTGTTATGTCGATCTATTTTAAATATTAGCGAGGTGTCATCAGCAAACAGCACCATGTCAGCCTCTTTCTCAACCATGTAAGGCAAGTCATTGACATAAACTAAGAAAAGGAACGGTCCTAGAATTGAACCTTGGGGTACGCCCATTTTCACATTAGACCCGTGTGATTTTACGCCGTTTATATCAACAGTTTGAAGCCTATCAGTTAAGTAAGATTCTATTAATTTAATTGACTTATCATCAAAACCGTATTGACGAAATTTGAGCAAAAGTGTTGGATGATCAACGCAATGAAATGCTTTAGAAAGATCGCAAAATGATCCAATTGCATCATTTCTGTTTTCCCACGCGTCGTAGATATTAGTAATAAGTGCTACTCCTGCATCGGTGGTCGATTTTCCAGCAGTAAAGCCGTATTGTTGGCTATGGAAAAGATTATTGGTTTTAAAGTGAAGTAGCATTTGATTGAGCATTATCTTTTCGAACACCTTACTCAAAACTGGCAGAATAGAGATAGGTCTGTAGTTGCCAGGGTCTGTTTTTTCTCCTTTTTTGAATAAGGGGATTAGTTTACTACATTTCATTAAGTTAGGGAATATGCCTTCATCAATACATTCGTTAAATATAAAAGCTAAATCGGCAGCAATTATGTGTATTATATGACTTACTACGGCTACTGACATGCCCCAGTGATCTTCTGATTTTTTGAAATTTAACTGTTTAAAAGCATCTATTATATCGCTAGGGCTAACATGCTTAAAATTAAATTTAGAATCACAAGGGCTAACATTACTCTTAAGCAAAGCCTCAGCACGCTGGGCGCTAGAACTCACATTAGAAGTGAGTTCCAAAGGAATGTTAGTAAAATAATCATCAAATATATTTACTATTTCTTCAGTTTTTGAAGTATTTTTACCATTACATTTGATTCGGCAAATATTTTCTTTGGTTTTATTTTTACCTGTTTCCTTATTTATGACACTCCATGTTTCTTTAATTTTATTAGGAGCATTATTTATTTTTTTGCTAATACTATTCGACTTGGCTCGTCTACAAACTTTTTTAAATATTTTAGAATAATTTCTAACATATTCTATAATAGAAGGATTAAAGTTATATTGTTTTTGGGCATATAGACCATATAACCTGTTTCTACTTATGTAGATGCCGGTAGTAGCCCATTCACTAAACTGTGATTTACTATGAACTACTACTCTTTTTTGTTTTAATGTTTTAGAATACTCAGAGGAAACAGTACTAAATAGTTTATTATAATGGTCGTTAGGATTATTTCCTGTATATACCACTGATAATAATTTGTTATCTAAATTATTTTTAAGTTTTTTTATGTTTTTAGAAGTAATCGGTCTACACAAGATCTTATCTTTTCTCAAATTACTGGTGGACTCTTTGACAAAAGCTACATATACACCAGAATGATCTGAAGGCAATTTATTAATAACAGATTTATCACAATATTGAATATTACTAAAAAAATTATCAAGACATGTGCCAGATGTAGCTGTAATTCTGGTTGGCTCAAAAAATAAGTTTTCTAATCCATAACACTTAAAAAGATTTAGGAATTGTGTGCTCTTTGGATTATGTACTAAAATATCAACATTAAAATCACCGCAAATAATTAAATTCTTTTTACTAGTTGAACAGGACTTAAGAACCTGGTCCATTGCTTTTAAAAAACTTTTGAAATTACTATCTGGTGGACTGTATACACAAACAATTATGTGATGATCAAGCTCGGCACAGGCCACCTCACAACAGCGCTCAACAGAATGTCTGACAATATCCTTCCGCTCTTTGCTACGGAAAGAATCTTTTATAAAAATTAAAGAACCCCCTCGTTGAGCAGACTTTCTGTTAAAGCAGCTAACAATAATATAGTTGTTTAGGCTGAACATCATCTGACTCTCATGCAGCCAATGGTAAAAAATAAATATTGTCAAATGGCTTCTGAATTGTACTGAAGTTGATTCCAGTAATTTTGCTAGACATTATGCGTACAATATGATGCGGATAAAATTAGACGCACCTCCCCTATTCTAATTTTAGTGAACCAAAAGCGTGCTTGGTACTCATTCAGCGGAAGAGCGGTCCGTCCGTTGATCTCTTTTTACTGCCGGTTTATTAAATAAATTAAACAATATATTACAACCGCACGCGTCAACATATTCGCGGCGTAAGCATATTAAGAGCCCGTATAACCCTAATAGTAAAAAAATAAAAAATAAAATACATTTATTCCAAGTAACTATTTGACCTATAATACAATTTAAATAATAAAAATGTCAGTCGCTCGAAAATTAATACAATTAAATACACAAAACACACATACAATTTTAAATGTCAAAAAAATTAACAATTATTATTTTAAAATGATTTATTTACAATTGATAGTACTTAGAGCGATCTTAAATATTATTAATATTAACGAAATACTCACTTTGAAATAAAAACACAGCAAAGATCAGGACTAACTCTATAGGTACATAAAATGTTTCAAAAACACGATTGCTTAAAATTTTTTCGGTAGAAAAAAATAGCGAAGTTGCTTCTAAATCACCTCAGAATTATACTAAAACGGAAGTTATTCGAGATATACAATAAATTAACCCTTGTTACTTTGGATTATAATTGTATTAAACATAAGGCAGGGATCATGTCTTATTTTTTAAATAACTCTTAAATTCTTTGTAAAACGAAAATAACCTCAAAAACCATAAACGCGTAAACCAGCCTCATTGACCTCCCGTGATCTTTTCACCCCGCATGGCTCGCTATCTCACTTCGGTTAGAGTAAATTTGTATGCGTGGAAGCGGGAGCAAAATTTAGATTATCTACATCAGGCGCCGCCTTAAGAGCATTTACACAAAACGCCGCCGCGCGCTTTGGTTTCGTTAGTATTTGCACTGTACACACGGTGCCGCGGCGGCGTAACTAGTACTAACAATGTAACAAAATAAAAGCGGTCGGCGCCGCCGCAGCGGCGCAACGTGTAAACCAGTGCATACGCTCTTACATTTTCAATACTATAATTTATTTCTTCATAATCTGGTAGAAAAGAAAAAAAATAGAATACACTATGCATGCATGCATGTAATTAAGGCGAATGGGTTCACAATTTGCAATACAGTGCGTGTTTTTGAAAAATCACTGTTATTAAACACTACAGTTTATTCCTCAAAAAAATTACATAAAAATCTTAAGGATTTTCTACAGACACCCACAATAGCCAAAAGACGATTGAGCATTTTTGGCTATTAATAGAAAAAAAATCACAAACATACCGCTAAATTTGCCTAAATTTGCCTTTATAATACGTATTACTATTTTATACAATCACCTTTTTATATGAAAATTATACCAAAAAATTTATTATCTAAATATCTATCCATTTTGGCTACAAAAAAAATTATAAATATAATATTTGAAAAAAAAACACTGCGAAATATCGTAGATATCTTTGTCGTAGAACACGACTCCGGGCCTTTCTTCACTCTCGATGAATATTTCACTGTGTTTTATTTATTATTATTTTTGATTGTGTCCGAATTGCCACTAAAAATAGTCAATATAAAAAGTGTCAATACGGACAGGGTGTCCGAATCATATTGTGTCCGAGTCGTCGTTTACATGTCCATCAAAATCACGCTGAAAGTTTAACGCTACCTCTGGATCTTATAACTTAAGACTGCCTGAATAATAAGGGATAAGGATGTGAATGACATGATTAGTATATACACACTACGTATACAAATACATTTCATATGAAAGAATTAACATGTTATTTTGAACTTAATCAATTCTTTTACATCTAACGCTTGTTAATATTCACAGGTACGAGTAACTAAAAAAGAGTGCCTGGTTCAATTTCGATGCAAAAAATAAAACAACGCAGCGTAAACGTGCCTTGTTGAAACATTGTTTCCACACAACGATGTGCAGGGTTTTTAGGGTTCCGTACCAAAATAGTAAAACGGGAACTATTAAGGTGCCTGCCGCTCAGTCCTATGCCAAGCGGAATCTCTCACTCACCGAACGAAGCATATAAGCGGTGAAGCTACTACTCAGACGTCGATTTTCTGTGAGAGTGTGGTCCTCCCCCTGACGAACTCTAGTACTCTAGGGAAATCTCACGCTTTTTCGAGCTATATTAAAATTATAACATTCAGAGTTTCTTAAGACGATACACGGTGTCCAGTGCTGCCCCCATTTGAAATAAATTATTTGTAAGGAAACGGATATATCATTTAAAATTTTGAGCTAGTAAAACCTAGATAACCCTTCAAAATTTTTAATGAACCACTGTTTACAGTACAGCACTGGACACCGTGTATCGTCCTCACAGGTGCACGCACATTTGTTTTTTCTTGATTAAACATTCTTGATGATATTTTTTTTTTTCAATTACAACCTGTATTTTTATAATTCCTCTAGTTTATGGTGAAAGTATTATGTATTGTATTGTATGGTTTTAAACCATTTTTAACATGCAGGAATCAAAAAAATATTGGCTCATGTCTGTATTAAAATACGGCGCTTGCCGCGTGACGTCAGAGTGCGTTCATGCCTATTACATCAATTACAATTTGTAATAGTAAAAAAATAGAAAAATGATACAAAGGCGGACTTATCGCATAGCCATCTCTTCCAGTCAACCTTTGGGAAGAGAGAAATGTGAATTTCGAGAGAGGCGATGCAGTATGTCAGATTTACGAAGTAGTAAGTTGAAATCTAGAGGGGAAGGGTTTTAGTATATACTACGAATGGTCACGGAAGATGGGGAGGGGGGTGATGTTTGAGTAGGTAAATGATATTAACCCTAGATAACTAAACTATCCTGGGAGTTACACAATAACTAAACATTCGTCTAGCGGGCTACGCATTAAAAATCTTATATTATCAACATAATTTAACGTGAGGAAGAAATTGTTACATGATTTGTATAAAGGGCTCGTTGTGAATAGAGATAAGTCGAAATCATTTTATACAATTCGAAATCATTTTATACTAATGATGCCACATACCTTTTATACACAGCTACATTATGGGTGCCACAAATTGCATTTTTACATCTAAGGCATCAACTTTTGGTCTTCCTTAGCAATTTCGACGGGCAAACGTATAATTTTTTTGTAATATTTCATACATACAGAAATGGAGCAGATTCTTCATATGATTCACCAAGGATATCTCCTATCATGACCTTGATGTCACGTCTCAAAGTTACCGTCCGAACAAGTTGCCGCAACCAAGGCTCCATGAGGTGGTTCGTCCATTTCAAAACAAAATCTCGCCGTGTTACTATTTTTTTATTATTTTTGATGTTATTCGCGACGTATAATAACATAAGTAGGAGTAGTCTTAGTGCAGATGACCATTTATGATGAGTTTTACTGGATAAAAATCGAAGAGTTACTAAAGCACACGTCGGATGCTACGTTGTAGCATCCGACGTAGTATGTAGTACGTTCCTTTCCATGTTTGACAATATAAAATCATCCGAATCAATAATTTGGGTTCTGTTGTCTTTTACTTGGTACTAAAAATCAATTTCAGAACCCAAAGATTGGCACGAGACATCAGTATTAATGCTGATATTGTATTGACTTTCAACTTTCCAATTATTTGTCATCACTACAGAAGTTAAATTATCTTGTTACTTTTATCAGAGTAATCAATCTTAATAAACATGAATTTCTACTTTCAGCCTAGGACATATGTTTCCATTTATAAATCCATCCAGAAAAAGTTGAAAACAATTAGTAGTATTAATGACATCTTACTATTAAACCCTAGTCATTAAAAAATAACCTTTTTTATGAAGTTCATATTATTTCCTAGTATACTTATGTATATTATCAAATTATAATACAAACATTTATTAGATTTTTTTTATTTGAAAATACTAATATAAAATAAAATGCAATTTAGATACCTTTGAAAATCTGCACCTGTTATAACTAAACTTTTGGTCATCTAGACGACGCGGTGGTTATAAATCACAAATAAAGACAATTGTTTGCGCAAACGCCGCATTTGTGCCACTTTTTACTCTAATTATGAAGGTATACAAAGGCGTGCAAGCGTACCCCCTGTACGCGAAAGTATGTGAACTAGACTTATGCAAGGGGTCGCGTAGTCTGCCAGACGAATGTTTAGTTATCTAGGGTTAATAAACAATGATATCAATATTACTAAGGAATAAAACTGAACCCTAGTTGCGCGCATCCGGCAGCTTGCACTTGCATCGCACAGGGTTTTTATGAAATGAAATTACAAAGAGATACGAGAGTGCTTTAAAAAAAACTTCGCGGCGGAACGCGATATATGCAAAAAGTCGCAAACTCGGTGGAAAAGAGTTCTGAGGCCGCTCAAAGTGGGGCGAGGTATGAACATAAAACAATCCTCAATATTATCACAGAATAAATACCAGTAGTACAGAAGTCTCACTCCGCAAACGATTTTCAAAGAAATATCTACTCAAAGTGGTTAGCAATATGGTGTAATTTAGCTCGCGTCAAAACGCAGCACCTTTTCGTTTAGACACCTACAGAAATCCATTGCAAGCCAATTTTATCCTTATGACTCTGAATAAACGATTCATAATACACACAAAAGTACTATGTTTTCCTTATTTTTTATGTGTATGTTTGTAAATTTCCAAGTGTACTTGAATAAATAATATAAAATAAATAAATACAAAACCGACTAAAATAGACTCAGCGAGCGACGCGCTAGGGTTGACTACTACAAGAAGCTACTATCGCCATTTAGCGCACCGTATTATCGGTCTTCCATGCTGGTCTGGGAGACAAGAATAAAAATTAAATATAAATATGTAAGCACAAATCACATCGATTGAGCTAGTAAGTTTAAACTTGTGTAATGGGATACTAAACAAACTCAACGATACTATATTTTATAATAAATACATATATAGATAAACATCCAAACACAGGACAATTTGAAAAAGGCCATTTTCGATATATATAATTCTTCTTGTAATAGAAGGAAAAATAAAAGGGAGAAGAAGAAGGGGAAGACCAAGGATGAAGTTGTTCCAACAAATTAATGAAGGGTTAGAAGTAAGGTCCTACCTAGACATTACAAAGATGGCAGAGAGAAGAGAGGAATGGAGGCATCTCCACTTAACTCCACCGACAAGAGCAAGCTCTTACTCGTAATTTAGCAATTTATCAGTCGCTGGCGGAAGACAAAATACGAAAGTTACCTAATTCTACAAATTGAGATTAAATTAAGCAAAGTGGCTTCGTGAATCAATTTTATTCAATAATTTATGAATGTATTCTTTAGAAATTTTTCATTTTTTTTTACTATTTAATCTATACTAATATTATAAAGCGGAAGAGTTTGTTTGTTTGTTTAAACGCGCTAATCTCAGGAACTAATGGTCCGATTTGAAAAAATCTTTTTTTGTTGGGTAGTCCATTTATAGAGGAAGGCTTTAGGCTATATAACATTACGTTTCGACAACCACGCGAACGAAGTCGCGGGCACAGCTAGTACTTTATAAAATAACGGAAGTACTTTTTTTATATAACAATATACATCGTGTTAATGAAAGAACGCAAAACCTCTCAGATGGTACCTTAGCCCATGAAACTGAACAACTTTTGTTCAACAACTTTCATGAAATCAAAAAAAAATTTCAGATTTTCATACAAATTGACTCGATCAGCTGATCAGTTTGTATGAAAATTAAAATATTTTTTTTTGGTTTCGTAAAAGTTGGTCAGTTACATGGGCTGAGGTAACATGTATAAAACTAAATATCGCGATTATTTTCACGGCGAAAAAGCCCGCTTCTTTCGACTACTGCCACAGAATACAGTAAGAGTAAACAGAACGGAATCTGCTAAGGTACGCGCAATATGCGTCCCCGTTCCCCGCACCCGCACCTCTCCCCCGGTTCTTGACTTGACGGCCAACGTGAGTCATCGAGGCGAAAACGGGGGAGAGGTGCGGGGACGGGGAACGGGGACGCATATTGCGCGTACCTTAGGAGATTCCGGCCTGTGCTACTGCACCCATTTCGCCTAAGTATTTTCATCGCATATTTTCAAAATAAATGGGTGCTATGTGTTCTTTACTATAACAACACCTTTGACGCGATTCTGCGACTGAATTGCCGAGCATGCATGGGCAGCATGCGAGTAAGCAATAATGGCTCTTAAAACTAGGTCAATATTTACGACAAAAAAGAAAGATAAGGCACATACGAGTATAGTTACTACTCGTATAATATAAAGAGATTAGCCCTGGTTGTTGACAGTCGGGGTTAATTTGGAGTTTCATTTATTAACTACCAAAATAGATACCAGAGACTTGTATCTAGCAATTGAAATGTGTATGTTTTTCTCCTTTATCGGGCACATATATGTGAATAATAAAGAATGCTTATATTAGCCCTTAAAGCTTCGTTTCAAAACCAACGAATAAATTATTCCTGGCTTAGAAGTAACGGTATTAGAATAGATTAATTTTACTGCTTTAGCAATATAATCAGACCCGATCTTAGGATGGGAATTGGAGGGGAAGCGGGGGGTGCGGTTGCTTATAATAAATCAAATAAGTTATGGGTCACAACTTAAAATAATTTATATGTGGCCTATCTTTAAATACCAAGGCACACAGAAAGTGTCGATGGGACACTGGCTGGTTTTCATGACAATTAAAACTATGACTATTTATTGCAAAAAACATGTAGGCCTGGGGCCCACTGATTCTATAAAGGTCTTTCATCTTGTATTACGAGTATAATTAAAATTAGAATTATAAATTATGAACAGTGAACACATTTTATGAAAGTTTTGAGGTGCGGTACCTTAAAAATTACCATGTTGATCAGAAAGGGCAAGCCAAAGGGCAGTTAGTCAGTTGCTGTGGGATCAATACAAAATCAAGAAATCCGCAGGCGCTGAAGGTAAATAATTGAATATGTTAAACAAATACGAGGCAGATTTTAATACTAGCAGCTCAAAATACTGTGAGTATTTTTGAAAAACTGCTGTAAACTAATGTACTTTGAACCTACAGCGCGTTAAAATCAAATGTTGATTTATTCTTACGATACAATACCTGTTTTGTAAGAATTACATTCTGATCGGTCATCACAAAACAAGCAATGTACCTACTCGTACAAGAAGTAGCGTCTGAATTTAAAACAGCGTGAGTACTGATATTCCTCTCTCTAGAGAGCGGTCGCCAAGAACAAGGTGGTGATGATGTAACGGCTTTCGATAAAACCTGAAAGTCCATCGCACACATTAGAGACCAATGGTGGACTAGAAGGGAAGCATTTGGCCAGCTGAGGGATAAGTTTGTATAAACAAGAGTACATCATAGATCATAGCGCATTCATTGTATGGCATACGGAGCAAAAAGATCGGTAGTAAAAAGTACCTACGAAACCAGTCTTTGCCTTTACTGATGTATGCTTATACTCGTAATAGCATACTCGACTTGTATCAGCCTACAAACGTTTTGCCCTTTTGCGCAGCAAACTCCACAATAATATTGTCTTTTGTTTTCCTCGTCAGCAAGAATTCAAGGCGCATTGTATCTTTTGTCTCGATGAGCAAATTATGCGTGTGAGTGAGTACAGAAGAAGAACTCTTGTGCAAATTAATAAACAACCTCTCTTCGATCAAATTGACGACATGCGTAGAGTATTTGGTGATACATATTTGTATGTTACTTGAAAATTTTGGATTTGATTTCCAGCGCAGATAAATTGCTTGCACTCATTTTCACAGATATTTCCCTGCAGTTCTTGTAATAGTTCCCGGCAAACAACTTGAACACCGATTGATATACCCTTCTCGCTCTCTCGCATTGGCGGGAGAATACACAAGAGCGAGAAGGGTATATCAATCGGTGTTCAAGTTGTTTGCCAGGAACTATACGTTTTGTTTATATATTAGTGAATAGGCAGCCTGCCGATCTCCCAATCACAATTGTGACGTCACATACGCAAATATATTTGATCTTTCTATAAATGATGGTCATCGTCGCATTTATCTTTAAAACTGATCTTGAATTAATTAATTTTAATTTTTGTAATCAATATAGACGTAAAGAGCATTATTAATACAAACAACTTATAAAGACATTTTTGAAACAAAAATAAAACTTTGCAACTACCTATAGAACTAGACAAAAGAAGAGATAGACAATGGACAAACAAAACAAATATTATATAGCATGTTGCAGAATGACGAAATAGTTAAAGGGAATATAAGAAAGAAGAGCTCAATCCACGATACTGAAGCGAGGAAAAAAATCCTTTTAACTTAGTCATAAATATTTAATCAGCTGATTTCTCAATTTGAATGGCAGATTAAAAGCCGTTGACGTACTGTTCTGATTGAGCAAATGTGCACGAGGGGTCTATCTGTATTGTTTTTATTTTGCGGCTAGAAGTGTTGAGTAGCGTAAATATGAGGCCAGCATTAAGTTCATTTACCTGTAAGTTTCACAACGGCACACTGAACTGCGGCACAAAGGAGAAAAACTAAAAACATGCATCATTCATTTTTGCATGTTTATATTGATTTATTTTATTTGTTTTCGGGGGGACCCAAAAGCTATTAAAATAGGTACAAAACAAATTTTTTTATGGATATCGGTCAATAAAAGGATCCAAGGACAGCAATAGAACAAAATCTATTACACAGAGCACATATTATAAACTAGCTGTGCCCGCGACTTCGTTCGCGTGGTTGTCGGAACGTAATGTTATATAGCCTAAAGCCTTCCTCTATAAATGGACTACCCAACAAAAAAAGAATTTTTCAAATCGGACCATTAGTTCCCGAGATTAGCGCGTACAAACAAACAAACAAACTCTTCCGCTTTATAATATTAGTATAGATTATAATGATGTATAGATTTCATATTCAATGAGCAGTGAGTTATGAGAAATTAATAAATATTTATGGACAAATCACACTGAGTTAGCCCCAAAGTAAGTTTTTTAAAACTTGTTTTGTGGGATACTAACTCAACGATACTAATTTTATAATAATATATATAGACACCCAAGACCCAGGACAATTTGAAAAGGCCATTTTCCACCTTGCCCTGGCTGGGGATCGAACCTAGAAACCCCGGTTTGGCGGACTAGCGTGTTGACCATTACACCACGGAGGTCGTCAATGAAAATGTAGAACAAATGGAAAAGTTCAAGGTAAGTACCTCGACGATCTCTCGACGACCACTCGGAGGTTCTGGATTTGATCCCCAGCCAGGGCAAGTTGGAAAATGGCCCTTTTCAAATGGTCCAGGATCTTGGGTGTTTATCTAAGTACCTATGTCTAGTTATTATAAAATATAATTCTTCTTCTTCGTCTAAGCGCGTTCCCGGTTGCATCCTCAGCTATGCTGCTTCGAAGCCCGGGGTGCGCTTTCCCGATTTTTCTTCTCCAAATATAACATGCATATCAATGGTCACCCATGGATGCCAAAGACCTTGCAAAATGGAGAAGAAACAGCCGGAACAGTTTAAATGATTTAGCTATAGTTTTACGACCGGCCACCTGCATGACGTCAACCCTCTTTGGGAATGTATTTGTGCAAGAAGTTTTACAACCGGCCGCCGCCCGACGTTAACCCTCCTTGGGAATGCAATTGTAGCACGAGATTTTTCTTAGTCCTTTAGTCGCCTCTTACGACATCCACAGGAAGAGATGGAGTGGTCTTATTCTAACCCGGAACAGGAACCACACGGGTATCATAAAATATACTATTATTATATTATACTAGCTGATGCCCGCGACTTCGTCCGCGTGAATTTCAGTTTTATTGTGCGTGCACATACACATTGGCGTATTTAAAAAAATTGTTACTTAGTGCGTAATTTACAGTCCGAGATTTTTAATGCGATTCGGCACATAGATTACTCGTATGTTATACATATATTTATACACGACGACAAAATTAAAATAAAATTCATAGTTTTATTTTTGCTTGGTCTCATACCTATATAGATTACATTACTTATTCACCTGCAAGCAGGCAACGTACAACAGCCTGTGGGAAAAACATTTAGACTTAGATCGACCTGGGACATTTTAAGGCCGTATCTGAATTTTCCGGGGTCCAGTGCTGGACTTTTAAATGGGGCCATCAATGTCCCATTCCCATAGCTGCTTATTTCCCGACCCGCCCCCATTTAAAATAAATCATTTTAAAGAAAATTTTAAAATTTTGCTACTACCAAGTCCTAGATAACCCTTCAAAGTATTTTATGAACTACTGTTTACAGTTTAAAGTAAGAATTTTAAGCTTTACTACGCACATTTGCGAAAAACGGCCACTTTTGGCTAATGTGCGTAGTAAAGCTTAACGTTGTCATTATAAAGTGTAAACAGTAGTTTACAAAATAGTTTGAAGGGTTATCTAGGACTTGGTAGTAGCAAAATTTTAAATTATGTCTTCATTTTCTTTAAAATGATTTATTTTAAATGGGGGCGGGTCGGGAAATAAGCAGCTATGGGAATGGGACATTGATGGCCCCATTTAAGACTTTTAAAATTTTTCATTCTATTTGGATGGGGCGCCATTTAGAGATAACAAACAACATAGTAACAAACAAAAAGGTGCTAGGGCCACCACTGCCTAAAAAGATAACCCTGTTATTTGTTTAGTCTAATATAGATTATATCGAAGGTTATCACTTATTGGTATGTAATGAATTGGTAAAAACATTAGTAAACTTGAAAACTCGAGATTGACTTAGACATTATGACGTATTTGTTATTTGTAGCAGGCATACTAAATACTTAAAATTAGGGTCACCTCAAAACGCCACAGTAATAAATAAAGCACAACCAAATCAAACGTACCTTCCAAAAATAAATACTGTCTGGGTTTCACGGCGCGCATTTTGACCCAATTTTGACGTGACAACGTCTTAAATTAGGCTGCGGCTGGGAGTCACTTATGAAAAAGTGTAACGCTCGGTAACGTTACGATGAGTCACCGAACGAGAGAGAGGCCCGCCGAATGCCTTGCGTCTCTCTCCCACTCAACTATGATCGGTCTGCCGCGCGCGTTGTCACGTAAAATCTTCGCCCGTAAAACCGACTTTACAGGCAACCATTTTTTTCCATCGAAAATGTTTTAGGTTATCATACTCGAGTCACAGTTAACACTGAGCCAAACTGGCATGCAAACCACATGGAAACCAACTAATAGCGTTGTAATAAAAATTAAACGCATCGAGACCCGATAAATACATTTTATCGCTATCGCGGTACTCGTAAGCTTATTGTTGCGAGATAAAAACTAAACGAAACCGAAGAAATTTAATAAAAAAAGCGGCCAAGTGCGAGTCGGACTCACCCCGGAAAGGTTCCGTAGCAGCAAGTAACATAATAATATATAAGTTCTGAAGGTAAATCGTGGTTTACGATTTGAGGCGTATTAAAAAAAACTACTTACTAGATCCCGTTCAAACCAATTTTCGGTGGAAGTTTGCATGGTAATGTACATCATATATTTTTTTTAGTTTTATCATTCTCTTATTTTAGAAGTTACAGGGGGGGGGGGGGCACATTTTACCACTTTGGAAGTGTCTCTCGCGCAAACTATTCAGTTTAGAAAAAAAATATATAAGAAACCTCAATATCATTTTTAAAGACCTATTCATAGATACCCCACAAGTATGGGTTTGATAAAAAGAAAGGTTCAGTTCTAAGTTTGGGGAACCCCCAAAATTTATTGTTTTTTTTTTCTACTTTTGTGTGATAATCTTACCATGTTTCAAAAGTATAGTTCTTATAGTTTCGAAAAAAAGTGGCTGTGACATATGGACAAACAGACAGACAGACACGACTAATCCATAAGGGTTCCATTTTTTGCCGTTTGGCTACGGGACCCAAAAAAGAAAAATTTTAAGTTGTTATAGGTACATTGTAGGTTAGGTATGTTTGTTTGTTTCTCGTGTGTGTAAGTGGTGCACACACACTGGTATCTGATTTTTCAAGCTGCCTAATCTCACATAGTTTGACGACTACTACGAGTACACAATGATGACAACCGCAACTAGATAAGTTTTAATGCCACTTGTGATCCCCCATCCAAGTGAGGAGCACGCCCCCTAGTAATGCGTTCTACCACCAGGCCGCCAAACTTTAATAAATTAGTATACTTCGATATTCCCATTAAAAAAATTGGTTGTCTGTAAAGTCGGTTTACGGCTGAGATAAGGGTTACGGACGTTAGTTTGACGTGACAACGTCAAACATTCCGAACTGAGCTGATCGCTCGAGCCGATCATGCCTCTCTTTCGTTCGTGTCGCGCTTTCGCTTGCGGAACGGAGAATGACATCTTTTCGTGCATGCAGCCCGTATCGAGTTATTAGACGTTGTCACGTCAAAAGTTAAATAAACTTAATTACGAGCATACAACTAGGTATACACGCTATTCTCTCATACCTTACACAATCACGGCAAAATATTTCCTCAAAAATACAAAAATACAGTAATTGGAATACGAGTATATGGAATACAGAACGTGCAAAATAAACATAAACATAAGTAGATGTTTCGCTTTTTATTCTTCGTTTTACGGGTTGTACATTTGCCACGAAGTCAGTACGACACGGAAAGAAATGAGGATGTATAAATTTGCCACAATTCTATTTTTATAATGTAAATTGGTCATCCTGTGACGAACTTACACATATTTTTTAATGCATGGAGTGTACAAAAATGTGGCGAATGTACATCAACCCAAACGGGTATTACGAGTTTTGTGCCAAAATAATAAAATCTGAATTAACCGTAGTACGTATGCCAATTAGCGCTTTTATTAACCAATTTCTGCATTCGTTGCGAAACCCTGGCGAAATGAAAAAAGTCTAAAACACGTACTTTTCATAACTTTACTGTAATACGATATTGTTTTTTACATTTAATTAGTAATTTTATAAAGCAAAAGATTGTTCTTATTCAACGACGACGCAGAATAATTAATTTATACAATGGAAATGACAACATTATTGATCTTAATCATCACAAAACGTCTTCTTGGTCGCCATAAAATTATCATTAGCCATTAAATCTTCTTATTTATTGACATTGGAAGGCATTGGAAGACGACCTGGATATTTTGTTCTCCTTTATTAGGGTACTTAGGTTATTATGGTAGAATACAGGCAAATAGCTATTATGTAAAACTAGATAAAACACCACATAACACTGTTTTGTCCCATTTAATTGTAGCTATCTCCATAAACTTCACTTAGTCGCTTGCTAACTGTTATACGCCTAGTAATTTCGACAGTTTAAAAGCAAAACCATATGAAAACATGGTAAACATAATAAAAAAAGGCACTGATTTAAAGAGGCAGTTGTAAATAGCAGTTTTGGTAAGTTAAAAATTATATGGCATGTCTAATAACTAGTTCAGCAGTTAAAACTAAGCAGTAAAGTAAACAAAAATGAGTAATAAAAAATTATGAACTGGATCAGTGAAAATATAATTGAGCAGGAAAATAATTAAATGGGCGGTAAAAAAAATTGAACGAGCGGTTCCATTTTTTTCCCTAACCCAGTAAAATGGATAAAACCGACCTAGTGTGTTGGTCGCAGTTCTAACCTAACCTATAGGTTTTCCCTAACCTAGTAAATTGAATAGAACTAGTAATATGATAAAATAACCGACTAATTGATTTTTCATTACTGTTCATGTTTTACTGTCGCAATAATTATTCAACTGCCATTAAATTTAATAACTGCTCAATATGTTTTCCAACTGCTCATAATAACATCTCGAATATTTAAATAGGACAGCTCAAACAATTTGTTCCCATAAAAAAATGCCTTGGTGTCTGTTACAATACAGTAAGAATAATTTAATAAACACGGCAAGGTGTAAAGAAATAACTTTCCATCGCATCGGTAAGTAACCTGATTTCATTGTTTGAAAATAAAATACGTGTAATAACTTTCACGCCGACATAAATTATATTCAAAAATAGAACAGGGGCCAATGTTTAAGTTTGGTGGTCTATATATTCTATGTCAATAAATACAGGATTGTTTTTTTTACAGTGCGATATTTTTTACAGCGTGATGCTGATTAAATAGCGCATGGAAAGGAAAACGAAACACGGAAAAAATGTTTGTTCTGGTTCTGCCATACTAAAAGTGATCAACCGATCATGGGTATGAAACGGTCGCCGCTTTTCTTTTTGTTTTTCGCCATCTCTTTCTTTTGGAACGGAATTAGTATCATGGAGTGAACTTGCTGTCATTTGCACACTTGGAAAAAATCTGTATGTGGCTGTTACAGAACGGCGAAATACTCCTGTAGATCTTGCACAAACCGTGATATTACTTTTTTATATGTATAGCAAATTTAAGAACAACGTTCTTTTCGATGGAGTAGTTTCCATGTCTCGCTCCTCAACCATCTTTTTGACCTCCATATCTTTTTGATCTTTTTGACAATAGGACGTCAACTTTTTACTTTACTTGGTCTATAATGCTCTTGGTCTATAAAAGTCGAAGCAAGAAGGGGGAAGGAAAGACTCCCTTCCCCCTTCTTGCTTCGACTTTTCCTTCTATAACAATACAATACAATAAAATACCCTACCCTTTATTGTACAAAAGTAAAATACAGGAGATAGTTATCTAAAAACACTAGGAAATGCGCAAAAGGCGGGTTTATCGCTAAGCAATTTCTTCTAGGCAACCTCAAATAGAAAAAGTGATGGGAAATTAGGTAGTGCGGGATGGTCAATGTAATAAAGATATTTATATACAATAATTATAATAAGCATACATATACATCATACTTAAATACATACAAGTCACAAATAAAATATAACAGGACAAGATGAAGAAACTAAGTGGAAACATGGGAAGGAGATTTACCTTTCATAGGGATAGAAAATGAGATTTTACTTGGGATATTATTTTTTTACCCGTCTGCGGCAAAACTCAAAAGGAGGGTTATGTGTTTGCCTTGTATTTATGTATGTAGAGTCGGGCTCTATATTCATTCGTAACTACTAAACAGCTAAACACATTTTACTAAATTACACGTTTTTAGATTCGTCTTAACCACTAGCCATAGGCTATATAAAATTGTTGGAAATCAGTATGATGAATTTTTGGCGCCAAATTGCGCGGCATGAAAAATCTCTTCTTTTAAAACCTATCGAGTGGGGACTCGATAGGTTTTAAAAGAAAAGATTTTTGAATTTATCAATTAAAAGGATTTTATTCAAGGATATATTCTTACAACTTATTTGTTTAAATTAAATTTCGAATGAGAAATGTTAAAAAATCAACATATGACATCGCTGCGCCGAGCGCATTCCCGATTGTGTCCTAGGCATAGGTAAGTACTGCTGTTGTATCACGCAGTCGGTTTTTTGTTTTTTTTAATAATAACAAGTGTTAATAAATTGATCGTGTCGTATAAAAACATCTTTTCTCAAATAATGTCGATTGTATTTAAATCAGACATCCTGGTGGCACGGAAGTGCCTTCGCCAAGACGAGACAACGGAACTGACGGGCACTACCTACCTTTTCTCGAAACGTTTGGTCTCTTTAGTCTCTCTCTCCATAGTCCCTGCCTACCCCAGTGGGAAACAGGCGTGATATGTATGTATGTATGTTTGGTATATTTTTAGTAAATGAATTTTTGTACCTTTATAGTATTTTTATATATCACAAGATAAGCATTTTTTAGGGTTCCGTACAAAAAATTAAAAAACGGAACCCTTATAGGATCACTCGTGCGTCTGTCCGTCCGTCTGTCACAGCCAATTTGCTCCGTATCTATTGGACCAAATCAGGTGAAATTCGGTAGAATGTTGTAATCCTATGACCCAAACACATATGTGCAAAGTAAATAAATATTTTTTTTAAATGAGGGTCATTTTTATGTGACAAATTAGGAAAATAAAAAAAAAGTTTTGCAAAGCTTACTGTGTCACATATCAAATGAAAGGGCTCGTTATGGGGATCTCAAATATATTTTTATTATTGTAAAATGAATAGTTTTGATTTTATTCATGAAAGAAGACGAAAATTGACCATACCCCCCCTGATCTCCGAAACTACTGAGCCTAAAATTTTGAAAAAAATACAAAATATATTTCATTGCTTGTAGATTGCAGGAAAACTCTAAGAATTCAATCAAGTGTACGGAACCCTCTCCACGCGAGTTTAACTCGCACTTGGCCGGTTTATTTTTGTTTAATGTACTGTCGACGTAAGCTGACCGGCAACAAAGACCGGAGATGCTTAACATTCGTAAGCGCATTTTTCAAGCTGCCTAAAGGAATATGACATAGATGCTTAAGGTGGTACTGGAGGCGCGGGCGAACTCCACAGCGAGTTGCCTACCGACGCGCTTCGTCGTGTTGCTATTTCGTCGAGAAAGAGAAAGGGCGCTAAAAAATGTAGCTCCGTCCCGACCCCCGCATGTGAGAGCTACACCCCCGCGTACGACAAAGAGAGTGCACTGAACGCCAGCGAAACGGGCCGTTATAGGCCATGAATCGAAAGGTTTTCGTAGTTTTCGTTTATTTCGATAAATACGATACATACCCAAATAAAACTAAATTATTTGGAATTTAGAGTCTTCACTCTAGTCGTATAATTAGTTTCCATAAGGATCGAAAATATAATTATAAGTGTAATAGGCGTCTAAATATTACTCGATTTCGTCGATAAAAAAGGCAAATTTTAATTTGCTATAACTTTTTTTTTTGTTTATTATTTTCGAACCAAAACTAATTACAGATCTAGATATTTATCATCTTAATGCTTGTAAAAAATTTGAATACGATGAGTTTTATGGTTTCGAAATTAAAACGAAAGTACGTTTGTATGGGATTTCGTCCCTCCAGTTAAACCTTAACGTGCCATCAGGAGCTCGAGAAATGTTGATGTCACTTTGGTCACCCATCCAAGTGCGGACCACACTAGATGTTGCTAAACTTGCGAAAGTGCTAGTAATGCGTTCTACCAACGGGCCGCCGAGCTCCATACATAACAAGAATTTTAATAAATTAGTATACATCGACTTTCCGATTAAAAAGATACTCGTAAATAAACTTAATTTCGGAGTAATAGCCGGTGGGGTAAGGCATGATGTCGGCCTCGGACGGGTGAAAGAAGCATATGTCACGTCCCGAAAGGGTTGATGATAAAGTCAAAGTCGCGGATCGCACCTGGATGAGAGCAGCATAGGACCATATATAGTCAATGTTACGGATCGCACCTGGTCGATGAACAGACGCCTATAAGGGCTCAAATGATGACGATCAAACCTAATTTAAAAAAATATATTACGAAGGAACTCTCCTGTTAAAACAACACGAAGGCTTGTCGTGACTACAAATAACTTCAAAAGAAATTGATTGATACTCACTGAGACCGTACCTTCGTTTTCATACAAAGGGTTGTGTTTCCGAGAACATCTACAATTCAAAGAGAAGTATGTACGTACAAAAAATATTCTACACGAAAAATATACAAATGTTATGTAGGATTAAGATTATTCGTTTAGTTAGACTTAATACCAAGCTTATATTACACACTCAGATTACTCAGAAACGTAATAAATATGTACATAAATACATACTTACATTTTTATAAAAGAAGAGTTACGATTTTATCGGTTTTGAACGTTTCATTTTCGGGATGAACCCCAAAAAGAACCTTCCGCGTCAAAGCCACAACAATTTCCCTAATCAGCTTAATCTTCAATTAGTTCGCCTTTGTTCCGTTTAGGTAGGATAATGTGGGTTAAAATAATGCAACGTCGTTTTAAGGTCGTACCTGAATTTTCCGAGGTCCAGGGCTGCCCCCATTTAAAATAAATCATTTAAAGAAAACGGAGACATCATTTAAAATTTTGCTACTACCAAGTCCTAGATTACCCTTCAAACTATTTTTGTGAACTACTGTTTACAGTTGAAAGTGAGAACATTAGGCTTTACTACACACATTTGCGAAAAACGGCCTTAAGGCCGTACCTGAATTTTCCGTGGTCCGTCCCATCCCATGTTTACACAACTATTCATGTCGATATATGTAAATACTTTGAAATATGCTACAGCGCGGTTTACCGGGAATCCGGGAAAGGGCATTTTCTATTTTGAACGACGCGACGGGCTTAAATTGAACGATCGACGTCCGAGCACGGAAGTTGAATGCAAAATATGACTTACCCAAATCGGAAAGATTGACCTTCTCCAAGAACGGGTCTGCTACCGGTAACTGAAACAAACGATTGAATATTATATTCATTTTACAAATTCTGTAACGAGCTAAAACATAACAAGTAAGGTACGTTTCAGACCAACCGGCACGCTCGTTATAGGAGAGTAAACATTGTCACTTGTCAGCCACAAAGCTCGCATCGGGATTCGGCCCGGACCGGACAACATTTCACAATGCGGTAAAGGAAATTGAATGTGTAAACCAAAAGTACAGTTTGAAATCCGGTCGTCTATCCGTTCAAAGCGAAAGTAATTTTTTTTAAATCAATTTAACATAAATGTATCACTTATTGAACGCCTTTATTTTTAAATTATTTTTAGTGCAAAAGCTACAAAATACTAGCGTTTCGGAACGACCACTGCTGAGAAGTTACGGCGAAAGAAACCCAGTTCAGTATAGGTCTCTACCCAGGCTGATGGGCTTCATTGCATTACAGATTTACACGTATTCTTACATTATATTTTGCATTATACAATGAGGTTTGAGGTTTGTCGAGGGATTTTTAAAGAAAAACATGACTGATGAATCTCCGTTTAATATAATCAATCATAAAATATAATAAACACTCTTAAATAGTCTAGGCATATAAGAAAAAGCATTAGCAAATTTTTCAGTAATAGTGCTTTATTCGATATTTATGCAAAATTTATTCTTTTGCGTTTTTTAATATTTTTACTTTGAGTGACAAATCTTCTAAAAATTGAAATAGTCCTAAATAAACAGTATCAAATTTACCACCAGTTTCATTTTTAACAAGTAGCTGGTCGCCTTTAAAGTCACAGGTTTTGTATATGTATCATAAACACATTTCCTTTGTTGCTTACTTTTTACCAAATAACACTTTGCAATCACTGACACACTCTATAATCTTATTATTTTCATTAGCTTTTTTAATATAAATTGCATTTATTCTATTTGATTTACACAATTTCCCACAAAGACGTCTCGCGCCAAATACGAGTGTGATCTAGAATTTTAGTTAATATTTATAAAAATAATAATAACCCACAACATCACTAAGACTATAACTGAGAAAATAAATAAATACACAGAATTAAAAGAAGAGATACAAAGACTTTGGAAACAAGAAAAGGTTTATATAGTGCCGATAGTGTTATCAACAACAAGAGTGATACCAAAATACCTTCACCATAGCCTGGAACTCCTACAGCTACAACCGCAACTTTACATAAACTTACAAAAAGCCTCCATCCTGAACACCTGCCGCATTGTAAGAAAATTCATGCAAATCGATGAACTTGACCAAAATCCAAGTCCTCCAATCCCTCTCAGTAATCCATAAATAAAACATCCTTTATTTAATACTAACTTGGTGAAGGCCCGTAAATTGTTAAAAAAAAATCAGCGCAAAGCTGAGAAAATGAACAACATAAAGAATAATAATACACTTTATTGCACCAAAACACTTAAAAAATTCTATACAAAAAAGAAATCAAAGGTGTACAATAGGCGGCCTTATCGCCAATTATTATTATTATCAATTAATATTAATAATTGATTTTGACTGCACATAGATAAAACTTTCTGTTTGTAAAGTTCATACTTTATGTTTTTATTATTAGTAGTCAGCTCAACTTTTAAATTTATCATCGCAAATTCTTTCATTCAACTTTCGAAAATCAATCACTACACGATTGACTACACGCCAATTTTTCTCGCCTGAAGAATCATTTTTCATATGCACCAGAAGCAATGGACTCGACCACTCGCTATTTGCTCTCGTCTATAATATCATCTTTCAACATTTGTTTTATCTGTCTATCTATTTCTGTTTTTTGAGATTTTTGAAGACGATAGGGTTTTGTATAGGTATGTCGGTGTGGTGTATTGTTTGTTTATATAAATTGGAAACGCCTAATTTAACTCCTGAAATACGTCTGAATACTTTGCACAAATATTCTCAATACTGACTTGCTCCTTATATTTAAATTATTTAATTTTAAAGTAGAAAACAATTTTTTCACTCTTTCTGCGTTACTTTTTCACTATTAAATGAACTTACTGAAAAATTATCTAATATCTCAAAACTAAAAAAACTTAACTACATGTCATGTTCTTTGGTATTCAGTAATTTTACAGGCGTCCTACCAACCTTTTATAGGAGATACTAGCACTACTCCACAATCATTTTTTATTTTTGTATAAAATAATGAATTGACTCGGATCTTGCGGGTAAAGTAGGTAATAAAATTGTTGTTTCCTAATAAACCCATTTGCAATGGAAGAGTAATATATTATTTTTATTGGTTTGCAAGGTTAAAGGTTAAAGTACTACGAGTACCTACAAAATCAATAATACATTGAATTTAACTCAAAAAGTCTTGTCCCAATATACCATCCGACTCCGTTCGACAAGGTAAATTTTCAAACTTCAAACTATTTTATCAACTACTGTTAAAGTGAGAACGTTAAGCTTTTCTTAGTAGCCGTTTTCCGTAAAAATGCCAAAATTCCGCTAGAATTGCCTCACAAACCAACAAAATACATATTATCATCAGGATGTATGTACTCACCCCTGCGTGGTACTTAATATCTGATACCATTGCCTCGTTGTTGCCGGCCGCGTTTCGGGCAATTATAACTTTGCTACTTTTACTGGATTGCGACGAACCCATTTTGAATATTATACAAATAATAACTTTCCACAAAATGTACCAAGGAACACCACCGAACCTTCCACTTTAGAGAGTTATAATCACACATTATTATTCAGTTCTAATAATTGTGCACAAATCACTCACTGTTTATAAGTCACTGTCTATATACGAGGAAAGGAATGCGTTATTCGATCAAAACTAGCGCGAACTGGCCGGGTCGCCATATAAGGTGTGGCGAATTTTGTTTCTTATAGAAACACCGGACTTGATGAATCTCCGTTTTATAAATCAATCATAAAATATAGTTAACACTCTTAAATACTAGTTTAGTCCTACAACTTAATACTTTATAAAATTTACAGCTTTCTGTGGTAGCCGCTACGGTAGCCGTATGGTTCCCGGCAGACAGGCTGAGTAGAATAGGACCACTCCAAATCTCCCCGTGGATGTCGTAGAAGGCGACTTAGGAAACATAAGCTAAACAAAGCTTAAGGCGCTGTATCCCTCAACCTTTCGGTATTTGAGGGGAGTGCAGTGCGATATAGTACGTACTCGTAATGAAATAAGGTTGAAAGTGGCGATACCGTTACCAGTTTCTTTTTCAGTTTTAGTTAAAAATTCAATAAATATAACCAAATATTTAATTTTTTTAGGTATCCCTCTAGCTCATTATGTTATTTTGTAGACGTAAAAACTTGGAAGTTGTCGCTGAAAATATCAAGTAATTCGGGACGAAACTTTTTCTGGATATTATATAGCTTTTTTGCTATTTTATTTTGCTGGGTTTTAAATATATATTTGTTTATATTTTGATGTAATCATTTATTTTGATCTTTGAACTGTACTTCATATTTTATCATGCTAATTCCATGAAAAATAAAGCTAACTGCGCGACGAGAAAATAGACTTTTACGGTATTCCTCTGATGCACAGTCACTCCAACCCGTCTGGCCAGCGTGGAGAGTGTAGGCTAAATTTGGTAGTTCAGAGAGAGTCGTACTCCTGCAGTGGAAACTAAAAAAGACCTGATGATGATGTTCGGCTCCGTACGGCTCCAAACGGATCAGACGGCAGCCGATCGCATGCCGTCGGATCCGCTCGGAGCCGTACGGCACGGCCGTCGCGGAATACAAATGGAGATTTGCATCTCAGACTAGGCTTGTTTCACACGTATCACGACCACAGGACATCCTCTTAGGGTCAGTTCACACCAAGACCTTCTTTATCGCATCTTCCGACTTAAGATACGATTCAGATTAACCGGCTCGCAGCAGTCGGAATGGATGCGTATTGTCCGTACGCATCCGCTGCGGCTCCTCGTACGCATCCATCCGGTAAGTGAGGGGTAAGTGTAAGGTTGCCGCGGCTTACATACTCCACTCCAAGCGCCCAGAAATAAATGTAGGTATGTAAATAGTGTACTATAAAACTTTAATACAATTTTTACTCAGTCAGCGGTTGTGAGTGTGGAAGAACAACATATAAAATAATTAATTAAGGCGACATGGGTTCACAATTTGCAATAATGTGCGTGTTTTTGAAAAATCACTGTTATTAAACTACTACAGTTTAATTCTCAAAAAATTTAGATAAAAATCTTAAGGATTTTCTACAGACAGCCACAATAGCCAAAACACGATTGAGCATTTTTGGCTTGATAGAAAAAAATCACAAACATACTCGTACCTCTAAATTTGCCTAAATTTGCCTTTATAATACGTATTACTATTTTATACAATCACCCTTTTTTACGAAAATAAAAATGACGAATACAAAAAATGTACCTTCTAAATATCTATCCGTTTTGGCTAAATAAAACACTGCGAAATATCGCCGAGCACCGCTCCGACCCTTCCTTCGCTCTCGACGAATATTTCACTGTGTTTTTTTTTGTATTATATTTATAATTTTTTCTGTAGCCAAAACAGATAGATATTTAGATAATACATTTTTTGGTATTATTTTCGTATAAAATGATAAAAAGGAATAAACTGTAGTAGTTTAATCACAGTGATTTTTCAAAAACACGCACAGTTTTGCAAATTGTGAACCCACGCCACCTTAACACACAATATAAATTTAATTAGGCGTGTGGTGTGTAGAATAGGACCATTCCAAGTGTTTCCGTGGATGTCGTAGAAGGCGACTTAGGAAATACAAGCTAAATAAAGTTTATAAACATCAATGAGGCCAGCGTTGAAGAGTGTAGGCCAAATCCTCTTACTACTTTGGCTAAGTTAAGCTCTGGTTAGTACAGAGAGGGTCGTGCTCCTGCAGTGGAGATTAAAAAAAGACCTGACGATAATGAAGATATATTTAATAATAAATTCACTTGTCAAAGGAAGGAAACTTTATTATTGTGTCTTCCAACGTTTTTCGACGAGTCTCTGCAGCTCTAAACGGCAGATGTTGACAAATTCTGACAATAAGTAACGATCTTGAATGGAGATAATTTCGCCTTAGATTAACTAAGAAAGTCATACAGCTGTGTCTAAGGCTTGTTTCACACGTACCAAAACCACACCACGACAACAACACGTGGTCAGGCGATATTTTGAAATTAAATGAATATTACCTCTATAGACCTAATTTTGCCGTAACGACCACATTCAAGAAATTGCAAGAACCTGCAGCGACACTTTCACACGTAACCACTGCTTGACTACATTTTTTGGTATTATTTTCGTAAAAAAGGGTGATTGTATAAAATAGTAATACGTATTATAAAGGCAAATTTAGAGTTATGTTTGTGATTTTTTTCTATCAAGCCAAAAATGCTCAATCGTGTTTTGGCTATTGTGGCTGTCTGTAGAAAATTCTTAAGATTTTTATGTAATTTTTTTGAGAATTAAACTGTAGTAGTTTAATAACAGTGATTTTTCAAAAACACGCACAGTATTGCAAATTGTGAACCCACGTCGCCTTAATTACGTTAAAATTAATTATTTTATATGTTGTTCTTCCACACTAACAACCGCTGACTGAGTAAAAATTGTATTAAAGTTTTATAGTACACTATTTACACACCTACATTTATTTCTAGGCGCTTGGAGTGAGTATGTAAGCCGCGGCAACCTTACACTTACCCCTCACTTACCGAATGGATGCGTACGAGGTGCCGCAGCGGATGCGTACGGACAATACGCATCCATTCCGACTCCTGCGAACCGGTTAGTCTGAATCGTACCTTAAGTCGGAAGATGCGATTAAGAAGGGCGGGCGGGCGGCTTAGGGGGATAACGAAATCACTTGGCTAGCTCGAACCTCTTGAACGATTAAGTTAAAATGTAGGAAGTAGGTACCTATAGTAAAAATCTACAACCACTGTAAGATTTTCCAAAATAACCAAGAATATTTATAATGATAAATGTACATTTCTGGTAATTGGTTATCAATGTTGTGAGAGAAAGGAAGACCAAGGACGAGATGGCGAGATGACATCGAAGACAGAGATGGCGAGATGACGTCGAAGACAATCTAAGTATGGCTAGAACGAGAACTAGGAAGCAGAAATGGGCCTCCCATTTCTGCTACTTTGCCATCTTTACACAACAAAAGGACACTTTTATTTATTATAGCCTTCAATTCAGACACCATTATTCTTTGTTATTCGTATAACGTTCTTTTGTTCCATTTTTGTGTGTCCGTTTGCCAGGTGGCAAAGGCCTCCTCCAATCTTCTCCATTCTGGCCTTTCTTTGGCCACTCTACCCCATGTTGTTCCCGCGACTTGTCTAATGTCGTCATCCCACCTTCTTTGTGGTTTACCTCTCTTTCTTTTTCCTTCTCTTGGATACCATTGTGTGACTATTTTACTCCATTTATATTTTCCTCTGATCATGTGTCCCGCCCATTTCCACTTTTGTCTCCTTATTTTCTTTGTTTTCGTTGTCTTCTGGCGACACCAGTTGACCGAGGTTTATGTATTCATCAGCATAGGAGATTTGGGTCTGTTCAACTGTTATAGGATCTTTGTTGCCATTGGTCATGATTTTTGTTTTCTCCGGGTTTAACTTCAAACCGGCCTTCGCACTTTCTGACGCTAGATCATTTATCATCTTGCTTAAATCTTCTGATGTTTTTGCAAATAATACAATATCATTAGCAAAACGTAGGTGCGTTAACATGTGGCCATTGATGTTTATGCCCATGTCCCTCCATTTCAGATTCCTGAAGATCATTTCTAGTACGGCCAGAAAAAGTGCTGGTGAAAGGGGGTCACCCTGCCTCACGCCTTTTTGTATTTGAAACTTACTTCCTTCCTTTTCTGGTCGAATACGAGCCGAACTGTGTCTATAAACATTTTTTATAATTCTAATATATTTATGCTCTATACCCAGTTCCTTTAAGGCTTCCCAGATTTTCGAGTGTATCAGAGAATCAAAGGCTTTACTATAATCAACAAAAGCTATGTAGTATGTAAGCTGGTATTCAGCGTATTTTTCTATAATTAGTCTCACGGTATGGATGTGGTCCAATACCGAGAAGTCCTTGCGGAATCCAGCCTGTTCTATTGGTTGTTGTTCATTTAGTTTCCTTTCTATTCTTTTCAAAATAATCTTTGCAAATACTTTATATATATTAGATATTAGACTAATGGGCCGATAGTTTCCAATATCAAAGTGATTCCTCTTCTTGAATAGAAGGATTATGGTTGATTCAGTCCATTGTTTTGGGATTATTCCTGTGTTGATCACGCTGTTAAAAATATATGTGAGTATAGGTGTCATTGCTTTTTTTGTTTGCTTAAGTATTTCATTACTTATGCCGTCTGACCCTGGAGCTTTATTGTTTTTCTGTGTGTCAATTGCTTTTCCCGTTTCTTCACTAAGGACACTTAGCATGCTCGAAAAAAACGGTCAAGTGCGAGTCAGTCTCGTACATGAAGAGTTCCGTACCTCCGTACAATGTTTTTAAAACGCTGAAAAAATACGTACCTTATTGGTTTTTAAACTATCGCGCTTTGAACACATGATTTATATATATATATATTTAATAACGAGACTTAGCTTAGTAAAAAACAAGACAGACCAACAAGTCCGCAATAGCTGAACACCTTATGGACACCAATTGCAACCACTGGATTGAACTACACCAGCCAAAAGTGTTATCGTCCGATCGTCACTATTATAAAAGGATAATACGAGAAGCTGTTGAAATTAAGAAGCACAAAACTTTCAACAGGGAAGACGGATTTAAATTATCATCTGCCAGGAACCCAGTGATTGCAAAAGTAAAAACGCGTAAGTCAGTGTCCAACAAACAGACAGATACGTAAATATAAAGACAATGTGGGTAGTGACACTAATGACATTATAAAATGTGGGTAGTGTTATTATCAAAAAATCTGCGTTCACCATCAACAAGACGACACCGCTGCTCTCCAGTCAGTCTGCGACCACGAAAGATGTAACTCTTTTTCGAAACGTTAGACAAAACAATAAAAAAGGTTCGTGCTAAGTCCCGTTATATATATATATATAAATACGTACCTTGTATGACGACCCCCTTTAATTTTGAACTTTGTTATATTTATTTGTTGTTATAACGGCCACAGTAATACATAATCGGTCTAGCTACTCGTATTACGGTTCAAGAGATAGAGCCCTGTGACAGACGGATGTATAAACGGACAGACACGGAGTCTCAGTAATAGGGTCCCGTTGGCATCCTTTGAGTACGGAACCCTAAGAACAATGTTGTGTATGAAAATAAATGTTTGTTGGAAAAAATTGTTCAATATAACCGACTGGAACTACCTTCATGATGCAAACCTATAAGGCGGTGATCCCACTGCACCGCGCACCGTCGCGGAGCGCGGGACGGCAGATTTTAACATTGTATGCAAGTATCTCAGTTTTTATAGAAAACACGCCTAGTCCAACCTACTGACAACACGTCAAAGCGCGGGAGCGCGTCCCGCGCGCTGATTCTGTCAGTCTGCGCGGGGGCACGGTGCTAGCCGCACGGTAATACATTGCTCCGCAGTACCGCCCGTATTTTTATGTATAAAGGACAAAGAAAAAAGAACTCTACGGCACTCATTCAAGATGCTTTCTTGAATAAGTTCGGTATCAATTCTCCACGACGATTGACTCTGCCGATCCGCGCACCGCGGCGGGGCGCGTTTCCAGTGGGGGAATCGCCTAACAACTACGCCTGGGAAATATCGATTTATATGGCGTTCTTGCGTCTTATTGCGTTGCAGGGGCAGAGCAACCGAGGCTTTTGATAGGTATTAGAATTTCCACATCCGCTTTAAACTGTTTCTGTAAGATGGAATTTTAATATTAGAGGTATTTCCATTTTAAAGTCATCATTAATTGCGGAAAGAACAATGGATCGAAACAAAATGGTGGATGTATTTATGTAGTTCGTGTTTCCCTTTTTGTTCACGATAAGTTATTAAATTTGTACGTAACATCTGTTGTTAACTCAAACTCAGTCAGAGTTGGTCCCGAAGTGAAAAGTTGTTTGTTCCGTTGTCAACTTGCCCTTAAAGTTCGCCATGATTTAACAAATTAAAAATCAAATATTCATTTATAAAGGGCTTCGCAGACAGTCAGTCAACGTCAGTTTTCATGATGAAAGGCATTTCCATGTAGGCACTAGATCATTTTATGATAGTATAATGAAATTAAATTATCAGACAAAAAACAAAAAAAAATCAACTTTCCCACACAAATCGCCCGGGCGGCTGCACACTTGTATAGAAATGCCGGTAATATTTTTGTGTTTGGGCTGTTATTTTAATTTCATTATACTTTAGTGATCTAGTAATAGCCCGTGGTTCGATTTATCACGGGTATGTCCCTTCCATATTGTATAAAGTTTGATATGACACCGCTGATACATCATACTTACATAAACTACTGCAGGTATCATCATAAATATTGTTTAAAATGTCATTATACACTTATCATCATCCGAGCGTATTCCTGGTTGCATCCTCAGCCGAACGTTTCAGAGCCCGGGGCTAGTATTTATTCTTTGCCCCTACCTAACCTTGGTGATTTAACGAAGTTATTATTTTCACAGAGCGACTGCCGTCTGACCGCCGCAATTAAAAATCCACAACTAATCCTAAGATAAGTTTAATCAAACGCTAGATGGCGTTCGAGACCCACAGATTTACGTGCCTTCGGAAGCACGGAATCATCTTTCTTTCGGACAATCAAGTAATTCAAGCCTGCAATATTAGGCTAACCACACTGGAAACAACTTTTCACAAAGTATGCTTCCCAGTGGGATTTGAACCCACGATCTCCGCGTCACAAGGCAAACGCCATAACTACTGGACCACGGAGGCAGTGAGCCCCTTATACACTATACTGGTCCTAATAAAGATATTTTTAATTTTCATAACACTGGTGACACTGATTAAAAAATATTGGCGCCATGATTGCAATTGATTGTCCATTGCATACATTCGATCATGCTTTTTTATGGATCGAATAAAAAGGGGCACCGACGACGACATCAAACAGTTGATTGAGCGTTCAATCACCATGCATGACTACCACTCACTACACGCCTGATTGGAAATCTGTCTGTTATTGTTAACTTTTTCGCGTGTATAAAATAGCTATTGTATGCAGTTCGTAGATAATAATAAATGTGACTATGGCTTGTCAGTGAAGTGCGTTACCGGCCGCTGCCGTTCTACTGTCAATCGGGCGTAATGGTGGAATAAATCTATACTAATATTATAAAGCGGAAGAGTTTGTTTGTTTGTTTGTTTAAACGCGCTAATCTCAGGAACTAATGGTCCGATTTGAAAAATTCTTTTTTTGTTGGGTAGTCCATTTATAGAGGAAGGCTTTAGGCTATATAACATTACGTTCCGACAACCACGCGAACGAAGTCGCGGGCACAGCTAGTAATAAATAAATAACAACCCGTCGCTTTTCTCAAAAGGCAAAATTACTTATTTACTGCAGAAAAACATTTTTGGCCCATCAGTAAGATTTAAAACAAAGTATTGTCTATAACTTTTTGAGAATTCAAAATTCAACATTATGAGATTCAACCGTTTGAGAATCCAACTTTTAGAAAATTTAAAATTATAAGAATTCAACATTATGTTCCAAAACGGTATTTTTTCTTTTCTCTAAGAAACAAAAAATGAAGATAGAGTATAGTTCATTTAAATTTTGCATGACATCACGGGTTCGTACCATTTTTACATAGCGGTGACGTAACAAGCCTATGAAATTAGGTTTAACTCTCAGAACAATAAAACCAAGTTTAACCCACATCCTGGTAGGCTGAATTCTTGAATACAACTTGCGTAATTCGGAAGACAATGCAATATAATATGTAATAGAGCTGATCTAATTATGGAGCAAGACATTTAAAAACTACAAAACAAATTGCACTTTGCACTTTTTTCGGCTTTGCAAAATGATCCTCAAAAATTATAGCATATAACAATATATATATTGTTTTTCGGCATTTTCGTGTTTTTAAAATCTTTTTTACCGCTTCCTTGGTACGAAAGTGAAACGCTGAAACTTTACGAGAAGAATAGTTTGTGTACTTTGTAGACTTTTTATTAAGGTCTAAAATTAATTATACTTAACCTAATTTACCCTTTTAATTATATACTAAATATACTTAAAAGGGTAAATTCAGTTTATGAACAAATTTATCCAAGGAAAGTATAGCGAAATACGAAATAAAATGGATGTCCCTCCTATATACGAGGACATTCATTTATCAGCTGATCCGAGCTTTCATGGAAAACGAAATAAAATTCATATTTCAGTAAATGTATAAATTAAAAAAAATTGGTTTGTATCATAGTCACTAAATCTGCCCTTCAAATAGTATTAGTAGTATTTTGTTACATCTTGTGACGCCAATGGTACCATTAACCCATTTCCGGTTTAGCTAAAATATCCTTCCGACCACCCCAGTCGGGGTCCCAATCACGGACAATCGATAACGGCCTCGTTTACTCTTTTTGGACCACTCTGATGATGAATTTTCTAAATTCGCCTAAACGAGTATTACAAGTACCTGCATGATATCTATGCCAGACTAGCCTAGACGCTTGGGCAAGAAATATTGCTTAACTGCGCCTGATGTGAATAATCTCAATTTTGCTCCCGCTTCCACGCACACAAATTTACTCTAGCCGAAGCGAGCACAGCGAGCCATGCGGGGTGAAAAGATCACCAGAGGTCAATGAGGCTGGTTTACGCGTTTCTGGTTTTGAGGTTTTTTCGTTTTACAAAAAATATTTAAGAGTTATTTAAAAATAAGACATATGATCCCTGCCTTATGTTTGATACAATTACAATCCAGTTACAAGGGCTAATTTATTGTATTTATTGAATACTTTCCGTTTTATTATAATTCTGATATAGAGTTAGTCCTGAACTTTGCTTTGTTTTTATTTTAAAGTGAGTATTTCGTTAATATTGATAATATTTAAGATCGCTCTAACTACTATCGGGATCATACGGGCTCTTAACGATATTACGAGCATAATGTCAAATGACACAAATACGTAATTGATTTATTTAATTTTATGGATTTATCTCACGTTATGCGGCCTCCACACGACACGACATGGCACACAACCTGCAGTCCAACATGTTGGAGTCGCGGTCGGCTGTTCTCTACACACGTAGCAATTGCGACCACAACTTCGATCACAACAGCTAGGGTTGCCACCCGTACCTTGTAATAAAGTATTGTACGTTATTTCGGGTAATTGTACTCTATACTTTACGAAAAGAATAAAGTAAGGATAAATACCTTATTTCGCATTTGATTTTTCTGAAGTTTTTCTAGCCCAAGCAATAAATTAAACTGTTGTTTTCACAGATATTTTTTTCTGTGATGAATAGCAAATGGTGAGTCGAAAGAAACAAAGCGTCTCTGCTGAACCTTATAAAAAATTCAATTACTTATTTACTTTTAATTAAATATAGACTGTAACTACGAACAATAATTCTCTAGAATCGTAATTAATCCCGAAAAATTACTCCACGCGATATAATATTTTTCATAACATTAGTTATGAAAAAAAAGTAACACGTAAACAAGCTTATTTATTTTAGCGTAGAGTACTGCATAATAGGTAACATCCGCGCGTTGTACCTTACCGCTCGTTGCGTTGACTGCCCCACCCGTCCGACGACGACGCGTGACCTTGTCGCGACCAATCGCATGCATCTTTGTCTATGTGTGCGTTCGAGTGTTTTGTTGTAATTACTGTTCCTTTGTTTGCGTAAATGGAATCAGAATCGAAGCGGTGAATGTAGGAGCGTTAGTATTCTAGAGAATTATATTTCGATGGACTGTAAAATATATGCTGTTCAATTGTTTAACAGTAACAATATAAGATAAAACTTGCGAAAACCAATAAAAAGTATGTTTTTAAATATAATGTAAAAGAAAAATAAATTATACTTTATTCTGGCACTACGAGTATGTACGATTGATCAACAATGTACTTTAATGGCAAAATAAGGTGGCAACCCTAATCACAGCACAAATTCACCCGCCCGACAAACAAATTGAACACCGATTGATGTCCTTTTCGCTCTTGTGTATTCAGCCAATGCGAGAAAGCGAGAAGGGTATATCAATCGGTGTTCTTACCGGACAGTGTCAAGGAATTTAATTTTGACGCCATTTATATATACTCGTAATATTCTTATTCCGAACTAAATATTAAAACTACAATAAGATATTAGTTTGTTAGAATTTGCAGAGATGTCGCACTATATTGTTTCTCATTTTATGTAGATTAAACAAACATAATACATCGATTTTTTATATTGAATTTTAGAAAATATAGACAATTTATTTTTGGTAACTTATAGCTTGAGTTTTATTTAATTATGTTTAGGTTTTTTATGTACCTATTTTATTATTTTTAAATATTGCCTAGTATGGTTGCAGAATAACGTTAATAGGTGGCGCTACTTAAACTAATATAATGTTATATTTAGAACCGGTGGATTCCTCGAATTTTTGAGGAATGATTTTACATTTCCTGTTTTGCTAGGATAGGTCAAAATTGTATAATTACAAAACCAGCAATGTAACGCAATGTCACGGTCAAAATACAACCGTCATGCAATTGTTGGGACACGCCCACAACACGTCTACAATCTGTAGTACAACACCAAGTTGTTAGTGCAGGATGTATGCCAAGTTGTGTCGTGTGTAAGCAGCATTAGTTTTAATAAAATAAGACACAAATACGCTATAGGTAAATGACTAATATGTTACTAACATATGTAAAACTAATTTCTTTGAAAATGACGTAAGCAATAGTTACACTGTTGCGCAAGCTTAACTTATTTATATTAATTTACGTCATTATTTACGTCATAGATCTAGAAATATAGACCCATGGACCACATGGAAAAGCTTAAACCGCTTCCGAACTCAAGAAGGCCGGAGCAGGCATAATTTGGACCGATGGCGTCCCAACTGCAACACAGTGTCAGTGTGGTCACAACGACCAGACTATGTCACACCTTCTCTCCTGTCTATCGTGCCCCACCAGCTGCACTAAGCGTGACCTATATGAGGATACAGACAACGCTGTGAAAGTAGCAACCTTCTGGAGGGGAAAAAAAATTACATTTTATGTACTTAATTTTTTCGATACGGGAAGAAAAGAAGGGATGATACGGGAAGCTTGCTTTCCTAGAAGAATTATATTACGGTATTATTAACTACCTACGTAATTTAGTTTTTGTGATCACAAATTCAATTGCGACCTACGCCCGAGGTTGTTTTACGCTTTCGAAGGCTGCCTGTATCACCTAGTTATTATTTATATTTAAAATTGCTAATTATATTGTAATACTAGGAATCCTTGTTAGCAGAAATCTATATCCGATGTCTAATCATCGATATGGAACGAAGTGCCTGAGTAAACACGGTTCTTTTATAGGATTATTACAATATAAATCAGAGCTAAAAACATCTATTAGGTGTAGAAAATAAATATTAGTAATTGCAAGAAGATAGCAACAAATAAAACGCGCCTCTATAAGACAAAAAATCCAAAAACCCCATTTAGGTTTCAGATACTTATTTAAAAATCAATCCCTCCGCTAGAATTCTTGATATAAGTACTTCAAGGTGTAAAATGAATTAATATTTTTAATAAGTATATAATTTCGGACTGCCTACTTCAACATCTTATATTTCTTCTGTTTTAGTATTAAATAAAATAATAATATTGGCGGCGGGAAGACAAAAACAACTTGCCCTTGGTTCTAAAAACTGGTTAATACAAAATTGTCTATAAGCTGTCAGTCAACGCATGTTTTTCTTTTTGGGTACGTTCGATAAATGTTCGATATTATCAGCCAGTAGTATTTATGAAATCTCTATATGAAAATACATAGGTACATCTTACGTGCCATAGGTAGTCAAACTTCAGGGATAGTCCTAACGAGCGCACCCAATATACTTTACCTATTGCAAAGAACAATTTTCTTATCTAGCTATATCGTCATTTCCTTTCTGCTTCTTAAGAGTTCCTTTCTCAGCTATATCATTTCCTTATTGCTTGTTAAAAGTTCCCGCGCAATATGTTAATGATTTCAATAATTTATTAGTAATTCAAATAAGTGGCAATAGGATTAGCTGAGCGAGATAATGTTATAGTAGAGATTGTATAAAAAAAATAGAAGCCGGATTGGTATTCCATGTATCTTCCTTATTATAAACACGTTATGATAAGGTCAAGGTAGTTAAGGAGGAAGCCTCTATAGTAGTTTTAGGGCAAACAATGTAATCTCAGTCCATCCGTATAACTATTTTTAAGTTTTAAGTTTGTTAGTTGACGTCTTTGGAGAAAACGTACAGTGCAGTTTGTTGCCGCTTCTTCTGCACTTGCGCCTAAGAAGCGGCATAAACTTAGCTGCAAGTAACGATTTGACGTCAATATTTGTGCAAAACAAAGTGACTATTATTAAGAGATATTATAAATATCCTATGATAATAAAGATATTTTGAATTGAATTGAGGGCGTGTTCTGCGTTACTCGAAATTCTCGTATATTCGGTATTAAGGTAAGTATATCCATTCATTATTTTTAATTTAGTTTTAATCTTCCATGCTGGTCTCGTAGAAAATAATACACATAGAATGTACCAGCTGCTTCTTTTCTCGCGCAGATCGTAAAAGCTGATGGAGGAAATGGGCGAAAATCTAAATCATAAATTAGTTTTTTTATTTTCCTAGGATTTGTGGTTAACAAGTTAACAAACAACCCATCACTATTGTGATTCCCTCTTTCCATCTTTACACCCACCGTCACGCTAAGCGTGGCCTTTGGGTCTTTAGACCCTAGACAGAGAGTCTACTCCATCAGTTACACGTGATAATGTATCTCTATTCTTTAATTCAGCACATACAAATATTTTAGGAGCATGTTAGGTTGCATGCTACTCACCAACTTTCCCCAAAAAAACTTATACTTAGCTACCGAAACACGAAACAAAATCACAAAACAAGTAATTATTAAATAATTAAATTTTTAAATAAAAAACAACCGACTTCAATTTTTTTTAGGAGTTTCTTTCATATCTCCAAAGTACTTCATCATATCTTTACCAAATTAAAAAGGGACCAACTTGGTAGTAAAGGCTTTCAAATAAAATAAGAATTATCAAAATCGGTTCATAATTGGCGAAGATATCGCGTTACAAACATACATAAAAAATAAATTAAAAATAAAATAGTCAAACCTCCTCCTTTTTTGAATTCAGTTAAAAAGCAAAAAGCCCTTCCTTCGCAGATCTGTGCAAAGTGGAGAGAAAGTATTTGAAAAAACATCATTCACTCGTTCGTTCATGCATGATATCAAATGCACATCACTAAAAGTCAGTTTAGAATTGCCAAAATTAAGGAGAACTTAAAGACTACGTTTAAATTTATGTGGTGATAGAAAATACAAATTTTCTTAAAAGTATGCCATTTAAAATTTGTGAAAACATGTAGTAATGTTGTAAATAGGTAACTATTTACAATAATATATCCTACCTATTGGAGTGTTAGTGAAATTTTACATAGATTGGTCACATGTGTGTATCTCCACACACAAAAACTCCACATGTTGTGGAGATATTTACCGAATTTCAAACTGAGACGTGTTTACACTTCCATGCGTACAAACTAGAATATAAAAAATCCCTAATATTAGAATAAATGTCTCTATTCTAATATTGCCTAGAATGCGTTGGCGTGACTACCTCAACGCTTTTCAGCGTAGTTGGTCTGAAACGGCTCTGGACCTGTACAGACAAGTGTGGGATATGGGAGAGTTCGCCCAGCAGTGGGACAGCATAGGTCAATTTAAAAATTGTTTACAGTACATACCCCTCTGGAATCTCTAAACAGTATAGCGGCGTGATGTGGGTCTAGGAAGGCATCGGAGGCCCGGTGGCGGATTGTGGGTACGTGGCCCAGAGACGAGCGACGTTTCTCAGCCTCGAGTGATGCTGTTTGCCGCAGATGGGCGCCTGGAACAAAAAGGTAACAATAATGTGATTTATCTGCAAGGAAATCTGAACAATGAATCAGTTTTTTTATGTTAACAGGCTTATACAAAGCTTTGAGACCTCTTTAACTCGTCTGGCCAGCGTGGAGTGTAAGCTAAATCCTCTGGCTGCTCTGGCCAAGTATGGCTCTGATAGTAAGTACAGAGAGGGTCGTGCTCCTGCAGTGGACTCAAAAAATAGACCTGTTTATGATGCGGCGATTCGGCTAACAACCCATCACTATTTTAATTCCCTCTTTCCATCTTTACACCGCCATCACGCTAAGCGTGGCCTTTGAGTCTTTCGGCCCTGGGGTCTTTGTCTACCCCTTTTGGGATAAAGACATGATATAATATGATATGATAATGTTAAGAAATTGCTTAGCGTTAAAGCCGCCTTTTGCGCATTTTCTAGTTTTTAAGATGGTTATGTCCTGTATTTTTCTTTTGTGCAGTAAAGGGTATTGTAATGTATTGTACTTTTTAATTCAGTACAAATGTTATTACGGGCAAGTTAGGTGCATGCTACTGACCAACTTTCCCCAAAAAACTTATATTTGCCTACCGAAACACTTAACATCATAGAAAATAATATACAATAATGTGATTTATCTGCAAAAGACCAAGACCACTCGCGCAAATACGATCAATTCAAAAATGCGCCCGTTTGGAAACACTAGCGCAAAGCATTCGTAATGTGACGGTCGATTTCAAAAATGGCACTTCTTATCGGGAATAGCCGGCGACCGTCGCCAACTAGTGTCGCCAACTGTCGCTCGTCTGTAAGAGGCCTAATAATTCATCAATAGAAGGCTCTTCTGATTAACCTATCTTAGTGAGAAAGATAAAAGCATACAAATGATTGAAATTAATAATTTTACTTAAATTTAAGAAAATTGTAGATATTAATTATTCACATAATAACCTAAAACGAAAATCTTGTTCATGTAAATGTTGTTGGTACACGTTTAACTTTCCAACCCTGATTAAAAATTAAGAGGGTTTAATCACTTTATACCCTGCAATAAGTGAAGATAACTAGTAAAATATCGCAAATATAAATCAGCTGTAGTCTAAAACTCTCTCTAAACCCTCTCGACCCATCAAACAATTAATTCAGGCAATTTTATCCATCGAAAAGATCCACCAATCAGAAGCTGCTACTTATCTAAGTATTTTATCTGCTACATTGAAAGTTTGATTATACGTTTATTGTGTTTAAATGACCATTCGAATGGTTTCATGAACTTCTGAAATTATATCTATATTATAAAAGTTTTGCTTTTAAATACGTTTTAAAAATCTTCTATACCTACAACACGAAAAAAATTCAAGATTAAAACATCCCAAATGTAAATCTGACATCGTCCAAAACCTCTCTCGTTCCCCGTCCATCCAATTAAATTACAGCAATTATATTCGTCCTAAAGTTCGCGCGTCCCAGATCCCGTCAATTAGGCGTATTAACAAACCACTTAGACACCAATCAGAAGTTACTACTTTTGACACGAACTACTGGCCCCACACTAACGCTATTGCTTCCTACTAGAATAGAATAATATTTTTCTAATAACTCTATACTACGGGCTGCATGCACGAAAAAGATGACGTCATTGTCCCGTTACGCTCATTGTCGCGTTCCGCAAGCGAGAACGCGGCACGAACGAGAGAGAGGCATGATCGGCTCGAGCGATCGGCTCAGTTCGGAATGTGTGACGTTCTCACGTCACACTACCGTCCGTAAACCGACATTAAAGACAACCAATTTTTGAATTAAAACTTAATCACACATACACAAACATATTATAAACAAAATAAAAATACAGAACCTATCGAGGAAATGCAATATTTTACATTGGCAATATTGCTAATGGCATTTTCACTGAGCTTCATTGGATCCATTACTAGATTGGTCGAGTCCTTCATGACTATTCTGATTCTCATGAAAAATACTAAAATAACTAAAAAATTTAGTTTGGTGTTATAAATGCTCATGCTCATGAAATGATCACATATTGTCCACGAGCATGAGCATTCATAACACCAAACTACACCAATTTCACATTATACACTACTAGAATCGATTTGCCTTTCCGTCCTTTCCTTCCCTTGACTTTCCGCCAAAAACTCGAGGGATCTAAAGGTTAAAAGTCTAAAAATTTTTCGTTAAAATTGTGAGATCAGTATTTCCCAAGTTTTTTTTTAAACTCCACCATTTACTTCTAGAACAGTAATCAATACCGAATGTGTTTCTACAAAATTAAAAAGTCAAATGTTTGAGGAACAGTCTGGTTGAGCCGTTGCTGGCGTATGACAAATAAATTTTGGGTCATTAGATTGTTTTACTCTTACATGTCCCTGGTGCTAAATAGACTGCTCTTCGTTGAATCTAGTCACGGTAATACATGGTTTAGTTAACGATGTAGCGGTGGCAAGTAGAAACCTGATATTCTGAGTTAAAGCTAATTGAGTAGGAAGTCCAAACGGTTCGAATATTGCAAAAGTTGAGATTTTACAGCACACGAAAACAAATTTTTAGAGAACCTCGTTTTGTCGGGGTATTTTATCGAGCGAAGCTCAGTCACCCAGATATTGCTCTATATGTCTTTATATACGATTTTTCCATGGATTTACGACAGTGTCCGTGAAAAATCGTCAAAATGTAAAGATTGCTAAAACCCTATCACGCAAGCGCTTCTGCTCCTCCCGCAGTCTGGATCAAGGCTCCCACCTAGCTGCTAAGTGGTTAAGCCGTAGTTAATTACGTTTTGTCAGTTTATTGCATTAGTACCGCGTGTGACATACTTATTACCAGTTCCGGCACAGAGTAAACTAACTCGCATGTTGCCATCCTTCCGTAATTATATTTACTTTAGCTCTAGAGCCCTTTAAGGGTCGGCACCATGTAAACTGGGTTTGCGCGGGCAACAAGTTTGTACAGAAAGCGTTTGATTTAAGTCAAATAATGTATACACATAGATAGAGGAAGAGTTGGGACAGTAGACGAAAAAAAGGATTTTTTAAAATATTTTGTAGTTTTCCTAAAAACAAGCATTGAATTTACCCAAAAACATGCAAAACGCACTTTGCGCGGGCAATAGTTATGGCTTAAGTAGAAAAGACCACTAAGAAAATTACATACCTAGTTATAGGTGAATAGACTAGCCAGTAGACGAAAACCGTATTTATTTAATTTTCATTCAGAAAAAGTAAGATAATTGTAAAGAAACCTGAAAGAAATATTTTAGAAAATCTTGCTACAAACTGGCTGGTTTTTCTGCGTAAAGAATATTCTAACAAGGGATTGCATATATTTTATAAAAATAAAGGCTATTTTGAAACATTATTCTTAATATTTGCTTACAATGCAATCACGCAATAATGAAAAAAATAATTTTAAAAATTGGATGTTTTGCAACGTTTTTGACAGAAATCTCTGAAATGGCGGCCATGATTCTTCCATACAAATTCAGTTGCCCGCCGGGCGTTCAGGAAGGAGGCCGTGTCGAATTTTTCAAAAAATCCATTTTCAAATTACGTAAAATTGCATTACAGTCTAAAATATTTCAATAAAAAACTATGTACAAACTGCCAAATTATGTCATACTTTTGCTACACTATGGTACAGTTTTGACATTTTGTTGACGTTCAAGTAAAGATGTAATGCTATCGCAGATACGGCATCGCTCATTTTTTTTTTTTCAATGAAAAAAATAATTTGGTTTGATTTATTACCTATATTTTTTAATTGGCGATTAGGGTAAAAATCGGATTGGAACTTTCTCGGGTCGCGGAATCATATTAACTGTTTTTGTAATAAATGGTGCTGTTTAAGGTTTTACAATTATTTTGAGGGGTAATTCAGTCTGAAATTTCGAACAACTTTTCCCCATGAATGTATATCAAAATACGAATTGACATTATGCGTAATATATCGAACCACAGGCTATACTAGATCTATACTTGGCTTGGCAGGCAGGCTATAGTAGTCTATTTATCTACACTAACATTATAAAGAGAAAAGATTTGGTTGTTTGTTTGTTTGCATTACATGGCTCCGAAACTACTGGACCGATTTAAAAAAAACTTTCACCGTTGGAAAGGTACACTATCCCCGAGTGACATAGGCTTTGTGTGTACCAAGGGCGAAGCCGGGGTGGACTGCTAGTATAGTATAATGATATTAAAACAACAGTCAAAAAACAAAAAAAAACTGCATTTTTATACAAAAGTGTGCAGCCGCCCGGGAAATTTGTATAGGAACCGATTTTTTCGGTGTTTTTACTGTTTTTAGGGTTTCGCTTGTCTATCTGTCCGTAAGTCACAGCCAATTTGCTACGAAACTATTAGAATGATTTAGTTGAGATTTAGTACCTACACTTATGTAACTTAGTGACCTAAAGATAGACGTATAATGTAAATAAATGAAATTTAAAAAGGGGACCACTTATTGTGGGTAAATTAGACATTAAAAAAAAGTTTTGATAACAAAATCGTGTGACATATCAAATGAAAGAACTTTGTATGACAATTTTAAATATATTTATTTTTTATTATTTCTTAGATCGGTATTTTTAAGTTATTTAAGAAAATGGGCGAAAATTTACCCCCCCCCCCCCCCCTACTAAACTACTGGACCGATTCAGTTGAAATGTGGTGCACATAATGTAAATTTGTGACCCAAAGACGGAAGTAAAATGTAGGTAAATGAATAAATAAATAAAAAATGGGGCCACTTTATGGGAGATAAATGAGACATTAAAAAAAGGGTTTTGTGAACTATATCGCGTAAAATATCAAATGAAAGAGCATTTTATGATAATATTAAATATATTTTTCTATATTTTTTAAGTTGGTGTTTTTGAAGTTATTTTTAAAAATAAATAATAAAAATACACTTATCTCCGAAACCACTAAACCCAATCTTTTGAAAAATATACAGTTAATAGTTCTTTACCTATAGATTACAGGAAAACCTATTAGAAGATAAAAAATAAAAGGGTGCAATAATGCTAATTACTGCTTCATTAATCAATCAATTTTTTTAGCTGTTTTCAGGAAAAGATTTCTTTTTAGTGCTCTTTGTTGATTCGTTAAAAATATTGTACAAAATCAAACAGTCAAGTCATTGATTGAGCACGTACAGCTGCTACGCCAAGACTGTTGATCTGTTCAACGTGCAATCCTTTTTTACCCTCCGTACTTACATAATAAGGTGAATAGAAGTGAAAGGTGTTACGATTGCAGATGGTCGCTAAACGTATTGTTTCACAAAGAAAATTCAAATGTGTACATTTTCTGTCAGTGGAACACAAAACGTGTAGTTTTCCAAGTCACCGCTCGCGTAAAATACTATTTGATTGTATTTTTGAGAACGTCATGTCAGCGATAAGTAATATTGATTTACACAGAAATATCATAAATTTGTCTATGGTTCCCTGAAATTTCAACTTAACCAAAATAAACCGGCCACGTGCCGTGACGGGCCACGTGCAGTGTAGGGTTCCGTAGTCATTACCTACTTGTTTTATGTAACTTACAACTGCCTAACTTTAGGTCTGAATTCAATTCATGATACTGATCAACTTTCACCAAGGAACAAACGAAATACAAAAATTATTTTTAATCTCTTACACACAAGATTTGGCAAAATGTAATATTTATGTAATATATGTATGGAATATGTAAGGACAAATCACACTAATTAAGCTTGCCCCAAAGTAAGTTTTAAACTTGTATTATGGGATACTAACTCAATGATACTATATTTTATGATAAATACATACATAGATAAACACCCAAGACCCAGATCAATTTGAAAAAGACCATTTTCTAACTTGCCCTGGCTGGGGCTCGAACCCAGAAACACCGGATTAGCGGTCTAGCGTGTTAACAATTATGCCACGGAGGTCGAATGGAAAGCAAACATTTTCTTTTCATATTTAATTATGTGTTCCTTAGGAAAAGTTGTTCAGTATCATGAACTAAATCCACCTTAAATTAGTTTTAGTACAGGGAGACGTTATATACTACTGTCATGAATTTTTTTAAGTGTCCATTCACAACCGTTTAACTGACAGAGAGGGGAGACACATGATTCTAACAAAAATTTGCAATCAAAAACCAAATATTTCACAAACGGATTGCTCAAACGAAAAAGAGTGTTCATAATCTTACAATATTTTTGAAAGACCTATTAAACGACTTCTCACACCATACATTTTTTTTTACCACAAGTTTTTATTACCACATATCCATGCCCATGCCCATAATAGTCTATGAGTAAAACTGGGGACAGATAGACAGACAGACATGACGAAACTATAAGGGTTTCTTGTTTATTACGGAACCCTAAAAAGCTGCGTGAAACGAAACAGATTCTCTATTCTAAGGGTTCTTTGTCATTTGCGCTTCAACAAATTTCAAAATACGAGTAATCAAAACCACTTGTGCAAATATTTTGCTCCACTTCGCATACGATAAATTCAAAAATTGATGGATGAATGACCGTGCTTTTACAGGTTAAGCAACTTCTAGCTTGGGCACAGTTAGGATGGGTGACCGTGCTTTCAATCTTAATTTTATCCAAGTCAAATGTTGAGATTCTTATGAATAAATTTCAGGTTTCTCTACCTACATAACTTGGCAGCTATTTAAATTTCAATTGTTTTGTCTGAATTTGAACTTGGAATTTTTACATTTATGTTTTTGATGGGATAAAATAAACACCCAAGAACCAGGACAAATTAAAAAAGGCCATTTACCAACTTGCCCTGGCTGGGAATCGAACCCAGAAACTCCGAGTGACGGACTAGCGTGTTAAGGAATCGCCACGGAGGTCGACTGATAAATTGAAAAAGTAATAAATTTTACGCAAGATTCGAATAACTATAACTTGGATTTTTTAGAAAGTGCTATATGAATTTCACATATATTTAAACTCGCTTTTTAAATAAATGTCTTGCATTCACGCACACTACTGTATTTTCGACTTTAGCCTTTTTCTACTGATAGCCTGTCTACTAAAGTGTTAAGTACATTATAATGACGTCTGCCAAGGCCTTAATTCAGAAATAATAATTCAAACAAAATAATTCTTTGATTTGATTGATTTGAAAATTTTAATAAGTATCGCGGACTGGAAGTCTTGACGAAAAGAAACAAGTAAGCTTCTAGGTTACAATTTATGATTACCTACATCTATTGTCCCGTTTACACATTATTAACTCTATGTAACTTCATCTTGACATTTTTATCCCCCTAGCGGGAAAATTTTGCATATTTCAGAACCAAATCCGACCACGTGGCTATGTGCATACAGTCCTTAACAGAATTATAAACAATATTGGTTTTATATTTCCTAAGTTAAAGCTCCTCAATTGTATTGCCTCCAACCGGTCTCAATAAAAAATAAATATACATACGAAACGATAGCATTACGCCGTCCTAACCAGAATCTCCGGCACACTTAAGGCCATACATGAATTTTCCGAGGTCCAGTGCTGCCCCCATTTGAAATTAATCATTTCAAAGGAATCGGAGATATCATTTAAAATTTTGTCTTTGTGAAACTCTAGATAACCCTTGAAACTATTTTTTGGAGTACTGTTTACAGTTTAAAGTGAGAACGTTAAACTTCTCTACGCATTTTTGCGGAAAAGGGCCCTTTTGTCAAAAATGCGTAGAAAAACTTAACGTTTCATTTCTTTGACAACGTGGGTCAACGTTTATACTGCAGTACAGCACACGCTAGCAAAATATTTTTATCCAATAGTAAAAATTGTACGTGTTAGTGACGTGTATAATTAAATGAATTACAACAGTACGTTGACTTAAAAACGGGACCAGTTTACGACTTACTGATACACTAATACTAATAGTAAATGCCACTTATTAGGTAAGTAATTACTTAAGTCTATATTAGCTTTATTTCATATCGCTTGATATTTGGTGTTCGTACCTAATACGAGCCATAGAAATGCAAGTTCTATACGCTCATTATTTTTCGGTCAAGGTCGCACAGAATGGCCCAATAAAACAAGTCCGTGCGATAAAAAGTTTGAAACGCAGATGTTCACAACACTTTAGCAAGTTCGAGTGGGGAGTTGTTTATATGTCTGTAGGTCAGTCGTAGGAGTTGATGTATAAGGATAAACGGCGATTACGGTTTGATTTTATAGCGATTTAACATGATGTAACGTGGCCTTGCTTATGAGTCTATTTATTCGTCTTTTGTCTAAAGTTTCTAAAAATTCTGTAAGTTTCGTTTAGAACATTTATTTAATTTTTAGACGTACCTAGTTGATCTGGCTATCAGTGCGCGACATTAAACGAATTGCGTGTCATAAGCGTAATCTTGCAGTAAGCCAACAATAAACTACCTACTTACTAAAAAAGAGGTCACACACCTATTTTTTTATATTTAAATGTTGATAATAATATTAATGGTATTGGTATCTTTCTTGGTAACAACAACAACACGTGCTTACTTTTGGATGGCATGTGAAGCCTTTGTAATTATTGCGGTAAAATAGTTGTCAGGTTAATTGCCTTTAGATTAGACAGCTTGGAAAATCAGACAAGTATATAATACGTTACGTACTTAAGGTGACGTGGGTTCACAAATTGCAATACTGTGCGTGTTTTTAAAAATCACTGTTATTAAATTACTACAGTTTATTCCTCAAAAAATTTACATAAAAACCTAAAGGATTTTCTACAGACACCCACAATAGGCACAACACGATTGAGCATTTTAGGCTCATAGAAAAAAATCACAAACATACCTCTACATTTGCCTAAATTTGCCTGTATAATACGTATCACTTTTTTATATCACCTTTTCGCGTCGCCTTAAAACTAGTGGTTCTGTAAGAACTGTAGACCTCGCGAGCTCTCTTATAACCATGCAGTAACCGCCACTTTCCCCTTGGCCATGGCTTAGCAAAGCCATTTCAGTAAAATTTGTCCATACATAACGCAACCTTCCCCCCTTTTCCCCCTCCATAAGGGGGACCTTTGTGGAAATAATTTGGCAACCTCTTGTTTAGAATAAAAACCGTCAATAAATAACGCTACAGCACCCCTTTCTCCCCCCTATTTCCACCCCTATAAAAAATCACAATTGACCAAAATAAAAGGAACTTGTGTGCTAATTTTAGTTAACATCGGTTGTAAAATTCGACCTGTAGGCGAGAACAGACCGACGGAAAAAACACTTTTAACGTGACAACGTCTAATAACTCGATACTACGGGATGCATGCACGAAAAAGATGACGTCATTGTCCCGTTACGCTCATTGTCGCGTTCCGCAAGCGAGAGCGCGGCACGAACGAGAGAGAGAATGTTTGACGTTGTCACGTCAAACTACCGTCCGTAAACTGACTTTACAGACAGCCAATTTTTGGCCAATCTCTAAACTGAGACGCTTCGCTCGCCTGGTCAATAAGACTGAGAACTAAAACTTTTCACGATTATACGAACTAAATCATCTGTGCCTTTGTGCTACAATTCACTGTAAAATTGACCATTGACCATTTACCGCCCCTCCCTTACGAGGGGTAAGTCCCCCTAATAATGGAAAATAGATACACAGAAAATAGTACTTTATAGACATGGGTAACTCCGGATTCGAATATTTAAATGAGCCGATTCATCAACAGGAGCCGTTACCCGTACTGAATCCCGGTAATCGTTATCGGCTCCCGTGAGTTATTGAGTCCGCACTTAAGTTATTAATCAAAGGAACCCTCTTCACGCGAATTTAACTCGCGCTTGGTCGGTTTTTAGACAAAGGCAGCCTATACGAGAATATAGAAGACGAAAGTTCTAACTTGTCGATACTTTTCTACTCGTAAACAAATTGTTCACGATATACGGCAAATAGTTATAAGTTCGAAACTCATGGAAGTAACATAGAAACTTTTTCATAACTCTCGAATCCCGATTGATAAATGATGTATTGTTATCTACTCGTTTGTTATCCAATCAATCGTGATTCATTACGAGCATAAAATGTGATAGCATACCTATAGGTTTATGTGGGCTAAATCGATAAAAAAATAAACCTAACGCAACATAATGACCTTCGATACTAATATTAATACTATATACTAATGCCATAGAAGATAGACATGGGTAACTCCGGATTCGAATATTTAAATGAGCCGATTCATCAACAGGAGCCGATACCCGTACTGAATCCCGGTAATCGTTATCGGCTCCCGCGAGTTATTAAGTCCGCACCGATCTTGGTCCCGCCGGGAACCGGCGGCGCCTGTCGCGAGCCGCGAGCCGCGTTTCAGCTCCACCGCATCTCGAGAGGAATCGGGAGTCGGGAGTCAATATTATTCTGTATTGAAACCGGTACTAGATAGGATGTCTGTATTCTGTAGATTCAATAGCAAAACTTAGCGGACCTCGGAGCTGGAGCCGATAAGGGAGTAGGAATCATAAAGATGAGTCGGTACCGGATGCGGAGTAAGATTCAGTGAGCCGAAATACTCCTCGGAGTCGAGATTACCCATGTCTAATAGAAGATAATGTTCTTAACTTTGTTTCTAAACATGTTATACACGTTACCATCACAGAACTACGGAGCTGATAAATTAATTGCCGGATCCATTTTTTTTCCGGTGACTGGGACCAACGTACAATCAAACGAAAAAAATTTTGAAATAATAATTAAAGAACAAAACTGTTTGACAAAGAACGCCAAACTTGATCTTCTTAAGGCGAAGATATAGGCAAATGGCCTTGAAGTGTGAAATAAATTGTTAACTCGTAAATATGGTGATAATTTCTCTACGTCATGCACTAGATAGCCCTTTAAATTATTTTATGAACTGCCGTTAAAACTATTATTGGTGATCCGTCTAGCTTTAAAACTTGCCGTGGCCACTTTTGGCGGAGGCAAGTTTTAAAGCTAGACGGACTAATGTAAATACTTTCAACGGTGGTTTATAAAATAATTTAAAGGGCTATCTAGTGCATGACGAAGAGTAATATGGAAATTATCTCCATATTTACGAGTTAACAATTTATTTCAAATGAGGGCGCCACTTCAAGGTCATTTGCCTATATCTTCACCTTAACCTGATAAGCTTCTTGGCAGTGATTGATCGAGTGCGTTATCAACCAATGCAAATTCCGTTTTACAACAAAAGGGCTGTATAATATTGTAATCGACAGGCAAAACGGACTAGAGTTAGAGAGGTACTTTCTTACTTTCTTACCGTGCAGGTGAGTTTATAAACTTACCTGCACGGTTGAATTTCGTGAAAACGACCTGGGTTAATCTCTAACTAAGCGCATGTTCTAAATTTATGTCTAGGATAATAAATGATATTTAAATATATAAATAAATGATATTTTTTAATTCAAGAATTTTGTTGTTAAAAATTTTTTCGTTTGACTGTACTGTCATTGGCTTGTGGTCTCAGTCGCCGGAAGAAAATTACTAAAAATATTGGAACGGCAACTGGGTCCGCCGCAGTCCCAGTTGCCGGTAACCTCAAATGAATAGATAAATAAGTACTTAAATTCGATTATTTCGAGTCATGATTTTAGAGTTCAGAATTTCGTCACTAAAGGTTGCCATTAGATATTTAATAGGGCTCTAATGGCAATCTATAGTGACGAAATTCTGAACTCTAAAATCATGACTCGAAATAATCGAATTTATATGCCTGGATATATTAGTGTTTTTGTAAACTTAGCATTATTCAGTATATTGAAAAAATTACTCAAATTATATTTATCAGCCCAAAGGCATGCAGCGGACCAGTCACTCTTTATTTAAAAATAAATAAATTGCCATTGATATAAAATGACGTGATTTATTCAGAATAACGCCGGCCTCTTAAATTCAGATGTAAAATTTATATAAAGGACACTTATACATTTAATCTAATCGATCATATCAACAATCGTATTCGTGTGTAATTGCAACAAAACAGTCAATGTATACAAAATTTCTGAATTTAAGACAGTATATAATCCATTTGCCCAAATGATTTGCAAGTTTTGTTGGCGGCCCGAGAAAGGCGGCGGCGGCTCGTTCAAAGACGCCGCCTGCGCTGCACACTCGCAGAGTACATTGGTGCCTTACGCCGACTGTTTGTATTCGTTAACTTTGACAATTAACAAGTGATTTGGAAGATATATTTAATATTATGTACTTTGATTTTCCGTTGTTTCATTAATCGAAAAATCGAAATAAACAAATGATTTATTATTATTTTATATAGTTTACAAAAAAGCTGCAAACTATTTGAACGAATGAACTATACAAGCCTAGGCTAATGAATTTAACGTTAACGCTTCAGTTCCGCACCCTGTAGTTGTTCCTATGCGAGACTGGACAAAGGAAATTAATTAAAAGGAAACACAGGCGTATTTATCCTGCAGAGGGGGAACTAATAAATCCATTACATCCAATCGGAGTGTTTCCGATTACTCGTATATTTACTTTTATTCTAGTCACTTCCCGGCACACAATATTGATAGAAAATGGCTTTTTGGATGACTGAATCCAAAACTATTTCAAGGTCAGGTTCAAGCAACATTGTCTAGTTTTTTTTAATCTTTTTGAGGACTTCACTCAAATAATTATCCTCGCTACAACTTCAATATCATCTTTCCAGTTTTCTTCTTACTGAAGCGCATTCCCTGTTGCTTTGGAGGATATGGGTTTATTATTCATGCAGCGTTTTGTATAGGCCTCCTACAAGGGTTTTCAAAATGATCAATCGAAAGCGGCTCGCATCCAACCTTTTCCATTAAACTTGGTCGACTATCTGACCACTTACACACTTACCCATTAAAATTAGTCCTTGCATGACACGAAATTATTTTATTTTAATGAGACTTTATTTAACAATACATTTGATATGACACAATGTGTTAACGTAAGGAAATAAAAATAACCCATAGTGTGTAAGGCCAGCGAGTCAGGAAGCGTACAGTTTTATTTGAGTATTTATTTCAGCGTTTATTTGACTTGCAATATATGTTTGTTTAGATCAAATCTAGCTGAGGAACTTCATATTCGATGGAATATAATTTTTTGCACATACATGTTAATCGGATGACAATGTAGTATATTTTCATACAGCTGGTCGGACCTGCATCTTCGACTCAGACCGCAACGACGCAATAGGAACTCGACGACGCAATAACGCAAAATCATCGAGTTTGGGCTTGTTTGATCTGTTTTGACGAGTTATTTGGTCTTAGATGGTATCAGGGTCCGATAATAAAGAAATGTAATTATTGGATAATAAAGACGGGCCCTATACAAAGGTCAAATATTTAAAAAAAAAGATTTTCAACAATTGGGCTCTATTTCATGTTAAATTTTTCATCCGTTAACTCGGCGGAGACAGGAAAATAAATCAAATTAAAAGGACTTGGAGCATCTGTTTTTACTTAGGAAATTTCAATTGCGTTTAGACTGAGTGACATCTGATAAACCCGTATTAATGGCGTTTTAAGACTTTCCCTAAATAAGTAGTGGGTTTTTTGAGGACGTTCTGAGAAAAATGTCGTGTTTAGATGTACTTATAATAATATAACGAATAGGTAAATATCAATAAGCTGAATACAAAACTCGTAGGTACCTTCACGAATTGATAAGCATATTGTGCGATTCGATACACGCACTGCGCGGGTCACCTTCGAACATGTTTGGTACGTTTCTGCTATGTGAAATACATGTATGATTTAATTTGATTTTTTTTTTATATATATATTCTGGTTTGAGAGAAGAAAAACAGTGTAAAATGTACCAGCTGCTTTGCTTTCCGTGCAGATCATAAAAGCCGATCGACAGAATAGGCAAAAAGGTCGAGGGATCATGTCAATACGATGTCTTGCGATGCAGTAGAAATTTAAAAATATTTTTAAAAACCAGCTTTATCTAAAACTGTGATAAATGCTCCTCAAGACGAATCACAATCGAATAAAGTGGGTAATTTAGTTTGATTTGATTACGGACGCAGATAACGAGACTGGTAAAACTAAATAAAAGCTTGTAAAAAGGCGAATATGAAAAACGGAACTTGCTTGTTCTACGTTTAGATAATAGGGTATATTCATGTTATTTTTTTATTTTTTTAAACGATTCTATAAGTTATTATATAACCGGAAAAAAATATAACACTTACAGAATATTATTAAATAAGCTTAAAAAAATAATTAAAATTACTATTATTTTTGGACGACTTTAAACGCTGCCATTTTGCGCTTTTTTCTGTGACGTCACCGTGCATTGTCAATGTCATAGAAACACTTATATGTCAGTGTCAGTCAAGTGCAAATTACAAATTCAAAATATTATCAACAAAACAACGAAGTTTTGGATTCACAGTTTTATTTTATAAGTAATACTATCTAATTTGTGATTATAAGTGAGTGATTAAAGCTTTTAATATCAATTCATTACAAATGGAAGGGCGCACAAAATCTTATTATAAATATTGTATGGTTCCTATGTGCAAAAATAACATCGTAACTGCACCTGACAAAATATATTTTCATATGCCCAAATATGCAAATGTAAGGAATCATTCCGCGTATTAGGGTTCGCTGTTTTACAAAACCGAGCTGTAATGCCAAATAGCTAGAGGTTTAGTAAATTAGCTGATTATACCATTCAACTGCAACTGTACATACCTATTGTGAACAAAAAATACATATTGTGAGCAAAATGAGTAGTGTCATCCTTTGCAAAACTACACAGTAGTATTGTAAGTACCTACTTCAATTATTTATAATTTAATAGGTAGTAGACTAGCTGCCTGCTACTATAAGCTATAAGATAATGTACTACCTACCGTAATTAATTAAACAAATTTATATTATTTAAGAAAAAAAATACCCAAAATTCTCCAAAAGATTTATTTTTTTTCTCTAAAATTTCCCATTTTTACCCAGAATTGCGTAAAAAATACCCAATCTGGTAACACTGCAAATTACAAATGACTTATTGACAGTGACAGATAGTCTTCTTCTTTTTAATTTGTGATTGACAGCACAGACTATTTAGAAAATTAAGTTTGACAGTGTTTCGTGACTTCACGTGGCGTTTCGGAAATTTGCGAGGGAATTTTAAAAATACAGCTTTTAAATAATTAATTTCTCAATGGAAACACGTTAAATTGAAAAGATATATATATGGGTATTTTTCTTTAGCAATGAAGTATACACATCATTTTTTTTGTTCGTTTCTGAATCACATGCATATTGTCTATTGTACAAATTATTTTATGAGCTATTGCATCAAAGTCTAGTTTATAAAGTTTTATCTTAAAAATCCAATTTCGCAAATATTGATGTTTCCCCATACATATGAATTTTCAAGGCAAAGGTGAATAGGCATTTTTTGAGTCTGCGTGTTACTTAGCTTAGACCTCATCTTAGCTTCCCATCAGGCTAGATATAGATCAAACGCACTCAAATATCTAATAAAAATAAAATAAAAAAAATATTGCGTCTGCCTCGGCGCTATGTTTCTGTGCTGCCCCATTTAGTTAAAAAAAATAGCCGTTTAAATTACTAATAAAATCTTCTGTACTTACAGTTATTGATATATTTAGAACAAAAAAGATAATACTAAAATAAAGCAGACGAATTCCAGACAGGATCGAATACCAGCAGATATCAAGCAAGGTTATCGCCAATGTGAGTTTACTAATAGCAGGATATAATAATATGTAAATGGTAAACATCAGTAACGTCGTCATAAATCTAAGACACCGATGACACAGCCGATGATATCCGAAGCATCAAGTCTTATGAAGACGACCTCCGTGGCGTAATGGTTAATTTGCTGATTCGGAGGTTCTGGATTCGATCACCAGCCAGGGCAAGTTGGAAAATGGCCTTTTTCAAATTGTCCTGGGTCCTTGAGTGTTCATCTATAAAACAACGATGCTCTCTGAAGCATCAAGTCTTCCTCACGTCACATCTCGACCTCCGTGGCGTAATGGTTAACATGCTAATCCTCTAATCCGGAAGTTTTGGGTTTGATCTCCAATTTGATCTACAATGTATTCAAAGGGTGAAGACATCGCTTAAGTACATTTTACAGCATTTAATCAACTCGAATGTGATGAGGTCTAGGTTGAGGCTCTAAATTCAATTTCTAGCGCGAGCGGATATTTGACCTCATTTATATTAAAGTAGCATTGAGCGGGGTACCTTAATAGCGCGTAGAACCCTAATATCGATGATAGCGTTTGTGGCCTTCCCAACCAAACTATGACCACCTATTGAAATGTTATCTTTTTCTTACCTTACCACATGCTCGACAGAGGTCTTAATGAATGCCTCTGTACGAGCTGTAAGCGTACCCCGATTTTGTAGTAATATGTATATTGTTTTAATTTAATTTAATACTCTTTATTGTTTTAAAGTAAAAACATACGATTAACAAATGGCGGACTTAATGCTAAGAGCATTTTCTCCCAGTCAACCATAAGGATATACAGAAAAACAATTTGTTCGGCGCAAAAAGCAAAATTGATCAATTATGACAACCGATATAGTCTATCTGGGCTTGAATCACTGATAAGATAGATCTTTCTCATCTCATTTATTATTTAATGAAAACGCGGCATCAAATAAAGGTGAGTAACTGTCGGTTAAACTCTAATAGTTTGGAAAATCCAAAAGTGCACGCCTCATAATCAAATTTTTTTTATACAGTGGTATATTAGTTTTTTATAAATTATAATTAAACGACAGTACTTAGAACGCTAATATTAACTAGGAATCAGCACAGTGTAATACTTTATATATTAAAAACAAAAGTATTCCGGTAAGATGAATTTTTCGACCAATTTCTCTGCCACATACATGGTCACATAAACACAGACTCACGGACGTCCAAGAATGATTAGTTTTAATGTTATTATTTATTATATTAAACAAATTAATTGTTTATAAAATGTACCATATGTGCTAGACAGATTATTTAACTTCATATTAGTGCACTCATATTATCCTGTAAGTGTTATATTAAAAAAAAAACGTCATTTAAGTTTCGAAAGACTGGGTTTTTTGACATGTCGAGAGTAGAGCACTACCTCAACGCTCCGCTTATGAGGCGTGCAATTAGGTATAAGTAAGTATGTAGGTGTTCTACTTTTCTTTATACGAGTATTCTATATTTTATTTGATAAATTGGTTAGATGACTGGGTCAAAAATAAATTAGTTGGTACTGTTAAGAGAATAAAACGTCACAAAATAGTGTTCACATCCATTTTCAACATGATCTACGATTTTTAATGCAGTAAAACTGATATTAAGAGCCCTATTTGACTCCAAATATCTATGACGTCACGGTTTTGTATGTCATACAAATCCTAAAGAAAATGTTTCGTTTAGAAAAAAGTGTCTGATTTGACTTATTGTCATCTAGCGGATTGTTCTCATAGATGGAGATGAAAAATAAAGTGTGCTTACTCGGCAGTGTGACCATCTCAAAAATAGCGAATCTGCCACAGACTGGACCAAAAATCTGCCAAAATCTGCCATTCTTGGTGCCAAAAATGCCAGTAATATGCCTTCATGGAAAAGAAAAAAAGACAACGAATGCGACAATTTATTTAAAAATATATATTTAAACATTCTCTCATATTAGACATCAATATTTGCCTCCAAGTTTTCATTTTCCGTGTACATTGTGGTAGACATCATTTTGATCATTTCTTTCGTAGGTTTGAATGAAATACAGTCTCCCTTTTTCTTTGATTCCTCCTTCGTGGTGATAATTGCGGACACATGTTGGTTCTTGAATCTATTCCTTATTTTTGTTTTATTAAGATTTACTTGAGAGAATATTCTCTCGCAGGAGGCATTCGACATAGGTCAACATTTTTAGCGTTTTTCCAAAATTCGTGATGTATGTACAAAAATTTAGTTCGGCCTTTTTACTTCCTCTTCTAATGAAGTCTTAAAAACCGTTGAACCTAAAACATTTTAATAAAATTAATCACCTTATAAAAACACTGAAAATTCTAAAATGTTCGTACTTATTCTAAAATATGTACACTTACCGATGATTGACCACTGTACCCAATTATGTTTCTGAGATGATGCATGTTCTTTTAAAAAAGATAATCTTGTAATTAATAAGCGAAAAAAAAAAGAATCCGCCGACTTCTGCCAGTTTTGTAAATCGTCAGCATCATCTGCCACAAACAAAATTTAGGAGCGAAATCTACCAAAATGGCAGAAATCTGTCACAATTGGTCACACTGTTACTCGGGTACGGTAATACGAGGATTTTTACTTCGGGCAATATGTGTGATTCAACTGTGGAATACTTCGTTTCACTCTGAATTTAGAGTAGCGCCCTCGCCATAAAAATATACTTACTATAAAAATTTTTGTTTACCCAATTTTCGCGATCTTGAATTTAAAAGCTGCGCTGAGTGCGCTCTTGTCGGTGCAGAGTACTTTCCACGTCTATCTTTAGAGGTATAAGACATCAACTCTAAAGTGTCTCATCTAATAATGTCAAGCGAAGGTATAATCAGGTTGAGCGCTAAAGTCCATTCTGAAATGTTCAGGCTTAGGCTCCAGACGACTGAAAGTGTCAGCGCGATAGTGACACTTTAATTTCGCACGTCCCGCGAGTTGAGTTGAGCGACAGCTGCCTACATCTGACTTGATCTGACGCTTTCATCATCGCTATGTGTTTGTATTTTTTTCTTCATGCCCTATGGGGATGTATCTTGACACCCTCGTCACATAGAATTATGTGTTTTTATTTAAGCTATAATCAACAAGTCACACAAAAACTTGTAAAGTGCAAAAATGTTGCAGTGAATTTTAGCAGCTCCTATTCATATCTAGAGGTACATAAACACATTTGAGAAAATGATGATACTCGTACAGGGGCAAGATTATACCCTTTTGGTCGCTTAGCCCTATATTTGGAGCCGGCGCTTGGAAATGTCTGTTCTGTCCTATATCTCTACCAATCAAATCATCTACTTTTAAAACTTTATTTCTAATACACTCGCTTACATCATTTTAGGTCTCTTTACGTTGTATCGATATCGTGCCAACGAAGTTTCGATCCAGCGCTCATCGAACTTTCAAATATCGAGCTCATGGCGTACAATCCTCATCTAATTATACTTAACCCTGCTAGCCTATGAGACCTCTTAAGATTTTGTTTTATTTATATTGTGGCTGCCTAATGTGACACCCGGTCCGCTAGTTATGGTATGAATAACTCTAAAAATAATTTGATATGTCTGCAACAGACACCAACAAATGTTTCGCGCTCCGGTTCCAAAATAATCTCGAGGTGTATGCCTTGCCAAGAACTAAATGAATTATAAAAAGCTTTTATATACAGGGACTAACAAAATATACTGAAACTATTTTAAGGGTGGATTCAGACCATGATACTGAACAACTTTCCCCAAGGAACATATGTCGAAATATGAAAAACAATTTTTGGCCTCCAATACTAACTGACCGATCAGCTGATCAGAGTTTGTATGAAAAGCCAAAAATTATTTTTCACATTTCGACATGTGTTCCTTGGGGAAAGTTGTTTATTGTCACGGACTGAATTCACCCTTAAAATAGTTTCAGTATATTTAGTTAGACGTTATATACTTTATCGGGCTTCTTCATTTATTTTGCCTGTGTTAAGGAGTTTAGGTATGTACTTTAAAAAAAAGTTGATTATTTTAGAAATTATAATAAATTGAAAATAAAAACAGCTTTTGGACAACTGGACAAGACACGGACAAAACTTTACGCAGTTAAAAAATGTATCAGCTTGGGAATAATTAAGAACCCAATGAAGGGTACTTAACGTCTTTTTTTAATAGATTAAATAATTATTACCTATGCCATCTGATATGCAATACCGATTCCGATAATTTAGACTGTCGAGGCGAGATATTCTGCATTTATAGCTCAACACTAAGAAAAATAAATATTATGGAAATGTTTCATCTGCATTCAGCGGGTACCTAGATTGTTTCTAATAACCAGAGACCATGGTACACGTACATACGTTGAATCGAGAGGCGTAGCGAAGAGGATTCTAAACAATGTGCAATATCACGATGGCAGTAAGCTGCAATCAATTTACCGAGATTGCCCTCCTCCTACTGTTAGCATCAAGAAATATTATGATATTTCTTGATGCTAACAGATGGAGGATGAACAACATGCCTTTATCACAGACCTTTATTGACGGTACTTTGGCATTGTTTTTGATTGAGTGTTCCGTGAGAAATTTACATTCTTTGTTTTCAAATTACGAGTTCTTATAGAATAATGCGCGTCCATTTGTCATCATCGTACAACATTTTTGTTGTTATATGTAGTCATTAAAAACAGATTTATATACGAGTAGGTAAATTAAAGCTAATTAAGATAGCATCATAGTTTCATACCTTCTTTAAGAATAGCGTCGAAAATTTGATAGGTGGCACCGCAGTCATCCAAGATCGGCCTTCGCATTATTTTGTGCAAATGATCTCCATCCAAGGATTTGGACCGAGATCGGAACTCGTCGTTGCCGACCGCCTTGCGATCCTCGGTCCCGGCGCTGGACACCGCCACGGAGCCCCGTCTACCTTCACTCAAGTCGTGGCGCCAATTCCCTACTTTCTTCCCAAACGTCCGAATCAACTCTTGTATCGAGTGATGCTTGTGTCTTTGGCCACTAGAGCTCGATCCCGAGCCTCTTCGTTCATGCGAATGTTCTTTGGCACTAGCGTTGGCACTTTCAGTCAATTTTTGAGCAAAGCTTTTGTTATCAAACCTGTTTTTGTAGTGGCTCGATTTTGAACTTGTGATTTCGCCGTAGCGCTCGCATTTGCTATATTCATTCTCTTGGATATCATCCATCGCGTCATTGTAAAGCGGCGACACGAAATGTCGGTAATCATGCCGGGGCGCTTGGTACGTATTAACCCCGATTTGATAACGTTCCCCTTCGCTCCGTCTCCTGGTGTCAGGGTGGTGCGTGTAGTAGTTCTGTTGAGAAGGCGAGCCTTTTCCTTCCATAACTTCGCGGAAATAACTTGTGAAATTAGGATATCGATCGCGCGGACTAGATGCACATTCGAAGGGGCTTCCGGAAGGTCCGCGAAGGCTACGCTGACCGTAAGATCCTCTTTGGCTGATAGGGATAGCATTGCTTTGTTGTCCATCATTCTGTATGGTACTTCGCGAATCAGTAGAGCTTAATGAAGAGTACCAGCTCTCTGTGCTATCTTCTTTTTCTAACGGCAGCGGGGTGGATTCCCGTGAGTGGTGTTTATGCAAGAAATGCGAAAGCCCGTGCATTTTTTCAAATTTGTACTACTTTTAAGAGTCACTTTACACTATATTATGCTACATCTTCGTCTTGGCTAAAAACACAAATATATAAAACACTGTTCGGATCTCGGTGTGGCCTAGAAGAAACCGCATGGTCGTTTGATCGAGAGACGTACCGTAACGACTTATTGTCGTCCAATTGGTAACATTAACACCGATAACGTAGGCCATTGACCTAGCAACACCTAAACAACAACGCAGTAACTAACTATATAACTATTTGAATGATATTTTCCATCAAGATTCAAGAACATTATGTAAACTACAAAATTTTAGACAATTTCAACATTCGGGGATTCAGATTTCGCTTGATTTGTGACGATGATTGGACGGTTAAGTAATTTAAAAGTATATGTACTTACATAGATGTGTTATTATATGATTATTAACATACATACGGTATATGGTGCTTAGCACGAACAATTTATTTGTAGAGCCTAACCTTTGGAAGTAGTGCAAGCAGAAATTAAAAACAATATATAAACGAAAAAAAACAAGGAATAATTTTAAAAATATTTTATATAAAACATTTAACTAAAAAGTTTAAAGTACTCCCCTCAAGACGAATCAATTGAGCCCAAACTCGGTAGAGTTATGTTGTTTTATCACAGATATGTCATGGCCACCTCCCGGCTTCATCATGAGATCAGGTACCATAATATTACATTGTTAGTTTCAGCTCCATCGAATAATGGGAAGTGGGTCTAGTTTAGTTTGCAAGATTTGATTACGGACACAAAGAAAACGGTACGGTGACGCAAATAAAAGCTTGTAAAAATAAATAACTATCCGAGAAATTAAAACACTTTCCTTTGCAATACACCAATTTCATAGGGTTATACAAATATAGAGCTCTGTTTATTTATTTTTCACTGTACTGTACAACAAAGTTACTTATATCGTTACGGACTGATAATAATAATATTTAATTAATTAATAACCGTGGACAGGGACGCATGGAGGGAAATGGGTAAGACCTTTGCCCAGCAGTGGGAAGAAATAGGTTAATAAAAAAAAAGACGGGTTGCACTCCGGAAGTGCCGGCAGAAGTGAAAACTTGAATATTAACGTTGTGTATTTTTGATATTTTGGAATGGTTAGGGAATAATTTTGCACGAATTGCTTTAATTATCAGTATAAAAGTACTATAATTTATGTGGTAGTACAAACATGACAATTTATATTACATTAAAAAGTGTCCTGACGCGAGTTTAACATTTTTTACCCATTACAAAAAAAGTGCACAACGCCGCTAAAGAAGTTTTCACTTAAAAAAGGTTTGGGTTTGTCCGGGATTTGAACCCGGGACCTCTCGCACCCTAAGCGAAATTCATACCCCTAGACCAACGAGCCGGCTGATAGCTTAGTCGAAATTATAGTATAAATACTTCCTCTCCTACGCCGCGCTGGCTGTCATTCCGTCTTACGAATTTTAGATCAGGACACGTGTCCTGACGCGAGTTTAACATTTTTTACCCATTACAAAAAAAGTGCACATCGCCGCTAAAGAAGTTTTCACTTCAAAAATATCATATAAGTACATTTTCTTTCATTTCAGAAGAAATCTGCATACTTTACCTTACTAAACGTAATTGATTTTATAAACATAACCCAAACATGTTACAATCATCATGTTACTTCGCAAAAACCAAAACGAGAGCACTTTCCCCTATATTAACGATTGTTTACAACGGAGACCGGCTAAACGGGTTTAAATTCAAACTCGCATTATTCAAGGCCACCCTTTTGAAGGGGAGCGGGCTTGTGTGGCTGTCCGGACCCCGCGTTTGACCTTGGGGTCTGAGCCACAAAAAATTATGGCATGCGAAACGCATGCGCGCATAGGGTCACCTTGGGCACGGTAACTTGGGACGGCCACAATGTGTAGAGCGTTTTGTTATAGGAACCGGTAGATGCTGCAATGGCGCTCAAAAAAGTCGCAACGGTGTATTTTTTATAGGCAAGTGCTAAATTACAGCGCGTTGTTGTCGACACTTTTTTGCCAAAGTAGGATAATTATTTTTATTATTTATTGCACATAGGGTAAACAAGTGTTACAAAGATTTAGTCCACTACACGCGCATGCACCGCCATATCCAAAAATATTTTTTTTTACATATTAGTTCTAGATGTAATCAAACCACAGGTATAACGGAAGCAAGGTGCAAAAGGGCAACAGATTTAAATTATTTTTAAGCGACTAAAAAAAGGAGCTTCTCGATTCGCTTAATATATATGCTTTTTTTTATGAGAAACATACCTATATGTTTCTTAATAACTTCTCCAATTTTTAACAAATTTAGAAAAATATTATGTACATAGGAAAGATAAGATACCTGTGCCACCTCACGTAGAAGGCGACGCGCGCGGTGACACAGGTATCTGATTAACGTACATGCAAGTTTGTCCCATTGTCACCAAATAAAGATCTGCTGATGGACACCTCGGTAATTGGTGGACCTCCTCAAATATTTCAAGCACACATATATAGTGATTTATATGTTTTTGGCAGTAAATCAAGCAAATGCATTGAGAAAGTGTTATTTGGTTAAGAAGAATTGATAAAGAAAACCAGATTGAAACAGTTTTTTTTGTTTAAAATTATGTATTTTATTTATTACCAACCAAAATTCATAATTTTACAAGTTTAGGTAAATCAATCTAAAAACTCAAAAGTTCTGGAATAGCCTTATATAATATACAAATAAGTAAAATAGTATAAAATTTGCCCACGCTACGCCACTGCTTACATATGCGTCATGCATGATGCATCTTATTTGGGACTACATATGTGAGCAGTTTTATAATTACTGCGAGGAATTTAAAAATATCCAGTAGTCAGTTTTGAGTAATAACTTCACTTAGTTCTAATATAGCAATGAAGAGATACGATTAGGGTGCATAATAATGTTGTTTACATTTTCACTTCAGTCTCTTGTTAAAATAAAAAGTAATAATGTATACAAATAAGGCGATTTTTATCTAAAATTCACAACACTACGAAACAAGACTACGAAATTATAAACAATAATTACATACCATCCAGAAGCTACGCTTACGATTAAAGATCGAGGATTTGCACGCTCCTTCTTCACAATTATTATGCTTAAATAAAATAAACGCATCAAACTACCCAAAGATTTCACCACTTTGTGCGCGAGTAAAGCAGTTTACTCGTGTATATGTTGACTTTACGTTAAACATTCTATAAAATCTGTAAATAATTTATTATTACCCGAAAATAAAAAAATATTTGCCTCTCGAGATTATTACTCGTAAATTTATAAGCGAGTCGCGTAGCTCGCTAGTAAAATAGTCGAAGAATCCAATACTTCACGCTTCAAAGAGCCGGGTTATGAAACGAGGCATATATATTTATTTGTAACGCGGAACTCGTAATAATAACAAGTCTATAATTCCAGTTTGTTGAAAGTGTTAACTCCATTAAACATCACTCGATTTACTCGTAACGACAGACTCTTTAAGAATCCCCCTTACCTAAGTCAGAATTAGACTTTCCCATACAAACGTAGCCTAGCTTTTATTTTGAAGAGACATGTCAGATTTGACATAATTTTATTTCAAAGAAATTGCATATATCTAACACAAAACTGGTATTTACAGTCAAAAAAGTCTTTCAGTTCTCAAAGCCGTTGGTCCCGGCTGTCATTGTATGGCAATCGTCATAATATGTCAGATGCCTTTAGGCTGCTTGAAAAAATCTGACACCAGTGTTGGCTACTTACATACACGATAAACAAACAAAACAAACAGTCAAAATATGTGGCTGTTTTTTGTTTGTTGCTTTATTGCCTACTAGACTTCTTCTTGCGAGTCGGAATCTTATAATATGAGTGTGGACCAATGTGTGGCTCTATTTAATCAATTTACATACATTGACGCCATCATACGTAACAAAGATTATAATAAATTCGTTCTTTTGTTTGTTGTGATTACTACATCTGTTAACTTCGGCTGCTAAACTGCCGTTAGGTTATTTTTGCAAGCAGCAAAAAAGTCGACAAGATAACAGACTATATACCTACCTTGAATAAGACTGGACGTAGGAAAAGACACATTTTTTTTTAGAAAAAACTAACTGAATTATAATTCAGATAAACCTTTTTTTAGAAGCGGGGTCCAAATTATTACTACATTTGTGTTTGAGTGTCAAATTATATTTTTAAAGAAATTACTGAATCTTGATTTGGTGTCGAATATCGTGTTACTTGCATAAATTAGTAAGTAAAAGCAAATTAAGGCGACGTCACCGACCACACTCTATTGTGAACTAATTATAAAGCGAAGCTACTTCCGTTCTACGATTCTAATTAATTTATGCATATGGGCATAAAACCCAAGTTCAATAGTATTTCATTGCATCATACGATTTGAAGTAGTTATAATATTAAAATTTGACAACTTCCTAGTAATGGTTAATATGCTGTCCGCAACTCCGATGGTTCTGAGTTTGATTCCCAGCCAAGGCGAGTTGGAAAATGGCCTTTGTCAAATTGTTTTGGTTCTTGGGTGTTTATCTATTTATCATAAAATATAGTATCGTAAATTAGTATAAATCGCACAAATTTAAATCTTACTGTGGGGCTAGCTCAATTTATGTGATTTGTTTCTATCTATATATATTTATATGTACGTTTATCTGTAACTACTTCCGTTTACTGGCCGAAAATGTTGAAATCACCAAACCAACAATGCCAAGCGGGCACTAAAAATAATTTTTGTATGATGATTATGATCCTTATGGGTCTATAAAATAGTATGATACACAGAAAAATAGTAACTTATTGTTTATACCGGAATTTTGGTACCAGTGTAACATTACTAACATAAGTCTAAATTAATTAATTAAATATTTGACTACGCATGTGATTTCTATTCTACAAATTCTGAGCAGTACACTGTCTACCTACTGAGATACTAAAGTTACTATAAATTAAAAAATCTTACGTAAATCGATATTATCTGAAACATAATTTATTAAAAAAAGACAAGTAATCTGATGATGATCAAAGAAAACATTCAAGACGAATTGAAAGATTAATAAAATCGCTAAAGGCACTACGACTTTATGGAAGAAATAAATGTGATAAGACTGAAAGGACGCCAAACATAATGTGATAAGTCGGTAAAAGAGCAGGTCCGTGTTTTATGTCATTTAAAAGAAAATGTTTTAGACTGGTCTTCCACTCGTCATCAAATACGAAGGTATAATTATCACTTTTCATGATAATATACTCGTTTATATAATACGACTGCCTTCGTGGTCCAAAGGTCAAGGTGTTTGCCTTGTGATCCGGAGGTCGTGGGTCCAAAACCCACTGGGAAATCTTACATTGTGAAAAGTGTTTCCAGTTTTGTAGGGCTACAGCAGGCTTAAATCACCTGAATATCCGTAAAGAAAGATGATTCCGTGCTTCGGTAGGCAAGCTGTGGGTCCCAAACGTCATCTAGCCTATGATATGATTGGTTCTGGTCTACCCATTGGGTTGCGAAGGACAGACGGCAGTCGCTCTGTGTAAAAACCAGTTACCTCGTCACATCACCTAGGTTAGGTAGCGGACCCCGGGCTCTGAAGCGTTACCGCTGAGGATGCAACCGGGAACACGCTCGCATGATGATGATGATGATACCCGTTTATATAATACATCCACGTTTTAGCGTAGAAGTAATTAAGTACTGCAATATAAATTAATTTGCACTTTCTCAATTTCACTTGAAAAATAGCAACAAACGACAAGCATAGACATTTATTTATCTTTTAGCAGTCTATTTTATATATTTGTCACCGCAGATACGTACATACCTACTCCACTAAATGTACGACTTTTAATGATTAGTACAATAATAAACGGGCAGTGCGAGTCGGACTCGTAGACGAAGGGTTCCGTACCTACGTACAATGTTTTAAAACGCTGAAGAAACACATTTCTTGTATGACGACAACAAACACTAAAAAATATTTTTTATTTTTAGTGTTTGTTGTATACCGGCCACAGTAGTACATTATCGGTAAAAATTTCAAGTGTCTAGCTATTACGGTTCAAGAGATAGAGCCCTGTAACAGACGGACAGACAGCGGAGTCTCAGTAATAGGGTCCCGTTTGCACTAGACATGGGTAATCTCGACTCCGAGGAGTATTTCGGCTCACTGAATCTTACTCCGCATCCGGTATCGACTCATCTTAATTATTCCTACTCCCTTATCGGCTCCAGCTCCGAGGTCCGCTAAGTTTCGCTATTGAATCTACAGAATACAGACGTCCTTTCTGTTACCGGTTTCAATACAGAATAATATTGACTACTCCCGACTCCTGATTCCTCCTGAGACGCGGTGGAGCTGAAACGCGGCTCGCGACCTGACAGGCGGGACCAAGATCAGTGCGGACTCAATAACTCGCGGGAGCCGATAACGATTACCGGGATTCAGTACGGGTATCGGCTCCTGTTGATAAATCGGCTCATTTAAATATTCGAATCCGGAGTTACCCATGTCTAGTTTGCACCCTTTGGGTACGGAACCCTAAAAATGATACAGAATACGGTAACCTAGATCACAGTAGATGTAGAGCGCGAAAAATGAGACAAAATTTTCTTTTTTGTTTTATTTTATTACAAACTTTAGTTAGTTCACTTGTCCCGTTGTCTGTGTCTGTCATCAAATCCTGCAAGCTAAATTAGACCCACTTTGCATCATTTGATCGAGTTGAAGCTTCACATACTAATGTAAGTTGGGTGACAATGAAATATTATGGTACCAATGACCTGATCTCATGATGAAGCCGGAAGGTGGGCACGGCATACCTATCTGTGATAAAACAATATAACCCCACCGAGTTTGGATTCAATTGATTCGTCTAGAGGAGCACTTTAAACTTTTAAAGTCATTGTTTTAGACGAAAGCTTGTTTATAATAATATTTTTAAAATTTACTTGTTTGAGTTGTTTTTTTCTTTTAGAATAAATTATCAAGGCCATATCAATGCCGATTTAAACCTTATAAATGGGGTAATCTTATCGATTTGAATATGACAGTTCTGATTAACACTTATCGCATCAGTGTCACACTTGATAACGTTAAGGAAGCCTTGAGATACTATTTTGACCAGGTAAATAAAAAAACAACATAAAAATTATAGCCATAAAGGAGTCCTTTAGTTGCCATAACTATACCTACTTGTTTATTCTTCTGTCAACTAAAATGTGTCAGTTTTCAAACGTGCTTTTCAACGTTAAAAAATAAACCTGTACACACATGGTGCTTTAATTTTATGCCTCTTTTGCGATTATAGTGTATGAAAAAAAAAAAAAAAACCCGTCTGTTTGAAAATTGTTTTACCTTAATAAATGAAATGAAAAGATAGAACAGCAGTTTGCCTAAACCGGATCGGATGAGCGAGGATATATGTTGTTTTTAGGGTTCCTTAGCCAAATGGCAAAAAACGGAACCTTTATGGATTCGTCATGTCTATCTGTCTGTCCGTCCGTAAGTCACAGTCACTTTTTTTCCGAAACTATAAGAACTATACTGTTGAAACTTGGTAAGTAGATGTACTTATTCTGTGAACCGCATTAAGATTTTCACTCAAAAATATAAAAAAAAACAATAAATTTTGGGGGATCCCCATACTTAGAACTGAAACTTAAAAATTTTTTTTCATCAAACCCAAGTGTGGGGTATCTATGGATAGGTGTTAAAAAATTATATTGAGGTTTCTAATATCATTATTTTCTAAACTGAATAGTTTGCGCGATAGACACTTCCAAAGTGGTAAAATGTGTGTCCCCCCCTGTAACTTCTAAAATAAAAAAAAGATAAAACAAAAAAAATATATGATGTACATTACCATGTAAACATCCACCGAAAATTGGTTTGAACGAGATCTAGTGAGTAGTTTTTTTTTTTAATACGTCATATATTGTAAAGTTCTTGTAGTTCGTTCTTGATTGAATGAAAGGTAAATTGCGACCTTTCATTCAATCAACAACGAACTACAAGAACTTTTATATTATGTTACTTGCTGCTACGGAACCCTTCATGGGCGAGTCTGACTCGCAATTGGCCGCTTTTTTTTAGCATTTATCATTATAAATTTCATTTAGACATATATACGTTGAATAAATTATTTTTGTTAAAATTTTATAAAACTTTTTATTTTGATTTAAAAAAAGACATAATAAGTCGCTAAAAAGCTTTACTACGCACATTTGCAAAAAGTGGCCGTTTTTCGCAAATGTGCGTAGTAAAGATAAACGTTCTCACTTTAAACTGTAAACAGTAGTTCATAAAATACTTTGAAAGGTTATCTAGGGCTTGGTAGTAGCAAAATTTTAAAATATGTTGACTCCGTTTTCTTTGAAATGATTTAAGTATTTTAAATGGGGGCAGCACAGGACCCCGGAAAATTTAGGTACGGCCTTAAGGCAACACAAGCTAAACAAAGCTTCTAAACATCAGTGAGACCTTTCCAACCCGTCTGGCCAGCGTGGAGAGTGTAGACCAAATCCTCTGACTGCTCTGGCTAATATATGGATCTGGTAGTACAGAGAGGGTCGTGCACCTGCAGTGGAGACTAAAAAAGACCTGATGATGATGATAATGATGAATGTACCTTTGATGGGGGTAATTTTGCGCTTCATTACGCTTCCATAGTAATATAGTTTGCTGGCCCCAGGTGACCAAATGTATAATGTACTATTAAACTCGGGGCCGTAAGTGACGTGATCTGATACTGTACGTGTCATCATAAACTAGCAAGACGTAAAACTGCGTCGGTATACGCCACTGCCAGGTAGTAAAGAAAGCCTCAGATCGCATATTTATCGTCCTTGACCTCATAAAGATTCAGCTAAAAAAGCTAGAGTTTGTAAATATTTTCTTGAGTCATGCTCTTGTTTGTTGAGTGGTTTCCAGGCCCCTATTCCATCAAACTTTACATGTCGACAATTTCTCAATAAAAGGCGACATTTGTCCTATTTTATATAATATAAAATGTCCGTTTCATAAAACTTGACAGATTTATAGTTCTCGATAGGAATACAGTGGTAATTGTCAATGCATTTTGGCTACGCAGTAAAAAAAAAATTAAGTATACTTGCATAAAACTCCTATCGAAGTAAGTGATAGGTAGGTGATAGGCAAATTAATGACAAGTAAGTCCGCTTTATTTATAATGACTTTCAAGTCCTTTTTTCAATCGGAAAAGGAGTTGAACCTTTTTAGTATCAAAATACAACCTCTAAGTAGGCTATTTATAAGCCAAAACCGGTGGGGCAACCTCAAAAACAAACGAAAAAAGGTAAATTATTGTAATACACATTTATTTTGGTCGCGAAAGTCTCATAGGATCACGTGTTCCCGCCCATAGATATTCAAGGTCAAAGGTGTAAAAATGAGATTTTTGGCAATATCTCTCTTCGTTTACCCCGAATTGTGTTTGTATGTACCAAAAGTAGTAGAGTATAAATCTTACTAACAAACATGTTTCAAATATTTTTTATACATTTACCCGTTTTTGAGATAGAGCACGCAAAGTGCGTAGCAATCAGCCATACATACATATTTTTTTAAGTATAAAAGTATTCTATTTATCATATCTACGTAATGTGCCCTAAGGTGACTGGACTAAAGTTTTTTATGTTATTTTATTTTTGATATGAAATTAAGGACCGAATCAAACAATTTGTGCCATTACGGCTTAGAGGAAAGCTTCCTCGTCATCTAAGTTTTTGAAGATTTAGTTTGTTATATCCTTTAATTACCTATGGATCACACTGCACAAAGGTAAAATTATAGTTTATTTAAGTAAGAAGACTGGCAATTATTAGAATTTTCAGTAAAAGGTCCATTCTGTTTTAGTTTTTTTGTTATATTTTCTCCGCCAAATAGAACCGTCCACGCCCATTAGCAAGTCTCAGCAAGTTTTTCGCTTGTTGCTTATCAGAGTGGAATAACAATTCCACTAAGCTACGATAAGATAACTTCTTTATTGCACCAACTGAGTATAACAATAATTTAAATTACATTTAAAATAGAGGCAGGCTTATCAATAAAGCGATTTCTTCCAGCCAAACTTTGAGCAGGCCTGTGTCACGCCCCGTTTAGGTATCGAAAATGTACCTACGTTATTACTATGCGCGCAGGCGGCCCCTCCGGGTGGTAAATTCAGTAATACGAATCGTTTGTCCAGAGTAATAAGAATGTAATTGGCTTACAATGGATGTCTAGGTATGTATACGAAAAGGTGCTAAGTTCTGACGTGAGCTAAATTAAACCATATCGCTAGCCACATTGAATAGACATTTCTTTAAATTTCTTTGCGGAGTGAGACATCTGTACGTTAGTATTATTTATTCTGTGCTTTGGGCAAATGTAGAAAAATTAAAGAAATGTTGGTAAAGTTTGATTATTACAAGTTAAAATGTAAAAGAATATATATTTTTTCATCATCATCAACATCATCCCAGCCCTTCTTCCGCCCACTGCTGAGCATAGAAGCCTCTTTTCGTCGACGCTATAATCTCGGTCCTGCGCTGCTCTCATCCAGGTGCGACCCACGACTTTGATTATATCGCCAACCTATCGCATAGACGGACGCCCGATGCTTTTTCCATCCGTTCTGGGCCTCCATTCAGTCACCCCCATGCCATGCCATCACTCAGACGGTCCAGGTGCCCCTGCCCAGTTCCACTTTAAGTTCATTACCGTTGTACCAACATCTCGTTCATTAGTACCTCAGATTTATAAAATATAAATAAATAATATAAACATCCATAATGTTGGTATAAACATACACAAAAGTAAATCAAAAGGCATATGAAAATAGTAAATTAATGAGGAAAGAATTATCAGTTAGGAGCTAGAAGAAAGGCTTTTCTTTTTATAGATTGCACTTAATATCTAGTGGCAAAGCATTCGGAAGTTTTACTGCTTGAACTGAAAAAGAGTTTAAATAGAAATGAGTACGATTCACCGGAATTGAGGTTTTAAAGGTGACTGTGCTACGCGTACTACGATTCTGGCCCTCACGAAATAAAGTAAAGGTATAGCGGAGCAGAAGGACTAAATAAATAAGGGAAAGGATATGCAAGTTACGACGTTGTCTAATTGGGAGCCAAGGAGTTGTACACGAAAACTGAAAATGTGGCCATATTTGCGAAGATTAGTATAGGTACTTATAAAACAATATGTATGCGTAACATTGTTAGATCGGAGATATGTATTAATATAAAATTTATGTCTCAATATAAAATTTATGAGATCGGTGGTGTCGCAATATACATGAGATAAGCCCATCACACACCTAGTGCCCATCACACACCCAAGATTATGTTAGCAAACTCCTTTTTTCTTCGTTTTCTTGACAATGTCTGTTAGCCTAATGCCACAGAGCCGCAACTTAAGGTCATACTTGAATTTTCCGGAGTCCAGTGCTGCCCCCATTTAAAATAAATCTCTCTTTACTAAGCCCTAGATAACCCTTCAAACTATTTAATAAACTACTGTAGATTTTGAACTTTATTCAAAATCTTTTACTGTAAAGGCTGTTCTACTCTGGATTGCATTACCAATATGTCCATTCGGCATGCTCAAACGCTAGCCAGCTTTAAATCTTAAGATGATACATGGAGTCCAGCGCTGCCCCCATTTAAAATAAATTATTTGAAAGAAAACGGTGATATCATTTAAATTTTTGTCTAGTAAAACCTAGATAACCCTTCAACCTATTTTATGAACTACTGTTTACAGTTTAAAGTAAGAACGTTAAGCTTTAGTTTGCATTTTTGCCAAAAGTGGCCGTTTTCCGCAAAAATGCTAATTTATGACGCTATCAGAGGTGAGCATAAAAACATTCATCATCATCATCAGGTCTTTTTAGGGTTCTGAAGGCTAGGTCTGAAGGGTGAAAACGGGACCCTATTACTGAGACTCCGCTGTCTGTCCGTCAGTCACAGTGCTCTATCTCTTGAACCGTAATAGCTAGACACTTGAAATTTTCACCTATTATGTTTTACTGTGGCAGATATAACAACAAATATTAAAAATAAAAAATAGTTAAAAATTAAAGGGGGTCGTCATACAAGAAACGTGTTTTTTTCAGCGTTTTTAACTTGATCTTCATAATGGCATTAACTAGATAATTGCAATTTTCACCAATTATGTATTACTATGACCACAATAACAACAAATACTAAAAATAAAATAAAGTTAAAAATTAAAGGGGGTCGTCATACAAGAAACGTGTTTCTTCAGCGTTTTAAAACATTGTACGGTGGTACGGAACCCTTCATGTACGAGTCCGACTCGCACTTGCCCGTTTATTTAGTCTCCACTGCAGGAGCACGACCCACTCTCTCTGTACTACCAAATCTATATCTGGCCAGAGCACATAAAGAATTTGGCCTACACTCTCCACGCTGGCCAGACAGGTTAGAGAGGTCTCATTGATGTTTATAAGCTTCGTTTAGCTTGTATTTACTAAGTCGCCTTCTACGACATCCACGGGAAGACTTGGAGTGATCTTATTCTACTCTGCCGGAAATTACACGGCACAGAAAATAATTACTGAGCAAAACATCCAAGGAATGCAAGAATACATTTACAGCAGGTCATATTATCCCTCACACCTGTTGTCAACTATAATAATGGCGATATTGCAGTAAATTTACGTTGCGCCATGTTGATTGTACATGAGTCAGCCACGTTTAAAGACTATGAGGTTAATTATAATATTTATTTATAGGCACTTACCTAATTTCAGTAATAACAGCAAATTGCTAAATACATATTACCTAACAATTAAGTATATATTTTAGAAGACTGTTCCGCTAAACTCAAAAGAAGTTTGTTAGCAGTATTTTATTATCATATTATTAATATTTAATCATTATTTGTAATCTATATACATATATATATATAGGCAAAAATAACTCACTCATCACGAAATCTCGAAAACTTCTAAGCCAATGAAGATGAAATTTGGCAGGAAGGTACATTGTGACTAGGAGACGTCCGCTAAGAACGCATATTTGGAAATTCCATCCCTAAGGGGGCGAAATAGGAGTTGGCAGTTTGTATGAAACTTCGTAATTTTTAACGTGAGACACGAGAAATTTTTAATGTATTTTAGTAGTTAGTAGAAAAGAATAATAATGCATTTACTAGATTTTGAAAATTACATCCCTATAGGGGTGAAATAGGGGTTGCAAGTTTGTCTGAATCTTCGTAATTTTTGATTGGATTTTAATAAATTGTTACTCCAGTTTAAAAAAAATCTAATTTGTGTAGTCTACGCGGGCGAAGCCGCGGGCAAAAGCTAGTATTAATTATACTAAAAAATTTTTTTTTTTTAATTTTCTCATTTTTAGCTTGAACAGACGAGAATCTAAAGCATGCCTATCTATAAACCTATCACTTCTACACCTTTACGCCAACAATAACGCTCAGTGTCCTTTGGGTCTTGCGGACCTAAGCTCTGTCTACACAGTTATCTTTTTAAGGGTTCCGCTCCTTTAAAGGAAAAAAAAATTGGTTGCCTGTAAAGTCGGTATACGGGCGAAAGTTTTACGTGACAACGACTTTGCCTTTCACTTTTTATGTCTGTCTCTCTCGCTCTTAGGCGGGCTAACCATGCCCGAGTGGAAGGGACGCGTGCCTCTCACTCGCTCTCATTGTGAGCGCATAACGTGAGCGGAGCGTAACGCAGTTTCTTGAAGTGTCACCCGGCTAACCAATTTATAAGACGTTGTCACGTCAAAAACCGTTATAGAAGTACTCGCTTGTCTGTCTGTTTGTCTTTCACAACCAATTTGCTCCGAAACTACTTGACCGATTGAGTTGAAATTTGGTACACATATGTAAATCGGTGACACAAAGACGGATGTGGGGGCTATACTTTGGGGGGTTAATTAGAACATTAAAAATCAAAATTTTGCTGTCTTTATTGTGTATCATATCAAATAAAAAGCTTGCTATGAGAATATCAAACACACTGCGTCGATGTTTCCCCATACATATAATTTAGGGATTTTCAAGGCAAGAGTGAACAGGCATTTTTTGAGTCTGCGTGATACACCTTAGACCTCATCTTAGCTTCCCATCAGGCTAGATAGAGGTCAAACGCACTCAAATTTCTAATAAAAAAAAATAAAAAAAATATTTATAATTTTAGGATAAATAGTTTTGAAGTTTTGTAATAAAATAGGTAAAAATTTACCATTCCCACCACCCTTATCTTAGGAATAAAAAGAAAAATTTGAATTTTCATACAAACTGATCGGCTGATCGAGTCAATTTGTATGAAAATTAGATTTATTTTTTTTTGATTTCGTAAAAGTTGTACAAAAGTTGTTCAGTTTTATGGGCTGAGAGGTTTTGCGTTCTTTCATTAACAGGATATAGATAGGTATTTGTAATGTGGTAATGTTTACAGATGACACAGATGTACAAGATATTCATTTCGTAGAAGAATTACTGGGGAAAAACACGCAACGTTCATATTATATTCATGGAATAAAACAAAACGTCTCAGAAGACACTTAGCTGTATCGGATTTTTCGTCCGAACCTTGACATTATGAATTTTATAGCCATTTTCGAGATCGCCTTAAATATTCTTTGGCAAATATTGCTTCTTTAGAAACTGAAGATTTCCTGAAAAATATAGATAATAATTGCTATAATCCACTCCGCGAGCCTTTCCTTCAATTCTAATACGTATTGGATTAAGATTATCTAGCGATTTAGCTTTAGAGATAATAAGCTTATCACGTCACACAACAACACACCATCTCGTCTTCCCTAACTGGGTAGTCAGAGCCTAGGCTAGGGCCGTAAAAAACTGGCCAAGTGCGAGTCGGACTCACGCTATCTATACATTATATAGACACCAAAAAATCATGTTTGTTGTATGGTATGGCCCCCTTAAATATTTCATTATCATCAGGTCTTTTTTAGTCTCCATTGCAGGAGCACGACCCTCTCAATACTTCTTCTTCTTTAACTTAAGAGTTTGCTCTTGTCGGTGGAGTAAAGCGGAGATGCCTCCATTCCTTTCTCATTCCAGAGCCATATAATAGCCAGAGCAGTCAGAGGATTTGGCCTACACTCTCCACGCTGGCCAGACGGGTTGGAGTAGGTCTCATTGATGTTTTTAAGCTTTGTTTAGCTCGTGTTTCCTAAGTCGCCTTTTACGACGTCCACGGGAAGACTTGGAGGGGTTCTATTCTACTCTGCCGAAACCACACGGATGTTTTTACGGCTATTAAATATTTATTTTAATTTAATTATTTAACTGTAAATATTTTAAGCATCTACCTGTTGCTGTTATTGATATCGAGCCAAAAACGGCAAAGAAATCACGGTCGTTCTATGGGATAGGAGCCCTGCTTAAATATTTATTTTATTCTGTTTTTAATAGGTATTTGTTGTTATAGCGGCAATAGAAATACATCATCTGTGAAAAACTGTCTAGCTATCATGGTTCATGAAATACAGCCTGGTAACAGACAGACAGACGGACGGACAGTGGAGTCTTAATAATAGGGTCCCGTTTTAACCCTTTGGGTACGGAACCGAAAATCAAATAAAGGAATCAAAATAGCGATGAGTTGCTAGCCGCAGTCCTTCGATCGGCTTTTACAATCTGCTCGTGAAGAAGCTGGTACATTCTTCTTTTTTTCTTTTCTCTCAGCATGGAAGATTTATTGATACAAGCTGTATTTTTAAAATGTAACTTCGTATTTTCGACACAATTATTTTGTAAAGAAAAAAAATAATGAAATGTAATTTGAGCAACATACCGAAATATTTTTCGTTTACCTAACCAAATAGCTGACAAAAGTTGTTAATCCTTCCCGCTTACCTAACCAAACGATAAAAGTCAGGGTTGCCTCTCTAATTATTTCTGTACTTAATTAAATAAATTTGAAGCGGAGTTTATCCACGTCTGTGGCCGGATTGTTTCCCTTGATGGCTGCGGTCGTTAATACAATAGTGTACGAAGTGGGGCAACTTTGGGACACGTAAGGAACCAAACAATATCTAATCTGACTTATACCGTGTCGGGATCTCTTCTTAAACTGTTTTGAACTCAATTAAGTTGGAGCGACTTTGTCCACGTCTGTGGCCCAATTGCTGCCCTGGATGGCTGCGGTCGTTCATACAATAGTGTAGGAAGTGGGGCAACTGTTGAACAACTGTTAAAGAAAGCAAACAAGAACTTATTTGACTATCCCGTGTCTGGATCGCCTCTCAAACTGTATAAAACTAAATTATGTAAATTTTATTTGTCATCAAAATTTTTGACTAGTCGGTAATTAGCGGATTGTGGGTGTAACTGTGTATTCTTTAGCAAGTAAATTAAACTAAATGGTTATTCAGAAAAAAAATATCGTAAAGTATCAAGTAAGTATAGGTTGGCTGATCGCGGAAAAGTATATTTGATCAGCTCACAAAAACAATAAACGTTGATAAAAATAATGATTGACCTTCCTCGTCTTTGCGAACTTGGATATTTGGATCATTTATGATTGCAATAACATTTGCTGTGTGCATTATTTTGTAGTTTTTTATAGATGGTTCTGACGGAATATCAATAGTCAACATCCAGAGGCTGGAGGCGGAAAGCCAAAAAAAGAACTTCCATAGTTCTATGAAAAATTTACTACACCACGCCTAGGCCCACCTGCGGCTGTAACGCCTAAGATGATGATGATGTAACGCAATATCAGCTAGATGGTAAATTTTGGACCATTCTCTAATATTCAATAGGAACCATTAATTTTATTATAGAAACTTATTTATTTTATATAGATGGTTTTATCTTAATAGAATCTAGAAAAAGTAAAAAGATTGAAGACGTAACACTAAAACCTCTCCGGGATTTCGTTAGGTAAATATTATTTTTGTACCGCAGCTGAGTTTAGACCTGATAATATTTTAATAAAATCCCAAGCTCGAGAATAAAAGATTTATTTACATATTGAGAAAATTGCAAGCCATAATTTCGAGCGTCCGGCTAAAAGCTATTAAGGTGAAGTTAGGAGCAAATGACCTTGAAGTGGCGCCCTCATTTATAATGAATTGTTAACTCGTAAATGTGGTGAAAATTTTCGTATTTCTCCATGTTAGGCACTAGATAGCCCTTTAAATTATTTTTCATCTCATCTATTCGAAAAACGATGATTTTATCCCAAATATTTGGAGCTAAAGTCACTGGTAATTCTCTAGACACTGAAAAGTAAAAAGTAAATTCCCTAGGCGTTAAAACACATTTGAAAACCGAACATGAATGTAGAATCAAAAATAATATTGGCAGTCAGCTAAAAAAAAAAGAAGAATTTAGTTTTAAAATTATAAAATATAAGCATCATTATAAAATATAAGAGCGTCGTAATTTTTTAAAATTGGAATACAACACGTTTTACGGATGACTGTAGGTCAAAATTTTTGGTTCTCTTGCTTCAAAATAATAATTTATTAAAAACCAATAAAAACGCGCAATTGTTGTCTTTGATTTAAATAGTAATTTTATAGGTTATTTTTACAGCTATTTTAAATGTGACTAATTTCTTGATGAGGCCGATACTAAATGAATATGAAGTTTACGTATAATATACATATTTAAATATATAAAAATTTGACACACAAGGAAAAAGTAATGAAACGATTCTAATGACTGGAAAATGTATAAGATGTGGTGGTCCTAGAAAAATATTTTCATAGTACTTCTTCAGTGAAAACGCCACCAAATAAAGGTTAGTATCTGACTGTTAAACTCTGATTAGGTATATGTAGGTATTCTACTTTCGTTATAGGTATATATTTGCTTTTTCTCATAGATGGAAATGAAAAGAAGCATGTGCTACACCTGCTGATATACTTCAATCCCTCGCTTCACTCAGGATTCCACCGTAGAATCCCTCGCTACGCTCGTGATTCTATTGTGGCGCTACTTTGAATCCAGAGCGAAACGAAGGATTCGTTTCGCTCTGGATTCAAAGTAGCGCCCTCGCATTAAAACTATTACCTTTACGCCTTGTAGCACAATCTACTATTATGAACCACCGTTGAAAGTATTTACATTAATCAAAAGTCGCCACTTTTGAAGCTAGACTGATCACCAATATAGTTTTAACGGCAGTTCATAAAATAATTTCAAGGGCTATCTAGTGCCCAACATTGGGAAAATTTTAACCATATTTACGAGTTAACAATTTATTTCAAATGAGGGCGCCACTTCTGCTTGGCATTCACCTTAATGCAAAGTCAAATCAATCAACAGATTGATCTACATTCAAATCACGTCTGAACGGCTACAAAAATTAAAGTCCATTGTTATATTGTTAATGTTTCTTTCAAACTTATTCGCGGAAAATCTCGAGCTTTCCCCGTAAAATCCTCGCAATTCGTTAAACCGCTCTTGAGTGAAAAGCCGAGCGTTCCCTTCTAAAGTAAAAGATTTACGTAAAAGTTACAAGAAACGTCTTCTTCAAAATTTAATATTTTTTATGTCACAGAGCAACATGATGTTGGTGATGGCGTTTGTTTTTTCGTTGATAATATACCTCCAGTTATATATATATTACTTTATCCTTATTTAATAATGTGCTTGTTCGTATAGTATCAATATTTTTAACTGACTTCATAAAAGGAGAAGGTTATCACTGCGACTGTTTTTTTTTTTGTATGTTTTTTACGCATATCTTCGCCAATTGTAGACCGATTTTGATGATTCAAGTTCAAGTTGGTCCCATATTAATTTGGTTAAGATATGATGAAAAACTTTGGAGATATGGAATAAACTCCTAAAAAAATTAAGTCGGTTGATTTTTTTTTGTTAAAAATTTAATTCTTGAATACTCTTTTAATACGAGGGAGGTTATTTAGTAATCTTGCTAGTCCTTGTTATAAGCATGACTAAGTTAACTGTGTATAATATTATTTTTGTGTGTGTTACGATAGCAACAAATAAACATATTGTCAAATACAAAGAAAACTCAGTAATTATTCGGTATGATGATACATTAACGTGTTAACGCTAACTTGACACATAGTTCGACCAAAACCAGTTTACTTCAGACATAAACAAGTCAGGTAGGTGAGTGACATAATGTGTCATTATAACTATGCAACAGCACTATCAATACGAACAATCTGAAGTGAATTCATCAGTTATTGTTTCGGTGTTGCTGTTTGTTGTCAACATGGAAAACGCAGCCACGTGGCCGGTGCCCCTTTATTATCGTTTAACTGTTCTGTTTACTAGGTGAATCATTGCGCTACATACGTGCACCATGCCATGTGCTGACCACCAAAACAAAACACAACTGGCGGGTTGGCGCGACCGAGATCCGTACAACGCATTATAATTGTAACAACACCTCAATCCCTTTAACGCGTGATATCACTAGTGTGCATTATATGTAATAATTCACAGTCCATCGTATTATTCTAGATACGCGTACACACACAACGCGCGGCACGTCACTCACTCGGGGCTGTCGTGGGAGTACTAGTTACTACTAACTTAGTGAAATAAGCAAAGAGTGGGAATGAGAGGCAATCACAGTGAGGAGCGATGGGCCGAAGTTTGGACCGCGTGGCGGCGCGCGGCGAATGCGGTTCGGATGACTAGCGGAGTAGAGACGAGACGACGCGACGCGAGCACGCCACTGGCGGACTGACGCTGTTATGTAACCTGTAAGTGTAAGGTCTGAGGTAACGTAGCGACGCCGTCTCTATGTGGTCGCGTAGCTTTACAACAACATTTTAAAATTAAGGCGACATGGGTTCACAATTTGCAACACTTTTTGAAAAATCACTGTTATTAAACTACTACAGTTTATTTCCCAAAAAAATAACAAAAATTTTAAGGATTTTCTACAGACACCCACAATAGCCAAAACACGATGGAGCATTTTTGGCTCGATAGAAAAATATCACCAACATACCTCTAAATTTGCCTTTATAATACGTATTACTATTTTATACAATCACCTTTTTATATGAAAATTATACCAAAAAATGTATTATCTAAATATCTATCCGTTTTGGCTACAAAAAAAAATTAATATAATACAAAAAAAATAATAAAAAAAACAGTGAACTATTCGTTTAGAGTTTTTTTAGTTCTGAACTGGCGGGGCATTAATGTAAAGTCACCACCCTTGTTAATTCACCACTTAAAAATTATTTGACACGACACTGTTTTATTTAAAATATTTTTTGTAGTAAATTTCCGTACAGGCAGCAAGAAAAATCAAACATAGAAAGTAGTAAATAAGTTTTTTTTTTTAATAGTTAAGTACTTCCATAGTTAAAAGGGCCGTCAGATATCGAATTATCTATCTATACACCTCAGCTATACACGTGGATTTTGCTACGGAGCATTCCCTGTCTTGTAACAACATTTTGATTGCTCATTACAAAACAAGCAATGTACATGTATAAAATCAGCAATTTAAGCGCTTTAAATAATTAAATATTGACATTTAATAACAAACCACAAAAAATATATATTTTACTGGTATTTATGGTAACTATAAGTAGCGAAGTAGGTACTGTAAATATAAATAATAATAACCGCCGCCGGTAGTTTGGGGCCTTGCCTCGTTGCCAGCAGCAACTAGGTCAGAGGTTAGTTTTATATAATAAGTATGTTTATTTTTGTATTATGTTTTATTTTTACTTTTTAAACATATATTATAAAACCTAACTTAAAAGGGATAAAAGTTTTCAGCAAAAAGTACTCGTAAGTAACTACATTTTTGAGATAGTGAATTAACACTTGATGTGAATTTATTAGATTAATTTAAGACGAAACAGAAGGGCCGTTTTTCCCTACAAACGTAGTCCCCTGTTTCCTCCCTGGATAATGTCGGTAGAGTTATATTTTTTTTTCCTAAATATCTATAGCCACTATTAGCATGTCCCTATGTTTTCTTTCTTTTCATAAATTATTTATTAAAAGAGATATGAACGTTCAACTAAAAAAATGGCCAGATATTCCGCTGTGTTCAAACATCCAGAAAACAAATTTGACTAGATTATATAAAAACATTAAAACATAGGAACATCGCTCAAGTCTTTGTTAATTCGTAATGAAAAAAGTACTTATAATTGTTCAGTTTTGTAGAAGAAATCAGGGGACTACGAATCGTTGATTTTCTGTTCTTTTAATAGGTATTTTTAGTCAAAGCTGCAGTATGTCTCTATCGCACTTGCACGGTTGTAGTTGGGCACAGCGCGACAGCAATAGATTTTACAAATACCTATTTTTCATTTCACTAGCTCTTGAGGTTTCATTGTTACCAGCATTGTTATAAACAAGAGGCATTTTCCCCTATTGAGAACATTATGGATGCACAATAGCTCTCGGGACCCCTCATAGGGGCTCCCCGGCGCAGTTCAAAGTACGCTTTTATTTTCATTTGTGTACATCGATCTAGCCAGTGCAGCGGTCTCAAACATACCGATTTTTCAGTATTTCTACCGATATAGCCTATTCTGAATAGGACCACTTCAAGTCTTTCCGTGGATGTCGTAGAAGGCGACTTAGGAAACACAAGCTAATCAAAGCAATCAATGGGACCTGTCCAACCCGTCTGGCCGGCGTGGAGAGTTTAGGCCAAATCCTCTGGCTTCTCTGGGTAAGTATGGCTCTGGTTATACAGAGAGGGTCATGCTCCTGCAGTGGAGACTAAAAAAGACATAATGGTGATGATGATGAGCCTATCCTTCCGAAATACCTAAACAGTACGATTATCTTACAATTTCCAGGAATGCAAGGAAATGTTCCTATGTTTTTCAAGTTCGCATCCCTGACAACGGGTAATCCCTTCGTCAGGTATATGCAAATACATATTTGGATATGGAATTTTCATTAATTTTCTTAAATTACAACTGAAAAGGTCTCTCTATTTAAATGTCGTCAAACGAAAAACCGAATACCGATCCATCGTATTCAACTATAAATCGCTTCTGTAGTCACTCAGTACACAAAAAAATTACTTTTTCTATTGGTTTTCAAATACTTGAGTACTGTTTTTAAAGGAGATTTTAAACATCAATAAAATTATTATCTTCCTTTTAGATCGAAATAAATATTCAAAAAAGTAAGTATTTTTTAAGAACTAGGTTTACCGTTACTAAGTCAGGTAAGTACGTTAGGGGTAGGGTTATTACCTATGGTATGGGCAAACAAAAAAATCTAATCTAGAATTTTAATTCAAAATTAAATGAACGGGCTAGTGCGAGTCGGACTCGTACATGAAGGGTTCCGTACCACCGTACAATGTTTTAAAACGCTGAAGAAACACGTTTCTTGTATGACGACCCCCTTTAATTTTTAACTTTATTTTATTAGTGTCTAGCTATTACGGTTCAAGAGATAGCGGACTCTCAGTAATAGGGTCCCGTTTGCACCCTTCGGGTACGGAACCCTAACAAGTCACCCGACTCATAAAATATTGTGTTCAAATAATCCGCACTTTTAGTACTGAGATGGTGCAATGACAAAAACTGAGGGATCTCAATCTCTGCATAGATTGCAAAAAAAAAATAGTGACGGCAAAGTAGATACTTACTCGTACATCTACTTAGATGTCACATTTTTTTTTGCTATCAAGCAGCAGTCTCAAAAATTAATATCTTCCGACGCGAATTTATTTGCAAATAATCCGCACTTTTAGTACCTACTGAGATGGTGCAATATCGAAAACTATGCAGAGATTATCTCTGCATAGATTGCAAATAAATTGTGACGGCAAAGTAGATACTCACATCTACTTAGCCGTCACATTTTTTTTTTCTAGTCTAGGCAGTAAATTAGATACAAAGAAGATACTTCGCTTATATACGCAGCAGCTACGAGTATTGTCACATATTTTATACTCAAAGAAACGTTTCATCGCATCGGCCATGAAGACTGAACATGTTGCAGGAATAATACACAAACAGGACTTGTTAAAGAATCCCTCAATAACAAAACTGAGTTTTTGTTATAGAAATCAATTTTGTATTGTGAATAACTTTCTGCTTCATCATCAGAACTTCTTCAGGGCAAATCAAACTAGCCTTATTTGATTTAATATACGTTGGAGTTAAAAATGTAGCTAACGCCTATAAAATTCATTCCTCAGAGCAAGTAAACTTCTGTTTTAGTTCTGACGGCTACCGATATAAATAAACACAAATTCTACGGGAACTTTAATATGATTTAATATCTTTTGATATAGTTTATTTTCAGATAATCTATACTTTTAGTACTGAGATGTTGCAATATCGAAAACTATGCAGAGATTGTGTATCTACTTTTCCGTCACAATTTTTTTTCTAAAGTCCAGGCAGGAAAGTACATACGAAAATATAAGCAGCAGCTAAGAATTGCCACATATTTTATACTCAAACATTTTATCGCATCGGCCATGAAGACATGTTGCAGGAATAATACCCAAAAAGGATTTGTTAAAGGATTCTACAATTACAAAACTGAAATTAATTTTGTATTGTGAATAACTTACATTGTGAATAACTTCCTGCTTCATCATCATCAGACCCTGGTTAGGGCAAATCAAACTAGCCAACTCTAATATAAAGCAATAAGGTTATGCGTGCTATGCCCAGGATTTTGTTGATAGACATTTCGCTTTATTTATTTTTTTTGTTTTTAACCTTCCGGCTTCATAACTGTCGGAAACTTATCAAAACTAAATAGTGCTCTTAATATGATAAAATCTTTCTGTTTAAAAAATCAATAAACTATTGTGTACTTATATACAGTTATACAATAAGAGCGTTGTCAAGATATTTGGAGATACACTATATCAACTTGATATTCTTGAGTATTCGAAGTAGGAGCTCAATTTAAAAGATCGGGAATAGAGGATCAATTTTTTTTATCTATTACCTAGAGACAATTACCTCGACTTCCTTCCAGTCAAATAAAAAATATGTCTTTGGGTGCAATAAAAGATATAAAACTGTAATAAAATAAATAAAAACTATACCTATACATTTTTTTAAAGATATTAAAAATATATTGTATTGTCTAAAAGTGGAAGGAAAGAAGGCTTTTGATTAGCAGTAAGTAATTTCTGGCTAGTAAAAAAATTGTTCGCCGGTTCGCCGCTGAGCACCTTACCCTATTCTAGTGATAAATTAAGTTTATACTTGCTTTATGAGATACTAACTCAACGATAGGTACTATTTTTCATAATAAATACATACACCTATTGATAAACACCCAAGACCCTTTGAAAAACAATGAACAATTTGAAAAAAGCCCCAACTGCGGATCGAACCCAGAACCTGCGAAGTGGCGGAATGGCGTGTTAGCCACTACCCCACCTAATGTTACTAGCTACTATCTATATTACTATTTTGACGATGGTATAAAGCAAAGTGGAAGTATAATGTCTATTTCTTTGGTGACCAGCTTAAACATTTTCGACATATTTTAACATAAAGTTTGTCTTATATACGAAGAGGTGTAGTGTGTATGCGTCTTAATATAAAATTTACTCCATGCAATTATCATTATTGTATCATCATGATCATCGTTGTGTGACAGTCGTCATGCTATGTCAGATGCCTTTAGGCAGCTTGAAAAATCTGACACTAGTGTTGGCCACTTACACACACGAAAAACAAAAAGAACATTTACTCCATGGAGTTTTATACAATATATTGTTTTATAGCTGAGAGCTTCCTTCAAAACTGCAGTTGTTTTTTTTTAGTATTGTTGTTTGTTACATAAGACTAGTAATTCAATCAATATCCTATTTGTCTACCATTCCAGCGACACATACGTGGGTCGCAGTGATTACCGACATACCTATAGCAGCTAGTACCAACACTTGTCCACTGATATACACCTACACATATGCTATTAGACCCGCTAATTCTAATAGCACATATGACACTTCTAAAAAGACAATAGGCTTAATTGACGTGGTTGGGTACATGAAGCATTGTTTGGTGAGCATTATATACGAGTATGGAGCCTATTGAGGATATTTTTTCAAGGTTTGTCTATGACACAGAATTCATTCTAGAAACATATATACCTACGTCGAAATACGAAAAAGTTATTGACGGACTTTCTGTTAGTAGTTTTCAATAAAAATAAAACGGTCAAGAGGGTTTTTAACTCGCGTGAAGAGGTTTCCGTATTTCTCATAGGTTTACCTGAAATCTAAATTTAAAGAACTATTTTGTGATTATTTTTTTTTAATTTAGGCGCAGTAGTTCCGGTAACAAGGGGAGAATAGTAATTTTTGTTTTAAATACTTTCAAAATATATTCAAATAAGAATCATGATTCAAACCCGTGGTGCCTCGGGTCACAAACAGTCATATTCAAACTATGCTATAGATAAAGAGACGGATGATACTGGGAATATTTTTTTTGATGCTTGAAAACGCAAAGGAAACGATGTTCTTTAAAAACAAAACCAAGCTAGGTCGGTTTCTTAGCTCTAACACTACCTATATACTTAAGTATACTTACTGAGTTACATTAAAATCGTTTCAACCATTGGCGAGGTCCTTATTATAAATAAATATAAAAATTGCTCATTTCAAATATTAAAATCATCGAAATATAATCTCTAGAAATCTAACGCTCCTACATTCACCGCTTCGATTCTGATTCCATTTACGCAAACAAACTAACAGTTATTACAACGAAACACTCAAACACACACATAGACAAAGATGCATGCGATTGGTCGCGACAAGGTCAAGCACGCGTCATCACCATGTCGGTCAAGCAGCCGGCTCCCCTGAGACACAAATCGGGTACCCGACCGTGTCGGTCGGGTAGCCGGTTAAGGGGCCGATTATTAAAATGTTTATTTACTTACATATGAAAGGCGAGTCCTGTGTTTTTCATGTATGTATGGCTTCTACATCACTTCACGGCACATGGCGGCATTTTTAATGAATCGATTATTGCAAAAACACAGCAATATTCTCAAAGGAAACTTTTTGCGACGCAACCGCACGACTTGAGTATCATGGCGAACTGTCGCGCCGCGCGGTTCATATTTTAAGCCCCGCCCGCCGCGGTACATATCGCGTGGAATGATTTTTCGGGATTATGTACGCTTCTATGGATTATTATTCGTAGATTAAAATTGATTTTAAACAGATAATGTCGACGTAGTTTTAGTTTTTGAATCTTACATCTTATTGAGTTAAACCTTATTTCCTATTCGCATTGCGGCTGTGCTGTGCAGTGTAAAGTGTATTATGGTATAGACTTGATTAAATTAAATTGCAAAAAAAACATCCTGTAAGATTAAATTAAATATTATGTATTAAAAAACATGGTAACGATGCCGTAACAAAGGTAGGTACTCATATTTTTTCCTTGGTCTCAAGGAAAATATATTTCGTATTTTGATACGAACGAACCTTGTTATATTGCGGTATAATTATAAGTTCTTATTAACAGCTACAAAATAGAGATAGAAGTGAAATCTTCATAAGAGACTAGCTCATGGCTTTATAAGAGACTAGCTCAGGCCGGTATATGCGGATCTTTGCTAAGGTGGTGTAAGTCATATTTAAGGAATCGTTCGCAACTAGTCATCGTTCGTGGCTTTAAAACTCCAGCTACTGAGGTACCGTCAGTCGTTCCTCAAGGTTCTCATCTTGGCCCTCTATTCTTCTTGTTATTTGTAAATGATCTTTGTTCTGATTAAGCATCTGATCACAGGATGTTCGCTGATGATTTAAAGATTTACTGAATAATCACATCGGACAACGATGTTGATACGCTACAAAAAGATTAAGGCAAAATCAGCTCGTGGTGCCAAACGAATGGAATGATCTTAAACCCCACAGAATGTTCTTTTATAATTTTTTCTCGGAAAATAGAATCATCTAAAACAAATACTTATCAAATTTTCGGTACTCCGCTTCAAGAAACTGATAGCATTCGCGATTCGGGAGTTATAATGGATCAAAAACTAGATTTAAGAGAACACATTGAATGCATCAAAATTTGCCGGTTTTGTCATACGCCAAACAAAATTTTTCAAAGAACCTATAATTATGCTCTTCAATTGTTATGTGCGAAGCTTGATTGAATATTGCAGTCTCGTTTGGAATTCATCCTATGCCATTCACATCAAAAGGATTGAAGGCATACAAAAAATATTTGTATATCATCTTACCTTTTCTTTTAATAACTGTCGGAACCTAGCATCCTACGAATCTAGACTTAACCATTTCAAAATTGTCCCTCTGGAACGTAGGCGACAGGCTGCTGATATAATATGTTTGCTTAAAATTATTCAAGGCAAAATTGACAGCCCTGATCTGCTCCGAAGATTCACCTTATCTGTTCCGAGATCATGCAGTCGCTTACATAACAGAGTCACTTTTAATTTGCCCATCTGTCGAACGAATTACCGCCAGCATTCTTCGTTGAATTGCGTGAGTACAAACTATAATAACATTTGTAATGAAATTGATATCTTCAGAGCATCGGCTAATATGATTAAAAAAAATATTTTATGATTTTTTTGTACACAAGCATATAATTCCTAATTTAAAGTTTGATTATTTATGTAACTTTTAATTTAATATAATAGGGGATCGGACAACTTTTCACAAAGTGTTTGAAAGTAATTAGAATGGTTATTTATTACCATAAAAAATAATATTTTATTTAAATAAGGCTGTAAATATACAAAAATTACATTTAAAATTTGAGTGCATAAAAATGCCGCGTAAACGCTCCCATCTGTCACCTTGGCCGTGTGACGTCATCTGTGTGTGAGTAAACATCAAACAATCAAGTGGTGAAAAGAATGGCAGCAGTGGAGGCCAGAAATTCACATAGTAATGTTGACATCTATGGTTGACATTTTGAGGTTATCCCAGCCGTCAAAAATGGCAATTACAAACGAATGACGTAACGCGCTTTGATTTTTGTTTCGTTCAAGGTGGCGAACATATTTAAAATATTGCAATTAACGCATTTTCTTTTTCTTGATTTAAAAAAATAAATCATTATTATTTCACAAAAATACTCATTGAATGGTCAGTTTATTTAATAAACATTATTTCTAATTATAACAAAGATTTTTTGGTGAGACCTGTCCGATCCCCTATTTTAAACTTTATTTAATTTTGCAATGTAATGTACTGGGTGGCGCAAAAGTACTGGCACTAAAGAAAATACTTTTATTTTTTTTATATGACATTTTCTGTCATTCTGTTGTTGAAAATTGTGTAGTGAACAAATGTAAAATACACTGAAAATAAACATGGACCGTTTTACTCCCCAAGAACGTGGAATAATTGTGTCAATGTTCTTACGGAATAATTCATCAGTGATAAGAACACAACGTGAATTTCGTCGACGATTTCACCACCGTCCGGCACCGATTGGTCGCACAATTCGACGCTTTGCCACACGCCTTGAAGCAACTGGCTCAACATTGGATAGACCTAAGTCTGGGAGACCAAGAACAGGCCGTTCAGCTGAAAATATCGATGCTGTGCGCGAAGATGTGGAAGAGTGTCCAGAAACATCAACGAGGCGACGTGCCACGCAATTGGGCATTTCCAGACGGACCCTGCAGCGTATTTTGGTGAAAGACTTAAAGATGTTCCCGTATAAAACTCAAATGACTCATCAGCTGCTGCCTGCTGACCACCGAGCTCGTCTAGATTACTGCCAGCGCGTCATAAACCTCAACCTTGAAGAGGATGATTTTCCTTCAAAATTGGTTATGAGTGACGAAGCGCATTTCCATCTCTCAGGGCATGTCAATAAGCAGAATACTCGGTTCTGGGGCACTGATAATCCGCGCATTATTCAAGAAACACCTCTACACCCACTAAAAGTTACTGTATGGTGTGGCATCTGTGTTGACAGAGTGATCGGACCCTATTTTTTCGAAGACGCTGGAGGCAATGCGATAACTGTCACTGGAGAACGCTACAGAACCATGTTACGAGAGTTTTTGATACCCAGTTTGGACGAATTGGGGCTGGAGCACATCTGGTTTCAACAAGACGGCGCTACGGCACACACAGCGCGCGACACTATGGACTTAGTGAGGGACGCTTTTCCAGGCCGAGTTATCTCTCGTTTTGGCGATTTGCCTTGGCCTGCAAGATCACCCGATCTGACCAGTCCAGACTTCTTTCTTTGGGGTTTTTTGAAATCTCGGGTGTATGTGAACAAGCCACAGACTCTCGCAGCTCTAAAAGAAAACATTCGTCAAGAAATAACGAACATATCGCAGGAAGTGTTACGGCAAGTTATGCAAAATGTCATAAATAGGGCTCAAATGTGTATCAACTCTGGAGGTCACCATTTAAAAGACATCATCTTTAAATCCTAATGGTACGAAATTTAATGGCACAAATATACATTTAAAAAAACCTAAATCTAGTTTTCTAATTTAGAAAAAATGTTATAGCTGAACCAAATAGGGTCTTTACTTTTGCGCCACCCAGTATTTTATGACTTAAATAATTCATGTAATTTAAAACGACTGAGAGCAGTTTATCAAATGTGCATGCTGTGTTCGCTCCAAGTAAGTTGGCAACTTGTGTGCTCTAATTTGTATATGTTTAAATTTGTGTGTTGTTCAGTCAGTTAGCGAATCAAATAAATAAAATTAAAAAAAAAAGAAATGGCGTGCTTACCTGCGCCGTAATGTTGCTGCTGAGCTCTCTGAAATGATAAAGAAAACAAAACTCAAATCAAAGTAATAATGGCAAAATATATAAAGCATAAAATATGAAACAAATAGATAAAATTTTGGGGAACGTTCAAAGAACGTTACGGATTACTATGTGTCAACTGCTAACACTACGTTAAAGAACTTCGGTCCGAAATCAAAAACATCACGCAGCCGTTCCAGGTTTTTTTTTATCAGCCACTGCCTGATGCAAATACTTGTCATTTTCTGGCCTGAGGCTGTGCCTGAGGTCTCCAACGAACGCCTGTGTGAGGCATGCCAGGAAATACCAATTGAAAAGCACATCATGCGCCGCAAATAGACATAGATAAACCCTAGGCCTGAGGCAAGCCCTAGAGTGTCCTAGTGTGCCCCCCCCCCCCCCCCCGGCCAAGAGAAAAGTTGGAAGTCCCAAGCAGACTTGACGGCGCACTGTTGCGGCGGAGACACAACAGCCGTTTTTTCATACAAACGTAGTCCCCTAGGCTGTTTCCTCCCTGGATAATGCCAGTGTAGAGTTATATTTTTTCCCTGAATATCTACTATTAGCATGTCCTTTCTTTTTTTCCATAAATTAATAATTAGAAGAGTTCAAAAACCTAAAAAAAATGGCCAGATTTTCCGCTGTGTTCAAATATCCACAAAACAAATTTGACTAGATTATACTTATATATAAAAATTAAAACATAGGAACACCGCTCAAGTCTTTGTTAATTAGCAATGATAAAAGAACTTATATTGGTTAAGTTAAGGTTATTGTTCGGGCACAGGGCGACAGCAATAGATTTTACAAATACCTATTTTTTATTTCTCTAGCCCTTGGTGTTTCCTCTTGAGGCAATCGAGCTAAACTAGCCATAAGAAGCGCGTAGCTAAAGATCGATCGCGATGGAGAAAGACTGTTCAAGCCCTCTGCGCGTAAACCGAGGAGTGGGGCAAACCCTTTTAAATTAGACATCTATAGTTTCCTGCACATAGAGGGCTCCTGAATCCAGAATCTAAATTTTGCTCTCGCTTTCCCGCACACAAATTTACTCTAGCCGAAGCGAGACAGTGAGCTGAGCCGGAACGCGGGCCCGGGCGGGACGCGGCGGCGGGTCAATGCGGCTGGTTTACGCGTTTATGGTGTTTTAGGTTTTTTTCGTTTTACAAAGAATATTAATGACTGCTTCATATTTAATACAATTACAATCCAAAGTTACAAGGGCTAATTTATTGTATTTCTTAAATACTAGCCGTTTTAGTATAGTTCTGAGGTGATTTGGAGGCAACTTCGCAATATTTTTTTTCTATCGAGAAAATTTTAAGCAATCGTATTTTTAAGGCATATTGTGACTAGAGTTAGTGTTTTTGTTTGTAGTTCCACGATTTTCCAGTTTTGTCTGGATAGGACAAGCTTGTAGCGGACAGAGATGTGTGGAGACTGAAATAAGGGGATACTGGCACTGACAGACACTGGCTTTGCATCTATGAGGTACGAGTTCGATCCTCGCTCAGTGCGACTAATACCTCTTAGTTTGTATTCATTCATTGATTTGTCCATATATATTCACTTACTTATTTATATATTTATTTATAAGGTCATTTTCAACTACGTGACGAAACCTGCACCAGGCCTGTGTCACTCCCCGTTAGGTATCGAAAATGTACCTACATTATTACTATGCGCGCAGGCGGCCCCTCCGGGTGGTAAATTCAGTTACACGAATCGTTTGTCCAGAGTAATAAGAATGAAATTGGCTTGCAATGGATGTCTAGGTATCTATACGAAAAGGTGCTGAGTTCTGACGAGAGCTAAATTAAACCATACCGCTAGCCACATTGAGTAGATATTTCTTTGAATTTCTTTGCTGAGTGAGATTTTTTTATTTTTATTTATTTATTTAACTTCATTATAATAAATGTAAATGGCGGACTTAAGGCCAGGGGCCTTTTTTACCTGTCAAACAACAGGTGATGCTGAGAGAGTAATCTTTTGGGGTTAGTACAACATAAACTAAAAAAAAAACAGAACGTGTAAACTTATTATTCAATATATCAAGTATATATACACATATAGATATATATCTCGGGTAAAGACTTCTGTACGTTAGTATTATTTATTCTGTGCCTGCACACTAGTTCACTAGTTTGTAATAATTAATTGATGTCACTAAATGACAGTCATTAAGCTAAATCACGTGTGCATAATTTAACTTAATCTAGAACATGTTAAATGTTTCTATAAATTAATGTTAAAATCAATAAAAATAAAATGTTATCAGAAAGTTTTTACTCACGCAAACACGGCTTAATTCCTAGAATTGTAAATTTGGTATTTTATACTTGGCTGCGAAGTACCTACTAAATAAAATAAAAATAAAAATATTTTATTACGATAACAGAAGCGATCTTACGTCTATAGGTGTTGAAGTCTCCTTTTAGGCTATCAAAGATGCCTGTGCCAGGAGGCTCTGCTCTTCTTTATCTACTTTTACTCAAGATCTTTACATCAATTACATTTTATATGTGATTACATCTAATATAAGGATATGGGTGTGTTGTATGTGTGTGTATGTGTGAGTGTGTGTGTTACCTACTAGGTGGGAATAATATATCTCAGGCCAGCGCTCTTCGTAACAAAAAGTAGAAAAAAACACAACCTTCCTTCTGGCGCAATCGAGTAATGATGTGGCTCTGTACCACTTTCCGTCAAAAAAATCGTTTTACTGATTTTCGTTTTATTCCGCATACAAAAATGGGTCACAATAGTTATTGTCTTGTCAATTGCAAGAATACTGGAAGAAATATTAAATGCAAGTTTCACCGGCTCCCGACCCAACAGCTACTTGGAAACTAGGACAACTCAAGTACGGGACAGCTGCCGTCAAATGAAAAAGTAACATCACGACATTGTTTTATTTAAATCCTTTATTTGATATATTCTCATTAAATATTTAAATTGATTTGTAAATACCAACTAAATACGTGTGTGTTTCGGTACTGATGGATCGCCACGGCGCCAAAGAATATATATATATACACTACGCGAAAAGAAGCGACACTTAAGAGCCCGTACTACCCTAAAGTTCTTAGAGCGATCTTAAATATTATCAATATTAACGAAATAAAACACTTTGAAATAAAAACAGCATAGCTCAGGACTAACTCTAAACATAATAAGTTTCGAAAACACGCTTGCTTAAAATTTTCTCGATAGAAAAACATTGCGAAGTTTCCTCCAAATCACCTCAGAATTATACTAAAACAGAAAGTATTTAAGAAATACAATAGATTTGAACTTGTAACTTTAGATTATAATTGTATTAAATATAAGGTAGTCATCATATGTCTTACTTTTTAAATAACTCTAAATATTCTTTGTAAAACGAAAAAACCCTCAAAACCAGAACCAGCATCATTGACCCACCGCGTTTCCCGACGCCCCGCATGGCGCATGGCTCACTGTCTTGCTTCGGCTAGAGTAAATTTGTGTGCGTGGAAGCGGGAGCAAAATTTTGACTATTGACATCAGGCGCCCTCTTAAGCATGTGAGCACTTAAAATCGCTTGCGCTTGCGGCAATCGCTGACTGCATTGGCCGAGGGCTGGCACCTAGTTCGCGTCTCTCTCACGCACCGCACGATATTCCATTTCGGTTCGGTATCAACCCTAGCGTTACGTTCTCCGGCGTTCGCACTCTTACGTACAGGGAGTGTCGCCGCTGTGACGGCACCCGAAATCTGGTTCTGGATTTAAATCAAAATCATTTTAGTGGTGGCATAAACAGCACAACAGCATTCTAAAAACTGGCGGATAGACTCGATTCACAAATAATGGATCACCTTGTTCAGGGGACCATGCAGGTGGCCTTGTATGGTTAAATTTAAAGGCATGCCCGCCGGGCCCTCTGTACACAGAGGTTGCATGCTATGCTATGTACCGAAATACTGTGTAGCTATAAGTACTAACACTACTCGTAGTTTTAAATTACTGCAATACCACAGACTAAATAATACTAACGTCCAGAAGTCTCACTCAGTAAAGAAATTCAAAGAAATATCTACTCAATGTGGCTAGCGATATGGTTTAATTTAGCTCACGTCAGAACTCAGCACCTTTTCGTATAGATACCTAGACATCCATTGCAAGCCAAATTCATTCTTATTACTAAGGACAAACGATTCGTATAACTGAATTTACCACCCGGAGGGGCCGCCTGCGCGCATAGTAATAATGTAGGTACATTTTCGATACCTAAACGGGGAGTGACACAGGCCTGGTGATACTAACAAATCATGGATCATAGTTATCCGATTAAAAAAACAATTAATTTGAATTGAATAAAATCAGACGAGCTTGGCCAGTCCCATCACATTTTAATCTGTAATTACCTACTCGTAATGTATTTACTTGTAATCAGTTAAATATTTAAAGATTGCGTCTAATCAAATTGAATATGAAGGACTAAATGTTAATCCATGTAGGATTTACATATAGAATACTTTATATTAAAAAAAATGTTCCGGTGGGATTGTCTATGGTGACACTAAACTGTGCAAATGCCCCTTTGCCCACGCAAGCAACTCCACGGGTAACAGCTATTAAAAACACCAAAAAAAAAGTTGCTATTACGAGTAGCATAAAAAAAACAAAATTAATCCTTCAGTCGCATTAAGTCCAATAAACAGTGTGACTTTTAATTACCCGGCAACATTTTTGGAGCAAGTTCAGTCCATGATACTGAACTACTTTCAATAAAAAAAGTAATTAAAAAATCCATAAAAATTTTACGTCCTACCATACAAATCAGCGCTCAGTATCGAAATGTCTACAGAGTTTAACAACTCGAGCCTCTTATCGGGTCGTCCAGCCGTCAACTTGGCATTGGTAAGGCACATTGCCACTGACCTTTTTCTATTAGTATGCTTCACACTGTTAAGATACTCGTAAATCTACTGGTTAAAGGACGTTCACTGATGCAATCAATCACCAGTCTATATCAGTGCACTGTTGGACTGCAGGACTCGCAATAAATACATATAGAGAATGCTACCTATGCGATAAGTCCGCCTTTGTATCATTTTTGTTTTTTTTCTCTGTAAGTATTGTTGTATTTCCTTTCTTCATGGTGCAATAAAGAGTATTTGTATTGTATTGTTTTGTACGGATATATACCGATTTGCCATAATCATCAAGCTGCAGGCGGGTTGATGGCAATAGATAGTCTTTTTGGTTTAAACTAACGTCAGATAGACATTCATCATCATCATTTCAGCCGCATAGCGTCCACTGCTGGACATAGGCCTCTCCCAAGGTTTTCCAAAATGACCGATCTAGAGCGGCCTGCATCTAGCGCTTTCCAGCGACCTTGGGTCAGGTCGTCGTTGTCAGACAGACATTATTATACTTTAACTTATAAAACTAGGCCAATGTTAAATTATTAATTAAATAGTCTAAGTTTAGGCTAGATTGTAATAATATTAGCGTACTTATCCAATAATTTCAGTATGTATGGTAAAAAAGGAAAAAAAGAGACATTATTAATATGCGATAAACGCACTCAGTGCAGCTCGGGACGTTTTCGTGTATGCGTTGCGAGTCACATTCGCCCTGAGGAAGGCCTCCGGATGAGTTTGAAACATATCGGCCAGTAGCTGACTTTTTACGACAGTCGACTTTTATCGCATATTAATAATGGTTTAGTTGTATATCTCCTTAAGGTTGGGAAACATCTGTCAGCACGAAACAGCACTTCCCTATGCTGCTGCTATGCAGCATGGCCGGTGCTGAAGCGTTCCGTCGCTCTCTCTCGCTCTAGCAAATGACTGTTCTGAGCGACAGAAAAAGAAAGCAGCATAGGAAGTGCTGTTCCGTGCTGTCAGATGTGTCCCAACCCGTAGTCACCTCTTACGACACCCATGGGAGAGGGAAGGTGCGGTAGGAAACAAATTGAATTCTACTCTGTCATAACTACGAGGAAGGGCTCCAGTGTTGTATGTTAAACAAACTTTAAGCTGCAAGAGTAAACAGCCGCTTATCGGATCGCCCACGCCGTTAACATGGCAGACCCATTGCCAATGACCTTATTCTACAAGTACGCTGGACAGTGCGAAGGAATTTTTAAATCGTTAAGGATTTTCTTCTTCACCTATGCTTTTAGAAAATATATAAATAATATAAAGAGAAAGAAAGATAAAAAGATGAAGAAGAACGAAACAAGATAAAAAGAAGAATAAAGATAAAAAATATTAAGGGTTGGGACACATCTGTCAGCACGGAACAGCATTTCCTATGCTACTATCCTTTTCTGGTGCTCATAACCAAATTCTCTATTAAAAGGAAAGTTCACGCTCATCTTTTGAAACCCCTTTCTTCTTTGTAATTATATATGTAGGTATAATATAATAGTACGTATTGTATAAGTAGATATTTATTCTGATATTATATAGTATGTAGTAATGTAATGTTTTATGTATATGTTCTTAATATGTTATTTGAAGTACTCGTGTTTATTGAATCGGTAGTCATAATGGATTAATTTTGCTTTTTGCGCCTAACAAATTATTTTTCTGTTTATCCTTATGGTTGACTGGGAGAAAATAAATAAATATATACGGACAAATTACACTGATTAAGCTAGCCCCAAAGTAAGTTTTTTTTTTAAAGAATGCTCTTAGCATTAAGGCCGTACTTGAATTTTCCGAGGTCCAGTGCTGCCCCCATTTAAAATAAATCATTTCAAAGAAAACGGAGACATCATTTAAAATTTTGCTACTACCAGGGCCTAGATAATCCTTCAAAGTATTTATGAACTACTTAAGGTTTATAACTGCTTACAGTTTATAATGAGAACGTTTAGCTTTACTACGCACATTTGCCAAAAGTGGCTGTTTTTCGCAAATGTGCATAGTAAAGCTTAACGAGCTCACTTTGAACTGTAAACAGTAGTTCATAAAATACTATGAAGGGTTATCTAGGACTTGGTAGTAGCAACATTTTAAATGATATCTCCGTTTTCTTTGAAATGATTTATTTAAAATGGGGGCAGCACTGGACCCCGTGGACCCCGGAAAATTCAGGCACGGCGTTAGGTCCGCCATTTGTTAAAAGTATGTTTTAACTTTGGAACAATAAAGAGTATTAATAATTATAATTTGCTAGAGCGAGAGAGAGAGGCAGAACTCCGTGCTGACAGATGTTTCCTAACCCTAAGATGAGAAAATAATGGTGCAGTAATAAACATATAAGGAGGTTTAGAACTTGGCGGAAGAAAGAGAGACATGGAAAGCAATCCACCGACAAGATCCCAGCTCTTAAATATAAGAAGAAGAATAAACATATACCAAGTTCGGGTGTGGCGATACGAATATCTATTAATAATAAAAAATAAAATAGCATAACATTTACCCGTGTGGTTCCGGCTTATAATAGGACCACTCCATCTCTTTCTGTGGATGTCGTAAGAGGCGACTAAAGGACTAAGCACAAACATCTCGTGCTACATTTGCATTCCCAAGGAGGATTAACGTCGGGCGGCGGCCGGTTGTATAACTTTTCGCACAAATACATTCCCAAAGAGAGTTGACGTCAGCCAGGCGGCCGGTCATAAAACTATAGCCAAATCATTTAAACTGTTCCGGCTATTTCTTCTCCATTTCTCAAGGTCTTTGGCATCCTTGGGTGACCATTGACATGCATGTTCTATTTGGTGAAGAAAAAGCGGGAAAGCGCACTCATCGAACCCAGAACCTCCGAGTTAACCAATACGCCACGGAGGTCGTCAAACTCAGTGCAACAGTAACATGATTCCCTGATTACGAGTACGAGTATAATACCTAACCTACATGGATAATCAAATTTAATCATTATATTCCCTTCCGTCTGGTCAACAAACGGGCAGTGCTCGTCGTTATCCCTTACGGGATAGACAGATGGGACCAACTTCACGACAAGTGGGGAAAAAGAAAAGGGTCGAAAGAAAATGCATGTCGTCACAATATGGCTAATATAAATAAATATATATGGACCAATTACACTGATTCAGCTAACCTTTGAAGTTATAAATTTGTGTTATTGGAAACTCTACGATACTATATTTTTACCACCCAAGACAATTGGAAAAGGTCATTTTTCACCTTGCCCTGCCCCCAGGGGATCGAACCCACCTCCGGATAGCGGACTAGCGTGTTTAGGTTAACAATACGGCACGAGGTTGTCAATACCCTACGAAGAAACTTGATAAGTATAATAAATTTATACTTATCAAGTTTCTTGATACAAGATAGATACAAGTATTGGTTTATGATAGCATAAAGACTCACTAAGTCATACTTACTGACAAAATGCGCATTTCATAGAATAGAAAAGAGACAAGACAAAAGATTAGGTACTAACATAAAGTCAAAGATCGATTGTTGGCACCAATCTTTTTAGACTTTTCCATTCTTCAATACCGTAATTTAGGCACTATGTAAATATACAGCTGTTTAAATCTTTTGTTTGTAAAAAAAATCCGGTATAAAATTATGATTTTCTCTTATTTTAAAAATCTTGTTTATTTTTATCTGTGTGCGCTCTCCTGCCTATATTTCCTAAAATGATACAAAGGAACGCGCACAGATTTTTTCTCTTTCGGTATATAGGTAGGATTTATTATTATATGCTAGCTAGCACTACAGAACAATATAACTTCCTAGGCTAGTACCTTCGATCATATGTTCTATAGATGCACAGTTCCTTGCAAAATCAAACAAAATATTGTCCCCGTGTCAATACGTACATAAGATGATGTCAAGTATTGCGAAAACAGTCTAACATCTAATTTAAACCTTAAGTAACTGAGATAAGCGTAGAAATAAATCTGTATTAAGTTCGTTACTTATTATATTACCTTGTGGTTAAATTGGTCAATTTGGTCATCTTTGACGTACCGTCACGCGCGCGGCCGTGGTAGCAAATGACAGCGAAACCAGGCATAATACTGTTTTATGCCTTGTTTTTCCGGTGCCATTTATTTGGCGGCAACTGTGCATTTATAGAATATATGATCGAACTACACTAAAAATGAAAAGCTTCGTCATTTAAATATTTTTTGACGTGTATGAAATTTACGTCATCCATAATAATCCGTCAAAACCCGAATATAATTATCCATTTATCTATGGAAACTAAGTTCACTGAGGCTTTTTACAAACAAGGCCGATATAATATATGTACATGTAGGTCATTGTGGGTACCTTAAAACTAACATACATTTATATTATAAAAACTTTTTACTAACCTCAGTTTTAAAAAGGTTTAGATTGACGATACAAGCGTCAATATTCACCTTCAAAAATTTGTATGATACGTATGCTTTATATTATAAGTAACCGTACAATATTATCGAAAACATTATTACTTTTACGAAAAAGAAACCATAGCGCGAATTAACATTGAACAACGCCATCTATTGCAAGTAGCCGTTTCCGTATACCGTCTCCTCACCCCACACCCTCCACTCCCAACCTCCTACTACCCCATGGAATTACGCGGTCCATGGCTTCCCTCAGTCGAAACAGTTTTTGATTGGCAGTCTGTAAGCGCGCTATGAAACGATAAGAAGTATCAGTGGATCATATCTTACCGAGTCCGGCTCTAAATCCGAATCTGTGTATGTTTCGGACTCCGGTGTCGATCCGGGCCCCGGTGATTCGGATGACGGCGATTCTTGCCTCCAGACAAAGAATTTTTTTTTTTTCAATTTGCGACTGCGAAGTCTCAATTCAGGAACATCTTGCGGGCTTTCCTAAAAGTCGGTTAAATCATGACAAATCCTACATACAGAGCCTCCTCGTTCAATTAAATCTTTAAAATACTCGTTGGACCGCCACGCTCCATACAAAACGTAATAGTAAAATAAATCGGTCAATATTTTTAAGCTATAATTTATTTATATTTAAAAATTCTAAAAAGCTACATATTTGTTTCAAGACTTAGAAAAACAATATCATACTGATTTAATAAGTGATTGTCCAATTAAAAAGACACTGGTATGAAACAATCCAAAAAGAGTAAACTTCACATAATGTTGTTATAAAAAAAAAACAATCGGCTTGCCTCTCTCCAACCCCACGCATATACTAAGCTTGCTAAGGTTAGTAGGTTTTATGTACAATAAAGTACGATTCACACTTGCGGAGTCGCGTCGGAGCGCGTCGCCTCGGATGCTCGCGCACACGCCGGCAGCCGAACGGAGCCGCCTGACGGCTATTTCCGAGGGCATGCGCGCGCATCCGACGGCACGATCTGACTAGTACCACATCGCAGTTAGTCTGTTTCAGTGCTATCGTGCTAACGTTGCGTAATTTAATTATATATGATGAGTGAATGGGACGTGGTTTTACTGGCAGTTACATAGGAGGAAGAAAATAATCGTAAAATAAACGGGAAAAAACTGGGCACAGAATCTGGGTTGATGATTTATGGGTGAAAAGGTGCAACGTCTGCAATGTTCTAAGTTTCATAGACATGATGGAGCCAATCATCAGAGGCCAGCAGTAGTCGCGAGCCGCGTCGAGCAGCCGACCGCGTACTCGAGCAGCCGATCGTGTACCCGAGCAGCCGACCGCGTGCCCGAGCAGCCGATCGTGTACGCGAGTATACCGCGGAGTCCGAGAGCTGCCGGTCGGCTTCAAAGCTGCGTAAATTGCATGCTAATATGGCACTTAACTACTTAAGTGATGTTTCAATTTCCTTTGGCAAATTGTAAAATACGCTCCGAAGCGGCCCGACGCGCTGCCGCAAGTGTGAATCGTACTTTAATATCCTATACACACACAAACTTATACTCTACACCCTCAGCCTCTTGTTTTTGTTGGTTACCCCGACGAAAAAAGAGGGGTTTTGGACGTGTCTGTGTCTGTTAACTAAATCCTTCGTAAACTTCCAAATGAATAAACTGATTGTGATAAAGTTAGGTTCTTTTTTCGAAAAGTAACTATGATCAAAAAAAATTGTCAAAAGTTTGCAAATGATTCTTAAAATTAAAAGAATTAACAATTCATACTTATTATGATTCATCTATAACTGTAAAACAACGGTGCCGATTTTGATGCAATTTTACCCGACTACGGCAAAGCCATGCACTTAAATGGCTATTTACTTGAAAGAGTCTGTTCTCATTTGAGCCCTCTTTGTTGCAGTGTCATGTCGCAAAATGTGTAAAGCGGCCTAAAATTAATTTAAACAAGCAAAGCACTATAATTGGTAATAACATTGATAAAATTAACATTTATAAAAACATATTTTACAATTAAAAAACTACAATATACTTACGTTTTCTATACTTAGGTTTTTTATAAATTCCCATATGATAATCCATTTTTATACCGCCATACTTACTAAACGAACGAGATGACATTAATCATTCCATGCCTATAAAACTTAGAACATAGCAGAATTTTGATAAACAAATTCAATAAAACGCCATCTAGTCAACAAGTTCTGACCTAACTCTTAATGCGTGTTATAGAATAGGAATATCAAATGGTAGAGAAATTCGACATGCGAGGCTAATCACTTAATAGCTCAGTTGTTTAGAACGCGGTCGTATTTGAACCGAGATCGCGAATTCAAGTCCATGTTCTTTTATTCCTTTGGTGTTGCGAAACCTTGCTACCAGATGGCGCCACTGGTTTGAATTTATGTTAAAGCTACAGTTTCTTATAAAATATGAATCATTCATGTTCGTTCATTTCATTTGTCAATCGCGTTTTGTTTTACTTTCTGTCACCAAACCTCTTGACAGCAAATCACTTTAAATAAATGCATGATGCAAGATGTGAAGTTGTTGATTTGTTTTTATTATATTTTATGAGATTTTATACCATACACTTTTTATCGTATTGTAAAAAAATATATTTCAGTGAACAACTGTAGTGAACAAAACGCTCCGTCAAAGATGCATTACACATGTTGCCATTATTGCCAAATAGCGTCACTGCTATTTCCCAATGTAAAAAAAGTAAAATACTTTTTTATATAGTGTACAAACGTCCATAAAATCAAAAAAAAATCTTTTTGTAATCTAAGGATTTTTTCCTACAAAATGACGCAAAAATACTTGCTGCGACACGTAGTGTAACAATGAGGGCCCAAAATGTATGAAACGATTTAACACATTATTTTCACAGATTATGTATTACTATGGCCGATAATACGCTATAACGAATACTAAAAAAAAGTTAAAAATTAAAGGGGTCGTCAAACAAAAAACTTGTTTTTTAGCGTTTCAAAACATTGTACGGAGGTACGGAACCCTTCATGTACGAGTCCGACTCGCACTTGCCCGTTTATTACAAAATATGAGATGTCAATCAATACTTCATAACATAATGAATATCCAGGTGCCATAGCATAGGTTAAATTTTGTAATATGTATAAAATAAATATGATGAATTTCACATACAAAAAGGGTGAGTTTTAAAAAAATGGCTATGATATCGAGTGGGGTATCAAATGTGGGGTCTAAGAGCACATTTCAAAAATATATACATCGTTAGCCGTAAATGGCTGCCGAGCTTGCATTATTTGGATAATTATACTTTTCAGTATGAATTTTCCCGTGATCGGGATTTACTTTTTTTAAACGTATTTCTTGTTTGCGGACATTCAGGACACGTCCTTGTCATGTAAGATACGAATATCTTGTACATGTATCTTAGTTGCCGAAGAGAGTCGCTTAGCTAGAGAAAAGGCAGTTTTAACAAAAAGGCGGAGTTTTGGCGCCAAAAATATGTGTTATTTTTTTTATTCAAGCCCAATGATTTGGGTTAGGTATATATACCAAAATAAAGGGTATGATTAAAAGTATTGCAAAAATACATTTAACTAATATGAAAATATGAAAAGCAACATGTATACCATGTTTAAATATAATTTGGTATAAGAAATGCTAAAAAATAACATACTCGTACAACAATGCTCATCCGAGCGTTAACCCTATTGTGTGTGTTGTATCTGGATGCTGTAGGTATGTCTTTTTTAGGTGATACGAGTAGGTAAGTTAGAAAAAATGTCACGCAGTCAGTTTCTTCTTTTCTTTTATAAATATTTTTTTAAGTTTATGTGGAAGTAAATTTATTTATGTACCAAGAAAACTAGTTTATAGTGCACTGAACCTATATTATATCACAATAGCACTTGCTAAAGGTAATGTGATACGAATGTGAATGCACGTCACCGTTACAAAAAGACATGACTTGTTAAAAAATTACGCTAATGCTATTTCAACTGAATATAACACCGCAATTTGCTAAGTAAAGATATTTTAACATCTTAAATAATTTATTTATTCAAACAATAAGGCTTTAAGTGCGTTGTTTACAATTTTAGTAATAAACCGGAATAAATAAATATACTAGTGGTTCTGTGAAAACAGTAGACCTCGCGAGCTATAACCATGCAATAACCGACCCTTTTTCCTTTCCCCTGGCTAAACATACACAACAGCAAACTTCCCCCCTTTTGCCCCCTTCATTCCCCTTCTTTTGGTTTGTTTTTGCAACATCTTGTGTAGAATAAAGTCCTTAGTGTGCCTCACAAACTTTATTGAAATCCGTCAATAAATAACACTACAGCAGAGTTCCTCCTTTTGCCCCCTATTTCTCCCCCTAACAAAAATCGCGAGTAATTATTTTTTTTAATAAATCAAGGAACTTGTATGCCAGTTTTCGTCTAAATCGGTTGAAAAATGCGAGAACAGACAAACGGACAAAAGCATTTTCGGGACAATCTCAAAACTGAGACGCTTCGCTCGTTCGGTCAATAAATACTAAATTTGTAAAATCTAGGAAAATGATGGCATACGTTGTTTTTCGGTTTAATATATTTTTTTTTATATATAAGCAACAAATAATTATATACCTAAATAAAATATGATTATTTTCTTATTTGATACAATTATATCACTTGAGGAAAGTTGTTTAGAATAATTGACTGAATACCCCTAGTAATAGTTTGCGAGTGTTTGCACCAATAGATTAATATTATAGTACCAATAGTATACATCGTGTTAATGAAAGAACGCAAAACCTCTCAGATGGTACCTCAGCCCATGTAATTGAACAACTGTTGTTCGACAACTTTCACGAAATCCAAACAAAATATCGGATTTTCATACAGATTGACCCGATCAGCTGATCAGTTTGTATGAAAATTCAAATTATATTTTTTTTAGTTTCGTGAAAGTTGTTGAATAAAAGTTGTTCAGTTACATGGGCTGAGGTACCATCTGAGAGGTTTTGCGTTCTTTCATTAACACGATGTAGAGGTAAGTACGAGTAGTAGTTCGTAGTATACTTTTCTATGTGACCCACCGTACATTTACGTTCACAGTCGTCGTTCTGAAAGCATTACCCACCTTCGGAAAATTGGTAAAAAGATATAATCAATGCAGCTGCACATTGCGAGGTGTATTTCCGCGAATTGCATATGAAAACAGACAAATATTTATATCAGTCCATTGTTGGTAATTCTATACATAAAATGAATGCGAGGATGTGTGTCTACGTGACTGTGATAAAAGAAAACACGTGAAGGACCGGTTTACGCCAGAGTAGTATGCAAAACTAAAGTTCCTGTTATGAGTAGATGGTAGTAATTGTAACCATTTAGTTTAAGTGTAAAAATCTGCAAGGATGCAAAACAGCCAAGTTGAAGTGGAACTAGGAATATGTCTAGCGGATGCGTTCCGAAAGATGGCTCAAATTGTATATATTTCGGATTCCGGACTGGCGCAGGAGTATGGCCAGGAGAATAGGTCATCGACCTAGGACAAGATGACAAGATGGCGGGATGAGCTGCACAGATTTTTGATGTCTGAAAAAAACAGGGGGTGGCTTTTGCCCAGAAGTTGTACACTACACCTAGACATGCTAATATAAAGCGCTCGCCCATTTTCAAACCTAAAAAAATATTATATTGATACTCGAGATCGAGATTCTCGTGTTACATACAACACAAACAGACACGTACAAACGAGGAATTTCCAAAATACACTGGGGGGGAAGTTCGTATTACTAAGCTAGTGTAAACAAGGCATGCAAGTAAATAGGAAATTTTAAGCCTTTGTAACATACACAATACCAAATATTATGCTGATGAGAAACGTCCTTGACTTAAATGATTTTCAGTCAGATATGCAAAATGGGGTTAGGAGTCAGCGGCGACAGGGTATTTGGAGGCTTCGGAATACATCTTGCTATTTAAAATTAAAAGTGAAAACATATAAGGTTAAGAACTTGGCGAAAGATAGAGACATGGAAAGCACTCCACCGACAAGAGACCAGCTCTTAAATATAAGAAGAAGACTATAATATGATAAGCTATCGAGTGTTAAGGGGATACATGAATTTTTCGGGGTGCTGCCCATTTAAAATAATTTTTTGAAAGAAAACGGAGATATATTAATTATACCTATATAAGTAGATATATTGTATTATAAATATGTAGTTTTTATGTGTAAGTATATTATAGAATACCTATACGTGTAGTGTATTGATATATGCTTATTTAAAAGTAGCCTTATTTATTTAACTATTTATCTCATTTTATCGTTTTCTTTGCGCCACCGTTTCTTTTTCACGTGCCTACATTTCTCTCCATCCACTGGTTGTCTGGAAGAGATCGCTGTCAGCGATAAGACCGCCCATTGTACCTATGTATATATATTTACAATTTGTATTTTGTTAATTTTTTTTTATTTATTTTTTAGGTGCAATAAAGAGTTATTCAATCATTCATTCATTCATTCATTCGATATCGTTTAAAATGTTGTATTTGTGAAGCCTTAGATAACCCTTCAAACTATTTTACTGTTTACAGTTTAAGGCCGTACCTAAATTTTCCGCGGTCCAGTGCTGCCCCCATTTTAAATAAATCATTTCAAAGAAAACGGAGACATCATTAAAATTTTGCTACTACCAAGTCCTAGATAACCCTTCAAAGTATTTTATGAACTACTGTTTACAGTTTATAATGAGAACGTTAAGCTTTACTACGCACATTAGCTAAAAGTGGCCGTTTTTCGCAAATGTGCGTAGTAAAGCTTAACGTTCTCACTTTAAACAGTAGTTTATAAAATATTTTGAAGGGTTATCTAGGACTTGGTAGTAGCAAAATTTTAAATGATGTCTCCGTTTTCTTTGAAATGATTTATTTAGAATGGGGGCAGCACTGGACCCCAGAAAATTTAGGTACGGCCTTAAAGTAAGAACGTTTAGCTTTTCTTAGCATTTTTGCCAAAAGTGGCCGTATTCCGCAAAAATGCTAAGAGGCTAATGAGGGTTTCACAAAGACAACATTTTAAATGATATTTCCGTTTCCTTTGAAATAATTTATTTTGAATGGGGGCAGCACTAGACCCTGAAAAAATCATGAATGGCTTAAGGAAAACTGAAAGAAATATTATTATGACCACTTTTTGTCGTATCGTGTCCCAAAACCACGAATGCAAAATGGATTCTTGTACGATTCTGACAAATACAAGGGGTATATATCCTAATCGTTGGCATTCATGTCTGAATTTGTGCAAGGGTATTTGGTAATTTCATCTCATGAGCTGTTACAGGTTCACATCGTATAAGAGATATTTGATCCCCTGTGGAGCCAAATCGGCAAAGAATTTTGTTGATTCGGACCAAGGAAGATTCACGATTATATCAAGAATTAAGTACAAAAAATTTAAACTTGTCTACGAGAAAACTCATACAGAAAAATACATTTATCCAGATATTGCAAGTACAGCAGAGAGTTACAGCTAATAATGTGATTGTTTGAAATTAAATGAAATTAAATCTTTTATTTGCAAGGGTCATACAAAAATTACCCGCCTGTATAAAATAGGCATGCAAAAAATTACATCTAAAATCTACTAGGTAAATTTACATATTTGATATCATATTTATTGCTTACTGTCAAAAGATTATTATATTTAACTTCATACACAAATACAAGTCTAATGGCGGACTTAAAGCCTAAGGCCTTATCTACCAGTCAACCAACCGGGTGATGTTCAGAAAGACAAGGGTAGTGCAAAAACTCAAAAAGAAATGTGAAAAATGAACCAAGTATACTTAATAATAAACCATAAACTACATACAAATAATATTCACTATTATTATACTAAGATATACTACTCAAATATACTACATACACTTAGAACTATCTGACAGTTGTTTAAGAAAATGTGCTTTCACCTGTTTTTAAAATGAAAAGCGGGTTTTAGCCTTCCGAACATCAACTGGTAAGGCGTTCCAGAGCTTTATAGCTTGGACAATAAACGAATGTGAAAAGAACCCACTCCGGGTTTAATATCATAGAAACATTTAATAACTAACCATATAAATAACATTCGTCGAATTTTGTTTTTTTTTTAAACTTGTCAATTAATATCATTCTAATACTTTGATATCCTACAAAACAACCTAATATACAAAATTTTATTAAATTATACCATGAAGGCTCATGATTTTATTACCTAATTTATTTTTAGTTCGTTACTTTACAGCCTATAGAGAATTAACTGTGACGTTACATAGCCTACGAGTATAACCACCGGATCTTGACAAATGAGGTCTCGTTGGAAGCGTCTTGTGGAAACGTCTTGGCTAGACGCTTCTAACGAGACCTTATTGGTCAAAATATCACGGATATAATTGAAGATACGAGAAACAGATAAACATGCATACTTATACAGGGTGACTTTTTATCCACCTGCAAAATTATTAGAGCAAGTTCAGTCCATGATACTTGTATGAACAACATTTACATGAACTTGCTCCAAAAATTAACAGGTGGATAAAAAGTCAGCCTGTATAGCGTCGATAACCCTCCTTTTGGCTTCGCCGAAGTCGGGTAAAAATTACAATATTTAAAATGTTATGTATTTGTGTACAACTAGGTAGTAGGTACATCGGTCTCATTTTAAAATACACGTACCTACATATATAAGGTCTAACAAAATATACTGAAACTATTTTAACGGTAGGTCCAGTCCGTGATACTAAACAACTTTCCCCAAGGAACATATAGCATAATATAAAAAATATTTTTTCATATATCACCCACCTTTCACCGTCACCGCTATGTAGGTATCTCGCCGCCCGGCCGACACGCTCAGCTGATGCCGTGACTGAACTTATAAGACGTCTACACACGCTGCTTACCACTCATTCACAAAATCACAAACAAGCACATGTAAGTTTAATTTTATTGTTAGTAAGTCATTAGGTATGTAATTCAATCAATACACAACACACATATGCCTTGAAATAATAATAAAAAAATATTTTAATTGCCTGTTGATGTATCCTACTGCTGGGCAAAGGCCTCCCCTTTCTTTATCCACTGATTCCTATTTTTATAATGTCAACAAAAAAATGACAAGTAGCTTTACAGTGTGTATCGCGAAAGTTAATAACCACATCTTTTTCTTCAAAACCATAATGCACATTCACAAATCACAATTAATCTGTTGATGAAGTAAAAAGGATACTTAATACAAACATAATCACATGCAATAGGAAATGTGAATTAAAATCGAATGTACACTAAATTTTCGTCTGTGTAGTCTTCCCATTTACGGTACCTATTCCAAAGGCTAGCAAAATGCAACTGAAGTTATTGGTCGTTTTTTTGTCGGTATAATAAAAGCATGTTTCACTCGAGGCGGTGTTTCTTTGAATTCGAAAACAAAGGATTACGCTTCATAGATTCAATTTTCGCCGGCTTTTATGATGCGTCTTTGTTTCTTTTGTCGGCATATTTAACTTAAAAAATTCCATTCAAAACAAGCAAAAGATGTGTAAACATTAAGTCGGCTTGTGCCGGCGGCGATAACAAAAGGAGCCATAAAAGCCATGAACCGTGGGAACGCTAAATAATAATAAAAACTTCCAAGTTCTTGTCAGTAGTAAGTTGCATCTAATCCAAATAACATTACGCGTACGATTTCACAGTGCCAAATTATTTAGGTATTCAACAACATAGACACGGTAAAGTGTTACGATGTGTGTGAATAAAACGCAAGTGTTATTTGCAGGACTTTCATATTTGCAGATCGGCCTAGGCATAGATCATTTACATAAATAGTAGGGTAAAGTGCAGCGTTTTATTATTATTTTAATAACTTCGTGTATCGTGTAATAGACGGGGGTCTACCTGAGGTTTAGTAAGTGTGATACAAAATTATTATATCACCTGACTAATGATGAGTAAGTTGATTTTGTGACTGCGATTATGTTGTGTTGTGTGTGAAGTCGTGTCGCGGTCGTGACGTGACACTCGCGACGTCTAGCTACGTTTGTAGCTGCCTTTAGGTATAGCGGCGGTCGGCGGACAGCGGAGCATGTGTGGTCAAAGGTCAGTGTATGTTAAAAAAAAAATTTATATTTCACTATATGTTTCTTGGAGAAAGTTGTTCAGAATCACGGACTGAACCTACCCTTAAAATAGTTTCAGTATATTTTGTTAGACCTTATATAACGAGTAATATTAATTACTACTAATAAATTTTATAACTACTTATCTAATTAATATAGGTATTATTATTCTTGAGCTAATAACACCTCGCGCTTCTGCAGATTTAAAGGCCCTAAAGTGTAAACCTGTGGTTAGCAAAGAAGATTCAGAAGTTTTAAGAAATAATACAGATCATATTTGTTGGCAAGGTAGGGTTATCTTTTTCTATTGTGAAGTGAGAAGAGGCAAGCCGAAAACTTGGTAATATATGAATTAAATTATTTATTTTATTCAAGCTTCTACTATATCTTGTAATGTAGGTAATGTAATTAATAATGGTATTTCTACGTACTGATACACTGTTGATTAACACTTACCACGTGAAATATTTTACGATTAAAAAACCGATCCGTTTCTATATTAGAATTTAAGTCCTTTTTGGTCCCATTCAAACACATTTTTTGGGTATTGTTGTAGGAACTGCTATTTCCCATTATCCTTGTTCTTATAATATAATTATTATAAAATATTTAAGAACGGTTATACGATAACGAAGTATTGACAACACTTACATTGCGCTCCTATGGACAGATGACATTTCATTCGATTTTGAGGGTAGTTACACATTAATGTGAATGCATAGAGTTGTGAGCTCTAAATCCAAACATAGGTATCGCGGGTTTTTTAAATGTTTCATTGTTGCAACAGTAAATGACAGTTTCTTTGAACACTTCGTATAAAATACTAAATCCTTAGAAAAAAATACCTTGATAAAGTTGTTAAATGTTTAAAATGGGCAGTGATCGTGTGATGTTATGAAAAATAATGCCCCATATTATGACTTCGAAGCCCTACAGTGTGCAGTGCATAGCCCGAAAGCGACACGCACTTGAGCGGTTATTTTATTTTTCGGCGCTATCATTTGAAATGGATTTGTGAAGTAATAGCATCTAGTGAATGCTGAACAATACCACCAAGTTAATTGGGATAGATTCTTATGATTCTCTCATCATCATCATCCAAGCGTAGTCCCGGTTGCATCCTCAGCAGTAACGCTTCAGAGCTCGGGGTCCGCTGCCTAACCTAGGTGATTTGACTCATGTCAGAAGGCAATGCGGCTAGCAGATTAATATTTTGACTACCTTTTCCACTTTTACGCCCACCAAAAGCCACTCTAACCACGCTAAGAGTGGTTAGAGTGGCCTTTGGAATTTGCGGTCCTATACTCTGTCTACCCTGTTAGAGATAAAGACTTAATAGTGAATCTGAAACAGTCGAACTTAGTGCATTCATTTTAAATGTAATTTAAACAAAAGCACTCCTAATAATCAAGTACTTACTTGCCTAAGTAGTAATTGCACTTATCCAAGTTTTTGCAAAGAGATTAAGAGCCAGTACACGTACTACCCGTTCTTATAGCGATCTTAATAACGAAATACTCACTTTGAAATAAAAACACAGCACTAACTCTATACATAATATGTTTCGAAAACACGATTGCTTAAAATTTTCTCAATACAAAAAAATTGCCAAGTAGCCTCTAAATCACCTCAGAATTATACTAAAACGGAAAGTATTCAAGAAATACAATAAATTAGCCCTTGTTACTTTGTATTATAATTGTATTAAACATAAGGCAGTCGTAATATGTCTTACTTTTTAAATAACTCTTAAATATTCTTTGTAAAACGAAAAAAACCTCAAAACCAAAACCAGCCTATCATGATCTTTTCACCCCGCATGGTCTCGCTGTCTCGCTTAGGCTAGAGTAAATTTGTGTGCGTGGAAGCGGAAGCAAAACTTTGATTTTCCAGGCCCAGCCTTAACAAAAAATATTTATAAGGCAAATGTGAGGGAAGAGCAAGACAGGGCCTCAGCAAACTTTCTGTGATCAGATTGCAGACGTTCTGAAAAAAGTACCCGTAACCGAAGGGCATGTATAGTATACATATATGTAAGAGATTGATGAGTGTAACTTTAGATGAAGCCAAAGAGGTCTGTCAGGATCGTAGCAAGTGGAGGTCCATAGTCTCTGTCTCCCTTTTGGGAAACAAGCGTGATTTGTTGTATGAAGATACCTATCTTCATACATAAAATCACGCTTGTTTCAAACTAAACATGGGAAAAGTACATGGTTATGTACCTACATAACCATGTAATTTTCCCATGTTTAGTTTGCTACTTTTTCCCTTGTCTGCCTGAGGTCAAAGCTTAGATATGCCCGTTTGTCATCATAAAAATAATTGTGTATCTTTGAAAATACTGGAAGTGGCGGGGACTATATAAATTTACTTGTGTAAAGACTTTAAATAAATAAAGTTAAAAATAAATTATACTCGCGCATTGCAATTTGATGTTTACCGTCAAAATTGTACCCAGAAACATACTAATTAGTGTACAAATATTATTGAATCAACGTAATACCTATCTGTCGAATGCCAGTAGTTTTGTATATTGTACAGGGTTATCTACAAATATGTTAAAGCAATGTAGTAGTTCCATGCTGGTATGGCAGAAAAAAAAATACAATGTTCCAGCTGCTTCTCTTCCCGCAGATCGTAAAAGCTGATTAAGGGAATGAGCGAAAACGCGAATCATGGTAATAGGCGATGCGGCTAGCAACCCATTACTATTTTGAGACCTTTTTCCACCTTCTCGTCCACCATCGGCCCTGGACTCTGTCTGCTTAGAGCCACTAAACCCAAAATGCTCTGTCCGCACCATAGGAATACAGACATGATAGTGTGTGTGTGATGCTTGGGCTACATTTATGTAGCCCAAGCATCAACATGCTCATTTGGGCGAGGCACAGAACATGAACCAATGACCGCTGGGGCCGAAAGATTCTCGAGTGTAGGAGACCCACTTCCTAGGGGGTCAGGAGATCTAAGCAAGGTCGCAGGTAATATTGGATGAAGATAGCTGTGGAATTCTTGCGGCTGAATGATTTGTCATCGGAAAAACAGGACTGTTGACAACCCTACTTCTTATATACAAATATCTAACCATGAGAAAACAAATATACATATAGTAAGCATATACTTAGCTCGTATTGGTAGTAAATAGTTATCATCGATAATTTCAGTAGTGTGCCTACTTTATACCTAACCTAATAGAAATTATCTCACTGAGCTTAGAAAACGTAGTAAGTATCAGTCGGAATGTGCAATGTATAGTCAACCATAATATTGACTTAACAATGCAATGTACGGTTAGTCACACATTTATTACGATTCTATTGAAATTATTGTATTGAATTAATTATCATTAGAGTTAATTTTTGGCTAACAAGCTATGGAATCGGCTACTAAGAATATTTTTATTTACATTAAAATCCTGGGATTCCGGAATTGCATAACTAATTTATTTATCATTTTCTATTTTCTATTTGCGAAATTGCCTAGAAGACAATGCTTAGTGATAGCTTATGGCCGCTTTTTGCGCATTTGAAAGTTATTATGACAATTATGTCCTGTATTTTTCTTTTGTGCAATAAAGGTTATATTGTACACCGTAAGAAATAAAGGCAAAATATGTTTTGAGCCGCAAGACTCAATCAGCGTGAGCCGGACGGGTGGAATGGTAAACCAAAATAGTGTCAGACTCAAGATTTTATATGCAGACTATACTAAAGAAGTGATAAGAGGGAGGTCGGGCTGGCAATCTAAATCCGGAGTTCAACGAGAATGACTCTTGTTACGAGTATAACAGCGTAGTACTTATGTTTGTCGACTTTTGCATACGGAATAGAGGGACAAGGTCGTATATTTGACACTAGTTTCCACGCATGCTGTTCTCCAAGCATTGTTTTTACAAACTATGCAAATTGTAAAAAAGAAAATGTTTAATCATGAAGTCTGTCGACGAGTTGTAATTTCTTTTTTATTTTTTACTTAGTTGTTTATGTACAGTTTGGCATGGCACCTCGTTTCTTTATTTATATCTTAGAGCCTAGTCTGGGTCGGCAGTTGCGTGTGCACCCAGAAGGTTTCTAACAAGTACTTCAAGCGAGAACGCTATTGTGTTTACACTTGAACTAAAGTTAGTTGTTACAAAAATTTTGCTCTTTAAAGTACGCGTAAAGTAAACCTGTTGAGTTGCTACAATAGGCATGAAGATGGAAGAATATCTCTGGCCCATCGGTAGATTATTAAAAAATAATGTACACGTATTTTTTCTATTCTCTGAGAAACAAAAATTAACGAAAATGCAGAGAATTTCAATTTCGCACGACGTCACGGGTAAGTATGATTTTTACATTGCGGTGACATCTAGTGTCCGACCGAATGTTCGGTTTCGGTTTCGGTGGAGTTTCGGCAAAAAACGGGTTTCGGTTTAGTTTCGGTTTCCGTGGAAAGCCTGCCGAAACCACGACCGAAACGGAAACTGCATTTGAGAGTTCTCGCACTGTGGTCATGTTCGGCACGGTAAATTCCAAGCGACAAAGACATTTTGCTGCGTCCACGGGCCTAATCGTGTCTTGACAGCCTTGTGTTTGCAGTTCGTTTTGTTTGTTCTGAGTTTTCGTGTGATTTATTTTGAATTCGGTAAGTTTTATCACGTGATATAGCATAAGAGTAGATAGAAAACGTGTATAATAACGTTTTCTTTATTTTTCCCTCAAAACATGATCCTTGTAAGGAAGCTTCGGTTTTGGTTTCGGCCGAAACTGAGACCGTTGCCGAAATTTGGTTTCGGTTTCAGATTTGGTCGGACACTAGTGACGTCACAAGCCCCCAACTTAGATGCTCAGTATCTTTGTGAATTTTTACTTTATTGATAAACTAAAAATATGGGTCCGTTATTTTTAGATAATCTATAAGACGGACCAATTAGAATAATATACCCCTATTGATCGCTGAAAACTAAATACTGTGTACCTATATTCCTCATATTAGCTCGTTTCCAATTGCATAGCAGAGCCCAGGGTGCGTTTTCTGGCAATAGATGCGATATCATGGTTACCAGAGGATGCCAAAACCGTGCAAACAACACACCGTTACACTGAGTTTAATAATGTCTTATTAACATTACAAACGCGAACTCGAAACGGCTGAACGATTTGGAATTAAATTTTGCTGGAATAATGCGAGGTGCCCGACGAATCGACGACGCAGCGGGTAATGCTAGTATTAAATATATGTAGAACTGCGTCTTAGTCCCTGAACATAAAACGGGTTCTCCTGTCTGGACAGGAAGATCGCTCGGAAGGTAATCTCGTCATGTGCGAACATTTACGTCGGTGTAACCTAATAGCACAATTTACCCACGGACAATGCCGCGCCGCTTGCTCTGTACTGGAATATTATGGTTTGCGCATATTTGGTCTGGCCGCCATATCCATCCTTTTCCAGCCTTTACGTAATTTCTTGGGCGCCGGCAGCAGAGTGCAAGGGCACCCCCCTTGTCAGAAAAGAAATCAAAATAGTTTCTTCTTATTTTTTTTATTAAGTTACTGTTTAAATAAAAACTGAAGGAGTATAGGTTGCTCTTTCATCACCTTGTCAATAAATTCAGTGTCCTGTTTTCCTGTGAACACGACCATTGACTACAGAGAAGTATGTTTTAGATAAGCGAAATATATATTTAATAAATTAAATACCTGCGTTATTTGAAATAAAATATACTTAGCAGGTATGTACATGTATAATTCTATATTATCAGTCAATATTATATTGTGTTGATTTGATGCAGATGCACCTTCCTGAAAGTAATCCTGGCGGCGCCTATGCTTAATTTATATGAAATATGACCGACCGTTTCACCATATTTCATATAAATTACGCAGACTTTCCCACCGAATTCACAATATTGTTTACTCGTCAAATGTCGTATATTTGACAAGGAAATTCCTGCACGTTTCATACAACAGACAATTAGGAACTTACAATACATTCAACAGACAATATTTCAAAATGTCCTCAATTGATGGGTGCTTACAAATTTGCTTTCAAATGGAACCCGTAATATTTGAAAGCGAAATATTAAAAAGACACATTTTTATGCTACACATGCTACGAGTACGTACGCTTTTCTTGTTGTTTTAACTTATTGACGTCATCCTTGACAAAAGAAACAATTAATCAGTTAACATGCGAAAATTTTCGACGGTTAACATCTGCCCATTCAAGGACACAGAATCAATCAAAGATTTTGATATTTGTTTAGGAAAAATCTTCGCAAGCAGTTTTCACGTGAGATTAGGTACATCGTGTATCATGATTAGATTAGGACTATATTATTGTACTTAATAAAAAAAAAAGAGATAGAGCATTTCGGTTAGACCTCGATTGATGATAAAACATATTAAGTACCTGATTCTGCTGTTGCTGATGCTGGTGATACTGTGCCACCAACCTGATCCCACTCAACTCTAACGATCGAGGATCCAAAGACCTACTGCGTGGTTTCTCCGAATAAAACACATCATCGTCCCTTTTGCCCTTCTTCCACCGAAAATAGTTCGCCATGACTTGTTGACTTCTTCTAGTTCGCCATATCTGGCCTCACACTCAACACATTTTTTACGTAAGTCTCTGTTCACATATTTTACTGAGAGTGACGATGTTATATCGCGGAGGCATCTCTGTAAGCACTGAGCGATAAGGTATCTGTCACGAGACGTATTGTTATGCAATATCGTGTTCGCCTGTCGATATCCGCAAGTGATGTGTTCCGCTGCGGAACTGGGATGTTGGAGATGCGCCGGCGCTACTAAACAATGGATGGCACAATGAGGAGCGTAAACTGCACTTGCAGCGTGCAAACAATCGCTTCAGGACGATTCTGCGAGCCATAATGAGCGATAACGATGTCTGTATTCGTGTAGCCTCGATTTCAGATCAGCGTGTCACTGACGGCTAAACGTGATTTTGTTTTGCGTAAGGTTTCCAACTAGGAACCCCCATCTAATAAAATTTACACAGCTCCTAGAGACTATTTTGGTTGAAAGTGGTCAGATATTTTGACTCTATGTGATAATCTGTTGCGTAAATTGTATCACTATTTTTCAATTTTCATATTTTTTTCTTAATATTCCAAAAAGATAACTTTCTTAAAGGGAAATTACTATTTAAGGATATGATAGTCGTAATTCCCTGCCTTACGATGTTCACCGGGCGTAAATAATGGAACTGACAGATTATCGGGACGCTTCGACACAACACGACACATGGCTAAACTGAAACTGAATTCTGAATAAACAAGATAATCAATCATAACAGAAGTAGGTCGACCGTGATTCATTATTATTCCAAGACAAAGATTATCTTACGGGTAAACAAGATATAAGATTCAAAAACTGAAATCCGACAATTGGAAAATTCTTGCTAAAAAGTACTTACATATCTAATTAATAAAAGATAAGCAGCCAGATATATTCGAAACACTGTCCTATAGAGGACATCATATTGAGTTAAGTGTGACGTCACATATTCTATACCAGCGGACAGTCAAAAGGCTTTAAACGATACCTCACATGTCAAAGTATCATAGATATTGAAGATACGAGATAATGAATTAAAATAGGTACATACTTACATTCATACTTCATACATACATAGCGGCTAAAATAAGTAAGTCTGGAAGTCCCTAAACAGGCTCCGGACTGGTGTTGGGAGAGGCCACGAGAATCGAGCAAAGTGGGGTTTCTCAAACAACAATCGTTGTGACTGCGGAGCTGTTCAAACCATGGCCTACCTACTATAATGTCCCAACTGCCCAACCCTTGAACATTCAAGGTTTTTTTTCATACGAACATGGAAGAATACTGTTAGGGAAATAACTTTTAAAGAGAAGGCAACCCTAATTTTTTGCCGTACGATGTTTAACCGTAAGTGTACAATGAAGTGTCACTTTATCGAGACGCTCGATCGAGCTCGACACAACACGACATATGGCTGAAACATGGCTGAAACTGAATTCGGGGCGCGATAATCAGTGATAACAGAAGAAGGTCGACCGTGATTCACTTTATATTAAACAAACTGGTGATTTGTTTTTGTTGGTGTACGCTTGTCTTTACTTAGTCTCTGGATCAACTGTGAAGCCTGATACATTTTGAGCGAAACAGATACTTTTTAGGGTTACGTACCCAAAGGGTGCAAACGGGACCCTTTTGTTAAGACTGTTGTCTGTCCGTCTGTCACAGTGCTCTATCTCTTGAACCTTAATAGCTAGACACTTGAATTTTTCACCAATTATGTTTTATTGTAGCCGCTATAACAACAATTACTAAACATAAGCTAAAGTTAAAAATTAAAGGGGGTCGTCATACAAGAAACGTGTTTTTTTAGCATTTTTAAGTTGATCTTTATAATGGTATTAACTTGATACTTAAAATTTTCTCCAATTATGTATTACTATGACCGCTATATAACAACAAATACTAAAAATTGATAATGTTAAAATGAAATGAGGTCGTCATATATAAGAAACGTGTTTCTTAAGAGTTTTAAGACATTGTACGTAGGTACGGAACCGTTTATGTACGAGACCGACTCGCACTTGCCTGTTACGTCAAAACAAATATTTTCTATGGGATTTCTATGAAAAACGCACGGCTCGACGTCATAGTTTCTTGGAGTCAAATAGCGTTCTTAATATCAGTTTTCCGACATTAATAAATCCAAAATCACGTTCAAAATGGACATGATGAATGACAAGTGACATTACTTTGTGACGGTTTATTCTCGTATCATTACAAAATAATTTATTTGTGATCCAGGATACTATTACTGACAAATAGATAACAATGTTCGTACACTTCGTACACACGCGTGTGTGAGTAAAACGTAGACCTTTCTAAGATCGACTCATTTTACCCAACTGTCTAATTCTATCAGTAATATTTATACCTAGTCTAGCCATAAATATTGTAAAAAAGAAAAAAAAAGTTCTATTGCAAATAACATTTATAACTTTTACAATGAGTTAGTTTAATACATAAATATAAAACAATTTAAAATATAAAAAGCTTATTCGAAGTGGTCTCCATTGGCTGCAATACAGTCCTTTAAACGTTGAGGCACAGCACATCAATAGGAGCACGCACTCTTTCCATGGGAAAATTCTTCACTGACACAATCGTATGGATTGTTTTAGGGACTCCAAATTATCATGACGTTTAGAGCAAGCCATACTCGTTAAACTGACCATAAATCATAATCCAGCGGATTAGGATCGGGACTAGATGACGGCCAGTCTTCAGCTCTGATGAAGTCGGAAACGTTCGATTCCAACCAAGTCTGCGTGGACCAAGCTTTGTGACCCGGTGCCGAGTCTTGCTGAAAGGACCATTCTTGGTGTTGTTAGGGACTTAACTACCTTCTCAAGAATGGTATCTTGATACACTTGTGGCGATATTTTGATACCTTTTTCACAAAAGTATGGCTGAGTCACTTCTTCATAGCTAACCATCACTGAAATCGGATAATGCCCACGTTGCACTCTGTCGACTAATTGAGAAGCTTTCTTAGAGCTTTGAGCATAAATACGGTCATTTTGTTTGTTAAAATTGTTCAATTGTAAAAATTGTCTCATCTGTTAACAAAATTTTTCTGCGTTTGCGTACCGCATCAGTAGTTGTTTCGATTTTACCACCCTATTCTTTTTTAAATTATCAGTAAAGAAATGACCATAACGTCTCTTATAGGCTGCAAGTCCTTAGTCATCTTTTAAAATACGCGACATGATTCTAGGTGCTATCTTCATCTCCCGTGATAAAATCTTTTGCTTTCGGACAGGATTTCTTCGAATTCTTTCCCTTACTGCTTTGACCACCTTTTTCGTACGAACACTACGTGGACGGCCAGGTCTTTTTCTGTCACAAACAGAGGAGGTCTCATTGTACCTATTAATAGCCCGGTACACAAACAGTTGTTTAATACCAAGTGTATGGAGAGTTTTAATAATTGCATTTAGCTCCATACCTACTTTGTGTAATGCAATAACGGCGATTCGGTTCTCTTTATCACCCCACTCCATTTTAATATCGCAAAATATTGCACAATGTATTGGCGCCAAAATAAGAAAAGACAATCAAAAATCATATAAAAATAATGGATTCCAAATTCAAATGTAATATTTTGTTTATTTTTAATTGTAACAGTATTTATGGCCGAACTAAGTAGCAGCAAAAATGTTGGTACACACATAAAGCGGGCCGTAATTTTCGGTTCGGCAGTATTTGTCGAACAACAAAGCCGATCCGAAGCAATACATCGGCTTTTTCCCGAACATTCATCTATATGTATTCGAATTTACCGCCCGGCTGTGCTTTGCTGTACCGACCCGATTATGTGTGTAGCAACCCTGACGAAAAAAGTGACATATTGTGGGAGGTTGTCATGTTTAGAGATGGTATAACTAGGCCTGTGTCACTCCCCGTTTAGGTATCGAAAATAAACTTACCTACATTATTACTATGCGCGAAGCGGCCCCTCAAATTGGTAAATTCAGTTATACGAATCGTTTGTCCAGAGTAATAAGAATTAAATTGGCCTGCAATGGATGTCTAGGTATCTAAATGAAAAGATCGCTAACCACATTGAGTAGATATTTCTTTAAATTTCTTTCCTGAGTGAGACTTCTGTACGTGAGTCAGTACTCACGGTTTATAGTTATACCACAGAATAAGCACCAGTGTGCTTATTCTGTGGTATAACTATAAACCACGTACTCAAATAAGTCCGCGTCAAGTGAAACTGGAAACACTGCCGCCAATGCACGCTGTTTAATATACACGCAAGTAAACAAAAAAGAAGTGAGTAGATTGGGTACGGAAATATCGAATTCAGTTCATAATATTAGCTATATTACAAGACCTGAAGTATTAAAGGTTGACTGGTAGACAACGCTTTTAGCGTTAAGTTCGCCTATTGTTCTGTACAATTTGTATTTGATGGACAATAAAGATTAAATAATATAACTTCTTCTATGATAGTGAGTCCTCTGACTACTCTAGCCAAGTATGGCTCTGGCAGTACAGAGAGGGTCGTGCTCCTGCAGTGGAGACTAAAAAAGACCTGTTGATGATTATGATGGTAAGGCATTTCGTATATGCGAAAGATTAAAAACAACATAGTTCATACAAATCGAAATTTGAAATGTTTGTTCCGTAGATATATAATGATTGATACATTTTCAAAACAAAAAGCCGACATCAATACCAGAAAAGCTAAATATTCAAAGAATTTTATACTTACACGACATATTTAACACGACGACCTCCGTGGCGTAATGGTTAACACGCTAGACCGCTAATCCGGAGGCTCTGGGTTCGATTCCCAGCTAGGGCAAGTTGGAAAATGGTCTTTTCCAAATTTTCCTGGGTCTGGATGTTTATCTATATATGTATTTATCATAAAATATAGTATCGTTGAGTTAGTTTCCCATAACACAAGTTTTAAACTTACTTTGGGGCTAGCTCAATCAGTGTGATTTGTCCCTAGTTTTTGCCCGCGGCTTCGCTCGCGTAACCCAAATCCTACGGGAACAGTACATTTTCCTGGGTCTGGATGTTTATCTATATATGTATTTATCATAAAATATAGTGTCGTTGAGTTAGTATCCCATAACACAAGTTTAAAACTTACTTTGGGGCTAGCTTAATCAGTGTGATTTGTCATTATATATTTATTTATTGTAGTTATTTTCTTTCAAAAAAACAAACCACACAACCAATTTTAATAAAATTTTGGGACCAGTTGGAAAGTATATACCCCTTCAAACAAAAAAAGAATTTTACAAATCGATCAAGACTTCTTCAAGAAATCAGGGAACTTAATAAAAAAAAACCGACGAATTGTTAACCTCCTCCTTTTTTTGAAGTCGGTTAAAAAGGTACAAGATACATATAGCGTGACCAGAAATGAGTTGTTTACACATACATTTATTTTCTTTTGTTGTATCACAATTGGTAATGCAATGCGACACCATCCCTCCAATCCAAGGTAAGATACTTAAAAAATAACACAGTTTACAATTTGAAACGCACAGACTCGGCTACGGTGGTCTTTGACAGTAACATAAATCTATGTCTATGGTTTTTACTCCATTGTGTACAAAGAAATGGTATACACAAGTAGTTATAGATTTGCCACCGAGCTAGCGGGCTAAATAGAAAGACATATTAGTGAAGTCGACAGAAATAAAAAGAAGTAATATGTAATGTAAATAATATTGCAATAAATAATATTGTTAATATTTTTGGGAGAAAATAGATAAGTATGTTAAAATTTTGCTATACCCGAAAGGGTCAACAAGAAGGACTATATTTTGATTATAAGACAACACGAAGCAAATAAAGAATTTGGTTTGATTTGAAGTCAGAGGCGATTATCCTTAGATAAACTAGGCACATGCCTAGTGGCGCAAGGTAACAAAGGGGCGCGCGGATGAACGGTAGTTTAAAACTACCAGCCATGCAAATTGACAAATTAAAACCTCTAGCACACATGTAGTAACGCTAACTATTATAGGCATCAATGTTTACTATAACCAGTACTACTTAGTTAAAATTTACAACATGGCCGCCAGAGCTGCCCATAAGGTGCTTGCCTAGGGCGCTCTCGACATTTAATCCACTTCTGAGGACAATAGCGTACGATAAACGCTGTCGCCGGTGCCATACTAAGGGGGCAGTATGGTCACTGGTCACTCTTCATAGATTCAGAGTAACATAAATACCTACTACTACTACAAACGAAACAATTTATTTGTACACACGTCGATGTGTGAGTTTTATACTTAGGGTCGCACCGCAGAATTAATTTAATACTTACCTACTAACGAGTTCGACATATTTACGATTATATCTTTTTATGCCGGGAGATTTGCGAACACTATGACGTAAACAATATTGTTTTATATTTATTAAATGTTACAGAAAAGTCGGAAACAGCTACATAATATCACTTCACAAATATTTTTTATTATGTCCATTGTCCATTGCACCATTAGTTCACTTTACTGAGTATTATTGAGTCATTTATAATGTAACGCACTAAATTCACTAATTCACTATTGTAATATAGTAATTTGCATATTCGGCGCAAAACTATACGGTAATTATTTGAATAAATTCAATAAAAATAAACAAATGTTTATCTAATCACGCTTCCACGCACGGCTTGTCAAGTTGTCATTATCAACAATGGCATTATAGCACTATAACCCGCGGAAATCTACTTGGCATCTGCGTGTATGTGATTAACTGTGAGCGAGGAGCCTATGTAACTTTACCGGGTTATACTGCTGCCGATTGATAATACCCCTCTCGCTCTTAGGTATCTCCCGCCAATGCGAGAGAGCGAGAAGGGTATATATATCAAGATGGTTGCTGGGTAATAACGTGAAATTATATTGTTGCTTTCACAGATCTGTATATACTAGATAAATAAAATCTTTCAACTTGTATGGGAACCTACAGTGCCAATTTTGAACTGTCAAATGTAATGTCAGTGGTGACATTTAGTGATGAGAACATTCTGTTCGCGCTAAATCGATTCAAAGACACCGAACAAGTGAATGAAAATGAATTAAAATTTTCGGTTGATTAAACAAGCACGATTATTAGAACCTTCTCGCCGTTTGCCCCTCTGTATGTATGTGCACTTAGAACTACGCAATGGATTTTAATGCGATTTACATTCAGAGATAGACAGACCGAGCGCACGAATACAAAATAGTATATAATATAAATTAAAATAGTTCAGGAGCAGTTCTATATTTTTTCGCTGTCCTGTGCCTTGTACCGGTTGATTGGTAAATTACGTATCACGTATCATACTTATTGACATCATAAATCATGATTACTATGTAACGTCAAAAATATAACAGGTGCGCAGGCTTTTCGCTTTTCGGCACGCGCCAAAGTGTACCAAAGGTACCGCCGCCTTATTGGCTCGTTATTTGTAACTGCTTAAGACCGCGCGCAGCGCGAGTGTCCACACTTCTTGTTTTTTTTTTGATAATTTGTTCAACTTTGAAACACCTATTTTATACAGGCTGACTTTTAAACCACCGCCCAAATTTTTGGAGCAAGTTCAGTCTATGATACTGAACTACTTCAGTATAATTTTTAGATTTCAGTATAAAAGTTAAAACATGAAATAATTGATTTTAAAATAAATTGAATACTGTTTAATAAGAAATTTACTTACGGATGAAAGGAAACTTTTTCTAAACGTGCTCCAACATTTGTTGACGTGTTTCTGCAGCTCAAAACTGCACAAATAGGCATTTTTCTGCAAAGCGTTTTAGGTTAGGTGCAATAAGCTGTCATACATGGACTAAAGAAGACAATTTTGAATGAAGTCGATTTTACTTCGGTTGGACACGCAAGTACATTCATAGGCTGTGTCTATCTTGATCCATGGTCTGTGGTTGCTTTGCTACCTGTTTTCATTATTTGGAAATCTATGAAATATGTGTTACTTGTTGTAATCGGTGGATAAACAATTATTATATGCGCATCTTCTCACCATGATGGTTACTATTGATTGACAGTTCTCAAGTCAAGACACGTCGTGTATTGCGTGCGGCTAGTAACTAAACTCTAGTTTAGAGCACAGAAAGGGCCAGAAAGTGCGGGGGAGAAGTGCGGGGACGCCAATTTGCGGGAGACGCTGTGAGATTCCATTGTGTTTGACTCTTATGTATTCTGTGGTATGGTAGAGGAGACCCTAGTTAGGGTCAGGTGCCAGCCCTTTCCTTCCCACCTTTACCTGGATGCAAGACATTCTATAGATCTAAAGGTACAAGATACACATAACGTAATGAAAAATGTGACCAGAAAGAAATTAAATGTTTTGTGTGACCTTGTAGGTTGTACTTGTACCTACAACACGAACAATCGATAATGCAGCACGATACCATCTTTCCAATGTAAAGTAACTTCGAATTTTCGTGTGACAATGTTCGTGCCGGGCCGCCAAGGTCTGACAAGTCTTGCGCCAAAACTTGTCACATTGTCACTTTGATCGCTATCTCTTTTGCTCTTGTAAGGGTGACAGTTATCGTATTATGTGTCGCACTCGGCTATTGTGGTTTTTTACACAGTAAACTAAATTCTAGTTTAATTCTAAACCTGAGGTTCTCAAAGTAGGCGATAACACCCCCTTGTAGACGCTGGAGGGGGGCGGTAAAAATTAGAGAAATCGTTTGCATGTGACCGAACGCGGCGACTTGCTGCTGTTTTTGAGTAAATTCCTGATATCAAAAAACTTGTTATAAATCTTTAATTCGTTTTAAAATTAAAATTGATTGTTTGTTTTAAGATACGCTTAAGTTACGTTTTAATTTCTGTCACTGGTAAAAAAGTCTCGTTAAGAATGTAAATTCAAACTCTAGACCTGACTAATAGCACGCTATAATTAAATTAATTTTATTAATGAATGTTATTGTGGTTTTTAAGATGTGGTAAAGTAAAAGAAATTGAGGGGCGCTGAAAAATAATTGATTTTCAAAGTGGGCGGTAGACGAAATAAGTTTGAGAACCTCTGCCGCAAACTATTGGCGCTCAGCGTCAAAAAGTCTATATGTAGTTAAAGTAATGAAGGAATTTTTACACTTACCGCTCGTCTCTTGTCCGCGTCTTCCAGCGGGATGCTCTGTCCGGGAATGGACGTGCGTCCCCGGAACATTTCCATAACTTTGGCCATGGCACTTGGTCTCCGGGACGCTGGCACCGTCACCGTGTGGTAGTACTGTAAGAAAGTCATATATTTGTAGTTGCAACTCGTACCAACCAGTACCTCATGGTGCCATAACAAAAGGTCCTTCTCAGGACCACCAACACCCATTATACAGGACTGCCCTCAATGTCATTACTATCAACTTTAAGGGGTTTTCAAAAGAAAAGGCTCACGCTGTGAAAGTATAAACATTTTATATAAGATTTTTTATTATATTGACCAACCCGCACTAACTAATTTCCCATCACTTCTTCTATTTATATATAATTCTATTATATAATTATGTCCTGTATTTTTCTTTTATGCAATAAAAGGTATTGTATTGTACAAAAAAATACACGTGAGCTAGCCTAGGAGGGATGGGTAATTTAATACAACACCACATATCACTACAGGACGGGGGCTAAAAAAAATGTTAAAAAAACATCGCGTTATTAATGGACGAGCCCTTCTGTTGGCCACTCCTTAACTAATTTAGCTTATCTTCGGTATTAGACAGCATTTCAGTCTTGGCTTGGCCAAGATGGTGTTTCATAAGTTTCATAACATAAGTGTACCCTTAGAGCACTAACACATGACGCCACCGCGGCCGCATTTTGTATGCATTTGATCCGACCATTACACACGATGCGGCGGCGTGACATATGCTAAAAAAAAAATGCGCGCGACGCCGCGGCGAGAACCACTGCCGGGGCGTAATGTGTAAAGGTGCTTACACACAGCGGGGCGTGCCGCTGCCGCTGCGGTGGCGTGTGAAAGGGTCGATACAAATGCTAAGGAAGAGCTCGGTGGCCTGGTGGAAGTAAGTGCTAACGCAGGGTTGATTGACTTGCGAAAGCGCTTGGATGGGTGACCACTTTTTCTTCTTCTAAGCGCGTTCCCGATTGCATCCTCAGCTGTGCTGCTTCGGAGCCCGGGGTGCGCATGCATGTCAATGGATGGGTGACCACGAGTGGTATAAAAAATTCTAAACTCCTCCGTGCTTGGGAAGGCAAGTAAAGCCGTTGGTCCCGGATGTCATTGCTGTATGGCAGTCATCAAATTATTTCAGATGCCTTTCGGAAGCTTGAAAAATTTGGTACCAGTGTTGGACACTTACACACACGAAAAGCTAACAAAAACAATGGAAATGCCGTGCTGCGGCAGCTGAGATGTGAAAACGCTCTTCCTGCCAAATATTTGATATTTTCTCGGGATGTGACCGCCTACATACAGTTTGATGGATTCCTTCCATTCGTTAATATTTTTCTGGTTAGGCAGTTCTATATCACAACCTTCAAAGATTACTTCGTATATTTTCTGTGTACTTACTCTAGTGTCGCTTCCCGAATGCAGATGAGCAGAGCCATCCCTGGCTTTGACGGTGGTGGATCCAGAGCTGCCGGCTTCTGTCTTTGGCGTCTCAGGCTTCGCTGGCTCCGGCTTGGCGGGATCTCGCCCAGGGGTGTTGGATTTCGTCATGCTCTGAAAAATGGACGTGAGGTGTTATGACGGTTTTCTCGTGTCAAAATTTTCATGTAGATATCAAATACCATGACAAAATCTTAACATTATTAGGACATAAATTAATAAATATAAATGTAAAAGGACATGAAATAAAAGAAAAGCTCATCTCTAAGACAATGTCATCCAAGATCGTACTATGTAGGAGGTTAACCAGAAGTTAATGGGACCGGGGTATTTATTCCGCCGGCTTGGCTGAAATGCTCTGGGGTTTAGAATGTAAGTTTTAACTACAGAAGCCTGTGCGCTTTCTGGCCGAAATCAACCGGCATTTGAATTCTCGCATGCGGCACTGCATAAACACTTAGCATTGTCCCTGCAGTGTGAAGTAAAATTGATCGCTACGCAATAAAGATAAATCCTAAATTTGTTTGGTGCTGTCATGCGACAATATCATTGGACATCATTCCTTCATCATTCATCATTGCTTTGCTTATCTGTTTTCATCACTCGGAAATGTATGAAATATACGTTCTTTGTTGTATTCGGTGGATAAACAATTATTATGCGCATCTTCTCACCCTGATGGTTACTATTGGTTGACAGTTCTTAAGACGATACACGAAGTCCAGTGCTGCTCCCATTTTGAATAAATTAAGGAATTGTAAGGAAACGGAAATATCATTTAAAATTTTAAGCTACTAAAACCTAGATAACCCTTCAAACTATTTTATGAACCACTGTTTACAGTTTAATGTGAGAACGTTAAGCTTTAGTTTGCGATTTTACCAAAAGTGGCCGTTTTTCGTTTTCGTTTATCAATATGTTTAGGAGCGATAAAGATTTGAACAAACTACTCGTAAATTACCTGTACTGCCGCCTTCACTTGTTTCATGATGGATGGCTGCTTCTTCGCATCACCACGCGGTCGCGTCTTGAATATATCGAAGAGCGCCGGCCGGCGACTCACCCCGGTTGTACCTGTGATAAGTAATACACATAACATTTGTATACCAATAATGTTCCCAAAGAGGCTTGACGTCAGGTAGGCGGTCGGTCATAAAACTATAGCCAAATCGTTTAACTGTTCCGACTATTTCTTCTCCATTTCGCAAGGTCTTTGGCATCCTTGGGTGACCATTGACATGCATGCTATATTTGGAAAAGAAACAGCGTGAAAGCGCACCCCGGGCTTCACAGCTTGGGATGCAACCGGGGTCGCGCTAAAATGAAGATTGAATATTGGTAAAAATTACAATAGGTGTTCACTAAGATGACTTTTTGATGAATTCATCGTCACACTACAAATGCATTTCCTTATACTAATCGATTCGATAACCCGTTCTTTTGTCACTGTCTTATATAAACATCTTTTTTCTGTGGCCGCGACAGAAAATGGAAACTGACATGACAGACAACGCGCCGAGTTATCGTGGACTAGTACTAATGTGACTTTAAGAAGTATTTGTGAATTTTAGGTAGTTAATAGTCGTAACATATTCTTAAAGCTGGCCATGGTATCTGTTAACCCCAAGACAGGCGCAATGAACGGCAGCGGTGTTAATTTATTGATATACATGGCTGCATGCCCATGCCATTAAGAACTCATGTACTTAAACGCGTAATTTTTTGCAAAATTTCTGCAAAATCTCCGGGTACTATTTTAAGAACAATCGCTCTAAAAATACCCTAATTTTTAGAAAGGCTGATCGAACGCTAAGTTAGACTATTTTAACCTACCTGTTTATTACTATTGCAACGACTGACGCGGCACACTACTCGAATCTTATCACGGTCTTACGTTGAGAATTGAGTGTCAAATCAATGAAATAAATGAGTGGTCATAGCAAAATAATCATTATGATAGGAAGCACAGCACTATACATTACATTCTATATATTATATGTTTGTTTTATGAGTTTTAGATCAATAGGAATAGTATTGTTAATTTACCACTGCACTATTCTCAATATTTCCGTAAATATTCCCAAATTAATATTCTCCTAAATTTCCTTTTTAAGGAATATGGCCGGAATTTTTTTTTCACTGCAGCGGCGGTGGGGCCTCTACCGAGACATGACTATCAGGTCCTTTTTTTTAGTCTCCACTGCAGGAGCACGACCCAATCTGTACTGCCAGAGCCATATATTAGCAAGAGCAGTCAGAGGATTATGCCTACAGTGTCCACGCTGGCCAGACGGGTTGGAGGTCTCATTAATGTTTATAAGCTTTGTTTAGCTTGTGTTTCTTTAAGTCGCCTTCTACGACATCCACGGCAAGACTTGGCCCTATTCTACTCTGCCGGGAACCACACGGCTTCCGGCTGCCGGTACAGCGCCATATTATTTAAACACTTAAAGGCTCAATCCAGACCGGATGACGGGTGACTCTTACCATGAATGGTTTGCTGGTACATGGGGTGTGGCTGGCCGTCGTCAGCAGAGCCCCGCCGCTTGCGCTCCCCGACCGACTGCGTGCTGCGCGTGATAGCAGCATCCAGACGTTGTTCTGAAACGAATACAATTTATTTTTTTTGTAATTTATTCATAAATTCAAAAGAAAATAACAGACATGTGATAGCATTTTTCGAAATTAAATCTTCCTCCCATGGCCAACTTTTTTTGTCAAGGATCCAATATTTTTATGTCAATGTAATGAGGTTGAGACTCGTCTGTGTTCGGGGGGCCAAACCTGGCCGCTTCGAAGGTAAAAGGTTAAGTATAGCTTTATCATTTTTAACCCCAACAAAATAGAAGGGTGTTATAAGTTTGACGCTAATGTCGGTCTGTCGGATGGACCGATTTTGATGCGGTTTTTTTTACGTGAAAGAAGTTCCCTTGCGGTGGTTCTTAGCTATGTTTGATGAAAATCGGTCCAGTTTTTGAGGATAAACGGTTGAAAATCAGCGCGCGTGACGATTAGTGGAACTATCGGTAGTTCCGATAGTCATCACTAGATGGCGTTCTTGACAGTCGGGGGGTTTTTAACTTGCCTAGAAAATAAACTGTATTTAAACAAGTTAAACTGTGTCATGGGTGGCAGCGTGACGTCAAAGACAAGGATGTATATTTATTGGAAACTAGCTGAACGGCGAACCTCGTTCTGCCCGCTCTCGTTCCTTTATCCATATTATTTCACCATATAAACCTGGCCTGGACTTTCACAAATATTTAAGAACCAAAATTTGCCAAATCGGTCCAGCCGTTCTCGCGTTTAAGTGAGACAAACAAACAAAATAAAAATCTATATATGTATGTTTGCATTTACCCTTGTGGTTCTGGGTTAGAATAGGACCACTGCATCTCTTCCTGTGGAAGTCGTAAGAGGCGACTAAAGGATTAAGCACAAACATCTCGTGCTACAATTGCATTCCCAAGGAGGGTTACGTCGGGCGGCGGCCGTTTGTAAAACGTTTCCCACAAATACATTCCCAAAGAGGGTTGACGTCAGGCAAGCGGCCGGTTGTAAAACTATACCCAAATCATTTAAAGATTTCCGGCTATTTCTGCTCAATTTTGCAAGGTCTTTGGCATCCTTGGGTAACCATTGACATGCATATTATATTTGGAGAAGAAAAAGCGGGAAAGCACACCTCGGGCTCCGAAGCAACACAGCTGAGGATGCAACCGGGAATGCGCTTAGACGAAGAAGAAGAAGAAAAATGAATGCATTTGTATATACTATTTAGATTTTAGCACACGATTAAGGTAGTCTTTTGGTCTTAGTTATGGTCGGTGGAAATTGGTGATGTCCTCACAGCATTTCCATTAACGGAAACACCCTAACGTTTTGTATATTTTTTCTTAAATATCTAAATTGGACACCCTTCGCAGCCAGTAAATTTACTGGTGATATAAATATCTTTTTAATTTTTGTATTCTGAATGTAATAAACATAATTTTCTGGAAATCAGATAATTGAACAAACGGGAATTAGATAATATATAAGGAAAAAGACCGATTAATCCAATCATACAGTGGAGGTGCGAAGTGCACTAATATGTAAAGTATGTAACAAATGATATAAAAATACACCTGCGAATGCAAATACGACCAACTTGCATAAATTACATTTATGCATATGCGTAAACAAGAAATATTTTTTGTACCTTTAAAATCCTGTCTTTGCATAGCTTTAAACTGAATAAATGTTTACCCCACACCTTGAATACATAAAGACAAATCACTCAGATTAAAATGCGAGCCCCAAAGTAGGTTTTTAAACTTGTTTTATGGGATACTAACTAAACGATACCACATTTCAAGATAAATACAAATATTTGTGGGCGTCCAAGCAAAATATAGATAAACACCCAGGACAATTTTGAAAAAGGCCCATTTTCCGATTTGCCCTGACTAGGGATCGAACCCAGAACCTCCGGAGTGGTGGACTAGCGTGTTGACCATTACCCCACGGAGGTCGTCGATAATAAACTGACGTCCACTGACGCCTATATCTGTCTCTCCGTACTTGAAAACCTGATCTGACACTGTTGGGCTGATTTTGATGCGATTTTCGCTACCGTAAAAAGCAATTGATCGGGAAGATTTACATGTATACTTAATACATGTCCATACCAAGCCAGGCTTGCTGCCATTTTACTAAAAGTATAAGCGGTAAAATCGCCTACTGAATTTTAATTTTTTTATGCACTTATATCACAAAACATAATTGATTATGTACTTCTTTGAATAAATAAATAAGTATGAGTACACGACGAGATTTCACGCTCAGGGCTGTGAAATAAAAAATGTCTCGGATCGTACCAATTAGCTACAGAAGCGAAGGCAAAGGCGATAAATATGCGAACCAAGATTTTTTAAATCTTTCTTGCTGGTCTGGAAGAAAAGAAAAAACATAGAATGTACCAACTGCTTCTCTTTCCGCGCAGATCGTAAAAGCCAATCGAGTGAATGGGCCAGAATCTGAATCTTATCAGTAGACGATGCATTAGCAGCCCATCACTATTATGATTTCCTTTTCCCACCTTCATTCCCACTATCACGCTAAAAGTGGCATGGGCCTTACCGCCCTTGGCTCTGTCTGCCCCGTATTTGTATCTTTTTACAATCAACAACAAATAAGTCATCATCATCCGACCGTATTCTCGGTTGCATCTTCAGCGGTTACGCTTCAGAGCCTGGGGTCCGCTACCTTACCTAGGTGATTTGACGAGGTTACTGGTTTTTTACACAGAGCCACTGCCATCTGACTTCCGCAACCCAAAGGGCTAGATGGCGTTCGGGACCAGCGGCTTTACGTGCCTTCCGAAGCACGGAATCATCTTTCTTTTCGGATAATCAGGTTATTCAAGCCTGCAATATCCTAACCAGACTGGAAACATTTTTTTTACCAAGTAGAAATCAACTAGAAATAAGTATTTTTTTATAATGGCCTGTAATATTACGTCTTTCGCTGGCCGGGACGAGCCAATATTGGCTGCTGTTCATTTTTTACCAGTACGAAGAGTACTTGTATCTGGTACAAAATGGTAAAAAATGGCCGCTTAAAGGTATCAACGGCAAACGCAACGCAACGCGTAGGGCAATGACAACCACTTATCAGGTGTTCAGATGACCTGATCAAGGTCGCATGAAAAGACAAAAGCCGCTACCAATCAGTCATTTTGTAAATGTTGGAAGATAGCTTGGCTAGTCCAGCACTGGCGGCTAAAAAGACGTCTACCTTCAACATCATCATCAACAGGTCTTTTATAGTCTCCACTGCAGGAGCACAACCCTATCTGTACCACCAGAGCCATACTTGGCCAGAGCAGCCAAAGGATTTGGCCTACAGTCTCCACGTTGGCCAGACGGGTTGGAGAGGTCTCATTGATGTTTATAAGCTTTGTTTAGCTTGTGTTTCCTAAGTCGCCTTTCAAGACATCCACGGGAAGACTTGAAGTGGTCTTATTCTACCCTGCCGGGCGGCAATATTTCTACTTTAAACAACCTTTATTGTTTATTTCCAAGACTGAAAGAATGCACTGAAAGACTTCTGATAAAGAAATGAATCATATGTCTGACAATAGAGCAACACCATTCGCGGATAGAATCGCACTGTAAAATCAAAACAGATTCCGCGGTAGCACGTCATTCATAACATTGATCAATAGACTACGTGTAGTGAAACAACGACAGTATAGAAAGCAGACACGCTGAAGACAGAGTGAAGGAAGGAAAAGAAATGAAACATTCCTAAGGCCCCGTCGTCAGTTCATAACAAAGAATACTGCGAGTGTGTGTGAAAAATCACTGTAAATAAACTATTAGTTTATTTCTCAAAAACTTTGAATAGGAATCTTAAGGCTTTCCTACAGACACCCACAATATCCAAAACACGATTAAGCATTTCTGGCTCGATAGAAAAAAAATACAAACATACCTCTAAACTTGCATAAAACCTTTAAAAAAGATATTACTATTTTCTACAATCACCTTTTTATATGTTTTTTTTATTAGCCTATATTGGTGTCCCACTGCTGGGCAAAGGCCTCTCCTTTTTCCTTCCACTCATCTCTATTCAGAGCTACAGCCCGCCAGTCTGACATGTATGTATCAAAGTCATCCCGCCATCTCCATATGAAAATTATACCAAAAAATAATAAATTAAACACTGAAATATTCGTCGAGAGCGAACAAAGGCCCGGACCCGTGCTCGACAATATTTCACTGTTTTTTTTTTGTATTATATAATTGTTTGTGTAGCGAAATCGACTAATAATTTAGATTACCTATACATTATTTGGTGTTATCTTATATATAAAATTCTCGTGTCACAATGTTCGTTCCCGTACTCCTCCGAAACGGCTTGACCGATTCTCATGAAAATTTGTGAGCACATTGAGTAGGTCTGAGAATCGGCTAACATCTATTTTTCATACCCCGAATCTACGCGGGCGAAGCCGCGGGCAAAAGCTAGTTTTAATATAAAAAGGTGATTGTATAAAATAGGAAGTAATATCTTCTTTAAAGGTAAATTTAGGCAAATTTAGAGGTATAGTTGTGATTGTTTTCTATCGAGACAAAAATTCTCAATCGTTTTTTTTGGATTTGGTACATGTCTGTAGAAAAGCCTTAAGAGTCTAATGTAAAATTTTTGAGAAATAAACTGTAGTAGTTAAATTACAGTAATTTTTCAAAAACACGCACAGTATTGCGAGCCGTGAACCCATCTCGCCTTAAGACAAGCCACACCATACGCGGATAGAAACGCAATGCATAATGGATCGGCATCAAAACTGATTTCGTAATAGCACGTCATATTCATAACATTGATTAATAGAGCCCGTGTGGCAAAATAACGACAGTATAGAAAGCAGGCATGGGAAGGTGCGAAGTGAACCCCAGGCTCCGTAGCAGCATATTTAAGGAGATAACCGCTTTTTTTTCAAAGAGAAATACTCTGCCCAGTGCGTATAGGCAGCTTAATTGACTCGAGGGTTGGCCGCGAAAAGAAAAAAATGTAGCCATTTTTTCGGGTTGAGAACAAATCGGTATATGAGAAGAGAAAATGCAAATTGTAATATTATTTCCTGTCTTGAAAGGCACCTTTATCGTAGATTATATATACGTTGCAAATTTACCTTTGGTTATTTCTGACATTAGTCTCAAACAATTTTACAGACCTAGTTTGCGCTAACATATGTTTAACAATGAGTACCTATACGATTGTGTAGAAAAATAAATAGTTTAAGATTTTAACTCTTCTGTACCATTTTCGTTTGTGACTGTGTTGTTTGAACTAGACGAAAACAAAGGCGCTCGCCTAATCCTAGAATATCGTTACAGTTCCCAACTGCCATCACAACTTCCATCCTTCGTACTGGTATCAAAAACAATTTATAAAATGTTTGTCTGTCTGTTTGTTCCAGCTAATTTCCGAAACGGCTGAACCGATTTACACGGGACTTCATTGCAGATAGCTAATGTTTTATACTTAAGCTACTTTTACACGCGGATAAAGTCGCAGGCACAGCTAGTACTTGCATATCTATCAAGTCTTTATCCCTTTCAGGATCAAACGGGGTTAGACTAGACATACTTGATACGGGGTAAGACCTAATAAAGTGTTTTTGAAAGGAGATAGGCAACGTCTTTAAAAAAACTTTATTGATTTTGTCAATTTATAACCTAATCTTTTACTGGCAAGACATTAACAATCAGCAATCAGGCTTAGGATCTAAAATATGCAAGATCATATACTTATTTCTTCAACTGTATAATTACAAATGTGTAAAAACTTCAACAAATAGTTAGATTTATACTTAAAATTCTAAATAAATGGTATACGATGAAAGATCACTTAGTAGTAATAAATCAATCCACGCCACCAACTTCCCTTACCCAAACTGTCAAGCTAGAGGCTAATTTAATTTATTTTAAAACTTGTCAATAAAAATATATTTTATTTAAGAACATCTGAATTCAATGCTGAATTTTATACTAAACGACTACCTAGACACAAGACAAGAAGAACATCGTAAAATGAATCATATTTAAGCACCCAGTCGCTAATAACAGTTAAATAGTTTGCATCGTACCGAGAAGCGTTAAATGAATAAAAAAGTAGGTGCTTAAATTCGCGAAGCCCTAAAACAACCTTAACCCTAAAATAAATAAGAGTGGAACAAACAAATCATAAAAATAGTCCGAACTAATAAGAAAGGCGAAGTGTTTTCGTCACATCGAAATTAAGCAACGAGACGCCTAATTTTACATACTATCGCCTTTATCCCTACGATGAAGATAAGGCCAAGTGTCGTCGAAAGACCCAAGCTTAGCAAAATGGGCGTGATCGCTTCACTACCCCTAAGTAAATTTACATCGTAGAAGCTTCTTATAGCTAGGCAAGCTATAAGAAGCTTCTACGATGTAAATTTTCTTGATTCGGACGTGCAGGTATTTGGGACAATGCAATGTCATAGGCAACATTTAATCCCTCTGGCACAGCCCTGGCTATAATTCCTAAGGGATTAACGCGAACAAAGTCTCGGGCGAAAACTACACTGATGAAGTGATGACTGTTAAATAAGTAATGAGCAATGTTGCGCAACTAAGCTTTCCAAGCGATGTTCTAGTGTTTGGCCTGACCCTTAGAGCGCTGGCACGCCGCCAAATCCAACGAGCAACACTCAAATATGTAGACACACTATCTGGCAAACATTGTGGTGATCAACACATCTTCCACTCTAGTTCCACTACAGTAAAACTATATTTATTGCCCGAAAAATTCGAAAGAAGATTCAGTATATTCAAGTACTCTTCGTCTAAACGTGTTTCCGGTAGTAATACTATACTTAATTGCCAGGGATCCGTATTATGAAATGGAAGAATGTGTGGGGAAACAAAAATTCGACAATCCTAATCCGATTGTTCAGTCCTTAACTATTTTGTCAGTCGAGAAACGCATTTTTTTATATCCCAGTATTGCTTCCTTAGGAAAAGTTGTTCACATTGACGAGCTAAGTCGCCCGGTCATTTATGTTTCAACACTGTAGTATCAGCTCAATAGAATGTGAAGTATCAGCTCAATAGAATAATGGAAAGTAGTTCTAATTTAGCTTGCAAGAATTGATTACGGACATACAAATACGGTACGGGACAGGTAAACCGTAAAACTAAATAAAAGCTTGTAAAAAGACATCATCATCGTCAGGTCTTTTTAGTCTCCACTGCAGGAATACGACCCTTTCTGTACTAACAAAGCCATATATTAGCCAGAGCAGTCAAAAGATTTGGCCTACACTCTCCACGCTGGCCAGACGGGTTGGAGAGGTGTCATTGATGTTTATAAGCTTTGTTTAGCTTGTGTTTCCTAAGTCTCTATCTACGACATCCGAGGGAAGACTTGGAGTGGTCCTATTCTACTTTGTCGGGATCCACACGTCTAAAAAGACATAACTAAGGTCATATGGTTCAATTCAATTTGTGTCGGTTTCAATTTCGGGTGTCACTTACCTCGCTTCTGCCGGCGATTGTCGTTGTCACTGCTGCGTCGTACTTCTTTCTGTTTACTTCGAGGCGTGGTCGGGGTCTTCTTGACCGCTTCGATTTCTTTCCGAGTGATCTGGGAGCCCCAGGTGCCGGAGCGGGCTCTCGTCCGGAACGCGTCTTCGGGGACGGAAGCAGAACTTGTGTCTTTTGCAACAGTTTTGTCCGTTGCTGTTGCTGGAACGGCGGCTTTGGCTTGTGACTGAAAAAATCGGGAGGATATATCATAAAGTTGCCTAATGCATACCCGCACTAATATAAACTTAATGTCCATGCCTGCCCATAAAAATGTGAAAGTGTATTTGTTTCTCGTCATTCTTCACGTCAGCATAATACAAAAGGATAGACATGATTTTTTATTTTTTCATGAAAATATTTTACAATGACGATAGAAAGGTACATTTTGTCGTACATTAATTTACCTATGCACGCGATCTAATTCGCGGGAAAAGGCTATTAGAGTTCAATGTATAACTACATTCCACAAGTTTATTTGATTAAAAATATGTATTTTTGTAATTATTTTATGTAAAATATATTATTATTTACTTACATTCTTTTCATCGGTTCGCTTGACCCAAATGTCTTCAGCATTCGAGGATCCGCCAACTTCGTCATCTACTTTAGACCTTATTTCTATTAAACTACTATCAAAATAATTTTTATCTCGGTGGAGATTCTGTCCTAGAAAAATTGATCGCACACTCGGTCTCTGTTCCTCCACACCTTTGGTCCCAAAATGTACCGTATGAGCATTGTGAGGCTGTGAACGCAAGGCTTTCTCCACAGGGTCTGCTGGTGCCGCTGCTGGAGGTGGAGGCTCCGTCGTTGTCACGAGGAACTTATGTCGGGCACCCATAACCGTTCTTTTTGCTTTCTGGTCTTCCGTGCTTTCAGATTCAGTAACTGTTTTAGGCTCGTCATCTCCAAGTTCTGCCTGCTCGTTCACTTTATCATTTGAATTGCGATCCTTATTTAAAACCTCCAAACTATCGTGGGAAGCGACTTCCGCACAAACCTCCAGAGACACAAAGGAAGGTGGAGGGTCACTTTCTTTCTTTTCGTCATCTTCGTCTTCTTCTCGACACTGAGACAATCTTCGTCGCTCCGCAAAAGGAAACGGAGGGTTCGTTGTGTTCCGACTTGAAAGATTGTTACAGTGATTCATAAAGTAATGTTGGAAGAAACTATCCGTCTCAGGCGTATCGTCATTGTCCCCCTGGATTATATCTTTGAGGGCAGCTAGTGATGTAATCGTATTATAATTAATAGCATTCACCAAGTCCTCGCTATCCGTGGAACTTGCAGAGGTACTTCCGTCCTCATCCGTCAACTTATTCATCTTTCTACAAACTTCTTCTAATGTGATGTCAGTAGTTGTAATGTTAGCATTTGTGATGTCAGTATTTTTTTTCTTCTCCTCATTTTTACGTCCGCTTTTCCGAACTTTTACATTCGTTTTTGTTTTTGTTTCGGTATCCATTGAACAGCATGTGCTCTTATTGCTTTAGCCAAAACTAAGTGAACTTTTACAGCAGCAAAAATAAGGCACTAGTTTCTATAAGTACAATTATTATCACATAAAGTCACATGTTATTATTTTATTCACGTCATAGATTAAGTAATATCATAGTAAGTTTCTTGGCTCTCGTCACCGAACACATGCCATCGCAGTGTTGTTGGATCGTAAACTATTTCCAGCGAACATTTTACGAATCTGAAATTCATTTCAACTTTATGGTCACGTTCTCCTATGCTTCACTTCGTTCCCGACTCCTAATCCATGAAATTGCATAACGAGTACAAAAATAAAACAATTTATACGAAGTGGACATACCAAAACACAGCATTGATTCAACAGTTTCCAGTCATATGAACAAACAAAATATAAAGTCGTGAAATATCAATTTAGAACACACAACAGCACAGGGAGATTGTACTCGTAGCTCAAAACGCGAACTGAAATTGTAGACCGTGAAAATTTCTCACTTTACAATATTAATACCTACAAATGTAACCGTCACATGACTAATCAAGTTCAGTGGATGACGATTCTTCAATATAACGAAGCGGTCACTGCTATGAGTGCTATGAATGATTTTATTGATGTCATTACTCAACGATACGTGTTTACAACCATAAGATACGCCTACTCGAATTAGAACTGCTTGTTGTCGAACTATTATTACAGAGCGCACACATATTTAGGTACTTTGAATCAATTAGGAAGGCTTTTTATCAGTGCGCGAAATTTTGACAAAGTTAATTCCGTGATATCCGAAATTCCGAATTACATTATCCAAGAAAGTCATGCAAAATAAAAGTCAGCACCAAAACGTAAGCATTAGAAGTCGATCAATTATTTATCCATACAATACAATACAATACAAATTATATATATTGCACCATACATACACATGTTTTTTATTTAGATCGGCCAATTATGTGTAAACTACAGGGAAAAATATTTATATATATAGTTTGAACCTAATGATTGAAATTATGGATATATTTATTTTGCATATTTTCAAAAAATTCCTTCCTGTTTTGTTGCTGTACATACATTTAAATAATCAGTAGCATGTTTGATAATTAAAACGTGACACTACCAACATCATTAATTTTAAATCAAAACATACATATATTGCAGCAGTGGTCGTTGCGAAACGTAGTAACGGTAGCTTTTTTTTAAATAATAAATAATTTGAATATAAATAAACATTACACGTATGTAATGTAAATACAAACTTATAAGACATGTGAAATTGCGTGCAAAGTAAACAGTAGTTCATAAAATAGTTTGAAGGGTTATCTATGATAGGGCTTGGTAGAAACAACATTTTAAATGATGTCTCCGTTTCCTTTGAAATGGGGGCAGCACTGGACCCCGGAAAATTCAGGTACCTACCTACGGCCTTAACCAGAGACGCATAAACGTAATCACGCATAACGTAAAAAATTACTATTGCAAAACGAGTATACACAACATAACCATCCTGTGCAATCTGCTAGCACTAACAAAAAGTAAATCCTTCCTTTTACATCTTTCGAGGCCTCAAAATTTATCAAACTTTAAAAATACGTGTAGTCAACATCATATGATGACATTTCAAGGGTAGGGATACTAAACCACATAAAGGTAGTGAATAAGAAAAACTATTTGATACTCGTATCACACAAATACAAGAGGACTGACCACTTTTATACGTTTGGTGTGAACCTGAACACGGCCTAAATGTTGTAGCTAGGTGGAGTTACTAGTTCGAAAGAAAGTAATTTCGTAGTTTCGGAAAGATGGCAGTATAAGCGTTCATTATCTATGAACAAACAAGCGCCATGTCTGATTTTTTGTGGATACCGTCAGCCTAAGTACCCCACACACACACAACATTGATATTATTATGTTTGTCATATTGAGTAAAGACTGGGACTATCTAATTAATGAATACATACATTTAAATCGTATTTATCCCTGGACAGCATGAGCCTAAACCCATAAGACCCAAAGTCCAGGTTCAGCCAGCGTGCGATATATTAGGTCCTTACATATGAAATTGCCGATTTTCAATACTGGCAACTTTAAAATCAAATATCTTGCGTTTCATTAGGAATTCCAAATTCAAATTTATTTCGAAATAAAGCCAGAAAAATATTGTTTTAAAATTCGTATTTCATTTGTTTTAACATCATTTGTTTGAGTTTCAACATTGCTATAACAACAACTATGGACAAATTGAAAATTCACGCTATTTACGAATACGAGTTCCACCGTGGCACCAGTGCTGCAGAAACGACTCGAAGAATTAACGACATGTATGGACCAGGCACCGCTAACGAAGGAACGGTGCGTTTTTGGTTTCAACGTTTCCGTTCTGGAAATTTCGATTTACACAATGAGCCTCGTGGACGACCTGATACTCAAGTGAATAACGAAGAATTGAAGGCGATAGTGGAAGCGGATCCATCTCAAACCACTTCTGAATTAGCAGCAGCCTTCGGCGTAAGTGACAAAACGATACTTATCCACTTGCGCCAAATCGGAAAAATTAAAAAACTCGAAAAGTGGGTACCGCACGAATTGACTGAAGCAAACCAACAAACACGCGTTGCTTGCTGCGTTTCTTTGCTTAATCGTCACAATAATGAGGGGATTTTGAACCGTATCGTGACTTGTGATGAGAAATGGATCCTGTACGACAATCGGAAGCGATCATCACAATGGCTTGACCCTGGAGAACCGGCAAAACCTTGCCCTAAGCGAAAACTGACCAAAAAGAAGATTCTGGTTAGTGTTTGGTGGACCAGTGCTGGTGTTATCCACTACAGCTTCTTGAGAACAGGCCAGACGATTACTGCAGACTTGTATTGCCAACAATTGCAAACAATGATGGAAAAGCTCGCCATTAAACAACCGAGACTGATGAATTGCTCTAGCCCACTGCTCCTTCAGGATAACGCTAGACCACACACTGCACATCAAACGATCGCCAAGTTAGAGGAGCTGCGACTGGAACCTCTGCGTCACCCACCATACTCTCCAGATCTTGCCCCAACCGATTACCACTTTTTCCAAAATTTGGATAACTTTTTACAAGGAAAAAATTTCATATGTAAGGAGGTCCTTACATATGAAATTGCCGTTCAGTATCAAAAAAGTGAAACAAGTTTTTTTTAATGAAATTATTATTTAATCAATCGAAGTATGCGCCGTTGTTATCGATACACTTCCGCCTTTGATTATACTATTAGGTAACAGTAATAAATAAATTCATTGTTAGCATGTGAGCAAGTGTAATATGACTGATATCCTTCAGGGCAAATGAGCAAGGAGCAGATCAATCAGCATCAGCGGAGTTTAGTCCAGATGATACTAATGAATGCAAATACAACGGCACAAGGTCAGATATAAACGGCACTTACACACGGCACTTTTTGCATCAATGCAATGGATGCAATTTGTGGAATCGCGAAATTGCATATCGATTCGGCCGTGAGCCCCTTGGCCATGAGGCTACGGCGTGAAGGGATCTAGTACTTTTGAACTCAATAGATAAAGTATGGAATAATTTAGTATACTGTCTGCCTAATAAGTCTTATACAACGTGGAAGGGACATACCCGTAATAAATCAAACCACGGGCTATACTAGATCACTGAAGTATAATGAAATTAAAATAACAGTCAAAAAGCAAAAATAAATTTCTGCATTTCCATACTAAAGTGTGCAGCCGCCTGGGCGATATGTATGGGAATGTCGAATGTTTTTTTGGTTTTTTGACTGTTATTTTAATTTCATTATACTTAAGTCATCTAGAATAGCCTGTGGTTCGATTTATTAAGGGTATGACCCTTCCACTTTGTATACGGGCGCTACTGATTGTGGCAATAATAATTTGCAACCTTATTTTGGAGTTTTTAATATAATGTGTTTGTATCTTTATTTTCAGGGTTCCGTACCAACGGGACCCTATTACTGAGACTCCGCTGTCTGTCTGTCTGTCACAGGGCTCTATCTCTTGAACTGTAATAGAACTAGACACTTACCCCCTTATTTATAAAAATAAACGAACGTTTGCTAAACCTATTTTAGTTAAAATATGTTTTGTCTTGTTCTTGCAATGTCAAATTTTGTAAAGAGTGATAGCGACAAATTATATTTTAACGAAAATAGGTTTAGCAAACGTTTGTTAATTTTTATGAATATGAGGGTTAACATTTTCACTGATTATGTATTGCTATAACAACAAATACAAAATATAAGATAAAGTAACAAATTAAAGGCGGTCGTCATACAAGAAACGTGTTTTTACGGCGTTTTAAAACATTGTACAGAGGTACGGAACCCTTCATGTCCGACCGATCAAGTCCGACTCGCAATTGACCGGATTTTTTAATTTACTTAAGTACTTATTTAATTTTTAGTATGACGGAAAGAGGAGACTTCTGTTGAACAGTGGGACACAAATATCTAGTTAAAATGAAAATGTGACCAACACAGGTGGTAAACTTGCTAACTGATGATAACAGCCGGGACCAAAGTGCGAAGTTGTGGCCCAATGTAAGTGCGAACCAGTTAAGTTAACAGTTAACCAGAACGCAGTTACTTTACATGCGTAAGCGCGAATAATGCGTACGCCCGCTGTATAAAAACGCCGAACAAAATCAAATATAATTAGGAACTTTACTCCAAAAGGTACACGACATACGTACGTAGCTAAGTGCCCGTCCGCGTTGCAGTGGCAAGCAACATTGAGCTTACAAAATGATGATATATTCTGTTGGTTTGACATTGAAATAGGACGAATAAAACCGATAAAACGGCAATCCTGCGCCCGTAGTATGGCACCATTGGTAAACCCAGATAAAGTTTATATCGCGCAACAGATTAGTGTCATCCCGTTCGTTATTATCGCGTAGCGCGAGATAGTGATAGATGATAGCCTTCGATAAACTTTGTCGCACGTGCCATGCTAGATACGGGGGCTGGTTTTAATAAGTATTTGATAGACGAAATGGTCAAAAAGTAAGAATATTAGGTCCTGCAACCATTCATTCGCTATTTTATAAAGGAATATGAATTCCTTGAAGTTAAGGAAAAATAGTCAATAATGATAACACAATCATCGTAAGTAGGTGCAAGTGTATTAATATGATGTGTCTACAAAGATAGCTAAAGAAACTGGCCGTATAAATAGTATATTATTATATATATATATATTAGGTACCTACTTTCCCAAATGTGCAGTGAACAGGCGCGGATATATCTAGTTTTTAGATTTTGTTGCTTCGTAAGAATTTAAAACTTTTAGACTCCAGTATCCTATTGGCACCCCGCTCCCCCTCCAATTCCTATTGAATTCAAGGGGAGGGGGTATCGTAAAACTGTGACATCACAAGCTGTTAGGGTTGTGAGTGTGCCCATACCAGCCTACTATAGTAGATCCGCCACTGGCAGTGGATTACTTCATTTTTCGTAAAATAGTCTCGTAATATCGATGTGAGTTACCGGTTGCATTGCATCGCTTAGTTGTGCTGCTTCGGAACCCGGGGTGTGCTTTGCGGCTTTTCCTTATCCAAGGATAATATGAATGCCAATGGCACAGGTCAATGGTCACCAGAGATTTTCATGAATTCCATGTCCAGTAAATATTATATCATCATCATTATCATATCAGCAACAGGAAGTCCACTGCTGGACAAAGGTCTCCCCCAAGGATTTCCAAAACGACCGATCGGAAGCGGCCTGCATCCAGCGTTTTCCTGCAACCTTGCTAACGTCGCGCGACCACCTAGCAGGTGGGTGTCCTACGCTGCGCTTGCTAGTTCGTGGTCGCCAAGTAAATAATAGACATATATATACTAGATTAAATTGATTACTCGCGTGCGTGCCTATTAGCCTATCATAAGATCAACTCCATTACGTCAAGTAATAGAATAGTACTTCATCCTGTCACTGGTACATTTCAACTATAATTTTGTCCTAGAATTGTAAATTAACTGCAAAACTAGATAAAATCTACGGATAACTCGATATCTAGGGCAGTAGGCACTGCAAAGCAGTTGTGCGACCGCGTATGTCACTGCAACACATTTATTGAAATTATATGTGAATTAATATGTGATTCAAATGTCTTGTTAGATCTTTAAGCTGGCTTGTAATGTGCCAAGTTCCATATAACTATAGAGTAGTTTAAGGTGAATATAGAAGCAAATGGCCTTGAAGTGTGAAATAAATTGTTAACTCGTATATGATGATAATTTCCATATTGCTAATCATCAGGCACTAGATAGCCCTTTAAATTACTTTATGAACTGCCGTTGAAACTATTATTGGTGATCCATCTAGCTTTAAAACTTGCCGTGGCCACTTTTAGCGGAGGCAAGTTTTAGAGCTAGACTACAACGGTAGTTCATAAAATAATTTAAAGGGCTATCTAGTGCCTGACGTTTAGCAATATGGAAATTATCACCATATTTACGAGTTCACAATTTTTTTCAAATGAGGGCGCCACTTCAAGGCCATTTGCTTCTATATTCACCTTAAGGCTTTGAGTCATGTAGCGGGGACTTTGACATCTTATTTTATTATACAAATATCCATTTCTTTATTTAATTTTGCTCTTATTTATATTTAGTCAATAATACAAACGTTGTATTATTGACGACCTCCGTGGCGTAATGGTTAACACGCTAGGCCGCTAATCCGGAGGTTCTGGGTTCGATCCCCAGCCAGGGCAAGTTGGAAAATGGCCTTTTTCAAATTGTCCTGGGTCTTGGGTGTTCATCTATAAATGTATTTATCATAAAATATAGTATCGTTGAGTTAGTATCCCATAACACAAGTTTATAACTTACTTTGGGACTAGCTTATTCAGTGTGATTTGTCCCCCTATTTATTTATTTATATATTTATTATTATTAATATTTATTATAACATGTCAGTTTTCAGCAAAATTAATATCAAAGAATATTTTTTATAATCAAAATATGTAAGAAAATATAGTGTAGACTGTAGAAGTTTTCCATACTCATGGTAAAATATGATAAGATACACTATATTCTCTTTTAAGTTCATATTTTAACTGTGAAAACCAGTTACCTATAGGTATGCCGAGATATATGCAATGTCTTTGCAATTACAAAATTTTGCTGAAAACTGACATGACGTTTCAAAATAAAAGCTAGACTAAATTTGTATGGGAAAGTCATTTTGACTTATTTCACGGAAGTTTTGCAGGAATATTAGGTCCTTACATATGAAATTGCCGATTTTCAATACTGGCAAGTTTAAAATCAAATATCTTGCGTTTCATTAGGAATCCCAAATTCAAATTTATTTCGAAATAAAGCCAGAAAAGTATTGTTTTAAAATTTGTATTTCATTTGTTTTAACATCATTTGTTTGAGTTTCAACATTGCTATAACAACAACTATGGACAAATTGAAAATTCGCGGTATTTACGAATACGAGTTCCACCGTGGCACCAGTGCTGCAGAAACGACTCGAAGAATTAACGACGTGTATGGACCAGGCACCGCTAACGAACAAACGGTGCGTTTTTGGTTTCAACGTTTCCGTTCTGGAAATTTCGATTTACACAATGAGCCTCGTGGACGACCTGATACTCAAGTGCATAACGAAGAATTGAAGGCGATAGTGGAAGCGGATCCATCTCAAACCACTTCTGAATTAGCAGCAGCCTTCGGCGTAAGTGACAAAACGATACTTATCCACTTGCGCCAAATCGGAAAAATTTAAAAAAACTTGAAAAGTGGGTACCGCACGAATTGACTGAAGCAAACCAACAAACACGCGTTGCTTGCTGCGTTTCTTTGCTTAATCGCCACAATAATGAGGGGATTTTGAACCGTATCGTGACTTGTGATGAGAAATGGATCCTGTACGACAATCGGAAGCGATCATCACAATGGCTTGACCCTGGAGAACCGGCAAAACCTTGCCCTAAGCGAAAACTGACCAAAAAGAAGATTCTGGTCAGTGTTTGGTGGACCAGTGCTGGTGTTATCCACTACAGCTTCTTGAGATCAGGCCAGACGATTACTGCAGACTTGTATTGCCAACAATTGCAAACAATGATGGAAAAGCTCGCCATTAAACAACCGAGACTGATGAATTGCTCTAGCCCACTGCTCCTTCAGGATAACGCTAGACCACACACTGCACATCAAACGATCGCCAAGTTAGAGGAGCTGCGACTGGAACCTCTGCGTCACCCACCATACTCTCCAGATCTTGCCCCAACCGATTACCACTTTTTTCAAAATTTGGATAACTTTTTACAAGGAAAAAATTTCAAATCTGATGAGGCAGTCAAAACCGCCTTCAAACAGTTCATAGACTCTCGCTCCCAGGATTTTTTTTCCAAAGGTATCAATGATCTGCCTATAAAATGGCGGAAGTGTATCGATAACAACGGCGCATACTTCGATTGATTAAATAATAATTTCACTGAACGGCAATTTCATATGTAAGGACCTAATATTATGAACTAGCGGCGATTATGCACTAATTTCTCCAAGTAAAAAAGAAAGGGTTATTGAAATATTGATTTAACTTTCTGAAATTTCTACACAACTGCCCCAAAAATAGGAGAGTAATGTTTTCAGGGTTCATGTATGCATTTCTGTAGTGTTTTTTGCACATGTAAGTGATGTAATTTTTTTTATTCCGCCATAACTTCAAAGTGCCTGAACAGATTTAGTTGTATGCGGTATCTTCCTTACATTTTTTTTATGTACTTACCTAAATGGAAGAAACTTATGAACATGCTGTGCCGTCCCTAACTAAAGTTTAAGTGAAGGGAAAAGAAGTACTTAAATAAGTACTTGTTTGATCTCAGTTTTCAAGAAAATTATTTATTTGAAATGGGCAACTCTTGTTCTTGTAAGATTACATTTTGTTGCAGTCATATGATAATCATATTAAATCCGATTAGAGATAAACCGATCTTACATAAACATGCTCATAAAATGCATCAAATATACTTTACAGGCCGATCTCCTTTGAACCAGGGCACTCAGTAAGTTTTGCGACAGTTTTTGTCTATGAAACACTGGCTGGCCTTGATGTTAATTAAAACTATGACTATTTATTGCAAAAAAAAAAACATAACCTTCTAAATTCGAATTACCCCACATTTTTTACGAACAAAATTAAAATATCAGTCTCATAATCTTTTTCTAAAATGGCTTATTATCTTCGCGGATATGTACTATAAAATTAATGACTTGGCGACTAATTATATTAGTCGCCAAGTCATTATTTATAAACAGTGGTATAACAAAAATATAGGTTAGGTTTTGTTAGCCCCACGCCAAGGTAGACAGCCTTTTCATACTATGATTACAGGGAAAAATGTATTCGCCAACATATTCTTTTTGCTACTTGCTTTAATTTTTTTTTAATCCCAAATTCAGATATATGATAGATCTGCATCGTGGACATTTTCGTTCGAATCGTTTGATCGACTTCTAATCTTTAACGAATTTAATCGCGGTCGTCTAAGAAGTGGTCGTCTTTAGTTAGAGGGCTGTTACCGAAAAAGGGTGCAAAAGCAGTGAAAAAATTAATTCAAGACAATATATACGTTTCAAAATCTAATACACGACTACGGAAGAATTCTTAAGGGGATACATGAATTTTTCAGGGTCCAGTGCTGCCCCCATTTAAATTGAATTATTTGAAAAGAAACGGAGATATTTAAAACTTTGTCTGTACTAAGCCCTAGCCTATAACCCTTCAACTATTTTATGAACTACTGTTTACAATTTGAAGTTAGAACGAAGCTTTTCTTCGCACATTTGCATAAAACGGCCACTTTTGGCCAGCAACTTATCACTACATGTTTTATTTTGATTCCCTTTTTTACCCACTTTAACCGTTAACCTAAGGGCCGTTGCAGACCAAGAGGAGCGCAACAAAGAGGATTTATTTATGGCGCTCGAAAATAAACTTTTGCCTATTGGTATAAAGTGCATAGCCGCATGCACTTTATACCACATAAGTCCACCCTAAAAGTGGCCTTTGGCTCATGCGCCTCTGGGTATTATATACCCTTTTAGGGATAAATACGTGATACAGATACATCTGTATGAAGTGTGATCTGTGGCTCACCGTAATTACTGCATATATTTTAATATTATTTGCATAAGTACTACAGTGTATTAGTTGATATGTTATTGTTTACCCAGCCTTTTGTAAGCATGAATAAATTATAGTCGTATCAGTAACTTATAATAACATATAGGCACCTATCTATAAATGTTATACGTAAATGATGTAATGCATAGTTGTCATTATCTGTTGTTTCTATTGTCATATACTTATTATATTATTATTAGTTATATAACGATAAAATAGATGCTATATGCGAAGGTATAGCGATGATTATATATACCTATATAAACACCTGTTTAGTGTACTATTTTAGGAACAATTGTACTTGAAATTGTACTGTTTTATCTTGGTAACCCTTGGTTAACACTTCCACTGCTGAAAAATGCAACGTGTGTGTTTTTCCAAAGAGGAAAACACATACGGTGCGTTTTCAGCAGTGGAAGTGACAATATTTTTTGGAGACAACCTACTCACGTACTACGTAAATATTATACAACGTGGAAGGGACATACTCGTAATAAATCGAACTACGGGCTATACTAGATCACTAAAGTATAATAAAATTAAAATAACACTGACAAAAAACAATAAAAAAAATTGGCATTTCCATACAAAAGTGTGCAGCCGCCCGGACGATTTGTATAGGATTGTCGTTTTTTTTTTTGTTTTTTGACTGTTATTTTAATTTCATGATACTTTAGCGATCTAGTATAGCCCGTGGTTCGATTTATTACGGATATGTCCCTTCCACTTTGTATAGTTTCATTCGAAGATAATGCAATAGTCATCTTTGGATGGATATCAGACATTCTCTGTCTCTTTCTCTATTATCGAGTGTGATAATAACTAACAATGGTGTCAGATTTATCGAGCCAATGCCTGTCATCTAGCGACAGTGAGCAGTCATTATTACACACTAGTGAACTGTAGTGTGCAGTTTCTTCATTTACTTACATATAAAAGGTGAGTCCTGTGTTTTTCATGTCTGTGTAGGTTTTACACCACTTCACGGCACATGACGGCATTTTAAGTGAATCGATTATCGCAAAAACACAGCAATATTCTCAAAGAAAACTTCTTGCGACGCAACAGCACGACTCGAGTGTCACGGCGAACTGTCGCGTCAAGCTGTTCATATTTTAAGCCCCACCCGCCGCGGTACATATTGCGTGGGATGATTTTTCGGGATTAGTTACGATTTTAAAGAATTATTGTTTGTAGCTCACGATGTTTTATAAATCAAACATTGAAAACCCGAATCATTGTAGGTACGTGTACGTAAACCAAAAATTTCTTTTACAAATTCTCTTCCCGCTTAGTTCACAGGAGCCGATCAAAGGAATGGGCAAAAATCCGAATCATGTTAATAGACGATGTGGCTAGCAACTCATCATCATGCTGTATTTAATGTAAAATTTATGCTGCTTTTTCATACATTGTCTGTTTTACAACGCTCGGTCAAAATGGTATCGTTACAAAACCAGCAATGTTTATAAAATCAGCATCTGAATTTCAGCCAATAGATTCCCAGGCCTAAAAACTGATCTTCGGGTCTTATGTCCCTAAGCTTTATCTTGTACGCAAGGGATAAATGATAAATTTATGTTATGGATTTGGGATTTGTTTTCCAACATATTTCGTATCTCACTACATTTGAGCATTGCCAAAACATATGACATCACCCACTAAAAATAGGCGGGGTGTCGTTAAATATAGATCACATACAGCATAATGTACCGAAAACAATAACTTCGCCACGATTCTACAGGAGTGCGTAAAAGTATGATAGGTACTATTTTTATTGCGTTTTTTATGATTAGGATTAAAGTATAAATAAACGTAAAACTAGTACTGTTAGTTCAGATTCAGACACTGATGAATAAGCAAAAGTAATTAAATTCAAAATTGAAGAAACTAAGGCGAAAATCGGGGACTTTCACCCCCTAAAAAAAACCAACCCCTAAAATTAAAATAAAAACCCTGACTCACTTTCCGTCCTATCTTTCAAATAAACATAGTTGACAGACACTCTCCATGTTAAAGTTATGTTAACTTTAAAATAAACCGGCCAAGTGCGAGTTAAACTCGCGTGGAGAGGGTTCCGTACAATTGATTGAATTCTTATAGGTTTTCCTGTAATCAAGGGGGGGGGGGGGGGGGGGGGGAATGGTCAATTTACGTCTTCTTTCATGAATAAAATAAAAACTATTCATTTTACAATAATAACAAAAATATATTTAAGATCCTCATAACGAGTCCTTTCATTTGAAATATGACACAGTAAGGTTTGCAAAACTTTTTTTTTTAATTTCCTAATTTGTCCCCCGAAAATGACCCTTATTTTTAAAAAAATATTTATTTACTTTGCACATACTCGTATGTGTTTGGGTCATAGGATTACAACATTCTACCAAATTTCATCTGATTCGGTCCAGTAGATTCGGAGCAAATTGGCTGTGACAGACGGACGAGTGATCTTATAAGGGTTCCGTTTTTTCATTTTTTGTACGGTACCCTAAAAACTACACAAAATCGTCTTATTCGTTTGGGACGTTCGGGAGTTTTGAATTATATTGTGAATAACATATTACGAATTTTGATTACACGTTCGGGGCCCTTGTAACCAGGGGTCCTGTATCTTTGATACAGCGGCGGTAGCTACGCTCCTGATAGTATTACCTACTTTCCTGGGCATGTTCACATCAAACGGCATGCTATCGGCAAGGTAGCCGATTAATTGACTGATAGACCTTGTTAAGCTTATTAGCATTCATTTACGTCTTGGCCGATAGTTGTTGCCGATTACAAATAATTTGATAGCCAATAAATTACTATCGGAATCACCATCAGTCATTATACTGACTATTTTATTTAATACTTGATAAATTTAGTATTCTCTTTATTTATATTTGTTCTTAGGCTAGGTTTTTTATAATAAGTAAAATATAAAAAGTCATAGTACAAAATATAAACACATTATGAAACCTAGCTGCCCGCTGGCAGCGGGGCAAGGCCCAAGCTACCGGCTGCAATTAGGGCCGCAGAGAGAGTAACCTCCTGAGAATGTTTGCCCTGTCCAGGAGTACTGCCTTCTGAATCTGACCCTTGATCCAGCTATCTAAAAGGAGCGAATGGCGTCCAAAATATGGACAGAGCTCTATAAAGGGTTAAGATGTTGGTCAAGACTCTTCGCTATAAGACCGTTCGTCGAAACGACTATTGGGACAATGATCGTCGAATCCACATCCCACATAGTAGTCACCTCGTGGACCAAGTCAAGTTACTTGCTAAACTTGTCCTTCTCGGTTCTCATCATGCGGGATGGTGATGTCGACGAGCACTTCCTGGCGCATCAATCGATCTGTCAGCCCGATATCTGGCTTATTGGCAACAACAGTCCTGTCCGTGATGACAGATCGATCAATCCCAATAGAGCGTGGCACGAACATTTTCCAGAACTGACGCCGGTGAGTACTTATAGTACAGTACCTCAGATTATACAAGCCCGTATCGAAGAGCAAGCTGCTGGTGAACTTTAGTATTATTATTCTGATAAACAAACCATCATGGATTGTTGATATACTGTAATGCATCGTTCTTACAATAAATCTAATGGAAATTTTATGTTTCTTAGCGTCCCGTCCTGGCTTCGCACGGGCGTAAAATATTATAAATATTAGCGAGAACCACATCAAATCGTCCCAAAGCGTTCATGGAGTACAATGAGACAGGCAGATAGGGGTATGGATACGCGCCGGGGGACATCCATTTTATAAAAATAATTATAGATATATAGCAATATCAGTTGACAGCACAGCACGTCATCTACCCAATTTTTATTACGCCTTCGTCTTGTCTTGTGTTCATTGAAGCCAAGCTCTTGTCGGTATCATTGAATCAAATGACATAGACTATTTAGTGTATTTCACACACTAGCTTTTAATAGTTGACCAAGCGAGCGAAGCGTCTCCGCTTTTGTCCGTCTGTCTGTTCTCGCCTATAAATCAATTATGACGAAAATTTACACACAAGTTCTTTGATTTATTTTATATTTTTAGTCGATTGCGATCTTTGATTGGACGAGAAATAGGGTACTTTGCTGTAACGTTATTTGTTGACGGATTTCAATCAAATTTGAGAGGCTCACTAAGGACCTTATTCTACACAAGATGTTGCTAAAATCATTTTCAAACGGGCGGGGTGGAGGGGAAAAGGGGGAAGTTTTCTGTAGCGTTATACACGGATTTCACTAAAATAGCTTTGCTTAGCCAGGGGAAATGAGAAAGGTGAAAGTTCGCGAGGTCTACTGATCTCGTAGAACCACTAGTTCACTATTGTGCAGGTTTCTTCGCGATGTTTTCTTTCACCGGGTGCAAGTGGTGGTACTTGAAAATGACAGTGTGAGGACAAAATGAGGCAAAAGTTGTAAGAATATCACATAGATCGAGAACTAGCACGAATTTTTAGGTAGGTATTTGAGGCATGTTGAAAACTTGTCACATACTTCTCCTATTATACCCCAACACGGAACTGCAGACTTGGCTGGTGAGTAGCGGGGCTAAACAATTTTGATTTATTTAGATTGACCTGACAGGTAGAAAGTCCCATCAAAACGACTTGTCTTTTTCTTAGAAATCTTATTTTTTAGTAATAGTAATACCCTATTAAAATTTCAAGTTACCTCAAATACATTTTTAATTTTTTTTTGAAAAATACTTTTGCACGCGCCTGGCTATATCGAAGCCCCGACTAAATCGTCTGGCTTATTGAATTTTTTATTCTTTAAACATTAAACTACAACATACAAAAATGCATATTGCCTCAATTACATTTTTTGAAAAAAAAAGCTTACTAAAATTTATTGGTTGCTTTAGCCCCGCTACTCACCAGCCATCTGCAGTTCTGTGTTGGGGTATAATAGGAGAGGTATGTGACAAGTTTTCAACTTTCCTCAAATACCTACCCAAAACTTCGTGTCAGCTCTCGGACCAACACGTGCCTAACAGACACACACACAGTGTCTATAAAGCGCTTGGCCACCACCGCTTTAATTTCACTACTCAAGATGCGAAAAGGTAACGTTCAATTTGCGAACGTTTATTCCTTATGACATTCATTTTTATTTTCGAGAAAACAATTTATTTCAAACGAGATCCAGTCATTCGTCCGGTAAAAATATTTCTGAAAAAAAAATTTCAGTTTAAAAGCATATTCCTCTTTTTAAGTTTTCGGATAGTAGATTAAGATAGTCAGAAACTAAAACGTTGTCAGCGTGAGCATATTTGAACAAATTGTTATCACAGCGCTAAATCTGAAAATGATAATGAAGTGTGTAGGTTAATTATCTTCTAGATCGAGAGCTGGCACGAATTTTTGGGTAGGTATTTGAGGCAAGTTGAAAACTTGTCACATACCTCTCCTATTATACCCCAACACGGAACTGCAGACCTGGCTGGTGAGTAGCGGGGCTAAACCATTTTGATTTATTTAGGTTGACCTGGCAGGAAGAAAGTCCCATCAAAATGACCCGTCTGTTAGGGAATCTTATTTTTTAGTTATAAGTAATACATTTATTAAAATTTCAAGTTGCCTCAAATACCTTTTTTATATTTTTTTTAAAAATACTTTTGCACGCGCCTGGCAATATCAAAGCCCCGACTAAATCGTCTGGCTTATTGATTTTTTAATTCTTTAAACATTAACCTACAACATATGAAAAATGCATATTGCCTTAAATACCTTTTTTGAAAAAAAAATACTTAAATATTTATAGGTTGATTTAGCCCCGCTACTCACGAGCCAGGTCTGCAGTTCCGTGTTGGGGTATAATAGGAGAGGTATGTGACAAGTTTTCAACTTGCCTCAAATACCTACCCAAAAATTCGTGCCAGCTCTCGGACCATTCCACTATGGCGTGAAACCTTACAACTTATTTTCGGTTTCAACATTAGACAATGATACTTGTAGAAGGAATAAGTACATATGTCATCGTATTCGTTCATCAAATCTTAAGAGTTATACTTATACTATCTATCGATATCGATGCTTTCCCATCCCTAACTGAAAATAACATCATCAAACCATACCCATCACTGTGGAATCTCTGTCCATCCATTTACTAAAAAAATAGACGAAGATTTTGCCGAAGAAATTGATGTTTAAATATACTTCTAAATATAAATAACTAGCAGTCCACCCCGGCTTCGCCCGTGGTACACACATAGCCTATGTCACTCGGGGATAGTGTAGCTTTCCAACGGTGAAAGAATTTTTTAAATCGGCCCAGTACTTTTTGAGCCTATTCATTACAAACATACAAAAATAGGTACAAATCTTTCCTCTTTATAATATTAGTGTAGAAAACCAACACCTATCTACTTATTCATGATATCTATAAAATTTCTAAAAATCGTCAAAATTTAAGGGAGGAAAACCGTAATCGCTTTTTGTATGAAAATTTTAAGCTTCACCGCTTGATTAACCGCGACTACTAATAAATGAGTCAAAATTTTAAGTAAGTAGTTTTCATTAGAACTATTATGACCATATCTCTCCCAGAATAAACAGAGCGCCTCACACAATACCTACTTAATGTTAGCAACTCAAAAGGCGCTTAGTATTGGTGAAACGAAATAAATTTAACGCATAACCGGGCGTAGTAGGTATAATTTTTTTCATTGTTTTTTAACTTTAGGTCAAAGGCTAGTTCAATTTAATGTGGTGACTATTATACCATTTGCCCCATTAAGGGAACATCATGTATGTGCCTGTTAACAGTAAACAATCAACATAGTTAGTAGGTACCTACAGTACAAATGACTGTCTCTAATGTCATATAAAATCCATTTTCATCAAATATTCACGTGTAGCGCACGGACGACGAGCTATAAAAACAATCAAGGTCACACCATACTTGTTATGTAACTGTTACTATGGTGATAGTATGGGGCTGTGGCTGTGGCCCATAGCGTACTCATTCGTTCGCTACTAAAAAAACGGATAAGTGCGAAAAAACGGCAGCGAACGAATGCTCGCTTACTAGTTCTGCAATCACTATAGTTCTTGATATTTTAATGTAGATTTAGTACCTAAGTTTTAAATTTTATATTTTTATTTGAACGAGCGAGCGAAGATTCGAGATTGGCCAAAAACGCTTTTGTCCGTCAGTGTGTCATTTTTAACCGGCTTCAAAAAAGAAGGAGGTTATCAATTCAACAGTATTTTTTTTTTTATGTATGTTTGTTACGCGATATCTTCGCCAATTGTGAACCGATTTTGATGATTCTTTTTTTATTTGAAAGCCTTTACTACCAAGTAGGTCCCATTTTAATTTGGTGAAGATATGATGAAGAACTTTGGAGATATGGAAGAAAGTCCTTAAAAAAAATTAAGACGGTTTTTTTTTTGTTAAAAATTTAATTATGTCGGTTTGTTCTCAAAGGTCGCCGATTCTCAAGAAATTTTATAAGCAGGTTTGATAAATAAATAGATTTTTTGTCCATTCAGTTTTTGTAATTTTATCAAAATGGCGGAGATATGGCGGTTTAAAACTTTAAAATAATCATATTTCACCCATTTCTTTTTTCGTTTCCCCATTAAAACGCAACTTTTTTGTCTGAACAACTTTTTTATCCGATAAACTTCAACGGATGGGGGTGAGTCACGAGGTTTACAGTTCACAGACCGACTAGTCTTCATCTTAGCGCGTTTCCGGTTGCATCCTCAGCAGCTGCGCTGCTTCGGAGCTTTCCCGCTTTTTTTCTCCAAATATAATATGCATGTCAATGGTCACCCAAGGATGCCAAAGAACATACGAAATCGAAAATAGACGGAAAAGTTAAAACGATTGGGCTATAGTTATTTTTTAAATCTTTTCTAAATTATCATAGTAATTACTTAATTAATTATAATTTCCATTGCAAATAAAATAATTAGTAATACATTACATACATGTAACACATGATAAAATAAAGTAAAACTGATCGATCACAATTGATCATAAATCGCATATGAATGTAAAATTATACCTACCTACTTGTAAAAGTACTCTAAAAACTCTTGTAATATACTCTGCTCATAAAGTACTAACCTGTTCGCTAAGATTATTCGAAAGAGTTTGTTTTACTTATCTATATTTATCTAATATAATAATAATAATAAATCGGCCAAGTGCGTGTCGGGCCACGCTCAGAGTTCCGAAGTTACACGTATCTGTACCTACATGAAACATATAGAGGTATGCACATAAATATAAATAAAAATTATTGAAGACCTGTATCAATACAATAGAATCCTTAAAGTGACGTGGGTTCACAATTTGCAATACCATGCATGTTTTTGAAAAATCACTGTTATTAAACGACTACAGTTTACTCCTCAAAAAAATTACATAAAAATCTTAAGGATTTTCTACAGGCACCCACAATAGCCAAAACATGATTGAGCATTTTTGGCTCAAATTTGCCTTTATAATACATATTACTATTTTATACAATCACCTTTTTATATGAAAATTATACTAAAAAATGTATTATCTAAATATCTATCCGTTTTGGCTACAAAAAAAAATTATAAATATATAAACAAAAAAAAAAAAAACTGAAATATTTGTCGAAAGAAAAGAAAGGCCCGGAGCTGTGCTCGACGATATTTCGCAGTGTTTTATTTATTATTTTTTTTGTATTATATTTATAATTTTTTTTGTAGCCAAAACGGATAGATATTTAGATAATACATGGTATGTTTGTGATTTTTTTCTATCGAGCCAAGTCAAGCCAAGTCTGTAGAAAATCCTTAAGATTTTTATGTAATTTTTTTGTGGAATAAACTGTAGTAGTTTAATAACAGTGATTTTTCAGAAACACGCACGGTATTGCAAATTGTGAACCCACATCGCCTTAACAATTGGGTTCAAAAATAAATTATTTGGTACTGTTAATAGAATAAAACGTCACAAAATAATGCCACTTGTCATTGATCACATCCACTTTGAAGAACGCTATTTGACTCCAAGGAACCATGACGTCATAAATCGATATTTCATACAAATCCCATAGAAAATGTTTGTTTTTGACGTTAAGAAAAAAGTATCTGATTTGACTTGTTGCAAAATAGCGTATTGTTGTTAGAATTTTTGCCTGTGCGTTTGTGCGCGCTAATATAAAAAAAAGCACGACTGATTAGGAAACGGTTTTTACAAATGAACATATTATGGTAAACTTTACTTAAAATTACTAGTTTTAAGGGTTCCGTACAAAAAATTAAAAAAACGGAACCCTTTTAGGATCACTCGTGCGTGCACCTGTCTGTCACAACCAATTTGCTCCGAATCAACAGGACCAAATCAGGTAAAATTTGGTAGGATGGTGTAATCCTACCATGTATGACCCAAACACAGATGTGCAAAGTTAATAAACATTTTTTTTAATAAGGGTTATTTTCGGGGGACAAATTAGGAAATAAAAAAAGTTTTGCACTTACTCTGTCATATCCAGAGATTGGATATTCCATGCATATTTACCTAAAGATAATTTTTGGCTCACAAAATACGGAAACGGCTTCTTAAGATATTAATATTAAAATCCCGGGATTCTGGGCAACCATATTATGACGTTGTAACAGGGCAACTGTCATTTGTGTCTAATTGGGATCATTATGTCTCACGGAGTCTTCTTCTTCTTTAACTTAAGAGCTTGCGGCTTTTGGCGGTGGAGTTATCTCACGGAGTATACACTTAAATTTGAAATTCTCATGATCGCGAGATTTTTCGATAAAAAAAGCGCTTTCCATATTAGCCAACATCTCAACTTTAGGTAAATATGCACTGGAATATCCGATCTCTGCATATCTCAAATACATTTTTGTTATTATTGGAAAATAACTAGGCTGCCGATAAAACGTAACATTTATCTTACCGAGATCATTTACAGGCTATATAGTAAGTAATTTTTGAAGTGAAAACTTTTTATGCGCGTTGAACTCGCGACACTGTTACCTACACCACCTTGTCCAAGTTTTTACTTCTGTCGGCACTCCCGGAGTGCCACTGTTTTTAGGGTTCCGTACCCAAAGGGTGCAAACGGGACACTATTAGTGAGACTCCGCTGTCTGTCCGTCTATCTGTCTGTCCGTCTGTCACAGGGCTCTATCTCTTGAACCGTAATAGCAAGACATGACATTTTCACCGATTATGTATTACTGTGGCTGCTTTAACAACAAATACTGAAATTAAAAAAAGTAAAAAATTAAAGGGGGTCGTCATACAAGAAACGTGTTTTTTTCAGCGTTTTTAACTAGATCTTTATAATGGCATTAACTAAGTAGATACTTGAAATTTTCACAGATTATGTATTACGATGGCCGCTATAACAACAAATACTAAAATAAAAAGAATTTAACGGTGTCGTCATACAAAAAACGTGTCTTTTTAGCGTTTTAAAACATTGTACGGAGGTACGGAACCCTTCAAGTACGAGTCCGACTCGCACTTGCCCGTTTATTTATTTTTCATATTTCGTTATTTTTTTGGGAAAAGTTCAGTATATTTTGTTACTCGTTATATTAATTAAAGTCCAATGTTCCTACACTATATGGCGGCTTGCTTCTGATAAAATCGACGATAAATAATTGGGTCGCTGCTGTGTAAGTAGGTAAACCCAGAAAGCTAAGGATGCGTTCCAATAAAATGATTTCTCAAACTACTCTATGGCGCTATTTCGCGCTATGGCGTTGCAAAATAATTACAAAATGTATAAAGGGTCTAACAAAATATAGTAAAACTATTTCAAGGATAAATTCAGTCCAGTTGAGAAAGTTGTTCAGTATCTAACTGAACAATTCTCAAAGAAACATAAAAGAAAATACGAAAAAATAACTTTGCATTCTATACAAGTCGATCGGTCAGAATCCGAGTTTCTATGGGAAGCAAAAATAATTCCACATTTCAATACATATTCCTTCGGGAAAGTTGTTCAGTATCATGAACTGAATCTACCTACCTTTAAAATAGTTTCAGTATATTTTGGTGCATGAAACGCTGACATGCTAGCCAAACTGGCGTCTACAATGCATAACTACAATCACCGTTCGAACTTCGATAATTCTATTAGTCTAATCTACACATTTACCATTTCATAAGGATCCGACCGAGTTATCTTTGAACAAACATACATACATTGCAACGGCCGCGAACGTGTATGTGTTATCTTTGAACAAACATACATACATTGCAACGGCCGCGAACGTGTAGGTACGTCACTTTGATTGACACTGTCGATTACGAAGAGCGAATGAGTCGGTGTGGTTTATACGACTTTGTTGCGGATCTAAAAGACCTCGCGTCAAAAATAAATAAACGGGCAAGTGCGAGTCGGACTCGTACATGAAGGGTTCCGTACCACCGTACAATGTTTTAAAACGCTGAAGAAGTACGTTTCTTGTATGACGACCCCCTTTAATTATTAACTTTATCTTATTTTTAGTATTTGTTGTTATAGTGGTCATAGTAATACATAATCGGTGAAAATTTCAGGTGTCTATTACGGTTCAAGAGATAGAGCCCACGAACAATAATTCTCTAGAATCGGAAATAATCCCGATAAATCATTCCACGCGATATGTACCGCGGCGGGCGGGGCTTAAAATATGAACAGCGCGGTGCGACAGTTCGCCGTGACACTCGAGTCGTGCGGTTGCGTCGCAAGAAGTTTCCTTTGAGAATATTGCTGTGTGTTTGCGATAATTGATTCATTAAAAATGCCGTCATGTGCCGTGAAGTGGTGTAAAAGCTATACAGACATGAAAAACACAGGACTCACCTTTCATATGTAAGTAAATAAACATTTTAATATTGTACCTCACCGCTCGTGGCGTTGACCGCGGCCGTGTCGGTTGAGCAGCCGGTTTCAGGGAGCTAGCTGCTTGACCGACATGACGCGTACGTGACCTTGTCGCGACCAATCGCATGCATCTTTGTCTATGTGTGCGTTCGAGTGTTTCGTTGTAATTACTGTTAGTTTGTTTGCGTAAATGGAATCAGAATCAAAGCGGTGAATGTAGGAGCGTTAGGTATCTAGAGAATTATATATCGATGGATAGAGCCCTGTGACAGATCGAGTTAAAAACGCTGAAAAAACACGTTTTTTGTATTACGACCCCCTTTAATTTTTAACTTTTTTATTTTTAGTATTTGTTGTTATAGCGGCCACATAATCTACATAATCGGTGAAAATTTCAGGTGTCTAGCTATTACGGTTCAAGAGATAGAGCCCTGTGACAGACGGACAGACAGCGGAGTCTCAGTAATAGGGTCCCGTTTGCACCCTTCGGGTACGGAACCCTAAAGATTACTCGCAATATAGTTCGGTCATTCTAGCTTAAAAAAGGGCTGAATTAATGTAGTCGTTTTTTCTATCAGGATATGTTCATTGAAGGCCTAAATTAAATTTTATCTACTCTCCCTCCCCCTCCCAGGTACGCATCGGATAAAAAAATAACTTGCTCTATCATGAACATATTCTGACAGTTCAAAGTACTCCATTAATTTGCCTTTTTTTTAAATAAAATTATTAAAACAGTACATTTCAATTTCGAATAAATGATATCTTCAAAATAGCATAGCAACGTTAAATGACATACTTTCAAAATAAATAATACCTCTTTTTAAAGAACATATTCTATTGTTTACTTTAGTTATCAATAGTTATACTTATCTTGGCGGCAAAGTGTTTTTTTTTAGCAAAATATACGTCGAATGATAAAAATTTTGTATATATCGTGGCAGATTTTACGGAAACTATAAGTGATATTGCTTTTGTATATATGGAATGTCGATAGTTAATTTATCAAGGATTATTTCGTTCTTACACACTTTTAATGTATCGGTACGGAACTGGTAAAAACCGCAATTTGGGACTCTTTCGGGGGCGCGGGTGGGTGACGCGTCCCTGGGAGCGGGAGGGAGAGTAGACTTATGACATAAACACCGTATTCAAATACTTCAAAGGTGTGTCCATTATATGAGTACAAGGCACAGAAAAACTAAATAAAATTAATCATTTTTAGATTTTTGAGTTTTCGATGCGAGGTATTTTACATCCGCAAGCAAGTGGTACCACTCTGTGTCGCTTGCTTTACGTCAGTGTCAATCAAGGTAAAATTCCGGTCCGTTTTCGACGGTGTGTGTGTCATCCATCACATCACATCACGCTAACAAAAACGTAGGGCTACCAAAGAGTAATAATGTACCTTATGTAAGGGCTACCGAGATCGACATTATACGTACGTATCCTATTCTGTGATTATACCAGACTGTCTTTATGCTGTCATTGTATCGCACTAGTAATATATATGTCAATGATCGTAGTTGTAAAATTATGTTAAGCCCGTACCTGAATTTCCCGGGACCCAGTGCTGCCCCATTTAAAATAAATCATTTCAAAGAAAACGGAGACATTATTTAAAATTTTGTTACTACCAAGTCCTAGATAACCCTTCAAAGTATTTTATGAACTACTGTTTACAGTTTATAATGAGAACGTTAAGCTTTACTGCGCACATTTGCCAAAAGTGGCCGTTTTTCGCACTTTAAACTGTAAACAGTAGTTCATACAATACTTTGAAGAGTTATTTAGGACTTGGTTGTAGCAAAATTTTAAATGATGTCTCTTCTTTCTTTGGAATGATTTATTTTAAATGGGGGCAGCAGTGGACCCCGGAAAATTCAGGTACGGCCTTAAATTCAATAGCGCAGCGATACACCTTACTTCATATACAGGGTAATGCGCGTATGTAATGGTATAATGCGCGTCCCTTCCCGTCAGCAAAATTGGCGCGAATACGTGTAATATGGATAGCAATAGGTACCTATTACCTGTACCTTTTCGCCATCGTGCGTTCGTGGGGGTGAGTTTCCGCTCTGTCCGTTAGTTTCTGTACGATATTTATATAAGTATATTAATTCTGTGCTAGAACAATGTACCTATCTACATTGTAACACTAGCGGCTAATTTGATAGATAGTCGAGTCGACATGGTGACGTCATACGGGCGGGCGTCCGCAAAGATATACCTACGCTGTCCATTAATGTTGTACTTAGCACAGCCAGGGATAGGAACCTGTTTTTTCAAATTCCGGTATCACAGCCGGTAGTTTCGTAAAAAAGCAGATTTTTTCCTAAATATTATGTGTAGTTTTTTGCGAGCCAGTATTAATTTCTTTATTATGAAATATTTAATTAACACTCAGCGAATCTACAAATATTATTATGTTATAGTTACTACTATAGTTATTTGTATGCTAACAGCAATTACGCTACTTGTTATTTTTATACTTGTTTATAAGTGAATCCAAAAGGTATAACTCGGCTCGTCTACCCGAGTAATGAAATTTTAAATACATGGAGTAGGTATTTGCAAAATGTAAAATAATCTCTGTTGTGAGAATTTTATTTCTTACATCAGAAAGTAAAATAAAATATAAGAAATATTTTAATTTATTCGAGCAGAAACCGATTCCAAGTAGGTTGTCATTGTTATCAGAAGTGAAATATTATAGATTTGGGTCGAATGAGATTGGAAATTTTTGATTGGAATTTTGGATTGATTGCTAGCGGCAAGAATATACGACACCGCAAATGAACGACTTCATTATACGCTTCAAACCCCGCATGACCCTATGAGGTAGCGGTCCATTATTTATCTATTGTGTCTGGTTTTCTTGGTGTTTAATGGATTAAACAGGTATCAAATTCCGTACCATTATTCACTAGTCTGTGGCGCAGTATTTGAACGGGTATTCAATCGTATGCTTTCGGCATTCGCAAATTAATAAGTAGGTACATTATTCTCATTTGAAAACAGGTATCCAGTCCCTGATACAGTGACGTGGATCCGCTTGCGAACGCACTCTCATGTCACTCTGCTCACGCGACCGGACAGCCGACAGCACGCGAATGTATTCAATAAAGAATATGACGGATGATGATATGTAGTATTTAGAAATTAAAAATTATAGGTGCCTGTATCTATGACGAGAGTGATGTGATGTGACGATGAAGCGAAAGAGGTCTGTCAAGTCAAGATCGTAGCAAGTGGAGGTGCATAGCCTTTGCTTACCCCTGTAGGAAACAGGCGTCATAATATGAATACATGTTATGTTATCCATGTGGTTCGCAAGCTTTACATATTATGTTGTGATTACATTGTATTAGGCATAATATCTTTGTAAACGTAGGCGTCCAATACTATGTAAATGAGTTTCTTTCGGCGTTTCTTCTCAGCAGTGGTCGTTGCGAAACGCTAGTATCGGTAGCTTTTGAACAAAAAAAAATAATAATATAAATAAACATTACACGTAATGTACACTATAAGTCCTGGAGTGAGATCAAGAACGCAGCTGTTGACAGATCGGATTGGCGACGTGTTGTATCTGCCCTTTGCCCCGACAGGGGGACATAGGAAGTGAAGAGAAGAGACACTATAATTATTGACGTGTAAAAGTGCCTATTAAGTCCTAATTACTGAATAAATATTTGATTTTGATTTTGGTCCAATGCGCATTTTTATTGTTTAAAATGTTTTTTTTTTTATTTCAAAAGGAAGTAAGTACCTAAAATATTATTTTTATGTGACAAAATGGTAAAGTCATGTAAATAATGACTCACACAATATCAGCATGGAAAAGGAGATTTTTGATAATGAATTTCTAGTGACCATATTTTAAGGTTTACAGTTGCAGACAGACACACTGAAAAGGCGATTTTTAATAATGAATTTCTAGTAACCATATTTTAAAAATTATTTAAGAAAATCACGTTATTTTAGTTCTGTTTTGTAATACTAACATAAAATGGATCAAAGTTATCTGAAATAAAGATTTATTATTATATTTTAAGGTTTACAGATACAGTCACAATGAAAAGGCGATTTTCGATAACGAATTTCTATTGATCATATTTTAAGGTTTACAGACACAGACACACTGAAAAGGCGAATTTTGATAATGAATTTCTAGTGACCATATTTTAAGGTTTACAGAAACAGATACATTATCATGTCTTTGTCCTGGGTATGCAGAGACAGGGTAAGGCCATTTATATTTAGTGTGATCTTGAATGTCAAGGTGATTAAAGAAAATCAAAATAGTGATAGGTTATTAGCCGAATCACCTATTGGCTTACATTGTCTGCGAAAGGAGAGAAGCAAATTGTAAGTTTTTTCTTATCTCCCAGACCAGATAGTTTTCTACAATTTTGACAGTAGGTATATTCTTAACGCTACTTAATAAGTAATAACTATGTAAAGAAAGTGTGTCTTTCCTTCACATCAACAAAGCAAAAAGTTGTATGTGATTAACATTAATTAATAAAGTAATAAAACTGACTGCATGGTTTACCTGACCGTGCCTGAAGGAGGGTTATGTTTTTAGAACATTTTGCAACATAGTCCGTGCTGTGCTGGTCCTAATTGGTATTCTTGATAGGTGAATGACACAACTATGGCAAAAATATCCTAGGTAATTTCATTTAATGATTTACTGCTTTCTCATACAGATAGTATTACTATGTTGCAGATTTTCACACAAGGTATATGTAGTATGTAGATAGCCTACGCTAGAAACAGACCGTGGTTAAAAATTAAAAATATGTTAAAGAAATTTGCTATAGGTGGGATTCGCACACATCATGTCTCACATCTGTAGCTCGTAAATCACCAAATGAGTAGTGAGTGGTAAAATTACCAAAATACTTATAATGATGCAAAAAATTGTATAATGTCTGATATGACTCAACACCTGAGGTTATCAATTAACAAAAAAACGAAGACAAACACACTACATTTTTTAATTATAAAAAGTGGCCAGACTTGTCACATATGAAACTTTAATCAAGTATTTTTATCAGCAAGATCCTGGATGGAGCTCAGGTTCAAGGATACACAAGAAAAGTCAAGGACCAATGCTAAGTTGTTTTATCATTGTGAAGTATGTAACTATAGTTACTCACTATTCTAACCAGATTTAACTCTATTTTACAAAAACTAAACATTTTGTCATCAAGGCAGAGTATTATTTTAAAGCAGGGTACAAAAGAAATAAAATGACAAAGAAACTTATGTTGAAACAATGCTAGTTGCTAAATAATTGTCACACTGTTACTATCACAATGTTTACACACTTGAAGCACCCAAGAATGCTCATTAGAAATTTCTAAAAACAGAAGTGCTCAACAGGTGTTGGGCATGAAATCGTGTCGAATAAATTGGTTTTGAAATAAAAACGTCTTCGTAGTATAATCGAACGACAGAACACACATTAATTAGCGAGGCATTATTAGTAATAATGTATACGAGGATAAGCGGAGGAGACGTGACCAAATAAATTATGGAACAAACCGTAAACGTAAACACATCAAAATCAATCGATGTTTTCGACGCAGTCAATCCGTGTCACACACTCATTTTCACAAAATTCTTTCTTCTTTCTAACGAACAGCTCAACAACTTTTATGTAACGAGATAATTTAACAATTCTTTCGGAAAAATTGTCCAAGAACACTTACAATCCTACAATCTATCTACAATCCGTTTGACAATTATCTAAGCAGGGAGTGTTGCCAGGCCTTAAATTTAAATGTCGCATCGCAACGCAAACGCAACACCCGCAAGTTTTGCAACGCAACGCAACGCAACATTTTGATTTTATTGGACGACCGAAATATTTGATAAACAGTACAGTGTATTTTTACTAAACTATTTTGGTTTTTTACAGGATAATAATAAGTACTCGTAGAAAAAACTATCACTACACTACCAATGAAATACAACAACTCACTACACTATACACAGTTTGGTTAAATAATAGTGGTATTGTGCTTGGTAGAAATGAAAGATCTAAAATTATTAATAGTAAGTAGGTAATGGCAAGAAGAAAATAGAATTGCTATTGTGGATATAAGTGGATTCGTCACAATCACAATCGTCACTAAATGGGCAGGGGGGTTTTATTTCGCAGTGTGTATAAGAAAACAGTGGCGCCACTATCTACACCAACAATATTTTGAGATTCCTAGTTTTTTGCCATACTTGGCTAGCTCTAGACAGCGTTTTTACTAATAATGTTGTATTCCTTTGTATGGTCCTTTACACATGGCCACCGGGAGCCGTTGCCGACATCGTGTTATTATATAACTTCACCCTCATTGATCCGATTGACCCTCCGCGATCTGACCCCGCATGGATCGCTTCCATCGCTCATAGGAAAGTGCTGTTCCGTGCTGACAGATGAGATCCAACCCAAGGAGTCTGTTCTCATTTGGGCCCTCTTTATTGCAGTGTCATGTCGCAAAATGTGTACAGCGGCCTAAAATTAATTTAAACGAGCATAGCTCTATATTTGGTAATAACATTATATAAAAACATATTTTACCATTAAAAAACTACAAAATCCTTACGTTTTCTATACTTAGGTTTTTTATAATTTCCCATATGATAATCCATTTTTTATACCGTCATGCCATACATATTTTTTTTTATTAAATAATTTTACGGCTCTGGATACATCTTTAATTTTATTCTTTATTCCTAATCCTAACCTAACCCTAACAAGACAATCAAAGGGTGGTGTAGGCCTTTGACTGCTGCAAGGGAGCTTCTGGCGACAAACCTATACGAGTCCACCGGTTTACATAGACGATTGAGTGGCGGACGACGCCCGAAGACGCCCACAAGTCCGCAAAATAAATATGACTACAGCCGTACTATGACTGTCCACTTTAACTATTTCACACATTGTTCATGTCATGAGCATTTATAACACCAAACAACACCAATTTTATATTATAAAGTCTAATAAAATCAACTTGTAAAATAATTTAAAGCAAACCACAACCGAACCCCTTGATTTCCCGCCAAAATCTCCCCATTCCATACTTACTGAACGAACGAGATGTCATTAATCATGCCATGCCTATGAAACTTAGAACATAGCAGAATTTTGATAAACAAATTCAATAAAACGCCATCTAGTCAACAAGTTCTGACCTTAATGCGTGTTATAGAATAGAAATATCAAATGGTGGAGAAATTCGACATGCGAGGTTAATAGCTCAGTTGTTTAGAACGTGGTCGTATTTGAACCGAGATCGCGAGTTCAAGTCCAAAGTTCTTTTATTCCTTTGGTGTTGCGAAACCTTGCTACCAGATGGCACCATTGGTTTGATTTTATGTTAAAGCTACAGTTTCTTATGCAATATGAATCTCATGTTCGTTCATTTGTCAATCGCGTTTTGTTTTACTGTCTGTCACCAAACCTCTTGTCAGCAAATCACTTTATATAAATGCAAAATGTGAAGTTGTTGATTTGTTTTATTAGGTATATTTTTATGAGATTTTATACCATACACTTTTTATCGTATTGTAAAAAAATATATTTCAGTGCACAAAACGCTCCATCAAAGATGCATTACCCATCGTGTTGCCATAAAGCGTCACTGCTATTTCCCAATGTAGAAAAAGTAAAATACTTACAAACGTCCATAAAATCTAAAAAAAATCTTTTTGTAATCTAAGGATTTAACACGATTTTGACACGTAGTGCAACCATGAGCATGCCTATGAAACTTAGAACATTGCAGAATTTTGATTAAAAAATTCAATAAAACGCCATCTAGTCACGAATCAGCTGACCTAACTCCTAATGCGTGTTATAAAATAGGAATTTCAAATGGTGGAGAAATTCGCCATACGAGACAGAAGTCGTGATAGCTCAGTTGATTAGAACATGGTTAAAACAAGAGCAACGTTGCGAGTTCAAGTCTAACTCACGCAGTATATTTTTTACACCATTTTTTATTTGATAGGAATATTAAATGATGGATAAATTCAACATTTGCGGATAATCACTTGATAGCTCAGTTGTTTAGGCTATAGCACATAGTTGTATTTAAACCGAGAACGCGAGTTCAAGTCCCAACAGCTCACGGAGTAATTTTTTCACCGTTTTATTTCATCTTTTAGTCCTTTGGTGTTGCGAAAGCATGTTACCAGATGGCGCCACTGGTTTGATCTAATGTTAAAGCTACAGTTTCTTATCTATTTCAGTATATACAATATTAATCTATGACCATGAGGGCCCAAAATGTATGAAGCGATCTAACACATAGATATCAGGCGCAGCCTTAAACTCTATAGCGCTGGATACGACATAACATGGCCCCTGATTTTTCTTTCAGTTGGTCTATCTATATCTACAAAGCTCTTTCTTGGTCTTTCTGGATCTCTTCTACCTACCTTTGATCTTTCCTACTAGTAAGAAAGACCTCACCCACATATTTTTTTTGGGTGCGGCCAAAGATAATATAATTACTAACGTAAGTGCGGCGTACATTTATACCTGGCATTTTTTGCATTGCTCTCTCCTTTAATTCAGCTTCTCCTATATTTTTGTTTAAGTTTTTTCAGGATTTTGTGTTTGATCAAATTAAACCATTATTTATAAATTGTGTTTAATCAAATTAAACAAATAAAACCATTATTTATAAATTTTTATTTATTATTCTAGCAAAATGTTATAGAGACTGTGCATTAAAGTGTACCAATACGAAAATATTTCGGTATACAGTAAATAGGATAAAATTAAATTCCATGTTTGTTGAAGGAATACCTACATGACAGTAAATTTTTTGCTAATACATCTACGAAATTGGTTAGTTTTAAAGGATAGACCGACGAAGATCTATATCTTCGTCGGCCTCTTATAGAAGAGGCGGCTTCGTATAGATGGCCGTTAAACAAACTAGGTAAAAAGTACCTACTTACAGAATAAAACAATTTCCGGAGTAAAAAAAGATTAGCCTACTTAGATTAGTATAAAACACAGCATCATCTATGTACTTATGTCTTTATTTATGTACGATTTCAGAAATCATTATATTTCTAAAATACGGGAAGTATCTTGAAAAAAGAATACCTACATTTAAAAAAAATAACATATTAGCCGTGTGGTTCAAGGCAGAGTAGAATAGGACCACTCCAAGTCTACACGTGGATTTCGTAGAAGGCGTACATAGGTTTACATACCTATCAATGAGAAAAATTAAATTTTTTGTTGCCTACTATCTGTCTGAAGTTTGGAGTGAAATTGGTGCAAGCTATTGACATTAAATCCTGGAGATGTTCATCAGTAAATCGATGAAGTTCATCTTCGAAAAAAAATTAGTGCAAGTTGCTGTGTCCTCGCAGTCCGCCCAAAATGGGTCGGCGGTCCGGATTCAGACCGCGGTCTGCCATTTGGTGACCCCTGTTCCATATTAATAAATAGCTAACCTACCGACTTTACTACACGCGCGGCCGTCGCCTCCACCCCCAGCTCGCCGGCAGCCGCCCGTCATCGGGTGGTGACTTCGAAATGGAAGATTTTTGGCTGATATCTTTAGTTTTTATTTTGAACCAAGATACTTGATGACAAATATGTATTTAAAAAAAAAAGTACTTTCCTAGAATAATGAGGATTAAAATCACCTGTATTATAATTAATAAATTTAAAACTTGTTAACATCCTGTATTAATTAATAATATTGAAAACTTCTTTTAAAAAACAAACTTGGCATTGGCATATCGATATGAATTGAAATATGCACAAATCATACTAAAAATATAACTGATTATTTATTATAACTACATATTTTTAAATCTAAGAATCAGTTATCAATGTTATCATTCCTTTTGTGGTGACAAAAATGACACATGTCATATGTGTTACAGTTGTAAAAGTATTCACTGTTTATCAACAATTTGGTAACATTATTTTGGTCACATTGGATACATACATATTGTCCACGTAGGGACTTATTATGGGTCGTCAATTTCTAAAACAGTGGACAGAACAATTGGCAGCCTTCAATTTCATAAGTGACGACAATCTTTCTTACCGAGTACAATTTTGGTTTTTGCTCTTCGTGGTAAGGGAACGCATCCCTACTACGTGACCCATTTTTTATAACTTTTTACCTTAGTCCTCCTCTTCGGTGACCATCCGTAGTATATTTCAAGACCCCTCCCATTTTAGTTTTCATGTAGTCATTAATAAATATGGTTTAAAATATTTTGTAACAAACAGAAAATTAAAAGAAATTATTTTGCTAGTACCTATTAAGTCTTTATCAAATGCGATGCTTGTTTACTATAGCTACAAAAAAAGCGTGATATTCTCTGGAGGATATTGATTACGTGTTCGTCACAAAGCCCCCCTCCTCCTCTCGTCCTCTAAAATGGTCACGTAGTATGGGTACGTTCCATAACCAAAAACAAGATCAACGTCTTTACAAAACTTTACCAACATTCCTTAAAATACTCTCTTCCGAAACGATCTTCAGTTATTTACACGGGTGTCGGTTTAACAACAGCTGGTCTGTTTACTGTGAGGTATCCTGTGTAAGACCTGAAAAAAAAATGTGGTTCGTATATAACATTGTTAACATTTTATAAGCTGCCTAAAGGCATATAACATTGCTTGACATAAACATCTTAGAACATTTATGTACTAATATGTAAATTTCATCAGTTTCACTTTAGTTTACAATTATCAAATTTTTTTTTTATTAAATAATTTTACGGCTCTGGATACAAGACTTTTAGAGCCTATCTTTAATTTTGTTCTTTATTCCTAATCCTAACCTAACGTAATCCTAAAAAGTTACAATCAAATGGTGGTGTAGGCCTTTGACTGCTTCAAGGGAGCTTCTGGCGACAAATCTGTACGAGTCCACTGGTTTTCATAGACGACTGAGTGGCGGACGACGCCCGAAGACGCCCACAATGTCCGCAAAACAAATATCACTACAGCCATACTATGACTGTCCACTTCAACAATTTTACAAATTGTTCATGAGCATGATCATTTATAACACCAAACAACACCAATTTCATATTATAAAGTCCACTAAAATCAATTCGCAAAATAATTGAATGCAAACCCCAACCGAACCCCTTGACTTCCCGCCAAAAACCCACAATTATCTAATGTTACTGTTAGTGATGTAATATTAAAAAGGCTGTTTTTTTCACTATGTTGAATAAATCATGAAAAAAGAACTTTGATTGGGTAAGTACTTGTTTTTTTTTTAAGAAATCAATAGAACATTAAATTAATTATTATAATGATTTATCGAGGTAAGTATTTTTTCTAATTTCTTACATTTTGTTAAAATTTCAAATAGAACTAAGTTCTATAATGAATAGATTAAACAAAAATGTCATCTTCCTCTGATATATAGAGGTAGTTACCGGCAAACAACTTGAACAAAAATGGCGGCGCTGCGCACACTTTTTCCTCCTAAAATACCTGCGCAGTGCCGCCATTTTTGTTCAAGTTGTTTGCATTTTTGTTTGATTTATTCATTATAGTACCTACTTAGTTCGATTTGAAATTTTAACAAAGTGTAAGAAATTAGAAAATATACTTACCTCGATAAATCATTATAATAATTAATTTAATGTTCTATTGTTTTCTTAAAAAAGAAAAACAAGTACTTAACTATTCAAAGTTCTTTTTTCATGATTTGTTCAACACAGTAAAAAAAACAGCCTTTCTTTGTTGTTTGCCGGTGACTATACTGATCAAGCGAGCGCGAAGCGTCTTCGTTACAGCTTGGGCAAAAAGGCTTCCGTATGTTTGGCTGTTCTCCTCTACAGGTCGCAGTTCTTAACCGGCTCTCGTAAAATTTCGTGAGCAGGTTCAATAATTATATGGATTTTATTTTGTCGATTAGATTTTTTGAAACTTTTTGCAATGTCGGAGCCATGGGTATTGAAAATCATAAAATCATGGTAGATATGCAAAGACAGACTCGCGAGGTCTACAACTGGTAAAGCCACTGTTATAACTATATTCTTCTTCTTTGCTGGTCTGGGAGAAAAGTAAAAAAATAGAATGTACCAGCTGCTTCTCTTCCCACGCAGATCGTAAAAGCCGAAAGAAGCCAATCGAGGGAATGGGCGAGAATCTGATTCATATGAATAGGCGATGCGGTTAGCAACCCATCACTGTTATGATTTCCCTTTTCGACCATTATGCCTACCAGCACGCTGAAAGTGGCCTGAGCCTTACTAACCTATAGCTCTGTCTGCCCCGTTAGGGATAAAGACGAGAAAGTTTTATATCCACCTGTTTTGGCGGTAGATCCTGTAGAAATGCAGCTGGTACACAGTGTAGATCATCACAAACACGCCGAGGCCGGAGAAGAACACCAGTGTGAGCAAAGCCGGGAACTGGAAACACAACAATTGATAAGTATATGGTTTATTTTTCGTCTACGGAACTATTGCTCCAATAACGAAAAATTAACCTTCCTTACAATACAATACTCTTTATTGCACGAAGAAAAATACAGGACATAAACACATCTTAAAAACTAGGAAATGCGCCAAAGGCGGCCTTATCGCTAAGCAATTTCTTCCAGGCAACCTCGTTTAAATAAAAAAAAATATTTGGAATTAGGTAGTGCGGGGTGGTCAATATAATAAACATACTTATATACAATAACTAGCTTTTGCCCGCGGCTTCGCCCGCGTCAACTACACAAATTAGAATGTTTGTTTTTTAAACTGAGGTTGCCATTTATTAAATCCAATTAATGGATTATTGTTTTTTACACTAATACAAAAATGTGATGTGTCTTGCTTCAAAAATTACGAAGTTTCATACAAACTGCCAACCCTTATATCACCCCTTTTCAATTTTTTTTCCAAATTTTAGTTTAATAGAATTTCCAAAAATCCTTTCTTAGCGGACGTCTCCTAGTCACAATCTACCTTCCTGCCAAATTTCATCTTCATTGGCCAAGTAGTTTTCGAGATTTCGTGATGAGTGAATGATTTTCGCTTTTATATTTATAGATTACTAGCTGTGCCCGCGACTTCGTTCGCGTGGCTGTCGGAACGTAATGTTATATAGCCTAAAGCCTTCCTCTATAAATGGACTACCCAACAAAAAAAGAATTTTACAAATCGGACCATTAGTTCCTGAGATTAGCGCGTTTAAACAAACAAACAAACAAACAAACAAACTCTTCCGCTTTATAATATTAGTATAGATAATAAACATACATACATCTAATATTTAAATACATACAACTTACACAAAGAAAATATGACAGGACAAAATGAAGAAACTAAGTAGTAACAAGGGAAGGAAATTACCTTAATAATAAGGATATAAAATGCAATTTTACTTGGGATTTAAAGCTGGCTAGCGTTTGGGCGCGTCGGATAGTAAGTCCCGTAAGTATTGGGAAAATTTTAAAAACACTTGCATATTTTATACTGTTATTAAAAACATTCCTCTTTACCATAAAAATATTTTAGATTTTTCTGTTCAGTCAATTCAATTTAAAAAATTATTTATTTTAAATCTAGTTTCATTAACTTCCATACAGCTGTTGTCGCCATTTCTTTTGCACTGATTGCCTGACGTATTAAAAAAAGCGGCCAAGTGCGAGTCGGACTCACCCATGAAGGGTTCCGTAGCAGCAAGTAATATTTTACGATTTATGACGTATTAAAAAAAAACTACTTACTAGATATCGTTCAAACCAATTTTCGGTGGAAGTTTGCATGGTAATGTACATCATATACCTATATTTATAGTTTTATCATTCTCTTAATTTAGAAGTTTACAGGGGGGGGGGGGGGGGACCAACATTTTACCACTTTGGAAGTGTCTCTTGCGCAAACTATTCAGTTTAGAAAAAAATTATATTAAAAACCTTAATATCATTTTTGAAGACCTATCCATTGATACTCCACACGTATGGGTTTGATAAAAAAAATTGAGTTTCAGTTCTACGTAAGGGGAACCCCCAAAATTTATTGTCTTTTTTCTATTTTTGTGTGAAAATCTGAATGCGGTTCACAGAATACATCTACTTACCAAGTTTCAACATTATAGTTCTTATAGTTTCGGAAAAAAGTGGCTGTGACATACAGACGGACAGACAGACATGACAAATCCATAAAGGTTCCGTTTTTTGCCATTTGGCAACGGAACCCTAAAAAATGTGTCGATCACCAATCCGACTGCCCAGCATGGAGATTATGGGCAAATCCCCCCTTTCTTGGGAAAGACGTGTAGTCCAGCAGTGGACAATATAGGCCGTAAAATAGAATAGAACCAACCAAGTAGCGTGGTTCCCGGCAGAATAGAATAGGACCACTCCAAGTTTTCCTGTGGATGTCGTAGAAGGCGACTTAGGAAACACAAGCTAAACAAAACATCAATGAGACCTCTCCAACCCGTCTGGCCAGCGTGGAGACTGTAGGCTCTGGCAGTACAGAGAAGGTCGTGCTCCTGCAGTGGAGACTAAAAAAGACCTGATCATGAACCATTTTTTTTAAAAGACTATGTAGAACACATTAGTTAATTACCTTATTATTTTCACTTAGTTGTGTGTAAACCACTTATTATAGGGTAAACTATACGTGTTCCCATGACGAAGGTTCTTGCAATAATTATTTGCTTAGCGTAATCTGCTATGAAAAAAATGATTGTGATAGAGAGATATACTATAAGAATAGCGATATGCACAAAATATAATTAATTGATGATGTACACGAAATTGCATATACGTGATATTTTATGTATGTATATAAGAGACTAGCTGTTTCGCGTTTTAAACGATAAAATATTCTATTGGTGAAAGATTTTTTAAAATCGGATCAGTAGTTTGAGTTTATCCATTACAAACAAACACACAAACAATCAAATCTTTCCCTTTATAATATTAAGAAAAGTAAACAAAAATAGATTCAGTGGAAAAAAAATTGTTTTTACCTAATCTCATGTCGTACAATCAAATTATAAAATTTAGAATAATTTTATATTGACGTACTTTATGAACACAATACCAAAATTTAAAAATAGAATCCCAATAAATCACTTTTTTCTCGAACAGGACAATGTTATACTTAATGACATTTTTTAACCATTACGATACAGGCCTGGATACATGTCATTTGAGCCTCATAAAAATGGTGATACCGTTTATGCGTTCCGAATCCCTAGTAATTAACGATGATCTCCTTGGGGATCAATTTATTTTTGTTAATGGAACGCTTATAAACACGAAAGTAGTGTATAACACTGCAGATAACTCGGTATTATCACACTCGTGCATAATACCCCTCATTATGTGACAGTGTCATAAACTACTATTATAGATCAACTGCTTTAATGCCTGCGGGGCACAGGGGCGCGGGCATGACTTTTCGGGCTGAGGGAGGTGCGGGCGGCGGGCCTGAATAGCGTGACACACTAGTATTTTAATACCCCTCATAATACTACTAATTACTAACACTAATTTCACAAAACATTTTTGGTCTTGGGGCTCAAAGCAGATAGAGCCCAGGGCCGCAGGACACAAAAGCCACATTTAGCGTGATGGTGAGCGATAAGACGGAGAAAGGGAATCAAAAATAGTGACGGGTTGCTAGCCGCATCGCCTATTAACTTGATTCACATTCTCGCCCATTCCCTCAATCGACTTTTACAATCTGCGCAGGATTATAAGCAGGTGGTACATTCTAACTTTCTTCATATTCCATTTTGTCTTAATTGTTTTTCCATTTCCATTGAACAAATCACCATTGTTACAATTTAATTAATTCACAATTATAAACTTTATTCATAAACATTTTACAAAAAAAAACAAACCTGTTTTTCGCATTCGTACTCCCAGTTGACTGTGAGGAGGCTCTCGTACAATTTGATGAAGCGTTCCAGAGGGCAGAGCTTCCCACACATTGGGATGGGCAGGACGTATGGCTCCACAATCTCAGTGGTGTTTCTATACGAGATTCTTATCAATGGATTTGTTGGAGAGTTGTCTGTAAAGATACATACACAATGTTACTTTTTATTTATTTAATTTTTATTGAGCCAAAAGCAACAATAGGTAGACTTAATGCTAAAGCATTCTCTCCCTGTCAACCTTTAGGAGAAGAGAAACAGATAGAATAGTTGGCGTCTAAAATAAATAGCAACAATCCAGAAATAATAAGTACTTTTAAATGATCATACATAAATATCGTACAAAATAAATACTTTTGTTATATATTGGAAACGAGGCGGTTGTACAGGACTACAGTAAGGGTTGCTACACACTTATTAGGGCCGGCATTGTCGGTTCGGCAGTATTTGTCAAACAACAAAGCCAACCCGAATCAATTACGAGTATACCGCCTTTTTCCCCGAACATTCATCTACATATATTCGATTTTACCGCCCGGCTGTAGAAAACCTTAGTATAAGTGATTGAAGCTAGCCCTAAAGTAAGTTTAAACTTGTGTTATGGGATACTAAAACTCAACGATACAATATTTTATAATAAATACATACATAGATAAATAAACACCCAGGACAGTTTGGAAAAGACCATCTTGCCCTGCCTGTGGATCGAACTTAGAACTTTCGGAGTAGCGGACTGGCGTGTTAACTATTACGCCACGGTGGTCATCAATAGGGTTAATTTTAGGTTAGTTTTAGGATGTTCTAATTTTTTTGTGTGCATTTTGACTCTGCACCCATTTAAAATTGTATCCTCCAGTCGACCAAAACCTTTTTCAAATTTTGGTTGACTGGAAGAAATCCCTTCCTGGGTCAAGGCCTTAGTGCAAGTTTTTTCTTTATAATTTTTTTATTTTTTTTAAATCTTTATTGTCCATCAAATACAAATGCACAAATTGTACAGAACAATAGGCGAACTTAACGCTAAAAGCGTTGTCTACCAGTCAACCTTTGGGCTATACAGAAAGTCTAAATGTACCCACATTGCAAGATAAAGTGTAGTATACATAAAATACACAATGTACATTGTTACATAAATATATATATATATATATATATATACCTGCTATACATATACCTACATACATATATACACGCTACATATACTATACATATAAATAAGTAAATAAATGCAGCAATTCTTAACGTCAGGGGTTAAATCAACTTTTATAACTTGGCCAAGAAGTGTTTAAATACCTGTGTCTTAAAGCTAGCGCGACTAGGAGCAGTTCGAATGGATTCAGGAAGCGCGTTCTAGAGTCTTATTGCCGTAATGGCGAAAGAGTTAGAAAGAAAACCAGTACGGTGAGAAGGAATAGAAAGGGTCAAAGTATTAGAACATTAAATTATTATTTTTATTCCATTAAGCCGTGTGGTTCCCGGCAGAGTAGAATTAGACCTCTCCAAGTCTTCCCGTGGATGTCGTAGAGTGCGACTTAGAAAACACAAGCTAAACAAAGCTTATAAACATCAACGAGACCTATCCATCCCATCTGGCCAGCGTGAAGAGTGTGGGCCAAATCCTCTGATTGCTCTGGCAGTATAGAAAGGGTCATGCTCCTGCAGTGAAGACTAAAAAAGATCCGATCATGTCCTACTTGTATGTGTTTTTGTGTGATAAAGATATTAAACAAACTTACCATTGCCATACAAAAGTTCCAGGAATACGGTGGAAGTATATGCAGGCGGTATCCTATCGAACATGCCCAGAGAGTTGAGCACATTGGACACAGTTATATCATGCCCACTGAATATGGCCACATTGACCTCTTTCTGGCCACGCCTGGCCTTGTCGGATACCACGGTGTTCACCATCTGGTTGGTGATGTACTGAAGGAGGGGGCCCACCTTCAATCGGGCAAGGACTGGAGTGGCGGTCTCTGTTGTGAAACTGGAATATACAATATTTATTAGTAATTCATAATATCCAATTTTCAAAATGTACAGCGGTTTAAAAATGTCCAGTTCTCAAAATGACCAATCATCAAAACGTCCAATTGTCAAAATATCAATATAGATTTTCTCTTGTATTTTCGTGCGTATTTGAATATAAGCAATTCAAGTCTACAAGACTTTAGTGCTTTCAATCTGCGTTGACTACAGAAATAATGGATAAAATGCCTTGTATAGAATTTAATGATATAACCTTTTGAAACGTTGCCCATGTATGTTCTTTTTTAGGTTTAGGTAAGTCAGTGATCCAAAGATGGACGTATAACGTATACATAAATAAATGAATTTCAAACATAGGGGCTACTATGATGGGTAAATTAGACAATAAAAAAATTGTGAGCTATATTGTGTGACACGTACGACCGAACTGTGGAATCAACTTCCTGCAGCGGTGTTCCCGAACCGATACGACATTGAACCTTCAAAAAACGAGTCTATATCTTCCTGAAAGGCCGGTAACGCTCTTGTTACACCCCTGGTGTTGCAGTTGTCCATGGACAGTGGTGATCACTTACCATCAGGTGACCCGCTTATTTGTTTGCCGCCCTATAACATAAAAAAAAACATCAAATAAAAGATAAGGTCCTTACATATGAAATTGCCGTTCAGTATCAAAAAAGAGAAACAAGTTTTTTTTAATGGAATTATTATTTAATCAATCGAAGTACGCGCCGTTGTTATCGATACACTTCCGCCATTTTATAGGCAAATCATTAATACCTTTGGAAAAAAAATCCTGGGAGCGAGAGTCTATGAACTGTTTGAAGGCGGTTTTGACTGCCTCATCAGATTTGAAATTTTTTCCTTGTAAAAAGTTATCCAAATTTTGAAAAAAGTGGTAATCGGTTGGGGCAAGATCTGGAGAGTATGGTGGGTGACGCAGAGGTTCCAGTCGCAGCTCCTCTAACTTGGCGATCGTTTGATGTGCAGTGTGTGGTCTAGCGTTATCCTGAAAGAGCAGTGGGCTAGAGCAATTCATCAGTCTCGGTTGTTTAATGGCAAGCTTTTCCATCATTGTTTGCAATTGTTGGCAATACAAGTCTGCAGTAATCGTCTGGCCTGATCTCAAGAAGCTGTAGTGGATAACACCAGCACTGATCCACCAAATACTAACCAGAATCTTCTTTTTGGTCAGTTTTCGCTTAGGGCAAGGTTTTGCCGGTTCTCCAGGGTCAAGCCATTGTGATGATCGCTTCCGATTGTCGTACAGGATCCATTTCTCATCACAAGTCACGATACGGTTCAAAATCCCCTCATTATTGTGGCGATTAAGCAAAGAAACGCAGCAAGCAACGCGTGTTTGTTGGTTTGCTTCAGTCAATTCGTGCGGTACCCACTTTTCGAGTTTTTTAATTTTTCCGATTTGGCGCAAGTGGATAAGTATCGTTTTGTCACTTACGCCGAAGGCTGCTGCTAATTCAGAAGTGGTTTGAGATGGATCCGCTTCCACTATCGCCTTCAATTCTTCGTTATTCACTTGACTATCAGGTCGTTCACGAAGCTCATTGTGTAAATGGAAATTTCCAGAACGGAAACGTTGAAACCAAAAACGCACCGTTCGTTCGTTAACGGTGCCTGGTCCACACACGTCGTTAATTCTTCGAGTCGTTTCTGCAGCACTGGTGCCACGGTGGAACTCGTATTCGTAAATACCGCGAATTTTCAATTTGTCCATAGTTGTTCTTAAAGCAATGTTGAAACTCAAACAAATGATGTTAAAACAAATGAAATACGAATTTTAAAACAATATTTTTCTGGCTTTATTTCGAAATAAATTTGAATTTGGAATTCCTAATGAAACGCAAGATATTTGATTTTAAAGTTGCCAGTATTGAAAATCGGCAATTTCATATGTAAGGACCTAATATTATCATAAGAATTTTAAAAATATTTTTTAGATCAGTATATTTAGAGTTATTAAAGAAAATAGGCTAAAATTGACCATGACTTCCCTTATCTCCGAAACCACTGAGGCTAAACTTTTGGGAAAAAAATTAGATATTAGTTCTTTACTAATAGATTTCAGGAAACCCTAGTGAGAAGTATGGAACCCTCATCACGCTAGTTTAACTCTTCACTTGACCGGTTTATTTTTTGTTATAACAATGCTTCTGAACAGATGCAAGCTGTCTCGCTCTGCCAAGCCTATGTAATAAACAGTCCATTTCCACTCTAGGAATAGGGAGACCTTTTCCTTCATCACCAAAAAGGTTAGAGTTAGAGGTTTCTATAACCGCAAAGAATAAGTTATGGTGATGGTCCAAAGTACCAAATAATATTCATGTAGGTATAAGTATTCATAAATACTACAATAAGCATAGGTAATGCTGTTGTACGACACAGTATTTTTTTTTTATAATTACTTGTTTTTTTTGTGCAATACAGTGTATTATATTGTAATTTACCTGTAACCAGAGGGCTCCACTAGTTTATCAGGGTACACTTCTTGCGTCCAATTCGGCAGTGTGAAATTGTATAAGCTTTCAATGAACAGAACATTGTATATATCATTAATATCGTTGTAATCATTCACTTTCCTTCCAGTGTAGGCGGTTAAGTAACTGAAAATTAAAAAAAAAACTAAATAGTTATTGGCGTATATCACATTTTAGTCTGACCAGACTAATATGTGATATTCGCCAATAACTATTTAGGCTAGTGGCATTTCCACGTTGTATGGCCAGGCTCAGGCTTTGACCGAAATGCACACCAGCTATTGGGTCCCTAGAGACGTCAATCGTCCAATGATCTAACTAATATAGTCTGGTCAACATGTACCTTTTTGAATAACTTTTTTGTATAGTCTCCGAAAATTACGACTTTTCCTTCCACTGCTGAAAACGCACCGTATGTGTTTTCCTCTTTGGAAAAACACACACGTTGCATTTTTCAGCAGTGGAAGTGTTAAACTTTCTACATAATGATCCGATCGAATGACACCTTGATCGTAATTTTCGGAGACTATACAAAAAAGTTATCCAAAAAGGTACATGTTGACCAGACTATATTAGTTACATCATTGGACGATTGACGTCTCTAGGGACCCAATAGCTGGTGTGCATTTCGGTCAAAGCCTGAGCCTCTTTGACCGAATTCTATCTACTATAACTCGGTTCTATTTTTTATATCCACCACCAGGTCTTTTTAGTCTCCACTGCAGGAGCACGACCCTCTCTGTACTACCAGAACCATACATACTTACAAGCAGCCAGAGGATTTGGCCTACACTCTCCACGCTGGCCAGACGGGTTGTAGAGGTCTCATTGATGTTTATAAGCTTTGTTTAGCTTGTGTTCCCTAAGTCGCCTTCTACGACATCCACGGGAAGACTTGGAGTGATCCTATTCTACTCTGCCGGGAATCACACGGCATGAGAAAAAAAAACGAATAAACTATTTTTTACATAAATTGATGTATTTTGTATTTGTTTTAGATTTAATTTAGGGATTTTGGTTTAATTTAATCATGCTTTAGTTTATTTCATTTTATGTTTTTGCTTTATTTAATAAAAATAAATAAATAGCTAGATTAGATAAGGACAAAAAGTAACATACCGCGCGCGGGCTCCGCAATACGCAGCGGTCCCCGTCGCGGATGCCCTTTGCGGAGACCGGATTACGGAATGACAGCTAGTTCAATTTTAACGGCGTATATTTGCAGTCGTGTCGATAGAGAATTTAAAACCTATGTATAAAGTAGAAATATGTATGACAGTCGCTCATCTGATCATATATGTAATTATCTCTCTATAGTCTATGCTGAACAAACTATGAAAGTACAAAAAGCTACTTTATGGACTTACTTCATAAGCTTCTGGTATTTACTCAGCCTGTCCTTATAGGCCTTGGAATGAACATACTGCTCATAGGCCGAGGAGTACTTCGAGCAGTGCTTTTTCATAGCAAGCAGCTTATCTTCCTTTTCGGGTTCCGTGTGCACTGGGATGGGCTGCCACATCAAGTCTCGGTCCCATATTGAGTTCCCCGTTGGGGGGTACATACCTGGAATTTTAACAGGTATTTAGCAACATCATTCATACAATATTTATGATTACAATATGACTGCTCTTTGTCTCACTATTGGGCAAAGTCTTCTATTAGTTGCCTCCATTTCTCAGTCTCAGTCAGTGAACTACATGTACTATGTCTAAAATAAATTCACTAAACATTACTTAGTGAGGACTCATTATGTAGCTACAGGTGGGGATCGACATCCAAAAGTTCCAAGTACTTATCAAGACAATTGTATTAAGCCCAAACTCGATGCGGTTGCATCGCTTTATTACAGGATTCCTTCATCAGATCAGCTACTTCTTATAATAATATTGCATTGACATCTGAATTAAATAAATAAATATAAATATAGGGACAAATCACACTGATTAAGCTAGCCCCAAAGTAAGTTTTAAACTTGTGTTACGGGATACTTACTCAACGGTACTATATTTTATGATAAATACATATATAGATAAACACCCAAGATCCAGGATAATTTGAAAAAGGCCATTTCTTCAACTTGCCCTGGCTGGGGATCAAACCCATAACCTCCGGATTAGCGGTCTAGCGTGTTAACCATTACGCCACATATACTACACATTAAGGATAAAGTTACACATTATTAGATTACTCTATAGGAGTAGGTACTTTGTTAATGAACCAAACAAGCAAATACTTCTATATGAGTGCACGATAAAGAAAAATAAATAGAATATTAGGTCCTTACATATGAAATTGCCGATTTTCAATACTGGCAACTTTAAAATCAAATATCTTGCGTTTCATTAGGAATTCCAAATTCAAATTTATTTCGAAATAAAGCCAGAGAAATATTGTTTTAAAATTCGTATTTCATTTGTTTTAACATCATTTGTTTGAGTTTCAACATTGCTGTAACAACAACTATGGACAAATTGAAAATTCGCGGTATTTACGAATACGAGTTCCACCGTGGCACCAGTGCTGCAGAAACGACTCGAAGAATTAACGACGTGTATGGACCAGGCACCGCTAACGAACGAACGGTGCGTTTTTGGTTTCAACGTTTCCGTTCTGGAAATTTCGATTTACACAATGAGCCTCGTGGACGACCTGATACTCAAGTGAATAATGAAGAATTGAAGGCGATAGTGGAAGCGGATCCATCTCAAACCACTTCTGAATTAGCAGCAGCCTTCGGCGTAAGTGACAAAACGATACTTATCCACTTGCGCCAAATCGGAAAACTTAAAAAACTCGAAAAGTGGGTACCGCACGAATTGACTGAAGCAAACCAACAAACACGCGTTGCTTGCTGCGTTTCTTTGCTTAATCGCCACAATAATGAGGGGATTTTGAACCAGATCGTGACTTGTGATGAGAAATGGATCCTGTACGACAATCGGAAGCGATCATCACAATGGCTTGACCCTGGAGAACCGGCAAAACCTTGCCCTAAGCGAAAACTGACCAAAAAGAAGATTCTGGTTAGTGTTTGGTGGACCAGTGCTGGTGTTATCCACTACAGCTTCTTGATATCAGGCCAGACGATTACTGCAGACTTGTATTGCCAACAATTGCAAACAATGATGGAAAAGCTCGCCATTAAACAACCGAGACTGATGAATTGCTCTAGCCCACTGCTCCTTCAGGATAACGCTAGACCACACACTGCACATCAAACGATCGCCAAGTTAGAGGAGCTGCGACTGGAACCTCTGCGTCACCCACCATACTCTCCAGATCTTGCCCCAAGCGATTACCACTTTTTTCAAAATTTGGATAACTTTTTACAAGGAAAAAATTTCAAATCTGATGAGGCAGTCAAAACCGCCTTCAAACAGTTCATAGACTCTTGCGCCCAGGATTTTTTTTCCAAAGGTATCAATGATCTGCCTATAAATTGGCGGAAGTGTATCGATAACAACGGCGTATACTTCGATTGATTAAATAATAATTTCATTAAAAAAAAACTTGTTTCACTTTTTTGATACTGAACGGCAATTTCATATGTAAGGACCTAATATTATAGAATAATTCATATCAAAGCACTGTATGTATGTAACACTTGATTGCACCAAAAAGACAGATAAATAATATTCAAAAATATAACCTTTTGAAGTTTGGGTTGATTGGAAGAGATCCCTTCTTGGGATAAGTCTGCCTTTGTGCAGGTTTTTAATCTCTTTGTATTAAATAATATTCATAAATGTGATTTTTGTGCAATTAAGATCTTAAACAAATAAACAAACAAAAAAATGCACAGTATAGGTATACAATAAGTATCTGTAATATTCAGCAATCTAACGGTCCATCACAATGTTTAATCCTTTCAAGAACCACTAAACCAAGATACCTCATATTATACATATTTTTTTTTCGATACTTTCTGTTCATTTTGTGTGTCTATGCCAGCCTCATGGGAGATTTCGATTAAATAACATCTAACATCTGTGCTGCATCACAGCTATCCAGAAAAAGTCAATGGCTTCTGCCATGTGTGATAGTGGATTGCTCTATATTATGCTCTTATGCTCACATCACATCGGTCTTCCCGCTAAAAATCTGTCACGTAAGGCGGTATACTTGTCACATTCCAGTGAGACATTTATGAAGTCCTCTGTCTTATCACAGTAACTACATAAATCTGAGCTGGTTAATCTCATCATCATCAATAAAAGGAACTTTTTATAACTAGCCTGACTCTTCCGGCTCAGATCACGTTCAGTGCAACCCAGACGAAACGTCAGCGAAAATAAATAACATAGGTAAGTTTCGCATTAATTCCCGTATGCATTAATTTAATAAGGAACTTGCTTAAGGAATGGAAGATATTTTTAATATACTTACTTGTTCCCAGATCTAATTTTATTCTATAATAATTTTATTCCTTTTATATTTAAAAGCGCCTTAATAATGCATTTGCCATACAAGTACAACAACAGCTAGGATCAATGGTTTAAGGCCGTACCTGAATTTTCCGGGGTCGGAGATATTATTTAAAATTTTGCTACTACCAAGTCCTAGATAACCCTTCAAAGTATTTTATGAACTATGGTTTACAGTTAATAATGAGAACGCTAAGCTTTATTACGCACATTTGCTAAAAGTGGCCGTTTTTCGCAAATGTGCGTAGTAGAGCTTAACGTTCTCACTTTAAACTGTAACAGTAGTTCATAAAATAATTTTAAGAAGGGTTATCTAGGACTTGGTAGTACCAAAATTTTGAATAATGTCTCCGTTTTCTTTAAAAAAAAATATTTTAAATGGGGGCAGCACTGGACCCCAAAAAATTGAGGTACGGCTTTAACATGCTTTCTAAAGCATGACAGATCGGAAGATATAAACAAGTGCAACAAGCAAGAACACTGCACACCCAATCAACCTACTTCCAGCAATCCAAAATATTATAGGTATTCAGACAAAATGGTAAAATGGGAATGGGATGGTCATAGATTTGCCAAGTATGTCAGTCTGTCTGTTCACCATCCATAGAAGATTTAACTATTGATTTTAACAGCATTACAAAGCTCGAAACAATATCTAATATACATTAAAATTAATTTAAATATTAAATTTAAGGTAAAAAATTTAACTTTAATTTAATACGAGTAGTTTTTAACATAAAAGATTTATTTTGCAACAACATGTCAACAAATGTTAATTAATATAATAAAACATTCACCATTAGATTGTTTGGCTCAAGCTAAGGCAAAAAGTTATTTACACTCATATTGTTGCAAATAAGCTTTAAACCTTTTCCGCATCAACAAGCCTGGGCATTCTCTAAGTTACCTGCTAAATTAGCTTGAGCAGACATAAGGGTTCGGTCCACATCTGTTGATCTGACAAATATTTCCGAGGACTCAAATTCGCTGGACAACAAATGCTGAAACAAGATGAAATTTAATATTTATGCGACTACTAACAACTTTTTGTCTAGTAGGCACTTTTAATATCTAAGCTTTTGTTATGACTGTCTGACTACCAGCTATAAGATAATTACAACAACAGACAACACATACATACAGCCTGGTACATTTAATTTATCTGTATAACTCACGCACGACCAGCAGGACTCAAGCCTTTGTGGGCCATGATTATATGTGTGTTAAACTTATCTCAGTTTTACATATTGACATGCAAATTGTATCTGAGTAGGTCAATTCTAAAACGCCAGTAGTTTTTAACCCTTTAGCCGCGAACGTCACGTATATGTGACAAACATTTTCGAGCCCATTCCGCGAGGGTCGCATATACGTGACATAAAACCAGTCCTTGTAAAATCCAAATTTTCTGTTTCATTTTGTTGTATTCGGATAAAAAAATATTCATATTAGATATATAAGTAGTTTAGTAATCATTTACAATAACATTCACTATAATTGTATAATTAGAAGATTCAAAAATAATTTCAAAAGTTTGACGAATTATCAGATATATTTTTCATAACTTTGTATTAATGTCCACCGGGACACACGCGGGATGGGACATTTACGATTTATTTAAATTGAAATATTCTTTCTTATACCGACTATATCACCATAAAAAGATCTAAAATATCACATATATTATTAATTATTAATTTTGATACTAATATTTGTGTATATTTTATTTAATGTCCTTGAAACTTGTGTGGTTAAATTCTCTTTGGTGGTGATGACTACTTAAGAGGAATTTATAAGAATTCTTGAAGGCGACGATAATGAAGAATTCAATACAGATGATGAATTTGATATTGATAATGAGGTAAGTTTTTTAATACATCGTTTTTTTTTACCTATTTCAATTGCGAGAGTAGTAAATACCTACGGACTTATAATTTTGTTACCAACTGCTATAAAAGTAGAGTAATTTAAGAAGTTAATGTACATGTATGTTTGCGAATTTCTTTATCACTAAATAGTATAAAACAAAGTCGTTTACCGCTGTCAGTATGTAGGTATGTATGTCTCCGCTGTTATAGCAGCTCGTTCGTACCTACGGTACGCTAGTCGCTCGTAAATATGGAGAACTTCTTGATGTCAATTTTCTTTTTCGAGTTGCCATCATCAGTTCCATGCAAAAAGTTTTTCATCTTGATGATCTGATTTGCACCTTTGGCACGTTTACTAAGTTCTTTCAGCAGTAGAAAGCTTCGTCATTTATTAGTGAGTCATGATTATGATACGATTAAATGTGATTGTTAGTACCTAAGTCAAGTACAAATTAATAAATCATTTTAAACCTTTAAACGCTTTTTGTTTTAATAGCTTACAAAAAATGCCTCATAATTATAGTATGGGTAAGGGTATTTAAAGTAAGTACACCATCAATCAGCTTCTGGACAATTCATTTATTTGTGTAAAAATTATGGTGAATGGTATAGGTACCTAGGTGAAGTGTACAAACAAGAAAAATTCAAACATAACACAAATCTTTCACAAACTTTGGACTGCGGAGGTCACTCGGCAGTTGCTCTGTGTACCTAAATACCACTGAACTGAATATCTCAATACTAATAACTTCATCAAAAAGTTAGGTAGCCGACCCCGACCTCCAGAGTGCGAATCGAGAGTGCGCTATGATGATATATTATCATCGATTTCCATTCACGCCTTGATAGATTTCCATTTTTGCCAGTTGAAAGTTGCCTACATTGATTGTTTGTCATATGTTTAGGTAGTATCGTTGGGATGGAAACACTCGCACATACTTAGATATTGTAATTTACAACCTATAATATCGCAGCTATACCTGGGAGCTGCGACCGCGGATTATTATGTATTATAAGTACTTAAATAAAACGTATCCGGATAAATGTTCTTAATAGTAAAAACGTCATCAAGATCGCCCAATCATTTCTAAGCCTATATAGACAGCCAGATAAATGGATATACGCGCGGAGACTTAAGTTTATGCTATACTTATACCTATTGTAATCATTATCGATATCTTAATACGTAAGTATTGCACATCCCTATTTTTTGTAGGTACTTATTTTCGATTCACTACGCTTCGCGCTGGGGGCACGACAACTGACATAACGTCTCGCGGTGAAAAGGTTAATTCAAATTAGTCCACAATTTTATATCAAAAAATACTGTACTGTTAGCATGGCAAGTACAAGTAACAAGAGTACTTTATTTGCAGTGATATAAACCATATTAAGAGAATTGTGACGCTCAAAATTTTCATACAAAATGCGTTAAAAGGTTTTCCACTTACTCCAATTACTTACCTATGACGATTTTTGGAAATGTTGTCTGTGTGTGTCTCGTGAAATCAGGAAAAACTATGGCCGTACGTTTCTATATTTTCGATATTTTATGTACATTATGTACGTTTTTATTTATATCTAATCATCCTTTGTTTCTGCAAAATCTTCGTCGACTTAACTTTACATTTTTTTTTGTATATTGAAGTAAATTATCAATAAATCAAAACTTACCACATCAGTTTATAGTTTCAGGAGGCGAATAATACTAAAATTAGCTAATTTCATAAAGGTTTAGGGGTAGAAAACAGTTATCACCCGAGACAATCATTTTAAGAAAAGTGTATGTTTAAAATAAGTTTAGTTTTAACCAGATTAGTTGTAGCCAGAGTTCTGGCTACTCTGGCTAAGTATGGCTGGTAGTACAGAGGGTCGTACTCCTGCAGTAGAAACTAAAAAAGACAACTGTCTTTTTTGCAGATGTTCAGGCCGCAGGCAGAGGGGGTCCCTGTACAGTTTAGAGATGTGTAGTGTTTGGTTTTAAGATAATATTTTCGGTAAGAGATGGGAAAGCATTGTTGATGTCAATAGCAACAGGTACTTTATGTATTGTCAAAAGCCAAACTAGTGAGCAAAGATCGGAAATAGATGTAGCTGAGCTACCGGATAACTAAGTATAAAAATGCACTTAACTGTATAAACAAATTTAAAGTACCTAATAAACATTTTACTTTTCTAGAGACTTCTTACTTTTACGATAAAATGCAGCTCACTCTCTTGTGTCACAGTCTTTGCTCGTATAAACATGTCGATGTCTTGCTTTCATAGGAAGTGAAAAACAGAAAAATAAACTTCCGTAGGTATATTTTTCATTTAGAGTTCATGTGTAATATCTTTATTGTACAAAAAAAAATTAAGAATAAAAGACAACATAATACGATATAACATAATAGTATGTATGTAGGTTATTTTTTTGATGTGTCTAGAGTGATACAGGCTGGATTTTTATTGATGTAAGGGAAGTTAACTTTTAACTAAGAATGGATCGAAAAAGCTAGAAATGGTTGGGAACAAAATGTAGAGGCTTTTCCACTCCAGGACCTAAATAGCAAAACCCGGACAAGTGCGAGTCAAACTTGCTTCCGTCCCATTCATTTGTAGGTGTATGAATTAATATCAATTTGATGTAAAATGAATACCTATATAGCTAAAGAACTATCATCATCATCATCGGGTCTTTTTTAGTCTCCACTCAAAGAGCATGACCCACCCTCTGTACTACAAGAGCCATATATTAGCCAGAGCAGTCAGACAATTTGGCGTACACTGGCGAGATCTCAATTATGTTTATAAGCTATGTTTAGCTTGCGTTTCCTAAGTCGGCTTTTACGACATCCAAGGGAAGACTTGGAGTGGGCTTATTCTACTCTGCCAGGAACCACATGGCTAAAGAACTAAATTTTGTATTGTTTTAATTTTTATTTTAGGCCTATTTGTTATTGAGATAAAGAACAGCTAGTAGCTAGCTAGTTTGTGCTAGCAAATAAAAAACTTATTTGCTAGCTCATGATAGGTAGTCGTTTTAAATTGACTAGAGAATTGACGGTCGGTCGGGGTCATAACGGGGTCCCCGTTTTCTCGCTCACTCGTACATCGCAAATTTTACTTAGGATATTGGGGCACACAGGCAGGCGTAGATTCCTTGGGGCATCAAGTTCTCTTAATCCGACACTGTCGTTCGTGCAGTGGGAAGTTGTAAATTATGATATTATGTATTCTTACCGAGTATCGTTTCCGCAGCCACTGTCCTAACGCAAAGTGCTGTTTCTTGCCAATATTGGTGAGTTCGCCGAATTTGACCGGCCATAAGGATTCGTTCCGGTACGGATCCGTGGGGAACTGATTAACCGGAGTCCTGTCCCCGTGTCTATAAATAACAGCTGCATACCTCACGCTGCTGTCGGCATTACATAAAGACGCAAATATTGATACGATCGCTAATATTAACATTTTAGGTCACCTAACCTACAGCAGCACTAAAACGCGTCTACTTTACAATCAAGTTTTACTATATCTGCACTTTAAAAGTTTTTCTAAAATTTCGTAAGACTAGCTTGATTTAAACTTAGTTGGCACGCTTTACTAAGTAAATTAAAAGACATGGTTGAAAAAACAGCAAAGACAGCAAATGGTTGCAAAGTTGAAATACCTAGGTTAGGTACTGAAATTCAACCACAGACAGACAGTCAACAACACGAAACAATGATCACGAATTTCATATAAAACACAAGTGTCACAGTGACAGCTGAATCATAGACGAATATTGTTTATACTGAAATAGATAAGAAACTGTAGCTTTAACATTAAATCAAACCAGAGGCGTCACCTGGTAGCAAGCTTTCGCAACACCAAAGGACTAAAAGAATAAAATGGTGAAAAAATTATTCCGTGAATTGGGACTTGAATTCGTGATCTCAGTTCATATACGAATACCACTATGTTCTTAAGGCTAAACAACTGAGCTATTAAGTAATTAACCTCGTATGTCGAATTTATCCATCAATTAATATTCCTATGAAATAAAAAAATGTTATAAAAAATATTCTGCGTGAGTGGGACTTGAACTAGCAACGTTGCTCTTATTTTGAACATGCCACACCATGCTCTAATCAACTGAGCTATAACGTGTTCTACCTCGTATGGCGAATTTCTCTACCATTTGATATTCCTATTCTATAACACGCATTAGGAGTTAGATCAGTGTAATGTAGGTAGTACAATAAATAATGTCGTATATCGCTGTCAGTGACCAGTCTCGAATATATGATCCTATCTGCCGGACGTGTGCCTTTTATTTATTGCTCCCACCAAAATACCACATTGGCGACGAGATCGATACTACGCGTGATTATTCTGGTGCAAGGACTATAATATCGAGTCGGTAATAATGACGATCGGAAAAGTGCGCGAGTTCGAGGTGAAAAGCGGGAATTGGTCATCGTACGTAGAACGATTGGAAATGTTCTTTAAGGTAAACAACGTGAGCGACGACATGAAGCTGCCGGCATTAATAGCTGGGATTGGCGATGAAGCATATGAACTGCTGGCGAATTTAGGGAGTCCCATTAAACCAGTGGATTTGACGTACAAAAGGGCGGTGGAGTTGATGAAAAATCATTTGGAACCAGCACCGTCAGCGCTCGCCGAAAGATACAGATTTCGACAGCGAAGGCAACTAAAGGAAGAAAATATTGCTGGCTATGTGGCAGAATTAAAAAAACTTGCGAAATTCTGCAAATTCGAGGCAAAGCTGGAAGAGAATCTTCGAAATCAATTTGTGTGCGGTTTGACCAGTGACGTCATTCGTCAGCGACTTTTTGCGGAAGACGACTCGCTATCTTACTCTAGCGCAGTGAAGTTAGCTACTTCACTTGAGGCGGCAGAGAGGGATGCAGCAGCCGTAGAAGCGAAAGCGACGTCAGCGCCAGGCAGTGGGACAACTGCGGGGGTCAGTGGGGTGCAATCGGTACATGCACTGTCACACAGTGGAAGTTATTACGCGGGCGCGGGGCGGGTTGCTTCGCGCGGAAGGCGCGGTGGAGATAACAGTTCGTGTGCTAAATCAAATGGTGCGGGAGTTGGAGCGCGGGGCGGCGCGAGCGCAACGGTCTCAGAACAGCGGTACTTCGCACGGAGTAACAATAATATGTCGCGGAACATGAGCAGCGGTGCAAATGGTTTTCAAAGACGCTGTGGAGGCTGCGGAGCGACAGATCACGATTATGCAACATGCCGTTTCCGAGATTACGTGTGCAGCCGATGTAGGCGTATTGGACATTTACGCCGGGTGTGTCCGGGTGGCGGTGGAGACAACAACAGCCCCCGAGGTGGAAATGCAGCCCACTCACGGCTGAATTATGGTGAAGCGGCGCAGACATACTATGAAGACGAGGGGCCGTCAGAGGAATCGGCTTTTCATCATTTGTGTCTAAACGAATATCGAGCGGTGAGTTTGCCAATTTCCATTGATAACCAGACAATTCATATGGAAGTAGATACGGGTACGGCCGTGTCATGTGTAAATGAAGATATTTATTATCAATATTTCAGTCAACATACTTTAGAAAACAGTCAAATAGTGTTTAATTTTATTGACGGGTCGAAAGTAAAACCGATAGGCATGATTAAGCCTTTAGTTAATTACGGAGACATAAGTAAACATTTGGAACTTTTTATTGTAAGAGGTGGTACTACCTCGTTAATTGGCAGACAATGGTTAACAGAACTTGAAATTAAAATACCCATTTTTCAGAACTGTAATTGTTTAAAAGTAAGTAATAAATATACCAAGGAAATATCCCACGAAATTAATGATTTGTGTTATAGGTATAAAGAATTGTTCAGCGGCGGACTGGGACGATATACGGGCGGACTGGCTACCTTGAGAGTACGGGAGGGCGCCGTGCCGGTGTTCCATCGAGCGCGACCTTTGCCCTTTGCGCTGCAGGATCGTATCGACGCAGAATTGGACGCTATGCTGCGCGACGGCATCATCGAACCGGTTGACTGCTCCGACTGGGCTTCGCCACTGGTACCGGTAAATAAACCTGACGGATCTTTAAGACTTTGTGCAGATTATAAAGCGACCTTAAACCCAGTTTTATTAATTGATAGGTACCCATTACCTAGGATTGATGATATCATGGTAAAGTTAGGTAGGGCGTGTTTTTATTCAAAAATTGATCTGAAACAAGCCTATAACCAAATTGAATTGGATGAAACAAAAAAATATACCGTTATTAACTCTCACAGAGGATTGTTTAGGTATAATAGGCTCGTTTATGGACTAGCATCAAGCCCAGGTATTTTCCAACGCATCATGTGTCAGTTGTTAAAAGATATCAAAAATGTAGAAGTATTTTTAGATGACGTAATTATAGGGGGCCAGGATAAAATAGAACATTTAAAGGCTTTAGAGGCAGTATTTAGCAGATTACATCAATTTGGATTTAAATTAAAAAATAGTAAATGTGTATTTTTAGTTAACGAAATTAATTATTTAGGGTATACCTTAAGTAAAGAGGGGATTCGAACGAATCCAGAGAAAATTGAGGCAATACTAGCAATGCCTAGACCAACAGATGTCACGGACCTGAGGTCCTTTTTAGGTATTGTCAATTTCTATGGTAAGTTTGTTAGAAAAATAAGCGACATTTTATCTCCCTTATATGAATTATTAAAAAAGGAAACACGATGGTTTTGGAGTAAAAACTGTGAGCAATCTTTTAAACTTATTAAAAAGTTACTTTCAAGTACGCAGGTATTAGCACATTACGATCCTACAAAACCACTGTTTTTAACTTGTGACGCGAGCGCGCGCGGGGTGGGGGCCGTACTATCACAGCTGACGAGCGACAGCCGCGACGAGAAACCGGTTGCGTATGCGTCCCGCGCGTTATCAGATGCAGAAAAGAACTATTCGCAGATACATCGGGAAGCGTTAGCTATTATCTTTGGTGTCAATAAGTTTCATCAATATTTATATGGCAGGCATTTCACCCTACGAACTGACCACAAGCCCTTAGTATCTATATTCGGACCGAATAAAGGAATTCCAACTATGATAGCTAGTCGCATGCAGAGATGGGCTATAACGCTGTCTGCTTATAACTTTGATATCGAGTACGTGCGCACCGACGAAAACGGAGCGGACGGCTTTTCGCGGTTACCATTAACAAGTTCCGAACAAAAAGTTGCAATACCGGAACAAACGTATTTACATTTTATACAAGAAGCTTTACAGTTAGATTACAATATAATAAAAAAAGAAACTTTAAAAGATCAATTATTGTCGAAAATTTTGTGCTACATTAGGGACGGTTGGCCACCACAATGTGAAATTGAAAATTTAAAACCATTTTTCAATCGAAAAAATGAACTATATGAGGAGTTAGGCTTCGTAATGTGGGGACACAGGTTGGTAGTGCCGGAAAATTGTAAGGAAAGAGTTTTGATAATGATACATGAGCCACACATGGGCATCGTTAAATCTAAAGCTTTAGCTAGGAGTTACGTGTGGTGGCCGGGCATCGATGAGGCCGTGGAACGAATATGTAAGGAGTGTGCGGTTTGCGTCTCACAGGCTGACATGCCGCCGCGTCAGGCGCCGCGCATGTGGCCCTGGCCTAGCCGGCCGTGGACTAGACTACATTTAGATTTTATGGGCCCCATTGAAGGAAGAACTTACCTAGTGGTAGTGGATGCTACTTCCAAGTGGCTAGAAGTATTTAATGTCTCTACAGGCACGACGGCAAACATTGTTATTAGTAAACTAATAGATTTGTTTTCTAGGTGGGGCTTACCCAAACAAATTGTGAGTGATAATGGACCACAATTCACTTCAAGTGAATTTAAATATTTTTTAAAGAATAATGGTATAGAGCAAATTTTTACAGCCCCTTATCATCCCTCGTCAAACGGGCTAGCAGAGAATGCGGTACGCACCCTAAAACGAGTAATAAAGAAAGCTTTTCAGGAAAAACAAAATATTGACATAGCTTTATGGTCCTTTTTAATGCACTATAGAAATGTAGAACATGCAACTACAGGAGCAAGCCCGGCTATGCTTCTTTTAGGCAGACGTTTACGAACCCGTTTAGATATCATTAAACCTGACCTTGAAAACAAAGTTATACGGGCTCAACAACGTCAGCGAGAGGCTGCGGGAGGGGTAAGTAGAAGTATAGGTAAAAACGATGAAGTATGGTATAGACAATATTTAAAGGGGGAAAAATGGGTTCCAGGTCGTATTGTTGATTGTGTAGGTCCCAGTAATTACAAAGTGACAGGAGCAGGTGGTGATACGGTACACCGGCACATTGATCAGTTACGGTTACGACCGAGCAATGGCCGTCTATCGCTTGCTTCTGCTACTTCTAATTTTAAGGATAAATCTAGCACAGATTCGCCAGAAGGTTTGGATACCGGGACGCCGGTGCGAGCGCAGTCGGGCCGCGAGCCGGGTTCGGCGGAGTCGCCGCCGGGGGAATCTGATCTGGACGATACCCTAACATCTCCTGAATGGAGCTTTGTTTCGCCCGCCGCGACCATACCGTTGCCCCAGTCCCGCCCAATAAGACAATGTAGGTTAAGGGTTCCTAACTATAAAGAGTAAATACCTAAATAAGGTTAAGTTGTTAGCATATAAGTATATAAGAAAAATGTGTGTTTTAAAATTGCTGAGTTGTAACTTGCATACCTAATAGTTTAAGTTAATTAATTTTATGTAAGTGTTAATTAGTATTAAAATATACATACTATGTCTGGAAGGTTTTGCATTATTTAAGTGTGCAGGAATGTAATGTAGGTAGTACAATAAATAATGTCGTATATCGCTGTCAGTGACCAGTCTCGAATATATGATCCTATCTGCCGGACGTGTGCCTTTTATTTATTGCTCCCGCCAAAATACCACAATCAGAACTCGTGACTAAATGGCGTTTTATTGATTTTTTTATCAAAATTCTGTAATGTTCTAAGCAGGGCTTGTTAACGATACCAAATTCACACTAAAAGTAACGTTAAATAACGTTATTTTCGTGGTAACGTTATAAAGGGTATCGATAATACAAACGTTTTCAATTAACGATATAAGTAACGATACTTTTTTTCAATACTTGTAAAATATTACATAAATAGCTCTAGTAGCCTACTAGACAAACTCTCATAAATTTATTCTGTCAAATATCTAAAAGAAATACAGTTTTCACAATACATTTTACCGTTAATATCATTGGTAGCGTTAGCTGATTAACGGTAAATAGTGGGAAAAATATAGTTACCCAGCATAATGTTATCTTCGCCGTTTGACAGAATTAACATTACCAGATTTTTAACGGTATTCCAACTGAGATTCCAAGCCCTGGTTCTAAGTCTGTACGAGTATGTTCAGTGAAAACGGGGTTAAATCAAAAATCAAAAATTGAGATAAACAAGTTTAAAGTTTAAAAAAAATCCCACTCATTTTCTATGGAAGTTTTATAATTTTTGGTTTCTATTATTGATAGATAATACCCATTTCAATAAACTACTGAAACAAATAGTACGTTATGTCTTCTTTTTTAATATAAAAAAATGAAAAAAATTGAGTTATGTCGTTTGACACAAAAAAAGAACAACATTTTATATGTGCCAATTAACATGTCACATTATAACATTTTACACTTTACACATTCTGTTAGTGCTAAATTATATACATTAACTGTTTTCATAGACAAATGAGATCTCTAATTATTACAGCGAAAAGTCATAAAATTAAACATGTTAATTTCGATGATAGCATTTGAAATATGCTGGTTTTATTTTGATAATGTCAAATAAAAAAAGAGTTTTATCACTATACACAAATCTGAGTACCCCGACCCATAGATTAATATTGTATATACTGAAATAGATAAGAAACTGTAGCTTTAACATTAGATCAAACCCGTGGCGCCATCTGGTAACGTGCTTTCGCAACCCGAAAGGACTAAAATATGAAATAAAACGGTAAAAAAATTACTCCGTGAGCTGGGACTTGAACTCGCGATCTCGGTTCAAATACGACTATATTCAATATCCTAAACAACTGAGCCATTAAGTGATTAACAGCGTATGTCGAATTTATCCATAATTTAATATTCCTATCAAATATAAAAATGGTGTAAAAACTATACTGCGTGAGTGGGACTTGAACTCGCAACGTTACTCATATTTTAACCATGCCCTAATCAACTGAGCTATCACGTGTTTTACCTCGTATGGCGAATTTCTCCACCATTTGATATTCCTATTCTATAACACGCATTAGGAGTTAGGTCAGCTGATTCGTGACTAGATGGCGTTTTATTGAATTTTTTTATCAAAAATCTGCAATGTTCAAGTTTCATAGGCATGCCCCGACCTTTCCGTTCGTCCTTTCTAAGTGTTATGATTCTGTTTATATCAATTTACACTAACAAAATTAAAAATATAGTTTAGTTCAACTATTTTTAAATGCAATTGTATTGAAAAACACAAAAAAAGTTGTGGGAACTTGAAAAAACCGATACTTACATCACTTTACACGAATCCTAACTTTCTGGTTTAAGACGTTTATTTCTTACTAGCTGACCCGGCGAACTTCGTTTCGCCTTTCCCGTTCCCTTTTCCATAATTTCTCACCGTTTAAACCTTCCCTGGACTTTCATGAATATTTCAAGACCAAAATTATCCAAATCGGTTCAGCCGTTCTCGAGTTTTAAGCAGACTAACGAACAGCAATTCATTTTTATTTATATAGATAAAGAATTACATTCACTTAACATGAGAAATTTTACATTATTTTTGTTACTTAATAAAATATTTAAATATTCATTAAAAACCCAGACCAATCTGAAAAAGATCATTTTCTATCTTGACTTGACTGGGACCTCATGGATCCCAGGACCTCTTGATTTGACAGTCTGGCATGATGACCACTAGGTCACAGAGGTCTTCAAATTATTACCTACATTTTGAGTTGATTGAGTACTTACAGCGTGCGTTTTATAGAATTATAATATTACGAATAGCTATGATTATTTGAAAGTATAATTACCTAGTATAATGGAATATACAATGACCTATGGAAGGTCATTGGGTACCTACATACCTACTTGATGTATGGCTCAAGAGGGAGACTAGCAACTACTCCACCGACAAGAACGTAGTTCTTAATTATAGCTAGATAGTACCTATAGCAGAGTGTAGTGTTTTATTTTAGTTTTTATATAATTTAGTAGGTATCTATACTTTTCATAAATTTTCATCCGACTTCAGAAACGGAGGAGGGTATCAATTTGTCGGAATCTTTTGTTTTTATATATGTTCCCCGATTACTTGAAGAAGCGACCGATTTGGGAAAGTCTTTTTTGTTTGAAAGGCTACGAACTATTTGGGTATTTTTTACTTTTTAGCTTGTTCCATAGAAATGTTATTAAAATCGGTTGTGTGGTATGAAAATAACTAGAAAAAAATATGGCGTATACAATTGTTTGAATATTTAGCTTTTCTGGTATAGAAGTACAGAATAAATACTAATACTAACGTACAGAAGTCTCACTCAGCAAAGAAATTCAAAGAAATATCTACTTAATGTGGCTAGAGATATGGTTTAATTTAGCTCACGTCAGAACTCAGCACCTTCTCGCTTAGATACCTAGACATCCATTGCTAGCCAATTTCATTCTTATTACTTTGGACATACGATTCATATAACTGAATTTACCACCCGGAGGGGCCGGCTGCGCGCATAGTAATAAACGTAGGTAAATTTTCGATGCCTAAACGGGGAGTGACACAGGCCTGATAGAAGTCGGTTTAAAAAAAATATATATTGACTATACTTTTTCATCAATTTTGGTAGTCTTTGAAATTTAGAACCTTCTTTTGTCTGAAGTTTGTGGAAACTAATGTCCACAGTCTACGATTGCTCGTCTTTGACCCGAGAAATTTGCGACACCACAAACAAATGCAACGCCACGCCACCCACGCGTAATGCATTTATCGCTTGACCATTGTACTTTGCAATCAAAGAAGCGAAGAAGTAAATAAATACTACTTACTTCATTACAAACAACATAGATTGTGTATCTATGTTGTTTGTATTTATCACGTCTTTATACCTTGCGGGTAAACAGAGCCTCTGTCACAGAGTCTAGAGCCATAAGACCTTGTCGTTACCAGCGTAATGGTAGACATGTAGATAAAATATCGAACCAAAGGGTTCAAAGTATTGATGAGTTGCTAGCCGTATCGCCTATTGTTTGTTTTTCGTGTGTGTAAGTGAACAACACTGGTATCAGATTTTTCAAGCGGCCTAAAGGCATCTGAATGCTTGTCGACTGCCATACAATGATTAGAGCCGGGACAAACGGCTTTGCGTGCCTTCCGAAGCACTAAGGACATCGAGAAATTTCTGTCACTTGTCACTTATCCAAGTGTGGACCATACCCTGGGTGACTTACTTGCGAAAGCGATAGCAATGCGTATTCTTACCGGGCCACCGAGCTCCGCTATTGCCTATTGACTTGGTTCCTTATTTATAGCAGTTCAAAACCCGAGATCCGCTTTCCACTTCTGCAGAGTAGTTAGAGGATTTTGCTTACACTCTCCACGCTGGACCGACGGGCCTATCTCTCTTTGAGAGGTCTCATTAATGTTTGTCATGTTTACCTTCTACGTCATCCATGGAAGACTTCGATTGGTTCTATCTGCTCTGCCGGGAACCACATGGCACCACCTTCCTATAGTTCGGCTTTATATTTTACACCGAGTAGGTAAGAGTTTTGGTCATCCGTTGATATAATTTTATAGTAGCATTTTATAATTTTACTAGCTTTTGCCCGGGGCTTCGCCCGCGTAGACTACACAAATAAGATAGTTTTTTACTGGGGCAGCAATTTATTAAATTCCAATGAAATGTGTCTCGCTTCAAAAATTACGAAGTTTCATACAAACTGGCAACCCCTATTTCGCCCCCTTAGGGATGGAATTTCCAAATATCTTTTCTTAGCGGACGTCTCCTAGTTACAATCTACCTTTCTGCCAAATTTCATCTTCATTGGTTAAGTAGTTTTTGAGATTTCGTGATGAGTGAGTGATTTTCGCTTTTATACTCGTATATAGATAGAACTGATGAAAAAACCAAATCTTTTAAACCGAACACTAGTGTCAGATTTTTCGAGCTGCCTAAACGCATTGGATGTGACTAGTGACAACAGTAAACTAATATCTATACACTAATAAACTAGAGTGCAGGTTTCTTTACGATGTTACCTTATTTACTATACTTATGTTAGCTCAGGAAAATGTCTATGATATAAGGTACATCATCAGTACCTTATATCATAGACATTTTCCTGTATTTGTAAATATTGTTTGGTGCAATAAAGATTTTTGTATTGTAATGGTTTTTCTTTTTCTCAACCTTTCATAGGTTGGTATTGTATTGTATTGTATTGGTTTTTCTTTTTCTCAACCTTTTATAGGTTAGTGTTTTGCTGAAGTCCCGCCCTGAAACCTTCAGGGAGAGGGATTTTCAGTGTTATCCCCGTGTATGAAAGTAGAGTCTCCCAAAACTTTAGCTATTATGTTGGTAGTGTGCATAGCTGCTTGTTTTTGCATTATTATCAAGTCTATATGAGGGTCTAACAGGTCACAATACCGTCGGAGGCTTTTAGCTATTACTCCAGTGGCTCCGATGACTATAATTATAATAATAATAACCATGTCCGTATCTCACTCCATAACCCAGTTATCCGGTCCACTATCATCCCATCCACATAGCCCAAACCAAGTTATTCCCTCCCTGGCAATAGTTCGGCAGCTATGGAGGACTGTCCGTTAGTGCATCTCAATGGTACATTAAGGGATAGACCTCCATAGATGCAGCCATCTCACTTTTTAGATAAAAAGGTACTAAAAGACCTCTTCATGTTGGCTTTGGCCTCATGAACGCCTCAAAGGACCGGGTCCCCATGGACCCGTGGCTGAAAAGCGTACCGACATAATAATAATAAATCTTTATTATAAGCAAATACTATGGGTACTACTATTGCTTTTGTGTTCCATAAACGAGCTACTTCTGTTTTAAGAAGATGATATTTAGTTTTAGTTTTTCTATTTCTTTTGCTCCTATATTGTAGTCTGACGGTGTTGTGATATCTATCAGGTAGGTGTTATTATTAAGTTTGTTAATATAAATGATGTCTGGTCTATTGTGATTAACTGTTCTGTCTGTTTGTACAGGTATCTCCCACATTAGTTTCCCCTCGTCGTTTTCCATAACTTTAAGTTTTTCTAGTACCTCTTTCCACCAGAATGTTGACACTTCTAAGTTATGCTTTTTAGCAAGTTTCCAAAAAATGTACTGAAAAACATTGCCAGCTTCTCGCAACCTGATATTAGTTGTTGGGCGGTTTCATCTTTAACCATACACAGACGACATTTACCGTCTACGGGTTTTTTCATTATATCTCTTTCGTGTTGTCTGGTAGCTACTGCTTGGTCTTGTATGGCAAACACTGAAGACACCAATGAGGAAGGTACATGTTGTTTTTTGATCCATTTCAAAAACATTTCCCTATCAATGTTTGGTTTGTCAAGAACGGCGTGTATACATTGTATTGTATTGTATTGTAATGCATTGCATTGTATTGTATTGTATGTTTTTTTCACCAGAAGCAAGTGTAGTTGAAAATGACTGTACGTGACAACAAACTGAGAGGTCACAAGTCGCGCCTAATGAGGATCGAACCGTAACTCACAGACAGTGCCTAAACCGCTAAAGCTTTGAAGCAATACCAAATTTAAATGTTAAAAGTTAGTGAAAAGCTAAAGCGAGATGAGGTGCTTGAAAAACATTACTTTCCTCTTTTATTCAGCAGTCGAGCAAACAAGACCAGCCTAACTTTACTCTGGCGACAAAAACCAGGAACTTCTTTAATGAAGTCTGGTAATTGTTACGAAATAATCATTAAAACCATTATGATGTTACATAGGTAGGTGTGTAGTTGAGTAGAAATTAATGTCTATCAAAATTAAATCATACTTATGTGAGGACGGTGCACTCGTTATTATAAGTACATATTAAGTAATCATCAGCATCATCATCTCAGCCTTCCCTCCACCCACTGCTGAGCATAGGCCTCTCTTTGTTGACGCCATCCACGCGGTCCTGTGCTGCTCTCATCTAGGTGCGACCTGCAAATGTGACTGGTGATGAACATCATCATCCGAGCGTATTCCCGGTTGCATCGTTAGCGGTTACGCTTTCAGAGCCCGGGGTCCGCTACCTAACCTTGGTGATTTGACGAGGTAACTGGTTTTACACAGAGCGACTGCCGTCTGACCTCCGCAATCCAAAGAGTACACCAGAACCAATCCTAGGTTTAAAACAAACGCTAGATGGCGTTCGGGACTCACAGCTTTATGTGCCTACCGAAGCACGGAATCATCTTTCTTTTCGGATAATCAGGTGATTCAAGCCTGCAATATCCTAACCAGGCTGGAAACAACTTTCCACAAAGTATGCTTCCCAGTGGGATTTGAACCCACGACCTCCGGATCACAAGGCAAACGCCTTAAAACCTGGACCACGGAGGCAGAGACTGGTGATGATGAAACTACTTAAATTGTCTCGACGCGTCGGAGTGATGGCAGGTGAAGCAAGGCATTGACTGAAATGTACCTAAGTACGTCCCTTGTCCCGTCCCTACCACTTTGCAAATCAACTGACCATTTAGATAGATAGATCAAATCTTTATTCACTAAAAGGCCACATATTATACATATTATGGACATAAGTAAGGCAAATCTAGTACTTAAAGTAGTAACAGTCTGAAGTCATGCAATGTGATTGTACTGTGAGAATTTATTGCTCATTTGGTGCTCTCGTTTGTCTAGTTTTCATTAAGGCCGTACCTGAATTTTCCGGGGTCCAGTACTGCCCCCATTTAAAATAAATCATTTCAAATAAACGGAGACATCATTTAAAATTTTGCTACTAACAATTCCTAGATAAACCTTCAAAGTATTTTATCAACTACTGTTCATAGTTTAAAGTAAGAACGTTAAGCTTTCCCACGCACATTTGCGAAAAACGACCACTTTTGGCAAATGTGCGTAGCAAAACTTAACGTTCTCATTATAAACTGTAAACAGTAGTGCATAAAATACTTTGAAGGGTTATCTAGGACTTGGTAGTAGCAAAATTTTAAATAATATCTCCGACCCGATTAAATGATGTCTCCGTTTTCTTTAAAATTATTTATTTTAAATGGGGGCAGTACTGGACCTCGGAAAATTCAGGTATGGCCTTAAGGCCGTACCTGAATTTTCTGGGCTCCGACCTCCAAATATAATATTAGGTCCTTACATATGAAATTGCCGTTCAGTATCAAAAAAGTGAAACAAGTTTTTTTAATGAAATTATTATTTAATCAATCGAAGTATGCGCCGTTGTTATCGATACACTTCCGCCATTTTATAGGCAGATCATTAATACCTTTGGAAAAAAAATCCTGGGAGCGAGATGCGAGAGTCTATGAACTGTTTGAAGGCGGTTTTGACTGCCTCATCAGATTTGAAATTTTTTCCTTGTAAAAAGTTATCCAAATTTTGAAAAAAGTGGTAATCGGTTGGGGCAAGATCTGGAGAGTATGGTGGGTGACGCAGAGGTTCCAGTCGCAGCTCCTCTTACTCGGCGATCGTTTGATGTGCAGTGTGTGGTCTAGCGTTATCCTGAAGGAGCAGTGGGCTAGAGCAATTCATCAGTCTCGGTTGTTTAATGGCGAGCTTTTCCATCATTGTTTGCAATTGTTGGCAATACAAGTCTGCAGTAATCGTCCGGGATCCGGCAAAACCATGCCCTAAGCGAAAACTGACCAAAAAGAAGATTCTGGTTAGTGTCTGTACTGGTCCACCAAACCAGTGCTGGTGTTATCCATTACAGCTTCTTGAGATCAGGCCAGACGATTACTGCAGACTTGTATTGCCAACAATTGCAAACAATGATGGAAAAGCTCGCCATTAAACAACCGAGACTGATGAATTGCTCTAGCCCACTGCTCCTTCAGGATAACGCTAGACCACACACTGCACATCAAACGATCGCCAAGTTAGAGGAGCTGCGACTGGAACCTCTGCGTCACCCACCATACTCTCTAGATCTTGCCCCAACCGATTACCACTTTTTTCAAAATTCGGATAACTTTTTACAAGGAAAAAATTTCAAATCTGATGAGGCAGTCAAAACCGCCTTCAAACAGTTCATAGACTCTCGCTCCCAGGTTTTTTTTCCAAAGGTATCAATGATCTGCCTATAAAATGGCGGAAGTGTATCGATAACAACGGCGCATACTTAGATTGATTAAATAATAATTTCATTAAAAAAAACTTGTTTCACTTTTTTGATACTGAACGGCAATTTCATATGTAAGGACCTTATTATATAACATGCATCTCAATGATCACCCACGGATGTCAAAGACCTTGCGAAATGGAGAAGAAATAGCCGGAACAGTTGAAATGATTTGGCTATAGTCTTACGACCGGCCGCCTGCCTGACGTCAACACTCTTTGGGAATGTATTTGCGCGAAAAGTTTGACAACCGGCCGCCGCTCGACGTTAACCCTCCTTGGAAATGCAAATGTAGCACGAGATGTTTGTGCTTAGTCCTTTAATCGCCTCTTACGACATCCACAGAAAGAGATGGAGTGGTCCTATTCTAACCCGGAACCACACGGGTTACCCGGGTTACGTTGTATATTGCATGTCAATGTAGGAGTGCGTTTTTTTTTGAATTATAATAAACAGCGGTTATCATTTACAGAGCGACATCTGCTTAACTTTTTGTGCTCGTTATTAGCGTGCAAATTGTCTATATATGTAGATTATATAACGCGAACCTGGCATGCGTGGTATATTGTTGCATAAAATGATTATACCTATGCAAGTCTTCTCAATCATGCTAAGTATTATACTTGGTTGGCTAACTGGTCGGCCAAGGTCATACCTTACCTCTCGGATTCGAATGCATCAAACTATGTAAGTATCATCTAGGATATACCTACCTTTAATTATTAATATATTACTCTGAGATTTATAGTATTTATCGCTGGAATAACAAAAAACGTAGAATGTACTAGCTGTTTCTCTTCCCTCACATATCGTAAACGCCGATCGATGACATGAGCGAGATTCTGAATCCTGTTTATAGCCGACTAGCGGCCCGCCCCGGCTTTGCACGGGTATTTATAAACCTGCCTCATGAATCACTCTATCTATTAAAAAAAGCGGTCAAGTGCTAGTCGGACTCGCCCATGAAGGGTTCCTTAGCAGCAAGTACATAATATAAAAGTTCTTGTAGTTCGTTGTAAATTGCGGTTTACGATTTATGACGTATTAAAAAAAAAACTACTTACTAGATCTCGCTCAAACTAATTTTCGGTGGAAGTTTGCATGGTAATGTACATCATACATTTTTTTAGCTTTATCATTATCTTATTTTAGAAGTTACACTTTGGATGGATGTGTCTCTCGCGCAAACTATTCAGTTTAGAAAAAAATGATATTAAAAACCTCAATATTATTTTTGAAGACCTATCCATAGATACCCCAAACGTACGAGTATGATGAAAAAAAAAATTTGAGTTTCAGTTTTAAGTATGGGGAACCCCCTAAATTTATTGTTTTTTATTTTTATTTTTATGTGAAAATCTTAATGCGGTTCACAGAATACATTATATCTACTTACCAAGTTTCAACAGTATAGTTCTTATAGTTTCGGAAAAAAGTGGCTGTGACATACGGACAGACAGACAGACACGACGAATCAATAAGGGTTCCGTTTTTTGCCATTTGGCTACGGAACCCTAAAAACCGCATCAAAAGATCTAAGCATACATAGGGACAGACAGACAGCGGGAAGCGACTTTGTTATTTAATATATAATATGTAGTGATGCGGCGAGCAACCCATAAATTTTGATTCCCTTCTTCCACCTTTACTATCACGTTAAGTGGCCTTTGGGCCTTGCGGACTGAGGTTCCGTCTACTCCGTTTGGGATAAAGTCGTGATAATGTATCTGTTACGACTAAAGATGGGTAAACATAAACCTAGGATTAGCCACTAAAGTGTGAACATAAAATTAAGATTAGCCGGCTAAAATTAGGTTTAACCTAGCCTAAGTTTAGCGGTTCACACCCAGTTTTAGTCGGAACATATCTATAACTATGTTGGGCTTTGGATCAGATGAAATATACAAGATTCCATTTTGATGTACAGGGTCTAACAGAATATACTAAAACTATTTTAAGGGTAAATTCAATTTTTCCCATCACATCGAAATATGAAAAATAATTTTGGCCTTCCATACAAGTAGGCCGATCTCCGAGTTTGTATGGAAAGAAAAAAATATTTTTCATATTTCGATATGATATGTTCTTTGGGAAATGTTGTTAAATTCACCCTTAAAATAGTTTCAGGTATATTTTGTTATACGTGATAACAGATACAGATACACTATCACGTCTTTATCCCTAACGGGGTAGACAGAGCCAAGGGCGGTAAAGCCCAGGCCACTTTTAGCGTAATGGTGGGCATGAAGGTGGAAAAAACGTGATAAATAATAAAAAAAAAATATTTAGGTAAATTGTGTAACAATTACAATAATTAGGTGTTGGAAGCCTACTTTTAAGTGATAAAATACTTGTACCAGTAGGTCCCGTTCTTCCGTATCTATTCATTTTTTAATCTACCTAGTTAAGAAACAAGTCCAAATATAACAAAAAATCTAAATTACAGTATGGATATAACTAAATTAAAAACGAAAAGTGTGTATGTGTGCGAGTGTGTGTGTGTGTGTGTGCGCGAGAGAGAGTGTGTGTGTGTGTGTGCGCGAGAGAGAGTGTGTGTGTGTGTGTGCGTGCGTGTGAGTGCGTGCGTGCGTGTGCGTGAGTGTGTGTGTTGTGAGAGCCAGTTATGCGTGTGTGTACTGTGGGTGTTTTTGAATATTCGTGTGTATAAGTACAAAATAGCATTTTGGCACTATGGAGGAGTAATCGCAATAAGACTCTCTAAATCATCATAGGTGAGTTCTTTGAGCCAAGATGTTATTTGCGGTTTACATTCATAGGATGGTTTATTATTACCTTTCATTCTTACAAATAAGTAAATACTTTATATTTATCGGCATGATAACCAATTTCTGACTAGCGTTAGTAAGCCAAAAAATCTAATCTAAACTCTAAACAACCATTTCTTTGTATTTAGAGACTTATGACACGATGTCTGTGACGATGTCCTCAAAGTTCCCCGTGTGATCTAACGGATTATAAAAGCAAATTCGTCTCTTACACTCCTGGGCGTAGTCAGGTAAGGGAGCATGGGTGTGCAATTTGCAGTCTCGAAAATCTGATTATTATTACCTATTGTAGAAATATACTTCCTTGATTTTAAAATAAAAATATTGTAATACGCCACGCTACATTCGCACCTTAGATTTCATAAAAGTATTTTCGTTTTTTTTTCATATGTGTATAATTTTCTGCTCATACGAGTATGTTATTATTGTTAATAATTTAATTTTTTTATTGCGCTTATTCGTGACATCTCATAATAAGGTGACAGCTGAAAATCAGCGATTGCTCCTTGTGAGCAGTTGTGCTGAGCTGTAGCTTATTTGTGCTGCTGTGGCATACATACTGCTTGTAATCAGGCTACTAATGTATTTGTTTTTTTATTTCTTTTGTTATGTATAATGTGTGCAACAGTTGTACAAAATAAGTGTTTTATTTATCTATATATCTACATAACCTCATAAAGCATTCACAGTCATAATTCTTTCGCGCTACTACTGACCCTGCAGGTTAGAACCTCGCTGAAAAGGTCACCTCACCTCGTCAGGTCGATGTTAGGGTTCCACACTAATAGCACCTCTTTGCTAACATTGTTTATGTATGTGTAACGTGAAACTTGTGGTCACTACTCACAACACGACTCAATAAAAGCTTGTTGGTGATTACCAGTAACCTACCGTAGGAACCTGCAAGCATATGTATACTTAAGGCCCATTTAGACTATATCATTTTCTTGCACATTCAAATTCAATAAGTAAACAGATGCATACAATTCTTGAATGGCAATTATTGAGTTTCAATGAATGCATTCAATTATTGAACTTGAATGTGCAAGAAAATGGTAGCGTCTAAATGGGCTTTTAATTCCAATATACCCCTTAAGGCCATACCTGAATTTTCCGGGGTCCAGTTCAGCCCCCATTTAAAATAAATCATTTCAAAGGAAACGAAGACATCATTTAAAAAAAAACATCTACCATTATTATAAAGCCCTAGATAACCCTTCAAACTATTTTATGAACTACTATTTACAGTTTAAAGTGAGAACGTTAAGCTTTACTATGCACATTTGCAAAAAACGGCCACTTTTGGCAAATGTGCGTAGTAAAGCTTAACGTACCTTTATTTATATCTGAACCTGAGTTCTCTTAGTAATCTGTGGTCTACCTTCACCTCACGGCCACTAGTTATTGTTCTTAGGTTTCACTCACTATAATATATATGATCTGTGTCAACTAAGTGGCTGCCCCCAACGGACAATCTCTAGCTACGCCAATGAATACATCGCTCTAATACGAGTACATTACGTAACAAATACCGACTATGCTCATCCTCACCTCTGACCTCAAGAAAGCGGCCGACGACGGTGGCACCCGTTTCATTCCTATTACTACTAAAGACTGTGAGCCGTGCTGTTAGACCTCACGAGTTTGCATATTTCGGATGTAAAAGTTGCGTCTAAGACGTTTATTTGTAGCCTAATTCACACACATAGGTAAAGAAAATAGACAATATAAGAAAAAATACAAAACATAACAAAACATGGGAACATATATCAGTATCTTTGTAACTGATACAGCCATCCAATAAGGTCATTGCTCAACGTTTAGTGTTTCTCAAAGAGCAGCTCCAGTGACCAAAAGGTAAAAGATTTCGAAATTTTTCAATGTTAAATTAATATATATTAGCCTTTATTATATATATTTATCTAGAGACCATATAATATAATTGGTGTATACCAATTATCCTAATTGATATAAAGAGGAAAAGGTTATCCTTATTAGGTATATCGTATATGATCCTTAATACCTATCAGGAGGGAGTCCTACGCTGCGCTGGCCAGTACGTGGCCGCCATTCGAAAACCTGTCTTTCGGTCATCGGTTCTTCGCGCTATGTGCTCCGCCCACTGCGTCTTCACACCCTTTATTTGACTTCATTCTGGCTGGCGCCCCGAAGATTAAGCCGCAAAAGCGCTCGAGGGCTACTGCCGCGCGTATAGCAAAATCAGTAGGTTAGCCATTTATTAGAAATTTGGGGGAAAAACCTACAAACGTAAGTCTTAACGTTTTTCTTGCAATTTTGAGTTGTATTAATTATTATGATTTCAATATAGTAGGGGTACAAAATCAATCTTTTTTTTTTATAAATACAGCGGTAATATTAATTTTGTATTTTGTTTTCTGACTAGTGTCAGATATATAGATATTAAAGATAAACTCCCAAGACCCGGGACAATTTGAAAAAGGCCATTTTCCAATTTTCCCTGGCTGGGTATCGAACCTAGAAACTCAAGAGTGGCGTGTTAACCACCTACGTGTTAACAAATAGAAACAACAATATTCTTATGATGACTTTCTATGAAAAGACATCAACGAGCCACGTACGAGTGCTAGCTAAACAATTTCCAAAAAATTTAGAATCTCATCACGGCGGCTACGTCACCCACAACAGGATCTGCAAGCACTGGTGGCGAATATAAATTAGGGTAGAGGTGGTCGTCGCGGGCTCAGCCGGGCACCGTCACTGCCGCGAAGGTGCGCGAAGCAGAGCTCGCCGACAGACCCGCCGTGGCCACCGGACTGTGAGGACCTGTGCACTCCAGCTTCGAGGAGAAAGGCTTCAGAAAAACTTGCGACACACAACACAACATGAAGATCCTACCCTTGTAAGTATTCGTTTCCCTTATTTCGCTGGGCGATTGCATTTGCGATTTATTAGGTATTTAGGGTCTATGTCATCTAGTCTAATCCGTCAGGTTCATAAGTAATTTTGGAAGTATTTGTGTTAGAGTCATTTATTGTCTTTTATAATGTTTGTGATTATTCCCGCAATGCGATTTAGTTTGTAAGGATTTTATTGATATAGGTAATTGTCATTTAATGTTATCAACATTCGTTGGTTTAAGTAGGTACTAAAATTACCTACTAATACACGTAGTACCATTTTATTACATTTTTCTTTTACTATTTTACATACGCATTTACTTGAGTTCGTTTTTGTAGGTCGACTCCTTTCGTAAGGTTCCTTTCCGTATTCTAATTTTCGCAACCAATAGAGTATGGTTTTATGTAAACTCACGTGACGTTAAGTTTCCAATTGTTACAAATATATATAGCCTTTCTAATGTCATAGTAAATTACCGACCAAGGGTGTTCCGCGGTGTGGCCTACTATTTAGTTACAGATATCGCTGCCTACGATTAGGTCAAGCATGTTTCGATATTACGTCCTACCAACAGAATTACAAATTCAATATTTAGAAATAATACGTTAACACGACACAGTGAAGTGTGTAAACCAACATAAATCTACATAAAACCTTTGGGCCTAAAGGTATCCAAATGCCAAAGTTTCACCATTGTTAATTATGGGCTTGTTTGTTAGAAGAAAATCCTCGCAGAGAAAATTTTCTATAAGGGAGTGAAAACCGTATTCAAATTCATTTAGTGGTTTAGAAATACTTAGGAGACAAACAGACAAACGTGAAAGGCGACTTAATTTTATCATATACGAGGATAAGGAAGGACAACTTACAGATGCGCATTCTTATAACACATAACTAGATTCAATAAAATAATAATGATATTTCGTAAGTTATTTCGGGTTGACAAGAGACTAGTATTTATAATTGGATCATGTGGAAAGAAACAGTACTCTAAAAATGTTTTACACTAGTCTTAGCAGAAACAGTAGAATGGTAAACCAATCGAATCAGAATGGTTCGATAAGTTGTTTCGGGCAGTGTTAACAAAAGACATGTATTTTAACTATAAAAATGTTTTACGATCAAATCTTAGCAGAAACAGTAGAATGGTAAACCAACTAGTGTTAGTAGAGGCAAATTTTTTCTCGATTTGGCATTTCATAATTTGTTGACTTATAAACCTCATTATGAAGCGTTGTGACCCAGTGTAATACACCAATTAATTTTCAAATTAATTGAGCGAGAATAACCGGTCGCCGTACGTCGGTCCCATGTTGAAAGCTAGGCTCGCGACCTACGATTAAGCAACACAATGTTATGTCATAAAATAAAGACAGTGCAGAATGGAGAAGTTTACTAGCTGTCAAAAAAGTTACTTTAAAAAGTCAATATTTACAATATTGTCTTATGACTTCATAATCTTAGTACCTCTTTGACTTGGTCTACTTATTATGCCAAAATTAGACTAAATAGCACAGGAAAATACTAGATGCTGACAGCTGTTCCAAACTGTCCCGGTCAATGTTAAGTAAGGATAGCTTAAATAATAAAATAGGTGCATGCATAAAATTGTAGATGGACATGGCTAATCTACGAATATATGCGTCTCGAGCATGAGAAGCCTTAGAGCACAGGCACCTGCGCTTCTCTCAAGTCTAGGTAGTTCCGTTTTCGTCATAGATGGTGGACAGTCCATCAAAACACTTCAAATGTCGTGAATCTACTCAGATTTTTATTTTATTAAAAAAAAATACTATTTTAATTTTTATTATGTTTATAGTATCATGTTGATGTATCATTGGCAGTGCTTCAGTCATTCAGTCTCTCCAGCGGTGCCGTATTGACTATCGGTATATCGAGGTGTTAAAGTGTTTATACAACAAAGCCACTATGTCGGTTCGAGTACAGGAGCTCAGTACCAAGGCTATTCTATTGCAAAGAGGCGTGAGACAGGGAGATGTCATATCTCCAAAACTGTTCACCGCTGCTCTGGAAGATGCCTTCAAGCTTCTGGAATGGAAACGACTAGGCATTAACATCAATGGCGAGTATATCACTCACCTTCGATTTGCCGACGATTTCGTTGTCATGGCAGAATCGATGGAGGACTTAAGTACGATGCTTGAAGACCTAAATCGAGTTTCCCAACAGGTCGCCCTAAAAATGAACATTGACAAAACGAAGGTTATGTTTAATATGCACGTAACGCCTTTAAGGCCGTACCTAAATTTTCCGGGGTCCAGTGCTGCCCCCATTTAAAATAAATCATTTCAAAGAAAACGGAGACATCATTTAAAATTTTGCTACTACCAAGTCCTAGATAACCCTTCAAAGTATTTTATAAACTACTGTTTACAGTTTAAAGTGGGAACGTTAAGCTACTACGCACATTTGCGAAAAACGGCCACTTTTGGCAAATGTGCCTAGTAAAGCTTCACGTTCTCATTATAAACTGTAAACAGTAGTTTATAAAATACTTTGAAGGGTTATCTAGGACTTGGTAGTAGCAAAATTTTAAATGATGTCTCCGTTTTCTTTGAAATGATTTATTTTAAATGGGGGCAGCACTGGACCCCGGAAAATTCAGGTACGGCCTCAACTGTTTCTGTTGGAAGCTCCACCTTCGAAGTTGTAGACCAGTATAGTCGCTCAACGGGCTATGGAGAGGGCTATGCTAGGTGGGTGGGGCTCATAACGCGAAGAACCGATGGCCGATGGTGCAAAAAGGTTCTCGAATGGCGGCCACGTACCGGCAAGCGCAGCGCAGGATACCCATCTGCTAGGTGGTCGGATGACCTGAGCAAGGTGGCAGGGAAACGCTGGATGCAGGCCGCTTCCGATCGGTCGTTTTGGAAATCCTTGGGGGAGGCCTTTGTCCAGCAGTGGACTACCTGTGGCTGATATGGTAGTATCATGTAATAGTTTATTTATAAGGTAGGTACCTGAGAACCAAGACATGCTTTTAATCTGTTCAAACTCGGACTTCTTCTTCTATCTAAGAGCCGCACTTTTGTGGCTGAGCTTTCCATATTTCTTTTTTTCGCTAAATTCTTACCCTCCTCCTCGTTTTCAACATCGGACATTGTATTTGAATCAAAATTGTAAAACGCATATTTAAAGTTCTGTATACCTTATTCACTATTATTAAGGACTGTAAAAATAAAGGACCCACTTGTTTCCTACGAGTACATTTACAACGTCAACAACCCAAAACTAGATTTATCTAAAACTCCATAAAATTAAAAACAAAAGGTGACAAATACGCCTTTTGAACATTTGATTCATTCGTCGGTTAATTTGAGGCCACCTTTTCTTCTTCCTCTTCCTTGCTGGTCTGGAAGAAGAAAAAAAGCTTAGAATACAGCAACTGCTTCTCTTACCGCGCAGATCGTAAAAGCCGATCGAATGAATGGGTGATTTGATTCCTTTTCCATCTTCTCGCCCATCATAACGGTAAATGTGGCCTTTTGATCTTGCGTCTTTGGGCTCGTCTGTTTAGAGCCGCAAAATCTAAAATGCTCTGTCTGCCCCGTTAGGGATAAAGACGTGATCTGAAGCCGCCTGTTCTTGAGGAGCCACTTCTTTGTTCTCATGGATAGATGCGTGCAGTGGTGTGGTACAATCTTCCAAATATTTCTATTGTTGCTGTATGTAACTCGTATGTAATGTTGATAATAAAAGGACTATTGAATTAGGTATACTATGCATATATGTATTGTTATTTTTAAGTAATTAAAAACATGAAAATGAATTAGATAGGTATGCCCTTTTACTTTGGGAAAATTATAAGTACAGAAACAAAAAACGCGGCAACAGGAAAAATTATGACATTGACATTTTAACATTTTACTTTTTTTTAAATCGTGCATTAGTAACGCAAGTGCGTGATAAATCATGTATAGGTATCTTTTTATTCTTTTATTAGCTGTAAAAGTGATTTTTCCATACACTCGTCATTGTGAGTCTAACTTCGTGCGGTGCCAGGTGGGCGCGATAGTAAACTATGTGAGTGGATGCGTTATGTAAACTTTAAACGAGCTTAAAGCTCTTCGTTAGCCTGCGACCCGCCCTTTAATGCTCCGAGATATTGCACCATGTATAAAGATTTATGAAAGTTGCAATAACAATAGGCATATTTGTGACATGACACCGCTAGGAGTAAATTGGGTAGTAAATGGTTTTGCAAGACTTCATTTCGATACTTTTAAATTCGGCATCTAGTGTAACTTTTTATTATATAAAAAATAACACTCATAGATTTGTTTATTTTAACATATAACGTCTAACAAAATATACTGAAACTATTTTAAAGGTAGATTCAGTCCATGATACTGGACAACTTTCCCTAAGGAACATATACCGAAATATAGAAAATACTTTTCTGCTTCCCGTAGAAACTCGGATCAGCTGATCGGTCAACTTGTATGGGAGGTCAAAAATTATTTTTCATATCTCGATATATGTTCCTTGGGGAAAGTTGTTCAGTATCATGGACTGAATTCACCCTTAAAATAGTTTTAGTATATTTTGTTACATCCTGTATTTACCTCTATAGTATATGTATACTTACTCAAATATCCTACAAAAGGACCAACTATTTTCTCAGATTTTCCTGAATACTTTAGGCCGATCTAGATAAGCCTACGATAAAGTAATATTTAAATTTCACCACTTTCAGCCACTACTTTGGCTTAACTTTTATTGCGTATTTCTGAAACATGTCCAAATTCTTAAACATTATAACATACTTAGTGTGCAAAAAATTGCAATAAAGTTATCTAACTTCTGTTTAGCAAATTATATTCTCAAGAATTAACAACCATGCGTCATGTTAACAGCTAATTAATTAAAAATTTTGGATGTCGTAATAGTTTCATAAATATTTTATGACACTAGTGTGTTAATTGGGATCATTATGTCCTCCTAAGCTATTTATATGCAATTAGGTGGAAATAAAGACAACATATAACCTTGAGCGGCGTAATACGCCACATACCGGTTCAGCTGCTTGGATTTAGCACACATTAAAAATATTGCAAATGTTACACTAAGTACATTTAGGACGCTTTATACAGTACTAGTGTACACACGACAGGGGCGACTTAGCCCGTCGTACATGTACGTTCTTACATTACTTAGCATGACACCATTGATAAACCTATAAACCCAGCTAAAGTTTTTATCGCTTGACGGACTAGTGCTATCCTACTCGTTATTATTACGTAGATCGAGACAGTACTAGATTATACTTAACGCTCGATAAACGCTGTCACAGTAATGTTGTGGCGTTATCGCCAGGAAGGGTTGTGATATCGAAAATAGATTTAACATTCTCTTATAAAGTTTCCGGTCAACGGAACACTTATGTATAATGACAACGTGGCGTGGTCGCCAAATGGGCGACTACAAGTTGAACAAAAATTATCTCAAGCTCCTTCTTGTTTCGAAAGACACTTGGTCCTGGCTGTCGTTATATGTAAATAATAATAGTGTCAAGATCCTAGTATTTAAATTAAAAATTATTAAAAAATTCCAGTATTTTTCCCTTACGTAAAGTAACTCATTTTGACGTTCATATAATATTATAGTTTCCCCTTCAAGTAACTGGGGGATACTCCATAAATAATACGATAATCAACTGATAGTGACGTCCTATTTCTATATCAAACCGAATTAACTTCATCATTATGTATTAACGATCAATGATGCTTGACACTGACATGCGGATACACAGGTACGTTTAGGGTTTTTGGCGGGAAGTCAAGGGGTTCGGTTGAGGTTTGCGTTAAATTATTTTACAAATTGATTTTAGTGGACTTTATAATATGAAATTGGTGTTGTTTGGTGTTATAAATGCTCATGACATGAACAATGTGTGAAATAGTTAAAGTGGACAGTCATAGTACGGCTGTAGTGATATTTATTTTGCGGACTGTGGGGCGTCTTCGGGCGTCGTCCGCCACTCAATCGTCTATGTAAACCAGTGGACTCGTATAGATTTGTCGCCAGAAGCTCTTTTGCAGCAATCAAAGGCCTACACCACCCTTTGATTGGTTTGTTAGGATTAGAAATAAAGAACAAAATTAAAGATAGGCTCTAAAGGACTTGTATCCAGAGCCGTAAAATTATTTATTAAAAAAAAACAGGTACGTTTACAAATTATTTATTTTTAGACGTTAGTCGGTATTTTGTCGAGCCCCTATTAGAAGTAGTTTATGCAGTTGGCTGAGTATTCGTCACGTGAAGTAGGTAAAGATGTAGGTAAAAAAAAAGCGGCAAAGTGCGAGTCGAACTCGCCCATAAGGGTTCCGTAGCAGCAAGTAACTTGCGGTAAAAGTAAATTGCGACTTACGATTTATGACGTATTAAAAAAACTACTTAGGTACTAGATCCCGTTCAAACCAATTTTCAGTGGAAGTTTGCGTGGTTAATGTACATCATATATTTTTTAGTTTTATCATTCTCTTATTTTAGAAGTTACAGGGGAGGGGGGGGGGGGGGGCACACATTTTACAACTCTGGAAGTGTCTCTCGCGCAAACTATTCAGTTTAGAACAAAATGATATTAGAAACCTCAATATCATTTTTGAAGACCTATTCATAGATGGGTTTCATGAAAAAAAAATTTTTGAGTTTCAGTTCTAAGTATGGGGATCCCCCAAAATTTATTGTTTTTTTTTCTATTTTTGTGTGAAAATCTTAATACGGTTCACAGAATACATCTACGTACCAAGTTTCAACAGTATAGTTCTTATAGTTTCAGCAAAAAGTGGCTGTGACATACGGACGGACAGATAGACAGACATGACAAATCCATAAGGGTTCTGTTTTTTGCCATTCGCCTACGGAACCCTAAAAATGAGCACATTTTCGGGATACCTCATACTCTTATTTCATTTTGTATTCAAGAGACGGCTCACAGGTGTTATAAACATGGAAGCTTTGAAATACTACAGATACTTGCCAATCATTACCGAGTTTGATCGAAAAGGACAACGTTTTGATTGTAACTGTGACCCTTGATTACTTGTCGATAATATTTACTAAATATTGGCTGCCTTTGTTGTCCAGTGGTCAAGGCTTTTACCTTGTGATTATGTTTAAACCTATCCTAGGATTGGTTCTGGTCTACCCTTTGAGTTACGGAGGTCAGATGGCAGTCGCTCTGTGTAAAAACCAGTAACCTAGGTTAGTTATCGGACCCCGGGCTCTGAAGCGTTACCGCTGAGGATGCAACCGGGAATACGTTCGGATGATGATGATGAATATTTACTAAATATAGGTACTTACTTATCTTTAGTAGAATGTAGGTTGGTGGGAGTTTGCATTACTTGCGCTTTCTTGTAATTTAACGGAGTATTCCCGGGCCTGGTCGTCAATTGGATGGAAGACCACAAGTGGCATCATAAAAATGATCTCGAGATCCTTCGTGCTTTAGGCAGGCACGTTATGCCGTTGTCTCCGGCTGTTGTCAAAGTCAAAATTTTTGAAGTGAAAACTTCTAAGGCGCATTGGGCGTTTTTTGAGATGGGAAAAAACCGCTGAACTCGCCACTTCGTTTAAGTCTTTACGTCTGTCGGCACTCCCGGAGTGCCACTGTTTTTTTATACATTGTAGGATAACTATATCACTTATTGAAGGTCATTCTTTTTTAATTATTTTTATTGCTAAAGCTACAAACTAGTGTTTGTTATTGTATGTCTAATTTATGTATGTATAAAAATAAATAAAAACTTCAAATAGGTATCCTATTTAACATTTCGAGACAACATACATACTTTCTCTCAGAAATAGAGGAGGGTGTTATTTGTCTTTTTGCCTGTCTTAGTTATATTTATATAAAGAAGCGTATTCATATTTAATCTTATCCTACTATCCCTATCTAACATAAAGATAAAGTCGTGCGATAAAAATTAGCGTTTCATTGCTCGCTCACTGGCAGTCAGTTTAGAATAAGACAAGCGATGGACTACGTAATTCCACGGGGTGGAAGGTGGAGGTAGGGAGGTTGGGAGCCCTAGGGTGTGGGGTGAGGAAACGGTGAACGAAAACGGCCTCTTGCAATAGATGGCGCTATCCAAAGTTAGAACTCGATATGGTTTTTGTTTCGTAGAAATATTAATGGTTTCGGTAATATTTTCGAAGACAGTGAAGGTAGATGTGGTTTAACTGAACACACAAAATTTTTGAAGGTCTACATTGATGCATATTGTGACAATGTAGACCAAATATGCAAAAAATATCAATAAGGCAGGTTTGAGTACCTATCCTTCCTGAAAATTTTACTTGCAAAATATGCAAGATGCTTTGGGTCAACCCAAGCAAAAAAACAAAAAGCTTGTAATTAGTACACGAGTCTTTTTAATGTATGAATCAAACATCACTTTATTACGAACATGACTATATCAGGTGAATTTTTAAACAACAACAACAGATACTTAATAATTTTCCATAAAAACAATTAACAAAAATAATAAAAATATTTTGAATTTTAAATCAAATCAGTGCTCCGCCTATGTGATTTGAAAGTCTGTAAATTATAACCATATATATATGTAGAGGGTCGTGCTCCTGCAGTGGAGACTTAAAAAGACCTGATGATGATGATGACGATACGAGTATATAGATCTAGTTTTTTACTGCATTATAACATAGGTATTGGCTATCATCTAAACATTCCTTTGTAGCTTTGTAGTAGAATCGTTAGGATTTTAAAAGGCTGTATAGGTGCGGTCAGATTCTTAATAAGTACGCCTGATAGTAGCACTTTATCTTAAACTCTCTCTCTCTCATCTCAGCGTATTCCCAGTTGCATTCTCAGCTGTAATGCTATGAGCATCATTGGTTGTAAGACTATTAATTGGCATGCATATTATCCCTGACGACGTCAATCCAACTTTATCTTGAACTCTTCCTCTCTCTCTCTCTCTCTCTCTCTCATCTCAGCATATTCCCAGTTGCATTGTCAGCTGTAATGCTATGAAGCAGTCTTGAGCATCATTGGTTGTATTATAAGACCATTGGCACGCATATCATCCCTGACGACGTCAATCCAACTTTATCTTGAACTCTTCCTCTCTCTCTCTCTCTCTCTCTCTCATCTCAGCATATTCCCAGTTGCATTGTCAGCTGTAATGCTATGAAGCAGTCTTGAGCATCATTGGTTGTATTATAAGACCATTGGCACGCATATCATCCCTGACGACGTCAATCCAACTTTATCTTGAACTCTTCCTCTCTCTCTCTCTCTCTCTCTCATCTCAGCATATTCCCAGTTGCATTGTCAGCTGTAATGCTATGAAGCAGTCTTGAGCATCATTGGTTGTATTATAAGACCATTGGCACGCATATCATCCCTGACGACGTCAATCCAACTTTATCTTGAACTCTTTCGTGCTTCAGAAGACATGTCTAGCCGTTGCTTACTTCTGCATTCACTCTCTTTAACCCCCTAAGAAATAAGGGTGTTATAAGTGTGTCTATCTATGTCATCGTAGAACGTAACTCCTAAACGAATACATCGATTTCGACGCGGTTTTTTTAATCGAAAGCCTTGGATGTCGAGATAGTTTTCAGCTATGTTTGATGAAGATCAGTTTAGCCGTTTAAAAGTTATTGGGGATGGACGGTTGAAAGTCGGGGGTTTTTTAATTTATTTGGCAGATAAACTTATTGCGACTTGAATAACCTGCAACGTAATTTGCATAAAAAAACGATACGGATACAAATAAAGTCTTTGTACAGTGCAAATGTATGTAATGTAAGACCATTTAATGTGAATATTTTATTATTTTAGAAGATATTTAGGTACATAATACAACTGTCCGTGACTGCTTTACGACTTGAAAAAAGCGGCCAAGTGCAAGTTGGACTCGCTCATGAAAGTTCCGTAGCAGCTACGATTTATTACTGATGTTAATATTAGGTCCTTACATATGAAATTGCCGATTTTCAATACTGGCAACTTTAAAATCAAATATCTTGCGTTTCATTAGGAATTCCAAATTCAAATTTATTTCGAAATAAAGCCAGAAAAATATTGTTTTAAAATTCGTATTTCATTTGTTTTAACATCATTTGTTTGAGTTTCAACATTGCTATAACAACAACTATGTACAATTGAAAATTCGCGGTATTTACGAATACGAGTTCTACCGTGGCACCAGTGCTGCAGAAACGACTCGAAGAATTAACGACGTGTATGGACCAGGCACCGCTAACGAACGAACGGTGCGTTTTTGGTTTCAACGTTTCCGTTCTGGAAATTTCGATTTACACAATGAGCCTCGTGGACGACCTGATACTCAAGAGCATAACAAAGAATTGAAGGCGATAGTGGAAGCGGATCCATCTCAAACCACTTCTGAATTAGCAGCAGCCTTCGGCGTAAGTGACAAAACGATACTTATCCACTTGCGCCAAATCGGAAAGATTAAAAAACTCGAAAAGTGGGTACCGCACGAATTGACTGAAGCAAACCAACAAACACGCGTTGCTTGCTGCGTTTCTTTGCTTAATCGCCACAATAATGAGGGGATTTTGAACCGTATCGTGACTTGTGATGAGAAATGGATCCTGTACGACAATCGGAAGCGATCATCACAATGGCTTGACCCTGGAGAACCGGCAAAACCTTGCCCTAAGCGAAAACTGCACAAAAAGAAGATTCTGGTTAGTGTTTGGTGGACCAGTGCTGGTGTTATCCACTACAGCTTCTTGAGATCAGGCCAGATGATTACTGCAGACTTGTATTGCCAACAATTGCAAACAATGATGGAAAAGCTCGCCATTAAACAACCGAGACTGATGAATTGCTCTAGCCCACTGCTCCTTCAGGATAACGCTAGACCACACACTGCACATCAAACGATCGCCAAGTTAGAGGAGCTGCGACTGGAACCTCTGTGTCACCCACCATACTCTCCAGATCTTGCCCCAACCGATTACCACTTTTTTCAAAATTTGGATAACTTTTTACAAGGAAAAAATTTCAAATCTGATGAGGCAGTCAAAACCGCCTTCAAACAGTTCATAGACTCTCGCTCCCAGGATTTTTTTTCCAAAGGTATCAATGATCTGCCTATAAAATGACGGAAGTGTATCGATAACAACGGCGCATACTTCGATTGATTAAATAATAATTTCATTAAAAAAAACTTGTTTCACTTTTTTGATACTGAACGGCAATTTCATATGTAAGGACCTAATATTATATTATTTACTCGCCTTCATAAAAAAGGGAAATAGAATAAGTACTTATTCTATTTCCCTATTTTATGAAGATATTTTATTTTATGACATACGTCAAATATTCGGAATTCCTTATTTGAATCTTAAACGTATCAAGGTGGCAATTATTTTTGCCCTTTTTGGAAACTGACAACTCGGTTCACTACCGGAAGAAAAGTAAGCTAAGGTCAAAATTTAATGCCTTACAAATTAATACGTGTTATATTCTAGGTTTTGCAATGCAAATATAGGCTGCTAAACACAGTCACTTCCACGCCGGTGGCCTCAATGAATAAATATTTAAGTAAATCTTAAAGTAACAGTACTTAAACTAGAACTGTTGCTTCAAATCGTTGTCGTAGACCGAGTTACTAACAACAAGATATAAGTTTAAAAAAATAAAACCCGACTACGGGATTTTTTTTTATGAAAAGTAGCACAGCAGCAGGGAGAAACAGCTTATACTAAAATACATAAAAAATGTCATGTGTCTCACTTTTAAAATTACGAAGTTTCATACAAACGGCCAACCCCTATTTCACCCCCTTAGGGATGGAATTTCCAAAAATCCTTTCTTAGCTAACGTGTCCTAGTCACAATCAACCTTCCTGCCAAATTTTATCTTCATTGGCTAAGTAGTTTTTGAGATTTCGTGATAAGTGAGTAATTTTCGCTTTTATATATGTATAGATTAGTAATCTGCTATAGTTGCAAACGATGCATTGGTTATTCGTGTCTATTGTGAGGTTAGCGCAACAAACCAAGCCCACAGCTGAACTAACGACCTGCCCATGAAATGAAGATGCACCGTGGACCTGTCACTTTAAATAAAAAAATGATGCTTTTATATATCGTCGTATGTCAACATCGGTCTTTATGGCCCCCAGAATTGTGTTAGGACATTTCCCGTGTGTGATACAACGGCATTTTGTAATCAGCAGTTGTAGCAATATTGCAAATTCATAACTTAATGCATCTTGAGTGTTACACTGCTAGCTACCGATCAGTGTGAAAAGCTTTTATAAAAAGTTCTTTGAGTAAATCATAATACCTGCTTTCTACAGTTGGTAATATCGAACCACTGAACAGAATACTTAATTTATTCCCAATTTTTTACTTAATTCATTCTTAATTTTTTCCTAAATTTACCCAACCATAATTTAGGAGGTTACAATGGGAAGTGAAAATGTGGATTGCATTGGTAAAAGCCGTTCTCACTGAACTTGCCCTTGAAATATTTGCACTTAACATTTTTTCACCGAGTGCTCATAATTATAGCATGCCTTCTATGGCACGAAGTCGATGTTTGCCGAGATGTAAGATTTTTAAAATTATCTCATCTAGTTAAGTAAAGAAGAAAACTGTGGTTTTACGAGCGACCCATGATTTCAACGATCATTGAAATGCTGTTGTTGCACGAGATGCTTTTGTCTAATAATCTTTTAGTCGCCTATGACGACTAAAATCCTAAGCAAAATGGTAAAAGGACTAAGATTATTCTAGGATTTCTAAGCCAAAAACCATACGAAAACTTTACTAAAACTCATTTCAACGAATTTTAATTACGCCATAATCAAAGAGATGTCGTAAATCTCAGAATTGCAATGATTCGACGATAGCAATGACAAGAAAATTAAACAAATTCAACATTTTGGATTTCGCAGAATGTTATTTCTAAAATATTCAACTTTTTGGGAAATTATTATACAAATTTTTGAAAATTCAACATGTTTATGATAAAACATTCTGAAAATTCAACTTTATGCTCAATATTTTAATAAGTCAACTTTCTGGTCCGGAAGGACAAAAAAATTATGCAAACATCAAAGACAAAACCGTGACTGGAGGATGCGCAAAAATACCTACACTTGCCCAACCAGCGGCATTACAGCGAATAGACATTTGGTAATAAAACACTCTTGCACAACACACGATTGACATTTGCCTATAACATGTAGGGACTCACGACCATTCAGTTTCATAGTTTCTTTAGCACTTGCATAATGCCAAAATTGTGAACATCACTATCGAGAGACTTTTTATCGGTTGTAATTGTTAGGGTTCCGTACTACTCGTATCCAACGCCGTAACCAAAAAGTTAGATACCTACTTAGGTGTGTTTTATTTTTATTTGCTAAAAAATATAACAATAGCAGTATAGTAAACAAATTAAAACATGCAATAAATATAAAGTAAAATAAATGACAGAGGTAAAATTAATTAGTACATCCCAAAATGGTCACGAACTCATCATGTGATGGAAACGAATCATCAGGGCCGGCCTTCCACAGAAAACATAGTGCTCTCACTGTTATATACATTTAAACAGGTGAAATGAGAACCTACCCAAGTAGCCTCATAAGTAAATTTATCTATGCAAATTCATTCTACAACTATACCAAGTTCTATATATATAGGATATAGTCAAAGCGCAAACATACATAATGGTTTTCGTGCATCATTTCATAGTTATTTTCTGATAAGGGAAGCGATTAGAGACATTGTTCATTTATGTGGCAATATGAAAAAAAAAAAAACTTCCTACAAGACACGTATGCGCTTCTATCGGCATGTCTCGATATGGTGATACGGAACTCTCCGTGCGAGCCGAACTCTCACTTACTTTTTAATATCTAACATTTGTTACTTAACACATTGTGGTGTGGGAAGATCAGAGTAATCTATAGCAAAGATCGTCTCTCAGATCCGAGCTTTGTTGTCTGGAAAAAAAAGGTTGTGGGAAGATGGCTGCGGATTGACGCAATCACTCATATCTGCATCATCGGTGTCAGTAATGACAATCGTCTAAATTCCGCATTCCGTAAGTTAACTTTCGATTTTGTGTAGTTTCACGAATTAAAAATTACTTAACAATATAAAAAACGGACTGCGTTTTGCTTCTAGCTTCCTGTCAAACATGCCTTGCAGTTTGGTGACTCTGTCTTTAAAATATCCTACTTACATTAAGTTACTTGTACAATTTAGACTAAAATAAAACAATAATATATAATTATATATTTTTCTATTTAGACTCCGTGTCCTTATAGTACCTATCCGTAATTACCCGATGCGAATCCAGGCTTCTAGTTCAGGTGGCAGGTGGTGGTTGCAGGTCAAGGATCCTGTTTGTCCCGAATAGCATGTAAAAAGGGATATTGTCCGGCAGACGACCTTTCTGGCCTAGTGGGCATCATGCCAGGCTGTCACAGTGGAGGGGTTTGATCTCCAGTTAGGTCAAGATGGAAAATTATCTTTTTCTGATTGATCTGGGTCTGTTTATATCTACACTAATCTACACTAATATTATAAAGAGGAAAGATTTGTACCTATTTTTGTATGTTTGTAATGAATAGGCTCAAAAAGTACTGGGCCGATTTAAAAAATTCTTTCACCATTTGAAAGCTACACTATCCCCGAGTGACATAGGCTATGTGTGTACCACGGGCGAAGCCGGGGTGGACTGCTAGTATAATTTAAATTGATTATAAAATATAGCACATTGAGTCAGTTTTCGATAAAAAAATGTCTCCAACTTACTTTAGGGCTAGTTCAATCAATTCAATCTGTGTAATTTGTCCGTAGGTATTTATTTTTATTTATGTGAACAGGCATTTTTTCGTGCAGCCACTTGCAGCAGTGGGCTGTGTGATGTCGCCTGAACATGGTGGGTGTGGTCATCATCATGTCTTACCGTCCCTAACATACAATCATTTGAAATTCCATATGAAGTGATTGTGTGTGTATGTAAACCCATGTAAAAAAATTCTAGGTCTATGTAGGTGCCTAATGTCCTTTTCATACAAAAGGCGATTAGAGTTTTTAACCCATAAATCTATTTTATTTATTTTCATCCTGATTTCCAAAATTTGTTGTAGATGTTATGAAATCTATGTCATAAGTTTGTTTTTGTTTTGGAAATTTTATATACCTACGTTGGTTTTTATTTAAGTATACTCGTACTTATATACATCCATTTTATGCCCCCATAAACGTCAACTTTACTTTTTAAATCCAGGATAGTTAAAAAAATACTTAAGAACCTAGTTTGTAGTGCCATGGGTGAAATAATACCAAAAGGTAATTTGAAACAGTAATCACCCAAAACAATAATTTCACGAAAAATATAATACGTCTATGAATGTCCGGGGGTACAAACAATTACGAGTATGATACAACAATCTATATATAGAAACTACTTATTTTTGCCGCTTAGCTTGCGTACACACATGTATTAGTATCTAAATATTTGATCGGGCGAAAAACAGGTGAACGCGGCTGAGTTGCACCTCTCAGGGCGACATTTGGGCATGCACTCGATGGTGCGACGAAACGCTGCCGCATTCGCGCGCGAGGTCATCACATTCTACCACTTCTGGTTTGCCCCACTGACCTTGACGAGATTTGAGGTTAATACGAATATGCAATAGTGGCTCCCTCATCTCACGACAAATAGCTTGAAAGATACCCCGACGCCCCCGACTGTAAACGGAAATGTGGCCATTCCAGGACCCGATAAAGCGACGAATTCAGGATTTACACTGGCGAGTATAGATCAAAAGTTAGTTCTTATATTAATTCCATGATACAGACTTACTATCACGTCTTTATCTTGGGATAAATCTGGATCAATTGGGATCTGTCTGCCCCGTTTGGACGGGGCAGACAGAGCCTTGGGGTTGTAAGGTCCAGGCCACTTTTAGCGCGATGGTGGGCATGAAGTGATGGATTGCTAATCGCATTGCCTATTCATATGATTCAGATTCTCGCCCATTCCCTCGATCAGCTTTTACGATCTTTACGGTAGAAGAAGCAGCTGGTATATTCTTTGTTTTTTTTCTCCCAGATCAGCAAAGAAGAATTTAATTCTATGATAAAAGTCAATCAAGTTTACCAAAAAACTAATACAGTTGTTGTACGCGATGTTTGTGCTTAATTTTTAAGTCGCCGGCTTACCTTACTTTGTACTCTTATGTATTCTGTGACGCTACGTTACGTGGACGCCCGCGCGGTTCCATACAAAAGTGCCCTGCACGGGCGTCCGTCGCATGCCCCCTCGCGTGCATCCGTCGCGGGCCCCCTCGCGTGCGTCCGTCGCGGGCCCCCTCGCGTGCGTCCGTCGCGGGCCCCCTCGCGTGCGTCCGTCGCGGGCAGGCGGGCCCCGCGTCCGCACGACGGAGCCCGCTTCTCCGCGACGGACGTACGCGCGGGGGCACGCGCGGGGACACGCGCTGGGGCACGCGCGGGTCGGGTTTGAGCAGCATAAACTATAGAGCAGATAGTTATGTTTAGACGACTGACTGCCATACATATTTCTACGTAATAATATATTGAATTCTCCATCGACACGACTGTAAATGTACGCCATCATTTAACTAGCTGACACTGACATTTGCTACCTGCAACGGGGCCCGTCGCGTATTCGCGGAGCACGCGCGCGGTGCCACGCGCTTAGACACGCCCGGGGCCCCGCGACGGAAGCCAGTCGCCGTCACGAGCGTCTGCGTAACGTAGCGTCAAGCCTTGACACAACATTAGAAGAAGTGGTCCAATTCTAGGCCGAAAACCGCACGACATGACCCTTCCATTATATTTCACTTTATACATTCAGAGCATACGCGTAGAAAGTAGCTTTTACCGACATAATAATAGAAATCACAGTACTATTATCCATCAGGTCACGTCTTCAACGAACAATACTTTGATTTGAGCTCGATAGCTCAACTAGCGAATGCATTACTTACGCATGTTAAGCAACGCCGAATGTGGCTCAATATTGGACAACAAGTAAGTACCTACCATAAACATATCTTGAGCTCCTCCGCGCTTTAAAAGGCCCTTGGAGTCTTCGGTTCCTCCTCTGTACCTAAGTGTTCGAAATTTTTGGTGTTAACACGTTTTCGCTGGATTATGCACCATTTTAATTTCACGATTCTCAGCCTATTTTTTTTGCGCTTGATATATGACCCCTTTTTCTTTCAGTTGGTCTACATAGTGTTCGACTAAGTTAGACGTTAAAGAAAGAAAAATGATTTAGGTATTGGGTGCATTAAACTGTTTACAAATTAAACCTTATCATCTAACTTAAAACTTAACTATTTCTATGTTCATCTCATAACTGATTATATTGACCACCATAATCTGCCGATATGGCTTTTGTTTACATCTTGCCTGTCTTTCTATCTAAGTATCTTCTATAATTAAAAACTACTTTCTTTTTGGTGGAGTAGTTTTCATGTCTCCCTCTCCTAAGTCTGCCTTTAGCCAGTTTAAAACATCTGCCGCCAGTGTTGACCACTTAAAAAAATTACTTTAATTTGATACTACAGCGATACACTTCGTCTTCATCCAAGCGCGTTCCCGGTTGCATCCTCAGGTGTGCTGCTTCGGAGCCCGGGGTGTGCTTTCCCGCTTTTACTTCTCCAAATTTGCATGTCAATGGTCGCCCAAGGATACCAATGACCTTGCGTTGGAGAAGAAATAGCCGGAAGAGTTTAAAGATTTGGCTATAGTTTTACGACCGGCTGCCTGCCTGACATCAACCCTCTTTGAAACTGTATTTGTGCGAAAGTTTTACAACCGGCCGCCACCCGACGTTAACCCTTCTTGGGAATGCAATTGTAGCACGAGATGTTTGTGCTTAATCTTTTAGTCGCCTCTTACGACACCCACAGGAAAAGATGGAGTGGTCCTGTTCTAACCCGGAACCACACGGGAACTACAGAGATACACTATCACGTCTTTATCCGCAACGAGATATATAGACCCTGACCGTAAGACTGAGGGCCACGTTTAGCGTGGTGTTGGTCGTGAAGATGGAAAAATATAAGGTTTCGTAGCAGCAAGTAACACAATATAAAAGCTCTAAAGATAAATTGCGGTTTACAATTTATAACGTATTAAAAAAAACTGCTTACTAGATCTCGTTCAAACCAATTTTCGGTGGAAGTTTGCATGGTAATGTACATCACAAATTTTTTTTAGTTGTATCATTCTCTTATTTTTGAAGTTACAGGGGGGACACACATTTTACCACTTTGGAAGTGTCTCTCGCGCAAACTATTCAGTTTAGAAAAAAAATATATTATAAACCTCAATATAATTTTTAAATACCTATCCATAGATACACACTAAGGGATTAATGAAAAAAATTTTTGAATTTCAGTTCTAAGTATGGGGAACCCCCAAAATTAATTGTTTTTTTTTTTCTATTTTTATGTGAAAAATGCGGTTTACAGAATACATCTACTTACATGTGACATACGGATCATACGGATGGACAGACAGACAGACATGACGAATCCATAAGGGTTCCGTTTTTTGCCATTTGGCTACGGAGCCCTAAAAATATACTTATGTGTACCTATACATAAGAATTGAGAAGTTCCTTCTTTTTGAAGTATACTCTCCATCTGCGCAGGAAGATAAGCAAGAAGTATTGATTTCTACTCCAATTTACGCGTTCTATTCAGACAGTTCATTCCTGATTTGGTCTACAGGATGGATTGCGAGTTGCAGGTAAACGGTCCAATTAAATAGTCAAACAAGTTCCGTTTTCACAAGCAGTCAAGTAGGTACATAGTAATAAGGTCTGTGCTGATATTTTAAGGACAATTTTAGTGATACCGAACAACTTTCGTTAATAAAGTCGTTTTTTTTTTACTATTCTGTGGGTTTAGTGTTCTACTAATAGGCAAAGGCCTCACCCTCATTTTTCCACACGTCCCTATCTTGCTGCGACCTTCTCTCTTTAATTTGTCTAGGTCATCTTGCTATCTTGTCCTGGGTCTACCCCACGTCTACCCTTCTATTCCAGACGTAGGGGTCTACGTCTGGAATCCAGAAGTTAGACAAATTGGCCCATTTTTCGGAACATGTTCGGAACGCATTCGGCAGACATTTCCCGCCAGTTCCACTTTTAGTTTCTGTCTTTCAAAATTCAAACTCGGAATCTGAAGGTATTATTTATTAAAAAGGAGTTTGTAAAATAGTTTAATCGTAAGGCCGCGTTTACGTCACAGAATACATAAGTACAAATCCAGGTCCGGCGCGGCGGCAAATACGCGGCGCGGCGGCGTGCGACGCGTAAAATTTCCATAGTTTGTAGTTGCGGCGGCCGCTTAAAGCCGTACCTGAATTTTCCGGGGTCCAGTGCTGCCCCTATTTAAAATAAATAATTTCAAAGAAAACGGAGACATTATTTAAAACTTTGCTACTACCAAGCCCTAGATAACCCTTCAAAGTATTTTATGAACTACTGTTTACAGTTTATAATGAGTACGCACATTTGCCAAAAGTGGCCGTTTTTCACAAATCCGCGTAGTAAAGCTTAACGTTCTCACTGTAAACTGTAAATAGTAGTTCATAAAATACTTTGAAGGGTTATCTAGGGCTTGGTAGTAGCAAAATTTTAAATGATGTCTCCGTTTTCTTTAAAATGATTTATTTTAAATGGGGGCAGCACTGGACTCCGGAAAATTCAGGTACGGCGTTAATACAAACTATGGAAATTTTGCGGCGGTCCGCGTCGCACGCCGTGCTGCGTGTCCGTAGACGTGGCCTAAGGCAGTCGTATATTGTGCGTATTTACAGCCGTACATTTCCTATTTCCCGAACCATTGAAATAAATCCCTAGAATACAAATAAAGCACAAAAAAAGAATTCATCTTGCATGAGCCTGAAGCTGAAAATTTTCCTTACAAAAAAAATTGCGCCTAAAATACTTATTATAAAATGTGCGTATGTATGTATGTCTGTTTGTACTCAGACTCAGTAAACTTAGAAACTTCAGGGCCGAATTTGATGCGGTTTTTACTAGAACATTTCTCTCGAAATTTTGACACGTCTAATACTTACCTATATATCCGTGCAATGCCAGGGAAACGCATTTATCTTTCAAATCACTCATATCTACTCGCTGGCGTACAGAAACTTTCGAAACCATTTTACCATAGTAGCTGCTCAGTCGTGATAAAAAATTTGCACATCACTATTACATAACGTACTTATATGCCAATAAATAGTATGGCAATGGCCAAATCAAAACGTAAACAGGATTCACACTAGAACATTTAAACATTTTTTTGTCTTATCTACTCGCTTGCCAATTTTTGTTTCTGTCTTTTTCTTCGCCAAAGTTTTTTTCTTACCAAGTTCTGATCAAGGCTCCTCAAGGCATTGATTTTAATTACTCTTATGATGTTTCATAAGAGTAATTAATAACTTTTTATTTAAGTGTTCAAGCTGTTATAATGAAACAAGATATAGGTAGTTTTAAAAACTAAACCCGACTACAGGATGATTCTTTCTTACAGAAAATTACGCTTATCCAGTTAATGCAAGCACAATAGGAAAAAACAGCTCATAATGTATATACATTGTTAACTGCAAGTTGTGTGCTAATTAGGCCCTTTCTTTTGATACCCTGATTCGATTAATTTTTTGGTAATTACTTTATGACCTATCGAGACTATCAAGAGCGCCATATTGAATTTTTTGTGACGTCATAACTATACCCAGCGGACAGCCAAGACGCGTCAGTAAAATACTTAATTTATCAAGGTATTATGGACAGTCCGCAAATACTCTTTTCTGCGCCTTGTGCGAGCTTCTATAACTGCGCCCTTAAATACACCTATTTGCACCCCCCCCCCTTCACCGTCGCCAGAAATAATGAAATAAGTGGCTATGCGGCGGTTTATCTAATATGACTCCTATTTGCAAGGTGGCACCGTCCTATTTACGGCACTGATCATTGAGGGTACTATGGAACATACTTACATACTTAGCGGCGAAAGACAAACCCCCCTTTTGGCTTCGCCGTAGTCGGGAACTTAGTAAGTAATTAATATTATTATTTTTTGCTCCTACTTTGGCCTCTCTTATCTCTGCACCACCTGTCGGTTGACTGATAGAGAAAGCCCAAGGCTTTAAGGTGAAGTGGTAGCTTATGTGGCGCCCTCATTTGAAATAAATTGTTTAAAACTAAATATGGTGATATTTAAAAAATTGATTTTTATTAATGTCTAGAAAGACCTCCAAAATATTTTATGAATAACCTTTGAAAGTAATATTGGTAGTCCGTCTAGTTTTAAAACGGTTTTTCGGCACTTTTTAAACAATTTATTTTAAATGAGGGCGCCACTTATGCTACCATTTCACCTTAAGTCCGCCGTTTTCAATTTTTGTAATAAAGATAAATAAAAAAAATATTTAAATAAAAATTACAATTTATTAGTACTGGTAGTACAGAGAGGGACGTGCTCCTGCCACAGGCCGGAAACTCCTAAGGTACGCGCAATATGCGTCACCCAGGCGTCCCCGTTCCCCGTCCCCGCACCTCTCCTCCGTTTTCGCCTCGATTTCTCACGTTGGCCGTCAAGAACCGGGGGAGAGGTGCGGGTGCGGGGAACGGGGACGTATATTGCGCGTACCTTAGAAGAGTCCCTTCTGTTTACTCTTACTGTATTCTGTGCTCCTGCAATCGAGACTAAAAAAGACCTGTTTGATGATGATGATTTAAATGAAAAAATATTGGACACTTTTACAGGTAAAATTATTGTTACGTGCAGTTAGTATGTCGGAAGCGGATGCGGAAGAACGGTCCGCCGTACACATGAGCTGACCATGCGTGGGCTTGTTAGTCAACTATCTAAATGAGAGAGAAGTTCACCTTTGCAACTTACACTTCCCAAACCCTTGCACTTTGCCACGTATCATATTATTATAATAAATGTTGTAATACGAAATAGCCGGGAATATAATGTAATGGTTCCCAACAGAGTAGAATAGGACTCCAAGTCTTCCCGTGATTGTCGTAGAAGGCGACTTAAGAAACACAAGCTAAACAAAGCTTATGAACATCAATGAGACTGCTCCAACCCGTCTGGCTTAGAGTGTAGGCCGAATCCTCTGACTGCTCTGGCTAATATGTGGCTCTGGTAGTACAGAGAGGATCGTGTTCCTGCAGAAGAGACTAAATAATGACCTGATGTTGATAGAAAAATACCCATTTTGTAGTACCTATCTATACCCATACTTAAAGCAAAGAAAATAAGTTTTAAAAAATGTTGTAGTACTTACATGGTTTTATTGGGAACGTCAAAGTATTTATCAAGACCAATGAAATAAGCCCAAACTCGATGGGGTTACGTCGTTTTATTACAGGTTCCTATGGCCACCTTCCGGCTCCATCATCAGATCAGCTTTTTGTCATAATAACATTGCATTGTCAAATTTATACTTGTATACAAAATTTAATTTCAATCGGAAACGATATAATAATTTAGGCCGATTTTTTTTAATATAACGAAAAATGAAAATAAAGATACATACGAAATTTCATAAAAACTAAAATATGGATAAAACGAGCGACGATGTTAATTATAAGGATTCTCACGACACCCCATACTGTCAAATCGGCTCCTGCATTTTTGCAATAAATAAATTTTTAAACATACATACCTACCATAGAATACTTCCAGGATACATGTATGGTATGTACGAGTATGTTCATTTCATTTGTTGGGTGAACTTGTAAGGCATGCAATGAACCCAACGCTTTCTAGTCATTTTTATTCAGTAATTGTTACAGGGTTACAGACTGAGATCTTTGATTATATTATCTAAATCTAACTTTAACTAGCTTTTCGGGCGCTGCGCGGGCTGCAAGCAGCCCGCGGTTTTTCGTGCAGCTGTTGCAGTTGGTTGGAATCTTATTTCCAGTTGAGAGAATAAGTATGGTGCTAAGTCCGTATAAAAAAAATAAAAACGTATACGGGCCGCCATCTTGGAATCAGATATGGATTGCAGTTTTGAGTTTCGCGGGGTGCTTTACCCCAGCATACAAAATTTCAGACCCCTTCGATGTTTCAGTAGGACGTTATGAATGAATAAAATTTAAATTCTAAAATCCAGACGCCATCTTGGATTCCAAAAAAAATGTCAGATTTGGATTCCGCGATTCAAAAAACCCTTGCATACTGAATTTCACTCAAATCGGACGCAGTCGACTATTGGCGGCCATCTTGGAAAATAAAAAAAAAACGCTCATCGCTTGGTGGGAGTGGCTCGGCCTACGGCCTCGCCACGCAGCTCGGCCTACGGCCTCGCGGTACAGCTCAGTCTTCGGCCTTCGGCCTCAGGCTTCGCTTAGTGACTTGGGAGGGGTTCTGGGGGAGGGGGGAGGTCAGGAGGGGCTCGGGCTTCGCCCTCGCTACGCAGCTCGGCCTTCGGCCTCGCGGGGAGCTTAGTTTTCGGCCGTTGGCCTCTGACTTCGCAAAGACTCTTGAGGGGGGGGTTCTGGGGGAAGGGGGGAGGTCAACAGGGGCTCGGGCATCACCCTTTCCACGCAGCTCGGCCTTCGGCCTCGCTTTCCGCTCGACCTGAGGTCTCGCGGTACACACTCGGAAATTGTCCTTGTATGGCGGCCATCTTGGATTTTGAAAAAAATTAAAAAACAAATGACAGTCGTCAAATTGGTTACAACCCCCTACATTTTGACAAAAAAATCACACCCCTAACCCTAACCGTTTTTGCAGGCTGTACCTCCTCCACATTAAGATCTGATGATCTTCAAAATGTCAGATTTTTCTGGTACTCACTGGAGCATCCTCTACACGACCATACATCAATCATTACCCCACCCACCCGGGAACAGGTCAAACAACTATGTCAATCAGTCAGTGAGTCAGTGGTAATGTAGGTTTATATATTATAACTAGCTTTTCGGGCGCTGCGCGGGCTGCAAGCAGCCCGCGGTTTTTCGTGCAGCTGTTGAAGTTGGTTGGAATCTTATTTCCAGTTGGGAGAATAGGGAAGGTGCTAAAGTCAGTATAAAAAAATAAAAACGTATACGGGATACGTATCTTGGATCAAATTTTGTTTGCAGTTTTGATTTCCGCGGGGTGCTTTACCCCAGCATACAAAATTTCAGACCCCTTTGATGGTCCAGGAGGACGTTATGCACAAATAAAGTTAAAAAATTTAAAATCCAGACGCCATCTTGGATTACAAAAAAAATGTCAGATTTGGATTCCGCGATTCAAAAAACCCTTGCATACTGAATTTCACTCAAATCGGACGCAGTCGACTATTGGCGGCCATCTTGGAAAATTTAAAAAAAAACGCTTATCGCTTGGTGGGAGTGGCTCGGCCTACGGCCTCGCCACGCAACTCGGCCTGCGGCCTCGCAGAACATCTCAGCCTTCGGCCTTCGGCCTCAGGCTTCGCTTAGTGACTTGGGGGAGGGGGGAGGTCAGGAGGGGCTCGGGCTTCGCCCTCGCCACGCAGCTCGGCGTACGGCCTCGCGAAAGAGATCTGTTTTTGGCCTTTGGCCTCTGACTTCGCAAAGACACTTGAGGGGGGGGTTCTGGGGGAAGGGGGGAGGTCAGGAGAGGCTCGGGCGTCACCCTCGGAACGTGGGAGTGGCTCGGCCTACGGCCTCGCCACGCAGCTCGGCCTGCGGCCTCGCGGGGAGCTTAGTTTTCGGCCTTTGGCCTCTGGCTTCACTTAGTGACTTGGGGGGGGGGGGGTTCTGGAGGGAGGGGGGAGATCAATAGGGGCTCGGGCGTCACCCTCGGAACGCAGCTCGGCCTGCGGCCTCGCGGTACACACTCGGAAATTGTCCTTGTATGGCGGCCATCTTGGATTTTGAAAAAAATCAAAAAACAAATGACATTCGTCAAATTGCTTACAACCCCCTACATTTTGGAAAAAAAATCACACCACTAACCCTAACCGTTTTTGCAGGCTGTACCTCGTCCACATTAAGATCTGATGATCTTCAACATGTCCGATTTTTCTGGTACTCACTGGAGCACCCTCTACACGACCATACATCAATCATTACCCCACCCACCCGGGAACAGGTCAAACAACTATGTCAATCAGTGAGTCAGTCAGTGGTAATGTAGGTTTATATATATATAACTAGCTTTTCGGGCGCTGCGCGGGCTGCAAGCAGCCCGCGGTTTTTCGTGCAGCTGTTGAAGTTGGTTGGAATCTTATTTCCAGTTGAGAGAATAGGTAAGGTGCTAAAGTCAGTATAAAAAAAATAAAAACGTATACGGGCCGCCATCTTGGAATCAAATTTTGTTTGCAGTTTTGAGTTCCGCGGGGTGCTTTACCCCAGCATACAAAGTTTCAGACCCCTTCGATGTTTCAGTAGGACGTTATGAACGAATAAAGTTTAAATTCTAAAATCCAGACGCCATCTTGGATTCCAAAAAAAATGTCAGATTTGGATTCCGCGATTCAAAAAACCCTTGCATACTGAATTTCACTCAAATCGGACGCAGTCGACTATTGGCGGCCATCTTGGAAAATTAAAAAAAAAAAGCTTATCGCTTGGTGGGAGTGGCTCGGCCTACGGCCTCGCCACGCAGCTCGGCCTGCGGCCTCGCGGGACAGCTCAGCCTTCGGCCTTCGGCCTCAGGCTTCGCTTAGTGACTTGGGGGGGGGGGGGGGTTCTGGGGGAGGGGGGAGGTCAGAAGGGGCTCGGGCTTCGCCCTTGCCACGCAGCTCGGCCTACGGCCTCGCGAAAGAGGTCTGTTTTTGGCCTTTGGCCTCTGACTTCACAAAGACACTTGAGGGGGGGGGGGGGGTTCTGTGGGAAGGGGGGAGGTCAGGAGAGGCTCGGGCGTCACCCTCGGAACGCAGCTCAGCCTGCGGCCTCGCTTTCCGCTCGACCTACAGTCTCGCGGTACATACTCGGAAATTGTCCTTGTATGGCGGCCATCTTGGATTTTGAAAAAAATCAAAAAACAAATGACTGTCGTCGAATTGCTTTCAACCCCCTACATTTTGGAAAAAAAATCACACCCCTAACCCTAACCGTTTTTGCAGGCTGTACATCGTCCACATTAAGATCTGATGATCTTCAACATGTCCGATTTTTCTCGTACTCACTGGAGCACCCTCTACACGACCGTACATCAATCATTACCCCACCCATCCGGGAACAGGTCAAACAACTATGTCAATCAGTCAGTGAGTCAGTGGTAATGTAGGTTTATATATTATAACTAGCTTTTCGGGCGCTGCGCGGGCTGCAAGCAGCCCGCGGTTTTTCGTGCAGCTGTTGAAGTTGGTTGGAATCTTATTTTCAGAGAGAATAGGTAAGGTGCTAAAGTCAGAATAAAAAAATAAAAAGTATACGGGCCGCCATCTTGGAATCAAATTTTGTTTGCAGTTGTAAATACCGCGGGGTGCTTTACCCCAGCATACAAAATTTTAGACCCCATCGATGTTCCAGGAGGACGTAATGAACGAATAAAGTTAAAAAATTTAAAATCCAGACGCCATCTTGGATTCCAAAAAAAATTCAGATTTGGATTCCCCGGCGTAAAAAACCCTTAAATTTTGAATTTCGAGTATTGGCGGCCATCTTGGAAAATTTAAAAAAAAACGCTCAGCGCTTGGTGGGAGTGGCTCGGCCTACGGCCTCGCCACGCAGCTCGGCCTGCGGCCTCGCGGTGGAGCTCAGCCTTCGGCCTTCGGCCTCAGGCTTCGCTTAGTGACTTGGGGGGGGGGTTCTGGGGGAGGGGGGAGGTCAGGAGGGGTTTGGGCTTTGCCCTCGCCACGCAGCTCGGCCTGCGGCCTCGCGGGGAGCTTAGTTTTCGGCCTTTGGTCTCTGGCTTCGCTTAGAAACTTGAGGGGGGGGTTCTGGGGGAAGGGGGGAGGTCAAGAGGGGCTCGGGCGTCACCCTCGGAACGCAGCTCGGCCTGCGGCCTCGCTTTCCGCTCGTCCTACGGTCTCGCGGTACACACTCGGAAATTGTCCTTGTATGGCGGCCATCTTGGATTTTGAAACAAATCAAAAAACAAATGACAGTCGTCAAATTGCTTACAACCCCCTACATTTTGAAAAAAAAATCACACCCCTAACCCTAACCGTTTTTGCAGGCCGTACCCCTTCCACATTAAGATCTGATGATCTTCAAAATGTCAGATTTTTCTGGTACTCACTGGAGCATCCTCTACACGACCATACATCAAACATTACCCCACCCACCCGGGAACAGGTCAAACAACTATGTCAATCAGTCAGTGAGTCAGTGGTAATGTAGGTTTATATATTATAACTAGCTTTTCGGGCGCTGCGCGGGCTGCAAGCAGCCCGCGGTTTTTCGTGCAGCTGTTGAAGTTGGTTGGAATCTTATTTCCAGTTGGGAGAATAGGGAAGGTGCTAAAGTCAGTATAAAAAAATAAAAACGTATACGGGATACGTATCTTGGATCAAATTTTGTTTGCAGTTTTGATTTCCGCGGGGTGCTTTACCCCAGCATACAAAATTTCAGACCCCTTTGATGGTCCAGGAGGACGTTATGCACAAATAAAGTTAAAAAATTTAAAATCCAGACGCCATCTTGGAATACAAAAAAAATGTCAGATTTGGATTCCGCGATTCAAAAAACCCTTGCATACTGAATTTCACTCAAATCGGACGCAGTCGACTATTGGCGGCCATCTTGGAAAATTTAAAAAAAAACGCTTATCGCTTGGTGGGAGTGGCTCGGCCTACGGCCTCGCCACGCAACTCGGCCTGCGGCCTCGCAGAACATCTCAGCCTTCGGCCTTCGGCCTCAGGCTTCGCTTAGTGACTTGGGGGAGGGGGGAGGTCAGGAGGGGCTCGGGCTTCGCCCTCGCCACGCAGCTCGGCCTACGGCCTCGCGAAAGAGATCTGTTTTTGGCCTTTGGCCTCTGACTTCGCAAAGACACTTGAGGGGGGGGTTCTGGGGGAAGGGGGGAGGTCAGGAGAGGCTCGGGCGTCACCCTCGGAACGTGGGAGTGGCTCGGCCTACGGCCTCGCCACGCAGCTCGGCCTGCGGCCTCGCGGGGAGCTTAGTTTTCGGCCTTTGGCCTCTGGCTTCACTTAGTGACTTGGGGGGGGGGGGGTTCTGGAGGGAGGGGGGAGATCAATAGGGGCTCGGGCGTCACCCTCGGAACGCAGCTCGGCCTGCGGCCTCGCGGTACACACTCGGAAATTGTCCTTGTATGGCGGCCATCTTGGATTTTGAAAAAAATCAAAAAACAAATGACATTCGTCAAATTGCTTACAACCCCCTACATTTTGGAAAAAAAATCACACCACTAACCCTAACCGTTTTTGCAGGCTGTACCTCGTCCACATTAAGATCTGATGATCTTCAACATGTCCGATTTTTCTGGTACTCACTGGAGCACCCTCTACACGACCATACATCAATCATTACCCCACCCACCCGGGAACAGGTCAAACAACTATGTCAATCAGTGAGTCAGTCAGTGGTAATGTAGGTTTATATATATATAACTAGCTTTTCGGGCGTTGCGCGGGCTGCAAGCAGCCCGCGGTTTTTCGTGCAGCTGTTGAAGTTGGTTGGAATCTTATTTCCAGTTGAGAGAATAGGTAAGGTGCTAAAGTCAGTATAAAAAAAATAAAAACGTATACGGGCCGCCATCTTGGAATCAAATTTTGTTTGCAGTTTTGAGTTCCGCGGGGTGCTTTACCCCAGCATACAAAGTTTCAGACCCCTTCGATGTTTCAGTAGGACGTTATGAACGAATAAAGTTTAAATTCTAAAATCCAGACGCCATCTTGGATTCCAAAAAAAATGTCAGATTTGGATTCCGCGATTCAAAAAACCCTTGCATACTGAATTTCACTCAAATCGGACGCAGTCGACTATTGGCGGCCATCTTGGAAAATTAAAAAAAAAAAGCTTATCGCTTGGTGGGAGTGGCTCGGCCTTCGCCCTTGCCACGCAGCTCGGCCTACGGCCTCGCGAAAGAGGTCTGTTTTTGGCCTTTGGCCTCTGACTTCACAAAGACACTTGAGGGGGGGGGGGTTCTGGGGGAAGGGGGGAGGTCAGGAGAGGCTCGGGCGTCACCCTCGGAACGCAGCTCAGCCTGCGGCCTCGCTTTCCGCTCGACCTACAGTCTCGCGGTACATACTCGGAAATTGTCCTTGTATGGCGGCCATCTTGGATTTTGAAAAAAATCAAAAAACAAATGACTGTCGTCGAATTGCTTTCAACCCCCTACATTTTGGAAAAAAAATCACACCCCTAACCCTAACCGTTTTTGCAGGCTGTACATCGTCCACATTAAGATCTGATGATCTTCAACATGTCCGATTTTTCTCGTACTCACTGGAGCACCCTCTACACGACCGTACATCAATCATTACCCCACCCATCCGGGAACAGGTCAAACAACTATGTCAATCAGTCAGTGAGTCAGTGGTAATGTAGGTTTATATATTATAACTAGCTTTTCGGGCGCTGCGCGGGCTGCAAGCAGCCCGCGGTTTTTCGTGCAGCTGTTGAAGTTGGTTGGAATCTTATTTTCAGAGAGAATAGGTAAGGTGCTAAAGTCAGAATAAAAAAATAAAAAGTATACGGGCCGCCATCTTGGAATCAAATTTTGTTTGCAGTTGTAAATACCGCGGGGTGCTTTACCCCAGCATACAAAATTTTAGACCCCATCGATGTTCCAGGAGGACGTAATGAACGAATAAAGTTAAAAAATTTAAAATCCAGACGCCATCTTGGATTCCAAAAAAAATTCAGATTTGGATTCCCCGGCGTAAAAAACCCTTAAATTTTGAATTTCAGTCAAATCGGACGCAGTCGAGTATTGGCGGCCATCTTGGAAAATTAAAAAAAAAACGCTCAGCGCTTGGTGGGAGTGGCTCGGCCTACGGCCTCGCCACGCAGCTCGGCCTGCGGCCTCGCGGTGGAGCTCAGCCTTCGGCCTTCGGCCTCAGGCTTCGCTTAGTGACTTGGGGGGGGGGTTCTGGGGGAGGGGGGAGGTCAGGAGGGGTTTGGGCTTTGCCCTCGCCACGCAGCTCGGCCTGCGGCCTCGCGGGGAGCTTAGTTTTCGGCCTTTGGTCTCTGGCTTCGCTTAGAAACTTGAGGGGGGGGTTCTGGGGGAAGGGGGGAGGTCAAGAGGGGCTCGGGCGTCACCCTCGGAACGCAGCTCGGCCTGCGGCCTCGCTTTCCGCTCGTCCTACGGTCTCGCGGTACACACTCGGAAATTGTCCTTGTATGGCGGCCATCTTGGATTTTGAAACAAATCAAAAAACAAATGACAGTCGTCAAATTGCTTACAACCCCCTACATTTTGAAAAAAAAATCACACCCCTAACCCTAACCGTTTTTGCAGGCCGTACCCCTTCCACATTAAGATCTGATGATCTTCAAAATGTCAGATTTTTCTGGTACTCACTGGAGCATCCTCTACACGACCATACATCAAACATTACCCCACCCACCCGGGAACAGGTCAAACAACTATGTCAATCAGTCAGTGAGTCAGTGGTAATGTAGGTTTATATATTATAATATATCACTGCCAAATATATCCGTGAATTTTGACCTACATTACGATAATATCACAGCCGACTTGCGGCACAAGTTATTCAATGCTCCTTGAACTTAAAAAATTAAACCAGTTTTAATTTTTTTAACTTACATTTCCAGTTATTTCAAATAGCATCGCATTTAGCATTATCATAATTTATTTCCTTACCTATTAGGTATAGGTATAGACAAGATATAGAAGTTGATAGACGTACTTAAATGCCCGCAAGCGCTACTAGTCGTTGAAAGAACGAAGAAAAGAAGTTGATGGGAATGAAGTGGCAGTGGGCAGGGCACATAGCACGAAGAACCGATGGCTGATGGGGCAGCAGAGTTCTTGAATGGCGGCCACGTATCGGCAAGTGCAGCGTAGGACACCCACCTACAAGGTGGTCGGACCACCTTAGGTTGCAGGAAAACGCAATAGGATTAGAATTAGGATGCAGGCCGCTTCCAAACCTGAAAACCTTAGTGGAGTCCTATATCCAGCAGTGGACTTCCTGTGGCTAATATAATGATGATGCCTTGCCACTCGAACTTAAAAAGAAGACTCATAGGCAAGGGTCATCATCCTCACATATACTCTCACCGCCACCGCAATATGTTCAAAGTCAAACTTTTAAAGTATTTATGTTCGTCATTATTTGCTTAAAAGAAGAAAGAAGAAATACGTGTACAATATCTTTTACGCATAATATCTTTGTAAACTCGTCCTTGTTGTAAACTGACAAAGCCCGTCGGCGCGTAGGCGACCTATACTGTGAAAATAAGTTTCTTTCGGCGTGTCTTCTCAGCAGTGGTCGTTGCGAAACGCTAGTATCGATAGCTTTTGCACTAAAATAATTAAAAAATAATGATCTTCAAAAAGTGATATATTTATCGAACATTGAATAAAAAATTTTGACTTTGACTTTTAATAATCTATCTGAAGGGCCAATCATTTTTTTTATATCCACAATAATACACAATATTTTTTTCCAAAAATTATGTAATATTTTAGCTTGCTGTAGCTAACTTAGCCGATAAAGTTTTTCTTTAACACTTCAGTACATATAAGTACGAGTATCACAATTTTTTAGATTTTTCAAGCTAACAGTTTATTTAGCCTTTAGAGGGGGAGGGACGCTATACCCGAACAAGAATAAGTTTAATATTTCGAAAATGGGTCGCTATATCCAATAGTTGTATTTGTTAACCCTCATTGGTAATAATACACCTTATTATGGGGTACACGCGATAAAATATATTCTTCACTTTACGAAAAGGAGAGCTACCCAATATTTTTTTTTAACATTTTTCTATACGTCTTCGTCAGCATACGTAATACATAATATACTAATGCAAAATTGTTGCCTATTACTAACAGTATTTGAGCAAAGCCGCAGACGTACAGACGGACATACCGAAACTATAAGAGTTCCGTCTAGGGACTTCGGACCTCTAAAAACGACGAAAATATCACTGATCTGCAGATAAATCTTTGTATTTATTTAAAATGACAATATTTAAATTTACAAAGCTTTAATGTCTCATAGGTACTTTGTAGAACTGGCAGTGACTGTCGGAAAGTAACTGCATGTAGACACCCCTGACATTTTGTGGTCTGGTTTAGACAATTATGCACATAATAGATTACTGAGCTGAGCGAAGAATTCTGGAAATTACTATGCAATCAAATAATGTATCAATGTTGGTACAGATGGCATAAATAGGTAGGCAATCATAACTTTAACATTATGACTTACATTTGCATTTAGAAACATATTTTTTAAGGAAATATTATACATCCTCATGACCATAATTAATTATAAAATTCACATTTAGCGTGTAATATCGACTAGTAGGTAATAGGCAATCAGATTAATATGTTTATTGTCTCATAACTGTTTTGTTTTAAATCATTTTTAAAGTTGTGGGACCTCGACCTGTCCTGGCGCTCTAGGCGAGTTCCACATAGAAGATAGTAGGAGAAATAGAGTATAGAGACTCGATAACAACACAGATTATATATAATTTATTATCTGATATTGACAACTTGTTATAAAAGAAAAATATTTAATTTATGAAGGTACAACAGATAGGATTAAGCAAGTGATCAGCGTAATATGATGGTGGAATAATAGGAAATTTGAAATGAAATGAAGAATGAAAAACGGACAGGATGAGATGAAGAAAGCAGGTTAGAACAGGATGCATGCAGCATCGTTACAAAATTTCGTACCCAAAGGGTGCAAACGGGACCCTATTACTGAGACTCCGCTGTCTGTCCGTCTGTCTGTCCGTCTGTCACAGGGTTCTATCTCTTGAACCGTAATAGCTAGACACTTGAAATTTTCACCGATTATGGAATACTAAAAATAAGAAAAAGTTAAAAATGAAAGGGGGTCGTCAAACAAAATTCGTGATTTTTTCAGCGTTTTTAACTCGATCTTTATAATGGCATTAACTAGATTTTGTAATTTTAATCGATTATGTATTACTATGGCTGCTATAACAAAAAATACTAAAAATAAGATACAGCTAAAAATTAAAGGGGGTCGTCATACAAGAAACGTGTTTTTTCAGCGTTTTAAAACATTGTACGGAGATACGGAAACTTTCATGTACGAAGAAGTTAAAAACATACATAAAAAGAAACATAATATACAAAGTGGAAGGGACATACCCGTAATAAATTGAACCACGGGCTATACTGCATCACTATAGTATAATGAAATTAAAATAACAGCCGCAGAAAGAACCATAAAAAAGTTTCGACATTTCCATATAAAAGTGTGTAGCTGCCTGGCCGATTTGTATGGGAATTTCGAAATTTATTTCTGTTTTTCGGCTGTTATTTTAATTTCATTATACTACAATGATCTAGTATAGTACGTGGTTCGATTTGTAACGGGTATACCTTCCACGTTTTAGGTATACGTTCGAATTGAGAACCTCCTCCTTTTTTGAAGTCGCTTAAATCAGGCTACCTATTTTTATTTCTAAATAGTCCGCACCTCTATTCCAGGATCGTACTTCTGGCGTGTGTCACGTGGCAAGCGAGCGGGCGGCCGCAGGACGACGAGGGGCGCGCCATTCCTTCCCGAGGGCTGCTCAAGCGGGGCCTGGCGAAGGGCAAACCGACCACCACTACCACTACTGAAGCACCACAGGTAAACACTCTCTTTCTGTTTTGGTGCTCCCATACTGCTTTTTAAAATGTTCACAAACATTTTCTAATAAAATGAAAATGCATATATACATAAAAATAAAATACTGTTTTTAATATTTATTATTATAATTATAAATAATAATACTTTTAATAATGTATAATAACAAATATTACAATAATAAGTTATTATATTTGAATTTTGATAATGGTAACTATTGTATGCAACCATTTTTAACAGCAGTGTTATCTGACACCAGTGTTGGCCACTTACACACACGATAAACAAACAGCAGTGTGGGAGTACCATTTCATGTAGCTATGCCTTGGTCTTCCTAGTAGTCCTTTTTTCCCTTAACTTTCCTTCAATGATAGTCTTTATGAAGTCGTCGTGGTCATAGCAGATGACATTAACCCAACCGAGGCTTAACTACATGAAACAGATAAAGGAAAAGGTGAACGTCGTGTCGTATAGCGAAGTAAAACTGTTAGCATATGAGAGAGACAAATGGTAGAGAAGTCATACTCCACCGACAAGAGTACAGCTCTTAAATAAAGGAAGATTAAATATCTCTTCTCCGTTTTCAACGTTCCCGGGAAAAAAGGGCAGACGACAGCACGCGACGCCAACTCGATCTGTCAACCTTGATTTCAGGAGAATCCATGCTTAGCTCACGAAATGACGGTGTGACGTCATGTTTCGTCTTATCTACTTAGGTACTATATACCCTTAAATTGTAGTCAAATACAACAAACGCCAGTCCAAATTGTTTAAGAACTTACTTTGTTTAATTTTTTATTACTTAAAGTGTATTCAATGCCATCGGCGTGACAAGAAAGCGGCGCCGCGTCGGCTTTTCTAAAACGCCTGGCGCCCCGACGCCATGTACGCCTTTTCAACAAATGAATTATACTTACATTGTTTATTCCTCCAAAGTTTTACATTATTAGTAATTATTTGGAATTATGTGGCCTTTGGGTCTTGCGGTCCTGAGCTCTGTCTGCTTAGAGCCGCAAGACCCAACATACTCTGTCTGCCCTGTTAAAGAACATAAACAAAACGCATACCTACAATGAAGAAATAAAACAAAACGCAACTCCTACGCGGGCAACACCGGGGGAATAACTTCATATTCAAAAGTGATGAATAACGCAATTCCTTTTTGTCTACTTCAACCTTTTTAACGGCTCAAACAACACAACTTTGTAATTTTCTTCTTGCATAAAATCAGTCCTAAATTTACAGTTCATTTCATTTACTTCCCAGTATAGTTAACTTATATATATTCAGTAGTTAGCAGATAGGGAAGTCTCATTTTTTCTAGCCCCATTAGGGATAAAGAAAGTAGTCGAATGCACTACAATGTAAATATGAGTTCGATAACTAAACTAAATTAAATATTATATAATTGTAAATTTTTATTTGAGAATAATTGTTATGAAGGATCTTTCGTTTAGTTGTAAAGTGAGAAAACCACCCGGTAGCTTGGTTATAACAGGCTACGACCAAAGAATTTATAATACTATCTAGAAAAACTACGAATAATAATCTCAAAAAACGACATTGAAAATTAAACTTAATGCCACGCACATAAAGCTCATATTTTCATAATGCTTATATTTTAATATCAAACGTTCCCAAAAAATTTACCTCAAGTTATAGGCGTCCCTTTCCCGAAAACTGTCAGTGCAATAAATAAGAAGGGGAGAGCTATAACTTTAGGTATAATTTTTGGGAACGGCTTTGCCATTTCGTGCGCATTCTAGATTTGTATACAATTTCTTTGGTTACGACTTACGTTACAGCTTGTATAAGTACATCATAAATACATATTTTCTAGCGTACAGTTGACATAATCAATGGTCTTTGAGAAAATTAGATATGTAAAAAATCTTGGTCTATGCTAGAAAAATCTTAGGCTATCGTAGACAAGTGTAATGTAACATTTATTTCAAAATTTTACTGCCTATAGCCTCAGCAGGCTGAGTTGGCTGGAGCCATGAATAGTCTACTGGCGGCAAATGTATAAATTTGCCACTATTTGGGATAGGCAAGATAATGCGAAAGGCAACTAGTTAGATACAACTTGTATATGACAATTTCTAATAAATCAATTCTTAGTAATGTACTGTTCACTCAAAACCTCTATGAAGTTGCTCAAAAAAAATGGGAGGCCTAAAACGAATCCATCTAGATTAAAGTTACATAAATATAAGACATACAAAGTCAAAAAATATAAGACAAATTTATTTATTTAATCTTTATTGCACAATAAAATGAACGTACGTAAGTGGCGGACCTAAATAAATACAAACGGCGGACAAATAACACCGATTGAGCTGGCCCATAAGTAAATTTAGAAGCTTATGAACTACTAACTCAACGATACAATATTTTATATATAGATAAACTCCCCAAACTCAAACGGTTTGAAAAAGACAATTTTCCATCTTGCCCTGGCTGGGGATCGAGCCCAGAACCTCCGGAGTGACGGACTATCGTGTTAACCATTACGCCACGGATGTATATTAGCATTTGTTTGAGATTATAAGTCGGGCCTATTGAGAATAAAACTCGTGCCTCAGCCCCACAGCCAGTGTCAAAACCGCTTACGTAAACTCGTATGTTTTTTGACAATTTTTCATTCAGCTCATTGAAAAAATCATCGTCATCAGATCTTTTTCAGTCTCCATTGCAGGAGCACGACCCTCTCTGTATTACCAGGGCCATATATTAGCCATAGTAGCCAGAGGATTTGGCCTACACTCTCCACGCTGGCCAGACGGGTTGGAGAGGTCTCATTAATGTTTATCAGCTTTGTTTAGCTTGTGTTTCCTAAGTCGCCGTCTACGACATCCACGGGAAGACTTGAAGTGTTCCTATTTTATTCTACTGGGAACCACACGGCATTCAAAAAATCATATGATATGATAATTTGGAATGTGCCAAACAATTTTCTATATTTCATAACGCTGCACGGTAGAATAGTCCGAAGGGGCATTGTGAAACCGCGGGTTGGTTACGGCGCATTCCGATTGTAATATAATAACAGTCGCTAAACGCCTTCTTACTGTTCAAACGTTAGCTTAGGACACTTGTATATCTGTTATGTAAAACATTTATCAACTCAGTACTTAAAAAACTAGCCAATGGAATATCTAGTCACCCACTAAATACTCGAGAATATGTACTTCACTCTATTTTCCGCACGGTAACATTTGAAATAGCCAAATCAAAGAAATAATAAACATGTAGGAATAATAACAAAACGTTCTCCTTAGGGACACCGTTCACCAAGTTCCAAAAGTTGGTTTTTAAAATTATGAAAAAAAGATTTTTTTTTCAGCCATACAACGAAAAGTGAATTTAGAAAATTAAATTGGACTAACCCCAACGTGTATCGTTATCGTTGAAAAGGTCTTTTAAAATACAACAAAAACTGCTTTAAAAATATGTAGATCAAACCCCCCAGTCTTGAGATAATCTAATACAAAGTTAAAATTTGAGGTGTGAAGTACGTAAGTAGTGGGGGGGACCCCACCGTAACTTTTGAAATATTACTAAAATAATTCTGAAAAAAATTTGGTATATACCTCAAAGTATGTACTTTCAATTAAAACTATAGCGGTCTCGGTATCATAGGTTATTTTTTAATACGTCATAAATCGTAAACAGCAATTTACCTTTAGAACTTTTATATTATGTTACTTGCTGCTACGAAACCCTTCATAGGCGAGTCCGACTCGCACTTGGCCTCTTTCTTTTTAAGAGCTATTTCCAAAAAAAAAAATAATATTTTTTTTTCAATGTTGTCTTTATGTTTCGTGTGTATAAGACACAGTGGATACGGTTGTCAGATTATTTTCAATAAAATACTGATTTACCTTTTGTAAAGTTTTTTTATGTAGTAATTTTTCTATGGAACCACCCGTAAGAATTGATGGTGCAATCATTTTAGGATGTGGATTAGATACTACCTTAGTTGTCATTGTCACTGTCTGTATCACTGTATAAGGTACTTATAAACATATTTGTACATGGTACACAAGTAGTCGTTATTTAAGACACGTGGCTCGAAACTTAGGTGCAGTTCCTAGTTACTTACAACTGGTTAATTAAAATCTAGGTACAGCGAAAGTAGGATAAACGAGGTTCGGAAAACCTAGGCGGAATGCTAGGCCCATGGACGTTACACAACGAATAAATTAGTAATAGCTGTTTGTGTAATTTATTTATTACTATAGCTCGCCCCGACTTTGCTCTGGTATACAGGGTGTATCAAAATATCTATACTGAACTATTTTAAGGGTTATTTTAATTTAGTCCATGATACTGAACAACTTTCCCCAACGAACATACCTATATCTATCTCATCATCATCCGAGCGTATGCCCGGTTGCATCTTAAGCGGTTATGCTTCAGAGTCCGGGGTCCACTACCTAAACCTAGATGATTTGACGAGGTTATACCTACTGGTTTTTACACAGAGCGACTGCCGTCTGACCTCCGCAACCCAAAGGGAAGACTAGAACCAATCCTAGGATAGGTTTAAGCAAACGCTAGATGGCGTTCGGAACCCACAGCTTTACGTGCCATCCAAAGCCGGAATCATCGTTCTTTTCGGATAATCAGGTGATTTAAGCCTGCAATATCCTAACTGACTGGAAACAACTTTTCACAAAGTATGTTTCCTAGTGGGAATTGAACCCACGACCTCCGGATCACAAGGCAAACGCCTTGACAACTGGACCACCACTGGATACCTATATCTATGTATCTATATTTAAGAGCTATGCTCTTGTCGGTGAATTGTCTTTAATTTGTCTCTCTCACCTGCCAGCTGTTTTACTTCGCTTCGCAAGTTGGAAAATGGCCTTTTTCAAATTGTCCTGGGTCTTGGGTGTTTATCTACATATGTATTTATCATAAAATATAGTATTATTGAGTTAGTATCCCATAACACAAGTTTAAAATTTACTTTGGGGCTAGCTCAATCAGTGTGATTTGTCCCTATATATTTATTATATTATGTCCCTATATATATATATTTTTCTGCACTTGCGCCTAGGAAGCGGCGTAAACTTAGTAACTGTAAGTAATGATTTGACGTCAACAACAACGTTGAATTGAATTTATTTATTTAAAATACATGTATTTTATATAATTTTCAATACTAGTACACATCAGATAATAGTTCAAAGATCAAGTTATCAAATAATTGAATAGCAAAAGATGAATGTCAACGCATCTGATGAATAAGATGTTAATCGTATTCAAAGGCGTTTCGCAAATGATTCGTGCATTTGGCTCAAGGCGGGCTGGCTCATCGGGTCACCTTCATAGATGACCTTTCGGAGACCTTCCTTTCCTCACAATTTCTACTTGCAGTATTACAATGCACAATACGCCCATGCATCGTTATAACTATAGGAAGATTTGTTTTGCCAGTGCAAAACATTAGCCAGATCATGGATTCCTTCGAAGCGGGGAAAATAGGAACACTGATATTTGTTACTCAATAGAACAAATTTGGGGTGGCTTCATCAAAAAAGTTCTAATAAACTTTCTAAATCTTTAAGATCTGACGGGGTGAGTATGTTTAGCAAGACGGAATGTAGTGTACATTTGGATTGCTGACCATAAGCACAGAAGAAAGTAAGATTATACAGATCGGAATCTTCTAAGGTACGCACAAGAACGGGGGGAGGTGCGGGGACGGGGAACGGGGACGCATATTGCACGTACCTTAGGAGATTCCGTTCTGTATACTCTTGCTGTCTTCCATCCACAAGTAACATAAAATATTTGGCACATTGACGTTTTTTGGAAGGGTTAGGAGTGGTTTGCTATTGCCTTCTCCATTTCACATACAGTTAACTTAATAGTCATTAATAGTGTGGTTTTCTCACAATTTTTTCCTTCACCGAAAGTATGTGGTGGTAGTTGAAAACGACCTAGGTTTCCTCAGGGGTAGTGTAGTACCTTGTAGTGCCTCACAGACACCAGTGCCTTCAGCTTGATTATAACCACCTTAATTACAATACAGCTTACACTTTGCCGTGACATTCTTGCACGGCACAGGTTTTGGCCACAATAATTGTGTGGCCATGGGCCACCGATACAGAATTACTATATTTAGGGTCTGTTCACACCGAAACACGACGCGACGCGACGTACCGCACACTTTGGAAGAAATATAGAACTCGTTTACTAGACAAAAATAGTGACATTTCAGTGAAAGTGCTGCGCTACGCAGCGCTGCACAGCGCGGCATAGTGGGCTGTCGGCGCTGTCGCTGAAATTATGTACACGTATCTTTTTGTCTAGTAAACAAGTTCTATATTTCTTCCAAAGTTCGCGCTAGCACGGCGCGTCTCGGTGTGAAATGACCCTTAGTATTTACGTACAAAACAGTAGCTCACCTAATAATATGCTAATAATATGTAAAGATATAATTTTTCAAAAATTAAAACCGACATTAAACCTAAACTACATAACTAATTTTGATAAAAATTCTACTTCTCTTTATTGAGACCAGCTGACAAGGATGCCCTATCAAACAAAAAAGGAATTTTCCAAATTGGTCCAGGCGTCATTGAGTAATATAAAAGAAAAAAAAAAGATTCCGACGAATTGAGAACCTCTCCTTTTTTGAAGTCAATTAAAAATAAGGTTTGGGCCTCCAAATCTAACATAGCTTGACAACTGCTATATAATAATGACATAATATTATAATAATTCCTCTCAATTTAATCAGTCACTTAAAGCGGCTACAATTTCCCATATCACTTCACTCCTTTCTCCTGATGTAACTGAATTTAATTTTTCGCCAGTAAGTGAGGAGGATGTAAAAAAGATAATTACAACTATAAAATCAAGAGCTGTGGGTTATGACAACCGGTCGGCGTATGATTGAAATCGTCCTTGATATTGTGCTCCCCGTTTTGACCCATATTATTAACTCATCCTTCTCTACAGCACAATTTCCTGCTCTCTGGCGGAAAGCTTTTGTTCGTCCTCTTCCCTAAGTCTCTAACCCCCAACTCTATGGTGATCTTCGTCCAATCTCCATCATCCCGTTTCTCTCAAAAGTACTCGAGGATAAGCCTCGAGTACTTTTGAGCCCATTATCAACTCACTCAACATATCTTCGGTAATAACCTGTTAAGTCCTTTTTAATCTGGTTTTCGTCGTGGACATGCCACGGTATCGGTACCCTCCTCAAAGTGACTGATGACATTCGTTATGGAAAATAAGAAACTCACAGTTCTAGCATTGGTAGATTTCTCCAATGCTTTTAACACCGTGGACCATGACATTCTTCTTGCCATACTATCATATCTCAAGGTTTCTCCATCGGTTGTAAACTGGTTCTCGTCTTATCTTCGAGGGCGAGAGCAGTCAGTTCGCATCGAGGAATCCTCCTCCGACTGGTGTCAGCTTGAGACGGGTGTTCCTCAAGGAGGTATTCTCTCGCCTCCACTTTTTTCCATTTTTATCGATTCTATTACTAAAGATCTTCAGTGTTCGTATCACCTTTATGCCGGTGACTTGCAACTTTATGCACAAGCTGATGTAGATAACCTGGACGTTGCTATCGGTCAAGTCAATACTGCTCTGAGTGCCGTAGCTTATTGGTCGCGGAGGTTTGGGGTTAAGGTCAATCCAAAAAAATGTCAGGCTTTATTACTAGGCAGTTCATATTTTATAAGATGTATTGACATTGTTTCCCATCTCTCTGTTTCTTTTGAGGGTACAGTAATTCCATTTGGCACAACTGTCAAAGACCTGGGTCTGCACATGGATTCATGTTTCTCGTGGAATACACAAGTCATAGAAATCTCCAAAAAGGTTACGGGTGTCCTAAGAACTCTCTATAAGTTAAAAAAATTTCTCCCCAGTGACACTTAAACAATGCTAGTGAATACATTGATCCTGCCAATCATAGATTATGCTGATGTGTGCTACTCGGACTTGACAGCTGATATGCTGAACAAACTTGACCGTCTTCTCAATAATTGTCTTCGATATATATTTGGTCTTCGTAAATATGATCATGTGTCGTTTTACCGCTCCCAACTTAATTGGTTACCAATTCGTCAACGTCGCAATTTGCACATCCTCACAACCCTCTTTTCCATTCTATTTGAACCCGCTACTCCTGCATACCTCAAGTCTAACTTTCAGTTTCTGGGTGACACCCATGTCAGACATCTTCGTTTTTCTAACAATCTCAGCCTTTCTATACCAGCTCACCGGAGTGGGTTCTTTTCACATTCGTTTATTGTCCAAGCTATAAAGCTCTGGAACGCCTTACCAGTTGATGTTCGGAAGGCTAAAACCCGCTTTTCATTTAAAAAACAGGTGAAAGCACGTTTCCTTAAACAACTGTCAGATAGTTCTTAGTGTATGTAGTATATGTGAGTAGTATATCTTAGTATAATAATAGTGTGTATTATTTGTATGTAGTTTATGGTTTATTATTACATATTTATGGTTTATAATTACATATTTAAGTATACTTGGTTTATTTTTCACCATTTCTTTTTGAGTTTTTGCACTACCCGTGTCTTTCTCGACATCACCCGGTTGGTTGACTGGTAGATAAGGCCTTAGGCTTTAAGTCCGCCATTACACTTGTATTTGTGTATAAAGTTAAATAAATAAATAAATAATAAGACAGTTGAGTAAAATGAGTCGATCTACGATAGCACTATGTTTCACTCACACACGGACATTACGAACATTGTACCTATACATGGTTGTTTGACAATTTTGCTCTAAACGTTTCAAGCTTCACAGTGCTACGGGTCCATGAATAAATAAAACTACTGCACCCATCCCATGAATATCGTGGCAGGTAAAATATGGAGTCATTGCTCTGAGGCTAATGCCCGATTGAGGAAAGTCGTCATGGAATCTCCTCAGGTTTATGCATTAGTAAGGGTCGGGTATGTGTGTTGCATATCGGTTGTTTAATTATGACTGGGTTTTGGGATATTTCCTAAGCAGAACACGACAGAAAGCTTAACCATGTGGGACCTGGACCTGTGCCGGCGCAGTCTGGTGAGTGTGGGATGGGAACATAAAAAGTAGGTAGGCAAATGGAGAGCAGTTAGAGACTCAACAATTAGAAACTCACTTATTTATTTCACTGATATAGTTTCAATATATTACAGACTGATATAAAATTATAATTAAACTTGTATTCCTGATTCTGTTCCATCCATCTGAACCATGGGTTCAGACTGAGATACGGAAGTAGACTGAGTCAAAATGAGAAGGGATGTGGAATGATTCGAAAATTGAATTAGGAACGAAGCTGCAGCCACCTGCATGCTGCAACTGGTTTTCATACCTCATTTCCTCTTCTCATCCTGTCCACTTTTCAAAACTTCATTTCATTTCAAATTTGGATAAAATTTGAAAAGTGGACAGGATGAGAATAGGAAATGAGGTATGAAAACCAGTTGCAGCATGCAGGTGGCTGCAGCTTCGTTACAAACAATAAATAAGGAACCTTTTCTGTGATTAGTGCTTACTCGTAATAGTATATTTATTACAAGTTATTATTATAACTACTGTGTGAAGTTTTTAAACATGTTTTTCTATTTTACAGGAAGAGGCGGAGTATGATGAAGACTACCCAGCCGAAGGCGAGCACCAAGAGCCATCGACAGAGGCGCCACCATCTTCCACGGAGGGCAAGAAACTCGTCGCTGGTGGCGTGAGGCCGTTCAGAAGCAACACAGACCTACTAGAGACCCTCAAGAGGAGGAGAGCACAGGCAGCCGAAGGTATGATCATCAACTTGATAAAAAGTAACTTTGCTTTCGTCGGGCATGTGAGGAATCAGAGGAGAAAATGAGACACATTATATTATGTAGCTGCGATTACCATGGCTGGTAAGCGCATGGACCTCTTCACTAAGCTAGAGGACTACAGCACTAGGTAATATTTTGAAGTCCTTCTTCAGAAATCCCGCGGCGGGTGAGTAAGGCAAAGGGGTAAGTACAATAGTTATAACCCAAAGGTTCGGCGAGCTTCCCAATATAGACCCCAAATGTAAGATAGATAATTTTACTTTTGCAAATTGGCCCCGCCACTCCTTTTTGGTACCTCTCTACTTATTTTACCTAAAGAGTATTGAAAAATAGGTTGAGGGTATTGAAAAATAGGTATTTGATAAATCTATTTCTGTTGCGCTGTGCGGAGTGCCCAAACCACCTGTCGCGATGTGCGGAGTGCCCAAACCACCTGTCGCGATGTGCGGAGTGCCCAAACCACCTGTCGCGATGTGCGATAGAGACAACTGCAGGTCGGACTAAAAATACCTATGAAAAGTACACAAAATAAACGTTTTGTAGTCCCCTGATTTCTCATCCAAAACTAACCGATTTAATTTCTTATTTCATTGAAAATTGAAGAAAATCTATTTCTATTTGTAATATAATCTCGTCGGATTACTTTACATGCTCGAACTGAGTGGGAAACCTTGGGTAGATGACTGGATCAAAAATTAATTATTCGGTACTGATAAGAAAATAAATCGTAATAAAATAGTGTCACTTGCCATTGATCGTATCCACTTTCAAAATGATTTTAGATTTATTAATGCAGAAAAACTAAGCGCTATTTGAATCGAAAAATCTATGACGTCACGGTGTTGTATTTCATACAAGTCCCATAAAAAATGTTTGTATTGACGTTTAGAAAAAAGTGTCTTCTACGATTATCATCTCAATATGATGTTTTTATTATGCGCTATTGTGAACATTCCAGCTAAGTTGCACGGCCAGAGCAGCCACTCCACCTCGGCCGCCGCTTCGTCCCAGGACATCGTGACGGAAACTCCTTCCAAGTCAAGTTACAGTAAGTATATTTCGTTTTACCCCACATCTTACATATTTCTAATAGTCTATCTCGTCTTGTCTCGGTTTCCAGTCTATAAGAGTACTGGAGTCAGATTTTTTAGGATGTGGCATGATGTTGTAGTTTGTAGATCTTTTCTTTTAATCATAACCATAAAAATAACATGATACTTGAATCGTTGGTTCGTTATTTGTTGTGCGTATTCCGATCGCGGAAAACCACGAACAGATTTCAATTACTTTACGCGAAGTAGATTGTCTACTTCGCCTACATAAATATATACAGATACATTACCACGTCTTTATCCCTAACGAGGTTAACAGAGTCTAGAGCCGTAACACCCAAAGGCCACGCTTACTGTAATGGTAAAAGCAGTTGGTACAGGGGAAGATTTTGCTTTTATTTCATTTATATTATAACCCTTTATTGTTCAAGTTCAGTAAAAAACATAGTTTCAATAAATGTCGGACTTAATGCTAAGAGTATTTTCTCCCAGTCAACCATAAGGATAAACAGACCTGCATGGCAGAGCTATATAGCTAGTTATATACCTACCTGTGCTACAACACTTAACTGTCTCTTATTTTATAACCCTTTGATAAAACCACCCCTAAAACGTTTAAATAAATTTAATTAAAAACATAAAAATTTTAAAGTTTGTATGTGTGCTCTCCCCCTAATTCCACCCCACCGCAAATATTGGCGGTTTTTAGAGTTCCGTAGTCCACAAGGAACCCTGATAGTTTCGTCATGTCCGTCCGTCCGTCCGTCCGTCTGTCTGTCCGTCCGGGCTCGTACTCCGCCGCTACTGCACCGATTGTCACGAAAATTGATGGAGAGATAGATATTGAAGTTCCAAAAGTTAGTTTTTAAAATTATGAAAAAATGTTTTTTTTCCCATACAACGAAAAGTGAATTTAAAAAATTTAATTGGACTAACCCTAACGTGTCGTATCGTTGAAAAAGTCTTTAAAAATGCAACAAAAATTGCTTTGAAACTATGTAGATCAAACCCCCAGTCTTGAGATAATCTAATACAAAGTTAAAATTTGAGGTGTAACTTTTGAAATATTACTAAAATAATTCTGAAAAAAATGTGGTATATACCTCAAAGTATGTACTTTCAATTAAACTATAGCGGTCTCGGTATTAAGGTAGATAGTTATTTTTTAATACGTCATAAATCGTAAACCGCAGTTTACCTTTAGAACTTTTATATTATGTTACTTGCTGCTACGGAACCCTTCATGGGCGAGTCCAACTCGCACTTGGCCGCTTTTATTTATTCAAGTACAAAACGTTGAATTTTGACTCCCCTTCGAATTAATTTGTGAAGCGCGTTTTGCTCTTTGACCCTAAAGCATAAATATACTACCTATATTAAAAATATATAACTCATATATATAGGTATATGATATGTATTTGCAGGTAAGAAGCGCTTCAACAACGCACCAGCGCGAGAAAGCAACAACGAAGAAGCGAATGCCGCAGCCAAGCCCAGCAGAACCAGGTTCGGAAGGCGTAAGTACCGTTAAATCAATGGAATTCCTACTAATTAATGTCATAAGTGTTTAAGTTTAGTTGTTTAGATATCTGTTACTCACATACGCATAAACTAGGATTGGACTGATAGGGAATTGGACATGTAGATTAGATAGGTACTTTATTTATTTATTTTAACACTTTATTACTTTTCACAAATGGCGGACTTACTGCTTGGAGCATTTTCTCCCAGTCAACCATAGGACAAATCAGAGGGAAAAAAAGAATTGTGCAGCGCAAAATGGCTAAATACTTTCAATGACTACCGATATAATATATACAAATACTTTATTGAACTATTATGAATATAAGGTAAAAGCACCTGTGCCCGCGGTAGTCAAAAATCGGCACCGAAAACAGTGGTATTTTGTTTTTAGTATTTTATTTTACATATACTACCATTATTGCAAAACTAAATAAAGAGCATTATAGCCCACAATATTTTCCGTCGATTGAATCCCATCACTTGCAGTCGCACCTATCGCAAACGCGTCGAAATTAATTAGTTAGTGCGACAGGTGCGCGGGCGGTGGTCGTTTTATACAAATCGTAATTCAAAAGGATAAGAGGCTCGATATTTTCAACACGCGAACTCTACAATTAAGTATATACTGCTTAGGTAAGTGGAAATGTTGATTTTAGTATTTTGTGTATCTGCATTACTGATTTAGTTGGTTTTTCCGTGTTTTTTTTAAGTTCTAATGTATTATTTTGAAGAAATAAAATATCGCGGGTACAGGTGCTCGATTTTGACCTCAGCATCTTTGACCGTGGCACCCCACGGTTGTGGATGATTTGGAATGTTGAGTTCTTTTGCTTTTTATACGAACAATAAACTAAACAATTGTAAAGTATTTAGTTATTTTAAATATTTATTAAACTCCAAATGTAAATATCTATTTCCGCGTTATCTTATATCTGATAGAAACCTTACTAAGTTGCAATAAAAAATATTAAGTACCTGGTTAATGCATTTAAAATAAAAATACGTATGTTTATTATTTAATCTATTTTTATTTCGTCGTAAATTGGTACGTACAATAAAATTACCAAAAATCTGGTAAACCAGCAATAAACGGGCAAGTGCGAGTTGGACTCGTACATGAAGGGTTCCGTACCACCGTACAATGTTTTAAAACGCTGAAGAAACACGTTTCTTGTATGACGACCCCCTTAAATTTTTAACTTTATTTTATTTTTAGCATTTGTTGTTATTGTGGTCATAGTAATACATAATTGATAAAAATTTCAAGTATCTAGTTAATGCCATTATGAAGATCAAGTTAAAAACGCTGAAAAAAACACGTTTCTTGAATGACGACCTCCTTTAATTTTTAACTATTTTTTATTTTTAGTATTTGTTGTTATATCCGTTACAGTAATACATAATCGGTGAAAATTTCAAGTATCTAGCTATTACGGTTCAAGAGATAGAGCCCTGTGACTGACGGACAGACAGACAGACGGACAGACCGTGGAGTCTCAGTAATAGGGTCCCGTTTGCACCCTTCGGGTACGAACCCTAAAAAACCCTGAAAAGCAGAGACTATTAGTACTAGAAAGCTGTAATTTGGCGTGAATATGTATATCAATCACGGCGACAAAGTAGAAAAATGGAAGTGGAAAGACTGACTGGTAGAGAATGCATTAGCTTTAAGTCCACCTTTTGTACCATTGTGGTCAATAAAGATTTAATAAATAAATAAATAAACTTTCATACAAATTCAATTAGGTAGATGTTTATAGTCATGAGGTGTGAACTCTAAGTCGGCATTTGCAATTACGGAATCCTATACTGTGTGTAGCCAGAGACGCATTCCGCCGGTCATTTCATAATATCTTATGTTTATAAACGCGTCGATTCCTTGAAATCATTTGAACTCCGGATCTTGGAGTCTGTATTTGAATATATCATGTGTTTTAGGAAAAAACAATAATATATTTTTGTAAATATCGTTATTATGAACCTTCCAAATCGTTGTTATAGATACATATTACTGTTTGTAACTGGTTTTTATTACTGTATCTACCTCTAACTTTAAAAGAAATTAAATCACGGTACAACCTACCACGGTATTTGAGAACACGTACCACGACCATAGATGTCGGCCTTTGGCTTTGCCACGGTCATAGATAAAATGGTCTTTCGGACTAAAGATATTATTTTTATTATAAAATCGGTCTAAAATAGACAATATAATAAAATAAACATAAAATATAAACTCTATTATTGAGTATAAAAAGTAAAAGTCACGAGCTACACCCAGACGAGAAAAGCACGGAACAACATGGGTGATATCAACGAAAAGAGGCTATATTCAGTAGTAAAAAAAGCAACCAGGCGAAAAGAGGCAACCAGGCGGAAAAAGGAAACGAAGCGACCTCAGCATATATAAAAAAAAAACAAGTATCTCAGTTTGTATCGAAAACACGCTTATAGTCCACAACACACTGAAAACGCGTCAACGCGCAGGAGCGTCAGTGTGTTGAACCACGCTCCGCGACGGTGCGCGATGCAGTGGGATCACCGCCTTTATGTGTCTATGCATTGTTTTAGCGGCAGCCAGATCAATCCCAGAGTCCGAGCCAGAGGAGCAGAACGAGGCGGCTGCGCCCCCCACGAGGACCGCCCGGACGTTTGCCAGGCGAGGCGGCAACTAGCTTTATCTTCTTCCATCTAAGACTGTTCCAGTCAGGGGTCCCGTAGAGTTTGTACCAGAGAATTGATAGGATTTGGCCATAATGCGCCCTTTAAGTTTGCTTACTTATGTAAAATCATAAAAGATAAATATTTATTATGATGTCATCCTTAGGATGATTTTAACGATACTAACGTTCAAATCTCTTCAGGTGTTTCGAAGCTACGGCGGAATAAATAATCACATACCTAACTACTTATATGAACCCTGAAAATATTACATTCACATTTTTTTTTGGAGTAGGTATTCGTGTTAAAATAGCTCCGTCTTGCAAAATATTGATGGTCTATTTATCCTTTTATGTCCTCCTGCGCCAAAAAGTGGCTTTTTGCGCCCCCTACACATGCGATAAAATCCACTACCTGGCTATGGAAGGACGTAAAATTATATTGACACTTCGGGTCATGGTAAAGATGGACCCAAATTGTATATTTATGTCAAGTCCAAATTTGTACTCGTAGTGACTTAGATTAATAGCCACTGTAGACTTGGACTTGTTAATTAAATAGATGTTTACCTTAAAAGTAAACATGTAAATAATTTATGCCTGATTGCCTAAGTACTGTATCAAAAAGAGAATTTAGTGCCATGAGCCAATAACCTTTTAATCCTTTGAAGATAGAGACTTACGGGTACATATTTCTGGACCTAACCCCAACCTTGCCTGTCCCCAAGGGAGCCTTCTCTTCACTGCCATCCAATCTGGTCTCACTCAGAATCATCTGCTGATGAATTAGAGAACTTTTGTACTTACTATGTGTAAATTATACTTATAAGTATTTTTAATAAATAATTTTAAACTAAGTAAGGTTTTATTTAAATTTTTACCTTTTTTACAGCCCATATTGGTCTAAGGGTGCCCCGCCCACGTCAGATTTTTGTAGGACCGATAGTCGGGCCGATTTTTTTTGTAGGAATTTCCGACGTAGTTACTTTTTGTAGGGAATTGTGCATTGCACTATTGCAATCAGTACGTTCTATTTTCTCATACAAAAAATCGGTCATTAATTATCGGTGTGGGCGGGCAGCGTAACGCTTGACCAAAGGCCTCTTTTTAGGAATATATCCTTATAGGAATATAGAAAGACTTGCATGTCATTCTTACTGGTGGCACTTACATTATCAATGCCTTTACCCAGCAGTGGTCCCAAGGAGGCAGTCACCACCGCGGTCAAAAACCATTTAATGTGTCTTCCGAAGAATGGAGACGCTCGAGATAATTATGACACTAATTGTGGTCACCAATCCAAGTCTAAACGACGCCCGGGGTAGCTATAATTCATGTATACTTTAGTCTTTGATGTAGTATCCTACATAACACTAGTACAGTAGTAGTTACATATATAGATAGGAAAAATATTAGGTACCTATAATAGCAGCATAGTAAAAACCTGTGCTGCTAGAATTATACTGCCATGAATCGTAAGGACCCCTGTACCAATAGCAATATTTGATATTTGAAAAATACAAAAATAATTACTCGTGTGGTTCCGGGTTAGAATAGACCACTCCATCTCTTCCTGTGGATGACGTAAGAGGCGACTAAAGGACTAAGCACAAACATCTCGTGCTACAATTGCATTCCCAAGGAGGGAAACGTCAGACGGCGGCCGGTTGTTAAACTTATCGCACAAACACATTCCCAAAGAGGGTTGACGTCAGGCAGGCGGCCGGTCGTAAAACTATAGCCAAATCATTTAAATTGTTCCAGCTATTTCTTCTCCATTTTGCAAGGTCTTTGGCATCCTTGGGTGACCATATACCAACACATGTTATATTTGGAGAAGAAAAAGCGGGAAGCGCACCCCGGGCTCCGAAGCAGCACAGCTGAGGATGCAACCGGGAACGCGTTTAGAAGAAGACTAAAATACACTTTCTTTTTTTGCTATTATTTGATACCTAATTTCAAATATTTGGTGCGTGGTCAGACATTCTGTCATCAGGATGTCTGGACCATTTTTGGCCACTGATTAGATTCCGAAACAACAGAAAGGGAAGACTTTAGCAAGGTATTAAAAAAAAAATAAGCTATCTCAGTTTAGTTTTTAATAATTACTTAATAGTACAAAAAGTATGTGTGGTTGGTACATACAACTAAAATCAATATAGTGAGAAAGAAAATACTTATATTATCATAAAAAAATAGGCCCAAAGAGAAAAAACTTACAAATTTACATAAAATGTAAAGCAAAACGAGCTTTATGAACGAAGAGTGCGCAATACATAAAACCATTATCAATTTCGTAAGGGAAAAAAATCACACGTGTAAATATAGGGAGACAAAAAGATAAATACTATGAACTTATAATTAAAAATGCCGCTTTGGCAATACAGAACATGAATAAAGAACCTAATTCCCGCAAAAAAAAAAAAAAATGTTTTACTCAAAAGTTACATACCTACTATCTATGAACCCCAATTATACGGCGATTTATCATGTAAAAACTTAAGAGTAAAAAAAACAGGCGATCTATAACATAAGTCATGTATAAACATAACGTGTAAGGATTACAAAATGAGCTGTATGAAAGACGAGTGAGCGATACCTTAAACTAAAATCAATTTCGTTATGATTTATATATAACTTGTAAAGATTACAAAATGAGCTGTATGAAGGACAGAACGTGAACAAAAAGAAACCCAATACCCGGAAAAACAATACTTGTTTTACAGAAAAGTTATATACCTATGAATTATAATTGTAAGGCGATTAATCATGTAAAAAAAACAAGATTAAAAAGAAAAAAGGCCATCTATGACTTTATACATGACGTGTAAAGATTACAAAATGAGCTGTATGAAAGACGAGTGAGCGATACCTAAAACTAAAATCAATTCCGTATGATTTATACATAACTTGAAAAGATTACAAAATGAGCTGTATGAAGAACACAACATGAACAAAAAGAACCCAATACCCGCAAAAACAATACTTGTTTAGTATAGTTATATTCCTATGAATTATAATGATAAGAAAAACTTACAAATTTACATAAAATGTAAAGCAAAACCGAGCTGTATGTACGAAGAGTGCGCGATACATAAAACTACTATCAATTTCGTAAGGGAAAAATCTCACGTGTAAATATAGGGAGAAAAAAAGATAAATACTATGAACTTATAATTAAAAATGCCGCTTTGGCAATACAGAACGTGAATAAAGAAGAACCTAATTCCCGCAAAAAAAATAATAATTGTTTTACACAAAAGTTATATACCTACTATCTATGAACCCCAATTATACGGCGATTTATCATGTAAAAACTTAAGAGTAAAAAAAACAGGCGATCTATAACATAAGTCATGTATAAACATAACGTGTAAGGATTACAAAATGAGCTGTATGAAAGACGAGTGAGCGATACCTTAAACTAAAATCAATTTCATTATGATTTATATATAACTTGTAAAGATTACAAAATAAGCTGTATGAAGGACAGAACGTGAACAAAAAGAAACCCAATACCCGGAAAAACAATACTTGTTTTACAGAAAAGTTATATAGCTATGAATTATAATTGTAAGGCGATTAATCATGTAAAAAAAACAAGATTAAAAAGAAAAAAGGCCATCTATGACTTTATACATGACGTGTAAAGATTACAAAATGAGCTGTATGAAAGACGAGTGAGCGATACCTAAAACTAAAATCAATTTCGTTATGATTTATACATAACTTGAAAAGATTACAAAATGAGCTGTATGAAGGACACAACATGAACAAAAAGAACCCAATACCCGCAAAAACAATACTTGTTTAGTATAGTTATATTCCTATGAATTATAATGATAAGAAAAACTTACAAATTTACATAAAATGTAAAGCAAAACCGAGCTGTATGTACGAAGAGTGCGCGATACATAAAACTACTATCAATTTCGTAAGGAAAAATCTCACGTGTAAATATAGGAAGAAAAAAAGATAAATACTATGAACTTATAATTAAAAATGCCGCTTTGGCAATACAGAACGTGAAAAAAAAGAACCTAATTCCAAAAAAAATGTTTTACAGAAAAGTTATATATATATACATTATAATTATAATATATACATTATGAAAAACCTTTTTTTCACGTCAACAAAAAAGTATGACGAAGCCGAAACGACTGGGTGCACTATCTTAATACCTAGTAATAAATGTACTTGCTTCTAGTGATAAATAAAGTTAAGCATTCCTAAAGGAAATCCAATTTCACAAAGAAAAACCTTATATTTAATAGACAACAAAAAAAAAGTTATACCTAGCAAACATATAGTTTATAACGGGCGATACGAAGCAAACTACTGGTCGTAAAAATATACTTATATACTATAAAAATAATGAGAGCTGGTTGTATGTAAAATGTCGGGTATGTGCGATACTGCGATATGGTGTGACTTTATGATAATACGATGGAACTGTGCTGGAGGTATTTATTACAAAAAGGTTACACTAGGAAAAAAAAGATCTTATGAACTAAGGGCTTTAAGGGGGTTGACTCTTTACTTCTTTAGGACCTTGGTCACCTCTAAAGGAAATCCAATTTCACAAAGAAAAAACTTATATTTAATAGTCAACAAAAAAAAAGTTATACCTAGCAAACATATAGTTTGTAACGGGCGATACGAAGCAAACTACTGGTCGTAAAAATATACTTATATACTATAAAAATAATGAGAGCTGGTTGTAAGGAATATCTTAATAAAAATGTACTCGATTGGGTATGTGCGATACTGCGATATGGTGTGACTTTATGGTAATACGATGGAACTGTGCTGGAGGTATTTATTACAAAATGGTTACACTAGGAAAAAAAAGATCTTATGAACTAAGGGCTTTAAGGGGGTTGACGGTTTACTTCTTGAGGACCTTGGTCACCTCTGCGAGGGGCGTGCTATACGTGCCTGGCTTCACCAGATTCACCAGCTGCTCGGCAATCTCCTGTCCCACTCGCACCTGAGCTTCTTTTGTGGATGCACCTGAAAATAAATGGACATGACCATTTTTTAAATAATTCTAGGTCAGTTTATTGTTTACAGTTTATAATAAGAACGTTAAGCTGTACTACGCATTTGCCAAAAGTGGCCGTTTTTCGCAAATGTACGTAGTAAAGCTTAACGTTCTCACTTTAAACTGTTAACAGTAGTTTATAAAATACTTTGAAAAGTTATCTAGAACTTGGTAGTAGCAAAATTTAAAATGACGTCTCCGTTTTCTTTGAAATGATTTATTTTAAATGGGGGCAGCACTGGACCCCGGAAAATTTAGGAACGGCCTTAATAAGGTAACAAAAAGTTTCGACATTTTTTAATATTTTTTGAAATGGCTGAAATATGATATTTTTTACGTTTTTAACCCCCAGATTTCCGCCAAAAATTTCGAAATAAAGCTGAAACAGAGACCTTCGTTTGTTTCTCTTACTCGATCAAGAAAGATATTTTATCCTTATAAGTAGGTACTTTAGTTTTTTAGTTTCTTGAAAGTTTCCAAGTGTGAACGTTTGGGAGTGAGTTCCGTTTCAAGCTAAAATGTCTCAACGGATTGAAATGAAATGGGCCATGTAGATAGCGTTTTATTTGAATTAACACAGGCTATTGTGATCCCAGAAAAAGATGGAGGTTATGGTAGTAACTTAAACGTAAGAAAGTCCTAACTTACCTAAATGGGGAGTAGCGACCACAGCTGGATGTTGGATGAGTTCCAGGGTCAGGGGGTCTGTGGGGGGCTCCTGCTCAAACACGTCGAGTGCCGCACCACCAACCTGAAGGTATGGTCCATTTGAAATATTATAGATATATGTAAAACATTACAGTCCATGATTACAAATTAAGGCCGAAAGCCCATCCCTGCGCAAGTACCTGCAATAGGTACCTACTAAGTTTTTAATAAATCATGGTTATTTTTACAAATCAAATACTGTGAAAAATCTTGAAACATAAAGTTCTCACTTCTCTAAAATACCAGGACCACTCTGTTCCACAATTTTAGAGTAACTAAAGGCATTTTTCTTTTATTAAATTAATAAACTACCTGTCCAGAGTTAAGTGCATCTATTAAGTCTTTTTCGTTGATGAGACCTCCTCTTCCGACGTTGATGATTTTGACGCCCTTGCGGCATTTTTTCAGGACGTCAGCGCATATCATATCTGTAGAAGAAAATGTTTACATGGTAAAATGCCAACGTACTAATAGAAATATTTTTTATTTACTAATAACATATTTATATGATTTTCGTCATTTCTTAGCTCAACTTTTACGACCAGCGTGATTAGAGAAGCAGGGCCTGATCAACTATGTCGGGGCCCCTAGGCAATGCTAGGCTGGAGGCCTTCACGGCCAGATTTACCATCTTTGGGGGCCCTAGGCGCATCACCAGCCCTATCTTGATCAGTCTAGAGCGGGGGAGTGCCTCCTAAAAAATTAAAATAAAATAAGGATAAACTATCGCCAAAAATTAATCGAGACTCGTCTATGCCTTTGGGCCCCTAGTCGATGTGGGGCCCCTAGTCGATGTGGGGCCCCTAAGCAGTTGCCTACTCTACCTAATGGTTAATCTGGCCCTGAAAAGAGGCACAGGTACATTCGACGCTTTTTTCTTTTTTACACCATAAAATAATGAAAACGAAGAAAGGAAATATTACAATCAAAAGTGCCACGTGTGTTTTATAATTGCTCGTAAATACGAATAAAACAAATTTTCAGCCTGATATGTCCCGTTCAAATTAAGGAAAGGTTAGGAGTAAGTTCCTACCAAGACATTAAAAAGATGGCAGAGAGAAGAGAGGAATGGCCACCTAACTCCACCGACAAGAGCAAGCTCTTAAAGAAGATGTCCCGTTCAAAATTTTGAATTATTTTTTAAAGTTCCGGTAAGAATTTATATTTAAACAACAAGTGCCTATTCGTTTTCCTCTTACAGTGTACCTATAGATAAATAAACAGTAGATTTATTGATAACGCCTGCTAGAGACAGTAATCAAGCAGGGCATTGATAAGCCATACAAAACATGTTTTCCAAGTATTTTGATAAAATCCAAAATTATCACGCTATCTCGATTTGCAACAGTTATCTTATTTATCGAAATTAAAATATCGCAGAAGACAGGGATGTGTGGAAAGATAAGGGAGGCCGTTGCCCAGCAGTGGGACACAAGACCTACAGGCAAGTAGGGTAAATAATAAAAAAACGCTTATATTTAAGCAAATGCTTATATTTTTTGCTTAGAGAAATTCGGATCATCTTATCGGTCAATTCAAGTTGTATGGGAGGTCAAAAAATATTTTAATATTTTTACATAATGGTTGCATATCACGACGCAAGATTCCAATAATTTGAGTAACCTGAGATATTATATATTCCATTCAGCTTCATCATCAGACCCTAGATGTCTAAGATCAAAGTAAATACTAAACAAGACAAATAAAACAAGCCCAAATAGGTTTGAGTTAACCCCCCAAAAATGCAACAAAAATTAAAACAAGAACTAAGAAACATTGGAAGTTGATGTAATTTCCAATGTTTGGTAGTTTTTGTTTTCATCATTTAGTTCTTTTGTTTAGTCTCCACTGCAGTAGCACGACCCTCTCTGTACTACTCTAGTACCTCTCTGTACTACCAGAGTAGTACAGAGAGGGTCGTGCTACTGCAAAAGAACTAAATGATGAAAACAAAAACTAACAAACATAGGCCAAATCCTCTGACTGCTCTGGGGCTCTGGGCCCAGAGCAGTCAGAGGATTTGGCCTACACTCTCTATACGCTGGCCAGATGGGTTGGAGAGGTCTCATTGATATTTATAAGTTTTGTTTAGCTCGTGTTACCTAAGTCGCCTTCTCGACATCCACGAAAAGAGTTGGAGTGGTCCTTTTCTACTCCGCCAGGAACCACACGGCACGGAACTTACATAAAAGTTCGTAAAAATATGTATAAAATATAATACATACTTCTCGTAGATTCGATCAAAGGGGTGTGCAGGGTTATGTAGTCTGCCAACGGCCAGATTTTGTCGAGTGCCATCATCTCTGCGATTGGATCTTCTGGAACGAACGGGTCGTAGCCCAGGATCTGAAAAAATAATTTGATATTACGTGTCAGGGTCTACACAGTCTGTCTACAGAAACAATTTAGCAATAATGGGTAACCAACCATCAGGTCTTTTTTAGTCTCCACTTCAGGAGCACGACCCTCTCTGTGGAAATGTTTTTAGCCCATCAGCGTCAGGTATATTATCAAAAAATATCTTTAACGATTTTTTTTCTCTGACTAACAAATAATGACGAACGAAACATTTAAATTTCGCACGACGTTACAATTTCGTATGATATTTTTTGGTTTACAGGACAGTGACGTCACAAGTACTCCAGAATTTCTGTATATGTATTTAATAATTTTTACTAATTTGATATGGATCCATTTCTTATTTGATAATATAACTGACGGATTAATTAGAATAAAACTTTTCTGGTCTGGTCTATGGTCCAGAGCACGGAAGAAGATGATGAAATTCTGTAGGGGGTAAATGAGACGAATATAATTTTTAGGTTCGAATATGTACCCAATCAACCCGGTGTTACCACAGGGTAATACCGGGTTGATTGAGTACATCCTGTCTGACAGAAGACAGGGTGAGAAACTAACACATTCGTGGAAGTTTTAAAATCAGACCTATCGAAGAGAAACTCTCCGAAACACGTCTCACGGACACGTCATGAGAAGGCCTGAAAATCACATGACCAGAAAAGTGTTAAACATAGATACCGGTCCAAGAAAGCCCCTACAAACTTGGATGTCTGTCATCAATAAAGATACAAAGAAAGCCCAAATAAACGATACGACGACCCAAAACCGAACAGTTTGGCGAAGAGTGACGAGGAGAGCCGACTCCAACTGAAATGGGACAAGGCGAGGCAAAGAGAGAGAGAGAGAGAGAGGATATGTACCCAATCAACAAGGGGTTGCTGCGATATAAGTACCTTTGTGCGGAAAAGAGATCTATCAAATCTGTTGCGTAATAAAACACTACCTTCATTGCAAATTGCTTGAATAACCTATGCTAAATATTGTATGTTATATTTTTATTCCCTTGGCCTTGATTTAATTCAACGAATCAAGCTAAATAAAAATACTTAAGTCGCAAGTGCTAAATCAAAACATACATGTTCTCAATAAACTTAATTCGCTTTTTGCGTTTGTCTGTTAATTCGTTCGCTGACTACTTCACATAAAAGCGTTCGCTTTGCCATTATCAAAGAAACATTAGCTGATAAAATAAAAATGTTTTAATTTTATGTCAAGCGTTACCATGGTGAAATCTCCTGCTGTACAACCGACAAATGATCACCAGAATAGTGGTATATCAGGTATTTTATTGGTAACTGCAACTGCTCTAGGCCAGAAATGTTAGTTTTCAAGTTCCTAGATAAATTTAAAGACAGAAAGAAATATGTATTCATTGACTAGGCTTGTAAAATTCTGTGCAAGCACTGTGTTTTGTAAGCGAATATTGTCGAAGTTATTTGATTTATTATATTAAGTTATTGTAAGCCATCTAACTTCTATTTTTGGTACCAGCTGAGGTTCCTACACCATAGCACGAAGCTGAGCTGACCGCCTTTTCGGCATTCACTAGGTGTCTAGTAAGTAAGTAATATTGTGTAAATTGCTTGCGAATAGATTTTGTTTCTTTTTTCTTTCCTGGACCTGAAATGTCATGTAAGGTTGTGGGACCTCGACCTGTCTCGGCGCTATAGGCGAGTTCCCACATAGAAGATAGTTAGTAGTAGACTAGTAGAGTAGGAGATACATGTGGAAGATATAGACACAACCATGGATTATATTAAATTTATTACTAAGCTTTGAATAATATTTATAAACGTACAGCAGATAAGATCAAGTGATCAGCGTAAGAGATGATAGTGGAATGAGTCAAAATCAGAAGGGGGGAAACCAAGAGGAGTGAGTAAATAATATGAAAATGGAATGAAAGGAAATTTGAAATGAAAAACGGACAGGGTGATGAAGAAATGAGGTTAGGAAAGATGCAGCATGTGCATGCAGGTAGCATGCAGCATCGTTACAAGGTGTGAATGCATTATCGTACCTTCATGCCAAAGCCATTCATCCGAGCGGCGACCTCCCTGCCGACCCTGCCGAGACCAATTATCGCCATGTTTTTGTGGTACAGCTCGGTGCCGGTGAACTTGGAGCGGTCCCAGCGACCCTCCTTCATGCTGGCCGCGGCCGGCACCACGTGGCGAGCTAAGACCATGGCCAGTGAGCAAGTCAACTCACAAGCGCTCATGGCGTTGGCTCCTGGTGCACTGAAAACAATGAGTTCATGTGTCAATCATACTTCATCGACAAGAGTTAGTTAAATAAATAAATCTTAAATACTGGGTCTAAAAAAATTTACTGAAACCATTTTAAAGCATAATTAAAATAAAAGAACACATATAGAAATATGAAAAATAGTTTTGGCCTCTTATACAAGTCGAATGGTCAGCAAACCAGAGTTTGTATAGAAAACAAAAATATATTTTTCATATTACGAGATGTGTTCCTTGGGGAAAGTTGTTCAGTATTATGGACTGAATTTTCCCTTAAAATAGTTTCAATCTATTTTATTAGACATTATATAGACAGATATTATAGTGTCAATGTCAACTTTAGTTGAAATGTCTAGTAAGTAGTTCTTTTTTAATACGTCATAAATCGTAAAATGTTACTTGCTGCTACGGAACCCTTCACGGGCGAGTCCGACTCGCACTTGGCCGCTTTTTTTTACATATCAAGGAGAAAATCAATCAATCTATTCATTTTATTTCAGGCAATAAAAGTTAACATGAAATAAAAATTCAAAGGCCCATATCAATATATACATACATATAATACATACATACTATCACGCCTGTTTCCCACAGGGGTAGGCAGAGACTATGGACCTCCACTTGCTACGATCTTGACAGACCTCTTTCGCTTCATCTACACTCATCAACCTCTTCATACATGCCCTTCGGTTACGTGTACTTCTTACCTCTCCTATCAATATATACCTTAACCTAAAATACATACAACTTAAAATCTACGACACCCGTTGAAATTTTCTGTTGCGGACTTGGTGCAAGCTATTGACATTAAATCCTGGAAATGTTCATCAGTATTTTCAATATTATTAAAAATCAATTAAAACAAATGGGAGTTCTATTATTTCTACCAATGACCTTATTTCTACTGTAGGTACTCATTGGTAGGTACCAATATGAGTAAAGTTATCATATAGAACAAACTGTGTCAACAATAATATACGTCAAACAACTCTGATAACAATGTATTGAACTGCACAACTGCACTGACGTACATCCATTCATGTTGTCTTTTAAAAAATAGTGAAAATTAAATAGACTGTTTGTTTGACCGTCATGGTATATTAAGATATGGTATTCTTTTTCCGCGATAGCCCAAAACTACGCACGAATGTCACAAAAAGTGTTCACTGATTGTTCTTTTCAGTAAATTTAAAGCGAGATGAGTTCACAGCTCGCAATACTGTGGTATTTTTGAAAAATCACTAAATAAACTACTACAGTTTATTTCTCAAAAATTTTACATAAGATTCTTAAGGCTTCTAAGGTATGTTTGTGATATTTTTCTATCGAGCCAAAAATACTCATTCATGTTTTAGATATTGTGGGTGTCTGTAGAAAAGCCTTAAGATTCCTATGTAAAATGTTTGAGAAATAAACTGTAGTAGTTTAATTACAGTGATCTTTCAAAAACACGCACAGTATTGCGAGCTGTGAACTCACCTAGCCTTAAGGACTTTCGCAATTAGTTTATAAATATAAAATACCTAACTTGTCTAATACGTTTATAAAATTAATAAATAAATTTTTAGTAAATTTATTTATTAAATTATAAGTTCACGATTGGTGGTTCCGGGAGCCGTGCCGTACCTTACGGTGGTAACTAACCATCATCAATAATAACAAAATTATAAATTATAAAAATAAGACTAAGTTAGGATTTATCAATGTAATTCGATTCTTACTTGATGACACCAATGCCTTTCTGGCCAGCGGCGGTCACGTCGATGTTGTCGACGCCGGCGCCGGCGCGGCCCACCACCTTCAGCTTGGAGCCAGCGTCCAGCACCTCCTTAGTGACCTGCGACGCTGATCGTACCACCAGGGCGTCATAGTTCTGAGCAAACAAAAAAAAAATAATACAAAATCAATTTAATATAATAATATTCTGGTCCTCAGCAGCAGAAGCATTGAAAGTTACCCTAACAACTGAATATTTGACTATTCGTATATAAAGTATAAAAACCACTTTAAATAAAAATTAATTCATACAGTACCAAGCGTCATTGAAAGCCCGTATTAAGTCCATTGAATAAAATGTCTTTACTAGTATATCACCATGGGTATCTATCACTAACATTGACATAGTAACAGAGTTACATCAGCTTGGCTCACCTACTGATAAGATTGCTAGGTCTTGTTTCCAATTTAATTCAATTATGTTATAACCAGTAAAAAAGGAGGTACCTACGACACTTAAATGCCTAAGACTCCAGGGGGGTTACTCCATAAAATAATAGGAATGTCGTCCGTTAGAGACGTCCTATTTCTATGTCAATCCAAATTAGACTTTATCATAATGTGTTAACGCTCAATTTTGCTTGACACTGAAACGCGGATACGTACGTCTACGCAGGAGATCCTTAGTGCCCCAGATACACAGGGTGATTTTATATTTATTTACTTGCATGTATTAAAAACTAGCTGATGACCGCGGCGTTGATCACGTGGTAAAATTTTTGACAATCCCACACCTCACATTTTCACATTTTCCTGGGATAATAAGTATTGTCCAGGTAAATAAGCTAACATGCCAAATTTCATTCCAATCCGTTCAGCCGTTTTGGCGTGAAAGCGGAACAAACAGTCATACATCTATACAAACTATAATACAGCAAATTAAAAGAAACAGGTTCTTTGTGCCCTCGTGAATAGAATTAGAAAAGAAGGTAAATTCGATAGAAAAGAAAAGGTAAGCAGAATTTGTAAAAGTCAAAGAAAACGAAAGTAGTTCGGGGAAAAAGGAAGGTTATTTTTAAGTAATACCTTCCAACTGTTCAAAAAAAAATGTTGCTGACGGTTTGGGTTCCATTTATCCGTTGGGAATTAATATAAAATAACATTTATTAAGAGTCCCCTTACCAGAGACTGAATGAGAGTTTTCCATACAAACGTAGTCTACGTTTTATTTTGAAACGACATGTCAGATTTCGGTAAAAGTTTATAACTTTAAAGGAATTGCATATATCTAGGGTTATAATTGCTTTTCAAAGTCAAAATATGAACTTGAAAGAGAACATAGTGTATTATATAATTTTTGACCATCAGTATGGAAACCTTTAGCACCCTTATATTTTCTTTCAAGTTCATATTTTGACTGTGAAAACCAATTATAACTAGACATATGCAATTTCGTTAAAGTTCAAATTTTTTACCGGAATCTGACATGTCGTTTCAAAATAAAACGTAGACTACGTTTGTATGGGAAAGTCTATAGGGTAAGGGGATTCTTAAGTGTTAAAAAATTGTAATATCGCAGCCTAGTTAAGTATTTTATTTTGTTTATTACTATACAAATTTTTTTAGGAATAAACAAAGTTAATTAAAATAAAAAGAACAAAAAATACTTATATATGAATTATAATGTTTGTCGTTTTTTGTATTAGTTTTAGATGTAATTTATTGCTGTTAGTTTCTATCATGTAGGTATAGATGGTTTCATAATAAAAAATGTTCTTACGGGTATTTCTTTTAGAAGCTCCTCCTTGGTAATCTTTGGCTTGTTGGTGACAGCGATTCCATGTGATTCGAGCACTTCCGTGCAGTTGGCACCAACCCCGTCAGCCACCAACACTTTCTTTATGTCCAGGGCCATTCCCACTCTGTTGAAAATAAAAATAAAAATGTTAAGACTATCCATTATAAAGATTAGGTACTAGCTGTGGTACTAGTTACTATCCCTTGTGGTTTTTTCTCCGCTAAAGAATAGGAGCAGTCTGCCTCGTCACGAGAGGTGACAACATCTCGTACTACTACTTCATTACCAAGGCGGCGGCTGGTTGTAAAAATATTCGCACATATGTATTCCCAGGTCGCATGAATAGAAGTCAGGGTAAAAAGCAGTGAAAAGTTTAAAAGGGGAAAGGAAAATACCTACATAGGTAAATAAAGTTACAAAGAAGGTGATGATCGTCAACTGAAACTGAGCGTGATGGCTCAGTTTCATGCACAGTTCAGAAAGATTAAGAGTAGAATTTGAGAAATATAACCACAGTAACGACAAATTAAGACAGACTTCATTTTCATTAAAGCATTTTTTCTGACTACCCCCAAAATCAACTGAATTTGAGTCATAAACATGCTTGTTCGACTCTAAAGGTTAACCGCCATATTCATATGAAATCTGCATTTATATTTTATAATGCTTCTGATGTAAGGAGTACTGCCGCCAGGTAGGAAGTAAATTAACATTCGATTACTCGCCAAATGCGTATAAAAACGCAATGAAATATTGTCTGACTTATATGTGATTAAATCATTGACCATACCATCGATTTAGAATTTATTTCCGAACTACCCCCATACAAAAAAAAGGACGCTTACTAGAAACACAAGGTAAAATAAGGAGAAAAGCATAAATATCATAAATACATGGTTATTTTACGAATATAAACCCATCAACATAATAAAAATATGTAGTCAGAGCTTACTTTTACAATTTCTTAAACTACCGCTATTTCACCACCACGTGCTAATTTGAACCTAATTTATTCCTGTTTCGGGTGTCTAGTTTACTTCCAGACAATTTGCAGTCGGCTTCTGCAAAAGGTTTGCTAAACACGATAGATCGCGGCCTAATAGGTACTAGCGTAATTCACGATCCGATATAAAAATACCAACGAAAAAAATTACGAAATGCACGCCTGTGTAAGCGATCTAATCATTAAAATCATTAAGAAATGCTATCATGAGACCACGAGGCAATTGAGTCTACACCTACCGGCAAACCGGCCATTAAAATCAAACGCGTCACTAACATACTACATGACCATGAACTGCAGTCATTGCCATTAACGTGTTTTTGTTCGCAAATAATACAAAATAATTGCTAAAACCATCAAAGGAAACCTACTTGATAAATTAGAATGAGTACTTACAATTGTCGTGCTGTTGTCAGGATGGTGTGTGCACGAGGATGCCGCCACTGAGAATGACGCCGCAGATGGCGCGTCGTTTCTGATATACTACTGAACCGGCTATAAGACCCATAACACACATACGGCCTGTGCCAATGACCTAGACATTTCGTCATCATATAACATCGTCATGTTTATCTATATCACTTTCGATGGAATAGAGTGGTTTGTTTGTATGTTTATGATGAACGGCGATGCCATTTATCCTTATTTGTTTGCAATTATCATTATGTTTAAGTACTTTAAATTGTAATTTTTTTTTAATGAGTCTACCATACCAGTCTAAGAACTAAGTAAAACAGTGTATCAGCTACTCGTACTTCCTTTGAGGCCTCTATCTACCACGCAAGGAATAACGGTATTTGAGGTATTTCTTTTATCATTCATATTAAAAACATACAATACAATGAACGTTTCAGAGCTGAGAGTCGTCATTATTTGCATCACTTTATCGGTGAGAAGGTCAAACGGCAAATGATAAACACTGACTGGCCTGCATATTCATTAACCTGCTGTTAATTTTACTCTTTGTTTTTTTACGATGTTTAGTTTAATGGCAGGCTGTTTGAACTCTGAGTATTTTGTCATCATTATTAATTTATTAAACGTATTTCACACAGAATATCTAGAACATCATAACTTAGGTCAAAATAACATTATTGAAACTAAAATTAAACTGACTATATCATCATTTTGAATCTTTCACCGTTAACTATACTATATACCGTTTGATTGTAAACACTGATAGTTTATAAACAATGACGCGAAATTATAAACTGTCGATAAATTATGAACTGTACCGTAGGTGTACTGATACTCATACTTTATAATCCATCCATCAACATCATCCAAGCGTATTCCCGGTATACAAAGTGGAAGGGACATACCCGTAATAAATCGAACCACGAGTTATACTAGATCAATAAAGTATAATGAAATTAAAATAACAGCCAAAAACCAAAACAAAATTCGCCATTCCCATACAAATCGCCCGGGCGGCTGCCCGACATTTGTATGGAAATGCCGATTTTTTTTTTTGTTGGAACGTGGAAGGGACATCCCTTCCACGTTGTATAGCATCCTCAGCCAGCAGTAACGCTTCAGAGCCCGGGCACTGGTATGACTCTCCATTGATTCAGAGTAACATATATACCTACTACTACTACAAACGAAACAATTTATCTGTACACACGTCGATGTGTGAGTTTTATACTTAGGGTCGCACCGCAGAATTATTTTAATACTTACCTACTAACGAGTTCGACATATTTACGATTATATTTTTCCATACCGGAAGATTTGCGAACACGATGACGTAAAAAATATTCTGTTTTATATGTATTAAATGTTACAGAAAAGTCGGAAACAGCTACATAATATCACTTCACAAATATTTTTCATTATATCCATTGTCCATTTCACCATTAGTTCACTTTACTGATTATTATTGAGTCATTTATAATGTAACGCACTAATTTCACTAATTCACTATTGTAATATAGTAATTTGCATATTCGGCGCAAAACTAGTTATACGGTAATTATATGAATAAATTCAATAAAAATAAACAAATGTTTATCACGCTTATACGAACAGCATGTCAAGTTGTCATTGTCAACAATGGCATTTAGCACGATAACCCGCGGAAATCTAATTGGCATCAGCGTGTATGTGATTACCTGTGAGCGAGGAGCCTATGTAACATTACCGGATTGCTTATTAGCAATCCGGTAATGTGTATCTCCCGCCAATGCGAGAGAGCGAGAAGGGTATATATATTAAGATGGTTGCTGGGTAATAACGTGAAATTATATTGTTGCTTTGCTTACCTGTTTTCATCATTTGGAAATGTATGAAATATAAGTTCTTTAGAGTATTGGGTGGATAAACAATTATTATACGCGCACCTTCTCACCATGATGGTTACTATTGGTTGACAGTTCTCAAGACAACACACGTCGCGTATTGCGTGCGGCTAGTAATTAAACCCTGGTTTGGAGCCGTCAAAGCTCACAAAGTGCGGGGGAGAGGTGCCGGGACGCCAATTTGTGGGAGACGCTGTGAGATACCATTCTGTTTGACTCTTATGTATTCTGTGGCCCGGGGTCCGCTACCTAACCTAGGTGAATTGGCGAGGTTACTGGTTTATTACACAGAGCGACTGCCATAACCTAGACCAGAACCCATCCTAGGATATGTTTAAACAAACGCTAGATGGCATTTGGGACCCACAGCTTTACGTGCCTTCCAAAGCACGGAATCATCTCTCTTTTCGGATAATCAGGTGATTCAAGCCTGAAATATCCTAATCAGCTTCCCAGTGGCCAGTGTCATTCCTGATCAAAAAAGACTGGTGTTAATAATAGAGGGGGGGAGGGTGTAAATAGGAGTCTAGAGTTTAGAATTTTTTTCCGAGAGGCAGCAAAATATAATTAAATATGCCGTTTTATTTTTTGAAAGCTAGATACGCACCTTGTTGACATATTTGAACGCTTTTTTCTTTACTTGAAACATATTAAGTGCATAAGCAGTCACCCTTATTTACTAATTTGGAAAAGACATGTGAGATTTGGACTCGAACCATACTCAATGGACTTGTTTATAGAGATTTTCCCATAGTGATCGAATCAAAAACATCATTATCGTGTCTTTATAGGTCTTTTTTTGAATATGTGTATCGGCCCTAAAATATCAGTATGTCGTGTTATATTCCTACACCAAGGACAAGTAAGAGCATTCAAAATGGCGCTCAATTATATCTACCCTCAATATTTAATTCAAAATCGTTGGACCATATAATTTATTCCCTGTTTCGGGTTTCTGGATTACTTTCAAGTCTAGACAACTTTGCAACCGGTTTCTGCAACGGGTTTGCCAAACACGGGGATTGAGACTTAATACTAGCAGCATTAACGAACCGATATCAAAAATACGAGAAAATTAACGAAATACCTCCATGTCTGGTATTAATTAATTTAGAAATCTAATCTGTGAGCGTAAAAATAAAACGGATATTACCGTGTGGTTTAGGGTTAGACTAGGACCACTCCATCTCTTCCTGTGGATGTCGTAAAAGGCGACTAAAGGATTAAGCACAAACATCCCGTGCCACAATTGCATTCCCAAGGAGGGTTAATTTCGGGCAGGCGGCAGGTCGTAAAACTATAGCCAAATCTTTAAACTTTTCCGGCTATTTGTTCTCCAACGCATGGTCTTTGGCATCCTTTGATGACCATTGACATGGAGAAGAGGAAGCGGGAAAGCGAACCCCGGGCTCCGAAGCAGCACAGCTGAGGATGCAACCGGTAACGCGCTTGGATGAAGAAGACAATTTCTTACTTATTAACGACGCGAAATACTTGCAATTTTTAAACAAACGGCATGTGTACTGAAAAATGTTTTTGGCCAATCAGGTAGGCTATTAAAAAAAATATTACATTTTTTTTTCTTTTTTATGTCTACTACGAATAATTAGTGCATTAAAATTACGCATGATGTCACGGTAGCTGAATAAATGCAATCTGTTACCATTTGAACTACGTCAGGGTCAAGTCAAGATGTATGAGCATACAAAATGCCACACCTTTCAATCTACCCTCATATTTCATTTGGAATCGCTGGACCATTGCAATGTATAATAAATCTAATTCCCTATGGAATTACGGTGACGGTATGCTATAAGCCGATACTTGAATAGACGGATAAAATTAAGTGAATGATCATAAGGATATATTACTTTTGTAGGTTATGAGTTTTTTCCTAAATTTTTCCATAAAAATGTAGTCTAGCTTTTATTTTGAAATACGTGTCAGATTTTGTCAATATCTTGTAAATTTAAAGATATTGTTATGATATTATTTCTACTGGCCGCCAGTATATAACTGGTTTTCGACATTCAAAATATGAACTTGAAAGAAAATATCAAGGTTTGAAAGAAAGTTCAATACTGATGGAAGAATACTTGTATGATACACTATATTCTATTTAAAATTTATATTTTGACTTTTGGTACGGGTCCTTGTCCATACAAAATACAATTTTATGGTCCCATGCGGAAGAAAGGATGAAACTTGGCATGAATGTAGCTTCCATATATTTGCTTAAATGTCGATATGGAAACACGCTGAGAAATGGTTGTTTCTCCCCTCCACTCCCCCTTTTATCTCCCTCATACTGGTTATCTTCATTTTCCACAAAAACGGTAGCACTAAGGAGTTTACTTTTTAAGAACCAAATCATTTATAAAATACCTAAAAAACGATACTAAATTTATAGTGGTAGGTAAGTTTAATATTTTTTTTAAATACAGCCATCAACATATTAAAAAATTACAAAAATAAGTACACTTTTTTCAGTCTTGCTCCATTTATAGTAAAATTACAAGAGTTGTGATAAAATGGGCTAAAGAGCCTAAATACCTTATACATTGAGCTACAAAATGACAACTCATTCATTATAGTAGAGGCAGTGGTTTCTGAGTTACAGCTCACTGCGTCTTACTCCATGAAACAAGTACTACCCGTTCACGCTAAGTTTGCCGCTGACGGTAAGGAGCGCGCATACTACGTACCAGCAAACTTAGTATGCGCCTTCCTTTGAAGTAACTACTACCCGTCAGCTTAGCGCTAACGGGTAGTAGTTACTTGTCTCGTGGAGTAAATAACATGCATACATACATACTGGTCAAAACCATAACCCTCCTTTTTGCATCGCCGTAGTCGGGTAAAAAGAGTTCTTTTTTCCGCTTTTACAATATGTTGATCAGGACCAACGGCTTAACGTACCTTCCGAAGCACGTAAGCTGACATTTATTGGTAAATGTATCGTCATTCAAGCAACATATTGAAACTACCAGTCAAGTCCATTGAAAATTATATACATATTTATTTTAACTAAGATCGCAGGAATCTCTCCACACTTACAGGGAATCCTTGACTTTTCGTCAGCGGTTACGCTACAGAGCCTAAGGCCCGCTACCTTACCTAGATGATTTGACGAGGTTACTGGTTATAGGTACAAACGCTAGATGCGTTCAGGACTAGCAGCTTCACGTGCCTTTCGAAGCACGGAATCATATTTTTGCAGATAATCAGGTGATTCAAGCCTGCAATATCCTAACCAGACTGGAAACACTTGTTTTGTTGTTTGAAGCAGAATCAAAACCCAAGGTAAGTAAGCTTATCTGCAACCAGATAACGGACAAATTAATACCTATACGAGTATTTTTCCTTTTTATAAAAAAAAAAAATTATATTCGGTTTCTTTTTCGGTGCCCAAATTTTACAGTAAACAAATTCCAAGCTTCCCTACGAAATATTATGTAACCAAATGAGGCAACATTATTAACATCCCATGCGTCATACGAAGTCAACATGTTATTTTGCAATAAATTTTAATTAGCACGTAATCTGGTCGAGAGCAGCATAGTACCGAAATGGGTGGCTTAAAAGAAAATATGCCTTAGCAGTGGGCGGGAAAAAGGCTGGGATGATAATAATTAAATGTAAGTAAGAGGAAATGTGCAAGACAAAGAAAGGAAGAACAAAAACGATGGATATCTTAATACTAACTTTATTATCACACTTAAGAAAGATATAAAACATATCACGATGGCACTAGCGATCAGTGCTTCAGCAATCCAAGACATCGTTGGTGATGGAACTAAATATTACGACTTCGCTTATCCCTACCTATTAGATGATTTCAGAATAAATAAACAGAATGAGTATAATTTTGATGACATTTTAAATCATTTTACGCTAAATATAAATATCGAATTTGAAACACTTTAAATTCCCTGTAATAGGGAAAGCGGATATTATCTTAATACTTTAAAAACAGTTGAAGAAATTTTGACTCGAAATTAATTAGAAACCTACTAAAATTATTAAGAAGCAAAGGGTATTGTGAAACTTTGGCGAATATGATGTGGCTTCATGGCGGGACCATCACTCGACTGGGCATTCTGTCGGCGTCGAATCCCGAATTTATTACAATATATGAGTAGTATTAATTACATACTAATATTTACATGTACGTCAACACGTCCAAAAGTAGGACGTCATATCAAAAATAAACTACAAAATACATTGTTGTTAAAATGACAGCTATGGTACTACTGAAAATCTCGGAAAGGTATAAAATTATACAATATCTAGTACTACACTACACAGTTTGGAGAGTAAATTGACTAAAGAATAATGAGCATCTTCACCGAACATCGCAACAGGCATGTTTTAAAGAATATCATTTATTTAGAGTTTCCTTGGGTGGGACCATTCCTGATTTAGGTTCAGTAAAAGTTCTTTTTATTTCACTTTCAAAGGACCTCGTCAAATCTGCTGCGTAGGATCAGCGATAACCCAAAACCACAGAACGTACCTACTTCTATCGCGTCACAGTCTGTCTTGTGACAGAAGTATAAAAAGAATAAAACTAATTTTTCGGCAAAGAATCTTGGCTAACTGCTGGAAGTGGTATCTGAGACCACGTAGCCCGAGGCCTATTTCGAAATACTGTAGTTCCAATGAAACGGTATGATTCATACCGTTTCATTGAAATTACAGTATTTCGAAATAGGCCTCGGGCGCCGCGGTAGTACATCATACCGTATGATGTCCCTTGTGCCTGTGGCATGTTCAGCGAGACGTCACTGACTTTTAACCAGTACGAGTAGGCTAGACGGGCTTAAACTATTTGGGGGCGCCCCGGGCGGGTCGCACGGGCCGGGCTCCGATGCCGCCCGCGGCGCGTCTTCGTGCTATGAGGGCATCCAGGCCGCGCAGCGGGGGCGCCGCCGTGGTCTCCGAGGGCTGCGCCTCCGTCTCTGTCTCGCTTTTTTCTGCGCTCGTGCTCTCTTCTGTTGTCTCTGTTGAGGACTTCTTAGCGGGTTCTGTTGCCGCCTGGAAAATATTTGAAATTCTTAAAGTATTACCAACAAAAGCCAGGCTTTGAAGAAGTTGGAAATATAGATCGTTTGAACGAGCTGAAAATCAGTTTAGTGCATAGCAAATATTGCTCTTAAATCATAAACCACCTCATCGTCGTCATATTGGTATTAACCACTCTAGTCAACCACTCGGCAAGTTGAAAAATGTGGTAGTATCTCAGTGGGTGAAATATGAGATGGTAAGGGAGGGTATTTATTTTCCCACCATGCTAACCTAGTGCTTAAGGCTTCAAAGTACAGATACATACCTCAGTGGTAGCCAGCTTCCTCTTGATGAGAGGGTTAGGGCGGCGAGGTGGCGGAGTCGGCGTGGCCCGTGGTTTCGGAGAAGGCGCGACTTGGAGTCGGTTGCGGATCCTCACACCTCCGCGGGCGGGCCCCTCAGGAGCGGGGGTGGGGGATGATCCCTGATCAACATAAAATAATATACAGCGTGTAATTGACATATGCGTAATAAATCGAACCAGGGTTGCTACACACTTTTTGGGCAGGCATTGTCGTTTCTTGTCGAACAACAAAGCAAATTTTTATTTTAATGTCTTTATACTTAACTACCTATAGTGATTTTTCTTTTCTCCCAGAGCAGAAAGAAGATGGTCTTAAATTTAAAACTGCGACGGGTTCAGTCCGTCTCTTTCACACTACGAGCGACAGAGACGGACTACAGCCGTCGCAGGCGTCCGCTGGACGTAGTTTCAAGCCCTACCGCTTGAAACTCTAATACATAAAAAAATCAAAATTGTGTATTTTTATGTATAGCCTCAAGTTAGCGCGTTCATGGTAGCATCTGGTAGCAGTGCTGCTTCGAAGACCGGGGTTTTGACACCTGCTTTTTCTTCTTTATAAAAGATATACTCGTACATGTCAAGGTCACCCAAGTACAGTGGCGTAGCTAACATGCAATCGGTGGCATCTGGCACCCGGTGCGGTGATACAATATCCGTAAATAAATATAAATATAACGGACAAACTACACAGCTTGAGCTAGCCCCAAAGTTAGAATTAGAATTAGAAAGTACTTTATTACCAAAAAGAAATATCACAACAAATAAATAGAAATTATAAACGCAAATGAAATTGTAAGAGAGTTACGTACAGGAGTAAGATAAGATTAAACGACAATAGACGTGTATAATTTATGATATTTTTCAAAACAAGAAACCGACTTCAATACCAGTGAAGTGACAGTCACAGAATAGCTAAATACGCAACAATTGTATACTTACTTACGACGTATTTTTCAGTTATTTTCGATTATAAACCAAACTACTTAATCAATTTTAATAAAATTTGTATGGGACCACCTGAAAAGTTTACACTATCAAAGAAATTTTTTTTTTTTAATTAATTAAAAAAATAAATTTTAATTATTTTTTTTTCCAGGCGTCTGAAAAATCGGGGAACATACATTAAAAAAATCATAAAAGATTCCGACGAATTGATAACCTTCTCCTTTTTTTGAAGTCGGTTAAAAAGTGCCTGCGTAAACCTAATTACTGAATAAATATTTGATTCATTTATTGATTCTTGACAAAAAAGAAAAAATAATAATAATTAAAGTAAGTTCGAGCCTTGTGTTACAGGATACTAACTCAACGATACTATATTTTATAACAAATCCATATGTAGATAAACATCCAAGACCCATAGGTCAATCTGAAAAAGATCATTTTCCATCTTGACCTGACCACCGGGGATCGAACCCGGGACCTCCGGTGTGACGGCCTGGCATGATGACCACTGGGCCACAGAGGTCATCAAAATCTATTTAATCTAATCCCATAAAAAATTAATATAAAAATATATACGGACATATCACTTATAGTAGGTTGGCAACTTATATGCTCCAAGTTGTATATGCTTAGATTTGTGTGTTGTTCAGCCAGTTAGCGAACCAAATAAATTAAAAAGAAAAAATATATATTATATCTGTGTGATCACACAGATATAATCCCATATCTTCTTCAGTCGCTTCTTGCGACATCCACTGGAAGAAATAAAGTTGTCTATATGGGCCGGAAATCTCACGGCTCTTACTTAAATAGGGATAGAGAAATTTAAATACTACCTCGGCATCAGCATCGGTGGAAGCAGCTTCGGGAGCCAAAGTCTCCGCAGGGGCCTCGGAGGCGGCCTCGGTGGCTGCGGCGGTGGCGGGCCTAACGCGCGGGTTGGCGCGGAGGTTCAGCCTGGCGCCGGGACGTAACGATGCTGGTCTCAGGTTTGGTCGGGGACGCCTGCCGAGATGGTTAAAATATTACACAACGCATAAAAACTAGCATTATTAACGTTTGGCAACTCCTCGCCACAGAGGCAACTAACCCTTTTTGGAGAAGTCACAAAAATAAAGTTTACTCCAAAACCATGTCAATGCCAGCCAGTGTTTAAAAAAAATAGGGTAAAATAAAAGATTGACCAATGTTTTTACCTACACAGAGTATATCTTAATTTTTAAGAAATACTGCTTTTACCCTTATCTGAGTTATATACCTATGTAAGTACGTAAATTACTTATATAGATAATTGTAATAATTCAAATCCGCAGGTATTTAATTGAATATATTTCTCTCATCAAAAACATACCGTCTCTGTAGTTGATAGTTGGCATTATTGGTCGTGGTCGTGTTCAAAGAACACTGAATTTATAGATAAGGTGATGAACACATTTGGACAGCAACCTAGACACCATAGCTTTTATTCAAATAGTAACATAATAAAAAAAAATACCACATCTATGTACACATTTTCATTCCTGACAAGTCCACGTGCGTGCACTCCTTGCAGCCTGATGCTGGTTGCAAAATAAACAAATAATAAATATATAATTGCCCGGGCGGCTACCCACTTTTGTATGGAAGTGCCGATTTTTTGTTGTTGTTGTATGGCTTATTTTAATTTCATTATAATATAATGATCTGGTAGACCGTGGTTCGATTTATTACGGGTATGACCCTTCCAGGTTGTATATTACTTGAAATCATTGATTATTTGTATCATGAACACATAATTAATTAATATAAGTACTACGTCATGGAGTAAACTAACTTGTAAATAAAATATTTGTTTTAATAATTTACTAAATAAAAAATTAAATTGTATTCATTAAAACGTAGCCGTTGTGTCTAGAGATAAAGAATATTGTAACAAAATATTGCTTTTGTAGAACCAATTATTATCACAAAAAGAAAAATAACGTTGGCTGAGTTTCTTGCCGGGTTATCTTAGTTACACAGAAACTTACGACACCGTTGGTGGCAGAATCACTTAATATAATATTCAAATACCTACAGATTTTTTTTCATTAAATCCAGAAAAATTAATTGGGAGAGTTAGCAACCCTAGACACAAGTCTCCTCGGTCTTCTGGTATTTGCATAGGTGCCATATTCGCATGTTACCAAATCCTTCTTTGGTGTTAACACTTGTATGGCTTTGTGATAAAGAAGCTTTTTATTATAAAATTAAATTTAATATAAAATATAAAAATATCGAAAAGAAATACAGTGTTAACAATACCTTTTACCGTTAATATCATTGGTAACGTTATCTAATTTACTGGTAAATGGTTGGAAAATACCGTTACCCAGCGCCACCACCATTTGACAAGTTAACGCCGTTTGACAGAATTAACGTTACCAGATTTTTAACGGTATTCCAAGCCCTGCTGCGTCCGCGCGACCGAGCGGCCCGGCCGCTACACCACTAAATAGCGGCGCCGCCGCGGCTCCGAGCGGCCCGGTCGCGCGGCCCGGCCGCTCGTGCGAGTCTCAACATGTTCAGTTGTATCGGTGCATTTGAAGCGGACGGGGCTCTCTTTTGTATAGTGACCATGGTTGATACAGAATTATTTATTCAAAAAAATAAAGGAAAAGCCTTCTATTTGGGATGTTAGAAGTGTTGATTATAAAAAAAGAGTAAAAAAATCCAATGACTGGAGCGAAATAGCTTCGTCAATGACACCGAATTGGTCGTCATTAAATGAACAGGAAAAGCAAATTAAGGTGAAGGTATAGGCAAATGACCTTGAAGTGGCGCCCTTATTTAAAATAAATTGTTAACTCGTAAATATGGAGATAATTTCCATATTGCTCTTCGTCGTGCACTAGATAGCCCTTTAAATTATTTTATGAACCACCGTTGAAAGTATTTACATTAGTCCATCTAGCTTTAAAACTTGCCTCCGCCAAAAGTGGCCACGGCAAGTTTTAAAGCTAGACGGATCACCAATAATAGTTTCAATGGCAGTTCATAAAATAATTTAAAGGGCTATCTAGTTCATGACATAGAGCAATATGGAAATTATCACCATATTTACGAGTTAACAATTTATTTCACACTTCAAGGCCATTTGCCTATATACCTTAAAGGTAAGAGGTATATATACTTTATTTTAAGAGGTATATAGGTATTTTACTTTTTTCTTCTTTTCAATATTAAAAACAAAGCAATGATTTCGGTATCGACTTTTTTCATTTTATCGTCACGTCTATTCAAAGACCTAAAATCGCAAAGACAAGAGAACGTGTGGAGAGTGGAGACGCTCGGGCCGCTTCATGTGAATCAAAAAGCGAATTGGCCGCGGTCGATAGAATCTGCGGCCAAACCGCTCGATCGCGCGGACGCATATAATTCGAGCTTTAGAAGGATACGCAGCCTGTATAAACAATTTTTCTGTAGCCCAACGCTATACAAGTGTTAATACGAAGAAGCATTTGGAAACACGTGCCATATTCACATGAATAAATTCCAATGAGTATTCAAAGTAGTGGAACAAAATGAATAATTTTATTGACATTTGAACATTGCGATTTAACATATTTGCATAATTTGCAAGTATATAAATCGCTGCGACTGCTTCAAAAATCATTCCTTCATACTGCTCGTGAGCAGATAGCCTGCTCCATTGTTCGACGTAAGGAAAACATATTTGACACTTACTTAAATTTGCATTCAGGAAATCAGAGAATTAAATTTAAATTTAATTTTTATATTTTTTACAGACAAAACCATTATGGATAATAAGGTAATATTGTAACGGGGTGTTGCAGATAAATTATGAAATTAATTTATGTTTGGTATAAAATTTATGCCGGTTAAAATTACAGTAACTAATACAACAATTAATGTAATGATGAAAACTAGCATAAATTTCATTCCAACCATATACCGGTTATAATTACAGTAACTGTACATTCAAATACTATAATTATAACCGGCATAAATTTCATTCCAACCATAAATATTTTTCATTATTTATCTGCAACACCCCGGTACAACATTAAGGAGTGTTCAACAAATGTGCCAAACAAGCATTCAGTAGTTAATACTAACTGGCTTTCCTAGGCAAGCGTTTTGCCCAGGCAAAACGCTTGCCTAGAATAAGGAAAGCCAGTAGTAAATACTCACTGGCTTTCCTAATTCTAGGCAAGCGTTTTGCCCAAGCAAAACGCTTGCCTAGGAAAGCCAGTTAATATTTACTACTGAATGCTTGTTTGGTACATTTGTTGAACCTTCATAATGTTTTACCGGGGTGTTGCAGATAAATAATGAAAAATATTTATGGTTGGAATGAAATTTATGCCGGTTATAATTACAGTAATTGATTTAGAAATTACTGTAAGTATAACCGGCATATGGTTGGAATGAAATGTATGCTAGTTATAATAATTACAGTAATTGTTGCATTAGTTACTGTAATTTTAACCGGCATAAATTTTATTCTAACCATAAATAAATTTACTAATTTATCTGCAACACCCCGGTGCAATATTAAGGCTCCGTTGTTCAACAAATGTACAAAACCAGCGTTTTACCTGGAACTGGGAAAGCCAGTGAGTATTTACTACTGCTCATTTATTTATTTACTTATTTTATCCTTATTGTCCATTAAATACAAATATACGCTGAAAGCGTTGTCTACCAGTCAACCTTTGGGTTATACAGAAAGTCTCAATGTGGTTTGCAAGATAAGGTGTAAGTGTAGTATACATAAAATACTTCAGTACATTGATAAATATATACTTACATACTTCCTATATATATATATATATATATGTATATATGTATATATATATATATATATATTCTTACATACATATACATACACTACATATAATATATATAATAAATAAATGTAGCAATTCTTATCATCTATAGGTAATCTACTGTTACAGCTCTGCCAAGAAGTGCTTAAACATCTGTGTCTTAATATGCGGAAAGCGCGTTCCAGAGGTACATCAGGGGGCAACACAAAAAATGGCAGTAAGACATTTTTGACGCGGCCTAATACCGGCAACGCGCCTCAAATTTGGAAAAGGAGTTTGCCAAGTGAACCAGAGCATCTGAAACTTCTATGAGTACACCAGGTTGGCCCAGCTGAACAACACCAATTTTCAGGACCTGAAGAGTAAGTCATCATCATCATCAGGTCTTCCACTGCGGGAGCACGACCCTCTCTTTACTGCCAGAGCCATATATTAGCCAGAGCAGTTAGAGGATTTGGCCTACACTCTCCACTCTGGCCAGACGGGTTCGAGAGGTTTCAGTGATGTCTATATACTTATAAGCTTTGTTTAGCTTGTGTTTCCTAAGTCGCCTTTTACGACATCCACGGGAAGACTTGGAGTGATTTTATTCTACTCTGCCGAAAACCACACGGCGGAAGCAGGGCCGTCTTTAACCTATTGGAGGCCCTGGGCATATTAAGATAATGGGGCCCCTATGACTTTGACAGAACACTATTTTGTTAGAATAGACAAAGAAAGTAGTTAAACAAGGTTAAATATTTTTTATAATAATCTATCACTATCAATAGTTTTTAATATGTTGGAGAAGTTTTACTCCAAAATACTTCGTAAAATACGTATTTTCCGAGTACGAAAAGAATCGTCATGTTGCGAATGCCTTCTCTGTTTATGTTGCGAATGGATATTTGACAAATTATTGTTTTTATGTAAAATATACGGAAGTAATAATAAAAAAGTCTTCATTTATAATAAAATAAGCCTCAATGTGAACCGAAGTTCTCAAAAAAAAGATCTATCACAAATTCCATTGTTTTATACAAACTAATTTTTTTTTGCTGGTCTGGGAGAAAAAAGAAAAAACATAGAATGTACTAGCTGCTTCTCTTCCCGTGCAGATCGTAAAAGCCGATCGAGGGAATGGGCGAGAATCTGAATCATATGAATAGGCGATGCGGTTAGCAACCCATCACTATTATGATTTCCTTTTTCCACCTTCATGCCCACCATTACGGTAAAAGTGGCCTGGGCTTTACCGCCCTTGGCTCTGTCTACCCCGTTAGGGATAAAGACGTTATAGTGTATCTGTAATTGTAAATAAATAAAATATGTACCTATTATTAGCATTTATATACCTAACTGATGTGGCATAAATTATCCTTGGACATCGATATTCAAACCAGGGCCAAACTTGTATGAGATTCCATTCCACCATCTCCTTCAATATAAAGTCAAACACATTTTGTTTCAATTTTCTATGTAATTTTTCAATATGCTTCGCTTCGTTCGCTTAATTTAAATGGAGCGAGTCACACCACACTGATGAGTGTACTACTGATGATTTTTCTTTAATGTGTATGTGCTTAGTATACCATTATATATTTAAATTTATCTAAGCATGCTGAAGTCGGAAAGAAAAAGAAATAAATTTTTGGGAGGGAGTAGAATAGCTTCGCGCATGTAAAAGCTAGTAAGTTGGTATTGTAGTCAATAATTTAGGTTCGATTTCTTCGAATTATTTAAGTTTTTTGGTAATAAATACCTATTGGTTATCGTTTGGTGATCTAAAAGGAACTAGGGACTTTGTATTTGATCTGAGGGGAGCCAATATCGATGGCGGGGCCCTGGGCACTTGCCCAAAGTGCCCACTGGGAAAGAGGGGCCTGGGCGGAAGAGTAAGTACTTACTTGTAAAGACAGAGTAATAATATACTTTGTAAATAATAAATTGCCCCCTAGCTACTTGCATCCTGCACAGACTGGGAACACTGCCTACAGCGTACGTAACCTAGACAATATTTCTTTAGCATACAAAGTAGAAAAGACATTAGTGTAATAAATAAAAGCACATACTTGTAATAATATTTAATGACGGTATGCAATTTATTTTGAATAAATTTGCCAACCTACTAAGTTGTTATGATTACTGAATACCTATGAAATTATTAAACCTACCTATTTCTGAAAAAATCTGTTTTTGCCTTTAGAATAAATCTCTTGAATGCGATGAGCACCAGGTGGTAAACCCTAACGAAGTATCTAATTTGAACCCCAAATACAAACAGACAACTTGGAGTGACCTTGACGCCTACACATCTAAAGACCCTGAGCAGGAAAAGTACACATTTCTGTGGCTAGTACTACGAGCTTTAAAGAAGACCAATGTACATTGGACTGTCAGCAACAGGCAATAATTGTCTTTACAGCCAGAATGTTCGAGTTACCCACAGGAAATAAAATACATATGTAAGCTCTTTTTATGTGTAGTTCATTGTACAACTACCTATATGAGAGATCAACATCACAAATTGTAACCCTCAATTGCATATTCTGATTAACTTTTTTGTTTTTATCAACAAACCCTGAGAACAAGTCCTTTTATTATTATGGCCCTGACTTAATAAAGACAGGGGTAGGTAAGTAGGTAGGTTTTTAGTACCGTAAATTTATATGTACCTAGATATTATATAAATACCTACATAAACATACCTAACATACAGACAAACCTAGTGCATACAATTTAAAGAATTGTACCCATGGTTGTTGGAAAAGTTTGTTTTTGTATTGATCCCAGTTTATTTCCTTTTATTTTTTCATTGCAGTTTGTTCCTATTGAAAGTTATTATAATTACAGATATGGACGATAATGTAAAAGACACCCATGTGAAGACATTTATTACATTGTTGGCATTGGCGCTGTTGTTTGGGAACCCTCCCGGAAAAGGAAGAAAAAGTAATTGTCGACTATCGTAGTTAGATAAGTAAGACAGATTAGTAATTGATTACCAAAAATAGGTATTAAAGAGAATTAATAATTTTTTTGATTAAATAAAACAATATTTTATTTGTTACACACATACATTCTTTCATTTTTATGTGTGCGTGCGTGCACATTGAGGCAGGTTTTCTTTCAGTCTGGACTTATAGGTTCAAGAGTCTGTAATAGGTACGGGTAAAGTAGCCACATGTTATCATTTGCCTTCACACAAAAATCAGCACGTTTTGCAGCACGGGTCGTTATCGACAGGTCTGTTTCTTTGTGAGTAGTAGTGCAATGATAATATGGGACTATTTTACCTTTACCTATCGCTACCGAAGTGTACCGACCGGCACCTATAAATCAGAACTGAAGAAACTGAGAGAAGAGTAGAAACAAATATTAAAGTAGATTCAACTAGTGACTTAGTAAGCCTAACTTATTAATATAAACTACAACATACATACGTAGAAGATACAACAAATATTAAAGTAGATTCAGCTAGTCAATAGTAGGGCTAATAGTACTCGTAATTACAACATGTGATTCCGTGGTGCAGCGGCCGGGCCGCTCGGTCGCGCGAACGCATATAATTCGAGCCTTAGATACCTATGCTAAAACAAGTTTTACTGAAAATAGATGGCAGAACGCGCAATGGAAACTGGGGTTTAGAAAACAGAAAGTAGAAAACGTGCGTGGAATAATTGCCTACAATTTCTCCCAATTTTCAAATTAAGTGCATCTTGAGCTTTCGATTAAAGCTTCGATACGGTCTGGATATTAACAACTAACAAAACTATTTATCAATATGTTTTGAAATTACATTTTTTTTTAATCATTATGATTGATTATATAGTTAATGATTGCATAATATTTTACAATGTCAAAGTATATTTGACAAACTTTCCTAAAATAAGCTATACCTATCTAATACTATACAACGTGGAAGGGACATACCCGTAATAAATCGAACCACGAGCTATACTTAATCACTTAAGTATAATAAAATTAAAATTAATATTAGTTCGCCGCGAACTTAGACCTCGCGATTTTTTATTAATATTTCAAAAACTACTGAACCCATTTTGATGCCCAACGAACTTGAAAATTCTATTGATATTTCCTAAATGCCTACCAAATTTCATCAAAATCGGACCATCGGTTCGGCAGTTATCGCGGAAAAAACATACATACATACAAACAAACAATGTGTTTTCGCCCCAACTTGAATTATAGCCAATAATACAAAGAATATATAGAAATACAAAGAATATAAGAATATATAAGAATAAAAAAAATACAAAATATAAAGAAAAATACCTACTTTCAGTATAATTTGTTAGACGTTATACATATATGAAAGTACGAGCATTTTTTTAATAACTTTATTAATTTTTTTGATTTGCTTTTTTTACCTGACTACGACGAATCTAAAAAGAGGGTTATGTGTTTCGCCACTATGTATGTATGTATGTAGGTAGGTATGTATATATTTGTATGTATATGCTCATCTATTCCCTCGTATCTTAAATACTATCTAATACCTTAAAAATGTGGTACCGTTGTTGGAACAGTCTTGGCTGTGCGATAAGATACGAGTTAAGAGGGCACCTGATCCTAGAATCCAAATTTTGCTCCCGCTTCCTTTACTCTAGTTGAATTAAGACAGCGAGCTATGCGGGGGACGCGGGCGGCGCGGCGGCTGGTCTACGCGAGTGTGTTTTTTTATGTTTTTTTTTCTTTTTACAAAGAATATTTAAAAAATATTTAAAAAATTAGACATATGATTACTGCCTTATGTTTAATACAATTATTATCCAAAATTACAAGGGCTGATTTATTGTATTTCTTGAATAATAGCCATTTTAGTATAATTCGGAGGTGATTTGGAGGCAACTTCGCAATTTTTAGGGTTCTGTACCTCAAACGGAAGAAATGGAACCCTTATAGAATCACTTTGTTGTCCGTCTGTCTGTCTGTCTAGACCCTTTTTCTCAGGAACGCGTGAAGGTATCAAGCTGAAATTCATATCAAATACTCAAGTCTACTGTCCCTTAGTGCTGAAAAAAACTTCTAAGCCAATGCAATCAAAAGATACAGCTGTTTATGCCGCAAATTTTCGACACACGCAAGGGAATCAAAACCTACAGGGTAGGTACGTCCCGTGAACTCAGATTCTTAAAAGGTACGTAGCAACGTCTTATAGCACAGATAAAGGAAAAATTGCGAAAAGCATAAATTTTTAGTTACATCGTATAATCAAAATATTTTTAATAATTTTAAACTTACTTATATACCTAAAGGTGTGTACGGAACCCTCAGTACGCGAGTCCGACTCGTACTTGGTCGGTTTTTTTTCTATCGAGAAAATTTTAAGCAATCGTGTTTTTGAGTCGTGTTTTTGAGAGTTTATATTTCAAAGTGAGTATTTCGTTAATATTGATAATACTGAAGATCGTTCTAAGAACTGTGAGGTAGTATGGGCTCTTAACAGATGAAAGAAACACACATTTAAGCATATATACATATTTACATAGTGGCGAAACACATAACCCTCTTTTTCGCTTCGCTGTAGTCGGGTAAATATGGGCGAGAATCTGAATCATGTAAATAAGCGCAAGGACTAGCAATCGGTCACTATTTTCATTTCATTTTCTACCTAAACGTCTAGAATTACACTGAACATGGCTTTGGATCCTATAGCCCTAAGGTCTGTCTACTTTCTTATGGCTCCTCCACACGTTGTGCCATCATTGCGCTAATTCACTGTGCATTGCTGTTTAACTCACAAAAGTTTTTAAGAGATTTCCATCTAACGCAGCAATGGACAAAACATCCGAGCTATCATAGCCCAACGTGTAGAGGGGCTATTAGGGATGAAGGAGCAATTCTTCACCAGACTGTAAAGTCCACTGCTGGACTAAAAGCAAAAGCCTCTCCTAGTAAAGGAGGATTCGCATATAATCACCACGCTGAGCAGACGGAGTGATCCCAGTCATCATCAACAGGTCTTTTTTAGTCTCCACTGCAGGAGAACGACCTTCTCTGTACTACCAGAGCCAAACTTGCCCAGGGCAGTCAGAGGATTTGGCCTACACTCTCCACACTGGCCAGACGGGTTGGAAAGATCTCATTGATTTTTATAAGCTTTGTTTAGCTTGTGTTTCCTAAGTCGCCTTCAACGACTACGACATTCACGGGAAGACTTGGAGTGGTCCTATTCTACTCTGCCAGAAACCACACGGCTAATGTTGGGATGAGTGATTGTAGTAGATGGTTGTTGTTGTTGTTTTGTTTTTCGTGTGTGTAAGTGGCCAACACTGGTGTCAGATTTGCCAATCTGACATAATTATGTAGCTCGACGACTGCCATACAATTATGACAGACGGGACCAACGGCTTTACGTGCCTTCCAAAGCACGGTGGAGCTCGAGAATTTTTTGTACCACTGGTGGGCACCCATCTAAGTACGGACGCCCGGTGTTGCTTAACTTGTGAGAGAGCTAGCAATGCGTATACTCACCGAGCCACCGAGCTGTGGTATAAAGTACGAGTACATCGCTCAGAAGCGTCATTTGCTAGAGCGAGAGAGTGCGACGGAACGCTTCAGCATCGGCCGTGCTGCAGCGTTCCGTCGCTCTTTCTCGCTCTAGCAAATTACTGTTCTGAGCGACAGAAAAGGATAGCAGCACAGGAAAGTGCTGTACCGTGCTGATAGATGAGATCCAACCCTTAGTCGCCGTTTACGACATCCATGATTGAGGATATTAAATAGGTAACGTAATTAGTTTGTCTCTTACCCAATAGTCCTGGATGGGGCAGGAGTGGTCTCCGCGGGCTCTCCCGAGCCGGATGCATCGTCGTCCGCCGCAGGGGCTGTTGTGGTAGAAGTGGTCAGGGGCCTCCTCAGGCCAGGTCGTGGACGGGGTCTGGAGTTTACCAAAAATTGCATGAATACGTACGTGAAATAACTTTAGTGTTCCAAAAATTGCCAAAAGTGGTCTTATTTAAAAAAAAAAAAAATAGTTAAGCCTTGTTTTATTGCAGCACCAGCTGAGTATAATAATAATCAAAAGTAAACTGAGTATAAAAAATATGGTTTAAAAAAAATTGCAAACCGAACTAAAAAGTAGTTTTTTTGTTTTTTAAACTATAAGTTATTTTTATTTTTTTAGAGCGATCTATAAAAGCGTGTCTTTTTGTTTCTTTATATTTTTTATAAACTTTAATATAATAAAAAAAAATATAAACTATAATAGTATTGTCATCGGTCAAGGGACAGCCTTTTGGCTCTCGAGACTGATCCCTGAGGTGAGAAGCAAAGAGCTATCAAGTAAAACTAGAGGGGACCCCACATAACACTGTTATGTCTCGTTTACTATATCTCCATAAACTTCATATCAGTCGCTTGTTAACTATATCCTAAGACTATCGGCAATTTATAAGCAAAAACCATACAAAAATATGGTAAACATAATAAAAAATGCCTTTGTGTGTGTTACAATAAATACACTAAATAGTTCAAAGAACACGGCAAAGTGTAAATAAATAACTTTAATGATAAAGTTGACGCCGCCATATATTCAAAAATAGACCAGGGGCCAATGTTTAAGGCCCCGTCAGTTCAGAGCCAAGAATATTTTGAGTGTTTTTGAAAAATCACTGTAAATAAACTACGACAGTTTAACATCATCTAAAAAAAAACACTAAAATATTCGTCGAAAACGAACAAAGGCGCGGACCCATGCTGGACGATATTTGGTAGTTTTTTTTTAATATTATATTTATAATTTTTTTGTACCGGAACTATCCGTGTGGTCCCGGATTAGAGTAGGACCACTCCATCTCTTCCTGTGGATGTCGTAAGAGGCGACTGAAGGACTAAGCACAAACATTTCGTGCTACAATTGCATTCCCAAGGAGGGTTAACGTCGGGCGGCGGCCGGTTGTATAACTTTTCATACAAATACATTCCCAAAAAGGATAGACGTCAAGCAGGCGGCCGGTCGTAAAACTATAGCCAAATCATTTAGACTGTTTCGGCAATTTCTTCTTCATTTTGCAATGTCTGGCATTCTATGTCAATGGTGAGAAAGCGTTAAAATTATAAAATATATTGGTATCTAATTTTAATAGTGACGTCAAACGCAATCTCTTGGCAGAAATCCAGATATCAACCTTGAAAATGTTACCTCACCTGGAATCGACAGCCTACCTACATGCTTCCTACACACCATATTCTTGCATATTAATCAGCTATTCCTTACTATAAAACACCATACATCCTTTCACTCGACACACTTTTAGTTCAACCCTTTAGCCTCGAGTACCCTTATCCTGGTCATATTTTAATTTCAACACTACAAATCTTAAACAGTCATGAAGATCCAAATTGTTTTCTTCTTGTTCATCGCCGCAGTATTCTCTGAGACCTCAGATTCACCACAAGTCTACTGTGGAAGAAGATTGGCTACGACTCTGGCTTATCTTTGCCCAGAAGAGTCAAAGAGATCTATGGGTGTTGACAATTGGTCACGGTATCCTAAATCAAGTGCTTTGGGGATCATGAGGGGCAAGAGACAAGGAGTTGCCAATGAGTGCTGTGAGAAGCCTTGTGAACTTTCTGAACTGCTTAGTTACTGCTAGAAGACTGTCGCTATATTAATATTGTTGATTTTCAGTTGTTTGATTGACGAAATACAATGGTTTAAATATTTGGCTTTTCTGGTATTGAAGTCGGTTTTTAGTTTTGAAAAAATATCTCTAAATATATAATAATTATTTTCACAAACAAAAAAAATTTTTGGTGACGTCAACAATTTTGGTGATTATTTTTCCGTCCCAAATATCGACCAATAGAATTGCACCATTCGACGTCACGTGGTACAACCTACATGGTATTATACTGATAATTTTTTGAATATTTTCTCTGGTCGTTGCTATACATAAAAAACAATTTTATTCATTATGAAATTCTTATTTGTTAACTGTTCATTTCATCTCATGGTGCAATTCTATTGGCCGACATTTGGGACGGAAAAATAATCCCCCGAATACCACACGAGCTTCAAAATTATCTGGCATTTCCCTCAAGGTTCCCTGCAAACAAATAAAGTCGTCAAGTTTTTCAGGAAAAATCACTCGCGCTTCGCGCTCGTGATTTTTTAACCTGAAAAACTTGACTCCTTCTTGTTTGCAACGAACCTATCGGGAAATACCCGATAATTTTGAAGCTCTTGTGGTATTATAAGTGAAAAACATACCCCCACATTCATAAAAAAATCTGCTCTCTTAGGGTTGATACATACTTATTCAGGCCATCATTGTCAGTATTTGTCGAATAACAAAGCCGACCAGAAGCAATTATATCGGCTTTTTACGAACCCGAACCTACGGTACATTATAACTCTTGACCCGAACATTCATCTACATATATTCGATTTTACCGCCTGGCCGTGCCGATGAAATGCCAGCCCGAATGAGTGTGTAGTAATCCTGAAATTGGTCACATACATAGAACTAGATTTTTTTTACTGTGTGTCATATCATTTAACATGAGTATGCTCGGAGAACAGACGTTTTTTTTGCAACTGATAGAAAAATCCATCCTTCTTAAATCAGTAGCGTTGTACTATATGACTTATTTGAGGAGTGCAGATTTTCATGAATACAGTTCTTAGTTGTCAAACACACAAAAATGTTATCACCTCGGCGCTGAAGCTTCACTAGCGGCTGCGCTGCCATCTTCCGGCGCAGGCGCAGCAGTCGTCGAGCTCGGCCGAGTGCGACCACCGAACAGTCCTCGTCGGCCAAATGCCTGGAACAATGTGAACATACAAACATATATCACCCTGATGATAGATCAACGCTCCAAACTTACAAACCGTTAGCGCTAAGTTTGCCGGTCCATAGTATGCGTGTCCCTTTTCGTCAGCGGCAAACTTAGCGCGAACATTGTAGTACCACAATTGATGATGGATAAAAAACAGTTTTCTCTCGCTCTCTCTCTCTCATATCGAGTACAAAAATAGTTAACACTGGTGTAAGATTTTTCGAGCTGCCTTAAAGCATCTGACGTATCTCAGTGTCTGTCGTCTGGTAACAAAAGTGATATTATACACTTGTGAACTAGTGTGCAGGTTTCCTCACGATTTATCCTTCACCAGAAGCAGATGGTGGAAGTTCAAAATGACCAGTCAGCCAGACCAGACCAGACCAGAACAGTACAAACTCAAAAGTACAAGTCATGCCTATTGAGGATCGAACATTTGCTCGACAGTCGCACAGCCAGTGGCTACACCGCTTGACCACCACTGCTTCAAAAACTATAGCTTGTCTAATATGAAATTTGTGAAGGAAAAACCGGAAAGCGCACGTCAGGCTCCGAAGCAGGACAGTATAATCGGGAATGCATATGCTTAGATAAAAAAAAATTACTGACGTAGGTAGTTGTACTGTCACACACGCGACAAATAGAGCGTTAATGCAACTCAAACGCAGAGAGAACGATCCCGAAAAGACCTCAAGGAGGAGGAAGGATCTGTTTTGGGACTTTTTGATGTCCGAAAACAGATTCTTATTAAACTATATATAAATAGGTTATTATAGATAATAAAAATATTAAACTAAAAATTCGCAACGCGTCGCAACTTCGCAAGTCGCTTAGCTTAAAACTATGTTTACAAGAACCAAGGGCCACGCCGCACCTGCGCGACATTTTGCACCGATCACGGGTTTTGTCTGGTTATTTCTGTCAAGTCGTCAGGTATAGCGAGGCTCTGAGAAACAATATTTGGAGTTTATAGGTACCTTAGGTTGTGTGACGGCTTTCTCCACGGGGGCTGACGAAGCTGTGGACGCTTCGGCTGCCGCGGCGGTGGTCCTGCGGCCTACGCCAGGCTTGCTGAACCGACCTACGAACAAAGAAAATGTTATTGCCGACGCGAAATGTACAGGCACGATCTATGATTAAAATATATGAGACCGATGAACTAATAATCACAATAATGATTGAAAACAAATGCATTACTTGACTACATTACTTTTATTCAAGTACCTAATGCACAGATAATAATAATTTTAAACAAAAAAAAGCGACTTCCATATGTGGTCTTCTACATCAGTTCCACTTCACCAAATCTCACTCTCTGAATGCAAATGCTTGATTTCTTGACAAAAACATCAACATCACTATATGTGGGTATAGAGTATCAGAGGAGTTCTCTCAATTTCTCGAAGATCTCATTATCAGATCTTTACCTGGTGACAATGAGACCAACTTCCACGCCGCACCATGTTGACCAAGTTGGTCCAACTTGCATATACACCCTTTCAAACAAAAACGGTTCAAAAACGGAGAAGTTATGAGTAAACAAACAAAAAAATTAGCCTCAATTTTTTATATTATTTAATATAAGTTAGTCCTATTCTTAAATATTTTTCTAGTATAGTCCTATTTTTAAATATTTTTAACCGACTTCAAAAAAGGAGAAGGTTATCCATTCGACTGTATGTTTTTTTTTGCTTTTTTTTTATTTATTTTTTATGTATGTTTGTTACGCGATATCTTCGCCAATTGTGAACCGATTTTGATGATTCTTTTTTTATTTGAAAGCTTTTACTACCAAGTTGGTCCCATTTTAATTTGGAGAAGATATGATGAAGAACTTTGGAGAAATGGAAGAAACTTCTTAAAAAAATGGAAGTCGGTTTTTTTTTTGTTAAAAATTTAATTATTAGTAGTTAGGTTTATTTAAGTTTGTTTTAATTTAGGTTATATTTTAGTTTTTTTTTTAGTTTTAATTTAGTTACTTGTTAGTTTTACGTTGTATTTTTAGTTTGTCACTATTTTAATATGTTTTTACAACATAAAAAATATCCTCCTTTTTACCCGACTACGGCAAAGCCAAACGGAAGGGTAATGATTTTAGGAGTCTATGTATATATGTATGTGGATATCTTTGTGTGTTCCGCCGTAGCATCCAAACTACTTAACCAATTTTCATAAAAGAGATGTCAACCGATTCGTCATTATTGTCTGGGTGACATAGTCCACATTTTGTGTGCAAGAAAATCATATAACGATTGTTAAATACAGAAAAGTGCGAGTAAAATTTTTTTTTTGTTTCGATAGCGAGTGGGGTATCAAATGAAAGGTCTTAATTTAAAAAATATTTATAAAATATATACATTGTTAGCCTTAAATAGCTGCTAAAAAATTATTGCACCAAATTACACTATCAAATAACTCTCGTAGTCGGGATTAGATTAGTTTAGTTTTTTAAACGCAAATCTTGATTGAAGTCGCATTAAAAAATTGGAAGTTATCTTGACCTTGTCAATCAAGGCCAAGAGACGGCTTAATAAAATTGTTTGTGTTATAAAGATGCAAAACCATGGATGCATTTTTATTACAGTTTTGATTATCTTACAACAAAACCATCTTGTTTAAAATTATCTCATAGCCATTTGGCTAAAGCCGAAAATAAATAATAAGGACAAATTACACAGTTTGAGCCAGCGCCAAATTACGGATAATTTTAAACTATTGTGCGTCTAAGTGGTATTATGCGATACTACTTAGACGATTTATCACTTTTATTATAAATAATTGACATAACCTAAACAATAAAGACCAAATATATTTTGAGAAAGGCTATCTAACTTGCACTGGCTTAGAATCGAACCTAGAAGTTCCGGAGAAGCATGTTTGTATGTTTACCCCTTAAGCGTTCCTCAATCATTGATCGAATTGTTATGAAACTGTGCTATAGTCTTCTGGGGACGCCTTTCTAAGGATTGCAACGTTTGCCGGGTGCAGCTAATTCGAAATTATCAACGGAGGTTGTTAAAATGGAAAGCTAAATGAAAGTGGGAGATCCAAGAGCAATGAAAAGGGATGTTGATATCTAGTACCAAAACGATTAATTTTAATTTCTATAATTGTGTAGAAAATAAATCTAATTACATCGACATTCGCAGTACGTAATAATTATACACATTTTCGCAATAAAACAATCGCAAAGCAACATGAATAAATTAAAAATTCGCTTTCGCAACACCACGGTTAGACTAATTTTGAGATTACGAGTACATACTAGTTGTATAGTTTATTTTCTTATTAAAACATTTTTTTTATATTTTGCTAGAGTATTTGTAATTTTACCTCGTGTTCTAGTAGAAGTCTCCTGTGGCGCTTCCGTAGCTGCTGAGGTAGAGGACACCTTGGCGCGCGCCCCTGGTCTTCCCTTAAACCTCGATGGCCGAGTAAGGGGAGCTGGTGTCGTCGTAGTAGTGGTTGTAGGCTCTGGAGTTGTTGTTGTGGTGGTAGTAGTCGTTGTTGTCGTCGTCGTAGGCGTGGTTGCCTCCTCTGTCGTGCTTAGCGCCTCCGTTGTCCAGGCCTCATCATCGACCGTTGTTGACCCGTCAAACAGGCCATCATTTGTTGGATTAATTTCGTTATTCAGGTTCTCACCCGCCAAATAAGCGTAAAGATCTAAGGCCACCTTCTCCATGGCCGTCATCGTCGTATATTCAGTTGTATCTTGCTCGTATGTTGTAGTTTGTTTGTAGTCCGATGGCAGTTTCGAATCATCTGTTATCTCTTGAAACCTGATACCTCCTGATAAACTATGACCTTCTCTCGGAGAATCTTTGGCATGTGTTGGTTCTTTGGCAGTAGGCAAAGCTTCAGGGATTTCCGTGGTAGTTTTGCTTTCCGATGAATATCTCGATGGTGGCTCTTTGTATTGTGAAGGCAATTCGCCAGTCTTAAAACTATCTAAGTCAACCAATTCAGAGCTGGGACGTCTGAAACCACAAATTCCATTTTATAAAAATCTAATTACTAGAAACATGATGACTGCTTTAAATAACATTTATTTTTGTTTTTACCTGATGTGGGCACGTGTCCTACTCCTAGTTTGTCCAATAGATTCATCGGCAATGTTGTCGATCTGCGGGCGACCGCGCTGTCTCACCGCTTCAGTCGACGGCTCAGGCGCTGCAGTAGTGGTGGTAGCAGCGAGATTACGACCGCGGGGCGGAAAACGCGTACTTGAGGGCAACCTAGACAAAAACCAACATATACTGCACCTATCTATGAATATTTTTTTGATTAAACTATGATACAATGGCATGAAGTCTATAGTTACCTGTCTTCTTCGACCTGTTCTTCGACCGGAGCAGGCGCTACATTGCGACTGCGCTGACGACCTCTTCCTGTGGCTGGAAGGACCTCATTCTGTTCTGAGGTAGAGGGAGTAGTAGTCGTTCCTGTTCTATCAATAGTACTGTATTTGTTCTTGTTCTTGCTTTCTTTGCCAATTTGGTTATCAGATTCGACTTTTTGTGGCCCATCGTGTGAGTTATGGCCTCCTGGTGCCGCTGTGGTGGAACTCTTTTCTTTTCCATCCTTGTCCTTCTTCCCACCGTCTTCCTCATCGTAGTAGTAGTAAATGTATTCATATTCGTAATCTTGACCGTTAGGACCCTTTTTGACTTGAATTCTCGAATTTTGTTGTTCTGAACCAGCTGTTTCCAATTGAACATTAGAAGATAACAGTCCAGTATTTATATCGTCAATGGAGTCGAAGTTGATAGGTATGTAATCGTAAGTTTTAGTGGTATCTGTTCTTGTAGTAGTCAAAACCGGTTTTTGTGTAGTCGTGCCTGGAGCGCTACTGAGCTTACCTGACTCAGACATGGCTTCCAGATCAACATCTAGATTTGGGTTTGTATCGCTGTGTTTTTCATTTTCTCTTATTTTAATGTCCTCTATCTTAGATACAGGAAGATCAATTTCCACTGACTCAGGTGACTTACCTCTTAAGCCTTTTTTAAATGATGTCTTTTTATCTTCTTCAATCGCCACAATTCCTTCTGAGGGGTGTTTGACTTTACCACTGTGTAATTTCTTTGTGATTTTCTCACCGCCATCTTCGGGTTTGAAATAGCGGTGTTGTGGATGCTTATCGGGGATCTTATGCGACGTTTCAAAATTTCTAATCGGCGTTTGCTGCCCTGAGCTAACTAGTACGTACTCTTGTCCGGCCTGCGGCTCTGTGATGAGATCTACTTCGGCATGCGCCTGATAGAAGATGCAGACGAACAAACATCTGAAACAAAGGAAACGAGATTTGATCAGTATGTAGATATTGCATTACGAAAGTTGGTTTCATTGGTGCAGCGAGAGTCAGTGCTCCGTGAGTCAGCAAGACGACATCTGGCTGCTGCGCCTACAATCTCCGCGATCTCGAGCTCGCCCCGGGTAAGGAACTCTGACTCATCTATTGTGTAAATTTCGTCACTGCATTCTTAACTTGCGCAGTGTAGGTATCGAGATTAACATAAGCATATGTAAGACACTGAAGGCGCCAGTATCGATTTTAATTTATGCTCGCACTCAGGTTGTGCGATTTGTTTCGTAACGATTGCATTTGCATGGAGCTATCAATACATTCGACACAGTTGCACGGCGCGCCGCAAAGAAGTCGTGTGAAACCTTGCCAGATGACTGCAAAACAATGTTTATTGCAACAGTTGCAGATACGATTATGATGTGGTCGTGAGAAATTGACGACGAAAATCGGAGCGTGGGTGTGTTATGTTCAGACTCCACCAGGCGTTCGATGAGGCAATGTTAGCGATCACTTTCCCTCTAAAAACACTCTCGCCTGCCGTCACATCTCGCAAGTGGCTGGATTCAGTCCGCTGTACTCTTGTCCACTACTTATTTATTATGGGCAGGTATAGCGGTCTATACACAGGTATCAATCATATTTTTTGAGATATTAATTCTTATCATTAGTCAAATGTATGGGACAAATAACACAAAAATCTGTGATAACGAAGTTACTTATAAATATTAACGTCATTGTGGGCTCCTAACTACTTCAATAAATTTATACCTAAATGTTCACTGAAGTAAGTCCTTTTTTCTGACTGAGCACTAACTTATACAATTAATAATAAAAAGTAGTTACTAACAACAATTATAAAAATTATACGTCATTTATTACATAGGAAATTAATAAATCGGTATCACGTATAAAATATAGCACGTTAAATACGTGCCATATATTTTCAATTCATTTTCAATGTCATTTTATATTCAATATATTACCGTCGTATTTCAAAAACAACCACGCTGCGTGCTTGCTCTCTCTGTCTCGTCCTTGTGACAAGTATAGCATAAATAGACTGTGATATAAAATTTAGTGATTCATATCGTTATTTGTTAGGCATGCCACTCATGTAAGGATGCATACGAATCTGGATTCCGAAGCAACCGATCCATGCTAAGTATAAAGGAGTGGTGCTTCCAATGAGTCGCTTTACAGATTACTTTACCCGCATAGACATTTCTAATGCAAGCAGCATAATAATGTAAACTGTACACACACACAAGATATTTTCCCGAATATCATTTTGTTCTACATTCATTTAATAAGTTTGACCGCTTCGGTGATGAAAAGGAATTAGGACTTACTTATATAATCAATTAATCCTATTCATGTAATTCCTAATATATACAGATACACTCCTTTACTGTAGGTAGGCTAGCAATACCAGTATGAGGACAGATGAAGCAAAGCAGCTTCTCCAAAAATAACAATTGAAAATGAGCGAAAATATACAGAAGTTATATTCTTGGCGTATGTGGTTAACAACCCGTCACTATTCAGATTTCTGTTTCCTCATGGCGACTGTCATATTGAAAGTGACGTTTGGGTGGCTCTGAGCTCTGTCTGCACCGTAATGGATAAAGATCTGATTAGTATGCACATATAAACTCGAATTAAATCGAATGTTTCCGAAGGTGTGTGCCGGCCTTATTGGCTGCAAATCCAATAGTAACTCGGAAGGCGACTGCTTCCGCACAATTTCTCGCAAACCTCGAGCCAGAATGCGGAAAATCAAAACTGATGGCTTCATATTCCGCACACGGTAATTTGTCATAATACTAATTCATGATTGGACTACAGCCCGTGTAAGCAATAACACATTTGCAAGATTTTTTTACCCGTCTACGGCAATGTGAAAAGGAAGGGTAATGATTTTAGCAGTTTATGTATGGATCTATGTGGGTATTTATGTCTGTCGTAGCTTTTAAGTCCAGCAGTGAACTGATATAGACTGTACAGTTATTTTTAGTATTTGTTGTTATAGTGGCCACAGTAATACATTATCGGTGAATATTTCAACGGTTCATGAGATAGAGCCTTGTGACAGACGGACAGACAGCGGAGTTACGGAACCCTAAAAAACGTAATCGTGCTCATATGGTTGGCTATAAATATGACTCAGTTGCGTGATTCGGAAGTATGGATGATCATACAGCATGCCATGGGTAAATAAGTCTGGTTATTTGACAGACGCTGTTTATAGCGGAAATTAATATACTTGCTTACAGGGACTAATCACACCAATTGTATAAGTCCCAAAGTAACTTTAAAAATTGTGTATATGATACTAACTCAACAATAATTTATTTTATGATAAATAATGTAACTGTAGATAAACACCCAGAACTACGTTAGTAATATATAAGTCAATGCCCAGAACAATTTAAAAAAGGTAATTTTCTATCTTGCCCTGGGGCTCGAAGCCAGAAACTCCAGATATGGCAGATTATAATGAAAAAAATAATCGCTACGATCTGTTTGAACCGTCTCCGTCTACTTATTAGCCAGGATGAAGTAGCGGCGATAACATAGATTTATTTTTAATCGACTTCAAAAAAGGACGATGCTATCAATTCATCGGAATCTTTTGTTTTTTTTAAATGTAGGTATGTTCCCCGATTACTCAAAGACGCCTAGGCCGATTTAGAAAATTCTTTCTTTGTTTGAAAGGTAGGTACTTTCCAGGTGGTCGCATATAAATTTTATAAAAATCAGTTGTGTGGTTTGTCGTGGTGTTGTTTTTTAAACGAAAAAAACTAGAAAAAGTATGTCGTCTAAGTATACAATTGTTTGAATATTTAGCTATTCTGGTATTGAAGTCGGTTTTTTGTTTTGTAAAATATCAATTATTATAATAATTCGCGGCCTTACCAGCTTCTATTTAGCTTGCCCTGTTTGTTGTTCATTTGTTTGGTAAATCTTGCAAGTTAAATTTGAGCCACTTTCCGCTTTCCGATTGATATTAAATTTTGTACGCTAATTAATGTAAATTAAGATGATTGTCATCTGATTATATTATAGTAAAAAAAATCGATTTACAATGGAGCCGTAAGGTGGCTTTAGGAACACTACAATAAAACGACGCAACCCCATCGAGCTAGGGCTTTTTCCATTCGTGCTACAATTGCATTCCCAAAGAGGGTTGACGTCAGGCAGGCGGCCGGTCGTAAAACTATGGCCAGATCTTTAAACTCTTCCGGCTATTTCTTCTCCAACACAAGCTCTATGGTATCCTTGGGTGACCATTGACATGCATGTAATATTTGGAGAAGAGAAAGCGGAAAAGCGAACCCCAGGCTCCGAAGCAGCACAGCTGAGGATGCAACCGGGAATGCACTTGGATGAAGAAGACATTTCTTTATTACGCATAGTACTTAGAACTCACATAAAAGTTTCTACAAAAAAATATTTTTTTGGAAAAACTTTTTATTATATCGGACATTTTTAGCGTTACCACTAAAACTCCAAATTCGGCTTAGTATATGTTATGGTACATTTAACTACCACTAGCTTTTGCCCGCGGCTTCGCTCGCGTATCCCACGGAAACATTACTTTTTTCCGGGATGACAGGTACCCTATGTCCTTCCTAGTACTCCTAACTATGTGTATGCGAATTTTCAAGAAGATTGGTTCAGTAGATAAAGCGTGAAGAGGTAACAAACAAATATACAAACTCACTTTCGCATTTATAATATTATATATATTTATAGTTAGGATTAGGATATATTTTTGTGATGCGTATTATTATATAGTACATGTCGTACGTATGTACCATGCTTTGCTTGGAAGTAATGCTCACTTACGAGTACAATGCAATAATTACAATCGGAATTAGGTATACTCTTTTGATTTTCCTATACAGTTTGACAAACAGCTGAACATTGATCCCAACGGAAAATCAAGTAATTAATTATTTCAAAAATATTTTATCTAAAACAATTAACTAAAAAATTAAATGTGCTCCTCAAGACGAATATTGATTCGTCGTAGTGAGCCCATACTTGGTGGAGTTATGTTGTTTTATCATAGAGATGCGTTGGCTACCATCATGAGATCAGGTCATTGGTACCATAATATTGCTTTATCATCCAACTTATATAAGTAGGTATGTGAAGTTTCAGCTTAATCGAAAAGTGGGAAGTGACTCACAGACAACGGTACAATACAGGTAAAATTAAATAAAAGCATTTAACGAATAATGTGTTGACCTCAGAGTGTTCGTCTGAGGTCGACTGAGTTTACGTATGATAATAATGTTTTGCCATTGTTCGAACATATGAAAAAATGGAACATCAACTAATATATCCAATCTAGCTATGTGATCACACAAAGCTCCTACAGGATACTAGAAATTAAAGTATTCTCCTTAAGAGCCCGTACTACCCTAAAGTTCTTAGAGCGATCTTAAATATTATCAATATTAACGAAATACTCACTTTGAAATAAACACACAAACACAGCAAAGTTCAGGACTAACTCTTAATATAATAAGTTTCGAAAACACGATTGCTTAAAATTTTCTCGATAGAAAATCATTGCGAATTTGCCTCCAAATCACCTCAGAATTATACTAAAACAGAAAGTATTTAAGAAATACAAAAAATTAGCACTTGTAACTTTGGATTATAATTGTATTAAACATAAGGCAGTCATCATATGTCTTACTTTTTAAATAACTCTTAAATATTCTTTGTAAAACGAAAAAAACCTCAAAACTAGAACCAGCCTTATTGACCCAACGCGATTCCCGACGCCCCGCATGGCTCGCTGTCTCGCTTCGGCTAGAGTAAAGTTGAGTGCGTGAAAGCGGGAGCAAAATTTAGATTATCGACATCAGGCGCCCTCTCAATAGCAGCGCAAGACTGCGCGCGTACCGGTTCAATTTCACTAGACTAAGGTCGTGTGGCAGCAAGGCTATGTGAGCGTAAGTAGTGTCCGGTGGCCACGTCGCAGATCTTGCCACTCAATTAAAATGCCGGACAGATGCCACTCGTGCTATTTCATTCATTCACACGTTATTTGTGTACAATAATACATACCTACAATGTTTTACTTTTTCAATTCAATTCATGCTTTAGGGGATCCAAGGGCTGTCGCGCATTTTTGGTCGAAGGCTGAGCCTGGCGATTTAACGTGGGGATGCCGCCAGCCTCTTGGGTCCTTATACCCTGCAAACAGCGATTTGGAGTCCATTTTTAGGGTTCCGTACAAAAAATGAAAACACGAAACCCTTATAGGATCACTCGTGCGTCTGTCTGTCCGTCCGTCCGTCTGTCACAGCCAATTTGCTCCGAATCTACTGGATCGAATCAGGTGAAATTTGGTAGAATTTTGTAATCCTATGACCCAAACACATATGTGCAAAGTAAATAAATATTTTTTTTAAATAAGGGTCATTTTCGGGGGACAAATTAGGAAATAAAAAAAAAATGTTTTGCTAACCTTACTGTGTCATATATCAAATGAAAGGGCTCATTATGAGGATCTCAAATATTTATATATATATATTATTGTAAAATGAATAGTTTTGATTGTATTCATGAAAGAAGACAAAAATTGACCATTTCCCTCCCTGATCTCCGAAACTACTGAGCCTAAAATTATGAAAAAAATACAAAATATAGTTCATTGCTTGTAGATAACAGGAAACCTATAAGAATTCAACCAATTGTACGGAACCCTCTCCACGCGAGTTTAACTCGCACTTTGCCAATTTATTTATATTATTTAATGTTATTTAAGTTTTTATATCTAGTTTAGTTTAATATACGTATTCTAGTCTGCTAGATGAAAGGGTTAGCTTGGTAGGCAACTTGATTAATCTTGTACTAGTATTGGCCACTTTCGCACACGAAAAACATAGTAGGCAGAACTCCAGGACTAGGACCCAATGGCCAAGTATCTCGACTTTATTACGATCTGCACGCCAGGAGAATATTGTATATCCCTAGGGGTGGCCTTAGTCCAGTTATGGCCTTCTTACGGCAGAAATAATGACGATGATGATGTAAAAAAATAAACATTTTAGCTTGTTAACTTGTACACTTCACGAGTTTCTTGAATTTTGTGATTGAATTTTGTGATTTTGACACAAAGCTACAATAAAATCATATTTATCTAAACTTCAAAATTTAAAAAAAATTACTCTGTGATAAAAAATACATTCGAGTGCGATTCGAACTCATAATTGTTAATATGTAATGATTAAAAAATGTATATGCGTGAAATAAAGCCATATTGCATGTAAGGAATTAATAAATGAATTCTGGTCAACGTAATAAAATTAATTGCGAATATGTTAACGATAGATAGATAACGATTTCGCAATAGCAATCGAAGGCATAAAATACTTTATTTAAGTATAATTAATTATTATAAAAAACTCGGGCGCACGCATGCCTACTTTATTACTTTACTCACTCATATTTTTTTTGGGTTCCGTGACCGTACCTCAAAAGGTAAAAACGAAGCTCTTATTGGATTACTTTGTCTGTCCGTCTATCACAGCCAATTTGCTACGAAAATACTGGACCAATTGAGTTTAAATTTGGTATAAATATATAAATCAGTGACCCAAAGACGGACGTGTAACGTAAATAAATGAATTTCAAATATGGGTAAATTAGACATTTAAAAAAAATATTGTGATTTAGGTATAAGTGTGACATATCATTTTACCCGTTGCGGATGGAGATGTAATAATGTTATGTATAATTCAAAGCCATGATTGAATTTTTCTTTAAGCAAGCCATCGGTTGATGAGATTTTCAAAACTCATCACAACAACAACTCATCATAAATGACGAAGAGTACGAATGTCGCAATTTAATAAGAGATCACATTGGTCTAGTAGCTAAGTCCAGTGGCGAGTGCACACTTAGAATATGGGGAAATATATTTTTTTAAGGTTTATATTTAATTATTTTTTATCAGTACATTTTATAGTCACAGAGACTCAAATTGGATGAGATTACCTACATGAGATTTAATTCACCAAGCGAACTATAAAAATAACAGACGACCACAAGACGCTTTCATATCAGCCCATTGCAGGACCCAAATAAAGGGAGGGTTGCCCCTAATCACCACGCTATGGGTTAGTGATCGCAGTCGATGGTATAAACACAAAGGACGTTGCTGCGCATTCGCATTTTCACGTTACATGTACCTCCTTAGTCGCCTCCTACGACACCCGTGGGATAGGAAAGAAATGGATTGTTTGACTGCACATTTTAAAAACCATTCGCAAATAATAATAAAGACTAATGATCGAAAATAGGATAGGTTAATATGTATATAAATCTTAAATTAATACAAGATAAAAAAATGGAGGGAGGCCTTTGCCCAGCAGTGGGACACGTAACGGCTGGAACTGAAAATGAAAATTGGATACCCCTTTGATTTGACATTCCTATGGGAGGATTGAGGATTGAGTCCGAAAATATTATTCTATTAGGCCGTCCGTTAGATTATCCGAAAATAATAGACCAATATTTTTCGGTTTATGAAAGGAATTAATAAAAAATCACTAAGATACAGCGCATCTAAGTTTCGTAGTGGGGGCGATTAACGTCACCTTCTAGTAAAAATCGTACTAGATAGTGACGTCATGCGAAATTTGAAGGCGCTGTCATTATTATTTGCTAATCAGACAAAATAAAAAATACGAACATACAATATTTTTTAATGATCTACCTGATGAGCCCAAAAATTTTTTTTAGTCCACAACCGTATTCTTACTGGCGAAGCACTGCTACTCTACTAATGTGAACTACGATTGCACTTGGGTTCGACAACCGACGTTTCCTCCTGGCACGTGAGCTGAGGATCACGCCCAGACGTTTGTCTTGGGTTCAGCCGTGCTTGAGTTATCGCTTTCGCTGACTTGCATCTTGAGTCTTTGTTTATTTGTTGGTAGTGCGTTTGAAGTTCGTAATTGTCGCAGAAAAAGCTTTAAGATATCAATAAGTAAATAAATAAAAAGAGAGATACAATAAAATCGAAATATGACAAAACCCTATATGAGAATAGGCGGCTTCGTTTTTTAACATTTTATTTTATTTTTATTTGTTTATTAGGAATAACAAACAGCTACAAAATATAATCTTATACAATATAGGCTTATATAAATATATATACATAATTTTGCAACCAACCACGTTATCCACAGTTTATTTAACTACACGTTATCTAGTCAGTTGCTACTAGAGGGTTAGCTAAAAACAAAGTTATAATTGTCATGTTCAAATTTTGGTCTGGTAAAATGATAAATTATGAATTATTGAATTACTTACAAATGTTAAAGTTATAATTTGATTACTTACAAATATAAGAAAAGAGAGAAAAAAAAAACATTACAATAAAAAACAGTTAAATTTAGAAAATAAAAATAAAAAGTAAACAGAATAATAATAATCATACACATTAAATTAAACAGAATGCTTATCATGCTCAGAGAGTAACTGGTGGAGCAGTTTTTTAAATTGATATATTGAACACGCAAATATATCAACACTCTCAAACAGTTTATTGTGTGACTCAACCATACGGTGTATAGGAGAACGAGGACCCGAGTTAGTATGACAAAAAGGTAGTGCAAATAGTGGACGAGAGCGCACTGCGCGCAATAAACTTGTTCTAGGAACATTGAAACACAGCTTTTCAATAAGATAAATGCAGTCTATTTTGTTGTGCAAGATGTTATAAAGTACCACGGCTTCAAGAAAGCTACGCCTTGATTCCAAAGTAAGTAGATTGTACCTGGTGAGCAGCTGGGGATATGTGAGGTAATGACGGTGGCATTTGTAATGCATCGTTCGCAAGAACTTATGCTGAACCTTCTCAATGGCTAGAGTATATTTTTTGTAGAAAGGATTCCATACCGGAACAGCATACTCAAGTTGTGATCTTACTAGGGCTTTAAATAAGTAGAGGTATGTAGAAGATTTTTTAAATTCTGTGCAGGACCTAAGGACAAATCCAAACATTTTGAAGGCTTTACTGGTAATATTTTGAACATGCGCATCCAGACACAGTTTTTCATCGAGGACGATACCAAGGTCTGTTACGGAAGTTACTTGAGCTAGGGGAGAGTTACAAAGATGGTAATTGAAATTAAATTGTTTAATATTTTTAGTAAAACGAATGAAGTGACATTTAGTTAAGCTAAGATGAAGTTTATTAACAGTGCAGTAATCTGAGAGCCTATCCAGGTCACGTTGGAAAGAAATACAATCGTTAAACGATGTGATAGATTTATAAACCTTCAGATCATCTGCGTACATTAGAAATTTGGAATTTTGAAAGCAAGATTTGATGTCATTGATGAATAAGATAAATAGAAGCGGTCCCAGTATGGAACCCTGAGGGACTCCGGAGGTGACACTAACCACATTAGATTGATAGCCATTAACAACTACAATTTGAGTTCTATTTTGTATGTATGATTGAAACCACCGGAGTAAGTTACCACGTATACCATTATACGCGAGCTTGTTTAGAAGTATGACATGGTCCACTTTATCAAATGCTTTCTCGTTATCGGTATAAGCGACGTCGACTTGTACACGATTATCAAGATTTTCAAAAAGTTCACTTGTGAATGTTATTAAATTTGAAATGGTGGAACGAGATTTTACGAACCCATGTTGTTCTTGTATAATAATATTATGCAAGACCGGATATATTTCATTATGAACAAGACGCTCAAAGAGTTTTGCCAGAGCCGAGAGGATGGAAATGGGGCGATATTGTTCAACATTCTGTTTGGTACCTTTTTTGTGTACAGGGGTGATAAAGGCACATTTCCATACATCGGGGAAGAAACCCTGTACAAGACATCTATTATAGATGATATGGAGAGGCTTGCACAAGCTACCCGCAGTTTGTTTTAAGAAGAATGGCGGTATTCCGTCAGGCCCAGCACCTTTAGATGTATTCATTTGTTTTAATTCATTGTGGATTTTGTCCTCACTTAAATATATATCCGAGATAAATACATTACTATTGCCGGTATCAGAAGAAGGCTGCCAATTACCTATGTTGTCAGACAAGGGCTCGAAAACGGATTTAAAGTAATCTGAAAACATATTGCAAATCGTCTCAGGCTTAGTCGACGTGCTGTCTTTATACTTCATTGCCGCGGGTATATTGGATTTTCCTTTACGACTAGACAGGTACGACCAAAAATACTTTACATCTTTCGAGATATCATTTTAAACCGATTGCATATATTGGCGATAGCATTTGTCACATTTAACTTTGAAGGTAGTTCTATAATGAGAAAAAATTTCATAGTCAGATATATTTTGATATTTTTTCCATTTAATCCACGCTTTCTGCTTCTTTTTAAATAAATTAATAAGTGAGGGTGTAAACCAAATAGGGAACTTATTTGACTTAGGGCAAGATAGAGGTGTGTGTTTCTTTATAATACTATTAATTTGGGTGTAGAAAAAGTCAACAGATTCAGCAGCGCCGAGACCGCTAAGTTCTATGTCCCATTGGGTATTCGAGATTTCTTTATTTATTGCATCATAGTCTGCTATAAAGAAATTATATTTAACGGCAGGTTTTTTCAGCATAGCTTCTTCAGGTACTGAAGCAGACAAATAGGATACGAAGGGAGGGTGGTTTCGATTGGGTCCTACCAATGAGTTAGGCTGAGACTGAATTGCACAAGGAGTGTTACATATTACTAAGTCTAGAATACGACCGTTTGCATTGAGCAGGTAATTATATTGTGTACAATTAAGAACAGACATACACCTATTTAATTGAATGCCACAAGAAGATGTATTGGTGTGTAATAGGCCGTCGTCAGGATTAGAGTTATTGGTGTAAGACCATACAATTTCGGGTAAGTTATAATCTCCTACTATGTAAATATTGTCAATATTATCAGCATTGGTTAGGGTTTCTAGAAGATAATCAAAGTAATTTTCATAGGCCCCTACTTTAGCCCAAGGTGGAATATAAGCGGCGCTAATAATGTGCCTAGTGTTAAGCTCCGTGCCGGGTATCTCCACAAATATATGTTCAATGCACGACGGCGGCATAAGATCGTCTGATATGTGGGATAAGTCGAATTCAACTGGATTTAAACCCTTCAAGACCGCTACAAGAACCCCGCCACCATCATCCTTACTCGTCGCCCGACGATCCCGATCCCGTCTAAAAACAACATATCTCTCGTCTATAAACTCATTATTGTGGATATCAGGCGTCAACCAAGTCTCGGTTAGTACAATGACATCGTAGGTAGATGAAAGTATATTCATATAAAGTGTCTGGAGTTTTGTCCTAATACCGCCACAGTTCTGATAATAAATTGACAGTTTGCTATCCATAATCAGTGGCGAATATTTTATGTGCGTGTTGATTGTATCGCTGTGTTATGATAAAGTTAAATAAAATTATTATCGCGTAAATATAAGTTATATGTGAGTAAGTTGTGAGAAGTGTGCGTGTATATTGGTAAAAGCCGTGTAAGAGTAGACTAGCCAATTCGACGGCAAAATTAGTAAATATTTGTGTAAACAGATAATACTTCCAGGCCAATCCACTCACAATGATAATCAATGATAGTAAAACCATTCCCAAAGACGTAAGTATGCTGTGTATGATTGAGTGTTTAAGTATGAGCAAAAAAATACAAAACAATAAAACAATTTTAAAAAAACATTTCAGATTATTAAAAACATAAAACGACTTATTAATAAACTCAGCGGGATAGTGTCCGTCACTTGATGCCTGACATAATTTTTTCCAGGTCAGATTCAGTTCTAATAACAAAGGCTGGTGTGTCATCCCGTTCACGGATAAGGATTGACGAGTTCTTGACCCAGGAATACTTAAAGTTGTTCTTCTTCGCGGCCTCACGACACTGACGAAATAAGTGCTTTCTTTGCAATGTAAGATGTTCATTCAAATATATTTTAACCGGAGAACCAGGTACACCAATCTGGTTGGACTTGAGCCCCTTTGCCTTTCTATAGGCGCTAAGAATATTGTTACGTAACGTACGAGTTGTGAATTTGACGATTATGTTCTTGGGTCTGCTGCTGTCTCCCTGAGCATGGGGCACTCTGTGTACTGAAACAATGTTGTTAGGGGGTATCGGAGTGTTAAGAGCAGAACTCATGGCTTCAATAATTGCTGGTAAGATTTCATTGCGCCTTTCAGGCACGTTGCATATCTCCAAATTGCACTGACGCGCCTGTTGCTCCAGAGAGTCCACCTTCTGTTCTAAACTGGTAATGGCCGGGGTGACCTCGCCACTGCGGCCAGATATATCGGCTAGACGCTTCTTGATGTCCTCATGCTCGTTGCAACAGAATTCGACGGAGGTCTTTAGGTGAGTAACATCCTGAGTTAAGCTGGTCACGTTTTTATTTATTTTGTTTTGTTCTGCCCTCAGATGCATAATTTCATCTCTGATTTCTGACAAAGACATTTTAATCTCACCACTCAGGCTAGCTACATCGTTTTTTATTTCTGTTTGCCATTCATGCATCTTATTGAAGAGCGAACGTGAGAATGAGTCGAAGTCAACCTTATTTTCAGATCCCGCGCAACATTGGGCTGGTGAATCCCGATTGAAGAATGACACATCCATATTGTCCATAGACGTATTACAACCAGGAATTTGAGTGCTACGTACAGGGGTATGCAAATTGGATCCAGCTCGTCTTGTGACATTACTGCAAAGAGGACATCTCCAGCTGGAAATGAACTCTACGGTAAGCGCTAAGAAACGTTCTTTATTTATATTAAGGCATTCGCTGTGATAAACATCTTTGCAAGAGTGGCATTTTAGAAAATTTCTTGTTTCAGGTGATATAAGATCCCTGCATCCACTACAAGATACCATATTGGTCTGAGCATTCTGTGTCAGCGACATCTTTCGGAATAATGTGAAACTAGATCGTGGACGGAAACCACTCAAGAGCGCCGAGCAGCGATAACAAGCAGCGCACGCGTCGTCGCAGCAGGCGTGAAGCATAAACCAATAGCCGTTTATGGACCTAGTAGTATGAACAGAAGTCGAGAGATGGCGTTGCAATGGAAAAAAAGTGTGGTAGCAGTGACTATGCGTAATTGATAGCAAATAAGGTTTTGCGAATAAATTCAAATTAACACTCAAAGCTGATAATTGCACTTTTTGGACACTGTATGCACTAAGTTTTGTCACTGGGGAAGAAATTAATTGCAGGATCACAGTATTTTCACGGTGCAGAGTCGCAACTGGAGAATAATGTTCACGGAGACTCAGTTGATCTGAATAGAGCAGGACCGATCCTCTACCAGTAAATAACTAAACTTCACTTGTTTATCTTTCAATTAAATGCACTTTTCGATTAAATTGAAGAGAATTACTATTTTTAAATATTAAAACTTATCAGACCGAAATGAACAAGAAACAGTCGAGTTGCGCCCTCTAGCGGCGAAGCATGAAGCACGAACTGAGTATTACAACAAATGAACACAATTTCCCATTCTTAATTATACTAGGTTAGGTAGTTCGGCCTAAACTTTAACTCGCGACCTCTCTTACAACCCTATCTAGATAGAGTTAATATAAGTAAGTACTAAGTAACATTATTTTTAACCGACTTCAAAAAAGGAGGAGGTTACCAATTCGACTGTATGTTTTTTTTATTTTATGTATGTTTGTTACGTGATATCTTTGCCAATTTTTTAATTTGAAAGCCTTTACTACTAAGTTGGTCCTATTTTAATTTGGTGAAGATATCATGAAGAACTTTGGAGATACGGAAGAAACTCCTTTTTAATTTAATTATTTACTTGCCTACCGCTACCATGTTTCAAGAATTTACGATCAAATATTATCATGTTATTGCATAAATACATACATACATAAATACATACAATTGTCGGATAGTAAGGATAATAAATCAGTTACACACGATTGTAAAGGTCCATTTAAACAGTACAAATTCCTTGCCTATTGCATACAATGTACGAGCCATGCTGACCCATTTAGGCTACAAGCGGTCAGCTATAATGTAGGTCTCGTGTCACCTCATTTTAAATCTAATAATAGCAATCAAAAGAGACACTATAGAGCAACGATCAAGAAAGGACCCGTTTCATCCAATTATACAACATATGATTTATCAGCAATAAACCAGTTTTTACGTGACGTGGTATTGTGACACCCTAGCATTATCACTCTTCAATATCTTCATCTCTTCATGTATGGCGTGGGCATAGGTGACAACTGAAGTCTGCGCCCTACTTACAATTATTTAATTGAATTAATAAATGATTGTATGTTTGACGCAAGTTTGACGTTTTGTTTAGACCAAGTTATCTATTGCTTCACTTTCAGTGTACTATGTAAATGGGCCTTAATACCTAGATTATATTATATTCACGATAATTTTTTATCAAATGTATAATAAAACTAGAATCCTTATGACCTTTGTCGTGAACTTGTATCATACAAGTACTCGTATTTCCTCAAGCGAACTGTAAAAATAACAAAGCTACTGCTTTGTTATTTTGGTAACAAAAAGGCATAATTCAGAGTAGGTACCTAACTAATTATACTTAATATGAGATTTCGTGGAAGATAACACCAAGAAGGAAAAGAAAAGGCATATTTAGACACAAGAGTTATTTTACCGAGTGTTAATGTACGGTCAATAAATATTACCTTAATGTGAATAACTTTTCCTGGAATGCTGGGATCTCCAAAATCTCCAAAATTTGCCAAAAGTTGCTGTTTTTCGCAAATGTGCGAAGAAAAGCTTTACGTTCTCACTTTAAACTGTAAACAGTAGTTCATAAAATACTTTGAAGGGTTAGCTAGGGCTTGGTAGAAACAAAATTTTAAATTATATGTCCGTTTCCTTTAAATTGATTTATTTCAAATGGGGGCGGCACTGGACCCCGAAAAATTCAAGTATAGAAGAACATATATTTTAAAATACGAGAAAAAGCTTGGCTTCCCATACAAATCGAAGTAATCACGTGATCTAGTTAGATAATATGAGAAATGAAAAATTTTTGTTTGTATTTCGACATACATTTATTGGGAAAAGGGACCGAATCACCCCTTCAAATATTTGTACTGAATAAAAAATAACTTTGTAGAGAGGGTGTAACAAAATATACTGAAAATATTTCAAGGCTAAATTCAGTCTAAGATACTAACCAAATTTCCCGAACATATATTGAAAATTTAAAAATAATTTTTGAGTTCCCATAAAAGGTGACTGATCAGTTGATTTCTTTTGTGTGTGACCAAATAAGCCTGCACTTGTGTTTTATTTTCATAGTACTTGAAGGTCAATTTGATACTCATATAATATCGAGGTTAGTGCCAGGATCTGTAGATATCAATATCAGGATAAAAAGTGTCAAGTTATACACAGGTAATCGGGGTCATGATCTACTATTTACGCGTGATTGGATAATACAACAAGAGCATTAAGTACACCTAATGATGATGATGAATACTACACAAAATAAGCTTAAGTTATTACTTAAGAAAGCCACAGTATTTCTAAAAGATATAGTATGAGGTTCTTCTAACAAGACGAAAATATTTAAGAAACCTGTCACAAGAAAAATATTCTCAAAAAAGTCATATCTAAGCATTGAAAACTCGATGAGGGTAATGTGGCTAATCGTCCCATTTTAAAATCGGCATATTGGTTAACTGGGACCATATTTTTTAGAAATGGGACTAATTATGGACCAGACCACTATGCCACAGATAATGACGTCAAACTTTGTGTGCCGGAGGCAAAAAGACTCAAAAAAATTACTTTAAACGACGCCTCCGCGCATGTTGCGGTCCCTAACCTTAACCACAAACATTTGTTTAGTAGGTATGTTGTAATAATAAGTAATAAGTTTAAAACGAAGATTATGTGTAGAACAATAACTTTGAAATGTATGAAAAACGCAACAATTTCGTAGAAGTAAACATTAGTCTAGATAAAGTAATTTAAGATTACGCCACTGTTGGGCAACCCGTGAGGTTAATGACGATTATAATGAAGTTAATAGATTTAATGCCCAGTACGTCCAAATAAAAATGCTACAGATGTACGTGACTATGTGACACGTCGAACGAAGAACTCTAGCGCCGGTTTCAGAAATTATAATAGACATACAATGATCTTCCATACACAAGGTCATTGTAGACATGGGTCTATTTCTTCTTAGTTATAAATAGGTCATAGGCCATTAAAATGATTTGACTAATTATACAACGTGAAAGGGACATACCCGTAATAAATCGAACCACGGTCTATACTAGATCATTATAGTATAATGAAATTAAAATAACATTAAAAAAAAACAAAAAGGCAATTCGAAATTCCCATACAAATTGCCAGGGCGGCTGCACATTTTTGTATGGAAATGCCGATTTTTTTATTGTTTCTTGGCAGTTATTTTAATTTAATCATACTATAATGATCTAATATAGACCGTGGTTCGATTTATAGTGGGTAGGTATGGTATGTCCCATCCACGTTGTAAAAAAATGTACTTAAACTACTGCAGGTTCTGTGTCCACATTTTACCAGCTTATCCGTCTCAGTGTTGTCTATAACGAGTAAATAATTATATCGATATTTCCATTTCGGATCTTTCTTTATTATGTTGTTTAACTTTTTCCTATATTCTACTTAAGAAAGTTCTTCCATAAGATATGATGACCTTCATGACGTAATGGTTAACACGCTAGTACGCCAATCCGGAAGTTTTATGTTCAATCCACAGCCAGGGCCAGTTGTAAAATGGCTTTTTTTAATTTTTCTGGGACTTGGGTGTTTATTTAGATATTATGTATTTGTCATAAAACAAGTATTCCATAACACAAGTTTAAAACTTACTTTGGACCTAGCTTAATCAATCATATATATATTCATAACATTTAAGTCTAGTTTAGGTGTATTTTATTAGCCATAAGTAAACAAGATATCCTTCTGTGCCTTCTTATTTTATCATTCTCTTTCCAACAGAGTAACTCGCATTGTTATGTCAGGCTCAGAACGACCATGAAAAAGCGATCTAGATCAAAGAGGCAGTGATAACATTGAATAACACTGTTATGGCTGTGGGCACTTTTACTTCTAACGACTTCATTATTGTGAACGAAAAAAAACGTAGCGCGCTTGTATTTGTTGTTTTTTTCTTTCATTGTGCGTTTATTCATTCGTCTTGGACTCTTGGAACATCTGCAGTACTTTTGGCCGCCAAAAAGATGGCTTTTAGTTTTCAGTTATTAAAAAAAAACTGTGATAATCGGGACGTCACGCCATCTTCTTGGTGTTTCCGTACAGAAATAAAAAGGAGGCTGAAAAGCATCTTATTTGATTATTTGAATATTGAGTAAACTTTGTGACTTTTGCTAGAACCTTACCGCCATATTCATAAAAATCTGCACTCCTTATATCAGTTAAATTTATAGAAATGCTGTCGATTTTAGAAGCGCTGATTTTTCTATCAAATTTACAATAAGTCTCCTTTCTCTTTCCTCCTCTAATTGGTAAATGTCCTACTATATCAGTCACTATATGACTGATTTAAGAGGACAGTTTTTTTATGAATACTGCGGTTAGTGTTTGGACCAATCATGGAGTATGGACCGATGGACGCAAACATAAAGTCCCTTCTGTAAATATCTGTGAAGTACAAGTATTTGCCAGAACCTCTCTCAGGATGGGCAAGCCAGAGACGAATGCACCAGAAATACCATCGATACGTATTTATTATTTATTCATACACTTCTTCCTAGTCTATATTTACTTAGAAGTGAGTGAAGGACAAATGTGGTGAGCCCGTGTGACTTGGTGACACTTGAACTTTTTGAACATCCTAGTGCGCATGGATCGTGATCGTGACGACGCGTCGTCCGTATAAACGCGGCCCGTGATGCGGATCACCTTAATGTCAACTCAGCAGCTGAACTATATAATACCACGTCTGATGAATAACTTAATATGTATAAAAAGTCGAAATTTCCAACTGCATTGAAGTTTCATATGACTAAGGAACGATACAAGGTATTAAGATTAGTATTTACAAAGAAATCCACATACATATGTATGTACAAACACCTCTGTTGGGTAAACCACTAAAAATAAGTTACAAAGCTACTCACACAATTTTTTAAATAAATCAGTTTTGTACCGTAAGATACCAAACAAAACAACCTAGGTAGGTACGTACCTATTTCATCGCAAATAAAACAGGTTCTGAGAGAAAATGTACAAATCTCACAACCAATAAACAACTATTCTAGTATACTAATTAGGCATTAAAACAGCAGAATTAATAGGCCAGCGTCAGAAAACCGGAGAAAAACGGGTTTTCGGAAAACTTGCGTCGCGAGGTCACCTCACTAGCGATTGTCATTCGTGGGACTCCGATGCTGCAGTAGGTCAAGGACTAAGCATATTTCCCACACTCGATGACTATGGACACTTCTTTTTTTAGGTACGAGCCGAGAAGACCCTAATTATAATAGATAAAGCCGTGTGGTTCCCGGCAGAGTAGAATAGGACCACCGTGGATGTCGTAGAAGGCGACTTAGGAAACACAAGCTAAATAAAGCTCATAAACATCAGTGAGACCTCTCCAACCCATCTGGCCAGCATGAAGAGTGTAGGCCAAATCCTCTGACTGCTCTTGCTAATATATAGCTCTGGCAGTACATAGAGGGTCGGACTACTGCAGTGGAGACTAAAAAACACCTGATTATGATGATGATCAGAAGTCAAACAACGAACTCTGGACTGACGTAGCCAAGAAGAAGAAGATACTAACTTAATGAACAATGTGACCAGAAATTAAATGCTTTTGATTTGTACCCACTATACGAACAATCGGTAAAGCAGCACGATAACATCTTTCCAAAGTAAGATAACTTATTTTACACGGTTTACAATTAAAAAAATCCATTATTTTGTGTGAAGATCTACGTGCCGGGCCGCCAAGACCTGACACCTGTTATTCCAAAACTACAACTGTACCTAACTTGAGTAAAAAAGTTGGGAGAATCTGAAAAAGGGATAAAAATAGCCCATCGCCATATTTTCGTTTTGTAATTTCTGTTAAGTAGGCAATATCCTCCCGCTGAGCCGCCAAACCATAAAATTATCAGACATAAAAATCTCATTGCGATTCGAGATATTGGACATGAAGAAAATTACTGCATTATTTTAATGGCGATCGAGAAGTGATGTCTTCCTGGACCATTCCTCGTAAATCATACATGTACGTACTTAATTTATAATAAGTAATACAAGCTTATTTTTATTTAAAGGGGTACATGAATTTACCGGGGTCCAGTGCTGCCCCCATTTGAAATAGGTAAATTATTTGAAAGGAAATGGAGATATCATTTAAAATTTTGTTCTAGTATGCCCTAGATAACCCTTTAAACTATTTTATGAACTACTGTTTACAGTTTAAAGTGTGAATGTAAAGCTTTTCTATGCACATTTGCGAAAAACGGATACTTTTGGCAAATGTGCGAAGAAAAGCTTCACGTTCTCACTTTAAACTGTAAACAGTAGTTCATAGAATAGCTTGAAGGGTTATTTAGGGCTTCCTAGGACAAAATTTTTAATGATATCACCATTTCCTTTCAAATAATTCATTTCAAATGGGGGCAGCACTGGACCCCGAAAAATTCATGTAGCCCCTTAAGCATAAATATTTTATAGTTTTGAACAAGTTTTCCCTATGGGGTTTTTGGCGGGAAGTCAAGGGGTTCGGTTGAGAGTTTCTTTAAAATATTTTGCAAATTGATTTTAGTGGACTTTATAATATGAAATTGGTGTTGTTTGCTGTTATAAATGCTCATGCTCATGAACAATATGTGAAATAGTTAAAGTGGACAGTCGTAGTACGGCTGTAGTGATATTTGTTTCGCGGACTGTGTGGTCTTCGGGCGTCGTCCGCCACTCAATCGGCTATGAAAACCAGTGGACTCATATAGATTTGTCGCCAGAAGCTCCATTAAAGCAATCAAAGGCCTACACCAACCTTTGATTGTAGCTTGTTAGGAAAAAGAATTTCCCACGTTTTATTAACTTGTTCCTGGCTAAATACGCAGTAGCGTCAAGCTATTAATCAAAAAATTAATCAAAAAAACCCCATAAATATAAATATGAAAAACAAAATCACATCAATAATAACTAGATCACGTGACTACAGCTTGACGTCAGGCAGGCGGTCGGTCATATAACTATAGCCAAATCTTTTAAAATTTCCGGCTATTTCTTCTGTAATTCGCTAGATTTTGGCATCCTTAGGTGTCCATTGATATGCATATTGAATTTGGAAAAGAAAAAGCGGAAAAGGGCACCCTGGGCTCCGAAGCAGCATAGCTAAGGATGCAACCGGGAACGCGCTCAGATGAAGAAGAAGATTTATTGGGAAAAGTTGTTCAAAACGTTGGCCACGCCCACGCCCATTGTTAATAATGAAGAAACCTTTTCATGCCTTGTCAGTGACTTCACGCTGTCTTTACTAAAAGTGTAAGTAGGTATCTAATTGATAAACAAATAGTCTTCTAGTTAGCGTATCATTTATACGTATTGACACTATATTAATACAGAGAAAACCGGATCCGATAATTTCTCTATCCGGATGCCGCAGTTGCATAACGCTATCTTTAAACTAAACATTACCACATATTTGTACTTCAGCACTTATCATTCAAACATGCCAAATTGTGCATAAGTATACTTAGTTATAATATTTAGGTAATTCATTATTTATATTTCGTTGCGACCTGGGCAAATTTAGGACTGTTTTACTTCATGAAATTAATTTCTTACTCCCTCCACTATTAGGCGATATTAAAGTTTTAGTTTTAGACACTTTATGAAAACTTCATTCAATCAAAAACTGTCGAGGTACAAAATTTATCTTATTTTCTTTAGGTATATAATAATGTCTTTATAAAAAGCTATCACCCGTTGATAAATCTCCTTGGGGCCAGCCGGATACGCACACTACATATACCTAGCTAGGTACATACTACATACAATTACATTGTCAATTAATGGTCATACTTGTATTACATGAAATGCCCTCCAACACGCTAAAAGTAGCATTTCTGTCTTGCGGTCCTGACTCTGACTACCCGGTTAGAGATAAAGACATGTAAGGGAAAATATGAGACTCGCTTATAAACAACTTTTCTCTTGGAATCAAGTGATCTCGAAAAATGTTTTGACTTTTTATAGCTGTAAGTGTATTTAAGTCAAAACACTTTGTATTGAGATGTTTTTTTCTCCGAAGTTCTACCATTGGCGCCTAGGTAACTAAATAATAATATTTGGATTCAAGATGTCGATTTTTTTTTAATCCTACTACTGATCACTTAATAAAAGTAACTCACTTTGAGTGCCATTAGAAACATGTGTCAACCATATATTTACGCTCGCTACTTAATATTTATAATTAAACTGAACTATTGTTTTATTATTTATTGCCCATAAACATTTATATTTCACGCCTTGCAACATTGTAACGATATTAGAGATATAAAGAAAATTGAGTAAAATATTTAGATCAACTCAATTTTCTTTATAGGTACCTAATACCGTCGCTTTCTTCCCATACTTCAATCCCGACATATAGTTATTTTATAAAAATAAAAAGTTTTTTAATATCGCCATATGTTTTTTGGTAGGTATTCGTATAATACTAAACTTACGCACTGAAAGAAGTAAAAATACTTAGTCATGCTAAACTTACTGTTAATTTCAATTTGATATTTATGATTTTTTGATTTATAGTATAAAACATATTCGCTTCCTGCCGTCTGCCCCTTTTTATGTACATATATATATATATATATATATATATATATATATATAATGTAAGTGTGTATATACGCTTAGATATTTTAAATTACGCAACGGATTTTAAACAAGGAGCTACGAGTATTTTGTAAAACTAGAGGAGACAACACATATCACTGTTTTGTCTCGTTCAATTGTAGCTATCTATTAATTTTTTTTTATTAATTTTAGGATAAATTTATCTTATAACATAATGACAATGGAAGGTCATTGCATAATAAAGGTAATTTTTTATATTTTATATTATTTTTAGTGCAAAAGCTACGAACTTCTAGCGTTTCAGAACGTAGAAAAATACCATACATACATAGTATCAGGTTGTTATCTTTAACGGGGCAGACTGAGCATTTTGCGGCTCTAAGCAGAAAGAGCCCAGGGCCGCAAGACTCAAAAACCGCCTTTAGCGTGACGGTGGGAAAAGGAATCAAAACAGTGACGGTTGCCGGAAGCCGCATCGCCCAATAACATGATTTGCATGTTCACCCATTCCCTCGATTAGCTTCTACGATCTACGCGGGAAGAGAAGAAAAATATTTACACTATATCGTAGATAAAGTAGAAAGTGTTTTTTAAGCAGCAACAAACACTGTTCAGGGTTACAAAATAATAAAATATTGAATGGTTGAAAGGTTTTCTTAACTATTTGAGTAAGTGTTGCAAGACCGTTTTGCGGATAAGTAATTTACGCATTTCGTAGGATTTGAGTAGGTACCTGTTGCGATTGCAGTCAGTTTGTTTATACAATGTAGATTGGCAAGGGTACCTCGCTCTCACCTATTTCTGCCGTGAAATAGTTGTTTACTTAACTATGTATCAGTTTAAAGGTTGATATTAGTCCCTGATTCCTAGTGAGCTCGTATACACGTGGAAAGAGTGATTAATAGTAACCTTAATTAGATATCTATATTGGTATACAAACATAAATAAACGTATATTATTATACAAATATACTTAAAGGCTTTATTTTTAATCTTTATTTTTATCTTTATCTCTTCAGGTCACAGCTGAAAATCAGTCCCTGGCAATATACTGATTTATGGTTGTGACCTGAAGAGATAAAAATAAAAATAAATATTAAAAATTAGCTTATATGTATATTTATATAATAATGTACAATATAATAATATATGCACACACATTTAAAATTGATGTTTAATATAGTGCCTGCTTTTCCAATTTTTTTGTAAGTATATTTATTATATGTGTGTTATTATAGCAGCTAATGAATGAGTTTATCTATCTTATTTCTTCGAATTAATTTTATTTGTCTTATGTTACCTACCAAATATCATGCAGTTCCAACCAAAGATACTCCAGGTATCGTCGTAAATGGACTCGACAACTTCGCCCGCTCGCTCTAAAACGTCATCAACCATATCAGAAAGGATAGGGATTAAATTTCAATCACACAAATAATTCGCCGAAAATGTTAAATACCACTTCTCAAATTACTCGTCTGGAAAAACCCGGTTCTAAAACAGAAGGACCTTCATTTTAAAAAGTTCCTTCAAGGCTTCATTCCAAGACATTGTGACTAACACGAGCAAAATACCTTGTAAATTGAGTAGGTAGGTAGATATTGTATCTACCTATATTACTGGGGGAGGAGCTTTTCAATTCAAATGTATTTTTTAGGGTTCCGTACCCAAAGGGTGCAAACGGGACCCTACTACTGAGACTCCGCTGTCTGTCCGTCTGTCCGTCTATCACAGGGCTCTATCTCTTGAACCGTAATAGCTAGACACTTGAAATTGTCACCGATTATGTATTACTGTGGCCGCTATAACAACAAATACTGAAAATAAAAAAAGTTAAAAATTAAAGGGGGTCGCCATACATAAAAGGTATTTTTAGCGTTTTAAAACATAGTGCGGAACACTTAATATACGAGTTTGACTTGCACTTGCCCGTTTATTTGAAAATATACATGCAAATCGGTCCATTGTCACCAGGTTAAGAATCTGATTTTGGAATCCTCGAGAAAACGAGGGATCTCCTCAAATATCCTAGGCACACATATACCTAGTGGTTTTGATGTTTTGTCAGTAAATCAAGCATTTGCATTCAGAATGTGTGATTTGGCGAAGTGGAACTAATGAAGAAGACCAGAAAGTGAACTCGCTTTTTTTGTTTAAAATTATTATATTTGACGAAATAAACTTATACTAGGTAGGACTTTCTTGGCAGTTGGCATAAATTGATTACGTTTTTTGGCAATGTAATTCTAGTAAAAAACTTTTACTTCTTGTAAACTACAAGGTCTAGTCCACCGCAGTGTAAGGCCAAACTGTCTCGTCTTTATGGACTAAACCTTTGTCTATTAGGACCATACAAAAGACCACCTTTTATAAATATATTTAATATAAATATTTTTATTTTCTTATGAAATATCAATATGATGATATACATGATATTTTTAGCAGTACGTTATTTTAGAAAATTGTTTGAGATACAACAGTTGATCATTTTCACAGACCGTAAGCCTTTGACCTTCGCATTTAGGAATGTAGATAGTAACAAAGAAACGCCGAGAAGAACGAGGGAGGCAATTGTTATTGTTACGAGTATTAATCAGTAAATTCACTTCAGACATACAATATGTAGAAGGTAAGAACAATGTCGTAGCTGACTCGTTATCACGTGTAGACACAATATCCTATCCCACCGAGCTAGATTTCGACGAATTATCTGACGCTCAAGAAAGCGATACGTACATTGCAACAGCGTTAGAGAACCGTAGGCACTATGGCTATGGCTGACTCCGAAGTTAGTTACTGAATTTACTGTATATGTTTCCTAGCTAAATGTCTTCCCAATGAGAGTGTAGTGAGCTATAAGGTTCAGAAGGTAAAGTCCAACACTCTGAAGATAAGTTCATATATTTCTCACAAGTCCACACAATTTACAAGTTTCTGATATACGCACAAACAAACGGATCTACACGGAGAGCTATCTAAGGACACACGCGGGCTCGGAGCAAAGGCAGCGAACGAGTATTCCATAAGAAATAATATAATAATTCAAGTATGCTTACGAAAATATGCTATATTAAACACGTGTACACCGAGCTGATCGGAGAGCTGTCCCGATCCAAGGTCTGGTGGCCTGTCGTGCCCGAGGTCGCCAGTGAACGGACGGGGCAAATGGACGCCGAATCAATTGCCTATTACTGATCTTTATGTTAACAACACAAATGTCATTCTTTGATTTTATTCGCTACTAGCTGTACCCTGCGCGCGTTGCTGCGCCAATTTTTTTTTCCTAAACCATCCCTGAACTATAACGAAAAAACAAAAAAAAATTATCGAAGTCGGTCAAGCCGTTTACGATTTTATGAAGGGCATACAGACAAACATTCATTTTTATATACCTATAAAGATATTTTTTGACATGCAAAATTGTCTACTGACTCGATAAGATTTTACACGTGAAAAAAGTGTTGTGTATAAAAAATATAGAAAAGTTAGTACATTTGCCACCCGAACAATGATTTCATATAATATACGAGTATATAAGTCAAAGCACCCGAACCAAATGCGAGGGTGCTCTAAATATGTGATCCGAGGTTATTCGTCGTACGTATAGCCCGAGCTACGTACTCATTTAATTAACCTTAACCTTAGTTAAATAACCTTGTACTACGGGGACTGGGTGCTATTTTTGAAACACTGAGTCTTCAAAAAAGGAGAAGGCTATCAATTCGACTGTATGTTATTTTTTTATGTATGTTTGTTACGCGATATCTTCGCCAATTGTGGACCGATTTTGATGATTCTTTTTTTATTTGAAAGCCTTTACTACCAAATTGGTTCCATTTTAATTTTGTAAAGATAAGATGAAGAACTTTGGAGATATAGAAGAAACTCCTAAAAAAAATTGAAGTTTGTTGTTTTTTTTGGAAAATTTTTATTATTTCTATACAAAATTCCTTTAGTGACTCCGCATTTTAAAAATGGGTTCACTGGGCCGATCAGCATCTAGAAACACACATGCATTTAAGATGCTCGTGTGAGCACCGTTAACTAGTCGAAGATGTAAAGACGATGACGCGCTGAAAACGAGCGCAAACGAAATCGAAAGGGATTCGTTCAGCGTTTAGCACTTACTTTCGTTTCGAGTCGTAAATGAGATAATATGATCTGTCATGTAACAACATTCCACCCTGAAATGTCGGTACTGGTTGGGAAATAAATGTTTTATTGTCGTATTGTTCAGGCAAGCTATTTAATAGCATTGTTACAATATAAGTATATACTTAATATTTAAACAAGTTTCTCAATAATATTATTTCATTTATAGGTTTTTTTATTCCAGTTTAAACAAGATACATATACCTAACTTGTTACAATAATTATAATTTAAAATAAAATCTTTTAAATATACATACCTGCGATACGCAATGTAGTAAATGAATTTAGTTTAAATATAATCGTTTAGATAATCGTTTTGTTTAATGTAGTTTTAAAAATCATGATTTATTATACTGTAATAATTGTAATTATTATAACGTCTTTATCATCACTTAATTATTATATAAATAAAATACATGGTATCTATTTAGTAAAAAAACAATTTACTTACGAGATGCTCTTTGAGGACTATATTAAATATCTTGTATCAAGAACTTGCTATAAAATTGGATAAGTACTTTTTAAACAAGTACTGTACTTCCTGAAGGGCTTAAAATAACAGAAACGTCTCTTTTCTATAATAATAAATAAAATTATATAACAGCATTAATGCTTGCGCACTAACGTAACAAACGTACAACTATTTATATACTCGTATCATAAAACGTATTACTTTCACCTATGCAAATTAAAAATAACAATGTCCATATATAGTTATATCTACAGCTATAAATAAATAGTATCTGAACAAATAAGTCAAACTGCTGGACATTGACCGATTGCACATTGAGGACAGTCGACAACACAAGTTTATGATCGAAATGAAACAATTAACGAAATTAAGCGGTTTTTACTTACTCTTGTTGTCTGGAATAATAAAATTTTGTAATAAATTTTTGTGTTTCTGTCGTAAAGTATCGTGTAAGGTAGCACATTTATATTGATCATACAAAGAAATATACCTTTGTAAATATTATAAATAATTTATTATATTTATAGTTAACTTTAAATTTTCTTTTAGCATCTTCTGTATTATATGTTTTTATTATTAATAAATAAATTTCCCAATTTCATAATAATATAAATTGCGATAGCACCATGTAACATGACAGCAGGGTTTTTTTGGCGGGAAGTCAAGGGGTTCAGTTGGGGTTTTGTTTAAATTATTTTGTAAATTGATTTTAGTGGACTTTATAATATGGAATTGGTGTTGTTTGGTGTTATAAATGCTCATGCTCATGAACAATATGTGAAATCATTGTGAAATAGTTAAAGTGGACAGTCATAGTACGGCTGTAGTTGTAGTGCTATTTGTTTCGCGGATTGTGTGGGAGTCTTCGGGCATCTCCGCCACTCAATCGGCTATAAAAACCAGTGGACTCGTATAGATTTGTCGCCAGAAGCTCCTTTAAAGCAATCAAAGGCCTACACCAACCTTTAAGCGTCAAGCCAATAATAAAAATTAAAAATAACAAGACAGCAATTAAACTTCATGTTCCAAAACGATTTACTCGTTAATAATTCCGTAGTTTTATTTGTCAATAACAAATAAAGCACATACAAAATTTTTATACGAGTAAGTATGTATTGAGTAAGGATATAAAATATATGATGTCAGAGCTTGTTATGTCATTCTAATTTCATAGTTCTTTTTGTTTGTTTTGTTGGGGATCAGATTTTAAATTTTTCAAAGTTTTCACCTTCTATATTTCCGCCATTTTGAAAAATTTCGATAAACTTAATCGAAAAAATAATTATATATAATTATCCGCACTGCTCACAAAATTTCACAAGAATCGGTTGAGAAAAGTGGATATCCGGACACACGAAAGAATTTTTGCGGAAGCTGAAATGTAGACGCTGCGCTCGCTCGGCCAATTACTGCATCTAATGCCTTTGGCCTGGCAACTAAAGAATTAAGGCCCATTTACACAGTGCAAGTTTCTTGCCTGTTGCATACAATTTTATTGAAGCAATAAATGATTTGTATGGCTGACGTTCTGTTTAGACCATGCAAGTTTTCTATTGCTTCAATTTAATTGTATGTAACAGGCAAGAAACTTGCACCGTGTAAATGGGCCTTTAAGCACAAACATGTCGTGCTACAATTGCATTCCCAAGGAGGGTTAACGTAAGGCAGGCGGCCGGTCGTTAAACTATAGCCAAATCTTTAAACTCTTCCGGCTATTTCTTCTCCAACACCAAGCGTTGGAGAAGAAATAACCGGCAATCTTGGGTGACCAATGACATGCATGTAATATTTGGAGACGAGAAAGCGGGAAAGCGCATCCCAGGCTCCGAATCAGCACAGCTGAGGATACAACCGGGAACGCGCTTGGATTAAGAAGTCTGCCTGTGGCCCGGATTTCAGAAAAAATATTTTTGATTGTCTTTTGTCATTGACTGTCCGTAGAGTTAATGAATACCATCCACAAGAGAAAATAGCGTGTTTGGAGCAATGAGCAGGTAACAACTATACATCAGCGTAACACATCGTTAGGCTTATTGTAAGTGCTTGTGAGAAACGCGGACAATTGGTTTTAAGCTTGTGCAACGTGGGCTTTTCAAAACAAAAATACCTTGAGCCAAAACAATATTCGTAAATTATTACGATTTAAAACGTTGCACAATTGACTGCCGCTTGAATTTGTATCACGATTTTTTGCACTGAAAGTGACCTTTGGGTCTTATGTCCGCACGCTTAGTTGGCAAGAAAGAAGTGATAAGTACGTATTTTTTTTACTGTCAACTGAACTTTTTTGCACAAGAATGATGTTTCATGGTTCCAATCTTGGTATTGCCATAGATAATATAATATAAGTATAAAAAAAATGGTTCATATTGCCGGGCTAAGCCGCCCCTTCAGATAGGAATTTATAGTTAAACCTGACCTTTTTACTTATTAAGATTCCAAATCTCTCTCTCTAATCTCAGCGTATTACCAGTTGCATCCTCAGCTGTAATGCTGCGAAGCCTAAGGTCCGCTTTCCGGCTTATTTTTCTCCACTTCGCACGGTCATTGGTTGTAAGACCATTGATTAAAATTCCAAATAAGCAAACCATTTACTTCATAAACCGAGCGAGCTCTAAAGTATCTCCGTTTCTTGGGCACAAATTTGTTCGTATGTCTGTTCGGCTTTTCTCCTCTATAGGTCGCATTTATCAACCGATTCAAAATTTTGTAAGCAGATACTACGACAATTATAAAGATTTTTAGACGATTTCTTTTGTTTTGTGTATTGTTCGGATTTTAGATTTTTTTTACAAAATGGCGGAGCCCCGATCTGCAGCTCACAGAGCCACTAGTAAGTATACCATATTTAAATATACAGTATGTGCGAAGGCATTCCATTAAAAAGTATGGATCCGATCGACATGTTATCGATGCCATCGCAACGCAAACGGTGCTGGGTTCGACAACCGACCGAAACATAATTATTACGTTCACGTACCAATTAACACGTGGCACGTGATTGAAATGTCCAGTGGCTTTTGGGAATGTCTTATCCATATCCATATTTCGTGACTAATGCCCGCAAGGAACCAAATCGCTTGTTATTCTATCAGTTACCTTGTTTCTATGTACATCAAGTCGTTCATTGACTCTCTACAGAAAAACTGAATTAAGTAAATTTTTAAAAGAATAGCGGCCCGGCCTGCTTCGTATCGTATTATAATACATATAAACCTTCCTATTGGACCACTCCATGTATTGATGAAAACCGCTTCAAAATTAGTTGCGAAGTTTAATAGATGCAAATGTAGGTAATACAATATACATACAGAGAGACAGACGGCGGAAAGCTACTTTTTATGCTATGTAGTGATATGTCTGCTATTGCCACTTTATCTTGACCATGTAACAGATGGCATGTAAAGCCGTAGAAAAATTTAACACCAATGTTGGCATTTAACGACACATTCAAGAAATTTAAAAAGTCAGGTTTACTGATATGATTTAACAAAAAAATTAAAAACATAGATACCAGTTTTCATGTCTACAACTAAAAATTAGATTTGTAGGTACTTAACATACCTACTTATTTTTCTTTTGAAATGAGATACTAACCATATTTAAAAAAAACTGTGAGTTACCAAGCAGGTAGTATAAAATATTAATTTAATACCTATACAAAGGCCATAAAAAAACATTATTCGATTAAATTCCCAAAAAAAATTATGTTACCCTGAATGATCTGTTCTGGATCTGGATGTAACCATGAATGATCTGTTCTGTTCTGGATGAAACTCACATACATCATACTTACATGAATCCTGAAAACATTACACTCCTTTTAATAGTCGTGTAATGTGATACAAGTTTGCTACATAATAATCGCGACTTTGCTTTTTTTCCTTTAAAGATAGATAGACAACTTGCAGTCAGTCAGTCGATGACGTCGTATAAGAAAATATGTCCTCTCGTGATAGGAATATATAATGGATCAAAATAACTTTGCTTTGATAGGTACACGTCATTCTATTCCGAAGCAACAAGTCTTAACTAGATGCTTTGTGACTTGTAGACCTCGCGAGTCTATCTTTGCATAAGTTTAAACTATATAAATGTTTCCCCCGCACCTTAAAACCCCCAAAAAATTAGCTCCGCCATTTTGAAAAAGTTCCAAAACTTGAATCGACAAAAAATCCATATTAAGGCCGTACCTGAATTTTCCGAGGTCCAGTGCTGCCCCCATTTAAAATAAATCATTTCAAAGAAAACGGAGACATCATTTGAAATTTTGCAACTATCAAGTCCTAGATAACCCTTCAAAGTATTTTATGAACTACTGTTTACAGTTTATAATGAGAACGTTAAGCTTTACTACGCACATTTGCCAAAAGTGGCCGTTTTTCGCTACTTGACAGTTCAAGTATTTTATAATTTACGTAGGATTATTTTCTACCACACACAATTTTTTTTTTCAAAGATACCTTATTTTATTACGAAAATAAGTATTTTTAAAGTTCATACTTTGACAATGAAAACCAATTATAACCCTAGATATATGCAATTTCTTTATAGTTACAAAATATTACCGAAATCTGACATGTCGTATCAAAATAAAACGTAGACTACGTTTGTATGGAAAACTGTGTCTGTCTAGGGTAAGGAGACTCTTATTAGCTAACACTGGTGTCAGATGTTTCGAGCTGCCTAAAGACGTCTGACGTAGCTCAATGACTATCACCTAAAAGCAACAGTAGTTATTACACACTAGTGAACTAGTGTGCGGTTTCCACGCAATATATTTCTTGGCCGGAAGGAAGTGGTAGTAGTTGAAAATGGCCGCACATGAGTACAAACTCCTGTGAAACAGGTACAAGACGCACCTAGTGAAGATCGAACTCATGCATCTTCTTCATCCGAACGTGTTCCCGGTTGCATCCTAAGCCTTGCTGCTTCGGAGCCCGGGGTGCGATTTCCCGCTTTCTCTTCTCCAATATTACATGCATGTCAATGGTCACCCAGGGATGCTAAAGAACTTGCAATATCGAGAAGAAATAGCCGGAACAGTTTAAAGATTTGGCTATAGTTTTACGACCGACCGCCTGCCTGATGTCAACCCTCTTTGGGAATGTATTTGGGCGAAAAGTTTTACAACCGGCCGCCGCCCGACGAATTTCCCGATATTTCCCTTGGGAATGCAATTGTAGCACGAGATGTTTGTGCTTAATTCTTTAGTCGCCTCTTACGACATCCACAGGAAGAGATGGAGTGGTCCTATTCTAACCCGAAACCACACGGTCATGCCTAACAGACGCATAGCCAGTTGGCCACCACCGCTTCAGTTTTGTTAATATATATGATGAAAGCAGTTTATGTTTAAAAACATGCAAATAGTGGAAGAAACGAAATATAGGCGTTTAGGAATAAAACGCCATTTACAATTAAAATCGGGCAAAATGAGTGGTTACGTCGCATACCTCCAATCACAATTAAATAAAAGTGTTTATTGTTAGCAAACTGCTTCTTTTTAAGTGCAATTATATAGTGTTAAATTTCTCTCAATCGTACGTAATTAAATTATATTTTTTGCGATAATGTCCAATAGAAAAAGAAAGATTGGTTGGTAAGTAGTCGATTCATTTTCTTGGCACTATGCTGCATGGTCATCTTTTAGATTTTTAAATAATAATTTAGACTAGGTTTTAATAAACAAGTATATAAAAAATGTTAATGCTTTGTATACATAGGTAAGTCATTTGTTTAATTCACTGCCTTTTTTGTAAGTGAGCAAATATAAAAAAAATCTGCAACTTCCTAAAACCACCTTATTATGCTGTACATATATGTAATGCAGGAAACATTGCTGGCCCTTGCTTTCGAGGCTTTCGTGTACGAGAAGGCCAGAGGCGGTTGTGATAGTGATTGCTATAGGTACTTTGCTCATTTATTTGCCATAATTATCTACAGGTCAGGACAGATTGTTAAGCCAGCGGAAGAACACGGCCTCCAAATTATATTATAATTATATTGAATAGTAAGACTAATAAAATTATATACACACACTCCTTGTTTATGCCAAATAGTTTCAATACCTATAAGTACATGAAAACGCAATATATTTACAGAATACAAAACAAAGAATCAGTATGGTTAAGAAAACTTTTAAAACTAGAATGGATATATTTTGTTCCAATATTAGTAAAAAATTAAGAAAACAGTTAATAAAGACATTCATTTGGAGTATTGCCTTATATGGATGTTAAACGTGAACAGTGAGGAAGATGGACAGACACAGAATAAAAGCATTCGAGATGTGATGCTGGAGGAGAATGGACAAAATAAGCTAGGTAGGAAGAGTAGGAGGTATTAGAAAGAGTAGGAGAGAGAAGAAATATTTAAAAATGATTGAAAATAGAAGAAGGAAGATGATTGGATATCTAATAACACATGACGATCTCTTCGGAGTAACAGTAGAAGGAAAAATAAAAGGGAGACGAGGAAAAGGAAGACCGAGGATGAAGTTTTTCTAACAAATTAAAGAAAAGTTATGACTGAGGTAATATAAGGTTTAAAGATGGCAGAGAGAAAAGAGGAATGTAGGCATCTCCCCGTAACTCCACTGACAAGAGCAAGCTCTTAAAGTACCTATCTAAGCCTGTGACCTACCTAAGTATTAAAGTTCTTTTTTTGTAATTGAAAAATTAAGAATAAAAAAATAAAAAAAAACATTTACAATATTCATAAAAAATTGTGGCCATGAATTTATTCATGACCATCAACTTCGATAACTTACCCCAGGATAAAATATCAGCTGTCAATCACCGGTATTTTAAGTTCCGCACGCAAAATAACTTGACGATCCGTTGCTTAGTTTTGACACTAACTAGTTTTCTGTATTCCGTGGACAGGAAGGACGGACAAACAAACACACTTTCACATATAACATTAGTGTGGAGTTTGATTGTAGGCTCAATCACATCGTGAATTTTTTCGTGGCCCTTTTTAATCACTTATTTGCTTTAATTATTAAGACGAAACAATGTTAAATTAAAAATAAACCTTAGAATGTTGCATTTCGTACAACAGCATCATCATCAGGTCATTTTAGTCTCCACTGCAGGAGCACGACCCTCTCTGTACTATCAGAGCCATACTTGGCCAGAACAGTCAGAGGATTTGGCCTATTCTCTCCACGCTAGCCATTTCGTACACTAACAATTATTTGTTGTCTAGAACTATATTTAATTCTTACACCATTAAAAACCGAAGCAATTCAAGCGTTTTATTGATTCTTATTACCAGAAAAACAAAGTTTTTTCTGCGAATTTATTTATACTGCACACGCTAAAAAACGGCAATGTTTTTTAGTGTTGGGAGTTAAGTAATACCGCTCATTGAATTAAAAAGATTATTTCTTTCTTCTAAATAGTTTGATTAATTGGTCGAAAAAAAAATACTTACATCGGCGAAAAACATTAGAATAAATGAGCTCTGTTCTTTAGACTTATAATTCACAAAAGAAAAATACAGGACATGAATAAAACTAGGAAATGCGCAAAACTTATATCTTCGATCGGAAGACCACAGGACCACAGTATTACGTTTTAAAGGTATCTTTTTTTTTCATAAGTTTTTTTATGATTATTACGCGTAATTCATCCTTAGAAATGAAAATGCTGGAAAGAGGCCTGGTTGCATCCTCAGCTGAGCTGTTTCGTAGCCGAGGATGCAACCGGGACTGCGTTTACATGAGATGGCTAAATCTAGGTTTGGTTTGGTACTGTGCCTCTCTAGTCTCGACACGATTGTACCACAGTTGTGCGGCAACCCGTTGTCCGGCAGATCTGACCGACATAACCTTTGGCAGGCCGGAATCTCCTAAGGTACGCGCAATATGCGTCACCGTTCCCCGTCCCGCACCTCTCCCCCGTTTTCGCCTCGATGACTCACGTTGGCCGTCAAGAACCGGGGGAGAGGTGCGGGTGCGGGGAACGGGGACGCATATTGCGCGTACCTTAGGAGATTCCGTTCTGTTTACTCTTACTGTATTCTATGCCTTTGGTCAAATATGATACACTATATTCTTTCTCAATTTTAAATTTAACTGTGAAAACCAGTTACCTATATGCCTAGATATATGCAATTTCATTAAATATACAAATTTTAGCAAAAATCTGACATGTCGTTTCAAACTAATTGTTTACTACGTTTGTTTGTGAAAGTCTGATTCTGTCTAGGGTTACGACTCTTTTGGAAACCTTATAGACGTTAGCAAACAAATGTCCTTTTTGTGACGCATGCCAGCTATTATTTATATAAGTTAAGTATACACTAAAATGAATGGAATGGGCTTCGAACAGTCGGCACATGAGAAGCATGAGAAGAGCCTCGTGGCACGCCGATGCGTCGATAAACGACACGAAACATTGCCCGGCCATGGATGTGAATACAAAATCGATGTGACTTGCATCTCGTAAACGACGCGTGATAAATACTGCTGATAAAATCTGATTTAACAGACATCAATCAGTTTAAAAAATTAAGAAAAATCTGAACAAAATTTTCTTCGAAAATATACATGAGCTTACACTAAATAAAATCTTTAAAGATCAATTAATTTTTTTGCTTTTGAATCTTGATCAGCTTATCATAATGAAATATTATTATGATTAAAAATCGAAAAACTATACCTACCAAAAAATAATTGAAGGTTCTAATAATTGTATCAATTTAAAAACAGAATTGGACGATTGTATTACATAGCCTTGGAGAATAGGAAATGCATTAGAAATCATGCCCCAACGTTTATATTTAGTTCGAAAATATTCAAAACGATTTAGGTATTTCCTAATCGATATAGATGTAGCGAAACACAGCGAAAAACAGCCCTTATGGATGTTATTTTTTTACCGTAATCTGCTTTACCTACCTACAGGATGTGTTGTCTAGGGCACAACATTGTAAGTAGTGCCTATTCGAGACATGCAGAAAAAGAAGGAAGGAAGAGTAACATGGGTTTACCTTCTAATTATTTTAAATTTTGTTCGTCCCGTGGAAAATTTCTGTACGTATTAAAATAAAAAGTAAGTTAATTTCAAATATCCGTAATAGAGGAATCCTGTTTACACTTTTTTGGTGTATTTCTATCGACAATGCGTGTGCTCCGTCGCTGCCTGCATGTCAAGGTTCCCGCCGTAGAAGTGGCAAGTATCCACGCTTCCCCGAGCAGAAAAACAACTTTTACCACAATGCGGCCCGTCCACATGTTTCGCAAACAGGAACTGCTCAAGCGTAGGTACCTATCTGCACCCGTTTTTTTCGCTTATTTAATCATTATAAATATACTTACCTACTGGTAACTTCGCGTACCAGTCAGTCCACCGCTGGTGGCTCGAATTAGAATAATCAGGCAACGATTATTATTTACAATAGCTGTTTATTCGTATTCATTTGGTTTCGTAACACGGATCATGGGCGTAGAAAGAGACAAGGTCAAAAGCAATTTTGCGAGTTCAATGCGCGGTTTGAAAGACTTGGCGCCGTCTTTGACGCACGTCTAACGGCGACAATCAGCGATCTATGCATTCATTGCTCAGTTAGCACTGACGACCAACAAAATTATGAAAGTAAGACCAGCAATATGACACAAAAATGCTGTAATAGCGCCAGTCGTCCTCACCCTGTCAGAAAATGATTTCAAAGATGCCTACTACAATACATGTCGCAAGTCAACGCAATAGGTTAGCCTGTAATTTATCGGTAACACCTAACAAAACAATGTTTTATTCATCGATTATCTCACTGCATTCTTTGAAAGGTCACCAACAGGAAAGTGAAACCGAAGCCGAAAGTAAGCTTACAAAACGGCAATACGCACATAAATATGTGATTATGTGGCCGAGGGCCGGACGCCAGCCAGGCCGGCTCTGCCATGCCATGATGCAACTTTAATCCAATGTCAATTTATTATGATGTGTCTTTCACAGCGGGATGGACTCTGATGAAACTGTGATATAATGATATTTGCGCAAATAATGTCAACTACATATAAGCAAGTTGCAACTATGAGTATATAATATAGTAGCTTTGGCTGATAGGTATGTAACGATGCTGCGTGCCATCTGCATGCTGCATGTTCGTTTTCACCTCATTTTTCTATCTTCCTATCTATCCCTCATTCCATTTTATAGTCGAATGACTTAAATATTTTATACTCACACATGCCTTTTCATTTGACTTATTCCACTTCCACTAATCCTGAACGGAAATTCAGGAATACCTAAGTACCTACTTATAAAGTCTTATTATAATTTTTATATCATTGCTGTAAGCTAAGTAGGTATATCAAGGAAAATAAATTTTATAAATTAGTGTTTTTGAGTTTCTAACTGCTCTCCACTAATATAGTGGAGAGCAGTTAGAAACTCAATAGTGCCTACACCTAATCTGTACCTACTTCTCATGTGGGAACTCACCTGACTGCACCGGGACAGATCGAGGTCGCACAAGTTTACACATTATCTATCACCTGGTATGATTATACCATCAAAAAGACATAAAAGAACGACAAATACTAGAAGAGACAAAAGAACTTTGTCAGAAACTTGAGATCTCGATGGTCTTATACGGTACGGTGGTGCGAAGTGCAAAAGAAAAACCCTGATGGCGGCTGCCGGGCTCTGAAGCAGCACCGCTGAGGATGTAACCATGATCGCGTTTTTAGATGACTGAGAAAGAGAAAGAGAGACAAAAGAACTCACTCAGGATAGTTTCGCATGACAGGACATTCGATTGTAAAACACATTCTCTTATTCTAGGAAGTAAAAGGGTTGACTTTGAAAGGGCAAAATAGGAAGTGGCTATTACTTATATACCTATTCCATAGTTTACTGGCATGAGCGCTTAAGACAAAGACATATAATATAAAATGGCCTCTAACCTTAAGAACCAGCTTGCCATTAACACATAGAAGTCAATTTGGGACGAAAAATCTTACTATCACTACATGTAGTCTATCTTGATAGATGGGACTATGGGACAACTACACAAACTACTAAACATGAGCAATATAGTCAATCTTGATAGATGGGACTATGGGACAACTACACAAATTACTAAACATGAGCAATATAGTCAATCTTGATAGATGGGACTATGGGACAACTACACAAACTACTAAACACGAGCAATATAGTCTATCTTGATAGATGGGACTATGGGACAACTACACAAACTACTAAACACGAGCAATATAGTCTATCTTGATAGATGGGACTATGGGACAACTACACAAATTACTAAACACGAGCAATATAGTCAATCTTGATAGATGGGACTATGGGACAACTACACAAACTACTAAACACGAGCAATATAGTCTATCTTAATAGATGGGACTATGGGACAACTACACAAACTACTAAACACGAGCAATATAGTCTATCTTGATAGATGGGACTATGGGACAACTACACAAACTACTAAACACGAGCAATATAGTCTATCTTGATAGATGGGACTATGGGACAACTACACAAACTACTAAACACGAGCAATATAGTCTATCTTGATAGATGGCACTATGGGACAACTACACAAACTACTAAACACGAGCAATATAGTCTATCTTGATAGATGGGACTATGGGACAACTACACAAACTACTAAACACGAGCAATATAGTCTATCTTGATAGATGGAACTATGTGACAACTACACAAACTACTAAACATGAGCAATATAGTCAATCTTGATAGATGGGACTATGGGACAACTACACAAACTACTAAACACGAGCAATATAGTCAATCTTGATAGATGGGACTATGGGACAACTACACAAACTACTAAACACGAGCAATATAGTCTATCTTGATAGATGGGACTATGGGACAACTACACAAACTACTAAACACGAGCAATATAGTCTATCTTGATAGATGGGACTATGGGACAACTACACAAATTACTAAACATGAGCAATATAGTCAATCTTGATAGATGGGACTATGGGACAACTACACAAACTACTAAACACGAGCAATATAGTCTATCTTGATAGATGGGACTATGGGACAACTACACAAACTACTAAACACGAGCAATATAGTCTATCTTGATAGATGGGACTATGGGACAACTACACAAACTACAAAACACGAGCAATATAGTCTATCTTGATAGATGGGACTATGGGACAACTACACAAACTACAAAACACGAGCAATATAGTCTATCTTGATAGATGGCACTATGGGACAACTACACAAACTACTAAACACGAGCAATATAGTCTATCTTGATAGATGGGACTATGGGACAACTACACAAACTACTAAACACGAGCAATATAGTCTATCTTGATAGATGGGACTATGGGACAACTACACAAACTACTAAACATGAGCAATATAGTCAATCTTGATAGATGGGACTATGGGACAACTACACAAACTACTAAACACGAGCAATATAGTCTATCTTGATAGATGGGACTATGGGACAACTACACAAACTACTAAACACGAGCAATATAGTCTATCTTGATAGATGGGACTATGGGACAACTACACAAACTACTAAACACGAGCAATATAGTCTATCTTGATAGATGGGACTATGGGACAACTACACAAACTACTAAACATGAGCAATATAGTCAATCTTGATAGATGGCACTATGGGACAACTACACAAACTACTAAACACGAGCAATATAGTCTATCTTGATAGATGGGACTATGGGACAACTACACAAACTACTAAACACGAGCAATATAGTCTATCTTGATAGATGGGACTATGGGACAACTACACAAATTACTAAACATGAGCAATATAGTCAATCTTGATAGATGGGACTATGGGACAACTACACAAACTACTAAACACGAGCAATATAGTCTATCTTGATAGATTGGACTATGGGACAACTACACAAACTACTAAACATGAGCAATGTAGTCTATCTTGATAGATTGGACTATGGGACAACTACACAAACTACTAAACATGAGCAATGTAGTATGATACACTTATTTACAAAAATATCATCATTCATCATAGTTTACTTACTCTTTATCTTAGCACTTTACCGGTTGCATGCTTAGCTGTGCTGCTTCGGAGCCCGGGGCGCGCTTTCCCGCTTTTTAGGGTTCCGTACAAAAAATTAAAAAACGGAACCCTTATAGGATCACTCGTGCGTCAGTCTGTCCGTCCGTCTGTCACAGTTAATTTGCTCCGAATCTTCTGGACCGAATTAGGTGAAATTTGGTAGGATGGTGTAATCGTATGACCCAAACACAGATGGAAAATAGATAAGACAGGTGCAAAGTAAATAAATGTTTATTTAAAATAAGGGTCATTTTCGGGGGACAAATAAGAAAATAAAAAAAAAGTTTTTCAAACCTTACTGTGTAATATATGAAATGAAAGGGCTCGTTATGAGGACCTCAAATATATTTTTGTTATTATTGTAAAGTACATAGTTTTGATTTTATTTATGAAAGAAGACGAAAATTGACCAACCCCCCCCCCCCCCCCCCTGACCTCCGAAACTCCTAAGCCTAAAATTTTGAAAAAAATACAAAATCATTGCTTGTAGATTACAGGAAAACCTATAGGAATTTAATCAATTGTACGGAACCCTCTCCACGCGAGTTTAACTCGCACTTGGCCGGTTTTATTCTTCTCCAAATATAATATACATGTCAAAAGGCCATACGAAGTGGAGAAGAAATAGCCGAAACAGTTAAAAGGATTTGGCTATTATTAATCAAAATGATTCATCATAGCCAACAACAAAAAATTTACATTGTTTTAACAATTGTTATAGTAACCTAGTGCATCTTTTTTATAATATAGCGGTATTAATATTCTGACCACATAGCATTAGAGCTTGACAGAGGCAACAAAATTCAAATTAACCAGTCAAACAAGCCAAATAAAGGACAGAGGATTGAAATGTCACATGTATATTTGTATAATACAAGAATTTGGTTGGGATGCTGACTAATGTTACCGGTCGTGACCTCCACACCTTGTGGAAAAGTTTAATTAATTCTCTGAGCTGCCAGTGTTATCTACATTTTGGCATGTTTTTACTTTTTTTAAATCAATCTCGAAGAGTACCGGGTTGTGTCATAACTCGTGGGATTCAAGAATTCCAAAGTCCGCCGACCCGGAGGTTCTGGGTTCGATCCCCAGCCAGGACAAGTTGGAAAATGGCCTTTTTCAAATTTTCCTGGGTCTTGGATGTTTATCTTATATATGTTTGTATATATAATAAAAATAATTTCGTTGAGTTACTATTTTATAATACAAATTTAATCTTACTTTGGGGCTAGCGCAATTTGTGTAATTTGTCCGTATCTATTTATTTATTTTTTCATTTATTAAAGACCAAAAGTAGAGAAGAAAAAGTGGAAACCAGAAAATGGATCTCGGGTATAGGATGCAACCAGTAACGCGCTAAGATGAGCAAGACATCATGTCTCATTATAAGACGCGGACTAAGTTGTTAATAGGTTTAAATCATTATCCCAATCATCCCAAATAAAGTTAACATTGACAGAAGAGATAGTGTCATTTTACTAGATGTCAACTTATTTAGGTTGGATAACAGTATTTTTTTTGTATTTTAATAAGACGGCTATCCGTCTTATTATAAGTTTAAAATCTGTTTATTTGAGTTAAAATATGTTTTGTCACTATCACTATTTTCAAAATTTGACATTACAAGAACAAGACAAAACATATTTTAACTAAAATAGGTTTAGCGAACGTTTGTATTTTTTTATGAATAAGGGGGATATATATAGTAATTTTTTTTAGTCATTTCACCTGTCCCTGTCATCAAATCTTGCAAGCTAAATTAGTCACACTTCCCATTATTCGATCGAGTTAAAACTTCACATACTTACGAGTATGTAAGTTAGGTGACAATGCAATAATAGGTACCAATGACCTGATCTCATGATAAAACCGGAAGGTTGCCACGGCATCTCTGTGATAAAATAACTAGCCCCACCGAGTTTGGGATCAATTGTTTTGTCTCGAGGAGCTCTTTAAACTTCTTAGTTTATTGTTTTAGATAAAAGCTTGTTTTCAAAAATAATCTATATCTATACAACGTGGAAGGGACAAACCCGTAATAAATCGAACCACGGGCTATACTAGATCACTAAAGTATAATAAAATTAAAATAACAGCCAAATAACAAAAAATTAGCATTTGCATATAAAAGGGTGCGGCCGCCCGGGCGATTCGTATGGGAATGTCAATTTTTTTTGTTGGTTTTTTGACTGTTATTTTAATTTCATTATACTTTAGTGATCTAGTATAGCCTGTGCTTCGATTTATTACGGGTATGTCCCTTCCACTTTGTATATAACGTCTAACAAAATATACTGAAACTAGCGGCATACTGCCGGCACCCGTTCACGAGTTGAAAGTTCGTTTGTCTCACGACACGAGTTCTAAACAGTGACGAGAGTAAAAAAGTATCGACAAAATTCGGCTTGGCTCTATCGTATGTAAGATCCGAGGGTGGGCGAGAATCTGGTATAATTTCACGAAAGCGAAAAGTTTACGTAATTAGTTTCGAGGTTCTGCCAACTGGCCTTATCAGATCTGCATTGTCTAACTTGACAATCTTATTACATTGTTTGTCCACTAGGCGAGACAAGCCTGGGGTCTGTCATTATTAACGGATGTTGCGGTCGGCTGTTTTCCATTTGCCACATCTGTTTTGGAAATAATCTTCGGATTACATTCTCAAAGAAAGATGTGGCACGATCTCCACGTTACTTCGTGGAATATCTGTAAGTATTTGAAAAGGCAAGACATTTTAAAAAAGTTACCTGACTGTAAACTCAGGCGGGAAAGGTACAAAATATAAGATCGAGATTGGAAACGATCGACTCGATGCGAAGATTCTAATGATTTTATAACATCGCAATTTCATTACGACGATGATATTATCGTGCCATAGGTAATGGTTTTATGACTTCAATCACATTGATAGGCATGTGGAGATGAGTTCAACACTCGAGCGAAAGGGAAGTCATGCCGCATTGTCGGAGAAAATATAATAATTGTCCGTTCGTGATCCATCGCAGTTTTTGTAGGATAACGCGAAATGATACCTTACGGCGTAAACCACGTAGAAAGTGCCCTACAATGATCGTACCAAACAGAAATAGGTGGCGAATACATTGAGTTTCAAATGTAGTTTCGTGAGGGCTGGAGCGAAGGATCACAAAACACAGCGCAAACCGGGGGCTTAAGATAGAAAATGAAATAAGAAGTTACAGATTTTTCCCCAATGTCTGTTAAGAATGACTTGTAGCAGATTTGTTTAATTGTAAAATAAATTTAAAATAATAATCGAGAGAGCAAATATACAATGGCGTACTTATCCCATATAGGGATCTCTTTTAGTCAACCTGCGATATATTGAGAGGAGATTCACTCGATTAAAAGGCAGAAGCAAAATAATTTCAAAGATTATACTTACATAGTTACATTTCATACACATACGCATACACAAATACGTAATGCTCATAAACTTACATATTATAATACTTTATACATTTAATTAAAAATAATTAAGTACTTAATTTAGCTCAAGTGTGACGCAACCACAGAAGATTTATACAATCTAACTTTAAACGAATCAAGCTATTTCTTGTTAATATAATGTGAGAAGCATCTTTTAGCAGATTTCTTGTAGTGTCTTCAGTAATATAGTAAAATCAAGTTTTTCCAAGCGCAGTAAGTAATCCTGTAGAAATTTTGACGCAACCATTGCAAAGTTTCAGTCCATTTTTCGTAGCGGAAAATTAGTGAGCATTTTTCTCGGGGGCGCTGGCCGGCCAACCGATACTATCATATTGCCGCAACGTGCCAACGCTACTGCATCGGCATGCCAGGAATGTTGTCGGGTAACCGCCTGTGTATTAATTACAATTGTCTTTATAATTTAGTTAGGTTTCCAGCATTTTGCGCACGTTGCTTACATGTTACGTTTTATTTTATTTGTTAGTATTATTTTCAAATTAAGTATTTACTTTTCTATGTTGAAGATTTACTTTATATTTTGAGATAACATTGTCTTAGTTTTTTTTTATTATATGCGAAAATATATTAAAGTTGTGAATGTAAGTACGTGTTAAACCTACATGATGGTGTCTGAGGATGATCCAACTTATCAATATAAAAATCTATAGAACTGGCAGAATGTCGAAAAAAAATTATCGACTTTGTTGAAAATGTCCAGTGCTGATTGTATAGGAATGTTAATATTTTTTTAGGACGTTGCCCCCTAAGTATTGCGTCGCATTTCAGTACACTTATACAGACAATGTATTAGATTAGATCCGATATAGATAGCAGTGATCTCATTTCTTTGGACGCAAGCAAACTGGACACCGGACCGCCGTGAACTATAGTCCAAGAGACCGTAATGTAATGATGCAAGAATAAAGATCATTGTCTTTATAAATGTTAATTAGATGGAGTGTTTGAACAATCGAACAAAACCTCAGAACAAAACCTAGTAATTATTACAAAGTAGGTATAATTATAAATATAGAGGTGCTTAAAAGTTGTCAATGCATTGTAAATCATATCGTTTATTTATACGAGTGCTTTAAGCCTTTGACCTTTGCCTAAAGTGCCTAAAGCAATAAAAAATCACCACAAACAATACTCTGCTAAAAGTTATGCCTAATTTACATAAAAAACAACGAATCAACATGTCAGCTTGACCTCCCCGCAGTCTTTGATTGAAAAAGATCACAATGCCGAAAGTCCGCCTTGTATAACTTTTCTGTACATTTTGTTTCCTTTTGTATGTGTTAAAATAAACAGTAGGTACCTATTTGTATTGTATTGTATTATCCTTTGTTGTACTTGGTATATATATTAGTGTAGTCAGGCCTGTGTCACACCCGTTTAGGTATCAAAAATATACCTACATTATAACTAAGAACGCGGCGGCCCCTCCAAGTGGTAAATTCAGTTATACGAATCATTTGTCCAGAGGAATAAAATTGGCCTGCAATGGAGGTATCTAAAGAAAAGGTGCTGAGTTCTGACGTGAGCTAAATTAAACCATATCGCTAACCACATTGAGTAGATAGTTTATGAATTTCTTTGCTGAGTGAGACTTCTGTACGGAGTACTAGTATCCTATTCTGTGGTGTAGTGTAGGGCGAGACAATGCGTTGCGTAAGTGTAGAAGGATTAGTAGAGGTCGTGACCTGCATGCAACCTTGACACGGAGTCACTGGCTAGAAAGCTGGTCAGGTCTCCGCCGTTGCTGGACGTCGGTTGCCAATCCAAAACTTGATTCGCAATTTTGAGCAATGTTCATCAGTGGCATGCATAGAGATAGGTACCTAAAGTTTTTCTACCCTGTCGGACACCAGCGAGGAGTGTTTTTTTTTTTTATATGGAACCCTTATTATTATTGATAGCTATATTTACCTGAATTCATTTAATAAAAAAAATATATTGGTTTGCTTCAAACATGGTTTTAAAAAAGATTTTTGTACGAATTACCCGTCATAGTTAAATGTTGACTTATAAATAGGTAGATATTATATAAGAATTTTATTAGATTTGTGTCAACTTTGTAAAAACAATTGTGCAAGTGACCACATCATCTTTTTCATAAATAAACTAAACGTGTTATGTGTTGTATCCCTGCTATGCTGCTTCGGAGCCCGGTGTTAATTAAAATTCATTTCCTGAAAGCAATATATAAGCAGCTTGATATCAGAACAGTTTGTAGGAGAACATTGAGTCTTGCCTCATAAGGAACCAGTAAATCGGATACCTAGTCTAAACTTGATCCGTTGATCGCACATTTATACGGAAAGTCGCAAATATTATTTCGTATTTCCCACTTTGTTTCTTGAGGGATTAAATCCATAAAAATCGTACTGGAAAAATCCTGTGTAGTTATGAACACATAAAAAAATGAAAAATTACCATTTTTTTATGTTTACGTGATAATAGCAAAGTAACAAATATGCAAAAGCTCACATAACACACCTTACATGAAAGAGGACAACTATGCAACATCAGCTTTTCTCTTTTATGTATTACAACATCCGAATGCACCCACAGCTTGTGGAAAGCTCGATTTACATCTAGACACTACGCGTAAGTGTAGTCACTAAAGAAAACTTTTAATTAATCTCTTGAACCATTTGGCCTATTCTCGATACTGTTTATTTTATGTAAAGTGTAACTCTATCAAACAAGCAATATCACCATGTTCCTAAAATGTATATGAAAATATTCGACTGACTGAATATTTTTTATTTCAATGCCTTGAAGGAATCGGAAAATCTTTATTCTACATATATTTTCTTTATGTTGTAGCTTTGAGGTTGTAGCCTAGACTTTCTGTAGTTTGACTACCCCAAAAAAAATCTTTGTGCACACCACTGCTGCAGGTACTTTGATCCAAAATATTTTTGTCAGAGTCAGAGTCATACGAGAGTGGCAAAACGAAACCCATGATCAGCACTCGCCACGCCACTCTTATACCTGTCTGTCACAGGAAAACGCAAAAAATGCGATGATTGGGAAAACATTTCCCTTTTCTTAAATTGTAATTTTCACAACTAAAGTTTATATACTTAGATATAAAATACTTAACGATGGCTTATCAGTTAGTGTTCTGTCTGTTTGGATGTTAAAAGTAGATCTCTGGTTAAAAGTAATTGCAATGTGTAAGGCCGGCCACATATTATCATGCACGTCCGAATTTACTCGTAGGTATTATTAGTACCTATACGGGGTCTAAAACATAACATTTGTGCAGAGTGCCTTCAGGCGGGCGTCAGATAGATTCTGGCAGAAAAAATCGTACAATATGCGGCCAGCCTATGGAGCGCTACGTGTAGAAACATTGTAGGATCCCTGCGCCCGCGCAGCACGCTACATCCGCCGACTTTCGCTCGCCAGGCTCCGGCTTTGTGATGATAATGAACTTTACATAACCGGCCGGCAGATGATCAAATTCTGATGCGAGAACACGTCACATTTGCAGATGGCATGAGAAAATAGACACGAAGTACTAACTGCAAATGATACTGCATCAACCAGTATCATTTGCGGTTAGTAACTATTTCTTCCGTGTCTATTTTCTCATAGTATGTGAAAGAAAATTAAATCGTGCAGTTGTTTCTGTTATGTGCGTAAGTGACCAGCATCTACTTAATATAGCTTGACGACTGTCATACCATAATGACAGCCGGGACCAACAGTCGAAGCACGGAGGAGCTCGAGAATTTTTTATGCCACTTGTGGTCACCCATCCAAGCGCGGACAACGGGGTCACTTAACTTGCCAAAGCGCTAGTAATGCATTCCCCCACTGGGCCACCGAGCTCCTCAATCCATCAACATGCACTACCCTTACACGTTGTCTTTAGGTACCTCAACCAGAGCCAAAAGTCGTAAGACCCAATGGCAACGCGTAGAGATATAGTAGAAATGGGCAAGATGTTTTTAATTTATACTTAGGTAAATTAAATTATAACAAAAAAAAACAAGGTCCAAAAGAAATACCTGATATTTATGCAATTTCGTATAAAAAACCAACAAGAACAGTTTGTTTCAAAGACTCGTTACATTTTTTTTATACAGATACACTACCACGTCTTTATCCCTAACAGAGCAGACAGAGCCTAGGGTAGCATGATGGTGGGCATGAAGGTGGAAAAGGAAAATCATAATAGTGATGGGTTGCTAACCGCATCGCCTATTCATATAATTCAGATTCTCGCCCATTCCCTCGACCGGCTTTTACGATATTCACGGGAAGAGAAGCAGCTGGTACATTCTTTGTTTTTTTTATCTCCCAAACCTACAAAGAAATGTTTTATATAGTTATTTATCCTTATAACAAGGAATAATTCAATCGAGCTTTCTCTGCATTGTGCGATGACGTAAGCTTACAGCTGGCTGGCGAGCTTGCGCAGCTTAAAAGCGAAAGTGAAGGTCGGCGAAGACGATCAAGTGGACTCGCGACGGACACTCAGGGCTGGCGGATATTCTACCTATATTATATGTATACTATATAGCAGCAATACGCTATTTGACAAATTTTTGATAAATCTTTAATACATATAGTAATAATCACAATATATTAATATTTCCGGTATATTTATTTAAACTTTATTTACCAAAAACAAATAGTACAAAAGGTTCTCTACCAGTCAACCTACGGGATAAATAGAAATCTATCGTACCTAGTAGGGATATCTATTGTATTATCATATCAATATAAAAATCAATGTTAAAGTTTAAATTTCTACAACTGCGCCAAAATCGCTAATTTCTATCACGGCGGTGGTTATTTGTCAGATGACGTCACATACAGGTGACAGGTAATACGCGCATACAGAAAGTCCGTCAAAAGTAGTCAAAACCACGTTTACTTTCGTGTGACAACATCGGAGAAGACGCCATTCATAGGGCGTCTCCGTGATTGATGAACAAAACACCTCACCCCCTCAAGTCTGTACCATAAAGCACAACCGTGTTGTCGTGAGTTCTATTTACCCTAATGAATTTCTTCATCACATACCTATTCCCTTTACCAGTGTTCACACATTTGAAGTGAAGCATGCGTTATTCTTTAACTTAAACGTACATGTTTATAAAAAAATAATAACTTTATAGTATAAGTAGGTATATAATATATATAAATTTGCAAGCCTCAGGCTGCTCTGGCTGATATAAGGCTCTGGTAGTACAGAGGGTTGTGCTCCTGCAGTGAAAACAAAAAAAAGACCTGACAACAAAACTTCAATTTACTATTTAATAAAGACAAATTTAAAAAAAAAACTTAATAGAATAAAAGGCTTGGAAAACGCTAACAGTCTAAGAGCATTACCACACGGTTACAACACTAGTTCCGGGAAAACTGGCCACGGGATATCCTCTGCCACTGACATCCTCATTATGGCCGGAAAACGACTAGCTACGCACCAATACATACACAATTACATTTTTTTTATTCACCGATAGATCTTCCTATCGGTATTAGAAAGATTTTTTGCAGTACACTATTATTTAGGGATGTGTCTGTTTTAGAGTAATTACAGTAATTTAGTGTAAGAATTTTAATGTATCTAGATATTGTTACCCACATAATTAACATGGCAATTTTCCAACTTGACCCAGAACCTCCGGAGTGGCGGACTGGTGTGTTAACCGCTACGCCACGGAGGTAGTCTTAGTAATCCTTGAATGTTCTAAGATGCTGCGATGTCTCTCCATAACTCCGTCGCAATTAAATGCTTTCTATTTCTATACATGCGAGATTACTGTGAAACTAAATCGACGGTGATGTACGGTCATCAGCACATCAACCTTATCAAAATCATTGCGATTTCGCCACTATTACCAACGTTTGAAGGTACAGAAACTTTCTCAGATGTGTGTTACACCTAAGCTATTTTATGGACTGATTTTGTCCACGGTACAAATTAAATTTCCATGTGCAACAAGTACTGAAATATGATTTGCTTTGATTTTTTAGGGTTCCGTACCCAAAGGGTACGGAACCCTAATATACCTATGTATATACATTAAGGATGCAAATAAAGTATTGATTGATTGATTGATAGGGTGCAAACGGGACCCTATTACTGTGACTCCGCTGTCTGTCCGTCTGTCACAGGGCTCTATCTCTTGAACCGTAATAGATAGACACTTGAAATTTTCACCGATTATGTATTACTGTGGCGGCTATAATAAAAAATACTAAAAATAAAAAATGTTTCAAATTAAAGGGGTCGTCATACAAATCACGTGTTTTTTTAGCATTTTTAACTAAATCTTTATAATGGAATCTTTATAACTAGATACTTGAAATGTTCACAGATTATGTATTACTATGACAACCATAACAACAAATACTAAAAATGAGATAAAGTTAAAAATTAAAGGGGGTGTCGTCATACAAGAAACGTGTTTCTTCAGCGTTTTAAAACATTTTACGGAGGTACGGAACCCTTCATTTAAGAGTCCTACTCGCACTTGCCCGTTTATATTTATTTACTCTCTCTTAAGAAATCTTTACAGACGCCACCATTAAGAGAGCACACTTTTGTATGGAAATGCAGATTTCTTTTTGGGTTTTTTGGCTGTTATTTTAATTTCATTAGTTACAAGTTATTTATACGTGGAAAGGACATACCCGTAATAAGTCGAACCACAGTCTATACTAGATCATTATAGTATAATGAAATTAAAATAACGGCCAAAACACAAAAATGAAATTCGGCATTTCCATACGAGAGTGTGCAGCCGCCCGGGCGATTTGTACCTTTGACTATCTTGTTATTTTGTAGTTACGGTCCACCATACATTGCAAATTAATCGATAAACATTTGTCAGTGATAACGATTAATTTATGATATCATTAGCAAAGACCGGTTTCAAACATTATATTAGGCAGATAGTTATTTAATAAGCCAACTAATTGTAATTAATTGGGAAATATAGCAATAAATTGTTTATTGGCTTTACGCGGATACGCTGTTGCACTCTGAGGTATATTGGATGTAAATTTACGGTCATTAAACAACTTTTCCTATGGGACCAATAAACTAAAAAAAAATACCTACGTCTTTTGAAGTTTTTACAGAAACGTGCTAAGCCGACCGGATAATTTGTATAAAAATCTCGAAATCTTTTTAGAACCCAGCATTGGCCGCTTATGAAAAGTTATTATTGACCGGCCGAGTCACCCTCACACGTATCGGTGGCACTGGCACATTTATGCCCGGTAAGTATGTAGAAAACATGTCAACATAATTGAGATAACTAATCAATGTTTATGCAAATGTCATTGCCTGAACTATTTATATAGACAATATCCTTACTAATATTATAAATGTGAAAGCGTGGATGTTTGTTACCTTTTCACGCAAAAACTACTTGACGAATCATCATGAAACTTTGTACACATATCCTGGGAGGTACTAGAAGTAACATAGGGTACCTTTTATCCCGGAAAAGTGTAATGTTCCCGTGGGATACGCGAGCGAAGCCGCGGGCAAAAGCTAGTAAGAAATAAACCCCGGACCCCCTATAGTCTTCGACCGCACCCTCAGATTATTTATATGATGATATACGATACTGTTTTCTAAACGTCAAAACTAACATTTTTGGGATTTGTATGAAATACCACGTCGTGACGTCATAGGTTCGTGGAGTCAAATAGCGCATAAATCTAAAATCACTTCAAAATAGATATGATCAATGACAAGCGACATTATTTTGTGACTTATTATTCTCTTATCGTTACAAAATAATGTATTTTTGACCCTGAATACCGTAATGACAATGCGGCGCGGTGAGGTGCGGCGCGTACCGAACGCAACGCGACGCAACGCGAGACGAAGCGTTTTTTACTACACAAACTTGTTTACTACACAAAAAGATACTCATTTCAGCGACAGGCCGATGTGCCGCGGGCTCTCACTGAAATCTCACTGTTTTTGTCTAGAAAACAAGCTCTATATTTCTTCCAAAGTACGCGCCACGTCGCTTCGCGTCGCGTCTCGATTTGAATTAACCCTAAAGAAACACAAACAAACAGAACAGCTCCTCATTTTAAAAGTTAGACATTTGCTATCGAAATCGGTGTCAGCGCTGTTTTCTAGACTCAGATATTTGCTTAGCGTTATTTAACTCGCTAGAGGTCGGATGACGAAACGGTTCGAACACATATGAATACAACTATGACGAGACGATCAATGGACGCCGTCCGTGATGAAAGAATGGGGACATTTTGATACTAACATATTTTTATTTCAAGGCGTGTTACGAAATACTACTATGAACATCAACTATAATACGACTCAATGGTAGTATGTTAACTCTGATCATTATAATTCAATGACTCTAGTGAAAAAAGTAGCTGTTTTCCAACATATCATTATTTCAAGAATGATTTGGAAATATTCATGACGTCTTTATAAATATATCGTCGTACAATCCATGATCTATCGTATAATGTTTTATATATTCTATATAGTTGTTATAGCTACAGTATCGAGTCCAATGGTGTGACCAACTCCTGCGACTGGAGTGACCAAGGGGACCACGTACGTAGCGAGTTGGTGGGTAAAAAAGTACCAAAGTGGCAAATGTAGAAGGAAAGAGATCCAGGGGACGCCGTCCCATTCGTTGGTCCGTCCAGATTCGCTTGACACTCGAAAATCGAAACCAACCGACGATGTTCGAGCTGCAGAACTCAGAACTGAATGTCGATTGTCGAAACATAGTAGACAAGATGTTCAATAGAGATAACGACTATCAACAATGAGAATAACAACGCAAGATGGAGGGTATAAGAATCACAAAAAGTCAGGGTTGCTACGAGTACACACCTTATTCAGGCCGGCATGTACCTATTTGTGGCTTTGCCCCGAACATTCAACTACATATATTCAATTTTACCGCCCGGCTGTGCCGATTAAGTGTGTAGAAACCTCAGTGTCAAGTTCCTAGCTTATCGCTTATTTGGAAAGATCCCGTAGTATGGCTTTTTACTTTGCTCTTAAACAAGCATTTACTATGCTACGCTACAGTTCAATAAAGTAAAAATAAAGTACTAATAAAATGTAGAAATGTTTATATTAGTAACATATACACGAATTAGACGCGACGTAAATATACATAGTCACTGCTCCCATAATCGACTTTCATTTTACACATACGTTACGTATCGGAAATCTGTATCATGGAGAAATGTCTACGCACGATTAGTATTCGTGAACGGAAACGAATTCGTAACGTTATTTATTAAAGGCGAAAGTGTAACAATAGCACTATAAACTATTCAAGAGGCGTTTTATCTTTTTAGGAAGCAAGCAGCTAAGTAAACAGCCGTTTCATTGTGACTCTTACACAACGATCTAAATTATAAGAACAAGTTTGATTCGCATAAACAATACTCGTTTTCATATCTGCACCTTAATTAAAAACATTAACTAATTTCAGACGTCATTAAGTATCATTTAGACTTACATAAATCTAACAATGGACAATGACTGGTGCGAGTTTAAGAATGTTGATTATCAAGATTTTATGTTTTAACTCGTCACACTTTGTCTGTAATTAGGTATTAATTGAGAACACCAAACTAGTTGACCTAATTGTGCAGGGAAAAAAAACTAGTTGGTAAAAAAACAAAGCAGACTTTTGTTTATAAAATATTTATAATTAGTGTTTTTGGGTGGTGCCATATTAGTCATAGTACTCGCGTACATCTTGTACCAGATTTATCCGCATTATGGCTAATGAAAGTCTACTAACTTAGTAGTTGACCTTTGCTTTAAAAGCTTAAGAGCACCTTTTTAACCGACTTCAAAAAAGGAGGAGGTTGTCATACGACTGTATGGTTTTTTTATGTATGTAAGTATGTTAAGCGATATCTTAGCCAATTGTAAACCGATTTTGGTGATTCTTTTTTATTAGAAAGCTTTTACTATCTAGTTGGTCTCATATTAACTTGGTGAAGATATGATGAAGAACTTTGCAGTAAGGCCGCTGTATAATTTGCGTCACATTAGCGTGTTTATTCAAATGCCCGCTGTGACCGTTTGAACTCGATAATCGTAAAATAAAGGCATTTAAATAAAGCGAAAGTGTGTGGGGCAGTAATCTGTTTGCCAAACAGTTGCACGACTTATATAATAAATCTATGCAAAAATTTTTTTGCAATGCTAATATTTGAAAAATTCTACCGGATTTCATTGCAGGTTTAAAAATATGAATTGTCGTAATCTGTGTAATGTAGAAAATATACAGCACATTTTACCGAGATTCTTTTTCTTTCATGCCGGTCTGGGAGAAAAGAAAAAATATAGAATGTACCAGCTGCTTCTCTTCCCGCGGAGATCATAAAAGCCGATCGAGGGAATGGGTAAGAATCGGAATCATATCAATAGGCGTTGCGGTAAGTAACCCATCAGTATTATGATTTCCTTTTTTAACTTCATGCCCACCATCACCCTAAAAGTGGCCTGGGCCTTGCAGGCCTAGGCTCTGTCTACCCCGTTAGGGATAAAGACGCGATATTGTAGTGTATTATTATTTTAAGGGCATTATTTAATGATATAATTGAAGTAAAGTAGGTTTATTTCTAAGGTACGAGAGACTGTCTGCTCAAATTCCAATCTCAAAGGGAATAACATGTTGATGTTTAAAAATAAAACATGATTTAAAGACTGGCTTCTCGAATCAGTTTTGATTATGAACGTGTCGAGCCTTGAGAGGGTTTAGCGAGGGCAATGTACGAACGAAATTGAAAATATAAAAATTCCACGCTTTGAAATTTTTGAAAATTTAAGAATTCTCAAAAATTTCATCGAAGTGTTCTGGATTTAGCTTAATTAAGATTAAGCTAAATCCAGAACACTTCGATGCATATGGAGTGTTTACAATATTTTCAATACCTATTGCAAATAAAATAGGTATCAAAAATGTAGAAACGTGATAATATGCATATATACACGCTTATTATAACTTTACGTGCTTTGTTATGTTATTTGAAGGTATCAACCCAAGAGCGTAGCTCATATTTTGTTATTGCAAAAGATTCAATAAATTGGTATTATTCACTTTTTTTTAACATCATCTGTGACTAAATTTGTATGTAAACCTACTTTAAACCTACCTTAAAAATTAAATATAGCAAAATAGCTTGTTTCTTATTTAAGTACATTTATTGACATCACGCTCGTAACGACGACATCAACGAATTTTCTCGTTAAGTAAAAAAATGATAAATTGAAAATGACTAATAGCATCGATCAAATATTACTATACTTTAGTAATATTTTATCAATGCTAATAGATACCATCAAATAATGGCTATTCGTGAAAAAAATATAGACCTTAAATTAATAGTGGTGTTTGTATCGCGTTAAGTATAAAAAAAACCTTAAAAACCCGTTCATTAGGTAAATTATATTTGAACTTGGCCATGTCACCAGATACAGAAATACAAGAAACTACTAAACTTAATGGATAAGATTTGCATATGATTTTATACAAGTATTTCGTAATCAGTTAATTAATAGTATCAAAAATACAGCGGCAAATACTTGGACGAAATACCCAGATATATATAAGAAATGCATAAAATTACATTTGTGAATCATAAAGTTTAAAAGGTCAGTTTTTGGGAATTTATATAGGACATTGTCTAGATTTTGTATTCCGCACGGGCACAGGGGTAGGGGTAGACCAAGGACAAAATAGCGGGACGACCTCGACAATTTTTTTGCGACGTGTAGAAAGATAAGGAAGCCTTTGCCCAGCTGTAAGACACAAGTAGTAGGTAGAAAAAATATGGGACATAATAAATTCCCTGTAGATAACTTAATTGTAATGTTTATATATCTCACAATTATTTGGCAAGTGATATAGGTATGTAGATGTCAAACTAAATATTTTCTAGATTTCTATAATACTTACTCGTATGTTTTAGTTTAAAAGACGTTATTGTTTTACATTAAAAAATACTGTTAACATACAAATAAACGAAAAAAATAATAACCTCCGTAGTAAACCACAAAATCGTCTCCCAGGTAAGACAATATGTAAATCAGTAAAATGCAAGATGGCAAAAAAATCGGGAATAAGGTTTTTGTAAGACCATCTGCTAGGTGTTCGAAGGACCAGAGCAAGGTTGCAGGAAGACGCTGGATACAGGTCGCTTCCGATCGATCATTTTGGAAATCATTGGGGGAAGGCCAAGAGTGGACTTCCTGTGGCTGATATGATGATGATAATGAAGGTTTTTGTATAAACAGGCCAAAAAAAACAGGGCACATGCGATCAGTACTGTCAATCAGAGTACATAAAAATCACAAAATACGTCGGCCTGAAAATCACCTCCGCTTTATGTATCGTCGGTTAAAAAATACTAATTTCCAGGCCTTATCTCAAGATTTCCATTGTTTAAGTTCGACGTATAGATCCATTCGATAGCTGCAGTGTACCCGGTTCACACCATCCGAAATGAAAGGAGCCGTCATGCATTTGACATTGTATTGTAATGTATGTAGTTATGTAGGCACATCCGCACATACACTTAGCGAGTGACGTAACAGCTTATAAGAGAGAGCTTTGGCATCTTGAAATACTGCATTCAATGGGTATGGATGTTTAGTTTTATAATTTGAATATTAATGTGTACCGGCTGCTTGGAGTTTTTATTTTTCATGCACGTGTACATACATTTCTGTGAATTTTACTGCGAAGTTGAGGAAATACTTTGTAGGTAACTGTTACTGTAATGGATAATAAAAAATGGAAAAGAAAAAGAGTCCATTTGACTATTTTAAACAAATTTGTGTTAGTTGCATCTTAAGAGTGTTACCCTAGACAGAATCAGGCTTTCTCATACAAACGTAGTCTATGTCATATACAATACAGGGTATAACAAAATATACTGTAACTATTTTAAGGGTGAATTCAAAATAGTTTCAGTATATTTTGTTATTGTTAGACATTATATATGTGTAGAAACATGTCAGCCGGTAGATGACATGTTTAAGAAGACACCAAATTTAGATCCACACAAATTAGAACATAGTCTAACCAGCAATTTACATTCTTGCCAAATAGATATTTCCGAATGTAGTGTAAAAGATATTAAATGGGCAATTAATAAATTAAAATTCGAATGCTCTACAGGACCCGATAATATTCCCTCTCAGCTTTTAAAAATATGCCAAGATTTTATTATTTTACCTTTACAACATATCTTTAATACAGCAATTCATACCGGTAAATATCCTGATCAATGGAAAATATCTCGTGTCACTCCTATACCTAAATCAAACGATAATCTATCAGTAGATAACCCCCGGCCCATTGCTATACCAGCAATGCCAGCAAAAGTGTGTGAACGAGTACTTCACAATAAAATTTACAACCAACTGCGCTCTTTTCTATCTGATGAACAACATGACTTCAGAGTAGGACGATCAGTGGATACCAATCTTTTAATAATAGTAAACTACATTTCTGAAGGTATGGATAATGGTAATGAAGTAGACGTATATATAGTATACGTATATTTTGATTATCAAAAAGCTTTTGATAGGGTGGATAACGATATTTTATTATCACATTTACACCAAAACTAGTGACATTATTTTCAGACTATCTTCGAGATCGCCAGCAATTTGTGAAATATGGTTGTTACAACTCTGAACCTTATCAAACACGTTCAGGAGTTAGTCAAGGGTCCATATTAGGTCCACTATTGTTCCTTATAATGATAAATAATTTAGCTAAAGTTGTCAAACATGCAAAATGTTTGTTATATGCTGACGATCTGAAGCTAGCCTTAGAAATTAAGAATGATACAGACCGTCTACTATTGCAACAAGATATAGATGCTGTTCAAAAATGGAGTGAACAAAATAAAATGTCATTTAATGTAAGCAAATGTTGTGTAATGACATTTGGACGAAAACAATCCAAAACACATCATGAATATGTTTTAAACAAAAACATTATTAACCGTGTCGAATCATATAAAGATCTTGGTGTAAAATTTGATTCAAAATTAACTTTTAACGATCACATTTCATCTTTAGTTAAAGAGAGTTTCAAACGTCTTGGTTTCGTTTTACGAAACTCAAGAGACTTTAATAATCCGTATGCAATCAAACTTTTATACTATGCATTGGTTCGCAGCAAACTAGAATCCAGTAGCTCCATATGGAACCCTCATGAAGCGACGTACACGCTGATGCTAGAAAAAGTTCAGAAGGCATTTCTAAGATACCTCTATAAACGTATCTACGGATATTATCCCTATCTCTATCCTACGTTGTTTCTTTTAGGGTCTCTCGGGTTAAACTCACTTAGAACCCATAGAGATGCTGGGCAATTGGTAATCTGTTTGAAAATTTTACATAATTTTATCGACGTCCCCGAGCTTCATAATCAACTTTGTCGCCTAAATGTACCAAATAGACGTTTGGTGCAACGCTCGTGTCAGCCGCGAAAACTGTTTGCCCCACCGGTCACACGCACGGTATCACATGAGCAATCTCCTCTATGTCGCATGCTTACGGACCTTAACACATTCCTGAATCAGCAACCTGAGTGTGATGTGTTTGTTGATGGAACGAATATGGTTGTAAGGAACCTATTAATATATTGCGAGAATGACAAAAATGAGTTAACTTGTATATTACAATAAGTTTTTACTGTACATTATTAGTAATGACACCCGTCGTACCAACTATGTACCAATACTAAAATATTTTAATTACATTTAGCTATAAGTTCTTTCTATATACTGTAATTGGTGACAACCGTTGCATTTAGTTTTTGCAATAAATATATAAATAAATAAATGATTTTATACGTGAGTGACCCGCTTATCTTAATTAGAAACATAGTCTAGCTTTATTTTGAAAAGATATGTCAGATTTTGGCTTTTTATTTATATTTCAAAGAAATTGCATAAATGTAGTAGGCATATAATACACGTATAACTGTTTTTCTCAGTCAAAATGTGAGCTTGAAAGAGAATATAGTACGTATTTTTGCTTTCAAGTTTATATTTTGACTGTTGGAAACTATAACTAGTTGCCTTGGTTTATGTAGGTATGCAATTTTTTTGAAATATCACAATATTGCTGAAATCTGACATGTCATCTCAAAATAAAAGCGAGACTACGTTTGTATGGAAAAGTCTAGGGTAAGTACTCTTAAATTCTGTTGTTGATTTGATATTTTAAAAAGTGTCTAACTTTGTCTTTGTACAATGTGTAATTGACGTATGCGTAAGAAACAGAATCATGGGCTACACTAGATCGCTTAATTATAATCATAGAAGACATTACAGTCTTGTTGTCTGAAAACAAAACAAAATATTTCGCCACACAAAAGTGTGCAGCCGCCCCGAGCAATTTGTATGAGAAATTTAGTTTTTTTTTACTGTTATTTTAATATCATTAAATTCATCAGATTCAGTGTAAGAATTTTATTCATTTAATTTTATTATTTATTTTATTTTATTGTATTTCTAATATTGTTAAGACTATACACAGGTACTGTAAGAAGAAAAAAAGCAAATATAAATACCTAATACAATTTTACTATAAAGAACATGACTTTATTTAATCTTTATGGCACAATAAAATAAAAGTACAAGTGGCGGACCTAATGCCATATGGCAATATTATCCTCTTTAAATAAGTACAAGAATAGTATAATAATAATAATATATATATATATATATATATATATTGATATTAGTAGTCAAACTAAAAAAACTACTTTCAAAAATATTTTCGTATAAGTAATATTTATGAAGGTCAAATTGAGAAACTAATATCAGGTAAGTATTCATCTTTATCTTCGCCTAAGAAACTCAGTACCTAAGAACTAACGATCAGGTAAAACAAAGTAATAGGATAACATGACATCGTAGTTGCAATCTCAAAGTGAAAAGCTTCTTGATAACCTTCGACACCGCGAATTACGATGCGGTGTACACAAATAGATGTCTTTGAGATAAGTTCGTGTGCTAGGCATTGCGGTTTTCACTATTATAATAGCACGGAAGGCAACTTTGAAGTTTAATTACATTACTATGAAAGTAACATACATACTAACCACGTCTTTATTCACTAAGGGGTGGACACGGGTTAGAGTCATAAAATTGAGTATAACTATTAGTCAAGTTTTTTCGAGTCATAGGCGGCGTCGTAAGGGCGGCGCCGCGGGGACAATATGCCGCGCTTAAGTCGTGCATATTTTAAAAGCAATGTTTCGCAGCCTTCATTGAGAAATACGCGCCCTCATTCGTGATGTCGGCCTGCTGCCGTTGAGCAATGAAAACTTGATTTCCACACGACAAATCAGATCAAATTTTCGACGTATCATATTAAAAGGTCGTCTTCAACATCCCTACGTATGTAACGTAAATTACCAGGTCGGTCACTTATGCAAACACTCGATGAAAGCTACAATGAGTGCTCTGACAGGTTCTCAAACTTGACTTGTGATAATCGTACATAACTATCGCAGTTGTTATTAGAAAGTTATTAAGTAAAAGTGAGAAATGTAATTAATCTTTCAGATTGATAGTAAATAAATTATATTGTAAATAAAAAAAATACTCACAGTGCTATCCTGGCGATCATGGTAATTGCGGCGCGTTGCGGTGCGATGCGGAGCGGAGACGCGCCTGCCCGGTTCGCTCAGGTTGACTGCAACAGAGACTCACGTCAGCACACGCGCCTTTCCCAAACTCGAGTTGCGACAGTGAAGCTCAACGAGGAAGCTGCATCGCACATTTAAATGCAACGCTAATGTCAGAGAGCGTTTAAATGCCAATAGCGACGACCTTTCGGTTTTGAACTGGGTTGCGCAAGCGAGGATCGCCGGTGATCGTGTGAGAAAGGCGAGTGCGTGTTGGGGGGGAGACGCACCAGGGTGGGTGACACCGCAGGCGACGCGCGGCGGTTCGGCGACTAACCTCGCAGGCGCGCGCGCACCTCTTACTTATAGCCGCATGCCCACCAGCGCCGGCGCCGGCGCCGTCCTCCTGCTGCCGTTCCAGCACCCACCGCCTCTACACCTTGACAAACCACCAACACACCCTCGCATTTCGTGCCTCACATATCCTATTTTCTATGTACTTTCATCACAAAAAATACTATATCTGAAACTAAACGTTTAATCAAAATTAGAATACCTATATTACCTTTTTACAAGCAAATTCTTCAGGAGTTTTAGAAACAAATCCTTCTGGATTTCACATCGGGGTTAAAATAATGTATGTCGAAACAGGGTGTGGCAAGACGCTACGAAAGACTTCAACGCGCCGTCATTACAATTCAAATTCCTGACTTCAGTTAACAAACGTTTGCGCGTAACTTTATGCCTACTTATTAAATTATTACGACAATATTACTAAATAAATTATGTAAGTGTCCTCACTGACTCATTGAAGTCTTAGAAGCTCATCCTAATTAATTTCAAATGCCAAACTATTTCAATATATTAAATTAACGTGGTCTTCGCATCAACAGTACTAGCATTGATTTTAATTATTTTGTTTTTAGTGTAAGTGGCCACTTAAAAAAAGTCTGTGCATACTCTTTCTAACGAAACTCAAATTGTAAGCTCTCGGAAAAACCAAGGCAAGTAAATTTTCACCTATAATTATTTTTAAAATATTATATGATCATCATCATCCAAGCGTGTTCCCGGTTGCATCGTCAGCGGTAACGCTTCAAAGCCCGGGGTCCGCTACCTAACCTAGGCGATTTGACGAGGTTACTGCGGTTTTTACACCGAGCGAATACCGTCTGACCTCCGCAACCCAAAGGGTATACCAGAACCAATCCGAGGATAGGTTTAACTAGATTGCGTTCGGGACCCACAGCTTTACGTGCCTTCCGAAGCACGGAATCATCTTTTCATTCATCAAGACTGCAATATCCTAACCATACTGAAAACAACTTTCTACAAAGTATGCTTCCCAGTGGGATTTGAACCCACGACCGGCGAGGCGAACAGACAAGACGAACGCCCTAACCACTGGACCACGGAGGCACTCAAAATATTATATGATGTGACGACATTAATAAATAAGCTGCTAATTAATGCTAGACTATTGACGCGATAATCACATTAATGTAAGTATATTGTAATAGTTTGGCATTTTAAATTACGATAACAACTTACAATCAGGTGGGCCGTAAGCTTGTTTATCCACTCAACCATACAAACCTGAAAAGATAAACATTGGTTTCTGGACACATTAATTCATTTACTGCAAAACAGGCTCACATAGGCTCAGGAATTTTAAATATGAATGACTGCTACATAATTTATTTTATCTGAATCATGTCAATAGGCGAGTCGAACTCGCGCACTGAGGGTTCCGTACAAACCTGTGGGTAAGTTTAAAATTATAAAAAATATTTTTATTAAGTATATGATGTAACAAATAATTTATGCTTTTCGCAATTTTTCCTTTATCTGTGCTATAAAACGTTTCTTCGTAACAAATTTCAAGATTCTGAGTTCACGGGAAGTACCCTGTAGGTTTTGATTCCCTTGCGATTGCGAGTGTCGAAAATTTGCGGCATAAACGGCTGTATCTTTTGATTGCGTTGGTTTAGAAGTTTGATTTTTTCACAGCTTCAAGGTACAGTAAACTTGAGTATTTAATATGAATTCCAGCTTGATACCTCTACGCGTTCCTGAGAAAAAGGTTCTTGACAGACGGACAACAAAGTGATCCTATAAAGGTTCCGTTTTTTCCTATTGAGGTACGGGACCCTAAAAACGAATCACACACGATAATGTTACTATTGTGACACTGATAAAATTAATGTTTTAATGAATCAATTTCCTTAAATTTTACAAGACAGGTGCCCCTATCGCCTGTTTAATGGCTTTATTTTTGTAATATTGTTCGTAAAAAACCCACTTTAATACGAATATGAAGTAGGTAAGTAGAAATGTGTCAATGCATTATTGCAACTGTTCGGATTTGCAAATGAGTAATTTTAGGCCAAAACAGAAAGTAACTATCCTTTAATTAACATATGTTCCTGCTCCTGTGGATTTAACGATCTACGTTGGAAGAGAAGCAGCTGGAAATGAAATACAAAATAGGCCCGTCGCCTTTTAACATGTTTTGCAATTTCACCCATTCCCTAGATTTTACGAATTTCGCTAGAAGAGATGATATAGATGGAAAATTGAAATTTCGCATGACGTCACGAATTCACGATATAGTACGATTTTCGCCCCCACTAAACCACTTCGTGGGGTTGTTTGTGAATTTTATTTTTACAACGTACTTTGATAAACAAAAAAAAATAAGTGGGTCAATTATTTTTTCTAATAAAAATAATAATTTTAGAGTCCAGAACACAGCCCTATTACTTATAAAAAGTTGTAAAATGGGTACTAAACATGTAAACTAAGGCTCAATTTACATTGCGGCAGAGTCGCAGCGCTTCGCCGAAATCAGCATAATGAACCGAACCGAAAGCATAATGAACTTTATGTCAATCGTATAATGTTCAAACTAAATTTGTGATCAAAAAGTCGTCGCGCGTCAAGCGGCAAATTCTCGCGAAGACGCTGGAAGACGCCGTTTCAACATTAGGTATACGATTGACATAAAGTTCAGTAACTTCGGAACTTTACTCTGAGCGTGGTCCGACACGACACGCACTTGGCCGATTTATTTTCTTATAAATATTAAACACCCGTCGTTTACACTCGTACGTAACAAATACAAACAAACTGCAATTGACTTTAAAAAAGTCAGGCTTGAGTTTGAGTGTATACCCACTCAAAAATGTCATAACTTGGTTACATTCAGTACATACTAAATTTACAAATTGACATTATTTTCAGTTTCACTAATAACATCATTCATAATTTATAATTATAACATGTTAATGTATTCTCAGTCAGTTTAATTATAAATTATTATAAGTACTTAGTATTTAGAGAAAATGTTGCAGTGCAGTTTGTTGCTGCTTATTCTGCACTTGCGCTTAGGAAACGGCACTAAACTTAGCTGTAAGTAGTTAAATGATCTGAAATCAATAACTTTTATGAAATCGAATGAAAAATGGACAATTATCAAGTGATACAATCATCGAAATGTAAATAAATGATTTTAACTTTGACTTATGAAACATTTCCATGTTTAGCTGTCAGTTTCTAAATATATCTCTCTTCGTCTTATGTTTTGGTCAACTGACCTGCTAAGAGACTCGACCCTTAGCCTTCATCATCATCATAATCAGGTATTTTTAGGGTTCCGTACCCAACGGGTACAAACGGGACCCTATTACTGAGACTCCGCTGTCTGTCCGTCTGTCACAGGGCTCTATCTCTTAAACCGTAATAGCTAGACACTTGAAATTTTCACCGATTATGTAATACTGTAGCCGCTAAACAACAAATACTAAAAATAAAAAATAGTTAAAAATTAAAGGGGGTCGTCATTCAAGAAACGTGTTTCTTCTGCAATTTACAACATTGTACGGTGGTATTTTATGGTAGTTATATTTTTTTGGTGGTAGGTTATTTAGTTTCCTCTCTGTACTACCAACAGTGCCGTAACTAGGGCGGTGCCAGCGGTGCCCAGGCACAGGGCGCAGACCCTGGAGGGGCGCAGAAATGACCAGACCAGGACCACAAACAATACCTATAATTTAGAGCAGAGGTGATCGCGGTGGAGGTCGATCGCGGCAACATCAATGAACATATGGAATAAGTTTTTCGAAAAAATTGTAAGATGTACAAGCTTTTATTGTGAGGCCTAAGTACTAATCAAGACAAATGTCAAAAGTCCAAACTCGATGGGGTTGCGTTGTTTTATTACAGGGTACCTATAGCCACCTTCCGGCTCCATCATCAGATCAGCTTCTTGTTATGATAATATTGCAATATCATACAAAATTTTATGTCAATCGGAAACCGGGAAGTGGTTTTTAATTATAACATGCAAAACTTGACCCAATACCCAACATCAAACAGCCGGGCAAGCTAATTATAAGCTTATAAAAACCAGGCCTGTGTCACTCCCCGTTTAGGTATTGAAAATATACCTACATTACTACAAAGCGCGCGGCGGCCATTCGGAGTGGTAAATTCAGTTATACGAATCGTTTGTCCAGAGTAATAATTAGATATAGCTATAATATATATGGCTTTAAGTCCGCCTATTACGTTTGTAATAAAGTTAAATAAATAAATAAATATAGAAATTGGCCCGCAATATGATAACGGATGTCTATCTAAACGAAAAGGTGCTGAGTGCTAACGTAAGCTAAATCAAACCATATCGCTTACCACATTGAGTAGATATTTCTTTGAATTTCTTTGCTAAGTGAGACTTCTGTACATAAGTACTAGTACCTAATCTGTGTAAAAACATAAAAAAATTTCAAGGGCGCTGTTATAAAAATGCGCACCGGGCGCTCAGAAGGCCAGTTACGGCACTGACTACCAAAGCCATTTATTAGCATGAACAGTCAGATGATTTGGCCTACACGCTGGTCAGACAAGTTGGAGAGGTCTCATTGATATTTATGAGCTTTGTCTAGCTTGTGTTTCCTAAGTTGCCTTCTACGACATCCACGCGCAGACATGAAGCCCTTAGCTTTAATAAACATTAATTTCCCAGGGTGCAGATGGCAACCCTGATACTGTCTAAGCGACTGATTCCTAGATTCAGTGCTCTCCACGAAGTGCGTCGAAGTACTCCAAATGGACATGCATTTCTCATTGTTGCGGATGCTGATGCTAACCTTAAAAACAATTCTGATAATCCGCGAATGCTGATGCTGATATTGGCATCAACCCTGATTCCAACATTTCCAAGAACGCATTCACTATGTACGAGTACTTACTGAGAGTGTGTTAACCGCCGAACAAGCTGTGCTCGAACGATTGGTAAGACACATACCTAACTCCTACAAACAAACATATGATTGAGCCTATGTCGAAACGTATTATAGCAAGGTCTTCTAGATAGTAGATATGTAATGATAAATAACATAGTGGTGCAGGCTGGCTACTCCGTGGTCCAGTGGTCAAGGCGATTGCCTTGTAATCCGAAGGCGTCGGTACAAATCCCACTGGGAAGCACACTTTGTAAAAAGTTGTTTCCAGTCTGGTTCAGTTCAAGATGATTCACTGTGTAATTACATGAAGATAAGACGGCTATTTCAAAATAAAGACGTGGGTTTGAGATAAACGATGGCTGTGAGTTGCAGACTTCTCTCTCTTCTCTTCTCTGTAGACGCGAATCTATCTTTGCTTACTGACCCGTTGAAGTTTATCGAAAATAAAACGTTGTTCGGTAAAAAAAGTTGACAAGGGTAGGTAACAAAAACGTTCTGTGACATATTTGAATATTTTTTGAAATGGCTGAAACATGATATGTATTACAAACTGCTATAATCTAAACCGCCATACGTTTTCAAACCCCATTTTGAAAATTTCCGAAAAACTAAATAGACAAAAATTCGAAATTCCTATGTATTTATCGAATCTGCTCACAAAATTTCACGAGAATCGGTTTATAAATGCAACCTGTAGGCGAACACAGCCGGAAATGTGTATATCCGAACATCCGGATACACGAAAGAGTCTTTTCCGAAGCTGAAACGGAGACATTTCGCTCGCTCAGACAATTAGGTCACGAAGGCCGTCATGGTTTCATGGTATGTATCAGCATAACTTGGATCACCAAGTAACACCATGCCGATGACGACATAAACTTATCGACTTTCCAAAGTTCAGACGACAGTATTTTGCAACAAGGAAGCAACCTCCAATCGTATGTACACGTAAATGGCAATCATCCAAAATATTAGTACCTACCTACAACAATCGGCTACAGATCAACTATAACACTTTCATTGTAAAACAAAATCCAGCATTACAAGATAGGTACCTATAGTATGGACACAGAAATAAAATAAGTAGGTAATAACGTAGTTAAGAGTAGTCTTATTATAAACCATGAATCTCCCAAATGAAGTTGACAGTGGCAAAAAAGAAGGTGACATATTGCGGAAGGTCTTTGGGCAAAAAATGGAACCAAAATATAAACCATGCACTAAAAATAGTCCACCTTGACGGGAGATCTTGAGGCGAATAAGTACATCTCAGTTGGGCTACTTTTGTTAAATTGCAAGACGTCCTAAAATCACCCCAAAATAATTGAAAACCTAATCCTTATCAGAAAAAAACGACTTATTAACCTTATAACTTGGTTTAATCCGGTATCCACCCTAAATAAGTTGAAATCTAGATAAATACCATTAATATAGGTATTATTTAACTTTATTACCGTCCGCCACTCCGGAGGTTCTGGCTTCGATACCCAGGGCAAGTTGGAAAATGGCCCTTTTCAAATTGTTCTGGGTCTTGGGCGTATACAGGGTGACTTTTTAAATACCAGCCAAATTTTTGGAGCAAATTCAGTCCATGATGCTGAACTACTTTTAGTAAAAATCGATAAAAAATTTTCGTCCTTCCATAAAAAATCCGTTTGGCTGAGCGCTGATTTGTATGGGAAGGTGAATTTTTATTTTAGTTTTTCGTTAATTGTTTTTATGGAAAGTAGTTCAATATCATGGACAAAACTTGCTCCAAAGATTTGGCAGGTGGTCTAAAAGTCAGCCTGTATATGTATAGTATATACTCTTATTATTAAATATAGTATCGTTGAGTTAGTATCCCATAACACAAGTTGAAATATTTGGGCTTTGGGGCTAGCTCAATTAGTGGGATTTGTCCCTTTAGGTATATATTTATATTTAAGGCGGACTTAAAGCCATAGGCTTTAACTACTAGTCAACTCACTTGTGATGCCGAGAAAAAGAAGACTTTAGAAGGAGACTTTTATACATATATCTTCAACGAGAGAACGCTGACAAAATATCTAAGGTATGTTAAATATTCGCTATTTCTTTTGACGTCTTAATATGGTAGTAAGTAGCTATAGAAAAAATATTTTATATAAGCTTGTATGTAGATAAATGAAAGGTTATTGTATATATTGTAGTTTTAACGGTTTTTTTGTCAAAATAATAGACCTACCTACCTATCAACAGAACTACTGCGACTTTTAGTCCCACTGGTAGGTCACCAGGTAGTGAGGTCATTTTGAGCAGATGCTGCTTAAGCACAAAACATATCTCACTACATTTTTCCAATTTCGTCTAATTTGCAAATCCATTACCTTTATTACTTTTGGATAGACTCATCGTGCATTTACATCGTGACGCAGAAACAGGATTCTCTAATTACAGAAAAGAAACAACCAATATTTCGAATAGTTTATTTACAATGCGTAAAACGTAGCGAATATTGACAAAACCTGGGGTCCATCCCACCCCTCACTCTTATGTGTACAACCACAGCAATTAATTTTTTTAATTCTGTCTGATTTCTTCTATTACGAAAATATTCTAAACTTATGAATAATGTGCAGACAAAAATATGTATAATGATATCACAATACTTATTATTACTTCAAATTCTTATGGATAAAATTGAACTAATATTTACAATTTTGGTTAAAGGTGAAACTAAGTTAAACAAAACAAATATTCCTCACGTTTCATATACGTACAATTTATAACAAAGTATATATACAGATTAAGTATGTCCGAAATAAAGAGATTTATTATTATTATTATATTATAATAAAAGTTATTGGACCATATTGCTATTAGACTACAAGTCGTAGAAGTCAAAACTTTGTATTCTGTAAATAATGCCATCAAAATCCAAAATCCTGCCTCTCCTATACTAGCCACATCATGATTTCTTATTTATCTCAACCGATTGAATGAAACGCGGTTTGACTGGGCAATCCTAGGAATGACTAGATTTTTGACATTGACTCGTAAGTTCTTGACGGCTAATACGGCATCAGAACTGTTCGTAACAATTTTGTTCGAATCAGCGTTGTTAGCCTCACAGTAATGTGTAATCACAAATTAAAAAACAACATTAAATACATATTTTAAGTTGTTTTACCAGCGCCACATACCACATATGGCTGGTCTAGCTTCTACAGTGCAAAAATATCATAAAGCATTTTATTAGTATTATCGGTTAACAACTATTTTATTGAACCTGCAATGATGGCGCCACCTTTTGTATGTTTTATGAGCGGTGCCATGTTAAATTTAGTTCCAGATTTTACCGCAACTAACTTATTTGTTAACCTTTAGGCTTGAAACTACGTCAAGCGGACGCCCCGGACGGGTTCAGTCTATCTCTGTCACAAACCCTACGTGCAATAGAGATAGCTGAAACCGTCGCGGGTCACGTGTCTCTATCACACGTAGAGTTTGTGACAGGACAGACGGATTGAACCCGTCCGGGGCGTCCGCTTGACTAGTTTCAAGCCTTAAGTATCATGAATCCAAAATATCATCATAGTATTTCAAACTGACTAAAATATCGTCTATATAAAGTCATATGAAAGAAAGAGTGCCTCTATACATGGCACTTTTTATATATGAACACATCACAAGACAACATATACGTACATACACTTGCTAACTACGTATATAACGTCTAACAAAGTATACATGTAGTACACGGCACGAAAACATTAATATGAAAATGTTAAAATTAAATCGTGGCCTATAAGTCACGCTTTTTACGGTGCTGTACCCCATATGGGTTTAAGACATGATTTCATGGGAAAAACAATATTTTCTTAGAAACTCGGTTCGGCTAACTTGTATGGAAGACCGAAAAACCTTTTTCGTTTCGATATAGGTAATATTCTTTGGAGAAACTTATTACCTAATTGCGACTTTTTTTTCCCCTAACAATATTTTTTGTATTTTGTTAGACCTTATATATTACCACTATCCTTTTGGACAATATCACTAGCGACGAAACAAGCCTTTACGATGACGCAAAAGCATCACATTTTATATAAATAGGATACAATTTAGTAAAAAGTACAACATAAATCAACGCCTTTTACAATTATTGCTTGAATATTTTCAATCTGGGCCAGACTACAGTATTTTTATGTTAACACCCTAAAACAAATACAAAATACTACACGCATTTGTTTTATTTTTATACATATTTGTTTGCAAATCCGCGCGGCTTTAAAGGCTTCTTAAAAATAGACTAGATATATAGATTTAAAGAATTATTAATAAAGATTTGACTATCACAATTCCACAGTGTGGAAAAAAAAGACTTAAAGAGTATAAGAAACACAGCAAAGTTTACATAAACCCGTTTGGCAGATCTCTCGTTTAGCACAAAACGACCATTAATTTTTAAAATATATAATAAAGAAAACTAATGTTAAGTTCTCATCTTTAATTTCCACGCTGTAAAGGTACTTACAACGTTAGTAGGAAAGGTAACTGTAGGATTAAGGCTGAGAATACACTATGCTGATTTTAAGATGATGATTTTATAAACATTGCCTATTTTGAAACGATCGGTCAAAATTGAAACATTACCAAACCAGCAATGTATATAAAATCAGCATCTGAATTTCAGCAAATGGATTCCCAGCTTAACCCATGAATAAAACCAGTTGACCAGGAGCCGAAGTGCAGAAATCTGCCCACACAAATGGATAGATCGATAGATACTACTTCTATATACTGTACATAAAGTTAAACATTAAAATTATTATATTGAAGATTCTGTTTCTGAATATCACAATTAATGATTCTAATTCTTATTTATTCTATGAACTCCTTTCAACTTGATCTTTCTGCTTCTAACGTTGTTTACACAGCTTTTTATAAGTATAATAGCTATATGTTATAAACCTCTCTACGAATAATATTTGTGCGATGTACTATAATAAGATTTATTATTAAGTGGTGGTGTTACTAGCGTCTTAGAAATATATTTTTAAATTAGTAGCATACTTTTATTGGAAGCTTGTTAATGAAGTTATTGTTAATTAATTATTATTAAGCTTTAAATACCCTTTATATGTTGCTTCTACAGTAAGGCAAAAATCCAAAAGTATTTAATTTAATGAGGTTGAATTTACAACTGTGTACAATGATTTTTAATAGATAGAAGTTTTCGTGTGTGCATACTAACTCATCAATACTACAGGGTTACTGATTAATAATACGATACAAAATAGTAGGGTATGCTGCACCAATAAATAAATTTTCTATAATATTATGAACATTTTACTTGAAAAACTCTTGAAAAAAAAATGTTGGCTACTTTAACACATGAAAATTAAAACAAACAAACACGAATGTACGTTTTATTCGCGATTTTAAATATTGTTATATAATAGATAGAAATGAAGTTGTCCATATATGGACTGAACGTACTCATAAAATATGTCATATTATCTAGCACTTAGCCTGTACATTGATACGTGTAATGTACAGAAATACATAACGTCCGGGCAAAATATTTATTTCCATATTGGCCGGTCAAATCCGAAACGTACAATGAAACTAATAATTTGGTTAAAAGTAACGTGAGATGAAAACTGTAAATATTTGAACTAGTTTCTCACTTCTTTTGTCAGCTCGGGTCAATTAGGTTTCAATCCAGCGAGACGGAACGCTGCGGAATAGCCGATTGCGCGGCGTTCCATCGCTCTCTCTCGCTCTAGCAAATAACGGTCATGTGCGACAGAAAATGATAGCAGTATAGGAAAATGCTGTTCCGTGCTGAAAGATGAGTTCCAACCCTTAGGAGAACATCATCAGGGCGAATCCGGAGCACAGACTGCTGACTATTGACATGAACAAGTTACCCATTTAAATGTTTAATGTAAAATGAGTATAATGTCTAATGGGAACGGATGATTATTTTACCTAAAACTATCTTGATGTAAGAATTGTTTTTTTCATAGAAAAAAAATATTGATGAAATCTTACCTCTCATAGTTGTCTACACAATAAACTATGTAGCCTCGATAGGTTCATATACGTATTATAACTACGAAAAAAAATTTAAATATATCATAGCAAAAGTATAATGATATCACAAAAATATCTAATTTGAGCCCTCTTTTTTTATTAATGTTCCGGAAGGAAGAAATCAGTTAGATGAGTTATTTTTAGTTGCCTGAACCCAAAATCAATTCTCGGCATCGTAATATAATTCTCTAGAAGCCTAACTAATCCCGAAAAATCATTCCACGCGATATGTACCGCGGCGGGCGGGGCTTAAAATATGAACGGCGGGGCTTAAAATATGAACCGCGCGGCGCGACAGTTCGCCGTGACACTCGAGTCGTGCGGTTGCGTCGCAAAAAGTTTCCTTTGAGAATATTGCTGTTTTTGCGATAATCGATTCATTAAAAATGCCGTCATGTGCCGTGAAGTGGTGTAGAAGCCATATAGACATGAAAAACACAGGACTCGGCTTTCATATGTAAGTAAATAAACATTTTATTAATCCATACTTGACATCTGTTGACACCTCACCGCTCGTTGCGTCGGTCGAGTAGCCGGCTTGGGGCAGCCGGCTGCTTGACCAATGCGACGATGACGCGTGCGTGACCTTGTCGCGACTAATCGCATGCATCTTTGTCTATGTGTGTGTTTGAGTGTTTCGTTGTAATTACTGTTAGTTTGTTTGCGTAAATGGAATCAGAATCGAAGCGGTGAATGTAGGAGCGTTAGATTTCTAGAGAATTATTGTTCGTAGATTCTAGGTAATGCTCAAGTACCTACCTTTTTTGGATGATGACAAAGTTTTATAAAAGCGATTATTGAGATGTTCGATAAATTACTATCGCGTTTTGAGATCTCAACAAAGAAACCTACTGGTTTAAACAGTTAGAACTTGGATTTTTATCTACTTTTGTATATTAACTGCGATATTAAATTGATCAAGCGTTAAAATAATGTGTTTTCTTTCAGTCTAAAATATAAAATCATGGTCATCAATCAATTATCTTTATTTTACCACTTATTTCTTATTTTTGTGTATGGCAAGTGCAGTTTATATATTTATTATTGTAAATATTTAAAATAATCCTCCATGTTTTGTTAACCGTTCATACATAATTTAAACACTGATGTCAAAAGCACAACGAGATACCAGAGCGACAGCCAGCCAAAACGCAAGGTATATGTCCGAATCGCACTAGCGTCGCACTTCCCTACAACAGACAGAAATTAAGTTTATCAAAAAGTTTAATACTTTTGTGTATATCTATACATAGTAAGTACTAAATTATTTACGAATACAAGACCAAAAATTTTGTATATAACTTCTCTCAATTTTAGGAACATCTATCAAGATAACACAAAAGCCTGAAGGTGCTTGCCACAGCAGGCTGAATATTCGGCGTAAAAGATATTTTACATCTTCCCGGGCTTAAAGCGGCATATTACGCCTGCTATGTGCGCAAAAATTTCCACTTCCCCAGAGAGTGACGTAAAATTTATACATAAATACATTATTGATTACCTCCATGGCGTAATAGTTAACACGCTAGTCCGCTAATCTGGAGGTTCTGCTAGACAGGGCAATTTAGAAAATGGCCTTTTTCAGATTGTCCTGGGTCTTGGGTGTTTAACGATAGATGTATCTACCATAAAATATAGTATCGTTGAGTTATTGTTCCATAGCCAGGTTTAAAAACTTTGGAGCTAGCTCAATCAGTGTGACTTGTCCAAAAAATATATATGATAAAGAATACTTTTGATAGCATATTTATCACAGTCGCCTTCTGAATCAGAGGCATTCTTTATTTCACTGCCCTAGTAGCACAATGCTAATACAGCCCTGCAAAATTAAATGACTTGGGCAAGTAGCACAATATGGACAGAAATTTTGCTTACGCCAAACCTAAGCCCCAAACATTCCGCCTGGTGTGATACGCCCATAGACTCAACGAGACGACACAATCAATAAAACTAGCAATAATACAGCATTATGCAATGCAGATTTTACAATTCTGTCATTTTTTTTCAGGTTTAATTTTTATATTTTTTTTGTTATCATTTATATTTTTGATACATACACTAATATAAGTAAATATATCATCAACTAAACGTGCACGATTAGTCGAAGTACATAATATAATGTACATAAATAATAATTATAAAATACTCATATAGAATTCGTTGACAAATTAGAAAGTTTCCACAAATAAAACCAATTCATCAATTACATTAAATAATGCCAATCATTTTTCAATTTATTAATAATAAAATATACATGCTCTAAAGCTGTCATTTATCAGTCATTTGTCAATTATTAAGAAAAGTGTAATTATTTAACATATGTACGTGGGAGATGATGCATTTCCGTAAGGAAGGAAAATTTTTAAAACGCTTGAATATATTTCTATGACATTATTTTTTTAATACGTCTGACGGCCCGGTCAAAAGAAATGGCGGCGTAAGGATGTTATGGGTTTAGGATTGGGATCAAAAATATTTTAATTTTTTATTATTAACTGATTTAACAGAACAATCTGATATATTTTATGGTAACGAGGAATGTTTTTCCTAACCACACAAAAATATTCAAGCGTTTTTAAAATTTTCATCCTATCCCTATATACAAATCATTTCAATATTAATAAAAATAATTAAATCGGGAGGCTTCTGAAATTGCATAGAAGCATTATTGTACATTCAATATATTATTATAGATATATATTTTGACAAGTGCGGACCACTAACACATAGGTGCGTAAAATAATTAAATATATACATATTATTATGTATTTCAATGTAACAATATAATAAATAAAGATTATAATATATTATAATATAATATATTAAAATTATCATTGTAGGCTAAGTTTCATACTTTTTCAGAGCTGAGACTAAAAGTATGCATATGATGATTTCATAAAATATACTTTGACATCTATATAAAGGCTATGCGGCACATAATGATGCTTTACTATATAAAAATATATGTAACATTCCAACGAATGTTTATAAAAATAAGAGACGATTTTACTATTGATTTATGTGCACTTAATCCTATTTGATTTGATTAATATGTATGTACCCAAATAGCATGTACTATATTGCATATATCTATTATCTTTAATAGGGAATTTATAATATTACAAGTAATGCCTAAGTTAATTGTTTCAACAATCCTTTATTGCTTTTAATTCAGATGATTAAAGCTATAAGCCGAACGTACATTGATCAGCGCCGTACGCTCCGCAGTCGCCACAATGCCAAGTTAGAAAATTAAAGAACCATAAAATAATGTCACTTTAATTCATCATATTAATTTGTTGGGTAATTTTATTTTTAATGTTAATTTTAAGATAAATATACCGTATATGACCATCAAAAGTCGTTTAGGAAAGTGATAACGTCATTTGACAGAATTACACACAAATGTGCTGTTAGAATAATTTAAATTATTTTATATTTTTAAATTACGCACTACAGCGGCACAGACACTGCGAGGCGTTTGATGCTGACAAGTCGTCAGCCATAGACATGTAGTCAACTATACTTCGAATTGTGTCCATTTATAATTTACTACGATCTATTATTGATATGAATATAACTTTGAAGTACCATAAAGCGGCACTGATGGTATTGGGAAAGTCTGCATAAAGTTCACAGGCTTAGTGCAAATAATTTATAAGTAGTCACTATTATTTCAATATTATACATCTATTTATCATGATTTATATATTGCATTATCACAAGCTACAGGTGTTTTAAATGTCGTCTAAATTATAATATTTATTTTCAGCCTTTTTGATGATGTATGACTTGTATTTCTTATTTTTAACCAATTTACACGTTACGAGAAAAAAAGCTTCATATAATATGCGCTTTGCCTAAATTTCTTAGGATGATCCTTTGCATGGAAAGTATAATAGTAGAGATTTTAGGACTTACTCGAGCGCGTCAGATAAACATGCAGTCGTGTCATGTCAGAATAACAGTACAATATAGCGATATCATATTGGTGAACTGATGGTGGAGCCGGGAGGTAGCCATACTCAGTAATGAAACGACGACAACCTATCGTGTTTGACCACATTTGATTTGTCTTGACTAGTACTTTGGTCTCACAATAAAAGCTTTTAATCAAATTATTCTTTTCTTAATCTGACGGTTTGAATAGTATTTATTTCAAAGCGTCAGGTTAAGAAAAGAAATTTTTTTTGTAATAGATTTTATTGTGGACCAAAGTACTAGTCAAATGAGCTCAAACACGATAGGTTGTCGTCGCTTCATTACTGAGCTCCCATGGCTACCTCCCGGCTCCACCATCATTTACCAATATGATCGTTATATTGTACTGTCATCATGACATGACACGACTGCATGTTTATCTGACGCGCTCGAGTGAATATCAAAATCTCCTCTTGGGCTCCCCTACTATAATGAAACAAATTGCTTTTCTATATTCTATACGTAATAACTGTTATATGACAAAAAATTTACAAATCTAATTTCGTCAAACTGCTATCAATATGGATGTGGACCAAAAAATTTTAAGCTCATCAGATAGATTGTTAAAAAATGTTGTATACGTATTTTTTTCTTTTATCTGATTAGCAAATAATTACGATATAGCGGATTTAATTTCCACATGACGTCACGGTCAAGTACGATTGTCACTTGACGGTGACGACAAACACCCCCACCCCGAAACTTCGACGCGCTGTCTATCTTTGTGTATTTTCACTACTTTGATACACCGAAAAATATGGGTCCATTATTTTTGGTCTACTAACGGACTAATTAGAATAATACTTTCTGACTCAGTCATCATCCCTATTGTATTTTGTTTAGTCCGTCAATTAGATTATCCAAAAATCATGTACCCATATTTTTTCAGTTTATCAAAAAAGTAAAAATTCACAAAGATACAGAGTATCTAAGTTCCAGAGTGGGGGCTTGTGACGTCACTGATGTGTAAAAATAAAACGAAAGCGTGACGTCATGCGAAATTTAAATGCGCTGTATCTTCGTCATTTATTGTTTCTCGGAGAAAAGAACAAATGTGTACAATATTTTTTAATAATCTAACCGATGGGCCAATAATGATTTGTCAGTCATCATGCCTATTGTTCGGACCCAGTCCACATCCCTATTGCTTATCCATTAGTATTTCTGCTTTGCGCCTATAATTTTTGGAAAGTCTTACTATATTTTCTAATAAACCGTTTCAACGCTAAATGTACAATCGTTAAAAAAGGTTTATTGGACCAAATAAGATAAAGTTATCATAAGAATGGTTCTTAACACGACAAGAGACATATTTTCGTGCTCTTGGACAATTCAACAATATCTTCCTGACTGTAACATCTATTCTACCAGCGGAATGAGAAACAAACTGCCTGACAGTGATCAACACCGTATATTTTTAGGTTGCAGGCTGCCCGAATATGCTTAATCCATCCGGGTTCCCGATGACTCCAACCCGTCTGGCCAGCGTGTAGACTGTAGGCCAAATCCTCTGATTACTCTGGCCAAGTATGGCTCTGGTAGAACAGAGAGGGTCGTGCTCCTGCAGTGGAGACAAAAAGGACCTGATGATGGTGATCTGGTTTCCCATTTGTCAAAAGCATTTCGTGCAGCGTTCCAAATTCCGTTCTAAGCAATACCATAACGTATTCACGGTACCATAACAATATAAAGTGCGTCTCGGTCCAAAGTATTTATGTATATGTATAAAATTTATTACTAAAACTAAGTCACTTTTAAAAATAATACAGAATCACAACAGTTTATCAACACCAAACCAACACAAACATTATCTACATCAAATTTATGTACAAATTAACTCTTAACAATTATTCACTCTTAGAAGTTCCATTGTATATTGTGTTAAATCTAGCGTGGTTGTCTATGTAACTATGCAGTTTTAAAATAGTATGTTAAAAAATATCCTTTCTTTCAAAAAAAATGTAAAATCAAATGACTCAAAACTTAGCTAGCCGTACACAAACTAATTTTGTAGAAAAATATTGCAAGGTGCTCATTTTTAGACAAATTATATATGTACCTTGTTTTTAATGTTTAAATGAATCTTTTTTGCACACACATTATAAATTCCATTTATTAATTGTATATAGCTAAAAATATATAGCATGTATCAGTCAAACTTTAAGTAGTACATATTGTACAACAACATGTTCATATCCTGAACATTGTTTTGGAGACCATCAAAACCGAAAGAAATCTCGAATACACTACTGGCAATTTGTCGCTGCAGATTTGATCATATACTTAATACCCATGCAACGATATACTAAAGCGATTTAACTGGTCAAATACGGGTTGGATCTCATCTATCAGCACGTAGCAACACTTTCCTATGTTGCTATCCTTTTCTGCCGCTCAGAACAGTAATTTGCTGCAGCTGCTGTTCTGAGCAGCAGAAAAGGATAGCAACATAGGAAAGTGCTGCTCCGTACTGATAGATGAGATCCAACCCTAAATCGAACTTGTGAATAAAAATCAACGTCAATTTCTATAGCTTGTGTTTATCGATGCGGAGCCTCTACACGAGACAGTCGAAAGTCTTCTTGGCTGGGAAAAGATAACCAGCGCCCATACAAATAATCGGCAACTATCGCTTACTATAGTGCTAATTTTTAAACTAAATTATCACTAAACGTCAATTTTTACTTTACCAAAAACCAATACGTTTAGCAACTGTGTTCACTTTTGCAAAATGGCACTTCAGTACTACATTTACTAGGTATCACAAAACGGACAATTCTTGTAACATTCTAATGAAAATTGTATGTTGAGCGAGTCTCAAGACAGTTGAAAGAACTATTGAAATCCTATAATCCTCCATAGAAGCTGCACAGAACTATGTCGACTTTTGACAACCAATAGGATTTCGTAGCTGGCTCATGGAGAGAGCTACACATCTTAATCTTTCAACTGGCGTTAGTGTATTACGAGTGGTCATAATAGAGCATCTAACGTTATTTTAAATTCCTCAGATAAACAGTTTTTTTTTTATACTACATGTTTCAAACAATGGGACAGGTAGCAAAAAAAAATTCAAACAGGGCAAATAAAATACACAAAATTGTTTATAAAGCGTACTAGAATTCTGTGTATTTAATTTGATGACAAAAGTTAACGCTTTACAATACATCATGTTTCAAATGGGACCTTACGTCACCAATTAATAAAACAGACACCTACTGGTAAAACATTCGTGGAATGCACTTACCGCGTCATGTGCAGCGACAAACGGATTAGTCTGAAAAATGAGCACCTTACGCATGGGCGCCGCCAGGATTAGGTGGTGCAATCCAATATGGTGCCCCAGTTATTTCAAGAAACGGGTCAGGTGCGAATGGGAGTCACATATCGACGGTTCAAAGAGCCATAGGAGTCATTAAATTTGCCTTCTTTAGACGTATTTTGATGATTTTTTCCAAATGTAAAAACATCATGCAAAACTGAACATTCGAGTCATTGAACTCTCGATAAAAAGATCTATGTTTAAAAAAATCAGTAGATGGCAGGCATCGGAACACAAAATATACCTCGACCAAGGAGGAAATACAAATAAACAATGTACACACTGAAAACGCGGCAGATTCCCCGCACCGCGGCGGGGCGCGTTGCCAATGGGTGAATCAATGTCGAGTGGTATAATATGGATAGATATAAAGTGAGTTTGGCTTGCACCCTGCTTGCCGGCGCCCATGACCTTACGTATATGTAGTCACCGCTAGACCCACACGGGCTGCACGGCGGGTGTGCGGGGCGGTGCGCCACTCCAGTGTTATGGCCGGTGGAGCAATGGCGTCTCCTCCCCGTTAGCCCATCGACTCTCTTCCCGGCGCTCGCTACAGTTGTTTGTGCAACACGCTGAAACGTTTTGACCGGCCTGTGAATAAATAATAGAGGGTTACCCTCTTTTTTTTTCTAGCCTGGGGCTTTTATGTCCCATAAATTAAATTTTAATCATATATTTTCAGTTCACTAGTTGTAATAATGACTGTTGTCACTAGAAGGGTCATTGAGCTATGTCAGATACCGTAGGCAGCCCGAGAAATCTAACATCAACACAATAGATAATAACAAGTAATTTAATAAAAAAAGCAAAAATCCCGACTGCGAACATATGTTCGCATATATAAGTTGTATATATTTTTGTAATGCTTGTATAAAACCCTTTAATTTGATACCTGCACTCGAAAGGTTTTAAATAAAAAACAATTTTCGAAGGCACAATTTGGCGCGAAAATCCGCCGTTTTGGATTGTTGCAATTTTTGATATACACAGTGTCACTCTCACAGTTAGGACAAATCTAACGACATCTCTCAAGCTAAAATCAAGCCGTTTAGGCTGTACAGCGAGCCAAAGAAATTTACATACATACCTACACTCGAAAAACATAACCTCCTTCTGGCGCAGTCAGGTAAAAAGAAGATCTATGCTTCAAAAGAAATCAGTGGGTGTAGCAAACGTGACCCGCCTAATTAGTGGGATTCGCGGGTTAAGTTTGCTGAATGCCTCCTGATAGATGGGCCACTTTGGTAACGAAGTAAGACTCCCGGAGATGGTCGTAGGAAGAGAGGTAGCTCCCGGAAGCGTTGGTGTGGTGACTTACGACAGTTTGAGAGGAAATTGATGGAAGTGGCACACAATCAATATGTTAAGAAGGGGAGGACTTTTGCCCAGCAGTGGACAGTATAGGTTAAGCTACCATGTGGATTCCAGGAGACGGGAAACGATCAAGGAGAAAGAATAACATGAGATGTAGGGACAGCCTGTCTGCTTTTGACAAGGATTGGAGAGAAGTAGCTAAAGATCAAAATAGCTGAAAACAAAAATGGAGTCCTTTTGCCAACTATGAGACTTAAATTGCTATCATGATCATCATGATCAGGTCTTGTTCAGTCTCCACTGCAGGAGCACGACCCTCTCTGTACGACCAGAGCCATATATTAGCCAGAGCAGTCAGAGGATTTTGCCCACACTCTCCACGCTGGCCGTACGGGTTAGAGAGGTCTCATTGATGTTTATAAGCTTTGTTTTGCTGGTGTTTCCTAAGTCGCCTTCTACGACATCCACAGGAAGACTTGGAGTAGTCCTGTTTCACGGCTTTTAAAAGGCTAGAGAAAAAAATACCTGCGACAAATGCAAGTCGTAGAGATGCAGCGTGCTGACGGACATGTCGCGGGTGTCCTCGGTGTCGGCCCCCCGGGGGTCCATGCCAAACACGCTGGCCCCCAGCACTGACCCCACGCCTGCCAGCCCGGAGCCCTGCGACCGACTGTCGGACTGCGTCGCCGGACCGGGCTCCGGTGCGTCTTCCTCGTCACTCGTCTCGTCCATATCCTGGAAAATAATTTTACCTTAAAGGCTTGAAACTACGTGAAGCGGACGCCCGCGACGGCTTTAGTCCGTCTCTGTCACAAACCCTACGTGCGATAGAGACAGCTGAAACCGTCGCAGGTCACGTGTCTCTGTCGCACGTCCAACGCTCGGAGGAAATGTGGTGCGGACGCTACTAAATCAAATCATTCATTCATCATTTTATCGGTTTTTACTTATTTTTAAAAAAAGGGATAAAATGAATTAAAACCCCCAATGCGTGCAACACTTAGTAAACTTCAAGAATATGTTCCGTTAATAAAAGTTTGGAATTATGAAAACAGTTTGAAAGTATAAATATAATATCTAGTTAATGCCAATATCAAGATCGAGTTAAAAACGCTGAAAAAAACACGTTTCTTGTATGACGACCCGCTTTAATTTTTAACCTTATCCTTTTTTTGTATTTGTTGTAATAGCGGTCACAGTAGTACATATTCGGTGAAAATTTCAAGGGTCTCGTAATTACGGTTCAAGAGATAGAGACCTGTGACAGACGGACAGACAGCAGAGTCTTAGTAATAGGGTCCCGTTGGCACCCTTTAGGTACGGAACCCAAAAAACAACGTACCGGCAGCTTGTAGGCGGGTCTCTGCTGGTAGTAGGATAGTACGGCCGGCAGCGGCGTGTTGGCGCCGAAGATGCTCTGCTGGATGTACGAGCCCAGCATCGTCTTGTTCTGAAACATCGTTGATAATAAAAAGTCACCCTGTAACTATAAGCGGAGAAGTGAAGGACCAACCAATTTTTACCTACCTTTACCTTTTGGAACAACAAGGCTAAAAAGACTACGATATTGACCCCAGAGGGCCCAGACCATAATCAGCATATATATAAAAGTTCATAATATACATAGCGTAATGAAAAATGTAACTAGAAATTAAATATTTTGTGTGACTTAAAAGGGTTGTATTTGTACTTACTGCACGAACAATCGGTAATCCGATACCATCTTTCCAAGGTAAGATAACTTATAAATTAATTAGATCTTTGTAAAAGCAAAAAGATTGAGATTCGTATGTATTAGGGCGGCCCGAACGGACCGCTTCGTGCCATTTTCGTGTAACGATGTTTGTATCCGGCAGACAACGGCAGATACGTCTTCCGTACTAAGACTTGCCACATGTGACTTTGATCGCTATCTCTTTCGCTCTTGTGATGGTGGTTATCGTATTGTTTGTAGCACTTGGCTACCTTTTTACTTGGTGGCCTTTTTACACAGTAAAAAAAATCTAGGTCTATAATAATAAGTGTAGATAGGTTTTAAAAAATATAACTCGCTTACGTCAAATATTGATTTGTTGAAGTTACGTTCGCTCACCAGCGTGTTGTTGTTGGGGATAGCGTGATGCATGCTCTGCCGCAGGGACCTCAGGAACTGTCTCTGCGCGGGCTCGGCGGGCTGCCACCCGGGGTGGCGGCACGAGAACGCCACCAGGGAGAGCTCGGTCTTGCCACCCTCGCCTTGGTTGTACTGCGTATTGGCCGCTTTGTGCTTGCCCAACTTGCCCGGCGCCTGCCAGTCGGGGTGCCCGTGACGGCGAATGTCCAACTGCGGAAGTATGAATACAAGGTTAATAACACTCACAATATCTCTTATACGGCTAAATATATTTTTTTGTACTGATATAAATAAATAAAAATATATATAAGGACAAACCCTAAGAATCATATATCAAAATATAAAAAAAAAAACGTTCTATACAAACTTGGACCAGCTGATCAGTAATATGTATGGGAGGTCAAAAATATTTTTCATATTTCAAAATTTGTTTCTAGGGAAAAGTCGTCCAGTATCAAGAACAGAATTCACCCTTGAAATAGTTTCAGTATAGTTTGTGCTACCCTGTATATAGCATACCTGCGCAAACGAGCACACATCGCCGATGCCCACGACGCTAACAGTGAAGTTCCGGTAGAAGTCCACGATGTCCAGAGCACGCGCACGCAATCGTAGCAAAACGTACGGACACAAGATTGGGCTTAGCAACTCGAAAATGATGTAGGCCTGTGAATAAAATTGAATATTAGACATATACAGTCTTATTATAAAACCGTGTGGAGCCGTGTGGCTTCCGGCCTAGAATAGGACCACTCCATCTCTTCCTGTGGATGTCGTACGAGGCGACTAAAGGAATGAGTAAAACATTTTGTGCTACAACTGCATTCCCAAACCACAACACCCTCCGGTGTGGGTTAACATCGGGAAAACTTTTCGCACAAAGGTCTTTGGCATTCTTGTGTGACCATTGACAATTATATTTCGAGAAAAGTGGGAAGGAGCATGATTGTCTCCGAAGCATCACAGTTGAAGATGCATCTGGGAACGCGCTAAAATAAAAAGCACCGTCTTTAAAACGCGGACTGACGCGGTTTTTGGGTCCCGTACGCCATCTAGCGTTTGTTTAAACCTATCCTAGGATTGGTTCTGGTCTACCCTTTAGGTTGCGGAGGACAGACGGTAGTCACTTTGTGTAAAAACCAGTAACCTCGTCTCATCCCCTAGGTTAGGTAACGTACTTTGGGCTCCGAAGCGTTACCGCTAAGGATGTAACCAGGAACACGCTCGGATGATGATTTGATTTTTTTACTTTTCGGAAAGGGGTCCAACTTTTAACGATGCTGCATGCATCATGTTGAAACCTCTTTTCTTCATCTCATCCTGTCCGTTTTTCATTCTTCATTTCAATTCAAATTCCCTTTCATTCCATTTTCAAATCATTTACTGATCCCTTTTCACTCATTCCACCATCATCTCTGAAGCTGATCGCTCACTTCTCTCTATCTGTTGTACCTTATAAAATATTATCCTTTTATACTCTGTAAAAGTCAATATCAGAAATTAAATTACATATGTTCTGTGTTGTTGTCGAATCTCTATTTCTACCTCTTCTAATATCTTCTATGTGGGAACTCGCCTAAAGCGCCGGGACAGGTCGAGGTCCCACAAACTTACCGCTCTGAATTGGAAAAGTTGTTGAAACAAAGCCGCCACATGCTTGGTGTGGGCCCGGCCGCGCCACGCCGCGGGGAGGTAGTGCACGTGGCCCAGCACTTGAACGAATAACTCCTCTCCTCGAGCCGGCCCCGTGCTGCCCGCTAGACGCTCCTCTTCACCTATTAATGCCCTGTTCACAGATATAACAATTGGGTACAATACCCGGCACATAACTTGACCCAAAATGGCGGTCACTGCGCACACTTGCCTCTAATAGGGTAGTATCCAGGGTCAAAAATAAATTATTTTGTATTTTTTTTTTAGAATAAAACGTCATAAAATAATGTCACTTGTCATTCATCATATCCATTTTGAACGTGATTTTAGATTTATTAATGCCGAAAAACTGACACAAAGAGCGCTATTTGACTCCAAGAAACTATGACGCCACGCCGTGCGTTTTTTATAGAAATCTCATAGGAAATATTTGTTTTGACGTTTAGAAAAAAGTATCTGTTTCGACTTGATGGCAACTTGGTAACTAGCGGATTATACCTGCGCAGAGCCGTTTTTTGTAACTACTCAGTATTACTTAATATTATAGATTGGATTTGGTACTCGTTCGCCAGCTTTACTTGTTATATTGTGATGCGAGTCAACCTGTTTAAATTAATTAAATGATAATGTGTTTAAGTGTACCTAGCACCGGCGACCACGCAACCAAGCACCGTGATGACTGTGAGTGCGTGCTCCACCGTTAACACGTCCTCGTCGTACACTGAGAGCATCACCAACACGCCGAGCACGCTCGCTGATACGAACAAGATGTTCCTGCAAATAATAATAATAGGCTATTGGACGATAATTAAAAATAAAACATAATTTGTGGTCATCTTATCAGATAAGACAAACATGATTATATCATCATCATCATCAGGTCTTTTTTTGTGTCCACTGCAGCACGCCTCTCTCTGTTCTACCAGAGCCATGTATTAGCCAAAGGGAGGATTTGGCCTACACTCTCCACGCTGGCCAGACGGGTTGGAGAGGTTTCATTGATGTTTATAAACTTTGTTTAGCTTGTGTTTCCTAAGTCGCCTTGTACGACATCCAAACTTGAAGTGGTCGCCAAACCAATCTCCACACGGCGATATTGTCGTATGTACTATATATATATACATATTGTATGACTCTGGTATTTTTTTAATGTTGGCAATAAGCTAATTGTTTCAGAAACTTATATAGATGATTTATAGGATGGGTATAGATAAAAAAAAATAGAACTTAGCAATGAACGAATGAATTATTATTTTTAAAACATAAGTACAAATAACATAAAAGGATCGTAAAGAACCGCTAGAACTTACTTAGCAATGACCGTGGTTATGGGCGATGTGAAGCTGGCGAGGTACTTGGTGGCGGGCTTGTGTGCGCGGTTCAGCCGGTCGCGAAGTTCGTGCTCCAACTCGTTGAAGTGCCGCAGCGTTACCCGGGCGTACACGGACCACGTTCGGAGCCCGAGCGAACCGGGCGACCGTTTTATTAGCTGGAACAATTTGGAATGAAGGAGTTTTAAAAAAGCTTCTGGCTTTGTGACTCCCGGCCTAGATAAGGACCTCCACCTCTTCCTGAGAATGTCGTTAGAGGCGACTACAGAACTAAGCACAAACATTTCGTGCTACAACTGCGTTCCCAAGGATGGTTGACATCGGGCGGCGGTTGTAAAACTTTTCGCACAAATGCAATCCCAGAGAGTTGACGTCAGGCAAGCGGTCGAAAACTATAGCCAAATCTTCGGCATCTGGGTGATCACTGATGAGCATAATATAAGAAGAAAAACCGGAAAGCCAAGAATGAAAAAGTTTGAAAAATAGAGAAAATCTAATTGAAATCATCTGCAGCTTGAAAAATCTGACACCTATATTTTAAAATCTCCCTTTTTAATCAGCCGGATGTTGTGTCCCACTGCTGCGCATTTCTCTCCAGCAATCTGTTGCCATCCATTTAAGAAACCCTAGATGTCACCCCGCCATCTCTTTCTTAGTATTCATTTATTTAATTCAAAAGTGTTAGGTCATGACATGACATGACACCATTTAACTTATTCGCGGCACGTCGCAGCGTCATGTCGCATATGAATTCGAACCCGGCTACGTGTCGCCGTCGTCCGCAGTCGGCTACAAACTTGTACCTATACAGGAGCGCTATTTTTTATTCAGGGAGTCACATTGCGAAAGATTTGCGCGTGTTTCCAAACAGGCGCAATTTTTAATTGATCGTATGCGAGGGATTTGCAAAGAGTGGTCTTGACCACTCGTAATTTTGACATTTGTAGCGTACAAATGTCAAAGAAACGTTCCATGGAGAATCAGTTCCGTATAATGCTGCGTTGTTTTGTTTATTTTTTCATTGACTTTATATTTTCTTTGTAACACAATATTACTTATCGCTGACACGACGGTTTCAAAAATACGATGCAATGCGTCGGAACGCGAGTGGTGAGTTGGAAAACTACACGTTTTGTGTTTCGCTGAGTCCCTAAATGAAAAATAGCACTCCTGATCTGTGGCGGACCACACATCGTCTGCGGTCGATCGAAGCGTCACTAGAAGCTATTTCATAGAAATAAATAGAGAACAGTAGGTTCGCCACGACAGATCGTCTGCTGCTGTCGGCGGTTCCGAATTTGTGCCTTAAGGATCTGCTTCTCAAATAGACGCGCTAGCAGCAAACACTTAGAGTGCTCCTTAAAACATTCATCCAAAGTCTGTAAGACTTGCTATAACAATTGCTGTTCTGGTATTGCTTCTATGTGGCTTTCAATGATTTTTCCACTACGTACCTCGGCATAGTTAAAGAAGAAATAGAGGATCTGCCAGGCCTGTATAAGCGGCGCAAGCAGAAAGTTAATGAGCGCCATCATGAGGATCTGCTTTTCGAGTTGACGCGCTAGCATCATACGTTTCGAGTGGTCTTTGTAGCACTCCCGGAGCTGCCAGCAGTTCTCCCAAGGACTCCATGGACTTGCTGCAATTACAATCAGTATATATGTTACGGCTAAAGATAGGTGTGAACATAAACCTAGGATTAGCCGGCTAAACTTAGGCCTAACCTTTTTTTTTTGAGGTGAAAATGCCGAACCCACTAAAAACACCCCGCAGGTTCTACTTTCCGTCGTTGATCCGAGACTGCAGTACAACGGGGGAACATAAAGCCCCATTATTCATCTGCATTAAACTTAGGTTTAACCTAACCTAACCTAGTTCTAGCCGGCTAAAACTATGCGTAGCCGCATTTCGGCTTTTAGCCGTAACACCGTATACACCAAGGGCAACAAAAAAGAAACATCACCTTAGCTGAAGACGACGATGCTATAGTAGATTGTGCTACAAAGCGTAAAGGCAATATTTTTAAGGGAATGGCGTTACGCGGAACGAAGGATTCTACGGTCGAGTGAAGCGAGGGATTCCTCGCCCGAGGTAAAAATATTACCGTACGCCGAGTAGCACATTCTACTTATCATCTCCATCTATGAGAAAAGTTTGTAAATATAAGTATAAAAAAGTAATATATACTTATATATAGGTACCCATAAAGAAACGTAGAACCTACATATACCTAATCAGAGTGTAGCCCCTTAAACATGATTTTTCCGAGGTCCAAGGCTGCCCCCATTTGAAATAAATTATTTCAAAGAAAACGGGGATATTATTTAAAGGAACATTAAGCTTTTCTTAGCATTTATATGGATAACGGGCTCTTTGGCCCAGGGCCGAAAGAACCAAAAGCAAACAAAAAAAAATTCAATGACAGGCATTTTTGAATACAGTTTTTGAAGCTAATAAAAAAAATTGGAGAGAAGATAGAATCCCGACCCATTCCCTGCAACATTAATCCAAAAACTTGTTGCCAATCATGAACAAATATTTCGACATCCTATTTGAAATACTAATAATACGGTCTGAAAAAGTCTACATTTATAAATACTTACTAAATAATAAAAACTCTAAGTTCCATTTTAAACCTCTGGATAAATAGTGGAAGTCACCAATGCAAGGCACACCAATCTGTAGCGGAAGCAAATTTTTGTTCACCATTGCCACCATATAATTATCAAACCTGCAACAAAATTACAATACGTAAATAAATACGTTTACAATAGGGATGCGAACCGGGTCCCAAGAATTTTATTTTATTTAGTCCTTCGGTTAGATTATATCCAAAAATAATGGATCCATTTTTCGGTTCATCAAAGTAGTGAAAATTCACAAAGATACAACACAAGTCTCGAAGTCACATTTCGGAGAGGGGCTGATTGACGTCACCGTCAAGTGAAAATCATACTTGACGTGACGTCGTGCAGAATTTTATTGCACTGTATGTTTGTAATTATTTGCTAATCAGAAAATAAAATACGTATACAATATTTTTAAGCACGTGTTTCAAATTTGCAACCGCCTGGACATTCGTTTTTGAGGCGTTGCTCTACCTGCGATCTTTTGTCTCTAGATTTTTTGTCGACTGTAAAATTTAAACCCAAGTTAAAGGCGCTTCCTGGCTTAAGACATTGTTTAATTTTCTGGGTGGTCATAAAACTACAATGTATTCAAAGGCTCAAAGGACGATGTTGGTCCTTTTGTCTCTTAAAATGTTATATTCCGTTGCAAAAATATTATTTATCATGTCGTTTGGCATTCATGGATGCGATTGCAGTAAGAGCACCGGGAGAGTCGGAAATCACTTCGACAACAAAGACACTGTTTTATCCCGTTCACTTCACTTAGTCGGTTGCTAGTTCTTATACGCCTAGTACTTTTGACAGTTTTTAAGCGAAAACCATACGAAAACATGGTAAGCAAAATCAAAAATGCCTTGGTGTGTGGTATTTAGTCTCCACTGCAGGAGCATGACTCTCTCGTACTACCAGAGCCATATATTAGCCAGAGCAGTCATAGGTTTTGCTCTACACCTCAGAACATAAATAATTCATTTATATGACCTGAGGCCTACACTTTCCACGCTGGCCAGACGGGTTGGAGAGGTCTCATTGATGTTTATAAGCTTCGTTTAGCTTGTGTTTCCTAAGGCGCCTTCTACGACATCCACGAGAAGACTTGGAGTGGTCCAACTCTACTCTGCCGGGAACCACACGGCGGTCTACATATTCTATGGCAATGTTCGAGAACAGTCCAGTGAGTAAGTGTTGCGTCGAGATTTCGAGAGTTGTTATGAAGAAATAGAACGGAACGCTAGGTGCACGAGTCCGCACTGACCCATTCTTTATCAATTCACGTCACACTTGGCCGTAAACACATTCGATAAAAATAAATAAAGATCTAAATGACAGACCTGAGTATTCTATGATAAATGTCTAATTCGTTGATTTCTTGTTTATGGACACACATGTGATGCTCGGGCTGCGCTTCTCTCACTTTATCTTGTATCGTTGACCAATTGACCCAAGCAAGATCACTCTGAAAATAAATGTTCATTCGATCAATTTGATGTATTTCAATCGCTTAGGCAGTTATTTAGAGCTCAATTATTTGGTGTTAGGCTGGTATTTAATACATTTAGAAAAATTAAGGGTTGGGCTACATCTGGCCGCACGGAACAGCACTTTATTATGCTGCTATCCTTTTCTGTCGCTCAGAACCATCATTTGCTAGAGCGGGAATGCGGGCGCATCGCCGATTCCGCGGCATATACCCGCTTTCTGTTCCGTGCGGCCAGAATCGGCAAGATGTAACCCAACTCTAATATAATAGGATGGCGCAGACCAACTAGGCTTATACCTGGTAACAGTGGGTTTATGATTTCATTCGAAGAAAGGATGCCACCGGGAACGCGCAAAGATAAGATAATGATACTGAGTGTAAGCAATTGGGGTAGAGTTATGTCCAGCAATGGACTTCTTACATGTGAAAAGTGTCATCATGGCAGCTTTTTTTTTTTATTTATTATTAAGCTGTAGGAATTGCATAAGTATAAAACTTTAACTTAAATATTTTAACATTATTTTCAAAATAAGTCTTTTTGGGCAAAAATGCTGCTAATAAAATAATAGATGTAATTTAACCTGGCCAGAAAGTCTCTCTCAAATAACATAAGGCCCATTTACACAGCGCAATTTTCTCACTTGTTGGTTAACGTTCTTTTTGGACCATGCTAGTTGCTTTTGCTTCAATCTAATAGGATGTGAAGTGGGGTAAAAATAAATATTTTTTTTGTACTGATAAGTAAAAATATCTCAAATCTCAATCGAAAAAAAACAGTGGCACACCAGGAGTGCCGATAAAAGTGAAAATTTGAACCAGGTGGTGTCGGTAACGGTGTCACGAGTTCAATGGTTCTTTCCCATCTCAAAGAATGCCCAAAGCGCCTAAAGAAATGTTCACTTCAATAATGTCACTTGTCATTGATCACACCCATCTTGAACGTGACTTTAGATTTACTAATGCAGAAAAACTGATATAAAGAGCGCTATTTGACTCCAAGAAACTATGTCGTCATAGTCCAATATTTCATACAAACCGACTTGTTGGAAACTAGCGGATCGTGTGCAACAAGCAAGAAACTTGCACTGTGTAAATGGGCCTCAATCGGTTTTAAGTTTCGATTTGGTGACAGTATAAATATTATATACAAAGTGGAAGGGACATACCCGTAATAAATTGAACCACGGGCTATTATACTAGATCAGTTAAGTACGAGTATAATGAAGTTAAAATAAGAGGCAGAAAAAAACAAAATTTCGACATTCCCATACAAATCGCCCGGGCGGAGGCCGCACACTTTTGTATGGAAAGGCCGAAATGTTATTTTAATTTCATTATATTATAATGATCTAGTATAGACCGTGGTTCGATTTCTTACGGGTATGTCCCTTCCACGTTGTATACTGTGATTTGGTATAGCAGAAACTTTACGACTTCCAATCAATATGACCGAGCATCTTATTCATATCTATTTATGTAATTGCAAGTTGACGTCTTTGGGGAAAATGCTAAAGTAGTTTGTTGCCATCTTCTGTTGTTAAAATCAAAAATGCTAAAGTAGTTTGTTGCCATCTTCTGTTGTAAAATCAAAAATGCTAGTTTGTAACCATCTTCTGTTGTAAAATCAAAAATGCTAAAGTAGTTTGTTGCCATCTTCTGTTGTAAAATCAAAAACAAAGTGACTATTATTATGGGATTTTATAAATATTCTACGATATAAAACATATACAGGGTCTAACAAAATATACTGAAATTATTTTAAGGGTGGATTTAGTTCATGATACTGAACAACTTTCCCCAGGGAACATATATCGAAATAAGTATGAAAAATAATTATTGGTCTCCAATAAAAGTCAACCGATCAGCTGATCCGAGTTTCTATTGAAAGCAATTTTTTTTTTCTTATTTCAATATATGTTCGTTTGGGAATGTTGTTATCATGGACTGAAACCAACCTAAACAAAATTTCAGTACTTATATTTTAAACATGTTTTTTGGTGTAAGGAATAATTTCGTTATTTAAGAACGCCCTTACGCTAGACTTTCCAATACAAATGTTATCTAGCTTTTATTTTGAACGACATGTCGTATCTGACATGTTATTTCAAAATAAAAGCAAGTTTACTTACCTTAAAAACTTACAAGATTTAGATTAAGTACTTAACTTAAAAACTTACCTCTTTTATTTTGAGCGCATTGTTATAAAATAATTTTGTATCATACGCATGAATTAAATTGTATAATGATACTGCTAATCTCATCAACCAAATTACGCCACACAACACAGCAAGACACCACCTAAAAGAAAAAACTTTTTATTAATATAAACAGAATTCTCTTTCGAAACAGCATAGCAAATCCGAGATTTCGTCGTGAATGGTAATGACGATGTGAAAATGGTAATGATTGCACGTCCTATGGTAATGATAACAGGTAATGATGATGATAATATCATCAATTCTTCACCATTACCTTAGTAAAAATGGTAATGATTACAGTCAAATGGTCATGATGTAATAATCCTATATTAAATCATTACCATTTGACTGTAATCATTAACATTTTTACATCGTCATTACCATGGATTCACCCTACAACCGGGAATCCGCTAGGCTAAATAGAAGATTTTCGCTGTTGCAGGGTAAAAATAATATTACAGAATGTATTAGTTGAGGACATAAGGAAAAAATATGAACAAGGCATATTAGCAAATCCCTAATTTATTATTATAAGGCGTCATAGGGGAGGCAAGAGGAGAGGTCGACGTGGCTCAGCGTCTGCGACGCCCCTACAATCATAAAAGAGTGATGCTATTTATTTGGCTATTAGCCTATTTGGATAGCGGGGCTGTAACATTCAGTGGGGCACGTAAGAGCGTTTATCCTAAGATTGGTACTGGTTCCTTTGGGTTTTTTTTTAAATTTGCACCCTCCAACGTGTACAGCCTATCGCCACAAACCTGTCGAAATCAAAGCTTGGGCCTGTTAATAGTAGGCCAAAGCGAGCTTATGTATTACGTCTTTATGTCTAAGGATTTGTTGATAAAAAACAATAAAAATATCGCATATCTTGACGATATTATTATGAACAGAATCCATGCAAAAGCCAAACTTCTTGTTCTCACGTCTCCTGCCGTCGCGGGGTATACAGAGCCCAGGCAAGGCCCCGGCCGGCACTAGGAAAGGCCGCCCCGCGACGGGAAGAGACCACCTTAAGTTTTAGTACCAAAAAACAACATTTTAAATACTACACTTTTTACGTGTCAACCAGTTCGCAAGGCACGTTAACTCTTAGAGAAATGACGACGAACCATGCTACGAAAGCGGAGGTCAGACGGCAGTCGCTCTGTGTAAAAACCGGTAACCTCGTCAAATCACCTTGGTTTAGGTAGCGGACCCCAGGCTTTGAAGCATAAAGATGGACACGTAAAAAGCGTTTACACATGCGCCGCCGCGGCCGCGGCACCGCCGTCGCGCGGTAGGCCTTTGTTTGCATTTGTGAATCCGCCGCAACCGTGGTGCACATTGGCCGTGTGTAAAAGTCCATACAAATGCATAAAAAATTACAAGCGACGCTGCTGCTGCGGCGCGTGTGATAATAGCTCTTAGGCTGGGAATGCATTTGCTGAAATTCAGATGCTGATTTTGTATTTGCTGGTTTTCTTTTTTTTTTCCTTTCTGGTGGCTGGTTTTCTAATGATACAATTTTGCCCGATCGTTGCAAAACAGGCGATATATATAAATTCATAATTTTTAATTCAGCACAATATATATTTCCAGCCTTTAGTGGAAATTTTCCTTCACACAAATAAACACAAACCAAGCAAACAAAACCATTGCGACAAAGAAAAAATGTTATGCAATAAAATCATGAATACAGCTTGCTTTAAATGATACATCAACTATGTACATTACAAGTAAGATATGAATTTTATGATGTCTTATCATTCTCTTATTTTAGAAGTTACAGGAGGGGGGGAGACACGACCCTCTCTGTACTACTAGAGCCATATATTAGCCAAAACAGTAAGAGGATTTAGCCTACAATCTCCACGCTGGCCAGACGTTGATGTTTATAAGCTTTATTTAGCTTGTATTTCCTAAGTCGCCTTCTACGACATCCACAGGAAGACTTGGAGTGGTCTTGGATATTTATCTATATATGTATTTGTTATTATTATTCTACTCTGCCGGGAACCACACGGCTTTTTTGTTCGACAAATACTGCCGAACCGACAATTCCAGCCCGAATAAGTGTGTAGCTACCCTAATATTTTTTAAGTCCTTGATTTAAATGAAGGACTTAAAAAATATTAGATATTATAATGATATTATAAAAATCATCAGAATTAATCTTGCAGCAATTATACCTAGATAAATACAATCGCAAATGCATATGTCTATAATTAGATCCCGAAATATTAACCAAGTTACCTATTTCTAATATTTACTTTTTACAGAGACAGCACCTACCTTTTCGAGCACTGCCTTAGGTGTTTACTTAATTAATATCATGGGCAAAAATTTGCTATATAATCAGATGCAAATAGTTTTGTCAAATTTTGTGTTAAAGATAATCTAAAAGTCTTTAACACTTGTGTTGTCCCTCGAAAACAAAAAAATAAGATTGATTTTTTTTTAATAGAAAGGGACCATGTAGGTAATATAAATTGGAACATGAAATAGCAATCTCAAGTAACAAGAGTAATTACTATGAACAAGCACTTGAATATTTAAAGTACCTTTGTAAGATATTGAAGTTGAAATGTAAGTTTATAGGATTATTGGTAATATACAGTTGCTAACCTCTTAAGGGGTGATAAGGACTGTTATTTGGGATAGCTTGGATAGTATATTGTAGGTAATATGCCAAATGTAATAATTATCGAGTAACAATGTTATTAGAAAAGGGATGAAAATTTTTAAAACGCTTGATTGAACTTTCCTCATTACCACAAAAAAATATCAGATTCTTTTGTCCAGTCCATTAATTATAAAAAATAAAAATATATTTTTTTATTTTAAAACCCATAACAACCTTACGCCGCTATTTATTTTTCCCGGACCGTCTGATGAATTAAAAAAATAATGTGATAAGACACTTGATCTGAGCACTTAATACTATTTTGACAACTATGACATTATATGTGAATGACAGATAGTATCTCTATTTTACCAAAAGATATTGGATGTCTACATAAGGTTCTTTGATTTTACCTTATTTTACCAGACATTATTTTTTTAATATGTCAGACGGTCCGGGAACAATCTTATGTTGTTTCTTTTTCGTGTGTGTAAGTGACAAACAACATTAAAACAACCTTTTCAATCCATGCCAATATTAGAAATGTAAAGTTTGTTAGCTTATTATTCATGTCAAAACAAAATAACAGAAGATGATAAAGCCATATTTTTCCTGAACATATTATATTGCTTTCAAGAGATGGCCATAAAAGATATCACGCACAGCAAAGTCACTGTCTGATATTAGATGCATATTGATTATGATTATTCATCATCCCTTCACCTATTAATGGGAGAATACATCACCAGGTCAAGACTGTTCATAATTTAGTGACATGTAAAGGGTTAAAAATTAATTAATAGGCTGCCATGCAGGACATATTCAGAATGTGGATGTTCTAGGAGCAAGACAATATTGGAGACATTATAGCCTTATGTGTGCCAGTGAAAAACAGACCTTCTTTTTTTCATCTATATATCCATCTGTACGTAAAAATGCAACTGTTTGAGAAATTAATGCCATAAAGTAATACTTACCACTGCCATGATATGTAAGTCACACATTTCGAACTTGGGTATATCACATCATGGAAAGTCAACTTTGAAGTAGGATCACTCTTCGGTTCGTTCCTAAATAGCAGTGGATAGTTTATACAATGAACTAAAAATGTAGAAAACCACACAATAAATATAAATTGGAGCAATGAGAATAAATCTGACATTATCATTGGATAAAATCCACCACGAATGTAATATCTGTACATCCTTGTAAAAAACGAGTCTAGGTCGTCTATGTGTGTCCATCCTCCTGAAACAAAAACACAGTGCATGGTAAACAATGAGAGAAAATTCCTGTGTAACTATACAGTATGCCCTAATGGGGCAGAGTATTTTGGGTTTTGCGGCGCTAAGCAAACAGAGCTTAGGGCCACAAGACTCAATGGCCACTTTTAGCATGATGGTGGGCGAGAAGGTGAAAAAAGAAATCAAATAGTGGGGCTAGCTGCATCGCCTATAACATCATTCACATTTTCGTCCATTCCCTTGATATACAATACAGTATAAGTTACATACTATACAGTATAAGTTATATTGATAATTGTTATAATAATTCTTTAAGTTGCTGAATAAAGCTTTTCTTTCTTACATTATTGCATGCTTGGTTTGGTTCAAAAGTTTGAGGATGAATTACCTGTCCATAGCATAGGATTAAAATAAATGCATATGGTAATTCATGTAACTCAAGCTTGTGGTAATTTTTTTGACAGATCTGGACTGACACAAAATTACCACATGGCCAGGTGGACTCATGTCCAATAAAAAATTCATATAAATTATAATAACTTTAGCCAATGCAAGGTGTTTAGTTTAAAATGTGCATCTATTATAAACATTTATGTTATTACTCCTCCATTTTTATACTTCTATTTGACATGCTTAAAAAGTAAAAATTTAAGATTGAAACTGTTTATAGGATAGTTTAAGAAGAGTGTAGAACACTTTTTGTAGAAGAGCAGGTTGCATGAGATAAAAATATTACAGCTTTTATTATGCCATGACAAAGCAAGACTGAGTTGACAGAGTTCCAAAAACTACAGATGTGCAGGTGTAGATGTTTTGCACACTCTTGTTTAGTTTGGCTATTATTGTATTTCATAAAATAGAGAACAAACACGACTGTTAAATTTTTTAGACGCTTATATCATCTATTACTTTAACCATGTGGTACTTTTTGTTTATTATAGGAGACAAAGAAAAAGTGTTAGAAACATACCTTTGTTTTTGGGCACTTTGTGAATAATAACGTTAGTGGCGTCCTCGTGCTCGTGGTCCAGGGTGATCATGGTTGGGGCAGCTGTCGGGGTCTCCGCCAGGCTTGCCAGGGGCGGCGTTAATTCGTTGTTAAGAGCACTGTACGTCACATCTCGTCTAGCGTAATGAGCCATGTTATGTGCCGTTTTCTAAACACTTGTCTCAATTTCTACGTCTCAATTACTTCATATAGGTCATTAACTATCTGTACATGCTTGATTTTGTCTCACAAACGTAACAAAATACGATTATTACGAAGACTCTTGATAAACACAAAGGAATATTGTTGTTGTTCTATTTTGCGTGTTTGTGGGGATATACTTACATGTTCAAACATATGGTAACACAATAAAAATTAACAAAAATAATAGTTTCAAGGATACATACAAAGAATTTTGTAAGACTACATAGATTGATTGAACAATTCAACAGACGACGAAAATAAACCAACGACGAATGACAGCTTCGTTTGCGTTTTTGGGTTTTTCATTTCAATGTTGCCAACAAATGCACTTCTAATAAAAATAAATTGTGCTGAGCGCACACACTTGCGTTGCGAATCTTGCGATTGATGAGTATGTTGTGCAGTTCCATTCGTTTCCATTATTACGATTACGATGCATATTACTACAAAATCCGAAAATAGACGGCAGTGTCTACGGCTCTCCTTATTGAGTAGTTATTTATTTATTTAAATATAGTAAAAATTGTAAGATGGCAAACACATAAGCATAACGTGTCGAATCGAAGAGCTTCTATCAGTACCTCATTTTTCAAGCAAGGTATCATGTGGATATCATTGAAGATACGAGAAACAGATGAACATACATACATACGTAGCGGCAAAACACATAACCCTCCTTTTGGTTTCGCCGTAGTCGGGCTCGGGAATAAAGGTCCTTCAGTATTTTATTTTAGCGTCGACTATTTGACAATGGCTTTGCTTGGTGTCAACTTGTCAAGTAATCATTCAATCGACAAACGAAACGTCAAAACGTGTAAATAAATAAATTACAGCGAAACAAGACAAGAATTACAGTCAAAATTTCGTTTATAAAAAGTAATTGTTAAGTTTTACTTTATTTATCCCATATTTAGTGCTCCGGCTACGGACTTTGAACTCTTCAATTCCCTTGCACTTATGTTGGAGGCACCGAAAGGGTTGGTTTGTTGTCTTACCATAAATTGAAAGGAGCTGAATCAACGACTATGTTTATTGTGGGGTTAACTGGTGGACTTGCAACTGGAAAGAGCACTGTTCTCTCAATATTTCGAGAAAATGGTATAGCTGTTATTGACGCAGATGAAGTGGCAAGGAAAAGTACGTATAAAGTTTTCTTATTTTAATTATAATACTAGAGAAACACAGTTGCTTGATTCCCCATTTCTATTAAGTGCCTGCTCTGTATGTTTAACCATTTCATAATATTAGAATATCATTACTCCCTGTCCTGATTTCACACATTTGTTTCATGTTTTTCTAATCTTTTAAAGCCATATGTTTTTCAAGAACATTATTTTCTGAGTAAAGTGTTCAAATCTCGATCAAATTGCTACAAGTTCTAAGTTTTACTGCTAGCTTGTGCGAAGTATTTTTGTTTACACCTTTTCTGCACTTAGTTTTTTCTTCCATGCTGGTCTGGGAAAACAAGGTAGGTAGGGCCGAAAATCAAACAGTACCAACTCTTCTTATGTTCTCAGTCTTGATTTTTATATATTATACTTAGACAACTTTTAATATCTTCTGTCAGCAGCTAGACCAATCGGACAGGCCAAACATCCCACCAGACATAAAATCAGCTCTGTGTAGGTAGTAGGACTGTAGGACTTAACAAATCAAACCTCAACCAGTCCCTTTACAGAAAAGATATTTAAACATTCCACTTCCTTCACCTGATAAATAAGGCCTCTGTTTATTGGAAATTGTTAGTTTATCATATTTCTAGCTTTTAATTATAATTTTCGGGTTATTAATTAACTTTATTATCCACCATTGAATCTGCTACTCAGTTTTTTTTCTATTCAAAAACATTACCACAAAAATGTTATAATTGTTTTTAGTTATTTAAAACAAGACTTGTGTCTTCTTTGTCATTGCGCATTACAAGTTCTCTGTCCTCTGCTGTGCTGCTACCAAGCCCGCTTTTTCTTTTCCAAATAAAATATGCATGTCAATGGTCACCCAAGGATGCCAAAGACCTTGCGAAATGGAGCCGAAACAGTTTAGGAAAATGATTTGGCTATAGTTTTACGACTGGCTGTGTGTCTGACGTCAAACCTTTTTGAGATAGCATTTGTGCGGTAAGTTTTGCAACCGGCCGCCGCGCGTTGGTAACCCTCCTTAGTGCGCGTCCACGGACACGCGGCGCGTCATGGGACGCGGGCCGCCGCAAAATTGCCATATGTTTGTTTTTGTTGCAGTTGTAGCATATAGATTTTTGTGCTTATTTCTGTAGTCGCCCCTTAATAAATCCACAGAAAGCGATGGAGTGGTCCTATTCTTGGTCAGAAGCCACATAGCACATAAATTTATTCATTATGTCATGTTACCTCATTTGTCCATCTGTCCTATTATTTTTTCTTTGTGTAACTTGTAAGTCTAAGCGATACGGCCGCCTTTTGCGCATTTCCTAATTTTTTTAATATATTTGTCCTGTATTTATTAATATATATGTGCAAGAAAGGGTATTTTAATGACAAATGCACGATAGTTGCTTACAAGTGGCAGCCTGTAATTCAGTGCATGTATTGCATTGAATAGACAATGAGCGCAGGTGCAGGGTAGACATGAATGCATTATGTGCTGAATAAATAACACATACAGCCATTTGAACCAAGATTTGTTTCCTATAGGAAGGTGATTGTCGCTATACAAGTAATTACGTTGAAAACTTTATTTATATCTGTCTTTGAAAGGGTCATTCCTAAAGATTAGGTAACAAGTTTTGAACTCACCTTTGACGTTTTTGGTAGACGTGGCAGTTTTCATAGCTTTGTTATCCGATTTTGTATTTTTTTTTATTGTTGTTACTGCTGGTATGACGTCATCATGATATGGCGACTGTCATTTCAGCGCGAGTATGTTTAGCGTTATTTCAAAATCGTATTTTTAGCATAACATAGCGTCATTATTTAAAGAAAATAAAGATACTAGTTAAATTAACGTTACGTCTAGAACTTAAATAGATTGTGTAATAAGATAAAATGGCCTATTGAATATTAAAATAGGTGAAAGCATATGTGTCTCCGCTTTATTATGTGCTGAATAATAAGAGAATGTTTCCTTCAATGGTTGCTCTACTTAAAGTAATTACGCATTTTAAATTTAAATTGCTTGTTTCAAAAGGGCATTCTAAGAAATTAGTTACTTAAGTTTTGAACTAACTTATACATATTATTGATGAGCAACGATTTGAAGTCTTCAATATTCATTTCCGCACCCATATTTTGTACATTTTGATAGAGTAGGAATCATAATATTTATTCATAATGGGGTAGACGGAGAATTTTGGGTCTTGCGGCTCTAAGCTGACAGAGCCCAGGGGAGCAAAACCAATGATGATGGCCACGAGGCATAAATTATGTACTTCATAAACATCTGTGTTTTGAAAATAATATGGCCACAATAGGTACAATACAATGCTTGTAGAACTTACATAATACACAAAAATGCATGCAAAAAATTTGAATATTTCTGAATTTATTTTCCAAGCGAATTTTCAAAAACGCGGTTTTTTTATGGCGCGCAGACAGTATGGTAACCATTTCAGCGAATTGACTATAAATACATTTTTACACACAGTTTTTAACATAAATAGGTACTTTTATGTAAGTATACATACGAGGGCTGTTTGATAAGTACCCGTTTTCTAAATATATTAATATCACTGGCCGCAAATGAGTATACCACCTTTTTAAGCCATTGTAATAATAATACGATAAACCAAAGTAAATTGGTTTTATTCTACTTAGAAGGATACTTGACATTTGAATGACAATCATAAATCAAAGACAATACTATCACAGTCTCCCTCCCTTAAGAACAATCATAATGCTTGAGGTAAGCGGGAGGCTGACGCTCTCTTCCAGAACGACGACATCCGCTTCCACTCGGTCCTGGCTCAACTTCATTTAAGTCAGCTTCGTCGTCGTTACTCTCATGTCTGTCTCGATCTCGAGAGTCATATCAACCGTTTCGCGTCCATCTGGTAGCCTTACGTAAGAATACAGAGGATTAGGTTGTATTAATTCGACTTCGTTGACAAAAGGATCGTACTTAGAATTCCGTACATGCCTTTTAAGTAAGACAGGTCCAGGCGTATGTAACCACGATGGAACAGAATCTCCATTCGGTGATCTTCTGGGGTGTTGAAACATACGCTCGTGTGGTGTAGCATTTGTAGAAGTGCATAATAATGATCTGATTGAATTAAGTGCCATGGGTAAAACTTTTTCCCACTCCTCTATTTTAAAATTTTTGGAACGGAGATTTAATTGAATGGCCTTCCATAGCGTTCCATTCAATCTCTCTATTTGACCGTTGCCTTGCGGGTTGTATGGAGAGCTTCTGCTTGTCGCTACTCCTGACATATTGAGAAAATCTTTAACTTCAGCAGATAAAAATGATGTGCCCCTATCAGAATGTATATATTGAGGTATTCCAAAGAGATAAAATATATCTTTTAAACAATTCACAACTGTAGAAGCACTCATATCTTTGCAGGGATAAGCGAGTGGATATCTGGAATACTCATCTATTACTGTTAAAATATAACGATTGGAAGTATTACTAGGTATAGGCCCTTTAAAATCTATATTAAGTCGTTCAAAACAAGAAGTTGCCTTTATAAGTCTACCTTGCGTCTGGATAAACCTCGGTTTAATTTCAGAACATGTAGGACATGATGCTGTCATAGACCTTATGTCATTGATAGAATATGGTAAAATTTTCTGACGGACCCAATGCGCCATTCTTGCTACTCCAGGATGACTCAAGGCATCGTGTAGTCTGTACAGTTTGTCCGTAGAAATACTCGCACTTATTCTAGACAAAGCATCAGCTGTTAAATTTTCTTTTCCGGGTCTGTAAATAATATCATATTTAAAACAAGATAATTCTAGGCGCCATCTTTCTACTTTTTCATTTTTTATTTTACTGGTATGTTTTTGATCAAACATAAATGAAACAGACTGCTGATCAGTTATCAAAAGAAAGTGTCGTCCAATTAGGAAATGCCGCCATTTGCGTAAAGATTCTACGATCGCATAGGCTTCCTTCTCAATAGCCGAGTGGCGGCGTTCAGAATCTGAAAGACTTCTAGAAAAAAATGCAACTGGTCTTCCACTTTGTGTCAAGGATGCAGCAATCGCATGTTCTGAGGCATCAGTTTCTACGACAAAGCGTTCATTATCGCTAACAGCAGACAAAAATGATTCCGATATATCAGACTTAATCATGTTAAAAGCAGAGATAGCCTTTTCATTAAGAGGAAAAGTTTTACATAAAATAAGTGGTTTTACTTTTTCTGAGAAATTCATTATCCACTTTGAATAATGTGCAAAAAGTCCTAATGCTCTTTTAAGACATTGACTATCAGTCGGTATTGGGAAATCTAAAAGCGGCTTCATGCGGTTAGTATCAGGCTTAATAGTATTATTCTCTACATTGTAACCAAGTAAATTAATAGAAGATGTACTAAAAGTACACTTGTCCTTATTTAATGTCAAATCATATTTCTTTGCCGCAGCCATGAACTTTTCCAAATTTAAATCATGATGTTCTTTTGTTTTCCCGCAAACGGTGACGTCATCTAAATAAGAAAATGTCCCATCAAGTTTCTCAGATTCTATCACAAATTGCAGAGTTCTTTGAAAAGCAGCAACACCGTTCGTTACTCCGAATGGAATACGAGTAAACTGATATAAATTTCCACATGCTTCGAACGCTGTATACTTTTTCTCTTTTTCTATAATAGGAACTTGATGGTACGCACTTTTCAAGTCAATTTGGCTGAAGAAATTGTATTTGGCGACGTTATTAATAATCTTTTCTATGCTAGGTAAAGGATGTGCATCAAGTTCTGTGAATTTATTAATCGTTCGTGAGTAATCGATTACCATATGGCGGCGATGGTGATCTCCTCCTCCAACAATCAAGACTTGTGCTCTCCAAGGTGACAAAGATGGTTCGATTACTCCATCTTGCAAAAGAGTGTTTATTTCATGCTTGATAAAACTTTCCTCGTCATGACTGTAGCGTCTAGACTTGATCGCTATCGGTCTTATGTCAGGAGATAAGTTTGCAAACACGGACACAGCTGGAACAGATGCTTGCATGACATTACAAATCTTGAGAGACTTTCGTGTTCCACCAAAATGTAACTCTAACGAAGAATGATTCTTGAGTATGTCATGACCAATTATAACATCCGCACATAAATTATTTACAATGAGCATTGGTACATTCTTGTAAACGTTGTTGTTAATTTTAATAGTAGGATAACAGACTCCATCAACATGAGATAAGTAATTCAGAGATGCCAACGTGATAGTTTGTTTACTCGGTTTTATTATAAGTTTAGTCATTTTCACCAAGTCATAATCAATGAAACTCACTGAACTTCCTGTATCTATCAATGCATCAGCTCGTTCGTTATTTACAATAATAGGAATGGTGGCTTTTTCTAGACTCGATGGAGATGCTGCTGTTATTTGAGGATTTTCCGCAACTTCTGTTTCTGTTTCAATGCAGTTTACAGTTACTCTACTTCTGCACACGTTGGCAAAGTGTCCCTTCTTGGAACATAATTCACAAATAGCCTGATTAGCTGGGCATTTAATCCTTTGGTGGACGCTACCACCACAAAAGAAACAGCGGCGTTTATGGCTGTAGTTGGTATGAATATTGGTAGTATTAGCGGCACTTACGCTTTTGTTTATTTCTGTGCTTTCACGTGTATCAAGACAATTAAGGGTATTTAGAGACGACGGTGTAACATAAGCCTTTGCATTTTTTACAGCCGGCTCGAGCGAGATAGCTACATTTAGTGCTTCATCTAGATTAAGAGTTAAATGTTCCAGAAGCCTCTGACGTATATGTTGCGATTGGATTCCTGATATAAATGCATCACGTACATATTCATTTCTGTGTTCTTCTGCTGATACGCTCTTAAAATTGCAGTTTTGTGACAAGAGTTTTAAAACTTGAACGTATTCTGAGATATTTTTACCGTCATTTTGTTTTCTCATATTCAGAGTATGACGTGCGTAAATTTCGTTGAGAGGCTTGATATAAATCGAATTTAATATGTCTAAAGCATTATCATATGTAGTGCACTCTTGGATATATGAAAAAATCGTCGGTCATAAATGATTTACTAAGAGCTTCAAACGTAGTGAGTCGCTCTTACTCTCAGCAAATTTCTCTGATAAAAAGTTTTCAAAAGTGTACCGCCAATGTGTCCAGCGCAGATCGGCACCGCTTCCATTGGGTTCTACATCAAAACGTTCCGGTCTGAGATATCGGCTAAAACTGGTAGAGGCGGTGGTGGTAGCCATCTTTTGTTTCTGTTCTAGGTACCACGGTACCACCAACAGTATGAATATTTTCCAGAGTTCCGACGTTTTCTTTATTATATTCTAACTAGAATAAATTGTAATAATAATACGATAAACCAAAGTAAATTGGTTTTATTCTAGTTAGAAGGATACTTGACATTTGAATGACAATCATAAATCAAAGACAATACTATCACAGCCATTTTTCAGAGGCGGGAAAATTAAAAAAAAAATGGCATTCTTTTGTTTTTTTTTCTCATTTGACAACGATTCAGTGAAGGCGTGAACTTAAAATTGTTAAAATGGAGAAAGAACAGTATCGGTCTGTAATTAGATTCTTATTTTTGGAAGGAATAACATGTGATGAAATAAAAGTAAGAATGCAAGCGGTTTACCATGAATGTGCTCCTTCTATGACAACCGTCAGATATTGGTATAACGAGGTTAAGCGGGGGAGAACGACCGTCTTTGATGAGGATCGCCCAGGCCGGCCAGTTGAGGTGACTACAGACGATATGGTTAAGAAAATTGTAAATATCGTTTTAGCCGACCGCCGAATTAAACTTCGAGAAATCGTTGATGCTGTAAATGTTTCAATCGAGAGGGTACAACACATATTAGAAGAAAAATTGGGTATGAAGAAAGTATCGGCGAGGTGGGTGCCGCGTTTACTCACGGAGGAGCAAAAACGGAACCGACTGACTACTTCGGAGCAGTGTTTGACCGTGTTCAAACGTAACCCGAAGGAGTTTCTGCGTCGTTTCGTGACCGTGGACGAAACGTGGGTCCACCACTACACCCCGGAAATGAAAGAGCAGTCGAAGCAGTGGATTTTACCGGGTGAACTTGCTCCAAAGAAAGCAAAAATCGTCCCATCGGCTGGAAAGGTCATGGCGACCGTTTTTTGGGATTCGCAGGGTATTATACATATTGACTATTTAGAAAAGGGAAAAACAATAACAGGGCAGTACTATGCCAATTTATTGGATGAATTTGACGCCGTGTTGAAGGACAAACGACCCCATTTAAAAAAGAAAAAAGTACTGTTTCATCACGACAACGCCCCGGCTCATTCGTCCAGAGTTGTGACGGCTAAATTACCACAGTTACGTTACGAACTATTGTCTCACCCCCCGTATTCTCCAGATTTGGCCCCATACCTTTTTTTTTTGTATCCCAACCTAAAAAAATGGCTCGGTGGCAAGCGATTTGGATCAAATGACGAAGTCATTGCCGCCACAGAGGCCTATTTTAATGACTTTCAAAAATCATACTTTTTGGATGGTTTATTGAAGCTTGAGTATAGGTGGAACAAATATTTAGAGTTAAAAGGTGATTACGGAAAAAAATAAACGCATATATACAAAAAAAATGTTTTTTTTTTTTCATAAACGGGTACTTATCAAACAGCCTAGGTTATACCTATACTAAATTATTTTTCTTTGTTCCAAAAATTTGTTTGCATAAAGTGTCCTCAATTGTTTGTCAAACATTACACATGTGAAGAAGATCTTTAGAATACTTAATAGTATTAGGCAAGATGGTGAAATCTATAAGGATTTAGTTTTGTTTTAGCTGTTCTTTTTTTATTGTTTTTTTTATTAGCCTATTTATTGTTTTATTGGGTTTTTAACTTTTTACTCAGCACTAGGACCACAGAATAGATACTAATACTCCGTACAGAAGTCTCACTCAGCAAAGAAATTCAAAGAAATATCTACTCAATGTTGTTAGTGATACGGTTTAATTTAGCTCACGTCAGAACTCAGCACCTATTTGTATAGATACCTAGACATCCATTGCAAGCTAATTTCATCCTTATGACTCTGGACAAACGATTCGTATAACTGAATTTACCACCCGGAGGGGCCGCCTGCGCGCATAGTAATAATGTAGGTACATTTTCGATACCTAAACGGGGAGTGACACAGGCCTGGTAGGACCGCCTCCCCTTTCTTTTCTTTGTCTTCCAATGAGTCCTGTCGAGGGCAACAGTTTTCCACTCGTCCAAGTCATCACATCAACTTTAAGGTCTGCTTTGGGATTCACTTAGTGGCCATTCTGTCCTGCTTATCTTCTCTCATGCATGGTTTATTTTATTTTTATATATGCTGTAGCAATGCTCTCTTAAAGCGAATGTGGTGGTATGGTCAGTTTGTATAATTACCTAACCGACTGAGATTACATTGTTTGTCATGTCATAATTAAATTTAATTATTTATAAGAATTACGAAATTTAAAGTAATGTCAATTTGTAAATTTAGTATGTACCAATGTACCTAAATTATGACATGTCTAAACTCACACACATTATTCTTGGCTCTGAACTGATGTGGCCTTAATTAGACTGATAACAAACCAAGACATTGTATAGTCGATAGTTATTTTTACATTTGGTGTTAATTTTGTCAAAGAGCAAATGGTAAAAAAGTGACGTTTTAATCAGTTAGAGAAAAAAAACTAAAGAAGGACCGACATAATGCATACAAATCGGCGCGGCCGCTGCGGTGTAATGTGATATGAATATATACATTTCGTAAATCTGAAACCCTGAATGTGTTGTATACCCTATTAGTAATTAATGTGTACGTTTAATGCCTCAGTTCTAGAACCTGGTACTAAAGGATGGAAGGAGGTCAAACAACACTTTGGAGATGAAATATTAGGTCCGGACGGCAGAGTTAACCGGGCGCGGCTGGGCGAAATAGTCTTCGACGACATTGAAAAGCGGCGGAAACTGAATGCTATCACGCACCCGAGGATCCAAAGCGCTATGATGAAGATGGCCATATCCTACTTCTTCTCAGGCCATAAGTACATAGTAATGGAGGTGCCACTGCTCTTTGAAACGGGAAAAATGTTGACGTTCATGCATAAAATCATTACTGTTGTGTGGTAAGTCCATTACTTCTTCTTTGGTGTTGATGTTTACATATTTAAAACATACATCTGAGCCTAGTTTTTAGTAAAGCGTACGTAAAAATGTGCCATAAAAAAATACAATTACCATATTATTATATTTAGTCCGTCATTTAGATTATCCATAAATAATGGACCTTTTTTCGTTTAGCAATATAGTGAAAATTCACAAAGATTGAAGAAGCATTGAAGTTTCGGAGTCGGCGTTTACGTCACCGTATAGTGAAAATTGTACTTGATCGTGATGTCATGCGACATTTAAATGCGCTGTATCTTCTTTATTATTTGATAATCAGAGAAATAATGCGTATACAATATTTTTATTAATCTACCAAAATGAGCCAAAAAAAGAATATTGGTCCAGATCCGTATTGCTTTTCTGTTTCCTTCTTCTACATCCTAGCGCATTCCCGGTTGCATCCTTAGCTGTGCTGCTTCGGAGACCGGGGTGCGTTGTTTTTCTGTTTCCTTCTCGGATCTTATGTTCATCTATCTAAGTCTTCGTTCTTGTTTATGTACTTTAAACCAACAAATGGGCAGAACGGAGTAACGAAAACACTGACATTATCGAATTTTTAAAGACAAAGATTTACATCTTGTCCTGTGTCTGCTTGTTCCAGTGAAGATCATCAGCAGCTAGAGAGGCTATGCAAGCGCAGTGACTTCTCGGAAGTGGTCGCCAAAAAGAGGATAAACACCCAAATGCCCCTCGAACACAAAGTCGCCAAGTCCCATTTCGTTATAGATAACTCCGGAGATTTCGCCAACACGAGACATCAAACCGAGAGCATTATCAGGATGCTCAGGAGGTCCAAATTTACGTGGTATGTATAGATTAAAAGCAGGCGCGGATACAACCCTAAAAAACAATGTAGTTACAACCACCCGAAATGGAACTATGAACTCGCTTATATGTAATATATCATGATGAATGTAGTGAATTCTCACAAAGATGTTTACAATAATGAAGCCTTGACCAAGATATTGTACAGTTCCACGAGGGCAAAGCCTTGGGGGTGGTCACTAGATATTCTGACGTCACAAGTCTATTAGAGTAGCGTGCCCACTACGGTGGATACGCGCTTGTTTAAAATTGAATTGGAAGTAATTAATTATACACTAGGTTGTAGAGTGCCGTAAGACAAAAATCGTAAAATCTCGGAATCCTGGCCACGCGATGGAAACTTTTGAAATGTGCAGGCTTAACAGTAAACAGAAAAATATTAAAATTGTTCGCTCTTAAGTTTTTTTTTATTATTAAAATAATGCATACAATTAAATATACATTAAAGAAGAAAGAAACTGAAAATAAAAGAGCACGTCACATTCAATAATTTTTAAGTTACACAATAAATATTAATTTAAAAAATTGAAAAAATTAAATGATGTATTTTAAATAAGTACTTACTTTAAAAATTTCATTCCTGTTGGAAATTAATCTTATAGTTAATTTATCAATTTAGAAATAATCTCGTTCTTTTGACTGCATTGTAACCTAAAAAAATGTTTAAATAATCAATGTAGCAATATTTCGCTTCGTGGAGCCCTTCTCTTTAACCCCCGACAAAAAAAGGGGTGTTGACGCTAATGTCTGTCTGTGGCACCGTAGCGCTCGAACGGATGCACCGATTTCGATGCGGTATTTTTTTCGTAAATGCAAGTTCCATTGCGGTGATGTTTGATGAAAATCAGTCCAGCCGTTTAAAAGTTATTAGGGTTTAACGCATGAAATTCAGGGCTTTTCTAGCAAATAATAGATGGCGGTCGTATCGCATCGGTAGTTCCGCTACTCATCTCTAGATGGCGTTCTTGACAGTCGGGGTTTTTTTTAATTTGCTTAGCAAATAAAATTAGTATATGTATATTTTGCAGTTGAATGGTATAATCCGCTAATTCACTAAACCTATAGCTGTTTGGCATTGCAGCTTGTTTTTGTTAAACAACTGAAAATCGTTCAGCTGGATTGTCTAAGATTGCGCAACGTGTTACGTTCATTTAAACCGCTAACCGCGTTTCCAAACGGCTAGCGGTTTTGTCAAACAGTAGCGGTAATCCGTTGTTTGACGAAACCGTTAAAAAGATCAACTGCGATACATGCATTATAATATAAGGATTTGTTGTAGGGTTACCATAATGAAATATAACTGGGTGTCTATTCGAATACAGATCTTTTTGACATCGAATTTCATTTCCCAGAAAACTATTTCACGATTTTTATTGCTATAGGTCTGCTCTAACCTAGGATAATGGACAGAACTTTTCTAGTACTCGCCGGCCGCTTCCGCGGCACGCTCGTTTTGCTCGCTCGCCACATTGCCACATGGTAGGCGTTCTAATTTGTATAATATATAATTTCTTTAGAGAAAATTGTTCAACAACTTCTCTAGCCGTATGGATGAATACAAGTCGTTCATTCCGTTCCGCGTATTAGGGTTCGCTGTTTAACAAAACCGAGCTGTAATGCCAAGCAGCTAGAGGTTTTATCAATTAGCGGATTATACTATCCAACTGCAACATATATTTAATATAATAATTCGTTTATTGCAGGCAACAAAACATACAAGACACATTATTGGCCCATATTTATAAATACCTAACTAACGTACATATTTTTTTATGACACATTATATTACATACGTTACATATAATTTATAAAACTTAAAACTAACACTATTTTGTACATAATGTCTGTGATGTGAGGCACTGCACGATGTCGCGGTGTCCGGTAGCCTCCCGCGATAACGCCAAAACGCGTATATACCTACTTATCAAGATCACGTTTGTTTTTCTAGCCAATCAGGTCCCATATTTGGACAAAGAACTACCCTTGCTGTTTCCAGATCACGTTAAAAAAGTAAATAAAAAAAACTTCTTATGTAATATTTTTTTTAAGTTGACAAAAAGTGAGGAATTTTTCATGTTTTATCAACTTTTATGACGTACGTGATCTTGTTAAGTATGAATAGATAAACGGGCAAGTGCGAGTCGGACTTGTACAAGAAGGGTTCCGTACCTCCGTACAATGTTTTAAAACGCTAAAGAACCACGTTCCTAATATGACGATCCCTTTAATTTTTAACTTTATCTTATTTTTAGTATTTGTTGTTATAGCGGCTATACGAGTAGTAATACATAATCGGTGAAAATTTGAAGCATCTAGTTAATGCCATTATAAAGATCAAGTTAAAACCGTTAAAAAAACACGTTTCTTTTATGACGACCTCCTTTAATTCTTAACTTTTTTTTAGTATTAGTTGTTATAGCAGCCATAATAATACATAATCTGTGAAAATTTTAAGTATCTAGTTAATGCCATTATAAATATCTAGTTAAAAAGGCTGAAAAAACACGTTTTTTTGTATGACGACCCCCTTGTAATTTTAAACTTTTTTTTATTTTTAGTATTTGTTGTTATAGCGGCCACAGTAATACAATATTACGGTTCAAGAGATAGAGCTCTGTGACAGACGGACAGATAGCGGAGTCTCAGTAATAGGGTCCCGTTTCCACCCTTTGGGTACGGAACCCTAAAAAATGGCCCCACGAAGTGAAATATTTTTAAACATTCTTTTTGGGTTACAATGTTTGTTTGTTGGTTTTTCGTGTGTGTAAGTGGCCAACATTGGTGTCAGATTTTTCAAGCTGCCTAAAGGCATCTGACATAGCTTGACGACTGCCATACAATGACAGCCGGGACCAACGGCTTTTACGTGCCTTCCGAAGCACGGAGGAGCTCGAGAAATTTTTGTGCCACTTGTGGTCACCCATCCAAGTACGGACCACGCCCAGGGTTGCTTAACTTGTAAAAACGCTAGCAATGCGTACTCCCACCGGGCCACCGAGCTCCTCAATTCTTCCTTCCTATTTACCTTCTATTCCTTAAATTACAATTAAGACGGAATTTCAAGAAAAAAAAATTGTTACGGCGGATAGTTCAAGTAGACTCGGAGAACTTCGCTCTTCTTTATCTTAGCGCGTTCGCGGTTGCATCCTTAGCTAAAGTGTGCTACGGAGATCGGGCTGCGCTTTCCCCCTTTTTCTTCTCCAAATATATGTATACATATACAACGTGGAAGGGACATACCCGGAATAAATCGAACCAGGGTCTATACTAGATCATTATAGTATAATAAAATAAAAATAACAGCCAAAAAACAAATAAAAATTTCGGCATTTCCATACAAAAGTGTGCAGCCGCTCGGGCGATTTGTATGGGAATGTCAATTTTTTTTTTTTGGTTTTTTGACAGTTATTTTAATTTCATTATACTTTAGTGGTCTAGTTTAGCCCGTGGTTTGATTTATTACGGGTATGTCCCTTCCACGTTGTATGTATGTCAATGGACACCCAAGGATGCCAAAGACCTTGCAAAGTAGGAAGAAATAGCCGAAACCGTTAAAATGATTTGCTTATTCCCTTAGTCGCCTCTTACGACATCCATAGAAAGAGATGGAGTGGTTCTATTCTAGGCCGGAAGCCACACGGCTCCTCGGAGAACTTTGCTCTCTCGTTCAAAAATGTTTATTTTGTTTCAGGTATTTCAGAACAATATTTTTAATCTCACTTCTATCCATAATGTTCGGCGTTGCGCACATAGCAAGCAATTTCTTGGAAAACAGCAAATGAAGCTCTTGCCGACACTTGTTTGGATCACATCTCATCACAAGTATATTATAGTCATTCCATTATAAAACGAGGCTTGAAGTATCGTCCGGGTCGTGCCACCAGCACTAAAAAGTGTTCAGCGTCGTAAATTAATGCAGCCTAACTTTTTAGTGCTCGCCGAAATATTGGCGACTTAATTGTCGGCTCTACTCAGCTCTCAAAATAACGCATACAGTAATTTTGTATAACCTCTAAGAAAATATATTGAAACTTATTTTAGGATGAATTCAGTCCATGATACTGAACAACTTTTCCGTAGGAACATATCGAAATGTGAAAAATATTTTTTTGTCATCTTGTATGGGAGCACAATATTTTTTTTTTTCATATTTCGATGTATGTTCTTGGGAAAAGTTGTTCAGTATCCTTGTCTGAATTCACCCTTAAAATAGTTTTAGTATATTATGCTAGACCCTATATACAAAATGAAAGCCTGGCGTTGTACGTTTCTCGCGTTGAGGGTGCGGTAACTCAAAGAAGATAATATTGCCAAATACTACTGTGACTTCGATACTCTAAAATTATATTTTAGAAAACATTCCTTTCGTTTATCTATGAGTATATGTGTATAATACCACTCAGTTCGTATCCCATCACATTCAATACGCTCTCTTCAGTTCATTGCGCGTATCCAAAACACTACTTTGTAACCAGATCACTTTCTACTTATTTTTCGACTTGGGAGTTTTGTTTGACCTCTAGGGTACAACAAGGCGGTAGTTAAGGAACACGCATTAAAATCATCTCATGTTTTCAAGTTTCAGGAATGGTTTTTTTCCAGAACAAATCGACTTTCGATGAGAGAAAAATTTAAATTTGCATTTTTTCAATTTAGCATATTGTGTCTTTTTTTTTAGATTTTATAGCTAACTCAGTTTTATCTTTACGTGGATTATATTGTCAAGCCGACCGTTTAAAATATTAACCTGATGTTACCTTTGATAAAATCATAGATATAATTAATTAAACATGTGATATTCAAAGCAATTTAAGCCTTACGCTGTTGCTCAAAGGTGTATAGTAATTCATTCTAAGTCATGTGAATATAGTTTCACTGCTCCCAGTATGGCATCGTAGACAAGCTGTCGAGAAAGTTAATATCGCGAGACGAGAAGTATCATTCATCGTGCTTATTATACTTGCTATCATTAGTAGTGAGGGGAAAGTCACAGCGCCGTCTAGCGTCTAGTTGACACACTACAATTTGTCGGCGATCCCATGCTGCTGGGGCTATTTTTGTACGAGTACATTTAACTTTGTAGTAAGGTGTTGTGTTTGTGTAGAGGGAAACGTACGTTTCACTATAAAGCGTCGCATAATGACCTGAAAAAGTGAAATTTGACAACGATCTAAACGCAATATCTGTAGACTGGGTATTTATATGTGCTTATACTTTAAATGTGCTCTATGTCAGAAAGGAGAAATAATATAGTAAGGGCATGCTCAGTCCTGCATGTTTTTCGAAATACGACTTTTTACAAGCTATTATTTAATTTCTCCTGTCCCGTTGTCTGTGTGTCTGTAATCAAATCTTGCAAATTATTCTATTCATTTGATTGTGTTGAAACTTTACATACCTACTTATGTTAGTTGGGGGACAATGCAATATTATGGTACCAATGCCCTAATATTATGATGAAGCCGGAAGGTGGCCATGGCATTTTTGTGATAAAACATCATAAACCCACCGAGTGCGGCTTCAATTTATTCGTCTTGAGGAGCACTTTAAACTTTTTAGTTGAGTCATTGTTTTAAATAAATGCTTGTGTTAAAAAATATTGTTTTAAATAAATACTTGTTTCTACTCTTTCATAAAATATAATTGATAAATCGTGTCTTGAAATTATTTTCCAATGAAAGTTTTTCAACATCACGGACTTACCTATTTTATACCTACCTATAAAATATTCTTGCGCCATTCTGAAACATTGTATATTTGACATTTTTTCGGTCACTATGCCAACAAGATTTAATAAAGCAATAATGTACATTTGCCTTATATAACGTGTAACTAAATATACTGAACCTATTTTAAGGGTGAATTCAGTCCATGATACTGATCAACTTTCCCCAAGGAACATATATCGAAATATGAAAAATATTTTTTGGCTTTCCATACAAACTCCGATTAGCTGACCGGTCAACTTGTATGGGAGACCAAAAAATATTTTTCATATTTCGATATATGTTCCTTGGGGAAAGTTGTTCAGTATCATGGACTGAATCCACCCTTAGAATAGTTTCAGTATATTTTATTAGATCCTGTATAACGTCTAACAAAATATACTGAAACTATTTTAAGGGTGAATTCAGTCCGTGATATTGAACAACTTTCTCCAAGGAACATACCTATGTCGAAATATGAAAAATAATTTTTGGCTTTCCATAGAAACGGATCAGCTGATCGGTCAACTTGTATGGGAGGCCAAAAATTATTTTTCATATTTCGATATATGTTCCTTGGGAAAAGTTGTTTAGTATCATGGACTGAATCCACCCTTAAAATAGTTTCAGTATATTTTGTTGGACCCTGTATATATAGCTATTTATTTTAAGTAATACGGATGTGGACAAAAAATATGTTTTTGGCTCATCAGGGAGATTATTAAAAATATTGTATAAGTAAGTATTATTTCTTTTTTCTGATTAGCAAATATTTAGAAGCAAGCTATAGCAAAGATACAGCGAATTTTTCCGCATGACGACACGATCAAGTACGCTTTTCACTTGACGGTGACATCAATCACCCCCACTCCCAAACTTCGGATATTTATTTTTGGATAATCTAACTGACGGACTAAATAAAATTCAATTTTTCGGTCCCAGTCCACATCCCTATTGTTATGTAGTACGTGCAGCCATCTTTGCAATTTTCCGTTCCTCAACTGTATGACAACTATAAAATGGGATTATAAGTGTCCATCTTAAAATAATAGCAAATTGAGACTATAAAGTAGACTATTTAACCATTAGCAAAATTTTTGGAGCAAATTGAAAATGGAAAAAATTGGGTAGATGACTGGGTCAAAAATAAATTATTTGGTACTGATAGGAGAATAAAACATCACAAAATAGTGTCACTTGTCATTGATCATATCCATTTCAACATGATTTTAGATTTGTTAATGCAGAAAGACTGTTATTAGGAGCGCTATTTGTCTCGAAAAAATGATGACGTCAAGGTTGTGATTTTCATACAAATCCAAATAAAAATATTCTTTTAATCCCTTTTAAAAAAATAGAGGAAGGGTAAAATAGAGGATGAAAGTTTGTATGAAATTTCGTCATTTTTTTTTAATTTAACCACGCGGGCAACGCCATGGGTATCAGCTAGTACTAGTTAATAAAAATTGTTGCTCTATTAAAAATTACACCTTTCCAGTGAAGGAGAATGGTGTCCTTGCATATGCCCAGATTCACTCTGGACTGTACTAACCAAAGAGCTTGGACCCTCAGTACAGTACTAACTTAGGGTTCTTGGGGGCTGATCCAATAAATTGCAGCAGATAAAATTTACAGACCTATTCCTTATAGCTTTGTTATAACAAAAGAGGACAAATAGTCATATACCTATTTGCAATATAATATAATCAATGTAGTACAAGATGTCCAAAAATCCAAGATAAAGTTTAGTGCCTACACAAATACTTGGTCGAGCCAATCTGATAAGGACTGGTGTTCGTTAGCATACTATACTGAAACTATTATTTATTTTAATTATAGTTTTTATTTATTCATTCTATGATCCCAAAAAACTTTCCCCATACAGAAATACGAAAAAATTTTTGGCTTATACAAGTCGACCGATCACCTGACCCGTGTTATTTTTTTTTTCAATTTTCGATATATGTTCCTTGGGGAAAGTTGTTCAGTATCATAGACCGAATCTGCCCTTAAAATAGTTTCAATATATTTTATTAGACGTTATACAGGTGACTTTTTTAAATTTGATAAAAATTTTCGTCCTCCCATACAAAATCCGTTTGACTGAGCGCTGATTTGTATGGGAGGACGAAACATTTTTATCGATTTTTTAATAACTTTTTTTATAGAAAGTAGTTCAGTATCATGGACTGAACTTGCTCCGAAAATTTTGTTGATAAAAATTCAGCCTGTATAGTGTATACCTTAAACTTGTTTGTGCTTTTTAAGGCACGGATCTATCTCGGTGCGCTTAGTAGTAGCAATTTATCTTGAGCTCCTTTGCAAACCCTAAGCCGAGATGACAATCGTTATTTGTCGGGTAGCTTTGGCAGCTTGTAAAATCTCACACAAAAAGCTAGTTTAACCTGATTGTATGAGTGGGTACATTAATATGTTAAGTCTTAGTATGTCGGTGAGAGGGGTCTATATCAATGTATCTATAGGTGTGTAAGTTGAAGGAATATGTATAAATTCTTATTAGACGGTGAATAAATTAAAAGTCACTAAAAGTCAGTTTATTATTTTCGGAATCACAATTATGCAATTACTAATAAGGGTTCAATCGCTGATTATCGCTGTACTCGATCGAATTTAAATCGAAACAAAAATTACAAATCCACACTCGGAATTAAGGCCCAGAATCGTGGCCAGTGGCGAGCTCATTCAAATTAAAACATTTAATATAAATAAAAGTGAAGACAAGGCTAATGCCCCATTTTAAGATAACTACCTACGTTGCATAAAATAAGATAAAAATTTTAATTAAGAAAATAATTTTAAATTATTGACCCTGATTACGAGGGCACCACCTAGTAATAAAAATCTGGTCAAATGCGAGTCGGACTCGTACATGAAGGGTTCCGTACCTCCGTACAATGTTTTAAAACGCTGAAAAAACACGTTTCTTGTGTATGACGATCCCCTTTAATTTTTAACTTTATCTTATTTTCAACACACTTGCTCGTAACGTGAATCTAATTTCACTGGGTTTAGATATATACCTAAAGCAGCTCATAAAACACGCGTGTATTATAAACGCAAATTATAAAGCTATATTCTATAACCGTACTATGTGCTATTTATATGCTTCAAATTGTTTATTATTTTCAAATTTCAAACAGGCCCGCCACGCGGCTCCAGCAGCGGCGCGCTGATTTTAAAAGGTAAAACGGCGGTGTGCATCACAGTTTTATGGTTGAGTTTATTAAAAAACAGTTTCACACCATAACCCACTTATATCGGTAATGTACTATTTTTGTTAGTATTTGTTGTTATAGCAGCCACAGTATATGTAACTTTATAATCAGTGACAGACAAATGTCTAGCTTAATAGCTAGACATTTGTACAACTGTAATCAGTTCAAGAGACAGAGCCTTGTGACAGACGGACGGACAGACAGCGGTGTCTTAGTAATACGGTCCCGTTAGCAACCTTTCGGTATGGAACCCTAAAAACATTAATGAAATTTTGAATTAATTTTCTTTGTTGACAGTTGTAGGTACAAGTTATACATATATTGTTCTGAATATACCTAGTGTTGTGTGACGTCGGGTATCACACTTCTATTTTTTTGGTAATAGTGAGATAATCAGTGTCATTTATACCATCAATGGTACAGGTGGTCGGTTGGGCGAGCGTGAAGCTGTCCGTTTCAATTTGGTAAAAATGCTTTCGTATGACCGGCTGTTCTCCCCTATAGGTCGCATTTGTCAACTGATTGTCGTGTGGTCGAATGTCGATTCAGTTTTTAGAAAATATTCAAAATGACGACGCCACGAGATTCTTCCTGAGGCTGTGGCCATGGGGGTTTAAGTGAGCGGTAAACATTTTATTTCAGTTTTAACAGTCTTGCGAGGTGTACAGTCTACGGCTCCACCAATTCCTTCAGCTCGGATGGTTTTCGATCGATATAAATATTCAATATCAAAAGAAAAATGGCTGAGCAGTCTGGATATTTGTTGGATACGTTAGGTGTTGATGTACGATTTCAATTCGACAGACGACGACGTTACTTGGTAATTGGTATACGAGTAGTTAGACTAGAAGTATAGTTATTCGGCTCATAACAAGACATAAACTTTATGTACAACTAGTGATGGGAAACGCAAACTTATTTGGGCATTTGTATTGAATGCACACATAAATATATCTCGTAAACTCGGTTGTTAGGGGAACCATTCTGACTTAAATCTCTCTGTTTTTGCTTGTTTGTAATAATTGACTGTATATGGTATACGATGGACTTAGTATTTTACCACGAGATGGATCGGAAGGTTATATATTTATGAAGCAGTGCATTCATTCGTCTTCGCTTTTTCCAGTTTAGCAATAGTGTCTTAGAAATATGGCCGAAGGGAACTCGTTTCTATCCACGAGCGACCTTTACATTCATATTAATTATGAATAAAGTATACACATTATTTATGTTTGATACGAGGGGGGGTCAAAAAGTTCGCGGAATGGAGGGGATAGCGGGGGGTGGGGGACCTGCCGCAGGTAGTAACTAATGAGCAACTCTTTGTGAGTATATATGCCAAGTTTGAACCTGATTGTGTCAATAACCTTTGACCTGTCGTCGATCAAACAAGTGAATCCGGAAGAAAAACTTGAACATGGAAAAAATCGAGTTTCGTGCCGTCATAAAGTTCCTCACTAAGCAAGGAAAACCACCTCAGAAAATTTTGGAAGAAATGTTATCAGTATACGGGGACTCTTGCCCTGGAAAAACCATGGTGTACAAGTGGAATAGCCTTTTCAAGCAAGGCAGAGAGTCTCTTGAAGACGACCCTCGCTCAGGACGGCCGATTGAGGCCACCACCTCAAACATCGTTGAAAAAGTGGAGAATCTTATACTGGAGGATACTCGTTTGAAGAAGAAACAACTTGCAGAAATGGTTGGAGTATCACCTACAACCATTTTAAATATTCTACACGACAATCTTGGGATGTCAAAAGTCAGCGCAAGATGGGTGCCAAGAATGCTCACACCACCACAGAAACAGCTGCGCGTCGAGTATTCAAAGGAGTTTTTAGACCTCTGTAGCGCCGACAAGGAAGGAATTTTTGCAAGACTTGTTACTGCAGATGAAACTTGGGTTCATCATTATGAGCCTGAGTCGAAGCAAGAGTCTATGCAGTGGCATAAAAAGGGTCAGCCCCCCCCTAAGAAATACAGGGTGTCACAATCGGCTGGAAAAATCATGGCAACTGTTTTTTGGGATACAGAGGGTATTTTATTAATAGATTATAAAGATAAGGGTGTTTCTATAACGGGAGAATACTACGCTAATCTACTAAGACAATTAAAAGAAGCAATCAAGGAGAAAAGGCGGGGAAAGTTGACAAAGGGTGTGCTGCTTTTGCATGACAACGCACCGGTACACAAGAGCCGCGTTGCGATGGCTGCCCTTCATCACTGTGGCTTCGAAATGTTAAACCATCCTCCCTATAGTCCAGACTTAGCCCCCTGTGATTATTTTTTATTTCCCAAATTAAAAAAAGAGCTTCGGGGGAAGAAATTTTCCGATGATGAAGAAGTCAAGTCGGCGATTTCGGCCTATTTTGAGGACAAAGACAAATCATTTTTTTTCGACGGTATTAATAAGTTAATAGAGAGATCTGAAAAATGTATTCGACTTAAGGGGGAATATATTGAAAAAGAAAAATAGTACAGTATTTTATTTCACCCCCCTTCCCCTCCATTCCGCGAACTTTTTGACCCCCCCTCGTATATGAATAATTTAAATGCAGAGATTTATATTTGAACAAAGATAAGTAATATGGAGGCAGTACCACTGGTAGGACTCTCCATTGATTCAGAGTAACATATATACCTACTACTACTACAAACGAAACAATTTATCTGTACACACGTCGATGTGTGAGTTTTATACTTAGGGTCGCACCGCAGAATTAATTTAATACTTACCTACTAACGAGTTCGACATATTTACGATTGTATTTTTCCATACCTGAAGATTTGCGAACACGATGACGTAAAAAATATTCTGTTTTATATGTATCAAATGTTACAGAAAAGTCGGAAACAGCTACATAATATCACTTGACAAATATTTTTCATTATGTCCATTGTCCATTTCACCATTAGTTCACTTTACTGATTATTATTGAGTCATTTATAATGTAACGCACTAATTCACTATTGTAATATAGTAATTTGCATATTCGGCGCAAAACTATACGGTAATTATATGAATAAATTCAATAAAAATAAACAAATGTTTATCACATTTTCACGCACAGCATGTCAAGTTGTCATTGTCAACAATGGCATTTACACTATAACCCGCGGAAATCTATTTGGCATTTGCGTGTATGTGATTACCTGTGAGCGAGGAGCCAATGTAACATTACCGGATTGCTAATACCCCTCTCGCTCTTGTGTATCTCCCGCCAATGCGAGAGAGCGAGAAGGGTATATATATCAAAATGGTTGCTGGGTAATAACGTGAAATTATATTGTTGCTTTGCTTACCTGTTTTCATCATTTGGAAATGTATGAAATATACGTTCTTTAGAGTATTGGGTGGATAAACAATTATTATACGCGCACCTTCTCACCATGATGGTTACTATTGGTTGACAGTTCTCAAGACAACACACGTCGCGTATTGCGTGCGGCTAGTAATTAAACCCTGGTTTGGAGCCGTCAAAGCTCACAAAGTGCGGGGGAGAGGTGCGGGGACGCCAATTTGCGGGAGACACTGTGAGAGACCATTCTGTTTGACTCTTATGTATTCTGTGGCAGTACGTTAGTGAGAACCGGGACACGGTTTTATAACAGAGGATACTTATATAAAAATAAGTTAAAGATAATACACATGAAAACGAATGCGATAAATCTTCAGAAATTGTAGTTTTAGATTTAAAAGAAACCAATAGAAATCCAATGGAAAATTAAAAGAGTTACTGTCAGTAATTGAAGAGAATGAATGAAGTCTTGACGCTGAAGAGCTTTTCACAAGTTTTAATTCACAGATCTTTTATACATAACATTAGTTTCGTATGTATATATATATATAACTGTGTTATCGATTAAAAAATTTGCAAATAGTTGTTTACCCATTTGCCTAACTGATTGATCTGAAAGACATTACCTATGTTAGTCTAGTGAGCAATTTACTTTGACGATATTCGTGGCTAGTCTGCCAATCCGGAGGTTCTGGGTTCGATCCCCAGCCCGGGCAATTTGGAAATTTTTCTTTTTCAAATTGTCCTGTATTTATTACTAGCTGTGCCCGCGACTTCGTTCGCGTGTATGTCGGAACGTAATGTTATATAGCCTAAAGCCTTCCTCTATAAATGGACTACCCAACAAAAAAATAATTTTTCAAATTGGACCATTAGTTCCTGAGATTAGCGCGTTTAAACAAACAAACAAACAAACTCTTCCGCTTTATAATATTAGTATAGATGAAGTACTCTTAACCAACAACATATTTATTTGAATAAAGATTAATATTATTATGTTGATACAACTTAAACAAATTATTTCGACCAAATTAGGTAGGTACCATAAAAACGGTTTTTGTGAGTTAATCTTAAAAGATAGACATATACTATCGCGGAGTGTTTTTTAGATCATTAAAAGAGCTATTATTCTTTAATACATATTTTTTGTGTATCTTGAACCGTTTTCACGGCGCACGCAACGGAAGGCTTCAAAGATGAAATAATTTCTCCCGTTTTTTACACATTTACTACTATATCTTTGCTCCTATTAGTCATAGCGTGATGTTATATAGCCTATAGCCTTCCTCGATAACTGGACTATCCAACACAAAAAGAATTATTCAATTCGAACCAGTAGTTTCGGAGATTAGCGCGTTCAAACAAACAAACAAACTCTTCCGCTTTATAATATTAGTATAGATGACATAAGATATAGAAACGCCTAATACACTAAAATGAATTGAAAACTAGTATGTACTCGTACGTGAATAACTTAAAATATTTATAAAAATATCTTCATCTCAATTTTAACAAAATATTATTTTATTGTTTCCAAATCGTATTTGCATTTATCTATGAACATATTTGGCTTCGGTGACTCATTTGCTTCATTGAGGTTTTGCATTGTGCAGCGTGTGGGGCATTTTGGGTATTTCCCATTTGCCCGCAGTGGTGAAAAATGGGAATTTTCGTTTTTAGATCATTAACAAAAAATAAAGGGGATTAAATAATATCCGTTCTATTTGCCACCACTGGGGTCTAATGGGAATCAAAAAACGAATGGAACTGTGCAATAATAGTAATTCCCAGTCGTCCCCTGTGGGGACGACGCGGTGGCGACAATCAAACACACACAAAACTAAAAACTGGCCCATTCGTCCCCAGTGGGGACTAATGGGATATGCCCGTGCAGGGTGCGGGGCAAGAGCAGGAAAATGAGTAGGTCATTGATGGGACAGCACCGCAGTCGTTTTTATTTTATTTTACTTTAATTACTTTAAGTCCACGCTGGAACAGTGGCCACTTCGATGACGCTGTCAGTTTCACGAATGTTGAAATTGGACTGGAGGAATTAACGAGTGCAGTCGCCGCGTGTCTAAAGTAAGGGCGGTAACGTTGGCGCTGTGATTCATGCACTGGGGGGTGATGTTCACCTGATTGATGGTCAGGTGGGTGATGCTCGGGTGGATGATGTTCGGATGGATGATGTTCGGGTGGATGATGTTCAGGTGGATGCTCGGGTGGATGATGATCAGGTGGATGATGATGGTCATGGGATGTACTAGATGCTTCGGTATGTCCATTCGTTCCTTCCTGCACACCTATTGTGGAGCCAGGGCCGTGGTGCGTGTCGTGCGTGTCGTTCACATGTTTCGGGTGCTTCAAAGGCTCGAATACTTCTCTTATGGGGTCGTATACGCTCGATCCGAATAAAGCACTGAAATATAATTTTATGGAAATATGTTTTGACTTTCCGTTTATTTTTACTTATTATACGTACAGTAGGTCACATTTGACTGCCTCCGTGGTCCAGTGGTCAAGCCGTTTGCCTTGTGATTGATTGTGGGTTCAAATCCCAATGGGAAGCATACTTTGTGAAAAGTTGTTTCCAGTCTGGTTAGGATATTACAGGCTTGAATCACCTGATTATCCGAAAAGAAAGATGATTCCGTGCTTCGGAAGGCACGTAAAGCTGTTAGTCCCGAACGCCATATAGCGTTTGTATACCTTTCCTAAGATTGGTTTTGGTCTACCCTTTGGGTTGCGGAGGTCAGACAGCAGTCGCTCTATGTAAAAACCAGTAAACTCGTCAAATCACCTAGGTAGGACCCCAGGCTCTGAAGCGTAACCGCTGACGATGCAACCGGGAATACGCTTGGATGATGATGAGTGGGTCACATAGGAAAGTATACCACCAATAGTCTTCTTCTTCATCTAAACGCGTTCCCGGTTGCATCCTCAGCTGTGCTGCTTCGGTGCCTCTTCCGCTTTTTTTTCTTCTAAATGTAACTGCATCGTGAATGGTCACCCAAGGATACCAAAGACTTTGCGAAGTGGAGAAAAAATAGCCGGAACAGTTTAAAGTGGCTATAGCTTTACGACCGGCCGCCTGCCTGACGTCAACCCTCTTTGGGAATGTATTTGTGTGAAAAGTTTAATAACCGGCCACCGCCCGACGTAAACCCCGTTTGAAAATGCTTTGTTTTTGCTTAGTCCGTTAGTCGCCTCTTACGACAGCCACAGGAAGAGATGGAGTAGTCCTATTCCACCAACAGTATACTAATAGAATAGTACCAAAAGTATAGAAGTAGAATATTTTTAGGGTTTCGTACCCAAAGGGAACCAACGGCACAAAACTATAAGAAAAAAAGTCTTATTTGCTGTAAAAAAAACTCCCAAATTTCTAGTGAATGCTAACCTACTGACTTAAGGTGACGTGGGTTCACAATTTGCAATACTGTGCGTGTCTTTGAAAAATCACTGTTACTAAACTACTACAGTGTATTCCCCAAAAAATTTACATAAAAATCTTAAGGACTTTCTACAGACACACCCACAGTAGCCAAAATACGTTTGAGCATTTTTTGCTCGATAGAAAAATATCACAAACATACTAAAATGCCTAAATTTGCCTTTATAATACATATTGCTATTTTATACAATCACTTTTTTATATAATATTTATACCAAAAAATGTATTATCTAAATATCTGTAAGTTTTGGCTACAAAAATATATAATACAAAAAAAATAATAAATAAAACACTGCGAAATATCGTCGAGCACGGCTCCGGGCCTTTCTTCTTTTTCGACGAATATTTCAGTTTTAATTTTTTTTTTTATTATATTTATAATCATTTTCGTAGCCAAAACGGATAGATATGTAGATAATACATTTTTTGGTAAAATTTTCATATAAAAAGGTAATTGTATAAAACTGTCATATGTATTATAAAGGCAAATTTAGAGGTATGTTTGTGATTTTTTTCTATCGAGCCAAAAATTCTCAATCGTGTTTTGGCTATTGTGGGTGTCTGAACAAAATCCTTAAGATTTTTATGTAAATTTGTTGAGGAATAAACTGTAGTAGTTTAATAACAGTGATTTTTCAAAAACATGCACAGTGTTGCAAATTGTGAACCCACCGCCTTAACTATACGCGCGGCTGTTGCTCTTCCCGGTTACCGGCCGCGCCACGAGCCCGGTAGTGGGATGACATTTAAATGGGAGATTTTTGGTATGCTTTTGTCGGCTGATATCTGGTTTTTATTATAAAACAAGTACCTACATTTTACAGAATATTATGTATTTTATATTATAAGTATATGTATATAATATGCATGTGTGTGTAGTGTATGTATTATTAGTATGTTAATATGTAGGTACTTATTTAATTATTTTGCGCTGCAACGAATCCGCTAGTTTCCAACAAGTCAAATCAGGTCTTTTTAGGGTTCCGTACCCAAAGGGTACAAACGGGACCCTATTACTGAGACTCCGCTGTCTGTCCGTCTGTCACAGGGCTCTATCTCTTAAACCGTAATAGCTAGACACTTGAATTTTTCACTGATTATTTATTACTGTGGCCGCTATAACAACAAATTCTGAAAATAAAAAAAAGTTAAAATTAAAAGGGGGTCGCCATACAAAAAACGGGTTTTTTTAGCGTTTTTAACTAGATCTTTATAATGGCATATATTAAAATTTTCACAGATTATGTATTACTATGGCCGCTATAACAACAAATACTAAAAATAAAAAAAGTTAAAAATTAAAGGTTCATACAAAAAACGTGTTTTGTAGCGTTTTAAAACATTGTACGGTGGTACGGAACCCTTCATGTACGAGTCCGACTCGCACTTGCCCGTTTATTTCTAAACGTCAAAACAAACATTTTCTATGAGATTTGTATGAAATATCGGACTGTGACGTCATAGTTTCTTGGAGTCAAATAGCGCTCTTAATATTCGTTTTTCTGCATTAATAAATCTAAAATCACGTTCAAAATGGAAGTGATTAATGACAAGTGACATTAGTTTGCAAAACTTTTTAAAAAAATTCATTTTTACACCCCAAAATTTTAATCAATTTCATTTAAGTTATATGTCCGTCTTTGGGTGTAACAAATTTCATCTTAATTGGTCCAGTACCTAGTTTCAGAGAAAATTGCAGTGACAGACGGACAGACAGAAAACCTACCAACCAAACCACAGATTCAGCAAATGAATTGAACAAACTATACTGACAAGAAATGGTAAGCATATTTCTATTTTAAACTTATACGTACGGTTTGAAGGCATCGTCTTTAAAATATCTGGTTGGATCTTCATCGCCATCCATTATATTATTGTCATCATCTTGACCATATACGCTGTAACTATAATATTTATGGATATTATTCGTTATTTGTACATATACAAAGTGTGTCAGGTGGCGACATGAAACTTGTAGGGCATGCTCTTCAGGCTCAATTTACATTGACGCGGAATGTAAGCGAATCTTTAAAACTCTGCGAAGCACATTAAACTATGTCAATGTAGTAATGTATAAAATGGTGTCAACAAAAAGAACTTCCGCAAAATACTCCTAGATGATAGAAGTAATTATACTAAGTGAATTTCTTAAGTGAAATTCGCCTCGATTCCGCGGCCATGTAAATTGAGCCTCAGTCTGTGATAAGGAACAGCTTTACCCAGGAAAGAAAGGTTAAAATAGAATCCACGACGATGTCCTTTCTAGAATCACAGTCACTGGCCAAACCGAAATCGGGCCATTGGAGTACTAGTATACTAATAACTTTTAGTATGAGACCATCAAACCCCTTAAGACTACCTACGTTTAAAAAACTAGTACTTGACTACGGGAATCTTCTTAATGAAAAGTATGATCGGCAGCATTTATGGGTAACAATGTCTATATGAAATGTGCTAATTAAGACCTTACATTAGATGGACTCTATATCGAAACAAATAAAAATATTTTTTGACTAACTTTTTGTATGTTACATTCTTTAAATTCGTTATATACTTACATTTTTTGCATACAAATTGTATCCTATGTCACTCGGACAATGATGACGATTCGATTGATATTTCATTTGTGAAAAATGAATTAGCGGTTAGGATGCTACGGTGGAACCAGTAGTGGCGTTAGGGTAGGGCGCGGGGGCTCAGATACAAAGGGGCGCCATGAGTTGCCTGCCATGCCTTTTGTACCGGCTGGTTAATGGCGGCAACTCTGAGTTGGGGCTGGTTGGTGAATAAGAAGACTACTGTTGTAAAGTTACATGACAAAGTTAGGGGGGGGGGGGGGGGGGGGGAAACCTCGCCCGGGGCGCTGGTAGAGCTAAAACCGGCACTGTGTGGAACACACATAGATACTTACATACATAGACTGCTAAAATCATTACCTGTCTTGGCTTTGCCGTAGTTGGGTAAAAACGAATTCGCTTCCCGCCCTCTGTCCCTCTGTAGGTATATTTGTATGTTATGTACGACGCAACGTATTTTAATGCTATTTTCATTAAAGATAGACTGATTCAAGAGGGAGGTTTATCTATAATATATAACCTTCAAAATTCGGGGCAGCCCACGTATAAATAAAACATGCATGGTACAAGAATATAGGGTATTCTCTTCCCGCGATGGCCCAAGAGTAGTGATGTGCCGTTCCCGTTCTCCAGATTTCCGGGAACGATCCCGTGATTGTTCCCAATAAATGGAAATGTCAGAGAAAGTTGTAATTTTATTCATCAGACATACTTTTTATCACTGTAAATGTATTTTACTAACGTAAATGCATCACTTGATATGGTTATAATACAAATACATATATCCAATATTCCGTAACATTCCCTAGAAATACGTAATAATTTGGGAACGTTCCCGGGAACGGCACATCATTACCCAAGACTACGTCGCGCATAGAGGGAGGATTGTTGTACCTATAGTTATAAGGTCTTTGACGTCACGAATCACCACTGATCTTTCTTTACTTTCTCAATTAGTTAATAAACATAAAATAAAATAATCACTATTTCGTATACATACCGTGTGGTGTGATTCATCTGTTAAATTTATAATAATTATATAATGAATTATTAGTTTACTTATAAGTTAAAATTGCATTTTGCTCGGGTAATTCAATCATACACAGTAGCACTCCCAACTGATGACGTATTCTTGGGCAAATTACGTGACCCAGCTGTCTTAGGAAGAGAATACCGTGTTTTATTATACCACTAATAAATGCTTTGTAAAAAAGATATAGGACTGAAACTTACGTAATAAAAATTTGCAGAATGCAGTATAGAGCAATTAAATTTAACATTTTATCAGCCTTGCACCATGCTAGGTAAGTATATTTATTACTAGGTACAAAGTCAAAAGCAGTAATAAATATTTATGTATTTCACATAAAGTTTTCAATTTCCGTAGGTTCTTATTGGATATTGCCTCTTCAAATTTCAACATGTTATGACCAAGTACCTGTACCTATTATAGCTATAGTAATAAAAAATGCAGTTTTGCGTTACGTCTGTATTACCCTCGAGATTTTCCCTGACAATTCTCTCCCACCTCGCTCTTAAACGGATGAAACGATTTTGACCAAACTTGCTAAGAGCTAAGAACATAACAATTACATAAAGGTACTCACTGAAAATCGCATCATCCTTCTCCATCCATTCATACAGCCACGTCAAACTAAAGTAGGTAATTAAATACTACATTTACCACTTGAATCAAGAAATAACACCCCTCTTTTTGATTCGGGTGGTAAATGTAGTTGGCAAAAATTGTTTCTCAGTCGCTGAGCCCATAATATTAGCCCTATACAGGGTGTTTATGAACTTCCTAGTTATATTCAGCTTGAGCAAAAATGCTTTCGTATGTCTGTGTGGCTGTCTGTCTACAGATCGTATTTCTCAACAGATTCTCGTGAAATTTTATGAACAGGTGTTATAATTATATAGTTTTTTTTTGTCGATTTAGTTACTAGTTTTTTTTTTCTTCAAAATGTCGGGCCTTGGTTTTGCGAGGTGTACCTCACAGAACCACTAGTAGTAGACGTTCGTTAATTAGACATGAAAACAATACTATATAATTATAAGAATTATATTTACATAATTATTATAATTACTATGTATTGCTCCTTCTCCGATCTTACATATCCTTCCAATACAAATCAGTCTGTTCTTTTCTTAACTATACCTAACATTGTATTCATGTTACAATAGTCTTGTGTATGAGGATTTATCCGGATCGGCAGTGCTTTTCCCTGTATGCTCACGTTTTAGCAAGATGCGGTTATTCACAAACGGAAGTGTAATTAATTCTATAATGGAACAAGAACCTCATCAGCCTCGTTTACATTATCTACCACAACAGTATAAACATAGAATCTGTATTGCTAAATTACTAGTAGCACCACTATTAAAAGAACCTCTTACTATCCCATGTTTCGAAATAAGTTCTGCGCAAGGGAGATCAATGAATGCTGGCTTTTGGAAAATGGGCGGAGGAGCAGTGGAGGGCGGGGTTTTGTTATCAGTCCTCCGAACTCGCCCTCTACCACCCTGTACGGCAGAACACGTTACACCACCCCGGAGGGCGCACTCTATACGGGGTAAGTACGTATCAGTCGTATTTCTGTAGTGCGCAAATTAAATAAAACTCGTATTTGATTCTAAAAATGTTTACTAATCACTTTATTGAGTTTTATTATTCAATTCTCCAAAATTGTATTCTTTTGAGTTCTTTTACTATTACTATTCTGTACCTATCTTTGGAGATGACGCGAGTGATTGGAGGCTTAATAAAAAAAAATATGGTATAAATACCCGGGATTACATCAGTCTTGTGTAATAACCTATAAAAATCTTCTCTGTCCTTCTAAAAAAACAATTAAAAATGTCTTCACTTTTACCCTTCTATTTTCGTTGCAGTCCTCGAGTGAACTCCCAGTGATAAATGCTATGTGGTGATAGAGATTCGTAATAATGTATAACATGGAAAGCAACGGCGTGCGGTGTCCCCCGCTGGAGCCCGGGGTGATGCCGCTGACGATCAGCAGCTCACCGTCCTCCGCCAACAGTTCCGATCTGTTTCTCTACGATGACTCTTCGATGTCCGACGGCAGTTTATACGCGAGTGACCAAGAAAATCTGTCCACTCCTAGAAAGCGGTAAGTGTATTTTTAACCGACTTCAAAAAAGGAGGAGGTTACCAATTCGACTGTTTTTTTATTTTTTTTTATGTATCTTTGTTACGCGATATCTTCGCCAATTGTGAACCGATTTTGATGATTATTTTTTTATTTGAAAGCCTTTACTATCAAATTGGTCCTATTTTAATTTGGTGAAGATATGATGAAGAACTTTTGAGATATGGAAGAAACTCCTAAAAAAAATTAAAGTCGGTTGTTTTTTTGTTAAAAATTTAATTATTTAACATTGAAAATTGATTATATGATCACCAGTGTATGTGCCCGATGTTCAGCCAAGTGTGCAACATGGCCGCAGATCGGTCTAAATTGCAGGTATCTTTCCACATTTTGACACTTTACCCATGTCAGGCGTCGAAATGTGCAAGGCGCGGTGATCTATAGTATGTGGCTCGAATTTCGAAAATTGGTCTGGTTACTCGTAGTTTTTGAGAAATAATGTTAGGAACACTGGTCGGAGTGATAACTGTTGTCGGAATGATCGCATGACAGTTATGCTGAGACCACAGTCGGTGTAAAATGATACGAAACGTAAGCGAAAAATAATTTTAAAAAAGTGTTTCCCGTGCATTAATTTAATAAAGATGCAACGCGATGGTTTAATTGGACCTAATCACTGGTTAGTACATAATTATCTTTGGTAGGGAGTATTTATTTCGTTTCGTTTTTTATTTATCTGTTACGCAAAGCGAATAAGAGATGTTATTATTACTTACGCGAATTCAACATTATACACGTAGGTAAGCAATCAATATACCAAGATACCAGGCATAAGGTTTTAACAATTTTTTTTGTAAAAAATTCCGAGAAAAGTCCACATAAGTACTTATAATTCAAAAACCTCTTTAAGCCTGCAATAAAACTAAATACGTATAACACAATACTTTGAATGAGGTTGTCCGTAAAAACGTTAGGTAGAGTATAGTTATATTATCGTACTAAATGGAAGCACACACATACTTGTACCAATATTTAATGACGGTAGATGATGCAGAATCATTAAAATCCTAGTAGAATTCGAGAAAATCTCTTTTGTAATGTCAGCTGCTTCAAACATAATGAAAACCGACAACTTGTTTAGTTTAAAAAATGACTTTTTTAGTGTTCCGTACAAAAAATGAAAAATCGGAAGCATTATAGGATCACTCGTGCGTCTGTCTGTCCGTCCGTCTGTCACAGCCAATTTGCTCCGAATCTACTGGACCGAATCAGGTGAAATTTGGTAGGATGGTGTAATCTTATGACCCAAAAACATATGTGCAAAGCAAATAAATAGTTTTTTAAAATAAGCGTCATTTTTGGGGGATAAATTAGGAAATTAAAAAAAAGTTTTGCTAACCTTACTGTGTCATATATCAAATAAAAGGGCTCGTTATGAGGATCTCATATATATTTTTGTTATAATTATAAAATAAAGTGTTTTGATTTTATTCATGAAAGAAGACGAAAATTTACCATTCCCCCCCACCCTGATCTCCGAAACAACTGAGCCTAAAATTTTGAAAAAAATAAGAAGTATAATTTATTGCCTGTAGATTACAGGAAATCCTATAAGAATTCAATCAATTGTACGGAACCCTCTCCACGCGAGTTTAACTCGCACTTGGCCGGTTTTATTTAAACATAGGAAACATAAATTACTTTTTTTAATTTTATATGAATGTAGTGGTCTTGTCTGTTGGTCTAGTATTACCTAACCTGTGTTGTCATTTATTATGCTGATGTCTTTTCCACTTTGTATACATAAGTAAGTATGTATTATACGAGTATGTAAATATTTTTTTATTTATTTATTTCACTTATATACTGTGTGCCTTTCTTGCATAAATATCCATCTCTTTTGAAACAAGTAGTGCCTTTGTACAACTTTTATTTTATGTATTCTCTGTTTATATTGGCCATGTACATAAATTGGTAAATAAATAATTGGTAAATTGGTGTAAGCGAAGCAGAAGCTATCAGGCTCACACACAGCTAAATAATAAGTACTCGAAGTTTCACAAAATTCATATTTTATTTTCCCGCTCTTACAAGCATCCCATATCGTCCGTTTTGACCACTGTCAGGGACTGTAAAAAGAATGATAAGAAACTCTTTGCCAACAGGTTAGACTGCCGTCGCCTCCACAAGCGGCGCTCGCGCTGTCCCCAGCAGCAGATCCAACAGCGGCAAGCAGCCAACCTGCGCGAGCGCCGCCGCATGCAGTCCATTAACGACGCCTTCGAGGGCCTCCGCGCCCACATCCCTACTCTGCCGTACGAGAAACGACTGTCCAAAGTCGACACGCTCAAGCTGGCTATTGGATATATTAGCTTCTTAGGCGAACTGGTTAGTAGATTATTCCTTTTTTTATCTAATACGGATGGGACCAAAAAAAATTCTTTAGCTCATCCGGTTGATTATTAAATAAACCGGCCAAGTGCGAGTTAAACTCGCGTGGTGAGGGTTCCGTACAATTGATTGAATTCTTATAGGTTTTCCTGTAAACCTATAAGGAATGAACGTCAGGTACAATTCGGGGCGGACTTTTTGACAAATAATATCGACATGTATTTTTTTTTAATATTAAATATTGTACTTGATTTATTTGTGTACATGTATGACTTTGGATTTGATTTATTGAAGTTTAATGGTTAAAGATATAATAGAAGACTTATACGTTAAAACTAAATTCAGGAATGAACTATATTTTGTATTTTTTACAAAATTTTAGGCTCAGTAGTTTCGGAAATCAGCGGGGGGATGGTAAATTTTCGTCTTCTTTCATGAATAAAATCAAAATTTTACAATAATAACAAAAATATATTTGAGATCCTCATAACGAGCCATTTTATATACTTACGAGTATGACACAGTAAGGTTTGCAAAACTTTTTTTTTAATTTCCTAATTTGTCCCCCAAAAATGACCCTTATTTAAAAAATACTTATTTACTTTGCACATATGTGTTTGGGTCATAGGATTACAACATTCTACCAAATTTCACTTGATTCGGTCCAGTAGATTCGGAGCAAATTAGCTGTGACAGACGGACGGACAGACAGACGCACGAGTGATTCTATAAGGGTTCCGTTTTTTCATTTTTTATACGGAACCCTAAAAATATTGTACAGGTATACTTACGTATTATTATTTTTTTCATTTGGAAATCCTTGGGGGAGGCCTATGTCCAGCAGTGGACTTCCTGTGGCTGATATGGTGATGACAAAGATACAGCGCATTTAAATTCCGCATGACGTAACGATCAAGTACGATTTTTACTTGACGGTGACGTCAATCACCCCCACTCCGAAACATCGACGCGCTGTATCTTTGTAAATTTTCACTACTTTGATAAACCGAAAAATATGGGTCCATTATTTTTGGATAATTTTACCGACGGGACGGACTAAATAACATGCAATTTTTCGGACCCGGTCCACATCCCTATACATCTATTTGAAAGTGTGTTCAGATTCGGAGTAGTCGCATGAAAAATGATGATTCGAAGGAGTGCGCGCCCTCCCTACTCTAACCACGTGAGAAACAATGGAGAATGTTCACTAATTTTGAATTTTGGCTTAATGCATTCTCTGTCAAAAATTTAAAAATACATGTAAAAGAATTATTTTGATACGTTAATTAATTCCCAAGTTAAAGAATTTAAAGAGAGCGCGCGACCGTTGGCCCGCGCTCGCGTCGCGTGACGTCATTTTCAATCAATCGCGCAGTCCGTTCGCCCTTTTCCGGACTGCTGTTTCCCTAAAAAACATTGGATATGTCCATTCAATTCTGGTTCTCGGAAATCCTGTGTTGTGCCAAAATGTACAAGTCCTACTTAGTCCGGTCAATCTAGACCAAAAAATGAGAGTTAAGGTGCATAAAGTCCCAACAAGCTGAAAATTAGTAAAATTGTTCAAAACATAATTATAAATATAATTAAAAGTTCCCCATCATTCCCGTGTATGGAAAAAAAATTTTTCGAGGTCAAAGGTTGGGAGAGAACGCTTTTAGCGTTAAGTCCGCCAATTGTAAGACAATTTCATTGTTAAACAATAAAGTTTAAAAATAAATAAAGGTCAAAAACATGAGTTTTCGCGATTTTCAGGAAAACGGTAAGTTTTACCATAAAAGTACCTCAGACAAAAATTGTAGATCATAAAATTATCTATAAAAAATGTATTGATACTTTTTTTCCTACGAGCCATCATTTCTGAGATAAAACGATTCAAAAAATTGTAAAAATTGTTATCGTCATAATATGCACATGTTTCCACGCCACCTATGAAGTGTACTTAGCGCGTTTTTTTTTAACGTGGTTTCCCCAGTAGGCCTACTCCACGGGTCAGTTGTGATCCTCTTTAATTTGAAACTATTGCAAAATAAGGGAAATTTTCAAAGATTGAAAAAGATAAAAGCGATGTAAATTAAAAAAGTGGTGAAGTTCATTTACCTGATTCGTAACTTTCAAATTCTTGTTCTTCTTCTCCTCCTTCTTCTTCATCTTCATTTTGGATGCAAGTAACTTGCGTCAATAGCGATGTATCGCATGACACTTCGTTGGAATCAAACGAATCCTCCACTGTTGGTGATTCAAAATTAGATCACGACCGGTCTTGACAATTTGTGCATGCCAGAGAACCAACCAGTCCGACTTTTGCAACCACATTTAGCACTGCATCCCTTTTTGCAGTTGCAAAAAAATGTGTTCAGCAGTTTTTCCGGCGCAGGTGGGAGTAAAGTTTGAACTGGCTCTAATATATTGTTGACCAACTTCCAACCCCAGTCTGTAGGGTCTAGCTGATAACCAAGCCTACACTTGAACTTGGTAATATACCCGAAAAAGATGTTGATGAGCAGCAACTGAGGTTGGAGGAAGGCAAGCTAATTGAACTTGTTTTTTTATTTTTAGTATAACGAAACATGCATATCGATGCTTTTCTAAACAGGTAGTTTTTTAGGATCTCTGTACATAGAAAGAAGAAAGCGGATGCCGTTGGTGATAACTTCTTGTTGAGTTGAATTACTCTTTTTAAAAACTTCAGCACATTGAACTAAATCTTGTTTTTCAAACATTTTGAAAGCTGCTGATTTACCCCTCCTGTAAAATGCAGATGTCGCTTTACAGCCAGTTATTTTACAGGAGGGGTAAAACAGCAGTTTTCAAAATGTTTGAAAAACAAGATTTAGTTCAATGTGCTGAAGTTTTTAAAAAGAGTAATTCAACTCAACAAGAAGTTATCACCAACGGCATCCGCTTTCTTCTTTCTATGTACGGAGCTCCTAAAAAAACTACCTGTTTGGATAAGCATCGATATGCATGTTTCGTTAAAAATAAAAATCAAGTTCCCTCACCCCACCTTTACAAATTGCTCCTGCAACGTTTAACTTCTGTCCTCAATCTGTTTATAGTCTTTCAGACAGACTAGGGCTGGTTGAGGCTATAAGCGGCAGTTTCCCTGCTAGGACAACGAAGTTTGAGGGTCTAAGAGGTCCAACCTTGCATCTCCCACGGCATTGGGAAATGCAAGTGCAGTCGTGGAGCCCATAAAACTGTGTCGACTTATAAGCCTAGTCAGTCCTGTCTTTAAATGGATAGTTGTGAAACAAGTGTCGCTTGTCGGTTTCTAGAGAACATGCTATCTCACTGCGCACTTGGGGTGGGGAAAAAGCGTTAAAAAAACGCGCTAAGTACACTACCTCATAGGTGGCGTGAAAACGTGTGCATATTATGACGATAACAAGTTTTACAACTTTTTGAATCGTTTTATCTCAGAAACGGTGGCTCGTAGGAAAAAAGTATTAATAAATTTTTTATAGATAATTTTATGATCTATAATTTTTGTCTAAGGTACTTTTATGATAAAACTCACCGTTTTGCTGAAAATCGCGAAAAACTCATGTTTTTGACCTTTGACCTCGAATATTTTTTTTCCATACACGGGAATGATGGGGAACTTTTAAATTATATTTATAATTATGTTTTGAACTATTTTACTGATTTTCAGCTTGTTAGGACTTTATGCACCTTCGAATGATAATTGACCGGACTACGAGTATACTACAAAGACGCCGGAAAAGCGTTGGAAAATGACGTCAATCGGTGTTTAGTGACTTTTAGCGGGGCAACAAAACGTGAACTTTGAATGCTTGTAAAATCAAAACTACTTACTTGGTATTTTAAAATAAAACAAAAACTGATGTATTTGTGTAAAAGCTTTACTGTAACGAAGTATCAAGTTATTTTACATACCTATGAGCATTTCTCATTGTCGAAGGTCAACCGAGCTCAAGCTTCCTCAAAAGCATCGGTCTCTCCATGGAATATTTTAGAGTCCAGGAAAGCAGAACTCGATCGCAGTATTCCGCAGGCGGTTGGAAAACTATGAATATATGTACTTGTAATATACGGGCCATAAGTGTTTACTATGACTGCCTCCGTGGTCCAGTGGCCAAGGTCTTGTAATCTGGAGGTCGTGGGTTCCAATCCCACTGGACAAGCATGCTTTGTGAAAAAAGGTTTCCAGTCTCGTTATGATATTGCAGGCTTGAATCTCCTAATAATCCGAAAAGAAAGAGGTTTCTGTGTGTCGGAAGGCATCTAAGGCCTCGTGCCCACGTATCTGGTATGCGGCCGTACGGCGGCGCGGCGCCGTCGCCGGCTATGCGTGTCCACGTGCACGGCGCCCGGTACGGTCGGTAGCCGGCTGCGGTGCGGGTCAGCTAAGTGCCCGCTTAGTTTAAAACTGTTTTCGTAAATTTCTCGCAAACTATTTACTCCTTAATTATAGAAATATATTATTTGAAAGGTAGAAATAAAATGCTTCACGAAAATGTATTTTATTAGTCTGTAAACCTTATATTTTTATTTATTCACAAAGGGCCCCGCTAAAAGTACGTACCACTGGTTTTTAGGGAAATCTGTTGAGGTAGCAATATAATAGTATATATAATATTTCTGGAAATTTCCATCGTATATAGACGGCACGCGCCGTGCGAACGTCCAGCTACGTGAACAAGCTCAGACCGCCATACTAGACTGTGCACCGGACGTAAGCGCGGCGAGAGCCGTGCCCGGTTGCAAACCACGCCACGACGTGGACACCCCTCCTAAAGGCTTCATACATGACTGATCGACCGTACGGTCGCAAACCGGATACGTGGACACAAGGCCTACAGCTGCGGGTCCCAAACGCCAACTAGCTTTTGCTTAAACCTATTATCCTAGGATTGGTTCTGGTCTACCCTTTGGGTTGCGGAGTTCCGATAGCACTCTGTTTAAAAACCAGTAACCTCGTCAAATCACTTTAGGTTAGTTAGCGGTCCCCGAGAAAGCGTTACCGCTGAGGATGCAACCGGGAATCAATCGTATGATGAAGTGTTTACTTTATCTTGATAAAACCTATCCTTATTGGGTTAAGCCCCTCTAAAGCTAAAATCCTAGAACCACCGCTGCCGCGCTGTACTTCGACTGCTGGAAAACGCACGGTGTGTTTTTACGAAAACAAAATCATATATTTATATAAAATACACACCGTGCGACAGTCGCACGGTGTGTGTTTTACGGAACATCACTTTCCTGTGCTGCTGTCCTAGAGCGAGAAAGAGAGCGGGTATGCCGCAGAATCGGCGATGCGGCCGCATTTATTTTATTTATTTATTTAACTTTATTGCAAAACGTAATAGGCCGCATTCCCGCTATTTCTCGCTCTAGTAAATGACGGTTCTGAGCGGCAAAAAAGGATAGCAGCATAGGAAAGTGCTGTTTCGTGCAACCAGATCTCAGATGTAGCCCAACCCTTAAAGAAACCTTAATGGAATTGGTGGACTAACGGTCTTTTTTAAATAATAATGTTTTGGGCACAGGTTCGAACAGATAGGAGCGCATCAGACACCATGCTGACGGGCGTGAGCAACTGTAACAACAAGGAAGAACAGAAGAAAGTCATTATTAGAGGTAAGATCTCATCCCTCATAGATCTGCAAGAACATGCCTATGTATATGTCGCAGTTGGATGGTATAAACCGCTAATACACGAAGCCTCTAGTTGTTTGGCATTACAGCTCGGTTTAGTTAAACAGCCGAATATCGTTCAGCTGGATTGTCTAAGATTGCGCAACGTGTTACGTTCATTGAAACCGCTAACCATGTTTCCAAACGGCTAGCGGTTTTGTGAAACAGTATCGATAATCCGCTGTTTGACGAAACCGTTAAACAATCCAACTGCGACACATGCATGATAAGATTTTTTTGACATCGAATTTCATTTCCCAGAAAACTATTCACGATTTTTATTGCTATAGGTTTGCCCTAACCTAGTAAAATGGATAGAATTTTTCTAGTGTTGGTCGTGGTCGTAGTGTTCGTGTGTTGGTCGCAGTTCTAACCTAACCTATAGGTTTAGCCTAACCTAGTAAAATGATTGGAACATTCTAAAATTCTAAATTGTATATAATTTCTTAAGATAGAATGTTCAACAACTTATCTAGCCGCATGGATGAATACAAGTCGTTTATTCCATTCCGCGTATTAGGGTTCGCTGTTTTACAAAACCGAGCTGTAATGCCAAACAGCTAGAGGTTTAGTGAATTAGCGGATTATACCATTCAACTGCGACATATATATTATATGTATGAGTTTTGTAAAACGATAGATTTAGTATATATGTATGGATAATATTTTATTTGTTTTATTTGTTTTATAATAATATATGTAATGAAATTGATATCTTCGGTGCATCGGCCAATATGATTAAAAAAATCTTTTATGATTAATAATTTTTTACACAAACATGCAATCCCAATTTAAAGTTTAATTAAAGTTTAATTAAAATTAAGTTTTAAAAAAAACCTTATTTAATTTTGCAATGTAATTTAATTTATGACTTAAATAATTTTATAATTACTGTAATGTAATGTAATTTTCAATTTAAAACGACTGAGAGCTGTTTATCAAATGTGCATGCTGTGTTCGCTCCAAGTAGGTTGGCAACTTATATGCTCTAATTTGTATATGCTTAGATTTGTGTGTTGTTCAGCCAGTTAGCGAACCAAATAAATAAAATAAAAAAAAAATAAAAAAAATCTCCTTTGAAATATTGCACGTCACTGTAACGTAACTAGATTTATTTGTATCCATACTACCGGTTACCTGGAAGAGATTGCTGTGCGATAAGGCCGCCTTTTGTTTGCTAAAATTTATCTCCATTTATTATTTGTGTTGTGTCTCATTTGTTTAATTGTGTGTGTGTAAAATAGTTTTAATAATACACGTGTATTATAAAACAAACTCGATTTAATTATAAAAAAATCTAGGTGCATGGATTTAATAGGAATGTGAACTGGGTCCGAAAAGTATTATATTTAGTCCTTCCGTTAAATTATCCAAGAATAATGGGCCCATATTTTTTTGTTTATACTATCAGTAAATGAAAATTCATAAAGTTACTCGTACAACGCGTCGAAGTTTGGGAGTAAAAATCGAACTTGATCGTGTCATGTGGAATTTAAATGCGCTTTCTTTGTAATTATTAGCTAATCAGAAGAAAAAAAATGTAAGTTTACGGAGGAGCTAAAATATAGACAAAAAGAAGCTCAAAATATTTTTTTAGTCCAAATCCGTATTGTCCATGTTCTAAGTATCGGGAAATTAGTTTCACAAAATACGGAGCATATGTCCCGAGGTGCATGGTGCAGGGCGCAGGCCGGAGTGCGCGACCCCTGTATTGTTCCCAATTTGTTTGTGCACCTTTTGATAATCGATACCGCGGAGCAAATGCGCTTCATTACTGCATAATGTTTTGTTTACCGTGCAAGTACTGTCTTGTGCCATACGGATGGGAATAGTGATTATCATGAATACGCTATTTTGAATCAAGTCAAATCAGATAATTTTTACTTAACGTCAAAAACAAAAAAAATCTATAGGATTTGTATGAAATATCGACTTATGACGTCATAGTTTTATCCGTTTTTCTGCATTAATAAATCTAAAAACACGTTCAAAGTGGATGTGATCAATCACAAGTGGCATTATTTTGTGACGTTTTATTCTATTAACAGTAGGTAACCAAATAATTTATTTTTGACCCACCATAATACCCAATTGACGATGGAAACTAATAAGATAGATATTTTTTAATTGAAGGATATTTCATTATGTTCCCTCCTATTTACTTTACAGTAGCAGCGTTATTTATTGACGGATTTCAATTCAATTTGAGAATCACACTAAGGATTTCATTCTACACAAGATGTTGCAAAAAAAACAAAAGGGGAAAGGAGGGGAAGTTTGCTATAGCGTTATAGCGGACGGATTTCACTAAAATGGCTTTGCTTAGCCAGAAAGTATATTTTTTGGCATATGAATTTGCTATAAGTACCTATCTATAACATTTGAACTGTGCCATCTAGGTGTTATGTTACTTATATTTACTGTTATTTTTCGCACTCCTTCCTTTATGGTTGTCTGTAAAAGATTGCTTCGTTAGTAATTATATTCTTTGCTTCGGCGATAAGGCCGCCTCTTGTACTTTATATTATATTTTGTGCTTTAAATTTTTGTAATTGTAAATGGTATTTGGTGCAATAAAGTTTTTTGTATTGTATTGTATCACGGGACAAAATATTTATCCAATATTGCATGCACGCACCTATCCCGCTGTCAGTGGTCCAGGTGTCGTCATTGTTTCCCACGCATCGCGTGATGAACCGCACTATCCCGTGGGATCAAAATGTGCCATTTCATTTTACGTCCTTAATTATTGATTCTCTCGCAGAGGGGGCCATTCCCACATTGTTTTGAGATTCGCGGCGATTAGAAGTTTTCGGCACTTAAATTAAATGTTATGGTCATTTAGGGCAAGCTCATCATTACTTTTCTGTGTAAGTTGTTCAAAATAGCGGACATTTTGAACAACTTACACAGAAAAGTAATTGCGATGGAATCTAGGTTCCCTCTAAACATTTTTTGGTTGCCAGTCGCAACCACTACGTCCCAAAGGTGGACTGGTAGACAATGCTTAGCATTACGTTGTACCTTTTGTATAATCTTAAGATTTAATAAATATTTAAAAATAAGAGATTAATATGTATATTATGTAATAAGCATCGAAATATAATTTTCTAGAAACCTAACGCTCCTACATTCACCGCTTCGATTCTGTTTCCATTTACGCAAACAAACGAACAATAATTATAACGAAACACTCGAACGCACACATAGACAAAGATGCATGCGATTGGTCGCAACAAGGTACGCGTCGTCGTCGGTCAGGTGGGGCAGTCAACGCAATCAGCGGTGAGATACAACGCGCGGATGGTACCTATTATGCAGTACGCTACGCTAAAATAAATAACCTTGTTTAGGTGTTACTTTTTTTTTAATAACTAATTTTCATGTCTGTATGGCTTCTACACCACTTCACGGCACATGACGGCATTTTTAATGAATCGATTATCGCACAGCAATATTCTCACAACACAAAACAAAAAACAAAAACAACTGACAGGTCTTACCATCTTATCCTAAGATTTCCTCTCTTCCTTTACGCATCAGTTAGAACCCAGTTACTCAGTGTGACCTCGTCTTTCTAGGGGGATAGAGAATTGGGGCAGGATTGTGCCGTGTGGCTGTCCAGCTGTAGGACATATATAGCTAATCTATATATATATATATATATATATATATATATCTATCTTCTATATAAATAAAAATGAATTGTTGTTCGTTAGTCTGCTTAAAACTCGAGAACGACTGAACCGATTTGGCTAATTTTGGTCTTGAAATGTTTGTCGTAGTCCAGGGAAGGTTTAAACGGTGAGAAAATATGGGAAAAGGAACGGGAACGGGCGAAACAAAGTTCGCCGGGTCAGCTAGTATATATATAAATAAAAATGAATTGCTGTTCGTTAGTCTGCTTAAAACTCGAGAATGGCTGAACCGATTTGCCTAATTTTGGTCTTAAAATGTTTGTCGTAGTACAGGGAAGGTTTAAACGGTGAGAAAATATGGGAAAAGGAACGGGAACGGGCGAAAATGTGTAATCTAGGCATTCTAATTAAATGAACACGATGCCTTGCATTCCCCCCCCCCCACCCCCCCCACCCCCATCGTCAGGCTAATTTACAACAATACATGCGTTAATTGAAACGCGAAAAGTGCACACATCTGAGTTCATAGAAGCACGATAGTGTAAACAAGGGGTACTTAGAATTATTTGCGAATCGCGCCATAGCAAATTGAGAGATCACCCCTCTACACATAATGGAGAGGCGGACTGTATTAGAAATCTATTAACACACCCCCGGGTTAGAATTAAATCGCATTATTCGACCGATGAAAAAATGGACTGAGCGAGGTAGGTACTCGTCGTAATTTTATTACGGAAATTTCCGCACTTGATCGACGTCGGGCGATCCAAAAGCTGGCGCGCATTTCGAACAGCGTTTAAGTCATTAAGTATTGCTATTTAACGTGGAGATGCAGTCAGCCTTTTGGAAACTTTGCCCTGTGAGGGCAGCGATTTGGCCTTAATTTTTTATAAAATTTAAAATAAGTTAGTTCTATTTTTTTAATATTTTTAGTTTAGCTTATATTTTTGTTTGTTTAGTTTTTATAATATTGGGTTTGATGTCATTGCTACAGGGGGTTTGGACCATAAGGAAAAAGGGGAGGCCTTCGCCCAGCAGTGGGACACCAATATAGACTAAAAAAATATTAATTTAGTTACATTCGTTTTTTGTAAACGTTGTTAGTATTTTTTACCCATAAATGTAAAAAATAGGGGGTAATTTATTTATCTATTGAATTTAATTGTATTCACCTATTATTAGACTCTCTTCTTCCATGTTAGTCTGGGAGGAAAGAAAAAACGTAAAAGCCAATCGAGGGAATGGGCGGATCTGAATCATGACAATAGGCGATGCGGCTAGGAACCCATCTCAACGCCCACCATTCACTCTAAACTCAACATATTGCTTTACGTCTTGCGGCCTTGGTCCCTGTCTGCCCCATCAGGGATTGAGACGTGATAGTGCACCTATATCTGTATCTTCAGCTGGGTCAACTGATTTTGACATAATAATATACCTTAGAGCATCTATATTTCTCTATCGACCCTTGACTTTGCCACCTGTTTTTCGAGGTAAAATAGTATGTTTTTTCAAAACATTGCAAAAAATATAGTACAGACGATTAATCAGATACCTGTGCCACCGCCCGCGTCGCGCACTACGTGAGGTGGCTCAGGTATCTTAACTTTCCTCTGTACTTCTGGAAAATTCAGGAAATAAATAGTAGGTACATATTTATTTTAGTCATTATTAAATGCGTTTCGTTCTGAAATTCTTAATGCTGCGTTTCGGGTGCGTTCCAGCATCGATCAAATATTACTAAAGTAAGTACATACCTATATTTGATCGATGGTTCCAGCTTCCAGTCACACTTTAAAAAAAAGCGCGACAACTAAATTACCGATAAAAATATATAATATTTTTTGTACTATATTATTTTTCTATAACAATGAACTAAAATATAGCACGATACTATATTATAGGTATAGTACGGGTGTCAAGCCTACCCTTGACATAGGATATTGATATAGGATAGGCGGTTGGTCCCTATTATGCAGCGACACGAGTTGATCTAAGTACGAATTTGGGGTAAATAGGTATATGTTGGGAAAATTGGTATAAAAAGCTTCTGTGAGACATTTAATGAAAATGTATATTGTGAAAGCAACAGAGATCTTATACCTAATTTATTTCCCATTTTCCTATCACCGGAATATTATCATAAAATAGCAACCATTTGATAAAAAAAACCCACTATAGTCGTCGAGTGCTTCCAGATAATCTCTTTTTCAATTAATAAAAAACACCTTATCGAAATGTAATGTAGGATTTACATAGGGATTATCGCGCACGTGCGGCGCTCACCCTTTATATCGAGTGTTGACTCTATTTTTTGTTCATAAACACCTTAAACTATTTACATAACAAAACTGGCCAATATTATTGTCCTGATACTTTTTTATTTAAGAAAAATAATAGACATATTCATTCCCGTGTTTCGGCATGACAATTAAGTCTTCCTAACTTTAAATTTTTGCTACTATATTTGTATAAATAAGCATCATTTTTAAATGATAACATTTATTAAAATTAAAATTGCGCTGTAAAAATGCCTATAAAAATATTACTCGCCCGGCAAATCATTGACTCGACCGGCACGCCCACGGTAGAAGTCGACATGGTGACTGAACTCGGGTTATTTCGCATCGGAGTGCCTTCCACCGACCACAAAAAAGTAGCCGAAGCAATACAACTGCGCGACAACAATCCACAGGAATACCACGGCATGGGCGTCTCCAACGCCGTCAAGAATATCAACACTATCATCGCACCGGAACTGATCAAACAGAATCTTGAAGTGACGATGCAAAAAGAGATAGATCATTTCATGATTGCCTTAGACGGCACCGAGAACAGGTCGAGACTTGGCGCCAATGCCATCATGTGTGTGTCGCTGGTGGTAGCCAAAGCGGGCGCGGCCAAGAAAGGCGTGCCGCTGTACAGACACATCTCCGACATGGCCGGCGTCACCACCATCATCCTGCCCGTGCCGCACTTCACCATTCTCACTGGAGGCGTCCTAGCATCCAACCCATTGCCTTTCCAGGAATACATGATAATGCCAACAGGAGCCTCTTCATTTGCAGAAGCTATGCGCATGGGCACTGAAATATACACCTATTGCAAAAATGTTATTAGATCAAAGTATAATGTGGAGTGTACTTATGTCAGTGATTCTGGCGGATTCTCGATACCTCTTCAGAGCCACCGCGAAGCCTTGCTATTCCTTACGGATGCAATTAAACAGTGCGGCTACGTCGGCAAAGTTGAAATATCAATCAATGCTGCAGCTACTGATCTTTTTAAGGACGGCGGGTACGATCTCGAATTTAAGAATCCTAATTCAAATCCCCAAGAGTATATGTCTTCCGACAAGCTCGCTGAGATATATTTGGACAACATGAAAGAGTTTGGCGTTTGTTCGGTCGAAGACGCGTTCGAATTCGACGACTGGTCGGCGTGGTCCACGCTTACAGCTCGAACACCTAACCAACTTATTGGCAACGACTTGACGCAGACTAACATAAGAAGGGTCGGCCTGGCAGTGGAAAAGAAAGCTGCTAGCACAGTTGCATTGAGATTAAATCAAGCGGGGACGGTCACGGAGATTATAGAAGCATTTAAAATACTGAAAACGAACAACTTTGGAGTGATAGTGATAGACCGCTGGGGGGATACTGAGGATTTATTCCTATCTGATCTCGTGGTAGGGCTGTCTGCCGGGCAGCTAAAGTGCGGCGGGCCCGTCCGCAGCGAGCGAGTCGGCAAGTACAACCAGATCATCCGAATAGAGGAGGAGTTGGGAGCACTCTCCAAGTACGCCGGGAAAAACTACAGAGGTCAAATGCTGTAAACTTTTTTGCTGTGTTGTGATATATTTTTTATTAAAATGGTCTAAATATTAACAGGTTATTGTATTTGCCAAGTTATTTACCTACTTAGATATAAATAAGCCTGGTCAATAACGTAAGTAACGTGGTCCTACGAATTTCTCATACTAGTGGAAGCATGAGGAAGCCCTATTTCTCGTAGTCCTACTCAGACTAAACGCATCATCTTTTCTTTTTTTAGTCTTGACTGCAGGAGCACTACCCTAACAAGTTCGCAGTCCGATGAGACACATGTGCCTCATGGGTGACTTCACTGGTACGTGGTGGCCAGTGTCACATTTACTAAGAGGACGTGTACAAAGAAGATCGCAACTTGCTACGGGACTGTGAACCTGTTAATATAAAAAGGATCAACGGGGTTCCCCCATTTTCATAATAAGCACATTTTAGCTCATCAGTAGATATAAGATATGCACATTTTATAAATAATTATTGCTTACATTTCTCAAGAAATTTAAACGGCAGTAAGTAGTTATCTAATTTAGCCATAATAGAGTCTCGATTGCGTCGCAAATTGCCCCTAAGTGGCCGCGCATACTATATTTTAAGTATCAGCAATTACAGCATAAAGCACGTAGGGCTGGCGAAACTATCGCGCCTGCGGTACAAATGGTACAATATCGGCCTGCGATCAGAATGTTATTCTATTGGGGTGCTGCACCCCTTCGCACGTGTGCGCTGTTACGGCCCTTGCCCTGGGGTCGACCTGTGTGGCTGAATTTTTTATCGCGTTTTATAATCTATTTTTACTATTGATATCGGAGCATCTGAATTCTTAAAACATTGACCCACGTGTCTTTGCAAGTGCTTCTTTTGCAATGATTTGTTATGAAGTGGTGGATTAGGCGTGATCTTACGAAGATTAAAAACTGTTAGTTTAAAATAACGTTACCAATATATACTGAAACTATTTAAGGGTAGATTCAGTCCAAGATACTGAAGTACTTTCCCCAAGCGACATAATATAGCATCGAAAAATTGTAGTCTCGACGAGTAATTAGCGAAATACTAAATAATACAAATTTGAGGTGTCAGGTAATTTTTGACGCTGCTGTTGGTAAAAAAAATGTACCCATACTAAAAATTAGGACTGGGAGTTGTTCTCAAAAACTGTAACGATACTTACTAAAAAAGCGGCCAAGTTCGAGTCGGACTTGCCCATGAAGGGTTCCGTAGCAGCAAGTAACATAATATAAAAGTTCTAAAGGTAAATTGCGGTTTAAGATTTATGACGTATGAAAAAAAACTACTTACTAGATCCGGTTCAAATCAATTTTCGGTGGTAGTTTGCGTGGTAAATCATATATTTTTTAATTTTATCATCCTCTTATTTTAAAAGTTACAGGGGGGTTTACCACTTTGGAAGTGTCTCTCGCGCAAACTATTCAGTTTAGAAAATAAACGGGCAAGTGCGAGTCGGACTCGTACATGAAGGGTTCCGTACCTCCGTACAATGTTTTAAAAAGCTAAAAAAACACGTTTTTTTGTATGACGACCTCCTTTAATTATAATCTTTTTTTTATTTTTAGTATTTGTTGTTATAGCTGCCATAGTAATTTAATACATAATCTGTGAAAATTTCAAGTATCTAGTTAATGCCATTATAAAGATCTAGTTAAAAACGCTGAAAAAAACACGTTTTTTGTATGGCGATCTCTTTAATTTTTTACTTTTGTTTATTTTCAGTATTTGTTGTTATAGCGGCCACAGTAATACATAATCGGTGAAAATTTCAAGTGTCTAGCTATTACGGTTCAAGAAATAGAGCCCTCTGACAGACGTACAGACGGACAGACAGCGGAGTCTCAGTAATAGGGTCCCGTTTGCACCCTTTGGGTACGGAACCCTAAAAATGATATAAGAAACCTCAATATCATTTTTTAAGACAAGTATGGGTTTGATGAAAAAAAATTTTGACGTCGCTAGCTTATCTACATAGAATCCCCTATAACTTCTGAAGTATTAATACACAATTTTTGGAACAACTGCTGGTCCTGAACATACACTATCACGTCTTTATCCCTAACGGGGCAGACAGACCGTTTTGAGTCTTGCGGCTCTAAGGAGACAGAGCCGAAGGCTGTAAGATTAAAAGGCCGCTATTAGCGTGATGTTGGGCGAAAAGTAGAAAAAGGAATCAAAATAATGATGGGTTGCTATATAACCGAATTGCCTAGGAACATGATTCTTATTCCCTTGATCGGCTTCTACGACATGCGAGGGAAGAGAAGAAACTGGTACATTCTAAGTAGGTATTTACTTTTATTTATTTAATATTTATTGCACAATAAATAATCTAACGATTTATGATACAAAAGGTTAGGCTCTCATATCTTATATACCTTATTTTTTATATACCTTTTTTTGGTAAGGTTTTTTTCGTTTTACAAAGAATATTTCAGAGTTAATTAAAAAATAAGTCATATGTTGACTGCCTTATCCTAATGTTTAATACAATTATAATACAAAGTTACAAGGGCTAATGTATTGTAATTCTTGAATACTAGCCGTTTTAGTATAGTTCGCAGGTGATTTGGAGGCAACTTCGCATTTTTTTTCTATTGAGATAATTTTAAGCAATCGTGTTTTTGAGTCATATAATGACTAGAGTCATTCCTGAAGTTTTATTGCATTTATATTTCAAAGTGAGTAAGTACTTATTTCTAATACTGAAGATAAGTTTATTTACGCTCTAAGATCTTTGGGGTAGTAGGTAAGTAGGTATGGGCTCATAATGCTAAGCATGTCTACCAGTTCATATGCGGGATGTAGCAGAAGTACAAATTAAAAACTTATCTCGTAGACCAACACGGAAGAGCAGTATAAACAATCACTACACCACTACAAGTGAACTAGCATGGAGCTTGACAATTTAATTACAGTTTAGCGACACCACCACCACTGATAACTAGCATTTCCCGTCACTATTGTAACACGCCTGCCGCCATTAAAACAGTACTTTAATTATGTAGGAGACACCCTGTTTAGCGGCCACCTGATGGACTGCCGGCTTCGATTGGCGTTTTAGAACGGCGATATCTTACAGACGAGCGATAGTGAATTCAGTGGTTGATTAGCCCTAAGGCCCAGTAGACCCAGGCGTAGGGCGGCCAGATATGAAGCGTGGAAAATCGTGCCAAAAATTTTTTTTATGTTATAGGGCGGCAAACGAACAAGTCGCCCACTTTTGTGGCCACTACGGGCCATAAAGTAAATTCATTAATTATGTATCTAGTCTATAATATATGATGAGTGCTGAGAAAGGAGCAGCACATGGCCTGGGGCCTAGAGCGACTAGGACTGCAAATCCGCTACTGAGTGAATTGCGTCTTGTCGCCGACCAGAGTCACATACTGTATGAGCTGAAGATACTCGTAATAGACAGTTTTACATGGATAGGTACGAGTACTATTAGGTGCCTATGTGTTAATTCAGGTAATAAGCTACATGCCAGACATTTAATTTTCTTTTTAAATATTTATAGTCTTTATTTCACTCTTGCTTGCTTACTAATGCTAACGCGTTATAACGCATTAGTCCGCCACTTCGGAGGTTCTAGGTTCGATCCCAGCCAGTGTAATTTGGTAAATGGCCTTGTTCAAATTGTCCTGGGTCTTGGGTGTTTATATATGTATTTGTAGTAAAGTATTGTATCGTTATAAATTAGTTTTCCATAACACAAGTTTATAAAGTCCCTATGTATTTATTTCATTTCAATCTGTTTAGCCATTTTGTTGCGAAAGCGGAACAAACATCCATATCATTCATTCATTCATACATACAAATTTTCGTATTTATAATTTAGTAAGACAGAAGACCCCCGGAGCGTAGGTAAGTATATTTTATTGCGCACTGAAAATATCTACTGGGTCGATTTTATGTTGCGAATGCCGACTTTTAGTTCTCGCCTCGCAACGTGATTATATCGTCTGTAAACCCTACTTAGCTCTAAGTTTTCCTGTTAACTTTGTTATTATACCTCTATATGACTACTGCCGTGAAATTTTTCACGTGTATACAATCGTTTAGCTAAACGCAAAAAATAAACCGGCCAAGTGCGAGTTAAACTCGCGTGGAGAGGGTTTCGTACAATTGATTAAATTCTTATAGGTTTTCCTGTAATCTACAAGCAATGAACTATATTTTGTATTTTTTCAAAATTTTAGGCTCAGTATTTTCGGAGATCAGGGGGGGAATGGTCAATTTTCGTCTTCTTTCATGAATAAAATCAAAACAATTCATTTTACAATAATAACAAAATATATTTGAAATCCTCATAACGAGCCCTTTCATTTGATATATGACACAGTAAGGGTTGCAATTTTTTTTTTTAATTTCCTAATTTGTCCCCCCAAAAAGGACCCTTATTTTACAAAAATATTTATTTACTTTGCACATATGTGTTTGGGTCATAGGATTACACCATCCTACCAAATTTCACCTGATTCGGTCCAGTAGATTCGGAGCAAATTGGCTGTGACAGACGGACGGACAGACAGACGCACGAGTGATCCTATAAGGGTTCCGTTTTTTCATTTTTTGTACTAAAATTATTCCCACTTTACCTACATGTACCTACTTATGGCAGTTTTGTTTTAGGTAGCAACTGTCAAGCGCACTCGTTATCGTGGTCGCGGCGAGGCGAGCGCCTACCGGGCAGTACCCTGCACGCCAAGATCTGGGTGCCCGAGGACCCGAGGATCTTCGCCAGTTCCAATAACGTGATCGAAAAGGAGGAGTTGAGATAAAGGGATCAACCTTAGCTAGGTATATTAATGTTATTGATCTCATATAATCTTAAATAAAGTTGTAAGTATAAAATATTTAATTGTAGATGGTGGATTATGGTTATTATAGTGTTTCATTAGGAAATAAATAGTCATTACAACGCATACTTAATTGAACTACATTTGTTGTCTTTTAGGGTGGGGTCTCATCTATCAGCACGGAACAGCACTTTCCGATGCTGCTATCCTTTTCTGTCGCTCAGAAGCGTCATTTGCTAGAGCGAGAGATATATAGCATATAAAGCAGCATAGGAAAGTGCTGTTCCATGCGCTCCAACGAGATGAGATCCAACCCTTAATCGGCCCAAAAAACCAACCCATCAGTCCGAATATAAAGTCTAACCAAAAAATAGAAATAAATAATAGAAAATGTTTATTTCTAGGTTTAAAGTTACAATTATATACTTAAGTACATTACATGATAAGGTTACGTGGGTTCACAATTTGCAAAACTGTGCGTGTTTTTGAAAAATCACTGTTATTAAACTGCTACAGTTTATTCCTCAAAAATTTACATAAAAATCTTAAGGTGATGTGGGTTCACAATTTGCAATACCGTGCGTGTTTATGAAAAATCACGCACAGTATTGCAATTTGTGAACCCACGTCGCCTTAAATACAACAAGCGCATATTAAAAGCATGGTTAATAGGTATTGAAAATCATACCATAGGTAGGTATATACTTTTTATAACTTGGAAACCCTTTTGGGTAAAGGCCTCCTTCATAGAGTAGGTACTTAAATACAAAAAATTGGCCTCGCGCCCCCAATACGAATTATACGAAAAACGTTGGCTGCCGTCGACCTGTCGCCGACATGCCGTCGACCTGTCGCCGACATGCCGTCGACCTGTCGCCGATTGCCGCCGACCTGCAGTCAAGCTACCGTCGACCTGCCGTTGACAACGTGACGTTCGTCTTTATAAGCTGTTACTATATGTATTTTGTGAAACCTTATTTGCCGTGAGTATCTATTTATGATGGATCCATAACTATAGGCTTACTCCACTGGCTCGCTTCTACTTTTAGGGTTCTGTACCCAAAGGGTATTGTGCCAACATAACCCTATTACTGAGACTCCGCTGTCTGTCACAGGGCTCTATTCTCTAAAACCATAATACACAACAGCTTGACTGCCTTCTAATGATGACAGCCGGGACCAACGGCTTAACGTGCCTTCTGAAGCACGGAAAGCTCGAGGAAATTTGTATGCCACTTGTGGTCACCCATCTAAGTGCGGACCACGCCCAGTGTCGCTTAACTTGCGCAAGCGCTAGTAATGCGTACTCCAGCAAAGACACCGAGCTCTTTGATCGTCGGTACGGTAGTTTTTTCTTCAGGAAAAGTTCAGTATCTTAAGATAATTCTGTTTCTGTAACCTTAAATATAATATTGACGAGTATGCTTATTTATCGATTAGAAGACAACATGCATGGTATAATAAAATATGGTATTCTCTTCCCGTGACAGCTGTTCACGTGATTAGCCCAAGAATACGTTATTAGTCGGGAGTGTTGCCATTGCCACTGTGTGTATGAATTTGAATTACCCGAGCAAAGTGCATAAATACCTAATTCAATATATTTTATTAAAAACTAAACAAGAGGAATCACAAGATATACGAAATGGATATGTTTCTTATTATTTTATTTTATATTCATTAACTAATTGATTTACTGTAAAGACCGACAGTGGTAACACTTTTCGTAATAGCTCCACACGACGGGTCAACATTGCACAGATTTTTGGTCCATTGCTGCTTTGTATGGAAAACTCACATATGCTTTTGTGAGTTAAACAGTAATGTACAGTGAATTGGCGCAAAGATGGGTCAACGTGTGGAAGAGCCATAATATGCGTGACGTAGTCTTGGGCTTTCGCAGGAAGTTGGTACCATATTTAATTATACCTACGTACCATAACAACATGTAAATTTTATATACCTACCTCTACTTGTACGGTATCGTGCCTAAAGCTCGCCAGCTCTACTGTCGCATTAGCCAGATGTCTTCTTTCCCAAAGGGTGCCGAAGCTCGCGGCGTCCGTCGCCTGTTACCGTTTTATCATTATCTCTAAACCCTATATACGAGTACTTGCGTGTAGGTAGAAATACACTATCATGTCCGTAATGTGCTAAACAAAGCCAAGACCCAAAGGCGACGTAGGTATAACGTGACGTTCTAAGTCCAGGACATTGATGAATTCTTTTATTTGGTAGACATCACACACTCTAGCTAGACACATATTAAACTGTCTACCAAAATGGTCTCCGCTCAACATATGATGCGTGCGTGAGGCGCGAAGCGGGTCTTTCGCGGACGCCATTTAAATATGTACACACAACGTGTCAATGAACTAACGCAAAACCTCTCAGGTGGTACCTCAGCCCATGAAAATGAACAACTTTTGTTCTACATTCCTAAAATTCCAAAAATAAAATTCAGATTTTCATACAAATTGACTCGATCAGCTAATCAGTTTGTATGAAAATTTTTTTTTTTTTTTGGTTTCGTGAAAGTTGTAGAACAGAAGTTCATGGGCTGAGGTACCATCTGAAAGTTTTTGCGTTAGTTCATTAACACGTATAATAATACAATAAAATAAAATATAAAATGTATGAAACGTATAACTTGCGAAGTGGATACTTGGAAGTTAAAGATGTATGATTTAAAGTTATTTTGGAGGTTTTCAACTGTACTGTAACTTCTTTTTCTTCTCGAGTCGAAAGGCTATTTATTAATTTAATTAAATCAAATTTGACCAGTATTTGGCCTGTAACTGATACAACCAAAGACCTTGTAACTACAAGACTAGAAATCAGCGGGAAAATGGCGAACCAAAAATCTGCTGCATTAGTGTGCGTGAATATACATGTGTTGTCCGCCGCACAGGGAGTCTTGACCACCAACTTTTTCTTTTTTTTAAGACTGGATCCGCGCCATAGTCTTAAGTTTTATTGGATAATGGCTTAAACCATGTAGACACTGTCTAGCCTAAAAGTAAACTCCCTCATTCAACTTCCAACTCATTATGATTGTTTCAATGTATGTCATCATCAGATTTTCATCTGATAACTATGGGACCAACTTGCATGAGTAATATCTACCCTTCCAAAAATGTTTTTCTTAATTGGTTCATAATAAATAAATAAAAAAAAACAAAAAAAAAACCTTAACTTTGACGAGTATCTGCCATATGTCCAAAGTTCTTCATCATCTCTTCTCCAAATAATATGGGACCAATTTGGCAGGATTTAAAAGAATCATCAATATTGGTGCACAATTAGCGAAGATATCGCATAACATACATAAAAAAAGACATACGGTTCGAATTAATAACCTCCTCCGTTTTTAAGTCGGTTAAAAAGTAGAAGTTTTTGCCGAACATACATAAAAAAATTCTATCTCCTTTTTCTGAAACACTACTGTATGTAACCTAGTCACAGACTACGTAGAAATATAGGAACGTGTTTCAAGTCCTAAGTTCAAAGCTAACAGCTAATTTATTTTTAAGTGGTCGAAACAGCAATTTGCATGCATATTTCAAATAAAGCTTCAAAAGGTTGTAAGGAAACATAAATGCAGGTTTAACCATTGGATCTAGCAGGCTTTGACTGGTAATCGTTTTTAAGAGAGTAGGGCGGTGCGCGATCAATATGCGGGCTGGACGCGGATTGGCCACAGGTGGGGCTTCCCACGCCGCCTCCCGGAGCCCGAGGATTACCTCGATACAACCTGAGCAAAGCTCAACAACCATTATACTTTTATTTCGGAAAATTAAACATACAATAAAACTGTTTTTATAGGGATTTTTAGGCATCTAAGATGCAGTACTAAAGTACTCAAATTAAATAATGAAATGAGAAATGGTAAAAAATATCACGTAAGCGGGACTTGGAACTCGCGACCTTGGTCTAAATACGACCATGCTCTACACCACTGAGCTATCACGTGTTGTTTTTCGGTATGTCAATTCTAGCTCTACTATTGTCTACGTAGATCTACTGGGAACTAGGCCGTCTTTGTTTTTTTCGTGTGTATTATTTGGAAAATACTGGGATCAGAGTTTCTCAACCTAGAGGCGGTTTTGCACAGCCAGCTTATGATGCCAGTCGGGGACCAACCACAACGACATACGTGCCTTCCAAGGAAGAGCTCGAGATATTTTGTCACTTGTGCTCACTAATCCAACCTACACCCTACGCCGGGGTTGCTTATGATGCGTAAGTGCTAATAATGCAGGTTATACAATTTTTTGTCACATTCGTCATTAGAGCTCATCCCCGTTTGTGGCAAATAGAATGATAATCTCATCAATATGAACAACTTTTTCTATAGGAGCAAATACAAAACCAAAACCAACAGCCTGTGGATGTTTGGCTTACGAGTCGTTAGTATTGATAGCTTAGTGTCGAAACATACTATGCCTTAGTTGCGCGACCGAAATTACGACTAACACTAAGACCATACGTCGCCTGTTTGTCAAAGAAATAAATTGGCCGCGGAACTTGAGCCGCGCAACTTCGGCACAGTGATTTACAGTAAAAAAAAAGGGATTTTAGGTTAATTAATTTTATTTTACAAAATATATGCATTACTAGAACATAACTACTGTATTCTCACTATACTTTACATATCGACATATCAAAAGTTGATCTTTGATCACTGAAATTATCTACAAATATGCTTAGAAGAGAGAATCAGGCCAACAATATTTATCACTTAGCGCGGAGGCTAAGTGATATGTGGCCCGTACCTGAATTTTCCGGGGTCCAGTGCTGCCCCCATTTTAAAAAAAACCATTTCTAAGAAAACGGAGACATCATTTAAAATTTTGCTACTACCAAGCCCTAGATAACCCTTCAAAGTATTTTATGAACTACTTTTTACAGTTTAAAGTGAGAACGTTAAGCTTTACTACGCAAAGCGAAAAAGCCGTTTTTCGCTAATGTGCGTAGTAAAGCTGGAGGGTTATCTAGGGCTTGGTAGTAGCAAAATTTTAAATGATGTCTCCCTTTTCTTTGAAATGATTTATTTTAAATGGGGGCAGCACTGGACCCCGGAAAATTAAGGTTCGGCCTTAATAAATAATAATAATGATAATATTCTGATTTGACTTGTTGGAAGCTAGCGGATCTTAGAAACTGTACATTTTTGAAAATTATCTCATCTGGTTAGAATCAAGAATCAATCAAATATTTATTTAGTAATTAGGCCTTCGCAGGCACTTTTCACACACACGTCAATAATTTAAGTGTACATTACGTGTAATGTTTATTTATATTATTAAAATTATTATTTAAAAAGAAAGTGAAAGCCTTAAAAAACAACGGAGCCAAGCTGACCAGTCCCTACTGGCGGCACCCGTTCACGAGGTGACGCGTGGCGTGGCTAGCTCCAAATACATGTGCGTAATATTAATTAACAGCGAAATTGTTAAAATAACATTAATAATTTACAGTATAGCTAATTATTATTTATGGTTTAAAATAAGTCTCAACTTTTTAGGCTCTAAATTGACCGGTTCACACAGCTGTGATATTTATAGCCATGGAACGGATGTTAACTCTAGCTTTAATTCTTCAAACCACACATATAACTAATCAACCTTAGGCACTACATTATGTCTGCCCTCATTATTACAATACTTTCCTTGTTATGATTTCTAAGTTTATTTATTAGGTCAATATTTTATGATATAAATTACGCCAGTAATATGTAAGTCAATTATATAAAGCGACATGGGATGGTCTCTTAGATTAATAAATTTGACGAAGCGTGTTGTGGTGTTAATTACTAACTGAAAAATTTCACAAATAACGTTGCGAATACATTTTTGTGACCATTTAGACCAAGCATGTTGCGGATTTTTTAATTTATTTTATCAAATTTTGTCCTAATAAATAAACTTTGAATAGCAATTATTTAGTGGTGATTGAAATCTTAGATTTTATTGTTGAGATAATATTAGCTTTTACTCTTTCAATGTTCCTTAGATTTGATTGAGAAAGAATATTTATCGTAAAAGTGTTACTATTGAGTTACATTATATTATCATGATAGAACTTCACGTTAATTTAACTTAGTTACATTACATGCATTACCCGGATCCTACACTTTTTACGGGGGGGGGGGGGGGGGGGGGCAATATATATAAGTTGTCTTGTCCTGTACCTAACTGATTCTCCATGGAACGTTTCTTTGACATTTATTCGCTACAAATGTCAAAATTACGAGTGGTCCAGACCACTCGTTGCAAATCCTTCGCATACGATCAATTCAAAAATGCGCCCGTTTGGAAACACTCGCGCAAACCATTCGTAATGTGAGTCCCTAAATTAAAAATAGCCCTCCAGGTCTGGCAACCATACGTGATGCATGGAAGAATTGCGTTTAACATTAAAGTATAAATGTTTTTGTGCCTTTATCACTAATGTGTACCTATAGGGAATTTATTATGTGTCTCAGGTACCTACGTACTTCATTATGTTATGTTTATTATAAGCAGACAACCCAACTGCCTGCTCAATGTTTATAATACGTATTAATAGAGGAACAATAACTTATTTTGCGTAGAAGCGGTTCGTATTCGCTATTAGCTAAAATAAACTTAAAAGTATTTGATTTATCATACAAGGGGAAACTATATTTTTTACATACCTCCTATAAGTAACTACAACAATCTCTAGGTATAATGATCAATATGCAAAATAAGTTAGTACTTGTTTATTTAATAAAAGTATTGGTCGAAAGTATATAATATAACTAACTAAGTATATACATAAAACGTATGTTAACCGCCTTTTCCCTATTTGAGGCCTAAGCAAACAAGCGTATTTTTCGCGTAAAATGAGTTTGTTCCACACGGCGACAGAATATGAGTTCTGTATATCTATCGAACTTAAATTACGCAACTTAATGTAAGCGACACACGACTCTAAAAATACGCTCGTTTGCCTGGGGCGTGTGCGTGCCCGTTGAGAGAACATATATGAATTTTGTGTCTTGCTTTAATAAATTTTCTGAAAAGATTGAAAATTAAGCCTCTAATTTTTAAAAGAAACCACTCTTAACTTATTATAAAATAATGATGGCCCCTTAATCGTGACTGCCAGATTGCCATTCTTCAAATATAGTTAGAGTTTACAACTGTTGTACATTTCCTGTGTACTGAATAAATAGAACAAGCAAAGAAAGAAAGAAAGAGAAAGTGTTCCCTCAATCGATTACGTACGATTGTATTTTGTAGGGATCCCATTGGATTTTTGCATTTTTGAATGGGTCTAGCTTTAGTAAAATGTCTAAAATAAGATTAACCCCTAGTTAGTAAAATATTAACACTAAAATCAACATTTACTAAAGCCAGACACATTCGGGAACTCAACATTCATATTTGGTCTCCCAATCGGCACGCACACGGCTGGGGCCTTAAGGGTCGGCTTGCTCAAACAGGACCTAAGTTAAGCGATAGTTCCACGCACGAATACTTGCATATCGATCATCATACGAAAAGGCCTCGAACTCGCCTGCGTGATACATACTACAGGAAACTTATTACTTAATCAGCCGCTTCTTTCTTTAGACGGAAATATTTAATCGTTTTTAACATCAGCGGCTTGTAGGCAAACGCCCACGGCAAAAACAAGAGGAATCCTGAGAAGTATAGACTAGAGTACACCTTCAACCACTTCGAGTACACTTTCAAATCGAAAGGTACGAGACTCCACCCCATGAATACAATCGTGTACATTTTGAGCACAAAATAAAGAAGATACTTGAAGCATGTATTCGACCACATGGCTTCATATATCTTAGTTTTCTTGAGGATCGACTCGAATTCCTTTTCCATGAACATAATAATAAATTCGTTAAAGAAAGTGACGTAGTAGCCTGACCTGATGCCATGCCAGATGGCGAGGAACAGAAGCGTGAAGAACTGGCTGAGGTTTCTGTTGCCGAGGAACTTTAGCCGCTTGTAGACGTACTCAGCAGCGAAATAGTTGGTGTTGCAATTGAAGCTGTCAATGTAGTGCTGGAACTTAGTGGCACCCTCGAAGCGCAGCAGCTTGATGTTGTTGCAACCGTCCCACTTGGAGACGGAGCGGTCGTCGGGTGTCTTCTCCACGCCGTTGTATGAAAGCCCGAATCTGATGCACGCCGCTGTGAAAAATAATATTATTGTTAATTATTGATTATCATCATCAGGTCTCTTTTAGTCTCGACTGCAGGAGCACGACCCTCTGTACGGTAGTATTTATACTTGTGGTGGTATACCTATCTATGGTAATAGAGCCATATATTAGCCAGAGCAGTCAGAGGATTTGGCATACACTCTCCACGCTGGCCAGACGGGTTGGAGAGGTCTCATTAATGTTTATAAGCTTTGTTTAGCTCGTGTTGCCTAAGTCGCCTTCTACGACATCCACGGGAAGACTTGGAGTGGTCCATTTATACTCTGCCGGGAACCACACGGCTGAATTATTAATTATACAGCATAACAATGCCCGGAACAATATCGAAATTTAAAATATGTGATGAAAAATTTCGCCTCTCGTGAGATTCGAGACTCACGCCCCTCACATCTGTATCTACGGTGAGTGCACTTCCAATTTTGCTATTCGATTAAAGTGAAGAAGGCTTTATATTAATTGTTGATTTATTGAGACAGCATTGTTTGGAACAATATCTTAATTATACAGGCTGATTTTTTATCCTCCGGCCAAATTTTTGGAGCAAGTTCAGTCCATGATACTGAACTACTTTCTATAAAAAAAGTTATTAAAAATTGATAAGAATTTTTCGTCTTCCCATATCAGCGCTCAGCTCATACAAACGGATTTTGTATGGGATTTGCATAGCTCTTAAATGTAGATAGATATAATCGCGTTGCAATTTTCAAGCTATCTAAAGGCATCTTATGTAGCCTGGCGACCTACGTACGACATATCAATATGATTTAGTAAACTTAAATCGTTCCCATCGTCTTGCAAGTAAAGACAATGAAATATTGTCATACCTTCCAAAACTACTGAAAGTAGAATATTCCATAAAAACCACAGATTAATATATATACCTAAGTTACTTCGAAATAAATCTGAACCCCAGTTTCGTAACAATACAATATTCAAAAACTTCTACAATGACGCATCTACGAATAGGTCTCATAATGATTAAGTGGTATGCAATTTTATTTAAATCATTTGTATTTAAATATGTTAAAAAACATGAAAGTACATTTAAGGAGACACGAATGTCCTACAAATTAACTTGAGTGCAGCATATATATTGATGAACAGTTTTGTAACAAAAATGTCGTTGCTTCCCCTTACGAACGCAATTTCGTAATCGATTAATTGGAACATAAGACCTAAGTAGGCATACTAATTTATAAGCCCTATTGTCTTTTTATTGTTGTAACATTAAAATAAATTACAATTAATTTAAATTGTGTTTACAAACTGTTTTATTGTCGGGTCTTTTTCTATTTTTCCATCGACCCAAACGTTGAGATAAGTACAATATAGGATGAGCTACAATCTAAAATTGAATTGTTCAGACTTATGATATTATTACAGGTGCGGTTGTTGCACGAGCCAAACTATACGGCACATTTCTCATCTGTTATCATTGTACAATTCAGACAGACTCAGTATGACTACGGCTTATAATAACAACTAGAAATCTAAACCTCCAGTTCATCACGTCACGCCACTTCGCACAAAGAACATCATTGGTTCGTGTAACGATAACATATTTTTTAGGAAATTGGCTTTTCAATGAGCAAATTAGTATGTAGGTATGTAAAATGAATAGATGCTAGTCATATTTTACGTAAGTCAAGGACTACATTTAACACATTCGTTGACACTTACGTTTATACATACATGCCAGAAAAATGCTAATTCTGTATTAAGTACCTATTTGAATTTTAGTAAATAGTAGTAAATAGTAAGTAATAAGTTGAATATTGTATCTGAAATTTATTAGCCTTTTCAGATATTCGCCTTTTTGATCTTAGGCTACAATTTTACGTCATTCACACTATTCAACTAGCTAGTACGAGTATAAAATGCCATTCGGGGTCCACATGTTTGTAAAATTAAGGTTCCACTTTTTTAAAACATCGCAAGCAATAAATAAATATTGTATTCTACCACATAAATGACAGTACTTTTATACTGATAATTAAAGCAATTCGTGCAAAATGATTCCCTAACCATTCCAAAATATCAAAAATGCACAACGTTAATACTTATTCAAGTTTTCACTTCTGCCGGCACTCCCGGAGTGCAACCCGTCGTATTTTTTGTATGATAATCTTCAAAACAAAGCTATATGTAAAACTTGCATTCTAGAGCTTGTAGCCTAATCAGGCTAACGACAGAGGGATCGCCGTAGCCACATTCTGGTCAAAGATGATTTGAAATTGAAGCTACAGCGAACCCATTTCGACTCGACAAGAAAACAAAGCTTTAAGTAAAACTTGCATTCTAGAGCTTGTAGCCTCCATAAGCATCACGTAAGCTACAAAAGTTTACAGATATTTCTGTAGAATGTTTCAAAGGTAGACTTTATGTTACCTTCAGTGATCAGCCAGCAAGAGATGTACTTGTAGAGCGCGAAGTGGGCCCACAGCCCGCAGTACATGTGTTTGTAGAAGAAAGAGTTGTCCGAGAATTCGTCGGACAGCATGTACTTCACGTTAAACACGCTCACTGGAATAAAATAAAAAACTTTAGTTAACAGATAAACGTAAAAACACAAGCAATTTATTTATTATTAGCATCTTGTGTTTTAGCTTGTAAGTATTGTATAAAGTTCCACTCAAGGGATGTGGGCTGAGTCCGAAAAATTTTTGGAGCTAGTTCAGTCCATGATACTGAACTTTTGGAGCTAGTTCAGTCCATGATACTAAACTAGTACCCATAAAAACAATTAACGAAAAACTGCGAAATTCAACTCAGCGACAAATCAGCGATCAGCCAAACGGATTTTGTATGAGGACGAATTTTTTGTATAGATCATCATCTTTATTTCTTTTATAGAAAGTAGTTCAGAACCATGAACTGAAGCTGCTTTAAAAATATGGGTGGTGGTTAAAAAGTCGCCCTGTATCGATTCAGTGTATGATTACTTCAAATGTGTCCATTTCATTTTGTTTGACTTTACTATGGTCGGCTGTACAATCTACCTACTGTATAATAGAATAGCGCAGGTATAACCTTCGTTAATATCATAATAGGTATGTATCTTTCCTCACGCGGCTTCGAAACAATCATTATGACCTTTGAACTTACAAATTCTAACAATTGCCAAGCAATGGGTGTAGTCAGAAGTAGTTGGTAAAAAAAATAACTTGCTAAAAGTGAACATACATACGCCTGTTTCCCACAGGGGTAGGCAGAGACTATGGACCTCCACTTGCTACGATCCTGACAGACCTCTTTCGCTTCACCTACACTCATCTACCTCTTCATACATGCCCTTCGGTTACGAGTACTTCTTACCTCTCCCTTTTTCAGAACGTCTGCAATCTAATCGCAGAACGTTCGCCGAGGTCGACCCTGTCCCGCTCTTCCTTTCACACTTGCCTTATAAATATTTTTTGCTAATCTATTTTCATCCATTCTTTCTACATGCCCAAACCATCTTAACATCCCTTGCTCTACTTTTGTCACTACGTCCTCTTTCACTAAAAGTGAACATTTATTTAAAGCCGAACAGAGTCAAAAGAAACTTATGAAAAGGACTTTCGCTTTGGTTTCCTGTTACTTGAACGGAACGGAAAATAATGAATGCTCGATTGATATCTATATCTATATTTGTTTTTTCTTACGCTTAGTAGTTTCAAGGATATAGGTATATAATAAGAAACAAAGTACCTATATCCCTTAAAATCCTTATTACTTAAAAAAATAGACTGTATCAGATATACAGTCTATTTTTCTAGTCTGGGTCAAAAAAACACACACACAACTGGCAAGCTATGTATGACATACGAGTAGATAACTCAAATTAATGTTAGCAGAATGTTGTTTCATCGGCTAGCTTAGAAAATACGCCAACCATTCTGTCATTATCATTACCTAGTGTGCTTACACACCATATCAAATTGCATATTAAGGTGAAGATATAGGCAAATGACCTTGAAGTGGCGCCCTCATTAGAAATAAATTGTTAACTCGTAAATATGGAGATAATTTCCATATTGCTCTACGTCATGCACTAGATAGCCCTTTAAATTATTTTATAAACCACCGTTGAAAGTATTTACATTAGTCCGTCTAGCTTTAAAACTTGCCTCCGCCAAAAGTGGCCACGGCAAGTTTTAAAGCTAGACGGATCACCAATAATAGTTTTAACGGCAGTTCATAAAATAATTTAAAGGGCTATCTAGTGCATGACGTAGAGCAATATGGAAATTATCACCATGTTTACGAGTTAACAATTTATTTCACACTTCAAGGCCATTTGCCTATATCTTCGCCTTAATGATGACATTATGTAATGATGACAAATTCATAATTTTTAAACTAAGGGTTTTCAATGCCTTTGAAAATAAAAACGAATAAATTTTAGAAAATATAGTGATGACGCAAGTCGTCACTTACTTTGTATAATACATATCATTAATACATTTAATAAAACAAAGACAAATTACAAATATTTAGAATACATCTTTCAACATTGAGGCAACATAATATATTCATAGAATAGTTACTGGCAACATTACCTCGCTCGCTGCATCGCATACCTTATACGCTGAGCGAAATAGCTGCCAGATCTACGATCACTAGTTGCATGTCTTTGTAAAAAGTTTGATGAGTAAAAGAACAGTTTGGCCAGCAGAGTTAAGAAAATAATTTGTTTTAAGATTTATGAATAGTACCTACACTACAAGTACAATCTCATTAAGGGATATCATCTTTATGAAGAAAAATATTGACTAGATGCCTACATTTTATTGCTCTAAATAACTGAAAATCGATAACTTACCTCCAACTTGAAATGCGATCAGATAAAGAATGCCCTGGATAAGCCTGCTCATGCCCTGCTGTTCATAATCTTTCGCTTCCGTGTCCAGCGGAAACTTGTCCTCAATGAAGTCCTTGTAGCGACGGAAGGAGAACTGCGGTCCAACCAGGAAGCACGCCGGGAAGAAAACAAATCCAAGCAGCTCAACAAACGTGGGTGGCTCCACCAATGCCGTCTTTTTTGCATTTGAGGAAAGAATCTCGCCCTTTGCTAGCAACTGACCATCCCATAGGTCGAAGGACAAAGCAATCAGCTTCAAAGTTAGCACACAATGCGGCATAGTCCATGTTATGTCGTAGTCTTCGGACTCTGTTACCACATAACCCACAATTATGTATGCTAAGTTGAACACAAAGGACACAGTTGCATTCAACTTGCCAGACTTTATGAACATGGTAGTCAGATATATCACTACTGTTGGTATCAAGTTGTGGTAAAGCTGTATGCCGAAGTTGTAGTATGCCAAATCAAGTCCTGCGGCAATAAAGTAAAAATTTCGGAGATTTTTCTCAGATCTCACATATTTGTGGTACAGTACTCCATATGGGTATCCGAGGATGATGGATATGAGAAGCCGCAGAGCTGGTTCGGAGGTGCCAATGGCAGAAGCAATGTAGGGGACAGGACTGAGTCCTATCCACCCTAGTAGACCAAGCACCGTGCCAAACATTTTCCTTTATCCTGCAAACAAAAAATTACTAATATTAAATAAATAATGTTGGCTTTTGTTGCCTGTCTAATAAAGTTGATAGTATTCTATCATCCTAGGCAGACGGCATTCCGTCTGCTTCAAAATACTGAACGCATTACCAACTTCACTGTCCAATGAGTCACGGACTGACTCATTTTTCGATACTTTTTTGGATGATTCTTTTTTTATGAGCGTAGCACAATAGACTAATAAAAATGAAGTGAACCTGTAGCAAAATCCTTAAACTTTAAGAAACTAAAATAAATAAAATAAAATATTTGGGTTTTTATACAAACTAATTAATTAATCACCATGTGTTTCGTTGTAACAATTTAAACAAAATTTTCTAAATAATGCTTATTGTCTATGCGTTTAGAAAATTCTTCTTTGGTGTAAGCTTTTCTAGACATTTTTAGCAGTTCTATCAAATCTAATGAAATTATAACCTCAATTAGCAATGCAAATCTTAAGCAAATGTATTGTTTTTTATTATTATTATTTGAATAAACTCATCTATTATCATATACGTATATATTTATTTATTTTTTATCTGTTATTCATTTTATTGTCTATAGTTGCTATGCGCACATATAATAGATAGATAGATAAATCGTTTATTTGTGAAAACTGCACATGCACACTCAAGACACAAAAACTAAATGAATGACATTATGTTATTTACATACAGATTTTATAGCAATGCAATGTGTGTATGACTGCAGCAGCAAAAAAAGGTCGAAGGCTCAGCGAAAATATTGTTCAAGGAGCAATGCGCTGATTTTCAGCTATAACCTTAGGTAGGTGCAAGTGTGATCATTTGTAAAGATTGTTAGATATACGTGTTAGAGGTAGGTTACACCATCATTCTGGCATCAGTCAAGTCCATCAGTCTGGAATGACGTGACTGACGCCAGAATGATGGATGTTATTCACGGTTACACTGTCAATCCAGAATGACAGCAGACTGATACAAAGTACGCGTACGGCAAAGAGCTAAAATGAACTTTATTTACATTGGTGTATGGTGTGTAGTAAAGTAACTAAAGTACGGTGACTGACGCGAGAATGGGTTACGCGATTAGTCTCCCCTCATCAGTCTTTCATCATTCAAATCAATTTAAATTTTTATCAGTCAGAACCATCAGTCTGTCATTCAGCGGGTTATACTATCATTCTCCGATCATTCTGATCACACTGATGGAATTGACTGATGCCAGAATGATCGTGTAACCTTGCTCTTAAATACAATAAAATAAACAAACTACTGGACAATAGATACACAATAGATAAATATAACTACTTAAGGCCATACCTGAATTTTCCGGGGTCCAGTGTCATTTTAAATAAATCATTTCAAAAGAAATGGAGACATCATTTAAAATTTTGTTTCTACCAAGCCCTAGCTAACCCTTCAAGTTTAAAGTGAGAAGTAGTCAGAACATTAAGCTTTTTACGCACATTTGCGAAAAACGGCCACTTTCGGCAAATGTGCATAGTACAGCTTAACATTCTCACTTTAAACTGTAAACAGTAGTTCATAAAATAGTTTGAAGGGTTATCTAGGGCTTGGTAGAAACAAAATTTTAAATGATATCTGTTTCCTTTGAAATGATTTATTTAAAATGGGGGCTGCATTGGACCCCAAAAAATTCAGGTACAGCCTTAACACAAAAATATAAAAATTATAATATGGGATCGCGCATTGTGAAAATTAAGTGTACCACTGATAGTACACAACAGATTTGTGTCCGGGTAAGTTGTTAAATTTATATATCTATCTTTAATTTAAGAACTACGTTCTTGTCGGTAGAGTATTTATTATTATTTATTCAATAGAAACATTATAATGTTATATGACTCATTGGACTTAAGCCTAGTTCGGACTACTTTAGTAATTTAGTATAGTGACAAGTGATTTAGTAGCTAAACTACTCGCTGCTGCCCTAAAATCGTTCGCACTACTCGCCACTTGACTAAAATACTTGCCTAGTCTGAACAAGCCTTTAGAAGAACCTTTTTTATCCCACGCCCATGAGTCATATGTGAGTGTAAGCTTTCAATATTTCAATTATATGGGGCCTCCGTGGCCCGGGGGCCCCGTATAATTGATATGGCTGATACGGCGGTAGCTACGCCCCTGGATAAATAACTTGAATATTGGAACAACAAGTGATGTGCCCTCTGTCATGGGAGAAAGACATGTTATATATTGACATGTGGGTAGCTGAGAAGATATGCGGGTGGGTACCCGCACCCAGTTCGGTTCTACAACGGAAGCCAGCTTACGTAACACAGTCAATCAATCAATTGAGCTTCTCTGTGAAGAAAAAGTCCATTATCCTTGGCATCATACATTAAATTTCCTCAAATCATGTGTACAAATTATACATTTTGTTTAATGACTTGAAGGCTAAGTGTATAATTGTGGTACAAATAAAAATATCAGTAACTTGTATGAGAACATGCTGATATTAAGTATTTGTTCACATTGATATAAATCGAGGGAAATATAGCAACATACCTACAATACAATACAATACCCTTTATTGCACAAAAGTAAAAAACTACCTATATTAGATAGATAAATGTCCATTTTATTCATCAAAGCAGATTACTTAATCAAAAGTAAATAGCAGACCCAGAACAGATTAGCTCACTGTATAACTTGTATAAATACGAGAAAAATAACGTGCAGTCGGTCTTCTGTGACTGTGAGAAAACATACTTTTATATGATCGTGCAGTTGAAATGATGTGGGGATTATTTGTGTACGTACCTAAATTAAATCAACACGGAGCAAAAATTTCAGCGCGCAGGTCAACCGCAGTTACAAATTATATAGTAGACGTAGCCGGTAGACCACAACCTCAACCCATGAACCCACTTTTATATTAAAATTATTTAGTAGTTTAAAGTGCCTCTAAAGCGTAGGTAGACGAGGTCCACAAGACGAGGTCGGAGGTAGGCAGACGTCTTCGCACAAACTATATGTATATAGGGATCACAGTCTACGGCACAGACCACAGAATAATTTAGTTACTCCTTTTCGGAGAAGAATAACAACCACATACAATGAAAGTGTAGACAAAATGCAGATGACATTCTTTTTTTTTTATATTTCATTGGTCGGTAAAAATATCCCACGCATGGAGATTGGTTCCCAAGAATTAAATAAACCAATGAGAACGGCACTTTTGTCGTCGCAGTAGGTAGGTAGGTATTATACCTATATATTTCGTGGTAGTAGGTTAATTTATTATTAGACATAGTAGGTACCTAACATAAGAAATAAAACAAATAAGAATTACTGTCAAGGATTTATTAATAAAATGTACAAATAATTTAAAACACTATAGACTAATCATTATATGACCGGCGGCAATAGCGGTTCTTTTTTCCCCTGGCTTCAAAACACGGAACAGTTTGATGAACTTTGATGCCATCTTCTATAGCCGCACTTAAAATCATTGCTGCCTGTTTTCTTTATCTGACATTATTTATGGCACTAATTAGGAGTATTGTCTCACTAACTAAGCGTCACACACAGGCTCATAGGAATATTTTTCTCGGAACTTCCAAAAAACGGAAGAACAGCTGTTCAACAACGTTCGCTGACAATTAATATCTCATCAGCACAGTTTGCAACGAACGCAACACAGCAAATTTAAAGTCGGAGTAATTTCTTAATGGAACGAAAACTCAACTCGACGAAAAACACACGACAAAGTCCAAAACTCCGGTTCATTGTGAAAAAGTCGCCATTTTGGGTTTACATTGATTAGTGTTGCCAGTACTAATGAAAAAATGTTACTACGACATTTGTTCTATCTGCTGCAATAGTAGTAAGTATAACTTGTATACATCCACACTGGTTTTATCCCTCGTAGGTAGTTTTCGAAGGCCCGTACTAACTTGACCAGGGCTGGCACAGACAGACCATGGATCAAGATCTGGGGGCACGGCAGTGCCCCCGCCAAGTCAAGCGCGAAGCAAACACTGCCGTACCATCCTTTACTGGAACCAATTCGCCACATTTTCAGGCCCCTATTTGACAACCTCTGGATAAGACCAGAACGCAGAAATTGTCGTCATCCAGTAAGCTATAATTACATACTTAAAATCCAAAATTTCAAGTCTGTAGGTCATTTAGTTCCGAAGTTAAGCGAAAGCAAAGTTTCGCATTTATGAAACTCACTCACTTACTCATGATCATCAAAATAGAACTAATACTTCCCATAAACTCAGAGAGCTGAAGTTTGGTACAGAGTTAGGGTTTAATGGCCACATAAACGGAAATCTATAAAAACTAGGATAATCAAAGATCTGGAGTACTGGTGACCCTGATTAGAAAACACACGAGCCCAACCAATTACGCCGACGTTTCTACAAAAAGAAGTGAAATCCCACCAAAAATATTCTGTAAAAAACTAGCCAAGTCTCTATGGAGCTGCTTGTTTATCTCTAAAAAGTAATGAAATCTAGACAAAGTCGTGCCAAGTCTAAGGTTCCTTACTGCGATTTCTTTATTATTATAGTTAATATTGTGTGACTTGGCCGTTGAACATTCTTTATACGTTAGTGGGTACAAGTCAATTTTGTTTACATAACCTACAATTGACTGTTATTGAATCAACGTTTTCCAAGTGGCAAATTTTCCATCGTCCATTGACGATGGAAAACCGCTACCCATTGGTAGCGGTTCTGGCGACAGATTGGTGCAATGGTGTCATGGAGCACCTGGTTTTGTACCCTTCAACGGCCAAGTCACACAACATTAAGGACCGTATGCACAAAGCCATGTGCTCGGATTTGGCTCCGAAATATGCAAAATTTTCCCGCTAGGGGGATAAAAATGTCAAGATGAAGTAACATAGAGTTAATAATGTGTAAACGGGACAATAGATGTAGGTAATCATAAATTGTAACGTAGAATTAGTATACAGCTTACTTTTTTCTTTTCGTCAAGACTTCCAGTCCGCGATACTTATTAAAATTTTCAAATCAATCAAATCAAAGAATTATTTTGTTTGAATTATTATTTCTGAATTAAGGCCTTGGCAGACGTCATTATAATGTACTTAACACTTTAGTAGACAGGCTATTAGTAGAAAAAGTAAAGTCGAAAATACAGTAGTGTGCGTGAATGCAAGACGTTTATTTAAAAAGCGAGTTTAAATATATGTGAAATTCATATAGCACTTTTTAAAAAATCCAAGTTATAGTTATTCGAATCTTGCGTAAAATTTATAACTTTTTCAATTTATTAGTCGACCGTGGCGATTCCTTAACACGCTAGTCCATCACTCGGAGGTACTGGGTTCGATTCCCAGCCAGGGCAAGTTGATAAATGGCCTTTTTTAATATGTCCTGCTTCTTGGGTGTTTATTTTATCCCAAAAACATAAACGTGAAAATGCCAAGTTCAAATTTCGACAAAACAATTGAAATTTAAATAGCTGCCAAGTTATGTAGGTAGAGAAAACTGAAATTTATTCATAAGAATCTCAACATTTGACTTGGACAACATTAAGATTGAAAGCACGGTCACCCATCTTAACTGTGACCAAGCTAGAAGTTGCTTAACCTGTAAAAGCACGGTCATTCATCCATCAATTTTTGAATTTATCGTATGCGAAGTGGAGCGAAATATTTGCACAAGTGGTTTTGATTACTCATATTTTGAAATTTGTTAAAGCGCAAATGACAAAGAACCCTTAGAATAGAGAATCTGTTTCATTTCACGCAGCTTTTTAGGGTTCCGTAGTAAACAAGAAACCCTTATAGTTTCGTCATGTCTGTCTGTCTGTCTGTCCCCAGTTTTACTCATAGACTATTATTACTAGAAAGCTGTAATTGGGCATGGGCATGGATATGTAGTAATAAAAACATGAAAAAAAAATGTGTGGTGTGAGAGTTGTGAGACGTCGTTGAGTAGGTCTTTCAAAAATCTTGTAAGATTATTAACACCCTTTTTTGTTTTAGCAATCCGTTTGTGAAATATTTGGTTTTTGATTGTAAATTTTTGTAAGAATCATGTGTCTCCCCTCTCTGTCAGTTAAACGGTTGTATATAGACACTTAAAAAAATTCACGGCAGTAGTATATAACGTCTCCCTGTACTAAAACTAATTTAAGGTGGATTCAGTTCATGATACTGAACAACTTTTCCTAAGGAACACATAATTAAATATGAAAAGAAAATGTTTGCTTTCCATTCGACCTCCGTGGCGAAATTGTTATCACGCTAGACCACTAATCCGGAGGTTCTGGGTTCGAGCCCCAGCCAGGGCAAGTTAGAAAATGGTCTTTTTCAAATTGTCCTGGGTCTTGGGTGTTTATCTATGTATGTACGAGTATTTATCATAAAATATAGTATCATTGAGTTAGTATCCCATAATACAAGTTTAAAACTTACTTTGGGGCTAGCTTAATTAGTGTGATTTGTCCTTACATATTCCATACATATATTACATAAATATTACATTTTGCCAAATCTTGTGTGTAAGAGATCAGAAATAATTTTTGTATTTCGTTTGTTCCTTGGTGAAAATTGTTCAGTATCATGGACTGAATTCAGACCTAAAGTTAGGCAGTTTTTAGTTACATAAAATAAGTAGGTACTGACTACGGAACCCTACACTGCACGTAGCCCGTCACGGCACGGTAAGTTGAAATTTTAGGGAACCATAGACAAATTTATGATCGCTGACAGGACGTTCTCAAAAATACAATCAAATAGTATTTTACGCGAGCGGTGACTTGGAAAACTACACGTTTTGTGTTTCACTGACAGAAAATGTACACATTTGAATTTATTTTTGTGAAACAATACGTTTAGCGACCATCTGCAATCGTAACACCTTTCACTTCTATTCACCTTATTATGTAAGTACGGAGGATAAAAAAGGATTGCACGTTGAACAGATCAACAGTCTTGGCTTAGCAGCTGTATGTGCTCAATCAATGACTTGACTGTTTGATTTTGTACAATATTTTTAACGAATCAACAAAGAGCACGAAAAAAAAATTTTTTTCCTGAAAACAGCTAAAAAAATAGGTTGATTAATGAAGCAGTAATTAGCATTATTGCACCCTTTTATTTTTTATCTTCTAATAGGTTTTTCTGTAATCTATAGGTAAAGATCTATTAACTGTATATTTTTCAAAAGTTTGGGTTCAGTGGTTTCGGAGATAAGGGTATTTTTATTATTTATTTTCAAAAATAACTTCAAAAACACCAACTTAAAAATATAGAAAAATATATTTAATATTATCATAAAATGCTCATTCATTTGATATTTTACGCGATATAGTTCACAAAACCCTTTTTTTAATGTCTCGTATCTCCCATAAGTGGCCCCATTTTTGACGTGACAACGTCTTAAATTAGGTTGCGGCTGGGAGTCACTTATGAAAAAGTGTAACGCTCGGTAACGTTACGATGAGTCACCGAACGAGAGAGAGGCCCGCCGAATGCCTTGCGTCTCTCTCCCACTCAACTATGATCGGTCTGCCGCGCGCGTTGTCACGTAAAATCTTCGCCCGTAAAACCGACTTTACAGGCAACCATTTTTTTTTTATTTATTAATTTACCTACATTTTACTTCCGTCTTTGGGTCACAAATTTACATTATGTGCACCACATTTCAACTGAATCGGTCCAGTAGTTTAGTAGGGGGGGGGGGGGGGTCAATTTTCGCAAATATATATTTTTAAAATTGTCATAAAAAGTTCTTTCATTTGATATGTCACACGATTTTGTTATCAACACTTTTCTTTAATATCTAATTTACCCACCATAAGTGGCCCCCTTTTTAAATTTCATTTATTTACGTTATACGTCTATCTTTGGGTCACTAAGTTACATAAGTGTAGGTACTAAACCTCAACTAAATCATTCTAATAGTTTCGTAGCAAATTGGCTGTGACTTACGGACAGACAGACAAGCAAAACCCTAAAAACAGTAAAAACACCAACAAAATCGGTTCCTATACAAATTTCCCGGGCGGCTGCACACTTTTGTATGAAAATGCAGATTTTTTTTGTTTTTTGACTGTTATTTCAATATCATTATACTATACTAGCAGTCCACCCCGGCTTTACCCTTGATACACACAAAGCCTATGTCACTCGGGGATAGTGTACCTTTCCAACGGTGAAAGTTTTTTTTAAATCGGTCCAGTAGTTTCGGAGCCATGTAATGCAAACAAACAAACAACCAAATCTTTCCTCTTTATAATATTAGTATAGATAAACAGCCTACTATAGCCTGCCTGCCTAGCCAAGTATAGATCTAGTATAGCCTGTGGTTCGATATATTACGCATAATGTCAATTCGTATTTTGATATATATTCATAGGGAAAAGTTGTTCAAAATTTCAGACTGAATCACCCCTCAAAATAATTGTAAAACCCTAATTACACAGCACCTTTAATTACAAAAACAGTTAATATGATTCCGCGACCCAAGAAAGTTCCAATCCGATTTTCACCCTAATCGCCAATTAAAAAATATAGGTAATAAATCAAACCAAATAATTTTTTTCATTGACTTAATTTTCAATAAAATTTAAAAAAAAAATGTGCGATGCAGTATCTGCGATAGCATTACATCTTTACTTGAACGTCAACAAAATGTCAAAACTGTACCATAGTGTAGCAAAAGTATGACATAATTTGGCAGTTTGTACATAGTTTTTTATTGAAATATTTTAGACTGTAATGCAATTTTACGTAATTTGATAATGGATTTTTTTGAAAAATTCGACACGGCCTCCTTCCTGAACGCCCGGCGGGCAACTGAATTTGTATGGAAGAAACATGTCCGCCATTTCAGAGAATTCTGTCAAAAACGTTGCAAAACATCCAATTTTTAAATTTTTTTTTAAATTATTGCGTGATTGCATTGTAAGCAAATATTAAGAATAATGTTTCAAAATAGCCTTTATTTTTATAAAATATATGCAATCCCTTGTTAGAATATTTCTTTACGCAGAAAAACAAGTCAGTTTGTAGCAAGATTTTCTAAAATATTTCTCTCAGGTTTCTTTACAATTATCTTACTTTTTCTGAATGAAAATAAAAAAAATACGGTTTTCGTCTACTGGCTAGTCTATTCACCTATAACTAGGTATGTAATTTTCTTAGTGGTCTTTTCTACTTAAGCCATAACTATTGCCCGCGCAAAGTGCGTTTTGCATGTTTTTGGGTAAATTCAATGCTTGTTTTTAGGAAAACTACAAAATATTTTAAAAAATCCTTTTTTTCGTCTACTGTCCCAACTCTTCCTCTATCTATGTGTATACATTATTTGACTTAAATCAAACGCTTTCTGTACAAACTTGTTGCCCGCGCAAACCCAGTTTACATGGTGCCCACCCTTAACTATAATAATAAAGAAATCGCAGTAAGGAACCTTAGACTTGGCACGACTTTGTCTAGATTTCATTACTTTTTAGAGATAAACAAGCAGCTCCATAGAGACTTGGCTAGTTTTTTACAGAATATTTTTGGTGGGATATAGGTATACAGATCTGTGGTCTACGGTCTAAAATTTGTGGTCTATAGTCCGTTCTCTGACATTTGGAGGGTCGCCTGTTTTTTTAAATTTTTTTTTTAAATAATTTTACGGCTCTGGATACGAGTCCTGTAGAGCCTATGTTTAATTTTGTTCTTTATTCCTAACCTAACCTAATATCCTAACAAGTTACAATCAAAGGGTGGTGTAGGCCTTTAACTGCTTCAAGGGAGCTTCTGGCGACAAATCTATACGAGTCCACTGGTTTTCATAGAGAGTTTCATTGATAGGATAATTTTCTATCCAGTTCAAAGATGATACGGCTGATCTACAACTACCAGGAGACGCCTCTATGCCGGCATCTCTTAATAAAGTTTTTACCCAACCTCCTATAAAAGCTGGAGAAGCTGGACGATAAGGAGCCTTAGTTGTAATAAATAAATTTGTTGTTGAACCTCTTATACCTAGAGATTTGACCCAGTAAACAGGATTGATGTTTTGATCCGGGGCAGCTAATAATGTCCAATTTGATTGCTGGTATGAAGATGAATCAGTTTTTGAACCAAATGAAGGATATAAAGTAATGGAATCAGTGCTTACTATGAAATGAGCGGGATCACAATGTAATAATGATAAATCATGTATTCTGCGTCCAGATACTAGCAACAAAATTGTGGCAATCCGTCTCCAAGTCTTGAAATTTCAAATAAGCTATTAGAAGGGCTAGAAGTCTTCAAGTGTCTGATAACTAGCCTTGCATCCCAAATAGGGACTCTAGGAGGTATTGGTTTAGCTATGGAAATCGCTTTCAGAATGTGCTTTACGATATTGCTACTAGAAATTTGAACGGTTTTTTCCACTTCGGTCAGTGCCGGTTTTAGCTCTACCAGCGCCCCGGGTGACATAACCCCCCCCCCCCCCAAACTGCAATTCACTCAGACTTAGGCTTTAATCTCATAGGATTTATTTCTGCCGACAGGGGGGGGAATGAAGGGAGGAAGGGGGTGCATACAAATAGGAGTTGCCGCCATTAACCAGCCGCTGTTTATATATTTATCATTACCTGTGACCCCCCCTTTCCCAAAAACGCCCCCTGTCGCCCCTTTGTACCTGGCGCCCTGGGTGGTCGCCCAACCGCGCCCTACCCTAACGCCGCTACTGACTTCGGTGTTATCATTATGAAGTATGCTGTGTTGAGGCGTTGAAGAACTCGTGGGATTAGACCCGGTGGAGGAAAGATCGAAGCAAGTTGGTAACGCCAAGATCTGCTGAAAGCGTTGTGACAGTAGGCGTTCGAGTCTGACAAGTCGAGCGTAACATAGTTTGGCACAACGTGAGCTGTTTCTAACGCAAACAGGTCGACGTCTGGTTTCCCCAACGATTGAATATTTTTGACGTCGCTACGACTAGTAGGTGCCACTCGGAGCCGGCGCGATTGCGCGAGAGATGATCGGCTTCCGTATTGTACATTCCCGGAAGGTGGTGAGGGATAAGTACAACGTTGAGGTTGTCCGCCAGAGTCAGTAGTTCTTTTGTTAATCTCAGCAACAGAGGCGACCTTGTCCTCTCCTCGTTCTTGATGTAGGAAATTACTGTATTGTTGTCGCTCTGTAGAATCACTGTGGAGTTCTTTAAAACTGGAGCTTTCTTTTTGAGGGCTGCAATCACTGCGTACCTACATTTCTTTGGCGTTGCAGTGCCAAGTCTGTTGAATATTGCTCCAAGATCCTTGGACTTTCCTGTTGTTCACAACAGCTCCCCATTTTACATCTGAAGCATCCGTGATCATGTAGTTTGTGCGCGATGAGATTGGATGTATTGCAGTGTTCTGATTGACGTTCTCTAGCCACCACTTGAGTTCGATTCGTACTTCTTCTGGCAATTGAATAGCCTTGCGTGGGGACATACGCAGAAGATTGCTGTGGCGTTGCAGTGGACGGCAATGCAACCTTCCCCGGTGGGTGATGAAGGTTGCAAAGTTGAGAAGCCCTAAAAGGCGTTGGGCCTGCTTGAGAGTCCAACTGCCAGTTGCAAGGCGAGTCCAAATACTCTGGCGGATCTTGTAAATTTTGTCTGGAGGCAAAGCTTTCGAATTTGATAGTGTGTTCCAGCTGATGCCTAAGTACTCGATTGATTGTACTGGTTTTATGATCGACTTCTCTATATTGACGCACCATCCCAGACTGGCAAGAAAATTTACCGCAATATGTTCCTGTGTCTGAAGCACATGTTGATCCTGATGAGCAATGCAATAGTCGTCCAAATAGACCACGATCCGCATACCTTTGGCTCGTAATATTTCGGCCGTCCAATTCGTGGTCGATGCAATCATTCTTGGTGCTGTGGCTAGGCCAAATGGCAAGCAAGTCATCTGTAGTAAGCAACCGTTGTAACTGATGCGAATGAAACGTCGGTGGTGTTTTGCTATTGGTAAATGGTAGTAGGCCTAACTGATATCCAGTTTTACCATCCAATCGCGCTGAAGGAAGTTTGACATTTGGCGATGATGGAAAAGATAAAAATGTTTGGTGTTCATGTATTGATTTAATGTTTTTAAATTGAAAATCACTCGACTTTTCCCGTTGCTTTTGGTTATCAGGAATAGTGGAGATATGAACGATGGGGTCAATGGCGCAGGTTCTAGGACACCATTTCGAATCATGATTTGTATTTCTTTTGACATCTCGTGAGAAACTGGAGTTTTGAATTTTGTCATTACCTCTACAGTAGGTAATATCAAGGGTGGTGTCTGATTGAATGGAATTCAAGCGCCTGATATCATTTTTGGAATAAATTTGGGTGGATCGTAGGGAATCCAGGCTTTTTGATAAAGTTGCAGACAGCCCCCTGAAAAGTTAACTGAGTCATTTTTGTCTTTTATTTGTTTTATGGGATCCCTTTGTATTTCGGCCCCCTTTTTTTTTGTCCTCACGTATATATTTGTCCTTTAATGGCTTTAAAAGTGATCGACGGCGTAGTTCTAACACTTCTGAACGTTTTCCACAAATGATTTGTAGAATGTCATGAAATACTGTCTTATAATTAGAATCTTTTCCAAATAATTCAGTTAACTCATCATAAAGACAGTTCGGAGTCAAATTTAAATTAGGATTTGACGACCAATCAATAAGAGCTTGTAAAGCAGAGTTGACACATTCATTCTGTCCTAAAAACGCGTTACATAATGCTGCAAAGCTACGTTCCATTTGATACCAACGAATAGGAGCGAAGGGGTCTTCTAAACGACGTAACTCTTCATTTACTTTCAATTCCGTAAATGCCGGGTAAGCAGCGTATTTATTTTGAATATCAGTATAACGGATAGCATTCCAATCGGAGGAGTCAAATCTTTTCATAGCACATATTTTTTGAACACGTTCAGGAATAGCCTTAGCCACAACCGGTTCTTTGATTGAAACAGTTAGGTCGGTAATCGTGTCTACTTTGAAAGACTGTACTGGCTCAGCCGGTGAGCGTAAAAACAGTTCATCCTCTACTCCCTCTATCACCGAAGTTGCAAACATAGGCGATCGTTTCGGCGCAGTACCCACTGTGGCAGATGTTGTCGAAAAGGGTATCGCAGGCTGACTTGTGGGCACCGCACCATTAATAGGTAAAGAGGACTGTGTCAAATCTGGCTTCTAGCTCCTGCGAGGAACAACGCCTCCGCTTGGTCACCGAAGGCTCTGACGAATCTGCACTGCTGCTGGAATCACTCGACGATCTCGAAGATTTCGATCGAGATCTTTTTCTCGAGGGCACGTGTTCTGCCATCTTTCGTAAAAAAGACCACTAATCTCACTAAACTCACTATAAACACGCGGAAAACTAGCTATTTTCAGATGAATTACTCAAAAACAACTCAAGGAAGTAATTTTTTCTATTTTAATCTCGAAAATGATATCTTATTAGAATTTAATTGCGGCACACAAAAGTTGGCATGAAAAACGACGCAACAATGAAGAAAAACATGGCGGCTTGTATGACGTGGGGAAGCTTCACTCTTTAGATACGAGATCGCGCGCCAGTCGAGGGACACGTGACAGGAAACTAGCGACATCAAGCGGCAAGCGGTGGCGGTTTTTTAACAAAGCATATATTTTTAGAATCTGCATGAATGCGGCTTTTTAGATATATTTCTAAAGCAGATATTGGTACATGTTTAAAGTTTACAGTCTAGTGACGCGCGTGTAGTAAGCGAACCTTCGATAGCTAGATAAAGAAAACACAGACAGCAAAGTATCAGCAAGAAGGGGGGATGTAGGAATGACGTGGCCTTACCTCTTGGATCTTCGGTCAGCAATTTCTGGAGGCCTCTAGAACTATCCGCCACGTGGATTCACAGTTTTCAGTTCACACCCACTTGAGCACACTAACTGCTAATGTTTCTTTATGTTAATCAACATAAAGAAACATTAGCAGTTAGACAATCGTCTACACACTAAATTCACCACTTTGAAACAGTGGGACTGATACGGCTTATGAACAACGGTTGTTCACATCACCAGCAAAAAGCGGGCAAGAAGCTAGGACAGCTCTTGGCGGTACGGCGGTTGTATGAAGACTATTCTTTGTGATTCGCGGGCACGGTCGGGCGATGGTTTTTAAGGCAAAAAGAATTATGCATATACCTTGCTTATTTAACAAGTAATTTAAATAGCCGATAGGTGGCTGCACTATTTCCTCCCCCCTTTAAAGGGTCACCTTTAAAAAACATTCATAATGCGAAATTAACAAAAAAAAACAGCGGTACGCGAAACAGCGAAAATTATATACTTAAGCGGTAATTAAACTAAAGCTAATTATACTAAACTAAAGTTAATTATACAAAACTATAAAAATAAGGGAGGCGAATTATTGTCTATAATGATTACAACCGTACCAGGTACAATGAGCACGGATGGAGTGTTCCACTTCTCTCGAGTCTGTAGGTTATGTCAATACTCTACTCTCCATCTCCTCCAGAAGGACTGCACTAGCTTGTCAAGTAGCGAATGTCTCTGAAGCAAGCTGAGATTATCAGCATTGACTTCAGGCGCGGGTAACGAATGTAAAGGAGCGGTATGCAAAAAATTACTAGGAGTCAGAGCACGATTGCTCTGACCCGATTCCCGCTGAACCGATGTTCAGTAGGATCGGCGCTTAGCACGGTGAGAGGTCGAGAATTCAGCAGACACTCGATCTGAACGAGCACCGTCACAAGCTCTTCATAAGAAAGAAACTGTTGGCCGATAACCTTGAGTAGGTGCCTTTTGACAATCTTCACCGTGCTTTTCCAGCAGCCCCCAAAATGGCTGGCCGTAGCACATTTAAATTTCTCAATTCGACGCTCTGTTAGCTCCTGTTCGAAACGACAGCGGTATTCATTACTATCTAAAAAATTATACAAATCGCGTAAATAAGAGTTCGCGCCGACAAAATTAGTTCCCCTGTCAGAATGCATTATCTGTACAGGGCCCCGGCGAGACAAGAAGCGCTTTAGCGCGGCTAGAAAACTAGCGTTACTCAGGTCAGTAGCAACCTCGAGATGAAATGCGCGTGTTGTAAGACACGTAAAAACGCAAATGTAAGCGAAAGTTCAAAGCTGTCGCTCCTCGACGTCTCATCGGGGTTTACGCGATAGGACCGGCGTAATCGCAACCTGTACGCGAAAATGGCTTGATGACTTGCCTGGTACGACAGTCAGGCAAGTCCGCCATGAACGGGAAGGTCGGACGCGGACGAGCGCGGAAGCACACATTGCACTGGTGTACTATCTTTCGCACAAGGCGGCGAGCGGATAAAACCCAATACTTCTGACGAAGCAATGACATAAGCAACTCAGGCCCAGTATGCAAATGCTTTTTATGATAATATTCAATGATTAAATTAACCACGTGATCTTCACGAGGCAGAAGTATTGGATGTTGTTCTGCGAAATTTAAGTCAGAGTAGGCAAGACGGCCACCAACTCTGAGTAGTCCGTTATGTAAGAATGGTCTTAACTTATTAAAAGACGGCGAAACAGGTGAGTCATTTTTGATATCAATCATTTCTAAAGTGCCATTTTTGAAGTATTTGTAGCAATTTAACTTCTGCATACTCCATGTCAGAGGCAGTGACGGCGTTTGACTCACGGCGCGGTAGTAGCTTTAACATTCTACAAATATATACGATAGTACGTAAAAGTTTACTCCACGACGACGACCGACAAGCAGCGGTATAAATTTCGGATTCGTTCGGGGGAGTTAAGACTGCGTGAACGAGCTTTCTTTGCTCGGGAATAATTTCCAAACTGGAATCGTCAATTCCATCAAAGGTGGGGGGGCCACTGCGCAGCCGACAGCGATAGCCACGAAGGCCCAAAAAACCACTGCGGATGGTTATTGAGTTTGGAGGGAGCGACTCCTCGCTACAAACAGTCGGCAGGGTTGTAAGTTCCTGCGACGTGATGAAAATTATCAGCCATCACATTGTCGGTTATTTTAATTACTCGATTGGCAACGAAAGTTTGCCAGCGGTGTGGTGAATTTTTAATCCAATAATGTGCCACCTTGTAATCCGTGTAAGCACGCACATTTATTGGCATGCGGGAAATGTAAGTGTCGAGCACTGAACGCAGTAACTTCGACAGCAAAAGCACTGCACATAACTCCATACGAGCTATCGTTTGGGGCGGGGAAGGCGCGATCTTAGACTTGGCGCACAACAGACGAACATGATTGCCAGAGGCGGAACTGACGTGCACGTATACTACGCCACCGTAAGCTCGGTCACTGGCGTCAGCGAATCCGACCAGAGTAACCTCTCAGTCACCGGTAGCTCGGCACAATATTGTTGCCAAAACTTGACGATATTGTTGGAAGGGGTTTCATCCCAGTCTAACCTCAGCTGCCACAGTTGCTTGATAAGCAATTTGGCGACTAAAATTGCTGGTGCAACGAATCCCATGATGGCCCATAGTCTAGCAAATGATGCTTATATTATAGCCTAGGTGTATGCACTTCACGTTTGAACAGCAGGTATGTATAAAATTGTATAGGCAATGATTTCAATAATATACAATATGTAAAGAAAACCCTGTCCGACCGGAAAAGGGCATATAAGTACATAAATGACAAGTTAAAAAAAAATAAGAAAACGAAAATAGTAATAAAAAAAAGTTAACTGATTTCTAAAACATCAGAAATTTACATTATTAGACTGTTGGCTCCTTTGATCGCCGCAAAGAAGCCGCCGCCGCCGCCGCCGCCGCCTGAGTTGCCATGTAAGATACAATTTAAAATCAAATTTTATTTTAATTTTATCATGGGTAATTTTTTGTACCTATTCTCTGGTGAGAAACCGATAAATAGTACCTACATAAGCTACCCAACATGGCCTTCACGGCTCGGACAGGGTTTTTGTTAAATATTGTATAAGTCAATGTGTTAGGTATTATTTTACAAGGTACCTATTTAATACTTACTTAACTTTTATTCCAAGCATTTTAACAATGACGCAGGAAGATAGAACTTTAAAAGATTCCAAGTAAGAAATTCGTCGTACCTATAGGTACTAACTACGCTAGGGTCGATTCGATAGGTACCTACACCTATCACTCTATGTAGGACTTGTGCATAATGAGGCAAAAAAAATTCGTGAAATTCAATAGTTTTACTTTATATGTGAGTTAGGAACTAATAGTAAATAAGTTATCCATTGTCAGCATTTGTAGTAAGTTTTTGAATTTTCAAATCTTGTATGCTGAGCCAAAGCTGGGCATGGTGTAAGGCAGCAGTCTCCACTTCCATTTCAGCTGCTGTAACTGTAATAGGGATAAGTAGGTAGTTAAGTATTTGGTTGGATATAGATTTGGATAAATATTGAATAAATTTGAAGCATTGAAAGATAATATTATTGATCTAAGTATGAAGATCAGTGTAAATGAAAGGCAGCTTCCGATCTAGACTTTTTTCAAGGCGGGGTAAAACTTTTGACTTTGCAAACAGGCATGCTCTGAGGGCATGCTTGATTTTGCCGCTCCTCATAGCCACCAGGACGTCCACGTTATAAAAAAGCGATTTTGCAGCCCCTCTAATCTTGCCGCCTGGGGCGCGGTCCCCAGCTTGCCCCGTGTATCGTAGTATGGATCTGCCCGTGCGTGTAAAGTCGTTAGGTGGGGTGGGTTGATCGCTAGGTAGGTAATTCAATAACTTACTTCGCAGTTTTTTCATATCTTCTATGTTTTTTAGCAAACGAACTAAGGAAATTTCAATTTCATCTTTCAAATTGTTATAGAAATCTTGACTATTGACATAAATGGTCTCCTCAAGTGTTTTCGGCGACATTTTTTCGTTCTCCATCTTCAAAAGAAGTCTTAAAATATATTTTTAATACCGATCCAATTTCCCGCCGAGACCGTTATCACATTTCATGGAAGGTCATTGATCACATCACATGGCACCATAAAGCACGATTTTGAATTTGTTTTTTAAATCGTAATCTTTATAATTATAAAATATAGTAATAACAGATTTTTATTGGCTTGTTGGTATGTTTGGTTTTGTGCTAACAACTTTATATTTTAAAAGAGGTACCCCAAAAGCTTGCTGTACAGGAAGTACATAAAAAAGCAAAAAACCATAGAGTAGGTGAATTATCTATGCACAGCGCAGTCTCGTCAATAATGTCCATAAACATAGTATCTCTAGACGCTTCATAAAAAATAGCAGCAGAATAACTATATCTGCTCTACTCGCACTAATTTGTCCGGCTCATATGAACGAAGCGAGATAGCGCTAGAGTGCATCGCCATCTTGAAATGCCGCGCGCCGTCAGCCGACCGGTTGAAGTACTCACGTTGCCAGCTGGACGTATGCGAGTCAATTGTGTTTTTAACAAAAATTTATAAATCAAGTTGTTTTATCGTTACTGTTTGTGTGGAAACAAGTGCTAAGATGCCTATCCCGTGTTCTGCTCCCGGTTGTTTCAGCCAACAAGGTATTTTGAGCGGAACAGGACAAAAAATATCCTTCCATCGGTAAGTCGTATTAAATACATTCGAGGAAGAAAATGATATTAAGGCTTAATTCGAGTAAAACAGCATGTTGACTTGTAGTTGTATTCGTTGGTAATTGGCGTAACAAAGTTTCGAATTCATTATTAGTAAAATGAACTCATTTTTATGTTTGTATTCATTGACTGTACCATTTTTGACAACTGAAATACCCTTGAAATTTAATCGTAGTGCTGCACCTAAATAGGTTGCTATCGATAAGTTTATAGGTACTTATTTCCCCATTCTGTGACTAATTTAATGAACGATATAACTATTTTATAATACATAAGTATTCTATTTTAGGTGTACCACATTAGGTATATTGTATTTTGTTTTTATTGCAGATTCCCAAAGGATAAAATTTTGAAAGAAAAATGGGTCAGGAATATCAGACGTGGAGAATGGACTCCTTCTAAATATTCAAGATTGTGTTCACTGCATTTTAAACCCACTTGCTATCGTGAAGGATCAGATCAAAAACTGTTACATTCATATGCATATGTCGCACATTTAGATCTTTTTCATAGGCAGGCATTATTACTTAACCATTTAAACATTCCTTTGTTATTTGGATTAGATTAAATTGTGAACGAAGTCACGTGACAGCTGCTTTGTGAGTCGATTGGAGTTCATGCTGACGATATGTACAATGACAACCGACTTACCCGATGATTCATAAGAAACCCGACTACTCTGCGTGACCGTTCAAATTTAATCGCAATTCAAAGTTTACAGTGATATACATATTTACATAATTACTTCTATGTGTTTTTATACTTTTATGAACGTCTTTTTGTTATATTCTGTTTTTATATATTTTTTTCGTCTTATATGTGACAGATAAAAACGTCGGATGTAAGATAACACTGCTGTGGTAACATATTAATCTTCATCGCCGTATTTAATTAAGATTCTGACTATTTTTTTCAGATCATAACTACGAAACTTTAATTTTGATTTAAAGTGCATTTAGTAAGTATTAGAAAATAGTAGCGTGTAATAGTTTTAATAAATACTCTTCTCTCACTCGCGAAGTTGGTGTTTGTAAAAAACATTTTTGGCAATAAATACAAGTATGAGAAATTCGAGATGTTTTTTTAACAACTAGGACCCATTTCCTTTTGGGTTTCCCATAACAAACACCAACTTCGCGAGTGAGAGAAGAGTATTGTCTGCCATTAATTGTCATTATCGATAAATTGCAAATCCCATCATCCCTGCTCTGCCCATCACTAATAGTATACATTAATATAAACAAATTTGTATAGCACAAATGGCGACATGAGGGTTTTAAGTAGTAAGTGTTGCAGTATATCGAACTCTGTCACTCTTATAACATTTCTTATTTGTAAAAAAGAAAAGGCTATAGTGTTTTCCGTTCATTTTTTAAGTTTCCTCTATACATTATTGCTCTGTGATAATGTCACTATCACTTACTCTCTATGATACTAGTATAGTACCTATCTGCTCCGTAGTCTGTGTGGGTAAGGTAAACTCTCGGGAGTTTTTGGCGGGAAGTCAAGGTGTTTGGTTGGGGTTTTCTTTAAATTATTTTGCAAATTGATTTTAGTGGACCTTATAATATGAAATTGTTGTTGTTTGGTGTTATAAATGCTCATGCTCATGAACAATATGTGAAATAGTTAAAGTGGACAGTCATAGTACGGCTGTAGTGATATTTGTTTCGCGGACTGTATGGGCGTCTTTGGGCGTCGTCCGCCACTCAATCGGCTATGAAAACCAGTGGACTATAGATTTGTCGCCAGAAGCTCCCTTAAGGCCGTACCTAAATTTTCCGGGATCCAGTGCTGCCCCCATTTTAAATAAATCATTTCAAAGAAAACGGAGACATCATTTAAAATTTTGCAACTATCAAGTCCTAGATAACCCTTCAAAGTATTTTATGAACTACTGTACAGTTTAAAGTGAGAACCTTAAGCTTTACTACGCACATTTGCGAAAAACGGCCACTTTTGGCTAATGTGCGTAGTAAAGCTTAACGTTCTAATTATAAACTGTAAACAGTAGTCCATAAAATACTTTGAAGGGTTATCTAGAACTTGGTAGTAGCAAAATTTTAAATGATGTCTCCGTCTTCTTTAAAATGATTTATTTAAAATGGGGGCAGCACTGGACCCTGGAAAATTTAGGTACGGCCTTAAGGCCGTACTTTTTAAAATGGGGGCAGCACTGGACCCCGGAAAATTTAGGTACGGCCTTAAGGCCGTACTTGAATTTTCCGGGGTCCAGTGCTGCCCCCATTTAAAAGAAATCATTTCAAAGAAAACGGAGACATTATTTAAAATTTTGCAACTACCAAGTCCTAGATAACCCTTTAAAGTATTTTATGAACTACTGTTTACAGTTTATAATGAGAACGTTAAGCTTTACTACACACATTAGCCAAAAGTGGCCGTTTTTCGCAATTGTGCGTAGTAAAGCTTAACGTTCTCACTTTGAATTGTAAACAGTAGTCCATAGAATACTTTGAAGAGTTATCTAGGACTTGGTAGTTGCAAAATTCTAAATGATGTCTCCGTTTTCTTTGAAATGATTTATTTTAAATGGGGGCAGCACTGGACCCCGGAAAATTCAGATACGGCCTTAAAGCAATCAAAGGCCTACACCAACCTTTGATTGTAACTTGTTAGGAAAAAAGAATTTCCCACGTTTTATTAACTTGTTCCTGGCTAAATACGCAGTAGCGTCAAGCCATAAATTAAAAAAAAAGAAAAAAAAAGGTAAACTCTCTGAGTAAACTGGCTGGGGGGAGTTTTTGGCGGGAAGTCAAGGGGTTCGGTTGGGGTTTGGTTTAAATTATTTTACAAATTGATTTTAGTGGACTTTATAATATGAAATTGGTGTTGTTTGGTGTTATAAATGCTCATAACATGAACAATGTGTGAAATAGTTAAAGTGGACAGTCATAGTACGGCTGTAGTGATATTTATTTTGCGGACTGTGTGGGCGTCTTCGGGCGTCGTCTGCCACTCAATCGTCTATGTAAACCAGTGGACTCGTATAGATTTGTCGCCAGAAGCTCCCTTGCAGCAGTCAAAGGCCTACACCACCCTTTGATTGTCTAGTTAGGATTAGGTTAGGTTAGGATTAGGAATAAAGAACAAAATTAAAGATAGGCTCTAAAGGACTTGTATCCAGAGCCGTAAAATTATTTAATTAAAAAAAAAACTGGCTGGGTTGACATCAAGTTGACATTTAAATATAGGTAGGTATAGATAGGTAGGTAGGTACTAAGTTTTGAGGCTGACTTGCATATTGTATTGAATGGAAAAAATAAATAAGTTTTTGGATCCATTTCAATAAATACATTCAAATAAAAATAGGTACTATATTTATTTTTAGGATAACATTTTTCCTGCCGTGTCACGCTCATTCATGCACGCGTGTCGTATATTTCAAAAGAGTTTTCCGGTGAACTTTATTATTTACAGAGTAAGTACCTACTAAGAATTACATATTTGGTCTGTGATTTCATTTACATGAATGTTTTAGTTTGATTGTATAAAAACTAATTTGTAGACTGTATCGTAAATTCATCGAGCTAAAAAAATTAAGTATAGTAAGTAAGAGTTAAAGGTTGGAATATCGATTGCCGATGCAGTTACCTAGTTACTAACCGTGCCGTAACTAGGGCGGTGCCCAGAAACCGGGCGCAGATCCTGCAGGGGGGCAATTAATTATTTTATAGGGTTCCGTATCACAAAGGGGAAAAACGTAACCCTTATAGGATCACTCTGTCGTGTGTCTGTTTATCAAGACCTTTTTCTCAGGAACGTGTAGAGGTATCAAGCTGAAATTCATACCAATTTTACTCAAAAATATTTGTATTATGATTCCGGGCATCCTCGGCCTCCTTCATTTTTGATACAAAAAATTAGTTATTAAAACAATTCATAAAACCGATAAAATCTACATTCCGCGTTGATTTCCCGCCTCCCGCTTCACAGTCAAACGAAATATGTAAAAGCACGTAACCAAGCTTTGCGGATCGCCCCACACCTCATCCACTCAGTCTCTTCGTATTCTGCCTTAAAGAAGCAGAAGTATGTGCTGTAATCCAAAAAGTTCGAATCTCGCAGGCTTAGACAATACTCATTGCACTCTAATGTCTCATATCAGGTGTGCGGCCATTATGGAGTCCGCTGGGGACTGGTGTTTGATAGAGAGTGATCCTGGTGTCTTTACACAACTCATTCGGAAATTTGGTGAGTTTACTGCAGTAAATATGTAGGTATTTTTAAATGCACAGGAGTCTCTGCATTACATCTCAATTACTCCTTAGTCTGGCTGTAATGTAACTTATTGACATGCGCTTTTTACAAGCTTTTATTTAGTTTCACCAATCCCGTTGTCTCAATGTTAAATCTTGCAAACTAAATAGACTCGCTTCCCATTATTCAATAGAGTTGGAACTACATAGGTACTTGTTAATAGTTGTTTTGTTGTTAGTTGGGTGTCAATGCAATACTAATGAAATGGTAACAGTGACCTGATCTCATGATGAAACTGGAAGATGGCCTTGGTATCTCTGTGATAAAAAAACATAACCTCACTGAGTTTTGGCATTGTTTAAGATAAAAACTTGTTTTTGAAAATAAAGATAGTTGTGGTTGAATCCAGATGTTGTATGGTGTGACCTCCATGTTAGGTACCCAGTAAGCTAGTCAGTTATCCTGTAGGCAGTGCCTATATGTAATAATATTATAAAGACATACTATAAATTTAAGTAAATTATTTAATACAGTTTAGAAGGAAAGATAAAAGGTAGAAGAGGTCCAGGACGACCAAGAAAGAGCTATGTAGACCAACTGAAAGAAAAAGCAGGGGTCATGTCGTATCAAGCACTAAAAAGTAAGGCAGAGAACCGAGAAGTTTGGCGCATACTCCACCGACAAGAGCCACTAAGCTCTTAAATAAGAAGAAGAAAAAGAAGAAATTTAATACAGTTAATACCTACATACAATATGTTTTTGTACTTAAAAAAATCATCTTTACGTTTAACACTTCGCCTGCTGAAAATGCACCATATGTGTTTTCCTCTTTGGCAAAATAGACACGGTGCATTTGTCAGCAGTGTGTGTCTGATTTTAATTATGTTTAACTAAATTGGTTGTTTTTAGAAAAACATGTGTATTTTCAGGTGCCAAAGGTGTGCAAGTTGAAGAATTATGGACTATTGATGATGGCATATTTGAAAATCTGAGGTTAGTATACTAAGTATAATTTAGGTGTCAGTTTAATATGGAGTATACTTGGGATAAAACTTATCGACCAAGCGTGGAATACCACAGTGCGCTCCTAGACTCATATTATCGATTTTGCACCTAGAGCAGCTGGACTAAAGTGGGACTGGGCTGGACATGTTGAATGCCCGAAAATCGCTTGGCAAGACAAGGATAGTAACTGACTGGAGGCCCAATGGCAGAGTCGAACACTTATCCAGTGGAAGTCAAAAGAAATGGACAGATAGGAATGGAAGCAAGAGAAAGTGGCCTTTGCCCAGAATTGGGATGGAAACAGTTCGCTATAATAATATAATAAAACTAAGTAAAAAAGCGGCCAAGTGCGAGTCGGATTTGCCCATGAAGGGTTCCGTAGCAGCAAGTAACATAATATAAAAGTTCTAAAGGTTAATTGCGGTTTACGATTACGTAGGTTTTAAAAAAAAACTAGAAGTTAGAGGGGGGGGGGGGGGGGGGGGGTTCGACACACATTTTACCACTTTGGAAGTGTCTCTCGCGCAAACTATTTAGTTTAGAAAAATATATATTCGAAACCTCAATATCATTTTTGAAAACCTATCCATAGATACCCCACACGTATGGGTTTGATGAAAAAAGAAAATTGAGTTTTGACTTTCAGTTCTGGGAACCCCAAAATTTATTGTTTTCTATTTTTGTGTGAAAATCTTAATGCGGTTCACAGAATACATCTACTCACCAAGTTTCAACAGTGTTCTTATAGTTTCGGAAAAAAGTGGCTGTGACATACGGACGGACAGACAGACAGACATGACGAATCCATAAGGGTTCCATTTTTTGCTATTTAGCTATGGAACCTAAAAATAGAAACAGTTCAAACAAATTCAATTTTTCAATTTTTCTCCACAATCTACATTACAGAACATATATTTTGTCCATAAAATCTAAAATTTTAAATATAATACATGCTCATTATAACAGTTACAATACAAAAGGCCTTACAAGCTAACGCCCAATATCTATCTGATAACTATTGAACAAAATTTTACATCTAGCATACTTACAGCGACTTATAGAATTCAGTTCATAAAACACGAATCGGGTTATAAAAGATTTCCTAAATTAATTAATTGTCTCGTATTTTAACAGGCCAGTCCACGGGCTTATATTCCTCTTTAAATACTTGCAACATGAAGAGCCTGCGGGTCCTGTTGTGTCAGACAGCAGATTGGATAAAATATACTTTGCTAAACAGGTAAGTCGGCTTTCCTTATAGGGGCTTTCTATATCTGCCTTTTTCACATTGGTCTATTCTGTCATTGACATAGAATATACAGACCAGCTATCTCAAACATTGGCCCCTGTTCTATTTTTGACGAGTGAATTTTATCATGCTTAATTTTCAAACAATAAAATCAGGTGAAGATATAGGCAAATGGCCTTGAAGTGTGAAATAAATTGTTAACTCGTAAATATGGTGATAATTTCCATATTGCTCTTCGTCATGCACTAGATATCCTTTTAAATTATTTTATTAACTGCCGTTGAAACTATTATTGGTGATCCGTCTAGCTTTAAAACTTGCCGTGGCCACTTTTGGCGGAGGCAAGTTTTAAAGCTAGACGGACTCATGTAAATACTTTTAACGGTGGTTCATAAAATAATTTAAAGGGCTATCTAGTGCGGGACGAAGAGCAATATGGAAATTATCTCCATATTTACGAGTTAACAATTTATTTCAAATGAGGGCGCCACTTCAAGGTCATTTGCCTAACCCTTCACCTTAACTGTTATTTCTTTACATTTTGCCGTGTTCCTTGAATTGTTCTAACAGTATTTAAACGCATACCACGCATTTTTAATTACGTTTACCGTGTCTTCTTATAGTTTTCGCTTATAAACTGCCTAAAGTATAAGAGCTAGCAAGGGACTAAGTGAAGTTTATGGAGATAGCTACAATTGAACGGAACAAAACAGTGATATGTGGTGTCTTATCTAGTACTTGTACATCGTTGCTCTTTGTATTATGTGCTGTTACTCTTATATACAAGTATATTCGCCGTGTAGTTCCCGGCAGAGTAGAATAGGACCACTCCATCTCTTCCTGTAGATGTCATAAGAGGCGACTAAAGGACTTAGCACAAACATCTCGTGCTACAATTGCATTCCCAAGGAGGGTTAGGGAGGGAGGGTAGGGGCCGTCGGGCGGCGGCCAGTTGTAAAACTTTTCGCACAAATACATTCCCAAAGTGGGTTGACGTCAGGCAGGCGGCCGGTCGTAAAACTATAGCCAAATCATTTAAACTGTTCCGGTTATTTCTTCTCCATTTTGCAAGGTCTTTGGCATCCTTGAGTCAGTGGCGTAGCGTGCCTTGGCGGGGCCCCGTATAAAAATTTGTTTGGTTAAAGATTTCTCATAAAAGAAAACAAAATGTTTGCATAAAATTAAAAGAAATATTTATTCATCATAATTATCTCTGTCAATTTTTCCAAACAATTCAAATTAAATACACACTCTCCTTGTCTTTTTTTCGGCAAACTGATTTATTAAATCATTTATAGCTGATGATGATGACTTCAGTTTTTCTAAAGTTTCTGCCTTTATTGACAATAGTGACAGGTCTGACAGGCGTTAATGTCCTGTCGAAGTTCTTAGGTAATTTTTTATCAGTTTTAATTTAGAAAAAAATTTTGCTCACGCACGTCGTGGGCCCCCGTGACCCGGGGGCCCCTTATAATTGATACGGCAGATACGGCGGTAGCTACGCCCCTGCCTTAAGTGACCATTGACATGCATGTTCTATTTGGAGAAGATAAAGCAGAAAAGCGCACCCCCGGCTCCGAAGCAGCACAGCTGAGGATGCAACTGGGAACGTGCTTAGACGAAGAAGAAGAAGAAGTCTCCTATAGAAATTTAATTTTGATAATTTGTAGGTGATAAATAATGCTTGCGCGACGCAAGCAGTGATCAGTTTGCTCCTCAATTGCACGCATCCGGACGTGGACCTCGGGCCCGAGCTCACTAAACTTAAGGAGTTCAGCATGTCATTCGACCCCAAAATGAGGGGTCTGACTCTGAGCAACTCGCAGACAGTTCGTGCTGCACACAATGCCATGTCCAACCAAGTACTCTTTGAGATGGACCCCAAAATGGCTACAAAGGTAAGTTAGTTTCTTTCGTTATGTTATGATGATGCTTCATCCTTTTGAAGGTAAAATTAAAGTTTAAAAGTTAAAGGCATAATGATTTTAACTCTAAGCTGCAAATAAAGAACTGAAATTTGATAAAATCATACAAGACTTCTCAGTATTTTATATGGATTACTGACATAGGATAGTGTGATTAATAATATTTTTGAGCATGCCGTGTGGTTCCCGGCAGAGTAGAATAAGGCCACTCTTAAGTTTTCCTGTGGATGTCGTAGAAGGCGACTTAGGAAACACAAGATAAACAAAGCTTATAAACATCAATGAGACCCCTCCAACCCGTCTGGCCAGCGTGGAGAGTGTAGGCCAAATCCTCTGACTGCTCTGGCTAATATGTGGTTCTGGTAGTACAGAGAGGGTCGTGCTCCTGCAGTGGAGACTAAAAAAGACATGATCATGATGACACTGAACTATTTCTGCCGTGTGGCTTTCGGCCTAGAATAGGACCACTTCATCTCTTCCCGTGGATGTCGTAAGAGGCGACTAAAGGAATAAGCACTAATATTTAGTGCGCCAACTGCATTCCCAAGGGAAACATCGGGCGGCTGCCGAGTGTAAAAATTTACGAACATTAGAAAAATTACGTCTGCAATTCTATTTGAACTACTAGCAACACCATGCCGAACATACGTCGGGTTTTTCACGAAGAAATAAATTAGCCGCGTAAATTCAGATGCGCAACATCGGCTTTCTGTGTTTAGACATTATTAGTATGAATATTTTTAATACAGGATGAAGATGCGTACCACTTCATTGGCTACATGCCCATAGACGGTCGCCTATACGAGTTGGACGGCCTCCGCGAAGGGCCTATCGACCACGGACCCATAGGGCCGGAGCAGGACTGGCTCGACGTCGTGCGGCCCATCATTATGAGGAGAATCAGTGTGTGAGTGTGACAGATAGCCGTGTATAAGTTATAGGGTCTTCCTGGCTGGTCTGGGAGATAAGAAAATACTTAGAATGTACCAGCTGCTTCTTTTCTCGCGCAGATCGTAAAATCCGATCGAGAGAATGGGTGAAATGCGAATCATGTCTAATAGGCGATTCCGATTATTCTCAGTGGTCTCCTCTAGCACTGTCCCTTGGGGTGACAACTGGAAATTTACTTACCAGCAACCCGTCGCTATTTTGATTCCTTTTTCCACTTTCTCGGCCACCATCACGCTAAAAGTGGCCCTTGGATCTTGCGGCCCTGGGCCGTCTGTTTAGAGCAGCAGAACACAAAATCCTCTTTACGATAAAAATATCAGATTTTTGTTTAATCAATTACATAATTATTATACAAAAAATATACGGGGTCTAAAAAAATATACTGAAACTATTTTAAAGGTGGATTAATTCCATGATGACTAAACAACTTTCCCCAAGGAATATATATCGATAAATGAAAAATATTTTTTGGCCACCCATACAAATTGACCAATCAGCTGATCAAAGTTTGTATGGAAAGCCAAAAATATTTTTAATATTTTGGTATAAGTTCCCTTGTGAAAAGTTGTTTAGTGTCATGGACTGAATTCACCCTTTTAAAATGGTTTGTTTATTTTGTTAGACCCACGCACCCACACACACTATCACATCTCTATCCCTTCTTCTTCTTCTTATTTAAGAGCTTAGGGCCGCAAATTCCGGCCCTGTATATTTTTTGTATAATAATTATGTAACTGATTAAACAAAAATCTGATATTTTTATCGTAAAGAGGAATGTTATTCCTGTCAGAAGAAATATCAAGTATTTTCAAACCGGGAGTGCTATTTTTCATTCAGGGACTCACATTACGAATGATTTGAATTGATCGTATGCGAAGGATTTGCAACGAGTGGTCTGAACCACTCGTAATTTCGACATTTGTAGCGTACAAATGTTAAAGAAACGTTCCATGGAGTATCAGTTCCGTTTCACGCAGCTTTTTTTATTTTTGTTAAAATGTTTAGAAAACCATTGACAAATTTATGATATTTTCTGCGTAACACAATATTACTTATCGCTGACACGACGGTTTCAAAAATACGATGCAATGCGTCGGAACGCGAGTGGTGAGTTGGAAAACTACACGTTTTGTGTTTCTCTGAGTCCCTAAATGAAAAATAGCACACCTGGGCTGCACTACATGAGAATCCATAATGTTTCATCATATCAGCCACAGGAAGTCCACTGCTGGACATAGGCCTCCCCCAAGGATTTCCAAAACGACCGATCGGAAGCGGCCTGCATCCAGCGTTTTCCTGCAACCTTGCTCAGGTCGTCTGACCACCTAGCAGGAGGGTGTCCTACGCTGCGACTGCCGGTACGTGGTCGCCATTCGAGAATATATAATGTTAATGTTTGATAGTCGCAAACCAATTCACAGAGTTCGTTTGTCATGTAGACGTTTAACTCATTTCATATTTTGTCATAGGTACACTGATGGTGAAATGCATTTTAACCTGATGGCTTTAGTGTCAGACAGGAAAATGATATACGAACGGCAGCTGGAAGAGTTACTGAACGAGTCACAGATGCTCGGCATGGAAACAGATGAAATGGAGAACGAGATACCCCGGCTCCGGATGCTGATCGAATACGAAGACGTGAAGATGGCGCGCTACCAGCAAGAGATGGCGCGCAGGAGGCACAACTACCTCCCATTCATCATTGTACTATTGAAAATTCTCGCAGAAGAGAAAAAGTTGATGCCTCTGTACGAGAAGGCTAAGGAGCGCGCTGCGAAGAAGGGCCCGAAGAAAATGAAGATATAACACGAGTCCTGGGCAGGTCTCAGGGTAGACCGCGCGCGAACCTCTCGGCGCGTCACCCAGTCCAGCCCATCACGCCACGAGCGAAACTATGCCGCAAACCTGGACTGCGTCTTCCAAGAGACCTCACAAGACCTTCAACAACAGCTGCGAGACATCGACAGGGAATTCCGGGAAACGCAGCTGACTATCGACGACGATATTACACAGGATGGACCACGCATCAACACTGACGATATCGACCCTGCTCACAACCACGACGAGTTGGATGTACTCGTTGATGACGCGATTGAGTCCGAAATAGAGCTGGGCCACGAGACCATGGACACACAGGAGGTCATTGATCAGCCGATGGCAGTTGATTCACTAGATGCTGCAAAGGATGATCTCAATTGTGAATAATTGATGAAATAATGTCAGCGGGGGTATAGTTGACAGCGATTTTAGTTTACATGAAAGATTTTCATGACTTCATTTTAAGGTGAAGAGGTAAGCAAATGGCCTTGAAGTGTGAAATAAATTGTTATAATTTTCATATTGCTCTTCGTCATGCACTAGATATCCCTTTAAATTATTTTATGAACTGCCGTTGAAACTATTATTGGTGATCCGTCTAGCTTTAAAACTTGCCGTGGCCACTTTTGGCGGAGGCAAGTTTTAAAGCTAGACGGACTAATGTAAATACTTTCAACGGTGGTTCATAAAATAATTTAAAGGGCTATCTAGTGCATGACGAAGAGCAATATAGAAATATGTATATATTATATATATATCACCATATTTACAAGTTATTTTTTTTTTATTAAATAATTTTACGGCTCTGGATACAAGTCCTTTAGAGCCTATCTTTAATTTTTTTCTTAATTCCTAATCCGAACCTAACCATATTTACAATTTATTTCACACTTCAAGGCCATTTGCTTACCTCTTCACCTTAACATTAACCCTTCAATTCAATCTTCATAAATTAAAAATAATAGTAAAACGTTATAAATGGTAAAGGCAGTGGCACCTGTTAACATCATGTCGTATATGACAAATGTAGCTGAACACTTCAACGTGGTCAAGAGCTGCGTATTTATGTGGCGTAGATTTTGGAGTAAGACGCCGGCTCGATGTCGTCCTGTTCAATCATCTCTAATAGTTCCAATAGTTCTATTATTGAAATGAAGATTAAAAAGTGATTCGCCGCTGGAAATTTACGGAAATTTCCCCCATCTAAATTTCCCTTAAAAAGAATTGCTGAGAATATTTCCAAAGTTTCAGGAACGGCACATCACTAAACTTATTACGCATATTATATCCATACAATAAAAGGTATTCAGTGATTATCTTCGTGATTAAACCTTGTGTAGTAATCGATAGTCATCTGCACGCGCCACAAATTAAGATTTCTGTAATGTATACTTTTTACCAGACATAACTATATCACTTCATAGCCTAGGAATACCCTATGCTAAATTTAAGATGCTGATATCACATGCATTGCCTTTTTTGCAACCATCGGTCAGAATGGTTTCATAACAAAACCAGCAATGTATAATAAAATCAGCATCTGATTTTCACCAAATGGCTTAGTAGCCAGTTGTAAAATGAAAAAAATATAGATGTAATTGTAATTTGTGTCATAGCTTGACATGTCTAACTATACTATATTTTTAATATATGTATTATATGTAGGTACATCTAATAGCCAGGAAAATGTGAGAAAGATAATTTTACATATTGAACTAAATGGGGATGGAAGCCGAGAGCTTGTGGTAATATATCATCTATCAATGTGTCAATAGATGTATGAATATAAATATTTGTGTACTAACAGCAGATAATTCGAATAGTATATATGTAATATTTACAATGCGTAGCATTATATACTTCTTGCATTTAAGAGCCGCGCTCTTGGCGGTGGAGTGCTTTCTATGACTCACTTTCCTCCACTAAGTTCTTGACCAACTTATACGTTTTTACATTATTTTTTTTGTTTGTTAGAAAATTTTAAGTTTTCTACCATTATATTATAATAATTAATAGGTATATAGAAGTACTAACCTAATTACACTTTATTATGTAATTATATATAAAATGAATTATTGTATTTAATAATTAACATTGAACTTTGCTTGTTCTGTTGATGTCTTTTAACATTAAATATGTTGACAAGATATTGTAGTTTTGGTTTTATGTATAATAGGTATTGTTTCGTAAAATTAAGCAGTAAAATTAAACATGGATCTAGAAAGAAATATTCAATGGAGCTATTTTAAGGCTAGTCGCTTATTATAATGACTGAATTCTCGAACGCTAACGTAATTTTTTTACATAAAATGCTGTCCTGAGATACTAAGACAAGGGATCATAGTCTAGTTCCCGGCAAACAACTTGAACACCGATTGATATACCCTCCTCGCTCTTGTGTATTCTTCCGCTAATGCGAGAGAGCGAGAAGGGAATATCAATCAGTTCAAGTTGTTTGCCGGGAACTATAACATTACTTACTAAAAATGCGTTTGAGTATTTGGTTGTTTATTTATTTATTTATTTACACTTTATTGTACACACATACAAATGTAATAGTACAAGAGGCGGACTTTATGTTATCAACTTTCTGCATATACGAAGTTATTTTTGCTGTGTTTCTGTGAAAATGTCTAATATTTTTTGCTTACCTGTAAGTACTCTATACTGTTGTCATATATACCTAAGGGATCGGTCAAGTCTTACTTTAGCAGAATTTTACCCTTGTCAGCAAAAGTAAGCAAATCTCTTCCCCCCTATGCGTGTGCGTGAGCACCGCCCACTACGCGTGTATTACTGTCGTTACTGTTCTTGTGTGTGTGAAGTAAATTATTCCCAGTGCAAGAAAATAACCCCAGAATGTGGGAGATTTTTTTACGTGTTTTAATTTTTTAATAATAAGGGCCATTCACATATTACGTTACAGTGATAGGGGGAGGGGGAGTCATGCCAAACGTGACGGTACGTGTCATAGGGATCGGAAAAAGCGTGACATGTCCAGAAATGTAGCGTGACGTAGTATGTGGACGACATTCGCAAATGTGCGTAGTAAAGCTTAACGTTCTCACTTTAAACTGTAAACAGTAGTTCATTAAATACTTTGAAGGGTTATCTAGAACTTGGTAGTAGCAAAATTTTAAATGATGTCTCCGTTTTCTTTGAAATGATTTATTTAAAATGGGGGCAGCACTGGACCCCGGAAAATTTAGGTACGGCCTTAAGTAATTTTTGCACGATTTCACTGCACGAACAGTCATTTTTACAATAAATTAACACCGTGTCGTTACGTAGTGACGCCGTGAACTCCCATAACGTAATGACAAGCTGTGGGCGGGGCTAAGAACGTTAAAAGACACCAATTTTGGTGTCTTTTAACTGACATCACTTTTGGGTGGCGTATATGGTATCTGGTCCTATATTTAATCTGAGTAAAAAGGATTACTGACGTAATGGAAGTTATAAAAAATAAGCAAATCAAAGACCATCCCCTTTCGGTGCTTACGTAATACTTGTCATTTAATTCTATCATCATCATCATCCGAGCATATTCCTGGTTGCATCGTCGGCGGTAACGCTTCAGAGCCCGGGATTCGCTACCTAACCTAGATAATTCGACGAGGTTACTGGTTTTTACACAGAGCGACTGCCGTCAGTCCTCGGGTGAATCCGAGAATTTCGTCGTGAATGGTAATGACGATGTAAAAATGGTAATGATTGCACGTCGTGTAACACGTAATGATAACAGGTAATGGTGATGATAATAATAATCCTATATTACATCATTACCATTTGACTGTTATCATTACCATGTGACTAGAGGTGAAAACTTCCAGGAAACATTCCACTTCTAAGGAAGTATTCCTGAAAACTTCCAAAACTTCCGCCAATTTTGGAAGTGTTTATAAATATTTTATTTACCAAAAAAATCGGTTGATTTCGGTACATTAAGGTGAAAGTATAGGCAAATGACCTTGAAGTGGCGCCCTCATTTGAAGTAAATTGTTAACTCGTAAATATGGAGATAATTTCCATATTGCTCTTCGTCATGCACTAGATAGCCCTTTAAATTATTTTATGAACCACCGTTGAAAGTATTTACATTAGTCCGTCTAGCTTTAAAACTTGCCTCCGCCAAAAGTGGCCACGGCAAGTTTTAAAGCTAAAAAAAGACGGATCACCAATAATAGTTTCAACGGCAGTTCATAAAATAATTTAAAGGGCTATCTAGTGCATGACGTAGAGCAATATGGAAATTATCACCATATTTACGAGTTAACAATTTATTTCACACTTCAAGGCCATTTGCCTATATCTTCACCTTAAGTTAAATAATAAGATTCTTAAATGGTATATAGGTAGGCACTTGAAAACACGAAGCTTAACACTTTTTAAGTCTACCTATAAGAATAGGGCAATTGAAGTGAATATGATTTTCTGTGTTGAAATATTAATTTTAATATGTATGTGTTATAGGCATTTACTTATAATAGGTACCCAATGACATAAAAAATAGGTAATTTGTAATATTCAGTGTCAATATCAATAATCTATTTTGAAAACTTCCGAAGTTGCTTGAAATTTTGGAAGTTTTTAAGAATAATTCCGAAAGTATTCCTGAAATATTTCAAAGTTTCGGAAACATTCCGAAGTTTCCACCTCTACATGTGACGTGCAATCATTACCATTTTTACATCGTCCTTACCATTTACTCGGATCACCCCCTCCGCAACCCAAAGGGTAGACCAAAACCTATAGGTAGGTTTAAACGAACGCTAGATGGCGTCCGGGACTCACAGCTTAACGTGCCTTCCGAAGCACTCGGAGTCATCTTTATTTTCGGATAGTTAGTGATGTAGCATTTGAAAACATAAAATAAATCAAGTTAAAGTTCATTGTAAAAACTTAAAATAAAATACCTACAGACTTAGTACTAAACTATAACTACTTTAAGAAATTTTTTTTTTTTAAGTAAGTACATGTCAAATCATTATTACATAACGTTATTACCTAGGTATAATAATTACCTATATTAAAATAATTCCATGTCATTTAGATTCAGAATTAAGGGGGGGCTTACTTGACCCAAACGAGAGTTTTATTTTGCATAAAACTATAAGTTCCACTACGTTGAAAAAATCAAAAATAATATATAGTATTCTTCAGGAATATGCTACCGAAGTACAATATACAATTACCTGGCACATAAGTTGAACCAAAATGGCGGCGCTGCGCAGGTATAATTAGAGGCAACAGTGTGCGCAGTGACCGCCATTTTGGTTCAACTTGTGCCGGGCCAAAACCCGGTACATATGTAAGTTGAACAGTACAATTACTGTTCTCAAAACATGATGCTATTAATTTGATTCGATAGACAAAAGTCACGAAAATACCTGTAATTTGTTTTTATAATATAATTTCGAGCATAAAACGTCCACTCACACGCGCGCATCGCCCGCCGTGTCTACGGCCGAGGCCTGATGCTATACGGACGCCTCGCTCTCCTTTATAATGAAAAAATATTGACTGAAGCAAACGGTTTCAATGTGTGCGAGCATTTCTAGCTAGTAAGCCTCTTAATGTTAACTGTTAATGCATGATTACTGGAATAATAATGTTTAGAAATAAATTACTAGGTACTCCAATAATCTTAGTTTCATTTATATAAAAACTAAACGCGTAAACTGTACTGTTAGGGTTGCTATACATATACATTTATTCGGGCCGGGCTGTAAAATCAAATATAAATATATTGTTCGGGGGAGCAGCCAATATTATTGCTTTGGTCTGGCTTTATTGTTCAAAAAATAATTACTGCCGAACCGACAATGCCGGCCCGAATAAGTGTGTAGCAACCCTTAGTATGTACTTTCAGACGCGTAAACTGAAAGTACATACGCTACCTATGCCGTTAGGTTACTGGTAGAGTAGAATAGGACCACTCCAAGACTTCCCGTGGATGTCGTAGAAGGCGACTTCGGCAACACAAGCTGAACAAAGCTTATAAAGATCAATGAAACCTCCAACCCGTCTGGCCATTTTTCATTTCATTTTATTTATTCATTAACAAAATACATTGTACTCAAATTAAATAATGAAATAAAATGCCTAAAATCCCAATAAAAATAAAATACATTGTGGCTGAAATTAGGTACTATTTTACACATATATGAATAAATAGTTTACAATCTAAATAATAATTTAGATTGTAAACTATTCATATTACTTATTAGTATTTTTTTTTGTGTAATAATTATTACACAAAAGAATACAGCAATAAACACATCAGCCAGCAGCGTGGAGCAGCAACAACAGCAGCCAGCGTGGAGTATAGTAGCAGTACATCGAGGGTCGTACTCGTGCCCCTGTAGAAAGGACCTATTGATGATGAACACTAGGTACCTAATCCCACGCAAATGATTAGTGGAAAATAATTTAGGTCTGGCACCTCTGGGCTCTCAGATTATTTGAAATTCTTACCGGCGATGTTATCTTCGCGGTGTTTTCCTTTTGTTTACCGGCGCTTTAGGTACTTACTACCGCCAGATATAATGGCATTAACGAAACGTTAACTATCACTAATTTCTTCAAATAAATTAAAAGTTATTGAGATAAGTTGAGGGTACAGCATTTTTGAAGTCTCTGGCTTTCGGCTGTGCTTTCGGTTTAGTTTCCACTGTGTTTCGAAAACCAGCGTTTTACCCGTCTGCGGGAAAGCCCAAAAGGAGGGTTATGTGTTTGACTGTATGTATGTTCGACTCCCTGTTCCATATTTTCTCGTAACTACTAAACGGCTAAACCGATTTTAATAAAATATACTTATGTAGTTAGATTCGTTTTAGCCACTAGTGTCATAGGCTATATTAAAATTATTCCGTAGTCGGGGTCGGGTTTTAGTTTTTATTAAAACTATATCTTGTTTGATTAGTGTCTCGTTGGGAGACCGCTACATTTTCAAATCGATGGTGGTGGACTAAGGAAATATAATTAGACTCTCACACACCACAATTCTCTCATAGGTGCTCATTCTTTTAAATACTGAGGGAATAAAAATGATTCTACTCGGATTTGAATGCATAATGTCAAGTGTAATAAATTAGTTTGGCATAACAACAATATTCATACTAAAGGTACCACGCATAGATATTATTTTCAATAAAGTTATATCGCGTTTATATAACGATTATTAAGCATATTGTTAATAATCTTAAGATACATTTGTAACTGTTTTAAATCATACACTACGTAATGATTTATTACTTATGTATATAATAATCATGTTAGCAGTACAAAGGCCACTCTGCCGTCACATTATATTATATTTATTTAGAGTTGTAATTGATTTTTTTAATACATAATAAATAAATAAATAAATATATAAGGACAAATCACACTGATTGAGCTAGCCCCAAAGTAAGTTCGAGACTTGTGTTATGGGATACTAACTCAACGATACTATATTTTATAACAAATACATATATAGATAAACATCCAAGACCCAGGCCAATCTGAAAAAGATCATTTTCTATCTTGACCTGACCGGGGATCGAACCCGGGACCTCCGGTGTGGCGGACTGGCGTGTTAACCACTACACCACGGAGGTCGTCAATAATATTATTGGACTAAACACAGTATGCCTTATTATAACTTAAGGCATCTGAGCGTTAGGCCAAACCAAAACCTAAATTACATACTCGTATATGCCAAATAAATGATGATTTAAAAATCATGCTCATCTAGACCGGCTCTCATTCTAATATACAATATAAATATTTTATAGCGCCCTGCGACAAACACAGAATTATTAGTAGGTAATTCCCTTTTGTCATTCTGGTACGTACGTTGGGGATTATGCATACATAAACTATTTGTTAAATTAAACTCAAGATTATTTTTATTTGTACAGTTTTATTGGCCTCAGTACATACACGATAAAATGTAAAAGTATAATATTTCCGACCAGTTTAATACATATTTATTAATGGCCTTTTATAACAGATACATGCATATACATATGTAAAGATTAAGTAAGTATATATACCTACATGTGTTCTGGCAATGTGTCAATAGAACTGCTTATTATATAAGTATAGTTGAATGGCAAAATTGAGATATTTACTGGATGAAGTTCAACCGTGATCTGATCATGGCGAATGAATTTAATTCACGGCAAATATCCCAATGTTCGATAGCAATATTTAGAATGAACAAAATAAAAACAGTAGTTTTAGGTGGGGTATGAATGAGGCAAAATAAGTTTTAGAGCACCAAGGTACCTGTTTTAAAACGGGGAGTTTTACTCCCAATTTGACATTAAGTAAATATAAAAATATCATTTTTTTATTCCATATATATATAAAACAAACATATTTTACAAACAATTTGGTAAAAATAAAAAATATAACTTTTGTTAAAACCGATGTTAAAACTAGAAAATATATGCATGAAACGCATTTTTACGTATCAGGTACATTTTATTATGTGCTAATAAAAATAAATGTTTTTAAAATAACAGGGTGTATCTGTACATAGCAGTTTCTAGTCAATGGAACGTTTATTCTTTGAGCATCGTTTAAAATGGGTATAGTTTTGGACATTTCATCTTATGTATATTTCAATTTTATTATAGTACTCGTAAAATACATGCATAAAGTAAAAATCTTGGACATTTCATCTTATGTATATTTCAATTTTATTGTAGTACTCGTAAAATACATGCATAAAGTAAAAATCCCAAACTCAGCGCAAGTGCAATAATATCTACATGTTTTATCTATAATTTACTATAGGTAAGTACTCCAAAGGAGTGAATATAGCTTGCATTGGGCCAGGGCTTTTTGAGAAATCTTGTCAAATAAACAGGTAAAATGACATCAAGATCGGTAAAGCGACATCAATCATTATACATGGCTAGATAGGCATACATAATTAACAGAATCGTGTAAGTTTTAGTTCTTCCAATTACTGCATAAAGATACTTATTTACATCTTACTTCATATTTTTCTTATAGCTAATCGTAATACTAATAAAACTAACAACTTTTTCATGTATCAGAGCGATCGATGCGTCATGCGGATGCTTAGGGCTTTAACAGACAAGCGTCTGTGTAAGCCCTTAGGTACGCGTGCATTATCAGTCCGTCTCAGTCACACACTGTGCGTGCGACAGAGACGGAAAGCGCGTGCGTCCACGCGACGCAGCGGAAGCCCTCGAGGTTGAATGAGTAATAAATTAATGAATTTTGACACGTCGATGGTCTGTTATTTACAACGGAGCTGGCGAATTTGTGGATGAATGAGGGAATTATTTACAGAAATATATTTATTGAGCATTGAGCTGCTTATTGGGTTCATTACATGGATTCGTTGCTATCTGTTAACTTGGCTTAGTGTTACGGTGTTCACTGTAATGGGATGTGCCATAGAATGTGCACTAGCGCAGTAGGCGTGTGGAGGAATCGTAGTTAAGGACAGTAAAATGTTACTGTCAGTAAACTAAGATTCCTCTAAACTCTTGCAAGAAAGAGTAAGATATTCTTCTTAATTTTTGGTCATCAAGTTGTTTTATTCAATTTACATATTCAGGGCATCGAAGTAGGAAGAAGTTGCAAAGCAAGCGCACTTTCTAAAACAACCTCATTGATTTTTTCCGTAATTTTATACAACACAATTATTAAATATCACAGGAGAATCAAGGGTATATTGGTATAATCAGGTATATTGATACAATTCAGATGGCTTTATAATTACACCTACCTACAATGCATAAATATAATTATATTCATTACAATAGCAAAACGAAGAACTTGTTTCTTCAACGACGTACAACCACGAGCATAGTTTTTTTTATAACGGTCTCACATGCGATATTGGGTATGTAATGAAATGTAACCAACTTTCTGTAAAAGGGGGTATTATATTTATGATTACAAACAGGTATTTATGACTACAAACAAATTTTATTAGGCCACACCTGAATGTAGTACATTGGGACCTTGTAGATTTTTATAGACAAAAAAATGGGAGGCCAATGTAATGCCAATGTAAAGGTAATGGGAGGCTAGTGGGCTGATGCAAGATGATTATGGTGAATCACTTTTGTTCCTAGTAGCCCCGCTATACATAATCACGGCGGCGGGGCAGAGGGTGCAAAGAATCCCTGGGTTCGATCGCTGGAAACAACTGGTTGGGCAGGAATAGGATTCAATGGCGCTGGCAAAAGGAGTCTTATGCTCAACAGTGGGCCATTGAGAGCTAATGATAATGATGACCTCACGTATGGTATGCGTAACTGTTTTAATACCTAGTGTGTTCTCATGTGAGTAGTTTTTTTATGAGAATAAAAAGTATCACGTATATGAGAGGGTTGCAAAGCGTATGCTGGCGACTGTACGGTTTAGTTTAGGCCTTCGCACAGCAATTCTACTCAGCACCGGCTCGATTTGAAGTAAAGATTGAAATATGAGCTCTATTCCGCGATACAGACGGACAATTTTGATTTGACAGTTCAATAGGGATGATGACTGAGTCAAAAAAGTATTATTCTAAAGTAGTCCGTCAGTTAGATTATCAAAAAATATTGTACCCATATTTTTCAGTTTATCCAAAAAGTTACAATTCACAAATAACTATATACAAAGCATCTCAGTTCCAGAGTGAGGGCTTGTGACGTCACTACTTGGCACGTCATGTGAAATTTAAATGCGCTTAATATTCGTTATTGTTTCTCAGAGAATAGATAAAATACGTGTACAATGTTTTTTAACAATCTAATCAATATGAGCCAAAATTTTTTGTTATGTCATTATGCCTGTGAATGTGTTTAAGTATTTCGAACTCCTGTTGTTTAAGTTTACCAATGCTGAAACACATTTACATTTTTACAAATTTGTTGCAAGTTCGTAAAATTTATTCTATAACCAAACATAGTCATTGTTCACTACAAACAATGAAAATGTAACAGATGACAGAAATATACTCAAATTATCAACAATGTACGAATTCGTACACTAACAGTTGTAAATTTTGTTCTTGACTTTAATAATTTAATTACAGCTTAATTTAGTACCACTTCATAGACAGAAGAAGCGGCAGCAATTTACACGGCAGCACTTTATTCAACGTCGACTTTAGACAACGTCAACTAAAAGGTAAACTTTAAACGGCGCGACACAAAGCCCATATTTGAATGGTTCGTTCCGAATCGAGTCAGTGCGGTGGTTGGTTTGCGAAGGCCTATCACAATGGCGTATTCGAATCCACGTAATGAGTGCTAGTGCTAGAGGCTCACGTGTTGGGCTGCAGGCCCTTCGGCTTGATCATCATCGACGCGCGCTTCAGAGTGTAGTCCCAACCTCGCCAACGAAACCATACTATACCTGCAAGCCAACATTTTCGGTTTATTCAAATTATTTTACAGTTTAACTAGTCTGTGCGCGCGACTTATTATACTTTCCAACAAGTCACATCAGATAGGGTTGCTACACATTTATTCGGGCCAGCATTGTCGGTTCGGCAGTATTTGTCGAACAACAAAGCATTGTTGTTCGACAAAATACTCAAATCAGATCAATTATATCGCCTTTTTCTCCGAAAATGTATCTACATGTATTCGATTTTGGTGCCCGGCTGTGCCCATTAATGTCCGCCCGAATAAATGTGTGGCACCCCATACTTTCAGTGTGCATTCAACCACAGTATGATAGAAGGTATTACATAAAAAGGAAAAAGTGAAAATGGCAGGGGGGTGGGGGAGGGCCCCTCTTCCCCACCCATTTTCACTTTTACTTGGGGTTTTATTTTTACTAAGGGAGATGGGGGGTTTGGGGGGTTAGAAGAGTAAAAATTTTACGTGACGTAATATTTATGTGGAGTAATGTATGATTTCCACCAACTTCTATCAGTGGCGATAGTTTGCCAGCTCTTTTGTATGCCATTAAAAGGGGGAGGCTTTTGCCCAACTATGGGACACTACAGGCTAAAAACAAAAAAATAATGTATGATACCTTGCCGCGCTGTGAGGTCCTGCGGGTCGTGCAGGTATAGTCCGTTGAGCCCGCGCCCGCACGACTTCCACCACCAGCCGCCCTTCAGCATCGACGCGCAGTTCAGCGACGACCGGTCGTTATCCCTGACAACAACACCTTTCTTTTATATTACCTACTAGCGGCCCGCCCCGGCTTCGCACGGGTATGTATTACACATATAAACCTTTCTCATGAATCACTTTATCTATTAAAAAAAAACCGCATCAAAATCCGTTGCTTAGTTTTAAAGATCTAAGCATACATAGGGACAGACAGTGGGAAGCGACTTTGTTTTATACTATGTAGTGATAAAAAATACCGAGCGAAATTCTTAAAACAATTACTTGTAAAGTTGTAAATTGTCTAAATTTATAATTTGGAATCTGGAAATATATTTTTCCGTAATAAATTCGTATATATATTTACTAATATTAAATCAATAACTTGCTTGTTTAATATGGGTAGTAAACGTGTAATTATTATTATAAATTATTATATATATTATATAGTATTATATAGGGACAAATTACACGGATTAAGCTAGTCTCAAAGTAAGTTTTAAACTTGTGTTATGGGATACTAACTCAACGATACTATATTTTATGATAAATACATATATAGATGAACACCCAAGACCCAGGACAATTACACAGACAAACAAAAACAGAAACAGAACCTCCGAATTAATTTGCCGCAAATATTATGCAGAAGACGAAGTGAAAGTAATTAAATTTCCCCTTTCAATTAATTATAAACTCAAACTTATCAATAATAAAAAAAATGTAAATGTTATTATTTTTAAAATCGCCTCTTTGAGGATTGATATGAGTATATTACACGACATTTGGCGTATGTTTTATAAAAATTTACAAAGCCGTCTCCTATTTGGAAGAGCCTAAACTTGGTATGTTTCGAAAATATTTCTTGGATTTGTGTATGTTGCAAGGTAAACAGGTGGCAGAAAGGTCATGGTGTAGTATATTTTTAGAATCAGCTCATGAAGCCCTTTTATTTGATACCACACAAGATAGGCTTTTTAAAAACTACCGCTCAAAATGATTGTTTAAGCCTAAAGTACCCGTATACCAAATGGCTATTAATGGATTTGCGGTTTTTTGGTAAATTTTTGCTTTGTACACCGTCCACTGTTACGCCACGGAGGTCGTCTTATTAACCTAAAAACCGTCGTATGCGAGAAAATGTTGATCCTAACAGGATATAGGTAGGTCAGCCGACTTGTTTTTGAATAATTCCAGGTATTTGAATTTTTGACCAAATACTAAAGTAAAAACAGAAAACAGTGGCACTCCGGGAGTGCCGACAGAAGTGAAAACTTGAACTAGGTGGTGTCGGTTACGGTAACAGTGTCGCAAGTTCGATGATTCATTCCATCTCAAAAAATGCCCAATGCGCCTCAAGAAGTTTCCACTTTAAAAAAAGATTAATATTGTCAGTTTTAAATTTGTGTAATAAAAGGTTAATGGAGGAGGGGTCCTCTGCAGCTGAAATGAAGTGAAGTGATATATGTGGCAATTTAGCAGACACGGTCTTACCTGTTATAAGTAGAGAACGGGCTGTTGTTGGAACCGTACCAGGGGTCGTTGAGCGAGTCGCCCGCGTTACCTTCGTACCCGTCGATCTCGAGCTTGTAGTATTCCGCTTCCGAGTAGATCTTGAAGTGCGAATACTGCGCGTACCTGTAACACACTCGACTATTTAACCAAGAAGAGCATTTATAGATCAAATGATGGAGAAAGTTGACGCCGTGTCGTATAGGGAGGTCAATAGTATGGCTCAAGTGAGGGAGACATGGAAACTACTCCACCGACAAGAACGTAGTTCTTAAATTATAGATAGATAGATAACGAAATATACTTGACTGTCTCCGTGGTCCAGTGGTCAAGGCGTTTGCCTTGTGATCCTGAGGTCATGGGTTCAAATCCCACTGGAATACTTTGTGAAAAGTTGTTTTCAGTCTGGTCAGGATATTGCAGGCTTAAATCAACTGATTATCCGAAAAGAAAGAGGATTCCGTGCTTCGGAAGGCACGTAAAGATGTTGGTCCCGAACACCATCTAGCGTTTGTACCTATCCTAGGATTGGTTCTGGTCTACCCTTTGGGTTGCAGAGGTCAGACGGCAGTCGCTCTGTGTAAAAACCAGTAACCTCGTCGAATCACCTAGGTTAGGTAGCGGATCCCGGGCTCTGAAGCGTAACCGCTGACGATGCAACCGGGAATACACTCGGATGATGATGATGAGATAACGAAATATACTGAAACTATTTTAAGGGTGAATTCAGTCCATGATACTGAACAACATTCCCCAAGGGATATATATCGAAATATGAATATTTAAGACAAAGCCACGCCCGGGGTCACTTAACTACCGAAAGCGCTAGTAATGCGTCCCCCACTGGGCCACCGTACTCGGTCATTGTCATAATAATGATTATTACGCTTGTCCGATACGTCGAGGCCCCTGAGATCAATTTAAAACGTGGGCAAACACTTGTACTCACTCCCAGTGTGTCAAGCTACCCATAATGCTGTTAAAACTGTTTACAAACATTTTCGAACAAAACAAAAATGCATTATAACTTAAATATAAAATACTGATATAAATAATAATAATTTAATTTATAACTATAAATAATAATACTTATAATAACAATTGGCTTTTTTATTTAAATTTCAAAAATGTTTACTAATGTTTGTAAACGTTTTTAACAACAGTGTTACTCCACACTGCTGTTAAAAATGTTTACCATACAAAACTTTTTGAAACTATTGACCAATTTCATTAGCTTCAGCACAGCCTTCGGCATCTAGCCTGCTTTTGTGCGATTTTCACTTATATATTTATTTTTTCCCTTAAAACCATAACCCTCCTCCTTGTCCAGTCGGTTAATTACATCACATCAATCAAGTGAAATGTACAGTTATCTAACACTGAGCGCCCAAACGCGCGTCAACTCCAGTTTTTCTGGTTTCTATCCGCGGCTTGAATTACTAATTAATTATGTTCTACGATATAATTTCATTGAATATAGATTCTTTCAACTAATTAACCGTGTCCTGACGAATATTTAAGAATATAACATGTTTTGTTGAATATTTAAATGACATAACAACATTTCTACAATAATGATTTGATTCAATACATTTTTCTGCCGCATGTAGTTCAAATGGCCTAGAACCTGGGGCAGTGGCACCCTCATTAGAAAAAAATATATTCAATAGTACACATAACGTTATTAATTAAAACTGAGATATTTTTAAGAATATTAAGCTAGCCAACATCCATTTTCGAAGTATCTTTCAAACCTTACAGCTTTTAAGAGCATAGCATCCTTATATAAGGACAAATCACACTGTTTGAGCTAGCCCCAAAATAAGTTTGAACTTTATTATGGAATACTAATTCAACAATACAATATTTTATAATAAATACATATATAGATTACAATCTTCACTGCCTCCGTGGTCAAATAAATAGAATAAATAAAAAGAAATTTGTGAAAAGTTGTCTCCAGTCTAGTCTAGGATATTGCAGACTTGAATCACCTGATTATACAAAAAGAAAGATGATTCCGTGCTTCGGAAGGCACGTAAAGCTGTGAGTCCCGAACGCCATCCAATGTTTGTTCAAACCTATCTGGTACCGTGTAACCGTTCTGGTACCCTTTGGATTGCGGAGATCAGACTGCAGTTGCTGTGTTAAAACCAGTAACCTCGTCAAATTAGCTAGGTTAGGTAGTGGACCCCGGGCTTTGAAGCGTTATCGCTGAGGATGCTATCGGGAATACGCTCGGATGACATTTATAGATAAACACCCACAACCTAGGACAATCTGAAAAAGACAATTTTCCATGTTGCCCTGCCCTGGCTGGGTATAGAGCCCACAGCCCAGAAATGCCGGAGTGGCGGACTTTTAACCATTACACCATCGTCTAAGTCCAGCAGTAGACGGATCATGCTGTTAAAGAAAAAACAAAAAGTTTGGTAGGTACCTCTTATTCCCATCGAAGTCCTCCAGCTCGACTCTGAGCATGTAGTCATCGTTATTGGTCAACATGTAGATGTTCTCATTACCAAGCCAAAACTCCTTACTGGTGTCACCGAACCCGTTCTTGTAGTCACTCCAGTCGCGGTTGAAATTCTCCGCCGGAATGCCAAAGTCGTCTCGCCTGTGTATGACCTGATAAAGAAACAGAGTCTTATTGTCGTAGTCGTTTGGTTTCCGGCAGAGTAGAATAGGACTACTCCAAGTCTTCCCGTGGATGTCGTGGAAACACAAGCTAAACAAAGCTTATAAACATTAGTGAGACGTCTCCAACCTGTCTGGCCAGTGTGGAGTGTAGGCTAAATCTTCTGACTGCTCTAGCTAATATGGCTCTGGTAGTACTACACTACTACAGTAGAGACCGATGATGATTTCTTATTACCTTTATATGGGGTAGATATAATCAAGTGTTAAGGCCCAATACGAAGAGAACTGCCGAAACTTCACGTATTTCTGTTCACTAGAACTTTGACCTGTAGTAATTCTAAGCGTTTGAATATACATCACAAGGTGCGCCCGCCTTCTTAAAATTTTAAAATAAAACCATATACAATTAAAAAAAATGTTAAGAAATGATATCTAAAAAATTATTTTTCTTCCAAAACTGTGAATATAAATTGAGGAAAAAATATTATTACTCAAAAATATTAGTATTGTGATTCCGAAGGTGCCCGCCTTCTTTATTTTTGTAACAAAAAAATAGTTATTAAAATAATTCATAAAAAACAAATCTACATTCCGCGTCATTTCGCGTTCATTCCCCGCCTCCCGTGCAAAGCATGCGGGGTGCTTTGCGGATCGCCCCGCACCTCATCTCCTCAGAGTTTGGGACGACAGGGCCTTAACAAGAAGACACAAAGGACTCACGCTGTCCTAGTTTGATTTCTTCTCAATCATAATCATAGCTAATATATGTCTCTGATAGTACTACATTACTACAGTGGAGACTAAAAAGACCTGATAATGATTTCTTATTACCTTTATACGGGGTAGATATAATCAAGTGTTAAAAAGAAGACACAAAGGACTCACGCTGTCCTACAGTTTGATTTCTTCTATCTTCTTAATTCTAAGATCACTAAATAAGGGTTGCTACACACTTATTTGGGCCGGTAAGTATTGTCGGTTGGGCAGTATTTGTCAAACAACAAAGGCGACTTGAAGCAAATATCGGCTTTTCGCCCGAACATTCAACTACATATATTCGATTTTACCGCCTGGCTGTGCCGATTAATGCCGGTCCGAATAAGTGTGTAGCAACCCTAACAATAACAGGGATGGCACCTCGTAGGGCATATTGCACTAAAAGTTTAAACTAATGACCTTTTACTTCAAAACATGTATTACCTACGCAATCACGTCTCTTACGATTCTCAACTGTAAGGCAATCAGGAAGTGTGAATAATTTTATGATTTATCTGCAAATAAGGCGTGAATTTTGTTAGTGAAGGGAAATTTCTCTCATTTAAGGGCAATCAAATAACCCGAAAGTGTGTGTTGAATTTAAACGCAATTTCAACTTAATTGGTGAGCTTGTTTGTATTTATTACATACATAGCTTAAAATATTTTTTTAATTTTTTTTCTAGTACTCAATATCTGGCAGGCTGGTTGTCTAGAAGAAGAAAATACTAAGACAAATGGTATAATCTAGACTTATACTTAGATTCTGTCCTTTGGTTTGAATAATTTGTTGTATTTAATAGGAGTATCGTAACTGCGCTGTAAAATTATAGACCTTGCGAGCGCGAAGTGTCTCCGTTATAGCTGGAGAAAAATGCTTTCATAAGTCCTTTCGGCAGTTCTTCTCTACGGGTCGCATTTCTCAAATGATTCTCGTAAAATTTTGTAAGCAGGCTCAACAATTAAGTATAAGTATAAAATTTCTTGTTGATTCAGTTTTTTGATTTTTTTCAAAATAATGAAGCCATGCAAATATAGACTTGTGAGGTGTATGGTGTACTACTACTAGTTTATAAGAAAAGCTTTTATTTTTAACCGACTTAAAAATAAGAGGAGGTAATCAATTGGATTGTATGATTTTTTGTATGTTGTTACGCAATATCTTTGCCAATTGTGAATCGATTTTGATGATTGTTTTTTATTTGAAAGCCGCAACCAGGGCGTCACAAGTCTTACAAAACGGGCTAAACAAAGTAGAAGAATGGCTAACAAAATAGAGGATGGTCTCAAAGTCTGTCTAAGTAACTTTTACACTCCGATAGGATTTCCCCCCCAGTCAAGCTAAATGGCATTCAACTCTCGCATCAAAATACGGTAAAGTATTTGGGGATCCACCTTGACCGTAGACTTACATGGCAGAAGCACATTAAAACTAAAAGAGAAGAAATAAATTTAAAATACAAGGGTCTATACTGGCTACTGGGACGTAACTCAAAACTGAAAGTCAACAATAAGTTGCTGATATATGAAACAATATTAAAGCCCATATGGACTTATGGGATACAACTCTGGGGCTCAGCTAGCGCCTCAAATATTATGATGATCCAAAGAGTACAAAACTACATATTGAAACAGATATCAAATCCACCATGGTTTATCAGAACTGCAGAGGTCCATGAATATCTAAATATGCCTACAGTGAAGGAAAAAATAGCTAGTCATGGAAAACACTACAAATCGAGATTGGAAAAGCATCCGAACCTGTTGGCGGTCCAACTCACAATCCCAGAAACCATGAAACGGCTCAAACGGTGTCGGGACATTTTCGTCATGGACATAGATGGATGAAAAAAGGAAAAATAATGGGCTTGCTCTGCAGGGGGCAGCATCCAAAATGCCAAGAAGCACACCTCATCCGCTTATAGTCAGAATTGACTGACTACAAATAAAGCTGAAAAAAATAATAATTGAAAGCCTTAACTACCATGTTGGTCCCATATTAATTTGGTAAAAATATGATGACAAACTTTAGATATATGGAAGAAACTGTGATGTTTTCTTTTTGTAATTTTTTATTATTATTCTACATTGGACTAACGTAGTTTACTTGAAGGTGGATAGGTAGAAGAGTAGAAATAGATGATGGCCTTCAAAAGACATGGAAAGAAGGTGTGAAGTTGGACCATGTGGGAAATTGGGAATATAGTGATAGAAGGCGATGGAGCTTTGACATACCGACCAAACATGGAAAAGGCGAGGAAGATTATTATTATAATAAAACTGAGTACAAAACTTACCGTCCAGCCTCCATCAGCGATGCTTTGCTCACAGTAGACCTTCAGGAACCAGTATGTAGTCCCTCTGATTTGTAAATAATATACCCCTGATTCTCTCATGCCAGCGTTAAGAAGATCGACACAAGAGTAACCCTGGAAAATAAAAAAACGCAGTTCGTCAATTACTTTCTGGCAAAACACGAAATAACTGTCCATACAAATGCAAACACAGCCTTTGCTTTCGTTGTTACATTACTTGATATTTAAAGTTACCAGAGAGAGTCAGACTTATATAAAAGTGCTTAGACTAAGTACCCATATACATCGTATTAATTAAGGTACCATCATTATTTAATTAACACGATGTAGAAGGGGGTCTTTTATATCGGTACCTATATAGAAGCGGTCTTCTATAAGTGTACCTATATAGAAGGGGTCTTCTATATGGGTACCTAGTTTATTTTATCTTGTATCTTACAATAATTATTATTTAAAGTAATCTAAGAGAATCAGACGCTCTCAGGTTAGCACGGTACCCTTTCAGAATATGGGTAGTTTATTTTATCTAGTAACAGCAAATCTTTTGAAGTCCACTATTAGAAAATACCCTTTTAGCTGATCTGTGAATGGACAAAGATAAATTTCCATCTGCTCTCTCCTTAAATTGAAAACTTAGAGGACACACATTCAGTGACATTGTGAAATTCAAAATCATACACACCAAATGTCAGTTAGTGCACATCCAGCCTCGCACAATCTCACATTCGCACATGCTTATATTCGCCACGCTTTTGTAATACATAAATGATTTAAAAAAGAATACCACATCAATATGAATAACTAGCAGTCCACCCCGGCTTCGCCCGTGGTACACACATAGCCTATGTCACTCGGGGATAGTGTAGCTTTCCAACGGTGAAAGAATTTTTTAAATCGGCCCAGTACTTTTTGAGCCTATTCATTACAAACATACAAAAATAGGTACAAATCTTTCCTCTTTATAATATTAGTGTAGAAGAAGAAGCATAACAAAAATAGACATGCGTTGATCATTATATCAATAATAATTTTATAATGTTAAAATGCCATGTGCCCAGCGGATTAGCTCGTTGAAGTGGCAGAGGGCGGGACACATAGCGCGACGAACCGATGGCCGATGGGGCAAAAAAGTTCTCGAATGGCGACCACATACTGGCAAGCGAAGCGTAGGACACCCACCCACAAGGTGGTCAGACGACCTGACCAAAGTCGCTGGAAAGCGCTGGATGCAGGCCGCTCTAGATCGGTCATTTTGGAAAACCTTGGGAGAGGCCTATGTCTAGCAGTGGACGTTATGCGGCTGAAATGATGATGATGATAATGTTAAAACTGTCATATAGTACAATAAATGATTGTTGTGTGTCGTGTTATACCTTTTATTTTACTACAAATGCTTTGCTGTCTGCTTGGAATTCATTTATACAACTTTTTGGAACACAGCATACCTATTTATTAATTAATAGATTAGACTTTCAGCAACCTAGTAAACATTTTTCATCACAACTCAAAAAAAATCCCATAAAATATGACATTGATCCATGGTCTAGAAAGACTTAAACCTTGTAGGGTTAAGTGAGTTAGGGTGTAAATGTTTGTGAACTTTATAGATGGAAAACAAAAATCTGAATATTAAGAGGACCTACCTACCTACCTACATAAAGTACATACATATGTTACATATATAAAGTACCTATCACTTTCCAACGTGATATGTAATTCCAACCTGATATGTAATTCCAACCTGTGGAAACTTAAGAAAAAATGATACATTATTATCTACACTTACCAATAAATGCAAAAAATGTATTGGAAGGTGGATGTGTTTAATGAGATTCTACAGCACTGGAGGTCCCCGCAAAAAAGAAATCATGCGTAAACTTCAACAGTATCACCTTCTTTGGTATCATTACAATAACTGTGTGTCCCGCAGCTGTTTCTAAAACATCAATCTGCAGTATGGGACAACGGGATGAGGCAACAGTGTTATCTCTCGCATAGAAATTGTACTGCCTCAATGGGTCCACATTTGAGAGATCCAATCTTACTGATGAAAACGGGGCATGGTAGATGTGCAATACTCCCCAGCATGTTCCAAGGAAGAATACATCCCCATATTTATATACAGTCAGAATATCACTTAGACGGACAGTTTGTGAGGTTTGGAAATAGTTCTGCCAGCAAAATGGCTCAAATATATTATGTTTTTGTAATTGGTGCAATGGGCTGGGGTCATGCCCGATTGTACAAATATGAACCAAATTATCTTCCACCACACTGTAAATATCATGCTGTTCTGTCATGATGTGCAGCCGGTCTGTGTATCCAAGGGATATTACTTTGTCCTGGACATAACATATGTATCTACTCTTCAAATCTGGTATGTCTGCATTCGAAGTGTAAATTTCATCTTTTTCAGTAACATAATACACCTCTTTGTTGATCAAAATGTATTTTACAACATCATCATATGTCACATTGCCCTCTGCTGTTGGTTTGTTGCGCGATTTTCGAACAACATAGAGGTGCTTGAAATAGTCCAGGACAGTAATGAAGTAAGCATTCTCGTTGTAAACTGAATAATCGCCAATGATATCCTCGCGTTGTATCGGTTTCAGTGTGTCAATGGAATAGTATTGGATGAAGCCCCGCTTGTGCACTCCAATGCTGCCGTCACACAGTACCTTGAAGCTCCTGTTTTCCTGGTTCACGTTCATTGCCAATGCGAATTCTTGCATGTACTCGACGGCGGAGGCGAGGCGGGGCCATACCGTCAGGGAGCGGTACAGACAGAACCAGGGCAGACGGAGCTTAGCTTTGTATTGAGCAGCAATATAAATATCACCATAATCCCGTTGGCAAAATGTTTTCCAAAGCTTTTGATCACATGTTATAAAGTCGACGACATCTCTCCATCTGGTGCATACTAGGCCACATTTTATTATATCTTGCGGAGGCAAGAGGCAAAAAATTATTGTTAATATTTCGGTGGGTAAAATGTTTATGAAGCTGGGAAGTTTCAGACTATCCGACATTTTGGCGACAATTAGTGGAATCCGTTAAAATCACAATTAGTAACCACGACCGCTTCCGAGCAGCTCAGCAGCAGCACTAGCATTGGTCTATTATATGATTTATTGATTATATTTTCTGGCTTAGTACTCAGCCTAGACAGACCGGTCGGGACACAGCGGGAGACAGACCGGGACGCCTTTTCGAAAGTCGAATCAATCAAAGAAAGAAATCAATACTGTTTGACGTTGACAGATATTTGACACTGACATTATTTTGTCATTTATTACGCAAAGGTGCCACTGACTGTATGCCTTGTAATTTTTTTACGTATTTTAGCAAAAAGTTCTACGTCTACGGTCCGTTGTTACCTGTTACCATCAAAGAGCAAAAATGTACCATCTTATAAGAAATCCATGAGAAAACACTAAGGTTAACGAGATAACATGTAATGTTACCTTTGCATGATGAAAAAAGGTACCTTTTTGTAAAATCTATTGCTATCGTGCTGTGTGTGTATGGTGTGTCCGAAGGCCCGAACAGCAACCGAGCAAGTACTAAGAGACAACTGTAGCTAAATCAAACCAAAAATCCATAAATATTCAACATTTCGTAGTCCCCTGATTACTACTTTTTTATAATTTTACGGCACTGGATACAAGTAAATAAATAAATAAATATATTGGGACAAATCACACTGATTAAGCTAGCCCCAAAGTAAGTTTTAAACTTGTGTTATGGGATAATAACTTAACGATACTATATTTTATGATAAATACATATATAGATAAACACCCAAGACCCAGGACAATTTGAAAAAGGCCATTTTCCAACTTGCCCTGGCTGGGGATCGAACCCAGAACCTCCGGATTAGCGGTCTAGCGTGTTGTAGTTTTGTTGCTTCTTTATTCTTAGCCTAACAAGTCACAATCAAAAATTGGTGTAGGCTGTAGGCCTTTGATTGCTTCAACTCTATACGAGTTTACTGGATTTCATAGCCGATTGAGTGGCGAAACTGGCGGACAACGCCTGAAGACCACGCAGTCCGTGAAGAAATATTACTATTCACTACAGCCATACCACAGAATACATAAGAGTCAAACAGAATGGAATCTCACAGCGTCTCCAGCAAATTTGCGTTCCCGCACTTCTCCCCAGCACTTTCTGTACCTTTCTGTGCTCTAAACTAGGGTTTATTTACTAGCCGCACGCAATACACGACGTATCTAGTCTTGAGAACTGTCAATCAATAGTAACCATCATGGTAAGAAGATGCGCATATAATAATTATTTATCCACCGATTACAACAAAGAACACATATTTCATAGATTTCCAAATGATAAAAACAGGTAGCAAAGCAATAATATAATTTCACGTTATTACCCAGCAACCATCTTGATATATATACCCTTCTCGCTCTCTCGCATTGGCGGGAGATGCACAAGAGCGAGAGGGATTATCAATCGACAGCAGTATAAACCGGTAAAAATAGGCTCCTCGCTCACAGTTAATCACATACACGCAGATGCCAAGTAGATTTCCGCGGGTTATAGTGTAGTGCTATAATGCCATTGTTGACAATGACAACTTGACAAGCCGTGCGTTTATTTTCTTTGCCGTGCGTGGAAGCGTGATAAGATAAACATTTGTTTATTTTTATTGAATTTATTCAAATAAATACCGTATAGTTTTGCGCCAAATATGCAAATTACTATATTACAATAGTGAATTAGTGAATTTAGTGCGTTACATTATAAATGACTCAATAATAATCAGTAAAGTGAACTAATGGTGAAATGGACAATGGACATAATAAAAAATGTTTGTGAAGTGATATTATGTAGCTGTTTCCGACTTTCCTGTAACATTTAATACATATAAAACAGAATATTTTTACGTCATAGTGTTCGCAAATATCCCGGTATAGAAAGATATAATCGTAAATATGTCGAACTCGTTAGTAGGTAAGTATTAAATTAATTCTGCGGTGCGACCCTAAGTATAAAACTCACACATCGACGTGTGTACAGATAAATTGTTTCGTTTGTAGTAGTAGTAGGTAGATATGTTACTCTGAATATATGGAGAGTCATACCAGTGGTCATACTATGACTGTCTACTGTAAATTATTGTTCATGAGCATATGAGCATTTATAACACCAAACAACACTATTTTCATATTACAAATAAAGTCCACCAAAATCTATTTGCAAAATAATTTATACTTGTAGCAAACCTAAACCGAACCCCTTGACGTTCCGCCAAAAACTCCCCTGATTTCTCCTCTGCCTTCTCCTCCCAAACGACTTTAAGGCGATTTTCACATTGCCCCGCACCACGCAGCGTAGCGCCTGAATGCGTGTTCTAACGTTGCTTATAAGTACCTCCGTTTGTATAGAAAACACGCACATTCCAACACACAGAAAACGCATCCAGAAAACGCAACATGCAGCGTGATGCGTGGCAGTGTAATCATCGCCTAAGGCTCAAAGTCGCGCGGGTCTCATAAAACTATGAGACCCGGTAGCTCTTATGTATTCTGTGCCCGTAGTAACGGACCACGTTTTATAAACCCAAAGTCATCATTGGTATGGTAAGGTAACACAACACACATTGATTAAAAACACTTTCTTTCTTTGTAATCTTTGTTGTACCTACTTGTACCTAATTTGGTGCAGGTGCCCACATCTTTAAATCTGATGACAAAATAATACTGAATATGAATTCAGTACCTATTATACTAGATCAAAGATTGTTGCCACCACAGTGGCGGATTATCTACATATATTTTCTGTGATTTTATACCTCTCATTATGGGTATCAAATGAATGAACGAAGCGTCTCAATTTCGAGATTATGCTTTTGTCCGTTTGTTTGTCTGTATCCGCCAGAGGTTGTATTTCACAACCGATTCTCGTGTAGGTGAGCAGGTTTGATAGTTATATATTTCTTTGTCGAATCAGTTTTTCAAAATTTTCCAAAATGGCGTAAATGTGGGGATTGAACACTTAAAAAAATTGGTTGTCTGTAAAGTCAGTTTACGGACGGTAGTTTGACGTGACAACGTCAAAACCGAACTGAGCCGATCGCTCGAGCCGATCATGCCTCTCTCTCGTTCGTGCCGCGCTCTCGCTTGCGGAACGCGACAATGACGTCATCTTTTTCGTGCATGCAGCCCGTAGTATCGAGTTCTTAGACGTTGTCACGTCTAAGAATATTCCAGCAATTTCAAAAACGTCAAAAAAAATTTTGCCACCATAAAGGTACAAATATCCTGAGCAACAGTTCTAGTACCTCTATGTGACGAATCTTATTTTTTCCAAAATGGCGTAAACGTTATCTATAGCTAATAAATGGGTGGATGACATTGTACAAGTGGCAGGAAAAAAGTGAATGGAAACGGCCAAGAATAGAGAAAAGTGGAAAATGATGGAGGAGGCTTTTACCCTCAAGGGACTGCATGTCCAAAAAACCGAAAATAAACACCCTGAAAAATTGAAACTATTTAAAAGTGGAACATGTAGAAATAAAAAAGCTATAAATAAATAAATAAATAAATAAAATAGCTAGTAAATAATATCGTGGGGTGCGTCGATTCCTACTATCAGAAGAAGTCACTGACCAGATAACGAACCGGAAGGAAGCTCTGACTCACGAAGATAAATTAAACTTTGACTTATGAACTTAAAGGCTTTTAAAAGCCTTTCTAATATGCACACATAGAAGGACGCCTTATTTTAATTTTAGGTAGGTATAGGTACCTACGAAGATTTCCAAAAATGGGATAGCCGGTCATTAGTCGTTACGTTGCGTAAAAAATTACAAACTGCAAACGGAATACATTGTACCGTATTGTGTCGTATTGTATTGTAGCCGTTGTAGGTATGTACCGAGCCATTCACACTTTTTCTTGAAGAGTTTTAGTTCGTCATTTGTCGTGGACTTGGATTTAGAGTGTTAGGATCATTAATATTATTAAAAAAGTACCTACCTATTGTCTGTCAGTTGTTCTTCAGTGATGAAGGTAACTACGTAACTACAGTCAGTAACAAAAGTAGTAGGTAGGTCCAATTTGCGATTTCCGATTTTAGTAAATATGTATGTAGAGTACCTACTCATCATATAAGTATCAAGGAAGTAATAGGTACCTACTTAAGGCAAGATGGGCTCACAATTTGCAATACGTGTTTTTGAAAAATCTCTGTAATTAAACTACTACAGTTTATTCCTCAAAAAAGTTACATATGAATCTTCAGGATTTTCTTCAGACACCCACAATACCCAAAACACGATTCAGCATTTTTGGCTCGATAGAAAAAAAAACACAAACATGCCTCTAAATTTGCCTAAATTTACCTTTATAAGACATATTACTATTTTATACAATCACCTTTTTATATGAAAATTATACCAATTTATTATCTAAATATCTACAAAAAATTATAAATATAATACAAAAATAATAATAAACAAAACACGATGTCATATTCGTCGAGAGCGAAGAAAGGCCCAGACCCATTCTCGACGATATTTCGCTGTGTTTTATTTATTATTTATTTTTTTGTATTATATATTATTATTAATAATATTATGTATTATAGATTATATACATTTTTTGGTATAATTTTCATATAAAATGGTGATTGTATAAAATAGTAATTGTCTTTTATAGGTAAATTAAGGCAAATTTAGAGGTATGTTTGCAATTTTTTTCTATCGAGCTAAAAAAGCTGAATCGTGTTTTGGATATTGTGGGTGTCTGAAGCTTATGTAAAATTTTTGAGGAATAAACAGAATAAAGTACGTATTTTTCGTTTCACGTTTCATACATAATTCACCGAAGCCCGGGTGGGCCGCTAGGCCGCTACTATTGAACAATATAAGTCAGTGGGCACTTAGATACCTATTCATGTACTGTACGAGTATGTAAGTTACTGGTATTGGAAAGTAACATATATAAATTATCGGACGTAGAATGCCTTGAGACCGAATGGTTTCCTTATTTAAGGTAATGCTGTATAATATTGATAAAGTACTGTAATAAAAGTATAGTCACGAGACAAACTAATAAGAGTAGCGAAGTATCTCTTGTAACTACATTTTGGGATCATTCTCACTCACACATGTGACTATTTCAGACTTTTTTCTCAGTAAGAATTTCCATTGACTTCATGATGTCATTACAACTACTAAGAAAAAAAATTCTCACTGGTTCCATGGAACTATGTGCTGATGGAACTAGTGAGAATGATCCACATTTTGTTGGAATCTAATTAACCTCCGACGAAAATGAGGGGTGTTATAAGTTTGACGTGTCTGTGTTTCTGTTAGTGGCATAGTTAGGCAAAAACTAATAAACCGATTTCGATGCGGTTTTTTTTAATCGGAAGCCTTGTCTGTAAAGATGGTTTTTAGCTAAGTTTGATGAAAATCGGTTCAGCCGTTCAAGAATGATTGGGGGTGAACGTTTAAAAGTTTTTTTTTTTTGTCTGGCAAATAAACTTGTTTTGATTAACACTAGAGTACTAACCTATCTAGCTGATATATAATTTCCAGACCACAGGCGCGGATTCAGCCCTAAAAAAAGGTTATGGTCACAGCCACCCAAAAACCGACCAAGTGCGAGTCGGAGCATGAAGTCGCTCATAATCGATAGAGATGTTTACAAAACATAATGACATCCTGACCAAGATTGTATGCAGTGTTTACCTAATTCCACGTGGGCTAAGCTGTAGGGACGAACACTATAGTAAATGTGTTAGTGCCCTATTGCCTAATAAAAATACCGAATTGACACAGCTTACGCACGTAGTGAAGTCGGGAACGCCGACTAAGTAGTACCCAGAGGATTTGACGACCAACTATAGGTACCTATCAGGGCTAGAGTTAAGGATGCCGTCGTGAAGGTTTCGCTCCCCTTAAAGCACTGTTAAGTGATAATGTTCGTCTAAATCGACTGAGTCTAGTCGACGTTTCCGACTATAGGTAGGTTCACACTTTTTCCTGACCTATTAATCGAGACCTATTAGATGACCTCCGTGGCGTAACGGTTAACACGCTAGACCGCTAATCTGGAGGTTCTGGGTTCGATCCCCAGCCAGGGCAAGTTGGAAAATGGCCTTTTCAAATTTTCTTGAGTGTTTATCTATATATGTATTTATCATAAAATATAGTGTCGTTGAGTTAGTATCCCATAACACAAGTTTAAAACTTACTTTGGGGCTAGCTTAATCAGTGTGATTTGTCCTTATATATTTATATTTATATATTTATATTAATCGTACATTAACAAATCAGTTGTCTTACTCATGGTAGGTAGGTATAATAAAACAAGGTACCTATTCTCCTCCCGCGATGGCCCAAGATTACGTCACGAATGTAACGATAGGTTACCTCTGATTGTTCTTTTCAGTAAATTTATGGACTTTCTCAATTAGTCAACGAATATAAAATAACTAATAATATAAATAAGTACTAACTAATTTAACTATTTCGTATGTCGTGGATTTATCTGTTTAATTTTTAATAGATATGTAGTTACTTACCTAAATTTATATGATATGTCAACATCATCATCGTCAGCTCTCAACGACCCACTGCTGGGCATAAGCCTCCTTTTGTCTGCGCCACTGAATCCTATTCCCAGCCTTAGCGATCCAGTTCTTTCCAGCAATCCGTTTGATATCATCGACCCACCTAGCCGCCGGACGCCCAACACTCCGTTTTCCATTCCTGGGGTACCACTCGGTGACTGCCTTACTCCACCTTCCATCATTCCTTCTAGCCAGGTGTCCCGCCCAGTTCCATTTAAGGTTCGGAACCCTAGAGAGCACGTCGTAAACTTTCGTATGACGCCGGATCTCTACATTGCGAACTCGGTCCTGCAATTTAATACCGAGCATGACTCGCTCCATGGCCCTTTACGCAACCGCTATTTTATACATGGTTCCCTTAGCACCATGGTTCCCATGGCACCATAAGATATCGTAGGCAGGACACACTGGTTAAAGAGGCGTGTCTTTAGACATTGTGGTATTTTCCTATTTTTCAATACATCCGTCAGCTTACCAAATGCCACCCAGATAATGCCAGATTATTAAACTACTTCAAAATTCTATACTCGTAATGCTTAAACTTCAAACTTCAAAATTCTTTATGTACGTTATTCTATTATTTATAGTGTTTTAATTTATTTGGTCTTTATTTTGTGATCTAGGATCAAAGTCAGTGATTTGCCAATAAGTAAATGATTGTGATTTATCTAAGCGCAGTAATCTTGTTGGATAACTCGTTGGGAAAGGAAAGCCAGAACATTACGGGCTTCGTGATAGTGGGCTGAATTGTCACGACTCGCCGGGTTCCGTATTATTGTAACATTGTTATTGATATAAGTAGGTAGGTACCTTCTTAGTCGCGCAAAGGAGCCTTCAATCTGTGGTCTTAATTTAATCATAAACATAGTCCTGCCTGTCTCTGAGGGCTGTCTTTGCAATTTTGCATAGCTAGAACTGAATATAATAAATGTTCACCGGGCCAGATAGAGTTATCTGCCATAGCTCAACCGTATTGGAAAAAAATCCAAAAACTAAATAAACATAGCGACAAAAAAAATCGCATTACTTATTATTTTCTTAACAATATCAAAAAGTAACAATCTGAAACCGAAACAAAAAGGTTTTTTTCCGCTCAAAACTACTCGTAAGTACCTAAGAGAAGCCTTTAAAATCTAGTGGAAAGAGCTTCAGATGCACATTTATATATGAAGCTACAAACAATAATTGAAAAAATAAAAAAAAATAAAAATTATACAAAGGCGGACTTATCACAAAGAAATCTCTTCCAGTCAATGCCTTTGGGTAGAGAGAGAAGTGTAAGATAATATAAGTATGTTTAATACAATTATAATCCAAAGTTACAAGGGCTAATTTATTGTATTTCTTGAATACTTACTCGCCGTTTTAATGTAATTCGGAGGTGATTTGGAGGCAAATTCCTAATTATTTCTCATCGAGAAAATTTTAAGCAATCATGTTTTTGAAACATATTGACTCATTGACTTATATATTTACTTTGTATTGACTAGACTAGAGTTAGTCCTGAACTTTGCTGTATTTTTATTTCAAAGTGAGTATTTCGTTAATATTGATAGGTAATACTGAAAATCGCTCTAAGTAACGTTAGGGTACAACGGGCTCTTAATAACCACGAGTGGTGTAAAAAACTTTCCTTAATCCATTTTTGTTTCGAGAGGAAGGCAAAATAATGTTTTGACGCCATTGTATAAACAAACTGTTGCACGTTTGTTTATACAACGACAAGCCAACATGTGGAATCCGACAAATGGGCCAGCCGGACGCGCCTACGGAAACCATACAACGAAATACAAGCCGGCAACCGGCAGGAATTTGTCGGCGCCATTCTGCAATAACCCAGAAGACGGTTCAGAATTCGAGCTCTCTCTTGTCGAATGTGTTCATAGCTTACACTGGTATCAGACTCTTTGTGAAAAGTTGTTTCCAGTCTGGTTAAGATATTGAATTAAAAAAATGAAGTTTGAATCACCTGATTATCCGAAAAGAAAGATGATTCCGTGCTTCGAAAAGCGCGTGAAGCTGTGGGTTTAAACCTATCCTAGGATTGGTTCTGGTCTACCCTTTGGGTTGCGGAGGTCAGATGGCAGTCGCTCGAATCTGTGTAAAAACCAGTAACCTCTTCAAATCACCTGGGGTTAGGTAGCGGACCCCGGGCTTTAAAGGATATAGACCCTCTGTACTATCTAAGCCATACTTAGCAGCAGAGGATTTGGCCTACACTCTCCACGCTGGCCAGACCGGTTGGAGAGGTCTCACTGGTTGGTTAAGCTTTGTTTAGCTTGTATTTCCCAAGTCGCCTTTTACGATATCCACTGGAAGACTTGGAGAAGTCCTATTCTTCTCTGCCGAAAACCACACAGCATTAAAAAATAGAAATACCCAGGGATGGGTAGATGAAAGATGGGCCCACACAACAACAACATAGGTTCTTACAGACGGAAAAAGGTCCAGGGGAAAACCTAGGATGAGATGGAGAGACGAGTTGTCCGCTTTTGATAAGGAATGGAGGGAAACAGCCGATGATAAAAGTAATCGGAAACAAAAAGGGGACGCTTTTGCACAAGTATGGGAACTAAATGGCTAAAAAAAATAATGGATGTTAAAAAAAATCTTACACTTTGTTATCTATTTATTAACTAGCCTCTACCTAAAGATATGTAAATTAAATACCCAGGGCAATATGAAAAAGGTCATCTGGCTAAACAAGAGCGTTACCATTACAACTGTACCATGCCTTCCTAAATAAAATGTAGCGATAAAAATTAACTGAATGCGAGTACAGGTGGTCGATCAAGTTATTGTAAATCGGCTTCAACAGTTCGCGCAAGGAAAGTTGCGTGGAACCCATAAACCCATTGCGTAACGTGTTTTATATCACAATATACAGAACAACAGAAGGATATCTTCACTACTTATTTAGCAAATATTTTTTGACAATGCGTCAAGAAGACAACACAAGTACATATTGGCGAATTAATCACGTCTTTATTATTTACGGGATAGCCTGAGCTTAGGGCCATAAGCCTAGCCGCATCGCCTAATAACATGATTTCAATTCTCTCCCAAATCCTTCAATAGACTATCACGTGCGAGGGAAGAGAAGCAGCTAGCACATTCTAGGTTTTTTCTTTACTCCCAGAAAATCATGGAAGTAACTCGTTTACTTACGAGTATAATATAATAAATAGGGAAAAAGGTAAGCCCACTTTTAAGCAAGTTTCTAACGTAGTATGCTGTTTTGTTGACTGTCACACTAGTATCGGTATCATCACCATCATCTTCCTCGCCTTCTCCCTTTTTGAAGTCGGCTCTGTATGTCAACTCTATTTATCGTTTTCTATCATTTATTATATCTGTATTAACCCCGGTAGCTTTTTCTTAAAATAACGATAAATGAATACTTTTTTTAGACTTTTAGGTCTAATAGTTGGGCAAAAGCCTCCCCTTTCTGTTTGCAATGAATAATTTAAATATTTATAAACATTACACGTAAAGTACCTATATCAAACTTATTGACGTGTAAAGGCCTAATTATTGTATAAACATTTGATTCTCTTATTTTGCTGCGCAAAAGGCAGTTTTGGTGCTACTTGTAAGTTCCCGACATGTACTTCGCCTCAATACATAGAAATCCTTTTGATGATCTAGGACCGCGCGAATAAATTTTTATGAAAAAGGTAGGTCTTTTCGTTTAAGATTTTTGCTAAAAATACGTTTGTCCAGTTAATGAAAGCACAGCAGGGAGAAACAGCTAATAATGTATTTAAATATGCTAATTAAGCCGTTTCATTTATACCCTACACGGTATGATTCGATTTACTTTATATTTTTGTTCTTTACGTTATGGCCTATAGAGGGCGCTTTATTGAAAGTACTGTTACGTCATATAGCCTATAACCAGCGAACAGCCAAGACGCTTCCAACGGTACCTCACTTGTTACCATGGATATCATAGAAGATATGATGAACAGATAAACATACTTTCGGCTTTGCCGTAGTCGGGTAAAAGTGCGGCGTAGCGTGGAGGTGTGAGTATAGAGGTCGCATCTGTTCCTCCCTTTTTATGTTTATGTCACCTACATATATTTTCCGCACACCGAACGCAAAAAGAAGCCGTTCCCAGCACACAATTACAAATGATTACCAGTTTATTGTTCTTAGCGGGTGCCGTTATATCGGGCGACGTGATGCAACCTGTTATCGCGTTGAGCTTCGATATTTTGAGCTCTAAATATCGGGCGGCTTCAACTCATGATGAGAGTAGAGCGAGACCCGAGTTTGTCCTTTGGGGCTGAGTCCGTTTTCCGGCATGCTGCTTCAATTTCGTGCTTAATAATAGCCTTCTAACTAATAATTTCCTCATATCAATAAATAGATCACCTTTCTCGATTAAAAGATATTGCAGGGTAAGCAAGTCAGGTATGTTTTAGTTACTTTAAAATTCTTGATTATGCAGGCACTCAAAATGTTTGGCTTAGAATCGCTTCCGATGACACATTAGCATTCCAATCATGTAAATAAGCGAAATAAGCATACGGAACCATCGCAGCGAACACGACTAGACAAGACATACATACATAATACTTAATTTATATAAAGATGTTTGTTTTGTCCGATATATATTATTCTAATAAATGTATTTTTTTGGGGTGCGTCTCAATCAAAAGAGAAAACCCCTATTACTCCGCTTCGTGTTTGTTGACGGTTGATAAATAAAATAAGATATGGTGTACTGTAACTTATATTTATATAATAAAATTATTTTGGAACTCTGGTGTTATGGTTATATACCTACTGCACTGTATAAGTTTATAACTACCCATTGCGCAGTCAAAGTAGGTACCCAATTAGATTCTTCGAATGGGACTAGTAATGTCTGAGATAGCCGCAAAATCAGTCTTGCTTGATTGACTAAGTACAGATAACACTACATCAAACTACCCTAAATTAGCATACGCACAGTCATTCCCTTGCATAATTTTGCATTAACATTAACTTTACCATGCTGTTGGCTGTATCTAGCACAGATAGTTAGATACTTAGCTGTTTCTTGGTTTCTCACTCCCTTTACTTAGCCCTATTATTTGAAATGTGGCGTAGTTAATAGGACGTTTCCTGTAACTTTCTGCACGCTGTAATTATTTCCACATATTTGGACCGTTCATGTCCTACACTCCAGCAATTGAATATTATTTCTAAATGTAAATTACACTTTAATTTAATTTTAATACATGCTTTCGATGCAGATTTCTGTACATAAATATAAAATCGACTCGTTTATAATCGTTTGCCTTATCAGTGCAATCAAAAAATGTGTAATTCAATGCAAATGTGACTTAATGTGACAGGTTTGTAGATAACATGGTATTTATTTTGTTATTTTTTTTGCGGCAAATAATTAACATTTCAAATTATAGCTTAGGTATTATATAAACGCATATAACTATCAATCATAATTATATAGGTACCTACTGATGTCAAATTGTATGTAGGTATAGCCATAAAATAGAACATTTAAAAGCAGAGCAGAGCATCGGCAGTTAATAATACAAGTTATATCACAGTCAGGTATAAACCAGACGGTGAAAATAATCATTAATGAATAAAGCGCAATGAATAAAATCATTGCGCTTCTAGGATCGGAACGACAACGACAGGTGTGTTATAAATTTATAATGAGTAACATGCTTTATATAACTTAGACTCACTTTCACGTCTTTATAGTTGGCGACGATCTCCGAGGCGAAAGTATTATTGCCGATGATGGGTTTGTTCTTGACGCTGGGGAAGATAATGCCGCCCTTGCGGCTGGTGGGGCGCGGGCTGGTGGGCGCTGCGCCGGCGCCGACACCGCCGCTGGGGGTCACTGTTACTGTGGCGCCCGAGCTCGACCCGCTTGGACTGCGTGCGACACAACCATTAGTCTCCTTACACACCTACGTACGTCTTAACAACTAAACACATCGCAACAATACAATCGCACAGTCGCGTCAGCAATAACGCTCGCAAGCAATAATCGCAAATGCAGAATACATAAAGAAAGATGTCACCTGTTGCTGAAGGTCGAGGAGGGCGGGATGGTGGTGGCGGCGGCCGTGCTGGTGCTGGGCTCCGTGGGTGGCTCGTCCACGCGGTACCGGTTCGGCGCATACTCCACCAGTCTGTCGATGGTCGGGTCTAACAGCAGCTCCGCTGGAACTGGCCGCTGTGCTAGCGTCGCCACATCATCCTCTTGTTTCTTCAGCCTCTTCTCCACCATATCCAGATTCTCGATTATCAAGTTTGTTTTTACTCTCAAATCGTTATGAATCTGTCCTATGGCACGCTCCTGTCGTTGCGTTTGTGTGAGCAGCTCGTCTGACTTTGGCACTAGATCGTCCACAGAACTCTTCGTTCCGACAACTACATCCCAGACTTCATCCATTTTCTCGGAAACGCTCATCATCGGGATAATCTTGTTGACGAGAGTGTCGATCTTGCTGGCCTTTGAGATCGGCGACTGTGTGCTGGTAGTGGTCCTGTTCTTGAAAATTGTGTTGACGTTGATGGAGGCCGCATCGGGCTCCACGATTGCCGCGTGAACGTCCGCCATCATGTAAAGCACTTTGCCCAGATTTTCAGAAACCAGATTGATGTGGAATTGCAATTTACGATCGACGGTCGACATTGACGACCGCAACTGGTCCACTTCTTTCGTAATTTCGTTTATTACCTCCGTGTTTAGACCTTTCGCGATCTCTATCACATTCAGATTGATAGGTTTCTTTTCGCTCGCCTCTGCGTTGATATCATCTACGGGCAAGAAGTTGTTGTCTATTTGGTTTTTAAGACCTACTAATTTCGAATCGATGTCTGATACTTTTTGGTCGAGAGATTCTAATTTCCTGTCGAGTAATTGCGAATTACTTATGCTTAGGCGGTTTTCTTTTAGTCTTCTCGTTGTGTGTTCTGTGTAACTTTCTTCGCTGTCGCCGAGATGGCTAAATAGTTTTAAGTCAAGATTGCCAAGTTTTGATATGATGGCGTCGGTTTTATGAATGTTGTCGTTCACTCTGGAGTCTAAAGCTTCCACCCTCCTCATGAGATGTTCGACCGCTTTATCCAGGTTTTCTATCCTTTGTAGTTTGGTTTCTAATGTGCTGACTATGACTTCAAACACGTTGAATATGTACTGCTCCCTGGAACAAAAGAAAAATATTACTTTATTATTGTTGAACTAGAAAACATAGGTACCTATGTCATATAAGAATATGCATCTTCTGAAAAAAATGCAGTGCGGCTTACCTACACTTAGTAGGGACGAGAACGTTTATTTATCTACTTATGATAATTCTTAAAACTTGGCTCTATAGAGAATACCTACTTACTGCATATTTATCTATATGAACCGTTTTTATGCTCCCTATGTTAGCGTTGTCATGTTATTGTATGTTCATAGTGAAATTGACAAAGGTATCTACATATGTTATGCAACATACTCGTAGCAGTAGAAACCTTTAGATACGTGAGACACGAGTGCGTGCCGCCGTGTGCGACATAGAGTTAGTCCTGCCTAGACCCGACGCGACCAACTATAACTTCCGCTAGATTAACTAGAAGTTAATAAATAAACAAGGCATACTGAAGTACAAGAAAGCTAGTGAGAAAAAACATTAAGGACGAAATAAATACTTCCTAAGGCCAGGAAAGTAATTTGTTAATGCATCGTATGAGTAATTTTATTTTATTTAGTATTGCGCATACATAAAAGATGGACGTAATCTACCTCTATTATACGGTTATACCTTGTAATTTATTTGTCTATATTGTATTACAAAAACTAGTGTCTTTTGTAAAAACGTTGTTTAGTAAACCTAGTCGTTATTCAGAATTTTTTGCAAAGAATGTTTACGCCATACACAAAAGACGGACGTAATCTATTATACCTACCTGGTGATTAATTTGTCTATATTGTATTGCAATAACTAGTGCCTTTTGAAAAACGTTGTTTACTAACCTAGTCGTTAATCAGCAATTTTTGCAAAAAAAAAGTTTATGTACAGTTCTGATAGATTTTTACATAAATATTATATATGTTCACAGTCACAGTAACAGTCAGTAAAATATTGCATAGACAGACATAGCACAGTGACATAGAGTGATATACAACGTGGAAGGCACATACCCGTAATAAATCGAACCACGGGCTATACCTACTAGATCACTAAAGTATAATAAAATTAAAATAACAGTCAAAAAACCAAAAAGAATTTTGACATTCCCATACAAATCGTCCGGGCAGCTGCACACTTTTGTATGAAAATGTCGAATTTTTTTTTGTCTGTTATTTTAATTTAATTATACTACAATGATCTTGTCTATACCGTGGTTCTATTTATTACGGGTATGTCCCTTCCACGTTGTATAGCGGGCGGACTAACCAGCGTTGCCAGCGGGCTCGGAAGCACGGCTTAATCGGTTATGTGCTTTAACGTCCCGAGTAAAAAATACGACAGATTTTTTTGAAGTGGGTATTAAAGTATTTAGAAAATAAGAAAGTCATTTAGGCACACATATGCTAATAGTGTACCGGGGCTATATTGTAGATGTAGACAAGACATTCTTACCTCTTTCATCATTGTGGCATGAAGCAACACAAACACTTTATTCCTGATTTTTAGGGTTTCGTACCCAAAGGGTGCAAACGGGACCCTATTACTTGAGAGTCCGTCTGTCCATCTGTCCGTCTGTCACAGGGCTCTCTCTCTTGAAACCGTAATAGCTAGAAATTTTCACCGATTATGTATTACTGTGGCCGCTATAACAACAAATACTAAAAATAAAAAAAGTTAAAAATTAAAGGGGTCGTCATACAAGAAACGTGTTTTTTTCAGCATTTTTAACTAGATCTTTATAATGGCATTAACTAGATACGTGAAATTTTCACAGATTATGTATTACTATGGCCGCTATAACAACAAATACTTAAAATAAAAAAAAGTTAAAAATTAAAGGGGGTCTACATACAAAAAACTGCGGATTCATACAAAAAATGCTTTTTTAGTGTTTTAAAACATTGTACGGTGGTACGGAACCCTTCATGTACGAGTCCGACTCGCACTTGCCCATTTATTCAAAATAAAAGATAGCCAAGAAGGAAATAGGTAGGTAATCGCTGTGTCTACTGAAAAGATTCAATGTGTGCGTGCTTTAAAAAAAAGTCCATATAAGTATAAAATTAACTAACGCATTTCAAACCTTGTTGATCCATTTCCCAACCCGTTACAGTGACTATTCTGTAACCCACACATTACGTACGAGTATCAAGTTGCTCTTCATTATGTAACTGAAAACATCGCTAACAATACGAAGTTATTTTTATAATTCTGCAATATCAAGATTCAACTTTAATCCACAGTTTCTTTTAATTTTTGCAGCTTCATCGTTTCTGTTGCTTTCAATATACACTATCACTTAATCATCTTTTGTATAGAATGTTAATACGGATAGGTCAAATGTTTCCTTCAACTGTGGAGGGTCTGGTGTTCTAAGATATGTAAGCTCTGCTTAGTTCAGATATCAGTTTCTCACAATCTTCTGCTGACCATGTATTTATGTCGTTGATATCATTATGTTCTGTAATGTAAGATTGTGGAAAATAATTAACTTAAAATAATAACCATCAACTTTTTTTTTGGAGTTTCTTCCATATCTCTAAAGGTCTTCATCATATCTTCTCTAAATTAAAATGGGACTAACTTGGTAGTCAAGGCTTTCAATTAAAATAAGAATCATCAAAGTCGGTTTACAACTGGCGAAGATATCGCGTAACAAACATACATAAAAAAACATGTTTTGTGACGACGCTAGAGTCCGCCACTCCGGAGGATCTGGGTTCGATCCCCAGCCAGGGCAAGTTGGATTATGATCTCGTATTTATTAAAAGGCCTCCCCTTTTAATATTTCGCCCAACTATGAAACCTAATTGGCTAAAAGAATATGTATTTATTATAATATACAGAGTACATATACAACGTGGAAGGGACATACCCGTAATAAATCGAACCACGGTCTATACTAGATCAATATAGTATAATGAAATTAAAATAACAGCTAAAAAACAAAAATAATTTTCGGCATTTACATACGCAAGTGTGCAGCCGCCCGGGCGATTTGTATGGAAATGTCGAATATTTTTTTGTTTTTTTTGACTGTTATTTTAATTTCATTATACTTTAGTGATCTAGTACAGCCCGTGGTTCGTTACGGGTATATCCCATTCACTTTGTATATAAATATGACCGAGGAAATTGATATGCTCTGTGAGAGGCCTATTCCCAACTTTGGGATATGGAAGGCTACCAATGATCACCACGTTGCTGAAGAAGGCTTTTGAATTACGCGAGTTTTTTAAAAACCTTTTTGATACAGTATTCCTTTCAATTCAAGGTTGACTGGAAGAGATCCCAATCTGGGATAAGTCCGCCTTTGTACCTATTGATGTCTTGATGTTATGTGTATGTATTTGTTCTTTGTGTACAATAAAGTTTTAACAAACAAACAGTATTTGTATCAACTACAATAAATTAATGTGGGTGAAAGTGGGCGAAAGTGACACTGACCCATGGAGAATAATGGTATGTGTCACTAATGAGTTGAACCATTGATGGTGACTTGGTGACGGATGACCTAAAGGAATGCCTTACCAACAATTTGTCTGTCTACAAACCCGTGCGGGTTTTTACAGCTGTCTAAAAAGTTATTACGAATTGTATAGTAAACACAATAAAGTAAGGGTTAGGTCACATCTGTCAGCAAGGAACAACATTTTCCTATGCTCCTATCCTTTTCTGTCTCTCGGAACCGTCATTTGGTAGAGCGAGAGAGAGCGACGGAATGCGGTAGCATCGCCGATTCCGCGACGTTTCGTACTGACAGATGTGTCCTAACCCTAATGCTTTAAATAACTTACTTTAATGAACTCTACCGTTCGTTTTAGTTTTTCGTGTGTAAGTGGCATCTGACAAAGCTTGACGACTGCCATGATGACAATTGAGGCTTAAGTGTTTCTCGAAACACGGCGAGCTCATAATTTTTTTTGCCACTTGCGTTCTGGTGATCACAAGTGACAAAAAAATCCGGGTACTGTCATCACTTGGATACCTATCCAAGTGAAGACAACACCCGGGGTTGCTAGCAACGCGTACTCCCACCGGACCGGGCTACCGACCTCCTCACCTGATTATGTACGTCCACCCCATAAGGAATAAAGCCATAGTAGGAACATATTAACAATTATAAATACAAGTAGATAACCGTAATTACAAACAATTAAAAACATCTCAGCAACATTGCTTTGTAAGCAACTGCCGAGTACAGAAATTCTTGGCGTTCTAGTATTTGTCAAGCATTTGCCGTCGAAGGCGACGTGGCCTAATGGTTGTATATAGATCAGTTCACCGATTTAATTAGCCGATTGACAATGGAGTGGACTCATAAAAAATCCGCAAATATTTTCCGTGGGAATGGCAAGAGTCACACGTTATAGTCCGGTGTTTTTTTTATTTTAATTGCCTATTAAACTTGAATCTCTCTGTTCTTTCATCTGGGCGAAAAGAAAAACTTAGAATGTACCAGCTGCTTCTCTTCCCGCGCTGATCTTAAAAGCCGATCGAGGGAATGGGATACAATGCGAATGATATCAATAGGCGATGCGGCTAACAACCCATAACTATTTTGTTTCATTTTCCATCTTCCCACCCATCATCTTCTTCTATAACGTTATCCCAGTCTTTATGTGGGGTCGGCACAGCATGTCATCCAACGTTTCTTTGGTCTTCCTCTGTTTCTATGTCCCTTTACCTGCATTTTCAAAACCTGCCTGGTTATATGGCTTTCCTCCCTTCTCTGAACATGACATCTTTCCACCCATCATCACGCTTAAAGTTGCCTTTGGTTCTTGCGATCTGGGCTCTGTCTGCTTAGAGCCGCAAGACTCAACATTTACATTAGAGATTAAGCCGTGATAATGTATCTGTATTGAACCTGTATAGACAGACTAGCTTTTGCCACCGGTTTCGCTTGCGTATCCCACGGGAACAATACATTTTTCCGGGATGAAAGGTACCCTATGTCCTTCTCAGTACTCCTAACTGTGTGTATGCGAATTTTCAAGAAGAATTGGTTCAGTAGATAAAGCGTGAAGAGGTAACAAAAAAACAAATATACAAACTCACTTGGGCATTTATAATATTAGTTAGGATTAGATTTTCAGACATAAAGTATAGACTTACTCCGCCTTATTAAAAAAAAAGTGGGCTAATTACTACCTGGTTTAAATTAAACAATTATCTGCCCAAAACAGATCTACTTCTTTTTTAATAATAATAAATTTGTTTATTGCAGGTAACAAAACATATAAGTATATTATTGGCCGTGTGGCCGTATATGCCTTGTGGTTCCTGGCAGAGTAGAATAAGACCACTCCAAGTCTTCCCGTTGATGTTGGAAACACAAGCTAAACAAAGCTTACAAACATCAATGAGACCTCTCCAACCCGTCTGGCCAGTATGGTACTCTGGCTAAGTATGGCTCTGGAAGTACAAAGAGGGTCGTACTCCTGCAGTGGAGACTAAAAAAGACCTGTTGATAATGATGATGATGATATTATCGGCCTGTATTGATATATACGAGTACCTTACAGGCTAACATACATAATAATATAAAACATTTGTCACTGTCAACTTGATTTGGGTAAGTAATGGTTAATCTCATATTTTTATTTATTTATCTATGAAAAAATATTGGCCTATCTTTATTTGTCAACGTATAGTGTAATTTATCATTTACCCGTGTGGTGCCGGGTTAGAATAGGACCACTCCATCTCTTCCTGCGGATGTCGTAAAAGGCGACTAATAAAGTGCTATAATTCCATTCCCAAGGAGAGTTAACGTCGGGCGGCGGCCGGTTGTAAAACTTTTCGCACAAATACATTCCCAAAGAGGGTTGACGTGACTTCAGGCAGGCGGCCGTTCGTAAAACTATAGCCAAATCATTTAAACTGTTCCGGCTATTTCTTTTCCATTTTGAAGGGACTTTGGCATCCTTGGGTGACCATTGGCATGCATGGTATATTTGGAGAACAAAAAGCGGAAAAGCGCACCCCGGGCTCCGATGCAGCACAGCTGAGGATACAACCGGGAACGCGCTTAGACGAAGAAGAAGAGTGTAATTTATCCTTATCAAATAATATCTATCTATGAATTTACTGTTACGCTATGCTCTAACTTATAAACTTTGACAAAAAGTATCTCATTAGTTGGTTCCATTAGATTGGAGCTTTTTGCACGTAAACATATTACCACATATTATATACCAGTTACTACATACTACTGCCATTGCATTTTGATCATTACCATAGCACTCGAAATAAGCGACAAATAGTTTGCATATCATTAGTGAATGAAAATTCACAATTTATATCATTAGCTCTGACTGAGGTCATTAGTAAATGAATATGAAAAGCATACGATTACACATTCGTCATAAACCGAACGCTACTTACTATAATATTATATACACAGAAATTATATATAATATTCAGGTCGCGTCCAGCTAAATGTTTATTCGGCCTGTTCGGCTTTTGTTAGGCTTTTTGGTAAAGCGGATGACTTTTATTTTTTTAGGACAAGACACAATTTTCAGCCTGTCCGGGTTTTGTTAGCGGCTTTTTGGCAAAGCGGATAGCTTTTTTATATTTGGAGATGGCAACCCTAGTCCTAAAGCCGCATTGGCGATGTATATATACAGGGTAACTTTTTAAACACTGTCCAAATTTTTGGAGCAAGTTCAGTCCATGATACTGAACTACTTTCTACAAAAAACGTTATTAAAAATCGATAAAAAAAATTCATCCTCCCATACAAAATCCGTCTGTTTGAGCGCTGATTTGTATGGGAGGACGAACATTTTTTATCGATGTTAAAAGTTAGCCTGTACAAGTATGACGTTAATTTATGACTAATACCAGCACAATCCAAAGTGTTAAAATAAATTTAATTTCATGACAAATTAAATTAATTTACAGTTTAAAAAGATAAGTCGGTCATTCTCACTTTGTTTTCCTTATTGATGTGATAAAACGCAGTGTGAATGTTACAGCCGCGCATAACAAGTAGGTATTACGAAGTCATTTATTTACATACAATTCGTAATTATATGGGTAATATAAATTTCGCGAAACAAATCCAGATATTTTCTCAGCGCGTGGCCTAAATTCGCTATAAGTTAATTTAATTACCAATGACGAAAGAGTTACGTAGTTTGACTGCCTCCGTGGTCCAGTAGTCAAGGCGTTTGCCTTGTGATCCAGAGGTCGTGGGTTCAAATCCCACTATGAAGCATACTTTGTGAAAAGTTGTTTCCAGTCTGGTTAAGATATTGCAGGCTTGAATCACCTGATTATCTGAGAAGGAAGATGATTCCGTGCTTCAGAAGACACGCAAAGCTGTGGGTCCCGAACGTTTGCTTATACCTATCCTAGGATTGGTTCTGGTCTACCTTTTGGGTTGCGGAGGTGAAACGGCAGTCGCTCTGTGTAAAAACAAGTAACCTCGTCAAATCACCTAGGTCAGGTAGCGGACCCCGGCCTCTGAAGCGTTACCGCTGAGGATGCAACCGGGAATACGCTCGGATGATGATGATGATGATGAAAGAGTTACGTAGATACCCAACAAGTATACTAAAATTCAAACATGTCATTGAGGAAAAATACATCTTTTTCTACGTCACTGTCCTCTGATAAAAAACAGCCGCCGTGACAGAAATTAGTGTTTTTGGCGCAGATGTGGAAATTTAAACTTCAACATTGTTTTTTATTGATAATACAATATATATCCCAGGAATATTAATATAAGTATTGCGATTATATGCAATTAAGTATTATATAAAACGATTTAAAAAAAAATTTCAAACGCCGTATTGAAGAGGACGTCTAACGAATTTTTAAGTGTACTCGTTGATGTCTTTTGTTTACATAACATAAAAATAGAAAATAATACATGTCAACAATAATAAGCCCTCACTATATCTATTCAAATGTTTAAAAGAACGTCGTAAGAAACCTACATATTTATTAATTGACACGTAAAGCTCTTGTTTTTTTAGTTTTAAGTACCTACTACTTATATGACATGGAAAACTATTGTTAATTTAGACAGTTTATATACATTGAATTTTAGCCAGTAAAAAGTATAAATGAACGTTGTGATCAACTCATTCGTTGTAATGCACACATTCTCGTAATAAAAACGCGTCATCTCTATTTTATCATCATTGTGAATTGCACTGGTTTTTGCAATGGCCGCGCGTTCTTTTGATCCCACAGTGGTAACACCACGCGTCGAAGACATTGTATGCATTTCCTGAAGCGTGACGGTACATGGACAGTTTCATTCCTGAATGACCTCGCTTGAGAAGACAAATTAATCAATCGTTCATTCAATAAAAAAACGACTTCAAAAAGATGTATGTAAGTAACTCTTATGTAAATAATAATTTGTTCGTTTCATTTACAAACCATTTTTTTTACCGGTAAAAGCAGTAATATATAGGTAACTAAAATCTCGGTTATTGTGATTATCAGCCCATTGGGAGCAACAGTTACTGTTGTAATTATTATGGCTAAAACAACCTCCACAGAACTCGAATATTTTTTATATTATTCCCAGGAACACTCAGGTTATTTCTGATTGACGGACGAGCGATCATGTTTAAAACATTTTTTTTTTTCACCTTTTTCGATTAATTTTCCTGCTCGTTCTTATTTTTCTTAAGACCTTTAAAGACATCATAAAAAATGTTCGTATGAATCATAAACCACACGAAATTACATCAAAAAATTTATAAAACCATAAGATCAAAATCTGCTTAATTTCCTTGGTACCTTCGTAACTTTACCGCATGATGTCAGTGACATTCATAGTGATTACGAAAACTGCGTAAACGCACGCGTTATGGGTTAATTAACGTGTCAAACTCAATCATAACATCACACCTCCCTTGATAAGTCGGTAATAAAAATGAGGCTCGTGGGTGAACGAACCGTCTTCATTTTGTACTCGATCACAGTTTTAATTAAAATGCCATTATTATTTATTAATCTACGAGTATGTAATCACTCGTGTTGTCATGTGCCATTCCTGATTGCATCCCTAGGTGTAACAATATGATTTGAAATGATCAGCAAAGAATAGCGAAAACCGCACGACGAAGACGAAACGACCGACCGCCTACGTGACGTCATTCCTCCATAAGAATGCATTTTTACAAGAGATTTGTACTTAGTATAATATTTATCCGCAGAAAGACATTGAGTGGTCCTGTTCTAGGCAGGAAATTACACTTTACCAAAATTGGTACAACACTTACTATAACAAATAAAAACCAATGCAAACCGAGAGATATAATGAAGAAGATAGCGAACTAATTTGTTAATCTGTCTAAATTATAATAGTAACTTTCTACGCGTGTCCGAGACAATGAGAAGAAAACAAGCGAGTAATCGGCGTATCGAATGGAGATGGTATCGGCAATGATGTGTAACTCTGGCCAGCCGACCGTAGAGCTGGTGCACTAGGTAAATGCTAATATGCTGCATCATTAAGTGATAATGATAAGTAAAAATATCAGGAAGGAGACCGGTCGTAAAACTAGAGCCAAATCGTTTTGTTGGTGCTGGCTATTTCTTTTCCACTTCGTATAGACTTTGGCATCGATAGCGGAAAATGGAAAAGACTCACATGCTCATGTCCCGACCCCACTTAAAGTGGGATAAGGTGAGGAAGAAGAAGATAGACTTTTGCATTATTTGATGACTCTCTCATCTCAGCGCATTCCAGTTGCATCCTCAGCTGTAATGCTGTGAAGCCTTTCTTTACTTCGCTTGGTATTGAGCATCTTTAGTTTGATAGAATACTTTCAGGTGGGTCCTATAATTTTTTTAATTTGTTGTTGGTTGTGGAATTTTTTTTTAAACGAAAATAACTAGAAACAATATGTCTTCTAGTAATATATTTTTAGTCAGATGTTATAAGCTTTACTGAGTGTTTAGATTTATAATTCGAGTTATTGGCCTGATTGACGCGTTACCGATGTCGTAACAATTCCAATAAAACCAGATTGCAAAATTAACTTGCATCTGTGGTAATTATAGATGGAGGTTTTAAAGATGTAGAAGATTTGTCATATTATTTAAAAGCTGTCGGATCATTTTAATTGTAGCAGTGTATGTTTTTTTAATTTACAGACAATAACTATTACGTATCCATGTTTACAGTACGCTAGTTTACAACAAGTCAAATCAGATACTTTTTTCTTAACGTCAAAAATAAACATTTTCTATGGGATTTGTATAAAATATCGGACTATGACGTCATAGTTCCTTGGAGTTAAATAGCGCTCTTAATATCTGTTTTTCTGCATTAATAAATCTAAAATTACGTTCAAAGTGGATGTGACCAATGACAAGTGGAATTATTTTTTGACGTTTTATTCTATTAACAGTACCAAAAAAAATATTTTTGACCCCGTAAAATACCCAATTGTTCATATTCATTGGACAATAACAAATTAGAACCAACAGCGCTTCCATACAAAATTGGTTTATACTAAAAGACGTTTACATATCACGAGAATTGTATGGTGTATTTAAATTACTTTTAGGCTAGCTTAATCAGAATAATTTTTCCTTATATGTATATATATTTATCAATCTTTGTGTCTATCATGTTCAAACGCGGGGTTAGCGGAATGCGTGGTTGGATTTTTTTCGTATGTATTTATATCGCAATACGGTTTTTTTGGGGAACGTTATCAGTAAAAATAGTCTGAATTTGCCGTAAAAAGTTTATGATTTTTATTTCTTTAAATATCCTTTAAAGACCTTTATCACCAAGCAGAAAGTCAAAAAGTAAACTTGTTATAAAAAATTAAAAGTTTGTTTTTGAAAGCAATAAACCAGTTTAATTGAACTGAACACGCACCGCAAATGAGTATTTTCACGGCTGACTTAGCTTCACACATTAGCCTTGTAAACGTATCGATACGTCCGATTGAGCATCGAGAGGTCATCTGTCGGCAACATTGATCTAGGTATAGTTATAGACCAAGTGATTAATAAGATATTATAAAATATCATAGTAGATTGTGCTACAAGGCGTAAAGGTAATAGTTTTAACGCGAGGGCGCTACTTTGAATCCAGAGCGAAACGAAGGATGCCCTCGCTACGCTCGTGATTCTACGGTGGAATCCTGAGTGAAGCGAGGGATTCAAGTATATCGCCCGAGATAAAACTATTACCGTACACCGTGTAGCACATTCTTCTTTTCATCTCCATCTATGAGAAAAAGCAAATATATGTATACCTATAACGAAAGTAGAATACCTACGTATACCTAATCAGAGTTTAACAGTCAGTTACTTACCTTTATTTGGTGGCGTTTTCACTGAAGAAGTACTATGAAGATATTTTTCTAGGACCACCATATCTTATACATTTTCCAGTCACTAGAATCGTTTCATTACTTTTTCCTTGTGTCACTTGTGTGTTAATTCTTTATATATTAAAATATGTATATTATACGTAAACTTCATATTTATTTACTATCGGTCTCATCACGAAATTAGTCACATTTAAAATAGTTGTAAAAATAACCTAATAGTTCCTTATAAAATTACTATTTAAATCAAAGACAACAATTGCGCGTTTTTATTGGTTTTTAATAAATTATTATTTTGAAGCAAGAGAACCAAAACATTTTGACCTACAGTCATTCACGTAAAACGTGTTGTATTCCAATTTTAAAAAATTACGACGCCCTTGCCTATATTTTATAATTTTAAAACCAAAATCTTCTTTTTTTTAGCTGACTGCCAATATTATTTTTGATTCTACATTCGTGTTCGGTTTTCAAATGTGTTTTAATGCCTAGGGAATTCACTTTTTACTTTTCAGTATCTAGAGAATTACCAATTATATTTGGGATAAAATCATTGTTTTTCAAATAGATGAGATGAAAAATAATAAATGCCCGCGCAATTTAAAAAATACCCAAAATAAGAGGACAGTGTGTACAATAACAACTATTAAAATAATCAAACCTTCCATGCATTATTATAATGCTTATCACCTATAGGGCAGAACAGCCGCCAACAGCAGATTGTTCTTACAGAGTCATGTAGACCACCCAATTCAATGGTGCGGCGGGGACGGCCCCGTGGGTCAACCCCTAGCTTAGGAGTTCGCGCATATAAATATGCTACACGAGTTGTGTACGTAAACTGCGAAGTAAGTCCAAAGAAACGATAAGATTTTTTTTTATTTGCAATAGGCAACAAGTGTTGGGAAAATACAATTTTAATAATGTAGCTTAACATATTATATAGCATGCAAATCAGACTTTTACACCATATGATTACATCAATTTATTCATGTCATGCATCGAATTCGCAGTCTTAAACTTTATATTCTAAAAACTCTTTAATTAAATGAAATCTTTTTTTAGCAGCCATTTGCGCAGAGATGATTTAAATTTATTTAATGGGAGCTCTTTAATGTATTTTATAATTATTTAACATACAATAAATATTTAAATATAGGTAGGTACCTATATTAAATAATTCTAAAAATCTGATGCAGAAATTTTGAAGAATTTATTAAATTTATTTAATTGTTCCTCTGTGAGGTCAAGATAGCAGGTGACAGCGTAATTTAGGGTGGAGAGAAGAAGGGATTGTGCTAGCGCAATTTTAGTCGAGATATAGATCATCTGTCTAGTGACATCGGAAGCCTATTGGTTGTCAAACACAGCACATCCTTGACCAGTAGAGCCTTGGCCTGTAGGCCAAGTTTAGCGCAGCACGATATAGTGACGTTGTCTGGACTCTGTTGACCACGGGACTTCTATCATGGTTTAGTCACTTAAGCATAGTTATGTTATATGTGAAGATACATCTGCGGCGCCCTTTTGTAAAACCATGAAAAGTTATATCACGCCATAAATCAATAAGAAAAATCTCCGGTTATTGACCAACCTCACAGTGCGTTTTCGGTCAACGTCAAACGGCCTAATAATTGCAAAACTGGCTAATTAAAAAAGTCGTTCTGTCTGGACCGTTCGTTTCTCCGCTTATCTAAGATCTCGCATAGCAGGCATTGCTCACTTCACATTAGAAACGCACAAACAGACAGTCGTGTCCACATCATGTGGACGAAACTAAAAATGTGCTCTACCGGTTGACCAATAGTACAAAATGTTTAAATTGTAGAAGTAACACCCAATGTAAAGTTACGCTGTCAATCGACTATTGTTTAAATTAGGTATATAAACGGGTAAATAGTCACTAGTCACAATAATCAATATTTCATTGTATGTCACCACGTCGTCACCCAATTAAATTATTATTTTACGATTGAAGGAACAACATATCTCTTGGTCCGGGAATAATCAATAAACATTTATTTGCAAAAATACAATGGTTTAAGTTATTGTCATCATAATTATGTACATTTATACACGTAGGTATTAGACTAAGAACAGACATGCAAATATTATACAAACATCAATAAGCTCATAAATTATACTTTCAAGTTATTTACATACAAGGTTTTTATTTTATATCGAAACCAGCGTTGCTAGATACAAGTAAATAAACAAATAAACCGGCCAAGTGCGAGTTAAACTCGCGTGGAAAGGCTTCCGTACAATTGATTAAATTCTAATAGATTTTCCTGTAATCTACAAGCAATGAACTATATTTTGTATTTTTTTTCAAAATTTTAGGCTTAGTAGTGTCGGAGATCAGGGGGGGGGGGGGATCGTCGATTTTCGTCTTTTTTATGAATAAAATCAAAACTATTTATTTTACAATAATAACAAAAATATATTTGAGATCCTGATAACGAGCCCTTTCATTTGATATATGACACAGTAAAGTTTGCAAATCTTTTTTTTAAATTTCCTAATTTGTCCCCCGAAAATGACCCTTATTTAAAGTGACCCAAATTTCACCTGATTCGGTCCAGTAGATTCAGAGCAAATTGGCTGTGACAGACAGACGGACAGACAGATGCACGAGTGATCTTATAAGGGTTCCGTTTGTTCATTTTTTGTACGGAACCCTAAAAAGGAAGTACTTACATAATATGTTACAGTCCTATATTGTCCTTATTTTGAGTCAACACGCGTGCCAGTCGTCGTCTGAGCGGCGAAAGATAAATAGGTGTTTTATAATGTACTAGCTGTGCCCGCGACTTCGTTCGCGTGGTTGTCGGAACGTAATGTTATATAGCCTAAAGCTTTCCTCTATAAATGGACTACCCAACAAAAAAAGAATTCTTCAAATCGGACCATTAGTTCCTGAGATTAGCGCGTTTAAACAAACAAACAAACTCTTATCTAAATATAGTATAGATCGGTAACTGTCAAACATGCCCGCTGGGCCGTTCCTTGGTTTGAGTTGTGTTATAAAATTTGTGAGACATATTTTTTGCTTGACAGCTTTGCAAAAATTATGCAATCGGCCAGGAATTCGCTTGTCAATGCAATGAAAAATTCATGCTTACGTGAGATAAATAGGCAGCTAAGTATTTCTTGAATTCTTTTAACAAGAAAGATAATATAATGTTGTATTCGGCTCTTGAAGCATGGTATAGTAGAGCCTAGCTGGCTTCATATTACCAAGGATGATATGCGTGTCGATGGTGAAAAACTAAAGGCACCGAACACCGTGCGAAACGGAATAGCGGATCCGTGCTTCGAATCACCACTACCAATACCAAGGATGCAACTAGAAATAAAATTAAAAATTTAACTCGTACCTCGACACAACTGTAGTTAAGAACTATCTCGATCACGTCAGATTTCAAACAAAAAAAAAGCATTATAATCACTCTTCGTTAAGGAGATACGATCCCACAGACAGACACACAGACTCGTCAATCTTATAATACCCTTTTTTGCGTCGGGGCTTAAAAAGAAACACGCTTGGGTGAAAGGGAGAAGTATAGTATAAAGAGTAAAGTTTTGTATTAGTCTAAAATTAATGGCGAGAATCTGAATGTCAATTGTCTTTTTAAATTTATTTATTTAACTTCATACACAAATACAAGTGTAATGGCGGACTTAAAACCTAAGGCCTTATCTACCAGTCAACCAACCGGGTGATGTTGAGAAAGACAAGGGTAGTGCAAAACTCAAATAGAAATGTGGTGAAAAATGAACTAAGTATTAATAAACAATAAACTACATACAAATAATAAACACTATTATTATACTACGATGTAGGTACTACTTACATATACTACATACACTTAGAACTATATCTGACAGTTGTTTGAGAAAATGTGCCTTCACCAGTTTTTTAAATGAAAAGCGGGTTTTATCCTTCCGAACATCTTCATTGAATGTCATCTGAGTGTCAAAAAAGCTATTTTGATTCCCCTTCATGTCCAACAAAATGCTAAAGTGGTCTTTACGGCAGTTGGTTCTGTCTACCTCGTTAGGGATACACACGTGATAGTGTATGTAGTCTGGCGTCGTAGACCTGAGGAATGTTGGCTTGATGTCGTCAAGGTTGATATGCGTGCCAATGGTCTTACAACCAAGGATGCTCAAGGCCGTGCGAAGTAGAGAAGAAAAAGGCGGAAAGCGGACCCCGGGCTCGCAGCATTACAGCTGAGGATGCATCAGGGCATACGCAGAGATAAGAGAGAGAGTATGTAAGCCTAAAATAATTAATGAAGAAGTAACATTTAAAAACCAACTCGATTAAAAAAAATGATAACAATCGATCTAGTTTTGGTTTGGTCACAACTGCAACTGTTGAATATGCAGATACTGCGTTCAGGGTCATGCCTACACTTGTCTGGGCGTAGACATAGATCACTCAATTGGACGGACTGCTTGAGTGTTTTTTTTTTACTATTATATTTGTTGTTGGTTACATTGCTACGATCTGACTGAATACGAGAGATGAAAACAAGAAGAGAGGCAAAACAAGAACGAGTGGTCGAATGTGTTAAGACATTTTTAAGGGATAAGAAAGAAAAGCTAATAAGAGTGTTTAGAAGAATTGAGGGGTAGGTTTTGCCTAGTTGGATGTAAGACTTAGTAAAAAAAATGTTTAGGGGAATGTATACTTATTTCTTTCTTTGTCATTTAATTTGTTACATAAGTATGCATTGTTCACAGTGAAAACGCATCGATTACAAATGTTTGTTACTTGTAGTACATATATTAAAAGTAACAGTTGTGTTTTTAGTGTATGGACAAATAAAAATTATGTATAAGTAATGTAACCAAAAGGGAAATAAATACTTGCGAGCGAAGTTTCAAAGGTGCAAAAATGCTATTGACAATTTATTTATTTATTTTAACACTTTACTGTTGCAAAGTAAAAATATACTTTTGACAAATGGGGGACTTAATGCTAAGAGCATTTTCTCCCAGTCAACCATAGGGATACACAGAGAACAAAAGAATTGTGCGGCGCAAAAAAGCTAAATAACAAGCTACAATGACTATCGGTATAATACATACAAATACTTTATATAAACTTTATATAATTATGAATATACATATACAATAAAATATTACTACATACATACCTATAATACTATATAATATATTATACTTGCCTGCGACAGTTCGCGACTTTGGTCGGCGGCAGTACGTCTGTACGTGTATGTACGTCAGGAAGAGCCCTAACAAATGCACATTTCACGTAAGATGTATACGTGTATTTTGTATTTATGTATTTTACAAACAGATACAATTTATTTATAATTTATTTTAATAAACCGGTCGTCGTAATATATAATATAATAACGAGTGTTTTTTGCTGCAGTTAAAAAACGCGATGTTATAAAATTATTATAATTACTTTTTCCAATGTTACATTAGCATAATAGGTATTCATCAACTTTCGAATCTGTTAGATATTGTAAACAAACTCGATATCTTCTTGATCTCATTGAAGTCTTATCGTTGGTAAATTAATTTTCAGATGTTTAGGTTTTAGGGCGAGATAATAATACTATTTTTCATCTTGATAGTCTTCAAATGATTTTTTAATAGATTTGGCGTTATACACACACACCGGGTTTATAGAACAGTTACAGTAATGGTACTGGAAGCAAGGCTTTGTACAAAGTAAGGTTTTGGGATGCCAAACGACAGCAACGCAAGCAACGAAGCAATTGGATAGATGACTGGATCAAAAATAAATTATTTGGTACTGTTAAGAGAATAAATTGATCACTTGTCATTCATTATATCCAATTTCAACATGATTTTAGATTTATTAATGCAGAAAAACTGTTATTCGGTACATTACTTACTAGCTCTCTGGCTCATACAAACCCCATAGAAAATGTTTGTTTTAACGTTTAGAAAAAAAGGATTGACTTTTTGTAATGGGATAGGTACGTATAAAACTTCACGTTCAAAAAGCATCTGTGCACGCTAGGTTCGTCTGTTTTTGATATGTGTAAGTGGCGAAAACTGATATCATATTTTTCAAGCTTCCATCTGACATAGCTTGGCGACTGCCATCAAATGATGACAGCCGGGCCGGGACCAAGGACTTAACGTGCTTTCCGATGCACGGAGTGGTCACCCATCCAAGTGCGGACCACGCTCGGTGTCGCTTAACTTGCGCAAGCGCTAGTGATGCGTTCTCCCGCCGGGCTACTGAGCTTCTCTCTACTAGGTACATTGAGCCTTGTTCAAATCCAAATCTATCTCTCCCTACTTGAATTTCTGACTAGGACCTTGACTTTATTACAAAAATAAAATATTTGGCTACGACTTAGTGCAATAGTTACCTACTTGATTAATGAAGTTCTCAAACGGAATGTCATCGACATTTTAGGACATAGCTTCCACACGATCAAGGTTGATTGACATTGTGCAGAGAAAGGCGCTTACGCAACAATGTTAATTAAAAGCGAGTCGAAAATGAGTCGCCACTTATGGCGCGATAGCCCCTGGTACCAGTCCACCTGCGCCGGATAGTTCCCTTCTTGCAACGATTCTGATTCACAACGCTAGAAATACTAGACAATTAAACAATAAAAAAATACCCAAATATGCATTACTCTGATCTTGAACCTTGTAACTATTTATATTCAAGGAAAGTAGTAGGTACTTACTAAGATGCCAGCCGATAAATGCAACCCAAAAATCTTCCATTTGAATGTCACCACCCGCTACCGGGATCGTGGCGGGTGGCGGCCGGCAAGCGGGGAGGGCCACGGCCGCGCGTGTACAATCTGTAGGCACAGGCCGGAATCTCCTAAGGTACGCGCAATATGCGTCCCCGTTCCCCGTCCCCGCACCTCTCCCCCGTTTTCGCCTCGATGCGCGCGTGTGTTGCGCGTTGCATTGTATTGCGCGTACCTTAGGAGATTCCGTTCTGTTTACTCTTACTGTATTCTGTGCTGTAGGTTAGCCATTTATTATAAAATTTTGGAGCAATCTTTTTTGTTACGGTTTTGTGTTCTATTATTGATTTTGGGACTGCAAAGTCAACCTGGACGACAAATTCATTACAAATATCTGGGAAGGGAAGGTCGAAGTTAGGAGATGAATAGTTGTACTGACCGGAATAGAAAGATCCCAGTTATAGTAATAATGTCAAATTACGTAAATAATGTCGCATTCTTATTTAATTTTTCATTATTATCCTTATTTGGAGAAGACGTTAAATATCATGTACTTAATTACGTACTTAATATATTCGAATATAAAATACGTTTTTTGTATTCGTAACGAATAGAAACCGCTTCAAAATGGGAACAATCCACAGTGCCTACGGACACCTTTTTTCATCTTGCCTGCAGGTGTACTGCGAGCATTGATATCAAGCCTAATGGCTAAATGTATTGTAATTGACCGTCCGTTTATAAAATTTCTCTACCATTGTTGTCGCTATGAGTTCCGTGATTTGTAAGGCGTGATACGTGTAACCGTTTGGTCCCTGTTGTTATAGATGTATTATGTATTAACAGCCTTTAAGCAACTTGCATCTGAAATCAAAGCTTGCCTACAATCGAATCATCATCATCCAAGCGTATTCCCGGTTGCATCCTCAGCGGTGACGCTTCAGAGCCCGGGGTCCGCTACCAACCTAGGTGATTTGACCAAGTTACTGGTTTTTACGCTGAGCGACTGCCGTCTAACCTCCGCAACCCAAAGGGAAGACCAGAACTAATCCGAGGATAGGTTCTGGTAACAAACAAACGCTAGATGGTGTTCGGGACCCATAGCTTTACGTGCCTTCCAAAGAACGGAATCATTTTTCTTTTCGGATAATCAGGTGTATACACTTTGTAAAACAACTTTTTACAAAGTATACTTCCCAGTAAGACTTGAACCCACGACCTCCGGATCGCAAAGCAAACGCCTTGACCACTGGACCATGGAGGCAGTTAGCCTACAATCGAATGTTTAATATATTGTAATACTTTTACAATATGTATATACATTTATTGACCACAATGGTACAAAAGATGGACATTCTCTACCAGTAAGCCTTTAGGACAAACAGAAATATTTTTTTAGCGATAGGCGCTTGAAAAGGTAAGCATGTAAATAAATACTCTGCTGCCACAGATTAGTAAAAAGGTGCGTGTGGACTTTTCTCTTAAATAGGTACCTATAAGTCGCGCCAAACTTCTAGATCGCTCTGAAGTTGAGGGAATTCGCGTCGCAGTAGTAAAATACAGATACCCATAGCAGGTAGAAATTGCTTTATTTTTGTTTATTGTGTATATATATTATATCTACATTCTTGCAATCATTTTGAAAAAAATATTATTGTGGTAAATATTCTGTCCCTGTTTGTAACCTGAGTGAGGAAACTTCAGAGCGATCTAGAAGATTGGCGCGACCTGTACCTACATATTTGATATACTTTTGATGTTTATCCCTACCTATGGTTGACTGGGTTTAGCGCTGAGTCCAACTTAACAATTGATTATTGTGATACAATAAAGTTTTAATAAAAAAAAAATGTGTTCATCATAAACCGCGTACATAATGATACCTACTTTTACATCTGATGATAACATATAAAATTTATATAGTAATACTAAATGCCGTGTGGTTTCCATTCTGTGGATGTCGCAGAAGGTAAATAAGGAAATAAAGCAAAGCTTGGACATCAGTGAGACCTCTCCAACTCGTCTGGCCAACGTGGAGATTGTAGGCCAAATTCTCTGGCTGCTCTGGCAGTACAGAGAGGATCGTACTCCAAGAGAACGACTTGATGATGAATAATAATAATTTTCAGTGCAGAAATGTCATCCAGCCCCCGTGCTAATCCTGCTTATATTCCTTTATTCGCCTCTTCACAGGAAGAAACAGTGTTTTTAATTAGAAATCCTTCTCTATGACCGCAGCGATTTGGTTTCTTGATTAGTTTTGTTTCTACTCGTATTGATAAAGCTGCTTTGTTTTCCATTTTAACATATTAAACATAATACAAACAGGCAACAATAGTTTCTTTGATCGGCGCCCTGAAAGGCAATTAGTTGGCCAATTGTTGGCAGCCTTGAGGTGGGCTTTCCTGAACACTATTGTGGTACTTAGCACATTGCTCTACACGTGCTCTTTTATAGGCAAAGGTAGGGTTGCCGTCTGCGCGCTATCTATAATATATCATAACTAATAACAGTAGGAAATATAAGAGTCTCCTTAATCCTCGCCGGATAATGTAAGTATAGCAAAGATTATTTTCCTAAAAAAGCTATGTATCCATAGCTTTTGCTATTGGCATTTGGCATGTCACTATGTTTCCTTTTTTTTCATAAACTAATTATTGAAAGAGAAACGAACCTTTATGAACCTGAAAAATTGGTTAGATTGTAAAGCTTAAACATAAACGGGATTAAACCTAGTACAAAAATCGGATAAGTGCGAGTCGGACTCGTGCACGAAGGGTTCCATACCATTATCCATACCCAAAAAATTCACGTTCGTTGTATGGGAGCCCCCCTTTTAAAAATTTTGATACTGAAGGTGTCGAGCGAGTGTGACAGACACTCGCTCGGTTGTTGTTTGGGCACATCGCGACAGCAGAATTTAGAAATAACTATTTTTCAATTCTCTCGACTTAGTGTTTTCTCATAAAACTTTTTGTTTCTTACATTGTGCCACTACTCTAGGTACGGTCTTCTCGCCAATCTCCTTCGATTTAGAACTGTCAAGTGCGTAAAGTATAGCAGCAAAAAGACAATAAACGGGCAAGTGCGAGTCGGACTCGTACATGAAGGGTTCCGTACCACCGTACAATGTTTCAAAACGCTGAAGAAACACGTTTCTTGTATCACGACCCCCTTTAATTATTAACTTTATCTTATTTTTAGTATTTGTTGTTATAGTGGTCATAGTAATACATAATCGGTGAAAATTTCGGGTGTCTAGCTAGCTATTACGGTTCAAGAGATAGAGCCCTGTGACAGATCAAGTTAAAAACCCTGAAAAAACACGTTTTTTGTATGACGACCCCCTTTAATTTTCAACTTTTTTTTAATTTTTAGTATTTGTTGTTATAGCGGCCACAGTAATACATAATCGGTAATAGCTATTACGGTTCAAGAGATAGATCCCTGTGACAGACGGACAGATGGACAGACAGAGAACGGAGTCTCAGTAATAGGGTCCCGTTTGCACCCTTCGGGTACGGAACCCTAAAAATGTCGCTCTGCTTGCTTTCTTAACTGACTTTAAAAAAGGAAGAGGTTATCAATTCGACCCGCATGATTCTTTTTTGTATGTATGTTACGCGATATTTTCGCCAATTGTGGACTGATTTTGATTATTCTTTTTTATTTGAAAGCCTTAGTGATAGTAGGTATAGGACCAAAAAGGTAGTAAAGGCTTTCAAATAAAAAAAAAATCAATTTAGTGAAGATGTGATGTAGAACTTTGGAGATATGGAAGAAACTACATAAAGAAAATGAAGTCTGTCGTTGTTTTTGTTAAAAAAATATTATTGACAATCGACATTAAGCCGTTAATACTTATATTAATCATTGTAAGTTTCACAGGTTATTTAGATAAACAGTCGGAAAAGGCCTTCCTGGTTTCAGAACTTTCAGCTTTCAACTGTTGGGGAAGGTACATAAGGTACATTATTGCTCTTTGGTTCAGGCTAATTCAAAGAGCAAAAAAAGTTTTAATGCTCGCGCATAACTACATACTTGGTACATCTGTCACGGGAACGGAGGAGAAAACGGAGGGCAACCCTATTCATATCTATTCAAAATATACAGTTTTTTGGCGGGAAGTCAAGGGGTTCGGTTGGGGTTTGCTTTAAATTATTTTGCAAATTGATTTTAGTGGACTTTATAATATGAAATTGGTGTTATTTGGTGTTATAAATGCTCATGCTCATGAACAATGTGTAAAATAATTAAAGTGAACAGTCATAGTACGGCTGTAGTGATATTTGTTTTGCGGACTGTGTGGGCGTCTTAGGGCGTCGCCGTCCGCCACTCAGTCGTCTATGAAAACTAGTGGACTCGTACAGATTTGTCGCCAGAAGCTCCCTTAAAGCAGTCAAAGGCCTGCACCACCCTTTGATTGTAACTGGTTAGGTTAGGATTAGGAATAAAGAACAAAGTTAAAGATAGGCTCTAAAGGACTTGTATCCAGAGCCGTAAAATTATTTAATAAAAAAAAAATATTCAAAATATATCAAAGACTTCGCCCACGGACCGTTTGGTTGACTTTCTAAATAGATACAATTTACGCGACCTTGCCCTCACATAACAAACTGCGACGAAATACCGTTATTCTGCTACATAAAAACTATAATCATCCCCGTCTCGGCTCTTGACGTGTGAAGGTGATTTTAATTTGGTCGGCTAATCGACACAAAAGACGTCGGCGTCATGTCGCTCGGTATTTATTATATTTTGCAACACCTAGAGACACGTCCGCTGCCGTTACGCCCGGTACGTGTTTTATTATTTTTACATCACACTGATGCAAAAAGCGTAAAATGCTCGATTCGCATAATGTCATGGGAACGCAAAATAAACGTGTGAAAGTGACAAATTATCTTTTCATCATAATTCTGCCGCAAGAAGTCTACTGCTCTACTAAAGCAAAGATGTTAACTATAATGTACTTAAATGTTAAGAGCCCCCTTACCCTAGCGTGTCCTGGATTTAATGTAATTTCAAAGAAATTGCACATATCTAGGCATACACTGTTAAAAATTGTAGGTGTATAAAAGAGTGTAGGTATAACTAGTTTTCACTGTTAAAATATGAACTTGAAAGAGAATATAGTGTATAATATCATTTTTGACCATTATGGAAAACTTCTACGTCTTTATACTTTTCGAGAAGGGCGGCAAAGGCCCAACAACAAGACTCCATGGGCTAACAAGAAAAATACTTTAAGCGAACCGTCCGTTCTGCGTATCCACCAAACCATTTCATAACGAGTTGGGCCTTGGCTGAGAACTTAGCCGCTATCCGGTGACGGGTGCCGCGCCGCGACAATGGTGCCTTATCGTCTATTATCTGCCATCATCAATCACTCACAATTTATAGCTACTTTATATACCTTTGTTTTTTAATGATGTTACTGTTGTTGATAGCTGAAATTGTGAGAGTAAACGGTTGTCAAGGCCGAGTACGGGTCGTAATCGTAACTCATAACGAGCCAACACTCCGAGAATAAGCTATTATCGTTATTCCAATGCAATTAGGCTGCGGCCGTTGCTATAAACGGAGGTTATATAACTTCTAATAAAATATACTGCAACTGTTTTAAGTGTTTTAAAGGGCAGATCCAGTAAATGACATTGAACTTATGTAGGAGAGGGATCATACATATGGCGAAATACGAAAATATATAAAATAGATATTGGAAGTATATAGATTCCGCGATGAAGTATCAAAAGTGTAAAAGTAGTGGCGAATTTTTTAACGCGATACGCCACGTCGTGCGTGACAAATAGAAAAGTCACCTTACCAGAAATCTATGTCATTATACAATGTAATTTAAGTTTGGTCGTATGAAGCAGAAAACAGGCTACATTTTTACTTTTGATATTTAGCGAAGTCTCATTCTAGCAACAGTAAATGCCGATACGAGGGAAAATGACAAAAGATGGGTTTAAACCAGATCATATCTCTATAAGGAGATACCTTTTTTGCTCTTTGGCCTAAACCGCTTTAAAGAGGTCATATATGTTAGGGCGGTGTCTACTTTCTACTAGAAAGTACCGAAGAGGATGTTTATAGAACAAGCTTACACAACACGCATCCTTGATCCAAACAAACCGATCATAGAGCTAATTTGTAGGCTCGCATTCAAAGCTCTGATTGATCAATAGCGACCGAGGCTAAAGCTGTAAACGTATGTTATTACTGCTTCGAGTATTAATGATATGGACTAAGAGCTATATTGCTGGTTATATTGCTACTGCGTTACAATTTTGTTGAACATTATCTTATGATCGTATTCAATGACGGACAGACGTTTCGACTATAGATAAGTACTTGCATTATTGTTACCTTGTCGGTATATAATTATGAATTATCTATGGATAATGGTTGTTGCCATATAAAAAGTAGTTTGTATTGGTGTATGAGCAAACCGCGAGTAAGCTGTCTTTCGTTTTAATTATTACGGTTTGATTATGAAAACACAAGTTGCTTGATTTTTTTTGGCGTACGCGATTTTTGATTGATACTACACCCCCCCCCAATAGGGAAAAAAGGGAGTAAGCTTGCGGTAGCGTTATTTATCGAGGGGTTCAATCAAATTTGAGCAGTACACTAAGGACTTCATTCTATACAAATTGTGAAAAAAATCGATTTAAAATTGGACTTTCTTTGTTAATTTTGTTGCGCAAATTACTTTTTGGACTTGTATATTTGCATTATAATAAAGCATAAATAGCTATGCTGAGCCAGGGGAAAGGGAAAAGTGTCGATTATTGCATGGTTATAAGGGCTCGCGAGGTCTACCTACTGTTCTCACAGAACCATTGATTGATTTGGTCCTGAGATTGTAAGAATAGGCTTTATATCAGACACAAACTTTTACACTTATACAGGCTGACTTTTTAAACACTGTCCAAATTTTTGGAGCAAGTTCAGTCCATGATAATGAAAAGAGTTCATTATCGTGGACTGAAACTATAAAAAAAGTTACTAAAAATCGATAAAAATTTTTAGTCCTCCCATACTCAGACAGACGGATTTTGTATGGGAAGACGAAAAAATTTTATCGATTTTTAATACTTATATTTTTTTATAGAAAGAGTAGTTCAGTATCATGGGCTGAACTTGCTCCAAAAATTTGGACAGTGTTTAAAAAGTTACCATTTTGAAGGCCCTTGTACACACTGTTAAGTTTCTTACGTTTTGCATATGACTGAGCAATAGACGACTAGCATGGTCTAAACAAAACGTCAATCATTCAAATTATTTATTACTTCAATTAAATTGTAAACTACAGGCAAAATCTTACACTGTGTAAATCGGCCTTTATTATTTATTACAAACAAATATCATTGCCGAAGCCGAACCAACGAAACCTTCTATCAGATCCTAGGAAGTATGAAAAATCATATTAACGTAAGTATTTGTGACAATAAGAATAAGGGATTGTAGGCCTTTGCCTACAGTACATAACAGCCACAGGATAGTAAAAAAAAATGTGACGCATGGCCACGATTTTTTTGAGTTTCGTAGAATTTATGTTTCCTTTATTTCTAAATATGAAATTATTTTATATTTTTTATTTAAATAAAACTGTTTTCCCTTATAAGTAATCGCATCAAGGAATAAAAAGGTAAATATACAGATTTGGAATGACATAGGCGTCTGTCTATTTATCTAACTGTAAATATGAGTTATCCAAACCTCGTCATCCAACAAGTGCAGAGTTTATTTAACGCCGTATACCTATAACAAAAACAAAACAATTAGAAAACGATCTATAAGTTTTTGTATATGAAATGTACCAAGAGCTATAGAGGTGCCAGAGCTTACTTATTTTCGCACTAAATCATTTATGTGCGATGTAGTGTTAGTATGTTTCAGTTTATATAAAAATCAAACCAGGCTTTAAGAGATGCGAGTTTAGGCCCCCTTAATTATAAAAGGCCGTGTGGTTCCCGGCAGAGTAGTCCAAGTCTTCCCGTGGATGTCGTAGAAGGAGACAAGCTAAACAAAGCTAAATAATAAACATTAATGAGACCTCTCCAACCCGTCTGTCCAGCATGGAGAGTGTAGGCCAAATCCTCTGGCTACTCTGGCTAAGTATGGCACTGTAGTACAGAGAGAGTCGTGCTCCTGCAGTGGAGACTAAAGACCTGGATGATGATGATTAGTAAATCGGTCCTGTTTTTAAACTAACGAGTACCCGTAAACTACTAACACTACTTAATCGCACTCAAATTGTTACTAAGAGAATAAGGAAGGGCAACTCTCTAGGTCCAATAGAAAATTGAAACGAAGGTTCTCTTGTTAACGTGTTAATTTTTATAGGAGGAACTTCTCCAATTCGTATGCATATATTTTTTTGTGTATAGTTGCCAATAACTCTGTTTATAAACCGATTTAGAACAATATTTTTTTGCTTAGATAGATACATGTAAGTTGGTCTCATTGTCACTAGGTCAAGGTCTGATGACGGAATCCTCAGAAATCGAGGGAACTCCTCAAATATTCTATATATACTAGTGATTTTGATGTTTTTGACTGTAAATCAAGCATTTGCATTCAGAAAGTGTGACTTGGATAAGAGAACTGATGATGAAAATCAGAAATTCAAGTCAATTTTTTATTTAAATATTACTTTTTGGATAGATATATTACTTAATGGAAGTAACAAGAATAACTTATGTTCAAGATTTCGAGCTTTAACTACATGTAAAGATCTCGCGATGTCGTCCCTTTCTCAAGGCCCCAGAGCAACAACAAACATTTCAAACGTTTCTGTGTACTTAATTACATAGTATACTTACGAGATGTCATAGGAGGAGGTCGCATTAACAATTTGTCTTGTGACGACATCCAATTTCGAGATTAAATCAACAGTACTAATAACATAATATCAAATGGCTTAACATACGAGTATGATCAGTTGCTAGTTTTTAGTACGCTAAAAAAACTTTTTAAAATTTTAAACCTAATTTATTCATAAAATATGTAAACGTCAGTTGTTTCGATATTTAATATAAGTACATACTTTTGCAAGTACTACTACAAAAAAAATATAACCTCCAAATATCAGACCGCACGATCCGAGTAGGTATCCGAGCTAAAAATAAAATCCCTAAAGTCAAATTAAGAATTAAATATGTGTCAAAAATATTATTAATAATTAAGGACTAAGTATATAGAGGTACATAGAGAAATACTTACATAGTAAAGTAAATACTTACACTTACTTACACGTACTTACATGTAAAAATGTATGTATAGTTAAAAGCTAATTATCATTACTATGTAGGTGTTGTGTTTGTTTCGCATAAATCAATACGTCACCGAAACTGTTCCTTTCTATTGTAACAATCGAATGCATTAATGCATGCCGATTATGCAATTCCACAATTCAAATAAATCTACATTCAATATTCTGCAATACAAGCCAAACGGATTGCTCTAAATGCTCACTGTTATGCTTCAAATTAAGCACCATCTATTATTAAAGTGCGAAAATCTGAATAAATTAAAAACGTTTAGGGCGTATTCACACTGCTACAACGTCTGAACAAGACACGCTGGTGAGTGATTCAATATTATTATCTCTTTAGAGTATTTATCATTTAAAGACTATATTATTTTTCTAGAGCCAGACCACCAAATGTAGCACAGTATGGGCAGAGAATAATACTTATACATAAAAGAATAGAGCCTACATATGGCTGCCATCTCTTCGACCACACCATATCCGGTAAGAAAACAGATACGGTAAGAGAGGCCCAATAAGTATCCTTACTTGATGGAATAGAAATGAGTTTTGTACAGAAGAAAATAATAAAATGAAATTATTGGGATGCATATGGAACTACCCAAATGTGATGCTCTCTAGAAGTTGTCTCTACATTGCATGTTATTAAGAAAGAGTGTTTTCTTCGCGCTTTTTGGTAATGTTAAAAAAAACATTTTTATACCTAACCTTTGTCTGTTATAAATTCCTCACTCATTTTTTTTTAAATATAGGGCTAATTAATTTCAAGAAAAATATTTCGTAAATGTTGTAATAATTCTGCAATACGGTATAACTGAACCGAGTATTTTTTATTATGCGCTATTATTAGTGTGAATTTGCCTTTACATCAAATAGGTACCAGAAATAGTGTTGTTGTGAAATTTTCTTTTAAGTGCAGTAGAAATCTGAATGACTAGACAAAATATTCTTTTATTTTATGTAAATTCGATCGCTACGAATGATAAATTTTATTAAATAAATCCGCGTCATACATAACACATTTTACAATTTGTCTGCCCCTGTGGGAAACAGTCGTAATAGTACAAGTATGTACCTACTTTACTTATGTATTAGATATAATTTCGTATTACAAAAAATAACAAGCGCTTCGTTGCGGTAATTATCTTTAGCATTTTTTTAGTATTCTCTGCGTGTTGTACCTAATTAATATGGTTTAAAAGATAACATTACGTGCGTTAATTGGCAACCTAATGAGTTATGTGGTGGGCGTGAGAATTGGGCCTTAAAAAGGCCGTGTCACTCCTAGCCACGTAATATCGCACTATCGCAAGTTTCAACGCACGGAACGTAAACAAAAAACGAACGTTCACTGCAAAACAATATCGGGTCATCTACCGTACCACTTAATTAATATACATAATATCTTGAGGCGCGGCGCGGTTCTCGCCGCTGCATTATTGTTTTTATTTCGTAATTTTTAAAATAAATTATGTTTTTAAAATCCTGACAACACACGTTCTAACCCCTCACCTGCGTTATAAGGAATTCAATGCCCTGCATTGCTTAGCCAAATACTTTTTAATTTTTTTATCCTAATTTGTATATTATCATCCGGTATTTTTTAGTCTCCACTGCAGGAGCACGACCCTCTCTGTATTACCAGAGCCATATAGCCAGATCAGTCAGATAATTTAGCCTACACTCTTTACGCTGGCTAGACGGGTAGGAGAGGTCTCATTGAAGTTTATAAGCTTTGTTTAACTTGTGTTTCGTAAGTCGCATTCTACGACATTCACGGGAAGACTTGGAGTAGAATATATTTTTTATAAAATCTGATTAAGTTTTTTTATTATATTCATAAGCAAGAATATTGCCAGTAGATATAATTTTAATGACTATGATTTTAAATCAAAGTTAAAAAAAATTGCCAAAACAAGTAAAAAAGATTGCGGACGTAATGAAAGTCCAAACTCCCCATGTCGTAAAAATTAAGCAAAACAAAGACTCCCCCACTCCCTTTTGGTGCTCCCGTAATAGTTGAACGGCCCCTACAACCAATATTAAAATTGATAGATCAAAAGCATATTTATAAAGAACGGCCCTTCTCCTCCTAAAATCGTTACTAAATTTGGTTTACTATTTCTGGAAGTTGGTCTAAAGCCTGGAAATCCATTTGCTGAAATTCAGATACTGATTTTATATACATTGCTGATTTTGTACACATACAATTTTGACCGAGCGCTGTAAAACAGGCAATGTATATAAAATCAGCACCTGAAATTCAGCATAGTGAATCCCCAGCCAAAGGAGTTACAGGTGTGATGGTTCTGCTATAAAATAATTTTCAATTTACATTTGTTGTTTATAAGGTTCACACCCGAGGGTCACAATCCCGAGAGTTTTACTTTGATATAATAACTTTAACTATACAACGCGGAAAAGACATAAGCGTAATAAATAAAAGCATTTATTTGTACTAATATTTAATTCCGATATGCAAATAATCATTGAAATCCACCCAGTAGTTTACGAGAAAATCAATTGTGAAATTTCAGCTGCTTCGAACATAATGAAAAGCGATAATTAATTATTTAAGGTCGCGGGTTCAAGTCCTGCTCTCGTGGTATTTTTTTACCATTTCTCATTTCATTATTTAATACGCATGATGACTGAAAAAATATTTTTGGCCCGTCGGTTACATTATTAAAAATATTGTACACGTATTTTTTCTTTTCTCTGAGAAACAATAAATAACGAAGATACAGCGTATTTAAAAAAAATCCTATAAAAAGATAATTATTTAATTTGAAAATTACGTTTTTTAAACTTTACTTTTTTTTAGGTTGTTTATTCAGAAAGAAGATTAACAAATGAAGTAAAAAAAAACTAACTAAAACTATTTACTTATTTTACTTTTTTATGTTTTATAGGTCTTGTATAGCCTGTGCTATTTATTACGCTAATGTCTTATCTACTTTGTATCCCTACCTACTTACTTTTCTTGGCCTTCTACTTCAAAGTGATCATTGCCATTGATCAAAAACGTCTGTGAGATAAGAAGCGAGTTTATCGTTACGTAGGGGACCGTAATAGTAATACTTGTATCGTATGGTACTCGTAATACTCAGAATGTACTCGCTAATTGGTCGTTCAAACACACAGAAGGCAACGCGAGTATAGAGTTGTTGGCTAATATCGCAAACGTACAAACAACCTTATTCCTATAACTTAAAGGTGATTTTAGAACAATGTTAAGGCTGGTGTGTGGCCGACTGTACGTGCAACTAGGTACATAAGTTGCATATTTTGTTTCGAGGTATGACGGTCATAGTTATCGCAAGTACAAGTCATTTAATATTTTACAATTTTTCGGACAAAAGATTGCGTTTTTGGCTGTCGTTAATTTGCCCCTATTTTTGCATAAGGAGGTACCTCTAAGCTACTATGCCTCTACTAAGTACTATTAATATAGATGTAAAGACTGATTTGTTAATTAGAACATGTTCAGTACTTTAAAACGAACATCTTTTACTATCAAGAACAAACAGTAAAGACCTACAGTGAAATCGCGACAAAACTTTTTTTTTCGTTCGATGTTAATTACTTTTTTCATTCAATTCAATTTTGTGTCGAAGAGACAATTTTATCAATAAAATTTATAAAATTGCATGTTGATCAGAGGCGTGCCGTGCGTGTAGGTGTAACATTCGTGTGCTCTATGGTTTTTGTTTTTTTGCATTCGTGTTTCGGAAGTAAAGTTTTAATTAGAGCTTGGTCTCGTGCCTATGGTTGAAGCGTGTCAAGGTCCCCGAATAATATCATTGTCTTTGAATTAAGTACGTATGGGAATTCAGTTTATTTGTTAAGGTCACTTTGAGGTCTTCTATGCTGTTTCGCAGCAAAAGATAAAAAAGCTGATAAATAATAAATTTTTATATAATTTAAAAAATCTGATTTATTTTTTAAAAACTGTGTTTTTTATTTAGTGCCTTTGTGAGCTTTGGACCTTCGCAAATCTGTCTTTGCATAGCATCTCCCCCGAAGACCCCTTGAAGTTGGATGGAGTTGTGCGGAGTAAAAAGTTAAGAGGGACAATAAAGTTTTATAACATTTTTGTTTTTCTTTTTTTAAAGGCTGATTATGATATTTTTAGGGTTCCGTAGCCAAATGGCAAAAAACGAAACGAATCCATAAGATTCGTCATGTCTGTCTGTCTGTGTGTCCGTCCGTATGTCACAGCCACTTTTTTCCGAAACTATAAGAACTATACTGTTGAAACTTGGTAAGTAGATGTATTCTGTGAACCGCATTAAGCTTTTCACACAAAAATAAAAAAATGAAATAATATTGAGGTTTGTAATATCATTTTTTTTCTAAACTGAATAGTTTGCGAGAGAGACACTTCCAAAGTGGTAAAATGTGTCCCCCCCCCCCTGTAACTTCTAAAATAAGAGAATGATAAAAAAAATATATGATGTACATTAACATGCAAACTTCTTCTGAAAATAGGTTTGAACGAGATCAGTTTTTTTTAATACGTCATAAATTGTAAACCGCAATAGAACTTTTACATTATGTTACTTGCTGCTACGGAACCCTTCATGGGCGAGTCCGACTCGCACTTGGCCGCTTTTTGTTTCAAGGCTTCGCCATTCGTAGTAGCTCTATGCCGCCAGTTTTGAATATTTCAAAAACTGAAACGAAAAGATTACTTTTTTTTTAACTAATTAAAATAGTTTTCGTCCAAACAGGTGGGACTAGACATTTTTTTTTTAAATTAATGGATTGACGCTACTGCGTATTTAGCCAGGAACAAGTTAATAAAACGTGGAAAATTCTTTTTTCCTAACAAATTACAATCAAAGGTTGGTGTAGGCCTTTGATTGCTTTCAGGGAGCTTCTGGTGACAAATCTATACGAGTCCACTGGTTTTCATAGCCGATTGAGTGGCGGACGACGCCCGAAGACGCCCACACAGTCCGCGAAACAAATATCACTACAGCCGTAAGTAAGTACTATGACTGTCCACTTTAACAATTTCACATATTGTTCATGAGCATGAGCATTTACAACACCAATTTCATATTATAAAGTCCACTAAAATCAATTTGCAAAATAATTTAAAGAAAACCCCAACCGAACCCCTTGACTTCCCGCCAAAACTGGGGTCTAGACTTTACAGAGAGTATATAATCAAAGAAGTTACGCACTCCTACCTATATAGTATACAGCAGTTTCCTTTTGCTTCACGCATAATTCCTATTTATTTATTGACGTTAGGCTAAACACAGCCTGCCATCGACCTGGATATCACCGGTAGCTCCAGCTTTATTTCATAATAACAAATAGCATATTATTTATAGGCACCAGTTGCTATCCTTTCTATTACGTAAGTTGAAATGATGTACTCTCTTACGAGTATAGTGTGTCAATAGCTAAACTGATGTCAAATTTTCTATCTGGTGACAACCAAAGAACAATAACCCTTAACAGTCATTAGGTATTACACGTAGTGAACTAGCGTCCAGGTTTCCTCATAGGGTTTTCATTCACCGAAAATAAGTGATGGTAGTTAAAAAACCGGTCAAGTGCGAGTAGGACTCGTGCATTAAGGGTTTTGTACCTCCGAAAAAACACGTTTCTTGTATGACGACCCTCTTTAATTTTTAACTTTATCTTATTTTTACTATTTGTTGTTATACGGCCACAGTTATATGGACATAATCGGTGGAAATTTCCAGTGTCTAGCAATAGCTAGACAAATACAAATAACAATTTCAAAAAGGCTATTTCCCAACTTACCCTGGCTGGGGATCGAACCTAAAACCTCCGGTTTGGCGGATTTGCGTATTGACGTATTGACCATTACACCACGAAGGTCGTCTAATTAAATTGAAAATAAATTATTCCTCATCAAAGCCATCTTTTGCTCAATCAGTTTTAACAATACCTACTTGAGCATCGTCGTAAGTTGTGAAAGTCCATACATGCTTAATTAAAGATTTTCAGACTTGCTGATTGTTACTCATACATCATTTGTATGCGAGGGTTGGACTGAGGCCAGTGCGTAACGTACATAATAAACAAATTGATCAGTTTGCATAAATTGTAGAGAATAACATTTATGTTAGACCTAAGAAGTACCTTCAGGGGCGCAGGATTGACCCTAGACCAGGACCACAAACAAAAATGGGGGTTGCAAATAGGAGTCTAGACTTTTTTTACGAGGGGCAAAATATAAATATGCCAATTAGGTACATCATTTTTTTGACAATGTAGCTGATTCGAAAACTATTTCGAGGAATAGGCTTTTGGAGCTATTTGCAGTAATCGAAAAAATTTATAAGCATGTAGTTATATTTTTATATGCAAAACTATGTATGACCTTCATTTCATTTGACCTTCATCATATTGTCTCTGCTGGACGCTCGTGACGTAGTACCACATACATAAGTCTGAAAACATAGCCTATAACTGGATTGTGGCAGTGTGAATTAGGTAACAGTCACAATATTGATGAAATTAGAGGGGCAGAGGCATTGATCTAAGTATCTTGTCGCAATGCTGACAAAAAATTGCATGTAAAAACAGAAAATACTTTTTTATTTATTTATTTGGTAGACGCTGACGCACTTCCGGTAAGAACTTCCAAAACTTTAAAACTTAGATAAAAACGTAATAAAATCACTTAAATTTTTTTTGTTCAAATTACTTCTTTGAAATGGTCTATTCCATCGGAAAAGCAGAAATTTGGAAGGTTTATTTTTTTTAGATCTAGCCAATTCATGTTGAGGACGACCTCCGTGGCGTAATGATTGACACACTAGTCCGCCAATCCCCGGAGGTTCCGGGTTTGATCCCCAGTAAGGGCAAGTTGGAAAATGGCCGTTTTCAAATTGTCATAGGCATTAGGTGTTTGTCTACGAGTATATATGTATTTATCATAAAATATAGTGTCGTTGAGTTAGTATCCATAACACAAGTTTAAAATCTTACTTTGCTGCTAGCTCAATTAGTGTGTTGTTGTTATAAGTATATTTATTTATTTATTCCTGCCGACAATGGATGGGATAGGTAGGGGGTTGGTTTCGCAATGTTCACTGTAATGATGTGCCGTTCCCAAATTCCCGGGAATTTGGGAACGTTCCCAGGGAATGCTCCCGTATTTCTAGGGAATGTAACGGAATATTGGATATGTGAATTTGTATTATAACCATATCAAGTGATGCATTTACGTTAGTAAAAGTTATTTACAGTGATAAAAAATATGTCTGATAAATAGAATTACAACTTTTCCCTGACATTCCATTTTTCGGGAACATTCCCGGGAACGTTCCCGGAAATCTGGAGAACGGGAACGGCACATCACTTGCTGGGTGCACTGTATAACAGGCTAGTGACTGCACATTATAAGTTAAAATAGCTATATTTATAACTTCAATTTCAATAGAAGTACCTAATATACCTACATAAATATATAGACCTATATATTATACAAATAGTATATTTCCCCAAGGAACAATGAATATACAATACAAGCAACATCTAGTAGATGATCGTCTAATAGCTTCGAGCACCACGCGCTACTCAAAACCGTTGCCTGCCTCGTTCATCAATGGGTCATCAGTACGGAAGGCTACAATCTTTTTTTAGGAAGTTGTTCAATAGTATTATATACTGAATCTATATTATGTAGATCTACTTATTTCTCTTTATACCATTTACAATAAATAGTTCAAGAATATGGGATTCAATAACTATAAACTCGTTTACAAAATAGAAAGTTGTCTGGACTTTGTTGGTAGTTGTTGGCAACTGGTACACTTACTTTACGTTTTGTTTGCAATATCCATAAATGGTCCAGTACTGAGCATACACCTGTAACTTTATTATGTCATAGCTACACCGCAAAATCCTTATCTCATTGGTGACAGAAGGAATTTCTGATCGACATGGCGAATTTAAGATTTAAAATATACATATGAACATACTTGTTTACACATTTTCCGTGGTGTAGTGGTTAATACGCCAGTACGTCACTCCGGAGGTTTTGGATTCAATTCCAGACAGGGCTAGCTGGATAGTGGCCTTTTTAAAATTTTCCTGTCTGATCTTGGGTGTTAGTACCCCATAGCACAAATTTAAACTTACTTTGGGGCTAGTTCAAGCAGTGTGATTCGTACCTTTTAAAACTTCGAGCGGTGGTTCAGATCACATATTAATTCTTCGGGTCCATTTCGGGTCTATGTCTTGTTTGCATATACTTGTGGGACCTCGACCTGTCCCGGCGCTCTAGGCGAGTTCCCACATGAAAGATAGTAGGAGAAGTGGAGAATAGAGACTCGATAAACGACGGATTATATGAAATTTATTATCTGATACTGACTGTTACATACGAGTATAAAAGAATAATATTTAATTTATTAAGGTACAACAGAGAGAGAGAAAAAAATAGTTTAATGAAGATGAACTGAAAATAGTTTATGTATAGGTACTTTATTATTTTATTTCTTTTGGGCCATATCCCAGGGCGCAGAAAACATGGAAAACCGCCCACAATATGGACTGATATCGTCCGCAGGGTGGCGTGCACAAACACTCAACGGCCATACACCTGGCGCAAGACCGTGCACTGTGGGAAACCATTGTGACTCCTCACAATGGTGAGCTCTCCAGCTCAAGATGGTCACGATCCTCAAACACGGGGATACGATTATAAACATCTTATATTTATCTGATCTTAATTTACACCTAGATTCATACGATATTGAAAACTGGTTGACCTAAGCTGATTATAAGGGAAAGTCATCATTCATGTTCATCATCAACATCTCACCTTAGGTTTTTAACCAAATCAGTTAGGACGTCCTTATCAAAGTCTGTCACTCAGAACAAAAACCCGTATAGTACTCGTAGCTACCCATATGAGTGTAGCAATGACGTAACATATTACATCAGTACACACAATGACCGGGCGCAGTCAATCGGTGGTTGACTGATACTAATCAGATCACCAGTTCACTTGCACAACGAAAGGTAGGTGGAATGGGTGGAACCTTCTGCTGGAAATTGTCCAAACATTTGTAATGAGACATAAACATATACTTACAGGTTGAGCAACTTGGAGGTACACAACTTTTTTGTCGCTATTTTGTTTTGGCGGCAAATATGACAGTTGATTTATAAAAAATATTTTGTGTATATACGGCTTGTTTTGGTCCGTATTACTATTTAGTTACTTACAAAAAAACATTATACTCAGCCCAATCATATATTGCGGAAACTCTAAAATTGCTTGGTAAAAATTACTTACCTTTGCGGCCAACAATAGGTGTCTTTCTTTATGCAGAAATTTGAACAGCATGGCTTTGTAGGGACTATCTAAAGGGACGTGTCTATGCTAACAGGCCAATGAAACTTTAACAATTTAAACAAAATATCCGAGACCCTTGCCGTGTGGTTTTCGGCAGAGTAGAATAGAATCACTAAGTCATCTCCTGGATGTCGTAGAAGGCGACTTAGGAAATACAAGCTAAACAAAGCTAAAGACATCAGTGAGACTTCTCCGACCCGTCTGGCCAGCGTGGAGAGTGTAGGCCAAAACCTCTGTCTGCTCTGGCTAAGTTACCTTTGGCAATACAGAGAGGTTCGTGCTCCTGCAGTGGAGACTAGAAAGACCTGATGATGATGATGGTCCTCGGATCATTATTTCAGTGACAGTGTCTCGACATAACCACTGAAATAACGCAGAAATTAGTGAAAATGTAGTAAAAATCGCAATAAAAAGGGTTCACAACGGCCATGCTGTTAGAGGTGGACATTTATTTGTCTGACATTTAAATTTCCGGCCATAAATAATATATTAAAAAAATACTTAAGTACTTCATATTTTTTTATATTTCATAGATTAAAATTTCCTACTATTACGTCCAGTCCCATACGTTATTCCGGAAAAAGTAAAATCAGATACTTTTTACTTCACGTCAAAAACAAACATTTTCTATGGGATTTGTATGAAATATCGATTTATGACGTTACGAGTATAATTCCTTGGAGTCAAATAGCGCTTTCTAAAATCACGTTCAAAGTGTATGCGATCAATGTCAAGTGGCATTATTTTGTGACGTTTTATTCTCTTAACTAATCTAATAATTTATTTTTGACCCACTGTAATACCCAATTTTAAGTGTCCTAAAACGTCCAGTGTCAAAAGATACATAAATTAATGGCAAGTAATTAAATGGTATTTATTTTTGAATATTTGATTAGCAAGAAAAATAAGCCAGGTATCTTGACAGCATGTTTTTTTTGACCGTAAAAAATAACCAACAACACCTAGTCAAAAAGCCAAGCCAAGAATCGAAGGATATGAAAGAAAATCAAAAAGGTAAACCTACTGAACTGGATAATGTATGTACTTAATCGGACTATCTACCAGCTGTTTCTTATTCCGGTAAAAAAAGTGTAAGAAATGACTAGGAATTTTAAAAGGAAGAATTTTTTAAGGAAGTATTATTAGGAAAACTAGTGATTTGTCTAGCTTTTAATCAGTCACTTCGAAAATATTTGGGGAGAGGCCTGTGTCTGTGTGTGTGTGAGCAGTGGACGGCATGCGGCTGAAATGAATGAAAGAGTCAAGTAAAAGTACACTTTCCTCAATATAATAAAGGTAATACAGTCAAATTACGTCAATTATAAAGACGAGAGTCGCTATTGTTACAATTAAAACACAAATTTAAACGTTCATAATGCTACTTTATGGAAATAGAGTCAGTACGACATGCATAATAATATGCAACAATATGCATGCATGTAAATTGGAATTTATTTCCACTCATTAAGTGTTATATAATCTTCCTTGCTGGTCAGGGAGAAAAGAAAAAACATAGAATGTACCAGCTGCTTCGTAAAAGTCGTAGGTAAAAGCCGATCGAGGGAATGGGTGAGAATCTGAATCATATCAATAGTGAATCATATGAATAGGCGATGCGGGTATTTTAAGTAATATAGATAAACACCGAATATCCAGAACAATTTGAAAAAGGTCATTACTAATTGCTCTGGCTGGGGATCGAACCCAGAACCTCAGAGTGACGGACTAGCGTGTTAACCAATACCCACATCTATAGCCTGTTAAAATTTATCTATTTCTTTTGGCTATGCCGTAGTCGTGTAAAAATATATAGCTAACAATTTAACAAACTAGTCTCTGTTCAAGGCTAAATATAATGTAAAAACAGGTAGGTATGCGAATGTTACCATTATCTAGCCAGTTATTTATTGCGGCAAGTGGCCATCTAAGCCGCATTCGCAAATGGACTTAGTACGAGTTCCAAGCACACTATATATATATATAAAATAATATTTAGGTGAAGTGTCTGTAAATATGTAGTTTCAAACTGAATGAGAAATGATCGAAAATTGGATATATATAAATGATGTCCAATTTTTCGGTTGCCTGGAAGAGATTGCAGTTGCGATAAGGCCGCCTTTTGACATCTGTTTTCTTTAATCTATTTTTCTGTATCATTATGTTTTGGAACTAACTAACTAATTTTCGATCGATTCAGTTTTCATCGTTTAAAATACGTTGGTAACAATGAAAATCGCCGAATGTAATTATCTATATACAGCAATACATCGGTCAAATCAAAATCAATTTGTTTCTTACGAATTTTTTGAGTTTAAGTTTTTAGTTAGTATTCATTATTTTTATTTAGTTATAATATATGTAAATATTTATGTTGTAAATAAAACTAAAAAAAAAAATATATCTAAAACTCACGATTTTTTAAGGTGCCTTTTTTAATCTTTGAACTAAAAGGAGGACGAAAGTTTGGCAAAAAAAAACGCAAGCTTCAAGCAACAATAACGACAACGGCAACAGCCACCCAACATTCTAGTTTTAGCAAAAACTGTTACTTTTAAAAGACTCATATTCATAACCATAACTAATACCAACTTTTTTGTGTTTGTCTGCAACTTATAATAAGATACTTTTAACCTGGACTCAGGTTTTCATTAGGATGCACGGGAACAAAGTCACGCACAAAACCTAGTATAAATAAACACACGACACGTCGGTTACGGCAACAGAGTATGGACATTTCGAAATACCTACCGCTGGACGCAGACGGCTAAAATCGATCAATATCGACTTGCCAACTACTGTTCAAACATCGCCAGGGTTGCCAGCTTTGACTAAGTTGAGATTTATTACATAGGCCAACAAAAAATTGGTTTTTACAAACTTATATCTATGGGTTTCTAATAAATAAATATATAGGGACAAATCACACTGATTAAGCTAGCCCCTAAGTAAGTTCTAAACTTGTGTTACGTTACGGGATACTAACTTAACGATACTATATTTTATATATATAGCGTGTTAACCATTACGCCACGGAGGTTGTCAAGTTTGTAAGTATATAAGTTTGTAAGCTGTCTTGAAACATGAAAATTTTTGATTTTCACTATCGATTTTTTGATTTTACTTATTCAACGATTTTACTTATTTGACGTTAACTCAACTAACTTATTTTTAATATGTATATAGAAAAAGTAATAAGGAACATACAGGATTCAGATATGGGTGGTATAAAAGTCAACGGAGAAAAAATACTTTTTATTCGTTTTGCAGACGACATAGCAGCCCTAGGTGACACAAAACAAGACATAGAACCACTACTTCAAATAATGGATAAAACATTTCAAGAATTCAGCTTAAAAATAATTAAATCAAAAACCAAAACTATGATCACATATAAAACATCACCAGTAAGAGATTCAGTGCAGCTTAACGGAACAACAATAGAACAAGTAGAAAAATTTAAGTACTTAGGAAGCATTTTAACAGAAAACGCTAGATGTACTGCAGATATTAAAACCGAAATTGCCATGGCCAAAGGAGCATACAATAGTAAAAAGAAACTTTTCACAGCAAATATATCCAGAAAAATACGCAAACACCTTATAAAAACGTATATCTGGAGCATAGCACTTTACGGATGCGAAACATGGATATTGAATAAAAAAGATAGTGACAGACTGGCAGCTTTCGAGATGTGGTGCTGGAGGAGAATGGAAAAGATCAGTTGGACGGAAAGGAAAACCAATGAGGAAGAAGTAGGAGAGAAAAGAAGACTGCTGGGCGAAATAGAAAATAGGATAGGGAAATTGATTGGTCACTTAATACGACATGACTCCTTATTCAAAAACATACTAGAAGGAAAGATAAAAGGTAGAAGAGGTTCAGGACGACCAAGAAAGAGCTATGTAGACCAACTGAAAGAAAAAGCAGGGGTCATGTCGTATCAAGCACTAAAAAGTAAGGCAAAGAACCGAGAAGTTTGGCGCATACTCCACCGACAAGAGCCACTAAGCTCTTAAGTAAGAAGAAGAAGAAGACGTTAACTCGCCGCGGTATGGGAGCTCTTGGAGGCAGCGCCTAAGATCGAGTGTGATGTGATGACCCTAGCAGATCGTGAGTAGCGGAGCCCCTGACGGCCGCATTTGAATAGCATTAACTCAGTTGAATTGGTTGAATTGACAGTTTTGGATGACTAGCAACGTGCTTAGTTTTCCGCTCATAATATACACCGATCTAGTATTTAGCACAGGTATCTAGTTACGTGTTTTTTAAACTTAGGCGACTGTCCTGTCTGATACATGAAGCAGCGAAACTTTCTGAGTTCACTGTAGGTACGCAATATGCTACATAGGACTTATATAAAATAACATGGAGCATGCCAGACAAACAAAACAACAACCAAAACTTGAATTAAATTGAAAAACTATTGTACCTTATAGCGACTTCAAAAAAGGAGGAGCTTCTCATTTCGAATGTACATATGTTTTTTTTAAATCCTCCATTGACATAATACATGTTGAGTTATCAGCAAATTATAGTTTTTCTAGCCTAAAAAATAGTAGGTACGAGCTCACTTTTGTTAACTGACCTGAAGTTCTAAAAATACACTTATTATTACTTAAATAATAATAATATAGAGCGGCCCAGCGGAATCTACACTACACCATCTGACATACGTTGGAAGAAGGTCGGAAGTTACGATCATTGTGGTGCAGTTCAAGCATTTTTTGGACAAATTTCTTATGGTTTGAATTTGCACCTAAAATGGCGTTTGAATAAATTTTGTTGATTTATTTAATGCACAAGTAACACTCTCTACCTTACAAGGACGGAAATATTCCAAGAACATATTATTGCCGAGTATAAACTTGGTTCAAGTTAATTTGGTCATGGGAATGTACCTATTCAGTTTATTAAAATTTATGAAACTTAGTTACAATCTACGTTACATAGTGTTGAAAACGTGATTGATATGAATACCTACGAGTCTAGATATAAATATTGTTTTTTTTTTTTAAATTGTTATGTATACCTAAATATAGAATGCAAGTTCATTCTGTATTTTCAAATAGGATATTTTGACTTTATTTATCCACACCATTCTTGAACAAGAATTTACTAAATACGTTATAAGTAGGACAAATTCTTAAGTATGTCAATATTTTTTATTTACCCTTAATTCTAAAAGGTAAGTTCCAAAATTAATATGTTTATGTACTGACCTTTCACTACGTTATAATTAGCCCTGCAATAAGTTTTACACCTAAAAAGTCTCTTTTGACATAAAAGTCTGGAGGTTCAAGGGATGTGATTAAAATTATTCGAGGAATATATAACGCCATATTATGAATCTGAGGAATAATCTGTTGTATTCGTTTGTCGTATAAAACATATGTTTTTCTCTGCCATTATTCATTTGCGTAATACATGATTTTTTAATAAAATGTTCTTATTAAGTAAACATCTTTAGGCGTTCGAGTTTGTTTAACGTAACACGTATATAAATATTCTCCAAAACCGATTATATATTTCATGAGCGAATCTATTAATGTGATATATGGGTTTAAATAATGCTAATTAATGGTTAGCTCATCGGCCTAAGATCGATGGACAGGTGAATATGGCAATGGTGTTGTCATAACGTTTTCTAAAGAAAACTATTTTATTTAATTACTAATGAATTGCAAAACGATCTTGAGTATTTTTTTGTTATATTACATGTAACTATGGTACAAATTACAATATTTATGTGATTTTTTCTTTGGAAAGTTAATAAAATCTTTTTTATTCTCTATTATATAGGTATATATATATATTTCTATACTCATCTATTCCCTTGTAACTTCTATGATATCCATGGTACCATAACAACCAATGAGGTATCATTGGAAGCATCTTGTCTGCCCGCTGGTTAAGTTATATGACGTCACAGGAAATTCAATATGGCGCCCTTTATAGGCCATTAAGTAATGAACAGAAAATAAAACAAATCAAATAATTTACGTGTAGGATATCAAATTAAAGGACTTAGTAAATTCTGAAAATATATACATTATTAGCTGTTTCTCCCAGCTGTTGTTTGAATAACTGGATAAACGTACTTTTCAGCAAGAATCTTGGCGTAGTCAGGTTTAAGTTTTTATAACTATATCTTGTCTTGTTATCTTCTGCAATACCACAAGTAATACCTAGCTACTTAGCTAGACACCTATGTTATACCTTACTACATAAATATTTAACAACGTGGAAGGAACATACCCGTAATAAATTGAACTACGGTCTATACTAGATCATTATAGTATAATTAAATTAAAATAACAGCCAAAAAGCAAAAATAAATTTCGGCATTTCCATAGAAAAGTGTGCAGCCGCCCGGGCGATTTGTATGGGAATGTCGAATTTTTTAAAATATTTTGACTGTTATTTTAATTTCATTGTAATTTAGTATAGCCCGTGGTTTGATTTATTACGGGTATGTCCCTTCCAAGTTAAATAAATTTGATTTATAAACTAGGTCTAAATTGATGATTATTCCTACTTCAAAAAGTATTTATATTGATTCTTCCTGGTCCACTCTTACAATTTTGCAGAAAGGCAGTAAATTGAGCTTATTGTGCGCTATTGAATAATAAAATTGGCGATATTATCGGCAACCACAACATAGTAAAAAAAGTACACTCGGATTATGAGTGCGGAAGTAAACTCTTCTTCGATACGACCAGGAAAAAGTGCAATCCAATTTGCAACGCAGTTCCGTAATATGTACTTTTTTACATGTTGTAAAGTTTTATACAATAGTTACTTAATTCACTTGTTCAATTGTGATGTAAACAGAAATAAACTGACAAAAGTGGACTAAAAATAAAGGTCAAGTGCGTGTCAGACTCGTAAATGAAGGGTTCCGTATCGCCGTATAATGTTTTAAAACGCTGAAAAGAACACGTTTCTTGTATGACGACACTCTTTGATTTTTAACTATGTCTAATTTTTAGTATTTTCGGCCACAGGTCATATAATCAGTGAAAATTTCGATAGAGCCCTGTATAGTAACAGACGGACGGATAGACAGACAGCGGAGTCTCAGTAATAGGATCCCGTTGGCACTCTTTGGGTTGGGTAAGAAACCCTAAAAAGTTATGAGTAACAGAACGGTTGTTCTAAACTATATTTCAATTAAGTATATGCAACAAAATATAATTACCTACTTATGTCAACCAGAAAAAGTTTTTCGAAGTCATACAAAAAAATATACTTACATTGACAATTTTATACACTATTGTAATGAATAAGGCAAATCACAAATTACTTTGAACTTTCACGGCTTACAAGCAGTTAAAATGTTAAAAACAGCCGCTCTACATACTGCAGGCTTTAAATGCTTTTTATTTTACTGTAATTACGAGTACGAGACGGTGTGGCAGCAAAACAACGCACGTAACGTAAACACTTTAAGGTCACTCGGATTTAATATTGTATGTAAATCAAGGGAAATAATATTTGACCTATGGCTGTTTAGCAATACCCGGCTCAAATATATCGCTATCTTAGAGCAAGCATGCTATTAACATTTTGTGTTGTAATTGGTTTCAAAAAGAGGTTCCTTTTCGTTTAAGCTAAACGCTTTTTTATTGTAACCATATTTTTAAAACGTAGTGTGTTCACTAGAATAAACTAAGTATTTTTCGTACGGAAAGTAATTCTTTGTTTAGTTCTTCACTTCAAAATAAACGAAATAAAGAACTTATGGTATGTTTTTTGTAATAAATTTAATTTCTAAGAAATATAGTCAGTTGCTTTGGTCCGTTCGTTTTTTTTAACCCCCGATATAAAATAGATAGATAGAAAATTAAGGACAAATCTTGTAATTTGTCCTTATCTATCTATATACGAGTAAGTAAGTAAGTAATAGACATATAATCATTTCAAAATCAATACAAAATTCACAACAGTTTTGTCAATAAGAAATAAATTAGTCAAAAATACCACTCCGAATTGTACCCGGCTCAAAGGTACCCATTATGCTTGCCGCATTTCCTCTTTAAATTGCTATGGATAGCCTTTGGACCAGGTACCATCCGGAGCGGTGGTCATATCCACGCGATTTTAATCGCCGTCCTATCCCACTTACAAAGTTCTTCGTCTCGGAATACCATGTTCCAGCTGTCTCTACGGCAACCGGAACGAATACATACTGGTTAGACAAAACCGTAATAAAGTAAGTAATACTTTATTGTACACCAAGAATAAAAACTGCACAATAAGAGTAAAAATAAACATTAAAATGTACAGTCAATGGGCGGTCTTATCGCTAATAAGCGATTTCTTCCAGACAACCAATTGATGGAGAGAATATAAAGATACGTTAGCAGACGGGATGTAGGTACATGACTAAAATACAATACTTAAATAATAACAGATCCATAATAATATACAAGTATAAAAATACATACATGCATAAAGATATAAATATATATAATATAAGTATATATAATACGAGTAGGTATCTATTTTAGATTGAGCTAGCCCCAAAGTAAGTTTAAACTTGTAGTATGGGATACTAACTCAACGATTATATAAAAGAGAAATGTTATAAGTTTGACGTGTCTGTCTGTCTATTTGTGCGATGGTAGCTCTGTTCAGTGCCGATGTAGGCAACTGGTGAGTTTAACCAATAAATAAAAATAAAGAGCATTGTTACAAAAATTCGGCACTGAAGATAAAAGAAGCAAATATGAAAAAAAGATGTGCCTATTATACTCGTACTATTGATATTACAAATAACATGATATGACCCAGTGCCGAAGATATAACAATATGCATTCGAGTATTACGTAAACGCAGTGGGACAAAAAGTTCAACGGCCTATTTCATAGGGAAACCACTTTTAAAACCAGTTCCTTTACTTGGCGTTTGGACAAGCAGAATACGAAGTAACGGCGAAGTTGATTTTGCTCAGCCACTCTTTTTTTTTTTATATTTATTTGGCTAACTGGCTGAACAACACACAAATCTAAGCATATACAAATTAGAGCATATAAGTTGCCAACCTACTTGAATTACTTTTCATGTAAAGAGCAATTACTATACAGGGTCTAACTAAATATACTGAAACTATTTTAAGGGTCAATTCAATCTATGAAACTGAACAACTTTCCCCAAGGAACATATATCGAAATATGCAAAAATAATTTTTAGCCTCCCATACAAGTTGCCTGATAGGCTGATCCGAGTTTGTATGAAGCAAAAAAATATTTTTCATATTTCGATATGTTTCTTGGAGTAAGTTGTTCATTATCATGGAGTGAATTCACCTTAAAAATAGTTATAGTATATTTTGTTAGACGTTATATGTGACTTTTTTATTATTTTCGATGTTTTCTTCTGGTTTCTTCTGGTTAGGTTCTGTACATAAAATGAAAAAAAAAACCGAACCCATATAGGATCACTCGTGCGTCTGTCAATCTCTGTCCGTCCGTCTGTCACAGCCAATTTGCTCCGAATCTACTGGACCGAATCAGGTAAAATTTGGTAGGATGGTGTTATCCTATGACCCAAACACATAAATAGTAGGTATGTTCAAAGTAAATAAATATATTTTTTACATTAGGGTCATTTTCGGGGGACAAATTAGAAAATTGAAAAAAAAATTGGCTTATTTTACTGTGTATCAAATGAAAGTGCTCGTTATGAGAATCTCAATTATATTTTTTTATTATTGTAAAATAAATAGTTTTGATTTTATCCATGAAAGAAGAAAAAAATTGACCATCCTCCCCCCTGATCTCTGCCTAAAATAAAAATAAAATCAAAATATAGTTCATTGCTTGTAGATTACAGGAAAACTTATAAGAATTCAATCAATTGTACGGCACCCTCTCCACGCGAGTTTAATTCGCACTTGGCCGGTTAATTGAGTTCCGCTAACTAGGCTGTGAATATGATGAGTTTATCATACATATCGTAGAAATAATACGTCAACTAAATTACTAGTGGTTCTGTGAGAACCGAAGACCTCGCGGGCTCTTATAACCATCCTTTCCCCTTTCCCCCGGCTTAGCAAAGCCATTACAGTAAAATCGGTCCATAGTATATGGATAATGCTACAGCAAACTTCCCCCCTTTTTCTTCTGTCTCTCACCTTTTGGTTTTTTGCCAAATCTTGTGTAGAATGAAGTCCATAGTGTGCCTCTCAAATTTGATAGAAATCAGTCAATAAATAACGCTACAGCAAATTTCCCCCCTTTCCGCCCCTATTTTTCTCCCAATAAAAAATTGCGATCAATAAAAAATTTAAGTCTGTCTTCGACCGTGGGATTTTTTGATTAAACACCCGAATCTATATTTTCTATTTACACATACGCATTGCGCTGTATTGTACATGCACCCTAGAGACGAATTTAGACGAATTCAGAAGCGCAGTGAGGGGTCTGCCTTATCAGCGTTTTCGTCCCCATATTTATTTGAGAAATTTGGAGAACTTAAAATTTTTCTATCTTTTTACAAAAGACAAATTATTATTATTTATTTATTGTACGTGTTTAAGCATGAATCAATCTTCATATATGTGTATTTTTTATTTTTTAACTCAGTCGTATGCGCAAGAAATCCGACGACGTATTCGCTTATATTTTCTTCAAAGTAACTAAGTTTTTGAATGAATAAAAGAAATATATTATTAAAATCTTCTTATCCACTTTTTTGCATTTTCTTTTGTCTTTATTTCTCTGTTATTTATACACAACTTCATGTTTTTAATTCCGTGTAAACAATAATGACATGAACGTCGCGCACCGCAAAAAATCGAAACACGTCTCAGGTTATTTGGAATTAAACAAACTATTACAATGAAAATCAATAAATTGTCTCATTCACTTTTTTAATACTTAAAAAAACTTCAATTTAACATATCTTACCATATTGTTACTAAGATAGTTTGGCTCCAATCAGCTCCGAAAAAGCAGTCAAAATCGTTAAAAATAAGGACTGGGCCCTTTAATAATTAAGGACTTGTGTGCCAATTTTCGTCAAAATTGATTGAAAATTGCGACCTGTAGGCCAAACAGAAAATCCAAAGCATTTTTGGCCAATCTCGAAACTGAGACGCTTCGGTCAATTATATATATTACAGTATTTGACTGTAATATATAAGTATAATTGACCGAAGCGTATGCGCGACCGAATACCCAGTATATTTTGGTTAGAATCTGCATGTCATATTATTTTATTGAAAAAAAAGCGGCCAAGTGCGTGTCGGACTCGCCTATGAAGGGTTCCGTAGCAGCAAGTAACATTTTGCGATTTATGACGTATTAAATAGAAACTACTTACTAGATTTCGTTCAAACTAATTTTTTGGTGGAAGTTTGCATGGTAATGTACATCAAATATTTTTTTTAGTTTTATCATTCTCTTATTTTAGAAGTTACAGGGGGGGGGGGGCGCAACATTTTACCACTTTGGAAGTGTCTCTCGCGCAAACTATTCAGTTTAGAAAAAAATGATATTAGAAACCTCAATATAATTTTTGAAGACCTATCCATACTCGTAGATATCCCACACGTATGAGTTTGATGAAAAAACTATTTTTGAGTTTCAGTTCTAAGTATGGAGAACCCCCAAAATATATTGTTTTCTTTTTCTATTTTTGTGTGAAAATCTTAACGCGGTTCACAGAATACATCTATTTACCAAGTTTCGACAGTATAGTTCTTATAGTTTCGGAAAAAGTGGCTGTGACATACGGCAAACAGATATGACGAATCTTTATGGGTTCCGTTTTTTGCCATTTGCCCACGGAACCCTAGGGCATTTTTTCAGGATGGTTTCGGTATGAAAACCATAACCTGGTAATAAATAAACTAGTGTCTGTGTGAGCTGTTAGACCTCGCGAGATTACAATAATTCGATTCGATAATAATATATATTTTTTTATCTATATAAAAAAATCTATATAATTATCGAGCCTGCTCACAAAATTTCACGAGAATCGGTTGAGAAATACGACCTGTAGGCGAGAACAGCCGGAAATCTGGACATCCGGACACACGAAAGAATTTTTGCCGAAGCTGAAATGGACACGCTTCGCTCGCCCGGTCTATAAAAAAACGTATGTAGGTACTTTTAAACAAACCCTTCAATAAAAATCTACCCATATAATAGTATATTGTGTACTTATCTTTCCCAATATATTCTTGGTGAATTGGTGTCGGCCTGTCTTGATCATCCAAAAATGACTTAACATACCTGAAACAAGAATTAATTCAGCTTAGTTTTATACAAAGTTTTATACAAAGTTATCAATAGGATTAAATTCAGCTTTGTTTTATATTATGTTTACTATCTATATTTAAGAGCTATGCTCTTGTCGGTGGAGTATGTTATGTTTTATACAAAGTTATCACTTTATAAGTAAGATTAAATTCAGCTTACTTTTATTTTATGATTTATTGGTTGCCCAGTGGGAGTACGCATTCTTAGCGCTTTCGTAAGTTAAGTGACACTGGGCGTGATCCGCACTTGGATGTGACCAGTGACCAAAGTGGCAAAAAAAATATTGAGCTCCTCTGTGGAAGGCAAGTGCTGTTGATCCCGGCTGTCAGTCGTCAAATTATGTCATGCTTCTGACAACACACGAAAAACGAAACGAATCAACAAATATCATGGACTGAAAATTGATTCGACACAAAATTGAAAGAAAAGTCTCACTGCATATTTCAAGAGGAAATTATTGAAGTCAATCATAGACTTCCTTGTGAATATAGAAGCAAATGGCCTTGAAGTAGCGCCGCTATCTCGTTCCTGACGATTAGCAATATGGAAATTATCACCATATTTACCAGTTAACAATTTATTTCAAATGAAATCGCCACTTCATGGCCATTTTCTTCTATATTCACGTTAATAAAACAGTATCGGTATATTTAGTTGAGTAACCTATAATCTCCAAGTTATAATTTTAACCCGTGCAAATTTATGGTGAATTACCAGTATGGGCGAAGCGTAGGTAGTGGCGAAAGGTCTATACCCTAACCGAGTGATCTGACAGTTTCGTATGAAGTTTTTACTCTGGTAGGAAACTTCATACAAATCATTGCAGAACAAGAAATTAATTTTTAAAAAATCCTTGACTTTTACCCCCATTTTTGTACTAAATGAACCGATTTCGGTCAAACATAGGTAGTTAAGAACATGATTAATAACATTTTATATGTATCATATCATATATATATGATATAACAAACAAAAAATAACATAATCGCTTTATCCATTCGGTAGTTACGATGCCTTAGACAAATAGGTCAGTCTACCTTTTTTATAATATGTTTATTGCTTTTGAAAGTCAATCAACATGAGTTGGACACATTCGAAGATGTCTTCAGACTCACGGGTATTTGCCAGTGGTAGATGCCTCTCAATCAGAACACCTCAAAGACCTCACTGGATGCGAATTAAGCCCTTTCCCTGCAGTGAAAGCCTTTGGACATTTAACGAAACGCCCAGTTTCATAATATGCTCTGTGTTTCGCAATGATAAATACTTGGAAAGGTATTTTATCAAGCGCGCGTAACGAGCTACCTCAGTACCGCAACAATTTCTGTGATTTTCTTCAGCGCAAATTTCTTAAACAATATTATGTTGTACATTGGGTGTAGTTTTTGTTACGCAGTGTTTTGCTAACCCGCCTTGACCGACAAGCACCGGTCCCGCTAACCAATTATACATTTTACTCTCTTAGAAAACCACCTGTAGAATGGTGTTGTCGAAAATTTTTCGTCTTCACTGTACTTACATACTCCCTTATTCACAAGGCCTACACCAACCTTTGACTGTAACTTGTTAGAAATGAAGAATTTCTCACGTTTTATTAACTTGTTCCTGGCTAAATACGCAGTAGCGTCAAGCCAAAAGAAAAAAAAAGCTGGCTATTTTTCTAATTTTAACCGTAAACGGTTTTCTTTACTTACTAAGCAACGAAAAATTGAAAATTCGGATAAGCAAATTTAGAGGTATGTTTGTGATTTTTTTAATCGAGCCAAATATGCTCAATCGTGTTTTAGATATAATGAGTGTCTGTAAAAAATCCTTAAGATTCTTATGTCATTTTTTTTAGTAATAAACTGTAGTAGTTTAATTACAGTGATTTTCCAAAAACTCGCACAGTATTGCAAATTGTGAACCCACCTCGCCTTCAAAATAACATTTCGATTTAGTGACCCGTTTTCGAAATATTAAACTAACTCTTGTTCGAGTATAGCGTTCGTCTTACAGCTAAACTGTTACTTTGGAAAATCTAAAAAAAATGTGATACTACGAGTATAGTAGATATGTACTGAACTTTAAAAGGAAAACTATGCCGGGAGTTAGCCTACAGGTGGATAAAAAAATGATTTGGATTATCATGTACATTTTAAAACATATTGTAGACGTATTTTTTCTTTTCTCTGATTAACTAATAATGGCAAAAATGCAGCACTTTTAAAATTCACATGACGCGTGACGTTACAAATTCACGATCTATTACGATCAACGATTATCACTAGATGGTGACATTAATTGCCCCCCACTCCTATACTTCGATGGACTGTATGTTTGTGATTTCGGGTCGGCACAGATTAATAAATAGTTATCCGAGGGTTTATGGAAAATAGAGTTTCCTTGTTGTGTAAATTCGGAACTACTATGAGTGTGGTTCGACACGCAATTGGCCGATTTATTTATGTTTGTGACATTACAACTCTGTCATTTATTATTAAGATTTTTTTTGTTTGTAAGTACGAGTATACATATACTTTCCTAGCCGTGTGGTTTCCAGCAGAGTAGAATAGGACCAGAGAGGGTCGTACTCCTGCAGTGAAGACTAAAAAAGACCTGATGATGATATAGACATTTTATAAAAATAGATTTATTAGTTTGGTTTTTTATCCAAAATAACCGGAATTAATATTTCATATAAGTAAACAGTTGTTGCGTATTTAGGTTTTCTGGAAAGGACACTGGAGAAGACGTCAGTTTTTTGATTAATAAAAAAATGTCTACAATTAAGTTGTTTAAACCGAGGTTAAACGACGGTTTAAACTGAGTACTAACGTTAGTTCGCAATAAGTCTTTATTGTTCACATTTTTTTCTTAGAACGGAAGGTGTATAACCTCATTTCTGTAATTGACATCCGAATTAGCGGATGTTGGAGTTGGTTGGAACAGTGCATTGTAATATTTAGACGCATTGTGTTTACTTCTAATTTATGGTAAATTTGTTACGATTTATTTATTTTTTACCAGCAGTGTAACGGTCACTTCTTTGGTTATCGTTTTAGAGCCTGGACTGCGATTTCTAGTTTTTTTCCTTCAAATATAATTTTGCGTCACTGGCCACCCAAGGATGTCGCAGACTGTGCGAGGTAAAGAAGAAAAATCCGGAGCAATTAAAACAATTTCAATCCTAACGTATTCTTAAACCTAAACATATACAAGGTCTTATATCTTAAACTGAAACAATTAAAGTTAAACTTAAACATTCCTTTCAATTACTGGCAAAAACATGTCAAGCAACATGGACCGTTATAAAAAAAGAGACAACCAGTAACAAATCAAAAAAGTATATTGATAAAATTATTGCGAATGGAAAAGAAACTGTTGATCCGTTACAAATAGCATCAATTTTCAATAAACATTTTCTTGAGATAGGTAATAAAAATATTAGTAGTAAACATTACAAATAGTATTTTCCTGAAACCAATTGATGAAAATGATGTAGAAAAAATTATCGTGTCTTTAAAAAATACACCATCTGTAGGGCATGATGGGGTATCTACTAAGATAATAAAAAGCTGCAGGGATAAATTGAGACGTGTTTTATCATTTCTGATAAACTTATCTTTGGAAGCCGGTACTTTACCGGAAAAATTGAAAGTAACAGTTGTAAAGCCAATAGAAAGGTGACACCACTGAAATTAATAATTTTCGACCTCTAGCGCTGGGATCAATATTTTCAAAGATCTTTAAGAAGGCTATGGCTATGCAACTGGATAAATTTCTAGATAAATACAAAATTATTCAAAAAAATCAACATGGCTTTCGCAAAAATAATTCGACAACGTTAGCGGCTTATGACCTAGTTGATGATGTCTTGAAAAACGTAAATCAGAAAAACATACAACTGTTTTATTTCTCGATATATCAACTGCGTTTGATTTTGTCAAACATGAGATTTTGATGCCTATATTAGACAATTATGGTATAAGAGGAACGGCGATGATTGGATTAAATCTTATCTCGAACGTAGAACTCAATGTGTTGAAATTGACAAATTAGATAATAAAGCCACTGAACAGATATACAGGTCTAGTTTCGAGCAAAACAATTGTGGCGTCCCACAGGGTAGCATACTTAGACCACTACTGTTTCTCTTATATATAAATGATATACCTGACATAGAAAATTGTAAAACCATATTGTTTGCAGACGACATTTCAGTCATTGTTTCAACAAATAAAAAAATACTTTAGAACAACATGCATCTGACATAATAAATGCAATTACAATACTATTTAATCGGATGAAAAAAAATAATCTAATAATAAATATAACTAAGACTCATTACATTAATTTTAATAATTTCAAAGATAAAGAAGTTATAATTAAATTTAATGGACACTCATTGCACGATGCAAGTAGCGTAAAGTTTCTGGGGATCATCGTTGATCAGAAGCTTAAATGGAAGGAACACAGTGAGATGGTTAGTAATAAACTAGAACAATTCGCGTATGCTCTGCATAGATTGTCAACTGTAGCATTAAAAAAAAACAGCTCAAACAGCCTACCATGCTTATGTTGAGTCCGTTTTGAGATACGGCATAATTATATGGGGTAATGGTACAGATTACAAAAATATATTACTGGCCCAGAAACAATGTGCGCGTGCTCTATGTAATGTTGCACCATACGTATCTTGCCGACCATACTTCAAGTCCCTAAATATACTTACATTTCCTTGCCTATATATATTAGAAATTAGCTTATTCGTACATAAAAATATTAATAAATTTACAAAAGCAAAGGAAGTATACACTAGAAGCCTTAGCTTACCAAATAAATTAATAACACAAACAATACCTAAATCAGAGAGGTTTAAAAAGAATTGTTACTCAATGTGTATAAAAATTTACAACCACATACCTAAGCAAATAAAAGCGTTACCTTTGAATAGATTTAAAAGTACTTTAAAGGCTTGGTTGCTGAGTAAAGTATTTTATTCAGTTAATGAATTCCTGACTTGTAAATGGTAATAATAATACGCGAAGCATGGATTTGTTTATTTAATTAATAATGACATGAAAATGTATATGAAATAGCTTAGTAAATATAATGTAATTAAAATTCTGCATGCTATATGATTAGCTAAATAGGACTAAGGACATGTATTTGACCATCTATGTAAAAAAAAAACCCTATTTACTGCAAATAAATAAATTGAATTGAATTGGCCGCTTGACTGGAAGAGATCCCTATACGGGATAAGTCCGCCATTGTATGTTTACTACGCGATACAGGCTTTGCCTAGTGCGGGAATCTTTGTTTAAACTTGTAAATAAATGATTTGATTTGATTTTTTGTATCTGCTTCTCTTTTGTGTATAATAAAGCTTTATAAACAAATAAACGATTTTCAGGGGGGGTTCAGTCCATGATAGTGAACAACTTTCCCCAAGGAACATATACCGAAATATAAAAAATAAGTTTTGGCCTCCTATACAAGTTGACCGATCAGCTGATCCGAGTTTTTGTGGAAAGTTAAAATATATTTTTTATATTTCCAAGGAAAATATTCTTGGGAAAAGTGGTTCAGTACTCGTATCTACTGTTTAGTATAGACTGAGTTCACCCTAAAATAGTTTCAGTATTTTGTTAGACGTTATATTTCAGGGATTTTTTCAGTAGATATAATTAAATGTACCTACTTTCCTATAAAATAATTGCTTATAGTATCTATAACTTATTTAGACTATTACAAACGATCTTATAAGTATGCGGATATAACAAACGCTCAGGATGGAACCTGGTCAAAGGATATCCAATCCACATCCATTACTATTTAGAGAGGCAACGCAGCTAGCGTAATAGTACTTACCTTAAAACCCGGGACAATCTGAGGCATTTTAAGTAAGAGTGTTCGTTTTTCTTTGTGATTAATTGTTTTATACACTATGTGTTAAGGCCGTACCTGATTTTCCGGGGTCCAGTGCAATGGGGGCAATTTAAAATAAATCATTTCAAAGAAAACGGAGACATTATTTAAAATGTTGCTACTACCAAGCCCTAGATTGAATTGCATTCTCTAATCACTTAACCGTCATCGCTTCAAAATTGAATAAATGCGTTAGACAAACCCGGTCGCGCTACAGGGTGATTATTAATTACAGTGAAACAACAGGCTGACAAAGAATGATTGACAAGCGAATGTGGCTTATACAGCCAGCTTACATATTCATGACTATTTATGCGGCCGTCCTGTCTTGTGGTCCGTATTGCGCCCAAAATAGACAGATTAGATAGAGCGGCGGACCACCTTGTTACATTTTCAAAAGCGGCAACCTCCTTAGTCACCGAAAGCGTTTGGTACATAGAGATAGTAAATAATTTGCACACACTTGTAGGTATCTGTTTAAATAAAATATACTTAGTAACTCAAAGACTTTTTATAATTTTATTTTTTATTCATAATAATTATTAATACTATTTTTATTACGACCTCCGTGGTGTAATGGTCAACACGCTAGTCCGCCAATCTGGAGGTTCTGAGTTCGATCCCCAGCCAGGGCAAGATGGAAAATGGCCTTTTTCAAATTTTGCTGGGTTTTGGGTGTTTATATATATATGTATTTATCATAAAATATAGCATCGTTGAGTTAGTATCCCATAACACAAGTTTAAACTTACTTTGGGGCTAGCTCAATCAGTGTGATTTGTCCCTATATATTTATTTATTTATTATTTGCTATTTTACATTTATCGACTTTTTGCATCTCTTTAACAGATGTTTGCAAAAATCGTATCTTTTCCTTTCTATGAAGAATAAAGGACTTCGTTAATAATATAAATCAAAAGATTGGCAAAGGCTTATGTGGTGACGGAAGATGTCCATCTACCTAAGAGTTATTTAAAAAGTAAGACATATGATGACTGCCCTATGTTTAATACAATTATAATCCAAAGTTACAAGTGCTACATTATTGTATTTCTTGAATACTTTCTGTTTTAGTATAATTCTGAGGTGATTTGGAGGCAACTTCGCAATGTTTTTCTATCGAGAAAATTTTAAGTAATCGTGTTTTCGAAACTTATTATGTTTAGAGTTAGTCCTGAACTTTGCTGTGATTTTATTTCAAAGTGAGTTTTTCGTTAATATTAGTAATATTTAAGATCGCTCTAAGAACTTTAGGGTAGTATGGCTGTCGACGAGCACGGTTTTTACCTGGCACGGCGCCGTCGGTGTGAGTTATGTATGTAGTTGGAGTTTCATTTTATGTGTACATGAAGCCGGCGCGGCGCCCCGTGCCGTGTAGAAGCCGTGCTCATGGATACAAGGCCTAAGGAAGGTAAAGGTAATAGAGAACTGGCAGTAGCGTCCTCTGTGACTTTATACCATCTAATGCGATGACTAACCCCCCTGCCCAGCGTGGGAGTTATTGGAAAAGATCAGGAGGACTGAAGCGTTTATAACGGAAGGCAAGTAACTAAATATTTGTCGAAAATAAAAATGTATTGCTTAAGTGTAAGTAATAAAACGCTTAGGTAAGACATTTGTAAACAGTAGGGTAAAGCGGAGTGCGTATCACGTTCGAAATTAATTAGCATTTGCTAAACAATACGACACAATGCAACCGTTTAGAATTAAACGTACATTTGCATATTAAACGGCAATGTTCTGGAAATTAGTACTAAGTTACACAAGAATTACGTTCATGCTGTTTACATTCCAGTGTCTTCATTCTTCAAAAAAATTAATAACATTATGAGCTTTCGACACGTGAAGAAGTGTCTTCATGAACCATTATATTTTTAAGCTAAATTATGTAGGTATGTAATTCTTCGGTACCTGAACGGGTTGATGGTTTGCAGTGTCATTTGATTTATACATGCTCCTCGTAGCTTCGTAGATTCAAGGAATTTACTCTTTAGGCGAAATAAAAAATACAAATTATATCATATGTATCTTGTTTCATAATAAAAACAAAGGTATGAGTATCAGCCTACGAATGCATTCCTGAAATCTCATGTCACCACTCGGCCACCCGCTACCAGGCTCGGGCGGGCCGTGAGCGGGGAGGGCAACGGTCGCGCTTATAGTCAGTAGGTAAGCAATATACAACGTGGAAGGGACATACCCGTAATAAATCGAACCACGGTCTATACTAGATCATTATACTATAATGAAATTAAAATAACAGCCAAAAACAAAAAAAAATCCGGCATTTTCATACAAAAGTGCGCAGCTACCCAGGCGATTTGTATCGGAAAAACGAATCTTTTTTTGGTTTTTGACTGTTACTTTGATTTCATTATACTTTAGTGATCTAGTATAGCATGTCCCTTCCATGGTGTATTAGAAATTTTTGAGAAATAAAAATGAAAAAAAAAAATAGTCTTATTTCTTACGGTTTTGTGTTCTTTTTGTGATTCTGATTACAATATTTCAGTATAGCTAGGAGGTGCAAAATCAACCTTAAGGGCATCCGCTACATTAAGCGGGCGTCCGCGACGGGTACAGTATGAGTATGTGATATATGTCTACCAAATAAACGAATTTTCTTTCTTTCTTTCAAACTCTACGTGTGAGAAATAGCAGAATCCGTCGCGTGATGCCGTGTCCCTGACCTGGCCTGTTTGTGACGGAGATAGACTAAACCCGTCGCGTGCGCCCGCTTAACGTAACGGATGCCTTTATAAGTATGTCTAATATACCGGAAGCTAACAGCAAAAGCAGTCTATTATTAGAACATTTTAATTAATTTTCTTATTTTAACATTTCAACAATTTTAACATTTTAAGTATATATTTATTTCCAAACGGATGAAAGACGACTGCATGCAGCGGAGATGAGAATGTTAAGATGGATGAGTGGAGTGACAAGAAAGGATAGAATTAAAAACGAGTATGTAAGAGGAAGTACAAAGGTAGCCCCAATAACGGAAAAGTTGAGAAGCAATAGACTAAGATGGTATGGACATGTAATGAGGAGGGAGGAGAGCCACGTTACCAGAAAGGTGCTGAATTTGAAGGTTACAGGAAATAGGAACAGAGGAAGGCCTAAGAAAAGGTGGATGGAGTGCGTTAAGGACGATATAGATAAAAGAATGTAACAAGTGCCTTGACAAAAGATAGAGGAAAATGGAAAAGACTCATATGCTGTCCCGACCCCACGTAAAGTGGGATAAGGTGAAGAAGAAGAAGATTTATTTCCAAATAAGTATTGTTTTTGATCTTTACATCTAGAATTATTTCTAATGATACTGTCTAAATATCTGAATCTACATACTCGTAGCTACTACTAAGTAAGGACTAATTAGTAGTAATTAGTTTATAAAATATACTAACATAGTTTCGTAAGTTCTGTACTATACTAACACTAAATGGACGTTTTTGTCTGAATAAATATTTTTTTTTATTAGTACTAAGAGTTCAATAGCCCCGAGCTACCCTTCATGGTTTCCAATCGACTTCACAACCAGGCATAAATTAAACATTGCGTTACGACACACACGACAGGTGTTTACAAATAAATATATCACAGCCGGAACATGCCAATAAAAATAATTAATTCTACACAGACATTGCATGCTTTTGGGGTTCCGTCTTATTTTTAAAACATGCTAACCAAACTTAAATCATTTTACAAATAAACCTGCTCTAGAACTTATTGATAATTTACAATGATCTTATTTGAGTAGCGCAATTGCATTAGCAAAGTATTTTTTTTTTGTAAAGTTGGTGTTTGCAACGTTTGCAGGTATCATCATCATATTAGCTCTAGGATGGGTCTAGATAGATAGAAAAAGGTATTCTTATTTGGGTGTATGTAATAGTTGTCGCGATAGGATAGGCCACCCTGGACTTAGCGCTATCGAGCCCAGCTGTTTCCAGGTGCGCCGCGGGGAGGTTCCTATCATGCAATGTCAATGGTCTTGACATACGAGTATCATTATTTATGATAAATTGTAAGTGTAAGTCCCCGTCGTGTATATTATTTCTCTATACAGGATAATAGGCTGGGTCGCTTTTTATGTAATTTTCACTAACATGTAGAATAACTTATCCGGGTATCTATGATGGTACACCCTAAGCCAGAGCCTTCTTTTTCATTTCATTCAATTTTAACTGCACTAAATATCACTAGTAACAAAATAGTTGGTAAAGTTGAAATTAAAAATAAAATTGTGCGGAATCCTCAGTTTACTGAACCAGCCCGTTGAGTTAGATTGCCCTCGACAGCGGCCGGTTTTTAACGTGACATTTTGGGCAGTGGCGAAAAGATTTGGGTTTCAATTAGGTTAGCTAATCAAGCCCTATCAAAGTAAACACGAAGATTCAAATGTTTATTAAACGTTCCAACGTCACATACTATATAATCGAAAACACCCGACCCGAAAAACGCCAACGGAAAGTGGGAGGAATATGCCACTAACAATTCAGCGATGCATCAACAGAAGGAAGAACTAAGTGAACACTTTTCGCTATTAAATTAATAAATTAAGGTCTTAATTATTGTTTTAATTAATATACATTAAGGTCTTAATTATTGTTGTAAAAAAAAGTAATTACTGTTATAAAAAAAATACCCGGTCCATTTGAACCAAAATTCATTCTTTTACAATCGGATTATACATACTTGTATCATTACAAGTAAATTATCATTTGTCCACGTCTCGCAAGAAAAATTGTAAGTATATTTATAGATGGGAGGTATATTGAATGATGTTTCGTCCTTGAAAACTTTGGAAGTATTCCCGTAAACATTCCCGGAAATATTCCTCAAAATGGAAATCATCATCATTATCAAGAGGTTTTTTGTCTCCACTGCAGGAGCAGAGCATGCCCTTCTTTATGTACCACCAGATAAATATATTAGCTATAGCAGTCAGAGGATTTGGCCTACACTCTCCACACTGGCCAAACGGGTTGTAGAGGTCTTATTTTTACGGAAATATTGGGACAATTCCCGTAAATTTGGAATTTTCCAGCGGCACATCACTACCTAGTTTAATAAAAACCTATATTTGCTACACCGTTTCTGCAAATTATATGCTAACGCTTGCTTACTAATTTAATTAATAGGTATACGAGTCCACCTCAGGACAGGTTATCTTTTAATTATTGGCTTTCAGATATGTTCGGCGTTTGCACATTAATTTACGAAACCGTTAGTTTTGATTCTGGTTACGAAAGATATGGCGGAAGCTTTTGTACTCGTAATTTTAAAATGATAAAGAATTATTGAACCTTTCTTTTTAAAATAAAAACAAGAGCCATATGAGCTTTTCAAATTATCTGCCAAAATAAACCAAAAACTTGCACAAAAACCTTTATCATCATAAATTTATATAGAGTCAAACTACTGTACAACACCAATGCATTTAAAAATATTTTTGAGTTAATAATTTTTTTGTTGGATATTTATATATGTATATCACTATCTATCTATATTTAAGAGCTATGCCCTTGTCGGTGGAGTATGAATTCTCTTCCATTTGTCTCTCTCACCTGCCAGTTGTTTTACACTTCACTGTACGACACAACGTTCACCTTTTCCTTTATTTGTTTCATGTAGCTATGCCTCGGTCTTCCTGGTCCTCTTTTCCCTTCTATCTTTCCTTCCATGATGGTCTTTATGAAGTCGTCATGTGTTTGCAGAAGACTCAACATCTTTCCTCGTCTATTTTTTATTATATCCAGAATACACCTTTTTTCTCCTACTCTTTTCAGGATCTCCTCATTTGTAATTTTTTTTAACCCAGCTTATCCTTATGTATATCACATATATATAAAATTTGGTTTCATACGTATAACATGGTATAATCTAAAGTCGGCCATTTAAATGTAGATCCTAATGTAGGGTTTGGTATATACCATATATTTACTAAACCAAATAAGGAAATAAGCCACGGCTAGTCCCCACTTTACAATTGCGTGTTAAAAGCTTTTTTTTTAAAAACTTATATTATAATATGTTCATTTCCTGGTCTTAATTAAGATGTAAGTTGAATTTGTCTATAGGACTTATCAGTAAGCTACCCAGTACCACAGATACTATAATACGCCAGTACATTCCTTCGCTATAAGTTTTCTAACTTGAAAAATTTTCGAGTCTAATCACTATATACCTAATATAATAAATAAATATGTAGGGACAAATCACACTGACTTAGCTAGCCCCAAAGTAAGTTTAAACTTGTGTTATGGGACTAACTCAACGATTCTATAATTTATAATAAATACATTTAAAGATAAATAGAAGATAGAAGTAATTGGAAACAAAAAAGGGAAGGTTTTTGCCCAACTATGGGACCAGAATAGCTAAAAAAAATATAAATCCTACACCCAAGACCCAGGAAAATTTGAAAAAGGCCATTTCTAAGTTGCCCTGGCTGGGGATCGAACCCAGAATCTCCGGAGTGGCGGACTAGCGTGTTAATCAATACGCCACAGAGGTCGTCAGCCTTTGCACAATGATAGACGGCAACAGTGTCAAATTACGTACCCAGACTTCGGAGCAAAATGGGATACATTCGAACAAAAAAGTACATATTCGATGGAAGGTGAAGGTAAAATATAAATTAAATGAAAGTTAGATAAAATAAATAAAAAAAATAAAATACGTTTATTTCAGGTTACAAGACCCATATAAGCAGAAAAAATTATAAAAATATGAAATACATATAAACATACACAAAATAATCCAAATCCAGCACTGCTGCTCAAGGGCTCAAGTGTCTATTACAGCAATGCCAGACATAGGGACAGCTTACACTACCAGCAATCATCGCCAGGACAGCATTGGAGCTGGCCCGCGTCCTGCGCACTAGAGATATAAATCAAACTAGAAATAAAAAATTAAAAAATTGTTGTAAAAAATATACAAAATACATGGCAGCGCTGCAGCGTGGCCGCAAAACTTTCAGCATTGCCTCGTTGTATCTTTAATATCGTAATGATGCTTCTTTATGCCAGACAGTAAGAATCCGCTAGATGACAACAAGTCAAATCAGACACTTTTTTCTAAACGTCAAAACAAACATTTTCTATGGGATTTGTTTGAAATACAAAACCGTGATGTCATAGATTTTTCGAGTCAAATAGCGCTCTTAATATCAGTTTTTCTGTATTAAAAAGTCTAAAATCATGTTGAAAATGGATATGATCAATGACAAGTGACACTATTTTGTGACGTTTTATTCTCTTAACAGCACCAAATAATTTATTTTTGACCCAGTCATCTACCCAATTCTTATTCTTATTTGAAGAGTTAATATCAAGTCCACAACTTTTAATATTTCTCATACTTATTATGTCAGGTACATAATGTACCTATAAATTCAAAGCGTTGATTGACATGTGAATTGAAACGCTGTTCCACGATCTCATAATTATTTATATTACATCATATACATAATATACCTACATCTTTATGCGTCCAACGTCGCTTGTACGTTACTCTAATAGGTACAGTACACATTTTAACTCATTATTTAGGTGTTATTTGCAAGCAAATAAGTTAAGCACTGGTCGAAGATATCCGCTCTCTCGTTGCTTCATGTGAGTCGAACTAGAGTTGGAAATAACTCGAGTTTTTTAGACTTCATTTTGAGACTTGAGCTGTGACTTGAGTCTTTTGTCAGAGCTTGCGAATCAGAACCGACTTCAATAAAAGGAGGTATTCATTTCGGTTGTATGTTACCATTTATAACCCGTATAAGAAAAATCTTTTTGTTTGAAAGATTATTTTGCATGATTAGTCCTTTCGAAAAATTTAAGTTATTTAAAATAAAATTTTTGTATACTTTCAGTTCAATTAGGCCTGTGTCACTCCGTTCAGGTATCGAAAAATACTTACATTATTACGAAGCGCCCTCGGAGTGGTAAATTCAGTTACGCGAATCGTTTGTCCAGAGTAATAAGAATGAAATTGGCCTGCAATAGATGTCTAGGTATCTAAACGAAAAGGTGCTGAGTTCTGAAGTGAGCTAAATTAAACCATTTCGCTAACCACATTGAGTAAATATTTCTTTGATTTTTTTGCTGAGTGAGACTTCTGTACGGAGTACTAGTATCCTATCCTGTGGTTCAATTGAGTTCTTTGATGCTTTTAAGTCGTTTTAAGATTTTTTTACTGTTTTTTGAGGCATCTGAGATTTTTTTAAGTCTGTTAAAGCTCTAGACTCTATGTAGATTATCACTAGAAACAACTGCTGACTATACATATAAATTAGGTCGAGCTTACGGATTCTTTATTTTAGTATCACCCTCCAATAAAGACTCGAGTCTCGAAATTAAGACTAAAAGACTCGAATTTTTCCAACTCTAAGTTGAACTCTGCCCTAACAAAGTCATTTACTTGTAGTACGTAAATTCGAGCGAAACTATATTATGAAAATCACTGTGCTCACGCGAACAAACATCCACTAGTACGAGGCGTGACATTGGTTTGAGATATAATGTATTCACGAATATCGTAACACACTGTGCGGCCCAAAATATAGAGTGTTAGAAGGAACAGAAGGATAAGTCGTCTAAAAATATATTAAGATATTTTTTGTTGTTTCATTATACCATTTTGTATAGCTGAGAAAACAGAAATGTTCTCACAGTGAACAGTTTGATATTTTCGTAAAAGGGACGGTTCTTACAAGTAAACGAAATTTTCTTTATTAACAGTTCAGTTATTAGGCCGTATCATCAGTTTTATCATAGAAATTTGTTTATAATTGTGCATTAAATATATTTAAAATAAAAATTAAAAATCACTGAACTGAGAAAAAAAGCCCAAACACTTAGACAAAATGGATATTTCTTTAGAAAATAAACTGTCTAATATCTCTAAAACAATATCAACGTCTTGTCTAGGCAATATGGGGTGAAAACAGCTCAACTTGTCAACTTAGTTGGCCATGTAGATCCCAGAATTTTAATTTTGAGGTTTAGAATAGTAATAAATTTTAAATGTATGGAATTTAAGATCTGTAACTGACTTTAACTTGTACAGTGTTGTGCGCTTGCAGGAGGCTGGCCCAGCGAAAGTTCATTTTTGTCGCACAATGGCGGGAATTCATTAACGCTTCATTTGGAGAAATCTCACTGACTTGCTAACACTCGTCTGCAGTGAATTAGCGGATTAACTACACTCTTCTGATTGCGGAACGAAAAACAAGGGTTAAGTAGGTATTATTATGTGTTCATTATTATGTCAATTATAAAATGTTATGATAATGCGCCTTTTCTCCTAAAAGCATTTTCTTAGACGTGTCTTAGAATTAAGACACGGCTAAGTATAAGTAGTAGTAAGATTCTTTATAAAACACCTTGTTTGGCTATTTGTTTAGATAGGTATATGAAATAGCCAAACAAGGCGTTTTATAAAGAATCCACCAAGAAATCAAATAGTTTTTTCTAAACGTCAAAACAAACATTTTCTATAAGATTTGTATGAAATACCACTCGACTCGAGAAGAAGAACATGAAATACTACGTCGTGACGTCATAGTTTCTTGGAGATTTTACTGCATTAATAAATCTAAAATCATATTCAAAATGGATATGATCAATGACAAGTGGCACTATTTTGTGACGTTTTATTCTCTTAATATTACAAAATAATATATTTTGACCCTGGATCTACCCCATACTATGAGTATATTTATTTCCGATTCACACCATTTTGGGTTACAGACAAGACTCGTAAAATAAAAAGTCTTTCTATCCAGTGAGTTAATAATAGCTAACAATAGTGTAAGATTTTTCGAGGCGTGACGTATCTCAATGACTAATAACTAGTGATAAAAGTCATTATAACACACTAGGAAATTAGAGTTAAGACTTCTTCAAGATGTTTTCCTTCACCGGAAGCAGGTAGTTGTAGTTGAAAATGACGGGACTTACATGAGTAAAAAATCTCAGAGGTACTTGTCATTCGTGCCTACAGTCGTACGCCCAGTGCCTACACCGATTGGAAACTGACACCACCGCTTTGCACCAAATAGAGTCTGAAACTCTGTCAGTTGGGTTTCTCTTCAAAGCAAGTCAGTTTGTGTTACTTCAGCTAATCTCCTAAGGCGGTGATCCCACTGTACCGCGCACCGTCGCGGAGCGCGGGGCCGCAGATTTTAACATTTTATGCAAGTATTTTAATTTATATAGTAAACACGCCTTGTCCAGAAACACACTGAAACGCGTTCAATGGGTTCACCGCATTTAATATACAATATAGATACTTAGATGTTAATCATATAATATTAGGAATCTACATTTTATACATTTATGACTAATAAATGTATAAAATGTAGATTAGGTAACAAGAATATTATTGAAATTTGTATGCCTGAAAGGCGAATCACAGCTTGCACTTGTATAGATTTTAAGATTCTAATCTATACCTGCTGTGGTACACGGATAAATGATTTTGAACTTTAAATAATTTTTATTGCTTGTTTTAAAGTTTACATAACCAAAATTTACTAATTTTGATTTATATTTATTAGTTTTTTTTTTGTTAACCTATTGTGTCCCATTGTTGGGCAAAGGTTCCTCCTATTCTCTTCCACATTAACTTAGCAGATATAAGTATTTGAGTGAAAGAAAAACGCGTTAAACGTAATTAAAACTTACATAACACAAAGTGGTGTCTATGTTAAAGTTTAAGCGATTGATTTCGGCCAATAATATCTTAAACTACCTATAACCTTTTGTGTTTGAAACCATAAAAGTAAATGGGGACTATAAAAACGCAGCCTTCTATACGGTTAACAAAAACCAGTCGGATCGATGGCGAACATGACGAAATAAGATTTAATACGAGTGTTATGACAATACTTATGTAAGTCTATGACAGCGCACTTGGCCCCGCGTAATTACGACAAACAAACGAATAAACACGTGTTTCAAGAACATTGACTTACGAATTTATGTATAACAACAAGCCCACAATATTTTTCATTATTCTATAAATAATCTGTCAGATATTATTCTGTTATTGCAGTTTTTGAATCGATTGAGAAAAATGTTTTATGTTTGAAAGCGTGTACATGCAAGTTGGTCTTTGGTGTGTAGTGGTGAAGATCTCCTCGAGAAATCGAGGGACGTCCTCTAATATTCTATGCACACATATAGTGATTATGATGTTTTTGTCACGAAATCAAGCATTTGCATTCAGAAAGTAAACTGAGGAAGATCAGAAATTCACTTTTTTATATTATCGTTTTAAATAAATTATGAAAATCCATAGAAAATTTATTAAAATAAGGTGTGCAAGTATATACTTAGTTACTTATTACATACTTTTATGATACAAACACACCTGGCCTTCTCTAGATAGGATAACAAACGAATTCCCAAACACGAGATGTTTTAGGAAGCTCATTGTCTTAACATCACGATAAATATTTAATTCTTGCCTCCTTAGATGGCTAGATCCTGATTACTAAATTCAATGGCCGCACTTTAACATTTTTGTTCGCTATTTATCCTTTTATAAAACTCTTGGCGATCGTAGATATTTTATTGTCTGTGGCGATGGTTTGAGTGTAAAACAGTTTATCTCTGTTTTGTTCCTTTAGTGTTTGTTTTAACAAATACGGGATAAAAATATACAGTTGACGCATACTTGAAGGACTAAAAACCGGTTAAGTGCGAGTTGGACTCGTACATGGAGGGTTCTGTACCTCCATACAATTTTTCAAATTACAAACGCTGTTTCTTGTACGCCCCCCTTTAATTTTTAACTTTATCTTATTTTTAGTATTTGTTGTTATACTACATTAATTTATGATCGGTTCAAGAGATCGTTTCAAGAGACGGACAGACTGACAGATAGATAGCAGAGTGTCAGTAATAGGGTCCCATTGGTACCCTTTGGCTACGGAACCCTAAAAATTTTATGTTATGGACAATTATTCTGCAAATTGAAATTGCTTTTATGGCGTAGCCAGGAAGTACACAGCGATTCCGCCTATCCATTTTTTTGTATGGTAACCATCTCATCCCTGAAGCAGAGTTGGCGTGTGAATTAAAATAATGCTTCGGATCATTATTTATCAGTTTTATTATTTAGTTAACTTTTAGTTTAGTTTAATTTGTCACTATTATTTTTTTCCTAGCATCTACTGTATTACTTATATGTTTTTATTATGAATAAACAAATCTTGTTTTATTTTCTTTATTTCCACATCAGAAAATCAACATTAGTAAAGGTCAACAACCAAGTTAGTGGACCTGAAATGATGGCACCACCAAACGTTTAACATCTTCTCATAGTTAAAGTATATGTTTATATATGTTTTATCTTAAATAATTTAATTGTAACCTTAGATACTCAGGTTTCTATGTTGTTTCAATAGATAATAAATATTTAAGCGATCGATAACAATATTCTATGTTCGGAAAAAGAAACCTGGCAACATTGTTTAATTTTCAAAAGAAAGAAGGAAGAAGTTAGACAATTTTTGTAAGAAAATTAATCAATAAATAAATCTGTCTTACCGGTCCAGCAAAAAAATCTGTCATACCATAAATAAAAAAATCAGTATGAAACCTAAACTTAAACTTTTTTATTTCCAAAATGTTATTAAACAAAAGTTATACTATTAAATAAAGTTATAAAATTAAGTTACATAGTCAAGGATGAAATTACAGTCAATAGATAATATAAACTCTTAGTTCCGGATTCCGGTTTCCGGCTCTTAGACTATCTTGAACCCTGCCTTAACAAAGGTATTTACGATAGTCTTATAAATCAAAAACTGTTGAATATTGATGACTGACAGATATATTAATAAACTGATTACAATTTTATAGCTGATTTATTACAAAAAAATCTACGTTGTTAATATTTATGGCACAATAATTATTTATTCAAATCGCAGCCGTAAAAACCATGAAATTAGCATCCCAATAGAATGGGCTGGACTTCCAACATTGGGCAATATGAGTTTTAGTAAAACAAACGCTGCTGCAACGCTTGTTGTCTCTCCTATCATTCTTGAAACAAGAAGTTGCTTTTTTAGGGTTCCGTACATAAATTGTGCCAACGGGACTCTATTTCTGAGACTCAACTGTCTATCCGTCTGCCTGTCCGTCACCAAAGGGTTTTATCTCTTGAACTATAGCCGTCATTACCACAATTATTAAAAATAAGATAAAGTTAAAAATTAAAGGGGTCGTCATACAAGAAACGAGCTTTATTTTAGCGTGTTTAATTCGATCTTTATAATGGCATTAACTAGATACTTCAAATTTTCACCAATTATGTATTACTGTGGCCGCTATAACAATAAATTCTAAAAGTAAAATAAAGTTAAAAATTAAAAGGGTCATCATACAAGAAACGTGTTTTTTCAGCGTTTTAAACATTGTACAAAGGTACGGAACCCTTCAAGTACGAGTCCACTTGCACTTTACCGGTTTTTCCTTGATGGGGAGAAAGCAACTTGAGTACTCTTCTGTGTTTTCTAGGTCAAAGGTACTGTAGGAAATTTTCGTCTCATTTGGTGTTCTTGCCAGACTGACATGAGCTTGTTAGCCGCTTACAAACTCCGCGCACCTGGTGTTCCTTCGAGCCCTACTTAGAGAAAATGTTTAGGATCGGGAAAATTTAATGTAGGTATTTAAGTTGATGTATTTTTAACACAAAAAAAAACTATAGTATATATAGTTATACAAAAAAAGTGTATTTAAAGAGGCTGCAACTCTAACTGTACCTGTGATCATACATTTTATAAACATACATACTATCACGCCTTTTCCCTAAGAGGACAGATGGCTCTAAATAGACAGAGCCAAAGCCGCAAGACTCAAATTTTATAAACGTCGAGTTGTATTGCGTGTGATGATAAACATGAATCTAATAAAAAGGATCTTCGCAACCTTTCAAGGTTTTTGAAATACCTAACTAACGATGTACAACATGGAAGGGACATACCCATAAATCGAACCACGGGTTATACTAGGTCACTATCGTATAATGACATTAAAATAACAGTCAAAAAACCAAAAAACATTCGACATTTCCATACAATTCGCCCGGGCGGCTGCACACTTTTGTATGAAAATGCCGAAATTATTTTTGTTTTTTGGCTGTTATTTAAATTTCATTTTACTATAATACCGTGTACCATTTATATAATACGTAAATACCGTGGTTCGATTTATTACGGGTTATGTCCCTTCCAAGTTGTATTTTTTTCTGCATTTTATTTATTACAGACGGACATGACGAAACTATAAGGGTTCCTTGTCTGGACTTCGGAACCCTAAAAAGGAGTACGCAAAGACAACTTCTGTGGCTCAGAGTACCTAACTCTCTTCCCTATGTACATAAAGTTTATAATGTCTTGTTATTAAAACGTCGTGTCGCTGCTAATTCAGTGTAGCAAGGGCCTTAATAAACGTCTTCTTGCTACATCTAAAGCCTCCATTATCAATGAGTAAACAAGAAAAAGACAAAACAAAATTGCCGCACCCGCAGCCGTGAGCACGAGGCGCGGCGCAGCAAAAAGAGGAGTAGACGTGCCAACCGCTGCTCCAGATGAGGTAATGATTACGAGGTTTATTTGGTGTACTTTGAAAATGTAATAGTTATAATTAAAAGTCCAATTGGTGTCAGGTTGTCATCTAGTCGTATTTGGTCTTAATTTTGTGGTCTTCGGGATCTAATCTCTTTCCCTAGGTCCTCCTCATTTATTTTTCATGTTGCGTCCTTTGCTGTGCTGCTTTGGAACCTGTTGTCCACTTTTTATACGACCGGCAGACGTTAGGCAGCTAACGTCAACCTTTGGACATACAGAAGAAGCGTAAAAGTTGACATAATTATATATTATGTAATATGTAGGTATGTATATACAATAATTATACAAATATGTGAAAAGTGGATGCCTATACCGGAAAAACATCTCATGGTATATTTAAAAGCTGTAAAGATAGAAAATCTGCTCATTACCTACTAATTTATTACAACATATTAACTGATTTTAATATGCGTATGCGTATGAATATTCTAATAATTTTATCAACATACTCCAAGAACATAAAATATTGTATTGATTACACAGGGTGACTTTTTAAACACCAGCCAAATTTTTGGAGCAAGTTCAGTCCATGATACTGAACTACTTTTTATAAAATAAAAGTTATTGAAATTCGATAAATTTTTTTTGTCCTTCCATACAAAACTGTTTGACTGAGCGCTGATTTGAATGGGAAAGTGAATTTTTATTTTAGTTTTTCGTTGATTGTTTTAACGGGAAGTAGTTCTGTATCATGGTCTGATCCTGCTACATAAATTTGGCTGGTGGATAAAAGGTCAGCCTGTATAATATAATATTATATTTATAACGTCTCACAAAATATACTAAAACTACTTCAATGGTAAATTCAGTCCATGATACTGAACAACTTTTCCTAAGGAACATATATCTAAATATGATTTTCTTTCCATACAAACTCGGATCAGCTGATTTTTCAATGGTTTGGGAGGCCAAAAATAATTTTTATATGTGCTCCTTGGGGAATGTTGTTCAGTATCATGGACTGAATTCACCCTTACAATAGTTTTAGTAAGTATATTTAGTTAGACCATGTATATGTTAACATTAATATAACAAGGGCAATTTCTTATTTAATTTTTAGTAAATAAAATTTACTTATTTATTTCAGGCAACGAAAGATTTTATTTTAATTACAAATAATCTTCAAAAAACCGACTTTAAAACTTCTACGGGACCACCTGGCAAGTACCGCATACACTTTTAAACAAAAAAATAGTAATTCTCGGCTAATCGGGGAACATACACAAAAAAATAATATTTCGACTAATTGATAACTTACTCCTTATTTAAGTCGGTTAAAAATGAATACTATGGTCAGGGTTAGGTATATGATATAATTTAACTTAAAAATCTACGACCCACGCGGTAGGCTAGGCGATGTGTTGCGTTGCGCCGTCATTGGGGTGTCAGGTATTGTTCAGCGACTATACATAACACCCTTCGGCCAAAAGACCGCCGCTATGGCTAAAATTATTAGTTCGACTATTAAAATAAAATTAAGCAATTAATAAGTAATTCCACGCAAAGGTTTTCATCGATATGTCGAAAGTGAATGAATAAATATTAGTAATTTAAATTACTAATAAGGTACTTCATGTTCTCTAAAGTTTTATTTGCCTATGATCACAATATTTTAATAAAAACAGTCAAAATGAAGGTTACATACATTTGTCATATATGACATAAATATATGACAAATGTGTGTAACCGCTTAATATAACTGGAAAGTTTGATTAGTTACAACAGGGCGGCTAAAGTTCTGCGGTTAATTTATTTTTCCTGAAAAACGCTACATTACTTCGGCATAGTTTGCTAGTAAAGGTGGCTGCACACGACACATTTAACCATACAATCTGCAGTAACAATCTAGTACTGCACTGCAGATTGTATGATAAATCGTGTCGTGTGTAGCCACCTTAATTCAAATAGCATTGCAGGCGTAATTTTGTCAAAGTTTGGTCGCGCAACTTTGGCATAGTATGTTTATATCGGGCATAGGTACCTAAAGATTGATATTGGAATCAAAGTAGTGAAATAACATTTTGTAGCAATTATACTAATTGCTCTTAGATCCCTCGATTAAGTCTTGCGAATGCTTATTAAGTCTTAAGGCGAATGAGTATAGCACTCATTCGCCTTGATTACCTCTTTCGTCATTTAATTCCGATCTTCCGACCAAAGATACTACTTTGCGTCAGTACCACTCAATTTATAAATTATCTACTAATTTTAACACTATGAAGGCCACACGCGGGCCACCTAAATTTAAGAAATCTATGCCACTGTACAAACGGGATGGTACTCCTAGTTGGTAATCATTCACTATAATCGCTACATTATTTATGGTCCATGTAATCGTACTATGCAGGAGTTGTATACATGTGTGGGACCTCGACCTGTCTTGGCGCTCTAGGCGAGTTTCCACATAGAAGATAGTAGGAGAAGTGGTGAATAGAGACTCGACAACAACACAGATTATATATAATTTATTATCTGATACTGACTGTTACATTTAAAAGAATAATATTTAATTTATTAAGGTACAACAGATAGAGAGAAGTAAGTAATCAGCTTCAGAGATGATGGTGGAATGAGTCAAAAGGGATAAGTAAATGATTTGAAAATGGAATGAAAGGGAATTTGTAATAAAATGAAGAATGAAAAACGGTCAGGATGAGATGAAGAAAGGAGGTTTGAACATGATGCATGCAGCATCGTTACACATGTAACAAGCTCAGATAAAAGTATAATGCGCAAGTTCACACACCTCTAGCACAAAATATAATAAGTGACAGAAAATTCATTCAAGGTGCATTCAAGTAGAAAAACTATGGATTATTCCCAATTCTAGAGAATTCCATTACAGATCCCCAATTCAATAGATTTCAATTCTACAGATTCCCATTTTTACATATTCCCATTCTCTCGAAATACAAGGGCAGATTCTGAACTACAAAGTTACATGAATATTTTTTGTTTTCCATTCAGACTTCAATCAGCTTATTCATCAACTTGTTACAGTGTAGTGTAGTATCATGGAGTGAAACTCTTAAATGGTTGTAGTAACTATTTTGCAGTAGTAGATATTTTGCAATAACTTTAATAAGTACCACTTTGATGGCTTTTGAGACCACGGGTATTTAGGGAACCGTGGCAAGGACATTTCTCAAAGAACTTGGACATAGAATATCAGAACGACCGAATGATAGACGCTCCTTATTTTATCTGGTTCAAAGAATTTCAATTGCTATACAGCGCGGCAATGCCGCCAGTAAAGGTATGGTGGTCTCTTAGATTAAATAATTTGACGAAGCGTGTTGCGGATTACTAACTGTGAAAATTATGACGAAGCATGTTGCGGATACATTTTTACTTATAAAAATAATTACGAAAAAATGTACCTAAATAATTGTACTCTATTTCCGATCTTAATTTAGTAATCGGGTCAAAAATAAATCAATTGGTACTGCCAAGACAATAAAATGTCACAAAATGTCGTCACTTGTCATTGACCATATCCATTTTCAACATGATTTTAGTTTTTTTAATGCAGAAAAACTGATATTAAGAGCGCTATTTGACTCGAAAAATCTATGACTGCACGGTTTTGTATTTCAAACAAATCCCATAGAAAATGTTTGTTTTGACGTTAAGAAAAAAGTGTCTGATTTGACCTGTTGTCATCTAGCGGATTCATTTAAATTATTAGAGTCACTAATATAATTTAACAACAATATAAAACTTACTTAATTTCAAAACTGCTTACTAGATACAATATGGTCGGTACGAGTACGGACGGCAATCTAGTCAACGCAATATGTATGAATTGAAAGATGCATATTTTTAACATTAAACAATCGCCGCATCTGTCATCTACTTTTGTTTGTACTAGTACTTCGGGATTCGTAAGCGAGCCCATTCAGCGACTCTCTCACCATTCATAATAATGCCAAGAGTCCAACACTTTCTTCGGAGCACTTTCATATCATTGTCTGTGGTAATTTTCATATCTAAAACGGTGTTATGTAGAGAGTAGGAGCCTCATAGTCTACGTTTGCAAACTCGGTAAGCCATACGGAAATGAGTCAGTTGTTTTATAATTTTATATTATAAGCTTTCTATTATTATGATACCATTTTTTGCTACTTCAAATTACGTTAGAATTAGTCTGTAGAACAAATTCTACTAATTTTACGTTCCTTGCATTGACAATCCAATATAAAACAAGTAATTATTTATAAATATTTTTAAATATAAGCTTTTATCTAAAACAATGAATTAAACATTTTAAAGTTGAGTCTCACTCAAGACAAAAAAATTGAGCCCAGACTTGGTGGGGTTATGTTGTTTTATCACAGAAATGCCGTGGCCATTTTCCGGCTTCATCACGAGGTAAGGTCTTTTGTACCATAATATTCTTTGATACTATTGCATTGTCACCCAACTTACATAAGTTTGTGAAGTTTCAATTCGATCGAATAATGGGAAGTAGGTTTAATTTAGCATGCAATATTTGATTACGGACACACAGACAACGGGACAGGTGAAACTAAATAATTAATCACCTTAATTCGAATACCTTGTACACACATAAAGAAAACATTCGTTGATTCTGAGAAGAATTAGGGATTTCATATAGGTACTAACTATAAACTTCGATTGATAAATGTACCTGTATATATACCCGACTCTTGTGTCGTATTTGACCTACATTTTTAAAGCCAATCAATATGTTAACGGTGTAGTTGTAGATTGTAACTAATCGTTTATTAATATTTCAAGTCCAAGATACAATGATACTGCATATATGGTACAATATACTTGCAGTAGCCTAGTTCAGTGCCGACAGCGTCATATGCTTTACCAGTAGGACCGGTCTTAGCATACCCATACTTCTCTCCATGGGCTAGATTGACAATAAGTCCCCCATCTGCCCCTTCACAATATATGTATAAAAATTACTTCTTTAAAATGTAATATTATAAATTACTTTATTTTGGTACAGCTCTGAAAGCTTATAAATAATACTTTACTACTACGTTATTTTATTAACTATCTATTTATTTAACTAAAAATTGCGAGGAAGAAAAACTGCACAAAAACAACAGAATTTTAGAATTTTAGTATACCTAGTTTGATGTTATAAAACTTGCATGTAATCAACCTCCCTAAATTTGGGTTTGAGCGAATATAACTATAGCCCCTCACCCTCGCCAGTGTCCCACCAATCTGGCAGCTCTGACCCCGTAGCATGGGACCATTGATAAACCTATATAAAGTTTATATTTATATATTCATTGACGACCTCTGTGGTCATCTTGCCAGGCTGTCACACCGGAGATCAGAGATGCCGGAGGATGAGGTCACCCGGGTTCGATCCCCGGTCAGGTCAAGATGGAAAATGATCTTTTTCAGATTGACCTGGGTCTTGAATGTTTACGAGTATCTTTATATGTGTTTGTTATATAATATAGAATCGTTGAGTTGGTATCCCATTACACAAGTTTCGAACTTACTTTGGGGCTAGCTCAATTTGTGTGATTTGTCGGTATATATTTATTATATCGCGGGACGTACTAGCACCATCCCGATCGTTATTATAACTACGAGTACATAGAGCGAGAAAGTCATACATGATAGCTCGATAAAGGCTGTAGCCGGTGCCCTGCTGCGGGGGCTGGGCTCTACTCCACCGCCGCCACTGTCTATCAGTATGATAATGATAGCGAGATAAAGGCTGTAGCCGGTGCCCTGCTGCGGGGGCTGGGCTCTACTCCACCGCCGCCACTGTCTATCAGTATGATAATGATAGCTCGATAAAGGCTGTAGCCGGTGCCCTGCTGCGGGGGCTGGGCTCTACTCCACCGCCGCCACTGTCTATCAGTATGATAATGATAGCTCGATAAAGGCTGTAGCCGGTGCCCTGCTGCGGGGGCTGGGCTCTACTCCACCGCCGCCACTGTCTATCAGTATGATAATGATAGCTCGATAAAGGCTGTAGCCGGTGCCCTGCTGCGGGGGCTGGGCTCTACTCCACCGCCGCCACTGTCTATCAGTATGATAATGATAGCTCGATAAAGGCTGTAGCCGGTGCCCTGCTGCGGGGGCTGGGCTCTACTCCACCGCCGCCACTGTCTATCAGTATGATAATGATAGCTCGATAAAGGCTGTAGCCGGTGCCCTGCTGCGGGGGCTGGGCTCTACTCCACCGCCGCCACTGTCTATCAGTATGATAATGATAGCTCGATAAAGGCTGTAGCCGGTGCCCTGCTGCGGGGGCTGGGCTCTACTCCACCGCCGCCACTGTCTATCAGTATGATAATGATAGCTCGATAAAGGCTGTAGCCGGTGCCCTGCTGCGGGGGCTGGGCTCTACTCCACCGCCGCCACTGTCTATCAGTATGATAATGATAGCGAGATAAAGGCTGTAGCCGGTGCCCTGCTGCGGGGGCTGGGCTCTACTCCACCGCCGCCACTGTCTATCAGTATGATAATGATAGCTCGATAAAGGCTGTAGCCGGTGCCCTGCTGCGGGGGCTGGGCTCTACTCCACCGCCGCCACTGTCTATCAGTATGATAATGATAGCTCGATAAAGGCTGTAGCCGGTGCCCTGCTGCGGGGGCTGGGCTCTACTCCACCGCCGCCACTGTCTATCAGTATGATAATGATAGCGAGATAAAGGCTGTAGCCGGTGCCCTGCTGCGGGGGCTGGGCTCTACTCCACCGCCGCCACTGTCTATCAGTATGATAATGATAGCTCGATAAAGGCTGTAGCCGGTGCCCTGCTGCGGGGGCTGGGCTCTACTCCACCGCCGCCACTGTCTATCAGTATGATAATGATAGCTCGATAAAGGCTGTAGCCGGTGCCCTGCTGCGGGGGCTGGGCTCTACTCCACCGCCGCCACTGTCTATCAGTATGATAATGATAGCTCGATAAAGGCTGTAGCCGGTGCCCTGCTGCGGGGGCTGGGCTCTACTCCACCGCCGCCACTGTCTATCAGTATGATAATGATAGCTCGATAAAGGCTGTAGCCGGTGCCCTGCTGCGGGGGCTGGGCTCTACTCCACCGCCGCCACTGTCTATCAGTATGATAATGATAGCTCGATAAAGGCTGTAGCCGGTGCCCTGCTGCGGGGGCTGGGCTCTACTCCACCGCCGCCACTGTCTATCAGTATGATAATGATAGCTCGATAAAGGCTGTAGCCGGTGCCCTGCTGCGGGGGCTGGGCTCTACTCCACCGCCGCCACTGTCTATCAGTATGATAATGATAGCTCGATAAAGGCTGTAGCCGGTGCCCTGCTGCGGGGGCTGGGCTCTACTCCACCGCCGCCACTGTCTATCAGTATGATAATGATAGCTCGATAAAGGCTGTAGCCGGTGCCCTGCTGCGGGGGCTGGGCTCTACTCCACCGCCGCCACTGTCTATCAGTATGATAATGATAGCTCGATAAAGGCTGTAGCCGGTGCCCTGCTGCGGGGGCTGGGCTCTACTCCACCGCCGCCACTGTCTATCAGTATGATAATGATAGCGAGATAAAGGCTGTAGCCGGTGCCCTGCTGCGGGGGCTGGGCTCTACTCCACCGCCGCCACTGTCTATCAGTATGATAATGATAGCTCGATAAAGGCTGTAGCCGGTGCCCTGCTGCGGGGGCTGGGCTCTACTCCACCGCCGCCACTGTCTATCAGTATGATAATGATAGCTCGATAAAGGCTGTAGCCGGTGCCCTGCTGCGGGGGCTGGGCTCTACTCCACCGCCGCCACTGTCTATCAGTATGATAATGATAGCTCGATAAAGGCTGTAGCCGGTGCCCTGCTGCGGGGGCTGGGCTCTACTCCACCGCCGCCACTGTCTATCAGTATGATAATGATAGCTCGATAAAGGCTGTAGCCGGTGCCCTGCTGCGGGGGCTGGGCTCTACTCCACCGCCGCCACTGTCTATCAGTATGATAATGATAGCTCGATAAAGGCTGTAGCCGGTGCCCTGCTGCGGGGGCTGGGCTCTACTCCACCGCCGCCACTGTCTATCAGTATGATAATGATAGCTCGATAAAGGCTGTAGCCGGTGCCCTGCTGCGGGGGCTGGGCTCTACTCCACCGCCGCCACTGTCTATCAGTATGATAATGATAGCTCGATAAAGGCTGTAGCCGGTGCCCTGCTGCGGGGGCTGGGCTCTACTCCACCGCCGCCACTGTCTATCAGTATGATAATGATAGCGAGATAAAGGCTGTAGCCGGTGCCCTGCTGCGGGGGCTGGGCTCTACTCCACCGCCGCCACTGTCTATCAGTATGATAATGATAGCGAGATAAAGGCTGTAGCCGGTGCCCTGCTGCGGGGGCTGGGCTCTACTCCACCGCCGCCACTGTCTATCAGTATGATAATGATAGCGAGATAAAGGCTGTAGCCGGTGCCCTGCTGCGGGGGCTGGGCTCTACTCCACCGCCGCCACTGTCTATCAGTATGATAATGATAGCTCGATAAAGGCTGTAGCCGGTGCCCTGCTGCGGGGGCTGGGCTCTACTCCACCGCCGCCACTGTCTATCAGTATGATAATGATAGCTCGATAAAGGCTGTAGCCGGTGCCCTGCTGCGGGGGCTGGGCTCTACTCCACCGCCGCCACTGTCTATCAGTATGATAATGATAGCTCGATAAAGGCTGTAGCCGGTGCCCTGCTGCGGGGGCTGGGCTCTACTCCACCGCCGCCACTGTCTATCAGTATGATAATGATAGCTCGATAAAGGCTGTAGCCGGTGCCCTGCTGCGGGGGCTGGGCTCTACTCCACCGCCGCCACTGTCTATCAGTATGATAATGATAGCGAGATAAAGGCTGTAGCCGGTGCCCTGCTGCGGGGGCTGGGCTCTACTCCACCGCCGCCACTGTCTATCAGTATGATAATGATAGCTCGATAAAGGCTGTAGCCGGTGCCCTGCTGCGGGGGCTGGGCTCTACTCCACCGCCGCCACTGTCTATCAGTATGATAATGATAGCTCGATAAAGGCTGTAGCCGGTGCCCTGCTGCGGGGGCTGGGCTCTACTCCACCGCCGCCACTGTCTATCAGTATGATAATGATAGCTCGATAAAGGCTGTAGCCGGTGCCCTGCTGCGGGGGCTGGGCTCTACTCCACCGCCGCCACTGTCTATCAGTATGATAATGATAGCTCGATAAAGGCTGTAGCCGGTGCCCTGCTGCGGGGGCTGGGCTCTACTCCACCGCCGCCACTGTCTATCAGTATGATAATGATAGCGAGATAAAGGCTGTAGCCGGTGCCCTGCTGCGGGGGCTGGGCTCTACTCCACCGCCGCCACTGTCTATCAGTATGATAATGATAGCGAGATAAAGGCTGTAGCCGGTGCCCTGCTGCGGGGGCTGGGCTCTACTCCACCGCCGCCACTGTCTATCAGTATGATAATGATAGCGAGATAAAGGCTGTAGCCGGTGCCCTGCTGCGGGGGCTGGGCTCTACTCCACCGCCGCCACTGTCTATCAGTATGATAATGATAGCTCGATAAAGGCTGTAGCCGGTGCCCTGCTGCGGGGGCTGGGCTCTACTCCACCGCCGCCACTGTCTATCAGTATGATAATGATAGCTCGATAAAGGCTGTAGCCGGTGCCCTGCTGCGGGGGCTGGGCTCTACTCCACCGCCGCCACTGTCTATCAGTATGATAATGATAGCTCGATAAAGGCTGTAGCCGGTGCCCTGCTGCGGGGGCTGGGCTCTACTCCACCGCCGCCACTGTCTATCAGTATGATAATGATAGCTCGATAAAGGCTGTAGCCGGTGCCCTGCTGCGGGGGCTGGGCTCTACTCCACCGCCGCCACTGTCTATCAGTATGATAATGATAGCTCGATAAAGGCTGTAGCCGGTGCCCTGCTGCGGGGGCTGGGCTCTACTCCACCGCCGCCACTGTCTATCAGTATGATAATGATAGCTCGATAAAGGCTGTAGCCGGTGCCCTGCTGCGGGGGCTGGGCTCTACTCCACCGCCGCCACTGTCTATCAGTATGATAATGATAGCTCGATAAAGGCTGTAGCCGGTGCCCTGCTGCGGGGGCTGGGCTCTACTCCACCGCCGCCACTGTCTATCAGTATGATAATGATAGCTCGATAAAGGCTGTAGCCGGTGCCCTGCTGCGGGGGCTGGGCTCTACTCCACCGCCGCCACTGTCTATCAGTATGATAATGATAGCTCGATAAAGGCTGTAGCCGGTGCCCTGCTGCGGGGGCTGGGCTCTACTCCACCGCCGCCACTGTCTATCAGTATGATAATGATAGCTCGATAAAGGCTGTAGCCGGTGCCCTGCTGCGGGGGCTGGGCTCTACTCCACCGCCGCCACTGTCTATCAGTATGATAATGATAGCTCGATAAAGGCTGTAGCCGGTGCCCTGCTGCGGGGGCTGGGCTCTACTCCACCGCCGCCACTGTCTATCAGTATGATAATGATAGCTCGATAAAGGCTGTAGCCGGTGCCCTGCTGCGGGGGCTGGGCTCTACTCCACCGCCGCCACTGTCTATCAGTATGATAATGATAGCTCGATAAAGGCTGTAGCCGGTGCCCTGCTGCGGGGGCTGGGCTCTACTCCACCGCCGCCACTGTCTATCAGTATGATAATGATAGCGAGATAAAGGCTGTAGCCGGTGCCCTGCTGCGGGGGCTGGGCTCTACTCCACCGCCGCCACTGTCTATCAGTATGATAATGATAGCGAGATAAAGGCTGTAGCCGGTGCCCTGCTGCGGGGGCTGGGCTCTACTCCACCGCCGCCACTGTCTATCAGTATGATAATGATAGCGAGATAAAGGCTGTAGCCGGTGCCCTGCTGCGGGGGCTGGGCTCTACTCCACCGCCGCCACTGTCTATCAGTATGATAATGATAGCTCGATAAAGGCTGTAGCCGGTGCCCTGCTGCGGGGGCTGGGCTCTACTCCACCGCCGCCACTGTCTATCAGTATGATAATGATAGCTCGATAAAGGCTGTAGCCGGTGCCCTGCTGCGGGGGCTGGGCTCTACTCCACCGCCGCCACTGTCTATCAGTATGATAATGATAGCTCGATAAAGGCTGTAGCCGGTGCCCTGCTGCGGGGGCTGGGCTCTACTCCACCGCCGCCACTGTCTATCAGTATGATAATGATAGCTCGATAAAGGCTGTAGCCGGTGCCCTGCTGCGGGGGCTGGGCTCTACTCCACCGCCGCCACTGTCTATCAGTATGATAATGATAGCTCGATAAAGGCTGTAGCCGGTGCCCTGCTGCGGGGGCTGGGCTCTACTCCACCGCCGCCACTGTCTATCAGTATGATAATGATAGCTCGATAAAGGCTGTAGCCGGTGCCCTGCTGCGGGGGCTGGGCTCTACTCCACCGCCGCCACTGTCTATCAGTATGATAATGATAGCTCGATAAAGGCTGTAGCCGGTGCCCTGCTGCGGGGGCTGGGCTCTACTCCACCGCCGCCACTGTCTATCAGTATGATAATGATAGCTCGATAAAGGCTGTAGCCGGTGCCCTGCTGCGGGGGCTGGGCTCTACTCCACCGCCGCCACTGTCTATCAGTATGATAATGATAGCGAGATAAAGGCTGTAGCCGGTGCCCTGCTGCGGGGGCTGGGCTCTACTCCACCGCCGCCACTGTCTATCAGTATGATAATGATAGCGAGATAAAGGCTGTAGCCGGTGCCCTGCTGCGGGGGCTGGGCTCTACTCCACCGCCGCCACTGTCTATCAGTATGATAATGATAGCGAGATAAAGGCTGTAGCCGGTGCCCTGCTGCGGGGGCTGGGCTCTACTCCACCGCCGCCACTGTCTATCAGTATGATAATGATAGCGAGATAAAGGCTGTAGCCGGTGCCCTGCTGCGGGGGCTGGGCTCTACTCCACCGCCGCCACTGTCTATCAGTATGATAATGATAGCGAGATAAAGGCTGTAGCCGGTGCCCTGCTGCGGGGGCTGGGCTCTACTCCACCGCCGCCACTGTCTATCAGTATGATAATGATAGCGAGATAAACGCTGTAGCCGGTGCCCTGCTGCGGGGGCTGGGCTCTACTCCACCGCCGCCACTGTCTATCAGTATGATAATGATAGCGAGATAAACGCTGTAGCCGGTGCCCTGCTGCGGGGGCTGGGCTCTACTCCACCGCCGCCACTGTCTATCAGTATGATAATGATAGCTCGATAAAGGCTGTAGCCGGTGCCCTGCTGCGGGGGCTGGGCTCTACTCCACCGCCGCCACTGTCTATCAGTATGATAATGATAGCGAGATAAACGCTGTAGCCGGTGCCCTGCTGCGGGGGCTGGGCTCTACTCCACCGCCGCCACTGTCTATCAGTATGATAATGATAGCGAGATCTAGGCTGACATACGATAAAGGCCACCAACTTGATTGACTCTCGAACACTCCACAAAATTATGACGACCTCGACAATGTTGTATTTCAAGCGAGGCAAGACAAATGAGAACCACTCGCGACAGAGCCGATTAAGCTTGATGCATTTTATGATATTACATTTTCTGCCAATTTTTTTGAATCTTGTTTATATTCATAAAATAACTGCATGTTATAAAACTCACTTGCCGTTCCAAATTTTGTTTTGCGATACCCGACAGGGTTCATAGTGTGCTATTTTAAGACAGTGACTTTAAGTAGTTAGAACTGTTGTACATAATGAAATGCAATAAATGAATTGAATTGAATTGAATATTATGATGGTATATGCAATAAAAATTGAAAAGCAGACCACCGGTACACTATTAATCGTTTGAGTGATGCAGCGGCAACACTCTCAACACTGTTTATCCCTATGGTTGACTGAGAAAAAATGCTCTTAGCATTAAGTCCACCATTTGTTAAAAGTTTATTTTTACTTTGGAACCATAAAGTTTGATAAATAAATAAATGAAGTAAAATTGTAGCGGTTGGTTTATTTATTTTTTTTGCTAAAAAGTACTTGTTGTGTATTTAAGTGGTACGAATTATGTAATCAGGTGTTTGGTTATTGACTTTTAATGCACAAACTAATCATGTACTTACTTACAAGGTGATATAGGAAAAACTAAGTGTATGCGTGCTATTTGCCTATGTTTGGAGACACAGAATAAATAATGAAAATTATGGTTAACCAACGCATATGTATTTAAAATTTAATTATCACTGCAGGTTACGGCTAATATTTTTATAGAAAATATAAAGTTAGGGATGTAGAATGTAAAGTTAAACGAATATACAGTTTTATTGTAAGTATATTTTGAAAATTTAACATGAATTCTAACAACCACTTCAAATCAAGCGCTAGCAAGGTCTGAATCCTGTAGAATGCCTTGATGTAAAGTGTGTCTAAGCTTGATAATAATAATATGAAATAAACTTTCCTAAGTACTGACTGGACAATGGCGAAAGGCAGAAGATACAAAATCATTATTTCATCTTTTACTATCATCATCAGGTCTTTTTAAGTCTCCACTGCAGGACTACGACTCTTAACCTGACACCACCTGAGCCATACTTGGCCAAAGTAGTCAAAGGATTTAGCGTACACTCTCCACGTTGGCCAGACGGGTTGGAGTGGTCTCATTGATGTTTATAAGCTTTGTTATCTTGTATTTTCTAAGTCACCTTCTACGACATCCGCCGGAAGACTTGGATCTTAGAGTGATCTTATTCTCAAAACCACACGGAATTTTCTTCGCTGTCTTTTACTATATTGGAACAAAATCCTATTAAGGCGTCTGGTAATGGCAGCGATTGAAATACTCCTATTTGCACCCAAAAAGGAATGGACATGGGAGATTCGGAGCCTTTCCGCTGGTATTGACTATCCTAATACGAGTATAGTGACTAATAAAATTAGCTGCATGTATTAGGTACTTACTTTGCTTACGTAAGTACCTATATTAATTACCTTCCGTAGGTGGAGGGACAGGAAAAGGTCATAAAATCAATGCAACGACGCGCATCAGCGCATCCGGCGCACGCAGGGTCATCGCATTCAGCTGCAGCCTGCAGATTGCAGGGCTGCGTCCTAGTCGATATATATCTTATATAATATAAACGTCAAAGCTCATCAAATCTTGACTATTAGGTTTGGATCATGTTCAGACGGATTACTATTTGCTATGCTCTCATATACTTGCATACCAAAAATAAATCAAGTATAGGTACTTGTTGTTATCGTCGAACATACATACGAGCGCCTGATTTTCTTCTTTTTATCATCCCACAGCTCGTCCGCTTATTCAATATAGTCATAAAATTAATCACATAGCGCTACGAACCAATGGCCGATGGGGCCGAAAGGTTCTCGAATGGCGACCACGTACTGGCAAGCGAAGCGTAGGACACCCACCCACAAGGTGATTAGACGATCTGACCAAGTTAGCTGGAAAGCGCTGGACTCAGGCAGTTCTAGATAGGTCATTTTGGAAATCCTTGGGGAAGGCCTATGTCCAGCAGGACGTTATGCGGCTGAAATGATGATGATGAGTCATAAAATTGCAGGTCATCTGATTTACATTATCATACAAAATTTCATCTCAATCGGGAAACTGGGAAGTGGCTCAAATTTAACTTGCAAGGTTTGACCTAAAAACAAAAACAGGGCAAGCTAAAATAAAATAAAAATACCAAATTGGTAGGTGGCTGTCTTTGTTTACGTACTGTGCCCCCTCGAAGTATACTACTCAAGCGATAATATTTACTTACGCGTTAATTTATCAGAGTCAGTAGAGTCATTAAATTTATTCAATAATTTAATAACAAAGCGTATATTTTTTTGAAAAAAGAAACAGGCTTTTTCCTTCAGTTTGCACGGTCTTCGGTATCTTTGGGTTACTATTGACATTCTTCCATGCTGGTCTGAGAGAAAAGAAATAACTTAGAATGTACCAGCTGCTTCTATTCCCGTGCAGATCGTAGAAGCCGATCGAGGGAATGTGAGAAAATGCGAATCGTATTAATTTTTCCATTATCAAGCTAAAAGTAGCCCCTGACTCATACGGCCCTGGGCTCTGTCTGCTTAGAGCCGCGAGACCCAACATACTCTATCTGCCCCGTTTGGGATAAAAACGTGATAGTGTATCTGTATCCTTAGAGTCATCTGTATCTTAATTTAACCACCCAGACTAATTCAATAAAATATGCGAGCTTTTGCGCATGTTCACAGTAACTTTCCAGTACCACAAGTATCTTATACACAGTTCACAACTTTATACATACGGAAAACAGGGCCTAGGGTCGCATGACTGTGAGACCAATCGCATCGCTCGCTCGTTGAATTATTTCACTGTATAAGAATATAATGGATAGAATAAGCAATGAGGAGGTACTAGAAAGATTGGGAGAGAGAAGAAATAATTTTTTTTAAAAACTATTGAAAATAGAAGAGGGAAGATGATTGGACATCTAATAAAACATGACATCTATTCAGAATAATATTAGAAGGAACATCAACTATTGTAACACGAGCTTTAAGTGTTATTTTTCCTTTAGTCGCCTCTTATGACATCCACAGGAAGAGATAGAGTGGTCCTATTTTGACCCGGAACCACACGGGGTACACCTAGCGTTAGCTACTAACACACTCTATAAGAATACTTGCTCCATCTAGACCATACAAAAGAAAAAAAAACAATACTGGCTAAAGTGGCTAATGGTTCCGAAAATTAAAAAATATATATTCTAGGGTTCTGTTTTCAAAAGCACTGAAACTCCATCTTGCTCACTGTCGACGTAACAAATACGATTAGTCTCGTATAGGTTCCAGATTTCGAGTTTTTGTGTAGGGTTCCCTAATATCGTAATCACTTATGGCATTTTACTCCATCTAAATTTTTGATAACGAAACAAAAAATAAACATTTCCGAATGGTTTTCTCCTCAAGAAGAAATTATAGGGTTCCTTTTTCGAAAGCACAGTAACTCCACAATATCTGTTAAGCTTTCGGAGGTTTTGTAGTTTCGGGCAGAGTCCTAGATGGTAGTGCTTCTGTTTACATTAAAGTTAGTACTCGCTATGGAGTTTCGCAAACCAATGCCTAGAAGCTCGGGCCGACACAGTTCGGTATTAGGTTTAAGTGTAAATATGTAGTGTTAAGAGTAGATAGCCATTTTAACCATTGCCATTGTAATCCGAAATATCTTGCCTTACTATTTACCCGTAGGTACGAGTAACTTGCCGTTCTGACTGGTAATTTTTGACAAGCTTCGCCTACAAGTTGTAGATGAAGCTTATATTTCCTTAAAGATTCAACAAAGTGAATGACTTGTCGTTATATTTGTTTATTTAGTAGCTGTTGCGCGCGGAGTTGCCTATTTTGTTTTTTTTTTATTAATTTAGGGATTCAAACAATGATTCAAATTGTAATCTGTTTTTATATTTGTTGTTAGCAAACCCTATTATGATTTCCTTTTTCTACCTTCATGCCCATCATCACGCTAAAAGTGACCTGGGCCTAGCCGCCATAGGCTCTGTCTGCCCCGTTAGGGATAAAGACGTGAAAGCATGTTATTTCTTTAGTAACTAATGTCCGCGTAGTAAAATTTTTGGAACCTCACCTTCAACAGGGATTTTTTTTTTCATGTTTTATATATTTAATTCTTACGTCGTAACATCATGACCTAATGACGTAACATGTTTGGACCTAAATCCCACAGCGCTGGTCCAGTGCGAGTTGGTGGGTGTTGATTTGCGTGCATTTGATAAGGAATGGAAAGTGAAGACCAAGGATAGGGAATTGTGGAAGGAAAGAGGGGAGGCCTTTGCCCAACAGTGGGACATAAATGGCTAACAAAAAAAAAAATATATTTAATTCATAGACAAAAAAATATTTGTGATCGAATATATAGTTTACATAAAAATAGAACATACATAATAAAACACATCTTCTATGTCTATGTCTAGTATGTGTTACTAGACATAGACATAGAAATACAACTTAAAATTCATCCAACAAATACAAACATTTTGCCAAAAAAAAGCCTTCAGTTTTTCTGCTACGTATTGTTTTTTAACTGTAGGCAACGTTCTAGGTAACTTGTTGAACAAAAGCACTGTTTGGTATCGCACACATTGCATGTCACTCTCGTATTAATCCAGGTAATATGCTATTTCATTTCAAAAAGATGCCAAATTTCATTCCAATCCGGTCAGCCGTTTTAGCGGGAAATGCAGAGCGGCTATGGAAGTCGCTAAGAATCAAAATATTTTGAATGGCTTTGAGGGCAAGACGCATGATTTTCAAGATTTTCTGGTAGTAGGTATGTTTCGTTTGATTGCAGTTGGCACGACTGCAATCAAACTGCAATCGGACTGCACGGTTAATGTACAGTACAATTCGGTGCGTCTGTCTAGAATCTAAGTTTTAAATGTCTAATTTAGAATATTTTTGACACGAATGCAATTTTCAAACTACTTTTTAATAAAATATAAGAAAATCATCCATTACCTTGCATTCGTTTCTTTTATTCAGCGAATCAGATGACAAAACTTCATTTTTCGCAACTTCGATTCGAGACGGTTCCCAACAACTAGCGGGCCATCCTCACGACCCGCTCAATTTGCGTTGCTTAAGAGTCGTGTCTATAGTTATTAAAGCAGTGCTACTAAACTCTAATTGAGTGCCGTTAAGCCAATCACGTTTAGTTTTATAGATGCTAAGGCCTAGGCCACACGGACAGTTCGGTCGGCAGCTGCAATGTGCGATATTATTACTACTCGTAAGTATTTTGCACGCGGAAATTAACTCGAAACATACTAAAAGTAAAAACGTACATTGTGTATGTATGTTTTTGTATATTTCGCGTTAATTTCGGAAGTACCTAATATCAGTCACGTTGTAGGTACTGCCAGTGGAACCTAGCCGAAGCATCGTCGAAAAATTAATAAAAGATATGGTGATGAAAATTGTATTGCAGAGTTCTTTTTTTGTAGACTTTTGTAGGCTGTGGTGCTCTGGGAAAGTGTACATAATATTAATATACCTATTAACAGCGAACATACCGATAAATTTAAAATTACATGACAGACTGACAATAAATCTACGAAACTAAATTTTACTTTCGTGGCGCAGTCAAAAGGGTAACGAATTTAGCTTTGATTTTATGTTAATATTTGACCTTTGTATTTGACATACCTACATTGCCTTGTTATAAATTGCAGACTATGTTTAGGATTTGGTTGACTTTAAATCGTTATTCATCCAAATGAAGTGGACAGTGAAAAAAGAGAAGATGACATATTGCGGAAGGTACTTCTTGTTTTGAGCGCATTATGGTGTAAACCATTTCGCGTTTTTTAATTAGACAGAAAGATTCGACTCGACTTTGTTGTAGACTTCTTCTATTGATTTCTGAAGTTGACTATATTCGCACTAGCCCTCTACTTTATTCTTCCCTATAAAATATAGTAAATATAGGGTCCTCCAAAATGCCAGTACAAAGTAACGGATAAAAAGGTTATATGATTACATAGGTACAGTACAAAATAAGAATACATATAGTTAAATAAAAAGTAAGCAATTTTACTTGGCGTAATCTATAATATTATACTAGCTGATACCCGCGGCTTCGCTCGCGTGAATTTCGGTTTTACTGAATCCTATTTTCAATAACCGAGCAAAATTAAACCGATAACCTTTCTCTATTTGTAGTTTTTTAATGTTAAGTATGTTCTTATACTACTATTATTTACGATTATATACAAAAATCACATAGGAACTACGTTCAAATTTATGGCTTTTTTTTCCCCTTTTTAACCGCATAGAGGTGGAATTAAAAAAAATTCTAAAACACATGTTTAATTAGAGAAACATTTGTGGCAAATTTCAAGTAAACCAGTAGATTTTCATTCTTTTTCATACAAACTTTGCCCCTGATTTTTACCCCTATAAGGGTTGAATTTTGAAAAAACCATTCTTATCTGAGCACTATGTAATAACATAAAACTACTGTCCAAATTTTCACGTTTATAGCTTTTATGGTTTAGGCTGGGCGTTGATGAACCAGTATATATCTTATATATAAAATTCTCGTGTCACAATGTTCGTTCCCGTACTCCTCCGAAACGGCTTGACCGATTCTCATGAAATTTTGTGAGCATATTCAGTAGGTCTGAGAATTGGCCAACATCTATTTTTCATACCCCTAATCTACGCGGGCGAAGCCGCGGGCAAAAGCTAGTAATAATCTATAATTCTATATTATAGTAGTTAATTATAAGTATGTACTTCTTTATATCTTCCTTGTAGAATATCAAAACTTGCATCTTATTTACTTAAATCCCTTTAACATTACGCGTAGCCATATATGCTGGTCTGGGAGAAAAGAAAAAACTTGGAATTTACCAGCTGCTTCTTGCGGCTCTTGGGCTCTAGCTCTTGAGCCGCAAGACCTGAAATTCTATGTCTGCCCCAGTAGAGATAAAGATGTGATAGTATGTATATATTTAAAAGTCCAAACAGTGTTCCCTTCTCGCTTGCTTTATCCCTAATCCGCTAATCGTTACCCTTTCCTACACCATTTCAGCTTCGCGACCTAAGTTGAGCCGAATCAAGTCCCGAAGACAACAATGGCTTTTACGTAAACTGGCTGACTGCGCTGACGTCACGATTATCGAACCGCACTTAATGATTGAGGCCTGCGTGACTGAAGCAGAATTACGCCTTATTATGCCGGTAAGTAAAGTTTTATTACTACATTTGTAACATTTATAATGGGAGCCATTTTATTTTCTACAGCGGTTAGGCTGATAAAAAAAAGTACTTTTAAGTATTATTTATTAGAGAAAATAATAAAAAGTATTAATAAAAAAATAGGGGGGGGGGGGGGGACGCTGCCAGTATCTTCGGAACCTTGCCTAAAGGGACTCCTTTTAATAATATATTTTAGTTATTATATTATATTTTTTAAGGTTTTTACTTTTAGGTTCTTTCTAGTTTTAGGTATTATATATTATGAGATTTTCTATGACATACATTTTAGACTTATTTTTTAGGTTATATTTTAGTTTGTTTAGTTTTAATTTAGTTACTTGTTAGAGAAAATATTGTATATAGATACACTATCACATCTTTACCCCTTAAGGGGCAGACAGAGAATAGGCTGGTTAGTCCCAGGCCACGTTTAGCATGATGGTGGGCATGAAGGTGGAAAAAAGAAATCATAATAATTATTGGGTCGCTAACCGCATCGTCAGATGCGGGAAGAGAAGCAGCTTTTACATTCTATGTTTTTTTTTCTTTCTTCCCAGACCAGTACGGAAGAAAATATAGGTTATATTATAGAGGTATTACTTAAATAAGCATGACGAAGCATGTTGCAGATTTAATGTGCTAATCAAGGTAAAATTGAACAAAATCTCATATTTACGTAAATAAGTTCCTAGTTTTATAGGTCTTAGTAACAACTTGTTCAAACAGCCGAAAGGGATCTGTCAATTTCTTGCGACTATTGTTTACTGATAACAACCCGACTTGGCTCTGCGTGCCTTCCAAAGCATGGTCTCAAGATATACTTAATGCTTTTAGAAGGCACACATTTACTTTCATCTCGGATGCTTGACACATGCCACCTCGATTAAGTACAATTTATTCATTGCGCAAAGCTTCTTCGTATTCACGCAAACTTTTTCTCACAGATTTCAAAAATATATCCGTAAAATTTACATTAATGATGAAATAGTATAGTTGTTAAAATCCACAACTTCAATCAATTTGGTAGTCACTCGCTTTAGGCTATAAAGCGCGGATTTCAATCAAATTCTATATGTTCCAATGTGGTAACCCATGTTACTAAATTAACATTTTAAATCGACGTTTATTCAATAAGATATTTATGACGGATATAAAATTATATCGAGATTGACGTAGCCTTTAGATTAGATTTATTTTTTCAATATTAACTTCGGCAAGAATTAATTAAATTCCTATTGATGATGCTGTAAACTAATTGTTTATATAAAGTTAAAAAAAAATACAATTGAATTTAAACTACAAACTAAACTTAAAAATAAAACATAATCTAAATTATTGATTCAGAAATGGAAAAGATTATGACCATGCGGCATGGTGCCAAGAACACTGGCTGCGTCTCTAAATAGCTATGTTAATTTGTTGAGAAAAAAGTAGCCGGCCCTCTTGTTGCTGATATTTGGATTTCGTTCTACAGAAGAAAGATCGTGACCTATTTTCTTTGTTCGTATAGACTCTGTATATAGACCATACGAACATAGAAAATAGGTCCCGATTTTTGTATCTATAAAATGAAAGGGCGTAATTTTGTATAAGTATATTTAGCTTAGTTCCGAAACGACCGTATTAAATATTTCAATATCTTGGGATCTATCTTCAGCCGTAATACTTACTGTTACAAGATGTATAGTTTTAAGAGCAGCAAACTTTACTTAAAGTTTTCCACAAATTGCTTTTTGGTTGGATATCGTGGTCAATTTGTACATTGTTCACGAACCTACCTTCTTATATGAGGATTTCAGCTGACAATTGTTAAATAAGATAGTAGACCCAAAAATACTCATAGAAAAATAAATTGACACCGTTCGGTCTCGTACATAATAGATTTTTGCAACAGCGATAGTGTCAAGTGTTTTATAAACCGTAAGTTACGCAAGGGTTTGATGGACGGACCCGGGGCATTCTCTTAACACGGACAGTCATATCATAACATTGGCAGTTGCAGCCGTGCCAAATTAAGACAATAGTTTTGGTATCTAACTGCTGGATAAATTTATTGAAAGTAACAGAAATGCACACTTTTTAATGTCGAACTCCCTAATAAGGGTTTAAAACAGAGTATAGCCTACTAATGACCTATGTATAACTAGTTTAAAGTGTGATGTGTAAATGTAGATGAAATAAACGTGTGGTATATATAAATATATGTAACCATTCGATGTCTTGTGCATTGTGCCTATTTTTGTGAAACAATGCAAACACTAAATGCATTACAAACACAAAAATAGACGCAAAAAAAAATATATAAATATAATACAAAAAAAAACAACAAATAAAACACTGTGAAATATTCATCGAGAGCGAAGACAGGCCCAAATTTAGAGGTATGTTTGTGATTTTTTTTCTATCGAGCCAAAAATGCTCAATCATGTTTTGGATATGTGGGTATCTAAAAAATCCCTAAGATTCTTAGGTAATTTTTTTGAGGAATAAACTGTAATAGTTTAATTACAGTGATTTTTCACAAACACGCACAGTATTGCAAATTGTGAACCCATCTCGTCTTAAATATAAATACTTATATCCTTATTCTTGTTCGTGCCACATCTGTTCCATTTTTAATTTGCCCGGCGCGGGCGCATGCGGTAAGGAAAAGTAATTGCGTCACATTATCACGTTCGCGATTTGACCGAGGGTTTTATAATGTCATAAGTTCATGCAGTGCGGGGCGTTAGCAACCTTCAGGCCGGCTGCGTGCTGCGTCAAAACAAATGTTCGCTTATCATGGGATTTGATCGTTAGAAGACCATGGTCGTATTGCCACCATAGACTGTTATCGATAAACAATGGCTACTAGTAAAGTTTTCAACACTGTGTTCCTTTCATACTAGTCTGAAGAAAAGACTAAACGTGGACTAAAATGTTAGAGGAATCATGCCAATATGCGAATCGGCTAGCAACCCGTCACTTCTCATATTCCCTTTTTCACCTACAAGCCCACCATCTCGGTAAAAGAGGCTTTAAGGTGTTATGGCCTAAAACATTGTCTACAACATTAGGGATAAATAAAATATCAGTATGTAAGTTGAAGATATGTATATAGAAACTTTGCTGTCGATCTTTAAATTTCAAAAGAGTAGAGCTCCTATCTCACCTTAGACGCACGCGCACGCGCACGCAGCCCGCAACCTTTACGCATGACTAACGAATTATGACGGTCTCTACTTTTGGTAAGACATATTGTCGTGACAAATTGTCTTGTATTTTGCAAGTAGAACTAAAGCTTTTCAAGTACATACTCGTATGTGACGATAATATATTACTTAGTAATTGTTATTGTCTACAAGAATAGGAAGGTGAGTAATTTATCAAAAACATATGCACTATGACACCTTTACGTGATCCTAAGTAATGGAATAAGTTCCATTACTTATAGCTTACAAAGCTTGATGGTCGAAAATGGAATTAAAATAGTGATACTGATAATCGCATCGCCTATTGATGTTAATGACTAATGGCGATCGTGGCTACTTTTGATTTTTTTATTTATTAAAAAACATTTATTTTACATATGAGACACAGCAAATACGCAGTTTCAAACACAATGGTACAAAAGGTGGACTTATCTCAGAAGGGATCTCATCCAGAGGACAGTTATAAAACATTAATAGGAAGAAAGAAGTAGCTACATACGAGTAAGAGCAGAATACAAAAAACAAAATTTAAGGCTTATACACTACGAATATAATATTTATAAATTATAAAATATATAAACTATATACTTATTTATATATTGTGGATACACAATTAATTACTGCATAAACTTGCTTGACTCTAAATTTAAAGGAGCCTAGGGATCGGAAGTTGCCTCTATTTATTTATTGACCACATAGTCCAAATGCAGACTTAATGCGAATGCATTCTCTACCACCAGCATTTAGGCCATTCAACCACTGGCAACGCGCCCCGCCGCGGTGCGCGGAATCTGCCGTTTTTTTACGGAATCTGCCGCGTTTTTAGTGGGTTGGACTAGGCGTGTTTTCTGTACAAACTGAGATAGTTGCATACAATGTTTAAATCCGCCGCGCCGCGCTTCGCGACGATGCGCGGTGCAGTGGCATCACCGCCTTAAGATATTGGTCTAGGTAGTATCATTTGACGGCATAAACCAACTACTAGACTTTAAACAAGGTAATGAGAATTTATACCCAAAAAGGTAGGCCTTTTGGGATATGAATTCCCATTTCCACTACCAGTAGTGCAAACTTGGTAGTTCTAAGTACATATTGTTTTAAAGACCTCCGTAGCGTATTGGTTTACACGCAAATCCGTCACTCCGTCAGGCAAGTTGTAAAATGGCCTTTTCAAATTGTACATGGTCTTGAGAGTACCTTTGTATATAGATACATACTTTATTTATTATAAAAGATCGGTAAGTTAGTATCCCATGACACAAGTTTAAACTTACTTTGGGGTTAACCCAATCAGTGTGATTTGTCCCTATCTATTTTTTATTTATTTATTTTATTTTCCAATTTATGTACACGGACAATATATACAGAGGATACATAAACAAAAAGTTGTACAAAGGCACTACGTTTTTTGTTTGAAAAGTAACGAATTTTTTGTTACTTTAACGACACGTTTTTTGACATTAAATAAATAAATAAATAGATTAGGACAAATCACATTGATTGAGCTAGCTCCTAAGTAAGTTTAAACTTCTATTATGGAAAACTTAACGATACGAAAGTTAACTTTATGTTAATTTGAGACAAAAACATTTAGTGTAAAAACCAAAATCAATGGAAACCTGTATATCTGCTTGCATTACATGTTTACAACACAACAAAAACTACTTTTTTGGTAAATTTGAGTAATACTCGTATATGTGAAGCATGCGTGTGTAAGTCGACCCTACGAAATTCAGTGGAGATAAACATCTCCAATCTAGATAGTAAAATTTGTTATTTATTAAAGAAATGTAGATTTTATTTCATTCCTATATTTTTAAGTAGTTATGTGTGATAATGAGTAGGTATATAAATATGTACCTAACATACAAGTACGTTTTATTGCACCATAATTAAAAGGAAACAAAATGTACAAGAGAATATAGAGAAAAACGAAAGCGGACTTTTTACATAACAATATTTTCCAGCCAACCGGTAACTATAGTTGTTAAAATTTTAAGAGTAGACGGTTCGGTATGTCATAAAAATATATATAACGTATATATAAAAGTAGGTAGTTTAACTATTATATGCAATGGTTGTAAGATAGATGAGCAACAGAATTTAATATATATTTTTAAAATTAAATATATATTTTTATTCTTTTTTATATTACAGAATTTAATTGTTAAAAAAGTAGCACTCCTTGAATATATATATATGCAAAAGTACTGAATTTCAAATTTTCAGAATAGATATTTTTCAAAAATTTTACGTTATAATGAAAAAACAAAACTAGGTTGATATACAGCATACAAAAGTCTACTAGAAACACCGATTTGATTTCATGCACCAAAAATTATATTAATTTTTGTTGACCTGTGTTATTCATTTGATGATCTCCGTGGCGTATTAGTACGTTATTATTATTTACTAGCTGTGCCCTCGACTTCGTTCGCGTGGTTGTCGGAACGTAATGTTATATAGCCTAAAGCCTTCCTCTATAAATGGACTACCCAACAAAAAAAGAATTTTTCAAATCGGACCATTGGTTCCTGAGATTAGCGCGTTTAAACAAACAAACAAACAAACAAACAAACAAACTCTTCCGCTTTATAATATTAGTATAGATTCTGTGGTATTAGTAACCACGCAAGGCCACCACTAGGAGGGAGGTTCTGGATTCGATTCGCAGCCAGGGCAACTTGCAAAATGGCCTTTCACAAATACTCCTGGGTCGTGTTGTCGGTCATTATGTTAGTTTAGGTCGTTGAGTTAGTATCCCAAAACACAAGTTTAAAAAACTTACTTTGGGGCTATCTCAATCGGTGTGATATGTCGCTAAATATTTATTTATGGCAAAGGCAGTAAAAGCTCGTTGTCGCATTTATAATGTATGGACCTATGCATCTTACCTGGTTAGTATAGGTTGATAAATGGAAAATTAAATCATTTCAAATGCTATTTATAATTGCTGCACCAATAACAGACAGATTAAAATGTAAACTAAGTACTTTTAATTACCCTAGGCAATAATTAAGCGGTAGCAAAAACGTTACGACAGGGTACGACATAAACGCTGTTTAAAGTACCCGTAAATAAAGATAAATACTAAGGTAAATATATTTTTATGATATTTTTAATACTGCATGGAAATTTATTATCTCTTGTAAACTACCTACGTAATTCAACTTTGAAAACATTTTTAACTAGCTCTCTATGCCCCACAGCTGGGCAAAAGCCTTCCTTCTATGCTTCCAAACACTTTTTGTTAGCCTTTCAATTTAATTCCTTCCAATCAGCCTCCCCGGCAAATAACTCGAACACCGATTGATATAGCCTTCTCGCTCTTGTGTATTCTCCCGCCAATGCGAGAGAGCGAGAAGTTGGTCTTGATCTGCCTCTTTCCCTTTTGACTTTTTCAGAGTTAAGACAGTGGCAATATGAGCCCATCTTTCCGGTGGCACATCTGACAAACGTGCACATTTCAGCCTACCTGTCTTTTTGCCAACATCTACCACTTTTGTTATGGACTTACTTCCCTCGAGGACTGTTTTTACTTAGTATACTACGCTGAACCCACCATAGTCCATAGCTCATTGTAAACTTTACAAACCGAAAAATGTCGATGAATTGCACTGTTACAAAAGCAAATTTTAAAACTTGCTGAAATTGAATTAGGTATTGAACTCGTACTCTAGATTTGTCCTAATTTAAATTTCTGCCAATCGAGTTTTCATATTGTATTTATATTGGGTATATATAATAAATAGGTTAAATCCTCTGACTGCTCTGGCTAATTAATATATGGCTGTGGTAGTACAGAAAGGGTCATGCTCCTGCAGTGGAGACTAAAAAAGACCATATGACATATATCTTGGGAATGTTATATATTATCGTGTATTGTGCTTGCTGTAAAAAATGTGCACTGAAAAATAAACTAGGTACTTACATGTTTTTATTTATGTTGCTATTTGATATCAGTTATATCTTACTACCTATAAAAGTAAGCAGTTTTTACCATTCATGTTCTGCCGTCTATAGGGTCCATACCTGTAACAAAAACAAAACAAAGTTTAACTGATGTATGATATTGGAAAACCACAAAGATTGAGCAAGCCAAAGGTAGTGTAAGCATGCGTAAGTTGCGATTTAAACAGTTATTTAGATGCTTATACAGGGTGTATAAAAATATACATAAACTATACGTGGTATGCCTATGATTTATGTAATCCGTTTGAAATAGCAGACCGAGTGTCGAAATAGGCTGTGCTCTATCATGTCGCTGTAATGAAAGTACCTAATAAATTCAGCTAAATGGTGGTACATTTTCGCGAAACGTGTCGTAACGTAACGTAGTCTGATTGTACTCGATGTCCGCCTGTCGGACACCGCTCGGCAAGTCCTCGCAGCGCAGGCGCAGGTTGTTGTAATTAGCTAATCTCCGTTGCTCAATAACTGCCTCGCTACCTTTTATACACATACTAGCTGTGCCCGCGACTTCGTTCGCGTGGTTGTCGGAACGTAATGTTATATAGCCTAAAGCCTTCCTCTATAAATGGACTACCCAACAAAAAAAGATTTTTTCCAATCGGACCATTAGTTCCCGAGATTAGCGCGTACAAACAAACAAACAAACAAACAAACTCTTCCGCTTTATAATATTAGTATAGATTTCAAGCCTCCGCACATTTGTTAGTAAGTTATTGGCTAGTTCTAACAGCATCCTGCAAGAAACAGAAGAAGATATTACTTCCCCAATGATGAAGCACCTTGTGTGTTGCATATCAAATTTTGTTGTATAGGTTACCGGACCTTACCCTTCCTTAATTTGCTGGAAAAACTTCATCCTTGGTTAGGAGTAAGGTTCTACCAAGGCATTAAAAAGATGGCAGAGAGAAGAGAGGAAAGGAGGCATCTCCACTTAACTCCACTGGCAAGAGCAAGCTCTTAAGTTAAAGAAGAAGGGTACAGGACTTCTTGTAGAGTAGGTACTAACATAGTCAGTACCGAAGTTCTTTTTTGCATTTTTATTACTAACCAATGATGGATATTTTGCTACCTGATTAATATATAAAATGAATGAATTAGTCGCGAACAATAGTGGCATCCATTGATGAACCATTTGCCGTGTAGTTCCCGGCAAAGTAGAATAGGACAACTCCAAGTCGCGTGTATGTCGTAGAACTCGTAGAAGGCGAGTTAGAAAATAGAAGTAAAACAATGCTCATACCTACTTAAACATCAGTGAGACCTCTCCTGTCTGGCCAGCGTGGAGAATGTAGGTCAAATTGTCTGGCTACTCTGGCCATGTATGGCTCCGGTATGCAGAAAAGGTCTTGCTCCTGCAGTGGAGACTAAAAAAGACCTGACGATGATGATGATGATTGATAAACCATGAAAAGAGTACTGTACTGAGTTACTGACGCATTTATAAGGTACTTACCACATGGTACCTGGGCCCTATTTAATAAACGTTACAATCCGCAAATTTTGTAAATAAGTAACATATTTGTAAAGTTTTATGACAAGGGCTGTTCAATAAAATTTACTATTATGTCAAATTTTTACAAGTAAAAACATTACAAATATTACCATTATTAATGCTGTTTACTTAACGTTTACATATGTAGAAAACGCCTTTCGATTTCGATTACAATTATGTATCTCTACAAATTTGTAATTGTAAGTTACATTTTTATTAAACAGAAACTTATAGAATTGTAACTTGTAAAATACAATTACAATTTACAATTTACAATTTGTAATGTTTACTGGACGCTTTACGCCAGTCATGTGAACTACACCTGTTTCCCATGGAGTAGGCAGAGACTATGTATCTCCACCTTAGATAAATAAGAAGGATTCCTTCCATATTATGTATCTATGTCTCCAGTTGCGAACCTGTTTCGCTTCATGTACACTAATTTGATCGAATGCTTCTAGCATACAGAATCTCGTCTCCGTTCAAATAAATAATGAAGAACGCGGCATGATAATTTGAAAAGCACGTATTGCTATGTACCAAAACCAAAACAGACAGACATTTCATTTTAGCCACTATTTACCTAGTCCTTAGCTGATAGTCGATGGCCTACTGTGCAACTATACTGTTCCATATAAAATAAAGTGTCTCGCTTAGCAACTAATAGTATAGTCTGAATTGCAACTGGCACAATGTGTCGGGGCTCTTAGATCAAAATCGATCAAAAGTATTCGTTTTTTGTACCTATCGATTTTCTGGCACGGAATTCTAGCGCCAATATTAAATCAGAAAATTACTTCAATAAATAACGAAACTTTGCCGTTATGAACGTACATTCTTATAAATAAAGGACAACAGAAATATCAATCGTTCACAAGAGTTTTGCAATTTCACATAATGTTGTTGATACTTACAGAAATAATTGATTCTGTTACGAATTACATTCAATAAAATATAATGAGCCATTTTTCTGTATTTAACATTTCGGCTTGCAACAATAATTGTTTTTAAACTTATTGTATTTATTTTAGCTCCGTTTTGTTCGTTACACATAAATAGTTAATTGATATTTATGTTTCTTTGCATTTTCTAAGAACAATTTCCATAGTAATGTATAGTTTTTTTTACACTAACAGAAAGTAGAGATTTCAACGAACAGAACGCCTACCAACCTTTTTAAAAAAGCAAATAATTTGACGTGATAATTTTCGATTGAAAATAAGGGTGCTTTTTCAATATTAACTCAAAATAAGGTAAAAAAATAAATATTCTAAATCAAAAAAATTACAGTATATTTGGGACACAAAAAGGTAAGTTTTCAACAAATTTCGAAGAAAAAAAAATGTTAAAGATAAAAATAAAAAGCAAAAAACTTGTTTTTTTTTAAATTTCACATAAATTTTGGGATATGTGAAAAAAGTGTAAATACAAAAGTTGTAGATCTTTTTATTACCTACCACTTTACCATTTAATTTGTTTCTATAGGACCCGTTGTTTTGCTGGAAATCGAGATAAAGCGTTTTTTGACGTGACAACGTCTTAAATTAGGTTGCGGCTGGGAGTCACTTATGAAAAAGTGTAACGCTCGGTAACGTTACGATGAGTCACCGAACGAGAGAGAGGCCCGCCGAATGCCTTGCGTCTCTCTCCCACTCAACTATGATCGGTCTGCCGCCGTTGTCACGTAAAATCTTCGCCCGTAAAACCGACTTTACAGGCAACCATTTTTTTTACCCTTAAAACCTTACCCCCCCAGCCCCCGACCTCAGATCGCCCGTAATTTATATTTCCTCTCATTTTTGTAATACTCTTTCATTCCCAGTGAAAGAAGAAAGAAAGAAAGAAAAACTTTATTCGGCAAGCAATTTACAGAATATAATTTACATAACTAGACTATACTTAATGAATGCCGAAAACCTCAGCGCTGATTTTCAGTACTTAGGAGTACTTTTAAATTTCAATTTCAAAATTTCTTTATCTCCACAATCTTACACTACGGAACATAATGATAACAACGACATAAACACATGGCTAGCAGAAGATTGTGAGAGACTGCTAACTGAAATAAGCAGAGCTTGTATCTCACACCAGACCCTCCACAGTTGGAGGAAACATTTGACCTATCAGTATTAACATTCTATACAATATGGAACAGTAATTATACTCGCAATTGAAAAAGTTAAAAAGGTACACCTACACGTATATGGTCAATGTGGGTAAATGGTGAACTAAGTAAATATACAGAGATATTTATACAATTTTACATAAAACTATTTTTTTTTTCAAATTTGTACGGAGTTCTTGAAACGGATGAACCCTCAATATGCGAGACTCACTCGCACTTCGATTGCTCGATTACCATACCAATGATTTAGTATATAAGTCAATGTCGATTACAGTTACACTATCACGCCTTTATCCCAAACGGGGCAGACAGAGCATAGGAAAAGGCCCAGACCACTTTTAGGGTGGTGGTGGGCATGAAGGTGGAAAAGGGAATCATAATACCTAGTGATGGGTTGCTAACCGCATCGCCTATTCATATGATTCAGATTCTCGCCCATTCCCTCGATCGGATAAACGATCTGCATGGGAAGAGAAGCAGCTTGTACATTCCATGTTTTTTCTTTTCTCCCAGACTAGCAAAGAAGAAAAGTTACAGTTACAAAGTAATTAACTGGAGTATTTTTCAATCAACCTGCACCGCCTCAAGAACTACAACTTACACTGTACGCTATAATGTTTAGTAATACTTAGCTTGTAGTACACCCTACAGCAGTAACTTACCAAAATTCATTGCAATTTCGCCACTACGGCCGCTGCATAAAGGTCCGTGAAGGGTAACCCACCTCGCTGTTGCTACCCATTGCGAAAGAAATCACGATAAAGTCGTTCTTTTTCAGACGCAAGTCTTTCAATGAAAATATTACAGAACAAACGTGTCTATAGTCTATAGCAATTGTCTGTGAAATATAGGGCAGCGCAGCGCTAACAGAAATTCAGTTTTTCTATCTGGCCGGAGTAGTTCAAGCGGAGAGACTCCGTTAAGACTGAGGCGCTCGTATTGGTTTCAAAATATCGCTGAAATGTTATATTTATTCATGCATGTCCACTTATTTATTTATTTATCAAACTTTATTGTTCCAAAGTAAAAAAAAATATACTTATAGTTAAACAGGAGAAATCGCAAGTCTGTACATTTAATAAATTTAATTAAAAAAAAATTATAAGCGATAACAAAAAGTTTTTTGTGGTCTGTGACGACCACTAAAAAGATTTTTTTGACTATCTGTCTGCCTATCTGCATGTGCACGCTAATCTCCGGAACTAGTAAACGGATCTTTACATGACTTCTAAAAATAGATTAGGCTCAGCTTAGAGCAACAGGCTTTGTTTCATTGAAATCTGATCGTAATGATCACAGAAATCAGTGAAAAAAATATTTATTTTAGTTTGTCAAACAAATAAAAATCTTATTTTTAATTCGCGTGGATCTTGTTTTATTTAAAACTTATTTTCACGGAGATAAAGTTGCAGGCCTCAGCTAGTTTATTATAAATTGAAACTAAGCGAAGCTGTTCTGTGTTTTAACAACCAATAAGTTTTCATTGAGATAGGTATTATATTTGTTCAGTTATAATTTTTATTGAATTGATTGTTGTACCATTTTATTATATGTTTAAATTGAAACAAAACAATAACGAAATCCTTTTGGTGCATAAAGCACAACTTCAGTCAAGTCCCTGAGAACATTACATAAAATAGTAATTAAATAATCCTGTCGTTTATTTTAACCATTATTTTTATTGGGTCATATACTCGTAATGTCATCGAGTTTAATTTATAGTCTGTGTGTAATAAAAATATTAAGTTAATAACAGCTTACAACTAAAACCTCAATGAGTGAATTCATAAATATTATAAGATGATCATAAATATCAAGGCTTTAACGTTGACGGTCTTCGTTTTTGTGAAATTGTTTACGCCGACTTTGTGCAAGAGAATAGGCCCATTAAAGTAACATTTATCAAAACTGTTGTAGGTAGCTCGCACGCATTATTGGATTTCATGCTTATAATGAACGACTCGGAACAATAGTATGAAGAAATAAAACATCATGCTATAAGATTGCATTAAAAAAAAACATCACTTTTGCATCTTTGCGCGTTCTCGGCTGAAGCTATACTGCTGCTTCGAAGCTCAGAGTCTGCTTTACTTTTTTTGTTTGTCTACGTCACCTTGATTGACGACCTCTGTGGCCTAGTGGTCATCATGCCAGGCTGTCACACCGAAGGTTCCGCGTTCGATACCCGGTCAGGTCAAGATGGAAAAATGTTTTTTTTTCAGATTGACCTGGGTCTTGGATGTTTATCTTTATATGTACCTATTTTTTATATAAAATATAGTATTGTTGAGTTGGTATCCCATAACACGAGTCTTAAACTTACTTTGGGGCTAGCTCAATCTGTGTGATTTGTCCGTATATATATTTGTCCATATACCTACACTCGTATATTTGTCCATATACAAAACACTCGTACCTTACCTCTTGTTCTTACAAGGACTATTGCCTTATCTCTGCCACGTCCTTATTCCAGGCCAAAGCTAGAGATCACAAGTCTCAAAAGATACGCTAGAACTAGTGATGTGCCGTTCCCGTTCCACAGATTCCCGGGAACGTTCCCAATAAATGGAAATGTTAGGGAAAGTTGTAATTTTATTTTTCAGACGTATTTTTTATCACTGTAAATATATTTTACTACGTAAATGCATCACTTGATATGGTTATAATACAAAGACATATATCCAATTTTCCGTAATATTCCCTAAAAATACGGATACGTTCCCTGGGAACGTTCCCAAATTCCCCGGGAATGTTTCCTAATTCCCGGGAATTTTGGAACGTTCCCGGGGAATTTGAGAACGTTCCTAGGGAATTTGGGAACGTTCCTGGGAACGGCACATCACTACGCTGAACGCAAACCACAAACAAAACGAGAATAAATGAAGCCCATCGCTTATTGAGACTTATACGACCTGCACGGTCGGAAAAGCACTTGGTTTTAAGACTTTTTTCTGCGTCGAAAACAATTAGTTGATTAGTGCAAACATTTCGTGTGTTTTAGAACCACCGGGAATGAGCCGCACTGACGGCAAACGGCCTGATGACTCTAGTGCCTTGGCAAAGAGGTCGGTGTCTGCTTTGAGATGCGACGTGTGTTTGACGATATTTGCCTCGTCACACTTGAGAGAGACCATCTTTTAGTCTGCAGATGCAGCTGCTGAATACTGAATGCTGCATCTCAAAGCACTTGCAAGTCAAAGCAAAAGCAAAGTCAAATAAAAGTAAGCAGACAAAACGTAGGAATATATAACATTACAATATGGAATATACCTACCTAGTTACGACATTTTTAGCGAAGTTTGCTTATTTATGAAAAAGCAAGGTTGTTCACGCTTTAAATAGCATCTGCCATAAATGGAAACTCGATTTTTGGTCTAAACGGTGCAAATGGGTCTTTATTGGATGCGCTCCGAATATTTCAACGAATAAGTTGTTTGAAATGTTTCTAGTTAAAGATTTGTTCGATATCTTCTTTAAGCATTAGTACGCGCTGTATAAGGGAGCGTTGAATACTTCTGAGGTATAATGGAGTTTATCTAAATCGTAATTAATACATGCCATCGTCAAGAGAATCTTTTGCATTGGCATGTTCGCGACATCTGTTCGTATATCATATACAAGGTGTACGGGACACATGCGTAATAAATCGAACTATGGATTAGGTCATTTTAGTATAATCATAAACAACAAAAAAAAATCGACATTCCTATATAAATTGCCCAGGCAGCACACGTTGTGTATGGACATGCCGAATTTTTGATTCGTTTTTTTGACTGTTATTTTAATTTATACTATAGTGATCTAGCCCTTGGTTTAATTTATTTACGCATATGTTTATTCCTATACGAGTATTTTTGCTGATGATGACTGTTGTAGGTGCAGTATAAGCTGTCCTTTGGGCTCATACAAAATTGGTGATAAAAGGGTGGATTCCGTGTTATTTTATATTTTTACTTACTGGTGTAGGTATCTTAATTACATACAAACTTACTGGCCAGCACTTTTTTTGTACAAAGAGTTACATTCGTTCTATTCGTAATTTTCTATAAACTGTCAAAACATTATTAATCAACAATAATCGTTAGATATAATCTTGTATTACCTAATATGTAATATCCTGGTATTGGGAGATATATTGGTTTTAATAACATGTCAAACAGAAAATTGAAAAGTTGAACTTACCATCAGTCACATATAACATTAAATATCATTGTATAACCAAAAACAAGCGGCATTCAAACGTAAAATTGATTCTCTAGTAAGTTAATATAATATGATGGTTGCATCACGGAGAAACGTATATTTGAGATGGACATGTGAAATGAACACAACACATAATGAGTGTACTAGCTGGGCGACCGAGCTTTTCTCGGTTACTTTTTTTTGTAAAACACCTATGTACCCACTTTGTTAAAACTCTACATACTTATATGTACAAAAAATAATTAACACGCCGATAGACAAATAGTAGCACTTTACGACATTGATTAAGGCCGGAGCTCTGCCGCTGGTCTCCCCTTTATGTTTTGCCCGTTGCTATTTTTCTCATATTGCCGCTGTGGCCCTTTATGTTTTGCCCGTTGCCACTTTTCTCTCAATAATATATATTAATAACTGATTGTTCCTCCTTTCTCTTTTAGGCGTTGTGACCATTCTCTAAAAATTTCTCTCTCTCTTTAACATTTTTTTCTTCCATGCTGGTTTTGGAGAAAAGAAAAAACTATGAATGTACCAGCTGCTTTCCTTACCAGGCAGATCGTAAAAGCCGATTAAAGGAATGGGCGATAATGAGATGCATACATTATGCAATGAATGATGTTAATAGGCGATCCGGCTACCAAGCCATCACTATTTTGATTGCTTTTTCACCTTCTCGCCCACCATGACGCTAAAAGTGGCTTTTGGGTATTACGGTCCTGGGCTCTGTCTGCTTAGAGCCACAAAACCCAAAATGCTCTGTCTACCCCATTAGGGATAAAGATGTGATAGTGTGTAAATAACTAAACATTTTTTAATAACCTTATTGGTCCCATTGTTGGGCAAAGTTCTCTCTTATCTTCTTCCATTTGTCTCTTTCCCGTGTAAATCTCGACCATCCTTTTTGGAATCGTCATAAGTAACAATTGTGTAGTAGTGTCAGATTTTTATAGCTATAATTCTCTCTCTTTCTAACAATTACTCCAGAAATGAATCTAAATATAATTTTTGCCTGACTTCTCCATTTTGCCCGTCCGTACTAGGGTAAGGACGGGCAAAATGGAGAAGTCAGGGCTTAGTGACTATTATCGAGCGAAAACAGTAATTATTGCCCTGGTGGTACGCACTGCTAGCGCTTACGCAAGTTGAGTTACTTTAGACGTACTCAGCACTTGGCTCCGTGTTCAGAAGGCACGTTAAGCCGTTGGCCCCAGCTGTCATCATTGTATGGCAGTCGTCAAGCAAATTTGACACCAGTGTTGGCCACTGACACACGAAAAACAAGCAAAGCCGCATTTGACACGGTTCCTCTTTTCGCGCATATTCTCGATCAGGTTTTATAATCTGCGAGGAAAGAGAAGCAAATTAATGTACGAGTATGTAGGTAGGTAAGGTACCTATCGGGTGAAACTTACTTTGTACCGGCCATTCATAAAAGTGGTATAAGGTCAAGAAGAAGAATACGCTGGTTGCATCATATGGCACATCTTATCCTACGTACAATACACGTACATTCTACGTCTAATGACAGGTGCTCTCAGGCGAGTTAAACAATTTTTAAAGTGCTGATAGCATCGATAACCTTCCGCAAGTTTTCAACAATCGAATTGTTTATCGTATTGTTATCTACATACATTATAGAGGATACAGAAAAGTGCTCTAGGCAAACTATGTTTGTTTTTCTAGATTATAGTGCCTTAAGCTAGCTGTCACTACTAGTTTTAGTTGGTTAGTTCCACTTATACGTAGTATATTATTACACTGTGGTTTCACATTTCAAAGCTGATTTTTATAAATTTTTAAACTTATTTTTTTTCATAAATGGTGATCATGAGGAAAAACTATCATAATTCTTAAATCTAAGTATTTAATAATAACCTATTCAATAATATTATTCTTGACTATTCGTAAAATACAAGCAGTACCATGAATAGGGAAGAACCAGCGATACCCAGGCTTATTTACGAAAGACAACGGCAATTTTTTTTCAAAATTTATTATTCTTCTAGTAACTTCAGTGTCCTAGGGTCTTACTTCTGCACATTAGTTATTTTTCACAACTATAGTAGTATCTGGCAAGCGAGGCCGTTCATTGGCGCGTTATCGGACCTATTCCAATCGGACAGGAACAATGGCATAGTAGAATTATCTGGAATACATAATTTACAAGTAAATCGCCGAGGGCCGAGAATAAATTGAGCTAATGTATGTTCTATCTGTTGAACTCAAATAATGGAACAATGTTCTGTGCGGCCTAATGGGCCGTTTACATCGTTAGATAAAATGCAGGACACATAATTATGTACTTGTTTAGATACTTGTTTTGTAGCGGCTTATAAATGAGTATTATTCGAGTTTGCCTGTACCTACTAATCCTATATGAATGAGTAATCGTACAGACAGACAGTCATATTCACAGAAAATTCATTCACAAACATTCTGCTGTCTTACAACATAAATGCAGAATAGAGTGTAAGCTAATATTATAAAGAGCACATACTTTTACATTGAAAATATATATATATATATATATATATATATATATATATAGAGAAAGTTATATATATATATATATATATATATATATATATATATATATATATATATATATTAGTAGAGGGACAGAGGGAATAGAGATTATATACAAAGTGGAAGGGACATACCCATAATAAATCGAACCACGGTCTATATTAGATAACTACAGTATAATGAAACTAAAATAACAGTCAAATAACAAAAATAATTTTTGGCCTTTCCATACAAAAGTGTGCAGCCGCCCGGGCGATTTGTATGGGAATGTCAAAATTTTTCTTGTTCGTTCGGCTGTTATTTTTATTTCATTATACTATAGTGATCGAGTATAGCCCGTGGTTCGATTTATTACGGGTATGTCCCTTCCACCTTGTACTCGTATATAGAGAATAGAGAACATATAGATAAATTTTGCAGAAAATTGAAGGACTTTTTTATTTGGTAACATTGTAGGTAGGTACTATATTATATAGAAGATCAGATTTTAATAGGACGTAAATACAAAAAGAAATAAGATTCTCACTCATTATCTCGATCTAACGCCTAGTCTAAAATGAATTAAAGTAGATATCTACTATTAATTTTAGACTTCTCTATATTTATATAAATGTACTATATAAATATAGAGGCCACGGACGACAAAATCGAAATAGCAAATAAAAAACAACTGGCCAGCCGGATATGGGCTGAAATATTATAGTGTTTCGTTAACATTGTGAATGTTGTCCGGCTGCAACCTTATGAAGGACACGAGGCAACAAGTGATACCTATTACGTGCTAAATCTAAATTGTCGATAAATGTACAACTAGCTACCTATTAAAATCGTAAGTATAATATTAGTGAATTCGCGACACATTTGTTACCAACCCTCAGTATGTGATTTTGACGGGAAGCTAAGAAGACACGACAGATTCTAGTGGACTTTATAATGTGAAATTGGTGTAGTTTGGTGTTGTAAATGATCGTTCTAGTTAACAATATAGAAAATAGTCAAAGTGGACAGTCACACATACACACACACACTCGGTCAACTATGAATATAAAGAGTTAGATAAGAAAGAGAGAAAGACGGAGTCTCCTGGCACAAGCATATTATTTGCATAAAAGGAGGCTCCAGCAAAATTTTTTTTCTAGTTACCGAATGAACATTTTTTTTACAGTTATAGAACGGCTGTAGTGATAATTGTTAAGCTGACTGTGGTCTTGATACCGTCCGCCACGCCACTTAATCTGCTATGAAAACTAGCGGACTCGTATAGATTTATCGCCAGAAGCTGCCTTGAAGTAATTTGTTAGTTAATAAAGAAACGAAAAACTAAAGATAGGCTCTAAAGGACTCGTATCCGTAAAATAATTCTTAAAAAAAAACCTAAGTATATCTCAGCAATACATGTTTGAACTTAAGAAAAATATTGGTAGGTATCTTCTACATATATTCAAAATTTTCCTTTCGGCCGCCTATGCAACTGTGTTTTGTAACTAGTTAAGTACCAAAGAAGTTGTTACCAATTACAAACTAAAATCTTTTTAGCCGACTTTGTACTCGTAACTATGTAGTTCCAGCCAAAAGTACACGAGTTATCGTCGAGCGTATACATACAATTATTTATGAGAATACGAGTGAGTTAGATAGTCCACTGTGCTAACGTTTCCTTATTTCATCCAGATGAAATTGCAAATAAGATAAACGAAAAAGGTCTGTCAGGATCAGAGCGAGTGGAGAGTTTGTATGGAAAGCCAAAAAATATTTTTTCATTCGTTGATCGAACTGTGAGATTCCATATAGATGTTTAATATATGAATTTCTAATCATGACCATAAAATCTTTATGACAAGAGAAGTTGTAATATAATTTTATGTAGGTAAGTAATTTTCTTATAAAGCTACTTACTATAAAAGTCAGTTGTATCATTACTAATTTATAGCTATAACTACTTAAATATAGGTATATGTATAAAAATAAAAATTCTGTTCGTTTGTCTCACTAATAGGCATTTTAAAATATTTGTGGAAATCCAGGGTAGGTTTATATATATGGTTTAATAATATGGAAAAAAGAACGGCGGAACGAAGTTCGTTTTTTTCAGGGCCAAATTAAGCTAATCAAGCAAAGTAAGTTGAAACTTGTGTTATGGAATACTGACTTAACGATACTATATCATTTAATAAATACATATATATATATATATAAACACCCATTACATATATAGATATGTATTTTGAAAAAGGCCATTTTCCAAATTGCTCTGGCTGGGAATCGAACCCAGAACCTCCGAATTGGCGGACTAGCGTGTTGACCATTACACCACGGAGGTCAGTAATATTAACAGGGCAACCAAGGAATTTTTTCTTTGCTATCCGAAAAACAGATAAAAATAAGAAATACAAATAAATATGTTTATTTTCTACTATACTTAAATACACATACTAGTCCAGTCATACAAACTCTTTACAAACAGCAATAAAACTACGTAAGCGCTGCTAAATTAGACAAAAGATGCAATAAAAAATAATTATGAAGAATCGAATGAAGCTGACCTAGAACCTCTCATGTCAAGGGTAATTAAAGTGCCCGTAATACAATAGATCTTACCGTAATTAATGCAACTTTACGGTTATAGTTATGAATATATTGGCCGAAGTTATGAAGCTAGAGGTACCTACGGAGAGACAAACGGTCGTGCGTGAATAATTACGACGGGGTTTGAAAAAGAGATTATGTGGAAATAAAGGTTTAAAGGATAATTGAAAAATAGGTATAAGATCATTGTAAATTTTAGCTGTTCATAAGAACTTTGCTGTGCGACGTGGACACCATCGCAGAAGGAAACGAAAAGGTTGGAAGCATTTGAGATGTGGTGCTGGAGAAGATTAGAAAGGATTCATTTTAGGGATAAAGTAACAAACTTAGAGGTCTTAAATAGAATAGGTGAAAGGAGGCACATGCTTGAGGTAATCGGAAATAGGAAAGGCAATATGTTGGGACACTTGATACGGCATGATAATTTTATGCGATTATAATAGAAGGCAAAATAGAAGGAAGGAGGGGAAGAGGAAAACCAAGGCACGAAGGTGTAATGGTCTATGTGAAGCAAGTCAAGGAAAAGGTGATAGCAGTGTCGTATCAAGATGTCAAGAGGTTCGCGGAAGGTAGAAAAAAATGGAAGAAACTCCACGGACAAGACCGTCGCTCTTAAATTTTGATGATGATGAAGAACTTTCAATAATTCATGCATAGGTATTATTATTTAGTCTGAAAGACAGATATTCAATCTATATGACGTCGCTATAAAGGCGGCTATAGAGGGAACTAGTAACATTTCACTGCTTTGAAGCTAAATATGCAAATAAATATTTGGATGTATGATTACAAAACAAACGGCGACCACACCGAGCGGGCCCCACTGGCCCGTTTCACACAGCATGTGATAATTAATGACATTTCTGCCATGGTAACAAGGTAGTATTGGCCGAACATTTACCGCCATTTACTGTTTAATTTTACATCTTGTAACATACATACAGCTAAGTTGAAGTGGGATTTGGCGGGTCACATTGGCCGTATGCATCCGGAAAGATGGGTTCATATTGCCACAGACTGGGTTCCAGCAGATAGATACAGAAAGAGAGGTAGACCGAGGACGAGATGGGCAGACGATTTGCGTGCATTTGATAAGGAATGGAAAGTGAAGACCAAGGGTAGGGAATTGTGGAAGGAAAGAGGGGAGACCTTTGCCCAGCAGTGGGACATAAATGTCTAATAAAAAATAAAATAAAAACATCCATACTGATCTTTATCGCTAACGGGGAAGACAGAATCTAGGAATAAGAATCAAATACCAATTTCAGCGTGATGGTGGTGTAGAAAAGGAATGACAATAGTGACGGGTTTCTTGTCCCATCTCCTATTAAGCCACGTGATTCCCGGCAGAGTAGAATAGGACCACTCCAAGTCTTTGCGTGAACGTCGTAGAAGGCGACGTAGAAAATACAAGCTAAAAAAAGCTTATAAATATCAATGAGACCTCTCCAACCCGTCTGGCCAGCGTGGAGAGTGCAGGCTAAATCCTCTGACTGTTTTGGCTAATATATGGCTCTGGTAGTACAGAGAGGGTCGTGCTCCTGCAGTGGAGACTAATAAAGATCTGATTATGATGATAATGATGACGACTCACATTAAGATGATTTCTCAAAATATTCACCAATAAACAAAAAGTACTATGTAAAACTAGAGGAGATACCAAGTAACACTTTTGTCCCGTTCAATTGTAACTATCTCCTTAGACTTCACTTAGTCACCTGCTAGCTCTTATACGTCTAGGACTTTACAGTTTATAAGCGAAAACCATGAAAACATGGTAAACTAATTTGAAATGACTTGGTGTATTAAAAAGAATTCAAGGAACACAGTGTAAATAAATAACTGTCCATCGGAATTGTGATTACTTTCACGCCGCCGTATATAGCCCAATAGTACCTACAGGGGCCAATATTTGAGATAGCTGGTCAATATATTTTATGTCATTGATAATATATATATATATATATATATATATAAAAGCGAAAATCACTCACTCATCACGAAATCTCGAAAACTAATTAGCCAATGAAGATGAGATTTGGCAGGAAGGTAGTGTGTGACTAGGCGACGTCCGCTAAGGATTTTTGGAAATTCCATCCCTAAGGGGGTGAAATAGGGGTTGGAAGTTTGTATGAAACTTTGTAATTTTTAAAGAGAGACACATGAATTTTTTTATGTATTTTAGTAGTTAGTAGAAAATAATAATGCATTTATTAGATTTTAAAATTACATCCCTATAGGGGTGAAATAGGGGTTGCAAGTTTGTATGAATCTTCGTAATTTTTGAAGCGAAACACATGAAATTTTTAGTTAGTGTAATAATAATCCATTAATTAGATTTTAATAAATTGCAACCCCAGTTTAAAAAAAGAACAATCTTATTTGTGTAGTCTACGCGGGCGAAGCTGCGGGTAAAAGCTAGTAAATTTATAAAACAAAGTGCAGTAAGGAAATCAGCAGACACACTACGTTTTGTTCTTTTTTCACACCATCATCATCTTCCTCGCCTTCTCCCTATTTGGGGTCGGCTCTGTATGTCAACTCGCTCCATCGTTTTCTATCATTTATTTTATCTGTACTAACCCCCCTGTCCATCATGTCCCGCTTAACACATTCTCCCCACGTCTTTCTAGGTCGTCCTCTATCTCTGTGGCTAATGTGGCCATCCACCTTCAAGTTAACCATTTTATTAGCTAGATGATAGGCATCCCGCCTCTTAATATGACCGTACCATGTTAAACGGTGGCTTTTTAACTTCTCTACAATCAGTGCCACCTTTAAACTCCCTCTTATATATTAATTCCTGGTCTTATCTTATTCATCTTTTTTTCAGACCAACATGATAATAACCTTTATCTTTTAACGACCAGAGTAATGGACGTTATTTGTGGTTTAATCAGAAGTTGAAAATTTATATGTTGTTGTAAATATTATTGTCTAATTTCGAGTAGTACTTCACATGGTAATTGATATACCTGATTTCCAATTAAATACTAATTTGCAGGTTATTAAATTTTTTATTACTTTAATTATAAAATGGAACTATAATAAAATGGAAAATTAATATCTTACTTGTCATTTATCAACATGTCTCAGAAAGTGGTTATTATTTCGGGAAAAAAGAAAAAGAAATCACTATTGTTAATTTTTTTAAATGTATTAGTAAATTAGTACATATCATTTTGTCGCCCGCTCTATTCGTTGTTAATTTGAACTTTGGTATCTTTAAGTTTACAGAATCATTTCATATTGGTTCACAGGTTTCAAAGAATAAACACTTGCTAAATAGGTAAATTTATAATAATAAGACCACTTTAGCATTTTTCAAATTAGTAAATAAGGTCAAGAAAATTCCCCGAAAAAAAAGTTGACGCAAATAGCTAATGTACGAAATGTAACTTATGTTCATACACAGTACAGGTAGGAAACGCAAAATGGGCATCAGCCATCACCAACCCAATTTTCCCACGTAGTTATTATGCACAAATCCTGGAGAGGTCCAGAAGTAGATTGATATAGGCTGGTAAAATGTGAATATTTAAATAACTAAAGTGAGTGAGTATAGCTCAGTTGCTCATGGCAACGCCCTATGCTTGGAAAGGCTCGATCAAGGAAGTTTGGTTAGGTACTTGATACAATAAATACAATTGGACAAAAGGTCACTGGAACGGGCGGGTAATGTCGGAATTAATCCATTTTATTGTAATGTACTTACATATCTACCACAAAAATGAGTCAGCTATTTATAAGCAGGTATATGTCATATTCATGTATTTTTATAGCCTAGCCATTTCAGAGCAATTGTCCAAACTTTATTCAGCATAATAAATATTTAAATATATTCATAGAATTGCACGAAGACCATATTATTACAAAACATTTTTTTTAAATTTAATCAGTTCAGAAATTGAATTAATATTTATATACGAGTATATTCATATACTATATACGTTACGTTGATCATGCATTGGCTTTAAGGTTTTTATTGTGACGTATGGACATGACCTATGCTAATACGGAATCTGTACGCACGCAGCACGCATTTTGACGAACGTGGGTATGTAAGCACATACATACATGTATCTGTAATTTTGTAATTTAATAGTGCTCGTATTGTTTACGAGAGTAGGAAGTGAAAAGTAGCTTCACACGAGAAACAGTGTAAACAATGAAAATAGCTTCAGAATAATAACTGTCTCACCAATTATCTACTTGTAATGACTGTCTTGTCCACGGTTTTAAAAAGGCTTTACACTTACATATAATATTTTAATGAGATGTTATGAGATGTAAAAGTATCATTTGAAAATCACGATCTTACCATTATTTAATTTTGCTATGGGACCACAAAATTAAGTTTTTGTTTAAGAATAATAGAAGAAAAATACAAATAAAGATAAAAAACTAAAAGCCTGGGGCTAATATTTCTAAAAATCGACTTTTCAAGTACAAATTATCCGGACGAACGTCAAAGTTTAAATTTTTCGAGATCTTATTAGGAAACGCTGTTCATATGTCGATCATAATGTATATTATATGTATATAAGTACCTAATCCATCAAACCATTCCAATATTCGGCCACCGCATGAAACAAGTTGATTTAGTTCCGGAATAACTAATAAACAAACACATTCATACGAATAACCGATAATTTTATGTGACTATACAGATCGTTCCGTTGTTAGCATATAAATAAACCGAGATTCAAATTAAAAACGCAAATATTAAAAACGCCGAGTGAGAAATCCGTAATGATAATGACCGTTATAAATTAAGGTTGAAACTGTCCTCGTGGACGGACAACGGAGTTACCGCATATTGACGCAGAATTTGGCTTCGTCCTTATTCGTGCTGGTTTCTATTCACCACACATAAAATATCTAATACAATGCTCGTCTTATATCAGTTTTGTAATCATATAGAGAAGTGATAAAAAATATCAGGAACTTTTAATTAAAACATACTGTTTTTTAACATAGGTAATACAGTAAGAATTCGTACAAAGTACAGTTTTTAACGTGATGTGTGCTTTGTTTAACGTTATAAAAGTCCCTACAGATAATGTCTTGTGAGGTTTTTACATATTATATTTTTCAATTTGAATCTCTCTCGGATGTCGTACTATCTTTCTTATTGACTGTATTCTTTAGTCAAAACAAGTGTCAGTATGTTTAAAAAGGAAGCACTTTACGTAGCTCGACTACTGCATGTAATAATTAGTTGATCTTATTATGCAAAGCATATATTTGTTTGTAATAACTTTACTGTACCAAAAACATCTAAGTATTTAAAAAGAGAAAATATAAAAAGGCGGACTTATCCCATGTAGAGGTCTCTTTCAGTCAATCTGCGATAGATTAGCGTTATTACTCGTATCTTAGCGTGGCAACATGAAACCGTCGTGAATGAGGAACACGCTCAAAATTATTAATAAGCAGCTGGTTGGCTCACTACTGCCACACCTCTGCCATTTTATTGTCCATAACATTACACAACATGTGTTATTACAGTGGCTGCTAAGTTTTTTTACACATTTTTTATTGCTAGTTTATCTACACTAGTTTAGTAATATACCATATTTTATTTCATATACAAAATCAAATGAAACTATGAACTATGGCCTATATTTATTTAACTTTATACACAAAAAAGCATTATAATGGCGGACTTGAAGCCCATGCCTATTGAGGATAGGACATTTTTTGACTTTAAAAAGTTAATATCCTTCTAGTTTAAATGGTAGATTATACGAGGTATTATATCTAGAGAGGCAAGTTGGAAAATGGCCCTTTTTAAATTGTCCTGAGCCTTGAGAGTTTTGTTTTTATTATATTCTGGCTGGAGATCGAACCCAGAACCCTGGATTGGCGGACTAGCGTGTTGCTATTACACCATAGAATTAATTTAAGTACATAACGGAACCTCGCAGCGTCCCCCCCCCCCCCCCCCCCCCAATATGGCGTCCCCACACTACCCTGTTCTCGGGTGCATTTGATAGCTTTCTTAACCTGAACTTCCTGACTAACATTGACGTGTGCACGGATATAAAGTTTCGGAGTAATATACTACTAAATATACTACTACTATAAAGTAGTAGTAGGATTTAATATTACTCCGCTTGTATGAAGTGTCATACGTACCTGTGATTATGCCACGGAGGTCTTCATTACAATATTTTACCTCGTTTTCCTAAAGTCAAATAAAATGAGATAAACATTTCGAAGAAGTCTGCAGACCCATACAAGATGGGTTCGTTTTTGTCTCTTTTTGCTTATCTAAGCAAGGACACGCAAGGACACAATAACTCATTGGAAATAGGTAGGTATCTTCGAAACCCTGCGTTTATTTATTGATAAGTTTCATTCCATATGCAGAATAATATATTTAGAAACTATAGGAACTTTTTTTACCTTTGTTATAAGATGTATTTATTCATTAATTTATATTTAAGAGATATGATTTTGTCGGTCGAGTACTAAAAGCTTGGAATGTTATACCTCCAATATCCCTGATGGAGTATGAATTCTCTTCCATTTGTCTCTCTCGTCCGCCAGCTGTTTTACTTCGCTGTACGACACGACGTTCACCTTCTCCTTTATCTGTTTCATGTAGCTATGCTTCGGTCCTCTAAACCTTTCTATCCTTCTTTCATTGATCTTTATGAAATCGTTGTGTCGTACCTATATTATTAGTATACATACTAATTCAATGATACATACATTGATTTCAAGGACTGATGACGAAGTATAAAATGAATTGTATTACAATTTGACGTATTCTGTTTGCCAACTCTAAACAAGCTCGCTCATAGCAAGGCTGCAGTACAATGACCACGCATTGAATTTCTACTGACATTCATTACCATCAATAGATGATAAATTCTCACAATGTCACTGGTTCCGGATTTCGCCAGCGCGTACAGTCGGCTACATACCACGGGCAGCAGTGCCTTAACACGTCGGAGTAGAGTCTGATTTACAACAAAATTGTTCCGCTTAATCTTAGGGCCCATCGCACTCGGCCTTAACAAGGAAAGATGCGACGAGATTACTCAAGCGATTCAGGCTGACAATTTGCTACACCGATCGCTAATGCATAAAATAAAATACAGAATAGATGGATATTGAAATAGATATACCTACGTGCTTTTCGGGAGGTTTGCAAAAAAAGAAAAAACGTCGATGTACCAGCTACTTCTCTTACTGCGCAGATCATAAAAGCCGATCAAGGGAAAGGACGATCATCTAAGTCACGTCTCTAGGTGGTGTGGCTAGCAACCCATCACTATTTTGATTCCCTGTTTTCACCTCTACGCCCACCATTCCGGTAAGAGTGGCCTTTGGGGACTTGCGGATCTAGGCTCTGACTACCCCGTTAGAAATTAAGACGTGATAGTTTATAGTATAGTATTTTGGGGATGTGTGTATCTTATGCTGATAAAGGTTTTAATCAAACTCGAAAATCAACGACATATTTGGCCTCAAATTCCTCTTTGGCAACTAGTTTTTACTAGGTATCACTTGGGGAAGGTACATCCTTTCTTGCTCTTAGGTTATCACCCTGAAATTGTTGAAGATACTGACATATTTTAAATTGGTTAGTAACTGACGGAGTTCTGAGGTAAGAAACTTTAAAAAAATCGGCCATGTTCGAGTCGGACTCGCCCATGAAGGGTTCCGTAGCAGCAAGTAACATAGTATAAAAGATCTATTGCGGTTTAAGATTTATGACGTCATAAAAAAACTACTTACTAGATAGAACTAGATCTCGTTCAAACCTCATATCATTTTTAAAGACCTATCCATAGATACCCCAAACGTATAGGTTTGATGAGAAAAAAAATTTTGAGTTTCATTTCTAAGTATGGGGAACCCACAAAATTTATTATATTTTTTCTATTTTTATGTGAAAATATTAATGCGGTTCACAGAATACATCTACTTACCAAGTTTCAACAGTATAGTTCTTATAGTTTCGGAAAAAAGTGGCTGTGACATACGGACGGACAGACAGACAGACATGACGAATCCATAAGGGTTCCGTTTTTTGCCATTTGGCTACGGAACCCTAAAAACATATTCAAAATAAAATAAAAAACCTTTATTCTAACAAATTTACTCGTATATACACATTTCCATGCCTACTATTTTTGAAAGTCGCCTCTGCGGCGTATGCCTCCCGCTTCTATTTTCGCTCTTTTTTATTTCTTGTTTGCTCATTCAATCTGAACCACCTTTTCTAAACACGTCTGACCATTTAAAAAACATACAACCGATTTAATAACCTTCTTTATACATTTGAAGTCGGTTGAAAATGCGGCTTATTCTTCTGCGCTCTCTATTTTTTTACAGTGGTCTCCATTCAGCTGGTCGTCGCGATTGTAAAAGTTAATCTGAAGTTTGGAGGTCGTAGTTTTGAAATTAAGCCCCTCGAGCATTTTCGGACCTGCCTTGTAGTATGCAGTAACATTTCTACTACCCAACGTTACACAGTATTTAAATTCTAAGATTCTTTTCTTTCAACTACGCTGCATTTATCATAACTGCACTACATATCCAGCACAAAGCCGAACTATGCAGGTCTAGAGCAGAAAAAATGTATGGAAATCCATTACTGCACTGTTTAGTTTTCTTTTAAATCGATGGTATTGGTTGAGAGAGAAAGTGAAAGAGAAAAGTGATATTGTCTCTATCGCTTACTCTAAGAACTAGGTGAACGAGAAAGAAGAAGGAAAAGTACTATAGGATACATAAGTCGCAGAAGTAAACTCCTGCAGACTTATGCTATCCTGGTACCATTGCTTTGCCTATTTGCTGAAAGTCAAGCTCATCTTTCATAAAACTATCCTAGCCTATACGATAAATTCAGTTTGTTTTCTGTTTTTTCGTGTGTGTAAGTGGCCAACACTGGTATCAGATTTTTCAAGCTGCCGAAAGATGTCTGATATAGCCAGACGACTACCTTACGATGATGACAGCTGTGACCAAGGGCTTTATGTGCCTTCCGAAGCACAGAGGAACTCGAGAAATTATTATGCCACTTGAGGTCACCCATCCGAGTGCAACCCACGCCCAACGTCGCTTAACTTGCGAAAGCGCTAGCAATTCGTACTCCCACTGGCGCCGGCCAGTGCTCCTTTGAAGGTTTCTCATTTGTGATTATTTTTTCATTAATACATAACTTTACCGATTAACATTGAATGATAACTGTGATGATGATTGAATGATGCCTGTATTTCAGGAGTAAATGCCACTGTATAAATTATTACTGAAGTAAACTTCACCAAAAACCTAGATTTACAATACGCCAGACAAATATCATCATTATCATCAGGTTTTTCTAGTCTCCACTGCAGGAGCACGACCCTCTCTGTACTACCAGAACCATACTTGACCAGAACAACCAGAGGATTTGGCCTACACTCTTCACAGCGGCCATACGAGTTGGAGAGGTCTCACTGATGCCCAAGCTTTGTTTATCTTGCATATTTCCAGATGTCGCCTTCTACGACATCTACGGAAAATCCAGAAAAATATGCTTTTCTTAAAAAACTTCGTGTTCGCTGCTTTTTTTGCTCTAGCTCGTACTTAACCCTACCATAGACCCAAATTAACTCCTCCTATGTATAAACTATCCCTACGGACTGGTGGCCGTGTTCATCACCACCAGTGGTATCACGAGAACTGTCAAGTTTTGATGTCTTCATTGTAGGGGGTCAGTGGAGCCATACGGATTAACTTATTAGTAAATCCGTATGGCTAATTGCGTGTTACTGAGAGCCCCTGTAAGATGACACCGGGACCTGGCGACAGAGTTTATCGAGCGTTATCATCTATTAATATCTCGCTCTACGTAATTATAACGAGCGGGATGGCACTAGTCCGTTAGGCGATATAAAGGTTCCATGCTATGCGGGCAGGTATTTGCTTATCTTTATTTATGTAAGAAACTGGGCCATCTAGCTTGGCTCGATGAATACTCCAACAAAACGAGGTTCTCAAAAAATTAAACCTTGTTAGATCAATGTTTTGGCCCCGAAACCCACTAGAAATTTAATCAAAATCGTTAGAGCCGTTTTCGAGATCCCATTGGAGATATAATTGGGAACAATTGTTCGTTTAAAGCAAAAGAAGACCATCATTAATATTGACATGCTAAAAATGGTCTTTGGTTCTTGCGGCCCTGGGCTCTGTCTGCTTAGAGCCGCAAGACCCAACATTCTCTGTCTGCCCTATTAGGGATAAAGACGTGATAGTGTATCTGTGTATCATTTTCTGTCCACATTAACCCACTTTTGGGCATAGGCCTCCCTTTTTTTGCGCCACTCTCTACGGTCCTGTGCTAGTCTACTCCACTGCTTTCCCGTTGACCTCACAACATCGTCTGACCAACGGGCTGGTGGTTTCCCTACTGGTCTGTTCTCCCGTCTCGGCCACCACTCCCTTACTGCTTTGGTCCGCCGACTGTCTTCTCTAGCTAAGTGTTATTGACAGTAAATTAAGTATGAACAAAATTATATCGATAGTCTTTCATAAATCGTCCCCATGGCAGCTCATCGCACTATTTTAAAAATACTTCTTTGGTAGTGAATGATACACGGTATTTTCTTTAATACAATTGAATATTTCCATTCATAACTAGGTTACCACTGCTCGGTTTATGGGCAAAGCGGATTAATATTGACACGCTAATATACATAAACTAAAAGCGCGATTTTTATGAATGAACCATGGAGCATTCTTAAAAACGCTTATTTGTATTCATAAACATAGTATTAAGTATCAATTAGCATTTCAATGTTGGTATACATAATGGTAGGTGGAGACGCACCTTTGCGCAGCGGTAATAATGTCGAATTTGCAATGAATTTAAGAAATACAAATGTTGTTGTCTAGTAAAGAGTCAAAGCTTCGATGTCATCAGCCCACTCAATTATAACAGTTTTCAACTTTATCTTCTAATCAAATAAAGCGACGAAATACTCATAAATAATAGCTATTTTAAAGATGAATGAAAACTAATAGGCCAAGTGCATGTCGATATATAATATAAATAAGGTAGTGTACACGAAAGAAAGTAAGAACCTAAACAAGATGCGAAAGGAATAGAGTGACTTACAAAGAATAAAGGAAGTGTGATTTGACTTGTGATTTAAAGCTGGCTAGCGTTCGAGCCTGTCGGATGGACAGTGGCAGTGCGTTCCAAAGCCGAACAGCTTCAACAGTGAAGGACTGAGAATAAAACCGGGTGGAATGATCAGGTATTATTGGGAATTTTATACCTCTATATGTATTTTTTATAAAATATAGTATCGTTGAGTTAGTATATCATAACACAAGTTTAAACTTACTTCGAGGCTAGCTCAATTAGAGTAATTGTCCTGAACAACAACCACTATCAAGTAAAATCCTGAAAACTGTAAAAACAAAGTATCAGTACAAAGTACTACAACATCTTGGGAACGATGTGAGTCCTAAAAGCAGAACCGTTTCGTCCGATTTGCCAAAGGGCAAATCTATGCCATCGGCTCGGTATTCGCAAACAGTATTTGCCTGTCGAGTTAGACAATGGCACAACGAGTCGTGTCCCATTCCAGGCTCCAGCACTAATGGTGCCTAGTGTCGACACCGCTTTTCGTCGGACGCAATTTAAGAAATTATGTGTATTTCGTCAGTGAGCCCGTACCTCGTAGATACAACGAAATATTATGTATTAGATGTTAATGGCCACCAGATGTTGTAAATGATCGACAAAACGGCCGTCAGCTGCTCTCGTTCGCGGCAATATATTTTAATTTGTTAGTCGATATAAATCAAGACTTTCTTACATCCGCTCGGTTTTGCGAGCTGTCCAACTTTCTGGTTTAGTTATGTAAGGTGTCAAAATATACTGTTATATATTGAATGGTACTGAACAACTTTGTTCAGTGTGATATTTGAACATACAATGAAATCAGAAAATTTGCTTTTGATCCCGCATCTACAAATTGGATGTTTTTATACGAGTAGGCAAACTGGCATTCAGTGGCATGGACTGAATTGAACGTTATCATTTGTAGAATTAACTTATTTCACAAGCAGCAGCAATACATTTGTCACAAAATGTTTGCTGGAAAAATGTTTTTGCGTGACTAAATAACAGATATCTAATAAACTACTTCCATATATAAATATTTCCACTTAATAAAAATTAAAAAACAAAAACGGAACAACCACTGGACCTAGACCGACGTGATTAATGCACTGTAAAATTGTACAACAATTATATTTTATTGCTATTGTTTTCCGTATTATGGACATGCAAATCCGCATAGTTTTTTGTTATTAGTATTTAAATTGGGGTTTTGTACCTCAAAAGGTAAAAACGAAATTCTTATAGGATCACTCACTTCATTTATCATGTTCGTCTGTCACAGCCAAATTCTGCGAAACTACTAGACTGACATATTGACTCAAAGATGGACATATAAGTAAATAAATCAATTTCAAATATGAGGACCACTTACGAGGAGTAAATAAGACATTTTAAAAAAAGTTTTGTGAACTATATCAAATGATGAGCTTTTTATATAAATTTTAAGTAAGTAAAAATTTTTTAACTGTATTTTTGAAGTTAGTTAAAAAATAGGCGAAAATTGACCATTAATCTTTACCTATAGATTTCAGGAAAACCTATGAAAAGCACGGAACCCTCTTCACGCGAGTTTAACTCGCACGGTTTATTTCTTAAATCTTTTCAGTCCACATGTCAATTAAATTTTATATTACTGGGTAAAAAGTTTGCGTGTAAATTTAATACTCGACGGTAAGATTTTGATAATTATTACGTTTTTTAAGTACGAGTAAGTAATTATTTTATTTTTATATTTAACTCTACTTGTTTGTACCCACTTCGAATTTGGGCGAAAAAAAATTGGCCTCCTATATAAGTTGACCGATCAGCTGATCCGAGATTTAAAGGGAAGTTGTTTTTTATTTGCGATACTTGTTAATTGGGAAAAGTTGTTCAGTATGATAGACTGCATCTACCCTTAAAATAGTATCAGTACAATTTGTTAGTCGTTATATAAACGGGACTTAGCACGAACTTTTTTGGTGGATCTAACGTTTCGATTAGGAGTTAAATCGCCCGACCTGTCTGCGACCACGAACGATAAATATACTTATAGTTTAAAATCCTCCGATCAAAAATACATATGCTTGTCACATAAGAGCGCACTCCCAGCGGTGAGCTCCTATTATGATTAGTTCAATCAAGGCGAAAAACACTTTATAAGTTGTGTTATAAGGTTAACTTCACAGTGAATGTTATTTCTATTCAAGCGGATATAATTTTGCTTTGATTTTGTAGGTAAAGCGTTATCTAGTTGTTTTGTCGATCAAAGTTAAAAATGAATACCCGAGATAGCATAGGGATGCATTTAAACAAAGTCGAAGGCAAAAGTAATTTCAAAGTTCTTTATTCATTGGTAAGTAACTTTGCACTTTATGCTTGACGTAGATTTTTCTTGCTATTCGACCGCTAGTCTTAACCACTATAATAATGCATGCACAAACCAAAAATAGAAGTAAAATTTGTATAGTGCGTAAATCTGAACAGAAAGTTGTGTTAAAGTACAAAAAAAGTTGTTGATACACGTAATTTTTACAAACAAACAATTTTAAATTGTCGAAAATGTTTATAGTAGGTATAAATATATTTTTTCGCTTTGTATTTTTTTTATTGGTATGACGGACTGACCATGCTGTTATTGCACGCTTATGTTTTGTATAGAAAACATCCATGGCACAATGTGCGGAGGGCCTAAGACTTAGATATAGGAGCGCGTACAGTACGAAAGAGCAAAGGTGCGATTTGTATGCAAATACAATAAGTTTCCGGGGTATTATGGGTCACGATACTTGCGACTCGGCCTACGGCCCGGGGCGCTCTTGTTGCCTCACTCTTATATCATACGGTTGTGCCAGACGTGTTTCCTGTGCCAAATAACTGAATGTATAATTTTTAAAATTACATTTTTGTGTCATCATCATCATCATCATGCCAGCCACAGAAGGTCCATTGCTGGACATAGGCCTCTCCCAAGGATTTCTAAAACAACCGATTGGAAGCGGCCTGCATCCGACGTTTTTCTGCAACCGTGCTCAAGTCGTCCGACCACCTAGCAGGTAGGTGTCCTACGCTACGCTTGTCGGTACGTAGCCGCCATTCAAGATACTTTCTGCCCGTAAGCACCCAGGACAATTTGAAATGGCCCTTGCCGGGGATAGAACCTAGAACCTTAAAGTGGCGGACTAGCGTGGTTATACGCCACGGAGGTAGTTAAGTCTAAGACAAGAGTACTTATCAAGACAAGTCAAACCAGTCCAAGTCCGATGGGATTGCATCGTTTTCTTATTAAGTTTATCTTCTAGCTTTTAATCTATCATCAGATGAGCTCAACATGTCCCAAAGGCAACTAAAGCTGGCAGATAAAGCTAGCGTTTAGTTTGACCTATTGTAATCAATCAAATATAAGATTGTGAGCAATAAACTTAAATAAATAAATGAGCTCTACTGAAGTAGCTAAGTAGAGCTCATCTGATGATAGAGGAAGTCACGCCTAGTGAGAATCGAACTCGTGCCTTACAGACGCACAGCCCGTGCCTAAACCGCTTGGCCACTACCACTTTCTTGCTTTATATTGTCATTTAATTTACTGCACGCAAAATTTCGGTCCAAATTTATGCACGCATTTAATGAAATTGTTTTGTAAGTTTTGAAAACTTTTATATACACTAGACATGGGTAATCTCGACTCCAAGGAGTGTTTCGGCTCACTGAATCTTACTCCGCATCCGGTACCGACTCATCTTAAAGATTCCTACTCCCTTATCGGCTCTAGCTCCGAGGTCCGCTAAGTTTCGCTATTGAATCTACAGAATAAAGACGTCCTTTCTGGTACCGGTTTCAATACAGAATAATATTAACTCCCGACTCCCGATTCCTCCCGAGACGCGGTGGAGCCGAAACGCGGCTCGCGGCTCGCGGCACGCGACCAGACAGGCGCTGATTCCCTGCGGGACTAAGATAGACTCAATAACTCGCGGGAGCCGTTAACGATTATAGGGCTTCAGTACGGGTATCGGTATCCTGTTGATGAATCGGCTCATTCAAATATTCGAATCCGGAGTTATCCATGTCTAATATACACATGCATTTAAAGTTTGTATGGATTGGAATGAAATTTGGCATGTACATAGCTTATTACCAGGATTAACACAGAATACTTTTTATCCTGGTTGCTATAGTTTTACGACCGGCCGCCTTCCTAACGTCAACCCTATACTTATATACATAACCATCGGGCTTTGTCTTTATTCTGTAATTATTTCGTGTAATCAGTTTTCCAGACGCGTTGATGTCTTTTACTAGAGCGCACATAAGTTACCTACTTATGGCATGACATTATCTCTTTGGGCACACGTATCGCTCGTAAAAGTCGATCGAGAATATGAAACAAGACTTTAGCCGAAGATAGCAATATCACATTGTGATTTGTCACCAAATGCTGACAGCATGACAGAATCAGATTTTACCTTGGCATCATTTTGTAATTTTAAAGAAATTACATACATTTTTTTTCACATTGATTGAACTAGCCTCAAAGTAAGTTTAAACTTGTGTTAAGTGATACTAACTCAACGATACTATATTTTATAGTAAATACATATTTAGATAAATACCCAAGACCCAGGACAATTTGAAAAAGGCCATTTCCCAACTTGCCCTGGCTGGGGATCGAACCCAGAACCTCCAGATTGGCGGACTAGCGTGTTGACCATTACACCACGGAGGTCGTATACATTAAGGCATACTGATTTTCACAGGCCAAATATGAACTTGAAAGAAAATTATATAGTGTATCAGATTTGATCATTAGTATAGAAAACTTTTACACCCTTATATTTTCTTTAAAGTTCATATTTTGACTCGAAAACGAAATATATGCCGAAATATGACATGTCATTTCAAAATAAAAGCTAGACTACGTATGTATAGAAAAGTCTAGGGTAACAACTCTTAAGGCCGTGGAATATCCCTACTAAAGAATAAAGGCTCTATAGTACATATGTATGTAAATAGAAGGTAAATTTCAGTTAAAATCAGAATCAGGAATCAAATATTTATTAAGTAATTAGGCCTTTGCAGGCACTTTTACACGTCAAAAAGTTTGGTATACATTACGTGTAATGTTTATAAATATTTTAATTATTAATCTATGGTTATTTTAAAGAAAATCTACCCATACTATCGTTTCAGAACGACCACTGCTGACAAGAAACTCATTAAGACAATATTGGTCGCCTACTCGCCAGAAGGGCTTTGTCAAATGCCTTTCAGTTTACAAATATAATATTGTACGAGCCATATTCGCACATTTCGGCTGCACACGGCTTCCATGTAGGTCCCGTCAGCTGTTTTAACTTTAATCGAGCAGCGATCAACAAAGGCCTCGTCACACCCTACTCTACACCATGTAATGCTTATCAGCAATAAACAGTTTCAACGTGACGGGATCTTCTGTATATCATCATCGTCGACCAACATCAACTACATCCTGTCTTAATGTATGGCGTGGGCCGACAACCAAACCCTGTGCCGTACAAATATATTACCTACAATGTTTTATATTATATTTGTAACCTTTGATTGTACACAGTTCCATATATTTTCCTGACGGCAGTCTAACGACACAGTGCACCAGCCTATTCTTTCACTAGGAAATGATGTAAGGTTTCATTCCAACGCGTAATATCCCCCTTATAAAAGAACTAGCTACTTTTACAATAGATTTCCTAGTGTCTTGGTTTTACTTTGCAGTTTTGTCATCGAGTTTGTTAATCATAACTACAAAGTAATAATATAACTTGGAAATCATGAATTATGGCTTTGTATCTGTCTTCAGCTGATTATACCATAACCTTAAGCTAGCCGAGTCTTTACTTATTTATGTATTAAAACTTTATTTTCCACAATTAACAATTGTACACAATTGGCGGACTTAACGCTGAAAGCATTCTCTCCCAGTCAACCATAGGGATAAACAGATAAATTGATGTGGCGCAAAAATAAATAAATTTAGAACACAATATACAATTTAATAAACATATACATCTTATAATATATACCTTAGATTATAATATTACAGATATTTACGTATATAATATACATACAGTCCTTCACTATACTCAACTCTCTCTCTCTCTCGACTCTACTACTTACACTAATAATACTACAACTCTCGACAATCTAGGTATGTACTTATACAAAATCGTATACGATCTACCTATGTATTAACTTATATTTCCAATGGATTTTTATAAGGCTTATGTTATGACAGTTAAGTAGATATTAAAAATTAGGACTGGAGGATTAAAAATAGGTCAGAGGGGACGTTGCATGAAAATAAACAATGAATTTATTATATGTGTACTACAAGCGCTTAAGGTCTGAAAACGAATCCTGCTCAATCAAATGTTAACCCATCTAAATTTACTATGGAATCGCCCCTAACAGAGATTAAAAAATATTAAGTGGTGCCATTATTTCCGGTCTCCTAACCTAAAATCTATACCTACGTTTTAAATATTGAGTTGAAATTTTTTGAGGCAGTGCCTAACTGTGCAACTTTGCACAATCTGTCGATTGCGGTGCTAATGCTTACATGGCAGGATGTTGAGCCTTGCCGTCCGCGCTCGAGTTTTTGTGAGATGGTGGGTGCGTCCACTCGAAAACTGTGATACGCTGCCAGTGGAAACAATGGTATTAAAAATGCTTTGAAACTGATCTATGCATGCTTGAGTTATCCTGCATAGAGCAGCTATGCGGCTCTAGTATGTAACCTTTATGTCATTATGATACCTTACGAGTAGAATGATCTATCGATATCTGAGATTTAAAGTAACTAAATCAAATTCGTGCAAGCCGATGATGTCACGATTATAAAACAACTTTCACTATTGTTACACTACATGACTATATGTAAAAATATACTCATCAACTTCCTTGGCACCACCCGTGAATCAAATGGAAAACAAGGCATATTGCTTTACTTGGCCTATTACATTTCTTTTCATAAACTACAATATTAGTAAAATCACTTTGAAACGATGCTCTAATTAAGTAGTTTTGTGGGTATTTGTGAGTGTAAATAACTCGGATTACCTAATTGAATTTGTAAAATATGAATGGAACTTCGTGATCAACTTTTTCACGAGTGATTCGGTTCAAACTTAACGTATAGCACAATCCAAGTGGACCTACCCCCAGCTTTATGCGGTTGCTAATCGTCAAGTTGAGCGGCAACTGCATTTTACGTAACTGCTCCGCTTGTAGGGCGGAAGCCTACTTATGGTGATATCGGCCGGTTGCCATGTTCTTTTCCATCGACCATGCATCGAAGAAGGGCGTAGGTTCAAATTAAAAACTAAGAGATGAGACTCGGTAAAGAAAGGCGTTTATAACATTACTCCAGCAAACTGCATTACTCATGTAGGGTGTAGTGCAGTGATGTGCTAGCAGAGACACACGAACAAAGTGCCTTTCCCTTATTAAAGACAGTAAGAAAAGTGCCAATGGACACATTCTTAGTCAATAAAATATAAAACTAGGTCAATGTTAAATTACTTATTAGTCTAAGTTTAGGCTACATTGTAATATTATTAGCGTACTTGTTTATAGTAGGTGCGTTAAGAAAGGAAATAAAATGTGGGGTCATAGAACGTCATATAACCTCAAAGTCATCTAAAAGAGTCAATGTTAGTTATATTGGGAAGTTGTCTGGCAAAATATGCCAGCATTAGGCGCCCTCTTAAGCAAGGGTTTTGTGGATGTTATTTCCCGCGATAAAAACACATGCAGTGCAAAATATGAAGTACCTAATTTGCAGTGACGACATGACGACTTCATACAGACTATCATGGAAGGAAAGATAGAAGGGAAAAGAGAATCAGGAAGACCGAGGCATAGCTACGTGAAACAAATAAAGGAAAAAGTGAATGTCGTGTCGTACAGCGAAGTAAAACATCTGGCAGATAAGAGAGACAAATGAAAGAGAATTCATACTCCACCTACAAGAGCATAGCTCTTAAATATAGATAGATAGTTTGCAGTGTCATACTCCACCTACAAGAGCATAGCTCTTAAATATAGATAGATAGTTTGCAGTGTCTTACTCCACCTACAAGAGCATAGCTCTTAAATATAGATAGATAGTTTGCAGTGTCTTACTCCACCTACAAGAGCATAGCTCTTAAATATAGATAGATAGTTTGCAGTGTCTTACTCCACCTACAAGAGCATAGCTCTTAAATATAGATAGATAGTTTGCAGTGTCATAGTATTCGTCCACAATGGAGTTCTACTTCTACTCCTCTGTATTTTGTACTAGAACACACACAACAGGCGTAGGCGTCGATGTGATGTAGGTTCGTATTAATACGTCTTACATAAATAGAGCAGCAGCGATTGTGACTTCAAACGGTCTCGTTACAAGCAATAAAACTTGTCTATGCCCCAAGGTCTCTGTAATGTGCGGATTAATGGCCGTTTTTTGTGAACACCCTAAATTGCTTTAAATGTGTCAAGTCACCTTTGTGTAATAATTAAAATGTGCGCCAACTTTTGGGAAATGTAAATCTGTTTAGATAAATTTACGTGTTTATCTATATATGCGCTATATACATAGGTATTATTGGTAGATTCGTATAGTATCGTTGAGTTAGTAACCGATAACACAAGTGTAAACTTGTAATTTACTAAAAATGTGATTTGTCCCTATGAGAGCCCTATTTATTTATTATTTAGACTAAAATCTTGTAGTACTTACTTACTTACATATAGATTTTTAAGCCAAAACTGATTCATTGAAACCAATGAGGCTTTATCTTTAATCGTCTATTTATAAAAAAAAACTTTATTGTACATCAGCGATAGTTACACAAAATAAAATAACAAAGGTTTATTTGTAAAAACTGCACAAACGAATGCTTTAGACTCTCACCAAAGCATTTATTTGTGCAGTTTTTACAAATAAATAATTTGTCCATCTATCTATCAAAGCAGCCCATCTTAAAAGACACCGGGAACGTACTAAGATAAAGAGACAAGCATAAACCTTTCGCAAGGACTTTACTGTTCCCATCCACGTAAGTATGTACTCGTAGGCACAGTATGAGTCGAACGGATCTCAACATCAATACTTAAACACAGATCAAATCGGACCAAGCATGAGATCGCTAAGCATTTCTTTTCGCAGTTTATATTTGTGTTATTGCTTTTTTATGTTAGATTAAAAAAAAATCAGTAGCCCAATAATGACTTATTCAAAAAAGCGGCCAAGTGCGAGTTGGACTCGCCCACGAAGGGTTCCGTAGCAGAAAGTTAATAATATAAAAGTTCTAAAGGTAAATTGCGGTTTACGATGACGTATTAAAAAAAACTACTTACTAGATCTCGTTCAAATCAATTTTCGGTGGATGTTTGCATGGTAATGTACATCATATATTTTTTTTACTTATTTTAGAAGTTACAGGGACACACACACACACATTTTACCACTTTGGAAGTGTCTCTCGCGCAAACTATTCAGTTTAGAAAAAAATTATATTAGAAACCTTAATATTATTTTTGAAGGCCTATTCATAGATCCCACACGTAGGGGTTAGACGAAAAAAGTTTTTGAGTTTTAGTTCTAAGTATGGGGAAGCCCCAAAATTTTTTCTATTTTTGTATGAAAATTTTAATGCGTTTTACAGAATACATCTACTTACCAAGTTTCAACAGTATAGTTCTTATAGTTTCGGAAAAAAGTGGCTGTGACATACGGACGGACAGACAGACAGACAGACATGACGAATCCATAAAGGTTCCGTTTTTGCCATTTGGCTACGTAATCCTAAAAATCAGTTTAAAATAAAGGGCTCCAGTTTTTGTAGTACTTAAAGAACCTTAGTTGTAAATAAGCCTTTCGAAACTGATGTAGGGCGCGCGTTCGTTCGTAAACATGTAAATTACCGCGATTAGAGCTAAACTCTGAGGCCCGCGTTACGCAACCACAAAGACGGACTGCCATGACTCCTCATATTCATATGGGTACGGTAAACAGCTCATCAGCATAAATTCATTGCAATTTCGCTTTTATTACCGCTATAAAGCGCTTGAAGGGTAGCTTAACCTGCTGTAGAAGATGAAGATCAGATGTCGTTGACTTTGCAACCAATGAAATGCAGAGCCGCAAAGGAATGTTTCTCATTTTTTTTTAAACTTTATTGCACAAAGCTATTGTACAAGTGATGGACCTAATTCCATATGGCATTCTCTACCGGTCAACCATAAGACCAAGCAGAAAATATGTATGGCTGGCATTTTTGTACCGAACAGTCAATTAAAAAATATAGGTATTATTTATTTATTCATTAATTTCATACAGTTCACAGTTATTCACCAATGCATCTGTATGATGGTCAGGAAATTCAATAAGTTTACGGAGTAAATTGCCATATAGGGTTTGTTTGCTATTTATATGAGAGATTTTTTAACTTTGTAATTTTTTACAAGCCATGGCTAAATTTTCTAAAAAAAACCTTCCGAATCTAGTCTATTTTTTTTTCTTTAACCTATATTGTCCCACAGCTGGGAAAAGGTCTCCCCCTTTCTTTCCAGGACTCTCTATTTAATGCCAGTTCCATACGTTATTTCGGATGTCGTCACTCCATTATAATTAACAAAATTGTTTTAGGTGGTAAATTGATCATGTTAGTATATACATTTAAGGTATTGGTGTACTGTAGCAATGTTTCCACGGGAAAAGTTGTTCATATTGACGGACTGTAGTATGACGTCTGAACATTACAGTACATCCGGTGACGGTTCTCACTCACTGGTGGGCAAATGCTTCATCCACAATAGTTGCAGTAAGCGCAACAACAATGGATTGAGCGTGACCGAGTCAAAATCCAATTAAAATCGTTCGACGTGACTGACGAATAAGCAATATCGTTTATAACGTGGTACCTACGCTTCAAGTATATAATGCCACTACAATTTGAGCAGAACGACAATACAACGGTACAGTACATATCGGTACCTATGTACAGTTTTCAAGCACCAAACGGCCGGATCGCCGATTTCAAGTAAACTTTCGGCCTAAGACCCGAACCAGCCGCTTCGGTGACTGATGGTTAAACGATTTCCTATATAGCTAGTATAAATAGCATGAAATTTTAATATCGATTGAGTTGTTCCTTCATAACTCAATTCGTCAATACCAAAGAAAACTACTTTCATCTGACAGAACATTTTCTACGGAAATGAGGCAACCCTTCAAGTAGGTATCTATAATGTACATTTATTTGTCTTCGTATTTTAGAAATCTTCTATACAGAGTGACTTTTTAACCACCAGCCGATTTTTTTCCATCATCATCAACAGCTCTATCCGAGCAAGTTCAGTCCATGATACTGAACTATTTGCTGTAAAAACAATTAACGAAAATAAAATGTATCCGTCCCATACAAATGAGGGCTCAGGCAAACGGATTTTATACGAGAGGACAATTTTTTTTATCGATATTATTTGTTTTATGGAAAGTAGTTCAGTATCATGGACTGAACTTGCTTCAAAAATTTGGTTGGTTGTTAAAAAGTCACGCTGTATAGATGTACCTATAGATAGATACATGTGTATTGTGCAGTCTTTATTAAGAAATTCGGACATATATATGTAATATAGATCAAACGTCCTTTTCTACGAAGTCTCGATCTGTGCCCCTCTTTATTTTTAAATACTATTGTAAAGCTGCTGGAACAATCAGAGCTCCACATCGTCATCAAGCCGGCGTCCTTGTTATAGATACATACATAGAGCAGTAATCGGCCGACAGCGTTACGCCCAATCCTTCTTCCTGCATCGGAAGACATTGACATTTATAAACGGTCACTGAATTGTCGCAGGCGGATGGCCAAGATATAAAATAAAAATAATAACATTACAGAATATTCGCCAAAACATCCCTGCCGAAGCAACACACTCGCGGCAATTTCCATTTTCCACACCGCATGAAATCTGTTTACCATGACAGTTCTGATAGAGGAACACGAAGAGGTGCATTCTTCATGCATGTAGCTCTAATAAATTAATCTCTCCTCTATATCTAACGAAAAAAAATGAATGACCCATCTCATTATGGGCAGGGCAGTTTTATCTAAATCTTAATAATAAAACACGATGTATCCTTCTCTACTGCCGTCATTCTTGAGCAGATACATCGCGGTCGCAAGCGTGCGAAAGAGACAGCTACCCAAAGGCCGTGCACCCAAATCTGTTTAACTTTTTAAATCGACAAAGTTCACGCATGCTATGCATTCGCTTAGCGTCCTTGGCCGGCCGTCGGTCGTCCCTTCGAAAATGATGCAGTTGCGGACGACTATAATGTCGTCTTCATTCATTAGTACTTGCATTGAAGCCGTTATGATGTACTTATTTATACATCTGAGTTGAGAAACCAATATAGGCCATGAATTTCTCAAGTAATGATTCCATTAAGGTACGTACATACTTATCTAAATAAAAGTGCAAAAACTACAATTACTATATTGCAAATTATAACTTTTAGGTTTAAAAATGTTTCTCTGAAAAACTTAATTTTATTTTTTTCAATCGACCAAAATTTGAGTTTCAAAAATAAGTTCCTGTACTCGCAAGAAGATCCAGCACAAATGACCTCATAATGAATAACAAGTAACCACTGGCGCAAAAATAACGCGTGCTTCTCATTCAACGCCATTTCTATCGACTGTTTCTCATATTACACTCTCGAATATCGTACAAAATAAGCGAGAGTGGAGTACATTCCGCGGTAAGTTGCTCAGTAATAGGACACCATTGAACTCGAGTGGGCAGGATCGGATATTAGCGTTCATAATTAACGTTAGAGTAACAATACGGTACCACCGCGTAGTCGCCTTGATCTCGTTTCGACGCGTTTCTACCGTCCACCTGTGGGTAAAAATCGAGGCTTACTTGTTCGATAGCCTAGAACAACAAAACAACTGGCTAAGCCGCTTAATTAAAGGTCTAACAAAATATACTTAAGCTATTTCATATTCCCACTTTACCCAAAAGAAAACTTTTCCAGAAGTAGAGACGAGAAAGCTTTCTTCTCTCAAATAGATACTATATATAGATTTCACACGACTTCCCACCTAAGAGCTATTACGAGTGTAACTAGAGAAGACATAATTATAACTGTTTTGTCCTGTTCAATCCGCTAGTTTCCAACAAGTCAAATCAGACACTTTTTTCTAAACGTCAAAACAAACATTTCTATGAGATTTGTATGAAATATCGGACTATGGCGTCATAGTTTCTTGGAGTCAAATAATATCTGTTTTTCTGCATTAATAAATGTAAATTCACATTCAAAATGGATGTGATCAATGACAAATGACATTATTTTGTGACGTTCTATTCCCTTAACAATACCACATAATTTATTTTTTACCCAGGAAACTACCCAATTGTAGATATCTCCATAAACTTCACCTAGTCGTTTGCTAGCTCATACGCCTAGTATTTTCGACAGTATATAAGTAAAAACCATACGAAAACATAGTAAACATAATTAAAAAGAATAATTAAAAACGAATAAATAAAAACAAACTTATATAAATAACTTTCCATCAGTAGTTAACCAGATTTCATTGTTTGAAAATTAAATAGGTACGTATGAAAAATTCACGCCGCCATATATTCAAAAATAGAACAGGGGCCAATGTTTGAAAAAGCTGGTTTATATACTCTATGTCAATGCTTCCCGCCCGTTTTCCTGCTGTCGTGCTTCTTTGCTTCTAAGTATATTCTCTTAAATGGATATAAGTAGGTATCTGGTATAAAATAAACCGGCCAAGTGCGAGTTAAACTCGCGTGGAGAGGGATCCGTACAATTAATTGAATTCTTATAGGTTTTCCTGTAATCTACCAAGCAATGAAATATATTTTGTACTTTTTTTCAAAATTTTAGGCTCAGTAGTTTCGGAGATCAGGGGGGGAGTGGTCAATTTTCGTCTTCTTTCGTGAATAAAATCAAAACTATTTAGGTTACAATAATAACAAAAATATATTTGAGATCCTCATAACGAGCCCTTTTATTTGACATATGACACAGTAAGGTTTGCAAAACTTTTTTTTTTATTTCCTATTTTGTCCCCCGAAAATGACCCTAAATTTAAAAAAAAAATATTTACTTTGCACATATGTGTTTGGGATATAGGATTACAACATTCTACCAAATTTCACCTGATTCGGTCCAGTAGATTCGGTGCAAATTGGCTGTGACAGACGGACGGACAGACAGACGCATGAGTGATCCTATAAGGGTTCCGTTTTTTAATTTTTGTACGGAACCCTAAAAAGAGTAGTTAACTATTAATATTCAACTATCCAGCAAAAAAAATTTTGTTAATTTATTTGATAGTGCCCGTCTTAATAGTATTTTCTATTTTATCCGGCAATAAGCGGCAATCGTACTTGGGTAATTTCTCTGAATATTTGCGATAGAAATGAGTTTCGTCACGGTTCCCGCGTCTCTTGCGGGGCTGATCAGCGCGACAGATAATTATAAAGTCAGATTAGTTGAGGTACCTATTAACGGACACTGGAGCTGCGGTTGCGTTAATTTTATATAATTTTGTCGTAAGTGCAGTATGTCAGTCAAGAAATGCGGTTTCTTCACTCGAGGAATTGTTTATTTAAATTATTCGTGTGACAATATTTTGAAGCTTTGTTTTGTTTTTCGTGTGTGTAAGTGGCCAATCCTGGTGGCAGATTTTTCAAGCTGCCTAAAGGAATCTGATATACAGCTTGACGACTGCCATACAATGACAGCCGGGACCAACGGCTTTTACGTGCCTTCCGAAGCACGGAGGAGCTCTAGAAATTTTTGTACTGTCGAGAAAATTTTGAAGCTGTAAACTTAGTACGAGAAAATATAGCAAGCCAAATAACGACTAGTTGTTTACCACATGCGATTTTTATATAAAACATAATAACATCGTGCTTTTTTATAACCTCGCTAATCTATTTATATTTACGAGCTATGCTCTTGTCGGCGTGGAGTATGAATTCTCTTTAATTTGTCTCTCGTATCTGCCTCGCTAGTCAGCGAAAATAGAGATGTGGACTAGGTCCGAAAAATATTATTGAGTTAGTAAGTATTCCAAAAATAAGGGACCCATATTTTTCGGTTTATCAAACTAGTAAAAATTCACAAAGATACAGCGAAGTTCCTTAGTAAAGGGTGATTACCTGCCGTAACCGTCTATTGAAAGTCGTTCTAGATCGTGACGTGCTATTATCATAACCATAAAACGGCCCCACAAAATTTATATAAAATGAATATCGCATGACGAAGCGTCAACTGTCGACCAATATCTGTTATGACGCAGCGTCATTCAGCAGCCACCGATTGGCCCACCTATTGGCGTGATGTGACGTCAGTAACGGTATAAACGGAAAAAGAGTTGTATAGTTTGTAGAAACCGCCCACTTTATTGTACTATTGATGGGGTAATTTTTCTTTTTCATTACGCTTCTCAAGTATTATAATTACCTGCTGCTAGTAATTCGTATACGCGCTTAGTTTTACAGGTATCCAAAGGCTACTTACTCCTTAGTTTTAAGTACGTCAACAACTTTTATGAAATCGAAATAAAAAAATTACATTTATCAAGTGATACAAGAATCCAAAAATAAATTAATGATTTCGACTTTTGACTATGACTACGGTAACCCTTATCACAATGACCGTATGCCTGTCTGTCTCCTACTTGAAGTAAGAAGAATGTCTGTGCAAAAATATGAAACCCTTCTTATTGCTCATACGTTACATAAGGAGCTCCTAAGCAAAATTTCATATGTCTAAACCAACCGGTTTGAACACGCTGTCTGTCAGTCAATGTTAAGATCTTTATTAAGTAGGCAACATTTTCATAATTCTCGCTAATTAAATTGATTAATATCGAGATCTCATATCCGATTGGCCAATGGCAATAGATAACATAGCGTGCAATAGATGGAGCGGGAAGCCGAACGACGGATATCAAAAATAACAAAAAGGTTTATCTTTTTATGACAGCCTTGCCGAATCGGATTAATTGCACGCGACTGTATCTACCCACTAACATGTTATAAACAACGAAGGAAGTGAATGTGGCCATGATTCGACGTTAAATGCATTAAATGTTGGTGTCGTGCTGGACTTGCGCCAGAGACTCGGGGAAATGATCAACAAATAAATATTATAATATAATTAATAACAAGTGCATATTAGTGGCCATCGTAGTCTGAAAAAGCGGCTAAGTGCGATTCGGACTCGCCAATCAAGGGTTCCGTAGTAGCAAGTAACATTTTACGATTTATGACGTATTAAAAAAAACTACTTACTAGATCTCGTTCAAAACAATTTTCGGTGGAAGTTTGCATAGTAATGTACGAGTACATCATATATTTTTTTTAGTTTTATTTTAGAAGTTACAGGGGGGAGGACACACATTTTAGCACTTTGGAAGTGTCTCTCGCGCAAACTATTCAGTTTAGAAAAACATTATATTAGAAATCTTAATATCATTTTTGAAGACCTATCTATAGATACACAATACGTGTGGTGTATCTATGGATAGGTCTTCAAAAATGATATTGAGGATACTAATATAATTTTTTTCTTAAAATTATGGTTTGATTAAAAAAAATTGAGTTTCAGTTCTAAGTATGGGGAACCCCCAAAATTTATTGGTTTTTTTTTCTTTTTTTGTGTGAAAATCTTAATGCGGTTTACGGAATACATCTACTTACCAAGTTTCAACAGTATAGTTCTTATAGTTTCGGAAAAAAGTGGCTGTGACATATGGCACACAGACAGACAGACATGACGAATCCATAAGGGTTCCGTTTTTTACCATTTGGCTTTAGGGTACCGTAGCCAAGCGTTTAGCTTTACCACGTACATCTGCCAAAAGTGGCCGTTTTTCGCAAATTTGCGTAGTAAAGCTTAACGTTCTCACTTTAAACTGTAAACAGTACTTCATAAAATACTTTGAAGGGTTGGTTATCTAGGACTTGGTAGTAGCAAAATTTTAAATGATGTCTCCGTTTTCTTTGAAATGATTTATTTAAAAAGGGGGTAGCACTGGACCCCGGAAAATTTAGGTACGGCCTTAATAACAGCCGATTAGTAACAAGCTTATACAAGCGCTGAAGTGCTTTTACATACGTAAGTAGGTATATTGTAGTTTCATATTGACCGCTTTACTGTATTTCTTAACAACTGTACTCCTCATAAATATACTAATTTGCGGTCTTTATGGTTACATCTGTACATGTGTTTTTTTATGCACATAATCACATGCTTAATAAGCATTGAAGAACGCGGCCGGCTCTGAGAAGCGCGTGTATCTTTTTACTAATAAAATACGTAGAGTACCTAGTAAAATATCTCTTTATGCACTTGAACATTAAACAGGTCTTTATACCCCGTTTGCTTATTTTTTATCTCTAGTCTATCCTATCCCATATTACGCACGCGTAGCGAGTGTGAACACCACTTTTAGGCCCGGTTGTATGTTCTCAGTTTTTTTATATGATTTCACCTAAAACCATTCAAGTTTATGAAGACTCAACAAAAAATCTTGGTACTATTTTCAAGCGAAATAATAAATCCAAAAACATGAACATAAAAGAAATAGGTACACAATGTTTGTTTACTAAATAGCGCATATCGGTTACAATATAACCATTTAAGGAAGTCATAACATAAAAATTACCAGTTCGCTTACAATTAAAAACAAGTTTTAATATTTAGGTAACACATTTATATAATTCAGGCCAGTGGGAGACCGTCGGCACCCGTCGGTCAACCAGTTTGTTGTGTCCTACCTATGCAATGATGTTTTAATTTCTGTAGATAGGGCATTGCATCAAAAATTATAGGTAAATTTATTGACAGTAAACTCGTGATCCCGATTTGACTCGGTTTTGAAAATACTGGAGGTGTGAAACACTCATTCTTTTACAAAATAATAGACTGAAAATCTAGTAATATAAATTGAAAATCTTTTTTTGGAGCATAAAATACAACAAATGGCATTGAATATAAAAGAAATACAAAATATGGTACCAATATGTTTACTCTCAGCATTATGTATATGGCTTTCTGAGTCCAAGAATTCGGTTTTTAGAGGAATTTCACTCGCCTTTCTCGCTCATTCTATCTGCAGGAGCACGACCCTCTCTGTACTACCAGAGCTATATATTAGCCAGAGCAGTCAGAGAATTTGGCCTACACTCTCAACGCTGGCCAGATGGGTTGGAGAGATCTCATTGATGTTTATAAGCTTTGTTGTGCTTGTGCTTCCTAAGTCGCCTTCTACGACATCCACGGGAAGACTTGGAGTGGTCCTATTCTACTCTGCCGGGAACCACACGCCACACGCAATTTTATAACATATTCATTATTATATAAAAACAAAAAGATTGTTTAGTTTTTCATCCTGACCTAATCGGGAATCGAAATTTTAGCCATCATTCCGCCATCATAATACGAAATATGCACTCGAGACGTTTTAACTCCTAGTGTTACATCTACGGGCGTCTAAATCACAGGTCCTAGGTTTACTAAGCTTTGAGGTAAAATGTCGCTGTTAACTGATAGGTGATCTCAGCATGCTGATCTGAGGATGCAACCAGGAACGCGATTAGACGAAGAAGATGTTGTGAAGCGCTCGATAGGTCAGCAGTGCGTTTCTTTGTTAAGGTTACGATATGATCGAAGAGGTTATGTTATTAATTTCGTGTGGTGCGCGATTTACGCTTAATCTTTTTATTCTATTAAGTTTTCATTAAGCTTTGATTTTAACCTTCAGGCCGCTTATCACGTCTTTATTTCTAATGGCAGACAGAGCATATCGGATCTTGCGGCTCTAAGCAGACATAGCCCAGGCCACAAGACCCACTTTCAGCGTGATGATGGGCGAAGGAAGATGGAAAACGGAATTAAAATAATGATGGGTTGCTAGCCGCATCGCCTATTGATATGATTCGCATTTTTGGCTATTCCCTCGATCGGCTTCTAATATCTGTGCTGGAAGCGAAACAGCTGGTACCTTCTAAGTTTTTTCTTTTCTCCCAACCAGCATAGAAGATGCAGGATGGAAGCAGGCCGCTCGAAAAATACAAATACAGATAAATACACATTTTATAAAGAAATGAATAAACTTTCATTGTTGTATCTCAGCGTGGATGTGGCTCCACAGTAGCATGACAAACGCTAAACAATAATTATGTTAGCGGTCGCATTCCCTGGGAGTGCCGCACGCAATCGGTTTCTACTCAACTATTTGATAACAAACTCAGAGCACGCATATTTAAATAATCGGGCTTTTTATTCTCTTCGCGGGGTCTTGGGTGACCTCAATAGTCACCCAAGACCCCGCGAAGAGAATAACGTTCGTAACATTTTTGGAGAACAAACGTCGGAAAGCGAACACCGGGCTCCGAGCAGAACAGCTAAGAGTGCAACCAGGGACGACCGCAGATGAGCACAAATCACGATATTAGATTAAACAGAAAGTAAAGGAACGTTATTCTCTTCGCGGGGTCTTGGGTGACCTCAATGGTCACCCAAGACCCCGCGAAGAGAATAACGTTCGTAACATTTTTGGAGAACAAACGTCGGAAAGCGAACACCGGGCTCCGAGCAGAACAGCTAAGAGTGCAACCAGGGACGACCGCTGATGAGCACAAATCACGATATTAGGCCGGTTTATGCTATTTACCGAGAAACTTGATGGCTCAGCGAGTTTACGATGTATACAAAAATCAGTAGACGTGATATTCATCGATTAACGTGGATTGGCGATCTAGAATTTTTTTAAACCTAACCGGGAATTGAAACTTTCGAAAATTTTCGCCACCAATTGCTCCACACTTCCAGATAATGTGCATTAAAGACATTTGTACTGCTGGTGTAACATCTACAGGCTTCTGTTTCACAGATCCAAGGTTTACAAAGGTATGAGGCAAAACGTCGCTGTCTTCTGATAATTGATCTCTTATAATTCGTACGCGTTGTTAACGCTTACGCATGTATACAAAAAGCAGTAGACGTAGAATTAACGTGGATAGGTCACAATAGATCATAAATGTCTCCCTTCTATTCTCTGGCCAACTTTTTGACCAAGTATTATAACGATATAGTATGGATAAACATTTTAAATAGGAGATATTACCTTTCGAATAGTTAAATATATACCTAATCGAACCTACTCGTTATTGCACACACCTTTAAAAAAATTTATACAGCCTTATCGCTACGCAATTTCATTCAAGCAACCTCACTCAAGAAATTAAGGCATTAGGTTATTAGATCTGACGGCCGATCGTAAAACCCGTGGTAAAACTATAGCCGAATCGTTAAAACTGTTCCTAACTGATCCTTCATCATCATCTCATCATCCGAGCGTATTCCCGGTTGCATCGTCAGCGGTTACGCTTCAGAGCCCGGGGTCCGCTACATACCTAGGTGATTTAACGAGGTTACTGGTTTTTACACAGAGCGACTGCCGTCTGACCTCCGCAACCCAAAAGGTAGACCAGAACCAATCCTAGGATAGGTACACACGCTAGATGGCGTTTGGGACCATCAGCTTTACGTGCCTTCCGAAGCACGGAATCATGTTTCTTTTCGGATAATCAGGTGATTCAAGCCTGCAATATCCTAACCAGACTGAAAATAACTTTTTCACAAAGTATGCTTCCCAGTATGATTTGAACCCATGACCTCCGGATCACAAGGCAAACGCCTTGACCACTGGACCGCGGAGGCAGTCCTTCTTCTTTATTTCGCATGGTCTTCGGCATCTTTGGGTGAACATGACATGCATATGACATTTAAAGAAGAAAAAATGGGAAAGCGCACCCCGAGCTCCGAAGCAGCACAGCTGAGGATGCAACCGGGAACGCGCTAAGATGAAGACGAAAGCTAATAGATAAAATTTTCTACCAACCTCAATATACGCACGTAAAATCACAACAACGATGCTTCGTTTCGTCACGAAGGTCGGACAAACAAACAAGTACCTAACACACATCTTCGGGTATTTATACATTAGAGATATGCTAAATTAATTTCAATGTCCTCAAGAAAAGGACATCACAGACACTACTAAATATCACACTTTAAACTATTGACCAAATTATTAAAAAAAATAACACCCGACTCAAAAATGTTCTTGGGTCACATAGAAAACCTAAAAAAGCTTACTCAAAATCGTTGATATATCGAGGGAGTTACGATCGCAAAGCTGATATAGACACACATACCTCGGACTTATAACACTCTTCTTTTTGAGTCGAGGATAAAAAATATGAAGTTTTAAAACAGAATATTCAATTGCAACGTAACTGGGCCACACCATCAATGAGACATTTGCGATTTGCACGCTCATGCGCTGTACTTGACAAGTTATTCTTAAAACTTCACAGCTTTTATAGAAGTTGTCTATATTTAGAGCTACCTAAACTAGCACCTGTATGCGGAGCGGTGACTAAATCAATCAAGTAAATATTTTCCCACTATTGCTTAACGTCTGTCGTAAATCTTTGTTGATAAACTTTACTTAGTTTTATTACCTTTACTTTCTGTTTAATGCATTGAAACATGGTTCCTGCGGAGTTTTAAGTTAAACGACAAGCCACTTAAGAAATACGAAAAGTGGTCTGTTCCGTAGGTCTGATTAAAACTCGAAGTTGTGTAAGATTTTGAGTTATTTTTGTTCAAGGCAACAGTTAAAAGGAGACCTGCGCGAGATCAAGAAAACGAGATTTTAAGGGGCAGTTTACTTTACTTTAGTGGTGCGTTGACATGACGTGGGACTGACCTGTTTCTGACGGAAGCTCTGGCGGAGAGGGTGAGATTCCTCTGGGGCAGCCTAGGCGCCGGCGAGGGCGTGGGCGGCGGCGCGGGCGGGGAAGTGCGGGGCAGGCGGCCGCCCGCCGCCGCCGCGCCCGCAGCCAGAAGCACCACCAACCACCACCTGGACATCACGAAGCACGGTACGCACGAGACAAGACGCGCGAGACACGCTCCAAAACGTACTGTCACGATTGCAATGGGCCGACTCACGGCGCAGTATGTTCTCAGCGACGTTCACTTTTGTTGTGGCGGCATCGCCGGTGGTGGGCGCCTGCCCCACTCCGATGAAAGTGGGCTTTCACTGGAGCTCGGCCCGCGCCGGCTACTCCGCTCGGGCCCTTGTCAACACCCAGTGTCCTCGTCTTATATCAACGTGGATTTGGTTCACTTGATGTAATGCTGTGTGTTTATGATGGATGACGTGCACGTAAACTGTACGAGTGAAATATTTCAACAGATTCGAGTGCTGGGGTCAAGAGGCTAAGATTATGCGAAAAAGTAATTCTTGATATTTTACACTACAAAAGATTTACACGGAGTGGAAAATAAGTATGGGAGCCCTAACATCAAAGCCTAGCAATAAATAGGGCTTTTACCCTTTCTTTATAGTCAGAAATAGATTAAGCTAACTATAATAAAAAGAATTTGAAAATATTAAAAAATTAAGGAAACAATGCCTATGTACTTATATCAGCGTATTCCCGGTTGCATCCTTAGCGGTAACGCTCCAGAGCCCGGAGTCCGCTACTTAAACCTAGGTGATGTGACGGGTTACTGGTTTTTACATAGAGCGACTGCCGTCTGACCTTTGCAACCCAAAGGGTAGACCAGAACTAATCCTAGGATAGGTTTAAACAAACGCTAAATGCCGTTGGGGACCCACGGTTTTACGTGCCTTCCGAAGCACGGAATCAACTTTCTTTTTGGATAATCAGTTGACCCAAGCCTGCAATATCCTAACCAGACTGGAAACAACTTTTCACAAAGTATGCTTCCCTCCCAGTGGGATCTGAACCCACGACCTACCGGATCACAACGCCGTCCCAGGAATATATAGGAGTAGTATTATGCTGGTTTCAGATATTAAATTACTTCGGATTATCCGTTAGTTTACTTTAATCTTCTTTTTCATCTTAACGCGTTCCCAGTTACATCCTCAGCTGTGTTGCTTCGGAGCCCGGGGTGCGCTTTACCGATTTGTTTTCTCCAAATAACATTCACGTCAATGGTCACCCAAGGATGCCAAAGACCTTGCGAAGTGGAAATTGCCGGAACAGTTAAAATAATTTGCCACCGGGCGTTGGCCGACGTTAACCCTCCTTGGAAATGCAATTGGGTATTTTACTGGGTCAAAAATAAATTATTTGATCCTGTTATAGAGTAAAACGTCACAAAATAATGCCACTTGTCATTGATCACATCCACTTTGAACGTGATTTTAGATTTATTGATACATAAAAACGGATATTAAGAGCGCTATTTGACTCCAAGGAACTATGACGTCAAAGTCCGATATTTCATACAAATCCTACAGAAAATGTTTGTTTTTGAAGAAAAAAGTATCTGATTGGACTTGTTGTAAACTAGCGTATTGTAGCACGAGGTGTTTGTGCGACACCTCTCACGACATCCACAGGAAGAGATGGAGTGGTCCTATTTTAACCCGGAATCACACGTTAGATTAGGTACTTTAATATCAATTTAGAATTATCATAGGTACCACAAATATTCATCAGCAACACATTTCCTCAAAAGTACTAAAGTATATACGCAACATGCTTCGTCAAAATTCGTTAGTTTCGTTTTTGCGAATGCGGTGCCACATTCAGTCGATGGACCACCTTATGTCATATCCGGGTTTCCCTACGTCAAGTACCATAGAGGACCAACGACAGAGGGATCGTGGCCACATACTGGTCAAAGATGATTTGAAATTGAAGCTACTCGTACAGTGAAACCATTTCGACTCTACAACAAGAAGTTTCGTTTAGGGATATTTTATTTTTAAAATAAGTACAGATTGTAGTGTGTGCCCTTGTTCTGATTATTGTCCTACTTACACCGTAGAACACCTAGATTACTCATCCTAGATCTAGATAAACATACCTTATGACGAATTGTGCTCTATTTTCAATATGTATATAAACCCTGTTAACCAACAATAAAGAACAGTTACCAACGAACCTACTCCGAGTGTGTTTGATGTACTACACCCCTTCGCGCAACATCACATGGCGACCCTGCCAGTGCTATTATCACGTCTTTATCCCTAACGGGATAGATAGAGCCTAGGACTGTGAGACCCAAAGGTGCTTAGCGTGATGCGAGCGTACAGATAACAAATCGAAAAAGTGAAGGGTTACTTACTAGTCTATTAACATGATTCATTTTCTTGACTATTCCCTTGATCGGCTTTTACTATCTGCGAAGCAGCTGGTACATTCTAAGTTTTTTATTTTCTTCTAGACCAACATGGTTAAATAGCAATTTTCGTTGAATCGCATGTGTACAAATTATAATAATATATGTAATGAAATTGATATATTTAGTGCATCGGCTAATATGATTAAAACATTCTTTTATGATTAATTTTTTTTTTACATAAGCATGTAATTCCCAATTTAATGTTTAATTATTTATGTAACATTTTATTTAATATAATTTAAAACTTTATTTAATTTTGCAATGTAATTTAATTTATGACATAAATAATTTTATAATTAACTGTAATGTAATGTAATTTTCAATTTAAAACGACTGAGAGCAGTTTATCAAATGTGCATGCTGTGTTCGCTCCAAGTAGTTCTGTGTTGTTCAGCCAGTTAGTTCTGTGTTGTTCAGCCAGTTAGCGAACAAATAAATAAAAAAAAAACATTTGTAACATTTAGGCATCGCCCCAATCTCAAATTGTTTAAAACGTTTTATATTGGATTCGTTTACGGATACGGATATACTTATATGTTCTCCAGCTCCATAACATCCCTGCATCCAAATATGGTCAGGCATTTCAAAGTAAGGGCGGAATAAACAAACTAATACACATACATATCTACATTACACATCCTGAAAACTTTGCACCCCTTTTTGGGGCAGTCGTGTACAAATCTTCCTGAGTTTGTAGTTCACAGATTACATAGATATTTTCATTGACTTTACTTACTCTTCGTAATGACACCAACTATTTGACATTTCAAAGCCGCTAGTTGGCGCTGTCATCGCGCAAAGTCTATTCACTCACTAGTAAAATAATAATATTTTTTTTCTATGCTTAACAGTCACGTCACTAGTGTATAGGTTTCCTCGGGTTTTATTACTAATGTAATTGGCTAATGCCAATTTCACTATTTGCCTAGTTATTGGCTTAGGCCTGAAATGTCCGTTTTCCTAAAATGTATTCATATATCCATAATGTCTACACGTCTTTTGCATAATGTCAACTTTCTAAAATGTCAGCTTCTTACAACGTCTGGCTTTGGTCTGTCTCCAAGAATGATAGTTTTCATATAATGTTCACTTTTCAGAAAGTGCTTTTTCCCGAAATGTTTGCAAACTAAAAATATCCGCCTTCTTACAGTTTTTCCATCCCAGAAAAGTCTTTTTCCCAAAATGTCAGCAAACATTTAATTAAACTAGCAATTAAGCCTTTTATATTTAGAACACTGATTTCAATATAAAGCAGACATTACGGGAAAACAAACACAATAACACGATAGTCTTTATAGCCACAGCAAGTGGATGAATAGTTTGTGAACTATTCATCCACTTGCTGTTGATTCTTTAGTTTGTAAACTTTAAAACATTTGAAAACATTGAATAAAAAGCAGCCCATCACCAGTCTTCTCTCCCAGGGTTGTCGTAAGAGGCGACTAAGGGCGGTAGAGGCAACAGAACGGCCAGCAACGTCCTCCGTGCCAAAACTATGTCTACGATCATCAACCAACCTCAGTTTGGTGATATTAGGCAAATGTAGTAGTTTGTAGCTTTTGCACTAAACCTTCAGTAAGTTGAATAAAAAAAAATGCTGTTAAAATACACTTCTCGCACAAACGCTTTCCCGCAACCAGCCGCTTGCGTGCGTCAGACGGGTCGTAAAACCACCACCGAATCGTTTGAATAGTTCCTAATTTCTCTTTACTATACTTATCCTTGGAGAAATACAAGCCAAAAAGCGGACCCGGACTCAGAAGCAGCACAGATAATGAAGCAATCGGGTCGAGGAGGGTTATACAACCGAATAAATACTAATACACTTACAGAAGTCTCATTCAGCAAAGAAATTCAAAGAAATATCTAGGTACTCAATGTTGTTAGTGATACGGTTTAATTTAGCTCACGTCAAAACTCAGCAACTTTTTGTTTATATACCTAAACATCCATTGCAAGCCAATTTCATCCTTATGACTCTAGACAAACGATTAGTATAACTGAATTTACCACCCAGAGGGGCCGCCTGCACGCATAGTAATAATGTAGGTACATTTTCGATACCTAAACGGGGAGTGACACAGGCCTGGTTATACATATACATGAGACCTCTCCGGAAGAACGGTCTTATTCGGATCCATTTAGTAGTTAGTTACTCGTACGTAGGTAACTACCTAAAGTTTGCCTTTTTAAATTAACCTCATCAAAATATAGAGCAAGATGGAAGAAACTGGCATCCCGTGCCGACCCCACATAAAGAGTGGAATAAGGATAAGGAAGAAGTTTGGGAGATACGATACACATGTCAAATTGGCGAGTTGAATAAGTCACTGGCCGCGTCGCGATGTTGTCGTGTCGACACGTTCATAGAGCCAGTAAAAAGAATTAACATACATAAATATGTATATACATACATATTATCACGTCTATCCCTAATGGGGCAGACAGCATTTTGGGTCTTGGGGCTCTAAACAGGCAGAGCCCAGGGCCGCAAGACTCAAAGGTAACTTATCGTGATGGTCGGCGAGAAGGTGGAAAAGGAATCATAATAGTGATGGGTTGCTAGCCGCATCGCCTATTAACATGATTTGTATTTTCGCCCGTACCAATGATCGACTTTTACGATATGCGTGGGAAGCAGCTACATCTTAAGCTTTTTCTTTTCTTCCAGACCAGCATGGAAGAATTAAGTGCCACGATTTTATGATGTCAGTCTAGTGTCTCCCCTTCGAGTCTCTCTTCACCGCTTCTATGCTTCGTTGGGTGAGTAAGAGAGCCGGAGCCCCGTCTCCCCCCCCCCCCCTTCTAGGAAGGGGCCTTAAAAGGCCGGTAACGCTTTTGTTACACCCTGGTGTTGCAGTTGTCCATGGGCAGCGGTGATCACTTACCATCAGGTGACCCGGTTACATCAGACCTTACTTGTTAATTATATATTAAGTAGGTACTCGTGTATCCCTTGTAAAGTTGAGATATATACTGGCCACATATTTACTATGTCTATTTTTATATCTCCGTAATGAATTCGCCCTTGAAGGCTACGCCTAAAGGTTGACAAATAATAAGTAAAAAATCGGAACCAAAGTTAAAATAGCGAAGAAAGAGAGGCCGCCCTAGAACGCGATGGTCAGACGATCTTCTTTCAGGATATGACATTAAAAAACAAAATATGGCAAACTACTGCTGCGGATAGACATACATATAGAGACATATGACACAGATTGAGCTAGCCCCAAAGTGTTCAAACTTGTGTTATGGGATACTATCTCAACGATACTATATTTTATAATAGATTAGATACATTATATAAACACTAATAACACGCCATAAAAGGCCATTTTTCCTTCAATGGGGGATCGAACCCAGAACCTCCGAGTGGCGGACTAGCGTGGAAACCAATACGTCACGAAGGGAGTCTAGAGGGGAGGCCTTTGCCCAACGGTGGGACACCACGGGCTAGTAAAAAAAATAACGCAGCAACGCCCATAACACACATACATTCGGTGGCGCCAACCGACTAACTTAGGATAGGTTCTGGTCTACCCTTTGGGTTGCGGAGGTCAGACGGCAGTCGCTCTGTGTAAAAACAAGTAACCTCGTCGAATCACCTAGGTTGGGTAGCGGACCCCGGGCTCTGAAGCGTTACCGCTGACGATGCAACCGGGAATACGTGAGGATGATGACGACGGCCTCGCTGGGTGAATGCGTCTGCTGGTACCACTGCCTCGTGCTTCTGAATGCACGGTAAGCAGTTGTCGTTGGTAGCGCTAGGTAACAATTTAAAATAAAAACATCTATATTTTGAGACAGTAACAAGTTAGTTTTTCGTATAAACTTGTGTCAGATTTGTCAAACTGCCAAGAGGCATTTGACGGTTATATAACGTGTAAGTGATATAAATATAATAGCTGTGCCCGCGACTTCGTTCGCGTGTTTGTCGGAATGTTATATAGCCTAAAGCCTTCCTCTATAAATGGACTACCCAATAAAAAAAGAATTTTTCAAGTCGGACCATTAGTTCCTGAGATTAGCGCGTTTAAACAAACAAACAAACTCTTCCGCTTTATAATATTAGTATAGATAAATATAAATATATAAATATGAGTAATAAATCGAATTACAGGCTATACTAGATCACTTTAGTATCATCATCATCATATCAGCCACAGGAAGTCCACTGCTGGACATATACTTTAGTATAATGAAATTAAAATAACAGCCGAAAAACTAAAACAAAATTCGGCATTTCCATACAAAACTTGACGATTGTTATGATAAAGGGTAGAACGTGTCTTCGAAACAGGGTTACAGTGATACATATTGAAAAAACCCAAAGACCTATGCTACGTGCGTATGTCTTTTAATCTGTTGGAAATAAATCTAAAAGTGACGCGTTTCGAAATTAAACTACTCAATATAATATGAAAATAGTAACTTTATTTGGTTCAATACCAACAGAACTAGGTACTTAAACACCCTACTATCACAAATTTAGCACTGAGATATAAGAAAAAAGAAAACTATATAATATATAACGTCTCACAAAATATACTGAGTCTTTTATACGGGCTAATTCAGTCTATACTCAACAACTTTCCCCAAGGAAAAGGAACATATATCTAAATATGAAAAATAATTTTTGACTTTCTACACAAACTCGGACCAGCTGATCCTTGATAAATTCCTTGGGTGGTCGTGGTTGTTGTTGTGGTTATTGTTGTTGCTGATGTTGTTGTTTGTTGTTGTTGTTAATAATCATGGACTGAATGTACCCTTAAATAGATTCAGTATATTTTGTCACACCCTGTGTATATGAACAACACATACTTTAGATTTTAGGGCATGGCGTTTTCCTCAGGTAGCTCTTGCCGGAGGGCAGGGGCACCACGGTGACTCCCTGCGGGAAGATCTTGGCGGCTTGGTCGTCGGGGATGGTGGGGAGAACCATGCAGTCGTCACCCATCTGAAAATAAACATACCGGTTTTACCGGTTTACAACATTTTCTACGTACATACGAGTATACAAGGTGGATTTGAATCCGTTGGCATTGATGTTCTCGAGGACTATAGGCTTTTAGCCTTTTTTTTAAGACTAGACTCTTAATTAAGGGGCTTGACAGGCTATAAGCCTATAAAGAACGTAAAGAACCTTGAGGCTAGGCCTTTTGAATAGGCCAAGCCTAAATAAAACTCTATAAAGGCTACAGCCTATTACTTGCAAAAGCCTAGTCGCAAAAAAAGCTTTGTAGGCTCATAGGCTTTTTAAAATGACATAGCCCTAAAAAGGACCGTCAGGATTAATTTTAGGGCTAAAAGCCTACTCGTAGTCCTCGGGAACGCTAGTTGGCATCCTTTTAAATAATCTACTATATCCATGCTACAAAGTAGATAAAAATTAATAAAACGTCTCAAACTCAGTATCATGGTCTGAATATGCCCTCAAATAGTTTCAGTATATATTTTTACGTTATACAACGTGTAATTAACATATGCGTAATAAATCAAACCACGGGCTATGCTAGATCATGAAAAACAACAAAAAAATAGGCATTTCCATACAAAAGTGTGCAGCCGCCCAGACAATTTGATCTAGTATAGCCCGTCGCTCGATTTATTACGCATATGTCAGACGTTGTAAGCTAAAGGTGCTCCCTCACCTGGAGAATTCGCGTGAATGTAACGTTACAGATTCGAGCATTACATCAGTGAAGGAGAACCGAACATTACAATGCGCACCTTATAATGATTATTATGACATTTAGGTTGTAATGTAATGCTCAAAGTCGAATCTATAATGTTACATTACACGTAAATACTCCCGGTGAGGGAGCACCTTAAGGATAATTTGAAGAGGAGCAATTCGCGTATATGGAAACTTCGTTTCCCTGCCTGACCAACATGGAAAACAAAGTGGTATTGTGCACTTCATAGTGTACTAGTTGTATAAAGCAACCCCGTTGAATTAGTTACTTAAGAGTCCCCTTACACTAGACTTTTCCATACATATTTATTTTCTTTTATTTTGCAATGACATGTCATATTTCGGCCAAATTTTGTCTACGTTTGTATGGGAAAGTCTGTTCTGTCTTGGGTAAGGGACTTAAGAGTCGCCTTACCCTAGACAGAATAAGAGTTTCCCATACAAACGTAGTCTACGTTTTATTTTGAAACGACATGTCAGATTTCGGTAAAAATTTGTAACTTTAAAGAAATTCCATATATAGGGTTATAATTTATATTTTGACTGTGAAAACCAATTATAACCCTAGATATATGCAATTTCTTTAAAGTTACAAATTTTTACCGAAATCTGACATGTCGTTTCAAAATAAAACGTTGACTACGTTTGTATGGGAAAGTCTAGGGTAAGGGGGTTCTTAAGGCCCATGACTGTATCTGACGGTGCCTTTATTTGAAATAAATAAAATATAATTCTGCTTTTATGTTTAGTCAAAACAGAATTTTACAGTTTGCAATTACTTCAATGAAAGCGCCACTAGTCTGGTTCTGGGCCTAAGTAAGCTGGCAGTACACACCTTCCAGTCAACTGGAGTGGCGACCTTCGCTTTATCAGTGAGCTGCAACGAGTCGATCACACGCAGGATCTCACTGCAACAAACATGCAAATATATCAAATACTTCGAGGAATTGAAATTTGCCTCAAATACTTATGCCATGGGACTTCCAACTTAAAATAGGACCTAAATGATGATAAAACATAGATCTTAAGTGTAACCCAACATCTTTTCCGTGGTGTTATGGTCAACACGCTAGTCTACCAATCTGGAGGTTCTGGGTTCGATCCCCAGCCAGAGCAAGTTGGAAAATGGCCTTTTTCAAATTGTCCTGGGTCTTGGGTGTTTATCTATATATGTATTTATTATAAAATATAGTATCGTTGAGTTAGTATCCCATAACACAAGTTTAAAACATACTTTGGGGCTAGCTCAATCAGTGTGATTTGTCCTTATATATTTATTAATTTATTTTAAGCCTCGTATCACTAGGCAACATTTAGAGCGCGACACGTGAAGTTAACATGTTTGGCAACGTTGCACAACAGCGCACGACGATGCCGGCAGGCGCGCAACATGACGCGAGGCTTGTTGTGTGTTTCCATGGAACATACAGTGGATGGGAACATCAAATGTTATCAAATGGAGACGTGATGCGCAGCAATGACTGTAATGTTGTATATCAGACGAGTGCTTAAAATTAGTAGATTGTTGCACCGTGCAGAAAGTAGTTATTATTGCACCGAGTAAAATTGTAAAAAGCAAAAAAAGCACGAGTGCAATATAAATACTTAATGCGAGGCGCATAATCTGCTTTTCTTTCAAATACCTACTGCAAGAAAAGCTTTTTTAAGTTAAATTATTAAGTAAGCAAATGCATACATCACTTCACACGCACACTGTATACGGCCGTCAGGTTGGCATTGTATTTGAGGAGCTTGGTGGCCCGGTGGGTGTACGTACGTTTTCTTTGAAATCAACACTAGTTCCTCTCGCGATCTGTTTTCGACGACTGATCATGCGTCGACAGACAACGTTGCTAAACAAAAGTTCCGCGCTAACATGTTGAGCAATTGTTGAATAACATTGCTTAACAAAAGTTCCGAGGTAACATGTCAAGCAATTGTTTGGAAAATTGTCGACATGTAACATGTAGCGCGCCAAATGTTGCCTAATGGATACTCGCATTTATTTCTGATCATGCGTCGACAGACAAACTTCCGCGCTAACATGTTGAGCATTGTTAAATAACATTGCTTAACAAAAGTTCCGAGCTAACATGTCAAGCAATTGTATATTGTAATTGTCGACATGTAACATGTTGCGCGCCAAATGTTGCCTAGTGGATACTCGCATTAATATCATTCTTATTCTAACAGTTAATGCGAGATATTTTGAATATATGCTTTCACACGAATAGACCGTTCCGAATATCCCTTGCAACAGATATTTTTTTGTCTATACTATATATAGTACCTATATTTGTTTTATTACACATCGCGATTGTTATGAAAACAAAATGTGGTCCTATGATCGAAGGTGGTCGTGAATCATTGGTGGATGACTCATCAATGCGATGTTTGATAACATGCAGAGCATTGCTTGTCAAAATAAATTAAATTGATATTTCTTCCCTGGAGAAAAAAGCAAGAATGGCATGCTGGTTTGGTAGAAAATCCACGTAGGATGCACCAGCTGTTTCTCTTCGCTCGCAGATCGTTAATGCCAATCGAGGGAATGGCCAAAAATCAAGAGAAATCAGTAGCAGGTGGTAGTAGTGATAGTAGGAGCAGATAGCAAATTATAACTATTTTGATTTCCTATCACACCTACATGCCCACCATCACGCTAAAAGTGGCCGTTGGGTCTTATTGTCTTACGTAATATACCCCGTGTTGTTTTGTTTATCATGTGTGTAAGTGGCCAACACTGGTGTCAGATTTTTCAAGGTGCCTAAAGGCATCTGACATAGCTTGACGACTGCCATACAATGATTGAGCTAGTCCCAAAGTTCGAGACTTGTGTATCCCATAGGATACTAACTCAACGAAACTATATTTTATGACAAATACATATATAGGTAAACAACCAAGATCAATCTAAAAAAGATCATTTTCCATCTCGACCTTACCGGGGATCGAACCCGGGACCTCCAGCCGGTATGACAGCCTGGCATGATGACCACTTGGACACAGCGGTCTAGCTCGTAAAGTAGTGTGGGTTAAGGCCGTACTTGAATTTTTCGGGGTCCAGTGCTGCCCCCATTTAAAATAATTCATTTCAAAGAAAACGGAGACATTATTTAAAATTTTGCAACTACCAAGTCCTAGATAACCCTTCAAAGTATTTAATGAACTACTGTTTACAGTTTAAAGTGAGTACCTTAAGCTTTACTACGCACATTTGCGAAAAACGGCCACTTTTGGCTAATGTGCGTAGTAAAGCTTAACGTTTTCATTATAAACTGTAAACAGTAATTCATAAAATACTTTGAAGGGTTATTTACGATTTGGTAGTAGCAAAATTTTAAATAATGTCTCCTTTTTCTTTGAAATGATTTATTTTTAATGGGGGCAGCACTGGACCCCGGAAAATTTAGGTACGGCCTTAATAAACTTACTCAAAGTTCCTCCCAGTTGTAGCAGGGTACAGCAGTGACAGCCTGAACTTCTTATTGGAGTCAATGATGAACACTGCCCGGGCAGTGAGCGGCATGCCCTGGATATCCAGCTCATCTTTGTCCACCATGCCCAGCTTCATGGCGATGTTGCGGTCTTTGTCTTCGATGATGGGATAAGGAAACTTATCGTCCTCATTGAGACCTGGAATTTACATTTATTTACTGTTTAGTTATATCTATTTATCAGTTCTTTTGTGTACTAAGGTTTTATCACTCCGGTGTAGGGCTAGGGCCACTTCAGGAATTTCGGCAACAAGTGTTATTGTGGTAATAATGCCCATGAGTTGGTCATATCATTTGACGAACTCCATGGCGTAATTAACGCACTAGGCCGCCACTATGGAAGTTCTGGGTTCGATCCCCAGCAGGAAAATTTGAAAAAGGCCGTTTTCCAACTTAGGGTAAGTTGGAAAACGGCCTTTTCCAAATTTTCCTGAGTCTTGGGTATTTATCAATTACCATATAATATAGTAAGTTTTGTTGAGTTAGTATTCCATAACACAAGATTAAAAAACTTACCTTGACCTTTTTTATAACTAAGGTGCTTTACTTGTACACAGTTATATCTGTATTCATTCAGTCATTCATTTCAGCCGCATGACGTCCACAGCTAGACAAAGGCCTCACCCAAGGATACCCAAAATGACTGATTAAGGGTTTTCAGTGACTTTGCTTATTTAGGATATTTACCATCGAGTAGGTGGAGTTTAGGTATACCTATATAGGTATATTAATAGTACCTACACATTTTGTACTACAGCCAGCATTATTATTGTGTACTACAAAATAATAATGCTGGCTACGAAAAAAAAACGCCCAGAAACACTATGGTAAAACAATTGATGTATGTTGTATGATAACTAGCATACTGTCGCCAACGACAGGATCTTCAAACATGATCACAAAATGTGACAGCAACATTGTGCTCTCATGAGTTCCAGTCTCTACATCTTTAATGGTATCAAAATATTGTAGTAATTGAATAACAATTGCTAATAGGGATGATGACTGGGTCAGAAAAGTTCTATAGATGCACAGTTCCTTGCAAAATCAAACAAAATATTGTCCCCATGTCAATATGTACATAGGTAGATGTATACCATTTCAAGTATTGCAAAAACAGATTAATCTAATTTAAACCTTAAGTAACTGAGATAAGCGTGGAAATAAATCCGTATTAGGTTAGATTGATCATCTTTGACGTAACGTCACGTGCGCGGCCACCAAGCGAATGACAGCGAAACAAGGCATAATACTGTTTCATGCCTTGTTTTTCCGGCGCCATATTTTAGGTGGCAACGGTGCATCTATAGAATATATGATCGAAGGTTAGTAAGATTACTTATCCAAAAATAATTTAAAAATTCACAAAGATAGAGTATCTAAGTTTCATAGTGGGGGCTTGTGACGTCATCCATGTGTAAAAATCGTACGAAAGCGTGATGTCATGCGAAATTTAAATGCACAGCGCATTTAAATTTCGCATGACGTCATGCATCTTTCATCTACACATCTTCGTTATTTATTGTTTCTCAGAGAATATTAGGTCCTTACATATGAAATAGCCGTTCAGTATCAAAAAAGTGAAACAAGTTTTTTTAATGAAATTATTATTTAATCAATCGAAGTATGCACTGTTGTTATCGATACACTTCCGCCATTTTATAGGCAGATCATTGATACCTTTGGAAAAAAAATCCTGGGAGCGAGAGTCTATGAACTGTTTGAAGGCGGTTTTGACTGCCTCATCAGATTTGAAATTTTTTCCTTGTAAAAAGTTATCCAAATTTTGAAAAAAGTGGTAATCGGTTGGGGCAAGATCTGGAGAGTATGGTGGGTGACGCAGAGGTTCCAGTCGCAGCTCCTCTAACTTGGCGATCGTTTGATGTGCAGTGTGTGGTCTAGCGTTATCCTGAAGGAGCAGTGGGCTAGAGCAATTCATCAGTCTCGGTTGTTTAATGGCGAGCTTTTCCATCATTGTTTGCAATTGTTGGCAATACAAGTCTGCAGTAATCGTCTGGCCTGATCTCAAGAAGCTGTAGTGGATAACACCAGCACTGGTCCACCAAACACTAACCAGAATCTTCTTTTTGGTCAGTTTTCGCTAAGGGCAAGGTTTTGCCGGTTCTCCAGGGTCAAGCCATTGTAATGATCGCTTCCGATTGTCGTACAGGATCCATTTCTCATCACAAGTCACGATACGGTTTAAAATCCCCTCATTATTGTGGCGATTAAGCAAAGAAACGCAGCAAGCAACGCGTGTTTGTTGGTTTGCTTCAGTCAATTCGTGCGGTACCCACTTTTCGAGTTTTTTCATTTTTCCGATTTGGCGCAAGTGGATAAGTATCGTTTTGTCACTTACGCCGAAGGCTGCTGCTAATTCAGAATTGGTTTGAGATGGATCCGCTTCCACTATCACCTTTAATTCTTCGTTATTCACTTGAGTATCAGGTCGTCCACGAGGCTCATTGTGTAAATCGAAATTTCAAGAACGGAAACGTTGAAACCAAAAACGCACCGTTCGTTCGTTAGCGGTGCCTGGTCCATACACGTCGTTAATTCTTCGAGTCGTTTCTGCAGCACTGGTGCCACGGTAGAACTCGTATTCGTAAATACCGCGAATTTTCAATTTGTCCATAGTTGTTGTTATAGCAATGTTGAAACTCAAACAAATGATGTTAAAACAAATTAAATACGAATTTTAAAACAATATTTTTCTGGCTTTACTTCGAAATAAATTTGAATTTGGAATTCCTAATGAAACGCAAGATATTTGATTTTAAAGTTGCCAGTATTGAAAATCGGCAATTTCATATGTAAGGACCTAATATTATAGAATATGTGTTCAATATTTTTTAATAATCTAACCGATGGACTAATAATAATATTTCAGTCATCGTGCCTATTTTAAAACAGGCAACTTTATTATAATTAAATCATCATCATCATCATAATTTCAGCCGCATAACGTCCACTGCTGGACATAGGCCTCTCTCAGGGATTTTCAAAATGACCGATCTAGAGCAGCCTGCGTCCAGCGCTTTCCAGCGACCTTAGTCAGATCGTCTGACCACCTTGTGGGTGGGTGTCCAACGCTTCGCTTGCCAGTACGTGGTCGCCATTCGAGAACCTTTCTGCCCCATCGGACATCGGTTCGTCGCGCTATGTGTCCCGCCCACTGCCACTTCAACGAGCTAATCCGCTGAGCTATATCAGTGGCTTTTGTTCTCCTACGAATTTCCTCATTTCTGATTCGATCACGTAGAGAAACACCGAGCATTGCCCTCTCCATAGCGCGTTGAGCGACCTTGAGCCTTCTTATGAGACCCTTAGTAAGGGACCACGTTTCAGAGCCATAAGTCACACATTGATTATACACTTTAGTCTTGAGGCAATGAGGTATTTTGGACGAGAAGACGCTTTGTAGCTTGCCGAACGCTGCCGAACCAAGTCGGATTCGTCGAAAGACCTCTTCCTCGAAGCTGGAACTTCCTGCTTGGATCAATTGACCCAGGTAGATATATTGGTCTACAACTTCGAGGGTGGAGCTCCCAACACAAACAGGTAGGGGCGCGACATGGACATTCAACATTACTTTCGTTTTGTCCATGTTCATTTTGAGGTCTACCTGTTGGGAAACTCGATTAAGGTCTCCGAGCATGGTACTTAAGTCTTACATGGATTCTGCCATGACAACGATATCGTCGGCAAATCGAAGGTGAGTGATATACTCGCCATTGATGTTGATGCCAAGTCCATCCCATTCCAGAAGCTTGAAGGCATCTTCCAGTGCAGCGGTGAACAGTTTCGGAGATATTACGTCTCCCTGTCTCACACCTCTTTGCAGTGGAATAGCCCTCGTACACTGCTCCTGTACTCAAACTGACATAGTGGCGTTACTGTACAAACACTTCAACACTTCGATATACCGATAGTCAATACGGCATCGCTGGAGAGACTGAAGAACGGGCCCATGTTTCGATCGAATTGAAGGCTTTTTCATAGTCCACAAACCCCAAGCATAACGGCCAGTTATACTCCCTCGTTTTCTCTATAACCTGCCGTAGCGTGTGGATGTGGTCCATGGTACTAAAGCCTTTACCAAAACCGGCTTGTTCGGGAGGCTGGAAGGCATCAAACCTGTTTGCGAGACGATTCCTGATGACCCTCGAAAACAACTTTTATATATGACTCAGAAGCGTGACAGGCCTATACTTCTTCAATAGGGCGTTCTCCCTTTTTGAAGAACAGGACCACCACGCCCCTGTGCCACGCTTCTGGCGTTACGCCCTTGAGCAGAACGGAATTAAAGAGCCTCTGAAGGACTTTCAATACCGGCGTTCCGCCCGCTTTCAGAAGCTTTGCTATGATTCCGTCCTCGCCCGGCGCCTTGTTGTTTTTGAGCTGTTTGAGGGCCATCCTAATCTCGTACAGGCTGATGTCCGGGATATCTTCAGTATAGTGTCGGGTTGCCTTGGCTCTTGGGTCTTTAGCCAATTGTCCGCGTAATTAAATAAATATACATAATACGTACACAGAAATTTTGTTGAAAATTATCTTGTTAAAAGGTAAATTTGGTGAAGTACTACACTGAAAGAAACTTGCAATGCAAATGTTGCTGTCTTGAAAGAAAGTATTCTCGAGTTATTTATTTGTTAAAATCTTTAATGACCACAAGGGTACAAAAGATGAACTAACAATAATGCATTCTCAGCAGTCAACCTTTATGAAAAACAGAAAATATTTTAATTGCGACAGGCGCTTCATGACGAAATACAGTATACATATACAAGTCTACTTAGATATATTCATATAATACACCTTATAAAAATAAATACTTAAGGTGAAGTGGCGCCCTCATTTGAAATAAATTTTTAACTAGTAAATATTCTGTCTCACTTACCGGCATAACTTTTGATGTCTTTGCACCACTCAATATGAGAGGACACACTGTCACAAGACAGTCCAATGGTTTTGACATTACGCTTCTGGAACTCCGGCATTAGCTTCAACACGCGAGACAGCTCCGTAGTGCAAACAGGCGTGAAGTCTGATGGATGGGAAAACAAAATGCCCCATCTGTAAATAAAGCATACAATTTTTTTTTATTTACAATGTGTAATTGCAGCTGTGCAGCTTCCCGTGCAAATGTACACAAAAGATACACAACAATAATGCCATATTCATCTTAGCATAGCTTTCCTGGTTGCACGCTTTTCTGTGTTACTTTAGAAACCTTGGTTCGCTTTATTATAGCTTTCTTCTCCCAAAGAGAAAGAAAGACTCCAGAGTAAAGAAAACATAAAAACCATACAAACAGTGGATAGATTATAAACTATCGTAAATTTATACATTAAATTGTGAGCAGTACAGTTCGTGTATTCCTCCGATAGTTTATGAACTATCGTTAGGTATTCAATAATAGATATATGGTGAAATATACATGCAAGCTATACAATGAACACTTTAACGAACCCGCTTTGATAACGTACAATGCCGGTATTATAAACTATATAAGTATACTTACGATTCTCCGAGCCATTGATGGAAGTCAAGCTCTCCATCAGTAGTATTGGCTGTGAAGTTAGGGAAAGCGTCTCCAAGCATAAACATATTGCGATAAAAATGAAAAACTTTTGAAATCCTTCTTTCTTCGATTCTGTCTTTTTTGATGGATAAAATATGAACAAAACCGCCGTCAATTCTAATTTCAAATTAAATCTTTTGAATTCTATATTATTCTCTTTTTTTAGCGGCACCGACCGGCTAATGACTAATCTCAACTCAACTCAACTTCTTTCTTTTTAACTTTTGTTTTTAAAGGTTTACTTTGCCTTGTGCTCGTCAAGGAGCTGTCAAGGAGCTGGTAACAGTGTTACCAGCGATAAAAAGTTACACACCCCTTTGTTATATGTCAAGACACGCGGCAGCGTATCCAGCAGAGTTAAAAAAAATAAACTGGCGAGTGGCGACACAGCAGTGTGTATATTTACACGAACCATTTCGAGCTACTTTTGAACCCTTTTGACAACTCGAAACCTACATACATGAAATTTGGCATATTTTTAGTCTCTTAACTTTAGTCCAATCAATTTAGACATCCGAGGTTACAATAATTCGCACCCAGCTCAAAGTTAGTAGGATTGTTCAAAACACCATCATAAATGAAATCTAAAAAGTCCTCATCGATCCGATAACTGGAAAAAAAAATACTGGGGTCAAAGGTCACAAAAATGGGTTTTTCGCAATTTTCACCAAAACGGTATTTTTTATAATTAAATTAGTTAAGACAAAACTTGTAGATGTAATAATTATCTATAAAAAATATCTAAATACTTTTTTCTTGAATCGTTTTATCTCAGATATGAGTCGCCGTATCTGAGATATAATGATTTAAAGAGTGGAAGAGATGTTTTAAATCGTGCGAAACACGGCCAGTTTTGGCAAAAATGCAAACTAAAACTTAACTTTCTCACTTTAAACTGTAAAAAATGGTTCATATAATAGTTTGAAGGGTTATCTAGGTAAAACCTAGATGAGAGATGAAATGTGCGTAGAAAAACTTAACGTTGTCGCTGTAAACAGTAGTTCATAAAATAGTTTGAAGGGTTATCTAGGCCTTACTAGCTCAAAATTTTAAATGATATCTCCGTTTCCTTGCAAATAATTTATTTTAAATGGGGGCAGCACTGGACTCCGTGTATCGTCTTAAATGTTCTTGAATACAATAGGTACATGTTGAGCAAACCAGCACATTTGTTCACTAGTGTATTGTACATAATAACTGAATCTTGTCAGTTGTCTGTCACTAGATGATAGTCATTGAACTATACCACAGATACATAATAATAGCCGTTCATAATTATTCTATGCATGTAATGTATGTCAATTTTTTATAAGCAGCTAGAAAAATCAGACATCACATCGTATACACACAGCACACTCGATAAGAAATATGTTAAAAGTTATTACAAATGCAGAAAATGTAAACTACTGGAAACACTGTAAATTAGTAACTGACAGTGACACTGACAGCCTGCTCACCTGACAGCATGGAGCTGCCAGTGAGTGTTGTTATCATTAAGTGCGTGGAATCAAGTCGTATTAGTTTTTAAATCGATACACTATAATTTTTATATAACCAAAAAAAATAATTTTTAAAAGTTCGTTGGGCATCAAAATCGGTTTAGTAGTTTTTGAAATATTAATTAAAAATCGCGAGGTCTAAGTTCGCGGCGAACTACTAGTACTTTAGTGATCTAGTATAGCCCGTGGTTTGATTTATTATGGGTATGTCCCTTCCACGTTGCATAATGAGAAACGATTTACACTAGTAGTTTGCCGTGAACTTAGACCTCGCGATTATAAATCCTTAAGTAACACCTAGATGGCGCTATCCAGTTAGAACGTGCTATGGTTTCGTTTGCTACATAATCGCGGATGAATTGGGGGCGAAAACACATTGTATGTATGTATGTATATATGAATATGTACCGCGATAACTGCCAAACCGATGGTCCGATTTTGATCAAATTAGGTAGGCATGTAGGAATATAAATAGAATTTTTATGTTCGTTGGGCATCAAAATCGGTTCAGTAGTTTTTTAAATATTAATAAAAATGTCCGCGAGGTCTAAGTTCGCGACGAACTACTAGCTACCTCACTCGCTCGGTCAATGATACATTACATGGGTTAAGGATTCCGTACAAAGAATTAAAAAACGGAACCCTTATTATACGAAATCGAGTTGGGGGCGAAAACACATTGTATGTTTGTACCGCGATGACTGCCGAACCGATGGTCCAATTTTGATGAAATTTGGTAGGCATGTAGAAAATATCAATAGAATTTTCGAGTTTGTTGGGCATCAAAATCTGTGCAGTAGTTTTTGAAATATTAAAAAAATAGTAAAAAATCGCGAGGTCTAAGTTTGCGACGAACTACTAGTATTTGACAGAGCGAGTGAAGCGAGCGATGTCTTTAACTCGAGTTGGGGGCGAAAACACATTGTTTAACAACAACGATAACTGCCGAACCAATGGTCCGATATTGATGAAATTTGGTAGGAATGTAGGAAATATGAATAGAATTTTCAATTTTTTAAAACATTAAAATCGGTTCAGTAGTTTTTGAAATATTAATAAAAATGTCCGCGATTATGTAGCAAACGAAACCATAGCGCGTTCTAAATTTGGATAGCGCCATCTAGGTGTTACTTATGGAACTATAATTGCGAGGTCTAAGTTCGTGGCGAACTACTAGTATAGGATCACTCGTGCGTCTGTCCATCTGTCCATCTGTCACATACAGTCACAGACTCACGGCCAATTTGATCCGAATCTACTGGACCAAATCAGGTGAAATTTGGTAGGATGGTGTAATCCTACCTACCCAAACACAGATGTGCAACGTAAATATTTCTTTTTTTTTAATTAGGGTCATTTTCGGGGGCAAATTAAGAAATAAAAAGAAATTTTTGCAAATCTTACTGTATATACCTATATCAAATGAAAGGGCTCGGAGGATCTCAAATATATGTAGTTTTGTTATTACCTATTGTAAAATATTTTTGATTTTGTTCATGAGAGAAGACAAAAATTGACCAATCCCCACCCTGATTTCCGCAACTACTGAGAATAAATATTTGAAAAAAAATACAAAATATAGTTCATTGCTTGAATATTGTAGATCACCTACAGGAAAACGAATTCTATCAAGTATACGGAACCCACCACGTGAGTTCAACTCGCTCGTCACAGGAAGTCTACAGCTGGACATAGGCTACCCCCAAGGATCTCCAAAACGACCGATTGGAAGCGGCCTGCATCAACTCTTACTTGGCTGGTTTTATTTGTGTATACTTATTGTGCGTGTTGTGTTGTGTGAACTTGTGTGTTTCGTTTTGTTGTACAGTTTTTGCCAGTTAAAAAACCAATTAACTATTGTCACAGATGATGTACCTAATAATAAATAGGTACTTTTGTCGATTATAGATTAAAATTATGCAGTATAGTCAGTCAGTCAGTCATTGTGGTCCCATCACTATATAGCAATCAATGGCGTCACCGTCAAGGACCCAGCCCGCTACGTGAATTTTTAAGTTTTCAGTGTTATTTACTACGTGTTCTTATTGATTTTTTGGTTTTTATCTATCAACATATTGTAAGGTAAGTAATTTTAAGTCGGTATTACACTTTGGTACATAAATAAACAGAAAAATTATTGTGATTCGTTTTGCCACAAAATGGACGTCAAGATGTATTGTGACGTGATTATGTAAAAAAAATAGTTATCAGTGCTGTGGGTATTTGTTCAGTTGCAATTTGTGTGTAAAAATATTCTTTAGTAAGTGATGTTTGATGTAGTTTGATGCATATTTTAGTGACAGTAGACTGTAAACCAGGCGCGATTGTAAAACGGTAATGAGTAGGTACCATGGCAGCCAACGAACGGGCATGGCGAGGACTAGATTGGCGCATTCCATTCCTTACGTGTGACGGGACGAGTGTCTTGCATGAAGCGAATTGTAATTTTCAGCGTAAATTCTCCTTAGTTGCATTCTAAAACATGCTTATCTATTAACATTGACTTTATTATTAGGGTCATTGTCCTCATTATTTTGAAACATGAGTTAAATTCTGTTTGCACATGATATGGAAGTAAATTACATTTAGAGAGTACCTATTTATTTATAATAACATGATACAATTGCATTGTGTTAAGTTTGTTGTTAGTAATGGATTTTTAACAATGTAGTTATTATAATTATATGCATTGGAATAAATTAAATAAAATGAATAGATTACACACCATTTAACATCAACACAAACGATTTAGTGTTGACTCATGCAACAAAAGGGATGTGGATAGTGCTGTGTAGAAGATAAGCTTGGTTTAGTGTCTTGATGAATCATTGGCTTATGCAGCTGTAGCGAAATGTACTGCATTCTTCTCTTGCTTTTGTGTGTTAGTGGCCAACACAAGTCCGATTTTTCAAGTTGCATTACAGCATCTGTCAATGCTTGATGACTATTTACATTTGTATTCAAAAATGTATATAATAACATATTGTACATGGAAAGAAAGTAGGTATCATTGACAAAAAGAAAAAAATAATGCTAGTGCAATGGGACTTGGAATTTATTTTGTGAGGCCTACATATGTCCAGCAGACTTATTGTTTCTGAAAAGATGATGGTAACCAAATGTAAATGGAAGAGCATGACAGGGTCTGCCTCTGCGAATTTCAAAATTCTTAAATCACATTGCTGATGTTCTTAAAAAGGAGAGGTAAGATCTACCCTTAACCAAAGGGGATGCATGTATGAAAATATTGGTGAGCGTAAGATGAAGTAAAAAAGGTCTGTGCGGATCGTAGTGGAGTTCCATAGTCTCTGCCTACCCCTGTGGAAAACAGGCGTGATAGTATGTATGTATAAAGGAAACATTAAATGTGAAAACCTACCAGGAGGTTAAGAACTTGACGAAAGAACTAGAGATATGGAAAGCACTCCACCGACAAGAGCCCAGCTCTTAAATATAAGAAGAAGAAGATGAATGTATTAGCTGTGTTTGTTCACATTAGAAGTTTTTTAAATTATAAAGTGTCTTTTTGACCAGCCGTGAGGCACTAATAGATAAATAAATACAGATAAAAATGGTACATGATAATTTCATGATAAATGTCATTTCAATTATCATATTAACAATGAGTTCAAAGAGCCTATTCATATTAAGTACTTGGTTCACTTGATTTCATATTTTGAAGCTTGCTGTTGTCATCCACTATGGGAACAGTATAGCTAAAATGTAGAATAGGATTCATGCAGTAGACAAATCCTATTGCAACAAGGCCTAGTGTGTTGTTGGTTAGTGGTCGATGAATAGATAGGTAAATCAGAAATAATGAGAGATTGTTTGGTTTTGCCATCTTTATCACCAAAAAAAGGCATAAAGCAAAAACCAGAAATCACTCTGAGCATATTTCATCTGGTAGTGCCATCATAAGGTCCTGGGATGTCTACGGGAAATAGATGGAAGGTCTTATGTCACATGAATTACTACATTCACTGCCAACTGAAACAACTAATTATACATCTTGAGATACAAGATTATTATTGTGTTAACTATCCCTGAAAGATGGCGAGAGAAACTGGTAGAGTCTTTCTTATCCTTATTAAAGAGCACTATAAAGACATGTCCTATGTCTCCTGATAGTTAAGCCGAACGAATAATAGGTACACTTATTTTTATTGTTGAGTTATACAAGCTTATATGCGAATTTTTTCTTTGTTGAACGAAATGAAAGCAAAAGAGGCCCTTGCCTAGCATTGTGGAAACTGACACACGTCAATATACTATATAGCTTCACTGCACAAATAAACAGACAATTTCTGAGTAAACTATCTCTGAAAGATGACGAGAGAAGCCACTGGTAGATTGTATGTCTTTCTACTCCTTATTGAGGAGCATGAGCCCTATAAAGAAATGTAAGCGGTTAGCTTTCCTGGTAGTTCAGGATAATGTTTAATAGGCAGTGTTATCCTGAGCTTATTTGCGAGTTTTTATACATAATTTGTGTGTAAGTGAAAGGAATGATAGCGAAAGAGGCATATGCCCAGTATTAGAACATTAAATAAATTAAAGGCAACTAATAAAACAAAAACTTTTAAAGATTATATAACTCCTAGTTATACTTTTAACAAACCACATTGCATCAATACAAAAGGGCCTTTTATGACCTGATGGTAAGTTATCACCGCTGCCCATGGACGACTGTAAAACCAGGGATGTAACAAAAGCGTTACCGGCCTGTCAGGGGGGGGGGGGGCTCCGGCTCTCTCACTCACCGAACGAAGCATAGAACGGTGAAGCTACTACTCAGATGTCGATTTTCTGTGAGAGTGTGGTACTTCCCCGGACGAGCCGGCCCATTCTTGCTACTATCAAAACTGAGTTTTGCCGGTAGCGTGGCTCTACTACAGCTAAAGATCTTCTTATTTTAAAGATTTACAAAATTAAGTGACACACTATCACTATCTTTACATTTGAGTCAGATTTTCAAGTTACTTAGGAGTACAGGGCATAGCGAATTTTGTCACAATTATTTATTTATTGTGATTGGTTCCTCTATCCTACTTAAATTATAAATGCGAAAGTTTGTATGGATGTATGTTTTGTTTTGCTTTCACGTCAAAACGGCTAAACGGATTGAAGTGAAATCTGGCATGTTGATCATAGCTTATTACCTGGATGAACACATAGGATACTATTTATCCCAGAAAAATGTGAGGTGCCCGTGGGATTGTACGTCAATAAAAACATTTGCTATATGTTTTTACACTCATATTTTTTACCCAGCTACGCGCCGTCATTTAATATCAAAATCTCAGAAAATAATCCTTATATGATAGCAAAAACTTTATCAAATTCCATACACTGGTTTGGAGGTTGCGAACAAAAAGATAAACGCAAGAAGCGAATTAATTTTATGTTGTTATAATTGATTCAAGAAGAAACGCCCTATGTCATAGTGAAAACTTCATCGAACTGAGTTCAGTGTTTTAGAAGAGTAGTAAGCAAGCAAACAAACTGATAAAGGCTAGAAGCTAAATTAAGTTGTATTGATGCTTACTTTTATCATATTTGATGTTCCTAAAATCTGTAGAAAGCTTATTTGGCACAAACATTATTATCACCTATTATTCTAAATAAGTAATGCTAGGGTTTGGAGGCTGAAAAATTGATCTAGCTAAGTTTAATTTTTAAGGACCTCTTTTTCTTAGTGTTTTTCATTGAGCGAAGCTCGGTTGCCCAGAGGTACTAAAAGTTGATCAAAACTATAGAAATGGCAAAAAGGCATTTGTTCATATTTGCTGTTCATGAGAATGTATACAGATACACTATCACATCTTTATCCAGCTATGACGGGGTAGAAAGAGGCTAGGATCTTAATATCCAAATGCAAATCTTAATATCAAAATTGTGATTGGTTGCTTACCGCATCGCCTATAAACATGATTTTTATGATCCGCATGGAAAGAGAAGCAGCTAGTGCATTCTAAGTTTTTTCTTTACTCATGGATGATGTGTGAATGATATTTACACATTATTTCAATACACACATTAATTTATTAATTGATTATAATGATTAATTATATCATTATGATGCTTACTAATTACTGAATCACGCCACTTAATAGGTAAAATTATCAATACTTTTTTTTTTACATGATATGCTTTATTCTTACATTATTTTATCAAGTCATTGTCAAAGATCACTCTCACTGTTATACTCATAAATAGTTTAATGTAATTGTACATGAGATAGTGTTTTTACAAAAAATATCCAATAGGTACTTTACACAAATGTCAGATTCAGTTTTGTCCAAATGACAGTCAGAGGAGCTTGGTGGCCCGGCGGGAGAACGCATTACAAGCGCTTTCTTTCTTAAGCGCAGTTACATATTTTCGATATAAAATTTTTTTCGTAATCGCCGACGCCAGGGACTACAAAACTGAATTTCGATAAACCGTTTATCGAAATTCAGTTTTGTAGTCCCTGGCGTGCCCGGTTTGGATGGGTGACAAGTGGCATAAAATATCTCCATCTCCTCTGTACTTCGAAAGGCATGTTAAGCCGTACTTTTATTTTTTATTTATTTATTTAACTTTATACACAACAAATACAAGTGTAATGGCGGACTTAAAGCCTTATCTACGAGCAGTCAACCAATCGAGTAATGTGGAAATTGACAGGAGTAGTTATTATTAAGATTGCAGTCAACAAGCTATATCAGACGCCTTTAGGCACCTTGAAAATCGGACATCAGTGTTGGCCACTTACATACACGATAGAGACAGTACAGTCAATAGAAACAGTCATCTGCATCATACGAGTATATACCTGAATTAAATTGATTCAAGGCTCAAGTCAATCTTCTGATTGTTATTTTGCACTGTACAATTTATTAAAAGATAATTATTGGTCTTTTCAGGTGATCTCCGTCGGTTGAGGTTGCTATGTTTAGCAGACCATCATAGGTACTACAACGAAGAGTATTACGTAAAAGTTACCAAGCAAGATGCAGACAATCAAGTGCGTAGTGGTGGGGGATGGAGCGGTTGGTAAAACCTGCCTGCTCATCAGTTATACCACCAACAAGTTTCCATCGGAGTACGTGCCCACCGTCTTTGATAACTATGCTGTCACAGTGATGATTGGGGGAGAACCATACACCTTGGGTCTATTTGATACTGCAGGTGAAGTACACAATTTACCCATTGACAAATAACATTGTTATGAAATTATGAATCCTCAATTATAGGGATGTGGACTGGGTCCGAAAAATTTAATTTAATTTAGTCCCGTCCTTTAATTATCCTAAAATACTCTGTAAAAAAATGCACTCATATTTTTAGGTTTATTTGTTTATTTTTATTTTATGAATTATTATGGTGCAATAAAGATAATTTGTATTGTATTGTATTTATCAAAGTAGTGAAAATTCACAAAAATACAACGTGTCGAAGTTTCAGAGTGGGGGTGATTGACGTCACCGTCACCGATGAAATTCTTACTTGTTCGTGACGTCATGCGGAATTTTAATGCGCTGTATCTTTGTAATATTTGTATGCTTTTGGCAATTTGCAACATGCTGGACCTTTAGAATTACCAATTCATTTTAATTTATTAACAAGATAAATATTGGTTTGTTTTGCAGGTCAGGAAGACTACGATAGACTGAGACCCCTTAGTTATCCCCAAACGGATGTTTTCCTTGTATGCTTCAGTGTAGTGAGCCCCAGTTCATTCGAGAATGTTAAGGAAAAGGTATGCGAAAAATAATGACACATATCATATGACAACCGCAATTAGACTTTGCCTACATATTTATAAAACCTATTTTAAAATGATTAAAAAAAAATGGAGTTCTCTAATGTGTTACATACAATAGTATGTCAATGAAATAATTCCTTCAAATGTCCATAATTTTAATTAAAATCAAAGATTTTAATATTACTTAGTACAGTTTTAATTTGTTAACACACTAACATGGTACTAGTCATAGAAAAATTGTCAACACATAACAGATTTACTATGCAATAGCTTACATATTCTATTCGTTATTATTTCTAAGGATGATATACCTCCAACACACGTAAGGAGAATAGTATTAAGTAAAATAAATATCAAAATATGTATTTGTATTCCAGTGGGTGCCAGAAATAACTCACCATCAGCAGAAGACGCCATTCCTCCTGGTTGGCACGCAAATAGACTTGCGGGACGACCCAACCACAATGGAGAAGCTAGCAAAGATAAAACAGAAGCCTGTGTCCTTGGAGCAAGGCGAGAAGCTAGCGAAGGAACTGAAGGCTGTTAAATACGTCGAGTGTTCAGCTCTCACACAGGTCAGTACTTCTCATTTAGACTTTCGGAAAGACCCAATCACAATGGGGAAGCTAGCGAAGATAAAACAAGCTGGTGTCCTTGGGAGTAAGGTGAGAAGCTTGCGAAGGAACTGAAAGCTGTCAAATACGCCGAGTGTTCAGCTCTCACACAGGTCGGTACTTCTCATTTAGACTTGTGGGAAGACCCTTTCACAATGGGTAGCTAGCGAAGATAATACAGGAGCTGGTGTCCTTGGAATAGGGTGAGAAGTTTGCTAGGGAACTTAAGGCTCTCAAATACGTTGAGTGTTCAGCTCTCACACAGGTCGGGACTTCTCATTTAGACTTGCGAGAACACCGAGCCGCAATGGAGGAGCTAGCGAAGATAAAACAGAAGCAGGGGTCCTTGGAGTAGGGTAAGAAGCTGTTGAAGGAACTGAAGGCTGCCAAATACGTTGAGTGTTTTTTTTATTTAGGACTGTAACAAACAGACCTTATTTATATTTTAAGCTTTGAAAGTACATATAAGATTGATATGACTTTTTTTACAAAAATCAGAATCAAAAATTGATTCAAATTGCATACACTGATCAGATCACCAAAACTGTTTTTATTAAATTCCTGAATTCGCATTCGCCGTCCGCTTTAGTCAGTTTTGGGGGTTGATGTTGATCAGATTGGATGCCCAGCTCAAGGTGTTCCGATAGAAAGAAGCCTTATAAATCTCGTCTCTCATGGATGAATTATTTTCTTCTTCTTCTTCTTTAACTTCATATACGGAATTCGACGTATAATGCCGATGACAAGGAGTATGTCTTAGCAAGCAGGTGCTGTAGCAGTATTAGGGTAGCTGCACCAATAACTGATGTGGAGATCTCGTCCAGAAGACTATAGAGACACGTTGATTAAATTGTCTATAGAAATGTCTGTCTTACTGTTTTTCTACAATGTCTATCAATTTGACGAGTTGAAGTCATACATCAACTCTCCGCGATGATAGCGCAGTGGTATGTTCATTTAGCCAGTATAGAATTAAGTGGCACAACGAAAATATATTCGCGATTGTCTTGCCCGTGCAGCAAACGCCTGAGGATCAGCCCCTCGAAAATGAAGACCAGAAGGACGCAAAAAGTATGAAGACTAATACGAACTTTTAACATTACAGAAAGGATTGAAGAATGTATTCGACGAGGCTATTCTGGCGGCGCTGGAGCCTCCAGAGCCTGTCAAGAAAAGGAAATGCGCCATTTTGTAAAGACGCGCACGCATCGCATCGAGTCGGCACGCGTCGCACTGCACCGCAGCGCGACGCCAAACCACGCGGGACACACGTTATAAGCTAACACTGTAATATTCAACTTATTTTTATAAACTTATAATTAATATGCCATAATTAAAAATAATGAATATTACAGCTATATACGTATCAGCTAAGAGTCTTGAACTCGAAATATTCTATCCAGGCCTCCAGTTTTCGATTTAATAATAATTATTATACTAAAAGCAATTTTGTATGTGCTGCTCATAGAATTTATTTAATTTAATTAAGTCGTTATTTGTACCCAATATATGCATTCTATTTAATTAAATTAATGATTAAATTTATAAAATGGAACTGAACTGACGATAACTATTATTATTAATCATTAGTTATGGCTAAATGAAATATAATTAATATGAAAATTGCTTATGCGGTGTTTGCTGGAATCGAACAACAATGTCATGCACAATATATGCTATGCACAGTGCGAACTACGCATTTTGTAAGTATTTATACCGAAGTATTATGCGTGTCAATAGCGCATCGACCTTATAGCTCTTCGCGTCTGTCACCTATTCACAAGTTTTACTTAATTAAATATAAGAAGAAGCGCTACCGATTTTAATGAAATTGATGATAATAACAGCTCATATGAATTAAAATAACAATATAATACAAAAATCTTTATTGCACCAAATAAAATTTACAAAACAAAATTTACAGACGTACAAGATAATTAAGGTACAAGAGGGTAAGGTACAAGCCTTATTGCCGAACTTATATATAATTTATGTAATAACGCCTTTTGTCTTATAATTTAAACAGTTAAGAGGTTAAAAGTGGCCTCTTTTTCACTTTATTATGTGTACAAACATGCGCTAAGCGTGTACGGTATCGTGCGATTAGAATAAATCCTTCAGTCGCATAAAGTTCGCTATATCAAAATGTCCACTGTATCGTTTTTGATACTGTATTAGAATGGACACTTTAAAATAATATTTAGCATTACACATACATACAACATTGAGTATTATCTATATAGTTAACAAGCCGTACGAAATCAAACTGGTCCCGTGGAAAAAGTTGTTTTAAACCTGGTAACAGGTAAAAGACGCGTCTATGTAGTGAACATGTGAAAGTTAAAAAAAATATGTGACAGATGCTAATAGTATATACATGGTCAATATCAGCTGTGGAGACGCAAAATGGCCACCGGTATTACGAAAAATTCTGATCATTATTATACAATGATCGCATCGCCTGTCCGTCGTCCCCGCGACAGCCGGCCCTTTCTGTATTTTATCTTTGATTTCTATGTGTTCTTTATTTTATATCAATATGAGGTAACAAAATATATCTTCCTAAATAAAATATAGTAAAAATGGATTACCTTCAGAACACCAATCAGTTACTAATTTAGTCTAGTGTCTATTTTTCTACACTTATTTGAAAAATAGCTAAGGGTTTTTAGAAATTCGTAATATGAGATGGCAGCACTGACATCTTGCTCGACGAATTTTATAGGTAATATTTTGATAGTCACACCATTATGCCACAATTTTATTATCATTACATATACCTAGTTATCTTAATGTATTATGTCAATATCGAAGCTATTGTACTTTGGTGAATTCGCTATGTACATTGAGTCTGTGAGCTGGTCTCAACCCTGAGTTGACATACAACTCGTATTTAGCTATATTAGCAACATATTTTGTTACTGATTGTCAAATTGATAAATTTCAGTAATTTTATACTTCTTGTGCCGGTGCTGCCACCTAGTTTTATTTGAAACCTTCATTATATTCCAAAAAGTCAAGGTGTTAAATGATGAAATCGCTGTGGTTTTTATACAGAGTATAATAATGATAGTACTAGTTATATGCAATTATTATACATCCATAAATAAGAATGGTATTTCTTATTGTAAGACTTCCCGTCCACTAAAGCGGAGAGGTGAAAAGAAGAGCGGAGCTATGCCAAAATTCGCTTCAGTGGACAGGGATTCGAAAACTGGTTTTAAAGTTCCCACAAATAACCGCAAAGCGAGAAGATGAGAAGCGGAGAAGAGAAACGAGCTCGAGCGATGAAAAGCTCAAATGGCTCGTCGAGTGCTCGCGGCTTAACTCCGCTTATGGAAAAACAGTCCGCTACTTCGCTCTGCAACTCCGCGTCTTTATAGTATAATTATTATTATTTCTCGCACCGCTTCGCTACCTATCTCCGCTTCAGTGGACAGGCAGCCTAATGGACTCCTTATGACCTCGACTGAATTATATACCTCATTCCATTAATGTCTTTGCATTTTGTAAATAATAGACTTATTATAATTATAGGAGTTGGTTTACAGACCTCACTCTGTATTCCGATCGTTTCAATTCATTATTAAATTTTTTATTTACTTTTTGTATGAACTTAAGAGATTTTTCAGCATCACAGTACACACTTGTCACATTATATGTTGACTGTACTGTACCTTGTTCATAGAGATCAGCTAATAACAGGTTTAATTTCAAGCATTAAGGTGTATGTATACTTATAAAATTATATAAAATAATTTGGTAGACATACCGTGGGTATGCGTGCATCTATTTATGAACTACATTTTACGAGTATTGTTCACCTACTGACGTTTAAATATCTTAAAAAAAAAGAAATTATGATAAATATATACAAAGAAAACGCTTAAAATTACTGGTTTCTGTGGACAGGGTATGGTATCGCCACATGGCCATTCGCGTCCACTATAAAACACGGTATAGTATAGTGCATTGTCGTCATTCAGGCGAGCATTAGAAACTACCCTTAAATTGAGAATGCAGAGTAAGCTAGCAGTGTGCTTATTTGTACTATATGTATAAGGCATTATAAAATATACTGAAATATTGTTAAGGCAAATTCAGTCCATAATTGTAACAACTTTTATCATTGAAATAATAGCGTACAAAAATAAGAAAATTTATTAAGGCGTTGAATTGGCCGTGTGGAGCCTGGCAATCACATTTTACCGTTTAAAGTTAGTGTGGAGTGGGTGAGTGTAAACAGGGGTAAATGTTAATACGGAAACGTTTTCATTGCTCTTTTGTATCGTATAGATAGTGTACTAGTACTAAGTATATTTATTGGAATTTTTAATTTATTTACTCATTAAATATTTATATAGCGTAATTTAACTATTTTGTGTTTGATATGGTCAGTTTTCGTTCCGTCACAGAAGACAGTAAGAGTAAACAGAACGGAATCTCCTAAGGTACGCGCAATATGGGTCCCCGTTCCCCGCACCCGCACCTCTCCCCCGTCCTTGTGCGGCCGCGTGCGCCGTGCAGTGTGTGTTCGCCCGCTCTCCCCTGAGACTTGGCGAGAGCGGGGGTGAGGTGCGGGGACGCATATTGCAAGGGACCTAAGGAGATTCCGTTCTGTATACTCTTATTGTCTTCTGTGGTTCCGTCAAAAAGATACATTGACGTAAAAATCAACGGCGTTACCATTTACCTCCGCTAACATTTACTCACTAACTATATGTGTTAGTGAAGATGTCTGATCTCGCAATGTTTTGATATTCTTAATAAAATTAAAAGGTTTCTAGAAACGAGTCTTCATGTTAGATTGAAGTGAAACATTCGGCAGACAAAAAGTGAGTATGGTTTTTTGTTTGCCGAACGTACCCATTTCGATGGCCAGGTCAAGCTTACGCACTTATTTAAGTATTTATATACTCTGTATAATGTCACTGTTTAAATGGTTTGTCTTACGTAAGTCTATCATCACAAAATGGCATAGATGTGTTTGAGGCAACATTCCTGGAGCCTTATTCTGAACCCAACACTTGCACACACAACATCTACGCTACAAAAGCAACGTTGCGACGTTGAGCCAAGATAAAGCTGATAGCTGAAGCATAGAGCTGAATTTAGCTCGAATCAGCCACGTTCCTTATTATTATCATGTATCTTTCAAAATAAGACCCAATTTTTAACATTGTTCCAATTTAGCTCGGAAACTTGTCCATATATCCAGAGGCTTGAAAATAGAAATATTAGAGATAATTATCTAATTCACTTAACGTGTGTATGAAATACATCTATACCTATAATACAAATAATTCGTGTTACGAAAACACACACTAAAATGTTATTACATGTAATTCAAATTGAATATTTATACGATAAATTAAGGATTTATACGAATTTGAGACAATGATTTTGGTTCTGAAGTTACTTCCTTATTTCCTTACATTGTGGATATGATTTTCTTTATATTTGTCATATTATAATTATTGGAATTATTATATTTCGTTTGTGTCCGTAATTAGTAATAGGTGTATATTGAAATAATAAAAATAAGAATAAACTAACAGTTCTTCTTTTCATAAATATTAGAAAATCTAAAGAAAGTCGCGAAAACAAGTAAATGGAAGGAAATTTACGGGCAATAAAAACATTTTTTTTCAATAGCCTGTTTTTGTGTCCCACTGTTGGGCAAAGGCCTATAACAAATATGAACTAGTTCAATTTTGTCAAGAAAACAAATGTAACTCAGAAATACAGTGGACTGAAATAAAATCGAGGAAACATTGTTTTTCCAACTGTTTATTTGTTGATTGCTTATTGATTGATTGGATCATTTTAATTTTGAATATACATTAGTTTTTCATGCCATTTCCATTTAATTATTCTCAGGCAGCTACCAGCAGTTGACTGTGGCTGCAATGAAGCTGATGATTAGTTTTTCAGAAATTTACCCGTTTTCTCGACGTTCATTTGTCTTCCCTAAATTAATTTAGCGCACCAGAGGGCAAACGGGTAAACGTACATTCCTACCCGTATACCCATCCGTTAGGGCCTTTTTCCTGTCATGCGAATCTGAGCCTCACCTCATTTCATACATGTTTTAGTTTTTTACTGTTGTGCAGGTCACACGCATGGTCATAATACGCATACATCATTCCTCTGCACGAGTTGAGTAGTTTAGTCACTGCACCCGCATGCAAGCCGGATCGGAAAAACGCATGACAGGAAAATGGCCCTTAAGGGTTGGATCATCTGTCAGCACGGAACAGCACTTTCCTGTGCTGCTATCCTTTTCTGTCGCTCAGAAGCGTCATTTGCTAGAGCGAGAGAGCCATGGAACGCTTCAGCACCGGCCGTGCTGCCGACGCGGCGGAATGCTATAGCATCCTTTCGCGCGCCGTGGAAACGCTGACGCGCGCTATAGCATGCTTAAGCACGCTATAGCATCCTTTCGCGTGCGATCGCCCGTGCGGACGGTCGCCCGATTCGTAGACAAGACTTGTCATAGAATAAATACATACAAGACCTACAGATTTTGACTTTTTCATATTTCGATAAATAAATTCTAGTAAATTTAATACTATACTTATTTTAGTTCCTAGCTTTATCTTAGACCATTTTAGTTATTTAACGTTACCGTCTCAAAAAGAAAACTATTGTTTAGTAGGTGTTTATCCCCAAGCCTGGGACTGAAAGAATTTTCTGATTAAAAGTTTTATAGGATAAGTATCTTTATGCTTATTAATTACGTGAACAAAACGCAATAAACCGGTCAAGTGCAAGTTGGACTCGTACAAGAAGGGTTCATTACCTCCGTACAATGTTTTAAAACGCTGAAAAAACACGTTTCTATGACGACCACTTTAATTTTTTACTTTTATTTTTAGTAAGTACCTCTATTTGTTGTTATAGCGGCCACAGTAATACATAATCGGTGAGGATTTTAAAGTAAGTATCTAGTTAATGCCATTATAAAGATGGAGTTAAAAACGCTGATAAAAACACGTTTCTAGTATGATGGTAACCTCTTTTAAATTTTTAACTATCTTTTTTTTAGTAAGTATTTGTTGTTATAACAGCCACAGTAATAGATAATTGTTGTAAATTGTAAGTATCTAGTTATTACGGTTCAAGAGATAGAGCCCTGTGACAGACAGACAACGGAGTCTCAGTAATAGGGTGCTGTTAGCAACCCTTTCGGTACGAAACCCTAAAAAGCATACTTTTTGTAGGTCCCATACACAAAACTTACAAAATGCTACTTATATAATTTTCACAAAAAATTCAATACTTTTCCAGTTATAAGTGGCAAAAACTTATGTGTATTCTGTGGGCGTATGTTATTTCGATTTGATACAGTGTAACCATTTCGACTCGATAAAAAGAAGATACGCATGTACCTACCTACATAAACACATAAGATATTTCGTTTTACACGTAGGTACCTATGCCATATGTCTATCTTACTCGTAGTTAAAGTACTTACCTACCTATGCAAACATTGTAAAAATAAAATTATTACCTGCGGTTTATTTAAAACGTAATTTTTTTAAAGTAGAGAAATAGGCACAAACAAATGGTAATTTAATATATATATATATATAATATAGATCAAATTATTCTTTAAAAGAAGTCAACCCTTACGTCGTCACAACAGGTAAGTTCCGCGATAGAAAAAAAAAGCCACCTGCTTGGTGATTATAACTGTAGGTGATTGGCGCTATGCGATCTGAATTGCACTTAATTGTATCGTAGCGAGAGTTCCTATTTCTTTAGTTGATTCTCGGAGTGAATCTTCTGTACTTGTACTAATATGTATTCTGTAGAGGCGACAACTCAAATGCGATCGCGCGCGAAAGGATGCTTCAGCATGCTTTCGCGTGCTGTAGCATGCTATCGCACGCTGTAGCACAGGCGAAACAAATGCCGTTCCGTGCTGATAGATGAGATCCAACCCTAATACACTATGCGTACGGATAAGGCCAAGCCAAATTAGCGTAATTTTTTGTTTTTTGCGGCGCTGAAAATGAGTTGCGCAATTTAGAAGCTGCATTCGGCATACGAAAGTCCTGCTTGAACCACACGGCGACAAAAATGAGCTTAGAATGTCCTATTTACACTTTGAAACGCGCACAATGACGATTTTTCTCGGCGGAAATAAAAGAGTGGTTTGCCATGTGTACGTTACTCTAGCAGGAAAGTAACTTCTAGAGTGATATGAGTGGAACATATGATTAGTGACTAATCTGCTGTGAAAGTGCACCGCATAAAAAAATTTGCATTTTGTCGTTTTGTACGCAATGCGGTGGTATTCTAGTTGAAAATGAACGAACAACGTATGTGAATTTCTTCAGAACAGAAATTGCGCCACTCATTTTCTGCCACCCACTATGCTCGTTTGGCTTGGCCAACTCAACGCCGATATAGCATTATAGTAATGCATTTAAATGTGATCTTTATTTTTTGTGTTTTACGGAGACATCGACCACAAATGTGATCCGTGCTCTTGACTGCTTCTTAAATCGAATTGAGATAGATACAAACAATTCTGCCTCTATCTTCTTCTTATCGAGTCTAAGTGGTTTTGTACCCATAAGCTACAGTTTCACTGTAGCTTCAATTTCAAATCATCTTTGACCTGTATGTGGCCACGGCGATCCCTCTGTCGTTAGCCGCATTAAGGGGCTACACGAATTTTCCGAGGTCCAGTACTGCCCCCATTTGAAATAAATTATTTGAAAGAAAACGGAGATATATCATTTAAAAGATATAATTTTAGGTTTTCTTATGATTTTTGCGGAAAACGGCACTTGGCAAAAATGCTAAGAAAAGCTTAACGTTCTCACTTTAAACTGTACACAGTAATTCATAAAATAGTTTGAAGGGTTATCTAGGGCTTCACAAAGACAAAATTAAATAAATGATATCTCTGTTTCCTTTGAAATAATTTATTTCTAATGGGGCAGCACTGGACCCCGAAAAAATCATGCATACTTTACTTCGATCATTACTTTAGGACATAATTTATGGTACATGACGTAGGGTAGCTCAGACATGAACAGAAGGTGGTCCATAAAATGAATAGCTCCGCAGTCGCAAAGGTCGTTATTAGCGTGACGCCACCTAACTCGGTTTTCCTGACACCTCCCAACACCAGCCTGGAGTCTATTGAGAGACATCTAGACTGACCAGGGGAGGTCTTTACCCGGTGGGAGTTTTTTTGCAGGTGGAAGGTTTGATTCGTAAGGTGGATACTAGTTTATCCACCGCTCAACTCTCCGCTCACTCTAAATATAAGCTCCTCGCACTGCACTTGACACTAAAATGGTATACCATCATAAGATTATAAATAATTCTCTCATATAATCACACAAAATAAACTATATGTATGTATATAATAGGCATAAAGCGCAGGACCGACGTGGTTGGCAATTATTGAGGGAGGCCTATTCCCAACAGTGGGATATAGAAGGCTGCCAATGATGATGATGATTTATATAATAATCAAAGAAGCGCACTTATCACTTATTTTTGATTTTGCACTTTCATTCTGTTTTGTGTTCGTTCTGCTTTGATGCATTTATTGCTCCACAATTTGTTATAACTAAAATTAAAAAAGAAAAAAAAACTTGCATTAAGAGCTTCTGCCGCTGATATGCTCGGCTGCCTTAGTAAGCTGTTACGGCTCTTGAGACGACCTGGTGGCGGAGTCTGTAGAGTTTTGTCGTTTAACTCCTTAAATTTTTCTACCGCACATGCCACATCACGTCTGAGGGTCAGCGCAGACCAAACTGCAAAATGTTCGTGCATGGTCGACCAATTTTTTATCTGCATGCAGGCGGCATGCTCGACCATGCGCGAGCAAGCTCCGTTGAAAATGGTCTGGGTTTCCCGGCGTTGGTTGTTATTCCCATTTCTTTGGAGATTCTTTCTTTTTAAGGCTATACTTCACTTTAAACTGTAAACACTAGTTCATAAAATAGTTTGAAGGGTTATCTAGGGCTCCACAAAGACTAAATTTTAAATGATATTTCCGTTTCCTTTAAAATGGTTTATTTCAAAAGGGAGCAGCACTGGACTCCGAAAAATTCATGTATGGCGTTAAGGCCGTACCTGAATTTTCCGGGGTCCAGTGCTGCCCCCATTTAAAATAAATCATTGAAAAATTATTATCTACCTTTCTTTTATTTACATATCGATATAGATAGAATGATCACTCCGCCCGTCCTGAGACCCAGAGCAAGAAAGGATGTACCTTCCCCAACTGAGACCCCATAAGCACACCACTATGCCTGTAAATATTTTTGTTAATGCTATCAAATTACAATTAGCCTCCTTGATAAAAGAAATTAAAAAATAAATAGTAGATGTTGCTCATAGATCCTGCAGTAACCCGATGCTATTTTGTTTGTTCTGATGGGTAATATTTTGACAACTTTGACGTAATGATTTTTTAGTGCTTTTACTATTAAAACAGCCTTTTTATATTTATTATCTAGTCGTCAGTTTATTTTAAAATTAATACGAGCTCACAAGACGTGTGGAATGAAAATTTAAAGTTAAATATGGGCGACGGTTTAAAGTTAATTAAAGGTACCATATTCCAGTACTATTTGACATAGTCTACTAAATCGTAACGGTTATATTATTCTCTTTGCAGTCTACCTGTCTTGGCTTTTTCAATTTTGCATGGTTTCATCTTTTGAATTTATTAATTTAGAATATTTTTTTTTGTAAGTTATTATCGTACACAGCTTCGTGATTTATTTCCACAATTTGAAATGTCAAAATGGCGGAAAATATTAGTAGGTAAGTAAATTACGTACATTATACGCATATCATATACACTGTTGTTGTAAGTGTTGCAAAACTCAGTAAACCCAACTAGGTTTAATTCTCCAGAGATTATCTTATATAGGTAATAGTTATATATCTTGTTAGTTTCAATTACATTAAAAGTCATTATGTAGGTACCTACGTTAGTGTTCTGAATTTGTTTACAGGAACCTGCCTTTTAATGCCAGGCCCACATTGACTGAATTGTCAGACACTCATTTCATATACTTATTATATTACATTTTGCTATCATCATCATTGGGTGCGATCTTCAAACTGAAGTTTGGAGGTCAGCAGGCAAAAATTCTCTATCCCGGTCCCGGCCTGTTCTCTTCAATATTTTCTACCTACTTAAATTATCAATCTAATTTCATTTATTATAATAACGATCGGACAGCATCTGAATTTAAGCTTGCTCAAATGCAGTCTAAGGTTTCGCTGTTAACTTTCAGGTAAGCGTCATAAAAGCTCGAGCAGTCTCTCTGGAGTTCCATTAGAAGGAAGACTTTCTACAAGGAAACTGGATATTCGTGGTTAATATTTTATTGACCTATTCTTTATATATGTTTGGTGGACTTGGTAGTCAGTTATATTTGTGCAGATATTTTTTTTACTTGCTTAAAAAGGGATTAGGTACTAATGTTTGACTGAAAACGAATGACAAATGATCAGTTTTAAGAAAATAACATTACCTAATAAAAAACTAACCATGGACGAACATCTCACATACATATTATTTTATATGTAATCATTTGACAAAACTGTGACAAAATAAAGGTTGAGAGCAGAGAATGAATGTCCGATCTAATGGAATACACGGACTAGTGAGGATCCTAAATGAAGTAAGTATATTTGACTTCAGATCGACACGCAAATTCATACAGAGGCTGTATCTACTTGATCTTGATTGATGGTCTGTGACCATAACCTTATACTACATGACCTGGGTGGTCTACTACATGACTGCATAAACATTGGCGGTTAGGGGGCAGCCCAAGAGCTACCCCCGCCACGCCAAAACCTTTACTACATGATCTGGGTGGTCTACATGACTCTGCGTGAATATTGTTGGCAGGTAGGGGGTGGCCCAAGGGCCACCTGTCGCATATAGATAACATGAATGACCTGGGTGGTCTACAGTGGTAAAAGATTTCTGTTTGCAAAGTAATTTTGGGAAATTAAGTAAGTATTATCAAGCTGTTATTTTAGTTAACATTATGTTATGATGACACCCATTATTTCACATAGTTATATAGCAATAGGTATCACCCCTTCTTTCAGCTCGAGAAGCACTTTAAGTAAGTATTATCAAGCTGTTATTTTAGTAAACATTATGTTATGATGACACCCATTATTTCACATAGTTATATAGCAATAGGTATCACCCCTTCTTTCAGCTCGAGAAGCACTTAACTAAAGAAAAACGAAATATTGTATTTAACAATATACCTGTGTACAAAAATACTTATTTAACTATTAGATACCTACTTATAACTAATACGAGTAGGTTTAAATAGTTATTGCTGTTGAAAGGGCGGCCAGCTCAACTATGTGCTATGCACACGAGTGTGTGTGTACCTAATGTACCGCAGCGCAAATTTTCAGTTTGTACAAAAACAAGTTGGATAGATTCGTTAGATGGCTTACTTATATACCTAAAACTAAAAATTAAAAACAAGAAATCGCGAAACTTCGTAGAGTTATTTTTAGGGTCAGTCACAACGAGACGCGACGCGACGCGACGTAGCCCGCACTTTGGAAGAAATATAGAACTTGTTTTCTAGGCAAAAAGATACTAATTTCAGCGACAGCCCGCTTTGCCGCGCTGCATAGCGTGGCGCAGCGGGCTCTCACTTTTTTTGTCTAGTAAACGAGTTCTATATTTCTTTCACGTGCGCGCTGCGTCGCGTCTCGGTGTGAACTGACCCTTAGTCTAAAAACAAGTAATTTTACATTTTAATTTGTCTATTACCTACGAAGCTAACTCGCTACTTACATATTTTTTATAGCTTCCATCCCCGAATTGGATGATCAATTCGCCATAGCAGAAGCAAGATGCGAGAATTTACAAGAGAAAATAGATTTGGTAAAAGTATTAAAGAGGAAAAAGAAATTAAAAAGACGCAGGTAAACAGTTTGTAGTCTGTTTCTAATTATCTATATTAATCTTATTATATAATTAGGTATTTATTATATAATTTAGGCATAGGTAGGTACTTATTTGATGAATCACTTGGCAAATATAGTTCGTAGGTATTCAACAGAAATATGAAAAAAAATCTGGCGATAATCGTGGTGATGGCTGGAGAGACGCCTTCTTTGATGAGGAACAATTCTACTTCAGATACCCTAAGAAAGTGATAATTTACAAAGATACGACTTGTGAAAGTAAGCTTTTGTAAAAGTAACGTATTGCGTCACAACCAGGTCTTTTTGTTTCTTGTTTTGGGGGATAATAGTGTAAAGCAATACCTACTAGGTATATAGCTACTTAGTTGTCTGCGTTTTATAATAAGACGGCTTATGTCTAATGACTTTGTATTTGTTGACTTTTTAGTTTAACTCGAATGTCTGACCAGAAGTCGTCAGTCGAGGCTCTCCCGCTCATCACTGTGCGAACTCAGCCGAAGAAAAGTAAGTATTTTAATATTTTTCATTGGTTGGTGTTGGCATCACGAGTCCAGGAATAAGACACATCTAGTAGTTGTGTATGTACCTGTAGATAGGTAGGTAGATACAATACTGTTCGTTAACTTGGAGCTCTTCTTTGGCAGATTTCTTCAAATACACTACTATTATACAGGAACGCATGGCAACAACGGTTAGGGTGTAGTTTGGAAAGCTGACGGCAAACACCGAGTTTGTGGGCCAGGGCTAATACTTACTTAGGGGCCTGGCTAGTTAACTGATTGCCATTTATGTAAAGTCAAATTACATCAGATGAAATTAGGCAGCTGGAAAGATCTAAAACAAGTTTTGGCCACACACGGAAAAGAAAGAAGAATTGAGCTTGTAAGACATTATTGCTAAAGTATTTTTCATGTAGTTGTAAGCCCCGTCGATATCTCAGACGGGGCTCCGAGCTGCAGCCCAAAAAGATCATAAAATAGATCCGCCCTTGGGCACAAAAATAAAAAGAATACACGGTGGCAGCAAGCTCAGGGCTGGATTTAGGGGAGGACAGCTGGGGCTACAGGCCCGGGGCCTCCCACGAAAGACTTCGGAAAAAAAACGGAGGAGGCAGTCCCAGATTATCCATAAGGCGGATTAGGCAAATGCCTATAGGGGCCCCACATCGACTAGGGGCCCAACGGTATAGGTAACTCACGTTTTTTTTGGCGAACCATTCTGTTTCTATCGCCCTCCCTCTCCCCCCACCCGCTCGACGCTATCTAAATATTGCCTCCGACATGGTTAATCCGGTGCTGGGCATGCTTGATTCTAGATATACTGAGGTACAGTTTAATTAGAGCCACAGTTGCACCAGGGCCTTGGCAAGCCTCTGGTTCCAGACACCGTGACCAACAGCACAACGTTTACTTTAGCTGCATAGCTACCCAATGGTAGCTAGGCATGTCAATACATGCCTCAAACTGGCCAATTAAAGTTCTCACCCCACTCCAAAGTAGGCTTAGGAATAAGCCGTCAGTTCTGATGGTTACAGAGGTGTCCCAGCAAGCGACGCGGCACCGCCGGTTTGACGTACCCCCCAACCCCACCCGTGGGTACCTGGACCCGGCCACCGTGGAGCAGCACCGCATGATCGGCCAGATGCATGGGTACAACCAGATGTACAAACAGCCGCAGGAGACTTCAAAGGTAACAAGTTTATGGGATATTGAAGAGACAAAGCAAAAAACGGGTAAACTGACTTAGGGCTCCGAAGTAGCAAAGCTAAATTGCAAATGGGGGCACAGTAAGATGACGGATATAATAATGGCCTTAGCACAACCCGCTAGTTTCCAACAAGTCAAATCAAGATATTTTTTCTTAGCGTCAAAACTAACTAGGTACCTATATACAATGGGATTTTTATGAAATACCGACCTGTGACGTCATAGTTTATTGGCGGTTTTTCTGCAATTATAAATATAAAGTCACGTCCTAAATGGAGGATGTGATCAATGACTAGGGGTAGTGACACTATTTTGCGACTTTTTATTTTCTTATCAGTACAATAGTATAATAAAATTAAAATAACAGCCAAAAAACAAAAAAAAAATCGACATTTCCATACAAAAGTGCGCCCGGGCGATTTGTATGGGAATGTTGTTTTAATTTCATTATACTATAATGATCTAGTATCTAATCGCCCATGGTTCGGTTTATTCCGGGTATGTCCCTTTCACGTTGTATAAACTCGTAACTGCGTCAACTGTCGCTTTACAAAGTCATTAATAGGGATAGACGCATCCATGCACGTCCAGTTTACTGTTACCGCTGTACTACTATGGACGTGTAATGGTGCCCGTAAAATTTTATATCTAATTAAGATGCATCTTACACATATAATTAAACATTTATTTGTGTTTTGGTTTGTTAAGGTCAGACTATCGGCCCCCCGTGGCCCGGAGCAGAGCAGGCCAGGGCTGAAACGTACGCCAGTAGTAGTGCGTCCTGATGGAGACGGTTAGTCACCCTTTATACTAAGCCACAGGTATGAAACTTCATAGAAGCGGAGTATCATTTATGCCTACACTACTACAAACGAAACTATACATCCGTGCACACGTCAATGCGTGTGTGTTCGCCCGTTCTCGTGCCTCGACAAGGCGAGAACGGAGGCGCATATTGCGCGGGAACTTAGGAGATTCCATTCTGTATGAAATACTCTTATTGACCACCTCCATGGCGTAATGGTTAACACGCTAGACCGCTAATCCGGAGGTTCTGGGTTCGATTTCCAGCCAAGGCAAGTTGGAAAATGGCCTTTTTAGAATTATCCTGGGTCTTGAGTGTTTATCTATATATGTATTTCTCATAAAATATAGTAGCGTTGAGTTAGTATCCCATAACACAAGTTTAAAACTTACTTTGGGGCTAGCTTAATCAGTGTGATTTGTCCTTACGAGTATATATTGACTTAGTGCCACATTCTAGCTTCCTGTTGAATATTTTTTATTAGAATTGTATGTGTCTGTACAATATTGAATAACACAAGATTATCTGTGTGCCTAAGTACCTACTTATAACTCATTTCATCAATATTTAACAAGCAACCAAATATTCTCGCCGGAAATAATAAACCAGATTCCCGACGTCAACTGGACAGAATTCTCTTCTACTGGCGTTAGCGTTTACACAGGGTGTGGTGCCGCGCAGATGGATTTTTAATGCAATGTATGGACATGGACACACAGACAGGGTCGGACTGGAATAAAGGGCCCGGGGGGGAAATTTCTGTTTTGTGGTATGTACAAGAGGGGGCGCTTAGTTTGAGCGAAAAAGCTTTAGGTAATATATATATATAAATTTTTAACCGACTTCAAAAAAGGAGTAGGTTATCATTTCGCCAGTTTTTAAAAAAAAATTTTTTAATGTATATTTATTACGCGATATCTTCGCCAATTGTGAACCGATTTTGATGATTTATTTTTTTATTTGAAAGCCTTTACTACCAAGTTGGTCCCATTTTAATTTGGTGAAGATATGATGAAGAACTTTGGAGATATGGAAGAAACTCCTTAAAAAAATTGACGTCTGTTGTTTTTTTTTTTGTTAAAAATTTAATTATATAGATAAATATTAAAGCTTGATATGATATTTTATAAATGATAAAAGGGACATACAGAACGTAGCATAACTTATTCTATCAGATCGGTTTAAAATTCAGCGATTATTGTATATTTGCAACATAATATTAGTACAGCAGGGTCCCGCGCAGACTAGGGCCCGGCTAGCTAATGCCACCCTGACATCTGTACCGTGCTTGACTTGCCTCGGCTCGGCAAAAACCCGGCACACTGCCGCCGATACGTAGTAACTATTTATTAATCTGTGCCGACACTGTATGTAGGAGCCTTAAGGTGAAGGTATAGGCAAATGGCCTTCAAGTGGCGCCCTCATTTGAAATAAATTGTTAATTCGTAAATATGGAGATTATTTCCATATTGCTCTTCGTCATACACTAAGTAGCCCTTTAAATTATTTTACGAACCACCGTTGAAAGTATTTACATTAGTCCGTCTAGCTTTTAAACTTGCCTCCGCCAAAAGTAGCCACGGCAAGTTTTAAAGCTAGACGGATCACCAATAATAGTTTCAACGGCAGTTCATAAAATAATTTAAAGAGCTATCTAGTGCATGACGAAGAGAAATATGGAAATCATCACCATATTTACGAGTTAACAATTTATTTCACACTTCAAGGCCATTTGCCTATACCTTCACCTTAAGGTACGCGCAACATGTGTACCCGTTCCCCGTCATCACACCTCTCACCCATTCTTGTGCTGCCGTGTGCCGCCGTGCACACGTCAATGCGTGTGTGTTCCTGCTCTCGCCCCTCGACAAGGCGAGAACGGGAGAGAGGTGCGGGGACGGGGAACGGGGACGCATATTATACGTGGGACCTTAGGAGATTCCGTTCTGTATGTTATGTATGTAATACTCTTGCTGTCTTCTGTGTCGGGGGTTAAAAATTAAGTTGTTTCGCAGCCGGACACGTGCGGAGACCCACTCATCGCATGGCGAGCGTGCAGATTAACAACGGCACTCAGGACGCTGCCTGCTGCTCGGACATGGGCACCGCCGAGCTTTCAGAAGCGGACGACATCTTCCAGCAAATGAGCGAATAGTGAGTCACCAAATTTTAGTGTAATATAGAATGCTACGGAAATGCAGATATGTAGATGCAACGGCGCTATGGAGTGCTATTTTTCAACGAGGAAGTCAGAGAAACACAAACGTGTAGTTCTCCAAGTCACCGCTCGCGTTCCTGCATTGCATCGTATTTTTGAAACCTCTTTATAAGGTTTCTTTGTATTTGTACGCTACATTAAATGACAAAATACGAGTGGCCTTGACCACTCGGTGCGAATCCTTCGCATGCGACCGATTCAAAAATGCGTCTTTTCGGAAACGCTCGAGCAAACCATTCGTAATGTGACCGACGATTTCAAAAATGCGTCCCCTGATTAGGAAAATCTACGGCACATTAAAATTTTTAGTAGGAATCACCAAGAGCCCGATTGGCAAAACTCATTCTTTTTAAAGCAACATTGTTTGGTTGCCGCATTTCGACTGCCAAATTGCAGTTCAGATACAGTTTTATTGCAGTCGTTGGAACTGCACGCCAACTGCACACCGACTGCGACAACCGTGCAAGACGGCTAAAATTGTAAGGAATTATATCTTCTTAATTCTTCTTTTACACACTTTTTTATACAGTCAACTGTTGAGACGTTATTTAAAAAATCGATTTTGGCACCCTAATAACTGGACCAGAACAGGAGCTGGTTCTTTTTTTGTAAAAAATATTGTTTTTCGTATTTCAGCAACAATGCCCTAATGTCTAAAAAAGTTGGCGAGGGCCGGCAGTACGTTAAATCACCGAGCAGCAACAGAAGACATGTGCCCAAGGAAACTATTGTCAAAGGTACATAATTATGTATTTTTGATTTTTTACCAAACACTTTAATTGAAATTACTTTTACGATTAGTTCTATCTAAATATTAGCTCATCATACAATACAATACAATACAATAAAAATCTTTACTGCACCAAATAATATTTACAAATCATAATTTAATTTAATGAAAATGTATCATCAGTGTCTACTCAACATCATAGACTTGCTTCAGTAGGGCCTTGAGTCATAAAAAAAGAAGTGATCGTGTTTATGTATTTTATTATTCGGATTAATATACCAGTTTAAATGTTCAAAAGATTCAAATAAACCACGGGGCTATCAAGCGGAATCGTCACCGGTTTTACGAAGACAAACCCCTATCAGCCAGAACAAGAAACTTAGAGATGGTAAGACTTTTTATAGACGAATATATATGGAACTCCAAACTCGATCCATGATCCGCCCGCACATTTTTTAATATTTCTTACACTAACTGTAGTATTTTTACCCATTTCCTCAAGTGGACATGGATTTGAGCCAACTTCAACGGCTATACGAAAAACTGCGGCGTCCGAAAAGCTATATAAAAGCTAAGAAAAATATAAAGGCGTGGGCCTGAAGTTACTGTTCCATGGTATTATAATTAGCTTCCCAACTCGAATCTTCTAGCTTCCACTCCTAATGTGGTTTACTTTTTAGCGCCATCACTGCACGAGGAGCGTTCTGTGGTGGAACTGTTCAATAAGGCCCAAATCCGGCCCAACATGTCTCCGGGAGGCAAGAATATGTACAGTCCCGAAAGACAAGTGCAAAGGAAGAAAGGTAAAGACAAAAATTTCATCACATATTTACAATTTACATAGATATTTTCTTTCCGCCGTGAAAGCCGTGTGGTTCCCAGCAGAGTAGAATAGGTAGAACCACTTCGTCCTTCCTGTCACATCAGGGAATTGTAAAAATGTTTTGCCATACCTAACGTCCAACATTTAGTAGCATGTGGCATTGCGACAAGTGCGCATTGTTGCCCCGGCGGCGTAAATGAACAATTGAGGGTTGCTACACACTTATTCGGGCCGGCATTAATCGGCACAGCCGGGCGGTAAAATCGTATATCTCGTAGATTTCTCGGGTAAAAAGCCGATATAATAGGGTTTCCTGGGTCAAAAATAAATTATTTGGTTCTGTTAGCAGAATAAAACGTCAAAAAATAATGTCACTTGTCATTAATCACATCCACTTTAACGTGTTTTTAGATTTATTATTGCAGAAAGACTGATATCGTTACAGTTCGATATTTCATACATATCTCATAGAAAATGTTCGTTTTGACGTTTGGAAAAAAAAGTATCTGGTTTGGCTTGTTGGAAATTAGCGGGTTGATTCGGGTCGGCTTTGTTGTTCGACAAGTACTGCCGAATCGACAATGCCGGCCCGAATAAGTGTGTAGCCACCCTTATATCCTTCCTCGCGTTGCCAATCTTTATCACTTTAAAGGTCGAGTTCCTCAAACAGCACAACAAGGAGAACAACCAAACGACTTGAATAATGTTTCTACGGCGCCTATGAAGAAGGTATTTATTTTCTTTATCTTATCTCATTTTAGACAAAAAAAATGCTATTAGTTGTACGTAGTATATTATTACTCTGTGCTTTTAGCCAATACATAAGTCGAACGGCCTCTTACGTCGGGTCACAGATTGTAATAAAAAAACAAGCACTTAGTTCCTACTTCTACGACGTGCTACGATCGAGCCTCTACGCTACCTACTACGAGAAAAATTGGTAGTCGCGCTTTGGCACATACGCACCACCTCCGACAAAAAAAAATAAGAAAAAATACTATAAACTCGTCCTTTATTGGATAGAAATAAAAATAGAAATATAAATTTAAGTTTAAAAATAAAATAAAAACATGCTTTAATAACTTTGTTTTATCAATATTTATATTTTAATTCTTTATTAGTTTCTTTAGCTAAAATTTATTAAATCAAATTTTTTTTCCCATTTATTAATTCTCATCTCTCTCTTTATTAGTTCTCATATGAACCTCTGATTTTCCAGGGAAAATAAAACCTCTCATTTTCCCTGGAACAGCACATCACACAGAGGGGTATGAGATGTGGAATCGACACAAAAATCAGAGCTACTGGCCCTACTACTACTACGCTGCGGATAACGGTTAACTTTTTTATATAACAGGAGAGTCACTCGAAGCACTCCCACCGCCTGAAATACCGCAGCCGCCAGTACGAGCTGCCGACCGTGGCGTCGCAGATGAAACAGGCACGGATGCGATACTACCAGGGCCCCTCTAACCACACCAACATCCCGTTCGTCGTCAGCAAGAGCACGGCACCGTCTCATAACATTGGTGTCAATATACAACAGGTGAGACCTGGTTTAGACCTGACAAACCATATTCTACTTTATTTCTTGCTGCAAAAAGCATAGTTTCACTTATTCGAGGTGGCATTGTCGGTTCGGCAGTTTTTGTCGAACAATAAAGTCGACCGAATCAAGAATCGCCTTTTTAATCTACATATTCGATGTTACCGCCAGTCTGTGCCGATTAATAGCGGCCCGAATAAGTGTGTCATCATCATCCAAGCGTATTCCCGGTTGCATCGTCAGCGGTTACGCTTCTGAGCCCGGTGTCCGCTACCTTACCTAAGTGATTTAACGAGATAACTGGTTTTTACACAAAGCGATTGCTATCTGACCTCCGTAACCCAAAGGGTAAACCAGAACCAATCCAAGGATAGGTACAAACGCTAGATGGCGTTCGGGACCAACAGCTTTACGTGCCTTCCGAAGCACGGAATCATCTTTCTTTTCGGATAATCAGGTGATTCAAGCCTGCAGACTGGAAACAAATTTTCACAAAGTATGCTTCTCAGTAGGATTTGAACCCACAACCTCCGGCCCGAATAAGTATGTAGCTTTGTCGTGCGTCGATAGGTAACTGACCCTTCTATATGCTATACTAGCTTTGGCTCGCGGCGTTGCCTGCGTAGTCACAATCCCGCAGGAATCTCCCTTTTTTCCATGTAATAAAAATATTCCTTCGTGCAGTGGCGTAGCGTGGGGGTCAGCCGCTCGGGGCGGAATAAAATTTTGCCGCCCTCTTATTTCGGTATTTCAATTTAAAAGACTATAATAAACAATAAAAATAAAGAACGTTTCAGTAATTTGTGTGGGAATGTCGATTTTTTTATTGTTATTTTAATATCATTATACTATATAAGGGTAAGAAAGTCATAGTATAGGATCATAGTATCAAAATATTCTTATAACTGTAGTAATTTCTGTTCACAGGTTTTAAATGGTTTAAAAATACAGCAGCCACTCAGTGGAATCCCGCTAACTATTGCGCATCACATGGGTGAGTCTCTAAATAGTTTACAATAAAAAAAAACAAAAAAATATAAAAAGAAACAATATATACCTATTTATGTATTGTTTATTTGTGTTTCTCAAATAAAGAATTTGTTTATATAAATTTTTTACCTCGTGTTTTTTTTTTCCTATCTGACTTGTGTACAAGTGCTCTAAGGCATGGTCATTTTTTTGTAGTCTTTTCACTAGGTGTAAGCAAAGTTTGTGCTTGGGAAATAATGTGGTTCGCTTAAAATCATGAAACATCACAAGGGGAGGGCCCTTGTGATATTTTAAAATCACGAAATATCACAAGGGGAGGGAGGGCCCTTGTGATATTTTAAAATCACGAAATATCACAAGGGGAGGGCCCTTGTGATATTTCGTGATTTTTAGCGAACCGTGTCGTGAGATATCGAGTGTATTTATATTTTGTCGATTTCTATTACGAAAAACGGCGCGTGAATTTGACTCGCCGTTGCCAGGCGACGATTTAATTAAATAGGATTATTACCTGTATTCAAAGATAATATTCAGATTTTTAAAAATTCTTTCTACCAACATATTAGGTAGACGTGATTTTGATTAGGGGTACTTAATTAAAAACCTCACCACGTATTACCAAGAGTGACTGGGAGGTTAAACATTGCTAAAAATTACATGGTTAATGGACGACCACCACAAGACGTCAGACGTCTTCAAACAGTTAGAACAGTGACGTAAATAAATGGTTTGTTTCAGGCCTAGGCCATCTCCCCACTTATGGCCACGCAAGGTCTACGACTAAGGTGAGCTGAATTTATACAAAATCTGAACTCCTTAAATCAGTTATTGACGGAGTGAGCGAAGCGAGGGAAGCTGTCTGTCGGTTTGTTCTCGCCTACAGGTCGCATTTATCAACCGATTCTCGTGAAATTTTATAAGCAGTTCGATAATTAAATAAAATTTTTTTGTCGATTTATTATTTGAAAAATTTTCAAAATGGCGGAGATATGGAGGCTTAAAACCACAGACCTACCACTACTAGACCTACATAGTGCGTGGCCACTTTAGTGCATCTCTTTCTATCTTTGATTGTTGCCTCCACCCATATTTTGCACACGTCACAGAACACACTATGGTTCATCATCATCATCATCGTCAGCCTTTAGGGACCTACTGCTGGGCATAAGCCTCCTTCTGTCTGTGCCATCTTAATCTGTTCCTGGCCATTGCAATCCAATTCTTGCCAGCAACTTGCCTGAAATCATCGACCCACCTAGCCGCCGGACGTCCTATATTACGTTTCCCATTTCTGGGATACCACTCGGTGACACTATGGTTACTAACTTACAATAAGCTCAAATAAAACCCTAAAAAACCTTTTAAATGATAAAATCCCTAAAATTAATAACTTTCTTCGATCGTTTTGTGGTTTGTTTGGCCCAGATTTTGACAGTAGGCCAGCTTATAGCAGCCACGCCGATAGAGACAAAAAAACGTATCAGCGTTTCTTTCACACTCACTTTGTACTGTATTTGACAGTCTCGTTCTAGCAATATCGTTACAAGTCTAGTAATGGTAGGTCTGTGTTTAAAACTTTAAGAATTTCAACCATTTCGAAAAAAAATCAAATATGTATAAAACTTTTATTTTACCCTTATTAAGATGCAACTTTTTGTCTGAACAACTTTTTTATCTGATAAACTTCAACGGATTGGGGGCTTAGGGGTGAATCGCAAGGTTTACAGCTCAAACCCACGTCATGCAAACTATTGGAAGGCACGTAAAAAACAAAGTAGTAGACTAATTACATATTAATACCATCTTTCACATAGACGGCAGCACCCAAATTACTAGCAAACCTGCAAAAGGTAGGCAATATAGGTTCAAATACTAAGTATAGTTACCGGCAAACAACTTGATCAAAAATGGCGGCATTGCGCAGGTATTTTAGGAGGAAAAAGTGTGCGCAGCGCCGCCATTTTTGTTCAAGTTGTTTGCCGGGACCTAACTCTAAGTATTAAAATTTTAGTTTTGCTCCTACAATTTTTGTAATAAAATTGAATAAATAGGTGCAGCTCGAAAAATCTAACACGTTAAGTGTTCGTTTAACACGCTCGATAAGAGGCTAAAAATTAAAGCTATAAATTGAAGCTACTAGATAAGAGGAATATTACGACAACGCCTAACTAAAGAAAGTTTTGGTTCCGCCCACAGCATCCGTCGCTAGAAAACAGGCAGATAAACACGATCCAGCTGGGCCATAAGCTCGTTCGGCTGCCGACCTACAAATACAACATGTCATTCAACCGCCTGCTTACTTTGTACCGGGAGGGCGATGGGATGGTGCCGCGTTTTCTGAGGGCCATCAGCCGACCGCACTACTTTTACACCTCCATGTACAAGTGAGTGTCTTTATCTTTTAAGTCTTCTAATTCCTAATAGGCTTGAAACTACATCAAGCGGACTCCCTGGACTGATTCAGTCCGTCTCTGTCACAAACCCTACGTGCGACATAGACACGTGACTGTTTCAGCTATCTCTATCGCACGTAGTGTTTGTGACTAGAGACGAACTCAGAAGAACGACTCTCAGAAGCTCTTGAGAGTTACCAAGAACCTCCGGATTGGCGGACTAGCGTGTGTACCATTACACCACGAAGGTCGTCAAGTGATGGTCATAAACACAAATAACAAACAATAATGGTTGTATTTGATTAAATTTGACCTTGTAGGCATGAGCGCCGGCAGCTTATTACCAAGTAGGTACTAATTTCACAGATTTTCAGATTCAGCAGAAGACCTGCTTGCTAGTAGCTGTATTTTTTGTTTTTGCCGTCAGACCCGAAATGAAGCTAGACAATTAAGATTAGGTTCTATTAACATTGACACTTGTTAAAGAATTACGCCTGCGTGAGTATAAATCTGACCATAACGATGATGATGATGATGATTGAAATTTGTTGTTTGTAAAGCAGTCTGGCCACGCACAACGAGGATCATGACGGGGCGACGTCCAAGGGCCTCAGTGGTAACCAGGAGGCGAAGCAAAGCCTAGCCGAGTATGCGGCCTTGTACCGGGAGTATGAATACGTGGAGAAGTGCATCAACGACGGAGACCGTGACCCGGGGCTTGAGCAGCGGAAAAACGTGCTGTCTAAGGAGCTGGCCAACAGGGAAGACCAAATTCGGAGAGTGAGTTTTTTTAAGGGGCCATCCATAAATTACGTCACACGTTAAGGGGGGGGGGGGGGGGTCGACGAAGTCGCACAATACAATCACAATCTTTATCTATGCTTTATACACAAAAAAATTTCCAATAAAATAATTCCAGCTCTATCACTATGACAATAATGCTTCATTTGCGTGTTCAATATTTTTTTAATAGTCTCAAAATATGTAATGTCACACTAGGGGGTGGGAGGTCTCAAACTTGTGGCCAACTGTGACAAGGAAGAGGGGGAATCAAAAAGTCATGAAATTCGTGTGACGTAATACACCTACAAGCTGCTGTGTGCGTGGTCAAAGGGTACTTTGATCTCAAAAGAGATATTACTGCAATGTTCTGCCGCCAGAGTGCAGCATTAGCGCACACCGTAAACAATGTTCGTGCTAGTGCCGCAATCTGCGCCAAATTTTGTGTAATGTCTTATAGTTAATAGTATGGCAGTCGTCAAGCTGCGAGTATGTCAGATGCCTTTAGGCAGCTTGAAAAATCTGACACTGGTGTTGGCCAAAAAAACTTGACAATCCCACGGGTATTTAAGTACATTTTGTCGAGATAAGAAATATTCTATGTTGTTTAATGAAACATTTTATAAGTTGTTTTAAAAACTTCATTTTAATCCGTATATTTACACAATCATTCATCTCCAACCTTACAAACATTCGCATTTATAATACTCGTATTATATTAGTAGGATAAGATAAGATGTTGTCTCATGGTTGAGCAAAGATCTCTCCCATCTTCCTCCACTTGCCCCTTTCAAATGTGAGTCTAGACCATCCTTTTTGGAATGCACCAACTTTTGCTATAGGGAGGCATCCTGGTATTATAATACCCTTTCTACTTTGTGTAGTTCCGCTACTCTCCGCTGCAGCGCTAGCTGTACGTATTTGAACGCCGTCCAGTTGAAGCTTTGTGTAGCTTGTGTTCCTTAGTCGCCTTCTACGACATCCACGGGAAAACTTGGAGTGGTCATAATCTACCCTAATGGAAACCACACGGCTTATGCGTTATCAACTATCGCTCATAATATTTATGCGTAATAAATATCGTTATATCTGAGATTTTAATTACACTTATATATTTATGACGACCTCTGTGGCGTAATGGTTAAGGCCGTACCTAAATTTTCCGGGGTCCAGTGCTGCCCCCATTTTAAATAAACCATTTTAAAGAAAACGGACACATTATTTAAAATTTTGCAACTATCAGTTTCAAGTTTTTTTCAGTTTAAAGTGAGAACGCTAAGCTTTACTACGCACATTTGCGAAAAACGGCCACTTTTGGTTAATGTGAATAGTAAAGCTTAACGTTCTAATTATAAACTGTAAACAGTAGTTCATTTATCATACTTTGAAGGGTTATCTAGGACTTGGTAGTAGCAAAATTTTAAATGATGTCTCCGTTTTCTTTAAATGGGGGCAGCACTGGACCCTGGAAAATTTAGGTACGGCCTTAACACGCTAGACCGCTAATCCGGAGGTTCTGGGTTCGATCCCCAGCCAGGGCAAGTTGGAAAATTGTCCTTGGTCTTGGGTGTTTATCTATATATGTATTTATTATAAAATATAGTATCGTTAAGTTAGTATTCCATAACACAAGTTTAAAAACTTACTTTGGGGCTAGCTTAATCAGTGTGATTTGTCCTTATATATTTATTTATTTCTTATTTATTACTTAGGCATTCAGGCCACAATCCTTTGTTAATCTTTAATTTAAGTCAATAATATAAAAATATCCAGATGTCAGATCCTCTGAACGGTCTGGTTTATATGGCTTTGGTAGTACAGAGAGGGCCGTGCTCCTACAGTGGAGACTAAAAGAGACCTGATGATGATGATCCAGATGTTCCTACAATTGTCCTCAGGTGGTGCAAGAATACGGGACACAAGCTGAAGTGGATCAAGGAGCGCTACGGGCGACCGCGTCCACAACCGAGAACCCATTCAGGCATTCCACCAACAGGCTGAGCGTGGGAGACTTGCAGCACTAGCTGCATGAGCTGCCATCTACCTAGGCTTCACACGCATTGTCAAACGCACGCGTCTGAAAACAAAGAGCTACATTGTATGAGCTACATTTTTTCAAATACATGGAATGCTGTTAAATCGTAATGAAGTATGTTATAGCTACATATCATCTGTCCTCTGAGTTTTGACGTCTTTAACTTGGTTGGTGTGGTAAACGCGTGTACACATACATGCATATAGGGTTGTCCTTTAGGACCTAGATAGTAATGCTGAAATTGAAAAATGTGTGGACGTATTTACACCTACAAGGCGGCATCAGTTACGCCAAACTGCTGAAAAAAATGCCAAAAAGCTCGCAGGCATTGAGCAAAGGCGTGGACATCTGGTTATCACTTTTTGCGTACTATGCCTAGATATTTAGATATGAAAACGAAATTCCAAATAGTCAACGTTCTGTCAAAATAATTGGTGCAAGACCGATAGGAGCAATCCTATTATGTCAATTATCCGATAAAACAATAAAACCAAAATTTTCTTTACGTTTAACCGCAATGCGTGCGAAGCTTTGGCTCTGCGGGCTATATTCAACCGGGACAAGAATTAACAGCATAACTTGCCAAGGGGTTTGGAGGGAAAATTGTCGTCCTTCTGATTCCGTTGCAGTCAGCTCGCGTGTCACGCGCCTAGCCGTCGCTCTTTTCGTAAGCTATCTATAGATGGCACTCCGTCGGTAGGACAGATCAGTCTGATCTTGTCAAGGAAGTTAAGTACTAGATGAAAACACAGTCTCCAACTTTAACTTGATCTGTTCGACCAATAGTGTGCAAAATCGGGTCGTCTATAGATGGCTTTATCTGCACAGCTTTGTCTGCACTTCTACACAAAATATCGTAAGTACGTTTTTGCTCACGCGCAGATAATTTTGCAGAAAACGTACCTATTTCGAGTGTTTTAGTGCGGATGAAACTTACGGCCTTTAAACACGACGAGTTTTAACGCGCGTGTCAAAGCGTGCGTTCGACTCAGTCATGTGTAAATAGGCTTATCTAGACTTAGCTCGGTAGGAAAAGTAGTCTTATTCTGGACGTTAGGTTATTGTTGCTGTGTACAGCGCAGAGTTGATCTCAAACAGTACCCTTCTATCTCTTTATTCGGTTTCGAGTGATCGTGTGTTTTATTGTTACGTCCAAAATTATTTTCCATCTCTGAACGTGTATGTTGAGCATAATATAAAGAGATTTGTGTACACTATGTCGATGTTTTATTTATTTCCATGCATTATTACTATGATTGGTGAGGTTAACACAATATATTAATCTAATTCTAAGAAATTGCATGCGTGATACCAAATACGAATATTTAAGTAGTAAGTAAAATGATTACTAGTTACATGTAGGACTTACTTTATAGTAATTCTAAATTCTGATGATATCGAGGGGTTCGACATATTATATTGTTTGTAACATCAATAAAATTGAACAACTATTTATTTACACAAAGAATAACAACTAATTTGGAAACTTAGCTAAAAATGAGCTACACATAAGCTCTATATTGTTACAAAGCGATTAAATAGCTATGGTAATTTAGTCAACACAAACTTAACACTAATAGTAATTTTTGATTAAACACAAATGTAACAAGAAATCATATTATGATTTAATTTATGTAGATACTTATTTACAATTGTTTACTCGAAATAGTAGTAATATATAATATAGCAATAAATATATACATATAATATAATAATATCTATAAAATGGATAAAATCTCATTCTATTTACCTCTAGGTACAAGTAAAATAATAAAAATTTTCACTTTTATTTTATACACATTGGGATAATAATACATAAATGTATAGTTTTGATAAGTATTTTATAAAATAAAACTGTTTAAAAATCCAAATTATATACATGTATATTATAACCTAGTAATAAATTAACTAGTAAACCTATATCCTAGTTATGTATGTTTTAGATTTGTGCCAGTTTATAGGGTCCAGTATCAACAGAGTGCCAATATTTATTTTTGTATAGATTTCCGAGAGCTAATAGACATTTTTGGGTAGGTTTTTGGGGCAAGCTGAAAACTTGTCTCATACTTCTCCTATAATACTCTAACTCAGAACTGCAGACCTTGCTGAAAAGTAGTGGGGCTAAATCTACCCATAAATTTGCAAAGAGACAAGAGTTCAGCATGCCTCAAAAACCTTCCCAAAAATGTCTACCAGCTATCGGACCAAGAGCATCAGAGCACTTCATTCGACAATTTTACAGCATAGCTGTAAGTGACCAGTGTATAAAAAGCATCTGCACTAGGCTTTGTAGTAAAGTTTTTAGAAGATTTTAGGATTGAATATCTATACGATGTCAATCGAAGGGTAGGTATGCCTTAATTGTAATTTGGACTCGCGAGTAAAATTTGGAAGAGAACCTGTCGAAATTCATGTATAAATAGGAACTCCTTATAATTATTTTACGGTTGACTCCAATAAACAGCTAGTTCAGGTTAAACAAGTTTTTTCGGGGCAAGTTCTATTATGATGTCATAAGGGAGCGGTGTGTAGTGTTAGAGGACGTAGTGACAAAAATAAAGAAAGGGATATTAAGGTGGTTAGATGTAGAAAGGATAGAAGAAAAAAAAAGGCAAATGTGAATGGAAGAGCAGGAGAGGTTCGGCTCGGTGACATACTGCGATCAGATTGCAGCCGTTCTAAAAAAGGAGAGGTAAGAAGTACCCGTAACCGAAGGGCATGTATGAAGAGATTAATGAGTGTAGATGAAGCGAAAGAGGTCAGGATCCTAGCAAGTGTAGGTCTCCTACCCTTGTGGGAAACAGGTGTGATAGTATGTACTCGTATATTTATAAGTTCTTCAGGGTTCCAGTATAATTTTACTTAGCTCGCACTGATAACCCCGAGCTGACTATCTATTTACGTGTATAACGCATAAAATAATTTGTCATTTTATTTTATTTCTATTTGGTTATTTTGTATTTCAAAAATATGCGAGGTGATATGAAGTTAATTCCTGGAATCTGTTGAAGACGGCTGGTTTTCCCCGTCGATCTTGTGTCTGGCGGCGTGGATGTAGGCCTCCGCGGCCAGGGCTGGCCAGGAGTCAGTGGTGGGGGCCGGCGGAGCGCCCGACCAGGCTTCGGACGTGGACACCTCGGCAGGACGCTCTGACGGCTCCGTGGACTTGGGGTTGCATTCCAGAGACAGGGGCTTTGGTGTTTCAATCCTGTGTGAGATTTTACTTCGGTTATTTATGGCTTAGGATGAAGCTATATTTGGCAAGTTTGTTTGATCTATAAGTCGATAAGATTTGTATTGCCTGTCAGAATGGTGATACTATCACAAAGGAGATCATTTAGGCGTCAAACATTTTTGGGCCTCCTGTCAAAGTGCCGGTCGGAAAGCTGCCATGATTTCTCGTAGTTTCATTTGCACCATTGGCCAGGGCCATTCATAGTGCATACGTAACTAATAAGTTTCATTTGGACCATTACTTTAACACTACCGCTTTTTTCTGACTTTGGTTGTCACTAAATTTGGATTCACAAATCATTGCTAGCGCAAACAATGTAAAATGGAGGACATTTACGAGCTTCCGAAAGGTTCATATTCAATGACTCATAAAATATTAAATATCAAATTAAGTACCTGGAAGAAAAGTGCTAAGGGGACTACTGGGAGTAATTCCACAGAATACATAAGAGTAAAAAGTAATTCATGCTACCATAGGTATTAAAAATTGCTCACCATCATTAGATATAAATCGAGAAAATTTTAAGCAATCGTAGTTTTGAGTTATATAGTGACTAGAGTCAGTCCTGAACTTTGTTGTATCTATTTTCAAAGTGAGTGTTTCGTTAATATTGTAATTAATGAAGATCGTTCCAAGAGCTGTGGAGTAGTATGCAAATCATTTGTCCCGTAAAAAAATTCCAAGTCTATGATCTGGCTGGCACTTGACAGTTTCCTTTTACGTAGTACCTACGAGAAGAAACATCTACGAGAGATTACGAGAGTTACTTGTATGTAATCTGTGTCATTGTGTGTGCCTCAGACTATGACAATACATAATCGATGTTATACTAAAAAGTCATCATCATCATCCGAGCTTATTCCCGGTTGCATCGTCAGCGGTTACGCTTCAGAGCTTGGGGTCCGCTACCTAAGCTAGGTAATTCAACGAGGTTTTTACACAGAGCGACTGCCGTCTGACCTCCGCAACCCAAATGTTAGACCAGAACCAATCCTAGGACAATCGCTAGATGGCATTCGGGACCAACAGCTTTACGTGCCTTCCGAAGCACAGAATCATCTTTCTTTTCGGATAATCAGGTAAATAAAGCCTGCAATATCCTAAACCAGACTGGAAACAACTTTTCACAAAGTATTCTTCCCAGTGGGAAGCATTTGGTCGGATTTGAACTCACGACCTCCGGATCACAAGGCAAACGCCTTGTGATACGACCACTGGTCCACAGAGGCAGTCATTTTATACTAAAAAGTACCTATAGAAAAAGCCTTTGTAATATAAAAATAATCATAACACTGTAGGCCTTGATCCATCTTAGTTATAATCATGACTAAATAAATTGAAAAAATTAAAAATGGTGACTGTTTGCCACACTTGGCTCAAAGAGAAAAAATACCTCACGCGTTCGGGCGATTGCATTGCGTCGTTGGTGCTGGAGATCTCCAGGTCCTCTGCATAGTTCAGGTGCAGTTTCTCGCCATCGCCCCTTTGGTCCTTTTCTGCAATAATAAATTTACTCATAAACTAAACCCGTCTTATTATATAAACAGGACTAACTTTGTTACTAAATAAAACCATTATTGGTGTGTTGAGTTGAGTGAGCTAGTGTGATATTACGAGATGTTAACTTGATTGGGGCGGATAATGGTTTAAACCTAGTTACAAAGTTAGGGGTTTATATTAAGGGTTTTATAAATCTGGGTTTTATAATAAGACGGAACAAGTTTAAACTTTTTGGATAGTTTAGTTTGTATGGAAAAGAACATTCAAGCAAGTCTTTGAGCGCAAACCAGAGCGTAAACTTGCGAATATCAATCTTTTTGGCTAATTTTTTTCTCGAGATCTTCCTAAACTAATCTACCTAACTGAGTCTGAAGAGCACTTTTTAGAACACGAGAAGTATGTACCTTAATATTTAATTTTCAAAATTATATTTTTGTAATGTCTTCTGATGGTCGAGAATTCGAGACTAACACCTGAAAGGGAGAAGTGGAAGAAGATGGGAGAGACCTTTGCCCAACAATGGGACAATTATTTACCTATATAAAAAAAATGTCTTTGAACTAAATTTACTGTCCTCCTACCATTTTCCGTCAAATACCGGTTTGATACTTTATTACCGAACTACATACAAGACATTACGTTACTACGTTTATTAAAAGTTAATAATAATTTATTTTATCTACACCCATGCTATAAATCCTCTATAAAAGTTTCTGAAACAGCTTATTGCCAACATTATAACAACCAGTGCCATAGTAACTGTAACATCCAAACGCGTGATATAATATTGTACTAATTATGCAACGCAAACTCGATCCCTCTATCTTTATGAATTTAAAAAAAAGAACCATAAGTGCCATTTTTAAAAAGCGGATTCACGTTAACGAATGACTTTTCCTTACAAAAAAACGTTCGATTAGTGACTCCGCGTTTGAAAAAGTACACCATTGTCTTGCACGCACGTTTCACAACCCGAGATTCGAAATTAAAAAAAAAAGTATGCTATTTGAATTTACGTCGTATACTGCCATTATTGTATAATATCAATAACATTTCAAAAAATTATTACTTTGTTGTTTACAATAATGAGTGATACAAGCTTAGATAATTACACCACCAGATATTTCTAATGCAGCAAAGGACATTTCTAACCAATTATTACCAGAAAAGTCGAGAAAACAATATGAAAAGGCGTACCAAGATTTCATTTAATTAGAAAATAAGTATCAAAGAAGTAGTACATAATTTTCTGAAGAAGTTTTATTAGTATATTTTCAAGAATTATCCAAAAAATTCTAATCTTCATCTCTATGGACCTTCTATTCAATGCTCAAAAGTACACTGAGTATTAATCACAACGTGGATATCTCAAAATATTCAAAATTAATTGCCTTGCTAAAACGTAAAGCAGCAGGTTATACCTTTTATAGAGGATTCATATCATGGGTGTAGATAAAGTATTGTATGCAACTGTTCATAATTAGGTATTAAAACACTCATGTAATTCGTGTTTTAATACCCCTTAATATACCACAGTTGCATAAATAACTATAATATACAGGCTGAGTTTTTAAACAGTGTCAAAATTTTTGGTACAAGTTCAGTCCATGATACTGAACTACTTGTTGTAAAAAAAGTTAATAAAAATCGATAAAAAATTTTCGTCCTCCCATACAAATCAGCGCTCAGACGGATTTTGTATGGGAGGACAAAAATTTTTTATCAATTTTTAATAACTTTTTTTGTAGAATGTAATTCAGTATCATAGACTGAACTTGCTCCAAAAATTTGGACACTGTTTAAGAAGTCATCCTGTATATGTACCTATTTATTTATTTAATATTATTTTTTTAATATAAATTAGTAGTAATAATAAAAAGGTGGGTACCATTTCACTCACCGTCAACGTTGATAGGTCCCTCAGGCCAGCCGAGCGAGTCCCCCTCTACGTCGACGGGCTCGTCCTCCGCGTCGTAAGGCCGGGACTCCCGGGGCCTCTCCTCCCGCCGCTCCTCCTCCAGGTCGTAACCAAGCATGCTCTCCACAGTGTGATGGCGCTTGCGAGTGCGCAGCTTCAGTCGCCGCTGCCGGTTCGCGCGAATTCGCTGATATGTCTACCGATACCGACAAGACATTGAAGATGCACCTGAATATTCAGCAGTATCTAAAGACATTACTGCTCTGGACTACTACTTGAAATTCGCAAAAAATCCGTTCCATTTCATTTGAATTTTACGGAAATAAAACCCCTTTTCTTTATCTTAGCTATCGTAAGAGATGACTGGTGGAGGCATAGGTGAAAAGAACGACCAGCAGACTCATATGTGCGACGTCTATATATTTACTACAATCACCAACCCACCCGCCTGTCTACCATAGCAATTATGGGCCAATTCTTCTACTAATAGGAAGGGGTCACTTACTCAGCAGTACCTATCGTAAGAGGACTGATGGAGCTATAGGTCACAAAAAACAAGCAGCAGAATCGTCTGTGGGACGTCTATAGGTACGAGTATTTTTACTAAAATCACCAACCCATGCCTGTCTAACGTAGGAATTATGGGTCAATTCTACTATTATTGTAAGGGGACATTTACCAAGCAGTAGGCTGTTAGGCACAGTAAAGGAAAAAGAAGACATGATACCAACCTCCCATCTTGCATCCTCATCCTGATGATGCAAGGAATGCGTAGGCGGCACGCCGGCGTCCCGCGGCAGAGCGCTGAGGCTGTACAGGTGCTGGAGCTCCTGCAGGAAGTGCGCCTGGGCCACGCCAGGGCCGAGGCGGGCGCCGCACACGCCACATGCAGACTTGCGTTCGCCGTCGGCTGCAAAACAGTGAAATACTTAGTTAAGTGTACTGAGTGATGTTGATAATATTCTTGGCACAGTAGTTGTGCTTATTATGTCTCATCATCATCATCCAGGTCTATTTTAGTCTCACTGCAGGAGAACGACCCTCTCTGTACTACAAGAGCTGTATATTAGCTAGAGCAGTCAGAGGATTTAGCCTACATTCTTCACGCTGGCCAGACGGGCTGGAGATGTCTCATTGAAGTTTATAAGCTTTGTTTAGCTTGTGTTTCCTAAGTCGCCTTCTACGACATCCACAGGAAGAATTGGAGTGATCCTATTCTACACCGTCGGGAACCACACGGCTAATATTTTTAATATCTTTGTATTTTAAAAATCTGCGAGTTATTTCACCATATTCCATTACCATTATCTTCTTCATTAACCTGCTCTTATCGGTGGAGTTAAGTGGAGATGCCTCCATTCCTCTCTTACCATTCTCTTACCTCTCATAAAATCTCAATCGTTTGAAATGACTTATAAGGCGATCTGGCGATCGTCGCCTGAACTGATATAGGCACTAGAAGAGTGAACACAGCCCGTGGGTATACTTACAAGAGAAGAAGTCGTGCGCATCAGTGCAGGGTGTGGTGGCGGGCGTCTCCTTGTCCTTACAAGGTCGCGGCGAAGAAGAAGCGGCCGAGCCCGGGGAGCTGGTGTCATCGCGGGTCGTGTAGTTCCGTTAGAGGGGAGGCGTAGAGTCTGATGACCCGATGAGCTGAACTGATATACTAGAGGAGTGAACGCACAGTCTGTACTTACGAGAGAAGAAGTCATGCGAATCGGTGCAGGGCGTGGTCACGGGCGTCTCGTCGTCCTTGCAAGGTCGCGGCGAGGCGGAGGCAGCCGAGCCCGGTGAGCTGGTGTCATCGCGGGCAGTGTAGTGCCGGTAGAGGGGCGGCGTGCTGCTGTCATCGCGGACGCTCTGCTGTGAAAATTAAAGAAGAACCTAAAGCTGGGATTTAGTTGTAAAGATTTTTTAAATTAGATTGCATATTGATGGTCCAAAAGCTGGTAGACATGTTTGGGTAGGTATTTGAGACTAGCTGAAAACTTGTGCTCACCATCTCATATTATTTGCAAGCATCTAGCAAAGTTAAAGACCCGACTAAATGATGTGACTTATATTTTTTCCTCCTTAAATATTCCATTTACAGTTACATTTGCCGCAAGTCTTTGAAAAATCTTTGAAAGCTACTTTTCAGCCAGGTTTGCAGTTCTGAGTTAGGGTATTATAGGAGAAGTATTATTGTCCATTACTCGTAGAGGCAAACTCTCTCCATGTCAAGAGTAAGTCCAACGTTATGGGAAAATAAAGCAATGTTTTTTTCCAAAACAAATTTTCGCGTACATTATATTTCATTTTCCCGACGTTCTCTCTTACCCTTAGCGCTTGTCCGACGCTCTGACCCAGAGCATACTGTTCCCCCAGGTGCCTGGCGAAGGCCTTTCCAGGGTACAGCGGGTGGAAAGCCCCTCCGATGGGGCGGAAGGCTCCGCAACCAAAGCTCTGCAAAGCTGGGTGCAGGAACTGTGGTGCCATGTGGTGAAGGAAACCCTCCATGATTGCAGCGGAACTCTAAACGTTATGAAATAATGTTGAAACCAGTTCTTTATCAAATAGGCAGATTCGTTTGATTTTGGAACTTCAAACCAATCAAACAACGAAACCAATACCTGTAAAGCGCCAGCATACATCTATACTTAGGTATATCTACACACGTTAGTATGCAATAGGTAATCATGGATCTAGATTTTAGCCATAGTCACGTCTGTGTATATAAGGTTAATATAAGGTGTCTAGATTTACGTACTTATTAAAAAAAACAAGTAAATAATAATATACATCACATGAAGTCATGAAATCCAATCAGTCGTCAAATATTTTGAAGAAGCCAATATTTCATTACATGACATTGACATGAGAATGGTAAGATCATCATCATTGACCATCATATCAGCCACGATGATTTCCGGAACAATTGATTGGAATCGCCTGCATCTTGGTTTTCCTGCAACCTTGCTAGACCATCTAGTAGGTACTTGGGTCTCCTACGCTACCTAATGGTGATGTCCAGCTGACGACGACATTCGGCTGAATAGTGTAGAGATAGTGCAACATAATGGCGGATAGCGCAATTTTGCGAGTCATCAAGTAAAACTTAACGCACAGTTTACAAAAACTGGTATGTCAAGCTCTAGTGTTTTACACAGTAAAAAAATCTAGGTCTATGGTCTATTTAATAATAAGTCCCGTTACACTAGTACGTAGGTTCAAATGGGACTGCCTTCATTACGTACACAGAATTTGGGACTAGGTACTGTAATGTCACGGTCAAAAGGTATGTTTTCATAGACCTACAATTTGGCATAAGGAGATTTATTAATCAGGACTAGCTCGATTATTGCTGCATGAGTGACCTAGGCCTAAGTACACTTGAAATAGAATCATTAGAAGAAGTTTTGTTTTTGTGACGTTTACGGTCACAGTGTCGAATGGTTTTTTCCCATCTCAAAAAATGCCCAACGCGTCTTAAGAAGTTTTCACTTCAAAAAAACTGAAACAAAGAATTAGACGCCCCATTGTAAATAAACGAAAACTTAGTACCACAAGACGGGAAGAATCAGTGTGATGTGTTTATTTTGAGATATTCCGGTAGCCGTAGAAGAGAGGCCATCTCGTTGGAAAAATAAACGTGGCATCATTTTGGGGCGACCAACACACGGCTACCAAGTACCAACCTAAGCCTCTTAGGTCAAATAAATAAACTTTTATAAATGGGGGAATAAGGGGACACCCCCTTACTCAGTCAACGGACGTACACAGGGGACAACACCTTCAGGCTGGCCTAACCCTAAAACATAGAATTGATCAATTATGTGCCCTATAAGTGTTGCATTTGCGATCACAGGAGATTTTCTTACAGTTTTTAGCCTTTGTAAGTCATTGGCCATTTCCTTGCTATTCCTCTTCATTGCACAAATATGGCAAACCCTTCAAGCTTCACGACTCTGGAATGCTTTGCCCGTTGACATCAAATGCGTTTCTCGTGGTCGTGGACACTTAGAGCGATCTTAAATATAAACGAAATTACTCACTTTGAAATAAAAACACAGCAAAGGTCAGGACTAACTCTAGTCATTATATGTTTTAAAAACACGATTGCCTAAAATTTTCTCTATAGAAAAAAATTGCGAAGTTGCCTCCAAAGAATCATCCTAAAACGGAAATTATTTAAGAAATACTATAAATTAGCCCTTGTAACTTTGGATTATATATAATTGTATTAAACATAAGGAAGTCATAATATGACTTACTTTTTAAATAACTCTTAAATATTCTTTGTACAACGAAAAAAACCTCAAAAACCAGAAACGCGTAAACCAGCCTTATTGATCTGCCGCGATCTTTTCTCCTCGCATGGCTCGCTGTCTCGCCTCAGCTTAAGTAAATTTGTGTGCGTGAAAGCGGGAGCAAAATTTAGATTATCAGCCTCAAGCACCGTCTTAAGGTGAAGGTATAGGCAAATAGCCTTGAAATGGCGCCCTCATTTGAAATAAATTGTTAACTCGTAAATATGGAGATAATTTCCATATTGCTCTTCGTCATGCACTAGATAGCCCGTTAAATTATTTTATGAACCACCGTTGAAAGTATTTACATTAGTCCGTCTAGCTTTAAAACTTGCCTCCGCCAAAAGTAGCCACGGCAAGTTTTAAAGCTAGACGGATCACCAATAATAGTTTCAACGGCAGTTCATAAAATAATATATATAATAATATAATAACGAAGAGCAATATGGAAATTGTCACCATATTTACGAGTCAACAATTTATTTCACACTTCAAGGCCATTTGCCTATATCTTCACCTTAGAAAGAAAGAAAGAAAGAAAGAAAGAAAATTCGTTTATTTGGTAAACATATATCACATACACTTTACACTTAAGCGCAACACTGAAGATTAAAAAAATTCTGGAGTTTGTGACTTCGTCCTGCGTGAAATACAGTTTTATGTACCACATTTTGCCATGCATTTGCGGCAAATTTAAATAACTACGAGTATATTTTTTTACTGATATCAGATGAGAATCAGAAGCAGTTTTTGTAATGAAATTAAGGGACAAACCTCAACAATACTAGACTTGCTTGTACCGTCGGTACATTGGAGCCAAACACAAGTAACCCAACAAAATACCAACAACTGCACCAAAATAATAAAAAAGGAACAAGGTAGCATTAAATATTACGTGGTCCTCCATGATACCCATGCTTAGGAAGGCACCAAAAATAATACAAAACAGGCACGCCCGGTTGTAAATGGTTATTGTTCTTTGGTTGTAAGAAATCTGAATTTCCTTAGACATCCGCCGTCAAGGTCATCTGTCAGATCAAGACACACGCCTTTTAAAAAATTTAGGCACAGGTAGGCCTGTTTAGGGCGGATTTCACCATTGTTGTTTACGCACTTTTAATTGAGTTCGGATGCTACATTTTGGAATTCACCGACAAAAACTAATCGCAAGAAAATCTGAGGGGATGAGGTGCGGGGCGATCCGCATAGAACCTCGCATGCTTTTACATATTTCGTTTGACTGTAAAGCTCCCGGCGAAGAGGCGGGGAATAAACGCGGAATGACGCGAAATTTTAGATTTTATCGGTTTCTATGAATTATTTTAATGTAAATTTTTTGTATCGCAAATAAAGAAGGGGGCACTTTTAGAATCACAATACTAATATTTTTGAGTAAAAATATTATTTCCTCAATATATATTCTTTTGTAAGAATATAATATTCAATATATATTCGTTTGTCTTTGAGTTTTGTAAGAAAAATAATTTTTAGATATCATTTCTTAACATTTTTTTTAAAACGGTATATTGATTTATTTTAAAATTTTAAAAAAGCGGGCACCTTGTGCCTCATCTGAAAAAACCTGCAATAATGTTTTAACGCTTAGAATCACTCCAGGTCAAAGTTCTAGTGAACAGAAATACATGAAGTTTCGACAGTTCTCTTCGTATTCCGCCTTAACGCAAAACGTGTTTTACATTCTGAACCTGAGCGCTCAATATTGGCCGTTTACCGCTTCTAAACGCGTTCAATCAAACAAATGTCAATGCCGTCGCGTAATGCGTATTGCTATGATATTTTGAATTTAAAATTAGTTTATTTTGTGCATAATAACAATGAAAAGAGCATTAGCACTAGCTTTTGAAGATAGTGATGATGAAGATGTATTTGTTCGTCGTCCAAGGTGGATACGCGTCAAAGAAAAATCCTTTGATAGATGTCGGTGAAATTAATTTGATGTTAATCGAGATCAAATCAAACATTTGAACTCATTTGAGTTAAACTCAGTTTTGCTAAATTCTAATGAAAATGAACAAAGAAATTGAATTAAATTGTAATTCCGAGGGTAAATTAAACCCTAAGATAAACGGACTACCTAGTCGGCCTCAGGAAACTACGAGTACCTTTTTAATTACAAGTTCCAATTTGACATGAATTAATGGATATTGTAAAGGACATTTCCGATATTAATTGTAATCCAATTACGAGTATGTGCACTTGAAATACCCATCCGATTACGTGTCCCGTGCAAATTCTAAGCACCAATATTGTTTTGATTAGCCAAATTATAAGGCCCGGGCCACATCTACTCGGTATGAGACCGTCAATGTAAATTTATTTATTTATTAGCCTGCGAAACTGCCCGCATGGTCATGCATGGTATGGTGTCCATGCATTTTCCAGGATACTATACCTAATCCTGCCATCTCTGATTGACTGGCGGACTGCAGATTTGAATAGGGACATGCGGAAGGAGGAAGGGGAGGCCTTTATACAGCAGAGGGACACAATTACTGGCTAAAATAAAATAATATCTGATGAGTTAAGCCAAACTAGTGGCATAGCGTGGGTCTCAGCCTCCCTCCCAGGGCGGAAGAAAATTTTGCGACCCACATATTTAGGTATTTAAATTTAAAGTTCAGTATTAGAATATTGAACACTATTCTTTATATGATAGAAGTCATTCTCGATGAATATTAGTCATACAACAACCAAGAACAAAAATTTAACAATGGGGAATCGCTATATGAGTAGACGGTGTTGACATTTAGAAAACGTGATTCCCTGAATTTCGTCACAGTATAAGTAATGAAAAAATCTCCCTTTTCCACCCTATTTCTCCCCCAATCAAAAATCAAGGAACTCGTGTGCCAATTTCCGTCAAAATCGGTTGAAAAATTCGAAAACTGACAGGACTGCATTTTTGGCCAATGTCGGAACTGAGAGAGTCTGACATTTTATTATTTTGTCTTACAGCTGACTTGATACATTATATTGTCTTCAAAAATTACAACTATGCTGTCTATGCTAATTACAAAAATGAAAAAGTAATCTTTAAAATAATAGATTTTTTTTTATTTGTTTCGTTATTCAGACAAATTACCTGCACTCACGCTTACTTCTTTGAGAATGAATTTGTGCGAAAAGTTTAAAATGTATTAAACATTTTATTCATAAATACTTAGTAGGTACGCCACATATGTATTGCTAGCCGTATCGCCTATTGAAACGAACTGAATAGATTTTCGCCATTCTATTGATGTAGCCTAGCCCTAATAGGATCAGCGCTCGCCTCGGCTCGGCGACGCGAGATAACAAGATGCTGGCTACAGACCACTGTTAGCACCCAATTAGACCAAAGCGCCAAACACAGACAATGGGTCAAGTGACAATGTCGTTGTAATCAATCGGGGAGTAAACATAGAACTGCTTAGAGTTAAGGGCTAATTTCCATTGATAGGTAATATACAGATACATGACGTCTTAATCCCTAAAGGGGTAGGGTAGACAGTTCCTAGAACAGTAAGACCTAGGCCACTTTTAGCGTGAAGGTAAAAAAGGGAATCAAAATAGTGATATCTTCCTGGCCCTTCCCACAGTGGGGGAGGGGATTGAGGTGCGGAGTGATCTACAAAGCACCCAATGAACACAGATTTTATCGGTTTTTAATTGTTTAAAAAAAAAGATAAAAGGATCTCGGCTAATTTATCTATAAATATTAAGTTGCTTTAATTGAGCACAAGAATTAAATGTAAAATATCAGTAGTCCCAACTCATATTATATTATAAATGCGAAAGTGAGTTTGTGTATTTGTTCGTTTGTTACCTCTTCACGCTTTATCTACGGAACCAATCTTCTTGAAAATTCGCATACACATAGTTAGGAGTACTGAGAAGGACTTAGACCTTTCATCCCGGAAAAAAGTAATGTTTCCGTGGGATACGCTAGCGAAGCCGCGGGCAAAAGCTAGTTTAGTTGTAAGTCTTGAAAAAAATGTTATTTTGGGATTTTTTTTCATGAAATAACGTTTATTAGATCATGAAACTAAAAGCGAAATTGACTAGATTAGATCCTTCACTAAGACATATCTTTTTATTTTTATTTTAAAAAGACTATTTTCTATGTCTCAAATGGTTTTAAATACTTACTTAAAATCTCAGCCTACCTAGCGATACACGGAGTCCAGTGCTGCCCCCATTTGAAATAAATTATTTGTAAGGAAACGGAGATATCATTTAAAATTTTAAGCTACTAAAACCTAGATAACCCTTCAAACTATTTTATTAACCTTTAAAGTGAGAACGTTAAGCTTTAGTTTGCATTTTTGCGAAAAACGGCAACTTTTGGCAAAAACGTTACTACCAAGTTTGTCCCATTTTAATTTGGTTAAGATATGATGAAGAACTTTGGAGATATGGAAAAAACTCCAAAAAAAAATTGAAGTCGGTTGTTTTTTTTTTGTTAAAAATTTAATTATTTCATGAAATAATTACGAAAAGCTGTGTTCCTATGTTTCCTTTTTATAATAGAGGTATAATCTCGTCAAATTTGTTTACTAGATGTTTGAACAGAGTGGAAATCTAACCAATTTTTCAGGTTTCAGAGGTTTTTTCAGGTTTGGAAGGTTCATGTCATTTTTAAATATTAAATTATGAAAAATAAGAACAAATAATAAAAACATAGGGACATGCCAATATATCATTGCTCTACTGGCACTATTCAGCAAGGAATCACGGGACTTTTGTATAGAAATACGGCCCATCGATTTCCTCTTAATATATTCGGATTTTCCCCCGTTCCCCCGATCGGCTTTTTCTATGCGCGGGAAGAGAAGCAGCAGGTATATTCTAATTTTTTTGTTTATGGACCAGCAATCTATACAGGGTTACTTTTTAAACAAAGGCAACTTTTTGGAGCCAGTTCAGTCCGTGATCATCATCATCCAATATCACCAGATTGAAAACAACTTTTCACAAAGTATGCTTCCCATAGTGGGATTTGAATCCACAACCACAGAATACAGTAAGAGTAAGCAGAACGGAATCTCCTAAGGTACGCGCAATATGCGTCCCCGTTCCCCGCACCCGCACCTCTCCCCCGGTTCTTGACGGCCAACCGGAGTCATCGAGGCGAAAACGGGGGAGAGGTGCGGGGACGGGGAACGGTGACGCCTGAGTGACGCATATTGCGCGTACCTTAGGAGATTCCGGCCTGTGCCACAACTCCGGACCGCCTTGACCACTGGACCACGGAGGTAGTCCGTGACCACTGGACCACGGAGGTAGTCCGTGACCACTGGACCACGGAGGTAGTCCGTGACCACTGGACCACGGAGGTAGTCCGTGACCACTGGACCATGGAGGTAGTCCGTGACCACTGGACCACGGAGGTAGTCCGTGACCACTGGACCATGGAGGTAGTCCGTGGCACTGAAATACTTTTCTTAAAAACAATTATTGAAAATCGATAAAATAATTTATTTGGCTGAGCGCCGATTTGTAAGGGAGGGCAATACAAGCCGATTTTTTATTTTGATTTTCGTTAATTGTTTTTATGGAAAGTACTTCCGTATCATGGACTAAACTTGCTCCAAAAATGATGCCGGTGTTTTAAAAGTAACCCAGTTTAATTACTTTAACGAAAATTGTTAAGTATTTATCAAAACACCTTTGTATTATTCGAAATGGTTACTAAACTTGAGAAATTCGGTGTAGTAAGTACGGGGCTTGGAAACGTTTTTCAGCTACTGAAGACCGACCTGGTCACTCACCCCTTACAGTTTCAGCCGGCCGCACACATAGATAGATTCCTATAGATTCCAAGAAAACATCCTAATTCAAAGCTTAGTCTGTACACACGCACAAGTAGATGCTACACCTATCGCAGACGTACCGCGTGTGTCTTATCATAACGTTTACATTGGTATATTTATTGTCCATCTCCGGAGTACTTCTTTTCATGGTTGTTTACATTACCGATAGAACGGCAACCGATACGCGCCAACTGTTCGCTCCTACGTAAACTACCGACGGCGAATAGATGTTGATGTCTCGGTATGTTTTGTAGAATAGGTTGCCACAATGAGTTACCGCAATCAATTAAATGAATAGTTTCTTATAAGAGAAGAAATTACTTTATAGCTACTTAGCATAAAGGGCATAACTAAAAGTTAAAATCATTACTTATAAAACAATAGATAGTTAGGGTACAAGTACTTTGCGCATAAAGATATAAACCGGGCAAGTGCGAATTAAACTCTCGTGAAGAGGGTTCCGTACTTTTCATAAGTAACAAACTATTTATTTTATTTCTTTTTTAATTTAACACCAGTAGTATCGGAGAAAAGGGGTGGTCGTTAAAGTTCGCCTATTTTGTTAAATACATTAAAAAATATTTTTCTTAAAATTATAAAAATGTTTGAGATTTTTACAGCAAGCCCTTTCATTTGATATGTCACACGACTTAATATGCCAATCTTTTTTTTTATACCGATTTGTAAGTATAACAATTGCTCATTTTAAATAATAGGATAGACTTTTTATTGGCTTCCATATAATTTATTATATTTTTTCAAAAGTTTATTGTTCAATGTTTTCGGACATAAGGGGAATGGTCCATTTGTGTCTATTTACTTAAATAACTTAAAATATCGATCTAAAAAATCATAAAAAGGTATATTAAAAATTCTCATAAAAAGCTCTATCATTTGATATGCTACTCACAAAACATTTTTTTAATGTAATTTACCCCCATAAGTGGCCCCCATATTTGAAATACATTTATATACGTTATAAGTCCATCTTTGGGTCACACTTACTTTTATAAGTGTACCAAATACAACTCATCGGTCCAGTAATTTCGTAGCAAAGGCTGTCTGTGACAGACGGACGGACAGACAAGTGAGTGATCCTTTATGAGTTTCTATTTTACCTTTTGAGGTACGGAACCCTCAATACCACACACTTAAATAAATTCTGACTTACATAATTAAGTACTTATTTAAATTTTAATAATTAAATTACTGGTTAAGTAGAAAATGAAGACCTGGATCGCAAAGGTCCGAAACAGAACAGGTTGGTGCAGACAAAAGGATGCTTATGGCCAACAGTGGGTTTATGATAGCTGATGATGGTGGACTGACTGACTATAAGTAGCTATATCGATAGTTTTTTTTCATATCAAATTTTAGACAGTGCCTAACTATTTTACTTCTCTGTGTGAATCATTTGAAAACATTTTAGAAAACCATTGTTTTAATAATGTTATTTAGTTATGTGGGACTTTGTTTTAAACTAAACACATTTTTACACCCCGCCCGCGTCGCACCGCCCCGTTTTTCTTATTATAATTCGGCGTGGATACCTCCCAGAATGGGCATTGTAATTTTTTTTTAAAAGCGTTATTTTGAAATCCGTTTCGAGATACAGAGTTAATGAACAGTTGTGGGTCATTTTTTTGGCAAAATAATCAATGGTTTTGGCTATTTCTACAAACAAACGTATGAACTTTGTTTGACCTTACTCCGTGGCTGTATCGGTTTAAGCTCTGTATCCATTCATTAACAAATACGAGTCGCCTGTATGGTATATATCCGTCACTGACAATAACGTCAAATGTCACCGTTTCCGCCAATCATAAGTAAGAAAAGAACTTTGCGCCAATAATGGGCAACTGAATTCACTGAATGACACTGACATTTACAAAGACTATTATGACACTAGCGTGATTTTATTTTTTTAATATGTATTGGTCTTGGCCGTTTGTTTTGTAAAGACATCACTTTGTCTTTGACATGATTTTTATAATAATTTATAAAAAAATAACTAAGCCGTAATATGACAAAATATTCAAATTAGTTTCTTGAAATACGCTATATTTTGATATAAAAAAATAAAAATTAGGTGTTGAAAAATAATAATCCCAATTTCCAACGCTGTGAGAAACACTCGCAGAAAAATAAAATTGCAAGGCCGCGTCCACGGACACGTGGCGCGTCGCACAGTGGTAGATTTTTTTCGAAATAACATCGATTTCATTAATAAATGCATTTAAAAAAAATCTTAATGTTACTTGTCAATATTCGTTAATAACAAAACTAAGATATGTAAACAAGATGATTTTTTTTCCAACTATCTCCTTTTAATTTTTATAACGTAATGAACAAAAGTATTTTTCAAACAGCGCTGTTTGTGTGTTTCAATCCCGTCCGAACCTAACTTAAAAAGTGCTGCAAGATAAACTAGTGCATATTTATTTATCATGTCTTCGGAAGGTCAAGGTATGAGCTTATATATTGATATAAAAATCAAACGATTACGTCAACTCTTTACTAAAATCTACGTCTAAAACTGTTAAGGGGTATTTTTTGCTTGAATTTGTGTTTTTTCAAGGTCTAACTTTTTTTGCACATCTTAGTACAAGATCTCACTGCCTTCAAAATAAAGCTTACATATTGGACGTTTTCTGGCAGTAAGCTGTAAATCATAAAATGTCATAAAATAATGTTATATTCATTTTAGGTACGGAAACAGCAGTTTCATTTGAAATTTGGAAGAATGACCGAACTAATGAAAGCCTTTTTATATTTTTAAAGGATAAATTTGGATTGAATATTGAGAACACTAATGTCTTAAAGCTTTTAAGTGATAAGTGCGAAAATATTTCCAAAAATTTCCTTAAAAAGTAGGTATCGTAAGTGTATATGTTCTGTGCAGTATTATAGGTCCAAGCATAAAGATTGGCAACAACAAACAGTTCCATTCGAAGAGGTAATAGAAATTGGCAACCAAAATTCTTCTACCGAAGAACCATTGCTTTCTTTGAGAAAGCCCTTGAGGCGAGATGGGTTCACAACTTGCAATACTGTGCGTGTTTTTGAAAAATCACTGTAATTAAACTACTGCAGTTTATTCCTCAAAAATTTTACTTTTAATTTTATTTTTATTTTTTTTTTATCTTAGGAATTTTCTACAGACATTTACAATATCCAAAACACGATTGAGCATTTTTGACTCGATAGAAAAAAATTACAAACATACCTCTAAATTTGCCTTTATGTCTTATATTACTATTTTATACAATCACCTTTTTATATGAAAATTATACAAAAAAATGTATTTTCAAAAAAAAAAATATAAATACAATACAAAGATAATAATAAATAAAACACAGTGAAATATTCGACGAGAGCAGACAAAGGCCCGGACCCGGACCCGTGCTCGACGATATTTCGCTGTGTTTTACCCCCTGTACATTATTAACACTCATTTGTTTATTTAGTATTACAAACCCTTAGGAAATAAAAATAATGAACTTTAATACAAAAATGAACTTTAATGCAAATCGAAGCTATTTTTGCGAAATCGACCACCGTGCGTCGTGCGACGCGAGCCTCCAGGCAGGCCGGCGGCGGCGGCGCGGCGGGCGGGCCACTGCGTGTCCGTGGACGCGACCTAATGAGGGAATGGCGCACGCTTACGTTGCTGACAAGTGTGTCCTCAACTTTATAGCCCACCTGTTTTAACCCAAATGTAAAAAAAACCAGCTAAGATGCCGGGTATTTTACTTTCATTACACAAGATTTCAGGTTCTTTTTTTCAATTGAATACTAGTATTATTTTTCTTTTTTCTTTTATTGTATTTGAAAGAGGTGCCTAGCAGTGGGCATAAAGCTATTTGCTATGTTTACATTGTGTAGTATTTAACCACGGGCAGACTCACAGGCTATACTGGTTCACTATAGTATAATGAAATTAAAATAACAGTCATGAAACAAAAAAAAGTCGGCATTTCCATTCAAATGAAGTGTGCAGCCGCCCGGTAATTTTTTATGGGAATTTTGAATTTTATTTTTGGTTTTTTGACCGTAACTTTAATATCATTATACTATAGTGATTTAGTACTCGTATACCTAAAAAAATTAGCTTTATGTAGCTATGCAAAGATATCATATCTTTCCTTCCACAACTATTGTGGATATTTACGTTGTAAAATAGTTAATTACTTAGATAAGTAGGTGCATGGAAGTCACGTTACTTTTAACCAATTTTTAAAAATACGATTACGATATAAATATCATGATTACTTATCCAAATCACAACCCCGAAATCTTCAATCACTGATCGTTTTACCCATGAAATACATCAGATTGTAATAGGCCAATAAGCAGGCAATAAAAAAGAGAGTTACAAAGAAATAGAGGCGCGCCTGATTTATGCTGGATAGGAATGTGGCGCCCCCTTTTCAATAAGTTGCTGATAAGAATCATTGCCTTCGCGGGTGCCGGACGCGGTATGTAATTAAATCTTTTTAAAGTATCCCCGTTATCGTTAATAATACTAGATTTTTGCATACGATACGTGATTAAAATAAAAACTGATTTAGTACCTACATCAAACTACAAGTAGATATAGTAAACACTGGCGGCACGTGCAGCAGAGGACTATGTCTCAAACCTGCAGTGTTTGTGCAGAGCGACAATTAACTTAGTTACTCAGGGCAGTCTACCGAACCGTTGGCAATAGCGGACAGGTAGCAGGTATCTACTATTTGATGACGTGTTTCGAGTGGCAGAAAATAATATCTCTTACAGCGGTGATAATAGTCACTGGATCTCTGGTGTGTCCTATAGTCCAGATAATAAATTATCGATATATTTGATGAAAAGTTTTCTTTTATTGTTATCGCAATGTAAAAGTTTTCATGTAATTGTTGAGAAGCAAGATGTTTGGTTTGTTATTAATTGACTTGATACCGTAATTTTTTTTTTCTACTTAAAACCTATTTTCGATATAAACTGGCAGGGTTTACTGAATTAGATAACGGAACGTGATTTTATTAATGAGTGAAAGCTTGATCATTAGGTGAAATACCGAAATTATTTTCTTTAGAATGTTTTCTTTTAGAAGAAAATTTCTGTATTAAAATTATTTGTATAGAATGGACAGATAACCCAGACTCCTTTAATCTATTACCTGTTGCGAACTCCTTTTTTATTATTATTTTAAATTATATTTTGATATGCTTTTGTCTTTTAGTGTGTCATTGCGTTTTGTATAGTAAAGTCATATGCGATTTAAAACTGAAATAGTGTCCCTCCCTGCTCTGTATTGCACTATAACCCATGACTTGACTATAACCACAGAATACATATGCTATAACTGAGAACTATAGCCCAAATAAAGAGTTGTTCCACAAGTAAATAGAATCTGTACAATACAAGTTTAATAATCTTATTTTTCACATAAGTTTTTTTAAAATTATGTACTCTATACGTTATGGAAAATAAATATGTAGCAATTGATCTATTTTCTAAATGATTTGAGTAGAACAAAAAAAAGTATAGTGTATGCAAAGAATTGTGATACTCTGTCTTTGAGAAAAAGGAACTACTTGGCCTTACTAATGACATATTAATCCAACTAAAAAAAAGACACACATATGCAAAACACGCACACAAATTTTATTCAAAATCAGTCATGTTTTACTGTCCAAAATAGTGATTCTATTATTGTCTACCTTTATGTGTTTTATAAACCATAAGTTACTAATTACAACTTAATGGTTTGAAGGCTGTTCTGTTATCTTAAAGGTGGCGTTAGTGGCGACGGAGAGAACATTTATATGTTGAAAATACTGTTTTGTAAGACACTGTATTTTGTTACTGGTGAGGTGAGTATGCAAGGTGAGTATAAGCCTAGAGGCGAGGTGGCCCAAAGGCGAGGTAGCCCAGAGGCGAGGTGGCCCAGAGGCGATGTAGCCCAGACGCGAGGTGGCCCAGAGGCGGTGTGGCCTAGAGGTGAAGTGGCCCAAAGGCGAGGTGGCCCAGAGGCGAGGTGGCCCAGAGGGGGTGTGGCCTAGAGGCGAGGTGGCCCAAAGGCAAGGTAGCCCAGAGACGAGGTGGCCCAGAGGCGAGGTGGCCCAGAGGCGAGTTGGCCCAGAAGTGTTGTGGCCCAGAGGCGTGGTGGCCCAGAGGCATGATGTTACTAAGTTTAGAATACCAATTAATGAGAGGTGGTGGCTATTTAAACGTTGTTATTACAGACGATCTATAAAGCGAGTTGACTAATTTATGTAACTAACGGCGCGGTGGCTGTTTTGTTTGAGTATGTAGCGTGGAGGCCATTATAATTTGAGATTCCTTGTAAAGAGAAATTTAAAGGAGCTTATTTATAATAGCGTAGAGAACAACATTTCGAAGAAAGTTGTTGTAATGTAGAGTGTATCATAGACAAAGCTTGGTCAGGAGTGGCCGAACTATCTCATTCAAAATTCTGTGTTCTTTACAGATTCCAATGATGCCATTCATATCACACGAGGACGTGTGAAGTGTCATGATGGCCGTATCGGAGGAAGTGTCAAGTCGTCTTCATTGCTGTTTAAATAGCGTTTAATGTTATAAGTTGAATGTCTTCAATTTAAATATTTTGTAAAACCTTAATTTAATTTAATATGATTTCTGAAATGGTTTACTTTATGTAAAATCCAACTTTTAAAATTTATTAAAAGTTATGATTTTCTCGTGAAGATAATCAATTGTGTGGTGTAGCGTTCATTTTGAATAATAATGTTGGATCGAGGTGGATCCTGTAGATATTTGGTATTTGGAAGAGCACGAGCGGTGTCCTGAACTCACTGCTCAGATTTAATTCAATGGCTTTAAAATTATAAATTACGAAATGGAACTGTGAAGTGACAAAGCATTGTAACAAAACATGAAATAAAATTGTATGAAAAGCTAATGAAAAGCGATTACTTATTTTGTTTTGTGCTCGCATTTAACCCTGATAACGCCCACTAAACCCATGATGATAGACGATGTCGAGGAAGATATGCTTACTCCAAAATGTAGAATAAATAACTTAAATAGGAATCTTTTTATAAATTGTTAGGTATATTAGTTCTAAGGTTTTCTTTTTCTCGGCAACACCAGTGGGTAGGGACTAGTAGATAAAGTCTATTGCTCCGCCTATTACATTTGTAATTAAGTTAAATATATAAAATAGATATATATATATATTGAAGAAAAAAACATTTTTTTTATTTTTATTACATTCGCTGAGCAGTAAAATAAATAGAATCATTACCATTTACACACAAGGAGTGCAATTGAAAACTGCCATTTTAAACTGGAAGGACACGATCTCTGAAAATATATTATATTATAAAAATATTTGAATTATCTTCACCTCTAATTTTATTATTTTCTGTTTTAGATTTGCTTGCACACTATAACGCCTACAATTTCCCAATACGAGATAAATTAAATAGGTACGTAATCAATTAATCAAAAACTGATGTTAAAAAAAATATATTTTGTTTTGTTTTAAAGAACTCTCACCTAAGATTTTTTGCTTTTTTTATCTACGTTTTACTATTGGGCAGGTCTACTCGTAATTTTCACGGAAATTTGATCATTTCCTTTATGGTTATAGTGATCTTTCAATTATATTGTTGTGATGCTCACATTTCAACTAATTGATAATTGAAACAAACTTGGTCAGTAGGTTTTTCCAACCATAGTGGTTTTAAAAATCTAAAAGATTTAAAACACTTAATTATTCTTAAAAATATTATCAAATGGGAGATACTAAATAAGTTAAATATTCTATATGTAGTAATAGCTGAGTAGATTGACTCTTTTCTTTCATTCGTAATATGATTAGGTTGACAATATTTTAATTACTTATATTAGACTATAAGGTGACTGCCTCCATGGTCCAGTGGTCAAGGCATTTGCCTTGTGATCCGGAGATCGTGGTGGGATGCATACTTTGTGAAAAGTTGTTTCCAGTCTGGTTAGGATATTGCAGGCTTGAATCACCTGATTATCCGAAAAGAAAGATGATTCCATGTTTCGGAAGGCACGTAAGGTTGTGGGTCCCGAACGCTATCCAGCGTTTCTTGAAGACCTATCTTTGAATTGGTTCTCTCAATCTACCCCTTTGGGTTGCGGAGGTCAGACGGCAGTCGCTCTGTGTAACCTCGTCAAACCAGTAACCTCGTCAAATCACCTAAGTTAGGGTAGCGGACCACAGGCTCTGAAGCGTTACCGCTGAGGATGTGCAGCCGGGGATACGCTCGGATGATGATGATACTAGAATATAAGGCCATACTGATCTATCTGCTAGTTTTATTAGTTCAAGTATTATTTAGTTCTGTTATTTTTATTATTATTAATTAGCTAAAACAAATTATAAAGAAAATAAATGAATGTTTAATTTACAAAATATTACAAGATACAGATTTTAAGTTGAAATAAGTAGATAAAAGGGCTAATGGACCAAAGAACTTTCGTAAAGTGATGTTTCGGCTTGTAAAACTAGTGACGGCCATCTTTTAAGTATAAACCGTGCAGATTTCGTAAGTTTTATCATTAATTCATGAAATAACTAATATAATGTAATGTTTTATGCTAATAGATAACAAATTACACATTATTAAGTCTTTGTCCACCAAATAGACTATTTTGAACCTATCAATGTCAAAAGAGGGCATATTATAGAGAAAACCGCAAAATGACTCGATCCAATTCCAAACACACACACTAACACGAGGCGTAAAAATTGGGTAGATAGGTGTTAGATATATATCGCCGAGATATTTAAAAAAAGTTTATGTAAACTTTGTAACACATGTTATTAAATTTGTTATATATGTAAAAATGTTAAGTCTTATTTAACGAAATTATTTTAATATTAAACACAGTACCTGTGCTAGAAGTCAAAAATAAAAAATAAAATATTAAAAAAGATAACAAAAATAATCACATTATTTTATCAGTTCCTTTGAAAGAAAGAAAGAAAATTCGTTTATTTGGTACATATATAGATTTGTTTATTTTTTATTTTTGAAACGGAACGCTTACAGTATTTCTGTTTTATATAATTAATTTAAGTTTTAAAAATAAATGTAACATTTTACAGTAACAATTAGCTTATAATAAATAAATACTCGTAGATCCCAAATAAAAAAACCAATAGTCACTAAATCCATGTTTGTCATATTTTAAAGATATATTTTAGTATGACGTAAAATATTCAATGTAAAAAAGTATTAAGATAATAGTAAAGTAATAATATATGTCAATGAGTACCTACTTTTGTTAACCGAAAAAAATCCTGTCTGGTACCTAATTTATTCTCGAACGAGTATTCATTAAAATGTAGTATTTATTAAAATTTAAAAATTACAAGCACTTATATACTAAAATTGTAAAAAAAACAAGCACCAGAATATTTAATAATAAACAAAAAAAAGTTACCGAAATATTTCTTTTTTATATTTTCACCAAATTAGGATCGAAAGTTTTAAAAATAAAAAGATTAAAATAAAAAAAAACGCACAATAATATACTCGTATTTCTGTTACATTTCACCAAATAACAATCGTAGTACATACCTCGTGTTGTAGTCACAGGAAAACGTAAATCGCGACCGTAACGTGCGTGCGGCACCCCGCGGTATTTCCAACTGACGACGCTGCGGCGCTGGGCGGGCGGCGACACCACATGCCCCGCCTACCAAGCGAAACTAAAAAATGCTTTAAGTAGATGGAGTTTCCAGAAAATTGTTACTCTCTGAAAAAAGTTTTCCATGAATAAATTGCTATCTGTATTATTCTCTTAAAATTTTTTTTGTAGTTTTTTTGTAAACCACAACATCAAAATATTTGCTATGAAGAAGTATTGCTAAGTACAGATTATTACACTTTTCTAAACATTTTTTCAAAATTAATAATAGTATAAAATAATAGTTTTATAAGTATCAATTTTAAAGCAAATACGACTTACTTAAGAAAAATAACTCTTTTTTTCTGCAGTTAATACAATAGCATTTTCTAAAGTATTTCAATTTTAACAATAAAGAGTGAATAAAAAAACATAAAACTTTTTGCTGGAAATATCGCAGAGGGCGGAGCGAAGTAACCACTCCCAGCGATAAGCAGAGAAAATACATTGATCCGCGGCGGATCTGAATTTTTTGCCTTTCGTATTACTGCTGCTATCAAAATGCGCTTAACTTGTTACATTGTTTAGCCTGGAACGACGCGTAAACAGCTTTACGTCGGCATTTTATACTTTAATCTGCGTCGATTGCTTTGCCGTAAAAATTCGAAATATAGTACATAAACATTTAAACGGTAAACATTTATTTATGACTAAAAAAGCGGCCAAGTGCGAGTCGGACTCGCCCATGAAGGGTTCTGTAGTTGCAAGTACACTATCACTTCTTTATCCCTAACGGGGAAGACAGAGCCAAGGGCGGTAAAGCCCAGGCCACTTTTAGCGTAATGGTGGGCATGAAGGTGGAAAAGGGAAATCATAATAGTGATGGGTTGCTAACCGCATCGCCTATTCATATGATTCAGATTCTCGCCCATTCCCTCGATCGGCTTTTACGATCTGCACGGGAAGAGAAGCAGCTGGTACATTCTACGTTTTTTCTTTTCTCCCAGACCAGCAAAGAAGAATTACAAGTAACAAGTAGTAGTTGCAAGTAACATTATATAAAAGTTCTAAAGGTAAATTGCGGTTTACGATTTATGACGTATTAAAAAAAACTACTAACTAGTTCTCGTTCAAACCAATTTTCTGTGGAAGTTTGCATGGTAATGTACATCATATATTTTTTTTAGTTTTATCATTCTCTTATTTTAGAAGTTACAGGGGGCGACACACATTTTACCACTTTGGAAGTGTCTCTCGCGCAAACTATTCAGTCAGACTAATACATATTATGTACTAAACTATGATGACAACAACTTATGACACTTATTTTAAGCTTTAGCAAATAAATGATTATTGGTTATTATTATTGATCCATAGATACACCCCACACGTATCCTTGGGTGACCATTGACATGAAAAAGCGGGACAGCGCAACCCGGGCTCCAAAGCAGCACAGCTGAGGATGCAACCGGGAACGCGCATAGACGAAGAAGAAGATATCCCACACGTATGGGATTGATGAAAAAAAAATTGAGTTTCAGTTTTAAGTATGGGGAACCCCCAAAATTTATTGTTTTTGTTTTTTACAGGTTGGTGACGTCACAAGCTCCTAATCGGGAATGAAGATGCTATGTATCTTTGCGATTTTTTACCGTTTAGATACCTAACTAATGAAGTAAATAGAACTTTTCAGTCCACATCCCTATTAGTTGCTTGAGTTTGAGATTTCTTCCAGTAAATGAGATATTAGAAAGCACATTGATAGTCGGGTTAGACGTTAATTCATGTGTTTTAAACTAATTAGAATTAGATTAGATATAAGTATTTAATTTCCCAAAATTACAGTTATGCTAGTTTTAAGAGATTTGCGCACAACCTGTGAACGCATTGGCCAAGAATGTTGGGCCAACAATTATGAAATCCATTCCAGAGACAAGTTGTTTCCGAGATACAGACCATATAAATGTACGAGTTTTTGTAAATATGGCTATATGTCTATTTGGCTTAATAAAATATTTATTTATTTATTTAATTTATTTTATTGCATTTTATGTCCCTAATAGATAATAGTTTAAACAATCAAAATAAGAAACTCATTTTCATAATTAAGAACGGATAAAATAACAATTTTAAGTTTACGGTAACTTGGAACAAGGGCAAGATATTAAAAATACCTCTTCAAGTGAGATTATGGCCTCTAAAATATATAAAAATAAACATTTGGGGGCACGGCAGTGCCCCGCCGAATCGGGCAAAAGCTAACAAACAAAGATACAACCGTACCATATTTTTATCGAACTATCCAAATCTAATTGTGGAAAAATCGACCAATTGAACAAATATATATAATAAAAAATAGTTACCTTTCTTACAAAATTAAAAAAATACCTGTATAGTACACCTACATTACGATATAAGTGCGTTATGGTGGGTATAGCGACTGCCTCCGTGGTCCAGTGGTCAAGGCGTTTGCCTTGTGATCTGGGGGTTTAGAGCCGAGTGTGTTTAACCAATATACGCCGTATATCGTACGACGTTTTGCAACACACTTGCGAGAAAAAATTGGTACCTAATAAACCGATTATTTTGATTTGAAATAAACTCAACCATATGCGTTTATAAGGCGATTATCACATTGCCCCGCACTACGCAGCGTAGCGCATGAATGCGTGTTCTAACGTTGCTTGTAAGTATCTCCGTTTGTATAGAAAACACGCACAGGCCGACACACAGAAAATGCATCCAGTAAACGCAACATGCAGCGTGATGCGTGGCAGTGTGATAATCGCCTAACACACGCGTGTTTTATAAGCTGCTTTATATATCTAAAACCGGTGAAATTAGATCCACTTTACGAGCAAGTGTGTTGAAAAAATAGTTTACGAACCATGCCAAACAAAGTTCCCTATTTTTTTCTCTGTCATTCACTCACTCACACAATGATCGTCAAAATTATAAGGTATTTAGAAAGACCTTCAAGAATTTATTTATTTAGTACCTAATTCATGTCAGAAAAAAGTATTAAAGAGTTACCACCTTACGGAATGAGATAATGTAAATGCCAGAATAGGTACTTAGTATGATATGTTAAAAAGTTGAAAATATGAGTACTTACCTCTCCAGAAAGTTATGTTGTCGTGGCTGTGCCAAGTTATTTACTGACTTGGTTTTTCGTGTAAATAGTGATCTCACAATTTTTTACGTTGGAAAATACTACTTCGCGATTGTTGCAAGACTGGTATTACTTTACAAGGTACCTACTAATGTTTTTGGTAGGATTCACATTCGGCTAAACATTATTTCGAAGTAAGTAGGTACATACCTATCTATACAAGGAGACACAAAAGAAGAAAATCTATACAGCCAACAATGACCATGTCATTTATTAAGGCAACCACTACACCTAGGGCAATAAAAATGAGGAATTATTTTTAATAATATTGCGGCAGGGGTTCCGTGGCAAGGATATTTCGGGGCCCTTATTACCAGCATTCTTTACCGACTACGCAGTAATAATAACATACCTACAGACTTAGTTTATGACCTCGACGAGTTTTATGTGGGAATAAACTGTTGACCTCTTCTTCCTCTACCATAGAAATTCACTACGGATCTTGTGTAATACTATTATGCTACCTTTACGAATGAAATTATTATGATAATATTATATACGAGTATGACAGTATTTCTATCAAAATCAAAATAAAATATTTATTCAGTAATAAGGGCTTTGCAGGCACTTTTACATGTCAATAATTTTAGTGCACATTACGTGTAATGTTTATTTATATTCTATTTCTAGGTACGAGGACCTAGTACCTACTTGTATGTAAAGTTTTTGATACTTAATATTTTACATAGGCATGTTTATTTTTATTTAATGCCGGTGTTATATTTTTTTCCAGCTATAGTTAGGCCCTTACCACATTCCCAAAAAATATATGGCCAATTAAAAAATATCACAAATGCATTTGATCAGTCATTTAAATGGGAATTAAAAAATATTCATAATTATATATATCTACTTAATTTCGTATAATTTCCTTGTAGAAAGAATTCAGCATACAGCTACGCGCAAAGGCAAGGCGAAAACCATTAGTTACCTACCACAATAACTACTTATACCCTAACACATCAAGCGAAAGACATCACATGAAAGTGTCACAGCAATTTCAGTACGGACATATTTTTCAAGGGGTGGCTTCCCGTGCCCTGACGAGCTCTGGAATGCACTGCGATTATGAAAGGCCATTTGTCAAGTTTTTATTGGGCACCCTGAAGCAGCATCTATTGTTGTATCCCCGCCCGCGCCCGCGCCCCTCCTGCCTGACCCTCGTCTCCAAATGTTAATTCATAATTTTTATAACTTGTTAAAACGCCGATTATTGCGGCGACGATGCGGCCGCAGCGTGAGCGGCTCCTTAATTAAATTTCATCGCTGCCTCTTATACTTTTATTAGCCAGTAGGGTAAGGACTTTGTAGAACGTCCTTAGTCACAGTGTTACTGATGAAAAGAGATTTAACTGTAAAGCCGAAGCTTTGATTTTTTTACCTATATAAATGGGCGAAACGTACGTAGGTATAAGTATGAATTCCATAACCTCTGTGGTCTAGTGCCAGGTTGTCACACCGGAGTTCCCGGGTTCAATCCCCGGTCAGGTCAAGATGGAAAATGATCTTTTTAGATTGAGTTGAGTCTTGGGTGTTTATCTGTATATGTATTTGTTATAAAATATAGCGTCGTTGAGTTAGAATCTGTAACACAAGGCTCTAACTTGCTTTGGGGCTAGCTCAATCTGTGTGATGTGACTTTGTTGTCCGTATATATTAATATTTTTAATACAAGACTAACTAATATTAAAATTAAGGAAATGCTGCAAGCTCTGTGTATCCCGTAAGGGAGAAAGACTATATGCATACAAAAGAAAATCAAAATAATTCATCCAAGGGATTGAAGGCCAAAAATCAAAGCTAGATGACGTGGAAAATAACACACGTTATTGGCGTGATCGCAGTGGCGTAGGCACAAAACATCTAGGCGACAGAAGAATACCTTCTTCTAAATAAACTCCACAGACGAATAAAATACTAACCCCTTATTCATAAAAAAAATACAAACATTTGCTAATCCTATTTTCCCTATCACTGTTACAATATTTGTCATGCAAGAAAAAGATGAAACATATACTCGTATGTAAATAACTAAAATAGGTTCAGCAAACGTTTGTAATTTTTTTATGAATAAGGGGGTAAAACTTGTGGGGCCTCGACCTGTCCCGGCGCTGTCAGGGAAGTTTCCACATAGAAGATAAGAAGTGGAGTGGAGAACAGAGAGACTACAACACAGATATATTAACTTTATTATACTGGTATCAAAGTTATAATTAGACTTAAAATAAAAAGCAGATATTATAATAAGTACTTAGGTAGTCCTGAAATGTATTCAGGATGAGAAATGGAACTGGAATGAGTCAAAATGAAGAGGGATGTGTCAATAATTCGAAAATGTAAGTAATTAAATCAAATTTGAAATTAAATGAAAGTATGAAAAGAGAAAAGGATGAAATGAAGAAATGAGGTATGAAAACAAGATGCAGCATGTAAGTGGCATACTGGGCATGCAGCATCGTTACAGAATATTGTTTCAGTATATTTTGCAATAGATTTAATATAGGTAATTATATATATATACAGTTTACTAAAGTCTGATAATAAATAAAAAGGCAGATTCTAAAAAAAGTTGTGCCATATGTGATTTTGCCCTCATACAAATATGTCATCCATACATTTCACCTTGTACTGATCTTCCAGTAAGAATAAAAATTTTAGAAAGACAAAAAAAATACCAATGATCAAGCGCGTACTGAGCAGTGCGCATGTTGACATTTTTTATTAAGTGTGGAGCGTTGTTTCTAGTTTCTCTATTGTGGTTGAGTTCCGCCGGTGCAGGCATATTGCCCGCTTCACTGGTCAAAGCGGGCTGCCGCACAATTTAATAACAAATGTAATAAATGCATATCTGAATTAACACAAACCATCAGAGTAACCAAAAATGCGTGCAGTACTCGTAGGTATGAGCACAAGCACTATAATTCTGATTTTGTACTTTGAGTACAATATTATCCTAGTAATATACTCGTATAAGTCAATGATATTAGCATTGTGTATTGATTGTGATAATATTTATAATTTTGCATTTAGGTTTAAAAAATCATGCCATCATTAAGAAATGTTGTATACCTACTCGTATAATTTAATTTAAAGTGGCTGTTTGCTAACTTTGCACCCACTATGGGTGCGATAGCTTATACCTATAGCCTAGCCAAGGGGCGACGTAAGATTACTCGTACGTGGGTATACAAACCTCGGACGGCGATAAGTAAAGGCTTAGGAGTGCTATTTTTCATTCAGGGACTCATATTACGAATGTTTGGCGCGAGTGTTTCCAAACGGATGCATTTTTTTTTAATTGATCGTTTGCGAAGAATTTGCAACGAGTGGTCTTGACCACTCGTAATTTTTACATTAATAGCGTTTATATGTCAAAGAAACCTTCCATGGGGAATCAGTTGCATTTTACACTGCTCGGGTTCCGTACCCAAAGGGACCCTATTACTGAGACTCCGCTGTCTGTCCGTCTGTCTGTCTGACCGTCTGTCACAGGGCTCTATCTCTTGAACCGTAATAGCTAGACACTTGAAATTTTCACCGATTATGTATTACTGTGGCTGCTATAATAATAAATACTAAAAATAAAAAAAGTTAAAAATTAAAGGGGGTCGTCATACAAGAAACGTGTATTTTTCAGCGTTTTTAAATAGATCTTTATAATGGAATTACCACTTGAAATTTTCACCGATTATGTATTACTATGACCACTATAACAAAAAATACTAAAAATAAGATAAAGTTAAAACTTAAAGGGGGTCGTCATACAAAAAACGTGTTTCTTCAGTGCTTTAAAACATTGCATGAAGGTACGGAATCCTTCATGTACGAGTTCGACTCGCACTTGCCCGTTTATTTATATTTTTTTAAATGTTGAGCAAGCCACTGACAAATGTATAATATTTTTTGAGTAACAAATATTACTTCTCGCTGACACGTCGGTTTCAAAAATACAATGCAATGCATCGGAATACGAGCGGTGAGTTGGAAAACTACACGTTTTTGGTTTATAGCACTCCAGATCACAATTTGGAATGAAGTTCCATCTCGCAGGGGTCGGGACAAATTCCTCAAAACGCATGCATCACACCAAATGCGGGGACAATGATAGATATACCATCGTACATAGAGAGTGTTTTAAAATAGTGATTATCAGAAAAATCCGAAAAGTTGAAGACCACATCTTGATGTAGAAAGGGTAGGTATGGCCTGCAGAAACGGTTAGGGGCGTGATTTTTTTCCGAAATGTAGGTTCCAAAATGAAATAATAACAAAACCCAAGCGCGCGTCTAGGTTCTTAAAAATAATTAACGGTTCCATTAGGATGTTGGTACAACGTAGACACAAACTTGAATGTAATTGTAGTGTTAACATATCGTCTGTAGTAAAACAAACTTAACAATGTGTAATCATTTATTAATAACAATAGTAATCTCATGCATAGATAGCTCTTATACAGTTGGTACTTCGTATGGTTAAGCACTTATTTTTTTTAAATAAGTATATACACATCTTGACTTTGTATTATAGCTATAGGTAAGTATAAAAAAATTTTCAGTATGCATATTTTGATGGCAAAATAAAATATTTTTTTTGAAAAGACAATTAGTTTCCCATTAAAATCCACGATATACACTTCGCCTGCTGAAAACGCACCGTATGTGTTTTCATCTTTGGCAAAACACACGGTGCATTTTTCAGCAGTGGAAGTGTCAAATACGAGAATAGTGTTTTTTTCGGACTATAATCAATGCAATGGACTGGCTTGACATACATACTTATAAAAAAAAGTGCTCTCGAAAAATCTTGCACACAAGTATTCTTACATGCATAAAAATTTACATCAATTTAGACAGCACATTATGTAAATAATTCGAAATCATCCTTTTTACCTTACCTATTGGTTAGTTGGAAAAAAGGCTACGTACACACTTGATGAGTGTGTACGTAGCCATGTATGTGTGCATCATCCACTTATAAAATCAAATCCAAATCAAACGCTCGAATACATTCGCACAACAACCTCTACATTTCCAAAGAGGGTTTACGTGAGGCAGGCGGCTGGTCGTAGAACTATAGCCAAATCATTTAAACTGTTCCAGTTATTTCTTCACCACTTCGCAAGGTCTTTGACATTCTTGGGTGAATATTGACATGCATGTTATTTTTGGAGAAGAGAAGGCGGGAAAGCGCATCCCTGGCTCCGAAACAGCACAGCTGAGGATGTAACCGGGAACGCGATTAGATGAAGAAGAATCCGTAAGAGCGTTAAACTCTCTAAAGTAGAATAAATTTTCCTTAATGGCAGTTCCCTATTTCCCGGATTCCGTATTCACAGTATTTATTCGGAAAACATCTACTACGAATACCTTAGGAAAGTTTACTAAGGTAACTTACATTTTAGTACAAAACTTAGAACATGTACGTCTACGAAGTATAAGCTGTTTGCAGTACCTTAAATGATACTATGAGTAGAACTACAGCGAATATATCTACCTTAAACTTTTGAGCTCTTATTTTTGTATGAGGGAGGTGGGCGCTTACATTAGAGTCCCATGACCTAATATAATTTTTATTGTCATAGAATAATAATACTCCTTACTGAAATTACTGATAAAAATAAACAACTAGGAGTCTATGAGGCACCAAGGAAATCACATGCACACGATGACATTGAATAATTAGGTAGAATAGACAAGACACCCATCCATGAAAAAATAAAGTCATTCTTACAAAATAAACTTTTATAATAACGTTTAATGAGAGAGAAATTGTAATTGCATATGTACAATTACAATTTCTCTCTCATTATAACGTCTTAATCTTAAACACGGATTAACGTATTTGGTTTTACCATTATTCACCAAAGCCAAGGCTTACAAACGAAAAGTGTCATATTTCTAAATTTCTTTAGATTGATAATAGGTGGAAGAAGAGAGGTTGTGCAAGGCAACCACTATCACCCATTTCAAACTAACAAATATAATGTCTTTGGTTTGTCAAATTCATTAATTTAAATAAAATCTAAATTACAAAAAAAAAATATATTAGTATATATAGATATTAGTTTTCCTAACTCATATATGTATTACTATGTTTATAGCATATATATTTTTTATTGAGATTGATTGTCTATTGTCCGATTTATTCTATATATAATATTACGTGTTGTATGATAAAACCCTCTGGAAAGTGGGTTCTCTTTAACCAACTAATAAAGTTAAATTCAAAGAAATACGAGCGATTAAAAAACGCTTGACAAATCAAAACTACCAACCAGCACACTTAACCATTTGTATTACTGCCTTTATTCTTCAACAGTATTTCATTATTCAATAGTCTTTATATTAGCCCCCTGGGCTTTCATTTGCTTGGCTAGCCAAGCTTGAATAGATCCTAGGAAGTGACCTTTCTCTTCTTAGCTGGCACGGGTTCTTCAGAGTCGTTCTGCAGTAAGTCTGTCAGGATGACAGTGGCTATGCACTTGATGTAGGCCTGTGGTGCCTCTGTTAGCTTGGCAAGCCGTGGCACGGGCTTCAAACTTGAGTGCCCAAAGTGGCGAACGCCCGCGGCAACCGCGCCCGCCGCAAGGTGCAGAGTGCGGAGCATGCTGTAATCTAATAGGGGAACAAATTAAGTACCTACTTTTGTTAACTGGACCTTTATAGTAGCTTAAGATGCAAGTGTGGTAAGGTGTTCATCACAAAGTTAAGGCGGGTTGACAAACAAGCGGGTGAAGCCAGCGCGCTTGTCTATGTACTCGTAGTCGAGACTTGTAATGAACAATACACATGTTTGTCATACAACATTTTTCAATACATTTGTGAGAAAAGATAATATATAAAATCTAAAAAGAAAATTATAAATATGGCGGATGGAAATCTTTTCTTTTTTCCAGACATTCGCGCATGCGCACGCCTGACAAATGAGAGACACATGAATCAATCTGCCAACAGCCTACCCATTATTAAGATAAATAAAATAAAAAATATTATAAATAAGTCTTCGATTTCGTAACGGCAGATTTATAGGTATTTATTTTAGTGTTTAACAAATATTTAACTTACAAATTTAATTTAAAGTATTAGGGCAACATAGTGAGTAATTTTGAGTGGACGGACAACGTAATTAAATACACACGTACATGAGACCGACCGTTAGAAGTCAAATAAAAAGTTAAATAAAATAATTTCATTTTGTCATTAAATGTCTTTCTTGGTCGTAAAGGCCTGGTAACTTGTTTGTTTAAAACTTTGAAAGCACGGTCGCGTGACTTTTCATGATAGGAGGTAACTTACCGAACTTGGTGGAGGCTGGTAGTTTGACGGTGGCCCTGACCTTCCGGTCGAGCACATCGCGGTGGTACTCAGCTATGTTGACCAGCAATCCAATATCATCTAGCGTGAACATCGGTAGGCCGACCTCCACGGCCAGCAACTCAGCTGAGTCCTGACTCGTGAACAGCGGGATACGACAACCTAAACGACCATTATTATCAGATTCGAAGACAAGTAATGAACACAATCAGACTGACTGCCCCTGTGGTACAGATGTTAAGGCGTTTGCCTTGTAATCCGGAGGTTGTGGATTCAAATCCCACTGGGAAGCATTATACTTTGTGGTTGTTTCTAGTCTGGTTAGGATATTGCAGGCTTGAATCACCGACGATTATCCGAAAAGAAAGATGGTTTCGTGCTTCAGAAGGCACGTAAGGCTGTGGGTCCCGAACGCCATCTAGCGTTTGTTTAATCCGACGAGATCCGACGGCGGTCGCTCTGTGTAGAAACCAGTATACCTCGTCTCTCTGGCTAATATATGGCTCCTGGTAGTACAGATATGGTCGTGCACCTGCAGTGGAGATTAAAAAAGACCTAATAATGATGATGATATAGGTATGTCATGGCAACTCCCTCCATCGCTTCCTGATGTGTTATACAAAAAAAAACTCTTACCTAATTTATTAAACACCTGTAACTCCGTCCGATTGAGATCCTTGACTGTGCACGGTATGCCTTCCCGCATCAAGCATACTTGTAATATTTTTGGGTTGAGGGCGGTGGCCGCACAACACATCTTAGAAGACAGCTGCACGCAAGCTGCTATGATCAGAGTCAACTGGGAAGACAGCATCTGCTTGAACCGCTCGCGTTCTTCCGTATCTGTCACACCATATCAACTTTTCTTCTACGTTTTCGTATATTACTCACAAACTCTAACGTGCAATAGAGATAGCTGGAACCGTCGCGGGTCACGTGTCTCTCACGCACTAGGGTTTATGACAGAGACGCACTGAACTCGTCCTAGGCGACAGCTTGACGTAATTTTAAGCCTTATTATCGTTATTTAAGGTGCATATCGTCTACTGTTTTAACGTTAGACTTTCTTAATAATTTGAAATAAAACCTGCAATGCATCCAGCGGCTTTTAGCTACTCTGGTCAGGTCGTTTGATCACCTTGTAGGCGGATATCTTACGCTGCGCTAGTCTTTCGGACTGTACAATGAAATCTCTCCCCCAAATTTAAGTAGTTACGAGTAGCGAAACCAGAATATAGTTGACATGACCCAGTCTAAATGTAGGAATACCGTTTTGATCAAGTAGAGAATTTTCCAAACAATAAGTTAAAAAAAATTACAGAGCTTCTTGGGATCAATTCCATGTTAATAGAGGATTAGAATTAGATACCTAACCTAACTAGATTTTAAGTTAACCCCTTAGCTTGAAACTACGTTAACGGACGTTACGGACGATACAAAAGTAATGAGGCGATTAGATCCCTCAATTCCCGTCAAATGGGCATTTTGTAAAGCCTACACCTCACTTACCGCTGACCAGAAAATGTTGAAGAAAAAAAGTGAAACATCAGTTCCAGGACTACATTTGGAACATATGGTTTTTCTTTATGTCTTTGTATTGGCGCGGGCGGCAGACGTTCGCTGGCATTCGACGGGAAGGTTGTCTCACTCACTGCTAAATTTTTACAAGGGATCAAGCGTGTTTTCTCTTTGTTTGTGTGAGTTGAGACAATACATATTTTCTATGTGTTCAGAGAGTAGTGCAGTCAGAGCAGTCAGACGACGAGTGCGCTGTCAATTTCATGGTATTCGATTCTATGTACAAATACAAAATTATACTTGTTATTTCCTTTTGTGTCCTTTGTTTTTGACCTTTGTTTATTACTGAGATATTTTGAATCGAAGATGATCAAATGAAGACCAAATTGAGTGTAACTTTTAAGTACCTATTCTATTTACAAAAATGCATTTTTTGAGCTTTCTGGAGTAAAAAATATTTTATATGCATTTTTCTACGCTTTTATTGGTTTTAATTCATCTTTGTTGATGTATTTTCATTTAAACAGAATTATATACATTTTTCCGCTGTAGAATCAATTTCATCGTCTTAAAAACATCAACCACAAAAAAAATCGCGATTTTATAATACTCGTATTTTGAACAAAAGATGACGAGCAACGTGTCGAAAATATCTCGGTAGTGCGATTCTTTAGGGTGAAGCCAAACGAGCGTATTTTTTGAGTTGTCGAGTCGCAGAAAGTGAGTTGTAGAACAGACTTCTGTTCTATAGGAATTCACAACTCATTTTCGGTCGCCGAACGGCAAAACATGGTTTTTGTATGAAATCGAATGCAGCAGAAATTCTTCAACTCATTTTCTGCGACTCACAACTCACAAAATTACGCCCGTCTGGCCTCACCTTTAGACAAAAATTGCTAAGTATATTTTTAACTTCTATTCAAGTATAAATTCATATGGCAAAGAGTTGATAGTGCGCATTTGCTTTGAAAAAAATCAAGATGCGACTGGTCGTGACAACCTTTAATCGCACATCTGTTTCAAGAATCAAGAATCAAGAATCAAATATTTATTCAGTAATTAGGCCTTCGCAGGCACTTTTACACGTCAGTAATTTTAGTGTACATTACGTGTAATGTTTATTTATAATATTGAAATTATTATTTTTTTTTAAAAGTTACCGATACTAGCGTTTTGCAATGACTACTGCTGAGTAGAAACGACGAAAGAAACTCATTTGCACAGTATTGGTCGCCTACGCACCAGAAGGGCTATGTCAGTTTACAAGGATATTATGTCTAATACAATGTTATCACAATATAACATGTAAAAAATGTTTGTTGAACTCATTTAGTACACTCGATACCAGATTTCATATAAAATGTATGGACATATTTTTCTGCCCGCGGACCTTAAAAATAACACTCTCTAAAAGCTCTTTGTAAGGTGGAGCAAATATTTTTACAGATCGTATAACAACTTCGGTCGCTATTTCAGCAAGCAAACTATTCAACTTACAATATACAGACTGACATATTATGATAATTGTCAATTCAAGCTCAAGTAATAGGCAGTAATGTATGAAGTGCGCTTCTGTACTGACCTACGCCCGTATATTCTTTAATCGGTGTTTCCGTGCGGGGTGCGCGGTTGTGGCGCAGGGCGAGAAACCCAAACGTCAAGGGCCATTGAGGACTCTAATCGCCTTAACTTGGTTTCAAGCCTTACATGTAGGGACAACTACATGGGTTTCACCTATTGGGGAGGACGCTGCACTCCAGGATACAAGGGATCCTAGTGTAGAAAGCAGCGCCGAAATCGTCACTTAGAATGTTAAAGTTATTTTATTTCTTTACTTTAACACTTAGTCCCCAAAACACAGGCTTCTGCCTAGCTTGGGAACTCAGAATTTCATCATATGCTTAGTATGGACTGTGCTTTGTGTTAGAAAATAATCAATTTTTATTTATATTTATTTTAACAAGATAAGCAGAACGAATTTTTAAGGGGATCCTGCCTGCACACAGGCAGTTTTTATTGAGGCCAAACAAATCTAACATAAGCTTAAATCGGTTAACTTATTCAACAAAAATATTAATTTGGTTTAGGTGGATAAGGGTCAGTTTACACCGAGACGCAACGCGACGCGAGGTAGCGCGCACTTTGGAAGAAATATAGAACTTGTTTACTAGACAAAAAGAGAGATTTCAGTAAGTCGCTGTCGCTGAAATTAGTATCTTTTTGTCTAGGAAACAAGTTCTATATTTCTTCCAAAGTGCGCGCTACGTCGCGTCGCGTCTCAGTGTGAACTGACCCACATGGTTTGAAAATCTACCACAATCAGTTTTAAAATTAGACGGAAGGGAACCAAAACTAAGAAAATAACTAATGTCAACAAACTGGTGAGCAACGGCGTAGCTTCTTGAAACCGTATAGCCAAGTACCGTTCGAGGAGCCGGCAGGCCTGCGCCGGGATACCTTTTGAGTTGGCGCCGAGGTGGGCACTCATTGCCCAAACAGCCTTTCTGCCTTCCTTCCCCAGCAACTTGATTGGCCACGCCTGATCTGCGACTAAATAAAACAACTGCTCTAATAAATTGAAGAAAGAATATAGAAGACTATTCGAAATGTAAGCGTATTTTTAAATAGGTCTGATTTAAATTGAATTACCGTCAAATTTATAATACCCCACTTTTTCGTAGAGGGTTAAAAATAAAATAGCTCGATGACTGTGTACACTATACTGAATTATTATCATTTAGGTGGACAACTAAATTTGTGGACAGGAAATGTTAGCGTATCCAAATAATTTTTTCAGTGCTACATAGCAGTGCTATAGTAAAATTAGTTTTAGGATATATGAGGCATGTAGATTTCTTTTCACTGCGACAAAGTAGTGTGAAGTACGAGTATGTCTATTGAGCGTGTGATAGTTTGTTTCTTTACGTAACATCTCTGTATCTAACTGTAGCTTTTAAAATTTTTAGTTTGGTTTAGTTGTTTGTAACTGTCATAAAAATAGTACCATATCACCTAAGTTGTATATTAAACTCTACTAGATGTTAAATTAGGTGAAATATATAGTTACATAAAAATTAATTCAAACCTGAAGCAATAAACAAAAAAATATATTTACATTCATTTTCGCACTCCCGCAGTAGTTGCTTCATCCACAATGGGGTGATATCTTCATTTGAATCCATAATTTCACCTTAAACTAACTCTAAACCACATTGCTTTATTATATTACTAGTATTAATTGTAATAAACAAAATAAATATTTACGTTCTTGTAAGTGTTGACTCGTCACACAATGACATTAAATGTCCAATCACTAATCAATCACACAGATTAAAAATAATTGTGCCATATTAAAACCTCTGTGGAGGTCTGGAGTTTTTGGCTGGAAGTCAAGGGGTTCGGTTGGGGTTTGCTTTAAATTATTTTGCAAATTGATTTTAGTGGACTTTATAATATGAAATTGGTGTTGTTTGGTATTATAAATGCTCATGCTCATGAACAATATGTAAATGAAATAGTTATAGTGGACAGTCATAGTACGACTGATATTTGTTTGCGGACTGTGTGGTCTTCAGGCGTCGTCCGCCACTCAACCGGCTATGAAAACCAGTAAACTCATATAGATTTGTCGCCAGAAGCTCCCTTGAAGCAATCAAAGGCGTACACCACCTTTTGATTGTATTTGTAACTTGTTAGATTGCTTGTTAGGAATAAAGAAGCAAAAAAAAAACAAAGATAGGCTCTAAAGAAAAAAACAACTTTTTGGTCAGTTTAAAAAGTTAAAATATTAAAAAGGTTTCTACCTACATACTCATTTCTCCCACCAAGCGCTGAGCGTTTTTTTTTTAATTATCCAAGATGGCCGCCAAGAGTCGACTGCTTCCGATTTGACTGAAATTCAGTATGCAAGGGGTTTTTGGATCGCGGAAATCCAATCTGACATTATTTTTGAAATCCAAGATGGCGTCTGGATTTTAGAATTTTAACTTGATTCGTTCATAACGTCCTACTGGAAGATTGAAGGGGTCTGGAATTTTGTATGCTGGAGTAAAGCATCCCGCGGAACTCAAAACTGCAAACAAAATTTGATTCCAAGATGGCGGCCCGTATACGTTTTTATTTTTTTTATACTGACTTTAGCACCTTACCTATTCTCTCAACTGGAAATAAGATTCTCACCAACTCCAACAGCTGCACGAAAAACCGCGGGCTACTTGCAGCCCGCGCAGCGCCCAAAAAGCTAGTTTTATTTTTTTTAAACTTGTTTTTGTAACGAGATTTTATGTGCAAATCACAATACAAATTATTTATATTTTATTAGCACAAATCCAATTTTTTTAATGAATGTTTTCATTTGTTGTTAATGAAACATACTCATCAGTGCAGGAGCTCGGTGGAGTACATATAGCGGCGCCTTCGCAATATGTTACTCGTGAGTAACGCCGGCCGACAAGGGGTATAAAATATTTTCAGCTCTTCCGTGCCTAGAAAGACACGTTAAGCTGTTGGTCCCGACTATAATCGTTAGATGGCAGTTGTAAGCTTGAAAAATCTGACTCCAGTGTCGACCGCCTACACACAAAAAAGAAATGCAGTAGAACCAGTTTACCTTATTTCCCTCGGGTACTAAGCATTAAGTTTTATATTATTCATAGAACCGTCTTTGATAAATAGATCTGTACATCCATGTATGTGTAAATAAATTCATTTATCATCGGGAGCAACTTTTGCAGTAATTGCACATTTTATTTGCATCAGAAAATTTTCGTATGTAATGAAATTTTTTGAGAAAATATAACACTGTTGGGAATCGAAATAGGTACATCCTTCGAGAAAAGGTCATGGACATAATCACTTATAACAGTTCCAGTATGTCTTAATATTGAGATTACATGTAGGTACGTCTGGTACGTAGATGACATTGCATATAGTATTTATGAGTATCTGTACGTTGTACAATATGAATATTTCCATGTAGATTCCAGGACTTTGAATGCAAAATAAAATGAGTAGTAGCAAAGCGCCGGTAGGCGTGGCGCGTGCAAGGCGGCGCTTTTTTAGATTTGACTCCGCCCAGCGGAAAATATACGGGCCCGCCTCCTGCGCCATTATTTCACTGCGGAGAAAAACATACTCACTATATGTATACTTACTTCACTTTTCACTTACATATCTAGTGTCTAAACTAGACTGAATCGTATTAAATTATAAATATCGTACTCTCGATACATAAATAACGAATTACCTATTGGTATTATCATTTACGAGAATATTTTATGCAGATAGAACTGTCGATATATACTTATCAACTCCGTGGTGTATTGGTCGCTAGTCCATCACTCGGAGGTTCTGGGTTCGATCCCCAGCCACGTCAAGTCAGAAAATGGCAAATTTTAAATGGTATTGGGTGTATATCTATGTATTTATTATAAAACTAGCGGCCCGCCTTCGCTTCGCACGAATATTTAAGCTCCGTAAGAACCATCCTCGTACTTCAAGAAATATTCTAAAGAAAAAAATTTGCGAAATCGGTTTAGCTGCTCTCGAGATTTGCGCTTAGCAACACATTCAGCGATTCTAACGTTGAGTCGATTCTATCGTTGAGTTAGTATCCCAAAACGCAAGTTTAAATCTTACTTTGGGGCTAGCTCAATACAACGTGTAATTTACATAGGTATTAACGTAATAAATTGAACCACGGGTACTACTTAGTTGACTATAGTTTAATGTAGTTAAAATAACAGTCAAAAACAAACAAAAAACTGGCATTCCAGGAGTCCCGACAGAAGTAAAAACTATACAGCGTATGATTATATGATGATATGATTTTTTTACTGTTATTTTAAAATTACCACGTATAAAAAAGGGCATAGAATTGACATTTAATTAATTGATTTATTTATTTCTTAAAATACCAATTAACTAAGGAAACAATAACAATGATGCATTAAAAAACATTATTTAATACAAAATTTCAATAAAAAGAATGTCACTATTACACTTACTACCCACCTACTTACTATTATTACAAGTATTTACACAGTCACAATACCTACTCTTGCTTCATATATCCATGCATTATCCATGTCATGTTATTAAAATATTCATCTACGAAATAAAAACATGTTGCCAACAGAAATACCATTAGCACTGGTATGACTCTCCATTGATTCAGAGTAACATATATACCTACTACTACTACAAACGAAACAATTTATCTGTATACACGTCGATGTGTGAGTTTTATACTTAGGGTCGCACCGCAGAATTAATTTAATACTTACCTACCAACGAGTTCCATACCTGAAGATTTGCGAACACTGACGTAAAAAATATTCTGTTTTATATGTATCAAATGTTACAGAAAAGTCGGAAACAGCTACATAATATCACTTCACAAATATTTTTCATTATGTCCATTGTCCATTTCACCATTAGTTCACTTTACTGATTATTATTGAGTCATTTATAATGTAACGCACTAATTCACTAATGTAATATAGTAATTTGCATATTTGGCGCAAAACTATACGGTAATTATATGAATAAATTCAATAAAAATAAACAAATGTGTATCACATTTTCACGCACAGCATGTCAAGTTGTCATTGTCAACGTGAAATTATATTGTTGCTTTGCTTACCTGTTTTCATCATTTGGAAATGTATGAAATATACGTTCTTTAGAGTATTGGGTGGATAAACAATTATTATACGCGCACCTTCTCACCATGATGGTTACTATTGGTTGACAGTTCTCAAGACAACACACGTCGCGTATTGCGTGCGGCTAGTAATTAAACCCTGGTTTGGAGCTGTCAAAGCTCACAAAGTGCGGGGGAGAGGTGCCAATTTGCGGGAGACGCTGTGAGATACCATTCTGTTTGACTCTTATGTATTCTGTGCATTAGCTAACTTTTAAAACATCTTTCTTTGTAAATTAGTTTTAAACTCGTAGGTAATTTATTAAATACTTGAAGGCGCAAACAATGACTAGCCACAAGTTTTGGCATGAGATTATCTTCATTTCTGTCATTGCCTCTGATGTTCGGTTTCATGCATTTTCATTTGTTTTCCAAAGTTTTAAAGGATTATGTTTTCTACAAGATTTGTATTGTAAAATTTTATCTAAGTATAATTCTTATAGCTCCCTTTTGAGCATAGAATAATAAACCTAAAACTATCAGGATAATTATTTAAACATTTTTATTAAAAACGAAATTAATTTAAATCAATATAACTATAATAAAATTAAGTTAGAATTCGTCAATTTATTATAATCATTTTAATTTGATAACAAAAATCAGTTCTGTGACAGAGCATCCATTTATTTTTCAGCGAAAAGGAGCGCACGTTTTTCTAATTCTTATAAATATTAATGTAAGTAATTTTCTTTACTAAGTACCTAGTAATGTGAAATCTGTATGTTTGCTAAATTAAAAAAAAACTCTGGTATCTCGTTTGCCAGTATTAAAATTGATAAGAGAAATGATTTTAAATCGGGCAGGAGTGGCAAAGCGAGGCCCGCAGCCGGGGGCGACACAAATGAGGGCATCCATCACCCGCCGTTTGCGGCTTCACCGCTCAATTTCAACTGGCGCCACTGGCGAAGTGGTCTGACTCTCTGGGTAGCTACGAGTAGCCCATGAAAATACGATTTATTCACTTTATTATGGTACATCTGTAAATTATAATTCTTGACTGACCTTTTTTAGGATACCATACCCAAGGGGTAAAGACAGGACCCTATTACAAAGATTCCACTGTCCGTCCATCCGTTTGTCTGTCTGTCTGTCACCAGGCTGTAATTTATGAACCGTGATAGCTATACATTAGAAATTTTCACAGATGATGTATTTCTGTTGCCGCTATAACAACAAATACTAAAAACAGAATAAAATAAATATTTAAGTTAAGGCAAAAAATCACGTTTGTTGTATGGGAGGGGCTTCCATACAACAAACGTGATTTTTTGCCGTGTTTTTCTCGATTTTAATAACAGTAACAGGTAGACGCTTGAAATATTCACAGAATATATAATTGTATATTCACTTTAAAAATAAATAATTAAGTAAATTAAAAATAAAATTAATATTTAAGGGGACTACCATATAACAAGCGTGATTTTTTTGATGTTTAATGTTGTATAGATAATGATACGGAACCCTTCGTACGCGAGTCCAACTCGCACTTAGCCGTTTTTTTCTTTTCTCTTTGACTGAGGATTGAATTACGTGTAGTAGTACCAAGCTAGTTATAGTTACATGTTAGTTAAGTACTAATAACTTTATCAAATTAACAAAAGTTTGTTAAATCTATTCATGTTAAAATATGTTTTGTTCTTATCTCTCATTTCAATATTTCACATTGAAAGAACGAAAGCGAAACATATTTTAACTTATCCAAATAGGATTAGTAAACCAGTAACAAATATACACATTTCTAAATACTTTCAAAAGCTTCTTCAGTGGGTTTGCTTCTTCTTTCCATGGAAACCAATTCGTAAAGCTCTTCCGACTGACTCATATTCACATCCCCGGAACTTTGTTTGTTCCAAAACATCTCTTCAATAGTCTGCAGAGTTAGATCTTTGGTCTCCGGTAACATAATCAGCGCAACTGTCATGCCATATGCCGTCAGAACACCATAAATACAGAACGCACCGTGAAGACTGACTGATGATAACAAATAAGGTAAGGTCTTTAGTTTTACTGCTACATTCAAAGAGAAAAACAATGTGGTCAGAACTGTACATACGTTCTTATATTTCAGAGGAAATATTTCTCCAGCTATAATGTGTACTATAGGAATGGTTCCCGCACCAACAATACAAGTCAAAAAATATATTAAGGAAGTTCCAATAATGAGATCATGATCAGAAGTTAACAATTCCTTCGTTTTAACGTAATAGTACGCCGCAATGACTAAATAGGTTAGTATGTTCAAGTTAACAAATATCTTGACCATGAGTCGCCGTCTAATCTTGGTGTGGAGCACAGTCCCGATCAGGGCTGAGATGATTCTGAGGATGTCCACGGACACCAACATGAACGTGATGTTAGCACTCTTTCCTATAAGCTTCCGATATATGTCTACTCCATATGCATCCATCATGACAGCGCCGCACCAAGCATTACAAATGTACAGATGACTCATTAAAATTAAAGGTCTATAGAACTCTGACTTCTTCATTGTTTGAAAAATCTTTGAAGTTTTACTCTTAACCTGAATATATCGTTTCGGAACCGCCTTTATTTTGTTAAGTGAAGCCTTTTTAATCATTGCCTCTAATTCTTCTTCTTCATCAAAACCTCGCAGCCAATGAAAAACTTCTTGACATTGGTCATATTTCCCACGGGACGCTAAGAACACGGGAGACTCCGGAGAAAACAGCACGAGGATAGAATCAGTTACCGCTATTCCGAGGCAGAAAAAGGCTGTGTTGTACCACGTGAAGCATGATCCTACAGAGTGGACCACCAACCCTCCGGACAGCACTGTAAAAGTCATGATAGCCAGAAATGTTCCTCTGTACTTTGGAGTTGTATACTCTCCTATTAAGATGGCGCTTGTGAGACTTGAAACGCCTATCCCAATGCCATGAACCAATCGTCCGATAAATAAAGCAGCAAAATTTGTAGCCAACGCGATGCAGGTCCAGCCTAGTACCATTAAAAGGGTGCTGATTAGGTTGGCGTAGCGGCGTCCATATTTGTCTATTATCATCAACACAAATATGAACCCAAAAATGGTAGTTAAAGGGACAATAGACGCTGAAATAAAATAAAAAGTTAACTTAGTTTGAATTTCATATCTTCTCTACTTTCCAAGCAAAAAGTAATAATAAGTTACCTATCCAAGATGCTGATGTTTCGTCAAGGACAATTATGGGATGTTCACGTAGTTGTGGCAGCAGGATGGTAGTATACCCCATAACTAAGCTGTGTTCCATTACGCTTAATGACACTCCAGCAGACACCATTAACCCTAGATAACTAAACTATTCTGGCAGTTACACAATAACTAAACATTCGTCTAGCGGACTACGCATTAAAAAATCTTATATTATCAACATAATTTAACGTGAGGAAGAAATTGTTACGTGATTCGTATAAAGTGCTCGTTGTGAATAGAGACAAGTCGAAATAATTTTATACTAATGATGACACATACCTTTTATACACATCTACATTATGGGTGCCACAAATTGCATTTTTACATCTAAGGCATCAACTTTTGGTCTTCCTTAGCAATTTCGACAGGCAAACGTATAATTTTTTTGAAATATTTCATACATAAGGAAATGGAGCAGATTATTCATATGATTTCACCAAGGATATCTCCTATCATGACCTTGATGTCACGTCTCAAAGTTACCGTCCGAACAAGTTGCCGCAACCAAGGCTCCATGAGGTTGTTCGTCAATTTCAAAACAAAATCTCGCCGTGTTTCTATTTTTTTATTATTTTTGATGTTATTCGCGTCGTATAACATAAGTAGGAATAATCTTGGTGCAGATGACCATTTATGATGAGCTTTACTGGATACAAATCGAAGAGTTGCTAAAGCACATGTTGGATGCTACCTGAAGTATGTAGTACGTTTCTTTCCATGTTTGACAATATAAAATCATCCGAATCAATAATTTGGGTTCTGTTGTATTTTACTTGGTACTAAAAAATCACCTTCAAAACCCAAAGATTGGCACGAGACATTAGTATCAATGCTGATATTGTATTGACTTTCAACCTTCCAATTATTTGTCATCACCACAGAAGTTAAATTATCTTGTTACTTTTATCAGAGTAATCAATCTTAATAAACGTGAATTTCTACTTTCAGCCTAGGACATGTTATATGTTTCCATTTATAAATCCATCAATAATATTAGGTGTATGAGAAAAAGTTGAAAACAATTAGTAGTATGAATGACATCTTACTATTAAACTCTAGTCATTAAAAAATAACCGTTTTTATGAAGTTCATATTATTTCCTAGTATGCTTATGTATATTATCTAATTATAATACAAACATTTATTAGATTTATTTATTTAAAAATACTAATATAAAATAAAATGCAATTTAGATACCTTTGAAAATCTGCACCTGTTATAACTAAATTTTCGTCATCTAGACGACGCGGTGGTTATAAATCACAAATAAAGACAATTGTTTGCGCAAACGCCGCATTTGTGTCACTTTTTACTCTAACTATGAAGGTATACAAAGGCGTGCAAGCAGGGGGTACGCGAAAGTTTGTGAACTAGACTTATGCAAGGGGTCGCGTAGTCTGCCAGACGAATGTTTAGTTATCTAGGGTTAACTAAAACATAATGTACGTATACATTATCACTTCTTTATTCCTAATGGGGTAGACAGAGCCTAGGGCTGTGAGACCCAAAGGCCACGCTCAGCGTGATGTCAGGCGTACAGATGAAAAAACGGAATCAAAATAGTGATGGATTGCCAGCCGCATCGCCTAATAACATGATTCGCATTTTCACCAATTTCTTCGATCGCCTTTTACGATCTGCGTGGGAAGAGAAGCAGCTGGTACATTCTATGTTTTTGTTTTCTGCCAGACTGAAAGAAACTATACTATAAATTTAAACTGTACTATTATTGTAAACAAATGTTGCTCTGCTGTGACTGTTACTGGTATAGAAGTCGGTTTTTTATTTTAAAAAAGTCATCATTAAAGTCATTTATTAATCTATCAATATAAGGATATCAATTAAAACTTATAAGAAATAAATATAATACTAAAAAAAGCGGCCAAGTGCGAGTCGGACTCGCCCATGAAGGGTTCCGTAGCAGCAAGTAACATAATATAAAAGTTGTAAAGGTAAATTGCGGTTTACGATTTATTTATATTATTAAAAAAAACTACTTACTAGATCTCGTTCAAACCAATTTTCGGTGAAAGTTTTCATGGTACCTAATGTACATCATATATTTTTTTTAGTTTTATTATTCTCTTATTTTAGAAGTTAGGGGGGACACACACATTTTACCACTTTAGAAGTATCACTCGCGCAAACTATTCAGTTAAGAAAAAAATTATATTAGAAACCTCAATATCATTTTTGAATAAATACCACAAACGTAGGGGTTTGATGAAAAAAAAAATTTAGAGTTTTAGTTCTATGTTTGGGGAACCCCCAAAATTTATTGTTTGTATTTCTATTTTTGTGTGAAAATCTTAATGAGCTTCACAGAATACATCTACTTACCAAGTTTCAACAGTATAGTTCATATAGTTTCGGAAAAAAGTGGCTGTAACATACGGACGGACAGTCAGAAAGACAGACATGACGAATCCATAAGGGTTCCGTTTTTTGACATTCGGCTACGGAACCCAAAAATATGCAAATTGAGTAGTCCCACTAAGATATTACCCCTTGGCAGCGCAGCCAAGGCTAGCAGTAGGCTGGCAGCATTGCCGCGTTGTATGACAATGCTGATTCTTTGTGCCAGATAATTTCCAGTCCTTCGGTTATTAAATAATTTAATAAGATACATATTATACATACCTGGCGAAACAAGGGCTTAGTTTTAGTCATCTCCAATAAGTACAAAAGTATTTGGTCTGTAGCATTAAACGATTTTTTTCCATTCTACTTTATGTTTATCCAATATTTGTAGCTATTAATGTTATCAATACAAGGTAAGTACCAAATAGGGTTCACATGTTATTACTAAGCCATTAAAAATATTTAGTAAAAAGTGTATCACGAATAAATCATAAAATTTTAAAACATGACTATTCCGCTGTGTCGTTATAAAGTGAATGTAGTAACTGTATTTTATTTTATAACATATGTATAAACAACAGATGTGAATACGAGTATTTTAGTGGTGTAGGTGTATTATCAGGATTTTTCGTAACTGTTCCGTACACATTTATATACAATAAACAAATTAATTTCTTCTGAGCGCGTACCCTACTCGTATCTAGCTCTATTACATCTTTAGCTTTGTTGTGATTTCCGATAACAAACTGCTCCGGATAAATAATTCCAAAGGTACTTGTATGAGTTCGTAGCCGACTGCAGAAATTATTTAAGAAAATAGGCGAAATTTGACCACCTCCTTATCTGTCAAAATTACAGTAAGGTTCTTTACCAATAAAATTCAGAAAAACCCTATAAGGTGTACGGAACCTTCTTTACGCGATTTTAACTAGCACTTAACCAGTTTATTTAAATATTTGCATGGGTAGGTTTGTAACCGTTTCATTTAAGGTTTTCTTAAATGTGAAAAATTATGTCACCTCCTAAATTAAACTGTTTGTACAAGTGATGCTTATTGAACAATATACTTATTTTTAGCAGTGAAGTGTTGGAGTATTCAAAGAAAAACACGTGAAGTTCGTTATTTTTCCACTAAAATTGATATTTCACCCCAACTAGTATTAACTTACGTGGGGATTTCGCTGTCAACAACTGATATGTAAATTCCTCCTGGAGGTTCGGGAAATGTTCATATTTATATTATCGTTGTTATTTATTTTCTCTGTTGAGCCGTAAAATATGGCAGTATGGAAATGTGGGGATTTCGCGCGTACGATACTCTGACAAGATGACAGTTATACGAGTGTGGGGTCTTAGTAGTACGAAATCCGATTGCATCGTTTGTACTGTCATCTGTTATTTGATCAGATTTGTGCCGTGGTTCTTGTTTTCGGTTTGCTGCTAAAAGACTTACTACTTGTAGTGTGTTTAATGCTAAAAAAAAGTAAAACAAATCACAACGTGCCTCATCGAGACAACTGGAGACCCAAGAGTTGGCAGTTTTTCGCCTAAAGGATTAGCTGAGCTATCCAGTGGGGAAATGCGGCCACAATTTTGGGCACGTTGCCTCGATATGGCGCTTTTGATGAAATTTTCTATTTATAAGTTATAGCTTAGTATTAATAATGTTTTATTTATCGTCATGAAGTAGACACCAATATGATTAAACTGCTGTATAAAAAAACCAGCCAAGTGCAAGTCGAACTCGCGCGCGAAGGGTTCCGTACCATACGTAATATACAACTAAATAATCTGTGAATAGACGGACGGACGGTGGAGTCTTAGTAATAGGGTCAGTATTTACGCTTTGGGTACGGAAAACTAAAAATGCTCACCTAATTACACAAAAATTAACAATTAGTTTAAATATGGAGAAAGCTGGTTTTTAATGAACTAACTTTAATATTCTCTTAATGAATATTATTTAATGACGTTATGTCTTTTGGTGTAACGACTCTGTGATTTGCTCTCAACTTTAAAAAAAACCTTTATTGTTATATTTATGGTTTATGGTTAACAATAACATATTTTTTCGGCCAAAGTTGTAATACAATAATAGTTGATTATATAAATCATGCAGTAGGATCTTGGTCTGATGCCTGTCGGTCGCAGAGAGAGGTTACGGTACAAGTGTGGGTGTCCAAGCCTTTAATGCGATCCCAATTCATCCTTTGCGTTTATCGCAGCTCTTTCACCTTTTATTGAAATGTACCTTACTGAAGCAATCTTCCCGAATTTATGCTTTTTACGAGAAAACTTTTTGTTTTGTCGGAATAACCCAAATTAATCGAAATCAATTAGCATGTAACTTTGACTTCTGCGAAATAACACCTAAATCCTATCTTAAGACGATACACGGTGTCCAGTGCTGCCCATATTTGAAATAATTTATTTGTAAGAAAACGGACATATCATTTAAAATTTTAAGCTACTAAAACCTAGATAACCCTTCAAACTATTTTATGAACCACTGTTTACAGTTTTAAGTGTGAACGTTAAGCTTTAGTTTGCATTTTTGCGAAAAACAGCCACTTTTGGAAAAAAAGCAAACAAAAGCTTAACGTTCTCACTTAAAACTGTAAACAGTGGTTCATAAAATAATTTGAAGGGTTATCTAGGTTTTAGTAGCTTAAAATTTTAAATGATATCTCCGTTTTCTTACAAATAATTTATTTAAAATGGGGGCAGCACTGGACACCGTGTATCGTCTTAAATGAAATAACTTAATATTGAAATACCTAATTTTAACTACCTATATGTATCTAATATATTATCACAGAGTAATAATATACGTACTACGTATATTACTTACCTACCTACACGTAATCTGTGTCTAGCGAAGATAAGTTTGTGTGAACTCCCTCGTTGGTTTCGTCGTAACACATCTAACCTCGGCAGTGTAATTTTGTTAAAGCCGTAGGAATAAAAAATAGACGGGCAAGTGCGAGTCGGACTCGTACATTAAGGGTTCCGTACCTCCGTACAATATTTTAAAGCACTGAAGAAACACGTTTCTTGTATGACGATCCCCTTTAATTTTAACTTTTTTTTATTTTTAGTATTTGTTGTTATAGCGGCTACAGTAATACATAATCGGTGAAAATTTCAAGTATCTAGCTATTATGGTTCAAGAGATAGAGCCCTGTGAAAGACGGATAGACAGACAGACGGACAGACAGCGGAGCCTTAGTAATAGGGTCCCGTTTGCACCCTTTGGGTACGGAACCCTAAAAAACATTGTACGTGATCCTTTAACGACCCTTTGAAACTTACGTATCACCGCATAATACACGTATAAAATGAAAATTTAAGACCTTAAATTTTGCTTATCCAATAAGACGAGGCATTTTCCTTTCATTCACTCATGTATATAGATGTAACGTCGGAATGTACATGAATCCAGACATCGGATAGTTTTCTTTGCCTACCCGAGCGTGTAATTGTATGCATGCGATATGAAAGTGAGGCCCTATTGATCCCCAGATCCGCGGGTCGGGGTACACGACGCGATTACCCTGCCCTTTATTGTAAAACGAAAATCGGGAATTGAAGTTGAATTTCTTTTCTGATGAGAATTACTTACATTTATTTCTAAATATGGTTCAAATGCTCCTTGCTAATATTTTTGAAATGTTATTACTTAAAAACGATAACGTTTCGGTTTAAAAAAGTTACATTAAATAGATATTTATCTAACTAAACTAAAATCTAAATTTAAAACAAAATTAAAAAAACCTGTTGTTGTTGTTCATGTGGCGTGCCAATAACACTGGTTGCATTCCTGCGCTAAATGGCTAGGTACTGCAATTCTCTTCTTGAGATACGAGCCAGCCCTCTTGTCACCAGCGCCGTCGATGCTCCTTTATTCATTTAAATTCTGATAAACGCGAACTCACTATGTCGTAAATTTTCAATTTGATCATTACCATTATACTTTATCTCGGGCTAAAATTCAGACCAGTGTTAGGCTGGTAAGTACTAAATAAATTAGATACTAAGTTCAAAAATAAGATAATAACCTAATTTAAATAAACGGATTACATACCAACTCACCGCTTTGACTTACCGGTTATTTTTTTTTGTTCAGAATATTATAGTAGCAGCAATAAAAATATATACAGAAAACGTAAATATCTATAAGCCGATAATAAATCTTCATACATATAAAAATATATTTTACATATACATGTAATAATATACAAACAATAAAGTAATTGTCATTTAGTAGTATATTTATACATACAATATACATATACAGGTGACTTTTTAACCACCGGCCAAATTTTTGAAGCAAGGTCAGTCCATGATACAGAACTACTTTCTATAAAAAAAGCTTTTAAAAATCGATAAGAAATTTTCGCCCTACCATACAAAATTCGTTTGGCTAAGCGCTGATTTGTATGGGAAGCCAAATTTTTTTTTTGTTTAACGACTATTATTTTTATGGAAACTGGTTCAGTATCATGGACTGAACTTGCTCCAAAAATTTGGCTGGTGGTTAAAAAGTCAGCCTGTATAACATACATCCTTGTATATATTTTTAAAAGCCAACCTGTAAACGAAAGTATGAGATTACTGCATGTTGTCCAACATCTGATAAAGCCTCACATCGCCGTGACATATGTTAAAAAACCAAAACTAACACGAAAACCGACTCTAAACAAAGGCATTAGATTTCAAAATTCTCGCAAGTGCATATGTTACACACGTATGAATTGCACATTTAGTTAGGAGGGTGCGAAACTTGTTGTTATCTTGAACGAGGCCAATTTCGGCAAATGGATACTGAGTCCTAACTCGCGTATCTCGTTTTATGTCGCGCACTTTTAAAATATAGACAAATGGCGTGTGGGGCCACGTGTGAACGAGCAATTTGGAAGGATTTGCTTTACGGGCGCGGCTAACTCGATGGAACTCGTCTTTATGGAAACTTTAAACATTACGACGGTAATAGCCACCCAGCCACTTTGTGTGATATATGATCGATTTGTTTCTAAAGTGTGTGTGCAAGATTGCATCAAACTTTGGAATTTAATTTTAAATTACTTAACACTTACACTACTTACACTTTCCTGTATAATATTTTTACCTAAGTTGTGATATTAATGAGAGAAGTTCAATGAGACGAATTTAATTACTATTCCAGATGTCGGAGGTTTAAGGCTGCAAATAATATATGATTTAAAATTGGTTTTGTAAGTAAAAATGTTATTGTTACTATTATTTTTGAAATATAAGATTTTAATAGATAAGTATGCCACCCAGCACGAATGTTGATGACTAGCCATGATATGAAATGCCTGATTTAGGCCTTATTTTCGGCCAGGCCCGCCACAGGGCAGGTCTCCACGCAGTAGCGGCGTTAGGGTAGGGCGCGGTTGGGCGACCGCCCAGGGCGCCAGATACAAAGGGGCAACAGGGGGCGTTTTTGGGCAAGGGGGGTCACAGGTAATAATAAATATATAAATAGCGGCTGGTTATTGGCGGCAACTCCTACTCTTATTTGTATGCACCCGTCCCTCCCTCCGTTTACAATGGGGCGGCAAATTTGAAGAATCCTATATCGTACTTGTACTCCCCCCCCCCCCCCTGCGGCAGAAATTAATCCTATAAGATTGAAGCTGAAGTCAGAGTCTGAATTGCAGTTTGGGGGGGGGGGGGGGGGGGGGGAAATCTCGCCTGGGGCTCTGGTAGAGTTAAAACCGGCACTGTCTCCACGGTACGTTTAGCGGCTATGCGCACTTTTTGATTTTGACGACAAAAAAAATAATAATGCTTTATTTTAAATTAAAATCACCACTTAAACAAACACTGCCATATTAAAATATAGTACGTGAATGGTGATCACTAGCCATGGTAACGTTGCAATGCCTGATTTCATTCTATCCGTTTATTAGTCTGCCAGGGCCGGGCTGGGCGTCCGCTCCGCGGTCCGTTCGCGGCTGGCTGCGCGCCCTTTGACGCCAAACCATGCGAGAAGTCATCCACTTATCGTCGCCATCTAATGCTGACATTTTTCCCGTTTTTCCCCATCTTTTCGCCTCGTCGGCTGTGCTCCAAACGTGACATAATTGAATCAGCGTGCCCGGCTCTGAGATTGTTGCAAATTAATTCAGACAGACGTAAATATAACATTCGTTTATGTGTATCGTTAATTCTGTGTGATGTGATTTGATAGTATGCTACGAACGGACCATGAAGATGTTATTTCCGCTCTCTTTCAGTCAACCAAAGAAATAAAAACAGATATACTTATTGCTTTATTAAAATTAAAAACTGTGTCAGTATTCCATCATTATATACATACACCTTTCAGTACACTTTTTTTCTAAGCCTATAAGCACTGCCCATTGTTGGACAAAGGCCTCTTTTCCGTTTTATCATTAACATAAAATACACTTAACTGCCAATATTAAAAAGAAATAAAATTGATGAATCCGTATAGATTAATAACATTCAGTAATTATTTTATTTTATTTGGAAGACCAACAACTGTTATAATTTACATAGAAAACTTAATATATACAGAAAGTCCGCACGCTTTCCATTTATTCTGTGATTTCTAACGTACAATTTACTTTTTTTTCAATTTAGGAAGGTAGAAAACGTTTTTGCTTTCACACAAGTTAAAGAGATATAAGTACAAACCATATTCCATAGCTTACAAGTAAATAGTTCGTTTTGTTTTTTGTGTATGTACGTGGCTAACACCGGTGTCAGATTTTCAAGCTGCCTAAAGGCATTTGACATAGGTTGACGACTACCATACAATGATAATTCATTGTATGGTAGTCGTCAACTTATGTCAGATTCCACGTGCCGTTGGTCCCAGCTATTAAGCTGGGACCAAAGGTAAGTGCCTTCTAAAGCACGGAGCTCGAGTAATTTGTATGCCACTTGTGGTCAATACAAGTGTGGACCACGCCCGGTGCCACTTAACTTGCGAAAGAGTACTCCCACTCAACTGGGCTTCCGAGCTAAATAAGTAAGTAAAAATCGTCTTTCAAGTTAAGGATCGATCTGCACAGCTGCAGTCGTTAGGGCTCGTAAATAAGTAAGATGTTGATGCGTGTGGCGCGCCTAGCATTGGAAGTAGATCGCCCCATATTTGTAAAAGATGAAAGAGCGGAGGCCGAAAATTATTTTTCATATTCTGATATATGTTCCTTGCCAAAAGTTTTTCATATTCACGGACTGAATTCACCTTCAAAATAGTTTGAGTATATTTTGTTATACGTTATCATCACCATCATCCGAGCGTATTCGCGGTTGCATCTTCAGCGGTAACGCTTCAGAGCCCGGGGTCCGCTACCTTATCTAGGTGATTTGACGAGATTACTGGTTTTTACACTGAGCGACTACCGTCTGACCTCCGCAACCCAAAGGGTAGACCAGAACCAATATTTTGTTATACGTTATATATATACCTAATAATATAATACGTGTAGTTTGTTCCGGAGTCCTAAAACACATGCATCTCTCAACAATTCAATGCAACAAACAAATTAAACATACGGGACGTACGTACCTATTCGTTTGTACACACGATATGTTTCAATTTCATCCGAGGGTGTCGCTACAAAATAAAGAGGAAGTAGAAGTGCATATCGTAATCTTCGTTCGGCCCTCTGGTCAGTAGGGTCATCACAGCATCCACAGGGACTCCATTGCTGGACATAGGCCACCCCAATAAATTTCTAAAACTCCCGATTGGAAGTAGACTGGGCTCCCGGAAAGCTCCAGTAGAGGCTTGCAGCAGCTGAATAATTTTATTTTTCTAAACATACATTATCATCATCATCCGAGCGTATTCCCGGTTGCATCTTCAGTGGTAACACTTCAATGCCCGGGGTCCGCTACCTAAACCTAGGTGATTTGACGAGGTTGCTTGTTTTTACACAGAGCGACTGCCGTCTGACCTCCGCAACCCAAAGGGTAGACCAGAACCAATCCTAGGATAGTAACAAACGCTAGATGGCGTTCGGGACCCACAGCTTTACGTGCCTTCCGAAGCAGGGAATCATCTTTCTTTTCGGATCAGGTGACTCAACTCAAGCCTCGCGTCAAGCGTGATTTGATTTAATTCATTAGGTTAGCCATTCATTAGAAAATTGGGAGATTCTTATACTACAAATTTGACAATCTTTTCTTACGGTTTTGCGTTCTATTAGTAATTCTGATTCCAAGATTTCAATCTATGTATTCTATTCTAGAGATTCAAAATCAACCTGTATTCTTCTTTTAATTTAAGAGCTGTTACTTGTCGGTCGAGTTAAGTGGACATGCCTCCATTCCTCTCTTCTCTCTGCCATCTTTTTAATATCTTTGTAGGACCTTACTCCTAACCCTTCCTTAACTTGTTGGAAAACCTTCATATTCTTAAACTTCAATCAACCTGTACAGTGTGCAGAAAAATCACTGGCCTCTTACTTCATTGCAAGAACTTCTGTACTGTTCATATTTGAAGTTAGCGTTCGCGGCGCATCCACCGAGGCCGAGGGAAGCCGCCGCGTCGCTTTGATTCCCGTCCAAATTGCGTTACAGCCAGTGTGAGCCTCAAAGCCATTTTCCTTTGCCGGTAAAACTGTCGTTTTTATTTGATAGCACTTGTGAGGTAATTACAGTGGCAACAAGCTAGTTTGTGCCGTCTAGTGTAGAACCCTCGACGCGAAGCGCATTCTGATTTCAAACCTATCTTTTTATTTTAAACTTTTTGGATTTCCGTTACTTACCCGTGTTCTTGCTTTACCTTTTCAGCAATAATGCGAAGAGCGCAATTTATTAGTAAGTCTTGTATATTTATTTTTCTGTAATAGTAGTTGTTTTTGTTATTCTTCCATGCTGGTCTGGGAGAAAAAACTTGTTAGAAAGAAAACTTGTACCAGCTGCTTCTTCTCGCGCAGATCGTAAAACAGAGTGAGGGAATGGGCGAAAAATGCGAATCATGCGGCTAACAACCCATCACTATTTTGATTCTCGCCCACATGCTAAAAGTGGCCTATGGGTCTTATGGTCCTGGGCACTGTCTGCTTACAGCCACAAAATCCAAAATTGTCTGTCTGCCCCCAGGGTTAAAGACGTGATAGTGTGTGTGTGTTATAGTAGAAATTAGACAGTCTCTGACTCCCGGTCACTATTCAGGGTCAGATGTCAACCTTTTTATGGTTTACTGTTATATTGGTTAAACTAGGTTTGTATCTGTTATATCAGTTGTGGTGCTGTTATACTGGGTGGCGCAAAAGTACTGGCACTAAAGAAAATACTTTTATTTTTTTTATATGACATTTTCTGTCATTCTGTTGTTGAAAATTGTGTAGTGAACAAATGTAAAATACACTGAAAATAAACATGGACCGTTTTACTCCCCAAGAACGTGGAATAATTGTGTCAATGTTCTTACGGAATAATTCATCAGTGATAAGAACACAACGTGAATTTCGTCGACGATTTCACCACCGTCCGGCACCGATTGGTCGCACAATTCGACGCTTTGCCATTTGCCGTTCTGGGGCACTGATAATCCGCGCATTATTCAAGAAACACCTCTACACCCACTAAAAGTTACTGTATGGTGTGGCATCTGTGTTGACAGAGTGATCGGACCCTATTTTTTCGAAGACGCTGGAGGCAATGCGATAACTGTCACTGGAGAACGCTACAGAACCATGTTACGAGAGTTTTTGATACCCAGTTTGGACGAATTGGGGCTGGAGCACATCTGGTTTCAACAAGACGGCGCTACGGCACACACAGCGCGCGACACTATGGACTTAGTGAGGGACGCTTTTCCAGGCCGAGTTATCTCTCGTTTTGGCGATTTGCCTTGGCCTGCAAGATCACCCGATCTGACCAGTCCAGACTTCTTTCTTTGGGGTTTTTTGAAATCTCGGGTGTATGTGAACAAGCCACAGACTCTCGCAGCTCTAAAAGAAAACATTCGTCAAGAAATAACGAACATATCGCAGGAAGTGTTACGGCAAGTTATGCAAAATGTCATAAATAGGGCTCAAATGTGTATCAACTCTGGAGGTCACCATTTAAAAGACATCATCTTTAAATCCTAATGGTACGAAATTTAATGGCACAAATATACATTTAAAAAAACCTAAATCTAGTTTTCTAATTTAGAAAAAATGTTATAGCTGAACCAAATAGGGTCTTTACTTTTGCGCCACCCAGTATTATAAAATAATAGTCAAAAAACAAAAAAAAATCGACATTGCCCGGGCGGCTGCACACTTAAATATAAGTATAGTTATATGGAAATGCCGAATGTTTTTTTTTTGTGTTTTGACTGTTATTTTAATTTCATTATACTTTAGTGATCCAGTATTAGCCCGTGATTATATTTATTACGGGTATGTCCCTTCCACGTCGTATAAAATATTATAGAGTAAGTAAAATAATAAATTCTTTATCTTTTAAAAAACTTTACTTACACTTCATAATTTTGTGAAACGGTTAAGTAAAATAAATTAATGTGGTTGACCATAATCAGATGGAATTTTAATCGCTACGGCGCTCGTAGCACGTAGTGCTTAGTAGCGGCTCGTAGCGGCTCGTAGCACCAGCTGCGTACAAATTGCTTACATTCGATAATGGCGCTTTCAATTTGAGAGGATTTGCAACTTTCACTCGGGAAGTTTTGGCGGGAAGATAAATCGTTTTGTGGTGTTAATTTTTATATTTAGGCGGGAAATAATTTTTTATTACGTTTGTATTATGCTTAATATTGTTTTGGTGAAATTGTACAGAATCATGGATTGAAATTTATGCATTACTACTTGTAGCTTGTTTAAAAAGGACCCGTGTCTATTAGAATACAGGTTTTTTTTTACATCGATTTTCATTTCCCAGAAAAGTATTTTACATTTTTAATGTATATTTTCTTAATAAATCGAATAGTTGATCATCGCAGTTTCATATTATCAAACAAAATTTCATAAAGAAAATATTTCAAAATTGTTTTTGTTACAAGAAAAACGGTATATCGAAGTAACATTTTATATAGAGTATTAAATTATCGATAAACCTGTCATTAAAACATGTTTAAATATGTAACGAATGGTACACTAAAACTAAACGGTACTAGTAAAATGGATAGAACTGTCCTAGCACTCGTTTCAAATGCTTCAACTATTTTGCAAACTGAAACTTACACGGAAACAAAATTTTGGTTAACAAAACTTGGATGTTACATTATTTCGATAAAATACATAAAAAAGCGGCGGCGGCATTTCAATCAAATTTTTAAAATAAAAGAACACTTATTGGGGCATAACTATAATAGTTAGACATATGCTGTCGCGACACTTTTTGTAAATAATTACAAAAAAAGTTTTCGCAGCGCACGCAATGTAAAGAATATTTTAGGTAATTTTTTTACACCTTGGCTTACATTATTGGAGTTTTAGTAAGGATCCCTAATTTTCTTGAAAATATAATATTGCCTATGTCACCCGGAAATAGTGTAACTTCCCAACAATGAAAGAATTTTTCAAATCGGTTCAGTATCTTCGAAACCTATTCAATGCAAACAAACAAACAAACAATCAAATCTTCCCTTTTTATAATATTAGTATAGTTATAGATATAGATTTGCAAACGAGTTTTCAGTATATCACGTTTGACGCTAACGGCTGGTGACACTTTATGAATTTTCCGGGGCCTAGTGCTGCCCCCATTTGAAATAAATTATTTTAAAGGAAACGAAGATAATATTTAAAATGTTGTACGTTACGGCTTTAAATAACTCTTCAAACTATTTTATGAACTACTGTTTACAGTTCAAAGTGAGAACGTTAAGCTTTTCTTAGCCTTTTGCCAAAAGTGACCGTTTTACGCTAAAATGCTAACACAATAAGCTGCGTGACAAAACTACGAGTAGCATGTGGCATGCATGGCACAACTCTCGTTTGATTGAAGATATTAAAAACACGTTTAAACAAAATAAGTCGTTGTTTCGCTCCAGCGTGCTACTGGAACACGCAAACACGCTGATACGTGTAATCCGCGCGCGACATAACACAGATTGTATTACGGCAATAAGTCGCCTGCACGTAGGGTCTCACTTTTGTAACCGGGCTGGGACAGAAATCTTGCTTATGACAAAATAATTCATAGATTGTATTAGGTAGACATATGTATAATATTAGTTAGAATATTCTAACTAATATTATAAATGCGAAAGTGAGTTTGTATATTTGTTTGTTTGTTTGTTACCTCTTCACGCTTTATCTTCTGAACCAATCTTCTTGAAAATTCGCATACACATAGTTAGGAGTACTGAAAAGGACATAGGGTACCTTTCATCCTGGCAAAAAGTTATGTTCCCGTGGGATTTGGAATACGCAAGTGAAGCCGCGGGCAAAAGCTAGTAGTTTTAATATTGAATTTAGTCTTTAACCAGTACAGTTTTAAGCTAAGACGCTATCAATGATACCTCATTTGTTAATGTACTATGAATGTCATAGAAGATACGAGGGTACAGATGAACATACATAATATAGCGGTGAAACACATAACCCTCCCTTAAACTTTGCCGTAATTGGGTAAAAATACTTTATACTCCTCCTATCTATTGTTAGATATAGAATATATTTCATGCCTGTCTGATAATAAATAATAAATAAATAAAATGATAAAGACATTTTGTTTCGTTAAAAAAAATATGTTTCCCAAGTTTATACGAAAATCATACGAATTGCTCAAAATTAGAAACATTTAAACAATCATTCTTTTTTAGATATTTCTAATTTACTATATTCGTCAGGTCGATAAATATGAGACTCAATTTTTTTTCAAGTTAAAACGTTCATATTTACTAGTAGTTCGTCTCGAACTTCATAACTCGGCAACCCCTTGACCGATAGTCCGATATGGCTTATTTTCGAACTTAAAAATTCAATTAGTAGCTAATATCTACCAGCCTGCCAAATTTCATGAAGCTCTATACAAAACTACTCGAGTAATCGTCGAACAAACATACATACATACTCACATACAAACGCCGGATTGTTCAAGTAGACTCGAAGAACTTCGCTCGCTCATTCAATAAGTAAAAAATTCACAAAATCAGAAATATCCGAACAAAAATGACTTAGTGGTGACCCTATTCGCGAGGCCGATAAACGGAGCTTAATCCGGAGATTTTTTCACACGTCCCCCATGCGGGCGCGGCTGCCTTCGGGAAAACTAATAAAGAAACCATCTCGCCGTCAACTGAGGCTTGAAATGTATTTTTTATATAATTTACCGCGGATTGCTTGCCAGCTGAAGCCCTCGCGTCTTTACTTTTTGTAATCACTGCTGCATTTGGTATAGGTAAAGATACGATATCATGTGATAGCCTATCATAGCGTAATGGGATAGTCATGAAATTGATCTCATTTACAATTTCAGAAATAACCTGATTTATAGTAATATCTCATCAAAATATAAATACACAGGGTGACTTCTTAACCACCAACCAAATTTTTGGAGCAAGTTCAGTCCTTGATACTAAACTACTTTCTATAAAAAAAGTTGTTGAATATCGTTAAAATTTTTTCGTCTTTCCATACAAAATCCGTTTGGCAAAGCGCTGTTTGTTTGGGAATGCGATTTTTTTTAAATTTCGATAATTGTTTTTATTGAAAGTTGTTCAGTATCATGGACTTAACTTCTTTGGCTGGTGATTGAAATGTCAAACTGTACCTCTATAAAGACAAATCACAATAATTGAGCTAGCCTCAAGTAAGTTTAAACTTGTATTATGGGATACTAACTCAACGATACAATATTTTATAATAAATAAATATGTATATACATAAACACCCAAGGCCCAGGACAGTTTTAAAAATACAATTTTCCATCTTGCCCTGGCTGGGGATCAAACCCTGAACTTGAGTGGCGGACTAGCGCGTTAACCATTACGCCATGGAAGTCGTCATATGAATATACAACTTTAATACTATAGAAGGATAATCAAGTGCAAAAAATACGCCATCAAATGTACATTCAAGTTGGCAGTATTTAAAGACTACATCTCGTCTCTCTCTCTCGTCATTTCCGCCAATACTATTACTGTCGTTACTTCACGCCAATTACTGGACCAATCAGTGGCTGCTGAATGACGCTGCGTCGAAGCGGATATTGGTCGACAGTTGGCAGTGCGCTAGGCGACAGTTATTTTATATTTTCATAGGGCCGTTTTGCGTGATCATAAATGTTTCAAGTTAATCTTCTTTTATAGTTCGCTGTTATATCTAGGTATTAAAATGCTCATTTCGGAATTAGTTATTAGTACCTGGACGACCATACTTGAATTAACTAGGTAGATTGTTTATTTTTTATTACAGAAAAAAATGGAAATAAAAAACAAAAATATACTTAATTGACCTAACGAGATCCCGCTGGGAAGCATACTTTGTTAAAAGTTGTTTCCAGTCTATTTAGGATATTCCAGGCTTGAATCACCTGATAATCCGAAAAGAAAGATGATTCCGTGCTTCAGAAAGCACGTAAAGCCGTTGGTCCCGAACGCCATCTAGCGTTTGTACCTATCCTAGGATTGGTTCTGGTCTACCCTTTGGGTTGCGGAGGTCAGACGGCAGTCGCTCTGTGTAAAAAACCAGTAACCTCGTCAAATCGCCTAGGTTAGGTAGCGGACCCCGGGTTCTGAAGCGTAACCGCTGACGATGCAACCGGGAACACGCTCGGATGATGATGATGACCTAACGAGAATCGAACCAAGAACCTTCGGATTGAAAGAGTCTCGCCTTCACAACTGAGCTAAAGATAAGCCGTTTGAAGTAGCGAATTTACCTTTTAACTTTAATGATATATAATTTTTTTTAAAGCTTGAAAACAGAGAAAGCAAGATTCTTTAAAAATAAACCTAGCTAGATCGATTTTTTCAGCTTACTTACTGAGTTACTAAGTTTCATCGAAATCTTTACAAAATCCTTATTATCTATACTAATATTATAAAGAGGAAAGATTTGATTGTTTGTTTGTTTATTTATTGAATAGGCTTCGAAACTACTGGACCGATTAAAAATATTCTTTCGCCATTGGAAAGCTACACTACCTCCGAGTGACATAGGATATATGTGTACCACGGGCGAAGCCGGGGTGGACTGCTAGTATTATACATATAGGAATAGTGATAGGATAGAACATTCTGTATAAACTATTTTTTTTAACTGATCTTTTATTGGGTAACAGACAAATTAACCTAATATAATAATAATAAGATTCTTGGTAAGGTTGGTGCGCCCGAGCCTGGCATGCTCACTAAAATGTCCAGACGTCGTTGGTCGGGTCACTGGATTCCCTCTAATATGGTTGAGTTCAGCGATGGCTGATCCACGCGTCAACTCGTGAACGGGTGCCGCCAGACTAGTCAGCTCGGACTACTCAGTGTTACTTATTTCTGTAAATTGGGTTTGGCACCCGTTCGCAAGCTTTACATGTTATATTGTGATAACATTGTATTAGGCATAATATCTATGTAAACTGACAAAGCCCTTCCGGCGCGTAGGCGACCAATACTGTGTAAATGAGTTTCTTTCGGCGTTTCTTCTTGGCAGTGGACGTTGCGAAACCTAGCGTTTCGCAACTAGCTTTTGCACTAAAAATAATTAAAAATAATGACCTTTCAATAAGTGATATATTTATCCTATACTGAATAAAAAATGTTGACTTTGACTTTAATCTCTTTCTGATGTACAACTCCAAAATGTAAAGTAGGTGCTAGGTGAAGATAAATGTAATGATATTGAAATCTTATTTTATAAATAATGCAACAACAAAAATCGTCAAAACATAAGTTTGTTTAGGCGGCCCTATATAAATCGAGACTTCTTAGCAAGACTACATTTAGAACTTATTAAACTGTGACCAGACAGATGGGCTTAGCGACCACATGATAGCATAAGAGAAAGAAAAATTGTAGAAAATATACGAGTTGCGAACCGAACAAGCTTCGAGATATTATCGTATGGTTGCCAATCGTAACTAGTCTCATCGGCATCTCGACTAATACGCAACTCGGAACTTGTGCGAAACGCCATCTAATAAGTACACAAGAAGACTTGATCATAAACAAACACTTCGTTTAAGTATCGCTTAGCAGCTAACACAGGCACACAGGCTAAATGGCTGGTCACGTCGGGCCTGTCGACGTGACGGCGGCGGCGCGGTCACGCACTAATTACGGCATCACGTGTCACGGCAAAACACGTCGTCACCGGCCGATGGTCGGCCGCGATAGGGCTGCCACTCACTATCGATAATTTAAATTTGCTGTTTAGATATCTACATTTATCGCAATTTTCACTTATGTCGGAGAAAACTTTACTGGCATAGAAAAAATTTAATAATTAAATATTACTTTGATATAAATATTTTTTATACTTCTACCATTCAGTATCGATAATTTCATATTTGGTTATCGATTATTTGAAGATTTTTGTGCTTGTTTTGTGACAATTAGGGATTTTCTTAGAGACATTTAGTACCTAAATCAGCTAAAATTCAACTAGGAACGCGCTACGACGGAAGAATTGGAAAGATTCGTGCTTCATTTCTGATATCATTTAACAGATTTTGCTGCTAAAGGTAAAGCTACTATTACTTATTTTTAAACTATGTGCTCATGACGTTGTCCACGTGTAAAAGTAGCCTTAGTTACTCCTTATAAATCTGCAAGAGAAAGTCTCGTTAAAATGCCGTTTCGAAGATAACCCCAAAACGGACAGACGGGCAAAGTTTTATAAATTTTGTTATTGTTATTAGAACTGTCTAAACTTTCATAGCTATGCATAAAAAAATATTTTTATTTATTTGTTTAATTTTTATTGAGCCAAAAGCTACAATAGGTAGACTTAATGCTAAAGATGCTCTCCCTGTCAACCTTTAGGAGAAGAGAAACAGATAGAATAGTTGGCGTCTAAAATAGATAGAAACAATCCAGAAATAATAAGTACTTTTAAATGATCATACATAAATATCGTATAAAATAAATACTATATTTATACATACAACATATTATATACATACATATATAAATATATATATTTGAAGATCAGAAAGAAACGATGAATTCTCTTAATTGTTGAAAGATTCAAAAAGCAAATCATGCACTTTTTAGGGATCCGTACAAAAAATGAAAAAACGGAACCCATATAGGATCACTCGTGCGTCTGTCTGTCCGTCCGTCTGTCACAGCCAATTTGCTCCGAATCTACTGGACCGAATCAGGTTAAATTTGGTAGGATGGTGTTATCCCTCACATATGTGCAAACTAAATAAATATTTTTTAAATAAGGGTTATTTTCGGGGGATAAATTAGGAAATTGAAAAAAAAAGTTTTGCAAACCTTACTGTGTCATATATCAAATGAAAGGGCTCGTTATGAGGATCTCAAATATATTTTTTTTAGTTTTATAAAATAAATAGTGTTGATTTTTTTCATGAAAGAAGGCGTAAATTGACCATTCCCCCCCCTGATCTCCGAAACTACTGAGCCTAAAATTTTGAAAAATATACGAAATATAGTTCATTGCTTGTAGATTACAGGAAAACCTATATGAATTCAATGAATTGTACGGAACCCTCTCCACGCGAGTTTAACTCGCACTTGGCCGGTTTTATATTATTATTTCTTGTATAAATGTCTACTAGATATTTTTGTGAAAAGTTACTGAAAAGGTGCTAAATGAAGGTTACTACTGGACATAAGGAAGCAACAGAGGAATTCCTCCAGAAGTAAGCCTGATTATGATTTGTGCCCTATTTCGTACGTCAGGAGGATGATTCGCTCTGAAACCAAACAAGAGTGGGACATACGTTATAAGTAATACATACAACATACATACGTTATGGAGAAGGCGAAACTGCAAGAGTTACAAAAATGTTCTTCCCCGCTGCTGCAGCATCCTACAAAATAGTGAGAGGGTTGCGCCCAAGTGGCCTCTCAACACAACTTCTGTCAGGAGTACAGGACATGGTGGCTTTGCATTGCACGATTATGCATGATTTAAGAGAGAGAAAATCACCTTCATGTATCTGTGACCCCGACAAAGTAGAGACGGTTCCGCACATAGTACTGCAATGTCCAGTCTTTGATGCGCTGCGAGTGGATCTCGACATCGAAATCAAATGCAAGCTGACGGCAGAAAACCTGCCATCAATAATTAATTGCGAAAATGGAGAGACGTTCTTGAAATTTTGCAAAAATATCATATCCAAAGTAAACATAAGAAATAAGTAAAATATGCTGTATTAATATTAAGTAATATTTAAAGAATAGCGTATAACACACAAGATAAAATTAGTGTAATAGGATTAAGAATAGTAGAAAAATGTAAACAAAATAAAAGTAAAAATGAAATGTAATAGAAATAAGAAACAACGTTGTAAAAACATAAGAAATAATTAGATATAAGAAATACATAAAAATTGTAAGGAAATAAAAGTAAGAAAATAGATAAGTACATATATGTAACGAACAGTTTCAAAAATTTAAAAATAAGATAACTGCGTAATACTCATTAACCTTTGTTAAAATATATATTAAGCCAATAAAGAAAAATAAAATAGAGATATAGATACTGTAGTAGACAAACGAGAGTCCCACCTGTAACAGAGTAAAAGATGATGTATGAACTTGGCCAGTATGACTAATGTTAGTACGAAAGGCATGAAAGCGAGAGCTGGTATGGAAGAGTAAATCGGAAAATACAGGCTTCGATATATGTTGAAGGTAGAAGAATTAATATTATAATATTTAAAAAAAAGAGGAATTCCAGAGAATGGATCAAAAGAGTGTTACAAGTGCCGTGTAGTTCTGGCAGAGCAGAATAGGACCACTCCAAGCCTTTCCATGGATGTCGTAAAAGGTGGCTTAGGAAATGCAAGCCAAACAAAGCTTATAAACATCAGTAAACCTCTCAGCGAGGAGGGTGTAGGCCAAATCCTCCGGCTACTCTGGCCAAGTATGGCTCTGGTAGTACAGAGAGGGTCATGCTCCTGCAGTGATGAAGTGCCTCGACGAAGGATAAAGGAAAATGGAAAAGACTCACATGCTGTCCCAACCCCGCGTAAAGTTGGATAAGGTGAGGAAAAAGAAGAAAATGTTGTGATCTTAATGAATACACCTCGCAATGTTGCTGTTTTACAAAAATATAAAATCTTCATCGTTGGTTTGCAGATCGCATCCCTAGTACCTCATAACAGTAAACATCCAGTCGGCCTGGATGTCACTATGCAGCAAAAACCACCAACAAAACGCCTGCAAACGGCTGACCACACGTTGCATAGCGTGCGGATATTGCCTGTTTTGGTGCTCCATTTCATTCGTGACGTATTTCGAGAACTGTGCTCTAAATTGTTATTTAAATGAGAGATTTGTGTACTCATATGCCTAACTATTTATTTAAAAAGTAAGAAGAGATTTGTTTTTAGTCGTACAACACAAAGTCCAAAAAAATTTTTGAGTTCATACATTTTTCTGAAGAGTCAACAAAATTCAGATTTTTATATTTTCTAAGAATTAGTAGTAATATCTTACACTACAACGTGAAAACTTGACTCCCTCAAAAGTCGGTGTAATTTCTAACTTAGGCATAGCAAAGTGGTGGCCATGGTTTATATTCTTACTTTAGCTATAACAGTAACTCATCTATTTAAGTATATTTATCATTTAAAGATAAATAATAAATAAATATATAAGGACAAATTACACTGTTTGAGCTATTCTCAAAGTAAGTTTTAACTTGTGTTATGGCATACTAACTCAATTATACATATATAGCGGTAGATAAACACCCAAACCCAGGAAAATTTTGAAAAAGGGCATTTTTTAACTTGCTCTGACTGGGTGTCGAACCCAGAACCTCCGGAGAAGCAGACTACGGCACGATGGTCGTCAAATCGTCCAAAATCTATCCTTTAAAAAAAATCCAATAAAGTCTAGCACTCGTAATACAGTATAGTGGTAGATGTATAAATTGTAGCAGCTACTACGTAGCACAGCTACGACGTAGAACAGCTACGACTCTCGTAACCTGTAGAAGTTAGTGATATGTACGTACAGCGAGCGCTATTGGCTACTATGGGGCGAAACCGCGAAAACCAATAAATCCTTCCTTGGCAATGGATTGTTATGAGTACCTGTAACTATTTCCATATTGCCGTTTCAACCATCTTGCATAATATGGCTTACGTTATATATAATTTTCAAATGAAACTTAAGACGACCTCTGCGTCCTAGTGGTTGTCATTCCAGGCTGTTACAACAGAGGTCCCGGGTTCGATCCCTGGTCATGGAAAATGATCTTTTTCAGATTGACCTCACTAGTCACTACATCCACGACCCAAGTTGGGATACTAACTCAACGATATTTTATTTTAAAATACAGTATCGTTGAGTTAGTATCCTATAACTGAAGTCTCAAACACATTTTGGGGCCAGCTGAATCTGTGTGATTTGTCCATACATATTTATTTATTTAAGTAACTCAATCAACCAAATAACCTGCCAGTAGTACGCGTTACTAGAGCTTTCTTATATTATGGTACCCCAGGTTTGGTCGGCACTTGGATTTGATGCAATCTTTGATGATTTGGACGCATTTAAGTAGCATAAAATATCGTTGACTCCATTAGAGTTTGGCAAGCACTACAGGCTGTACACTACTGGCAGGCACTTCTGTAACCAGTTTTGTTTTCCATGTGTGGCCAACACTGGTATCAGATTTTACAAGCTATTACCCAAAGGCCAGTGTTGGTTACTTACACCCAAAAAACAAACACGCAGAAACTTTACCCATATATAAATGTCGTAAAGACAGGGGTCTGGAACATATTGAAGCGGGGCCAGTACTTTAATACTTAGCAGTCGCGAGTCACGACAAATTAATCGAGGTGTGACGTGCGCCCGATCTGCGGTGGCGTGATAAATCACTCTCGAATAATCATTTTGGCTAACTCCTCAACAGATTTGCTTCGATTTGTAACGATTTAATCGTTCATACAATGTAGGTTTGTTATAAGAAGTTAGAATGTAAATCAAATTCTATGTTACTGTCATCTGAGAAAAGAAGCAATGAAAGTTTGAATTTCGAGTGAGTGTTACTTTTTTGTTTGTAAGATAATGAAAATAGTATTGTGCGGGTTATATTTACCTTTGAAACGACTCTTTATTTGGGTTATATATTAGGTCCTTACATATGAAATTGCCGTTCAGTATCAAAAAAGTGAAACAAGTTTTTTTTAATGAAATTATTATTTAATCAATCGAAGTATGCGCCGTTGTTATCGATACACTTCCGCCATTTTATAGGCAGATCATTGATACCTTTGGAAAAAAAATCCTGGGAGCGAGAGTCTATGAACTGTTTGAAGGCGATTTTGACAGCCTCATCAGAATTTTTTTTTTTTTTTTTTCCCTTTCTTAACGTACCTACTATAAACAAGTACGCTAATAATATTACAATCTAGCCTAAACTAAGACTAATAAGTAATTAAACATTGACCTAGTTTTATACGTTGTAGACTAAGAATGTGTCCATTGGCACTTTTCTTACTGTCTTTATTAAGGGGAAGGCACTTTGTTCGTGTGTCTCTGCTGGCACATCACTGCACTATAATATCAATGTATATTTATATTTATAACTACACTAGTTCAAAAGGTTTGGTTCTTTTGAGACGTCGCACTATGTCCGTGTTGTCGAGGAGCTGAATCGCCTCAACATTCACATGGTGAAGCAGTCTATACTCATGTGCTTCGGCGTATTTTTTGATTACTTTATCGACGGTCTGCATTTTAAGGTCCCGGTGTAGATCGTCGATTCTTATATACCAAGGCGCATTCACAATGGCCTTCAGTACGTTATTTTGGAAACGTTGAATAATTTCAATGTTACTTTGTTTAGTACAACCCCATAGCTGTATACCATAAGTTCATACTGGCATGAGGACTTGTTTATATAGTAGTATTTTGTTATGTACTGACAATGCGGAGTTTCTTCCAAGTAGCCAGTACATCTTCTGGAATCGTATATCGAGTTCCTCTCTTTTCTTTTTGACGTGGGCTTTCCAGCGAAGCTTCGTGTCGAGTGTTATACCTAGGTACTTAGCAGTGTTTTCATATGGCACTTGCTGTCCATTTATGTAGACAGGACAGTAGTCATCGTGTTTATTTGTGAAGTTAACGTGGATTGACTTCGACTCGTTTAGCTTAATTCGCCACCTCTTTGTCCAGTTATGAACTTTGTTAACAGCTACTTGGACCTTTTCTGCTGCTTCCGCATAACTGTTTCCAACCGCCATTATAGCCGTGTCATCAGCGAAGGTCGCAATAGTGTTTTCTTCTAGTTCAGGAATGTCGCAGGTGTATAATAGGTATAGGACCGGGCCTAATACACTTCCTTGAGGCACTCCAGCTTTTATTTCCTTAACTTCAAAGTATGCATGATCTTGTTGCACTCTGAAGGCTCTATCGCTTATATATGACGTTAGTATATCTACAAAGATTTTGGGAAGCATTTTTTTAAGTTTGAAAATGAGGCCTTCGTGCCACACCTTATCAAAAGCTTGGGCTACATCTAGAAAGATTGTTGAGCAAACTTTTTTATTTTCTAAAGATTGTTCAATGATGTTAGTTATCCTATGTACTTGATCTATAGTGGAATGCTTTTCTCTAAAGCCAAACTGATGGTCAGGTATGAGGTTTTTTGTTTCTATTATAGGTTTTAGCCTTTTAAGTAACAGTTTTTCAAACAATTTTGACATTACAGGCAGCAAGGAAATTGGCCTATAAGACGTTGTTTCATGTGGTGGTTTTCCAGGTTTAGGTATCATAATAACTTCAGCTATTTTCCACAAATCTGGTACATATCTAAGTCTGAATGCTGCATTTATCAGATTTGTTAGCTTAACAAGAGCTTTTCTAGTTAGATTGTGTAGTATTTCCCCTGATATCAGATCAAAGCCAGGCGATTTTTTTGGGTTTATGTGTTGTTTTATTTCACGTAAGACTTCTTTTGGTGTCACCATCTTAATGTTGTTTTGTTCATCATTGTTATCACTGATTACCTCAGTGTCTGTTTCATAAAGCCTCATCAGATTTGAATTTTTTTCCTTGTAAAAAGTTATCCAAATTTTGAAAAAAGTGGTAATCGGTTGGGGCAAGATCTGGAGAGTATGGTGGGTAACGCAGAGGTTCCAGTCACAGCTCCTCTAACTTGGCGATCGTTTGATGTGCAGTGTGTGGTCTAGCGTTATCCTGAAGGAGCAGTGGGCTAGAGCAATTCATCAGTCTCGGTTGTTTAATGGCGAGCTTTTCCATCATTGTTTGCAATTGTTGGCAATACAAGTCTGCAATAATCGTCTGGCCTGAACTCAAGAAGCTGTAGTGGATAACACCAGCACTGGCCCACCAAATACTAACCAGAATCTTCTTTTTGGTCAGTTTTCGCTTAGGGCAAGGTTTTGCCGGTTCTCCAGGGTCAAGCCATTGTGATGATCGCTTCCGATTGTCGTACAGGATCCATTTCTCATCACAAGTCACGATACGGTTCAAAATCCCCTCATTATTGTGGCGATTAAGCAAAGAAACGCAGCAAGCAACGCGTGTTTGTTGGTTTGCTTCAGTCAATTCGTGCGGTACCCACTTTTCGAGTTTTTTAATTTTTCCGATTTGGCGCAAGTGGATAAGTATCGATTTGTCACTTACGCCGAAGGCTGCTGCTAATTCAGAAGTGGTTTGAGATGGATCCGCTTCCACTATCGCCTTCAATTCTTCGTTATTCACTTGAGTATCAGGTCGTCCACCAGGCTCATTGTGTAAATCGAAATTTCCAGAACGGAAACGTTGAAACCAAAAACGCACCGTTCGTTCGTTAGCGGTGCCTGGTCCATACACGTCGTTAATTCTTCGAGTCGTTTCTGCAGCACTGGTGCCACGGTGGAACTCGTATTCGTACATACCGCGAATTTTCAATTTGTCCATAGTTGTTGTTATAGCAATGTTGAAACTCAAACAAATGATGTTAAAACAAATGAAATACGAATTTTAAAACAATATTTTTCTGGCTTTATTTCGAAATAAATTTGAATTTGGAATTCCTAATAAAACGCAAGATATTTGATTTTAAAGTTGCCAGTATTGAAAATCGGCAATTTTATATGTAAGGACCTAATATTATTTCTCAACTTGAATGTTTTGTGACTGAGGATGATTGTTAGGAGAATAACTGAAAGGAGAAACTGTCTTATTGTAAATATTAGTATACTCTCACCACAAAATTGAACTCACACTCATTTTTTTATTATTATTTATTCTTAAAAAATAAAATAAAAATAAAAAATTTACCCCGGCCTTGTAATGCTGCATGCATCCTCTTCAACCCTCCTTTCTTCATCTCATCCTGTCCGTTTTTCATTCTTCATTTCATTTTAAATTAATAAATTAAATATTATTCTTTTATACGTAACAGTTGTCAGTATCAAATAATAAATTTAATATAATCCATCGTTATCGAGTCTCTATTCTTTACCTCTTCTACTATCTTTTATGTGGGAACTTGCCTAGAGCGCCGGGACAGGTTGAGGTCCCACAAATCTAATACAAAACAGGATACCATTACGTAAAAATGCAAAAATGTTATTTAGAAAACAAATATTTAATTTTAATATATATGTAATTACCTCAGACCAAATAAATATTTGGTCTGAGATAATTACGAGTATAGACTGGTTGCTTCATTCGACATAGGCTACATTTTGTAGGTATGTATAAAATAAACCTGTGAATTTAACATTCAAAAAGGTTGGGTTTAAAAAAATTGTTTCAAATGAAAGGTCTCAATAAGCATATTTCAAAAATGTATACGTTGTTAGCTCTAAATGTTGCATAATTCATAATTTTCAGTAATTTGGTAGTCAGGTTTTAGATTTTTAAACATTGGATTTCAAAAAAGTATATCTTGTTTGAAGTCCAAGATGGTGTTTGGATTTTAGAATTTTAAAACAATTCGTTTATAATATCTCACTGTTACTTCTGAGGGTCGAAATTTGATTTTGGAATCAGATTTTGTATCAAGATCTTGAGAGATCCCACACATATTTTTGTTTCGTTTACTGACTGCCAAGTTTTTTACGTAAAATAAGTATGAGGTCTAACGTTAAAGATGTCAGTTTGAATTCACATGATTGTGAATAAAATATTTGTCTTTTTTTAATTTATAAAGGCCATTTCTAATCAGTTAAACCCAGAACGTGTCTGGATTGCCGGCTGACGGACTAGCGTGGCAAGGTAACCAATACGTAACGGAGGTCGTCTTAAATTCTTACATTCGTAACTGAATAAACTTCGTTTATCTTCTTCATTTAATATCGGCAGACATCTGCAAACCGAGCAGATTGACGCAATGGTGTCGGCGAAGTTACACGCGGAGAAAATTTTAGTTTCCCGCGAGTTACTAATGTTGCGCGGGCAGGAGAGGGGGCGATTAGCGCCAGCTGTCAACCCCGCGAATACGTTATTTATCTGCCCCATGGACGTACGTAATGCGTAGTTTTAAAGGTTAGTAAACCTCAACAAATTGTCGGAATATTCTTAAACATTTACTACAGCAGCGTCCGTGTACATAATAAACATGTTGTAATTTAGTATAAGTTTATAGTATATTATATATTATATTAAGTTTACTTTGAAGCAAATGAATTTAAAAAGCGCTTACTTAGTGTTCTAACTTCTGGCCTTCGTACCTTTGTATTTTGTAAAGGAAACATAAAATTTCTTAATAATTTAATTTAAAAATTATTGTCTATTAAAGTTCTTTTCTACTGATACGTGTCTAATATTACAAACACAATATTTGACTTTGAAAATCTCAGTAATCTTATTGCTCCTCTAAATAAGTAATAAAAGGAAGCCTCATCCAATCTGTTGAAAACGTAAGCGAGCGTAAAGCCGACCGCACCTGGCAGAATATCAGATCGGTGGAATTAATCTACAGCCACGACCGCCCCGCGACGCTTTCGCCACGTCACCACCCGAGATCAGGCGGCGCGGCGCGGTGTGAACAAAGAAATATCAGTAGGCTATCTTCAGCTTTGCATAGTCTTCTAAATCTTAATGCGTTCCTGGTTGCAGCCTTAGCTGTGCTGCTTTGAATCCTGATGTGCGCTTACCCACTTTTTCTTCTCCAAATATAATATGCATGTCAATTGTCACCCAAGGATGCCAAATATCTTGAGAAGTGAAGAAGAAATAGCCGGAAACGTTTAAACGATTTGGCTATAGTTTTACGACCGGCCGGCCACCTGCCTGACGTCAACCCTCTTTGGGAATGCAATTGTAGCACGAGATATTTGTGCTTAATCTTTTGGTCGCCTCTTACGACATCTACAGGAAGAGATGGAGTGGTCCCATTCGAGGCCGGAACTACATTCGATGCTGCAAGAAAAATTATTTCAGGCTGCACTAGGAATGTAAACCCTTTTTCGCAAGCGAAGCGTAGAACCTTATCAAATAACCTGACCAAAATCGCAAGCCATTCCAACCTGACCAAAATTGCAAGTACCTACCTACCATTTTCTTTTAAGAAGTCTTTATTTTCTTAACCTTCTGTTATTTCCTGTTGTTTCTGCTGTTTGTGTTATCCTTTTTTGCTGGTTTGGGAGAAAAGAACAATCGTAGAATGTTCTTACCACCTGCTTCCCTTTCCCAATCGTAAAAGCCGATCGAGGGAATGGGCGAGAATTTGAATCATGTTAATAGGCAATGCGACTAAGAACCCATTTGAATCCCTTTTTACAAGACTGCGGCAAAGCCTAAAAAAGGATGGTTATGTGTTTGACCTGTATGTTTGTCCCTATAATTCTATATTCCCTCGTAACTATTAAACTACCAAACCGATTTTAATAAATTATACATGGTTAGGTTCGTCTTAACCACTAGAGTGGAGACATTGGCTATATTAAAATTATTCAAAATCAAAATGGCGGGCGACCTACACACCTTTTTAAACTATAGTAAGTCACAGTCGCCATCGACCGAGTCGCCGGCGACCAGTCGACAGTGCGTAATGGCTCTTAGTATGGCACTGGTGACAGCGTTAATCGAGCGTTATCATATCATCTATCACTATCTCGCAATATAAACTTTATCTGGGTTAACAACGCTGCCATGCTACGAGGGCAGGGCTGTGTCTACAGCGTTAGAGACAAGACATGATAATATATCTGTGTATACGTCTGTTAGTTTATGAATACTATGAATGACCGCTATGCGCTGACACGCAATCAAAAAGCCCATCGCAGAGCGAGACCGCGGTTGACCGGCGATTAGACTGGTGATATCCGGTGCACGCCTCACTTCCGGAATGACGCCGGACTTGTCGTGATGGTACTCATAGGTACGACAAATAATTTACACTTTCAGATAAGACGTTTAGTAGTTATTTACCTACCTACAGGGGTGGACAGAGACTATGGACCTCGATTCACTACGATCCTGGCAAACCTCTCTCGCTTCATCTAGACTCATGATGCCCGCTCATGCCCATGTTATGGGTATTTATTACCTTCGAGTTACAAACGTGACCACGAAGGATGTAACTCCTAAGAGAACCGTTAAACCAAAAAGGTTGCTAAGTCCCATTATTTACATTAACCATAGTTAAGTTGCATAAAGGGAATGTTGTATTGTAACGGCTTTTCCCGTAACGCATGGTGTCAAAAACGCTGTCTTTCTTTTTCTGTCTGATTAGTCATGTTTATTCATTAAACACCAAAAGGATGGAGTGGAATGACAATCCCCCTCTATCCTTCACCAGCGATAGCGATCAGCTTATATTTCGGTGCCCATGATCTGAAAGTTGCTTTACTAAAGGGCACGCACCCTAAAGGTAGGAAAACGTGAATTCCGAAAACTTAGATTTTTTGGGTCTCGAACAAATTTCAGACACTATAGTAGTATAGCGTTGCTATTATCTAAGTTTAAAACTTTAAAAATAATTTATTTAAAAAAGGCGATTTATCATGTAAATGACCATTTATCTGATAAAAATTCTTGGAAATAGTTTATATTATTAGAATAGAATAGTTGAAAATTGATAAATTTTGTTACGATGTAAATACTTAAGGCCCATTTACACGGCGCAAGTTTCTTGCCTGTTGCATACAATTAAATTGAAGCAATAGAAAACTTGCATGGTCTAAACAGAACGTCAGCCATAGAAATCATTTATTGCTTCAATAAAATTGTATGCAACAGGCAAGAAACTTGCACTGTGTAAATGGGCTTTGCTCGTAAAATATAGATATGATATGATGATGAAATAAGATATGAATAATTCTAAATCTGAGTTGCAAGGAAGCTCACCAGGCTGGGTAGGGACCTATACTTAACTGGGTTTCTTTCAGCGTACCTTCCCAGCAGTTATCGTTCCGAAGCGCTTGTGGTTTCTAGCTTTTGCACTAAAAACAATTCAGTAAATAATTTATCCTACGTAGAATTTTTTTTTTTGACCTTTCTTTGACTTTTTTTGACAGAGTTCCAACAGAACAAGAATTTTTTGAGCTTTTTGTACAACATACCAAATCATCATCATCATCATTATCCGAGCGTATGTCCGGTTGCATCTTCAGCGGTGATGCTTCAGAGCCCGGGGTCCGCTACCTAACCTAGGTGATTTGACGAGGTTACTGGTTTTTACACAGAGCGACTGCCGTCTGACCTCCGCAACCCAAAGGGTACACCAAAACCAATCCTAGGATAGGTTTAAACAAACGCTAGATGGTGTTCGGTACCTACAGCGTTTTGCGTTCCTTCCGAAGCACGGAATCATCTTCTTTTTCGGATAATCAGGTGACTCACAGCTGCTTTATCCTAACCAGACAACTTTTCACAAATTATGCTTCCAGTAGGATTTGAACCCACGAACCGAAATACCGAGTTATTGCAACTAAATCTAAGTAGATATGTTACAAAACTTTATACCAATACGAACATAAAACACAACAACCAATAATAATTTCGCGAACTTATAAAACGCGTAGCATGCCATCTTACGCCTGTTATTTTGTGGGGTGGAAACTTATTCATCCCGCAAATCCGGTCATGTATGAACCAAATCCCGCCTGGTCACCGTTGATTGCATTGTCATGTCTAGTGGACGAAACTTCGTCGCCGTAACTTAGACTTTCATTATATAGTATTAGGGTGGATATTGCTATGTTTTTTGGTGAAAATTGGCGTAACCCACGTCGTATCGGTTTGTAAAACAAGCGGCTAACGTGATCGGAATGTTTTATACGACCCTTGGAACATATGAGACCGTTATGATGTATGTTTTTCTTTGACGTATTTATTGATGTCCGTTTCAGGTTATGGATGACTGGATTAATTACCATTGTGGTTAGCCACATGTGTTAGTAGCACCGGTTCTTAGAATGTCATTCTAGATATTACATGTTTAATACCGAGTAGATCTGTCTAACATTTTGTAAATGTTTGTAATTGTCTAAAAAAGCCTTGGTGCTGAGGTAAATGCTGTAACTAAACTTATCGAAGTTTCCCGTGAATGATAGTGTGACCTAGCTTAGATATAAGGTCAGAAGATAATAATTGCCATTCTACGTGGAAACGCCGCCAGCCTTCTTCTTCTTATCGAGTCGACATGGTTTTACTGTAGCTTCAATTTAGTTTAGCCTTCTGGACTTACCAAAGGTTAAAAGGGGAAAAGCATCTTGTCCGTCATTATTTGTTAATATCAGCTGTTCATGAGTAAGAAACATCCAAACATACATTTTATATTTACAACTAGCTGTGCTCGCGATTCGACCGCGTCTAAAAGTCTTAAGTTAGGTACTCCTTATATATCTCCCGTCAAAATCGGTCTAGCCGGTCGGGAGATCAGCCCAACCAACAAACAAATATTAAGTATGTAGTGTTTTTGTTATTAGTACTGTATAGACTTTCTCGATTAGGTCACCAGTAAACAAACATTAAAAAAACTTTAGTGTAGATCGTACCGCCACGCCGCACACGCCTGTGAGTCACAAACAACCCGTGCCACTGAAAATCAGCGTCGCGGACTCTTGAGTTCGATGGCAAATACTAGCTAAATCCCCTTTATTCCCGGAGTGCATTCACAACACACTCCTTTTAATTTATGCATGACAACACCGCATCCTAGTAGAATAAGTATGATTATTTGTTATGTGTGTTTTTAGTTTTTCTTCTTGTAATTGTTATTTCGGGTGTTGTCTCCTAGCATTGATTTTTAAGGTTCCGTACCCAAAGGCTACCAACGGGACCCTGTTACTGAGACTTCGCTGTCTACCCGTAATAGCTAGACACTTGAAATTTTCACCGATTATGCGTATTACTTTGGCTGCTATAACAACAAACACTAACTAGTAATTATTAGAATAGAACAGCAGTACTTACTACTGTCTTCTGTGGCCTAGGTAATACGCAACTGGGAATGCGCTTGGCGAAGCGATGTTATATGTTGTTTTGTAGCGTTTCTCATTTCAAATTTAATTTAAACATATAAGTTATATATATTTTTGTAATCCTTGAACAAAATCCTTTAATTTGAAACCCCACTCGATAGGTTTGAAAAGACTTTTAATGCCGCGCAATTTGGCGCCTATAATCCGCCATTTTTATTTTCAATAATTTTAATATATCCTATATTACTCTAGTGGTTAAGACAAATCTAACCATGTATAATTTATTAAAATCGGTTTAACTATTTAGTAGGTACTAGGAAACATATAATTATAGGGACAAACATACAGGTCAAACACATATACCCTCCTTTTCGGCTTTGCCGCATTCGGGTAAAAATAAGATAAAGTTAAAAATACAAGAAACGTGTTTTTTTCAGCGTTTCAAAACATTGTTCGGGTGTACGGAACCCTTTACGTACGAGTCCGATTCGCACATGGCTGGTTTAAGATATTTATTATGTTGTCTTGTATTTGGGAAAATAAAATTTTATTTTATTCATCCTATTCTAAATATGCATTTTAAAAAAATCTGTTAATCTGATATGACGAACAGATACTTTAATTGTGGGCAGGACTAATGTTTGAGCTCAGTCTGAAAGTTATCTATCAACTTAGCTCCCCGACACCAGTTGGGAGTGACCAATTTCCGATACACTCAACTTTTTGCGGCTCACGTACTGGTGACAGGAGTTGTCCAACTAGTATAATAATAAAGTTTATTGCTGGCAGATGTCGTATCTAACAACTCATATTCACCGATCTGGGCAGTTTGTGACTGGCGATAGAGTGAGAAGGTTCAACATCGAAGTAAAAAGAAAGAAATCTTATTAACCTAACCTAGGTTTACAGGATCCTTTTTTTCTTAACTTGTTTCTAAACACCACAAGCAAATAAGGCCATGAACTAGCCAATAGAAACACTAAGTAGTGTCTGCCACATCTATGAACTCCATTGCAAATAGACTAGATAAAGTGACTTTCAACAGTGCTTGAAATAGACATTAGCTACAAGCTTCTCGTCTATAATAAGCAAACAAATAAAGTAGTTTAATTTTAATTGTATTATTTTCTTCTTTTCTTAATAAACCGGGAGGTATAGGTAAAAAAAACAAATAAATAACCTTTTTGATCTACGACTTCTTACTTTCGAAATAACACAATATCAGCTTTTGACGATACAAAAAGCTAAACGTGCGTTTAGCTATTTATAAAAAAGCTAATAGGGATGATGACTGGGTCAGAAAAACGGCTTAATCAATTTGCGTACACCCAAATCGGTTTTGGTGTTGTGGTAAACTTCACCACAGAAGACAGTAAGAGATTACATAACTTCACTTAAAATTTAGTGTTATTTTAATCAATTCCTTAATAAAAGTTATATCAGTTTAAAATAATTAGCCGAACATTTGTTCGATAAAAATTGTATACCTAAAGTCCACGCGGCGGGCTTAGTCGCGGGCTAATCAGACAGCTAGTCAATAATAAAAAAGGGGTTTGTCATGTTGTACCCTACCTAGTACAACATAGGGCAGCTATATACCTATATGGTAAAGGTACAAACGGTTCGGTGTGAACCCTGTTATCGCCGCTTAACGCTAAGCCTCCGTCTGATTTATAACGGAGCCAATTTGCCGATTCCAATCGCTGACCATTGCTACATAATTGCCGACCCCGATATTACTCATGGATGTGTTCTCTACACAATATTTTTTTACTTATTTTTTGGAGCTGAGTGGAAAGATATGTGAGAGATCTTTAAGAAGTGGGACAGTTGAGGATAAAAAAAAGTCTTGATTCTTGTGTCCATAAACATCATTGAGGACAGTTCGGACCAACTAAAAAGTCGTATCGTTTAGAAAGAAATAGTTGATCTGTTCCAGTTGGCAGGTTTAGTTGATCGGTCGGGTGAAAAGTGTTTGGAAAGCAAATAAGTACTTATTACTTAACGCAATAAGTTACAATGGCTGATATATTTTTTCAGTTTTGCATTTGATAAAATTGCCATCTATGGGTCCAATTTGATGACATATCCTTTCAAATAATAACTTTTATCCCTAACGGGGTAAACCCCAAAGGCCACATTTAGCATTATTGAGGGAGTAAAGATGAAAAAAAAATCTAAATATTGATGGGTTGCCACTTAAAATTTTTGCCCTTACCTTCGATCAGCTATTACGATCTGTCCGGGAGGAGAAGCAGCTGGTGCATTCTATGTTTATTCTTTTCTTTCAGATCAGCATGGAAGATATAAATTTTTAAATCGGAATGTTTCAAAAAAATTATTTTTTTAATACATGACGGAGTTCTGAGGTTATGTTCAATATTAAGTTACTTAGCCAGTCTTTGACTGCCGGGTCGCTTTACTCAACAAGTTGAAACCAATAATAACAAGTTTAAAATACATTCAGAGCCCTAAAACAATCCTACGTCCCACGCCATACATCCTAACTATTAGTCCATAGTTCATAACTCAAGCTCGATACACGTATGATGATGGCAGGATTTATTCGCGGAGGGTCGGCGGCGGGCCGGAGCACCAACATTTAAATTAATGTAATAAAGAGCGTGAAACGTACGGCTTTAGCGGATCGGGGATTAGCGGGATGACGCGATTTTCCGCTAATCGTTGGTGTACTTTGTGCCGGATTGCTATGGAGCGCGGAAAGCCTGAAAATACAGCGACTTTTGAAACTGATGTTACTACATTTATTATAAGAAAGGTTCTCTGTCTCTTTCTCATAATTCCTTATTGGATTCTCTCCTGTATTGCTGTGAAGCCTGGGGTCCGCTTTCAGGCTTTTTTTTCTCCACTTCGCATGGTCACGAGCATCCTTGGTTGTAAGACCATTTTTTGGACAAATCACACTGATTGAGCTAGCCCCAAAGTAAGTTTAAAGTTGTATTATGGGATACTAACTCAACGGTACTATATTTTATAATAAAGACATATATAGATAAACACCCAAGACCCAGAAGAATTTGAAAAAGGCCATTATCCAACTTGCCTTGACTGGGAATCGAACCCAGATCCTCCGGCTTGGCGGGCTACCGCGTTGACCATTACACCAAGGAGGTCGTTTAACCATTGGCACGTAAATCATTTATAACAAAGGCTGGCAAGCGAAAATCACGTGACTTGACTCTAATCATTGATGTCCTTATACGCTCTGTGTAAAAACCATTAACCTCGTCAAATTACCTCGGATAGAAGCGTAACCGATGAGGATGCAACCGAGGATATTCTCGAATGATGATGATAATGTTACATCGTCTTTCGAGTAGAAAAACTACGCTACTAAAATATACTCACAGTCATATTCATAAAAAAAAACATTCAGAATTCAGATCTTACGTTTAGTTTGCAGGTAGTTAGGTACTTTGTATCAGATCACTAGTACAAGTGGTGTGTAAAAACTTGAAAATATATAGAATGAGACTAGTCTGATACGTCATTTGCTAGTGAAAACTTACTAGCATTTCGAATTAAATTCATTGAGGGGACGATAGGTGCTTTGAATCGGCAAAAATATTAAAAAGTCACATTACACCATAACAAGTTAGTTTGGCTACTGTGAAACCCAGAGCGGATTCATATCCATAGCTCTACAATACTGTACATAGCTTGCAGCGAGCAGCCGCGGCTGGGATTATATCTGTCAGCGCACCTGCTTCAAACAAACCGACGTAATTAGTCACGCTAAGCCATCGGCAACAAGCGAAAATATTTACTCCATCGCACTGCTAAGTTATTGCTCCATAATCCGATAAACGGAGATCGCGCGCGAAAATTGTGTTATCGACGCTCTAAAGCGCTCACAAGTCGCCGCTTTACGACACTAGGCGCCGGGGGCATGCAAACATAAAAATTCTCTATCGGGACTAATAGGAGTGAAACAAATAAAAGGATACGTAAATAGGAACGGCGGATAAATTCCAGTGGGGCTGGAGTGCGCGTAAATCCGCGCGATTTGTATCTGTGACAGGGGTGTGCCGTGCGCCCGCATCCCCCCGCTCGGCCCGCGGCCGCCCTTGCCACCCCCACATTCTGACAATTAATTTGACAGATAATATTTTTGTAACGGACATTAATTGCCACTCTAACAGAAAATAACAATAACTTACACAATTAATCATGGGGTCGCGGTTTTATATGAAAAATACCAGTATGACATATTTGATTGAAGTTTATGTATTTACTTAACAAAAGAAATACTTTTCTTTAAACAATTCCTCTAATTTTTCTTAGAAACAAACTATATAGTTAATTCAAATTTTAGTTCACTTTTAAATAGATAGGATATTAATTGTATGTCAGACAGATATCTATGTTAATAATTTTATTAAGTACCTACACAAAAACAATTGGGAAGTAAGAGTTTTTAGTTAAAAATTTTATTTATTCAAGCTTCTTTAGATTAAATATTTTTAATCTAAATATTTTTACATTACATTTTAATGAAATATTTAAATCTAAAACTGAAAGATACGAATGTAAACCTTTAATAAATGATTAAAGGTTCTTATACCCATAATTTAATGTAAAGTGCCTGCCTACGCGTAACAAATTACGAAACATTCAAACTCGCTGAACATAGATCGCTGCAGTTACTGGTAGACCTACAGCTACACCCAACAGATGCTCGCAAAAAGCCCGCCGCAGGTCACGTCTATGCAAATGATATTAAATTAGAAACGCTTAATGACAACTGTTGCCGCCGTCGTGTAAAGAGGTGCAATTACACCAATCAAATTGAAATTTTAGCACTAATTGCGTATGACATGCTTTATGGCGATGTTTAATCCCGCGCGCGTGGCCGTGACTAAAACGCGGCATGTTTCGCTTTAATTAATTACAAATAGGTAATGTTGATACTATTTTTTTTAAAGATATTGAATTAAGATAGAAGGAACGCTTATAAGTACTAATATTGAACAGTAAATTATACACAAAGTACGGTGAAAGAAGATAAGTCTTAGAGCATAAAAGGAGTTAATCATTAGTCAGTTAGACATTGTTCACAATTGGAAAAACTTTACTTATTTGCTTATAGTTTTACTATTAGTTCTACTCCTGGTTAAGAAGTGGATTTTTTAGCACGCGTGATGCTCGCGAAAAAAGCCACATTTTGGTCTTGGGTTTACCTTCACGTAAAAAATATTTTATGTTAAAGGGAACTTTCACAAGTTCCCGAGGGGAAGTTTGATACTACGAGTAGCATCAAATTCCATATTTACATGTTTACGACTTTCTGAAAACATTATTTCAATATTGTAATACGTGAAAAAAGGTGGTTATTTTCTGTGATTCAGCAAAATCCCCAAGGACGCAAGCTCAGCTGCGAGCTTCGCCGCATCTGTAATTGTATTTAAGCTGCAAATTGTTCTACTACGAGAAAATCATAGAGCGCATTAGAACAAAATCCATTCAGATGCATCTCTCTCTGCGGTCGCCTAACGCTATTGTAATTGTTAGGGGCAGAATGTCCGATAGGCAAAATGACATACGAATAAAGTATGCAGAATATTATTTCTATAAATACACAATGTAAAAATAAGATTAATTACAATATAATGTATGCAATGCAATATTATTTATAAAATAAATTACCCCTAATTTTATTATGAGTTAAGTTTTTAATGGCCTAAGGCCGATGTGATGTTGTTATATAGGGCGCTAATGTACAATTCTACATTCTACAAGCTGCGTCGTTCCGAAGAAATGATTATCACTGTTGTTCATTTCATTCATTTCATTTCCAGCCATCACGTGTCTCACTGCTGGGGAAAGGCCTCCCTCCATTTTTAGGGTTCCAAACAAACAATAAAAAAAAACGGAACCCTTATAGGATCACTCGTGCATCTGTCTGTCTGTCTGTCCGTCCGTCTGTCACAGCTAATTTGCTCCGAATCTACTGGACCAAATAAGGTGAAATTTGGTAAGATAGTGTAATCCTATGACCATTTATATATAATAAGGGTAATTTTCGGGGGACAAATTAGGAAATTAAAAGAAAAAGTTTTGCAATCCTTACTGTGTCATATATCAAATGAAAGGGCTCGTTATGAGAATCTTAAATATATTTTTGTTATTATTTTAAAATAAATAGTTTTGATTTTATTAACGAAAGAAGACGAAAATTGACCATTCCCCCCCCCCCCCCCCCTGATCTCCGAAACCACTGCGCCTAAGATTTTGAAATAAATACAAAATATTGTTAATTGCTTGTAGATTACAGGAAAACTTATTAGAATTCAATCAAGTGTAGAGTTTAACTCGCACTTTGCCGGTTTTTTCCGTTCTTATCAGTTCTCTGTTAAATCTTTCCATTGTTTAATATCACTTTTGTTAACCACTAAAAAGTAATTTGACCTATTTAGTTTAGTAGCATAATGAAAAAACTATCCTTTTGCGAATGTGTCATTTTGCGCTGCCCCGGCTAAAGCCGTGGTGATGTGGACGCAGGTGTGTCGGGCTTAGCGCCGACCCGCAACAATACTTAGGTGATTTACACTGCTGCACGTGTTCTAGGGTGCGAATGTGCTAGGAAATATGGACGTTGTCTGAAACGGTATACCCTTGTTAGACAGACAGAAATTTCATAGAATTTCGATTCGCTGAAAATGTTTCATAGAATATTTAATTCTTATATATATTATTATTTCTAATATTATTGTTTCAAAGACTATTTACTTAAATAAAACATAATTTATAGAAACACATTTCAATGAATTTTATAATCTCATTTAACAAACTAATCAAAAGTAGAATATTTTTTAAACAATATTGTTTGTTCGGAATATTCTTTTATGAAATTTTATTTTACTAAAAAATTAAAAATATGCGTTATGTTATTCATAATTTTATATTCTATTTTGTTCAAAGCGAGCGTACCGCGGTAGCAGCCGGCGAGTGCTAGGAAAGGTCTATCCATTTTACTAGGTTAGGGCAAACCTATAGGTTGGGTTATGTTAGAACTGCGACCAACACATTTGAAACGTTTAGAAACTATCACATAATAAAATGTTTTTCTTGGTTATAAGTATTATATTACCTTAAGGTGAATATAGTAGCAAATGGCCTTGAAGTGTGAAATAATTCGTAAATATGGTGATAATTTCCATATTGCTAATCGTCAGGCACTAGGCCCTTTAAATTATTTTATGAACTGCCATTGAAACTATTATTGGTGATCCGTCTAGCTTTAAAACTTGCCGTGGCCACTTTTGGCGGAGGCAAGTTTTAAAGCTAGACGGACGGATGATTATTCAATGAAATGACAATCTTAGAAAAAAATTCTGTACTACGAAAATCTATTAAACTTTTTTCTATAAAAGAGAGTACACCCGTCTGAAACAGATGAGGCTCTTATAGGCTCTTCGGGAGGCCTATGTAGAGTCAAATTGACTTCGAGTGGCTAATTTGCTGATGATGATGACACTGATTAAACGCAACGCTAATATTAAACCGCTATATTCATAAAACAATTAATTATTTAAAAAATATTTCTAAAAACAAGCTTATATCTAAAACAATAAACTAAAAAGTTGAAAGTGCTCCAAGACAAAACAATTGAGCCCAAACTCGGTAGGGTTATGTTGTTTCATCACAGAGATACCATGGCCAACAATCAACTTACATAAACATGTTAAGTTTCAATTGGTCAAGGCGTTTGCCTCGTGATCACCAGCTGGTCGTGGGTTGAAATCTCACTGGGAAGTGGGAAGCATATTATGTGAAAAGTTGTTTCCAGTCTGGTTAGGATATTGCAGGCTTGGGTCACCTGATTCTCCTGTCTGTGGGACCCGAACGAGTTTGTTTAAACCTATTTTAGGATTGGCTCTGGTCTACCCTTTGGGTTGCGGAGGTCAGACGGCAGTCGCTCTGTGTTAAATTCAGTAACCTCGTCAAATCACCTAGGTAAGGTAGCGGTACAGCGTTACCGCTGAAGATGCAACCGTGAATACGCTCGGATGATGATGATGATTTCTAATAACAATGAAAGCTTGACACCAGACATTTCAGATTAAATCGTCTCCCTCAAGATAAAAGTAATTACTTTCAGAACCAAGACTCAGTCGCGGGCGAGTCAAAAGCGGCAATTCAAAGGCAAATAAGCGTCATATCGTCGCATTTTTCTTAAAGGAGTAGAATCGCAAACTACGTTAAAATGATTTAACTCCCCAGATAGCAAGAGGGCAGCCTTAGCGCCTAGTAGGGTATCTACCCCGGGCCTCGTCCTTGCAGGGGCCCAACGCCTTATAATGGGGAAATCACGATACAATTTATCTAAGAGTAAAAGCCGATCGACAGAATGGGCAGAAATACGAATAGGTGATGTGGTTAGCAACCCATCACTATATTGATTCCCTTTTCCACCTCGCCTCTATCTCGACCCCCCATGACGCTAAAAGTGGCCTTTGGGTCTTGTGGCCCTAGGATCTATCTGCTTAGAGCCGCAGGACCCAAAATGCTTGGTCTGCCCCATTAGGGATAAAGACGTGATAGTATATGTATGTGTTGGAATTTCTCATCCGGCTTCATTTGTTACTTACATAAATATATTATCATAAGTTAGACAAAAATAACTACTTCATTGCAAATCTTTCGCACGGGGCCTCAAAAAGATTAACATCCCGGGGTATTGCACTCCCTAAGGTCGCCGCTGGCAAGGCTATTATTGAGATCGCCCGGCGGGGCCAGCGGGCTAATAAACGCTTATCAACACCCTCATTATCACACCCCTAACATCGCTTTAATGTCTTGCTCTTGAACAAAACATATTTAATCACATTTTTCCCCGGCGGGGCGAACTTTTTAAATTTCATAAATTCCGGGAACCCTGCAGCCGTGAATGGATTCAAGTGCTTGGAGGATAATTTCTGTCTGCTTTGATGATAGTAGGCGCTTAGGGATGCAGTTTGTTTCTTTTTCATAGTATTTTTGTTGTTCTCATATTCTATATATTACAGTTTATTCCTCAAAAAAATTACATAACAATCTTAAGGATTTTCTACAGACACCCACAATATCCAAAACAAGATTAAGCATTTTGGGCTAGATAGAAAAAAATCACAAATATACCTCTAAATTTGCCTAAATTTACTTTTATAAGACATATTACTATTTTATACAATCACTTTTTTATATGAAAATTATACCAAAAAATGTATATCTAAACATATAGTCGCTACAAAAAAAATTATAAATACAATACAAAAAATAAAACTGAAATATTCGTCGAGAGTGACCAAAGGCCCGGACCCGTGCTCGACGATATTTCGCTGTTTTTTTTTGTATTATATTTATATATTTTTTTTAATAGCGATATCGACTCGATCTGTTTGAGATACTTTTGATGTCTTCAGGTGAGGATTGAAAAGTACTGTATTTAATTTTTTACTTTCCATTACTTCTTTCTTATCCAAGTACAACGTCTGTCTGGTTTTTTATAAAAATAACTGTTGCTATTTGCAACTTTTGGCCAAATTGACATGTATCCTATCCTACCCCATAGAGCCCTCCTTCTTATTATACCAAGAGCCCTACTTGTTTTGGTGTTCAGTCTGCTGCGATCTGCCAAGATTTGCATTGAAGTCTCTATTACAGTGCTTTTTTGCTCGTTATTAAAAATATGATAAAATTCTTCGACTTCTATATACATTATGGCCTGTAGTAAGTGCCTATGCTTTAATGACAGTGAGAAACTTTTAATGCGATAATTTGAATTTTAAAGCTGCGACTTTCTGAATATCCGACAAATTCAATAACACTCGTATTATTTTTCCATTTTTATTGACGAGAAACCAAACTCCTTATAAATTTGTGTTTCCGCAAAGTAATAAAATGTACTTTCACCTATTCATCAGACTTCTGAAAATCCTACAATAACCCAGTTAATATTAGGTATCAAGCTCCTCCATAAGTGTGCACACACATTGTAAGTTTTATCTGCTGCTTTAATTTTGCATAAAAGCAGCCTAATCTAGTTAAAGATAAACAAACTACTACTTATTAGTAGTCCGTCTAGCTTTAAATAGATTAAAGCTAAATATGTACAGGTATTTATCCAATCACACGCCCAAACTGCTTAGTAAATGTATTGCACGCCTCATAAGCGAAGCGCATGAGGAAGTGCTCTACTCTCGCCTTACAAAAATCAAGTGATTTTTTTAACTAAATGTGTCTCTATTTATTTTCTATCGCACTTGTACAATAATATTTACACATAAATGTCAAGGAAAAACACTAGTTTCTACACTTATGACATTTTTAAAAGACATTTTGCCTTTTAAATAAATAAAAACAATGTTTAATAAAATCATTTTGTGGACGTCCGTGTGTCTGTATGTATGGAAACGATAACTCCCGAAAAACTTATCTGATCAAGTCCATTTTATTTATACGCTTCAGTATTATCCAAAACTAAGTCCTTTCGAAGATCACGGTCTAATTCAATGTAGTTTAATCGTAATTATTATTATAAAAATACAGGTGACATATTAAAAATAATTTTGGATGTGAGGTTTGTTGAAAGAGTTAATACCTATGTCACAGCCTATGTATGATGAGTACGAATGTGTAACTGGCAAGTACGAAAAGAAGCAAAAAGAAATTTGAATAAAGAATGTTGTGATTTTGTTTGTTTTATTAAATATGAAAGACGAATAAATGTAAAAGAAGAGATAAGTTAGTTAATATTTTATTTAATTTGCATTAACTAATTGAGAATGAAAAGAACAATCAGTGGTAACACTTTTCTTGACATTTGTGACGTAGTCTTGTGTCTTTTTCTTGTTTTTGCTTAGTCTTTTTCAGATTTCTCAAAATCTACCGGTCCGAATCGGTTTAAATTCACAGGAAATCTGAGTTGTATAGAACTCTTTGAAAAGCTACTTGTTTGGTTCCGATCGGTTTAGTTGTTCAAGAGTTATAAGCGGGTCACATACACACCCACACACACATACGGATAGGGTGCATGACATTTGCTCGTGAGTGGTCAGGGAAGATTCCTGAGACCTTTAAACGTCGAGATCTGATGAAAACTCGACTTTACAAAAACGGGGTGAAACTAATAACGTCCCGAATTTTGAAAATTTTCAATTTTCTCAGCGGGAAGTTAAAAATAAAAGTTAAAAATAATCTCCAGTCGTGCGTTAAAGCCGACACATACTTTTCTTCGTTTTAAGTTAGCAATAAAACAATCAAAATCAATTTAATTGTGAAAAATGAGATTATGAGGCGTGCACTTTTGGATTTTCCAAACTATTTTTTTAATTTAGACGTGTGATAAAAGATTGCATTTCGTATTTAGTGTTTCGTATAAAACAAACCACATGGCGTGATTGACTATCAGACAGCGACATCTAGTTTGTCACAGACAATTACATGTCTACCACAGAGGTTTTTCTTCTCTCGCTCTAGCAATAAAAACATAACCACGCCTCCGCCGAGTTACTGAGTACCAGTAGTAACGGGTAGTTTTTTTAAACGAGTGGCATCTACCAAAACAAGTATCAGAATTATGCAAGAAAATAGTTTTTAATCGCTTAAATTTCGCGTTATATTAATCATATTCGAGGACAGTAGGTACCTCAACGATCGGCCCCGGCGGGGCGTCCGCCGCCCCTCTATACTACGCCCTTGATCTTTTAAGCCCGACTTTACTGCTATTTCTCGACACTAAATTATAATATAACACGTCGTAAATTGCCCAAACTATCCATGGTGACATACCCGACTTAAGGTCCTTCAAAGCTTTAATATTAACCGGGAGAACAACATTAATCCATGTTCTTGGAAAATTTATCGGCACTTGTAATTATATTTAAGTAACAATATCAAGTTCTAAATATAAAAATCAAATAAAAGTCCGTAAAATTCAAAAAGAAATCCATGAAGATGTGAATTTTTCCTCTTAGTACATCAAAAGCAAAATAAGAAGGTAACTCCTTTCGTTAATATGGTATTAACCCAATGGTTACCATATTACCGAAACCACCACATCACACCACATACACACATACCACATCAATATGTGGTAAGGTTTATTTTATTAGTTATTTAATGCACAATACTTATATACGTTTTCTACCTTTCTATATATATGTCGCAGTTGGATAGTATAAACCGCTAATTCATGAAACCTCTAGTTGTTTGGCATTACAGCTCGGTTTTGTTAAACAGCCGAATATCGTTCAGCTGGATTGTCCAAGATTGCGCAACGTGTTACGTTCATTTAAACCGCTAACCACGCCGCTTTCCAAACGGCTAGCGGTTTAGTGAATCAATAGCGGTAATCCGCTGTTTGACAAAACCGTTAAACAATCCAACTGCGACACATGCATAATAAGGATTTGGTTTAGGGTTACCATAATGAAATATAACTGGGTGTCTATTAGAATACAGATTTTTTCGATATCGAATTTCATTTCCCAGAAAACTATTCCACGATCTTTATTGCTATAGGTTTGCCCTAACCTAGTAAAATGGATAGAACTTTTCTAGCACTCGCCGGCCGCTACCGCGACACGCTCGTTTTGCTCGCTCGGCTCGTGCTTGTGTTGGCCGCAGCTCTAACCTGACCTAACCTATAGGTTTGCCCTAACCTAGTAAAATGAATAGAACATTCTTAGCACTCGCCGGCCGCTGCCGCGGCACGCTCGCTTCGCTCGCTAGCCATTGCCACTTCGCAGGCATTCTAAATTGTATACTTATATTTTTTTTTTGGATAGAATTGTTCAACCACTTCTCTAGCCGCATGGATGAATACAAGTCGTTCATCCCATTCCACGTATTAGGGTTCGCTGTTTTACAAAACCGAGCTGTTATGCTAAACAGCTAGAGGTTTAGTGAAGTAGCGGATTATACCAGTCAACTGCGACATATATACCTACTTAACAAGTAATAAAATTTAAAAAAAAAGTAACCCCAGGTACAATTGTATCGGTCCATTCGTTTAGAAGCTATGATGCAACAGAGTAAGAAACAAAAATACAGACACATCAAACTTATAACACCCCTCTCTTTTGAGTCGGGGGTTAAAAATAATTTTTATTACTAATCATAGCCATTGACAAAACATTGTTTTACAGTAAAAAAACTAGGTCTGTGGTTTTTCTTCATTTAGTTCTTAGTAAAAATAAATCGGTCAAATGCGAGTAAACTCACGTGTAGAGGGTTAAATTCCATACTTCTCATAGGCTTTCCTAAAAAACCTGCCATTAAGTATTTAGGATTCATGCAGTAACATGCCATACGACATGATGATGATAGGTTTTCCTGAAGTCTAATGATAAATAACTATTTTGTGTATTTTTTTTCAAAATTGTAGGCCCAGTAGATTCGGAAATAAGAGAGGGAATTTCGTCTATTTTCTATTTTATAATTATGAAATAGAATATATTCGAGATTCTTAAAACAAGCCTTTTAATTTGATATGTCACACGATAAAGTTCACAATTCTTTTTTTAATGTCTAATTTAAGTGGCCCCTATATTTAAAATTAATTTATTTACGTTATACGTCCGCCTTTGGGTCACTGACTTACATATGTGTACCAAATTTTAACTCAATCGGTCCCGTAGTTTTGTAGCAAATTGGCTGTGACAGATGGACGGACAAGTGAGTGATCCTATAAGTGTTCCGTTTTTACCTTTGAGGAGCGGAACCCTAAAAAGTATTAGCATAAAACAAATTGTTTTTCCAAAGCTGCTTTAAAAAGGCACGGCAATCATTCAGTATTACTCGTGTATGCAAGCCTCAGGTGTATCCTGTTTAGACTAGGATTTGTCGAGTGTTCTTTTGAACGTATCTCCCCCATATTTAAACTCAAAATTAAGAGCTGCAAGCAAACAGTATCGTTGGCAGGGTAAAAAATAAAAAGGGTGTCGACGGCAAGAGATCTCGTTTCATCTGAAACAGCGTAGAAAGAACGAATTGAATAATAAATGAAATAATTTATGCCATATTTATCATTTTGCAAATGAACGAACAGTCTCACCTTAATGAAAGGACTGTCTTTCTTTATTTATTTTAAGTACTTTGGAAGGTCGGTATTGTTTGTCTTTAGTAGCAGTAATTTTATGTTAGACCGGTTGATGAAGTATTCGAAGGTTTTCGATTTTAAGTGAAAACTCTGACGACTTTTGTCATGGTTTTACGTGTAAGACGAACACTGGTGTCAGATTTTTTGGTTGCTTAAATTGCGAATAGGCTAGCAATGGGTATCCCCATCGGGCCATCGAGCTTTTTTACATAAAAATAAAATAAAAATTCCACTGAATAAATATATTACCTTAGGTCGTAGTCCTAGGCCACCCTAGGCTACGACAGTACTACGAAAATGCTACGAGTCGTACGTAACCTGTTCGTAGCCAATAATATACTGCTCGTAGCGCCACAGTTACAAATAAATAAAATGTGAAAAAACTCGCCTGACATCAAACATATAGTGAAATAATACTAAATGAGACCGTTATACTCGTAATAAGGCTTTTTTGCATGGAACAAATTATGCTTCGTAAAATTTTGTTTGTTTGTTTTTCGTGTATGTAAGTGGCCAACACTGGTGTCAGATTTTTTAAGCTGCCTAAAAGCATCTGACATTGTTAATATTTAAGTACTTACTTAATAGATTTATTTACACAAAGTAAACAACAAATTCTACTTTTATCTTACTTTGATCTAGAACATCCGAACCCAATTGTGTATTTTAAAAGACGGTCACTTAAAATGGATTTTCTGGAAGGGGTAGTATAAGCTCTTGACAGACACATTAGCGGCTGGGGGTCGTAAATCACCTGGGATCAGAGTGACCGTGTTCCGGACACTATCTCCCTTCGGGGAAACAAGCCAACGCTCGTGTTCGCTCAATAATTGAAACAAAAAAAATAAAACTACTTTCAATATATCGCGTTGTATTATCACAAATTTTTTCAAGCTATGTCAGGTACCTTAACATTAAAAAATAAACGGGCAAGTGCGAGTCGGACTCGTACATGAAGGCTTCCGTACCTCCGTACAATGTTTTAAAACGCTGAAGAAACACGTATCTTGTATGAAGACCAGCTTTAATTTTTAACTTTATCTTATTTGTAGTACCTATTTGTTGTTATGGTGGTCATACTAATACATAATCGGTAAAAATTCCAAGTATCTAGTTAGTGACATTATAAAGATCGAGTTAAAAACGCTGAAATTCTGGCAAATAAAGATTTCTGATTTCTGATTTCTGAAAAAACACGTTACTTGAATGACGACCCCTTTAATTTTTGATTTATCTTATTCTTAGTATTTGTTATAGCGGCTATAGTAATACATAATCTATGAAAAATTCAAGTGTTTAGTTATTTTCATTATAAACATCTAGTTAAAAACGCTGAAAAAAGCACTTGTTTGTATGACGACCCCCGACCAATTTTTTACTTTTTTTCATTTTTAGTATTTGCTGTTATAGCGGCCACAGTAATACACAATCGGTGAAAATTTCAAGTGCTACTACTACTAGCTATTACGGTTTAAGAGATAGAGCCCTGTGACAGACGGACAAACGGACAGACGGACAGACAGACGGACAGACAGCGGAGTCTTGCTTGGTATCAAACCCTAGATCAGGTGGTGGACGACCGCGTTACCATATACGAAGATAAATATCGTGAGAATTTATTTTGTGTTGTGTTCGAATTTAAAAGTGGTCCCAACATTGCTTATTTTGAAGATTAGGTAAATTTAAACAATCACGAGAAAATGAGAAACAGCGCGATAGACATTAACAAAAGTGAAAAACAGATTTAGGCAAAGTAAACGCCAGGTAAAGGCGGTGGGGGGGGGGGGGGGTGCTTCGTTAGCTTTAATTAAATCGTCCTCGGCGGCCTCTCGCGTTTTAATTCCACCGTTATTAACGCTGTTAAAAACTGAGTAGCCGGCGCAGGGACGCCCTGGAGTTGTGTTTGTTTTTGTGTTATTTATTTACTAACCCAAATTGCGTTGACTTAACACATGTAAAATAGATTAACTTGGAAAAGCATAGAAATTTATATTTTAATTTGTTTGTACGGAAAGCCAAAAAAAATTTTTGGCTTTCCGTACAAACTCTGATCAGCAGATCGGCCAACTAGTATGGGAGGCCGAAAATTATTTTTTATATTTTGATATATGTTCCTTGGGGAAGTTGTACAATAGGACTGAAAGAACTAGGAATTAAAATAGTTTCAGTAGGTATATTTTGTTAGACCCTGTATACATAGTTATAAGAAGAGACGTGAGTTTACCATTTGGTGTGTGCTCAAATCAAAAGGTTCTCTAGCTAGCTCTCCTCGCTTCGGCCATTTGGCGACTCTACAGATTTCGCAATCCGCGGCTCGAGGCCGAGTGGCCGCAGTGTTTCCGCAGCGGAACTCCAGATAAGACGATGTTCACCTCACACCCCTCCCCTCCCCCTTCTCACCTCGCCTCAGCCATCCGCCAAACAGTTGGGATTTAATATTATGCTTAAGTGCTGTTCTGAAGATGTCCCCAGTAAGTACTAATTTGTCCCATCTCAAAACGATTGAGACATTTTAACGTCTGCGCAAAGTTTAATCAAACGGGTCTTTGTTTATGTAATTCCACAAACGTGGAGGCAAGGACTACTTTTTTAACTAATCTACAGAAGTTACTGCAATGAGTTTTTAATTTGATAAGCACAAGAGTAATAATATACTGGTAAGTATAAGTAAATGTAAATTCTGTGACAATGCAATATTGCGATGACGAAATGTTACGCACTGGAGCTCCAGCGCCAAATATACGGCACAACAATTTACCTAATTATGAATAAAAATGTGGTATACCTACTTGTACAAGTATGTACCTATGTCAAATCGAAGTGTCCGAAGTGTGAACTCTTTCGAGCTTCTCCCAGCCTTGGAAGCATGTCTTCTTGAGTGTCAAAATCTGACAATCACACCTACGACCCTATATTCATACAAAATCTGCCCTCCTAAATGAGTCATTATAGTTAAAATGCTACCAATTTGAGAAGTTCAGACTTTTTTTTGTAATGACAAAAAAAAATCTTAATATAATAGCAATTTACTATATAACTGATTTGAGGAGGCAGTGTTTTAGGAACTACAAGGGTAACTACTCCGAGATCCCTATAGGTAGATGGCGCAATTTAGCAGGAAAACAATACCTAATATGAATTACAACGAATTTATTATCACCTCGTATTTTAGGGAGATTGCTACGCCACAACACAACAAACACGCTGTCAATGACAGGCGTCACGGCGACCGCAGCCACATTGCAGTGCAGTCGCCGCCGCCACTGTCCACTGCCTGCGGTGCTGTGCTGATTCTGATACTAATGTTTCATATTTTATTAGCACCATACAATCATTCCGAGAGCTAGTACATATTATTTGAAGCAAGCTGAAAACGTGATTATATTTACTGTGTTTTATAAGGTTGCAAAAATTATGAGCTGGTGGGCATTTTTGGGCATGTATTTGAGGCTAAGTCATGTGGCCGTGTGGTTCCCGGCAGAGTAGAATAAGACCACTCCAAGTCTTCTCGTGGATGTCGTTGAAGGCGACTTGGAAAATACAAGCTAAACAAAGCTTATAAATATCAATGAGACCTCTCCAACCCGTCTGGCCAGCGTGGATAGTGTAGGTTAAATACTCTGACTGCTCTGGCTAATATATGGGTCATGTAGTACAGAGAGGGTCGTGCGTGCTCCTGCAGTGGAGACTAAAAAAGACCTTATAATGATTTGAGGCAAGCTGAAAACTTGCCCTATAAGTACCCACTTCTCCTATGATACTCTGAGTAGGTACTTAGCCTAAATCGACCCACAAATTTTCAGATACATTTTTTTCTACACAAAATATCCTTGAGGCAATCTGTTATTTTTCTGTGCTTATTCTAATACTCATGCTAAACATATACGAATTCGGACAATATTCAATAAATTTATATAGGGTCTAACAAAATATACTGGACCACTTTCCCCAAGTAACATATATCTAAATATGAAAAATAGTTTTTGGCTTCCCATACAAGATGACCGATCAGCTGATCCGAGTTTGTATGAAAACCAAAAAGAAATATTTTTCATATTTAGATAAGTATATGTTTCTTGGGGAAAGTTGTTTAGTATCATGGACTGAATTCACTCTTAAAATAGTTCCAGTATGTTTTGTTACACGTTATATAGGTATTTTACCAGCCGCATCGCCTAGGTACATTATTTATGTTTTTTATTCGTTCCCACTATCGGTTTTTACGATCTGAGCTGGAAGAGGAGCAGAAGGTAGGTACATCTACTTTTCCATATCTTCCAGACCAGCATGAACAACTGAAATAACGAAATTAAGCTTCATAAGTACCTACATAGATATCATAAAGATATGGTAGGTACCTACCAGTGCCGGTTATAGCTTTACTAGCGCCCCGGGCGAGATTTTCTCGCCCCCCCCCCCCCCCCCCCCAAACTGCAATTCAGACTCTGACTTAGGCTTCAATCTTATAGGAATTATTTCTGCCGTGAACAGAGAGTTTTATAGTTTTATTTTGGTCACAGAAGACAGAAGAGTATTATCTTGGTGTTCAGTTTCATGTTCTTGAAATGTAGGTATTCAGTAAATAGATATAAAATACGTACTTAGGTACCTACTGCAAATACTGCAATGCAAATCATATGCATTATTTCTATTTGCAATAGCAATTTTTAAAGTAATGACATCTATGTTTGAAATGACGAACTAAAAAGTACAGCTATTCGACAAGAGATGGCGGTAAAATAGTATATCACAATATGTGTATTTTATTTAAGGCCGTACCTAAATTTTCCGGGGTCCAGTGCTGCCCCCATTTAAAATAAATCATTTCATCAATTAATCATTTAAATGATGTCTCCGTTTTCTTTAAAATGATTTATTTTTAAATGGGGGCAGCACTGGACCTCGGAAAATTCAGGTACGGCCTTAATTTGTAAACATGTATCTAATTAAATAAGTAGGTACCCACAAAAAATTGCTTATTTATTTTACCTTTTTAAATAATTTAATTTGGTTCATACAGGTTCATACCAAAATAAATTACCTACCTAGATCCGAACGTATACTTTTTTGTCTGTGGTAAATACAAAAGTCACAAAAGTTGTCTGGCTGTCATGTCATGCATGTCACTGACATGATGTCAGTCAGTCAGTTCAGTGTTGTCTTGTCTTGTCAGTCGACTCAGTGAAGAATGTCAAAAATTGCGTGGTTGATGTAATACTTGCATACTTAGTGAATAAGCGGCATGTCCATGCATGATGCAAAATACTCGAGTAGTTTTCTTTATTGCATCGGGACATGCGATCAACCGTGATATTTGCAACTGCGTGACTGCGCCGAACCCGCGAATAAACGAGCTGATGTGAAGACTGGCGCAAATGCTACATAAATATCTCAAACGCACTATTTTGGAATTCACGAGTATTTAAAGATCAACAATGGCTGGTTCTACTTTACCTGAAAGGGTAGCTCAGTTGTACTACACGTACGGTCTTTTCTGCTCATCGTACCCTGTTATTCCTATCGTTGTGGCGCTATCAGTGGTGTTATTGTGTTGGTAAGTGTCATGTTCTACTTGCTGTGTAATATTACAACATTACATGCTCTTCATAACATTGGTGTATGTTTCAGTTATCCATTATTAAATGTTCCATTGCCCGGCAACATTCCAACTGTGGTGAGTGTTCCGTGGCACCTCAATGAGGCTCAGATGCCACCAGGAGGATGCAGTTCTAATAATTGTCTACAAGGTTAGATCATAATTTCAAATTATTGACATACAATTAGCTAATCAGTTTTAACGACAGCAAATTCAGACTTTAGACATATAGACTCTTGGGTTGATGCTGTTCCAATTATCCTAGACTTGTAAATATTACTTAAACTCATATGGCCCAGTTCCTCGTACTCACGCATAAAATCTAAGTATTTTTGGGCAAAAACTGAGTCATGTTGGAATTTTCTTTCAAGAGATAAAAATCTAAGTTTAGCTATCTCGTACTTACTTATTATATAAATCATACTCGTTGACTGAGTGACTCACAGTTTTATTAGGTAATATTCTGGAGTCTTGACATCAGACCATCAGTTCTCACTTATGGTACAATCTTTAAATAATGAATAGATTTAAATTTACAATCTTGATACAAATCCAACTTGTCACTAACAGTGACATACGTTAGTCAAGACTTCGTCATCAATTTTGTTTTTATTGTACATACGTTAGTCAAGACTGCATTCTTGTCAATTTTGTTGATATTGTAGTGGTCCATTACAAATAAATTTTTTACATTTTCAGATACCCCTCTTCCATTAAATTTACTTTTTAATGAGACCCACCGGCTTCCATATATTTGGGCTAAGGATAAGCCATTACTTTACATGCAACAAATCATCATGAAAATAGGTAAATATCCTACAGAAACCAGATTATCCTTCTTGTTATATACTTGTTGTATAGCCAATGCCAAAGTTATGTTTGGAAAAATATCAGCTATTCAATAAATATACAGGTTAGGTGAAAGCAAATGTTGCACAAGAGAAACATAGTTTCTGCTTTTTAAGAACTGTATTCATAGATTTTACTTGGTTCTACAAAATATATAGGGACAAATAAATATATAAAAGATATGAGTACATATGTACTTTTTGTCTATACTTGAATAAGAAATTGGTACTTGCTGAGTCTAAAAATAATGATATATAAATTTATGTATATCTAGGACAACCTTCTCAAAACATCACTCACAATTTTTGCTTTAAATTATTAATAAGTAGGTATAATATTTTTTGGCATTTTTAAGTCAACATAGAAAAGTCAATTAAGTATGAAATATACTTATATATATATATATATATAGATGACACTTAACTACCTAATCTAGTCTATGCGTGGGCCAAGAGACTTAATGAAAATATTAGCTCACAAGGCAAGATGGACGGCTTAAAGCTAATTAACTGTAATCGCAAATAGTGAAAAATTGCCAGCTCATTGCCTATTTAAAAGTATTCTAGTGTTAACGCTCATTTGAATTGATTATCTGTGCTGCAGAAAAAGCGGCCTTCAGGTAAAGATGTAAAACAAACAGGTATTTGTTTGAAAAGATGGTGAAATCAACAAATAACTTATCCATAATTCATTAATTTAAAAGGTTGTTATGTAGTCGGAAATAAAATTATTAATTATGGGTTTATCTCAAGTTAATTTTTATAAAATAACTACGTAATCATTTTCATTTTATTTGTATATTGTGTAGGACCAATTTGTTTCATGAATTTCTCAAACCTTTCAAGCCATCTGGCCAGCACGGAGAGTGTAGGCTAAATTCTCTGACTGTTCTGGCTAATAAATGGCTTGGGTAGTACAGAGAGGGTCGTGCTTTTGCAGTGGAGACTAAAAAAGACCTGATGATGATAATTATGATGAATTTGTTTCCAATGTGCATGCATAAAATAATTTCATGACGCGAAACAAATAATTTTTTTTTTGTTTATTTTCAAAACTGATCTGAACTGTCATTTCAGGTGTGTCCCCTTGGAATAATAATTTGAAAATGTGGGATGCATTCAGAGCTCCCCTGCAAGAGGTGTTCCGACTGCTTGAGACTATAAGAAACCACGAGGACTCTGAAACGTAAGTGACGCTCTATTTCCATGTAATCTGTAAATTAATATCAAAATCATGGCTCACCTTTAGCCTTAAATAATATAATCTTCGACTATACAGCAGCGCTTAGAATATCTGAAGATGTTTTACCACTTCTATATCTCAGTTCAAATATTGCTTGAGACACGATTGTGACATGCGTACATGTACGCATGTCAAAATTATTACAACAGATCGTGCATTTGTATTAAAAATAATTTGCTTCTTTTTTTTTTCTACGAGTATATTGCTAATGCGATTCATTTATTTAGCATATTGGCGAATTTGAATTGAAATCTTACTTTTAGAAAAGGTTATTCAATCTTACTGAGTTTACCTCATAGCCAAAAGACCTATTTAAAAGTATAATTACATTAAACTAGACATTGATAGTGTTTGGGTCGAATCACATTTAGAGGTGATAATATAAGACTTTACAATGAAATGTGCTGCGTGGCTTTCAGCCTAGAATAGAACCGCTGCATCTTTTCCTATGGATGTCGTAAGAGGCGACTGAAGAACTAAACACAAACATCTCGTGCTACAATACAACTGCATTCCCAAGGAGAGTTGACGTCGGGCGGCGGCCGTTTGTAAAATTTTTCGCACAAATGCTTTGTCAAAAATGTCTTCTCGATTTCGCTAATCTTCGGCATCTTTGAGTGACTATTGACACCATTGCATATTATATTAGGAGAAGAAAAGCGGAAAAGCTCACCACTAAGGGTGCAACCGGGACTGTGCTAAGATAAAGTAGATGACTTTATATTGAAATTAAGTAAAAATCGAAGGTTTTTGTTTTTAGTGTGTACTGAATGCGTATCGTGTTTTAATGTAAAACGATCCGAACGACGTACATTTATCACATCTTAATTGCTTACGGGGCATATAGCGCCCACTGCCACTGTTATGTAGGTAGGTGGGAAAAGGAATCGAAATATACGAATCTACTGGCATTAGGATCTGTGCGAATAGAGAATCAGCTGGTACATTCAACATTTCTTTGCTTTTTTCTCTCTTCCATCCCAGGGAAGAACTAAATACTTTTTTTAAGAGTTCCGAAGCCCCTAGACAGAACTCATAGTTTCTGTATGTCCGTCCGTCCGTCCGTGGCTTAGCTCAAAGACTGTTAGTACTAGAAAGCTGTAATTTTGCATGGGTATAAACGCGCTATAGAGAGGGCTATGCTTGGTGTTTCTCTACGTGATCGAATCAGAAATGAGGAAATTCGTAGGAGAACAAAAGTCCCTGACATAGCCCAGCGGATTAACATGTTGAAGTGGCAGTGGGCGGGACACAGCGCGACGAACCGATGACCGATGGGGCAAAAAAGTTCTCGAATGGCACATACTGGCAAGCGAAGCGTAGGACACCCCCCCAAGGTGGTCAGAAGACCTGACCAAGGTCGCTGGAAAGCGCTGGATGCAGGCCGCTCTAGATCGGTCATTTTGGAAAACCTTGGGAGAGGCCTATGTCCAGCTGTGGACGTAATGCGGCTGAAATGATGAATGAAATGATATAACGAATGCTGACAATACCTCAAAGACGTTAAAAACGGTAAAAAACATACTTACACCCCTACACTTAAATAGGGGATGATATTTGATCTGATTGTACCATGTAACAGTTGTAATAATGTTTGATGTTTAGGGGTATCGCTGGATTGGTCTTTTAATATATTGAGGAATTGCAAAGACAACTATTCGATTCAGTTAGTGTAGTAAACATATCGAATTACAGAAAATAAAGTCCTCAATTGCAATGTGTAACTTCGGAACTCAAATCAGAGTGTGTCCAGGACACGGACTTGGCCATTTATTTCTAGTTTAGTTGCAAAGGCGATTTCATTCATGTTTTTAATTTTTACCTTATGCATAGGCGAATGTAATAATTGTGAACCTAGAATGTATCTATTATGTAAAATAAATAATGATTAAATAATAATGATTATCATAAAAGATTAGATACCTACAGCGCAAAAAGGCCACATAGCGCCAAGAACCAATGGCCGATTGGGCAATTGTCAAATAGCGTTTACTAGGTGGTCAGACGACCTGAGCTTGGTTGCAGGGAAGCGATGCAGCATGCCGCTTCCAATTGGTTGTTTTGTAAACCCTTGGGACACGCCTTTGTCATGCAGTAGACTTTCTTTCGCTGATATGATACTCGTTATGATGATGTAAGGTTAAGTAAGTAGTAAACAAATGTGATTGACGCTATAAAAATAGTTGTACTATGTAAGAAGATTTCTCACAGTGCGAAAATTTTGTCCATTACAACAAGATTACTCCATTATTTTGATTAACATTTATGTTTCTTGAGGATTTAATGAGTGGCGCTTTAAAACTAATTGTACTATGCAAGAAGATTTCTTACAGTGCGCAAATTGTGTCCATTACAGCAAGATTAGTCCATTATATTTGAGGATTTTATGAGTGACGCTTTAAAAGAAATTGTACTATGCAAGAATATTTTTTTTACAGTGCGCGAATTTTGTCCATTACAGCAAGATTAGTCCATTATATTGATTGCTATTTATGTTTCTTGAGGATTTAATGAGTATATGATCTTACGTTGCTATTAAAATTTGCGCATTAGAAATAAAATTTAAGTACAGTATTTTGTTATAGACAGCTTAATAATAGATAAATAACTCTTTATTGAACACTAAAGAAATATAACACAAATAACAATTTTATATAAAGTGAGTACAAAAGGCGGTCTTATCGCTTAAAGCTATCTATTCCAGACCATTATATGTTTTCATTGACCATAGTTTACATTCACCTACAATGGTAGGTGACCACTGATTCTCTACCACGACCTCCTAGTAGGTTCTATTCGGCAAGCACTGCGTAGGACATTTACTAGGAAAACACTGGATGTAGGCCGCTTTCAATCGCTCGTTTTTGAAATCCTGTGGTACCTGCAGCTGATGCGTTATGATGAACCATTTTGTTTCAACAGCAAAAGTACATTACTGCAGCACTGCTACCAAATAGAGGGCATCAAGCGGCGCGACAGCAAAGCGAGCATGGAACGAGTGTTGCCAGAATATAGCTGCCTGTTGCTCTCGCCGGCCAATCTCTGGCAACAGAGCATGCAGACTTTCTCACTGGACGCCAATATAGTCAATACTGTTTATAATTATCAGGTAAAAATTTGTACCAAGCGCTAGTATAAATAAATAAATATCATTTATAAGGACAAATCACACTGATTGAGCTAGCCCCAAAGTAAGTTAGTACTTGTATTATGGGATAAAAATATTTTATAATAAATACATGTATAGATTATAACACACTCTAGACCCAGGACGGTTTGCAAAAGGCCATTTTCCATCTTGCCCTGGCATCTTGATTTGGCTTAACCCCGTCTGGCCAGCGTGGAGAGGTCTCATTGATGTTTATAAGCTTGTGTTTCCTAAGTCGCCTTCTACGACATCCACGGGAAGACTTGGAGTGCCCCTATTCTACTCTTCCGGGAACCACACGGCACACGTGGATAACGTTTGAGACGACACAACACCTGCAACTAATGTATTCCGGGGGCATTCCCTAGGGATGACTTGGGATGTGGGCCGTTCTTAAAACTAAAACCAAATCTAGTTTAATGATTCGACCTCTTCTCCCCGTGGTTTAAGATTTTTCTTATTCGGTCTTGTGACTTTCGGCTTATAATAGGACCACTCCATCTCTTCCTGTGGATGTCGTAAGAGACGACTAAAGGACTATAAACATTCCTAAAGAGAGTTGACATCGGGAAGGCGGTCGGTCGTAAAACTATAGCCATATCGTTTGAACCTGTGCTGGCTATTTCTTCTCAACTTCGTAAGGTCTTCGGCATCCTTGGTCGACTAAATATAACCTGCGTATTATACTTGGAAAAGAAAAAGTGGGAAAGCGCAACCTGGCCTCCGAAGCAGCACAGCTGAGTCCTCAGCTGAAGACGCAGATGATGGTTGAAGATTTTTCGCTTTCTTCATTGTGAGACCATTGACACGCATGTTATCCTTAAAAGCAAAAAAGAAGGGAAAGCGTTCCGAAACAGCACAGCTAATGATGTAACAGTATAACAGAAATCTTTGATATCTTGACATCTGAAACCAGCTTGACGAAAACATACACACGTACACGACTATACTCCTTACAAAACTGTCTTTTTTTAGAATCTGCAAAAAGCAAAGGCGTCACTCGCCGAAATGGCATTTGGGCTGCAACTTCGCGACACAGGCATCAAACGGTACCCGTTACGGGCGCGACCCAGGGTCCTGCAATATGCTGTTACTATATTCTATCAGTACCCAGACATAAGGTAACTAAAACCATTTGCTTTCAATGTAGTGAGTTATAGTCTGCTGGGAAAATTGGGCTTCAACTGCGCGACACAGGCATTAAACGGTACCCGTTACGGGCGGGACCCCGCTACACCAAAAATCGGCTTAAATACTTTAACGTTCTTATTTAGCAAGCGGCAGCTGACAATTAAGCAAAAATGGGTTGTAATATGTTTATAAAAATTTCGTGTATTAGAGCCATTTGAAAAAAAATTTGATTTTTTTTTTTTAATATTTGTTTCAGATTCGTACAATCCCTATCCAAAAAGCTGATGGAAATGTACCCGCTACACCAAGACTCGTACAAACGCATCGACGAAGCCACTCTCATATATTACCCGGGACAGTTCAACTACCACGAATTAGTTCCGCTCACAATAACTTTTATGGGACTCTTCCTCTATGTTTACTTCTCAGTCCGGAAGATCGAATACATTAAGTCAAAACTTGGGTTAGCAGCGTGCGCAGTCGTCACCATAGCCTCCAGTTTACTGATGTCCATGGGAATTTGCTTCTACTTCGGAATCACACTAAGCCTCCAAGGCAAAGAGATCGTTCCTTACCTAGTCATCATTGTGGGGCTCGAAAACGTCCTTGTACTTACTAAAAGCGTCACATCCACCGATTCTCGGCTTGACGTCAAAATCAGACTCGCGCAAGGTCTAAGCAAAGAAGGATGGTCCATCACCAAGAATTTACTCACAGAAATAACGATATTTACCGTCAGTTTCTTCACCTTCGTGCCTTTTATTCAAGAATTTTCAATATTCATGATATTGAGCCTCATATCAGATTACTTTATACAAATGGTATTTTTTGCCACAATATTAGGCATCGACGTGCAAAGAATGGAGTATTTTCAAGATCACAACAATAAATTGCATCTGAAGGAGTATTTTCACGCCAATAATGCTTTGAATTGGCGTAACAACAAAAGTTACGTCGACGAGAATAACTTCTCGCCGCAGAGGATGAAAAAATCCAAGTCTCACCCTCGACTAAACGGCTTGGGGCAGAACAGCCCGACCGATGTGGTGGCCAAAAGGAACGCGGCCGGCGGCGGCCAGGATGTGCGAGTGCCAAAAAGGATTCGTTTAGTGAATATGTGGGCGCGTACGCGATTTTTTCAACGTGCTTTTATGTTGTGGATGTTAGTGTGGATCTCCATGATAGTGTATAACTCTGGAGTCGTCGATTACTTCATAACTTCATCAGAGAAGGCAGATCGGAGTGCGGAGGTGAATAAGCGGAATTACCAGCGGAAGGAGGCGAAGCAGTCTGTGTACATGTTGTATAGCAACCCTAAAAACGCGCTTGTGTTCTCGCCGATGGTGGAGCTGGCCAGCTCGGACAAGTCTGCGGTAGACACAAACGACACGCTCATGCTGAAGCACTCGCCGCATTCGCGACCCTGGACCAGGTACCTATGTATATTTATTTTTTATACTTCCGTGTGCATACATATTAATCACATCTTTACTTCTCATGAGGCATACAGCAAAGCAAAGAAATTAAATACGATCTAGAATGACTACAAGTAATAATTTAAAAACCCATTGAACATAAAGTTTATATTTCCATATGCTTAACTTTAAATACATAAAGTTCCTAGTCAGAGGTAACAGAATTTGTAGGTGTCTCCTTTCCGAAAACTGCCAATGCAATAAATAGAAAGGGACACGTCCTACAAATTTCGGTACCAATGTTTAGGAACGGCTTTGCCACTTCGTAGGCATTTTACATTATATATAAATTTATTTGGTAGACAGAGCCCAGGGACACAAGACCCAAGGGCCTCATTTGGCGTGATGATAGGCGCATAGGAAGTGCGTTTGTTTTGATGCGCCTACAACAATACGACTTGATCATCTATACATTTTATTATTCAAACGCAGCCGCATTTGCGGGTTTGCAGCCCGTAGCCAATGAAACTCTAAACAATGGTTTTGTGAAATTTCTGTGACAAAACGAAATTCGAACATTCAAAGTAGTAAAAATAAACAATATAAAACAAATGATTAAAAATATAAATAAATTCCTAACCTTGTGCCAGTAACAATCGATTAGTCAATACATTAAATAAATAAATATACTCGTATAACAAATCACACAGATTGAGCTAGCCCCAAAGTAAGTTAGAGACTTGTGTTATGGGATACTAACTCAACGATTCTATATTTTATTGTTAAAACATATATAGATAAACATCCAAGACCCAGGTCTATCTGAAAAAGATCATTTTCCATCTTGACCTGACCGGGGATCGAACCTGGGACCTCAGGTGTGACGGACTGGCGTGTGAACCACTACACCACGGAGCTCGTCATCATTCTACTGTTCTATCACTAACTCGACCAATATTAAAGTAAGAAATGTGAGTGTGTATAGATTTATTATTTACAATACAATACAATACAAAAATCTTTATTGCATCAAATAAAAAACAATAAAAAATTACAAAGTTTACGGAACTTATAAATAAATAAGGTACAAGAGGCGGCCTTATCGCCGAAGCAATCTCTTACAGGCAACCATAAAGAGAAGGAGTGCGAAGTATATTATTTAACTCATAATGTAAATAATAACGGCTAAATGTAACCGAGCGAGCGAAACGAGCAAAGTTCTCGGACAATACCCGGGTACGCCGTCTGCAATTATTCCCCGTGTGCTGTATACAGTGCTGGATTAGTCCGCAAGTAGTCTTGCTTAGGGCATCACGTCTCATCGCACATCGCACCAGAAATAGCATCAATTTTTTTTTCTTGTTTTCGAAATCTGCAATCAGTCTTCGACTATGGGCGGATGAGTTGTAGGTGGTCGATATTTTACACAAGTTGCTCCCCAGCAGCGGTAGCAAACCTTCTTAGTATCTGGAGCTTAGTCCTTGGATATCATGACGTTTTAGGCGCTTTTTGTAGCTTATATTAACTAGTTTAGACGCTAGCTCATTAGGGTGGTTAGCCAGACGCTTCTTATATCGCTCAGACAAGAGTTTTATCTCCTCCTTCACGGTGGTAACTTGTAATTCCTTATGGATTTCAGTGTTTGTTATAAGCCATGGTGTGTTGGCGATGCTCCTCAGGAGGCCATTTTGTAATCATTGCATGATAGTGATGTTAGAATTGCATGCACTTCCCCATAGTTGAAGTCCATAGGTCCATATTGGCTTGGGTATAGACTTATAGATTAGGAGTTTGTTATCTATGGATAAGACTGAGTTCCGTGCCATTAACCAAGACATAGTTTTAAACCGCAGGTTGATTTCATCTCTTTTTTTCTTAATATGCTTCTTCCATGTCAGTTTGCGGTCGAGATGCATTCCAAGATATTTCACAGAGTCACTTTGTGGTAGGGTGTTGTTTCCCAATTTAACTGGAGGGCAGTCTCCTTTTCGTAATGCGAACGTGATGTGCACCGATTTTGATGAACTTGCTTTTATTCGCCATCTCTGAAGCCAGTCATCGATTTTATCTCGTTAGGCTCTTTTGCAGTATGGCAGATGCCCGCTTGGGATTCTTGTTGCCAATACCGCTGTATCATCAGCAAATGTAGCAGTGGTGACATTACGAACCTCAGGGAGATCTGAGGTGTAGAGTGTGTATAGTACTGGACCAAGTACAGATCCCTGTGGTACGCCTGCTTTTATGTCATGGAAACGTTCTGATTGTCTCGCATACTCTATGAACCTGTTCTATTGTAGAGTGATACTTTCTAAATCCAAATTGGTGTTCGGGGATAACTTTAGCCTCCGCGAGAATAGGTATTATTCTAGTCAGTAAGATTTTCTCGAATAGCTTGGACAGGATTGGTAGGAGGCATATTGGTCTATAGGACCTTGCTGCATGCTGTGGCTTGCCCGCTTTATGGACCATTTTTATAATAGACACCTTCCATAGGCTGGGGAAATATTGAACTCTTAATATGCCATTAAAAAGGGTAGTTAAAAAGACAATGGCTTTTTTTGGGAGTTGTTCTAATACCTCTTTCGTGATCAGGACAAAACCAGGAGACTTGTGGTTTTGAAGACTTGTGTGATGGTTTTTCTAATTTCTCAAACAGTCACGGGTTTAGGCGGTAGGGATAACTGGAAGTCTTGATTTAGTACTTCATCTACTTCTCTGTCTGCGTTTTCGTTACGACCATCGTTGGGTTTAAAAACGTTGGCCAAATGTTTTGCAAAAGCGTTCGCCTTTTCCCTCCCTGTTTTAGTCCACCCAGCGTCAGTCTTTAGCGGGTATTTCATATCTTGAGGTCCCTTTAAAGATTTAGTGGTCTTCCAAAGTGAGTAGTTGGTTGCTGCTGTCGCAGTTAGATTTTCCAGTTGGTTTTGGGTCGTTTTATTTTGTGAGTCTTTAAGCGCCTCTCTGAGTTCTTTTATTGCTTTGTTGAAGGCAGTTTAATCGCACGGATGTCTTGTCTGATGCCATATACGAGCGTCTTCTTTTTTCTACGAGTTTTTGTTTAATTTCTTGTGGTAGATTTTTTACCATCGGATGTTTGTTTGTTTCCGGTGTATTTTTAGGGTTCCGTACAAAAAATTAAAAAACGGAACCCTTATAGGATCACTCGTGCGTCAGTCTGTCCGTCCGTCTGTCACAGCCGATTTGCTCCGAATCTACTGGACCGAATCAGTAAAAATTTAGTAGGATGGTGTAATCCTATGACCCAAACACATATGTGAAAAGTAAATAATTTTTTTTTTTAATTTAGTTCATTTTTGGAGGATAAATTAGGAAATTGAAAAAAAAAGTTTTGATATCCTTACTGTGTCATATATCAAATGAAAGGGCTTGTTATGAGGATCTCAAATATGTTTTTGTTATAATTATAAATAAATAGTTTTGATTTTATTCATGAAAAAAGGCGAAAATCGACCATTCCCCCCTCCCCCCCTGATCTCCGAAACTACTGAGCCTAGTATTTTGAAAAAAATAAGAAATATAGTTCATTGCTTGTAGATTACAGGAAAACCTATAAGAATTCAATCAATTGTACGGAACCCTCTCCACGCGAGTTTAACTCTCACTTGGCCGGTTTTATTCCAACAAGCAGTTTATATTACGTTAGTTATATTCATAGTAGCATCCTCTATCTGTTCTGGGGTTTTGAGAGAGACATTTAGTTTGGGGGGTTTATCTATGTATTCTCGGAAGCCATCCCAGTCAGTGCGTCTATTATATAAACATTCAGGTTTCTCATACGATATTATGGTGGTGCTAACAGTTAACAAAACTGGAGTATGATCTGAGCTGCTGTCGTAGCAGGATTCTACTTTAAGATAGTGCTTAATCAGGCCCTTCGTGACAAAAAAGTCTATCAAATCGGGTTTTTTCTTAGGGTCAGTCGGCCAATATGTCGGCTCGCGGGTTGTAACTGCATTCAAAATGTTGCTGTCTAGGCACAATTTTAGCTGTCTGCCTTTGGGATTTATCAGTCTTGATCCCCAATAAGTGTGTTTGGCGTTCCAGTCTCCTCCCGCGACGAATCTGCCTCCCAGTGTCGAAAAGTAGTTAGCGAATGTCGAGCAAGAGATTTTGTGTTTAGGAGGACAGTAAATAGCAAATAGGTTCAGATATCCAAACTTGTCTTCAACTGCAATGGTGCTTGCTTGTATTTGAGGAGTTTTATATTCTGGAAGTAGGTGATGTTTTATGGACTGGCGTATAATAATCGCGGTCCCTCCATGGCCTTTTCCATCAGGGTGATGTGTGACATACGTATTAAAGTGCTTAATATTGACCCTTATTTGCTCAGTACAATGTGCTTCTGAGATAAAAACTGCATCAAGGTTGTGGTTGTCAATCAGGAGTTCTAGTTCGGACTTATTTGGTGCTAGACCATTTATGTTCCATGTTGCCATTCTTAAGGTAGTCATTTCAATTTACTGACGAGTGTAGACATGAGATTCATAAGAATGCGCATCTGTTGTAAGAGTAGGTCGGACTGTTGTAATTGTTTTCTTAGAAGTTCTTCTATTGTGTTGTGTGTCAAAATCATCATAATATCATAGCATCAAAATTAATGATGATTATTTATTTAATCTGTATTGTCCATCAAATACAAATTGTACAGAACAATAGGCGAACTTAACGCTAAAAGTTAATAAAATGATATATTACGGGGAACTTAGCTGTAGCATTATTAATTGACGGATTTCAATTAATTTGATTGGCACACCAAGGACTTAATTCTACCCAAGATGATGCAAAATAGGGTGATTGGAGGGGGAAAAGGGGAGAAGTATGCTGTAGCGTTACATATGGACGGATTTCACTGAAGTGGATTTGCCAGGAGAAAGAGTCGTATATTGCCTGGTTCGGCTCGTGAGGTCTACTGTTGACACAGAACCACTAGTATACTAGTGGCTCTGTGAGCTGTAAACCTCGCTACTCACCCCCATCACATTGAAGTTTATCAGATAAAAAAGTTGCAGTCTTAATTAATAAGGATAACAAAAAAGTTCTATGACATATTTGAAAATTTTTACCCCTACATCTTAGACATTTTGAAAAATTTTCTAAAATTTCTATAAAAAAAACTATATAATTAACGAATCTTATAAAATTTCACGAGATTGATATTGGTTAATAAATACGACCTGTAGGCGAGAACAAATCGACAGACAGACAGATGGACAAAAGCATTTTTGGCCAATCTCAAAACTGAGACATTTCGCTCGCTCGGTCAAAAACATTTACCTAGCTCTACGAATAATAATCCCTAGAAGCGTAAATAATCCCAAAAAATCATTCCACGCGATATAAACCGCGGCGGGCGGGGCTTAAAATATGAACCGCGCGGCGCGACAGTTCGCCATGATACTCGAGTCGTGCGGTTGCCTCGCAAAAAGTTTCCTTTGGGAATATTGCTGTGTTTTTGCGATAATCGATTCATTAAAAATGCCGTCATGTGTCGTGAAGTGGTGTAGAAGCTATACATACATGAAAAACACAGGACTCGCCTTTCATATGTAAGTAAATAAACATTTTAATAATCGGCCCCTCGGTCGGGTAGCCGGCTCAGGGGAGGCGGCTGCTTGACCGACGGGGCGATGATGCGTGCGTGACCTTGTCGCGACCAATCGCATGCATCTTTGTCTATGTGAGTGTTTGAGTGTTTCGTTGTGATTCCTGTTAATTTGTTTGCGTAAATGGAATCAGAATCGAAGCAGTGAATGTAGGAGCGTTAGATTTCTAGAGATTATATTTCGATGACCTAGCTTCATTCTTCGCAGGCTATCACCATACCACTGGTCGGCTATTCTGTCGCACTACAACGAGTCAGTGGGGGGCAGGTACACAGTACTGCTGCCTCCGTTGCTGTTGAGCCACCGCGTGAGCCCTGAGCTGGCGGCCACTGTACGAAACCCTGACGAGAAAGACCCGCCGCCGCTGCGGTGGCAAGCACTGGCTGCTGCGCTGGATCCTATCGACATCCTGCCTGGTAAGCTAGGTAGGCTATTGTGTTGTTGTTGTTGTATATCAGAAAAACACTATTAGACCGTAACATTTGTAGGTAGTATCAAGGGTCAAAAATAAATTAATTTTTAATCATCATCAGGTTTTTTTAGTCTCAACTGCAGGAGCACGACCCTCTTTACTTAGCCAGAGTAGCCAGAGGATTTGGCCTTCACTCTCCACGCTGGCTAGACGGGTTGGAGAGGTCTCACTGATGTTTATTAGCTTGTGTTTTTTAAATCGTCTTCTACGACATCCACGGGAAGACTTGGAGTGGTCCTATTCTACTCTGCCGGCAACCACACGGCAATGTTGTAATGATAAGAGAATAAAACGTCATTAAATAATGTCGCTTGTCATTGATCATATCCATTTTACGTGATTTTAGATTTATTAATGCAGAAAGAACAACGTGGTATTTCATACAAATCCCGTATAAAATGTTTGTTTTGACGTTTGGGAAAAAGTATCTGATTCGACTTGTTGAAACTCTCAAAACATATGAGATATAGTTTGCCGTTTTCGTGCCTTCCGAAGCACGGAGGGGCCCGAGATATTCAATGCCACCTGTGGTCACCACCAAGACGAACCACATCCGGAGTAGTTTTACATGGCCCACGGGCCCACCGAGTTCCTAACGACAAGAATTGCAAGGTCAATACGTCTGACCTTGCAATTTTAGATCGGTAGTTTTGGAAATACATAGTTAGAATTTTTAGCAGTGGACTTTTTGCGGCGGAAATGATGCATGATGATGACGTAACCGAAGTATGTCAGGTGGACATAAAGTTCAAAAAACCGGCCAAGTGCGAGTTAAACTCGTTGAGAGGGTTCCGTACGATTGATTGAATTCTTATAGGTTTTCCTGTAATCTACAAGCAATGAACTATATTTCGTATTTTTTTCAAAATGTTAGGCTTAGTAGTTTCGAAGATCAGGGGGGGAATGGTCAATTTTCGTCTTCTTTTATGAATAAAATCAAAACTATTTATTTTATAGTTATAACAAAAATATATTTTAGATCCTCATAACGAGCCCTTTCATTTGATATATGACACAGTTTGAAAAACTTTTTTTTTCCTCCGAATTTAAAAAAAATATTCATTTACTTTGCACATATGTGTTTGGGTCATAGGATTACACCATCCTACCAAATTTCACCTGATTCGGTCCAGTAGATTCGGAGCAAATTGGCTGTGACAGACGGACGGACAGACAGACGCACTAGTGATCCTACAAGGGTTCCGTTTTTTAATTTTTTGTACGAAAACCTGCAGAATATTCTGCGCCATGAAGATCACGGTTCACGACAACTTCGTGTCCACAAACTTGGCGTTAATGTTCTCGACTCCGCGCGTTTCATAAGTATTATTTATTTAAAATCATTATAATACATGTAATTGGCGGACTTAAGGTCAGGGGCTTTTTCAACCAACAGGTGATGCTGAGAAAGTAGTCTTGGGATAAGTACCTACAACAGAAACTAAAAAATCTTTAGTTGTACTACTTCGGACTCCACGGTGCTCATTCCAGCTTCCTCTTCTCTAGGTATGATGTGCCTGTCAAAGACTTTAAGAATACAGATCACTGTGCGGAGTAGGGTGGACAAATGTCCATTAAAACGATTTGGCCGTTGTTTTACGACCGGCCGTTCAGAAGTTCTTACACGAGATGTTTGTCCTTAAGGTGAAGGTATAGGCAAATGACCTTGAAGTGGCGCCCTCATTTGAAATAAATTGTTAACTCGTAAATATGGAGATAATTTCCATATTGCTCTTCGTCATGCACTAGATAGCCCTTTAAATTATTTTATGAACCACTGTTAAAAGTATTTACATTAGTCCGTCTAGCTTTAAAACTTGCCTCCGCCAAAAGTGGCCACGGCAAGTTTTAAAGCTAGACGGATCACCAATAATAGTTTCAACGGCAGTTCATAAAATAATTTAAAGGGCTATCTAGTGCATGACGTAGAGCAATATGGAAATTATCACCATATTTACGAGTTAACAATTTATTTCACACTTCAAGGCCATTTGCCTATATCTTCGCCTTAGGTCCGTCTCTTACGTCATTCACAGAAAACTTAACAAGAATATAATCGTACAAGGTTATTTTTAATTGAGGGGTGATTCAGTCCATTATTTTGAACAACTTTTCCCAACGAATATCAAAATTTGAAAAAGGCCATTTCCTTACTTGCCCTGACTGGGGATCGAGCAAAGAACCTCCGGAGTGACGGACTGGCGTGGTAACCACTACGCCATGGGGGTCGGCAAAATATTTGTTCGTAATTAAAAATACCCTTGTATGTATATCCGTTTCAGATTTCGAGCTCATCGAAAACAAAAGCCCTCAACAGCACTGGAGTTCGAGCACGCAGTTGCCGCTGTACCCGAGCACGCCGATGGAGATACTTCTGCTTGCCATCCTTTGCACTATCAGCGTGGCAGTCATCGCGTACATGATGGTCGTCTTGTATAGGTAACTATTACTGGCGTGCCAATTTTCAATACAGTATTTAATAAGAAATTCACTTACAAACGGAAAGAAGCTTTTTTTATTACTTCCTCTAACGTTTTTCAACGAGTTTTTACGGCTTAAAACGGCAGATTTGGGTATTTTACAGTAGAGAGCTCAATGTCCGATGTAATTAATAGACATACACGGACTAAAAGTGATGATCCTGAATGAAGTCAATTCGACGTCAGATCGACACGCAAATTCATACAGAGGCTGTGTCGATCCATGGTCTTTGTAATAAACCGATGCTATGCAACGCCAACATCATCATCAAGTATTTTTTAGTCTCCACTGCAGGAGCACGACTCTCTCTGTACTACCAGATCCATATAATAGCCAGAGCACTCTCTACGCTGGCCAGACGGGTGAAAGAGGTCTCACTGATGTGAGACCTCTTTCACCCGTCTGCTTTGCTTTGTGTATCTGGTATTCCCTAAGTCGTTCTACAACATCCACGGGAAGACGTGGAGAGGTCCTATTCTACTCTGCCGGGAACCACACGGCTAAAGTAGCGTAATCTTCTTATTGAGTAGCTAATGGGTCAGATTAAATTTATTTAAACCGGAATTTCCTCCGATGACGACCATCGTGGTATTGGTTAACACGCTAGTTCGTCCTGAGTTCGATCCCCTGCCAGGACAATTTGGAAAATGGCCTATTTCAAATTGTCTTGAATGTTAATCTATATATGTATTTACGATAAAATATAGTATTGTTATGTTAGTATCCCATAACACACGTTTTAACTTACTTTGGGCTAACTTAATCAGTGTAATTTGTCTCTTAAGTATTTATTTACTCATTTATTTAGAACTAAATTCTTTAGAATTGGAATTGGGGATAAATAAAGAAAAGTAAACCTGAATTTATTTAAAACCAAATTCGACCACGGTCACAGCTCTGAAGCTCCATACTTGACTACCAAAATTGCCACACCACCAAAGATGCAACGTTCGTAGATCGATACAGTTTTCCTGATTGTCTTATAATAATAATAATATATACTTTATTTCGGATATCCCCATAGTTACAATAACAAAGAATAAAATTATAATTAATTAAATGCGACCCCGTATGGCCACCCGCATGCAATTTTTCAGCATGGGGCAGTCGGGACGCAAGAATATCATCCTTAGGATGTTATGGCTGTTCCGCACACGCTGATTATCCGAAAAGAAATATGATTCCGTGCTTCGGAAGGCAGCAAAGCTGAGGGTCCCCAACGCCATCTACACAGCGTTTGTTTAAACCTATCCTAGGATTGGTTCTGGTCTATCTTTTGGGTTGCGGAGGTCAGACGGCAGTAAGCAGTGACTTTAAGTGTTTTTGTTTTACTCGACGCAATGAATTTGTATAACAAATTAAAAGGTACATTAACTTTTCAGATGTGTGTGTTCGCGACACTATGCGGAATGGCGAGCGTCCTGGAGCGACGATGCCATGTACAGGAAAATTATGGAGAAGCAGCCGGCCGTACAGGTAAACGTGATGCAAAACAAATTTATATGTATTTAACCTTGTCGTATTTTCTACATACATATTATATCTGGTCTTACTGCTTTGGACAGTGAATAGTAAAGCCATGTCTCCTGTGCGTGTTTTGCCATACACACTACACAAAAACGTCTACGCAAGACATCTTTTGTTTATATACACAAGTCGACTTCAGCTCAATAAACACGAAATCGACTTTCACTTGTCGCACTTAGGTAGATCATATTGAGCTGGCGGGGCATTTGACTCGGTTCTTTTTATGTGCGCCGGTGTAGATGTCCAAGTTCGCTATAGAATCCATAGATTCTCGAAAATTCTCCATAGTTGACGAATGTGTTTCGATAAAGGGAAACATCGAGGCGTTGGATATGTGTGTGTAAGTGTGTGACTCTGTTGAGTCAAAACCTGGACAAACAACTAAACTAGCCAAACTAGACCTTATGTCTTATAAAATAGGGATCCTATAAGACATAAGGTCTAGTTTAGCTTGTAGCATCCTATCGTACTTGTCTGAACTCCTGGTCGCGAAACCTCTGCGTATATCTGTTTTGCGACAGTATATTAGAAGGGCTGACCCCAAAATAATTGGTATATTATAAATCCAGGAGTGAGAAGAATGTGAATTATGGAAAGTTGCTTTGTATATTTTTCAGTTGGTAATGGAAGCTGTGCCGCTGGTAGTGGCGGGCCACTGTCAGGAGGTGGAGTGTCTGGTGACGGACGGGGAGAAGGTGGTGAGCTCGTGTCTGCAGGGGAACATCAAGGTGTGGGACTCCCACAACGGGGAGCTGGTAGCCACCATCGACCGCGGCAAGTAAGTACTTTGTAACTTTTGAGCTGTGAGGGAATCTTTTCTACAATATAACCATCATCATCATCAACAACGATGTAAAGTTTCGTTTGTAGTAGTGTAGGCATAAATGATACTCCGCTTCTACGAAATTTCATACCTGTGTCTCCACTGCAGGAGCACGACCCTCTCTATACTACCTTGGCCAGAGCAGCCAGAGGATTTGGTCTACACTTCCAACGCTAGCCAGACGGGTTGGAGAGGTTACATTGATGTTTTAAGCTTTGTTTAACTTATTTCATTTAATTTATTCATATTATAATATTTATATTGTACTAGTCTCATCTAGCCCTCATCATATGGCTATAAAAATATATAACCACTAGCTTTTGCCCGCGGCTTCGCTCGCGTATCCCACGGGAACATTACACTTTTCCGGGATAAAAGGTACCCTATGTTACTTCTAGTACCTCCCAGGATATGTGTACAAAGTTTCATCATGATTCGTCAAGTAGTTTTTGCGTGAAAAGGTAACAAACATCCACGCTTTCACATTTATAATATTAGTAAGGAAGTAAGGATTTGAATATATTTGTACTTAAAAACTAAAACAAAACAAAATTTAATTAAATGAATTATAGCAAATTACAAAACTGATTTAAAATAATTAAAAATAATAAAATAAAATAAGCATTTATTGCTGAACATAAAGTTTGACAATTACAAATTATTATATTCAATCACTATTCAGTGACACTTGAGTTTTTGTGACAGCTTGTCCTTTGACAAAGGCCTCCTTCAGTGACTTCCACGCCTCTCTATCCTTTGCTGTCCTGATCCATGTTGGCCCTGCAGTTCTCTTAATGTCGTCTTCCCAGCGGTTTGTAAGTCTCCCCTGACTCCTTTTGCCGTCTCTTGGATATCATTCTGTTATAATCTTTGTCAATTTCTCTCTTCTTTCTCTTACCATATGTCCGGTCCATCTCCATTTTAGTGTTCTGTACGGACTCGCCCATGAAGGGTTCCGTAGCAGCAAGTAACATAATATAAAAGTTCTAAAGGTAAATTGCAGTTTACGATTTATGACGTATTAAAAAAAACTACTTACTGGATCTTGTTAAAACCAATTTTCGGTGGAAGTTTGCATGGTAATGTACATTATATATTTTTTTAGTTTTTTTTATCATTCTCTTATTTTAGAAGTTACAGGGGAGACACACACATTTAACCACTTTTGAAGTGTCTCTTGCGCTATCTATTCAGTCATTAGAAACCTCAATATCATTATTGAAGACCTATCCATAGATAACCCACACGTACGGGTTTGATGAAAAAAAAAATTGAGTTTTAGTTCTAAGTATGGTGAACCCCCAAAATTTATTGTTTTTTTTTTTAATGAAAATCTTAATGTGGTTCACAGAATACATCTACTTACCAAATTTCAAGAGTATAGTTCTTATAGTTTCGGAAAAAAGTGACTGTGACATACGGACGGACAGACAGACAGACATGACGAATCCATAAGGGTTCCGTTTTTTGCCATTTGGCTACGGAACCCTAAAAATAGGGCGTGTTGATAGCTAATTAGCTAAATAAACAAATAGGATATCTGTTATCGCGGAAAATGACAAGTTTCCATGTCTAGTCTAAGCCCCTTTGACCACGGTCAATGCCCGGATAGTAGCTAAGAATGTAATATGCCGTGTGGTTTACGGCAGAGTAGAATAGGATCTAAGTATAAGTAGATCCAAGTATTCCCGTGGATGTCGTAGAAGGCGACTTAGGAAACACAAGCTAAACAAAGCTTATATACATCAATGAGATCTCCAACCCGTTTGGCCAGCGTGCAGAGTGTTCGCCAAACCATTTGACTGCTCTGGCCAAGTATGGCTCTGGTATTACAGAAAGGGTCGTGCTCCTGCAGTGGAGACAGAAGAAAGACCTGATGATGTAATAAATATTCATTGTGCTACTAACATCTGTGTGTTAATTGCAGGTTTTTTAAACTGCAAAGCGAATTGTGTAAAGCCGGGATAAAGAAAAATAACAACGACACCGTTGAAGGTATGTAGACTCATTACATGTTTATTCCCGTTTCATGTAGAATTAAAGTATTTTCCCGTCGTAATTACTTAAACTGCTTTACTTGTTACTTTCAGCGTGCCAGTTCTCACCAAATTCTGAAGCTACGCCTAAAATTGAGGTATGACATCCATCTCAATTTAAAGAAATATATATTCTCGATCCCTTTCTAACCCCCGATACAAAAAGAGGGGTGTTATAAGTTTGACTTGTCTGTGTGTCGACGTCATCGAAATGGTTTTTAAATACAGTGTCCCGGGGGGTTATTTAAATTTTTTAAAGATATCTTTCGCTTCGTCTAAGATCTAAGAAATAATAAGATCTGTCGGGATCATACCAAATGGAGTTCCATAGTCAGAGACTCCAACTCCACTGTTTGACAGGCATGAAATTATGTATGTGTGTATGTTTTATCTTTTATCATATGAATTCGCTGCATATTAACATAAATCAAATCTGTATTCAAATAATACAGAGATTTATTTTGTTGGATATCGATACAAGGACACTACAGATATATAATATATAACTAAAGAGGTAAGAGAAACTTCTATACATATGTATATAAGGAAAACGTCCTCTTTCAGTAGTAGTTGTATTATTATTGAATCAATCAAAGAATCAACTATCTTGTCACAAAGTAGACTTTTACCCAACCTAACCCAAGCTAGTTGCTCGCAGGCAACGGGGCAAGGCCCAAACCATCGGCGTTTAGGGCCGCAGAGAGAGAAACCTGACAAGTCGTTGTACTGTGTTCTGAATCTGACTCTAGACTCAGCCATCTTTTTTTTTAAATTAGAGATTGAGTGCGTTTGACCTCTATAAGATGAAAAGCCGAAAGAAACTTATTAAGACAATATTGGTCTCCTACTCCCCAGAAAGGGAGTCTAGAGTCCTCGGAAAGGGACTCCCCTATATTATTTGTGGTGTTGTCTCCTAGGGTTGCTACATACATTAGCGGGCCGGTATTAATAAGCACAACTTGGCCCGAAAATTGAATATATATAGATGAATGTTTGAGAAAAAAACTGAATTCCTACGGGTCGGCTTTGTTGTTCGATAAAACTGTCGATCCGACAATGTCAGCCCGCTTATGTGTGTAGCAACCCTTACAGAGTATGCACAGACTGCGCAAAGGACTTGGCAGCCACCTGAGCGGACTGCGATTCCGAGCGACCACTAGGGAATCGCCGATGCATCTCCCCGTCGCGGAGACCACTAAATATGACTTCGCCAAGAATTACAGGTATGTTTTTATTATTATACTTGAACAACTGGCTCTTACAAACGAGCACCATAATCGGGGGGAATTTCAAGTGTCTACTCGTAGTTAATGTCATTATAAAGATCGAGTTAAAAACGCTGAAGAAAACACGTGTCTTGTATGACGACCTCCTTTAGTTTTTAACATTATCTTATTTTTAGTATTTGTTGTTATAGCGGCCATAATAATACATAATCGGTGAAAATTTCAAGTGTCTAGCTATTACGGTTCAAGAGATAGAGCCCTGTGACAGACGGACAGACAGTGGAGTCTCAGTAATAGGGTCCCGTTTGCACCCTGTGGGTACGGAACCCTAATAAAAAAATATAGCCAGTATTTCAATAAGTAAATAAAACAATGACTTTGTTTATAAACTAAATGACATTATCTAAAAAACTTCTAGACAAATTGATCTTTATTTGGATAATTACATAATAATAAATAAATAAATAGAAACAGGTCGGCGACCGTTGCTGACTGCCACTGCTGTCACGAACTGTTGCGCGACACAGGTCGCCGACTGTCGTGCGACACAGGTCGCCGACTGTCGTGAGCTATCGCTGGCACGGTGTCGATCGTCTGTCTAAGCCGTTACCGGGCGCGTGTATTTTGCTTTTGCATATAATATCATCAAACGTTGTCTTTTTCAGTGTTTTTTAAGCAATATGTTCAGTTTTAGCTGGCTATATCATGAAATACAACCATTTCATGAATGGTAGGCCACATCATGAAATGATCAATTCTGTGATCTGGCCTCGACACTTACATACGCATGTAGATTGTCTTGATGACTTACAAGTCGAACACCAAGTTTTTTTGCTCCAAAAGTAGTAGGTATGTAGGTAGGTATATATACTTTTTATGTTTTGTAAATTTAGCTTGGTTTTATTTTGTGTGAAGGCAGCATATACAATATAAGGGGAAAAAATTGTCTGTAAATGTGTATGTCGCAGTTAGATTGTGTAATCCACTATACCTATTCTACAGTCTTTAGCTGTTTGCGTGGGTTAGCTGTTTTGTTAAACGTAACACATAACTATCCAGCTGAACGATATACAGTTGTTTAACAAAACCGAGCTGTAATGCCAGACAGCTAGAGGTTTCATTAATTAGCGGACTATACAATCCGACTGCGACATGTACACTATTATCCTAAGAAACTAGCAAATAGCACTTAGTCAAAAACTGTCATTGTCTTTTAATTTTAACAAAACATTCGAGACTATTAAACATAACTTCAATTCTCTTTCCAGAGACTTATACTGCAGTGAACAAAGCGAAGATCTCCAAAGTCATTGTGAAACAAAAGAAAACGATATTAATAATTTAAATATAAGTAAAAATGAGTCGAGTGTGACTAGTGATAAAGATGATAGCCTATTATTTATGTTTAATTCTAGTGACAATAGTCTAAGGAATAGAACTAAAGTGAGTAAACGTGAAGTGAGGACAGAAGTGAGTGATTCAGTGAATTGGCGGGGACGGGTGGTGAAGGAATCTCCGGTGTGGTGCATGGACTTCTGTAACGATCTTATTATAGTGGGGTGCGGGGACGGCCGCCTGGAGTTTTGGGAGGCTAGCTCCAAGAAATTAATGGTAAGTAAACCTACTAGCCATGTGGTTCCCGGCAGAGTAGAATAGGACTACTCCCAAGTCTAACCGTGGATGTCGTAGAAGGCGACTTAGGAAACATAAGCTAAACAATGCTTATAAACATCAATGAGACCTCTCTAACCCGTCTGGTCAGCGTGGAGAGTGTAGACCAAATCCTCTGACTGCTCCGGCAAATATATGACTCTGGTAGTACAGAGAGGGTCGTGCTCCTGCAGTGGAGACTAAAAAAGACCTGTTGATGATTATGATGAAACCTACTATAAGCACAAGCTAAACAAAGCTTATAAACATCAATGAGACCTCTCCAACCATTCTGGCCAGCGTGGAGAGTGTAGGCAAATCCTCTGATTGTGGCTAATATATGGCTCTAGTAGTACAGAGAGGGTCGTGCTCCTGCAGTGGAGACTAAAAAAGACCTGATAATGATGATGATAAAGATGATGAAACCTACTGAGGAAAATATCTCTTTTGTCCTACTAATAATTATAAATTTTAAAGTTATGTTTGTCATTTAAAAGTGAACAGCTGAATACTGGATATACAGCTAGAACATAAGCATGTTTGTTTTGACGTTAAGGAAAATCTTATTTGACTTGTTGGAGTTTTTGGCAGGAAGTCAAGGGGTTCGGTTCGGGTTTGCTTTAAATTATTTAGCAAATTGATTTTAGTGGACTTTATAATATGAAATTGGTGTTGTTTGGTGTTATAAATGCTCATTCTCATGAACAATGGAAAGTCGGTTGACAGGGAGAGAACGCTTTTAGCTTTAAGTCCGCCAATTGTACCCTTTTTTTTATTGTGGAACAAAAAAGTTTTTTAAATAAATGAACAATGTGTGAAATAGTTAGTGGACAGTCATAGTACGGCTGTAGGGATATTTGTTTTGCGGATTGTGTGGGCGTCGTCCGCCACTCAGTCGTCTATGAGAACCATTGGACTCGTATAGATTTGTCGCCAAAAGCTCCCTTGAATCAGTTAAAGGCCTACACCACCCTTTAATTGTAACTTGTTAGGATTAGATTAGGAATAAAGAAGCATTTAATTATAAATAGGCTCTAAAGGACTTGTATCCAAAACCGTAAATTTTTTTTTTTTTTTAAATTACTTGTTGGAAAGTAGCGGATCATCACGTGCATACTTTTATTTTTCAGTGTGTATGGTGGGGCCCAGAATCGAGGTCGGGCGACCGCGACGCGGCGGGCGTGACGCACGTGCGAGCTCTGTCCGGCGCACGGAGAGTGTGCGCGGCCACGCTCGGGGGGTACCTGACGCTGCTACAGCTGAACGCGTACAATGCCGCGTCCGGGGCACAGGTCGACTGGCAGTTCAGCACTGCGCACCGCAGGAGTATGTATCATCATTAACCCCCGTCAAAAAGAGGGGTGTTATAAGTTTGACGCTAGTGTCTGTCTGTCTGTGAAATCGTAGCGCTCGAACGGATGTATGTATGTGTCGAAGGGGAGGGCCCTTCGGCCGCCTACATTACCACGTAGACCTCTCCAACCCGTCTGGCCAGCGTGGAGAGTGTAGGGCAAATCCTCTGACTACTCTAGCTAATACATGGCTCTGGTAGTACAGGAAGGGCCGTGCTCCTGCAGTAGAGACTAAAAAATACCCGATGATGACGTCCGCAGTGGTCTTTGCGATGGCAGAGAGTGTGGTTGACCGCTAGGAGGACCCGTGTCCGATGCTTCCTTAGTCCCTGGATCCCGCTGCTTTAGTGGGTCGATATCGCCTCGACATATCTGAGTTGATGTTGTTCCCTATGGATTACCTCTAATACGGTTGAGTTCAGCAATTCCTGATTCACGCATCGTCCAGTACGGACTGGCGGTACCCGTTTACGAGTTGAATACATTGAATTTGGCACTCGTTCGCAAGCTTTACATATTATGTTGTGATACCATTTTATTAGCTATAATATCTTTGTAAACTAACAAAGCCCTTCTGGCGCGTAGGCGACCAATACTGTGTAAATGAGTTTTTTTGGCGTTTCTTCTCAGCAGTGGTCGCTGCGAAACGCTAGTACCGGTAACATTTAAAGAAAGAAAAATAATTTAAATATAAATAAACATTACACGTAACTATTATTATTGACGTGAAAAAGTGCCTGCAAATGCCTAATTACTGAATAAATATTTGATTTTGATTTGTTCAACAGCACACAAGCGAACTGGGTCGACGGGCTGTCTGCAGTTCGTGAACGGACACGAAGACGAGCCTGCCCGCGCGCGCATGAGCTTCTCGTACGACGCGGGGCCCAGTCCGGGAGAAGGTAAATTTAACATTATATTGTGTAAGCCTGGGACCTGTTTCTCTGTACTTGCAATTGTCAGTCACATGCGGCAAATCGACAATTCGAACGTTTCATAAAATGTTTGACCATATACAACGTGGAAGGGACATACCCGTAATAAATCGAACCAGGGTCTATACTAGATCAATATAGTATAATGAAATTGAAATAACAGCCAAATAACAAAAAAAATTTCGGCGTTTCCATACAAAAGCGTGCAGCCGCCCGGGCGATTTGTATGGGAATTTCAAATTTTATTTTGGTTTTTTGACTGTTATTTTAATGTCATTATACTTGAGTGGTCTAGTTTAGCCCGTGGTTTGATTTATTATGGGTATGTCTCTTCCACGTTGTATATATGTCGCAGTTGATGGTATAAACCGCTAATTCACGAAACCTCTAGTTGTTTGGCATTACAGCTCGGTTTTGTTAAACAGCCGAATATCGTTCAGCTGGATTGGCTAATATTGCGCAACGTGTTACGTTCATTAAAACCGCTAACCACGTTTCCAAACGGCTAGCGGTTTTGTGAAACAGTAGCGGTAATCCGCTGTTTGACGAAACCGTTATACAATCCAACTGCGACACATGCATGATAAGGATTTGGTGTAGGGTTACCATAATGAAATATAACTGGGTGTCTATTAGAATACAGATTTTTTCGACATTGAATTTAATTTCCCAGAAAACTATTCCACGATTTTTATTGCTATAGGTTTGCCCTAACCTAGTAAAATGGATAGAACTTTTCTAACTTTTCTGGATAGAACTCGCCGGCCGCTGCCGCGGCACACTCGCTTCGCTCGCTCAGCTCGTGCTTGTGTTGGACGCAGTTCTAACCTAACCTAACCTAGTAAAATGGATAGAACACTCGCTCACCACATTGCCACTTCGTAGGCATTCTAAATTGTATATAATTTCTTTAGATAGACTTGTTCAACAACTTCTCTAGCCGCATGGATGAATACAAGTCGTTCATTCCATTCCGCGTATTAGGGTTCGCTGTTTTACAAAACCGAGCTGTAATGCCAAACAGCTAGAGGTTTCGTGAATTAGCGGATTATACCATTCAATTTAGGAGGGCTAGGTCCACAGTCACTAACTTGGTCAACCTTATTGACTACGTAAGTACTGAATTGAATAATGGTAGACAAGTTGACGCGTCATACTTTGACTATCAAAAGGCGTTAGACTTGGTCGATAATGACGTACTTTTACGCCAATGTTCGGCCATTGGTTTCACACCCAGACTTCTTGAGTTCATTGCGAGTTATCTCAGCAATCGGTCGCAATATGTTAAACTTGGCAAATACACTTCGGAAGGTTATTACACAAGATCTGGAGTTAGTCAGGGTAGTACGTTAGGCCCCACTCTATTCTTGATAATGATCAATGACCTCCCGAAAGTCATAAGTTCTGCCAGATGTCTACTGTTTGCTGATGATTTGAAGTTGTTTCTTGGGGTGAGTAGTGTTCACGATGCTGAAAAGTTGCAAAAAGATATTGATGCTGTGGTTGAGTGGAGTCGAGCAAATAATCTCAGTTTTAATAAAACCAAATGCAAAACGATAACATTCAGTCGTTCAGCCTCTCCTGTAAGTGCCAATTACCATCTCCACAACACAGCCATTGAGCGAGTCTCGGAGATTCGCGATCTAGGAGTCACGTTAAATACCAAACTGGATTTTCACACTCATATAACAAACATCTGCAAGGAGGCCTCTCGGGCTCTAGGTTTCATTATGAGGGTAGCTAATGAGTTTGATGATAATAGAGTTGCCATTACGCTATATAACGCCTATGTCCGGAGTAAATTGGAGTATGGGTCAATTATCTGGAACCCCTATGAAAGTACCTATGCTTTGATGGTTGAGAGAGTCCAAAGAAAATTTGTTAGATGGCTATACAAACGGAACTTTGGATACTATCCGTACCTCTATCCATCTATGTTTGTTATAGGTATGGTGGAGCTTAATACTCTTATTTTTCGAAGGAAAATGCTCCTATTGGTTCATTACTACTTGCTCCCAAGGAACAAAGTAAATAATGAGTCAGCATTAGAGCAAATAGGGCTTTGTATTCCCCCGAGGTGGAATCGCAGGGAGGGCGCTGTGGTCGCTCCTCGACGGCGACCGCGACTGTTCTCTCCACCAGTGTTTCACACTAAAAATTATACAAAAAATGCTCCTACGGTGAGAGCCCTGCAACTACTAGAGGACATGCTCGTACTACACAATGATCTGGATGTATTTAGTGATTCAATTAATGTATTTATGGACAATTTATTCACATTTCTCAATTCTATTAATTATTTTGATTAACTATGACATATTCGTATTAGCAATCATTGACATTTTTTTTTTTTTATAATTTTATATGCATGACGATTTTTACCTTTTATTATTTTTTTCCACACTGTTTTTTGATTGTGTATGTTTCTATGTAATTTGACCCTATTGACAATTAATTCTTTAATTTTATTGTATTTTTTGACTACTGTACAGATGCTTTGGTGAATAACTGTCAATCTGTATGTGATTTATGAATAAATATAAATTAAATATAAACTGCGACATATATATTTGCAATCGGAAAAGCTGGCAAGTTTGTCAAATTTCCACGACTTCCACATTTTAGCGTTTCATGAAAATTTACATGTGACAATCGTCAAATTATCGCTGTTTTTCCCAAAGAGCAATAATGTACCTAGTTGATTTTTCCGACAGTTATCGCTTATGAAATGCTCAATTCTAAAAATGTAATTACAAATTGTCGAATTGTCGCAATGTTTTGTCAAGAGTAAAAATATTAGGGCCAGCAGTGACAATTGGTATATTCAAATTTTGCCACCATTAGGCAAAATTTGAATCCTGAAATTTATTTATAAGAATCTCAACATTTGACTTGTTTTAAGCATACTATAATCGTCTTATATTTGGCTAATCACAATGTTTTACGCAAATTATTAAAAATCAGATTTGCTGCCAAAAAACTATTTATATGACCTGCCTGGCAAATGTTGAAATTCGTATAAATAAATTTCAGGATTCTCTGCAAAACTTGACAGCCTTTTACACCTCAATTCTTTTGTCGGATACACTTGAACTTGGCTCCCATTTTCACATTAATGTTTTTGGTGGGATAAGCGTAAGTTACTTGTATTGTATATACTTTTAGAGATTGTCTGCGTGCGAATAGCGCAAAGCAGGCCGCACCAGCAACCCATCACGGAGATGCAGTCGGAGGGAGCGCGCATCGTCACCGGCGGACAGGATCATGTTCTCAAGGTAATACTTAGTATCCAACACACTCGCTCGTAGTGGATCTAATTTCACCGGTCTTATATATATCAGCTAATAAAACACGCGTGTTATAAATGCAAATAGTAAAGTTATATTATGTAACCGGACTGCTATTTCTATGCTTCGAATTCTTTTTTTTTTTTAATTTCGAACTGGCCCGCTGCGCGGCGCCAGCCTGTAGGCAGTGCGCTAAAAAAGACCTGATGATGATATTTACGATGGTATGTATATGCGCAGGTATTCTCGAGTTCCGACCTGAGCGCCCTATTCACACTGCACGGGCACTGCGGGCCGATCACCAGCTGTTTCATAGACCACGCGACGCCCACCATAGCGGGCAGCGGCTCGCAGGACGGCCTGCTGTGCGTGTGGGACCTGCATACAGGTAGGTACTTACAGTTTGATCAAATTCAAGTTTCAAATATCTCGAGGTAGTACAGTTAGGCGGCTATAGACGTCCGATCCAGGCCGGTCTGGTCAGGTTATCGGATCGGATTCACTCAGTAGGTATACTTATTCGTATGGATAATAAAATCGCCGATCCCGGTCCCAAAGACAGATCTGGTTACCAGAACGGACGTGTGTGCATGTCTATACAAATATATGGCGCGAACATCTTCTGGTAGGACACTTGTCAGACTACCTGATCGGAGAAAAACTGGAAGTCCTTTACTAGCTTTAGTATTGTTGGAAACTCGATTCCTAAGAGCGATTTTAGGGTTCCGTACAAAAAATGAAAAAACGGAACCCTTATAGGATCACTCGTGCGTCTGTCTGTCCGTCCGTCTGTCACAGCGAATTTGCTCCGAATCTACTGGACCGAATCAGGTGATTTTTGGTAGAATGTTGTAATTCTATGACCCAAACACATATGTGCAAAGTAAATTTTTTTTTTTAATATAAGCATCATTTTCGAGTGACAAATTAAGAAATTAAAAAACAAAGTTTTGCAAACCTTACTGTGTCATATATCAAATGAAAGGGCTCGTTATAAGGATCTCAAATATATTTTTTTTAGTTTTATAAAATAAATAGTGTTGATTTTTTTCATGAAAGAAGGCGTAAATTGACCATTCCCCCCCCTGATCTCCGAAACTACTGAGCCTAAAATTTTGAAAAATATACGAAATATAGTTCATTGCTTGTAGATTACAGGTTATTATTGGATTATTATTGTAAAATGAATACTTTTGATTTTATTCATGAAAGAAGACGAAAATTGACCATCAGATTGTAAGACTAAGAGCGTGTGGATACGCTCTTAGTCTTACAACGACTTAAATTCTAAATTTTTTATACGGTTTATTTTTTTTTCAACTGGAGACGACTGGACCATGCCTCTCATCCAAATTCTTGATTGAGCTTGGTGGAAAGTAAATACATACAGTATGACATATATATAATCAAGCAAACGGTTGCAAATTAAGAATTTAAAAATCACAAACCGAGAGACCAATCAAGTGTTATCTGGTAACAAAATCTTCCCCATTTAAGTGCGATTCGACGATGTGCCCCTCGTTCGAAGTAATATGTACGGTACATTAGTACATATGACATATATATATTCATATCCTCGATCTGATATGCCAGGTAGTTCCCAACTTAGGGTGCTGGGTGACGGTTAACGTTGCAAAAAAAGGTTTTCTTTTTTTTGAGCAACCTTTTTTTTGTTACGAGGATTTGAACACTTCTTTAGAAGGTTGGGTACCCGACCTTCGGACCCAAGTCCCAACCACTATTTCCTTTTTCCAACTTTGAATTGAATCTTTACCTCCTCTTGGAAACGTGACTGTTTAGTTAGGGACAGTTACGATAACACATTACTATTTTTTTGTTTCTTTTACCCTCAACCCAAATAAATCACCGTCATTGTTCGCGAAAATTCAGAAAAAGAAATGTCTCGCGTTCGTACTTATTGTTCGGTGTCTAGGACACGGAATTAATGGAAGAATTCGGAATTTTTCCGTTAGGTATTTAAAATTCTGTTCGGGAAAATCTTTGATGTGTGAGGTAAGTCATGTACATTATTTGTAGATGTGTGATAGTTTTTTGGCGGGACGTCAAGGGCAATCCCCTTGACGTCCCGCCAAAAACTCGCGTTAAGGTTTGCTTCAAATTGTGTATTTCACAAATTTATTTTAGTGGATAATATGAAATTGGTGTTGTTCGGTGTTACTAATGCTTATGCTCATGAACAATATGTGAAATAGTTAAAGTGGACAGTCAAAGTACGGCTGTAGTGATATTTGTGTAGCGGACTGTGTGGGCATCTTCAGGCGTCGTGCGCCACTCACTCTGCTATGAAAACCATTGGACTCGTAAACCAGTGTGTGAAACCAGTAACGTCGTCGTCAAATCACCTAGGTTAGATAGCAGACCCCGGGCTCTGAAGCGTTACCGCTAAGGATGCAACCGGGAATACGCTCGGATGATGGTGATTTACCCGTGTGGTTCCGGGTTAGAATAGGATGTCGTAAGAGGCGACTAAAGGACACAAACATCTCGTGCTACAATCGCTTACCCAAGGAGGGTTAACGTCGGGCGGCGGCCGGTTGTAAAACTTTTCGTACAAATACATTCCCAAAGAGGGTTGACATCAGGCAGGCGGCCGGTCGTAAAACTATATCCATATCATTTAAACTGTTCCGGCTATTTCTTCTCTATTTTGCAAGGTCTTTGGCATCCTTAGGTGAACATTGACATGCATTTTATATGTATTTGGAGAAGAAAAAGCGGGAAAGCGCACCCCGGGCTCCGAAGCAGTACAGCTGAGGATGAAACTAGGAACGCGCTTAGACGAAGCAGATGGTGATGATGACTTAAACATAATGCATTGTTTTCTTCCAGGCGCGTGTTTGTATAGCATGCAAGCGCACGACGGGGCGGTGACGTCACTGGCGTACACGGCTTCGTACGTGGTGTCGGCGGGCGCGGACGAGCGGCTCTGCATATGGGACCGCTTCCAGGGACACATGCTCAACTCCATACACATTGTACGTATTTCTCCCGATAACTTCATATTCCATTTTTAGGGTTCCGTACCCAAAGGGTGCCAACGGGACCCTATAACTGAGACTCCGCTGTCGGTCCGTCTGTCTTTCACAGATTATGAATTACTCAGGCCGCTATAACAATAACTAATAATAATTTAATTTTGAACAAAAAAACAACCGACTAACTTTTTTTAGGATTTCCTGCCATATCTCCAAAATTCTTCATCATATCTTCACCAAATTAAAATGGACCGACTTGGTAGTAAAGGCTTTCAAATAAAAAAAGAATCATCAAAATCGGTTCCCAATTGGCGAAGATATCGCGTAACAAACATACATAAAAAATAAAAATAAAATAAAACAGCCGAATTGATAACCTCCTTTTTTGAAGTCGGTTAAAAATAAGATAAAGTTTTAAATTAAAGGAGGTTGTTCGGTGTAGCAACACGAACAGTGACGTCAAACGCATCGCATACCGATACGTTTGACCCAAAAACTAATCAGTGCAAAAATCGTCGCGGTACGATGCGCTCATAACCATTTTCATCAACATTTTAGTAACATTTTCACATAACATTTGAGATCTTTAAAAAAATAGTGTTTAACAATTACCTCTTTCTTAATTAACAACTCACCCTAGTTCAGGCACCCTACATCCTTCGAACTACTCCTCGCGCGCGTAATAAAATTCGTGAATCTAAAGTATGCATGCATTTTTTTTATATTTTTAATCGATAGTCCTCGTCGAGAAATAGCCGCAAAAAATAAATCAGTGCCGAAAAACATGTATATGGTGTAGAAAATAAATATTGAAAATAGCAAGTAGATTACGTCAACGTCTGCAATATCCGCTAGAGACAGAAGCTGTCAACGCATGTTTCTTTTTTTGCCATATTATCAGCCAGTGATGTTTGTTAAACCTCTATATAAAAGTACATACATTTCGAATGTCATCGATAGTCAAACTACATGGTCGGACAGTCCTACCGAACGCACCCGAACTTGTCATTTCCCTTTTGTGAACTTTGTCGTCATTTCCCTTTTGTTTGTCAAAAGTTCCCGCGCAATATTTGCATATTTTCAATAATTTATTTCTAATCCAAATAAGAGTCAGTAAGTAAAATAATTAACTAGGCGTGGTAACGTATTAATAGAAATTGTAAAATAAAAATATGAGCCGGATTGGTATAACATGCATATGCCTTATTGAGGTGAACAACCAGCGAACATTCAACAGTGAACAATTTAACATTGTGCGTGAACTTAGTGAGTGACATTTGATGGACAATCGTTATATTCTTAACATTAACATTGCCGGTTCCGTCATACAAGAAACGTATTTATTTCGCGTTTTGAAACATTGTACGGAGGTACGGAAGCCTTTATGTTTGAGTGCGACTCGCACTTGCCCGGTTTTTAGGGTTCCGTACAAAAAATGAAAAAACGGAACCCTTATAGAATCACTTGTGCGTCTGTTTGTCCGTCCGTCTGTCACAGCCAATTTGCTCCGAATCTACTGGACCGAATCAGGTGAAATTTGGTAGGATGGTGTAATCCTATGACCCAAACACGTGTGCAAAGTAAATAAATATTTTTTTTTAAATAAGGGTCATTTTCGTGGAACAAATTAGGAAATTTAAAAAAATAGTTTTGCAAACCTTATATTGTGTCATATATCAAACTAGCTGTGCCCGCGACTTCGTTCGCGTGGTTGTCGGAACGTAATGTTATATAGCCTAAAGCCTTCCTCTATAAATGGACTACCCAACAAAAAAAGAATTTTTCAAATCGGACCATTAGTTCCCGAGATTAGCGCGTACAAACAAACAAACAAACAAACAAACAAACAAACAAACAAACAAACAAACAAACAAACAAACAAACAAACAAACAAACAAACAAACAAACAAACAAACAAACAAACAAACTCTTCCGCATTATAATATTAGTATAGATGAAAAGGCTCGTTATGAGGATTTCAAATATATTTTTGTTATAATTATAAAATAAATAGTTTTGATTTTATTCATGAAAGAAGACGAAAATTGACCATTGACACCCCCCCCCCCCCCCTGATCTCCGAAACTAATGAGCCTAAAACTTTTTTTTGAAAAAAAATACGAAATGTAGTTCATTGCTTGTAGATTACAGGAAAACCTGTAAGAATTCAATTAATTGTACGGAACCCTCTCTACGCGAGTTTATCTCGCACTTGGCTGGTTTTATTTTTAGCCTATACCTACTGTCCCACTGCTAGCCAAGCCTCTCCTCTTGTACGCCACTGATCTCTATCGTGCGCGATGGACTTCAAGGTCTTGTTTCTATTGAATAGAGCATACTTAATTTTTTTACCCGTGTGGTTCCGAGTTAGAATTAGACCACTCCATCTCTTTCTGTGGATGTCGTAAAAGGCGACGAAAGGACTAAGTACAAACATCTCGTGGTACATTTGTATTCCCGAGGAGGGTTAACGTCGGGCTGCGGCCGGTTGTAAAACTTTTCGCAATAATACATTCCCAAAGAGGATTGACGTCAGGCAGGCGGCCGGTCGTAAAACTATAGCCAAATCATTTAAACTGTTCCGGCTATTTCTTCTCCATTTCGCAAGGTCTTTGGCATCCTTGGGTAACCATTGACATGCATGTTATATTTGGAGAAGAAAAAGCGGGACAGCGCACCCCGGGCTCCGAAGCAGCAGAGCTGAGGATGCAACCGGTAACGCGCTTAGACGAAGAAGAAGAGCATACTTTATTTGAATTAGTTCCCACATTTCCGCCGCATCAAGGTGAATCCAGATTAACGAGCTGGACACGTCGTCTCTTCCAGGTGGTTGTACTTTATGAGTCTTCTAACATAAAAGCGTCCATAAAATTAAGGACGTGGGGCTTTGCAGACGTACCTGGAGTAAATACTCAATAAGGTCTTATTGTAAAAATATAGCATCCAGGTACAATATACATATCTTTTTGCAAAGCGCATATTGAACCTTTCGGTGCGTCATATTTCGGGACAGACCCTTTCGATCCTTGCTTTGTTAATAAAAAGGTCCCGGGTTTTATTCTTCGAATTATTGAAAACATCTGCCGAAAGGACTTCCCAATTTAGATATGGGTCGTACTTACCCGCAGTAGGTAGGTAGGCGGAAACAAAGAAAAGCCGGCCGGGACTTTGAGATATATCATTAACGTTACATACATAATCCCATCACCCAAAGCAAAAATTTACAATGGCAATTTGAAGGAAGAGGTCGTTGTTTAAAAGAATAATACAATAGAAATCAAAGACCTTGAAATACAAGACTGGAAAAAGGCGAGACCAAAAATCTGCTGCATTAGTGTGCGTGATTATGCATGTGTTGTCCGCCGCACAGGGGATGAAAGTAATGTTTTCCATAGACAACGTGTTGCCTACACGTCTATGGAATATATTACTTTTAAATTGGTCTCTTTTTTGCTTGTTTCAATTGGAATTTGCCCTCTATATACACAATTTTACCTTTATGATGAAGTCTATAGTACCTTATAACCCAAGGCTCCAAAAAAATCGCTAATATTTAAATAGAGACTAACAAAACTAAAGAAAATGATAAATTCCATTCGACGTATATTGAGGGGTATATTTCGTGTCAAATGGGAATCAAAAAACAAAAATTCCCACTGGAGACATTGGAACTGTGAAATAAGTTATTCCTATTCGTCCCCAATGGGGTCGACGCGGTGGTGACAATCGAACCATAAAATTAAAATTGTCCCATTGGTCCGATATGTTTATTTTATATTGTAGTGTATTTATTCTATTCTGAATGGAAAAGTAAACTAAACTCGAAAAAGCACTGTCGCTTTTTCGAATTTAGTTCTACAATCCGGCGTTTGTTTCTATGTACATTTGGCGTATAACATGAGTATTTCATCGCATCTTCATGATATTTACCACGAACATGACACAGATGTCGCCGGTTGAGGACGAACTCCTAATTTTAGAAGGATACATACATACATACTATCACGCCTGTTTCTCACAGGGGTAGGCAGAGACTATGGACCCATTTTTTGTGTGTACCTTTAATATAAGTATAATATATCTTAGTCTAACATACAAAAACATAGTGTTTAAAACGATTTGATTTACGATATTTCGAGAAAACGCGTTTACCTACCTACCTACGCATGGCAAACTATAGTGGTCACGGACAATCGAGTAAAGGTTTTCGAGCAAATCATGTTTAATCAAACGACATTAGATTTCAAATAGGGGAACCATGCCTCGGTCTTCCTGGTCCTATCTTTCCTTCAATTAAGTATATTTCAGATGACCTACCATCTTTTCACGTCTATTCTTTATCATATCTAGAATACCTTGTAATTGTAATTTACTTGTAATTTTTTCATCCCATCTAATATGTTCCACACCCTTCCCACTGACATCATTGTACGGTCGTCAAGCTATATCAGATGCCTTTAGGCAGCTTGAAAAATGACATTGACACCACACACACGAAAAACAAACAAACCCTTCGGCCAAAACTTTGGGTCCATGAATAATATTTATATTGTTATAACAATAGGGTCTAAACTACATGAGTCGCATGCTGCCTCTCACGCACACGCTGCTCGTGATGGGAGACCGCAGCGGCCTCGTCGCGTACGACCTCAGCAGCGGAGACGTCATCCGAAGGGTGCTATTAGGTAAGACCATCCGTAGGTAATAACATCAATGCATAAATGTAAGGACCTTGAGGAGCCCATCGGTTTGAAAAGGTTTCCTGTGTGTAGTCCCTTATCTATACAACGAGGAAGGGACATACCCGTAATAAATCGAATCACGGTCTATACTAGATCATTATAGAATAATGAAATTAAAACAACAGGCAAAAAACAAAAAGAAATAATTTGGCATTTCCATACAAAAGTGTGCAGCCGCCCGGACGATTTGTATGGGAATGTTGAATTTTTTTTTTTGTTTTTTGACTGTTATTTTAATTTCATTATAATTTAGTGATCTAGTAAGTATAGTCCGTGGTTCGATTTATTAAGAGTAGGTCCCTTCCACGTAAAACACGTTAAGTATGCGGAATTAAATCAATACCATTTCATTCCATTCGCTGTCGAAACTGGCGGGCCCTGGTGTGAGGAGGCCAAAAAATTTATCGCTCATTTAGGGCGACGCCTGCGTAACAATCGAGGCGATCCTCGCTCCGGAGCATACCTGACGCAACACATTGCCCTCGCCATTCAGCGTGGCAATGCGGCTGGCGTTATGGGTACTTTTGAGCCCGGTATGCTCCGAGGTGGGCTCTTCGATTAGCATTATATTTAATATTTTTATTATTATTCCTTCTTCTGTTTTGTTTTCTTTGTTTGTTGTTTGTAATATTAGTTTTAGATTTAATTTATTATTGTTATATTATAAAATATTTAGTATAAAATTGTAATTTTGGCTTCCACGTTGTATATTTGTATTAATATATAAAATATAGTATCCCATAATACAGGTTTAAACTTACTTTGGGGCTAGCTCAATTAGTGTGATTTGTCAAAAAAAAAAGGAACTACGATTTCTGACGATTCAAGAGAAATGATAAAGTTGAGGTAAATGTAAAACTAATATTTTCTGAATAAACTTACAAGTAGCATTCATTTATGATCCTGGATTCTTAATAGATGATTTGGCTCTACCTGGAAAAACTGTCGCGAAGGTTCTTGAAGGGATTAATTAAGCAGGCCTAATTGCATCTTTAGATAACAATGGCTATCCTCTGGGCCAGGTATCAGTCCGCAGTACAATACAACTGACCTGAGTAATTGTGTGCGTATGTATATGTAGCTTTGTCTGGGTTTTTGGAAGGTCTTTAGGATTGATGCCCAAATCGCTATGAATATTTTTTGCAGGGAATGTTACATGCGGACTGGTTCTAAGTTCTGTTCGTCTTTGTAGCCCAAAAATATACTTTTGACTACTTCTTCCAAAAAGCACTAAGGGACCTATCAGACAGGAGCCGGTCAGGTGTTCTGCGATCTAGTATATTTCAGTAGAGCGACGCATACGCGATTGGGGTTTCCTCTGAAATTATAAAAAACAAAACCAAACGAATGTAAGTAGGTTTTTTAATTTGTAAGTAGCAGAAAAATATTGCGTATTTTCTGCTGCATGCGGTTTCACACCAAAGTTAATTTTTCGCCGCACAGCGACAGGAAATGAGTCTACCTATAGAACTTAAATTGCGCAACATATTTTCTGCGACACACAACTCAAAATATTACGCTCGTTTGGCTTGGCTCTTAAGTGTCAAAAGATACTCGTACAATGCTTTTTCGCGACTGAACTAGCAACACACTATGCCGAACTTACGTCGCATTTATTACTCATCATCGTGTCGTATGGCATGTTACTGCATTAATCCTAAATGAATCCTAAATACTTGATGGCAGGTTTTGTAGCCAGTTTACGGCTGCCGGGGTTAAACTATGGAGTTCGCTAAGTCCTCCAAGTTAACGGTATTGCGGACATTCTTAAGCGATAGGTATGTTGTAAAGTTTAGTCAGTAGCCCAACAGTTGCATTCTGGAGATATTTTGGAATCCCACTTGTGGAGATGGTGGTTAGGTCGGCCATATCCGGTTCTGAACCGGTTTAGTTTAACCCATACCGCACGCTACGCGTCAAAAACAGGTATCACTAAGAAATAAATTTGCCGCGCATCTTCAGCAATGTTTAGACACGTGTTTGTGTATTTTGAAATTAGCATTTTCTTTCTTTTTTGCAGGTCAAAGTGACGGCTGTATCTTCGTACGGCAGATTCTGCCTCTGAAAGACGCCATAGTGTGCGACTACGCGAACCAGCTCCGCATCGTGCGGTTCCCGCTCGTGTCCAGACTCTCAGACATGAAGAATGAGTGAAAACGCGGCAAACCTCAACGAATAGACTTCTATAGTGTCTTACAGTCAATTTAGTCTTATCAGATAATCAAATTTATTTATGGTGGGAGTTATTTTACAAGTTATGGTGAGACTATAGCAAAATAAGTATCTTTGATCGTGGTGTCTGTGTTACAGGCAACGACAAATATAAATAATGACAGTTTTAATTTGTAATAAGTGATATGCTGTGATACAATGACAGTATAGCACGGCGTTCTCATTAATGAAATTAAAAATGCTGCGTCACGATGACGATACAAGCGTCGGTCGCCCGGCACTACTCGTGATTCACCCATATCTGTATTGTCTCTCGCACGTATGATGTACGACTGCGACGAAATTCACGTCTCGTGAGCTGATACACAAAACCTCGTGTCCTCGTGAACTTCGCGCATTTTTGTATACTTTATATTCAACCCAACTAAATTCACACTTCACAACTACTTTGTTTTAGGACTTTATTAAGAAAAACATACCTACAAATAACAAAATAAAAAACAATATTTGGTATTTAATAACTATATCTAAAACGTTAAACTAATCTTGAAATTTTATTTAGGCGACAGAGCCAATATATTCGTCACTTTCGGGACCATTACTACGTAGAATTATGATATTAAATACAATGTGATTATATGTAGCTTGTTATGTAAAAAACTTCAAATCCCATTTGCTTTTCAGCATTTAATCCCAATTTAATAATTAAAATGTAATCATTAATTTGTAACTTTTCTAGTCCGAGCCAATGTGACAATATTTAACAAAATGCCTATAGCATGTTTCTCGCTCGTATATTCCTTTATAAAGATACATTATTATAAATTAAAAATCTTGAGTTTTTTGTCTAGTTCATTCTCACCTTGAATAGTATATTTGGAATATTCATTTGTTTTGCCTTCAGTTTCTTTAGAAAACATATTTTTATAGCGGTTTATATACTTCTATAAAAATAGTGCAAAGCGCGACCGAAAACATCTATCTAAGGTGTGATGTGAACGCTCTAATTTATTATTCTAAGTACCTAACAAAGTATTTAACTCAGACTTGCACTAGGTGGGGCGATTTTAAATTCATACTTCTCATATTCCTTGCTGAATTACATCTGGATCGTAATTTTCATTTTAGAACAAAAACGTTTATGTAAATTAAACAAATTGATTGAATGAATATATAAATACATATCATGTATTTTCGGCCTAGCCTACTGTTACACGGCACTACGATTTTTCTCTGCGAATATTTTTGCATACTCGCACGCAAACGTTTTCCCTGCACATTCAGAGCGTATAAACTCTCGCCGCGGCCGTGTGATACACATCTTATTTGTGGCCGTGTGTAAAGGTCAATACCAATGCAAACAAAATCCAAGTGCACGCACGGCCCCACAGCGGCGGCGGTGCCGCGGCGCGGTCATTGCGGCGTGTGTGTTACGCTCTTAAGGCGCTGTCAGTTCAGAGAAAAAATAAATATAATACAAAAAAGTTATAAAACATTGTGAAATATCGTCAAGGGCGAACAAAGGAATTTTTTTTTGTATTATATTTTTTTTCGGTAGCGAATTCGACTAGTAATTTAGATATATTATTTTTTTGGTATAAATTTCATATAAAAAGGTGATTGTATATAATAATTTTAGTTAAATTTAGAGGTATGTTTGTGATTTTTTTCTATCGAGCCAAAAATGCTGAATCGTGTTATGGATATTGTGGGTGTCTGTAGAAAAGCCTTAAGATTCCTATGTAATTTTTTGAGAAATAAACTGTACTAGTTTAATTTCAGTAATTTTTCAAAAATACTCACAGTATTGTGAGCTCTGAACTGACAGCGCCTTTATACATTTCCTTGAGAAATTTGGCAGAAAAAAACGTACGATTAAAATCGGATATGCGGCAATACCTTTTTGAATATACATAACTTATGTATATGGAAATTACTCTTGATTATGTTTGAAAATCTATAAAAGCTTTATTTCATGGGCTGTGTATTGCATGTTAATAATAATAATAATTTTATTTGTTCACGCAACCGCCTATATTTTCGTGTTGTTTCGTAATAATGATTTTTGTATATGTATATATATTTGTTACACGCTGACATAAAATTAATAACAAATAATCCCGTGCAATAAAAAACAATAATGTTTGAAAATATTATATCAATACTAATTTAAGAATCATTTCTCTTTTAATACTTGGAGGTCATATGTTTGAGTGATCATAATATCTATATTGTAAGTACGTACTTATATGTTTATCTTTGACTTAATTGAAATCTTGAAATAGAACGAACGTCTGTTTGCAGCGTTGGACATTTAAATGTGCAGTAAAACCAACTGTTTCATGTTTATTTGGTTCTCTTTTTTTAGACGCCAAATCGAATTGATACGATCGGAACAAGCTTTTTGTTTACGACATAAGGGTGTAATGTAAAATACGTCCTTCGGTACGAACGCGACGCAAAAGCAGGCGGTTTACATCCAAAAATCTTCACATACCTAAAGTTAAATACGAAAAACAATGTAAAAACAATTTAATAAAAAATATATTTATTAATTTTATTTTATTTTTTTATTTTATTTTATTTGTGATTACTACTACATAATATATAGTTATGAACTTTAATTTTAATTGGCAATTAAATTATTTATGATACTTTGGATTTAACAAGAATTTTAGTCACCTTTTTAAACAAATAAGAACATCAAAATCGTTTATCCATTTAGTAATTACGATAACGCAGACAAACACGCAGTTTTAAAAACACCCTCTTTTGGCGTTAAATATTCCAAAGCACACATGCAGGGGAACAAAACCAAACGGCTATCTTGACAGTACTCAAATAATGCTTGGTAAAAATGTTTACAGCGTGGAAGAAATATTTGCGAAATGAATATCTTATTAATATTTTTTCGTACTTTTTTATTAGAAATTAAAAATAAACGATTACTGTAAGTAATCGTATATTTTTCTTTTACTCGTGACTTTTTACTAGTTCATAGTGTCCCATAAGTTGGGCAATTTAGTCTTCCACGAACCTTTCAGTACTTTGACTTGTGCGTATGTTTGGTACCTGGCATTATTCGTCTAGGTAATATTTTATGTTTAAACTAAGACATGTGTGTCATGGAAACAATAAGTGTATTGAATAAAATAGTTTTTCCGAACGACTCAAGCCGAGATTCTACATCGATAAAAGCGGGGATCACCAATCCCGGAAAAAATTGTTAAATCAGGATCATAAACTCATCATCATCATCATATCAGCCACAGGAAGTCCACTACTGGACATAGGCCTCCCCCAAGCATTTCCAAAACGACCGATCGGAAGCGGCCTGCATCCAGCGTTTTTCTGCAACCTTGCTCAGGTCGTCTGACCACCTAGCAAGTGGGTGTCCTACGCTGCGCCTGCTGGTACGTGGTCGCCATTCAAGAACCTTTCTGCCCCATCGGCCATCGGTCAAAAACTATACTGAATAAACCATGGTATAAAAAGATATGGTACTCTCTTCCCGTGACATATGATCACGTGATTAGAACAAGAATACGTCATCAGTTGGGAATACAGATACGTCTATATCCCAAACAGGGTAGACAAACAAAGCCCAGGGCCTTAAGACCCAGAAGCCACATTATAGCGTGATGGTAGACGTTAAGATGAAAAAAGGATATCAAAATAGTGATGGGTTGCTAGCCGCATCGCCTATTAACATGATTCAGCTTCTCGACCATTCCCTCGATCGACTTTTACGATCTGCGCGTAAAGAGAAGCAGCTGGTACCTACATTCAAAGTTTTTTTCTTATCTCCCAAACCAGCATAGTTAAACAGATGAATCACACTATATACGAAATAGATACTAACTAATTATAATGGAGGGAAATGGGAGACCTTTGCCCAGCACTGGGACGAAATAGGTTACTAAAAATAAATATTGAGAAAGTTCTTACACCAGCTAGAAATGCTCGCACACATTGAAACCGTTTGTTTTAATCATATTTTTTTTATTGAGAGCGAGACGTCCGTATAGCATATCAGGCTTCAGCCGGTACAATACACATGGGCGATGCGCGTGTGTGAATAGACGTTTTGTGCTCTAAATGATATTTTAGTTATTTTCATACAATATATACATTTTATTAAAAAAAGAGAACACTACTTTGTTAGTATGCATCTTGAATACATAGAATCCTACAAAAAATCCAAAGTGTTCCACATTATAGTACAGTACTACTCGTTGAAAAAAATAAACGCAAGTGCGTGTCGGACTCGTACATGAAGGGTTTTATACCCCCGTACAATGTTTTAAAACGCTGAAGAAACACGTTTCTTGTATGACGACCCCTTTTTTAACTTTGTCTTATTTTTGTCAATTTATTCTTTGTTTTTATTTTTAGTATTTGTTGTTATAGTGAGGCCATAGTAATACATAATCGGTGAAAAATTCAAGTATATAGTTAATGCCATTAATAAGATCGAGTTAAAAACGCTGAAAAAAACACGTTTCATGTATGACCACCCCCTTTAATTTTTAACATTATCTTATTTTTAGTATTAGTTATAGCAGTCATAGTAATACATAATCTGTAAAAATTTTAAGTATCTGGTTAATTCCATTAACCCCCTCTAATTTTTAACTTTTTTATTATTAGTATTTGTTGTTATAGCGGCCACAGTAAACATAATTTGTGTAAATTTAAGTGTCTAGCTATTACGGTTCAAGAGATAGAGCCCTGTGACAGACGGACAGACAGACAGGGGAGCCTCAGTAATAGGGTCCCGTTTGCATCCTTTGGGTACGAAACCCTAAAATTTAGAAGTATATTCGTGTTTTTTTTCTATCGAGACAAATTAATAGCATCATGTTTCAGTAACAGTACTTCGGTAGCATATATCCTGAAGAACATCAAATATTATTTTCAATTTTTTTAATGAAGTGGAACTTATAGTTTTAAGCCCAGTAAATTTACTAAAAACAACAATCACTTCGTGACATTCGTGATGTGATCTTGGGCTATCACGGGAAGGGAACCATATCATAAAATACCATGAAATAACCAAGGAAAATGGTACATATCATATACATACTTTTTTGTAAGTCCACCGATCGCCAGACGTGCTGTATCTTCAATTCGATGTAAATGTTTGAATTAAATTACATAAAATCGAAAAAAGTGTTTTAATATTATAGCTGTGTGGTTCCCGGCAGAGTAGAATAGGACCACTCCAAGTTTTCGCGTGGATGTCGTAGTAGGCGACATAGGAAACACAAGCTCAACAAAGCTTATTAACATCAATGAAATGTATATAATTTAGTTCATATAATGTGTACATATTTTTTTAAGTATTGTGTGTGAATATATGTTAGAATTCGATTGCAAATGTTAATATTTATTAATTTATTTTCTAATTAAAATGTTTCATTAAGGATGTCAATTTTCGTTTTGCTATGTTTCTATTTGCGTATAATTTATTTATAGTTTTACTTTAAAGACATAGATTTCTTTAAATGGCTACAGTAGCGTTTAACTGTGTGCGGCCATATGTCATCAAACATATATATATCAAGATACGGCCGTTTGCATTTGACTGTACTTACGTACCTATGTATTTTATTGGAAGATTTTTAAACTTCTCACCATGATATTCTGTCTTTCTGTAATAATACCTACCTATACATGTGTACCATTTGAAACTAAAGAGTCTCATTCTGCAACCAGGAAAACCTAACAAGTATTGTGCTATTTGGTTAACAGTAATTTTTAAGTTTTCAAATATTATGTACCTACCTAAATCTAATTGAAATGATCATCACTAATTATAATAACGATAAATGTATTTTTGATACCGCGGCAGACTCATGTGGCAATGGCAATCGCATACTACGTAAGACACAAATCAACACTCGAAGTCTAAAGCTGTGCCGCTACAATTGTATTTTATTGATTTTGCACATGTCTATCGATAAAAAATAATTCGATCGGTATAAGTTTTCAAATGGAAAAGTCAAGAAAACTATTTCTCTTCTATCGATTTCTAAAATAATATTAGATCTCGCGGTTAGACAGTTTTTTAAAAGAAGCGTTCTGTTCGAACCGTGCCATTGCCGCTCCGTGTCCGTGTTGAGCAAATATAGGAAAAAAAAAGTTTGTATAATTGTATTTATAATGAGAACAGTAAGTTCAGAGTAGGATGCAAGCTTTAATTAGGCACTCGAGACAACAGTCCAGTACAGCATTCAACCTACTTTGAACTAGGTATTAGCTTTTAAATAGTCGAACATTTTGTACCTAGTACTGATCCATTGAATCCTGAGATTTAATTCATAATACTATCAATGAAGACGTGTATTATTTCTATTGATAGAAAATTTCAATGTTTTCGATTTACTGAGGTTAAGCCATTTGATTTCGTCGAACGAAAAATTGGTAAAAAAATTGGACGTTTCTTTTGTGCGATCTCGTATTAATTTGTCAAATTAACGCGCTGTTTTTATTAATATTTTATATTTCTGATCGCACGAAAAACGTTATAAAGACCTTACGTTTATATTATTGTAAAAAAAAAAATTATTGGGATTTCTTTATATTGTCTATAAATATCCCCATCATGTCCATTCCTACTCTCCTTGTATCACTAATGATATGTAAAATAACATCGAGTATTTTAATAAATGTTTTGTTTATAAACTTTTTTATTATCCAGCGAATAAACTGAACCTTTGCCGAGCCCGACTCGCACAATTACTGTTAGTCTTAGAGAGGGCTGGGAAAAATACATGCTTTGCTACAAATCAAAATAAACCATCTCGCACGTATTTAAAATACGAAATATATTTAAATCATGTATTTAAAATACTAAATACAGAATTTTAACAATTTTTATTTAAAATAAATCACAAAATATTCAAATAGAATCTCACCAAAAACATAAATGTGAAAATGGGAGCTAAGTTCAATATCCCACAATAATTGATTAATAGTTTGCTAACAACCCAAAGGTTGGCTTTCAGGTAATGCTTTTAGCATTAAGTCCGCCTAATTGTGCTATATTGTATACAAATTGTATTTAGTACAAAAAATGTTTAGTAAATGGCTGCCATATTCTGTAGAGAATCCTGATTTTTTTATAAAAATCACCATTTCACATGGCTAGTTTTATACCAGCAATTCTGATACATATTTAGAAGAATGAACAATGTAAAAACAATAACTTGCATATAACATAAAGATGATAAGTTGATTAGACTAATATAAGACGTCTGGTATTCTAAAAGTCAAATGTTGAGATTCTTATAAATTTCAGGATTCTCTACATAACGGGTCCTTGTCCATACAAAATACAATTTTATGGTCCCATCCGAAAGAAAGGATGAAACTTGGCATGAATGTAGCTTTCATATGTGCTTCAATGTCGATATGGAAACACGCTGAGATATGGTTTTTTCTCCCTCCCGCTCCCCTTTTATCTCCCTCATTCTGGTTTTCTTCATTTTCCACAAAAATGGTAGGATTAAGGAGTTTACTTTTTAAGAATCAAATCATCATCTATAAATTACCTACAAAACGATACTAAATTTATAGTGGTAACTAAGTTTAATATTTTTTTATCCTCAACATATTCCATCAACATATTATAAAATTATAAAAATAATTACACTTTTTTCAGTCTTGCTACTTATAGTCCGGAATCAGCCTCAATTTAGGCAATTAGGCATTTAGACATCCGGCGCAGCTCAAAGTTGGCAGGATTGTTCAAAACACCATCAGAAATTAAATCTAAAGTCCTCATCGATCCGATACCTGGAAAAAAATTATGTGTGGTCAAAGGTCACGGTCTTTCGCGATTTTCAGCAAAACGGTAAATTTTATCATAAAATTAGATCAGATAATTATCTACAAAAAATGTCAGAATACTTTTTTTTCTAAGACTCACCGTTTCTTAGATACCTACTCATATAACGATTCAAAAAGTAGGAAGATTTTTTGCCGTTTTTGTGCTCGATATTAATAACGGCAACAGGTAGACGCTTGAAATATTTACAGAATATTTAGTGGTATATTCGCTTTAAACATAAATTATTTATTTAAAATAAAATGGGGGGCTCCCATACATCACGCCAAATCTTAAAAATTACGTTTGTTGTATGGGAGCCCCCTTTAATATTTATTTTATTTTGTTTTTAGTATTTGTTGTTATAGCGGCAACAGAAATACATCATCTGTGAAAATTACAACTGTCTCTCGGTTCATGAGATACTCGTACAGCTTGGTGACCAAACACTAAAACGCGCTAAGTACACTACCTCTTCTAACTTTTTAGGGTTCCGTAGTCCACAAGGAACCCTTATAGTTTCGTCATGTCCGTCCGACCGTCTGTCTGTCCGTCCGGGCTCGTACTCCGCCGCTACTGCACCGATTGTCACGAAAATTGGTGGAGAGATAGATATTGAAGTTCCAAAAGTTAGTTTTTAAAATTATGAAAAAATGTTTTTTTTTCAGCCGTCCCATACAACGAAAACTATATAACGATAACTATATGGACTAACCCCAACGTGTGGGGTATCGTTGAAAAGGACTTTTAAAATGCAACAAAAACTGCTTTGAAACGATGTAGATCAAACCCCCCAGTCTTAAAATAATCTAATACAAAGTTAAAATTTGAGGTGTCCCCCCCCCCCCCCCCACCGTAACTTTTGAAATATTACCAAAATAATTTTGAAAAAAATGTGGTATATATCTCAAAGTATGTACTTTCAATTAAAACTATAGCGGTCTCGGTATCATAGATAGTTATTTTTTAATACGTCTTAAATCGTAAAATCTTACTTGCTGCTACGGAACCCTTCATGGGCGAGTCCGACTCGCACTTGGCCGGTTTTTATTAAATCGTTATATCCGGCCGGCTGTCCGTTCAACCGTCCGTACTCCGTCCGTCCGTTCTGTCTGTCTGTCTCCAGGCTGTATTTCATGAACCATGATAGCTAGACAGTTGTAAATTTCACAGATGATGTATTTCTGTTGCAAAAAACAGAATACTTAAAATAAATATTAAAAGGGCTCCCATACAAATACTAAAAACAGAATAAAATAAATAATTTCGCCCGTTGAAAGGATAAAAGGGCAACAAACATGTGATTTTTTAATGTGGCGTGATGTATGGGGGTCCCCCTTAAATTCTAATTTTAATTAAATTATTTATTTTTAAAGTGATTCTACAACTAAATATTCTGAAAATTGCAAGCGTCTACCTGTTCTTATTAATATCGAGCAAAAAACGGCAAAAAATCGCTTCCAACTTTTTGAATCGTTATATATCTCAGAAACAGTGGCTCTAAGGAAAAAAGTATTTAGACATTTTTTATAGATATAGATTTGTCAAATCTAATTTCATGATAAAATTTACCGTTCCGATGAAAATCGCGAAAAACTCGTTTTTGTGACCTTTGGTCCGAGACTTTTTTTTTCCAGGTATCGGATCGATGAGGCCTCTTAGATTTAATTGCTGATGGCGTTTTGAACAATCCTACAAACTTTGAGCTGGGTGCAAATTATTGTAACCTCTCTTATTAATATCGAGCAAAAAACGGCAAAAAATCGCTTCCAACTTTTTGAATCGTTATATATCTCAGAAACAGTGGCTCTAAGGAAAAAAGTATTTAGACATTTTTTATAGATATAGATTTGTCAAATCTAATTTCATGATAAAATTTACCGTTCCGATGAAAATCGCGAAAAACTCGTTTTGTGACCTTTGGTCCGAGACTTTTTTTTTCCAGGTATCGGATCGATGAGGCCTCTTAGATTTAATTGCTGATGGCGTTTTGAACAATCCTACAAACTTTGAGCTGGGTGCAAATTATTGTAACCTCCCTCCCATTATTTGGTCTAATTTGACCGGAGTGAGTTTAAATGAGTGTGGCCACACATTGGTCCACACTCAATAATTTTAGCCATCCCGACTCGCTAAGAAGAAGATTTGACCGGACTATTATGTCGTGCTGGCTGTGGCTGCTGCAGTGCATCTTGTGGCTTAGCCCCTGCCAATCGTTGCTGTGGACTTTTCCAGTGCGGTGAGGATCAAACCCTAAGAATAAGTCAGTATTAGAAAGGTAGTAGGAAAAAAAAAACCGTTTTGGCAAACTTGTTTTATGTAATGATGTCAAATTATTTAACATAAACTTAAATCTATATTTACAAATCATTAAAATAGTAATAAAATAATTAATTACTTAAATATTAATTACTTATGTCTATAAAATAGATAATAATTAAGTATGTTTGTAAATACCTAACTAGAAAGATTAAAATTGCTTAAAAACCTGTTTATTGAACAATAAAAAATATGAAAAGCTCAAGTAGCAAAACACCTAAAGTTAAAAAGTCAACAGAAGTTTAACAGGCACAATATAAAGTAAATGAACGCGTAACATTACAAGTAAAATAAACCGATTCTCATAAATTAGGAACGAAAATCTGGGCAAATACATTATACTGTATTCACCCATAATTTAAAAAATACGAATGATGAATCGGATATGGAGCTTTATAGCAAGACATCCATACCATACCTCGTTATCCACCTGGAGTTCTGGATCCACCCGGTGGCTTTCTTTATGGGTGCATCTTTTCATCCTTTTTTAATCCATTTTCAAAGTTATTATAACTACCTAGTTGATTTATTATGAAATTTCATAATAAATCAACTAGGTAGATGATGTTTGGTACAGATGAGAGGATGATTTGAAAGATTTGGATCTATCAACATTAGAGCCATCCAGGTATGGACAATGACTTTCGTGCTGCAGTCGAAAAGTAGGGACCGATACCGATTTATAAGGCCAATTAAAATTAAGTGCAAATATTTGAAAACAGAGCTCAACAACTGTCCCTTAAAACTTGTATTGAAATACGTTGTACGATATAACTTCCCATAGTAACAAGATCACGTGACAGTCTTGGCATTACTCGACTGATATTTTAATCCATTTATTAATTTGATTAACTTTTATCATTATTGAAATAATCATGATTAAAATAATCACGATTGAAATAATCACGAATTCACGATTGATATAATCACGATTAAATATGTACTTTACTTTTAAATTATTCTTACTCGTAGTCTTATTGTATTATGTTATAGGTGTAACATTAATAAACCGGCCAAGTGCGTGTTGGGTCACGTTCAGAGTACAGTTCCGAAGTTTAATTTGTTTGATATGTGTATAAGTGGCCAACACTGTTGTAAGATTTTTTAAGCTATCTCAAGGCATCTGGCAGCTTGACGATTGCCATACAATAGTTAAGGCACAGCGGCGAAACTCCCTATACTTGAGAGTTCGAACGCCGTTAACCTTAAGCCGTAGCGTGTAACGCTAGGGTTGAATACCGAACCGAAATGGTATATGACGCGGTGCGTGAGAGAGACGCGAAATAGGTACTAGCTCTTGGCCAAAGCAGCTCGTTCCACGCCCCGCGCGCCTCTCAAGGCCCCGCGCACATCCAGCCACCCACACATAGCCGCAAGCGATTTTACGTGCACACATGCTTAAGTGTCGTTTCTTTTCGCGTAGTGTATATGTCGCAGTTAAAGGGTATAATCCGCTTATTCACTAAACCTCTAGCTGTTTGGCATTACAGCTCGGTTTTGTAAAACAACGATCCCTAATACGCGAAATGGAATGAACGACTTGTATTCATCCATGCGACTAGAGAAGTTGTTGAACATTCTATCTAAAGAAATTATATACAATTTAGAATGCCTACGAAGTGGCAATGGCGAGCGAGCGAAGCGAGCGTGCCGCGGCAGCGGCCAGCGAGTGCTAGAAAAGTTCTATCCATTTTACTAGGTTAGGGCAAACCTATAGCAGTAAAATCGAGAATAGTTTTCTGAAAAATGAAATACGATGTCGAAAAAATCTTATCATGCATGTGTCGCAGTTGGATTGTTTAACGGTTTCGTCAAACAGCGGATTACCGCTACTGTTTCACAACCGCTAGCCGTTTGGAAACATGGTTAGCGGTTTCAATGAACGTAACACGTTGCGCAATCTTAGACAATCCAGCTGAACGATATTCGGCTGTTTAACAAAATCGAGCTGTAATGCCAAACAACTAGAGGTTTCGTGTATTAGCGGTTTATACCATCTATCTGCGACATATATTCTTTGGTTAAGGCGCTGTAGGATTACAGCTAACAATATAGTGAGTATTTTTAAAAAATTACTGTTACTAAATAAACTACATAATACATTTTTTTTTTATTTTACATAAAAATCTTAAGGCTTTTCTACAGAGACATACAATATCTAAAACAATATTTTGAGCTGCGAACCTACAGAGCCTTAAAAACATTTATGACGGCATGAGGAGCACGGTGGCCGGTGGGAGTACGCATCACTGGCGCTTTCGCAAGTTAACTATGGGTGTGTATACAGGGTCTAACAAAATATACTGAAACTATTTTGTGGGTGAATTCAGTCCATGATACTGAAAAACTTTCCCCAAGGAACATATCGAAATATAAAAAAATATTTTTGGCCTCCCCATAGAAGTTGAGCGATCAGCTGATCAGTTTGTATGGAAAGCAAAAAAATATTTTTCATATTTCGATATACGTTCTTTGGGGAAAGTTGTTCAGTATCATGGACTGAATTCTCCCTTTATATAATAGTTTCAGTATATTTTGTTAGACGTTATATACAACGCGTGGAAGGGACATACCCGTAATAAATCGAACCACGGGCTATACTAGATCACTAAAGTATAATGAAATTAAAAGTCAACAATAAATAAAAAAAATTGACATTCCCATACGAATCAAAATGCCATTTTTTTTTTGTTATTTGGCTGTTTCATTTTACTTTAGTAATCTACTATAGACCGTGATTCGTTTTATTACGGGTATGTCCCTTCCACGTTGTATATGTTAACACTGGGCGCGGTCCGCATTTGGATGGGTGATAAGTGGCATAAAAAAGTATATCTTCGTGCTTCAGGAGGCACATTAAGCCGTTGATACCGGCTTTTATCGTTATATGTCGTCGTCAAACTATGTCAGATGCCTTAAGACAGCTTGAGAAATCTGACTGATGTCACATAAGTTGGCCACTCACACACACACAAAACAAGCAAACAATATCTCGGCATTGTGACGAAAAATTCGAAAATATCCGTGGCGCGCAAAGGAAAAAAGCTAATCAAATGGATTATGATTAGTAATCACAATCAATTTAAATTCTATTATTATTAATTAACCCTAATGAAATAATTTTACTATAGGTAATATTAATCATTAATTTCTCTAGTTTACAAGATTTTTCATCATAGACAGATCCGTATCAGCGAGTAGTACTTATACAAAAATCTAATAAAAACAACTTGCGCCATACGTCGGTACCAAAAGATGTAAAATTTTGTTAACTGGTGTTTTTAATCGTTACTCAAATTAACTTTGGGCCAGCACTGTCACGTGACTACTTCGATTTGTATGAAAACGTAATTTTTGTTTTGTATTGCGGTCATTGGGAAAAGTTTCTCGAAATAATGAACTGAATCGCCCCTTAAAAATATTTATACTTAATAAAAAATGTCCGACCGACCGTTTACTTAATAAATCAGATATTGCCGATAGATTTTTACCTGTAATGTTACACTGATATATTAGGGCTATTTGACTAGGTAAAATGACTTGGTAAAATTTTAAATTTGTCAATAAAAGTAAACAGTAGGTACTAGGTATGTATACTTATCAGCCTAATAAATAAAAATGCCGATGTAAAATAAAAACTTTCGGACATATATAAACAAATAAATTAAGACATCGAATCAATTGAGAAGGATGTATATGGGAACAATGTTTAAATAAGCAAACCGGCCTAATTTTTTAATTTATTTAGGACGTTTCGGTGTTACTATTGAGTCACACCCTTTTATGTTCCACTGATTCACAAAGGGAAAAATCCCAATGTGCAGTATATCTAATCTGTTATTCATTTCTGATAAAGTCTAATTTGGTTAGACTTATAAATAGGCCTCCAGGTTCATTTGGAAAACTATGCCAAAGCGTCAACAGTGGCAAGAGGACAGCTGTCCCTACTATCGTACGACTGCCGTATTATTTTATAGAGTAACCCCCCTGAAACTTTTAAAGTGCATAGAATCGCGTCCTCGAGTCGTTTCAGTGTGCAGGCTTTCAATACGCCATGCTGATAAAGATCCCTACTAAACTATACGCCGATAGTGTTTGATCTGTATATTTAAAAATACATATCTATTCTTTGCCTGCACTAATAAGTCTGTGAAGAGATTAAAAGCCGTATTTGTAAAATGATAAAACAAAACACTGTTATTCCCATAATACTACATCTATGTCTATTTGCGATGATAGTCTGAATATAAAGGGAAGGATCCATCTATGAGGAGCAAATTAAAGCAGGTACAAATATAATGAGAATTTAGGCATACAAATGCTAGTAACAATAAACCTAGACTATGGAAAAGTATCATAGATCTATTTGTTTTTACAGTGTAGTAATAACTAAACACTGAGCTACCTAATAATAACTTATCGTAAATTAAAGCAAGTTTAGACAAACATGACTGCACGTCAAGTACATAGCTGTTTAGAACTGTAGTCGCCATGCAGTTTTATGACTACCCTAAGCTTACACGACATAATACAAAAATAAAATATAAAAGTAAAGTGCTAGTTTTTCGACATTATGAGTGGTCGGGGGCCACGCCACACGAGCATATTATTTTTATGTTGTGGCTTGCAGAAAATGACTTACGTAATTTCTGCTACCTTCGGTTTCATACGAAAATCCTGATAGTGCCACGCAGAAATTGAGCAACTCATTTTCTGCGACACACTGCCCCAAATTACGCTCGTTTAGCTGGGCCATTATACAATATCTTTAAAAATTGGCTTTTAGAACTCTAAACAATTTGAAAACTGTTGCCCACCAAAACAAAGCTCAGCTCTAGCTTACACTTGTAAATATTTCACAACAATTTGGTCGGCTTTTATTACTCGTATGTACTTCCCAGCTTCCACGTAGGCACCAATTTTAAAAAAAGGAAATAGATTTTGTTCCGTAACAATAAAATCATATTATTATTGCACTTCATATATAGCGTTTTAACTGTTTTTTTTTTCATTGTACATTGTATATTTATTGCTAGGATACGATAACAGGGCTCAAATATGTAATAATTATTATCATTTTATCATAATAACAGCATCCAAGATGCCCAAACTTAGAAGTTTTCAAAATCATCTTAGTCGCAATAAATGCACAGGGCCTTCTCCAAGGATTTACTGACTGGTTAAAAGCGACCTACATTTTTACCCTTAGACTAATAAATTTTCCGCGTAACTCAGTATACATAAGTGTGCTACTAAATTAAGGAGCACTGACTTTTTAATGCAATTGACAGTAAAACAGTGCTTCTTAAATCAGTAGGGTTATACTAAAGAACTGATTTAAGGAGCGCAGATTTTTTTATGAAGCGGTTAATTAGTACGTCGTGGCGATCACATTCCATCAGGTTAGCACGTCCTTCTATTTATTTACTGCGACTAATTTATCAAAGGCACTACAAAAGCCTCTTAGCACACTCGTTGCAACCGACATTATCAGTTGCCAGCTGGACTTGAGCCAGAAACAAATCTTACATCCCTAATCGAACTATACGTAGGTAGGTATATTTACATTTTGCTTATTTTACTGAATTCGGTAAATTTATGTTTCGTTTGGCAACCAGTTACAATACAAGATAACTTAGGCCGCGTCCAAGGACACACGGCGCGGCGTGCGACGAGGGCTGACAGGCGGGCCGCCGCGCCGCAAAATTTCCATAGTTTGTAGTTGCGGCAGTCGCTCAAAATGAGTGATGTGCCGTTCCCGTTCCCCAGATTTCCGGAAACGTTCCCGGGAATGTTCCCAAAAAAAAGGAATTGTCAGGGAAAGTTGTAATTTTATTTATCAGACATATTTTTTATCACTGTAAATTATTTTACTAACGTAAATGCATCACTTGATATGGTTATAATACAAATACATATATCCAATATTCCGTAACATTCCGTAGAAATACGGGAACGTGCCTTGGGAACGTTCCTAAATTTCCGGGAATTTGGGAATGTTCCCGAGGAATTTGGGAGCGTTCCCGGGAACGGCATCACTACTCAAAACATAGTATAAAAATTTTGCGGCGGTCCGCCAAGTGCCTGGCAACGCGCGTCGCACTCTGCGCCGCGTGTCCGTGGACGCGACCTTACTATTCTTATTCAAACGTATTGCTACTGATATTGATGTGTATATGTGACGGCTACAAAAAATATATGTTTTTTAAGGCCTCGTTGTTATTAAGCACACCGAAAAAATATTTATTGCTCTGTAACTAAGTATATAAAACATGACATTGTTGCTTTTGTTTAGTGTTTTTCGTTTGCGTTTCCACTCGAATTTGGTAGTCTAGACTATTTTAGATATTTTCTTCTTCTACTTCCTCCTGCCAAAGTGTAAAATTTGAATTTCGGTAGTTTTTGAGTTATTGACCAAAAACATTTCCGCAGCAGAAAGTTCTGATATATCAAAAAAGAAAGGAGCGCAATACTCAAAGTAATAAAATTTTCGAAAACCGACCAGACAGAAAATGCAATAAGTACTACGAAAAAGTATGACTGTCAAAAATTATGAAGCCAGTGTGAATATATATTCCCATGTTAATACTTGCCATACTGAGATGATACTTATACAGACGTTGTAGGCAATCATAGTGTATAAATGAATGTTAAAAGTTAGTTTTAGGGACAAATTCATAGCACTTACTGCTGGGGGAACGTTCCCCCAGCAGTTAATGTTTTTAGCCAATACGCATGATGACTGAAAAAATATTTTTGGCCCGATGTCGGTTAGATTATTAAAAAATATTGCACACGTATTTTTTCTTTTCTCTGAGAAACAATAAATACCGAAGATACAGCGCATTTAAATTTCGCATGACGTCACGCTTTCATACGATTATTACACATCGGTGACGTCACAAGCCCCCACCCTGGAACTTTGACACTGTATCTTTGTGAATTTTTACTTTTTTGGTAAACTGGAAAATATGGGTACATTATTTTTGGATAATCTAATTAACGGACTAATTAGAATAATACTTTTCTGACCCAGTCATCATCCCTATTACTTAAAAACTACGGGGGATAAATTTTACACTTTGACGATATTTACAGGAAGTTATGTACAAAATATCTAATAGTCAGACCAAGAGAACGCATACGTATTTTTCGTAGATAGAATCCCTAGTTAAGATTTATCTGACCAGGTCTAATTTTGTGTCACTGCTCAGATTTCGTCAATTTATATAGGTACAACGAAGTTCCTCACGCCTTTAAAAAATATCATTAGTCTAAGATAGGGTAAGGAAGCCGGTTAGCGACCAGTTAGCTGAGTTACTCACTTCAGATGAGTAAAAGAAAATGTTACCTACACGCGACATTTATTATTTTAGTGTTAATTAGTCCCAAGTATAGTCTAGTTTAGATATAAAACATAAAATACAATACTTTTACCCATTAGATATTATAAAAAGCTGAAAAAGTGAAAAAATTGCCATTTCGCCGGTTGGCGACCACTTTTTTCAGTTTACGACCACCAGTAAGCTGGTTTGCGACCACTATTTTAATATTTAAAATATACCAAAAAGACATTTATAACTGATTCAAAATATATGTTTTATTTTGCCTTTAAATAAAGAATATTTTTTACACACCTAGTTTATGTTAAAAAATATGGTCTTTTTTTTTTTTAAATTTAACAGGTAAGGTATATAAAATCACACGTAGTCGCATACCCAATAACTTAAATACTTATTTCGGTTTGCGGCCGTTGTTTCTCATACTAAATTGCGGTGGCCGTAAACCAACGTCTTTATTTCAATTGTGTTGGTTAACGGCCGCCTATTTAGAGTCACTGTTTGTAGGTAAATTAAACAAAGTTCCATTAAAACTGGTGGTCGCTTGCTAAAAATTGCATTTTTACACTTTATAAATGCCACACCCTAAATTGTTACTGTCCTATATGAACCATTAGGATCAGAATAAGCAAAACAAAATAATGTCTTATTCGTCGGATTGCGACCCACATGGTCGCAATCCGACATTTTTGCAAATATGCACTTCGGTTTTCCGACCACTGGATTTTATTTTAAAATAAAGTATAAAAATAGCAAAATACTACTAAATTAATATGAAAACTTAACGATTGTACTAAAAAAATCTTACTTGTATATACAACATGAAATAACTAATGAATCTTACCATTAATCGCCAATCGTCGTGCTATTATTTTTTTTAACTTACTACTCAATGACACACCGCTGAATCATCACGCGAATTGAGTAATTTTTCTTTGGTGCTAGGGTAAACCATTTGTTTCGAAGTGTGTTAATTCATATTAAATAATCATTTGAGAAACACGTAAGATTAATTTTTTATTTTTGTTATCTCTAGAAATAGTATTATCTTGATTTTAAGACACTAAGTCCGTCAAGTGGTCGCCAACCGAAGGGTGGTCGCTAACCGGCTAAGCGACCCTACGTCGAGGACGACTTTTACCGATCGAGGAACCGAAACAAATGTTTTTTACGGAATAAAATGTGTTAAGGACAGTAACGGTGATGGGTTGCCTAATGAAATCCTGTCAAGGATATTATTAATTATTAATGTAACAGATATTTTTTGATACCTTCGCCGATGGAGTAACATAGAGTTGCCTACCTTCTTCTTGTTAAGACTACATGGTTGCTTAGTTTAAACAGGTGAATAATTAAAAATGGTACCTTCACCGATTGAGTAACCAAATAAATTATACATCGTGTTAATGAAAGAACGCAAAACCTCTCAGATGGTACCTCAGCCCATGTAACTGAATAACTTTTGTTCTTTTGTTTGTGTTTTTCTTTTGTACAACTTTCGCGAAATCCACAAAAAAAATTGGATTTTCATACAAATTGACTCGATTAGCTGATCAGTTTGTTTGATCAGTAGCTGATCAGTATGAATAATCAAATTTTTTTTTTAGTTTTGCGACTTTTGTTCAATTACATGGGCTGTGAGGTACCATCTGAGAGGTTTTGCGTTCTTTCATTAACACGATGTATATCAAAGTAGAGATTATTTTTTTGCGAATACGATGGTGTAAGGTTGCCTATGAGGCGTTGAAATTTGTAAATTAAAGCGCTTGATATTGTGCGAGAGAGAGAGCCTATATTTAGTATCAAATACGATAGAGGAAGACGCAACATGTTTGCATATTCTATAGACTTCATACTGCAATTGGTGTTAATATTTTTTTTTTGGTTAGCCTATCGGTGAAGGTATCGAAAAAAATATATTTCAACGCCTTACAACCCTGGTTTTTGGCAGGTTTTTCATAAACAACCTTATACCATCGTATTCGCAAAAAAATATTTTCTTAATTTTCGGTGAAGGTATCGAAAAAAAAAATTACTTACCTGTTACAAAAATATCCTTGACAGGATTTCATTAGGCAACCCATCACCGTTAATGTCGTTAACATATTTTATTCCGTAAAAACACATTTGGTTCGGTTACTCGATCGGTGAAGGTCGTTCTTCAAAGGATCCTGTACTACACGAGGCAATTGGCTTTTTTGCTACCTATCTTACAATGTTTATATCTGCCAACTGCGTCCGTAAGCCGCGTTGAAGAACTTCGTTCCAAAAAATATTCCCCACTTCATACATAACACAAAAAATTGTTATTGACCGACTGGGTGCACTGGGCCTATCAGAGCATTCAAGGACACGTTAACAAGTAACTGGCGACGAATTAGGCTAGACCTCCATAACTAGGACTTCTTTTCTACAGAAAAACAATCATTTTTTTATATAATTTGTACAAATTATTTTATATGTGCAATCTAAAACCTGAGGAGAAATACACTAAGCGAAGCCTCGGTCGCCGAGTTTCTATAATATGTATTTTCAATTATTTATAAAAATAGAAAAGTTATCTACTTGTTCGCTTATATTTTGTTTATAACAGAAATTTCAGCTGTCGTATGGTCGCATAAACACACACCCCTTGTAAAATGAGATGATTTATGTATTTATTTTCTCAATAAGCATAGAAACTAAGTTTACATTTTAAATGTCATATCTTCTCTGAAGTGTAAGTAAGTCACTGGCTTCGGAGTTTATCGAGATTCAACTACTTATGTAACGAGACTTATTTATTTAGCTACAAGACTAACACAGAGCTAGGGTTTTTAGCGGGAAGTCAAAGTGTTTGGTTGGGGTTTTCTTTAAATTATTTTGCAAATTGATTTTAGTGGACCTTATAATATGAAATTGGTGTTGTTTGGTGTTATAAATGCTCATGCTCATGAACAATAATGTGAAATAGTTAAAGTGGACAGTCATAGTACGGCTGTAGTGATATTTGTTTCGCGGACTGTGTGGGCGTCTTCGGGCGTCGTCCGCCACTCAATCGGCTATGAAAACCAGTGGACTCGTATAGATTTGTCGCCAGAAGCTCCCTTAAAGCAATCAAAATGTGCAAAAAAAATCAAATTGTTAGGAAAAAAGAATTGCCCACGTTTTATTAACTTGTTCCTGGCTAAATACGCAGTAGCGTCAAGCCATAAATTAAATGTAAAAAAAAAAAACACAGAGCTAAGTTACACAACCACACGGATGCTTGTGCAATCAAAAAGGTATGTCCTTGTTCGAAAATTATAATTTTCACAATTAGAGTTGCTTTATTTAGTATACCTAGGATGCGCAGCCGCGCATCAAAAAAGATTGTACATAGCCATGTCTAATAGTTTTATCATGTGTTACAGTTCAGACGCTTATGAGCTCAACCTACAGTTTATTATGTTGGACCTAATGCATATTGTATCTTAAAATACGGAAATGATGTACTTACATCTAAATACCTATGTAATTCTAAGGTCTTAAACATACATATTTCACATTCACCCAATCATACTTATTTCTAAGCATACACATGCCTCGGTTCGTGTTAAAATCGCATAATAGGTATGGCGACATACAATGACGATTTCACATCCCTGTCCCAGCGATTTAAACCATCTGTCTCAACTTTATTTAGGCGGACAATGGTTAGACCTAGTAATTAAGTTAGTCGGTGCATGGTATAATAAAACACGCTATTCTCTTCCCGTAACAGCCGGGTCACGTGATTGGCTATGTATTGTAATTGAATTACCCTAGTAAAATGCATTTTTTACCTAAACAAACCTATTTATTATGAACTTATAATTCATCATATAAATTTATTACAAATTAAACAGATGAATCACACGATATACGAAATTGTTAAGGCGACTTGGGTTAACAATTTGCAATACTGTGCGTGTTTTTGAAAAATCACTGTTATTAAACTACTACAGTTTATTCCACAAAAAATTTACATAAAAATCCTAGGGGTTTTCTACTGACACCCACAATAGCCAAAACACGATTGAGCATTTTTGGCTCGATAGAAAAAAATCGCAAACATATCTCTAATTTGCCTAAATTTGCCTTTATAATACATATCACTTTTTTATATGAAAATTATACCAAAAAATGTATTATCTAAATATCTATCCGTTTTGGCTACAATTTTTAAAAAAATATAATACACAAATAAAACACTGCTAAATATCGTCGAGCACGGCTCCGGGCCTTTCTTCTCTTTCGACGAATATTTCACTGCGTTTTATTTATTATTTTATTTTGTATTATATTATGTCGGTACGCTTTTCAGCCACGGGTCCATGGGGACCCGGTCCTTTAAGGCGTTCATGGGGCCAAAGCCAACATGAAGAGGCCTTTTAGTACCTTTTTATCTAAAAAGTGAGATGGCTGCATCTATGGAGGTCTATCCCTTAATTTAATGTACCATTGAGATGCACTAACGGACAGTCCTCCATAGCTGCCGAACTATTGCCAGCGAGGGAATAACTTGGTTTGGGCTATGTGGATGGGATAATAGTGGACCGGATAACTGGGTTATGGAGTGAGTATTATATTTATTATTATTTTTGTAGCCAAAACGGATAGATATTTAGATACTACATTTTTTGGTATAATTTTCATATAACAAGGTGATTGTATAAAATAGTTATACGTATTATAAAGGCAAATTTAGGCAAATTCGGAGGTATGTTTGTGATTTTTTTCAATCGAGCCAAAAAAGCTCAATCGTGTTTTGGCTATTGTGGGTGTCTGTAGAAAATCCTTAAGATTTTTATGTAAATTTTTTGAGGAATAAATTGTAGTAGTTTAATAACAGTGATTTTTCAAAAACACGCACAGTATTGCAAATTGTGAACCCACGTCACCTTAAGTTAGTATTTTATTTTATATTTATTAACTAATTTACTGAAAAGAACAATCAGTGCTAAGTTATCGTGACATTCGTGACGTAGTCTTGGGCCATCGCGGGAAGAGAATACCCTATATTCTTGTACCATGAGTCCATGTTTTATTATAAGAGGGTATTTGTAAAAACGACAGGAAGACCACACTCTATGATATATATATATACATCAAGAAATTGTTAAACTTGGTTTATTTAATTTCTTGTTTCACTTGGGCATCCACTGAGACAGCTTATTTACATGTGATGTTGACTTTGTGGATATTCCAGGTATGTAACTGTTTTTGTATTGCACATGCACTCCAGATCTCACGGGCATACAACTTCTTATATTGACCTTGGATCCACCAATTAACATGGTTTAGTATCGCATTAAAGTAAAACCATTTATCCTATATCAAATCAGAACTTAGAAAAAAAAGGCTTATGAATGGAGTCTTTGACGGTCAGTGTCCACATTCTTTTCACTATTTGGTAGCAATAGGTATTATGGACTATTCGCGCCACACATGTTAATTATTGCTCAGTATAAAAAGGATACAACAAAATATGTATGCTAGTAGTCAATTTAAGAAGTTGAATATAATCAGTGTGAACTACTCTGAACTTAACAACCTAAAAGGGGTATCTTAACCAATATCCGGACAGAAAACCGCGAAAATTTCTTTTGAGTAATACACCTTTCAATAATTTTACAATGGACGTATTCATATATATATATACATACATTTATTTATATTGGGTCTTGGATGTTGATCTATATTAACGTCAGACACAGATATTACTATATTTGTTACAAAATATAGTATCATTGAGGTAGTATCCCATAACACAAGTCTCGAACTTACTTTGGGATTTGTCCGTATATATTTATTTTTTTATTATTATATTTTTCTGTTTCTACTAGAGCCAAATTAAAAAAATATATACCTATACCTATTTAATGTACTACCGTAAGATCGTGAACACCGTCAGCTTATATTTAAGTTCAAATTTTACAGTAACATGCAACACCACAGATCCTTGGTCTGTGAACGACACCTACACACCTAAGCTATACAAATCGAGTGACGTATAAAGGAAAACAAAAAGCATCTCGTGGTATACCAACTCATGCACCGTGGGCGCGAACGCGTTGCGTACGCGACAAATTCCATTTTCTCACAAGTCAAACCATTTGTGCGATAAAGAAAGGTAACCTGCGACGGATTTAGGCCTTCACTGTCACGCGTACAATTTGTGATGCGACGCAGCGTGCGCACTTATAAGGACTCAAAATAACCTGAACTCTATTTAGAACAGGTAGTCCACGATGTTGTCCCAAAAGAATATGTAGCAAAATAAAAAATATTGGGACTCTAATTGATAGTGTTAACATTCGATAGGACGTCTCATTGGAAAACCCTTCTGTATCATGGGACTGAATCTTTTTTTAAATAATTATATTTTTTAATATTTTTATTTATAGTGTATTTTTATATATTTTAAATATATCTTACGTGGCTCTAGCATTGCTACTACAAACATTTTAATGGTCAATATACCCAATGCTAGCAAAATGTATCAAGTATCAAGAGCGATTTCTAACGATTATAGTTCCCGGCAAACAAATTGAACACCGATCGATATACCCTTCTCGCTCTTGTGTATTCTCCCGCCAATGCGAGAGAGCGAGAAGGGTATATCAATCGGTTTTCAAGTTGTTTAACAACTTACATAATATACTCGTCGTCCCAAGGCATTTGAACTATTTACAAACATACACTATTTACAACCGCGTACTGTCATAAATATAAAATACGTATGAGATAATAAAATGGCATTATAGTAACAAATCGTTCGATCTTAATTCCTAGCGATACCAACACACAGTTCACTGTTGTCTTTCACCGTCCTTGTGGCGGGGGCTACCACACGGCCACTACGCCAGAACAAGCAGCCATTCCTGAAAACATATGACATATTAGAGCAACATACCCAATTGGGAAATATACTGAAATATCAAGTATAAAAATGCAAGTAATTGTGCTATTTACCTTCGCTAGCCCTTTGTGTCACGCACAGCAATCGCATACGCAGAATTTATACTACCTAAGAAAAGCCCGATAAGATAACAAATGCCTAAAGATAATGCAACTGTCATGAGTTTACAAGCAATGTTGTTTTCTGATCGGACGTATGATACTCCAAAAATAAATTTGGTAAAAGAATACAACAGGTTAAAATAAATCAAACACCTTGCATTTCTCATGATAATTATATTTCAAATATTAAAAAAATTAAAATTACAAAATAGGTACCCTGTAACAGATCAGTATATGAATTATGAGATTATATATCATTGTATCTCTGATAATCTTAACGAGTACTATTGCCAAATAATACTGAGTTTCCTCCTAATATTGCTTTTGTGGTAAATATCACCTTAAAATATGTGACAATAATCATAACAATAGTTTTTAGCACCTTATTCCTTTAGGAATGTCTTACATCATAGATTAGGAACATGATTTTATCCATTGGCAATGGAATTATAAATAGATTTGAGTAAATATGATTCTGTTATCAAAAAAGGCGGCATAGCGATAATTTTTGGACAAACATGGAGGGAATTCAAAAGATTCCGGTTAATATTGTCTGAGAATTAGCAATGAAAGCGTTGACAGTTGGGGCTAAGACATGTGGACTGAGTACATGTCACTGGAGCGACAAATGAGACCAACAGGTCGTTGAAGCTTATATTTTCGAATAGTAATGTTCAAACCAAACACTATCCCAGTGAGCCTGATTTGATCTCATTGTAATTAGCCAGTTGACTTTAGTTGGTAAAAATAATAATTAAAGTGCAAATCTTAAATACTACGCACAGCAACTAATTATGTCAGTTACTATTACTAATAAAAATCTATAATAATGTATTCATTGAGACTTTCAAATATATTTTGACTAAAACAATGTTTACCACATAAATTAATTAACGATACTTTAACTAACTACATTGGAATTATTAGAATAAGTTTTACTTAAAGAATACTGAAATGACTTCTACTTTAACTGACTAGATAAAAATCTTCGTAATAATATAATCTTATTGCAATTTTTGTGAATATCTTTTAAGTATTTTTGACTAGATTGTTGTATTGATTTCTTTGTATTATCATTATTTTGCCCAAATAGTGATAGTAATATCTGACAGAAAACGCTCAGCCAAAGTCTATAAACGTAAAATTATTTAGCTATGGAACATTCAGTGAAATAGGAAGTGTGATGGGACCAACCAAAAAAATAATAAATTAAGAGATAAAATACCCAGTGCACGCCAATTAAGAAAAAATACAGTCTGCGTTAAGAACCCAGAGCATCCCGTAACTAGACGACTGACTAATCAATACAATTCGGAGGTCGTCTTATACTTTTTATTACTTAAGACTCCCAATTATTTAAATAATACCATTATTTTTATTTCACTATATGTTACATAGCAAACAATGAACTTTCCCTGCGGCATTAAGAAAGCCGAATAAACTTAGTCAACCACTGCAGGTAAACAGCTTAACAATTTGTTTTGTTATGGGAGCAATCAGACCCCAGGAGTGTGGGGCGACGATCGCAGGTACTACAAAATAATCTAAATTATTCTCGAGCATTCTTCGCTCTAACAATGTGAGTTAAACCTATAGACAGGGTCGGTCTGGACCCGAAGGGCCCGGGTGGTATGGTTCTATTTTGTGGTACGTACAGCAGCGAAAAGCGTTAATATTATATTTTTATAGATTAAAATTTTAATCGATTAAAATTTTAACTATTATCGTATATTTGCAACTTGATATTAAGTACAGCGCAGACTGGGGCCCGGCTGGAAAATGTTACCTTGGGTCTATGGTCAGTCCAACACTGCCTACAGATTTAGAAACTTTATCGCAAAGCTAACCTAACAATAAACCATATGCTATATATATATGTTGCAGTCGGAATGCAATTTTTTTTAAAAACATTTATAGAATATGGTCAATCGCAAGGTAAACATAACGCAAGCATATAATGTATATTCGGACGGACAATCGTTAGGTAGTCGAAACTTATACAATCAAAGGTTTCAAAGATTACACTGGTCAACATAATTTTCTTTTCTGGATATATAAACATATATTATTGAGTAAAACTAAGATACAAATTACGGAAAAATATTAATTTTGCTGTAACAGATTTACTTTTTTAATTATTCGAAATCACAAGTTAAATAACTTGTTACTTATATATTTAATTTTTTCATTGATATTTTTTTAATTGACGTAATGAAAATTCGTAATTTATACCGTGTGTAGATTTTTGTGGGTACTTAATTATTATTTTCGCTAAATAAATATCAGAAAAATCTCAATTGATAAAAAAATAAATCTGATTTAAATTTCCATTGCCAATAACAGTGACCTTATTTTAATAACCATGCTTAGCGAATGTTCCCTATGACTAATGGGAATGTTTCTATTGGAATTGCAGTGTAGAGGACTGTATGATTTAAACACTCCCTTGCGGAAGACGAGGAGTATAGTCAGGGTTGTGGCCCTTTTTAGTGGCTTCTTCGCTGCCCACTACAATGGGCAGGTCGATGGGTTGGCTGTGGCGACCGCGGTCTTTGACTTCTGGGCGTAGGCGTCAGACTAGTACACCGGCGCGTCCGCTTGAGCGGCGACGTCGGCGAAGGCTTTGTGCAGTGATCGGGGGCACAGAAGACAGTAAGAGTATTACATTAGGTACATTCTAAGGTATGCGCAATATGCGTCCCCGTTCCTCTCCCCTGTTCTTATGCCGCCGTGCACACGTCAATGGGTGTTCCCCCGCTCTCGCCCCTTGACAAGGCGAGAACGGGGGAAAGGTGCGGGGACGGGGAACGGGGGACGCATATTAAGCGCGACCTTAGGAGATTCCGATCTGTATGTAATACGTAATAAAGTACGCCGAGCAAAGCCAGAGCCCGCCTAGATCCATTACACAGCCCATTCACGAACTGCGGTGTGGACTATTACGGGCACATGAATGGATTGGACGCCGCCGAGAGAAAAGATGAGGCACACTCTTAGAACTTGAGGCGTGTCTCTCTACGGCTCTGCAATTATGATGCTAAGAAGAATGGCTGCGGGGCGAGGTTGGCCAAAAATCATATACTCAAACAACGCAACGTACTTCTACGGAGCAGATCAAAAACTACGGGCAGCGAATGCAACGTGGAAACCGGCGCTACGAGACGAAGGCCTGCTACATGAACGTCAAAATTCCCGTCATTTTGACGTCACTGCTAATCACTGCTAGTTTTAAACAGCCTTTCCTATTTTTTTTGTAACACTCATTTGGTATATTTTGATACCTATAATTTAGGTACGTCCTTAGTCTGGAAGATATTGAAGGTCCACAATGATCCCGCTATTTTGATGCATCAAGATGACGTGATCAAGCTGTTACCACAAAACTACTAATCATTTTATTACTATTATAATTAACTACTTTAATACTCATTTAACACCTTCGGAAAGTCTTGTAAATTATAGTTTTTTTTTTTAATTTTTATGGCTTTTACGCCTATTGAATTGTTTAGAGCAAAGCTTATAGTACAATAAATTTGCTCTTCAAATTAGGCACGAAATTTTAATTTCCGAAAGTTTACTCATGTAACTTTAAATTCATTATTTCACTAAAAATAAACGTGAAAATAAAACTTAATAATACTAATTTCGTGTCACGTTGTTTGTTCGCGATGAACTCTGAAACTATTGTATCAATTTTCATCAAATTTTGTTACTATCTGTATTTTATCCTATCCTAAGATAGAATAATATATTTTAATCTCAATTATTGACCTTATCCGTGCGAAGCCGGGAACGGGCCGCTAGTTTAATATAAGCAAGATCACCTGCCTTTTTTTAAAAAGAGCAAATTTATTGTACTATAAGCTTGCTCTTAACAAGCAGGCGTAAAAGCCATAAAAATTGAAAAAATTAAATAACAAAAAGACTACTATTTATTTACTATAAGATTGGCCGGCGCATTTATCGATACCGCGTACTATAAAACCGCGTATTATAGCGAAACCGATTTGTATTAGATAAAAGGCGGCCGACGGCCGGCATTGTCAATGCAATGCCCCGAACAGTGAAATCGAAAAAGTGTTTAAATCATACTTTCCTCTACAGGAATGTCGTGTAAAATATGTCAAAAATACAACTAGATAATAATGACTATTGTATATATTTTACGCTCAGACTGAATTCGCTCATTGAGCGAAATAATAGGCCACAACGCGTTGTGGCTATTATAAAACGGCCACGACGCGTAATTTGTGTCGTGGCCTTTACCAAAACGCCCACAACGCGTTGTGGCAATCACAGAACGACCAAATCGCGTAACATATATAATGAATGTATACTCGTAATAGGTACATAGTTCTTGAGACAATTTCAATACTAATCATTTACTTACAATCCAAGCTGATTGCATGTCAAATAACCATAACCTTCTTATTAAAGTGCCCCTTCATTCCTGAAGATTGGTCATAACCGTAACCGACATATTGCCCAAATGAAAGACTGGCCAATCCACGGTAACTATTACTATTGTAAAATATGTAAATGCTTTGCGGTGAATGCCTATTATTACTCTCTTGAAAAGGAACCGGTCTGACAATCCAGCGTTTGTAGTCATATCATCCCTTACCGTTAACTGGCCGGAATAAAAAAGTATTTATCTTTGTCTGCTTTCAGCCTAGGTTGTCAAGTTGCTTAATATTAAAAATCTGATCCTACATAATCCTTTAACACAACACAATACATTTTCCCATTTATTTTGTCCAAATGGAAGAATGTACAGTGTGTGACAACTAATAATAACACTGCGATAAACAGGATGCTGCAATATCGCGTTCAGGTCTATAATGTACCCTGGTTTCAAAATGTCCCCACCCCAAATATCCCTACCTAACAAAATGATTAATGAACTAATGACCCGCTCAGACTTCGCACGGGTAGCTAAACCTGCTACTACGTGGAGTATTATAATTTCCAAAACTAGCTTTTTGATAGGGGATGGATTTTAGAAAACCGGAATATATATGTATGTGTAAGATTATTTGTATTTAGGAGCTATAGTAAAAATAACAAAATTAATGGAAATTGGAGCAGATTTTAAATATTTACCATACAAACTTCAACATGGAGAAGGGACATTTTGGGGAAGGGACATTTTGGGGAAGGGACATTTTAGGGAAGGGACATTTTGGGAAATGGACATTTTGAAACCAGGGGACATTTTGGGAAAGGGACATTATGGACCTGAACGCAATATCGGTGTCACTAAAATGTCACAGCAGCTATGATTTAATGGCACATAAGATTATTATATTCGCATTAGCAATGACATTATTCTTACAAAATATTTCAACAGTTATTTGAGCATATCAAAAAATACTACAATTATTTGTACAACAATAAGTTTAACAATAACAACTGCACAATGTCAAATATTGTGAATTGGATTTATCTGTAAGACAAATTCTTAATGTGTAAACATATCCTCAATCTCTGTAGACTAGAAAGAGACTAGAACCCAAATACATATATTGCTGAGTAGAATTGTCTAGAATTGATATAAATACTGCACAGCTTGGTTAAATCCGTTTGTTCCCGTTGTATCACACCATCTTGTGTAAGTGTTACACAAGGGAAAACACTGCACATGAGTAACAATGTCTAGTGCATCAGATTTTAACAAATAATTTCCTTAACGCTGCATTCAGTAGAAGTTGACTGGGAACTACGCGTTGGACGGAACAAAAACGGACATTTGTAAAAATCAAACGTCAAGTCAGTTGCATTTATTGTATAATAAATGCACTTTAATAAATAATCAGTTTAATCATTGGTGTAAAATCCAAAAATATTGTGTATATATATTACACATATCTACTCAAAACTTTCTAAATAATTGACTTAATTTTCAGATCAGAGAAAGTGACTTTTTCCTAACATACTAGTGTAACAACTACTAAAATACTGACTGACTTTGTAATCTATGGCTTATTATTATTACTAGAATAAGGCGGAATTGGCATACATTTTAATTATATTGTATTCTTGAGATCAATAGATTGATTCATATCAATTTATCAACATGATAAAAGATACATAATTAAAATCAGTCTTGCTAAAAGGCACTTGTCAACCTATTGAATTAAATTATGAAATAAAATTAATATTATAGTCCGGTCAAAATATCATATCATGGTCACTTGGTATTAATTTTTTAAATAATAAATTTCATGAACTACAATTTTTGTCTTAACTATTTATACTAAAATTAACGTTTCGCAGATAAATGCAAAAAAAACCCATATTGTGACTTTTTCCAGACGTGGGATGGGTGGGAACTAAGGATGTAAAGCTGTAAAATTACCAAGGTAAAATACGGTAAAAAACGATATTTTACGTAATATTTTAGTCACTTCGAAAATTGTTCAAAACGTCATAGGACTTTTATGTTACCCTTTTGTATCCGATAAAATTCAAGTGGTCAGGGGTGTGATGCAAAGACAAACTCGCGAGGTCTACAGCAGAATAATCAGTTCTCACAATCAACTATTAGATTTTTTAATAAGATTAAATATAAATAAGAAATTATATAGTGACAGTAAAAGTGTGCCTGGAGTGCCGACAGAAGTGAAAACTTGAACAAGGTGGTGACAGTAATGGAAATTTCGAAGAAGTTTTCACTTCAAAAACATAAAAAACAAATGTTCAAATACAAAAAAAAAACACAAACAAATTAAAATTTTGAATGTTAAAAGTCACCAGTAATTTTACCGTAATTTATATAAATGACCGTAAAATATCCGTAATTTACCGGGGTTTTCGGTAAAATTACGTAATTTTGCAACGCAACTAACATTCATACCAATTTTCAACTTTCAAATCTCTGTAATTTGAAATAAATTGACCGGACTATTGGTGTTAAAAATAAACATTACATTGTCTCTTCACCCGTCAAGAGAGCATTTTTGGTCAATTGTTTAACTATTGTTTTATTTTTATCGACAGGTGAAGGGTAGCACGTTATATAATGTTTGTCATATTACCTATATAAAAATCCTTAAAAATATGCTTTAAGGCCGAGAAAACGGTCCACGATGAAAGATATCGAAACATTTTTTTCAAAAACACGTAATAGTTCGACAAATTACAAATAATACTTTCATTAAACAATGTTCTATTCATAATATTCATTAGTAGTTCAGTTTTTATTTTATTTTAAATTACCACTGGACCGTATTCTCAGCCTTAGTGCAGCTGTCGATACGATAGCCAGCTTATCAATTTACTACTACTAACTATAATAATAATAGCAGGAGACTATTATACTAAAGATTGACTTCAAATTAAATGAAAAACAGCTCTCTCCTTCCATTTCGCTCAGCATCATAATGTTTAGCGACTACATACCTCATGTATGTTATTGGAATGGTGGGCGAGGTCTGCCCATATAATACTTGTTAGGATCATTAAAAGGCGGCATATGCGGAGCTGGCGGCATAGGAGCACCCAAAGGTGGCTTATTCATTGTCCCGCCGCCACCTTTGCTTGTGCTGGGTCCTGAAAAACACATTACAGTTATAAAAACAGTATAACTTTTAGAAATAGTCCTTGTTCATTTAGTACCAAAACAATTCTCAAGCGTTTTTCACTACTGTTGCATTGCACGTGTTTATTTAAGTCAAAATATGTAGTTAACCACAGTAGTTAACTATAATTACATTCATACATACGTGCTCAGCATTTTATACGTGTAAGTGACATATGCGTAATAAAACAAATCATGTCTACACTACATCACTATAGTATAATGAAATTAAAATAACAATCTATACAGAAGTATTCAGTCGCCCGGGCAATTTGTATGAAAATATTGTTTTTTCTTTTACTTATTTTTATTTCATTATAATATAATGATCTAGTATAGTCTGGTCTAGTTCGATTTATTACGCATATGTTCCTTGCACGTTGTATAGGCTATCAATCGCGAAAAATACAACTTTCTGGCGGTATAAAGGTTGGCGATTTAAAAATGCCTGAGATATATCAGGGCTTATTCCTGCTTCTTTCTTCCCTTATTCCAGTCTAGGTGGGGTCGTTAAAGCAAGTAAGTCGCTTCCATTTATCCCTTTTCTTCTTCATTTTGACCGTAAAATTTTTACGCTCCAAATACTTTTTTACCCATTTGCATTTGTATTTAGCAAAAAATAATTTAGCTTTAGTTTTTCAAAAGAAAAAGATAATGTTTTTTACCCATCATATTATAATAGTTATTCTCGCTGAATGGCGGCATAACCGGTGCAGGCTGTATAGGGGCACTACTGATAGGTTTCACCATCGATTCGCCGCCACCGTTGCTAGTGCTGGGACCTAAAAAACACATTGGACTTACGGAAATCAATTCATCACATTGAATATAAATAAATAAGGACAAATGATACAGGTCGAGACAGACTAAAAGTGAGTTTCCGAACTCACTTATTTTTAACCAACGTTAAGAAAGGAGGTTTTCCCCGATTACTCGAAGACGCCTAGACTCTAGCTTAGAGATGTACTCGAGTCTTTGAGTATTAATTTGATAGACTCGGCTCAATTTTACAAGACTCGGTGTACTAACAAAACTCACGAGTCTTGAGTCGAACCGAGCTCCAGTCCTTCCACGACAACTCGGGCGATAAAATAGAACTCGTGTTTCAAAAAGAGCTCGAGTTTTAAAAAGAAGCTCACTTCTCAAAAGGAACTCGAGTCTTAAAAAGAGGTCTTGAGCGTATCAAGGTTTAATTATTTAAAAATACATAAGTTCATGGTAATCCAATAGTTTAATTAAAGATTTAAGAGCATACCAGATTTTTTTGAAGATAACCTGGTTGTTCTGACAATTATTTAAGACCACCACTATAAAGGTATCATTAATTCAATAGACGATGCGACTCGACGATTAAACTTCAGTTTTTCTACCTATACGCCCGCCAACATGCTAAATGTGGCCTTTAGGCATGGCATTATTAGGCTCTGTGTACCTCAAGAGGGATAAAAACGTGACGCTATTTATTATGTGTGTACGGATCAATTTTTATTACTTGTTATTTTATTTACAACTTAAGAAAAAAACTCTTCTGGTTACTAATATATCCCACAAAAGTTTATTTCAGAGCGCTAATCAAGACCTGAGCGTCATGTTGCGCTCAAGAGTTTATCTTGGGGTCAGCTGTCAGCAATTTGTCAGCTGAGCCTAAAATTTAGGACTCAAAAGACTCGAGTTCTTTACATCTCTATACCTAGCTAGACCAAATCGAAAAATATTTTAATATTTTGGAAGGGGTATACCTACTTGTCCGGTGGTAAAATGTATAAGATACTGATTCAATAATACTTTTATCATATTCACTACTTAACCGTGTGGTTATCGGCAGAGTAGAACAGGACCACTCCAAGTCTTCCCGTGGATGTCGTAGAAGGCGACTTAGGAAACACAGGCTAAACAAAGCTTATAAACAATGAGACCTCTTCAACCCGTCTGGCCAGCGTGAAGACTCAAAGCCAAATCCTCTGACTGCTCTGGCCAAGTGTGGCTCTGGCACAGAAAACCGTAAGATTATACATACAGAACAGAATCTCCTATGGTATAGTAGTAGTATAGTAACAGTATTACATACAGAACGGAACTTTCTAAGGTACGCGCAATATGCGTCCCCGTTCCCCTTCCCCGCACCTCTCTCCTGTTCTCGCCTTGTCAAGGTCGTGTGCACGGCGGCACAAGAAAGGGGGAGAGGTGCGGGGACGAGGAACGTGGACGCATATTCCGCGTACCTTAGAAAGTTCCGTTCTGTATGTAATACTGTTACTGTCTTCTGTGGTACTACATAACCCGTTGTATTATGCCAGACAGAAAATTCAAAGCATATGTAAAGAAAGTACTTTGTGAGAAGGCTTATTATAGGACCGATGACTATCTTAAAGACAAAAAGGTCTGGCTTGAGCTTGGCGCGGGTCCCTCTTAAACGTTTGTATACTTAGACATGTCATAATTTAGGTACATTGGTACATACTAAATTTACAAATTGACATTATTTTAAATATCGTAATTCTTACAATTCAATTTAATTATATAAATATAACAAACAATGTAATCTCAGTCCATCCATATAACTAATTTTAAGTTTTTAGTTTGTTAGTTGACGTCTTTGGAGAAAACGTGCAGAGCAGTTTGTTGCCGCTTCTTCTGCACTTGCACCTAGGAAGCGGCGTAAACTTAGCTGTAAGTAATGATTTGACGTCAACATTTGTGCAAAACAAAACAAAGTGACTATTATTAAGAGATATTATAAATATCCTATGATAATAAAGATATTTTGAATTGAATTGAATTGAAATATGTCCTTATTTATTATCCTACTATCCGAAAATAATGTGGTTTTTTTTGTGTATAGGGAGTAAAAAATTGTGAATTATCTTTGACTTACCTGCAGGATATTGATAGGGGTTATGTTGATTATGCATCGGTCGGTAGGTCTGCATAAACTGAGGCGGCATGGGAGGTAATGGAGCGGGAGTAGAGACTACACTATTTGTGGGAAAGCTTTGCGGCGCCGATACTGGAGCAGGCGGAGCCTTGCTCTGTGGTTCCGATATGTTCACGTCGAGGTCTACATTTAACAGGCGCTCTAGGCCATGCGAAATATTCCCATTTGTGTTCGGACCGCCGTCCACGTCCTTCAAAATGTCTGTTAATTTCTTTAAGACACTATTATTATTTTTTTTTGCTGAAAGTTTAACAATAACGTCAGTACTCTATTCTTAATTTAATAGTAAACAAACACATACACGTACGTACAAACAAATTACTTACCAACAACTTCCGGTGTTTCTTTAATGTTATTGGTTATTAGTGCCCGTATCAATGGATTGTCCAAAGATATCTAAAAACGATCATAAATGTACATTCGGATTATTTACACTATGTATTATGTACCTCTATAATATATTCAATTTGCAATTACAAACTCAATTTATTATTATTAATGATATTTAGCATTTAAGCGGTTATCCCACTGCACCGCGCACCGTCGTAGAGCACGGTTTCTACATACTGACGCTTCCGCCCGGTGACGCATTTTCACTGGGTGTGAGTAGGCGTGTTTTCTATACAAACTGAGCTACTTGCATACAATGTTAAAATCTGCCGCGCGACGGTGCGCGGTGCAGTGGAATCACCGCCATAGTCCTTGTCCTTCAGGTTCATTTAGACAACTATGTCAAAACGTCATTTTCCCAGAAGGTCAACTTATAAAATTAACTTCCCAAAAAGACAACTGCCAAATTCGACAACTTCTTGAAACGACAACTTTCCAAAACGACTTTTCAAAATGTCAAATTCTCAAAACGACTACTTTCCAAAGAAATCACGGTATTTTTACATATACAGGTTCTAACAATAATACTGAAACTATTTTAAGGGTGGATTCAGTCCATGATTTTGACGAACTCCGTGGCGTAATGGTTAACCGCTTCACCGCTAATCCAGAGGTTCTGGGTTCGATGCCCAGCCAGGGCAAGTTGGAAAATGGCCTTTTTCAAATTGTCCTGGGTCTTGGGTGTTTATCTATATATGTATTTATCTTAAAATATAGTATCGTTAAGTTAGAATCCCATAACACAAGTTTAAAAACTTACTTTGGGGCTTGCTTAATCAGTGTGATTTGTCCCTATATATTTATTTATTTATGATACTGAACAACTTTCCCCAAGGAACGTATATCGAAATATGAAAAATATTTTTTTGCGTTTCTATTCATACAAGTTGACCGAATTGAATAAGAGAATGATAAAACTAAAATAAAATTTGATGTACATTACCATGCAAGCTTCCACCGAAAATTTGTTTGAACGAGATCTAGTAAGTAGTTTTTTTTAATACTTCATAAATCGTCAACCGCAATTTACCTTTCATTCAATCAACTCAAATGTATGTACAAACAAAACTTTCATGGAGTTCATAAACAAAAATGTTTTTTGCAACAACAATATGCCAACATTACTTTTTGGAGACTTCAACGAAGATTTTTTAAAAGACGTCATTCATACAGAAGGCTGGATACAGGACATTATTTATAATAGTTTATATTATATTTATAATAGTTTATATTTATAAGTAATTTGTTGTATTAAGTTTTTTTTTAGTTAGTTACTTAGTTTTATTTTAGTTTTGTTATTATTTATTATTAGTCTTGTACATATTAAAATTAAATAAATCTATATTATTGTAATGAATTATAATTAAATTATATATACCATATGATTGTTTTATGTGATTTCCCTGTTTGTTTAGCAACACTTACTTTTATAGCGGCGGCGTATATAATACTCTATTTTGCATCAAGTCAAATCAGATACTTTTTTCTTAACGTCAAAAATAAACATTTTCTATGGGATTTGTATGAAATATCGATTTATGACGTCATAGTTCCTTGAAGTCAAATAGCGCTCTTAATATCTGTTTTCTGCATTAATAAATCTAAATTCACGTTCAAAGTTGATGTGATCAAAGACAATTGGCATTATTTTGTGACGTTTTATTCTAACAGTACCAAATAATTCATTTTTGACCCACCATAATATCCAATTGTACAATATGAGGGTAGTTATGAAATAAAAAAATTATGATTGTCAATTAGTATGATATCGTGCAATACAAAGTGTGTTTGTTGTTGTGCTGTTTAATAATGGAGAAAACCGTAATACGATCGCAGAAAGGAAAAGATTGTGTGCTACGTTTTAGGTAGTTGTCTTTATGGGAAGTTTTCGATATGGAAAATAGACGTTTTAGGTAGTTGTCTTTATGGGAAGTTGTCGATATGGGTAATAGACATTTTAGGAAGTTGTTATGGGAAATAGGCATTATGGGACAGCTGTCCTTTTGCCACTGTTGACGCTTTGGCATAGTTATCCAAATGAACCTGAAGGGTCCTTGTATATTTTTAAGCGACGTCTCAATTCGAATATATGTTTTTTTTAAGTAAAAACTTCTTTAAGCGCGTGGGACATTTTTCGAACTTGCGACACTGTTACCATAACCGACACCTCACGTTATTGCTCAAGTTTTCACTCCTGTCGGCACTCCCGGAGTGCCACTGTTTTTTTATGTATAGAAATTCTTTTTGTTTAAAAGGGTATATATGCAAGTTGGTCGCATTGTCACCAGGTAAAGATCAGATGGTGGATCCTCAAAAAATCTATGTGAAGAAATCAAGCATTTGCAATCAGAAAGTGAGTTTTGGTCGAGTGGAACTGATAAAAACCGAAAATTGAAGTTGCTTTTTTGTGTTATAATTTTTTCATGAAGTTTTGCTGACAACTTACATCATTAGACACACTACTGGAAGCCTCCGCTTGCGGCGCGCCTATACAGCACACAGCAACCATATTTGTGATTTCCTTTTTCTTCTCCTCATATTTTAGTACACAAACTGCTTTCTCCGCAATTTTGTCTGAGAGCTTGGTTTCTAATAGAAGATTCCTGTATAATAAAAAATATGTGTCATAACTCAAAATTAAGGCATATACCTGTAGCAGACAATAATTACTGAAGCATTTAATACTGTTTACTCATGGTTAAACGTATTTGTTCATAAGACCGTATCAACATTATTTGATTTTTAAATTTGCGATTGCTTGCTTGTAGAGAATATATTTGCAATATTTCACCGACATGTTAAAAAAACATCTTGCGCTAAATTTGCATTGTATTTTGCTGAAACTTTACAAATAACAGGTCTTCCGGTGTTTTAGAAAGGTAGGATTAGATCTAAAAAAACGAAATTAATCTTTACGCCGAAACTTCATAAAAAATTAACTATTATTCGTGCTTAATACTTTTTCGCATTACAAATGAATGATATCCAGACGATATCATAATGTGCGTTGTCATATACCGATACCGAATATAAATACTGTGCCAATACATTTTTATATTTGCAATGAAAAACGATCACCTATACTAAAATATTTTATAATCAATGCAATGATACATATTCAACTATTTTAAAATGAGATTATTTTTACTGTTATGTTTTATTTTTCCATTTTCCTTCCGAAGTTTCCGTCGCCTGTCCTCCACATCAATAATAATATATGTAGGGATCTAACACGTAATCTGAACAGAACATGGAATTAGTGGTTTTTATTTTAATTAATAAGATGTAGTATCATTCATCAATCGCAAAAATTCTTTCACGAGTGTTATTTTAAAGAGATTTTAGCTTACAAACGCACTTTTTCGCACAGCATGACATTTTGTTTATAACTCAGCGCGTTGACTTTTGTGAGTTTGTAAATTGTTACAGTCATTTAAACATTGCAATAATTGAAGCTTCGATAAAATCAATCAAATATTGTTATAATAGAGCTCGAGCAAGATCTTTTACAGTACGAAGAATTCGCTAAAGTGTAAAAATATTTCGTTTCACACTTGCATCGCTTTGAACACAATCGCAGTCTACTTCGTTCTCTTCACGCGCACATTGTCATGAGCACTTATATGTAACTGTTAAACTTCATCGCAATAAAATCATTAGTAATTCTTCATGTTAAATTAACAGGAGTATTATTGCAATAAAGTACTAGTGTTGAAATATAGCTGTTCATGACTGTACACGTGACTTTCACCATGAAAATCGTCCGAAGAAAACTTCCTGATATCTAACCTGATCTCCCACCGGGGACAGTTATCGCAGCTCGAATCGCTATTTGCCTTCCTTTGCACTTTGCTAGGTCCGGCTGAGAACAAATCAATCAACATGCCAAGCAAAACATAACATTAGCTTTAAAACATTATATGCAGTAGAATAAAAAAAAATTGTGTTTGCGGTTTCCGTGCTACGGCTAACATCAGCTTACCTATCCGTAGATGCTTATTTACCAGACACTTTATGGGGGACTATTAATCACGAAGAAAGACTAAATAAAATACTTTATCTAGATGTTTAAGGTCGTGTCAACACCGTAATGCTTATATTAGGAAAATATGGATCTTGACACAACATCGCAGTCAAGCCTAGTGGAGGTTTAAGGGGGTTTTTTTTATAAATAAATATATATTGCTGTAAACTACTAAACTAGTAAAGTTATGCAACTTAGGCTTAAAATAGAAATAAAATACTGTAAAAGCTCGAAGAAGGCCAAAATCGTTAATATTTTTTTAAATAAATCTACACCGGAACAACAAAGGAGAAGCCTGTAAACCCTGTGTGAAATGGACCCATTAGAAAACAAAAATGTGTCACACTTAAGAAGATTCTACTAGTATCTTTTGTATTTGCAGAAAGATAATATACTATAGGAAGAAACAAATAAGGAAAAAGTAATTTGAAGATTTAGAAATGATTTACGAATGTACGGATTTTACAGTAACATATACATACAGATTACTACAGACTGGCAAACAATCCTAACAGACCATGCATAGTCCAGAAATATTGAACAGCTTATCCAAAAAAAAATGATAAAACGTTACTTTTATACAAAAACTCGATCAGGTGTTTACTCATTCTTTGGCAAGACTCCTTCCATTAGATATCAAGAAAAGAGCATACCGTTCAAGGATTATTTCGCTTTTCTGTACATGGTGTGAAAGAACAAAGGACAGGTGTTCAAATTGATTTGTCCTGTATGGGACTAAAATTGAGTTGAAGGGAGGGCTATTTGTTTTTATTATGCTAACGCTTTTGGAAGGTTTTTAAGGCGACGTGGGATCACAATTTGCAATACTGTGCGTGTTTTTGAAAAATCACTGTTATTAAACTACTACAGTTTATTCCTCAAAAAATTTACATAAAAATCTTAAGGATTTGTTACAGACACCCACAATAGCCAAAACACGATTGAGCATCTTTGGCTCGATAGAAATATTTGTTGAGAGCGAAGGAAGGGTCGGAGCCGTGCTCGACGGATATTTCGCAGTGTTTTATTTATTATTATTTTTTGTATTATATTCATAATTTTTTCTGTAGCCAAGGATAGATATTTAGATAATACATTTTTTGGTATAATTTTCATATAAAAAGGTGATTGTATAAAATAGTAAGACGTATAATAAAAGCAAATTTAGGCAAATTTAGAGGTATGTTTGTGAATTTTTTCAATCGAGCCAAAAATGCTCAATCGTGTTTTAGCTATTGTGGGTGTCTGTAGAATTTTTGGAGGAATAAACTGTAGTAGTTTAATAACAGTGATTTTTCAAAAACACGCACAGTTTTGCAAATTGTGAAACCACATCACATTAACGCTTTTTGAAAATCTACTCTAGAGTTAGACAAGTTTATAAAACTATTATTTGTTCCCGCTAAGTCACACCCTCCTATGTCATCCCGGAAAAATCCCGATGTGTCTAGAGTACTATTAATGCAAAAGATTTTTTAATTCATTCACAGTGAGACACGTTGAGAAAATACAATTGCAATGAGTACGCTGTTATCTATCTTTCTACATTTAGGAGCCAGGCTCTTGTCGTTGTATGGAAAGAGACGCACACAAGAACTTTGGACTGATTTGCTATTGCCTTTTCCAGTAGCACATCGGGGATTTTTTCTCCTAGTGTCACAGTGTGATATAAGAGTGTGTTTCAATGATAAGAAACGATTATGTTCTTTGGAAAGTCAATCGTTACTCAAAACTTATACAGGACGGAGTTTAATTACTTATTACAGACAGAATAAGAATAAATGAGTGTAAGCTAGATTACAGAAAGCACAAATGTATTGTTGTGTCTATTTATCTGACAGAAATTCTCGAAAATAATACTATATTAAATAAAATACAGCAATAACATTGTCAATGTACATATTTTAACAAAGCACATTACGCATTATTAGCTAAAATATTATTTTATAAATTAATACTATAACACCAGCTGACGTTGTATGTCTCTGTAGATAGCCGTCAACAAAGTATGACAGATACTAACATTGTCTCGCTCTTTGATGCTATGTAAAGCGAGATGGAGACAATTGATAACAGATAAACATTAACATTGATGTCTGGTGCGGGATCAGGTGTAATGTTATTAATAAAACTACAATCAAGCTAGCCTTTTTTTCTTTAAAGATTTGCAATATGTAGCACGGAAAGCGCTCACCGTTCTATTCACTTTTAAAAACTAATGCCCCGTAGCTATTTAAAACAGACTTTTCAGAATATAATGGCTTGAAAAATAATTGTAAAAATATTATTCTATCAAAACAATCTATAGATTATTTTCCAAAAAGTCAGTCATAATCAGCCACTTTATTATAGTATAATTATGATGAGCCCAAAAAACGACCACTAGGTGAAGATCCTCACACTTTTAAAATATTTGTACTAAAAAAGCTGCCAACTCAATAAATAAACATTTTTAAAACGAAAAATAATAAAAAGGCTCAGCATAATTATCATCTCAAATCAAAGACACAAATAAAATTTTCAGATGAATAAGCAATTTTGAAAAATAGAATGTGTGTAAATATATTTAATTATTAGCTTTTCATGTAGGTATAATGTAGGTATATGAAGAAAAAGTGTATTTTACATTACATTAAAGAAGGGCGATATAATTATACAGTATTAAATAAATAATAAGTAAGTACATACTTTTATTTTTAAGACATTTAGACAAAATATGATGCAGGTACAAACTTACATATATAAATAAGAATGAATGAAATAAAATATTTCGTTTATAAGTCAAATTATATTGTACCTATGAATATCATATACATACATAAACAATATACAATTGAAAATATTTTTTTTTCAAAATTGCATATTCTGTATATAACTTCTAACAAAATATAATGAAACTATTTTTAGGGTAAATTCGGTCCATGATACCGAACAACTTTCTCCAATAAACATGTCGAAATATGAAAAAAAAATAGCTTCCAATAGAAACTCGGATTAGCTAATTGTTAACTTGTATTTGAGGGCAAAAATTTTGTTTTCGTATTTCGTATGTTCCTTGGGAATAGTTGTTCAGTATATTTTGTTAGACCCTGTATATAACACAACAACTCTGAACAAAACTCAACAGATTTCAAAGTTTCTTTAACATTTAAATAAAAATGTGTAAACAGCAAAATCTCTTTTCAGAGCGCAATATTTTGTAATTAGCTCAATCTACGAAAATCAACTTTCATTATGAAAATTAAGCGAAATAATAATAACATATCGTCATAATTACCACAATAAGTTGTTTTAGAGTATTGAACTTACATACAAAAAATTACGCACGTATAAAAAAGTAGCATTTCAAACTTGTTGCTACATTTAATAAGATTGCATCTATTAGTGTCGTAGCTTCCTTTACGTTCTCATTTTCTCTTTGTCAAATTTATTCGCTTGCTGCTGTGCATGCTGAACATTATACTTTTTAACATTACACAATTTTTAAAGTATTTATATCGCCAAGCAAATTGCTATGATGACTATGGTGAGAGCAAGAAATGGGCAACCCCCTATGTACTGAATGTGTTTAACTGATTTATTCAAGAATGAGCTTATATTCAAGTACTTACCGTCACTGTCTGTATCTAGGTCAGTAATTGACCTCTTCACAGGATTTGTATTTACATTTGGAAACAGCGGTGGCGGTGGCTTACTAGTATCTAGACTGCAACACCAATGAATCAAGGTCAATGTTATCAACATTAGTTACGGTAAAATAGTTAAAATAAAAAATAAATTAAAAGTACTAACGGTTCAAACATTTGTGGATTTGAATTGTGGGATGCCGACGAAGTAGAGGGTTTGGGCGGAGAACCTGTGAAATAAAAAAAACCATTATAGAAATACATATTACACAATGGAAAGTTAAAATGTTATCTGGAGGAAAAATACCCATATGAAAATATTATTACGGAATCCCAGTCCTTAAATTTTTAACACTAAAATATCATCTTTAAAAAATTGCAAGGGAACCATTCAAAATACAAATATAATAAATTCTTTGTTTATTATAGTACTTCCGTTTATCTTTATACGAGTATATAACTGTTTTTAATATTTCTTAAATTTATAATTTTAGTATTTACAATGCAAAAATAAATTTTAAAGTTTATTTAAGCGAAGTACCTTCATGTGCTTCAGGCGCCCTCTTTACTCCATTCCTGACTTGTTGGAACAGTCGTGGTGGAGGTCTACTCGTGTCTATTATACTGTAGAAAATTTGTGAATTAAAGGCATTAGTGTGATAAACAACATTTGATTTAATAACATTTGTGATAATCATGATAAATGTTAATAAATCAAATTGAATAATACATTCCATTGGATACATTATGATAACAAAATTAAAAAAATATATATCAAAAATGCTGATTAATATTAAATTAAAATGTGAATCTAGCCATTAATGTCACTGAGATTTTCGAATAACTAACCCTTATAACTGTTAAAATGTCAGCATATATTTGGAATATATTTGTATAATATAAAAAAAAAATTACTTTTCTATTGTTGGGTTTGGGTATACTGCAGGCGGAGGAGGTCCTGTAAAATAAAAATAAAATATTGTTAGCTGTCTCAAAAGAAAGCAGTACACAGAACAAGCAAACTTTATAAGTAACTGGTAATATTCATTCATCCCTTTGGGCCGCTAGTACTAGCAAAGCCAAAAATTGTGTCCCATATATGGGTCGGTCGGCACAATCATGCCTTTTTACTTATATGCTTTTAATATCAAATGAAAACATAAATAAAACAATTTTTACTTAATCGAATGTATTATTTTTACATTTTTATGATATATTACAGTTATTGCAATAATTTTTATGCGGTATGGTAGGTAATTGAAAAGAAATTCTTTGAATTCGAAGCTCCAACCCAATCTCTTATCTTATCGGCTTACTCCTGATGAACTGCTTACATCTGTTATCCCCGTAATAAGGTATCATAGCCTCGTCGTTACTAGGTATGCATCTCTTCAACTGGTGCATTTTCCTGAAATACAGCATTCACAGCAGCAGGCAAAACAAAGGCCTCATTTTTGCGAATTTATCACTCTGGGTTTGAATCAGAGTACTGTCACTTGTCACAGCAGTGCAAACGGTTCATGACATCTAGAAATCTGTCACGCGATAATAATCAATTTACTAGAGAAAAATCACAATCTGATAAATTTTCCTAATACATTCATCTTTTTGGTACTCAAACATATCTACTATAAAGCAGTATTCCAACAAAGCATTTTATTTCCCTAACGGTAACTTCATATAAATTTATGATGGAATTATTGAACAATAGCTCAAAATAGTATACAGTTCCAAAGGTTGTAACTAGTAAACTCACGTGGTCTGTGTCTATTTGTCCGTTTATAAGTTGTATTTTGCATAGACCTAGGACGAATTATAGTATATTCCAGTACGGTATTATACTCTTCTCCAGAATCTTCGTCAGTAATTGCGATATTCGGTGGCTCAAATATAATCTCTAGGACCGGATCATTACCATTATCTAATTCATTCAAAATTGTATACAAAGATAATGGTTTCAATCTTAAATCAAAAAAGGATATTGTTATACAGAAACACCGATGTTGTGCCAACTGACTCATGTATGGGTTCTTGAAATATTCGGCAAAATAAAAGTAAAATAAATGAGAATTATTTTAATTTTCTTTGTAATTTATATATTGTTATTTCATATTTTATATTTTTGATAGTATATTTTAAAAAAAATAGCAATAAATCTTATATAATCTTACCTTTTTGAGGTCATGTTTTACAATTTCCAAAACAGAGTTTTCACTTGCAAAAAATAACCAGAAATTATAAAATTCACTATTATCTTATCAACACAGTTAACAGTCATTAACTAACGATTCTAAAAATATGTGTCAACTGTATTAATAAAATCATATAATGAGGGTAGAATTTTTTTTTCTCGTAACCCATGTATGGGTCGGTCGGTCTAACTGGGTTAAAATAACAGTCAAAACACAAAAAAATAATTTGGAATTTCCATACAAAAGTGTGCAGCCGCCCAGGCGATTTGTACTATGGGAATGTCGAATTTTTGTTTGGTTTCTTGACTGTTATTTTAATTTCATTATACTTTATTACGGGTACGGGTACGGGTGGCTCGATTTATTACGGGAATTTATTATGGCTACATCTAAAATACATTTAAAAAATTATACAAAATACTGTCAAACTTACCCGTTGAAAATATGTGTGGTGGCGGCGAGGGTTCTTTTGGAGGTGGCGGCGGAGGAGGTGGCGGCTGCAGGAACCAACGCGGCGCCGGTTGATACATTTGATTAATCATCATTTGCGCGGGCGGCATCTGATTGTCAATAGGGGGTGGCGGAGGCTTGTTTGTGAAAGTATCTTCGTATTTCCGTGACATGTTCACGGTAGCGGCGACCATTTGGTTGTGTCTTTTTACTAGGTCAGGTGGAAATTGACCTTCTTCTCTAAACAATTTTTCCTCTTCACGAGTTGCGTGTAAAAACGTACAATTTGGCCTTTTGCAACCTGTAGAATTCTGGTAGTCGTGACAAAATTGTAAAATATTTAACATAGTCTGTATGTCACATTCGTGTACAAATTTACAGTGAGTTTTGGTGCATTTGCCCCAAACATAGTCTCGGCAAACATTGTCCTTCGCTTTATTTTCTGTAGATTGTACGTTATTACAACTCAACGATGGCTGTCCGCCATTTTGTTTACTCTTTTCATTGTTTGGATTCATGAACTGTAAATGAATAAACGGCATTAGTTTGATATAACTAAGATATAAATTTTGATAAATCAGTTATATTAGCGTTAATTTAACCGAACTTTGCCGTTAGTTAAGTACAGACATGTCAAAAAACAAAAGATGTCACATACCGCCGCAGTTATCTCCGCCGAAACAACAGTCTTCCGTAACTTTAACACGTCACATAAATTTCATTACGTAAAATTCGTTATAGAAAAACATATAAATTATTTAACTTTATAAACCACCACGCAGCTGCACATCTATACAAAACTTAACATTCCCCGTGGCCCGCCATATCAAGAGCACATTTTCAAAGATTTTCTACTTCACATCCGAAGTGAACTGACTGGCTATGGCTAGATTAGATCTGATTAGATCACATTCACAGACTACACAGAATTCGCTCGAAACGCACACATTAGGTAGGTACCGGAAGTGCAGGAAACTGTATAGTGTTACCAGCGCCTTTCATGATGCCGCATTCAGACTACGCTATAGCTAGACGCTCACATCCGGAATTTACAGAATCTAAGGCTGGACGTCCACGTCAAGAATATTCAGATTCTAACTTTCAGAACAACCAAATTCAACGCTTGGCTGCAAATATACCCGACAGCAGCGGCGAGGCGCGGCGGCAGTGCGTGTGCTTTCATTGCATTTTAGTGCGGAATATTGCCAGTTTAGGGCTTTTTACCTTAGAATTTTGAATAAAATGCCGTAATGCCGTATGCCGTAGGACCACGGGCAAAAATAATTACCTATAATATAAATTTAAAGAAAATAGATATAGGACCAGTTGCGTGGAGTGTTGTCTTCCCGCCTGCCCCTGAAGACGAAGCTCGGGATCTATAAGAATGGAAGCAAATGTTCATATGAAGGGATAGACATGTTCTCGCGGATTATTATTCAAGGTCCAATAATCATAATGCGTAGAGATGATGTGGATCATACAAAAGTCCCATTCCTGAAAAACATGTCTAAAGGTCAGTTCAGACAGAGAGGAAGAGAAGCCGCCTGCGCTTTCAATGTAGTTTGCGTATATCCCCGCGTCGGCTCGCGTTGGCGCGCGTCTCCTCGCTTGGTCTCGAGCATTCTTTCGATGACGCACCGTCTTGAAGCGCATTTTTGCTCTCGGTGTGAATTGCGGCTAGAGGAAGCTCGAGCCCGCGCGAGCATTTTTCCTCTCTGTCTGAACTGACCCTAAGGCATATATTTTTGAATTTTGTGGTATAGAACAGACCCAATATCAAATAATTATCATATGTATATATAGAATTCCCAAGCATAATAATGATGCAATAAAATACAATAACGATATAAATAATACTATTAATGATACAATAAATATGATGACATGTAATAATTTGAAGGTCAATATTAATAAAACAAAATTTATTCGATTCTATACTTAATACACGCAGTAACACTAAGAAAAATCTAAACATTACTCACAAAAGAACATTGAAGAAACCTACCAAATTAAATTTTGACGTGACAACGTCTTAAATTAGGTTGCGGCTGGGAGTCACTTATGAAAAAGTGTAACGCTCGGTAACGTTACGATGAGTCACCGAACGAGAGAGAGGCCCGCCGAATGCCTTGCGTCTCTCTCGTTGAGACGTTGTCACGTAAAATCTTCGCCCGTAAAACCGACTTTACAGGCAACCATTTTTAGGAATTATTTTGGACAACACTTGCTCCTGGGATAAGCACATAGAAAGCGTGTGTATTAAAATAAATAGATTTTCTTATGCACTTAGGAGATTGACAAGGATAGTAGGTAGGAAAACCGGTATTCTTGCATATCATGGGTATGTAGCATCTCAACTCAGGTGTGGACTCCCGCTATAGGGAAATGCTACAGAACTAGAGATGGGCAAATGCCCGGGCATTTTGGGCACATTGGGAATATTCCCAATAGATGCCCGATAAATTCCTTCTCTTGGGCATTTATCTGGGAATTTATTTTTTTGTGTCGATATTATTTTTTTATTCTATTTTGACATTGAAAATAAACAATATTGTTAATAGAGCTAAAATTTATAGGTAGTTAAGTAATTTTCACGAAGTTACGTAAGTTTAAGATCCCTCATTTTTAAAAATCTTTGAAAAATATATGCTTTAGCCGTCAGTGTGGTAAAATTACCGTAAAGATTTAATTATATTTAATGTCTGATTGCTTAATTTATCATATACATTTTCCAGTAAAAAAAAATGGTTGCCTGTAAAGTCGGTTTTACGGGCGAAGATTTTACGTGACAACGGCGGCAGACCGATCATAGTTGAGTGGGAGAGAGACGCAAGGCATTCGGCGGGCCTCTCTCTCGTTCGGTGACTCATCGTAACGTTACCGAGCGTTACACTTTTTCATAAGTGACTCCCAGCCGCAACCTAATTTAAGACGTTGTCACGTCAAAAATGTGAACATCTCTACTTAGACAGCTTAAATTTGAACATAACAATAAGGAACTAAATAAAAATAAAAATTCTCCGAAAAAGCTCTGGAATTCCATTAATCAAATTACACATAAATCTTCCTCTAAAACGTTGCCAGGTGAACTCCTTCATACACAACCAAATGTAAAAGATTCAATTAACTATTGTAATAACCACTTCTCATCTACTGGAGCAAATCTTGCAAATACAATTTTAACAAGACTAAATAAAACACAGAAATCTCTAGCTACCGCAATCCCAAATCTAGATTCCCCCGTAAAGACATTTTTTATTGCCCCAACAGACGCTGATGAGGTTTTGAGCATGATTTATAACTTAGATTCGGGTAGTGCTGCTGGAACCGATGGCATAAATAACAGACTGATTAAAAGTATTGGGACAGTTATAGCCAAACCTCTTGCTTCTATCTTTAATTTAAGCATCTCCTCCGGTATATTTCCTAAGGACTGGACAACAGCTGTAGTTATACCCATTCACAAAGGTGGCCCTAAAGACGATCCCAGCAATTATCGCCCAATCTCGCTTCTCCCTGCATTTTCTAAACTTCTAGAGCGTATAATTAATAAAAGGCTAGTCAAATACCTTGAAGATAACAATCTTATTCATAGCCAACAGTTTGGTTTTCGTCGGGGCAAGTCCACTGAACAAGCTGTAACACTTCTGGTAGATACTATTGCTGATCATCTTGATAATGGTCGGAGTTGCATCGGTGGCTTTCTTGATTTAAAGAATGCTTTTGATACCGTATCGATTCCCATCCTTCTTAATAGACTAGAAGGTCTCGGGATTCGAGGTCTACCTTTGCGATGGTTTAGCAGCTATCTGTCATCAAGAAACCAATGTGTTAGAATCGATGGTAACATAAGCGACTCTAGTTCAGTTCATTTTGGAGTTCCTCAGGGGAGTATTTTAGGCCCTACCCTCTTTCTCGTATATATAAATGACATTATGTCCATATTAATAAAAAACTGCCAAGTAATTTGTTATGCCGATGACACTGCCTTAATATTTCACGGAAGGTCATGGCAGGAAGTTCAATATATGACAGAATTAGGATTACAGAAAATATCTGATTGGCTTGACCGTAATATCCTTACTCTGAATGCCTCTAAGACGCACTTTGTTTGCTTTCATAAAACAGCAGCATCTTGTCCACTTCCCAATATTAATATTAAAATTCATGCCCACAACTGCATAATCTCAGATAACAGTCCCAATGCAACCTGTGATTGCAAACATATTGCTAAAACTGAGTCTGTTACATATCTGGGAGTTGAAATAGATGAAAACCTCAGCTTTAATAAACACTTATTAACGACCACTGGTAGGGTTCGAAAATTAATCTACATTATGAGATTACTCCGGGAGGCTACAGATGGCCCTTTGCTAAAATCGGTGTACTTGGCCCTCTGCCAGTCTGTAATAAACTACTGCATACTTGCTTGGGGTGGAGCTGTCAAGTCAAATATGATTACTCTAGAAAGAGCACAAAGAGCCGTTTTAAAGGTATCCCTAAGAAAACCCCGACGGTATGACACTAAAAATTTGTACGAGGAAGCCTAGTACTTAGTGTGCGAAAAATATTTTTGATGCGGGTAATCATGTTCATGCATAAGTACGCTCCAAGATTACCTAACTACAATGCCCTTATCAAGAAAAGGATCTATAGTCTTCCCGTTCCTGCTGTCAACACATCCTTTGCACAACGATTCAGTAAATTCCTGTTCCCTTATGTGTATAATAGGGCTGTCAAAGCCTGTGACATAAAATTGTGCTCAGTTTTCGAAGCTAAAAAACGAATATTCAATTTGTTAATATCTTGGTCTTATGAAGATGCAGAAAATGTAATGTTAGTTATGTGATATAGTGCTGGTATTTCTGCTGTTCAGCTTAAATTGTAAGACACACTGGTTTTTTTTCTTTTTTAGTAGATTTAACTATTGTAATGCCGCATTAGCCGTGTAATAGTTGTGTATTTTAATATGAACTAATTGTTTGATTTTGATACCCACGATACAGGCCTAGCCTAGTGTGGGATCGCAGTGTTTACATTTTGCATGTTTCCTTTTATGATCAATAAAGATTATTATTATTATATTATTATTATTATTACCTGTCAAATTGTTTGTTTCCATTGACGGGTATAAATACCCGGCATGCTATTTTAGGGGAAATGTTATAACAAGTTGATGGGGTATCGAAAAACTTGTCAATACGAATATCTCCTGTTCCGGGGCCAACTCCCAAATCAGTTCCTAGTTTAGGCTCTTGGATGAGCAGTCAAAGAAGACTACTCTCGACTAATGTATGAGTGTGCTCATATGTTGACATCACATTTCATTTCTGTTTGCATATTTTAACATATAATTAGGTCTACAAACATTTGCCAGTAAAAAATTAACTAAGACCTGTCAATTCATATGTCTTCCGACGACGGGTAAATTGGTATAAATATTATGCCAGAGCATTACCTACCTATTTTTAGGAAATGTTATAACAAGTTGACAGCGAATCGAAGAACTCGTCAAAACGAATATATTTTGTTCCGTTTATATACTAGCGGTTTTATTCGGTTTTATCTCTTAATCATAAATGATGCTTGTGGCGTCAAAATCTGTCTGTGTTAAGTCCATACGAAATCTAAAATGTATAAGACTGTCAAAAAAATGTAATACATATATCGAGGGTACTCATTTGTTGATATCGCACTTGATGTCCGTTAGCTTATTTATACATATAATTACGTCTTTTCACACCTCCCAGCAAAGGAAAAGATAATAATTCAACGAAGCCTACTTTCAGTGTATGATTAGTAGGTATGAGTGCAACGTTTAAAGTTTATGAAAACATCATTGTTTTCATAAACTTTAACGTTTCACTAGTCGTATACCTGCATTTTAAGCATATCATAGCGTTTGTACATACTTTGTGACAAGTAATACCAAGTCATTATTCATATAATTTACGCAATATGTCGCACCACCTAAATTTATTTCTCTATGTACATAGATAACATCATCATCATCATTCAAGCGTATTCCTGGTTGCATTCTCAGTGGTAACGCTTCAAAGCCCAGGCTTCCGTCCGCTACCTACCTAGGTGATTTGACGAGGTTACTGGTTTTTTACAGAGAGTGACTGCTGTTTGACCTCTGCAACTCAAAGGGTATATCAATCCGAGGATAGGTTTAAACAAAAACTAGATGGCGTCCAGGACCCGCAGCTTTACGTGCCTTCCCAAGCACGGAATCATCATTCTTTTCGAATAATCAGGTGATTCAAGCCTGCAATATCCTACGTCCCTAAGGTGAACTGGTAGAAAATGCTTAGCATTAAGTGTTACCTTTTGTATTATAATCGTTTGATTATTGTGCAATAAATATTAAATAAATAAATAAACTTTTAACAAAGTACCTGTGCTAATTTTTTTATTTATAAAAACTTTATTGTTCCACAATAAATAAAAAATTGGTATAATTGGCGGACTTAACGCTAAAAGCTTCCTCTCCCAGTCAACCGTAAGGATAAACAGATACGAATCATGTTGCGGCTCAAAAACTAGATACAAAATAAAGTATTAAAATATGTGCATAATATATATGCCTACTTAACACTATATAATATACAATTAAATAAAATATACCTCATAGAATATACCTAAATACGTACATAAGACTATCTTTAATATCCTAAATACATATAACAAATAAATACATACAAACATGCAATATATATAACGTCTAACAAAATATACTGAAACTATTTTAAGGGTGAATTCAGTCTGTGATATTGAACAACTTTCCCTAAGTAACATAATATGTCGAAATATGAAAAATATTTTTTGGCTTTTTATACAGACTCGGATCAGCTGATCGGTCAGCTTGTATGGGAGGCCAAAAATTATTTTTCATATTTCGATATATGTTCCTTGGGGAAAGTTGTTCAGTATCATGGACTGAATCCACCCTTAAAATAGTTTCAGTATATTTTGTTAGTGTATAAATAATAAATGATGATGGTGAAAAATAAAGAATATAATAACATTAATCAAAAAGATAAGAGTGCACTCTTCTCTTAAAAGAAAAAAATATAGAAAGAGACCTATAGCTTGTAAAGTAAAAGAGCTTGTCATAAAATTTGTGCGATGAGGAGCAACAGAAAGGAGAAGATTATCAGTAGAACGAAGTTGCATGAGTATCAGAAAGAAATTAAAATTTACATTTAGGTGCTTAAAAGAATTGAAAAGAGAGTGCAAAGAATTCGCATTTGTCTGCATTCACGGATAGGGGCCATTTAAGCTTAGAACTTATATGATCATATTTGCGAAGGCAAAAAATGAAACGTGTACAATTATTAACGAGACAGTCAAGCTTCCCAGTGGGATTTGAACCCACGACCTCTAGATCACAAGGCCTTTGAACCTCTAATGCAGTTAATTCGCTATACGTATAGATAACCTTTCTACAAATTGTTTAATAAGGAGAAAATAAATAAATACAATTGAAATTAAACTACATTACTACAAACTAAACCTAATCTGATCTAGTGCGGCATGGTGTCAAGAACGTTTCTACTATATTTTAAAGCATAGACGCCCTTCAGAATACTAAAAAACGCCTTTTAGCTTTTATTTTTTTTCTGCCCTGTGATAGGCCATTTATTTGGACATTTATGGATTTATGCCCAAAATGCCAGGAATATTCCCAATATGCCCGTTTGGACATAAACACTTTGCCCATCTCTATACAGAACTTAATAGAGCATTTACGGCACAAAAACAATGCATACGTGCAATTTTTGGGGTCTCAACTATAATATAACAAGCTGTAGTCCCTAGTTCAAAACACTGAAGATATTGAGTCTCCCAAGTATGTATACATACGAAATGTGCGTATTTGTAAGATCAAACCCAGATTATTTGGAACCAGTAATGATTTGCCAAGTAGGTACAGTAAAAGAAATCCCAACAGATTAGTACATACCACAATGAAAACATGGTTGTATTTTTCTAACAGTTTTCCTATGGCTGTACGAATCTACAATGATCTGACTAATAAAATCAATTATCGGATTCAATTATCTGGGTGCTATTTGGGACGATATCACTAATATGGATATGACGATAATCCCGGGAATTGTCGGAAAAAATATTTAATATTATTAAAAAGGCGTGAAATACTGTTCATTTTATAAATCCGTTTATTAATGAATTCAGTGTTTGGATTTACACAGTAGAGACTTATATAGGGTCATGAGAGTGCAACAGAAAATAATGAAAACGCTCCAGATATGAAACCGATTTTATTTCCTTAATGAAAAATAACAATGGATACTTACTTTTAACAATACACAAATATTTTAGCGAAATTTTTCTAAACTATTTACATCCAACAAGTCTTACTTAATGGAAAAAAAATCTAAGTGAAAAATATTTTTCGTACAATTAAAATACAATTTTCTGGCTATATAAATTTTTTTATTGCATGAAATACGTGATAGTGTTTGCAAATTTCCCGGTATGGAAAGATATAATCGTAAACATGTCGAACTCGTTAGTAGGTAAGTATCAAATTAATTCTGCGGTGTGATCCTGAGTTGACCTGTATACAGATATATTGTTTCATTTGGAGTAATAGTAGATATATGTTACTCTGATTCTAGGAAGTGTCATAACTGTGATTTAGGATAGATTTAGGTGACTTTTTATTTAGTAGCATCCAAAGAAATTGTATACAAATCTAGAATGCCTACGAAGTGGCAAAGCTGTTCCCAAAAATTATACCTAAAGTTAAAGTCAAATAAAGTAGAAAGGGAGCGCTATAGCGCTCCCTTTCTACTTTATTGCACTGACAGTTTGCGGGAAAGCGACGCCTACAACTTTAGGTAAGTAGGTTTTTGGGAACGTTAAATACAAGCTTTACGAAAATATAAGCTTTATGTGCGTGGCATTAAATTTAATTTTCAATGTTGTTTTTTTGAGATTATTACTCGTAGTTATTCTAGATTGTATTACAAATTCTTAGATAGCATCAAACACGTCCTAGCGTCGCGTACGTATACAAAAAATGTGACCACTGCGTTTCAAAATAGGTAATGCTTTTAAGACGTCATTACAGAATTTATTTACCTCCAATATCTCTGTGAAAACCATTAAGATGAAATATCATAAATTTGCCAATGGCTATTGGCAAATTTATGATATTTCATGCGCAAAATACCTACTTAGTGACACGACTGTTTCAAAGATATGATGTAGACGATGTAGTAAGCGGTGTGAGTTGAAATCTACCTTATTGAAAAATAGCACTCCTTGTGCCAACGATCGTTTGCTCGATCTTGAATTTTCGCTCGAATCGATTGACCACTACGCCTAGTCACAAATATAGGCGTGTGCGTGTGCTGTGGCCTATGGCGCGGTTGGCCTTCTACCACAGAATACATAAGTTAAACTTCTACTACCACTACTACAGCTACCATGGCCACAGCCTTCTACACTCTTTCATGACATCTGTCAGTCAGGTAGGTGAGTGAGGGAGGCAGGCTGCCCGCAGGCGTCACAGCAACTTCACATGAGATAGTATGTCCTAAAGGACAGATAGGAAACGTGCCTTGTAAACGTCAGTTCATATAAGCTTGTGACATTAACTGAAACCTGCGACCCCCGCCCGCCCCGCAGCACTGAACCTTACCTCACGCTCTTTCCCTTCCTGATCTCTAATTTTGAGGTTATAAGGTATAATTATAAAGGAAATAAAACCAAAAACATTGACCATTAATATCTTTATTTATTTACAACATATATTTTTATTACAATACAATACAACACGTCCTTCATTCTTCTGTATATATCAATCCAATAAAATAGAGTACAAGCAAAGCTTTAAATAACAATAATACATTCACACTAACAATGTTACAACATTTCGCGTATAACTACACTACACCACAAAACAAACACCACTGAAATACAAATACAAACATTGCCAAGGATTTCAAAGATTTAATCATGAATTAAAATTGGACAAAAAAGTAATCCAGTCCAAACAAAACAGTGGAATCAAACCTTCAAAAACTGGGATACCCTTGGTGCAGGGATCTGTTAAAAATTTGGCTCAAAATCTTATCAGTGATATTGACTGCGCTCGATTCCTCGCAGTCTCTTCCAAGGAGTCCAGCCACTGGCTCCATGCTATTCTATCTTACAACATTGGTACATTGCTGGATAACAATAGTTTCCGTACCGCTATCGGACTTCGGCTGGGAGCATCTGTGTGCTCTCCACACCATTGCCCGTGCGGCAGCGATTTTGATCAGTTCGGGCGCCATGGCCTTTTCTGTCAACTCAGCGCTGGTAGGATTTCGCGACACGGCTCTCTGAATGACATCATCAGAAGGGCTCTTGCCACTATCAATGTCCCTAACACCCTCGAACCTCGAGGTGTTGCGCGTGATGATGGCAAGAGGCCTGATGGTATGTCTTTGATCCCCTGGGAACGTGGGAGAGCGCTGGTGTGGGACGCTACATGCGTTGACACACTAGCGCCTTCCCACCTCAGGGGATCACTCTCGAGAGCCGGATCGGCTGCTGAAGGTGCTGAGCTTGCCAAGCGACGCAAATATGTGTCCCTCAGTAAGGATTACATATTTGTGCCTTTTGGTGTGGAAACGTTTGGACCATGGGGCCCCAGCGCGAGGGCTTTCCTGAAACAGATAACACCGCGCCTGATCACCGCCGCTGGTGACAAGAGAGCTGGCTGCTTCTTATCTCAACGAATTAGCATAGCTATCCAGAGAGGAAAGGCAGCCAGCGTTCTTGGCACCATGCCGCACGGTCATAATCTTTCAGATTTTTAAATCAATAATTTAGATTAGGTTTAGTTTGTAGTTTAATCTCAATTGTATTTATTTTATTTTTTTCTTAATAATTTAAGTAACAAAAAAACATGGCCTATTTTTTAAAATGTTGTATTGCCCTGGATACGTATGGGTCCTGTAGGTAGAGCATAGAGCAGATCTTCTATTTATCATTTTATCTATCCAACTGAAAAAGAAGAGTTATGTTTTCTTTCATGCGTATGCCAGCATAATGTACGATACGATTTTTGATGACAAATTTTTCCAAATAATTACTTGTATGAAGATATTACGATATCCGGATATAAAATATTATATTAACTTTTTTCTGTTTCTGTGATTCTGTACCTGCATTGTATAATATTTCTCAGATGCTTATTATTAATATGCCTGCATTGCCAGTTTTTTTACAGTTTAATTTATTAACCATCATTAAAAAAAGAGACATTTTCGACCGCCTCCGTAGTCCAGTGGTCAAGGCGTTTGCCTTATGATCCGGAGGTCGTGGGTTTGCATCCCACAGGAAAGTTGTTTCCAGTCTGATTAGGATATTGCAGGCGTGAATCACCTCTCTTCTTCATCTAAGCGCGTTCTCTATTGTATCCTCATCTATGCTGCTTTGGAGCCCAGGGTTCGCTTTCCCACTTTTGACGTGACAACGTCTTACAATAAATTGGTTAGCCGGGTGACACTTCAAGAAACTGCGTTACGCTCCGCTCACGTTATGCGCTCACAATGAGAGCGAGTGAGAGGCACGCGTCCCTTCCACTCGGGCATGGTTAGCCCGCCTAAGAGCGAGAGAGACAGACATAAAAAGACTTGTCACGTAAAACTTTCGCCCGTATACCGACTTTACAGGCAACCAATTTTTTCTTTACCAAATATAACATGCATGTCAATGGTCTGGTCACCCAAGGATGCCAAAGACATAGTGAAGTGGAGAAGAAATAGCCGGAACAGTTCAAATGATTTGGCTATGGTTTTACGACCGGCGGCCGCCTGCCTGACGTTAACCCTCTTTGGGAAATGTGTTTGTGCGAAAAGTTTTGCAACCGGCCGCTGCCCGACTTTAACAAGTCCTTAGTCCTTTAGTCGCCTCTTACGACATCCACAGGAAGAAATGGAGTAGTTCTATTCTAACCCGGAACCACACGGGTACAGGCTTGAATCACCTGATTATCCGAAAAAAAAGGCGATTCCGTGCTTCGGAAGGCACGTAAAGCTGTGGGTCCCAAAAGCCATCTAGCGTTTGTTTAAACCTATCCTAGGATTGGTTGAGAGTGTTGAGACTTGTGTGTGTTTGTGGTCTACCCTTTGGGTCGCGGAGTTCAGACGGCAGTCGCTGTGTGTAAAAATCAGTAACCTTGTCAAATCAAGTTAAGTTTGCCTATTGTTCTGTACACTTTGTATTTGATGGACAATAAAGATTAAATAAAATAATAAAATAAATAAATCACAAAGGTTAGGTAGCGGACCCCGGGCACTGAAGCGTTACCTACCGCTGAGGATGTAACCGAGAATACGTTCAAATGATGAAGATTCAAAAATGAGACTCTAAATACAGCTAACTAAATTATTGAAATCTTCGACATTACGTTTTTTTTCAGGAAAGCAAAAATTCTATTTTTTTTTTATCATAGCAACATTTTAGCAAATAATTTATTAATATTGGCGATCAAAATTGAGTTAATGTCACATAGTAGTGACATTTGAGTAAGCATCTGTCAAATCTACGACGGTTTCTAACGCCTGCACTGCGTCGGCAGTGTCGGCACAGAGTAGCAGTGCGCTTAAACTACGAAGACCATAAATTTTGTATGGAGTTTGGCTCGCTTTTCATGGCGACCAAGATGGCGGCTATTACTATCTCATTCTCTCAGTCGAGTTTCTCTTTTGTTTTAAAAATAAAACTGTTCGTTTTGTTATGTTGTCGTTCGTGTTCGCCATCTTGTTTTCTATCCTAACACTGTGGGAAATTGAAAGGTTTATTTTTGCAATTAAATTCAGTAAATTAGTGATACAGTGGTGTTATTGTGTTAAACGACTTACATTATATTAAATGCCTCCACTAATAACTAAAACCTTTACAAATATGTGGTATTATAAACCAATCGAGTAGGTAACAAGAAAAGAATATTTATGGCAAAATTTCCTTTGGATGAAGCACGATAAGCAGGCAGTGAAAAAGTAATAATATTTATGTTTATGTTTGCATTTTTATGTCTTTCATCAAAATCGTAATTAAATAGTAATAAAAGTATTTTTCGTTTTATTTTTGAGTCCTCATATTTTATGTGTATAAATATGTAAAATATATATAATATATGAAAGACTAGGGAGGACCCATGCGTCATCCTGTAGTATCGATATCGATAGAAATATTGAATATATTTGTATCGATATCGATACAATCTAAATAAGTGTCAAGTTCGAACAAGTCACGTTTGACGTTTTGTGACTTAATTTTGGTATTGGTGAGACCGGCAAGTGGTGTTCATTTTTTTTTGTATGGAGTCCCGTCTCTTAAAACGTAGTGATTATATTCTCTTTGCAGAGCAGTACAGCACTATCAGTAGGATTAGATAAATCAAGCAAAGCAGCCGAGTTAGCTGTGTTTTATTCTCTATTTCAAGCCTTGTGTTCTACATAGATTTAATTATCTTATTTATAATCGCATCTGTGTGGAAATTTAAACTCAATAAAATGTCTCAGTGAGTATTAGTATTTGTATGTACCAGTGTTAAAAAAAATCTTATAACATAGGTACTTTTCCTTCACTTTGATGTTGTATTTTGGACATACATAACTTTCTACTTTTATTCGGATATTTATTTATTTTTTATTAAAATCCTTAGATATTTAAAGATTTTACGACTAACGAATAGTATAGTTGTAATGTAAATAACTATATGTACTATAACCTACAACTGCATGATACAATCTGCTTGTGATGTATTATATCATTATATTTGTCCCAAGGATATGTAACAATCTATTCTTTTATAGAAAAATAATCTGCAAATATTTACTTTGATGCTTTTTGTAAAATTAGGACCTATATGAGCTTATAAGCATGTAATAATAATATAGAAATATACCTACAATAATCTTATATAGGAACATATTATGGCACACACAGGTATCATGTCATGAATACACTCAAATGATAACATATTTTTTTTTATCTAACAGCTATTTTAAGGAAAACAATAAGTTTTATTATTTTATTGAATCATACTATGAGCTTTACAAGGTTAACTGAAGGTGACATGCTAAAGATTGCACTTTGGCTTTTGTTAAACTGACATTAGGTAGTTAGTATTTTTTTACAACCTTCAATAATGTACTTTAATTTTTATTTTCATTGATTTTATAAATACAAATATTAAATGACAAAAATGCAGCCAATAATGTACTTTAATTTTTATTTTCATTGATTTTAGTAAATACAAATATTAAATGACAAAAATGCAGCTGTTTTAAGTTTTTCATGGACTGGCATGTTACCTATATAGGTACCTATATAAACACTCCAAAAATCTGCACCCAGATCAGTTACCAGTTCTATGAAGCTGAATTAAGAAGCACAGATATACCTATATATTTTCTTTAAAAAAATTGGTTGTATACTAGTCAGTAAGTCTAAGATTGCAGGATTTTTATTATTATTAAAGTGAGACATTGTTCTTAGACTACATACCCCAATACCGTCTTCCCCATAAGGGCACACGAGGCCCGTGCCCACACCCCTATTCTCAGGGGGCCCCAAAGGACCGACAATTTCTCTGACACGTTTATTCTCAAAACATTTGTGACGGGCACATTACCTACACTCTTTTCACACATCAGCAATCTTATTAGAAGGTATTTACAAGGCATATACTACGCCATTACATTATATGAATGACTGCGCCTATTCCTACTGTACTAATTAATAATATTTCCGAACGCATCCTACTTAATTTATTAAGTACACCATCTAGCGATCACTCACGCAATCACTACGATTCTGAAGTCAAGGCCCCAAAAGGGCCCCAAATTCTTGTGTGCCCAAGGGCCCCAAATTCTTGTGTGCCCAAGGGCCCCAGCCTAGTTTATGACGGCCTTGTACATACCTCATACTGGTGTCAACTGATTGACTATTTTAAAATGACATGTGTTTAAATCGATATCTGTATATTCCCTTTTTTCGAACAAAATATTTGAAAATTTCACCAAAAATACTGAATTGTACACTAATTATGCACACTAAATAAATCTAATTTAGTATAATGTTTAACAAACGAAAAAAAATTTTTTTAATTACTAATTGCACAGCAAAATACTCAACTGAAAATATTAGTAAACAAACTGCAATTTATATTTGTGGTGTAGTAAAATGGATAGAACTTTCCTAGCATATGTTGGTGCAGTTCTAACATAACCTAACCTATAGGTTTGCTAACCTAGTAAATGTGATGTGCATTCAGTATTTATAATGAGATTGTTGATTTATTTGATGTAAAACAAGTATATAAATTATGAGAATAAATTGATTTGTGGATTATTTATTTGATGTGCAATAAATAATATCCCGATGTTCTAAGCTTAATATATTTTTATACAGACAAAAAGCTGACATTGCTCTCATTGGGCTGGCTGTCATGGGACAAAACCTTATCCTGAACATGGATGACCATGGTTTTGTGGTCTGTGCTTACAACAGAACTGTCTCAAAGGTATTTAAAAACTAAACTTTTATAAAACAACTTTTCTGCCAATCTGAAGGTTCTGGGTTCAATCCCCAGCCAAGGCAAATTGGAATATGGCCTTTTTCAAATTGTCCCGGGTCTTGGGTGTTTATTTGTTTATGTATTTATTATAAAATATAGTATCGTTTGGTTATTATCCTATAACACAAGTTTTAACTAACTTTGGGGCTAGCTCAATCAGTAAAATAAATAAATAGATAGATACTTGAATGTATTTTTGATGGGATTCTTTTTGCGCTCGATTTTTTTTTTTATTAAATAATTTTACGGCTCTGGATACAAGTCCTTTAGAGCCTATCTTTAACTTTGTTCTTTATTCCTAATCCTAACCTAACCAGTTACAATCAAAGGGTGGTGCAGGCCTTTGACTGCTTTAAGGGAGCTTCTGGCGACAAATCTGTACGAGTCCACTAGTTTTCATAGACGACTGAGTGGCGGACGGCGACGCCCTAAGACGCCCACACAGTCCGCAAAACAAATATCACTACAGCCGTATTATGACTGTTCACTTTAATTATTTTACACATTGTTCATGAGCATGAGCATTTATAACACCAAACAACACCAATTTCATATTATAAAGTCCACTAAAATCAATTTGCAAAATAATTTAAAGCAAACCCCAACCGAACCCCTTGACTTCCCGCCAAAAACTCCCTTTGCGCTCGATTATGCTTCTAATTTTTTTTTCCCCTTTCTTTGAGTACTGCAATGTAAAAAAATGCCTACTGACTATCCATAAGTTTTCTATACTGCAATAAAAAATAGGTTTGTTTTGTAAATTCATGATAATTAGTTCATCTATCATTTAAATACTATTTAACAGGTTGAACATTTCCTGCAAAATGAAGCAAAAGGAACAAAAATTATTGGTGCAAAATCTCTAGAAGATATGGTAAACAAACTCAAAAAGCCAAGGAAAGTTATGTTATTGGTTAAAGGTTAGTATTGCTTCACCATATATCAAAATCCCTTTGTGTTCCTAATGGGAGATGCTTCTGGGTACTCAGAGACAAAAACCTTTCTACTTCAGGTTATCATATATGACTATAACAGAATAGATAGTCATATATAAAAACCTGGAGTAAAAAGGTTTCTTTCTCTGTGCTAATAACCATGATAACCCAAAATGTTTAGTAAATGTAAAATATGCACCAATGAATTAAGTATAAAAAATTCCACAATGTTAAACCGAAACGAACTGTACTGCTCGTATTACATACATATGAGATAATAAATATATAGAGTGTCACAGTAAAAGCATTTTACAAGAAACCTTTTTTTAAATCGGTCATAATACTATAAAGGGTATATTTTCAGCTGGGTCAGCAGTAGATGAATTTGTGAAAAACCTCGTGCCGCTGCTGGAGAAGGGTGACATCATCATAGACGGCGGCAACTCACAGTACCTTGACACTCAGAGGTGGTGCAAGGAGCTCGAACCCACTGGCATCCACTATATTGGCATGGGTGTAAGTTTGAAGTTTGTATGAAACCTGATAGATCATATTTTCTGGAAATATAGCTGTATCGTTTTCATCATCATTAGGTCCTTTTTTTATAAATCTCCACTGCAGGAGCACGACCCTCTCTGTACGGTAGTCCTGTGGCTGCTCTGACCAAGTATGTATCTGGTAAGATACATACAGCCACAGGATCTGGCCTGCTCCACGCTGACCAGACGGGTTGGAGAGGTCTCACTGATGTTTATAAGCTTTGTTTAGCTTGTGTTTATAAGTCGCCTTCTACGACATTCACAAAAGAAAGACTGGGAGTGGTCCTATTCTACTCTGCCGGGAACCACCCATAACTATCGATAAAGTCACTTGGTTCATCAGTCCAGTAGATGACAATCGTCAATATAGTGGCTTAATGTTTCGAGATTCTTATTACTTCGGAAGGCACATTAAGCTGTATTTTCCCAGCTGTTATAACCTTTTGACAGTTTGAAAAATCAATGCAACACAAGAATTAAACAAAAGCCGTGCTTACTAATATGGAGTAGTATAAATTGACCTTGTGTTGCAGGTGAGCGGCGGAGAGGATGGCGCCCGCTATGGACCCTCCTTGATGCCCGGAGGTCACCCTGCGGCGTGGCCGCATGTCAAGCCTATATTCCAGGTAAGCTTATATTATATAATACTCTGTTCATTAGGGATAAAGACGTGATAGTATGTATAGTTAATTTTCTAAATTGGTGTGCATGCCGTCGGCGCGCCATAAAGGTAGCGTCTTTGTATAAGCCGATGCCGCCTTTGAAGCGCGCCGACAGCATGCCATCCAAATGAACAATGTGTATGTCTTACTTCCTAATATTATAAAATAGCCGTGTCCAGGCTTCGCACGGGTATGTTTCTTTACATACTTTTTAGAGCAATATATACACAGGTCATATAGATATTTCGTCGATCTGTCGACGACTGTCATCAATTCTATTTCCGAGAAGTGTTGAGTTCAAATCTTCCATTTTATAATATGTTCAGATGTGAGAGGATACAGTGCAGTGCCTGTATGTTCGAGTGAATGAGGATCGGGTCGCCTAGCGTCGTAATCTTGACTATGACCTCGACACCGTGCCCTTGCCGTTTAGCGATACGTCATACTCGTACTCGTATAGCGCTATCAATACGTAACACCTATGAAATTACAGGCTGACTGAACAAGACTTTATTTGAATTTTTCATATTTGAATATTATTTTATCTGTCGGAGCCCCTAGGCAATGCATGGCCAGATCAACTATGTTCAGGGGCCCTAAGTTTTACGCCTAAAATAATCAGGGGACAATGGCTCGCCAGGCACGGTTCCAGCCTTCAAAAAAGGTTGTGTTCAATACTCCTATTTGCGCAAATCATGGCAAATCATATTAAATTTATTAAGGTATTGCTGCCAGTCGTAAAAAATGTCTAGACTTATTTGCACCCCGCCCCCTCGAATAGACCGTGATCCACGGCTCTGGATCGCCAAAAAAATTATCTTGCCTCGCCTGGGCTGTTGGGCCCCTAATCTATGCCCTAGGGGCCCTAGGCAGTTGCCTACTCTATTGGTTAATCCGACCCTGGGAATAGTTCTATTGTTCTGAACAGGCGATGGGCTAGCACTAATCCTGATTCGTGTTGTCCATCTGAGGCCTACCAATCACTATCTTACTATGCTAGGCCTTTAGCTTTTGCAACTCATGGCTCTGACTAAAGACCCATGTACACAGTGCAAGTTTCGTGACTGTGCATACAATAATTTAATTGATTTGTATGATTTCGACTTTTTGTTTATTTGTTTAGACCATGCAAGTCGTCTATTGCTTCAATTTAATTGCATGCAACAGGAAAGTAACTTGCACTGAGCAAATGGGCCTTAAGGGTAAAGGATAAAGTAGACATCTCGAGCTTCTGCGTACTTCGGAAGCATTGAATGATGTGTGGAATAAGCCGTCGGAATCGTCAACACAAAAAACAAAAAACGGCCAGACGACCTTTTCACTCTACTTGCTATGCTCTTGAACACTCATTGTCTGTTTACGTAATCACGTGACCTTGAATGACTTTCATTATTTAATAAACTACCAGCCACGAATTGATAAGTAATTTAATTACCTTTGAGTCATGTATACGACTATGTATACTTAAATTGATCGTTATGTAATTATACTTAATAAAGTATATTTTTAATGTGGTGTTGGATTTCCAAGAGTATTCTTAATTAATACCTAGGTGTTTTTTTAAACTATGGCCGTGATAAACACGTATTCGACGTTCCCATGTTGTAACGGGCTACTTCGGAATCCTACACTGCGCGTGGCCCTTGGTATTGGTCTATAAAATCTAATTTTATAGACCAATTTATCTAATTTTAAAATTTTATGCTTTATTTATTTAAGCTAAACGTTGAGAACCACGTTTGAGAATATTTTATTTGTCTTTGACAAGGACTTCGGTTCTTATAAGATGGAACTGAAAGGTACTCGCAATAAAAGCTCGTAAAAAATACATTATTTAAAAATCTTGTATGGGATTACTCTTGACTTACTCTGACAATAGTTTGTGTGACTGCAGAGATCATTCAGTTCGTGGACCAAAGTGGTCCAATGTGATGTCCCAATTACCTCACTCCTTATATAGAGTCAGTTCTGGGAACAGCCAAGGGACCTTCCACGTATTACGGCAAGCAGAATTTTAACTTCGAACATCTCATATCCCTTTAACAGGTACTGTCACATTTGGCATGACCCCCCCATCTCACCATTACTGTGACGTAATATGGATGGCCCCCAAATAGGATAGTATTCAGGGTCAAAAATAAATTATTTTGTAATGTTAAGAGAATAAAACGTCACAAAATAATGTCACTTGCCATTTATCATATCCACTTTGAACGTGATTTTACAAGATACAAAAATACAAAATCATTTATTGACCGAAAAGACATTGACATATAATGACCTTAATAAACGACTCCCGCACTAGACAAAAGCCTGTATCGCGGGCAATCAGAACGAATTAGCATAATACTTTTTACAGTTTAGTACGAGCGGCGGGGAAAATTTAAGTTTAAAAACTATAATGGAACAGTAAAATCTACATTTAGCCATTAATATGAAATGGAAACATCAGCCACATAATAACTACTACTTAAGTTAGGGAGAGAGGGGAGAGGCATGGTGAATGTGTGTGTGTGTGTGCGTGTGCGTGAAGGTGGGTGGGTATGTGTGTGTGGTGGTTTTAGATTTATAATTGCCGATAAACTGATATTAAGAGCGCTATTTGACTCCAAGGAACTGACGTGACGCCGTGTGTTTTTTATAGAAATCGCATAGAAAATATTTGCTTTGCCGTTTAGAAATAAAGGAATCTTATTTGACTTGTTGGTAACTAGCGGATTATCGTCTAAAGTCTAAAATTTGATGTTATTGTAGGCTATAAGTGCGAAAGTGAATAACGAGCCGTGCTGCGACTGGGTGGGCGAGGACGGCGGCGGACACTTCGTGAAGATGGTGCACAACGGCATCGAGTACGGAGACATGCAGCTCATTTGCGAAGCCTACCATGTCATGAAGGACATCCTTGGTGAGTACGACTGCCACACACCATTCCAAGGCAGATTCTGTCTCACTATTAACCTCTCAAAGCTCAGCCAGATTTGCTAATTTGGAACTAGTAGTCATATTTATTTTAAAAAAGAAGTCAATAATCTGTAGTAGTAAAGTAAATTAAGTATATATTTTTTTAAACAGGCCTACACAAAGCAGGGAAGCAAATGGCTCACTGTTCAGACGATATTGTGAGATTGATGGGAAAATAGTGTATAAGAGTGGCACATGACCATAGAAAATAGATAAAAACCCTCGACAGAAAACCTAAACAGACAAGGGTTTCGATAAAAAAAACCGCATCGGTCTATTCGTTTAGGAGATATATACACACATACAGACATACAGACACGTAAAACTAATAACACCCCTCTTTTTTGTCGGGGATTGAAAAGAGAGGCTTGTGCCCAGCTTTGGGTTGCCGCTGGCTAAAAATTATAATGAATGATGACATTTGGGCTACATGTCGTTTTGTTCACAAACTACCTAAACGCGTTGACACTCACCCCGCGACCGGACGGCCCAAAGAACAATAATATATCCCACGAGCGGCAAACAGTGACCGTGACATGTCACCCGACGTAGTACACCTATCTGCGTCATCATTCTACGTCATTGTGACATCATGCATGACTATTTGGCAATTTCCTAGCGCGGTGAATGACGGTGACGCGTTTTATGGAAGTCTTTTTTAAAATACACAAATCGAATGACTTTCTTGGACTTTTTATTCAATGCTTGTGAAATAAACATATTTTATTTATATAAAATAAGTCTAAATAAAAATTACTAAATTAGTTAATAAATGGTTTAGTTTAGCAGGTATAGCCATATTAAGTATATCACGTACCATATACTCCTGTTGCCCAGTATTACTCGTATTAACAATTAATAATCCGGTTGTCTGCCATTTCTTATGTAAAAGGTTTCTTATGACAATTTCTTCCCAATTTTCTTTAATAGGTACTGGATATTAATTCCATTAATCCGCCGCCCGGTGTGGTTAACGGGGTCACAAAGTTTTTATCGACTGTCGCCATCTCGCTTACTTATAATAATAATAAGTGAGATGGTACTAGATAAACATTTCGTCGACAGCCTAGCTTATCTATTGTATTGAATTTATGGTCTGTAATGTTATGGAGAGCAATAAATGTTGAATTGAATTATCTATGATGCTACTCGTATGCTGCGAGGACAGAATTTAGGTCTGGTTTTTTGTGTTCATAGACTTTTTCTGTTTTAAGATATAAATAAAAAAGTCTATTTTTCCTGTCTGTACCATTATATCACAATAAATAAAGTGACCTTGTCTTTGTTGTCCTTGAAAGAGTCTTGTGACCCTGGGCTGTGTCTGCTTAGAGCCGCAAGACCGAAAAGACGTGGCTGTAAGTTTGTTTGAGCTGTGTTGTTCCCGGCAGAGTAGGATTGGATCACTCCAAGGTTTCCTGGGATGTCGTAGACGGGGACTCAGGAAACACAAGCTAAAGAAAACTTTTAAACATCAATGAGACCTTCTTCAACCCTGGTTTGGCCAGCGTGGAGAGTGTAGGCCAAATCCTCTGGCTACTCTGGCTACGTATGGCTCTGTTGTACAGAGAGGGTCGTGCGTGCTCCTGCAATGGAGACAAAAAAAGACCTGGATGATATAATGTATGTATATCACAATATTTGCTTTTTGTCTGCAGGCATGGAACAAAATGAGATGGCGCAAGTTTTCGAAGAATGGAACAAAGGGGAGCTGGACTCTTTCCTCATAGAAATTACTAGGGACATATTGAAATTCAAAGATTCCGACGGTAAGCATTGTATATCAGTTTCAGATAAAGGTATCTTATATATCTCAATTGCATCTCTAATAAGTGTCTTATCGTCTATCTAAATCTAAAACGCTTTGTCCGTCTCTTCAGATATGTGAATTGTTATTTTTTTGCGAAACTTGCGTTAATATTTAGCTATGCGAAGTCGTATAATAGACTTTTGATCATGTATCCGGCACACAGATATTAGTTATCACATATATGTGATAACTAATATCGATTATATTTCCTTTTTTTTAGAAATATAAGTAGATATGTTATGTATAGCAAGCTTGATATTTTTTTGTTGAACATTGCTTTGTATCTGACTAAACCTACTGTTTACTGCATCTACCAGTCTCTTTCAAATGTGTTCATTTTGAAGTGCTGACCTGCTCGCGTTTTAAATATAACTAAAGAGAGATGGACAACGAAATTGGTTACAGGAGACATGTTTTGGTATTTTCATGCGAATTCGGTTGCTTACCCATATATGCATCGCCGCACCCAAACTTGGTAACTGCATGTATTACTGCACCAATATTTTGGCATCTTAGGGTCAATTCACATCAGGCGGAAAAATGCGTGAGCACTTTTCAAGTGGTAATTAATATTATAGTATGCAACATTAAAATGTATAATATTTTAACGTTGCATACTATTTTCAGCTTTGTCTGAATGGAATAAGGTTGATTTTGTTGTTTATTTTGAAAATGCTCGAACACTTTTCCGCCTGATGTTTGACCCTTATTCAACATGTTAGCGATTAATAAATGTGTAATAAGAATTCGTTATATGAAGTAAAAGAAGTTGATGTAAATGAAAATTAATTTCATAGGCAAGTACCTGTTGCCCAAGATCCGTGACACCGCCGGGCAGAAGGGCACTGGCAAGTGGACGGGCATTGCAGCCTTAGAGTACGGCGTGCCGGTCACGCTAATCGGCGAAGCTGTGTTCGCGAGATGTCTCTCAGCTCTTAAAGGTTAGTATTTATTTATTTATTTATTTATTACCACTTTATTTTTACACAGTTAACAATCCGCTAGTTGCCAACATGTCAATCAATACAAATAATTTCTATGGGATTTCTATGACAAACGCAAAGCGTGGAATCATAGTTTCTTGGAGTCAATTAGGGCTCTTATCAGTTTTTCGGCATTAATAAATCTAAAATCACGTTCAAAATGGATATGATGAATGACAAGTGACATTATTTTGTGACGTTTTATTCTCGTATCATTACAAAATGAAATTTATTTTTTACCCTTATTGGGTAGTTGACTGTGTTTGATGTTGTACACAATATTTTTTACGAAACAACAACAGAGAATTGGTTAATAAATGAAGCTGTAATTAACATTTCAAATTATGAAGAAATGTGGGAGTAATCTGTCAAGATCGTAGCAAGTGGAGGTCCATAGTCTCTGCCTACCCCTGTGGGAAACAGGCGTGATAGTATGTATGTATCGTGACGTCACATTTTTATACGTGCATCCTTTTTCCTGTTACTTGACAGTTTCCCTTTCCACCAGATTTTAATGGTTATACTTATTTTTGAGCGGGTGGGTTTAAAAATAATCTTTTTGTTTTCGGTATCCAGATTATTTTACTTTTTAATATGAATAATAAGAAAGTTAAGTAAATTAATACGCTAAAAGTTTTTCGTGTGAGTAAGTGGAAAACTCTTATGTCATATTTTACAAGCTGACTAAAAGCACCTGGCATTGCTTGACCAATACCTTTTAATGATGATAGTCGAGACAGTTTAACGTGCTTTTCGAAGCAGTAAGGTGCTCGAGATATGCTACTTGGCACCCATTTAATTGGAGGCCACGATAGAGGTTGCTTAACATGCGTAAGCGCTGTGTCACTCCCCGTTTAGGTATCGAAAATATACTTACATTATTACTATGCGCGCAGCGGCCCCTCGGAGTGGTAAATTCAGTTTTACAAATCGTTTGTCCAGAGTAATAAGAATAAAATTGGCTTGCAATGGATGTCTAGTTATTCAAACGTAAAGGTGCTGAGTTCTGACGTAAGCTAAATTAACCATATCGCTAACCACATTGATTAGATATTTCTGAATTTCTTTGCTGAGTGAGACTTCTGTACGTGAGTACTGGTTCTTATTTTGTGGTAATACATACTCCGAGTATACTCTTATCCGAGTATACGAATGACTCAGCTGTAAAAATGTAAATCAAAGACTAAATTTTTACTTTCTTTTATTTTCGTTTAAGTTTTACAACGACACTGATAAAGTAGTATTTCTACAATTGGTTAATAGGGTAAAAACTAAAGTTGTCAATTTAAAAAGTTTTGCAAGTAAAAAAGTTTTCTCCGTCTTCCTATGTCCCTTTCTTTTATCATTACCAGTGTGTATTTATTAACAGATGAACGTGTCAAGGCAAGCCAGAGTCTGCCTGGCTCCAACATCAAGTTCTCGGGCAACAAGGCAGAGTTCTTAGAACACCTGCGCAAGGCTCTGTTCGCCAGCAAACTGATATCTTACGCTCAGGGCTTCATGCTGCTGCGTGAGGCTGCTAAGGTAATTATATTCAAAACTTGCAAATAAGAACATAGTGAGTGAGCGGTCGAGACAGAGTCAGCTCGCATTTCCAAGGATGAATCCAGTAATGCGATAAGATGCCGACCAGAAGCCCATAATATACATCGTGTTAATTTAATAACGCAAAACCTCTCAGATGGTACCTCAGCCCATGAAACTGAACAACTTTTGTTCAACAACTTTCACGAAACCCAAAAAAATAAAATTATTTGTTTTCCATACAAATTGACTCGATCAGTTTTCACTTCAATAAATATAAAAAAAAATATATTTTATTTCCCATTACGACTGGCCAAAAATAATAACAAAAACAATTAGCCCGTTTAAGTTAATTTTTGACATTGTGCGCTTTTGACTATGTGCGCTTTTGACATTGTGCGCCTTGACATTCTGCGCTTTTGACGATATGCGCTTTTGACTTTCTGCTCTTTTGACAATTTGTGATTGTTTGTCATTTTGCGCTTTTGACGATATGCTCCTAAACGGATGATTAATTTGTATGAAAATTCAAATATTTTTTTTACTTTCGTAAAAGTTGTTGAACAAAAGTTGTTCAGTTTCATGGGCTGAGGTACCATCTGAGAGGTTTTGCGTTATTTAATTAACACGATGTATAAGGTCTAACAAATACATTGCAGTTGATATTTTAAGTACACATTTAGTCCATGATACTAAACCTTTTCCCCCAAGGAACGACGGAAATTGACAAGAAAAATATTATTTGGCCTCTCGTACTAGTTGACTTATCAGCTAGCTACCTCCATCATCATCCTCACGTATTCCCGGTTACATCGTCAGTGGTTACGCTTCAGAGCCCGGGGTTACTGGTTTTTACTGTACTAACACCTACTTTAATCACGGTAGTGAGAGTTGGGTATGGCAGAGAAAGCATAAAAGCAGAATAAATGCAGTTGAAATGCGAGCGCTGAGGAGTATGTGTGGTGTTACCTTGAAAGGCCGAATAAGAAATGATGTTATAAGGGATCTGTGTGGAGTGAAAGAGTACGTAGTGACAAAAGAAGAACAAGTGATGTTAAGATGGTTTGGGCATTTAGAAAGGATGGATGAAAATAGATTAACAAAAAATATTTATAAGGTAAGTGTGAAAGGAAGAGCGGGACAGGGTCGACCTCGGCAAACGTTCTGCGATCGGATTGCAGACGTTCTGAAAAAGGGAGAGGTAAGAAGTACACGTAACCGAAGGGCATGTATGAAGAGGTTGATGAGTGTAAATGAAGCGAAAGAGGTCTGTCAGGATCGTAGCAAGTGGAGGTCCATAGTCTCCTGCCTACCCCTGTGGAAAACAGGCGTGATAGTATGTATGTATGTATTTTTCATGTTTCTTTACATGTGTGTTCCTTGGGAAAACTTGTTCAGCATCACGGAGAGAAATGTCCCTTATAAAATAGTTTTAGCATCTTTACTTGGCAGATCTTTATACCTACTTAAGTTTTATAAAATAATAATGTGCTATACAGGATTACTGGTATAAAGTGGACCTACATCCGTTGCGAGGTGTCGGGTGTAGCAAAACAATTCGTTTTCACCCCCTATTGCCCTAACCAGTGCCGGGTTTAGCTCTACCAGCGCCCCGGGCGAGATTCCTCCCTCCCCCCCTAAACTGCAATTCAGATTCTGACAGGCTTCAATCTTATAGGATTTATTTCTGCCGACGGGGGGGAGGGGTGCAAGTACGATATAGGATTCTACAAATTTGCCGCCCCATTGTAAAAGAAGGGAGGGCGGAGGGGTGCATACAAATAAGAGTCTAGGAGTTGCTGCCATTAACCAGCCGCTATTTATATATTTATTATTACCTGTGTCCCCCCTTGCCCAAAAACGCCCCCTGTCGCCCCTTTGTATCTGGCGCCCTGGGCGGTCGCCCAACCGCGCCCTACCCTAACGCCGCTACTGGCCCTAACAAAAAGTTGATAGGTTTAGGCTTGAAACTACGTCAAGCGGACGCCCCGGACGGGTTCAGTCCGTCTCTGTCACAAACCCTACGTGCGATAAAGATAGCTATAACCGTCGCGGGTCACGTGTCTATGTCGCATTTTAGACAGAGACGGACTGAACTCGTCAGAAGCGTCCGCTTGAGTTATTCGAATTTTTTGTTTTTTTGTGTTGTGTAGGCCAACAAGTGGAACCTAAACTACGGCAGCATCGCGCTGATGTGGCGCGGCGGCTGCATCATCAGGAGCGTCTTCCTCGGCAACATCAAGGTAATTCTTCCAACCTCTTCAATTTTTATGCTCCACTGACATACAGAAAGGCGAAATAATATTTTAAAACTGTAGAAGTTTTTAGTCCTCTTTTTCTAAAGATTAATCTAAATACTAACGAGCCTTATCTAACGACCGAGTTAGATAATGACGTGAAAAATGCCTGGTTTCTCACCGCCGTTTTCATAAAAATCTTCACTCCTTAAATGCTGCCGATTTAACGAGCGTTGGTTTTCCTGTCAAATTCATCAAAAGTCTGCACTCCTTAAATTAGTAGATTACTCGCTACATGACCAATTATTTATGAAGGCTAATTTTTATAAATACGGCAGTAAATTAAAATAATTGTTGATTCGTAGTAGAAACAGCTTATCAGCCCAAAACAAATAAAAAAAATAAAAAATAAAATACATTTATTTCAGGTAACTATTTGACCCATAATACAATTTAAATAATTAAAATGTCAGTCGCTCGAAAATTAATACAATAAAATACACAAAACACACATACAATTTTAAATGTCAAGAAAAAAAAAAAAAAAAAAAATTAACAATTATTAGGTACTTTAAAATGATTTAGAATTGCCTCTTAAATGGGCAGCACGGTATGTGTTTGTCACTGCAGTGTCTCAAGTAAGGACAATTCTCTCTCTCAGCTATCGCCGCCAGGACAGTATTGGAGCTGGCCCGCACCCTGCGCACCAGGGACGCGGCGCGCTTGCGCATAGAAGCATGAAAACAGTCAGTATGCGCGTCTGCAAACATGCCTGATGCGCTACAGACAAAAAAAATGTGTTCATTCCCTTCAATAATTATATCGGCTTTCTATATTTTCTTATTTTGTAGGGAATTATAAAAATAAACGAAAATCATACAAACATATACGACGTGTTAATGAACTAACGCAAAGCCTCTCAGATGGTACCTCAGCACATGAAACTGAACAACTTTTGTTCTACATCATTCCCAAAATGCCAAAAATAAAATTCGGATTTTCATACAAATTGACTCGATCAGCTGATCAGTTTGTATGAAAATTCAATTTTTCCTTGGACAAATTGACTCAAACAGCTGATCAGGTTGTATGAAAATTCAATTTATGTTTTGGGTTTCGTGAAAGTTGTAAAACAAAAGTTGTTCAATTTCATGGGCTGAGGTACCATTTGAGAGGTTTTGCGTTAGTTCATTAAGGTGAAGGTATAGGCAAATGGCCTTGGAGTGGCGCCCTCATTTGAAATAAACTACCGTTGGAAAGTATTTACATTAGTCCGTCTAGCTTTAAAACTTGCCGTGGCCACTTTTGGCGGAGGCAAGTTTTAAAGCTAGACGGACTAATGTAAATACTTTCCAACGGTAGTTCATAAAATAATTTAAAGGGCTATCTAGTGCATGACGAAGAGCAATATGGAAATTATCTCCATATTTACGAGTTAACAATTTAATTAATTCACACTTCAAGGCCATTTGCCTATATCTTCACCTTAAAACGTTGTATAGAGAAAAGAAAATAGTTCTGTCTACTTCTCCCGCGCAGCTCTTCCCTGCGCGTCTTACCTAACCCTTATATTGTGAATGTAGGAATCTTTCTAGCAACCTAAACAATATTAAAACAAACGTGTGAAAGTTGCGATCCTTAGCTCTGTCTACCCCGTGTGAGATAAAAGCGTGAATGCTTATCTGTGTCACTATCAATATCATACTTCTGTCCACTCGAAGTCAATGTGAATTACGTAACGCATGCTATCAGAAAGTAAGGTAATTCACGCGGCGGTCACCGCGTGACCTGTTTGGCCTCCGCGGTCGTGACTGTGGGTGACTTTGTGATACTATAAGTGTCGGTGATAACAGGTTGTCTCCTTAATATCTCGAGATTGTATCAAAGACTAGCATACTTTGTAGATTTAAAAGTAATAGTTCGTGCTCCTGTAGTGAGACTAAAAAAGAGCTGATGATGATGATTATCTAAAAGACAACGTAGTTGTATATAAGGTGGTCATACAACCTGAGTAAGCTTGCAAGTAAACGTTGGATGGAGCAATCTTGAAAACCCTTTAGCCTTCCCAAAAAAGTTAATTTTTTATTTGCCCGGTCGTAGATTACAGCAGACTAGAAATGATTATTATGTTATATTCAACCAAGAAGCAGTGTGGTTGCCGGTAGATTATGTTTTATACAACCAACAAGTCGTGTGGTTCCCGGTAGAGTAGAATAGGACCACTCCAAGTCTTCCCGTGGATGTTGTAAAAGGCGATTTAGGAAACACAAGCTAAACAAAGCTTATAAACACCAATGAGGCATCTCCAGCCCGTCTGGCCAGCGTGGAGAGTGTAGGCCAAATCCTCTGACTGCTCTGGCTAATATATGGCTCTGGTAGTACAGAGAGGGTCGTACTCCTGCAATGGAGACTAAAAAAGAGACTAAAAAAGATGTGATGATGATGTGACTTAATTATAAAAATTGTCATTCTAGGACGCATTCACCAAGAACCCTCAGCTGTCGAATCTGCTCCTGGACCCGTTCTTCAGTTCCCGCATCAGCACGGCCCAGGCCTCGCTGCGACAGGTGGTGGCCCAGGCCGCTTTAACAGGGGTACCGTCGCCCGCGTTCTCATCTGCTCTAGCCTTCTATGATGGCTACCGCGCTGACGTGCTGCCCGCTAACCTTCTGCAGGTTAGTAGTATTAGTTCATCATTCTAGAAGTAACTGGCTTAAATTCTAGTTTATGAGATTAGATAAAGTAGTGTATGACACTGCACATAACTCGAACAAAAGTTGTTCAGTTTCATGGACTGAGGTACCATCTGAGGGGTTTTGCGTTAGTTTACGTTCACGTTGTATTATACATTCGAATTATGTAGCTCCTCCTTTTTTGAACTCGCTTAAAAATATAACTTTTTTTATAAATTTCAGGCTCAAAGGGACTACTTCGGCGCGCACACGTACGAGCTGATGGCCAAGCCCGGCAACTTCGTGCACACCAACTGGACTGGCCACGGCGGCAACGTATCTGCCTCCACCTATAACAACTAATTTGTAACACTTAGGCCTACTGTCCACGGAAACCGCACGTCATGCGCACGCTATCGTCAATAGGAGATATTACTGCAATGTTCTGCCGCCAGAGTGCAACATTAGTGCTAGTGCCGCCATCTACGCCGAGTTCGGCGTAATATGTCCTATTGATGATTGCTTGCATCTTGCTTGCATTTTACGTAGAAACAATCATTTTGCGTCCACGGAGCGGCAAAGTCGCGTCCGTCTCTTGTCTTGCGTTCGTCATGCGGTGCGCGCGGCAGGTGGATGCGTGAATGATTGTTTCTACGTAAAATGCAAGCAATCGTCAATAGAGATGATGGCTGGGTCAGAAAAGTATTATTCTAATTAGTCCCGTTAGTTAGACTATTCAAAAATAATGTACCCACATTTTCAGTTTTTAAAAAAAGTAAAAATTCACAAAGATACAGAGTATCTAAGTTCCAGAGAGGGGGCTTGTGACGTCACCGCTGTGTAAAAATCGTACGAATCCGTGACGTCATATGAAATTTAAATGCGCTGTATCTTCGTCATTTATTGTTTCTTAGAAAGAATAAAACATAATATGTGTGCAATAATTTTTAATATTCTAACCGATGGGCCAAAAATATTTTTTGAGTCATCATGCCCATTGGCGATAGCGTGCGCATGACGTGCGGTCTACGTGGACAGTAGGCCTTATTGTCCAGCCATGCAAAACCAGACGCACTAGGCGAATGTACGGAGGAAGCGTTCGTATGTTAGTTCTGACTTATCTCACGTGTCACAAATGAAAAGACAAAGACATCTTATATTTGCTCTTCGGAACGAAAAATTACTCTTCGTCGCAAGAAGTTGCGCAGGTTTGGCGATACCTTTAGCCTCGAGATCCACTAAGAGCCTGTCTCACCATACTTGTGTCACGTGTTATAAGTATTGATAGAACATATTATATAAACTCACCTGGTTCACCTGTTGTGAACATTATATAAACTGTTTGATACTGAAGCCTAAGATTCAATTCACATCAGGCCGGAAAATGCTTGAGCACCTTTATGTGGTAATTAAATCTTCTTTTTCGTCTAAGCGCGTTCCCGGTTGCATCCTTAGCTGTGCTGCTTCGGAGCCCGGGTTGCGCTTTCTCGCGTTTTCTTCTTCAAATATAACATGCATGTCAATGGTCACCCAAGGATGCCAAAGACCTTGCAATGGAGAAGAAATTGCTGGAACAGTTTAAATGATTTAGCTATAGTTTTACGACCGGCCGCTTGCTTGACGTCAACCCTCCTTGGGAATGTATTTGTGCGAAAAGTTTTACAACCGGCCGCCGCCCGACGTTAACCCTCCTTGGGAATGCAATTGTAGCACGAGATGTTTGTGATTAGTCCTTTGGTCGCCTCTTACGACATCCACAGGAAGAGATGGAGTGGTCCTATTAAAACCGGAACCACACGGGTGATTGGTAATTAAATATAAACCCTTTTTTAATCAGTCAAAGCTAAAAAATAGTATTTAGCTTTGACGGCTTCAGTATCAAAAAGTTTATATATGCCCCGTCCGCATCTTGATAAGTATGGTATATTTGTAATATTTCGGGATTTGATTTTATAATCATCTTAAAATTTCCATACTTGTGGCCAGATTTTAATATTGTTGACATTTTTTAGAGTACTTACAATAAAATAAGAATCATGTGATACATTTCCGAACAGATTTAAATGAATGTACATTCCTATGTAATGCTTTTATGTTGTGTTACTTATTTTTAAGTGGTTAATTGACATTCCCATTTTTGTTGTAAGCGATCCTCGGTGGTTGGAAATTTTTCTAATTAAAAAAAATATTTATGTATATGTATTAACGTAAGAATATTATATGTCGCTGTATTGATATTGTGACAAAAAGGGTGCTTCCTATTTTTCGATCTTTTTATAACTGTAATAAATATTTTTGAAATATTATATTGCCTTTCATTTTAAAATAATTAAATAAGATAATTTTTATCTTATTGAAAACCTTGAGAAAACGATCAACAAAATTTTAAACTAAGGTACAAATTATCTAAAGCCATATTTTATAAATATTGAGATCTGTCATTTTTACACGTTGAAATAGAATACTTATTTCTACTCGGGTATTTAACTTTTCCAGATGAAAAATTAAGAGTTGATAGCCCCGCCAGGTCTGCAGTTCTGAGTTGAAGTATTATAGGAGAAGTATTAGTTGTCAGCTTGCCTCGACCACCTGTAATGTACGATTGTGGAGAAAATAAAGAAATTTTGAATTTTTACCTACCCAAAAATTATTACCAGCTTTCGGACCAAATAGGCATAAGGGTTGCATAGAAGTAGGTAGGTACTTTTTGAAATAGGCAAAGGGGTTAAAAAGGTGCCTTGAACTAGAGCATGCTATAGATGAGTGAGGCGCCATTTACTTAAAAAAAGTATTATTATATTTTTGTTTGGTAGTATTCGTCTTTTTACAATGACATTGACAGTCATTTCATATTGATATTTGCCATTGTGTTGCAGTTCTTCCTCAGTTCTTCACTCTTTACAATAAAGAAATACTACTTGCGTTTTAGGAAATTAAATTTAAGTTTGCTATAGTAATAAGAAATTGCTTGCTTCAATCATGAATACTATCATGGCTTTTAAATTACATATGTAATTAAAAACAGCAATAATATGCACCTTAGTCAAGAGATTCAACATGGTCTATGGAGAAATTTTAGCCGTAATTGTGCTTTTGATGTGGGCTCCGTGCCTCAAGAAGAGTTTTTGTAGCACTCCAGGCCCAGTGTACGCTAAAGATAGAGGGAATCGGGTCTACCAGATACTGGCCTCGGGCAAATGCTGCACATCACAAACCAAACGCAAATAACTTGATACTTGTGACAAATCAGCCAATCAAAACTTCAACTTTTATGATATGCCGTATCGTATACATCGTCGTAGTATCTCTTGAAATTCTATCTGGCTGTCCAAGCATAAGAATATACTACTTATGAAGATCTGATAGGGCCATGGTGTTCCTCGTATTCGCCAAGAGCATACACTCTCGCCTCCCTGGCTATCCTCAAAACTAGGAACTAGTGACGTTTTTTTAGTACGTAAATGGTTAAGAGAAAGTTGTGCTGTGATGGACGTTTTTATATTTCGTGAAAATTGTTGACGTGATTTTGTCTAGATTGAGCAGGCGACATGTAATAAATCGTTTACTAGTGGCAAGAGACTTTTAGTTTGCGCCCCTAAAACGTCCTATTTTGTCCCTCGTTGCATATTTTTAGGCAGGTATCTAAGCTGATTGTCAACAGATACTGCCTTCGGGCAAATGTTGCATATTAAACAAAACGCCAATAACTTGATAGCTCAGCTTGGTAGTGACAAATCAGTCAATCAAAACTTGAACTTTGATTTAAACTATCATCAACATATGTCGTATACGTCGTATAGGTATCTCTTGAAATTCTTACTTTTATCGTCGATTAAATATTTACTTTAGTTATATTTGATCGATGCTTCTATTAAGAGTGTTCTGATGTCAAAATGTCCAGCGCTAAGAAGGCTGAAGACAAGTCTGAAGCATACTCCACCGACAAAAACAATGGCGTAGCTTAAACGGGCCCGTATAATGTATCATAATTTTTTACGCACGCACAATTTAACTGCGACGGAGCTTGAACCCATAAAGGTTTTTTTTTTAGTCACTATATAAATAGAAACGCACGCATTTAAGGCCATACATGAATTTTCAGTGCTGCCCAGATCTGGACCATTTGAAATAAACCATTTCAAAGGAAACGGAGATATCATTTAAAATTTTTCTTTGTGAAGCCTTTTGCGGAAAACGACCTCTTTTGGCAAAAATGCGTAGAAAAGCTTAACGTTCTCACTTTAAACTGTAAACAATAGTTCATAAAATAGTTTGAAGGGTTATCTAGAGAAAATTTAAAATGATATCTCGGATATCTCCTTTTAAAATTTTAAATGATTTCCTTTAAAATGATTTTCAAATGGGGACAGCACTGGAACCCGAAAAATTCATGTATAGCCTTCCTACATTTATACAACTACATGTATACATGTAATATATATTTTTATTAAGGCTATATGTACTAAAGTTTTGATATATATTGTTGATAAAATTTTTACCAATTTTTGCAAGTTCTTGCAAGTTTGGGGCCCTTCATAGCCCTTGGGCCTCGTTTCTCCTAGCCTCTGTAACTGATTGCGCACCACGTACGAAATAATTAGCAGAAAACTGAATAAGTCACTCCCTCCTTAGCGTGTTTGGTCTAAATGAAAATTGTTAGTTTTGTTTGCATCATCAATGGTCCTGGCAAATGGTGCAAATGAGACAGCAGCAAGGTCAAAATTTGATGACGACAGGGTGATTGGAAACAGGAATGCTTCTAAAAAGCAGAATAAGTCATTTGCCTAAAGAGGCGCCCTGTATATTGCCGTCACATTGTAGAGTCAAGGTATCGGAAATCATAGCAGATTGGTAATGGTTCTCCATCTAAGGTAACTGCAGAGAAACTGGATGGACCCCTAAAACCTACATATAGCTGTTGGGTCCTGCATATAGCTGTTTGGTCCTGCTTAGATATATTAAAACCAAAGCTCACCAATCTTTGCGTCCAGTGCCGGTTTTAGCTCTACCAGCGCCCCGGGCGAGATTTTAAAAACGCCCCCTGTCGCCCCTTTGTATCTGGCGCCCTGGGCGGTCGCCCAACCGCGCCCTACCCTAACGCCGCTACTGTCTGCGTCTATCTAGCCAGTCTGCTCTAAACCTCAAGCCATCAAGCAGACATTCCTAAAAAAGAAGAGGTAGATGTACCCGTCTCTTCTTATCAGTGTGTTAATATAGCTAATGTCAGATTTTACGATCCAGCTTTCGTAGCTTAATGACTATCATCTTGTGATTCTTCTTCTTCTTCTTATTTAAGAGCTTAGTGGCTCTTGTCGGTGGAGTATGCGCCAAACTTCTCGGTTCTCTGCCTTACTTTTTAGTGCTTGATATGACATGACCCCTGCTTTTTCTTTCAGTTGGTCTACATAGCTCTTTCTTGGTCGTCCTGGACCTCTTCTACCTTTTATCTTTCCTTCTAGTATGTTTTTAAATAAGGAGTCATGTCGTATTAAGTGACCAATCATTTTCCCTCTCCTATTTTCTATTTCGCCCAGCAGTCTTCTTTTCTCTCCTACTATTTCTAATACATCTAGTGATAACCTGCACTAGTGTGTGTAATAATGACTGATTACACACACTAGTGCAGGTTTCGTCACGATGTTTTTTACCGTGTGGTTAGGATATTGCAGGCTTGAATCACCTGATTATCCGAAAAGAAAGATTTTGGAAAGATGGTCGCGATGGAACGCTACCTAGCGTTTGTAAAACTTATCCTAGGATTGTCTGGCCTACCCTTTGGGTTGCGAAGGTCAGACGGCAGTCGCTCTGTGCAAAAATCAGTAAACTTCGTCAAATCACCTAGGTTAGGTAGCAGACCCTGGGCTCTGAAGCGTTACCGCTGAGGATGCAACCGGGAATACGCTCGAATTACGATGATGATGAGTAGGTATAAAAAAAGTAGTTTTGTGAAAATTATCCTTATTTTTTATCCCAGTGTCCACCACCCCAGTAAATGCAACGTTGCGCCGATAAGCATGGCAGTCGCGTACGAGCGCAATAAAATCGCATCGACAAATCGCGGGACCGCCGTTATTTATATAAACAAATTTAATATTTTATATCTATTTAAGGACTGTATGCACAGAGCCACGTGGTCGGATTTGGCTCTGAAATATGCAAAATTTTCCCGCTAGGGGGATAAAAATATCAAGATGAGGTTACATAGAGTTAATAATGTGTAAACGGGACAATAGATGTAGGTAATCATAAATTGTAACGTAGAAGCTTACTTGTTTCTTTTCGTCAAGACTTCCAGTCTGCGATACTTATTAGAATTTTCAAATCAATCAAATCATAGAATTATTTTGTTTGAATTATTATTTCAGAATTAAGGCCTTGGCAGACGTCATTATAATGTACTTAACATTTTAGTAGACAGGCTATCAGTAGAAAAAGGCTAAAGTCGAAAATACAGTAGTGTGCGTGAATGCAAGACGTTTATTTAAAAAGCGAGTTTAAATATATGTGAAATTCATATAGCACTTTATAAAAAATCCAAGTTATAGTTATTCGAATCTTGCGTAAAATTTATTACTTTTTCAATTTATTAGTCGATCTCCGTGGCGATTCCTTAACACCAGCCCCAGCCAGGGCAAGATAGAAAATGGTCTTTTTCAAATTGTCCTGGGTCTTGGGTGTTTATCTATGTATGTATTTAAAATATAGTATCATTGAGTTAGTATCCCATAATACAAGTTTAAAACTTACTTTGGGGCTAGCTTAATTAGTGTGATTTGTCTTTACATTACCATACATATATTACATAAATATTACATTTTGCCAAATCTTGTGTGTAAGAGATCAAAAATAATTTTTGTATTTCGTTTGTTCCTTGGTGAAAGTTGTTCAGTATCATGGACTGAATTCAGAACTAAAGTTAGGCAGTTGTTAGTTACATAAAACAAGTAGGTACTGTCTACGGAACCCTACACTGCACGTGGCCCGTCACGGCACGTGGCCGGTTTATTTTGGTTAAGTTGAAATTTTAGGAAACCATAGACAAATTTATGATATTTCTGTGTAAATCAATATTACTTATCGCTGACATGACGTTCTCAAAAATACAATCAAATAGTATTTTACGCGAGCGGTGACTTGGAAAACTACACGTTTTGTGTTCCACTGACAGAAAATGTACACATTTGAATTTTCTTTGTGAAACAATACGTTTAGCGACCATCTGCAATCGTAACACCTTTCACTTCTATTCACCTTATTATGTAAGTACGGAGGGTAAAAAAGGATTGCACGTTGAACAGATCAACAGTCTAGGCGTAGCAGCTGTACGTGCTCAATCAATGACTTGACTGTTTGATTTTGTACAATATTTTTAACGAATCAACAAAGAGCACTAAAAAGAAATCTTTTCCTGAAAACAGCTAAAAAAATTGGTTGATTAATGAAGCAGTAATTAGCATTATTGCACCCTTTTATTGTTTATCTTTTAATAGGTTTTCCTGTAATCTATACGTAAAGAACTATTAACTGTATATTTTTCAAAAGATTGGGTTCAGTGGTTTCGGAGATAAGTGTATTTTTATTATTTATTTTCAAAAATAACTTCAAAAACACCAACTTAAAAAATATAGAAAAATTTATTTAATATTATCATAAAATGCTCTTTCATTTGATATTTTACGCGATATAGTTCCCAAAACCCTTTTTTTAATGTCTCATTTATCTCCCATAAAGTAGCCCCATTTTTTATTTATTTATTCATTTACCTACATTTTACTTCCGTCTTTGGGTCACAAATTTACATTATGTGCACCACATTTCAACTGAATCGGTCCAGTAGTTTAGTAGGGGGGGTTAAATTTTCGCCCATTTTCTTAAATAACTTAAAAATACCGATCTAAGAAATAATAAAAAATAAATATATTTAAAATTGTCATAAAAAGTTCTTTCATTTGATATGTCACACGATTTTGTTATCAAAACTTTTTTTTAATGTCTTATTTACCCACAATAAGTGGCCCCCTTTTTTAAATTCCATTTATTTACATTATACGTCTATCTTTAGGTCACTAAGTTACATAAGTGTAGGTACTAAATCTCAACTAAATCATTCTAATAGTTTCGTAGCAAATTGGCTTTGACTTACGGACAGACAGACAAGCGAAACCCTAAAAACAGTAAAAACACCGAAAAAATCGGTTCCTATACAAATTTCCCGGGCGGCTGCACACTTTTGTATAAAAATGCAGATTTTTGTTTTGTTTTTTGAGTGTTGTTTTAATATCATTATACTATACTAGCAGTCCACCCCGGCTTCGCCCTTGGTACACACAAAGCCTATGTCACTCGGGGATAGTGTACCTTTCCAACAGTGAAAGTTTTTTTTAAATCGGTCCAGTAGTTTCGGAGCCATGTAGTGCAAACAAACAACCAAATCTTTTCTCTTTATAATATTAGTGTAGATAAATAGCCTACTATAGCCTGCCTGCCAAGCCAAGTATAGATCTAGTATAGCCTGTGGTTCGATATATTACGCATAATGTCAATTCGTATTTTGATATACATTCATGGGGAAAAGTTGTTCAAAATTTCAGACTGAATCACCCCTCAAAATAATTGTAAAACCCTAATTAAACAGCACCTTTTATTACAAAAACAGTTAATATGATTCCGCGACCCGAGAAAGTTCCAATCCAATTTTCACCCTAATCGCCAATTAAAAAATATAGGTAATAAATCAAACCAAATTATTTTTTTTTCATTGACTTAATTTTCAATAAATTTAAAAAAAAAAAAATGTGCGATGCCGTATCTGCGATAGCATTACATCTTTACTTGAACGTCAACAAAATGTCAAAACTGTACCATAGTGTAGCAAAAGTATGACATAATTTGGCAGTTTGTACATAGTTTTTTATTGAAATATTTTAGACTGTAATGCAATTTTACGTAATTTGAAAATGGATTTTTTTGAAAAATTCGACACGGCCTCCTTCCTGAACGCCCGGCGGGCAACTGAATTTGTATGGAAGAATCATGGCCGCCATTTCAGAGATTTCTGTCAAAAACGTTGCAAAACATCCAATTTTTAAAATTATTTTTTTTATTATTGCGTGATTGCATTGTAAGCAAATATTAAGAATAATGTATCAAAATAGCCTTTATTTTTAAAAAAAATTTTATCTTACTTTTTCTGAATGAAAATTAAAAAAATACGATTTTCGTCTACTGGCTAGTCTATTCACCTATAACTAGGTATGTAATTTTCTTAGTGGTCTTTTCTACTTAAGCCATAACTATTGCCCGCGCAAAGTGCGTTTGCATGTTTTTGGGTAAATTCAATGCTCGTTATTAGGAAAACTACAAAATATTAAAAAAAATCCTTTTTTTCGTCTACTGTCCCAACTCTTCCTCTATCTATGTGTATACATTATTTGACTTAAATCAAACGCTTTCTGTACAAACTTGTTGCCCGCGCAAACCCAGTTTACATGGTGCCGACCCTTAAGAACCACTTACCGACTAAGTAATTATTGTTAAAACACTTGTCTATTGGGATTAATAATATTCCCATTTGAGCTACTGTTACGTCGAACGTACTGAACTAGGCACAGTTGTCCTACTGGTAGGACAAACTTGGTACGCCCTCTTTTATAACTTTATCTTGCCAGTTGAGTATAAATAGGACATGGACTTTACTCTTTTTTTAAAGTTGTATTTTTCGCGCTATTGAAAGGGCTAAGGCTAAGCTCGGTGTTTTTCTACGTGATCTAATTAGGAAAATTAGGAAATTCGTAGCAGAACAAAAGTCACAGACATAGACCAGCGGATTAGCTCGTTGAAGTGGCAGTGGGCGGGACACATAGCGTGACGAACCCATGGCCGATCGAGCAAAATGGTTCTCGAATGGCGACCACACACTGGCGAGCGAAGCGTAGGACACCCATCCACAAGGCACAAGGTGGTCAGACGACCAGTCATTTCCAGCGACCTTGGTCAGGTGAACAAGGTCGCTTGAAAGCACTGGATGCAGGCCGCTCTAGATCGTTTATTTTGGAAATCCTAGTAAGTGGCTTATGTCCAGCAGTCGACGTTATGCAGTTGAAATGATGATGATGAAAAGCTAGTTTGGTATCCCGCTTTTCAGCAAAGCTAGGCCTTCACTTTTTCTTTCCACGCACCTTACCTAACCTATACCGGTCAATGCGCCAGTCTTACAAGTAACTAATAGAAATAATTCCCAAATAGGTACAATTAGGCATTTATCGCTAGGTATACGGAGACCGTGATATGATGAGTACTTGTCATATGGTTCCCGGTATCTCCTTGTTCTTCTAACGGTGAGATGTAAGGTAGCTCTGTGCAAAGACTTTAAATCATCTAACTACTACGATCACTAACCCTCTGCCCAACGTGCTGATTATGGGCAATTGCTCCCTTTCTGTCCTTCGTTGAAGAGGCCTTTATTCTAGCAATAGACTGATATAGGCTGTAAATAATCTAAGTATTCGGATTCTTTTACTTTATCAGAATCTTGCTAGGAGGAACAATGGCGGATGGCGTAAGGCATGTAAGTCGGTGACACCGGAACGTTAACCGGAGTGTTGGGCGTCCGGTAGCTAATAGATTAACTATCTCAAAACTTACCTAGGTAAGTAAACATACCTGGAAGAAACTACGCGACAAGCCCGCTCTAGAATAGAGGTGGCTTGGAGAGGACGTCACCATAAGTCCTTGCCATGTTGCCATTAGGGATCGGCTCCCTTTATCATCTTGCGCCAGTCTTTCTTATTAGGTTAGGTACCTATTTATGTGCTATCATTTTAGAGATTACACCCATCGTCTTAATGACTTTATGGTAATGCGCCAAAGCCATAAGCCACCTCACGTCCTCACTCTTTTCGGAAAAAAATTGTATACTTATGTCACTTATGTCGTTCTATTCTGCTGTCACAGGTTTCAAGCTATATTTTCAGTATACAAGTATCGTTGTTAGAAATATTTTTAATATAATATATTTAATATAATAAATAATATTTTTCAGCCCTACATAAAGAATGAAAGAAAAACTTTATTCGGCAAGCAATTTACAGAATATACCTTCCATAACTAGACTATACCTAATGAATTCCGAAAAGGCGACCAGCTCAGCTTCGTGCTGTGGTGTAGGGACCTCAGCGCTGATTTTCAGCTGGTACCAAAAATAGAGTTAAGATGGTTAAAAAACAATAAGTTGATAAATCAAATATCATAATAACTTCGACAATACTCTTACAAAATACAGTACTTGCACAGAATTTTACCGGAACTAGTCATTAAAGTTTTCAAATTATCTATGAACTTGAAAACTAAAATTAAATTATTACTAAGTAAATGAAATTATACTATGTACTAATATGAGGTATAATTAAGAAGGGATTATAAGTTAAGTTTAAAAGGGAAATTGACAATGTTTATTTATATTCTTAGTCTTTTAGATTATGTTTCAGCAGCAGTTTGATCTACTTATACGTGCTCGACTCAATGGAATTGATTTGTTAGGGGAAAAATCCAACTAGGTTGCACAGTTTGGCATTCCTTAGAGCAAGGTTACAACCTTGGTTACACGCTCAGTTTGGCATCAATTCAGTCTATCAGTCTGGATTGACTTAACTGACGCCAGAATGATGGATGATTTTCACGGTTACACGGTCAATCTAGACTTACAGCAAACTGATAAAAAGTACGTGTACAGCAAAAAGCTATAATGTACCTTATGTACCTTAAGTGTACGGTGTGTCGTAATGTGCGTTGACTGACGCGAGTGTGATACGAGCGGGTTACGCGATCAGTCCCCCATCAGTCTTTCATCATTCAAAACAGACTGACAAAATTATAATTTTTATCAGTCCGAACCATCAGTCTGTCATCCCGTGGGTTACACGATCATTTTGACCACACTGATGGACTGAACTGATGCAAAACTGAGCGCGTAACCTACATCTTAGGCGGTGATCCCACTGCACCCCGCACCGTCGTGGAGCGCGGGGCCGCAGATTTTAACATTGTATGCAAGTATCTCAATTTGTATACATGCCTAATCTAACGCTTAGTGTTTTGAACCGCGCTCCGGGACGGTGAGCGGTGCAGTGAGTTTACCGCCTTGCTCAAACACTCTGAAACTGGATATCGAAAATAAAAAATAAAAATAAAATAAAATAAAAAAAATTGTCAAAGGAAATTGAAACACCCATAAAGTAGTTAAGTGCCATATTAGCATGCAATTTACGCAGCTTTGAAGCCGACTGGCAGCGCTCGGACTCCGCGGTATACTCGCGTACGCGATCGGCTGCTCGAGTACGCGGTCGGCTGCTCGACGCGGCTCGCAACTACTGCCGGCGTCTGATGATTGGCTTCATCATGCCTATGAAACTTACTATTTATCATAAATCATCAACCCAGATTCTGCCTAGTTTCTTCCCGTATCTTTTACGATTATTTTCTTCTTCCTCCAATGCAACTGCCGTAATACCACGTCCCATTCACTCATCATATATAATTAAATTACGCAACGTTAACACGATATCACTGAAACAGACTGACTGCGATGTGGTACTAGTCAGATCGTGCCGTCGGATGCGCGCGCATGCCCCATGTCAGGCGGCTCCGTTCGGCAGCCGGCGCGTGCGCGAGCATCCGAGGCGACGCGCTCCGACGCGACTCCGCAAGTGTGAATCGTACTTAACCGCGAGACTTTATATCAGTTGTAGTGCCTGTGGTCGTGCTCCCAGCGCGAGGAATTGTGAATATCCATAGTTTTTGGTCGGATAAATCCGACGCTCGCGAAATGGGCACGAAAATGTTTGTCGGATTAATCCGACGTTCGCGGTTAAAGGGTTACAAACAGGTGCGAGTGCCGTAAAACAAATTTTCAGTATGCATGAGTAAGGAATGCTGAACAGTAACAGGTACCGTAATGAGATATTTTCCTAAACGAATAAATTTTATTGAGTCAAAAGATTTTGTCAGTTTTCTTTAAGAACACGTTATAATTTAGCCGTAGACAATATTTTCTCAACACAATATCTGATTTAACTGAGGCAAGTAAAATACGTATGTGTAAAATACCTATCTGAAATACTTACTGCACTTTTCATCTAATAAACTGCATGTTTGGTTTAAAAGATAAAATCTTTACAAGAACCGGTTCATACTTTGGGATAAAACATGAACAATATCCAATAAAACAAAAAATAGTTTAGGGTAACATATTTAACTTTATGCCAATGGAATATTTTTAGCAATTGTTAGCTTTTGTTGGTTACACTTATTTTCTGTGAACTCATAGCGCCTTAACAGCTAAATGATATTCCTTAAAAGTTGGCTATTATATGTTGTGACATATAATAGCCAAAAATAATATTCTTCCTAATCACTATCATGATAAAAGTCATAATCATTGTTACCATGATATTGATAATTGAAACCGAAATAACTATCGAATTTTTTTTATTTCGCACTTCTTTGCCATTTCTAAATATATTAAATACACTTTACCATTAAATTCACTATCAAACGTAGTACGCTCTTTGTCCCAGCATATTATAAAAATGTCACGCACACCATTCTTTTGAAAATTATTTTTAAACAGCCAGTTTCTAAATATAATTTGTAGACCAGAGTCGCACTGTGGTCTTGGAAATACAGTCAAACATTCAAATTCTACAACAGAAAAATGCCTTATTTTTTAAATATTTCAGATTTAATAAGAGTATTAAATACCCACGGTGTTGCATTCATTATCTGTTTGCCAGTTTCATAATCATATCCAAACACAACAATTTCATACGTATTGATTAATAAAATAAATGTATTAAAAACGAGCCGTTCAATTACTTCAAAGCAATACTCCTCATTGACGTGTGCTTCGAATTTTGAGACTTTTAACCTTTTTGCTTCTCTTTGGACATCCATTGTGAGACAATCATCATCGAAATAAGAACTTGTATTATAACATGTTAAAGTAAGATCACATAGATCAGCTTCTTCTAACATACACAATGCCATTTTTTTAAGCATAGTTAATGTTTCTCTAAAGAAATAAACGTTTTTAAATCCTTTAAAAACTTCCTGGTACTGCAATAATTCCTCTTCGGTTAATATCCACTCAGAATCTTTCTCATCAAAAGAAAAGTTAATAGCTAGGTATGTTTTGGAATGATGTTACTTTGACAATTTCAAGAAGATCAGGTATGATTATATCAGTTTGTCTTACATCTAAATCAAATAAGTTTTTCGCATATTTTAAAGCAGCTATAAGAGACTGCCCGTCTATACAACAAACGACGACGACTTACGACATAGCGCAAATTTAAAACTCTTAGATGAGATGAGATGTCTCTAAAGAAGGAAGTTTTCAATATGACCTTCCTAGAAACTTGATGTTCTTTTATGTATGGACCCTGACTGAAAACATTTCACAAGTGTTTGCATGTATTATACAGAGCTATAAAGGTATTTTTATCAAAGTCCTTGAAGATGATGACCAGTTCCTACCGTTTCCCGTTCTGCTCGGCGCCCTCCACTAATTCATGGTCTTGCACATAACACCTTCTTCTCTGAACACTTTCACTCTTTTCTCGGTCGGTTACTCTATAATAAACTCAACCGTCAACTGAATTTGCATGAACATACAAAATTTCGCTGTAAAAAGATAGTCACTAGTTTCTTACAAGATCTTTCCTACCTTGACACCGAAAATCTGATAATACCAATCCGCTAGTCTTTAACACGCTAAATGAGTTACTTTTCTTTTTCTACGTCATAATTGATTATTTAAGGTTTTCTTTTTTGTTTTTAGTTAAATTTGCATGCACACTTGCAACTTGTGCGAGCGCACATACTAAGTACATCAGTAAATAATAGACTTAAGTGTTTGATGTTGTTGTATCTTTTTTGTTTGTTTATTTATTTATTTATTTATTTTTCCTCTCGCTTTATGTGCGTGTGCTCTGAGGGCCACTCTCTCTGAATTCTTTGAAAACATGCTCAGGTGTTTTTATTACCCAATAGTACTGTATTTATAGCTCATTTTATTCTACAAAAGGAGATAATTTTGTGTTTTTCTTAGCTATCATACGTTAAGCGAAGCAAAACGAAAACAAAAAGTGGAGGACTGAGGGTCCGAATTTTTACAAGGTGATAATTTTTAACCAACATGATATCGTGATCTGTTATTGCTTTCACAAAATTTCACAATTTATTTACTATAATATAGGATTTTAAAGGGTAACCAAAAGTTAATGGTTTTGTTATTATTAGCGTAATAAAATTTGCACGTGAGGGTCCATTTTGAACGGAGATATAGAAAATAATACAATGTTTTGCTATAATATCTTGTTTCCACAATTTTTGTTTGGCATTATCTTACATTTTGGCGTAAATACTTTTTCTTTAGTGCCCTTAGTTTATCCGGTACAAGTGGACCCTCAATCCTCTATGTGTGGACTGAGGGTCCAACTTTAAATCCCATAACTCACTTATTTGATTTTCACAAAATCTGGTTCCAACTTTTACAATTCTTTGGGAATGTTCACTAAATCCTGAGCATGTTTTCAAAGAATTCTGAGAGAGTGGCCCTCAGAGCATACGCACATCTCGCTTTTTGTCTTATGTCTTAATCACGACAAAAGTAACTTTAGTTAAGTTTGTTAATTACACTGTTGGGCTGCTTAGCTCCTGGGGGGGAGAGGCTGGTGTACTGAGATACAGGCTCTTAGTTCAGACACACCAGTCTCTCACAATCTAAGACTAATTTGTGCCATCTTTGTCTTTATAGTTTCATAAGTATGTAGATTGTGGAGAAAAATAAAGATTTTTTTTGATTTTGATTTAAGTACTTCAGGCGGCAGTGTTAATAATGACATTGCGTTTGATCCGATTCGTATTTCTGTAACAAAGAACAGTTAAAATAAAAATAAAAAAAACTATTTAATAGATTTGCTCAATACATCGTTTATACTTTCTTGTATGGAGCTCGATGCAGATCTGTACATGAAGCCAGCGCGAGTTGAGCCGGCGCGGCGCCGCCGTGCCGTGTATAAACCGTGCTCGTGGACACAAGTCCTAAAGTTACCAAGTCAGCCGTGGCTGTTTCTCCTGAGCGTAGTAGTTAGTTGTGTTAAAAAAGTTAGGGTTTTGTCTTGGAGCCGCAACTGAATCTCCCAAATACCTCCGTTCATCAAAGAGGCGAAAATGAACTGTGTATAGTAAGTGAAGCACAAAAAAATCTTTTATGTTTTAAATAAATGGAATGACTTGTCCATCGCATGAAATCACAAGGTTTCTCACAAGTAATACATATTATATTAAATTAGATTGTTTAGTGCGATTGCCAATTCAATCTATTTATATAAAGTTTTTTTTTTAAAATATTGATCACTAGATGTTGTTAGGTTAGCTAATTAGACAGGAGGTCCCTTGAGTACTACTGAATTAATTAACCTACTTGGTATCAGGTATATGAATATTACAACTTTTTACGGTAGAAGAACTGAATTTCGAGACTTCCATGTTATATTTGGAGAAGAAAAAGCGGGAAAGCGCACCCTGGGCTCCAAAGCAGCACAGCTGAGGATGCAACCGGGAACGCGCTTAGAAGAAGAAGAAGAAGAACTGAATTTCGAGACTAGGTTTTTTTACAAGTTATGTTTTTGATGGCATCTAATTTCTTTTTGTAGATAGTCCTACTTTTTTCCTTTCCGGTACATAGGTACCGGAAAGTGACAGTGTATATGGATACACCTATTATTAAATTATACTATATATTACATATACAAGTACACTGATTCATTCAATGTAAATGTAACTTAGGGGGCGTCCATAAATTACGTGAGGTGTTTTTTTTAATTTTCTGTCCCTCCCTCCGTCCCTGGTGAGATGTCGTGAGATTTTATTCAACCCCCTCCCCCATCCCTCAATCTCACGTAAGATTTTTCAAAATGTGGGTTTCTTACGTAAACGCGTTGGATTGTTATTGTAAAAAGAAAAAAAAATTGCTTCGTGCTTTTATTTACGACTAGTTAAGACTAGAAATCAATATTGCTGATAGTTTAATTATAAGTGTAATAAAAATTTAACAATAGAATATTTAAATCGTAACGTACTGTGATTAAAAAAAGAATATCTACTCTAATTCAGTCCATGGAGAACCATGCGTGGTCTTAAGAGAGACTATTGGAACCAACATGTCCATATGATTTTCATTAAAATCATCTGCTCCTTCAACTTCGTTCTGGTCTAGCCACTCTAAGCCGTTGGCGCTTGCGCACAGTAACTCATTAGCTCGTCTTGTGACAATCCGTGAGGGTCGCACTTTGCGGAACATACGCGCTTGCTTAGCTGGTGCAATGTGGGCTGCTTGCATCGAGTCGCGCGTTCGGCTGACAGTGGCGCGAAAACAAAGGACGGACTACACTGTACCGTAAATTAAGATTAAATTGAGCTATTTGGTATAAAACAAATATGGTGGTTTGACAGTCAGTAGATGTATAATGTCGAAGAATGAATGAAATTATTTTCTTTCGAACGAATTAGTGAATGATCTTAATCGTATTACGATTACGCTTAAGATTAAATCTTAACCATGTACAATCTGGATTAATGGACCAAAATAGTATGTTTTTTTTTGTTTCAATTAGAAAAAAATTGCGTGATATTTGCCGAGACCCCCCCTCTCTCCAACGTAAGATTAAATGAGATTTGACTCGACCCCCTCCCCCCCTTAAACATCTCACGTAATTTATGGACGCCCCCTTAGTAATCCTATACATTGATATAGAATTACAAAGTCATTAATATAGTTGGTGTATCTAGAAAACTGGACCGAAATTGCAAAATATTTGAGTTTATTCGTGATTTATACACTAAACACTAATTGTAGTCTAAATTTAAAGCTTCTATGCCTGCTAGAAGAGCCTTAGAGTTTTGATGAACGGTCAGCCAGTAAGTAAGTGAGTGAGTGACAAAATTAAGTAACTTTGACTAGTTATAATTCTTAAAATACTGGTTCAAATTGAATGAAATTTAAAATTTACTGTGTTTATATAATGCCTGCTTGGTACAAAAATAATAATAAATAAAACACAGCGAAATATCGTCGAGCACGGGTCTGGGACCTTTGTCCGCTCTCGACGAATATTTCAATGTTTTTGTTTGTTTGTTTGTTTTATATCTTTATTGTACAAGAAATAGTTACATTTAAATAGTTAAGTAATAATAGACCAAAATATTTTGTACAATGGTGGACTTATCCCATAGTGGGATCTCTTCCAGTCAACCAAGTATCAGCGGGCACATAACGGGCAAAAGTCAACGTACAATCGCAATAAAATACATTTAAAGTTTTAAATCTAAAATAAATTATATATTATATATCTATAATACATAAACTAATACATAAGAAAATAAAGTATTTATAAATATTCCCAACTTAAATAAATAAAAGACATACACTACAATATTATTAGCTCAAAATGTCTGAGGAACCTTCGTAATATCTTCTGAGTCTGGCTTTGAAGGAATCGAGAGAGGGCGCATTTTTTAAGTCCACAGGAAGTGCATTCCATAGCCGGGCAGCCGGAACTGAAAATGAGTTTCCGTATGACTGCGAGACATGAGCAGGAATTAGCAGCTGAGGGATACCACTAGAACGCAAGCGACTGTCAATCTCTCTGAATGAAAATTTCTCGGAAAGGTAACTTGGGAATTGGGGTTTAAAAAGGACATTAAAAATTAGAGAAAGAATATGGGTGTTCCTACGAAGTCTTATAGGGAGCCATTTAAGCTGACAGCGAAATTCAGACACATGATCAAATTTACGCAATCCGAAAATAAATCTAATGCACTGATTTTGCAACCGTTCAAGTCTGTCAAGTAAACACTGGTTAACATCTAAATAAGCAACATCTGCATAATCAAGTAGAGGGACAAGAAGGGATTGGGCCAAGAGTACTTTTGTTCTAGATGGAAGGAAGTATTGCATACGTCTCAAGGAATGTAGGGAGACAAACACTTTACGACTGACTTCATTCACTTGAAGAGTCCCAGATAATGTCTGATCGAAGATGATACCCAAATTAGTGACTTAAGATGAGAAAGGAATAATACTATTTTCAAGCACCAAATCTGGAATATCAACTTCAATTAATTTTGAAATAAAATGGGAACTACCTATCACAATGGCTTGGGATTTCGCAGCATTGACTGTAAGCCCGAACTGACGGGACCAGTTAGCTATACTAGCGAGGTCGGAATTTATTGCACTAATAGCATGAGATAAATTTTGGAGAGGGGCAGCCGCATATATCTGCAAATCATCAGCATAAAGATGAAAGGACGAGGAGAAAGACGCAGTAATACTAACTATGAACAAAGAAAAGAGACTTTGGGATAATATTCCACCCTGCGGAACACCGGACTTAACTTCGCACCAGTCAGAACGGCGATCGTCGATTTTGACCAGTTGAAAACGTCCCGTAAGGTAGGAATAAAACCACGAAATAGTAATGGGCGAGAAATTGAGGGATCGCATTATTCCCATCAAAATATCAAAATCTACCGTATTAAACGTATTTGAGAAGTCCAACAAAATAAGTACTGTTAGCATTTTATTTTCTATGTTGGCGCGGATGTCATCGGTAATTTTGAGAAGTGCTGTGGTAGTACCACAGACCTAGAATCGCGGTAGTACTGTGGCCTGTTCTGAATCCAGACTGAAAGCGATTAAGTAAGTTAAAGCGGTTTAAATGCGCTGAAAGATGTCTTTGGGCATGATGCTCGAGAATCTTGGAAAGAATAGGTAGGATAGATATAGGACGAAAATGGGAAGGATTAGGTTTTTTGGGCAGAGGAATAATATGGCCGTATTTCCAGGCAGAAGGGAAGATACTTGTTTTTTTTTGTATGATATTTTTAATTTCTTTTGTAGTGAAATCGACTAGATATTTAGAAATTACATTTTTGGTATAATTTTCATATAAAAAGGTGTTTGTATAAAATAGTAATATATGACATAAAGGTAAATTTAGAGGTGATTTTTTTCTATCGAGCCAGAAATGCTCAATCGTTTTTTTAATATTGTGAATGTCTGTAGAAAATTCTCAAAATTCTTATGTAAATCTTTTGAGGAATAAACTGTAGTAGTTGATTTACAGTGATTTTTCAAAAACACGCACAGTATTGCAAGTTGTGAACCCATTGAATGCTTCAATTATCAAATTGGGAAGATACCGCTCCCGTATGAAATATCTAGCTAGCCTTTCTCATTCTCATCTCATTAGTTTTTTTGGCGGGAAGTCAAGGGGTTCAGTTGGGGTTTGCTTTAAATTATTTTACAAATTGATTTTAGTGGACTTTATAATATGAAATTGGTGTTATAAATGCTCATGACATGAACAATGTGTGAAATTAGTTAAAGTGGACAGTCATAGTACGGCTGTAGTGATATTTATTTTGCAGACTGTGTGGGCGTCTTCGGGCGTCGTCCGCAACTCAGTCGTCTATACAAACCAGTGGACTCGTATAGATTTGTCGCCAGAGCTTTTTAATGCTCCGTTGCAGCATTAAAAGGCCTACACCACCCTTTGATTGTCTAGTAGAATAAAGAACAAAATTAAAGATAGGCTCTAAAGGACTTGTATCGAGTGCTGTAAAATTATTTAATAAAAAAATTATCTCCCTCATTCTGGTTTTTTCATTTCTCACAAAAACGGTAGGACCTAGGAGTTTGCTTTTCAAGGACCAAATCATCGCCTATAAATTACCTACAAAACAATACTAAATTTATAGTAGTAAGTTTTACATTTTTTAAAATACAGCCATCAATATATTACAAAATTATAAAAATAAGTACGTTTAAGGAAGTTTTGACGAAGTGTGCCTGCCGCAGCTGCAATACAATGTCGATGCCTATGTAGAAAGTCAGGGCTTCCTTGTACTGGCCTCTGTAAGTGCGGGGGAGATTCCTGCGATATTGGTGAAATAAATATGTATATAATTTTCATTGGACTTGACTGATCGTTTTAATATGCCTAATAGTTCCCAAATAAGTATAGTTTTATATTTGGGATAAGTCCGCCTTAGTGCAAGTTATTTCTTTTCCTCTTTGTATTAAATTATTTTTTGTGCAATAAAGATATTAAACAAACAAACAAATAAACAATATGCTGCTTGAATCCCGGTACATTCACCAATAAATGTCACCTTCCGTGCTGTGAAAGGTACGTTAAGCCGTTGGCCCTGTTCAACTTATTGAAAATACGGAAAAATAGCTCTTTTTACTCCACGAAACAAGTAACTACTACCCGTTCGCGCTAACCTGATAGAAAGGAACGCGCAAACTAAGTTTGGCGATCCGTAGTATGCGCTTCTTTTCGTCAGCGGCAAACTTAGCGCGAACGGGTAGTACTTGTTTCGTGGAGTCAGACGCGCTGAGCTAGCCGCTCTAAGCTCCAGGCCATGTGCCGCCCCTTTCTCAACACCCATCATAAAGACTAGATACATATTTATTGAATTTACTTTATGGCCCGTTTAAAGTGGCCACAAAAGTTGGCCACTTTTATTTGATTCAGAAAATTGGTAAATGTTAACTAAAAAAAGCAGCTAGTTTACAATATTTTCCGAGGCCTGAGGGATGATTGTACATTTAAATAAAACATTTAGAAAAGTTTTAGTTTTTGTTTATTAATAAATGTTTTACAATGTGTTACAAAACTCGTCTGTACTTAAGGACTGTATGCACAAAGCCATGTGGTCAGATTTGGCTATGAAATATGCAAAATTTTCCCGCTAGGGGGATAAAAATGTCAAGATGAAGTTACATAGAGTTAATAATGTGTAAACGGGACAATAGATGTAGGTAATCATAAATTGTAACGTAGAAGCTTACTTGTTTCTTTTCGTCAAGACTTCCAGTCCGCGATACTTATTAAAATTTTCAAATCAATCAAATCAAAGAATTATTTTGTTTGAATTATTATTTCTGAATTAAGGCCTTGGCAGATGTCATTATAATGTACTTAACACTTTAGTAGACAGGCTATCAGTAGAAAAAGGCTAAAGTCGAAAATACAGTAGTGTGCGTGAATGCAAGACGTTTATTTAAAAAGCGATTTTAAATATATGTGAAATTCATATAGCACTTTCTAAAAAATCCAAGTTATAGTTATTCGAATCTTGCGTAAAATTTATTACTTTTCAATTTATTAGTCGACCTCCGTGGCGATTCCTTAACACGCTAGTCCGTCACTCGGAGGTTCGATTCCCAGCCAGGGCAAGTTGGTAAATGGCCTTTTTTAATTTGTCCTGGTTCTTGGGTGTTTATTTTATCTCATCAAAAACATAAATGTAAAAATGCCAAGGTCAAATTCCGACAAAACAATTGAAATTTAAATAGCTGCCAAGTTATGTAGGTAGAGAAAACTGAAATTTATTCATAAGAAATTCATTTGACTTGGACAACATTAAGATTGAAAGCACGGTCACCCATCCTAACTGTGACCAAGCTAGAAATTGCTTAACCTGTAAAAGCACGGTCATTCATCCATCAATTTTTGAATTTATCGTATGCGAAGTGGAGCGAAATATTTGCACAAGTGGTTTCGATTACTCGTATTTTGAAATTTGTTAAAGCGCAAATGACAAAGAACCCTTAGAATAGAGAATCTTTTTAGTTTCACGCAGCTTTTTAGGGTTCCGTAGTTAACAAGAAAACCTTATAGTTTCGTCATGTCTGTCTGTCTATCTGTCCCTAGTTTTACTCATAGATTTAGATCATAGATATTAGTACTAGAAAGCTGTAATTGGGCATGGGCATGGATATGTGGTAATAAAAACTTGAAAAAAAAATGTGTGGTGTGAGACGTCGTTGAATAGGTCTTTCAAAAATATTGTAAGATTATGAACACTCTTTTTCGTTTTAGCAATCCGTTTGTGAAATATTTGGTTTTTGATTGCAAATTTTTGTTAGAATCATGTGTCTTCCCTCTCTGTCAGTTAAACGGTTGTATATGGACACTTAAAAAAATTCACGGCAGTAGTATATAACGTCTCCCTGTACTAAAACTAATTTAAGGTGGATTTAGTTCATGATACTGAACAACTTTTCCTAAGGAACACATAATTAAATATGAAAAGAAAATGTTTGCTTTCCATTCGACCTCCGTGGCGTAATTTTTAACACGCTAGACCGCTAATTCGGAGGTTCTGGGTTCGAGCCCCAGCCAGGGCAAGTTAGAAAATGGTATTTTTCAAATTGTCCTGGGTCTTGGGTGTTTATCTATGTATGTATTTATCATAAAATATAGTATCATTGAGTAAGTATCCCATAATACAAGTTTAAAACTTACTTTGGGGCTAGCTTAATTAGTGTGATTTGTCCTACATTACCATACATATATTACATAAATATTACATTTTGCCAAATCTTCTGTGTAAGAGATCAAAAATAATTTTTGTATTTCATTTGTTCCTTGGTGAAAGTTGTTCAGTATCATGGACTGAATTCAGACCTAAAGTTAGGCAGTTGTTAGTTACATAAAACAAGTAGGTACTGACTACGGAACCCTACACTGCACGTGGCCCGTCACGGCACGTGGCCGGTTTATTTTGGTTAAGTTGAAATTTTAGGGAACCATAGACAAATTTATGATATTTCTGTGTAAATCAATATTACTTACCGCTGACATGACGTTCTCAAAAATACAATCAAATAGTATTTTACGCGAGCGGTTACTTGGAAAACTACACGTTTTGTGTTCCACTGACAGAAAATGTACACATTTGAATTTTCTTTGTGAAACAATACGTTTAGCGACCATCTGCAATCGTAACACCTTTCACTTCTATTCACCTTATTATGTAAGTACGGAGGGTAAAAAAGGATTACACGTTGAACAGATCAACAGTCTTGGCGTAGCAGCTGTATGTGCTCAATCAATGACTTGACTGTTTGATTTTGTACAATATTTTTAACGAATCAACAAAGAGCACTAAAAAGAAATCTTTTCCTGAAAACAGCTAAAAAAATTGGTTGATTAATGAAGCAGTAATTAGCATTATTGCACCCTTTTATTTTTTATCTTCTAATAGGTTTTCCTGTAATCTATAGGTAAAGAACTATTAACTGTATATTTTTCAAAAGATTGGGTTCAGTGGTTTCGGAGATAAGTGTATTTTTATTATTTATTTTCAAAAATAACTTCAAAAACACCAACTTAAAAAATATAGAAAAATATATTTAATATTATCATAAAATGCTCTTTCATTTGATATTTTACGCGATTTGTTCACAAAACCCTTTTCTTAATGTCTCTTTTATCTCCCACAAAGTGGCCCCAATTTTTATTTATTTATTCATTTACCTACATTTTACTTCCGTCTTTGGGTCACAAATTTACATTATGTGCGCCACATTTCAACTGAATCGGTCCAGTAGTTTAGTAGGGGGGGGGGGGGGGGGGGGTAAATTTTCGCCCATTTTCTTAAATAACTTAAAAATACCGATCTAAGAAATAATAAAAAATAAATATATTTAAAATTGTCATAAAAAGTTCTTTCATTTGATATGTCACACGATTTTGTTATCAAAACTTTTTTTTAATGTCTAATTTACACACAATAAGTGGCCCCCTTTTTTAAATTTCATTTATTTACATTATACGTCTATCTTTAGGTCACTAAGTTACATAAGTGTAGGTACTAAATCTCAACTAAATCATTCTAATAGTTTCGTAGCAAATTGGCTGTGACTTACGGACAGACAGACAAGCGAAACCCTAAAAACAGTAAAAACACCGAAAAAATCGGTTCCTATACAAATTTCCCGGGCGGCTGCACACTTTTGTATAAAAATGCAGATTTTTTTTTGTTTTTTGACTGTTGTTTTAATATCATTATACTATACTAGCAGTCCACCCCGGCTTCGCCCTTGGTACACACAAAGCCTATGTCACTCGGGGATAGTGTACCTTTCCAACGGTGAAAGTTTTTTTTAAATCGGTCCAGTAGTTTCGGAGCCATGTAATGCAATGCAACAAACAAACAACCAAATCTTTTCTCTTTATAATATTAGTGTAGATAAATAGCCTATTATAGCCTGCCTGCCAAGCCAAGTATAGATCTAGTATAGCCTGTGGTTCGATATATTACGCATAATGTCAATTCGTATTTTGATATACATTCATGGGGAAAAGTTGTTCAAAATTTCAGACTGAATCACCCCTCAAAATAATTGTAAAACCCTAATTAAACAGCACCTTTTATTACAAAAACAGTTAATATGATTCCGCGACCCGAGAAAGTTCCAATCCGATTTTCACCCTAATCGCCAATTAAAAAATATAGGTAATAAATCAAACCAAATTATTTTTTTCATTGACTTAATTTTCAATAAAATTTAAAAAAAAATGTGCGATGCCGTATCTGCGATAGCATTACATCTTTACTTGAACGTCAACAAAATGTCAAAACTGTACCATAGTGTAGCAAAAGTATGACATAATTTGGCAGTTTGTACATAGTTTTTTATTGAAATATTTTAGACTGTAATGCAATTTTACGAAATTTGAAAATGGATTTTTTTGAAAAATTCGACACGGCCTCCTTCCTGAACGCCCGGCGGGCAACTGAATTTGTATGGAAGAATCATGGCCGCCATTTCAGAGATTTCTGTCAAAAACGTTGCAAAACGTCCAATTTTTAAAATTTTTTTTTTATTATTGCGTGATTGCATTGTAAGCAAATATTAAGAATAATGTTTAAAAATAGCCTTTATTTTTATAAAATATATGCAATCCCTTGTTAGAATATTTCTTTACTCAGAAAAACAAGCCAGTTTGTAGCAAGATTTTCTAAAATATTTCTTTCAGGTTTCTTTACAATTATCTTACTTTTTCTGAATGAAAATTAAAAAAATACGATTTTCGTCTACTGGATAGTCTATTCACCTATAACTAGGTATGTAATTTTCTTAGTGGTCTTTTCTACTTAAGCCATAACTATTGCCCGCGCAAAGTGCGTTTTGCATGTTTTTGGGTAAATTCAATGCTTGTTTTTAGGAAAACTACAAAAAATTTAAAATAATCCTTTTTTTCGTCTACTGTCCCAACTCTTCCTCTATCTATGTGTATACATTATTTGACTTAAATCAAACGCTTTCTGTACAAACTTGTTGCCCGCGCAAACCCAGTTTACATGGTGCCGACCCGCCAATGCAAATTTGCCGCCCTTCATATCTGGCCGCCCAAGGCCCGGGCCTACTCGGCCTTAGGGCAAATCCACCACTGCATACCCACTATATATTTTTCGGTAAAGAGATAGGTTTAAAATAAAACAAATTTACATTAATGACCTTTATTTCTGCTTTATTGATTTTTAGAACCAAGAAATGGATATTATAACTTTAGAAAATAATTTAAATGGTAGGTATACATTTATTTAAACACTGAACTAGTAGAAACGACGAGAATATTGTATTTAGGTATAAGATAGTACTCGATATCTCGACTACCTCCGTGGTCTAGTGGTCAAGGCCTTATGATCCGGAGGTTGGGGGTTCCAATCCCACTGGGAAGCATACTTTGTGAAAAGTTGTTGTGCAAACGATGCAACCGGGAATATACGCTTGGATTATGATGACAGTACTTGATATCTCGACGTCTTATTTGGAAAATTCACAGTATACTTTTTAATTAAATTTAAATAAGGAGGAGTTTTACTCTCTTTTTTGATTCGTTGGAATCTCAATTCGTCTGAATCTTTTATTTATTATGTACGTATATTCCCCAATTACTAAAAGACGCCTGTACCGATTTGAAAAAATCTTTTTTTGTTTGTAAGGCTATACTTGTCAGATAAATCCCTTATGAATAGTAAAATAGTAGTAGTAGTAAAAATAGTAGTGTATTTTGGTTTTTAAACCAAAATAACTAGAACTTTTCTGTAAAGTCAGTTTTTAGTTTTTGAAAAGTATATTTAAGTATACCAAATCAGACGTTTACAAAACGGATACGCCTCCAGCCGAACTTACAAATCAGGCCGTTCAAGTATTACGTAAGCACCAAAAAGGAGGAGTGGAGGAGTATTTGATTTGCTTTAGATGACATGGGGGGGGGGGGGGGGAGGTTGTCTGGGCTTCTAGTTTGGTTACAAATAGCTCAAATTGTGCTTAAGTAGTACTTTAACGGGGTTTCTTAACACTCTCTGATAATCCTGTATTATTTATTACATTTCACATTGTTAATAGATATAGTTAGGAAAACATGCAATGTAAGTATTACTGCGTAGATCACTCGCCTGCGATGTCCTTAATATTTCTTTATCCTTATGAAATATTGTAAACATTTAACATGCAAAATATTATGAATATAATCCCTAATGGAAAATTTGTCTATAATTAGAATATTAAATCAACTTCCTCATCAATCTGTGTCTGCATTTCTCAAAATTTAGCGAAATTTTGTATGATATCATTATTGAATTAAGTAGGTATACCAAATTACTCATTTACCATTGAAAAGGCCTTCATCAAACTGCACCGTTTTAAAAATATTCCTACTCCGACATTTTGAATAAGACATGAAATATTAAACACCATGTCTCATTTGGTAAATAATTCCGTGAAATGTCTATTATACTGTAATGACAAATTATGTATATCAAATGAGATATTTATAAATCTGCAGAAAGGCTACTATTACATGTCATTCTATGAAACATACTTTCTGTAATTATTCTAATTATATAGATACCGTACAGTAATGTGAATAGTGTCTACGCAAAACATCAATAATTAAGTAAGTATATTATTTTATTATTATATTATCAGACAATAACTTTTTCAGCTAAAAAAGAATGAATAAATAACTGTAATCATACTATGTGGGAAATTTACACAGTGGAAATGCCTCAAGCCTTACTTACGAACATAAACACGTATACCTACTTAGCATGCAAAATACTGTAAATATAACATCTATGTATGAATACTTATCTCGGTAGACCAGTGTCTGGTTCTGGCTAAAAATAAAAAATAAAAACTACGAATAGTGTGTACCATAACAAATGAGAAAGTTAACAAACGGAAACAACTTCAGCCGTACTTCCCAGAATTCTACTTCTAAACCATATATGTAACTTTAAAGAATGCACTATTGTGAATAACTATAATACATGGAATATTTAATACCTACGTAAGGACGTAGGTATTAAATATTCACCGGTAACGGTAACGGTAATAAAATGTTTACCAAATGAGACAGGCTAGCTAAGGACCTAGCCTGTCTCATTTGGTAAACATTTTCCTGGAATCTACAACAATAATGAAGAAAGTGTATACAAATACGAAAGTTACCAAACAAAAAGGTTTTCAACAGTTCCTACTGATAAATAAATACTCTAAGATCAACTAGGGGTCTTTTTGCCTTCTACAGTGAAGATTTTTAACATCTAAATTTACTACCTTTGTTTTAAACATAATCCACGATTTGTCGATTTCCAATCGTTGTATTATAATTATAAATATCATAAAATATCGCATTGGTTATTTACCTTTTGACTAAATATTAATTTATAAGAACTCATCTAACACTTAAAAATAACAATTACTGATCTGGTATGGAGCGTATGGACAATTAGTATTTATTTACTTATGTTAAATCATTTAAAGTGAATAAATGGATTTAATATTATCTGCTTTATAAGTAAGTATAATAAATGTATATAAGCATTGAAAATAAATCAGAGCATAGTATCATGTAGGTATATCTTAATTTTGTTAGTATTATATTAATTATTTCTAACAAACTTAAAATCATGTTTATTGAGTAGTTACGCTTGGATATTATAACAACTCTAGAAACTTTGGTATATACAATTTTACTTAAAAATAGATAGAAATATAGAATAGAAACTCTAACACTATTCCGTGTTGCGAAGGCAATGACTAAATAGTCAAATTTCAGTTCATTTTGTCTACCTAAAGAGATGGAGACTTTAGCTCCGCAAAAAATAAAAATAACAGTAACATTAGGTACACATTGAGTAGTAAATAGAAACGTTTATTATTAGGTATACCTATTAAATTATGAGTTATGTCTAACGTACAATAAAAAATATCATTATTCATCATTATATGTTATCATCTATTGTGAGCGAAATTCAAGATTTTGATTCAACTAAAGTCTAATAGCAACAATTTACACTAATTAAGTACCCACCTATATATTGTTTTAAAAATAATTTTAATAAACAATGTAGTCACAAGTCTCCGATATCCATTATTCTTTCCCTATTTTATATAAGTTGCATAGAATTCAAAATATTTACAACGTTGGTCTGAATGGTATTATTGCCAACCCCGAATACGCGGAAAAAATTACCTACCGAGTAAAATGTAGGTATTCGAAGGTTGGTCCCATAGTACTAATATTCAAATTGAAGAGAGCTTTCATATGTATTTCTCGTATACCATATAACCCTTTCCGACTAACGTTGTATAAACAATAACAATAAATAAATATATACAGAAAAATTGCACTACTCTTTAACATCGTCCACATTTCATCACAGCTTATTTGGGTGCCATCAAGTACTTGCACTTGGAGGTTCCCAATTTAGAAGCACCATAAGTAAAGCCAGCGGAGATTTATCTTGCGACGTCGAGCTACGCCTCATTCTTTCGAACGACTGCGCCGTCAGTCACCCTTCTTGTCTTCCTTATTCTTGCGGTTAGCCTTCGGGCTGAGCGAACCGCCGCTCTTATTCCTGTTAAATACGAATACAAATATTAGGTCAGCGTTGCATAACATACGCTTGCACCAGTCGTGGTTTTATCTGCTGCCATATTTTTTAAATGTGACTACATTAAAGTAATCATCTCTTAGTGATTGCATGCATTTCTAAAATAGGCCCTTTGTCTCTCTTGTGATTGGACCGCAATTAGCCGCGCGCGCAGCGTTTCTCAACATTTTCTTTATACCTATATTACTAAGTGCTATTTAAAAATGGGCAATCGCTATAAACCGGTTAGGATTTCATAATATCGTTTTTTGATGACTCTCTTTAAAATTACGCATTTATGATGCAGTACTATAAATTGCCAAGCAAAATATGCGTGCGTGAATCACTTGGCGAATATGGGCCTTAAACATTTATTTACCTATAGCACGTGGATACTATAGATAACCAGTGGCGTCTCAAGACGTCTCAAGACTAAGCGTGTGCCATCTTAAAGCTCCTACACTCAAAGTCGGCAGGCATTGCCAGGCAGGATTACAGGCGGGGCGGTCTATGACTTAACTAGTGACTCTGGTGACTTTAGTGGCAGAACTAGGTGCTAATAAAGATGATTATCAGTTAACTTGATAAAAAGGTTAGTTCAAGATTGTTGCACGCGCGATTTTCACTAAATTATGGTAAAAGGCATCGTCGAGACCCTCAAATGGTAGCTTATGAAAATATATTGCCTAGCAATGCCACTGCTAAATTCCTCCCTGTGAGATATGGGTAAGCAAAGCCTTTAGCTAAGAGGTTGATTTGACACAGATGAGATAAATAATCTAGGTATCTAATATTTATTGGGTTAAAAAATAAAACTTATCTGATCTAAAGCACGAAACGATAAAGTTAAATACGCAGTTAAAAGCTTAGTACACTTAGGTATTACCTGTATTACCTAATGCCGCACCGCTTTGGTGCTTTTCGTGTTGGTGACCTCTTACCCTCAATCCTGAGTTGGCAAATATAGGATATCTAGGAAGTCTACATTCACACTTTGGCAGCACGTTACAAGTACAACATACACACACAGCACAAAAAGCAAAACACGTGCATGTAACGAACAATAGTGGTGGAATGACAATGGGTAATCTATGTTGAGACCTCGCCATACTACAAAAAAATTATGTCTAAATAATTTCGTAGGTTCTTTAAAAAGTTCCCTAAAGAATTCCGAAGGATCTAAAGATAGAACTGCGAAGGCCTTTCCATAACGTTAACTTGACACAACTAGAAAACGGTTTTCACAGAATATTCGAATATGACGAGGTCCTGAACACTGACTGGCTCCGTCCCGACTTCGATGCTCAAGGTTCTTCATAGGCTAAAGTCAGTTAAAAAAGCTATAGCTATAGGGTGCACGAAAAAAAAGTTGAGCCCAAACTTTTTTTTTCACTTTCCTGTTTAACGGGCGGGGGGGGGGGGGGGGGGGTATGCCCTCCCCATTGGTTAATCCAGCTCAGTGGCCTCTAGCCGTGCATTGCCTGGGGGCCCCGACACGGTCAATCCGGCCCTCTACATGTGCTAGTCTACTGAAGGATCCTTGCCTTGTGAACGTCATCATTCGCCAGCCCTTTAATTGTCATCCTTCGATTTTGGAGTGCCAGCCTCCCGAGCTGAAGAAGGAGCTGATAAATGGAAGCAACATTACATACATTGGACGTACACACTTGCAATGCTTCTCAAAATTACTTATCAATATACTTACAGGACTTTCTTCAAGTATTTTATAGCAATAGAGAATGTCAATCGGTATCAAAGACTGACCAGTTATTGCTACTGATTGACATTCTCCATAGGGCAAAATATAAGGAAAGTGGACTTCTCATACAAAAGCGATTTGACCAAATTTTGTATGGAAGGACGTATTTTTTTTCGTTTTTTGCAAATACATGTTGTATTTGCATGTAGTCATAAAATAATTGCTTTAATAATTTGCGTACCTGCTAGAAAAAATAAATATACTGTATTATTAAGTATTTCACTGTATATTTAGTTTTCTTCCTGTATGTATATTACGAATAGTCATTTCAAACCCAAATTTTTAATGTATATAAAATTTTTCTATTTTAGTAAAATGTGTACATTTTTGAGAAACTTTGCTTGAGTTGCGTTTACGTAACAGTTCTTAGAAGATACATAAGTAAATTTTGTGTTGTTATTATGACAACTAGGTCGAAACTTGCCAATTTTATCAGTTTTCTGTGCGCTATTGTTGAAAATAAGATCTTGAAATATTATTCACCGATGTATAGTTTGATTGCAAAGAGCATGTTTCCTATACCGATATCACAAATAGTAAAATAATGTAGGATATAAAACCCGAATACATACATAAAATTCTCCACATCATCGAAATGAAATGAAACCTCGTCTAGAGTAATTTTTTTCTATAAATGAAACTGATATTTTTTACTGATTCCTTAGATCAAAGATATTGGAGGTCTAACATAAAAACACATTATTACCATAGACTACGTGTCTACGGCGTAGCAGATGGTTACAGCGTAGCAGATGACTACGGCGTAGAACATGTCTATGGCGAAGCAGATGTGTTGCTTTGACGGGTTCTATTAGATAGACTGTATTTAGACAGACCAACGCTTTCTCCGCCGAGTGGACTTTGTCCACCAGAGCGGAGCTAGGTAGCGGAGCGGAGTGAGAAATTAATGCGGAGCGGAGTTGCAGACTGTGTCTGTCCATAGACGCTGAGCGGGGTGACAAAGTAGTGGGGAGCGGGTTTGCAGACTGTGTTTTTTCAGCTGTCAGCGGCGGGCGATTGGTTTAGTTCTATGCGAAATATCTAACAACCTGCGCCCGCACTCGTTTCTGATCTCCGCGGCCTCACTACGCGTATATTTATATGAATTTTAAAACTAGTTCACATAACCCTGTCCATTGACGTAGAGCGGATATTCTAAGCAATTCGATTGGTTAAAAATGTCTCAGTTCCACTCCTCTTTTCTCCGCTCTGCTTGTATAAAATAGTTTTAGGAGACAAATATAATTTTAATTTTTAATACCTGTGTTCGAACGTACCATGTACTGCTACAGTATATTTTTAATGACGATAGTACTTTAAGGTGCTCCCTCACCGCGAGCAATTACTTGTAATGTAACGTTACATTACATCAGTGAAGGAGGAGAACCGAGCATTACAATGAGCACCTTGTAATGATACAAAACGGTGATACATCAGTGAAGGAGGCGAACCGAGCATTACAATGCGCACCCTGTAATGATACAATGTGTATAATCTTGATGCAATTTGTAACATCAATGCGCTCCACTTGTAACAAAGAATATATACTTTTTATACTAATTATAAATGCGAAAGTTTTTGTACGCATGTCACTTGTTTATTTTTGTTTTTCGTGTGTGTAAGTGCCAACACTGGTGTCAGATTTCACAAGCTGCCTAAAATCATCTGACATAGCTTGACGACTGCCATATAATGAAGACAGTCGGGACCAACGGCTTACAGGGTAACGGGGATAACGTGCCCTCCGAAGTACGGAGCAGCTCGAGACAGACGGATGGACAGACGGACAGACGGTCAGCCGGACAGTCAGACCGCCGGACAGCCGGATAGCCGGACAGCCGGACAGACAAACAGATGGACAGACGGACAGCCGGATAGCCGGACAGCCGGACAGACTGACAGACGGATAGACGGACAGCCGGACAGACGGACAGACGGACAGACGGACAGAATTTCGGAATTATACGGGGTGACTTTTTATTAACTGGCAACTTTTTTGGAGAAAGTTCAGTCCGTGATACTGAACTACTTTCTATAAAAAAAGTTATTTAAAATCGATAAAAATTTTTCGTCCTCCCATACATATCAGCGCTCAGCCAAACGGATTTCGTATGGAAGGAAGTAAATTTTTAATTTAGGAAGTTGTTCAGTATCATGGACTGAATCTACCCTTAAAATAGTTTCAGTATATACAAGTGAATGCTCGTCAGTCAGGGAGGTAGTATTGTATTGTAATACTCAAAGTCGAATCTATAATGTTACATTACACGTGAATGCTCGTCAGTCAGGGAGGTAGTATTGTAATGTAATGCTAAAAGTCGAATCAATAATGTTACATTACAAGTAAATGCTCGCGGTGAGGGAGCACCTTTATAAGGAAACCGATTCCGAGTCCGTGGTCATAAGCAGCATTAAAGTTTTAAATACACCGCGAAACACGTGTCGGTTAGCACATAATGCCTACTGTGTAAGCATAAAATCGTAGGTTAATGTTGAGTCTGATCACACAAGACGGTTGCAAGTGTTACCTACAACACGTGAGTTTCACTGTAGAAATCTGCTAAGCCGTAAATTATGGCATTGACGCGCGCACTACGAGTATGACAAAATTATATCATGTTTATTGCAGATGTACCTAAAATTCAACTAATGAAATTGTTACCAAGTTTCGTAATACTCGTATGTCCATAAAATATTATTATCTAGTGAATACAAACTCTTAGTTTGCTATATACGTATTTTAACTAGAAAATATAATTAAATCTGTTCCATGGTCTGAAGAATTTGTAATTGTGTAGATTTTCACACAAGAGTTTTACGGAACTTGGTTGCTTTATAATAATATAGTTCGGTGAACTACATATTTCAGGCAGACTTGTTACTAAACAACTTTTCCCATGAGACTTTTAGACGTATTTGATTTTTGCTTTTAATAGAAATAATTTGTGATAAAAATTTTCTTCGTATTGCACGCCTCATAAGCGAAGCGCATGAGGTAGTGCTCTACTCTCGCCTTACAAAAATCAAGTGATTTTTTCAACTAAATGTGTCTTTATTTATTTTCTATCGCACTTGTACAATAATATTTACACATAAATGTCAAGGAAAAACACTAGTTTCAACACTTATGACATTTTTAAAAGACATTTTGCCTTTTAAATAAATAAAAACAATGTTTAATAAAATCATTTTGTGGACGTCCGTGTGTCGGTATGTATGGAAATTGGCGTGGTCACGATAACTCCCGAAAAACTTATCTGATCAAGTCCATTTTTTTTTATACGCTTCAGTATTATCCAAAACTAAGTCCTTTCGAAGATCACGGTCTAATTCAATGTAGTTTAATCGTAATTATTATTATAAAAATACAGGTGACGTATTAAAAATAATTTTGGATGTGAGGTTTGTTGAAAGAGTTAATTCCTATGTATAATGAGTATGAATGTGTAACTGGCAAGTAAGAAAAGAAGTAAAAAGAAATTTGAATAAAGAATGTTGTGATTTTGTTTGTTTTATCATGCGTATGTTAGCTCTACCCTAAAATATGGAGTTATATTTTGGGGTAATGGAACTGATAAAGAGTTAATATTCAAAGCGCAGAAAAGATGTATCAGGTCAATTTTTCAACTGCAACATAATGATTCATGTGAGCCATATTTTAAAAAGCTAAGTTTACTTACTTTACCCTGTATTTATATATACGAGTGTGCTGTTTTTGTACATTTGAATAAACATCGAACACGAGCTCGTCACTGTACAAAATTAATGCTACAATCTAGCAAAACAGAATTGTTGCGTAAGAGTGTTTTTGGTCGAGCTCCTGTCATATACAACAAATTACCTAAACATCTACAATTGACTCAAAGTACAAGGCACTTTAAAAAGACCCTCCATGATCTACTAGCTCAGAAATGTTACTATAAATTGAATGACTTTTTGAATGACAAGCAATTAAAATAATGTTTTTATTTTTTATTTTATGATAATGTAGTTTGTAAGTTATGTAATTTTGTATGCCTATGGGCAGGAAACAGAGTGCTGTATCTCCATATTAAATTGTCATCTTTTGTAACTTGTTTCCACAAATAAAGAAGTTTGAAGTTTGAAGTTTATTAAATATGAAAGACGAATAAATGTAAAAGAAGCGATAAGTTAGTTAATATTTTTTATTTAATTTGCATTAACTAATTGAGAATGAAAAGAACAATCAGTGGTAACACTTTTCTTGACATTCGTGTCGTAGTCTTGTGTCTTTTTCTTGTTTTTGCTTAGTTTCTTTGAGATTCCTCAAAATCTACCGGTCCGAATCGGTTTAAATTCACAAGAAATCTGAGTTGTATAGAACTCTTTGGAAAGCTACTTGTTTGGTTCCGATCGGTTTAGTTGTTCAAGAGTTATAAGCAGGTCACATACACACCCACACACACATACGGACTTTAAACATCGAGATCTGATGAAAACTCGACATTTCAAAAACGGGGTGAAACTAATAACGTCCCGAATTTTGAAAATTTTCAATTTTCTCAGCGGGAAGTTAAAAATAAAAGTTAAAAATAATCTCCAGTCGTGCGTTAAAGCCGACACATACTTTTCTTTGTTTTAATTTAGCAATAAAACAATCAAAATCAATTTAATTGTGAAAAATGAGATTATGAGGCGTGCACTTTTGGATTTTCCAAACTATTTAAAACTATTTTTGATGGGAAAATTGTTAAGTATTCACGAATTAGCGTTTAAAATAGTTTCCTTAATTTTGCATTATAGTATATTTAGTGCAATAATTGAGTGCTACGATAAAATAAAATGAGGTTTTACCATGTGTGACAGAGTATTACCTAAAAGAGAGCAATGGGCGTCAGCTGCGTCCACTAAAAATAGTGTGTACTTTATAAAAAGAAACCTTTTAGCCCCTTAGGCTTCACCACACAAAGTGCAATGTTCGGCGAAAACGTGTTTTTGTTTCCTATTTTTTTCATTCTATATACTTCTGTTACGTGACAGAAATATATAGAATGAAAACACTCTTTGGCGCAGATTTTTGCGTGTGTGGCGAGACCCTTAGGGAGAAACTTTTCTGTGTCTGACATTTGGGTAATTAGTCATTTCCTCTCCAAATGAGACCCAAAGTTTCCAATAATAATTAAAAATATACATAATATATTATAAATATACAATTACGATATAGCTTAAAATTATCAGAAGAAACTTATACAGTTAAGGCGAGATGGGTTCACAATTTGCAATTCTGTGCGTGTTTTTGAAAAATCACTGTTATTAAACTAATAGTTTATTCCTGAAAAATTTTACATAAATATCTTAAGGCTTTTCTTCACCCACAATGTTCAAAAAACGATTGAGCTTTCTGGCTCGATAGAAAAAAATCACAAACATCCTCTAAATTTGCCTTTATAATACATATTAAGTACTATTTTATACAATCACCTTTTTATATGAAAATTATACCCAACAATGTATTATCTTATTAGTATAGTATTATAAAGGCAAATTTAGTTTTTGATTTTTTTCTATCGAGCCAAAAACGCTCAATCGTGTTTTGGCTATTGTAGGTGTCTGTAGAAAATCCTTTAGATTTTTATGTAAATGTTTTGAGGAATAAACCGTAGTAGTTTAATAACAGTGATTTTTTAAAAACACGCACAGTATTGCGAATTGTGAACCCATCTTGCCTTAAAAGCAGATACAGGTAATGACGCGCAAAGAATATGTGTTACGTAAACGCCGAGTTAAAACATTCTCTGACTGACAAAAGCGATGCATTGACGAGGTTTCAGGCCAGCTTCCTATTTTGAGTACCATTTTTTAGTAATTAGCATTAAAGTAAACATCAAAACTAATAACGACTTCCGAAGTATTGTATTATTATTTAAACAGCTTGTAAGGGTGTGTAAATTACTCGTATATGGTCACATTCAAGAAGTTTCCTACGGAACTGGAAATACAAATAATAGGCATAACGACATTGACGACTGGAAGAATATTGTTGACTAGATTGTTGCAACATATTAGGTCCTTACATATTAAATTGCCGTTCAGTATCAAAAAAGTGAAACAAGTTTTTTTTAATAAATTATTATTCAATCAATCGAAGTATGCGCCGTTGTTATCGATACACTTCCGCCATTTTATAGGCAGATCATTGATACCTTTGGAAACAAAATCCTGGGAGCGAGAGTCTATGAACTGTTTGAAGGCGGTTTTGACTGCCTCATCAGATTTGAAATTTTTTCCTTGTAAAAAGTTATCCAAATTTTGAAAAAAGTGGTAATCGGTTGGGGCAAGATCTGGAGAGTATGGTGGGTGACGCAGAGGTTCCAGTCGCAGCTCCTCTATCTTGGCGATCGTTTGATGTGCAGTGTGTGGTCTAGCGTTATCCTGAAGGAGCAGTGGGCTAGAGCAATTCATCAGTCTCGGTTGTTTAATGTTGGCAATACAAGTCTGCAGTAATCGTCTGGCCTGATCTTAAAAAGCTGTAGTGGATAACACCAGCACTGGTCCACCAAACACTAACCAGAATCTTCTTTTTGGTCAGTTTTCGCTTAGGGCAAGGTTTTGCCGGTTCTCCAGGGTCAAGCCATTGTGATGATCGCTTCCGATTGTCGTACAGGATCCATTTCTCATCACAAGTTACGATACGGTTCAAAATCCCCTCATTATTGTGGCGATTAAGCAAAGAAACGCAGCAAGCAACGCGTGTTTGTTGGTTTGCTTCAGTCAATTCGTGCGGTACCCACTTTTCGAGTTTTTTAATTTATCCGATTTGGCGCAAGTGGATAAGTATCGTTTTGTCACTTACGCCGAAGGCTGCTGCTAATTCAGAAGTGGTTTGAGATGGATCCGCTTCCACTATCGCCTTCAATTCTTTGTTATTCACTTGAGTATCAGGTCGTCCACGAGGCTCATTGTGTAAATCGAAATTTCCAGAACGGAAACGTTGAAACCAAAAACGCACCGTTCGTTCGTTAGCGGTGCCTGGTCCATACACGTCGTTAATTCTTCGAGTCGTTTCTGCAGCACTGGTGCCACGGTGGAACTCGTATTTGTAAATACCGCGAATTTTCAATTTGTCTATAGTTGTTGTTATAGCAATGTTGAAACTCAAACAAATGATGTTAAAACAAATGAAATACGAATTTTAAAACAATAGTTTTCTCGCCTTATTTCGAAATAAATTTGAATTTGGAATTCCTAATGAAACGCAAGATTTTTGATTTTAAAGTTGCCAGTATTGAAAATCGGCAATTTCATATGTAAGGACCTAATAAATTACTTGATGCGAGGTGCAAAGTCTGCCTTTCTTTCAACTACTGCAAGAAAAGTAGGAGAAAAATAAAACTGAAGAGAAAAAATATTAGGTAAGCAATTGCACACTCATATTTTTCAGTGAAAATTAGCTATATTATGTATTATATATATTATTAGCTATATATTCCCGCCCTTTCTTTTCTTTATGGCCAGCTTTCTTTTAAGCCAAGCAATACACACATCACTTCACACGCAAATGTAAAATAAGAAGCCCCATTCTGGAACTTAGATGCTCTGTATCTTTGCGAATTTTTACTTTTTTGATAAACTGAAAATATGGAAATATTTTTGGATAATCTACGAGACGGACTAATTAGAATAATCTAAAAAGATATAACGTTAGTCAGAAATAGTATCGTGCTCAAATGGAGGAGCATTTAAAATGGAATCTGTCCAAAAATTATTACTTTTAAATACCGTTATATAACGCTGAAGAAACACGTTTCTTGTATGGCGACCCCCTTTAATTTTTAACTTTATCTTATTTTTAGTATTTGTTGTTATAACGGCCACAATAAAACATAATCGGTGAAAATTTCAAGTGATTAGCTATTACGATTTAAGAGTTGTCCCCTGTGACAGACAGACAGACGGACAGACAGCGGAGTCTCAGTAATAGGGTCCCGTTTGCACCCTTTGAGTACGGAACCCTAAGAATTGGGCTAAACCTAGTAGATACCCGTATATCTAGTAGAAGTGACACTGATAATATTAGTGGTTAGGTCACTTTACAATATTGGCACTGGTTTGACTTCTATTTGATCGTTTGTTATTAGTATTAGGGATTAGTATAGTTATTTTTAGCAGCGATCTCCATGCTCCACACCATTTTGTAATGTGATAAGAAATATTTTTGCCATTTGATCTTATTTAAATGATGTTGACTGTATGCATGACGTAAATTGAGATTTTACCTGCTAGCAAAATACTTCTTCTTCTCCTTGCCAGATTTTTCAGATTTCTCAGACTTCTCTGATTTCTCCACCTTGTCTGTGCTTGTGCTAGGTCCTGGCATTGGACTGGGGGACCTTTCACTCTGGAAATTCATTATACTTAAATAAAATGGTCATTTTAAATATCTTAAGGGAAATCTTAAAATTAAGGCCGTACCTGAATTTTCCGGGGTCCAGTGCTGCCCCCATTTAAAATAATTCATTTTAAAGAAAACGGAGACATCATTTTATATGACATTAGTTTATATTGAGAACGTTAAGCTTTACTACGCACATTTGCCAAAAGTGGCCGTTTTTCGCAAATGTGCGTAGTAAAGCTTAACGTTCTCACTTAAAACTGTAAACAGTAGTTCATAAAATACTTTGAAGGGTTATCTAGAACTTGGTAGTAGCAAAATTTTAAATAATGTCTCCGTTTTCTTTGAAATGATTTATTTTAAATGGGGGCAGCACTGGGTCCCGGAAAATTCAGGTACGGCCTTAAAACAAAAATTACAATGAGTAGTCTCATAAGAAGTCCCTTATAAAACAAAAGCCTTTTAGATTGAGCTTGGTACTCGGCTTCAGACGGTCAGGCCTCTGCAGCAATCCCTAAGCTGTTATATTAAGGATGGTACATACCCTTGCCGGTGATTGTTGGCTGGTGGAAGGTCCTGCTTCGGCTTGCAGCTGTGATTGGCTGTTCACGTGGCCCATTTTGGACAACGGCGGGTTCTTGAATGAGTACGAGAAAGCTAGCCCGCGCTTCAACGATGCCCTGTGCATAAATTACTTCGTTAAAAAATGGGAGCTCTGTAGCGTATAATGTACCACTGGTGCCACTAGTGCCACTTTTCTTGAATGTTCCATGCTTCGGAAGGCACGTAAAAATGTTCGATTACAGTCGTAAAACTATGCTAGATGACTTTAGGGTGTTTGTTAAAACTAAAATCAGTGTTAACTCAATCCACGGTAACATATTCGTGATTGAGAGAAATTGTTAAACTCCATGGTTTGCAAATGGAACCAAAAACACGTGGTAAAAAAATATTTTTAATATTGCGTATCGGATGATGCATATAATACTACCGCAGAGTTATAATATATAAGTAATACGTACAAATATAACTAATTTGATGCGTAAGGGAATTATCGCGAAACATACATTTTTTTAAGTCATTTTCGATGATTTTTCGTAGGTACCGTAAGTATGCCAGGCCACTTTGTCTTTGAGCCGTAGAGAAAATGTCTGATTTGAAGTCTCCGCCGATGTTCATACAATTTTATACTTTAAGCTTTTAGCCTGTCAAGCCCCTTAATTAAGAGTCTAGCCTTTAAAATAAGGCTAAGAGCCTATCGTCCTCGGGAACACTAGTTGGCTGATATTGTAATAAAACTAACCAAACAGCCATAAACTTATTGATTTTCTTATTTTAATTGAACAAATTACTAATGATAAAATATGCGGAAACAGTTATTTAACAGCCCTGGCATTATTCAATTACTTTCATTGCAATAACATACGTTTTTGAATTGATAAATAATTATTTATAATGGCAACATAATGTTAACTGTTAAAAACACTTAATCCCTACGGTACAAAACGGATGTTCGTGACATATTTCTCCCCAAGGTGTGATTTTCATTCACCCTCAAGTTATTGATACTCCGAGTACCGTCACACACGCAGACCTACCACTACTAGACCTGCATAGTGCGTGGCCACCTTAGTGCATCTCTTTATATCTTTGATTGTTGCCTCCACCCATATTTTGTACACGTCACAGAACACACTATGGTTACTAAAATATTATTATAAAATTATACTATAATAAGCTCAAATAAAACCCTAAATCACCTTTTAAATGATAAAATCCCTAAAATTAATAACTTTTTTCGATCGTTTTGTGGTTTGTTTGGCCCAGATTTTGACAGTAGGCCAGCTTATAGCAAGCCACGCCGATAGAGACAAAAAAACATATCAGCGTTTCTTTCACACTTACGTTGTACTGTTTTTGACAGTCTCTTTCTAGCAATATCGTTGCAAGTCTAGTAGTGGTAGGTCTGTGATCACACACTACATTCAAAGTATCCCTATTCTGTAACAGTATTCTGGTAGTTAACCAGACAAAATAAATTAAAAAGGTATAATTACCGTACGCATTAAAAAAAAATCAGAAATGGCGCAAAATCGTCAAAAATGGCGTGAAAGTATTAGGGGGGCCGACCCCGTATAGGGAAATGGCAAGAAGAGAAGAAGAATTACTGTACGCATTAATTAGTAAAAATAAAATTTACTGAGTAGAATAATAAGGTATACAGAGTATTTTGAGTCTTGCAGGGTCTAAGCAGACCGATTCCAGGGACGGACGGATAGACGGACAGACGGACGGACGGACGAACGGACGGACGGACGGACGGACGGTTAGTAACTGCCAGTTTAACTCTAAGTAATGGTACATATTTGTATGTAGGTTATCTACTTTTCTTTATAGCTATACGAGTATATTCTTGCAATTTTTTTCTCATAAACACTTAATAAATACATACTATCACGTCTTTATCCCTAATGGGGCAGACACAGTATTTTGAGTCTTAGCAGACAGACCCCAGGGCCGCAAGACCCAAAAGCCACTTTTAGCGTGATGGTGGGCGAGAAGGTGGAAAAAGAAATCAAAATAGTGATGGGTTGCTAGCCGTATTGCCTATTAACATGATTTGTATTTTCACCCATTTCTTCGATCGGCTTTTACGATCTGTGCGGGAAGAGAAGCAGCTGGAACATTCTTAGTTTTTTCTTATCTTCCAGACTAGCATGAAATTTCATCTTGTAATTTTTTTTCTACGAGAGACGAACTGTTTCTCATAGAGTTTTTTTTTACTTAGGGTGATATACATACATCTATATTGGAATGGTGCTGCATGATACCTTTATGCCACATGCTGCTATCTACCTCATTTCTTCATCATCACACATCTAAATTCAAAATTTTACTTTCAAATTCAATCGGGAGAGTTCCTCTCCACCTAAAATAGTAGTAATTTTTATACTATCCAGTATAATGCAAAAAATCCAGTGCAATGTTATTAAAATACCATTTCATTGTGTAAAAATGTTCTCATTGCTACCTAGCATCCTAACGCCTACATCTCTCCTTCACATGTGAGGTCCATCATGCTGATGCTGGGATACGGTTAGACCTCACTTTACTCAGGATTCAGATATAAAATCCCTTGCTTCACTCGGGATTCAAAAGTTGAATTCTTTGTTTTGCACTGGAGAAAGTAGTGCCCTCGCCTTAAAAAAATTACCTTTACTTACGCGTTGTAGCACAATCTATTATAGGTATTATTGTAGACAGGAATTGAAAATAAGGATTATACAGGTGGATATAAGGTGGGGCGTGGTGACTATTGACTATAGATATTCTTGCCTTTTCCATGAGCTACATGTTCTTGGTGTGACTGGTACAGCTTCCCGGCTGAACAGTGTCACTAAAAACCAAGGACGATTCAGCCTGGGCTAAATACTTCATGCTACAAACCTTGTCGGGCTGGGCGGCGGGTAGCTTGTGCCGCGATGGTCGGGAGTCAAGTACTGGTGTTGTTGGGCTGACAGACGGTTGCGCTGCAGCAGTTCTTGGTGCGATTGATACAGCTTCTCGGAAGCCGATTGGCCACTGGGCCTATCATAAAAATACACTTTACACATTCCGACTAGCCACTAGGGTCAAATCAGAAAGCTTCATGATGACAGCAACAATAGGGATGATGACTGGGACAGAAAAGTATTATTCTAATTAGTTCGTTAGTTAGATTATCCAAAAATAATGTACCCATATTTTTTAGTTTATCAAAAAAGTTAAAATTTACAAACATACAGAGTATCAAAGTTCCAGAGTGGGGACTTGTGACGTCACCGATGTGTAAAAATCGTACGAAAGCGTGACGTCATGCGAAATTTAAATGCGCTGTATCTTCTTCCTTATTTATTGTTTCTCAGAGAAAAGCAAAAATACGTGTACAATATTTTTTTCATCTCATCTATTCGAAAAACGATGATTTTATCCCAAATATTTGGGGCTAAAGTCACTGGTAATTCTCTAGACACTGAAAAGTAAAAAGTTAATTCCCTAGGCGTTAAAACACATTTGAAAACCTAACACGAATGTGTAGTTTTAAAATTATAAAATATAGGCAAGGGCGTCGTAATTTTTTAAAATTGGAATTCAACAAAAAAAAAAAAAAAAAAAATATGGAACTATTAGGTTATTTTTACAACTATTTTAAATGTGACTAATTTAATGATGAGGCCGATAGTAAATATGAAGTTTACGTATAATATACATATTTTAAATATATAAAGAATTAACACACAAGGAAAAAGTAATGAAACGATTCTAATGACTGGAAAATGTATAAGATGTGGTGGTCCTAGAAAATATTTTCATAGCACTTCTTCAGTGAAATAACCAAATAAAACCAAATAAAGGTTAGTAACTGTCTGTTAAACTCTGATTAGCTATATGTAGGTATTCTACTTTCGTTATAGGTATATATTTGCAAATTTTCCTCATAAATGGAGATGAAAAGAAGAATGTGCTACACGGTGTACGGTAATAGTTTTATCTCGGGCGATATACTTAAATCCCTCGCTTCACTCAGGATTCCACCGTAGAATCCCTTGCTACGCTCGTGATTCTATTGTGGCATCCTTCGTTTCGCTCTGGATTCAAAGTAGCGCCCTCGCTTTAAAACTATTACCTTTACGCCTTGTAGCACAATCTACTATTAATAATCTAACCGATGGGCCAAAAATATTTTTTCAGTCATCATGCGTATTATGATGCAATAGATAAATAAATACATAACTAATAATATAAACTTGTCGTTAGAAAACGTTTCAGTAGACTGAAGGTAACTTGTGCCGGATCTACTCGTAGGAACCTGTAGAATATGTATTTATGTAGGCATTATGTAGTTTCAGACATTTATTTGATAGCAAAAAATAAATGAGATTTCAGTCCTTTAGCTCTCTATCAGTGTTGAAAAGGATTGTTAGTATAAGTTGGTGCTAAACAGTTAAGTATTAAAAGAAAATCGATACGTGTTCTGAATTAATTTACTACATGAAACAAATGTTACTGAAACAATACAAAATAAAATAAAAATATGTATTGTGATTTAATGTATTTATCATCAATCATGTATAGAGAGCTGAAGCAAGCAATTTATGATAAATAAGTACATACGCAATTTGATGACCAACTTACAAAAAGGATATCTTGCAGAAGTTTCTCATTCATTGCTTGATCTAAGCTTGATCGGAAACATTTTGCGTATTTTTTTAATTATTTTGTACGGTTTTGCTTCATTTTGATTAAAGAAAAATAATTACTTATGGATCCACAAAAATCGCAAAATTTTATCAGCAACATGCAACATCTTCAAAAAACCTAATATCCACAACATGCTTCGTCAATTAATTTATTTTTGGGCTTGTGCCATCGACTGCTATCAATCTCGTCAACGTATTATATGGTAAAAAAAATCTTCTTTTTTAAGTAGTTAAAATCCTTTTTATACTTTGAGAGCAAGCACTATCATTTTAGAAATAGATGTGAACATTATAGGTATACATTTTGGTTATTGTTACCCTCGTTTGTGGAGAATAAAAACACGATCTCTGAAAATTTAGTCACGACCTCATCTAATTGTATGTTTTCAAAGGTAATGTCAAAAAATGGCATCGACGCTCAAAAGACGTCGAAACTAATGAGTGAATTTACTATACGCGTTTGTTTGATGGTACTAAATGATACTAAGTACTCTTTGTATATAATATCTAATGTCGTGGTATTTTAAATATTTTATCGTCTTTTAAAATACAAGTTATATAATATGTATCATAGTTTAGCGTCACACAAACTATACAACTAATAATTTGTTGGTAACGCATATCTTAAGAAAATGTAAGACATTGCTTATTATTCTAATTATGCGAAAATATGTTTACATCTACTTCCATTTCTAAGTCTGGATCTGGTAACTCGTATGAATCAGTCGTACATTGGATATGGTCTCGGCGGAGACGGATCGATGGTAAGATCCGGGAGGCTGTGGATCAGCGCCATGGCGTTTTGAGGCTGCACTCGCAGGGTGTTATGGCTCCCGGAGCTGGGGCTATGGCCAGGAGTATGACCCGCGCTGAGGCCGCCGTGAGCTGGGTGAGATCCGCTGCTGCTCGGGGCGTGGGCCGGGGTATGGCTGAAGCTGTGCGCAGGGCTGCTTCCCAAACCATGGTTTTGGCGAGGGTTCAGTTTGCTGGGAGATGATGAGGGCTACAAAATAAAATGTCATTGTAACATAAAGCATTGGTTACCAATTTTAGGTACAATACCCGGCACATAAGTTGAACCGAAATGGCAGTCACTGCGCACACTTTTGCCTCTAATTCTACCTGCGCAACGCCGCCAATTTGATTCAACTTATGTGCCGGGTATTGTACATTAATAGATACTAAGCAGCTTGCAGGCATACCATACAAGGTGTAAAAGTACGTGGGTACAGTCGACATACACATGACGGAGTGACAGTCTGTGTGTGGAACAAATTCTATGTGAACAATACAGGGATCTCGAATTTTTATTTTCTTTCTCATATAAAAGTGTCCAGTTGATCGACCTATTTATATATTATTTTTCAAGATTCTTTCGAGAGCTTTTCGTTTGGGACCAATGCAGGTAAAGCCCATCAATAGTCTAGTTAAAAGTTAACAAATAAGCTAGTAGACAGCGCCATATTGCAAAAGAATTGATACTAAGTTAAATACGGTACAGGCAAAAAAAAAAAAAATTTGGTGGCGTCGTCAATTCAGGTACAGTAATTTAGTGGTAGTTAAGGACCTCAGAAGCCCGCTGGGCACTTGAACACCGCTGGGAGCTCGAGAAATTTTTATACTACTTTACTTTAGTGCTACTTTTGTGGTCAGCCAACCTAAAGTGGCATAAAAATTTCTCGAGCTCCTCCGTGTTGTGTTGTTGTGTTGTATAAATGATATTAATCCCGGGATTCATATCATTTATAAGGGGAAGTTACACATGGTAAAAGTAGTTCATATTAATAAACCTATATCCCTATATCCCAAATAACGTTGGTCAATGATCGCTTATGTCCCGAGAGAGTGTGTAATCATAATAACTTTGTAAATTTTCATATGATCGAGCTGCGCAATTCATCTAAGTCTACGAGGAATAAAAAGCCTTCGATAAATCTTATCCAACGAACAATGTAAACATAATTAGATATTGAAACCGATTCGTGGGCAGAATAGAGTCAAGCGCCACAAATGATTGAGAGAAGGCAAAAAACAGATATAAAAAAGGCCTTTCTAGGCACTTTTATTCGTACACGTCATTAAGTTTTGTATACATAACTTGTAAAATTATTTATTTTAACGAAAACCTATCGATACTAGCGTTACGCAATGACAACTGCTGAGAAGAAACTCCGAAAGAAACTCATTTACACAATACTCGTATTGGTCGCCTACGTGCCAGAAGGGCTTTGTCATATGTCTGTCAATTTACAAATACAATATCATCAGGTTTTTTTTTTTAAATTTCCTGTGCAGGAGCGCCACCCTTTGTACTACCAGAGCCATATATAAGCCAGAGCAGTCAGAGGATTTGGCCTACACTCTGCACGCTGGCCTCATTGATGTTTATAAGCTTTGTTTAGCTCGTGTTACCACTATTTATTAATCTGTGGTGCTACTAAGTCGCATTCTACGACATCCACGGTTATACCACTAATATAATACAATGTTAATATATTAAAACATGTAATGTTTGCGGACGAGCGAATAAACATAAATAAATTACTTAAGAAATACTACATGATTATTTCAAAATCGAAGCCGAACTGACCAGTCCCTCTTGGCAGCACTCGTTCAAGAGTTGACGCACGGGTCAGCCATCGTTGAACTCAAGCATATTAGAGGAAATCCAGCGAATCGACCCGTGACGCCAACACCAGTTTGGACTTTTTGAAAAACCCAAGCTCGCAGACCTTGTGATGAGGAAGTATTAGTTATAAAGGCTAATCCGCTAGTTTCCAACAAGTCAAATCAGACACTTTTTTCTAAACGTCAAAACAAATATTTTCTATGAGATTTGTATGAAATATCGGACTGTGACGTCATAGTTTTTTGGAGTCAAATAGCGTCCTTAATATCCGTTTTTCTGCAATAATAAATCTAAAATCACGTTCAAAATTGATTTTTTCAATGACAAGTGATATACTGAAACTATTTTAAGGGTGGATTCAGTACATGATACTGAACAACTTTCCCCAAGGAACATTAATACCGAAATATGAAAAATAATTTTTGACCTCCCATACATCTTGACTGATCATCTGATCCGAGTTTGTAGGGAAAGCCAAAAAATTTTCTTCATACTGGACTGAATCCACCCTTAAAATAGTTTCAGTCTATTTGTTAGACGTTATATATATGTCGTAGTTGGATGGTATAAACTGCTAAACCTCTAGTTGTTTGGCATTACAGCTCGGTTTTGTTAAACAGCCGAATATCGTTCAGCTGGATTGTCTAAGATTGTGCAACGTGTTACGTTCATATAAACCGCTAAACACGTTTCCAAACGGCTAGCGGTTTTGTGAAACAGTAGCGGATTATAAGGATTTGGTGTAGGGTTACCATAATGAAATATAACTGGGTCTCTATTAGAATACAGATTTTTCCGACATCGAATTTCATTTCCCAAACAACTATTTCACGATTGTTATTTCTATAGGTTTGCCCTAACCTAGTAAAATTAATAGAACATTCCTAGCACTCGCCGGCCGCTGCAGCGGCACGCTCGCTACGCTCGCCCGCCATTGCCACTTCGTAGGCATTCTACATTGTATATAATTTCTTAAGATAGAATTGTTCAACAACTTCTCTAGCCGCATGAATGAATACAAGTCGTTCATTCCATTCTGCGTATTAGGGTTCGCTGTTTTACAAAACCGAGCTGTAATGCCAAACAGCTAGAGGTTTAGTGAATTAGCGGATTATACCATTCAACTGCGACATATATACTATATATATTACTGTACCATGTATTATGCGCTACACGAACGATTATATATATATAACCTATATATATATATATATATATATATATATAGTAACCTTTTGAAAGTAGTATTTTAAAATAAATTGTTTCTTTTGTAAAAAAAATAGTTTTGTAAATATTTATAACTTTTCAAATCATTCTACGAACTTTTGTTGGAAACTTTTACGTGTAGCTTTAGTTTATTAACACCCGTTTCCACCAATGTGGTAAAAAGTGCTCATGAGCGTAAGCGTAGACGCAGTAGTTCTTATTTCTTATGAAACTTGGTATATTGCGACAAGAGGCAGCCATACGACCATTGCTGCAACATATATTACTAGGTACCTGTTATTATTGTTTTTTTTTGTCGTCATGTCAAAATTATTTCATTCAGCTTCTATTACTGTTTCATTTTGTATATTGCGTACAGACTAGAATTGCCATATTCCGAAAATAATCCGGGAAATAAATTATTATTAGGTAGGTACGCAATAAAACGCACCTGCTGTACATAATGAGATTAAGGTTTCAAATCTCTCGTTTCGGAAGAGGGGAGGCTGACAAACCATTATTAAAATAAATATTTGGATTACTATTAATTGTCAGCAAAGACCTTTAACAAATACTAACAATCTATATAAAATAAATTTGTATGTTTGTCCTGTATGCGTTCCTAAATCATTGATCATCGTGATGAAACTTTGATAGGGTTTTTTAATGACGCCTGCGAGGTTTTTTAGCATTGTAACACAAGCCGCGAAAGCAGCATAGTTTTAACTAATAAGTATAAAAAAATATATTGTATATTTAACCTTAACTTTTTGAGCCGTCATTACTAATTCAGAAATGACACGCATGTAAATTGACTCCACCAAAAGTTATATGGCTAAGTTTTATAGCACAAAACAGTTTGCTTGTAAAGTATTTCAGAGTAATCTATATGTATATTCTTAAAAAGGAATTTAAATTGTAGAATATAAAACCATTTCTAATGTAATTATGCCTTTATTAAATAAAATCGTACAAGAAATATTTTCGTGATTAGTGACACAGTGTCACAATACATAAATCAATGGATAACATATTTTCGTCTATGACAATTTTGTTTCCAGGTTGGATCAATGGATAACATATTTTCGTCTATGACAATTTTGTTTCCAGGTTGGATAGGTTGTAACTATGTCGCAAAGTAATAATATATACTACGGACTACCTATTCTTATGATTCAATAATTTATTTAAAATGTAGTAACCACAGGATCGGGATTGGGGCTTTCTTCAACCTTGCGTATAAAGTTTGTTGTTTAAAGAGACGCAAGACCCCGGTAGAAGAGGTAGTAGACCGATAAAACACTGGTTTGACGTCGTCAAGGATGATATGCGCGGGTTCTAATACCTAAGGATGCCGAAGACGGTTCAAAGTAGGAAACACCGAGAAGAAAAACCGGAAAGCTGACCCCAGGTTTCGATAGCTAGGGATGCAACCAGGTACGCGCTAAAAGAGAGAGTCAGTTGTGCAGACAGAACTTACTAAAAAGTTTGTAGTCTTAACTTACCTTTGCCGTGAGTTCTTCAGTCGGTACAATGGTTTCCGATTCACTCTCACTCACCACATTGACGGTGATGGCTGAGACGACGGCTGGTGGACAAAAATGATTTTATAAATTTGCAGTGTAAAGCACTGGTAGGTTACTGTTGCAACAAAAATCTCGTGAATTGAAATAAACGGGCAAGTGCGAATCGGACTCGTACATGAAGGGTTCCGTACCACCGTACAATGTTTTAAAACGCTGAAGAAACACGTTTCTTGTATGACGACCTCCTTTAATCTTTAACTTTATTTTATTTTTAGTATTTGTTGTTATTGTGGTCATAGTAATACATAATTGGTGAAAATTTCAAGTATCTAGTTAATGCCATTATAAAGATCAAGTTAAAAACGCTGAAAAAAACAAGTTTCTTGTATGACGACCCCCTTTAATTTTAACTATTTTTTATTTTTAGTATTTGTTATTATAGCGGCCACAGTAATACATAATCGGTAAAAATTTCAAGTGTCTAGCTATTACGGTTTAAGAGATAGAGCCCTGTGACAGACGGACAGACAGACAGACGGACAGACAGCGGAGTCACAGTAATAGGGTCCCGTTTGCACCCATTGGGTACGGAACCCTAAAAATACCTTTTAGAAGAGTTTTCTATAATCTGAACTTGCGTAGCATATCTTTGCGCTTTGCAGGAGAAGTTATTATTTATTTAAACAATATGGTAAAAAACGTCCTTGCAATAAATGCGGTTTTAAAAGCGAGAATACGGCAAGCCGATATTTTATCGTTGTTCTAATATCTTTGATTTTATCTATGGTTCACTGCTCGCTGTGAATCAAATCAAAGACTATGACTGGCACAGAGCTTGGACCTTCTATGACTGGTCATACGAGTATATATTACAATCAAAGAATATTTAAAACATGATTCACAGTCACATAATTCTTTGATTTGATTCATAGTATGCGAGCGGCGAACCATAGATAAATAATCATAGATCTTAGAACGAAGATAAAATTTCGGCTTGCCATTTTCTGGCCTTTAAAGACGTATTGAATTGTATCATAAAATTGGTGTCATTCCACGCCGCATTTTATTTAGGTATTTGTGAAATGACCCTAAGCTGTCTGCTCTAAAATTCAAGAGCAGCGGTTGCAACCGCAAATGTACCTACGAGTAGTACATTAATATTTTCGTCCATCCTGTATGTAAAAACTTAAAAAGCGGTAAGCTATTATTTTCGGTTTAAAATTATTAAAATCATACACATGGAATTAAATTCTTTGTAGTTACATTAATTAATTACTAATTACTAACATAGAATAAGTACCATTGTTACTAACACCTGGGCCTATGTAGTCTTAAATAAAGATTTTATTATTATTATTATATTATTCTGTTTGTTTGGTCCTTTCACTTATTTTATTTCATAATTATCATAGAATATAGTTAAAAAGAAAGTAAATCATAGGTAAAATATTTTCTTTCTTCCTAGTTTTTCTGTCTACAGTGACGAGTTTACAAAAACAATCTCGCGGTCGAGTTTGACTAATACCTAGTAGAGCTGCCTGCGTGTCTATTCAGGCACAGAAAAGTGAGCACGGTAGCACAACAGCTAAATCGGTAAAGTTCTGGAATTATATCTGAATTAAAATATGCTGGCGCAACCGCAGTTCGTTTGTTGTTGCGTTATTCTCTGTGCAGTATGCATAGGCTAGTAGGTACAATAAGGCATTGCCTCCACGGGTGAGAGAATAGCAACGAGTTGACATATTAGTGCATCAACTCGCCGTGTGGAGATTGGTTCATAGAGTTAGTATAGAATGGTGGCACATAGGAAATATCTGCTGCAATGAACTAGCCCATGACGGCAACGTTTAAATAAATTCCTGATAATATTTTAAACCTAACAGTCTTATTATAAAAAAAGGCCTTAATCATGGTTTAGTCCCGTATTAACATAATCTAGGTTTAGTACGGTGACAAACGATAAACCTACGATAAACTGTGTTTCATTATAAAACCTCCAACAAAGACGGATCAAGATAGTTCCACAATAGTCTGAGCCTAAGTTGAAAAAACGTTCCGTTTTTCATAATAATATAATTTCTTCGAAAAGATTTTATTTGAAAAGGAATTAATCTATAAAATAATTTAATTAAAGTTATTATACGTATCTAATCTTACCAAAGACCTCTTATTTATTGATCTAATTAATAATAATCATATAATTGACTGTAAAAAAGCTTATTGCAATATCAATAAATGGAACGCAACAATGTTAACAACTAAAACAACGTAATTCTATATTTGTCTGTGGTCTATCGTCATATTCTCCCTCCGAGTAACAAGTTTGTTTACGTTTGTGAGATTGTAATTTGAGAATAATCTTGATAAATATTGTTTTTCATGCGTGTTGTGTAGTGTTAGAAATATCAAATCGTGTTTTTAATGTTTTGAAATAAATTAAACGAACAAAAGAGTTGCAATTGTGCTTAATAAGAATTTTGACATGAAAACTTATATATAAAAATACGTTTAAATCATCTTCATGGCAGTTTCAACACATTTCCTGGATATAATAAGCATTTATTAACAGCCATCAGAACTCCACCGACAAGAGCAAGCTCTTAAATTAAAAAGAAAGAAGAATAGCCATCAGGTATGTTTTCAGTTTTACTACGATTTCGATGTTTTATTTTGATTTACATGATGATTTTGAAGATAAGTCAAAGTTTAGTACGAACCTACTAGGGCCCGATGTGGTTTTTATCAAATAAAAACAACAGAATTCAATCATCAATATCATGTCAATATAAATATGACGTTTGTTTGTACGTAGGTTATAAATAAGTTAAATCTAGCTTAAAGTACCCCTGTAGGTGGTTTAGTTTTGGCCTAAATTTAATCCATGGTTTATGTCTTAAACCTCGTTTTGTAATAAGATTTTCCTTGTTACTTAGTTTAGATCGACTTTAAAACTCGATTTATCTTTGGACCTTGTTTTATAATAAGAGTTAGAAATTAACAATTCGAATAAACGCGATGTAAGCTTAGATCTGCCAGTGCAAACAAAGTGAACGCGGTATTTTTTTGGCGAACCGCGGTAAAGGAAATCCGCTAGTTGCCAACATGTCACAACAGATACTTTTTTCTAAACGTCAAAACAAAATTAAATATTTTCTATAGTATTTCTATGAAAAACGCACCGCGTGACGTCATAGTTTCTTGGAGTCAATTAGCGCTCTTAATATCAGTTTTTCGGCATTAATAAATCTAAAATCACGTCCAAATGGATGTGATAAATGACAAGTGACATTATTTTGCGACGATTTATTCTCTTATTATTACAGAATAATTTATTTTTGACCCTGGATACTACCCAATTCCCATCAAAAACATAGTTAACTTGAAATAAAACCGGCCAAGTGCGTGTTGGACCACGCATAAAGTAGGGTTCCGTAGTAATTTTTGGCAAAGCGCTGTTTTGCATTTCAAGCTTCATTCAGTCCTAACAGTAAAATATCTAAAATAACTTTTTAAGTTTATACTGTTCTTTTGGAAAAATTTATATATTTTTATTTTATTTATAATTTCAAAAGTATTCATCACAGGATACCCGAAACATTTTTAATAAGAGATTCCGCGCCTGTTTCTTTACGTGAGTGATTTGAAGTTTATAGGTCCAAGACTTTAGAAATTACAGGGGGGCGACACCGTGTAAACGACTTTGGCGGGCTATATCTCGCAAATAGTAAAGCTGATAAAAAAGTGTTGTATGAAAACCCTACCTTATTTTTATAGTCCTTTTCAACGATACCCCACACAAGGGGGTACACTCAAAAAAATAATTCACCCCCCCCTTTACATGTATGGGGAGGTACCCTTAAAAATGGGTAATTTTAATTTTTTGTATTTTTGAAAATGAGATCTATATGTTAAGTATTCTCGAACCAAGTTACATGCAAATCAGTCCATAAACGTAGAAGATATTCTGCTGTGACTGACTAGGACGGACGGACGGGCTGAACGATCTTATAAGGGTTCCTTGTCGGACTACGGAACCCTAAAGAGCATGCAGTGCTCGCAACTTTGTGTTTGCGAGTGCTATCATAAAAATTTGTGAGAGCACATTTAAAACCAAGTACCTATCTCGTTCATATTAGTTAATATCCATGAAGGAAGGATTTTTGAGATTTTGCGTGATGTATGGGGGCCCCCCTTAAATATTTATTTTATTGTAATATTAAATATTAATTTTGCGAATACCCTGGATGGCACGCAGAACAAACGTTTCCATTCTGAAGGAACTTAACATTGACCAGAGGCTTCTTAGTACCTGCCTCCAGCGAGTACTTCAATACTTTGGTCATATAGCCAGAAAACCCTCCGATAACCTGGAGAAACTTATGGTGACCGGTAGGATGAAAGGAAAAAGATCGGGCCGTAGCCCGATACGATGGTCTGACCAAATAAAAGAACACCTGAACACCAAGATCTCCAAGGCACTGGAACAGGCAAAAGATCGCAACAAATGGAAGGAGATCGTTAGAAAGCTAGGTCGGGCACATCACGACACTCAGCAGTGAGCAGACGACTAAAGGAGGAAATATTAATTTTATATTTTTAAAGTGAATATAAAACAAAATATTATGTGAATATTTCAAGCGTCTAACTGTTGCCATTTTTAATATAGAGCAAAAAAACGGAAAAAATCTCTTCCAACTTTTTGAATCGTTATATCTCAGCAACGGTGACTCTCAGGAAAAAAAGAATTAAGACATTTATTATAGACAATTATCTGATCTACAAGTTTTGTCTGAACTACTTTTATAATAAAATTTACCATTTTGTTGAAAATTGCGAAATACCCTTTTTTGTGACCTTTGACCCCCAGTAATTTTTTTTCCAGGTATAGGATCGATGACGACTTTTTATATTTCATTTCTGATGGTGTTTTGAACAATCCTACCAACTTTCAGCTGGGTGCGAATTATTGTAACCTCACACCCATTTTTTCGTCTAATTTGACCGGGCTATGTCGGTTCGGCAGTATTTGTAGAACAACAAAGCCGACCCGACAATACCGGCCCATTTATGTGTGTAGCAACCCTTGTTGGTGGCCTACTCGGCTAAGTTGCTTTGTCATATACGTATCTTTGTCTGTTTACAAACATATTAGAATACAAAAGAGGTGAAATAATTTGAAACTTACCGTTCGGCTCCTCTTGGGTAGATGTAACAGTGGCGTCGACACTGCCAGCAGTTTTGGCGACTGGTCGAATGGCCACTGGCTGCACTGGCTCATCGTGGGACGCAGCACTGTTGAACAAGCAACTTATTATACTATTGTTTGAAGTAAGGCGCCTACACGTGTGACACAGTTAAGCTTAAGTTACTAAATCAAAAACGAAATCCTAAGGCTTGAAACTACGTCAAGCGGAAGCCCGCGACGGGTTCAGTCCATCTCTGTCACAATCCCTACGTGCGATAGAGATAGCTGAAACCGTCGCGGGTCACGTGTCACTTTGTTGCACGTAGAATTTGTGACAGACTGAACTCGCGCGGGTTTTCGCCTGACGCAGTTTCAAGGCGTCGCCACACGAAGCATGTTTTATTTCGGTTCTATCATAGCGTGGTCGGTTCTATCATTGTGTGGTCTGAGGAAGTCACTAACCTAGTTGACTGCTGGAAGCTGGACAGCCGCGAGTTTCTGGAGCTACCGCCGGTGGAGTTGCGTTGCATGGGGTGTCGCAGGCTGGGCGCGCCGGATGTGCGCGTCCCTACACAGAAATGTGAATGCTGGATATGAGACAGCCTTGGGAAAATTAATGGTTACTCGTAAATGCTCTAAGGAGACAACAACCCGGAACCACACCAGTGTGGTTCCGGGTTAGAATAGGACCACTCCATCTCTTCCTGTGTATGTCTTAAAAGGCGACTAAAGGATTAAGCACAAACACTCGTGCAAAAATTGCATTCCCAAGGAGGGTTAATCGGGTGGCGGCCGGTTGTAAAACTTTTCGCCAAAATACATGCCCAAAGAGGGTTGACGTCAGACAGACGGCCGGTCGTAAAACTATAGCCAAATCATTAAAACTCTTCCGGGTATTTCTTCTCCAACGCAAGGACTTTGGCATTCTTGGGTGACCTTTGACATGCACGTTATATTTGGAGAAGAAAAAGCGGGAAAGCGCACCCTGGCACCGAAGCAGCACAGCTGAGAATGCAACTGGTATCGCGCTTAGTTGAAGAAGAAACTCTAAGGAGACCGCTTACCCAATCTGTTAACAATTATGGGAATATCTTTTTACGCGACTTCAAAATAGGAGGAGCTACTCAATTCGAATGTACTTTTATTGTATATATTTTTTATGTATGTTCCCCCATATCTTTTTTTTTAGAAACCGATTTAGAATTTTTTGTTTGAAAGAGAATATATGCAAGTTGGTCCTATTATCCCAACTGATGATGAGATCTTCGAGATTGCGAGGGAACTCTTCTAATATTCTATGCACACATACAAGTAGAGTGATTTTGATGTTTTTGTCAAGATATCAAGCATTTGCTTTCAAAAAGTGAGTTTTGGTGAAGTGGAACTCATGAAGAAGACAAGAAGTTAAAGTCGCTTTTTTTGTTTCAAATTATTCCGTTTCTAAAAGCCCATTTACACAGTCCATTAGGGATGATGAGGTCAGAAAAGTATTATTCTAATTAGTCCGTTAGTTAGCTTATTCAAAAATAATGTACCCATATTTTTCAGTTTATTGAAAAAGTAAAAATTCACAAAGATACAAAGTATCTAAGTTCCAGAGTGGGGGCTTGTGACGTCACCGATGTGTAAAAATCATCCTACATGGGATAAGTCCGCCTTTGTATATTTGCTCTTTCGTATTATGTTATCTTTTATACTTAAATTTTTGGTACAATAAAGTTATTACAAACAAACAAACAAATCGTACGAAAGCGCGACGTCATGTGAAATTTAAATGCGCTGTACCTTCGACATTTATTGTTTCTCAAAAAAAAGTGTACAATATTTTTTAATAAACTAACCGATGGGTCTAAAATAATTTTTCAGTCATCATGCCTATTCATTTGAAGCAATGAATGACCATAAAAAGATTGTAACTATTTATATGCAAAAATAGAACTCTTGACTCCATCAAGATCTTCGAAGATCAAGTCACCCCTGCCAAACAATCTGAGGAAGTTTGCATGGAAATTCCGCAAGAAAAGCTTGTCATCATTGTGGCGCTTTCCGCTGAGCTGTCAGCAAGTATTTAAAAAACCTATTCGGCGTCTGAAAGCCTTTCAGAGTATGATTTATATCATTTTTCGGTATGGAATAATTAAATCGCACCACCGTTTTATCCCATTCATCTAGTTATAAAATAAAAAAGACCGCTGACCGACCGAATAGGTAGGTAGTTTGATTCGAAAAGACCAAATACTTATTCGTTCTAAACGAGCTGTTTTGAAAATTGCATGATGAATCATCATCAGGTTTTTTCATCTTAAATGATTTCCAGAAAATATTTTTTCTTACATGAAATAATACGCCGCCTAAAAACACACCAGAAATCTTTATTTGCCAGAATACATTACAAAATATCACCATCATGAGGTCTCTTTTAGTCTCCACTGCAGAATATGAACTACCAGAGCCATATATTAGCCAAAACAGTCAGAGGATTTGGCCTACACTTTCCACGCTAGCCAGACGGGTTGGAAAAACATTGATTACTAAAATAAATACTGTTAAGAAAAGCCTTCATTACTGACTAGCGCGATGAAATACTCGTAGTCATAATAACGAAACGAAAAAGTATAACTTAAGATAGTTCCTTCCAACGCTTCCGGCCTATCTTCGCCGCTCTGCCTGCGGCGTGGCAATCACTACAATGTATTGAATGGAACAGTATGTATTATATTGCTAGCATATTGCCAGAGCTACGAGCGGGAAATGAACGGGTTTCACTCCTCTTATTGTGGAATGTCGAAATATTGTAGAAACTTCTCTAAATAAGTTGTGAAGAAACGAGACGTGAGAATGTGTTACCTGAACACGAGGAATAAGTATTGTCAGAGCGGCTTTGAACTTGCTTGACAAAATAGTCGTATCAGAACATTCGGTCTATACTGCAACCACTGGAGGTAAAAAATGAGGAAGGTAGAAATGTAGGAATACGAGCTGTGAGCGGGGAATGCACGGATATTTATTGAGGATCCGCAATTTATTGTAGCAAGTTTTCTTACTAAAAGGTATGTTAAACAAGTTTCTAATTAAATTTGGACTCAAGAAATCACGAAGAGACTATAAGTGAGTATATTAAAAACTCGACGACGTGTGTTTTTAACCGACTTCAAAAAAGGAGGAGGTTATCAATTCGACAGCATGTTTTTAAAAAAATTTTTTTTATGTATGTTTGTTACGCGATATCTTCGCCAATTGAGAACCGATTTTGATAATTCTTCTTTTATTTGAAAGCCTTTACTACCAAGTTGGTCCCATTTTAATTTGGTGAAGATATGATGAAGAACTTTGGAGATATGGAAGAAACTTTAAAAAAAAAGAAGGTTGTACTCCGAGAGTGCCGGCAGAAGTGAAAACTTGAATATTAACGTGGTGCATTTTTGATATTTTGGAATAGTTAGGGAATAATTTTGCACGAATTCCTTTAATTATCAGTATAAAAGTACTATCATTTATGTGGTAGAATACAATATTTATTTATTGCGCTATCGTACACAAATATGTCAATTTATATTACATTAAAAGTGTCCTGACGCGAGTTTAAAATTGTTTACCCATTACAAAAAAAGTGCACAACGCCGCTAAAGAAGTTTTCACTTCAAAAAGGTTTGGGCTTGTCCGGGATTTGAACCCGGGACCTCTAGCATTTGGGCTTGTGCGGGATTTGAACCCGGGACCTCTCGCACCCTAAGCGAAAATCATACTCCTAGACCAACGAGCCGGCTGACAGCTTAGTCGAAATTATAGTATAAATACTTCCTCTCCTACGCCGCGCCGGCTGTCATTCGTCTTACGAATTTTCGATCAGGACACGTGCCCTGACGCGAGTTTTACATTTTCCATCCATTACAAAAAAGTGCACAACGCCGCTATAGAAGTTTTCACTTTAAAAAATTGAAGTCGGTTGTTTTTTTTGTTTAAAATTTAATTAATTTTAATTACATAGGTGATTTGAAATTAAAGCTACAATGTAACCATTTCGACTCGATAAGAAGAAGAATTACGTATGACATACAGTTGTGTGCATGAACCCACTTTGGGTTCATATTTAAAATTTCCATTACTGGTGTAGTAGTTTCTGATAATCCATTCCATAGGTAGCCATGTTACCTACTAACACTATTAAAGGAGTGGTGAGCGATGCCTGCAAGAACCCGTCACTTTGTACAAGATCCCATGCTAAGTTTTTCATCTTCTGGTCTTTTCGTGGTTTAGCAGCAGTAAACAAGCAACATGGAATGCTCTGTAAATGTATATATACTACTCACCATCAAACGAGTCGGTGGTAAGCGAAGCCTGTGAGAAGTCATGTTCAGTGGAGGCGCCCAAACTTCGGTGCAGCATAGCAGCTACGCGCTCGCGGGCCTCGCGGTCGATGTTGATGTCATCGGAACTCTGAACAAAGGTAAGGTACGTTCAGAAAGAATGCACTAGACTACGCCTTACACATAGGTGCTTCTTGCATTCAGATTCAGAACTGGATCTGATCGGAATACGGATGTGGACTAAAAAAATATTTTTTGCTCTTTAGGTAGATTAATAATTTTTTTATTTTTTTTTATTTTTTATTAGAGATTTCAGTGCGTTTGACCTCTATCTAGCCTGATGGGAAGCTCAGATGAGGTCTAAGGTGTAACACGCAGACTCAAAAAATGCCTATTCACTCTTGCCTTGAAAATCCCTAAATCATATGTATAGAGAAACATCGACGCAGGAAATAATATAATAAAAAAAATATTGTAAACCTATTTTTTCTTTGATAAGCAAATAATGACGAAAACAGCGTATTTAAATTTCGCATGATGTCACTATATAGTACTACTAGCTGACTTCGTTCGCGTGCTTGTCGGAAAGTAATGTTATATAGCCTAAAGCCTTCCTCTATAAATGGACTAACCAACAAAAAAAGAATTTTTCAAATCGGACCATTAGTTCCTGAGATTAGCGCGTTTAAACAAACAAACAAACAAACTCTTCCGCTTTATAATATTAGTATGGATTTTCACTACACGGTGACATTATCTTCGTGACTTTTTACTACTTTGATAACCGAAAAATATGGGTCTATTATTTTTAAATAAAATCTAATTTTTCGGACTCAATCCACATCCTTATTAGAAAGCGGTCGCGTTTTTACAGTTCAGGTTGAAGAACTAAGGGTAGTATAAACAATGATTGTAGTATTAGGTTTGTTACACACTTATTTGGGACGGCGGCAGTGGTTCGGCAGTACTTGTCGAACAAAAAAGCCGACTATCGCCTTTTCCCCGAGCATTAACCTACATATTCGACTTTACCACCCGGCTGTACCGATTAATGCCGGCCTAAATAAGTGTGTAGCAACCCTTACTCTCACGCTGGTGAACGTTTATCGGTATGAAATTAAGTGATTGTGGAAGGTCCTTGGATGGAAGGGATGCTGAGTCAGGACCTTTTTACTATCAAGGTCACTTCTCTCAGTACAATCACATTGCATTACTACACTATTACCACAGAAGACAGTAAGAGTATTATATACAGAACGGAATCTCGTAAGGTCCCGAGGGACGGAAGTAGAAACGAAATCTCCTAAGGTAAGCGCATTATGAGTCCCCGTTCCCCGTCACCGCGCCTCTCCCCCGTTCTTGTGCCCGGTGTGTGTTCGCCCGCTCTCACCTTGTTGAGGGGCGAAACCTTTGTCCAGAGTTCTGTATGTAAAACTTTTAGTGTCTTCTGTGCTATTTATTACTTCTATACTAGATCTTTGATAATCATTATGTGACTTATTCATGTACCCGTGGCCTTTTAGTAAATAAAGATTTTATCTATCTTTCTATCAAGGAATAACGAAAGTCACTCACTGGTTTCGGGCCACTGGCAGCACTTATGGCGTACTCCGATGAAGAATCCATTTCCACCTCTGACAAGTCACGAGAGGGATTCTTAGCCCACCACACCCCGAGGTCATATGACAATCTGGCCTCCCGGACCTTTAGCTCCCATACCTAAAACAGAAAGATGTATTTAATTGTCTTGTATTTCGAGAGTAATTGTAAAACGCGAAGCGGAGTAATCCAAAACAGTTCCTTCGTTCCTCTTTTTTTCTTTGCAGAGGGTTGCAACCGCACTAGTGTCTGGTAATACTGGTTAACCGACTGCTGTGGTCATCATGCCAGGCTGTCACACCGGGTTCGATTCCGTTTCGTTTTTCAGGTCAAGATATAAAATGATCTTTTTAGATTGACCTGGGTCTTGGATGTTTATCTATATATTATTAGTATTAGTTATAAAATATAGTATCGTTGAGTTAGTATATCTCATAAAACAAGTCTCGAATTTACTTTGGGGCTAGTAAATTCGAGACTCAATCTGTGTGATTTGCCCGTTTATATATATTTATTTAATAAACGACGCGATTTATATATTATTACGAATAAAATATATAAAAAACTGAGCTTTCAACTATAACGAACTTGAAACACAATTTTATACAACTTTTTGACAAAGACAAGGTCAGCCATCGATCTTATTGGGGACATGCATAGAAAAACTTTCAGCCTTTATAAAAAAACGAAGGACTCTTGCTCTATTATGCTGCCGCGTACCTCTGCGGCGCTTGTATTAATTCTTGTATAATATAATATATGTAATATGATAACCTGGTGCAAAGAGTCAAAAATGTCTTCTGAAAGAGAGATTGTTGTGTTTGATCACCACTTGATCAATGTCTTATCATGGTCGCCTAAATACGAGTATCACCGTCATCATCATCATCCGAGCGTATTACCGCTGACGATGCGTCAGCGGTACGCATCAGAGCCCGGGGTGCGCTACCTAACCTAAGTGATTTGACGAGGACAAGGACGTCTAAATGAATAAATAAATAAAAATAAATATATAGGGACAAATCACACTGATTAAGCTAGCCCCAAAGTAAGTTCTAAACTTGTGTTATGGGATACTAACTTAACGATACTATATTTTATAATTAATACATATATAGATAAACACCCAAGACCCAGCACAATTTCAAAACAGGCCATTTTCCAACTTGCCCTGGCTGGGGATCGAACCCAGAACCTTCGGATTAGCGGTCTAGCGTGTTAACCATTACACCACGGAGGTCGTCAATAAATACGTCTATATAGTAAGTAAATTTATATGAGAGTGGGTCCAATTGGACCTAAATGATGTTATCAAATCATTACAACTGTAAAGACCTATCTATAAGCCTCAATAAGCTAAGGTCAGGCGTTTATTTATGTATTTGTTTGTTCTACGATGAATCCTTTCATAAAATAAGTTAAATCGCTCAAGGAGTAATCGATACCACCCGATAAATAAGCTTTTTCTTTTATTTAGCCTGTCGATGTGTCCCACTGCTGGGTAAGGGCCTCCTCTTTAAATAATATTGGTAAGTTTATTAAAGCAAATTTTCAAATGCCAATATCATCTTGGGAATCCAAATGTTCTATAGATGTGAGAATATTATAAACCGATTATGTTCTGGGTAATCGTATTTATACCTCTGTATACGTAGATCATACCTCCGGATTATTTTTAAGGTTCCGTACAAAAAATGAAAAAACGGAACCCTCATAAGATCACTCGTTCGTCTGTCTGTCCGTCCGTCTGTCACAGCCAATTTTCTCTGAATCTACTGGACCGAATCAAGTGAAATTTGGTAGGATGGTGAAATCCTATGACCCAAACACATATTTGCAAAGTAAATAAATATATTTTTTTTAAATAAGGGTTTTTTTCAGGCAATAAATTAGGAAATTGAAAAAAAAAAAATATGCACAACTTACTGTGTCATATATCAAATGAAAGGGCTTGTTATGAGGATCTCAAATATATTTTTGTTATAATTATAAAATAAATAGTTTTGATTTTATTCATGAAAGAAGACGAAAATTGATCATACCCCTAAAATTTTGAAAAAAATACGAAATATAGTTCATTCCTTGTAGATTACAGGACCTATAAGAATTCAATCAATTGTAGTGCGAGTTTAACTCGCACTTGGCCGGTTTTATTTTCTTTAGGTGTAGTCGTACATCCTATAAAAAAGTGTAGCCGCTGATTTGTACATTTAGAATTTTTTATACAGAATTATGAATATAATAAAAAGCAGATTGAAAACGATACATCATCCGCTACACAGGGGCGGAAGTTTATTACGTATTGAATATTTTTATGGCTCACAAAAAAATTCCAGTGACCCTGCCAAAAGAGGATGTCGCCTAAATCACTCGCCAACAGTAACGATTGAATATAAGTAGGTACCTATATATACTTGCTTGGTAAGATACCAAATATTATGTTCTTGTCTGTAAATACCATCGACATAAATCATCATCATCATCCGAGCGTTATTCCCGGTTGCATCGTCAGCTATTACGCTTCAGAGCCCAGGGTCCGCTACCTACCCTAGTTGATTCGACCAGGTTACTGGTTTTACACAGAGCGACTGCCGTCTGAACTCCGCAACCCAAAGGGTAGACCAGAACCAATCCTAGGGATAGGTACAAACGCTAGATGGCGTTCGGGACACCTTTACGTGCCTTCCGAAGCACGGAATCCTCTTGCTTTTCGGATAAAGGTGATTCAAGCCTGCAATATCCTAACCAGACTGGAAACAACTTTTAACAAAGTATGCTTCCCAGTGGGATTTGAACCCATGACCTCCGGATCACAAGGCAGACGCCTTGACCACTGGACCACGGAGGCAGTCATCGACATAAATAGTATCTCGCTGGTAGGTAGATACCGTCGCGGGCGCTCACGCCCGCCCGTGCGTGTTACTGGTTGGTTAATACTAACACATGTACATTTGACAAACAGGTTTTTCATTAAATCAATTTCAAATCATTTAACATAAATTAACACATTGTTGGACAGTCAGACAAAATAGAAATAACAATTGATTATGTCTATAGGCGTCCTACTGTCCTACAATGTGTTAAATACAGTTTAGTCTAGTTTGGTTAGGTTCGGTTCAGTTCAGCTCAGCTCAACTTCATTCAATTCAATTCCGAAGTGAGATTCTACCTCTTTGCGAATTAAAAATCAAATTTTTATTCAGAAAGTAAGTAGTCGCGGGCGTTGAAGACTTTTTCACGTCAATATGTATATAATTATGTATTTGTAGAAAAAGTTGCAAAACCTCCTTTCGGTTTCAAACCTACCTCAGGTTTGAAACCGAAAGGAGGTTTTGCAACTTTTTAAGGAGGAGAAAAGAAAAAAGAAAAAAATAGCGAATGGGTTTAATATACTTGCCTTCAGTGAGGGTGGCGTGGACGGAGGGTCGGTCTTGCAGACCACGTTCGACTCTGACACGCTAAAGCCAGAAGCAGCAGAACCGACGTCGTCTACCACGATGAAGATCAGGCGATCAATCTCTTTGTTCCGATTGAGGTGCGGGAAGTGGAGAACCTTGTCGATCATGTACTTTGGCCTACAAAATAATTTACAATGGGAATTCGCTCAGCTAAGTATACAAATAAGATGAAAATCTTTAATAATTATAAACTACAAGTAACAGTAAATAAATAAAACTATAAAAATATGAAATGAAAATAAAGAGATACGTAGACAAAGAAAAGAGTTTAGTACGTGGAATGTTTTAATGCAGACTTTTATTGAACTGCATTATGAATTTGTATTATCGCTTGTTATTCCTTTATTGCTTTGTTTAGTCTTAATTTGACTAGGCTTTCGTTTGCACAAGACGAAAATAAAAAAAACATAAATAAAAAATACCTATCCTACTTAATAATGGCTATCCTGAAAAATAAACGTCTAGTACCTGATGAGTTTTAAAGGATTTCCTTTCGATTGTTTTTTGCAAATCAGAATCATATCTGTAAGCAATACCACGTGTACTTCAATCTGTAAGAAAAAGTTCGATTATTATCTTATGCAACAAACTGAAAATTTTAAAAAGTAGCGGTCATAGCAATTTATTTTCTACATCAATAAAATCAATTAATGAGGGTTCAACAGTTCGTGTGGCGAAGTAACAGTTTACATATATAGGAGCTGTAGACACCCATAGCCGCCCAAAGCCGTTTGAGCCATCATTCTATTCTATTCATTTTTAGAATAATTAATTTATATTTAAAAACACTGCTATAGCTGCCTCAAGTTTATTGTATTTGCTTGGTTCAGGGACAATCATTCGCGAAGCTACTTCGCTAAGCATACTAGTGATAAACAAAACATAAAACTAAATTTGTAGAAAGGGATTCATGTGCCGAATACATAATATCACGGTTTGTGAAATAAATATCTAAGCTCGTATTTCAGATGAATTATTTAGGGACTTGCAAATAAACGCGAGCTAAATCGCTATATTTCAGGTCAGCAATAAGTTTCAGCTAGATTTGCAACTGCATACTATTTGCTTTGCTGGGATATACCTCTAATATCAGTTCAAGCTAAAATAAAGTCAAGGCATGGTATCTTAAAAAAGGGAATGAAATCTTAAAATTTCGTCGCATTACTTTGGAATAAGTAGGTGATTTTATGCTATTTTAGGGCTGTTATTTGTGGAAAGTTATTCGTGTTAATCTCGGGTTGATTTACCTACCATAAAAAAAAATATCCCAATTAAAGGAAAAGTCCTAAATATTCAAATGAAATCAAGATTCGTTTTTCTAATATTTATAAAACGTCGAGAACTAATTGGTTTCGTCAATTTGATGTCATCATTTCGTCGGCACGTCCGAATCCACTTCCACAAATTGGTTTAAATCAAAACTCGATTTGTCGGATGCACCCGAACCCCGCGCCAGCTAAACGTCTAGTTAATTAGTCAGGAAGCCACTGAAAATATTTACCTTCCATAAACAAATTTAAATTAAAGAGATATTCGGAATGTCGCGGTTCAAAATGGAAACGGTATTTTTAGTGGCTTGGCTTTTTGGCTTCAATGAGCGCTTGCCTCCTTAGTGTTTATGTTGTCCTTGAAGCGTAGGTCTCCTTGGAAGACAATGCTCCTGCTGTGACTTGGCAGACTGTTTTTCATGGGTGCTCGAAGGTGCAATTGGGAGTACATCTTAAAATACTTATCCGTTTCTTCATCCTTGAATTCCTGTAACAACACGGTATATAAATCTTCTTAGTCATATATAAGCGTAATTTATGAAATTTGATTTATATTATTATTACTATTTATTTATATTTATTCTTGTAATCAATCCCTACTTAACAGATATTTGGCAATTCAATTGAACTGAAAAATATTGCTTGTTACGTGACTAAGGACCGTCCTTAGTCCAGGTAAATCGAGATGGACCATGGAGGTTTTTCAGATTAGGTTTTTAATTAATTTGTCAGAAAGATTTATCGACTACAACAACGGTATAGCACTACGTTTTAAAACATGAAGTTATTTAAAAATCTCCATTTATAACAGACAACTGCGTTGCCTGTTGCGTTGCATTGCACTGTTGTCTTCAAGTTTTCATACACGAGTAGGTAGTCATAGAAAATTTAATTGAAGAGAAATTTGAGACCTTCTTCGTACGAGTTTATCTCGCACTTGATATTTTAAAATAAAGTTAGGCCTACATTACATAATACGTATGGCCGACTCAAACCCGCTACACTTTGAGCAGCGACGTGTAATGATGACGAACGACCTGCCTTTTTCCATCGGCCCGAGGCCCGCCTAATGAGGTTAAGACTCGTATTAATTTTCTTACACGATTTACAGCGCTCATTACGTAATCAAATTAAGAATCAAAAGGGGTGCCATGTGTCCCGACTTCGATTTTTAGGGTTCCGTACCGCAAAAAGTAAAAATGGAACCTTTATAGGATCACTCACTTGCCTGTCACAGCCAATTTGCCAAGAAACTACTGGACCGATCGAGTTAAAATTTGGTACACATAATAATGTGTACAACATATACTGAGTTACATATTATGTAACTCCACTGAGTTACATAATCTTCTTCTTCGTCTAAGCGCGTTCCCGGTTGCATCTTCAGCTGTGCTACTTCGGAGTGCGCTGTCCCGCTTTTTCTTCTCTAAATATAACTTGCATGTCAATGGTCACCCAAGGATGCCAAGGATCTTGCAAAATGGAGAAGAAATAGCCGGAACAGTTTAAATGATTTGGCTATAGTTTTACGACCGGCCGCCGCCCGACGTTAACCCTCCTTGGGAATGAAATTGCAGCACGAGGTGTTTGTGCTTGGTCCTTTAGTCGCCTCTTACGACATCCACAGGAAGAGATGGAGTGGTCCTATTAAAACCGGAACAACACGGGTGATTGGTAATTAAATATAAACCCTTTTTTAATCAGTCAAAGCTAAAAAATAGTATTTAGCTTTGACGGCTTCAGTATCAAAAAGTTTATATATGCCCCGTCAGCATCTTGATAAGTATGGTATATTTGTAATATTTCGGGATTTGATTTTATAATCATCTTAAAATTTCCATACTTGTGGCCAGATTTTAATATTGTTGACATTTTTTAGAGTACATCCACAGGAAGAGATGGAGTGGTCCTATTCTAACCCGGAACCACACGGATTATGTACCACTGAGCCACCACTGAGTTACATAATATCACTACCCAAAGACGGACGTATAAGTAAATTAATTAATTTCAAATATGAGGGCCACAAAAATATGGGGGGTTATTTAAATATTAAAAAAAAACCGGCCAAGTGCGAGTCGGACTCGCGCACCGAGGGTTCCGTACAAACCTGCAAGGTTTACAAAGTTCGTTCATTACGACAAGTAAGTTTAAAATTATTAAAAAAAAATATATTATGTGATGTAACTAAAAATTTATGGTTTTCGTAATTTTTCCTTTATGTATGCTATAAGACGTTGCTTCGTACCAAATTTCAAGATTCTGAGTTCACGGGAAGCACCCTGTAGGTTTTGATTCCCTTGCAAGTGTCGAAAATTTGCGGCATAAACGGCTGTATCTTTTGATTGCGTTGGCTTAGAAGTTTGATTTTTTCACAGCTTCAAGGGACAGTAGACCTGAGTAATTGATACAAATTTCAGCTTCATACCTCCACGCGTTCCTGAGAAAAAGGGTCTTGACAGACGGACGGACGGACGGACAGACGGACAACAAAGTGATCCTATAAGGGTTCCGTTTTTTCCTTTTGAGGTACGGAACCCTAAAAAGTAAGATATTGCTCAGTCGATTAATCCGTTGAAGTTCACTGACACACAATAATGTTATTCCTAACAAAAGAAAAATATTCAAGTGTTTTAAAAATTTTCATCCCTTCCCTATCATCCCAATTACCCTTATCCGATTAACTATCTAAACAGTTCTTCATTGATCGGTTCAAAAATCATACTTCACGGTTAGCGTTTGACAGAAAATACGGATTTTCCCATAAACGGCCCTACAATTTTTTCTTCTAACTATTAGGCAAAAAGATTGTTGGTATGTACATTTTTTAATTTTTTATTTTCCGACCACCGAAGGCTGTAGCAGCTTTACATAGGAATAGAAGAGTAATAAAACCAACAACTAATAAAGACTTACGATTTCGTAAGGGTCCATTGAATTGGCCAGGGCTTCAAGTCTCTCTATCTCTTCCTTTTGACGTATAGCGCGGTTGATGTCCAACACGTAGTTTTTTGAGAAAGCTTCCTATAGGGACAAAATAAAGGACATTTAGTAGAACCATAATGAATGAAGGGCGTTCCTGCTTATTTTTTCAGAACTTTCGGAAAATTGATGTTCTTTCAAGAAAAATGTTCTGGTGATACCGCCAGGAAAGTCGTATGCTTTTAAAAAAAAAAAACTTATTCACTATCAAAGTTTTGAACCAATATAGATAGATGCTGAACTTCACAAGGAATTTGTGCTGAATTAATGTGCACGTAGAAACTTGCAACAGATTCCATTTGCTGCTGTGGTGATATACAGTCTATGCCCCCCCCACCTTTGATTCTTGCCTAATCTTGTCCATTGAAGGTGGCATTCAAAACTATCCGCAAAAAGTAATTTTCATTCTGAAGTGCCCATTAAAGAATAACTCTATACCATCCTGTCTTGTAGCTACACCCATCGAAACACACTACACAATACACTTACCTAGGCCGTCGATTGTACTACAGTTGTGCGACAAATCGTTGCCCGGCAGACCTATGACCGACATAACCTTTGATCGTCACTTGTTTGTTTGTTTATCGTGTGTGTAAGTGGCCAAAACTGGTGTCAGATTTTTACAAGCTGTCTAAAGGCATCTGACATAGCTTAACGACTGCCATACAATAATGACAACCGGGACCAACGGCCTTACGTGCCTTCCGAAGCACGGAGGAGCTCAAGAAATTTGATCGTCACTACTATTGCTCGACATCGTTCATCACGGTAATAATTTTATCGCAGCAACTTCGTAACCTAAGCGCGTTTCCAGTTGCATCCTCAGCTGTGCTGCTTCGGAGCCCGGGCTGCGCTTTCCCGCTTTTTCCTCACCCAAGGATGTCAAAGACCTTGCGAAGTGGAGAAGAAATTGCATGAGGATACATTTCTCTGATATCAGCGTTTAGAGCTACTAATCCTTCTCTAAAACGCATTAAGATGGCTAGCATCGGCTGTAAAAGGTCAGGCCCAGACAAAAGAAGTGAATTTAAACTAACACCCCTACATGTGGCCTTCGCATCATGAACAACACGCAGTTTCTTTTTCTGTGGATGCACTACTCCAAAGTGTGGTAGGTACCATGTGATACTTTGGGAATTTTAACGGTTCCGGCAATTTCTTCTCCACTTCATTTGATTCGGCTGTAATTTTACGACCGGCCGCCTGCCTGACGTCATTCCTCTTTAGGAATGTATTTGTATGATAAGTTTTACAACTGGCCGCTGCCTAATGTTAATCCTCCTTGGGAATCCAATTGTAGCACGAGATGTTTGTGCTTAAGTCCTTTAGTCGCCTCTTACGACATCCACAGGAAGAGATGGAGTGGTCCTATTCTGACCCGGAAACCACACGGGGGATAATTATATCGTGGCATATTCAGGCTAAATGTAGGTACGCTTGAACTCATTAAAGTAGTATCTTAGAGCAATTTCGAAACTTTGTAGTTAAGTAAGAGTTGTGGGTTGTAGCTACGAACGTCTAGATACTCGTATTTTATACTTACGTGTGTTATACAGCCGCGTGGGAAAATATTGTTGACCAACATACTCACATCCAGAGTACTTTGGCCACTTGACATCATTTTTAAAGCCGAGGGGAAATCTAAAAGGTCGTAAACATTGCGGTCTAGTACTTCAATAACGCGGTTAAATCTCTAAAATATTATACCAGCGGTTAGGTTCTAACTATTTGTACCACAGAATAAATAATACTAACGTACAGAAGTCTCACTCAGCAAAGAAATTCAAAGAAATATCTACTCAATGTGGCTAGCGATATGGTTTAATTTAGCTCACGTCAGAACTCAGCACCTTTTCGCATGGATACCTAGACATCCATTGCAAGCCAATTTCATTCTTATTACTCTGGACAAACGATTCGTATAACTGAATTTACCACCCACACGAGGGGCCGCCTGCGCGCATAGTAATAATGTAGGTACATTTTCGATACCTAAACGGGAAGTGACACAGGCCTGTTTGTACGTAGTGTTTTATTCTTCTGTGATACGAGGTACTTGTACTGAAGAATTTATGACAGGTGAGATTAGACTGAGATATATTGGAGTTTTTGGCGGGAAGTCAAGGGGTTCGGTCGGGGTTTGCTTTAAATTATTTACAAATTGATTTTAGTGGACTTTACAATATGAAATTGGTGTTGTTTGGTGTTATAAATGCTCATGACATGAACAATGTGTGAAATAGTTAAAGTGGACAGTCATAGTACGGCTGTAGCGATATTTATGCGGACTGTGCGGGCGTCTTCGGGCGTCGTCCGCCACTCAATCGTCTATGTAAACCAGTCGACTCGTATAGATTTGTCGCCAGAAGCTCCCCTGCAGCAGTCAAAGGCCTACACCACCCTTTGATTGTCGTGTTAGGATTAGGTTAGGATTAGGAATAAAGAACAAAATTAAAGATAGGCTCTAAAGGACTTGTATCCAGAGCCGTAAAATTCTTTAATAAAAAAAAAAACTGATTTTTTTTTTAAGAATTGGTAGTATACAGGATGATGAACCTCCTATCTATATTCAAGGAAAGTACTTCTTCTTCTTCGTCTAAGAGCGTTCCCGGTTGCATCCTCAGCTGTGCTGCATCGGAGCTCGGGGTGCGCATTTCTGCTTTTTCTTCTCCAAATATAACATGATGTCAATGGTCACCCAAGGATGCCAAAGACCTTGCAAAATGGAGAAGAAATAGCCGGCACTTTAAATGATTTGGCTATAGTTTTACGACCGGCCGCCTGCCTGACGTCAACCTACTTTGGGAATGTATTTGTGCAAAAAGATTTACAACCGGCGGCTGTTCGACGTTAACTCTCCTTGGGAATGCAATTTTAGCACGAGATGTTTGTGCTAAGTCCTTTAGTCGCCTCTTACGACATCCACAGGAAGAGATGGAGTGGTCCTATTTAACTCTGCCGGGAACCACACGGCGAATTCAAGGAAAGTACTCTTTAAGGCGGAGGTATAGGCAAATGGCCTTGAAATGTGAAATAAATTGTTAACTCGTAAATTTGGTGATAATTTCCTTATTTCTCTTCGTCATGCACTAGATAGCCCTTTAAATTATTTTATAAACTGCCGTTGAAACTATTATTGGTGATCCGTCTAGCTTTAAAACTTGCCGTGGCCACTTTTGGCGGAGGCAAGTTTTAAAGCTAGACGGACTAATGTAAATACTTTCAACGGTGGTTCATAAAATAATTTAAAGGGCTATCTAGTGCATGACGAAGAGCAATATGGAAATTATCTCCATATTTACGAGTTAACAATTTATTTCAAACGAGGGCGCCACTTCAAGGCCATTTGCCTATATCTTCACCTTAAACAAAATAAAAATATTTACATATTCTGCTATACATTGGTATGGCAGAATATGTAAACATTGTATTGTTTACTTGTAATATTTTTATTTGTACATTGTTTCATAATAAAACCCTTTGATTATATACTTCCTAGATAGAGCGCGGCAACGCAATTTGCGACCAAAAAAATATCAGCCAACTGTTGGACTCTAAGTCGCCCCCCGCCGCTCAGTGTCCAATTTGAAGGATGGCTTTGCCCAACTATGGGATCTAAATAGCTTAAAAAAGAACGTGGAATGAAATACCATGGCCATTAGCGAAGTACGTTCGGGTTCAAAGTCGGTGTGCGCGATGATGCGGCGCAGGATGAGGCTGTACTTGGTGAGACGCTGCATCGGCTTCACCAGGATGTCAGACAACTGCAATCTACGCAAGGAGATAAGCAGGTAAGTACTTGTTAACAGAAAATCAAACCGATGTTAGAAGTCATAAAACAAATTTATGCGTTGTATTTGATAAAGACTAGTGAAAGAAATCAAGATAAGACTCCTTTGTCCAATCTTAAATCTCTAATCTTAAGGCGAAGATACAGGCAAATGGCCTTGAAGTGTGAAATAAATTGTTAACTCGTAAATATGGTGATAATTTCCATATTTCTCTACGTCATGCACTAGATAGCCCTTTAAATTATTTTATGAACTGCCGTTAAAACTATTATTGGTGATCCGTCTAGCTTTAAAACTTGCCGTGGCCACTTTTGGCGGAGGCAAGTTTTAAAGCTAGACGGACTAATGTAAATACTTTCAACGGTGGTTTATAAAATAATTTAAAGGGCTATCTAGTGCATGACGAAGAGTAATATGGAAATTATCTCCATATTTACGAGTTAACAATTTATTTCAAATGAGGGCGCCACTTCAAGGTCATTTGCCTATATCTTCACCTTATTTCAAATGGTACAAGATATCTATACTTCTATACTAATATTATAAAGAGGAAAGATTTGTACCTATTTTTGTATGTTTGTATGTTTGTAATGAATAGGCTTAAAAAGTACTGGGCCGATTTAAAAAATTCTTTCACCGTTGGAAAGCTACACTATTCCCGAGTGACATAGGCTATGTGTGTACCACGGGCGAAGCCGGGGTGGACTGCTAGTAATTAATAAACTACGTGTTTGTTTCTCGTCGGTTCGAATTATTTAACAATAAACTTGTAACTGGAAATACTTAAGAAATGTACAGTAAGACCTGGAGCTTGTCTCTCTCCCTTCAGACCGAAAAGTAGATAGTTTTGTACTCCACCATTTTATACCTTTTGCAAGCCTTGTGACTGTGACACCAAGTCAGATACAGCATAAAATCGGTGTTGGTGTTCAGCGAGCGCAGATAGTCAAGGGCATTGGTCTGCTCTGCCACGTACTTCTCATACGGCATGAATACTTCGCGGAACCGACAGAAACCAGGCGTCATGAGCTCGGTGTTAAATCTAAAACAATCACACAGATATATCGCATTTTTATAAAATGGATGTGCCTACCACCACCAACCAGTCTCCCAGCTTAAATTTTTTGTGAAAACGAACTATACTTAGCTACAATTCCAAATATCTTATTTCTTACACTACGAGTACACATATTGTTTATAAACAAGACGGTGCACTTACATCATCCAAAGTCGAAAATTTGGATTTTTATTAGCCTACATACCTTAAGACGATACACGGAGTCTAGTGCATAATTTATTTTAAATGCCCCCATTTAAAATAAATTATTTGAAAGGAAACGGAGATATCATTTAAATATTTGAGTTTGATTTTCAAAATATTTTATGAACCACTGTTTACAGTTTAAAGTGAGAACTTTAAGTTTTAGTTTGCATTTTTGCGAAATAAGACCACTTTTGGCAACAATGCAAAAACCAATATCGAAAAACAAAAAAAAATCGCCTTCCCATATCAGCACTCAGTCAAATGGATTTTGTATAGGAAGACGAAATTTATTTTTCGTTTTTCTATATTGGTATTTACGGAAAGTATTTCAGTATCATGGACTGAACTTGCACTAAGAAGGTCATGCGTTAGATACTAGTAACCCTGTATAGATAAACACCCAAGACCCAGGACAATTTGAAAAAGGCCATTTTATAACTTGCCCTGGCTGGGATCGAACCCATAATCTCTGGAGTGGCGGACTGGCGTGTTAACCACCACGCCACAGAGGTCGTTTTATCTTATGTACAGGCTGACTTTTTATCCACAGACAAAATTTTTGGAGCAAGTTCAGTCCATGATACTGAACTACTTTCTATAAAAAAAATTTAAAAATCGATAAAAATTTTTCGTTCAAGAAAAAATATAGAAGGTACCGCGCAGATCGTAAAAGCCGCAAAGCCGATTAAGGAAATGGGTGAAAATCCAAATTATGTTAAGGCCGTACCTGAATTTTCCGGGGTCCAGTGCTGCCCCCATTTGAAATAAATCATTTTAAAGAAAACGGAGACATCATTTAAAATTTTGCTACTACCAAGTCCTAGATAACCCTTCAAAGTATTTTATGAACTGCTGTTTACAGTTTATAATGAGAACGTTAAGCTTTACTACGCACATTAGCCAAAAGTGGCCGTTTTTCGCAAATGTGCGTAGTAAAGCTTAACGTTCTCATTATAAACTGTAAACAGAAGTTAATAAAATACTTTGAAGGGTTTTCTAGGACTTGGTAGTTGCAAAATTTTAAGTAATGGCTCCGTTTTCTTTGAAATGATTTATTTTAAATTAGTGCAGCACTGGACCCCGGAAAATTCAAGTACGGCATTAACGTTCTAATTATAAACTGTAAACAGCAGTTCATAAAATACTTTGAAGAGTTATCTAGGACTTGGTAGTAGCAAAATTTTAAATGATATCTCCGTTTTCTTTGAAATGATTTATTTAAAATAGGGGCAGCACTGGACCCCGGAAAATTTAGGTACGACCTTAATAGGCGATGCGGCTAGCAGCCCATCGTTTTTTTTAAATCCGTTTTCCACCTACATGTCTACCATCATCATCATCATCCGTGTGTATTCCCGGTTGCATCCTCAGCGGTAACCCCTCAGAGCCCGGGGTCCGATACCTAACCTAGGTGATTTGACGAGGTTACAGGTCTTTACACAAAGTGACTGCCGTCTGTCCTTCGCAACCCAAAGAGTAGACCAAAACCAATCCTAAGATAGGTTTACACAAATGCTAGATAGTGTTCGGGACCTACAGCTTTACGTGCCTTCCGAAGTACGGAATCATCTTTGTATTCGGATAATCAGGTGACTTAAGCCTGAAATATCCTAACCAGAATGGAAACAACTTTTCACAAAGTATGCTTCGCAGTGAGTTTGAACCCACGACCTCCGATCACAAGGCAAACGCCTTAACCACTGGACCACGGAGGCGGTTCCGGGAAAGACGTACCGGGTACGGCCAGCGAAATTGACAAAGAGAAACTTGAGCTTCTCTTCGTCCCCAGAGCAGGAAGACCGGAGAATCACTACCCCGGAACCTGCTCCTGCTCCCGCCCCGGTTTACAAAAATCTTACGGCGGAGGCCCGTGCCTACCTGTGCAGGGCGAAGAAGCTCCTCGGTGACTCCAGAAACATTAAAACCGAGATTAAGGCCGGAGTCACCGAGGCAGTGAAACACCTGTACAGGATGGTAAAGACACTGGAGGCGGGGGCAACGAGGGGGGATCCCTCTCGGGCTACGGCAGCCTCTTGCGATGAAGCAAGCGTCGGACTGTCAGCCGGGCTTGACCTATCCAAACAGATGGAGGAACAGGCCCGGCTGATCAGTGAGAACAGTAAAAAACTAGACGAGTTGAAAGAGATGGTTGCACAGAAGCCTGGTCCCTTGACTTATGCGGACGCGGCGGCCCGCCCAGCCTTAGCGAAACCGACCGAGCGTGGAGCCCTGCTGTCCTTTGTCGTCACATCCAAGGATGTGTGCGACACGGGGGAGCAGGTGCTTGACAAGATTCGGGAAGCGGTGAATGCCAAGGAAGGGTGGGTCAAAGTTGAACGGGTGCGTAAGGCGAGGGACCACAAAGTTGTAATGAGTTGTGCATCGGAGAGCGAGAGAACCAAGCTGCGAGAACGCATTGAGAAGGCGGGTAAGAACCTCGTGGTCGAGGACGTGAAGAACAGGGATCCGCTCCTCATCCTCTGGGGCGACAGCGTCAGATACACTGACGATGACGTCATCGGAGCGGTGAGGAGACAAAACCCCGAAGTTTTTCACAGCCTCGACGGGGAGGAGACCGGCCTTCAAATAAAATATAAAAAGAAGGCCCAAAACCCGCAGGTCTATCATAATGTGATCAGCACATCTCCGACGGTATGGAGGAGGGCGATAGACGCCGGAACCCTCCGGTTGGACCTTCAGCATGTAAGGATTGTGGACCAATCCCCCCTCGTGCAGTGCTCCCGCTGCTTGGCTTACGGCCACAGCAGAAAGTACTGCAACGAGGAGGAGGATGTATGCAGCCACTGTGGAGGTCCACACCTGAAGTCGAGATGTGCTGATTACGAGGCAGGCACTGCGGCAAAATGCAGGAACTGCGTGAAAGCAGGTATTAACCAGGCAGGCCACAACGCCTTTAGTACAGATTGTTCGATAAGGAAAAAATGGGATGCTATTGCAAGGTCAGCAACTGCATATTCCTGACCTTGCAATCAGCACAGGGCCCATTGGCGCGTGGCTGGGTCGTTCGGTGTCCCAGCACCCAGGACATTCGACACCACTTTTGTAATAAAAGACAGGTCGACATGGCAAAAGTGGTCGATGTATAGTGCTGGGGGCGTTGTGATCATCGGGCAATGAGGCATTTTCCAAAATCTTAAAAATTTTCAAAACTGAAATTATGATTCGACATTTATAGTAACCGTTTCATTCCCAAAAATAGTATTAAAAGGAATAAATAATTGTGTACATTATTTTAAATAATGAACCGTATTTATCAAGAATTAAAATGGGGTAAACGCGGAAGGAAAATGCCAAATTGCGGTAAAATAATAATATAAAAATATTGTAATAGGTTAAATAACATAGCATAATATAAGAAGCAATAGAAATGAAAAGCATAATACGAGGGCTGTTTGATAAGTACCCGTATTCTAAATATATTAATATCACTGGCCGCAAATAAGTATACCACCTTTTTAAGCCATTTTTCAGAGGTGGGAAAATTAAAAAAAAAATGGCATTCTTTTGTTTTTATTCTCATTTGATAACGATTCAGTGAAGGCGTGAACTTAAAATTGTTAAAATGGAGAAAGAACAGTATCGGTCTGTAATTAGATTCTTATTTTTGGAAGGAAAAACGTGTGATGAAATGAAAGTAAGAATGCAAGCGGTTTACCATGAATGTGCTCCTTCTATGACAACCGTCAGATATTGGTATAACGAGTTTAAGCGGGGGAGAACAACCGTCTTTGATGAGGATCGCCCAGGCCGGCCAGTTGAGGTGACTACAGACGATATGGTTAAGAAAATTGAAAATATCGTTTTAGCCGACCGCCGAATTAAACTTCGAGAAATCGTTGATGCTGTAAATGTTTCAATCGAGAGGGTACAACACATATTAGAAGAAAAACTGGGTATGAAGAAAGTATCGGCGAGGTGGGTGCCGCGTTTACTCACGGAGGAGCAAAAACGGAACCGACTGACTACTTCGGAGCAGTGTTTGGCCGTGTTCAAACGTAACCCGAAGGAGTTTCTGCGTCGTTTCGTGACCGTGGACGAAACGTGGGTCCACCATACACCCCGGAAATGAAAGAGCAGTCGAAGCAGTGGATTTTACCGGGTGAACCTGCTCCAAAGAAAGCAAAAACCGTCCCATCGGCTGGAAAGGTCATTGCGACCGTTTTTTGGGATTCGCAGGGTATTATACATATTGACTATTTAGAAAAGGGAAAAACAATAACAGGGCAGTACTATGCCAATTTATTGGATGAATTTGACGCCGTGTTGAAGGACAAACGACCACATTTAAAAAAGAAAAAAGTACTGTTTCATCACGACAACGCCCCAGCTCATTCGTCCAGAGTTGTGACGGCTAAATTAGCACAGTTACGCTACGAACTATTGTCTCACCCCCCGTATTCTCCAGATTTGGCCCCATGCGATTTCTTTTTGTTTCCCAACCTAAAAAAATGGCTCGGTGGCAAGCTATTTGGATCAAATGACGAAGTCATTGCCGCCACAGAGGCCTATTTTAATGACTTTCCAAAATCATACTTTTTGGATGGTGGTTTAAAAGGTGACTACGTAGAAAAATAAATGCATATATACAAAAGAAAATGTTTTTTTTTCCATAAACGAGTACTTATCAAACAGCCTAGGTATTCATACCGGGCCAGTACCGCGGTTGGAACGTGACAGTTTACAGTGTGCTTGGCATTTTATGGTTGGCTTTTTTGGCTTTTGTTCAAAATTGTATTTGAGTTGTAAGATGAGTAAGATTGAGGAACAGTATTATTTTATAGTATACATATCTTTATAATATATCTATATATTTTATTTATATATTTAAAATTAAATAGTAAAAATAATGAGCAGAAAACATAGTCTCTGATCACGTCAGAGGGCAAAGTATAAAAAAAAAACACTGGACCACGGAGGCAGTCTAGATGTCCACCATCACGCTTAAAGAGACCTTTGGGTCTTGTGATTGTAAGCTCTGTCTACTCGGTTAGACGTGAATCTAGTATCCGATTTGAGTTTAGATTTACATACAGACACACCATTGTTTTGCGTCGGAGGTTAAAATGTGTAAGTCAAAGGTGATTCAGCGGTGATTCACGGTGAAATTTATGGTTGCCTAGTACCTTGTTGCCTAGTACCATCCGACGAAACGTTCGACTTTCACCCTCACCTTGACTGTTTATTGAAAGCAAATTAGGTGGGTAGATGTGTGTATAGTATAGTGTTACAAGAAACTTACTGTTGTTAAGTTATACAAGTATGTACCTATGTAAATATGTTTCAGAAAGGCGCAATAGTATTTAAAGAGCATGCTCAGTTCGTAATAATGTACAGGTTACACAGGAAAGAAATGTCAAAATACGATACGATACGATTTTTACTTTTATACGATTTTTTAAAATTTTTCAAAGATATTGAAACTCGATCTTTTGATCGCTGATCGTTGACATCCTTTTAAATATCCGGTATACCCATGATACAAAGTAATTTAAAACTAATAAAACGTCAATCAAAAGTCGTCATAGAAAACCTCTAAACACGCGGTCTGACCATTACTGTAACTAAAAATAAAAAACGAATCCTAAAAAAAATCACGAAGAAGAAATCAAATATACTTGTAAATAGTATCAAAATAGGTCACGAACATTCGTTCCTATTTCAAGCAAAAGTTTGAATTATTTACTATCACATTTTATTATATACCTAATCCAGTATGTTACCGTAAAAAATATCCTATAAGTGACTATGGTAAGAAGTTAAATTAGTTCCAATGATTTCAAATGCACCATATATAATGAGGATCTTAGAAGCCGATCCAATGATTTAGTTTTTAGGAGGTTTCGGAGATGAAAAATCTATCTAGCTAGGTTTTATTTTACGAGAACCTCTTGTTCTAGACGTTTACATGAAGCGAAGCGCGGTTGACATCTACGGGAAGACTTGGAGTAGTCTTATTCTTCTTTGCCGGGATCCACACGGCTAATCCTCTGGTTTCTTTGGCTAATATATAGCTCTGGTAGTACAAAGAGGGACGTGCTCCTGCAGCGGAGACTGAAAAAGACCTAATGATGATGATGATGAGACGCGGTCGCCCAGATACTTTGTAATACAGTTAAATAAATAAAAATAAATAAATACTTACGGCCCTCTAGCGCGCACAGCACTTGATATCATGGGATATATGGTCTGATCCCAGAAGGAGAGGCTGGCGTTGAGGACGTCAGGGATGTTCGAGAATAACTTCTCAGTATCGACGTCCAGCATCTTGCCAGCGTCCTGTAGGGCGTGGGCTGTGGCGATGAACACCTGGTGAAAAAAATTACACGTAAGTGTCTCTTTCTTCATTTTTACAGCCCATATTGGGTCAGTTACATGGGCACCTCGGAGTAAATCAATTCTGAGATGGGCACACACAAAATCTGCCTTTATTGAGAGAGGGTAAAAGTCCAACACTCCACGCTGGGTAGGTGAGTTGGTAATTGTAGTAGATGGCATAAAGTCTTTACGCAGAGGACCCTGCAACCCGTTCTCTGTTACCTACAAGGTTTTTTTTTAATATTTATTGGGGGTGATTCACTTCATCATTTTGAACAACTTTTCCTAATAAATGTATATCGAAACGAGAAAACAAAAAATCACTTCTCATAGTAACTAGATCACGTGACTACTTCGATTTGTATGGAAAATGATTTTAGGGTTCCGTAGCCAAATGGCAAAAAACGGAACCCATTAGATTCGTCATGTCTGTCTGCCGTATGTCACAGCCACTTTTTTCCGAAACTATAAGAACTATACTGTTAAAGATTTTCACACAAAAATGGAAAAAAATCAATAAATTTTGGAGGTTCCCCATACTTAGAACGGAACCTCAAAAATTTTTTTTTTCATCAATACCATACGTGTCTATGGTCTTCAAAAATGATATTGAGGTTTCTCATATATTTTTTTGACGTGACAACGTCTTATAAATTGGTTAGCCGGGTGACACTTCAAGAAACTGCGTTACGCTCCGCTCACGTTATGCGCTCACAATGAGAGCGAGTGAGAGGCACGCGTGCCTTTCACTTTTTATGTCTGTCTCTCTCGCTCTTAGGCGGGCTAACCATGCCCGAGTGGAAGTCAAGTTTGGAGTGAAGTGGAGTGAAGTCGTTGTCACGTAAAACTTTCGCCCGTATACCGACTTTACAGGCAACCAATTTTTTTCTAAACTGAATAGTTTGCGCGAGAGATACTTCCAAAGTGGTAAAATGTTGGTCCCCCCCTGTAACTTCTAAAATAACAGAATGATAAAACTAACATCTTCCATGCTGGTCTGGGAGAAAAGGAAAAACATAGAATGTACCAGCTGCTTCTCTTCCCGCGCAGAGCGTAAAAGCCGATCGAGGGAATGGGCAAGAATCTGAATCATATCAATAGGCGATGCGGTTAGCAACCCATCACTATTATGATTTCCTTTTTCCACCTTCATGCCCACCATCACGCTAAAAGTGGCCTGGGCCTTGCCGCCCTAGGCTCTGTCTGCCCCGTTAGGGATAAAGACGTGATAGTGTGTATAAAACTAAAAAAAATATATGATGTACATTACCATGCAAACTTCCACCGAAAATTGGTTTGAACGTGATCTAGTACCTAAGTAGTTTTTTTAATACGTCATAAATCGTAAAATGTTACTTGCTGCTACGGAACCCTTCATAGGCGAGTCCGACTCGCACTTGGCAGCTTTTTTATTACTATTTCAATATACATTTATTGGGAAAAGTAGTTCAAAATGATAGATTGAATCATCCCTTTAAATATTTGGTATCTCTTAGTCGCCTTGTACAACGTGGAAGAGGTTAGGGGTGGCAAATAATATTCTACTCTGCCGTCACCACACGACTTGTTGTAAGTATAGTTAATCTTAATCCGTCTTATTATAAAACGCGGACTAACTTTAGTACTTGGTCTGAATCACCATAATCTGTCCAGAAAAAGACAAAGACAGAAAGTCACCTTCCCTTATGCCACGGTATTGAATATTTATTTAATTTATAGGATTAGAAGCACAAAAGGAGGATTGACCTTGAACGGCGGCCGATTGTAAAACTTTTCGCACAAACGCATACCCAAAGAGGGTATACGTCAAGCAGGTGGTAGGTCTTAAATTTATACTTAGCCAAATCGTTAAAACTGATCTGGCCATTTTTTCCTGATTTTCGGTATATATCCTTGGATGACATGCATATTATATTTGGAAAAGAAAACGCCAGAACGCGCCATAGTTCCGATGTACATGCTTAGTTTGCAACTGGGAACGCGTTTAGATGAAAAGAAGATACTTAATGGTGTCTAGCTCTTTATCTTGAACTTCTCAGTGTTTTCAAAGGCACAACACAACTGATGTCAGCACATATCTGACACAAGTGTCTATAGGCCTCTACAGGAAAGAATGCCATTATTATTTCGATTATACAATACCCTTAATTGCACAAAAGAAAAATACAGGACATAATTATTTAAAAAATTAGGCAACGCGCAAAAAACGGCGTTATCGCTATGCAATTATTGATACGCCGAGCGAGCGCCTTACTGAGTGGACGTGTGCACGAATTTTAGAAAAAATATTTAATTACTTGCATTCTATTCTAAGATCTAATACTACTGTGAATTGGTGCCAGTTTTAAATCAACAAACATCAAGCTGTTAAGACCCTTCAAATCTACGCTACGCTACGCGCTGCTGTGCTTCGAAGTATCGGCTTGCCCCCTCACCCCCTCGGGTAAAAGAAACATACTCATATTTTCTGACTCTTTTGCTCATCACTTGATTAACCCGTGCAAACCAGACATGGAATTAGAATGAACCTTATGCGTTCAACTACTGGAAGTGGCCTGGCCGCCGGACGTAGTGGGTCCCAACCAGATTTAACAGGTACTTGTGTGAATATGGGCGAGAACTCACAAATTACATTTCGTAATAAGCGAAAGCAGACAGACGATGACAATTATGTCAAGACCGAAATTAGTGAGTTGCGAAAGGAGATGGCAAAAATGACGTCCCTACTCACTTCATTTACAAATAAAATGAACGAAGATGTTAGTGATATCAAACAGCAGATGAGTGAAATAAAGGCCGTGACGGAAAATTTAACCCGGCAACAAAATTCAATTCAATCAGATTTTACAGATTTCATTCGAAAACATGAACAAACGGAAAAGAAAGTTGAAGTACTTGAAGAAAATTTGAAGCAACTAAAGGACACAATGACATCTACTCCTATAAGTCACAGCTCAGACTCACAAGAAGATATTTTGATAGAATTACAGGAAAGGAGTAGGAGAAGTAAGAATATTATTATAACTGGTATCAATGAAACTAATGCAATGTCTGTTACTGACAGGCAGGAGGCAGATATGCAGGAAATATCAGATTTACTTAAAACTATGGATGCCGGTCATATTGAAGTGGAAAAAGCATATCGGCTAGGAAAATATGACCCAAACAAAAGTCGATCCTTGAAAGTTTGCTTAAAATCAGAAGCTTCTGCAAAATCTATTTTAAAAAACAAAAATAATGTAAGATCTAAGATGGTTAAAATTTATTCCGATCAAACTCCCAAACAGGCAATGTTTTTGAAAAGACTTAAAGAGGAACTTAAACTCAGAAGTGAAAATGGAGAGAAAAACTTGGGGATAAAATATATTAAAGGAGTCCCAAAAATTATTGAGCTAAACCAAAAAAACTAATAACAGAATCTACAATTGCACAAGAAAAACTTTGTAATGCCAAACGAATAACCTATGAAATCACCAACAACTATAAAGATATAACTGTAACAAAAAAATCATTAAAAGTTTTTTATGCAAATACAAGAAGTATTATGAAAAGTGGTAAGTTTGACGAACTGAAGTTAATCATACAATCGTTCCAAGCTCACATCGAAATAATAATTCTGACTGAAACCTGGATCAAGACAGAAGATGATGCAAAAAGACTACAGTTACCTGGCTACACACACTACTATAACTATAGACCAAGTAGAGGTGGTGGAGTATCTATTTTTGCTAGTGACAACCTGAAACATAGTCTCGTAGAAAAACTTACTATTGATGACATGCACTTCCTTTGGATCCATATCAACAAATACTCACTTGACATAGGAGCCGTATACAGACAACCTATTGAGAAAAATACTAAGACCTTTCTGGAAACTTACACAAGTTTTTTAAATAAAAGTAAAAGAGCACTAATAGTAGGAGATTTTAACTTTAACTTACTGAGTACAAAGTCACCAGTAACTAAATACAAACATTGTGTTAAAGAAAATGGATACAAAATTGCTAATAAAATAACCAAAAGTCACTGTACACGCCATGTAGGCGAGAAAAAGACCATACCAGATCATGTATGTACCAATTTGAAAGAAAACAATTTCCACATTTGCATAATTGAATCCTCGATGTCCGATCACAAGCAGATATACTGTGAATTAAAACAGTTTCAACCAGAACCCCGGAAAAAAGTTACATATAACGCTATTGATTACGGTACATTGTATAAAACCTTTTCTGAAAATAGATCAGAGAATATGGATTCTGAGTATGCAATATTGGAGCAAAAACTAACAAAATGCATTAATAACAGTAAAATACCAAAAATTAAAATACATAACCCTCCCAAGCAAGATTGGATAAATAAACAGATATTAAATGATATAAACGCAAGGAATACACTATACCATAATCACAAAAAAAATCCAAAAGACGAAAAATTATCCGAAGCATTTATTAAGAAGAAGAGTGAAGTAGCAGAAACCATCACAAATACGAAGAAGAAATACTACTACAAAGTCTTTGGAGAGTGTAAGAAAAAACCAGCAAAAATGTGGACCCTGATTAATAGTCTCACACTAAACAAATCAGGTTCCGCATCTGTGCCCTTTAAGCTCCAAACTGCAGAGGGAAATATTACTACTGATGAAAAAAAAAATCTGTGAAGAGTTTAATAGGTTCTTCTCAACCATTGGCACCGTGCTGGCTAGTCGAATTCCTAATGCAGCAAATATAACCCACGCATCCACTAGTTCTAACGTCAGTAACACTTACACATTAAAAAACTTCACTCCTGCTACTACAGACGAAATAGATAAAATTATAAGTAATTTAAAAATAAATACTAGCTCTGGGCTCGACGGTATAAGCACTAAAAGTATAAAATGTTTAAAAGAACTATTCATAAAAGAACTTACTGACTGTATCAACAAATGTCTTATTTTAGGAGAATTCCCTGATAGTCTTAAAACTGCAAGAGTTACGCCAATTTACAAATCTGGAAATAAACTAGACGCAAATAACTATCGCCCAATATCGGTACTGCCCATAATGTCAAAAATTTTTGAGAGAGTGCTTTATAATAGGTTAGAAACGTTCCTATCGTCACAAAATTTTCTTTACAAACAGCAATATGGTTTTCGAGGTAAATCAAATACCACCAGTGCTACAATTGATTTAGTAACTAAAATTAAAATAAACATTGATGCCAAAAAAATAGTACTGGGGGTATTTATTGACCTAAAAAAGGCCTTTGACACTATAAGTCACAATCTGTTACTCAAAAAACTGCGAGATATGGGTATTGCGGGTAAGGCATATGATATGTTTAAGTCATATTTGACAAATAGACGTCAAGTAGTAAAAATTGGTTCGATTCAGAGTACTTCAAAACCAATTACTTGCGGAGTCCCTCAAGGATCCATTTTGGGGCCCTTGTTATTCTTGATTTATATAAATTGCATACATAAAATAGGTTTAAAAGGTGATGTTACGTTGTATGCCGATGATACCTGTTTATTTTATTTTGGACCTTCCATAAATACTTTAATATCCGACGCACAGAGTGACCTAACTTTACTGAATACTTGGTTTGAATCTAATCTCCTAACTATAAATGTTTCCAAAACTAATTTTATGATTTTCGCTCCAAAAAACAAAAAAATTCAAGACATTCCAACGTTAAACATAAATAACGAACAAATTCAAAAAGTAAAACAAGAAAAATATCTGGGTTTAACACTGGATTCACACCTCACCTGGAAATCACATATAGAAAAAATCAAATCGAAACTTGTGTCACTATCAGGCCTAGTAAGAAGTATTTCTAAATTTATACCCCTTCAAATTCGATACACTATCTATAATACCCTAGTAAAGCCACACATAGACTACCTAATTGAAGTTTGGGGCAACGCAGCCAAAACAAACTTAAAAATAATACAAACTGCTCAGAACAAACTTATTAAATCTCTGTTTCATCTAGACTATCTTACACCTAGTAAAACAGTATATAGAAAAACAAAAATTATGAATGTAAAACAAACATACGTTTACTACACATGCATATTGATACGTAAAATACTTAACAAAGATATTCACTCACAAATAACTTTTACAAAAAAGAAGGAATATCAAAAAATGAAACTTCGACGTGCCAGTGATATCAACTTACACATACCCAGAACGAATTATGGTAAAGCAAACATCTTGTATGAAGGCGCTCAGCTATACAATAAACTACCTAAAGATTTAAAGGACTGTAAAACCTTAACTACTTTTAAAAAAACACTTAAGCACTATGTAATGAATAAAATACCTACAATTATTTAAATAACTTTCTCTTTCAAAACAAAAAAAAATAAATAAATAAAAAACATACCATTCTGAACTTAAATAAATAAAATAATAATAAATAGATAAATAAACTGTAAAAAAAAAAAGAAAAAAAAGGAGTATAGATTACACAATATATTAATAATCACATAAACACACATACGTTTTACATTACATGCAAATCTGTAAAAACAAAACAGTAAATTAAAAATAATAATGTTCGTACGCAAGCCACATCTAGTTGCGCTTATTCCGTACACTAGTACACTCACACATTGGCACCATTACTATTGTGTATCGAAGATGCAGATATCATTATGACAAACTAGTTCCGCGCGCACAGCCAGCACGGAACCAATTTACTTATTATTTACCTACCGACATTTTTGTACGCGTCCACTAAATGTAAACTTGTAAGTTCTCATTATAAGTGAATTTTGTAGATTCTTTTATGAGAATAAATGTCTTTAACCTTAATTCCTTCCAGGAACCTCGCCCAAATAAAAAAGTGATGGGAAATAAGGTATTTTATTGAGATCGATTATAACTAACAATGAGATAGCTACATTTCGTTTATGAATATCAAATAGGTTAAATATTTATCCATTAAAATAGTCAAACTATAAAAATTAAAAAAAAACGACGTGTTGCACTCCGGGAGTGCCGGCAGAAGAGAAACTTGAAAAAATGCACAACGTTAATAACGTTGTGCATTTTTGATATTTTGGAATGGTTAGGGAATAATTTTGCACGAATTGCTTTAATTATCAGTATAAAAGTACTATAATTTATGTGGTAGAATACAATATTTATTTATTGCGCTATCGTACACAAACATGACAATTTATATTACATTAAAAAGTTTATCTCTCAGCTAAACGAAACAGCAGGCGCAGGCATACATTTTCGCCGCGCCGTAGAAAGAGAGGGAGATACTTCCTCTCCTACGCCACGCCGGCTGTCTACTCTCCATCCGTCTTACGAATTTTCGATCAGGACACGTGTCCTGACACGGGTTTAACATTTTTTACCCATTACAAAAGAAGTGCAAAATGCCGCTAAAGAAGTTTTCACTTCAAAAAGTTTTGGGCTCCTCTGGGATTTGAACCCGGGACCTCTCGCACCCTAAGCGAAAATCATATCCCTAGACCGACGAGCCGGCTGACAGCTTAGTCGAAATTATAGTATAAATACTTCCTCTCCTACGCCGCGCCGGCTGTCATCCGTCTTACGAATTTTAGATCAGGACACGTGTCCTGACGCGAGTTTAACATTTTTTACCCATTACAAAAAAAGTGCACAACGCCGCTAAAGAAGTTTTCACTTCAAAAAAACCATAAATGTTTGCAAGGCTTGTATCATTTATAATGTATGAACTCGGCGGAAAACTGGGCAAGCAGCGTTGAGTTGTGTAAACTGTCATGTGCCTGCATTTACATAAATATGCAGAGCGCCGTGAAAATGACGGGTTTTATTGTATAGCTTCTGACAACCGTGTAATAATTACGCAACCTGGGTAATGTTAGCGTTCGATAGCCAGTACTGTCAACAAAAAAATGTGGCTATTTAGGTTCCCGCAACAAAAATAACGGACACATCGCACTGATTAAGCCCCAAAGTAAGTTTAAACTAGTATTATGAGATAATCAACGATACCATATTTTATAATTAATGCATAAAAAAGATAGACCCATAAAAATTTGATAAGGGCCATTTTCCAACTTGCCTTGGCTGCATGGGGATTGAACACACAACCTCTGAAGTGGCGGACTGGCGTAATGTTTTTTAAACGTATAATGTAAAATAAATTAATCCCATAACACAAGTTTAGACTTAATTTGGGGCTAGCTCAATCAGTGTGTTTTGTCCTCTCTTTCTCTCTCTCTCTCATCTTAGCGTATTTCCAGTTGCATTTTCAGCTGTAATGCTGTGTCCGCTTTCCGGGTTTTCCTTCTCTACTTCGATCTGATTTGTCCCTATATAGGTATTTATTTTTATATTACGAGGATATTTGTTTAAGTATCCCTATTCTGGCTAACATAAGTAGGTATACGTGTTATTAGTTGGTTTTCCGCCTTTGTAAACGTATGGAAGTAATAACGAAGTAGCTTCTGTGTACCGGACTCTCTGGTTTTCAAGTAACTGCCAACTTAACTTTAAAAAGTTTCCTCGGCAGTGTAAAAATTAATCACTGAATGTGTTGCTAAGCGCAAATCTCGAGAGTAACTGAACCGATTTCATTTATTCTTTATTTAGAATATTCCTTGAAGTACGAGGATGGTTCTTACGGAGCTTAAATACCCGTGCGAAGCGATGGCGGGCAGCTCTAGTATGATAATATATTTAACTTTGCCCCGAGAAATTTAATATTTGGTTAGTGCACTGCAAACTTATTTCGGTACAGTGCGGGGGTGTCATTGTGAATGCTAAAAGTATCTAAAGGGAAATGAATTCAACAGGCGAAACTCGCTTGACTCTCAGGGGACGACTATTTTCAAAAGTTAGGGTAACTTGGCATATTCCATTGCAAAGTTACCAAAGGTCACGGTTAGCTATATACTAGTGTACACCCATACTGTCATGCCTGTTTTAAAGGGAAACAGAAACTATGGACTTCCATATGCTACTATCCTGGCAGACTTATCTTTGTTGGATTTATTTGCTTGTTTTAATTTTTAGCCACCAATCAGGAAGCCATTTTTATTGTAAGATAACTTGTGAATATACCTACCTATAAACAATATGTTTTCTACGATAAAACTGGACAATGTTACACTTATGAATTTAAAAACGCTACATAAAATATTTGCCACGCCTATTTTTAGAAAAAAAAAAATCTTTAAAATCCTCATTGACATTGATTGATTTCGATTATGAAGTTCAAACAGTCGCGGAAGCAATTCCCGAAGTTTATTCGCGAATACCTTTTCAAATTTCATAATACCCAGCAAAGACGCCTTTAAGGGCTTACTAATCCTTGCGATGCTCCCTCGTAACCGTCGCTTCAAATGTTGAAATCGTTTTTCGCGCACGACTTCATATCAATTTGTAAGCTTTTATACTGCAACCTATTTAGGCGGTATACGAGTATGTTCCATTCCATTTCACAGTCTCAGGTGGATCAGACGAGCGATCATGTCAAATATCATCATCGTCATCGTGATTTGCACACGATGTAGGTTTTTATTGACCAAGCGAGCGAAGCGTTAATTTCGAGATTGGCCAAAAAATACTTTTATCCGTCTGTCTTTAGTCGTTTGCAGGTCGCATTTTTCAACCGAATTTAACGAAAATTGGCACACAAGTTCCTTGATCTATTTAAATTTTTTAATCGATCGCGATTTGTGATTGGGGAGAAAATAGGGGGGTAAGGAGGGAAGTTTGCTGTAGCGATATATGTCGATGGATTTCAATCAAATGAGACGTACACTAAAAACTTCATTCTACATAAGATGTTGCGAAAAAGTCCAAAAGGGATCAGTGGTGGTGGTTTAAACAAGGGGAAGTTTGTTATAATGAACGGATTTCAATTTTTGATAATCTTTTTTAGAATGTTTATACCAATCAGACTACGCAGTCCCCTTTGCCTTTAAAAGACGAACCCGCAGACATTAGATTTGACCTCTTAGGACCAAGGGAACGCGAGTAATCGCTAAAACTCATAACCCTATTTTGCATAAAAGTCTACAAAGGTAAGCCTATTGGAAAATTCAAGCACCTGAAATTCGATTTAAAATTGTACTTTCTTTGTTAATTTTGTTGCGCAAATTACTGTTTGGACTTGTATTTGCATTAGGTATTATAAAGCATAAATGGCTTTGCTAAGCCAGGAGAAAGGGGAAAGTGTGGATTATTGCATGGTTATAAGAGCTCGCGAGGTCTATTGTTCTCAAACCACTAGTTTATTGTAACCTCACTAAGTACATGAAATTCGGGCTGCTGTAAATTTGTTGAATGTGCGTTTGCTAAAGACAACTGAACAATATTTAGAGTTATACAAGCAATCTGTTAACTCACACTAAAGCTACTCACCGTACTAAGTCGTATTCTAGAGTCATCGTCACGACTTCGCGACCGCCGAGAGTCGAGCGGACCCTTTCTCAATACTTTATGAGTCTAATAATTTTACAATGGAAATATAAGTCTCCTTTGTACTAATGTTAGGAGAAAAAGGAAGGTCAACTCTGGGACGCAAAGCATCAACAGCTTCTAAGAACGAAAGCTAATGAGTATCAAAAGCAATTTAGTTACAAAATGTGGAAAAATTTGATTATTATTTTAGTTATATACAGTGATTGGTTGGAATTTGCACAATGGCCTCTTCATTAAATTAAAAATACCTGTATAATATCTTAATTCAAACCTATTTATTTATTAATTTTACTATAAAATTTAATTGTTTATTATTTTAATTTAATTTATTAATTTTACACTAAGTAGACACACTACAGAACATTTGCTCGACATTTCTATAAACCACTGACGTTTGTAATGAAATGCCTAAATAGTTATACATACAAAAATTTAAAACACATGTACAGCCGGCTACGTTTTTGGAGCAAGTTCAGTTGATTTGTATGGGAAGCCAATTCTTTTTAGTTTTTTGGAAATTGTTTGGAAAGTGGTACAGTATCACGGACTGAACTTGCTCCAAAAATGTTGCCGGTGTTTTAAAAGGAACTCTCCTGTATAAAAATTAATAAACGGCTGCCAAACCTATCCCAGCTAAATAAATTTTTTGCCTTGTTAGTTTGTCAGATATTAAAACCAAGTTCATTTTGCCAAAAAAAAACTCTGGCTGCGTCTTGTTTTGGCCAATCGTGAATATGACATTAATGTCGCTCGTCTAACACGTGATTACGTCCTTGGTCACTAGGATCAATGTATATTATGCTTTTCCTTATTTTTTGTAAGTATAAAAGAGTCACGTGGCTTTTAAAAGTATAAGAACTGGTCATTTTATTTGTAGTGATCTTTAAGAATATCATTTATTCACGTTGTGAGGCTTAACCGGACTCTGTCGTTAAAAATGATAATGTGGCATGATTTACCTTAATAACGTCGTTTGGTTCGCATGTCATTGAATATTAACTAGAAAAAGAGCTGATGATTATGGAGCGTACAAAAGATGGTTTACCTAGTACAAAAAGATAGACAGGTGCGTCAATGTTTTGAAGGATCCAAGGCTCTACGTTTCGTACGGTCTTCGGCATCCGGATGATCAAACTACTAACAAGATAACGCTAAAATGTAGAGAACAAAATGAGAAAGAAATTAATAATATATGTGATACTATTGTATAACGGTGATGAACTTAAAGTGGAACTGGGCAGGACACCTGGCCTGACGGAGTGATGGCAGGTGGAGCAAGGCTCTGACCGAATGGTGGCCCAGAACGGGTGAGAGAAGCGTCGGGCGTCCGCCTATGCGATGGGTTGACGATATAACCAAAGTCGCGGGTCGCACCTGGATGAGAGCAGCACAGGACCGAGATGGGTGGCGTCGACGAAGAGAGGCCTATGCTCAGCAGTGGGCGGAAGAAGGGCTGGGATGATGATGATGTGATACTATTGAACATTTTGTGCAAAAAGGTCAAATGGACAAAGCTTATAATAATATAAAAGAATTAAATCGAAAACCAAAGACAAAAAGTAGAACTATTTTAGATGAAAATGAAATACTGTTAATAGATAATAAAGAAATAGCAAATCGTTGGAAGAGATATATACGAGAGCTTTATGACGGGATAGGCAAGCAAGAAGACGATATAGAGGATACTCGTATTAACATAGTAGAAGCAGATAATATTTGACCGACTATATTAAGAGTTTGATAGGGCTATTAGTAGTATCCAAAATGGAAAAGCAGCGGGTGATGACGGAACTTTTATTGAACTCATCAAATATGCTAGCTGTGATATATTGTTAGACGAAATATACGATCTTATTGCCCGCCTCATAAGCGAAGCGCATGAGGTAGTGCTCTACTCTCGCATTACAAAAATCAAGTGATTTTTTTAACTAAATGTGTCTCTCTTTATTTTCTATCGCACTTGTACAATAATATTTACACATAAATGTCAAGGAAAAACACTAGTTTCAACACTTATGACATTTTTAAAAGACATTTTGCCTTTTAAATAAATAAAAACAATGTTTAATAAAATCTTTTTGTGGACGTCCGTGTGTCGGTATGTATGGAAACTGGCGTGGTCACGATAACTCCCGAAAAACTTATCTGATCAAGTCATTTTTTTTTATACGCTTCAGTTTTATCCAAAACTAAGTCCTTTCGAAGATCACGGTCTAATTCAATGTAGTTTAATCGTAATTATTATTATAAAAATACAGGTGACATATTAAAAATAATTTTGGATGTGAGGTTTGTTGAAAGAGTTAATACCTATGTATGATGAGTACGAATGTGTAACTGGCAAGTAAGAAGAGAAGTAAAAAGAAATTTGAATAAAGAATGTTGTGATTTTGTTTGTTTTATTAAATATGAAAGACGAATAAATGTAAAAGAAGCGATAAGTTAGTTAATATTTTATTTAATTTGCATTAACCAATTGAGAATGAAAAGAACAATCAGTGGTAACACTTTTCTTGACATTCGTGACGTAGTCTTGTGCCTTTTTCTTGTTTTTGCTTAGTTTTTTTGAGATTTCTCAAAATCTACTGGTCCGAATCGGTTTAAATTCACAGGAAATCTGAGTTGTATAGAACTCTTTGGAAAGCTACTTGTTTGGTTCCAATCGGTTTAGTTGTTCAAGAGTTATAAGCGGGTAACATACACACCCACACACACATACGGATAGGGTGCATGACACTTGCTCGTCGAGATCTGATGAAAACTCGACTTTTCAAAAACGGGGTGAAACTAATAACGTCCCGAATTTTGAAAATTTTCTCAGCGGGAAATTAAAAATAATCTCCAGTCGTGCGTTAAAGCCGACGTACTTTTCTTCGTTTTAAGTTAGCAATAAAACAATCAAAATCAATTTAATTGTGAAAAATGAGATTATGAGGCGTGCACTTTTGGATTTTCCAAACTATTTGTAGAATATATGAAACCGGTAATATTCCAAAAGACTTTTTTATTGCTAGAACTGTAACTTTACCAAAAATACCTAAGACACTCAAATGTGAAGAACACAGAACTTTAAGTCTAATATCGCATGCTTCGAAAATACTTCTAAAGATAATCCAGAATCGCATAAGACCTATTTCAGAAAAAATAATAGGTTCAGACCAATATGGTATTAGATAGAAGAAAAGAACACGGGAAGCAATTTTAGCATTACGACTAATAATAAACAGGAAAATAGACTTAGGAATAGACACACACACATAGGCTTCATAGATTTAGAAAAGGCGTTTGACAAAGTTAATTGGAAAATAATGATGAAAACACTAAGAGACGAGGGACTAGATTATAGAGACAGGAAGATCATATACGAGCTATATAGCCAACAAGAAATGATTATAGAAATAGGAAAGGAAAAAGAAAGCGAAGAAAAAAGAAAGATTAAACAGGGTGTAAGACAAGGGTGTCTATTATCGCCGTTAATTTTTAACATATTTAAAGAATGTGCAAAAAAAAATTAGAAGCCGATGAAGGGGGTGTTAAATACAACGGAGAGAAAATATTTTTTATTAGATTTGCAGATGATATTGCAGCGTTAGCCAAAGATTCAAAACAATTACAAAAGTTACTCAATAATAAACTTTTAAATAACTCGGATTGAAAATAAATAACAATAAACCGGCCAAGTGCGAGTTAAACTCGCGTGGAGAGGGTTCCGTACAATTGATTGAACTCTTATAGGTTTTCCTGTAATCTACAAACAATGAACTATATTTTGTAATTTTTCAAAATTTTAGGCTCAATAGTTTTGGAGATCAGGGGGTCAATGGTCAATTTTCGTCTTCTTTCATGAATAAAATCAAAACTATTTGATATATGACACAGTAAGGTTTGTAAAACTTTTTTTTTTATTTCCTAATTTGACCCCGAAAATGACACTTATTTAAAAAAAAATATTTGTTTACTTTGCACATATGTGTTTGGGTCATAGGATTACAATATTCTACCAAATTTCACCAGATTGGGTCCAGTAGATTCGGAGCAAATTGGCTGTGACAGACGGACGGACAGACAGACGCACGAGTGATCCTATAAGGGTTCCGTTTTTTTCATTTTTTGTACGGAACCCTAAAAAAACTAAAATTATGATAACATCAAAATCAGAAAAATCAAAGAAGAGTAAAACATCTAAATCCAAACCGAAAACCTCTAACAACACTCATATTTAAATTAACAATTGCAATTTAGAACATTTACAATCTGTTAAATATTTAGGAAGTTTAATAACACCCGATGGTCGTTCTACATAAGATATAGTTGCAGGAATTGCAATGGCAAAACAAGCGTTCAAACAGAAAAAAACATCTTCTAACAGGAAAGATATCAAAATTGTCACGAAATCGGCTCCTAAAAATATATATCTAGACTATTGCGTTATATGGCTGCGAGGCATGGACTTTGACTCAAAAAGAAAAGAAGAAAATAGAAGCATTTGAAATGTGGTGCTGGCGTAGGATGGAACGGATAAGCTGGGTTGAAGAAATTACAAATGAGGTTTTGAAAAGAGTAGGAGAGAAAAGGTGCATTCTGGATATAATAGAAAATAGACGAGAAAAGATGTTTGGTCATCTGCTACGACATGACGACTTCATAAAGACCATCATAGAAGGAAAGATAGAAGGGAAAAGAGGACCAGGAAGACCAAGGCATAGCTACATGTAACAGATAAAGGAAAAGGTGAACGTTGTGTCGTACAGCGAAGTAAAACAACTGGCAGATGAGAGAGACAAATGGAAGAGAATTCATACTCCACCGACAAGAGCATAGCTCTTAAATATAGATATAGCTCTTAAATATAGATAGATTTATTGGCCAAAATTTGTGTGCCTGCCATCATGTAGATCGATCAACATGGTACTTCCCTTGGCCTTCGGTGAAGGGCGAGGGGCCACGGTGACGCATCTACTTTTCGTTACGTCTAAGATTTCTTGTAGATCGACCTTACTTTCCGTATCTTATCTATAAGCTTTGGCTGAAATGATAATGGTTGTTTTTTAATGTTGGAAAAGGCTTGGGTTTCTCAATGATATATATAACATACGTCATTTTTTTTGATAATCCGCAATAGTCTTTATTAATGTAATAAAAGACGAAAAAAATCTATTTAAAAAACGATGTTTTTATCTCTTAACAGAAGGACTAAAACCACTTGTTAATTTCACGGGGTTGAAAAGTGATTTGGTTATTGGGTACAAGGGCTGAAAATTATTTTGAAAACAGAATATGAATGTAATCCATATCGAATAATAATGATGGCCGTCCAGAAAAAAAAGTCAAAATAGGTCACAACAGGCACAAGTGTCGTCATTTTTACAAGCTTTTATTTAACTTGCAATGCATGTATGTATGTACGTACAGGGTGGACAAATAACAGGAATCAATTTTATTCTAAGAAATATAAAAATGATTAAGTATTTTTTAAATAATATGGTATTTAAAGCCGGCAATTAATTATGAAAAATAATGTCAGACATATATACACCTCTAGCAGCAAGGCAGGCATGAACCTTTTTCAATGCGTTTTTCATTACATTTTCACACATTTATTGTGTTATTTTAGTGGCTGTGTCTGGGATATTTTATTTTAATTATTTTGTTGTTGGTTCAATGGCCTGTAAGTATAGAAACATCTCTTTACGTAGTCCCAACAATGCCGTGCTGCTAAAATTTATAAATAAACGAATTCTTGTTAACCGTGAAGGTAAGTGATTTCTACCAAAAATTGGCTGAATTTTTCTTACGTTTCCAAAATATATGATGGGGCTGAGCAGATTTAATAATTAAAACACATTGTTCAGTTGTAAAACGTTCCATAACAAATTTGTTATTATCTACAAAAATATTTTTTATGAAACAATTGTCATATTTGCCGACAAAACAAAATGGCGGCAAAAAAAGTTGTTTATGTACCTCCCACCCTGTATGTTTGTTCGGGTCAAAATTTGCAACAGCATTTTAAAGTAGTTATTCTCAACCGATTAAGTCGAAATATTGCATACAATGTAATGATGTAATAGTGTCGGTCTGATAATGGAATCGGGAGGCAGCCGTAAAAACTCAGTATTAGAACGACGAACAAATTTGGTGTTTGGGCATAAATGATTTGCCTTGATGAATTGTCTTATTAATAGAAAAACTATTACAAAAGAGTATTATTTCAACTTATTTAAATTTGGAATAACTACACACATTTTACAAGGATGAATTTAAGTCAGAATTTTAGGTTCTTATGTAATGTGTTTGCGGAAGAAGTATATGATAAAGCTCAATTATTGTTATCGTTCTCGTAAGAACAAAATGTTTAAAATCGCGCTAAGAAAGAGGGAAGTTTCAGATTAAATTGCATTCTTAGGTGCCACCCTATTGACCTTACACTTACAAAAATCAATAACTACGATACCAAATTAAATTGTATCTGGAATATTGCACTATAACAAATATCGAGGCTATGAAATTCAAAACTTATCTCTTCATCTAAGCGCGTTCCGGGTTGCATCCTTCGCTGTGGTGTTCGGGATTGAGCCTGGGATGCGCTTTCGCGCTTTGTTTTCTCTAAATATAACATGCATATCAATGGTCACCCAAGGATGCCAAAGACTGTGTGAAGTGGAGAAGAAATAGCCGGAACAGTTTGTATGATTTGGCTATAGTTTTACGACCGAACGCCTGCCTGACGTCAACTCTCTTTGGGAAAGTATTTGTGCGAAAAGTTTTACAACCAGCCGCCGCCCGACGTTAACCTTTGGGAATGCAATTGCAGCAGATGTTTGTGCTTAGTCCTTTAGTCGCCTTTTACGATATCCACAGGAAGAGATAACCCGGCACCACACAGGGGAAATTCAAAACTTATCTGAAACTATAATTGCGGTTCATAAAAACCGGCACTAAAACTGATTTCATGTGCGAAATCTGCGATATTGCACCTGAACGATCGGTAGTAGAGTTGATTTGTTCGTCCATTTAGATGAAAAATTGCGTATTTCAGTTTTCGCATACATTGCACAAATGAAAAACGATGGTTTATTCAAAAGACAGATAAATGTCGAGAACTGCAGTGCTAAATTGCGCAACTGAGAGATATGCATGCAATGCAGCCTTGCTAATGTTCACCATGTTTCGTTTAGTTATTTTATATTCCTGTTCTATGATGTTCTATTTGATTCTGATGATTTTTTTTCTGAGTAGGGTACAGTATAGGTACACTGAAGTATACATCGGATTAAAAGTAAAACTGTATAATCAATTTATTTATTCAAAAAATAATTTCGATTTTATTTATTATATTATATATTTATTTATTTATTTTGATTTCTTTTTCCACCTTTACGCCCACTTTCACGCTAAAAGTGGCCTTTGAGTCTTGTGGACCTGGGCTCTGTCTGCTAAGAGCCGGGCCTATCCATTAGGGATAGAGACGTCATAGTATGTATGTATAAAGATAAAATTAAATACCTCAACAATGACTATGAGGTGCTTGATGTGATCTGCCTCGGTGGCCACCAGCTCTCGGACGACTGCTTGCCTGGCTTCCTCACTCTGGGGCAGCTCTGCAACAAAGAAGAACAATAAGTTATTCTTGAATAAAGAAATAAACCTCGCCCACTATTAAATTCCGATGCCTACTAACATTATAATAATAATACATAATAATTCTATAATTCAGACCATGATCCATACAATATTAGTAAAAACCAAGTACTTATCCTAATATTAGTGTACACCTCTATGCACGAGCAGCTCTGCCCAGTGCCTTACAAAAGGCCCATCAATTTTAGCTGCTAGAGTATTAAGGATGCTGTTAGAATTCCCACAAAATCGCTGCAGCGCCAAGGCAGCCCGCCATTGCCCGATTTGTAATGTAGTTAATAGATTCAGGTTGTGAGACCTCGACCTGTCCCACATAGAAGATAGTAGGAGATAAGTGGAGAATAGAGACTCGACAACCACACAGATTATATATAATTTATTATCTGATACTGACTGTTACATTTAAAAGAATAATATTTAATTTATTAAGGTACAACAGATAGAGAGAAGTAAGTGATTAGCTAAAGAGATGATGGTGGAATGAGTCAAAAGGGATGAGTAAATGATTTGAAAATGGAATGAAAGGGAATTTGAAATGAAATGAAGAATGAAAAACGGACAGGATGAGATGAAGAAAGGAGGTTTGATTGTTTGGTTTGAACATGATGCATGCAGCATCGTTACAAGGTATTACTTTGCGGAAGTCAAAGTTACATGCTACTTGGTCTAGATAACTTTGTATGCTTCTACCACCAGTTACTTCATGCTAACTATTTCCGGCCGGCGTCCAACCCTATTGGTGGCGGATGCACTCGGACTGTTGGTGGCAGGTATGCTGGGAGCAACCGTAGTGGGTGGGCGCCGGCCGGCAATAGTTTGCATAAAGTAACTGGTAGTGGAGTAAAAGTACACAAAGTAATCTAGATCAAAAAGATTTAACTTTAAAATCCGCAAATTAACACCACAAAATAGCATGATTTGTAATGATCAATCAGAATTTAATAACAGACAACGTCAGGCCGATAAACAAGCCTATTTTAAAGAACTTTCTGAATTTTCATTACTGTTAGTTTTCTTTGTTGGCAAATGCGTTCTTGTAATTATGCAATAAGTAATAGTGAAATGTATTAAAAATAATCCCACCAAAGAGATAAATGTGAAAATGGGAGCCAAGTTGAATATTATGTTATGGTGTGGTAATCGACTTTACATACAATAGAATTGAGATCTAAATGTGTACCAAGTTCTGTAGACAATCCCGAAATTTGTTTTGCACCTTTTTATAATGGACCATTATTAATGTAATATAAAACCATAGCAAGCTGTTGTTACAAAATAATATAAATTAAGTAATATAATATCAGTGTCATATAATATATTACACAGCGAAGGCTAATCTTTCCCTGACAAATATCATTGTTTCAATTTGCCGAACTGCCTGAGCTCTACTTGTCATTAGCGTAGTTAGGGATTTTTCTGGGGGGTTAAATGTGAGTTTTTTATTCTGTAGGCTTTTTTAATAAAAGAGAAGTAAACTTTCAACATAGAATGGGAGAAACAGCTGGAGATAGAAATGGTTGGACACAAAAAAGAGAGGCTTTTGCCAAACTCTAGGACCTCAAAAAAACCGGACAAGTGCGAGTTTAACTAGCTTCCGTCCCATTTGTATATAAATTTATATCAATTTGTAGTAAAATGAATATTAATGTAAAGAACTATTATTATATTATAATTTAATTAAACTATCATATTTTTTTTTCAAAGTTTTAGGCTGATTAGTTTTGGAGATTAAGAGTAAAATAGTATATTTCAAAATTTTTAAAAGAAATAGCCGGTACAGTTTAAATGATTTGGTTATAGTTTTACTAGCGGCCACCTGCCTGACGTCAATCATCTTTGGGAATGTAGGTATTCGTGAAAAAACATTTTTAGAATCCGGAATGAAACGCCTATTTGTGTAAAAACTAGCTCCTGCTCACACAAGTCATACGTTTCTGTAAATAGTATAGTATCCGATTTTAAAGCTGCCTAAACATCTGTTATAGCTTAACTTATTGTACATAATTCTTCAGCATACATTTTTATAAGGCTGGTAAGAAGGTTTTTAGGGCCATTGGCCTAACCTTGGCTACGCCCATGCTACTCGTGTTCGTTAAGGTTGCCTTAAGTTTATGACTCGCCTATTAATATTTCTTACGTCGTAAAACACTCGTAAGGGACTATTAAGGGCAAATAACCGTCGTAATTGTCTACAAACGTTTGCAAATGATGTGTAATTTGAATATCGCGACAATAAACTCATAGAATATCAATATAACAGTTTACTCGTAATCCATGTTTAATCCGTTTGAAAATGGAAATGTAAACAAACATGCTTTTATCTTTATGCCAGCCATTGAATAAAAATATTGCAATTTAAAAAAGTTTATTTTGTTTTGCGGGTCGGCCGCAATTTTTACATTTTCATGATAAGGTAAATAAATCTAGGGAAGGTGGAATTACTTACGTTTACGTATTACGAAAATAAAACAGGTATGTTAATATGTTATTTCAATTAAAACTCTTCCATGCTTGTCTCGGATTAAATAATGCAACAGCTGCTTCTCTTTTCGCGCAGATCGTAAAAGCCGATCGAAGGAATAGCTAGCTAGCTACACATCATTATTTTGATTCCTTCTTCCACTTTGGGCCTTGTGGCTCTGGGTTTTGTCTGCTTAGCTGCAAGACCTTCAATGCTCTGTCTACCCCATTAGGTATAAAGACGTGATATAGTACACAAATTTAAACTCATTCGAGAGGTCAATCTTAAGGGGCCGACAGGAATCTCTATCGAGTGAAGGTTGGCGGTTATCTTGATGTCCTCCTCTTGGTTCTTAGACGACGGAATACTAGTGGCTTAGCTGCGATCGCTATCTCGGCCCCTGTCCAAGATCCAAAAATAAACAAAACCGTGATTTAGTTTTTTGTTTTTATTTATTATTAAACACACTAGCAGCTTATTATGCTGATGCGTGTGCGTCTTAATGTTTGGAGATTTTGTTTTTGTCCAGTCTATTCTTGAAGCTGTTCACTGAAGGTGCAGTAACAACATTCTCTGGTAGCATATTCCAGTCTGTTACAACTCGATTGGACAGCAAATTTTGAAATGGTTTCCTTTTAGCTCCCATGCGCAACTATTTCAGCTGATGTCCTCTCAATCGTTTATTGTCAGATAATTGGAACATGTCTTATATTTATTAATTTTCTATTTCTTAATTTGCATTTTAGGGTTTAGTTTAATTTATTTATGTATTATTATAAAACTTGTGTTGGATTAACACTATCAGATTTTTGTTTGAAAATGTTGGTTGGTCATCTTTCGTATAAATAACCAAACGTCATAGAGCTGGCCGTCTGGCTAGTAAACATTTTTACTTTTTTTTTTGCGGGACAATTTCGACCTCGGCGAACGTTCTGCGATCAGATTGCAGACGTTCTGAAAAAGGGAGAAGTAAGAGGTACTCGTAACAGAAGGGCATGTATGAAGAGGCTGATAAGTGTAGACGAAGCGAAGGAGGTCAGTCAGGATCGTAGCAAGTGGAGGTGCATAGTCTCCGCCTGCCCACGTGGAAAAAGACGTGATACTACGTATATGAATGTACGTTTCTTTTTTTCTTACCAAACAAAAAGTTTCTCGTTCACAAAAAGGTTAAGACAAAGCACAGCCGTACTAAATTCATACGATTTGGAACTTTCAACTATCGATTTTAATGCGTTAAATCAAACATCATAAAGTCACGAATACCAAAAACGAAAACTATCAATACAAAATCATTTGTAAAGTTCCTTCGATTCAAGTAATAGTATCGACGAAACATCGAATGCCGCTAATCTGAGGAACTGTAAAGAGGTCAATAGTCTGCCAATTTTAGAATCCGATTAGGTTGGGCGGGGTCCCGCCACAATAACCATAAAAGAGCGAGGTGAGTGCTATCTCGACGCCTCTGGGTGGCACGAGTACAAAATGCATACGTTGCAGAAGAACATCTAGCCAAGGTCTTGGCTCAACCGAAGCATAATATTTCGTTTCTGCCACAGCAAAGAGGTAGAGACAGTATAACTGTCTAGTGATAACGGAATCCTGATGGTTTTTAAAACAGCACAAATTAAAAGATAGAAGTTCGTGGAAGTTTAACATCCATCATGAGATCAGGTCATTGGTACCATTAATTTCATTGTCACCCATCTTACATAATTATGTGAAGTTTCAAGTCAATCGAATAATGGGATATGGGTTTAATTTAGCTTGCAAAAATAAAAATTAAATATTTATTTAGTAATTAGGCCTTTGCAAGCACTTTTACACGTCAATAATTATAGTGTACTATAGACCTCATATTTGGAGTCTCACTGTTAGGATCTCATTGCCTTCCATTGATTTGAACTATAAGTAATGTTTCAATGCACACAAAAATACCTTTAATACAGAATAGTAATAAGAATATGACATGAATGTGTGCTGTGAATATGTTCAACGGGTTTATTTTATTGACTTTTTGACGATGATATAAACGCTAAATTTCAACAATTATTACAGAAGTTGCTTGGTAGATCAGACAAGGCATTAGTTGAGTGATGATTGGGACGCGAGTTCAAATCGCGTTCACGCTTTGCGCATTATTCGTTATATTTTTCCATAGCTGGCATCAAAATATGTTTCTAGTATTTTTTTAAAGTTTTAAATCATAAGAAAAAAATAGTTTGGTATTTTAAATATTATGTTTTCAGTTCTTGGAAGGTCATTGGTTCTATATAATACTATCAATCAGGGAATGAAGTGATATAGAATGTTATCAAATATGAGGGAAAATAAAACCAAGTAATAATAGAGCTTGTAAAAGATACAGATACACTATCACGACTTTATCCCTAACGAGGCAGACAGAGCCCCTGCCATGGCATGACAGTGGGAAAAGGAAATCATAATAGTGATTTGCCTACTGATATGATTCAGATTCTGGCCCATTTCCTTGATCGGCTTCAAAGATTTGCGCGGGAAGAGAAGCAGCTGGTACATTCTATGTTTTTTCTTGTCTGCCAGACCAGCAAGGAAGAATTGTAAAAAGATTAATTTTATATTAATTTAATATTTTATGTCAAGCTAACGACAAAGGTACGATGTGTTACATCTGTAACTCAGTAATGTATGGCACGAGGCACGAGCCAGGTGCCAACAAACCCCAAGCGCAAAAACTGTATTTAACATATTATAAACTGAAAAAAGGCGATGGGTGAAGTTGGTGTAAAAATACTCATTTCAGTAACAAAAGCTTGCGGCCGCTCTTAAGGCCCCGTCAGTTAATAGCCAAAAAAAACTGTGATTGTTTTTAAAAAATCACTGTAATTAAACTACTACAGTTTATTCCACATAATTTTACATTTAAGGCTTTTCTACAGACACCCCCTATATCCAAAACACGATTGAGCATTTTTGGCTCGATAGAAAAAATCACAAACGTACCTTTAAATTTGCCTAAATTTTTTCCTTTATAAGACATATTAGGTACTGCTTTATACAATCACCTTTTTATATGAAAGTTATACCAAAAAATGTATGATATAAATATTTAGTCGTATTTGCTACAAAAAAAATTATAGATACAATACAAAAAAAATAATCAATAAAACACGCTCTTTTTTGTAGCGAAAACGACTCGATATTTAGATAATATATTTTTATCTAAATATCTAGTCGTTTATTACTCGTCGTATTAAATACTTACCTGTATACGTATATCTAAATTCTCTTTTTTAGTTGGCAAGCCTGCTAGAGTATTTATTATTATTATTATATTAATAAATATTACATTTATTTACATATTCAGTAAAAAAAAATCGATAAATAAGTGAAATATGGTTCATAAGAACCAAATTTCACTTATTTATAGATTTTTTTACATTACGTTCGATTATTATTAATTAATTATGCTGTTTTATGAAACAAATTATTTTCTCCAAAACGAACATAAAATCATAATTTCGTAAACAGTTAGATTTTGAATTATTTTGTGAAACTAGATCTTCGTAAGTTTACAGGCAGATTTTTTTGATTATATTTAGATAAAGTTTACTTACCTAGTTTTGATTATATTATTATTTAAAGTAACAAATATTTTGTAAATATCTGAGCCGACTGCGGTTTGCCATCAGCATTCAAAAACCCTTTTTTTTTAAAAGGAGGCTCCGTCTTTTTCTCTAAAAATTCAAAGCAAAATGTGTACAATTCGAGCTAATTTAAGACGAGACCGCTGTAAAAAGGCTTACGAGTATGAGTATGGGCGCAATATTAACGGGAGCTCTCAGTTTCAGATTTTGGGGCGCGGCTTTTACGATGATATTCACCTTATACTTGTCTATAACCAGGGGAGTTATCAGTATTTATAGTTCTACTAATATTGTTTCGCTTTCAAGCCAGAAGTGGTAAACGGATTGAAGTAAGATTATTTACCTGAATTTGCATACAAGTTAACGTTGTACAAAAATAACAAAATAATGTTTGTCGAGTTGTTCGCTTTCGATAAAGAATGGAGGGAATCAGCCATGGATAGAAGTAATTGGGAACGAAAAGGGGACGCTTTTGCCCAACTATGGGACATAAATGGCTATTAAAAAAAAATGTTCATGAGGGCAATGCAGAGCAGGTAAATCAATCAAAAATGGTATAAAAACCATATAATCCTTTAGGGAAATGATTACACCATAGTATTGTAACTGTAATTAATTTATCCTGTTTGAATAATTCTAAAAGAAGAAAATTACACTAGATGTTTTTGACTTGTTGTAGAAAATAGTCAACTCTGTAGTTAAGTACTCACGCGACAGCAGGAGTTAGGTGACTAAGACTTTGTTCAGTTTGCGAAAGAAAGATCTAAACTTTTTTTTGTATTTTAATATTTCTCTGTAACAATATTTTGTACCTACTCATACTACTCGGTTGGGGTACGTATTGGGTGGCCACTATAGAAGATAGAATATATAGTAAACGATACAAATCATCCTAATTTTAAAGTTCTTCAAGAATCAAAACCGAAAACAAATTTGCAGAGTTTAAATATTCTGAGGCGTTTAAAATGAATTGGGCAGGATGAGGTTTCATTAACGGCTTTTGGGGAATTAATAACGACGTGGAAACGTTTCTGAGACTTTCATTAAAATGGATGCAGAGGCGGAACGTAAAAAAGAATTAAGTGTTCCATTTCATGGAAATAATTTCAGTGTCATCGATTGAACTTGGTGTTTAGAAAGTCACAGTTCACTTAAGTACCTACAAATCTGTAGATAACCTGTATCTTTTCTGCTTTAATTAAAGCGAAGGGCACGGTTCCGGCCGCGTTTATTGTACGTAAATTATATAATCATTAGTTAAGGCGTACTTTAAGCCTTAAGAGGCTTACCTTGGACAAAATAAGACTTTCCCATGCAAACGTAGTCTAGCTTTTATTTTAAAAGACATGACAGATTTCAGCAAAATGTTGTAACTTCTAAGGAATTGCATATAAATATATGCAATCCCTTTGCATTGCATATGCATTCATTTGCGATTTCAATTATGCCTAAATAGGCAACACTGGTGTTAACAGCCATACGTCTAGAAAAATGCAAATTTTTTGAAATTACAAAATACTGCCAAATTCTGACATGTCATTTCAAAATAAAAGCTAGACTACGTATGTATAGAAAAGTCTAGGGTATGGGGATTCTTAAGGCGAGATGGGTGCACAATTTTTTTTTTTTTTTTTTTTTTTATTAGAAATTTGAGTGCGTTTGATCTCTATCTAGCCTGATGGGAAGCTAAGATGAGGTCTAAGGTGTATCACGCAGACTCAAAAAATGCCTGTTCACTCTTGCCTTGAAAATCCCTAAATTATATGTATGGGGAAACATCGACGCAGGGAGGGAATTCCACACCTTAGCGGTTCGCACAATGAAGGAGGAGGCGAATCGAGAGGTACGATGAGGAGGAATATCGACCACAAATGGGTGGAATCCCTGTCCACGTCGTGTTGTCCGATGGTGGAATGGTGCAGGGGGAATTAAATTATGTAATTCCTGCGCACACTCCCCGAAGTGCAACCTGTAGAAGACACACAGACTTGCTACCAGTCGGCGATGTTCGAGGCTGTGGAGCCGTCCTGCCGTAAGCAACTCATCACCAACGAGTCTTCTGGCACGTCTGTCGATAGCTTCCAGGGCTTCGAGCTGATAGCGGGCAGATCCATCCCATAGGTGGGAGCAATACTCCATACATGAGCGGACTTGAGCTGTGTAAAGGCTCAACAGTTGGTCAGGGGTAAAATATCGTTGGACCTTGGAGAGGATGCCCAGTTTTTTAGAAGCTGTCTTAGCCCTGGACTCAATATAGCTACCGAAGTTAAGATTTGATGAGAGATCGATACCGAGAAGTTCGAGATGACGGGTGATAGGAACAGGCACACCCCGGAAAGTGGGAGCCAAGTTGAAAGGGCTCTTTTTAGCAGAGAAGAGACACGCCTGTGTCTTAGAGGCATTGAATCTCACAAGGTTGCAATACTGTGCGTGTTTTTGAAAAATCACTGTTATTAAACTACTACAGTTTATTCTTCAAAAAATTTACATAAAAGTCTTAAGGATTTTTTACAGACACCCACCCACAATAGCCAAAACACGATTGAGCATTTTTGGCTCGATAGAAAAAATCACAAACATACGTCTTAATCTGCCTAAATTTGCCTTTATAATACACTAGCTGTGCCCGCGACTTTGTTCGCGTAGTTGTCGGAACGTAATGTTATATAGCCTTCCTCTATAAATGGACTACCCAACAAAAAAATAATTTTTCAAATCGGACCATTAGTTCCTGAGATTAGCGCGTTTAAACAAACAAACAAACAAACTCTTCCCCTTGATGTTTGTGTTTTTTTTCTATCGAGCCATAAATGCTCAATCGTGTTTTGGATTTTGTGGGTGTCTGTAGAAAAGCTTTTAGATTCTTATGTTTAATTTTTGAGGAACAAACTGTAGTAGTTTTATAACAGTGATTTTTCAAAAACACGCACAGTATTGTAAATCCTGAACCCATCTCGCCTTAAGTAAATCACGGGTGAGTTGAGGTTCTAATATCAAAAGTCTGCCAGTGATGTAATGTAATATTCATTACAAGTAGGTAACTAGGCTTAGGTGTGTGTTATCTCGGGATGATGATAAATTGGAAGTGTGGGCGAGAAGGGCAAGATTACAACAATGGTACACGGAACGATACTTTTGATTTTGGATATTTGATTTTTTTATCAAAGTTTCAGATTTTGGATATTGGATACTTGATTTTTACTTCATTGCTGAAGTAGGGTAAGTTTTGAGTTAAAGTAACCTATAGTATAATTTTCTTTGGTAGGGTTTATTAAGGACACAATAAAAAATAGACCTTATAACAGAATAAATATTTGATATTTTCAAAGACAAAAATGTATCTTGTAAATTACAGGACGGGTAATTTTACACGACTGTCTCAAAAAAGAAGTGTAATGTATTCCGGGTAACTTTTTTATTTTGCCATAACTTCAAAATGCCTTATACGTTTCAGTGATGGAGTGTCGCCTCCGTAGCTCTATTTAGTCTGTTGCAAGATGGACGACATGGGACCAGCTGCGGCCGCAAGCGATGGAAAAATATTTACCTTCCTATTTACAAGCCTCGTATAAAAGGGACTTGTGTAATTATTTTGATGTAGCGGTAGTTGTAGGATGTGAGGTTTGTAGAAAGAGTTTATAATGTAAGTTGAGTGCGAATGTGTAGCAGAAATGTAAAAAAAGAAGTAAGAAGTAATTTGAATGTAGAATGTGTGGTTTTGTTTTAGGAGAAAGGATGAAGATGGAATACGAAAGACTACAACGATACCTATATGAGTTAAAATGTTGCGGAGTTGGTGAAGTTTCTGGCTTTTTTTTCTCCAAAAATAATGTGCGTATCAATGTTCACCCAAAAAATTGGGTAGTTTCTTGGGTCAAAAATAAATTATTTGGTACTGTTATGAGAATAGAACGTCACAAAATAATGTCACTTGTCCTTGATCACATCTATTTTAAATGTGATTTTACATTTATTAATGCGGAAAAAATGGACATTAAGAGCGCTATTTGACTCCAAAAAACTATGACGTCACAGTCCGATATTTCATACAAATCTCATAGATAATTTTTGTTTTGACGTTTGGAAAATAGTGTCTGATTTGACTTGTTGGAAACTAGCGGAATACCATACACTGGGCGACGTCGATATGAAAAAGCCGAAAACATCATAATTTTAAACCAAACACGCGACTTCGATTTCTGGTCTTCTTCATCTGTTTTGCTTCACCAAAATACACTTTCTGAATACAAGCTATATATGTGCATAGAATATTTGAGGAGTTACCTCGATTTCTCGAGGATTCTTTCATCAGATCTTCACCTGATGACAATGGGACCAACTTATATGTACACTTTACATAAAAAATATATTTCTAAATCGGTTTAAAAACGGCGTAGTCAATGAGGAACATACATAACTAGTGGCTCTGTGAGCTGTAAACCTCGCGAACCATCCGTTGAAGTTTTTTAGATAAAAAAGTTGTTCAAACAAAGACCTGTAAACCTCGCGAACCATCCGTTGAAGTTTATTAGATAAAAAAGTTGTTCAAACAAAGACCTGTAAACCTCGCGAACCATCCGTTGAAGTTTATCGGATAAAAAGTTGTTCAGACAAAAAGTTCCGTCTTAATAAGAGTAACAAAAAAGTTTAATGACATATATGAAAATATTTCGCAATGGATGAAATATGAAAGTTTAAAACCCCCACATCTCTGCCATTTTGAAAAAAAAACAAAAACTGAATCGAAAAAAAAAATCTGTATAAATATCGAACCTGCTTATAAAGTTTCACGAGAATCAAAACAAACCGACAGACAAACTGACAAACTGACTCGAAACTGAGAAGCTTCGCTCGCTCGGTCAGTAAAAAACATAATATGTGACGTTCCACGGGTAAAAGTACCTTGTGGACGCTGGCGCTTAGGACGTTTAGAAAAACAATTCTAACAATTAACTTAGCTTAAATAAACACAATGTCGTAAGTGCCAGCGTCCATAAGGTACCTTTACCTGTGAAACGTCACATATATAGTTACATTCGAATTGAGGAGCTCCTCCTTTTTTAAAATCGCTCTAAAAGGATTTGGCTTCCGACCGGCTGCCTGTATGACGTCGGTCGTCAAGCCTCCTTGGATTACTACGAAATTTTAGTGCTGTTATTCAATAGTCTCTAAGCTTACAAATATCAATGAGGCCTCTCTAACCCGTCTTGTCAGCGTGGAGAGTGTAGGCCAAATCCTCTGACTGCCCTGGCTAATATATGACTCAGGGTCGTGCTCCTGCAGTGGAAACTAAAAAAGACCTGATGATGACACACAATTTACTTTCCTCATTGGTAGTAATGTTTGTATTCTTGCTGTTTCTAGCTTCATTCAACGACAAACAGGTGTACCGCTCCGCCATGGCACGCGATCTATTTTCGTAGCATGCAACGGCTTACTGTAGCGGTATTATCTTCGCGATACTGATTTTCACGCAACGTGAGTAAAAGAAAATTATATGAGAAAATTATTTTCTATTAGATAGGGCTCTTTCTTATAGCCTACAGATTTACCGTAAATTAGGACTTGAAACTAGAATTTATAGACGCATTTTAATCCGCATCGTACGTCGTTTCTTGTATGAGTAAGTGGTCGCCACTAATCCTGGTGTCAATTGATCTTTCATATGGATTGGTACTAACTTTTAATGGTCGTAAAAAACTTTTGTGTTCGCGGGCCTTAAGATTTCTAGCGTGCCGTTAATCTCCGTGATCGATGCGAGCACACAAATATTGCTCATTTTAATAAACGTACAGCGCACTATTTGGGCTCTTTTGCCTCTCCCACAGACGAGCGACAATGAAATTAGAAAGAGATTGCTCTTGGGATTTTTTCTGTAAAATTTACTCGCGCAATTTTTTGAATTGGAGTATAACAACGCACGCAGTAGTACACAAATTTGTAAGAAAAAGTGAGGATGAGTGGAGCGCAATGGTTACTAAAGTTTGCCATCAGATCATGTGTTCCTGGTCCCAGTTTTATTGCCCCCATTATAGGACCATACTATGTTTAAAAATTCAACTTTTATAGGGTCGACAATATTTATATTGCTTATGTTAAGCTTAATACAGGTTATTGCAACTGATATGGCATAGCCAGCAAAAGAGGATACGAAATAATATTTGTTGATTTTGATCTTATTACGCCAGAGTGGAACATGACTGATGCCTAAAGTAGGCAACAATCATAGACGACAGTCGATTGTAGACGCAATCAGTCGCCCGTCTGTGAGCCCCATAACATGGGGCTAGGTATAAAAATAAAAGCCAAAGCCGGTGTTGGCTCAGTTGGGTTCTTTTCTTTATTTACGGTAAATCTCAGAATATTATTTGGCGCTTTCTTTTCACTTTGCAATATTAATTGGGTAATCTTAAACAATGAATCTTACTTTGTGACAAAAATATAAAGAAAGGTATGGCCCAATATTTAATGTGGGTTCCAGTAAACTATACAATGATTGTTTACTGGCTTATTGTGCTTCATTCATAGCTAAATTCAATAAAGAGACCTCTTAGTAAATGCCCTCATTTTATTTATTTATTAAAATACTTAAATAATTTTTTTAAAGATAAATAGATGGGCAACTCACACTGGTTGAATAAGCTAGCCCTAAACTTAGTTTAAACTTGTATAATGGGATACTAACCAACGATACGAGTTATATTTTATAATAAAGAGATAAACATCCAAGACCCAGGACAAATTGAAAAAGGTAATTCTCAGTCACTTGCCCTGGCTGGGGATTGAACTCAGATTTTCTGGAGTGGTTGTTAACCACTAAGCCACCAGTACCGTCAATTTAAAACTTAATTGTAAAAAATCGATAAAATGTTTTTGTCTTTTTAGTTTCAAGTTTTCTTATGACCACTGGGGATTTAAAGTTCGATCCGTGGTCAGTCAAGTTGTATTGTATCATCTATGTTGATATTATAAAATATAGTCACGTTGAGTTAATATCCCATAATACAGGATAAACAAAAAAAAGTAGATTTTTTAAACATGTATGTATTAAGAATATTTATTTATTTATTTAATAATTACATTGCATTGCACATGAATAAATCAATACAAAAAAAATAAATATAGTTACATATTTAGTGAAACATCACATGCACCTTGTCAGGCATTGCAATGGTACGAGAGGGTGGGATTAAAAAACTAACTCAACCATAAGATACTAATAATATATATATATATATATATAAGGACAAATCACACTGATTGAACTAGCCCCAAAGTAAGTTTTTTTAACTTGTGTTATGGGATACTAACTCAACGATACTATATTTTATAATAAAAAGTATATAAATTATAAAGATACACACCATGGATCCAGGACAATCTAACAAGATAACAAGTAACTTTGGGGTGCGCTGAAACCGTCGTTGTAAACTATACTTATATTATTTAGCCCCCACGGCCCTCGATATCGGCTGACAGAGACGGGACTATAAAATATTCCTCAGATTAGCTTAGTGGATTTTACCAGTTTGCTACGGCATCTCAGAAATTATACGCAATGCTTTTAAGATTTCTTTGCGGGTGGGGATCGTAGGCTTAGGCTAAGAGGTATTATTATGAATAATCCGCAAGGCAAATGGTATTGTCTCGTGATTTTAGAATTTAACAGTTTGTGTTTTTTTTATAAGTATCTTAGGCTTAGCCAGGATAAATCTTGTCGTTCGTCTGGGATATTAAAAGGTCAAAAATTTCTAGCTATTTGTTCGTTTAGTTTAGGTCCCGGGTTCCATCCCCGGTCAGCTCTATGTGGGAAATGACCTTTTCCAGATTGACCTGGGTCTTGAATGTTTATCTTTATAAAGTAGAACGGACATACCCGTAATAAATCGAACCACGGGCTATACTAAATGACTAAAGTATAATGAAATTAAAATAACAGTCAAAAACAAAGAAAAACATTCGTCATTCCCATACAAATCACCCGGGCAGCCGCACACTTTTGTATGGAAATGCAGAAAATTATTTTTGTTTTTTGGCTGTTATTTTAATTTATTATACTATAATGGTCTAGTATAGACTGTGGTTTGATTTATAACGGGTATTTTTTATTTTATTTTATTTATTCAAGTACACTTGGAAATTTACAAAAATACACTTAAAAAAAATAAGGAAAACATAGTACTTAGGTGCTACTTATTTCTAAAGAAATTTCTTCCAGTAGACCCGCGAGAGGAAATGGGAAAAAAGAGGTAATTGGCGTGTACCTACAATACAAAACTAAATAAATAAATAGACAAGATATATACCTACATAAACATACATAAATATACTTACATAAATACATAAATAAATATATATTCATAAAGCATATATACAATAAATACATATGTTAATATTTCTAAATATATTGGGATGATAAATACAGATAGTGATCTTTTACTCGTTTCTTGAACGTCGTTATGGTTTTAGACTCTCGAATGCTCGGTGGTAGCTGATTCCATAGCCTAACTGCCTGCACGGAAAAGGAGTGAGTATAGGTAGTGGTGCTATGTGTTGGGAAATGAAGGATGGATTTACGGGCAGATCTACAAGGAGCGTCGGCAGAACGTGCGAAAGAAAACCGTTCACGCAAATAAGGAGGATATGAGGGATTGTACAGGACGTTGAAGAGGATGTCCCTTAGGAGGGTATGTCCCTTCCACGTATGCATTTGTTATAAAATATACATCCGTTGAGTTAGTAACACAAGTCTCGAACTTACCTTGGGGCTGGCTCAATCAGTACCTATGATTTATCCGTATACAGGTTAATTTTGAAACACTGAGCTATATTGAAATCCTGGAATCAGAATCACTAATAGAACAAAAAAAAGCTGGAAAAATAATTATTTACTATTTAATATATAATAATAATACTTATTTTACAATTTTTATTAGGAAAAATCCCCACATTTGCAATACATGGCCAACGTAATAATATTAGTGTCAATGACCTCGCTGTCGCTCGATTCCTCCGTATGACCGCCCGCACCCTTCCCGCCGGCGGCGCGCGGGGCTAGCGATCATATGGCGGTCGGATCACTGCGATTGGGAATTTTCCGTACCAGTTTGAGGGCTTTTATCTTTGGTTTGTATTATGAAACAAGGTAATTGTAAGAGAACATGAACATGTGTGCTAAATAGTTTTATTGATTTAGGTTGTTTTTTCTTATTCTTGGAAAAGAAGCAGCCGAAAAACGAACCCCAGCCTCCGAAGCAGCACAGCTTTCGGAGACTCCACTTTACCATACAAACGTAGTCTAGCCAGGCCTGTGTCACTCCCCGTTTAGGTATCGAAAATGTACCTACATTATTACTATACGCGCAGACGGCCCCTCTGGGTGGTAAATTCAGTTATACGAATCGTTTGTCCAGAGTAATAAGAATGAAATTGGCTTGGAATGGATATCTAGGTATCTTTACCAAAAGGTGCTGAGTTCTGACGTGAGCTAAATTAAACCATATCGCTGGCCACATTGAGTAGATATTTCTTTGAATTTCTTTGCTGAGTGAGACTTCTGTACGTTAGTATTATTTATTCTGTGGTCTAGCTTTTATTTTCAAATGACATGTCAAATTTTGTAATTTCAAAGACATTGCATAATCTAGGCATGTAACTAATTTTGACAAAGCAGTTTTATAATTTATTTTATGTATCTTTAAATATTTATATAACCAAAACTAAACTAAAATCTAAATTAAAAACTAAATTAAAACCTTAATTAAAAAATAAAACTGTGTTTAAAAATCTAAATGTTAATCATGTGGCATGGTGCCAAGAACACTGGCTGCATTCCCGCGCTGAATGGCTACTGCAATTCTTTGCGCGACATATGAGTCAGGCCTCTTGTCACCAGCGGCATCGACGAGCCGAGGAGTCATTTTTTTAATAAATTGTTGTGTACTTGGACCTCACGGACCAAAAGTTTCGACGCCAAGCGGAACAAAAATATATTCATTAGATAAGGATGAATATTTACGCCGCTCGGCGTCTTCTGCGGCCGCTGCCGCGGCTCCAGCCCTTAACACTGTGGCTCCGAGGCGAGAAGGGGCAACCATGTCGACGCATGTCGCGTCCCACACGAGTGCCCTCCCTCGCTGCCAAGGGATGAGGGTTAATCCAACTTGCCAGCATCGCGAGTTATCCCTACAGGTTCTAACACAGTAAAACACAGTTCTTCTATTATGACAGTAAAATATGAACTTGAAAGAAAATATACGAGTATACATAAGGGTGTAGATGTTTTTGCCACTGATGGTGAAATATGATATGTATAGTTATAATGATACTTTCAAGTTCATATGTTGACTATGAAAACAAATAACTATATGCCTAGATATTCTATTTCTACACGAAATCTGAAATGTTTCAAAATAAAAGCTAGATAGACTAAGTTTGTATGGGAAAGTCTGAATCTTTCCAGGGTAAGGGGACTTTTAAGATAGAGGTAACAGATACGATGGTGGGTAGGATTTTAAGGTAGGGCGTTAATTCCCCGATATTACGGATATCAGTCATCGGGCGCCATAAAGTGCGGGAGTGCCAGGAAATAATTCATGGCAACGTGGAGCCTACAAATGAGGTAGCACTTAGCATTTGGCTAATATGATTGCCGTGAAACTGATTGAGAAACTGAAGAGTGATTTTTATCAGCAGGTGCAGTAAGGAAATAATCTTACTGTTAGTTTATAGTAAGTTAACCGGTAAAATGGTAATATTTTGTTCTATTTTAGGTATGATAATAGCCGTGTGACTTCCGGCTTAGTATAGGACCACTCTATGGAACACTCCATCTCTTCCAGTGGATGCCGTATGGCAACTAAAGGAATAATTACAAACATCTTGTTCTACAACTGTATTTCCAAGGAGAATTAACATTAGATATGCTAGTGGCCGTAGCATTTAAACTGTTTTGCCTATTTCTTTCATGCATATTATATTTGGAGAGGAAAAAGCGGGAAAGCGCTCTTCGGGCTCCGAAGCAGCGTAGCTGAGGATGCAAGCGGGAACGCGCTAAGATGAAGAATTGGAATGCTAATATTCTTCAAGAGCGAACGCTTTTTCATATTAACTTCGATCTTCTATATAATAATATGTATATCAGATAATTTAACACATGTTGTTGATATTGGATTTTTTTAACTTCTTCAGAAAGTACTCGTAGGGTGTGTCGGTTTGTACTTACATAAAATCGCGACTTAGGCAACACAAGCTAAACAAAGCTTACAAACATCAATGAGATCTCTCCAACCCATCTGGCCAGCATGGCCTGCTCTGGCCAAGTGTGGCTCTAGTTGTACAGAGAGTGTCGTGCTCCTGCAGTGGAGACTTAAAAAGACCTGATGATGATGATTAAAGACCAAACTTATTGCAAGAGTTACCGTATTAGAAAAAGTAATTTAGGTCCTTACGTTGTGTAGGTACCTTTATGGTTTCAGTTAATCAACTCGACGGGAGTTGCTTGCGAAACGACGCCGCTGAGAACGTCGAAGTAATATTTCATATTTTATAATAAGCAGCAGCCATTAGGCACATGTGACGACGACATGACTTCTGAACGATTTGCCAGCAAAATTATATTCAGCTGTTGAAAAATATGGGAATTTGTATGAAGTGATATTGAAGTGGAGTGGAATTTGTATGTTGTATGATAGATGGCACAGAACTTTGCTCGAGCGAGATAATTTTATTTATCTTAACTTTATTACAGATGTAATAGGCGGACTTAAAGCTGGTTTTATCTACCAGTCAACCCACCGGTGATGCCGAGAAAAAAAACTTTAGAAAACTATTACTTTTACTTTATTTCATATTTGATAATAAACAGCAGCTATTAGGCACATGTGACGACGAAATTATTTCTAAACGATATAAAAGAAACGATTTTTTTATAAAACGAACGAAGATTGTATAAAATATTAATATGTATTATAAAGGCAAATTTAGGCAAATTTAGAGGTATGATTGTGATTTTTTTCTATAAAGCCAAAAATGCTTAATCGTGTTTTGAATATAGTGGGTGTCTGTAGAAAATCCTAAAGATTTTATGTAAATTTTTTGAGGAATAAACAGTAGTAGTTTAATAACAGTGATTTTTCAAAAACACGCACAGTAATTTAAATTGTGAACCCATCTCGCCTTAAGTAAAAGTACTTACACTAATAACAATACTATCACGTCTTTATCCCAAACGGGGTAGACAGAGCCTAAGCCGTAAGACCCTAAGGCCCTTAGCGTGATGGAGGCAAAAGGGAATCGAAATTGTGATTGCTAGTCGCTTCGCCTATTGACATGTTTCAAATTCCTGCCCATTCCCATGATATCATTTTACGATCTGCTTGGGATGAGAAACAACTGGCACCTACACTTTGCCTTTCTCACAAAAGATTACCAAACTTTTATGTAATCTGTGCAATTGTGCATAAGCGCAGCATAATGTAAACGCGCAATAAGAGAAGAAATAAAGCGCCAAACTATACAATAATTTAAAAAAAAATTGTTAGTTTCGTTCAGAAACGAGAAACTACCAAATTGGTTTAATTTCTACCAATTACTTCGGATTGAATTGCGTCCGATATATCGGACACTATGCTGTAATTGGATCGTTTAAATTGTCTTTTATCAAGCTTTTATTTAGTTCCACCTGTCCCGTTTCACCTGCAAGATTTGATTGTCCTGTTCACCTGCAAGATTCGATAAGGGACTCATTATCATTTTCTAAAAATAATGTACCCATATTTTTCGGTTTGTTAAACTAAATATAGGGACAAACTAGTGAAAATTCACCGTCAAATTGAAAATCGTACTTGATCGTGACGTCATGCGGATCATAAATGCGCTGTATCTTTATTTAGGCTTCCGTACCCAAAGGGTGCAAACGGAACCCTATTACTGAGACTCCGCTGTCTGTTCTTCTGTCCGTATGTCACAGGGCTCTATCTCTTGAACCATAATAGCTAGACACTTAAAATTTTCACTGATTATGTATTACTGTAGCCGCTATAACAACAAATACCAAAAATAAAAAAAATAAAAAAATTAAAGGGTCGTCATACAAAAAACGTGTATTTTCAGCGTTTTTAACTAGATCTTTATAATGGCATTAACTAGATACTTGAAATGTTTACCGATTTTATGTATTACTAAGACCACTATAACAACAAATACTAAAAATATGATAAAGTTAAAAATTTAAGGGGGTCTTCATACCAGAAACGTGTTTCTTCAGCGCTTTAAAATATTGTACGGTGGTACGGAACCCTTATTGTACGAGTCCGACTCGCACTTGCCCGTTTATAATCCTTATTTGCTAATCAGAAAAAACAAAAAAATTGTATACAATACTTTTTAATAATGTACCTGATAAGCTAACAATATTTTTTAGTCCACATGCGTATTACTTGTTTTCTTTTTAATAGGTACTTTGCATAGAGTGGTAACTTACTAGTCTGTTTTGATTCTGGTAGTGAATTTAGTACTTATAAGTATTTTTTTCGTAATAAGGCAAACATGTCTGAATAAGATTTTCGAAATAGAAAGCTCACATTTTAAAGCTTTTCTGTATGTTTTTAAGTAAATTTAGTATGGCGGCGTCGGTATTGAGTTGGCAAAAGGTACTGTAGTCTATTCATACTTACCTGAAAATCTACGGACTCAAAACAAAAATGGACGCCGAAGTTACCGCTACTCGTAATTCTACATTGACCATGTAATTCGCAGAGTCATGCTAGCAACTTACGTAGTTTAAAGTGAGAACGTTAAGCTATAGTTTGCATTTTTGCCAAAAGTGGCCGTTTTTCGCAAAAATGCAAACTAAAGCTTCACGTTCTCACTTTAAACGGTAAACAATGGTTCAATAAATAGTTTGAAGGGTTATCTAGGTTTTACTAGCTCAAAATTTTAAATGATATCTCCATTTCCTTACAAATAATTTATTTCAAATGGGGGCAGCACTGAACTCCTTGTATCGTCAAAAAATTCGACGATACGAAATTTTCTTAGCGTATTTCGCTCAAATATTTCTGATGAAATAATAAATAAATAATCTTTTTCTTCTCCAAATATACACATGCATGTCAATGGTCACCCAAGGATGCCAAAGACGTTGCAAAATGGAGAAGAAATAGCCGGAACAGTTTAAATGATTTGGCTATAGTTTTACGACCGGCCGCCTAGCTGACGTCAACCCTTCTTGGGAATAATAAGTTAAAACTTGTATTATGGGATACTAACTTAACGATTATTAATAATAACTACTTATAGGTATAGAAAACACCCCCAAGACTCAGGACAATTCCTGTACATATATTCGATTTTACCGCTCGGGTCTGCCGATTAATGCCAGCCCGCTTATGTGTGATGTATAGCAATCCTTAAACTCAAAAGAAAGGTTACCAAACATCAATTTAAGAATTTCCTTTGTCCAATATAACTACCCTGACCTACCTACTCGTATAGTGAACTGGGTCAAATACACATTACAGTAAAATTTTATCTTAAAATGACAGTACAAGTAACAATGTAGTGAATTGAAAATTGTTGGAACATAAACTATTTTAGAGCCATTTACAAAGTAAAATTTTTTGCAGTGACTGCAATAGAGCAGCCGTAACTTGTTGGGTTAAACTAAGTTTAATTAAAATAAGCAACATTGGGTGCTAGGCTACTCTCACTGATTCAATTTATCTGTAATCATCGAACGTTTAAATAAATATATTTTTTTTTTTACAAACACTAGCTTGCCTGTTAGTGGCAAATACGGGTGTCATATTTTTCAATGCATACATACATATACTATCACGTCTTTATCCCTAATAGGGTAGACAGAGCATTTTGGGTCTTGCGGCTCTATGCTACCAGAGCCCAGGGCCGCAAGACCCAAAGGCCACTTACATAGCGTGATGGGTGGGCGAGAAGGTGGCAAAAGGAATTTAAATAGTAATGGGTTGCTAGCTGCAGTGCCTATTAACGTGATTCGTAGTTTCGCCCATTCCCTGGATCGGCGTTTACGATCTGCGCAAGAAGAGAAGCAGCTGGTACATTCTATTTTCTTTTCTTCCAGACCAGCATGGAAGAGAATTGTCCCGTTAATTGTAACGGCTTAACGTGCCTTACGAAGCACGAAGGAGCTCCGATATATTTATACCACTTGTGGACACCAATCTAACTGTAGGCTACACCCAGGGTTGCTCACCATGCAGAAGCGCTAGCAATGCGTGTTACTGTCGGGCCTCCAAGTTCCTCACTAAATAAAAACTTTAAAAAATAGGTATCTATTTTTGGCTGGCAGTCTGGCACGGCAATAAAGTCGCATAGTGTATTAGGTCAGCTAGAGTCATCAATCGTGGAACAGAGTAGTTCAGGAAGATCTATCGATACTTTCCAAGATATATAGCGGTGGCTTCCGATCATGCTCCGATTGATTCCGATATTCATTCCCTTCTACCAACAGAATGGAATTGGTACTCGTAGCTAACTGATTATACAGATAAGGACGACCTTAGTGGCGTAATGGTTAACACTCTAGTCCGCCACTCCGGTGGTTCTGGGTTCGATCCCAGTCCGGGCAAGTGAAAAAATGGCCTTTTCAAATTGTTCTGGGTCTTGAGTGTTTATCTACTCGTAACTTTAGGGCTTCGTTCAATCGGTGTGATTTGCCCTTATGAATTAATTATTTATTATAAAAAGAAGTTAGGTTCTTGAATATGTTACTACTAATACGTTTTGATAAAATAGTGTTAGTTATTAAATTGAGATGAATAGACTCGCAGAAGAAATCCAACATAAACAGGCTTAGACGATGCCTAACGGGTGGCCATCTGGCAACCCTATAACTTTGGCACCGGTTGTCAGATTGACTTAGTAAGTAAGTTTTTGCGAAATTTTAACATGCAGTAGTACACGATATAAAAACGTGCTGTTATTGTGTAGCTTTACATACCAAACCATTTCTCAATTGTGAAAAAGCAACGTGCCTTCCGTTCAAATTCAATGTGAGAGTCGCGCCTTCTCACATAAGCATTAAGCGTTTGCACCAAAAATTTATGGACACCGGCAATCTTGGTAATGCCAGTCATTAAGGGAAAGCGTACAAGACGATCTGAACAAAATATTGAGGCTGTCCATACAGACTCAATATTCTGATCAGATCGTAAGGCCTATGCCTTAGTTGCGACATTACCACGAAAATCGATTCGCTGCCGTTGGGACGCCGGTGCGGTGACCGTCAATGGCGAGCGTTGACGCCCATGATAACGAATTTTTTGCTACCATTTTTTGCTGAACAAAACATGGACAACTTCGGATTCCAACAAGATGGCGCCACAGCACACACAGCCCAGGCCACCATAGTCTTATTGCGCCGTCAGTTCGTCAATCGCCTAATTTCCAAAAACGGTAATTTTAACTGGCCACCGAAATCACACGATTTGACGGCACCGGACATTTTTTGTGGATTTTTTAAGTCCAAAGTTTACATCAACAAGCCACAAACTGTGGAAGAACTTAAGATTCGACGTGAAATAGCCGCTATAGAGCCCGCAACACTTTGTCAGGTCATGGAAAATGCTGAAAAACAAGCTCATTGCGCCATCCGGTGTAAAGGCGACCTTTTACACGATATTGTTTTCAAGAAGTGATGGAAATAAATTGTCAAAGTCCAAAATAAATGATTTAACTCTTTACAGAAGATAATTTGTTTCTCTTTTTGAATTATTAACAAAACAAATGCTAACACTTTAATTGGGCCTAACAATTAATATTTAAATAATCTTAACAAATCCTTTAACTTAATTCTGCTTATTATTAGCAATTTACGTAAGTAGGTTAGCATAGAATAGTCCAGGAAAATTACTAAATTTTACTTAAAAATTATCGTGGATAGAGCCACGGTATTGTTTCCGTGGTAGAGCTTTTTTAGGTAATTACGGGTATGATCAATTATTATTATAGAAACAACAATCGTGTTAGCTGTTATAATAGAAAAATGTTATACTTATGCATAAGCAAAACTTTTTCGTCATCAATAAAGACACCAACTTGGGTAGACAACGTCGGGATTTCACAAAAAAATTTGATATATTATCGGAATAAGAAGAAATTAGTTTTTTTTTTAGTATATTAGCTTGCTTTCATCTTCAGCAATAAACTAATCCAAAACATAAACTATCTTTTCACCATCAAAAAATCTTCTCCCAGCTCCATCATCAAATCAGTCCGATGGTGTATCACCATTATATTGCATTGTCATCGAGATTACCTAAATATATTTCTTATCAAGCAAGTCAGTGGGAAATGATTTAAAGTACGGACAACATAGAAACATACATAAATAGATACTTAAAGGTTGCCAGTGAAACAAAATCTTGCATAAATCCGGCATTATTTAAAAAAATATCGTTAGTGCCCTAGCTTATAGGTGCGTCAGAAGGATCAGTTCAGAGGATTACTCCCGCCGAAGTATTTTACGGGGCGCTGAGTACATTTGGGTAAAACGGGCAACAAATGATAGGAATTGAACCCTCCGGCGCCCGCTTCCCGGATAATACCCAAGTTCTTATTGTATCGTCTCGGTCCGCGTGAGAATTTTCAGAAAATGTTTATTGAGCCTCTTAAAAGGACGGTATTTACTTATGGCTAGGTGCTTGAATTACCGAGAGTAGAAAAAAAATCTGTTTTTGTTAAAAGCTACAACAAATAGGTGGAGGCTTCGATCATATATTTTTTATAGATGCACAGTTCCTTGCAAAATCAAACAAAATATTGTCCCCGTGTCAATACGTACATAGGTAGATGTATAACATTTAAAGTATTGCGAAAACAGTTTAATCTAATTTAAACCTTAAGTAACTGAGATAAGCGTGGAAATAAATCCGTATTAAGCTCGTTACATAATACCTTCTGGTTAGATTGGTCATCTTTAACGTAACGTCACGCGCGCGGCCACCAAGCGAATGACAGCGAAATAAGGCATAATACTGTTTTATGCCTTGTTTTTCCGGTTCCATTTTTAAGGCGGCAACTGTGCATCTATGGAATATATGATCGAAGGGTGGAGGTAAAGAAATAAAATAATACTCTCGACTAGTAATACTAAGACTAGTAGTCTTGGATCGCAAAAGTGTTATTTCATAAATAAAAATTGGTATTATCTAGCTCAAGCTATGAAAACTTGAATTGTCTCAGAGATGAACCACATGAAAAATCATTCTCGGGCTTTGAAATTTCCGACAGAACTGACAGACAAAAAGTCCAATTAACTAGGAAACTAACTTAGGAAACTTAGGTCGTATGCAAATTATAATTATACGAAACTTGCTACTTTATTATATAAAATCGTAAGGTGGCATGTAGTCAAAGAACTAGTACGAAAATTTGGTACCTACAGAATAAGGAATATACATGTAATACCAATCTGGCTCATGTTTTTATTTTATAATTTCTAGCTAACAATTTTTCTTACTGACTCTTATTTAGATTAGAAATAAATTATTGAAAATATGCAAATATTGCGCGGGAACTTTTGATAAACAAAACGGCAATGACAACAGTCTACAAAAGGGAAATGACGAGTTCGGTAGACTGTCCGTCCATGTAGTTTTACTACCGATGACATTCAAAATGTATGTACTTTTATATAGAGGTTTACCAAACATCACTAGCTGATAATATCGAAAGCACCCAAAAAAAGAATAACATGCATTGACAACTTCTGTCTCTAGCTAGGTGGTCACCAAAGAGCAATAATGTACCTTATTTACCTTGGACGAAGGTACATTATTGCTCTTTGAGTTGGACCCTATCTCTGGGTTGTCCCAAGAAGTTTTTTTTTCTAACGGGATGTCAGCGGATATTGTAGACTTTGAAGTCATATTTTAAAATGGCACGTTTTAGTTGTTCTAATCAACTTGCTATTTTTAATATAAATTTTCTACACCATATACATGTTTTTCAGCACTGATTTCTTTTTTGCGGCTATTTTTCTACGAGAATTATTGATTAAAAATATAAAAAAATGCATGCATAGTCTGTAATGTTGTTATTGAAGTAGCATTAACTGAATAAATATTTATCATACGCACTCAACATCTTTGGATTTGTCGCCCCTACATTAGTCCTTTACTACATAGGTATTTAAATAAATGTAGTAACTTTTTTCTCTTCTAAATAAGGTTAGTTGAACTGTCATAAGCTCTTAAGATACCCGTTTTAAAGATTCCATTACATCCAAACAGATGATGTCATAGGAGTTGCTAGTCATAACAATAAAAAAGTATTCGCAAAGTGTAAGTCAAAGAGAACGGTAAAAAATTGGGCTAACTTTGTTCAATGGAATATTATTACAAAAGTTTGCTTGTTTCACAAGTTATGTTCTGTAAGCTGTTTAGCAGTAACATACACAATGTTAAAAAACGCATTGGCGTCGCCAAGATAGGGTTGGGGAGACACATCGGACTTATTTTATAACAAAAATGGAATATTTTCAATACTGACTTTGTGAACTTATTAATTTTATACCGCTATGCCTTTAGGTGTATGTTTTCACGTAAATTGCGTGTTTTGAGAGATTGATTGTTAATTATCAGTTCAATACATCAAATCGCATACAATAGATAGATAGTTAAGTACCAATCACACCGATTGAGCTAGCTGTACCTACGAATTTACTGTTTGTAATAAAATTTTAAATTGGCAATATTGTACAGTTTTTGAAATGAAATAAAGATTTAGCTCCAAATTAAGTTTAAACTTGTATTATGGGGTACTCAATGACTTTATTTACACATACAATGAATTTACACATTTTTTACTAGTAGACTATTCAAATTTTTACAAGCTGATTGTGCTAGCTCCAAACTAAGTTTAAACATGTACTGTGAGATACTAATTCAACGATATTATGTGTTATATAATAATTACATATATAGATAAACACGCAAGAACCAGGACAATTTGAAAAAAGGCCATTGTCCTGGCTGGGGATCGCACCCAGAACCTCCGGAGTGGCGGACTGGTGTATTAACCATTACGCCACGGAGGTCGTCGAAAACTTTATAAATATAAAATCTACTTGCTGCCTCCCCTGGTTCACCATCTGCTGATGCCCGTGTGTTGAGACAATTCAAAGAAAACTTTCAAAGTAGAAACGTAATTGTATTTGTAGGCGTGGGCAGGTATTGTGTTTTTGACATCAGAACGTATTCTGTGAAAATGTTAAATCGCTCATTTAGAAACCGTTCAAAAGCTTTGATCTTTCTCTTACAGACAGGATTACGTCTAGTTTACGAAAAAGATTGGCTGTTTGTTAGTTTGTTATTTTGATACTGATGTCGTAAGCTGTAGTAATGTAACCCAATTTTTATTACGAGAAGTTGCTAAAATGTGTTTCTTTTCGTAAAAAAACCTCAATACTAAGTGTGTTGCCGGTCACCTCCTCAGCAGGACTTTTAACAAGAAGTCCTGCTTAGTGCATCGGCATCGTGGATAACCCAGATAAAGTTTATATCGCACGACGGACTAGTGCCATTCCGCTCGATAATATTACCTAGAGTGAGATAGCGATAGATAATAGCGCTCGATAAACGCTGTCGCCGGCGCCTTGCTACGGGGGCTGGGTGCGGTTTCCTGCTTTGTCTTTTCCAAAGATCGTACTAATGTGAAACAAGATAAAAGTTTGAAAACCTAAAACCCGAGTATGGGAAGAATTTTACTGAAAGTACATTTATCCAGTTGATTGCGATCAGAGTAAGGAGCATTAGGTAATTTGAAATGTGTCAAATTTAAGAATGCCCCTACTACGTTTGTATGGGAAGGTCAAGGCTTTCCCATAAAAACGTAGTCTAAGTTTTATTTTGAAAAAACATGTCAGATTACGGAAAAAAATTGTAACTTTAAAAAAATTGCATATATCTAGGGATATAATTGGTTTTCACAGTCAAAATATGAACTTGAAACAAAATATAAGAGTGTAAAAGTTTTCCATACTGATGGTCAAAAATGATATAATACACTATGTTCTCTTTCAAGTTCATATTTTGACTGTGCAAACCAATTATAACCCTAGATAAATGCAAAATCATTAAAGTACAAAGTCGTTTCAAAATAAAACGTAGACTACATTTGTATGGGAAATCTGTCTAGGGTAAGAGGACTCTTAAGCCCTTTCATTTGATACCCGACACGGTATTGTTCTTTTTTTTTTTTAGTTACTTTATGGCCTATAGAGGGTGCCTGACTTTACTGTGACGTCATATAGCGTTGAAACACATAACCTTATATACTTCTGGCTTCGCCGTAGTAATCGGGTAAAAATGTATTTTAATTTTTTGACGTGACAACGTCTAATAACTTGATACTACGGGCTGCATGCACGAAAAAGATGACATAATTGTCCCGTTACGCTCATTGTCGCGTTCCGCAAGCGAGAGCGCGGCACGAACGAGAGAGAGAATACCGACTTTACAGACAACCAATTTTTTATTTTATTTAATCTTTATTGTCCATCAAATACAAATTGTACAGAACGATAGGGTTTATGGGTTAATTCTATTCAAAAATCGATCGTTGATTGAGTTCGCGTATAAGAGTCACAGGAGCGAGTATCCTCTTGACATGAAACCCCATTAGACCGGCCGAGGGGTGGCCCTCGAGAACGACGGCCGCTCACTCGTGTTATCGCTGCTAATGCAGTATCGATGATCCACATTCATTTACATACATGGCGCAATCTATACAGAACCATTGTCGGTCTATACAGGATTTTTTATATATACAGTGCGCAATAACTTCACTTCATGGTATAATGGTGTGTTATTTACGGCCTAGAATATTTTTGTAAATGTAGAACTGTTAGGAAACCTGTACACTATAACTATTAAGTTAACTATAGTGTGTGAAACGGAGGCAATGTCAATGTCAAAGTCAAATTTTTGAAGTGAAAACTTATTTAGCGGTGTTGCGCACTTTTTTGTAATGGGTAAAAAATGTAAAACTCGCGTCAGGACACGTGTCCTGATCGAAAATTCGTAAGACGAAATGACAGCCGGCGCGGCGTAGGAGAGGAAGTATTTATACTCGTACTATAATTTCGACTAAGCTGTCAGCCGGGTCGTTGGTCTAGGGGTATGATTTTCGCTTAGGGTGCGAGAGGTCCCGGGTTCAAATTCCAGACATGCCCAAACCTTTTTGAAGTGAAAACTTCTTTAGCGGCGTTGTGCACTTTTTTTGTAATGGGTAAAAAATGTTAAACTCCCGTCAGGACACTTTTTAATGTAATATAAATTGTCATGTTTGTGTACGATAGCGCAATAAATAAATATTGTATTCTACCACATAAATGATAGTACTTTTATACTGATAATTAAAGCAATTCGTGCAAAATTATTCCCTAACCATTTCAAAATATCAAAAATGCACATATATGCATTAAATTAAAAACGTTCAATATCACGGACTGAGCTTGTCCTTAAAATAATATTTTACCTTTCTGAAACCTTTTACTACCTTTTACTTGCTTCGCACACTTGACCCGCACTAATATTATAATAATGCGTCTTTACGGCCATAGCATTTGCTATTTAATTCCTACCAAAGGCGAGGGAGGCAGTTTGAATAAGTATTTAATTTGAAATTATAATAATTTTAATTACACGGCCCAGATGTCTAAAGATTTCAGTTAGTACGAATTGCAGCCTAAAATACACCGCGTGGTTTTATTTTATTGGCAAAATAATTTTACTATTGCATATTTATTTTATCTATAGTTATCGTATCGGTGTATATTTATTTTTAAATAAGTATTTCTATTAAATTAATGCATACGGGACTTAACGCGAAACGTACCTTTTATTTATTTATTTTGCTGACGTTTCATTCGGGTTTCACCGAACGTGGTCCCAGCTTGACTGAAGCAGCGATGACGCCTACGCCTCCCCCTGCCCGGTGTGATCTTCGTCCACCGTCATATTGTTCATTTTCCAAGTACCGTCACACACTACACTCACAGTGTCCCTATTCCGTAACGCAACCGTATTCTGGTGGTTAACCGATTGTGCACCAAACCGGGGTTGTGTTTTGTTAATCACTGGATTCCACACTGCTGACAATTTAAGGCCATCTTCTCGGTTGAAATTGTTAGGATGTTTCTTAATTTCAATCGCCTCACGTACCATCCTAGTGCGATAGTGGCAATCGCCAGCGAGGACTTGCGTACGATGAAATTCAATCCAGTGATTAGCGCCTGCTTCGAGTAGATGTTCTGCAATGGCCGATTTGGTGATTTGTCGGTTCTTTACAGCGGCGATGTGCTCCTTGATCCTCTCAGCTATAGTCCGCTTCGTTTGACCTATATAGGAAGCACCGCAGCTGCAATCCACCTTATAGACGCCTGGAGTTTGTAGTGGCAGCACATCCTTCGGAGTGCCTACCATGTTGATTACTTTACTACATGGTGTGTATACTGTAGGTATAGAATACGCTCTCAACATGGTTCCGATCTTATCTGTTACTCCTCGGACATAGGGCATGTATGCCGGCTGCCTACATACATCCGGGTGCTTGCGTCTCCTTTTCGGTAGTATGTGCGTCCTGTTCAACTTGTAACCGTTGTTCCTGAGTACCTCCTGAACATGATTCAGCTCGCTTTCCACATGCTCAGGGTCACAGAGGTCAAGTGCCCTGTTTTTAAGTGATGTCACAACGGATTGCAAGTGACGCGGGTGGTGATGTGATGTGGCATGTAGGTACCTGTCTGTGTGTGTAGGTTTCCGGTACACACAGTGAGACATGGACCCATCGGGTCTAACGGTTATTTTGACATCCAGGAAGGACAACGATCTGCCTGTTTCCATCTCATAAGTGAACTTTATCTTCGGGTGGATTGAGTTAAGATGTTCAACATACTGATCTACCTCATGTTTTCCTCCTTTCACGATACTGAAAACGTCATCTACGTATCTCTTCCACAACTTAATCGTTTTAGGGCCAATGCTTAACGCTTTTTCTTCAAAATGTTCCATCCAGAGATTAGCAAGTACAGGGACTACGGGACTTCCCATTGCAACTCCATCAATCTGGAGAAAGTATTGACCTTGAAAAAGGAAATAACTGCCATCTAAACAATTTTCCAGTAGCTCAATGTAGTTAAAGGGCATCTCGTTGTCACTCAACTTTTCTTTCACGACATCCAAACACTCCTTAATTGGAACGTTAGTGAAAAGTGACTCCACGTCAAAACTCACCATCACTTCATCCGGTTCCAATGTAAGACCTTGTAACATTTGGATAAAATGTCGGGAATCCTTTACAAAAGACGGTGTTTTTCCCACTAGTGGCAGTAATACTGACGCAACGTGCTTCGCAAGATCGTAAGTAGGAGAGGCAATTTGACTCACGATTGGCCGCAACGGCACGTTGGACTTATGTATTTTAGGTAGGCCATATAATTTTGGTGGTTGATGTGCTTTAGGCTTATATAATTTGTCAAACTCGTCATCTGTAAATTGCAAAACAAGTTCGTCATCTAGAATTCTTACGGAAGAAACGGGCGCGAGTGTTAACATCGTTGACGTTTTTAGTGAAGTGTCGCGATTGGGACTTAATACCTACGTGTGTTCGTATTAAACCACGCAGTGATATCGCATTCTCCAAGAGGATTCTAACTAACGCGAGTGTACGGCTCCTCAGACAGTTAATTCGTAACAAACACAGTGAACTCAATGGTATACAGAGTGAGTTATATACGTTACATATGTATTGTAGTGTTCATCTTTCTCAAGCGGATTATGATGTGTGTGATCGAGTGACGTATTTACAGGCAAGTCGAACTTTTGATCTGTGCAGTTTCGGTCATGAACGAAAATTAGCAAAATTGTTAAACCATCAACATCCTGTTAAGAAAACGTCAAACACACCAGAATCGTTGAAAAATACGGTAGTTAACTTATCCGACATATGTTTAGATGAAAATACGCAGAACATCTTGGCCAAGGGCATGAATTTCGTTCCAACACCTAGACGAATACCCTACGAAAACGTAATTAGCAGCGTTGAAGAAACGATTGTACGTAATAGCATACCTCCTAGCGACGCCGATACCTTAAGGCAGGATGTCGCGGTATTACTTAGGAAATCAAAACTTCCGGCTAGTAACATTACTATGGAAGAGCGTCAAGCACTAAAAAGTATTAAGGAAAACCCAGATATTCTAGTGCTTAAGGACGATAAGGGAAACGCCACCGTGGTGATGAATATAGCTGATTACCGGCAGAAAATAGGGAATCTGCTATGTGATGAAGAGGTGTACAAACCGGTCACGTACAATCCGACGGCCAGAGTCACACGTAGAATACTAGCTCTCATCCAGGACAATCGAGACTTATTTACAGATGACGAGTTTGACAAATTATATAAGCCTAAAGCACATCAACCACCAAAATTATATGGCCTACCTAAAATACATAAGTCCAACGTGCCGTTGCGGCCAATCGTGAGTCAAATTGCCTCTCCTACTTACGATCTTGCGAAGCACGTTGCGTCAGTATTACAGCCACTAGTGAATTATAAATATCCAATCCAACTTTAACCTAACTACACAGTGATTATAATATATGTAAATTATTTATACGCTATTGGTTGTAGTAAGAGAGCTTTGTGTTTTTTTTTCAATGTGTAAGCGTAAAGAGCAAACGTCACAAAACAGTGCAACTATTTCCAGCCTGAAACAGACAAGTTTAACCGAGAAATGAAATATAAATCACGGTAGAGCAAAGTGGCGGAATGAGTTGGAAACTAATGGAGCCCGTAACGGGGCCTAATTCGTCATGCTCAAATGCCTTGTCACACGTACAATACAGCTTATGAATGATGCATTGTCGTGGTTTTACCTCGCCATGCAGAGATAGCAAAGATTTTCTGTTCATTAATTTGAAGGACATGATCCAGTGGTGCCCTCTTTTTTACTATCCTGTAGAATCCGAAGATTCTAGGTACGAACCCCAGCCAGGGCAAGTTGGAAAATGGCGTTTTCAAATTGTCTTGGGTATTTACCTAAGTGCGTACTTAGTATAAAATATAGTATCATTGAGTTAGTAACCTATGACCAGTTTAAAAAAAAAAACTAATTTATTTATTTTATAATGTTATGATATAACAGAAATTATAGTATAGGTTATGGTGGTGGCGGAATAAGAAGAACCAGTTTTGTCTTGAAAACACATCCCTAGAGTTTAAAAACAATAAGGAATATGCATGTAATACCAATCCGGCTCATATTTTTTTACAATTTCTATTAATAAGTTACCACGCCTAGTTAATAATTTTTCTTATTGACTCTTATTTGGATTAGAAATAAATTATTGAAAATATGTAAATATTGCGCGGGAACTTTTGACAAACAAAAGGGAAATGACGACAAAGTTCACAAAAAGGAAATGACAAGTTCGGATGCGTTCGGTAGAACTGTCCGTCCATGCAGTTTGACTATCGATGACATTCGAAATGTATGTACTTTTATATAGAGGTTTAACAAACATCACTGGCTGATTATATCGAAAGTACCCAAAAAAGAAAAACATGCGTTGACAGCTTCTGTCTCTAGTGGATATTATATTGCAGACTTTAACGTCATATTTTAAAATGGCGTGTTTTAGTTGTTATAATCTACTTGCTATTTTTAATATTAATTTTCTACACCATATACATCTTTTTCGGCACTGATTTATTTTTTGCGGCGATTTATCAACGAAGACTATCGATTAAAAATATAAAAAAATGCATGCATACTCTCTATTGAATTTGAAAAATGGAGGTCAGCACACGCGTCCATCTGATTTCGGTGCTTGTTAATTAGAAGCGCCGACATAACTCTCCTTCTTCTTCAGCCCATTATCACCCAATGCTGTGAGTAGGATTGTAGGCTTTAACAATGCTATTTCGTACGATCTTGAGCTTTCCTCATCCAAGTCTTGCCGGCAACTTTGACCAGATAATCGGTCCATATTGTAATTGCTCGCATAAATATGTCGAATTGAAGAAATTCTAAAGAAATATTATAATTTTAAGGCTGTGTGGTTCCCGGCAGAGTAGAATAGGACACTCTAAGTCTTCCCGTGGATGTCGTAGAAGGCGACTTAGGAAACACAAGCTAAACATAGCTTATAAATATCAGTGAGACTCTCCAACCCGTCTGGTCAGCGTGGAGAGTGTAGGCCAAATCCACTGGCTGCTCTGGCCAATATGGCTCTGGTAGTACAGAGAGAGTCATGTTCCTGCAGTAAAGACTAAAAAAGACCTAATGATGATTATAATTTTTCAGATGTCTCCACGAAGCAGTTTAGGTGCTTCCAGGTACCACTGTTACGAACAACTATTATAAATAAACAGAGTTACTCACTTTTCCCATCGAGGATTTCTTCTAGCCTTGCGGGCACCTCCGCCAGCTGGATCATCGCGAAGGCATGGTCAGAGATGGTGGCCACGTTGAACCCCTTCAAAGTCGGCACCCCGTTCTCCGCGTACTCCGTGAGTAGGCTCGACAGCTCGCAGTCGGCCTGAAATGAACTTGTGTTTACTATACGGTATTTGCCAAGTTTTGAAAATTGTTTTAAATAATTCTAGAATACGTACGAGTACCTACAAAATTTTTAGGTGCTTTCAGCTATACTTTTTCCTAAAAGATCTTTCAAAATTATTGCATTTTGATATTTAACGTCTAGGTATACTAAAACTATTTTGCTTTTAAGCTTTTCTTAGCATTTTTGCGGAAAACGGCCACTTTTGGAAAAAATGCTAAGAATCATCCATCTATCGTCAACGCGAGAATGGTTAAAAAGCTTGTTGTTTTATCCAGCACAATACAATTTAATGCAGCAGCGAGTGAGAACGCGTAACATTAAACGAAAAATTGGGTGCGGAAAATTCACAAAACTTGTTCCAGGTAATACGTGTTTTTCAGTAAGGCTTACAAGTTCGTGAAATTTATTTTTTTCATTTAGAATCTTCATTACGTTTAAAAGATTTATATAAATGTATTTGTTTACTTTTACAATTTATGAGTACTTTATGACCGTTCGAAGTTCAGGTAAAATTTGTACAAAAAAGCAGATTTTTGGAGGCTTATACTGAATTTGATTCTTCAAATTTTGATTTTTTATTTCAATAGAAACCTAGAAATAGCGCACAAGATACCTAGAAATAGTTCAAAAGTTTTAAAGTAAGATCTGTTACAACACCTTAATCACGTACGAGCGTTTGTATGAAAAGTAAGACGGGTTGCGCGCTATCACTTTAAACTGTAAACAGTAGTTCATTAAATAGTTTGAATGGCTTCAAAAAAACAAAATTTTTAATGATATCACCGTTTCCTTTGAAATAATTTATTTCAAATGGGGGCAGCACTGGACCCCGAATAATTCATGTATCCCCTTAAGTAGGTACTTTATGACAGTAACTTTTTTAAAGATTTTTAAAGCTACAGTAAAAGCTAAATAGCTTTGAGAGGAAGGGGGGACAACCAGATTAATACAGGGTCCAACAATATATAATGAAACTATTTTAAGGACAGATTCAGTCCATGATACTGAACAAAATGCAATAACTTTAAAAGACTTTTTATGAAAAAGTATAGCTGAAATCACCTAAAAATTTGGTACGTGTTAAAAATGTCAGTTTCCAATCAATTCACATATTTATCGATCATTAGGGTGCGTGTTTTTTGATAGGTAGGTATTGAACAATGTTGACTCTATTATTACAACAAATATTAACATTAAAATCTATGTTGGGGTGGATAACTTTACACGCATTTTATGTGATATTAATGATAATGACACCATTGTTTTTGTTCAATATAAATAGAACACGTAAGTTTACGTAAGTAACTAGAAGCGAGCTGGACTTTAGGGTCCCGTTCCCATCTATACTAATATTATAAAGCGGAAGAGTTTGTTTGTTTAAACGCGCTAATCTCAGGAACTAATGGTCCGATTTGAAAAATTCTTTTTTTGTTGGGTAGTCCATTTATAGAGGAAGGCTTTAGGCTATATAACATTACGTTCCGACAACCACGCGAACGAAGTCGCGGCCACAGCTAGTCAATCATAAAACGCAAAAAAATACGTTAAGAGGAAAAGCTAATCGTCGAGAGAACAGGAATTTGTAAAATCTATTGCTGTTACGCTGTGCCTGAACAACATCCGAGCGAGTGCAGTGGATACAACTGCAGTTCGGGCCGAAATTGCACGTTATAAAAAAAACGACGGGTTGCACTCCGGGAGTTCCGGCAGAAGTGAAATCTTGAATATTAACGTTGTGCTTTTTTGATATTTTGTAATGGTTAGGGAATAATTTTGCATACATTTTCGCCGCGCCGTAGAAAGAGAGGGGGATACTTCCTCTCCTACGCCGCGCCGGCTGTCTACTCTCCATCCGTCTTACGAATTTTCGATCAGGACACGTGTCCTGACGCGAGTTTAACATTTTTTACCCATTACAAAAAAAGTGCACAACGCCGCTAAAGAAATTTTCACTTCAAAAAAACCTATGAAAGTACACAAAATTAACGTTTTCTATTACTATTACTCTAACTGTTTTCTGTGGTTTTGTAGTCCCCTGATTTCTCCTTCAAAATTTAAAAAATAATTTTTTTTTTCATTAAAAACCCAAGATAAGCTATGGTTGTGTTCCTAATTTCCTATGTTTTCTTTTAATAATATAATTTCGTCAAATTTTTTTGCTAAATATTTGAACAGAGTGGAAAACTTACCATTTTTAGGGTTCCGTACCTCAAAAGGAAAAAACGGAACCCTTATAGGATCACTTTGTTGTCCGTCTGTCCGTCCGTCCGTCCGTCCGTCTGTCAAGACCCTTTTTCTCAGGAACGCGTGGAGGTATGAAGCTGAAATTTATATCAATTACTCAGGTCTACTGTCCCTTGAAGCTGTGAAAAAATCAAACTTCTAAGCCAACGCAATCAAAAGATACAGCCGTTTATGCCGCAAATTTTCGACACTTGCAAGGGAATCAAAACCTACAGGGTGCTTCCCGTGAACTCAGAATCTTGAAATTTGGTACGAAGCAACGTCTTATAGCATAGATAAAGGAAAAATTACGAAAACCATAAATTTTTAGTTACATCACATAATATATTTTTTTTTAATAATTTTAAACTTACTACCCATTTCCTCATAAACGCGTAGAGGTATTAAATTGAAATTCATACCAAATACTAAACCTTGCAGGTTTGTACGGAACCCTCGGTGCGCGAGTCCGACTCGCACTTGGCCGGTTTTTTTAGGTTAATGAGATGAAAAGTACACAAAATTAACGTTTTCTAGGAACTTAAGCCACGGAATACAGTAATACATACTTAAGCCTAAATAAAATAGACTCAGAGATACGCATATTGTTAAAGCACGAAAATAAAAAGAAAAAGAAGAACACTCTCGTTTTCGATGTTGGTTCCAAGAAACCATATATTTCTAACTAGGTGATAGATAACACTTCTTTGGGCGCGCACCCAGTCAATGCTGACCTTATTGCAGAGTGCCCTTTATTTGGCATTTGCGAACCGTTCCCACCCTTCTTGTATTCACGTGGCCCTTTGCTTGCATCGTTTTGAGAGTCTTCCCGAAATTTCCTTTTTTAAAAAGTCCTGGTCACAAAATTTATAAATTTCGTAATTTTCTATATATATATAACGTCTAACAAAATATACTGAAACTATTTCCAGGGTGAGTTCAGTACACCATTCTGAACAACTTTTCCCAAAGAACATACATCGAAGAATGAAAAATATTTTTGGCCTTCCATACAAAAGTTCACCGATCGTTCGAATTTGTATGGAAAGCAAAAGATATATGTTCCTTGAGGAGTTGTTCAATGTCATGGACTGAATCTACCCTTAAATAATTTTAGTATATTTTATTAGACCCTATGTAATGTATTTTTATATAACATACGAGTGTTACGACTTTTAAGTAGGTACGAAAAATGTCTTTATTTTCTTATCGAAATGTCCTTTCTCAAAATGTACACACCTACTACTACGCAATCAGGGCTTACTAAGCAAGGAGGAAAATAACGACCTTTTCTTCAAAATATACAAGGTTGCTAAGTTACAATCTGGTAATTTAATATTTCAAATTTTACTTAAACTTTATTTATAGTTTTAGTGAAATTTGATATATTAAAATACAATAAAAAATTTTTTAATGGTGTTGATGTACCTAGACATCAACACCATTTTTTTAAAATTATAAGTGTGATTACTTACCGTAGCGTTAATTTTTTGATCATTGCCAAAAACTTTTATTGACGTATCATTCAACTTTACGAATTTCGTAATCAGGTACTTACATAAGTATCGCACTGTTCCTTTTATTTTAAGTACCTACATTTTGGGAATAGACATTGTTATGCTTCGACGCACGTGGCAAAGTCATTCTACACTTGAACAAGAACTTGTGACAAGAGACCGCCAACTTGTAAACTTAAATACTCCTTGGATAGTTGAGTAAATAACCACTTATCTGTCATGGATGCAGTATAAGTTACGCGTCAGAGAATACCCGTGTGGTTCCGGTTTAGAATAGGACCACTCCATCTCTTCCTGTGAATGTCGTAAGAGGCGACTTAAGGACTAACCACAAACATGTTGTGCTGCAATTGCATTCCCAAGGAGGGTTAACGTCAGGCGGCGGCCGGTTGTAAAACTTTTCGCACAAATATATTCCCAAAGAGGGTTGACTTCAGGCAGGCCGGTCGTAAAATTACAGCCAAATCATTTTAACTGTTCCGACATTTTCTTCTCCACTTGGCAAAGTCTTTGGCATCCTTGGGTGACCATTGTTATATTTGGAGAAGAAAAAGCGGGAAAGCACACCCCTGGCTCCGAAGCAGCATAGCTGAGGATGCAACTGGGAACGCGCTTAGATGAAGAAGAGACGGGCGTGTAAATACAATTTTAGCTTACTGTCTATTTCCTTTGGATTCACGGGTCTTTTCACCCCGGCCCTTTGGAAGGCTTGCGAGGGGATACAGATCCAACACGTCGATGCCCTTTGGAGAAGTTGATGTAATGTGACGCTCCCGCCAAAACCCATTCTTGGATATACCAATGTAAAGATACCCTTGAAAAGGTTTAGGCAGAAGAAGGATCTATTGCAAGAAAAGGGAAAGGTTTATAGGTTATGGAATGAAGTTGGGATGGACTGATGCTGGGCTATTGCAATAGAACTAACGGCACCTGCCATAATCATGATTACTGACTATTTTTGTGGCAGGTGGTGACTTGCCGCCCACTAGATGGGCCCCTCAAACGAGCCGACGATTGTTGTCAGCAAAGGGGCAACACCAGTGTGGGCGACTTAGGGGTGTCGAGAGGTGCGCTTTCTCCGAAGTTACTGTCTATTATTGTTATATTAAAACCTTATTATACTTAAATGTAGAGACAATGTGTGGTTAAAAAAATCAGAATGCAAAGGTTAGCCTTTGGATTGCGGAAGCGCTGATCAGCATGCTTCCCGTTGTACGTACTAATTAGCGCTTCCAAGCACCAAAGGGAAACTAGGCTTATTCAAGGTATTTTCACGTTATTGTATATATTAAATATCATGGCGACATATGTTTGAATAAATATGTAATATTATTTAATAAAAAAATAATAGAAATTATCTACCAATGTTTTGGAACACTGCTGGTCTGTAGGTTTGTATGTCTGCTTGATTTGCTAATAACATCTACCTACGGCAAGCAATCGCTGCATAAATTAGGATGAAACTTGTAAGAAGATTAGGTAATGATAATCCATTAAAATTGTATAATATACGCAGATCTGAATAGTAAGGTAAGACGAATATTAATGTAAGATAATTGAGGTTGTAATTAGACAACCCGTTGCCTGACACATATATCTTTTAAAGGGTTGATTTTTTTTTAAAATTCGACCTTAGCTGTAGCTATATAATAAATAGTAATTATGGAATTTTATGAAAGGCCGTCGAGCTGCCTTTTGTCGTTTCGGTCGTAGGAATTCGGTCATTATCTCGTTGGTATAAATCAGGGATTATTCATCTTTATTTGGATTACCCACTTATAAATCATTAGCTTTAATTCGCAACTTCGCTCGGATGATCGTTCCATTTATGACTATCCTTTGAGAAATTTTATAAATTAGGTGTGAAAAATTATTTTCGGTTGGCTGAATCCAAAATCATATTGTTCAATCAAACAAAATATTTTCAAAGTCACATTTTTATAACAAATGATTACCTAGATATTTTATTTTACTTTAAGCAATTTTGGGCTCGATATGAAGATATGTTCAGTATAATATTTTTATGTTTTAACCTCATTCAAAATAGGCAAATGTGTTCAAATGTGTGTGTCCTCATTCTGGCTGACACATATTTGAAGGATTTAATTTTATCGGTCGATAAAACGCAGCAATTTTTAGAATAAGGAAATATCCACGGTGTAAGCGTAAATTACATTCTCGTAGGCAATTTTAATTAACATAGCGTGTTCTTGGCTTATCATTATATCAAATTATGTAAGTAATGAAAACTTTTGGCTCAAGTATAATTATTCAGTAGGTACACGTGGAAGTTATGGACGTGGTAAAACTGTAAAATGAGTAGAACACTTTTCAATGAAAGCTAACGTGTGGTATTTTTATAATAATAAGTTAAAAATGTGTAAATAATATAAAAAAACATAGTATGAATAAATGTTCTGGTAGTACATCATTGTGATATTTATTTATTTGTATGTATGTAATAAATTACTTATTATATATATATTCATTTATTTATATAAATATATTTTTTTTATAATATATATTTTGTATAAGTATTTTAATATCTATTGGTTATTTATAATTTATATTTTAAATTTAACTGCGCCACCTGTTATCTTACTCATATACTTCGCACTCCTTCTCTTTATGGTTGCCTGTAAGAGATTGCTTCGGCGATAAGGCCGCCTCTTGTACCTTATTTATTTATAAGTTCCGTAAACTTTGTAATTTTTTATTGTTTTTTTATTTGGTGCAATAAAGATTTTTGTATTGTATTGTATTGTAAACTCAACATAAATTTAAGTTCAGTCAAGTTCTTTACCACATAATTCATCTACACTTCATGTAATTTAAGGATTGTTTTTTAAACGAAAATAAATAGAAAAAATATGTCATCTAAGTATACAATTGTTTGAATATTTAGCTTTGTTGGTATCAAAGTCATTTTTTATTTTGAAAAAATATCAATAATTGTCTTTTTAGCACTCTCACCGCCATCTTTTATACAGAATTCTCCAGTACAGCAAGCCATACGGGCCGCCGGCGACCCGCGCAGTTACTTACCTCAGCAAGCCAAGGAGGAATATCTGTAACGAGTGCAGCAGGCCATACGGGCGGCCGGCGGGCACACTAGTTGTTTTTACTAGCAGGCCGTGCGGTCCGCTACGACCTCGCAAATTAAAACGATATTGCTAGGGTGTGGCCTGCTGTTAGAGGAAAATATAATTGTCAAATAAAGACTTTGGATCATTTTCTGCGATTTAAAAAAAAATTGACAATTCTATCATGAAATTTAACTGATTTATAGGGGATTAATTTGTGTAATAAAAATACCGTTTTAAATGATTGAAATTGTATTAAAGAGCTTAAAAAAACAAATTTATTGCCTAACAATGTCTTTATGGATATTGGCAAAGCATTCGGAGCACACACTGGGGTATGAGGGGCAAACTAAACACACAGTGTTGACTTTCTTAGTCACTTTACAAGCTTCCACACTTGACAAACCTTCTTCTCTTTTTTTCTCATAGCAGTGAATGCAACGTCTTCTGACTATCCTGTTGCGATGGTCGACCAAGGGAGACTTTCCGAAACGGTGTCTAGTCGTGCAACCCTGATTATTCTGACCTTGTCTGCTGTTTTTGTTTAGTCCCATCAGTTCTCGGCAAATGTTTTCTTTGAATGTTGTAATAGTATATTTTTTAGACGATAAGTTCTTGGTCTTTTTGTACAAAATATAGGCATTGATCATAGATGTGCTGAACAAAAGCTCAATAGCCAACTTTTGGAACCAACGCAAGCTCCTCCTCGCAGGGTTGGAATAACTGCCCATTTGGTCGGAATAGTCAATAGAACATTTATGACAGTTATAGTCAGCAATTACGGTTGGTTTCATTGTGACTTTATTCCGATTTCTTTTACTTCGCACGCTGACAAATCCAGGGGTATGGCGGGTCGACAGAGCCAGCACTTCTCGCTTGTCTTTCCATCTAAGAATTAATACTCCATCATTGTTTTCCATAGCACAGACCTCGCCTTTTTTCAATTTTTCTTTTAAAACTTATTTTGGTATTCCCTTCCTGTTTTTTCTGAGCGTGCCTATCAAATGAGTGCCTTTTTGTAGTAGATTTTGAGCTAAAGTTACACTTGTGTAAAAGTTGTCAGTAATAATACTTCGTCCAGCATTCAAATACTTTTCACTAAGTTTCATGACAACTTCACATGATGCGTTTTGTCCTGTAGTGTTTGTCGTATTCTTTCCTTCATAAACAATCAATTCATATGTATATCCATCGTCATCACAAATTTTAAATAATTTTATCCCATATTTATGACGTTTTCCAGGTATATACTGCATAAAACAAATCCGGCCACGAAAAGCCACCATCGTTTCGTCAATAGTAAGAAATTCTCCAGGTATTTTGAATTGGTCAAACTTTTTGGATATAGTCTCCACAAAGCGCCTTATTTTTATCAATCGATCCGTTCTTGCCGCGCCCATATAATAAGTGTCTTCAAAATGCCAACATCGGAGTAAAATTTCGAAACGGTTTCTGCTCATCACTCTACTGGCCACTTTGTTTTCGTACAGTACGTCTTTGCTCCAATAATCAGAGATTTTTGGCAACTTTTTCAGCCCCATCCAAATGAGTAAACCGAGAAATTTCTTTATTTCGGCAGCATCACAGTCTTTCCACTTAGACAACCGACTGTTTCGTGTCACAGGTTGGAGTATGCGTTTTTTGTTTGCGTATGAATTGGTCATAGCCACCATCAAATCGATAATTTCGTCATCCATAAACAAAGAAAGAAAATCTAATTCAGTTTGGCAATCTGGATTTATGTTTTTCATACCTGGAGCGACTCTATTTCTCGACTCGTCTATGGGCATACTCCAACTAGATTCCGGCACGTTTTGTGATCCTGAGTGTTCGGCTGGACGTTGATGCTGACGCCGGTTTAAGTCCGACAATTCGACGGTACTGGCGGATGAATTTTCATCAGAATCACTGCTTACACTGCTAAGTTGGTCTTTCGATGATGGCTGGTAGTCGGGGTCGTCATCAGAGTCCGACATGATGAACAAAAGTTAGTGAAAGTAATGAAATTCACGAAAAAATAAATGATATCTGCAAAAAGCGCGCGAAAAACCGACCGTTGCAAGCCACGCGAGCGGCCGGCGGGCAAATGATTGATTACTAGACGTGGCGTCCTAGTGTCAGTAATTGTTTAAATGGTAACGACAAATTATAACTGATTTTGGCGCGAAAGTTACGGTACGCCGGCGACCCGTATGGCCTGACAAGCTTGCTCAGCGCTGCTTAAGGTGGCGTGTCATACTCGAAAAGTTACGACCTGCCGGCGGACCGCATGGCGGTGAGAGTGTTAGAGGACCAATGAGAAACTTAAAAAAAGTTCCGACATTTCCATACAAATTGTCTAGAGCGGAATACCATTGTATGTTTGACACCAGCATTGGTCCTATAGGAAAAGTTTCAGCAGATAGAGTCAACCCTTCCATGTGTCGACTGTAGATACTTTACTTATAATAGTATTAAGTACAATAAATACCCTTTATTACACAAAAGAAAAATACAGGACATAATTATCTTAAAAACTAGGAAATGCGCAATATCATTTTATTTCTTAGCGATAAGTTCTTTAAGTAATAGTCCTCGAGTACGACGGTGTCGCAGACTTAAGAAGCAGGTTCCTGGAGCATCAAGGAACCATGGCAGAAGCGATCATGGCGCCTACAGACGTCCTAATCTTCCTGCAGTAGCTGGACTGGTTCGAGAACTGTGGCCGGCGCCGGCTCCACACGCAAAAGGGATCCCGAAAATACAGAGCAAATTGCGGAAAACAGTCCTCAAGGAAGTAGGAAGTAAGTAAAGTATTTAGTAAGCAATAGAAAACCACTTAAGTTCCTCGTATAAACGAGCTGTTTGTTCATACGGTACTAACGGCCACACAAAGTAGGGGCTCAGAGAGTTAAGTATCTACTTGGATGTGTTTGTCAAACTCCGATTGTTTTCCTACTCACGCCAGCGCCGTCCAAATAACCGGATTTTACTTTGGTAGAATAGTTTCCACATTAAATTGAACCCTATGCTTTTAACATAAAGTTCATAACTAATGAAAAAATTACACCTATGATGCCTTGCAACGCTCGTTGCGTAAAATGAGAATTTCAATTCAAAAATAAATTGATAGTAAAATTTTAGTTAATATTTTTAATATTTTTAATTTACTTAATTTTAACATTATATTTTTATAAATATTTGTATTTAACTTTGTTTTATAGTTTTTTTTCTTGTCCTATTGCTGGGCAAAGGCCAGTCCACTGATGGTATGATGATGATGTTAAGTTTTAATACATTTATATATTGAATTATCGTTCATCATTGGTTTGTTAAGTTAAAAAATGCATCCTACTGCAAGTCCCTCATGAAACCGTCGATGTCGTCTTGCCATCTCCTTCTTGGTTGCCTTCTACTCCTGCGCTCTTCTGGCCTACAAGGTAGTCGTCTACTCATTATTTTTTTACAATTCTTGAGCATTTCTGGTAATTAACTACATTCTCTAGGCATCGTGTATGGCCCTGCCCATACCTCGCTACGCCCTTGAGTGCCAGCAAACGGAAAAATGGTATTTCATAGAAGACAGTTTGACTTGTAGAAGTTGCAGAACAGGGTATTTCACTCTATTTGTTTTTGGACAATATTTTATACGAAACCACCAATTATACTAAAAAGACATATTTTTCTGAAAACAGCATGAAAATAATAAAGCAGCAAATAGCATTTCAATTATGATGACGAAAAGTGGGAGCGTGGTGGGGACATATCGCTATCTCTTGCGTACACGCTATATTAAAACCAAATTGATGCTGGTCCAATCTCTAATACTTCCAATCATCGATTATGCTGATGTGTGTTATCTGGACCTTACTGAAGCCCATCTCAATAAATTAGATCGCCTTGTTAATAATTGTATAAGGTCCATTTTCTGTCCACGTAAATGTGACCACATCTCTGTTTATCGCTCAGAGCTTAGTTGGCTAACTATCCGACAGCGCAGAAACCTTTATAATATGTTTGCTCCTTACTATTTAACTTCCCAATTTCAGCTCTTATGCTCCACTCATGATAGGGTTCTGCGCTCTTCTGATAAATTAACTCTTTCGATTCCTTCTCACCGTACTGGGTTTCTCTCTTATTCTTCTGCCGTTACGGCCGTACGACTGTGGAATGCCCTCCCTGACAACATTATGAGAGCACAATCGCGGGATCATTTTAAATCACTTGTATTTCGACTCTTCCATGAGCAAGCTATGCTGTAGCAGTCTATGTATGTTTATTTATTTTAAATATTTATGTAAGTATATATTTGGAGATATTAAGTATATTATATCTATGTTTTATATATAACTTATTATGTTATTTAATTTAATATGTAGGCGTAGTTTATGTATCTTAGCTAGTAAGTAGATAAATATTTTTTTTCTCATTCCTGTTTTGTATACGCTTGCACCCCATTTATCGCTTTCTCTTATACGTCCCAAAGGTATTCTCAGGTAGACAGCGCTTAGCGTTAAGATTATACCTATTGTACATTAATTGTATAGTGCAATAAATTAAATAATATATATATATATATATATATATATATATATATATATATATATACCATGCAGTAACGTCTCAAGCGAAGTAGGTATGTGCATTCTTTTTCTGTTAGTTGACAGATTCCCTTACCACCGGATTTGAAAGTTATGAGCGAATTAAAATAATTATTTTGTTTTCGGTTCTACTTCTTCTCGAGTCGAAAGGCTATTTATTAATTTTATTAAATCTAACTTGACCAGTATTTGGCCACGGCGATTCCCCGGTCATTTGCCTCATTTCGGTTACGGATTATGTTACTTTTTGATATCATCATCATCACATCAGGTCATTTTAGGGTTCCGTACGAAAAATGATTTAGTCTCCACTCCACTCCACTTTTTGATATAATTAATAAATAAACCGGCCAAGTGCGAGTTAAACTCGCGTGGAGAGGGTTCCGTACAATTGATTGAATTCTTATAGGTTTTCCTGTAATCTACAAGCAATGAACTATATTTTGTATTTTTTTCAAAATTTTAGTGTAAGTAGTTTCAGAGATCAGGGGGGGGGGAATGGTCAATTTTCGTTTTCTTTCACGAATAAAATCAAAAATATTCATTTTACAATAATAACAAAAATATATTTAAGATCCTCATAACGAGCCCTTTCATTTGATATATAACACAGTATTTTTTTTTAAATTTCTTAATTTGTCCCCCGAAAATGACCCTTATTTAAAAAAATAATTATTTACTTTGCATATATGTGTTTGGGTCATAGGATTACACCATCCTATCAAATTTCGGAATTTGATTCGGAGCAAATCGGCAACAGACGGACGGACAGACAGACGCACGAGTGTTCCAATATGGGTTCCGTTTTTAAATTTTTTGTACGGAACCCTAAAAAACGACGGAAATACCATATTATATGTTTTATTTCACTAATTTTTACTCTACTTCAAAAATAGGGTTCCAAGCTATAACCGCCTCGACCACCGCTTTAAGTGCGTGTGAATAAATACAAAAATAGGAAAGTAATTTTTCACGTAACGCGATTACGTAACGCGCTTTTATGAATGTACTCGTATTTGTATTTGTATTGTATGTATGCGTAACGGCTATTATTTTTATTTTTAATCCATTCATTCACATGCGATCTAAAACTCGTCGTGTTCGTGCATGCTTTCGGATAGTGATCGTAAATAAGTATAAGTCATAGTATATTATAGTGACAAAAATATCTCCACTTACGTACTTGTATTCTCTTTGTATCTTGCGACTTCTTTGCTTTCACTATCGACTTATATTTATATATATATATATATATTTGTATTTATATTTATTTATTTAAAAAGATCATTGCGATGACAGCCGCCGCAGCTCCGCTGGAAACAATAGGGCTGACCGCTTTTTCGCTCAACTGATTAGCATTGCTGTTCAGCGAGGGAACGCGACCAGCGTTCTTGCTTCCATGCCGCATGGGCAACATAACTATTTTATTCAGTTTTTTTTGTATAAAACGTTTATTTGACGAAATTTGAAAGAGTAATAAAAGTTGAAATTATAAACATATATAACAAAAAATAAAATTTGAAAACTAATTAAAACTATAAGTAGCAATAACAATTACTTAAACTACTTAAAAACTACCTAAATGAATAAGGCCTGGCAAATCGCTGCCCGTGGTAACGTGCCCAGAAGGCTGGCAGTATTGCCAAGTTGTAAGGTTTTATATAATGTAATATATTTTTATTTCAAAAATAATAAGGATAAATCATTAAATCTCCTACTATACTCGTATACATGGATTGCGTATACCTATTTAAATTTTATTCCTATTTTAGTAAAAAAAATCATTGTAATCATTTTGGAGTGCCTTTATAGTGCGAAGTCCTTCTCATTGCATTCAGACAAAAGTCTTCTCAAGTATTCACACAATCAAATTAGGTTTATCCTGAGTCTGGGCCATTGTCTCGAGTTATAGGTACCTAGTTCTGATTCTGTTGGAGCCTCGTTGCTTGTACAATGATGTTACATTTTCTCTAGACATCCCATTACAGATTTAAACATTCAAGAATTAAATCTCACTAAGCTTAATAGAGGAAACTTTTATTCTTAGTTCCTCAATGTTTAGTTTAATTTCATATAAGTAAATGTCAATTTAAAAGTCGGAGTTCAGTATGACAGTCAAAGAAAATATAAATTATCGATAAGAAAAATAAATTGGTGCCTAATATTTAGCCATATGTACAGATATCTACCTACTTGAATTTCAAAAGTTGACATTTACATGAACAAAAAATCAAACTGAAATGTTTAAAAAATACTATTAGAGGTCGATGTAGAGAGTTTACGATTTATGACGTATTAAAAAATAACTATCTATGATACCGAGACCGCTATAGTTTTAATATATGTGACCGGTTCGATAGCAAATCACATGAACTGAGAATTACCTCCCTGGCCGTTCCTGGCTGTAGCTTACCTTTTTGAGCGCCGGTGCTTCGTCTACAGATTTATACCAAAGGCCTGCGCCCCTTCCTGGCCATTCCGTGCCTACTAAAATCGCGTGAACCCTTCCTAACCCTACCTTTTTCCGTCACGGCTCCCATAACAAACATCAAACACCAGCCCCGCTAGTTCGCCACACTTTGTTATGTGTCTATTCCTCAAATATTGCCCACTAGCGAACATACCGAAACTTGATAAATCAAGTTTCTATAGGTATGTTAACTAGTGGGCAACATGCATTCCGACGTTTTTATTCCAGGGTAGTCTAGAGTTTATGTCCACGTTTAACGTGATGGTGATTGAAGATTGAATAAGAAAATTAACCCATTTCGATTACCATTTTCAATCTATGCTGCATCGCCAATTGGGTAGATGACTGGGTCAAAAATAAATGATAATAAAACGTCACAAAATATAGTGTCACTTGTCATTGATCATATACATTTTCAACATGATTTTAGATTTTTTAATGCAGAAAACATTTGACTCTAAATATCTATGACGTCACGGTTTTGTAGTTCATAAAAATCTCATAAAAAATGTTTGTTTTTGACATTAAAAAAAAAAGCGGCCAAGTGCGAGTCGGACTCGGCCATGAAGGGTTCCGTAGCAGCAATTAACATAATTTAAAAGAGGTAAATTGCGGTTAACTATTTATGACGTATTAAAAAATAACTATCTATGATACCGAGACCGCTATAAATTACCGCTATAAATGACCGTTTTAATTAAAAGTACATACTTTGAGGTATATACCACATTTTTTCAGAATTATTTTAGTAATATTTCAAAATTTACGGTGGCACACCTCAAATTTTAACTTTGTATTAGATTATCTCAAGACTGGGGGGTTTGATCTACATAGTTCAAAGCAGTTTTTGTTTCATTTTAAAAGACCTTATCAACAATACCCCACACGTTAGGGTTAGTCCGATTTAATTTTTTAAATTCACTTTTCGTTGTATGGGAAAAGGGCTAAAAAAATTTTTTTTCATAATTTTAAAAACCAACTTTTGGAACTTTAATATCTATCTCTCCACCAATTTTCGTGACAATCTGTGCAGTAGCGGCGGAGTACTAGCCCGGACGGACAGACGGACGGACGGACGGACATGACGAAACTATAAGGGTTCCTTGTGGACTACGGAACCCTAAAAAGCGTCTGATTTGACTAATTGTCATCTAGCGGATTAACATGATTCAGAAACTTGCCTATTCCCTGGATTGGCTGTTACAATCTGCGTAGGAATAGATGCAGCTGGTACATTTTTTTTTTCAGACCTTTGCATGGAAGGAGAATATCGGGAGATAAAGGTGAAAGCTCAGGAAATTTGTAGAATATCTAAACCCTTTCGATGCGTTTAGATATAAAAATACAGTAAAATAACAAGTTTCTCTCTCAATCTCGGAAATGGCTTCCACTGAATTCAATGAAACTCAGTATTTAGGGGGTACTCGTATAGGGGCCAAAAAATCGATGTAATAAAAATGATTTAATTTTTAGAGAACAAAATTTACTTCGAGCAAAGTTCGGTCGAATAATGCCATTACAAGTAGTAATAAAAAAAACTAGCCATGAGCAACAATTGGCAAAGTATGACTTTTGCTAAAAGTGGCCTAGGCCTTGTCGCCCTAGGCTCTGTCTGCCCCATTAGGGATAAAGAAATGATAGTGTGTATGAATTTTATGCCTTACAGTAAAAATTAAAACTACTCGTAATAAGGTCTATTACAAACAGGTAGATCTTTAATACTACTACCCTTGATAAGATTTGTAGGGCCATTCCGCGGCTGAAATATAACAAGTTGTCAAGAATTGATTGCATTAATTCGTGAGGTTAAGGTTACAATCTGGTGCCGTACTGCAGATTTTACTGTATGTGTTGTGTTGTGGCCCATAACACGTCTATACACATTACAATATAAAGTACAGGAACATTGTTACTGCGAATTGTATGCCGTGGTACCTTAACCTTACGAATGAATTCAATCGATTCTTGGCTTAAGGCGCGGCAGGTCCACACCTCACAATATTGTGAGTGTTTTTGAAAAACTGCTGTAATTAAACTACTACAATTTGTTTTTCATAAATTTTACACACATAGAAATCTACAGAGACACACAATATTCAAAACACGATTGAGCATTTTCGGCTCTATAGAAAAAAATCACAAACATACCTTTACTACCTACCTCTATCGTATAATATCGTGTAAATACTTAGAATTTTTTTAACAAGTATTTTATTTTTGTAAGGAAGTATTTTATACAATTACCTTTTTACATGAAAATTATACCAAAAAATGTATAATCTAAATTACGAGCGCAATTTGGCTATTATGTAAAATTTAGGAAAATTAATTGTAGTAGTTTTATTACAGCAATTTTCCAAAAGGCTCACAATATTGTAAGTTGTGAACCTACCCCGCCTTAAGTTTCATAAAACAGCGCCAACTTGTATCCGAAAGGGGTTCGCGGAATTAATTGAGTCATTCCTTTACTGCTGGCTACGCCTCTGCACTGTGATTTAATGCTTTTAATTTTTTACGATCCCTTCGGACTGCCGCCTCCCCAGACATCTCAAATATTCCTCAACAATGCTATGATTAACGCTCGGTACGATTCTAAACTTTATCGGAAAGTCAATGTTTTATTTTCTGACAAAATGTTTATTCGAGCATTAAGGTTCGTAAGATAAATATTTGAGCTATAAATAGCACCGTCTTAGCCCGCGGTTAATGATGAGGTGATTATTTCTCATAAAACCTTTGTGATACTAATAGTCCGCTTTATTTGGAGATAAACGACAAGATAAATATTAATGTACGATAATGGTAACTACGTCTCGAGAAACATTGGAATATACAGGATTTTGCCGTGTGGAGAGTAAAATAGGGCCACTCCAAGTCTTCCCGTGGATGTTGTAGAAGGCGACTTAGGAAACACAAGCTAAACAAAGCTTATCAATGAAATCTCTCCAACCCGTCTGGCCAGTGTAGAGAGTGTAGGCCAAATCTTCTGACTGCTCTGACTAATATGTGGCTTTGGTAGTACAGAGAGGATCGTGCTTCTGCAGTGGAGACTAGAAAGGACCTGATGATGATGATGCAGGATTTGCCTATATCTGAAGCGGTGGTGGCCCAGCGGTTTGAGCACTGGCAGTGCGTCTCTGAGGTACGAGTTCAATCCTTACTAGGCACGACTGAGTAGTTTCATGTTCGGTCATGTTTAACTACCACCACATGCATCCGGTGAAGGAAAACATAGTGTATCTTTCCACACATGACCTACAAGAACCTGGCTCTTAAATATAGTATAGCTTATGTCCAGTAGACTTTCTGTCGCTAATAGGTAGGATGGCGAATAAAAATTAGTTTTGTCTCTCAAATATTATACAATATTTATTTATTTATAATGTAATATAATATACAATATTTTTGTATGAAAAAGTAATTTTTTCTTCGTACCTATCTGGTTTTAGCTTCTAGGTAAGCTGTTCAGTATGATGGATTGAATATATTAAAGTGTTGTTTCACCTTTTTTACGTTGTGTAATTTACGTTGAATTCGGTTTCAACCCCCAGCCCAAAATAAAGACACTTAAAAATCATGGTAACTTCCCGTTACGTTCTCTAGTTTGAGACGGTTAAATACCTATCTGAGGACGACCATACCTCAGTAAAGACTGAACGGAGTAAAATCCTAGTGATTTTTTTTTATACATGGACCGACCCTTCTCTCTAGCCTGGGTACGCCTATGGCTTGAGCTCTAATAGTTGTGAGAAAGCGGTTCGGAAACTAGCTGGCAAAATGCCAAGAGTCCCGTGAAGTTCACTTAACTGCCGAGTAAATTTGCAATTGTAACCATGAATAACAATAAGGCAAGGTGTAGATAAGCCACGTCATCTTGACTCGAGTCGGGATCAGAAATCTCACATTTTATTAGCATCAATATCGTTATACTATAACTAGCGCTAAGTATGTTTAATATTTTGAAGTAATTCTTTAGCTCGTGTAATTAGAAATCAGGTCATAGGGATTTTGTTAAGTGTTTTAGATGTATTATATTATATTTTTCATTTGGGTTCTTGCAATTGTGCGGAAAACTATGAAAAAAATACTGTTCTAGATGAATAATACAATCCTACATGCTTTAAGTTTGTGGGTAGCCGTCAATTCAAAACGATTTTACACCGAAGGCGATAAAAGAAAAAAGTATCTGATCACAGGAATGCAAAATATGAGGTCTGATACATTCTGTATTATCGCAAAAAGTGTAAGCAAAATTTTAAGTCTTCCCCTGGCCAATATGTGACACTTTACGTAAATCACTTTTTTGATCCGGAGATGTATGTAGTGTGTAAAATAAATGATTGGTGGTTCGAAGTTGGTGGTGCTTTTTACACTCGAAAAAAGTTCCAGATTAAAAATACGACACCACACAGACACGTAACAGGCGGTATCAAAAACCACCAAAAGGTTTTTGTGTTTTGCGCTAAGCTGATTTCGCGGCATTCAATCCCTAACGACCTACGATCCTTTGTCAGTTTTATACAGCTTGTTTTCAACTAGAAGTTACATAAGCTTTGCATGTGAAAAACTAACGACTGCTGCTTTTCAGTTCAATGTCAAAAGATATTTTTTAATTCAATGTCAAAGGATTCTTTTCAATTCAGTGTCAAAGACATGTCAAATGATTATTTTTAAGCTATTGCATAGCTTTTATCGCGGGCTTTGAGCGCGGCGACCGAATCAAGAAATTCCGTAACGAAAATTAAACCTAACACCCCCCACTCTGCCTACCGACCAGCACAGCGGCGCGGCGTTGAAAGCCGTGCATCGTCTAACGTCGTATGTAATAGCTTTACTGTGGCAGACCCCGAGTGCCACACGTTTTTTATTTCTGTATGGGCGAGAAGATAAATGAAAAGCCTTTCGGAAAAAGGGAGTTTCACTTTCAGCTGTCATCATTAAATTATCACTCCTATCTCTTACGTTACTAAAAGATAGACATTTTATACTTAAGTTCGTCACACGTCACGTCAAATGAGTCTAAGGCATTCAGCGTATTTTATACGCAGAGGAATCCAAGCGGAAGGTTGGTCGACCTATCTATACCTGGGAGGACTCCTGGACCACGACTATACGGGAAAAACAATAGCGGAGTGGAAGGAAATAGCAGAAAATTGAGCCCTTATTAAAAAACAAGAAGCGGAAAAAAATCTACGAAGTATTAGAAACTGACACTGAAACGGATACTGAATTAGAAGAATCTAATCCGAACCAACCTATCTTACGACGTAGCCTACAATCGACACGTAGTAGACTTAGATGTCGCAAAAGACCCAGACCAACATCACCATCATAATTACAAAGAAGACTTAAGCAGCAACGCAACGGAAGCTAAAACAACAGGCAGTCTTTCATCCTTCCAAGTATTTATTACACACCAAGTATTATATTTATCCTCCCCATACTGATTTAATGTCTGGTTTCGGTCGGTTCTTACAACTCCTTTTCTCTCCCACCTCCTGACTGCGAATATCTCTTACACTCCTCTATCCCTATCTACGAGTCCAACTGGTTTCTCGAGCTTTGTGAGTGGTATAACGAGGTTTGGCATCGCCACACTCAATGAACTGAGGTCGGTACATGTATCGGCTTTTGTCTGTGAACATGATGATGCACTTTCCAAGGTAGACCTCATTCATAAGCTCTTGCAGCGTAACTGCTGGCTGGGCGGACTCAGAACAGAACAGAATATAAAAAGAAAGTTTTTGAACCACGCATAAGAACTTCATTAGCTTTCTGCAGATGTTGTGTGAAGATGCGTAGCGTATTTAGTCGTCAATTTCGCGAAATACCAAGAATAAGGAGTTGGTATTATTTGTTTGTGGTACTGTCCGGCCAAAGGATCGAAAGATATTGCGCGCCATGTCAATGAAGATTATTGTATTGTGGACACTATGACAACTGTACCTAAGGCTCCATTTCTAAGTTTCACAAATGTAAGTTTATTTTTCAACAGGTTAATTGTTCTTCTATTTCGTTGCAACAACAATTTTACAAGCTTTTATTTAGTTTCACCTGTCCCGTTGTCTGTGCGTCCGTAATCAAATCTTGCAAGCAAAATTAGACCCACTTCCCATAATTCGATTGAGCTAAAACTTCACATACTTATGTAAGTTGGGTGACAATGCTACATTATGGTACCAATGACCTGATCTCATGATGAAGTCGGAAAGTGGCCACGGAATCTCTGTGATAAAACAACATAACCCTATCGAGATTGGGCTTAATTAATTCGGCTTGAGGATCACTTTAAACTTTTTAGTTCATTGTTTTATATAAAAATTTGTTTGTAAAAATATTTTTCTCTTGTTTTTTATTTGAAATACTATTTAGTCTGACACAAACAGGTCACGAACTGGCCGCAAACGAACAAAATAACTAACAAGCAGCCATGACGGGTTTTAAATTATGTTTATAATATGCTTTCCGAAACGTTGGGCTTACACAGTGAGTAACCTACATTATAAAAGTATCCACAAGCGTTTAGTCGTCAAATGTAGGTCAATTCACTAATTATTAAAAAAGTTTGAAAACTACGGAGGCTTCTGAACTTCATTTTATCTTTTCGCCGACTTTAAACTTTCACGAAAAAGTTTCGGAATCATATTTATTTTCGTTAAATATCAAAGTTCATGCTACCTTTTGTGTTATTTCATTATTTTTTTGTCCATAAGTGTGTAATTCCAAAGTACGGAGGGTCGCTAGTGACATTTTTCAAGCTGCCTAAATGCATCTAACATAACTTGACGACTTTTACATAACAATAACAACCGGAGCCAAATCGTCTTTATGAAAAAATCCGTTAGCAGGCGCACTCATCCCGATTTATGTACTTTATATTGACATTCGGTACTAGTGCAAGCTAGCAAATATATAGGTATACTAGCTTTACGGGCGTTGCGCGGGCTGCAAGCAGCCCGCGGTTTTTCGTGCAGCTGCTGAAGTTGGTTGGAATCTTATTTCCAGTTGAGAGCATAGGTAAGGTGCTAAAGTCAGTATAAAAAAAATAAAAACGCATACGCTCCGCCGTCTTGGAATTAAATTTTGTTTGCAGCTTTGAGTTCCGCGGGGTGCTTTACCCCAGCATACAAAATTTCAGACCCCTTCAATGTACCAGGAGGACGTAATGAACGAATAAAGTTAAAAAATTCTAAAATCCAGACGCCATCTTGGATTCCAAAAAAAATGTCAGATTTGGTTTCCGCGATCCAAAAAACCCTTGCATACTGAATTTTAGTCGAAATCGGAAGCAGTCGACTGTTGGCGGACATCTTGGAAAATTTAAAAAAAAACGCTCATCGCTTGGTGAAAGTGGCTCGGCCAACGGCCTCGCCACGCAGCTCGGCCTGCGGCCTCGCGGGGGATCAGGAGGGGGAAGGGCTTTTCTGGTACTCACTGGAGCACCCTCTACACGACCATACATCAATCATTACCCCACCCACCCCGGAACAGGTCAAACAACTATGTCAATGTAGGTTTACTCGTAGGTATATAGGTACGAAAAGATGAAGAAAGGCTAGGCTCTAGTCGGCGTCATTGTATGGAAAGAATAGCACGCAATGACAATTTTTTGGCACAAGACCACTCCATCTCTTGCTGTGGATGTCGTAAGGACTTAGCACAAACATCTTGTGCTACAATTGCATTCCCAAGAAGGGTTAACGTCGGGCGGAAGCCGGTTGTAAAACTTTTCGCACAAATACATTCCTAAAGTGGGTTGACGTCAGGCAGATGGCCGGTTGTTAAACTATAGCCAAATCATTTAAACTAAACTGTTCCGGCTATTTCTTATCCATTTTGCAAGGTCTTTGGCATCCTTGGGTGACCATTGACATGCATGTTATATTTGGAAACAAAAAAGCGTGAAAGCGCACCCCGTGCTCCGAAGCAGCACAGCTGAGGATGCAACCAGGAACGCGCTTTGACGTTCATCGTCTCAGCGCGTTCCTGGTTGCATCCTTTTGTTGCAACGATTTTTTGGCCGAGATAATGGAGTGGTTCGTTATTGTCTTCTCCATTTGTAGGATTTCGTAGTAAACAAGTAACTCTAACTAATAAGTAAAATAAAAACTTTTTTAAGGTAGCTCCCATACATGTAAAGTGGAAATATTTTTTTTTCTCAATTAAACATGGCGTGGGTTCTTTTAAAAATATTGTGAGTTTGTGAAGAACATTATTTGATTTAGGGGTCTGTTTGAGAATATTTTTGTTACAGTCAAGCTCAGATTAAAGAAGCAGTCAAGTGTGATAAAAATCACGGCAGTATAGTTTATATAACGAAGTTGAAAGGAAAACTATCAGAGCTAAGTAGTGTTTACAAAATAAAGAGTTATAGTCGACCAACTTATTAGACGTTTTTATTCGTTAAACGTGAGGCGTGAACTAAAAGCCGGCATTCGCTACTACGGAACCCTAGACTGCGCGTGGCCAACGCACTTGGCCGGTTTTTAAAACACATTAAGGGTCTAGTGAGTATGGAACTCGTTCCTCACAGACGCACAGCTAGTGCCTAGATCGTTTGGCCACCACCGCTTCCAGAAAGCAATATACATAAAACGTTTTCTGATGAAATGGGAATTGTAAGTGCAGCGTCTTGAGGGCTTTCCATAGGTAGATATATTTGCCACCTTCTGTCACAAAAGAATTATGAAGAAAGTTTGCGGAGGTAGTTGGGAGGTAGCGAAGAAAAGTTAGCGGTGGAGTAATTATATTATATTTGGCTGTGGTGTCGCAGCATTTAGATGATGTTTCATTTATATCTTCACTTGTGCTCGTTTTAATCTTGGCCGAGCAATTGTTCTCAAAACTAATTTTAATAATAAATATAACAAACAAACAATTTACCTAACGCTTTTACGCTGCTTTCAAAGTAGGTATTAGATTTAATGATTTGTACTCGTTTTTAGGGTTCCGTACCCAAAGGGTGCAAACGGGACCCTATTACTGAGACTCCGCTGTCTGTCCGTCTGTCTGTCTGTCTGTCCGTCTGTCTGTCCGTCAGTCACAGGGCTCTATCTCTTGAACCGTAATAGCTAGACACTTGAAATTTTCACCGATTATGTATTACTGTGGCGAATATAACAACAAATACTAAAAATAAAAAATAGTTAAAAATTAAATGGGGTCGTTATACAAAAACGTGTTTTTTCAGCGTTTTTAACTTGATCTTCATAATGGCATTAACTAGATACTTGAAATTTTCACCAATTATGTATTACTGTGGCGGATATAACAACAAATACTAAAAATAAAACAAAGTTAAAAATTAAAGGGGGTCGTCATACAAGAAACGTGTTTCTTCAGCGTTTTAAAACATTGTACGGTGGTACGGAACCCTTCATGTACGAGTCTGACTCGCACTTGCCCGTTTATTTAATACATGTCAAACTAAAACTTTAAAACCTGAAACTTGCATATAAATGATAGTTTGTAGAGATGCAGACAATGTTTTGGAAGCCGTTCGTGTAAAAAACATATTCGATGTTTTTATAAACCATGTTATAAATGTAAAATATAAATGATGTTTTTACATTTATAACATCTTTTATAATGATATATGTGTAAAGTTGCCACTTACTCCGTTGTTGGTTTCAGCCACAGGCAGAAAATGGCGGAAAACAAGAACACTTTAGAATGACAAAGTTACTGAGCCCTCGAGGGTTCCAAAAACATTGTCTGTCTACAAACTATCATTTATATGCAAGTTTCAGATTACGAGTACTTTAAGTCCGCCGTGGAGGCACTCAATTTTCTTAATTGAAAGTAACATTTTAGTTTATGGAGGTATTAAGTACATACTCGAAGGTAGGCACCTATAAAATTGGGACTCTGGCTGCCTAAATTGCCTTCGTTCATTTTTCTCAGGACCGTAGAGAATGGCGCAAAGAAAGAGAGGCATATGCCCAACAGTGGGGTAATGTGGGCTGAAAATGATGGTGATGATTCTTCATGTATAGGCCTAGTTCTTTTCAGTGCGTAAATTTGCACACCAGGTCAGTCCTTGTTACATACATACACATATTACAAGCCCGCTGCCTTGAGTACTCAAGTATTTGTACATATTTAAGACGACACACGGTGTCCTGTGCTGCCCCCATTTGAAATAAATTATTTGTAAGGAAATGGAGATATCATTTAAAATTTTGAGCTAGTAAAACCTAGATAACCTTTCAAACTATTTTATGAATCACTGTTTACAGTTTAAAGTGGGAACGTTAAGCTTTAGTTTGCGAAAAACGGCCACTTTTGGCAAAAATGCAAACTAAAGCTTAACGTTCCCACTTTAAACTGTAAACAGTGGTTCATAAAATAGTTTGAAGGGTTATCTAGGTTTTGCTAGCTCAAAATTTTAAATGATATCTCCGTTTTCTTACAAATAATTTATTTCAAATGGGGGCAGCACAGGACACCGTGTATCGTCTTAAGTCAAGTAGTTACCTATCTTTTTAATTCCCGACGAAAAAGTGTTGTGTTATAAGTTTGACGTGTCTGTGTGTTTGTATGTGTATGTGTGTTCATGTGTGTCGGTGTGTATGTATATGGCATCGTAGCTCCTAAATGAATAGACCAATTTTGATGCAGTCTTTTTTAGTCGCAGGCCTTGTCTGTCGAGAAGATTCTAAGCTATGTTGGATGAAAATCGGTTCACCCGTTCAGGGTGAACGCTTGAAAGTAGAGGGTTTTTTAATTTGTTTGGCAAATAAACTAATTAAAGACCATCTTTTTTCACAAGTATAAAATCATGGTTATATGTTACTTATCTTTCAATAGGTAGGCCTACATTCCAACCAATTGGGAAACTAAAAGATTTAAAATTATTGTCATACTTGATAATAAACAATTTTTACGTTCATCAAATATTTATCTTTTGTATTCGAAGATAAAATAAACTGTTTGCATTTTCTATTCATAACAACCGAATGGTTGAGACTTGTATATTATTACTCTGTGGTTGGGGTTTGGTTCGTATGTAATCCAATCTGATTAAATAAACTGCATTGAGTTAACTTGGACAACTGAGATTATAATAATTTAAAAAACACCATGGTGCATATACTGCTAGACCCGTAACTCAAAATTTTCATAAAATAAAATAAAACATAATATAAATATATATTTGAGCAAAATAGATATTTTGGATTAAAGAAGTTCATTGCAACCCACGATAAAAGTTTTACACTTGTACGGCACTAGTTCTTATTCTGTGGTACGGCACATACGCTGAATTCGAAATTCATTCGCGGTAGGTAATCCAGTTGTGCATGTACTGCGGCATTAACTTCCGTTTAGAAAAGGGAGGTAGATGTGAAACTGTAATGAAATAGTCTTAATTGTTTTCATAATTTTTTTAAACATACAATTTCATTCAAAAGATACCTTTGTGAAAGTTATTGAAAACATTCTCAAGTACCAAATCGTACGAGTATTTACATGGAATGATTCGTATCTTTTTAATCTCATTATTGTGGAAATAACAAATAACAAGTGTCTAAAAGGACCTAATAAAGTCAGACAAAGAGGTTATTAGTGAGTTTCGGAATTCTGAATTTATAATAACAAAGTTTCTTGGAAATGCTATTTTTACTTCGTGTCTGTGTTCGCGTTTAGAAATGTACCTACCTATTCCCCGAGAAAGTAGTTCAATTACATGAACTGATCATTCCTTTTAAGTATTATTTTGGAATTGTTACTAATGTAATATTTGTTGGCTTATTACATACGACAAAAAATAAATATGCCTTGGATATTACATAAGAAATTTTAGATATCAGTCAACCAAGGGAATAGACATAACCTGGATATCTTTTCTTAGTATAGATTATATATTTAGTTTTCTTTATCTAAGCGCGGTTAAAGTTGCATCCTTAGTAGTAATGCTTCTAAGCCATGCTTTGCGCTACTTATGATATATATATCCTTCTGTAGTCAGTATTAAGTTTCCAAATTAGTGGTTCCAGTCTAGTACTAACACAATCACGCGGCCTATCTTCGACCTGACTTCCTTCTGGCTGCGGCAACTGCGACCTACTTTAACTTGCAAGCCATTTAGAATAAATACCAGACCATAATTATATAAACATTTAAAAAAAACATATAAGTATTATCTTTGAAACAACCATGTAATGGTTCAAGTCACTTGCACTACACAGAATATTATTTGGATAAGGTAATTTCAATTTTAATATAACTTCAAGTATTTTGTCTAATGTTTTTGAATACGGATCTTAGACGTTGATGAATATTTATTAGTAGACCAAATAGAAGTAAGTATATACAGTATTCGAATAAACATGACTTCATCATGATTAACACAATGAACGCCCTTTACAAAACACAGTTCGGAACAAAAGAATCGATACACAATGTAACAATTAATGTTGTTTCGAACATTGTTAATTGTATACTTATTATTATTTCTCATGTAAGTGGCTTTGTGCCTTAATTAGAATAAAGTTCTTTAAGGTGAATACCAAGAAGAAGTGACGCCCTCATTTGAAAAAAACTGTAAACTCGTAAATAATGTGAAAATTTCCATATTGCTAAACTTTGGGCACTAGATAGCCCTTTAAATTATTTTATGAACTGCCGTTGAAACTATTATTGGTGATCCGTCTAGCTTTAAAACCCGCTTTCGCCAAAAGTAGCCACGTTTTTCATATGAGACCGTCACTTCTGCTTCGTATTCACCTTAAACCATACAAATGCAAATTAATATAAACTGAGTAGGTATAAAACCAGATCCTAATGTCAAACCAATATCATGCAATAATATCTTTATGAAATTAGATAATATTCAAGCTATGTAACTTGTAAACTAAGCTTGTAAAACATGAGAAATTTATATCAATTATAGGAAATTAAATGTAACCCAACCCATCTTAACTTTCTAGCGATTTTAAATAATAATTTTGTGGTAATCAGTGGTTGGCGATTTGGATGGCACATTCATTTATCACTCTGTAACTTTTTGTAGAAATATACAATGTAGCATTGTTGCCTACCCAAATAAATGAAAAAAAAAACAATCGTAGTCGGAGACCCTGCGTGCGCCGGCGACCGGCGGCGTGTGGAACCGGGCGGCGTTTTCTTGGCCCAAAAAGTAGTTTTTACAAAAAAAATCTACTAAAACACATAAATCAATCCATTTAACACTCACGGAGAACCCCGTGCGGCGGCGACCAGCGTGTATAGGAACCAGATTATGCGTTTTCTGTGTCTAAATGTCGTGTCTACTAAACAAAGTTTTCTAGTAGAACACATAAATCAATCCATGTAACTAACACTTACGGAGTACTCGTACCCCGTGCGCCGGCGACCGGCGACCGGCGAGTGGAAACCGGAGTATACGTTTTCTGTGTGTAAACGTCGTGTCTACTAAACATAGTCTTCTAGTACAACACACAAATCAATCCATGTAACACTTACGGAGTACCCCGTGTAACGGCGACCCGCGAGTGGGACTCGGAGGCTAACTGCGTTTTCTGTGTCTAAATGTCGTTTCTACTAAACAAAGTCTACTAGTACTCGTAGTACTAGTACAACACCTAAATCAATCCATGTAACACTTACGGAGTCCTTCCCCGTACACCGGCAACAGGCGAGTAGGACTCGGAGACGGATTGCGTTTTCTGTGCCTAAACGTCATGTCTAACACTGTCTACTTAACAAAGTCTACTAGTACAACACATAAATCAATCCATGTAACACTTACGGAGTCCCCCCGTGCGCCGGCGACCGGCGAGTGGGAACCGGAGGCCGACCCGGACACGGTCGGCGATTGCCGCTTAACGCGCTTCCTTCGCGACGGCATTATTAGCGATTTAAGAAAAATATACTTCCTTTTTTAAATTAAAAAAATCCAATAGTTCAGACCTGTGTACAAAATTAACACATGTTAATATTATATTTCAGCTTAGTACATCTAAATAAACATAAGTAAAGTTGCGTAGCTTAAAATTAAATATGCATGTTTTAAAATCTTAAGTTATCGTTTTCAATAAGGAGATCCAAGGGAATTAATATGTGTACCTAATATTTATTACTGTAATTTTTTTTAATTATTGGAAGACTAGGCAAATCATAATTTTTCCTTTGAAATATATCCCTTGAACATCTTGGTTGACCATACAAGTTTCAATTTGTTTGGGAAATAAAGCAATAACTGTGCAATGCCAGGCAATAGAGGGTCAAGTAATAGTCAAGTTGAAAATAAATCTTTAAATCGACTATTCAAGGCACTTAAATCTTGGAGGCGACATCGAAGCACCGCATCATCTGGCCAGAAGCGAGGAAATAGCTTTAGAAGAGCTGTAATGGAACTGATCCAAAATTGTTTGTAAATTTTTGGTGTGTGCAAGTGGTGTCAGATTTTACAAGCTGCCTTAAAGCATCTGACAAGGCTTGATGACTGCCTTACGATGATGACAGCCGGAACCAACGGCTTAACGGGCCTTCCGAAGCACGGAGCAGTTCGAGAAATTTTTGTGCCACTTATGGCACCAATCCGTGTGATTTGTCCGTATATATTTATTTATTTTTTATTTATCCAAGTGCGGACCACACCCGGGGTTTCTTAACTTGCTAAAGCGTTTGCAATGCAAACTACCACTGGGCCAGCGAGCTCCCAAACCAAACTAATAATCCAAAAAGACTCGCAGACGCGCTTGAAAGCGTTCTCTACATATATATATAGTATACTTTGGTCACATCCTCTGGTCAAAAAGAAGGTAGGAAATATCTTTAATAGTCGAAGATAGCAACCCAAATACCATATACCCATATACCAAAAGAGGGTGGACGTGAGACAGGCAGCCGGTCGTAAAACTATAGCCAAATCATTTAAAGTGTTTTGGCTTTTTCTTCTCCACTTCGAAGATCTTTAGCGTCTTGGGTGACCCAATGACATGCATATTATATTGCAAGAAGAAAAAGCGGGAAAGCGCACCCCGGGCTTCGAAGCAGCACAGCTAAGGATGCAACCGAGAACACGCTAAGATGAAGAAGAAGAAGAGTCGAAGATAGCTACAATCAGACCAAGATAGGTTCGCTCTCAATTTGATTAAAGCAGACATCAGCTTTAAAAGCTTCAGCGAATGCTTTTAGCTCAGCTTTCAGTATAAAAATTTAAGGATGATAGTCATGAGAAGGCAACGGAAAAGCTTCAGTAGAAAGCTACAATTTACACTATGATATTACGGAGACTAAAAGCATCGGCGGATAATTTCGTTGATCTTTCAATACTGAAATGGATGGAAGTCTGAATATGTTTCGTTTCGGATCGTAGATAAATACTGCAATAAGTGATAATTTGTGGGGAAATAATAAAACCGTAATTCGGGGAACTTATATACCTTTCCCTATCCTAAAAAACCGTTGTGCTATATGTGCAAAATGTGGAAGGTGACCAAAGACATCACGCAGCAGATCCAAGTCTGCATCAACCGCTGTCTTAGTCAGATATTACGATCACCAGATAGAGGACTAATAAATGGACATGGATCGGCCATACGCTCTGGTGGGAGCCTACTCACATTCCGAGACAGGCATTGGAATGGACTCCTCAAGGAAAGAGGAAGCGTGGTCGACCAAAGCAAACCTGGCGGCGATCTGTAGCGGCGGAGGTGAAAACAATCAGGCTGTCTTGGCCCGAAATGAAGCATGAAGCTACCATATACCTTTCCCAGGACAAGTGGTGGGTTTCAGTGAATTGAACGATAACCAACTTTCTGGGTCTGTTTTGACTTTATTATTTTTCTGTAACGTATTACAAAAAATGTTTAACTCAAGGACCTAATTAATATAAAACCTACGTTCTTGCATAAAATATATGAAACATGAACTAAGGTAATTAATGTAAAACTCATTAAAAGTAATACCATCAAAAAACATAAATATATATGTAAAAATATACCGAAATATGAAAAGAATATTGAGCGCAATACAAATTGAGCAATCAGCTAATCGAAATTCAATCGGAGGTAAACGTGTTCCGGTGGTACGTTTCACGGAATGCTTTCCGTGTTTTTAACAAAAGTTTAACCTAAAAAAGTTTTCAACTTCACATTCTGTTCATGCTGGCTGGACATTCTAAAACTAGGGAATTTGGCGAGGCTTCACAAATGAACTTTACATACGTTTTACAATTTCGAAGTTGATTCGTTAGTAAATTATTGTAGAGTTTTTTTAGTAGAAATAATCCGCTAGATTACAACAAGTCAAATCAGACAAATTTTTCTAAACGTTTAAACAAACTATTTCTATGGGATTTCTTTGAAAAACAAAACCGTGACATCATAATTTTTTCGAGTCAAATAGCGCTCTTAATATCAGTTTTTATGCATTAATAAACCTAATATCATTGTAGTGCCAATGCACTTGGCAGTGTCAAGTAATTTGTTTTTGAGCCCAGGGTCGCAAGACTCAAAGGCTACTTATTTCACCTGATGGGCAGCAAAGTTATATTTGTATTAGTACCTTGAAATTTTTAAATATACCCGACTCCTAGATTCAACACTTTCGATCGATCATGTTACCCTTCAAACAAAAAAAACTACCAAATTCGATTAACGACTTTAGTAGATATGATATGAGTGATGACACATACAGATGCAATATACACACACGTCTCCTTTATTGTATTTAGGGTTGAACATCGAAATGAAAAGAAACAATACAACCGCAGTGAAAAACCCATCACAGAGATATAATATTCATGATAGATGAAGCAGTGTTTTAGCCGCATGGACGACCGCGATACTCGTATTACCAGGGATTGTATGTTATAATTCTTGCCGTATCGCAGAGAAATAAACGGGCTAGGTGTCATAAATGAAGTTCTGATATCTATATAAACACACTAGACTTATATTATAAAGAGAAAAATTTGATTGTGTACTTGTGTATCAAATGCAATAAATACTGATCAAGAAAAACAAGTAATTTGTATTTTTATTTTTTTAAAACCATCTTTTGGAACAATTAAGCCCAAACGCGGTGGGGTTATGTTATTTTATCAAAGAGATGCCGTGGCCACCTTCCGAGTTCATCATTAGATCAGGTCATTGGTACCATAATATCGCATTGTCCCCCAACGTCCATAGAAGTGAAACCCACCCAACTTACGTAATATTATATGTGAAGTTTCAACTCGATCGAATAATGGGAAGTGGGTCTAATTTAGCTTGCAAGATTTGATTACGGTTACAGACAACGGGTAGGTAAATGCGTAAAAAAACGTCTTTCAACATAACAACAACAAAAAAAATTATTGGAATAAATGACGTGAGAAGATTATACGTAGTTTTAATTAAATAGTTTTAGTAGTTTTTTCCTTTTTTTTCAATTCATTTTTTTTATATCTTCCTTCCAGACAGTTATCAGATATTAGTTCTACACTACCTAAAATCTATTGAAGAATTACATTTTCATTCTGCTTTCCCCCGCGCTACACTCCTACAATTATTTTACTAAACTTAATCCAGTAATATAACTATATCACTAAACTAAAACCGTATTATAAATATGTTCCTAGTAAGATAGTCATGAATCGCTTTCGTATAACTTATACTTATACTATCTTATTACGGCATATAATTATATCCGTAGGATTATAACTATATAACGGCTTTATCTATCATACTGCGACATATGCATATATACAGCAAAAAATTTCAGTTTACAAAATATTACATGTACCAACATCTGTGGGCCATATAACATACAGCAACATATGAGTAGCAACAGCCGTGCCAAAGTTATTCCTCACGTATTTCCATATGGACAGTATTCGCTTGCAAACTCTACAGCAGGGCGTAGTCTGGCCAAGAAGGAGTTTAATAAAACTTAAAAGCTTGTTGAATAAAGTTTGAGTTTGAAGGATTTGCATCTATTGAGAGAGGAGAACCTTATTATCGACCGCGACCTCTTTAAATTTTGTTGGTCAAAATTAACATGTAAATACTTAGGTATGTTACACACGGGTAACTTAAGTAAAAAATCTGCTACTGGCCGACATGTTTCAACCTTATCCGGAGGTCGGCATCAGGGCGAATGTTACCCGTATGTAACATATAGTAAGACCCCTTTAAAGGTGGATTGTGGTTGAAAAATAATATTATTGGTCGGTAAATATTGCAGGGGTCACCGTAGCCACGTAACATGAGGTATTGTTGTTTTATTTGAAGTAGATGTAACGTATATTTGCTTTGGTAGTTGTGTGAAAAGGAAGGCACTTATAAGCCTTTGTACAAATTCTAATAATTTATAAGTCTGTTTGTACCTATGTTTTTATGTGCAATAAAGAGATTACAAACAAAATTTACTCTTTAAATTAACACAACAGTCGTTTGATGGTGTAGGCCCAATTTAATGTCAAATCACAGAATAAGTACTAGTACTAATACAGAAGTCTCACTCAGCAAGGAAATTCAAAAAAATATCTAATATAGAAAATATAAAAGATAATACTCAATGTGGTTAGCGATATGGTTAAATTTAGTTCACGGCAGAACTCAGCACCTTTTCGTTTAGATATCTAGGCCAATTTCATTGTTATTAATCTGGACAAACGATTCGTATTACTGAATTTACCACTCCGAGTGGCCGCCGCGCGCGTAGTAATGTGTAGGTATATTATCGATACCTAAACGGGGAGTGACGCAGGCCTGGTTAAACCTATATTAGCATCACTTCGTAGCGCTCATGTGGCGCGACACTGCAACGCGGATACAGAGCTACGTACGTATGTCGTGACGGGTTTTGAGTTATGGGTGGTAATGGTCCAGTTTATTTCAAACGGAGCTAGCAGTCTTTGTTTGTTTGTTTGCTTGTTTTATATCTTTATTGTACAAGAAATAGTTACAGTTAAATAGTTAAGTAATAATAGACCAAAATATTTTGTACAATGGTGGACTTATCCCATAGTGGGATCTCTTCCAGTCAACCAAGTATCAGCGAAAGAATACAATCAATGGACATAACGGGCAAAAGTCAACGTACAATCGCAATAAAATACTTTGTTTATATAAAATATATAGAGACAAATCATACTGATTGTCCAGCAAAGTAAGCTTAATACGAACTTCACGATTTGATTTTTTAAAATAAATACATATATAGAAAACACCCAACACCCAGGACAGTTTGAAAAAGGCCATTTTCCAACTTGCCCTGGTTGGAGATCGAACCCAGAATTGACTTGACCCATCGACGGATTGACGGACGTGCGTGTTGACCATTTCGCCACAGAAGTCGTTATATATAGGTCTATCAAAGCAAAGATCGCTATAAGTAGCTAATAAGGCGGTGGGCCGTTATGTATAAACAACTCAAGTCGTGTACACGTCTTGAGTTGCCGATACATAAAGGTCACATTTTTTCGCTTCGTACTCTCTGAGTGGAAGGGAGATGGCTTACCTAAGGTTTTCATCGAGTTGTTAAACCGAATATTTGTTTTGAAATTGTAAACTTCTGGTTTAATGACCTTCAGCTAGATGGACAGTCAGGGAGGCAAGGCCAAAAGCAGGTACATATATGCCTGATTATGTAGCAATTAATAGTTACCGTTGAATTGCTAGTGATTGGAGGTAATCTTGTTTGCAGCTGTGTGTCCACACGAGTGAATACTATAATGCCAGATCACATCCAATATGAGCATGCATCCGGCCCACTGCAGCTCAATACATTAATGCCTCGTCAATTACCGCCTCGTAATTGATCGCACCTATAATTATCCGTAACGACATTTTGGCACATGATGGAATACCTGCGGGACGTAGGTGTTCCATCACACGGCAAAATGTCCGCAATAGAGAATGTTTGGATAAAAAGGGTGGAAAAGTACGTACAGCCACAGAATAAATAATACTAACGTACATAAGTCTCACTCAACGAAGAAATATCTACTCAATGTGGCTAGCGATATGGTTTAATTTAGCTCACGTCAGAACTCAGCACCTTTTCGTATAGATACCTAGACATCAATTACAAGCCAATTTCATTTTTATTACTCTAGACAAACGATTCGTATAACTGAATTTACCACCCGGAGGGGCCGCCTGCGCGCATAGTAATAATGTAGGTACATTTTCGATACCTAAACGGGGAGTGACACAGGCCTGGTACAACCAACAAATACAAGGATAACTCCTGACGACAGGGTCGGAAACGTATTATTCTAATTAGTAGATTATCAAAAAATGATGGATACATATTTCTCAGTTTAAAAAAAAAGAAAAAAATCACAAAGAAACAGAGCATCTAAGTTCCAGAGAAGTTAAGTGCTTGTGACGTCACCACTATGTAAAAGTCGTACTTAGCAGTGACGTCATGCGATATTTAAATGCGCTGTATCTTCGTCAAACTTTTGATTCTCAGAGAAAAGAAAAAAGCGGCTAAGTGCGAGTCGGACTCGCCCATGAAGGGTTCCGTAGCAGCAAGTAACATAATATAAAAGTTCTAAAGGTAAATTGCGGTTTACGATTTATGACGTATTAAAAAAATACTACTTACTAGATCTCATTCAAATCAATTTTCGGTGAAAGTTTGCATAGTAATGTACATCATATATTTTTTTTAGTTTTATCATTCTCTTTCTAAAATACTCATACACGCTTGTTCGTTTGCCGCACCTAAACATAAAAAAAAAAAAAAACACTCATTTTACCACTTTGAAAGTGTCTCTCGCGCAAACTATTCAGTTTAGAAAAACATAATATTAGAAACCTCAATATCATTTTTGAAAACCTATCCATAGACATACCACATGAATGGGTTTAATCAAAAAAAATATTTTTTCTTAGTATGAGGAACCCCCAAAATTTATTCTTTTTTTTCTTCTATTTTTGTGTAATTCACAGAATACATCTACGAGTACGTACCAAGTTTCAACAGTATAGTTCTTATAGTTTCGGAAAAAAGTGGCTGTGACATACGGACGGACAGACAGACATGACGAATCTATAAGGGTTCCGTTTTTTGCCATTTGGCTACGGAACCCTAAAAAATACTAGTAAAATATTTTTTGACCGAGCGAGCAAAGCAAGCGAAGCGTCTTAGTTTCCTGATTGCCCAAAAATGCTTTTGTCCGTCAGTATGTCAGTTTGTCAGTATGTCAGTTTGTCAGTTTGTCAGTTTGTTCTCGCCTACAGGTCGCCTTTATCAACCAATTCTCGTCAAATTTTATAAACAGTTTCGATAATGATACAGAATTGTTTTGTTGATTCAGTTTTTAGAAAATTTTCGAAATGGCGGAGATATGGTGGTTTAAAACATTAAGTCTTAGAATACCTCGTGCTCTACATGGGGCAAGGCAAGGGAAACTCGTGCCCCAAAGTGTTGCAGCAGTATCGGTAGCATTTACTGGGAACTACTGGGTCTAGCCGTGTGGTTCCCGGCAGAGTAGAATAGGACCACTCAAGTCTTCCCGTGGATGTCGCAGAAGGCGACTTAGGAAACACAAGCTAAACAAAGCTTATAAACATCAATGAGACCTCTCTAACCCGTCTGGCCAGCGTGGAGAGTGTAGGCCAAATCTTCTGACTGCTCTGGCTAATATATGGCTCTGGTAGTACAGAGGCGGTCGTGCTTCTGCAATGGAGACTAAAACAGACGTCATGATGATTGGAGGTTTATGCCCATTAGTGATTTAACAGTAGTGGATGGTGCAGGTCAGCAATAGTTTACGTGAACTAACTTTACTGGTGGTTAAAACACACAATTGAAATCAAATACTGCATTATTCGCTGTTTACTTCGTAAGTGACAGAAAAGCGATATCTACTGCATTAATTGCTAAACAAATATCCGTTTTTGTGGTCCGATAAAAATGCAAATTGATTGATGACCATTTGCATTTAAAATAGCTTGCCTGCACGATTAGCATAGCTGAATAATACCGAGCTATAACTTTTCGAGATATAGAGATCTCTGATTCTGCTTCATTAGAGTTGCTTTTTACAAAAAATTTATTTAATTTTCATTAGTTTTATGACATAGCCAAGCGGATTAGCTCATTGAAGTGGCTGTGGGCGGGTTACATAGCGCGAAGAACCGATGGGGCAGAAAGGTTCTCGAATAGCAGCCAAGTATTGGCAAGCGCAGCGTAAGACACCAACTACTGTTGGTTTAGAAGACTAGGTGGTTGGATGACCTGAGCAGTGAGAAAAGTTGCAGGAAAACGCTAGATGCAGGCCGCTTCCTGACTGATCCAAATAAATAGGAATATGATGATAGGAAATCCAAACCGATCGATCAATCGGAAGTTTTATGTAACATGTTAAAAGAAAAATGATGATAAATGTTAAAAGAGTCTATATTTGATAAAGAATAGAATGAGTTGGAAAAATCTGACTGTGCCGACCTCTCTGCACACTAGTTTACAAAGTTTCTTATAGAATTCAGTGCACAAAACACAATATTGGTTATTAACTAGGTTTTGAAATAATTCATGTCAAAAATTAAATTTACGTAAATTTCGATTCAACTTAATAATTTTACTATAAATTTAATTACTTTTTAAAATTTTATTGCAAGTCTTCCTTTTTTTACAATTCACTCAGAGATGACAGCTCAATTATTTTACGACTTTGAGTTAGTCGCGTTTTGTTCCTTACAAAAAGTTCCGCTTAAAGAAACTAGTCATCAGACAATCATACATATATAGACTTCAACTATAGTTCCTTCGCTCATTCAGATGACTACAAAAGATCGAAAATTATAACTATAAATCATATTTAAAGATAATCCAGAACGACTCACCGAATACTTGGAATCAATATTCAATAGTTCACTGAACAAGGCATGAATAGGAGTTAAATGGAACCGTTCCCAATGTCACAGTAAACTTATTTTATCGATACGGGTTAAATGTGCCGCACTGAAACCGACTAGACTACTAAATGACTTCATATAACCTTTAAGTGTCTATCAAGTTGAAATGAAGTCAATATAGTCTGTCTTCACAACTTTTTGTAATTTACTTTGCATGTATGAATTAAAAAGTTGATAAAATAAAACATAAAATAAATATATAAGGACAAATCACACTGATTGAGCTAGCCCCAAAGTAAGTTTTTTTTTTAAACTTGTGTGATATGATACTAACTCAACGATACTATATTTTATAATAAATACATATATACGTAGATAAACACCCAAGACCCAGGACAATTTGAAAAAGGCCATTTTCCAACTTGCCCTGGCTGGGGATCGAACCCAGAACCTCCGGATTAGCGGTCTAGCGTGTTAACCATTACGCCGCGGAGGTCGTCCAAAGATATACGTCCAATGACAAACATCTAACAAATCATATTTCGAAATTTTAATCTAGACTTACCGTAAGAAAAGAAATTATTTTTGACATATTTTTTTAGATTTACACTATCTATTTTATTTTACAGATTTCAATCAAATGGAGGATCAGTATATAAGCGTACTTAAATTTACAGTTTAAAGTGAGATTCTTTAAGCTTTAGTTTGCATTTTTGCCAAAAGTGGCCGTTTTTCGCAAAAATCAAACTAAAGCTTAACGTTCTCACTTAAAACTGTAAACAGTGGTTCATAAAATAGTTTGAAGGGTTATCTAGGTTTGAGTAGCTAAAATTTTAAATGATATCTCCGTTTCCTTACAAATAATTTATTTCAAATAGGGGCAGCACTGGGCTCCATGTATCGTCTTAACGTGCCGGCACGGAGGAGTTCGAGAAATTTCTATGCCACTTGTAGTCACTTGCCAAGGTGCTGACCACGCCTGGGGTTGCTTTACTTGCGAAAAAGCCAGCAATATGCTGCATATGTATTGAACTATAAAGAAAAACTATCAGGGCTAAGTTAGCTTCGTTACAGCCGCCTAACATATTAAATATAGATATTTCATCGTTAATAAATAAATAGAGAGGCCTACACTCAGCATTAGGTGACAATGGGCTGAAGAAGAAGAAGAAATAAATAGATAAGGAAAAATCACACTGATTGAGCTAGCCCTTGCTAGTTAATAGTAAAATAGTTAATCCTTACTATAGTCACGGAATACAGTAAGAGTGTACAGAACGGAATCTCCTAAGGTACGCGCAATGTGCGTCCCGTCGACAATTTGAAAAAGGCCATTTTCCAACTTGCTATGGCTGGGGATCGAACCCAGAACCTCCGGATTAGCGGTCTAGCGTGTTAACCATTACGCCGCGGAGGTCGTCCAAAGATATACGTCCAATGACAAACATCTAACAAATCATATTTCGAAATTTTAATCTAGACTTACCGTAAGAAAATAAATTATTATTGACATATTTTTTTAGATTTACACTATCTATTTTATTTTACAGATTTCAATCAATGGAGGATCAGTATATAAGCGTACTTAAATAATATTGTTTTAAATTATAATCCAAAGGATGTGTGCCTAATAGCTTCATTATATTAAGACTATATAATACTAGACTATGATAATACTACTATCACTTCTTTATTGCTAACGGGACAGCTTAGGGACACAAGGCCCAACTGCTATATTTAGCGAAATGATGGATAATTTATTGATATTATAAAAATATATTTATTATTCCCGTTGTTCGGTTTGCTTGTCCACTATTAAGTTTCTAGGGGTTCGTAAGTTTAACATGGATTGAATCTGCTCTTAAATTAGTTTTGGTACTTTTTATATTCACTTCGGTACCCAACAGTACCACAATGTACCTACAGCTATTACGTGTGACTCCTCAATAGAAATGTGGACTGGGATAAAAAGAAAAGTCACAAAATTATGTTACTTATCATTACATCACTACTTATTGAACACATCCATTTTGAACGTGATTTTAGATTTATTAATTTAGAAAATCTGATACGAGCGCTAATTTACTCCAAGAAACCATGACGTCATAGTCCGATATTTCATACAAAGCCGAAAAAAGTATTTGATTTGTTGGAAACTACCGGACTATTTTTAGCCACCGATGCAAAAGGGAAGAGTCACAAGTTTGACTTGCTCTCTGTGTGTCTGACGATGTACAGATTTCGTTTTTTTTTAGTTGTTTGAATTAAGAGTAAAAATTAACGACCACGGGTATTTAAAAATAATATAGGTAGTTTCATCATTACCATAAAATTCTTTTTTTATTTGTCTTAAGATGCGATATAAAATAAAATGGAATGGAAGATATTATAGGACTAGAACCTGCCCGCGCTGAAGTAATAAAAAGCCACATTAGGATCGAATGGTTATACTAGTACATGCAAAATACTTTTCAACCGACGAGAAAGGGCGAAGGTTTTACAATTTAAATTTTCAAGATCTTTATTAATTTATTTATGATCAAGGGAATGGAAGACAAAGCAAATCATGTTAAATGGCGATGTGGATAGCAACCCATCACTATTTTGATTCCTTATTTCACCTACTTGCCCACCATCACGCTAAAGGCCTTTAAGTATTTCCCCCCCCTTCACTCCCTCTTTTGGAACTATTTTTGCAACATCTTGTGTAGAATGAAGACGTCCTTAATGTGCCACTCAAATTCGATTAAAAACCGTCTTTAATAACGCTACAGAAAAGTTCCCCTTTCCCTTCTATTTCTCTTCAATCAAAAATCGAAATAAATTTTAAAAAAATGAAGTAACTTATGGGCCAATTTTCGTGTAAATCGTTTGGAAAATGTGATCTGCAAGCGAAAACAGACAGACGGACAAAAGTATTTTTGGCGTAACGTATGTCGAAACTGAGACGCTTCGCTCGCTCGGTGAATATAGACGTGATACTCGTAGTATAATATTATATGTACATATGTAAAAGTTCGCAGCTAAGTGTATCGATATTTCATTGGAATGACCTGTGGAGATAGCGCCGCTACATCATAAACCATTCACTGCCCGTTCTCTAGCTCCCTATTTATTACGCCATTATTATTAGTTTTCTCATAACATTTTAATCTAGACACACGTACTGTAAAAAAAAGCTATTGTTGTTATCTTAAAGCATCTTAACCATCACGATAAAAGTGGCCTTTGGGTTTTACAGTCCTGGGCTCTGTCTACCCGTTGATATACGTGATAATGTATATTTATAGTGATGGGAGCTCATCGACATTGGTGTCTATCAGCTATTAGATCTGAGCGGGAAGCAGCTGGTACATTCTCCATTTTTTTTCTCAGAGCAGCATGGAAGAGGAGAGGATGGTAAATTGACAGAGCTTAAGTTTCGAAATCTGGGCCAATTTGTCTACATTCATGGATAAGTTAGGAGTAGATCTAGAACAAGATGGAGGAAGGACCTGGACAGATTTTTGTGCGATTGGCAAGAGGCCAGGAGGTCAAGGAAGATAGGGACCTGTGAAAGAATAAGGGGAGGCCCAGCAGTGAGACATCACACGTACAGGTTACTAAAAATGGACTCGGCTCCACAGTTATATCGATGAGATATATCAATATCAAAATAACTGTGGACTCATCGATATTTCAATATCGTAATAACTATGGACTCAACTCAACGATATATCAATATGTCATCGAAATAACTGTGGAGCCGAGCGCCACTGTGATCATAAAGAATTCACTACCTGTTCTCCAGATATGTATAACTGTTTTCGTTAGTCTTTTCTCATAAAATGTTACTTTAGTCTTATCAGATGAAAGTTTATTGTCTGTTTTTCATGTGTGAAGGTGGACAACACTTGTGTGCGATTTTTCAAGCTGCCTAAAAGCATTTAACATAGCTTGACGACTGCAATATAATAATGACAGTCGGCCAACGACTTAAAACAATACACGGAGTCCAGTGCTGCCCCCATTTGAAATAAATTATTTATAAGGTAACGGAGATATCATTTAAGATCTTTAGCTACTCAAACCTAGATAACCCTTCAAACTATTTTATGAACCACTGTTTACAGTTTAAAGTGAGATCTTTAAGCTTTAGTTTGCGTTTTTGCCAAAAGTGGCCGATTTTCGCCAAAATGCAAACTAAAGCTTAACGTTCTCACTTTAAACTGTAAACAGTGGTTCATAAAATAGTTTGAAGGGTTATCTAGGTTTGAGTAGCTAAAATTTTAAATGATATCTCCGTTTCCTTACAAATAATTTATTTCAAACTGGGGCAGCACTGGGCTCCATGTATAGTCTTAACGTGCCGGTACGGAGGAGTTCGAGAAATTTCTATGCCACTTGTAGTCACCTGTCCAGGTGCTGACCACGCCTGGGGTTGCTTTACTTGCGAAAAAGCCAGCAATATGCTGCATATGTATTGAACTATAAAGAAAAACTATCAGGGCTAAGTTAGCTTCGTTACAGCCGCCTAACATATAAAATATAGATATTTCATCGTTAATAAATAAATAGAGAGGCCTACACTCAGCATTAGGTGACAATGGGCTGAAGAAGAAGAAGAAATAAATAGATAAGGAAAAATCACACTGATTGAGCTAGCCCTTGCTAGTTAATAGTAAAATAGTTAATCCTTACTATAGTCACGGAATACAGTAAGAGTATACAAAACGGAATCTCCTAAGGTACGCGCAATGTGCGTCCCCGCACCTCTCCCCCGTTCTTGTGCCGCCACGTGCCGCCGTGCAGTGTGTGTTCGCCCACTCTCGCCCGTCGACAAGGCGAGACCGGGGGAGAGGTGCGGGGACGGGGAACGGGGACACATATTGCGCGGGACCTTAGGAGATTTTATTCTGTATACTCTTATTGATTTCTGTGCTATAGTGTCGGGCCACGCTCAGAGTAGAGACTCTTAGCGTGGTCCGATACGCACTTGGCCATTTATTTAGACTTGACTAGCATAAGTAAGGTAAGTATTACCTCATACCGCAAATCCTATTCCACTAGACATGGACGACTGGCATCAGAAATATATTTGAAGTAAATAATTTCGTGATGACATCGCAAAAGCATAACCTGTTTTGAAACTTAGTGTTCACATTTTTTGTATGCGATACACCAGGACGTGAATGACGCTACTAAATATAAAAGTCTTATAAACAGAAATTAATGTCATTAGACAATGTCATTAAAATTTTGTCATATTATGCAGCAAACAGTTTAAATTTTTACTTTTGGCGAAGTCTCATTCTTGCAACAGTAAATGCCTTTAAGAGGGAAAGAGACACAAGATGGATTTTAAGTCAGATTCTCTCTTTCAGAACCTACATATACAGGTCCAAGCTCTTTGACTCGCGTAGCTTTTTAACATGAAAACATGTCGATGTTTATGCAAAATACCTACGTTTGGTTTGAAGCTAATGAAATATTTAAAACTAACTAAAATATATCGGCCACTCGTAGCAAGTAAAATTAATGCGATATTGAAAGGTGTGTCGAAACGAAACGAGGGCGGCCATGGAAATCACTGGTTCAATGTTATTTTACTAAGGCGAGGGCTGGCTCAGGGGGTTAAAGAAGGTTTGAAGGGCGAGCTGGTAAACATATTTCTGCCATACGTTAGTGAGTCCGTGATTTCATTTTAGCACTCTAGTTTTTTATTGTTCGATAATATTTCGGTTAGCTTATTAATATCTTATATATCATGTTCATTAACTTATTATATATTATAGTTATGTCTATTAAATGTAGATTGCAGTTGTGATAAGGCCGCCTTTTGTTTTATGTTTAATTTTTTATTTTTTTCTGTATCACATATTTGGTGCAATAAAGATTTTAACTAATATCAAATTTGAAAAAAATGTGAACAACTGATTTTTTATCCATGTCCTTTTTAAGGGTCTCTATTGGCTCCCCTAATTTTTTGTGTTCCTAATTTTGGTTGGTGCATTAACTTTTAGCACAACATTTTTTCGTACATTTTTATTATTCCTAATTTACTACGGCCTATTTTTGATTTCGCTAAGATTTTATCGCCGTATATTTACTTCCCAAATTAGTCACTAGGCCCAATAATTATAAAACTCCTAATATTCACAATTACTAATTAATATTTCGCACAAAAAGATTAGGCACTAAACTGTAACGCCTAATCAAACATGCAGCAAGGGTTTCTATTAGAATACACATTATTTTGACATCTAATTTCATTTCCCAGAAACCTATTCCACGATTTTTGATATATATTTTTCTTAAGAAATCGAATAGTATATCATCGCAGTTTTATTTTATCGAACAAAATTTTATAAAAAAATATTTTAAAGTTGTTTTTGTTACTAGAAAAACGGTATATCGAACTAACATTTCATATTTCAAACTATTAAGTTATCGATAAAACTGTTCATAAAAACATGTTTCTTCCTAGCACTCGCCGGCCGCTACCGCGGCACGCTCGCCAATAAGGTTCGGCGAAATGAAATTAGTAACAAAAATTTTAAACTAATCGAAGGGCACCCCCTTTTTAAGTGTGACACAGTTACGCCATAAGTTATAAATTTTTTGAACCCTTAAAATATGCTTGAGTTTTCGCGATCACATTATATTAGAACTCGAACTGACTATTAAAGACTTATTAAACCATAAGGGTTCTTTGTTTGCTAAGGAACCCTAAAAAGAAAAATAAAATCAGGTAAATTGCACATCATTTTATTCGTATCTCCCCTCACGTATCCGCGACTACAAAAGCACTGGCTTGGCAGAAATGAGTTTTAAACATCCAGTAATGAACGGCTCTGATTTATAGCACCTTTGGTTTGAATTGCCGAAGAAAAAGTTACTAAAAATACCGCGCTCTTTTGCTAACTACGGATTTTACCTGAAATGTGATTTATATTTAAACGCTTTTCGGGACACTTGCAGCTGTGGACCTTAAGGCGACGTGGGTTCACAATTTGCAAAACTGTGCGTGTTTTTGAAAAATCACTATATACATATTTATTATTTTTTTTGTATTATATTTATAATTTTTTCTGTAGCCAAAACGGATAGATATTTAGATAATACATTTTTTGGTATAATTTTCATATGAAAAAGGTGATTGTATAAAATAGTAAGACGTATTATAAAGGCAAATTTAGGCAAATTTAGAGGTATGTTTGTGATTTTTCCCATCAAGCCAAAAATGCTTAATCGTGTTAAGGGTTTTCTACAGACACCCACAATAGCTTTGGCTTTGGGTGTCTGTAGAAAACCCTTAAGATTTTTATGTAAATTTTTTGAGGAATAAACTGTAGTAGTTTAATAACAGTGATTTTTCAAAAACACGCACAGTATTGCAAATTGTGAACCCACGTCGCCTTAATCGATGTGTATTTTAATGCGCCTGGCTGAGTGTCAGGAATGTGTTAAGGCCCCGTCAGTTCAGAGCCAAGAATACTGTGAGTGTTATATAAGTCCTATTATTCATATGTAAAATACATAGAACTGTATTTACCACTAGATAAAGAAAGTCCTTTAATTTGCATGTGTGCCAATTTTCAGTACAATATTTAATAAGAAATTCACTTACAAACGGAAGGAATTTTTTTGATTACTTTCTCTGACGTTTTTGACGAGTTTCTATGGCTCAAAACGGCAGAATTAAGTATTTTATAGTAGAGAGCCCAATGCCCGATCTAATAAATTTACATACACGGACTGAAAGTGACGATCCTAAATGAAGTAAGATCGACACGCAAATTGATACAGAGGCTGTGTCTATCTTGATCCATGGTACTCGTATGTGGTAAAATATTTCATTTCATTTCCAGCCATCACGCGCCTCACTGCTAAACAAAGGCCTCCCTTCATTTTTGTAAAATAATAGGAAACTAATATTTATGAACTTTTTTATTAGGTACACAGTTGATGTGGCGTCGGTATTTATTATTGTTGCTTTAAACACAATTTAATTTAAAATATTCATGAATATTTTCAGCCAACTTAACTAATATTAGGAGTATGTAGCTGTAGTTGTAGCAGGTTGTATATATTTGGCTCGCTACTCCCGAGCGCAAAAGTTAAATTGAGTTTAATTTGACTTGACTGACTGCGATATTCAGTTAGTGTGTACTTTTCATCGATTTATGTTTAGGTTGGTGGTATATTTTATGGTCTAATAAAATTATGCTGAACTGTTTAACCGGCAGATTAAGTGACTTATCCATTACATAAGTATGTACATATCATAATACGAAAAATATTTTTAATCTACTTGAGTCAACTTGCATAGATTCTTACAAGTTAACCGATCAGCCGAAGGTAGTTTACAAAAAAACCAAAAACTAAAATATTAGTAGTTCGCACCCAACTGAACTCGCGGATGGGTCATAACTCGGCAACCCTTTGACCGATTTGGCTCATGTTCAAACTAAAAATTCTATTAGCTACTTCTACACGCCTACCGTTTTTTTTTAATCTGATCTATACTACTGGAGTTATCGTCGAATAAACATACACTCCGAACATACATACATACGAATAAACGTACAATTCATATGTATGTGAGTATGTTTACTCACATACATACGGATTGTTCAAGTACGTATAGACTCTGAGAAGTTTGCTCGCTTCGCTCGCTCGTTCAAAAAGTCATAATTTGATGTGTGGTTCCTTGTTATTTTAATCAAGACTGGCATGTGACATCCTAACGAAATATGGTCGAAAATAAAAACCATGTTTTATAAATAATTTCGCAATGTATAAAGGCCGCATTACGAAATCCACGTCAAATGTCACTCAAAAATGTAATTTATTTTCCTTTCCGATTTCTCACGGATTCAAATCCCTATCAGCCCGCGCCCTGACTACGAAAATATGCTGGAGTCAACGAGAAAAGGGTGCGTTTCGCAATATATGTCCTCAATTCAATGTTATTTTCTTATTGTCCACTTTGTATTGCTAAATTGTCCTCATTCCTCTATTTGAGGGGTCCTCGAAGAGCTAGCGTACATTTGCAGGGTTAAAGTGCCGTCCCAAATATAAAAAGGGCAAGCGTGAGTCTGATTCACAAAATAAGAGTTTACACTATTACAGGACACTTTTTAATACTGAAAATCATTGTATGAAGATACCTCTTTTAATTTTTGAAGTGAAATTTTCAGAGCCCAGTGTTTGTATATATATATCTTCTATTATTTCGATCAAAATTTGCGGAAATATGGTAAACGAAAAGACAAGACACAAATAATGATCCCATTGCTATAGAAATTTTGGGGCTTCTGATCAAAAAACTGCGTCAAGTAGTTTTGGCAGTCCTCTCGTGATGTTAACCTGACACTGCCTAAAGAATAGCCACTGACCTGACCACACTGTCTGAAGAGACCGAAACAGGTAGAAATCTGAAGGTGCCAGGTCAGGACTGTACGGCGGATGCATTAAAACCTCCCAGCCAATCTCTCTTAATTTTTGCTGAGTGGTTAAAGATGTGTGAGGTCTGTCGTTATCATGATGAAAAACCACACCCCTTCTGTTGATTAATTCCGGCCGCTTTATCTCAACTTATTGCTTTAATCTTATCAGTTGTTCGCAGTAGAGTTCTGAATCGATGGTCCTGCCTGGTGGTAACAGCTCATAATGAATAATGCCTTTCCAATCCCACCACACACACATCATCACCTTGTTGCGAGTTAACCCGGATTTCGCCACAGTCTGTGAAGCCTGACCGGCCTTTGACCATGACCTTTTTCGCACGTTCTTATCGTACGTGATCCACTTTTCATCACCAGTTATCAATTTCTTCAAAAATGGTTCGGTCTCATTACGTCGTAATAAAGAATCACAAATGAGTACACGATTCATTAGGTTTCTTTCAGAGAGCTCGTGAGGTACCCAAATATCGAGCTTTTTTGTGTACCCATTATTTTTCAAATGCGCCAAAACAGTTTTTTGGTCAATTCCCAGTTCTTCAGCTACGTCGAAACTACTGATATGCCAAACTTGCTCCACTCTTTCAAAAATAGCATCCATTTTATCCGTAACAGGGCGACCAGAGCGACGTGCATCTTTGACATCAAAATTTCCGGCTTGAAAACGCTTAAACCAAATTTGTGCTACTCTCACAGACACTGCACTAGGTCCATAAACATCTCAATTTTTTTTTCGCGGCTTGCGTTGCGTTTTTACCTTTTTGGTAGTAAAATTTTAAAATGTATCTAATTTCTTCATTAGATTCACTCATCTTGACGGTAAGAAAAACAAATGAAAATCACGCATTTTCCTAATTTGAATTTGGAATTATCTTCTTTAAAATTTAAACTTTTAAATGATACCAAAACCAGGTAGGTACAAATAGTATAGCCAAAGTGGTTTATTACAAGTTCATACATACTATACTCGTATGCAAAAAGACTTTTTCCCCAACCTAATATATATTAGTTTTATTAGTTCATGACTTTAAAATACTCTGTGACAAAAAGGGTACCTTTGTTAATATTTTAGGGGTTTTGTTGGCATACTTAACTCTAAAAACAGAAATATTTCGAGGCACAGTCCTGTCCAAAATTGAAATTTAAAATTAGAAAAATATAGCCTTCGAGTAAAATGATCAAGACTTAAGAGTACTATGTATGTACTGAAGTATTACCCGTTTGCAGCAGTAAACATTAGATTAAACAACATTGTTTCATACAAAGCAATTACAGTTCGACTCTTAAACTGTTGCATTATAAAATTAAGCTGACTCAGCAACGACTTTATTTGTGTAAACCCATCACAGTATCTTCACAGCAGCGGCAGTTCCTAAATGCCTAGATCAGGAGTTCCCAACCAGGGGGGCATAGAGAAATGTCAAGGGGGGCGGTAAGCGTTTGCTTTTTTTTTAATGTAAGTATAAAAACTAAACAGCGAAATCGTCTTGATTTCGATAGTGAGCTGATGATAACTCTGGCAAAAACAGAACCTAGAATCAACCAACACCAGTACAAAACATGCAATGTGAAGTGTCATTAGTCCTATACCTACTCTTATTTTATAATTTTTTTTAGATTAAAATCATTTATTATTTCAATTTAAACTTTTAGTTTGTTTATTAGAACTAAAATAAAAGGCTTTTAAGTATATAATGTGCGTTTTTTTTGTATTTATTGAAAAAGTAAAGGGATGGAGGGCATGACAATATTATTAAAAGTCGGGGTCGTCGTCCAGTGCTGCCCCCATTTAAAATAAATTATTTGTAAGGAAACGGAGATATCATTTAAAATTTTAAGCTACTTAAACCTAGATAACCCTTCAAAATATTTTATGAACTACTGTTTACAGTTTAAAGTAAGAACAAAGTTAAACTTTAGTTTGCGTTTTTGCCAAAAGTAGCCGTTTTTCGGCTACTTTTGGTATTTTTATTTATTTTATTTAAGCTAAAAGTGGCCTTTGGGTCTTGCGGCCTTGGGCTCTGTCTGTTTAGAGTAGCAAGATCCAAAATGCACTGTCTGCCCCATGAGGGATAAAGACTTGAAAAGTACCTATAGTAGATATATAAATAGTATCTCATTCTAAAAGTTGTTCATATTAATGAGTACATTCACCTTTAGTTTTGATAGAGCCCGACGACATTGTACTACGAGAAGTAATAAAACAACTTCCCGTAACTCTAGAAACGGTTCTAGTATTACCCGAAAGGGTGAAGCGACCTTCGCAATCCATTTGCCGGCACCATTGTAATGAGTGAGAGGCATATTAGTCGTCGCCAAATATGTGCACTTGCAGATTGAACCGGCGACCTTGCTTGAGTGAAGTTGGGAGGTCGTGGTATATTTATTGAGCTACTATACACCAATCCGCTAGATGACACAAGTAAAATCAGACACTTTTTTCTAAACGTCAAAACCAAAATTTTTTACAACAAAACCGTGACGTCAAAATTTTTTGAGTCAAATAGTGCTCATAAGTTTTTCGGCATTAATAAATCTCAAATCATGTTGAAAATGGATATAATTAATGCCAAGTGACACTATTTTGTGACTTTTTATTCTCTTGGGAGTGCCAAATAATTTATTTTTGACCCAGTCATCTAACTTGTATTGTGGGATACTAACTCAAAGATACTATATTTTTTATATAAATATAGATAGCACTCAAGACCCTCGACAATTTTAAACAAGCCATTTTCCAGCTTGCCCTGGCTGGGGTCGAACCCAGAATCTCCGGATTGGTGGACTAGCGTCTTTTTCCTCACCTTATCCAACGTGGGGTCGGGACAGCATGTGAGTCTGTTATTACTCTCCCTGTTAAACAAAAATTTGGCTGAAAATTCAACGGCCGAAAGTCAAAGTCAATAAAAAGTAAATATATCACTTATTGAAGGTCAATTTTTTTATGCAAAAGCTACAACTTCCGAAACGCTAGTAGCGTTTCGGAATGACCACTGCTGGGAAGATTACGCCGAAAGAAACCCAGTTCAGTAATAGGTCCCAAGTAGGTACAGATTTACACTTATTCTTATCATACATTTACATTTAAAAAAAATGTAACTCTTTTTTAAAGCTGGTCCTATTCTAGGCGGAAACCACACGGCTAATTGGCGAACTGGCGTGTTGACCACTAAGCCACGAAGGTCATCAATGGTCAACTAATAGTCAAACGAACCGATAACGTTATAGCGACGAGATAAAAGCGGCGACGCTCCCAAACCAACATGAAGGAATTTTATTTCAACGCCAGGTTGTGTCGCTTCAAACTTGAATAATTCCAATTCTGATAAATTTAAGGAGTTTGGTATCAAAAAATATAAAAAGGAAAAAAGAAGTTTTGAAAAATAAAAAATATATATAAGTTATGTATAAATTTATTTATTTCTTGAGAAATAAACTGTAAAAATCATAATATTAGTCAGACAGATCAATTGGGCAGTTTTTTTTTTCAAATGTAGATAAGTCCACGAGTGCCAATCAGCAAATTGCGTTTGTTCAACATAGCCGACATATTTATCTTTAAAATCCAGATAAATCCTATAAAGTAACGTAAAGGTGCCTATTACCGCCCTACAAACATTTAACTCTTTTACCGCTCGTTATTTTAATCTTTCTTAAAAGATATTTCATATAAATTTCAGACCATTATTACTGAAAAACATTTCAGATATGTTTATTATGCAACGTTCAGATCATAACATCTAATTTTACTGTTTCCACTGTTTCTTTCTGTCAATCTGAACAAAGCTTAAACTGGCGGTAATAGGAGCGTTTACGTTATACTGAGTTTTTTCCAAGATAGATAAATTGCATTCCATTATATCGAATGAAGGTGAATCCAATCTAAATATTTTTTTTTAAAGAATGAATGGTTTTATTACAAAATTTGCTGTACAGGATGGTTTTCTTGATAAAATAAAAACTGCCTTATAAATCATGGAACTAAGATTATTGTCAATTCTTTGAATAATAAACCAAAATTTATTTAATATAAACACAATAAAAAATAATGCATTATTATCTTTATTTTTATAACGCAAGTTATTGTTTTTATATTGTAAAGTTCGATTCTCCTAAATTATGATTTTCTGAAAAAAAATCTATCCTTATCAAATACTTTCATGATCTTATACCTATATATTAGGTTCTTATAAATGCATTTCAGAATTATCTACAGATCTTGCCACCTATTTAGATCTAAATTGTTTTGTCAATAAAGTCGATTACCACACCATATCACAAATATTGAACTTGGCTTACATTTTCACATTGATGTTTTTGATGGGATATTAATATTCTATTCCGAAACTTGACAAGAAACTTCATTTAAAATAATTATTTAAATAACTACCTTAAACCTAGCAATGAATAAACGCTTAACCGTGATAAGTGTTTATTAATAAGAATTAAAATAAACCATTTATGTCGATGAATCAAGGTTGACTGTAACATGCAATTAAATAGTGATTTGGTACAGTTATTTCGCCATTACTATATGTAATGTAAATAATGGGTATTACTATATTGTATTTTATACATTTACTATGTTATTAAATTCATTTTAGTAGATTATTTATAATGTAATGTTTGTTTTGTTTGTTTTATATCTTTATTGTACAAGAAATAGTTACAGTTAAATAAGTAATAATAAACCAAAATATTTTGTACAATGGTTGACTTATCCCATGATGGGATCTCTTCCAGTCAACCAGGAATAGGCGAAAGAATACTAATAAATGGACATAACAGGCAAAAGTAAACGTACAATCGCAATAAAATTTATTAAAAGATTTAAATCTAAATAAATTATATATAATATATCTTTTTTTTAGGGTTCCGTACAAAAAATTAAAAAACGGAACCCTTATAGGATCACTCGTGCGTCTGTCTGTCCGTCCGTCTGTCACAGCCAATTTGCTCCGAATCTACTGGACCGAATCAGGTGAAAATTGGTAAGATGGTGTAATCATATGACCCAAACACATAAATAAATATTTTTTTAAAATAAGGGTCATTTTCGGGGGATATTTTTTACTAGCCTGGTGTTGTGTCCCATAACTGGGCAAAGGCCTCCCCTTTATTCTTCCACTCGTCTCTGTCCGTCACTAATTTCATAGCTTTGGTCGTTTGACGGGGAGTCGATCCCACCCGGTGATGCTTAGCACCCCTCGCTCCAGAGCTGGTCCGACATCCGTCAATGCCTAGGGCCGCTGGAGCCGCCGGGCACTATGGGCCGAGGATTTTGGTTCGTTGTCATAAGGGGGGGTTTGGACCATAATACTGTAATATATCTATAATACATAAACTAATACATAATACTTACCAAGAATGAAGATATAAGAGTACATAGCTGTGAACACTTTATTTTCCAACGGGTATTAAACGTGAGGTTTGACTAGAAACCATTTTTTCCGCACAGCTGTTATACCGCTAAAGTTCTTAGGAAACAACAAAAAGGCGCTAGATGTCAACACGTGTGGTGTTAATTAACCTTTTACTTTTATTTTTCGCTAGTCACGTGCAATTTAGCAGCACAAAGGAGTCTTGACTATATTATTGAGCGGGGAAGTGTGGAAGTATTCTTCATGTAATATATGTATTTAACCGGCGTCGAGGGACTGACAGTAAATAAGTTTTTAAAAAAAAAAAATATTGTGTGATTCGAGACTTATTAAGACAAATGTAACTAGTGGTTCTGTGAGAACAAAGTGACTATTATTAAGAGATATTATAATATTCTATGATAATAAAGATATTTTGAATTGAATTGAATGAATTGAATTGAATTGAACAGGAGACCTTGCGAGCCCTTACAACCAAATAACCGATATTTTCCCGTTTCCCTGGCTTAGCAAAGCCATCTAAAAGTTTTGAAACCAACCTACCAATGCTTGAAAGAAAATATAAAGACCCATCCTTTATTATTATAATTATTATTAAAATCTCTATTGACCAAAATGGTACAAAAGGTGAACTTAACGCTAATGCATTCTCTACCAGTCAACCTTTAGGAAACACAGAAATTATTTAATTTAATTGCGATAGGCGCTTTACCCATAAGCCCCATCGTAGTGTATTACCCCCTCTTTAAACTCTTTACCCACCCCTTACATTTGCAAGCTTATCGTATAAAAAAGTTGTTCAGACAAAAAAGATGCGTCTTAATAGAATAACAAAAAAATTCTAATGACATTTTTTTTTTAAATAGCTGAGTAATGAGATTTTTTATATTTCGAACCCTCACAACTCCGCCATTTTTAAAACATACGAAAAACTGGCTCGACAAAAATATTCAATATAATTACCGAACCTGCTCACAAAATTTCATGTGAATCGGTTAAAAAATGCGACCTGTAGGTGAGAACAGACAGATGGACAAAAGAATTTTCGGCCAGTCGAAACTGAGATGCTTCGCTCGCTCGCTCGGCCAATAAGCTCAAAATCGGGCCCGTGTGGTTCTGGGTTAGAATATGACCACTTCATCTCTTCCTGTGGATGTCGTAAGAGGCGACTAAAGAACAAAACACTAACATCTCGTGCTACAATTGCATTCCCAAGGAGGATTAACGTCGGGCGGTCGCGGCCGGTTGAAAACTTTTCGCACAAATACATTCCTAAAGAGGGTTAACGTGAGGCAGGTGGCCGGTCGTAAAACTATAGCCAAATCATTTAAACTTTTCCGGCCATTTCTTCTCCATTTTGCAAGGTCTTTGGCATCCTTGGGTGACCATTGACAGCATGTTATATTTGGAGAAGAAAAAGCGGACAAGCATACCCCGGGTTTCGAAGCAGCACAACTGAGGATGCAACCGGGAACGCGCTAAGACGAAGAAGAATAAGCTAAAACTCGTTTTATTACAGGTATCCTGTAGCCACCTTCCGACTCCATCATTACATCAGCTTCTTGTTATACTAATATTGCATTGTCATCTGATAAATATTAGCATACAAAATTTCATCTCAATCAGAAACCATCAAGTGGCTCAAATTTAACTTGCAAGATTTGACCCAAAAACAAATAAACAACAACAAACATGGCAAGCTAAATAAAAAGCTTGCAAAATAAAAATAAAAAAACGATCTCCATGGCGTAATGGTTAACACGCCAGTTCACCACTCTGAAGTGTGGGTTGACCTTCATCAAGTTGTTTTAAATAGAGTATCGTACAAGTATGGTATCTTAATTTGGGGCTTGCTCAATCAGTGTGTTTTTTCTTATCAAATTATTTATTCAAAAAAATAATCTACATACACCGAGAGCAATGAAGGAAGTAAAGTCTCAAATCACAGCAATTTATCACCCGAGCCGAAGGCGAAAGGTGATAAATTGCTGGGATTTGGCTAAACATGTGTTTTGAGGCTTTTTTCCCCTGGCCAGGAAGTGGCGCCCGGGAATACTAGCATTAAATTGAGCTTCTCAAATTGGAGTTTTAGTTTTAAGTATGGGGCACCCCCAAAATTTATTGCCTTTTTTCTAATTTTGTGTGAAAATCTTAATGTGGTTCACAGAATACATCTACTTATCAAGTTTCAACAGTATAGTTCTTATAGTTTCGGAAAAAGTGGCTGTGACATACGGACGGACAGACAAACAGACAGACGACAGACATGACGAATCCATAAGGGTTCCGTTTTTTGTCATTTGGCTACGGAACCCTAAAAGAACTCTACGGCACTCATTCAAGATGCTTTTTTGAATGAGTTCGGTATCCAATCTCCACGACGATCGACTGTAAAGTGAATATTTGGCGCGGGGCTGTCGAGGCAGATCTGCGCCTTCGTCGCCGCGCGTGGAATCTGCCGATCCGCGCACCGTGGCGCACTGAAAACGCACCCTGTTTTCAGTGGGGGATCGCCTAATTGGCTCACGACGCCTCGCCGTCGTAGCCCCTACGCCGCTTCGGTGCTACTAGCCCTACGACACGCGGTACGATATTGGCCTACGACGCGTCGCCATCGTAGCTCATGCACGGCTACGGTGCTACGAGCCCTACAACACGCCGTACGATTGGCCTACGACGCGTCGCCGTCGTAGCTCCTACGCCGCTACGGTGTTACGAGCCCGACACGCGGTACGATTACGACGGCGACGCGTCGTAGGCTTGTTTAAGCAAAGCTTGTTAAGGCCGTACCTAAATTTTCCGGGGTCCAGTGCTGCCCCCATTTTAAATAAATCATTTTAAAGAAAACGGAGACATCATTTAAAATTTTGCAACAACCATACCTAGATAACCCTTCAAAGTATTTTATGAACTACTGTTTACAGTTTATAATGAGAACGTTAAGCTTTACTATGCACATTAGCCAAAAGTGGCCGTTTTTCGCAAATGTGCGTAGTAAAGCTTAACGTTCTCACTTCAAACTGTAAACAGTAGTTCATAAAATACTTTGAAGGGTTATCTAGGACTTGGTAGTAGCAAAATTTTAAATGATGTCTCCGTTTTCTTTGAAATTATTTATTTTAAATGGGGGCAGCACTGGACCCCGGAAAATTCAGGTACGGCCTTAAAATCAGTCCAAGTTCAGAACATTTACGACCTACTTACTTCATTTGGCAGTATAATTAAAATAAATGTAAAAAATAAATCGATAAGGCTAAATCACAGTCATTCATTCATTATTGGCTGTAAGTTGTAGTATTAATGTAAAATCTTATTGTATATAAAGGGCTGTGGATTTATTAAATAAATAAAATAAAAATATAATTTACTAGCTTTTGCCCGCGGCTTCGCTCGCGTATCCCAATTCACACAGGAATATTATTTTTTTCCGGGATGAAAGGTACCCTATGTCCTTCGCAGTACTCCTAACTATGTGTATGCGAATTTTCAAGAAGATTGGTTCAGAAGATAAAGCGTGAAGATGTAACAAACAAAACAAACAAATATACAAACTCACTTTCGCATTTATAATATTAGTTAGGAAGATAGGATTAGGATTTTTACTTTTTTACTAAATACGAACGGTATAAAAGGTCGATTTTTTTCGGAATCTATCAATAAAAAAGTGGCACTCCGGGAGTGCTGACAGATTAAGTGAAAACTCTAACAAGATGGTGTCAGTAACGGTAACTGTGTCGTGAGTTCAATGGTTTTTTCCCATCTTAAAGAATTCCCAACGTGCCTTAAGAAGTTTCCACTTCAATTAATGGAGTTCCGATGTTACTCGTTACAACATAGAAACTTTATTTTTCATAATTTTACATGTTTACTACCCATTTTAAAACATTTTTCAACTTTATTTAAGTTATTATTTTCTAAGAATTACGTACTTCGCACAAGTTAGGCGGCTGTAACTTTTAAATTAACAAAGCTAACTTAGCCGGTACATTTTACCTTAAAAGTTCATTCCGTATACTACTATCACGATTTTTTAGATTTTTCAAGCAAACAGTTTAGCTTTGAGACGGTGGAGGGGAATTCAAACAAGAATTTGTTTAATATTTCGAAAACGGGTCACGAGTCAAAAAAGTTATTAATATAACAAAAAACCCGGCTGCCTGATACAACATGAGCGAGATGATATATTGTTTTTTAGCATTTCTCAATGCAAATTAAGTTTGATATATCTATACATTTGTAATCCTTATAAAAAATAATTTCTTTTGATACCCCACTAGATAGGTAATAAATTAAAAAAAATTAAAGACATTATTTGGCGCTAAAATCCGCCGTTTTGTTTTTTTTATATTTTGATAACTCCAGTCTTATTCTCACAATTAAAACTAATTTAACGACACCTCTCAAGCTAAAATCCATCAAGTCATTTAGCCTGCAGAGCGTGCCAAATAAATTTACATACATGAATACATACCTAAATACATATAAAGGTATACACACGAAAAACATAACCCTCCTTATGGCACAATCGGGTAAATACCTATCTAATGACACAATCCACACTATACCACGGTACACGCGAAAAAAATATATATCACCCACTTAGAAGCTACCCAAGAAAAAAATTCAATATTTTATTTTACCACTCATATACGAGTACAGCTTTCTAGTACTAACATTCTCTGAGCTAAGCCGCGGACAGACAGAGATACATACTGAAACTATAAGAGTTCCTTCTAGGAACTTCGGAACTCTAAAAAGTGGTAGAAAAATAGATAACTAAGTACGGAACAACCCGTATTGACAAGATTTTGTTCGACATGCATATATTTAATTTGTAAACGGCCATAAATAACGTAGCTTCTAGTAATAAAACTATATTGTTCCGAGCAAAGTAATATAATAAATCAATAAAAAATCAAGGTCTGCGTTACCATCAGGTTGTATGCTTTTAGCCGAGCCGTGTGGTTTCCGACCTAGAATAGGACCACTCCATCTCTTCCTGTGGATGTCGTAAGAGGCGACTAAAGGACTAAGCACAAATATCTTATGCTACATTAGCATTCCCAAGGAGGGTTGACATCAGACGGCGGCCGGTTGTAAAACTATAACCAAATCGTTTAAACTGTTTCGGCTATTTCTTCTCCATTACGCAAGATCTTTGGCATCCTTGAGTGACCATTGATATGCATATTATATTTGGAGAATAAAAATATCGGGTAAGCGTACCCCGGGCTCCGAAGCAGCACAGCTGAGGATGCAACAGGGAACAGGCTAAGAAGAAGAAGAGCTTTTATGCTTTTACTTCGTCCTCCTTCAGTCGTTTGCTCACAGCATTGCTCGTGATGTGCCCGACCTAACTTCTCTACGATCTCTCCATTTATTTCGATCCGTTGCTTGTTCCAGTGCCGAAATCTTGGTGTTCACTTGTTCTATTACTTGATAAAGATACATTATCACGTTTCAAAACCCAACGGAGCAGACAAAGCACAGAGCCGCAAGATCTAAAGGCTATGTTTAGTGCGATATCGGGCGGTTAGATTGAAAAATGGAATTAATATGGATGATGGTTGCTAGCCGCATTCAGATTTTCATCCATGCCCTCGATCGGCTTCTAAGATCTGATCATCAAATACACTCTAAGTTTTTTCTTTGGGCAGACCATCGTATCGGACTACGACCCCTAAACATTTTCCTTCCATCCTACCGGTCACCATGAGTATCTCCAGGCTATCGAATGGTTCTCTGGCTATATGACTAAAGTATGGAAGTATTTCTGAAGAAAAACTCAGAAACGTGTCGTCTATAGACTCTAGCGTCTCCAAAAGCACATTTCAAAATTTAGTTGTTTAAATTAAACATGGAAAGGAAAACACTGCTGCATTACATGACCCCTTAAAAAGACTACGTTTTTACTTTCATCCGTTTAACTAATATGTTTTTAATGCCGACTCATCCGGTACGAGCCCTGAATGAGAATGCGCATCTGGCCCTTGAAAGTGAAAACTCCTTGATTCTTCTAAATTTTTAATTCATAATATAGAGTGTCATAATGTCATTTCCAAACATTAATAAAACAAAAATTGCGCTTGGTGGGGATGGCTCGGGCTTGCATTACTCGGTCTACGGCTTCATGAAAATTACTTACTCCCTGGTGGGGAGGAGGGGGGGTGGGGGGGAAATCTCGTTAATCTCGTTCGATTTTAAGCCGAGATTATTCTTGGTAAATATGGCTGAGATCTTTCAGCCAACGAGATTGCACTCCCTAGTCATATTTTTTTGTGTCATATAATAGTTTGATGTAATGTTCTTTTTCATAATGTTTATGTAGTCATAATCTTCATTAACCTTTTGACAATATTTTGAGTTTCGTATTATAATACATGACATGATATGGCAGAAACTGTAGTACGTATAGGGTAAGGAAAGCGGCGGGGGTAAACCTTGGGCCCTAAGAACAATAACTTGGGCCACTCCTAAGCCGCCAACATATTTTTATCAATCTGAAGTTTTGTTTATATTGGATAAATCATGACTTAGGTGTATTAATCATTATGTTAAACAAAAATATGTGAAATAAAATTAGGTTTAAAATATTACATTATTTAATTTATGTTTATTAAATATTATGCGAAATAAAAATTTGGGTAAACACATTATGCGATGTGAAGTTATAATATGACAAATTATATTATGATAATAAATAGAGAACCCCTGAAGGTTAAGTCGGTACCAAAGTAAAGCCGGGGATAATGTAACAGTATTGGGGACAGATCAACATGATCGTAACTAATGTCCGGTTGTTCGCAGACGATTGATAGACCTTAATGGGCCAAAATTGTTTTTTTTTTGTGTATGTAATTGGTCAGCATTGATGTCAGATTTTCAAGCTGCTTTAAAGCTTCTGAGATAACTTGACGACTGCCATACAATGATGCCTTACTTTGTTGTACTAAGGGTACTTACCTTTCGAGAGGTACGTTAAAAAAGTTTTAATGGCACTTGTGGTCCATCTAAGCGCGGACCACGCCAATGATTGCTTAACTTGCAAAAGCGCTAGTGACGCGTACTCCTTCTGGGCCACCGAACTCCTCATGATGAGTCACTTAAAACAACGATCAGGAGTGCTATTTTTCGTTTAGGGACTCAGCGAAACACAAAACGTGTAGTTTTCCAACTCACCACTCGCGTTCCGACGCATTGCATCGTATTTTTGAAACCTTCGTGTCAGCGATATAATATTGTGGTACGCAAAAAATATCATATATTTGTCAATGGTTATCCGAACATTTTCAACAAAAATAATAAAAGCAGCGTGATTCGGAACTGATTCTTCATGGAACGTTTCTTTGACATTTATTCGCTACAAATGTCAAAATTACGAGTGGTCCAGACCACTCGTTGCAAATCCTTCGCATACGATCAATTCAAAAATGCGCCCGTTTGGAAACACTCGCGTAAACCATTCGTAATGTGAGCCCCTGAATGAAAAATAGCATTCCAGGTAAATAGTAAAGTGTGTGATTTTAAACAACGGAACTCTAGTCATGACTATTTCTAGTAGTTCTGTGGGAACAGAGCTTCTTATAATGCAATAACCGACACTTTGCTCTTTTCCCTGGCTTAGCAAAACCATTTCAGTATATAACGGTATAGAAAATTTCCACCTATTCCCCCCTTCTGGAATTTTTTGCAACATCATATGTAGAATGAAGAACTAAGTATGCCTTTCAAATTTAATTCAAATCCGTCAATAAATTACGCTACAGCTACAACATTTGTGCCAATTTTCGTCAAAATCGGTTGAAAAATGCGACCTGTAGGCGAGAACAGACAGACGGACAAAAAAAGCATTTTTGGCCAATCTGGAAACTGAAACGCTTCGCTCGGTTGGTCAATATGTCCATGTGTTTATTATCTTTTACACGACTGCCTCAAAAAAGAGTGTAAGTAATGTTTTCAGAAATAATATTTGTATGTAAGATTTTTTATTCCGCCATAACTTCGAAACGCTTGAACAGATTCGGATGATAAGAAAACGCACCTGACCCTTGAAGGCACCGTATCGTTACAAAAGTGACGTCGGCGGTAACGTAACGGTATTGGGTGTCGATCAACTTGATCGGAACTAATGCCCGATCAATCGCGGACAATTGATAGACTTAAATGGGTAGGTTTTGTTTTTCCCAAAAGTAAACGGATTAGTGCAAACTTTGTTATTGTAATTCATGTGGGTTAGTGGCCACAACTGGTGTCAGATTTTCATGCAGCTGTTTAACTTTTGACTTCGTATATAGCTGGACGACTGCTATACGAGTACAATGATAATAGCCCGGACCAATGGCCTTAACGTGCCTTCCGAAGCAAGGAGGTGCTTAAGAAATTTTTATGCGATAGACCCATCCAAGTGAGGAAATGGACAAATAGAAAAAGTGAAAATTTTTGTCAACGGAACACTGTGCAAAGATATTATACCTACCATTTACAGCGTGTGATTGATTATATGCAAATCGTTTCTTGAGTTTATTGGGAGAGGCCTTTAGACCAGTAGTAACGCGTACTAAGTAATATACGCTGAAGAGAAGAAGAACAACACTTTATTACGTTCTTAGGCAGTTTATTTTAATGACGATCAGGTAAATTAAAATTATGGCTAACCTAAAAACTTTTTCAATATTTAACTTTTTATAAGATGCGGTCCTAACTTGGGATACAATATTCATATAATTGAAGTTACAGGTAGTGACGTCAAAATGGTAATTTAAATTCTAGGGCGCTGGCTGAGTCACCGTAATCTAGAAAGGAGGCACATAAAAAAGATTCGGAAACAGATTGCAAAGTAATTAAGTACCTTAAAGACCTTATTAAAGTAGATGCGGTCCGGTGGCCGAGCTACAAGATCGCACTTTAATACAGCTTTAAAATTTTCATTAATAATAACAGAGTTATGTTGTGCTCGTAGCCATCCCAACATCCAAACATCCATCCAAACATCTAAACATCCAAACACCAAAACATCAGACATCCAGACATCCAGACATCCAGACATCCAGACATCCAGACATCCAGACATCCAGACATCCAGACATCCAGACATCCAGACATCCAGACATCCAGACATCCAGACATCCAGACATCCAGACATCCAGACATCCAGACATCCAGACATCCAGACATCCAGACATCCAGACATCCAGACATCCAGACATCCAGACATCCAGACATCCAGACATCCAGACATCCAGACATCCAGACATCCAGACATCCAGACATCCAGACATCCAGACATCCAGACATCCAGACATACAGACATCCAGACATACAGACATCCAGACATCCAGACATACAGACATCCAGACTTCCAGACATCCAGTACTTTCCAATTTATACTAGTTTAAATAAATAAGTCAAATGCGCTCAGGGAAACGAATCCTATTAGATCCTAAAATACACCACTGCCACTAACTAACCTCCCTCTATTCGGATACTTTACATACAAAGAAATTCGTCCCGTGTTTTCGTGTATCATATATGGCTTCATTTCATTAAATTGCGTTACAATATTCAATAAAGCGTGAGCGAATCAGGAGTAAAATATTCGGTGTTGAAAACAATTTATAATATAACAGAGTGTTAACTTTTTGTATGGTATAGACAACGGAATTCAAATTACCCTGCTCTGTGTATAAAGGCATAAAATGTAATCGGAAAATGGTATGCGATTTTTTAACCGCAAAAAGAAGGAGGAGGTTATCATTTTTTGCATTTTTATATTACCTGCCAACTCTTTTTTAGGGTTCCGTAGCTAAAAAGGAACCCTTATAGTTTTGCCATATCTGTCTGTTCGCGGTTTTACTCAGAGATTATTAGTACTAGATAGCTGTAATTTGGCTGCTTTGCTGTTTTATTTTAGAGAACTAAGTTTTCTAAGTGTTTCTAGACATAAACAATAAATATAGGACCACTTATGGGGAATAAATTAAAGGGCTTATTGTAAAAATTACCATTATTTTTCTTATAATTTTAAGAAATTTTGAAAAAAAGGCGAAATTTTGATAACCCCCCCCCCCCCCCCCCCCCCTTGTTTCGGACTACTGTGGCTAAAATGTTGAAAAAAAAATACAGTCAATAGTTTTTACCTATAGATTTCAGGAAAACCTATTAGAAGTACGGATCTCTCTTCACGCGAGTTTAACTCGCGTTTTGACTTCTTTGATTTACATAATATACCTACGCGGAGCATACACCATAAGTGTGGTAAGTACGCTTTGTTTGCCTATTTAGATAGTAACATAAACAGAATTTTGCCGCCGGCACCGGTATTATTATTACCTGACTGCCAAGGAATGGTTATGTTTTTTGCGCGTATCTTGTAAATATGTTTATATGTATGTCTATCAATTTATTTATGACCAGCTGGATAGTTTTTAGACAATAAAGGTATCGTCAAATTTTTCTCGAAAACTCAAGTGTCCTTAGTTAGTTGTTTTAAAAAAAAAACAATTGTTTGATTTTGTTTTCAAAATTTTAAGTCGTTATTTATTTTTCTATGAAATCGATAGCAAAGGGGATCAAAATAAAAGGAGATTACAAAAATATATAAGTCATGTGTTTATATTTTTTTAGGAATACTAGTTTACAAAGATTTTGTCTTACGCATACTTACAGCGGTTTCTTATGAACTTTATGCACTCTGTAACATTGAATGTTTAGACCATAATGAGGATCACTTAAACTTCTTAAAAAAATTATGGAAATAGATCAATAGTACGTTTACCGAAAATAAAGAACCTTGTTTTTGCATTTTCCATGCTTTGAAATCGTGATAACACTTATTATATAGTTTTTTTTACTTTGCTGGTAAAAGATTGTAAGTCATCGAAGAATCTCGGGCGGAGTCCTATTTTCTTCAAATTTACTACTTTCAGACATTTGACATAAGACATAGGCAAGGAGATTACGAGATATTATTATTTAAAAATTATGAGGCGCCATAATATCCCAACATAAAAATGTTTATTTTCGCATATGTATATTTTTCTTGTTCTCGTAGTCATGGTAGGTATAAAATATAGCATGCAACTCTTAAATAAAATGGATTTTTATCGAGGGCCATGAATCGCTCGTGTCGCTCAGGATTCTAACACTTGTATCGCTACGCTCGAGATTCATCTATGGCCGTCGCTTAAAATCCGACCTTTATTCACTAATTAATAATATTATTTACTATTTCAACCAGTATTTTGTTTTTTGTAATATCACAAATCAATTCAAAGGTCACTAAATAATATTCTTGAGTAAATTTAATTAAATTGTAAATTAATCAGAATCTAAATAATACCACGCACATTTAGTCCGTGTGAGGCAATTATTTATGTAAAAGTTGCTTAATAATGTTGGAAGGTAACACAAAGTCAGTGGTATGAGGTACCGGTGCTGTGTACAAAGAGAGTATATAATATAATATTATATTATATAAACATTAGGTCATCTGATGACAAGTTTTTACTAGGTACTTTTCTCATGTCCAGCGCCGAACTTTTATAACACTACAATCGATGAGTACAATATTATTTGTTTTAAACAATGCTTGAAACTAATAGTGTTTCTAGAAAGCAAGAAAGAGAGATTTGTGAAAAGTTGCAAAATAAAGAATTCAGTTGCATAGGTATAACAATAAAAAAAATCCGACCATGCAAAATTTTCTAATTTAATAAATAAACTGATTATAGAGTACATAATTCAATATTTTTTGCAACCGACATATGAAACTTAGTTGTTTCTTTTAGTTTTTTGTATACTAAATACGGATCTGATTATGTTTTTTTCTAGGATGCCAGAATTGGAAGTATTGTTATAACAAATTTCCAAATTTTACCAATATTACCTCTTTTCAATTTTTTTAATAAATAAACTAGTGTGCATATAATTTACTTTTATATTCGTAAAATAAAATATCACTCTTCTTATTCAAAATAAAATTTTATTTATCCTTCTACCATTCTTATGTACACAGTTATATGAAATTCAAGTTGCCATAACATTTCCCATACTCTGAGTACCGTGCGCATTGTATGGCAATATACCAGCCCATACAAAAACGCGAATAACTCAAACTCGTAAAAGAATTGAGCTGTGATTTAAATAACTTGTACAATGAAAGGCTTGCACTATAATAAACGTGAATTGAAAAGTTCAAAAAAATTTAATTGAATATATAATATATTATTTTTAATTTGCGGCATTTACCAAAATTTAATTTTTGACATGAGATATTTTATAACCTAGACGTCTTAATTTTTTTTAATAACCGTATTTATGTTTTTTTTGTACTGAATTCTATAAGTATAACAAAGTCGATGTTTCCAAATATTCAAAAAAAAACATTATAAGCAAACAACTACTCCTTCCTCTTTCAACTTTGATCTTTTATTTAATAGCTTTAATTCTAGTTTATGAAATAGATAAAGTAGTATATGACACTGCACATAACTCGGTATTATCACACTCGTGTGATACTATATATGTTTTAAAAATCTCGCCAGGCGGCTTGATTTTTAAAACCCACACTCGTGTGTAATACCCCTCATTATGTGACAGTGTCATAAACTACTATTTAAAAAAAATAAGTATTATTATACATACTATACCCACATTGCGGAAAGCCGCAATAAAGAATAGTTAAGAGGTATGGGAAATCAAAAATCCAGGAGAAAAGGCAAGAGCTTAGGGGTTTCATAAAGGATCTCTCGGACCTTTTCGTCTCCATTTCGATTTAAAAAAGCAGTCAAATTTCGGCAACGAAGAATGACAAGGTTTTGCATAAGTTGTAATAATATCGAGATGAAACGACGCCTCGCTGGCGTATCTTAGGCGATAAAAAAGTTATCGCGGCAGCCGGCGAATTTAACCACCGTGTTAATGAAACACCTTGGCCTGAATCAATATGGACGAAGATTTTATCGCTAACTCCCCACGAAGTTCATTTCGTGACGCCTCGCCAAACTTGCCGGCAATAAGCCGGATTTTCAACTCCGTCGGAGTATAACAACCGATTAAAGATAAGATATTGGTACGGACGAATAAAATAAACAATGCACAGAAATATATACAATAAATATACACATAAAAATAGTGAAAAACGAGCTTTCTTACCGCGGAAATTACATCGTGCAGCTGCCGTCGGAGTTTGGAGTTTACGCGGCGCGAACTTAAAAATTGAAACTTTTTAAAGTAAAAAAAAAAAGATCAAAAGCAATCAAACTTTCACTGAATTTAATTTTAATTTTTAAAATACCAATTAAATATTACTTTTAAAATGTACTTTCAGTTTAGTGACTTTATTTATCTGAACTTGAAAGGGTGGGCGGTTCGGGCGGCAAAGACGGCCATCGCGCGCTTACCCTCCCTGCGATTGAGGGTTGGAGCCGGAGTGAGGGCTTTTATATACAGGGAACTCTGTGCGTCGGGCACCTGCGCATTGCACGCTTACCTTTGGCATTCGTTCTTCATAGTTTATGTTGTGTCTAGCACAAGCCGGCCGGCGGCGCAGTCCGGAAACATAACATGTCTTTACATTTCACATTTTATGTCATATGATGTAATTATTGAAAAAAATAATTTAGTAGCTTTTCAGTAGATGATGATTGAAGGTGAAACGACACCTAAATTCAAACTTAGTAAAAGTAACAGGCTAGTTTCGGAGTTGCGCGAAAAGCGATAGAGGTTTGTTGTTTTTGTTTCACTGCGCGGTTGCCACTAGAAATCAAAATATATTTTAGTGTCAAGCAATGTATGCACTAAGCGCACTACTGGTGTCCAGAGCAAGAAAAGTAGGTAACTCGTCAAGATGTAAGTTGTGAGTCGCGTGAGATTTCCATCGAGCCATATTTGTAAACCCTTATTCCATGCGCTTTTAGATGTATCTCTTTTCATCTTTTAATAGTCTACATTTATCCAAAGATTGGCTGCAAGATATTGCTTTAGTAATAAGCCCGCCTTTGTATCTACTTTATATTACATTTACTTTTGATTATTTATACTCAGCTGGTGCAATAAAGAAGTTTTATCTTATCTTATCTCCTCTTTGTCTTTAAGGTGACAAGGGTTCACAATTTGCAAAATTGTGCGTGTTTTTGAAAAATCACCGTTATTAAACTACTACAGTTTATTCCTCAAAACATTTACATAAAAATCTTAAGGATTTTCTACAGACACCCACAATAGCCAAAACACGATTGAGCATTTTTATATATACATAATTTTCATATAAAAAGTAATTGTATAAAAAAGTAATATGTATTATAAAGACAAATTTTGGCAAATTAGAGGTATGATTGTGTTTTTTTTCTATCGAGCCAAAAATTCTCAATCGTGTTTTGGCTATTGTGGGTGTCTGTAGAAAATCCTAAAGATTTTATGTAGTTTTTTTGTGGAATAAACTGTAGTAGTTTAATAACAGTGATTTTTCATATACACGCACAGTATTGCAAATTTTGAACCCACGTCGCCTTAATTTCGAATATGATTTTCGAAGACAAAAAAAAATATTTTTTTCGTAAAAGCTTTTATTGTGTAATAGGTACCAATACGAGTAGGTACCCGTGTGGTTCCGGGTTAGAATAGGACCACTCTATCTCTTCCTGTAGATGTCGTAAGAGGCGACTAAAGGACTAAGCACAAACATCTCGTGCTACCAAGGAGGGTTAACGTTGGGCGGCGGCCGGTTGTAAAACTTTTCGCACAAATTCATTCCCAAAGAGTGTTGACGTCAGGCAGGCGGCCGGTTGTAAAACTATAGCTAAATCATTGAAAGTGTTCCGGCTATTTCTTCTCTATTTTACAAGGGCTTTGGCATCCTTGGGTGACCATTGACATGCATATTATATTTGGAGAAGAAAAAGCGGGAAAGCGCACCCCGGGCTCCGAAGCAGCACAGCTGAGGATGCAACTGGGAATGCGCTTAGACAAAGAAGAGGTACCTAGACACAGACCTAGGTACTAATCAAAACAAATACAATACGTCCAAACACGGTGACGTTGCGTCAATTTATTCAGTACAATCGAATAATAGAAAGTGGGTCTAATTTAGCTTGCAAGATTTGATTACGGATCAGACAACGGGACAGGTGAAACTAAATATAAGCTTATAAAATATATACCAGATTGCTGCGATTAGAGCGAGATATAAGTAAAACAAAGTGGGTACTGTGTAAAATGTTCCAACTACTAGGGACTACTAGACATAATACATGGCGCCGTTGACTTTTTAAAAACATCAGCATGTACCACCAGTATCTTTATTTAATATACTTTTGCTACGAGAGTTTATGTTAAACAGCAACTGCCTACTTGCTTGTAATATATAAATATCTACGAGTATTTATAGCCGATAAAAAGAAAACTGTAATAAACGACGAAGGGCAGCTTTTATGTACTTTTTACTATGACTTTAAAGCTTGCATAAGTTTTAATGACTACAACGTTTGAATTCAAATTTGGGATTATTGCATAAGGACGATGATATTTTAAGGTACCATCATACGGTATGATGATCTTTTCAGTATCATAGACTGAAATTGCCTTTAAATAGTTAATTAATTATGTGGAATTAATTTTTATTATTCAAGTAGAAAAAAAGTTGCTTTAGATAGAGATTGGTGGAAGAAGGAAGGGGAGACCTTTGGCCAGCACTAGGTGGGACACATAATCACATTTGTTAAAAGTATATTTTTTTCTTTCAAACAATAAAGTTTGATAAATAAATAAAATAACATAAATTATCAGGCTAGAAAAAAAAATTAGTACAATAAAGTTTTTAAATAAATAATAAAAGCCAGTCAAGTGCGAGTTACTGTCAGACACGCGCGCTGTTCCGTTTTATTTCCTAATAAGGTATCACCATAAGGCTCCTGTCTAACGCTAGCGGCGAGGTGAGGGACGATCCACTAGGTCTAGGTCCCCGCACGCTTCTACATATTGCGGAATGACGCGGAAAGTAGACTTGATCCGTTTTTAATTGTTTAAAAATGAAAGGGATTAAAATAAATGCTTGCAAGACCTGCGAAATTTAAGGTGAACACCAAGCAAAAGTGGCGCCCTCGTTTGAAATAAATTGTTAACTCGTTAATATGGTGAAAATTTCCAACATTTGTCATATTTCGAAATGTTAAGAATCTCCTTACCCTAGACTTTTCCATACAAACGTAGTCTACTTTTTATTTCGAAATTACATGTCAGATTTCGGCCGAAACCGAAATCTGACATTTCGTTTTAAAATAAAACGTAGACTACGTTTGTATGGAAAACTCTGATTCTGTCTTATGTAAGGGGACTCTTAAGAACTAAATAGCCCTTTAAATTATTTTATGAACTGCCGTTGAAACTATTATTAGTGATTCGTCTAGCTCTAAACCCCGATTTCACTCAAAAGGCATGAAAAAATTACCACTTTGTCGTGAATGTTATTAACCGTGGGTATAGTCCTCGTGAATGGCATCTTCTCGAGCAGGTTGGTCCAAGGCACTAGTACTGCGATCAGCGATGGGCATCTTTTTTGTTCCACAAATCTGTTTTCAAAGTTTAGAGCAAATCCGGTTCCTGCACTACCCCACGAAGGATTTTAAGGATTAGTACCACCAGTAGTTTAAGGTTTTTACACAGAACGAGTGCCGTCTGACCTCTGCAAACCAAAGGGTGGGCCAGAATTAATCCTAGGATAGGTTTTAAAACAAACGCTAGGTAACGTTCGGTACCCACTGCTTTGCGTGCTTTCCTAAGCACGCAATTCTTCTCGGATACTCAGGTGATTCAAGCCAACACATCCTAACCAGACTGGAAACAACTTTTCGCAAAGTATTTTTGACAGTGGGATTTGAACCCACGGCCTCTGGATCATAAGGTAACCACCTTGATCACTGGACCACGGACGATATAGTATATCACATAAAGTCTTTGCACAAAGAACACTGTTGCCCGTTTTCTGTTTACCTTTAACTCCCTTTAGTGGGAGTGGGAGTGGGAGAGACAAAAGATGGTGACATATCGCATCCTACTGTGCAGATACCACAGGGCCAGTCACAGCGACAGTAGAATTAAGGGTAGTCCAAACAAAAGTTCATTTAAATTAAGTATAGTAGGTACGTACATACATTTTTAATAAATATCGAATTATTTTATTAAAAGTAACATGTAAAGTAGTAAAAACAGTAAAAGTAAATCCATAATGAATTAAAACGGTTGACTTAAGGAAAAGGCCGACCAGGTTTCGATCGATCAAAACGATCATCTCAGGGTGTCAGGAATGGCGACCCAACGATGTCACTGTCCGCTCAGCACCCAGCTTTTCCGACTTTATTACATGAGTCTACTGTTTTAAATGAATTAATTAATTATCAAAGTTAATTCCATTTTGCGAGACTGCTACCAAAGTAACACGTCATAGTTAAATTTACTGACGTCACATGTTGTGCTTGCTCAAAGCGTTATTATACGTCATTTCCAATGTTCTTTACATCTCCGTTCCAAAACGCTGAACAGTGATAAACTCGGAATAAATTGCCTATTGTATTGGAAATTAGGAGCAAACAGAAACAGCTTGGGTGAGGTTTCATACAAATACAAGTACGTCATCACGTGCTTACCCCTAACGGGGTAGACCCAAAGGACTGCCTCCGTGGTCCAGTGGTCAAGGCGTTTGCCTTGTGATCTGGAGGTTGAGGGTTTAAATCCCACTGGGAGCATACTTTGTAAAAAGTCATTTCCAGTCTGGTTAGGATATTGCAGGCAGGAATCACCTGATTATTCGAAAAAAAAGATGATTCCATGCTTCGGAAGGAACGCAATGCTGTGGGTCCAGAACGCCATCTAGTGTTTATTTGAACCCATCTGTTGCGATTGCGATTGGGTTGCGAAGGTCAGACGGCAGTCGCTCTGTGTAAAAACCAGTAACCTCGTTAAATCACCTAGGTAGCGGACCCCGGGCTCTTAAAGCGTTGCCACTGAGGATCCAAACGGGAATACGCTTGGATGATGATGACTATATCACCAACCTTCTTGTCCAGAGCGTGATGATTATGGATAATCTTTACTTTATTGGAAGAGGCCTGACAAGAGAAAGTACATACAGCCTACTAATCCTTAAAATCCTTCGTTGGGTAGTGCAGAACCCGGATTTGCTCCAAACTTTGAATTTGTGTGTGCCTAACGGATTTGTGAAACGAAGAAGATGCCCATCGCTGATCGCAGTACCAGTGGCTTGGACCTATCTGCTCGAGTCATTTTTTCATGCCCTTTGAGTGAACTCGCAAAGGTAGCATTACATACTCGTATCATTAGATATGTAGATTCGTTTTTAGTGAGTAGTAATTTGTCCATTATGTTTCGTGTATTATGTTATATTTTATAATAAATAAATAATAATAAAATGTTTTTATTACGTTAACAGAGGTGATCTTACGTATATAGGTGTTGAAGTCTTCTTTTAGGCAATCAAAGATGCCTGTGCCAGGAGGCTTCGCTCTTCTTTATCTACTGTTACTTAAGATCTTTGTTACAATTTGTGTGTGTGTGTGTGTGTGTGTGTGTGTGTGTGTGTGTGTGTATGTGTGTGTGTGTGATTTTGTGTATATCGTTCAATAAAAAAATATCCTATACTAGTTTTCCAAAACCAACATTTGCGAATTTTTTTAACTAAGTAGGTTGAGAATGCATAGTTACTATTTGTTAATTTTAGTAATTGCTATAAGAATAACCTTGAAATTGACAGAAAAATCAAACACCTTTAGTTCGGTTCGGAGATAGGCGGTTGAAGCCACGGAGGCCGGCAAGCTTCATCGGCGCGTGTTTCACGCGATCCCGACATAAACGTAGGAACAACACCTTAACGATCTTCAAGTTAGGTATAAAATCCACCTAGTGAACGAGAAATGGAAGAAAATATGTTTTAAACCGACTTGAAAAAAGGAGGTTATGTAGAATGGAATAGAAGAATAGAATAATCTTTATTTCAATTAAAACACAACCTATTACAACAGCTAATGAAAACCACATAAAACACAGATTTTTTTATAAATAGAGGTACAAAAAAAGTATGAAAGTCGTGTTTGAGTCGCTGCAATTCAAAAAGGTCATAAGCTCCGCGTAAACCTTTACTCACGAATGTAAGTAAAGCAGGTTTTCCTATGATGACCTAAATGTCTTTGACCAGTGGATTATGTACGTAATCACGTTCGAGGTTGCATCTTAGCTATGCTGCTCTGAGACCGGGGTCCGTTTATCGATATATTTTCATTAAATATGATATTAATGTCTATTGTCACCCAATGACAAAAAGCCAGAGTCATTGAAAGCAAAAATACCAACTTATACGTATAATTAATGCTGAAAACTACAACTTAGCACTTCCAACTCAATCCACGGCACGTCATGTTTTCAAAGTTCATTATTCTCTCATAAGAGTATATATAAGTATCAGACTGCGCCAGAATTTACTTGGATTACCTACGCTTTCCCTCAAGCTGCTTTTCGTCAAAACCTGGTTTCAAGGGAGTAGCATAAATAATGTGTGAGCTCAATCCCTTCGGTGGTAATTGGCTACTTTCTTTGGTTTTATAACGCAAAGCGCTCTGGCAGCTCTCTTATTTTTTTCCTTTTGGAAAACAGAACAATAATTTTCAGTAAATATGAGAATCTTTCTTAGAATTTACTTCTTGTTCAAGATAATCACGATTCGACGCTTGTAGGTATTTCTCGCTATCAGGACTTTGTCATTTTCTCAACGAGAGACAAATATTTACTGGCATATGCATAAACAATCTGCTCTCTCAAATCAGCCATACCTATAGTGAGAAAGCTGCCAATTTAAGGATTTTTAATTATTTAGACAAAAATCCGCGCGCAAAAATTTGCAGCATTTTACCTGATAACTGATGCAGTGCAGATTTTTATGAATTCATAATAATCTTGACACTAAACAGTTACGTACTTTTCTAGAATAGTATTTTATGACTTTTCCCGTTTAGGTGTCGAAAATATACCTACATTATTACTATGCGCGAAGCGGCCCCTCAGAGTGGTAAATTCAGTTATACGAATCGTTTGTCCAGAGTAATAAGAATGAAATTAGCTTACAATGGATGTCTAGGTATCTAAACGAAAAGGTGCTGAGTTCTGACGTGAGCTAAATTAAACTATATTGCTAACCACATTGAGTAGATATTTCTTTGAATTTCTTTGCTGAGTGAGACTAATGTACGTGAGTACTGGTTCTTATTCTGTGGTTCAACAACTATAAAATCAATTTTTGACCATAACCCTAAATTAAAGTCGAGATTCGAAGAGGTAATAGCCCCTTTGACCTAAACTATAGATAGACAGTCCATAATGAATTCTTGAATAAATAGTAAGATTAGCGAAAAAAAAATCGTATCGTATAAATATCGTATATTCTGAACAGACGCTCCTTAAATAGATTCAATAGAAAGGTCAGGCATATTTTCTTATTGAATTATTGGAATATAAGTGGTATACTTAAGTACGATGTAAAGTATTTGATAATCCAATGATGATTGGATGATTGGGTAAGTATGTATACATATGGATTGTTCAATTATGGGTATAAGATAAATTTTCCCCTAATTGTACCTATTCATTTTCATAGGTATGATATTTCGATGATATAGTATCCAAGTTGTGCAATAGTTAAACTAAATTTTATACTAAGTACCTCTTAAAATATTTATATTCAATGTTATTCACGTGTCGTCATAAAACATATAATTTATTTTGTATAAAAATTTAGCGTAGCGCATAAAAAAAAACTAATCATAATACCCCAGCGACAACGTCATAATACGAGTACATCAACATGACAAGAGCGTATAGGAAAAATATACTTAAGGGTGCAGCACGGCAAACCGAGCGGCAACTGAAATTAGCATCTTTTTATGTAGTAAACAAGGTCTATATTTCTTTAAAAGTGAGCACTACGTCGCGTTGCGTCTCGGTGTGAGCTGACTCTAATAAACGAAACGATACGATAATGTTGTTCTGTGATTGTTTTTATATACTTAAAAATATATAGTTAGTTTTAGTAAATTTAGAGAATCGCTTGTGATGAAACGGCTTTCGCTCTTTCAGCCCTGGTTTCTCCAAAAATTGTACAAATGGTAGAAATCCACACATTTATGTAAAAAATCTAGATGGTTTAAAAAGAGATTAGGTTAATATTAAACAGAAAATAAAAAGTACGTATCAATTCGTCAACATTGCACATATTTTGTACCTCTAATTTTGTACTCACCTCCGAATCTTCAGGTATGCCGTGTCTCCTTCTCAAACTGGAATCCGAGTACTTCGTTGGCAGCACGGGGTCCTCTCCAGAGACTGCGCGTTGGTACGACAACCTTAAAACGACAAACAAAACAAAATATATATCTATCAATAATCAGATGATGACAAAACATAACTTATAAATTAGGAGCATTATTAAAAACATAACTAATAAAAGCAACATTATTGATTTAAGGGTATTATTCTGTCGAATAATACATGAGAGACAAGTTAGTTATAAATTATTCTCAAGTCTTCGCTTCCTATGTCCCGCTGTCGGGGCAAACGGCAGATACAACACGTCGCCAATCAGATCTGTCAACCGCTGCGTTCTTGATCTCACTCCAGGACAATCCAAGCTGCTTAGCTTCTGAGTTAACGGTGCGGCGCCAAGTTTGTTTAGGGCGACCACGCTTACGCCTGCCCTGTGGATTTCAATCAAAGGCTCTACGGGGAATATGATCGTGAGGGCGACGCAACGTATGACCGATCCAGCTCCACGATTTGAACGTCAATTGGATCTTACCTGCATAGATTCTACAAGTCCTCGTTCGAGATAACTGTGTCCGTCATGTTCAAGTAAAACCATGTTAAATATACTGATATTTATTTTCTGCCCAAAATAATTTAAGATTATAATGTATTTAATTTTATATTTATTTGAATTTTAATTTCAATTTAGTCGAATTATTGCGAGATCACTTTATTTTTTACAAGCTTTTATTTAGTATCACCTGTCCCGTTGTCTGTGTGTCCGTAGTCAAATCTTGCAAGCTAAATTAGAGCCACGGTACTTTCTGATAATCGATGTAGCTGAAACTTTACATACTTATCGGCCAAGGCATCTCTGTGATACAACAAATTAACCGAGTTTAATAATTGATTGTCTTGAAGATAACTTTAAACTTTTTAGTTATTTTTTTAGATAAAAGTTTGTTTTTATAATGAATGTTGTTTATCGTTTTACCTATTAGTGACAGTGACATCGCAATACCCGATCAAGGTACAGTTTTAAATTTCCATAATTTATTGTAAATGTATCTACGTGATAGAGGTTAATAAATAAATAACAAGTTAGTTGAAGTACCTCCGTCCCTTGGAGTCTGTCTCCCCTCCGTAGTGGTTCTCAGGAATGCTGGACAGGTCCTGGTAGGAGCGGCATATAGGCGCGTCTTTGTCGTCGGGGATGACCCTCTTGAGGTAATTTGTCATAGTGTCGCTGGCCAGCCATGTCACTCTGAAATGAAAAAAATTGTATACTTACAAATGTCATGATTGGGTCAAAAATAAATTATTTGATACTGTCATGAAAATAAAACGTCATAAAATAGTGTCACTTGTCATTACATTGATCATACCCTTTTTCAACATGATTTTAGATTTTTTAATGCAGAAAAACTGATATTAAGAGCGCTATTTGACTCCAAATATCTATGACGTTACGGTTTTGTATTTCATACAATTAATATATAAGTCAATGTACAGATCCCATAGAAAATGTTTGTTGTGATATGGGTACATCTGACGTTATTTTCAATGTCACTAATGATATAATTCTAAACTTATAATTATGACATGACAGTGTATTCTTAGTCCATTGTAAGATAACGCATTTGGAGAAAATGCTGCAGTGCAGTTTGTTGCCGCTTCTTCTGCACTTGCGCTTAGGAAGCGGCACTAAACTCAGCTGTAAATAAATGATCTGACGTCAACAACTTTAATGAAATCGGAGGAAAAAATTTAAAATTATCTAGTGATATAAACATGCAAAGGTAAATAAATGATTTTTGTTTGACTTGACTTTGAATGAAGGGAAAAGTCAGTGTTGTAGTCACTGACTTCTCCCTCCATTCAAAGTTTAATGGGTTAATGGTATCTAACGCATAACCAAATAGTACTATATATATGCGCATAACCCTCTATAGGCGACTTAGGTACACCAAGAGTAACATTTTTTGTTCTATGCTATATTTTTTGTTATATGTTCGATCATTAGATGCACAGTTCCTTGCAAAATCAAACAAAATATTGTCCCCGTGTCAATACTAACATAAGTACCTTAAGTAACTGAGATAAGCGTGGAAATAAATTTAACAGAAAATCAATAATTAATCCAAAAAAAATCACCACAAAATCATAAAAGTTTTTACATGAAAAATCGAACTTTGTTAGTACTTATAACTCTGCTTTTACTAAAGAAATACTCATTCGGTTTCTTTCCTTGCTCCATACTTGCTCACGAGACTGAATGAAGCGAGTGAATAGCGACGAGCGAGCGACGGATGCATTTAATTTTTAGAAAAACCGGAGAAATTATGGCTCTCCGGGAGGTCGGGAGGTTAACCATTATTACCGGAGTCTCCCGGGCAATCCGGGAAGGTTGGGAACCCTACTCACGTGCCAGCGCACGCAGCGGCGCCTATGAAACATGAACAACCAACCAACTTGAACTAAAAAATGTAAAATCTTGCAAAATATTACGTTCATATAGAACAAAATTTGTTAGTCTTGATGTACTTAATTCTAAGTTCCAGAGTGGGGGCTTGTGACGTCACCGATGTGTAAAATCGTACGAAAGCGTGACGTTATGCGAAATTTAAATGCGCTGTATCTTCTTCATTTATTGTTTCTCAGAGAAAAGAAAAAATACGTGTACAATATTTTTTAATAATCTAACCGATGAGCCAAAAATAATTTTTCAGTCATCATCGGACTGAGTACCGCATTCAAGTATATCTAGCACACATTAAACTCGTTATAAGAATCATTTTCACGCTTTGCGACTCGCTTAAATATAATAGGTACATCTCATAAGTCTATTGACGAAACAAGAAACAAACTAATAAGTAAGAAAGATTAGAAGTACGCGTAGTTTCCTGCCCAGGTGCGGCTAATATCTATTTTAGGATAAACTTTGTTTGGAGGAAAACCACGTAGGTATCCTTGCCACGTATAGCTCCTACGTGGTGAGGATTTACTTCAAGTCCTGTTGATATAATACTATAAGTAAATTCTTACTGAGAGGTCTCTGGTTTTCATTCTGCTCGACCTGTACAGTAGGTATTGTATGTACTCGTTCGCAAGCTTTACATATTATATTGCGATAACATTGTATAATGCATAATATATTTGTAAACTGATAAAGCCCTTCTGGCGCGTAGGCGACCAATACTGTGAAAATGAGTTTCATTCGGCGTTTCTACTCAACAGTGGTCATTGCGAAACGCTAGTACCAGTAGCTCTTTTTAATTTAAAATAATAATTAATAATTTAAATAAAAATAAACATTACACCTAATGTAGGTACACTAAAATTATTGATGTGTAAAAAAGGCCTGCAAAGGCCTTATTACTAAATAAATATTTGATACTTAATTCTTGTGTAACGGACTCTAAAATTGAATAGGTATCATATATAAAAATTAAGATGAAACTTGGAAAAGAAAAGTGGTACTGTTTGATTTTACATTTCGTATAAGTAAATTGCCGTGTGGTTCCCGGCAGAGTAGATTAGGACCACTCCAAGTCTTCCTGCGGATGTGGTAGGAGGCGACTTAGGAAACACAAGCTAAACAAAGCTTATAAACATCAATGAGACCTCTCCAACGACTCTGGCCAGCGTGGAGAGTGTAGGCCAAATCCTCTGACTGCTCTGGCTAGTATATGGCTCTGGCAGTACGGAGAGGGTGGGAGAGGGTCGTGCTGCAATTCTTGTATCAGTAATTGACAAATGATGACTAGTGACGTCTTTATATAAATCAATTATAGTACTAAGTTTCCTACCCACGAGTTTGATATAATTTATGGAAACAAAACAAATTATTTAAAATAGGGAATAAAATCTAACATACACATACGTACATAATATCACGCCTGTTTCCCACAGGGGTAGGGTAAAATCTAAATGGAAATAAACTATATTATTGATAATTACCCTCAGTAATACCTACTGCAAAAAATCAAAATTTTTTTTATTTTTAAATACAGCCAGCTATTTATGTAGCAAATTTTATTCAAACTCAAGCTAATTACGTTCAGCCGTTTAGACGTGAGAGCGAAACAAACATCGATACATACATATATCTATATAGATAACAGATATAAATACATTATCACGTATTTATCTCTAATGGAGCAGACAGAACATGTTGAGTCCTGCGGCTCTAAGCAGACAGAGCCCAGGTCGCTAGAACCAAAGGCCACTTTTATAGAAACTTTAGGATGATCGATTTCGCATTTATAATTTAAGGAGGATTATTCAAAGACTCAAATCTTATATTTTAGATATTCTGGTACAAAACAAATATGTTTATTGAAATAGACAGCCATGACAATAATCAGATTAGGGAAATAAATTTATTTTAGCTCGGGGCGAACCCGCGATTTTGCGAGTGAATGCGTTTAATACTTACGTGAAAATACAAAAGCGGATGATGGAACAAACGTTGCAGAAATTATTATTTTGTGTCGGAAATATCACGAATAAGTACATACATACTATTATGCATTTTTTTTTCAAAGACCAGGCCGTCTACTCGACTTCCAGTCGTTCTCCACTTGCTCACTCATCACCCTCTTCATGCATGCTCGGCTACTTTCTCCCTTTCCATTTTTAAGAATGACTGCAATCTGGTCGGAGTGGAGGTCAATCCCGATCCACACTTCTACTAACATTTTCTTAGTAGACCCTTTTAGTAAATCTCCTTTCATACATCCTTTTTACATTCACAAGCTATCTCAACATTCCTTTTTCAATGTTACAAATAATAATCGATTTTTCAGAAATAGTACTATACAAAGTGGAAAAGACATACTTTTGCGTAATAAAAAGAACTACGGGCTATACTAGATCACTATAGAGAAAAGGTATTAGAGAACGTGAGAAAATAAGGCAAATATATCATATCATATAAAATAGAAGAGGGAAAATGTTCGCTCATCTACTACGACACGATGCTTTAAAAGATAGAAGGAAAAAGAGGAGTAAGAAACCCCAGAAGAAGATTAGATAGAAGATTTTGATGAAATAAAAGAAAAAATAAATGTAAAAACGGAATAAGGAGATTAAAGCCGTACCTGAATTTTCCGGGGTCCAGTGCTGCCCCCATTTAAAATAAATCATTTCAAAGAAAACGGAGACATCATTTAAAATTTTGCTACTACCAAGCCCTAGATAACCCTTCAAAGTATTTTATGAACTACTGTTTACAGTTTAAAGTGAGAACGTTAAGCTTTACTACGCACATTTGCGTTGGACATTTGGTAATGTCAGAGTAAAACACGATTTGTTACCACCCCATTCCTCTCCCCCGGGTGTCGTAAGATGCGACCAAGGTACATAGGTATAGAGAACGGGTAGCAGCGGTTCGGTAATATCACAGAATAAATAATACTAACAGAGTACTATCCTATTCTGTGGTAATATTAGCAGCGGGCACTGTGCTAAGGCTATATACGCGGCGCGGTTTAATGCAATCACCAATGTCTACTGGGCCTGTGTCGACGAGCACGGTTTCTACCCGGTACGGTGCCTACGGAGCCAGTTATGTATGGAGATATACAGATCTGTACAGTCTGTACATGAAGCCGGCGCGAGTTGAGCCGGCGTGGCGCCGTGTCGTGTAGCAACCGTGCTCGTGGTCGCAAGCCCTAAGACCAACCTTAAGGCTCTTTCCTACACTCAACCCCTGTGGCTATTATAAGCCACTCATGCGCGGCGCACAGAAGAGCCGACCTCAGCAAAAGCCGATGGCACGAGCAGCTCGGCAAAACCCGTTGGTTGTAGGCGCCTTTAGGCAACTTGTAAATCTGAGACCCTTGATATAGGCTTATATTTCTCTAAGCATCACTTAGTAAGGGGGAGACCCTTTTTTATCGCACCAAATTCCCTGTTAAAAGCTATTTCAAAGAAATCCTGATATTTCATGAGTTAAATGAATGTTTCGCTTATGTTCTAACCTTCATAAAGTTTCATTATTTAAAGGCTGCCTTGTTATTAAATCCGGCGCGGTTAGAGCAGGGACGAAGATATTTGATGCAAAACGCGCAAGTTGCTAATCGTGAACTGACCAGATGCAAAATGAAGCAGATAGCAAAACGATGAAACAAAAATATACAAGTGGAAGGGACATACCCGTAATAAATCGAACCACGTGCTGTAGTAGATCATTATAGTATAATGAAATTAAAATAACAGTCAAAAAACCAAAAAATAATTTGACATTCCCATACAAATTGCCCGAGCGGCTGCACACTTTTTTATGGAAATGCAAAATTTTTTTTTTCGACTAGTATTTTAATTTCATTATACTTTAATGATCTAGTGTAGCCCGTGGTTCGATTTTTTACGGGTATCTCCCTTCCACGTTGTATATGTTCACCGTTAAACAATGCCTTTTTCCAGGATCTCGGGGAGTAAGTTAAGTACGAGTACATATAATATAAATTATCTACCTATTACCTAACGAATATAAAATTATTGCTAATAATTATTTAAAAAAAACTTAGTCTGCTATTTCCAATTTTGACTTTTAGACTTATCAACTTGTTCTTTTTGCGTCACTTTCCATTTTGCCAGTGGCCCATTTAGCGCGGCAGCTAAAAATAGGATGGAGTGTGCTTACTCATTTACTTCACCTAAACCACTCCAGTCCGGAAGATAAGATTTGGGAGATCCCTTTTTGTAACGTAAGCAATCAGGGAGGATTTTTAACAACACTTTTTTGAAGACACATAATAAATCTAAAGTTTATCAAAATACATTTATTGAAATTATTTTAAGGTTTTTCCGACTCAAGAGAAGAAGAACATGACTAGATGAAAAAATGATAATTTCAAATAATAATATCCAAATATATAGCCTATGACACTCAAGTAAATTTATCAAAATCGGTTTAGCCGTTTAGTAGTTACTAGGGAACATAGAATCGGACATAAAAATCGTTGTTTTTTAGCAATTCTCATTACGAATTACATTTAAAACTATAAGTTGTAAGTATATATTTTTGTAATCCTTTAATACAATCCTTTAATTTGATACCCCACTCGATAGTTTTTTAAAAGAAAAGATTTTATACGCCGCGCAATTTGGCGTCAAAAATCCCCCATTTTGATTTCCAATAATTTTAATATAGCCTATGTCACTTTTAGTTAAGACGAAACTAACCATGTAAAATTTATTAAAATCGGTTTGACCGTTTAGTAGCTACGAGGGAACATAGAATTATAGGGACAAACAAACAGGTCTTTTTACCAGACTGCGGTCTGGTAAAAAGACCTGACGATGATATACATTAATGTTTAGTCCGTAATACAACGTTTTTCCCAAAAACATTTTTGCAACCGAAATAAATATCTTAACAGTAGCCTCCTTTATAAGAACGACAGACTGACTCATCATGATTACTAGGATTTTTTTTTAATTTTCTTATTAATTAATAAATTTATAATCAGTTGATTGCTAATTGATTTTCTAATTTAATGAATTCATAATTTACTAGTAGATACTTAGCCGCAAAGTACCTCTTAAATTATAAACTAATAAGTTATTACTGAGTTTAAAATTCTTATATCTAAAACCAATAAGCTGGAATATGAATTAGTAATGATAAAATTTTCCAAAACAAATCGTAGATAATCTGTTTCGTAGATAACTTATTACTGTTTATGAATAATAGTTTGAGCTATTTGATAAGGAATAGGCAAATTAGTATTTTTCCTCAACATATTTATCTGCCGATAGTGGTTTTAGGTCAAATGTATGTTATAGCTATTTTTCATATTTCGGTATATGTTCCTTGGGGAAAGTTGTTGAATATCATGGACTGAATCCAACATTAAAATAGTTAAGTATATTTTGTTAGACCATGTATACATATATGTGTAAATTTGAAGTGTCATCAATATTTGGAGTACCTATTCGCCCAGGAGGTCTTCCGCTTGCGCCGCTTGACGGCCGTGTCGAGGCCGGAACTCATCGAAATGGCCCGCGTGTTAAGCAGGCCTTGGGCCAAGTATGCGTCGTTGAGGCCTGTAAAAGTAGAACATTTCCTTTAAATATTTTTGAAAGATATTTCTTGGCATAATCATGAAAAATCTACCGTCTCAAAGTTTATTCTATAGTGAGTATCAGACTTATGAATTTGACAGATAAAAATAATGGAAAGTGTGCCTAAGGGCTGCCTGCCAGAGCGACTGCCTCCGTGGTCCAATGGTAAAGGCGTCTGCCTGTTATCCGGAGGTCGTGGGTTCAAATCCCACTGGAGAGCATTTTTTTTTTTTGCAACTGGGTTTGCAATTTATTAAAATCCAATTAATGGATTATTATTTTTTACTAACCACTAATTCAAAAATGTCATGTGTCTCGCTTCAAAAATGACGAAGATTCATACAATTTTTCAACCCCTATTTCACCCCTACAGGGATATAATTTTCAAAATATAATAAATGCATTAATATTTTCTACTAACTACTAAAATACATTAAAAATTTCATGTATCTAACTTTAAAAATTACGAAGTTTCATACAAACTGCCAACCCCTATTTCAACCCCTTAGGGATGAAATTTTCAAAAATTCTTTCTTAGCGGACGTCCTAGTGACAATCTACCTTCCTGCTAAATTTCATCTTCATTGGCTAAGTAGTTTTCAAGATTTCGTAATGAGTGAGTGAGTGATTTTCGCTTTTACTCTTTTGCTCTCACTTTTACTAACATTTGTTGAAAGGTTTTCGCAAAAAATAGGGTCATCAAACAGGAATCGAAATATTCATTAAAAAATAAACCTGTTTATTTCACTGTCTGTTTATTCTGTATATACAGTTTTTATTAGCACTTATATCGTGGGAAGTCGAAAACATGGCGTCGTAAATTTATTTATAGTTTCGTAAATGTCCTTGTATACCGTTCCTAATAAGGATATTTTTCATTTGTTCATTATATTTCGTTTAATAGTAATATTTAAAGGACAATACGTGTTGATAGCTTGTAGTAAGTACGTGTAGTTTAGCGCTACTTGTTTACAAGTTTCTTGAATGTTGTTTATAATTTTTTTTAATAATTTATATATAGGGTCAAATCACACAGATTGAGCTCGTCCCAAAGTAAGTTTTAAACTTTTATTATGGTATACTAACTCAACGATACTATATTTAATTATAAATAATAATAAAATACCAATAGTTGTCTAATCTCAACACATTTTTGAAGACCATCATTCAATAGTTTGGCATCAGTTCAGAACATCTCGTCATGGCAGGCGGTAATTTGATTTAAGGTAAAGAGATAAGCAAATGGCCTTGAAGTGTGAAATAAATTGTTAACTTGTAAATATGGTGATATATATATATACATATTTCCATATTGCTCTTCGTCATGCACTAGATAGCCCTTTAAATTATTTAATGAACCACCGTTGAAAGTATTTACATTAGTCCGTCTAGCTTTAAAACTTGCCTCCACCAAAAGTGGCCACGGCAAGTTTTAAAGCTAGACGGATCACCAATAATAGTTTCAACGGCAGTTCATAAAATAATTTAAAAGGATATCTAGTGCATGACGAAGAGCAATATGGAAATTATCACCATATTTACGAGTTAACAATTTATTTCACACTTCAAGGCCATTTGCTTACCTCTTCACCTTAATTCAATGAATCGAGTCCATGTCACAGAGACAATAGGTAAAATTGACAATGGCTAAATTTCTATTTCAACGCACCCTTGTTCGTAGGTCTTAGAGTTCACGTCTAAGTTTCCACTTCATCGTGCTTTGTTAGAGCTTAATGCCCCGACAGATCGGAGCCAAGAATACTGTAAGTGTTTTTGAAAAATCACTGTAAATAAACTACTACAGTTTATTTCATTGCATTTTTGGCTCGATAGAAAAAAAGATCACAAACATACCTCTAAATTTGCCTAAATTTACCTTTAAAAAGATATTACTACTTTATACGATCACTTTTTATCTGACAATTATACCAAAAAATGTATACTTAATCTAAATTATTAGTTAATTTCGCTACACAATTTTTTAAAAATATAATCAAATATAATAATAAATAAAACACAGCAAAATATCGTCGAGCTCGGGTCCGGGCCTTTGTTCGCTCTCGAACAACTTTTTTAGAATATTTATAATTTTTGTGTAGCGAAATTAACTAGTAATTTAGATTATAATTTTTTTGGTATATATTTTATATAAAAAGGTGATTGTATAAAGTAGTAATATCTTTTTTAATGGTAAATTTAGGCAAATTTAGAGGTATATTTGTGATTTTTTTCTATCGAGTCAAAATGCTCAATCGTGTTTTGGATATTGTAGGTATCTGCAAAAAAGCCTGAAAATTCCTATGTAAAATTTTTGAGAAATAAGCTGTAGTATTTTAATAACAGTGATTTTTCAAAAACGGGCACAGTATTGCAAAACCACCGCCAACAAAAACAGGACTAAAGTTATAGTTCATGGAGTAAAGTGCATCTACTTATCTATCTGTGTATGTCAAATGGTCCGCAAACTGTTAGTACCTATTCGCCAGCCAACAGCATAAGTATTTACTTTAGTAGTATTGACTACCTATAACAAAACCGTGTGATTAAGCCGTGTGGTTCCCAGCAGAGTAGAATAGGACCACTCTAAGTCTTTCCGTGGATGTCACTGAAGGCGACTTAGGAAACACAAGCGTAGCAAAGCTTATTAACATCTATGAGACCTCTCCAACCTGTCTGGCTAGCATGGAGAATGTAGGCCAAATCCTCTGGCTGCTCTGGCCAAGTAGTACAGTAGTGGCTCTGGTACTACAGAAAGGATCGTGCTCCTATAGTGGAGTATAAAAAATACCTAATGATGATGACGATATAACAAAACATTATGTTGATGATTTGTAATAGTACCTATAACGCTACTTTGCTATTTTAGTATCGATACTATCGATAGTTTTTGACTATTGATAGTTTATTATTGATGTTTAAAGACAGTGCTGGGCACAGCACTGTCTTTAAACAAAAGTTACCTAACCTTAACCGATTTACGATATCGATAGTATACTTATGTCATGGCAGGCGTTAAACCCCTAATTTTTACAATCCGACTTATGGAATAGTACCTATATAGATAAATGCGAAAAAATTAGGGAGATTTGGTTGAAGTTTCTCAACTACTTACGAGAAATACTTTGTGCCTTAATAAAACGAGAAGTAGGTAGATACTTGAAAGAGAGTGATTTTGACGACCTTTACAGCATACTTATTCGTCATTTTGAGTTACTGGCCTAGACACAGCAACATACTTATAATACTCCTTTCTCTTTGGCACTGGGGATTAATTAAATAGTACATTATACACCAAAGGCGATGAAGGAAAAAAGTCTCAGATCACAGCATTTAGCCGAAGTCGAGGGTGCTAAATTAGATATGTCATTTGAGGCTATTTTTATCAACGTCCAAATAATTTTGTCTCTTTACCAAGTCTTAAATTTGTAGATATTTTAAGATATAGAAGCCACTTCTTAACCATAAAATACTTACTATTAGCGCTTCCTGATAACATTTCCTCCGTAGTCTGGCTGGTCACACTCTCCTGGTCGCCGGGCACCGGGCTCAGTCTTTCACCGTCACCTTGGCTTGCTACGAGGCTGGCCGTGCTCTGCCCGGCAACAGACGACTGCAAGCTGGTATAACTACCCTACAAAAAACAGAAAGGAGTATAAGAAACACAATAGGTACTATGCTCCAAAACTCTAATCGTAGACGTTGGACAAAAATCTGCCTAAGGGTGGCCGTTGACGTTACTATAATTTATAACAAATAAATATAGGTATAGATAAACATCCAAGACCCAGGTCAATATGAAAAAGATCATTTTCCATCTTAACCTGACCGGAAAATGATCTTTTTCGGAACGATCGAACCCGGGACCTCCGGTGTGACAGCCTGGCAAGATGACCACTAGGCCAAGATATCATCATATATTCACCCCTTTAATCTATATTTACTCAATAGGTATACTTAAGTAAGTATTTACCTTCCTAAGTAAGTACTCCTGCACCTAGTTGATCCCCGTTAGTGGCGTAGTCCCAGCTATTATCATAATCATTGTATGGCAGTCGTCAAGCTATGTCAGACGCCAAACAAACAAAATGTGACGCCAGTGTTCGCCACTTACACACACAAACAACAAAACAAACAAACCTGGTTGATAGTTTCCGAGCTGGTGTTATCAATGCCGTTCTTGTCGTTCAGAGACTGCAGTGACACTGATTTTGAGCCCCGCCGACCTAATTCTGATTTACTTCTGCTAACCGAGTGCTTCCTAAAAATTTCCGTGGTATTTTTGAGGAAACTGTCCATTTTCTTCCTAAAGAATGACGATTTTCTCTCTAATGGCGATTTCCCTATGGAATGTAAGTCTATTTCTGATTGCGACATGCTTTGTCGTCTTGTCCACATCGTCTGGTCTAACGATAGTTTTCTTTCTCTGGGTATTATTCTCGAACTGTTCAATAAAGTGGTCTTGATTTCGGGAATTTGAACTACGAGTATATTCTCGTAATTTTCTATTTCACCGTTGACTTTAGGTTTATCTGCCTGTTTTGAGTCTACCTTCGGTTTTTCCTGTTTATCATCCATTCCAGAAGATAGTATTGCAAGACTACCCTCTGAATTATTTCTTACTATTGTGGGACTTTCGTTATTTACACAATTGCTATTTGTCACTTCAAGAATATCGTTGGTTAAAACAGAATTCATTGCACTGGTTAACATTGATTCTTGGCCGGAGTCACTCAAATTTTCGAAATCTTCATTATCGTTAAAATCCTTGTTTTGCATAACTTTGCTGCCGCGCGGCGCCTTCACACGCATACTACTATTCATCTTCACCGTCCTTAAAATCTCTTTGATCTTGAGGTTCTCTTTTATAGTCTTTACATCCGTTTTGAATAAGGGCGGTTTTTCTTTGTCCCCATATTTGGGCTTATCTTTCCTTGACTTCTGCCGAAGACGATCCATGTTTGTTGTTAAACTGTTAATTTTCACAAACTTAACACATCAATTTGATCGTAACACATAATCCGCGGACATTGTGACACGATGTATAAAACCTTATCAACAACTAATTTCACACCTGTACAAACGCGCGATTATTGTGAAGCTAGGCACAAACTGTTGATTACTTGTCTGTGTTCTGATTCCTAGTTTTAAACGGTCACAAGAACTCATCACGTAAGAGAAATGACACAGTTCACAGGTGGAACTGAAACAGATGTTCGGTTAGGCGTACGCGCAGTGTTTCTCGTCACAACAAGATGGTCGACGTCATCGCGAGCAAACACGTCGTGGAACCGAGCGCGGCGGGTACTGTGCGATTAGCCAATCGGTACCTTGCCTCCTTTTTGTTATCGGGCGGTATCTCGACAGCTATGATAATCTGTGATAATAATTCCTTTGCGTAACTTGACCAATGTTATTTAAATTTAGAGAGTCTTTGTCATTTTCATTAATTTTATTATATAGGTGGTATGTCCACATGAAGTAGGACTTAGGTAGAAATCTATAAAAGATGATAAGGTTACCTAAGTGTACAAAGTTGGTTTTAAAGAAATATTTCCCTCATCTACGAAAAAAAAACGTACAAACATGTCTCATGGGCTTTCATTTAAACTAAAAGATTCTTAACATTTTAAATAATCAACCAGATAGGTAGTCAGATTTAATTTTATATTTCACTTGCGAAAAATGTATCAATAGTATTTTATGAACTAAACAAAAAGTCTACGTTTTCACTTATGGTGCTCCCACACTGCTGTTAAAAAATGTTTACAAACAATAGTAAACATTTTCAAAATTGAAATATAATAACTTATTATTGTAATGTTTGTTATTTTACGTTATAATAAGTATTATTGATTACAATTATATTAATTAATATTAATAACAGTATTTCATTTTTATGTATTTACATTTTTATTTTGTTAGAAAATGTTTGTAAACATTTTTTAACAGCAGTGTAGGAGCACCGTCTATACTAATATTATAAAGCGGAAGAGTTTGTTTGTTTGTTTGTTTGTTTAAACGCGCTAATCTCAGGAACTAATGGTCCGATTTGAAAAATTCTTTTTTTGTTGGATAGTCCATTTATAGAGGAAGGCAGGCACTGGTAGGACTCTCCATTGATTCAGAGTAACATATATACCTACTACTACTACAAACGAAACAATTTATCTGTACACACGTCGATGTGTGAGTTTTATACTTAGGGTCGCACCGCAGAATTATTTTAATACTTACCTACTAACGAGTTCGACATATTTACGATTATATTTTTCCATACCGGAAGATTTGCGAACACTATGACGTAAAAAATATTCTGTTTTATATGTATTAAATGTTACAGAAAAGTCGGAAACAGCTACGTAATATCACTTTACAAATATTTTTCATTGTGTCCATTGTCCATTTCACCTATAGTTCACTTTACTGATTATTATCGAGTCATTTATATTGTAACGCACTAATTTCACTAATTCACTATTGTAATATAGTAATTTGCATATTCGGCGCAAAACTATATGGTAATTATATGAATAAATTCAATAAAAATAAACAAATGTTTATCACGCTTACACTTAGCATGTCAAGTTGTCATTGTCAACAATGGCATTTAGCACTAAAACCCGCGGAAATCCAGTTGGCATTTGCGTGTATGTGATTACCTGTGAGCGAGGAGCCTATGTAACATTACCGGATTGCTTATTAGCAATCCGGTAATGTTACAATCTCGCTCTTGTGTATCTCCCGCCAATGCGAGAGAGCGAGAAGGGTATATATATCAAGATGGTTGCTGGGTAATAACGTGAAATTATATAGTTGCTTTGCTTACCTGTTTTCATCATTTGGAAATGTATGAAATATACGTTCTTTAGAGTATTGGGTGGATAAACAATTATTATACGCGCACCTTCTCACCATGATGGTTACTATTGGTTGACAGTTCTCAAGACAACACACGTCGCGTATTGCGTGCGGCTAGTAATTAAACCCTGGTTTGGAGCCGTCAAAGCTCACAAAGTGCGGGGGAGAGGTGCGGGGACGCCAATTTGCGGGAGACGCTGTGAGATACCATTCTGTTTGACACTTATGTATTCTGTGCTATAGGCTAAATAACATTCCGACAACCACGCGAACGAAGTCGCGGGCACAGCTAGTTAGGAATAAATTACTTATTTAGGTACATGGTATACGATTACGAATGGTAGGTATATAAGTACTGAGAAAACTAAACACTAAGTTTGGATTGTGCGCCTAATAGCCACAAACACTTACGCACAACAAACCTTTAAATGGCTATGAAAATGAATGGTCCGAGAGCCCTGGGCCGCCAGACTTTACAAATTCTCTCACTAATCATTTGTGTAGGACTACTTTTTTAATACGCCTAATGGTGGTAGGCTCACTTCTCTTAAAGTCTTAGGGCTGATTTTTATACAGGTTAATTTGTCAATCCATCGCTATATTGGAATCTTGGAATCAGAATCTCGAATAGAACACAAATGTCGATCACCGTGCATGCGGCCTACGAGGGCTGTTTGATAAGTACCCGTTTTCTAAATATATTAATATCACTGGCCGCAAATAAGTATACCACCTTTTTAAGCCATTTTTCAGAGGCGGGAAAATAAAATAAAAAATGGCATTCTTTTGTTTTTTTTCTTATTTGACAACGATTCAGTGAAGGCGTGAATTTAAAATTGTTAAAATGGAGAAAGAACAGTATCGGTCTGTAATTCGATTCTTATTTTTGGAAGGAAAAACATGTGATGTAATAAAAGTAAGAATGCAAGCGGTTTACCATGAATGTGCTCCTTCTATGACAACCGTCAGATATTGGTATAACGAGTTTAAGCGGGGAAGAACAACCGTTTTTGATGAGGATCACCCAGGCCGGCCAGTTGAGGTGACTACAGACGATATGGTTAAGAAAATTGAAAATATCGTTTTAGCCGACCGCCGAATTAAACTTCGAGAAATCGTTGATGCTGTAAATGTTTCAATCGAGAGGGTACAACACATATTATAAGAAAAATTGGGTATGAAGAAAGTATCGGCGAGGTGGGTGCCGCGTTTACTCACGGAGGAGTAAAAACGGAACCGACTGACTACTTCGGAGCAGTGTTTGGCCGTGTTCAAACGTAACCCGAAGGAGTTTCTGCGTCGTTTCGTGACCGTGGACGAAACGTGGGTCCACCACTTCACCCCGTAAATGAAAGAGCAGTCGAAGCAGTGGATTTTACCGGGTGAACCTGCTCCAAAGAAAGCAAAAACCGTCCCATCGGCTGGAAAGGTCATGGCGACCGTTTTTTGGGATTCGCAGGGTATTATACATATTGACTATTTAGAAAAGGGAAAACAATAACAGGGCAGTACTATGCCAATTTATTGGATGAATTTGACACCGTGTAAAAAACGACCCCATTTAAAAAAGAAAAAAGTACTGTTTCATCACGACAACGCCCCGTCTCATTCGTCCAGAGTTGTGACGGCTAAATTAGCACAGTTACGCTACGAACTATTGTCTCACCCCCCATATTCTCCAGATTTGGCCCCATGCGATTTCTTTTTGTTTCCCAACCTAAAAAAATGGCTCGGTGGCAAGCGATTTGGATCAAATGACGAAGTCATTGCCGCCACAGAGGCCTATTTTAATGACTTTCCAAAATCATACTTTTTGGATGGTTTATTGACGCTAGAGTTAGGTGGAACAAATGTATAGAGTTAAAAGGTGACTACGTAGAAAAATAAATGCATATATACAAAAAAAAAAGTTTTTTTTTCCATAAACGGGTACTTATCAAACAGCCTAGGTAACTGTGGAATTCACTTCCGTTGGATATAAAGACGGCAATTACTGAAGAATCATTTAAGGTGAATATAGAAGCAAATGGCCTTGGAGTGGCGCCCTCATTTGAAATAAATTGTTAACTCGTAAATATGGTGATAATTTCCATATTGCTAATCGTCAGGCACTAGATAGCCCTTTAAATTATTTTATGAACTGCCGTTGAAACTATTATTGATAATCCGTCTAGCTTAAAAACTTGCCGCCGCTGCACTTTTGGCAGAGGCAAGTTTTAAAGTTAGACGGACTAATGTAAATACTTTCAACGGTGGTTCATAAAATAATTTAAAGGGCTATCTAGTGCCTTACATATTTACGAATTAACAATTTATTTATTTAAATCTCGAGTTCGGAAAATTTACACTGATTGGCAGACCATTGAGCAATTACATTAGTGTATTTATGTATGTATGTATTATAGTTATATACAGGTTTACTGGTATCTTACGCATAACCTTAACCACGCATCTAAGAGAACAAAACAAAAGCATTTGGGTAGCATAAACACAGTAAAGTGAAACAAAAACCTAAAATTAATTAAAAAATGAACCAAAATAACTAAACCTACATAACTGCATAAAAAAATATCATATTATACAGGGTTACTGGTATCTAACGCACAACCTTTTTGGTGCAAGTCCAGTCCAACTAATTTCCATGAAAATCATTATAAAAAAACGAAAAAAAAAATTCGTCTTCCCATACAAAATGCATTTGGCTGAGTGCTGATATGTATTATTTTCACTTTTCGATATTGGTTTTCATGGAAAGTAGTTCAGTATCATGGACTGAACATGCACCAATTTTTTTTCAATAATAACTAAAATATATTTGAGATCCTCATAACGAGCCCTTCAAAATTCATTTGTCCCTATACATTTATTTATGTTAAATTGAAGTTTATTTAAGTATAAAAAAGTGAATGAGACAATTTATTGATTTTCATTGTAATACCTAGTTTGTTTAATTTCAAATAACCTGAGACGTGTTTCGATTTTTTGCGGTGTGCGACGTTTATGTCATTGTTGTTTACACGGAATTTAAAACATGAAGTTGTGTATAAATTACAGAGAAATAAAGACAAAGGAAAATCCTAAAAAGTGAATAAGAAGTTTTTAACAATTTTTTTAAATTCCTTCAAAAACTTAGTTAAAAAGGTTAAACTTTAAAGAAAATATAAGCGAATACGTCGTCGGATTTCTTGCGCATATGACTGTGTTAAAAAATAAAAAATACACTTATATGAAGATTGATTCATGCTTAAACACGTACAATAAATAAATAAAAATAATTTGTCTTTTTTAAAAAGATAGAAAAATTTAAAGTTCTCCGAAATTCTCAAATAAATATGGAGACGAAAACGCTGATAAGGCAGACCGCTCGCTGCGCTTCTGAATTCGTCTAAATTCGTCTCCATGGTGCATGTACAATACTCGTACAGCGCAATGCGAATGTGTAGATAGACAATATAGATTCGGGTGTTCAATTAAAAATTCCTACGGTCAAAGACTGCAGTCTTAAAGATAGCGACTCGTATGAGGTCAAAAACTCATCCAGTATATGGCGGGATATTTGGCCTGTCCGATTGGTCTGGCTGCTTACAGACGGCGACTGGGAGGCAGGATTAAGTTTTGTTGTAGCACAGTAGAGGGCCTGAAGCGAGGGCTACGTTTTCAATACGGGCTTTGTATTACCATAATTCTTCTTCTTCTGCCTTCTGTTTCGATGTCCCTTTATTTGCAGTTTTTCATACTTAAGTATTTTATTGAATAAGCTAATGCGTCATAATATTTTATATGGTTTCCACAAGCTCCGGAAATTGTAAATACAAATGTTTAAAACGTAATAAAATACTATTGTTCTGCTTTGATGTATTTACTTGAGATCCCCATCTCAGTAAGCTATTGTTTAAGCGCGCAGGCGCTTTTAACAAGTCTTTATTACATCGGCTTCTTCACGATTGCTTTGGTCCTACCTAACAACTCGGATTTACCTATAGCAAATTGATGCACCTTGTCCCAATGTACAGAAATAATGTTGACACGGGCGACGGGTGACATGTTGTTACTTGCAACGGGCGATTCTTTTTGATTTTTCCTTGCGGGACTACACTAACTCGTCTTTATCCCTAATGGGGCAGACAGAGCATTTTGAGTCTTGTGACTCTAAGCAGTCTTAGGCGGTGATCCCACTGTACCGCGCATCGTCCCGGAGCGCGGGGCGGAAGATTTTAACATTGTCTGCAAGTATCTCAGTTTGTATAGAAAACACGCCTAGTCCAACCCACTAATAAAAACGTAGCAGATTCCACGCACCGCGGCGGGGCGCGTTGTCAGTGGGTGAATCGCCTTAAGAGGGCACCCACCACGCCGCCAGAATCTAAGATTTGCTCCCGCTTCTGCACACAAGTTTACGCGGGCGGCGCGGGGCGGCGCTTGCGGTGGTTTTCACGCGTGTGGTTTTTTTAGGTTTTTTTCGTTTTACAAAGAATATTTAAGTTATTTAAAAATAAGACATATGATCACTGCCTTATGTTTAATTACAATTTAATACAATTTAAGTTCTTGAATACTAGCCGTTTATAGTATATTTCGGAGGTGATTTGGAAGCCTCCAAATTAATAAAAGATAACAAAAAATAAATAAAAGAACTTCGCAATTTTTTTCTATTGGAAAATTTTAAGCAATCGTGTTTTTGAGTCATATAGTGACTAGAGTTAATCCTGAACTTTGCTGTATTTTTATTTCAAAGTGAGTAATTTCGTTAATATTGATACCTAGTACCGAAGATCGCTCTAAAAACTGTGAGTAGCATGGCCACTTTTAGCGTGATGCTGGCCTGGGCGAAAATATGGACAAAAAAGTTGCTAGCCACATCGCCTATTAACACGATTTTCATTATCGCTCATTCCCCAGATCGGCTTTTGCGCTGTGCTCAGGAAGAAAAGCAGCTGGTACATTCGAAGTTTTTGCTTTTCTCCTAGAAGATGACTATGAATAATTAATAAGGGATTAATGTTACCTAACTGAATTTATTAGATAGACCAGACATTATATTTTCTGTCTTTAGCTTACAAAATAAAGGTGTCAAAGATTTTCCTTAATTATTATCCACATACATACCGCATAGCATTCATACATACATAGATATCATGCCTGTATTTTACAGGGGTAGGCAGAGACTATGGACCTCCAGTTGCTACAATCCTCATAAACCTCTTTCGCTTCAATTACACTTATCAATGTCTTCATTCACGTTCCGTTACGGATTACTCCTTACCTCTCCTTTTTTTCCAGAACGTGTGCAATCTGATTGCAGAATTTTCGCTGAGGCTGACCCTGTCCCGCTCTTCCAATCACATTTGCCTAATAAATATTTTTTGTTAATCTCTTTTCATCCATCCTTTCTAGATTTATTTATCCACCAATATCAGGCACTGAACTGAAAAAGCACTGCATTTAAAGTCACAATGACTTTGTCATAAAGCTTAGCCCCTCGCTAAGCTCATCAATTACGTCTCCTTCGCTTAAGATCGCTTAATACGTCTACAGTTAGTAGGAGATAAAGTACAGTTGTTCGAAATTCGACGTAATGGGCCGAAAGTTGGCGAATATATGGCCGTCGGTGTGCTGGCGAATTGTTTATACTCGTATCGTGGGTAACTTTCCGATATTTATACATGGTGACTTTTTAACACCAGCCAAATTTTTGGAGCAAGTTCAGTCCATGATATTGAACTAATTTCTTTAAAAAAGTTAGTAAAAATAAATAACATGTTTCGTCCTCCCATACAAAATTTTTATTTTAGTTCTTAGTCGATGATACTGAACAACTCACTAACATATTTTGTAAGATCCTGAATGTCATATTTATTTCTAAATAGACATAAGTATGTATATATTTAAGTATGTATGTAACATAAATGTATTTGTAGTTTGTGTAGTTTCATTGCGTTTTCATTATTTACTTAATGAACACGCCTGTATGCCTTTCTTGTACATCTCCTCTCACTCACAGAACAACTGAAAAATCTTTTTGAGATAAGTAGGTAGTGCTTTTGTACAACTTTTATTTTATATATCTGTCGCAGTTGGATGGTATAAACCTCTAATTCACTAAACCTCTAGCTGTTTGGCATTACAGCTCGGTTTTGTTAAACAGCTGAATATCGGCTAGCTGGATTGTCAATGTGTCACGTTTAATAAACAAGCTATAACCACGTTTAGACCGCAGAATAGGTTATTTGCAGGCATGTTATAAACAAACAAAGAGTCTGTGTGTTTTTTGGACTTCCTGAAAGTTGTTCAGTTACATGGGCTGAGGTACCATCTGAGAGGTTTTGCGTTCTTTTATTAACACGATGTATATATTTTTTCTTTGTTGTAAATAAAACAATAAATTTTAAAAAATGTAGCCATCAACCTCTAGTTTTGGTACCAGCTCAAAATCAGCACTGAGGTTCCTTACCCCACAGCACGGAGCTGAGCTGGCCGCCTTTTCGGCAGTCATTAAGTATAAGTCTAGTATGCAAGTAATATTCTGTAAATTGCTTTTATCTTTATCTTCTGTCCGAAAAATCCTGAGTAAGATGTTCATTAAGTACTACAGACTGCAACCTACGATAAACCCTTCAAGGACTATTTCGCCTTATAACACGGCAACACGCTACGATTCGCCGTATGCAAACATACCAAAGTGTACCTACATCATGACATGCAGTATACACAGGCACGCACTCATTATATCTATTGTAAATATCGCAGGTTACATTAAGGGCGCCTGTGTTATCTATATGCGTCCTATTTCCACACGAGTCAATGTCATCTTGATATACATACATAGATATGTATGTATGTATATATATGACAAGGTAGATCCTTGAAAATGAATTTCGATGTAAGTTCGATGTAATTAAAACCACTTTGCTAATAAATAAGGGTTGATATAGGTACCTTTCTTCCTTTATTGACATTTTTGTCTGGGTGTAAACAAAAACGTTAAATGAATCTGCTTCTCCTCCCGCGCAAATCGTAAAAACCATTAGATGGCTACCTGGGGCGCTACCTATCATTAATTTACATACATACTATCAGGAATGAATATATAAGAGGGAGTTTAAAGGTGGCACCGATTGTAGATAAATTAAAAAGCCATCGTTTAACATGGTACGGTAATATCAAGAGGCGGAATGCCGAACATTTGGCTAATAAAATGGTTAACTTGAAGGTGGATGGCCACATAGATAGAGGACGAGGACGAAAGACGTGGGGGGAATGTGTTAAGCGGGACATGATGGAGAGGGGGGCTAGTACAGATATGGTAAATGATAGAAGGCGATGGAGGGAGTTGACATACAGAGCCGGCTCCAAATAGGGAGAAGGCGAGTAAGGTGTATATCACATCTATAAACATGTGATATACACCTTCCTCTTAGGTATAAACCTAATGGGGTAGACAGATCAATTTGGGTCTTGGCTCTAAGCAGACCAGGTCCAGGACCGCAAGACTCAAAAATCAAAATCAAATATTTATTCAGTAATTAGGCCTTTGCAGGCACTTTTACACGTCAATAATTATAGTGTACCTACATTACGTGTAATGTTTATTTATTTCTAAACTAGCTGTGCCCACGACTTCGTTCGCGTGGTTGTCGGAACGTAATGTTATATAAATAAATAATAAATAAATAAAATAAAATAAAATTCTTTTATTTCAAGCTACAGTGGCCCATATCTTATTTTAAGTTACATCTGTCTCCTCGCACTATACTAGCGTACTCAACATGTAGTTCATTGTGTTTAATATACACTTCGGCATCCATTCTTCCATCTATCACTTTCAAGATTCCATTGGTGCTCCCACGCATTCTTCGCATCATGGAAGCAGACTTTTTGCGCATGATGGCATAAAAATCATCTATGCCAGCATCCGCAAACATGCCTGATGCACTACAAAATCGTGGGAGCCCCAACAGAGCCCTGAATGTGTTATTATATTGAATCCTCAGAGCACTGTAGGCTTTGGCAGTATAGTTGGTCCATAGTGCACACGTGTAAAAGCTTTGGCAATATGCTTGAAACAATGTTTTTTTAACTTCTGCGTTGCAACGAATAAATCTATGAGCCAACATATTTCCCCTTACCGACAGCGCTCTGCGTTCTCTTTCAACGTCCAAATTATCCTTCATATTTTCTGATAAGATATGCCCTAAATACTTAAACTGTGCAACACGTTTCAAAGGTACTCCATTCAGCATCAGTGGTGGAATATTAGATGGTTCTTTAATATTGCCTTTAAACAACATGAACTCACTTTTGCACTCATTATATTTTAAACCATGCTGCACAGCGTAAGTCTCACAAACTTGAAGTAGCTTTCTCAATCCACCCGGTGAAGGAGAAAGCAAAATCATATCATCGGCATAATTTATGTTGTTTACTGAAACACCATCGATCCTGCAACCAACATCCATATTGCTCAGTTCACAAATAAGTTCATTTATATATAAATTAAATAGCCTAGGTGAAGACAAACCACCTTGCCTTACACCACAATTCAGAGAATACTCATCCGAATGAGCGTTTGCCCATTTAACTACATTTTTTTGATTCTGATACCAATATGAGAAAAGACCAATAACTTCCGGGGATACGCCTGCCTTCATTAATTTATCCCATAGCAAATAATAGACCACAAGGTCAAATGCTTTAGACAAATCCAGGAAACAGGCATAAATTGGAGTCTTCCTTTTGACATAATAATTTGTCACATATTTCACTGTAATGACTGCACTTTCTGTGGAAAGATTTTCACGGAAACCAAACTGAGGGTCATGAAGTTTGATTTTATCTGCCAAAGTGACATCTAGTATTTTATCCAATATCTTTGCTAATATTTTCGCCAAAGATATTGGCCTGTAATTGTTTTTATCAGACATGTCCCCAGAAGCATTCTTTACAAGTGGTATTACAATAGTTCTCATTAAGCCAGGTGGTAAATATGAATGTCTAATACAGAATGTAAATAGCATAGACAGAACTCTGTATATGTGAGGCCCTGCATGCTGCAAATGTTTAATGCTGAGTCCGTCATGCCCTGGAGACTTTCCTCTTTTCATATTTTTTATTGCATTACGCACATCACTACTGGTTATTCTCAAAGGATTATCAATGGGAACAGACTCAGCATTGAACCCTTTAGATGGTTCAAGATTAGACTTCACCATAAAATGATCCCTGAAAATATTTGCAATACTTTGTGGATTGTCATTCCCATCCACATTTACAGGTAACTTAGTCTTACCATTAAGATCCCTAGTACTCTTCCAGAATTTACTGAAGTGCTTGGCTGAGTGTTGAGTGGCTAAAACATCCATTTTTATTTGCTCTTGGTTTTGCTGGCAATACTTTAATCTGGACTTAAATATCTTACGGCTTACATACATTTTGTCATGCACAGGACCTTGTGATGGTTTACCACTCATGCAATAAGCTTCGTAGTCTAAACGAGCCTGTTTATGGGCCCTTGCCACATGTTTATTCCAACCCATCAAGCACTTCCCCTTAAAAGATTTTTTATGAACTCTACTATGACTCTCCAGTGATGCTTGACTTAATGAGCTAACAATGCTATCATATAGTAAATCTATGACAGCTCTATGGGCCACATCCTTACACATATTGTCTGCACAACTATGTAACTCACTTGGGAAATCAATTAATTTTAGTTTTTCATTACATATTTTAAGATATTTTTCTTTTTCCTGTTGGGTTTTATTTCCCCATACTACCTTATTGACAGATTCACAAATTATAGAATATTTTTTATTATTTACATTAAGATTGCAATCAATAACAATAGGATAATGGTCTGACCAATATACACCATATAAAATTTCAACATTACTTACAGTGTCCCATGCCCGCTGGGTTGTTAAACAATGGTCCAACCAACGCTTACTTCCGGTTGCTGCACACACAAAAGTGTGTATGTCAGGCGACTGACCAAGTTTCTCCTTATCGGCACATAACCATTGCCTCTCCTTACAGAATTCTGTTAATTCTTTATCAAATGGTGTTAAAGGATGAGCATTGTAGTCGCCTAGCATATACACTGTCTCACAGTTACAATCCTCTACTACTGCATTAATAATAGCCAAACATTCTGTAAACATTGGTATACTCTCAGAGTTAGAATAGAAGGGCATGTATACATTAACAATTACTATTTCACGAGAGTCTGCCGTCACCGCCTTAATAGCTACGATTCGATCACTGTTACAATTAATAACTGACACTTGTTGAAAAGCGCTTTTCCGCCACAGTAACGCAATACCGCCATACAGACGCCCCCGTATGATATCCTTGGATGTGTCCATACCTGATTTAGCCGTAAAAGTAAAATCATCGTCCATTTCCCCAAGGAATGGCAGGTCTCCCGGCAGCAACCACGTCTCCTGCAGCGCCAGCACATCAGCTATCTTGCACAGATCCCGAACGTCTTGTATACTTCTTTTGACATTTTTACAATTAAAGCTAATAAATTTACTGATCTTCTGTTGTACTGGTACCATCTAACTTAGTTAATTTGTTCTTTACATGCTTGGTCTTGTCAAACGTTGATCGTTTCCTAAAATGTACAAACTGCCTGAACTTTACACCATCAGGCCAAAATTCGTCAGAGAGGAATAATTCCATTTTGTGTTTTGGCACCATGACTTTGAAAGCGTTGTACGGTCGATCCTCCTTCATACTGATTTTCTCCAATTCAACTTTCAACTTTGTTTTTGTTGCTATGTATTCAATAATATCCTTGTCAGTTACTTCTTTATTTACGTTAGAAATGAACACCGGCATTTTCACATCCGCTGCCTTAAAATTTGATGTGTCATCGGTCAAAGCTGTACCGGTTCGCCCAATGAAACGGTTTCTCAGTCTTCCGCGTTGCACTGTTATCCAGTCCTCGCTTGGTTCATTAGCTTTCCATTCGCCTTTTTTCAGTAAATCCGCCATTTCGAGTTGCAGCTGCGGCTGCATCGGTTTAGGACTCGGACACGGAGTTTCTTCAATGTTTATTTGTTGTATTTTTTTCTCAGTGACACTGACATTGACAATGGGTGCGTTCCGTTGACATTGCATTGCAGCTGCGTTCATATCACATGATGACGACTCCGCTTGTGGTACCGTTGTTCTATCATTTTCGACCAAGAGTGACGTTGACATTACACAGCTCTCAAAATCACGCTGGCATTTTGAACGTGAATGTGACTCTGACGTTTTACTCCCATCAATGTCACGCTGCAACTTTTCGGACTCGACAGTTCTTTGCCTGAGCGAGCAGTTCGCTAGCTGTCCTTCTTCGCATGGTACATCGTTAAAAATGTCGTCACTTTTTTCGCTTACTACCTCCTCATTGTTTATATGAGATAGTCCTATCGGTCCACTATCTAACGCGTAGCCTCCTCGATTTCTTGTATTTACATACTGCGTGTGTCTTGAATGTTCCATCGAGATTAGTTTCAGATGTTCGATTTCCATTTGAATTTCTTGCAGTTGTTCTGTAGTGACAAAACGACCACCGAGACCAGCTATTTCGTTACGAATTTGAATGACATCTTTATATAACGTAACCACGTCTATGTGGTCTATTGACGCTGGCGGCAATTTCTGAAGGTCTCTGGCTACAAACATGGGTATCTTCTCCGGGTCTACTTCCTTAAATAGTACAATGATGTCCTCTAAATTTCTCTTTGATTTCTTGTCGCTTCTTCGCGTAATTTTTTGTTTGTGTGACGTTACGGATTCAAAAAGTAGCGATTTTGCCTCCTTGATTTCCTTATCAGAATATGTCGCCTCGCACATCCTGATCAGACTTTCGTTGTCCATTACATCGTGCTTATATTGCACGTACGCCAAGAGTTCACATATTACTATATCACAGTTTTTGCACTTTAACTTTCGATTCGCCATTTTATTACACACGTGACCGTGACACGAAACACGCCCGTACGCTAGCTATGTGCGAGCGAGACTGATATATAGCCTAAAGCCTTCCTCTATAAATGGACTACCCAACAAAAAAAGATTTTTTCAAATCGGACCATTAGTTCCTGAGATTAGCGCGTTTAAACAAACAAACAAACAAACAAACAAACAAACAAACAAACAAACTCTTCCGCTTTATAATATTAGTATAGATTATTTTTTCTTTGTTTAAAAGCTACCGATACTACTAGCGTTTCGAAAAGGCCACTTTTAGCGTGATGGTGGGCGAAAAGGTGGAAACATAAATCAAAATAGTGATGGGTTGCTAGACGCATCATATGATTTGCATTTTTACTCATTCCTTCGACCGGCTTCTTCGATCTGCGCGGGTAATGAAGCAGCTGGTACATTCTAAGTTTTTCTTTTCTCCTAAACCAGCTTGGAAGAATCACTAATATGATTCCGTTTTTACACCTTCAAGTCCACCATCACACTAAAAGTGGTATTTTAGTCTTACGGCCCTTAGACTCTGACATCCCCAGAAGGGAAATATACGTCCAACTGCGTCACTGGAAAATCTAATTTCTGCAAAAAGTCTTCTGTCTGCAAATCAATCCATTATCGCCCACCACTGCGTGTCCTGCCCGTGAAAAAAAATTTTTCGTTTTAGAAACTCCAGTGACACGTTAAATTAACTCGTATACAGGCGGCACGTGTATCGGACACGTGTAGCAATCAGTGCATTGAAAATTCGGGACACATTTACATTACTGGCTACATTGTTCGCGCCTGAACAAGCCATTAGTGGACTGAGTGCCCGTCCAGTGGACCACGCGAGGCGTGTAAATAAATTATGATACAAATTTTCAGTAATTAATGTACATACAAATTGCAGTCACGATCATCTGTGATCTTACTACTTACTATCATCAGGCCTGTGTTGCCCCATTTAGGTGTCGAAAATGTACCTACATTATTACAATGCGCGCAGCGGCCCCTCGGAGTAGTAAATTCAGTTATACGAATGGTTTGTCCAGAGGAATAAGAATGAAATTGGCCTGCGTAAAAAAAAATCTAAACGAAAAGGTGCTGAGTTCTGACGTGAGCTAAATTAAACCATATCGCTAACCACATTGAGTAGATATTTCTTTGAATTTCTTTGCTGAGTGAGACTTCTGTACGTGAATACTGGTTCTTATTCTGTGCTATCATGGTAAAATTAAACCTCAGAATAAAACAAAGTACTGTCGTCCCGCGGTAGCCCAAGACTACGTCACGAATGTCACTAAAAGTGTTATCACCTATTGTTCTTTTCAGTAAATTTAAGGAATTTCTCAATTAGTTAATGAATATAAAATACTAACTAACTTAACTATTTCGTATATGTGATTCATCTATTTTGAATTTTAAATATATTTATATATTTAATTATTAGTTCAGATTGGTTAGTTAGGTTAAAAAATGCACTTTGCTCGCGTAACTAATTCAATCACACACGGTGATAATACGAGTATAATATACCCAACTGATGACGTATTCTTGGGCTTATCACGTGACTAGCTGTCACGGAAAGAGAATACCTTGTTTTTTATATTATAATTACTATGAAAAGTTTAGAAGAGAACGTTGTTATGTATAATTGACTGTACTTGGTTTTACAAACCTTGCTTACTTCGATGGCTTCTTCTTCTTATCGAGTCGGAAAGTGGCTTAAATTATATTTCTCTAGACCAGAATCTAGCTACGGCGTGACCACCCTGTCATTGGCCACATTCGGGACATGACAAAAGGTGGTCCTTGGATTGAGTTACTTCACTAAAGAGCTAGTAATGTACTTTGTACTCCACAGTCATACAAACTCTTAGATTACAAACTGTTGTCAGAATATCCTTTAAAAACTTCGTTGGCTGTCTTCAAACGACCGGCCCGTTGGTCAGACTATATTGTAAGGTTTACGGGGACATTTCGCCATTGCGTACAAAAAGGGAGGCCTATGCCCAGCAGTTGATGTGGGCTGAAAATGAAGATGATGAATGAGGTTTATTTTATTTTACAGTTTAGTTTTTAGTTCAGTTAAGTATTTATTTCTTTTTAATCTTGCTAAAATACTAAATGATGATATACTTCGTAATAATATTAAGTTAATTAAGCGGAATTAATGAACACATGGGTAGGCTAGGTAGTGATTCGGCATGCGAAAAAATATTTTGAAGGTTGTCCGATCTGAGCTGAGCGTTTCTCTAAGAAGCAAGTATTTTTCATCATAAGACAAAAAATATAATATTCCTTGTGGAAAGATGATATCATGGAGCACCTATTCTCGTTTGTGTTCAAAAGTTGAAAATAGTAAAAAGCCCTCAAAACTTGTCAATTTGATGGAGTATTGCTCGCGCGGCAGCTTCGCGCTGGCACGTATGAGGGTTGTTACACAAATTGCATTGACGGTTCGGCAGTATTTTGTCGAACAAGAAAACCGGACCGAAACAGTTATATCGATTTTTTCATCGAACATACATCTACATAAATTCTATATTAGGGCCTCACCACACTAGCGTTTTTCTAGCGTCTCGTCGTCTTGACAGCGCCCGCACAACGGCGACGCGGCGTTGACAAAGCGGTGCTGCGGTGCCAATGCTGCGTAGCTGCCAACCGCAGGATTACGCAGCGCTGCGCCTGTCGCGTACAATTTGGTGGGCAAAGTGGGGCGAGGGGGATGCGTTAAACATTGTACTTGAACGAAAGAAAACGTTGCACTGGCGACACGTGGAAGCGACGCCAGCGCTGCCTATATCCGGCGTTCGGCAACCGCTCAGCGTTGGCGTCGCGGCGCCTCTTCGAGAGCGCCGCGTCAACCCTACGCGGGCGCTGGCAAGACTACAGTGCCCGAAAGACGCTAGTGTATGGGGCCCTTACCGTCCGGCTGTGCCGATTTATGCCGTTTATGTGTGTAGCAACCTTAACGTGGCTATTGCATTGCTGTTACGTAGTTCTCATTCGTCAGACAAACACTTCAATGTTCATTAAACCGCATTCAGTGTAAACCGTGTATTCGGACAAAATTGCACGAGTTACAGATGTTTGTAATGTTGATTTACCAATCCGTTGGTATTTCAATTTGTCATTGATTATTTACTAGATGTAGGTAAACTGCGACTTAAGCGGCAATGCCTGCATAGTTTGTTATCTAAATAAACCAAACCTACAGGTTTCTTCCATACTGGTCTGGGAGAAAAGAAAGGATATACTAGCAGCTTCTCTTCCTGAGAAAGCGCAGATCGTGAAAGCCGATTGTGAATGGGCGAAAGTGCAAATCATGTTATTAGATACTATACTATACTCGCCCATCATCACGCTAAAAGATATGGCATTTCGGTCTTGCGGCCCTGGGCCTTGTCTGCTTAGAGCCGCAAAACCCAATATATGTACTATGTATGCCCCATTTTAGGGATATAGACGTGATAGCGTATAATTAAATCCCCGGAAACTTATTCGGTGGGCCTTTAATATTGTACATAATATTACGTTGCCTGATATAAATGATTTGACTGATTGGTTGATAATAATTAACCAATCAATCAAACATTTCGTCGAATTTGTCGAACTAGAAATATCTAGTTCGCCGAATTCGATGCAACTAACTAACTAGTAGTTCTCCTCTAACTATGAACTCGCGAACCCCATATTTTGCCAACCTCTTGACCGATTTAGCATTGGGTACATCTACACATCGCTTGCTTCGCTTGTTTACTAAGACCAATAGTAGGTTACACTTTTTAAATATATAAAAGACTAGCTTTTGCCCGCGGCTTCGCTCGCGTCCTTTCTTGGCGTATGCCTACGTCAGAACATCTTCCTGCATGCCAAATTTCAGCCCGATCCGTCCAGTGGTTTGGGCTGTGCGTTGATAGATCACTATGTCAGTCAGTCAGTCAGTCAGTCACCTTTGAGTTATATATATTTAGATATCTTCTTCTTCATTTCTGAAGATCAGCAGTCAGCTCTTTAAATCTTGATTTGTTTATGGCAAGCCTGAACGTTTGTTCTACTGATACTTACTAAGCAACCAGTCTAATGTGGATGTTACTCAGCCAAGACATGATATTTTACAGCCCTTTTTTGCCATAGCAAGGACTGCCTCCGTGGTCCAGTGGTCAAGTTATCCAGAGGTCGTGGGTTCAAATCCCACTGGGAAGCATACTTTATGAAAAATTGTTTCCAGTCAGTGTTTCGGAAGGCACGTAAAGCTGTGGGTCCCCAACGCCATCTAACGTTTGCTCAAAACCTATCCTAGGATTGGTTCTGGTCTACCCTTTGGGTTGCGGAGTTCAGACGGCAGTCGCTCTGTGTTAAACTAGTATCCTCGGCAAATCACCTAGGTTAGGTAGCGGACCCCGGGCTCTGAAGTGTCACCGCTGAGGATGAAACAGAGAATGAAAATGAATACGCTCGGATGATGATGATGTTGCCATAGCAATATCCGCGGGTGTCTTTACAATAGGAAAAAGTATGACATTTTAAACAATCTTCAACCAAAATTTGCCCAAATTGAAAAAGAAACTGGGAAATGCTAATGCTAAGGCTTCAAGTCCGCCGTTTACAATATTTTGTAATAAAGTTGAATAAATAAATTAAAAAATGAAAACTAAGTTAAAATTGTACAGTATAATTTTTAATCAAAAAAATTAACACAATGTTCACATTGTTATAATTATGTCACTTCTTGCCGGTGTCGGCTGGGACGTCAAACTCGCTGACCTGGGCGTCCACCAGCTGCTTGCTCCTCAGCTTCACGATGGCGTGGCTTGGCACGTTGGGGTCCTCCATCTCAAACTCGATCAGTCCTGAGTGAAACAAGATTAGTTTAAGATACTAGTAATATTTCTCATTGTGCCAATTTTATTTTAATAGGAGAAAACTCCTGAAGAAGTCTAATGCTAGACGTAGATTCCCCACTAAGCGCAAACCTTTGTAATATTGAAGTAGACTTGGCACGTTTCAATAATATTAACTGGGCGACCGAGCTTCGCGCGATGAAAGACATGGAGAAGAAGGGGTTCTATAATAATAAAACCTACCTGTACGAGTACTTTCTTCATTTGTTTTGGGTACTTAACTAAAGGTTTTAACAATCTTTTTAATAAAATATACACTTTATAAATCAGTACCTTTGCAAATTACAAATTAATTATTTTATAAATTATTAATTACATAATTAATAATGTGTAAAGATATTAATTTGTAAATTGTTTACTTAAATAAAAAGACATGTCAAAATTGTTTACACCTATTTAAATACCTAACCAAATGGAGTATCGATTTTTCACTCCCATACCAATCTTCATCAAAATCGTTAGAGCCGTTTTCGAGATCCTATACATATCATCATCATCATCCCAGCCCTTCTTCCGCCCACTGCTGAGCATAGGCCTCTCTTCGTCGACGCCACCCATCTCAGTCCTGTGCTGCTCCCATCCAGGTGCCACCCGCGACTTTGATTATATCGTCAAGCCATCGCATAGGCGGACGCCCGACGCTTCTCTCACCCGTTCTGGGCCACCATTCGGTCAGACCCTTGCTCCACCTGCCATCACTCCGTCCTATACGTATAATTATATAATATTTTTATATACACAATTGCTCATATAAAGAAATAGGTGATAAATCTTAAAACTTTTGATTTGGAATAGTACGCCCACATTCATTAAAGTAGCACTTCTCCAGTAAAACATTGGAGACAGTTACGAGCGAAGTTACGGAGCGACACACTAATAAATTCTTTTTTAAATATATGTATGTAGTTTGGTACAAGTTCTAATTATACTAGTATATAATTCGAACGGTTCTCGAATGGCGACCACGTACTGGCAAGCGAAGCGTTGGACACCCACCCACAAGGTGGTCAGACGATCTGACTAAGGTCGCTGGAAAGCGCTGGACGCAGGCCGCTCTAGATCGGTCATTTTGGAAATCCTTGGGAGAGGCCTATGTCCAGCAGTGGACCTTATGCGGCTGAAATGATGATGATGATGATAATTCGAACACGCAGACGATCTAAATACGAGAATAGCTGGCTAAATATCACCAATTCGCCACTAATAGTATTTATTTTATACGATATTTATATATGATCATTTAAAAGTACTCATTATATCTGGATATTGTTTCTATCTATTTTAGACGCCAACTATCTTATCTGTTTCTCTTTTCCTAAAGGTTGACAGGGAGAGAATACTTTAGCATTAAGTCTACCTATTGTAGCTTCTGGCTCAATAAAGTTTAAATTAAAAAAAAAAAATAGAAGGTTGTGTAAAACGAGAGGGGAGGCCTCTATAGGATTATAAAAAAAACCATTATAAATACGTATTAGGTTTCACATTAGACTATGAATACCAAAAAGCAATAATGTACCATATGTAGATCTTTGATGAATACTAAGTTTTCAACATTCAAATGTTTATTTAGTAACTAGGCCTTTGCATGCACTATTACACGTCAATAAGTTTAGTACTTATAATATGTAATTTTTATTTATACCTTTATTTAGATTATTTACTACCAATACCATCAGACTAGAGTAAATACTTGTTATATCGTTTTGTTTATTGTGTTCGTTTCACTCCTGAGATCTCCTGCTTCATCATTAAAAACTAGCTTCATTAAACATTATTATTCACCCGCAAAATTTCAGCTCAATCGATACAACTAAATCTCAAAATGGATACCTACTCGTTCCTTCATAATACGACCACTATATATGTACAAATATATGTACTTATTCTATAATAAAAATGAAAGCTTATAAGTAATAAGGTATTATCAGCAAGTTAGTGTCGAACCGTAAGCTAATTACGTAAAGTTCGGTTGAGCAAAACCATCAGTGACGAAATTTCCTAGGATTTCTTAAATTCTGGAAGACTATTTTACGTTTGATTTCAAACTGTCAATACGACCAACACGACCTTTGGCCTCTGTCCCTTTGTATGTACGCTTAGATCTTTTAAACTATGCAATGCATTTAAATTCGGTTTTCATAAATATATAGAGTTTTATTAATTCATCAGGTCTTTCGTAGTCTCCACTGCAGAAGCACGACCCTTTCCGTGCTACCAGAGCTGTACTTAGCCAGAGTAGCCTGAGGATTTGGCCTACACTCTCCACGCTGACCAGACGAGTTGGAGAGGTTTAATTGATGTTTATAAGCTTTGTTTAGCCTGTATTTCCTAAGTCCAAGACATCTACGGGAATACTTGGAGTGGTCCTATTCTACTCTGCCGGGAACCACACGGCGATATATAGAGCGATGATTCGAGAGAATCATTTATTTGAATAGTTTATAATATAATATTTAATAACATACCTACTTTAAAAGTTCGGCAAGCAATGTTTTATACATTTGCAATGTAATTTTCACAATTGCTTTTACTCCTCGCGACATTTGCATATAATTCCAGCGAGCTATCAAAGGCCGGCTAACGCGCTGCATATTTTCATGTTCGTTTGCGAGCTTTGAGTGTAAAAGCACTGAGCGCTTTGAAGCGAGATAATCTTCATAAAGCGTTAGTGCCACTCATTCTCGTGAAAGTTAGACGTCCATTCCGTCACACTATTTTACTTTTTTTACACATGTCGTCTGCATGAGTACCCCACTCTCCCCTATATCTGCTGTAAAGCTTTACGTCAAAGGGGGGTGGGATGGTCTGATTTGCTTATTTTTAACGACATAACACGAGACGTCACAAGAGATTCATACTGTCGGATAGATCTTAAGATATCGAAGTAAAATATTTTGACGCTGAATACATATTATATCCAATTCTTATTATGGTTCAATACGATTTTTAAGCACAAACAAAAAAACCAATATAAGTGAAATTAATGTAATTATTAGAAAAATAAAACGTTTTGAAAATCATTTTTATATTCGAAACTATATTTATTTATGCTTTTCTTTTACTAAAATATTCGGCCACTTTGAAAACGACAGCCTTGACATCTCGAGATAAAGCACGACCCATCTTTGGATATTCTATCTCATGTGCGTCTGACATAGAGACAGCCCCCGTCTCGCCGCTCGCATACCGCAGGCGCGGTACTGCGGTTTTGGTCAGACTATAGTCAATATGTAAACATATAAATTGTAAAACTAGTAAATAAAGCACTAGATTTTATAACTTTTTATTACACTTTGCTTTTGTTATGGAAGTAGATAAATGGATCCGCAGTATGCGTCATTTATCACCCCGACTCACGCAGTTGTTATCGCGTGATGAAAATTAATAAGCGTTCAGGTCCATAATGTCCCTTTCCCGAAATGTCCCTTCCTCAAAATATCCCTACCCCAAAATGTTCCTTTCCCAAAATGTCCCTTCCCTAAAATGTCCCATCCCCAAAATGTACCTTCTAAATAATGTCCTTTTTGACTACTACTGACTAAAAATGACTACCCTGCTCCGGCTTCACAAGACTAACGGCTCGTAGCTGATATGTCAGGCATATCACCTAGATAGGTAAGGCATTGATCAATGCCTTAGATTGATGAGGGAAAGGGGTGTGATGACTGGAACCTTGGACCTAACTTTGTAAACCGCCATTTTGTGGCGGCGGCTATCATGGATCTTGGATTTTTTTTTATAGTGAACTGTGTTCTACTAGTCGAGCCTTTCATTTTTTTTATGTTTTTTATTAGAGATTTGAGTGCGTTTGACCTCTATTTAGCCTGATGGATTTGATACTCTGTCTGTCTGAAGTCTGAGCGGGTCATTAGTTCATTAATAATATTGTTAGGTAGGGATTTTGGGAATGGGACATTTTAGGGAAGGGACATTTTGGGAAGGGAACATTTTAGGAAAGGGACAATTTGGAACCAGGGGACATTTTGGGAAAAGGACATTATGAACCTGAACGTTAATAAGGTTGCAACGTTGCAACTTGAAAAATCTCAGAAAATCTCAAAAATCATCAGTGACGGCCACTAACACGTTCAAAAGACGTTTACGACGTAAAGTAATTTGATAAAAGTATAATATGACAATCCCAAAAGTATTTCATAAATACCTACTATAATTCGGTTCTATTTAATCATTGTTCCATAATATTGATTTATCTCTAAAATATTATTCCAAGGCGAAGGTTGATGCCAAAACACGTTAAAACAATGTGCCATATTGACACTTACACGAGTAGAGGTAAACCATCATAAGACACGCAGTATTTCAGAATATACTTATATATATACATCGTGTTAATGAAAGAACGCAAAACCTCTCAGATGATACCTCAGCCCATGTAACTAAACAACTTTTGTTCCACAACTTTCACGAAATCCAAAAAAAAATCGGATTTTTTAGGTTCGTGAAATTTTTAGAATAAAATTTGATCAGTTACATGGGCTGAGGTACCATCTGAGAAGTTTTGCGTTCTTTCATTAACACGATGTATATGTCGCAGTTGGATGATATTAACCGCTAATACACGAAACCTCTAGTTGTTTGGCATTACAGCTCGGTTTTGCTAAACAGCTGAATATCGTTCAGCTGGATTGTCTAAGAATGCGCAACGTGTTACGTTCATTGAAACCGCTAACCATGTTTCCAAACGGCTAGCGGTTTTGTGAAACAGTAGCGGTAATCCGCTGTTTGACGAAACCGTTAAACAATCCAACTGCGACACATGCATGATAAGATTTTTTCGACATCGAATTTAATTTCCCAGAAAACTATTCACGATTTTTATTGCTATAGGTTTGCTTTAACCTAGTAAAATGGGTAGAACTTTTCTAATCCGATAGAAAATGTTTGTTTTGACGTTTAGAAAAAAGTGTCTTATTTGACTTGTTGTCATCTAGCGGATTACATGCAGTTGAACTTTTCCAAGCACATGGACGCTGGAAGGGAGAGATATATTATCGCAATCAATCTCTAAGTAAGTACCTGGCGTGGTGACGCAGCAAATTCCAAACATTGTGAAGATTAATGAAGCGTTCTTCAAGTGGAGTATCGGTAGGGATTAATTAGGATACAGATTGGCCACCATAGGTAGGAAACTTATGGCGTCACTTGACATAAATTCATACGTTGGCGGCGTGGTGACGGCAGGATTATAATAAAATTTATCACCACCCCTTTCTTCTTAATTTCAATTTCATTCGGGTGTTCAATTTCATTCATCCCACGGGTGTCGTAAGAGGTGACTAAAGGAGGTATGGTAATAGACAAAGACCAGGGCCACAAGATCCAATGGCTAACTTCAGTGTGACGACAGGCGTGTAGGTGTAAAAGGGAATCAAATAGTGAAGGATTGCTACATTTTATCAGGATTTTACCGCCTATTGACACGACTTCTCAATTATGACATACTGCCTCGAACGTCTTTTATGAAGCACACGGGAAAAAAAGCAGGTACGTTCAAGATTTTTACCATTTACCAGTTCCCAGAGTAACAGAACATGAAATTAATTATTTTTCTTAAATCGAAGATGAGCAGTCGAAATCGTCTTTCGTGAATGTTTATCAATAAATTTTAGAACTAGGTTTTATTTATTCAACTTTATTACAAAAAATTGTAAACGGTGGACTTAAATCTTAACAATTAAACTGTAATTATAATAAAACACAACACTTACCCTCACACTACTTCACCATAATTATCATATTCGTCGTAATCATAATAAATGCATCATGCTGTATGTGCTGCGCTGTCATTTTTTTACCGATGTGATTATAACCGAGATTGTTGGAGTGATGGTAACCTGCTCTGGGCCCGTTGCTCTTTACACTACCGTGATTGTGAAAAATATTTGTCCACCCTCACATGAAAATAAAATAACTTGTTTAGTGACTTGTATTAGCTCATTTAGTGATTGCTTATTTAGCTTATTTTAACTTCGTTTTAATAATTAAATATATAAATTACACATACGACACAGCGACCGATAACGGTATCCGATGTTCGAAAAAACCAAATCTGGTTTATGAAACATTGTAAAGTGCATATACAGGCTGACTTTTAAACCACCAGCCAAATTTCTGGAGCAAGTTCAGTCCATGATACTGAACTACTTTCCATAAAAACAATTAACGAAAAACTAAAATAAAAATTCGCCTTTTCATACAAATCAGCGCTCAGTCAAACGGATTTTCTATGGGAGGACAAAAAATTTTCATCGATTTTTAATAACTTTTTTTATAGATATAGTGTTTATATAATAAGACGATTAGGCTTTAGCTACCAGTCAACCGACAGGTTATATTTATAGTTATAGGTTCTTGTCGGTGGAGTATTTTCCACGTCACTCTATTACAATACTATTACAATACTATTTTCACCTATATGTTTGACCTCTCTATACGATATATCACCATCATCATCATTTCAGCCACATAACGTCCACTGCTGAACATAAGCCTGACCGATCTAGAGCGGCCTGCATTCAGCGATTTCCAGCGACCTTGGTCAGGTCGTCTGACCACCACCATACTGGTTGTCCTACTCTTCGCTTGCCAGTACCTACGTGGTCGACATTCAAGAACCTTTTTGCCACTGCCACTTCAACGAGCTAATCCACTGGGCTTTGTCATTGACTTTAGTTCTCCTACGAATTTCCTCATACGACATGACTTTTACTTCATCCATGAACAACTTCCGTGGACATTTTATTAGCTAATTACTAAAGTTTTGAATCTAATTACTACTCGTACTCAATTACTTAGTACAAATAGATTCGCTGGAAAGTTTTACAAGTAGTCGTGTAGCTTTATAGTCAGTTTCTGCTAAAAAGTGGCCACTTTGGCGGAATTGGATTTTAATTCCGACAATAATGTCCGTTAAACCAGGCCTGTGTCACTCCCCGTTTAGGTATCGAAAATGTACCTTCATTATTAATATGCGCGCAGGCAGCCCCTCCGAGTGGTAAATTCAGTTATACAAATCGTTTGTCAATACAAGTTTTAAAAAATTGTACGAGGTACGGAACCCTTTATGTACGAGTCCGACTCGCACTTGTCCGGGTTCTCTTTCATGCTGGTCTAGAAGAAAAGAAAAAACCTATGAATGTACCGGCTGCTTCTCTGTCCGCGCAGATCGTAAAATCCGATCGATGGAATGGGTGAGAATGCTCTATATATTCGATTTTACCGCCGGCCTGTGCCGATTAATGCCGGCCGGCCCGTATAAGTGTTTAGCAAGCCTAAGGCGACTGTAGGCAGAAGCGTTGGCCACTTACATGTCAAGCTATATAAGGCGTCTATATGCAGAGGCGTAGCCACACTTACAAACGCGATTAATAAACACATCTTCAACCAATCTACTACCGCCCTACGGGAGGTTGCTTATCTACTACCACCCCAACAATCTATGTATGTGTACTCTCATAATCTGCAGTACAGATACCGAACACATTGCCAATATTTCAATCGGAACACGTAATGAAATGAAACCAACGTCGTCATGATTAAATTACCTCCTGCCGCAAAACAGCGCGCGCTAAAATGATTAGCTATTCCCAAGTTGATGCCTGTAGGTGACTCATAAATTGTACAGTCCTATCTGTGTACCTGTACTTACAATTTATACGCAATAATGGTGCATCGTCAATTAATTCGAAATTTAATTCAACATTATCATCAACAGGTCTGTACTACCAGAGCAGCCAGAGGATTTGGCTTACACTCTCTATGCTGGCCAGACGGGTTGGAGAGGTCTAATTGATGTTTATAAGCTTACTTTAGCATTTGTTTCCTAAGTTGCCTTCTACGACATCCACGGGAAGACTTGGAGTGGTCCTATTCTACTTTACCGGGAAGCACACGTTAAATTTAATGACCTGACTTTATGTACCCCGGATACAGACGTGACAGTGACAGTGACAATATCTATTTTTATTTTAAAAAGGTTTGAAAGTTTTTTTAAATATGGGGAGTCCAAGACGAAAAACGGAAACGCATAAGTGTAATACACTGGCAACCAGGTAAATATACTGAAACTTCTGGGGGAAAAAAGAAAATACATGAAACTCAGTGGTTAGTTAGGTTAGCGGGCTGTTCTATACTGTGTTTAAACTGTTAACTACCTATTTACTCTTGCGAGCTATGCGAGCGAAATGTTTGCAGAGTCAACTTGAACAATCTGGTGTTGTATGTACTTGTAGTAATATATGTGTTTGTTGGTAAATTTGGTAGGCGTTTAGATGATGCCAATAGAATAATTAATTTCGAACATGAACCTAATCGGACGGTAATTAAATATAATAAACTATAGTTTGCAGTTGCATCGAAATTTTTCAGTTCAGTGCAAACTCAAAAGGAAAAAGATACTAGTTCTGAACTGGAATACAAAAACAGTTCGTTTTTAAATTTATCTACACAATAGGTAATAAAATACTTATAATTTCTTTTTGTTTCTCAAACAATTAAGTATTAACTTTATAAACGCAGAGAGGCTGTACCTACAAAACTGTGAAATATATTTAAAGTAAAATATTTTTTGTGGCTTTCAAAAATAATCCGCCTTGCTTTCAAGCGGCGTAAATCCTTTGAATTCTTTTAGCAAAGCCCGCTTTACTTTGGCAGGTAAAAGTGAAAAGAATATGCGACTATGCCTAAAAGGTTTGTGCGTTACATTTTCGCTGTGCACGGTATTGTTGGATTTACTTCAGAATATGTAAACCTTGTAGAATGTAATTTGATTTACAGTCTTCTCTTTCTTGTTGTACACTTATGTTTTCCTGACTGATCCTTTATCCTTTCAGATAGTTGGTTGGCTAGAATAGATTACTTACTGGGATAAGCCCGCTAACCTAACTAACTAATTTAAAAGTCTGTCTATACTTACCTATCTTTTTTTTGTGAAATAAAAAGATTACTCCACCCTCTTTTCCTGACTAATCCTTTCAGATCTTGGTTGGCTACAAGAGACTGAAATAAGCCCGCCTTTTGCAAATCTTTAATTTATAAGTCTATCTGTACCTCTGTTTTTTTTGCAATAAAGAGATTACAAACAAACGAACCTTCCCCTGAAAATAAATGACATCTTTTTGTAAACGCATAAAACTTGACCTAACTACAACTACATCTATGTACATAATCGCGTATTCATACCCAACGGGATATGTGTAATGGGTATATAGATACAGAAATCAATGACGCGGAAAGAAATCAGATTCTCGTGCATTCCCTCTAACGGCTCATACGTAATGTAAGTAATAAAATCATATTGACGGTATAATAAGGGTGGCCCGAGGCGACCCTGCCGCACCTATTACTGATTATGTTAAATTTATTTTTAATTTATATTATAAAGCAAACATTTTTTTATTTTATTTTGCCAGTTGACTAGGTATTTGCAATGATTTCAACTAAGGATGAGCCCATCGGAACATTTTGCATAAAATATCTTCATACATTCGCGCCCGGAGCGACCACAGCGCATGCGCTGTTGTCACTCCGGGCGCGGCACCGCGATCATGGCCGCCAGTCGGTTGTAAAATTAGCGTAGTAGAATTCCTTAGTCGGTGAGCCCGAGCCTGGCACGCTCACTAAAATGTCCAGACTGGTGGTGGCATCGTGGGTCGGGTCACTGGATTCCCTCTAATATTGTTGAGTTCAGCGATGGCTGATCCACGCGTCAACTAGTGAACGGGTGCCGCCAGTAGGGACTGGTCAGCTCGGACTACTCAGTGTTACTTATTTGTGTAAATTGGATTTGGCACTCGTTCGCAAGCTTTACATGTTATATTGTGATAACATTGTATTAGGCATAATATCTTGTAAACTGACAAAGCCCTTCTGGCGCGTAGGCGATGTGTAAATGAGTTTCTTTCGGCGTTTCTTCTCAGCAGTGGTCGTTGCGAAACACTAGTATCGGTAGCTTTTGCACTAAAAATAATTAATAATAATGACTTTCAATAAGTGATATGTTTATCCCACATTGAATAAAAAATTTTGACTTTGACTTGACTTGAGTTATGTTACTCACCGATGATACGATATTCCATGTACTTTTTTAACCTATATAATATCGTAGTTTTTGCAGCCTTAAAATCGCAACCAGGCATTTTTATGGCATTTACAAGTATGAAACAAAAACGAATGAACTTTTCCGCGGACCGAAGACGACTAAGTCGCGTTGGTCCGCAAACCGATTCGACTATGTCGGGTCAACGAGTTGGTGCCATTTCTTCGCGCGGTTGGCCTAGTCCTTACGCTAGTAATATAAAAGTCAATGGGTATCTGCAACAAATGCCGCCGATGAGCTTTTTATTCATCTCTTACCTTTTGCCGTTTCATTTAATATTTCCAGCATGATTTTTAGATTTCTTTAATTAGTTAACTGCACAGGGTCGTGTCGTCAGTCTTATCGTGTAAAGGTTCACTTACACGTGGGAGAAATTACTTCCATTTGACTTCACGGCAAATGCAAGTGCACTTACAATGCAGCGCGCTCTGAGATTCCAATGCAAATTGAACAAAGGATTTATTAGCGTCTTCGTAATTACAGCGATAGCTCTCAATAGCTCTCAAGACATTGGACGAATGGCAATAATACATTCACAAAAGTAATTAAGAATTCAACATTATAGGCAGCTAGGCTATCACTACACTACATATTATAATACGTAATTGCTTTGAGTTTCCTATGCATTAAGTTTGGCACGCACATGAGCAATTGCAAATGCATGGTCAATGTCTCTACATTGAAGGGGCATCTTAGATAGTCAATATGAATATTTTTGCTTGTAACAAAAACACTTTTTCTATACAAAAAAAAGTCGTACTCACCCATGAAGGGTTATACGAGTATATTGCGCCATAATTTGCGGTTTACGATTTATGAAGTATTAAATAAAAACTACTTACTAGATCTCATTCAAACCAATTTTCGGTGGAATTTTGCATGGTAATATACATAATATATTTTTATTAGTTTTATCATTCTCTTATTTTAGAAGTTACAGGGGGAGGGGGACACATTTTACCAATTTGGAAGTGTCTCCCGCGCAAACTATTCAGTTTAGAAAAAAATGATATTAGAAACCTCAATATAATTTTTGAAGACCTATCCATAGATACACCATACGTATAGAATTGATGAAAAAACATTTTTTGAGCTTCAGTTCTAAGTATGGGGAACCCCCAAAATTAATTGTTCTTTTTTTCTATTTTTGTATAAAAATCTTAATGCGGATCACAGAATACATCTACTAATCAATTTTCAACAGTATAGTTCTTATAGTTTTGGAAAAAAGTGGCTGTAACATACGGATGGACAGACAGACAGACATGACAAATCCATAAGGGTTCCGTTTTTTTCCATTTGGCTACGGAACCCTAAAAATGTGTTGAGCTGACATTTACAGAAATGTCGAATAGTTTTTTGAAATTCCAGTATTAGTTATGAAAATTTGTTCATATTTATAGATCCTAGTCGAACTCAAGTCGAGTTCATGTATGGCAACGGTCGGTGTACGAATCGCAATCTATTCACAAATCAATCGCACATACTTCGCTGACCGGCTTTTACCAAATGAGCTTGTATTTAGCCTATGAGAAACTATGGCAAACACTCTACTGATTAATGTCTCAGTTGGACTAGTATCTTTGATACCGCGCTAGGAATAGAACCCTATTGACGACGGAGAGCTACAGCCCACGATGCTGTCCTCTAAAGGCAGTGGCGGTTTTGGCACTATTGCCTTCCCGGGGCGAAGTTCATAATGTCGTTCTATATATGAATATCGAATATGAACTTCTTAACAACAAAAAAGAACCGAACAAAACAGAACCGTTCAGAACCGTTAGAGCAGACCACATACGATAAAATAGACTTTTTGAAAAAAAAAATGTGCAATCTTTTATTGTGAACTAAAGTAAATAAAGTTATTAAACTACACACACGAAAAGTTTTAGTCATTCCATTATTGAGTTCCTGTGGCTATCACCCAATTCCGTCATCAGACCAACTCTGTTTTATTATTATAACGTATTGTACGTACATCTTATTTACTATGTAGAGGTATACAACATTTCAATCCAATCGGTTAATAATAATTGGTTTAAGATTTGACTGTAACAAACAATATACACACATACATTGCAAGTTAAATAAAAGCTTGTAAAAAGAGGCCATATACAACGTGGTAATAAACTAACGCAAAACCTCTCAGATGGTACCTCAGCCCATGAAACTGAACCACTTTTGTCCTAAAACTTTCGCGAAACGCAAAAAAAAAAATTTGAATACTCATACAAACTGATCAGTTGATCGAGTCAATTTGTATGAAAATACGAATTTTAATTTGGAATTTTGGGTATGTTGTAGAATAAAAGTTGTTCAGTTTCATGGGCTGAGGTACCATCTGGGAGGTTTTGCGTTAGTTTATTAACACGTTGTATACACATACAGGTTGATTTTGCACCCCCTAGCTATAAACCAGATAAACCCTGCGAAGTTTTCGTAGTACGGTATCATTCAATGTACCTGTCTATATTATTTTTGTGAATTGTGAATAAATGATTTAAAAAAAAATACCTATATATTAAAATCTTGGAATCAGAATCATTAATTGTTAACAGAACACAAAACTGTAAGACAAAGACAATTTTTTTGTCAACTTTTTATTATCCCACAATTCTAATAAATACCTGTGTGGTACCGGGTTAGAAAAGGACCACTTCATCTCTTCCTGTGGATGTCGTAAGAGGCGACTAAAGGACTTAGCACAAACATCTCGTGCTACAACTGCATTCCCAAGGAGAGTTAAAGTCGGGCGGCGGCTGGTTGTAAAATTTTTCGCACAAATACATTCCCAAAGTACCAGGAGAGCATGATAACAGAGCTATCGAGAGAAAGCGAGAAAGTCCGGCTTATTCTTAATGCTTCAAAAATAAAAATAATAATTAATGATGTATATTATAGAACAGCCAGTAGTAGTCGAAGGGAAAGAAATCGAATATGTCAAAGAATACATTTATTGGGGGTAATTGATAGTATTCGAGGATACTATCGAAAAAGAGATCAATAGATGAATTGCTATTGCATGGAAGAAATATTGGAGTTTGAAAGAAGTTATCTATATTAATATTATAAAGAGGAAAGATTTGTACCTATATTTGTATGTTTGTAATGAATAGGCTCAAAAAGTACTGGGCCAATTTAAAAAATTCTTTCACCGTTGGAAAGCTACACTATTCCCGAGTGACATAGGCTATGTGTGTACCACGGGCGAAGCCGGGGTGGACTGCTAGTGAAGAATATAACAATAGATTGACGACCTCCGTGGCGTAATGGTTAACACGCTAGACCGCTAATCTGGAGATTCTGGGTTCGAATCCCAGCCAGGGCAAGTTGGAAAATAGCCTTTTTCAAATTTTCTTGGGACTTGGGTGTTTATCTATATATGTATTTATCATAAAATATATTATCGTTGAGTTAGTATCCCATAACACAAATTTAAAAACTTACTTTGAGGCTAGCTTAATCAGTGTGATTTGTCCTTATATATTTTTAAAATAAATTTGGAAAATCCAAAAGTGCACGCCTCATAATCTCATTTTTCACAATTAAATTGAAATTACGATTAAACTACATTGAATTAGACCGTGGTCTTCAAAAGGACTTAGTTTTGGATAATACTGAAGCATATAAAAAAAATGGACTTGATCAGATAAGTTTTTCGGGAGTTATCGTGACCACGCCAGTTTCCATACATACAGACACACGGACGTCCACAAAATGATTTTATTAAACATTGTTTTTATTTATTTAAAAGGCAAAATGTCTTTTAAAAATGTCATAAGTGTTGAAACTAGTGTTTTTCCTTGACATTTATGTGTAAATATTATTGTACAAGTGCGATAGAAAATAAATAGAGACACATTTAGTTAAAAAAATCACTTGATTTTTGTAAGGCGAGAGTAGAGCACTACCTCATGCGCTTCGCTTATGAGGCGTGCAAAAAAAGCTCTAAGATACAACAGGAGTTTTTGGCGGGAAGTCTAGGGGTTCGGATGGGGTTTGCTTTAAATTATTTTGCAAATCGATTTTTGTGGTCTTTATAATATGAAATTGGTGTTGTTTGGTGTTATAAATGCTCATGCTCATGAACAAAGTGTAAAATAGTTGAAGTGGACAGTCATAGTACGACTGTAGTGATATTTGTTTTGCGGACTGTGTGGGCGTCTTCGGGCGTCGTCCGCCACTCAGTCGTCTATGAAAACCAGTGGACTCGTACAGATTTGTCGCCAGAAGCTCCCTTGAAGCAGTCAAAGGCCTTCACCACCCTTTGATTGTAACTTGTTAGGATTAGGAATAAAGAACAAAATTGAAGATAGGCTGAACAAAATTGAGGATAAGATACAACAATTCTGCCATGCTTGACGTATGGCTGCCAAACATGGGCTCTACGAAAACAAGATGAGGATAGACTGACCATATCAGAGGAATATGGAGAGAAGTATGTTAGGCTTAAGGTTATCTGATAGGAACACTAATAAAGCGATAAGAAGGAGAATTTACGTAGTAGAGGATTACGGATGTAATAGAAAGTATAAGAATTCTTAATGGAAATGGGCTGGACATGTATGTAGACTAGAAAATGAAAGATGGATAAAAAGAGTGGTAGAATGGATACCTAGAGTCGGAAAAAGGAAGCAAGGAAGGCCAAGAATGCGGTGGCCTGACGTATTTAAGAAAAGATGTTGTTCAGCTTGGATGAGGCAACCTAGAAACAGAAAAGAGTGGAAAAGAAAGGGGAGGCCTACGCCGCAGAGGCGACTTCCAAAATAGAATAATATGAAGGAAAAAGTGTAATTGAAATATTAAGTGTAACTGTAAGGTTTTGGTAGAATAAAGGCTTTTTTATTTTATTTTTATTTTACATTCCCAAAGTGGGTTGACGTCAAGCAGGACGATCGTAAAACTGCAGCCAAATCATTTAAACTGTTCCGGCTATTTCTTTTCCATTTTGCAAGATCTTTGGCATCCTTGGGTGACCATTGACATGCATGTTATATTTGGAGAAGAAAAAGCAGGAAAGCGCACCCCGCGCTCCGAAGCAGCACAACTGAGGATGCAACCGGGAACGCGCTTAGACGTAGAAGAATTCTAATAAATGGCTAACCTACTGACTTTTCGACAGGCGCGGCCGTTGCCCTCCCCGCTCACCGGCCGCAACCCGCCACGAGCACGGTAGCTGGTGGTGACATGCGAATGGGAGATTTTAGGTTTTTCCGAACAAATCTTGAAAATAGGTGTTATTAGTCCCAGCCCATTATGATTGTAATATACACCTGGCATAAGCACAAAAGACAGGTAGACATGAATGATATTAAGTCGTTTAATTAAAAGCCTAGCATTGCAATAAAGACTTTGTGCTCTATTGTTCGTGTTCAATGTCATGATCACGAAAAGGAGACGGGCGTCTTCAAAGTGAGTGCACATCATCCTGGCAGTGTCGAATTTTAAAACAACCATGCTACTAAGGTTGAGGATACATTCACGGATATTGATCGTGTTAGCGACATACGTGTGTAAGTTTTTGTATGTAAGAGAGAAAGATTAACTGGAGAAAAAAATGCGAACAAAACATTTTACGTTTTTATCTCGGGCTTCAGTAGATATACCTGACTTTCCATGTTTCTGGGATGAGATGGGGTCCTCGTAGCCCCAAATATTTAACATAATATCGAATTACTTTTCCTCTAGAATTTCAATTGTGAAATTCAATAAGTTAGTTATTATCACGTGTTTAATCGCTAATGGGGTAGATAGAGCGTAGGGTCGTTAGAGTGGAAAAAGGGAGTCACAAAAGCGATGGGCAGCTAGCCGCAAAAATTGATTAACATAATTCGGATTTTCGTTTCAATTTTCTAAAATATTTGAATAATAGGTATTCGCTAAGTTCTCTAGTGTATCCTTAGCCAATATGACTTGTTATGGCTAAAAGGTTACAGGATACATTGTTTAGTCTCAATAAATATCTTAATTTTGGTTAGTATTCTAATAATACTCGTAGGTCGTATAATATTATCTTAGGGTTATATTTCTTTTAGACTGATAGATGAAATGGATTCTCCTTTTCGAATGTAACTACTCGATTTAGTAAAAAAATAAATAGGTGACAATGATCTGCATTAAGCACTAAACTGAATCGTGAGTTCGACTGACACAAAATTGCACTCATCGTCAAATTTTATTTAAAATATTGCAAGATAAATTTGAGCCACTTTTCGGTTTCAGGTTGAGATTAAATATATGTATGCTAATGTAAATCAGATGACAATGCAATATTATTAAAACAAGAAGCTGATCTGATGATGAAACTGGAAGGAACCTATAGCGACCTTCCAGTTCCATTTTTTTTTATCACTCATGAACCGCGCCAGATTGTTGTAGCAGAAGAGTTTTGCGTTATTTCTCGCTTCTACAGCGTCATCCATGTGAACAGAGTCACCTAGATCAGCACTACCTGTTTATATTACTAAACAATCTGACCTCCTTCAATGACGACATCGTCCTTGTAGTTGTCTCTCATGAACCGAGCCAGGATGTTGTGGTAGAAGAATTTCGCGTTATTCCTCACTTCCGCTGTGACATCCATCTTTGCGATCGCCTGAATTAGCACCCCGAGCTTCTGCTTCGCGTTCAGGATCAACTTGTCGACTAAAATAAACAAAAAACACAATATTTTTTCGTAGTTTTCCGTCACAATACAATAAAAAAACTTTATTAGGTACATTATCAAAATATCTCTTTATGATTACTCTGAAAATCTCCGTGGCGTAGTAGTTAACACACCAGTCCGTCACTTTGGAGGTTCTGGGCTCGATTCCCAGCCAGGGCCAGTCGGAAGATGGCCTTTTTCAAATTGTCCTGAGACTTGGATGTAAAGATACCTATATAAAATGTACCTCCAGTATCGTTGAGTTATTATCCTGTAATACAAGTTTCAACTTATTTGACGGCAGTTTCAGACGGCAGTCGCGTCGTGTAAAAACCAGTAACCTCGTCAATTCACCTAGGGTTAGGTAGCAGATCCCGGGCAATGGAGCGTCAACGCTCAGGATGCAACCGGGAATACGCTTGGATGATGATGATGAGTTTATTCCATAAACTTCTTCACTTTGCATAGCCTTCGGTTTCTGAGTGACTATAAGCGTGCATATTATATTCGGGAAAAAAATCCGGAAAGCGCACCTCGGCTTACGTAACGGCACAGCTTAAATGAGGTAGAGTTTATTTTGCAAACTAATCTGCCTCAGTTATGATTGCACCTAAATGTGTTTATGAAGCACTTTCCACACAGGCAACTGCATTTTCCCTTCCATCCGTCATCCGTCCATCCATTTCTGGAATGCTATTTGCGAATGAATTAGACGAGCGCCCAGTCGTTAAGCTTTTAAACGGGCGGATCATAAACGTTTTCTTCAAGAAGTCTCTTCTACTCATTATAGTACTTATTACATATATGTATTCATGTATTAGTATACATATAATATATTAGTTTTATATGTGAATAAATAAGTAAATAAATATATAAGGACAAATCACACTTTTTAAACTTGTGTTATGGGATACTAACTCAACGATACTATATTTTTTGATAAATAATATAGATAAACACCCAAGACCCAGGACAATTTGAAAAAGGCCATTTTCCAACTTGCCCTGGGTGGGGCATCGAACCCAGAACGAAGAGATAGTTTTTATGTATATTTATTTTATCAATAGTATTCGTTAAATTAATATCTATTTTCTTTAATTATTCTTGTGGGTATTTATAGATACTATTCGATTTTGTTTACACATTCTGTCGCATCACCCAAGTTATTTCTCTACTTGGTCCAATGGTTGACTGCCAGAGAACGCCATCATTATTCTCTTATGTGCAAAAAAGTTTAAATAAATAAATACATTTTCTTTTACTTACGAATGTTGTAGGATCAATAAAACAATATTGTGTATTTGAATAAAGTTGGTGTTAAACTGAACAAAATACCTCTATGCTGGTATGGCACAGAAAAACTTAGAAAGTACCAGCTGCTTCTCTTCCCGCGCATATCGTAAAAGCTCGAGGGAATGGGCGAAAATGCAAATAATGTTAACAGTTGTGTCTCTATTTTGATTCCTTTTTCCATCTTTTCACTCACCATCATGCTAAAAGTGGCCTTTGAGTGGGCGCTGTTTGCTTGGAGCCGCAAGACCCAAAATGCTCTGTCTATTAGGGATAAAGACGTGATAGTATGTATGTACGTTAAGGTGAACAACCTACAGCACACCCAGCGTGTCGTCAAAGATTCGGTTTCAGCGGTTAAGGCCCTGGATATATTGGCCACTAAATCACAGAGTGGGGAAAAAATAAATCACTTGATTTCAATCACTGTCGCTCATATTAAAATCACAGTTTTATGTCCGGGATTTTTGTGCGAAGTTAAGGAGCGAATAGTAGGATATGTACATTTATTTATGAATGTATCCAAGGGGCTATTCAAATATTACGTAAGCACAAAAAGGGGGTGGGAGAGTCTTTGATTTACTTATTTTTGATGACGTGGGGGGCGGAGGTCTTAACTTCCATTACGTCAGCGATCTATTTTAGTTTTTTATTTCACATTTCTCGGCAATTTTTATTTTGATAATTTTGGTTTGAAATTATACAGACAGTAAAATAATATCTACGAGCAATACGTATACTTGCTCGAGCTCTATACTACTAAAAGTCATTAAGCATTTGAGGGGGCGACAAGAAATTTGCTTATTTTTGCTGACTTATTTGGTGGGGGGGGGGGGGTTAAAAGTTATAAAGGGTAACCTTTGTTTGTCAAATAGGACTTTAACCTTCTCAAGAGAACGTCCTCTCGCGGGAGTGGTATAGTAACGAAAAGAGGTGCCAAGATTTTTTAAAGACGCAAAGTGTGGGTTAAACTCCCTGGCCCCCAAATTAGGGGGGGGAGGAGTTAGCCACAGATCCCCTCCTTAGTATACATATGTCTATTATGCAACATTACAACACAACATTTAAGGTACAAACAAAGATAGAAATTTTTGTCTCAATAGATCTAGGTACCAGTAGAACTACTGGCACTTTCGGGCTAAATTGACTTTGGACAGTGAAAGAAGTGGATGATGATGATTATACTCACAATCAGCTTCCAGTTCAGGTACAGGTTGCGGCTGGTCCTCTAGCGCATACTGTATCGCAGGCGGAACGTTCTTCGTCGGCCGCTGGTTGGTCGCACCTGCCGATAAAATAATTTCAATAAAATCATGGTGCTACTGATTACTAGATGTTGTTGTTGACAGTCGGGGATTTTTTTAATTTGCCTAGCAAATAAACTTGTATAATAATATGAGATCACTTAAGTTTAACTCATAACATGTAGTTCCAATTTTGTGCCGCATAGAAAACTTGGACGGTTCTAACCACAGGCAGCCAGGATCAAATAAATACTTGCGCCAACCCGCAAGTCTTTACAACTTGAACCGATAAATTAAGGAGGCTTATTTTCTTCGGCTGCCGGAGAAAAGCCGTGTCATGCTGCAAATTGATTTATCCGCGATGATTAATTTGCTGTGTATTAATTAGTTATTATGATACCACATTATTTGTTCATTATCGCTTTGTGTTTTGGGAAAAAATAAATTAAATATATTTAAACACAAACGATAATGGAGGTATGATAGGTAGCAACGGTAAACGATAATGTTGAGATTGGACATATATGAGGAGAGAGGGCTCTGTACCTCAGTTGGTCTTGGTCAGGCTATGTACCTGTGTTTTAAAACGTTAAAAAACAACAGGTTTTTTGTATGACGACCCCTTTAGTTTCGACCTTTATCTTATTTTTAGTATTTATTGTTATAGCGGCCACAGTAATACATAATCGGTGGAAATTTCATGTGTCTAGCTATTCAATAATACGGTTCAAAAGAGATAGAGCCCTGTGACAGACGGACGGATAGACCACGGAGTCTCATCAATAGGGTCCCGTTGGCACCCTTTAGGTACGGAACCCTAAATAACGGAAATTTCTTAGGTAAAGATCGGTTTGCTCCTGCCTACATGCACACAATTTACTTTTCCCGAAGCGAGACAGCAAGCCATGCATGGGCGGAAGAAACGCGGCGGGTCAATGAGGCTGGTTTTTGAGGTTTTTGCGTTTTACAAAGAATAATTAAGAGTTACTTATATTAAAAAATATGACATAATATTATGATGACTGCCTTATGTTTAATACAATTATTATCCAAAGTCACAAGGGCTAATTTATTGTATTTCTTGAATACGGCTAGTATTCAAGAAATACAATAAATTAGTTTTAGTCACAGAAATTACTTCTGTGCGTTTTAGTATATTCGGAGGTGATTTGGAGGCAACTTCGCAAGTTTTTTCTATTGACAACATTTTAAGTAATCGTATTTTTAAAACATAAAATGACTAGAGTTAGTCCTGAACTTTGCTGTGTTTTAATTTGAAAGTGAGTATTTCGTTAATATTGATAATATTTAAGATCGCTCTAAGTACTATCAGGGACGCGGTCTTAAGTTATACATAGACAGACTCACGAGATCTACACAACTCACGGAGCCACTAGACCTAAGAGTCTCGGCCTCTGTAAGATCTATTTATCACTGCATTGATATTCAGCTGATACCAAGTCATCATCATCCGGGGTCCGCTACCTCACCTAGGCGATTTGACGAGGTTAGGTACTGGTTTTTACACGACGCGACTTAATACCAAATATTTACACATTATTGTAGTTCTTATTTTGTACTTAGGTACCTATCTTTATGTGAACTCTACTATGATATAAGTTGGAAGGGTAGGTACTCTCAGTTATCGCCCCGCTCCAATCAGTCGAATACGAATAGTTTGCATGCTTTGTGAGCCAAACAGAATCGGCGTTTGTCAGACCTATCTATCATTTCAGACTGAACTGCATTGTCTGGGTAAATTATTAACCTGACATGAGCACGGCTCAATCCATAAGACTTGGCGTTTACATCAATCCCGGGAGTAAGTACTTGAAGAAACATCTACTACTTAGTAGTACATTTTGCCAGGTAAAAATAGAATAAAAAAGAGGCAAAGGAAGAACTAGAGACAGATTCATAAAACAACTGAAAAAAACATGTCCATATTTCTACCTACAAAGATGTAAAGGAGTTGGCTATGGACAGAGCGAGATGGAAGGCATTGGTTGGTTGCTCCACAGACAAGAGCTTAGCTCTTTAATAATAGGAAGAAGAATGTTCATAACATGTTCATAACACACACGCTACGTAAGTCACAGATTACATAAGTTATTATTTATTAAAAGTGCTTTCAAAAACACAAATACGCGGGATATATCAGGCTAGCTTTTCAAGCAAGGATGGTAAGCTAGCTCAAGTAAGAAAGAGGGCCAGAGTCTGGCTTGCTGTAGCCAGTGTTCAGCCTGTACGAAGAACACAGGGTCTTACAGCGAAAAGTAAGGCGACTGTCGTCGATACTATCGTCTATACGAGTAGTATCGTCGCATTACAACGCAAAGAAACTACGGTCAATCAGAAATTTAAATTAAGAAATGACCAGTACGTCTCTTAGTGGCTGCAAGTCCTAAGTCATCTTTTAAAATACGTGACATGGTTCTAGGTCCTATCTTCATCTCCCTTGATAAAATCTTTTGCTTTCGGACAGGATTTCTTCTTCCTTTACTGCTTTGACCACCTTTTTCGATCTTTTTCGGTCACAAACAGAGGAGGTTTCATTGTATATGTACCTATTAATAGCCCGGTACACAAACATTTCAAAACGGTACAAAACTTACTTTGGGGCTAGCTTAATCAGTGTAATTTGTCCAAAAAAATAATAATATTTGACTAAAATACTAAGCCTATGGAGTTTTAAAATTGCATTTGGCTCCATACCTACTGTGTGTAATGCAATCACAGCGATTCGGTTCTATCACCCCACTCCATTTTAATATCGCAAAATATTGTATAATGTATTGGCGCCAAAATAAGAAAAGACAATGAAAAATCATATAAAAATAACAGATTCCAAATTCAAATGTAATATTTTGTTTATTTTAATTGTAACAGTATTTATGGCCAGACTAAGTAAGAAGTATATTTTTTTATCATTATGAAATTTTGATAGACAGCCTTTCTGTCAAAATTTTTGCACACCTGTGATGGTAAAAGATGATTGGACGTAACGAAATGTAAATATCTATTTGTATAGCTGCCTACACACAACATAACATGCCATACAATCTGCAGTAACAATCTGGTGCTGTACTACAGATTGTAAGTGTTGGGAACACAACTGTCAGCACGGAACAGCACTTTCCTATGCTGCTTCAGTGTAGGCAGCTTTATACATATTTCGCAAATAAATGTATCTTTTATTATTATCTATATAACACTACAACGCGGACACGTTGTCGTTCAGCTTTTGGATTAAGCCCCTGAACTACCCTTTAACCGCGAGATTTTATATCAGTTGTCGTGCTCCCAGCGAGAGGAATAGTGAATATCCATAGTTTTTGGTGGGATATATACGACCGACGCTCACAAAATAGGCACGAAAATGTTTGTCGGATTAATCCGACGTTCGCAGTTAAAGAGTTAAAACTGGCATCTTACCGACGCTCGACAACAGCTCGTTGATTTGCTGCAGAGCGGTCTTCATTTCGATGATAAGGCGGCCCTTCTCGTCCAGCGCTCTCGTCAATTCCTTCTCCTCCTTCGCCTCCGTGGCCAGTTCAGCTCGGAGCTGCTTTTTTTCTCTCACGAATCTTTAGAACAATGAAGAAAAACAAATTACTTAGCGCCATTTTAAAATTCCGTACTCTAAAATTGCCAAAGGGGTTATACAACCCTCAATACAATATGGAAACGGTGAAATTCCAGTTCTGGTCCAGTCCTATAAAATAGCTTGTATTTGTTAGTACAATACCCTTTTGGATAGATATACTATCTTATTCCACTAAATATGTATACAGATTATTTTCTCAGCAAGTAGATAAGTATTTAATATTTCACGACTTAGGAAATATTTTTTCATTTTTATTTAATTTACCGCCAAACAGTTCCGAATATTTCCACAAAAACCTGCCTATAAGTAAAATATTCTACTTTGATTCATTTGCCATACTTTGAGTCCGCATAAATTACCTAAAAATATAGGCAGACCTGCTTAGTTATCTATTTATATTTCAGAGCTACATATGCTTTTGTCGGTAGAGTAGGTATGAAATGGTTGGGTATTGTAACCGCAACACTTTCCCTGCATATTTTTGAACCACCAAACCTACGAACAATAATTCTCTAGAATCGTAAATAATCCCAAAAAATCATTCCACGCGATATGTACCGCGGCGGGCGTGTATAAATTGCAGAGAAATAAAGACAAAGGAAAATCCTTAAAAGTGGCCGAGGAGCTTTTAGTATTTTTTTAATTCAAAGTAAAACTTAGTTAAAAAGGTTAAACTTTGAAAAAAATAAAAGCGAATACGTCGTCGGATTTCTTGCGTATACGACTGAGTTAAAAAAATACACATATATGAAGATTGATTCATGCTTAAACACGTACAATAAATTAAAAATTGGTTGTCTGTAAAGTCGGTTTACGGACGGTAGTGTGACGTGACAACGTCAAACATTCCGAACTGAGCCGATCGCTCGAGCCGATCATGCCCCTCTCTCGTTCGTGCCGCGCTCTCGCTTGCGGAACGCGACAATGAGCGTAACGGGACAATGACGTCATCTTTTTCGTGCCTGCAGCCCGTAGTATCGAGTTATTAGATGTTGTCACATTAAAAAAAAATTATCTTTTGTAAAAAGAATTAAATATTTAAAGTTCTCCGAAATTCTGAAATAAATATGAGCACGCAAACGCTGATAAGGCAGACCGCGATAATAGATTCGGGTGTTCAATTAAAAATTCCCACGGTCGAAGACCGTAGTCTTAATGTCTAGAATGCTCTTTTTCTCTCCTACTCTTTTCAGGACTTCTTCAACCCAGTTTTTCCGTTCCATTCTACGCCAGCACCATATTTCAAAGGCCTGCCTATTTATAACATGAATGAACTGCTGACTGGACATCGGCAATCTGCAAGGTCGGTGCTGTAATGCATAATAACCGCGGCTCACGCCATAAGATATCGCGTGTTGCTTTCCGGCTTGTCTATAAACCCGAATTTACAATAAAACCAATTTCATGACATTCGTTACAGCAATAATTTTTCGCATACATGCAGGCATGATGACTGAAAAATTATTATTAGCCTATCGGTTAGATTATTTAAAAATATTGTACACATATTTTTTCTTTTCTCTGAGAAACAATAAATGACGAAGATACAGCGCATTTAAATTTCGTATGACGTCACGCTTTTTACAAATCGGTGACGTCACAAGCCCCCATTTTGGAACTTAGATACACTGTATCTTTGTAAATTTTTAAATTTTTGATAAACTAAAAAATATGGGTACGTTATTTTTGGATAATCTAACTAACGGACTAATACTTCTGATCCAGTCATCATCCCTATTGCATTAGGTTGAATTAGTGTCGCGTCAATAAATAAATTTTTGGATAAAACTAATGTCATGTACTTAACTTATTTCACCATACCTATATGCGAAGCTAAATTTTATCTGATCTTTCTCTCTCATCTCAGCGTATTCCCAGTTGCATCCTCAGCTGTAGCTGCGAAACCCGAGTTCCGCTTTCCAGCATTTCTACTACTTAATTTAAACTGATTGACACTGTTAATTTAAGGGCCCAAATTATTTTGATGCAACTTGTTTTACGAGTACTGCAACAAGTTTCATGAAAATAGTTTCATCATGCATACATTCGCTGTCAATATGAATTTTCGCTGAAAATAGATTTTGCTGTCAATACGAAAACAGACTATTCATCACATGTTCCTAATAAGCAAGCGGACATAGTCCTGGAGCCTTTTAATGTAGACCGCCTCACCAGATTATGTACAATGAAACTTCTTCTTTTAAGAATAGAGGAGGAAAAACGATTAAAAAAGCTTGCAAATGTAAGGGGTGGATAAAGGGTTTAAGTAGGGAGGGTGCACTACGGTAGGGCTTATGGGTAAAGGATGGGTCTTTCTACTTTCTTTCAAGCATTGGTAGGTTGGTTTCAAAACTCTTAAATGGCCTTGCTAAGCCAGGGAAACGGTAAAATATCGGTTATTTCGTGGTTGTAAGGGCTCGCGAGGTCTACTGTTCTCACAGAACCACTAGTCATATAAGTATCAGGTATACTTTCGGCGGTAAATGTCAATCAATAACGAGTCCATTTGTTCTCTATCAAAGCGCATAAGCGTATCAAGGCAAGCGTGACTATTTTTAGTAGATAGGTAATTAGAAGTTTCCAATCAAAATCATTAAGAATGACACAATATATTTTTTCTTTTTTGTATGTTGCCCAATAAGTTCTCCATTTTTGAAACGAAGTAGAAAATAACTTTAAAGCGTATGCGTGCAAGTTGGTGCCATTTCTCACTAGGTGAAGATACGATGATGGGATCCTCGAGAAATCGAGGACACTCCCTAAATATTATATCCACACATATAGTGATTTTTATGTTTTAGTCAATATAAATCAAGCATTTGCATTAAGAAAGTAAGTTTTGGAGAAAAGAAACTGATGAGGAAGACAAGAAATTTAAATCGATTTTTTTTTGTTTAAAAAAAAATATTAAGTGTGTGCACAAGCTGATATCAGCGAAGGGCAGTGAATCAACAAATACAGCTTAAAGCACAATCGACACCAATCTATTTGACATCATTTTATTGTTGTAGATACCAACGCCACACGACCGTCAACGCATTCAAACAATGGAATTTAAAACAATGCGAAACCGAAACATCGGCTTTTGTTTTAAAATGACTTTGTACAAAGCTTTCATAAAAACAAACGAAGATATCTGTGTTGACGCAAACAATTGAGGAAAAGTTCCAATAAAGTGTAAAACACATCTCGAACCTCATATTTATTTTAAAATATACCTAACTACGAGTAAATATATAATATAACGTATCTTTTATATTCGTACGATCTTATCAATGCACAATGATTGTGCATTGATAAGACCGCCCATTGTACATTTTAATGTCTTTTTTTCTGGGTGTATATTTTATTCTTGGTGTACAATAAAGTATTATTTATTGAAAAATATGTATTTGCTTTTTATACAAACTCGGATCAGCTGATCGGTCAACTTGTTTGGTAGGCCATAAATTATTTTTCATATTTAGATATATTTTCCTTGGGGAAAGTTGTTGAGCGTCATGGACTGATGGCCTTAAAATAGTTTCAGTATATTTTGTTAGACCCTGTATAGCCAGTGGTTCGATTTATTAAGGTGAATATATAAGCAAATGGCCTTGAAGCGTGAAATAAATTGTTAACTCGTAAATATGGTGATATATATATATATTTCCATATTGCTCTTCGTCATGCACTAGATAGCCCTTTAAATTATTTTATGAACCACCGTTGAAAGTATTAACATTAGTCCGTCTAGACGGATCACCAAAAATAGTTTCAACGACAGTTCATAAAATAATTGAAAAGGATATCTAGTGCATGACGAAGAGCAATATGGAAATTATCACCATATTTCTAGTTAACAATTTATTTCACACGTCAAGGCCATTTGCTTATATATTCACCTTAAGCATTTATACGTTGTATACACGTTGTATACTGTGCCGGTAAATTCGATATAAAATAATTTAATTCGACGGAAACTAAGATGTAATTGAACGTAGTGCACCTAGCAAATAGTAATTTGCCGTGAACTTGAACCAGGAATTTAATTACGGCGCCAGCCGTTGGAAGGCTGCATATAGTGAAACGTCGTATCTGTAGATACAATTAATATGGCAGTTACATTAAGTGTTAATAAAAAAAAACAGTTTTGTAACTGCTATAGTTCTGGTATACTACAACAGTTACAAAACCGATTTACTTATTATAGTAAGTACTAACCGCTGTATTAATAATTAAGTATTTTGAAAAAAAAAAATTTTTTGCTTTTTTTACAAACTTAAATTTATTGTGAGGCATTTCAAGTAAAAAACAACCATAAATACAATAAACAACAAAAAATACAACAATAATGTACTTGTTAAAACTTTTATGTAAAGGTATATTGTATGTAATCCATCACACATACTGTATTGCTAAGCGATAAGGCCGCCTTTTGTTGATTTCCTATTTTATTTTGTGCATTAAAGGGGATTGTATTGGTAGGTATGTGTGTAATTGTGTATGCTACGAAGTTGTTATGGGGTATAATGTACACGTATACAAGTTTATTTGCTAGGCTAATTAAAAAAACCCCTACTGTCAAGAACGCCATCTAGTGAGTAGCGAAACTACGGATACGACTTGATATCCGTAGCGCTATTTATATATTTTCTAGAGAAAGGCTTGACTTTCAAGCTTTAACTCGCAATAACTTTTAAACGGCTGTACCGAATTTCATCAAACATGGCTAAGAACCACCGTAAGGCTTGCTTTCACATAAAAAAACCCGCATCGAAATCGGTCCATCCGTTCGAGCGCTATGATGCCACAGACAGACAGACCGACAAACATTAGCGTCAAACTTATAAATAAATAAATAAAAAATCTTTATTTCGGCCTTATCTAATGTCCATAAAGTATAGTTTTGTACTCTTATGTATTCTGTGGTATATAAGTACATAGATTCAATTAAATTCAATTCAAAATATCTTTATTATCATAGGATATTTATAATATCTCTTAATAAAAGTCACTTTGTTTTGCACAAATGTTGACGTGAAATCGTTTCTTACAGCTAAGTTTATGCCGCTTTCTAGGCGCAAGTGCACAAGAAGCGGCAACAACCTGCACTGCATGTTTTCTCAACTAACAAACTAAAAACTTAAAATTAGTTATATAGATCTTCAATTACCTCACCATGGCTCCGAACGTAAACCCTTTTAAATTAATTAATAAGAAAATGTACATTTCGATATTTTTAACGTGCAAAAACATGGTTAATAGCTATTCTGTTCTCAATATTTGGCCTTAAATTACGTACACTCCATTGCTGGCAGGCTGGGTACAGATTTCCCTTCTGATAAAAAAGCGAAATCTAAAAACATTGCCAGAGATAATTGTATGTAGGATGTAGGCATAAAAGCAGCAACCAATGTGTACTCTTATTTGTACCCACAAAAGGGCGCGACCCACCGCCGGCTTCCAGAAAAATTTGTACAGCAAAATAAAAATATGAAATGAAAAATTATCATGGTGCGCTGACAGTGACAAGTGAATGTTTTTACATATTATGTAACTGAGTGTTCAATGTGTACAATTTTGCCTACAACAATATTTAATGTAAGCAATATTATAATAAATAATAATGTAGGTATGCACATTATTGCATTATTAAATGTATTAAACTGATAATGTGATCTATTTATTGAAAAGCCGATGATGTGGCTAGCCCGATAGGGATGAGGACGCGATTATTATGTACAAATGTGTACGTACCTATGCTTTAAATAATATTTTAGGTCATTAGTACTTACCAAGTGAATGTGTAAATGAATTTAAAAAATAACTCTCGCAGTTTAAAAGCAATTTCACGGATATAAATCGATTAGGAAGGTTTTCAAAATGATTCATAGCAAAATTGTTAATAATAGATGTGAGAACATCCAAGTGTATAATAAATACTGAGGTAGCATTAGCACCAAATGTCTTAAATTGATAAAGATCTATTTTCAAAATGCCACGAAGCAACTTACATATTTAATAAACGATATGAGAACTTGCAAGTGCATAATGAAATGGTTGTGTAATATTTGACACAAGGACAAATCCTCTAATGATCATACAACCTAATGTTATTTAATATACTTTTATTTAAAATAAAGACCAATTGATATAACGTATTGTTGATATAATTTCATATGACCTAATTTTATCTGGTAAGTATAATAAGCGTTTTATATAATGCACATTTACATTAATATTTACTTACTATGTATAATGTTCTTTTGCTCTAATAATTATAATTAAATATGTCATAAAACATTTTTGTTACATAAGTATAAGACGCAACTTTTTTGTCTTCTTCTTCTTCTTATTTAAGAGCTTAGTGGCTCTTGTCGGTGGAGTATGCGCCAAACTTCTTGGTTCTATGCCTTACTTTTTAGTGCTTGATACGACATGACCCCTGCTTTTTCTTTCAGTTGGTCTACATAGCGCTTTCTTGGTCGTCCTGGACCTCTTTTACCTTTTATCTTTCCTTCTAGTATGTTTTTAAATAAGGAGTCAGTCTTCTTTTCTCTCCTACTATTTGTAATACTTCCTCATTGGTTTTCCTTTCCATCCAACTGATCTTTTCCATTCTCCTCCAGCACCATATCTCGAAAGCTGCCAGCCTGTCACTATTTTTTGTCTAAACAACCTTTTTATCCGATAAACTTCAACGGGTTGGGAGTGAGTCCCGCGCGAAGTTTACAGCTCACAGAGCTACTAGTTTACAGCTCACAGAGCCACTAGTTTACAGCTCACAGAGCCACTAGTTTACAGCTCACAGAGCCACTAGTTTACAGCTCACAGAGCCACTAGTTTACAGCTCACAGAGCCACTATTTTACAGCTCACAGAGCCACTAGTTTACAGCTCACAGAGCCACTAGTTTACAGCTCACAGAGCCACTAGTTTACAGCTCACAGAGCCACTAGTTTACAGCTCACAGAGCCACTAGTTTACAGCTCACAGAGCCACTAGTTTACAGCTCACAGAGCCACTAGTTTACAGCTCACAGAGCCACTAGTTTACAGCTCACAGAGCCACTAGTTTACAGCTCACAGAGCCACTAGTTTTTAATTGCAATTCTAAAATAACCTTTCGAAATTTTCAAATATCCTACAATGTCTGAATCCTGGAAAATAGTGCAATTGGCTTCATTGTAGGCTGTCTGAAATCTAATTGTAATAAATTAAGTATTGCTGAGCGCACGCTAGCTTTATGTACTGTATGGACTTGCAGAGTACCTATAAGTATTATGTTCAAATGTATTATTGACCGACTAAGCAAAGTGAACGAAGGTCTCCCTTTCAGCTTCGGCAAAAATTCTTTCGTATGTTCTAATTCTAGTTTACCGGTTGTTCTCGCCTACAGGTCGCATTTCTTAATCGATTCTTCTTCTTCTTCATCATAGCGCGTTTCCGTTTGCATCCTCAGCTGTGCTGCTTCAGAGCCCGGGGTGAGCTTTCCCGCTTTTTCTTCTCCAAATATTACATGCATGCGTGAATTGAATTGAATTTGAATTGAATTGAATTGTCAGCCAAGGATGCCAAAGACCTTGCGTTGGATAAAAAATAGCCGAAAGAGTTTAAAGATTTGGCTATAGTTTTACGACCAGCTGCCTGCCTGACGTCAATCCACTTTGGGAATGTATTTAGGTAGGCGAAAAGTTTTACAACAGGCCGCCGCCCGACGTTAACCCTTCCTTGGGAATGCAATTGTAGCACGAGATGTTTGTGCTTCCTTTCGTTCCTTTAGTCGCCTCTTACGATATCCTCAGGTAGAGATGGAGTGGTCTTATTCTAACCCGAAACCACACGGGGTGGGGTACATTTCTCAATCGATTCTTGTGAAATTATGTGAGCATTATATTTTTTTGTCGGGCCAGTATTTCGAAACTTTTTAAAATGACGGAAATATGGGGTTGAAAACGTAATATTTAGTTATTACAAAAAATATTCAAAAATGTCATAAAACTTTTTTGTTACCCTTATTAAGACGCAACTTTTTTGTCCGAACAACTTTTTTATCCGATAAACCACAAAGACAGACTCGCGAGGTCTACAGCTCGCAGAGCCACTAGTTGCTTTATTTTTCGCTTATGGACATGCACTTCTATGTATGCTTAGTAGGTAAGTAAGTACAAAAACCCTGGCAGGGTATTGCGTAGTTATAGGTATTTGAGTTTATATATATAACGTCTAACAAAATATACTGAAACAATTTTAAGGGTAACTTCAGTCCATGATACTGAACAACTTTCCCTAAGGAACTTATATCGAAATATGAAAAAATTTTTTTGACTTTTCATACAAACTCGGATTAGCTGATTGGTCAACGTGTATGGGAGGCAAAAAATTATTTTTCATATTTCGATATATGTTCCTCGGGGAAAGTTGTTCAGTAACATGGACTGAATACACCCTTAAAATAGTTTCAGTATATTTTGTTAGACCCTGTATATGTACTAGCTGTGCCCGCGACTTCGTTCGCGTGGTTGTCGGAACGTAATGCTATATAGCCTAAAGCCTTCCTCTATAAATGGATTACCCAACAAAAAAAGAATTATTCAAATCGGACCATTAGTTCCTGAGATTAGCGCGTTTAAACAAACAAACAAACTCTTCCGCTTTATAATAATAGTATAGATAATAGTAATAGTAGTGAAAAAATATACTAGTGGCTCTGTAAGCTGGTAGACCTCGCGAGCCTGTCTTAGCATAACCCCGAGTCACATATCCCTGGAGTTTATTGGATGAAAATGTTGTTCGGACAAAAAAGCTGCGTCCTAATAAGGGTAACAAAAAAATTTAATGACATTTTTGAATATTTTTCGAAGTTGCTGAAATATTATAGGTATTTTTTACTTTATACACCCCCATATTTCCGCTATTTTAAAAATTTTCTAAAAACTGGCTCGTCGATAACATTCTACATAATTATCTAAACTGCTCACAAAATTTCACGAGAATCGGTAGAGAAGTGCGACCTGTAGGTGGGAACAACTGGAAAACTGGAATTCGGACACACGAAATAATTCTTGCCGAACCTAAAACGGAGATCTTCGTTCGCTTTGTTCACTCGGTTAATAAAAATGAATAGAGATAATAATAATCGGAGATACGATATATCCTGAAAGGTGCACGTCTGTCGAGCATGACGACGTCCGGGAGAATCGATCAGCCATATAATCTCCGGCTTTTCTCATCTTGCTAACGGCGAGTAATTGCACAGACATAACTTCGTAGCAGCAGCGTACACCAGCAGCTTGCTCTTCGATACCTTGTAGAATCTAAGGTACTTACTCGCATGTGCCAGTATTCAAAAATGATCGTGCCACGCTCTATAGTGATTATTGTGTTTATTATATATAGATATAAAGAGTCTATTGGAATCGATCTGTCATCATCACTAATCACGAGCATGACTATTGTCGCTAATAAGTCCGATATCGTGCTGACAGATCGATTGATGCACCAGGCAGCGTTCTTCGACATCACCATCCCGCATGCCGAAAGTCGTATCAAAATCAAATATTTATTCAGTAATTAGGCCTTTGCAGGCACTTTTACACGTCGATAATTATAGTGTACATTACGTGTAATGTATAATTAATTATATCTAAATTATTTTTTCTTTGTTTAAAAGCTACCGATATAGCGTTTCGCAACGATCACTGCTTAGAAGAAACGCCGAAAGAAACTCATTTACACAGTATTGGTCGCCTACGCGCCAGAAGGGCTTTGTCAGTTTACAAAGATATTATGCCTAATGCAATGTTATCACAACATAATATGTAAAGCTTGCGAACGAGTGCCAAATCCAATTTACAGAAATAAATTACACTGAGTAGTCTTGAAAAACGGAGCCGAGCTGACCAGTTCCTACTGGCGGCACCCGTTCACGTGTTGACGCGTGGATCAGCCATCGCTGAACTAAACCATATTAGAGAGAATCCAGCTAAAAGTCTTATAGCAAAGGGTCTCGACCAATATCTTAATACTCTCTCGCTAGACAGCTGGGTCAAGGGTCAGATTCAGAAGGCAATACTCCTGGACACGGCACGCATTGTCAGGAGATTTCTCTCTCTGCGGCCCTAACCGTCGTCGGTAGCTTGGGCTTGCACCGTTGCCTGCGGGCAGCTTTATAGCTTAGGCTTTTATAATGTGTTATAAAAACATAACCTATTATATTTTGTAGTATGTTTTATATTTCACTTTTTTATTTTTTTATAAAACCTAATCTAAGCAATAAAATAAAGTTAATAGCACTAATAGTAAGTAGTATTAAATCAAATCAATGTCGACAGATAATTAACAAATAAAAAAAAACCCGACTGCGTGATACTACTGCAGTATGTACTTACCTATTTCTAGGACGCAACCGAGAATACGCTTGGCGAAGCGATGTCATATGTTGTTTTTAGCAGTTCTCATTCCAAATTTTATATTTTCGTAATCCTTGTATAAAATTCTTTAATTTGATACCCGACTTGACAGATTCGAAATATAATTTTTATATATATATATATATATAATTTGGCACCAAAAACCGCCATTTTGGATTTTTTTTATTATTGATATACCCAGTGCCACTATCAGAGATAAGACAAATCTAACGAAACCTGACAAGCTAAAATCCATCAATCCGTTTAGGCTGTAGAGCATGCCAAAGAAATTTACATACATACATACACTCGAAAAACATAACCCTTCTTCTGGCGCAGTCGGGTAAAAACTAAGAATATATCGCCTAAACTGAATCCACTGAGAATTGCAGCTCTGATAACGTTCCTTGCAAATAAGCGAGTTTTATTGCACAAAATTTATTTTAAGATAAGGTCTTGTAGTAAATACTACTAATATTATAAATGCGAGAGTTTTTTTATATCCCTATGTTTGTTCCGCTTTTAGCGGCGATTATAATGATATTTGGCATCTAAATAACTTATTTCCGGGATTAACACGCAGAATACTTTTATCCCCAAAAAGTGTCAGATTTCTGTGAGATTGTCAAATGCCGTTAGACCACGCAGGCAACGTTGCGGGCATCAGCTAGGTAGTTTGTTCATATTCATAAGTACTTTAATCTCCTTTCAGCTAAATATAAGGGTTTCGTTAAACGTTGTATAAAATCTAGCCACCGACATGCCACCCTTTGAAAATATTCTGCAGTAACTATTTGTATTCCACCCGCCTCGAACGAATTTTCAGCACATTATGAGCTTGAATTGTTGAATAAGCTCATATTTTCAGGAGCAAATATTTTCGTTAAATAACTCCAACCAACTTTGTAAATACTTTCCACGTGTAATTTTTATTGAAATTTTAATAAAATTCATTGCAATGTTTGCAATTGACTAAGCAAAGACACGAGAGGATCTAATTCGAATAAATAGTTTCAACGAAAATAGCTAACATACGAGTATCAATTCAGCAATTAAACAATAGCAATCTTTAATAATAAAGTCAAAAAATGGCTAACAAAACTAGCCCCCTACACATTTCAAGAATTTTGTTGAATGATTTGTATTTAAATACGAGTAGATGACATGCTTAGTTTAAAAATATGAAATTATATAATATAATTGAATTGTATAAAATATATAATTAATGTGTATGTTTTACTGAATTTTACACATACAATACACTGTTTAGGTCTAAGTTTTGAAGATAACAAAATGTAAACAAACATACATGAGCCATGAGTACTTACCAATTATAACTTATAGCGACTTAGGAGTTAGTAATAGGGACGCATGATTCACGGCCGCCTTGCCGCGCCGTCGGAAGATTTCGATCATATATGTATATATGATATATACATCAATGTGACCATTCCAACCCGTCTGGCCAGCGTGAACAGTATAGACCAAATCCTTTGGCTGCTCTGGCCAAGTATGGTCTGGAAGTACAGACAATTATGCTCCTGCAGTGGAGACTAAAAAGACCTGATGATGTTGATGATTCAAAATTATTTTCTTTGTACTTTCCATATCTGCAACTTCCGCTTTTACAGAAATATTTTTTTCCGTCATGAATATAAAATCCCCTATTAGATAATTTAATTAAAAATTTACTGTTAATTTATTTTAATATGGATCTAAATTGCGCAGATCCCTATAATTATAGTTAAAACCTTGTTAACCATAACAAAGAGTAACAAATATACATGGAAAAATAAATAAAAGTCTAAGTACCTTTTTTTTCCTGAATTTCCCAGAAGTATTGTACTATATATGTTTTGCAATGTTTTGAAAAAAATACTATTTTAACTTCAAAAAAAGGTAACAACCATACCTCACATACTGATCCCTTGAAATTTATTGGTTGAAAAGTTTTTTAGACAAAAAAATTGCGTCTTAATAAGAGTAACGAAAAAGTTTTGATATTTTTGAATATTTTTCGAAATTCAGATCTTTTTAAGTCTTTACTGCAGGAGCCAGACACTCTCTGTACTACCAGAGCCATACTTGGCCAGAGCAGTCTTTGGTCTAAGCAAGCTTTACTAATACACACTTGAAAACCAAATACTTAATGTCAATGGAAATACCTAGCTACCACAAAAAATAATTACTTGCTAAATTGGCACGGTAATACTTTGACGTATTTCCATTGGCAAGAGTACCCAATCATAACTTAGGTTAGTATACGGCGAAAGGGGGGGGGGGGGTAATAGCGGCTGGCATGATTCACGGCCGATTCATATTGGAATGGCGCTGGCAGCGCTTTTTAACTGTTAAGCAATATTCAATTTCCCTGTATTATAAGTATCTACGAAACGCATAGAATAGAGATAAAAGTAGGATGGTTTTTGACGGGAACGCAAGGGGTTAAGTTGGTATTTGCTTTAATTTATTTTGCAAATTAATTCTGGTGGCCTTAAAAATGTAAAATTGGTGTAGTTTGGAGTAATAAATGATCATACTAATGAACAATATATGTGAAATAGTTAAAGTGGACAGTCATAGAACGTCTATATATTTGTTAACTGAACTGTGGTGGGCGTCTTTAGGCGCCGTCATAAAAACCAGTAAATTGAAATTTGTTAAGTATTAGGAATAAGGAGACGGAAATCTAAAGATAGGCTCCAAAGGACTTGTATCCAGGGACGTAAAATATTTCTTAAAAAAAAGATAAATATAAATTTGTAATACATGAGTTAGAAAATATTTACATTCCGTTTCGTCCAATCATGTTTATTACCATCACCGGTGTGCAAATTCAGTCAGAAAGGCTTTCATCTTAAATATTTATACGTAGGTATACTATAAAAATAAACTGAATAAATGAATCTACCAAAGTTACTTTGGTTCTATTGATTTGGAATTTTGAAAAGAAAAATTGTTGTGACATCATCAAGCAAGTGACATAGGTACCTACTTGCTTGATGTCACAACAATTTTTCTCAGTGCTGTGTAGATATACTAATGTGGAAATAAATACTCTACAAGGATCCTAATCGCATTTTAATTCTAACGCCACTCAACATCAGGGTCAGTGACCGTGATAAAACATAGCCAAATTTAAGTCTTTATATTCCTTTGGTATTTAATTTATTTATATCTTCGGTGTTATACAATAAAATATAGAATAAACTTAGGTGATTATACGGCGAGTGTTCGTTGAAGGGATATAATTTACAGAGCCAAAATAGTATTAACGGAAATGGCTATGATATCAATTCAGCAAGTAGGTACGTATGAGCCATAATTGGGGTTCCAATTACAACTTAGGTGATATACGGCGAATTGGAGGTGGTAATAGGGGCGTGCATGATTCACGGCCGCCTGTGGAAGATTTCCCCATCCCGGTGGCGGTCCAAACCCTGTGATGGTTTGACAAAGCACAGTGTTGAACAGTTTATAGTTATTGTACCTACTTAACTTTGAGCTGAAATCTCATACAAAATCTGCTTCGGCTCAACACTGTCCACCATCTATATATCTAGGTACCTACTCATACTCCGATAAATATGGTTATGGAAGCAATTTTTTTTTTTCGATTAATATTTTCTAAAAGACACAATGTTTTTAATAACACTAATAACCTAACAATGGGCCAAAAATATTCTTCCAGTCTTGTCAGTTCCAGTCATGCCTATTATGAAGCTGGTCTATTTATTCTCCGAATTAACTCCGATGCAGCACAGCTTCTCAGGAAGCAAACCGGGAATGCGCTAAATCTCTTATAATTCAATTTAATTATGACATAATAAACAATGTAATCTCTGTCCATCTATATAACTAATTTTAAGTTTTTAGTTTGTTAGTTGACGTCTTTGGAGAAAACGTGCAGTGCAGTTTGTTGCCGCTTTCTGCACTTTCGCCTAGGAAGCGGCGTAAACTTAGCTTTAAGTAACGATTTGACGTCAGCATTTGTGCAAAACAAAACAAAGTGACTATTATTAAGAGGCATTATAAATATCCTATGATAATAAAGATATTTTTGAATTGAATTGAATCATATTAGTAGAAGAGAAAGATTATTTATTTCGCATTTCTTAACACTCAATGGACAGATATACATAAGCTAGTAACATTAGGTAGTATGATCAATCAAGAATGATATTTTTTTTAAATATCATTTGGCTATGCGTCATGGTTCGTCGGTTATTTAGTAAGTACAGTTACTTTTTCTTTGGGGAAGGTTAAAAATGTATTTAAAAAGTCACACAAGTAAATAATTTGTTGACTTTGCAAGAAAAGACTATACCTACCTCTATATTAAAATCGCTTCTTCAATTTGGGAGTTACGCTGCCAACAAAGACAGACGTATAGACAGATACACAGGCATACACAGATACATCAAACTCGTAATACCCGCTTTATGTGTCCGGTGTGTGCGTTTAATCATTTCACACAAATGAAAAAAAGCAATCCTGTTTCCGCTTACTTCCCGCCGAACAGAGCTCGAGTTTCCATTACTCACAATTCACATTCAATTATAGAGCAATGGAGGTAAAGGGTCCGTTCACATAGACTAGGACATAGCCCACGTAATGTACAGCAATCGGGACTAGCATTATACGAACGTTTTGAGGAACTCCGTTCGTTGATTAAAACACGTTAGTCAAGGACGTCTGAACTTAAAAAGTGTTGGGTTCGATCATCAGCCAAGACAACGTGTTTCTTGGAGTTAAATAGCGCTCTTAATATCAGTTTTTCTGCATTAATAAATCTAAATTCACGTTCAAAATGATTGTTACCAATGACAAGTGACATTATTTTATGACTTATCTTCATATCAGTAAAAATTAAATTATTTTTAACCCAGTCCACATCTGTTGTTGAGTGTTTATCTATGACCTACTACACGTATTTATTATAAAATACCTATCTATATACTGAGTACATAGTTTTAAAAACTTAAATTGAGACTTGCTGAATGTAGGTGATTTGAATTTGTTTTATCTAAGTATTTATAGGTACATTTTTTGTAAACCTGAACCAAAGAGAAACGCGCGCGCGCGCACTTTAGCAGGTAGTTTTTTTTTTAATTTTGTGCCCAAATGGGCACAATACATCACAAAGGGGGTCGCCTGCCTAAGGCGAATCCACCAAGGCCGTAAATACTGGATGCAAAGATATTCTTCCTACTACGAAATCAAATTAGATACTTAAATAATTTTTTTTCCAACTGCCAATGATATGTCAAAAGGTCATCTTTACTGCTAGATTGAAGTACCTAGTTGTTATTGCAATCCGCTCTTGATTTGGTTATGGCTCTATTAGAAATCAACAAAAAACTATTGAAAAAAATATATCTATAAAATATCGTCACCATTTTTGATTTCTTATGTAGGATGTGGGTGATCACACTTTTTTTCATGTGTGTAAGTAGCCGACACTCGTGGTAGATCTTTCAAACTAATCACACTTTTTTCTATGTGTGTACGTACCCGACCCATGTCAGATTTTTCAAGCTGACTAAAAGCATAGACATAGCTTAACGACTGCCATACAATTAAAATGCCATACATAGGCACGTAAGAAGCCAATGAGCCACAAGTTCCAACACAACCAACACTAGAATGGGCCACAAGTTCCAAATGCTTCATTATAATTTTATATATTTTATAGCACTTGGATGTGTTAGCACAAGTGGCATACCTAACATTTTTCTTTAGCTTTTCCGCGCTTATTAAAGCAATATGTACTTACCTAATTACTTTTAATGTATAATAAACCTGCCAGTTAAAAACTAATTGCAACATTTACATAGATCTGGAGTTGTTTAAAATTGCCCTTGTGAACTGACAGATGCACGCCCAAATGTTCGTTTAAAATGTTTAGTACGAGAAAATAATATTCGGCGGAACTTTTCTGACTGACCAGTTCATGAGAAAGGGTTCCCGGATAGTTTTCATAGCCTTAGGGCAAAGGCACCATTAACATTTCACTTGCTCACAAACGGCTATATGCTTATGTATGTACATAAAACTTCTCGAAGATGATATTAGTTTTCGACCACTCGTTTCATTATCATCATCATCAGGTCTTTTTTTGTGTCATCTCAGGAACACGTAATCCTGCAGATAAATAAGTACAATGAGGCAAAAAAAATATTAATCTCTCTGAACTGCCAGAGTCATGTATTAGCGAAAGTAGTCAGAGGATTTGGCCTACACTATGTAAATACTCTGTCTTCTGTGCCTACACTCTACATGCTGGCCAGACGGGTTGGAGGACTTGGAGGGGTCTCAATGATGTATATAAGCTTTGTTTACCTTGTGTTTCCTAAGTCGCTGTCTGTGACATCCACGGGAAGACTTTGAAGTGGCCTTATTCTACTTTACCGGGAACGACACGGCACTCGTTTGCTTTATTATTATTTATACCCACGTTAAGCCCTTGGTCTCGGCTGTCATGTTTTGACGACCTCCGTGGCGTAATGGTTAACACGCTAGACCACTAATCCGGAGGTTTTGGGTTCGATCCCCAGCCAGGGCAAGTTGGAAAATGACCTTTTTCAAATTGTGCTGGGTCTTGGGTGTTAACATATATATGTATTTATCATAAAATATAATATCGTTGAGTATCCCATAACACAAGTTTAGAACTTACTTTGGGGCTAGCTTAATCAGTGTGATTTGTCCTTATATATTTATATGTCATCATTGTATGGGCGGTCGTCACGCTATGTCAGATGCCTTGACAAGACAGCTTGATAAAACCTGACACCAGTGTTGGCCATTGGCCACTTACACACACGAAAAACGAAACGATCAATACTGATTATAGCGTTTTCAGTTGCATCCTTAAGGCTCATTTGTAAGGTTCCGTGCCCAAAGGGTGCCAACGGAACTCCATTACTGAGTCTCCGCTGTCTGTCCGTCTGTCACAGGGCTATATCTCTTGAACCGTAATACCTAGACACTTGAAATTTTCACCGATTATGTATTACTGTGTCCGCTGTAACAAAAAATACTAAATAGAAGATAAAGTTAAAAATTAAATGGGGTCGTCGTACATGTTTTTTTAGCGGTTTTAACTTTATCTTTATAATAATAGCATTAAGTAGATAATTGAAATCTTCACGAGTAATGTATTACTGTAGCCACTGTAACAAAAAATACTAAAAATAAAATAGAGTTAAAAATTAAAGGGGTCAAAAGAAACGTGATTTTTCAGCGTTTTTAACTCGATCTTTATAATGGCATTAACTAGATACTTTAAATATTTTCACAGAATATACTTATAATATTGCCATATATATTAGCCAAAGCAATCAGAGGATTTGGCCTACAGAGGGGGTCGTGCTCCTGCAGTGGAGACTAAAAAACAGTGCGCATGAGGTAGTGCTCTACTCTCGCCTTACAAAAATCAAGTGATTTTTTTAACTAAATGTGTCTCTATTTATTTTCTATCGCACTTGTACAATAATATTTACACATAAATGTCAAGGAAAAACACTAGTTTTAACACTTCTGACATTTTTAAAAGACATTTTGCCTTTTAAATAAATAAAAACAATGTTTAATAAAATCATTTTGTGGACGTCCGTGTGTTGGTATGTATGGAAACTGGCGTGGTCACGATAACTCCCGAAAAACTTATCTGATCAAGTCCATTTTTTTTTATACGCTTCAGTATTATCCAAAACTAAGTCCTTTCGAAGATCACGGTCTAATTCAATGTAGTTTAATCGTATTATTATTATTATAAAAATACAGGTGACATATTAAAAATAATTTTGGATATGAGGTTTGTTGAAAGAGTTAATACCTATGTATGATGAGTACGAATGTGTAACTGGCAAGTAAGAAAAGAAGTAAAAAGAAATTTGAATAAAGAATGTTGTGATTTTGTTTGTTTTATTAAATATGAAAGACGAATAAATGTAAAAGAAGCGATAAGTTAGTTAATTTTTTTATTTAATTTGCATTAACTAATTGAGAATGAAAAGAACAATCAGTGGTAACACTTTTCTTGACATTCGTGACGTAGTCTTGTGTCTTTTTCTTGTTTTTGCTTAGTTTTTTTGAGATTTCTCAAAATCTACCGGTCCGAATCGGTTTAAATTCACAGGAAATCTGAGTTGTATAGAACTCTTTGGAAAGCTACTTGTTTGGTTCCGATCGGTTTAGTTGTTCAAGAGTTATAAGCGGGTCACATACACACCCACACACACATACGGATAGGGTGCATGACACTTGCTCGTGAGTGGTCAGGGAAGATTCCTGAGACCTTTAAACGTCGAGATCTGATGAAAACTCGACTTTTCAAAAAGGGGGTGAAACTAATAACGTCCCGAATTTTGAAAATTTTCAATTTTCTCAGCGGGAAGTTAAAAAAAAAGTTAAAAATAATCTCCAGTCGTGCGTTAAAGCCTACACATACTTTTCTTCGTTTTAAGTTAGCAATAAAACAATCAAAATCAATTTAATTGTGAAAAATGAGATTATGAGGCGTGCACTTTTGGATTTTCCAAACTATTTAGAAATGGTTTAGCTATGGCGGACTTTTCAAATGTTTCGACCCTATTTTCACACAAAGGTTCTTTCATCTAAGCGCATTCCCGGTTGCAACGTCAGCGGTGCTGCTTCGGTGACCGGGCTGCGCTTTCCAGCATTTTCGTCCCAAATATAAAAATAAGGTATAAATGTCAATGGTCACCCAAGGATGCCTTGCGAAGTGAAACGGCAATAGGTGGAATAGTTTAAACAATTTGGCTATAGTTTTACGACACTTGCCTGTCGTCAACCCTCTTTGGGAATGCATTTGTGCAAAACGTTTTACAGGCGGCCGCCGCCCTACTTCAACTCTCCTTGGGAATGCAATTGTAGCTCGAGATGTTTGTGCTTAGTCCTTCAGTCGCCTCTTACGATCTCCATAAGAAGAGATGGAGTGGTCATATTCTAGGCCGGAAACGTAACGATAAGTAAGTCAATATTCCACACAGTGACTATAAATAATTATGTTAAGTTATGCATATGAAATACCTTTTGCCCGGCCGCATATCACAAGATCCCTAGACCCCGCATACTATCAGAATTCGTACGTGTCTGTTGGTATGCGTAAGTGGGGTCTAGAACAAAACATATGAGCAGAGTGCCTTCCAGCGGGCGTCGGAAATATTCTGACAGAAAATATCTTATAACATGCGACCGGTCTTAGGCAGCTTGAAAACGAAATAGAAGCAAAGATAATGATAGAAGTATAACTAACGTGCAGGCAGTTAGGCTATGGAATCAGCTACCACTGAACATTCGAGAGTCTAAAACCATAACGACGTTCAAGAAACGAGTAACAGATCACTATCTATATTTATCATCCTAATATATTTAGAAATATTAACATATGTATTTATTATATATATGCTTTATGAATATATATTTATTTATGTATTTGTGTAAGTATATTTATGTATGTTTATGTAGGTATGTATCTTGTCTATTTATTTATTTATTTATTTAGTTTTGTATTGTAGGTACACGCCAATTACCATTTCCTCTCGCAGGTCTACTGAAAGTAATTTCTTTAGAAATATTATAAGTAGCACCTAAGTACTATATTTTCCTCGTTTTTTATTTTCTATGTTTGTAAATTTTCAAGTGTTTTTGAATAAATAAAATAAAAATAAATAAAATAACCTGTGACCTAACTAAAAAGCCTGATGACTCTTACCGTCAACTAACGTTAAGTCACACTGTCGCCAGCCATTTCACAAATTAGTCAATCAACAGACGAGACGACAAGACACATCCGTGTCCGGGCATATATTAGCGTTCATAATCTGATTTGTGACTCATACGTATTAGATCAGTTTGTTATGTAGATTCTCACTATTGACGACCTCACTTTAACTAACTTTTTTATAACTTTTAGAGTAGGTACCTACATGACACTATACTAAACCTCTTTTTTCATTAATTCAAGAACTAGATAAAAACAAGGAGATGGGAGTAGGGGTACAACTACACCCGGTGAGAACGAAGTTCCTTACTGCAAAATCGAAAACTTTACGAACGCTGATGTTTTGAAAGAAATAATTTAAAAATTAATTTTCAGACGCCATCATAGATTCCATAAATGTTTAGATTCAAATTCCACGACCCAAAAAAACCCTGGTTATTGTGTTTTGAGAATCAATGGCCATCTTGGATTAATGAAAAAAAAACTCAGCCATCGAGTGGCTCGGCCTGCGGCTTCGTGAAGGGGAAGCTCGGCCGTCGGCTTTCGGCCTCAGACTTCGCTTAGTTACTTGGGGAGGTCCCCCTGAGGAGAGGGGGGAGGGGAAATTGGAATGGGCCCGGGATTTGTCAATCACCATTTCACGAAATATCAATTGGGTAGATGACTGGGTCAAAAATAAATTATTTGTCACTGCCACTTGTCATTGATCATAACCATTTTCAACATAATTTTAGATTTATTAATGCAGAAAAGCGCTATTTGACTCAAAAAAATTATGACGTCGCGGTTTTGTTTTTCATACAAATCCTATAGAAAATGTTTGTTTTGACGTTTAGAAAAGCGTGTCAGATTTGACTTGTTGTCATCTAGCGGATTCGTGTACGTTTCGGGCCTAACGTAAGTCATGAAATATGGTCCCCTTTACGGAACCTAACGAAAAGAAGTTCGTTCTAAATAATTTTTCAAAACTAAAAACCGACTTCAACTCCAGTTTATACTTAGAAGACATATTTTTTCCAGTTATTCTGGTTTAAAAACCAAAGTACAAAACCGATCTTGATAAAATTCCTATGGGACCACCTGACAAGTATACCCTTCCGAACAAAAAAAGAATTTTTCAAATCGGTCCAGGCGTCTTCGAGTAATCGGGGTCATCTTCGAGTAATAAAACAAAAAATTCCGACGAATTGATAACCTCCTCCTTTTTTTGAAGTCGGTTAAAACATACACTGTCAGAGCCACACCAATCTGACTCACTGACTCATGTATGGTCACTTTAATCAAGCAACACTGGCATCTTTAAATTTCAATGACGATATAACGAGTAAGTACCAATTTCCTTTATGACAAAGGATCCTAATATGAAAACAAACCCGTCCAAGGCTTCTTTGATGAAATGACTAAAGTCGAGAAAGAAAAGCCCTTTTGATCCCTTTTGAAAACCAAAACATTGTGTAATTGAAAATCCGCCCCATGTAATACGGGGTGGACTTTAATCTGTGGACTTGAGCTTAAGATTATTGTAAGTAGGTATGTATTTGAGATAGTGTAGTAGTTCCAGATGAGCTGTCGTAAAGATAAGTAAGTATTTTAACCCACTGCAAAAACGGAGGAGGTTATCAATTCGTCAGAATGTTTTTAGGGTTCCGTAGCCAAATGGCAAACAAGTAATTATTAAAAAACAAAATAACCAAATGCGTGATACAACAGCACTACTTACCTACGCCTAAGCACTTACTGTCTTCTGTGGTAAGGTAAGACGCAACCGAGAATGCGCTTGGCGAAGCGATGTTATATGTTGTTATTTATAATTATTTTTTAGCATTTCAAATTTCATTTAAACATATAAGTTGTATATATTTTTGTAATCCTTGATAAAATCCTTTAATTTGGAACCCCACTTGACAGGTTTGAAAATATTTTTTATGCCGTGCAATTTGGCGTTTCTACTTATCAAGTATACTGTTGAAACTTGATAAGTAGATGTACTCTATGAACCGCATTAAGATTTTAACACAAAAATAGAAAAAAAAACAATAACTTTTGGGGGTTCCCCATACTTAGAACTGAAACTTGCTTTCAAGGTTTCTAATATCATTTTTTTTTACTGAGTAGTTTGCGCGAGACACACTTTCAAAGTGGTAAGATGTGTATCGCCCCCCCCCCCCCTGTAACTTCTAAAATGAGAGAATGATAAAACTAAAAAAAATATATGATGTACACTACCATGCAAACTTCCACCGAAAATTGATTTGAACGAGATCTAGTAAGTAGTTTTTTTTTAATACGTCATAAATCGTAAACCGCAATTTAGCTTTAGAACTTATATATAATGTTACTTGCTGCTACGGAACCCTTCTTGGGCAAGTCCGACTCGCACTTGGCCGCTTTTTTATGTTTGTTCCCCAATTATTCGAAGACGCCTGGCTGGACCAATTTGAAACATTCTTTTTTGTTTCCAGGTGGTCCCATAGAAATTTTATTAAAATCATGGTATGCTTTTTTTAAACTAAAATAACTAGGAAAATATGTCGTCTAAGTAAACAATTGTTTGAATACTTCGCTTTTCAGATATTGAACTAGGTTTTTTGTTTTGAATAAATATTAATAACTAGGCTTTGCCCGCGTAGACTACACAAATTAGATTGTTTTCTTTTATACTGGGGTTGCAATTTATTAAAATCCAATTAATGGATTATTATTTTTTACTAACCACTCATTCAAAAATTACGAAAATTCATACAAACCCCTATTTCACCCCTATAATGATGTAATTTTCAAAATCTAATAAATGCATTATTACATAGGGCGCACTGTAAGTTTCCGGAACTGGCCACTCACATAAACAATATTTAAAAATTTATTGCAACATTTGAAAATAGAACTCTTTGGCTGTAGAATGCAGTTTGTTTTATCTGACTGTCTTTTGTTTTTACATTGTGGCGCCATTTAAAAAATTGTGTGTCTGCATCAACATGGATTTAACTCGGGAAAATTTTCGTAGTATGATTTTCTACGATTTTAGGTAAGTGTAATTTGACAGCTCAACAGAGCATCGCTCGGCTTGAAACAGCTTTTGGCAATGAAGCACCATGCAAGACAACTGTTTATAGCTGGTTTGCAGATGGTCGGCCGTCCACCGCTGTGACCAACAAAAACATCAATGCTGTGCGCCGTATGATTGAAACAGACAGGCATGTGACCTACCATGAAATTCGCGCATCCTTAGAAATACGCATGAGTCAAATACAATTAATCCTACACAAACATTTGGGTGTGAGAAAGCTGTGCTCGCGGTGGATCCCACACAACTTGACCGAGGCTCAAAAAACGGACCGCGTCACTTGGTGCAGTACCATGCTTACCAGATTCAACGAAGGTGCGTCAAATTTGGTGTGGGACATAGTAACAGGTGACGAAACATGGATTTATTGCTACGATCCCAAAACAAAGCAGCAATCGAGCGTATGGGTCTTTCAAGATGAGCCGAAACCAACCAAAGTGGCGCGCGTGAAAAGTGCATCTAAGCGGATGATTGCTTCTATTTTTAATAAAAATGGACACGTGGCTACTGTTGCTTTAGAGAATCGTCGTACAGTGAATAGTGACTGGTACACGACCATTTGTTTGCCGGAAGTTATTGACGAACTCCGTAAAAATAACCGTAAACGCCGTATCATCCTGCACCACGACAATGCTAGTTCTCACACGGCCAGACAGACAAACGACTTTTTGAAGGCGAAAAATGTAGAACTCATGAGTCATCCTGCATACAGTCCCGACCTGGCACCTTGTGACTTTTTTCTGTTCCCAAAAATTAAGAACCAATTACGCGGTCAACGATTTTCATCACCAGAAGAGGCTGTCGAGGAGTATGAAAAACACGTTTCAGAGGTCACCACAGAGGAGTGGCACAAAAGTTTTCAAAACTGGTTTCATCGAATGAAAAAGTGCATAGACGCCAAGGGAGATTATTTTGAAAAACAATAAATTAATTTTGTACCTTTAATAGTATTTTTTCATATTCATTCCGGAAACTTATAGTGCGCCCCACGTATTTTCTACTAACCACTAAAATACATTAAAAATTTCATGTGTCTCCACTTTAAAAATCACGACGTTTTATACAAACTGCCAATCCCTATTTCACCCCCTTAGGGATGGAATTTTCAAAAATCCTTTTTTAACGGACGTCTCCTAGTCACAATCTACCTTCCTGCCAAATTTCATCTACATTGGCTAAGTTGTTTTCGTGATTTCGTGATAAGTGAGTGCTTTTCGCTTTTATATATATAGATAGGTAATTAAAATTTAATGTAAAAGATTTCTGTATGTACTGTAGTTTATTACCCTTTTTCGCAACTGTACATGGAATTTAGCCAACTTCAACAGCTACACGAAAAATCGCGGGCTGCTTGACAACCCTTTAAATCTGGATTATTGACGAGGCAACGAGTTATTTATTTATTTCCGCTCCTTGGCAATGTTCTTGTATGTAATTTTAACAATATGTTGTGCTCTTTAAGTAATTATTATTACACATTTATTTTCACTTAACACAATACAAATAAACATGCAAAATATAATCATTTTTTTCTGTTTTGTTGTTATGTGGCCCCCTATGGGTAAAAGTCTCTTCAAACTTTATTATACAAAATACAATTTGTATAGCACAATAGGCGGACTTAATGCTAAAAGCATTATCTGACAGCCAACCTTTGTGTTGTTAGAAAACCTTAGGTGGGTACAAAAGGGATATTGATGAGAATTCAGTTATATATTTACTTACTACTTAAACTACTTTATAAATACTTACTATACTTCAACAATATAAGTACCTTCATAAATATACTTACATACATTGACACAATATACTCGTATATAAAATATATTCATTTATTAAATACACTACTAACAAATAATACTATCTCATTAGGATATTACAAATGCAGCAATTACTTATTATCACACTTGATTGGACTGAGCGAGCATATGCTTGAGTGAGCTAAAGGTGGGCGCCCCACTGGTATAAATGTCAAAGCTGTCCATTTGTAAATTAATTACCGAGCTACTGTTATTGAGTAGGATTGTACAGCGCATAGCGGGAGAGCTATGACCCCCTTCCCTACTATGGACGCCGATTATTTCAATACATATATAATATATCAATCATTATTATTACATACAGAATTTTTTGAGCTTTACAGACAGTTTAGGTAGGGACTAGGATTACTAATACCCCATACTCGCGTCTGTGATAAGTAGGTATGCATTTTCTTGCATCTCTTGTTTGTATGACTTTAAAAAAATATGGGTGTCGTGGTACACCAAATCGGTGGGACCACGGGTACAACACGACCTGGTGGCAGGGCCGGAATTAGGGAAGGGCAACGGGGCCACTGCCCCGGGCCCCCACAATGACCTCCCACAATCGAGACTTCGGAAACCAAATTTCAAATTCAGACTAGTAAACAACTTTTCCTTTGATATTATTTCACGTTTTTTATTAAATAAATAAATATAATAGGGACAAATCACATTGAGCTTTTGTAAAGCTCCACTCATGCATTTAGTATCAAGTCGCCAGCCCAAGCGTTTTTACTAACAAATCAATAAGTTTAAGGCCTATGATAGAGTGGTGGGAATGAACTGTGGTCAACACTGTTTGCGTATACCCATACGCAGACAGTGTTAAGCAGCCATCTAATCCAGGCACTGAAATCTCTTTATAAGGATTCTATTGCTTGTGTCGGAATTGACGGCGAATACACAGACTGGTTTAACATCGAAAAAGGTGTTAGACAGGGATGTGTAGCGTCGCCATGGCTGTTCAACCTATTCATGGACGGTTGTTTGACAGATTTGAAAGAAGATGAATGTGGTGTTAGAATGGATGAGTTATTTATCAAATGCCTTCTCTATGCCGATGACCAAGTAATACTTGCGGACTCCGAGGAGGAATTACAAAAGATGATAGCTGTAATGAATGATGTTTTAGAGAAAAAGGGTATAAAAGTTAATGTAAGTAAGATTACTCGTAAAGTTATGGTTTTTGAAAGGGATGATAGTTCAACAGAATGCAATATTTTAATAAATGGGGTGAGTATGGAGCAAGTGAAAGAGTTTGTATACTTAGGATGTCAGTTTACTAAAGATGGCAAGCACGAGGGTGATGTGGAAAGAAGAGTGAATGCGGGTAACCAAGTGAATGCAGGTAACCAAGTGAATGGAGCGTTGCATTCCTTTATGACCAGCAGGAAGGTATCAGATAAGGCACATCTTGCCGTTCATAAAGGAGAACTAATACCTACTCTACGAGTAATGTACGATAGTGAGAGTTGGGTATGGCAGAAAAAGCATGAAAGTAATGTGTTTCAATATTTTTATTATATATAATATTCTATTGCATATATTTTTATATTTATAAAAGAACATGATTCTAGTTTAAGGTTCCACTATGCCCCCCTTCCCCTATATCTTATTGGCTGTAACACTTTTTAACCAGTATAGCACTTATGTAAGTATATCGGCTTACAGTTTTAATCTGTTATTAAACTAAACAGATTAAAACTGTTACAGTTTCATTCGGATACCGGTGAAATCTCTGCTGATACAAATGCCGTACAAAAGCAAATTCAAAATCACTTGTTCCTCATATTGATAGAATTATTCGCTTGGAGCGTCACGCGGAGACTGTGCTCTTGACATCGCAGTTCGCATGAGTTGAGACGGAAATTGGAGAAATATTTCCGCAGAATAAAGTAATTATATAGCATCTATTTTCTCTTTCTATCAATAAGATAGTTTAATTTATAATGTAGGTATTATTGCAGAAAACAAAAAAATACCAGCATATAAGATGCATAAAAAATATGTTTAGTCCCAAATAATCGATAAAAATTAAACCAAATATGCTATAACAAATATGTTACAAGTGTTCATTGAAAACAGGTTTTTTTTTTATACGTTTAAACAATATCCTCTAATATCAAATTTAGAAACATACCAATTGTTTTTTTTTTTGCAAAAAATATCTCTTTTTCTTTAACTTTTTAGTATTCGTTTTGACCGGACGTGATCCGGCTAGAAAAGTGATTGAATATATTTAATATAAAATATCTATTTTCGTTGATTCCATTATAACAAGGTATTTTCTTTTCATAATGCTTTCTTAGATTAATAAATGCTGTTATTGTATATGCGTAGATTGTGGAGCCCTTATTATTTATTTCATTTTTTCTTTAAACTTTTATATAAAAAATTTGTTGGGTTGGAAAATATAGGTAGTAAGTATCTTAAATTTACCAAGTTTTTTTTTGGTATTTTTTTTTTCAAAACGCTATCGTTCTCGGGCTGTGCAAACTATGTGCGTCATGCATATTGTTTGTGCATGTGCATTATATTTCGTCGCACAAAAATGACATCATCATAATCAGAGCGTATTTCCGGTTGCATCCTTAGGTGGTAACGCTTCGGAGTCAGGGGTCCGCTACCTAACTTACGTGATTTGACGAGGCTATCTGGCGTGGCACAAAAATGTATTATGGAGTAAAACATGTTTGTGCGACAACGGGGCCACTTTACTCACAAAACACATCAAATTTGGCGCAAAAAATGATTATTTTCTGTGGTATTTGACTTAAGAAATCAATCAATATTTATCGAATTGAGATACTAAAAGTGTAAGATGACTACATGTTTTAAGGTGATTACCAATCAGAAGTGGCCCTTATTTGAAATAAATTGTTAACTCTTAAATATGGTGAAAATTTCCATATTTCTCAATGTTAGGCACTAGACAGCCCTTTAAATTATTTTATTTAACTGCCGTTGAAACTATTATTGGTGATCCGTCTAGCTTTAAATCTTGCGTAGCCCGGTTCTCGTCAAAACTAGTGGCAGTTTTCGGCAAGTTTTGGTAATCTCTATTTGGTGTCGGTTTTTTGTGCCCGAATCAAAGGGCTCTCGTGTAGTATTGTGTTCGCGCTAGGCACTCCCTCCAACATTCTCGACAGTTCTCGTATACGTCAAATATCTTTTTTTGTTCAATAACAATTCATGCCAATAGGCAAGAATTATTATTTAACCGACAAGAGCCACTAAGCTCTTAAATAAGAAGAAGAAGGCAAGAATTGATGCCATTAACCATCTTCGCCTATTCCAACGTCACTAACTAATTTTTTGTCTCAGTTTAGCATAAAATTTTAAAAGGTACTTACAGTGTACCGAATGGACAAATGTGCAGTGGGAGTGTGGAGAGCCACTTTCAGTCTTGACGAGACCCGAGATCGAGACTTCTCGTCGAGAATGTAGAGCGGGCCTCAATTTTAAACTCTGTAAACGCTGTTGGCCATGTTGTGACGTTATAGGATTCTAAGCAAACTTTATGTCAGATCACACAAGTGAAAAATTCGCTATGTACTTAGTGTGCTGTGACATTAACATGCTATAAGTATCGAGATATATATTTATAAAATAAACCGTCTTATTATAAAAACAGGACTAACTTTGTTCGCTCGCTCTCGCCCCTCGACAAGGCGAAAACGGGGGAGAGGTGCGGGGACGGGGAACGGGGACGCATATTGCGTGGGACCTTAGGAGATTCCATTCTGTATACTCTTACTGTCGTCTGTGCTATAGTGTCGGGCCACGCTCAGAGTTGAGACTCTTAGCGTAGTCCGACACGCACTTTGCCATCTATTTAGACTTGACTAGCATAAGTTAGGTAAGTAATCGGATAATAATTTATATTTAAAAAGGCTATTGTATGTAGATATAATAGGCTTTTTTAAATATCTGTTATCAAATTTCAGTATGAATATGTCTATAATGATGATAATGATGATTATCTAACTACTTGTGACGTAACATTCTATTTTATTAATAGAACCTTGAATAAAACCCCCCCAACATTGCACCCCCAACAGAATTGCTCTAACTTTTAACAAGAGTTATGAGTCTGTATCAAATTTTATTTTAAACACAGTCGAATAGAAAGCCAAGCCAAGAGCAGAAGTGGCAATTACCTAGATAGACTATTTAATTGCCGAAAATTACATCTACTAAATCCTCGTAATTGAGGCGAGGCTAGGTAACTTGGTGATTAATAAAATAAAAGGCATTTAAATGGCGACACCTAAGTTTGTGTAGACTTCGCTATATCGCGTAAAATTCTGATTCGACATACATATACATACAGATACATTATCAAGTCACGAGTTAGACAGAGCCCAGGGCCGTAAGACCCAGAGGTCATGTTTCCGTGAAGATGAATACTTATTCATCTCTTCAAGCTCTCATGACGCTTTTTTGCCAAAAGTGGCCGTTTTCCGCAAAAATGCGTAGAAAATCCTAACGTTCTCACTTTAAACTGTAAACAGTAGTTCATAAAATAGTTTCAAGGGTTATCTTGGGCTTCACCAAGACAAAATTTTAAATGATATCGCTTCCTTAGAAATTATTTATTTTAAATCAAGGCAACACTGGACCCCGGAAAATTAATGTATGACAAATTATGTGGATATAACATGCATGATGTGATGAATGAAATATGTAGCATTATTACAAACTAACTGGATCCAATATAATCACAAAAAATATAAAAGCTCCAACTGGGCGGCGTATATACATATACAACGGCGTATTTACATCCGTTTGTGCCTCAAAAGGATCTCAAAATAGAGCTCTTCTTTGAAAAAGTTTATTTATTTAGTCAAAACATTTTCGTAATATTTTCTGCAGGACGATATTACTTCAGTTGCAAACTTTAGTGATTGTATTTAGACAGCAGTGTTTTTTTATTTTGTTATGCAGGCAAAATTAACAGTTGAGATCCTTTTTAGGGTTCCGCATACAAATAAAATCAGTACTTTGATACAGATACACTATCGTCTTTATCTCTAACGGGGCAGTCAGAGCCTAGGGCTACCAGGCCCAGGCCACTTTTAGCGTGATGGTGGGCATGACATGCCCTAGGCATAAAGGAGGAAAAGGAAATCATAAAAGTGATGGGTTGATAACCGCATCGCCTATCGATATGATTCAGATTCTTGCCCATTCCCTCAATACGTTCTGCGCGGGAAGAGAAGAAGCTGGTACATTCTAGGTATGTTCTTTCTTTTCTCCCAGACCAGCATGGGAGAACACTTGTATCTCTTGTTCTTGTATCAGTACTTTAGGCAAACAGTAAATAAAGGGTTATTTTTAATTAACGAGAAAAAATTTCGACTTTTAATTCAAACCGGCGCTCAACCAAATGGATTTTGTATGGGAGGACGAAATTTTGTTTTCGTTTTTCGATAATTGTTTTTATGGAAAGTGTTCAGTATCACGGACTGAACTTGCTCCAAAAAGGTTGCCGGTTAATTAAAAATAACCCTGTATAGGTACGTTTCGTTCACATACGGACGCGTGTGTATGAACGTTATATACGAGTATGTATGGTGATTTGTCAATTTTGATAAATAAGTAGTTACATAAATAATTTATTTGATCCATCAAAGACACATACAATTTATAACACAAGTAATTATAAAAAAAACAAAAACCCGACTGCGTGATACAACAGCAGTACTTACCTACTTAGTTAAGACGAATCTAACCATGTATAATTTATTTAAATCGGTTTAGCCGTTTTGTTCTTACGAGGGAACATAGAATCATAGGGACAAATATACAGGTCAAACACACAACCCTCCTTTTGGACTTTGCCGAAGTCAGGTAAAAAAGAAATAAGCGGGCAAGTGCGAGTCGGACTCATACATGAAGGGTTCCGTACCTCCGTACTATGTTTTGAAACGCAAAAAAACACGTTTTTGTATGACGACCCCCTTTAATTTTTTATTTTTAGTATTTGTTGTTATTGCGGCCATAGTAATACATAATCTGTGCAAATTTCATGTATCTAGGTAATGCTATTATAAAAATCTAGTTATAAACGCTGAAAAACACGTTTTTTGTATGGCGACCCCCTTGAATTTTTAACTTTTTTTTATTTTCAGTATTTATTGTTACAGCGGCCACAGTAATACATAATCGGTGAAAATTTCAAGTGTCTAGCTATTACGGTTTAAGAGATAGAGCCCTGTGACAGACGGACAGACGGACAGACAGCGGAGTCTCAGTAATAGGGTCCCGTTTGCACCCTTTGGGTACGGAACCCTAAAAACACATAAAAACGATGCATACAAAATGAATTGTGCAATGTGTCACAGTGGTATCAAATAGGCAGTAACTTAGTGCGTATATTACTCAGAGAGAAATGCAATGGTTTTTTCAGATTCCATGGCCCAGTGCTGCCCCCATTTAAAATAAATTATTTGAAAGGAAACGGAGATATAATTTAAAATTTTGTCTTTGTCAAGCCCTAGATAACCCTTCTAACTTTCAAATTATTTATTTCAAATGGGGGCACCCATTTAAAATAAAATGAGTGCCCCCATTTAAATTTTTTTAAATTTGCCCTGGGCCCCAAAAAATCATGATCCCCCATAAGTTACACTATTATTTGTAGGCCAGGTACAGAAGTTATTTCCACAATACCAGTCAACTAAGGTGCTTTTTGTATATCTAAGAGATGTAATTTGGGTTTTTTAAAGGCGTCTTAGTGCACAAAGTGAGCGGTGGTGGAATATTATTCCAGCACTTAGTTGTCTCGTAGCAAAAACTGCCTCTGAAGGCCTCAGTGCGATGCCCTCAATTAGACATGGGTAATCTCGACTCCGAGGAGTGTTTAGCTCACTGAATCTTACTCCGCATCCGGTACCGACTCATCTTAATGATTCCTACTCCCTTATCGGCTCCAGCCCCATGGTACCGGTTTTAATACAGAATAATATTGACTCCCGACTCCCGATTCCTCCCGAGACGCAGTGGAGCCGAAACGCGGCTCGCGGCTCGCGACCTGACAGGCGCCGCCGGTTCCCAACGGGACCAAGATCGGTGCGAACTCAATAACTCGCGGGAGCCGATAACGATTACCGGGATTCAGTACGGGTATCGGCTCCTGTTGATGAATCGGCTCATTAAAATATTCGAATCCGGAGCTACCCATGTCTACCCTCAATACCTATGTATCAAGCTTCACAGGCGTGCTTAGAGCATTAATGTCAAAAATGTACGGAATTCCCGGTCAAAGAATATAAACTCTACCTTACACTCATCATCATTGTACCTTAGCTCGGCACGTTTAAAGCCAATATAGGAGCTGCAGTTTATCGTAAAGACAGCAAATAAAGAGGGTTCTAAATGCCCGTGAAGTAATTTGTACGGTCGACCTGTGCGCCTTGAATGCTGTAGTGAAGCAATATAATTTAACAGATTAGTCAGGCTGGTAATGAAATAGCTGTTTTTGCCTGCTTTGCAAATTCTATGGACCAGAGCGTCGGGACGCTATCCGCGATGGAATCTTTTATTTGGTTTCGTGAAGTTAAATAAGAATGTAGATAATAAGTCATCATCATCATCAGGTCTTTTTATGTCTCCACTGCAGGAGCATGACCCTCTCTGCACTACCAAAACCATATTTGGCCAAAGCGCCAGAGGATATGGCCTACGCTTTCCATGCTATCCAGACGGTTTGGAGTGGAGAGGTCTCATTGATGTTTACAAGCTTTGTTAGGCTTGTATTTCCTAAGTCGCCTTCTACGACATCCACGGAAAGACTTAGAGTGGTCCTATTCTACTCTGCCGGGAACCACACGTATTCAAAGTAAATAACTAGGTCTATTCCACACATTTATTTAATATATGGGGTCATGTAGGCTTGTACCAGCTATTTTACAATATCTTCCTAATGGGTCTTGTAAAGTAGTTGATCTATTGAGAAGGGTTGATCTGTTTTCGGCTAGAAATATCTGCCGAAAGATCTCTCTTCTTATGAAATTATACTGAAAATTAATCGGGCCCACTGATACAAACATACTTTCACGCCTGTTTCTCACAGGGGTAGGCAGAGACTTTGGACCTCCACTTGCCATGTTTCTGACAGACCTTTCCGGTTCGTCTACACTCATCAATTTCTTCATACAAACCATTCGGTTACTCAAACGTTATTTACTTAGCTCGCGATTTCGTCTTCTCAGCTAAGATCTTCTTAAACGTTTACTAAAATTGCAACACATAGCTACTTTAACTATAGACAAAAATAGGGGAAGTCTGTTTTTTTTTGCCAAAGGTAGCCTGTAAGAGATTGCCTTGGTGGTAAGGCCGCCTATTGTATACCTATACCGTACATATTTTTGAATAATTATTCATGTGTTGTTGTTGCAAAAAAGTGTTACTTACTTACTTTCAATCGATAATCATCATAAGTATATTTCGTTACACACATAATAGTACAGAATTGTATTATATGTATACCTCTTAGGCTCTTAATCATTACTAACTAGTCTATTTTATTCAGAATATATATATATAGAAACTATTTTAAGGGTGGAATCAGTCCATGCTACTTAACAACTTTCTCCAAGGAACATATATCGAAATATAAAAAAAATTTTTTGGCTTTTCATACAAACTCGGATCAGCTGATCGGTCAACTCGTATGGGAGGCCAAAAAATTTTTTTCACATTTCGATATATGTTCCTTGGGGAAAGTTGTTCAGTAGCATGGTCTAAATCCACCCTTAAAATAGTTTCAGTATATTTTGTTATACCATTTTTTTTAAATCCTTCGCATTTTTTTACACATCGAATTACAACTTAAGAACGGAACGTATTCTTCAATGACAAATTAGAGAACATTGACTGTCTGATAGATCCAATACCGGTAAAATTGGTTGATTTTCAACTTTGATAATATAACAAAGCTTTATTGATAACGGAATCTTAACTAAAGAAACAAATCGAAACTTCGATGTCCTTATAAATCTAAAGAGAGGTTGGAGCTTAGCTGACAAGCAATATTAACAAGTAGGTAATTATTTAAAAAAAAACCCCGACTGCGTGATACAACAGCAGTACTTACCTACCTATGCCTAGGACGCAACCGGGATTACGCTTGGCAAAGCGATGTTATATGTTGTTTTTTAGCATTTCTCATTTCAACTTTAATTTAAACATAAGTTGTATACGAGTATATTTATGCCAAATCCTTGAAAGAAATCCTTTAATTTGATACCGACTCGTTTTTAAAAGAAAAGATTTTTCATGCAGCGCAATTTTGCGCCAAAAATTCGCCATTTTTATTATCAAAAATTCTAATATAGCCTATGACTCTCTAGTAGTAAGACGAATCTAACCACGTATAATTTATTAAAATTGGTTTAGCCGTTTAGTAGTTACGAGGGAAAATAGAATCGGACATACATATCATAATGGTTTTTAATAATGTAAAAAATAAAAGCACACACCTGAAAAATATTTAAATCGCCAGTCGCCCAAGCTAACATTTAACAAAAATATATCTTTTTTTTTGTCGGACACTTACAAAGAATTATTCTTTGACCTTTGCGTAAATCCGTTAGAATAAACTGAAATAGTTCTCGTACAATTATTATGACTACGCACCCACCCTAACTTCAATTTTATTTTATAATATAAATAATTATTTTGGTACATTTTGTTCATTTACTCGCTAGGTAGTTTTTTTTATTTAAATGCAAAAATGCTTTTTTCCAATTAAATAACTTTTTTTACATTTTTGTAATTAAATTTTTGCTTATAATGTAACTAACCTAAATTCTGTACCGTTATCTCAACATCTTAGTTAATAATTTAATTTATAACCTAAGAACTTGTTTTTTTGTCTATTTTTAAATTTCTTTCTAATGAAATTAATTTGGATAAACATAGCGATTCCTGGTGATTACAGGTTTTTCGGAAACCTAGCATGCGCACCAGTCCACCACAAACATCTATGTACCTATGTAATGTATATTAGTTGAATAAGTTTTATTTTATTTCTCGTGTATATTTTTTAAAACCTGTTATTTATTGGAGGAAAATAAATACATTTTACTCGGATACATTTTATTATTATTATTTCGTTCTTCTTTTACTGTCTTTCCTTCGAAAAGAGGTAAGTACCTAGTGATTTGCACGGGCCAAAGGCAAGTACTATTTTTTTATTATTATTATCTCGGGTCGATAATATCATAGTATTGTCATTGTACTATCACCAAACATAAGAAGTGTGTAAAATTTTAGCTCAATTGAGCCAAATTTTAATACTGACCACCAAATACAAATTCTTAGTGTTACAAAATTACAATACAAAAAATTACAAAAAACATACTTATAAAAAATAAAATAAAAATAAAATATTTTTTTATATCTTGTGTGACTCTGGACGATAAAATTCTAGAGAAACCCATACATCCAAATCAAGTTCTGGCGGAATAAAAAAAAACTCTTATTCATACAACATGAACATTACACTCCTTTTTTGGGACAGTCATGTAAAAATCAAAGAATGACTTACAGGGCAGTGTTCTCCTGGCCGATATTCTTCAGCTGATCCAGCATCAAGACAGCGTGCTTGCGGTCCTCCATCAGAGCATCCCGCTTGGCGCTATTCAGGGTCAACTGCATCATTAGACGTTCCGTTTGGTAGTCCTGCTCTTTTAATCTGGAAAAAATGTATTACAGAGGTCAAAAGTGTTATGTGCACCCTTCAACGAATGTGTACACCGAAGCCTCTGCCTTATAGGTACACAGTACACACAACTACATAAATACCTACAGAGATGCTTATTTTCCGATGAACTTATTTATTTATTTAAACTTAATTGAGCCAAAAGCTACAATAAGTAGACTTAATGCTAAAGCATTCTCTCCCTCTAGCAATCTATTTATTTAAGTAAGTAGGTACCTAAAAAAGACATGTCTAAAAGGGCTTATGAGTAGATCGTCAGGTCAATGAATCAATGGCCATTAATATACTCATCAATACTTATTTTCTGAATGTTTATAATAAATAGATATTATTATTATGTCCTTATCAATTTATTATTTATAATTATTATTAAGACGACCTCTGTTGCGTAATGGTCACCACGCTAGTCCATGCCTATGAAACTTAGAACATTGCAGAATTTTGATAAAAAAATTCAATAAAACGCCATCTAGTCACGAAACAGCTGACCTAACTCCTAATGCGTGTTATAGAATAGTAATATCAAATGATGGAGAAATTCGCCATTCGAGGCAGAACACGTGATAGCTCAGTTGATTAGAGCATGGTTAAAATAATAGCAACGTTGCGAGTTTTATCCCACTCACGCAGTATATTTTTACACCATTTTTTTATTTGATAGGAATATTATATGATGGATAAATTCGACGTACGCGGTTAATCACTTAATAGCTTAGTTGTTTAGGCTATTGAACATAGTCTTATTTGAACCGAGATCGCGGGTTCAAGTCCCAGCTCACGGAGTAACTTTTTCACGGTTTTATTTCATCTCTTAGTCCTTTGGTGTTGCGAAAGCATGTTACCAGATGGCGCCACGGGTTTGATCTAATGTTAAAGCTACAATTTTTTATCTATTTCAGTATATACAATATTAATCTATGCGCTAGTCCGTCAATCCGGAGGTTCTGGCTTCAATCTCCAGTCAGGGCAAGTTAGAAAAATGACCTTTGTAAATTGTCCTGGGTCTTGGGTGTATCATAATACAAGTGTAAACTTACTTAAGGGCCAGCTCAATCAGTGTGATATTATTTATTACCTCGGCAGTATCTGGTCGAAGGTAGACACCAGCGTGGCCTTCTGAAGACGCTTGCAAATCGACCTGACTTCTTCCAACTCCCAGTGGATAGAGTGCTTGCTTTGGGCATCTTCGTCTTGGTATAAATCATCCAGATTTGTTGCTTCCTAAAAAATATATGTAAGGATACAACGTGGAAGGGACATACCCATAATAAATCGAACCACGGGCTGTACTAGATCACTAAAGTATGATGAAATTAAAATAACAGTCAAAAGACCCAAAAAAATTCCCATACAAATCACCCGGGCGGCTGCATACTTTTGTATGGAAATTCCCATTTTTTTATTTTTGCTGTTATTTTTATTTCATTATACTTTAATGATCTAGTATAGACCGTGGTTCGATTTATTACGGATTAAGAATAGGAATACAGATTTGTAATTGGCGCATAGAATTTAAGAGTTAATTATATAGTAGTAATGCTGTAAATCTTCCAAAGAAAATAAGATAAGTAGCAAATATGTATTGTTTCTTAAGGCAAACCGCCTGTGAGGCACGAGTTCGTTCCTCACTCACTAGCCACGACTTGTACCTCTGAGTATGTAGGTACTCGTGTAGCTGTAGGTACGGTCATTTTCAACTACCACTACCGCCTTCCGTTCCAGTCAAGGAAAACATCGTGAGAAAACCTGTTCACTAGGTCACTAGTGGGTAATGATGGCTGTTGTCACTACATGACAGTCAGTGAGCTTTGTCAGTAGGTCGAAAGAGAGAGAGACTGTTTCATATTGGTCGATAATTTAGTATTAATGTGCTGAAATTCAGAATCTGATCTATTATACAACGTGTTAATGAAATAAAGCAAAACCTCTCAGATGCTACCTCAGCCCATGGAACTGAACAACTTTTGTTCTACAACATTCACGAAACCCAAAAAAAATTTGGATTTTCATACAAACTGATGACCTGATCGAGTAAATTTGTATGAAAATCCGAATTTTATTTTTTCCATTTTGGGAATGTTGTAGAACAAAAGTTGTCCAGTTTCATGGACTAAGTTACAACCTGAGAGGTTTTGCGTTATTTCATTAACTCGTTGTATACATTGCTGTTTTATTTTTATTGTTATTGTCTTTAATCATTACAAAACAAAAGGTTGACTGGTAGAAAAGGCCCTAGGCCTTAAGTCCGCCTGTTACATTTTTTGTAATAAAGTTAAATAAATAAATAAAACAGGCAATTTTTATGTCATGGACACATCGGACACATCATTGTGGGCCGATCGAAATTTGTTTGGGCAGATCACGATGTGCCAGCATATCGATTTGCCTGCCTAATACCGGCCTTAAGGCCCATTTACACAGTGCAAGTTTCTTGCCTGTTGCATACAATTTTATTGAAGCAATAAATTATTTGTATTGCTGACGTTCTGTTTAGACCATGCAAGTTTTCTATTGCTTCAATTTAATTGTATGCAACAGGCAAGAAACTTGCACCGCGTAAATGGGCCTTTATTGTTCACGATTTGCCCGGCCTTGTTTGGCCATTATTCAAACTTCAAAACACATACCTCCTTTCGAATAAGATTGGGAAAAGATTCCGTCAAATAAGCGACCTCGCGCCGCACCAGCTTCAGAGTCCTCTCCCTCTCTTTCATGTTAGCTTTGACTTCTTTCTCCAGTTTGCTGAATTCGTACTTCCTGTCGTCCAGATACTCCATGGCCAGCTGACCCATCTCGGTGGCACCCATCAAGCACTTGCCTTGAGCTCGACAGTCCAATTTGAGAGCCTCCAAGACCACAGTGAAATACGATGAATCCTAAACAAACAAGTACTTTTTTAAAAATTAAAAAGCAGATTTCCTACCCTTAGGCTCGCTCTACACTGAATTGGCAGTGACGCGATGTGCAGTGGAGATACAGTGTCTACTGTATCTTATGATCTTCTTCTTCTTTAGGTGCAGCTTAATTCCTGAAGATTGGCAGTCAGCTCTTTAAATCTTGATTTGTCCATGGCAAGCCTGAACAGTTGTTTCACGTTTTGATACCTACCAGTCCATTGTCTAACGTTCTTCAGCTAAGACATTTTGCACTTTCCGGAAATTTTACCCATCATTATTGTCTGGAGCAGAAAATATTGTGGGTTTCTTAACACATGACCAAGATATGTAATTTTTCTTATTTTAATGGTTCGAACGAGCTCTCCTTTTTTTCCCATGCGCTCCATCTTATGATACTCGCCCCGTTCATTTTATCATGCGTTTCTATATCTTATGACATTGAACATAAAGTATATTATACCTTGTTATTAAACTCCTCGTCGCGTCACTGCCCATTCAGTGTAGCGCGAGCCTTATAGTCTATGTCATTCGGGATGATGTAAGGATTCCAACAACACTCCATTTTCCAAATCTGTTCAGGTAGGTACTTAAACCTTGAAAACATTATTCTCCTTTTTTGGGGCAGTTGTATAAAACACTTGTTCGAAGAAAAGATCTCATAAGAAATTGATCTGTTTAGGCAAGTTTTATTTGATAAAGGAAATCAAATAAAAGAAGATTTCACAAAGCAATTATAGTGCAACAGTTCAATGCCAATACTCCATTATTTGATCAAAGAAATATAAATCTTTGGTAATGGTAAAATGATTGAGATTCGTCTGTGTTAGAGCGGCCTGATTGGGCCGCTTCGGTAATGGATGAGAGGGAGAGTAGGTTTCTACAAAACATTGACGCTAGAAATTAAAACGGTTATAACTAAAAATATTGAGATTATTTTTAAAAAAATCATTTTTTATTTTTGTTGAGTATTTACTTGTTATTTGTAGATTACTTGTAGATTATTTACTTAATATTTGATTTATGAATATAAACGGCACTTAGCAGAAACCTTTTTTTTCGGGTCTAAAGTTTCAAACAAGAGTTAGAGTGTAAATCCTTCGTGTTCGCATCAAGGTCGACTGCAGTCTTCGACCGTGGGAATTTTTGATTGAACACCCGAATCTATATTTTCTATCTACACATATGCATTGCGCTGTATTGTACATGCACCCTGGAGGCGAATTCAGAAGCGCAGCGAGCGGTCTGCCTTATCAGCGTTTTCGTCCCCATATTTATTTGAGAATTTCGGAGAACTTAAAATTTTTATATCTTTTTACAAAAAACAAATTACTTTTATTTATTTATTGTACGTATTTAAGCATAAATCAATCTTCATATATGTGTATTTTTTATTTTTTAACTCAGTCGTATGCGCAAGAAATCCGACGACGCATTCGCTTATATTCTCTTCAAAGTTTAACCTTTTTAACTAAGCTTTTGAATGAATAATAAAAAATTACTAAAATCTTCTTATTCACTTTTTAGGATTTTCCTTTGTCTTTATTTCTCTGTAATTTATACACAACTTTATGTTTTTAATTCCGTGTAAACAACAAAGACATGAACGTCGCGCACCACAAAAAATTGAAACATGTCTCAGGTTATTTGGAATTAAACAAACTATTACAATAAAAATCAATAAATTGTCTCATTCACTTTTTTAATACTTAAGTAAACTTCAATTTAACATATCTTTACATATTGTTACTAAGTTATTTTGGCTCCAATCAGCTCCGAAAAAGCAGTCAAAATCACAAAAAATAAGGACCGGGCCCACTCAACTCAATAGAAAATGTTGTGCCTTTTATAGTCTTATTATTTTTAATTAGTATTCAATAATTATTATTTTCTGTAAATATAAATAACTAACTGTGTAACGCGATAAGCGCGCGGACGAATACTTTCCAGCTCGCACACCGACTACCTGTTCTTTGCGCACGCCTCACCAAGGATCGGCGGCACGGCGGCCCCTTGGAGCGTATATAAGCAGCCGCTGCACCGATACCATTCATTAACCATAGGTACGCGACTCCAAAGAACCATAGGTACGCGACTCTAAAGAGCAGTCGACGCGCTAGGCGAGTGGTTCAGGAAGTGGCGTATCGAGGTGAACCCTGAGAAAAGTAACGCAGTTTACTTTACGAAGGATCACCAAGGTGCGCGACGACCTCAGAACAACCCCCAACATCGACCCGAGCCCATAAGGCAAATCTCCCTATTCGGTAAACCCATTCCTTGGACCAAGACGGCCAAGTACCTGGGTGTCACCTTCGACAGCCGATTGACCTTCAAGCAGCACATTAAAAATGTATGCAACACCGCATCATTTTACTTGAGCCGCTTAAATCCCATGATACGCAACGAAAAGTTTTCTCTTGGCAACAAGTTAACTCTTTTCAAACTTTGCGTTCGCCCAGTTCTTACATATGCAAGCGTAGTTTTTGCACACGCTGCTCCATCCAACATCTTAAAACTCCAAAGAGTCCAAAACCGCTTCGTTCGCAGAGCTACCAATGCTCCATTGCTAGCTCGGAACAGCGACCTCCATCGCGATCTAGAACTCCCATCTATTAAACACTTTATGAAAGAAGCGTCCGTACGCCACTTTGATAAAGCAACAAACCACCCGAACCGTTTAGTTAGAGAGGCAGCTAACTATACCCCTGAACATAACCCTCGTAGACTCACCGGCAGACGTCCGAGGCATGTTCTTACCGATCCCGATGACCAAATGACGGCTGACATGGTCAAATTCGATAACTCTGCGGCTCCGAGTAGCCAGAGTTCCCACGCGATCCGTCCCCCCCGCATTCGCCGGAATCGAGTGCATAGGCGTAGAAACATTAGCTCGTTTACTAGGTACCGCCCGGCGGCACCTGGACGATTTGCGTCCTGATTAGGCCCTTCTGGCAACCGTAGCTTCGGCCCTTCAGGCAAAACATGGGTGTTGCAGCACCCCAAAATTTGCCATACCCCCTAGCACGCCCAAAGCCGAGGTTTCCCCCTTGGGAGCCCTTTGCGCTGTTGCTAGTAGTATATAAATATAGGAAGCCGGGCCCTTGGCCCGCTCCTCAAACCTTGTCCGGTGGAGTAGGATATGCCGTCTGAGGCAACCTATATATGTCAATCCTAAAAAAAAATAAAAAAAAAAAAGATACCATTCATTAGCTAGGCAGCGAGCTTGAACGATAGCCACATACGCAGTCCTCAAGTGAGCTCGGCTAAGGAGTACGATAGCCATATACGCCGTCTACTCCAAAGCCTATACTAGGTCCGCAAAGAGACGATAGCCACATATGCAGTCACTCTGAGCGAAGTATTGTTTTTTCGATTAGCTAGGACATGCATATGACCTAAGGAATGTACTGTAAACCTTATTGTTCTAATACTTATATGATATCAAAGTCAAACATTCTTTCATTCAGGCACCCTTCAACTGTAATAAATAACTTTTTTCTCTCCACTTCGCAAGGTCTTTGGCACCCTTGTTATATTTGGAGAAGAAAAAACGTGAAAACACATCCCAGGCTCCGAAGCAGCACAGCTAAGGATGCAACTGGGAACACGCTAAGTAGAAGAGGAATATTATTTTTTGTAATATTTTTTTTTATTATACTAGTACTTGTAAATCATGAGTAGAAAAGCGCAACAGTTTTAAATCCAAGACTGAAATATTATTTGAGACTATGTGTATTTTGATTGTCTTCAATTTTAATATTTTGTAAAATGTTAATTTAATTTGATTTCTTAAATGGTTTACTTTGTGTAAAATCCGACCAATTTATTAAAAATTATAACTTTTAATAAATTGGTTGTATTTTACACATCATTTCAGCCGCATAAGGTCCACTGCTGGACATAGGCCTCTCCCAAGGATTTCCAAAATGACCGATCTAGAGCGGCCTGCGTCCAGCGCTTTCCAGCGACCTTAGTCAGATCGTCTGACCACCTTGTGGGTGGGTGTCCAACGCTTCGCTTGCCAGTACGTGGTCGCCATTCGAGAACCTTTCTGCCCCATCGGCCATCGGTTCGTCGCGCTATGTGTCCCGCCCACTGCCACTTCAACGAGCTAATCCGTTGGGCTATATCAGTGGCTTTTGTTCTCCTACGAATTTCCTCATTTCTGATTCGATCACGTAGAGAAACACCGAGCATAGCCCTCTCCATAGCGCGTTGAGCGACCTTGAGCCTTCTTATGAGACCCATAGTAAGGGACCACGTTTCAGAGCCGTAAGTCATCACTGGTAACACACATTGATTATACACTTTAGTCTTGAGGCACTGAGGTATTTTGGACGAGAAGACGCTGCGTAGCTTCCCGAACGCTGCCCAACCGAGTCGGATTCGTCGAAAGACCTCTTCCTCGAAGCTGGAACTTCCTGCCTGGATCAATTGACCCAGGTAGATATATTGGTCTACAACTTCGAGGGTGGAGCTCCCAACACAAACAGGTAGGGGCGCGACATGGACATTCAACATTACTTTCGTTTTGTCCATGTTCATTTTGAGGCCCACCTGTTGGGAAACTCGATTAAGGTCTCCGAGCATGGTGCTTAAGTCTTCCATGGATTCTGCCATGACAACGATATCGTCGGCAAATCGAAAGTGAGTGATATACTCGCCATTGATGTTGATGCCAAGTCCTTCCCATTCCAGAAGCTTGAAGGCATCTTCCAGTGCAGCGGTGAACAGTTTCGGAGATATAACGTCTCCCTGTCTCACACCCCTTTGCAGTGGAATAGCCCTCGTGCACTGCTCCTGTACTCGGACTGACATAGTGGCGTTACTGTACAAACACTTCAACACTTCGATATACCGATAGTCAATACGGCATCGCTGGAGAGACTGAAGCACGGCCCATATTTCGATCGAATCGAAGGCTTTTTCATAGTCCACAAACCCCAAGCATAACGGCCGGTTATACTCCCTCGTCTTCTCTATAACCTGCCGCAGCGTGTGGATGTGGTCTATGGTACTAAAGCCTTTACGGAAACCGGCTTGTTCGGGAGGCTGGAAGGTATCAAACCTGTTTGCGAGACGATTCGTGATGACCCTCGAAAACAACTTATATATATGACTCAGAAGCGTGATAGGCCTATAGTTCTTCAATAGAGCGTTATCTCCCTTTTTGAAGAACAGGACCACCACGCCCCTGTGCCACGCTTCTGGCGTTACGCCCTCGAGCAGAACGGAATTAAAGAGCCTCTGAAGGACTTTCAGTACCGGCGTTCCGCCCGCTTTCAGAAGCTCTGCTGTGATTCCATCCTCGCCCGGCGCCTTGTTGTTTTTTAACTGTTTGAGGGCCATCCTAATCTCGTACAGGCTGATGTCCGGAATATCTTCAGTATAGTGTCGGGTCAGCTTGGCTCTTGGGTCTTTAGCCAATTGTCCGCTGGGTTTTGCAACTGAGGTGTATAACTGTCCATAAAACCTCTCGATCTCTGCCAAAACCCCTTCCTTTGTCGACACCACGCCACCGGCCTCTGTCTTCAGCTTCATCAATCGGCTTTGCCCAACCGACGTAGCTCTTGCGAACACTTTGGAGCCTTTGTTTTGGTCTATCGTCTCCTTAATACATTTGGTATTAAAGGAGCGGATGTCGTGTCGCAAGGACTTTTGTATACGTCTGTTGAGCTGCCGATATGATTTAGCGTCTTCAGAGGTGTGCAGCGGCCTGGATCGTCGTTCTGCCATCAAGTCTAGGGTCTGTGCAGACATTTTTTGAGGTTTGCGTTTGGGGTGGGACTTAAAAACCTTTGATCCCACCGCTTGGACAGCTTCTACAAACCCTTGGTTTATCTCGTCCACTGTAACGCAATCCTGTAGGCCTTCAAAGCGATTGGACAGTTCAAGCCGGAAGCTTTCGGAGTTTTCAATTTGGACCTGTGACGGTCGGAGCGTCGACTTCATCAGTCGCGACCTTTCGACTTTGAGACAAATATTCACGATGCCTCTTAATATTCGGTGATCGCTCCCGGTTTTAATCCGATTGATCACTGAAACATCGTTGAATATTCGTCTCTTCGTCGTTAGGATGAAGTCGATTTCGTTTTTAACAGGGGGCTGATTCTTCTTTTCTGGACCCATCCAGGTCCATTTTCTTTGCGGTGGCTTTTGGAAGAAAGAGTTCATCGCAAAGAGTCCCTCTTTCTCCAGAAAATCAGTCAGCCTACGTCCCCTGTCATTTCGTACTCCGTATCCGAAGTTTCCCAGCCTAAACTCTCCATCGCCTCGCTTGCCCAGTTTTGCGTTGAAGTCCCCCATAACAACCGTAAAATAGGTTTCAGAAGAATGTATGGCCCCACTAATGTCCTCATACACCTCATCCACCTCTTCATCGGAGTGATCCTCAGTTGGCATATATACCTGGATGACCTTCAGCGAGTATCTTTTCGATACTCTGAGTATCAGGTATTTTACCCTGCTAGAAACACTCTCGATGGTTATTACGTTGTTTATGAGGGACCTGTGGACGAGAAACCCGACACCATGCTGGGACTTCTTTTTGTCTCCTTCTCGGTGATAGAGTAGGTTACCAGATTCAAGGGTTGTCGTGCCCTCACCCTCTCTACGGACTTCAGACAACCCCACTATGTCCCACCGTAACCTACTCATTTCCTCTTCCACCTCAGCTAGTTTCTCGTCTGTCCTCAGAGTGCGTACGTTGTGTGATACCAGGGCCAGTCGTTGACGGGAGTGGTAGCCGGATCTCTGCCGGAGATTCTTCGCACCCCCTGCCCCGCCGTTACCATGACCGCTACCGGAGCCAGGAATAGCGGGGCTGCCGGGGACTGGGGGCCTGGGTGTTTTTGAATTTTCCATTAGGAGGTAATTAGCCTTAAAACGCCGCGCTGGCCATTGCGAGTTGGCGAGTCCACGCTTTCTAAGGGTATTTAGTCCCTTATGGCTTGCGGTAGCCACTTGGATCGGGTTGTTGCCGCCCGATATTCGGCATAAACATTTTACGACTGGGTAGGTCACTTCCAGCCAACCCTCCTCCTTTCTCATCCGGGCTTGGGACCGGCAACGGCGGAGTTATTTTACTTTGTGTATTTTACACAAAGTAAACCATTTAAGAAATCAAATTAAATTAACATTTTACAAAATATTAAAATTGAAGACAATCAACTTAACATTAAACGCTATTTAAACAGACACATTTAGAATAAAATATTCTTCTCTATATATATATATATGTATACAGAAAAGAATATTTTTGAGTCTTGCGTTGTAAACCAAAATATCTAACAGAACAGGGAAACAGGCGTGATAGTATATATGTAAATATAAATAAAAGATTTTTATTTTCTTCTTGCAAACAATGCTAAGAATGAATAAATTACACAATAATTGCGAGTGGCGAATAGCTAGGGCTACCGACTTTACCAAACTCAAGTCCGAAGATCTACCCAAGGGCTGAGACTTTATACAAATAAATGTAGATATTAGGTTTTAAACTTTTTTGAACACATGAGTTATGTAAGTATATTCCCGGAACAGGAAAAAAGTCGTTCCTCATAAACTTAAGACCCGACAAAAAAGTTTCGGACTAAGTCTCGTTTGTATACTTACATAAATGTATTAGGATACTAACAGATATATAAACGTTAGTAAACTTACATTGGGTATTGATTGAGATGCAATTGCTATTTAGGGTCCCGTAGCAAAGGGTGCCATCGAAAATTCTGTTTTATCTTTTCTCACTGACCATAGCAAGGATACTTTTCTAAATACCTTTATTGTTTTATTACATACATACATACTATCACGCCTGTTTCCCACAGGGGTAGGCAGAGACTATGGACCTCTACTTGCTACGATCCTGACAGACCTCTTTCGCTTCATCTACACTCATCAACCTCTTCATACATTATTATTTTATTACCTATTACTAATACAATAATAGTAAATGTAGAGATTTATCTAATAATCCAAATGAACCATCATATTCTTAGAGCGTACAAGTCCAAATACATGGCGTAACAACTTTTAAAATAAAATAATAATAAATTAATTAATAAACATAAATAAATTAAACTAAAACCTAAAATACAAATTAAATGAATAGAAAACAATTTTTTATAAAATGATTATTGTTTTGGGGCGTCCAACCACTCTGAAATTGATCCGTGAACGCTCCACATCTTAAAGGTGACACCCCTACGCTAACCCGCGATCATTGTTCTAAAGGAATATCACTCAAAGGTAAGACTCGAGAATTAACAACAATTGTTAGGAAAGCAGGGCACTTCCACTTGGCCTCTAATTTAATCATTGAGTTAATGATCTGAATATTAATAAATCGTTCTAAGAAAAAGTAATGCAATATTAAGACAATTCATAAAGTAAAATTTTACAATAGTTTAAAACTCGGTAAAAGTGAGTACATAGGATGTCAAAAATGCTCGAATGTAAAAGCTTAACAGATTGTTATTTTTTTTTTGCAACCAGCGTGTACACAAATAACAAAAAAGTTTTCTTGTATTAACGAAAATTCCCCGAAAACAGATTTTTTTAAAAGAGAAAGCTTTATAGGTAGCTTATTTGAATTGTTCAAATAGCGAAAGACACACGAAAACTAACAACCGCAGACAGTTTAGCAGTGGACCGCGGCACCGCAGTTTCTGCGGCGCGCGTGTAAACACTGTAAGCCTTCATATACTAGCTGCCTAATTACAGTACCTACTTAGTACTTCCGCTACGAGAGAATATTTAGTAAACTGAATTAGTGATCGACCGACGGGTTGTTACACCTCGGGCATCAACCCTGCCCTTTAAGTTTCACGTTGCATGTGTTTCTACGGTGACACGAATTTTCATGTAAACACATGCTTTTTTTTCTTGTTTTAAAGAACAATAATAAACATACAAGGTGCGTTATTTTATTTCTCTCGCATACCACGAATCACATATTACGAATATTTTATAAAAGTAAGTATTAAATTTAATTTAATTGTCAAAAAATCATAAAAAACCAAAAAAATATCATCATCATGGACAAAGGCCTCTTTCAAGGATTTCCAAAATGACCGCGATTTAGAGCGGCCTGCGTCTAGAGCTTTCCAGCGACCTTGGTCAGATCGTCTGACCACCTTATGGGTGGGTGTCCAACGCTTCGATTACCAGTAAGTATATTGGTATATTGCCCCCAAACAATACTCATTAAAAATTTGATTATTATTTACCTAGATTAAATTTATAATACCTACATAAATGACAAAAGTTCTTAGTTCTATAATAAAAAAAATATAATATCCGAGCTTGGTGTTTAAAGTTAGGTAAGTACATTTAGCTTTACGTAACTTTTAACTGAAATATATCGTAAGGGTCAAGGGACGATCAGAAATATTGCTCTGAAGTAAGTATGGCTTTCAGATAAAACAAGTATGCTTGTTTCGTAGGTTATTAACATAATTACATGCAATAATTTTGGAAAAAGTTGCTCATTGTGATAACTTTCACAGCCGGCCGCCTGGCTGACACCACCCTCTAATGCTGAAGCATTCCGTCGCTTTCTGTCGCTCAGAACAGTAATTTGCTAGAGCGAGAGCTCTAGCAAATTACTGTTCTGAGCGACAGAAAAGGATAGCAGCATACGAAAGTGCTGTTCCGTGCTGATTGATGAGATCCAACACTAACCCTCCTTAGGAAGAGTTTGGGCGAACGGATTTTCCTTCTCTACTAAGTACCTACTCGTATACTAGATCGAAACCCACACGCCAGAAATAGATATTCCATGTTATCAACCTGTTCCAATTTTGTCCTATGTTAAAAAAACCTATGTTAAATAAAAAAATTGCCTCCCATACTAGACCGAGTTTGTATGGAAAGTCAAATATTTTTCATATTTCGATATGGGCAAAGTTATTCAGTAGGTAGATGTCGTAAGAGGCGACTAAGGTAAAAATCACAAACATCTCGTGCTACAACTGCATTCGCAAGGAGGGTCAACGTCAGGCAGGCGACCGGTCGTAAAACTGTAAGCCAAATCATTTAAATTGTTCCCGCTATGTCTTCTCCACTTCGCAGTCTTTGGCAAACTTGAGTGACCATTGACATATTACATACATAGGTACATATCACGAGTATACAGACTGACTTTTTAACCACAAGCCAAATTTTTGGAGCAAGTTCAGTCCATTATACTGAACTACTTTCGTGCGTTCGGTTTGTTTCGTTTCGTGCGGAAAAGCACGCCCTGGGCTCCGAAGCAGCACAGCTGAGAATGCAACTGAGAACGCGCTAAGATGAAGAGGAGGTATGTTAGTTTAACGGTATTTAATCTTCATCTTAGCGCGTTCCCGGTTGTATCCTCAGCTGTGCTGCTTCGGAGCCAGGGGTGCGCTTTCCCGCTTTTTCTTCTCCAAATAAGTATAACATGAACGTCAATGGTCACCCAAGGATGCCAAAGACCTTGCAAAGTGGAGAAGAAATTGCCGGAACAGTTAAAATGATTCGGCTGTAATTTTACGACCGGCCGCCGCCCGACGTTAACCCTCCTTGGGAATTATTTATTTATTTAACTTTATTACAAACGTAATAGGCGGACTTAAAGCCATAGGCTTTATCTACCAGTCAACCCACTGGTGATGCCGAGAAAAAGAGAATTTTAGAAGGAGGTGCAAGTTATATAGAATGCCATTGTAGAACGAGATGTTTGTGCTTATGAGGGCGCCTGATGTCAATAATCTAAATTTTGCTCCCGCTTCCACGCACACAAATTTACTCTAGCCGAAGCGAGACAGCGAGCCATGCGGGGCGTCGGGAATCGCGGTGGGTCAATGAGGCTGGTTCTGGTTTTGAGGTTTTTTCGTTTTACAAAGAATATTTAAGAGTTATTTAAAAAGTAAGACATATGATGACTGCCTTATGTTTAATACAATTAAAAGTTACAAGTGCTAATTTATTGTATTTCTTAAATACTTTCTGTTTTAGTATAATGCTGAGGTGATTTGGAAGCAACTTCGCAATGTTTTTCTATCGAGAAAATTTTAAGCAATCGTGTTTTCGAAACTTATTATGTTTAGAGTTAGTCCTGTACTTTGCTATTTTTTTATTTCAAAGTAGTAAGTATTTCGTTAATATTGATAATATTTAAGATCGCTCTAAGAACTTTAGGGTAGTACGGGCTCTTAAGTCCTTTAGTCGCCTCTTACGACATCCACAGGAAGTATACTATATTTCCCAGTATTTAATCTATCATAGTAAGTATTCGGAGGGTCTAATCGATCGATTTTCCTGCACCTCAATTTAATTATGGTCGCTGGCGGGCAGCCGACCTTGCCCTTTAAATTGCAAACTAAATTAACTGTGATGTAGCTTGAGCTGTGTTGCACAAGCAACATCATAGGTAATTTAATGGCATAACTCTTCCTTGAAATAAAATGTTGTACTATAGAGTTATAGTTGTACTATGTATAGTAAATTACACAATGGGGCAGGATAAGGATATGCAGTGTCCACCTTTATTCATTAAACAACGTGTACCTAACGGAAAGGGTGATAAGGTGAAAAATAGTAAATGTACTTACTTATTAATTTAAACAACTTGAGCTTCGGAACCAAATTCAAATAACAAAAAATCACAGGTACCTAAATACGAGTACCTACCGTGCTAAAATTTATGGATTATCTGATTTTCTCGCGACTTCGGTGTTGTTTGTTTAAGCCTGCAATACATGTGGGCCGAGCGTCGCCTAGTGAACGCCAATACAAACGTATAGACAGTAGATATATTTGCATTGTCTTGCCATCGCTCGGTGTCGCTGCCTAGTTGGCCGAGTAAAGTGAGGCGCCAACGTCTATAGGACTCATTTGGCGTAGCTTGTCACAATTTACGGGCGCTCGCGACCATTTGCCGCACTTCTGAGCGCTGTCAGTTTTTCTACACAAATCAAAGGCGCTCGCGCGCACTCGGCCTCCGATTTCAAACACCAAGACGACTGAACGTATTGGAATGAATCGGATGGAATGAAGCCGTGGACGGGCAGACAGACGTAGCGAAACTTTATAGATTCCTTGTCAAAACTTTGAAACCCTTAAAACTCAAAGAACTTGCTGCATCTTGGAGGACCCGCCACCCACACCCTTTAATTTGTACACGCGCATCCATGAGGAGATCACAGACGTCGTGACCCTCCCTGGGCTGTGTGGTCCAATTTAATTGAGTAATGCTTTTGCAGGCACTTTTACACGTCAATAAGTTTTGTGTACATTTTTTTTGTTATTTTTTTTTGTACATAACTTTATTTTCTTTATTTATATTGTTCCAAAGTAAAAAAACATACTTTTTAACAAAAGCCAAGGGAAAGGTGTAAGTGTCGGTTTCTATAGTTATAAAAGCTCGCGTAGTCAACTGTTCTAACAAACACTAGTTTAAATAGTTATCATTATGACATAAAAATGTACAAAGTAGAGTGTCATTATTGTGGTTCTGTGCGGTGGCGAGCGAGGGGAGGGGGTTGAAGAACGCTTGATTTAGACCTTCTCCATCTTATTGATGATCCGGCCCTGCTGACATGTGACCCCTAACCCCTGGATGCGCCCTTGAATCTGTACGCGATGTAATTATCAGACGCTCGTGTAACCTAATTGAAACACAATCTTCGCCGTGTTTCCTGCAATATAACGACTAGGTATTTCTTGTATTTCTACGTTACACACAGAAAGGAAAATGTACTTGCCTGTTAATTAAATGCAACACGCTCCTTTCACACAAGAAGGAAAATGTAATGGCCTAATGTTTAATGCAACCACCACGCGTTTAACGCAAAAATTAAAGAAAGTTTAGTAAAAGTACGCTTTTTGCTTTTTGAAATGTAAGGGTGAAACGCTTCCGGCATAATTACTTTTTTACGTAAGCGCCTATCATAGATCGAGAGCTGGCACCAATTTTTGAGTAGGTATTTGAGGCAAGCTGAAAACTTGTCACATACCTCTCCTATTATACCCCAACACAGAACTGCAGACCTGGCTGGTGAGTAGCAGGGCTAAACCATTTTGATTTATTGAGATTGACCTGGCAGGTAGAAAGTCCCATTAAAATGACCTGTATTTTTGAGAATCTTATTTTTTATAAGTTATATTTTATATTCATAAGTAATACCCTATTAAAATTTCAGGTTGCCTCAAATACATTTTTTATATTTTTTTGAAAAATACTTTTGCACGCGCCTGGCAATATCAAAGCTCCGACTAAATCGTCTGGCTTATTGATTTTTTTATTCTTTAAACATTAAACTACAACATATAAAAAATGCATATTGCCTCAAATACCTTTTTTGAAAAGAAAAAAAACAAACTTTTAAAAATGTATAGGTTGCTTTAGCCCCGCTACTCACCAGCCACGTATGCAGTTCCGTGTTAGGATATAATAGGAGAGGTATGTGACAGGTTTTCAACTTGCCTCAAATACCTACCCAAAATTTCGTGCCAGGTCTCGGACCATCAATAGAATGGTGATAGATTAATACAAGAAGCATATTTTTAAGAGTGTGTACCAGTCCTGCTATACTACCTATAATAAAAATATTGAATGTTTGTTAGTAGCGGGAGGGTGTAAATGTTTACTGGCGCATGGGGAGAAAGCCGAAATTCAAACAGTACCAACTTTTGTTAAGTAGGTAGGTATATCTTAGTCATGATTATACGCAGACAACAATTTTAATTCCCTTTTTTATGCAGCCAGAAACAACCGGCCAGACACGTATAAATATTTTATTTTATTTTGAACGTTATTTCAACAAATAGACTAAAGTGCATATCATTTTGAATGGCACTGCGGAAAATTCTTACTAAAAAATATTAAATAATTATCCAATTAATGCAAGCTTGGCAGCCATTTACGGCTAATAATGTATACACTTTTGAAATGTGCTAATTAAGACCTTCAATAGAATTTGATACCGCATTCGATAGGTTTGATAAGATTTTTTATGCCGCTTAATTTGGCGCCAAAAATCCGCCATTTTGATTTATAACAATAGAACTTAATATAGCATAAAACACTCTAGTAGTTAAGACCACGTATAACTTTTATATATTATTTGTCAAAAATAAATTATTTGGTACCAATGACCTTTTTGGTACTGTTAAATGAAGAAAACGTCACAAAATAGTGTCACTTGTCATTGATCATATGATTATTCACCCTTTTTCAACATGATTATAGATTTTTTAATGCAGAAACACTGATATTAGGAGCGCTATTTGGCTCCAAAAATATGACGTCACGGTTTTGTAATTCATACAAATCCCATAGAAAATGTTTGTTTTGACGTTTAGAAAAAAAGCGGCCAAGTGCGACTCAGACTCGCCCATAATTTACCTTTAGAACTTTTATACTATGTTACGAGTAACATAATATAAAAGTTCTAAAGGTAAATTGCTGTTTACGATTTATGACGTATTAAAAAATAACTATCTATGATACCGAGACCGCTATAGTTTTAATTGAAAGTACATACATTGAAGTATATACCACATTTTTTTCAGAATTATTTTAGTAATATTTCAAAAGTTACGGTGGGGGGACACCTCAAATTTTAATCTAGACTAGGGGGGTTTGATCTACATAGTTTCAAAGCAGTTTTTGTTGCATTTTAAAAGAACTTTTCAACGATACCCAACACGTTGGGGTTAATCCAATTTAACTTTTTAAATTCACTTTTCGTTGAATGGGAGGGGCTGAAAAAAAAATCATTTTTATTAATTTTAAAAACCCACTTTTGGAACTTCAATATCTATATCTACACCAATTTTCATGACAATCGGTGCAGTAGCGGCGGAGTACGAGCCCGGACGGACAGACGGACGGACGGACGGACGGACATGACGAAACTATAAGGGTTCCTTGTGGACTACGGAACCCTAAAAAGCGTCTGATTTGACTTCTTGTCATCTAGCGAATAAGTCAAAATCGGTTTAACCGTTTAGTAGTTACGAGGAAACGGAATCGTACATAAAAATCGTCGATTTTTTAGCATTTCTCATTCCAAATTTCATTTAAAACTTTATAAGCTGCATATATTTTTGTAATTCTTGAATACAATCCTTTAATTTGATACCCCACTCTAGTTTTTAAAAAGAAAAGATTTTTTATGCCGGCAATTTGACGCCAAAATCCCGCCATTTTTATTTCCAATAATTTTAATATAGCCTATATCACTCTAGTAGTTAAGACGAATCTAACCATGTATAATTTATTAAAATCGGTTAGGCCATTTAGTAGTTACGAAGGAACATAGAATCGAAGATAAAAAAAGTCGTCTTTTAGCATTTCTCATTCCAAATTACATTCAAAACTATAAGTTGCATATATTTTTGTAATCCTTGAGTAAAATACTTTAATTTAATACCTCTTAATCCTTTAGTTTTGAAAAACTTTTCGTTTGGTTCGTTTCGAGCCCACCGGCACTCGGTAGGCTGAACTCTGAACTGCACGGCGTGAATCTAAAAGTGATCTTTCTGTACCTTGGTACTATTACGTATGCTGTGGCTATGTATGAGTTGATGCGTCTACTCTGTCGTGCGTTCGTGTCATTTGTGCACTAGTTGATCAACACATTTGACCGTTCGGCATTTTGACAAACAGGCAATGAAAGACCAATAATTTTAAAAAATTGAGCATACACACCTATTTTGCTTGTGAGCGTAAACTGAGGAGTCGGCCGAGCAGTTTTAAATAAGACTATCTATACCTTTTTGAGGATATCCAGAATCTTCTTGTACATGACTTTAATTGCGAGCGCGGCATTCTTCTTGATGTTGGCGCGCTGCACGTAGTTGGCTACTGCTTGCACCTTCTTCTCAGCAGGCATCTTGCCGCCCACTTCGTACATCAGACGGTCTCGCAGCTCGGCTGACTCCAGCTGTATTGATGAAATTAGTACTTACTTTTATAAATAACATAGAGTATATACTTTACAAATAGATGAAGACAAATTACACAGCTTGAGCTAGCCCCAAAGTAAGTTTTCTAAACTTTCTTTTTTAAATACTAACTTATCCAACTCTATATTACACTATCACGTCTTTATCCCTAACGGGGTAGACAGAGCCTAGGGCGGTAAAGCCCAGGCCACTTTTAGCGTAATGCTGGGCATGAAGGTGGAAAAGGGAAATCATAAAAGTGATGGGTTGCTAACCGCATCGCCTATTCATATGATTCAGATTCTCGCCCATTCCCTCGATCGGCTATTACGATCTGCACGGGAAGAGAAGCAGCTGGTACATTCTATGTTTTTTCTTTTCTCCCAGACCAGCAAAGAAGAATCCCAGACCAGCAAAGAAGAATAGAAACGTATAGAAAACACCCAAGACCAAGTACAATATGAAAAAGGCTATTTCCCAACTTGCCTTGGCTCCGAGTGGCGGACTAGCGTGGTTACTAAAATACGCCACGGAGGTTGTTGTAAAATAAAGTGTACGTTTTATTATAGCCAGGTTATCGTATTATTGTGCAAAGGTTACTCTTCTTCTACGCTTCCATGATTGAGCAAAATCAGATAACTCTGAATAGATTTGTCGTAGACTCGGCGAAGACTCTGTCGCAAAATTTTCAATAATCTTTGTTAAACTTTGTGCTAGTTTTTGTTACTGTCAAGCATTCCCCCCTCCCCCTTTTGAAAGCTAAACCGCTAGCTTCACAAATCATAAGAAAATCGTGAATGTCGCGCCATCTGGTTAAATAAGAACGAACGCCGACATTCAATTGAACTAGGATCACTCAACCTTTTATGACTTGGCGTATTGAAACTATTGAAAGTCAGCCCTTCCTTTGAAGATGACTGCCCAAGACACAGCGAAGTTTAGTTTTTTGCCACTGCTGCGCTAGCAGTCACCAAAACAAATACTTATAGCACAGAATACAGTAAGAGTATACAGAACGGAATCTTCTAAGGTACGCGCAATATACGTCCCCGTTCCCCGCCCCCGCATCTCTCCCCCGTTCTTGTGCGCCTGCGTGCGCCATGCAGTGTGTTCGCTCGCTCTCGCCCCTCGACAAGGCGAAAACGGGAGAGGTGCGGGGACGGGGAACGGGGACGCATATTGCGTGGGACCTTAGGAGATTCCATTCTGTAGACTCTTACTGTCGTCTGTGCTTATAGCGTCAACAGCGCATACCGTAATTGTTATTTTTCTTAGTGGTAGGTGGTGTTAGTAAAAAGTAGCCGTACCAAATTTGTGAACCACAATTTAAGTGGTTAACACATCACAAATTCATTAAAATCCAATTTAACTAAATGACTACACTACGTTCAGCCATCTGGTTAAACGTTTCACTCAACGACTTGGCTAGTTGTCCTTCAGCCATTTAAGGCGAAGATATAGGCAAATGGCCTTGAAGTGTGAAATAAATTGTTATCTCGTAAATATGGTGATAATTTCCATATTTCTCTACGTCATGCACTAGATAGCCCTTTAAATTATTTTATGAACTGCCGTTAAAACTATTATTGGTGATCCGTCTAGTTTTAAAACTTGCCGTGGCCACTTTTGGCGGAGGCAAGTTTTAAAGCTAGACGGACTAATGTTAATACTTTCAACGGTGGTTTATAAAATAATTTAAAGGGCTATCTAGTGCATGACGAAGAGTAATATGGAAATTATCTCCATATTTACGAGTTAACAATTTATTTCAAATGAGGGCGCCACTTCAAGGTCATTTGCCTGTATCTTCACCTTAATTCGATGCCGCCTTTGAATGACCGCTCTAGGCGTCCAATTAGCGACTACTTTAACCAGATGGCTGCGATATATATAACAATTTTTTTAAGAAAACTATAAGGATTTACTTAGTTGAAAGTAGTTAAGGCCATACATGAATTTACCGGGGTCCAGTGCTACCCCCATTTGAAATAAATAATTTCAAAGGAAGCGGAGATATCATTTCAAATGTTGTCTCTACCAAACCCTAGATAACCCTTCAAACTATTTTATGAACTACTCTTTACAGTTTAAAGTGAGAACGTAAAGCTTTACTTGGCACATTCTTACTTTAAACTGTAAACAGTAGTTCATAAAATAGTTTCAGTAATATAATAAAACTTCAAAATATACTAAGTCAATCCAAATTTTCAATGATTAAAAAGTATATTACCTGTGATTGTCGGAATTTCTCCATTTTCTTCTTTTTCGTATAACGTATCCGGTCTAACTGTTTCCTTTTGTTGAAATTTTCTTGATGGATGCTTTCCAGCACTTTCTGCAAAGAACAAGCAATTATTTTAAATACAATATTTCAATAGACAATATGCATGTGATTCAGACACGAACAAAAAAAATTATGTGTAAACTTTATTGCTAAAGAAAAATACCCATATATATATTTTTTAAATTTAACATGTTTCCATTGAGAAATTAATGATTTAAAAGTTGTCTTTTTCAAATTGCCTCTTAAATTTCCGAAACGCAACGCTATTGGCAGAACGAAACGTGACGACACCAAACACTGTCAAACTTTTTTCTAAATAGTCTGTACTGTCAAACACAAATTAGAAAGAAGGAGAATCCTGTCACTGTCAATAACTTGTTTGTAATTTGTATGATTGTTGAAGGTTATTTTTATTGTTTTGCTAAATTATTAGTGTTCTTTGAGAATTATTAGCTGAAAGTCTGACTCCTGGTGAAAAAAGACTTGCGACAATGATTGAAAGCGGTTTTGTTGTGGCAGATACAGTCAGATAATCTGCCTAAAATTGATGTGTTTATGATGACTACGTACTTCGCAAGTAATTCCAATTTTACGTCCTTTGAACTCAGAGGAGTAAAAGCCGCGAGGTAAATAATTTATAGATATTTGATAAATTTCCATTTTTCTCAGTTTTGTACTTATGAGACAAGTCAATCAATTAATTATAACCTAAAATATGGTACGACTATTTTTTTATTTTTTTTCCATTGACACTGACATTGACAGTGTGCGGCGACGTCACAGAATAAAAGCGCAAAATGGCACCGCGTTTAAGTCGTCCGAAAATGATAGTAGTTTTCATTATTTTTTTTTAAGCTTATTTAATAATATTCTGTGAGTGTGATATTTTTTTCCGTTTATATAATAACTTATAGAATCATTTCAAAAAATAAAAAAAGACATGAATATGCATGCATACCCTATTACATGCAACCGGGACCACGCTTGGATGAGCGAGATCATATGATCTCTAACTAAATATATGAAGGTTTGGAATAAAAAAGTTTAAAGACGCCGAAAATCCGACGTAATGTTGTCTTTGTTTACGTAATATAAAATCAACGTTCCACGCGACATAGGCTGACCTTGTGCGTTGTGCAGTAGACAGTAGTGGCAATTTATCTGCGAGCTATACCGTGCTTCGCGATGCACGCCTTTTTATTCTAATTAAACGACCGCTGTTACCAACTACTTCTACTGGGTCTCCAATAGGAGTCTGAACTACGCCCGTGTTTGTTTGCCTAACATGCTTAGTCGGTAATAATTCCCAAGATTGCTATGCCACCGAGGTCATAACATGCCAGGTCGCTACATAATTTTCACGCTCGCTGAGCCATCGAGCTCTTCACATGCTCTCTCTTTCTCTCTCTTATCGGCAGGACGAGTATGTAATTACCACTAATAAATCTCTAATAATTAATGCTTGGTTGCTAATTTCTAAGTTCGCTGGGCCATCCAACTCCTCACTACTGATTCCTAAGCTCAGTAGGCCATCCATCACTACGCTATTAATTCCTAAGCTTATTGGGCCATCCAAATTCTCGCTATTAAGTTCTAAGCTCGCTGGGCGATCCAACTCCTCGCTACTAATTCCTAAGCTTATTGGGCTACTCAACTGCTCGCTACTAATTTCTAAGCTCGCTGGCCATTCAACCCCTCGCTACTAATTCATATGCTTCGTGGGCCATCCATCACTACGCTATTAATTCCTAAGCTTATTGGGCCATCCAAATCCTCGCTACTAAGTCCTAAGCTCGCTGGGCGATCCAACTTCTCGCTACTAATTCCTAAGCTTATTAGGCTATTCAACTGCTCGCTACTAATTCCTAAGCTCGCTCAGCCATTCAACTCCACGCTACTAATTCCTAAGCTCGTTACTAATTCCTAAGCTCGCTACTAATTCCTACGCTCACTGGGCTATTGAACTCATCAGCCAGGTACACATACAGTTAAAGACTAATCAAACTCACATCAGCTTGGCTGTTCATGTATGTCAGCTGCAGTCTCCTGTGCTCCTGGAAAGCATTCCTTAGGAACTGCTTGTCCCCATACACGGCTACTCCCAGCTCCTCGCGCTTCCAAGTGATATCCTTGCGGAGCTGGCGGATGTCGCGGGAGTACCGCTTCTTCTGCTTCGCCAAGTCTCCCTCATGAATCTTACGGTCTCGTTCTGTGGAAGAGTTGATACGATCAACATCTGGTTTTGTGCCTGCAGATGCCTCGTGTAAAGGTGCAACACGTGTCTCGAGTACGACTGCCGATGTTGCTTCAGCCACAACGAATGTAGCAGCATAGGCAGCGGCATGCTTCAATTATTGGTGGCGAGTGCGCTCGGACTGTTGGTGGCAGGTATGCTGGGAGTAACAGTAGTGGGTGGGCACTGGGCACCGGCCGGCAATAGTTTTTGCATGAACTGATGGCGGAAGCACACAAAGTAATCTAATAGCATATAAACTCGTACGTAGCCTGCTCGCGGGTAAATAAGTAATGCTGTAATCTATATAGGATAAGAGACCAAGCCCAAATAAAACTAATGTCACAATTTTGTCGATAAAAATAACGAGTACTTAATGTAGGTAAGTGCCGACTCAAATAAAAAATTCGGACTGTAAATTACACACTAAAATAAACAGGTAACAAAATATTTCAATTTGCCAAACAATGTGGATAATAAACTGAATTTCACGCGAATGAAGTCGCGGGCACCAGCCAGCATTTTATAAAGCTTGTTTCAAGACGTAGACTCAAACTAAATTTGAAAGAAAACATGTAATATTTGGAGAAGAGAAAGCGGGATAGCGCACCCCGGGCTCCGAAGCAGCACAGCTGAGGATGCAACCGGAAACGCGCTTGGATAAAGAAAGAGACTTTGGAAACGCTTTTGCGCTTATCATTCGCTGTATGACCTCTCTCGTTCAATCTTATTCCCACAGGAATTCGGTTTCAGTCACATAACACTACTACCCGCATATGATTGATATGATCGAGAGATGACTAGCTAGAAAAATTAACGATTAAATGTACTTAGATAGATCATTTTGCATACAGTATAATTATGGAGAACCATCCTATAGGGGAACAATTGCAAAAGTGTCCTAAACTGAAAGCCGTAAATAACAGTTCAAAATCCATCCAGAATGGCGCTACAGTCGCAAGAGTGTGTAATCGTGATCTTATAATATAAGATCTATATATGTAGCTTTTTAAATTATGAGATTTGTGATAATTTTTCAAAACTAGAAACTAACTTCAACCAAATTCTACATAACCGATTTTAATATAATTTCTAATGTGACACCCTGACAAGTATACTTTCAAATAAAAAAGAATTGTCCAAATTGCCGTATTCGAAAAATCGGGGAACAAATATAATAAAGCAGCCAAGTGCGAGTCGGACTCGCCCATGAAGGGTTCCGTAGCAGCAAGTAACATAATATAAAAGGTCTAAAGGTAAATTGCGGTTTACGATTTATGACGTATTAAAAAAAACTACTAACTAGATCTCGTTCAAACCAATTTTCGGTGGAAGTTTGCATGGTAATTTACATCATATATTTTTTTTTAGTTTTATCATTCTCTTATTTTAGAAGTTACAGGAGGGGGACACACATTTTACCACTTTGGAAGTGTCTCTCGCGCGAACTATTCAGTTGAGAAAAAAATTACATTAAAAATCTCAATATAATTTTTGAAGACCTATCCATAGACCGACACGTATGGGTTTGATGAAAAAAAATTTGAGATTCAGTTCTAAGTATGGGGAACCCCCAAAATTTATTGTTTTTTTTTATTTTTGTGTGAAAATCTTAATGCGGTTCACAGAATACATCTACTTACCAAGTTTTAACAGTATAATAGTTCTTATAGTTTTGGAAAAAAGTGGCTGTGACAGACTGACAGACAGACAGACAGATATGACGAATCCATAAGGGTTCCGTTTCTTGCCATTTGGCTACGGAACCCTAAAAAAAGATTCCGACTAATTGAGAAAAGACCGATTAGCAGAGCGAAGTACAGTGTTATTAACAAAATTAATTTATTTTCTACTAAAGTTTTTGTTCTAAACTTTTTTATTATAAACTTACCTCTAACAGCATCAAGAAAACTTGCGCGTGGGTGAGAGTAAGAGTTACATTACGCGCTCCTCATTGCCAATCAAAAATTATTAAGAGTGAAACAAGCGATGGACTACATAATTCCATGGAGTAGTAGGAGGTGGGGAGGTTGGGAGGCCGAGGGTATGGGGTGAGGAGACCGTCTACGGAAGTAACGGCCATCCACAATAGATGGCGTTGTCCAATATTAGAACTCGATATGGTTTTTATTTTGTAGAAATATGAATGGTTTTGGTAATATTTACGATTAGAGGTAGATGCGGCTTCTAACAAACACAATACGTAACATACAAATTTTTGAAGGTGTTTAAATTGACGCATATATTGTAGCGTCAATATAAACCCAAAAAATAATACAGAGGAAGGCAGGTAGGTACGAGTATTTATGGCTACCTTCAAGACAATATTTTACCTAGCCTCTCTATACGAGTATTTTTTATTGTAGTCTTAGATCAACCTAGTAGATGTAAAAAATATTACTGAATTTTTACTTTACACGAAGTCCGTTATTCGACAACCCCTCTCTCTAGAATACCAGCAGATTTTTTGAAGTGAAAACTTCTATATAGGCGCGTTGGGCATATTTTGAGATGGGAAAAACCCGGCCAAGAGGGTGTCGGGCACGCACATGAAAGGGTCCCGTAGCTAACTCCATACATTTTGTTCGGCCGACTGTAACTACATAAGTTGGTCGAGTTGTATAAAAATAACTTTCTATGATACCGAGAGCCGAGACCGCTATAGTTTAAATTGAAAGTACATACTTTGAGGTATATACCACATTTTTTTCAGAATTATTTCAGTAATATTTCAAATGTTAAGGTGGTTATTTACACCTCAAATTTTAACTTTGTGTTAGATTATCTCAAGACTGGGGTGTTTGATCTACATAGTTTAAAGCAGTTTTCGTTGCATTTTAAAAGACCTTTTCAACGATACCCCACACGTTGGGGTTAGTCCAATAAAAATTTTTAAATTCACTTTTCGTTGTATGGGGGAGGGCTGAAAAAAAATATTTTTTCATAATTTTAAAAACCAACTTTTGGAACTTCAATATCTATCTCACCACCAATTTTCGTGACAATTGGTGCAGTAGCGGCGGAGTATGAGCCCGGACGGACAGACAGATGGACGGACGGACGGACGGACGGATATGACGAAACTATAAGGGTTCCTTGTCGACTACGGTACCCTAAAAACCACTGAACTCGCGACACCACTACCGTAACCGACACCACCTTGTTCAAGTTTTTGCTTCTGTGGGCACTCCCGGAGTGCCACTTTTTTTTTACTATTGAACAAACTTCATAAACCTAGAGCTGTAGAAATGAAACTTTACTTATTTTCCTATTAATCATTTGCGTTCTCAGACTTGTATTTATATTTGTCGCAGTTGAATGGTATAATCCGCTAAATCACTAAACCTCTAGTTGTTTGGCATTACAGCTCGGTTTTGTAAAACAGCGAACCCTAATACGCGGGATGGAATTACCGACTTGTATTCATCCATGCGGCTAGAGAAGTTGTTGAACAAGGAATTGTTCAACAACTTCTACATTGTATATAATTTCTTTAGATAGAAATCTAAAGAAACTATATACAATGTAGAATGCCTACGAAGTAGCAATGGCGAGCGAGCGTGCACGGCAGCGGCCGGCGAGTGCTAGGAATGTTCTATTCATTTTACTAGGTTAACACAAACCTATAGCTTAGGTTAAAACTGCGACCAACACACGCTAGAAAAGTTCTATCCATTTAACTAGTCGTGGAATAGTTGTCTGGGAAATGAAATTCGATGTCGAAAAAATCTGTATTCTAATAGACACTAGTTATATTTCATTATGGTAACCCTACACCAAATCCTTATCATGCATGTGTCGCAGTTGGATTGTTTAACGGTTTCGTCAAACAGCGGATTACCGCTACTGTTTCACAAAACCGCTAGCCGTTTGAAAACGTGGTTAGCGGTTTAAATGAACGTAACACGTTGCGCAATCTTAGACTATCCAGCTGAAAGGTATTCGGCTGTTTAACAAAACCGAGCTGTAATGCAAAACAACTAGAGGTTTCGTGAATTAGCGGTTTATACCATCTAACTACGACATATATATTACTCAAGAGAACTACTTCAATACATTCTGCAAGCAGCCAGACCAATAGGACGGTCCAACTCATTTATAATAATACTGTGTGTAATGTAATGATACTGTGTGTAGGCGACTAACAAGTTCTACGGCATCCTTGGGTGGCCATTGACATGCATATTAAATTTGGAGAAGAAAAAACAGGAAAAGGCAACTTGGGCTCCAAAGCAGCACAGCTGAGGATGCAACCGGGAATGCGCTAAGATGAAGAAGAAGAATAGTAATAATTATGTGTAAATACTGGTGTAAATACTTAAGTTGTCACTCTACTTACCATACAATTTTATCAGTCCCCTGTATTGGTTTATTTTGTCCTTTATCACCCAATTCTCATCTTGCATTCCATGAATGCGTACCTTGGCCGCTGACAACATTTTCTAGTATTACTTTAGACCACTAAAAAATAAAATATTTTTATTAAATTGCTTTTTCCAGCCAAAATGATGACATACAAATATGACTTTTTTTGTTTTAATTTTTAGTGTTATTTATGCAACCTCTTTGAAGTAAACGCAATGGTGATTTATAACCATTTGCAAAAAATGCGCTATCTAGGTACATCACAAACAAATTAAACTCGGGTGGACAGGGTTCCGTACAATTGATTGAATTCTTATAGGTAATATAATTTGTAGGCAAAGCACAATTAAGCAAAAGGTCTTTCCTAAATTTATCTTATTACTTTATTTATCTTTTTCTTGTTGTATATATATATATATTATATGTATATATTATATTGTTTTTTATTCACACAATTAAATTCTACACACATCCGTGGCGTAACACACATACACACACAAGGCTCCACTGAAAACCAGTGTCGTCTTCTCGGAAACGAGTTTGATGACATATGCTGAGTGGAACCTTTTTTCCTAGGATCTCACAACACTTACCACCGTGGACACACTGAGATGGGTACCAGCTCTATGCCATAGTAAATGTACCTAGTCAGTTTAAATTTATTTTGTATCTACTTTCTCAGATAAAATTGGCTAGGTTTTATTCTTGTTTTAATTTAAATAATTCTATTCAAAATCCTATGTTGTCTTCTTCTATGTGTTACCTTTAGTGTATTGTATGTGTTGTGTTTTTCTGGAAATAAAAATCTGTCTATGTCTATGTCTACGTGTTCCTGTAATCTACAAGCAATGAATTATTTCGTATTTTTTTCAAAATTTTAGGCGGATATTTATGTTTTTCGGAGATCAAGGGGGGAATGGTCAATTTTCGTCTTCTTTCATGAGTAAAATCAAAACTATTTATTTTATAATTATAAAAAAATATATTTGGGATCCTCATAACGAGCCCTTTTATTTGATATAATGACATAAGGTTTGCAAAACTCTTTTTTTCAATTGCCCAATTTATCCTCCGAAAATGACCCTTATTTAAAAAAATATTATTTACTTTGCACATATGTGTTTGGGTCATAGGATTACACCATCCCACCAAATTTCACCTGATTCGGTCCAGTACATTCGGAGCAAATTTCACCAAATATGTATTACTATGACCACCATAACAACAAATACTAAAAATAAAATAAAGTTAAAAATTAAAGGGGGTCGTCATACAAACGCGTTTTTTAGCGTTTTAAAACATTGTACGGTGGTACGGAACCCTTCATGTACGAGTCCGACTCGCACTTGCCCGTTTATTTTATTTTTTAATACGTCATAAATCGTAAACCGCAATTTACCTTTAAAACTTTTATATTATGTTACTTGCTGCTACGGAACCCTTCATGGGCGAGTCCGACTTGCACTTGGCCGCATTTTTTAATTTCGTAGAATGAGATATAGACAGTAATAAACGTTGTCGCCGTTGCCATGGTAAATCCAAACCAGCCACTGTAGCATAGCACTGTTGATAAACCCGGATAAAGTTTATTTAGCGCGATGGATTAGTGCCATCCCGCTCGTTATTTTTACGTTGAGAGAGATAGTGATATATGATAGCACGATAAATATATAATTCATGCTATCGTCATTGCCATGCTACGGGAACTTTGTCTGTACCGTAGAGGATGTCGATATATGTGGCAACCTGACCGTTTTATGGTTTTGCGACTACAATATCTGAATTCTCCGTGAATTAGCCGTGCGTGCGTTATTCCCCGGCAGAGTAGAATAGGACCACTCCACGTCTTCCGGGGGATGTCGTAGAACGCTACTTAGAAAACACAACCTAAACAAAACCTCTCCAACCTATCTGGCCAGCATGGCGAGCGTAGGCCAAATCCTCTGACTGCTCTGGCTAGCTAGTTTGCCTCTGGTAGTACAGAGAGGCTCGTGCTTCCGCAGTGGAGACTAAAAAAGATCTGATGAATAAAATAAAAAATATTTGAATCCTCTTTACAGGCAATTTTGGAAACCTGACCTGACCTGAACGTAACATTTGTTATGTCAATATTTGTTGCTACTGTTTGAACTTCGAGCGCCCGTCAGCTTGTGTCTGACCTAAATGTTTGAAACAGGCATGTTTAACAGTAAACACAGGGTGTAAACTGTTTTATCCCTTAATATGTTATAGTTAATAGGCAATCGACTTTAGCGCTAAATACCCGCTCATGATGAACGACGACATCGCATAATGTACACAATTAGATTTGTAGAACGCCGTAGTCATTATAAGCCTAGTCGCGTAATGACTACATCGCCAAATGTACTATTTGCTTGCAAGTCGTCAAAAGCCTTGTCGCATAATGACGAAATCGTGAAAATTCTCCGCGTTCATTATTTGTGATTCTTCTGGCCATTATTAGTATTTTCCAGCTTTGCATATCACGTAAGACTGAAGAACCTTTTTTGGTGCCCTGTGAATTTGTAGTAAGTTAATTTTTTGTTTTGTTTAAGACAATTAGGGAATAAATAGGTGCTGATTTAAATTAAAAGTTTACCTTGTCTTTAACATACAAATATACAAACATGCAAGCAGACTAACATACATACACTTCTGCTATTTCACATACCTACATGTTGAGAAGCAAGTAAAAACAAATATACTCGTATCCAAGCAATGCTGGCAATATTACATACATACGGGTTGAATTGATAACCTCCTTTTTTTTGAAGACGGTAAAACAATTAAAGGTAAGTAATGGTAGATAATATAATGGGTTGTAGTCATTTTGCGTCTGAGGGATTCTGAAATGCAAACTATGAGGTAACTGTAAGTATGTGCTCATTTCTAGATCTAATACATTATTTAACACTGTAAGCGTTCTTTTGATAATAAATAAATACTTAATACCCTTTAATAAAAACATTACATATTAAAAAATGACAATCTTGCAACAGAAATCCCCGAAAAAAAAGGGGTATTATTTATAAAGTTTGACGTTTATATCTGTCTGTCTGTGGCATCGTAGCGCTCAAACGGATGGACTGATTTCGATTCGGTTTTTTTTACGTGAAAACAAGTTTCCTTGCGATGGTTCTTAGCTATGTTTGATAAAAATCGGTTGAGCTGTTTAAAAGTTATTAGGGGTATACGCTTTAAGTCAGAGCTTTCTCTAGCAAATATAGATGGAAAATGGACCTCAATACGTTGCGTTATACAGAATTAAATACAGTTGGTAAAAAACATAGAAAATTAGTTCTTTAGATATTATTTATTTCCTACTAGAAACCTAAAAACGGCCATCAGTATCAGGATCGCCTAGAATGCAGCACAGCGCCCTGTGCGTGCGGTCGCCGCACTTGGTCCCCGGCGGGCAGTTCTTGCAGCTCCCACCGGCTTCGTAAATAGGAAAGCCATCCACATTCCCCGCCGGCCCGTAGTTACAGAACGTGAACGCTAGTATCTTCGGCTCTCTTCTTAAACCTTTCTTCCTTGGTTTCAGCCTTAAAACTCCACGGTGCAAGGGCGACTCTTCTGTCACCACCGGCCTTTTGACTTCGAAGTCCTCCAATCGTGATACTTCCTCTGTAGTCATATATTTAGTACGTCTCAAAATGTTTTCCTTGCCTGCAGTCGTTCTTGTAATCGTTACATTCGTTTCCTCCTCCTCTTCTTCGAGGAGGTTCGACATTTCCGATTCTACTGAATTGTCCACATCCTCAACTTTTGAAGACTTTCGTTTTTTACGGAAGACAGCACACGAGCGTCGTTTGGCAGTACAAAGCGCTTGAGAGCATCCTAGACGCCAAGTGGACGCCCAAGCGGCAGTGGAGTACCAATGGGCATTGCAACCACCTGGCGCGCTGCAGTTCCTCAGTCTAAAAGACCACACATATTCTGGTGGAAGCACTCGCGAACCTGAGAACCAGGAGCCGACGGCGTCATCCAGAAGCTGTGCCTCGGTCACTCGAGGCAGCACTGGGCGGACGTCCATGTTCTGAAGCACATTGAATCTGATCGTATTTCTGCATTCGTCGTGGCGTTTTTGACACTGTCGAGCCCAAACCTCTGCCATTTTCTCGAGTTCATAGTCCCAATACATCTTACGCATATTGGAAGCGGGTGGCTGCCCCGGGTCCAACCCCATGGCTATATTATCCCTGTGTTTATTGTGGAGCAACAGCATCTGATACCTCATCCACGCAGTCATCCCTGAAGCATACAAGCGGGGACTTTGCTTGTCAGCGGCGATGCACATGGTGTGTTGGTTTTTCATCGAGCAGTCTGGGTGATCACAGTATTCTTCTAGCTTCGCTTTTGCGTTTGTGTTATCAGTGTAAACGCATCTTAACATAAAATATCCGAAAACTATGTAAATGAGGTACATTTCGAAAATTTATTCACAAATCTATCAATCATTAATGACTGATTTGACTTCGTCACCTTGAAAGACGGTCAAAGAGGAAGAACCTTTAAAAACCAAAGGAAATAAGAATAAGAAAAGAGATATCATTTATTAAAAAGTGGCTGGTCATCCCGCATTGATGAACACTGGTTATAGTACATTAAAGATGAACACAACCGGCCGACGACACCGCTGGCATGAACATTCTTTATCATCCATATACAACATTTTCTCAACCCTTAAGGGTCGGTCCTTATTTTTAGTGATTTTGACTGCTTTTTCGGAGCTGATTGAAGCCAAACTAACTTAGTAACAATATGTTAAGATACGTTAAATTGAAGTTTATTTAAGTATTAAAGAAGTGAATGAGACAATTTATTGATTTTCATTGTAATAGTTTGTTTAATTCCAAATAACCTAAGACGTGTTTCAATTTTTTGCAGTGCGCGACGTTCATGTCTTTGTTGTTTACCTACACGGAATTTAAAACATGAAGTTGTGTATAAATTACAGACAAGAAATAAAGACAAAGAAAAATCCTAAAAAGTGAATTAGATTTTAATATTTTTTTTTTAATTCATTCAAAAACTTAGTTAAAAAGGTTAAACTTTGAAGAAAAAATAAGCGAATACGTCTTCGGATTTCTTGCGCATACGACTGAGTTAAAAATTAAAAAATACACATATATGAAGATTGATTCATGCTTAAACACGTACATAAATAAATAAAAGTAATTTGTCTTTTGTAAAAAGATAGAAAAATTTAAAGTTCTCCGAAATTCTAAAATAAATATGAGGACGAAAACGCTGATAAGGCAGGCCGCTCGCTGCGCTTCTGAATTCGTCTAAATTCGTCTCTATGGTGCATGTACAATACAGCGCAATGCGTATGTGTAGATAGAAAATATAGATTCGGGTGTTTAATTAAAGTAAAAATTTCCACTGTCGAAGACTGCAGTCTTAAATTAACGTGAGAATGTATCTGTCGCTCTAACTGTCTCCGTGGTCCAGTGGTCAAGGCGTTTGCCTAGTGATCCGATGGTTGTGGGTTCAAATTCCACTGGGAAGCATACTTTGTGAAAAGTTGTTTCCAGTCTGGTTAGGATACTGCAGGTTTGAATCACCTGATTATCCGAAAAGAAAGATGATTCCGTGCTTCGGAAGGCACGTAAAGCTGTTGGTCGCGAACGCCATCTAGCGTTTGTACCTATCCCTAGGATTGGTTCTGGTCTTCCCTTTGGGTTGCGGAGGTCAGACGGCAGTCGCTCTGTGTAAAAACCGACAGTAACCTTGTCAAATCACCTAGGTTTAGGTAGCGGACCCCGGGCTCTAAGGCGTAAGGGGACGTCCATAAATTACGTGAGGTGTTTTTTTTTATTTTCTGTCCCTCCCTCCCCCCCTGGTGAGATGTCGTGATATTTTATTCAACCCCCTCCTCGATTCCGCAATCTCACGTGAGATTTTTCAACATGTGGGTTTCTTACCAAACACGTTGGATTGTTATTGTAAAAAGAAAAAAAAAATTGATTCGTGCTTTTATTTACGACTAGTTAAGACAGACTATTAAGCAATATTGCTGAGAGTTTAATTATAAGTGTAATAAAAATTTAACAATAGAACTACTGTGATTAAAAAAAGAATATCTACTCTAATTCAGTCCGTGGAGAATCATGCGCGGTCTCATGAGAGACTATGGAACCAACATGTCCATATGATTTTTATATGATTTTTAAATTTAGATTAAATTGAGCTATTTGTTATAAAACAAATATGGTGGTTTGACAGTCAGTAGATGTATAACGTCGAAGTATGAATGAAATTATTTTCTTTCGAACGAATTAGTGAATGATCTTAATCATATTATATAGAACCAACATATAGACGACCTCCGTGGCGTAATGGTTAACACGTTTGACCGCTGATCCGGAGGTTCTGGGTTCGATCCCCAGCCAGGGCAAGTTGGAAAATGGCCTTTTTCAAATTGACCTGGGTCTTGGGTGTTTATCTATATATGTATTTATCTTAATATATAGTATCGTTAAGTTAGTATCCCATAACACAAGTTTAAAAACTTACTTTGGGGCTAGCTTAATCAGTGTGATTTGTCCCTATATATGTATTTATTTATTTATATCTGGATTAAATGGACCAAAATTTTTCGAGATTCGCTTGAAAGTCAGCGCTTTCTCTAGCAAATAATAGATGGCGCTACGGATATCAAGTTGTATCGGTAGTTCTGTTACTCTTTACTAATGGCGTTCTTGTAATTTGCCTAGCAAATAAACTTGTATATATTTTAAGTTTTGTACTTCTATTCTACTAAGAAGCTTGGATGCTAAAACCTGATGTAGGGTCGCGCTGCGTTATGGATGCGAGTGTTTAAGTACTATTACACTATTTAATTAATATTTTTTAAATACTTATATCTTCTTCTTATTTAAGTGCTTAGTGGCTCTTGTCGGTGGAGTATGCGCCAAACTTCTCGGTTCTCTGCCTTACTTTTTAGTGCTTGATACGACATGACCCCTGCTTTTTCTTTCAGTTGGTCTACATAGCTCTTTCTTGGTCGTCCTGGACCTCTTCTACCTTTTATCTTTCCTTCTAGTATGTTTTTAAATAAGGAGTCATGTCGTATTAAGTGACAAATCATTTTCCCTCTCCTATTTTCTATTTCACCCAGCAGTCTTCTTTTCTCTCCTACTATTTCTAATACTTCCTCATTGGTTTTCCTTTTCGTCCAACTGATCTTTTCCATTCTCCTCCAGCACCACATCTCAAAAGCTGCCAGCCTGTCACTATCTTTTTTATTCAGTATCCATGTTTCGCATCCGTAAAGTGCTATTGCTCCAGATATACGTTTTTATAAGGCGCTTGCGTATTTTTCTGGATATATTTGCTGTGAAAAGTCTCTTTTTACTATTGTATGCTCCTTTGGCCATGGAAATTCTGGTTTTAATATCTGCAGTACATCTAGAGTCTTCTGTTAATATGCTTCCTAAGTACTTAATTTTTTCTACTTGTTCTATTGTCGTTCTCTTTAGCTGCACTGAATCTCTTACTGGTGATGTTTTATATGTGATCATAGTTTTGGTTTTTGATTTATTGCCGATTTTCAATACTGGCAAGTTTAAAATCAAATATCTTGCGTTTCATTAGGAATTCCAAATTCAAATTTATTTCGAAATAAAGCCAGAAAAATATTGTTTTAAAATTCGTATTTCATTTGTTTTAACATAATTTGTTTGAGTTTCAACATTGCTATAACAACAACTATGGACAAAATGAAAATTCGCGGTATTTACGAATACGAGTTCCACCGTGGCACCAGTGCTGCAGAAACGACTCGAAGAATTAACGACGTGTATGGACCAGGCACCGCTAACGAACGAACGGTTCGTTTTTGGTTTCAATGTTTCCGTTCTGGAAATTTCGATTTACACAATGAGCCTCGTGGATGACCTGATACTCAAGTGAATAACGAAGAATCGAAGGCGATAGTGGAAGCGGATTCATCTCAAACCACTTCTGAATTAGCAGCAGCCTTCGGCGTAAGTGACAAAACGATATTTATTCACTTGCGCCAAATCAGAAAAATTAAAAAACTCGAAAAGTGGGTACCGCACGAATTGACTGAAGCAAACTAACAAACACGCGTTGCTTGCTGCGTTTCTTTGCTTAATCGCCACAATAATGAGGGGATTTTGAACCGTATCGTGACTTGTGATGAGAAATGGATCCTGTACGACAATCGGAAGCGATCATCACAATGGCTTGACCCTAAAGAACCGGCAAAACCTTGCCCTAAGCGAAAACTGACCAAAAAAAAGATTCTGGTTAGTGTTTGGTGGACCAGTGCTGGTGTTATCCACTACAGCTTCTTGAGATCAGGCCAGACGATTACTGCAGACTTGTATTGCCAACAATTGCAAACAATGATGGAAAAGCTCGCCATTAAACAACCGAGACTGATGAATTGCTCTAGCCCACTGCTCCTTCAGGATAACGCTAGACCACACACTGCACATCAAACGATCGCCAAGTTAGAGGAGCTGCGACTGGAACCTCTGCGTCACCCACCATACTCTCCAGATCTTGGCCCAACCGATTACCACTTTTTTCAAAATTTGGATAACTTTTTACAAGGAAAAAATTTCAAATCTGATGAGGTAGTCAAAACCGCCTTCAAACAGTTCATAGACTCTCGCTCCCAGGATTTTTTTTCCAAAGGTATCAATGATCTGCCTATAAAATGGCGGAAGTGTATCGATAACAACGGCGCATACTTCGATTGATTAAATAATAATTTCATTTAAAAAAACTTGTTTCACTTTTTTGATACCGAACGGCAATTTCATATGTAAGGACCTAATATTTATTTTTAAGCTGAATTCTTGAAATGTTTTATCCATTATTTGAAGTGGTTGTTCTATGTCTTGTTTTGTGTCACCTAGGGCTGCTATGTCATCTGCAAAACGAATAAAAAATATTTTTTCGCCGTTGACTTTTATACCACCTATATTTGAATCCTGTATGTTCCTTCATACTTTTTCTATATACATATTAAAAATAAGTGGTGAAAGTGGGCACCCTTGCCTTACTCCTCTTCTAATCTTAGCGTGCTGTTGCTCTTCTCCTATTTCTATGACGGCTTCTTGTTCCTTATACAACTCGTAAATAATTCTCCTATCCTTGTAATCTAATCCGGCTTTCTTTAAAACCTCCATCATTATCTTCCAATTAATCTTATCAAAAGCTTTTTCTAAATCTATATATGCTATATGAGTATTTATTCCTAGATCTAAACGCCTATCAATAATTATTTTTAAAGCTAGAACTGCTTCTCTGGTTCCTCTATTGGGTCTAAATCCATATTGATCTTTACCTATGTATTTTTCCGAGAGCGGTCATATACGATTCTGCATGATTTTGATTAGTATTTTAGATGCGTGAGATATAAGGCCGAGGGTCCTATATTCTTCTTATATCACTTAAAATTTAACTACATAATAATTTAAACTAAAAGGAATCAAAAATTCCGCCTTGGATAGTACCTACCTGGTTCAAAGGTGCCCATCACGCTTGCTGCATTTCCTCTCTGTACAGCGATGACAATTTTGTAAACTGTATCGTAATATTAAATGAAAGAGCTTTTTAAATATTTATTAGTTTGTTAATTTTGAAGTTATAGCAAAAATTTACTCTTGACACTTTAAAAAAAATAGAAATAATTAGTTCCTTATAGATTACAGAAGTTTATAAAATAATTTAAAATGAGAAATACATAAATATATAGGTTTATTGGTATAAAAAAACCTGCTAACTATGTCGTGTGACATGACAAATGAAGGCATGTCGTAAGAATCTAATTGTTATTTTTATTTTTAAACAAATATTTTTAAAGTTATTATGAAAATATTTGATATTTGACACCCGTAACTACTGGGCATAAAATTTGAGAAACATATAATACCTTACTTTTTTACCATTAGATTTCAGGAAAACCTATGAGAAGTACAGAATCCTCTTCTTGTGAATTTATCTCGCACTTGACCGGTTTATTATTGAATATCTTTTTATTTTACATCTTCATGTTCACAATCACAATAAGTGTTTACCTACTAAGACTTTGGATCTTGCAGCAAGACTTGCCCCTTGCGTTAATTGCGGTAATATAGACGCTGTCTGCCCCGTTAGAAATAAAGATGTGATAGTGTATTTTTTTAATGTTGCTTGGTATCGTATACCTACTGAAAAAAATCTATGTAAATGTAATCTAACCTGTTTATCTTAAGTAAATGAAGACGTGAGAGCCAGGTGAGTCAACGAGTCTGCATAAAATTTTATGAAATACGCCATCTATTGATATATATGAAAATTCTTTCCTCATACTTAAGCACGTTTAAGAAAGCAAACACAATTACTTCTACCGCTACTTCTTAATTCATACCTACTTTAGTGGGCGTCCGGGAGATGGCGCTGTAATAGTACTGATTGTAACAATAATATATTTTTTAAATTTAGCTAACATGTAAGTATTCGTGGATCAGATATATAATAAAAAAATATATATTTTTAATTTATGGATAACTAACTACTCCAAAATATTTCTACTTATTTGTAAACAAGCAATCAAATACGTAATCCTTAGTGTCAGAGTGGCTCCACAGAGGTCGCAAGGATCTCGAAACAATGTAGTGATCTCTTTAGAACTAATTCAAAAAGTAAAGAAGCGTGGTTTTTGTGACAAAAAACCATTCATTTAGTGACTCAACGTTTTGAAAATGGCACTACAGTATGTAAAAATGTATACTACATTGACGCTGCGTAGTGCGGGGCAATGTGAGAATCGCCTTAGAGTCATAATAGTATATAGGCAGAAAATGTTTTCTCTTATCGTTTTACGACCATTTACTAATAATGAAGGAGGAGTAAAATTGAACGACTGTTCCTGTTTCATCAACTTCTTTGCTAGTGAAATTTTAGCGTGGTCGTGCTCGGAAGGAATTTTGCTAGCACGACCAATGTACCTATTTAGGAGAAATTGAGAGGTATAAAAATTTCAAAATAGCAAAATAGGACAAAAGAAAAGTATTTCTTCACCACTTTAAGTTATAATTAATACGTTCATGGTATTTCAAACTGGTACTTCGATTAACTGTGAAAAAATGACTAAAGAAGTGGCCAGACATTCTGACATCAGGATGTCTGGACCACTTTTGGACACTTAATTAGATTTAGAAACAACAGAAAGGAAAGAAAGCTAAAAGCTAGGTATTAAAAAAAAAACAAAATATGCTTACTCAGTTTAGGTTTTAATTATTACAAAATTAATCAAAAACTTAATAGTACTTACAAAAAATACACTATCAAAGAAAAAACATAAAAAACTTACTATTTATTACCTATATAGGTACTTCAATTATACGGCGATTTATTATGAAAAAACTTAAGATTAAAAAAGAACAGGCGATGTAAGGAAAAAAATCGTAAAGTATGAATGAAGAGTACGCGACACACAAACTAATTAATTTGTAAGGGAAAAAAATCTTGCGTGTAAGTAAGTAACTACTAACAACTAAAATATATCTACCTTTTTTAATTTTATGTGTTTAATATTAAACAAGACAGATAAATAACTTTTATGTGTAATGATAACTAAAATCAATTAAGTGAGGAAAAAATGTACATGAAATGTAAAGTAAAAAGCTGTGAGCGATACCTAAAGCTAAAATCGATACCTAAAGAAAAAAAATTTAAACATAACTTAAAATATGGTCCTAATTTGAAATGACGTACCTACAAATTTACATGAAATGTAATGTAAACTACTGCATGAACGATCTGTATGAATCAATTTGTAAGGGAAAAAAATCTTACTTACTATTTATTACCTATGAACTTCAATTATACGGCGATTTATTATGAAAAAACTTAAGATTAAAAAAGAACAGGCGATCTATGACTTATACGTGTAAAGATTACAAAATGAGCTGTATGAAAGACGAGTGAGACATCATACCTAAAGCTAAAATCGGTTTCGTAAGGAAAAAAATCGTAAAGTATGAATGAAGAGTACGCGACACACAAACTAATTAATTTGTAAGGGAAAAAAATCTTGCGTGTAAGTAAGTAACTACTAACAACTTAAATTTATCTACCTTTTTTAATTTTATGTGTTTAATATTAAACAAGACAGATAAATAACTTTTATGTGTAATGATAACTAAAATCAATTAAGTGAGGAAAAAATGTACATGAAATGTAAAGTAAAGCTGTGAGCGTGTGAGAGATACCTAAAGCTAAAATCGATACCTAAAGAAAAAAAATCTTAAACAAAACTTAAAATATGGTCCTAATTTGAAATGACGTACAAATTTATTCATGAATGTCCTTATGAATCAATTTGTAAGGGGAAAAAAATCTTACTTACTATTTATTACCTATGAACTTCAATTATACGGCGATTTATTATGAAAAAGCTTAAGATGAAAAACTAAAGAAAAAAAAACATGCGATCTATGACTTATATATCTATGATCTATCACATAACGTGAAGATTGTCAGGAAAACTACCTCTATATTACAAAAGAGATAAAACTTACACCTTGCATATAAATTAATAATAATCAATAAGGTAGGGCACGACAAAGTGAATGTGAAGTGAAAACTTGCTCATATATAATAAGACGACAAAGTGAACGTGAAGTGAAAACTTGCTCATATATAATAAGGCAAAAATAGTCCGAAATATTTTTTCTTGGATAAAGAAATACTTCCATGTACTGTTAAGAAGTTGGCAGAAGAAAGAGAGACATGTAAAACAAAAATGTGTTGTGTACTACACACTTGTTTTTACTTGCGGCGCCGTATGCCTTAATTACCTATTTATTTTAATTATATTTGGAAGTAGTTCCTTTTCACGACAACAAAAAAGTATGACAGAGCAGAAACAACTGGGTGCACAATCTTAATACCTAATAATAAAAGTAAACAAAAATAAAAAATGTTTACTAACTTAAAACAAAAAAAAGTATGGAACGAAATACGATGGAACTTTTCAACAGTAACACTAAATAGAATAAAAGGTGATTTCTTTCGGCGCGACACAGCGCACACGTCGCGTAAGCATCGCTCCCTCTTTAGAAACATTTGAATTAGATGCTTATCTATTGTAATATAAAGTTTAAAATATCTCGATATAAAATACGCGCGCTCGCTCTGCGGTCGCGTAGTAGCAGTGTCGCGCACGCGTCGCGATCGCACAGCACGAGCAGAGTCCGCGTCGCCTATTTTATATCGAGATATTTTAAAGTTTATATTACAATAGTTCAGCATTTAATTCCAATGTTTCTAAAGAGGGAGCGATGCTTGTGCTTAGTCCTTTAGTCGCCTCTTACGACATCCACAGGAAGAGATGGAGTGGTCCTATTCTAACCCGGAACCACACGGGTAGCCATCTCTATACATGCATCGCTCCCTCTTTAGAAACATTGGAATTAAGGCCGTACCTGAATATTCCAGGGTCCAGTGCTGCCCCCATTTAAAATAAATCATTTCAAAGAAAACGGAGACATCATTTAAAATTTTGCAACTACCAAGTCCTAGATAACCCTTCAAAGTATTCTATGAACTACTGTTTACAATTTTAAGTAAGAACGTTAAGCTTTACTACGCACAATTGCGAAAATCGGCAACTTTTGGCTAATGTGCGTAGTAAAGCTTAACGTTCTCATTATAAACTGTAAACAGTAGTTCATAAAATACTTTAAAGGGTTATCTAGGACTTGGTAGTTGCAAAATTTTAAATAATGTCTCCGTTTTCTTGGAAATGATTTATTTTAAATGGGGGCAGCACTGGACCCCGGAAAATTTAGGTACGGCCTTAAATGCTTATCTATTGTTATACTGGGTGGCGCAAAAGTAAAGACCCTATTTGGTTCAGCTATAACATTTTTTCTAAATTAGAAAACTAGATTTAGGTTTTTTTAAATGTATATTTGTGCCATTAAATTTCGTACCATTAGGATTTAAAGATGATGTCTTTTAAATGGTGACCTCCAGAGTTGATACACATTTGAGCCCTATTTATGACATTTTGCATAACTTGCCGTAACACTTCCTGCGATATGTTCGTTATTTCTTGACGAATGTTTTCTTTTAGAGCTGCGAGAGTCTGTGGCTTGTTCACATACACCCGAGATTTCAAAAAACCCCAAAGAAAGAAGTCTGGACTGGTCAGATCGGGTGATCTTGCAGGCCAAGGCAAATCGCCAAAACGAGAGATAACTCGGCCTGGAAAAGCGTCCCTCACTAAGTCCATAGTGTCGCGCGCTGTGTGTGCCGTAGCGCCGTCTTGTTGAAACCAGATGTGCTCCAGCCCCAATTCGTCCAAACTGGGTAACATCTTTAAGTCTTTCACCAAAATACGCTGCAGGGTCCGTCTGGAAATGCCCAATTGCGTGGCACGTCGCCTCGTTGATGTTTCTGGACACTCTTCCACATCTTCGCGCACAGCATCGATATTTTCAGCTGAACGGCCTGTTCTTGGTCTCCCAGACTTAGGTCTATCCAATGTTGAGCCAGTTGCTTCAAGGCGTGTGGCAAAGCGTCGAATTGTGCGACCAATCGGTGCCGGACGGTGGTGAAATCGTCGACGAAATTCACGTTGTGTTCTTATCACTGATGAATTATTCCGTAAGAACATTGACACAATTATTCCACGTTCTTGGGGAGTAAAACGGTCCATGTTTATTTTCAGTGTATTTTACATTTGTTCACTACACAATTTTCAACAACAGAATGACAGAAAATGTCATATAAAAAAAATAAAAGTATTTTCTTTAGTGCCAGTACTTTTGCGCCACCCAGTATAAAGTTTAAAATATCTCGATTAAAATACGCGCGCTCGCTCAGCGGTCGTGTAGTAACAGCGTCGCGCACGCGTCGCGATCGCACAGCACGAGCAGAGTCCGCGTCTCCTATTTTATATCGAGATATCTTAAAGTTTATATTAAAATAGTTAAGCATTTAATTCCAATGTTTCTAAAGAGGGAGCGATGCTTGTGCTTAGTCCTTTAGTCGCCTCTTACGACATCCACAGGAAGAGATGGAGTGGTCCTATTCTAACCCGGAACCACACGGGTAACCACCTCTTTACATACACTATCACGCTTTTATCCCTAAGTTAGTTAATTTTGCGCTCGTGTGAACACGGCCTAAGGGGGTTGACGGTTTACTTCTTGAGAACCTTGGTCACCGCTGCGAGGGGCATGCTATACGTGCCTAGCTTCACCAGATTCACCGGCTGCTCTGCAATCCCCTGTCCCACTCGCACCTAAGCTTCTTTCGTGAGTGCACCTGAAAATAAATAGGCATGGTCATTTTTTGATCGAGCGAGCGAAGCGTCTCATTTTAGAGATAGGTCAATATGTCGGTCAGTCGGTTTGTTCTTATCAAGCAATTCTCATGAAATTTTATAAGCAGGTTCGAATTATAAAGAATTTTGTGTCGGTTCAGCTTTTGGAAATTTTTCAAAATGGCGAAGGTGGGTGGTTTTAACTTCAAGAAAATTATATCTCAGTCATTTTGCAAAATTTTCAAAAGCTGAATTGACATAAAATTTTATAATATATAATTATCGAACCTGCTCATAAAAGTTCATAAGAACTTGAAAAAATTAAAAAAATTTTAAATATTTTAAAATTCAAAAATGGATCTGCATCGAGAATTTATACAAAGTGGAAGGGGCATACCCGTAATAAATCGAACCACGGGCTACCTATACTACATCACTAAAGTATAATGAAATAAAATTAACAGTCAAGAAACCAAAAAAAAATTGACATTCCCATATACAAACCGCCCGGGCGGACGCACACTTTGGTATGGAAATGCTGAATTTGTTTTTTGTTTTTCGGCTGTTATTTTAATTTCATTACACTATAATGATCTAGTCTAGACCGTAGTTCGATTTATTACAGGTATGTCCCTTCCACGTTGTATACCCATATACACAGTGTCACTTTCACAATTAAGACGAATCTAATGACACCTCTCAAGCTAAAATCTACAAAGCCGTTTGGGCTGCAGAGCGTGCCAAAGAAATTTACATACATACATACACTCGATAAACATAACCCTTCTTCTGGCGCAGTCGGGTAACAAGACGATGTTTGCTATGGATTAAACAATGTATTTTGATTCTTACCGATGTCACCGATGATTTTGTCGATGCCGGCGCTGGCGATGGCCACCACCTTCAGCTTGGAGCTAGCGTCCAGCACATACTTGGTGACCTGCGACGCTGACCCTACCACCAGGGCCTCATAGTTCTGAGCAAAAGTAAAAAAATGTAAGTCAAAAAAATTTCAACATCAGGAAGATTTTTCAACATAGTGTACGACCTCTTACGACCTGCACAGGAGGAAAAGCAGCCAATGCATTCCACATTTTTTATTTGCACCTATTTAGGATTATTTATCTATATCTATATATATATAAATAATCCTAAATATATACATATACGAGTATATACAAATAGGAATTGCTGTTCCCTGTCCTGTACCAGTGTGGTTCCGGGTTAGAGTAGGACCACTCCATCTCTTCCTGTGGATGTCGTAAGAGGCGACTAAATGACTAAGAACAAACATTTCATGCTACAATTGCATTCCCAAGGAGGGTTTACGTCGGGCGGCGGCCGGTTGTAAAATTTTTCGCAAAAATACATTCCTAAAGAGGTTTGACGTCAGGCAGGCGGTCGGTTGTAAAACTATAGTCAAATAATTGAAAGTGTTCCGGCTATTTCTTCTCCATTTTACAAGGTCTTTGGCATCCTTGGGTGACCATTGACATGCATATTACATTTGGAGAAGAAAAAGCGGGAAAGCGAACCCCGGGCTCCAATTTAGCACAGCTGAGGATGCAACTGGGATTGTGCTTAAACGAAGAAGAAGGTATGAATTGCTGTTCGTTTGTCTCACTAAAACGTGAGAACAGCTGGATTGACAGCTGGTTTTGGTTTTAATTATTTGTGGAAGTCCAGGGTAGGACCAAATTTTTTACAATCCCACAAGAACCTCACATTTTCATGGGAAAGGTAAATCAATAAGCTATCTTTATGCCAAATTTTATTCCAATCCGTTCAGCCGTTTTGGCGTAAAAGCGGAACAAACATCCATACATACACAGCAAATTAAAAGGAACAGGTTATTTGTGCCCTAGTGAATAGAATGAAAAAAGAAGAAGGTAAATTCGATAAATAAGAGAATGTAGCTAGAATTTGTAAAAGTCAAAGAAAACTAAAGTAGTCCGGGGAAAAAAGAAGGTGATTCTGTCCAATCCTTACTAAAGATCTACATAAATACATTCCAGCTGTTCAAAAAATATATACAAAAAATGTTGTTGACGGTGGTGAGGGTTTAATTTTTTGTCGTTATGATAATTTAGATTTAATTTATTGTAATTTTTTTCATATTTTAGAAAATAAGAAATGTTCTTACCGGTATTTCTTTAAAGAGGTCCTCCTTAGAGATATGCGGCTTGTTAGTGACGGCGATTCCATGCGATTCAAAAATTTGCCAAATGTATGAGCTGGCACCAACGCCGTCAGCAATGAGAATGGACTTTATTTTCATCAGGTCCATTGTTGTTACACTGTTGAAAATAAAAATACAAATTTTAGACTATTCATAGGAAAATATTAGGTACTATTACTATCCCTTGTGGTTTTTGGTGGATTTGTGGTGGTGTAGAGGATCAGTCCACCACGTTGTAGATAAGAGGTGACAACATCTTGTGCTACTACTTCATTACCTAGGCGGCGACTGGTTGTAAAAATATTTGCACAAATGTATTGCCAGGTCGCATGAATAGAAGGCAGTGTAAAAAAGCAGTAAAAAGTTTAAAAGGGCAATGGAATAGTAGATTGTTGCACCGAGCACGAGTGCAATATAAATTACTTAAGGCCGTACCTGAATTTTCCGGGGTCCAGTTCTGCCCCCATTTAAAATAAATAATTTCAAAGAAAACGGAGACATCATTTTAAATTTTGCTACTACCAAGTCCTAGATAATCCTTCAAAGTATTTTATGAACTACTGTTTACAGTTTATCATGAGAACGTTAAGCTTTACTACGCACATTTGCCAAAAGTGGCCGTTTTTCGCAAAAGTGCGTAGTAAAGTTTAACGTTCTCGCTTTAAACTGGAAACAGTAGTTCATAAAATACTTTGAAGGGTTATCTAGGACTTGGTAGTAGCAAAATTTTAAATGATGTCTCCGTTTTCTTTAAAATGATTTATTTAAAATGGGGGCAGCATTGGACCCCGGAAAATTCAGATACGGCCTTAATGCGAGGTGCATAATCTGCTTTTCTTTTAACTACTGCAACGAAAGCTTATTTAAAATTATTAGGTAAGCTATTGCATACATCTCCTCACACGCACTCTGTATAACTCCATACGTCCGTCAGGCTGGCCAACTGAACGCATTTGAGGAGCTCGCTGGCCCGGTGGGTGTACGCATTGCTAGCGATCTCAAATGTTAAGCAACCCCGGGCGTGGTCCGTACTTGGAAAGGAGACCACGTGTGGTACAAAAATTTTTCGAGCTCTTCGCTCCGTGCTTCAGGACGCACGTAAAGCGTTGGTCCCGGCTGTCATTGTATGGCAGTCGTCAAGCTACGTCAGATGCCTTTAGGCAGCTTGAAAAATCTGACACCAATTGGCCACTTACACACACGAAAAAACAAAAAATAAACTGTACGCATCTTATATCTAGGCTAGTTTTATGATAGATAAGCTTGACTTCCAGCTGCATGCAAAGCAATTGTCTGCAAGAGTTCACTTCTTGCAAAGCGGCAAAGTTCCGCTTTGTGCTGCATATGTAGTGCAGTTATGATAGAATGGCAGCGTAGTTGGAAGAAAAATATATTACCTACATAATCATTGTTACAAACAGTAATACAAAGAAGGTGATGACACGTCACCAACTGCAACCGATTTTAATTAAAGCATTTTTTCTGACTACCCCCAAAATCAACTGAACAAAATCTGCACTTATATATTATAACGCTACTGATGTAAGGAGCACTGTTTTATTCTGTCGATTGCATTAAAAAGTCTGCACTTCTTAAATTAGTTAAATCGGTCATATAGGTAGTAAGTATGCACTTACTACTTATATGACCGATTTAAGAAGGCAGATTTTTATTGATTACGGTCAACAATGCTAAAATATTGCTTCTCCCCTTCTTTTACCTGTTATTTGTACATAGCATCCCTATTGTATATGAATAGTTACAAAAGAATCCTAAATTAATTGCATGGCGGATGGTTGGTCGTCGCCAAGTAAGTAAATTAACGTTCGATTACTTGCCAAAATCCTAATGCGGATAAAAACGCAATGGAATATTGTCTGACTTAAATGTGGTTAAATTATTCACGATACCATCATACCTACATTTACAATTATTTTCGAACTACCCCCAAAAAAAAAGGGACGCTTACTAGAAACACAAGGAAAAATATGAAGAAAAGCAAAAATATCATAAATACAAGGTTCTTTTACTAATATAAACCCATCCACATAATAAAAATATGTAAACAGAGCTTCCCTTTACAATTTCCTAAACTACCGCTATTTTACCACCACGTGCTTTCTAATTTGAACCTAATTTATTCCTGTTTTGAGTGTCTAGATTACTTCCAAGTCCAGACAATTTGCAGCCGGTTTCTGCAAGAAATTTGCTAAACACGCGGATATAGATCGCGACCTAATACTAGGGGAATTCACGAGCAGATATAAAAAAAAACAACGAAAAAATAACTAAATACACGCGTGAATAAGCGATCTAAGCGATCTAATCATTAAAATAATTAAGAAATGCTTTCATGAGACCACGAGGCAATTGAGTCTACACCTACCGGCAAACCGGCCAATGAAATCAATGGCGTCACTATAACATACTACATAACCATGAACTGCAGTCATTGCCATTAACGTGTTTTTGTTCGCAAATAATACAAAATAATTGCTAAAACTATCAAAGGAAACCTACTTGATAAATTAGAATGAGTACTTACAATTGTCGTGCTGCTGGCAGGATGATTTGCGCACGATTGAAAGAGCAGCGAGCCAGCGAGCAAATGACGCCGCAGATGTCGTGTCGTGGCTTATATATGTGCAACTGAACCGGCTATAACGCCCCGTTTACACTTTGCCAAAGTAAGCTTCTCAAACTTGTGTTATGGGATACTAACTCAACGATACTTTATTTTATGATAAATACATATATATATATATAAACATCTAAGACCCAGGACAATTTGAAAAAGGCCATTTTCCAACTTGCCCTGGCTGGGGCAAGGCTCGGATACCAGGTTAAAATATTTAACCAGCTCATTAGAAACCCCATATATTTTAAAAAGACCATTAACATATCGATACGAGTTCGACTCGCACTTGCCCGTTTATTAGTCTCCACTGCAGGAGCACGACCCTCTCTGTACTACCAGAGCCAATTAGCCAGAGCAGTCAGAGGATTTGGCCTACACTCTCCACGCTGGCCACTATTACTATTACTGATATATAGTTTGTTGTAATAATAAATAAAAATAAATAAAATCTTGCTCTGAGCAAAATTAGCTTTTACTGCTTTTACTTTGTATTGTACTGGAATACGCAATTAACAATATTAAGGGAAATTACCCTTTCAAATCATTGTTTCCAAGAAGGTGAGGATCTATTCTTGGCATTACAAAACAATATTGTGGGATTTCATCAAAATTGTTTGAATTTCCATGAGCCGCTTTACGAATGTTATGTATTTATAATGTATTTCTTACTATGTGATTAATTAAAGTGGGCAGATTTTTATGAACACGGCGGTAAGCATTTATTAGAGTAGATCATAGATTTTACCTGACAACTTCAAACTATTGACATGACATACATAATACAATACCTTCTTCTTCTTCTTCTTCTTATTTAAGAGCTTAGTGGCTCTTGTCGGTGGAGTATGCGCCAAACTTCTTGGTTCTCTGCCTTACTTTTTAGTGCTTGATACGACATGACCCCTGCTTTTTCTTTTAGTTGGTCTACATAGCTCTTTCTTGGTCGTCCTGGACATCTTCTACCTTTTATCTTTCCTTCTAGTATGTTTTTAAATAAGGAGTCATGTCGTATTAAGTGACCAATCATTTTCCCTCTCCTATTTTCTATTTCGCCCAGCAGTCTTCTTTTCTCTCCTACTATTTCTAATACTTCCTCATTGGTTTTCCTTTCCATCCAACTGATCTTTTCCATTCTCCTCCAGCACCACATCTCGAAAGCTGCCAGCCTGTCACTATACAAATATAACACTATACTAATACAATACCTATTTTGTTAAAATTAATAAATTTACCACAGAGTTTTTTTTTATTAATGTAATAGGTACAAGGATCTATTTTAGGTCACCTACTTTTTATTATTCTTACAATTTGTAAAAGAAGAACGTGTGGCCAATTATACTGGTGTCAGATTTTTCAAGCTGCCGAAAGCCATCTGACATAACTTGACGACTGCTATACAATGATGACAGCCGGGACCAACAGTTTTATCTGCTTTCCGAAGCATGGAGGAGCTCGAGAAATTTATATTCCACTTGTGGTCACCCATCCAAGTGCGGACCACGGCCGGGGTTGCTTAACTTGCGTGGACCTCCACTTGCTACGATCCTGACAGACCTCTTTCGCTTCACCTACACTCATCAACCTCTTCATACATGCCCTTCATATATACTTACGCTTCATGCATAGTCCGTGATACGATGAAATAATATATCTTCTGTTGGATAATCTTTTTTTGTTGTGATATAAATTCCGGAAAGTAGGCGGCTAGGCGGTGTATGCATTATAAATTGAGAGGCTTCACTATTCTCGGCAAAGTTTTTCCCCATTTAGCAGTTGCCAAAAAAGTAGCGCATGGCGTCTCGAATTAGCAGCCGATCGGTGAGCAACCCACGCTAGAGACAGTAGTTCTTAAACCTTTTGATGGTGAGGGACAATTTGCCATGGACCACTTACTGTTAGGGGATAAATACAGTATAAAAATCAATAAGGGTACCCTTGTGGTTCCGGGTTAGAATAGGACCACTCCACCTCTTCCTGTGGATGTCGTAAGAGGCGACTAAAGGACTTAGCACAAACATCTCGTGCTACAATTGCATTCCCAAGGAGGGTTGACGTCAGGCAGGCGGCCGGTCGTAAAACTATAGCCAAATCATTTAAGCTGTTCCGGCAATTTTTTCTCCATTTTGCGAGGTCTTTGGCATCCTTGGGTGACCATTGACATGCATGTTATATTTGGAGAAGAAAAAGCGGGAAAGCGCACCCCGGGCTCCGAAGTTGCACAGCTGAGGATACAACCGGGAACGCACTTAGACGAAGAAGAAGAAAAATCAATAAGGAATTGTTCTATATAAGCCAACAATACATGTACACTGTATTTTAATTTTAACGTGTTTTTTGTGATTGTATAATTTATTCTCTTTACCAGTAGGTGCTAACGTCATACAATTTATTGGAAGGTACTTAACTAGCAAATTTGAAGACTAAATACACATTAGTACCAAACCAACTGCTCACATATATGCCAGCACACGCTATATACAATACTATTGCTATTTACGTGCCTTCCAATGGTTTGTATGACGTTGGGTATCTGGCACGTTAGTGATTATGTTATCTTTATCTTTACTAACTTCTGAATCCTTGGTTTAGTAGTATTCAAACCCAAACACATGTCGACACTAGCATCCAACCGATTTCGTTGCTTGCTTTTAATTTATTAGTAGCGCAGAGAACCCTTTCCCACATAGATTTATGTCGGCGAAAATTATAGCAATTTCTTGTTGTGTTGACTTGTTGTCACTTGTTTAATATTTTTCTTATGGCTGACCACTCAGAACCACTGCTAGATTGTTTTGTTTGTTGAGTGCATCGCTCTGTTGATGTATTAAATCGATCTGTCGGCTACGCATGGCAATGGTAATTTGGTTCTGAATGTTCTGGATACAGAGTCCCGGCCTTGTCTCATGAGTGGTAGAGGATACTATTTATTTATACTAATCACGTCTTTATCCGTTACACAAAAGCCAAAGGCCACTTTCCGAGTAGGACCTAAAAGTTCTGTGGTATATTAATTCCGTACCTAAACGCCACTTTAAATTAAAAGGATTTTCTACTGGTTTACTAATATTTAATACTATATACAGGTCGCGCCAAACTTCTAGATCGCTCTGAAGTTGAGGCGATTCGCGTCGCAGTAGTAAAATACAGATACCCATAGCAGATAGAATTTACCTTATTTTTGTTTATTGTGTATATATAGTATATCATATCTACATTCTTGCAATCATTCTGAAAAAAATATTATTGTGGTAAATATTCTGTCCCTGTTTGTAACCTGAGTGAGGAAACTTCAGAGCGATCTAGAAGTTTGGCGCGACCTGTACCTCTATATGTTTCACGAAAAAAATCACATATTTAATGGTAGTTTTCGAGCTCATTTACGAAATCTTTAACAGACTTTCTCTCTCTGGTCTTTTCGATCTTGATGCCGAGACGATATAATAAGCTTAGTGTTTCAAGTTAGATTTGATTCTCTGCTGCATTATCCTAATGCTACTACCTAAATTTTCCAGGATGGTGTCCTTGACCTTTTTCGCTCAGGTAGGCACATTGAATCTTCATGTTTCTTGACTCTTTTCCAAGAAATAATGCATTACGTACCTAAAAAGTTCAATGACCTAATCAATAGAAATTTTAATGAGCAAATTGACAAAATAAGATTTACGAACCGAACATAAAAGGCGGAAGATACTATAAAACAAAGTGCAATTAAACGCTGCTTCCGTGGGTTCATGCCCTCTCGCCGCAGCGAGTGCATGGCCTTGCGAATATGGCTGAATGTTATTCAAATGAACTCCATTACTAATCAAAAGATTCATGACATAAGCTTGTAAACGTGGAGCATGATTGCCGTTATTAAAATCCCCTAAAAGTACTATTCGTAGCTTCTTGTCGAGTTGAAACTGTCTCACACTACATACAATTTCTATATTATCTTGTCTCATTAAGGTTTTCGATTGTACATGAGACAATTGGGACAATTAGGACACGAAAATACCAGCTGCTTCTCTTCCCGTGCAGATCGTAAAAGCCGATCGAGGGAATGGGCGAGAATCTGAATCATATGAATAGGCGATGCGGTTAGCAACCCATCACTATTATGATTTCCCTTTTCCACCTTCATGCCCACCATTACGCTAAAAGTGGCCTGGGCTTTACCGCCCTTGGCTCTGTCTACCCCGTTAGGGATAAAGACGTGATAGTGTATCTGTATCTGTAATCTTTCAATTATACTTTTGAACTTATAATTTTGCGGAATAAAGCCTATTTATTTATTTTATTTATTTATTTAATCTTTATTGTCCATCAAATACAAATTGTACAGAACAATAGGCGAACTTAACACTAAAAGCGTTGTCTAACTTTGGGTTATACAGAAAGTCTAAAGGGTATAAAAATAAATCAACTTTCACCAAAAATACTGAATTTCACACTAATTATGCACACTTAATAAATCAAGTTTAGTATACTGTTTAATAGTATTTGCAAAACTGTTTAACTGAACGAGTAAGGGTAGTATTTAAACCCAAATCAAAATTACTGATTGCACAGCAAAATACTGAACTGAAAATATTACTATATTTCATACCATAAAAAGATTAAATTAATGCTATGATAATTTATTTGATGTGCAATAAGTAATATCCCAATAACAATAATTCGCGATAAATCTTAGGTTGGATCTCATCTATCAGCACTCGTAGATCAGTACAGAACAGCACTTTCCTATGCTGCTATCCTTTTCTGTCGCTCAGAACAGTAATTTGCTAGAGGGAGAGAGAGCGACGGAACGCTGCAGTACGGCCGGTGCTGAAGCGTTCCGTCTTAATCTAATACTTTACATATATGTAAGCTACACTATCACGTCTTTATCCCTAACAGAGCAGACAGAGCCTAGGGCGATAAGACCCAGGCCACTTTTAGCGAGATGGTGGGCATGAAGCTGGAAAATTAAAATAAAAAAGGAAATTATAATAGTGATGGGTTACTAACCACATCGCCTATCGAATTTATGTAACACTATAAATAAATATACAACAGGGTCTAACAAAATATACTGAAACTATTTTAAGGGTGAATTCAGTTCATTATACTGAACAACTTTCCCCAAGGAACACATATCGAAATATGAAAAAAAATTTTTTTGGCTTCCCATACAAGTTGACCGATCAGCTGATCCGTGTTTGTATGGAAAGCAAAAAAAAATTTTTCATATTTCGATATATGTTCCTTAGGAAAAGTTGTTCAGTATCATGGACTGAATTCACCCTTAAAATAGTTTCAGTATATTTTGTTAGACGTTATATATAGGGACAAATCACACTATTTTAGCTAACCCCAAAGTAAATTTAAACTGGGATTTAGAATACTTACTCAGCGACATTATATTTTATAATAAATACCCAAGATATAGGTATACACATAGATAAACACCCAAGACCCATGACAATTCCAAAAAAGCCAACCCAAAACCTCCGGAGTTGCGGACGCCACGAGATTAAAACGTTAGCGTACCATAATCATCGTCATCAACATCATCATCCGAGCGTATTCCCGGTTGCATCCTCAGCGTTAAAGCGTACTTTTTAAATAAATAAATAAATAAACCCCTTCTTTCCTAAAGATTTTTACGAATTTCTTCTCGATAATCGAAACACTGCCTTAAAAAGGGAGAGTATCGAGTAACCCTACCGGCTAAAATATATCTGACGACCTCCATGGCAAAATGGTTAACACGTTGATTCCTCACCCTAGAGGTTCTGGGTTTGATACCCAGCCAGGACTAGTTAGAAAATATTCAAAAAAATTTCGTATAATACGAGTTAAAACTTATTGTAGGGCAAGCTGGATATTTTATATTAGGTCATAGTGTTACTGAAAATATTTTATAAATTTTCAGTAAAATTATGACCTAATGTAAATAAAATAACACCTATCAAGTGGTCGTTTTTGACTTCTACTACTCCACTTCTTTCGTGAAGAAACCTGTATTGTATACACTAGTTCACTAATGTGTAATAATGACTGTTGGTTGTCACTAGATGACACTCATTGAGCTATATCAGATGCCTTAAGGCAGCTCGGAAAATCTGACACCACTATTAAGGGTATACATGAATTTTCCGAGGACCAGTGCTGCCCCCATTTGAAATAAATAATTTCAAAGGAAATGGAGATAACATTTAAAATTTTGTCTTTGTGAATCCCTAGATAACCCTTCGAACTATTTTATGAACTGTTTACAGTTTAATTTAAGAACGTAAGCTTTTCATAGCATTTTTGCGGAAAACGTGCGCCACTTTTGGCAGAAATGCTAAGAAAAGCTTAACGTTTTAATTTAGTTAGAAGGGTTATCTAGGGATTTACAAAGACACCATTTTAAATGATATCTCGTTTCCTTTCAAATAATTTAATTCAAATGGGGGCAGCACTGGACCCCGGAAAATTCATGTATGGCCTTAACGCTATTAACACTCCCAATAAGAGACTTTTAGGTTTTAATTTATAAGCGCTGTAAAAAATACGAACTCTTCATAAAAAGTTAACCTGTACTCGTACATTATATAAAAAAGTAAAGAAGTAAGTACCTACATTGGTAGACTTTTATATACCTTTATAACGTCTTACAAAATATACTGAAACTATTTTAATGGTAGATTCAGTTCATTATACCGAACAACTTTCCCCAAGGAACACATAGGTACCTATAGAAAAATGAAAAATATCTTTTGGGAGGCCAAAAATTATTTTTCATAGATTGATATATATGTTCCTAGAGGAAAGTTGTTCAGCATCATGGACTAGATTAACTCTTTAAATAGTAGTATATTTTATTAAACCCTGTATACTCGTACCTACGTTGTACAGTTTTTCCGCAAAATTATAAGTTCAAAAGTATAATTGAAAGATTACAGATACAGATACACTATCACGTCTTTATCCCTAACGGGGTAGACAGACCCAAGGGCGGTAAAGCCCAGGCCACTTTTAGCGTAATGGTAGGCATGAAGGTGGAAAAGGGTAATCATAATAGTGATGGGTTGCTAACCGCATCGCCTATTCATATGATTCAGATTCTCGCCCATTCCCTCGATCGGCTTTTACGATCTGCACGGGAAGAGAAGCAGCTGGTACATTCTATGTTTTTTCTTTTCTCCCAGACTAGCAAAGAAGAAAAAAAGGAATAAAACAAAACATAGGTGCAAATTTTACGACAAATTGTCAAGGGATAAAAGGTCCAGTAGTTAGGCTTGGCGGCCCTTATTAGCGGTTCTTTGGGCAGGGTTCGAGTACTCGTCAACTTCCTCTCGCACAGTACAAGAGACCAGCAATACTTGACCCTTACAAACGATACGATTATTAAGAACTAGCTTTTGCCCGCGGCTTCGCTCGCGTATCCCACGGGAACATTACACTTTTCCGGGATAAAAGGTACCCTATGTTACTTCTAGTACCTCCCAGGATATGTGTACAAAGTTTCATGATGATTCGTCAAGTAGTTTTTGCGTGAAAAGGTAACAAACATCCACGCTTTCACATTTATAATATTAGTAAGGATATCCTTCTGCTAAACTTATTTTAATATATTCTGAATATTAATTTATTTTATTTCAAACATTCGGTTGACGTACAGTTATTATTACACTATAAGCACAGAATAAGTAATACTAACGTACAGAAGTCTCACTCAGCAAAGAAATATCTACTCAATGTGGCTAGCGATATGGTTTAATTTAGCTCACGTCAGAACTCAGCACCTTCTCGTATAGATACCTAGACATCCATTGCAAGCCAATTTCATTCTTATTACTCTGGAAAAACGATTCGTATAACTGAATTTACGCATACGAGTAGTAATAATGTAGGTACATTTTCAATACCTACACGGGAAGTGACACAGGCCTGGTATAAGTTACACAAGGTAACAAACAAAAGCCAATATATCTTCACAAATAGAAACACACATTTACGAGATAACGGGAACGCTAATTACTTAGGTAGGTAAGAAAGTTACATACTAGTCTAGTATAATTAGTTGAAATAATTTCAAATTATCCCATACACGTATAAAATTATATGTTTAGGGCTGAGTAAATGTGCGCTAGTTAACTTTCAACTATTCACAATTTTGAACCAACTTTAAAATGAACTATAAACAATAATTATATTACAACCGCAAAAAAACGGGTATTTCAAACAATAAATGGTAATCACTAACGCTTAGAGTGTAATAGGCACGGACACACTGATTATAAAGCAGTGATCTTTGTAAAAGGTAAGCATAGGTAGCCTTAAAAAAAATATGTAAAATAAACATTACATGTACATTGAAATGATTAACAAGTAAAAGTGCCAGCAAAGGCTTGTATATATTTGATTCTTTGATTAAAATGAGTCCCTATTTTTTGCATTCATTAAATTTACAAAAAAAATATTTTGGCGAGTAAGCGACCAGTACTGTGTGAGTTTTCTTTGGCGTTTCTTCTCATCAGTGGTAATTACGAAACGCTGTACCGGTAGATAGCTTTTCTTTAAAATAATTAATAATTTATACATAAATAAACATTACACGTAATGTATACCAATTATACACGTAATGTATAACTTATGAACGTGTAAAAGTGCCTGCAAAGGCCTAATTACTAAATAAACATTTTCTCTCAAGCAAGCTGCTAATGGCGTGAAGTTGATAATATAAAATTAGAATCTTTAAAAAATCGTAAACGAACTTTGATTCATCAAAATGCACAACCTATATATTTATGCTGGTCTGCGAGAAAAGGAAAAGCTTAGAATGTAACAGCTGCTTCTCTTCCCGCGCAAATCGTAGAAAGCGAGAATCTGAATCATGTTAACAGGCGATGCGGCTGCCACCTATCACTATTTTGATATGTTTTTCTATCTTAATGCCTACCATCACGCTAAAAGTGGCCTTTGGGTCTTCAGCTCTGGGCTCTGTTTATCCTGTTAGGGATAAAGACGTGATAATGTATCTGTATCTAAGTCTATATCTACTATTTAGAAATAACTTAAAAATAAGAATAACTTTTTTCAGGGGTCTTAATCAAAATTCAGAAAAAATTCTATCCGGAGATTGAATTGGGCTAGAAAACAAGCCCATTCGGTAGATGATCGAACGACACATGTGGGCTGTGGAGGTTCTCAAAGATGGGAGTGGTTGGCAACTAGAATGGTGTCTTTATTTCTTCATTGTTATTGTACAGGTTGTTAAATGAAGAAAGTAATATTAGGTTTTTTACCCGACTACGGTGGAGCAAAAAGGAGGGTTATGTATTTTATTAGATCTAGTGTTAATTGAGATATTTTTCATTTTCTGTATTGAAGATTTCTTCGTTCCTTTATTAAAGTAAAATTATATTTTTTTCTAGAATGGCATAACATTGCCAAATGTAAATAAAGTCTTTAAATTTCTGTTTTATTTTTAAGGGTACTACGGTTTTAAGCACGGAAGTTTTAAGTAATCTTATTTGCTAACACCATAACTACTCAGGCCATAGACAAAACGTGGATCTGCCGGTGCTTTGTATAACGATAACCGAACTGAAAAGGGTACATTACCTTTTATTAGTGTAAACTTGGCTAGTAAAGCACGCAATTTGTCATACCTATACATAATTTATTTCATTTTTCCAAATAATACAACTGTCAATATTCAATCCAAGCTATTTGTGACTATCTGCTTGTTCTATTTCGGGGCAATTGCAGTTATTAATGGGTATTTGTTTGTGAAGACAGATCGTGATCATGTGCTTTTAGAGTAATTTTAGTGTTCATTCTGTTGTAACTGGAACTGTCTTTAACGCTGACAAAACAAAAATCATGTACATGATTTTTGTTTTGTCAGCGTTAAAGACTAGTCCGATCCGATATCGTGAGCCCATTTACATAAGTAGTAAAGTTAAATCTTCCTGTAACATCTTGTTATTTCTTGATTTCATTTGCAATGTTCTCTGATATACGAGATTATCAAGCTCCACGCAACTGCGTGGTGCGTGAAATTTATATTATTTATTACTTCTTACAGACCATCATTACAGGCATAGAATAAATAATACCTACTAACGTACAGAAGTCTCTCAGCAAAGTAATTCAAATAAATATCTACTCAATGTGGCTAGCGATATGGTTTAATTTAGCTCACGTCAGAAGTCAGCACCTTTTTGTATAGATACCTAGACATCCATTGCAAGCCAATTTCATTCTTATTACTCTGGACAAACGATTCGTATAACTGAATTTACCACCTGGAGGGTCCGCCTGCGAGCATAGTAATAATGTAGGTACGTTTTCGATACCTACACGGGGAGTGACACAGGCCTGTTACAGGTTACAAACCTAATGCGATAGTGCAGCTTAATTTCATCTCGTAACAAATTATCCCAAATTATTAGTAATGCTCAAAGAAATCTATCTAGAATTACTACGAGTAAAAATGTAAAAAAAAACAACATTGAACATTTAAATTAATGCCACATATTATATATAATATAATATTAGGTCCTAGGTCATATACATATGAAATTGCCGATTTTCAATACTGGCAACTTTAAAATCAAATATCTTGCGTTTCATTAGGAATTCCAAATTCAAATTTATTTCGAAATAAAGCCAGAAAAATATTGTTTTAAAATTCGTATTTCATTTGTTTTAACATCATTTGTTTGAGTTTCAACATTGCTATAACAACAACTATGGAAAATTGAAAATTCGCGGTATTTACGAATACGAGTTCCACCGTGGCACCAGTGCTGCAGAAACGACTCGAAGAATTAACGACGTGTATGGACCAGGCACCGCTAACGAACGAACGGTGCGTTTTTGGTTTCAACGTTTCCGTTCTGGAAATTTCGATTTACACAATGAGCCTCGTGGACGACCTGATACTCAAGTAAATAACGAAGAATTGAAGGCGATAGTGGAAGCGGATCTATCTCAAACCACTTCTGAATTAGCAGCAGCCTTCGGCGTAAGTGACAAAATGATACTTATCCACTTGCGCCAAATCGTAAAAATTAAAAAACTCGAAAAGTGGGTACCGCACGAATTGACTGAAGCAAACCAACAAACACGCGTTGCTTGCTGCGTTTCTTTGCTTAATCGCCACAATAATGAGGAGATTTTGAACCGTATCGTGACTTGTGATGAGAAATGGATCCTGTACGACAATCGGAAGCGATCATCACAATGGCTTGACCCTGGAGAACCGGCAAAACCTTGCCCTAAGCGAAAACTGACCAAAAAGAAGATTCTGGTTAGTGTTTGGTGGACCAGTGCTGGTGTTATCCACTACAGCTTCTTGAGATCAGGCCAGACGATTACTGCAGACTTGTATTGCCAACAATTGCAAAGAATGATGGAAAAGCTCGCCATTAAACAACCGAGACTGATGAATTGCTCTAGCCCACTGCTCCTTCAGGATAACGCTAGACCACACACTGCACATCAAACGATAGCCAAGTTAGAGGAGCTGCGACTGGAACCTCTGCGTCACCCACCTTACTCTCCAGATCTTGCCCCAACCGATTACTACTTTTTTCAAAATTTGGATAACTTTTTACAAGGAAAAAATTTCAAATCTGATGAGGCATGCAAAACCGCCTTTAAACAGTTCATAGACTCTCGCTCCCAGGATTTTTTTTCCAAAGGTATCAATGATCTGCCTATAAAATGGCGGAAGTGTATCGATAACAACGGCGCATACTTCGATTGATTAAATAATAATTTCATTAAAAAAAATTTGTTTCACTTTTTTGATACTGAACGGCAATTTCATATGTAAGGACCTAATATTATATTATAACGGGTGGCGCAAAAGTAAAGACCCTATTTGGTTCAGCTATAACATTTTTTCTAAATTAGAAAACTAGATTTAGGTTTTTTTAAATGTATATTTGTGCCATTAAATTTCGTACCATTAGGATTTAAAGATGATGTCTTTTAAATGGTGACCTCCAGAGTTGATACACATTTGAGCCCTATTTATGACATTTTGCATAACTTGCCGTAACACTTCCTGCGATATGTTCGTTATTTCTTGACGAATGTTTTCTTTTAGAGCTGCGAGAGTCTGTGGCTTGTTCACATACACCCGAGATTTCAAAAAACCCCAAAGAAAGAAGTCTGGACTGGTCAGATCGGGTGATCTTGCAGGCCAAGGCAAATCGCCAAAACGAGAGATAACTCGGCCTGGAAAAGCGTCCCTCACTAAGTCCATAGTGTTTATTCCACGTTCTTGGGGAGTAAAACGGTCCATGTTTATTTTCAGTGTATTTTACATTTGTTCACTACACAATTTTCAACAACAGAATGACAGAAAATGTCATATAAAAAAAATAAAAGTATTTTCTTTAGTGCCAGTACTTTTGCGCCACCCATAAAGCTAATATTTCCATAATGCATACGTTTCAATGCCTAAAGTTCCTAAAAAAATTACCTAAAGTTATAGGCGTCCCTTTTTTGTAAACTGCTAGTGCAATGAAGTAGAAAGGGACAACTTTAACTTTAGGTATATTTTTAAGGAATGGCTTTGCAGGCATTCTATAATGTATAGAATTTCTTTGGTAATGCTCGTGTTATTGTTGAACACACATACCATACTTACATACTAAGCGAACAAGCTAAAGTTCTCTGATTCTATAGGAGAATCCTGATTCTCCTATAGAATCAGAGAACTTTAGCTTGTTCGCTCCATCCAATACAGGGTTACTTGTTGGAGCAAGTTCAGTCCATGATACTGAACTACTTTCCATAAAAACAGTTAACGATAAACAATAAAGAAATTTCCTTCCTATATTAAAATATATAAATTAGCGAAGCCAAACGCCCCAAACAGATCTTGTGTGAGAGATAAATAATGCTTAACGTACTGACTTTACTATACGCGCAGCCATTACCTTCTGTGCTTGCCAGCCGCCGCCGCCCGCTAGTCGCCCGGTTGCGGTTGGTGACATTCTAATGGGAGATTTTTGAAATGAATTTGACGGCTGATATCTTAGGTTTTAAATATGAAACAAGGTACATTATGACAGACTTTGTATATTTATATTATTTGGCTTAAAGAGAATTCAGTTCATGCAAGTGAAGACAGCGAGAAGATTGCTTCCTAAATCCCATGAGACATGTTATGACAGTCTTTTTACATAAGATAATCACCGATTTAACATCGCTTAACGTGCGACTATAATTTTGATAATTACTTCTAATAACCTATTAGGTACTTGTGCTGTGTACATTCATTTACATACAATAAATATACATTATCACGTCTTTATCCCTAACGGGGTGAACAGAGCCTAGGGCCATAAAACCTTAGGGTTTTATTCCACACACATTTAGCGTGTCTGTGGACGTGAAGATGGAAAAATGGAATATAAATAGTGATGGGTGGGGATGGCTAGACGCATCACCTTCGATCGGCTTTTACGATCTGCGTGGGAAGAGAAGCAGCTGTTATATTCTACGTTTTTACCTATTTCCCAGACCAACATGGAAGGTTTCATACTCTATATTAAATAGTTTTTCCAAGTCTCCAAGTCTTCCTGTGGATGTCGTAGAAGGCAACTTAGGAAACACAAGCTAAATAAAGCCTATAAACATCAGTGAGACCTCTCCAACGTCGTAAAACTACTCATAATGCAGGCGGAAATGAAGGAAATTGGGCAAAACTGGCGCTTCTCAAATGTTCATCGGCCGCCATTATCACTGCCTAGCTTGAACTAGATTAGCCCGATTCTCTTCATCTCTGCTGCAACAGTTTTGTTTGTTTACAGGTGTGTTCTGGTTAACTATCTAAGACATCAAAGCGAACGGCCGGCGGACAAAAATTTCGGATGGTTAGAGATTTCAATCACACTCTGCCATGCTGGTTTGGGAGAAATGAAAAAGTAGAATAAGTAGAATTTACCAGCTGCTTCTCGGCAGAGAAGAGGGAATAAGCGAGAATGTGAATAATGTCAGGCGATGCAGCTAACAACCCATCACTATTCTGATTCACTTTTACCACCTTCACGCCCACCATCACGCTAAACGAGGCCTTTGGATCTAACGACCCCAGGCTCTGTCTTTCCCGTTAGGGATAAAGACGTGATAGTGTATAGTGTTGACTTAATGTTGGTCTGCCTCCGGGGTCCAGTGGTCAAGGCGTTTGCCTTGTAATCCGGAGGTCAAGGGTTCAAATCCCACTGGAAAGCATACATTGTGAAAAGTAGTTTCCAGTCTGGTTATATTGCACCTCACTCTTAGTCTCACGTCCACCCGTTGGGGTGCATCACCTCATGTTGAAGGCTTGCATATTCGTGTGCAGAGCGAGGGCTTGCAATGCAAGCCCTATGTGGGCTCGCACTGCACACGCAAAAGAGGTAGACAAAGCCCTCAATGACTCATACCGTACATCACAGGCACTCTAAAGCCAACACTTCGGTCCAACCTGTATACACTGTCCGGCATTGCTATGCCAAGTATCAGACGTAATGTGGCATGTGCGGTGGAAAAATCTCAGCAGGTAAACGACTAAAGGCACCTACTCTACAGACAGACTCCGCAACCAGCACGTCTCAAATTCCATAACAGCTTTATCAGGCAGCCAAGCATACCAGCCATAGAAGCAGGGGCGGCGTAAGGTGGTGGCCCACACCGCCCACAGCCTTGCGGTCTACAGGGCCTCGCATGTGTAGCAGATAACCCTTTATTTTAGGACGCCTCGCATCTGAAAGCAAATTTTTTATTAGCTAAAGGGCCTCGCAGAAGTCGCAGAACTATCTCGCCCACATAAAACTTTGATCTTACGTCCCCACTGCGTAGAAGCTCCTAATGCAAGAGTTGAGAGGTAGATAAACAAGTATCCACTTTAGGCCTCGTATCCACGTATCCAGTTTGCATCGTGACGGCGCGGCAACGTCGCGACATGGACACACCTCCTAGACTCTAGGACCTAGAGGCTTAATACATGACTGATCGACCGGACGCCGGTCCGGCGCGCCGTCACGGCGCAAACCGAACGCAAACCGGTTACGTGGACACGAGGCCTTACGAGTCAAACCTCCCACCCGCAGAAAAACTCTTACCGGGTAGAGACCTGCCATGGTCAGTCTGGAAGTCTCTCAATAGAACCAGGCTGGTTTTGGAAGGTGTCGAGAAAACTGAGGTGGCGTCATGCTGATAACGACCTTTGCAACTGCAGTGCCATTCAGTCGATGGACCACCTTCTGTCATATCCGAGCAGCCCTACGTAATGTACAGTAGAGGACCCTAATGAGGCAACGATAGAGGATCGCCACATACTGGTCAAAGATGATTTAAAATTGAAGCTACAGTGAAACCATTTCTACTGGATAAGAAGGAGAAGGATATTGCAGGTTTGGTGCAGGTCCCGAACGTCATTTAGCGTTTGTTTCACCCTATCCGAGGTAGTTCTGGTCTACCCTTTGGTTTGCGAAGGTCAGACGGTTGTCGCTCTGTGTAAAAACCAGTAACCTCGTTGATTCACCTAAGTTAGATAGCGGACCCCGGGCTCTGAAGTGAAGCGTTACCGCTGGGAATGCAACCGGGAATACGCTCGGATAATGATAATGAAAGTATATACCTAGTGTTGATGTTTCAAACCCTCCCCTGTCTACGGCCATGGACGACACGTGTAGGCCGAAATGGACAACGTAGGAACGTACAATTCAATGCCGGTGGAACGTAGACACATAATCAAGCTGATTGGGATTCAGCTCAGCTTGCTCTATTCAAGCTAATCTAATTTATGAGCGCATACTTTCTGTGTGTGTGCATGTAATACAAACTAAATTTGTTTACCAGTTTAGATTGAATATATATATATATGTACTATCACGTCTTTATGGGGCAGACAGAGCATTTTGGGTCTTACGACTCTAAGCAGACAGAGCCGAAACCACAAGACTAACAGGCCACTTTTAGCGTGATGATGGGCGAGGTGAAATAATAAATCAAAATAGTGATAACCCATCACATCACTATTTTGATCGCCGTATTCCCCTATATACGAGTACATGATTCTTAGTTTGGCACAATCCCTTGATTTTACGGAATTTGGAAGAGATGCAGCTGGTACAAATAAAAAAATTTCTATTACTAAAAGCGTAAACTGTCTATCACAAATCTACATAGGTACTACATTTTATGATGCTGAAAACTGTTTTCTCCATAAAATCTGTGGTAAGCTATATATATTACGTACATGTAACATGTATGTGCTTGACTTTAAAAAAAAACGTTCTTCACATGTCGACAAGACAGAATCTTTTTACCAAAGAACCAGAGCAAAGAACAACCACAATCTTGACAGTATTTTAGTTTGTTGTGACAGAAACTGAATAGCATTTCAATATTTCAATGTCAATCAAACGAACTATTTTACATTGGTGTTTTTTATTGTTATTTTATATTTAGTTATTTTAGAAATAAAATACAAATACTTCGTTCCCAAAATGGCAAAGCATGTCGTGGTGCACATGTTCCTTCGCGGACTGAATTTAATACTCATGACTTTCGCGTTCTATTTCGCCACAGATGCGGAAACTTTGCCGGTGAAGGTGGACGATTTCATCATGATTGGAGTGTACTCGGCTTTAGCCATTATAACGTTGGGGCTAATTCTCGACATTGGCATACATATGGAAGTGGAAAATGGCAACTACGTGGAGAGCATACTTCTTGCCATAGGTTTCTTCTGGAATATTGTGTGCACTGGATTGGCTTTTAGACAATTCATGACAAAAACAAATACTTGGGATGGGCATTCGGCGGCTAACAAAGGAATTATTTCTACTTTAAGTGCAATTGTATATTTGATTGATATAATCATTATTTTTTGGGACTAAATGGCATTTCGGTACACCGCTGGTTGTTATTTTTAGAGATGCACAAGTGCATATTTTTTATTATTCTATGCCAGTGTGACGACAGATAGCACTATAGAAAGGGCAGGATTAACCATTGTTAATCCGGCCCTTTCTATAGTGCTATTTAATAGGCAGAACAGGTAGGCAACTGCTTAGGGGCAACGCATCGACTAGGGGCCCGACGCGAAGGCCCAGGCGAGTCCTGGTTGTATTTTTGCCGAGTACTGTCCCCTGATTCTTTTAGTGGGTGCCAATCCAGCCAGCTTGTTAAGGGCCCAAAACCAAACATTCCGTTTATAATCGACCCTTCACGAAGTACTTCACCTTCACTTCATGAAGTAGGTAGGTACCTTTCCGATGCTACCGAAAACGTTTAATAGCGGAGAAGAATTGCCGACCCAGTAGACCCGGGGGGGCTTGGACAGCCAGATTATTAGGGGCGGCCATCCATTCCATTCATTTCGGATGGATGAAAAGAGATTAACAAAAATATTTATAAGGCAAGTGTGAAAGGAAGAGCTGGACAGGGTCCACCTCGGCGAACGTTCTGCGATCAGATTGCAGACGTTCTGAAAAAGGGAGAGGTAAAGTACCCGTAACCAAAGGGCAGGCATATTTAGAGGTTGATGAGTGTATATGAAGCGAAAGAGGTATGTCAGGATCGTAGCAAGTGGAGGTCCATAGTCTCTGCCTACCGCTGTGGGAAACAGGCGTGATAGTATGTATGTATGTATGCCGGCCATGCAGCCATTCTCCTCCCACTTCCTGCCTTCGCCCGCTTGTGCATCACGCTACCGGTTAAATACGGTAAAATAATTAATATAAAGGGGTGGCTGATAGTACAGGAGGATGCTAAATCCTCATGCTTTAGGGCTACATAACATGCTTAAAGAGGAAATAGCAATGTGTTGCATATAACAATATTCTCCATTAACGTTTGGATTGGATGCCGTAGTTTCGCTGAATGGTTATTAATAATGTGACCATTCGTCCCGTTTTAAACGGGACCGTCCCTTTTTACGGTTCTCCGTCCCGGTGTCCCCGAAAAAAACTTCGGGACGCAAAATTGACCCATTTTTCAGAACCACGCGAATATTGACGGACCAGCCGGGCGCAGAAGCGCGTTGACGTTAGCCGACCCGCGCGCTTGCTGCACAAATGTACAGTACAAAGCATGTACAAAGAGTATTTTCTTTAATGAACAAATTGTGGACATCTGATAAAACACAGGTACAGGTTCCGATACAAAAATAACAGAGCATTCGTTTAATTAGTTTTCAATTTGTAATTGCCCGAGCGAGCGAAGGGTCTCAGTTTCGAGATTGGAAATTTTATAAACAGGTTCGATAATTATATACAATTTTTGTCGATTCAGCTCTTGGAAAATTTTCAAAATGGCGGAGAAATGGGGGTTTAAATCTTTAAAATAATCATATTTCAAATTTCGACGCAACTTTTTTGTCTGATCCAGGTCTGAACAACTTTTTTAACCGATAAACTTCAACGGATGGGGGTGAGTCGCGAGGTTTAGGTGATCTGTCTTAAATCAAACCTCGCGACTCACCCTACAACCTACCACCACTAGTAAATACTATTTTGATAAATAAAATAGGCCTTAATAAGAATTTAGGTAGTTTTTTTTTCACATTTAGTTTAATGTTATTTCATTTAAATTCCTTAAAAATAATATTTAGCGTACGCCTTCCGTGAGCCAAATTTTTGTGGTGCAGCAGTGCAGAATCGTAATCGTATTTCACATATACATATTTCACATGACTAAGCCGGCCTTAAAAAAACAGGTCATAGATATTTTATCTAATACGTAATAGATACTGATACTCTTATTATTTCAAAACACATGCATGACACCCGTTCTCAGCACCCGTTCACCACATACACACACACGCGCACACATGTGCGCGAGTGTGTGTGTATGTAGTGAACGGTGTGAGCGTGTGTGTTTAGGGTGTGTGTAAGTATGTACTTACGCACACCCTAAACACACACGCTCACACACACACACACACACTCATATTCACACCCGTGATGCGTACATACATAAATTTGAATTTATGTTTTAAATTTCTTATCATTACTGGGGCTATAGGTTCAAATATGTTATTTTGTTTAAAATTATTCTAACTGATAATAACTGTTCTCTATTTTTTATTGGCAAAACAGCTGTAAACATCTTCTTTTAATATTATAAATTATAAAATGAGAATCTGTAATTGGCAGTAAGATAAGGTTCTTAAGATAAAATAATAATATTGTAAAGTGCTGTTGATTCTTTGATGAATAAAAAAAAAATTAAAAAAATGTAAAATGTTTGTGTCAGTTTTTAAGAAGATTCTTAAACAATCAAAAAAAAACCGGCCAAGTGCGAGTCGGACTCGCGCACCGAGGGTTCCGTACAAACCTGCAAGGTTTAGTATTTGGTATGAATTTCAATTTAATACCTCTACGCGTTTATGAGGAAATGGGTAGTAAGTTTAAAATTATTAAAAAAAAAAATATTATGTGATGTAACTAAAAATTTATGGTTTTCGTAATTTTTCCTTTATCTATGCTATAAGACGTTGCTTCGTACCAAATTTCAAGATTCTGAGTTCACGGGAAGCACCCTGTAGGTTTTGATTCCCTTGCAAGTGTCGAAAATTTGCGGCATAAACGGCTGTATCTTTTGATTGCGTTGGCTTAGAAGTTTGATTTTTTCACAGCTTCAAGGGACAGTAGACCTGAGTAATTGATATAAATTTCAGCTTCATACCTCCACGCGTTCCTGAGAAAAAGGGTCTTGACAGACGGACGGACGGACAGACGGACAACAAAGTGATCCTATAAGGGTTCCGTTTTTTCCTTTTGAGGTACGGAACCCTAAAAAAAGATAATTTTATTACGAAAAAAATGTGAAGCTCACATCCCATTTGATTGTGTGTGTGTGTGTGTGTGTGTGTGATGTGAAGTGACAATGTCACTGACAATCTGGCAAAGCTGTGAGTTACTTCTATACATAAAGGTAATAAATCATTTCAATATACAAATGTTTTACGATTGACAAAACCGAACTTTTAAACGGCAGAACCGATTTTCATCAAACATAGCTAAGAACCACCGCATTGGAACTTGCTTTCACGTAAAAAAGTGCATCGATATCGGTCCATCCGCTCGAGTGCTACGATGCAACAGACAGACAGACCGATAGACACTACCGTCAAACTTATAACACCCCTCTTTTTGTCGGGGGCGTATGTTTCAATCTTCTTCTTCGTCTAAGCGCGTTCCCAGTTGCATCCTCAGCTGAGCTGCTTCGGAGCCCGGGGTACGCTTTCCCGCTTTTTCTTCTCCAAATATAACATGCATGTCAATGGTCACCTAAGGATGCCAAAGACCTTGCAAAATGAAGAAGAAATAGCCGGAAAAGTTTAAATGATTTGGCTATAGTTTTACGACCGGCCGCCTGCTTGACGTCAACCCTCTTTGGAATTATATTTGTGTGAAAAGTTTTACAACCGGCCGTCTCCCGACGTTAACCCTCCTTGTAGCACAAGATGTTTGTGCTTAGTCCTTTAGTCGCCTCTTACTTACGACATCCACGGGAAGAGATGGAGTGGTCCTATTCTAACCCAGAACCACACGGGGGCGTAAGTTTTAATATACATCAGAAACACTTCGACAGGTAGAGCCGGCGTGTCATTTTTGAAACGCTAATTACTAAACGAATGGTTTTTCCATACAAAAAGCATTCGCTTAAAATGTCTCCGCGTTCCGAAAATGGGTCCACTGGTCCCAATCTCGTCGTCGAAAAGTTAAAAATTAGTTATATCCTGTCACTAGACCTGGCAACACTTTTACAAAACTGTCAACTGTCAAAAGAGGCGAGACGTCCCTCCGTCCGTCCGTCACAATTTCACAAAAAATCAGCCAACGTCAGAAGGGTCAAGCAAGAAACTAGTTTTAAACAGAAGCAAAATTATCTATAAAGTTAATCTAGTAGCTGTGTGTGATCAACTAGAAATATGAGTCTACACAAAGCGAGGTGAGGCATTTATTTAACATTAATGACACATTTATCTATCAGTTGTAAATTACTACATTCTCTTGAAATTAAACTTGATAGGTACATATGAGGGCGTACCACCAATAATAGATGGTAAAATCTTTCTTTTATACATACATAAATTTACTCTATAGCTCTAGTTTCTTATTAATCACATAATTAAGTACGTGTAATGTTCTATTCAATAAATAGTGATAACCTACAGAAATAGTCACCTTTATGTTAAAACTAATTGTGCATACGCTTTTTTTTTAAATGTGTAAATTAGTTTTCGTTACTTACCTAACACCTACATTTATAATCCTTCATTAGCTCAAAAATCCTCTGGCTGCTCTGGTCAAGTATGGCTCTGGTAGTACAGAGAGTAGGGTCAAATATTTAAATGAGCCGATTCATCAACAAAAGCCGATACCCGTACTGAATCCCGGTAATCGTTATCAGCTCCCGCGAGTTATTGAGTCCGCACCGATTTTGGTCCCGCCGGTAATCTGCGGCGCCTGTTGGGTCGCGAGCCGCGTTTCGGCTTCACCGCGTATCGGGAGTCAGGAGTCAATATTATTCTGTATTGAAACCGGTACCACAAAGGACGTCTGTATTCTGTAGATTCAATAGCGATACTTAACGGACCTCGGAGCTGGAGCCGATAAGGGAGTATGAATCATTAAGATGAGTGGGTACCGGATGCGGAGTAAGATTCAGTGAGCCGAAACACTCCTCGGAGTCGAGATTACCCATGTCTATCGTGCTCCTACATTGGGGACTAAAAAAAATCTGTTTCAAAAATTCAAAAACATTTATTTTCAAACTACTAGAACTACCGTACTTAAGGCATTTCATTATTTCAATAGCAAATCAGTATAATAAACTCCGTTTATTATTGTGAAATTTATATATGTAATAGCTTTATAATATAAGCTAGTTGTATGATGATGGCAGAGTAGAAAATGATTTGTCATCACCCCTTTCACCTCCCATGGTATTGAAAAAGGCAACTAAAGGAGATTCAGCAGTATTCTATGTCATCATCATCTGAGCGTATTCCCGATTGCATCCTCAACAGTAATGCTACAGAGCCTTGGGTCTGCTACCAAACTTTAGGCGATTTGATGAGGTTTCTGGTTTTTACACAACTGCCGTCTGATTTCCACAACATTTACAAAATTTTATAGAACACATTGCAACAGAATAATCAATGCTTACCTATTTCCAACCAAGTTATAAACCTTAATAGTAAAGTTGTAATTTAGGGAGATTGATATTTATTTTTATCAGGTTAGTGGTTACAGCAACTATGTTATGTACCCTCAGGAAGTTTATGTATATAAGCCCCCAAAAGAAATGTCCGACCATTAGTCATCAGGTTAATCCTTTCACTGCGAGACTTTATATCATTTGTTGAGCTGCCAGCGCGAGGAATTGTGAATATCAATAGTTATTGGTCGGATAAATCCGATGCTCGCGAAATGGGCACGAAAATGTTTGTCGGATTAATCTGACGTTCGCGGTTAAAGGGTTAATCATATCAGTCAATAGATAAATATTCAGCAATTAGTTGAAAATGCTTTGAAAATTTTGATTCGACAATTTAGCCACATGCATGTAAAATAAAATTAGCATAAGTACTATAATTGAATATAAACTTGGAATACATATAAATGCGAGATGTGCCAAAGACTACTTAGCACAAACAATGGGACTATATTCAATTGCCTTCTCCACAATACCTGTGTATGGAAGGTCATTGCTTCTCCATTATTTCTACACTGTTGTTACATCATAAATGTTTTAAATAATTGCTTCTATTTTTTTTTTTGTAGAATAAAAGTGTTCGAAGAGATTCTTGATCAAGATGTGATTGACATCAATGAACTCAGGAAATTGGCCTTCAATGGTAAATATATTCTTTGATTACTCTCCATGTCTGCTTCTCCCTTTCCTACCCATATTCCACTTTAGATGGGATCAACACAGCATCCATACTGACATGTATGATTATTACTAAGTGAATCAGCTTCTTGTGGGTTAAATATATATACGCCACATAGGCGTACCCAGTCGTGATTTTCGGGGGTACGGGGGGCTAGGTTTTTACTTAGTGATTATGTTTGTTGGACTTCCCACCTTAATATTTATTCTTTATTGAGATATGGTATTCCCATCGAAATATAATTCTCTAGAAGCCTAACTAATCCCGAAAAATCATTCCACGCGATATGTACCGCGGCGGCCGGGGCCTAAAATATGATACATTATTAAAAATTTTGCTACTACCAAGTCCTAGATAACCCTTCAAAGTATTTTATGAACTACTATTTACAGTTTATAATGAGGACGTTAAGCTTTACTACGCACATTTGCCAAAAGTGGCCGTTTTTCGCAAATGTGCATAGTAAAGCTTAACGTTTTCACTTTAAACTGTAAACAGTAGTTCATAAAATACTTTGAAGGGTTATCTAGAACTTGGTAGTAGCAAAATTTTAAATAATGTCTCCGTTTTCTTTGAAACGATTTATTTTAAATGGGGGCAGCACTGGACCCCGGAAAATTCAGGTACGGCCTTAATGTACTCGTAGTAGTACATAGCTTCACAGAATCCCCAGATTGACTTAATTTATTTTATGTCAATCAATGCCATGTTGCATGTAGGTATACATATTCCAAGTCAACTCCCTCCCCCCTTGGTAGTAGCAAAATTTTAAATGATATCTCCGTTTTCTTTGAAATAATTTATTTTAAATGGGCTCAGCACTGGACCCCGGAAAATTCAGGTACGGCCTTAAAGAGCTACGCTCTGTTTTCTTTCCTGTGGAAATCTTACAGCATTTGATGAAAATTGAAAATGACCATACTCGTACATTAGTACAAATTCAGACTTACAAGTTTACGTCTAGTGAGGATTGAACTCGTGCCTTACAGTTGCACAGCCAGTGCCTAATCTGCTTAGCCACCACTCAAACAGTAGCTTCATTAAGCAATAAACACTATTTTAGATTTCTGTTTTCTTTGTATGCTCCTACAGATTCACTATTAATAGGCTTTTGTGTCTTGCGATCCTTCACCTGCTTCACCTGGTTCCATGAGCATTTTTCCGCGCCTAGGGCTTCTTCTTTTAAGCCCCTTGCACGTGAGGGAGGCATCGACATTTTTCTGTGTCTCCCCGTTTGTGGACTGGAAACGTTGTTGTCACTCGAGCCAGCCCAGCTCGTCGAGGAAGCGGAGCAATGCAGAGGGTGAGCTGCACGCGTCCGTCAGCGTAGCATCCTTACTTGCGATCCTTACTACTTACTAGTGGTTCTGTGAGAACAGTAGACCTCGCGAGCTCTTATAACCATGCAATAACCTACAGTTTCCTCTATCTTCTGGCTTAGCAAAGCCATTGAAATCTGTCCGTATAATATATAACGTCTAACAAAATATACTGAAACTATTTTAAGGGTGAATTCAGTCCATGATACTGAACTACTTTCCCAAGGAACATATATCGAAAAATGAAAAATATTTTTTAACTTTCAATACAAACTCGGATCAGCTGATCGCTCAACTTGTGTTCAGTATCACGGACTAAATCCACTATTAAAATAGTTTCAGTATATTTTGTTGGACCCTGTATAACGCTGCAGCAAACTTCCCCCTTTTCCCTTTCACTCCCCCTTTTTCTGCGACATGTGTAGAATGAAGTCTGTACTGTGCCTCTCAAAGATTGAAATCCATCAACTAATAACGCTACGGCAAAGTTCTTCCCTTCTCCCCCAATTAAAACATGCGATCGACTAAAAAAGAGTCTGTTCTCATTTAGGCCCTGTTTGTTGCAGTGTCAGTGTCATGTCGCAAAATGTGTACAGCGGCCTAAAATTAATTTAAACAAGCATAGCACTAACATTTTTTTAAAACATATTTTACAATGAAAAAACTACAAAAACCTTACGTTTTCTATACTTGGGTTTTTTTATAATTTCCCATATGATAATCCATTTTATATAACATTACATAGACAAGTGTACTTTAGTTACTTTCACAGTCTAATGTCTTACGGGATACTTCTATGGGGGAGTGCAGCCGACATTCAGACTATTTTTCTTTTACCAAAAAGAGCAATTCGTGCTATTTACGGTTTAGGATCGAGAGACCCACTGAGGGAATTATTCAAGGAAATAGGTATACTTACTTTTGCATCACAATTCATATTTGAAAATATAATGTATGTAAGGAAAAATATTTCCATGTTCAATAAAGTAAGTGATTTTACAGATAGAAATTTACGTAATAAGAATGACTTAGTTAGCCCGTATTACAGGCTGAATACAGTCAGTAAGTCTTTTATGGGGAAGTGTATACTTTTTTATAATAAATTGTCAGAATCGGTCCTTGATATGCCAGACAGAAAATTCAAAGCTTATGTAAAGAAAGTACTTTGTGAGAAGGCTTATTATAGGACCGATGACTATCTTAAAGACAAAAAGGTCTGGCTTGAGCTTGGCGCGGGTCCCTCTTAAAGGTTTGTATACTTAGACATGTCATAATTTAGGTACATTGGTACATACTTAATTTACAAATTGACATTATTTTAAATTTCGTAATTCTTATAATTCAATTTAATTATGACATAATAAACAATGTAATCTCTGTCCATCTATATAACTAATTTTAAGTTTTTAGTTTGTTAGTTGACGTCTTTGGAGAAAACGTGCAGTGCAGTTTGTTGCCGCTTCTTCTGCACTTGCGCCTAGGAAGCGGCGTAAACTTAGCTTTAAGTAACGATTTGACGTCAACATTTGTGTAAAACAAAACAAAGTGACTATTATTAAGAGATATTATAAATATCCTATGATAATAAAGATATTTTGAATTGAATTTGAATTGAATTGAATATACCGCCATACTTACTGAACGAACGAAATGTCATTAATCATTCATGTTCATTTGTCAATCGTGTTTTGTTTTACTGTCTGTCACCAAACATATTGACAGCAAATCACTTTATATAAATGCATCCAGTTTTTTGGTGTGAAGTTGTTGATTTGTTTTTATTATATTTTTATGAGATTTTATACCATACACTTTGTATTGTATTGTAAAAAATTAAATCAAATCAAATATTTTTGAGTGAAAAACTGTAGTGTACAAAACGCTCCGACAAAGATGCATTACCCATCGTGTTGCCATTGTTGCCTGATTGCGTCACTGCTATTTCCCAATGTAGGAAAAGTAAAATCCTTTTTTATATAGTGTACAAACGTCCATAAAATCTAAAAAAAATCTTTTTGTAATCTAAGGATTTTTTCCTACAAAATGACGTAAAAATACTTGCTGCGACACGTAGTGCAACAATGAGGGCCCAAAATGTATGAAGCGATCTAACACCTCCTTTCTACGTACAATAATTCTCTAGAATCGTAACTAATCCCGAAAAATCATTCCACGCGATATGTACCGCGGCGGGCGGGGCCTAAAATATGAACAGCGCGGCGCGACAGTTCACCGTGACACTCGAGTCTTGCGGTTGCGTCGCAAGTAGTTTCCTTTGAGTATTCCTCAGATTTTGCGATAATCAATTTATTAAAAATGCCGTCATGTGCCGTGAAGTGGTGTAAAAGCCATAAAGATATGAAAAACACAGGACTCACCTTTCATATGTAAGTAAATAAACATTATAATATTGTACCTCACCGCTCGTGACCTTGTCGCGACCAATCGCATGCATCTTTGCCTATGTGTGTGAGTGTTTCGTTGTAATTACTGTTAGTTTGTGAATGGAATCAGAATCGAAGCGGTGAATGTAGGAGCATTAGATTTCTTGAGATTATATTTCGATGCCTCCTTTTAATAAATCAAGGAACTAAGACACAGGACTCACCTTTCATATGTAAGTAAATAAACATTATAATATTGTACCTCACCGCTCGTGACCTTGTCGCGACCAATCGCATGCATCTTTGCCTATGTGTGTGAGTGTTTCGTTGTAATTACTGTTAGTTTGTGAATGGAATCAGAATCGAAGCGGTGAATGTAGGAGCATTAGATTTCTTGAGATTATATTTCGATGCCTCCTTTTAATAAATCAAGGAACTTGTGTGCCAATTTTTCCTACTTCCTAGCCTAACTACCTAGGAAGATAATAATATGATATATTTAAATCCTGACCAAAGTAAACATGCTATTAGGGCGTGTTGACGACTGTATAGCTACATATAGGTTTATTAAATTCGTTTTTTTTTTGTTTGAATTTAGATCAAAGCAAACTGGTTTTAGCTAAGTTTGGTGGACAGTCCAGTTTTTTATTTGTAAGTCTTAAATTAGTAATTATGCAAACATGAACTAGTGTTTATTTATGATAATACTAGCTGTACCCGCGACTTCGTTCGCGTGGTTGTCGGAACGTAATGTTATATAGCCTAAAGCCTTCCTCTATAAATGGACTACCCAACAAAAAAAGAATTTTTCGAATCGGACCATTAGTTCCTGAGATTAGCGCGTTTAAACAAACAAACTCTTCCGCTTTATAATATTAGTATAGATAAAGGTAATGAGATTTTTCTGCTTTGTTTATGTAATGTGGTTATTGCATTGGTATTTCATTGTAAGAAAATGTAATTATATTTCAACCTAGCCTAGCCTGTTGCTGATATTTTTTTTAGTAAAAAAGAATAATTAATTTATTAGTTATATATAACGTCTAACAAAATATACTGAAACTATTTAAAGGGTGAATTCAGACTATGATACAGAACAACTTCCCCAAGGAACATATATCGAAATATGAAAAATAAATTTTGGCCTCCCATACAAGTTGTCCAATTGTCTGATTCGAGTTTGTATGGAAAGCCAAAAGTATTTTTTCATTATAAGGGAAATTGTTTACTACGAGTATCCCTGAATGAATTCACCTTCACAATCCAAATCACGAAACTATTCTATTTCGTGATTTGGATTGTGCATTTTTGGTATAATTTTCATGTAGGGAGGTGGTTGTGTGGAATTCTTGAAATGCTAAGAAAAGCAACGTTCTCACTTTGAACAGACTGTAAACAGTAGTTCATAAAATAGTTTGATGGGTTATCTAGGGCGTCACAAAGACAAAAGTTTAAATGATATCCATATCCGTTTCCTATCCAATAATAAATTTATTTCAAATGGACCACGGAAAATTCATATAGCCCCTTAAGTTCGAACATGAGCCAAATCGGTCAAGAAGTTGCTGAGGTTATAGGGTAACACTGTAAAAGGGTCGCAAGTTGACAGTCTCAGGCATCTTGCTGTCGCATAAAACGCAATACGCCCAAAACGTTGCATAATATACTTTGTTATGAGTCTACTTTTGTATGGCTGCAGACGCCACTTTATCGGGAAGGAAGGCAAACTTCTAGTTTTAGATAAGAGCACAGTTGGCTACCTGACCTTAACCCTTTCACCGCGAGACTTTATATCAGTTGTCGTGCTCCCAGCGCGAGGAATTGTGATTGTCCATAGTTTTTGGTCGGATTAATCCGACGACCGCGGTTAAAGGGGTAAAGCTTGGGTGGTCAGGCGTGGCGTGGCGGTAAGTTGATAAGTCTGATCACGCTATAGTGAACATGTGAAAACTTGCCGTGACATTGGTTTAGACTAAAATCTATTCTTGTTTTTATATTTATTAGAGAACTATTGATTTCCTGCATTTACATTGACTGTGTCATCGTAGCTCCGTAGTATTGTGAACTCGTGACGAATCGACCTTAACCTTTAAGTGATGGACGCGCGGTCTCACAGACCGCTGTTTACGATTTGTATGTTTAACCCCTTTCCTTGCTGAGATGGAAAGTTGAATCGCCAGATGCAAATTGGGTAAGTTTTTTTGCTTCAAACTACCGTCGCAGTCTGTGAGACCGGTCCATAGATTTCATACAAGAAATCCGATAGTTTATTTGCTTTCTTATCTAAGTCAAAAATTACAAAAAAATCAATGCCTAGTACCTTCTTTTCCGTCAAAACAAGCATCAAGGTCACCACAGGTGTCACCTTTATGTGTTTAGTAATACCTATGCGATTTTTTTCTGTATAATGTAATTAATAACGAGAAAAATAAGCAGTGAATAAAAGTATGAAGAATGCGATGAATTTATATCAACTTGTTTATTCAATATTATCAATTTACAAGGATAAATTGTTTTAGGTAATACTTTTAGATAGACCGAATTTAGTTTTGAGGTCCGAACCGCTTAAAGCTTCACCGTACCTATATCAGTAACAGTAATATATTGAACACTATGAATTTATTGATATAGACACACGATATAGATCGCCCAGGTGAATTTAACCTAATCCGCAAGTGAAAGCCAGTGAAATCGGATCAAGCGTTAGCCACCTGACACTCAACGCAGTCCTTCGCTTCACTGTACACTTTCTTACGTCACAGTCAGTATTAATAACCTATGTCTACTCGGTCGATGTTTTCAGGATTACGTCATTATTATTATTACTATTCTATAAACGGGGACGCATATTGCGCGTACCTTAGAAGATTCCGTTCTGTATGCTCTTACTGTCTTCTGTGCTACTATTGAGATAGGACGCCGCGTAGGTACACACAAGTGGCGTCCCACAATAAACTGCGTCCTCTCTGCCACGGGTATTATGATTTACATAATTATATATTATTATATGTAAATCATAATCAAATCACATTAATCATGATTTGTTGACTAAGATTGAAACTATCATCAGTCACAGCAAACAGATTAAACTAATCAGTCATAAGTCATCACTCATGATTGACTTATTCAATCATTATTCATTAATCATTAGTCAAACCAAATTTTGCCCAACACTGTCTACCACTTCATACACGTTATATCATCTACTATTACAGGGTTTCCTAAACGGGGGCGCGCCCCTCAAGGGGCACGCGACGGTTCCTTCTTTTAATTTTATTTATTTTAAGTCATGAATAGGTACTTATAGCACATATTGTATGTAAGCTCATGTTATACGAAGATCGACTCACAAAAATATAGTAATAGTATAGACTATATTATGTAACTGATAATTTATCCTTAATAAATAAAACTTAAAAAGCTTTGATGGAAAATCGATCTAGCTATCATCTTTCTTCGAGGTTCTCTTCTTCAAGCGTTCTCATCAAGCGAAGTTCGGTTGCCCAGGTAATACATTTATTTTAGGGCAGTGTGGCCAGACTTTAGACTACCATTGTACCAAGTCTATCTTTGTAGTTAATCAATAAAATAACACGAATCACCCAGGTGATTCGTGTTGTTCACCTAGAGTCCAGGCTCTAGGTGATTCTTCGAGTTATGAATCATCTGAGAGTATATTTTTTGTAAATACTTTAGAATAAAAAAAGGTACGTTTCGCGTTAATTCCCGTATGCTATATTTTATAATATATTATTTAATATAGTATTTCCCGTATATTTAATAAATTTTTTGTTTCATACGACCAGCATTGAATGAAGACTTGTCTGGTAAAGAAATGCTATTTAATATCTTTCACAGGTATTCCGGACGACAAAGGCCTCCGCTCTCTAGTCTGGAAAATCTTGCTGCACTACTTACCTAATGAAAAGAGTGAGCGAGAGAAAACACTCTTACAGAAACGGCAGCTTTACAAACAGTTTATAAGTAAGTATATACCTTTGTACACTATGCACGATAAGTGATCACGGTTTATTTGTAGCATGGCACCGTTGATAAACCCAGATATAGTTTATATCGCGCGGCGGACTATTGCCATCTCGCTCGTTAATATTACGTAGAGCGAGATAGTGAATTAAAAAATATATTTTCGATTTCAGATTATGTTACTTTTTGATATGAATAATAAAGAATAAACGGGCAAGTGCGAGTCGGACTCATACATGATGGGTTCCGTACCACAGTACAATGTTTTAAAACGCTGAAAAAACACGTTTCTTGTATGGCGACCCCTTTTAATTTTTAACTTTGTCACAGTAATACATAATACTCGTAAGTGAAAATTTCAAGTGTCTAGCTATTACGGTTCAAGAGATAGAGCCCCGTGACAGACGGACAGACAGCGGAGTCTCAGTAATAGGGTCCCGTTTGCACCCTTTGGGTACGTAACCCTAAAAACGGTAAAGGGTTCTGTTCCTCCGTACAATGTTTTAAAACAATGAAAAAAAAACCGTTTCTTTAATTTTTAACTTTCTTTTATTTTTAGTGTTTGTATATTGTTGTATTATAGCGGCCACAGCAATACATAATCGGTGAAAATTTTAAGTGTCTCGCTATTATGGTTTAAGAGATTGAGCCCTGTGACAGATGGACAGGCAGCGGAGTCTCAATAATGGGATCTCGTTGGGACCCTTTTTGTACGCAACCCTAAAAATTGTCTCCATTTTAGTACCGAATTATTTGAATCAGGTTGGGGTCCATTTACGAGTACTTACTGTGTCTTAGAAATTAAACTGTAAGGAACGCGATATGAAGCTCACATTTCGTCTAGTTACTAAAATTGAAAAAAAAATGTTTCAGATGAAATAATAGTATCGCCAGGGGGGCCAAGCGACCACCCGTTGAACATCAGCCCTGACAGCTCGTGGAGCACTTTTTTTAAAGACAACGAAGTACTGCTGCAAATCGACAAGGACGTCCGGAGGTTGTGTCCCGACATATCCTTCTTCCAGTCCGCTACTGAATTCCCTTGCCCGGAGGTAAGAAACAAGATTAATTGAAATAAGCTTGATATGGCTCTGGTAGTACAGAGAGGGTCGTGCTCCTGCAGTGGAGACTAAAAAAGACTGATAATAATAAGGTCATTTTCCAACTGGGGGATCGAACCCAAAACCCCCGGATTGGACTAGCATGTTGACTGTTACACCACGGAGGTCGTCGAGTTGTTTGTAATGAAGCGGTAGTGGCACAGAAGACAGTAAAAGTATATAGAACAGAATCTCCTAAGGTCCCTTGCAATATGCGTCCCCGCACCTCACCCCCGCTCTCGCTTTGTCTCAGGGGAGAGCGGGCGAACACACACTGCACGGCGCACGCGGCTGCACAAGGACGGGGGAGAGGTGCGGGTGCGGGGAACGGGGACCCATATTGCGCGTACCTTAGGAGATTCCGTTCTGTACACTCTTACTGTCTTCTGTGGTAGTGGCTAAGCGGATTAATCACTGGCTTTGCGTCTGTAAGGCACGAGTTCGATCCTCACTAGGCGCGACTTGTACCTCTGAGTTTGTACTCATGTACGGTCATTTAAACTACCAACACTAGCTTTCGGTTAAGGTAAACATCGTGGAGAAACCTGCACACTAGTTCAGTGCGTGTAATAATGACTGTTGTCACAAAATGACAGTCATTGAGCTACATCAGATGCCTTTAAGTAGTTTGAAAAATCTGGTGCCAGTGTTAGCTGTTATTACACTCGATAAGAGAAATGGAATAGAAGTTCAGCAAAGCGAGAGCATAGCTAAAGACCTCATTTTTATTTAGACATACAAACTTCGATAGCAAGAGCAAGAGCATAGCAAATATCTGTGTCACATTTTAAATGCGAAAGTTCTTTGTTTCTGTCTTGTCCTGTCCTTTACGAGACAAATCTTCTGTGATTACTAATATTTTACATACGAATAACTCACGTGAAAAATCAGCTACTGGCCGACATGTTTCGACCTCATCCGGAGATCGTCATGCGCTCGCAATGATAGTGCGGTGGTGGACGCCTATCTTCTGCGTGGGCAAGCGCCCGCGCCACCTGCGTGTCGCGTCGCTGACATCAGTGTGGTTCAGGACGTCGTCGTGCGGCGTCGCGCGTCATATTCGCCCCGATGACGACCTCCGGATGAGGTCGAAACATGTCGGCCAGTAGCTGATTTTTCACTTGAGTTACCCGTGTGTAACATATAGTAATGTGTGTGTCACACGTTAGTTTTAACCAAAAAATCTTCTGTGCTTCGGAAAGCACGTCAAGCTCTTGGTCCCGACTACTTATTTGTGTTTGAAAAAAATATGGAACATAAAGCGACCATATTTTCCACCTTGTTACGGTTCCGTACCCAAAGGGGGCAAACGGGACCCTATTACTGAGACTCCGCTGTCTGTCCGTCTGCCCGTCTGTCCGTCTGTCTGTCCGTCTGTCACAGGACTCTATCTCTTGAACCATAATAGCTAGACACTTGAAATTTTCACCGATTATGTATCACAATGACTACTATAACAACAAATACTAAAAATAAGATGAAGTTAAAAATTAAAGGGTCTTCATACAAGAAACGTTTTAAAATATTTTACGGAGGTACGGAACCCTTAATGTACGAGTCCGACTCGCACTTGCCCGTTTATTACTCAAATACGTAGTCGGCGGCAGCGAATTTTATGGCATTCGGTACATCAGAAGCATATAGATAGACAGTGTGGTTTTCATGACATACGATAAACAAAACATGTCCAGCAAATTATTATAAAAAATCGTATGCTTGTGAAGCCGTTGGAAAAATGATTTTTTTTTATAGCTTGTATGTGTTAAGTACCTCCCATTACTAAGCAAAAACGTTCTCTTTGTTTTTCCCGTCACCGCTGTTAATTGCGATCACTTGCCATCCTTCTTCATCCAAGCGAGTTCCCGGTTGTATCCTCAACTGTGCTGCTTCGGAGCCCGGGGTGCGCTTTCCCGCTTTTTCTTCTCCAAATATAATATGCATGTCAATAGTCACCCAAGGATGCTAAAGACCTTGCGTTGGAGAAGAAATAGTCAGAAGAGTTTAAAGATTTGGCTATAGTTTTACGACCGGCCGTCTGCCTGACGTCAATCCTCATTGGGAATGTATTTGGGCGAAAAGTCCGTTTAGGAATAAAAATGCTTGTGTTAGGTCGCTCAGCCTTCTTTCAGACAGATATTTACGGCTTTTTACTCTAGGCATAGAGACTATCCCTTCTTCTTCTTATTTTAGAGCTTAGTGGCTCTTGTCGGTGGAGTATGTGAACTTCTCGGTTCTCTGCCTTAATCTTTAGACTATCCCTAGAGGAAGAAAATATATAGACCTCACCACGACCAACCTGAGACCGATTTGACTATTTTCTTGAACAGGAGAAATACTTGCCTTTTTTTTTCGACGGTTTAGTTTGTAATGAATAAAGTTATTGACATATGTAAACATACATTTTATTCCAGATTGTAAATAGCAATGGCGTCAAACGTTTGCACAAAAGGGTGGAGCAGTCTATGCTGTCGTACTCGACGTTAGAGAGGAGAGGACTCGGCGTTGCTAAGGTACGAGTACAAGATATTCAAGTAAACTAAGTTTATCTGGGGGTCTACATTAAGGTGAATACCAAGCAGACCTCATTTCAAATAAATTGTTATATCGTAAATATGGTGAAAATTTCCATATTTCTCAATGTTAGGCACTAGATAACCCTTTAAGTTATTTTATGAACTGCTGTTTAAACTATTATTGGTGATCCGTCTTCCGCTATACGCTCTGATGATGATGAGGTAACCTTTTATCGTCATCAGTATATTTAAGAACTATGTACTTGTCGGTAGAATATCCCATGCCTCCCGATCCTCAGCCAAATGCTTGACTTCCCTGTACGACACGACTTCTGCCTTTTCTTTTACTTCATACATGAACGCCCTTCTTGGCCTTCCTTTTCCTCTTCTTGCCTCCTATTTTATTATTACTATTATAGTTGAGCAACGAAATCCGCCGCTCCGATAGTCTGTCGGGTGGCGACTACGCCCCCCTCAACGAAGGCTGCGAGGCGCACTGGGAGGTGGTGGAGCGGATGCTGTTCCTGTACGCCAAGCTGAACCCCGGGCAGGGCTACGTGCAGGGCATGAACGAGATCATTGGGCCAATATACCACACCTTCGCTATAGACCAGGACAAGGAGTACAGACGTGAGTCCGCTATATTATTTGTTTGAACTTCGAACTAAAATCTTACGTCTTGCGCCGCAGCATTGATGAATACAAATCGTTTATGCCATTCTGCGTATAAGGGTTCAGTTATTTAACCACAACGCCAAACGTTATTCGCTGTTTTATGAAATCGAGCTGTAACAAACAGCGTATTATACAATCTAACTGCGACCTAAATATACCACGAGCTTCAGACATAAAACACTCAGTTGGGGCTGCCACGCCAAGCTGAATCCCGGGCAGGGCTACGTGCAGGGCATGAACGAGATCATGAGTTATTGCACTAAAAAGTTAGACCGAGAACCGAGAAGTTTGGCGCATACTCTACCGACAAGAGCCACTAAGCTCTTAAATAAGAAGAAGAAGACCACACCTTCGCTACATCATTGTGTATCGTAGTAAGGTTTAGTAGTAAGGGCGTTTGCCTTGTGATCCGGAGGTCGTGGGTTCAAATCTCACTGGGAGGCATACTTTGTGAAAAGATGATTCCAGTCTGGTTAGGATATTACAGGCTTAAAGTCACCTGATTATCCGAAAAGCAAAATGATTCCGTGCTTTGGCAGGAACGTAAAGCGGTGGATCTCGAACGCCTTCTAGCGTTTGTTTAAACCTATCCAAGAATTGGTTCTGGTCTATCCTTTGGGTTGCGGAGGTCAGACGGCAGTCGCTCTGTGTAAAAACCAGTAACCTCGTCAAATCACCTAGGTAAGGTAGCGGACCCCGGGCTCTGAAACGTTACCGCTAAGGACGCAACCGAAAATACGCTCGGATGATGAACCGCAAACTTGACCGTATTGGGAATCAAATCCAAAGCCTCAGAAATGAACATATAAATAATGCAAAAAACTTTTCCTTTTTACAGAACACGCCGAAGCGGACTGTTTTTTCTGCTTCACGAATCTGATGGCAGAGATCCGAGACTTCTTCATCCGGACGCTGGACGAGACCGAGAGTGGGATCAACTATATGATGGGCAAACTCAGCGACTGCGTGAAAAGGAACGATGTCGCTGTGTGGGGACAGCTCGAGGCTCAGGAACTGAGGCCGCAGTACTACAGCTTCAGGTATGTGGACTTAAAACTGCTTAGGAAGGAACGTAATGTAAGATTGTTGTTGACATGCAAACTCAGCGACTGCGTGAAAAGGAACTGTGTGGGGGCAGCTCGAGGCAACTCGTACTACTTGGAAAGGAACGTGATATAAAGTAAAGGCCTGTAGAAACCGTAGCGGTGTAGGCCCAATTTAGGATCCCACTTGGCCCAGCTTGTTAGGTAGTATGTCTAAATGCGAGTAACATAATCTGCTTTTCTTTCAACTACTGCAAGAAAAGCTTATTTTTGTAAAATTATTAGGTAAGCAGACATCACTTCACGAAGGCAAACTGTATAACTCCATACGGCCGTCAGGTTAGCCAACTGAACGCATCGTGTTTTATATTTGACTGCCAGCGGTATGCAAGCAATTGTACCAGGGTGGCATAAGTCTGCAGGAGTTTTACTTCTGCAGACTTATGCTATCCTGGTTTTTTTCCTTCTTCCTTCTCGTTCACCTAGTAATAAATGTAAGCGAAAGAGACGATATCACTTTTCTCTTTTAATCTCTCTCCGCCAATAAATAATTTTTTGGCGGATGATTGCATGATGGCATGATTTCCATACATTTTTTCTGCTCTAGAACAACAAAGTACCGCTTTGTGTTGAATATGTAGTGCATGTATGATAGAATTGCAACGTTGTTGGAAGAAAACTATACTTACGTGTCGGTTTCAGATGGCTGACGCTGCTGCTCTCCCAAGAGTTCTCCCTGCCCGACGTGGAGCGCATTTGGGACTCGCTGTTCGCGGACCCGCACAGATTCAACTTCCTCATTTACATTTGTTGTGCCATGATACTGTGAGTTGATTGATTACTCTTTTTAGGGTTCCGCAGCCAAATGGCAAAAAACGGAACCCTTATGGATTCGTCATGTCTGTCTGTCCGTCCGTATGTCACAGCCACTTTCTTCCGAAACTATAAGAACTATACTGTTGAAACTTTGTAAGTAGATGTATTCTGTGAACCGCATTAAGATTTCCACACAAAAATAGAAAAAAAAACAATTAATTTTGGGGGTTCCCCATACTTAGAACTGAAACTCAAAAATTTCATCAAACCCATACGTGTGGGGGTATATATGGATAGGTCTTCAAAAATGATATTGAGGTTTCTAATATCATTTTTTTTTCTAAACTGAATAGTTTGTGCTAGAGACACTTCCAAAGTGGTAAAATTTTGGTCCCCCCCCCCCCTGTAACTTCTAAAATAAGAGAATGATAAAACTAAAAAAAATATATGATACGTCATAAATCGTAAACCGCAATTTACCTTTAGAACTTTAAATTTATATTATGTTACTTGCTGCCACGAAACCCTTCATGGGCGAGTCCGACTGGCACTTGGCGCTTTTTTCATCTCATCTATTCGAAAAACTATGTTTTTATCCCAAAATAGTTGGAACTGAAGTCACTTTTAAGTCTCGCAAAACATAACTGAACACAAGGGACCATTGACATGCTTATCACCTTTGGAGAAGAAGACAAACTCGGAAAACGTACTCCGGGCTACAAAGTAGGACAGCTGAGAGTGCAACCGGGAACGTGCTAATAGTTTACTCCTCTAGTTAAGACCTCTAGCGTATTGGTTAACACGCTAGTCCGTCTCTCGGAGGTCCTGGGTTCGATCCCCAGCCAGGGCAAGTTGCAAAATGTCCTCTTTCAAATTGTCTCAGATCTTTGGTGTTTATCTATATGTATTTATTATAAAATATAGTATCGTTGAGTTAGTATCCCATAACACAAGTTTAAACTTACTTTGGGGCTAGCTCAATCAGTCTGATTTATTTATAGCTTCTAAATTCTCTATGAAAAAGTATGACTAAGATTTACTTTTCCGCAGATTGGTGAGGGAGAATCTCCTCAGCGGCGACTTTGCGTCGAACGTCAAATTACTACAGAATTTCCCACCGATGGACGTCTCCCTAATACTAAACAAAGCCGTGGAAATATCAGTTAACGGCCGGTAAAGACCCGACCACCGATTTTGTAAAAACTTTATCCGACTTTACTAATATAAAGTAGATTCATTTTATATTCGAAGCTTTTTCGATGTATGCATCTAAAAAGTCTTTAGCAATTGTCTTTCGACCAAATTATAAAATACATTTTATGTATAATGAAATCCTTTAATCGCATACTGTCTCACTTATTCTTCCCACTTCCCATTAAAGGGAATCGGTTTTGCATATAAATAACTCTTCAGTCAGTTCCTTTTATTTAGTGGTTGTCTCACAATATTATCTAGACGGGGACAACATCACCTTACAATTTCCTTATAAAGTATTTGACCGCCTGTAGAACTCTTTTCTCATTCCTTCCGAGTGCCGTCGCGTTCGCTCAAGTGCCATTTAGCTAGAACGATATAAAATAGTGAGGTGTAAATATATCTATGGAAAAATCACGGACTCTTACGCGTTCTGACAATTCTAATATTTGAAAACTCTTTAGTTTAATTTCGTGAATTGCAGAATGCACCGCCTGTCTGGTGAATATCGCGACCTAATACTTTCTATCGTTACTCAGTTGGCATTTACAATACTTCGAATTTAAAATTAATCTATTTTCGATTCTTTGTATTTTAGCATTTACCTAAAATGGTAGCATATTATTATAGGCTTTTGAGATGACTTCTGTGTCGTATACATGTTTCTTCCCAATTTTGTGAAGCTTTAAAGCGTATAATCGAATTTTAAACTTGCAATACAATTAGTTGTTGTTATTATAGACATGTATGTGGCGGCCGTTATCGTGGTGGTCTTACACAGTCAAAAAATCTAGGTCTACGATTCATACAGTCTATAAAACTCTCAGGGCAAGCACAAAATACCTATAGGCTGAGACTACATTATATCTGAGCAACGATGTGCTTTATTTTCAGAACCAATGACATTTCCTTATTGACGCTCTGAGTTGGGAGATGTCAAGAGTACTCCAAGAACGATAAATGCAAGTGCGGTGCTGTCCAATCAATGACCCAGTTAAATACATAAGGTAATAAAGGCAAATGACCCGGAGTCGCCATGGCCAGACACTGGTCAAGTTTGTTATATTGTTAAATAGCCTTTCGACTCGAGAAGAATTGCCATATAGAAAGAGATAGAGTTAGTATAGTGACATTGGAGTTATATTGGTTATCAAAACACATTACGGCGTCACTCAGCATCAATGAAGTCTCGGGCTAATGACCATCGCTGTATGGTTCAAAACTGAGTTACAATGTTGTTACAATAGTTGTCAGTTTTGATGTTTAATCTAAGAGGTTTTGAATTTGATGTTTTTATTCAGATTTCAACAAAAAATATGAATAGGCACGTAACGCACAGAGTTTTGACCCTTATTTACTCCCAAATATACAAAAATCAATTACCTATTGTCATTTGTAATCAATCATGTGTATTGTATACACATTATATACGTAAGCAACAAGATATTTGTTATTATCTTAAATAGTTACCTAATTTAGTTTAAAAAACATCTGATGTCGTCTCATGAATGTATAAAGTACATATTTTAACATTTAAGGCGTTTTTTGACATCGCCTAGACATAGACACCGCCGACGTCGGCGCAACATTAGTTTTCATAAAGGCCGAGGCAAAATATTACGTTTGTGTAAGCGTAATTTTTTGAGTTTTAAGTCGCGTAGTATGAGTCACGTTATACTTTCTTTGGAAATTGACAACTCATTTTATATCGCCGTATGACACAATCAGGACTTTCTTATTAACCCTTTAACCGCGAACGTCGGATTAATCCGACAAACATTTTCGTGCCCATTTCGCGAGCGTCGGATTTATCCGACCAAAAACTATAGATATTCACAATTCCTCGCGCTGGGAGCACGACAACTGATATAAAGTCTCGCGGTGAAAGGGTTAATGCAGCGTAAACTGTATTACTCATTTTAGGCGATATGGGCTTAAAACTACGTCAAGCGGACGCAAGCGACGAGTTCAGTCCGTCTCTGTCACAAACCCTACGTGCGATAGATATAGCTGCAACCGACGCGGGTCTCCGCATAAGCAGTTTCAAGCCTCACAACTAGAAATTAGGCTTGTTGCCTCGTAATAGTCTGAGCACTTCCATAATATTCTTCCGCTACAAAGAACTTTCCAGTTCCATTACGCATTGATCTACAGTTTTCGAATATTATAGTCATATTTACTTATAATAATGATGCCATAAAAGCTTCACTTGGTTTTGCGGAATAGATGACATTAACTGTCGCCATAATCGAATTTAAATATATTCGTATGTATTCATACAAAATCTGCGCTCTTATAACTTGTATAGAGTATGCTAGAGCAATTTTTTTTATAAATCGACAGAAAATATTTTATGTACCTACGAATTAAGCATAGGATCAGGGACTAAAAGTACTACTTAATACTTTAACGAAAATGACAATTACTATATAGTATGAACATGTTTTATGTCCCATGGGGTTAAGCTATTTAGTTGGTCGGCTAATGGTTTGAAAGGATCGTACCAAATCGAGATCCATTGTCTCTATCTACACCCATGGAATATAGGCATGATTTCTTGAATCCGAATTTCCCTGATCGAATGACAGACTATGAATTTGTTTAATATAGATAATATCTACTTTATTTACGTACAAATTAGGTTCTATCTTAAGTTTATATATTCTATGCTCTTACTGGTAGCTACGTCTACCATAACTTTTTACTCTCAAATTTTACAGTAGAATACTGGCGTAATATTACGCATGGTTTGTAGTACTACTGTCAGAAATCAAATTTACTGATATGCTTACTAACTTTAAAGGATTTCAAACACAATGTCCTGTCCGCCATATTTGTTTAAGGTTAGTTGGAAACAATAGTTAAACATACGATTCCGAAGGTAATATACAGGCTGTCTTTGTAACCACCAACTTAATTTTTGGAGCTTATGTTCAGTTACTAATACTGAACTACTTTCTATAAAAAAAAATATCAAAATTCGATAAAAATACTTTCGTCCTCCCATACAAAATCCGTTTGGCTGAGCGCTGACTTGTAATCGAATATAATAATAATGTTTATTAAGATAAAAGATATAAATACTATTAAAGTTAAAATTAAACTAGAATCTAAACCTTAAAATAAAACCAAGTCTAACAAATTTTGACCGTGCGGCCGAAAGTAGTTCGATCAGTATCATGGCTGAACTTGCTCCAAAAATTTGGCTAGTAGCACAGTAAGAGTATACACGGAACAGAATCTCCTAAGGTACGCGCAATATGCGTTCCCCGTCCCCTCACCTCTCACCTCAACACACACGCATTGACGTGTGCACGGCGGCACAAGCACGGGGTAGAGGTGAGGAGACGGGGAACGGGGATGCATGTTGCGCGTACCTTAAGAGATTCCGTTCTGTATGTAATACTCTCTCTTCTGTGCTAGTGGTCAAAAAGTCATTTAGCCAAAGCTTGTATAATAAACAAAAGAAATTTCAATGTATTTTCAATATTGTTGTACACTTGTTGTCAGTCTTCAATTTAAGTAGGTAACTCATTGTCTGTACGATCCTTTTATATAATTATTGTAGAGATAATTAGAATGATAATGTTTATTTAGTTACATGCGTGTACGACGTCTATTTCAGGAATTCCATCGAAATTGTTTGTATATTTAGTAATAAGCGCTTATGACAACGTAAATCTTTTACAGGTCACTTCAAAAGAAGTACATAGCATTTGCAGGGACAGTTCATAATTCTGATTAACTTGCGTGCGAACTTTTTTTCGTTGTTTGATCAGCGCTCTTAAGTTCATCGGATAACATTTTCAGAATCACGAACTGAACTGCTCTTGCCCCCGTAGCGTGGGCACCGACAGCGTTTATCGAGCGTTATCATCTATTACTATCTCGCTCTACGCAGTAATAACGAGCGGGATGGCACTAGTCCGTCGCGCGATATAAATATCTGGGTTTATCTACGGTTCTATGCTATGGGGGCAGGAAATATTTAGTACTTGAAATGACCTTAAACACTAGAAATGATGTACTTTCTTCTAAATTAACGGACTGATTATTTATTAATAAAATGCGGCAGGTGATCATTCAAATATATCTACCGATTACGATTAGATTTATTATAGTTTTGACAATAACGTGTAGCATATATTTATCGTATATTCATCTTTTGATAAAAGAAAACAAGGTTTAACTACCAGCCAAATTTTTGGAGCAAGTTCGGTTCATTAAACTGAAGTACTTTCCATGAAAATAAAGAAAAACGGAATAAAAATTCGCTTTTTCAGAAAAATTTGCGTTCAGCCAAAATGGATGTATGGGGCAGGACTAAATTTTTTTATTGATTTTCAATTATTTTTTATTATAGAAGTTTATCATGGACAGAACTTTCTCCAAAAATTTGGCTGGTGGTTAGTAATTCGTCCTGTATATACTCGAAGTAATGAGGGCACAATCATTGCCAAATTGCGTTTTATTACCTTACCCTATTGCTAATCAATAAATCGGTCATTGTTCAGTTTTTTTCGCTACCTAATTAAGGCCGTACCTGAATTTTCCGGGGTCCAGTGCTGCCCCCATTTAAAATAAATCATTTCAAAGAAAACCGAGACATCATTTAAAATTTTGCAACTACAAATTCCTAGATAACCCTTCAAAGTATTTTATGAACTAGTTTACAGTTTAAAACGAGAACGTTAAGCTTTACTACGCACATTTGCCAAAAGTGGCCGTTTTTCGCAAATGTGCGTAGTAAAGCTTAACGTTCTAACTTAAAACTGTAAACAGTAGTTCATAAAATACTTCGAAGGGTAGTTATATATCAGCAAGTAATACCATAATAAATAATATAATTGATTCCTACAGTTAGACGCCACGCCGTCATCACCTTACTTATTCAAAACTTTTAATTTTTTTGTCTTTACTTACAAGTGCTAGCCATAACTCGCACTTGATAGTAGTAAAATTTTAAATAATGTCTCCGTTTTCTTTGAAATGATTTATTTTAAATGAGGGCAGCACTGGACCCCGGAAAATTCAGGTACGGCCTTAACGCGTCACCTTTTTTTCACTTTAAAAAAGCGACGCGTTATTTAGGCAGAGAACAACTTGTTTTGTTACTATTGTCAAATTGTCTGACATCGTATAATAGTAGTTTTTACATTTGTTGTTAACTTTGTCAAAAAGTCGTCATCATCCGAGCGTACTCCCGGTTTCATCGTCAGCGGTAACGCTCAGCCCGGGGTCCGCTACCTAACCTAGGTGATGTGACGAGGTTACTGGTTTTTACACAGAGCGACTGCCGTCTGACCTCCGCAACCCAAAGGGTACACCAGAATCAATCCTAGGATAGATTTTAACAAACGCTAGTTGACGTTTGGGACCCACAGCTTCCCGTGCCTTCCGAAGCACGGAATCATCTTTCTTTTTCGGATAATGAGGTGATTCAAATTTAACCTAACCAGACTGGAAACAACTTTTCACAAAGTATGCTTCCCAGTGGGATTTGAACCCACGACCTCCGGAACACAAGGCGAACGCCTTTACCACTCGACCACGGAGGCAATCAAACTTTGTCAAAAAGTAAGTGGGAAATAAGATGATGCGTTAATTAGGATGCGGAAAAAAACTGAAGAATGACCGAAATTACGGTTAATTGATTCATCATCAATAAATTTAAGATCTAGGTTCTGGTTATTTGTTGATATTTCCGGCTAAATATTTAACCTTTACAATATATATATATACCTTGTTTTTTTTATCATGATTCATCCTATCGTATACTATTTAGTGATATCTTGAGCTTGAATAAAGGATTCTTTCAGACAAATCCAGAAAACTGTACTTAATTTTTTTAACGACTGAACACAGGAAGACGAGCACTATTACAAGATTAGTCAATGATATTTGACATTTCCCGAAAACATACGACGAAACAATTCAAACTGATTTGAAATGAAAAACAAAAAATGTTATTAGAAACTTCAAGAGATTCTCGCCATGCATTCTTCAAATTTCTTATGTCACCGCAGCATGTCTAGCTAGTGACTAGTACCTACACTTAGTATATTATTACGTTACCAAATGCATAGACATTATGTAAAAAAGCAGGTATTTTTTGCACCTGATTCTTTCTAAGTAATCGCGTTTTTTAACCAGTTATTTGTGATTGCTCACTGCATTTATAAAGTTTGTTTCAGTCAAAGTGAAAATCTCGTTTACCGAAGTCTGGAAGTAACCTGACAAATGTTCATAGTAATAGAAGTTTTGGATCTAAGACTACCATTTAGAAAATAATATATTTTGTTTTAGTTTTATTGTAATGTTTTTGTTTTATGAAGTAAATGTATAATTTTATATTAAATTGTTCACTGATTTCTAAGCCTGTTAAGGTTTAAAATCCTTAAAAAAAGGTTAATTTGTGACCCAAAGGTAGAAGCAGTCTTCTGCCATTTGGCTTAACGATACATGAATTTTTCGACATTCTATGAACTACTGTTTACAGTTTAAAGTGAGAACGTTAAGCTTTTCTTAGCTTTTCAACTAAAAGTGGCCGTTTATCGCTTTGGACCCCGAAAAATTAATGTATCTTTAAAGACAATACCCCATCGATATGATTTTTACTTCCCTTGGGCATAGTAGCATAAGGGCACTTCCTGGCCAGTGTACCTATGATGTAAAAGAGAGTACACACCATTAGCGGTTATGAAAGCTTAATTTCCAACCCCATCTTATGCCCCACTGCTGGGTAAAGGTTTCTCTTCTTTTTTTCTTCCAACCGGTCTTGTGTTAAAGCTTGCCGTCCCTTATTAAATTTGTCAAGTCTTCATGATCCAAAAAGATGTAACCGTCGCCTTAAAGTGGTTTCGCATGGACATATCTCTACATCAGTTAATTCGGACGAGACGGAAGACCTTGGAAGCTCGCGCAAGTTTCCTGGCAAAATATTAAGTCCTGCCCCTTCATCCTTTCACTCAAATTACTTTCAAGGAAATAAGTAAATAAAGAATATCAAAACTCATACGAATCGCCTTTAAAGATTTAATATAAATAATTACAATGTAATTGATTTGTACATATTCATTGATTGACAATAATAGAAAGGAAATATTTTATACAAATATAATGTCATTTTAGTTTTGTATTACACATATAGCTAATACAATGTAAAACGATGGAAATAAGAATATAGGTACCATATTTACTTTAATAATATTATGTTGATGAATAAAAAATCTATGATTTCTCTCATTGAAGCATCGATGATTGAACACGAATGAAAATATAGAACCATAATGCCGGTATTTTACTTATAAATAAAAGACTTTATTAAGGAACATACTTTCGCTTCAATGAATCTTTAGTTTAATTTTTAATTACATATTAATACACATATTAATAAACTTTACATAATTACATATAATTGCTCCATGAAGTAATAATACCATGGGGCACTCGCGGTCTTATGCAAACATACATGAATGTGAAATATCAAATAGTATATGTAATAGAAAACATGCAGGTACAACACTTCACAGAACAAAAATAACTGTAGTCACACAACTAGCACCAGAAATAATTAGAAAGCCCATGATGTTATTACTACAGTGACATTATTATAATATATAGGAGGGGAATTATCATGACCGAAACGTTTGTGCCCAAAATAAACACAAAAATAACTCGACGTCATAAAAACAAATTAAAAAATAACAAGACGTTAACAAGCACTATGATATCTACGAGTAAGTAAGTGTAAAATGAGATTGAAATGTAATCTGGGGGCCTAGTCCGCTATGTTGTCGTTGATAAACCTCCAGCTCCAGCCCGTTGCTATATGCGCGGTGGTTGTTAGCGCGTCAATGGGATGTACTGATGCCTAATTTTCCGAACCTTTTCAAATAATGGAATTTTGTTGTTATTTTTCAGAAGAATAAAAAATTGAAAAAATTATGTAATGTAAATGTTGATTACAGAGGTAATTCAGTGTAATAATTGTTTTTATATCAAAGCATAGTGACTTTTGGATTAGGAAAAATATGGAATAAATATTGAAAAGCTATGAAAACTATGGGATTTTATTTTCGAACAAATTTTTTCAATAACCCCATCTCTAAATTAGGATATAAGAGAAAACGGGAGCTTCGGCAACAATTCAATTTTACCAGACTAGGCCTCCAAATTGATATTTAAAAATGAAAATAGTTTCGATTTCGCAAATACTGTGAACTACACCTTTCTTAATGTACGGTGAATCCATGAACTTGACAATAAGTGGACGCTGCGTATAGCTTATAGAGGTCTAATATCTAGTGCAAATAGGTCTTTGTCGCCTTCTAGTCGTGCTTACATGTATTGGTATGAACCACATAATATTGCTCTAGCTATGGCTTGCGTGGACGTCACTAAAGCTTTACCGCGGGGTGCCCAAGTCGAATATTCTATACGCCAAGCCACGCTACAGTATTACATACAGTTGGAACTACTCTAATATACAACACTCAGCGAAATGTTCATAAGTCCTAACAAGAATGTGTGTTGGTTTGATGACTTTCGATAGAGCCTAAAGGCTCATTTACACATTGCTAGTTTCTTGCCAGCATACAATTTAATTGAAGTAATATTAGTAAGTGATTTGTATGGTTGACGTTTTGTTCACGCCGTACAAGTTATAGCTACAAGGATATAACTTGTACGCTGTAGAACTCGCGCGAACGCGACGCATGATGTTTTGATAGTTTATTTTTCTTACTTTTTGATACTTTTTAATTACTTCATCAGTTGTGTAATGTTACCGTAAAAAGATAGCAGCATAGGAAAGTGCTGTTCCGTGCTGATAGATGTGTCCCAACCCTAAGTGAGTATGCTAAAAAGTTAAATTAATGCCAATGATTTCAAATGCTCCCTGTATTGCTTCAATTGAAAGCTATGCAGCAGACAAGAAACTTGCTAATCAAGTTGGCACCATGAAAGGCGGCGAAGTGCGTTTATCAATTCAATAATTTTTTGAACATTTTTCACTAGAAAAACTGGTTGCACCCGCCTGTGCATTTATATCATGCTTGGGCTTTACAAACCTGCAACACATACTCTTGTCATGACACAGTGTTATTTGAAGGCTATTATCAATAAACCTATCTTGCTCCTGCTCTAAAAAGCCCGCTTCACCCGTCACTTCTTCCCGAGATAGGAATTTTCGAAATCGCACTACCTTACAAAACCTAAGCATATTGAAAAATAATTTAGATGTAACAAAATTTATAAATCATGTATCTAACTACGACCTGCCTAATTTCCTATCTACCTTATGTATGCTATTCCTTCCGGAAGGGAACATCTATCTCTTAACAATCTTACACGTGATTTTCGACCCCGAGGCCATGAAAATTAGGTAAACCGTTGAATGAGATCATGTGCGAGAAAAACGGGGGGGTCACATTTTCATCACCGCTTCCTCTGCTCCCCCTTCCGTTCCCGCTCCCCCAATTTCTCAGACAAGTTCTCGACCCCAGTTTAGCTACATACATAAATTCGCTTCAGTTGCCATCGATATATGTAATGAATACATCCATCACATCGAACGTCCGTGAAATGTTTATTGGAATTGAAGTAAAATACTCTATTGGAATTTGTTATAATTTTATTGATAACTATGAATTACACAAAGGAAACTGAAGTCCATTTGTAGGCACAGACTTACTTTTCAGACGACAAGTCATTATCGCGCTGCAGTAATCGGTACTACCGTTGTCACAACTCGTTGAGCTTGAAGAAGTGAGATTGGCTTCAAACATCAAATTGTACATTAATTTTTTATATTATTTGTAGTGACTACACTTTACAAATATAACATTAGTGTTACCTAATTCATTTTCCAATTCAGTTGTTGGAAAAAAAAATATTAGGTTGGAGATCTTAGGATCTCACGAATCATCTTGCAAGGTTGATTCAAGGTAAATCCGCTGCCTCCTGCGGACCACACAAGGCGACGCCACTCCGTCACACTTGTAAAGGAGTCAGTCTTCTAACATTTCACTTTAAAAATGGGAGCCTGTTGACAACATGCTATAAGCTCAAGCTATCACGTGGTAACCGTAAAATAAAAATATAATTTTCTAATACAAACGAAAGTAAAAAAGACATAAATATCGCCGCTTCCATGCGACCGAGGCAGTTACTAGGTTTTAAAGAGGCCACCCCCACTTCTTCGTTCACTCGAACGAACTCCGTGCCAACTCGTAGCGAAGACTACACTGTCACTGACCAATTCCACGCACTACTACAACATATTATAAACCCATAACTTACAATTTATAATCAAACGAAAACAGTCTTATAATACTATAAAAAGTAAAAATAGGCGCTATTCAAAATGTCGCGAATTAGTCAGTAACATTATAAGTAATGTCAAATGTTTATGTGTGGACTACTGGACGCAAGCGTGAAATATATAGGGAACTACGAGTAAAACTAACAACAGTGTAACATTAATTCGTAATTCTATGTCTCCTGTGGAGCTCCTTGCGAAAGGTGATTGCAATCTGGCCTAAAAATAAACTAAAATAGTACCTATACATAGGTAATAGATACATACTTCTATATGTATGTCAACACAAACTTTAATACATTGTTATTTTTAACCCCCGTCGACTAAGACGGGTGTTTGAGGTGTCTGTGTCATCCGTGGCATCGTATCTCTTAAACGAATAGACCAATCCGATGCAGGTTATTTTTTCAATCGACAGCTTTGTCTGTCGGGGTGGTTCTTTGATAAAAATTGATTCAGCCGTTTAAAAGTTATTGGGGGTGAAAGTTTGAAAGTTGGGAGCTTTTTAATTTGCCTGGCAAATAAACTTGTTAGATTATATATAGAAATATAAATATCTGGGACCGCGCGTCCACTTAATTTTTTATCACCACGATCTTTTCATTTAGTTTTGGCCTATAAAAATGTCAACTCGGCGCGGTACCCTCGCGTTTCAAGCAACGCCTAAAACAATATGGAAAATTGATACATAAGTAACGCATTGGAACCACTTTCAAAGGCAGCTCCACAGATGGTTATCTGATACACCAATACTCATTTAGCAATTCTGTAGGATTTATAATACCATTTTTTTCTATAAATAAACATATAAAAATATACATTTAAATTATGTTCCATTAAATATTATTCAACACAGATTCAACTATAAATGAACAGTATTTAAATAAATTAACGCGTGTATTCATTAGTGGACAAATCTAGCACAATGTATCGCATCGTCTCATTCACAGTTGGGACAAAAGGGAAAGCGTCATTTGACGTCTTACCCTTCGCCATTTTGGTGAGCGAGAGAACATGACACGCGACAATTTACTACTAGTGAATACGCGCCTTTACGCATATCGTCAATTGTTTTAAAAAATGAGCAGAATTGCAAGTATTCATTTTAGTCACAATAATTGTAAATTTAATATAACGCCGCTCCAGGTTGTCAGTGAGCGGTTGAGATTCTATTCACATTGAACAATCAAGAAATATTTTTATTATTAAAATCACATATAAAATGCTCGTCCTATCCGAAATGCTCGATCTCGTGAAATACTAAACCGTCCAAAACATAATCCTTCATCAGACTAGCTAAACATAAATACTCTTAAGTTTGTACCCTTATAAGAAGTTCAATAAAACCTAGCACATAAAATAATCAAAAACGTTCTTATAAATAACAGGTAAAGAAAACTGCCGTATAGAAATAGCTGAAAACTAGAACGTTACGAGAACGGGCCAGACTTGTATGAACACGTAGGCTTCCAGATATAGATAGCTACTCGAAACGAAATAGCACCGAGTAAACACCGAAGTGGGGAGTGATGAAGCGTGAGTGTTACCGGTGTCGGCGTGGTTGTGCAGTTACTGTATGACGCAGCATTTGCACTTGGGCTTTTTCTTGATGGTGACGTGCTCGGGCTGCTGCGGCTCCTGCGGCGGGGAGCGCTGCACCTCGACCTGCCCGGGGCGCAGCTCCGCGGCGCCGCCGTTCTTGGTGCCGTTCATGGCTTTCGGGGTGCTCTGCTGCATGGGACTCGCCACTTTCGTCTGCGGTGAGGGCGGACCTGCTGCCTGCAAGTATAAAACAAATATTCATATTAGCGCGCTAGAAAGAAAAAGCAGGGGTCATGTCGTATAAACCACTAAAAAGTAATACAGAGAACCGAGAAGTTTGGCGCATAGTCCACCGACAAGAGCCACTAAGCTCTTAAATAAGAAGAAGAAGCGCGCTAGCACAGGTATGAAACTTCATATAAGCGGAGTATCATTCATGCCTACACTACTACAAACGAAACTATACTCGTACGTCCGTGCACACGTCAATGCGTGTGTGTTCGCCCGTTCTCGCCTTATCGCGGGGATGGGGAACTGGGACGCATATTGCGCGAGACCTCATGAGATTCCATTCTGTATGAAATATTCTTATTAATTTCTGTGGCGCTAGTTTCTTGACACTTGGCACTTCACATGGTTGCCGAAAGTAACAACATTCTTGCTATTATACAGCAAGGCAAGTGGAAGCTTCTTTTGAGCTGCTCTTAGCTTCGTAAGGCACGCAAATCTATTGGTCCTGGGTGTCATCGCTAGATCAGTAGCTACTTGATCAGTACGCAAAAATATTCACGTTAACATTTTAGGCGTGGTTATTTTCTTTCGGTTCCTCGCTGACAAGTACACGCGAAGGAGTCATGACTTGGTCACAGCCGTACATTTGCAATAGTAGATTATACATACACCAAGGGTGACGACAGAAGGCTTAGATTTCAGGAATTTGTTTTAAGTTTTTCAGATCTGTAAGCATATGATATTGTGGAGATTATGGGCAAATCCTCCGTTTATTGGAACAGGACTGTAGTGCAACGGTGAACCCATATAGACTGGTAAAAATGTGCAATAATAATCATCATATCCGCCACAGGAAGGACACTGCTGACAATAGGCCTCCCCCAAGTATTTTCAAAACGACCGATTGGGAGCGGCATCCAGCGTTTTGCTGCAACCTCGCAAAGGTTATCCGGCCAGGTGGCTCCCCATGGATTTCCAAAACGACCAATTGTAATCGGCATCCAGCGTTTTCCTGCAACCTTGCTAAAGTCGTCCGACCAGGTGGGTGTCCTTCGCTGCGCTTAATACTCACGTTAACATTATTCGCATGGGTCTTTTCCTCCGCTTCCTCGCTGACGGGCAGCTGGGGGGTCGCGACGGGGGGAGTCGGTGTGATGGGCTTGCCGCCCTTGATCAGCGAGACAATCTCGTCGGCCTCGCGGCTGAGGTCGCCGTCGGGCCGGAAAGGGTTATCCCATCCGCTCTCCGTGCTGCAACAGATAAAAATTACATCTTAGCTTGGGTGATTATTCATATGCACAATTTCTTTAGTAAAGAAAAAGCCGCAAGCGCACCCCAACTTTGAAATAGCACACGTAAAAATGCAACCGGGAACCTAACTCGATAGGGACAAATCACATTGATTAAGCTAGCCCCAAAGTAAGTTTAAAGCATCGTTCACACCAAACATATTGTCCACCTCAATGTCAGTATTGTCGGTTCAGGGGGAAAGAAAAGTTAAATATACATACATATATGGAAAAGCGATAAACTGCGTAACGCGCGCTCACAGTCGGCGGCGGACTATAAGTTTAGTGTGAACGATGCCTAAACTTATGCATGGGGTACTAACTGAATGATGCTATATTTTATAATAAATACATGTCAGTTGGTCGGAGTGGATGTGAACAGATAGAGAAATACCAAGAAGACCTAGGACAATTTGCAAAGGCCATTTTCCAACTTGCCCTAGCTGGGGATCGAACCAAGAGCCTTCGATGTACCACTAGCTCCTATTCTCGCGCAGATAAGAACCGAGGAAATAGGGTTAAAGCTTGAGGAATAGCGTCATTCAGCGATCCGGTTAGAATCCCGTCAATAACATTTGTATAACTTGACTCCGATAACGTATGGGATAATTTTACTCCAGAATTAGGCCAACGAAGGCGCAGGCAAAAGCTAGCATCTATCTATGAAATCGACAAACTGCATGACGTGTGTTTGACGTGCACTGCACGCTTTAGGTTGACCTTGAATGGCTGCATGATCTGAATCAAAAACCTAAATTTATCAATGGATATTACAAAAGGAATTCCCTTAGAGCTAATCTCATACACTAATGTAGCGATTGTATGTGCTAGGGGGAAAAATCTGTGTCAATTGTACCGTTCATGGTAGACGGTTAATCAGATACCTGTGCCACCGCGCGCATCGCGCACTACGTGAGGTGACACAGGTATCTTAACTTTCTTCTGTACAAGTTACTATACTATACTTATACATAACATAACCCACCCAAAACCCACGGAAATCTAGGACGGCTGATTAATAATTAACAATTTTAATTAAAAAAACACGACTGCTCTTATATTTTCAATTAGAAATTTTAATAGACTATGTTAGTCCAAATGATGATTCGTATTTCGAATGATGGATGATTCTAATGATACCTAATCCAAATCTGTTCCCGCATTTCGAAGTTCTGGCAAAATAAAGAAACTCAAATACCACACGAACCCTGAATACATTACACTCATTTTTTGGGGCAGTCGTGTAAAACTGAACTTTAAGAACTACACTTAAAACTATAGCAAGAATAAAATGGGCTTAGTTTGAATTAATTGTCACTGAATCATCTGAACTTTACCTCTATGTGGCACAATGTTGGCAGAGAAGTTAAAAGATTTTTATGGGCTCGTAAAAACTACATCAAGACATCTTGCGTCACCTTGTTGGTACTCTGCTTTCATTGTTGATTAAAGGAATGGACATGACAGATAAGAGACAAAAGTAGTCACTTCGTTTTACAGATAATAAATAAATAGATAATCACACGTATTGAGCTAGCTTCAAAGTTTTAAACTGAAGTTATAGGATACTAAATCAACAATACCTATTTTATTTTATTATAAATATATATTAAGCCGTCGGGTTTTCGGCAGAGTAGAATAGGACGACTCCAAGTCTTCCCGTGGATGTCGTAAAAGGCGACTTATGACACACAAGCTATACAAAGCTTATAAACGTCAATGAGACCTTTCCTCCCTGCGTCGCACCCTGGAAGCTAGACACGGTAACGCAGTGTCTAGGCTGACCAATCCTATCACCATAATGGCAAATAACCCCCCAACATCGTCCCACAACACCCGAAGACTTCTAACAGATCCAGCGCTGAACACAGTTACTATCAACATCGAGGGTTTTTCTACAGAGAAAGCAGATCTCCTCGCAAACCTGTGTCGGCAAACAAAATGCCTTGTTTTTGCGTGCAGGAAACTCACAGGAATCATAACAACCTGCGCCCTGAAATACCTGGCATGACTCTAACTGCAGAAATTCCACACCGTCAGTATGGGAGTGCAGTGTTTGTCAGACCGGACGTCCTAGTGAAGTCCACATCAACGAGAGTAACACTTAACAAAACAGAAATAATTAGTATAGACCTTGGATTCTGCTCTGTTACTTCCATCTACAGTCCACCAGAAAGTATTTTCGACTTTGCGAACACGACTGAATTCGATAAACATCCCACAAAAATCATTTTGGGTGACTTCAATAGGCATAATACCATCTGGGGATACCCCACAACAAATGATAGCAGTGATGCAGTCGAGAGTTGGGCTGAACTTCATGACCTAACGCTTATACACTCGTTCTAAAACTCCTGCACCTTTCAATAGCCGTATATGGAACCAAAGCTACAACCCAAATTTGGTTTTTGTTATATTTGCCAAAATATTGTCAAAACAGTCTGCCCACCAATTCCAAGAACACAAGACAGACCAATCCAATGTTCAGTCCATGCTGTTTTAAGACCAGTGACCGTATCATTCAGACGTCGTTTTAACTTTTCCAAGGCTGACTGGGACAAGTATAAAGCAAAAATGGACGAGGACCTACTCGCTGTACGCCTCATCTCCTGAGAACTATGACCAATTTGTCGAAATCATAAAGAAAGTATAAGAAGCGTGGAGTGTAGGCCAAATCCTCTGATTGCTCTGGCTAATATATGGCTCTGGTAGTACAGAGGGTCGTGCTCCTGCAGTGGAGACTAAAAAAGACCTGATGATGATGACATAAACATATTGGTTAACACCCAAGACCAAGACTTAGGTCAATTTGAAAAAGGCCATTTTCCAACTTGCCCTGGCTCGAGATCGAATCCAAAACCCTCGAAGTGGCTAGTAACCAATACGCCACAGAGATCGGACGAAGGGGAACTTCAATGTGTTTAGATGTAACCTCTAACTGAAACAAGTGCAACGCGACCGAGGACAGTCTAGTACAATGCGGTCCCCCGAGGCCTTACAAGACTATTAAGCGCGGTGAGCGGAGTACTGGTAGTATACTTTTTTTGATATCATATACTACTTGTTGAGGAGCTCGATGGGAGTACGCATTGCTAGAGCTATCGCAAGTTTAGCAACCCCGGGCGTGGTCAGCACTTGGATGGATACTACAACTGGCACAAAAATATCTCCGAAATACTCGTACTTAAAACAGCTCCACCGTGATTCGGTAATTACGCCCGGCGGCCATTTGTCGAACCACACGCAGCGTATGAACGTCGTTCATAGAATTTCTACGCGCGTAACTTGCGCGCGGTGTGAACGGTGGGAAGAAATTCTATGAAACCCAATATAGGCATGTAACGCGACGCTGGTTCGGCACTTAGCGCGTAGGTAGAAAGAGAATAAAAATAAAAATAATAATAAAAGTAGTAAAAGAGATGTAGAGTGACAAACGCCCAGTAAATCTCAAACCGCAGATCGCTGCCGCTCACCGCGCGAGGCACCTGTATCCCACTCCCTACGTAACAATACAAAGTCAACATATCCAGTGTCTTATCATAATAAAAGTCAATCACTTTGCCTTTGTAAGTTCGAGTACCGATTGCGGAGATTCGATGATTTGCAGAGGACTTGTTGGTCTATGAGCAGCACAATCTATAAATATATCCTTTAATATTTTGAAATTTTAATATATATTTAACTTAAAAATGATTACATTTTGTGATAAAAGAATAGATAAATATTTATGTAACTATAAAACTAAACTAAAATCTTAATTAAAAAATAAAACTTACTTATATAATTTATCTATATCAGTCTTATTATAAAACGCAGACTAACTGTAGGACTTGGTTGGTTGTACAATCAATGACCGAAATAAACTTTATTATTATATATTATTCCAAATATATTTCCAAGGTATTTTTTGCGGTGTGCGACGTTCATGTCATGCTTAAACACGTACAATAAATTAATAAAAATAATTTGTCTTTTATAAAAAGATAGAAAATTTTAAAGTTCTCCGAAATTCTCAAATAAATATGGGGACGAAAACGCTGATGTCGTCTCCATGGTGCATGTACAATACAGCGCAATGCGTATGTGAAGATAGAAAATATAGATTCGGGTGTTCAATCAAAAATTCCCACGGTCGAAGACTGCAATCTCTGAAATCCTAGATAACCCTTCAAAGTATTTTATGAACTACTGTTTACAGTTTATAATGAGAACGTTAAGCTTTACTACGCACATTAGCCAAAAGTGGCCGTTTTTTTAGTAGCCGATTTGATAGTAGCAAAATTTTAAATAATGTCTTCGTTTTCTTTAAAATGATTTATTTTAAATGGGGGCAGCACTGGACCCCGGAAAATTCAGGTACGGCCTTAAGTACGCCTTTACATGATTGCAGTAAACAAATAACCTACGCAAAAAAAAACACATAAACTCTTAATTGGTGTGAAGGGTTCAAACTACATACATTAATAGAACTATTAATGAAAAACATACAAAAAGCAGACTTCAATTGTTGATGTTGTAAACACCATTTAAAAATCACTAGAAACAAAATACGCAACAATTATGTTCACTTAAATAACAAACTCTCAAGGAGTTCACACACGGCAGCTATAATGTATATTAATGTACATTCCGGGATGTATATCTTTAAATTATCTTAACGTCGTCGTGTGGTTCCCAGCAGAGTAGAATAGGACCACTCTGTCTTACCGTGGATGTCGTAGAAGGCGACTTAGGAAATACAAGCTAAACAAAGCTTATAAACATCAATGAGACCTCTCCAAAACGTCTGGCCAGCGTGGAGAGTGTAGGCCAAATCCTCTGGGTACTCTGGCCAAGTATGGCTCTGGTGGTACAGAGAGGGTCGTGCTCCTGCAGTGGAGACTAAAAAAGACCTGAAGATGATGAAATAACAAAGTTCCTTTTTCAGTGATTTTGGTTAAAAAAAGCTACTCAACTGATTTTAATAAAATTTTACCGTTTCTACGGGACATTACGGAGCCCCAATTGGGTGGCTGGACTGGGTCAAAAATAAATTATTTAATACAGTTCAGAAAATAAAATGTCACAAAATAGTGTCACTTGTCATTGATCATATCCATTTTCAACATGATTTTAGATTTATTATTGCAGAAAAACGGATATTAAGGGCGCTATTTGACTCCAATAAACTATGACGTCACAGTCCGATATTTCATACAAATCCCATATAATCAAATGAAACATGACCAATTGAATATTCTTCTGTGTGTAAACCGACAGATTTCACACGAGCATTGACAAGTATTGAAAATCAAGGTGAAATTGTAGACGCATTGAAGTGTAGCCGTCACTGCCATTTCATTATGTATGTACTTACATTGATTCATAAGAATCGCAAAGATGCGTATATCACGCAATCTACAGCTAAGATGACATCCGTTTTACTACCTTTCGTATTTGCCACCATTCTATGGCAATGCTGCCAGCCTTTTGGAAATGATAATTCGGGACAATTATTTATTTACGATGTAGATTCTGTCTGAAGATGGTTTATTATATATTTTAAAAGTTCATATATTCTAAATGATTTATTTATATGTAACAGTCAAAAATTATAACCGGTCAAAACCACTTTTGACTGCAAAAATCAGGCAAAAATAGTTTTGACCGATGTCCTTAATTAAAAACAGTTTTCATTGATTTTCTCAGTCGAAAGTGGTTACCCTTAATAATGGTAAAATAGTTAAAAAAATTATTAATTAAAATCATTCATACATTCTGGATGGCGATTATTAGTTACCATACCACTGGTATGACTCTCCATTGATTCAGAGTAACATATATACCTACTACTACTACAAACGAAACAATTTATCTGTACACACGTCGATGTGTGAGTTTTATACTTAGGGTCGCACCGCAGAATTAATTTAATACTTACCTACTAACGAGTTCGACATATTTACGATTATATTATTCCATACCAGAAGATTTGCGAACACGATGACGTAAAAAATATTCTGTTTTATATGTATCAAATGTTACAGAAAAGTCGGAAACAGCTACATAATATCACTTCACAAATATTTTTCATTATGTCCATTGTCCATTTCACCATTAGTTCACTTTACTGATTATTATTGAGTCATTTATAATGTAACGCACTAATTCACTATTGTAATATAGTAATTTGCATATTCGGCGCAAAACTATACGGTAATTAGATGAATAAATTCAATAAAAATAAACAAATGTTTATCACATTTTCACGCACAGCATGTCAAGTTGTCATTGTCAACAATGGCATTTACACTATAACCCGCGGAAATCTATTTGGCATCTGCGTGTATGTGATTACCTGTGAGCGAGGAGCCAATGTAACATTACCGGATTGCTAATACCCCTCTCGCTCTTGTGTATCTCCCGCCAATGCGAGAGAGCGAGAAGGGTATATATATCAAGATGGTTGCTGGGTAATAACGTGAAATTATATTGTTGCTTTGCTTACCCGTTTTCATCATTTGGAAATGTATGAAATATACGTTCTTTAGAGTATTGGGTGGATAAACAATACATATTTACGATTATATTATTCCATACCAGAAGATTTGCGAACACGATGACGTAAAAAATATTCTGTTTTATATGTATCAAATGTTACAGAAAAGTCGGAAACAGCTACATAATATCACTTCACAAATATTTTTCATTATGTCCATTGTCCATTTCACCATTAGTTCACTTTACTGATTATTATTGAGTCATTTATAATGTAACGCACTAATTCACTATTGTAATATAGTAATTTGCATATTCGGCGCAAAACTATACGGTAATTAGATGAATAAATTCAATAAAAATAAACAAATGTTTATCACATTTTCACGCACAGCATGTCAAGTTGTCATTGTCAACAATGGCATTTACACTATAACCCGCGGAAATCTATTTGGCATCTGCGTGTATGTGATTACCTGTGAGCGAGGAGCCAATGTAACATTACCGGATTGCTAATACCCCTCTCGCTCTTGTGTATCTCCCGCCAATGCGAGAGAGCGAGAAGGGTATATATATCAAGATGGTTGCTGGGTAATAACGTGAAATTATATTGTTGCTTTGCTTACCCGTTTTCATCATTTGGAAATGTATGAAATATACGTTCTTTAGAGTATTGGGTGGATAAACAATTATTATACGCGCACCTTCTCACCATGATGGTTACTATTGGTTGACAGTTCTCAAGACAACACACGTCGCGTATTGCGTGCGGCTAGTAATTAAACCCTGGTTTGGAGCTGTCAAAGCTCACAAAGTGCGGGGGAGAGGAGCGGGGACGCCAATTTGCGGGAGACGCTGTGAGATACCATTCTGTTTGACTCTTATGTATTCTGTGACCATACCACATTTAATTGAACCTTATGCCTTTGACAAAGTTTATAACCAATGAAAAAATTATACCTACGATGCCCGTTTAAGGGTACTAAGGACTTTGGTCAAAACCACTTTTGCCTAATTTTTGCAGTCAAAAGTAGTTCTGACCAGTTATAAGTGTTGACTGTAACATTTATATTTATAAATATTAAAACAACAATGCATGTTCAAAATATCTAAATCCTAAAAATTTCTTTAATTCTCTTTGGAATTGATCAAACAAGTCACATATGTATAGCCTTTATAAATGCCTATTAGGATCTCGTACATTATAAGAGATCAAATATAGCCAAAACAATAATACCAACTAGTGGCAATTGTACCTCAAATGCTTTAGGCGTCAAGTCTTAACCACGCTTGAATTGCGATTCTAGAAATACAGTAAATATTTGGGAAATTCTATTTCAATACGACTATCAACACGAAGCGGCTTCCATTTTACTATATTCCCAGTTACGAGAATATAAATTCATGAAGCAAATCTTAATATATTGCTACAAATAGTCAAGTTTAGCAACAGTACAATGTGGCATTTCGAATTGAGGATTTGCTAAAGCGATAGAGCGTTGTATTTTAGGTGTTGAAATTTACTGATAGGTTAATAATTAAATTTTTAACAAAAAAAACAACCGACTTCAATTTTTTTAAGAGTTTCTTCCATATCTCCAAAGTTTTTTATCATATCTTCACCAAATTAAAATGGGATCAACTTGGTAGTAAAGGCTTTCAAATAAAAAAATAATTATCAAGATCGGTTCACAATTTGCGAAGATATCGCGTAACAAACATAAAAAATAAAATAAAAACATACAATCCAATTGATAACCTCCTCCTTTTTTGAAGTCGGTTAAAAAAATTACTCTGCGTTCCATTACAAAAGTCACGGATGTATGCAAGGAAGCAGCTTCTAAAGTGGGTACCGGTGGCGTAGACCGAATGCATCCAGAAAGATAAGCGCACATAGCCACAGATAGGGTTTCAACCAGTGTAGGCCAAATCCTCAGACTGCTCTGGCCAAGTATGGCTCTGGTAGTACAGAAAGGGTCGTGCTCCTGAAGTGGAGACTACGAAAGACCTGATGATGATGATGGACCTAAAGGCAACGTCTCTACCAAAGCATGGTGGAGCTCCAATGAGTTTAAATAAAGTGCCGATACCAGATGTCCAGCCTTGCCTTGCCTTGCAACCATGTATCAATACTACGATACACACTTGTGATGTGACGTAAAATGCATTATTTGAGATCGAACGAGTTTTCCCAAGAGTGTAGGCTAAATTAGAAAATCCAGACGTTACTATGTTAGAAGGTCAAGTGTAAAGTATTCGAAGGTAAAGGTCAGGAAGCGATTTCATGTTGAGCTGATAAGCTGACCTTCACGCCAGTTTTATTTTTTACTGTTTTTTTATTTACAGCTAAGCTTTTCACGCGGCTGCGCCCATGATATTCTTTTTAAGAATCTTAGCGCGTTTTGGTTGCATCCTTATTCCTTAGCTGTTTTGCTTCGGAGCCCAGCTTCGGTTCGAAGTATATATATTTTTAATGTAAGTTCTTCAATAATTGGTCCACTCTACTGGCAAGAGGAGTTCGATAGGTCTCATTATGTTTATAAGCTGTGTTTAACTTGTGTTTCCTAAGTCGCCGATGGCCGATGGGGCACAAAAGGTTCTCACGACCATGTACTGAGAAACGAAACGTAGGACACCTACCCGCAAGGTAGTAAGACGACCTGACCAAGGCGCTGGAAAGCGCTGGATGCAGGCCGCTCTAGATAGGTCATTTTGGAAATCCTTGGGAGAGGCCTATGTCCAGCAGTGGTCGTTATGCGGCTGAAATGATGATGAGCAGATTGTACGGCTGTATAAATACGGCTAGCATCGCCTATATTGACAAGATTCCTGGACTACTAAAGTAAACTATGCTAACTTGTAAATAGTGAATTATTAAAAGTACATCTTTAAGCGCCTATCGCAATTAAAATAATTTCTGTGTTTCCTAAATGTTGACTGATAGAGAATGCATTAGAGTTAAGTTCACCTTTTGTACTAAGTATTTGGTCAATAGAGATTTTAATAAATAATAAATAAAGTGGCGTTCGGTTGTTATTGCAGTGAGTTTTTACTGTAAGAAGCTTACCTGATCTGCCTATTGTACATGGCGTGGTCCGTCATGTCTGCTTTAGCAGCAGCCGAGAGTAGGGCTGCGTAGTACTCGTGGGGTTCCAACTGAGGCGCCGCTGGCGGAGGAGACAGGCACTGCGGCCGCGCCCCTTGGTAAAACGACACCCGGACTTTGGAACGCTCCGAACTGGAAATAACAGTAAATTCTCCATTTAGGAAATATTCCTGATTACACGTACTTAGTTCTTAGGAATAACAGACAACAAATTACGTAATCGAGGTCTGTGTCATGCTTCGAGAGTTTATTATTCAATTTTAAAGTGGTATTATTAGCTCGCGTCGTTATATTATCGGTCTGGTTTCAGCATATTTTCTATTTTACAATAAATATAAATGCCGCTTAGGCTTTAATATGAGTAGGTATGTTATACTATGTAGTTTTTCGTATAATTTAATTTATTTTTTACATGAATTTTTCGGCATCCAGTGCTGCCCCCATTTGAAATAAATTATTCAAAAAGAAACTGAAAGGAAAATAAAAGGGATTAAAATAAATCTTAATCATAAAGGTAAAGTGAGAACGTTAAGCTTTTCTTAGCATTTTTGCCAAAAGTAGGCGTTTTCTGCAAAAATGCTAAGAAAAGCTTAACGTTCTCACTTTAAACTGTAAACAGTAGTTCATAAAATAGCTCGAAGGGTTATCTAGGGCTAACATATTTCAAATGGGGGCAGCACTGGACCCCGAAAAATTCATGTATCCCATTAATCAAATACTGGAATACCATGCTACCGGGAAAAGCTTAAATCATTGCTGCGTTGGGACGAATACCTGTGTTTTTTTCGTAATTTAGATGGTTTCACCTGGATGTATGGCTCCATGATAATGCAAATAGAAATGGCAGGCCATGTATTATAATATTTATATAATAATAATATATAATCATATTTTTGACAGCCCCTTCTATATCATACAGAGTGTGGAGAGTGGAGCAAGTACTGTTCCTGATTATGAAGGACTTTCTATAAAATTATTCAAAATCGAATAAAAAAATCGTCTCCCATACGAATTCCATACGGCTGAGCGCCGATTTGTTTTAATAAGGATTTTTTTTGTTTTGTTTGTTTTTATGACAAGGAGTTCAGTATCATGGACTGAACTTGATCTAAAAAAATATTTAGTGGTTAAATAGTGTGACCCTGTGACCGCCCTTTGCCCCAGCGCCCCCGGCCCAACTGGCCTTAGGGAAAATCCACTACATATACTGATCGCCAGTGTGACACTGAACACACTACCAATAGAATCTAAACCTTGTGACGTCACACCACACTAATTAAGGAAAATAAAGAAAGCTTTGCAGAGTCAAAAGTCATGATATTACAAATATTTCTGAGAATACATTTATGATGCTTCCACGTAATCAAACGGTAATATTATCGCTGTTACGTCAAGCCTTTTTAACTAGGTTTTATAATGTTATGTGGTTACGTAAAATGAGTGATACTATTGCTGATATATCCTTTGTTGCAAGTATTTTCGCAAAGCTGAATGTTACGGAAATAATATCTGATAGCGGAAATCATGTGTCGTGCAGTCGAAGTCGGAGCTTCGAAGAGAGCATCCGAGATACATAAAACGACGGATTATGATCATTCGCAGAGCAACATTCGTAAATAAATGTATTGTGTGTAAATAGTTCAATAAAATCGATCTACTGAGCTGAGATAAGCTATGACAGACACACGAGTAATCCTATAAGAATTACGTTTTGTCACTCGTAAACGGAACCCTAAAAAAAGTGAAAAGATAATTACTGGCATATCGTCACATTGTGACTTGTGATGTCAAACGAATTAACAGGCTCTATCGGAACCGAAAACCAAAAAAGCTGGCATACTTGTGTAAAGCTTCACATAAAAACGAGCAAAAATCGGGCGTGCTTCGTCGTTAACGAAAAGCGTTTTCGCGAACAGCCTGGCTATACCTATTTTGACAATACGGTACTTGACTATTTTTTACAGTAGGTCTTACATTAATCATTATTGTCCGATTAGAGGAAACAAATTACCATTTTTTTTGGACCTACAAAACTGCAAAACTTTTAAAATAAATCTGACAGTGGACAGTAGGCGTAAAGTTCTCTTTCAAGTTCATATTTTGAGTGTGAAAACCAATTATAACACTAGATACATGTGCAGTTTCTTTAAAGTTACAAATTTTTACCGAAATCTGACATTTCCTTTCAAAATAAAACGTAGACTACGTTTGTATGGAAAAGTCGTAAGGGTAAGGGGATTCTTAAGTCAAATAGGCACTACAGAAAATAATTATTTGATGCGCTAAATTTAATGCGAGTCTAGAAGCATACAGTTTAGGAGGCATGAGTTGAGGCCACAAACTGTGTGATAATGATAATCTCAAAGAGCGTTCCTGGCTGGCCGCATCCTCAGCTGTACTGCTTCAGAACCCATGGTGCGCATTCCGACTTTTACTTCTCCAAAGATGATATGTATGTTGATAAATCATACAACCAGACTGTATAGGTATAAAGTAGGTACATTTTTGGGCCTCGTGTCAGCCGGCCCAAATGTGTTCACAGCAGTATATTCTTTCCACATGTTCATCTCTGGTATAAACATTTAATACACTGAAAGCTAATTTCAAATGAAAATTAACGAGCGCGCAAATAATGGCTGTAGCAGAACGCAAGCGAGACAAATGAGTGAACAAACAGTTTTGTTATGTAGGTACAAAGTACGAATATTTTAATGGCAATGACAGTGAACAACTTTCCACAAAAAGTTACATCGAAATACCTACTATGAATACAAAACGAAAATTCCTTTTTGCATGGGATGCATAAAATATATTTTTCCCTTTCTAAAAAGGACTTATTTTATCTTTGGCTCCCTTCCCTTATCTTTAGCGGCAAGAAGACACGTCGAGCTGTTGGTCCCAATTTCGACTAGTAAGATGCCTTTTGCAGATTTCAAAATCTAACACAAATTGGCAGATAACGCCATATAATGTTATAAGTCCTCCTTTTTACACATATTTACATGTGCAATAAAGTATAAAAATTACCTATAACAAAATAATTTATATATTATAAAATTACCTATAAATAAATAATAATATGAATGCTGCTAGCAGGCAGATATTGCCTGCCCTCTGACTACATAATCTTGAGATTTGCCTCGTATTTGAGAAAACAACGCAATATTTCAACCGGCCAAACACGTTCATGACAAAAAGAGGAAAATGTATTCGCCTTGCATAAAATCGGTATATCGAGCCAGCGATCATTGAGACATTATGCGGCGCGGGCGCAGCCACATGTATTAACTCTGAAGGTGATTCAAACGCTCCTCTTTTATTAGTACGACTATATGCATCGCCCACACGCTGTTTAGCTCTATAAAAATCTTGTTAGAAATAACACTTTGTTCATTTTAAAAGTATTTTTTCCTTATAATGGTAAAATATATATATGCTATGTTTTTATCATATATAATGTCGATAATGTTGTGCCAGTTTAAATTAATAAAAATAAGAAATACTCAAATATAGGTATAATATTATCTTAATGAGAAATATAAGGTTCGCAACTTGAGTATTTTGGTGGATAAAATATAAATTATTAGGTACTGTTACCTAATAGAATAAAACGTCACAAAATAATGCCACTTGTCATTGATCACATCCACTTTGACCGTGATTTTAGATTAATGCAAACGAACGGATATTAAGAGCGCTATTTGACTCCAAGGAACTATGACATCATAAATCGATATTACATACAAATCCCATAGAAAATGTTTGTTTTTGACGTTAAGAAAAGTATTTGATTTGACTGGTTGCAAAATAGCGTATTGCATAATTTCCAACAGTCTAGTCTAATCTAAGTTAATTAACGATAGGCCATTGGTTTCGTTTATCCCAAGCCTCTTTTGCTGCTATACTATGTCTGTCAGAAAATATAACATTTTGCAAGACGAATCCGGTTTCTTGTATTAACAAGAATTTTGATAAAATAAAGCTTTACTAGGTAAATAACAACAGTGTAATTAAAAACATAAGTAGTCTAATTGGAACCTTCAATAAAATTATTAGTAATTCTCGAGATTGAAACTTGAAAATGGGCCAAAAATGCCAACACCCACATTTCATAAAGATTAGTTAAGAGCATGTAAATGGAATGAGAAAAATCTGACATCACCATGCCCCTTTAACAGAGTGAATCAACAAGCAAAGTTAAAAAGAGTATAGAATTGAGACTTGATTAAGAAGTGACAAACCTCATAATAGTCTAAAATGGCTCAAATGAGTCTGAATACACATACAGCCATTTCTTATGTCAATGTGAAAATAATTGCTTTAACAAACTAAAGTTTCAACTAGTTAGTACTTTTTATTACAGATACAGTAACCGCATTAGACATACAGTACCTATCACAAATTTTCTTTTGGACACTTATATTAGATCCTTCTATTTATAGAAGGAAAAAGAAGAGTAGGAAAACCCAGAAGAAAATTTTTCGATCAAATAAAAGAAAAATTAAATGTGAAAACACATAAGGAGATTAAGAACATGAAAAGCACTCCACCGACAAGAGCCTAGCTCTTAAATATAAGAAGAAGATATTAGATCCTAACAATCCTGGGGTTCACTTGGATCCACAGGCTTTTTATCTGTGCATAGGATTTTCTTTCAAACCCCTTGCACGTGATGACGTGAGGGAGGCATCCTATCAATCCATTTCAAAACAAAATCTCTAGCAACTTGTTCTACATATAACAACTCTATGGGTTTGGAAACATGATTAGGCATGTTTTGAAAAACTCCAAGTACTGGCGATATTATCACTCAACTTTCCTCCGCGTAGGTAATGTCTATGTACTTATTGTAGTGAATATATATAATAATAATGTAGAATAACTCAGTAGTGTACTAATCAAACATGATTGTTTTTATCGGCATTTTAGTCATACTAAATCAAAGACAAAGAAAGTCTAAACATAGATAACAAAGAGTTTGTTTGAGTTCAAGAAAATAGCAGTTTACAAAATGGCACTTGAGTAGTGTATTAACATGTATTATACTTCTGTAAATCAAATATTTTGTGCAAACATAGAGAAATATATCATCGCACAGCTTAATTGACATAGATCCAAGGTTGGAAACATTGTGTACCGATTCACAACAGATAGATGTTGAGCAAATAGCATTGTAAAGGACCAGGGTCACTTTGCCTTGCAGATCATTTAAAGCGTACATGTAGTTAATATAAATAAAATACCTACTTTTCTAATTTTGAAAATGGTCTGTTGTGTCACTGAAAGGTTCTGTTCATTCATACCCAGGACACATGACTGAGTTTCATTCCAATAAGACTTATGTAGTAGGTACATAATATACTAATCACGACTTTATTCTTTATAGGGTGGATGGATAAGTAAGCAATTTTAATTATGCAACCTATTTCCAGTGAAAACTGAATAAAGAAACCTACAAAACTAGGTAAGTGTTAAAGAATAAGGGTGTACTGAGAATTATACTGTTAAGGTAATTTTTCAGAAGTAATGCTTAGTAAGTACGTCTGCAAAAATAACTAGACAGTTTAAATGCTTTCGCATCGCCAACAAAAATCAGAGGAACCGTCCCAAATGTAGACACCCAACCAATCATTAACTTAAAATTAAACAGTATGTTAATTTTAAATAATTGCACAATGAAAAGGAGTCATTAAATAGTCTGAGGGTGTCTAGAAGAGTTTTTACCTATAAAAAGAGACATAGATATTATTCCAAAGACGGATCAATATGAGGCAATATTAGCTGAATGGATGGCGGTTAAAGATCAAATACTTTGTCTAATTATACTCATTGCAGCAAATAGGTCTCAATTCAAGTAGCAAGTTACATAATTGATTGTTATTACAGTTTTATACCCTATTTGGGTCAGGTCTACTACATCTTATGTACAAACTGATATCAGAAGTCTAATACTAAATAGATCTACCTGGGCCAATTGAATGGCCTAGTTACTAATATTCTTTGTGGATTATGGCAATTTCAATTTATGGGAGGAATTAATGAGAAATAAGAATTTAAAAGTCAATATTACAAATATGAATAGGCTTATAAATAATTTTGAAGAACAATGTAAAATTTCATGACCAAGCTACTTAGTGGATCCACCCGAACTAAATAGCTTAGTAGCCTTTCTCTTTTTGTACTATGGCAGCACAAATAAACCATTTTATATGTATACAATGGGTATATTTATGTACAAGAAAATACTGTTTTATAACAGAATTGTATACCAACTATAAAATAGTGTATATGTCGCAGTACGATAGATAAAGCCGTTATATGGTTAAATCCAGATATAATTATATACCATAAAATAGCTATAAGGATATCTACATTACATACCAGATTCTATACATTACAGACAATAGACAGACTTTGAGATACAATACAAATATGGGATTAATTAAAAGTTTATAGCCAAAATGTAATGGTACATTATATTCGACAACATGACATCAGCAATAAGTGTGTAGGACCAATAAATATAGTGCTCATCTCAGATAGGTAGCATTTACAAGTGTTTTGAGTGAAACTATAGGATGTTTAGTCTCTTGTAAAGTAGCCCCCACCTGTAGATTTTGACAACTATATGTTGTCTTTGTCATAAAGTTGATGATTTGGCATAAATCTACTGTGCACCAGGACAAAATATATCAATACAAGTCACAATAATTATCAAGACACTGAAAATTCATTATTACTGATTAGAATGCAGGCCGTGTGTTGCCAGCGGCCGTGGCGGCGACCCAGGGCGGGTCCCCTGCTGACCACGTATTTTACACTGATAGTGACAATATAAATAGAGCTTTTACACCGTTTGCCAATTTATGTTTACTATATTAACTTGCTGAGTGATGACCTTGGTCCTCCCGAACGCGGGATGGAACTCAAAGTCGTTTTATGTTTATAAATCAGTACTCATGACGTCATAGTGACCGAATTCTTGCCACAGTAATCATAAAGGACGATTGGATATCACCAATACACCACTACACTACCAGTTTCGTATGTCAAACCTCACCACTGAGTGGAAGATCACACAATCTGATCACGAAATCTGGAAATATTCGGCGAGTCAACTCCCAATTCGCACAAGCAAAAGTATGACGTGATTGCTGTAAATAACGTACCTTTACAAGTGTTTTGTGTTTACGGCTTCCACTTTAACTGTTCACTTTACAAGTGAGCTGATTTTGAAGAATCAAAAACATTAGCACTTTTCACTAAAGGTTGGGCTCATTCGACGCTTCACAACAGTGTTTCCCACTACACATCGATCTCGGAAGTCGCGCGCGGTCCGTAGCGAATGAAGTAAGTAAAGCGAAAGCGAAATACGCAGCAGCGGCAGCGGGCGATCGCGCTCGCCTAGTGATGTCACCGGCGCCGAACTGCGCCTCGCAATAACGAGGCCAGGAACGGTAACAGTTAACGTTGGCGAATCGGTATTATGATGTTATTTTGTATTTTATAGTGTTATTTTCTGCAGTTTGTAAAAATAAGAACTATTTTAGTGATGCAAGTAGATTTATAAGTGGTACAAGCATATAGGGTATTTATTCTCTTCCCGCGATGGCCCAAGACAAAGACAATATACTTACAAAGACTATTACTAAGAATCAGAGATATTGAAGTTGGAGGTAGGTAAGTAGGGTGGATGCCCCGAATACCGGCCCCGTACCTAATACCAGCCTTCTTCACTTATTTGCTTGATATTAAAATTACCTTTCGCCCTTTCGCTATCACAAACCAATGTCATCTAAAAAATATATATATTCGGTAGAAAATTTAAAACCAAATTTGGCATCAGTGTCAGATTCAAATCGAAACTTTCACAGGACGGATATCGGCCATATTGCAATTTTTTGACAGATTTGGAGGTGGCTTAAAAAAGGTATATTTCACATTAATTTCTTCTGCTCTATATGTCACGATTTGTAAGATTATGAATTATGGTATTGTAAGGCACGAATTTCTGAGTAAATATACAAGTTTTGCCTTTTCTGCTAGTAGAAAATGATAGGGCCGCAATTAGATACACGAAATGTATGGAGTAATTAATAATATCAACCCCTGGGGCTGGTATTTGGTTTGAGTCAGTACTTAATTACGGCCATGTCTTAATAATTAGGGATGTCACAAACTTCTTCAAATGTTAAGCTTGGATCTCAGTTGACTTGATTTTAGAAGAAATTAAGTGAGTGTAGGAGACTGGCATTTTCCTAATTTATGGTTTTTTTTATGTTATAGGACGGCAAACGAACAAGTGGGTCACCTGATGGTAAGTGATCACCGCTGCCCATGAACAACTGCAACACCAAGGGTGTAACAAGAGCGTTACTGGCCTTTCAGAAAGATGAACTCGTTTTTTTGAAGGTTACAATGTCGTATCGGTTCGGAATAAACACAGTACCTATGTAAATAACGACAGGTGGTGTATCATAGATTAGCGTTTCGCTTGTTACTTAACATACTGTATTAATCTGACTGATCCCCGAATTTGCGACATGCACACTAGCGCCAGATCAGTAAAAAAATACATTAGTTGCTAAATACACGATAAATAAAAATCTATTGAATAAGAATCTAAAGTTTTCAGTCCTTAACTTCTGGGAATCATTTTGTACATAACAAATATTGTTTTTAGGGTTCCGTACAAAAAGTGAAAGAATGAAGCCCATAAAGGATCACTCGTGCGTCTGTCTTTACACAGTGAAATTTGGTATTCACATGATTTTGTCCAGTAAATTGGCTGTGCCAGAGAGACGGATAGACGGACAGACGCCCGAGTGATCCTATACGGGTTCCGTTTTTTTATTTTTTGTACGGATCCTAATAACACAATACTTGTTATCTATATCTATACTAATATTATAAAGAGGAAAGATTTGTACCTATTTTTGTATGTTTGTAATGAATAGGCTCAAAAAGTTCTGGGCCGATTTAAAAAATTCTTTCACCGTTGGAAAGCTACACTATTCCCGAGTGACATAGGCTATGTGTGTACCACGGGCGAAGCCGGGGTGGACTGCTAGTGTACCTATAAAATGATTCCCAGAAGTTAAGGACTGATCATATTCAGAGCGACATGGCTGATATTCAGTACACAAATGGGTGGCATGGCAATAGATATGTCGCAGTTGATTGGTATAATCCGCTAATTGACTAAACCTCTAGCTGTTTGGCATTACAGCTCGGTTTTGTAAAACAGTGAACCCTAATACGCGTATTGGAATGAACGACTTGTATTCATCCATGCGGCTAGAGCAATTCTATTCTATCTAACGGAGTGGCAATGTGGCGAGCGAGCGAAGCGAGCGTGCCGCGGCAGCGGCCGGTGAGTGCTATGTGTGGTGAGGTGAGGTTAAGGAAAACCTATAGGTTAGGTTAGGTTAGAACTGCGACCAACACACGTACGAGCCGAGCGAGCGTGCATCCATTTTACTAGGTTAGGGCAAACCTATAGCAATAAAAATCGTGAAATAGTTTTCTGGGAAATGAAATTCGATGTCGAAAAAATCTGTACCTATTCTAATAGACACCCAGTTATATTTCATTATGGTTACCCTACACCAAATTCTTATCATGCATGTGTCGCAGTTGGATTGTTTAACTGTTTCGTCAAACAGCGGATTACCGCTACTGTTTTACAAAACCGCTAGCCGTTTGAAAACGTGGTTAGTGGTATAAATGAACGTAACACGTTGCGCAATCTTAGACAATCCAGCCGAACGATATTCGGCTGTTTAACAAAACCGAGCTGTAATGCCAAACAACGAAAGGTTTCGCGAATTAGCGGTTTATACCATCCAACTGCGACAGATACATACATTAGAGACACAGGGTATTTTTTTTTTGACATTATTTAAAAAAAATTCTAACTATGTAATTTACGATCAATTACCCTAATAAGAAGTTTCCTTACAAATAATTTATTTCAAATGGGTGCAGCACTCCAGCACTGGACTCCGTGTATCGTCATAAGGGTAAACGCTTGAAAGTCGGGGCTTTCTCTAGCCAATATATAGATGGCGCTATCCGTAGCACGCACGTAGCGCGACGGCGCGACTCTGTGGCACGACGACGGTACAAATCGTATCGGTACTCATCACTAGATGGTGTTCTTGACTGTCGGGGTTTTATTTAATTTGCCTAGCAAATAAACGATTTCTCTCTTATCCCGTATGTCAGCCAGCATATTGTTGTACAATTTTGCGTACCTAGCTGAGAAAACAGAGGTTTTCTTATCAGTAGCACAATTAGTATCATAAATTTTTTAGGAGACGGGTATATACAACCCGGGCAGAATATCTGTGCACCTCGCTGGAATGCGGCGCCCCTCCCGCTTCCCCTGTCACCTCTCCGCGCACTCCCCGGTGCGACAGTACGGTTAGCATCTTCGTTGCCGATACACGTCCCGATAATTTTGATAACTTTTTTTCACACCGTACCCAGACCGCCGATATGACGTCACGAGGTCAGGTGCACAGATATTGTGACTGGGTTGTAGTTAAGACATCGAAATTTTCATCAAATCAAATCAAATGAAAGGCCTTGTTGTAAGAATCTCAAATATATATTTTTTATAATATTACCATAAGTATTTTTAAAGTTATAATAGGTAGGTACGTAGAAAATTTTACCACACTTATCTCCGAAACTACAACGCAGAAAATTTTGGAAAAATAATACAGTAAATAGTTCTTTACCTATAAATTTCAGAAAAACTTATTAGAACTACGGAACCCTCTTCACGCGAGTTTAGCTCGCACTTGACCAGTTTATTATAATCTCTATCCACTTTTACGAAGGAATAACAAAAAGTTTTTAAATTAATTTGATTTTCGGTTGCTCCATTCGATGAGCTGCTATTCTAAGAGAATCAGTAGTGTATATCTACATAGTACGTACTCTAATTCCCCTGGCTTCTACTATTTATATACCTAAATAACGGCAGAAAATATCTACATAATCACGAATGAAAATAAAAAAATGCTTTATATTTAATTCAGTGGAGTTAAGTGTAGAAGCCTCCATTCTTCTCTTCTCTATCATACTCCTTGCGTTTTTTTGGGGTGAATACCTATTATGCTACCACTTCACCCACTTCACCTTAAGGTGAAGTGGTAGCATAAGTGGCGCCCTCATTTGAAATAAATTGGGGCTATCTATGCCTAACAATAAGAAATATGGAATGTTTTACCATTTTACTAGTTAACAATTTATTTCATATGAGGGCGCCACTTCTGCTTAGTATTTACAAATTTATGTCAAATGGGGGCAGCACTGGACTCCGTGTATCGTCTTAATAACTTTTAAACGGCTGAACCGATTTTCATCAAACATAGCTAAGCTAAGAACCACAGCAAGGGAACTGCTTTCACGTCAAAAAAATTGGTTGTCTGTAAAGTCGGTTTACGGACGGTAGTTTGACGTGACAACGTCAAACATTCTCTCTCTCGTTCGTGCCGCGGCCTTAGCGTCAAACTTATAACGCCACTCTTTTTTGTCAGGGGTTAAAAAGGTTTTTCAAATAAACGGTGAGGAAGTGAATTAAACTTTTCATCGTTTGACGTCTGTAGACACTTCAATGAAGCCAGAAATTCTCCCCAGTTATTGTAATCTAGGGTAAGGAATGGTGGCGTATCTAGAGCCCTGCCCTAACATAGGTGAATTTAACGTAGAGGACAGTACAGACAGACCTATCTAAAGTAATGGGGCAGAGATGCCTAGGAGGGGAAAGTAGATAATAGTGCTTAGAAAAATGAAGGAACTCAAGCCTAGAAGGAGGTGGTACTGGTTATGTACATATAGACTGTAGCGTATCTTGGCTAGAGAACAATGTTGAATTTAGAGTAGCAAACAGTGGTTCTCTAAGGCCCATGGTCAATGGCCAAAGGTACGCCATTGCCCCTACATACGCCAACTGCCTCCTCTCTTCTCTGTAGGCTCAATTGCTCCCTTCTTCTTAGGTACTTACAACTACTCCCTTATATCTATCTAGGCACTCCTGCTTTAGAATAGACCAAAGACCAATGACCAAATTCACCAATGTTCCGTAACCTAAAACGCCACTACAATTTCTGTGGAGAATTTTTGAAAATGAAATGATACGGAAATATCAAATTTTTGCGGTACTTTCACAAAATGAATATGAAAAAAATAAAAAAGGCATAAGGACACATATTCACTAGGAGACGTGTGGCTAAGATATTTATTTAGCGGATTAAAAAAAAAATTATGAGATTTGCACCACCATACGCTCCTACTAAGTACTACTAATGAATATGCACTTTAACCACAGGGACACGACTAAGCTTGGCGGGCGGCATGTTCTCATTTAAATTGCTTACTTACATGCCATAAATTTTTTGCAAACGAAGAACAGACCTCTCACCGCGCGAACTCGTGTCCGAGTAGTAAAATATTCAACCCAAATTCGCCGCAAAACAGCAGTAATGAACAGTAATGAAAATTAATAAACATACTCTAAATGAGATAACGTACTCGTCTTCGACGACGGGCGTGTACGGGAACGCAGTCTCTTGTGTCTTGGGGGGTGGACTGCTCTCGGGCTCCTCCTGCAGCGGGCTCTCGTAGATCAGGGTCTCCACCATTGAGCCCTTGGAGCTACCGAACGACACCCTGCATGGAAATAAGTATATTAGTTATAAATATTATGATTTCTTTGGTACCTACTTAAGTCACTTATTCAGGAGGTTATGATAGAGCCAACTCCAAGGCTCACCGCGATTAAAGAATAATAATATATATTGGAGGTACCTGTTTAGATCTGTAAATCTAAACAGGGCGACAATTTTGCTAACGTAGGTATTCATACATATGCCGTATGGGTTATTGAGGTTTCAAAACCATAAAGTATTTGTAAAAAGCGGCCAAGTGCGAGTCGGACTCGCCCATGACGGTACGAGGTGATTACGATTTATGACGTATTAAAAAATAACTATCTATGATACCGAGACCGCTATAGTTTTAATTGAAATTACATACTTTGAGGTATATACCACATTTTTTTCAGAATTATTTTAGCAATATTTCAAAAGTTACGGTGGGGCGACACCTCAAATTTTATATTTGTATTAGATTATCTCAAGACTGGGGGGTTTGATCTACATAGTTTCAAAGCAGCTTTTGTTGCATTTTAAAAGACCTTTTCAACGATACCCCACACGTTGGAGTTAGCCCAATTTAATTTTTTAAATTCACTTTTTCGTTGTATGGGTGGGGGGGCAAAAAAAATTTTTTTTTCATAATTTTAGAAACCAACTTGGAATTTAAATATCTATCTCTTCACCAAATTTTCGTACCAATCGGTGCAGTAGCGGCGGAGTACGAGCCCGGACGGACAGACAGACAGACGGACGGACGAACGGACGGACGGACATGACGAAACTATAAGAGTTCCTTGTGGACTACGGAACCCTAAAAAGTATACGTAGTAAAAGGTAAACAATTTATACAAGATGACAATAGCCTATTTAATATGTTACTGCAATCTGTTCCAGTGTTCCTCTCAATTTCTTCTGTTGTAGGTAGATAAATTAAAAGAAGTAAACTGGAGATAGACTGCTAGTCCTGCTTACGTACATTAGTCTGTCATATTGACACGTTGTGTTGCCTGAAGAGTCCATGAAAGTGCGAAGACTCAACTTAAGTGTTATGAAACATAAGTAACTAGGTATTAAGTAGATCGAAGAATTTACGATCGAAACTCGGCGCGCGGTTAACTTCGAAATACGTAAACGACTTCTAACACAAATCTGGTATCACACAAGTCACAAATTCACTGACTAAATTAATCATAGAGCTAGTTCTGAGTGTAAATCGCGACAGCAATATATAATTTTATCATTATTATCGTGACTACATGCCGATACGAAACGATTATCACGCAACGCGTATTGTGATTGTTACTTACATAATGATTGCCGTGAATATGGATTGTAGGCAGCTACCTCACCTACTATACTTAAACACTCACAAAACAACAGAAAATATAGCAGGATGTTACAATTTTCACAGACAGTAAGGTTGTCATCTTCTAAAACAAAAAAAGCCTGACTGCGCTGAATTAGGCCGGACAGTTAGCATTGCCGGTCATATAGACAGTGATGGAGCGAGATAAAAGTATGGGGGCGTGAAGAGAGTTTAAAAAAAAGGTGGATAACCTTTTTTTTAAACTCTCTTCACGCCACGCTTTGCCCACAAAAGCCTAACAAATGCCGAATGTCCGGTTTGGACACATAGATATTATATTTGGCCAGATACAACCCGAAAAAGCTACACATCTAACTAATGTTAATATGAAACCACAAGTTTATTTACCAGACCCCCCATAACTTTTGAACGGCTAAACCGATTTTCATCAAACATACCTAAGACTAAGAACCTAAAAATTAGATAATGGCTTGACATCGTCAAGGATGATGTGTGCCAATCGTCTTACAACCAAGGATGCTCAAGATCGTGCGAAGTGGAGAAGGAAAAGCTGGAAAGCGGACCCCGGGCTTCGCAGCGTTGCAGCTGTGGATGCAAATGGGAATACGCTGAGGAGAGAGAGAGAGAGATACCTAAGACTAAGAACCATCTCGATAGATAAGGCTTTCTATTTAAAAAAAACTGCTTCGAATTCGGTCTATTCGTTTAGGAGCTACGATGCAGATACACAGATACACAAGACACGTGAAACTTACAATTACTTTGTTTTAATTGCTAGGAAAGTTTTATCCATTTTACCAGGTTATGGAAAACTATAATACACCCCTCTTTTTCGTCAGAAATGAAACAACCGAGTGACTTGTTAGATCATAATGCAGTGCGTTGACTTCACAGGGTAAATCCTTTGACGAGGTGGAAGATAACCTTTCCTCGGCTCTCGCTATTTTAGGTGAGTATTATGAAGATAATGCCCTGAAACCAAATCCATCAAAGACCCATGCCTGTGCATTCCATCTTTGTAATAGCAACACCAACCAGACCCTGAACATTACATGGCAAGGAGTCCCAATTGCTCACTGTTCTTAACCTAAATATCTTGGCACAGTCCTGGACAGATCACTGACCTACAAGGCAAACTGCAAAAACATCGAGCAGAAGGTCTGTTCCAGGAACAACTTGCTACGACGTTTAACAACTACAAAATGGGGTGCATCTGCCCAAGTTCTGCGAACGACAGGGCTTGCACTAGGTTTTTCTGCCGGCGAATTTGTCAGTGCCGTTTGGGGACGATGTACACATGTAAAGTTGGTGAATACGGCTTTGAACAAGACTTGCCGGATTATTACAGGTTGTCTCATACCAACACCGGTTGTAAAGATGTATCCACTAGCTGGCATTGCCCCACCCAACATCCGCAGAGACCTAGCAAGTTCTGTAGAGCGATCAAAGATGCTCTCTGATCCAAGGCACCCCATGCATAATGACATCGTTGTACCACCTAGGCTAAAGAGCAGACGCAGTTTCATGCATAAAACTGTTCCAATAACGTCTGACGTGGCCACGGCGAGGTTGAGTCGCTGGCTGAAGAGTTGCACCACTGCCTCATTCGTTCCACCTGCAGAGAAGTTACCATCCGGCAGTGAACTGCCATGGTCAATCTGGAAGTGCCTTAACAGGCTGAGAACCCAGGTTAGCCGTTGTAAGGATAACCTGGTCAGGTGGAAATACATACACAAAGACGACGTCGTCTGTGGCATCTCCACAGATTATGGCACACCTACTAAGCTGCCCTGCGTGCCCCGATACCTGGACGCTGGAGGACCTGCACAGTACAGTGCAAGCCCTAACGCAGTACAGGTCGCTCGATACTGGGCCCAGAGAAATATTTAATTTTTTGAACATCGATACGCTAAGAAGAAGATAAGTGCAGCGTTTTAGCAGCACTTCAGGTGTTGCAGTTGATGTCAACTGTTGGGTGATGGAGTCACGATCCATCAGATGAACGTACATACGTCTGTTTTGTCTGATACTTCAATAGAAGGCGCATAAAGTACGATGGGTATAGTGACACGGGAAAGCACGAAAAAACATGTACTTAGCTGGGTTTATCAATCAGTCTTAACTTTATAAATCGAATTAGTTGTATAACTGAGCGTTGAAGAGAATATCGTATGTGTATACATTACATACCTACTCATGTATAAATGGTTTACTTATTCGAAGGCCAATAAATTCAATTGATACTGACTTTTCCTCAATATTCTGATTGATGTAGAAAGTCCATCAAAGATACCGCACAAATTAATAGCTATCGTGCTAGGACTTGGAAGTGGTCCAAAACCTTCGGGTGACCTAAATAGCTGTAGTGCAGCCAGCAAGCTGGACGATAAACATAATTAGGAAGACTTCTTTACTTTGAAGCTAAAATGTATTGATTATACTTACACAATACGAGTATAACGTGTAACAAAAAAATACTAAAAATATTTAACGGTCTACGAGGTCTACTTGTATGGGAGGCGAAAAATATTATTCATATTTTAAAGTTGTTTAGTAAGGGCAGGCCTGTACCACTCCCTGTTTAGATAGGTATCGAAAATGTACCTACGAGTACATTATTACTTTGCGCGCAGGCGGCCATTTCCGGTGGTAAATTCAGTTATACGAATCGTCTGTCCAGAGTAATAAGAATGAAATTGGCTTGCAATGGATGTCTAGGTATATAAACGAAAAGGTGCTGAGTTCTGACGTGAGCTAAATTAAACCATATCGCTAGCCACATTGAGTAGATATTTCTTTGAATTTCTTTGCTGAGTGAGGCTTCTGTACGTTAGTATTATTTATTCTGTGGTAAGGGTTAGTTCACACCGAGACGCGACGTAGCGCGCACGTGAAAGAAATATAGAACTTGTTTACTAGACAAAAAGAGTAAGAGCCCGCTGCGCCTCGCTATGCATCGCTACCTTAGATCATTTAATACTATTATTTTAATAGTATTAAATGATCTTAGATCGCTACGCAGCGCGGCAAAGCGGGCTGTCGCTGAAATTAGTATATTTTGCCTAGTAAACAAGTTCTATATTTCTTCCAAAGTGCGCGCTACTTTGTGTCGCGTCGCGTCTCGTTGTGAACTGACCCTAAGTATATCAATCAGATGACCTCCGAGGCGCATTGGTAACCACGTTACTCCGTCAATCGGAGCTTCTGGGTTCCATCCCCAGCCATAATTCCTCTCATACAAAAGCCATTCGTCCTCCCATAAAAAATCCGTTTAGCTGAGCGCTGATTTGAATGGGAGGACGAAAAATTTTTATTGATTTTTAATAACTTTTTTTATAGAAAGTAACTAGTTCATGAACTTAACTTGCTCCAAAAATTAGGCAGGTGGTTAAAAACTCAGCCTGTATATGATGTAGGTAGTCATAGCAGGCCTGTGTCACTCACTCCCTATTTAGGTATCGAAAATATACGTACATTATTACTACGCGTGCGGCGGCCCCTCGGAGTGGTAAATTCAGTTATACGAATCGTTTGTCCAGAGTAATAAGAATGAAATTGGCTTGCAATGGATGTATCTAAACGAAAAGGTGCTGAGTTCTGACGTGAGCTAAATTAAACCATATCGCTAACCACATTGTGTAGATATTTCTTTGAATTTCTTTGCTGAGTGAGACATCTGTACGTGAGTACTGGTATTGGTTCCTATTCTGTGGTCATAGAGAGGTTAGATAAAGGCGACTTTAACTGTTATCCATATTCTACAGATACAGCAGATAAAACTATCACGTTTTTATCCCTAATGGGGCAGACAGAGCATAGGTCTTGCGGCCCTGGGCTCTGTCTGCTTAGAGCCGCAAGACCTATGCTCTGTCTGCCCCATTAGGGATAAAAACGTGATAGTTTTATCTGCTGTATCTGTAGAATATGGATAACAGTTAAAGTCGCCTTTATCTAACCTCTCTATGACCACAGAATAGGAACCAATACCAGTACTCACGTACAGATGTCTCACTCAGCAAAGAAATTCAAAGACCAAAGGCCACTTTTAGCATGATGATGGAAAAATTAATCAAAATAGTGATGGATTGATGATTCGTATTTTCGCCCATTCCCTCGATCGGCTTCTACGATCTGTGCGAAAGAGAAGCAGCTGGTAGGTACATTCTAACTTTTTCTTTTCTCCCAGACTAGCTTGGAAGATCTATCTCCTAATACTGGGTAAAAGATAGATAAGGAACAAGAACAATCAGCGCTCGTACATTTACACGACCTACCGAGAATCACATCACAATAGGATTTATCGACCAAAATATCGACCTAGGATTTAACGCGCATTGTTCAATGCCACCATCGTATCTGAAGTCGTCGAGATAAAATCCGATATTATTAGAAGTTTATTGATCACAAAGCCGGCGCCGCAGTTTGATGGTCACCAACTGACATTTCCTTGACATTGACAATGTCTTGTTTGTTTGTGTCAAAGAGCAAAAAAAGGATGTTTGTAAAGCCGTTGGTCCTCTGGGGTTGGTTCATTAATCGCAACAAAGCAAAATCTATGGCCGAGACAAACTTGCCGGCAAAGAAGTTATCTCGCCGCGCCGCCGGTTGTTCCGCCAAACATGATTGTTTAGAGCGAAATAAGACCGCAAAATCTAGATTATAAATTATAATTCATTGCATTACGAAATAAAATAACTAAAAAATAATCGATTGATTTTGAATAAATGAGTTATTTTTAATGTGAGGAAGTGACCGGCGAATGCCCAAATAAAAACTTCTTGCATCTTACAACCGGTTGGCTTGGCCCTGTGGGTTGGGATTGACTTCGTTTGTCTCAGAATATTTTGGACGTTAGCAAATGCGTATTTTTAATTCTTGTTTTTAGTGAGATCACTGGATTTTTGCTTCCTTCTGTTTGTTTATGTAAGTTTTAATGTAGGCTAGGTGCTATATTATTTATTATGTTACGATTCAATTTTATAACGCAATTTACGTATACTTGTATTCATCGTAAGTAGCACGCACGTACTGAATAAGTCGTTTTCAACACTAGATGCCCTGCTTGGTGTTTTTCCTTGGGCAGGCAGGTGTACCATACCATCTCAAGTCCTAAATAGTCCGACAAACACTGCAATGTCCCTCCCTACGGAATAGTAATATTAAGACTTTTGTAGAAGCACTTAACAGCTCTAACGACCTGCACTCAACAGCGACTATAAGAATTCACGAATCATACCTAGTTTGCAGAGACGAGTGAGTAGGTACGTAGATTTTGGCTCCTATTAAGTCCCAATTTACCATGTCATCGGAGCCGCACGTCGGGACTCCGGCATTCGCAAAGGACAACTAGGTCAAGGCAACGCCCATTAAAATCTAGGTACCTACCGGCTTCCGAACAATGCTAATGTACCCATTACCTCATAACGGCAAAGTACACAACGCCTATGGAGCGTAAAATGAGTTGACATCATAATTTCGAACCCCATTTAGTGGCAACCGTAAGAACACCATACTTATCTCATCGGGCTTTTGTCGGTCTCCCAGATAGTAAGTTGCGCTTTGTCTAAAAATACGCCAGTGGAAACTAATTAACAGAAAATCTCAACAGAAGTCAGAGATAAGGATAGCAAGATCCATAAGATTTGGTAGGTACATTTATCAAAATTAGAAATGAGGACACAAGAATCTATGACTCTCGGACCAAACGACACTTAGAAACAACGATAGTTAGAAAAATCCCTTTGTTAACGCCCATTCTATTGATGGATAGTTTCCGAGGGGAAATATCCAACTTTGAAAATTGCAACATAATCTCCTTTTACGTTATACATACTTGTTAACAAGCATTTACCACACTGGTAATCTGACAAATATACTGTTGGTCTGTCATTATTTTTGAGAACTGACCCCATCACGGAGGGTTATGATACGATGCATTTCCACAAAATGGTTATCTCATTCGTGACACGCTGGTTTGCCACATTTAACGAGTAAGGGTGTCGCCACATATGCAAAACTTTTCGACTAAAAACTTCCACTGACACGCTCGTAATACCCAAGGTCCAAGACATTTAAGGTTACAAACTTTTATTATAAACCATTAGGTTTTTGTAGTTTCCAAATAACCTTCTAAATATGCTATAAACCTTCCACAGTACCTATTGCAAAATTATTTTAAGTAGAATAATTGGTCTAGTCTAGATATTAGGTACTTAAAATAAATTACTCAACTGCTGATGTGGTGAGATCCTTATATCGCTACCGGTAAGAGATAATAACTTATTTAATTGGGAGTGCGATTAAAATCAAGGCTTTCTTTTATAGCACTCTTTAAAAAAAACAAGTTATCTACGTTAGCAGAAGATTGTGAGGGACTGGAATCTGAACTCTTAGCTGACCGCTTGTACTTGAGAAAGCACGGTTTAGCATTTATCGGTAATTCGGTACCCAGGGCGCTCGTTAAAAATCACAAATGTGAATTCTGGCAACCCTACCTGCAGCCCATTTTCCCCACTAACGAACATCCTATGCAGTATGCACTAATCCGAAGTAGGTACCTACCAGATAGCCTGTAATATTCACCATTTCCAATCGCACTGGCTGGAAAGCCTTTGTGAATTTAATTAAGCCCGTCTGATCACGGATAGGTATGTTAAAACCAAAGCCCTTTTTATCAGTCTGCAGCAGCATTGTAGGTACTCTATAAAATCGATAGGAAGCCAAAGGGATCGGTGTGGATTTTTTAAATGGTTTCTTAAATAAGAAAGAGGGCGTTAACCAAGGAATCGGGAAAATTTGGTGCTTGACTGCTATTTTGCTGCATTATATCTTATAGTTTTTACTTATAAGCATCTCGTATATTATCAGAATTTGTACCTAAAAACAAAAATACTTATATACTCTCCTCTTATTTAGTTCATTCAATGAATTCCATTCAGTTCATGCTTTCGTATACTTACGTTCATAGAACAAAAATATCTCAAAATAATTTTTAAAACTATGAAAGCGCCTAGAAAGAATTCTATGAAACAGACCGCTAATTAGGCATGAGAATCTTTTGTCTCGAATCTTCGTCTAGTCTAAATTCGCCTAAACTCATTAAGCGGTACTTTCATATCACCTTTAACACAATCCATTTATCTTCACTTCAGAACACGCCCCTGTATCCATCACTTGTCATGTTCGTCACTTTCTCGATTACGGCTCCATCGCCACATCACGTTGCGTCTCCTATTTTTTTTTTAATAAGTAACTATCTACTTTCATAAACATTCTTTTCATGATAGATTTGAAAAACGGCCGGGGCTAACACATACTTACTACAATAAGTATGTGTTAGTTTGCCCCGACCCGTGCACTGGCGACTCCTTTGCAGTCCTAAAGCCCGGCAACCCCATGATTAGTTGACAGTTTGAGACCATTATTATGGTCCCAATATAATGTTTATGTACTTGCCTAATCTTTATTCGGCCACTTACAAAATTAGAGCGGGGCGGGGGAGGGGGAGGGTTGGGTGAGAAAAGCTCAATTGTTGTGATTTGTCCCTATTTATTTATTTCCTCTAATGAAAACATTTTTGTACAAAGTGTACTAGGTAAAGACAAAACGCGAAAAAAAATATCAAACTAAAAGTTGTTTACTACTACTACTGGTATTTATTGTTTTACTACTAATTTACTAGTCTGGATTCGAATTTTTTTTCTGAAGTCTATTGTGGGGACCCCCTGTTTGTTTTAGTTTTTACTTTTGGATACAATAAATAAATAAACGGGCAGGTGCGAGTCGGACTCGTACATGAAGGGTTCCGTACCACCGTACAATGTTTTAAAACGCTGAAGAAACACGTTTCTTGTATGACGACCCCCTTTAATTTTTAACTTTATTTTATTTTTAGTATTTGTTGTTATTGTGGTCATATTAATACATAATTGGTGAAAATTTCAATTATCTAGTTAATGCAATGGCTTTATAATGATAAAGATCAAGTTAAAAACGCTGAAAAAAACACGTTTCTTGTATGACGACCCCCTTTAATTTTTAACTATTTTTTTTTAGTATTTGTTATAGCGGCAACAGTAATACATAATCGGTGAAAATTTCAAGTGTCTAGCTATTACGGTTCAAGAGATAGAGCCCTGTGACAGACGGACAGACAGACGGACAGACAGCGGAGTCACAGTAATAGGGTCCCGTTTGCACTCTTTCGGTACGGAACCCTAAATAGCACAATCAGTCTTGAAAGTAGTTTGAGAAACAAGGTTTTCAAATATTGTAAGTACCTATATAATACTAAGATGCCAAAAAATAGTGGACTTTTCAAAGAGGACATTTAACAGATTCAATTTCCATTGAAACTGTACTTATAGGTACAAACAAGGTAGGAGTAGCTACCTCTATGATAGAAACCTTATTATTTTTTCTCTAATAGAAAAAAAACTATATTTTCGGGAGTAAACTATAAAAATTGACCGTTTAAAATAGCTTTTTGGTTTAAAACAATGAACACAAAAAAAAATGTCGTCTCTGTCAAGTGTCCACTATTTTCGAAAGACGTGTAACATACCGGGCCGTCGAAAAAAGAGCATTGGACAGTTGATTTGATTTCAATTTAAAGTTACTAACATTTCTTCAATCAGAAGTCAAATTGCTATTTGGTTCAAGTTAATCGTTCCAAAAACATAGCCATGTTATTGTCGAAGTAGGTACTTTCTAATTGACCCAGTTCGGCTCCCGAGGTGCTGCCACAATAGTCACGTAAGTTCTACGTTGTTCCGTATCCGTAGCCGCTTCTTGATAGTGTCTGCCCTAGTTTAGTGACTGACAGTCTGACACTGTATCATTATAGTTTCATATTATTATTATTTTTGAGAATATTTTTACGGCCCTGGATACAAATCCTATCTTTAGTGTTGTTGCTTCTTTATTCTTAACAAGTTACAATCAAAGGGTGGTTGTAGGCCTTTGATTACTTCAAGGGAGCTTCTGGCGACAAATCTATACGAGTCCACTGGTTTTCATAGCTGATTGAGTGGCGGACGATGCGCTTACACTGTCCGCTAAACCATTGGCTAAACCAATTAATATCACTACAGCCGTACTATGACCACAGCTAGGTATGACTGTCCACTTTAACTACACTTGTACTTATTTCACATATCATTAATGAGCATGAGCATTTATAACACCAAACAACACCAATTTCATATTATAAAGTCCACTAAAATCAATTTCCAACCGAACCTCTTGACCTCCCGCCAAAAACTCCCTCATCATATTATATTTTTTTAAGCTTTGTGTCTCAAACCCTTTTCCTTTCCCACGGGCTTCGCAAGAGGGGGCTGTGGGAGTTATAAGGTAATATAGATATGTAAAACCAAAAGAAAAAGCAGGGGTCATGTCGTATCAAGCACTAAAAAGTAAGGCAGAGAACCGAGAAGTTTGGCGCATACTTCACCGACAAAAGCCACTAAGCTCTTAAATAAGAAGAAAAGTAGTTACTACTACTCTACGATCTACTCTACCTACGGCCTACGTCAACCCTCATCTCGAGATATTTCAACGTAACTACACGGAAAAATTCCAAGCTGGTCTGGGGAAAAGAAAAAACTTAGAATGTGCCAGCTGCTTCTGTTCCCGCGCAGATTGTAGAAGCCGATCGAGGGATGGGCGAAAATGCAAATCATGTTAGGCGATGCGGCTAGCAACCCATTTTGATTCCTTTTTCCACCTTCTCGCCTACCGTCACGAAGTGGCCTTTAAGCTTGCTTTGTCTGCGAGCCTCAAACCCAAAATTCTCTGTCTGCCCCATTAAGGATACAGACGTGATAGTATGTACAGTACAGTACTTACTACACGGACAACATGTTTTGACTTTGGAGAACCAAATTCTTTTTAACGTATTTGAGGCATTTTTAATAAAATATCGGACACTTATTTTTATTTTTGTTGATATTAGAATCATGGCAAAGGAGGCATTTTTAATAAAATACTCGTATCGGACACTTAAAAATATAATCTTAAAGTGTGGACACTTACTAAGATGTGTCTTTTTATTTTTGTAGATATTAAAATCATGGCAAAGGAATACAATCCAAAGTTCGACCCCAACACGGAAGCATTCCAAATGCGTGCGCAGTGGAAGAAGGTGGACATTTGTCGGAAGTTGTGGTTCGACCGCTGGAGCTGGTTGCTGGAGGAGCGCAAGTGAGAAAGCTTTCATGTCATATTCCTATCCATAATCCTCATCATCAGGTCTTCTTTAGTCTCCACTGCAGGAGCACAACACAACCGACCCTTTGTAATACCAGAGTTGTACTTCTGAGCAGTCAGAGGATTTGGCCTACACGCTGCACGCTGGCCAGACGGGTTGGAGAGGTCTCATTGATGTGTATAAGCTTTATTTAGCTTGTGTTTTCTATTTCGCCTTCTACGACATCCTCGGAAGACTTGGAGTGGTTCTATTCCTCCTCTGCCCGAACCACACGGCATATTCCTATCCACTGTGGTCATATCAGGAAGTGGTCATCACCAACCTAAAGGACTTTTATTTAGATACATTATACAACGTGAAAGGGACATACCCGTAATAAATCGAACCACGGTCTATACTAGATCATAATAGTATAATAAAAAATAACAGCCAAAAAAAAACGGAATTTCCATACGAAATGTGCAGCTGCCCGGGAGATTTGTCTAGACATGTATTTTTTTTGTTTTTTTACTGTTATGTTAATATCATTAATTTACTTTAGTAGTTTACGAGTAGGTATCATAGTACCTACGAGTATCAAGTTACTTAGGGGGTTAGCTCAATCAGTGTGATTTGTTCCTATCTATTTATTTATTACTTACACACACACAAGACCTTCACCGGTACAAATGCTGGTTAATGTACAATGCCTTTTAACATTTGGAAATCGCAAATAAAACAGCCGTTCCATAAATTTCGTTACATTAGGACGTTGTTAAATTTATTTATTTAAATTAATTTTATATACACCTTTTTTCGCTATTTCAGTGTTTCCATACTACTACATGCTGATAAACTGAATGTGTTTATTAAAATTATTTTAAATGTCCTACCAGTCACCCTATTGAAATCAAATATTATAAAAATAGCTCAACTGAGTCCACAATAGGTATATTATACATACAAGAAGGCAATACCATCGCGCCTTCGCAATCTTCAACCTAATTAGACTGACTGATCGATATAGATCAATACGACAGAAGACAGTAAGAGTATTTTTATTTAACATCATCATCATCATATCAGCCACAGGAAGTCCACTGCTGGACATAGGCCTCCCCCAAGGATTTCCAAAACGACCGATCGGAAGCAAGCGGCTTGCATCCAGCGTTTTCCTGCAACCTTGCTCAGATCGTCTGACCACCACGTCTGTTTTATTTAACAATTTTTCTCAAAATTTATTAGAGCGTCGAGCGTTTACACATCCATCGCTGCGGCCGCGGCGGCATCAAGTGAAAGGGTCAGACAGAACAGATAAATGGTACAAATTATGTGTAAGCGCTCCGGCTGTCACGGCCTGTGAAGGAACGACAAATACTGTTGTGGACGTGTATATGAACATACGTAATCAAATACTACCATATCCATGTCGACAAAATCTATAAACGTGATTAGTTCCTAAAGGCGTTTGAAATGTCTGAATTACCGTGGTTAGTTAATTTATATTGAGCTGGTTTGTTTATATCTCGAAGGCGGCTTCCTACGCAGCACGGCATCAAAGCATTCGCCACGGGAATCAAATTTATTGTGGCAAGAGTTCCGTGCGAAACCAATGTCGAACACGATCGCATCGGTTGTGGACGCTGACCGTTAAGTCGCTATTACACTAGACCACAGCCCTGAAACTCCATAATTGAATACCAAAATTGACACATTTGTATACACGCGTCCGTGACTGAGTAGGTAAAACGTAGTGCTACCGTAGATCGACTCATTTTATTCTGTCGGTTATTTACTGAAGGACAGTTGTCAAGTTACCTCTGTCTAGCTAGGGTTACCATCCGTCCGGATTAGTCCGGACATAACCGGACTTTTAGACTTTTAGAATATGAGTAATAATACTAATAAATAAAACTATAGTCTGACTGACCACGACTGCTGTACCGCGCCTGAGGTATGCGAGCGGCGAGACGGGGGCTGTTTATGTCAGACGGACATGAGATAGAATATCCAAAGATGGGTCGTGCTTTATCTCGAGATGTCAAGGCTGTCGTTTTTAAAGTGGCCGCATATTTTAGGAAAAGAAAAGCAGACAAAGTTAATTTTGAATATAAAAGTGATTTTCGAAACGTTTTATTTTTCCAATAATAACACATTATTTTCACTTATTAAAAATATTAGTTTTTTACATGTGTGCTTAAAAAATCGTATTGTTCCATAATAACAATTGGATATAATTATTAATTAGTATATGTATTGTGTAAGTAGGTATTTACTCTGATATATTTATATAATATATATATAATAGTGTGTATGAAGAACTTAGTATTTTTGATGTAAGTATATAGGTATTTATAGCTTTTGCGCCGCACAATTTTTTCTGCTTATCCCTATGGTTAACTGGGAAAAAATGCTCTTAGCATTAAGTTCGCCATTTGTTAAAAGTATATTTTTACTTTGGACAATAAAGTTTGATAAATAAATAAATAATATGTTATACAGCGTCAAAATATTGTACTTCGATATCTTAAGATCTATCCGACAGTATGAATCTCTTGTAAGTCCATGATCTTTCCTGCCGGCACCCCTGCCTCCCCGCGCATACCTTAAGCGCGGTACAGCGGTCGTGGTCAGACTATAAACAGCTTTCATTGGCCAGTCTCTACCATAGTCCATAACACTAGAAGAACTAAGTAGTAATGTTTGCATTTTATGTATAAAAAGTCCGGACTTTCGATAACGTTAATTTGAATACAAATGAACGTTATCGGAAAATTACAGTGTGCGAAGATTCATTTGTAATTGGGTACTTGACTCAATGTTTTTATTATTCGTATCAAAAAGTAACATAATCGGACAAAATCGGACGGACAGACCGCTGTCTGTCCGTCCGATTTTGTCTGCTGGGTTCTGTACACAAAGGGTGCCAAAGGGACCCCATTACTAAGACTCCGCTATGTCTTAGTAATGGGGTCTCTTTGGCACCCTTTGTGTACAGAACCCTTAACAGGATACATGTATAGAAATGTGACGTCAATGTCATTAGGTTTCGCGCGTACATCACATCTCGCTCCCACTTTTCTTCAAACTAATATTTGAAATGCTAATTAGGTACTGCTTTATAATCATTCTTGACGATTTTAGAAAAAAAAATTTTTTACTATTTTTGTTGTTTCGTAAAATAATATTGTACAAAATTAAACACAGTCACATACCCAATTAATTAAAAAAGTAAGTAAACATAGGTGTGACGGCAATAGACGAAGGTACGTATACCTAAGATATCTAATCCAATCCACTTTGTAAGAGGTTTATCTTGTTCTTACTTTGTAAACATGTCACTTAGACTCTCCGTATCGACAAATAGATACCTACTGTCCATCTCGTTACAATAATGTTCGAGATTTTTCCAAACAAATCATAAAGAATCTAGAATGCCTCCGAAGTGGCAAACCGCAAAACCGTTTCCAAAAAAGATAGGTACCTAAAGTTGTAGATGTCACTTTATATTTTCATGATGATCATGAATATGAAATATAAACTTTATGTAGGTGGCGTTAAGTTTAATTTTGAATGTTGTGTTTTTTTAGATTATTACTTGTAGTCATTCCAGATAGTATTTAATTTCTTTGAGTTTTTCTCTCTTTCCTCGCAGCGAAGCGGGAGCTAGTTGTGGTTTATGGTCGATGAAAATTGGCATTTTTACTGCATGGAAGAATCTTTGAGCTTACTGGTATAATATGTAGAGATGTAAGTAAATGAGGTCGGACATTAGGTGACTGGTATATGTAGAAATAAATGTTATGAGGTCGGACAGGTGACTGGTATATGTAGAGATGAAAGTAATGAGGTTGGACAGGTGACTGGTATATGTAGAGATGAATGTTATGAGGTCGGACAGGTGACTGTTATATGTAGAGATGAAAGTAATGAGGTCGGACAGGTGACGGGTCGGTATATGCAGAGATGAAAGTAATGAGATCGGACAGGATTTACGAGTAGACCTAGGATTATCTATTCGGTTTACTTAGCTTGAGCTGGACTGGATGAGATAATAATAAGCTTGGGCCTTGCCCCTTTGTCAGCGGGAAACTAGGTTAGGTTTTTATAATATGTTTATTTTTAGTATTATGTTTTAATATTCTCCTTTTAATATAATGTTCTTTTTATTATAAAACCTAACTTAACATTAATTTTATTTCTTTTATGTGGTGGTTCAAGCAAAAGGGGTCCAGTTGTGGAATACTGAGTTAAGTCTAGATCATTCCACACCAGTCACCTAGATTCAGTATCTAGAATAGTAAATTGATATAAACAATATATTAAAAAACTAGTGGCACATTTTTTTTACAGACATATGAAGTTAAAATTCTGAAAAAACTTGACTCCAGAAAAATCATTTTTAAAGTTAAAAAATAAATTTATTTAAAATTTTTGATACTTAGAAACCATATAAAGTCATGTTTATTTCAAGTAAAAGGGGTCCAGTTGTGGGATACTGAGTAAAGACTAGATTCGATATCTATAATATTAAATTGATTAAAAAATATATATTAAAAAACTAGTGGCATATTTTTTTTACCAGACATATGAAGTTAAAACTCTGGAAAAACTAGACTTCAGAAAAATCATTTTTAAAATTAAAAATTATATTAATTTAAAATTTTTGATAGTTAGAAACGAAACTATATACTATTCTATTGTTCCGTACCCAAAGAGTAAAAACGGGACCCTGTTACTAAGACTTCACTGTCCGTCTGTCTGTCTGGTCTGTCACCAGGCTGTATCTCATGAACAGTGATAGCTGGACGGTTGAAATTATTTCAGATGTTGTACATCATTCTGTTTCCGCTATAGCAACAAATAATAAAAACAGAATAAACTAAATATTTAAGGGGTGCTTCCATACAACAAACGTGATTTTTTGTCGTTATTTGCTCGATATTAAATAAAATGTCTATATTCGTGCGCGAGTCCGACTCGCACTTGGCCGGTTTTTATTTCACCCACTTTTACAAAACTGCATAGGTATGTGTCTATATTTCGGAAACTAAGGGTCAGTTCCCACCGAGACGCGACGCGACGCGACGTAGCGCGCACTTTGGAAGAAATATAGAACTTGTTTACTAGGCAAAAAGATACTGATTTCAGCGACAGCCCGCTTTGCCGCGCTGCGTAGCGATGCATAGCGAGGCGCAGACGGCTCTCACTCTTTTTGTCTAGTAAACAAGTTCTATATTTCTTTGACGTGCGCGCTACGTCGCGTCTCGGTGGGAACTGACCCTAAATGTCGACAATGGACCCTTTTTGCTTAGATGCCCACAAATAAATAGATAGGGACAAATCACACTGATTAAGCTAGCCCCAAAGTAAGTTTAAACTTGCCAGATAATGTGGTCGTATATACCCTGCACAAGGGAGATATAGTATTCGGGGATTTGTTGTTCCCATAGCTTACTTATTAGTCTGTGTGGTATTCCGTCGAAGGTTTTCTCTAGATCTATAAACACAAGATGAAAGTCTATTTATTCGCTCGATGTTTCTCCATGAAATCTTTCGCGTGCAAGTGTGAGTTTCATTTTAATTTATAAACTGTTCCAATGCCAGGAATACGTTAGAAGAGGCCGACGCGGTACGCAGAGATTATGCCTCCTTACTGCCCCAGAGCGTCATCAAGCTAGAAAGAGATGTCAAGTCGCTGAAACCTGTCCCCGTGACCAGCACGGGAGTTATTGGTTGGCTGTCCGCTAAGTAAGTTTAGTTTGCTGCCCATGCATTACTATCTACACTTGCTGTACCAAGTTTTCCTAGTCTCTTGGTTGCCTTGGCCCGTGGAGAGCTATGGTTTCCCTTCGCGGCCGTCAGGGCGTCTCGAAGCCTCAGCACATCTTTGGTCTTCATCTCATCGATACTAGGGCCGTTTTTGTGAAATAAACGTAATATAATCGTAAAAGCGTAATTTTTTGTCCTAATTAAAAATATGTGATGAAAATTCTCGCCACGAGTGAGATTAGGACTCAGGCCCCTCACATTGGTACTGTGAGTGCACTTTCCGAGCATTTTAATTATGTATAAATCAATAATTTAATTTTCTGTTTGTCATTATCATTATTTCCAAAACGGCAAAATATTCCTATACCTTTTGGAGACCCCATAGTCGGATATAATAGTTTATATGATGGTCTCAATATATAATGCACTGGCATATTGGATTCGGCCTACATCCATCACTTACGTGCAACCTTTTTTAGGTCGTCTGACCACCACGTTTAGTATGTCACCTTTGCTGCACATGCATTTACGTAGCTTCCTGCCTCATCATAGAATAACTCGACAACTGCCATACTTAGGTGACAGCCGGGTCTAGTGTACGGCGTACCTAAGCCGCGCGGACTAACTAGTAATAGGTACCAGCCCCGAAGCTCCTAAACAAACATGTTAGAAAATACTTAATAGTATCTAATATTATACTCATAATATTAAGTAGGTAATTACCTACTGCTGCTACAGCTGCCGTAGTAGCGTATCAATTATTTACATTGAATAGCAAACCTAGCCTAGTTAAGTTACATTAATTGCCAATTTAGTCCGAGTTAATGAAAGTTCTGCTAGAGCAAATACAGATGGAAACTGTGCGGACAACTTTATTTATAATTAATATTGTACTCGTATCACAGTTGAGTTAAATAAACTAGCGATTCAGCCTAAGCAAATGAAAGTTCTGCCAGAGTTAACAAGCACGTATTTATACGGACAACTTTAGCAATGAAATGTCCAGTGCTTCAGCTCTCTGTCGTATTGATTATTACTTAGCAGTAACAGGAGCCCTCTCCTGAGTCCAGAATCAAAATTTTGCTCCCGCTTCCGGTACACAAATTTACTCTAGCCTAAGCGAGACAGCGAGCTGAGCCGGGGACGCGGCGCGGCGGGTCAATGTGGCTTAGGCATAAGGTTTAGGGTTGGGACACATCTCTCAACACGGAACAGCACTTTCCTATGCTGCTATCCTTTTCTGTCGCTCAGAACAGTCATTTTCTAGAGCGAGAGAGAGCGACGGAACGCTTCAGCACCGGCCATGCTGAAGTGTTCCGTCGCTCTAGCAAATAACGCTTCTGAGCGACAAAAAACGATAGCAGCAAACTTCGATCATATATTCTATAGATGCACAGTTGACGCCTAAAAAATGGCACCGGAAAAACAAGGCATAAAACAGTATTATGCCTTGTTTTGCTCTCATTCGCTCGGTGGTCGCGCGCGTGACGTCAAAGATGCCAAAGAGCGTTGTGAAAATACGGATTTATTTCCACGCTTATTTCAGTTAACTGTATGACACTTTAGAACCTTTTTCACAATACTTGAAATGGTATTCATCTACCTACGAGTATGTACGTATTGACACGGGGACAATATTTTGTTTGATTTTGCAAGGAACTATGCGCATCTATAGCATATATGATCGAAGGCAGCATAGGAAAGTGCTGTTCCGTGCTGACAGATGTGTCTCAACCCTTACGCGTTTGTGTTTTTTTTCGTTTTACAAAGAATATTTAAGAGTTATTTAAAGAATAAGACATAATATGATGACTGCCTATTTTTAATACAATTATTATTATATATAATCCAAAGTTACACGGGCTACTTTATTGTATTTCTTTAATATATAGCCAGAGGTGATTTAGAGGCAACTTCGCCATTTTTTTTTATTATGAAAATTTTAAGAAAACGTGTTTTTGAGGCATATCGTGACTAGAGTTAGTCCTGAACTTTGCTGTTTTTATTTCAAAACTAAAGATCGCTCTAAGAACTTTGGGCTCGTAATATTGAATCCTAGAGGAGATTATTCAGAATCAGAAATGACTCCTTTGCCGCAAATGCGAAGTCGGCAGTCGAATGCTCCAATAAGAAGTCTGAAGACTTCTTATTAAAAACACGGAGCATATTGCAATTTTGAACTTCATTTTGAAGACGAAAATTTTATAAGAAAAATTTGCAAGACTAGATCAAATTAATTCAAATCAAGCAATAAATTTTGTACAAGCTATGATGTTGACTACCAAGCATAATTAATACTGTCTAATCATTTGCTGTCCAGAAGTGGTTTGTTTCTAGTTCAGTTAATAATACCGAACAACTTTCCCAAATTTACATTACATATGTACTATATCGAAATAAGAACATTTAGTGTTTTTACTTATTACACATCCGAAGCTTTGTTTTGAGGATTTTATTCCATATCTCCAAAATTCTTAATCATATCTTCATCAAATTAATATGGGACCAACTTGGTAGTAAAGGCACAATTGGCGAAGATATCGTAAAAATAACATACGGGTTGAATTGATAACCTCCTCCTTTTTAGAAGTCGGTTAAAAAACCGTGACCTTAGATCGTGTGCATCGTCACTGCTCAGTTTTTATAGGATACAATTTGATTTTTTCATATTTTGGCACACATTTACTTTGAGAAATTGTTCAAAATGTGGACGATTGTTCAAAATCCTGAAAATATTGTATTGTACTGTATGTCGTACTATAAACTTGGAAAAAACGTACCTATGTCATTGACATAAAAAGGAATATTTCGTGTGAATGTGTGTGCGTACGAACGTTGTAAGTTAACTAGTGCATGTGTGTGCGTACGAACGTTGTAAGTTAACTAAAAGCTTGTAGAAAGAGGTAGTTCGTTGGATTCGCTGCTAACTGTACGTGTTTCAATTAATTCTCCAGAGATAAGAACTCTCTCACTCTTCAATCTACGGCTAATTCCCATTTCAACTGCAATGTACTAATTAAATTTTATTTCATGCTGCTATTTATACAGGCTGTTTCAGAATTGCGAAATAATCCTTGAATTCAAGAATTATTTCGCCTGCCCAAAAATTATAAACTATCCATACAGTCCAGGATTATAGAAAAGGATAGCCGGAAAAGAAATTTACCAACACGAAAAAGAACCGGTCAAGTGCGAGTGGGACTCGTACATAAAAAGTTCCGTTCCTCCGTAGAATGTTTTTAAAAGCTGAAAAAATCACGTTTCTTGTATGGATCCCCTTTAATTTTTAACTTTATTTTATTTTTAATAGGTACATATTCGGTGAAAAATTCAAGAATCTAGCTATTACGGTTCAAGAGATAGAGCCGGCTCTATCACAGGGCCCTGTGTCAGACGGACGTACGGACAGACAGACAGACAGCGTTATCTCGGTAATAGGTAAATCCCGTTGGCAGTGTTGGCCCCCTTAGGGTACGGAACCCTAAAACTGATCTGCCATAAAAATTGAGCAATCATTGGGTCGTGTATCCTTCAAAGTAAAAAAAGTTTTTTGATATTTCTGTCCTCTTTAATATGAAGGAGTGCCATTGCAAGAATTATTTCGTCTTTCTAAAACATCCTGTATGTATACGATACGATCGTGCTGTAAAGTGATGGACGATAAAAGGTCAGAAGCGAATAATAAACGTTATCTACGTTTTACTGTTAGATTAGTAACATCGTGCGGAGAGGAAAACGAGCTCATCTGATAATTGACAGATATAGGCCGGTCCAAATGTGAAATGTGAACTCCGATTCCGTAGTGTTGCGACTTTGTCTCCGCTTTATCTTTTTTAAAACGCCTTGTGTTAGGTACCTATAAGTATATAACGTCTAACCAAATATAGTAAAACTATTTTAAGCGTGGATTCAGTCCATCGTACTGAACAACTTTCCCCAAGGAACATATATCGAAATATGAAAAACATTTTTTAGTTTTCCATACAAACTCGGATAAGCTGATCAGTCAATTTATATGGGAGGCCAAAAATTATTTTTCATATTTCGATGTATGTTCCTTGGGGAAAGTTGTTCAGTACGATGGACTGAATCTACGCTTAAAATAGTTTCAGTATATTTTGTTAGACCCTGTATAACGTCACGGTACAGATATATAACGAAAAACAAAATATACTGAAACTGTTTTAAGGGTAAATTTACAATATCAAATTTCCCCGAATAACATATATCGAAATATTAAAAATATTTTTTTGCTTTCCATCCATGCAAACTCAGATCAGCTGATCGGTCAACTTGTTCCCTTACAAGCCACAAAATAGTTTTCATATTTCGATATGTGTTCCTTGGGGAAAGTTGTTCAGTATCATTGACTGAATAATATAGTTTAAGTATATTTTAATAGACACTGTATGTATAAGTCAAAATAACTTAGCTTAAGATACAAGCATAAGGTTTAATTTTTTTAAGCATGGTAGTTCATCAATTGAACTAGATTCTTGTCGGAAGGAGTTGACGGGAAAAAGTACCTAACATAACAAAAATGCGTTACAGTTACAAGATGATCTGTATTTTTCCAGCGTAGTTTGAATATAACGAATAATACTTGAGCCACGCCGAAAGGTCGTCTCGTGACAAAAAAAAATGCTTAAGTACGCATTTTCTTCAAAACACGTCACGAGACGAGGTCCTTAGGAGGACAGTACCGGATTAACTCCTGTGTTATTCTTTTTTACTTTGTTTTTTCGTAAGTAGCCATCACTGATTTCAGAATTTGCAAGCTGCCTAAAGCCTGAGAGAGTTTGAAGACTGTTACCTAATGATGACAGCCGAGACCAATAGGTTAACGTGCCTTCTGAAGCACATTTAATGTCGAGGTCTTTTGTTTTTTGCTTTACATGCGAAAGCACTAGAAATGCGTACGAGTTACTAGCGAGAGCTCGGAGCTCTCGCTACCCATAGCAGATTAGGTGCCTCTTTCATTGACTTTATACCTACCTATATTACTATTGGCCTCTCCATAGAATTTGCTACGGGCCCCGCGCTTGCTTAATCCAGCACTGCCAGAAGGGGGTTCCTCGGCAAAACATTCATATCTAGTTTCTACAATCTTTTCTTTACTACTCTATATTAAATCTTAGCTGGATCACAGGCCGCTTCCAATACAAGGAGGGTTGACCCATAATCAACCAAGGCTGGTTGGTGCTCGCAGTAAGGGTTGCTACACACATAAGCGGGCCGGCATTGTCGGTTCGGCAGTATTTGTCGAACAACAAAGTCGACCGGCTTTTTCCCCGAACATCTACATTCTACATTATATTAAATTTCACCGCCCAGCTGTGCCGACTAATGCCGGCCCGCTTATGTGTGTAGCAACCATGATCTATCGTTACACTGAGGACGCTACTGGCCGTTCTCTGTTACCTATATTTATTTCCCTTTGTTACCTTGGTCGCCGTTAATACGATACCCATGCCAAAACTTATATGTATTCTGTGCCCATGCGAGAGGAACAGTGTGGAAAATTAAAGTATAAAACACTCCGATTATGTATTACTGTGGCCGCTATATCAACAAATACTAAAAATAAGTTAAAAATTAAAGGGGTTCGTCATACAAAAAACGTGTTTTTTAGCGTTTTAAAACATTGTACGGAGGCACGGAACCCTTCATGTACGAGTCCGACTCGCTTGTATTATTTTACTCTATCCCAGTTTGCTTGCTCGTTTCTTTAGCTCCTCTTTCTGTTGCAGGCCCGACTGTCAGCTGGAGATTTACACTTCGTGGATCTCGAAGATACCAATCAGGCTGCCCGATGCTTGGGAGAACCTGGACTACGTCGGCCACAAGTAGCCTATGAAACATCTCCAGGGAAGCCATGACTTAGGTTTAGACTTGCTATGTTAAGTTTGATCTATACCTGGGTTGCAGAAACGCAATGGTAAAACCGAAATATAGTTTTTGTTTATTGACTTATTAAGTGCTAATTGCAATACTTTCATAATATTTCTAGATACAACATATCGCATTAAAGACAATGGCTTTTAAACACTTTCTGCAATACTTGTGACAGTCGTGAATCAAATGTTATTGCGTCCGGCAAGGTGATAAATCGTGATGAAATATGGATATCATATCATTACCGTGATATGGACATCGAAAACAGATACATTCTGTAAAAATAAGATCTAACTTTCATCCAAGATCGCATCGTATAAATCAAGAAGAAATAAAAAATCTCAAGTAAGGTCAACTTGTGACTGCAGGAAGCAAATATTGTTTTGTTTTTACTTCGCGAATTCTCTTCCACTGGCCTCAAGGTGAGCATTGCGTGATCATTAGACGAAATTTCCAAATTGGATTTTAATATGGATATGTAATAATATTACTTTGTAAGACGTATTTTAATAAAATTTACTTTGATACTTAATGTTTTTGTTTTAATTTTAGCAAGCGTGTATTAAGGGCAAAAAAAAAACAAAGACCAAGATTGTATTTGCGTTTGCGGATGTTTAGAAAACTAATTAAATTAATTTATGAACTGGGTAGGTAAGTGTATAGCTTAAACGACTAAATGAAATCTATCCAATAGGTTCTCTAAGCATTCACAAAAGTTAAATTTAGAGTAAAACCGCGGACAGACAGACGGTCAGACATGGCGAAACTACAGGTTGATTTTGAAACACTGAGTATTGAAATCTTGGAATCAGAATCACTAATAGAACACAAAATAGCAAGAAAAATAATACGTTTTTTTTACTATTTTTCATTAGGAAAAATCCCCACATTTGCAATACATGGCTAACGAGTATTATTAGTATTAATGACCTCGCTGTCGCTCGATTCCTCCGTATGACCGCCCCCGCACCCTTCCAGCCGCGGCGGCGCGCGGGGCGAGCGATCATAAGGCGGTCGGTATCACTGCGATTGGGAATTTGCCGTACAACTTTGAGGGTTTTTATCTTTGGTTTTTATTATAAAACAAGGTAATTGTAAGAGAACATGTATATTTTATTTAGCGCATAGAGTACTTTCCTTGAATATAGCTCAGAGGGTCAAAATCATCCTGTATTTTAGATTCCTTGTTTAGTAAACAAGGAATTCTTATACTACGGAACACTAAAAAGTGATGGGATAGGAAATTGGACAGTCAAGCGAAAGGTTTTTTCAAATGCTCCACCAACAAGAGAAAAAATAGAACAGTAGAAATATTTCCATAGAGTAAGGACAGTTTTAGACAAGCCACTATCTATTTTTCCAGAGATTTATCTATGCGTGAAAACCCGGCAGCAAACACAAAATTCCAGTAACTCGTCAGCCGAAACCATGCCGCTACAATTTATCAATTTATAACCAACATACCAAATTGGTCGTACCTGCCAACATAACTTTCGCTCACTATCGTACGCCAATTTAAAATTTTCAACCCACACTAACAACTTGATTTCATGGAGTTAATTGGTAGCATTTAACAATCGTCATTGCTATCCCGGAAGGATAAGCGTTTCACTTGCAAATTAATGTTCCATTCTGCAATATTCCTTTTATCGCTTGGGACTACGGACTTTCAGACTTCTGTCCTGGGACTAGAAGCAATCTGAAAGTTATTGATTTTACCAGTGCACCATTAGCTTAGAATAGTCTAGCTAGGCAGTTTCTGTTAGTAAATTTGTCGGGAGACCCTCTACTGTACCCAAATAGGTAAGGCTAGTAATAAAAAGATAAATATTTATAAAAATATCTACGCAATTCTACAGGATTTTTGCAAAAATAACAAAAAATATTAGGTCCTTACATATGAAATTGCCGTTCAGTATCAATAAAGTGAAACAAGTTTTTTTTTATGAAATTATTATTTAATCAATCGAAGTATGCGCCGTTGTTATCGATACACTTCCGCCATTTTATAGGCAGATCATTGATACCTTTGGTTAAAAAATCCTGGGAGCGAGAGTCTATGAACTGTTTGAAGGCGGTTTTGACTGCCTCATCAGATTTGAAATTTTTTCCTTGTAAAAAATTATCCAAATTTTGAAAAAAGTGGTAATCGGTTGGGGCAAGATCTGGAGAGTATGGTGGGTGACGCAGAGGTTCCAGTCGCAGCTCCTCTAACTTGGCGATCGTTTGATGTGCAGTGTGTGGTCTAGCGTTATCCTGAAGGAGCAGTGGGCTAGAGCAATTCATCAGTCTCGGTTGTTTAATGGCGAGCTTTTCCATCATTGTTTGCAATTGTTGGCAATACAAGTCTGCAGTAATCGTCTGGCCTGATCTCAAGAAGCTGTAGTGGATAACACCAGCACTGGTCCACCAAACACTAACCAGAATCTTCTTTTTGGTCAGTTTTCGCTTAGGGCAAGGTTTTGCCGGTTCTCCAGGGTCAAGCCATTGTGATGATCGCTTCTGATTGTCGTACAGGATCCATTTATCATCACAAGTCACGATACGGTTCAAAATCCCCTCATTATAGTGGCGATTAAGCAAAGAAACGCAGCAAGCAACGCGTGTTTGTGGTTTGCTTCAGTCAATTTGTGCGGTACCCACTTTTCGAGTTTTTTAATTTTTCCGATTTGGCGCAAGTGGATAAGTATCATTTTGTCACTTACGCCGAAGGCTGCTGCTAATTCAGAAGTGGTTTGAGATGGATCCGCTTCCACTATCGCCTTCAATTCTTCGTTATTCACTTGAGTATCAGGTCGTCCACGAGGCTCATTGTGTAAATCGAAATTTCCAGAACGGAAACGTTGAAACCAAAAACGCACCGTTCGTTCGTTAGCGGTGCCTGGTCCATACACGTCGTTAATTCTTCGAGTCGTTTCTGCAGCACTGGTGCCACGGTGGAACTCGTATTCGTAAATACCGCGAATTTTCAATTTGTCCATAGTTGTTGTTATAGCAATGTTGAAACTCAAACAAATGATGTTAAGACAAATGAAATACGAATTTTAAAACAATATTTTTCTGGCTTTATTTCGAAACAAATTTGAATTTGGAATTCCTAATGAAACGCAAGATATTTGATTTTAAAGTTGCCAGTATTGAAAATCGGCAATTTCATATGTAAGGACCTAATATGTGTAAATCTACTAACGATTAATATGGACCATATTTTTAAAATACATACGTTTGTTTGTTTGTAATCTCTTTATTGCGCAAAAAAAAACAATTGTACAGACAGACTTTAACAACAACAACAACAAAGAAATTATTAGAATTTGCACAATTGGTATTATTTATTATTTTTTTCTTTTATCACGGATCAAGGGTCGTTATAGACGATTAAAAGGTAGTCAAGGAAATTATTTTCTATTAAATGTTTTTATTTATTATCTTTTTGTAGTAAGAAGTAAAGTTAAGAAGTAAAGTACCAAGATTTCCTTTTCGCCTTACCTACCTTAGCCCATTATTTACTTCAGGTAGACTTACCTATTTGTGTAAGCTATCTTAATTAGTTCCGTGATTATATTAAAAGCTAAAGCCAAGCTGATTTGACTATATCTAAGAATTAATTATTTTAATTATTATTGGAAGTTATTTTAAAAAAGCGCAACTGCCGGTTTTTAAAGACAATTTACGAATCATTTATTCATAGGTACATCATTCAAAATGGTTGAACATATACATACATATACACACGTTTCGGCAGTCGTTATTCGAGTCATGACCTGAACCACAGAATAAATAATACTAACGTTAAGTCCGCCTGTTACATTTTTTTTGTTATAAAGTTAAATAAATAAATAACGTACAGAAGTTTCACTCAGCAAAGAAATTCAAAGAACTATCTACACAATGTGACTAGCGATATGGTTTAATTTAGCTCACGTCAGAACTCAGCACCTTTTCGTATAGATACCAAGACATCCATTGCAAGCCAATATCATTCTTATTACTCTGGACAAACGATTCGTATAACTGAATTTAGCACCCGAAGCGGCCGCCTGCGCGCATAGGTACATTTTCGATACCTAAACGAGGAGTGAAGTGACACAGCAGGCCTGCCTGAACGGTCGCATATTGTATTTATGCCAAAGAGTCAAAACACAGAAAGATTAGAGAGGGAATCTCTGATCAATAAAGAAAAATATAGATGTGGCACGTTGCTTAAAAACGCCTCTATTAACGAGTGCATCTACTCGTACGTAATGGGTAAAAAAGCAGTACTACTTTACCAGTTCCATGTACTCTACCAGTTTGTACCAACTGCACCACTGTTGTCTACAATCTACATTGCTATAGTAAATATCATATAAATAAAGTACACTACGGTGCTTCTACATTTGCTCTACTTATGTAGAAGAGGTTTGTTGACTAAGCACTGGATTATCCTAGCGCGATCCCCACTCATTTATTGCACGCCTCATAAGCGGAGCGTTGGGGTATTGCACGCCTCATAAGCGGAGCGTTGAGGTAGTGCTCTACTCTCGACATGTCAAAAAACCCAGTCTTTCGAAACTTAAATTACTTTTTTTTTTAATATAACTCTTACAGGATAATATGAGTGCACTAATATGAAGTTAAATAATCTGTCTAGCACATATGGTACATTTTATAAACAATTAATTTGTTTAATATAATAAATAATAACATTAAAACTAATCATTCTTGGACGTCCGTGAGTCTGTGTTTATGTGACCATGTATGTGGCAGAGAAATTGGTCGAAAAATTCATCTTACCGGAATACTTTTGTTTTTAATATAAAAAGTATTACACTGTGCTGATTCCTAGTTAATATTAACGTTCTAAGTTCTGTCGTTTAATTATAATTTATAAAAAACTAATATACCACTGTATAAAAAAAATTAGATTATGAGGCGTGCACTTTTGGATTTTCCAAACTATTTAAAACTACTACTACTTTTAAAGAGCAAGTAAGTTATTTTAACGTCGTCGGATACTTTTTAGCTTAGTGTCATGTAATGCGGCATGCTTATCGAGTCCACACATTATTCATTTTTTTAAGCGGCATCCTGAGAAAATGTTAAATCTAGGTACAACAATAGCATTAGCTCGTGGGAATAATTGAAACGTGACTCAAACCGGGAGAGAAGACTGTAGGTACTTATGTAGTCGATAGGGCAAAAATTTATTTTATTAAACGTGGACCTGAACGAACGATTTTTTCACATTTGTTTAGTGGAGCGTCAGATGTTGTGCAGTACGTGCACATACAAAAGTCGGTGAGTCTTGACTTGACTTGACCCGTGAGCGCTTTTGTGTTCCTAACAAGGCAGCTTTGTAGGCATTTAGCACAAAAAAGGTTCTGCCTGCCGGCTTATCGATACGAAAAGAATTTATTTTCAATGTAAGTACCATTTAAATAACATATTTTTTCCTTATTTTGTCACCTACAGCCTGATTCCTCCTAATTTAGGTAACGAGTAGAAATTAGACTATTATTTCAATATACGAGTAGCTGCGGACGTTTCTATCTAAAAACAAAAAGTTTCATCACTTTCCAGCTTTGTTTTATGAAAAAAAACTACGAGCAAATAACACTTACCTCTTCAAAGTGGTGTGCTTCGTTCCATTACCCAGCAGCTTGTGCTTAGGCTTGTCTAGGGCTCCTGTCGGCGTGGAGGACGATATCGTGAGGTCGCTAGCGAACGAACTCGTCGACGATTCCTTAGAAATATTCGTCCGGGCCCTCCTCACTGCTGACTCGGGGCTCCCAGGGCTCCCGATCAGCTCCAGAGCCAGTCTACCCTTCCCGGGCACTGGGGGAGGCTTCTCTTCCACGGGCACCATATACGACAGCATGGCTGTCTAGTCTCTTTACACCGGCCACATGTAACCTTCACAACCGTCTATGATACGTTTGGAAATGCACTTCCTACATTACTCATGGTCAAGTTTAGAATATGCGGCGTACCGCTAAGGCGCTGTGCTGCGTTATCCAAATCTGAAAGATAAGATCCATTATTTACACACTGTTTGCTGAAGCTACAACGCTTCTATTGTGTAATGTCTATCACAGACGTCCGAATTATCTCAGCGGGTGACGATGACGTAGCAACGTTGTTCAATTCGATATACAGTTGAGAATTCATAGAAAAGATTGACCGGGTTTGTAACAAGTGCTGGCCAGAGATGCAGAGATGCATATGGTTGGTAGGTGCATTTTGTTGTATCATATTGGTGTGATATGCAAACCAAAGCATACAGAAATGTATGCCTTATGCTGAGAAAGAAACCAAAAAGATTATTTTTCATAAAAAATGAAAAGTCTATTAAAATTAAATGTAGGAACAATCATTTAATCGCATTTATGTAATTCTCGTAATCATTAGTCAAAGGCATTCAATTCTATTTAAAATAGTTTTATTATCATAGGATATTTCTCCAAGGACGTCATCTTACTTACAACTTATATTAGTGGACTGAGAATACGAGTACCTACATTGTTTGTCATTCAATTTGTAATTTTAGTATGTAGGTACAAATGAACCTTAATTATGACATTTCTGAGTATACAAACCTATGAGAGGAACCCGCGTTGAAATAAGTATTAAGGGGAAGATATAGGCAAATGGCCTTGAAGTGGCGCTCTCATTTGAAATAAATTGTTAACTCGTAAATATGGAGATAATTTCCATATTGCTCTTCGTCTTGCACTATATAGCCCTTTAAATTATTTTATGAACTACCGTTGAAAGTATTTACATTAGTCCGTCTAGCTTTAAAACTTGCCTCCGTCAAAAGTGGCCACGGCAAGTTTTAAAGCTAGACGGATCACCATTAATAGTTTCAACGGCAGTTCATAAAATAATTGAAAGGGCTATCTAGTGCATGACGAAGAGCAATATGGAAATTATCATCATATTTACGAGTTAACAATTTATTTCACACTTCAAGGCCATTTGCCTATATCTTCACCATTTTGATTGCAAATGGTGTTTTGTTTAAAAGTTTGTACGTGAAACCAGCACATGGTCCGACTTCAATACATTATGTACATTCAATGCAATGATTTCAACTAGGCCTACGCCAGTAATACACAACGTGGAAGGAACTTACCCGTAATAAATCGAACGATGACGGTCTATACTAGATCATTATAGTAATGGCCAAAAAACAAAAAATAATATGGGCATTTCCGTAAAAAAGTGTGCAGTCGCCCGGGCGATTTGTATGGGAATGTCGAAATTTTCTTTTGTTTTTTTGACTAATCTTTTAATTTCATTATACTTTAGTCATCTAGTATACCCGTGGTTCAATTTATTACGGGTATGTCCTTTCCACGTTGTATAAGTCAATGTTTCAATGTCTTTTTACGTGCCCGAATATACCTAATACGGCTGAGCCGTTATTATCAGTGTCGCAAATTACGAGCGTTATTTATTATACTTATTATAATTTCGCCTAGCTAGTAAATATTGCCGATTAGGTATCATAATGACATACCTTCCTGCGGTTTATTGGTATTTTACGACGCGCTGTGAAGCTAGTGAGCTGTGTGAGTGCGTCTACCTGTGGTGACTACTTTTGTGTTAAAAACTAGACTGTTGCGCTTGCGCAGACTTGCGCGCTTGTGCTACTCGTATTCGTACGTATGTAGGTTTTAGAGGGAGCGTTGGTAATTTATAATGAAATCTGTTATAAAAATTGACCCAGTTCCAGGGTCATTGCTGTGAAAGGAGCAAAATATAAGTGCACTCTCACTGTATTTGAGCTCTGTGTAGGGGTGCCAAATCTTTTAGACCAAATAGAGTATTTTTGGATTCAGTACCCACAAAAATATGTATGTAGATATGGAATTAATAAAAAAATATAGCACTGCACATTTGTAATAGCTGTTTGTAATTTTTAAGAATCGGAAACGGAACGGAACTAGCATTAGCACTAGCATCGTTACACAATATTCATAAAGCTATGATAAAAAATCTAAAACGGAACATGCCCTGTGTTCCATTTTAAATAAAAGAGACCGATTTTAGCGATTTTTCTGATAAAATATAGTAGTTTCGCCTACTATTATATATTTTTAAAATAGATAGTAGTTATAAGTAGTATAGAAGTGAATACGAAGTGTCTCATGGATATAATAAGGTGTACACGTCGTGGCAGCTCAACTTTTACTTACTCGTAGGTAAACATTTTTGTATGGATCACTAGTATTTTGCTAACTAACTGAAACATATGTAAGTATGAGAAATACGAGTAACGGTTAAAATGCACTGATTGAAATGCCTAAGCAAATAAAGGACTAAATCATTAAAACTGTCATAAAGTTTGACTATTTGTTTATAAACATAAAAATGTCACCAGTCATATCTTACATAATTGTTGAGGTTTCTGGTCGAGGTCTTGCATCATTTTTTTTTTCAGAAATCTAGATGACCTCATGTCACCGGTGATCTCATCCGGTTCATCAATGTACTTGCTATTATAACAAAGTACCTTTTTGGCAAGTGTGTCTAGTAATAGTTACGTTCCATGTTCCTTTCATGTCAAATTATTTTGACAATGGATAACCGTAAACGGCTGTTGTTAACTAACTTAAATACTTAGAGCTTGAACAAAAAATAACTAGTAATGAAGTTTCTGCCGCGTATCTTCTGCGTATTTTTTTGAATTGTAAAAACTGGTGAAACATTGTTTTTGCTAAGTTTTTTGTTTTCATTTTATGTAACAAATGGGTCGGTATCTAACGATATCGAGGGAGATCCGTCAAGGAACATCTTCTCTACAGCAAAATGAGAAAAAATAGACACGGGAAGACGAGACTGATTGGATTAGATATTATAAGGTCACGTAGCTATTCTGCAATATATAATAAAACGTCTTGTTTTAATATCATCATCATTCACAGCCTTGATCCCCCCAGTGCTGGGAAGAGGCCTCTCTCAACGAATTAAAATAAATAGTAAAAACTGATGAGGTTTTGTTTTTCAGAACCTACTTGGAGATAACGTATAATTCAATATTATATTTTACGTAATAATATCTATTTATTGACAACCTCCGTGGTGTAATGGTCAACACGCTAGTCCGCCAATCCGGAGGTTCTGGGTTCGATCCCCAGCCAGGGCAAGTTGGAAAATGGCCTTTTTCAAATTGTCATGGGTCTTGGGTGTTTATATATATATGTATTTATTATAAAATATAGTATCGTTGAGTTAGTATCCCATAACACAAGTTTAAAAACTTACTTTGGGGCTAGCTCAATCAGTGTGATTTGTCCTTATATATTTATTTATTATTATTATTTATAATCTGGGATTCTGCCGCAGTTGATCGCCAAAATTCGCAAACAAAAAAATAAGAATTTTTGACGTCATCTCACAACGCTTATATCAGTGTAGCACCCTCAGTCTTGAGGAAACGAAGAAGAAGGAAAAGTATATGAACTCTTAAAATATGGGTTCTTAAAATAGCTCATCCTGTAAGTTTACATATTTGTTGTTGACATTATTCTTCTCAGCCCGTTTGAAAATGAAGCAGGTGAATAAACGAAAGGGGTCCAGTTCTTGAAACAATTTATCATAAAAATTACATACTTTAATAGTCCTAGCAACAGGATAACTGAGGATAGGATATGAAACTAATAAAGCGACAAAAAAAAAATTTTTTGGCGGGAAGTCAAGTCGTTCAGTTGGGGTTTGCTCACGGTTTGCTTTAATTTATTTTGGAAATTGATTCTACTCGTAGTGGACTTTATAATGTGAAATTGGTGTAATTTTGTGTTTCATGCTCATGAACAGTATGTGAAAAAGTGAACAGTCATAATATAGTATGGCTGTACTGCGGCTATGAAAACCAGGACTTGTTTTAATTATATTTGTTGCTAGAAGCTCCCTTGAAACAATTTATATAACGACAAAAAACACCAACTTGATTGTAACTTGTTAGGAATAAAGAAGCAATAAAACTAAAGATAGGCTTTAAAGGACTTGTATCCAGGGCCGTAAAATTATTGGTAAACCGACAAGAAAAGGGTTCCTCAGCTTATAGGTAGAGAATTAGAGATAGACATACAGTTCTAAGCAGCCAGTTAGTGTGCTCGCGATACCAGCCTTTACACCAGGTACTTTACATAGTATTATGCAGGGGTCGAACGAAGCTGCCCGCCTCCCTATCCTGTACAATAGATTATATTACTGCCTCCGTGGCCCAGTGGTCAGGGCGTTCGCCTTGGGTAGCATACTTTACAGACTTTTAAGATGCAATAGGTACGAAAGTACTTAAATTAAATAATGAATTAAGAAATGGTGAAAAAATACCTACCACGTAGGTCTAAATACGACCATGCTCTAACCACTGAGCTATCATATTGTGGTATACAACTTTAGTGTGGTCAAAGTCAGTTCCATGAAAAATATTAAGTAATATTTTTCATGGAACTGACTTTTACCACACTAAAGTTGCTCCAAAAATTTGGTTATTGGTTAAAAGGCACCCTGTATTTGGCAATACGTGTCTCGAGTATGGTCAGCTAATGAACAACATTACTTCACCGCCTGTTCTAAAGGCGGAAGAAACAGCAAATAGAGCAGCGCTCGAGCAATTCTCGGGTCGATCAAGATCAAGGCAATGTAACGCCCGAAACTACATTCTTGGCTAAAATAAGAACATAGTCGATGGTTGATTAGCGTTAAATAGTTTTTGCTCGGAAAAAAATACTTGGGTAAGTACCTACATACTCACTAATTAATTATCGTCATTTATACCCATTTTATAAATACAAAATTTGTAAAGATGGATGTTTGATCTACATTCAAGCCAAAACGGCTGGACGGATTGGAATGAAATGCCATCATCTAGGCCAGTAGTAGAAATCAAGAGAATTTTTAAGGGAGAACTAACAAGTTTTGAAATGTTTGTGTTCTGGGATGGGGCCGTTTAAGTATTTAAAGTATTAAGCGGCAAAAGGGGTTACGGGGGGGAGCTCGGTAGACGGTGGAAGAACGCATTGCTAGCGCTTTTTCAAGTTAAGCAGCCTCGGGTGTGGTCCGCACTTGGCTGGGTAACCCGAAGATATTGGAGGTAGGTGCATAAGGTAGATTATTGCTCTTTGGGGTGACCACAAGTGACATAAAAAGTTCTCAAGCTCCTCCACTGTCATCATTGTATGAAAGTCGTCAAGCTATGTCAGAGGCCAACAATCTGCCAACATTGTTTATTTATTTATTTTATTTATTCAAGTACACTTGGAAATTTACAACCATACACATAAAAAAATAAGAAAAACATAGTACTTAGGTGCTAATTTCTCAAGAAATTTCTTCCAGTAGACCCGCGAGAGGAAATTAAAAAAGAGGTAATTGGCGTGTACCTACAATACAAAATTAAATAAATAAATAGACAAGATACATACCTACATAAACATACATAAATATACTTACATAAATAAAAATATATTCATAAAGCATACATATATTAATACTTATAAATATATTAGGATGATAAATACAGATAGTGATCTTTTACTCGTTTCTTGAACGTCGTTATGGTGTAGCTGATTCCATAGCCTAACTGCCTGCACGGAAAAGGAGTGAGTATAGGTAGTGGTGCTATGTGTTGGGAAATGAAGGATGGATTGTCATTTATTGATTGATGGATCATTGTTGTCAGATTTTTCAACGTACACGCACGAAAAACTAAAACAAACCCCGAATGATTAGGTTTTATAAGAAAAGGTAGTCCGTAGGTAAATATATTATTATACTTAATAAAAAATAATTATAGCTTTGTTTTATTTAAGTAATTATATTTAGGTTTTCAGCTTTAGTTTATATACCTATTTTATAACAGTAAGTAAGTAGTAAGTAAAATGCATGACGTAGGTAAAATGCATCGACCAGTAAATCATTCCCCATGCCACGGAATCGGAAGATAGCAGCAGTTCTTATTTATTATGGTTGGGCCACGGAAGTTGGGCAATCAGAAAAATAACACGCAGCAAATGGACGGGTTCGTTCGGTAAACATCGTGAGTCATTGTTCATCGTTCGGTGTACATAGGAAATCATTGTTAGAGCCCAGGGCGTAAGTACAGTAATATTTTAGGTAAGTACCTATAGGTACCTAAATGATTTTTAATCAATATATTTCAGTCAATTATACCTACACGCACCTAGATTACTTTACCTCACAAACCCTACTTTTCAGTAAACTCCGCAGGTTATTTCAATAAGGGATTTACAATTAATTACCTACGCGCTATTAAAAATTAATGAAGACAAATATCATGGAAGGAATGATCGACGCCAGTAGAGGAAAAGGAAGGCCCAGAAGGACGTTCATGGATGATGTAAAGGAAAAGACAGAAGTCGTGTCGTATAGGGAAGTATGATTTACAATTAATTACCTACGCGCTATTAAAAATTAATGAAGACAAATATCATGGAAGGAATGATCGACGCCAGTAGAGGAAAAGGAAGGCCCAGAAGGACGTTCATGGATGATGTAAAGGAAAAGACAGAAGTCGTGTCGTATAGGGAAGTATTTGCCTGAAGATCGGGAGACATGTAAGATACCTACCACCAAGAACATAGTTCTTAACTATTTATTGATATTGATGGAAAAACTACATAAGCAAACCATTTTTTTAAATAACAACTTAATGTTAAGTAGGTACCTATTTTTGTAATTCAATTTTTACACAAGTGACAGGCCTCCCCCAAGGATTTTCAAAACGACCGGTTGGACGCAGCTTGCATCCAGCGTATGTTTGTTGTCATCTCTTTAACAAAAAAAACATAAGTAGGTACAGAGTTATAAATTATTATAATTTGCACAAGAAGTGCTTGTCACAGTAAGGGAAATCTTCAATTTTTTTTATGATAACTGTATATAGTGAGTTTGTATATTTGTTTGTTACCTCTTCATGCTTTATCTACTGTACCAATCTTCTTGAAAATTCGCATACACAAAAAAGACATAGAAGGCTAGTTGATGAGAAATTGCGATGTTATGTTACATATTGATCGAGTTTCGCTACGTCGTCATTTTAGTTACGAAATCGCATTACACGAATACATTTTATCGAATGCTTATTTATTAGCAATAGGAACGTGTCTACATATGATATACAACGTGGAAGGGACATACCCGTAATAAATCAAACCACGGTCTATTCTAGACCATTATAGTATAATAAAATTAAAATAACAGCCAAAAAACAAAAATAATTTTCGGCATTTCCATACAAAAGTTTGCAGCCGCCCGGGCGATTTGTATAGGAATGTCGAATTTTTTGTTTGTTTCTTGACTGTTATTTTAATTTAATTATACTTAAGTCATCTAGTATAGCCCGTGGTTCGATTTATTACTGGTATGTCCCTTCCACTTTGTATATGACGTATATTTCGTAGGCACTTACGAGTACTAAACCCTAAACCAAATAATCTAATCAGTTTTCTTTTTTAAATAAACTAATTCTTCCATCAGTTAATATACGTTGCCTTAAATAAACGATTTGATTGATTGAAAAAAAACAGTGAAGTGAAATAAGTCTGGTAAAAAAATATTAAAATATTATTTAAGTACTTACTTACAACTTAATATACCTAATAAAAACTTAGATAAAGAAGATTCATGAAAATAGAACCCTTTATTTTAAAACAGGATGCTTAGCTTGGTTGAATACCAGAACGATCTTGTGACGATGCATTTGCATTATTAAATTTATTACATTACATTATTTATCTAAGTAGGTATATCATTTCTAACTTTTCTACGAAGATTGATGACTGATGTATTGTTCTCCCATACACTGTCGTGCATTCGTCCTCATTTCCATTTATTTAATAAAATTAGCTGCCATTTAATGGCAATATTTACACAAATATCAGTGCAATATATATGTATTTCAACTTCTCTAGACAATTACACTATTTATTTATGCAAACATACACATAGCCCTATTTATTTCTCTTTCATTATTTATTTATTTTCACATTGGTACTATTAAATCTGCACCACGCATCTTCAGGACACAGCTGAAAATCAGTGTATTGCTCCCGGGCAATATTACCACTGAGCTGTGTCCTTTTTGTATTGCTGTAGCACACACATTTAAATTTGTTATGTTTTTGTGTAATTTTTTTACTATGTTTGTCTGTTTTTGTAAGTATGTGTGTTAAGTATAGCAACAAATAAATGTCTTTCAATTCTATTAAAAAAAAAAGATTCAATTTTTTCCATTGCCACGAATTGCATAGGCTCGCTAGACCTAAGTATTACTCTTTAGCCAAAGCATATAAACACTTCGACGGCTGAAAAACGCACCGTACCTATGTGTTTTCTCTTTTGCAAAATACACACGGTGAAAACAACACCAAATAAAGGTTATTAACCTGTTAAACTATAGGTATATGTAATGTAGGTAGGTGTTCTACTTTTCTGTAAATAGATATACTTACTTATTTGCAATTCTTTCTCATAGATGGAGATGAAAAGTAGAGTGTGCTACTCGGAATACTGTAATATTTTTACTTCGGGCGATATACATGAATCCCTCGCTTCAGTACTCAGGATTCAACCGAAGAATCCTTCGTTTCGCTCTGGATACAAAGTAGTTAAATCAGAGAAGTTAATGACGAATAATCTCCTCCTTTTTTGAAGAATAAAAATAAGTTTTATTTTTTGCCGGTATCAGCTTCACGTAGGTAGGTATATGAGCGTGAACGAAGAGACGCACAAAAACTAAGTTATCAAGCAATTAAACCGACCTTGTAAAAGTAACTTCGAAATTAGATTAATTTATTTTATCAAAACATACTCGTATATACCTTGTACTTACTATACCTACATAAAATTCGTAGAGCAATTATACTAAAGCGGACGCATACCATGTGTACGCATCAAAGGCCTTTCCAGTCAAACTGCACGATTCAGTAAAAGTCAAAATCATTTATTTATTTTTGAATATTTTAATCACCTGCTCATTGTCAAGTTTGCCGTCGATTTTATAATAATTAAGAAGTCAGATGCCAGGGAGGCCTTTGCCCAGCAGTGGGACATGCATGGCTAAATAAAAAATAAATAAATAAAATAAACGGGCAAGTGCGAGTCGGACTCGTACATGAAGGGTTTCGTAACACCGTACAATGTTTTAAAACGCTGAAGAAACACGTTTCTTGTATGACGACCCCCTTTAATTTTTAACTTTATTTTATTTTTAGTATTTGTTGTTATAGTGGCCATATTAATACATAATCTGTGAAAATTTCAAGTATCTAGTTAATGCTATTATAAAGATCTAGTTAAAAACGCTGAAAAAAACACGTTTTTTGTATGACGACCCCCTTTAATTTTCAAATTTTTATTTTTAGTATTAGTTGTTATAGCGGCTACAGTAATACATAATCGGTGAAAATTTCAGGTGTCTAGCTATTACGGTTCAAGAGATAGAGCCCTGTGACGGACGGACAGACAGCGGAGTCTCAGTAATAGGGTCCAGTTTGCACCTTTCGGGTACGGAACCCTAAAAAGACGTCAATCAATTAGAAGAAGCGGCAACTGCACTGCTTCATTTTCTCCAAAGACGTCATATATTACTGAATGTAAGTAATGGAATTTATTTTTATACTTAACGTATTGATAAAATTGAAAATCATCATCATCCCAGCCCTTCTTCCGCCCACTGCTGAGCATAGGCCTCTCTTCGTCGACGCCACCCATCTCATTCCTGTGCTGCTCTCATCCAGGTGCGACCCGCGACTTTGATTATATCGTTAACCCATCGCATAGGCGGACGCCCGACGCTTCTCTCACCCGGTCTGGGCCACCATTCGGTCAAAGCCTTGCTCCACCTGCCATCACTCCGTCGGGCCAGGTGTCCTGCCCAGTTCCACTTTAGGTGACCGTTATACCAACATCTTGTACTTTAGTACGTTGTCGGATTACGGTGTTAGGAACGCGATCCAGCAACCTGATGCCAAGCATAGCGCGCTCCATGGCATTTGTGTACAGCCTTCTTCGTGAGCGTCCATGTCTCAGCACCGTACGTCATTGTGGGCAGGACACACTGGTTGTATAGGCGGGTCTTCAGGCATTGTGGAGTGTCGGCCGATTTTAATACGTTATGCAGTCTATTGAATGCCGCCCATCCAAGCTGTATTCGCCTATCGATCTCCTTGTTTTTGTTTTTATACTTCTCTTTTTTCTTGTTTTTGTTATTTTCTTTCTTTTTCTTCTTGCTAACTTTTTTAAGGATGAAATATGTCCAAGGTAAACATATTCATCTACTTTCTCCAAACTCTGAAAATAACTGATGTCACTTTGTAAGTTTAGTATGTACGAGTACCAAATGTACCCAAATTGTGACATTTGTGAGTGTACAAATCTTTAAGCCAGAATCTAAAAACTCTGGCTTGAGCTTGGCACGGGCCCTCTTAAAGATTTGTATGTGGACCCCGGAAAATTCAAGTACGGCCTTAAGAAAGTCTATCTACTATCTATATTTAAGAGCTATTTCGGTGGAGTATGCATTCTCTTCCATGTGTCTCTCTCATCTACTTCGCTGTACGACACCACGTTCACCTCCTTTATCTGTTTCATGTTTCATGTAGCTATGCCTCGGTCTTCCTGGTCCTCTTTGCCCTTCTATATTTTCTTTAATGATAGTTATTATAAAATCGTAGTGTCGTTGTATAAGTAGGTAATCATCGGTCCTATTATAAGCCATCTCACAAAGTAATTTCTTGACATAAGCTTTGAATTTATTTGCTAATATTGCCACAGATCACAACTACTATTACTATCTCCACGTCAGCCGAGTGTGCTACCTTGCGCTTGCTTGCGACGCCACTGTCCAAACTGCCTACCTATCTACGCACGATGGCTGGTGGGCAGCGAAATAGCCAAAAATAACCTTCGCTAGCGTTGCGCCGATTTTCATTCATAAGAATACCGCGTTACACCGACGTCAGAGGAATGCAAAAAAAAAACTTTTATAATCATTCATCGAATCTATTAGCGGAATGTATGGCTCTGCAGTGCGTGGTTTTTCTGGCGCATATAGGGCATCGCTGGGTGGGTGGATGAATTGGCTTTTTGTGGTATACTTTATCTTCAGATTCACTCCACTTTTTGAGGTGTTTTATCGATAAAAAATCCCGTATATCAAACCACTAAAAGTTCCGGCGCCGATGACGGGTCATACTGTATAGTGTGGTTCCATATGTCATGGCAGCCATTTTCCCTCATAATAAAAGTGATAAAATCAAAACTCATTTCTGCAGCTTTTATAAAAAAATTGAAAATATATCTTATGCCTTTCTTGCACGAAACAATCATTTTTTGTTCTCATAAAATAACAATCCCATCAAATAATAGAATTGCTCAATTTAAAGTAAGGTTTTTTTAAATTTAACTACATTTGCGCTGGATTTATATAGCTCATGTTCCTTAATAATCGCCGATTAGAAATAGAAGTGGGTAGGTGACAAAGTGGAGTCAATCAATAATCATCTCATCATTTTGCATGTCATTTTGACGTGACAACGTCTTAAATTAGGTTGCGGCTGGGAGTCACTTATGAAAAAGTGTAACGCTCGGTAACGTTACGATGAGTCACCGAACGAGAGAGAGGCCCGCCGAATGCCTTGCGTCTCTCTCCCACTCAACTATGATCGGTCTGCCGCCGTTGTCACGTAAAATCTTCGCCCGTAAAACCGACTTTACAGGCAACCATTTTTTTGGTGAAGAAAAACGCACCGCCGAGCTATAAAGAAGCACAATTAAGGACGCAACCGGGAAGGCACTGAGATGAGGGGGGGAAATTTAACAAAAAAATATATAAAATTCGTATTGTAAGGACAACGGGATTAAAAAATTGTGAATCTGCTTAGGTTAACACCCATTCCCTTGATTAACTTTACAATCTGTGCGTGAGTGCTATGCGAGAAGTAGCTTTTCGCAGTCCAGCATTAAAGTTAAGAGAAAGTAAATTAAAATACCTAAGTAGTCGTCCAACAAAGTTTATTTCCATGATGATACCTTACAAAATCCAACGTCCAACAAAGGCACTTGAAAGTTCGTTATATTATAATGTGATGTCGTAGTACCCGGAGGGCTTCTATCAGTTAATTGCATTTCCATGCAATACCAACTTTGGACAGGTCAATGTTTGCTGCGTCCTGAAAATTGATCTGCCTCGCCTGCCTGTTAAAGGCTTTGTGCTCAGAGATCCCATCATAAGCTAGATCAATATTATTATAGATATATATTAGATATATATATTAGAAGATGAGGTGTGTTTATTAACACACCTTCTCATCTTTTTTATACATGGTACTTACTTTTAAATTAAGTACAAATATTTTAAAAGGTGATTCAGTCATCATTTTAACAATTTAAACTACTTAACTAATTACGCTTTAATTTAATAATAATGCAACGCGATAGTTTAAAAGTATTTATTACTTTATTGTCCATCTGTCTGTCAAGACCCTTTTTTTCAGGAGCGCGTGGAGTTGCCAAGCTGAAATTCATATCAAATACTCAAATCTACTGTCCCTTAGAGCTGTGAAAAAATCAAACTTCTAAGCCAACGCAATCAAAAGATACAGCCGTTTATGCCGCAAATTTTCGACACTCGCAAGGGAATCAAAATCCTACAGGGTACTTCCCGTAAACTCAGAATCTTGAAATTTGGTACGAAGCAACGTCTTATAGCACAGATAAATTATGAAAAGCATACATTTTTAGTTACATCATATAATAAAAATATTTTTAATAATTTTAAACATACTTATACATATACCTACAGGTTTGTACGTCACCCTCGGTGCGCGATTCCGACTCGCATTTGGAAGCTTTTTAGGGTTCCGTACCCGAAGGGTGCAAACGGGACCCTATTACTGAGACTCCGCTGTCTTCCGTCTGTCTGTCTGTCTGTCCGTCAGTCACAAGCCTCTATCTCTTGAACCGTAATAGCTAGACACTTGAAATTTTCACCGATTATGTATTACTGTGGCGGATATAACAACAAACACTAAAAATAAAAAATAGTTTAAAATAAAGGAGGTCGTCATACAAGAAACGTGTTTTTTTCAGCGTTTTTAACTTGATCTTCATAATGGCATTAACTAGATACTTGAAATTTTCACCAATTATGTATTACTATGACCACAATAACAAATACTAAAAAAAAAAAAAAGTTAAAAATTAAAGGGGGTCGTCATACAAGAAACGTGTTTCTTCAGCGTTTTAAAACATTGTACGGTGGTACGGAACCCGGTCGGACTCGTACATGAAGTACGAGTCCGACTTGCACTTGCCTGTTTATTTTGTATTAAAATCTACATTGATTGGGAAAAATTGTTCCAAATGATGGACTGAAACACCCCTTGAGATATTTGTAGGTACTCGATTAAAAAGCACATTGTAGGATAACTACCTAAATTATATTAATTTATTAGTTCCGTTTCTAGAATTGTTACCAAGACTTCATGAAACCCGCCTTTGAAGCCGTGTGGGAATGACAATATAATAGCATTCCTGTCTGAGAAAGGTCACTTGCTGGCTGTGAACCCCCGCCCGCGTGGCGGCTGTAGCGACCCAGCGATGGTAATCACAGTACTTAATTACTAAGATAATGCGCTTTACGACTCAGTTTCGTACAATAGATTATTATGCACTCATTCCGGCTGCAAGGCGTTACGGTTTATTAGACTGGTGAGTTTTTATTTAAGGTCAAACTATTTTCGAAACTTTGATTGGATACGATGAAAAATACCCGCCATGACAACAAGTCAAATCAGACACTTTTTAAGGTTCCGTTCCCATATGGTGCAAACGGGACCCTATTACTGACACTGCTGTCTGTCCATCTGTCTGTCCGTCTGTCACAGGGCTCCATCTCTTGAACCGCAATAGCTGGACACTTGCAATTTTCACCGATTATGTTTTACTGTGGCCGCTACAACAACAAATACTAAAAATAAGAAAAAGTTGAAAATTAAAGGAGGTCGTCATACAAAAACCTGTTTTTTCACCATTTTTAACTCTATCTTTATAATGGCATTACCTAGATTTTTACCGATTATGTATTACTATAGTACTCTGTGGTATTACTATAGCCGCTTTAAAATCAAATACTAAAAATAAGATAAAGTAAAAAAAAATAAAGGGGGTCGTCTTACAAGAAACGTGTTTCTTCAGCGCAGCGTTTTAAAATATTGTATGGAGGTACAGAACCCTTCATGTACGAGTCCGACTCGCACTTGCCCGTTTATTATTTTTATGTCCTGTACTTAGATGTTTTATAAAAACCTTGCGAAACGCACGCGCAATAGGGGATCGGCAACTTTTCCCAAAGTGTTTAAAATTTATTAGAATGATTATTTATTTCCATAAAAAATAATATTTGATTTAAATAAGGCTGTAAATATACATAAATTACATTTAAAATTTGAATGCAAAAAAAAAAGGCCGCGTAAACGCTTCCATTTGTCACCTTGGCCGCGTGACGTCATCTGTTTGTGAGTAAACATCAAACAATCAAGTGGTGAAAAGGATGGCAGTAGTGAAGGCCACAAATTCACATAGTAATGTTGACATTTATGGTTGACATTTGGAGGTTACCCCAGCCGTCAAAAATGACAATTACAAACGAATGACGTAACGCGCTGTGATTGGTGTTTCGTTCAAGGTGGCGGCTGGTGGCGAACAGATTAAAAACATTGCAATTTACGCATTTTATTTTATGATTTAAAAATATAAATCATTATTATTTCACAAAAATACTCATTGAATGGTCAGTTTATTTAATTAACATAATTTCTAATTACAATAAAGATTTTTTGGTAAGACCTTTCCGATCCCCTATTGGGTAGATGACTGGGTCAAGTATAAATTATTTGGAGTCTCAGTAATAATCCGTTTGCAACCTTTGGATACGGAACCCTAAGAAAGCCCTAAGTCAAAAGTTTTCTAAATAGCTGAGACAATCTCATTCTAAGCTAAGTAAAATGATGCTAATAGCAATTACGTGTCAATCTTACGAGATATTCTCCGATAATAATCGCATTTTGTGCCGAGGCCCCTTAGAAATGAAAACGCTCTACATGTTTGTGAAAACCGCATTAAAATCGCCTGCAGTTTCTGATGTTGTAGTGACAGATAAATAAACTGGAACGTATTTTTGGATAGAACAAATGACACTGATTGAGTAAGCCTTAAAGTAAGTTTAAGGGGATATATGAAGTCCAGTGCTGCCCGCATTTGAAATAAATTATTTTAAAGGAAACAGATATCATTTAAAATTTTGTTTTGGTAAGCCCTTGATAACCCTTCAAACTATTTTATGAACCACTGTTTACAGTTTTAAAGTGGGAAGGTGAAAAGTGGCCGTTTTTCGCAAATGTGCGAAAAAAAGCTTAAATTATATTTCCGTTTCCTTTCAAATAATTTATTTCATATGGAGGCAGCACTGGACTACATGTATCCCCTTAAACTTGTATTATAGGTCATACAGGTGACTTTTTTACCATCAGCCAAATTTTTAGAGCAAGTTCAGTCCATGATACTGAACTACTTTCTATAAAAAAAGTTATTAAAAATCGATAAATGTTTTTCGTCCTCTCATACAAAACCCGTTTGGCTGAGCGCTGATTTGTATGGGAAGCGAATTTTTATTTTCTTTTTTCGTTAATTGTTTTTATAGAAAGTAGTTCAGTATCATGGACTGAACTTGCTCCAAAAATTTGGCTGCTGGTTAAAAAGTCAGCCTGTATACACCGTGGAAGGGACATACCACGGGCTATACTAGATTACTAAAGTATAATGAAATCAAATTAACAGTCAACAAACCAAAAAAAAAATTCGGCATTCCCATACAAATCACCCTTTTGTATGGAAATCCCGTTTTTTTTTGTTCTTTGTCTGTTATTTTAATTTAAATACACTATAATGATCTAGTATAAACCGCGATTAGATTTATTACGGGTATATTATGTCCCTTCCACATTGTACGAGTATATACATATCATGGGATAGTACTCACTCAACGATAGTATATTTTATAATAATGCATAGCACATCCTAGACCCAATCCAATTTTAAATAAACGGGCAAGTGCGAGTCGGACTCATACATGAAGGGTTCCGTATCACCACAGAATACATAAGAGTCAAAGACATAGATTCGGGTATTCAATCAAAAATTCCCACGGTCGAGGACTGCAGTCTTAAATAACTTAAATAATTAGAATTATTTTAGCAAAACCTAAAATTTATTAATATCAAATAGTAATATATAATAAACGGGCAAGTGCGAGTCGGACTCGTAGATGAAGGGTTCCGTACCACCGTACAATGTTTAAAAACGCTGAAGAAACACGTTTCTTGTATGAAGACCCCCTTTAATTTTTAACTTTTTCTTATTTTTTGTATTTGTTGTTATAGCGGCCATAGTAATACATAATCTGTCAAAATTTCAAGTACCTAGTTAATGCTATTATAAAGATCTAGTTAAAAACGCTGAAAACATACATTTTTTGTATGACGACCACCTTTAATTTTCAACTTTTTTTATTTTTAGTATTTGTTGTCATAGCGGCCACAGTAATACATAATCGGTGAAAATTTCAAGAGTCTAGCTATTACGGTTCAAGAGATAGAGCCCTGTGACAGACGGACAGACAGCGGAGTCTCAATAATAGGGTCCCGTTTGCACCCTTCGGGTACGGAACCCTAAAAAGGCCATTTTCGAACTGGTCCTCGCTGGGAATCGAACCTAGAACGGAGTGGCGGACTAGCGTACCATTATACCACGAAGGTCATCAAAAGTGTGGATGGTGAAATCAAGTCGAAAGACACTACACGATAGTGTAAACTAGACGGGGCGTACTAAAAGCAAAATGATATGCATTGGTAACGCGAGACGGCGATCGTGATACCTTATAGTATGCACGAGTTCATACATTATATTATCTGTGCACAACTTTCCAATCGATTGTCTAGCTCAGAGTTGTTGCAAATATCAGCGTCGGCAATTCAGCATCCGTGGATTATAAGCATTGTTTTTAATATCAGCATTCGAAACAATTAAAGCTGATTTTTAATGCTGAAATGATAATAATGCTGAATAAAGGCCTTAGCACAAGTCACGTGTACTTTGAACCAATCATAGACTGTTATTCATAAATAGTTTAGACAGTTTAGTTTGGTTTTGACCACCTCCGTGGCGTAATGGTTAACACGCTAGACCGCTAATCCGGAGGTTCTGGGTTCGATCCCCAGCCAGGGCAAGTTGGAAAATGGCCTTTTTCAAATTGTCCTGGGTCTTGGGTGTTTATCTATATATGTATTTATCATAAAATATCGTTCAGTTAGTATCTCATAACACAAGTTTAAAAAAACTTACTTTGGGGCTACTTAATCAGTGTGATTTGTCCGTATATATTTATTATTTAACATACCAGCATCAGTTGGTTACTGATTTCTGTGTGGCGTGCCTAACTGCCTACGTAGTGTAACATAATAACAAATAAGTACTTAATCAATAATAATGAAATAAAATCTAATATAAAAACTGCAATATGGAAATATTTTACGTCAGTGGACAAGGATACTCAATCTATACTTCTATACTAATATTAATATTTTAAATTTAACTGCGCCACCTGTTATCTTACTCATATACTTCGCACTCCTTCTCTTTATGGTTGCCTGTAAGAGATTGCTTCGGCGATAAGGCCGCCTCTTGTACCTTATTTATTTATAAGTTCCGTAAACTTTGTAATTTTTTATTATTTTTTATTTGGTGCAATAAAGATTTTTGTATTGTATTGTATTATAAAGCGGAAGAGTTTGTTTGTTTGTTTGTTTGTTTAAACGCGCTAATCTCAGGAACTAATGGTCCGATATGAAAAATTCTTTTTTTGTTGGGTAGTCCATTTATAAAGGAAGGCTTTAGGCTATATAACATTACGTTCCGACAACCACGCGAACGAAGTCGCGGGCACAGCTAGTTACTCAATATTTGTAAAAAAGACTACAAACGATAGTGCAACTTTTTTCCGACGTTAATTTACAACTTTTTCAGTGGCGATTGTGTCCTGCATGTGTGTGTGTACTGTGGGTGCGATTGTGTGTGTATGTGTGTATCTATCTATTATATTTTACTATTTGATATTAATAAATTTTAAGTTTTGCTAAAATAATTCTAATTATTTAAATAAATCAGCATCCGCTGATTTTGACAAAAAAAGCAATACTTTCAAATAATTTATTTTAAAATGGGGGCAGCACTGGACCCCGAAAAATTCATATAAGTAGGTATTCCCTTAAGACTCCTTAGTAAAATTTTTGAAAATTTAATTACCTTCCTAGTTTAATTACATTAATGTTTCCAAAACGCTCACAGTACTGTGAGCGGTGAACCTACGGCGCCTTAAAACTCAAACCTTTGTTTTATTTAATATCTCTTGAAACCAAATATATCACTAGTTGTTGTGATAGCTCTGAGCCACAAAGCCTCCCATTGTTTGCTATAAGTAGTTGTAAATATATTAAGTAGTCATATTGGCGTACAATAGAGTACCGATTCATATTATAATAAATAAAATAAAAATAAAATTATTTATTACGTTATATACATAATGTTTTGTACTCTTATGTATTCAGTGGTAATGTAGTACACAATTATTACTTACTTGAAAAGAACTTTAGGGTAGTACGGGCTCTTAAGTAGGTATCCAGATTAAGACTTAGTATATTTTGTTAGACTTTAGGTAGATACAAGTATCTACATCTAAGTTTGATATGTCTGTGGTACATGCAATATGCATCGTATGTTATGTTATGAATTATCCTTCTCTATTTACATTAGTTTTGTGACGTCACAATACGCAGACACGGTCACAAAGAAAGAATTTGTTTTGATCAAGTGAATTGATTTGAAATTGTTTTGCGAGGCGCTGCGGCGTCTGTATCGCCTCTCAGGCCTTTCAATTTAAATACCACGGAAAATACTATTCTTTAGCGTGTTATATTCATTCGTCCATCACTTAAGGTTGTAATATATTCAAGTTTAGATAGGTAGGTACAATTTTTAAAAGATGAGCAAGTTTTCCTAATTTATGTACACCAACCAAAAAAAAATGGTTGCCTGTAAAGTCGGTTTTACGGGCGAAGATTTTACGTGACAACGCGCGCGGCAGACCGATCATAGTTGAGTGGGAGAGAGACGCAAGGCATTCGGCGGGCCTCTCTCTCGTTCGGTGACTCATCGTAACGTTACCGAGCGTTACACTTTTTCATAAGTGACTCCCAGCCGCAACCTAATTTAAGACGTTGTCACGTCAATATAAAAAGTTTCCGAATCTTTTCCAAAGCAAATAGTTAAATCGCACGATCACGTTACGATGTTAATTTTGTACTTTAAAATGAGCACAATAAGTAAGAAGTACATACCTATCAGGAACAGAATATTGGAAGGGAACGTGAAAGTGATTCCGTGACTCTTTTAACTACATAGAAATCAACTGAAATGTGTTATTTAATTGTTAACTATGCTCTAGTTTCCCAACATAGAGGATCTCCCTAGTTTGGGAATCATATTATTTTATTTTTCTTTGATAACCTATTTTCCAGAAGAGGGACAAGGGTAGCTTAGAAAAAAGAAACTATAAAGTGTTGCGTCCAGACAACCCAAAGAAGAGACAAATGACTCACTCATACAACTCCAGTTGGTGCGACATCACAAATTCGTGGAACAAGCTAGCACGGAAAACACATACGACTTGGTCTTAATAAAAATTATAACCCTGGCTCTGAATTAAGCCTTTCTCTGTTAAAGTCTTGATATTTCATCGTTAGCTTGAAACTGCACTCGAAATAAGTACCTAGTTGCTTGTTTGAGTATGCGACCGACGCACTGATAAGAAGAAACGTGCACTCGACAAATCTTGAGATTGCGATATTCGTCGCGAACGCTGAACCATGCAAACTTTTTTTATATTTAAGAATCTTTTTTTATATTCAGATATATTTTTAGCATTCAAGAATATTTATGAAGGAGGACGGACAGTCATGGTAGAGCACCATGGCTGTCCGTCCTCCTTATAACACTGCGTTGCCAATAGGATGCATCTTTAGCTGGCTGCGGAGCACGGGATGCGCTTTCAAGAAAGCTTAAGAGGTCAGCGCATAAAAATGCTCAAACAAAGAGTTCATCATGTATAAATGGTCACCCAAGGAAGCAGGAGACCGTGCGATATGGGGAACTAAAAGCTGGAACCATTTAAACGATTTTGCTGTGCTGTGTTACAACAAGCCGCTTGAGTGACATTTGTTTCTTTCCTACGACATCCACAGCAAGAGATGGAATGATCGTAAAATCTAGGCTGGAGACCACACAACAAATACAACACGAATGTATCGTAGTATCGACTTGTAATTATGCGGAAACCTTCCATTATGCATTAGGCCTGCCAGAACGATAGCTGATGACATTGAAAAGAGTATCTCATTGCAATTTCGTCACCTAAGTTCGTCACCCATTTGAAATTATAACGATCGTAACACTGACAGTTTAGACCGAAATTAATGTACACCTTACATCGATGTTATCGAAAACATTGTGTGCATTCTACATTTCTACTTACATCTTACTTTTTATACAATTTTTTAGAGCAACAATGGGGATACAAACGAATGTGGTGGGACAACAAATAAACGTTGCGTCAGGAAAACTTATATTGCTAACACCTTTCTTTACTATCTATATCAGCCTACCAGATACTACCTCAATAAAAAGTTTAAATCCGCTCATTGAATCTGAATAAAAATGTTCCCCGGAGTATAAACATTACATTTGTTTGTTTCTCTAATTCATAGAGTGGGCCGGCTGCCTAATGTTGAAAGGTTTTTGTCTTAGGAACATGACTCTTTTTTAAAATTAGATACTGGCACATAAACATAAGTTAGTAGAAAAAACTAAAGAGCTAGTAATGTACGAGTACCTTTGAAAAGTAATAAATGTACAAAAGTTTCTTCTTATACGAAACTAAATAGAAAGATTTTTGGGAATATCCCGAGTTGCTGAGCACATTTACCTATTGAACTAGTTATCAATACTACCTAGCAACAAACCCTTTTTCAAGTCGTCCTAATTGAATGTCTAAATAAAACTTGTTACAGGCTTAATGTCTGCTGATGCACCTATATTTCTATCTGACTGTTTTAAATGCGAATAAGACAAAATAAGATTTACATCATCTCAAAATTTTTGCGCGGTCGTCACTCCCATTTTTAATGATGCCAAGAAATCTTTTTAAAGTTATATTTTTTCAACTGAGATGAAAAGATGGGCCTGTTGACAAGCTGGTAGAAAGAGAAGACGGCAAACTGTTTCACATCTGATTATGTTTTGATTGACGTTCCCCACATTTGAGCCCGAATTGGGTACTAAAATTATCTATATTCAGCTATCACTTTTAGAATAAATATTTTATAATTCTATTCATTCCAATATTGCGACATAAAGTTTATAAATATTAATTAAGACATTAAGTATACATATAAAATATGAATAATTCAATATACCTAGTTAGTGTATTTAACAAAATTACAAAACATAATATTTGCATTTATTTGGTCTATAATCTAGCAAGATAGAATTTTGTCATCATATATAGTCGATTTCATCGGCATGGTGGCTCCTTGGTGCCAATACCAACATTGGGTAAGTTCTTAGGTCATCAAGTTCACCACATTTAAAATCTATGTAGGTGGACATAGATTTGGCGCACCCAGGTGACGTGGGCAGGGCGCACTATTGTTGGACATCCAATGTTTGTGTTGTTTGTCCGTATGACATCACCGCAAGGACAAACTGCAATGCATTCGCAGTGTCTACTATTAATATCCGCGGATGACCGAGCGAAAACAAACAAACAAACGATCTGAGGGAAATGTCACAGTGCTATAAAAGTCGTGTTCGATTATGTGAAGCACAAAGCTGCAGGCGTTGTGAACTTGAAATTCTCCATGTTCCATTGTGTCTCTTCATATTTCCGATCTGCGATCGACTAGACTTTTGTTCGGCGTCACGTCTTTGTAGAGCATCTTGTAAAGAGGACACGACTGTAGCTAATTTCTAAAGGAAACCGGACGCGACTATTGGGAAAAAAAAAACCTGTGAAAATCAAGCAAAGGAACCGTTCTTATAAAACGTTCTTTAGTTTTTATGAACGTCATAAAACAGATTCAGGCGGAATATTGCATTATCATTGTCCCACGAAGCACGAAGTAAAATATTATTGTAGCGTTCATCAAATAATGCTGTCGCCACTTTTTGTTTGAATTTGAAGAGGAATGCAATCGATAATACTGAGGTTAGTACCTACCGCGGACACAAATAACGTTGCGAATGCATTGATAACAATAGTCACGGTAATTTTTTTGTTGTTTTAATTTCTTCTAAAGTTATTGGAAAACAAAACCATTTAAATTCTTGTCTACATAAACATAGATAAAACTGATGCACACATCGACGCATAGGCAATAGATACCGTTAGTAGAATTCAAAACACACGTGACATTGATATTTTCAGCCTTGATGATGAAATGGACTAGAATGATTAATAAGTAGTTAAAACCAAAATAAACGGCCTTGTGTTCTACTTTCATTTATTAGTTTCCGCCACAAGACGAGACGCTACAACGACAGGACGTCCTACGTTCATATTAGTGCGGCGAAACTCGGGAACGAAGAAACAAGCTTCCTGACAGTCAGAACCTAGAAATTGCCTGAGACATGACCTCACCTAATGGGTCAGTTAAAAACTAGGTCGCCCCGACACATACGGGTTCTAAGATAAGCGCAAAGTAATAGAAACCATCCCACAGCAATATATAGTTTCAGCAAATCGCATTAACGATTTGGTATTGGATTTATACCCGGTGTCGGCGGCACTGAATTTAAGTAGTAAACTTAATTTACTTTCCTTGCTTATTTATAGTACCTACACAGAAACGTTCAATTTGTCTGTATTATAGCAGACTATAATAGGCGAATTCAACGAACCGAGCGAATCTAATGCGAAAAGTCAAAATGTCAATTGTATACCTACCTAGGTACTTGGCATTCAAATTATATAGCCAAAGATGTTGTTCGCAAACATACATAGGTATATCGGTGAACATTTGTGTATACAATAAAGAACAATGGCTATAGTATTCGCAATAAAAATATGAATAATGCTCTACAAATAAGAACCAACTTCGAATTCCATTCATTGTAGGTACCTATGTAGGTACAAACAAAGTTAAGTATGCGGGTACGTGTAGTGGTGACAAAATTACTTCATTATTAGCTAAAGTAGGTGGTTAGTAATTGGTAATAATTAGCTCAGGTATTCAAAACAGCCTATTGCAGCATAACACGAACGTTTTCTACGCAATGTTAATTTCATTCTTTTTGTTCCTGAGTAAGCATTAAAAATAACAATTATTGTCACTAGAAATAACAGCTTACGATGCATCTAAGTTAAAGTCATCTTTATCAGTACTCGTAACAGTAAAAACGTGATGTAATGACATAACTATTAATAAAACATTCGATAAATTAACTTTAATTGCATAGATACCTACCTACTGATGTTTGTCAATTAAAACAAGATTAAAATTTTCCATATATGTAAGTAAATACTTACAGGATTTTTTTTATATTTTATGAAATGTTGTGAATATAAATTTCCATCTCTAGATTGAGATCTTTTTAGGGTTCCGTAGTCCACAAGGAACCCTTATAGTTTCGTCATGTCCGTCCGTCTGTCTGTCCGTCCGAGCTCGTAGCCAAAAGGCATTTTCTAAGTCAGTACCTAGGTACCTAAGTTCTTTGAGGAATTCTCGTTTTTTTTAAATTCAGTACGTAGGTAGGAAAGTACATGTTCAAAATTGTCTATATAGGTAGGTTAGTATTCTCCACCTTTCACCCATGTAGACCTATGTCATCAAATCACACTACCTACCTATTAGATATCATAAAATGCTTGCTGCTACCTAGCTCCCAAAGACAAACGACAGGTTATTTTAAACTCTCCGGCAACATCTGACGTTTCCCGATTAGACAGAGGTACGCTGCGTTGGTTACCTGTTAACTGCTGTAAAATATGAATGCTTCCAGCGATGGTAGGTAGGTATAAGGAAATGGATAAACGTTGATGTTCCTTTCGTCTTTACATTGACATTGAATGATTATACCTACCTAAATTGGGGCTGATTTTAAGTTACGCAACTTAAGATAACCTTCAGAAAAAAAAGGCGCTTGATATTATACTTATTAAGTGTTTTATTCAAATGATTAATTTAACTGCATAAGATATAGGTATAAGCAACCCGAAGTTCGTTCACAAATGTATAGTGAATGAAATTCACTGATTTAGCTGTTACTCGCGCGGCATGTTTGGGGAAAATATTTCGTAGGACGATCGATTGAACAACGTTCTATGTCAGCGGCTCAGCGGTCAGCGCGAATGTTTACAACTTGTAACACTGATATTATTTTATTTATAGTCCGCCTGACACCGTAGCTACGTAAATGCGTTATCGTTGTGTCGTTAGAGAAATGCTGCGTAATACGAGATAAATCAGGGTAAGTAAGTGCATACATACGTGCACTGAGTCCGGTCGGTGCGTAGCCGGTGCGAGCGGTGTATTCGGGATCAACCGTCCGAATCGTACGCTGCGCTGACAGGCAATCGTATCAAAAACAAGAGGGACCGAATAGATGCGGCCGGCTGTTTATAAACATTGAAACTGTCGGACGGGACGGGATGCGATCAATACGCGCCGGGCGCACTCCGAGCGGCCGGGGCCACGCCGGCCCCAACCAAGCTCACCTGCCGCGGAATCTGCGGCGTAGATAGACAGTGCACTGGACCGCGAAGCGAGTGCAGCGCGACGAGAGTGTAGCGAGAGAACGTACTGAACGGACGGCTGGCGGCGGCCGTGTGTGCGCCGCCCTAGCGGTTACGTCACGCAGGTTTGACAGCTGCTGGCGCACGAGGCGGGAGATGCGGGCGAGGGCCACGCCGCGGCGCCACCGGCGCCCGGATCAATAAGACCGGCAGCGGCGCAAACCACCACGCAGCGCGCAGCGAGCATCGTACACCGTCTACCGGACTGCTACCCTAGGCGAACTGCACATGCAATAGGTACATATGGTCCGAGAGCTGGCAGACATTGTCGGGTCGATTTTTAAGGCAAGCTGAAAACTTGTCTTATACCTACTTCTCTCCTATAATACCTACAGACCTGGTTGGGGAGAAGTGGGGCTATATCGACTCACAGGGGCAAGCTGAAAACTTTAGTAGGTACATAGCGGGGCTAAATCAACTTTGCCAGATGCTTGCGAATTTTTTTTGCATATAATTCGTAAATTACAGGGTAAATTTATCGACCGAATGTATTCCCGGTTGCATCCTCAGCGGCTAACGCTTCCGAGAACGGGGTTAGCGTAATTTTACCGAAAACCCCGGTAAATTACGGTTATTTTACGGTCATTTATATAAATTACGGTAAAATTACTGGCGACTTTAAACATTCAAAATTTTAATTTGTGTTTTTTTGTAATATACATTTGTTTATGTTTTTAAAGTGAAAACTTCTTCGAAACTTCCATTACTGTCACCACCTTGTTCAAGTTTTCACTTCTGTCGGCACTCCAGGAGGCACACTTTTTTTACTGACACTATACATATAATTTTGATTGTGAGAACTGATTATTCTGCTGTAGACCTCGAGTCTGTCTTTGCATCACACCCCTGACCACTTGAATTTTATCGGATACAAAAGTAAACCGGAAAAAGTGAGTCTTCGTAAGGGCTGCATAAGGGTAACATAAAAGTCTTACGACGTTTTGAACAATTTTCGAAATGACTAAAATATGATTTTTTAAAGGTTCGACCCTCATATCTTTTTAATTTTAGAAAACTAATCGTCATAAAAATTCTATTATCGAAACCTGCTCATAAAATTTTATGAGAATCAGTTGAGAAATGCAAGCCGTTGGCGAAACCAGCCGGAAAACTGAACATCTGGACATCCGGAATCTGGACACACGAAAGAATTTTTGCCAAAGTTGAAACGGAGACACTTCGTTAGCTTTGCGGACTTATTTTTAGTAGTGAAATAGTAAAAGTAAGATACATACAACACACTAATTACAGTATTTACGGTCTTAGTAGGTATTAGTACGTTTAATACGTTTTTTACTGAAAATTACCGTAATTTACCGTAAAATACGATATATTACCTACGTAAAATATCGTTTTTTACCCTATTTTACCTTGGTAATTTTACTGCTTTACATCCTTACCCGGGGTCCGCTACCTAACCCGCCTAACCGTGATTTGACGTGATTATTGGTTTCTAAACAGAGCGACTGCTGTCCCATCCAACCTAATAGGCCGAAAGGGCTGAGAAAACTTAATAATTTGGGATAAATACCCTAAAAATAAAACGAGCTAAAATAATTAGTATTCGTTTTTTTATTATTTCATAACAACATCATACTTGACGTTTTAAACGTAAAGAAAGGAAACACCGGCGAGTCGTAACGCCCAAAGGTACAATGATCAACTGAAAGTACAAAGCACGCTGCCAAGCTTGAAATTCGGCTCGACGGCATGTACAAACGATTATAATACTTTAATACATGATATAAACAGTCTGAATAATTCATACTGGATTCCCGGGAGAGACGCGGCGTAGTTAGCGTCTGCAATTATGCAAAGATACAATGCGCTAGCTAATGTGCGTCCCAGTTCAACGGTCCACTTTATTTATCATCACAAAGTGACACTTTTCATATAAAATCGCCGTTAGTAATTTAAGCACTACGCATTGCACAAAAACTGTTCAAACCGTACAGCAAAAACAATAAAAACAGATGAGATAACACTGGGTTCTGTGGTTAACTATAAACTGTTTAAAATACAAACAAAATAAAAAAATAATATATGTAGATGCAGTCAGTCTATGGTGATCTCACACTTGATCATGAAACTGTAATCTTAATTACTATCTCAATGACTCGAGCCGAAGTCCATAAAAATACCAAAGCTTGGCAGTCGTACAGAAAAATATAGAAATTAAAATTATCAAAAACTGTATGCAAACTTTACACACTTAGCGTATAATAAAGAAAAAATATTTACCGTTCAATTTTAGTGCGACTCGACCACATGTTTCATACACGTCTAAAGAGAAAATAGAATAAGTACCTATTATGCTAGTAATAGAGACAACATTCGGTAGGTGGAGGAAAGAGCCGATTACAGTAGACCAGAGATGACAGAGCTAACAACTGAAAAACTGTCTAAAGCATTTGATTAACTTAGCTAATATAAATCTGATTCATCATGTCATATTTAGGTAAGGCATATTTAGACAAAAAAAAGACATCAACAAATTACCTAAACATAACGGAGGATTCAGTTCATAAACCAAAAAACGGAAATATAATCAGCTAGAGTAAATGCTAACCTTAAAGAACCGTCAATAGACAGACCTACGTAACCAACAAATGGCTTTAGACAGGATACATAGTTGGCTACAACTCTGGTATAAAAATGTAAACAGCTGCATGGAAAGTTTAAAATGGCTTGTAGTTCTATACAACACACAGAAAGGGCTACAGGAATAGGTATGATTGTTTATGTATACTAATTGTGATGTCACCTCGGAGCAAGAAAGTGGTAGAGGTTACCTATGGAATCAAATCCTAAAGCCCGCACTTTCCATTAAATAGGTAACTTGCGTGCAAGCAATGACGAGTCACGAAGCTCTCAATTGCTGTTGCTAAAATACAAATTTCTTTCTCCGACGGTGTCACCAGTCTCACTAATAAAGTACGGCTACTTAAGAGAGGTGCTCAGTACACCTTTAACTGGTTTTTGTCGTCGAAGCCGGCCGAGTGGCCTGCGTTGCGGACTATGAACGAGTTGCCGTCGAAATGCATCCGCCTCTCGCCACGTCTGTGGAAATAGTTTACATATTACTCTAAATTATATAAAGAGAAAAGTTTTTTTGCTAGGCAAATGAAAAAAACCCTGACTGTCGGATATCAAGAACGCCATGATGTCCGTAGCGCCATCTATTATTTGCAAGAGAAAGCCCCGACTTTCAAGGTGAAGATATAGGCAAATGGCCTTGAAGTGTGTAATAAATTGTCAACTCGTAAATATGGTGATAATTTCCATATTGCTCTTCGTCATGCACTAGATAGCCCTTTAAATTATTTTATGAACTGCCGTTGATACTATTATGGGTGATCCGTCTAGCTTTAAAACTTGCCGTGGCCACTTTTGGCGGAGGAAAGTTTTAAAGCTAGACGGACTTATGTAAATACTTTCAACGGTGGTTCATAAAATAATTTAAATGGCTATCTAGTGCATGACGAAGAGCAATATGGAAATTATCTCCATATTTACGAGTTAACAATTTATTTCAAATGAGGGCGCCACTTCAAGGCCATTTGCCTATACCTTCACCTGATTTTCATCAATAAACCCCGTTATCTAAGTTTGGGGGCAAGTGATGGGGGGCAGTTTCGATAATCTGAATTGTTAAAAAATGAAGTTGATTTACTCACTCAATAATATCAAAAGATCATATTCATATTTAAAAGAGCTCTGCTAAAGTCATTTTTTAAATTAGATAAATAATTTTTTTTAAATATATTATTTATTAATGTAAGTTTCATAATAAATTATCAATATTTTTTCCAAATTATATGAAGTTAATCTTCGTTGCATGCTTGTAAAAATCAATTTTAAAAATGAAAATGATTTTTCGACCTCTACAGATGTTCGAGTAACTGGCAAAAACTGTAGTTTTTTGTAATGCTCTATGCAGCGTTTGTTTACAATACTGTTATCAATTTGAACTTCCTTATATTCTAACAACTGATTAATATTTTTTTCAGATTTAAAAGCCTGGATTTTTATTTAATATGTTTGTTCATACTAAAATAGGCACCTACCTAGTTAGTCACCTCTGTACTATTCAATAATTGTCGCCCTCCTATCCCATCAAATAGATGCAATGAATGAGTTATCTCATTCACAAAAGAAGAATTTTATTTTGACAATTAAAGTAAAGTACCTAAATATGAATCGACATTACTGTGACAATTATGTGAAGCAACATCACTATTTTAGCTTGCCCCCAAACTGAGCGTTAGATAACGGGGTATATTCATCAAACATAGGTAGCTAATACCGCAAGGGAACTTGCTTTCACGTAAAAAAACCGCATCGAAACCGGTCTATCCGTTCGAGCGATACGATGACACAGACAGACAGACACACAGACCGACAGACATTAGCGTCAAAGTTAGAACACCCCTATTTTTGTCGGGGGTCAAAAACAAGACAACGTCGAAAAAAACATGGTATTTTACACTACCATGGTTCTTCCCGTGACAACTGGTCTTCTCTTCCCGTGACAGCTGGTCACGTGATTAGAACAAGAATGCGTCATCATGTGGCAGTGTTACCACTGTGCGTGATTGAATTACCCGAGCAAAGTGCATTTTTGAACTCAACAAACCAATCATGAACTAGTACTTAATGCATAAAACAGAAGAATCACACGATAAATTAAATAGTTCAGTAAGTTAGTATTTAATTTTATATTCATTAACTGAGAAAGTCCTGACAGCTGGTCACGTAATTAGAACAAGAATGCGTCATCATGTGGCAGTGTTACCACTGTGCGTGATTGAATTACCCGAGCAAAGTGCATATTTAATTTTATATTCATTAACTGAGAAAGTCCTGACAGCTGGTCACGTAATTAGAACAAGAATGCGTCATCATGTGGCAGTGTTACCACTGTGCGTGATTGAATTACCCGAGCAAAGTGCATTTTTTAACTCAACAAACCAATCATGAACTAGTACTTAATGCATAAAACAGAAGAATCACACGATAAATTAAATAGTTCAGTAAGTTAGTATTTAATTTTATATTCATTAACAGAGAAAGTCCTGACAGCTGGTCACGTAATTAGAACAAGAATGCGTCATCATGTGGCAGTGTTACCACTGTGCGTGATTGAATTACCCGAGCAAAGTGCATTTTTTAACTCAACAAACCAATCATGAACTAGTACTTAATGCATAAAACAGAAGAATCACACGATAAATTAAATAGTTCAGTAAGTTAGTATTTAATTTTATATTCATTAACTGAGAAAGTCCTGACAGCTGGTCACGTAATTAGAACAAGAATGCGTCATCATGTGGCAGTGTTACCACTGTGCGTGATTGAATTACCCGAGCAAAGTGCATTTTTTAACTCAACAAACCAATCATGAACTAGTACTTAATGCATAAAACAGAAGAATCACACGATAAATTAAATAGTTCAGTAAGTTAGTATTTAATTTTATATTCATTAACTGAGAAAGACCTGACAGCTGGTCACGTAATTAGAACAAGAATGCGTCATCATGTGGCAGTGTTACCACTGTGCGTGATTGAATTACCCGAGCAAAGTGCATTTTTTAACTCAACAAACCAATCATGAACTAGTACTTAATGCATAAAACAGAAGAATCACACGATAAATTAAATAGTTCAGTAAGTTAGTATTTAATTTTATATTCATTAACTGAGAAAGACCTGACAGCTGGTCACGTAATTAGAACAAGAATGCGTCATCATGTGGCAGTGTTACCACTGTGCGTGATTGAATTACCCGAGCAAAGTGCATTTTTTAACTCAACAAACCAATCATGAACTAGTACTTAATGCATAAAACAGAAGAATCACACGATAAATTAAATAGTTCAGTAAGTTAGTATTTAATTTTATATTCATTAACTGAGAAAGTCCTGACAGCTGGTCACGTAATTAGAACAAGAATGCGTCATCATGTGGCAGTGTTACCACTGTGCGTGATTGAATTACCCGAGCAAAGTGCATTTTTTAACTCAACAAACCAATCATGAACTAGTACTTAATGCATAAAACAGAAGAATCACACGATAAATTAAATAGTTCAGTAAGTTAGTATTTAATTTTATATTCATTAACAGAGAAAGTCCTGACAGCTGGTCACGTAATTAGAACAAGAATGCGTCATCATGTGGCAGTGTTACCACTGTGCGTGATTGAATTACCCGAGCAAAGTGCATTTTTTAACTCAACAAACCAATCATGAACTAGTACTTAATGCATAAAACAGAAGAATCACACGATAAATTAAATAGTTCAGTAAGTTAGTATTTAATTTTATATTCATTAACTGAGAAAGACCTGACAGCTGGTCACGTAATTAGAACAAGAATGCGTCATCATGTGGCAGTGTTACCACTGTGCGTGATTGAATTACCCGAGCAAAGTGCATTTTTTAACTCAACAAACCAATCATGAACTAGTACTTAATGCATAAAACAGAAGAATCACACGATAAATTAAATAGTTCAGTAAGTTAGTATTTAATTTTATATTCATTAACTGAGAAAGTCCTGACAGCTGGTCACGTAATTAGAACAAGAATGCGTCATCATGTGGCAGTGTTACCACTGTGCGTGATTGAATTACCCGAGCAAAGTGCATTTTTTAACTCAACAAACCAATCATGAACTAGTACTTAATGCATAAAACAGAAGAATCACACGATAAATTAAATAGTTCAGTAAGTTAGTATTTAATTTTATATTCATTAACAGAGAAAGTCCTGACAGCTGGTCACGTAATTAGAACAAGAATGCGTCATCATGTGGCAGTGTTACCACTGTGCGTGATTGAATTACCCGAGCAAAGTGCATTTTTTAACTCAACAAACCAATCATGAACTAGTACTTAATGCATAAAACAGAAGAATCACACGATAAATTAAATAGTTCAGTAAGTTAGTATTTAATTTTATATTCATTAACTGAGAAAGTCCTGACAGCTGGTCACGTAATTAGAACAAGAATGCGTCATCATGTGGCAGTGTTACCACTGTGCGTGATTGAATTACCCGAGCAAAGTGCATTTTTTAACTCAACAAACCAATCATGAACTAGTACTTAATGCATAAAACAGAAGAATCACACGATAAATTAAAAAGTTCAGTAAGTTAGTATTTAATTGTATATTCAATAACTGAGAAAGACCTGACAGCTGGTCACGTAATTAGAACAAGAATGCGTCATCATGTGGCAGTGTTACCACTGTGCGTGATTGAATTACCCGAGCAAAGTGCATTTTTTAACTCAACAAACCAATCATGAACTAGTACTTAATGCATAAAACAGAAGAATCACACGATAAATTAAATAGTTCAGTAAGTTAGTATTTAATTTTATATTCATTAACAGAGAAAGTCCTGACAGCTGGTCACGTAATTAGAACAAGAATGCGTCATCATGTGGCAGTGTTACCACTGTGCGTGATTGAATTACCCGAGCAAAGTGCATTTTTTAACTCAACAAACCAATCATGAACTAGTACTTAATGCATAAAACAGAAGAATCACACGATAAATTAAATAGTTCAGTAAGTTAGTATTTAATTTTATATTCATTAACTGAGAAAGTCCTGACAGCTGGTCACGTAATTAGAACAAGAATGCGTCATCATGTGGCAGTGTTACCACTGTGCGTGATTGAATTACCCGAGCAAAGTGCATTTTTTAACTCAACAAACCAATCATGAACTAGTACTTAATGCATAAAACAGAAGAATCACACGATAAATTAAATAGTTCAGTAAGTTAGTATTTAATTTTATATTCATTAACTGAGAAAGACCTGACAGCTGGTCACGTAATTAGAACAAGAATGCGTCATCATGTGGCAGTGTTACCACTGTGCGTGATTGAATTACCCGAGCAAAGTGCATTTTTTAACTCAACAAACCAATCATGAACTAGTACTTAATGCATAAAACAGAAGAATCACACGATAAATTAAATAGTTCAGTAAGTTAGTATTTAATTTTATATTCATTAACTGAGAAAGTCCTGACAGCTGGTCACGTAATTAGAACAAGAATGCGTCATCATGTGGCAGTGTTACCACTGTGCGTGATTGAATTACCCGAGCAAAGTGCATTTTTTAACTCAACAAACCAATCATGAACTAGTACTTAATGCATAAAACAGAAGAATCACACGATAAATTAAATAGTTCAGTAAGTTAGTATTTAATTTTATATTCATTAACTGAGAAAGACCTGACAGCTGGTCACGTAATTAGAACAAGAATGCGTCATCATGTGGCAGTGTTACCACTGTGCGTGATTGAATTACCCGAGCAAAGTGCATTTTTTAACTCAACAAACCAATCATGAACTAGTACTTAATGCATAAAACAGAAGAATCACACGATAAATTAAATAGTTCAGTAAGTTAGTATTTAATTTTATATTCATTAACTGAGAAAGTCCTGACAGCTGGTCACGTAATTAGAACAAGAATGCGTCATCATGTGGCAGTGTTACCACTGTGCGTGATTGAATTACCCGAGCAAAGTGCATTTTTTAACTCAACAAACCAATCATGAACTAGTACTTAATGCATAAAACAGAAGAATCACACGATAAATTAAACAGTTCAGTAAGTTAGTATTTAATTTTATATTCATTAACTGAGAAAGACCTTAAATTTACTGAAAAGCACAGAAACACTGTGACATTTGGCTATCGCGGGAAGAGAATACCTACCTACTACCATATTTTATGCGATACCATGGAAAAAACTAAAAAACGTCGAAGGCACTACCAATAGGATCGTCGAAATCAAGAATGCCGGAAAACTTTAGTATCGGAAAAACTAAAGAAACTGAAAAACTAAACGTCTCGAAGCAACTAAAATTCGCCAAGAAATAGTTTTAAGGACCCTGGGAAAACTAAAGAACGTCGAAGAAAAGCAAACCAAGATTTTTTTGTGTGAAAATACAAGCTAGTGGTAGTGAGTAAACTTATAATAAACTTCTTTTCTAAACTATTCTTGATATAAAACAGAATAAAATAAATATTTAAGGACTGTATGCACAAAGCCACGTGGTCGGATTTGGCTCTGAAATATGCAAAATTTTCCCGCTAGGGGGATAAAAATGTCAAGATGAAGTTACATAGAGTTAATAATATGTAAACGGGACAATAGATGTAGGTAATCATAAATTGTAACGTAGAAGCTTACGTGTTTCTTTTCGTCAAGACTTCCAGTCCGCGATACTTATTAAAATTTTCAAATCAATCAAATCAAAGAATTATTTTGTTTGAATTATTATTTCTGAATTAAGGCCTTGGAAGACGTCATTATAATGTACTTAACACTTTAGTAGACAGGCTATCAGTAGAAAAAGGCTAAAGTCGAAAATATAGTAGTGTGCGTGAATGCGAGACATTTATTTAAAAAGCGAGTTTAAATATATGTGAAATTCATATAGCACTTTCTAAAAAATCCAAGTTATAGTTATTCGAATCTTGCGTAAAATTTATTACTTTTTCAATTTAGTCGACCTCCGTGGCGATTCCTTAACACGCTAGTCCGTCACTCGGAGTTTCTGGGATCGATTCCCAGCCAGGGCAAGTTGGTAAATGGCCTTTTTTAATTTGTCCTGGTTCTTGGGTGTTTATTTTATCCCATCAAAAACATAAATGTAAAAATGCCAAGTTCAAATTCCGACAAAACAATTGAAATTTAAATAGCTGCCAAGTTATGTAGGTAGAGAAACCTGAAATTTATTCATAAGAATCTCAACATTTGACTTGGACAAAATTAAGATTGAAAGCACGGTCACCCATCCTAACTGTGCCCAAGCTAGAAGTTGCTTAACCTGTAAAAGCACGGTCATTCATCCATCAATTTTTGAATTTATCGTATGCGAAGTGGAGCAAAATATTTGCACAAGTGGTTTTGATTACTCGTATTTTGAAATTTGTTAAAGCGCAAATGACAAAGAACCCTTAGAATAGAGAATCTGTTTCGTTTCACGCAGCTTTTTAGGGTTCCGTAGTAAACAAGAAACCCTTATAGTTTCGTCATGTCTGTCTGTCTGTCTGTCCCCAGTTTTACTCATAGACTATTAGTACTAGAAAGCTGTAATTGGGCATGGGCATGGATATGTGGTAAAAAACTTGTGGTAAAAAAAAAATGTGTGGTGTGAGACGTCGTTTAATAGGTCTTTCAAAAATATTGTAAAATTATGAACACTCTTTTTCGTTTTAGCAATCCGTTTGTGAAATATTTGGTTTTAGATTGCAAATTTTTGTTAGAATCATGTGTCCCCTCTCTGTCAGTTAAACGGTTGTAAATGGACACTTAAAAAAATTCATGACAGTAGTATATAACGTCTCCCTGTACTAAAACTAATTTAAGGTGGATTTAGTTTATGATACTGAACAACTTTTCCTAAGGAACACATAATTAAATATGAAAAGAAAATGTTTGCTTTCCATTCGACCTCCGTGGCATAATTGTTAACACGCTAGACCGCTAATCCGGTGGTTCTGGGTTCGAGCCCCAGCCAGGGCAAGTTAGAAAATGGTCTTTTTCAAATTGTTCTGGGTCTTGGGTGTTTATCTATGTATGTATTTATCATAAAATATAGTATCATTGAGTTAGTATCCCATAATACAAGTTTAAAACTTACTTTGGGGCAAGCTTAATTAGTGTGATTTGTCCTTACATATTCCATACATATATTGCATAAATATTACATTTTGCCAAATCTTGTGTGTAAGAGATCAAAAATAATTTTTGTATTTCGTTTGTTCCTTGGTGAAAGTTGTTCAGTATCATGAATTGAATTCAGACCTAAAGTTAGGCAGTTGTAAGTTACATAAAACAAGTAGGTACTGACTACGGATCCCTACACTGCACGTGGCCCGTCACGGCACGTGGCCGGTTTATTTTGGTTAAGTTGAAATTTTAGGGAACCATAGACAAATTTATGATATTTCTGTGTAAATCAATATTACTTATCGCTGACATGACGTTCTCAAAAATACAATCAAATAGTATTTTACGCGAGCGGTGACTTAGAAAACTACACGTTTTGTGTTCCACTGACAGAAAATGTACACATTTGAATTTTCTTTGTGAAACAATACGTTTAGCGACCATCTGCAATCGTAACACCTTTCACTTCTATTCACCTTATTATGTAAGTACGGAGGGTAAAAAAGGATTGCACGTTGAACAGATCCTGTTGATCTTGGCGTAGCAGCTGTACGTGCTCAATCAATGACTTGACTGTTTGATTTTGTACAATATTTTTAACGAATCAACAAAGAGCACTAAAAAGAAATCTTTTCCTGAAAACAGCTAAAAAAATTGATTGATTAATGAAGCAGTAATTAGCATTATTGCACCCTTTTATTTTTTATCTTCTAATAGGTTTTCCTGTAATCTATAGGTAAAGAACTATTAACTGTATATTTTTCAAAAGATTGGGTTTAGTGGTTTCGGAGATAAGTGTATTTTTATTATTTATTTTCAAAAATAACTTCAAAAACACCAACATAAAAAATATAGAAAAATATATTTAATATTATCATAAAATGCTCTTTCATTTGATATTTTACGCTATATAGTTCACAAAACCCTTTTTTTAATGTCTCATTTATCTCCCATAAAGAGGCCCCATTTTTTATTTATTTATTCATTTACCTACATTTTACTTCCGTCTTTGGGTCACAAATTTACATTATGTGCACCACATTTCAACTGAATCGGTCCAGTAGTTTAGTAGGGGGGGGGGGGGGGGGTAAATTTTCGCCCATTTTCTTAAATAACTTAAAAATACCGATCTAAGAAAGAATAAAAAATAAATATATTTAAAATTGTCATACAAAGTTCTTTCATTTGATATGTCACACGATTTTGTTATCAAAACTTTTTTTTAATGTCTAATTTACCCACAATAAGTGGCCCCCTTTTTAAATTTCATTTATTTACATTATACGTCTATCTTTAGGTCACTAAGTTACATAAGTGTAGGTACTAAATCTCAACTAAATCATTCTAATAGTTTCGTAGCAAATTGGCTGTGACTTACGGACAGATAGACAAGCGAAACCCTAAAAACAGTAAAAACACCGAAAAAATCGGTTCCTATACAAATTTCCCGGGCGGCTGCACACTTTTGTATAAAAATGCAGTTTTTTTTGGTTTTTTAGGGTTCCGTACCTCAAAAGGAAAAAACGGAACCCTTATAGGATCACTTTGTTGTCCGTCTGTCCGTCCGTCCGTCCGTCTGTCAAGACCCTTTTTCTCAGGAACGCGTGGAGGTATGAAGCTGAAATTTATATCAATTACTCAGGTCTACTGTCCCTTGAAGCTGTGAAAAAATCAAACTTCTAAGCCAACGCAATCAAAAGATACAGCCGTTTATGCCGCAAATTTTCGACACTTGCAAGGGAATCAAAACCTACAGGGTGCTTCCCGTGAACTCAGAATCTTGAAATTTGGTACGAAGCAACGTCTTATAGCATAGATAAAGGAAAAATTAAGAAAACCATAAATTTTTAGTTACATCACATAATATATATTTTTTTAATAATTTTAAACTTACTACCCATTTCCTCATAAAGGCGTAGAGCGAACTTTGTAAACCTTGCAGGTTTGTACGGAACCCTTGGTGCGCGAGTCCGACTCGCACTTGGCCGGTTTTTTGACTGTTGTTTTAATATCATTATACTATACTAGCAGTCCACCCCCGCTTCGCCCTTGGTACACACAAAGCCTATGTCACTCGGGGATAGTGTACCTTTCCAACGGTGAAAGTTTTTTTTAAATCGGTCCAGTAGTTTCGGAGCCATGTAATGCAAACAAACAAACAACCAAATCTTTTCTCTTTATAATATTAGTGTAGATAAATAGACTACTATAGCCTGCCTGCCAAGCCAAGTATAGATCTAGTATAGCCTGTGGTTCGATATATTACGCATAATGTCAATTCGTATTTTGATATACATTCATGGGGAAAAGTTGTTCAAAATTTCAGACTGAATTATCCCTCAAAATAATTGTAAAACCCTAATTAAACAGCACCATTTATTACAAAAACAGTTAATATGATTCCGCGACCCGAGAAAGTTCCAATCCGATTTTTACCCTAATCGCCAATTAAAAAATATAGGTAATAAATCAAACCAAATTATTTTTTTCATTGAAAAAAAAAATGTGCGATGCCGTATCTGCGATAGCATTACATCTTTACTTGAACGTCAACAAAATGTCAAAACTGTACCATAGTGTAGCAAAAGTATGACATAATTTGGCAGTTTGTACATAGTTTTTTATTGAAATATTTTAGACTGTAATGCAATATTACGTAATTTGAAAATGGATTTTTTGAAAAATTCGACACGGCCTCCTTCCTGAACGCCCGGCGGGCAACTGAATTTGTATGGAAGAATCATGGCCGCCATTTCAGAGATTTCTGTCAAAAACGTTGCAAAACATCCAATTTTTAAATTTTTTTTTTTTATTATTGCGTGATTGCATTGTAAGCAAATATTAAGAATAATGTTTTAAAATAGCCTTTATTTTTATAAAATATATGCAATTCCTTGTTAGAATATTTCTTTACGCAGGAAAACAAGCTAGTTTGTAGCAAGATTTTCTAAAATATTTCTTTCAGGTTTCTTTACAATTATCTTACTTTTTCTGAATGAAAATTAAAAAAATACGGTTTTCGTCTACTGGCTAGTCTATTCACCTATAACTAGGTATGTAATTTTCTTTGTGGTCTTTTCTACTTAAGCCATAACTATTGCCCGCGCAAAGTGCGTTTTGCATGTTTTTGGGTAAATTCAATGCTTGTTTTTAGGAAAACTACAAAATATTTTAAAAAATCCTTTTTTTCGTCTACTGTTCCAACTCTTCCTCTATCTATGTGTATACATTATTTGACTTAAATCAAACGCTTTCTGTACAAACTTGTTGCCCGCGCAAACCCAGTTTACATGGTGCCGACCCTTATAGATCTCAACTGGGTAAACAAAATACAGATATGTACCCAACTATCTAGTATTTCTATGACAAAACTGTTCGCGTCGCATAGTTTCTGATTCCTAAAGCGATACGTCAATCAAATACACTAACTGTGATAGCAATGTTCAAGCTACGTTTAGGTACTCTCTTTTGTATTGTATGCCTTGACAGCTCGGAAACTTTGGACGGTACAGATACTACAAAGCCAATGAAGTATTCAATGCATAGATCTGCGGAATCATGGAGGTGCATCTGCATTTCACATTGACCATTGACTAATATAAAATATATTTCGCTCATCGAAAATAAACTGTCTCTAGTTGATGGTTGGCATTATAGTCGTGTTCACAGCTAGGAAAAGAGAAGATGAGGACACGGAATTTATTAATAAGGTGACAGCCACCTAGATGCCTTAAGTTTTTATTCAAATAGTAACTTAATAAAAAAAATATAAAATAGTTTGGAAAATCCAAAAGTGCACGCCTCATAATCTCATTTTTCACAATTAAATTGATTTTGATTGTTTTATTGCCAACTTAAAACGAAGAAAAGTATGTGTCGGCTTTAACGCACGACTGGAGATTATTTTTAACTTTCCGCTGAGAAAATTGAAAATGTTCAAAATTCGGGACGTTATTAGTTTCACCCCCTTTTTGAAAAGTCGAGTTTTCATCAGATCTCGACGTTTAAAGGTCTCAGGAATCTTCCCTGACCACTCACGAGCAAGTGTCATGCACCCTATCCGTATGTGTGTGTGGGTGTGTATGTGATCCGCTTATAACTCTTGAACAACTAAACCGATCGGAACCAAATAAGTAGCTTTCCAAAGAGTTCTATACAACTCAGATTTCCTGTGAATTTAAACCGATTCGGACCGGTAGATTTTGAGAAATCTCAAAAAAACTAAGTAAAAACAAGAAAAAGACAAGACTACGTCACGAATGTCAAGAAAAGTGTTACCACTGATTGTTCTTTTCATTCTCAATTTAATGCAAGTTAAATAAAATATGAACTAACTTATCGCTTCTTTTACATTTATTCGTCTTTCATATTTATTAAAACAAACAAAATCACAACATTCTTTATTCAAATTTCTTTTTACTTCTTTTCTTACTTGCCAGTTACACATTCGTACTCATCATACCAATAACATTGAACAAAAAATGTCACCTGTATTTTTATAATAATAATTACGATTAAACTACATTGAATTAGACCGTGATCTTCGAAAGGACTTAGTTTTGGATAATACTGCAGCGTATAAAAAAAATAGACTTGATCAGATAAGTTTTTTGGGAGTTATCGTGACCACGCCAGTTTCCATACATACCGACACACGGACGTCCACAAAATGATTTTATTAAACATTGTTTTTATTTATTTAAAAGGCAAAATGTCTTTTAAAAATGTCATAAGTGTTGGAACTAGTGTTTTTCCTTGACATTTATGTGTAAATATTATTGTACAAGTGCGATAGGAAATAAATAAAGACACATTTAGTTAAAAAATCACTTGATTTTTGTAAGGCGAGAGTAGAGCACTACCTCATGCGCTTCGCTTATGAGGCGTGCAAAAATTTAATTAATTTCTTTCCCTTGTTGGGAGTAAGGTCCTACTAAGACATCAAAAAGATTGCAGAGAGAGGGAGGAATGGAGGCATCTCCACTTAACTCCACCGAAAAGAGACAGCTCTTTTAAACTCAAAAAAAAAACAGATTGTCTACTATATGTCAGAGATAAGTACGTTCGATATGATATGATGATAACAATACAATACCAGTCACCTTACAAACAAGTGCTGCGTCTGTCCAAGCGAAGCGGTGCAATGCAGAAAAGGGCTGGTGATGGATGCGGAGCCGTTGCTGGGGCTCGTACGGAGCTGGTACTTGTGGCTGCAGCGGTGGATCCTGGCGAAATATGTGTTAAAGTAGAGCAACCCTCTTGGACCCATAACAGTTTTGCAACCGAATCTATACTTATCTTCAAAAGTATTTTATTATTGACGACTCAATCAGCTAAGGTTGCATTTTTCAGATGTGTACGCTGAAAAAACGTTCTACCAGGTAAACGAACATTGCATAAAAATCACCACAAATAGACTTATTAATAAGGAATTTACATATGCTTTAACCAAAGAGTTAGTTTTTTGGTTTTCATGGTTAACATTTCATTTGTTTTTGGACTCTTTTTCCGAAAACATTTTTCACAAAATTTCAACATCCTGAGAAAAAACAAAAAAGACAGTAGCACTCCGGGAGTGCCAACAGAAGTTAAAACTTGAACATGGTGATGTAGGTAATAGCCGTGGTAATGGTGTCACAAGTTTAATGGTTTTTCCCATCTCAAAAATGCCCAAGAAGTTTTCACTTTAATATAAAAAAATATAGGTAATAGGCCAAATTCTGCCAAAAATACGCCAACTATTAAGATAGGCATGTATAATACGAGTATAACAAACACATGCTTTAGTACAACGAATTCACACTTAAATGCACACTGAGCAACATTGCAGCCGCTGGACTAAGATATATGTAAAGTTTTAACTATATTGCAGTTCGTTCAGGTAGAACGAACGAGGCTTGTAGAGGCTTTAAATTGGATACCTCAGCGAAACACCTTTCATACTCGATCTTCACTCGCCAAAGGCTATTTAGCCTAGCCCGCCCCTAAGCTAGCTGTTAGCCCGCGGCTTTGCTCGCGTAAATTTTGGTTTTACTGAATCCTATTTTCAATAACTGAGCAAAATGAAACCGATCACCGTCTAAGTATTTATATTTTTTTAATTGTCTTAATCTGCTGGTAACTTTAATATAAAGATTTTTGTCACTTATGGAAAAAAAAGATACCTCCTTACATTTTTAAATAAATTTTCTACTACCGAAGAATCTCTGTAGTACTGTAGTACGAGTAGCATTGGGAGAAAGGATTATGAGACTATTAGCAGAACTCACTGTGGAACCTTTATTGTACAAAAATACGAATTTAATGCAAAATGTACTACAGAAAACCTAAATGTCTTCAGACACAATATATAGTTTTAAAAACTAAAACCCGACTACGGAATAATTTTAATATACTTAGTCTATGACACTAGTGGTTAAGACGAATCTAATCACGTTTAATTTATTAAAATCACTCGCCCTTTTGGCTTTGACGCAGTCGGGTAAAAACAGAGCTTTTCAACTATTTCTTGGATAAAAGTAGTTCTCGTCAGCTAACAGTTATCACAAAATCCCTTATTTTTGCCTCTTTGCTTCAATTTATCAAAGCGGGATATATAGGAAATTTTGGCATATGGATAATCACCGAATGTATTTAATACCGGAAAAATTAACGAATGTTGGGAAAACATAAGCGTCATGAAAAACAGATGAACGTCGGGAAAACAGATGTATATCGGGAAAACATATTAACGTCGGCAAAACAGATGAACATCGGCAAAACATTAACGTCGGTAAAAAAAATGAACGTCGAGAAAACATAACGTCAAGAAAACAGACGAACATTGGAAAATAAATGAACATCGGGAAAACAGATAGAACATTGGAAAATAAATAAACATCGGGAAAACAAGTGGACGTCGGGAAAACAAGTGGACGTCGAGAAAACAAGTGGACGTCGGGAAAACAAATGGACGTCGTGAAAATAGGTGGAAGTCGGGAAGACAAGTGGAGGTCGGGAAAAAAAATTAACGTCCGAAAAACAGATGAACTTCGAATGGTCCAGAAGGGATAAAACCTACCTGACTAATCCGTCAGCCGTTTGACTGACGCGCACGTTGTTGATGATCCAGTTGTCGATGCCGTCGTCAGTCAGCCAGTACTGCGCAGCCTGGAGCAAAGACAAAGCTTCGTTCACGTACGACGGGCCGTGCCGGGATTCGCTACAAGAATAAAAAGCATGATCATCATATTATATGGACTAAGTAATAGGGTGCTTATAATGGTAATATCAGTAAGTACAGATTCTCCTTCCTATATCCTCCTTAATCTTAGCGAGTTGGAATGGTTTTTATAGGGTTGTGGACCAGTGTGTGGCCACACTCCTCTCCCCGTGTCATGAACCGAGATTAATGTACGTACAGGCGGTTGGGGTATGACAGGAGATATTCCATGGTTTGAAAATTTGAACAGCTCCACGGATATTACATAGGTATCTACGTATATGATATTATCGTATGACTAACAAAACGGATAAAAAGTGAAATATTAATCCTAAGCTTTAATTTTGCTTGTATTTTCGTAAATATACCTACTTAGTGGTGAACACTGATGTCAGATTTTTTGGTCTACCTTCACCTCATCTATGCACGTTTCCGGTTGCATTCGTTGATGTACGAGTAGGTACAGCGAACAACATACCTACAGCCCGAACTCACACGTGTTTTAAGTTCAGATGCAAATTTCATTCACATTGCCCGTTTTGTAACAACTATCAGAATTAAATTGTAATAATTAACAAGCAATGTAAGGTAATGTAAATATATAAAATCAGCATAAAATTTTTAGACTCCAGCGTTTAAAGATACTTATATGAAGCGACAGGGGTGTCGAAGCGAAGACCGCACGACGTGACTTAGAGCCGCAATCGACTAGAAGTAAATTATGCGATCAAGTTTCTAGTCGCGTGGTTCAAATTAATATCGGGATAGTTGTCTTATGATTTATAATACTTATTATAGCTTATCGCTAACTTTCCTCTTCTCAAAGTTGCAACAAGGCAAGTTGCAACGATGAAAAGCATCGTCTATCTATGTAGATATATGTGTATATCTCTAGGTTAATATTCTGCGACACCTTATTATTTTGCGCTTTATTTAAAGTTTTACGAGTAACGAGCTCCGTAACTTTCATCGCTTCTACACTGCCATTTACTTCTATGGCATGTTCAATGGTTCGTCCAAAATCACGCCTATAGTTTTAAGGGGAACCGACCACACATACCTAATAACTCTGTAGGCCCCGCCTCATTCATTGGCATTTCAAATGTAATTAGTCTCGTCCATAGAAACAGATTTGTTATCGCCTAACGTTATCGTTCATCATTGTAAGATTATCTTTAACCTAGGTCTAAAGAAAACATACTACAATTAAGAGTAAAAGCTTGTTTGTATGGGTTAGAATGGACACGACATTCTTCACTATACTCCGCTATATGTAGGTACCTTCATGGGGAAATGTTCCGCGCTGAACTTGGAAGCACATAGTGCGCGAAATACGCAAACGAGGCAAATGTAAATAAATTCAAAATAATAGGTAGGTACCAATTTATTTATTGATTTATTACATATACACACAGCATTACAATATGCTCAAAACAATATCTAAATTAAAACAACCCACATTTAGGGTCAGTTCAGACAGAGGAAAAATGCTCGCGGAATTTACTAGTTCCATTAAAATTACAACCGTATTACCATTGCTTAAAATATAAAATTGTAGTAATTTTAATGGAACTAGTAAATTCCGCGAGCATTTTTCCTCTCCGCCTGAAGACTCTCTGTATAACCCAAAGGTTGTCAGGTAGACAACGCTTTTAGCGTTAAGTTCGCCTATTGTTCTGTACCATTTGTATTTGATGGACAATAAAGATTAAATAAATAAAATAAAAACATGTAATTGTGCCACCGTGACGTGGAATCACCCCGACGAATTTCCACATCACATGTTATTAACGACGCATTTAGATTTTTAATTACGGTACCAATTTATGAATAAATAAATAGATAAGGACAAATCACACGATGATTGACTATAAGCTCCAAAGTAAGTTTAAATTTGTATTATGGAATACTAACTCAACGATACTATATTAAACACCGACCCGGGACAACTTGAAAAAGGCGATTTTCCAACTAGCACTGGCTGGGGATCGCCGGATCGAACCCAGAACCTCCGGATTGGTTGACTAGCGTGTTAAACGGAGGTCGTCGAATAGTTTACCTAATTTATCAAAACATATGTATAGGTATAGCTGTCGTGTCGTGTGGCTCCCGGCAAAGTAGAATAGGACCACATTAAGTCTTCCCGCGTCAGTGAGACGTCTCCACAACCCGTTTGGCCAGCGTGGAGACTTTAGGCCATGCAAATCCTCTGGCTATTCTGGCTAAATATGGCTATGGTAGTACAGGGAGGGTCATGCTCCTGCAGTGAAGACTAAAAAAAAGACCTGATGAAGTATTACCCGTGTGGTTCCGGGTTAGAATAGGACCCACAGATCTATAGGACCACTCCATCTCTTCCTGTGGATGTCGAAAGAGGCGACTAAAGGACAAAGCACAAACATCTCGTGCTACAATTGCATTCCCAAGGAGGGTTAACGTCGAGCGGCGGCTGACTTTTCGCACAAATACATACTAAAATGTTCCGACTATTTCTCCATTTTGCAAGGTCTTTGGCATCCTTGGGTGACCATTTACATGCATGTTATATTTGGAAAAGAAAAAGCGGGAAAACGCACGCCGGGCTCCGAAGCAGTACAGCTGAGGATGCAACCGGGAACGCGCTTAGGCGAAGATGATGATTATGATAAAGGTATAGTTACTTGTAGAACACGTTGAGAGTAAAGTCTTGGCTCATATCGAGGAAGGTGTCAGTGGTGGTGCGCGTCCCCGCAGCGTCCACCAGGTACACCAGGGCGCACTGCTCCGCCGTGAACGAAACTCCCTTGTACCACATCTTCGCATACCTGGACCAATTATTTCTTATGAGTACCTACTGAGAACATATTCAACAGAATTGTCGTCCTCCATTCAATAAAGTAGGTACATATTCATAGATTAAAATAAAGTGCTCAACATTTTTCTTAACCGTTATACTCTGTGGAGCCTTAATTTAATATGCTTTGTCTGTCACCTGGAGACCTTGCTTGGGTTCAATTCCCACAGCAGCAGGCAAATAGTACTTATTTTTACTAGTAACAATGTGACTGTTGTCTTATCTGCGTGTTCCGTAAATGTTATAATTATGTGTCCATCGAAATTGAACCCACGATACAAGTAGATACTTAGTGCTTATAAATTATAATATTGTGAATCGTCGCGTATTGTCAGTCTATTAATTTTTAAAAGGGCAAAATGTGTAGGTATCTTGCACCTGAATTATCCCAGTGGCTTTAGGCTAGACTAACGCGGCGTGCTCTACAATTAATGGCCACAAGCACAACCCGCCGCCCTCAGCCGCCGCCTCTGCTTGCTCTCATGTCTCAAGTTACTTTACAACGCCACTACCGGATAAAGCTCAAAAATACCTGGCAAATCTACTATATTTATTTATTTATTTAATACTCTTTATTGTTCCAATAGTAAAAACATACTTTTAACAAATGGCTGACTTAGTGCTAAGAGCAATTTCTCCCAGTCAACCGTAAGGATAAACAGAAAAAAAATCGTTCAGTGCAAAAAGAAAAATTAATAGATAATTATTAATCCAGTATACTATTATGGAGAAAAAGAAAAAGAGCAGAATTTACCAGCTGCTTATCTTAAAAATCAATCGAGGATAGGAGACTAGAATCGGAATCATGTCAGTTGGCGATACGGCTTGCAACCGCACTGATTCCTCTTTCCACCCATACACCCACCATCACTATTACGCTTAACGTGGTCTTTGGGACGTTTATGTATGAGCCTTGGCTCTAGTTAGCGGAGTTCAGGCAAATTCTGGTTTTAGAGACGCTAGAATAAAGCATATTTATTGTCATCCAATATCTAAAAAAAATAAACATGACAAAGCGGTCATACTATCTAAACAAAATAAACATTTCCCTTGCATCTAGCAAAGTAATTACCTGTATTAATATTGCAATTGCAAGACACTGCATCCAATTTGCATAGGCAAGCAATACCGAGAAGCGACGTCATTAACTAGACAAACGGCGAAGCACAAAGCACCCCGTGCAGATCACCCTACTGAAGCTACATAATTAATTCCATCGATTATTTAATTTGCTAGTCCACCCAACTAAACAGCTCGCCCGCCCGACAAATATTTCAATTTATTGACGCGTGAATGCACATTTTAATTTGCACACTATTGAAAAGTGACCCGATAAATTATTTAATGAAAATAGGGAAGCTGCAGCTTTACGTGCAAACTCGTTTGCGTTTTATTATATTTTTATGTTGTCGATATAGCTACAAATCACAAGATCTGTATATATCTTGATCCATGGCTTATGTATTCTGTGTCCATGGTGTGTGCTACAAATATGTTAGCCACAGGAAAATTTCAGTTTCACTTTACTACAGATATATAACGTCTAACAAAATATACTGAAACTATTTTACGAGTGAATTCAGTCCATGATACTGAACAACTTTCCCCAAGAAACATATATCGAAATATGAAAAATATTTTTTGCTCTTCATACAAACTCAGATCAGCTGATCGGTCAACTTGTATGGGAAGCCAAAAACTATTTTTTATATTTAGACTAGCGGCCCGCCCCGGCTTCGCACGGGTATGTATTATACATATAAACTTTCTCATGAATTACTATCTATTAAAAAAACCGCATCAAAATCCGTTGCGTAGTTTTAAAGATCTAAGCATACATAGGGACAGACAGCGGGAAGCGACTTTGTTTTATACTATGTAGTGATATATGTTCCTTGGGGAAAGTTGTTCAGTATCATGCACTGAATTCACCCTTAAAATAGTTTCAGTATATTTTTTTAGATCCTGTATAATGGTGCATTCGTCGGCAAATTACATAAAGTTATGATCGGTGGAACTGGAAGGTATTTCCTTGCACTGACACTTTTGGGACTACACACATGTGTAAAGTTCTACTGACAGCTATTTGGAACTCTTACGTAAATGCTCGTAATCTATACAGTCAAATTGAAGACGAAAAGAAAATATAAGAAAATATAAATAAACCTGCGTAGTGTGATCTAGAAAATCAGATTTAGGCTACGAATAAGATTTAGGCCACTTTGGTCTAATACCGCTTTCGTCAGAATAATTTATAGGCTGTTTTTGTGACAAAAACGGAATTCCACTTGGGATAGAATTTTTATTATCCAATTTATAAGACTCACTTGTTGTTCCCCTGCTGGTGCCGCGCTTGGATCTCCACGCGGGAGCCATAGTGGTACACGCGGCCGTTGGGGTGGATCAGCGCAGCGGCGGCGCCAGACCTCGACAATGCCAGAATTATGTTGTTCTTAGCATTGGTTACGCGAACAGCTCCGTCGATCGTCATATCCACCCTTTTGAAACAGATCGAAATGATATAAGGACGATCACACGAGCACACGCCTTAGAGACTTTTGTTTGAGACAACATCTACAAATCCAAAATAAAGATGTACCTATGCCAAAATCCAGCTTACTGTGTTTCATTCCGAGATTGACCCTAGTTTTGCAGATTTACACTTATATGACTGGACTTTTAGGGCATCATCATCTACATTCTACACAACATCAACTAGTCGCTTACTTGACTCGGTCTCTCAGCCTTAGGCACACGGTGCCATGTGGAGTCACTGACGCATTGTAACCGGCTCCGCCAACCACATCAGTCACCTGCAATGAAGACTGAGATGAAAAAAGTCATAGTTACACGTTTTACGTAATATTATCACAATTTTTAGATTCAGATTCAGATTCTTTATTGCAAGTCACAAGTTAGAAGTTGTTACATAAGGATAAGTACAAGTGACGCCCTGCAAGGGCACAGCAAACAAGAAGGCAGCTAGTTGCCATTTACTTAAAAAAACCAATTTTACAATTCACTGTATTACATAAAGCAGAGAAATCAAAGTGAATTTGCAGTAAATTTATCATCGAAAAACTCAGATATTTTATAATATTTTTTTATGAGGATTTTTTAAATTTTTTAACAGATACTGTATATTTTTCTATATTTTTTAAATAATTAGGAATATGGTTATATATTTTTATAGCCATATGATGGGGGTTGGATGAGATTAGTTATGGTCTTTCTAGTCTCTATTATTTCTATTTTTCCTTTGTGTGTAGAGAGATTCGTGTTTCCTAACAAATTTGCATGATTCTAGAATGTATATAGACGTTAAGGTCAGGATCTGATGTTTTTCGAAATATGATCTACAGGATTCCATTTGATCGATATTGACAAAAAAATGTACCTCCAATTCTCTCCACGTATCGGCGTGGTAGATATCGTCCCCAGGGTAGAAGGGAGCCTTGCGCTGTAGAGGCGCACGCCACGGGGGCTGCCAGCCGGTCGCCCCCACTAGCTCTGCCTGTCCCAATCCACCTTCGAGGAACTTGCTGTAGTCTTGAAAAGCAGACAAGTTCGATTCTTCCTGCAAATTGTTTATGCATGATATAGACGACGACAACAACGAAAATAATACCGATAATAGCGTTTCACAACGACCACTGCTGAAAAAAACTCATATACCTAAACTCGTCGCCTACTCGCCGAACTCGCCGAAGGGCTCTGTCATATGTATACGTCTTTACAAATGCTTAAAATATAATACAATATGAACACATCACTTATAACATGTAGCTAATTCTTGCGAAACTAGCGAACAAACATACCTAAATAACGTTATAAGAAATACTATGAAGTCAAAAAAGCCGAGCTGACTATTTAATTTCATTTGTGCCCAAAGGCCACTTTCAACGATGTTGTAAGCTAAAAAAGACTCAAAATAGTGACTGCTTGATAGCCATCGCTTATTGACATGATCTATCGCCCATTCACTTGACAAAATTTAAGATCTGCGCAAGAAAAACAACTGGTTCATTCCTCCCAGACCAGCGTGGAAAATTTCGATAGGTAGGTGTACCTACCTACTTACTAAAGTTATTTAAAGTGGGCACGAGTATAACAAAAGTAGTGTAGCTGAATGCCATTTGTAACAAATGCTTCATTCATTGGAATACTAGACTCCCACTGTAGGAAAGTATATATATCTGTGGTAAGTATAAGTACAGTAAGTAGATAGGTTTGCCCTGAATACCTTCCTAGCTTGGATTTGTAGAAAAAACCCTTCTTTACAGCCTAAAGTTTTCTATCACGTAGATGCAATATTAAAATATGCATACCTATATCATTTTTCGTTCATACTTACCTGATTATAAGAGTGTGCCGTATAGACGCTCCGGGGGCGGACTGGCATAGTCACATCCTTCCTAAAATCTGCGTTAGCCATTTTAACACTTCTTCAGCTTAAACCTGGTTAATTCACTGATTTAAAAAATACATGAACAACAGTGACTAGCGGCACTGGAAATGCTACATAATACAAATCATAGGTACTTCGCGGAGCTCACGGTAGAATTGAAAAGTCTAGTCATTTGTCATTTATTTTGTTCGATATTTAAATTTTATTTTTAATTACTTTTTTATGCCGGTCTTATGAACCATAGAGAAAGTAAGTAAATACTTAGTATAAATAGGTCTCCTATCCTTGATTGAAGGGAGTTATTATTACTTTTACGCTTATTTACATTTTTGTTTATTCTACCGCAAACTTTGTGGTGGTTGTTGTTTGCCTATGACACGTTATTGCACGCCTCATAAGCGGAGCGTTGAGGTAGTGCTCTACTCTCGACATGTCAAAAAACCCAGTCTTTCGAAACTTAAATGACTTTTTTTTTTTAATATAACACTTACAGGATAATATGAGTGCACTAATATGAAGTTAAATAATCTGTCTAGCACCTATGGTACATTTTATATACAATTAATTTGTTTAATATAATAAATAATAACATTAAAACTAATCATTCTTGGACGTCCGTGAGTCTGTGTTTATGTGACCATGTATGTGGCAGAGAAATTGGTCGAAAAATTCATCTTACCGGAATACCTACTTTTGTTTTTAATATATAAAGTATTACACTGTGCTGATTCCTAGTTAATATTAGCGTTCTAAGTACTGTCGTTTAATTATAATTTATAAAAAACTAATATACCACTGTATACTGTATATCTATATATATATATATATATATTTTTAAATGTGAATGACCGCTATGAGGCGTGCACTTTTGGATTTTCCAAACTTTTTTCAAATCTACCTTCAAAAATTTTTGTTCAGCTCCAAGTACTTTTTTGGTAATTTTTATCATATAGGTATATGTGTATTTGTTCATTGTTAACGTGTGTTTTTTTGGTCACATTTATTCACATTAATATCTAAAGTATTTTTATAGGGTTTTTTAGGCATTCAAGATGCAGTACTAAAATACTCAAATTACTTAAATAATGAAATAAGAAATGGTAAAAAATACCTTCTCACGTGGTATTTTTTCACCATTTCTTATTTCATAAAATTTTCTGCACTATGAGTACTTCAAGAAAAAAAGTGTGAACAACCCAAATTATGTTTGCTACATAGGTAGGTATGTATAATTTATGCTGTTTGTTTGTTTTTCTTGTATGTAAGTGGCCAACACTGGTGTCAGATTTTTCAAGCTGCCTAATCTGGCATCTGACATAGCTTGACGACTGCCCTACAATGACAGCCGACCAACGGCTTTTACGTGCCTTCCGAAGCACAAAGGAGCTCCCGAAATTTTTGTACCACTTGTGGTCGCCCATCCAAGTACGGACCATGCCCGGGGTTCTAATGTATGTGTAATGCAATGTTATGTAATTGCTACATAGGTATGTATAGTTTATGCTGTAATGTATCTAAAATGAATATATGCTGTAATTTTTTAATAAAATTATCTTAGAAGAATGTTTTTTTCTGTTCGTAAATATCTAAAACTCAAAAACCAAAGCCGACCGATTTTTTTATTATATTAGGTTGGGGAAAAAGTCTTTTCGCATATAGTATGTATGAACTTTTTTTAAAAAGGGGAGCAAGATCGGCATATCAGTAGTTACGACGTAGCTGAAGAACTGGGAATTGACCACAAAACAGTTTTGGCGCATTTGAAAAAAAATGGGTACACAAAAAAGCTCGATATTTGGGTACCTCACGAGCTCTCTGAAAGAAACCTAATGAATCGTGTACTCATTTGTGATTCTTTATTACGATGTAATGAGACCAAACCATTTTTGAAGAAATTGATAACTGGTGATGAAAAGTGGATCACGTACGACAAGAACGTACGAAAAAGGTCATGGTCAAAGGCCGGTCAGGCTTCACAGACTGTGGCAAAACCCGGGTTACAACCTCGCAACAAGGTGATGCTGTGTGTGTGGTGGGATTAGAAGGGCATTATTCATTATGAGCTGTTACCAATAGGCAGGACCATCGATTCAGAACTTTACTGCGTACAACTGATAAGATTAAAGCAAGAAGTTGAGAGAGCGGCCGGAATTAATCAATAGAATGGGGTTTTTCATCATGATAACGCTAGACCTCACACATCTTTAACCACTCAGCAAAAATTAAGAGAGTTTGGGTAGGAGGTGTTAATGCATCCGCCGTATAGTCCTGACCTGGCACCTTCAGATTTCCACCTGTTTCGGTCTCTTCAGAATTCTTTAGGCAGTGTCAGGTTAACATCACGAGAGGACTGCCAAAACTACTTGACGCAGTTTTTTGATCAGAAGCCCCAAAATTTCTATAGCAATGGGATCATGTCCCTACCTATAAGATGGCAAAAAGTTATCGAACAAAATGGTACCTACATACTTTAGTTAAATGTAAATAAACTATATTAAAAAATGTTTTGAATTTTCATATAAAATGAGTAATACCTAAATTTCATATGAAATTCAGTTTTATTGTGCACATTGGTTGGCGTATTTAAAAATGTAGTTACATAGTGCGTAATTAACAGTCCGAGTTTTATAATGCGATTCGGCACATAGGTAGGTTACTCGTATGTTATATCTTTCTTTATACACGACGACAAAATTAAAATGACATTAATAGTTTTATTTTTGCTTCGTCTCATACCCATATAGATAACATTACTTATTCACCTGCAAGCAGGCAACGTACTCGTATAACTGCCTGAGGGAAAAAGATTTAGACTTAGATCGACCTGGAACATTTTACGGTTGTCGCAAAGTAAGCAGCTATGGGAAATTTTGTGTACTATAACTGGGATAGGACATTGTTGGGGATCAGTTGTGTATTTATTTTGTGGTATGAACACAGTTTCACTTGAACTGAATCCACTGAGAATCGCTGCTCCGATGACGTTCCTTTGCAATATAGTTACTTTTCATCATCATCATTATCAACAGGTCTTTTTAGTCTCCACTGCAGGAGCACGACCCTCTCCGTACTACCAGAGCCATATATATGCCACAGTAGTCAGAGGATTTGGCCTACACTCTCCACGCTGGCGAGACGGGTTGGACTTAGATTTAGACTTGGAGTAGTTTTTTTTTTAGTTGAGTTCTATTGCTTAATTCAGGCGGAGAAAGATTTCTAAAAATCATTATCGGTTGAGTTGTTATAGTACCTATTTTGAGTAAAGAATGGCTTTAGAGTTAATTTACTGCAAGCCAGTAAATTACCTCAAAAGCTAACCACTTAATTCCAATATTTCCATTAATTGCAACAGCTTGGTCATTTCTTGAAGTAAAGCGCGTTCACATAACGAAGAATTTTCTTCATGTGGCCATTCGAAACGTCCATGAGGACCTTTACATGTCGTCTTATTTTGATGTCAAACCAAATTACACAGTTTACCAAATTGCCAAATTACATTTCAGTTTTCTTCAGGGAAAAAGCCTTTTCTAATTTCGCTAAGACATTGGAAAATTTTTGTGCATCTATATGGCCAAAAGTTCACGGTTGTCAAGCTTAATTTTTATTCATTGATCTCGTCAGATCTCCAAGTTCAGGTCACCAGAAAGGCATTGCCTAATCATATTTTCCTGAATTTACTTTGTTGAGTGTTGACCTGATCTTCTCAATTGTGAATTCCTCTATAAAAAGTAATGCAACGTTCCTCACGATTTAGAACTTCACGGCTTTTTTGTTTGTCATTGCGCAAACATCCCAAACTACTAGACAGCAAATCCTCAAACACGTTTCCTTTGTCCTGGTTTCATGTTATACATTAGGTGTTTAATTGCTGTGCTAAGATTATGGCAAAAATCGTTCTGATGTCTTTCTAAGGCCGTCTGGGACAGCCAGGTCGCTGTTCGTATTTTTTTCATTTTGATGTTAAATTTAATAATATTGTCATTAATACTTCAATTCAGTCAAGCTTAGTTTCTTATTAACGCTACCTAATGCCCTACGGCTATTTACCTAATAAGTAGTCCCTGATTGAAAAGATGATATCTTTAATAGAATTGAGAGGAGTTTTGTTACCCTTTCGTTAGTCACATCAATTTCTTGCTCAGTGTCTCAAAAGTGTGAAATAATAAGTACCTAGGTTGTCTTACATTTTTTTATTTACTGCAAATGTTACAGAATCACAACATCACTCAAAACTAATGACTCAAATGATTGGGGCTATCAGTGAAGGCCGCCTGAACTGTTTTGAAAAATGTTATCATTATTGTCTTTTTTTCCATTTTAATTGTCAAAGGCGAAATGTTTTGGCGAAATTGTCATCTCGATACAGCTAGAGAGAAGCAAAAAGTGTTTCATATTTTAAGAGGCAAAGTTACTATAAGTATACCTACTATGCGTTGCCGGTTTCCCAAATGTACATACTTCCAGATTTGACTGTGAAATAACGTTCATGTATGCATGCATGACAGATTCAGAGAAACTTACGAAGCGCCCATGAAATTACCTAGTAACTTTATCTTGGTCTATTCCCTAAAGCGAAAAAAGGAGTCGATTCATCTATTTACTTTGTCAAACAGGAGTTTGTAATAAAACTCAATTTCACTCGAAGTCACAGGCTACAAACATCTAGATAAAATAGTATTTTTGTTAATAATACTACTAGTTATTCTAGTTATACGCATTTTAACAGGCGAGCGGCGTATTTAAAATATCTTTAAATTATCATAACTTTTTTCCCTGAAATTCGATTTCGATGAAAGAAAGCCTATACCTTTGTTGCCGCGTTTAAATCCGTCCTGTATTTTCGAAGATTAGCGTAAACATACAGACAGACAAAAATGTTTTTGATCTTTTTTGTATGCAGTTACTCTTTTCGTCCTCACTAATTTTTTCATAAATTTATGAAATGTACAGACACGCGATTTTTACTGTTTTATTATAAGTTTAAATAGATTTGAGCTAGCATGCCATGTGTAGCCAACAAAAGCAAAAATTTTCCCGGCAACAGATACGTACCTACATTTTAAACTAATGTTATTTTTACCCTCCGGCCGAGTACCTACATAGTGGAAGAAAAAATGAAGTAAGTGGCGTTTGCTCGCTCGCTACGAGTGCAAATTATAAGCAATGTAACTTACTGATTGATTCTTTCCCATGGTGCCTGCCGTCGAAGTCGCTGGCCGCCACGCCACCGCGTTTGTTCCCGATGAGTAACACCTTGAGTGACACTGTTACTCAAGTGGTAAAAACTTACCGATGAGTTCCAGTGTTACTTATTGCAACTAACATTTTTCCCGATGAGTACCAGTGTGTCTTACTTAGGTACCGGCAGTTTGAGAACGTGCGTATTCCAGCATACACATGATACCTAGACGGGAATACAGCATTCCGTATTCCCGTTGAGTAACAATAGCGTAATAAAGTAGGGTCGCTTAGCCGGTTAGCGACCACCCTTCGGTTGGCGACCACTTGACGGACTTAGTGTCTTAAAATCAAGATAATACTATTTCTAGAGATAACACAAATAAAAAATAAATCTTACGTGTTTCTCAAATGATTATTTAATATGAATTAACACACTTTGAAACAAATGGTTTACCCTAGCACCAAAGAAAAATTACTCAATTCGCGTGATGATTCAGCGGTGTGTTATTGAGTAGTAAGTTAAAAAAAATAATAGCACGACGCTCGGCGTTTAATGGTAAGATTCATTAGTTATTTCATGTTGTATACACAAGTAAGATTTTTTTTAGTACAATCGTTAAGTTTTCATATTAATTTAGTAGTATTTTGCTTACTTTATTTTAAAATAAAATCCAGTGGTCGGAAAACCGAAGTGCATATTTGCAAAAATGTTGGATTGCGGCCACATGGTCGCAATCCGACGAATAAGACAATATTTTGTTTTGCTTGCTCTGATCCTAATGGTTCATATAGGACAGTTACAATTTAGGGGGTGGCATTTATAAAGTGTGATGTAAGATGCAATTCTTTAGTAAGCGACCACTAGTTTTAAAGGAACTTTGTTTAATTTACCTACAAACAGTGACGCTAAATAGGCGGCCATTAACCAACACAAATGAAATAAAGACGTTGGTTTACGGCCACCGCAATTTAGTATGAGAAACAACGGCCGCAAACCGAAAAAAGTAATTAAGTTATTGGGTATGCGACCACGTGTAATTTTAGATACCTGTACCTGTTAAAAATTTATAACAAATAGACAATATTTTTTTGTGTAAAAAATATTCTTTATTTAAAAGCAAAATAAAACATATATTTTGAATCAGTTATAAATGTTTTATTGGTATATTTTAAATTTTAAAATAGTGGTCGCAAACCGGCTTACTGGTGGTCGTAAACTGAAAAAAGTGGTCGCCAACCGGCGAAGTGGCATTTTTTTTACTTTTTCAGCTTTTTATAATATTTAATGGGTAAAAGTATTGTATTTTGTTTTACTAGCTGTGCCCGCGACTTCGTTCGCGTAATGTTATATAGCCTAAAGCCTTCCTCTATAAATGGACTACCCAAAAAAAGAATTTTTCAAATCGGACCATTAGTTCCTGAGATTAGCGCGTTTAAACAAACAAACAAACAAACTCTTCCGCTTTATAATATAAGTATAGATATCAAAACTAGACTATACTTGGGACTAATTAACACTAACATAATAAATGTCGCGTGTAGGTAACATTTTCTTTTACTCATCTGAAGTGAGTAACTCAGCTAACTGGTCGCTAACCGGCTTCCATACCTTAAAGGTAAGATGAAAATACTTAAAGGTAAAATAAAACCACTAAAGGAATTAAAATTTGGTAATATTTATGTAAAATAGATTAGGGAATTACACACTTCGCCTGCTGAAAAATGCACCGTGTTTTGCGAAAATTAAAACACATACGGTGCGAAAATGAAAACACATATGGTGCGTTTTCAGCAGGCGAAGTGTTAATGTAATAAAATAGTAGATATTGTTTATTAAGACTACAGTATGCAAGAGTTGTGTATGTATTTACATATTTCAACCAACTACCTACCTATATAAATATTTATTTTGAACAATAAACTAATAAATGGAAATTCAAGTCGTTAATCTTTTGAAAAAGTTGACATGTAATTAATGTAGCTGATGTAGCTACTATAAATATAAAAGCTTATCTTTTGTTGAACACTCCGCAAAGCAATTATATAATAACTGGGTTTTGAAGTAGGTAGTCGGTATACATAGGTACAGTAGGTACCTATGTACCGAATTGATACATACATACATGACAGATAGACTGAAAGCGTCGCGTGCGCCCGCTTAACGTAGCGGACGCCTTAAGACCCTGAGATAAGGGTAATGTAGGGAAAGACACAGCCAAATCGTTAAAATGGGCCCAGGTTTTTGGCATTCTCGGGAGACAATTGACATGCATGACATAACATTATATTAAAGACAAAAAAACTGGAAACGACATATTGGGAGCATGATGCAACCGGGACGTGTTTACGAGTAGACAGGGGTCCTCGATTCTCAAGCGGTCGCGAGAGACCGCGATTTCCCATTCACACTCTCTCTTTTGTATTGCCATATCTGTCTTTCTAATGTTATTGCTATAACCATACAGAATGATTTTGACCCTCTAAGCTATATTTAAAGAAAGTAGGTACTCTAGGTATTATTATCTTGCTATTTTGTGTTCTATTAGTGATTCTGATTCCAAGATTTCAATATAGCTCAGTGTTTTAAAATCAACCTGTATACTATAACTATGAAAGGAACATCACATTCACAAATAAACAAACCTCTTGATTATTACGGAAATGTACTTGTTTATTTAATAATTATGTTAACAGACATTTATTTGATCTAAAAAACACGTATTCAGAATAAAGAACATCTCTCCGAAACATTTTCATGTCAACTAGGTAATACCAACAAAATAAGAAAATGTAACTTTCTTTTTAACTAAAGTTAACAAAAAGATGTATCAATAACCCAACAGTGCACACAAAAAATTTAAGCAATTTTTTTTCTTTTAAGGAACAAGTTTAAAGAATAAAGATACAGAAAATGTTTTTTTACTTAATTTTTACAATCTAAGGATATAGAACTGTAGAAAATACCATAGTTATAGGTGACAGCACCAAGGTATATCTTGTAGGTACTTAATGCTTAAATTAAGACTAACACACGACAAGCGTTTTTACCCGACTGCGGCAAAGCCCATAAGGAGGGTCATGTGTTTGACCTGTATGTATGTCCCGACTCTATATTCCCACGTAGCTACTAAACAGCTTAACCGATTTTAATACAATAAACGTGGTTAGATTCTTCTAAACCACTAGTGTCATAGGCTATTAAATTATTGGCAATTAAAATGGCAGATTTTTGGCGTCAAATTGCGCTTCATGAAAAATCTTTTCTTTTTAAAACCTATCGGGGTATCAAATTATAGGATTTTATTCAAGGATTACAAAAATATGTACAACTTATATGTTTAAACGAAATCTGGAATGAGAAATGCTAAAAAGCAACATATGACATCGCTTACCAAGCGTATTCCTGGTTGCGTCCTAGGCATAGGTACTGCTGTTGTATCACGCAGTCGGGTTTTTTTTTTAAATAATTACTTGTTAAAACCATTCTTAACCTCACACAAGTGCATATGAAAATCATTATTGGCACAACACACTTATAACAATAAATTAAACATATTCAGCCTTACATAAGTCTTGGTGGCCTGTGGCAATGGTAATGCGTACAGGGTGACGTTTTAACCCAAAGTAGTTAAAAAAAATTTGCTGGTGTTTAAAAAGTCACCCTGTATAGTAGTTAAGTCTACAATATTAGGAGTCAGATCTACAAAGTGGAAGGGACATACCCGTAATAAATCGAACCACGGGCTATACTAGACCATTATAGTATAGTGAAATTGAAATAACAGCCAAATAATAATAAAAAATGTTGGCCTTTTCATAGAAAAGTGTGCGGCCGCCCGGGCGATTTGTATGGGAATGTCGAAAATTTTTTTGTTCTTTCGACTGTTATTTTAATTTCATTATACTTATGTGATCTAGTATAGCCCGTAGTTTGATTTATTACGGGTATGTCCCTTCCACGTTGTATAAGTTATTATTAAAACAAATATCCAAAAAATTACAACAAATGTTTGCATGAAAGTCATAATTAACAAAGAGCGTTAATTTTTTATTAAAAATTGTACATTACGTAAGTACGTTTCGTCCATGGTACCTACCACAGAATAAGAACCAGTACTCACGTAGTGACATTAATACGGTCACAGCTGTAAACATATAATCGTTTCTTAGTACGGTATACATATAATTTATGGTTATGCCTAGATTAACAACACACAAATGAAAAATTACAAATAAACACCTAAGACTCCTCATTCTGTGACCTAAGTATAACTTTCGTTGAAACAATTGTAATGTAAAGAGCGTTTATTTATTTAACTTTATTACAAAAAATGTAACAGGCGGATTAAGGCCTAGGGCCTAGGTGCTGATAAAAGCAAATTTTGGACGAAAATTTTTGAAAGCATTCTTTTTTTTATTAAAAATTGTGCATCACGTAATATGTAAAACTAAGTACGTATCGTCCGGTCTGAGATCCATTGTGCGTAGTGAAAAGATTTCAAAAATCAGTTCTTATGGATTTTTTCTCTACTGTAATCAACTTAAAAAAAACTTAAGTGTTACTCCGACCAAAAAATATAGGTACCTTAACAAGATATAGTTTTAAAAACTAAAATCCGACTACGAAACTCATTCTGAAAAGTACTCGTATCCAGTACTGTGACGTCATATACAACAGACAGCCGATTCCGACGATACCTCATTTGTCAAAGTATCATGGATATCTTTGTAGGTACGAGGAACAGATGAACATACATAGCGGCGAAACACATAACCCTCTTAGCACTGCCTTAGTCGGGTAAAAAGGAAAAATGGGTAGGATTAACTCCAAAAATCTTCGGTTTAAAAAGTCACCTTGTATAGTTAAGTCTACGAGTTAGAAACTTACTTACTTACTTGTATAGTTAAGACTATAGAATTCAGATCACTAAGTAATTATTTATATAAATATACAAAAAAAAAACATTTAAATCAAGTCTGCACGAAAGTCATAATTACCTAAGTATAACTTTTGTTGAAACAGTTGTGATGTACAGAGCGTACTTTTTTTTTATTTAAATCACGTTATATGGAAAACTAAGTAGTATCGGCCATAGTAAGTTACCGTCACAGTATACATAATATAATAATTGCTTATACGGTATACATATACTTAAGCCTAATTACAATTTCAACTCACCGACGCGACGACAGGTTTAAAAAATCAGTTTTTTAGGATTATTTCTGTACCTATTAGTTATACCTAATTTACTTTAAAAAAATCAACTCCCGACTGAAAAAAACTTGGGAAGAAACCTTTTATAATAGAAACGGGTAGGATTAACTCCAAAAAATCTTTGGTTTAATCCGCATGTCATACAATCACTAATAAATTTGTTTGAAATCGGATCTCCATTTACGCATTTGGTGCTCTTTGCGCATTGCGCAACCGCGATGCATGGTTCCCTATATAAGAGACCATAGTAGTCTCGGCGACATAAGTAACTAAATTACACTACAAGTTCAGTACGTAATCAACTTACACTTAACAAATTCTTAATTAAAATGCTTGAAATGACAAAATCTTTCCCTCGTGAGACTGTCAGTCACTACTTAAGCCTCAGTAAAAGATTTAAAAAATAACTAAATCTCATACACTTTAATTGGTTTTTGGCGGGAAGTCATGGAGTTTGGTTGGGGTTTGCTTTAAATAATTTTACAAATTGATTTTATTACACTTTATAATATGAAATTGGTGTTGTTTGGTGTTATAAGTGCTCATGACATGAACAATGTGTGAAATAGTTAAAGTGGACAGTCATAGTACGGCTGTAGTGATATTTATTTTGCGGACTGTGTGGGCGTCTTCGGGCGTCGTCCGCCACTCAATCATCTATGTAAACCAGTGGACTCGTATAGATTTGTCGCCAGAAGCTCCCTTGCAGCAGTCAAATGCCTACACCACCCTTTGATTGTCTTGTTAGGGTTAGGTTAGGATTAGGAATAAAGAATAAAATTAAAGATAGTCTCTAAAGGACTTGTATCAAGAGCCGTAAAATTATTTAATTAAAAACAATACACTTTAATTAGCTTATGACTTAGCCATAGATTGTTTGGCTTTTTTTGTGGTGGCCAGAGGCATTTCAAGTATGTCTGCAATATTAGGAGTATCAAACTCAACACCAACAGACTTAATTTTGATAATGAATGGATAACCCGGATATAAAATTTTATTCCATTTAGGATCATATACTAGATTTGGATTAATACAACAAAAAATACCAATTGGTGGGCGTTTCAGAAATGACTCTCTGATAGGCTTGAGTTGGTTGAAGGGCACTTCAATGATGTCTCCCCAATCTACAAGCTGAACTAAAGCTGTACTTTCAGACTTGTTCACTTCTTTTATCAAGGCCCGTTCATAGTTGAAGCGCTTCGAAGTTGGAACACATGCAGGTGTTCCTTGACGTATATCTTCAGATTTTATAGGGTCCTCCTGCCTTGCAAAATATGCAATATTATCTCTTTCTTCGATATACTTCTTGTACTCGTTCATGTCTGCTACATAAAATTCTTGTAAAGATTTCCAACTCTGAGTGCGGACATATAAGCTTTCATCAAGTTTGACGACTTGGGGGTCAAAGTATGCCTGTGCTGGTGCTGGTGTTGCTGAAAATCTACTGATTGAAGTTTTTGGATCATATCCGAAATTGGAGTACCCCATCAAGGCTAGCATTGTTGATATGTCTTTAGAACTAGAATTATGCAAGTATACAGTTAGCACATCGTCATTCCTATTCCGAACTTGAATGTGTGTCTTTTCATCTCCAACATAATAAATCATTGCATCTATTGATCTCTGTTGCCAAGTACCTTCTCTTGGTTTACATAATTCAAGCTGGCAATGTTGGGCCAGGGGCGGAATTGGAATAGTGTGCAGAGGCTTAAATATTTTACACAGCGGTATGTCTTTCTCGACATGCCCGTAATCCATTGCAAACAAATCAATTTTTTCATCTTGATCTTCTTTATTAATAAATATTATATGACCTCTAATGTGAGATTTTGTTTTTTCTGATAAACAGACAACAGTGTTTCCTATGTACACATCTTTAGCCTCAACTTCCGAGCCAGGAGCTTGTAAGCTAGACAAATAATTGTCATGTTCCAGAAGGCGAATATAAAAGCTGCCGGGGTTGTTTATATGGGTCACTTTAATACAGTGCCAAGATCCAACACTGTATGGCGACAGTGACATTTTTTGCATTAAGTTTGTCAGTAAATTTAATTCATCCATGTCAGTTTGCTGCGCCATAGCCATAGCTATATGAGCAATGTGTCTTGGTTTTCTGCAAGTGTTACCAATCCCAGCACCTGAAAGAAACACCATTTTTTACAGACTGCTGATTTAAAGAAACACAATAAAGTGGATTCTATTATCATTTGATTGATAAACGGCGTCCCAGATAAAGTGCGAAAATTTTATGTCATGCTACCCAAAAAAAGCGGGCAAGTGCGAGTCGGACTTGCCCATGAAGGGTTCCGTAGCAGCAAGTAACATAATATAAAAGTTCTAAAAATAAAATTGCCTTTTACGATTTTTGACGTATTAAAAAAAACTACTTATTATATCTCGTTCCAACCAATTTTCGGTGGAAGTTTGCATGGTAATTAATGTACATCATAAATTTTTTTATAGTTTTATCGTTCTCTTATTTTAGAGGTTACAGGGTGGGGCACACATTTTACCACTTTGGAAGTGTCTCTCGCGCAAACTATTCAGTTGAGACAAAAATGATATTAGAAACCTCAATATCATTTTGAAGACCTATCCATAATGTATACCACTGCTGGGAATTTTTCACCAACCGTTTAGCTGATAGAAGTGGGGTGGACACTTTACTCTAACAAAAATTTGCATTTTAAATTTCTTTTTTTATCACACTAATTAAGTTAGCCCCAAAGTAAGTTTTTTAAACTTGTGTAATGGGATACTAACTCAACAATACTATATTTTATAATGAATACATATACATATAGATAATCACCCAAGACCCAGGACCATTTGAAAAAGGCCATTGTCCAACGGCTTATTATTTTCGCGGGTACTATAAATAATGACTTTGCAACGAATAATGTTAGTCGCCAAGGTAGACAGCCCTTTCATACTATGATTACAGGGAAAAATTAATCTGCCAACCTATTATTTATGCTACCTGCTTTAATTCTTTTTTAATCCCAAATTCAAATTTTGTGATTATTCTAGACTTCCGAGAGAATATCTTGTGTGTGCATTTAGGGTGAGGGCTGGTCATATTCCGTTGAACAAATTTCTACTCTTAATGAGAGTGACCCGCTCAGACTTATGCAATTATTGTGATAAGACGGAGGACTTGTCTTGATGGAATGTGACCAGTATACCGCCCTACGTGACCGATTTTTGGCGGGACTATCGATGTGCAACGGTGAGCTTAACATTATGTTAAGCGACCCACTATCACATATGGCAAAAGCCATATACCTTTTCATAAGAGCTGTGATGTTGCATAGAAACTAGAAATTATCTAATCGAATCCCCCATGAGGCTGGCATAGTCACACCAAGTGAACTGAAGCCTCGGAAAAAAAATAGATAAAAAAAAAAAAAAAAAAATCCCAAATTCAGATTTATTTGTCGTCGCGTTAAATACATGCCTTTTCCAACTTGGGCTTGGCTGGGGATCGAACCCAGAACCTCCGGATTGGCGGACTAGCGTGTTGACCATTACACCACAGAGGTCGTCAAAAATGGACTTTACAAACTCACAATATCGTTGAAAAACCTATTCCTTATAGGGTTCCTGGAACATCAGGGAACCGTGGAGGAAGCTGTCAGAACGCCCGAGAGCATTCTTGGTTTCCTACAGAAGCTGGGCTGGTTTGAGAACTGACAACAGCTCCAGCTCTCCACTCAAAACGGGTTCAGCACAATGGACCAAATTGCAGAAAAAATGTCCTTGAAGGAACCTATTCCATGACAGCCCACAAATGAGTGTATAGAAAAAAAAAATATTACCACAGGGTGAAAAAAAATTATAACAAAAAAAAATTATTACTACCATACGAGATGGGTGAGCAACCCTGTGGGCGTGATAACCATGCCAAATTACAAACCGATCGAGTTAATTGCAAATCTAGCATCTTCGGCCAGGGGTTGTTAACGATACCAAATTTATGAATGAACTTTTATGAACATTCCTGACCTGGATTGAGTGATGTTTATATTACCTACATACATTTATATATTTAAATCTCTTTATATATTTTTTATTTCAATTTATTTTAATTTTTTGATTGTATTTTAGTTGTGTTGTACATTGTTCTACCCTACTTAATTAATGGCATTCTCTCCTCTGCTTTTGGGTTGATTGGGAGAGATCCCTTAAAGGGATAAGTCCGCCTTTGTGTTCTTTTTTTTTTGTACTTTTGTCTGTATCCTTATTTACAATAAAAAATTTACATACATACATACCAAATTTACACTAAAAGTAATGTTAAATAACATTATTTTCATACAGGTATTACTGGTAATGTTATAAGCGGTATCGATAATACAGTTATAAAACATTATCAATTAAGTTATCAAATAAGAAACGATACTTTTTTTCAATACTTGTAAAATATTATACAATTGTATTACATCGCGCTGGGAATCAAACCAAAGGTAGCACAGACTATCAAGACATCCGAGAAGATCTAGTAGCCTATAGAGAGTATGCATGCATTTTTTTAATATTTTTAATCGATAGCCCTCGTCGAGAAATAGCCGCAAAAAAAAATCAGTGCCGAAAAACATGTATATGGTGTAGAAATAAATATTAAAAATACCAAGTAGATTATAAAAAATAAAATGCGCCATTTTAAAATATGACGTCAAAGTCTGCAATATTCGCTCAGTATCCGCTGACATCCCGTTAGAAAAAAAAACTTTTCTTTTTGGGTACTTTCGATATTATCAGCCAGTGATGTTTGTTAAACCTCTATATAAAAGTACATACATTTCGAATGTCATCAATAGTCAAACTGCATGGACGGACAGTCCTACTGAACGCACCCGAACTTGTCATTTCCCTTTTGTTAACTTTGTCGTCATTTCCGTTTTGTTTGTCAAAAGTTCCACGCAATATTTGCATATTTTCAATAATTTATTTCTAATCCAAATAGTCAGTAAGAAAAATAATTAACTAGGCTTGGTAACATATTAATAGAAATTGTAAAATAAAAATGAGCCGGATTGGTATTACATGCATATTCCTTATTGGTCACTCTCATCAATTTATTCTGTCAAATATTGAAAAGAAATACAGTCTTAACAATACCTTTTACCGTTAATATCATTGGTAGTGGTAACGTTATCTGAGTTTATCGGTAAATGGTTGGAAAAAACGTTTTCAACATAACGTCAACGTATCCTTGCTGATAACGTTAACGCTGTTCGACAGAACTAACTTTACCAGATTTTTAACGGTATTCCAAGCCCTGTCTTCGGCCACTCATACCAGTTAGGTGCAGATTCAACTCGATCGGATTGTAGTACTAAAAGTATCTGAGTAAAACCGCGGACAACCAGACTGACATGGCGAAATTATAAGGGTTCTTTGTTTACTACGAAAACCTAAAAAGGCGAACTACTTTTACCCTACCTACAAAATTGGTGCCGCCAGTGTACTTTAAATTATTCTACGCCGCCGGCCGGTCCAAAACCTAGAAATGTTGATTTAAATGTAAGTTGTATAAATAAAATACTTACTTTAAGCACTAGGAGAATGGTTGCAGCTACGAATATTGTTATATGGGTCGCTCACACGTCGGCAGGTAGATCACCTCGGAACTGACACCAGCCAGCCACAAAATACCAATAAACAAAATACCCTACAATAGAAAAACTTAATCCTGCCGGTGCATCAATCTATACCTCCAAGCGCAAAACATTATGCGCAAACATCTACCCAGTTTATACAAAAGTACTCAGTGCATTTACCTACATAATAATATCTAATTGTAGGTAAATGACTGCAAAAGTGATTATATTTTATAAGCTGACTGCAGTAACTGCTGACATAAACATAAATAACTCATAACATTTGTGCTGCTGACTGACAGAACGACCGACCAAAGAGCTTGGTTATATAGTCTATGGCGACGCGACGCGACGTAGCGCGCACTTTGGAAGAAATATAGAACTTATTTACTAGGCAAAAATATACTATTTTCAGCGACAGCCCGCTTTGCCGCGCTGCGTAGCGTTGCAAAGCGAGCGAAGCGCAGCAGTCTCTCACTCTTTTTGGCTAGCACAAACTATATAGGGATCACGGATACGGACATGTCGGTACTGGCCACAGAGTACTTTATATTATACTGAAATAGAGACCTCACTCGGCGCCTTAGAGAAGTAATATATAAGTGCTGCCATCTATGAACAACTCATTGAAACTTTTTTTATACTTACATAACATACTAAACTAGGCAGCTATATGCTCAATGCATACAATATACCTGTATAGGTACCTACATATAGCTTGATATTAATTTAGGGTTAGGTAGGATATTAGGTAGAAGTGTTATTTTTTATTGTAAGCGAGAGAGAGATAAATTTGTGCACTTACAATAAAAAAATATCACAAATGAGACAAAAAATCTAAAATTTTTAATTATTTATTAAAATCATTCAACAGGATGGTACAGCTTTGTTATTTATAAGGCATTCTGATTATTTTAAATCTAAATTTTACTGAATAAATGAAAACTTTTCTTTCTTAACATATTATTTCTGCTTTTGCAAATAGTTACAATGCAAATATAGTGAAACTACATCTAAATAGCTGATAATAGAATCGAGACCTGTGTGAGTGATGTAAGTTTGCAATGCATGCAATGCATATCAACAATATTTATTTACTTAGAAAATATAATTAAGCTGTAGGTAACAATCATCACACACAGTAGGGTTATTGCGTATTTTTTGACAATGAAAGTGAACAATGGATTGCTGGCCACTTCAAAATCAAAATATTATACATATATAAGAATATTAAAATGGGCAACAATGTATACCGTAGTTATCAAAAGCTACACAATAACCCAGTAGCCGAGATTTAAAACCATATCGCACGCTTTTAATTTATGCCACATATTATCAATATCCTTATCCCGTTCGGTTCCGGGTTAGAATAGGTGCACTCCATCTCTTCCTGTGGATGTCGTAAGAGACAACTAAATGATTAAGCAAAAACATCTCGTGCTACAATTGCATTCCCAAGGAGGGTTAACGTCGGGCGGCGGCCGGTTGTAAAACTTTAAACTCTTTCGGCTATTTCTTCTCCAACGCAAGGTCATTGGCATCCTTGGGCGACCATTGACATGCATATTTGGAGAAGAAAAAGCGGGAAAGCGCATCCCCGGGCTCCGAAGCAGCACAGCTGAGGATGCAACCGGGAAACGCGCTTGGATGAAGAAGATTATCAATATCCTTATCCTTACATGTTATAAAACAAAGTTCCCGCCCCGTCTGTTTGTCTGCATGTATGTATGTTCACAATTATATCAAAAACTACAGAATTAATTTTCATGCGGTTTTTACTAACGTTTAGAGCGTTTCTTTAGAGTTTATATGTATAATTAATTCCCGTGCGACACCGAGGGAGATTGCTTGTTTATTATAAATTATTATTGGTTTTCGCGTTTCTTCTACATAATAAACAAGATTTTACAAATAAAACTTATTATTGCACATGTAAGGATTTTTACATTGCGTTTAATTTAAAAACATATTAACAAAATAATATTGTAGGTAGTGAAATGTCCCATTCACTGACAAATATTTCAAAGTTATCCAAATATTGTTCTAGTATTTAGATTAACATCTGAAGGAGGAAAACCAGGAATTCAAATCCTTGATTTTATATGAGAATATTGGCTAGTTTCCTAAGAAATGTGAATGGCTACATTGTGACTTTATTTCTGTAATTAAATATTTATCTTATAATGGAAAGTGTCCATTTTAAGATACATATTTAATTACAATATACGCATAGACTAATTTAGATATACCATCGACTCGATACGATCGAATAAATTGACCATTTCAAAAATCAATAAAACAGCGGCCCGTCTTGGCTTTGCACGGATGGACAATAAATATAGCCTATATAACTCAGGGATAATGTAGCATTCTAATGGTATAATAATTTTTGAAGTCCGGTAGTTTTTGAGTTTACAAGCCGTTCTTCTTTATAATACAAAACTAAAAGTTTTTCTTCTTTATAATATTAGTGTAGACTAATAATGATATTCTTACACGTTGTACGGTGGACATATTCGTAATATAATTCCACTATACACGCTGATGGCGCTGGTAGCGTTACACGTGCTCGATTACACGTGCCACAATATCACGGCGGTAAACAGTAGGGTTACTCTAAAAGCGGTACGCAAGACGTACGATCCTGCGTATCCGCGTTTCAGTGTCAAGCAACATTGAGCGTTAATACATTATGATGATAAAGTCTAATTTGTCACTATCGTACGACTATCGTATTATTTAATGGAGTAACCCCTCGGCTAACGATGATGGACGAAGTCAGTAAAACGAAATGGATTTGTAAGAAAAACAAGAATCCTATCACAATAACTTGATTTTAAAATTTTATTTATTTGGAACACTTACATTTAGGTAATGAGATTGTCAAACGCGTCACTTATAAAATCGTAAAACGTTGAACATTTTACGATTTGGCCAATAATCTAAAACAATATTATTAAAGAGGAAAGATTTGAATTTTTGTTTGTTATTTGTTTATATGTAGATGAAGGTATGTATGTTTGATACGATTTGACTCAAAAACTTGTCGATCGATTTAAACAATTCTTTTACCATTAGGAAGCTACATCTTTACCGAGTAACATAGGCTATATTTGTTGTCCACCCGTGTGAAGCCGGGCCGGCTAGCTAGTATTTGATAAAATCATGAAAGGTACAGTTTCCTGAAATGGACAATTACATGCAAGTGACGATTTTCCAATCTGTTCACGATATATAGAACTTCAAAAAGTCATTTACGTTTTTTTAAAAACTTGGTGTTGTAAATTTTAGCTTTTGCTTGAAAATTGTCATCATCATCATCTAAATCTACAATACCATTTATAATCCTGTTTATATGTTTACAATAATTATGTATAAAAAACCTACAAGAAGAATCTACAATGAATTCTATTAATTCTATTAATTCTTCTTTGTGTTCCTTGCAAGTTAAAAAGTCAAAATCAATGTGAATTAATATCAAAGTTTTCAAAAATTCTTTTAAATTATTTTTAAGAAAGAAAGAAAGAAAGAAATCATTTATTTGTCAAACATAGGTATAAACAAGTTGGTAAATAATATTATGGCCGCTATGTTTTGCCGTTGTATACAGCATACAAATATTTATTAAGTCATAAATACACTAAAATACTTAATCATGCTTTAGTTACTGAGCTAGTTCAAATTAAATTTAAAACAATAAATAAAATAATAAAATTTCAAATTATAAAAAAATAGTCACATACATTAATGTCAGCTTTACAATTTATCATTCAAAAAGTCCTTAATACTGTAATAACATTTGTCAATGAGAAAACGGAATAATTTATGTTTAAATATTTTAAAATTTAATTCTTTAATTTCATTTGGGAGATGATTAAAAATTTTCGGAGCCATACCCATTATACTTTTTCTGACTAGAGCTGGTTTACATTTTTGTGTGCTAACATTATTTATATATTTATTTCGTAATTTAGTTTTTCTTTTACGTGTATCTGACCACTTTGGAAACAATCGAGGGTTATTCTTTACAAAAATGGCAATTTCATAGATATACAGACATGGTAATGTAAGTATATTTAGACTTTTAAAGTATTGAACACAACTTTCCCAGGAATTGAGTCCACACATCGCTCGTATGCATTTTTTTTGCGCTTTAAATATCAATCACTTTTTTCAAAATGACTTGCGTATCCTGTATTGCTGATAAACATTGCAAAATCTCTTTTGTTGGGCTGAAGAGCCACTGTTTATCTGCGAACTCGCGGTATTTTATATATTCTAAAGGTTCTGAGGCCACTACATTTTTTTCGCAAACTTTGCACGATTTAAATATTTTTTTTTTAGCATTTCGTACGAAATATCCTGTAACATATTGTAGTGGCCCCATAACGCGCGGATCACGTTTTTCTTCTACATCGAGTATATTAATAACTGGTATTTCCTCGAGTTCGCAGATTTTTTCGATATTATTAGTTTTATCATCTTTAGAAATAATTAATGCATGTAGATTCTCACTCAAATCATTTTCACAATTTGCGCCAGGTGCATGGACGCTGGACATATTATTAACTAACAGAGTAGTGAATGCACTTCCAAAGTGCTCTGGAGTAGGGTTTGTATTGCGGCACCCATGACTCCTTATAGCCCCAAAAAAAATTTCTAAGGGATCTTGATTGAGGTGCCGCATCCATACTGAATTTACTTTATATTTTTTGTATAAATTTCTAAGCAATATTTGTATGCTGTCCAGTGTCCACGCCCAATTAATTAAAGTAGGTATGTTTTCTATTCTGTTAGTCTCCTTATTGATATATTTCATTTCTTTTAAATGTTTCTTCGCCGAAGTCCAAAATTTATGGTGAGGTGAATTTGGTTTTACTGGCTGTAAAAGTGGTTTTCCTTCCATTTTCGTTTTTTTCATGTAGCTTCCATACATAGAATCAAACAACTTGTCAAAAAATAGAAGAAGATCTGCAGTTTCTTTACAATCATCAGGTAAAATTCCTTTATCTGCAAAGAAAAATAAATAATTTAAATTTATTATGTCCACTTGTAGCCCTTGCAATGTTTTATTCCAAAGATAAACTCGGTAACAATATTTGAAATTCTCTTAATAATATGTCTTAGGGCCTTTAGGCGGTGATCCCACAGCCGCGCACCAGCGGTACGCGGGGCGGCAGATTTTAACATTTTATGCAAGTGTCTCAATTGTATAGAAACCACGCCTAGTTCAACACACCGAAAACGCGCCAACGCGCGGGAGCGTCAGTGTGTTGAACCGCGCTCCGCGACAGTGCGCGGTGCAGTGGGTTCACCGCCTAAGGATACATGGTGAACTATACTATAATTAAAAAAACAGCAGTTAAAAAAATGTGCTCTGTTATAAAAACGGTTATCCATCATTGAATTATTCTGAGAAGAGGAAATCTATCTTAGATTTCCTCTGAATTAATCTTTTTATTTGTTGAAATAAATCAGTTATAGGTTTTCACATTATATTTTCAATGTATATTTTACATTGAAAATATATTGATTTTTATTGAAAATGTTGATTCAATATGGTAATTCGACAAGGGCCTAAGGTAAATTATTTAAAACTTTGAATTACCTGCGAGATATCCCATGTTACCTCCCACAGTTTGGCTGAAGACTTGACTGGCATATTTAACTTTCATTTTTGGAATCTTGTTGTGGATGACATGGCTATCTGAAAGTTTTGGTACAAGTTTTAAATTTTTGTATCTAGGATTTTCAGATTTTAATAATTTAATGTGATCCCATTTTGCGGTACGTTCTGTACCATTAAGATTATGTTTAAGGTCCTTAGTTAATAAGTTATTTCTTACGCATTTTAATAAATGCGGTGGATCATACATTGGGATAATTTCATATCCATCCACAATAAATGTATTTTCTTTTGGCTCTCGGCCAGATCTTAAAAATTTTAAGCTGTTTCACCAGTTCTGGGCCCTTTGTTGCTGAATTTGAAAATGTATATGAAATGGCCTGTTTATAATTTTTGATTATACCTTTGACCATGAAGACTTGGGCATGGTCGGCAAATTCAGGTTTTGTATCTTTTCCATTCGTGACAAAGCCTACAACTTTGTCCTTGAAAAATTACTGTAATTAAACTATTACAGTTTATTTCTCAAAAATTTAATATCTGATAGAAAAAAAACCGGCCAAGTGCGAGTCGGACTCGCGCACCGAGGGTTCCGTACAAACCTGCAAGGTTTAGTATTTGGTATGAATTTCAATTTAATACCTCTACGCGTTTATGAGGAAATGGGTAGTAAGTTTAAAATTATTAAAAAAAAAAATATTATGTGATATAACTAAAAATTTATGGTTTTCGTAATTTTTCCTTTATCTATGCTATAAGACGTTGCTTCGTACCAAATTTCAAGATTCTGAGTTCACGGGAAGCACCCTGTAGGTTTTGATTCCCTTGCAAGTGTCGAAAATTTGCGGCATAAACGGCTGTATCTTTTGATTGCGTTGGCTTAGAAGTTTGATTTTTTCACAGCTTCAAGGGACAGTAGACCTGAGTAATTGATATAAATTTCAGCTTCATACCTCCACGCGTTCCTGAGAAAAAGGGTCTTGACAGACGGACGGACGGACGGACAGACGGACAACAAAGTGATCCTATAAGGGTTCCGTTTTTTCCTTTTGAGGTACGGAACCCTAAAAATCACAAACATTTGCCTAAATTTACTTTTTTATATGAAAATTATACCAAAAAATGTATAATCTAAACTGCTAGTTGATTTCGCTACACAAAAAATTATAAGTCACATTCATATTTTGACTGTGAAAACCAATTATAACCCTAGTTATATGTAATATCTTAAAAGTACAAATTTTTACCGAAATCTGACATGTCGTTTCAAAATAAAACGTAGACTTCGTTTGTATGGGAAACTCTGATACTGTCTAGGGTAAGGGGACTCGTAAGAACAGGTTTTGCCTATATATGTGTGTTTGCCCTGTTTGTACAATGGGCAATGGGCTGTGCTCTGAAAATGAGATCAAAATAAATTGAGCTTACCGCAATCTGGCATGAAGGTTATTTTTCTTTTTACAATCTTATTTGAGTAATCGATAACTGCGCCAATATTAATATTAGAAGTAATCTTAGGTATGTTTTCTTTCTCTTCATAGGGCTGAATGGCCATAATTTCTGAAATTAAAATCAAATCATAGTAAATTATATGAATATTGTATTATACATATTGAGGAGCTCGATGGCCCGGTGGGAGTGCGCATTGCTGGCGCTTTCACAAGTTAAGCAACCCCGGGCGTGGTCCGTACTTGGATGGGTGACCACAAGTGGTACAAAAATTTCTCGAGCTCCTCCTTGCTTCAAAAGGCACGTAAAGCCGTCGTTCCCGGCTGTCATCATTGTATGGCAGTCGTCAAGCTATGTCAGATGCCTTTAGGCAGCTTGAAAAATCTGACACCGGTGGTTACTTACAAACACGAAAAAACAAAAAATAAACGGGCAAGTGCGAGTCGGACTCGTACATGAAGGGTTCCGTACCACCGTACAATGTTTTAAAACGCTAAAGAAACACGTTTCTTGTATGACGACCCCCTTTAATTTTTAACTTCTATCTTATTTTTAGTATTTGTTGTTATACATAATCGGTGAAAATTTCAAGTGTCTAGCTATTACGGTTCAAGAGATAGAGCCCTGTGACAGATGGACAGACGGACAGACAGCGGAGTTTCAGTAATAGGGTCCCGTTTGTATCCTTTGGGTACGGAACCCTAAAAAGCAAATTATACATACCAAGTAAAACCACATGAAATGTAATATTGTAGTTGTAAAAAGGGATTATATTTGAGAAAATCAGGTTTGTGAGAAACAAAAGTATTAAGTGAACAAATTCATGGGCAGTATAGCAGACACAATAGAAGTTTAATTGTTATCACGCCTATAGGCGTATACTGTCTGCGAATGTCTTTAGAAATTTACCTCTTGAAGTAGAGGCTACAGGTTCTGACTCGCACTGTAGTTGTTTGAATGGTCTTCTCTCTTCTTGTGGAAATACTGAAGGTTCTGAAAAGTTACAATATTTCTCATTATAATACCACCAATTGTAATTTGTTCTTATCTATCTTTTTTTAGCCTGTAGTGTCCCATAGTTGGGCAAAAGTCTCCCCTCTAGATTTCCGCAAACATAATATAAAATATTGTATCGTTGAGTTAGTATCCCATAACGCAAGTTTAAAACTTACTTTGGGGCTAGCTTTATCAGTGTGATTTGTCCTTGTATATATTTATAGTTACAATATTTCTCATTATAATACTACTAATTTAGTCTGGTAAATGAGTGCTCAAAAAGGGTATGTGGATGGAAAAGTCGAAAGCAGAAAATTTGACTTAAGAACTTTGTTTGGACTAGTTAGGAGATAAACATACTAAAAGTCCTAACCCCTCCGAGGTGAGCTCGAGGGTGGGGGGGGGGGGGGGGGGGGCAAAGAAGGTCCCGGAAGGAAACGGTGCGTCGTACGAAATTTTGTTGTACTACTCGTACATAAATACCTAATATACCATAATACCTGATAAAATTCTCTACAACTTTGCGTTTCACACTTTTTATCTGTCTGCAATCTTTGCATTGCTATGAGCTCCGAAAAACAACCGATTTTCAAAAATGTGTCCAATTCTGTGTCCTGTTCGTTATATTTTTGCTTACATCTCGAAAACGGTGCGTCGCACAAAATTTTGTTGTAGTACATAATGGAACCTGATAGAATCTTTTACAACTTTTCTCTTGAGTTTTTTTATCTATCTCCAATCGTTGCTTAGCTATGAGCTCCGAAAAAAAAGATTTTTAAAAAATGTGTTCAATTCTCTGTCCCGTTCTTTGTGTTTTTGCTTACATCTCGAAAACAGTGCGTCGCACGAAATAATGTTGAGCTACATAATGAAACCTTATTAAAATTTCTATAACTTTGCTTTTCACACTTTTTATCTATCTGCAGTCGTTGCATTGCTCGTTGCGTTTTGATGACCTCAAAGTATGAATCGCGGAGAATCCAGCGGACGGAACACGTTTGCTCAGATCAGCTTTAATGCTGTCGGGTCTCGTGTATTCTTTCCGACAAGATGTGTAAATCCTCAGCAACTTCAAATCTTTAAGTTGTGAGCTCTTTTGATCATTTCTGAGTTTACTGGCAGAAATCAGAGAATTGATGCCCTTTTCACCAACCTTGGAAATATTTTCTCCACCTTCTTCCAGCACTTCATCACAAATAAAACACATGTCTGTCATCTTGAAAACTTGCTTGTGACTGCTTCCCTGCGTTACCGGGTGCACAGTCACAATACTCAATAGGTGACGAACAAAATAGCAACATAAGCCCGAAGGCATCTTGATATATATTATTTGGAGTTTTAGCCAGTTTAAAAGTAAACTGTTTCTGCCTTTACCGCGTGGAGGTACCCAGCTTCTTATTTTTAATAGCGTGGGTAAGGAATAAGAAATAATTTTGGCATTTGTATGGTTACAATGTGATACAAAGAATTAACACATTTTTAAAAATCGCTCGTTTATCGGAGCTCTTGCAGTTTTTATCTATCTGCAGTCGTTGCATAGCTATCTATGCAACGACTGCAGATAGATAAAAAGTTTAAAAAGCAAATTTGTATAAAATTTTATAAGGTTTCATTATGTAGTACAACAAAATTTCGTGCGACGCACGGTTTTCGAGATATAAGCAAAAAAACAAAGAACGAGACAGAATTTCACACATTTTTGAAAATCGGTTGTTTTACGGAGCTCATAGCAATGCAACGATTGCAGACAGATAAAAAATGTGAAAAGCAAAGTTGTAGAGAATTTTATCAGGTTTTATTATGTATTTCTAAATTATTTCGTGCAACGCACCGTTTACGAGATGTAAGCAAAAACACAAAGAACGGGATAGAGAATTGAAATTATTTTTAAAAAAATAGTTTTTTTTTCAGACCTCATAGCTATGCATCGATTGGAGATAGATAAAAAAAGTCAAGGGCAAAGTTGTAGAGGATTCTATCAGATTCCATTATGTACCTACTACAACAAAATTTTGTGCGACGCACTGTTTTTGAGATGTAAGCAAAAAAATAACGAACGGGACACAGAATTGGACACATTTTTGAAAATCGTTTGTTTTTTGTAGCTCATAGCAATGCAACGATTGCAGATAGATAATAAGTGTGAAAAGCAAAAATGTAGAAAATTTTATCAGGTTTCATTATGTACTACAACAAAATTTCGTACGACGCACCGTTTTCGAGATGTAAGCAAAAAACCAAAAAACTTTTTTGCCCCTCCCCCCCCCCCCCCCACCACTCGGGCTCAGCTCCGAGGGGTAAGGACTTTTAGTATGTTTATCTTCTAAATAGTCCAAACAAAGTTCATAAGTCAAATTTTCTGCTTTCGACTTTTCCATCCACAATCATTCATTGCCCAGGCTAATTGTAATTTGCCCTTATCTATCTATTATATCTATTTATTTCACTAACCTTTTGAAGTAGATGCAACAGGTTCTGACTCGCACTGTAGTTGTCTATATGGTCTTCTCTCTACTTGGGGAAATGTTGAAGGTTCTGTAAAGATACAATATTTCTCATTATAATACCACCAATTGTAATTTGTTCTTATCTATCTTTTTTTTAGCCTGTAGTTCCCATAGTTGGGCAAAAGCCTCCCCTCTACATCTCCACAAACATAGTATAAAATATAGTAACGTTGAGTTAGTATCCCATAACACAACTTTGAAACTTACTTTGAGGGCTAGCTTTATCAGTGTGATTTGTCCCTATATATTTATAGTTACAAAATTTCTCATATTAATACCACCAATTGTAATTTGCCTTTATCTATCTATTATATCTATTTATTTCACTAACCTTTTGAAGTAGACGCAACAGGTTCTGACTCGCACTGTAGTTGTCTAAATGGTCTTCTCTCTACTTGGGGAAATGTTGAAGGTTCTGGAAAGATACAATATTTCTCATTATAATACCACCAATTGTAATTTGCCCTTATCTATCTATTATATCTATTTATTTCACTAACCTTTTGAAGTAGACGCAACAGGTTCTGACTCGCACTGTAGTTGTCTAAATTGTCTTCTCTCTACTTGGGGAAATGTTGAAGGTTCTGGAAAAATACAATATTTCTCATTATAATACCACCAATTGTAATTTGCCCTTATCTATCTATTATATCTATTTATTTCACTAACCTTTTGAAGTAGACGCAACAGGTTCTAACTCGCACTGTAGTTGTCTAAATGGTCTTCTCTCTACTTTTGGCAATATAGAAGGTCCTAGAAAGTAACAATATTTCTCATTATAATACCACTAATTATAATTTGTCCTTATCTATCTATTCTATGTATCTATTTATTTTACTAACCTTTTAAATGAAGCGAAGGTATAGCGTTCTTGCTTATCCTGTTATTGTGACAATGAAACTTTTTATCGAAGTGTAACCGGCATATACGGCGTTGTTCAAATATAAAGTCATTGTCCAAGCCAATAATTTCACCTCCAATTGCAAATATCCATGCATTGAAGCGTTTTCTATCCTTAACAGGATGAGGAAATGTATGCAGGATCTTGTCTGCATCTAAAAATAATAGAAAAGACATTACAATCAAAAGGATCCTAATTGTATAATTGTCAAAAAATAGTTTTTTGTAGTGTTAACTTTGCATTGCATTTTTGGGAGGAGACAATCTTATTAGTAGAATGAATGAATGAAAATAAAAAGTTTATTGGTTCTACAAAAAACATATCTTAAAATTACCTCAAATCTAAATTACAATATAGGTAGTTAGTGAAACCTAATAGCAGTTTGAGGAGATTTCATTTTACAAAGCAATCTAAGGACTGAGTACTTTTTTTTATTTTATCAATTTGAAATTGCTCCAAGATGAATTGTAGTAAATTCTATCAGAAGCACTTTAGAAACTATGGCAATAAATCAATTTATTTATGATAGTATGAATGTTATTTTGATTGAAATTGGTTCAAGTCATACCTGTGGTATTTTCTATTACATAATAGCATATAGGTACTAAAAACAAGTATTCTTTGTAATTGAATACATTGTGTGAGTTCATTTGTTACTGCTATGTAATATACAGGCTATAGAGCGTATATATTACTACATTTTCACTACAAGATTTGTAAACAAATATTTAAGGTTATTTAAGACGTATTATTTAAAAATATACTTACTACCCGATTCCAAACATCCCGGAACACAACATTTTAGGCGTGACATCGTGGAAATTCAGGAAAATTTATTTAAACACTATATAGAGTCAATTTCTCAAAATAGCGAGTCCAATATCTCAGTCACTCACTACACTACACAAACAACACAGCACAAACCGGAGGAGAAATTCTCAACTCAACGGAATTATAAGAAATCGTGTTGAATTTACATACACACCGTTATTACACGAAGCACAAAAACAGCGTGAAATTGAAAATAAAATTTGCCGGCAGGCGACTTGCTTGGTGAAAAAATCAGAAAGCCATTTTTGACATTAAAAAAGTTGCCGTTATTAAAAATAAAAATAATTCTACCACGTCATGGCGAATTTATGTTTTGATGAATACTTTTTGAAGAATCAATGCAAAAAGGTTGCGATTGCAACTTGTGTTTTATATTATATTGTAAATGACTGAAATAATTTAACAACATCCTTTTTATTCTAATAATTTGAATAGCAAAAAATCTACTGCACTAGGAGAATAGTTTACATAATAGAACACTGTTTACCTTAATATACGATGAATTTACGGAGGCTAGTAAGGAAGTACGAATTCTTATTATTAACCTACTATTTAATTTAGTATCATATGCTCATGTTTGCCATCTATTAACTAGTCATGGACACTTTCTAGGGTAGACACCCTGCCGATTTAAAGAGGCCGCTAACATTCAGAATTTGTTGCCCCATCAAACCTCTTAAAATTGTACGGATTATGTTTCCAACACCAATGTACTGACATTGTTTCCCCTGGTACTGGCTTTTTGTATCGTAGCGTTTAGTATAGTATCTGCTCCGTAGTCTGTGGTAGCGTTCTCGTCGCTGATTCGTTCTCGTAGCTTGTACTACAACCAATCCAGTGACTGATCTCAGAAATTCCCTTTTGACAATTCAAATTTTTAAACTAGAATTTTTGATTTAAGAAAATTTCGGCAAAGAAATCGTTGTACTTCATGGTTGTACCAATCAGCTCTTTTCTTTGACAAATATAAATATCGGCAGTGTTAATAAATGAATTGAGTGATTTTAAACTACCGTATTTAGTCGCCTACTTCAAGATCTAGACTCTTAACCATCAAAATATCTTGTATTTAGAAAATTATTTGCAATTCTTACAAATAAACCTGTTACAAGTAGAGCCTATCTATCAGTGTGGATGATAGTAGATTCAAATGCAAATACCTAGTTTCTAACCTATTACGATTTTACATAATGGAATAGAGGATTATCATCGTTTAATACGGATGTCACCGCAATAAAACAAGGAATAAAAATCATAGTTATATATTATATAATTAAGAGTTCTGTACAGTATTATTTTTTATTATCTTTCATTAGTGTACGATAGGGGATCGGACAACTTTTCACAAAGTGTTTGAAAGTAATTAGAATGGTTATTTATTACCATAAAAAATAATATTTTATTTCAATAAAGCTGTAAATATACATAAATTACATTTTAAATTTGAATGCGTAAAAATGCCGCGTACAGGCTCCCATTTGTCACCTTGGCCGCGTGACGTCATCTGTTTTTGAGTAAACATCAAAAAATCAAGTGGAGAAAAGGATGGCAGTAGTGGAGGCCACAAATTCACATAGTAATGTTGACATCTATGTTTGACATTTTGAGGTTACCCCAGCTGTCAAAAATGACAGTTACAAACGAATGACGTAAAGCGCTGTGATCGGTGTTTCGTTCATGGTGGCGAATAGATTAAAAATATTGCAATTAACGCATTTTATTATATGATTTAAAAATATAAATCATTATTATTTCACAAAAATACACATTGAATGGTCAGTTTATTTAATTAACATAATTTCTAATTACAATAAAGATTTTTTGGTAAGACCTGTCCGATCCCCTATTCTATTTAATTTCTATCACTGCTGTCACTATCATTACATTCTGCTGTTATTGCAGTTACATCACAGAATTCGATGTCTTCTTCTGTATTTAAGCGCGATGTAGATGGTTGTTTATCGTAAATAGGACTAGTTCTTGGGCTAAGTGCCGCTCCAGGAGTAGATATGGACTCGTCATCTTCATTGTTATCATCTTTATGTTTATGTAAAATATTCCAATTATAAGATATAAAGGCTATCTTTGCTGCCCTGTCCGTGGTTAGTCTATTTCTTTTCTTACTATGTATATGAGCATGTGTGCTGAATGATCGTTCAGTGGCTGCTGATGTGCAGGGAGCAGTCAAAATACGTACGGCTACTCTACTCAGCAATTTGGATTTGCATAGCCCTCTCCACCAAACGACTGGATCCATTTTTGCGACATTCGGATAATGGCGGTACAAGCTTTATACGGATGAGGTGTTATGTACATTCGAATTCGTTGACTTCAATCAGTTTCTTTGATTCTAAACTTTCAAAAGACAATTAAAATTTGCATTTTATATTCGCAAGAGGCCGTATTTTATAAACCTTCTCTTATGTTTTTAGTATTTTGAAGTTTAGAGCTATTAGTTATTTCTGTTTAATTATTATAGTTAAAACACTTAGGTTAATTATACAGGGTGGAATTGAAATCGTTGGCATCCTTTTAAATATCCACTATACCCATGATATAAAGTAATGTGAGCCTATAAAAACGTCAATCAGAAGTCGTCATTTTCATATTAAAGAAAACCTCTAAACATGCGTTAGACTCCTTGATAGACACCATTACTGCAATTATAAATAAAAAAACTTATCGTCATTAAACTTATGAAAAGTAAATTAATTATAATAGTATTAATTTCATTGCGTCGTAGTAGATTCCGTAGTACCTAACATTCGTTTCCTGAATCGGTCGCGTGACATCGTCTTTCCCCACTCGACTTTAAACCTTATCCATGCAAGTTAAAGTCTGTTTTTGTATTTCGGCCGCCCGCGCTACGGCTGGTGAGTGGACTTACCAGCGCCGGGGTCATGGTTCTCTCGCAAGCGCGACGTGCGATGTTTTGATACTTTGTTTATTTTTCTTACTTTTCAATTCTTTTTAATTACTGCACTAATTGCAGTATTGTTACAATAAAAAATATCCTTTAAGTGAGTATGTTAACAAGTTAAATTAATGCCAATGATTTCAAATGCTCCCAGTATAAGATTGTTTAACCAATAAAAAAAATCGATTTAATTAAATCAAAACATACTTAAAATCGACCAATGATATGATATTGGTCGATTTTAAGCATTAAGGCCCCGTCAGTTCAGAGCCAAGAAAACTGTGAGTGTTTTTGAAAAATCACTATAATTAAACTACTACAGTTTACCTATTCCTCAAAAAAAAATACCCAAGAATCTTTAGGATTTTTTACAGACACCCACAATATCCAAAACACGATCTAATCACTAACATCACAAAATCACTAACATACCTCTAAATTTACCTTTAATTGACATTCTATTATTTTATACAATCATCACCTTTTTATATGAAAATCATATTAAAAAATGTATATTCTAAATATCTATCCATTTTTGTATATATATTTTTACTATACTATTGTCTATATTTTTTTTTGTAGCTGAAACGGGTAGATATTTAGATTATACTTTTTTTGGTATAATTTTCATATAAAAAGGTGATCACATAAAATAATAGTATGTCAATTAAAGGTAAATTTAGAGGTAGATGTTTGTGATTTTTTTCTATCAAGCCAAAAATTCTCAATCGTGTTTTGGATACTGTGAGTGTCTGTAGAAAATCCTGAAGATTCTTATGTAATTTTTTTGAGGAATAAACTGTGGTACATAATTTAATTACAGTGATTTTTTAAAGACACGCCCAGTATTGCAAGTTGTGAACCCATCTCGCTTTAAATAAATTCATATCTCTTTTGATGTGTGCTAAGATAAAATGTTAAAGTAAAAAAGTACACTTAAGTGTACCAAAGGTACACTTAGGTGCACCTTTTTATATGTATGTATGTAATAAATGAAAAAACCCGAATATTTTCCCGATTGGGTATTTTCCGGTATTTTTCCCAGTTTTGGGTTTTTCCGGGCAAATTCTCATCTCTAGAACTGACCCTTAAAGTCAGAGTCAGTGCACACCAAGAGCAGAGCAATTTCTGAGACTACTGAAAAATGAATATTTTGACTACATTGCAAAATTGAGTGCACGTCCAAATTTGATGGTCGACCATGCTCGAGCATGCCGACTGCATGGTCGAGTATGCGATCTGCATACGCGAGCGCGCTCGAGCAGCCTCGAGCAGCCGCGCGGCGCTCGCACTATTCAGTCAGTGTCGCAGCAGCGAGAAAACTGTGTCCCTGACGTGTTTTACTAACAAACAACCTCGCCGCCGTACGTTGTTTGGTTCAGTTGGAAAACATGGACGAAGTAAAGTTAATCGATTTGGTGCAGCGTTTTAAATGTTTGTACAATATATCGAGTACAACATACAGCGATCGGATGTCAAGGCCATACATGAATTTTCCGGGGTCCAGTGCTGCCCTCATTTGAAATAAATCATTTCAAAGGAAACGGAGATAACATATAAAATTTTGTCTTTGTGAAGCCCTAGATAACCCTTCAAACTATTTTATGAACTAAGTACTGTTTACAGCTTAAAATGAGAAAGTTAAGCTTTTCTACACATTTTGAGAAAAGTGGCCGTTATACGCATTTTTGCGGAAAACGGTCACTTTTGGCTAAAATGCGTAGAAAAGCTTAACGTTGTAACTGTAAACAGGCTTCACAAAGACAAAATTTTAAAAGTTATCTCCGTTCCTTTGAAATTATTTATTTCAAAGGGAGGCAGCACTGGACCCCGGAAAATTCATGTATAGCCTTAAAAGCTAATGCTTTCCGACTTCAGTATGCTTAGATAGTATAAATATATAATAGTATACTAAGAACATACACATTTTAAACAAATCATCAGTAGTACACTCATCAGTGTGACTCGCTCCATTTAAATTAAGCCAACGAAGAGCATGAGGCTCCAAGTTTGAATTAACCAATTAATTTAATTGAGAAATTACATTGATATTATAGTAAAAATTCAAACAAAATGTGTTTGACTTTATATTTAAGGAGATGGTGGAATGGAATCCCATACAAGTTCGGTCCTGGTTTGAATATAGATGTCCAAGAATAATTTATGCCACATTAGTTAGGTATATAAATGCTAATAATAGGTACATATTTGATTTATTTACTTTTTGGAATTTGTGATCTGTTAGATATTTTTTTGAGATCTTCGGTTCACATTGAGGTTGTTTTACTATAAATGAAGACTTTTATATTATTACTTCCGCATATTTTATATAAAAACAATAATTTATCAAATATCCATTCCCGACATAAACAGAGAAGGCTTTCGCAACATGACGATTCTTTTCGTACTAAACAAATAAGTGTGGTATGATGGAAAATACGTATTTTACGAAGTATATTGGAGTATAACTTCTCTAACATATTAAAAACTATTGATATTGTTAATAAAAATAATTATCTTACCACGTTTATCTACTTTCTTTGTCTATTCTAACAAAATAGTGTTCTGTCAAAGTCATAGGGGCCCCATTATCCTAATATGCCCAGGGCCTCCAATAGGTTAAAGACCACGGCCGATTCACTTGCCTTTTAAAAAATTAAGATATAGCAAAAAAAAAGAAATTAATTCTTAGTGGCGAGGCCTTGAATGACCTGCCAACTCGCGCACCGCACCTCACCCCCGCGGTCGCCCAGCACTTACTTACCCAAAAAGGTTGGCAGTACTGCACAACAAAATCTCCGAACTCTTTGTTTGGTTTCGAAATAATTTGAATTCTATTTTTTCATCTTGGCGCCATTTTGTGAAAATTATGTCAACTATTGAAAAAATTAAAACATGTAATTATAATTTTGTTTTCTAAGATAAACAAGCGACAGTTATTCTTATTTTGTGCTGATGTTATGTAGATTGGAGTTTTCGCTCGTCATGGAATGAGGAACATTGAAAGAAGTAGGTAGGTATTTGGTAAGTAGGTACCGATTAGGTACCTCTATATATTTAAGTAGGTACTAAAATGGTTTATTCTAGTGTAGGTAGTAGGTACATATATTTTATAACTTGTATTTTATTGTTTTAGCGCAAATAAATTCAAGCAGTCAACCATGGAAAGAACAAATCGATTCACCCCATTGTAAAAGTTTAAACATTCAATACCTAACCTATCTTCCATATAAAAGGTACCTACCCTTAGAAAATCCGAAGTGAAGTCCAATTGTAAGTACATACATATAATACCTAAGTTATTATCGTAATTGTCATACTATTGTAATCTTCCATGCCATTTTTTGGAAAAAAAGAACCCACGCCGTAAAAGCCGAGTCAGAACTCACTGCATTCCAAAAGTACAAATATAAGTTTACTTTGTCACAAACTATTTAGGGATATCTTTGTTTGTTTACCTCTCGCTCAAACTCGGCTTTTACGACTTGAACGGGTGAGGCAGCAACATCCAACGTAAGTTTATATTATTTGATAGGTACAGAATTAAAGTAAGTAGTACTTAGGTATGTAAGTACATATTTAAAGTAAAATGTCTTACCTATAGCTAAAACTAGGAGGACAAATTGACCGTAAGACCATCGGCATTAGTTTGTAGTTTGTTTCAAATAACTGCTGCGGCTATGCTAGCCCATGTGCGAAACTTGTGTCTGACATTTTGAATTCCTGATAAAGACTAAATTTTTTGCTGCCGGCGTAAAAATGGTATATATCCTAGCCTAGGGCCGCGTGACCCGAACGCCTATTTTAGCGTTATGGTGGAGATAGGAATCAAAATAGTGGTGGGTTGCTAGTCGCGCTTATTAAAATGATTTGTTTTTTCGCCCATCCCCTCCATCGGACTTATTACGATCTGCGCGTGAAAATAAGTAATGGAATATACCAGTCCAATATTTTCTTTTCTCCCTGACTAACATGTAAAAATGTCTTATACCTCTACCTGTGCCTCTACATAAACAAGTTAATAAAGATATTTTCTTTTTTTTCAGATAAGAAAAATCACACAAATCAAATTTGCTCCTCCCTGCCAGAAAGGACTACTTTAAATTTTATATAAAAATGAATAAGTATTATATCGATGTACCTACCTTTTATATTTCACGTACGACGTAATATTATACATAAATAAAAATATTTCCTTTTTTATTTCGTTGTTTTCTTTGTAATAAATATGAGGTTTTAATTAACCTTAAAAGGTACCTGCTATTTAAAAAAAAACAAAATAGACGATTTCTTTGCTTCAAATATCGCGGGACAGAAAAAAAGTCAAATGTCAAATTCAATCAAGGCCCCGCCCATAGACACTATCCACAAAAAAATTTGTATGGCAGTCGGTCGTCTGATACTAGTATAGTATCTGCTCCGTAGTCTGTGTTAAAGACGGCCCTGGATACACGAGCGGGTTACGCGATCATTTATTTTATATATGACCAGCCAGACTAATGGACTAACTAGAATGACCGTGTAACCTTGCTCTTAGTTCTTCCTTCAAAATATGATGTTTCTCATGATTTACGCGAGTGATCTTGAACGGTAGTAATTTTACTCCGTTGCACACTGCTTCCATTGACTTTATGATAATATGATATTTTCATAACGAACAAACCATGAATCGTCCTTGGAACAATCAAACTATTAGGTATCTAGTTACTTGTTAATCGTAAACTAACGTTAAATTATTCAGAAATTTACTTACATACTTTTGACTTTTTATTTCACAGGTTTAACGCCTGGCCACGAATATAGGCATCTGCGTGTGCTGGTGCGCACGCGCGCTGCGCTGCTGGTGGCCTGCCTAATGCGCGCGCGTCGCGTATGTGTGCGTGTACTTATGCCACCAAACCAATGCCCATCATCACGAAATCGCGTAAATTCGTGTTTTGTCATTGTCCGCGTAATATTGCCAGTTTAGAGCTTTTTACTTTAGAATGAGGGCTTTTCCGAGAAAAAAAAAACTTTTTTTATGACGCCAATAGATGGCGCTACATTTTGAGCATATGTCAAGCAAAGTTGTCAGATGGATGTCAGGTTTTCTTTGGTCAGGAGTGCTATTTTTGAAATCGGGAGTCACATAACGAATGATTGTCGCGAGCGTTTCCAAAAAGGATTTGAACGAGTGGTCTTGACTTGACCACTCAAAGAGCAAAAAAGGTACCTTTTTAAAGAGAAAATGAGTTGGAAAATTGCAAGTTTTCTATTTTGCTGATTCCTCGTTGAAAAATAGCACTCCTGTTTTGATAGCGATGTTAGACCAAGATTTTGTTTTAACATTGAGTGACATTGTCATATATTTTCTGTGCAGCGCCCTCTACTAATACCATATGACAACATATTTTTTTATTTTTTAACTGTCAAATTGAAAACCTCTCATTCGGAATAAATAGTAGTAGTACGTTCGACGATACAACTACTAGACTCCGCATGCAGGGCGAACGATTTCAGACAACACGTTAGACTAATACGTCTAATGTAAGACGCCAAGAGTGATATCTACCTTGGTACTGACCACAACTGTGACCTATACACATCGCGTGCGATTATAAAAAAAAAAACGACGGGTTGCACTCCGGGAGTGCCGGCAGAAGGGAAAACTTGAATATTAACGTTGTGCATTTTTGATATTTTGGAATGGTTAGGGAATAATTTTGCACGAATTGCTTTAATTATCAGTATAAAAGTACTATCATTTATGTGGTAGAATACAATATTTATTTATTTTGCTATCGTACACAAACATGATAATTTATATTACATTAAAAAGTTTATCTCTCAGCTAAACGAAACAGCAGGCGCAGGCATACATTTTCGCCGCGCCGTAGAAAGAGAGGGGGATACTTCCTCTCCTACGCCACGCCGGCGTCCTGACGCGAGTTTAATATTTTTTACCCATTACAAAAAAAGGTGCACTTTTTTTGTAATGGGTAAAATACGCCGCTAAAGAAGTTTTTACTTCAAAAAGGTTTGGGCTCGTCTGGGATTTGAACCCGGGACCTCTCGCACCCTAAGCGAAAATCATACCCCTAGACCAACGAGCCGGCTGACAGCTTAGTAGAAATTATAGTATAAATACTTCCTTTCCTACGCCGCGCCGGCTGTCATCCGTCTTACGAATTTTCGATCAGGACACGTGTCTTGACGCAAGTTTAACATTTTTTACCCATTACAAAAAAGTGAACAACGCTGCTAAAGAAGTTTTTACTTCAGAAATACTTTTAATTGAAACAAACTATTGATGTAAAATGGCGCAATGTCCTGTTAAGTGGTGCGGAAAATGTAGCCAAAAAATAAGTTTAAAAACAAATGGCATAACATGCCACAGTAGCTACTTTTAATATTTAATTTTTTAGGATAATTTGTTTAAAGCTCTCACTATGCTGGTTATTTTTGCATGTTCAGTGGTAGAAAAGCAGGTTGCGTTGATTTCTTTTTTCTATGCATCCCTTTCTCTTCAATGTATATAATTATTGCTGTCCCATTCTTGAACTATTGGCACTTGGCACCATGACCATTGACTGTACGTATGTCCGTATGTCCGTATGTCCGTATGTCCGTATGTCCGTATGTCCGTATGTCCGTATGTCCGTATGTCCGTATGTCCGTATGTCCGTATGTACATACATACAGACTGTAAGTAAATGAGAAAACTGGTTTCACTTAAATTCCCATAGTAACTAGATCACGTGACTACTTCGATTTGAATGACAATCTATTATTATTTTTTTATTTGGGAAAAGTCATTCAAAATGATGAATCATTCTTTAAAGTATTTGTACTTAATTTTAAAACGTACTATATAATATTTTTATTTTATTCATTCTCAGATACACTTCAGATCACAATTTGTTATTTAATTTGCATCAACGTTTATGAAACTAAGTTCGTGCGAAACCTGTCGTTTTTTACATAAATGTTTTATTTCTATTAAATATGATTCATAGAAATGCTTTGGTGTTTTATGCGATCCGATGAGGATAATATAAATGTTCCCATCACTTATGATTATGTATACAGTTATGATTTAGTACTCGCCCCGACCTTGAACTTACCAATCAGCGCTGCATTTCTTACCATTCCCACATCCCTCAACGTTTTGTATGAATTGTTTGGTTGTAGAAATTAAAACATTAGGCGTCTAGTGGGTTGTATAGTCGATGGTAAAATATAAATAGATTTGCTTTTGTAAAAAAAATGTAGGGTGAAGAAAAATGTGATACAAAACAGACGCTACAAACTTTGGTTTACTTTACCTCTAAAGCGTGGTTTTAAGTGTTCTGAGCTAATTTATATTTCGTTTTTTAGTAATTTTGTAAAAAGTAATATTTGTACAACTTTTCGTTCAAATTACATAATCGGTGCTTTATTCTCTAATTACAGATTAAATACAACCCTAGTGTGATGACGCGTAGCCATCGCGTAGCTTTTCTGAGAGAAAGTATCTAGTTTTTAATCTGTTGTAAACCTTTTTTGAAAGTGGAAACACCGGTGGCCCGCCACGTTTCGCCAGTCTTGTTAGTTATTCACTCGTCAGTAATTTTTAACTTCTTATTCTTTGATCACGTTTACAGTGTAATTATCATCAAAAATGAGTGCTCCAGCACCGACTCCTGCTTACAAAATCGGAATAGTGAAGCAGGTAATACATTATTTGTATGTTTTTGTAGTTTTACATACTCCATAGGTGGATACCTCGTGCTTATTCGTACAGTTTGCCTTGCTGGCACCACATCGCATAAAAAGATTAGCCATATTAGTGATTAAATTGCTCCGTTATTTAATTGTCTAGTATGATATAGGTAGATGTCGGTGTGAAATAGTTTGTTGAGCTTATTTTCTGTTTGCCAGATGGAATGTTGTGTGTCCTAGAATAAGGTCGCGACGCGTACCGATTGTCACACAAATTACCGCACAATACCTACTACAAGTAGGTATCAGTTCCCATTGGGCGTCTTGTGCTGTAGTGATATTGCTAATATAGTGACATTTGTAGGTGCTGTCTGGGGATACAATAGTAATAAGGAAGCAGCCGCAAGGAGGTCCTCCGCCTGAGAAGGTGATCGCGCTGTCCGGCGTCACAGCCCCGAAACTCGCGCGCCAGAGAACAGCTAATAAGTGAGTACAATTTAATCTTCCACAAAATTACATTTCAGGTCCACTTTGTTTCATAAACATATTGCAGTGTCTTGGATGCCTCATTCTGAGAATAGTGTGACAATGCACTCTTCCTGATGATTACATTACAAAAAAACTAAATGAAAATAGTAGTAGGGTTTGTAAAGATAAGCTATGTTTGCATTTGCAACTCTATGTGTACCAAGATTGACTTCCAGATTTCTACCCTTAAGTGAAAGTAACTGGTAAATATGTTTCAATTACTCAAGTGTTGTGCAATGCATATTTGCGAATTTTATCCGATGGTCAAAATTTATCTCAGTAATCCATGTTAGCAGCAAAATTATTGTTCCTGGTTCCAATTTTTATATAAGTGTCAATGCTTTTTTTAAATATTAGAGTACCATACATTCTTGTTTACCAACTCTAGATGTAGAGTCAATAGCACATCTTGTCCTTATATTTAAGAGCTGGACTCTTGTCGGTGGAGTACTTTTCATGTCTCTCTTTCTTCCGCCAAGTTCTTAACCTCCATATATGTTTTCACGTTAAATTTTTCCTTTTTGATTGAAAAATTTTCTTCTGGGTTTTCCTACTCCTCTTTTACCTTCTATTTTTTTCCATTATTGTTTTAAAAAACTCATCATGACGCAGTAGATGGCCGAACATTTTCCCTCTTTTATTTTCTATAATTAGTAGTATTTGCCTTTTCTCATCCACTTTCTCTAATACCTTTTCATTTGTAACACATCAAGCTACCCAAATTTATTGTCAATTTCACCATGCATAAAGGATGCTGCTGCCTGTTATTTGGTACCTATAGCTCCCTTAGTCCCCTCTTACGACAGGATACCTTACCAGATTCAAATTTAAATTCTTTTGCATATAGTTCATGCTATTTGACTATCATTGTCTGAAATACATCTTACAACAATACTATCATCACAGTTCCAAAGAAAATATTCAGTTCATCTCCATATTGCTGAATGAAAATTGCATTATTGATGATACAAATCATTATGCAGTAGTACGGAATCTTGTATGTATGAATAACTTGTTCATACATACTACAACATACAACCTTATTTTCACACATTTCTTCTGTAGGAGGTCATCTATCAAAGGAAATAAATTAATGTATAAAATATTATTTCTGAATTATTAACACTTTTTTTTAAGGTCAAATACAATACTGTTAGTTCCTTCTATCTCAATAGTCAATATAAAAGACCACCAATGGGGCTTTACATGATGAATAGTTAATGGGAAGTAAGTTTCTATATTGAGGCAGTGCAGTGTAAGGGGTAAATAGCCATGTGGTTTCCGGCAGAGTAGAATAGGACCACTCCATATCTTCCCATGAAAATACAAGCTAAACATAGCTTATAAACGTTAATGAGACCTCCAATCCTTGGCCTGTGTGGAGAGTGTATGCCAAATCCTCTGGCTTGTCTGGCCATGTATTGCTCTGGTAGTACAGAGAGGGTCGTGGTCCAGCAGTGGAAATTTTAAAAATAAAAGACATGATGAAGGAGTGAGAGCTGTTCTTAGTCCTCCCTGAAAATAAATAAGCTCTATTTGAAATAATAGAATGGTATAATGGAAGTAGTGGTCACTGCAGCCACAGATTAATAAATAGTTACTACCTAACAGATACATCACTCACTCCCATACAAAAGCTAAAATACCTACACTATAATAGCCTACAAAATCTTAATAATAATACCTGCTGCTCAGAACGAGAAGAAATGTACCTTAAGTACGCGCTTTAAGTACGAGGGGGGGTCAAAAAGTTCGCGGAATGGAGGGGATAGCGGGGGGTGGGGGACCTGCCGCAGGTAGTAACTAATGAGCAACTCTTTGTGAGTATATATGCCAAGTTTGAACCTGATTGTGTCAATAACCTTTGACCTGTCGTCGATCAAACAAGTGAATCCGGAAGAAAAACTTGAACATGGAAAAAATCGAGTTTCGTGCCGTCATAAAGTTCCTCACTAAGCAAGGAAAACCACCTCAGAAAATTTTGGAAGAAATGTTATCAGTATACGGGGACTCTTGCCCTGGGAAAACCATGGTGTACAAGTGGAATAGCCTTTTCAAGCAAGGCAGAGAGTCTCTTGAAGACGACCCTCGCTCAGGACGGCCGATTGAGGCCACCACCTCAAACATCGTTGAAAAAGTGGAGAATCTTATACTGGAGGATACTCGTTTGAAGAAGAAACAACTTGCAGAAATGGTTGGAGTATCACCTACAACCATTTTAAATATTCTACACGACAATCTTGGGATGTCAAAAGTCAGCGCAAGATGGGTGCCAAGAATGCTCACACCACCACAGAAACAGCTGCGCGTCGAGTATTCAAAGGAGTTTTTAGACCTCTGTAGCGCCGACAAGGAAGGAATTTTTGCAAGACTTGTTACTGCAGATGAAACTTGGGTTCATCATTATGAGCCTGAGTCGAAGCAAGAGTCTATGCAGTGGCATAAAAAGGGTCAGCCCCCCCCTAAGAAATACAGGGTGTCACAATCGGCTGGAAAAATCATGGCAACTGTTTTTTGGGATACAGAGGGTATTTTATTAATAGATTATAAAGATAAGGGTGTTTCTATAACGGGAGAATACTACGCTAATCTACTAAGACAATTAAAAGAAGCAATCAAGGAGAAAAGGCGGGGAAAGTTGACAAAGGGTGTGCTGCTTTTGCATGACAACGCACCGGTACACAAGAGCCGCGTTGCGATGGCTGCCCTTCATCACTGTGGCTTCGAAATGTTAAACCATCCTCCCTATAGTCCAGACTTAGCCCCCTGTGATTATTTTTTATTTCCCAAATTAAAAAAAGAGCTTCGGGGGAAGAAATTTTCCGATGATGAAGAAGTCAAGTCGGCGATTTCGGCCTATTTTGAGGACAAAGACAAATCATTTTTTTTCGACGGTATTAATAAGTTAATAGAGAGATCTGAAAAATGTATTCGACTTAAGGGGGAATATATTGAAAAAGAAAAATAGTACAGTATTTTATTTCACCCCCCTTCCCCTCCGTTCCGCGAACTTTTTGACCCCCCCTCGTATATAATGATTTATGATTTTATGCTAAGCTGCTTCGGAGCCCGGGGTGAGCTTCCCGCTTTTTATTTTCCAAATATAATATATATCAATGGTCACCCAAGTAGCCAAAAATCTAGCGAATTGGAGAAGAAATTGCTGGAAAAATTTAAACGATTTGGCTCTAATTTTACGACTGGCTGCCTGCCTAATGTCAACCCTCCTTGGTAATGCTATTATAGCACGAGCTTTGTGCTATTTTTCCTTAAATCGCCTTTTACGATATCCACAGGAATAAATGAGTGGTCCTATTTTGACCCGGAACCACACGGTTGACTTAAAAAGTTGTGACCCGTGTAATTTTCATAGAAACCTGATACCTACAAAGTAATTTGATTGGACGAGACAGTACCAAACCCTAATCTATACGACTACTTTTTATAAAAAAAGCAGTGAATTCTAGTAAACAATTATACCGAAAAAGAAACACTTACCTTTCCTCGTCTTTTGACAATGTGAAAAACGACAATTGTTTATTGGTTCTTTGATTTTGACATTCGTATACCGCACAATAATGTCGTGAATTCGTCATTGTTATAACGCTGGTTTATGTCTTAAAGAAACAATAAGCAGTAAGGTTCCACTCCACGCGCGTGACTACACAGGCGGGCGTGCGGCCCCGCCACTTGTATGTTCAAACGCACGGCTAGACGGTAGGTGCTTATAGCGCGACTTTGAGCAAGTGACGGAGCCCTGCGGCAGCTTCCAAGAATGCATTTAAAAATAGACTAGACAAGTGGATAAGGACAAATCAATAAAGTGAAGATAATAAATAAATAAACTGTGAAGAGACTATGAACTCTCAGCACTGTGTGAAATAGACATATCAGCTCCTAGCTGCTCACCTATATATAAATAAATAATGATTTTAACGTAAAAAGAGATGACTAGATATTTCACTCTTATGTAGACATTACAACTGTATGTATAGGTTTTTCAAATAAAATAATAATAATGATACTTGTTTGTGTCGTTGGTCACACATTAAACATAACACTGATATCAAAAAGAACTATTGCATTGTAATATATGCCTGTCTAAGTCAGTTGTTGGCTTGTTGGCCTAAATGACAAGATTTGTTATTGATAACCAGATGACATCAGTACTTAGGCTATCAGCTAGGTGCCAAATATTTCAAAGTAAACAAAAGATATGCAGTATGCACACTTTTGCAGTTATGCATGTATTTTTTCACCACCTGTTGTCTATTAATTGATATTATTGACATTATGGGATGACAAGTATTACTCATTGTAATGAAAACAATATTGCTATGTGGAATTTTGTGCAGAATGTGTTATGTTCATGTAAAATTAGTTTTTATAGCCATAAATATATATTTCAATAGATAACAAATATTTTTAGTAACGTTTAAATAGATGGCTATTTAAAATGAAAAGCAAAATACTCATCTGCAAAGATAATTTTACTTTTTTAATAGTACTTTTTACTAGTACCGCCCCTAAAAACAAAAACCTATAATGATGTACAAAAAATTTACGGGTCAACACTGAGTTTGACTTGCAGTCATAGAGATTAGTAAGACAATTCAAATTTAAAGATATTATTTGTGCTATCATGTCTAGAAAATATTGCAGACAATGTATATTTTTAGAGTACAAGATAAAAACGAATTTTGCATGCAATGGATAGTAGCTAAAGTAATGAAAAACCAAATTTTGTGTGCTTTATGTTAAAGCAAATGAAATAAATAAATAAAAATATATTTCTCAATTCCAATACTTTTTATTTTGTAGTTCTGGTGTAACTAGGCTTTACTCCGGTCGTTTAATCCTATTGTTGCATTAAACATAACGAAATAGGCTTTATGATTTCGCTCGATGTTGCTGTTTTAAGAGTTAAGCTACGTCTGGGCTAGAAGAGTAAGCCGATTGATAGAAATAGAAATAATTTTTATTTATTTACGGGCAACTTTGATCATCTATTACATTATTCATATCCTTTCTTACGTATAACGTATTAGACCACCAAATCAGAAAATGTAAAGTACACCACCACATCTACGAGTAATGCACTGACAGATCTTATGTCATAATACCCAGTAGTTTGTCATTTTTCACCCTTGAAACTGAAGACGACTCTGTAAACAGCTGCTATTCAGTAGATTTTCCGTGGCAGAATGTTTGTTCTCAATTATAGCTTCTTTGTAATATCCAACACTGACAAAACAACAAAAAACTTAATTAATGCAGCTGCATTAATTACATTAGTTTTTGATTGTAATTAGTCGATAGCTTTCATTTAAGTAGTTGCTTTTATGCGAAATATATTGTTTATGCAAATCGAAATAATTAATAATTGCAAAGCGAATAAAATGCGTATTTTGTTACTGTCTGTCTACATTTAAGAGCCAGGCTCTTTTGGTGTCACTGTGTAACGATGTTGCATGACGATCATCTTTTACGCTGATTGTTTTTGGCAGAGATAATGCCAAAACAAACAGTGTGCAAGTGGTTTGCCATTGCCTTCTCCATTTCACACACTAGTTATCTTAAAGGCTGATTTACATTGATACAGTAAGTGGCGTCAGCATCACTGGATTCCGGCGCTGGATCAGCACTGTATCAATGTAAACATGTGACGACCTCCGTGGCGTAATGGTTAACACGCTAGACCGCTAATACGGAGGTTCTGGGTTCGATCCCCAGCCAGGGCAAGTTGGAAATGGCCTTTTTCAAATTGTCCTGGGTCTTGGGTGTTTATCTATATATGTATTTATTATAAAATATAGTATCGTTGAGTTAGTATCCCATAACACACGTTTGAAACTTACTTTGGGGCTAGCTTAACCAGTGTGATTTGTCCCTATATATATATTTATTTATTTATTAAACATGTTTCCAGTGCTGGATACTGGATGCTGGACTAGATTGAAACATGTTTACATTGATACAATGCTGATCCAGCGCCGGAATCCAGTGATGCTGGCGCCAGCTACTGTATCAATGTAAATCAACCTTAGTCTTAGTGTACCGGTTTCCTCGCGATGTTTTCCTTCACTGGAAGCAAGTGGTGGTAGTTGAAAATGAGTATAAACTCAGAGGTACAAGTCGCACGCGCAGCCAGTGCCTAAACAGCTTGGCCACCACCAATTATTATTTCATTTTGTAACTAATGCTGAAATAATATGGACAAAAATAAGTTCAAATACATGCAAAACAGAAAGGAAATACTCGTACATGGAGGGTGATGAGACCTCAGGTACTATGGAGACTGGTAAGTATATTTATTGTTACATCGCTTGGCTAATGCCAGTGAATGTAACTTCCGATTACCATCTACCATTCTAATAAGAGGAATTTCACGTCCTTGTCCCTAACGGGGTAGACAGATCCTAGGGCCATAAGACCCAAAGGCCACATCTAGCGTGATGTTGACCGTAAACTGATAAGTTGCTAGCCGCATCACCGTTAGCCATCTCTTAAGAGAAATTGAAATCATTATTTTTCTTGAAATTTAAATAGCAACAGAGGGATAAATTGAAATAGAATTATTCTTGTCCATATTATTGCACACATTGCTTGCCATGATACACCTATATTAAGCATATAAGACCTCCCCAGTTCGGATATTAATAGCTATAAATATCACAGTGTATTATTGAAATAGTGCAAGCAAAATGTCACGAATTTTTCTTAGGTATAAAATAAATTCGTACAAAGTAAATCTTATTTTGCGATTACATAATAAATGTGTTGACTTACTACAATTTCAAAATAACCTCCATTCAGTGCCACGTGTGGATAGAAAATTAAGTACATTATTGTACTTAATTGAAATATTTATTTTAAAGAATGATTCCCTCTCATCATTTTGAACAACTTTTTCCAATAAATGTATATAGAAATACGAAAAAAAATCACTTCCCATACAAATCGAAGTAGGTAGTCACGTGATCTAGTTATTATGGGAAGTAAATTTTTTTAGATATACATTTACTGGGAAATGTTGTTTAAAATGATGAAGTGATTCACACCTTAAAATATTTGTACTTGATTAAAAATAAGCTTGTATATCGATTACAAAAAAAATATTTTAGTTTTGTGTATGTAATGAAACTATCATAAAAAAATTGTCTATTTCCGATAGTGACGTCGAGACAAAGGACGAGCCCTACGCGTGGGAGGCTCGTGAATTCCTGAGGAAGAAACTAGTCGGCAAAGAGGTGATCTTCACCGCGGAGAAACCACCGAACTCCGCGACCAGAGAATACGGCTCCGTGTGGGCCGGCAAGGACCCGACAAAAGACGAAAACGTCACAGAAGCGTTGCTTGCTGAGGGTCTCGTCAAAGTCAGGGAAGGCGGCAGGAACATACCTCAGCTAAAGAGGCTTGTAGAAATCGAAGATGTCGCCAAGTCACAGGGCAAAGGCATCTGGGGAACTGATCTCCAAGTAAGTTTGTTTCATCTATTGTTGCTACCAATCCTCTTTCTCTCTTCAGGTTTGTCGAAAGCTTTTGTTCTCATTTCGCAGTTCTATTTAAGTTCGTCACATAATCTGGACCTGGGTCAGTCAGGTCACCGTTTGCCATTTGTCCAGTTGGTGACTCTCTTTGCTAATTGATCGTCATGTATTCGAATAACGTTGTTTACATTCCCACTTTAAGTAAGCTGCCATACATTGACGATACGAGTATGTGAGCGATGATTGGTGTTTCGCACTCGATAAATTAGTTTTACTCCAAGCATACTTCGCTCTATATTACCCTGTAAACTGCTTTAAAGTTTTAAACGTCTGTTTAAGACCATGTTTGTATACTGTATGTGAGGATGGGAAGTATGCATAAGCTTTTTTTAAACTTAGTTAATGGACGCCTTCTTTCATGTAGTCCTTCAAAGACCTCAAAGCTCTTCCAGGCATTTTAGTCACGACGATCGGCTGCTTGTCTCTTCTATCCGGTCAGTCCTGGAAAAAGACTAATTGGCCTGCCTGAGTAAATTTGGTCATACCTTACTTTTATACAACATGTTAATGAAATAACGCAAAACCTCTCAGATGGCACCTCAGCCTACGAAACTGAACAAGTTTTGTTCTACAAACTAATCAGCTGATCGAGTCAATTTGTATGAAAATCCGAATTTTATTTTTGGCATTTTAGGAATGTAGAACAAAAGTTGAACCTGAGAGGTTTAAGTTATTAACTCGTTGTATATAATAATGTACATATATACAGGTTGACTTTTAAACCACCAGCCAAATTTCTGGAGCAAGTTCAGTCCATGATACTAAACTACTTTCCATAAAAACAATTAACGAAAAGCTAAAACAAAAATTCGCCTTTTCATACAAATCAGCGCTCAGTCAAACGGATTTTCTATGGGAGGACGAAAAATTTTCATCGATTTTTAATAACTTTTTTTATAGAAAGTAGTTCAGTATCAGTCAGTCAGTCTGTACATATATGTTATGTGGCCTAAGAGCATAATTGTAATCGTAAAAAGCATTAATAATAAACCAAATTGTTACTAAAATACTTTAATGATCACACAGGATCACATTCGTGATATCAAAACCTCGATTGAGAACCCCAAGCAGTTCGTCAACAAACACAACGGGCAGCCCATCAAAGCGGTCATCGAGTATGTCCGCGATGGATCCACAGTGCGGCTATGCCTGCTGCCCGACTACTACCAGATCACGCTGATGCTGTCTGGAATCAGAGTGAGTATTAAACAAGGATCACCTTGGTGACATGAGAACCCCAAGCAGTTGTCAACAAACCCAACTGGCTGGAAACTGCATATTGCTTTTCTAAAAGTAATATGTACTTTACATACAAACACATACCCTAGCAAATACAGAAAAAAGAAATATTTCAATGAAAAAACTACCTATCTAATAGAAGTTATTACTGCAATGTTCTGCCGCCAGAGTGCAACATTAGTACAGACTATAAACAAATGTTTGACTATGACAAGTACATCAAACTCGCTATTTGTCAAATTATAAACATAGGTATTAGGTATTTAAATGGCCATTACATCATAGCACAGGTCTTTTTTTGCGAAAAGATATGAAATTTAGAATGACTGCAGATTGTTTACTGTATGTGCTAGTGCCGCCACCTGCACTGAGTTTTGCCTAATTTGTTCTATTATTGTAATTAATATTGGCAGTTTGTCAATAAAAGATTGTTCAATCAATCAAATCTTTATTTGCTAATAAGAGTATACAAGAGGTCTTATTAGGGTTCCGTACAAAAAATTAAAAAAACGGAACCCTTATCTTATAGGATCACTCGTGCGTCTGTCCGTCCGTCTGTCACAGCCAATTTGCTCCGAATCTACTGGACCGAATCAGGTGAAATTTGGTAGTATGGTCACTGGTAGGACTCTCCATTGATTTAGAGTAACATATATACCTACTACTACTACAAACGAAACAATTTATCTGTACACACGTCGATGTGTGAGTTTTATACTTAGGGTCGCACCGCAGAATTAATTTAATACTTACCTACTAACGAGTTCGACATATTTACGATTATATTTTTCCATACCTGAAGATTTGCGAACACTATGACGTAAAAAATATTCTGTTTTATATGTATCAAATGTTACAGAAAAGTCGGAAACAGCTACATAATATCACTTCACAAATATTTTTCATTATGTCCATTGTCCATTTCACCATTAGTTCACTTTACTGATTATTATTGAGTCATTTATAATGTAACGCACTAATTCACTATTGTAATATAGTAATTTGCATATTCGGCGCAAAACTATACGGTAATTATATGAATAAATTCAATAAAAATAAACAAATGTGTATCACATTTTCACGCACAGCATGTCAAGTTGTCACTGTCAACAATGGCATTTACACTATAACCCGCGGAAATCTATTTGGCATTTGCGTGTATGTGATTACCTGTGAGCGAGGAGCCAATGTAACATTACCGGATTGCTAATACCCCTCTCGCTCTTGTGTATCTCCCGCCAATGCGAGAGAGCGAGAAGGGTATATATATCAAAATGGTTGCTGGGTAATAACGTGAAATTATATTGTTGCTTTGCTTACCTGTTTTCATCATTTGGAAATGTATGAAATATACGTTCTTTAGAGTATTGGGTGGATAAACAATTATTATACGCGCACCTTCTCACTATGATGGTTACTATTGGTTGACAGTTCTCAAGACAACACACGTCGCGTATTGCGTGCGGCTAGTAATTAAACCCTGGTTTGGAACCGTCAAAGCTCACAAAGTGCGGGGGAGAGGTACGGGGACGCCAATTTGCGGGAGACGCTGTGAGAGACCATTCTGTTTGACTCTTATGTATTCTGTGGTATGGTGTAATCCTATGACCCAAACACATATGTGCAAAGTAAATAAATATTTTTTTAAAATAAGGGTCATTTTCGGGGGATAAATTACGAAATTGAAAAAAAAAGTTTTGCAAACCTTACTGTGTCATATAGCATAGGATCTCAAATATATTTTTGTTATAATTCTAAAATAAATAGTTTTGATTTTATTCATGAAAGAAGACGAAAATTGACCATTCCCCCCCCCCCCCCCTGATTTGCGAAACTACTGAGCCTAAAATTTTGAAAAAATTACGAAATGTAATTCATTGCTTGTAGATTACAGGAAAACCTATAATAATTCAATCAATTGTACGGAACCCTCTCCACGCGAGTTTAACTCGCACTTGACCGGTTTTATATTTATAATTACAGTCCATCTTATTAACCCTTACAGTACAGCAAATATCTCATAAAAAATTAACATAGTAATGTATTTTACTTATGTTAAACATGCATATTGAATAAAGAAACTTCGGTTTTGAAGTTGCTTGATATGTAAACACTGGTACATACCAATTTTTCTGTGTCACACTGGAAGTAGGCAGAGACTGCATTTCCATTGACGGACAACGGTCCAACCGAATACATAAAAGCTTACCAAAAACTGTTTCAACTTATTTTTCCCACCAGTGTCCAACCGTCAAACAAGATGGCGACTCCGAGCCCTACGCCGATGAAGCGCGATACTTCGTCGAGTCCAGGCTGCTTCAAAAGGACGTGGAAGTCATCTTAGAGTCCGTGAACAACGCCAACTTCGTCGGTACGATCCTGCACCCACAGGGAAACATAGCCGAAGCGTTGCTTAGACAGGGCTTCGCGAGATGTGTCGACTGGTCCCTCGCTGTCATGAAATCTGGTAAGTTAAACCTTTTTAAACATTTACCATATTACCAAAAAAAACTTATTTTGTATACAATTAGGGTTGGATCTCATCTATCAGCACGGAACAGCACTCCTATGCTGCTGTCCTTTTCTGTCGCTCAGAACAGCCATGAATGGGTCTTCTATTAATCCATTTTCGAACCCATACTTTTCTTGGTCTTGCAAGTTCAGCTTCCAAAAATTCTTCGGTTTCAGACACCACCGCGTTTAATACTTCTTTCAATACTTCTTCCAATTGCAAGCGCGCTTGTCGTTGTTCGTCCATACTTGCTGGTCGACGGCTAACAACTGTATTTACTAAACAGAGCCACTAAACAATAATTGAACACTACTCGCACAATGATTTAACAAATCGCTGGTACATTCAATTTTTTTTCTTTTGCTCTCAGACCAGCATGGAAGATATTATGGAAAATTATGGCGCTATTTATAGCATTAGTTGTCGATCTAAACCTTTAAATATTTCTTGTTAACCTATATTCACTAATTGTAAGACAATTTTTTTGTTAATCAATAAAGTTTAAAAATAAATAAATAAATAAATTCACAGATTGATATATTATGTAGCAAGCTACCCATATTGTCCTATTGGTGCGTAAAGGGTTAGAATAATGTTGATAAATGCTATATTGATAATTGTAAAAGGACACATTAGTCATATACACATTTAAAAATAACATATACAAAAACAAATGTATTGTTACAATATATTTTTACCCTCTTTCGCTCTTTAACCTTTATTCCAGCACCCATAGTATGGCACCGTGGATAAACCCAGATAAAGTTTATATCGCGCGACGGACTAGTGCCATCCCGCTCGTTATTATTACGAAGAGTGAGACAGTAATAGATGATAGTGCTCGATAAACGTTGTCGCCGGCGCTATGCTACGGGGGCTGCTTTATTGTACCGTATCGTAAAATGTTAGTCTTAATAATTATAGTGTTACTTTAAAACTGTCCTGTTGAATTTTGTATCCAAATAACGGAGTGATTGTTTTCGTGTGTGTAAGTAGTTAATAATGTCAAATTAAAGGCCCATTTACACAGTGCAAGTTTTTGTATTTTGCGTACAATTTAATTGAAGCAATAGATAACTTGCATGATCTAAACAAAACGTCAACTGTCATCAACCATACAAATATTCTATTGCTTCAATTGAAATTGTATGCAATAGGCAAGAAACTTGCATTTGACTGCCTCCATGGTCCAGTGGTTAAGGCGTTTGCCTTGTGATCCGGAGGTCGTGGGTTCAAACCCCACTGGGAAGCATACTTTGTGAAAAGTTGTTTCCAGTCTGGTTAGGATATTGCAGGCTTGAGTGACTTGATTATCCGAAAAGGAAGATAGAAGCACGTAAAGCCGTGGGTCCCGAACGCCACCTAGCGTTTGTTTAAACCTATCCTAGGATTGGCTCTGGTCTACCCTTTGGTTTGCGGAGGTCAGACGGCGGTCGCTTTGTGTAAAAACCAGTAACCTCGTCAAATCGCCTAGGTTAGGAAGCAGACCCCGGGCATTGAAGCGATACCGCTGAGCATGCAACCGGGAATACGCTTGGATGATGACGAGGCAAGAAACTTGCACTGTGTAAATGGGCCTTTATCAACTGCAATCTAATGATGACCGGGATCGTAGCAAACGTGTCTTACAAAGCTAGGAGCTCGAGATGTTTACGCCCGCCTGGTCACCGAACTCTTCAAAGCTATACATATAACTACTACCACGAACAGTGTGCTTACACTGTTGTAAGCTATCACTCGGTAATTCCAGAGTTTCCGTATGGCTTCACAGTCGATACAAACAACATCTCTTTGACGTCATGAAATAAGAGAACTATAGAAGTTCTGCTTCATTCCAGCGGTGAGTGGTGTGACCGGAAGTTTGTGCGCAGCCTTAGACAGTTGTCAAAGCTATGTGTACGGACTCAGAGAAATCTACTCGTGGTATATATCTTAAGGGGCGTGTTCACCAGCACGGTTTCTACACGGCACGGCGCCGGCCATACAGTCAGTCCGCCGCCGGCCGATGCTAGTTATGTATGGAGCTCTATATAGATCTGTACATGAAGCCGGTGTTGGCGGAGGTCAGACGGCAGTCGCTCTGTGTACCAGTAACCTCGTCAAACTAACTAGGTTAGGTAGTAGACCCCGGGCTCTAAAGCGTTAGCGCCAAATATGCAACCAGAAATACGCTCTGATGATGATGACGAAGCCGGTGATAGCGCCAGCTCAACTCGCGCCGTCTTCACGTACAGTTCTGTATGGACCTCCATACATAACTGGCATAGGCCCCTGTGTATGTGATTATCAAAAAAAATCTCAATCACAGTATGTGATAGTGATAGTCCACTTGCACACACGTAAACAACAAACCGTATGTCATATCATCATACTTCCATGGTGTTCAGGGCGAAAAGATAAAATGTACCAGCTGCTTCTCTTCCAGCGTAGATCGTAAAAGCCGATTGAGGGAATGGGCGAAAATGCGAAATGTGTTAATAGACGATGCGGCTAACATCCCCCCCTTCCCTACTATTTTGATTCCTTTTTCCGTCTTCTAGCCCACGATTACGCTTAACGTTGCCTTTGGGTCTTGCGGCCTTGGGTTCTGTCTCCTTAAAGCTACAAGACCCAAAATGCTCTGTCTGCCCCATTAGGGACAAAGACGTGATAGTGTAAAGTATAGTTATAATATGTCATAGAAGCACTATATTCTATCTATATAAGAAGGTAAGGAAATACGATGGCGGTTTGGATTTCTTCTCTTGCCGACATAGATGGCTGAATTCTTTTAATACAATAAACTCGCGCTATGTTATTTTGACTGATATCGCGAAATTATTTGTTAACGAAATCCTCACTGTCGGATTACATAATTTACATATTGATTGATATTAGAAATAGGAAAGGGATGGAAATTTTAAAAACGCTTGCATATTTTCTGTTAGGAATAACATCCTCTTTACCTTACATCCCTAAAATATCAGATTTTTCTGTTCAGTCAATTCAATGTAAAAAAAAAATATTTTAAATCACGTTAAATTTACGCCGATACAACTTTCGTCGCCATTATTTTTGCTCTGACTGTCTGAAATATTAAGTATAAATTAATTATTTTTTACATTGAATAGACTGAACAGAAATATCTAATATTACATTAGCAGAAACATCAATAATAGAAACATCTGATATATTAGATATTTTATTAGGTAAAGAGATATATTATTCCTAACAGCAGAAAAATATTTAAGCGTTTTCAAAATTTTCATTCCTTCCCTATTACAGATGAAGAATTACAATAAAAGAAACTAATATTTTTACTTGTCCTTATTGCAGAATGTGAACGTAAGTATAATATGTTTCAATAATTAGGCAGATTGTTTATTACTTCGATGACGGAAGTTAAATAAAAAGTTTAAGGGTCCGCGCCAGCCATCTTTAATTTGCAAAAAAACAGCGTTTGGTGATGATACTCGTAATGGCTCGTTCTTACATTGATCTGTCAAAGTTAAAAAAAAAATAGTATACCGTATGGATAGTCGATAAACAGTACTGGTAGCTGGGAAGGTAACGGCTCAGGGGCCCCATCAGCTACCTATAATTTTGCAAGTAAATAATAATATTGATATATTATTAGCAATTATTCGAAAAAGTATGTGTCCTGGTTCAGCCCCCGACATCACACTTTCCAGTCTCAGCTCCTTATATTTATGACCAATCTAGCATATCTGTGTATTGCTAACATGACTAATCCGGCCGAAACTGATTGTGACTTAAGGCAAATACTATGCCTCATTTGAAATAAATTGTTTAATCGTAAATATGGCGATAATTAACATTTTGCTAAATGTTAGGCATTAGAGATAACCCTTTAAATTACTTTATGAACAACAGTTAAGGGCCCCTCCGCAGTGGCGACCATGGCCGCCGCGACCTGGCCGCCGCGGCCATGCCAGTGCGTAAGGGCTCTAAAAGTATTACGTTAGTCCTTCTAGTTTAAAAAGACGTCTTCTTTTTAAACTAGATAATAAATAATAATACTTTTAACGGTTGTTCAATAAATACGAGATGATTACATGATGATGATATTTACAACACTTATGCATGGTATTAACTTTAAGGTCCTAAGGCCTCCAGGTCGGCAAAGATCAATTCTGGGGCTACGCGCTTAACCTCGGGCTAGATGAGCCCGATTGATTTCCACCACAACACAACTGTGCGCCGCTAAACATTTGTAACCTCGTTATTTTGAGCTGTCGTTATCCAGTTCATTACATTTTATTCAATTATGCAAAGCAAATATGCGATGTTGACTCTGTAGGTATTTTCGTAGTGCAATGACCTAATTCGCACCGTCATGGCGGACTGTTATCGGCGTTGCTAACCAGCCACTAATTCGCTTTGAGATATCGTTTATCATACAGCATACTAGATATTTACACCTATAGCATTTTTGGTTATCAGTGTAGTATTGTATAAATTAACATGAGGGCATAATCACCTCTTCCCTCTCTAATGCTCCTCTTTCCGTACAAATTGCACAAGCCGATTAAGGGAATTGACGAGAATGTCGAGGAATCATTCCACACGCGCCACAACGCTAATGCCTTGGGTTCTAATGACCCTGTCTACCCCATAAGGGATAAATACGTGTTTTGCGTGTAATTAGTATGCCTATATGATACATTAAAACTAAAATGTTTATCTGGCTAAAAGTCGATCAATGTAACACTGTTGTTTCTTCATCAATCAGAATTTATAATAACAAATGGCTTTACAGTCATTTCATTAGAAAAAGTGTCTTCAAGTCGGGGAAAATTATAATATAATTTAGTATTTAAGTAACTGGCATCTAGTGCCTCTATGTTTGCTGTGCCCTTACAGGGCCTCACTTGTACTGAAACAATTATCTAAATGTAAAACAGTGATTTGAAATAAATTCTGATTCTGAAACAATTGCATTGTGGAAATCGCATTCGTTAAACACAGTGCAGTATGAGTTATGACCTAGTTAGTAAAAGTATTTTTTTTTAATAATTTAGTATAAATATATCACAATAATTGAGTAACTGTGTATATGTTAATTAATATATTGCTTTTGGCTGTATTAACTCATTAGTACTGCAAAAAGGATGGCAAACGATACACTACTACCAGCTTTGACCTCTGATTTATACTGCGAAAGTAAAAAGAAAAAGTTAGAAAACCTAAACCCCACGTATATGAAGTACGTCGCCATAGTAAAAAAAAATATCTGTACTACTAGACGCTTCAAATGACACTTATTTCAAATCTATTGGATGGTTCGGGGACGCTTCTTCTCATCATCCTTTATGATATTTTTGCGTAAAACAAAATTACTTATGTCTGACACGACGGTTTCAAAAATAATGTACGATGCAATGTGTCGGTACGCTAGGGGTGAGTTGGGTAACTTTTGAAGTACGAGTCAGCGAAACACGCTGACTCCATCAATGAAAAATAGCACTCTAGGCCTTGATTAACTACCGGGCATTCTGACGCATTACGACTACTACCTAATTATTTTATAAATGTATTATACATGTGTAGATTTGTAGTAGGTAATAAAGCGAGATGTGCGGATCCCGGGCTTAACAGCATTGCAGCTATGGATGCAACTGGGAACATGCTGAGATGAGAGAGAGATAAAGCGAGATGTGATCACATATCAAAGAATCGCTTCGCTACGCTTCTTCTCTAACAAAATAATGTTTTTACTATTATATAGGGAAAATATTTTACGGCCGATACGAGTAAGAGTCCTTTTGAGCGCCATTCCTGGCAAATCCAGAAAGATAATTCTAGATTGGAGATTTCATCAGAATTATGAGGGAATGTCCAATAAAATCTCAATTATTGTGACATTAACGTCTTGGTTTTTTTTTAATAAAACATAGTAAAGTGCTGGGTTTTGGCGCCATTTATACGCTTTTATTTAGTAGTTTCAATACCAATTTCTGATATTAGATAAAGTCATCCTGCACTGAACTATGTGCAGTATCATACACGACGAGTATTGTAATAACCACTTGGTTATTACAATATTACTTGTGGGATTTTATTAAAAACTTATAACACACTCGTATTTTAATACCCCTCATTACGTAACAGTATCATAAACTATTATTGTGTCCTACCACAATTATAGTTTATAATACTGTTATTAGCTGTGTGGTTCCCGGCAGAGTAGAATAGGACCACTGAAGTCTTCCCGTGAATGTCATAGAAGGCGACTTAGGAAACACAAGCTAAATAAAGCTTTTAAACATCACTAAGACCTCTCCAACCCGTCTGGCCAGCGTGGAGAGTATAATCTAAATCCTCTGGCTCTGTAGTTCAGAGGGTCGTGCTCCTGCAGTTGAGACTAAAAAAGCCCTGGATGATGATCATAAACTACTATTTAATTGTGTCCTACCAGGTGCATCTGCCCTTCGAGCCGCCGAGCGCGCCGCCAAAGACTCCAAACTGCGCATCTGGACCAACTACGTGAGCAACGCGCCCGTCATCGCGGCCAAAGACAAGGAGTTCACCGCCACCGTCATGGAGGTCGTCAATGGGGACGCGCTAGTCGTCAAGCTGCCGAACAACAGCATCAAGAAGATATTCCTTGCTAGCATCAGGCCGCCCAGGGAAAAGTACGCATTCCTTGGTAACATTTAACCACAGAAATGAATAAGAGTATTTCATACAGATTGGAATTTCCTAAAGTCCCGCGTGACCTCCGTGCCCCGTCCCCGCACCTCTCCCCCGTCCTCGCCTTGTCGAGGGGCGAGAACGGGCGAACACACACGCGTTGACGTGTGCACGGACGTATAGTTTGGTCTGATAAATAATACTCCGCTTCTATGAAGTTTCATACCTGTGATTTAACTTAAACTTGGCCGCACAACTTCGCTGCGTAATACAATGTGTAAATTAACAAATGCGTAATAAATCTAACCTCGGGCTTTTCTAGATCATGGGTTCGATTCCCAGCCAGGGCAAGTTGGAAAATGGCCTTTTTCATATTTTCCTGGGTCTGGGTGTTTATCTATATAATTGTATTTATCATAAAATATAGTGTCGTTGAGTTAGTATCCCATAACACAAGTTTAAAAAACTTACTTTGGGGCTAGCTCAATCAGTGTGATTTGTCATTATATATTTATTATTTATTATAATTATTATTTAGAGCCCACTAGATCCCATTGTTGGGCAAAGGCCGCTCTCTCAGCTCTCCATTTCTCTCCAATAAAACTAGATCACTTATATTTTATGGAATTGGGTATTTTAGTGGGTGAAAAATAAAATAAAATATTGGGTACTGTTAATAGAATAAAACGTCACAATTTAACGTCAAATAATGCCACTTGTCATTGATCACATCCACTTTGAACGTGATTTTAGATTTATTAATGCAGAAAATGGATATCAAGAGCGCTATTTGACTCCAAGGAACTATGAAGTCATAAATCGATATTTCATACAAATCCCACAGAAAATGTTTGTTTTTGACGCTAAGAAAGAAGTATCTGATTTGACTGGTTGCAAAATAGCGTATTAAAATAACAGTCAAAAACAATAAAAAATGACATTCTGATACAAGTTGCCCGGGCGGCTGCATACTTTTGTATGGAAATGCCTATTTTTTGTTGTTTTTTGACTATTAATTTAATTTCATTATACTAACTATATAGTATATCCCGTGGTTCGATTTATTTCGCATATGTCAACTTCATGTTGTATACGATTTCTACATTAAAAAAAAAATCTAAATAAGTTTTTGCTAACGGTTAGCTACAATACTTCCATGATTTAAAAAATATGGTGGAATGGCATTTTTTGACATGAGAGCATGTTTTTTTTCATTTTGCAATAAAAACAGGGCCCCAGTTAATTTAAGATGCTGTCTGAAGATATCTTCTGATCAAAAAAAAATGTCTGATCGTATAAAATAATCTTAGATATCAAATAATATTGTATTTTAATCGTTGTATTTTATTATATAGGAACAGCCCAGATGAGGAAGGCAAGCAGTCCCCACGTCCGAAAGGCTTCAAGCCGCTGTACGACATCCCGTGGATGTTTGAAGCCAGAGAGTTCCTCAGGAAAAAGCTGGTGGGCAAGAAGGTCAACGTCACAGTAGATTACATCCAGCCCGCTAAGGACAACTTCCCAGAGAAGACCTGCTGCTCCGTAGTCGCTGGTGGAACGTGAGTATTGCCCATCTAATGTAATGAAGTAGTCATCATCATCAATACAGTTCTTTTATAGTCTCCACTGCAGGAGCACGACACTCCCACTCTGTACTACCAGAGCTATACTTAGTCAGAGCAGCCTGGGAATTTGGCCTACAGTCTCCACGCTGGCCAGACGGATTGGAGGGGTCTCATTGATGTTTATAAGCTTCGTTTAGTTTGTGTTTCCTTCTACGACATCCACGGGAGTTTAGTGGTCCCTATTCTACGCTGTCGGGAACCACAGGGCTAGTAGTTCACTATTCTTAGTAACAAGTTATTATTAAAGAGAAAAATACCTGACTGTGTGAAATATTTTCCGACTTAATAAATGCCATTTCTCATTCCAAATAATATTTCGACGTATAGGTTTAAAGTACATATATTTTATTTATTGCTAATAAAATCATAAAATAATATAGTAGATGCTAGAAAAAGATAATGAAAAATATAATAAAGGTGTGTTGTAAATATTTTTGTGATCCTTTATTTTGATATTCTATTCGACAGACTTTAATTAAAAACGAATTAGAAATAAGCCTAAGGATCCTCCATTTTGCAATTTTTTTACTTTCTCAAAAGTTTGTCTTAATTGTGAGTGACACTGGGTATATCAATACCCAATTAAAAATGTTGGTTAATACTAAGTTTTTTAATGAACTTAAGTAATTAGTAGTTCCATTGCCTATCACTCCTTATCAGCTGTTTTCCCAGTCTTGCAAATTTTTGTCCCAGCTCTAGTTTATGTTATTAAATTGAAATGTATGTTACAGCAATATCGCAGAAGCCTTAGTAGCAAAAGGCTACGCGACCGTGGTCAGGTACAGAAACGACAACGACCAAAGAAGTTCTCACTACGACAAACTCCTCGAAGCCGAGCAGAAAGCCATAAAGGCAGCCATCGGCGTCCACGCCAAGAAAGACATTCCCACGCATCGCATCCAAGACACGAGCGGAGACTCTGCCAAGGCAAAAAAATTCTTCCCATTCCTGAAGAGAGCTCAAAAGACAGAAGCGACAGTCGAATTTGTGGCTAGTGGGTCACGTATGCGTATCTACATTCCTAAAGAATCCGTCCTGGTCACGTTCTTGCTCGCTGGCATCAACTGCCCGCGCGGCGCCCGGCCCGCCGTCGGGGGCGGCCCCATGCAAGACGCTGAGCCCTTCGGCGAAGAAGCACTGCACTTCACCAAAGAGAAATGCTTGCAGCATGACGTCATCGTCACCATCGAGGAGATGGACAAAGCCGGTAACTTTATTGGCTGGCTTTGGATAGACAATGAGAACCTTTCAGTCGCGCTCGTCGAGCACGGCCTCGCCTCTATGCACCACACCGCTGAAACGTCAGAGTTCGCCCGCCCCATCAAAACCGCAGAAGAAAACGCGATGAAAAAACGCATCGGTATCTGGAGGGACTTTGTCGAAGTTGAGAAAGAGGTAGAAAAAGAAAGAAACGCACCGGTTCAGGACCGCGTTGTGAAATATGAGAAGGTTGTTATCACAGAGATTACGTCAGAAGGCAACTTCTACGCCCAAAATGTTGACCTTGGAACAAAGTTAGAAGCGTTGATGGAGAAAATCCACCAGGAATTCAAATCCAATGCTCCTCTCCCAGGCTCGTACGTGCCAAGAAGAGGTCAAATCTGCGCCGCTCGTTTTACAATGGATGACCAATGGTACAGAGCAAAGGTAGAGAAAGTCACTGAGGACAAGAAGGCCCATATACTCTACATTGATTATGGAAACCGAGAGGTAAGCTAATGGAATTTATTACAAAGTAGAGACAGTCTGAATTGGGATTCAGAAGCTGAGGGTGTGCGTGTTGTGCGAATGGTTTGCGTGCAGTGTTTGTCCGTTTTAAAATTTGCAAACAATTTTTTACTGACTTGCTGGTGTGGCATTTTATTTAGCTGAAATTTGGCTTACTTAAAACACTAAAGGCGTTCCCCTAGTCAACCATAGGGATAAAAAGATAATCCGTTGCGCCGCAAAATAATTAAATACATATAACATACCAAATAGAACATTTTGTATGTATGTATAAAATAAATATGAATAAATAAATAAATAAATAAATATATAGGGATAAATCACACTGATTAAGCTAGCCCTAAAGTAAGTTTTAAACTTGTGTTATGGGATACTAACTTAACGATACTATATTTTATGATAAATACATTATATAATTAAACACCCAAGACCCAGGATAATTTGAAAAAGGCCATTTTCCAACTTGCCCTGGCTGGGGATCGAACCCAGAACCTCCAGATTAGCGGTCTAGCGTGTTAACCATTACGCCATGGAGGTCGTCAAATGTTACATATAAAAAAGTAGGGGTCTCAAAAAATATATGCTTTGATATCGAGTGAAAGGTTTTGATAAGCATATTTCAAAAATAGAATAGCCGTAATAAGCATGACGACTGGAAAAATATTTTTCGGTTAAATTATTAAAAAATACTGTAAACGTATTTTTTCTCTTCTCTTAGAAACAAAAATTGACGAAGATACAGGGCATAAATTTTGCATGACATCCCGGCTAAGTACAATTTTTACATAGCGGTGACATCACACCGGCTAAGTACAATTTTTACGTAGCGGTGACATCACACCGGCTAAGTACAATTTTTACATAGCGGTGACATCACAAGCCCCCACTTTGGAATTTAGATGCTCGGTATCTTTATGAATTTTTACTTTTTTGATAAACTGAAAAATATGGGTTTATTATTTTTGGATAATCTACACGACGGAATAATTAGAATAATACTTTTCTGACCCTTTCGTCACTCCTATTGGCTGCCGAGCTTTCATTAATTGGATAATAACTTTTCAGTAGGAATTTTACCTAGTCGGGTTTTAGTTTTATAAACGTATAACTTGTATATTCATTATAATTTGTATTGTGCAGGTGGTAAACATCACTCGGCTAGCCATCCTGCCCGCGGGCGCCGAGAGCGACTCCCCCTACGCGACGGAGTACGTGCTGTGCTGCGTGAAGTTCCCGACGGACCCCGACGACCGGCTCGAGGCCATTACGGCCTTCTCCGCCGACACGCTCAACAAGAAGCTGCTGCTTAACGTGGAGACCCGGGGCGCCCCGCCCGCCGTCACGCTGCTCGACCCCAACACCAACACTGATCTTGGCAAGGTTAGCTAGCTCTTCGTTACTGTGCCACAGAATATAAGTACTTATTGTACAGAACAGAAAACAGCGTCTCCGCACCTCTCCTCTTCTCGGGTACGTTTGATAGCTTTCTTAACGATACATGGAATTTTTCGGGGCCCAGTGGTGCCCCCCATTTGAAATAAATTATTCGAAAGGAAACGGAGATATGATTTAATATTTTGTCTTTATGAAGCTATTTTATGAACTACTGTTTAAAGTGAGTATGTTAAGCTTTTTTTAGCATTTTTGTCATAAGGAACCATTTTCTCCAAAAATGCTAAGAAAAGCTTAACATTCTCACTTTTAACTGTAAACAGTAGTTCATAAAATAGTTTGAAGGGTTATCTACCCTTAATCTGAACTCATACATTGAAGTTTTTGTGTTGTTTCAGAGCCTGATCAAGGAAGGGCTCGTGCTAATGGAGAGCCTGCGCGACCACCGGCTGGCCGGCCTGGTGGCCGAGTACCGCGCGGCCCAGGAGCACGCCAAGAGCTCGCGGCTCAACCTCTGGCGGCACGGCGACATCACCGACGACGACGCCGTCGAGTTCGGCGCGAGACGCTAGCGCCACCTCCCCTGGTACGACGCTACCACATCGCCATCTCATACGCTCAACTGTGCCACCTGCACAGCCCCCAACACAGAAAACTTCATACACGCTATCATATTCGATTTCCTCTAAATGACAATCCTCCTATAAATCTACTTTGCATACGTTACGTCAGTGGCTAATGTGTTCAAAATTAATTTCTAACGGTTAAGTTGTGCCTAGACTCTGCCTTCAGCGTAAAACTGTTGTAAATTACAAACAATTCTCCGGTTAAATCATGCAATTTGATGAATATTAAATGTTGTGAATGTTTATATTGTGTGAAATAGATATATGACTTATGGTGACCATTTATCCTTTGTAGTAAAAGAATGTTGTGCGTGCACCGAGAGCAGTCGGTCGGGAGCGGCGGCGGACTGCGGATATATTTGTTTCAGTGGCAAATCTTTGCCCTTGTTTCTGCACTCTATTGATTACCCGTAATATTATGAACTGGATTATATTATTACGAATTTGTATATTTTATGTACTACAAGGTATCAAATTATAATAATAAATTTATAATAAAAACAATTGTTGATCATAATAATATTTACACTTTTACAGTTTTGTATATCAACAATAAAAATGAATGTAGATTTATATTTTCGTTGTTATTTAATTATTTATTTGCGCTCACATAGCATAATTGATTTACTGAAATATATTCTTTTTGTAGAGGTCTGCTGTTTTAGAGAAATGAATAAATCAATGTTTGTTGGTGTATTAAATAAATGCTAGGTTGTATTTGTAATAAGGCCGGCTCTGACCTGTAACATTGGCGTACCTTGTTAACTTTTCGTATTTCGTACTTACCAACAATATTGTATGAAGGACCTACCTCTCTTCCAGAGATATAGTAAGGTTATAAAACTGTTTACATACTAGAGTACCATACGGTGCGTGGATTGTTAAATACACTTGGTATATTGAAATAAATATTTTAGGAAGTTATTGTAGTTTCTGTACTAGAAGGGGAGCGTCAAATAAAACCACAATTGATTAAAAAAATATCTTCATTCATAAAAATTTGAACATAATGACTCCTTTATTGCGCGAGTTATCGCTTGAAATCCAAACGAAATGAAGAAAGTCTATTAAAAATTATTATCAGTGCGGCAGCAGCTTGTGGTGTGACCAAACTGCCAAAGTTAAAGCAAAATAGCCTTTCTTTTGTTGTAGGTCATCTAATAAATTGATGTATTAAAAATAGGTGCACTAGAATAAAAATGCTGCTTCCGTAACACCCTGCTAGATTGAATAGACGCACTGATGAAATCAAGTTTTGTACAGACCTTCAAAAGAAGTTTGGCACCATAACCTTAGCCACAAGTCTCATGGATACTTGACAACCAAGATCCAACAATTGACTAAATTGGACAATATTTCCTTTTCACACTACAGTACAATGGCAAGTAAGTGTTTTCTAACAGGGTATATACATTATTTTTATTTAAAAATTTGAACTATTTATTGCTATGCTTACCTACTACCCTAAGTAGTAAGAAATCACTACGGAATATTTAGGGTTGGATCTCATCTATCAGTACAGAACAGCACTTTCCTATGCTGCTATCCTTTTCTGTCGCTCAGAAGCGTCATTTGCTAGAGCGACAGAAAAGGATAGCAGCATAGGAAAGTGCTGTTCTGTGCTGATAGATGAGATCCAACCCTAAATGACGTCATAATTCGAGATGTATACATAAAAAATTTAAGCAATGTAGTCAATAGCTCTATTTCGTCGCACAAGTATCAGTTACAGGTATACTCAAATGTATCAAGAAATGTATAAATAGCATTTAGTGAACTCGTATCTAAAACCTATAGATCCAAAATATTCAAGTACATGCATAATGTGATTATATTTTAAATCAATTATAAGGACAGCTTTCGATCAGTACAGCGTAAACTTTTAAGGTGAAGATATAGGCAAATGGCCTTGAAGTGGCGCCCTCATTTGAAATAAATTGTTAACTCGTAAATATGGAGATAATTTCCATATTGCTCTTCGTCATGCACTAGATAGCCCTTTAAATTATTTTATGAACCACCGTTGAATGTATTGGTAACGGACATTAGTCCGTCTAGCTTTAAAAACTTGCCTCCGCCAAAAGTGGCCACGGCACGTTTTAAAGCTAGACGGATCACCAATAATAGTTTTAATTGCAGTTCATAAAATAATTTAAAGGGCTATCTAGTGCATGACGAAGAGCAACATGGAAATTATCACCATATTTACGAGTTAACAATTTATTTCACACTTCAAGGCCATTTGCCTATATCTTCACCTTAATAAAAATATTTCTATGTTAACTTCTGTGCCGCGACTTTATGAATCTTATGTGGATTTTTAATCAATATTTTGTGCTTAAGAAAATAGCTGAATATACATCTATATTTCTTATAGCCTGGCCAACAATTGTAATGGGGACATAAATAATAATTTACTTTCGTTTTTAAATTTTATCTATAAGGACTAAGACTAATTTAATTACTCATACTCTGTAGTAAAAATATACATTACTTTGTCATGGCGCCGTAACAGCTAACGGGGTGCCTATTCAGAGACCTAGGCGGGTTTTTTTTCTTATCTACTAATACTGACAAGCATTAGAATCAGTCAACTAAATCAATTTGTGACAACAGTAAGTCTAGCTGTATATAATAAAAACTATTACATTTTGGTCAACTTTTGCCAATATTATACAAATCTTTCTTTGTATAAGAAATAAAGCGCTCTAAGAACATCTCGATAAATAAATGCATTTACGAGTTCTGTAGGTAAACATTGGATTATATGGAGTGCGTTTGAGACAATTTACGAAACTAAGTGTTGGACACAAAAATGTATTTAAATTGACATCTAAAGAAAATAATACGTCATCGGTTGTACATGTGCAAGTACATAAGTTAACCACAAACCAGTTTCTCGAAAAAAAGTCCTGGTATAATACACGGATTTTTGGGATAAAATTAACCTTTGTAGGTTTAGTAGTATTTGAGACAATAAAAAGAAGAGTGGGTCTACTACTATTTACACAATATCACAACTATTTTTTTTAAGCTCCCGTTGTTATTAGTTATTATATAGGATTTACTACCACAAACATATATTTCGTACTATTTTTTTTTATTATTATGCATTTTAATTGTCCAACATCCAATGATAACATCAGTACATAGGACTGATTTAATAAATTTAATAAAAATACCTACCTACTCGACTTCACTAGAATGATTTCTAAAATATCAAATTGTTTCATTGCCTACAATGTAGCCTACATTCATGTAACTGAAGCAATTTGATAATCGCAGTAATAACGTGTAAAACACTAAATGCTATGCATAATTAGTTATTACGACTTACTTAAATTGCTTCATTCATACGAAAATTCAGTATTATACAGAAACCTAATTAAAATTTAAGAATTGTTAAGAACAGCATAACTAAATTAGACGTTGCCTGCGGAATACTAGGGTAAGTGGGTAGTTGAAGACTGCTAGAATGAAACGGAATGCGCCCCCCACATTATGCAAGGGACGTGCGTGTGGTATTTACAAATACAACTAACAGAACAGCGCAGTAGACAAGCAGGTTACGGTGGTATCTGTTATCTCTATATACCTCAGGCAATATCTAATAAGGTTTATGTATAAATAAATACAGTGACTGGGAAATTACTTGACTGGACACATTTCGTTGTCAAATAGACTTCTACTATGGCCAAAGTCTTAAATACTGAAATAAACGGGCAAGTGCGAGTCGGTCTCGTACATGAAGGGTTCCGTAACACCGTACAATGTTTTAAAACGCTAAAGAAACACGTTTCTTGTATGACGACCCCCTTTAATTTTTAACTTTTTTTTATTTTTAGTATTGTTATAGTGGCCATAGTAATACATAATCTTTGAAAATTTCAAGTATCTAGTTAATGTCATTATAAAGATCTAGTTGAAACGCTGAAAAAGAACACGTTTTTTGTATGACGACCCCCTTTAATTTTCAACTTTTTTTTAATTTTTAGTATTTGTTATAGCGGCCACAGTAATACATAATCGGTGAAAATTTTAAGTGTCTAGCTATTACGGTTCAAGAGATAGAGCCCTGTGACAGATGGACAGACAGCGGAGTCCCAGTAATAGGGTCCCGTTTGCACCCTTCGGGACGGAACCCTAAAAATAGCTAAGCGCTACAACAATTTATCCCGGTCGATTAACAGTAGTACAATTATTGGTGGCCAGTCTGATAGCAATTATAGAATGTAAAATCTATACTGTATGGACCAAGGTGTGTCTGTTGGCGGGATCTTTAGTGTCGTCAAAGTAAGGCCCCATGTTGTCGGGCAGCGGCGGGACATTGACGAGGAACTGCTGTATGGACGAGTAGTAGTCCCTGCAGGTCCAGGTGTCGTCGTGGCCGCCACCCGGCATCACCACCAGTTTCTTGCACAGCGCGCCGCACTTTACGAACAGTTCCTTGGCCATGGATGGAGGGACGAGGGCGTCGTTAGACCCGCAGATGATCAGCGTCGGTGTGAGTATTTGGCTTATTTTTTTCAGAGACATGTACTGAAAAAATACAATAAATATTAATATGTTGTTTATTGTTCTGGAGACTAAATCATTACTATTAACGAACAATTAAATAACTACAATAACAGTGGTATTTTATAAAATTCAAACAACTACCTACTCAGTAACAAGTTTTTTTTCATTTTAAGACAAATCAAAAATCCCCAGACTCAAGCGTCACCCCCAATAACTTGAACGAGTGAACTGATTTGGACCAAACATAGTTAAGAACTATCTCGACAGGCAAAGCCATCAATAAAAAAGCGGCCAAGTGCGAGTCGGACTCGCCCATGAAGGGTTCCGTAGCAGCAAGTAACATTTTACGATTTAAGACGCATTAAAAAATAACTGTCTATGATATCGAGACCGCTATAGTTTTAATTGAAAGTACATACTTTTAGGTATATACCACATTTTTTTCAGAATTATTTTAGTAATATTTCAAAAGTTACGGTGGCACACCTGCCCCGAAAAAAATCATTTTTTCATAATTTTAAAAACCAACTTTTGGAACTTCAATATCTATCTCTCCACCAATTTTCGTGACAATCAGTGCAGTAGCGGCGGAGTACGAGCCCGGACGGACAGACGGACGGACGGACATGACGAAACTATAAGGGTTCCTTGTGGACTACGGAGCCCTAAAAAAAACCGCATCGTAATCGGTCTATTTGTTTATAACACCAGTTTTTCGTCGGGGGTCAAAATATTATCCATTAGGGAGTTGATGCTTTACGATTGAGCCTTAAAATTTGATTGGACGAGTGGTGAGTAGCTATTCTTTAATCTGAAAAGTCTTAATAGCTTAAGGACCGTATGCACAAAGCCATGTGGTCAGATTTGGCTCTGAAATATGCAAAATTTTCCCGCAAGGGGGATAAAAATGTCAAGATGACGTTGCATAGAGTTAATAATGTGTAAACGGGACAATAGATGTAGGTAATCATAAATTGTAACGTAGAAGCTTACTTGTTTCTTTTCGTCAAGACTTCCAGTCCGCGATACTTATTAAAATTTTCAAATCAATCAAATCAAAGAATGATTTTGTTTGAATTATTATTTCTGAATTAAGGCCTTGGCAGACGTCATTATAATGTACTTAACACTTTAGTAGACAGGCTATCAGTAGAAAAAGGCTAGAGTCGAAAATACAGTAGTGTGCGTGAATGCAAGACGTTTATTTAAAAAGCAAGTTTAAATATATGTGAAATTCATATAGCACTTTCTAAAAAATCCAAGTTATAGTTATTCGAATCTTGCGTAAAATTTATTACTTTTTCAATTTATTAGTCGACCTCCGTGGCGATTCCTTAACACGCTAGTCCGTCACTCGGAGGTTCTGGGTTCGATTCCCAGCCAGGGCAAGTTGGTAAATGGCCTTTTTTAATTTGTCCTGGTTCTTGGGTGTTTATTTTATCCCATCAAAAACATAAATGTGAAAATGCCAAGTTCAAATTCCGAGAAAACAATTGAAATTTAAATAGCTGCCAAGTTATGTAGGTAGAGAAAACTGAAATTTATTCATAAGAATCTCAACATTTGACTTGGACAACATTAAGATTGAAAGCACGGTCACCCATCCTAACTGTGACCAAGCTAGAAGTTGCTTAACCTGTAAAAGCACGGTCATTCATCCATCAATTTTTGAATTTATCGTATGCGAAGTGGAGCGAAATATTTGCACAAGTGGTTTTGATTACTCGTATTTTGAAATTTGTTAAAGCGCAAATGACAAAGAACCCTTAGAATAGAGAATCTTTTTAGTTTCACGCAGCTTTTTAGGGTTCCGTAGTAAACAAGAAACCCTTATCGTTTCGTCATGTCTGTCTGTCTATCTGTCTCCAGTTTTACTCATAGACTATTAGTACTAGAAAGCTGTAATTGGGCATGGGCATGGATATGTGGTAATAAAAACTTGAAAAAAAAATGTGTGGAGTGAGACGTCGTTGAATAGGTCTTTCAAAAATATTGTAAGATTATGAACACCCTTTTTCGTTTTAGCAATCCGTTTGTGAAATATTTGGTTTTTGATTGCAAATTTTTGTTAGAATCATGTGTCTTCCCTCTCTGTCAGTTAAACGGTTGTATATGGACACTTAAAAAAATTCACGGCAGTAGTATATAACGTCTCCCTGTACTAAAACTAATTTAAGGTGGATTCAGTTCATGATACCGAACAACTTTTCCTAAGGAACACATAATTAAATATGAAAAGAAAATGTTTGCTTTCCATTCGACCTCCGTGGCGTAATTGTTAACACGCAAGACCGCTAATCCGGAGGTTCTGGGTTCGAGCCCCAGCCAGGGCAAGTTAGAAAATGGTCTTTTTTAAATTGTCCTGGGTCTTGGGTGTTTATCTATGTATGTATTTATCATAAAATATAGTATCATTGAGTTAGTATCCCATAATACAAGTTTAAAACTTACTTTGGGGCTAGCTTAATTAGTCTGATTTGTCCTTACATTACCATACATATATTACATAAATATTACATTTTGCCAAATCTTGTGTGTAAGAGATCAAAAATAATTTTTGTATTTCGTTTGTTCCTTGGTGAAAGTTGTTCAGTATCATGGACTGAATTCAGACCTAAAGTTAGGCAGTTGTTAGTTACATAAAACAAGTAGGTACTGACTACGGAACCCTACACTGCACGTGGCCCGTCACGGCACGTGGCCGGTTTATTTTGGTTAAGTTGAAATTTTAGGGAACCATAGACAAATTTATGATATTTCTGTGTAAATCAATATTACTTATCGCTGACATGACGTTCTCAAAAATACAATCAAATAGTATTTTACGCGAGCGGTGACTTGGAAAACTACACGTTTTGTGTTCCACTGACAGAAAATGTACACATTTGAATTTTCTTTGTGAAACAATACTTTTAGCGACCATCTGCAATCGTATCACCTTTCACTTCTATTCACCTTATTATGTAAGTACGGAGGGTAAAAAAGGATTGCATGTTAAACAGATCAACAGTCTTGGCGTAGCAGCTGTACGTGCTCAATCAATGACTTGACTGTTTGATTTTGTACAATATTTTTAACGAATCAATAAAGAGCACTAAAAAGAAATCTTTTCCTGAAAACAGCTAAAAAAATTGGTTGATTAATGAAGCAGTAATTAGCATTATTGCACCCTTTTATTTTTTATCTTCTAATAGGTTTTCCTGTAATCTATAGGTAAAGAACTATTAACTGTATATTTTTCAAAAGATTGGGTTTAGTGGTTTCGGAGATAAGTGTATTTTTATTATTTATTTTCAAAAATAACTTCAAAAACACCAACTTAAAAAATATAGAAAAATATATTTAATATTATCATAAAATGCTCTTTCATTTGATATTTTACGCGATATAGTTCACAAAACCGTTTTTTTAATGTCTCATTTATCTCCTATAAAGTGGCCCCATTTTTTATTTATTTATTCATTTCCCTACATTTTACTTCCGTCTTTGGGTCACAAATTTACATTATGTGCACCACATTTCAACTGAATCGGTCCAGTAGTTTAGTAGGGGGGGGGGGGGGGAGGTAAATTTTCGCCCATTTTCTTAAATAACTTAAAAATACCGATCTAAGAAATAATAAAAAATAAATATATTTAAAATTGTCATACATTCTTTCATTTGATATGTCACACGATTTTGTTATCAAAACTTTTTTTTAATGTCTAATTTACCCACAATAAGTGGCCCCCTTTTTTAAATTTCATTTATTTACATTATACGTCTATCTTTAAGTCACTAAGTTACATAAGTGTAGGTACTAAATCATTCTAATAGTTTCGTAGCAAATTGGCTGTGACTTACGGACAGACAGACAAGCGAAACCCTAAAAACAGTAAAAACACCGAAAAAATCGGTTCCTATACAAATTTCCCGGGCGGCTGCATTTTTGTATAAAAATGCAGTTTTTTTTTGTTTTTTGACTGTTGTTTTAATATCATTATACTATACTAGCAGTCCACCCCGGCTTCGCCCTTGGTACACACAAAGCCTATGTCACTCGGGGATAGTGTACCTTTCCAACGGTGAAAGTTTTTTTTAAATCGGTCCAGTAGTTTCGGAGCCATGTAATGCAAACAAACAAACAACCAAATCTTTTCTCTTTATAATATTAGTGTAGATAAATAGCCTACTATAGCCTGCCTGCCAAGCCAAGTATAGATCTAGTATAGCCTGTGGTTCGATATATTACGCATAATGTCAATTCGTATTTTGATATACATTCATGGGGAAAAGTTGTTCAAAATTTCAGACTGTATTACCCCTCAAAATAATTGTAAAACCCTAATTAAACAGCACCTTTTATTACAAAAACAGTTAATATGATTCCGCGACCCGAGAAAGTTCCAATCCGATTTTCACCCTAATCGCCAATTAAAAAATATAGGTAATAAATCAAACCAAATTATTTTTTTCATTGACTTAATTTTCAATAAAATTTAAAAAAAAAATGTGCGATGCCGTATCTGCGATAGCATTACATCTTTACTTGAACGTCAACAAAATGTCAAAACTGTACCATAGTGTAGCAAAAGTATGACATAATTTGGCAGTTTGTACATAGTTTTTTATTGAAATATTTTAGACTGTAATGCAATTTTACGTAATTTGAAAATGGATTTTTTTGAAAAATTCGACACGGCCTCCTTCCTGAACGCCCGGCGGGCAACTGAATTTGTATGGAAGAATCATGGCCGCCATTTCAGAGATTTCTGTCAAAAACGTTGCCAAACATCCAATTTTTAAAATTATTTTTTTTATTATTGCGTGATTGCATTGTAAGCAAATAATAAAAATAATGTTTCAAAATAGCCTTTATTTTTATAAAATATATGCAATCCCTTGTTAGAATATTTCTTTACGCAGAAAAACAAGCCAGTTTGTAGCAAGATTTTCTAAAATATTTCTTTCAGGTTTCTTTACAATTATCTTACTTTTTCTGAATGAAAATTAAAAAAATACGGTTTTCGTCTACTGGCTAGTCTATTCACCTATAACTAGGTATGTAATTTTCTTAGTGGTCTTTTCTACTTAGGCCATAACTATTGCCCGCGCAAACCCAGTTTACATGGTGCCGACCCTTAAACAACAAAACTATAGGATTTAAAGGATGACTAAACGCCAGTGCACTCTGCACTGGCGTATAAATTTTAACAGACATCCAAAAACACGACAACCTTACATTTAGGTTTGTACTAATACAGTATTCTGTGATGTAGGTACTCTTATCATCGTCTTCTCCCTTTTGGGGTCGGCTCTGTATGTCAACTCCCTCCACCCTTTTTATATCTGTATTAACCCCCCTCTTCATCATGTATCGCTTAACATATTCCCCCCACGTCTTTTTAGGTCGTCCTCTATCTCTGTGGCCATCCACCTTCAAGTTAACCATTTTATTACCCAGATGTTCGGCATCCCGCCTCTTGATATGACCGTATCATGTCTTTCTTCTTCGTTTACGTTTACTCTTATGTCGCGCATTAAAATCGGAATCCCTAATAGTGACACTTACTTTATTCTTGTGGCAAAACTGTGGCAGCCAGAACAGGCACCGCCACTTCAGTATGATCTGCGCCATGTCTGGTATGCTGGTGAAGGTGTTCTCTACGACCAGGGCCCAGATCTTACTTCGGTACTCCAACCTCGACGCCAGGTCGATGGCTATGGCTCCCCCTAATATAAAGTTTTAAGTTAGTTACTTGTAGAGAAAAATTTTAAAGACATGAAAAGGAGGATATTTAGTTATTTTTGTACACGTAGCTGGGGGGGGGGGCGCAACACCCCGATTGGGGGTGACACCCGAGTCTCTTATTAGCACCCCCCCCCATCTCTAGAAATAACTAGCCATGGGGTGGTTATATTTAGATTTTGCCCCTCCTAAAAAAAGTCTACACTTGGTACTGTTGGATATTGTATCACATCGCATGTATCATAAATGATACATAGATATAAATTTAGTCCTATCATCATCACATCAATGAGAATATAAGTATCTTTTGCAAATTTTGTCAACATTATCTTAGTGCTTGGGATTAGTGATGTGCCGTTCCCATTCCCCAGATTTCCGGGAATGTTCCCAAAAATGTAAATGTCAGGGACAGTTGTATTTTTTTTTATTAGACATATTTTTTATCATTGTAAATATATTTCACTAACTTTAATGCATTACTGATATGGTTATAACATAACACAAATACATATATCCAATATTCCATAACATTCCCTAGAAATATGGAAACGTTCTCAAATTCTCCGGGAACGTGCTCAAATTCCCGGGAATTTGGGAACGTTCCCGGGAAAGACACATCACTACTTGGGATACGCCAGACATTTTTAGCCATATCCACACCACAAATATTCACAAACTATAATATATGGCAAACTTACCTAGTGATCTACCAAAAATCATAATTTTTGCAGGATCAACATCGGTCCTCTCCATGATGTAGTCTATAGCACACTGTGCATCTGTGTAAAGGCCATTCTCAGAAGGCGAACCCTCAGATAACCCATAGCCCCGATATTCCACCATCAGTATGTTTATATTCAGTTTGTGATAGAAACCAGAGACATTAGATAACCTGCAATAACAATAAAGTATTTCTCAAATGAGTTTCTTTGTGACTATAACAAATAAAAGAAATTAATTTAGAAAGGATGGATGAAAATAGATTAAATAAAAATATTTATAAGGCAAATGTGAAAGGAAGAGCAGGACCGGGTCGACCTCGGCGAACGTTCTGCGATCAGATTGCAGACATTCTGAAAAAGGGAGAGGTAAGAAGTACCCGTAACCGAAGGGCATGTATGAAGAGGTTAATGAGTGTAGATGAAGCGAAAGAGGTCTGTCAAGATCGTAGCAAGTGGAGGTCCATAGTCTCTGCCTACCCCTGTGGGAAACAGGCGTGATAGTATGTATGTATGTATAACAAATATTAATAGCAGAAGTTTAAGTTGCCTTCTTCGTTCAAATCTTTGAACTAAGAAGAATATTTACTACTGACTACTCACTAACCACTGAGGAATTATTATTCAAAAAACCATGTTTTAATTATAATCTTAGAATGGATGTAACTGCTGCAATTAAATTGTGTTGAACTGTACTCATAATCCTAGAACTAAGAAGAATACTTACTACTCACTACACTGAGGAATTATTATACAAAAAACCAGTTTCAATTATAATCTTAGAATGGATATAATTGCTGCGATTAAATTGTGTTGAACTGTCATGTTGAGACGTGGGAATCACATATTTTGATTCCCACTAATAGGCCTCATCATCTCACTAATGATGAATACAGACAATGAGTGTAAGGCACAAAGGTGCACCCTTTGTGCCTTACACTCATTGTCTGTATTTCTGTAAAAAGTAAATAAATATTGTTTATTAGGTAACTAAAAAATTTTACAATATTTTGTTGCTGGAGCCTCCTTTTAAGCAAAGAATATGCTTGTCCTAGGAGACTCCGCTCTTTCTTATCTCTAACTTTTTATATTAATAGTTAACTAAGTCTGTGTGTGTGTGTGTGTGTGTGTGTGTGTGTGTGTAAGTGCGCACGCGTGAGGGTTCGTGTGTATGTGTTAGATAAGAGATAAATAAATGTGTATTTATGCACTTATGAAGTATGTGTGTGTCTCATAGGGGAGTTATAAAAGTATGCAAACCTTTGGCCCATGTTGCCAGCATTTCCATGGAAGAATACCATGGTGGGCCGGTGGTTGCTGTTAGTAGCCTGCTTGATAAGGAACATGTGGATTTTGAAGCCATCCCTGTTCACAATCTTGATGCTCTCGTATGGCAGCTTATAGTTGCTGGGCTGCAGAACAAACGCTCTGGAGTCTGGTGGATCATTCGGGTAGTACAAGAGAAGATCCTGGGCACTGTATAGTATCCCTAAAAATTAAGTTGGAATTTAGTTCATTTCGTGTGCCAATCTCATAGTGCTTATCAGGTGCTTATTTACCTAAACTTCACGCTGGTACCTAACACAGCGTTGATGCAACCACCAACATATAATAAAAATTATTGTATTTCACAGATTCATTTTGCGATTTATGGTTTATTAGCCTTGCACAGTATTTTAGAGAGGGTAACTTATAACATTCTTTAAAATACTGTGTAAGGCCTATTTTAATTATATGTTAGTGGTTGTATCAATGCTGTGTTAGCACCAACTCGTACCAGCGTGAAGTTTAGGTAAATAAGCACCCGATTATCCGACCACTGCTTATTATACACACAGCTATCCAAAAGGGGTAAACTTTTACATAAAAAAATTAAAGCTTTATGTATGATACAAATCTTTCATAGGATTTTAAATCTATCTCTAATGATTTAGGTTTGCCTGTTGAACCACATGCTAGTAGGCAATATTATCATGACACTTAACACTGCTTGCTTAAAAATGCACCGTGTGTGATTTGCGAAAATGAAAACATATATGGTGAGTTTTCAGCAGGCAAAGTGTTAAAAGATACAAATAGACAATCAAGTAGGCAGTAACAGTTAGCGTAATGATGCTTTTAAAAATAATTTTTAGATCCTATCTATAGATTTTATATACATTTCCGGACTGTCCATTTAGTGTAAATGATGTAATTTTTTTATCACTTCAAAACAAGTGGTGTGTACATATGTAATCAAGACTTGAGTTTTTAATCTCTTAGGCACCAAGCGGCAGGATCCAGTCGATTTCAAGTTAACTTTCGGCACAGGCTGGAATCTCCTAAGGTACGCGCAATATGCGTCCCCGTTCCCCCCGCACCTCTCCCCCGTTTTCGCGTCGATAACTCACGTGGGCCGTCAAGAACCGGGGGAGAGGTGCGGGTGCGGGGAACGGGGACGCATATTGCGCGTACCTTAGGAGATTCCGTTCTGTTTACTCTTACTGTATTCTGTGCTTTCGGCCTTCGGCCGGATCCTGCCTCATTGGTGTCTGAGGGGTTGTTTGAGGCTAGTGTCTTAAATAAATAAGCCAATAAGGCTCTATGTTACATGTATGAAATTCAGGTCAGTATGAACTTGTATGAGACAGATGATAAAAGGTGTAATTATTGGGTACATACCAGATATGCCTATTACGAAGATGGCAACAGCGGTGAAAAATCCATAGAACCAATAAATAATCACACTAGAAAACAAAGTCAATGTCGATACGACCCATAACTTGTACAAAACCACTCTGAGTATGTGATACATCACTTCCACGGAAACCATGAATTTTAACGAAATACTAACATTTTCAATTAAAAAGACCAAAATAAATCTACCTTCCTAATAAATAATGCATGATTATATGACGTGGGCATTTTCCTGGAACTTTATTGACACGACTCACACGAACACATCAAAAATCAGCAAGGCAATTTATGTACTCCAATTTACGAGAATCATTTTACCCAAGTAAATCAATTTTTATTTATATTATACAGCACTCTATTGTAGCCGCAGCCGCACGCAAGCGATACGAAAATTGAGAAATCCCGAGGCCGAGAGCGAGCTCCTTGATTAACTTGATTTTTACTTTTACCGACTCACAAAAGTCACAGTCACAAATTAGATAAAATAAAAGTGACTGAGAGTCTGTCTGACTGATACTGATGACAGATCCAATTACATTACTGTCAAAGTCAACATTTTCATTTTCAAAGTTTTTTCTTTATGTTGGCAACTAATTTGAATCGATTTATTAATCGAATGTAGTTAATCGATTAAATATATCTTGCTACCTATTTGATTTTCACATTGCTAATACCTAGTAGGCATATCTAGATTTTTGATCTAGATGGCTGCACTCGCCACCCAAACAAAAATGCCAAAGATTGCCAATGCGACCTGGTGGAAGATCCAATATCTTTAGTCGAGTCGGCTATCAAAGGTCAATGAGTAAGATTGAGATTGAGACACGCACGAGACTCATCTCACTCATCCATACATCTCTCTCTGAAGTCTCACAACATAAAATGTACATTTTCGATACCTAAACGGGGAGTGACACAGGCCTGGTCTAATCTTACTCCCATATGTGAAATTCATAATGTTTATTTACGACGTTCGTAGGTACTTCGCCTTTGGGTCAGTATCACTGAAGTGTAGGTACTTACCAAATTTCGTAGCAAATTGACTGTGTGTGACCTGTGACAGACGGACGGACAGACAAGTGAGTGATCATATAACGGTTCCGTCTTTACATTTTGAGGTACGGAATCCTAAAAAATGTATTGGTTTTACTTACCTACATACAAACGCCGGATTGTCCAACGATTCAGACTACCGGCTCGCATCGGCCCGGGCCGGAACAGACTATGCGGACGCATGCCGCGGCAGCTGACAGCGAAAAGAAATCATCTTCCGTTCGGCTCCCGATGGACGCCGCGACAGTCCATCGGCATGCGTCGTGTTACGTGAAGGTTCGGAGCCGTACGGCCGTCGCGAATGTGAATGTGGCAAAAATATGAACTTTAATTTCTGTTTACAAGTTTCAATTTCCTTTACCGCATTGTAAAATGCCATACGGTCCGTACCGATGCGAGCTGATTGGTCTGAAACGTACCTCAGAGAACTTCGCTCGCTCGATAACTTAATCCAATGAATTTCTAAATATAGAATTACCAAAGAAAGTTTTCTACCCGTGTGGTTCCGGGCTAGAATAGGACCACTCCTTCTCTTCCTGTGGATGTCGAAAGAGGCGACTAAAGGACTAAGCACAAACGTCGGGCAGCGACCGGTTGTAAAACTTTTCGCACAGATACATTCCCAAAGAGGGTTGACGTCAGGCAGGCGGCCGATTGTAAAACTATAGCCAAATTACTTAAAGTGTTCCAGCTATTTCTTCTCCATTTTACAAGGTCTTTGGCATCCTTGGGTGACTATTGACATGCATATTATATTTGGAGAAGAAAAAGCGGGAAAGCGCACCCCGGGCTCCGAAGCAGCACAGCTAAGGATGCAACCGGGAATGCGCTTAGACGAAGAAGGAGAATTACAAAAGGAAGTTTACTCCTTCGATTGTAGTCAGATGCAGGCACCGCTTGGTCGTTTTAAAAAAAACCTTGTAGGTGGCCTATGTCCAGCAGTGGACTTCCTGTGGCTGATATGATAAGATACATCCTCTTAAACAAATTACATAATGTTAAACGAAATTAAAATAGTACTTTGTTAATTCAATATATTTATTTACAATTGATTGATAAAAATTTGTAAGTAGCTTAAATAGACAAACTTCCAAAAACGATTATTATTATTATTGCATTACAAATAGATACACTATAGAGGGGTCTATTGTAGGCAAAACCAAAATGTACAAAAATCACATAATGTGGCCCCCTTAACCTGATTCTATTGTATGTTAAATGCCTTTGTCGTTGGAAAATGAATGTTCGCATTCTACACTATACATCGTGTTAATGAAAGAACACAAAACCCCTCAGATGGTACCTCAGCCCATGTAACTGAACAACTTTTGTTCAACCATTTTCACGAAATCCAAAAAAAATATAATCGGATTTTCATACAAATTGACTCGATCAGCTGATCAGTTTGTATGAAAATTCAATTTTTTTTTTAGTTTCTTTAAAGTTGTTGAAAAAAAAGTTGTTCAGTTACATGGGCTGAGGTACCATCTGAGAGGTTTTGCGTTCTTTCATTAACACGATGTATATGTACCTATAATATTTATTTTTTACTTGCGAAGTAGTTATTCCTGCCATTTCATTAACATCGACATTATACTTAAGGCTACTCTTTATAACAACAAAAATTGTCATTGGCATAATAATATAATTAGATCAAACTTTTAAATAAATTCAAGCATATATTATAAGTATATTATATCAGGGGACTATTTTTTTCCATGTTGGAAAGTTTTAAAACTTTTTAAAATAATTCCGTAAATAGGAGGGCGCATGTATATACATATGTATATGTCCACAAGGATTTTGAACTTGTCAAAATCGGTGTTCTTGGCCTTAAATAACCCCCTTATCAGACAAATATATCTACTTAATTATTTAATGGACAGAATAGTATTTCAGAGTATTTATTGATAAAACAAATGCATTAAATTGCCGATGTACTTAAAAATATGAAGAAAACTAATACCTGAACAGTTTTGATCACCGATACCTAAATGCTCCGATTATATCGAGATTCGTGCAGCATGCGATAGAATTCAAGTAGCAAAAATGCTAGCTACTGTCATACTGCAATCGTATAGACGATAGACGTATACGAAAAGTCGTAGAAAAATTAAACTATATATGCGATATAGATGTTTATGGGTGCTTCCGTATATTATATAGTATGTCCTGTCATCGATGTCGAAGCCTTTGGTGGTGTGAAATACAGCTATTTTTATCGACAAATCACACTTTTTTAAATCATAATTACATAATCTTCCGTGTTGCTCCCGGCAGAGTAGAATAGGACCACTCCAACTCCCGTGGATGTCGTAGAAGGCGACTTAGGAAACACAAGCTAAACAAAGCTTGAATTAATTTGACCTCTCCAATCCGTCTGCTGGCCAGCGTGGAGAGTGTAGGCCAAATCCTCTGACTACTCTGGCTAAGTATGGCTCTGGTACGGAGAGGGTCGTGCTCCTGCAGTGAAGACTATAAAAGAACTGATGATCGTATCGATTTTTTTTACTTGTTATAACTTGATTGATTATTGAGTACAAGCGATTGGTCCACACTCGTAAAATAATATTAGCCATTCCGACTCGCTAAGAAGAAGTAGTACAAGCGCTCAGTTTCGGTACCACTAAAAACCAAATAGCTGCCATTTTAATATGGACTAGCAGTCCACCCCGACTTCGCCCGTGGTACACACATAACCTATGTCACTCGGGAATAGTGTAGCTTTCCAACGGTGAAAGAATTTTTTAAATCGGCCCAGTACTTTTTGAGCCTATTTATTACAAACATACAAAAATAGGTACAAATCTTTCCTCTTTATAATATTAGTGTAGATAGTGTAGAAGTAGAAAATTGAATTATGAAAGGTGATTTGACGTTAAAATTGCTTTATATCATACCACTTAAGGCTCCGACACCGATGGCGGAACACAATGTATATATCAAAATATAGAAACGTACATGTATTTGTAGCCTTACTATTGGATAATTTGTCAGAATAATAATAATTCTAATAAATTTACTTTTCCTTTAGGTAGACCTAAACATTAGTTAAATTCCTTCTTCTGTGACGTATCTTTTTTCCGTTATAAGCAATGTCAATTATCTCGAATAAAATCGGAGTAAACACAATCAAAATGTACTTATAAGCGATACAAATATATATATAATAACAAGTTGAACCTATATTACAAGCAAATAGTTTTGCATTCCAACGTGCTAACAGCACATACACTTTGTCAGGCTCCTAGTACTTATGTCCTTATTTTCTTAACCTACGTAGTATAAGAGCTACCATACTGTTGCGATAATAACTGCCGATAATGTTGCGTGCGTTATTGCGTTTTATTATTTATTTTATTAGCACAATTTCAAAAGATTGCTAAATTATCTGCTAGTCCGATGCGATAAGACTTATCAAAGATACTTTAAATAAACTTTAATAGTAATTACAAAGACGTTAACATTCACAATAATGAAATACCTAGTAATTTGACTTTGTGATAAAAAATAAGTTATTGTTGACTGATAAATGTTATTATAGTGGTAAAGATTTTCCATCTGATAAATTGTAATATCACTTTGATTATTAGAATATTGTTAGATGTAGTATATGTATATATAAGTACTTAGTATATGTTTTAGTTTTATGATGGACATCTTTTCTGACAACATGTAGCACACCCGTGACGGAAAAACGTGATTGAACGTAAAGAAATGTAAAAATCTTGCTTGAAACACATGTTTGGCAAGTTTTATCTTTATCACATTGCTTCTAAATTGAAGCATGCTCATTTTTGCTTATCTATACTATAATATTATAAAGCGGAAGAGTTTGTTTGTTTGTTTGTTTGTTTGTACGCGCTAATCTCGGGAACTAATGCTCCGATTTGAAAAATTCTTTTTTTGTTGGGTAGTCCATTTATAGAGGAAGGCTTTAGGCTATATAACATTACGTTCCGACAACCACGCGAACGAAGTCGCGGGCACAGCTAGTTTTGATATATTTGCTGATACTTCATCTACTGGTAGTAGCGCACGTTTAAAATATCGGATAATCCAAGGCCTTAAGTCCGCCTGTCACATTTTTTGTAATAAAGTTAAATAAATAAATAAATACTCGTAAGAACGCTCTGTCACAAGCACGCATGCAATATTATCTTGCTTCATAGCAACAGTCTAGTAGAGCCTTAAGAATAACAAGCGACACCCTCACACTGCAATACATAGTTATACTGTTTTACTGTAATAAAAGATACCATTTACAACTGTCTACCATTTTGTCTTCCTGCGATTGGGTATTTTACAATAGATTAACATTATTCGAGTTAGGGACTTTAAAATTCATCAAAAATATTTATACATCAATTTGCCGAAAAAGCATTTATTATACGAACCCTGTTTAGACTAATTTATTGCAATAAATTTATAAATACACTTCCACTGCTGAAAACGCACCGTATGTGTTTTCCTCTTTGGAAAAACACACACGTTGCATTTTTCAGCAGTGGAAGTGTTAAAGGAGAATGCTACAAAAACCACATTATTAATATATTAACACCTTTGGTGAAAGAAATAGGTCTCAGATCGAATTAAATAACACTTCGACTTTTGTAAAACGCACCGTATGTGTTTTGTGAAATGAAAACACATACGGTGCTTTTTTCAGCAGTGGAAGTGAATTCTAAGCACTAGCCGCCCAAACACCTTTATACTTAGAAGTTTTCTCTATAACTTTCTTACTGGCTGCCATAAACTACAAATTTTGAATTATATTTATTGTCTTTATACGTTGCCATGGTGCAAACAGTGTGTGTAAAATTGTAAAAACATATTGAGATATAAATTATATGAACAATTTTTGGAGAATTTACATTATCGTGTTACTCTTTTTAGTTAGTTTAATATACCTAACATTGGTTATGGGCCCAGGTAATAATGTACCTACATGTTTAGTTCCTTAGGCGCTAGGCTTCAAAGCAGCCCAGCTAAGGGTAAGGCCGCGCTTAGATAAATTATTCTACAACATACTGGAACTATTTCCAGGGTGAATTCAGTCCATTGAACAGTCCATACTGAACAACTTTCTCCAAGGACCACATATCGTATTATGAAAAATAATTTTTGGCTTTCCATACAAACTCGGATCGGTCAACTTTCATATTTCGATATATGTTCTTTAGGGAAAGTTGTTCAGTATGATGGACTGAATTTACACTTGAAATAGTTTCAGTATATTTTGTTAGACGTTATATATGTTGCATTTGATATAAACTCGTATTATATTATTGATATTTGTTCAATTGGATGGTATGCTGTCGGCGCGGTTCAAATGCATTATACAATTACACAAATACGCGATGGCATGCACACCAATTTAGCAAATGAACTATACAACAATAATATATAACAGTGTTTTGCTATACAACGTGTAAGGAACATAATCGAACCACGGCCTATATACTTACTAGATCATTGCAGTATGATGGCCGTTATTTTAATGTCATTATACTAAATTGAAATCTAGTACAGCCCGTGGTACGATTTATTACGCATGTGTACCTTACACGTTGCATAAATTAAGTAGCATTCTCCCTTACTTATGGTCACTACCAATGAACACATTAGGTATGTCTGTATATCCATCGCAGAGTAAGAGGTAATCTGTAGCGTTTGCCCGATTCAATTTATTAAATACAATTATACATTTTGCCAACCGGTCTGTGCCATTTGATAAATTTATATAATGAACGACAGCCCTTGTACTATAAGTATACTACATTTCATAACCTGTTGCTTATATTAAGTACTAATAGACTATTTTCGTCAATATATTTGCGTTATTTGGGACCGGTAAAAAGCCCCGAGTGTCATGTAAAATTCACCCGTCAATACAATAATTTTCCAATTAGACTCCAGAATCACAAATAATAATAAACGAGTGCAATGTCCCTGTTGATTCGAAAAAAATCAAGTATTTACAACAACAACTACATTCAAAAATATATTGATGTGTGTATGGGACACGTTCCCTCTTACCTCTTTGTCAAGATACCTGTTAAACTAGTAAAGGGTGTACTGTTCCGGTAGAGATGTACTAAAACATAAGTGTCAAGAATACTTTGAGTGACTTACTCTAAAAACCTGAAGAAAATATTTATAAACTACAAATTACAACAACAACGAAAATTGAATAATATTAATCTAAAAACAGTTAAGAGCGTGCGCTGTGTCACGCGGATACATGCGGCGGCGGCGGGTCACCTGTTTCTGTCACACGCATAGTGTGCGAATGCGACGGGTTGAAGCGGATTGCACGCGTAACGTAGCGGCGCTATACTGGTGTAATATAAAGGGTCTAACAAAATATAATGAAACTATTTTAAGGGTAGATTCAGTCGATGACACTAAACAATTTTCCCCAAGGAACATATATCGAAATATAAACAATAGTACTTAGTATGGAGGTCAAAAACGACCTCCATACTAAGTGACCGATCAGCTGATCCGAGTTTGTACAGAAAGCAATTTTTTTTTCATTTTTCGATATATGTTTGTTACGGAAAAATTTTCAGTATCATGGGCTTAATCTGTTAAAATGTTAGACGTCATATAGACAACCGATACTTGTAAGAATAGCTAAGTACTGTATTTAATAACCAATTTACTTGCTGTTTTCAGAAATCTTTTTCGGATTTCGGATACACAGACAAGTCCAATCCTTTCGAGATGGATTGAGTGGTCGCGTTCATACGACACGCGCCCGCTGAGCGCGCGCCACGCTCTTCAACTTCCGCTTCTAACACGCTTTGAATTTTGTTGCAAATTAATTGAGTTCTATCTACACATCAATACAATTCAATTTGCATTTATCGTAGTCTAACCGCAGACGCTTCGCATAACTTAGCGCGTGGTGAGCGCGGGTGAAAAGCGAGCACAATGTCAGCGCGTGAACATCTGAAAATACCCTTCCCCGTTCAAATATGTATCGACCATACAAGTTCATTTACATCTGTTTTTTAACTGCGTCCGCGTTATTCAGCGCACACCCTAAAGCGTAATCATACAACTACTATTTTTTAACACCATTTTTGAGTTTCTTATATTCCAAGAAGAGGTCTTGGACGTCCTTCAGCGAGCCCTCAATTTGTTTCACGAAGTTCGATGAACTCTGCAATTTCGGAAGGAAATTAAGTATTAAATCAATTGTATAATAAAAATTGTATAAGCATTATAAAACTTACTGCTACGAAATCCATAGTAAGCTAAACAAAACAAAAACTATGTAAAGTGATTGATATAATTTTCTTGTGCTCTTTTTACGATTTTTATCTACACCCATGCTATAAATCCTCTATAAAAGGTTCTGAAACAGTTAGCTTATTGCCAACATTATAATACCCGGTGGCATAGTAACCATAATATCATCCAAATGCGTGATATAATGTACTAAATTTCATTATGCAACGCAAACTCGATCCCTCTATCTTTATGAATTTAAAAAAAAGAACCATGAGTGCCATTTTTAAAACGCGGATTCACGTATTCGAATAATTTTTCCTTACAAAAAAATCGTTCGATTAGTCTCCTCGTTTGAAAACCGGCACCATTTTTTTTTTATTTTTATTTGTGGCATGACGCTACTGCGTATTTAGCCAGGAACAAGTTAATAAAACGTGGGAAATTCTTTTTTCCTAACAAGTTACAATCAAAGGTTGGTTTAGGCCTTTGATTGCTTTAAGGGAACTTCTGGCGACAAATCTATACGAGTCCACTGGTTTTCATAGCCGATTGAGTGGCGGACGACGCCCGAAGACGCCCACACAGTCCGCGAAACAAATATCACTACAGCCGTACTATGACTGTCCACTTTAACTATTTCACATATTGTTTATGAGCATCGGCATTTATAACACCAAACAACACCAATTTCATATTATAAAGTCCACTAAAATCAATTTGCAAAATAATTTAAAGAAAACCCCAACCAAACACCTTGACTTCCCGCCAAAAACCTCAACCGGCACCATTGTCCTGCACGCGCGTTTCATTACCACAGACTCGAAATTTAAAAAAAAAATGTTTATTGAATTTACGTCGTATCCTGCCATTTTTGTTCGTTAATATGATTTCAAAAAATATTACTTTGTTGTTTACAAAAATGAGTGATACAAGCTTTGATAATACCTACACCACCAGATATCTCTAATGCAGCAAAGGACATTTCTAACTAAATAACTAAAATACCTGAAAGGTAAATGAATGCAAAAGACCATTATACCATTGTTTTGTATGTATTACAGATGAATGCAAAAAACTCACACAAAGCATAAGCCACTTCAATTACTTAATAAAATATCCCTTATAACATTTTGCAGTAAGTGCTAATGTCGCTATAACAATACGAGTAACCAAAGGAAAAAGACAAAAAATGTTTTATTTTCATACATAAAAATTTTAAAATTTCACATAATAGCGTCAAATCTAAGTACGAGAAACTATTTCTCCATGTTGGTCTGGGGGTAGCTATTTTGATTCCTTATTCTATCTTTTCGCTCATCACCACGCAAGTGGACTTTGAGTCTTGCGGCACTGGTCTCTGTGCTTAGAGCCGCAAGACAGAGCTCTGTCTGCCCCATTAGGGATAAAGACGTGATAGTGTATGTATGTATACTAAAAAAAGGTAACTTTATATTTTATCAGCCGTATCAGTAGTATCAGTAGAGAGCCACTTCGACGGCGTGATCAATAGCTTTAAGTAAATCTTCCAGAGTGCAGGACCCGGGACGGTAAAGTGTAAAAAAAAAACCATCGACCATAACTTGAAATGTACAGGTGTGCTACTTTTCATTGAGGGAGTCAGCGAAACACAAAACGTAAAATACATACATTTTAACGCTACAAATGTCAAAATTACGGGTGGTCAAGCAAGACCACTCGTGCAAATCCTTCGCAAACGATCATTTCAAAAATGCGCCCGTTAGAAAACACTTGCGCAAATCATTCGTTGTGTGACTCCCGATTTCAAACATAGCACAGATGAAAAAAATGAGGATAGCAACATGCAGCATGAAGGTGACATGCAAAACGTTACAAGGCAAACAACAAAAATACTAAATAGGTTTAATTACCGTGATAGGGCAGCTCTTCTTGCTGGAGACGTGGAAGAAGACGGTGTCCTCGCCCACGATGATGTAGGAGACGCCGTAGCCGTCGTCGGCGACGGGGCCGAAGCCGCCGCCGGCGCTGATGCACTTCGGGTACTTCTTCAAGTCGAGCAGGTTTGTTTGACCTGCACGAGAACATTGACTTAGAATCACAGACCATGGATCAAGATAGACACAGCCTCTGTATGAATTTACGTGTCGATCTGACGTCAAATTGACTTCATTTAGGATCGTCACTTTTAATCCGTGTATGTCAATTCATCAGATCGGACATTGAGCTCTCTACTGTAAAATACCTCGACCTCTCTCTACTACCTGAGCCAAAGCAAACTTAGCCAGAGCAGCCAGAGGATTTGACCTACACTCTTCACGCTGGCCAGACGGGTTGGAGAGGTCTCATTGATATTTATAAGCTTTGTCTAGCTTGTTTCCTAAGTCGCCTTCTACAACATTCTCGGGAAGACTTGGAGTGGTCTATTCTATACACTATATACTTGGCCGGGAACCACATGGACTAAAATATATTTTTATTTATTTATTGAAACTTAATTGTTCCACAACTAACACACGATTGGAGGAATAAAGCTAACAGCGTTCTCTCCTATACCTACCATAGGAATAAGCAGATATTTTGTTGGGTCGCAAAAGTAAATAAATGTACATACAATAAAGAATCAATAAACATATACTTCGTATCTAATATAAACCTGCATATAATATATATTTTTATTTATTTATTTAATTTTATTGAGCCAAAAGCTACAAAAGGTAGACTTAATGCTAAAGCATTCTCTCCTTGTCAACCTTTAGGAGAAGAGAAACAGATAGAATAGTTGGCGTCTAAAATAGATAGAAACAATCCAGAAATAATAAGTACTATTAAAAGATCATACATAAATATCGTATAAAATAAATATACTATATTTATACATACAACATATTATATACATACATATATATATTTGAAGATCAGAAAGAAACGATGAATTCTCCTAATTGTTGAAAGATTCGAAAGAGAAGTAAATCATGCACTTTTTTCTTGTATAAATGTCTACTAGATATTTGTCTGATGTCCTCGGGCAATGCATTCCAAAGCCGTATAGCTTGATTTATACCTTAAATTATAATAAAGATACATACACATATATTATACATACAATATATCTACACACATACAACAATGAAAGATGATGGTGAAAGTACCTTTTAAAATAACTAATTTTTAAATGAGTGTACTCTTCTTAAACGAAAATTTAGTAGAAATTTCTTTGATGTCAACGGGTAAAGCATTCCAGAGCCGTGAAGCTTGCAGGGTAAAAGAGTTAGCCATAAAATTTGTGCGATGTAAATATGACCCTTTAATACAATACTCACCATGAGGGGTTTGGCTTGTAGACAGACGCCATGGCTCATTGAAGACCTCTTGGAGGAACGGCGATTCGAGCTCCAAATACTTGGACACGACGTAGAGGCAGAATAGGTGGCGGTCGATACCTTGGCCGGCCATCGCGTCTTGGTAGCCGATCTGATGCCGATTGGACGCCTTCAAGAATAAATTCATTTTCTCTTCCACCTGTAACAATCATTTAGTCAAAATATAACAAGGTACTTACTCTTCTTACTGAAAAGTATGAAATATCTAAGCTCGGCAGGCATTTACGGCTAACAATGTAAGTATATATTTTTTTAATGTTTAGAACTATTCAAAAATATATACATTGTTAGCGGTAAACCTAACACTGTATATATTTTTGTTAAGACCTTTGATTGATATCTGGACGTGGATAGATTATAAACTATCGTAAATTAATACCTTATATTGTGAGCTGTACCATACAGTTCACAATTAATCGACAGTTTATAATCCGGCGCGAATCCACGCGATAGTTTATATACTCTCGGTGTTCACAATCATACGATGACATATAGATCTAGAATAATTACGAAGTAGCAAAGTAGTTACCAAAAAAGATACCTAAAGTTATAGGTGTCCCTTTCTATTTAGTTGCGGGAAAGGTATGCCTATAACTTTTTTGGGAACTTAGGTATTAAAACATAAGCATTATGGGGATATTAACTTTAAGTATGTGGCATTAAGTTTAATTTTCAAGTTTTTGTTTTGAGATAATAGCTATTATATTATATTTTATTATAGCTAATATATTATAATTTCTTTGTTCGTATATGTGCATCAAAACCTGCCTGCATCATGATAGTAATACAGCTGAATTTAGTATCTCTTTTTTGTAAGAATAATTTTACGGACCTGGATATGAGTCCTTTAGACCTTATGTTAATTTTTTCGTTTCTTTATTCGTAACAAGTTACAATCAAATGTTAGTGTCCGGTGCTTGTACTTGTTATGTGGCACTAACAGTGACAAAAGATGCCCACCACAGTCCGCTAAACAAATATCACTATAGCTGTACTATTACTGTTCCACATATTGTTCATAAGCATGAGCATTTATGACACCAAACTATGCCTACTAAAATCAATTTGAAAAATAAAATTAAAGCAAACCCTAACTGAACCCCTTGACTTCCCGCCAAAAACTCGATTGTATGTCTGTTTTATAGATACATATCGACTCGATATGTATGTCTGTTCTGGCAAGGTGGGGTGATGACAGGTGGAGTAAAATTTTGACGAAATGGTGGCCCATAACTGGCAAGCGAAACGTTGATTGTCCAAGAGCAAGATGGGTCGGCGATATTAGAAAAATCACGGGTCGAAGATGGTTCCGAAAGGCACAAGACCGAGATAGATGGTATACGTTGAGAGAGGCCTATTCCCTGCAGTGGGATGTGGAAGGCCGTCGATGATGATGATGTCTGTTATAGTGGTCAGTATTTAGATTCGTCACACTTTATAGAAGCGGAGTATCATTTATGCCTACACTACTACAAACGAAACTATACATCCGTGCACACGTCAATGCGTGTGTGTTCGCCCGCTCTCACCGTGAGACAAGGCGAGAGGTGCGGGGACGGGGAACGGGGACGCATATTGCGCAGGCCCTTAGGAGATTCCGTTCTGTATTAAATACTCTTATTAATTTTGTGGTTTCGTTACCGTCGCGTTCGGATCCTGCATAGCCTTGACCCAGGCGGAACTCTCGATGGTGCAAGGGCGCACGGTCTCGGTGCGGCCTTCGCGGAACATCCTCGTCATGGATGCCTCGTACGTGAGGCAGAACCGGCCCGCGTCCCGGTAGTACGACAGTTGTAGGATCAGCTGGATGTACGCGTCCGGGGACACGCGGCATGTCTTCATGAAACCTGGTAAGAAAATGAGACGGTTGAGCGATTTAGCATTTAACTTAATACACACAGGTAAGTATAATGGTGGCTTGAAACTGCGTTAAGCGGAGATGACACGTGACCCGCGACGGTTTGAGCTATCTCTATAGCACGTAGGGTTTGTGACAGAGAAGGACTTAACCCGTCGCGGGCGTACGGTTGACATAGTTTCAAGCCTTAGCCTAAGACCTTATCTACCAACCAGGTGATGTGGAGAATGACAGGGGTAGTGAAAAACTCGAATAGAAATATAGTGATATAATACAAACAAGTAATAATAAAAACAACAAAAAACCCGACTGCGTGATACATACAACAGCTTTTTATATTTCTCATTCCAAATTACATTGAAGCATATAAGTTGTATATATAATTTTGTAATCCTTTTATAAAATACTTTATATTGATAGCCCATTCGACAGGTTCTGAAAAAAAAAAAATTTGCTATTTAAAAACAGCAATTTTAGATTTTTAAAAATTTTAACATATACAGTGTCACTCTCAGATTAAAGACGAATTTAAGGGCACCTCTCAAGCTAAAATCCATCAAGCCGTTTACATACATACACTCGAAAAAAATAACCCTCCTTCTGGGGCAGTCGGGTAATAATAATACACTCCATTAACATATACTACATACACTGACAGTTTTTTAAGAAAACTGCCTTCACCTGTTTTTTTTAAATAAAAACAGTTAAATGAAAACAAAAACAGAAAGGCCAAATAACATGCTCCAAAAATTTGGCTGATGGACAAAAAGACACCATGAATAGCATTATATTATTGAAGGTTGCGTACAATAGGTTTCTCTAGGTCGGCACTTGGATGGGTATGATGTGACACCAAATGACAAACAATTTTCTCGAGCTCCGTGCTGCTATATTATTTGGCAGTCGTCAAGCTATGTCTATATGCCTTTAGGCAGCTTGGAAAATCAGACACCAGGTTGGCCACTTACACATATACAATACACCCGACATAGCGTGAAGAACCGATGGCCGATGGGGCAGAAAGGTTCTCGAATGACGACCACGTATCGGCAAGCGCAGCGTAGCACACCCGCTTGCTCGGTGGTCGGTCGACCGGAGCACGGGCAGGAAAACGCTGCACGCAGGCCGCTTCCGATCGGTCGTTTTGGAAATCCTTGGGGGAGGCCTATGTCCAGCAGTGGACTTCCTGTGGCTGATACGATGACATACGAAAAACAACATTGTACGCTAACAAAGAAAAGTACTGAAACGATTGTCACTTTGTATACTTAAATCAATGAGTGGTCATCAACCTACAGTTTTGATAAGAGCGGAGTATGTTGAGGCTACTAGCCGCAGTATCTATCAATAGGTTAATAGGGCGCTCGGCCAAGGTTGAGCAGAGCTTCGCTTCGGAGACTTCCGGCCTATTTCTTAACATTGAAGTTCAAGTCCCGTGCTCTTTTCTGCTTCGAAGGTCACGGCTATCAAAAATATTAACTTAGACTAAATGCCTCTCCCAACAAAGGGAGAATTTGCCGATAATCACACCACACACAATAGAGATGAGGACTAAGTTAAAAAATATTTTGTACTGATGAAAAATAACAAGTCACAAAATAATGTAACTTGTCGACGATTGCGTACATTTTAAACGTGTACATTTTGCAATTTTAGATTTATTAAGGTGAAGATATAAGCAAATGGCCTTGAAGTGTAAAATAAATTGTTAACTCGTATATATGGTGATAATTTCCATATTGCTCTTCGTCATGCACTAGATAGCCATTTAAATTATTTTATGACCTGCCGTTGAAACTATTATTGGTAATCCGTCTAGCTTTAAAACTTGCCGTGGCCACTTTTGGCGGAGGCAAGTTTTAAAGCTAGACGGACTAATGTAAATACTTTCAACGGTGGTTCATAAAATAATTTAAAGGGCTATCTAGTGCATGACGAAGAGCAATATGGAAATTATCTCCATATTTACGAGTTAACAATTTATTTCAAATGAGGGCGCCACTTCAAGGCCATTTGCCTATATCTTGACCTTAATGCAGAAAAACTGATATTAAGAACGCTATAATGACTCCAGAAAACTATGACGTCACAGTCGACATTTCATACAAATCTCATAGAAAATGTTTGTTTTGACGTTAAGAAAAAAGTATCTGATTTGACTTGTTGGAAAACAGCAAAAGGACGTTTTTATTTAAACACTGCAGCGGTAAATGATGACTGTTTCACTATTGTGTCTGGAATCCTTGGCGATGAAAGGGTTAAGTAAATATTTTCTGCGAATCAAAGATCTATAGAATATTAGTATGTGATCGGGTATGACTACACATACTACATCGAAATGTAGTGATGTGCCGTCTGGAAACTTCAGGAATATTCCCGTAAACATTACCGGCAATATTCCTAAATATTAAAATTGAGGGCAATATTTACTTAAATATTGGGAACATTCGTGTAAATTTACAATGGGAAAATACCCGTAAATTTAAAATATTTCCAGCGGCACACTGCAGCGTACGTGTACAAAGGCAACTGCTTTTGTGTCACGTGTGCAAAATTCAATGCGTCCGGTGTATTCTCGCTATTGTACACTGATAAATGTTTGCATCACAATGGCTGCACTTCATTTGCTACACTTCAAAAGCATCCTCCACTGTAATTTTCATTGTATTTACAACGTTAGTACAAGTAATGTATCAAACGCATCCTCCACTGTAATTTTCATTGTATTTACAACGTTAGTACAAGTAATGTATCAAAAGCATCCTCCACTGTAATTTTCATTGTATTTACAACGTTAGTACAAGTAATGTATCAAAAGCATCCTCCACTGTAATTTTCATTGTATTTACAACGTTAGTACAAGTAATGTATCAAACGCATCCTCCACTGTAATTTTCATTGTATTTACAACGTTAGTACAAGTAATGTATTAAGATAAAAAATACCGTGAACAGAGGTAGGCAGAGGCTATGGACTTCCACTTGCTACGATTCTAACAGACGTTTTTTGCTTAATCTACACTCATCGATCTCTGCATACATGTCCTTCGGCTACGGGTTTTAATGTCAGCAATCTGGTCGCAGATTGTTTGCCAAGGCCGACCCTGTCCTGCTCTTCCATTCACATTTCTTTTTTCTTCTTTGCGCAGATATTCTTTCTACTGATTATGATAGAGTGAAAATCGACCAAAGTTTAAGTAGTACTTCATTAATATGGTTTTAAACCATTTTTTGTAATCATAAAGTTAAAATAAAAGCCGCGTGACGTCAAGAGTGCGTGCATACCCATCATATCCTGTTTAGCCAAAGATCAAGATGGAAAAACTTTATAAAGGCACACGCACACCTGTGAGTTTGAAAAACGTACACCGCTGCGCGCTATAATTTGAATATAGCTCGAAGAAGCGTAATTACCCTAGAGGATATTGCCTATGTGATGAAGACTTAAGACCTCCCACTCTCTGTGACCAAGCGTGGAATTTTGAAGAAAGGGTCACGCATGGTATAGTAATATTTGGTACTCTCTTCCCGTGACAGCTGGCCACGTGATTAAAACAAGAATACGTCATCAGTTGTGAGTGTTGCCACTATACGAGCAAAGTGCATCAAAAATTAAACAGATGAATCATACAATGTACGAAATAGTTAAGTTAGTTAGTATTTTATTTTATATTTATTAATTAATTGAGAAAATCCTTAAATTTACTAAAAAGAACAATCAGTGGTAACACTCTTCGTGACATAGTCTTGGGCAATCGCGGGAAGAGAGTACCATATCTTATTATACCATGGGGTCACGTAGTATGGGTACACTACACTTACCTTTTCCGTATTTGGTGTACATGAGTATCCTCAAGTCGACGTCGTTCAGCAGTTTTTGTGCGACGCAGTACGAATTGTCGATGGCCTTGAGTAGGTCTTCGTTGTTGAGCTCCCAGTGCAGACGGATGGGCGCTGGGGGCGGCGCTTCCACCGTGCCGATGGTGTTCCCGTCAGGCGCGTAACTGCATTTAAATAAAAACGGTCAAGTGCGAGTCGTACTCGTACATAAAGGGTTCCGTACTCACCTTTTTACAATTGGCTATAGCAATATATGTTCTGTGAAAATTTTAATGGTCTAGCTATTGCGGTTCAAGAGATAGAGCCCTAAAGGGGTAGGCATAGCCTAGGGCCGTAAGACACAAAGGCCACGTTTAGCGTGATGATAAATATATTTATTGTCAAATAAAGTTCAGACATGCGGCCGGTCGTGAAACAATAGCCAAATAACTGAATGGCAAGCGCTTTTTTTCCCGCTGCACGTTGTATGATATTGGCAGTGTGACCGTTTGACATCTTTGGAGAAGAAAAATCCGGGATGCGGGCTCTGGGCTCCGAATTAGCATATAGTAAGTATTTCTAGACAGATAGAGTTAATGACGAAAGCATACATCGTAAAGCATACCCTATTTCTAGACAGACAGAGTTAAAGAGGAAAGCATTCATCGTAGTACGTACCCTATTTCTAGACAGACAGAGTTAAAGAGGAAAGCATTAATCGTAATACGTACTCCTAGTCAGACAGGAGTTAAAGACGAAAGCATTCATCGTAATACATACCCTATTTCTAGTCAAAATAAAGATGAAAACATCAATCGTAATTCGTACCCTATTTCTAGACAGACAGAGATAAAGACGAAAGAATTCATCGATACGTACCCTATTTCTAACTCCGACCATATAACGTATTCCCATAGGTGGCCCATAACAGGGGCGTCGGCCCTGCAACAAACAAAATTAAGTTTATGGTAAAGTAAATTGTGTCTATTTTATCTTAATTGTAACATACCTACAAACGCGTGAAAGTATTTACAAAAGAATTAACAAATTATATAACTAAACTCACCATGTATGTTCGGCGTTGAAACCAAGCTGAAAGTACAAACGAGAAATCATGTTAATGTCCTTACATGTCTTTATTAAAATTCCACTGAGTACATACTCCAAGAATAAATAAATAAATAAAATCTGGATCAGATTAAACAATAATATTACAGGTCTGGCGTGAGAGAATTAGCACTATACATATAAATATCAGATCTAAATCTTAAGAGTAACGAAGGTATATTCGTTGTCGCAGCCATCTGATTAAATTAGCCAGCTATTGGACGCCCAGGCCGTTCATTAAACGCCGAGATCCAATTGGATGCCTCCGTTAATTGAATTAGAATTACTCAACGTTTAACAACTCGGCGTATTAAAAGTCAGCCTTTTAAAGTTAACTGACCAACTCAGCCAAGTGATTCAAATTTAGTTCAGTTTCTTTCCACTGCGGCGCTCGTAGTCACCAAAACTTTTACACATGTCATCAAAACTCATTTATTTATTTAAAAGTATGATTTATAGATAGAAGAAAATGCGAAACGATGGCGATGCGATGCAGCTAGCAATCCATCACTACTTTGATTTCTTTTCCACCAACTCGCCAAACATCACGCTAAAAGTGGCCTTAGGGTCTTGTTGCCCTGAGCTAGTATTATAGTATCTGTGTCTGGGCTGTCTGCTTAGAGCCGCAAGACCCAAAATGCTCTGTCTGCCCCACTGAAATAAAGACATGATAGTGTAGCACTCCAACGACAAGAGCCCAGCTCTTAAATATACGAAGAAGTGTAGCTATAGTGTACAATACATCCACAGATGCAACCGGAATCGCACTTAATGGAGTGGGAACAATTATTAAGATGCTTACCGAGCCGTTTGTGCTGAAACACAAGTTAAAGGACTTGTCAAACCAGCGGTCGTGACCTTTGCCGTGTAGTAGCACCCTCCCGTGCTTAGTCAGGGACATTGGGTCGTTCTCGTCGAAGCCATACTCTGTGTCATCTGTTGAAGGACAACGAGATACTGTAAAAACTCAAGTCATTGAATTCAGAAGAAGCAACAGATTCTTTACTTCCTATTTTCTAAAAAAATGTCCAACAATCGATTTAATTTGTGATAAATTTAAGTACCCTATCTTATATTTTTTGTTTATTAGGGCGGCCGCTACGTTAAGGAGGCGCACGCGACAGGTCAAGACAATATTCATGTCTGTGTTTTATTTGACACTATTTGAATTAACCCTAGCCCTATGTTTACGAGACGGGTGTAACGTGTAATGTAATCTAATGAGTAATGTACATTACATGTTACACCCTTCTGGATCCAGCTTTAAGTTTGTTAAAACTAAAAGAACCGTTGCTTATTTTGCCAAGCGGACGCGAACCATTTTTACCTATTTAGGAAAATACTATAAACTGTAATATATCAGTCAACATTTTAAAAATAAAATAATATCCATGATCTCCCATGTTTTTACATTCTAAGTTTTTCCTTTTCTCACAGACCAGTGGGAAAAGACAAAAACTTAGAATGTATATCGTAGAAGCCGATCGTGGGAATAGGCGAAAATGCGAATCTTATCAATAGGCGACGCGGCTAGCAACTCATCACTATTTTGATAAATTTTTTTATCTTCCCGCTTAACAAGCTAAAAGCGGCCCTGGGCTCCGTCTGCTTAGAGCCGCGAGACCCAACATGCTCTGTCTGCCCCATTAGAGATAAAGACGTTATAATGGTGTATTTGTATGTGTATGCCGTGTGGTTCCCGGCAGAGTAGAATAGGACCACTCCAAGTCTTCCCGTGGACGTCGTAGAAGGCGATTTAGAAAACACAAGCTAACCAAAGCTTATAAACATCAATAAGACCTCTCCAACTAGCCAGCGTGAAGAATGTAGGCCAAATCCTCTGACTGCTCTGGCCAAGTATGGCTCTGGCAGTACAGAGAGGGTCGTGCTCCTGCAGTGGAGACTAAAAAAGACCTTATGATGATGATGAATAGTGCATCTGTATATTCATATGAAAACACGACGACAAAAGAAAAACGCGCATCATAGGTTCCGCACAAAGGCGCTGCCGGGGCTCGGCCTGATAACACCTTCCATCATAAGTAACATACGTTGGTTCTAGCTGGTATTACTACCACCAGCGATCCGGTTTGGATATGAATCACAAACAAAAACAAGATTAGATCGACAACGTTTGGTTGTCCGCCGATAATATAATAGGCTAATGCTGATATTGAGATTAAGTGCGATTAGGATTGCAGACAGGATACAGAGAGGTAGCACAATCTTAAAAGATAGTGCGAGATTATTCCGTGTTTGTTTTTGTTATGTTATACATATACACTATCACGTCTTTATCCCTAATGGGGCAGACAGAGCATTCTGAGTCTTGCGGCTCTAAGCAAAAGGCCACTTTTGTAGGCGAGAAGGTGGGAAATTACCATGATTCGCATATTCGCCCATCCCCTCGATCGGCTTCTACAATCTGCGGGGGAAGAGAAGCAGATGGCACATTCTATGGTTTTTTTTCTTCCGGACCAGCATGGAAGTAAAATTTGACAGATACCAAGTTTGTCAAAGTATTTTTAAGTTTTCCATACATAGACCCTGACTAATGCAGTAACAGGGATCACATGTGTGTTCACGTGAAGGCATTTCTTGGCTCGTGAAAGACGTAAAATTATACAAAGATTAAAATAAATCAGTCAAGTATGAGTTTAACTCCCGTAAAGAGGGTTCCGTACTTCTCATAGGTTTTTCTGAAAACTATAGGTAAAGATATATAATCCGTATTTTTTTTCAAAATTTCAGACTCATTCGTTATAGAATTTTAGGCTCAGTAGTTCCCCGTTTCCCGTGTTCACGTCAATGGGTGTGTGTGCGCCCGCTCCCGCCCACCCTGACACAAGGCGAGAACGGGGGAGGTGCGGGGACGGAGAACGGGGAACGGGAATACATATAGCGCGGGACCTTAGGAGATTCCGTTCTGTATGTAAGACTCTTACTGTCTTTTGTGCTAGGGGGGAATCATACAGGAATAAAGGAATCTGTATCTCACCGAGGCACACGTTGAAGGCGGCGCGCTCGATGCAGTGCAGCGAGGTGCGGTTGTGTCCGCGGTTGAACATGGTGGTGCGGATGTGCGCCCAGTGAGAGCGGTCGCCGGCTGTCAGCGCCGCGAGCCGCTCCTCGCCGACCACTGGCTCAGATTTGTCATCCAAGATCTGTTGAATTTGTCTGAAACAACAAAATATATGTTTCAAAATACACCTTCAAAAAACATCCTTTTATAAAAACAAAATTTAGGAATTCCTCTTGGTTACTTGGTGGCAGATTTTGCGGAGTAGGTGGATCCCCCCCCCCCCCACCCCCCGTTTTGTCCCTTTTTGCTCTCTTTCGCATCTTATAGTTGTTATAAATATTAGCTGTTTTATTAAATAGTATAAGGCTAATAAATATAATTACCAGTTAACGTCCTTGCTATGCAGTTTAATTTAATGCAAATTTTTTAAAACTTATTTAATACAAATTAATATCATAATTTCAGTGCATAACGTCCACTGCTGGACATAGGCCTCTCCCAAGGATTTCCAAAATGACCGATCTAGAGCGGCCTGCGTCCAGTGCTTTCCAGCGACCTTAATTAATTAACACAATTTTATTCATTAAGTCAGATCCATCAAGTGGTGTGGCAGAATATCAGTGAACTCATATTTTGTATGAGTAAATTATACACTAAGCTAAGGCCCATTTGATAAGCTAAAACGCACATAAAAAAAATCTTTGTTTTTCGTTTCTTCTTTGTGTTATAATATTGTGTATGCTTCATAATCAAATAAATCTATATCTATGTTTAAATACAAAAACCCAAATACGAGAAAATTCTTACTGAAAAGTATGCAAGCTCTGCGGCTATTTACGGCTAACAAAGTATATAAAGTGACGAAATTATATCTACCTAAATCCAAGAACTAGCTGATAGATTAGTATTCACATGAAATTTATACATAAGCGCACCCAGGGTGTTATAACACCACAGCTAAGATGCAACCGAGAATGCGCTAAGACTAAGACGAAATAAAAATATGATATAGTACATTCTTTTGGAAGCGCGATAGCATTCTAGACACGCACCGAATCGTTTGGCTCTATTGGCCCCGGACCCTGACCCTGGTAGATCAGACTTAAGGTCATTTTTCAATTAGGGTCATCCTACCGGAGGTTCCCCTAGACGCGCGTTTCTATTTACGCTGCTGCGCACACAGGGTCGGACTACGCCTGAAGAGCCCGATTGGCAGTTCTGAATTTCATTGTAAAAACATTAATTTTTAATATCTACATCTAGCATTCGTAAAAATTAAAAAAACGCTTGCTAAACTTATTCTAGTTTAGATGTATTTTATCTAATAATTGTAACAAGCTTTAATTTATTGTCACCTGTCCCGATGTCTTGTGTGTTCGTAATCAAATATTGCAAGCTAAATTAGACCAATTTTCCATTATTCGATTGAGTTAAAACATCACACACTTACACAGGCTGACTTTTTATCCACCTGCAAAATTTTTGGAGCAAATTCAGTCCATGATAATGAACTATTTTCTATAAAAAAGTTATTAAAAATCGAGTTTAGCAGGTGGATAAAAAGTCTCCCTGTATAAGTTAGATGTCAATGCAATATTATGGTACCAATAACCTGATCTCGTTATGAAGCCGGAATTTGGCCATTGCATCACTGTGATAAAACTACATAAACCCATCGAGTTTGGGCTCGATTGATTTGTCTTAGGAGCACTTGTAAATTATTTAAGAGCTGTGGATTTTGTGACAGTAAATAAATCAAATCAAAGCACTTAAAACTTTTTAGTTCATAGTTAAAACTAAATATAAGCCTATTACTTGAAAAAACCAACAGTCCCAAATAAGGCTTTTAAGGCTCATAGGGTTTTTAACATGACATAGCCCTCGCGAACACTACTTTGATTGTGAAACCATATTCACGTTTTATTATTTCTATCTACGAAATGCATAGTACAACTTGAGAAAAACAAGTCTCGCGGATGCCAGCGCGCCGCGCGACCTCAAGCAGCCTTTCTCAGGCTATTCTATGCTTTTCGTGGATAGAAATAAAGGTGAATATGGTTCGACAGTGAAGTGCATTCCCAGTGTGGTTCCGGGTTAAAATAGGACCACTCCATCTCTTCCTGTGGATGTCGTAAGAGGAGACTAAAGGATTAAGCACAAACATCTCGTGCTACAATTGTACTTTCAAGGAGGGTTAACGTCGGGTGGCGGCCGCCTGTAAAACTTTTCGCCCAAATACATTCCCAAAGGGGGTTGACGTCAGGCAGGTCGTAAAACTATAGCCAAATCATTTAAACTCTTCCGGCTATTCAAAGCAAGGTCTTTGGCATCCTTAGGTGACCATTGACATGCATGTAATATTTGGAGAAGAAAAAACAGGAAAGCGCACCCTGGGCTCCGAGGCAGTGCAGATGAGGATGCAACCGGGAACACGCTTGGATGAAGAAGAAGAGTGAAGTGCATTGCCAGCTGCTGTTGTTCTAATGTGAATCGGCGCTAAATATGGGTAGTCCCACGCTGCCTGCACGTGCCGGGAACATTGTAGGTATAAGCATTGTATGCTCATGCTCACGGTGGGAGTATTAGCATACTCCTTGTTAGCCTCTTTGCAAACAATGTAGGGCTTACGTAACAGAATGTTTATTTTATTTTATTATAGATTTTCCAAATCTTTATGTTTTTTCAAAGCATTCTCAACGAATAGCTATATCGCACTAGGGTAATTTCAATCATGACAAGTTTATTTAATTCAGATTTGTAAAACTTTAGTGGAATAAATATATAAATTAAAAAAAAGTTTTGTTTTACACCAATACTTTTTTAATTTTATATTAGGGCAATTCGAAAAATGAGAAAGAGCCAGCGTTTTTTTAAAAAAACCCATCTTAAAACACAAATTATACTAGGTAATTTGGGTTGTAACATACCACCTCAAACTTTTTCGTTGTAAGAAAAACTTTTCTACACCTAATGTTAAAAACTAGTTAAAGCGAGTAAAATACGATTTGCCACCACCCCTATCCTCTCCTACGGGTGTCGTTTTTGTTTTTTTTTCGTGTGTGTAAGTGGCCAACACTGGTGTCAGATTTTTCAAGCTGCCTAAAGGCATCAGACATAGCTTGACGATTGTCATACAAGCATGACAGCCAGAACTATCGGTTTTGTGCCTTCCAAAGCACGGAGGAGCTCGAGAAATTTTTGTCACTTGTGGTCACCCATCCAAGTGCGGACCACGCCCGGACTTGCTTAACTTGCGAAAGCGCTAGCAATGCGTACTCTCGCCGTACCACCGAGCTCGACGGGTGTCGTAAGAGGCGACTAAGGGAGGTATATTTAACAGAGAAGAGACAGCCGCGATCATCAACCCATCTGGCCAGAGTGGCGATTAAGGGCATTTCTCCTTTTATAGGCCTTTATAGGCCTTTTACTTCTTCCTTGCTGACTATATTAGTCCATTGCTGCACCAATGGACTAATATAGTCAGCAAGGAAGAAGTAAAAGCGAGATTTTCACATATATTATCTGACCTAATACACTCGAACGGTAAAAAAAGGTTAATGACCCATTGGTTGTATCAGCTAATGAGATTTCTTATCGGACTGTACAATTTGTTGCGGATTATGTTACTGGACACACTAATATATGATACAGAAATACTATTATGTTTGATCCGAAGGATAATATATATTATTTATTTATTTAAACCATATCTAGTAGCGAATCGTACTAAAACTCCCAAATTAAGACGCCAAAATAAAATAAGTAGGAAATGTAAATAAGTATGTAAGGTACCTAATCAGATTTACCAATATTAATGAATTTAAATCCAAATCCAAAATTGCACGCTATTGATGTAGTCGAAATGAATCAAATGTGTACTGTATTGTATTTTATTCAAGCTATGTATTTGAAAGTTTTAACTATGTTCGTGGGCTGAAGTGCAATTAGTAGTTAAAATCCATATTGCGATACACTATTACGTCTTTGTCCCTAACGGGTTAGATAGGGCCATGTTTAGCATGATTGTGGGCGTGATAGTAGAAAAACACAGTACATATTAGGATAAAATTGCACGACCTTAGCGAGTCGGATCGCGGCCACTTAATGACTGCGTTCCACTACCGTCCTAACAAATTAAAAGAGTAACAGAAGGAAAGCTTATGTTTTTGTTAGTTTGTACTTATGATACAAAAATGCTTTATTGCATCAAAATAAATATACTAGAGGTAGTAATGTATTACTAAAGTGGAATGAGCAGGGCACCCGGCTGGACGGAGTGATGGCAGGTGAAGCAAAGCTTTTTTTTAATTCCAAAATTCTTTGTTTTTCACCACAACCTTACATAACAGTACATAAATGATAACTAAGACATAGGTAGGTAGAACATAATGATAATACTACATGGTTAGCAGTGGATTGTTAGAGACTGGTATCTGAACTAAGCAGGGAACACCAGACCCTCCACAGTTGGAGGAAACATTTTACCTATCAGAACATTAAATACGAAATGGTGACCAAGAAGGGGTGAGAGAAACGTCGGACGTAGTCTATGTTTCGTTCGGTGAGTGAGTGGGCCGGAGCCCCCCCGTCCCCCACTCCCTCTGGGGAGGGCCCTGAAAGGCCGGTAACGCTCTTGTAACACTACTGGTATTGCAGTTGTCCATGGGCAGCGGTGATCACTTACCATCAGTTGACCCGCTTGTTCGTTTGCCATCTTATAACATATAAAAAAACTCCACTCACAAGAGCAAGCTCTTAAGTTACAAGATATTCCGTATAGAACTAGCGAGTGTTAAAATCTCATAATACCTAGCAACGCATCCTTAGCTGTACTGGTTTGGAGCCCGGAGTGCACATTCCGGCTTTTTCTATTCCAAAAGTAATAAGCACCTCAATGACCCACCCAAGGATGCCCAATAATATGCGATGTGGTGAAGAAAAGGACATATAAAATAACTAGAGAAGCCTAAATTATTTTATTTGAAGACGATTAATTTTATTTATCGTCGGTGTCACATCTGTTTTTTTTTTATTCTGTGCGCATAATGCATGCACGTTTTAATTACACAATGCATGTCCGCTTCCAATGCACACTGAAGGACTGTCGACGGCGAGCGCGAAATTTCGCACCTTCTACTTGTAACTGGTTTAAAATTTGTCTAGATTTTTTCGTCACACGCGCCTTATTACATCTTGGGAAAAAAAAACAGCCAGGCAACGCTTTTCTGACGTTAAAAAATAAATACCGTTTCGTAACTTTGTTACTGACTGTTATTTCATTGGCAGGACATTTTTGGCTTAGAATTTGTATGTAAAAGAAAGTCTTGCTTGAGAAAGTATGAACCCAGTTTATTTGCCAGACAAATTAAAACCCCAGACTTCAAGCATTCACCCCCAATATCTCTTTAACGACTAAACCTGTTTTCATCACACATATGAAGCTAAGAACCATCTTGAGAGGCAGGCTTTCGATTTTTAAAAAAACGCATCTAAATCGGACTATTCGTTTAGGAGCTACGATGTCACAGACAGACACATAGACACGTCAAACTTATAACACCCCTCTTTTTCATCGGGGGTAAGTTATTGATTGTTGCCGACGATAAAATCAACTAATAATAAGTTATAGACGATGATAGCGGTACACAATATTGTAATGACTACACAGCGCCGTCTAGGAGATAAGATAACGCCGAGACATCTCGTGTCACTAATAGAAACTTGTCCTTTGCCTGTTCGCATGGTTGCTTTCGATAAACAGTTCACGTGTTCGTGTGTATATATGTGTTACATTCAAAACTTAAAACTGGACAAAACCACTTTTTACTGCAAAAATCAGGCAAAAGTGATCGATGTGCTTAGTCGAAAAGGGTGGACTGTTTTTTTACGTTATACTCATAATATCAAACTATAGTATATGCTTTTAGTAATTATATTACTGTGGCTGCTATAACAACAAATACTAAAAATAAAAAATTAAAGGGGTTGTCATACAAGAAAGTGTGTTTTATAATGTTTATTTACTTAACTATTTTAAAACATTGTCCGACTTAAATTTTTTTTTAGAAGCTTCTTTCATATCTCTAAAGTTCTTCATCATATCTTCACCAAATTAAAATGGGACCAACTTGGTAGTAAAGGCTTTCAAATAAAAAAAATCATCAAAATCGTTTCACAATTGGCGAATTAGATATCGCGTAACAAACATACATAAAAAAAACATACAGTCGAATTGATAACCTCCTCCTTTTTGAAGTCGGTTAAAAAAGGGCACTTACACTTGAATTTCAGCGGGTTGCAGCAGCCGGCCCCCCCTGGCGTAGACCATGACCTTGAAGTAGCGGCCCTTGTGGTACACCGTGATGTGGCTGGAGTCCTGGTAGTGCACGATCTTGTCGGACTCGATTCCCGGCACGCGGACCGTGTTAAACAGCCTCTCGTATTGCCACGAGCATAGCGGAACCATGCCTTGCAGCATTATCTAAAAATATAACATTCCTTTAATTATGTCACGTGGACCAGTACAATATCCCTGTCCTCCGTGACAGGTGTCGTAAGAGGCGAAACTACACGCTCCAAAGCATATTGAATGTAACAATGTAATACACAACAAGGTGAAGCGATTGAACTACATGACAAATGTAGACGCTATCACTAGACGTCGATAACAGGCTGAAAATTAGATAGCGATCGAAATGCATTTATATTCATAAGTTATGAACATACATACATACTATCACGTCTTTATCCCTAGAGGGGTGTTATAAGTTTGACGCTAATGTATGTCTGTCTGTGGCATCGTAGCGCTCGCACAGATAAACCGATTTCAATGAGGTTTTTTCAAGTGAACGCAAAATCCTTTGCGGTGGTTCTTAGCTATGTTTGATGAAAATTGGTTCAGCCGTTTAAAAGTTATTGGGGCTTGAAAGTCAGGGCTTTCTTTAGCAAATAATAGATGGCGCTACGGTATAAGTCGTATCGGTATCTAGAAGGCGTTCTTGAGACTCGGGGTTTTTTTTAATTTGCTTAGCAAATAAACTTGTTATTAAAATCTAAGTGATATTTTTGAAAAGTTACTTCTATCGATAGCTAAGTTGTTAGATATTATGACATTTCCGGTGGCGCTCAGACCTTACGGCTCTAGTCTTAAGAACATATAAAACCAAAAAATACATGTAATATTACTATGTAAAAATTACCTAAACATTTTAAATACTTACCGGTTCCAATTCCTGTCTGTCAATCAACCTCCTGAACTTCAGAGCCAGATGAATAACAACACCGGCTCTCGCAGCTTGAATCTTCGTGGGCCGAATCATAATCGCATCTATTCCGTAGAAGTTAGAGTTCACCATTAGCGGCGACCGGCCTCTCAAGTACACATACTCTTCCCACCAATCGGAGACGTAGTTGCTGGACCACCACGACTTCAGAACGAGGTACCTCTGCAGTTTGACTGCTATCGTCTCCTCGAATTCCTTAGCTAATTTTTCTACTCTTCTATAGTTTTCATCATCTAATAATGGACGTACGCTAATCAGGTACTGAAATACATTTTTAGATTAGACTACGATTTAGGGAACATGCATAAATATAGCGAAAATAATAATATACAAGCACTCAAATAGTAGATATGTTAACTCGTAGAGTTTGTAATCGTCTCATAATATAAAATATACCTTTTAATTCAACGACGGCCTTACTGGTTAAGGCGAGGGTTACAAATCTTCGAGAGGCCCTTGGCACAAAGCATGTGCAAAGTATGTGATTGACAGTTAAGTATTCTAATATAACTTATATTTCTAATTATGAACGAAAAAAAGAGCAAGACATAAGTAAACAAATGATCTGACGTCAAGAAATTTTATGAAATCGAAAGAAAAATTGCCAATTATCAAGAGATAAAATTTGTTGTTTTATATATCTTTATTGTACAAAAAATATTTTACAGACACATAAGCCATAAAAGACCAAATAATATGTACAATCGCGGACATATCCCATATAGGGATTTGATTGTGATTGCCCTGCTCGCTATCCCCTAAGGCCACCGCTGTTTTTATTCAAGTATTTGGATTAAAAGAATAAGCAAGTACCTCTTTGTAGGATATATGGTTTGCAGAAAAGGTATATAAAGTTTATTGATAGATTTTTTGTTAACTCACCCGTTTCATAGTGTCTTGAACAGAAGGCAACGGGAGCCGGGGCAAGGAGCCCTGGAAGCTGTACAGCTTGGGTTTGTTCCAGCCAGACAGCACCTTCACGATAGCTATCCATAATAACGTCTTTTTGGATATCTTGGCACCGGGCGCGCGCGACTCATACATCCATCCCTCAAATACAAATAATACGTTTAGACAATCGACATACATATACAACTTGGAAGGGACATACCCGTAATAAATCGAACCACGGGCTATACTAGATGATTATAGTATAATGAAATTTAAATAACAGCCAAAGAACAAAAATAAATTTCGGCATTTCCATACTAAAGTGCGCGGCCGCCCGGGCGATTTGTATGGGAATGTCGAATTTTTTTTGGCTTTTTGACTCTTATTTTAATTTCATTATACTTTAGTGATATAGTATAGCCCGTGGTTCAATTTATTACGGGTATGTTCCTTCCACTTTGTATATAATGCTATGACTTGATTGTTTTTGTTGTTAAATAGGTAATCCTATATTTCCCAATAGTACACAAATACGATTTATAGTTCTTCCGTAGTAACTGTAGTACAAAATCCCATCAAGATGGAGATTGCATTTTTCTTGATCAAATCTTTATATATTTTATTATAAGGCTAATATTTTATTGAAGCGGAAAACATGTTCCCACCCGTCCCGTGCAAATCGCAAAAATCAACAAAAAGAAATAACTAATTACCTTGTACATCAAAAGCAACTTGAGAAGGTATCTCATCATGAATATGACAGACAGCCACATCGTAAGAGCCGCGCAAAGGCACGCTATCACTTGCCACATTGTTGAGTTCCTGTCGCCAAATTATTGTTTTATTAAAACAGTTGTATGGAGAGTGTATAAGCTATAATATAGCTTATATTTTCGAATATACTTTTGCATTGTCCCGTTAATAGGGCAATGGTAGAATAGTTCCCACATCAAATTGAACCTTATGGCTATGACATAAAGTTCATAATCAATGAAAAACAGAATGAAAACTGATTTTAGACTTCGGCGATTTCAAAATGATGTTAATTCTTGATAGTGGTCCTAAGATGAGATAATGACTCATTCGATTCGGAATGACGTCTAGAAAAATCTCAAAAGCTATTCGGGCTAGCGAAAATTTAAAAATAAATATATAGGGACAAATCACACTGATTAAGCTAGCCCCAAAGTAAGTTTTTTTTTAACTTGTGTTATGGGATACTAACTGAACGATACTATATTTTATGATATATACATATATATAAATATCACCTTAAAGAGGAGAAAATCTTCGGTAAGGAACATTAGGTAGGTAGGTATATAGATATTTCTTTTTCCCAGAAATAGAGGAAAACTTCCGTCATAGAAGAGCGGAGCGAATTTGATATTGGTATCGTCGCAATATTTTATGAGTACCTACTTTCACTACATTAAACTACATAATATAATGCTTCAGTATGGTCACCTTAAATACGCTATTACGCAACAAGTCAAATCAGATTTTTCTTAACGTCAAAAACAAACATTTTCTATGGGATTTGTATCAAATATCGATTTATGACGTCATAATTCCTTGGAGTCAAATAGCGCTCTTAATATCCGTTTTTCTGCAATAATATATCTAAAATCATGTTCAAAGTGTATGTGATCAATGACAAGTGGCATTATTTTGTGACGTTTTATTCTATTATCAGTACCAAATAATTTATTCTTGACCCACTGTAATACCCAATTCAACAATAAAATCTTCCAAATTCTCATAGTATTTATTTATTTCAAAATTTTATATTTCGATATAAATTTCCCTGGAATTTTTTTTTTCAGTATCTTGGGCACAGAATACAGTAAGAGTAAACAGAAGCGACTCTTCTAAGGTACGCGCAATATACGTCCCCGTTCCCCGCACCCGCATCTCTCCCCCGGTTCTTGACGGCCAACGTGAGAAATCGAGGCGAAAACGGGGGAGAGGTGCGGGGACGGGGAACGGGGACGCCTGGGTGACGCATATTGCGCGTACCTTAGGAGTTTCCGGCCTGTGTCTTGGGTATACACATAACATATGACGAAATGGCAACATCTTGACACATCAAATAAACGGGCAAGTGAGAGTCGGACTCGTACATGAAGGGTTCCGTACCTACGTAAAATGTTTTAAAACGCTGAAAAAAACACGTTTCTTGTATCACGCACGACCCCCTTTAATTTTTAACTTTTTTATTTTTAGTATTTGTTGTTATAGCGGCCACAGTAATACATACTCGTAATCAGTGAAAAATTCAAGTGTCTAGCTATTACGGTTCAAGAGATAGAGCACTGTGACAGACGGTCAGACAGCGGAGTCTCAGTAATAGGGTCCCGTTTGCACCCTTTGGGTACGGAACCCTAAAAAGGGGTTGCCATTATCACTTTTGCCATGGTCAGTAGCATCCCTACTCTTAGACCAATTAATAGACTACTACTAATTTTCTTAATTCTACTAATATAATATATAAAATCCTTACCCAGGCAAAACTGCCAACGCCTTTTGTACTAATCCGAATGGTATGTTAAAGCCCCCGAAATGTGCCGCAACCAGCAGGGTCCACAGTACGTAAAGGGATTGCAAATGCCCGGGGTACACTCCATTGTGCACACTGTTCTGTACGTCAAAGTGGAAAATATATGCATTGATTTAATTACTGGCTATGAATCGAAAATGCAAATCAAATTACGAATTCTAATGTCTTACAACATAATATATTTCAAATGAATCAATGGCAGTGACCAAGCAGTGGCATGTCATATCATCATCATCATCATCATATTAGCCACAGGAAGTCCACTGCTGGACATAGGCTTCCCCCAAGGATTTCCAAAACGACCGATCGGAAGAGGACTGCATCCAGCGTTTTCCTGCAACCTCGCTCAGGTCGTCTTGACCACCTAGCAGGTGGGTGTCCTACGCATGTCATATAAGGGCAGCTGAATAGAAGGGTATTAAATAAAACCCAGCAGTGAGAATAATTTGAGTTCTTTCAGAATAGCTTAGCCAAATGAGATAGAAATGTTGGTAAGGCTGCAGGATATGTGGTTGTATGAGGCTCCACACCGGCACCATGAATAACATATGCTGAATTATTCTCAAGTCAACACAAAGTAACATTTCCAATTGAAGAGTGTTAGTTAACACTCTTTCAGATTGATGTACTCGTTATATTATGTATATAACAATAGCCTTTATGTAGACAGATTTCATTTACATTACTAAAATTTACTTAGATTATATATTCTTCATACTAGATAAACCCTAACTTTTTTTAGTTTGTGTATTACTACACTGACAACTTGCAATACTGACCCTGAACCTTGCGAGGCGCTTCCTCCAGGATCGCAGACCAGACTCCCAGACTAGGTACAGCACCTCACGGTCAAAGTTGACGTCCCATCCATCGTGAGTGATCGCAAATGAAAATGCAACCGCTGAGTGTGCTTCTGCCATTGTAGGTTATTTCCTAAAAGAAACATTTCTATAAGTATTCATTTCATTTATCATCAGAGTTCGTTATGAAAGAAGTTTGTTCATTTATGACACAGCTTACAGTAGTTGTGTCAATTATTTCATGTGAAATAGGTTTTCAAAATAATTTATCTACTTGACTTGAACTGGTCTCTTCTATTTTTACCCGACTGCGGCAAAGCCCATAAGGAGGGTTATGTGTTTGACCTGTATGTTTGTCCCTCGTAACTACTAAACGGCTGAACCAAATTAAATAAATTATATATTATTTTATTATTATATTCGTCTTTATCACTAGAGTGTCATAGGCTATATTAAAATTATTCCGTAGTCGGGTTTTAGTTTTTAAAACTATGTATATCTTGTCAAGGAGTTCATAAATGTGACAGAAACATCTTTCTCAGGCAGCCTATCACCATATGAACCTCTGGTTTGCTTAAAGTGTTGTGCAGTTTGGATCCCATAAATAATGATTAGCAACAATCAGATTACAATCACAATTTGGAGACTTTGAGAGCAGTAAGTTTGGATCCCTGTTTAATCGGTCCTGTGTTTAAACTGGCCAGTATGCTTAAACTTTAGTTAACGTTAGTATGTATACTAACGCTACTTAATCGCACACAATCGATTTGTGGTCTGGCACTTCTATGGCTCTTGGTCCACAACACAGACCATAGATAGATCTGTAGTGCAATACAACTATAAGTGAATGACCTGTTCTGATTTGCCATTATGTCCATGTCTAGCTTTATTTAAAAATTATTATGAATTAAAAACTTATACACACACAATGGTCAGTAAATGTATTCAATAACATTCTTGGAATACTGTAATTATTTTATAGGTTCCTTGCTACTATAGATCATGATTCATGACTGAGAAAAAGTGTTACAAATTTTTATAGTAGCAAGGAACCTATAAAATAATCTTGACCTGAACGGGTATCAAACCCGGAACCTCTGGTAAGATAGCTTGGCATGATGACCACTAGGCCACAGAGATCAATTAAACCTGACCTTCATCAATGAGAGCTGTATTAAAATTTTAAATTGTTTTTACATTTGTAGGTTTGTGAGCTAATTTCTTCCAAACCACTGAATCACTTTCATAAGTAAAGTCATAGCCCCAAATAAAAACTTAGTGTCATAATTCTTACTTCAGCAGCATACATGATGACAGGTTCGATCCCCAGTCAGGTCAAAATGGAAAATGATCCTTTTCAGATCGACCCTGGGTCTAGGATGTTTATCTATATATGTATTTGTTATAAAATATAAAGGGAAATTTCAATATCGACGCTCGAACTTTGAAAGCATATACCGGCCGTTGGTAAAACAATAGCTTTTATAAATATAAATATATATTTAGTCGTGACATTTCACCATGGAAAGCTGCATGCATAAACACATAAAAATTGTAAAATTATCAAAATTAGTACTCTGTTCACCCAGCACTTTCTGTATGTTGCGTCCAATTTATGCTGGCCTGTGAGATATTGAGACTCAACACAACAGCTTGACTACTTCTTACTATGGGTCTATGTTAAATCTCTGGCCTATGCAGATAAACCACAGACAATTGCCGCCCTGAAGGCCAAAAAAAGCTCCCGTTCTTCATAAAATTGAGTCCCATTTATGCAGAGATGTCATCCAAAATTGGTCCACCAAATTACTCCACCTACAGCAAAATACGACTGCCATTTGGATGTAATTATTCCATACATAATGTCAATCGCCTTTAAAATAAAATGAAAATTGTGACAATATCACTTAAACATGTTGTTTTATTACATTTCAATGTTCGAGCGCTCTTAATGAAAAACCCTTAAGTATTGTTGAGTTGGTATCCCATATTACAAGTATCGAACTTACTTTGGGGCTATCTCAATCTGTGTGATTGGTCCATTTATATTTAATAATTATTATTTATTAATATGTAATGGTTTGCATTCGCAATAGCTATCATTAATAAACAAGTTAAAATTAGTAAATTATGCTCCAAATAATATATAATATTTCTAAACTAATATACATAGGTACTACACGAATCATAGAACTTAGAATTTCCATTGAAGATATGGCACCAACTACTAGTAACTAATACTAGATTATGATCATGTCAGCCATAGGAAGTCCATTGCTGGACATGGACCTTCTCCTTAGGATTAGATACTAGTAAACAGCTTGTAAAAATAATCAACCATGAAAAAGAGTTTAATCTACACTACATAAATAATTTATGCACAAAAGATTTCCTGGAAGTATGAAGATTATGTAAGAATTATTAAGTGTTAGTATGATGATAGGTATCATATCACCATTCTGCTTTTATTTTATAATTTTATATTGAGCTACATACACACTTATGTTTATTTTATTAGCTTGTCTAACACAGCATGAAGGTCAGAAATAACATTAGTGTATTGATTACAACACTAAATTATTATGTAATAAAATATAATTCAATAAATTACTTATTTGTACATTATAGAAGGAAACTACGACAGAGAAATCGTATTGCACACCAACACATTCGCACTAAATAGGATATAAATACGCGGTCGCAGAGCGCACGCACACACGCAATGCTGGTGTCAAAGTCTAATCCGATCCACGGCACATTTCCTACATACCTACAAATTATTATGTCGTAGCATCCATACACAAAATACACAAAACTACTACACCTAACATGTGTTTCCAGTGAACAATGGTTAAACTTTGACACAAGCAATTACGAGCACATAACTTATTTCACGATATAAATATGTCACATGCTAACACGTAGGTAAACACGATTCCGAATATTAAATCAACATTTTACTATTTCTAAAGAAAAGCAAGCAGGCTAAAGCAAATGTAGTGGTTCATTCATATTATTACCTTTCCTTCTCAGACGAAATTGAGGAAAAGCACCATACAGTAAGTTTTATTTTGCAGTTACGCTGCTCAGGTACTGGTTGTGCTTGGTACTTTGAGTACCTTTTTATTTACTATTTACACAGATAACATTGTGGTTAAATGAAAGTTATTAACACTTTATGTAATTGCCAATAATATACTTATTGTATCATAAAATAAATAAATTCTGCACAAAATTATTAAATACAGCTACGTTACGTGCATGCAACACGAAAGCGAGAGCAACAAAAAAAAATATCGATATATGGGCACATTATGTATTCATTCGATATTTTATCGAATACCTGAATCGATAACGTAGGTATAGTCTGTTTAAAAATTCCGTACACAGTGCACTGACATTTGGTTTGGAGGGTTGCCTGTTTTTTACATTCAATAAATAGGCATGTGTCCGGGACCGGTTATTACTATTTATTACCGAAATATTTGTCGTATTTTCTTATCGTATCATGAAATAGTGTTTTAATTATGATCTTTGACTTTTTTTGATGAAATTCATTCTTCAAAATGTGACTGATGAACAGAATAAAACCCAATCACTATATACATATATGAGCATAGCTGGATAAATTAATTAATTTCCTTTTTTTACTTGGCGATGAAACGTATCCGTCATGTTGATGTGACGAAAAAGATAGTTGAGGTTGCTGCCGAACGCACCTCGCGATTATCAAGAGTAAATAAAAACCTAACGAAAAGAAAACGTAACAAAAAAAAAACTTAACAACAAACAAATCAAAGAAAAACAAAATCGTAGCCAACACATCGGAAACTCCGGAACTTCCGGAACGACATATAACCAGGGGGGTTACTCCATTAAATAATACGATAGTCGCACGATATTGAAGTCCTATTTATATGTTAAACGAAATAAAACTTTATCATTATGTATTAACACGCTCAATGTTGCTTGACTCTGAAACGCGGACAGGCAGTATCGTACGTCTTGCGTACCGCTTTTGGAGTAACCCATCATCTTCTTCGTCTAAGCGCATTCCTTGTTGCATACTCAGCTGTGCTGCTTCGGAGCCCGGGGTGCGCTTTCCCGCTTTTTCTTCTCCAAATATAATATGCATTTCAATGGTCACCCAAGAATGCCATAGACCTTGTAAAATGGAGAAGAAATAACCGGAACACTTTCAATGATTTGGCTATAGTTTTACAACCGGCCGCCCAGCCGCCTGCTTGACGTCAACTCTCTTTGGGAATCTATTTGTGCGAAAAGTTTTACAACCGGCCGCCACCTGACGTTAACCCTCCTTGGGAATGCAATGGTAGCATGAGATGTTTGTGCTTAGTCCTTTAGTCACCTCTTACGACATCCACAATAAGAGATGGAGTGGTCCTATTCTAACCAGGAACCACACGGGTTTGGAGTAACCCTACAGATCTCAAACAAGCCGCAGTATAAACGAAACTTGTACTTTTTGTTCTTGATGCCACCGTTTCTGATAACAATTGTGCGAAAGAGGTTGCACGCATGCCCGCCACTATCGCGTACAATGATAGAGCTATAACAATCATATGTTATGCAATTTGTCACGTACGCAGTTTTATAATTTCCGAAGCCAACGACGCTATGCGCGATTGATATTAATTTTTTCTTGGTGGTTTGATTTTGGGTTAAGAAATAAATACTCTTAGTTAGCAGAAGTATGCCAGTTACAGGTTTACTGTCTATACAATTAACTAAGTGTGTCTCTGTTAAAATAATTTTAGCTAAGTTATTTAATAATAATCACAACTATTACTTTCAACAAGTTCTTAGTCTAATTTACAATCCAAGTTATATCCAGAAATAAGATGGATTTCTGTGACACAATACAATATATGACATGTCAGTATTAGACCAACCATCCCAAAGAAATATACTAAAGAATAAAAAAACTGGTTTTATTTATTACACTAATAAACACATATACCTATATTCCTTTAAGTATACAATCGATCACATAAATAAAAATAAAAACCATATGTACTTTACTCGTAAAAACATTAACCTCTTTCGGTAGTCGGTAAGAATATCTTAACGATTCATCCGAAAATCGTAATCGCACATTACTTACTAAAAGTTTTAACATGGTAACATTATTCATAAGTAAATTGTCAAAGCACTGTATCGAATTTCTAAACAGACTATAGCACATAATAAATAATACTAACGTACAGAAGTCTCACTCAGCAAAGAAATTCAAAGAAATATCTACTCAATGTGGCTGCGGTATGGTTTAATTTAGCTCACGTCAGAACTCAACACACTTTTCGTATAAATACCTAGACATCCAGTGCAAGCCAATTTCATTCTTATAACTCTGGACAAACGATTAGTATAACTGAATTTACCACCCGGAGGGACCGCCTGCGCGCATAGTAATAATGAAATGAAGGTACATTTTCGATACCTAAACGAGGAGTGACACAGGCCTGACTATAGTAATGTAATGTACGGTCTGTGGTACGGTACGGTGTACCTCCAATCCAATATAATATCTCTGGTACCTATCAGAATATTCACTGCACGAATCGATAGCTCCAAATCCCTTATCTCAGCTCCAATGCTACAGATGAGACATCCCATCAAATAATTTATAATACAATCTAGAATAACTACGAGTAATAATCTCAAATAAATAAATATATACGGACAAATCACACTGATTAAGCTAGCCCCAAAGTAAGTTTTTTTAAACTTGTGTTATGGGATACTAACTCAACGACACTATATTTTATGATAAATACATATATAGATAAAAAAACAACATTGACAATTAGCCACGCACATAAAGCTCATATTTTCATACAATGCTTGTTTAAATACCTAACGTTCCCAAAAAATGTACCTAAAGTTCTATGCGTCCCTTTCCCGCAAACTGTCAGTGCAATAAAGTAGAAGGGGAGAGCTAAAACTTTAGGTATATTTTTTGAGAACGGCTTTGCCACTTCGTAAGCATTCTAGATGAGCCTTCTAAATTCTCATATCGCGTTAACCATTCTTAAATATTGCCTTTTTGTTCCAAAATTTACATATATATTAAGAGCTTGCCCAATCTGGAAACACTTAGTTCTATTGGAAAACCTAGATGCCACACTCAAAAACGCGTTAGAAAAAATTCTAAATTTAAACCTCGATGGCCGCGCCTGGATTCAAGCCTCTTTACCTATTCGATCTGGTGGCATCGGTATTAGAAAAATTTCTAGCATTGCTCTTCCGGCTTTCCTTTCGTCCGTTCATAGTGTATCACTTTTGTGTGCAAAAATACTTAAAATGCCTTCAGCTGACATACACTGTGCAACGGACGCAATCGATGCCTGGAGGACTCTCTGACCCAATGAAAACATCCCAGAGGCATCAAACCGTCAAAAACTCTGGGATGTCCCACTGGTACAGAGAGATTATAAGTATCTGGTTCAAAATTCTGTCAGTGATCTCGATCGCGCGAGGCTTCTTGCCGTCTCAAAACATGAATCTGGTCAATGGTTACATGCACTCCCCTCCGCCAACCTTGGAACACTTTTCGACAATGGCAGCTTCCGAATTGTAGTTGGGCTTAGACCTTTGTTCATGTGGTAGCGTCTCGACAAGAAGGAACTTCACGGACTGCACTGCCAAAGCAGTGCCGGCAGATTTTCACGCCACGGCTCCATTAACAATATCGTTAAAAGGGCGCTTGCCACCATCGACATCCCTAATGTGTTAGAACCTGTAGGGATAACTCGCGATGATAGCAAGCGTCCAGATGGATTAACCATCATCCTCATCTCTTGGGAGCGAGGGAGGGCACTGTGTGGGACGCGACATGCGTCGACACGGTTGCCCCTTCTCGCCTCGGAGCCACAGTGTTAAGGGCTGGAGCCGCGGCAGCGGCCGCAGAAGACGCCAAGCGGCGCAAATATTCATCCTTATCTAATGAATATATTTTTGTTCCGCTTGGCGTCGAAACTTTTGGTCCGTGGGGTCCAAGCACAAAACAATTTATTAAAAAAATTACTCCTCGGCTCGTCGACGCCGCTGGTGACAAGAGGGCTGGCTTATATCTCGAGCAGAGAATTGCAGTAGCCATTCAGCGTGGGAATGCAGCCAGTGTTCTTGGCACCATGCCACATGATCAACATTTAGATTTTTAAACATAGATTTATTTTTTAATTTAGGTTGTAATTTAGTTTTTAAATTTAGATTTTAGTTTAGTTTTAGTTACATGAATTGTTAAATTTTAAAATCATAAAAAAAGTACAATAAACGGAAAATATATTAATAAAATTCTAGATTGTATATAATTTTTTTGCATCTCATAGACATCCCTTCGTGCAGTTAGCCAACATGAAGAAAAAGAATGTCAATGTCAATGTTGTCAATCCAATCATCGGTAGATTAGAATAGAAAAATCAAAAACAAAAAAGGGCTTAAAGAAACAAAAAAAGATGGTTGATACTATTTAACTATGTAATTAAATTATGTACATACTTATACTACATCATTGTAAAATTACTATTTACCTATGTCTGTCAGTATTATAAGTAAGGTGACCAGTTATCGAAATGTGTTTGTATGGCGGAATATAAATGCATCTCTGTTGGCACATTAAAGTAGTCATAAGATTGTATTAAAATTCATTAAATAAGATGATATCTCGTCCTGCGTTTAGGGCAAGAGACAAGTATTTTGTTATATTTGTTACAATATTATTCTTTGTTAGTTTAATATATTTGTATCTACATTATTTACAAGAGGAAAGAAGTGTTCAATTATCGGGAGAGAGGTGTTTGTCTGAATTAACTTCAGTGAAATATCAACTGAATGGTAAATATGAACTGAATAAATAATATGGCGTATTACGTATGTAATGTAACATAAAACGGTAGTCTCCCAGAAGAAAATAAATTATTTTGTACTGTTTGGAGACATTTTACGATTAAAAATAATTTTCACTTGTCATTGATCATGTGTTCAGAAATAACAGGGAACTCAATAGTAATTGTAACTTTCAGTAAATTCGTATATGTATAGATATTAGGTCCTTACATATGAAATTGCCGTTCAGTATCAAAAAAGTGAAACAAGTTTTTCTTTATGAAATTATTATTTAATCAATCGAAGTATGCGCCGTTGTTATCGATACACTTCCGCCATTTTATAGGCAGATCATTGATATCTTTGGAAAAAAATTCCTGGGAGCGAGAGTCTATGAACTGTTTGAAGGCGGTTTTGACTGCCTCATCAGATTTGAAATTTTTTCCTTGTAAAAAGTTATCCAAATTTTGAAAAAAGTGGTAATCGGTTGGGGCAAGATCTGGAGAGTATGGTGGGTGACACAGAGGTTCCAGTCGCAGCTTGATCGTTTGATGTGCAGTGTGTGGTCTAGCGTTATCCTGAAGGAGCAGTGGGCTAGAGCAATTCATCAGTCTCGGTTGTTTAATGGCGAGCTTTTCCATAATTGTTTGCAATTGTTGGCAATACAAGTCTGCAGTAATCGTCTGGCCTGATCTCAAGAAGCTGTAGTGGATAACACCAGCACTGGTCCACCAAACACTAACCAGAATCTTCTTTTTGGTCAGTTTTCGCTAAGGGGAAGGTTTTGCCGGTTCTCCAGGGTCAAGCCATTGTGATGATCACTTCCGATTGTCGTACAGGATCCACTTCTCATCACAAGTCACGATACGGTTCAAAATCCCCTCATTATTGCGGCGATTAAGCAAAGAAACGCAGCAAGCAATGCGTGTTTGTTGGTTTGCTTCAGTCAATTCGAGCGGTACCCACTTTTCGAGTTTTTTAATTTTTCCGATTTGGCGCAAGTGGATAAGTATCGTTTTGTCACTTACGCCGAAGGCTGCTGCTAATTCAGAAGTGGTTTGAGATGGATCCGCTTCCACTATCGCCTTCAATTCTTCGTTATTCACTTGAGTATCAGGTCGTCCACGAGGCTCATTGTGTAAATCGAAATTTCCAGAACGGAAACGTTGAAACCAAAAACGCACCGTTCGTTCGTTAGCGGTGCCTGGTCCAGACACGTCGTTAATTCTTCGAGTCGTTTCTGCAGCACTGGTGCCACGGTGGAACTCGTATTCGTAAATACCGCGAATTTTCAATTTGTCCATAGTTGTTGTTATAGCAATGTTGAAACTCAAACAAATGATGTTAAAACAAATGAAATACGAATTTTAAAACAATATTTTTCGGGATATTATTAATTGCACATCTAATAAATAATCACCCATCAATTTAATCTCATCATTTATATACTTTTTTACATCACATAAATCAACAATCTTATCATAAGTACTGATTGCACAGCAAATAAATACTGACTGCACATCAAATTTATTAGGTTAGGGCAAACCTATAGGTAAGGTTATGTTAGAACTGCGACCAACACACGCACGAGCCGAGCGAGCGAAGCGAGCGTGCCGCGGCAGCGGCCGGCGAGTGCTAGGAAAGTTCTATCCATTTTACTGCGCCACAAATATAAATTGCAGTTTGTTTAGTAATATTTTCAGTTGAGTATTTTGCTGTGCAATCAGTAATTTTGATTTGCGTTTAAATACTACCCATATTTTTCTGGCTTTATTTCGAAATAAATTTGAATTTGGAATTCCTAATGAAACGCAAGATATTTGATTTTATAGTTGCCAGTATTGAAAATCGGCAATTTCATATGTAAGGACCTAATATCTATACCGGCAATCTGTATAATCCGGTATTGTATACAGTACCTAGGTAATGTATAGAATAGGTACCTAAAACGTGTAGGTAATGTATCAAATATTATTTTGCCTAGGTATTCTATACAACACCGAATGCGCAGGTGGTAATGCATGTCAAAGACGAGAAAAAGGAAGGCGATGTGCAGTGTGTGGGCAGGCAGGCTTGCATTTCTTGTTAAATTCTGGAATTTCATACATTTCCTAGGAAATGTGTAAATTTTCTAAATAGCAATTGGAAATGTATTTAAATTCGCCCAGCTTTCGTCACTTAATTAACGCTCGCTTGCTTCACTCACTCTCTCCTGTGATGGTCACTGCACAACCATAACCTAACCTATCTTTGGTGACTAATTGGGGATAGATAAAATAATAGATTACCGTTGCAATGTGTTCATTTGTCACACATGTCATTTATAAATTGGCAAAGTTGATTGTAAAACCCTTTCACCGCGAATGTCGGATTAATCCGACAAACATTTTCGTGCCCATTTTGCGAGCGTCGGATTTATCCGACCAAAACTATGGATATTCACAATTCCTCGCGCTGGGAGCACGACAACTGATATAAAGTCTTGTGGTGAAAGAGTTAAGTAATAGAACATGTTTTATTTGCCCGAAATTTTATAGGTAGGCCATTTAACATTGATAAATAAAGACCAAGATCTATTTATTTTACACATTGTCGGTGGAACAGCAGGTACTCTATACAATCCCTAGGAATTGTATTCATTACCTAAGGCACAGAGTAATAATATACTACCTAAGGTAAAGTACGGAATGGACAATAATATTTATATTTATTGCTATTTCATACATTGCCTGGACGCCCCAGGTATTCTATACATTGCCTAGGTGTATAGAATACCTTAAGACATTGCTAGACACTAAGCCAGGCACAATAGAAATAACAATTGATTTACGTCCATAGACATAGTGTGTCCTACAATGTGTTAATCTGCTAGTCAAATCAGACACTTTTTTCTTAATGTCAAAACAAACATTTTCTATAGGTTGTATGAAAAACAAAACCGTGACGTCATAGCTATTTGGAGACAAATAGCGCCACAGAATAACTACTAGTACTCCGTACAGAAGTCTCACTCAGCAAAGAAATTCAAAGAAATATCTACTCAATGTGGTTAGCGATATGATTTAATTTAGCTCACATCAGAACAGCACCTTTTGTTTAGATACCTAGACATCCATTGCAGGCCAATTTCATTCTTATTACTCTGGACAAACGATTCGTATTACTGAATTTACCACTTGAAGGGGCCGCCTTGCTCTTAGTAATAATGTAGGTAAATTTTCGATACCTAAATTGGGAGTGACACAGGCTTGATAGAATATCAGTTTTTCTGCATTAATGAATCTAAAATCGTTTTTCTGCATTAATAAATCTAAAATCATTTGAATATAAATATGATCAATGACAAGTGACACTATTTTGTGATGTTTGATTCTCATAACAGTTCCAAATAATTTAGTTTTGACCCAGTCATCTACCCAATTATACAGTTTTCCGGTAACATATGCAAAAGCTACCAAATAATAAAAAATACACCACTGATATATTTTTTTATTAGCTATAAGGATATGTGCCATTGTTGGGCAAAAGCATCCCCTCTTCAATCTTTTGCTGTATATAGGTGTAATTTTCCCTTCTTTTTCAAATTGAGAAAGGACCTCTCTCTTTCTTGGTCATCTTCCTTCGACTGCACCACTGATATATAGAAGAATAAAATTATACAATAATATATTAATCTTCATTTCAGTTGTAACAGAATATAAGGACCGGATTGACAAACTACTTACAGAGACACAGAAAGCTCACGAGTCCGATAAGGAACGATTCAAAGAGATCATGGAGAGTTGTGTGGCCATGAAACAACAGGCTTCCATATGTCAGGTATTTTACAATTTTATTTGTCCTTATTTTATATTATATGAATTTCCTTTCAGGTTTCTATGTCAATAAATGTAAAAGCCGTTTGGTTCCCGGCAGAGTAGAATAGGACCACTCAAAGTCTTCTTATGGATGTCGTAAAAGGCGACTTGCTAAACAAAGCTTATAAACATCAATGAGACCTCTCGAATCCGTCTGGCCAGCATGGAAAGTGTATGCCAAATCCTCTGACTGCTCTAGCTCAGTGGCGTGGCGGATTATCCTAAAGGCAGTCTAGACACGTGCCTAGGGGCGCAATGTGGTATGTTCATAATACAATGCGGGTATGATTGTATCGTCAGTCTTGCAATAAACACGTTAACCTACGCACGTCTATTATTTACTAGTGGCGACGAGGAGTTAAGATACGAATCATACGCGGAAAAAGTGAAAACTGGTACAAGTGAAAATGGGAGTAGGGAAAATACAGGAATTTGACGTTAAAACGGGGAACTGGATTAGTTACAGTGAAAGACTGGACATGTATTTTCTCGCAAATGACGTGAAGGACAGTGCAAAGTTACCTACATTAATAGCGGTGATGGGCGAAGAAGCATATCTTCTGTTGTCGACGTTATCAAGCCCTAAGAAACCATCGACGTTGACCTATGATGAAGCTGTATCTCTTATGAAAGACCATTTGCAGCCAAAACCATCAATCTTAGCAGAGCGTTATAAATTTCGACAACGACGGCAGGTAGAGGCAGAATCAATCGCCGATTACGTAGCCGAACTAAAAAAACTCGCTAAAGATTGCGATTTTAAGGCATCATTGGAAGAGAATTTGCGGGATCAATTGGTTTGTGGTATAATCAGTGAAACGACGCGACAACGGTTGTTCGCAGAGGATGATAGTATCACATATCGCAAAGCATTCAAATTAGCTACGTCATTAGAAGCGGCCGAAAAAAATGCTTGCGCTGTGGATCGCGATACTAAGCCTTCGGTTCAAGTCAATAAGGTTCAAAGTGTATACCAATGTATGGCGTGCGGTACAAACGGACATCGAACGGAAACCTGCAGGTACAAAAACTTTGAGTGTAGCAGTTGCAGGAAGGTGGGACATTTAAGGAGAATGTGTCCAGATAAAAATGCAAGACTCGATTTGGCGGGAATGGCCAATCAGCCTCGCGGTGATGGCGGGAGCTATGACGGCGGCAGAGGGGGACGCGGGGGTCCACGAGCCGGGGCAGGTAGCGGAGGCCGTGGAGCAAGCACACGCGGGCGTTGGCGTGGACGCTCGGGAGCGGGGCGAAGTGGGGGCCGGAGTGCCGGCAACTACTGGGTGCACGGAGAAGGTGCGGCGCCTCCGGACTTTGTACCGGACCAACAGCTGACCGGCGGCGAGTGCGACGCGTCTTTGCCGCGGTATGAAGATGACGGGAGCGATGACTTGGATGAACCTATGTATCAAATGTCCTTAACTAAATACAAACCGGTATGTATTAGTCTATTGATACAAAATAAGTTATTAAATATGGAAATAGACACCGGTTCGGCCTTGTCATGTATAAACGGAAACACTTACCGGAAGTTGTATAGTAACTTACCTTTAAAGTCATGTAGTTTGAGATTGAAATTTTATGATGGTTCCGTTATACAACCGCTAGGATATATCGAGGTTCAGATTAGGTATAATCAAATTGTAAAAAAATTAGATCTTTACGTTATAGATAACGGGACCACGACTTTATTGGGACGGCAGTGGCTTTTCGAATTAGGTATTTCAGTACCTAAAGTAAGTTTATATAATGTTAATGCTAAGCCAGGGGAGAACGAAACTAAACAATTGGATGTTATTATTTCCAGGCATGAGTCATTGTTTGATGGCACACTGGGCCGGTACGTGGGCCCTCCGGTGCGGCTTCATGTGCGGGCGGACGCGGCGCCCGTGTTTTGCCGCGCCCGGCCTGTACCGTACGCGCTTCGCGCACGCGTCGACGCGGAGTTGGATGCTATGCTGCGCGCCGGCGTCATCGAGCCGGTGGAGCGCTCCGACTGGGCCACTCCTCTGGTAATCGCAAGTAAGGCGGATGGCGGACTCCGCATCTGCGCCGACTATAAGGTTACTCTAAATCGTGTTTTGTTGGTCGATAGGTACCCGGTTCCTAAGGTAGATGACCTATTTAGTACCTTGAGTGGAAACGAATATTTTACAAAGCTAGATCTTTCACAAGCGTATAACCAACTGGTACTCGACGATTATTCTAGAGCTTATACAGTGATAAATACAAACAGAGGCCTCTTTACTTATAACCGGTTAGTTTACGGGCTGTCGGCGAGCCCGGGAATATTTCAAAAATTCATGGAAAGCTTGTTTAAAGATGTTCCGGTGGTATTTTTTTATGATGATATCTTAATAAAAAGTAAAGATATAAATAGTCACTTAGAGATTTTAGAACGAGTATTACAGATCTTACAACAAAATGGTTTAAAAATTAAAAAAAGCAAATGTAAATTTCTCTCCAGACAAGTAGAATATCTAGGTTTTATAGTGGATAAAAGTGGAATACGAGCAAATCCGGATAAAATTAAACCAATAGACAGCATGCCACCACCGCAGAACGCATCTGAATTAAAATCATTTTTGGGAATGGTAAACTTTTACGGGAAATTTGTAAAGAATTTAAGTACTTATTTAGTATCATTATATACACTACTAAAGAAAGGCAAGCATACTTTTGGGGTAAAGAACAAAACGAGTCCTTTATACGGGTTAAACAATTGTTGTGTGGTACGGGGGTGTTAGTACACTACGACTTATCGCGACCTACCGTGGTAACGTGCGACGCGAGCGCGCGCGGCCTGGGCGCCGTGCTCGCGCAGCGCGCTTCCGACGGCTCCGAGCGCGCGGTCTGTTACGCTTCGCGCGCGCTTACGCCGGCTGAGACTAACTATAGCCAAATACATAAGGAAGCCTTAGCCATTATATACGCAATGGATAAATTCCATCAGTATTTGTATGGTAGGAAATTCACACTCCGAACTGATCACAAACCTTTAGTCAGTATTTTTGGCCCGAATGCTGGAATACCGGCGACGGCGGCTAGTCGCCTTCAGAGATGGGCAATTAAACTTTCCGCATATGATTTTAACATTGAATACGTAAGTACGGAAAAAAATACGGCTGATGCTCTTTCGCGACTAATCAAAACTCACAAAGAGACAACAAAAGTAGAAGACGAACTTGAGCTTCCTGAACAGACTTACTTACATTTTGCTACAGAGGCACTTTTATTAGATTATAAAACTTTAAAGAAAGAAACTGGATCAGATCCAATATTAAGTAGGGTAATTAGTTACATTAAGGATGGGTGGCCACCTGAGGTCGACATAAAAGATCTAAAGCCTTACTTAAATAGAAAAAAAGAAATTTATATCGAGCTAGGTTGTATTATGTGGGGACATCGAGTAGTCATACCAGCGTCCTGTAGGGCTAAGGTAATAAAAGAACTACATGAGTCACACATGGGTATAGTAAAAACCAAAGCGTTGGCCCGTAGTTACGCATGGTGGCCTGGAGTGGACGAGGCTGTAGAAACTGCTTGCCGCGCGTGTGAGGTGTGCGCGGCGGTAGCAGACGCGCCGCCCGCCCACACTCCGAGCCCGTGGCCGTGGCCCGATCGAGCATGGTCGCGACTGCACCTTGATTTTTTGGGACCGATTGTGGGTACTACTGGGTGGCGCAAAAGTAAAGACCCTATTTGGTTCAGCTATAACATTTTTTCTAAATTAGAAAACTAGATTTAGGTTTTTTTAAATGTATATTTGTGCCATTAAATTTCGTACCATTAGGATTTAAAGATGATGTCTTTTAAATGGTGACCTCCAGAGTTGATACACATTTGAGCCCTATTTATGACATTTTGCATAACTTGCCGTAACACTTCCTGCGATATGTTCGTTATTTCTTGACGAATGTTTTCTTTTAGAGCTGCGAGAGTCTGTGGCTTGTTCACATACACCCGAGATTTCAAAAAACCCCAAAGAAAGAAGTCTGGACTGGTCAGATCGGGTGATCTTGCAGGCCAAGGCAAATCGCCAAAACGAGAGATACCTCGGCCTGGAAAAGCGTCCCTCACTAAGTCCATAGTGTCGCGCGCTGTGTGTGCCGTAGCGCCGTCTTGTTGAAACCAGATGTGCTCCAGCCCCAATTCGTCCAAACTGGGTATCAAAAACTCTCGTAACATGGTTCTGTAGCGTTCTCCAGTGACAGTTATCGCATTGCCTCCAGCGTCTTCGAAAAAATAGGGTCCGATCACTCTGTCAACACAGATGCCACACCATACAGTAACTTTTAGTGGGTGTAGAGGTGTTTCTTGAATAATGCGCGGATTATCAGTGCCCCAGAACCGAGTATTCTGCTTATTGACATGCCCTGAGAGATGGAAATGCGCTTCGTCACTCATAACCAATTTTGAAGGAAAATCATCCTCTTCAAGGTTGAGGTTTATGACGCGCTGGCAGTAATCTAGACGAGCTCGGTGGTCAGCAGGCAGCAGCTGATGAGTCATTTGAGTTTTATACGGGAACATCTTTAAGTCTTTCACCAAAATACGCTGCAGGGTCCGTCTGGAAATGCCCAATTGCGTGGCACGTCGCCTCGTTGATGTTTCTGGACACTCTTCCACATCTTCGCGCACAGCATCGATATTTTCAGCTGAACGGCCTGTTCTTGGTCTCCCAGACTTAGGTCTATCCAATGTTGAGCCAGTTGCTTCAAGGCGTGTGGCAAAGCGTCGAATTGTGCGACCAATCGGTACCGGACGGTGGTGAAATCGTCGACGAAATTCACGTTGTGTTCTTATCACTGATGAATTATTCCGTAAGAACATTGACACAATTATTCCACGTTCTTGGGGAGTAAAACGGTCCATGTTTATTTTCAGTGTATTTTACATTTGTTCACTACACAATTTTCAACAACAGAATGACAGAAAATGTCATATAAAAAAAATAAAAGTAATTTCTTTAGTGCCAGTACTTTTGCGCCACCCAGTACTTACTTGGTGGTAGTAGACGCATGTTCAAAATGGATCGAAGCTATAAAGATGAAGAGTACTACGGCTAGCTCTGTGATTGCGGTACTACGTGACATGTGGGCGAGATTTGGGTTGCCAAAACAAGTGGTCAGTGATAACGGACCACCCTTTTCTAGTTCAGAATTTGACACATTTTTAACCAATAATGGAATTGATCACCTGTTTTCGGCGCCCTATCACCCAGCCTCCAATGGGGCGGCAGAAAATGCTGTTAAAATTTGTAAACGAACTATTAAAAAGGCATTAAAACAGAAGGTAGACATTGATACTGCTCTTAATAGGTTTTTATTAGCTTATAGAAATACTGAACACGATACAACAGGAGAAAGTCCAGCAAAAATACTTCTCGGTAGAAGTTTACGCATGCGCCTAGATAAATTAAAACCAAATCGTGAGGAAAGAGTAAGAGAACGTCGGAGGAGTAGTAACAGCGGTGGCGAGAGGAGAGCGCCGAGACAACGCCAGCTCGAGCCGGGCGAGGACGTCTGGTGCCGCGACTACCGCGCGCAGGACAGGTGGGTACCGGGTATAATTTCGGAGAAAATAGGAAATACTGATTACAAAGTGAAATGCGATAAAGGAACCGAGGTACACAGACATATCGACCAATTAAAGCGTAGAGTATCTTATAGTCCTACAGGTATAAACGCACCACCAAATCCAGTAGTACGACGAACTTCTCGTAGTTCTTTGGTGGTGCCGGTGAGCGGGGAGAGTGAGCCAGAGGAACGACCTCAGCCGGGGAAAGCGATGACGCTGGCGTCGCCCTCAACCGCGATGTCACCGCAACGACAGAGTACAGACACTCAGCCCAGTGTGCCAGATAACAGGTCTCATGCTACGTCTGCGGATGTGCCGGGGGAGGAAAAAAGGGCCCGAAAACCCCCAACTCGTTTTGGAATAGACGAGTATTTTTGATACACACTTATTAGCATTAAAATTTATGTAATTATTATTAGTTTTGGAGTCTATCGAGAACAGACAGACGGACGCTGAGTGGGACTTTACCTGATACAACGTATAATATGATTGTTTATTGCCTATACATAATTGTTGTTTGTATGCATATACAGTTAATACTTTATACTACTCGAAGATCATTTCGTGTTGTTAGTTATGTAAGTAGTTAATGCTTAGTCATAAAGTACAGCTAGAAAGTAATCCTGAGTTTTTTATGATACGGTTTATCTTAGACTTCTAAATAATATAAGCATTGTTCAAAAAGGTGGTCCAGATAATTTGTAGCTGCACTTATGTTATCTATCACATATTTTGATGAGTTAGATTGTAATTAGTTGTTAATTAAGGGTGGAGGTATTGGTATGTTCATAATACAATGCGGGTATGATTGTATCGTCAGTCTTGCAATAAACACGTTAACCTACGCACGTCTATTATTTACTCTTCTTCCCCGGAATTTTGACGCCCCGGGCGGCAAGAAGGTCAGATATTTTGATGAGTTAGATTGTAATTAGTTGTTAATTAAGGGTGGAGGTATTGGTATGTTCATAATACAATGCGGGTATGATTGTATCGTCAGTCTTGCAATAAACACGTTAACCTACGCACGTCTATTATTTACTCTTCTTCCCCGGAATTTTGACGCCCCGGGCGGCAAGAAGGTCAGAGGTAATTTTTTTTGGTAAATAATGGTTCACAATGGGGCGGTTGGTTTTAAAGGCGGCAAATTAAAGACTACTATTTGCCCCCCCCTCCGTCGCCAGAAATGGCAAAATGGCAAAATTAATTAGCCTTCGGGCGGTTGTAGTACAGAGAGGGTCATGCTCCTGCAGTGGACACGAAAAAGATCTGATAATGATGAATGTAATAAATAAATTATTGTTTAATTTATTGCAAAAGTGTCGTGTATCTTAATGTCGGCAAACCTATGGTTTTGTCAACCAAAAATATGTTTGAGGATAGTCCTTATTCTTAATATTTTTAATCAAAAATATTCACGTCATCATAGATAATTCATACATGTTGTCCAAGTAGACTTTGCTTTTTCAATCCGTGTGTGTAAGTGACTGAACACTGGTTTTAGATTTTTAAGCTGCCTAAAGGCATCTGACATAGCTTGACGACTGCCATACAATGATGACAACCGGGACCAACGGCTAAACGTGCTTTTCGAAGCACGGAGGGGCTCCAGATTTTTTTTTGCCACATGTGGTTACCCATCCAAGGGCGGTCGCTTTACTTGCTACGCATACCTAGCGCTCCTGCTTGATATGCGTACTCCCGCCGGGCCACCCCGAGCTCCTTATTAAACATATTACTGACTTGACAATTGTGTTTGCTTACAGAATCAATTTGAAGATCTCCAGGGAGAATGCAAGAAAGTTCGAGATGACTTCAATCAACTTCTTAAGGAAACAAAGAAAATCTGAAGACTCCTGTTAGTATTATGCTTTTGTTCTATGAAAATTACACTAGTTTACAATTTATTTTTATTTTTTGTGTTGCACATATGAAACTTGTTGTTTCTTTTAGATTTTTGTATGCTAAATACGGATCTGATTATGATTTTTTTCTAGGACGTCTGAATTGGAAGTATTGTTATAACAAGTTTCGAAATTTTACCAATTTCATCTTTTTTTTTTTTTTAGAATATAAACTACTCTGCTTATTTTTAATTTTATATTGTAAAATAAAAGATCACTCTTCTTAATCGAAATAAAATTTGATTTATCCCTCCATCACTCTATGTACACAGATATATGAAATTTAAGTTGCGACAACATTTCTCATACTTTGAGCACCGTGCGCATTGTATGGCAATATACCGGCCTATACAAAAACGCGAATAGCTCAAATTCGTCAAAGAATTGAGCTGTGATCTAAATGAATTGTACAATGGATGGCTTGCACTATAATAAACCTAAATAAAAAAATTCCAAAAAAAGTAATTGAATTTATAGTAAAATTGTTGAATTGGCTAAATTTACGAAAATTATATTTTTGACATGAGATATTTTAAAACTTACACGTCTTAATTTTTTTTATAACCAGATAATGTGTTTTTTGTACTGAATTCTTTATGAACTTAAACAGAGATAACTTAAGAGCTCACCTATGGGATCACATAGCCTTTGCCTGTTATCATATTTGTATATATGTCAAGGACGCGTACATCTATAGTTTTAACCACAGATATAGATATACATAGATGACGCAAGTATCACGATTTGTAGTGAAACCAAGCGTGCCGACTTTTTAACAATGAATTTACGCATAATATAATTTGAAAATAACTTACCGGTGATAGGAATACGTCCTTGCCTTTGGGTGCTTGCAATTTTCGGCTATTGTAGTTAATTATCACGCAACGACGCATTTTTTTAGTTTTCGCAACCGTCCGTCTACCGGCCAATTTTGACGCTTGGTCGGGGTTCGGACCCGCGAATTAGGTGCATTTACATCATCTATGTGTATCTTTATCTGTGGTTTTAACCATAGAAAAAAGAAGAGAGATAAATATGTTTCATATGTTTTGAACATCATATCACCCTATTAGTCGTCACGCCGCAAAAATTTGCTGTCGCATACTAGGTTTATGCTAACAAAATAAAATCGCTCTAGCAAATGACGCTTTTGAGCGACAGAAAAGGATAGCAGCATAGGAAAGTGCTGTTCCGTGCTGATAGATGAGATCCGACCCTTATACTCCCCCGTCTTTTCTATAACCGGAAGGTGATGGTGAAAAATAAAGGTTGACAGTCCTCTTGGAAATAACTTCCTTTAACAGAACTTTTTGTGACCTGGTGGCAGGGCTTGTTAGCGATACCAAATTCACACTAAAAGTAACGTTAAATAACGTTATTTTAGTGGTAACGTTATAAGGGGTATCGATAAAACAGTTTATAACGTTATCAATTAACAATATAAGTAACGATACTTTTTTCAATATTTATAAAATATTATATAAATAGCTCTAGTAGCCTACTAGACAAACTCTCATTAATTTATTCTGTCAAATATCGAAAAGAAATACAGTGTTAACAATACCTTTTACCGTTAATATAATTGGTAACGTTATCTGATTATCGGTAAATGGTGGGAAAAATACCGTTACCCAGCATAACGTTACCTTTACTGATAACCTTACCGCCGTTTGACAGAATTACCGTTACCAGATTTTTAACGGTATTCCAAGCCCTGCCTGGTGGTACGAGCTAACCTTGCCTAAATATTTAATTTAATGATTTTAATGATTGAATATAATAATATATTCGTAACAGTAATAGTAAATTTTTAATTTTTATAAATTTTATTAGTAGTTAATTAATTTTATTTATTTATTACTTTTTTATGACGGGAATACAATATAAGTTGAGACATTTTTTATATTTTCTATAATTTCTTATACCTCTACATAGTATGTATATAAAAGGACTACTTTAAAAAAAAAAACTGTAAATATGCGTGCATATTTTACCTACAGACAAACCATTTTTTTTTATTGTTTAGACTTTTAAGTACATATATGATACTTACATATAATATTAACAATTAAGATATGATTTTCCTAATATAGGGATTCAATGTTTATTGTTTATCTTCGTTATAATAAATAAGTAGGTATGAGTAATTGACTCTGTCGAATGACACCATAATAATTCAGGGTGTTATTTCGTAAATCGTTTGAAATCTTCTCTTCAAACTGAGGAATATTTTTTCGAGCATAATTTGCTATTTCTAGTAATTTTAATAAACTTTTTCAGCATAAAATGTACGGCCTTTTGCGCTTCTGTAGCTACAAATGTACGTCTGCCTCTTCCATGTTTTATACCTGCGTAATATTCTGCTTTTATTTAACTTGTAATGTTTGTAACATGATGAAATTTTGCAACTGAATTTTAAAGATTATCCTTAACCTTTTGAACTGGAATTTTGCATTCAATATGATGATATTGCAAAATAATGTTGTCGTAGAGTTTGTCTGATGATGAGCCGGGAGGTAGCCATCAGCATCACTCAGTAATGATTCGAAAATCTAGAACCTATTTGGGCTTTATTAATGTGTTTTATCAATCATACATTGTAGTAAAGCAAAGCAGTTGACGTGTTAATAGTACTTATTATGTACATACTTGTAATATTACTTAGAATACAAATTTCATACGGCAGGAGTATATTAATATTTTGATTATTGACATAATATATATATATATTTTACATATAATTGTTTTGTATTTATTACATAGTATACTAGACTATACCAGTGGATGCCAACGTCATGCAAACTATTGGGAAGCACGTAAATAGCAAACTTGTAGACTAAATACATATTAGGACCGACTGGTGATATAGATGGCAGCACACAAAATACTAATATAATAGTATTTGAAACTATATTACCTACCTATCTCAGGTTTGCTAGTAATTTTTGTGTCCCTGTGAGCAGTTGGTACCATCATTACTCTGTAACCCTCGATCATATTTTCTATAGATGCACAATTCCTTGCAAAATCAAACAAAATATTGTCCCCGTGTCAATACGTACATAGATGGATGTATACCATTTCAAGTATTGCGAAAAAAGTTCTAAAGTGTCATACAGTTTAATCTAATCAGAGACCACTCCGGGTGGTAAATTCAGTTATACGATTCGTTTGTCCAGAGTAATAAGAATGAAAATGGCTTGCAATGGATGACTAGGTATCTATACGAAAAGGTGCTGACTTCTGACGTGAGCTAAATTAAACCATATCGCTAGCCACATTGAGTAAATATTTCTTTGAATTTCTTTGCGGAGTGAAACTTCTGTATGTTCGTATTATTTATTCTGTTATGTGTCTTGTACCAACTGCTCACAGGGACACAAAAATTACATGCCACCATTTAGTGACCAAATCAAATATTATAAGGGTAGACCTCGCTCACCTTAATAATAACATACAAATCAATGATGTACGTAGGACTTAAACATAGTGCTGCTCAGCGAAATGGAGGGCGGGCAGCACAACTGGATAATAACTTAATTCTAGGACAATATTTCGATTATGTTTCCGTCTGCGCTAATTGCTGAACTATAATTTATCTCAGCCCAAACACCAAAACTAAAGAAAGACAAAAAAAATATTAATCATGTTCTTATGGATGAAACGAAATCTAGATCTTGAAGGAAATATGTAAAGCAAAAGTAGAAAACTAATCTAAAGAACTAAGATACACAACATAACAATAAAATAAGGATATGAAAATAATCACAACCTCAACAGTTTTAGTTTGTAAATATACGCCCTAGCGAGTCAAAAAAAAAACCAATTAAACAACAAATTACAAAAATGGATCCCTAAAATTTTAGGGTTAGCAACTAAGTTAAATTCTGAATTTTCGAATTTATATAAAAGCAAAAGTAATAAAAACTGATTCTTAATTTACCTAAATGGGTGTGTATTTAATGGTTCTGTCACGCGAACTGCACAGAATATAATAACCTAAGAAAAATGTTATGTAAAGCACAAGTAAAAAAACTAAACGAAGAAAAAATATGTTAAACGAAGAAAAGTATGTAAAGCAAAAGTAGCTAATCTAATAAAAAGAAGTAAAACATACCTCCAAGCTAAGATACAACACAAAAAGTACTTTAAAATAAAACGAGGTCATGAAAATAATCAGAACCACAGAATTAATTAAGAAACGAACGTTAATACTATTTTACATAAAAACAAAAGAAAAATGAAATCGGATTAATTATTAACATTGGTTTGTTAATTTAAGAATCATTGGAATTCCAACCTTTCAATTATATAGGTTAAATAGTGGGAGAGGTACATTCTACTTGCAGTCCCGGATCGAGTTTAATAACTCCTATTTGCTTGCACCCGGGGAAATCGCCCCCCCCCCCCCCATTATGCTTTGTCCCGTTCATCTCTCCGATTCTTTCCTAGAATAGAACTCATCCCATTCTTCAGTCTTTTCCTCCGAAAGTGTCCAAGTCGAAGAGCCTATGCCTGAAGCAATTATGCCTCGATAAGATCTGCGAAGTTTTGATGGTCCGGCTTGACCCTATCGGTTGTAGATCGCCATACCGGGGAAAACCGATAGGGCGACCTCGTCTAATTCGGTGATAAAATAGATTTCGAATCTATAGCAAAACAAAGGGTATCCTGAGTGAATTTAAGCGAGGGATTCAAGTATATCGCCCGAGATAAAATATTACCATACACCGTGAAGCACATACTTATATTATAAAAATTTGCAAATTCATATATACGAGTACCTATAACGAAAGTTAAATACCTAAAATCAGAGTTTAACAGACAGTTACTTTACTACCTTTATTTGGTGGCGTTTTCACTAAAGAAGTACCTATTATGAAAATATTTTTTTCGGACCACCACATCTTGTACATTTTCCTGTCATTAGAATTGTTTCATTACGTTTTCTTACGAGCGTAATTCTTTAAATCTTTAAATATGTATGTAAGTGAACTTCATACTTATTTACTATCGGCCTCATCAAGAAATTATTCACATTTACACATTTTTAAAATAGTTTAAGAAAAAGTAATAATAGTTCCTTAAGGTGACGTGGGTTCGCAATTAGCAAAACTGTGCGTGTTTTTGAAAAATCACTGTTATTAAACTACTACAGTTTATTCCTCAAAAAATTTTTAAGGATTTTCTATTTTATTGACTATTTTATTGAATAGTTTGGTTGAATAGTAATACGTATTATAAAGGCAAATTTAGAGGTATGTTTGTGATTTTTTTATATCGAGCCAAAAATGCTCAATCGTGTTTTGGCTATTGTAGTGTCTGTAGAAAATCCTTAAGATTTTTATGTAAATTTTTTGAGGAATAAACTGTAGTAGTTTAATAACAGTGATTTTTCAAAAACACGCACAGTATTGCAAATTGTGAACCCACGTCGCCTTAATTACTATTTGAATCCGAAACAACAATTGCGCGTTTTTATTAGTTTTTATTAATATATTTTTTTGAAGCAAAGGAACCAAGAAATTTTGTTTTGTAACAAAGGTAGGATGTATGTATCTACCACGTAGGTAGGAGAATGTCTATGTCTTCCATAGGAAGTATCAGACATAGATGTATGTTTGAGAAAACCTAAACAGACGGACAGTCACTAAAAGGCGAAAATACCAAGCACCCCATACCGAATCAGTCATAGCCGTAGGTAGGCATAACCACAGAATAAATAATACTAACGTACAGAAGTCTCACTCAGCAAAGAAATACAAAGAAATATCTACTCAATGTGGCTAAAGATATGGTTTAATTTAGCTCACGTCAGAACTCAGCACCTTTTCGCATAGATACCTAGACATGTATTGCAAGCCAATTTCATTCTTATTACTGTGGACAAACGATTCGTATAACTGAATTTACCACCCGGAGGGGCCGCCTGCGCGCATAGTAATAATGTGGGTAAATTTTCGATACCTAAACGGGGAGTTACACAGGCCTGGCATGACTCACCATTAATTATACGCAGTATATTATTACTCTGAGGTACTAATATGTATTTAGCCTACAAGTTTGCTATTTACGTGCCTTTCAATGAATAGTTTGTATGACGTTGGATATCTGTTACGTTAGTTACATATTATCTATACTATCTTTGACTATACACAATTCTTAACCCTGCCTGATCCGTCGCGGTTACATATAGATAGGTATGTAACTTCATAATAAATGTGTTTTAGTTTTAGTAGTAGTTAATTATATATAGGATATTTACCTTTATAATTTTTAATTACACTATTTAAGGAATGAATTGAATTTTTTGAAATAAAAGGTTTTTTCTACATTTTCATAAAATAATTTATCTGCTTTCCCAAATCAGATCTCAAGGTGTTAGCAACATCTGATTGCTTGATGGATCATCATCATCCAAGCGTATTCCCGGTTGCATCGTCAGCGGTAACGCTTCAGAGCCCGGGGTCCGCTACCTACCCTAGGTGATTTGACGAGGTTACTGGTTTTTTACACAGAGCGACTGCCGTCTGACCTCCGCAATCAAAAGGGTAGACCAGAACCAATCTTAGGATAGGTACAAACGCTAGATGGCGTTCGGGACCAACAGCTTTACGTGCCTTCCGAAGCACGGAATCATCTTTCTTTTCGGATAATCAGGTAATTCAAGCCTGCAATATAATACTGACAGGCAGTGCTTGATAGATGTGGATGATTTTTGTGGCGAAGAAGAAAAGTAAAAAAAATAAGTTGGTACAAAAGAAAATTATGTAAAAATACTTACTAATAGGTAACATTATCTCTGAAAAAAAAATCTTGTATCGTCATTATATGTCCATCTCTGTCCATACAGTGATAGCGTAGATGTAGAAGTTATACAATGTGGAAGAAACGAAATAAATGTAAGCTACTACTATGGAAAGTATGTAACTACATAGGTAGATAAAAACTAAAAACAAACTAACTAAAAACCCGGGGTAGACAGAGCTCAGGCCATAAAACTCAAAGGCCACGTTTAGCGTGAGTACATAAAGATGGAAATATGGAATCAAAAAAACCGCATGGGGGCGGTCCACCCACAGATATCTACATCTGTACATACATCTATATCGGTAGGTATAGATGTTTTACATTCCAAGCTCTTTGGATGTTTTATTTCACGAGTGCTCCCAACCCTTGTTTGTAGTTTTAAAGTGTATACAATGCGCTTTTGTGTGCGTAACTAAGGGTAGCGTTAGCAACGTCATCGTTAATGAGCAAAATATGCAAAAGTTATAAAGATATAAATCGCAGTGATACGAGAGACACAGGAATCAATCCGCCAACAGCCAACCCATTATTAAAAAAAGCGGCCAAGTGCAAGTCGGACTCGCCCATGAAGGGTTCCGGAGCAGCAAGTAACATAATATAAAAGTTGTAGTTCGTTGTTGATTGAATGAAAGGTCGATTGCGGTTGACGATTTATGACGTATTAAAAAAAACTTCTTACTAGATCTCGTTCAAACCAATTTTCGGTGGAAGTTTGCATGGTAATGTACATCATATTTTTTTTTAGTTTTATCATTCTCTTATTTTAGAAGTTACCGGGGGGGGGGGGGGGGGACGACACACATTTTTACCACTTTGGAAGTGTCTCTTGCGCAAACTACTTATTTAGTTCAGAAAAAATTATATTAGAAACCTCAATATCATTTTTGAAGACCTATCCATAGTTACCCCACACGTAAGGGTATGATGAAAAAAAAAATTGAGTTTCATTTCTAAGTATGGGGAAGCCCAAAATATATTGTTTTTTTTCTATTTTTGTGTGAACATCTTAATGCGGTTCACAGAATACATCTACTTACCAAGTTTTAACAGTATAGTTCTTATAGTTTCCGAAAAAGTGGCTCTGACATATGGTAAGACAGACAGACAGACAGACATGACGAATCCATAAGGGTTCCGTTTTTTGCCATTTGGCTATGGAACGGGTGCAAACGGAACCCTATTACTGAGACTCCGCTGTCTGTCCGTTTGTCACAGGGCTCTATCTCTTGAACCGTAATAGCTAGAAATTTTCACCGATTATGCATTACTGTGGCCGCTATAACAACAAATACTATAAATAAAAAATAGTTAAAAAGTAAAGGGGGTCGTCATACAAGAAACGTGTTTTTTTCAGCGTTTTTAACTCGATCTTTATAATGGCATTAACTAGATACTTAAAATTTTCACCAATTAAGGCGACGTGGGTTCACAATTTGCAATACAGTGCGTGTTTTTGAAAAATCACTGTTATTAAACTACTGCAGTTTATTTCTCAAAAAATTTACATAAAAATCTTAAGGATTTTCTACAGACACCCACAATAGCCAAAACACGATTGAGCATTTTTGGCTTGATAGAAAAAATCACAAACATACCTCTAAATTTGCCTAAATTTGCCTTTATAATACATATTACTATTTTATACAATCACCTTTTTATATGAAAATTATACCAAAAAATGTATTATCTATAGTAGATTACTGCACCGAGCACAAAGTGAGTCATTATTGCACGAGTGCTATGTTCACTAACTTCAGCAAGGTGCGAGCGATAGCGAGGGCATTAAATTAGCACGAGTGCATTCACTACTCACTTCAGCAAGGTGCGTAATCTACTTTTCTTTCAACTTCTTATATTCTTTGAGTATAAAATATACGTACGAAAAAAAAATACAAATTATAAACAAAACTAACTTAACTTACTTATTTTACCCGGAACTCTTGCGGTTAAAGGTTATTAATAATATTATTTGCAGCTGTTTACCTATATGCTCTCTATAGTTGAATTTGTCGTGCAAATCGAATTTATCACTTTCGCTGTCATTTTCCATTTTAAAAATATTTTCTTTTGTAAAATAATTTGACTTTAAAACTTGTACAATGGTACAGAATGCACGATTTTTGTTTTTTTAACAATTTTTTTTTCAGCCAGTATCTTTTTGATTGAATGCATACATTTTTATTAAAACTTAAACATCTGTGCCTGGCATCTATGGTAAATTAAAAAGTAAAACAGTGCAATAATTAAAAATTAAAAAGTAAAACAGTGCAATAATGAGAAATTAAAAAGTGAAACAGTGCAACAATGAGATTTCATACAACCATTATTGCACTGTTTTGCTTTGATGCAATAAGCACTCACTTTGTGATCGGTTTTTTATTGATTAATGATAACATTACTGCGTAGTTGGAAGAAAAATATCTATCCGTTTTAGCTACAGAAAAAATATAAATATAATAAATAAAACATAGTGAAATATTCGTAAAGCGCGAAAAAAGGCCCGGAGCCATGCTCGACGATATTTCGCAGTGTTTTTTTTTTTTTTTGTATTATATTTATAATTTTTTCTGTAGCCAAAACGGATAGATATTTAGATACTACATTTTTTAGTATAATTTTTATATAAAAAGATGATTGTATAAAATAGTAATATTATAAAGGCAAATGTAGGCAAATTTAGAGGTATGTTTGTGATTTTTTTCATCGAGCCAAAAATGCTCAATCGTATTTTGGCTATTGTGAGTGTATGTAGAAAATCCTTAAGATTTTCATGTAAATTTTTTGAAGAATAAACTGTAGTTTAATTACAGTGATTTTTTTAAAAACAGTTTTCTTGGTTCTGAACTGGCGGGGCCTTAAGTATTACTATAACCACTATAACAACAAATACTAAAAATAAGATAAAGTAAAAAATTAAAGGGGGTGGTCATACAAGAAACGTGTTTCTTCAGCGTTTTAAAACATTGTACGGTGGTACGGAACCCTTCATGTACGAGTCCAACTCGCACTTGCCCGTTTATTTATGTCGTATAACTCAATATTCCGCAATTTTGGGTCAAACTGATTTCTCAACTGACCTTTCTATATATTTTTGTTCGAATGAGTGTACTTTGAGGCGTCTTAACGTGTAAGTAACTCAGACATATGGTATACAGCCACCTACAGGTTCATATACCATATAGGTAGGTACTTAGTGTACTATAGAGAGATCTCTGCCTGTGTCTCAATGCTACAACTTTTTACTTGCCTATTGCTTGCCTATCATTTTCTGATCTCTGTAAATAAATATTTCCTAAAAAGTAGTAGGTTATTATTAACATTTATACAGGTTACCTACCACACTGCCAATAACTTTTCTCTTTTCGTTCATCCTTGCCATGCTGACGGCACAGTATTTTGAATGAAGAATAGAGAACTTTAAATCCGCTAGATGACAACAAGGCAAATCAGACACTTTTTTCTTAACGTCAAAACAAACATTTTCTATGGGATTTGTTTGAAATACAAAACCGTGACGTCATAGATTTTTCGAGTCAAATAGCGCTCCTAATATCAGTTTTTCTGTAATAATAAGTTTAAAATCATGTTGAAAATGGATATGATCAATGACAAGTGACACTATTTTGTGACGTTTTATTCTCCTAACAGCACCAAATAATTTATTTTTGACCCAGTCATCTACCCAATTCTGTTTGAATTAGACCATAATTTGACATTACTCATGACTTCCGAATAAATGTAGGTAGGTACCTACACTAAACAGAGACAATTTGTATGTCAATATAAAATCACACACAATCGGGCAGGTTTGATCGTGAACGTTGTATATTTGACTTACGTACTGTCACATTTGGCATCACCTCCGCATACCCATCGCTGTGACGTAATAATATGTTGATTGCCCCTTTACATGATTCAGATTCTTACCCATTCCTTCGATCGGCTTTTATGATCTGTGCAAAGAGAAGTGGTTACTTCTAAATAATAATTAGACACCTGCCACAGACCACAGACGTTTATTTAAGGACCGGTCCTATTGGTACTTATGTGACCGGTCATTATGCGAACGATAGTAGCACTACTGCTACAACTACAACATACTTTCAAAAACATTACTCTCCTTGAGCACGGCTAAGTCGGTGAATCGACCGTTATGAGGGCGGGCAGTCATTAATTATAATCGGAAGTCGTAGACATAGTGCTGACTCGAGTTATGCGAAGCGGAGTTTGTTTGTCTAGCCAGCAAAAACGATGCAGCTTAGTTGACGACATAAAGACGGCTTTTATTATCAGCAGATTAGCTCTTCCGCTACCGAACGACTTTTTTTATCGCGGCCCTTCGACCCCACAGGAGAATAAAGCTTAGTAAGTATATAGCCGTCTTTTTCATAAAAATCTATAAGTATGTAGGTACCTACTTCTTTTTTTTAAGTGAAAACGTTAGTCGCGTTGGGCATTTTTTGAGATGGGCAAAAACCGCTGAACTCGGAACTGTTACGTAACCGACACCACCTTGTTTAAGTTTTCACTTCTGTCGGCACTCCTAGAGTGCCATTGGTTTTTTTAATTAACCTATTTTGTCCCACTCCTGGGCAAACGTACTTTTTATCGTATTAAAATGTTTTTACCCAATGGTGTCCCGTTATTAACTTATGAGGCAAAAGGGGGGCCTTCCTTCTACTTTTTCTTTTATGTTGATAACGATATTGATAAAATAAAAAAAATACATTTTGATAATTCATAAGGTAGTAAACGAAGCTTACCTATAGGGTAAGTCCGCGGTAGTTGGCCATAGTGTTTTCAAACCGCCATAGAAAAAAACTCTCGCACATTAGATTCAAAATATTTATTAGTAAATAAACTTTAAACAATCAACTTTGAATATCTAAATAGGAACAATTATAACGAGATCACATTTAATTATTTAAAAAAAAAAACACAGTTGGCAATCTCTCTCGGAGTAGGTATCTGGTTAAGATAGCCATAATATTAAAGCTAAGATGGTCATAGTCTTAAATCTAGTTAATTTTGAATTTTTTGGTCTTTCTTTCATTTTGTCCGCATTTTGAACAAGAGTCATCGAACTCGGTGCAATGCTCGTGCACCCAAAACTGACAAAATTTACATTGAAGCCAGTCTTCGACGAGCTGGGTTTCGTAATAGTTTTTGCCACATCCGCGACAGTTTTCCTTTTCGTCGTAGTAATTTTTCTTAGTCTTCTCTGCTAAATTTGCTAAAGGAACATCGTCACTACAATCAGAAAGCCTACGAAGAGCTTTTCTTTTGTTCACAGCTTTTGGCTATATGTCCATCTCATCTGGCCATCTCTCTCGCCATCTCTCCTTTTCTGCCGGATGAAATGGCCACACGAAAAAAAAAACAAGTAGAAACATGACACCCGGAATTTTGAGGTTAGCACATTGTTTGTTTACTTTTACATAAATACAAAAATAACCCTTATTCTAAGAAACTGTCATCACAATTACATAAAACATGAACCTCTTAGTTACGTTTCCGGACGCAGGGAGGTTCTTTTTAAAAACTACATAGTTACGAACATAGGTTTATTCAGGATAATCACGATGATTATACAGGAATTTGCTTAAAAACTACATTATAACTACACGTCTTGACGCCTTCGGGATTGATGACGAACAAGCCCCGATATTGGTGTAGATTTTTCTACCGTGGAATGCATCAATGCAGGTGCAGTATTACTATATCAGCAGTTATTCGTCAGGAAACTGATTCATTAAGTTGATAATTTCGTAAAGCCGGTTCAGGGATTCTACGTAACACCTTAGAAAATATTGACATAATACAAAACAATTGACAAGGATTTTACTTACTTTTCGCTTTTTTTTCGCCAAAGTTTTGTCTCACGTTTGCTCACACACACTACGCGAAGCGAACTAAATGGTAACTAGCGACATGTAGTACACGTTCCATGAAATATTTCGATGGGCCATCTCTAACGTATGGCCGTCTCCCCCGGACTTACCCTAACCTTGTTCCGTACTACAAATTTTCCTGCGAGGTGCATAATCTGCTTTTCTTACTACTGCAAGAAAAGCTTATTTAAGTAAAATTATTAGGTAAGCAATTGCATAAATCACTTCACACGCACATAACTCCATACAGCCGTCAGGTTGGCCAGCTGAAAGCATTTGAGGAGCTCGGTGGCCCGGTGGGTGCATTGCTAGGGGTCTCAAAAGTTAAGCGACCCCGGGCGTGGTCCATACTTGGATGGGTGACCACAAGTGCCTCCTCCGTGCTTCAGAAGGCACATAAAGCCGTTAGTCCCAGCTGTCATCATGGTATGGCAGTCGTCAAGCTATGTCAGATGCCTTTAGGCAGCTTGAAAAATCTGACACCAGTGTTCAGTCACTTACACACACGAAAAAACAAAAAACAAACTGAACACATCGTATACACGTATGTGGCTATATAGTTTTATAATAGATAGGCTTGACTTGCAGATGTACTTCCAGCCATCCTGGTACTGTTCTTTCATCATTCTCGTTCACCTAGTTCTGAGAGTAAGCGAAAGAGACTATCACTTTCCTCTTTCACTCTATCTCTCCACCGATACATCGTTAAAAAAAACAGTGCATTTTAATGCACTGTTTTTTTATAACGATGTATCGGTGGAGAAAAAATGTATGGAAATCCTTTAGGATTTCCATACATTTTTTCTGCTCTAGAGCAGCAAAGTTCCGCTTTGTGCTGCATATGTAGTGCAGTTATGATAGAATTGTAGCGTAGTTGGAAGAAAAGATAATTTGTATTGTATTGTATAATAATACTGATAAACAGTAAATTTGTTAAACGAAATCAAGTCATATTTTCAAACACTAGTAGTGTTTGAAAATATGACTTGATTTCCTACCCGCATATAAACCCCATAAGTACTTAGTTTTGTTCAATCACCCTCAGTTTTCATAAAACATCGACTTACTCGATTACGCGAATTTTGCTTACCGACGTGTGTTTCCGAATAAATTAAAGAAAAAATATTAAAATTAAAACAGTTTTTTTTTAGATTAGTGTTATAAATCATACTAAGATGCCGAGAGTGTGTGTAAACCATCCTGATAACTTCTGTTAATTTGCGGTCAACTTACTGTTAAAAGTCAACCTCGTAGTTTGTTACTTGAAACGAAAATTCCCAAAAATCAGTGATGCCAAAATAAAAGAAAGATTATTTGTAGGGCCACAAATAAGACACCTACTGGCTGATGAAGAGTTTGAACAAAAACTTAATCCGATCGAAAAATCCGCATGGACATGTTTTCGAAATATTGTTCGTAATTTTCTTTGAAACCACAGGGCCGAAAACTATGAAGAGTTAGTCAACAACCTCTTAGCGGCTTACAAGGACATGGGGTGCAATATGTCGCTCAAGATTCACTTTTTACACTCGCATTTGGATTTTTTTCCTCAAAATTTGGGAGCCGTTAGCGACGAACACGGTGAGCGGTTCCATCAGGACATATCCAACTTGGAAAAAAGGTACAAGGCAAGTGGAGTCCGAACATGTTAGCTGACTACTGCTGGATACTCAAAAGGGATGTACTTGACGCTAAATATTCCCGAAAATCCTGAATAAACGTATATATAAGTTAGTTTTTTCTTCATTTGAAACATTTTTTTACCGTTTTTATTTAAAAAAAGATTAATTGCTGTTGCATAAAAACTGAGGGTGACCGAAATTTTCTAAAAATGCAGATTAGTTACAGACTAGTTGTAGATACAAAATAACCCATTCAATTACATTTAACTTTCATTAAGGTCATATTTGTCTATCAGTGTAATCGGTACAAGCGTAATAAATATTTGGTTAGTGATAAAATATAAAATTAAAGAAGTAGGTATGTACAGTACATACTTATATATTTTATATGTATAATAAGTGCATACGAAAGTAAACGAACCATGCCTAAATAAATAATCGGTAAGTACCTACGAATGTAATAAATACTTATTTGGTTTCCTACAGGTACGAATTTTTTCTATTTATTTTCCAATAAATCTTGATCTTTAAATAATATTGGTTACCATATTTAGGTAAGTAAGTAAGTATACAAAATAAAATATTTTTTTCTCTTACATGAGGACAAGGGCTACTCGCCTCTCGGTTTGATTGACAGCTTATTAATAAATTTCTACAGTCGGATAGGTAGGTATGACGGCGTTGAGTGCACCGGCTTTGTGGTCGTATTGTCAGCGTAGCGGACAATGGGTATGGATTTAGGTAGGGTGTAATGTCAGGGAGGGGAAGTGCGAGCGGTTCGGGCGCCGCCCTCGCGGGCTGGGCGTGCGGCGCTCCACCCGGCGAGCCCGGGGCTCCGCGAGCGAGACAGAACTACATGGATCCCTCACGAGCCCGAACGAGCCAAATGCTCTGGAGGCGGGGCGATGCTGCGTCATCGCACATCAGCCGGTGGCGCCCACGATCCCGCTCATTCGTCTCTCGTTTAGCGTCCGCTATGTAAACGGGCCTTGTTGTGAATCCAAACAAAATCAGTCAGTCGTCATTTTGTTGCCGAAAGAGCAACGCGTCGAGGATTCCGCGCTCGTGGACAGAGCATGTTGTGGTAGTGAACGTGGACTAACACGATGCACGCGTTGTTCGGCGAACAGAGCCCGTATGCGTACCGCGGAGGAGCCGCCGGCGGCTACTCTGCAGGAGTGACCCCATACACCTACGAACAGTATCGATACGGCTATGGAGCGCCCTACCTTCATCCGCACCAGCAACACGTCGGGGCGCCAAAAGATATGGTCAAGCCGCCTTATTCCTACATAGCGCTAATAGCTATGGCCATACAAAATGCGCCCGATCGGAGAATCACATTAAATGGCATTTATCAGTTCATAATGGAGCGTTTCCCATACTACAGGGAAAACAAACAAGGCTGGCAAAATTCAATCAGACACAATTTAAGCCTAAACGAGTGCTTCGTGAAAGTGGCGAGAGACGATAAAAAGCCCGGCAAGGGAAGTTATTGGACACTCGATCCTGATTCTTACAATATGTTCGACAACGGCTCATATCTGCGACGGCGGCGTCGGTTCAAGAAGAAAGACGCGTTGAAAGAAAAGGAGGAGGCGTTGAAAAGGCAGCAGCAGTTGCAGCAAGCTCAAGAAGCGTTAGCGGCGCAAGAAGCGCTCACTGCTGCTGACGCGCTCGGGCAAACCCGCGACGTGAAGCCCGACGTCAAACCTAGAATTTTTGAGTGTAGACCAAAAAGAGAACCCGGCGCGGAATGCGCGCGCTATGAAAAGCCCACCGATGCACTGGATGAATTCAGTGAACCTCGGTTACCGCCTTCTGCGGTGTACTGCTCGCCGCAACCTTACTCGCTAGCAGCGGAAGAATTCCGCGCGGCCACGTCGGGCTGGTATGCGGCGCCGGAACCTCCTGCGGAGCAGTTACCTCCTGCATTCCGAGATCTGTTTGAACCACCGAGTTGTCAGTTAGCTGGCTTCCGAGGAGGCTCCCCCGGGCCCGACGCATACCGAGCCTCCCCGCCGCCTCATCACCACTACCGTACGCCAGCGCCCTCATATTACCATCATCAGGCGTGCGTTGCAGCTGCGCCGGCTCCCGCTCACAAGTCCTACTGAGACATTGCCTTCAGGTAAGAGCATGTTTATTTTTATGGCTTTGCGAATGGTTTCCTAGTGCGGCGAGCGCGAATGTGCGGTGCGAATTGGTCGGAGCTTCACCCCTGCGGCCAGGGGGTGGGGGCTCGGCGTGGTGCTCCGGAGCACCTCGTGACGTAGTTGTGGTTGCAGGAGGCCGGCATCACACGGCGCCGAACGGATTTAGCCGCCGCGTCAGTTCCAGCGCGGATAAATATAGCGCAGTAGCCGGAGATGCCGTGGAGGCAAGTGGCGGCGCGTCGATAACCACTGTTTACAGATCGGCGGCCGACCCTGCCGCCTCCCGCTCCGTTCACACCTATAGGTATGTCAGAACTCCACATGTGTAGACTGTACTGTAACAATGAGTGCCTGATGATGCGAGGGTGTGTGTGAGCAGCGTGGTGTGTGTGGCTCTCGAGCGAGCTCGACGAATCTGATGTTTCACGGAAGCTGCGAACGGTTGTTTTGATTAGCTCTGGACATACATTATCCAAAGAACGCGTGGGTTATTACGCGGTACTGGGCTGCAATCAGATTATTTTGTACGTGCACTAATCAATATTTTAACCTTGCAATTATCGCAATTCTTTGGTGCGGCAATAAATCCGTCATTTCTTCTTCATGAAATCTGATCAGAAAATCAGAACGTTTCGAAACTTTGTTTCGAAGTCGAACGAAAAAACTAACATTTAATTCTGCGATAGGTCATGGCTCGCAAACGTGTGTGGAGCCGGCCCGTGTACAAGTTGAATTTCAGATAGTACTCACAGTAAAACTACTAACAATGATGGGTTAATAATTTCTCACTAACCCTGTAGCCCATTAAACTTATCATTTTCATGAAAATCTAATCAATATACGAGTACCTAAGTAGATAGGTACCTGAAAAAATAAATAAATAGGGGTTGCTGTTAGACGTATGTAGGTCAAAACAATCGATTTCAAATAGTGCCAAAATGTAATAATTTAATTTAAATATAAAAATAATACTTAAATATTAAAAATGGGCAATCGTTTTACTTATAAAAGTTAACTAAACACTGTTCAAAACTGAGAATAAACTAGGCATACTGGTAAATAGGTACTGAATCTTTATTTCTCATTAAGATCCCTTGTACTTAAGATACATTTTGTAAATATGTTAAGTTTCAAAATAGATCTAAGTAGTGTATCGAGAAGTTTACAGGAATTGTAAAGGCACCACGACGGTTTTGGACGACTCAACGATTTAACATTATCTGTGCAAGTTCTTAGTAGAAAAAAAAGAAACAATACAATAAAATCTTTATTGCACCAAATAAAAAACAATAAAAATTACAAAGTTTAAGTTTACGTTTAAAAACAAACTAAGACGAAAGATCGTTATTAATTCAATGAAATGAGAACGATAAATCAGTTAAAAGTTACCTATTTACGCGTTGGTAGAGTCGCTGAACTTGTTAAATACGAGTACTTAGGTAAGTTAGGTTTATCGATTATCACTTGTTTCACTTTTAACCCAACGAAAAATAATTCAAAATGCTTGTAACGATGGGTTATTCAGAAATCCCTTCTAACAACATTAGTAAGGTCATGGTAGGTTCTTTTTTATGTTTTATTATTTGAGTGCGTTTGACCTCTATCTAGCCTGATGGGAAGCTAAGATGAGGTCTAAGGTGTTACACGCAGACTCAAAAAATGCCTATTCACTCTTGCCTTGAAAATCCCTAAATCATAGTACGTATGGGGAAACATCGACGCAGGGAGGGACGTTTAGATACAAGGAACGTCAATACGATTGTCAGTAAAAAGTTATGCGTTGTAGAGTCGAAATTCAATTAGTAAATTATCAATGTCGTTTCTTATTTCTTAGATCTCTTCAAAAAGACATTTGAAAATATGGTTTTATTATGCTCTTCTTATTGATCTAATGGTATCTTCAAACACACAATTTATCTATAAAAGTACATACATATATTATTCCGAATAGATTGAATTTCTTTCAAACAAAAGTCCTAATCATTTCAAGTTTTGCCTTGTTTATGCCTCGTTTCGTCATTGAGTTCTTACTAATTTCCGGCTATGCCATCAGACCACCTTTATGACAACATTGTCAATTGATCAACCTGGAAATGGGTCTAACTTAACTTGCAGGACTTGACCTAAGCAAACAAACAAACATGATTATTTTTTATAATAATTAAAAAATAATTTATTATGTTATAGTTTGGTTCATAATAAAAAAAAGTATGCCACACCTTTGCATTTTCGAAACAAACATTGCAAGGCAAGTTAATAAGAGATTGTAAAAACACACAACTTTTTTTACTAAATGTCTATAAATTAAACTCAAAACAATCACACAACGCATTATCTCAATGCTATGCTTCATTTAAACAAAAATGTCAGCGGAACCAGCCCTTATTGTAGCTGCACATAAAAAAAAGTTATTTGAATAGGTTAGTCATTTCGTTTGTGTGTCAAACAACAGAATTGACCATGTGGTGACCATCTGCAATGGACCACATCCACAGACTGTAAAAAAAGTTGCCAATTCGTGATAATTCTTCGTAATATGGAATGACATCAGTTATGAAAATATGTAGGAACATATTTTTTATCAACCATGGGTTACAATGTCAATGTTTTAAAACTTGTATAGTTCTTGATTGTACTGATTGATCATACGTAAGTAAGTACCTACTGATTTCATTATACTTATATTGAAACATATGGCGAAAGACTCCGTATACGTACCTACGTACCTAATACATTTAGGCCTCGTGTCCACGTATCCGGTTTGCGGCCGTACGTCGCGCCGGACCGCCGCCGTACGGTCGATCAGTAATGTATGGAAGGGCCCAGTCCTTATTTTTAATGATTTTGACAGCTTTTTCGGAGCTGATTGGAGCCAAACTATCTTAGTAACAATATGTTAAATTGAAGTTTATTTAAGTATTAAAAAAGTGAATTAGACAATTTATTGATTTTCATTGTAAGTTTGTTTAATTCCAAATAACCTGAGACGTGTTTCGATTTTTTGCGGTGTGCGACGTTCATGTCATTGTTGTTTACACGGAATTTAAAACATGAAGTTGTGTTTAAATTACAGAGAAATAAAGACAAAGGAAAATCCTAAAATGTGAATGAGAAGATTTTACTAAAAAAAAATTTAATTTATTCAAAAACTTAGTTAAAAAGGTTAAAATTTGAAGAAAATATAAGCGAATACGTCGTCGGATTTCTTGCGCATACGACTGACGGACATTAAAAAATAAAAAATACACATATATGAAGATTGATTCATGCTTAAACACGTACAATAAATAAATAAAAATAATTTGTCTTTATATGGGGACGAAAACGCTGATAAGGCAGACCGCTCGCTGCGCTTTTGAATTCGTCTAAATTCGTCTCCATGGTGCATGTACAATACAGCGCAATGCGTATGTGTAGATAGAAAATATAGATTCGGGTGTTCAATCAAAAATTCCCACGGCCGAAGACTGCAGTCTGAAGCTTCTAGGAGGTTTGTCCACGTCGCCGGCGCCAGCGACGGCGCGGTTTGCAGCCGGGCATTGCTCGCGCCGCGCTTTCGTCCGGCGCACAGTCTAGTATGGCGGTCTATGAGAGCTTGTTCACGTAGCCGGACGTACGCACGGCGCGTGCCGTCCATATACGATGAAAATTAATTCAGAAATATTTTATATATTATTATATTGCTACCTCAACAGATTTCCCTATTTCCTAAAAACCAGTACGTACTTCCAACGGGGCCCTTCGTGAATAAGTAAAAATATAAGGTTTACAGACTAATAAAATACATTTTCGTGGAGCATTTTATTTCTACCTATCAAATAATATATTTCTATAATTAGGAAGTAAATAGTTTGCGAGAAATTTACGAAAAAAGTTTTAAACTAAGCGGGCACTTAGCTGACCCGCACCGCAGCCGGCTACCAACCGGGCGCCGTGCACGTGGACTCGCATACGTGGACCGTACGGCCGCAAACCGGATACGTGTTCACGAAGCCTTAGGGACTCAAAAACACCTTCTTGTCACTTGTGATACACATCATAAATGTGACAAAATAAAAGTGAACCTTATCGGTTCACTTTTATTTTGTATTTGTATTTAACACGATAATATATCGTGTTAAATCGCCCAGTTTACGATGTTAAATAACAACAATTTAGAGGTAGAGAAACGGACTTATTATAACTGCGCTACTGACGAGTGAGAAGAAATTCGTCGGATGATTTATTTCCGACTGAAAAAATGAAACGCTTACTTAAATAAAACTTAAATAAAAATAGATTGACACACATAAGCGCAGAAGTTATTAAAGTATTATAAACAAGTTTCTTTGCCAAAAAAACTAAAAAAATCCCTATTTTCAAGCGTTCATTCCCAATAAATTTGGAATGGCTGAACCGATTTTCATCAAACATAGCTAATAACCATCTCGATTGACAAGGCTTTCGTTTAAAAAAAAAACCCGCATCGAAATGGGATTATGCGTTTAGGAGTTGGAGTGGAGAGGAGCCACGTACAGACACACAAAAACGTTAAACTTACCACCCGTCTTTTTCGTCAGTGGTTAAAAATAAAATTAAGGCTTCCTTTATCTCGAGATGTGTACAACATATACAACTTTATATTTTTGTGTGAACTTTATACAGGCTGAATTTTTAACCACCAGCCAAATTTTTGGAGCAAGTTCAGTCCATGATACTGAACTACTTTCCATAATAACTTATTAACAAAAAACTAAAATAAAAATTTGCCTTCCTATAGTTCCCACACAAATCAGCGTTCAGCCAAACGGATTTTGTGTGGAAGGATGAATTTTTTTTCCAATTTAATAACTTTTTTATAGAAAGTAGTTTAGTATCATGGACTGAACTTGCACCAAAAATTTGGCTGGTGTTTAAAAAGTCACCCTGTATATGTATGGTCTATCAATCAAATCAAATCAAAATTAATAATAATCGATAATATTCTGTGATTTTAATTACATACTAGTAGTTATATGAAAAACTTGTACTCTACCCGACTCTCTAAAAAAGCTGCCCTCAACTCGGAGATTTTTTTAATGTAGGTATGTACATTTTAGATACAATTCCTTACCGATATTTTCAATGCCCGTAGACCGCTATACTATGCCTAAACAATTCTGTTACGGTCGAAGTAATATATATTTTTTATTTCTACTTGATCGTAATTATTCGATCTTTGTTTGCTTACTGTGACTCAGTGGGGTGAGGTCACGGTGGCATAGCTAAGCTAAACTCTATCCGACATATTCATAAAATAAATAACCGGACAAGTGCGAGTCGGACTCGGATCTCCGAGGCTCTCCATTCATATATGTTATAGTATGAATTCATATAAGTTTGATGTGAAATGAAATCTCCTATATGCTACTTAAATACCATAGACTTCTCATGTCATCATCATCACCAAAATCCAATTTACAGAATTATATAATAAGTACTGTTGTCTTTTTTAGTCTCCACTGCAGGATCACGACCCTCTCTGTGCTACCAGAGCCATATACCAGCTACCAGAGGCTCTAACAAAATAAACTGAAACTATTTTGAGGGCGAGTTCAGTCCGCGATACTGAACAACTTTCCCGAAGAAACATTTATCAAAATTTTTGGCCTCCCATGTTGACCGATCCAAGTTCATATGGAAAGTAAAAATATTTTTCATATTTCGATACATGTTCCTTGGGAAAAGTTATTTAGTATCATAGACTAAATCCACCCTTAAAATAGTTTCAGTATATTTTGTTAGACATTTTATACCTATGCCACAGCAGCCAGAGGATTTGGCTTACACTCTCCACGCTGGCCGGGTTGGAGAGGTCTCACTGATCTTTAAAAGTTTAGTTTAGCTTAACTTAAGTTTCCTAAGTCGCCTTCTACGACATCCACGAGAAGACTTGTAGTGGTCATATTCTACTCTGCCGGGAACCACACTGCTATAGACTTCTTAAACGACTTATACGTTTTTCTGTAACAATCTCTTAACTTATCTACGAAACTACAGGGTCTGTTTAAATTTCAGACCCTGTAGTTTCAGAGATAAGGACTGCGATCAATGGGTGACAGACAAATGAACTTAGTATTCCCTCTTAGTAAGGTCTGTGAGCCCGAGCTTGGCATGCTGACTAAAATGTCCAGACTGTCGGGTCGCTGGATTCCCTCTAATATGGTTGAGTTCAGCGATGGCTTATCCACGCGTCAACTCGTGAACGGGTGCTACCAGAAGGGACTGGTCAGCTCGACTCTATTTTTTTATTTCTATTTTTCTATATTTTTTCTTATTTTACTTATTTCTGTTAATTGGATTTGGCACTCGTTCGCAAGCTTTACATGTTATATTGGGATAACATTGTATTAGGCATAATATCTTTGTAAACTAACAAAGCCCTTATGACGCGTAGGCGACCAATACTGTGTAAATGAGTTCCTTTCGGCGTTTCTTCTTAGCAGTGTGGCTTTTAAAAAAGGAAAAAAATATTTAAGTAAAAATAAACATTACCTACACGTAATGTACCTACACTAAAATTATTGACGTGTAAAAGTGTCTGCGAAGGCCTAATTACTGACTAAATATTTGATTCTTGATTTTCGAAAGGAGACAATGGGGTATGGACAATTTTCCTAAATAACTTCAAAACTATTTGTTTTAAAATTATAAAAAAAATAAGTTTGAGATTCTCATAAGAAGCCCTTATATTTGATATGTAACACAATATAGTTTGCAAATAATTGTTATTTTTTTATTTTCTAATTTATCACCGAAAAGTTGCCTCCATGTTTAAAATTAATTTGTTTACGTTATACTTTGGTTAGTCTTTGGGTCACCAAGAAGCCCTTATATTTGATATGTAACACAATATAGTTTGCAAATAATTGTTATTTTTTTATTTTCTAATTTATCACCGAAAAGTTGCCTCCATGTTTAAAATTAATTTGTTTACGTTATACTTTGGTTAGTCTTTGGGTCACCAACTTACATATGTGTACCAAATTTCAACTCATTCAGTCTAGTTGTATCGGAGGAAATTGGCTGTGACAGACGCACAGACAGACAAGCGAGTAATCCTATAAGGGTTGCGTTTTTCCTTTTGTGGTACGGAACCTTAAAAATGGCCCTCCAGTTATATAGTTCTCACTATATGGCTACTAATTTTAGGAAACAGGTGCGTGCCGAGTTTTAATTTAATCAAAATTAATTATAATAAGTGTATTACTTATATCGGAGGGTTTTCGAATAAATTTATTTTTTTCGTACAAACTTTAGTATCACATATCTCTACTACGGGCTCTCAGAACTTCAGGCCGCATGCCCGAAAAAGATGACGTCATTGTCGGATTCCGCAAGCGAGAGCGCGGCACGAACGAGAGAGAGGCATGATCGGTTCGAGCGATCGGCTCAGTTCGGAATGTTTGACGTTCTCACGTCAAACTACCGTCCGTAAACCGACTTTACAGACAATCAATTTTTTTTTAATGTCCTGGTCCTTACCAGGCTTCTAAAAAATAGAAAAGTTAGGGCTAAGCTCTAGGAAAAACTTCATATTCGGTCTTTCTTTTCCTCGTCTCCCTTTTATTTTTCCTTCTACTCGTACTTTTATTCTGAGATTGTCATGTCCTCTTAGATGTGCGTGATTCCTTCTTCTCTTCTTCTTCGTCCAAGCGCATTCCCGGTTGCATCCTCAGCTGTGCTGCTTCGAAACCTGAGGTGCGCTTTCCCGCTTTTCCTTCTCCAAATATAATATGCATGTCTATGGTCACCCAAGGATGCCAAAGACCTTGTAAAATGGAGAAGAAATAGCCGGAACACTTTCAATGATTTGGCTATAGTTTTACAACCGGCCGCTCGCCTGACGTCAACCCTCTTTGGGAATGTATTTGTGAGAAAAGTTTTACAACCGGTCGCCGCCCGACGTTAACCTTCCTTGGGAATGCAATTGTAGCACAATATGTTTGTGCTTAGTCCTTTAGTCGCCTCTTACGACATCCACAGGAAGAGATGGAGTACTATTCTAACCCGGAACCACACGGGTAAATGTGTGTGATGTGTGATAATTTCTTCTATTTTAGAATATTAAAATATTTTTTCTCCTCCTATTTTTAGTTCTATAGGAACATCTTATTTTTATTTTATTTTGTCGAAAATAAGGAACTCAGGCCAGCCAGAGTTTCTTGTTTTTGAATTTATGGAAAATGGTTACATGCATACATTAGTATATGATGTGCGAAACATATCATAAATGAATTGTTAAATACGTCGTGTAAGCTATTGAATAGACGATACTCGTATTATAAATTAAACTTTCCGTATCTCGCAGAAAATGTACTAACATTTATTTATATTTTGGTACGCTTTTAGTACGCGTTCAAATATTTTTTTAAAGAAAATAACCGTCTTCTTTGCCCGTGACAGATAGTCTCAGAAAAGCTAAATACTTACGCAACAATTGTTTAGATACGTAGATTACATATTTTTTCCAGTTATTTTGGTTTAAAAACCAATTTACTGAACTGATAAATTTTTGTAAGACCATTCTGGAAGTAAATTATTTTCAACAAAAATTGAATTTTTTAAATCGGTAAACGACAAAGTTCTGAGGTATACACGGTATATAACGTCTAACAAAATATACTGAAACTATTTTAAGGGTCAATTCAGTCTGTCATATTGAACAACTTTCCCTAAGGAACATATGTCGAAATATGAAAAATAATTTTTGGCTTTTCATACAGACTCGGATCAGCTGATCGGTCAACTTGTATGGGAGGCCAAAAATTATTTTTCATATTTCGATATATGTTCCTTGGGGAAAGTTGTTCAGTATCATGGACTGAATCCACCCTTAAAATAGTTTCAGTATATTTTGTCAGTCCCTGTATATTACAATCGAATTGAAAACCTCCTATTTTTTTTTTTTTTAATTTATTTGGTTCGCTAACTGGCTGAACAACACACAAATTTTCAAGCCGGTTGAAAATTTTTGGTTACTACTGATTCTGTAATGTTTTAATAATAATAATAATAATATTTTTTTTAATCCGGCCAAAGAAATCCATATTGTTATTGTTAGTTACATATTGATCTTACTGTCTATGTTAGTATGTGTTCACGCGGTTAAAACTCGCATGAGGTTGGGACCAGCCAGCGCTTTAAAATGGGCCCATCTACCCTGCCAGCAATGATAGTGAGGAGGCTTAATTAACGAAATATACAATGCTTATTAATTTATTATATATCCTAGTTCACACCACGTACGATTATAAGGATACCTCCATACAATGTAATTTTTTTCTTTTGAAAGGTGTGATGGCTGTATGTTGTAAAACTGTATTGTCTTATATTATAGACACTGATCTCTTATAACGGCATAATCCGAAGACCAAAAAGTCCAAGAGTCTGCGTTAAAAGCCTAGAAAATATAGATGATTGGTAATTTTTCTATTGAATACGCATAATTGTAACTTGATACTAGGTTATTCAGTCAGTGCCATTCAACCGTGAACTACCCACCTCTAAAGGTTTCTTCAGGTTATTTCAAAGCAACGTGGTCTCAATTTTGTTACGAAATTTAGGGATATTTGTTTATTTGTAGGCGTCTTTCATACAAAGAAACAAACTTATATTGGAGATTAGGGAACTGATAATGATAATATGGATTTAACTTCTTTTCTTTCTTAAAATTTACTTGCAAAATGTATCCTATTCATTACCTTATACATCATCATCCGAGCGTATTCCCGGTGGCATTGCATCCTCAGCGCTATACTGCAGAGCCCGGGGTCCGTCACCTACTCCTTACATATTAGCAAGAATCTGACTTATACTATCTTATACGCAAATAAAAGACCAATCAGCCGTTTTTCGTGTTTTAATTTAGTAACAAACGTCCAAACTCACAAACATCTAACTTTCACATTAAAATAAACTTAAATATTTGTAAGAGGGACGATTTATTTACATAATCATTTATTAATAAGGCAACAATCTTATGTTAATAATATTTTTTTTGTAAAATACTTGTTCGGTTCGGGAGTCTTCGTGTACGCGTCGCGAGTCACATTCGCCCTGAGGAAGACTTCCGGATAATGTCTGTGTCTTAAGTTAGTTTTAACCAAAAAATACTTCAGTATCAAGGAAAGTAATATGATTCAAAAGTAGGTAGTGTATCTAAAAAATCCTAAGAACAAATATTGCCGAGTCGCCCGTTAATTTGTGAAAAATGTAGTGTCGCCATATTTAATTAATCCGTTCACTGTCTATAAAAATAAAGCAATTGATTTGTTCACGTATGATTCATGCGGGATGGAAAAGTAATTTTGCCACAAGTGCCACAAGTCAGTCAATTTAAATCCAACGGTTGAGCTGGCAGGATATCCGCCAAATGACAGAAAAAATGGCGTTCGCATTAAAAATTATTGACAAAAGACGTCCGGATCGTGAGCAGAAGAATGGAATGATTAGCTTTTATCGCCTTATCGCTGCTTAGCTGTTAATCTGTTTTGCATTATCTGTTGTCCGATGGGAATTACCTTTCTCGCGTTTTAGAAGCTAAATTTTTTATGCCTTGAAGAACAGGTCATGCTTTGTGACATAGGTGGTTCTTATATAAGATTTGCTCATTGCAGTTCACAGCCGTGTGGTTCCCGGCAGAGTAGAATAGGATTACTCCAAGTCTTCCCGTAAATGTCGTAGAAGGCGACTTAGGAAATACAAGCTAATAAACATCAATGAGACCTCTCCAACCCGTCTGGCCAGCGTGGAGAGTATAGGCCAAATCCTCTAACTGCTCTGGCTAATACATGGCTCTAGTAGTACAGAGAGTCGTGCTCCTGCAGTGGAGACTAAAAAAAGACCTGATGATGATTATAGTGATGATTGCAGTTCATGAATTAGTTTAGTTTCACTTCTTGCAGTTACAGGAGTTCCATGGTCTAACTGGCGAAGGGTGTATTAGCCCCTAGGCGTGGTATGTACTTGGATTGGTTATTACTTTAAGTGGCATATTATGTGGAACTTATGCGTGTCTCGGAATATATGGTCAGCCTATGGTCCTGGTGATCGTCATTAGATAGTTGCTAACTAGATGTTTAAGGTAGCTTGAAAAATCTGACAGCGTACGTGTAAGCTATCTATTGACAATGATTAATAACGACAGTTTAGTTTATTGGACTACTTAGATTAGTTCCTACTTAGTTGACAGTTCTCGTAAAACCAGGATTTCTTATACATACCTATAGTTAATAGTTTATCTTTCTAGTACGGCTAGGTACTGGAAAATACAATTTATTTACTAGATGCATAACGAAATAAAATTTATGGAAATGCACGATACATCTAGAGGTACATCGAATTTTGAAAGAGAAAGAAAATTACAGAAAAATATTCAACTGTGGTTTTCGAACCAGAATTGGACTACTCCATTGTTTTCTGTGGACGTAGTAAGAGGTCATTAAGGTACTAAGCACAAACATCACGTTCTATTCTAAGATGATGACTGCATTCCCTAGGCGAGATGACGTTACCACATCAAAATCTTTTTACCGGAGTTTGGAGATCTTTTTTACATGTTTCCATGTGTCCTTGGAAAAAAACGTACTGTCTCAGTAAGTTTAACTACAGTATGCATTCAGCAGGTAGAGACAACCGGCTGTGAAAACAGACAACCTGACATAATTGATATAATCTTTGGGGTTTAAAACGGACTAGGTCGGTAGTTTACGATGTCCTTTGCTTACCTCATGTATTTGCACAATTTAGACTCGATGTATCTGATACCTCATGCATAATAAACTAGTAGTTCCGTGAGAAGTAGACCTCGCGACCCCGATTATTACATGCTTAGCAAAGCCATTTCAGTAAATTCCGTTAATATATAACGCTACAGCAAACTTCCCTCTACTGCCTCTTTTGTATTTTTTTAGCAACATCTTGTGTAAGATAAAGTCCTTAGTGTGCCTCTCAAATTTGATTGAAATCCGTCAATAAATAATACAGCAGAAATTCTCCCTTTTGAGAGAATGGAGAGAAGAGGGAGAAATAGGGGATTTCTCCCCTAATCAAAAATCGCGATCGGCTAAAAAAAATATTTTACTTTTATTTTTTTTATTAGATATTTGAGTGCATTTGACCTCTATTTAGCCTGATGGGAAGCTAAAATGAGGTCTAAGGTGTAACACGCAGACTCAAAAAATGCCTATTCACTCTTGCCTTGAAAATCCCTAAATCATATGTATGGGGAAACATCGACGCAGGGAGGGAATTCCACATCCTAGCGGTAATAAACTTGAAAATACCCTGCTATCAGCAGTCGGGAAACTAATATCATAAATTGTGTTGTTACAGGTACGACGGAACAAGATTAAAGCGGGAGGCGGACTGGCAGACTCGGGACCGGGAGTATCTCGCGTCTCCCCAGGAGACAGGTACCCCCACTGCGTTTGTGTTGAATTGACAGTGGACAAAACAAAACGAACACTTATTTATAAAACTTGTATAAAACACTATCGGATCTCCACGATGAGATGCAATCATAGTGCCAGAAGACTTATTTAGATGTACAATTGTACAGTTCGCGGTGGACTTGTACATAAGAATTCCGATCTAGCATCTTTTGCAAGGATACGAATATAGATAGTAATGTAAATTCAGTCGCGAATGGAGTTGTGTAAATATATACGAGTAAGTATGGTCGGTAGTGCGTTTTGAAATTAACACTTGAGTTTTAGCCAGATACTTATAGCATTGTGACACGATATTCTAGTCTGCTGTATTTAATTACAAAATATGGCCCACCACTAGGTATCTATTCGTAGCAATCAAGCAATATATATTTGCCATAACGAGAGTGAAAAATAACATTATTTTATTTATTTATATTTCAAGACGAACAGACTCTTGTAGCATGTTAGCTTATATTTTATTTTAATTTGTTATCTTTCTACCTCTCGATCTTATATCAATTATAATAGTGAAATATTACAAAATAATATTACAAAGTAACGTGTTAAACTCAAGGACCGAGTATATACTCGAGTACCGCAGCTGCAAAATGTGCCTGAAAGTAAAGAAAGAAAAGCCTCGTTCAAAACATTACTGAAATTAATGAAAACAACCTTTTGATGTCTTGTTTTTGATACGTATGTTTTGAGTACATAGTAGAAACCATGTCCAAAACTAGACATTGAAAGTAAAACTAAATTGTAACAGTTAATCACAAATCGAACGATGATTCGCATCGTTCATTTAGTGACTGCTAATTTTAGAAAAAGGGCTCTACCTAATGATTTTGAGTACGGACGGTAATTGTTTATCTTATATTTATACAAACATTTTCCTTTGACTTTTATATTATGTTGATTTCAAAAATATAAGTACGATGTTTTTTTTAAGTACCTAGTACAAAATCGGAACATTTCAGTTCTTTTTTCAAACTATTTTAATATTCCTATAAATATTCTATTTACTTTTATACGGTGTACCATAATTTCTAAATCATCCATTAAAACCTAATAAAAACACTATTTTTAATTTTAAAAAAATATTTTTACTTGTCATTCCAAGTATACCTATCCAAATAGATTTTTATAATATTTAAATGGAACGAGGAACAAGTACCTATCTACCCATTAATTGAACATAGGTAATGTTATATGTATGTTTGAATCTCAATATTATTATGCACTTTAGACTAAAATATTAGCATAGGCAGTAGTGTTTGTGAGTTAAGGAAATAATTAAACACATTGAATGACGAAAATTAATATAGCTAAACACATACATAATTCAAATTGCTCACAGTTTAGCAGTTGAGATTGCATATAGTACACTATCATGTATTGGACAAACAGCATTTTGAGTCTTGCGGCTCCAAGCAGACAGAGCCCAGAGCCGCATAACCCAAAGGCCACTTTTAGCGATGGAGTACCTTTATATAAAATCATAATTTTAAAAGAATTTAGGTGCTTGTCAAGTATTAAAATTGAATAATTAACTTTTATTCATGAAATGAAAAATTAGGAGTATTTGTACAAATTATATAATTTAACCTGTAGGTATATTTATTTACTCAATTTGAACTTGTATCTTCATTATTTTTACCTTGTATGTTTTTCTATTCTTCGATTTGTATAAAGAATATTATTTTACTTCAAGAGATAATGGGAACACTACATATCTCAAAGATAATGGAAACACTATTTTTCTCCTAAAAGTACTCGTATCTAACATGAGCATAAAGTGGACCGTTGCTAAAACTCCTAATCTGACAACACCCTAATTAGTTTTCCTCATTGCACAGAATAAATAAGTACTAACTAACAGAACGGAAGAACACTTGAGATGACTCTTAAGTGTCCCCTGCAAGTAGGTATAATATGGATAGATATGAAAAAAAGGTTGGTCGCTACCTACCAAGGTCGCTACGAATCTGACACAGCTTACAAGTGCCATACAATAATGACTGACAGAATAAGACAGTCGGAGTAAAATGTGTCGATCTACGGTAGCCCTATGTTTTATACACAAAAAAACGCGGGCATACGAATGTTGTATCTGTAGTTGTATGACAATTTTAGCAGTCAAGTATTGCTCATAGTCAAAGTGGATAATGTACTCGTAAACAAAAGAAATTGGTACCGCTTAGTCTTTTTCTTAGCTTGTAAAACATTTACAAAGAATAGTGCCAAATTGGTTCTAAACGATCTATAAAATGTTTAATAACATCTATAAAAAATCACATTATCCTCAAATGTACTATTATTAAGCTAAAATTGTTACCGGAAGCGATTCAGTTTATTGTAAATTAACAACGATCTTTCAGTACAGGTTTTTTCCATTTACCCCTTTTTACCGTATGGGAAAAATATGTAGAGGAGAAAATTATACGATGTGTTGAATTTTGGCCCTGCAAACATACTATATTCATTACAAAGATATGTCTGTTTTCTCTTAAATTATTATCTAAAGAAAAATTGTTCATACTTGTAATGGGTTATTCCTACTATAGATGACTTATTACCTAGTAACTTTGTGATAATTATCGTAATTGTGTGTATATAAATGTATTTAAACAATAAATGTTTATTTGTATTTAGCATACCGAAACTGTTTTTTATTTGTATTTATATTTTACCCCGCAATAGGTGTGTCAACATTTCTTCAAATACACGGTGTCTTTTTAACCACCAGCCAATTGTTTGGAGTAAGTTCAGTCCTTGATACTTAACTACTTTCTAAATTTCTTTTTGTCCTCCCTTACAAAATCAGTTCGGCTGAGCGCTGATTTCTTCGGGAAGGCGATTTTTTTTAGTTTTTCGTCATTTATTTTTAGAAGTTCAGTATCATTGACTGAATAAGTACCAGTCACACTGTGTAAGACTTGGGACCAAGGTGCAGTACCGACAGTACTCAAACTTATAAGTACCTACATATTTTAGCTTAGTTTCTTTTTTCGCACATTCGCAAAATACAGAAGTATTCTATTGACAGATTTTTCAAAAAATGTAACTATCAAATACCTGAGCACATCATTATTCATGGTTTTTTCAGTGTAGAATGACATATTTTTTCAGTTATTGTGGTTTAAAAAACAAACTACTAAACTGATTTTTATAACATTTTTGTGACAAATCTGGAAGGATATCCTTAACAAAAATAAGTTTATTTTTCAAATCGGTTCTTCATAACTGACGAAGTAGGCAGCAAACATAAAAAATACAACCGAATTGATAACCTCCTCCGTTGGAAGTCGGTTAAAAAACCATATCAATCCACAACTTCGTTTACTACTCGTAGAAACCGAACTACTGAATCGATTTGGGTTTTTTTTTATAGGAACAATTCGAAAGATTTCTTATTACATCGAACATTTTAAATGACAGAGTTATGAGGTAAATAAATAAATACAAACTAATCTCTACTCTTTTATACTATTGCATAGTAATTACAAACTGAAACACGTTAGTTCCGATGTGAATTGTAAGAAAATGTAGCGAGTGGAAATGGCCGTGCTATATCGGGACGTCTTCCCGAGAAATGTCGCGTTCCAGTGCTTTGTGTTTCCGAATACCCGCAATACCCAGTATGCAGTGTGTGGCCGGTATACGGCGAGACAGGAATCGTGCTGATTGGGAACGAAAAGCTCAGGAGTTCAATGTGCAGTGTGCATTGTGTTGTACTTATAACTAGAGATCAGATATTCGGATACATTTTTACCTAAAGTTGAGATGTTGGCTATTATGGAAAGCACTTTTTATACAAAAATATCCCACGTTACCGGGAAAATCAAATTTTTGTGTAGTATTTAAGTCTCCGTGAGATGTAATAAACTAAATTACAAATGACAGTTGACCTGTTACAACGTGATATGGTTGCCCGAGTTTAAGAAGCCGTTTCCATAATTTGTTAGCCGAAAATCGACTAGGTATATAGGTATTATCCGATTATCCGATCTCTAATTATAACAAATAAATATATACAGATCACACAGATTGAGCTAACTGTCATTTAATTTAACGATACTAGTTTTATGATAAATTTACTATATTTATACATAAACCCAAGACCCACAACAAATTGAGAAAGGCCATTTTCCAACTTGTCTTGGCTGGGGATCGAACCCAGAACCTCCAAAGTGGCGGACAGTGGTTCTCAAAAACAGGCGACGATGATGAACTCTATTAAAAATTCAACGAGTTTGTTTTTTATTACTCATGACAAAAAATTACGATCGCGGTTTTGATATCTTTACGATATTTTCGGAATATTTTGATAAAAATGCAAAAAGAGGAAATACATATTTCCTTACGTTTCTTGGGGAATGTTGTCTGATAACACAAAAAGATAAAACTTCTTGTTTTGCATCAACTTTATAAAGAACATAAAAGAAAACTCAAAAGGCGGGCTTATCACTAAAGCGATTTCTTTCAGCCAATCTTTGGGTAAATAGTGATTTTGGGGATTGGCGTATAAATGCATACACATAAATAAATAAGTCAGATAACGATAATATGTATAAAATAAAAGTACACTCGAATCACTTAAATAAACACTAAATATAACATAAAAAATAATTAAGTACACAACGATTACAGTATGAAAGAATTTTACCACAAGTAGCATAAAAAATTCTCGAGCTTCTCCATGCTTCGAAAGGCACGTAAATCTGTTGGTCCCGGCTGTCATCATTGTATGGCAGTCGTCAAGCTATGCCAGATGCCTTTAGGCAGCTTGAAAAATCTGACACCAGTGTTGGCCACTTACACACACGAGAAACAAAACAAATTTAAGTTACATAGATGAATTAACAAGTTTGAGGCTAGGAATGAATTTCCATGCTTACTTTCCTGGCCTAGGCCGGTAAAGTAATGCATGAGCCAGGAATTACAAACTTCGTGTCTTCTTTTTAGGGTTTCGTAGCCAAATGGCAAAAAACGGAACCCTTATGGATTCGTCATGTCTGTCTGTCAGACCGTCCATACCTCACAGCCACTTTTTTCTGAAACTATAAGAACTATGCTGTTAAAACTTGGTAAGTAGATGTATTCTGTGAACCGCATTAAGATTTTCACACAAAAATAAAAAAAGAGCAATAAATTTTAGGGGTTCCCCATACTTAGAACTGAAACTTAAATTTTTTTTTCATCAAACCCATACGTGTGGGATACCCTATGGATAGGTTTTCAAAAAATATATTGAGGTTTCTAATATATTTTTTCTAAACTGAATAGTTTGCGCGAGAGACACTTCCAAAGTGGTAAAATGTGTGTCCCCCCCCTGTAACTTCTAAAATAAGAGAATGATAAAACTAAAAAAATATATGATGTACATTACCACGCAAACTTCCACCGAAAATTGTTTTGAATGAGATCTAGTAAGTAGTTTTTTTTAATACGTCATAAATCGTAAACCGCAATTTACCTTTGGAACTAGTATACTCGTATTATGTTACTTGCTGCTACGGAACCCTTCATGGGCGAGTCCGACTCGCACTTGGCCGCTTTTTTATTACAATAATGCCTATATTTCCAAGCATGTTTGAGAAAATTAAATAAATAAATAATAATAAATATCTAAATAAATATATACGGACAAATCACACTGATTAAGCTAGCCCCAAAGTAAGTTTTAAACTTGTGTTATGGGATACTAACTCAACGATACTATATTTTATGATAAATACATAAATACTCGTAGATAAACACCCAAGACTAAGGACAATTTGAAAAAGCCCATTTTCCAACTTGCCCTGACAGGGGATCGAACCCAGAACCTCCTGATTAGCGGTCTAGCATGTTAACCATTACGCCACGGAGGTCGTCAAATACATACTTACATCCGTAGTGCCCGTAACCTTTAATTTTTATAAAATCTTTGATAACGAGGCAAAAACTGCTGTCGAATCACTCGTATCGAGTAGGCGGTGCTCAGCTCAATGGATGATTTACGGATTTAGACGTCGCATTCCGGCGAACAAAAAATCAAGTGTCTACAAGAAGCTGACGTTAGCAGCTACAATATGGTCACCCCTGTAGGGTTGCCAGCCGTCAGGCTTGTTCTGGACAAGCTAAGATTATATTATTATAATATTTAGGTGTCATTCACGGCCGTACGACTTGTGCTTTTTGACTTATTTCATCATCAGTATCATCAGGCCCCTTTTAGTCTTCACCGTGGGATCACGACCCACTCTGTACTACAGAGACATAAGTACTTGGCCAGAGTAGCCAGAGGACTTGGCCTACACTCTCCACGCTGGCCTCGACGCGTTGGAGTGGAATGATTTATAAAAAAAAAATTTGATTTAGATTTTAGTGATTGCAAAAAGTATATGAAAAAAAAGATATGTTACCGGAAATGTGTTAAATTCAGGAAATTTGTGCAATTACTAGGAAATGTATAAATTTCGGTAGGTAATGTATACATTTCCTAGTAATTGCATAAATTTTCTGAATTTAACACATACACGAAACATACACGAATACAATGAAACAAATACATATGTATTATGATTTGCGTATTATATGATTTGCTTGTTGTACATATTTGGTTACAAAAAGTTTAGTTTACCTATAAAAACATATAGATCCTGCATTTAGGGCCAAATTTTCGGTAAAAGTATGCGCCTGAATAAGTATTTTTGAGCTCAGCAACCCTACAACCACCATAGTTCCTAACTTGGCCCATCGATCCAGCTTATTTTTATCTCAAACTGAAGGTGGGACGCGCGGTGAGGGTTCCAACTTGAATGGTCGTTTCCCTTGAGTGGAGGGTCCTGTCAGTGGCGATTCGAGCTGACACGCCACCCACGTGGACATCGTCACGTCATGACTGTGTTTTTTAATCGGTCTCGTCTATTTAGGCATATTTCTGTTTAGATAGCTATCTGATAGGATAGAGATTGTGGCCACTTTAATTGCTTGATATATAAGGTACCTAGCTTACTTAGCCGTGTGGTTCCCGGCAGAGTAGAATAGGACCACTCCAAGTCTTCCCGCGGATATCGTAGAAGGCAACTTATGAATTAAAAGCTAAAAAAAGCGTATAAATATCAACGGGACCTCTCCAACCCGTCTGGCCAGCGTGGAGAGTGTAGGCCAAATTTTCTGATTGCTCTGGCTGATATATGGTTTTGGTAGTACAAAGAGGGTCATGCTCTTGCAGTGGAGACTAAAAAAGGCTTGATGATGATGATATACATAGTGGGTTTGCCCAATCAGTAGGCTAGGCCACTTACATTGATGAACGCAGCCGTCCCACGGGTCACAAGCGGTTGTTGCTCTAATTAAGGTATATAAGAGTGAGGGTCTTTCTATTTTATTGTTTCTAATAGACGTTATAAATAAAGTGGAAAGAAACACACTCTCACGTTATAAAAACCTATGGATACCTATTTAAAAATGTCAAGCGTCCACTCATTTTTTTTCTAAATGTAACATATTTTTTTATGTAATATATCCATAGAAACCTGGGATACTGTTAACCTAGGGTTTTCGTACTCTCTATTCGTTGATATGTGTCAAGAAAATGTGGGACGCCCTCCCACGCCGCGATCTTATGGCTGAACTTTGAACACCAAGAGTAGCAAATGCTGCGGGCCTCGCGCAAAAAGGGGCCCCGGCTATCAAAACCCGCGCTAAAGCGTACTTTTTGAGTTTGTTTTTTTTTTGCTTCTTTTTGTATGGCTAACACAGTTGTCAGCTTCAAACTGCCTAAAGGCACGTAGATAGCTTGACGACTGCCGTCTAATGATGACAGCCAGCCTTCTAAAGTGTGGAAGAAGCTCGACATATTTTATTTCACATATGTCACTGACAAATATGAAAAATGCGAGATTTGGACCGTATCCAAATCCAAACATTGCATTTTTCATATTTGTCAAAAATGTGTCCCATACAGTCACCAATCCCATTGTATAGAATATGAAAGTGTTAGCAATGCTGGGCCACCGATCTCCTATTGCAGATCAGGGGCCCCTCGATAGAATATGCTACGGTCCCCGCGCTTGCTTAATCCGGCACTGATTGAACATACCAACAAATAGAGCTTTACATATATACTTGTGTTTCCCAAGATATTTCCACGTTCATTGTGGCAGGGGTGCTTACTTTGGCAGACAGGCTGCTGTATCGGCCAGTGACCCGAGTGTTTATTGTTTTTCTACATCAGAGCTGTTGATATTGGCGCATCTTTTATTTGTTTAAATGGTAAGTCGTGCAGACAGGTAGGTTACGTAACCATGGCCTTACACGCATTAGGTAATCTGACAACTATGAATTCATTCAACTTTTTGTTTGGATGTATCATTGTACGTAATCTTCTTGACAATGTGTAAGAACCTTGCATCGCTTGTAGATACTTACACATATATCTAGTATCTATGGAAAGTTATTGAACTATCTAAGGAACCAGAGGATGCCATATGTTAGATATACAACACGTAGTCACATGTTTTTTTAGGTACCTACTAGACAAACACACAAGTCACGCCCGTTGCCGACTCTGAAGCGGGGGCCGGTCGTGGTCATCAGTGAAATGTATTAAGGCTCTCACGTCCTTTGAGCGTTAGAATTTTAACGTGACATTACGAGTAATTACATTCACGTGTGGTTCGGGTTGGAATAGGACCACCCCATCTCTTCCTGTGGATGTCGTAAGAGGTGACTGAAGGACTAAGCACAAACATCTCGTGCTACAGTTGCATTCCCAAGGAGGATTAACGTCGGGCGGGGGCCGCTTGTAAAACTTTTCACACAAATACATTCCCAAAGAGGGTTGACGTCAGGCAGGCAGGGGCCGGTCGTAAAACTAAAGCGAAATCATTTAAACTGTTCCGGCTATTTCTTCTCCATTTTGCAAGGTCTTTGGCATCCCTGGGTGATTATTGACATGCATGTTACCTATATTTAGAGAAGAAATAGCGGGAAAGCGCACTCTGGGCTCTGAAGCAGCACAGCTGAGTATGCAACCGGGAACGCACTTAGACGAAGAAGAAGATTAAGAGTAAATACATTCTTAACATATTATCATGCTAGACTTAGGTTTGTTAATAAAACTAACGAGAGACACAGTCATTCATATGCGATACACGGGTAACACACGTAAAAATTCAGCTACCCGACGTGAGTTACCTGTGTATGGCATCATCATCAGCAGGTCTTTTTAGTCGGCACTGCAGGAGCACGATCCTCTCTGTACTACCACAGCCATATATTATCAAATCCTCAGACACTTAGTAATTTCCGTCCTATATCTATACTACCATTTCTTTCAAAAATCCTTGAAGCGGTGGCGCATAACCAAATTTCATCCTTTGTATTTCATAATAACTTACTTAGTCCCTTTCAATCTGGTTTTCGCCCCGGTCACAGTACTACTACTGCCCTTATCAATGTCACTGAGGACGTACGCCTTGGCATGGAAAATCAATTGGTTACCATCTTAGGTCTGATTGATTTTTCCAACGCTTTTAATATGGTAGACCATGACATTCTCCTTGCTATACTTGAGCATCTTAATTTCTCTTCCTCTGCATTGGAATGGTTCTCCTCTTATCTTCATGGCCGGCAACAAGCAGTTCGAATGGACCGTGAGTTGTCACAATGGAATGATCTTACTTCTGGTGTTCCGCAGGGTGGAATACTTTCACCTTTACTGTTTTCCTTGTTCATTAACCTTCTCTCTTCATCCATTGGCTGTACTTACCATTTCTACGCGGATGATCTCTAAATTTATGTGCAAATCCCAGCTGAGGACGTTGACAGTGGAGTTACTCAACTGAACGCCACATTAGCAGATCTTCTCTCCTGGTCGCAGGATTACGGTATACAGGTGAACGCATCCAAATGTCAAGCAATGATATTAGGCAGTCCTCAGCAGTTGGCAAAAATTAACTTAACTTTTGTTTTACCAGTAGTATACAATGGTGCCGTTATTGAATTTAAACCAGTGGTAAAAAATCTTGGTCTTTTTATTGACTCCTCGTTGAAATGGACTGCTTAAATAACTGAAATTAGTCGGACCGTTACTTATTCTCTTCAATATCTTAACCGCTTTAGAAATTTTCTTCCTATTAAAACTAAGATCACATTGATCCAAACGTTGTATTTTCCCATTATTGACTATGCTGATGTGTGTTATCCAGATCTTAATGTGGATCTTCTCAATAAGCTGGACCGCCTTCTTAACAACTGCATCCGTTTTATTTTCTGCTTGCGTAAGTATAATCACATTTCTGTTTTCCGTTCCAAACTCCATTGGCTTCCCATCCGACTGCGCAGGCAACAGAGACTTCTATGTTCTCTTTTCTCTATTCTTAAAAATCCCTTTTCTCCGCAATACTTGAAATGTAAGTTTCAATATCTTGCGGACATGCATGATCGGCAACTTCGCTCCAGTAACACGCTCAAGCTTCAAATTCCCTTTTATCGATCTAGCTTCATGTCCAATTCCTTTACTTCTCAAGCTATACGGCTTTGGAATGCATTGCCCGATGACATCAGACAAATATCTAGTAGACATTTATACAAGAAAAAAGTGCATGATTTACTTTTTGAATCTTTCAACAATTAGGAGAATTCATCGTTTCTTTCTGATCTTCAAATATATATATGTATATATGTATGTATATGTATCTATATAGTATGTTGTATGTATAAATATAGTATATTTATTTTATACGATATTTATGTATGATCATTTAAAAGTACTTATTATTTCTGGATTGTTTCTATCTATTTTAGACGCCAACTATTCTATCTGTTTCTCTTCTCCTAAAGGTTGACAGGGAGAGAATGCTTTAGCATTAAGTCTACCTATTGTAGCTTTTGGCTCAATGAAATTAAATAAATAAATAAATATTAGCCAGAACAGTCAGAGGATTTGGCCTACACTCTCCACGCGGGCCAGACGGGGTGGAGAGGTCTGTCGAAAGCTCAAATTGATTATAAGACATCAAGCTTTGTTTATTTTATTAGACCTAAGTCACCTTCTACGACATCCAAGGGAAGACTTGAAGTGGTCCTTTTCTACTCTGCCGGGAACCACACGGCTAACATGGCACGGCGTGTATAGCATATTAATAATATATTCTCTTTCTTATATTTATTGCTATTTTTGTAACAGCAGAACTAAGCAAAAAACAATCTTTGCTTTACTATATTTTATTATTATTTTATATTACTGAGGTTAGGACACTTTTTCTTTAGGTTTATACAATACTATATAGGGTGTGTGAGCGATTTTTTAAATACATGTAAGTCTACGCTGTCCCCAGCTATCGGGTGAAAACTCGACCAGTTTATCGAGCCACCATTCCGTGACACAAATGGCGAAAAACAGTATCTGACGAGGTATTTAATAGGTAAATGTAAAACAAGACGAAGAACCAAGTAACTGGCGTGCAGTTGCAGATAATGAAGTGACTGTTATCCTTGGTCCCCCAAGGTTTATGTCCAGCAGTGGACCTCCTGTGGCTGATACGATGATGATGAACTGATAATTCTGCAGCAGAGCTTGATATATAAACTATTAATTGAAATAGAACTTGTTTGATAGAAAACCACAAATCCATCTAACTGACACTTGAATGATAGATACATTATCACGGATTTATAAACTTTCATTTTTCTATCTACCTAAGAACGCCCCACAGGATATTTTGATAAGGAAATGACCCACCATATGTCATGAGAATCGGGTGTCTGAATAATGAATACAGTCGGTAATAAGTATATTTACATTTTCGAGTTCGAATAAAATGCATGCATGCATATTAGTTAAACAAGACAAAAAAAGAGAAATCTTCAGCTTGGAATTTTCTTGAATTGTAGGTATGGACCAAGTAAAGTCCTCTATAAAAAATAACTTAATCAAAATCGTTTTTGTTTGTGAGAGCTTCGACATTAGACACACATCAAACTTATTTAATAACCTTTTTGCATCTGAGGATTAAAATTTACTGGATGTATGAAAGATTCATACATCCAGTCTTCGATCATAGAATATATGATCGAAGCATCTAGTGATAGGTTTAATCCATAGCCCACCGTACACCGGACCGTATCGTTGTTTTAACAAGACTCAGATAATACAAATGTCGACCCATTTCTCGACAGTTTACAAAAATCGGTAGCTTTAAACTTCAAATCTGTGAGTCAGCTAACCGCACACTGAAGGTCAACAACCACCTCATCTGCGTGGATTATCTCTGTCTTAACGCGATAATTTAATCCTTTGTGTATCCAATGCCTCTAATAGTCGGGTGCAGCGGAACGCCGCATCTGAGCGCACTCATGTATCATACATATAAGTAAATAATCTCCGCTGAATTACGACCGAGGCCCTACATATCCGATATTAAGGGAAGACGAAACAATAAATTGTACCCGACTGAGTTTTAGTACGCCGTTGAAATATCAGATATAAAATTGTTACGGCCACTGTATGCCATGTTTTTTTAAGGGGAAACATTTTGTATTAAGAAATAACTACGTTACTGTGTCGTATAGGTACTTTTAGCTAAAACATTTAAATTATGTTTACTACGTATGAAACATTTTGTTTCGATTTGTAGTAGAGGTGATTAGGTACAATACAAAAAGTTCTTTATTAATAGATAAGAAATCTAGCCTACCTAAGGGACTAACCTAGGTCTTAGTTTGTTGTTTGACGAGAAGGAAAATAATATTTATTTATGTAACAATGTACATTGTGTATTTTATGTATACTACACTTTATCTTGCAACCCACATTTAGATTTTCTGTATAACCCAAAGGTTGTTTGGTAGACAACGCTTTAAGCGTTAAGTTCGCCATTTTTCTGTACAATTTGTATTTGATGGACAATAAAGATTAAATAAAATAAAATAATAAAAAATATTTTTTTATACGAATACGGAAATACGAATGTTGCAGAGTATGTATTTGCAATAATTCACTCGTGCAACCCCCGCGCTTAGCAATAGCACTCAGTGAGCCCTAAAACCAATTGTTTGGAGAAAAGGCAAGGTGAGAAAACAAACTAGAGCCCCAGCTAATAAGGGAATAAATAGGGGTTGCCGCGCTTCGCCCCGTTAAAATGGCGTCCACGCCCCACGCGCCCTTGCGTCCGCCCCTATCTGTCACAAGTAGTCACAACTGCCATCATTACTGAAAATTTAAATAACAATTATTTTGTCAAAATTTATTTTAGACTAGCTGATGCCGGCGGCGTTGTCCGCGTGGTGAATTTTTTTAAAAACCCTACGGGAACCTTACATTACCCGTTATGTAAGTATCCTCTTCTTCATCTAAGCGCGTTTCCGGTTGCATCCTCAGCTGTGCTGCTTCGGAGCCCGGGGTCCGCTTTCCCGCTTTTTCTTCTCCATTATAACATGCACGTCAAATGGTCACCCAAGGATGCCAAAGACCTTGCGAAGTGGTGAACAAATTGCCGGAACAGTTAAAATGATTCGGCTGTAATTTTACGACCGGCCCGACAACCCTCTTTGGGTATGTATTTGTTTGTGCAAAAAGTTTTACAACCGGCCGCCGCCCGACGTTAACCCTCCTTAGGAATGCAATTGTAGGACAAGATGTTTGTGCTTAAGTCCTTTAGTCGCCTCTTACGACATCCACAGGAAGAGATGGAGTAGTCCTATTCTGACCCGGAACCACACGGGGGATGGTATGTAAGTATCCTATAAGGTAATATTTATGCTAAATTTCATTCTAATCCGTTTAGTCGTTTCGGCGTGAAGTCTGAAGAGGAGAAGCTGTTGGTACACTTACGTTTATCTTTGATTCCTTTTAAAAATAAAAAATTGCAATACAAGAGGTTTTATCGTCAGTTAAAAAGTTTACTCTGCTATGCAGGTAGTTAAAAGACCATGCTAGTCTGAAAGGAAAGGAAAACAACAAATGTCACATCACAGATGATTTTTAGGGTTCCGTAGCCAAATGGCAAAAAACGGAACTCTTATGGATTCGTCATGTCTGTCTATCTGTCCGTCCGTATGTCACAGCCACTTTTTTCCGAAACTATAAGAAATCTGTTGAAACTTGGTAAGTAGATGTATTCTGTGAACCGCATTAAGAGTTTAACACAAAAAAAAAAAAAAAACAAAAAATTTTGAGGGTTCCCCATACTTAGAACTGAAATACACAAATTAATTTTTCATCAAACCCTTACTTACGTGTGGGGTATCTATGGATAGGTCTTTAAATATATATTGAGGTTTTTAATATATTTTTTTTCTAAACTAGTCAGTTTGCGCGAGAGACACTTCCAAAGGGGTAACTAATTTCATGTCAAACTCATTTTCTCTTCAAGCTTCACGACTCTGGAATTCTTTACCCGTTGATATTAGAGAAATTTCTACCAAATTCTGTTTTAAGAGGAAAGTCCACGCCCTCTTTTCAAACTCCCTTTCTGTACAAAGTCATCATCATTCAGTTCTTCTTTTCATTAGCTATTTCTTTGTTATTATATTTATTAGTATATGTATTGTGTAAGTAGGTATTTACTCTGATATATTTATATATAATATATACATATATATAATAGTGTGTATGAAGTACTTAGTATTTTTGATGTAAGTATATAGGTATTTATAGCTTTTGCGCCGCACAATTTTCTCTGCTTATCCCTATGGTTGACTGGGAGAAAATGCTATTAGCATTAAGTCCGCCATTTGTTAAAAGTATATGTTTACTTTGGACAATAAAGTTTGATAAATAAATAAATAAAATAAAATGTAAGGTAACGTAACTTCTAAAATAAGAGAATGATAAAACTAAAAAAAATACATGATGTATATTACCATACAAACTTCCACAAAAAATTGGTTTGAACGAGTTCTAGTAAGTAGTTTTTTTTAATACGTCATAAATCGTAAACCGCAATTTACCTTTAGAACTTTTATATTATGTTACTTGCTGCTACGAAACCCTTCATGGGCAAGTCCGACTCGTACTTGGCCGCTTTTTCAAGTATAACAAAGCAATCTAACCTTGGAAGCCTTCTGACGTTATGAAAATTGTGTGAATATAGCAGTAACTGACTTTTAGTGCGTAGAGATAGAGCTTGTTTGCGTGAGAGTACGCATTGCTGGCACTTCCGCAAGTTAAGCAACCCCGGGCGGGGTCTGCACTTGGATTGGTGACTACAAGTGGCATAATAAGTTATCGAGCTCCTCCATGCTAAGGAAGTCACGTAAAGCCGTTGGGCCTGACTGTCATCATTATATTATATAGCAGTCGTCAAGCTATGTCAGATGCCTTTAGGCAGCTTGAAAAACTGACACCAGTGATGGCCACTTACACATACAAAAAAAAAAAGCGCATCGGCCCAGTTAGCATACAAGTTACTACGTCCATGGGAATGTCTATAGTATTTTTTAATATCTTTCATCAATTAGCTCGAAAACGTAAATATTTATTTACGTTTTCGGCAACTGCCCGCGCTCGCCTCCCCGCCGCCAACGTATCGAGGACTAACGTAAATTATTGAAATGGCATTAATCATAGGACCATCCATAGGATAATGGGACATCATGTGCATGATTTGGCTAGAGTTTTACGACCGCTCACCTGCCTGATGTCAACCCTCTTTGGGAATGCATTTGTGCGAAAAGTTTAGCAAACGCCTGCCTGCCACCCGACCTCAACTGAAGCACTAGATAAGCACTTATTCCTTTAGTCGCCTCTTACGAAATCCACAGGAAGATACGGATTGGTCCTATTCCAGGCCGGAAGCTGCACGGCCATTGTGTATTTTATCCTAAATCGTATCTTTATCCCTTAAAGGGCAGACAGGGACCACAAGGTCATAAGCCCCAACTTTCAGTAATATTGGTGAGATAGGGTTGGGAATGACAGTCAGGAAGTCACTTGTTTAATGAGGTATTCCTAGCCGCAACGCCTATTAACATGATTCCTCGAGAACGCCCCTAAAACAAAACTATTTATAAAATTAATACGTCCATGCTAGTCTGGAAGAAAAGAAAAAACTTAGAATGAACCAGCTGCTTCTCGCACAGATTGTAAAAGCCGATCGAGGGAATGGGTGAAAATTATAATAGGGGAAACACTATAACGCTAAAAGTGGCCTCTGGATCTTGCGTCTTTGGACTCTGCCTGCTTAGAGCTGTAAAATCTAAAATGCTCTGTCTGCCCCGTTAGAGATAAAGACGTGTTAATGTATTAATTTCTTCTAACAACTTGTTTACGTACTTTCTTCTGCGCTACAACACTTAGTGGGTCTTGGCCTCCACAACGATTCGTCGCCATTTCGGTTTGTCTCTGTCTTTTTGTCTGCTCCATGATGTGTACTTTCCATTTTCCGTCATTGACATAGAAGGCTGAATTCAGTCCATGATGCTGAACAACTTTGCCCAAGGAACATATTTTTGGCCTCCCATACAAGTTTACCAATCAGCTGATCAGAGTCTGTATGGAAAGCATATTTTTTTTCATTATTTTATATTATGTTTCTTGGGGATAGTTGTAGTATCATGGACTGATTTCAGCCCTATACCTAATAGTTTCAGTGTATATTGTTAGACGTTATATAGAGATATAGACTAGAGCCGCTATCTCAAACATTCGCCCCTGTTCTATGTTTATATGGCGGGGGCGGCATGGACAATATGATACGTACTTATTTTTCAAAAAATTTAAATCTTACTGCTTACTGATGGAAAGTTATTTTACTTAGCCGTGTTCCTTGAATTCTCTTAGAGTACTTTAACACACACCAAGGCATTTTCAATAATGTTTACTATGTTGCCGCCCGGGCGATTTGTACCTATAGGATTGTCGAACCTTTTTTTTTGTTTTTTGACTGTTATTTTAATTCTATTATACTTTAATTAGTGATCTACTATAGCCCGTGGTTCGATTTATTACGGGTATCGTTTCGAGGTGTCTTTATTCCACAATCGTTTCTTGATGGACCAAATCATCAAGTTCGTGATTCATTCACTGGCGATAGGATAGATCATTCTCTCGTATCTGAAGATATGACGGAGGATCTTGATCTTAAAAATTCAAATTCAATTTTTTTTTCACACAAAACACTTTTTAATAACGGAAACAAAAAAAGTTAATATTTAAAAATATTTAAAAAAACAAGCTTTTATCTAAAACATAAACTAAAAGTTTTAAAGTGCTCTTCAAGGTGGAGTTATGTCGTTTTATCATCAGATCATTGGTAATATTGCATTGTCACCCAACTAACATACTCGTTAGTATGTGAAGTTTCAACTCAATCGAATAATGGAAGATTTGATGATTACGGACACACGTGGGACACACAGACAACGGGACAGGTGAAACTAAATAAAAGCTTCTAAAATATACTTAGAAAAGCTATAAATCACTATTTTAATATAAATCCTTCCAGTAAATATAAAAATTCAATTAAAAAATACTCACAGATGGTGGGAATGGCTCTAGTAGTATTTCTCAATGTCTTTCAGCACATAGATCTAAAACATAAATAAAGCCGACGCCCGCCGCGCCGCTAACATAGCCAGGGCTAACGTAAATAAAGATAGTCTAGATTTTGGCAATAATTAATTATAGGACCTAATGGGAACATCATGTGAATCTGTTGCTACGTGATTTAATCCCTGAGTATTACTAACGTATCTACAAAAGCATGAAATTAAAATGTATAGGTAAACAACATGTTAATGAACTAACGCAAAACCTCTCAGATGGTACCTCAGCCCAAGAAACTGAACAACTTTTGTTCTACAACATTCCCAAAATGCCAAAAATAAAATTCGGATTTTCTTACAAATTGACTCGATCAGCTGATCAGATTTGATGAATTCAAAATTTTTATTTGGGTTTCTTGAAAGTTTTAGAACAAAAGTTGTTTAGTTTCATGGGCTTAGGTAACATCTGAGAGGTTTGGAATTAGTTCATTAACACGTTCCTTGTATAGACGTCTTTTTTTAACTCTTCAAAATGCCGTGATGGATAACTATGTTTTAAATTGGTATATAATCCATTATCATTAATAAAATAAATAAATGAAACTGTCACCCTTGTGTTCATAAAAACTCAGTTAGGTATATATAGGATAAAACGACGACCAACAATAAATTTTTATATATTATAAATATGATTACTACCATCACGTCTTTCGTCGTTTTCACTTACGGAGTAGACGAAATCAAAGGCACTATAATAACTAGAATCAAAATCATATCTTAGCCAATAAAAGGAATCAAAAATGACAACTCCTATAAGGAAGTAGGTATATCTGTCTTATTACAATTAAGTTTTACAAACTAGAAGCGGTAGTTTCAAGATGCGCCGTTGTTTAAGAAGTTGTGGGAATTTATAACCAATCCGATCACTCCTTAATAAAATGGATTAAAAGCCCGCCGTCGAAATCCGAGAAAACGGAATGAAGCCACCCGCAGTCTAGTCGAAAAGCTATTTGATTTGACGGTTATCTCACCTCCTACGTTTATATTGAAACTTAGATAAATATTTACTTTATCGAGTCTAATTTGGCATGCAACTGGCCACCGTGCCACTGCTCCTGCCTTTTTACTCTACGCGTTAATTTGAAATTGGAATACTGGTGGTATACATATAACTTTTGATCTTTTCTGTAAGTTCTATATATTCTAATATTTTTCTATGATACGGGTAGGGAAAGGGATACGTTTAGGTACCTAGTAAGTGGTACAAAAGTCATCGTACCTAGGCCGACAACGTTAGATTCTTAGATTACCTACCAAATTAAGAAGCGGCTTCCATGCCCTTTACATAAAAGTACTGGGTGGCGCAAAAGTAAAGACCCTATTTGGTTCAGCTATAACATTTTTTCTAAATTAGAAAACTAGATTTAGGTTTTTTTAAATGTATATTTGTGCCATTAAATTTCGTACCATTAGGATTTAAAGATGATGTCTTTTAAATGGTGACCTCCAGAGTTGATACACATTTGAGCCCTATTTATGACATTTTGCATAACTTGCCGTAACACTTCCTGCGATATGTTCGTTATTTCTTGACGAATGTTTTCTTTTAGAGCTGCGAGAGTCTGTGGCTTGTTCACATACACCCGAGATTTCAAAAAACCCCAAAGAAAGAAGTCTGGACTGGTCAGATCGGGTGATCTTGCAGGCCAAGGCAAATCGCCAAAACGAGAGATAACTCGGCCTGGAAAAGCGTTCGTAAGAACATTGACACAATTATTCCACGTTCTTGGGGAGTAAAACGGTCCATGTTTATTTTCAGTGTATTTTACATTTGTTCACTACACAATTTTCAACAACAGAATGACAGAAAATGTCATATAAAAAAAATAAAAGTATTTTCTTTAGTGCCAGTACTTTTGCGCCACCCAGTATTATTATAGCATAGTGCGATTACTATTAAAGTTACAAAGTAAAAAATTACTTAGTATTGCTTTTAATCATTTTAATTTCTGTCCATAAATTAAAATGATTAACAGCAATCCGCTAGTTTCCAACAAGTCAATCAGACAATTTTTCCTAAACGTCAAAACAAACATTTGCATTTATAGGACTGTGATGTGACGTCATAGTTTCTTGAAGTCAAATAGCGCTCTTAATATCCGTTTTTCTGCATTAATAAGTCTAAAATCACGTCCAAAGTGGATGTGACAAGTGACATTATTTTGTAATGTTTTTTTCTCATAACAGTAGATATCAAATAATTTATTTTTGACCCAGGAAACTACCCAATTCTAAATAATTGACATTCATTCAACCTGGGTGAAATAACGAAAGTAAATACTGCATTCAAAAACTGTGGTACCTGAAGCAAGTATTAAGTTTCAAATAAGTACTTAGCTAAGTATAAAAAATAAAAATACACATGTCGGAAATGACAGCCGTGTAGGCCCGCGGTCCTCGACTCGGGTGTCCGCGTTCGTTAGTTTATGTTACCGAGCACTTGCTGGGTAACATAAATAAAGTTGTTCTAAATAAACTTAATTTCGTAGTAGAGACTCATTAGATTGGACTGGAATGGAGTCGATTAACTCACTCTGTGATACGGTGTAGGTACTTATTGGTATTCTGAGTTGGTATCGTAAACATGTGGTGGGCAGAAAAAAAATTAATTGAAGGTTTCCACAATAACGTTGATGACATTTAAAAAGCCAGCTCATAAAATATAAGTTTTTATAAGTAATGTTGTGAGACTCCAAAAATATTTGCTGAGACTCCATAAATCTTACCTATACCTTAAACTTAACTCTTATAAGTATGTATATAGTTTATCCCAGAGAACGATCTAGATCTCTGGTTTATCCCTTATGGCTATGGCTATGCCTTATGGATATGGCGGGCTATAAGACCAACGGATAACATTACCATTACTTTGGGCATCGATCAAAATGTTTTGGGTGATATTGGGTGTGTGTGTGTGTGTGTATGTACCTAGGTAAAAAAAAGAATAAAAATAATGACGTATTGCAAACCGTCTTGACATGATTCAAGATTTTCGCCCATTCCCTCGATAAGCTTTTACCATCTGTGGAAAGAGGAGATGAACCATCTCGTCTTGGGTTCCGTACCCAAAGGGTAAAAACGGGAGACTATTACTAAGACTCCAATGTCCGGCCGTCCGTCCGTGTCTGCCACCAGGGTGTATCTCTTGAACCGTGATAGCTAGACAATTGAAATTTTCACACATGATGAATTTCTGTTGCCGCTATAACGACAAATACTAAAAACAGAATAAAATAAATATTTAAGGGCGGCTCCCATACAACAAACGATATTTTTTGGTGTCTAAAGTTGTATAGATAATGGTACAGAACCCTTCGTGCGCGAGTCTGACTCGCACTTGGCTGCTTTATTTATTTTTTCTCAGATCAAGAAGGAAGTATAGGTACCAAAGAAATATTTAAAAAGTTGCTCAGCACCTCTTCCCAATCTAATAGAGCGAGAATAAAACAATACACAGAAACAGTAAGTATGATATTGTAATTCATTCACAAGCGCACAAAATTAGGTGTTTCCCCGAAGCGGCGCGGGCGCACCGCCTGCAAACTGTCATTACAAAAATAGTGGCAGAAAGGGTAACACCGACATGGCGCATATGGACCCGAGTGCTGGCACTGCTGGCTCGTTTTGATTTCTTTTCTCCATCCTCCATTTACTGTGTTTTTATTCATCAATTTTGGGCTCTAGAGTGGTTTGTTGCTACCTTTAAACTTACTCGTGCTATGTCATCACATAGCACGAGTAAGTTTAAAGGTAGCAACAATGAGTAATAGTAATGTTTACTTGATTGTTGTAAGGCATCCCTTACAACAATCAAGTAAACATTACTATTACTCATTCATACTCCATACTATTATTGCAGGCATATGGTAAAAATCAAGTAATACGAGTGAGTAAGTATTTCATTTATTTTTTTATGAAAACAAATTGTTTTCTACAATCACATTTTTGTACAAGCTTTTAATGTAGATAGGTACCAATCACCAGATCATCAAGGATATCATATGAGATGTGTCAAGTCAAGACAAACGTAACAAGACCAAACCCGATGGTCTGCATCTTTTTAGGGTTCCGTACCCAAAGGGTGTCAACGGTACCCTATTACTGAGATACTCTTGAACTACGGTTCTAGTGTCTAGCTATTACGATAGCTAGACACTTGTTTTCTGTAAATATAGTTTCAGACTTGACCGAACAGTTCTACTTTCTGTTATCAGCATTACATCTATGCGTGTATGCAAAACATCAGTCAAATCGTATACCAACAACCAACAACCCAATACAGACACACACACACACACACACTAACACGTCTTTATCCCTAATGGGGCAGACAGAGCATTTTGGATTTTGTAAGCAGATATTAGAGCCTAGGACCGCAAGACCCAAAGGCCTTTTAGCGTGATGGTGGGCGAGGGGGTGGAAAAAGGAATCAAAATAGTAATGGATTGCTAGCCGCATCGCATTCGCATTTTCGCCCATTCCCTCAATCGGCTTTTACGATCTGCGCTGGGAACAAAAACAGCTGGTACATCCTAAGTTTTTTAATTTCTCGCAGACCAGCATGGAAGAATAGTATGTTTGTTACGCGATATCTTCGCCAATTGTGGACTAATTTTGATGATTCTTTTTTTTATTTGAAAGCCTTTTACTACCAAGTTGGTTCCAATTAAATTTGGTGAAGCTATGATGAAGAACTTTAGAGATATGGAAGAAACTCATAAAAAATTAAGTAGGTTGTTTTTTTTTGTTATAAATTTATTTATAATAAACATCAGAACTAATAAAAAGCTAGTAAAACCTCTCGGGAACCATACTTATCTCATTATACCTACAACTTTCACTTCTAAGCTCAGTTTTCTCAGACAATGTATCAGAAAATGACGATAAATCTTACGTAGAACGTGAACACAAATTAGACAAGAGAGCGTGACAAATAGACATCCGGAAATAGCCGCTGACAGAGGAACACGAGTCGATCTGTTCACATGCCTAATGCCGGCTTCAGATTCCATTTTTCATGTTAAAGTAAAAATAGTTGTTCGATTTTGTACAGCTATTAATAGTGCGGATAATGGCTGTATTATGTCTACGAGATATGTTTTATTTGTGAATTTGGTTGCCCTAATGTGGGTTTTGACTCAAAAAGAAAAGAAAAAACTAGAAGCTCTTGAAATGTGTTGCTGGCGTAGGATGAAACAATTGATAAGCCGGGTTGAAAAAAATTACAAATGAGGAGGCAAAGAGGAAAAAAAAGTGTATTCTAGATATAATAGAGAACTAGCATTTCGGGCGATGCGCGGGCTGCAAGCAGCCCGTGGTTTATCGTGCGGCTGTTGAAGTTGGTCTATGTCCAGTTGAGACAATAGGTAAAAAACTGCAGTTAGTAAAGGAAACGTCAAAAAATGTGTGGGCGTTAAAATCTTGGAATCAAAACTTGTTTGCAGTTTTGAGTTCCGCTGGATGCTTTACCCCGGCATACAAAATTCCAGACCCCTTCGATGTTCCGTTAGGACGTTAAGAACGAATAAAGTTAAAAAAATTAAAATCAAGACGCCATCTTGGATTCCAAAAAAATGACATATTTGGATTCCGCAATCCAAAAAACCCTGGAATTTCAGTCAAATCGGACGCAGTCGACTATTGGCGGCCATCTTGGAAAATTAAAAAAAAAATATGTTAGGTCTATAAGACTATCATTAAAAGGGAAAAAAGGGGAACACCGAGGCATAGGCTTCATGAAACAGATAAAGGAGAAGGTGAACGTCGTGTCGTACAGCGGAGTAAAGCAGCTGGCTGATGAGAGAGACAAATGGAAGTAAATTCATACTCCACTAACAAGAACATAGCTCTTACATACAGATAGATAATGTAGGTTTCAGAGCTCTATATTTCACAAGAAACTGGAGAAGTGTCTAACCACAGAATAAATACCCACGTAGTCTAACTTACACGAGTAAGGCCAGGCACCAGTTTTATCATATAAACTTCACCACGCCAAAACCCCAGATCCGCTTGCCCTTTAGTTCGTGTGATATCACCTGGCCACGCCACCATATGCAATTCTTATATTTTTTACTCTGAGTTGATTATAAAATTACTTATTTGATTCTAAAATGTACAGAAAAATATAATTTCCATTTATTTTCATGAGCTTCACCTTATTGCAGTGGTGAGTGCCAAAAATAGAAATATAACGTCAATAAAAAAAGAAACATTTATAACATTGATTGGTCCTGGCTGGATAGATTGCCGTCCGCAACGTCTAAATAAATCGCGAAGGTTCCATTCATGGATCTAAGAGTAGGATGGTACATCTTACCTTGTTAAAGTATAGTAGTTAGAGGTTTAAAAAAGTCAACCAATTACACAAATGCGGTTTGGTTGTAACCGCAGGTAGATAGCTGTGTGGCGTGGTCAAATATTTGGAGATATACTCGAAATATGTTTATCTGGTAAGCTATACTTATCCTGACCGAGTTTATTCTGTAGAAAAACGGGAAAAGGCGGGAGTTGGGCGCAATAAATCGATTTGGAAATGTTTGCCGAAGGGTGGGCCCGCGGTATTTAAAGAACAATTAGTCGATGGCTTGCCAGCCCTCAGGCCAAATATTTGCCTATTCCCGCCAACCCTCGTTTGGACCAACGCCGCCCTGGGCGTTTGGGAAAGGTTTATAGGTTTTAATGTTTGCCCACTCTCCCCTATGTATTCAGCCATAAGTAAATTCCCCTTCTGATAGCACCGACAATTATATTTTAGGTAGGTACGTCAGTCTTGGAGAATTTTAATCAATAAATTCTATATAAGTAGGTAGGTACTTCGGACTGTTTATTGTCGATTGCTATGCTAGGTAATGAAAGATCGATAAAAATTGTTAATTCTTATCCGCTTTATTATGTAATATAGACTAACCATTACCATTATCGGACCGAAACAAGTTGACATTGACAAATGAGATAGTGTTATTTTACTAGACGTCAACTTGTAGTTTAATCCTAAGTAGTAATACAGGCAAGTTGCTGGCAAGAATTGGATTGCAATGGCCAGCGACAGATTAAGATGGCACAGACAGAAGGAGGCTTATGCCCAGCAGTGGGTCCCTGAAAACTAACGATGATAATGAGTAATACAGGTACTCCATGTTTTGAAATTAAGAAGGAGCACCGCGGATCGCGGTGTTCGATGTTCAACTGCTTCCGTGGTTTGCCGAGGGTTCAATCAAATCCCACTGGGAAGCACACTTTTTGAAAAGTTGTTTCCAGTCTGGTTAGGATATTGCAGGCTTGTGTCACCTGATTATCCGAAAAGAAAGATGATTCCATGCTTCGGAAGGTACGTAAAGCGGTTCCGAATGCTATCTATATAGTGTTTGTTAAAAGCTACCCTAGGATTGGTTCTTGTCTACCCTTTGGATTGCGGAGGTCAGACGGCAGTCGCTCTGTGTAAAAACCAGTAACTTCGTCAAATCACCTAGGTTAGGTAGCAGACCCCGGTCATTGAAACGTCACCACTGAGGATGCAACCGGGAATACGCTCGGATGATGACGATGACCGCGGATCGCGGTGTTATCAGGTATATTGGAGGTATACCTGTTTGCTCTTTGGGTGTTTATTTATGGCAAATATCACATACCGTAAAGGTGCCGTTACATAGCATAGTCCATCAGTTGATACTACAAGTATGTAAGTACCGGCAATCGCACTTAAATAATACCAGTCGACTTAAACATTATACTTACGCCTACTTCTAGAGAAAAAAATGATTATGTAACAGAGGTCTACTACTAACAGATGTCATTGTAAAACGGTGATTCAAATAAATAACACAGTCTAATAAGATATTTCGGACAATGGTACACTATATTGTGACACGGGGATTAACCAGGCTTTAACCGACGGGTTAACAATTTGCCGCTGTTTTACAACAGATTAACAAGCTGACAGTGTTTTGATTTCGTTAAAACAACAAGTTGTAAGTATAAATCTGTCTGTTCACTTCTTACCACTATCAATCAAGCTACATAACATTATTTAGTTCAGTTATTTTACTCAATACTCAATACTCAAATATTTATTGCTTCCTTAATGTACAATACAGGTGTTTTACAAAATTAGGATCAATTAAGGGCCCTGATGGGCGCTGCAATGGGAGAAGGGCTATTTTAATTATGAAGGGTCAATTTAATGTGGCAACTATATACATGCATTTTTGTATATGTAATATTTATTTGTTTTTATTCTTTATTCATTAATTTTACATAGATTTTAATAAATTCAAAGGTAATTATTAAATTATATTATTATAAAATATAAATTAATTCTAGATATTGATATAGATTTCATTTTTCATTTATTCATTGATTAATAGTATCTACAATTTAAAAAAAAAAAAAAAATAATTTTATCATTATAATAACATATACTAAAAAAGGTGCCTATGATAAATAATTTTTGGCTCTCCATACAAACTCAGATCAGCTGGTCGGTCAACTTGTATGGGAGGCGAAAACATATTTTTTATATTTAGATATAGGTGAATTCACCCTCGAAATAGTTTCAGTATAAGTATTTTGTTATATGTTATATACCTCCATATTCCTACTCATTCGTATAATAATAATATGTTGTGCACGCGACTACCTATTATTTGTCTCTGACAATTTATATTCCTGTATGTGAATAATATTCCTATATAGAAAAAAATCATGAAACAAAAAGAAAATATAATGTAGAGCTGTCTTTGTCTATAAGTAAAAAGTGTTAATAAAAAGGGGGAATCAGGTTCGAAAAGTAATGGTACTCATTCCCATCCCATTGAAAAAAATGTTCATATTACTTAGGTATTTTAACCCCCTTTTCAGATTGTTACCCCTTGTTGCACTTATTATAAATGTCTTATGTGGACTAACTAAAGAAAATCTTTATTCGTCAAGCAATTCACAGAATAACTTACATATTAGTCTAGAATGAACTAGACTTAAGTTTACGTAATGAATGGCGAAAAGGGGGCCAGCTCAGCTTCCTGCTGTAGTGTAGGAAGCTCAGCGCTGATTTTCAGCTGGTACCAAAAATAGAAGTTAGATGGCTTCTAAAACAATGTAGTACGTACAATAATATTTTTGTCTTATCTGCTCTTTTCTGTAACTTTCAGGCGACCACCTTTAGAGCCCACGACGAATATTACACCAGTCCAGTAAGAAAACAGTCACAAATACGTGTAAATCGCCAGCAACCTTGCCGAAATGTGTTATTCCGTCCTAAATAACACGTAACCGTTTTCCGCTATGGGTTTAATTGATTAAAAAAAGCGTGTTGCCGTTGGCGGCCCTGCGCGCGGGCCACCGCCGCGGCCTCCGCTGGCGGTCCTTCCACACTTACAAAAATACCAGAATGTAATTAAATGTGGATAACTTGCGCTTTATAGACGGCTGCGAACGTCTGTTTGTTTTTTAGTTTGTTATAGATGTGTTTTTACGCAATCTGGAAGTCGTAAATCGTGTGCACCAAATTATGTCGTTTGCTTGAAGATATAGTTGCCTTTTCTCGGTTTCCTGTTCGATTTTCTTTTGAAATCTCATTTAACTTACCCAATTCTTAGCGGCATTTTAAATCAATACCATTGTAAGAATTCATTACCTACTTAGAATATTATGAACATTTATACAGTGTTACTTTTAAACACCGGCAATGTTTTTGGACAAATAATACTTCTAAGTACATATATATTTTATTAAAGCTTTATTTTAAAAGTACCCAACCCTGTATATTAAAAATATTTTTTGGTAGAGCATGGTCTCTACCAAAAAATATTTTTGATATATGTACTTACAGGGTTACTTTTAGAACACCGGCAACATTTTTGGAGCAAGTTCAGTCCGTGATACCGATCTACTTTCCATAATTCCAAAAAAATTTCGGCTTCGCATGCAAATCGGCGCTCAGCCAAATGCATTTTGTATGGGAGGACGAAATTTTTTTGGAATTATTTAAAGTAGATCGGTATCACGGACTGAACTTGCTCCAAAAATGTTGCCGGTGTTCTAAAAGTAACCCTGTAAGTATATCAAAAATTTTTTTTGGTAGAGACCATGCTCAACCAAAAAAGATTTTTAATATACGGGGTTAGGTACTTTTAAAATAAAGCTTTAATAAAATATGAATATACTTAGAATTGTTATTTGTTAGTAATTGTACATAGAAGGAATATTCTACTCAACTAAGGGACATTATGTACATATTAGGCTAAAATTATAAATGTAAACTATTAGGGACTCTTCGTAACAAACTTGGTTGTATTGTACGCAATACACGCGGTAAGTTTAAAAATGCTCGTTTCTTAAATAATATATTTACAATTATTCCACCAATTTCCTCTTTTGTCATGTAATGTTATTACATCGTAAAATAGATATATGAAAACGGCGAATAGGCTGTCTCTACCTGGGTGATTCTAACCATAACCAGTGATAAGTAGCAACATTTCACCTGTAAGTAAAATTATTTTTGATGCAATTGTATTCGTTAATAGAACAGAGACGTAAACAGGGTTATACAGTGAGTAATCCAAGCAAAAAAATTGAAATGTGCAACAATTTACGATTTGGGATGATACCCGCATGCGTGGTGGCGCAGTGGGCACCCCAGCGAATAATCCGGCTCGCGCGCCGTCGCGGCCCGACAGCCCGCGGCTACGTAGTACAATGCTCACTATAATCCACAAAAAAAACCGGTCAAGTGCGAGTCGTACTCGTACATGAAGGGTTCCGTACCTCCGTAAGATTGGGTATAGCAATATATAACGTCTAACAAAATATACTGAAACTATTTTAAGGGTGAATTCAGTCCATGATACTAAACAACTTTTCCTTTTCCTTTGAAACATATATCGAAATATGAAAAATATTGTTTTGCTTTTCATACAAACCCGGATCAGCTGATCGGTCAAGTTGTATGGGAAGCCAAAAAATATTTTTCATGTTTCGATATATGTTCCTTGGGGAAAGTTGTTCAGTATCATGGACTGAATTCACCCTTAAAATAATTTCAGTATACATATTTTGTTGGATCCTGTATATTCTGAAAAAATTTCAAGTATCTAGTTAAAACCATTATAAAAATCGAGTTAAAACACGGAAAAAGCATGTTTCTTGTATGACGACCCCCTTTAATTTTTAACTTTATTTAATTTTTAGTATTTGTTTTTATACCGGCTACAGTAATACATAATTGGTAAAAAAAAATCAAGTATCTAGTTAATACCATTATAAAGATCGAGTTAAAAACGATGAAAAAACATGTTTCTTGTATGACGACACCTTTTAATTTTATTTTAATGACTTTATCATATTTTTAGTATTTGTTGTTATAGCCGTCACATACATAATCGGTAAAAATTTCAAGTGTCTAGCTATTACTGTTCAAGAGATAGAGTCCTGTGACAGACGGACAGACGGACATACAGCGGAGTCTCAATAATAGGGTCCCGCTGGCATCCTTTGGGTATGGAACCCTAAAAACAAACCTCTATAACACTACCTAAAACATTGTCAAACTTACCCATCACTTAATAAAGCTTATACTCTCGTAACATCGTTCGTAACTACGATCGTTTTTTACCGACCATTGTTTATTATAAAAACGCAACATTTAAGCCATCCAATTTAATTCAATTTGTTAACAATTGAACGGACTATTTTACTCTATTGTTGGCACAATGTCTTCAGGTAAAATAACGCTGCCGTATAGATCTCTTCCCACGTATAATTTGACGTCGACCCAAAATCTTGAATTTTTTCTTTCTCTTCTTTATTTTAACGTGTGAAATAAATTGTTTGATGAATTGAACTGAATTCGGTTACATTTACTTAGGATTTATCATTATTATTAATTAAGTATAGTTTAACTTAAAATCGATTACATCTTGTAATTATTTATTTATTATGTACCTATTACAATAGGTTTCGCTTCTGTCAAATTTAGTTGAAAACATAGCTATGAGAGTCACAGTGCTTATTCCTAGGTATGTTTTTATTTTTAAAGCTTGTTTTTATTTTTAAATGTTAGCTTTTTTATAGTTATCTGTGTTATCTTTGAAGGCATTATCTCAGCAATATAACGTCTTACAAAATATACTGGAACTATTACCAACTCCACCGACAAGAACGTAGTTCTTAAATTATATATAGATTTTAAGGGTGAATTCAATCCATAATACTGAACAACTTCCCTAAGAAACATAATTCCAAGTACCTACCTATGAAAAATAATTTTCGGATTTCCATACAAACTCGGATCAGCTGATCAGTCAACTTATGGGTGGCCAAATATATTTTTCATATTCGATCGATATTATATTCTTTGAGGAAAGTTGTTTAGTATCATGGACTGAATCCACCCTTAAAATAGTTTCAGTATATTTTGTTAGGCCCTGTAAATGCCTGCCTATGCCTAATATGAAAATGGATTAAATTGGTCTTCCTGTAGGGCTTGCTATAAAACTTTTGCTCTAAGGAAGTGCCGGGCGGACGTGCGTCCAAGCCTTGCTAATAACATCACGCCACTAAGTCTGTCAGAAAGCTTGCAAAAAATCAAACCTGACATGTCATATTGACACCATTCATGCCGTCCGTCCGGACCCACATTTTTTGCATTATACCTGCTACTGACACACAAAAATAAACCCTAAAACTACGATTTAAAGTCAATTTTAGTTATTACCCGTCATATTTCTTCGAAGATTTTTTCTCAGCAATATTTCTTAATGAATCCCTCTGGCAGCCATTCATGTCATTCGCTGAGTAAACAAAGACCTTCGTCAAAAGTAATTTAATTTCGGGGATAGCTCTCGTCGTTTACGACGGAAATAAAGGATTTAATTAGTGCTAATAAGATGTGAGGTTTATAGCGGAAAATGTGGGACATTGTACGTACATGATAATTGTTTCTTTAGGTATTTTTTAACTGTTATGATTTTAATTTTTGCTATTTATTTGACATCGAGATGCGGAGTTTACTAGCATTATTTTACTTATCTTGTTTTTTTGTACTAGCCGTTATAATGTAGGAACTAGTAGGAAGTTCCGCGTTCAGTTTAAAAAGCTCTATTTGAATAACACTCTGAAAAGAAAATCTGGTCAGAGTGTCATTCAAATTGATGTTATAGGTATAATGTATACCATATCACTAAAGAAGATTTACCTTGCATCAGTTAAAATAAAATGCATGTTTGCCGCGCGGTAGGTCGCACTATAGAGGGCGGGCGGGGCGCGCGGGGGCGGGCGGTACAATGCGGGGATTAACCGCAGGTTTGTTCACTTCGCTCGCTTTGTTCGCTCGCGATTTAACAATCGCGTTGCGTGCGGCGCGGATCAGCGCACGCTCCGCTGGCGCCCCGTTATCGCCCCGCACCACGCAAACACCCCTTTAATACTTTATTTTCACCGCAATTTCAATACTGGGATCAGCATATTTTACACTACGTTCTTTGTGGAGTTCAATTGAGCCAGCTATCAATAAACGAGATAGGGATGAGCCTATTCAATTCTCAATTACTTTGAACTTCTCAACCGGACGGTGTTGATATCACCTCATTAATTATGCAAGCGATTGCTTCTTAGGAACTGATTTCATATTCCTGCTCAAAGTTTTAAAGTATCTTTTGATGAATTTGTTTTTGATGGAAACGGATGGTAGTGTTTGGCAAAGTAATATCATAAACAATTTGAACGGAAGCGGCGCGGCGGATCGATTGGTGGAGGTCGCCATTGTCGTCAATCTGTCAACCCGGCGCGATCAAACGGCTGATCTATGGCGCGCCGCGCTGCTTCCGATCTCATATGTGACTCAATCGAGAATAATCTTCCAAAGCAAATTTCCCGCGAATCCTATTCTTGTCATATGAAAATTGACTAACAATTTGGATCTATCCAATTATATATTATATTCATGGACCTTTCTAAGCTCTGTAATTTTTCTAATTGTAATTGTATGGACTCACAATGTCTGAAATAAATAATTTTTATTTATTACTCGTATTATCTTCGCAAGATTTAAATAAAAGAATGATGTACCTACTGAATACTACAGTCCATATTTCCGGACTCTTAGTGTAAAAAATTTAACGTCGTCTACCGAAAATCAAGTACCTACCTTACTACTTTTAACTTTGCTGTTTTTAGCGTATACAAATGGATGATTGTGTTGAATGTTAAATGTTAAATCAAGCGATAACCTGCAAGACACAATATGTTTATTTAAACCTCAATTAATCAAATCAATGAAAGTGTGGGTATAAAATTTAATTGTTACTATTTTACCGTGGTAGGTACCTACGTATATACCTAATGTAGGAAAAGAACAACCTGGCCTCTTTTATTTGTGAACATTTTAATTTTGTTTATACATACATACTCGTACACCGTGGAAGGGACATACCCGTAATAAATCGAGCCACGGTCTTTAGTAGATCAATATTGTATAATGAAATTAAAATAACAGCCAAAAAACAAAATACAAAATTTGGCATTTCTATAGAAAAGTGAGCAGCCGTCCGGGCGATTTGTATGGGAATGTCGAAATTTTTTTTTGTTTTTTGACTGTTATTTTAATTTCATTATACTTAAGTGATCTAGTATAGCTCGTGGTTTGATTTATTACGATTTTATGTATGTCCCTTCCACGTTGTATATGTCACATAGAAGACAGAGTATTTCCTACATATTTTCAGTAGCAGGTACTAGATTTAATTTTCATCAGTACTTTCCTATATATATTGGATACTCAAATCAATTAAGGATTTTGAATTTTTTTGGTATAGGTAGTTAAATTTGTACTAAGTATGCTGTGGTAGGTATGAACTGTTTATACCTCAAATTTTATCCGCATGAACTTTTTTTCTACTATTTCTGTGGCGATAACTCGTCAAACATTGCGGATGCGGAGCCATCATTCCCTCCACGGACTTTTAGTGAACTTCAAAGGCGACCATTACGTGGGACGATTAATTGAGCCATCATCCGAAAAAAAGCAGTCAAAGTACCGTCTCGTCACGCGCGATGACGGCTCCGCGGTCAATTTGCGATGACACTTGCCATAAGGAACCGTTTGAGAGTTGCTGCACTTGTATGTATAAAGTAAGAGATTTATGATTTGTTCATATCAACATTATTTCATGCTAGTCAGGGAGAAAAAAAAGCAAAATGTAGGTACTAGCTGTAATCTAGAGAATAAACCAGAATTGGAAAAATCTATAGGCGATGCGGCTACCAACCCATCACTACTTATTTGAATTCCCTTTTTCCACCTTTACGCTTAATTTGACCTTTGAGTCATTCATTATATGCCAGTCGTCAAGCTATGTCAGATGCCTGTAGCTAGCTTTAATTATCTGACACCAGTGTTGGCCACTTATACACGAAAAGCACGCAACTTCACTTAAACTGAACTACCGCCGCCGGTCCAAAAAGCAAACAGCTGCAATTTGGATTTATCTCCACGCCTAATTTCGTTGGTAGACTTATTTTAACATTAAATACACACACACAAATATCCCTTGTACAAACACATCACCCCTGAATATAGATACTGTCGATAATAATGGCCTATCTCTCCTAGTTTTCAGTGGATTTAGCACTCTATTAAAATAAACGTAAAGTGCGTTTTATTATCCAAGCTTCAGGGAAGGATTTAATATTTCGCTAGCAGACTACAGTTACGCCGGTTGTTTTAGATCATTTTTAGCTAGACATGCTTATTGTTCTTATCAATAAGATTATAATAAGAAGAAAATCATTGGCTTAAAAATTGGATACTTAGTAATTAATTTTGTTGATTTATTATTATACCTACTTACTTAGGTAAATAATCATTGATATTTTTCAAAACAAAAAACCGACTTCCATACCTACCAGAAAAGCTAAATATTCAAACAATTGTATACATAGACGACATATTATATCTACTTATTTTCGTTTAAAAACCGAAACGCCAATTCGACTTTTTTTTTCAATTGATTGACCATGCACGAAACTATAAACTAGGTTTGTACGTTTTCATATTTTCATAATTTGGTAACATTTAATAATAATAATAAAGTATAGTTGACGATGTTCTTGGGAAAAGAAAAATATCTAGATTATAAATAATAGATGTACGGACGTAGTTTTTCATGAAAATTTGTGAACATCGGAGTAAAAGGGGTGACAAACGTTATAGCTTTTTGTATGAAATATATCTGCCAAAATTTAAATTAAATAATCAAATCTCAAATTTCCCACGTAGACAGATTTACAAAATTATTTTATCAAAATTCATAAAACTTAATCACAAATAAGTAAATCACAACCTTGTATTACTTTACCTATCAATACAGTTGTTCCGTCAATGTGGTAAGCACATGGGAGCAAAAGCAATTCGTGTTTAGCCAGGGATGGAAGCCTGATTTCTTAAATAATGATTATTTAAAAAAAGTTTACGAGTGAGTTTTAATTTATCTCGAAAAAGAATAAAAGTCAGTTCAGTACATGCCTCTTCGTACGTACTTCTTAAATAGTCTTATATCTATCTAAATATCATTTTAAGAAATTTATATTTTATCAATTCTTTTCTTTTTCGAGATGTCCAAAAAGCGGCCAAGTGCGAGTCAGACTCGCCCATGAAGGGTTCCGTAGCAGCAAGTAACATAACATAATTTAAAAGTTCTTGTAGTTCGTTGTAACTTTGATCGATGTTTTATAATAATAGTGTATTTTTTTAAAATTAAGTTATTGTTGAGTAAACATTAATAAATTAGGTACCTAAATGATGGGATATACATCTAACTATATGCGAGCTCATATAGGCTTGGGATAGCTAAACAAGCTAATATATATTCCAGTTTGGCAAGAAATTGATTGAATGAAAGGTAAATTGCGGTTTACGATTTATGATGTATTAAAAAAAACTACTTATTAGATCTCGTTCAAACCAATTTTCGGTGGAAGTTTGCATGGTAATGTACATCGTATTTTTTTTACTTTTATCATTCTCTTATTTTAGAAGTTACAGGGACACACACACACAAACACACATTTTACCACTTTGGAAGTGTCTCTCGCGCAAACTATTCAGTTAAGAAAAAAATGATATTATAAACCTCAATATCATTTTTAAAGACCTATCTATATACTCTACAAGTATGGGTTTGATGAAAAAAAATTTTGAGTTTCAGTTCTAAGTATGGGGAACCTCCAAAATTTATTGTTTTTTTCTATTTTTGTGTGAAAATCTTAATGCGGTTCACAGAATACATCTACTTACCAAGTTTCAACAGTGTAGTTCTTATAGTGTGGCTGTGACATACGGACGGACAGACAGACAGACAGACATGACGTATACTTATGTATTCGTTCCGTTCCGTTTTTTACGCTACGGCTACGAAACCCTAAAAAAGGAATTTTATATACGGACCATTTTGTTTGTAGGTTCTGTGTGTGCATTCTTTTAGTGATTTATTTTAATAAGGTATCCGATCACTGTGTTTAACATAATGTTTGCCTCAAACGATCCCTTCTAACCACACATTGTCGGTTGGAGATTACGGCGTATTAACATTCCCATAATTATCGGCCCGTAATCTTCGGAGCGCCGCGCCGCGCGTCTCTATTATCTGTCGTTCGTTACCATTTGTTTTCTGTTAGTTAAGAAAGTTGTTAGTAAAACCAAGAAAGCGAATTTGGACAATCGTAATATTTTATTTGAGATAAAAGAAGTTCAGTCCCAGCATGGCACTGGCGACAGCGTTTATCGATCTCTATCATCTATTACTGTCTCATTCTACATAATAATGACGAGCGGGACAGCACTAGTTCGTCGGACGATATTTTATCTGAGTTTATGAACGGTGCTATGTTACGGGGGCAGGATGAAGACAATCAAATTCTCTGGAGTAATCTAAAATAAATTATATACATACGACTATAACTTTAACGAAGATTAGAAGCACTAAACTAGTTAGTTATATCGGCTGTAACGTCGGCATGTAAATAGCTTATTACCTTTATCCCGAGATTATGCGAGGTTCCCGTGGGATTGTTAAAAATTTGACCACGGGGGCAACGCCGCGGGCATCAGCTAGTACTTCTGTACTAGCTGATACTCATGCTTCTATACATGCTGATAGCATGATGATAATGTGATGTTACAACGAATGCTTTCATCTCTAAACCGCTGATGAATAGTATCATCGGTGTACAGATTTGCGGTAAACCAATATTTGTAGGACCATAAAGAGATGAAAGGGTTTTTGGTCTAACAGTTGGTAAGGTTGGAAGGCAATTTTTTTCAACCGTAAATGGACCAACGGTCTTTTGTCTCGGTGAAGAAAAATTTGTACGGTCGCCGTTAAAGGAAACATGATGCCAACCGTTAGTCGTCAAACATAATTTTTTGAACTGAGCAGTGAAGAACGGTTTTGTGTTAAACAGTTCATCAGACAAGATTATTTCAGCTTATTGTGGTGAGCTCGTACAGAGTGACCTATAGTACCTACCACGTACTTATGATGTAACTACATAATATATTTATTTGCATTTATTGTTCCACTTCTCAGGATGTATGACATATAAAGGTGTACAAATTCTCAGTGGTTCCAACATTTGAGAATGAGCGCATCTTTACGAGTATCTGTCAAACACCCTGAGAAGTGGCTAATATTGGAAAATATATAGGAGACATTATACCCGGAGTCTAAAAGAAACCATGGCCTGTTTTAAAACGAGCCAACACCATCTAGGCGAAAGACAGACAGACATGAAAGTATTTATTTTCATTTATAAGTGTATTTAGATACATTTTTGCTTAAAACTGTCACTTTCTCCACTAAACAATTATCTACATTTTCATTAATTACAATATTTGACTAAATTGAAATTACGATATATACCTACCTAGCTATTGCAGGGAGTTCAGAATGGAGTGTCGTCCAGGACCAAAGAGGGACAGGCCGTGTTCATCAATGTCTATCCCTGAGCCATTTAGGTTGTAGTAAATTTCTATGGTGTACATGTATGTACCTACTGTAATTTAATTACCCACTTAACAAGTTACTTAGTGGTCTAAAAAATGGAAAACAGGATTCAGAACGGTTAGAACGAAGAAGTTAGCTAGTCATCTTGTTATTGGTAAAATACAGAATAAACACAGCGGTGTCGCGGCACTCTCGGACTGCGACTCGTGTTTATTTGTTTATCTTTTTCGATAAACACAATTTTATTTATTTTATAACTCCTGAGATGGAAGCGAGCCAGACGCAACTCCGCAAAATGTTTGCAACTAAGTATTAAATCCTAGAAGCCCACTAGGTTCAAAGAATTATTTATCTTTAGTAAGAATCAAACGTAACATGATTATGCCCATGTGATTTAACCTGTAGATTTATCAACGCGATAGAAAATGCGAGTATATTTATATTAATTCTGTCCCTTTGTTTAAGAAATGCAAGTGGTAGGTATAAGTACAATATAGAATCAATTTTTGAAACTTTGACGCAAGTAGTGGGTCAATATGTTATGTACGAGTACAAGTATATGTATACATATACGAGTCTAGTGTCATCATAGCCAGTGCCGGATCTACCTGGCTTGTTGAGCTACAGCCCAGGGCACCGTGGATATGAAATGCCCTTAGCCTCCATTGCAAACGATAGACAATATTGTAAAGAAAAAAATATCTATTTTTTACATCTAGTTAACGGTGTATCCAGCTGAACTGTAAAGTCTTACTTACAAAGTATAAGTTAGAGACGAACACCTCGGTGCAAAGCAGTGAAATTTATTTTGTAATATCGTACAGTTACTCTTTTCAATAGACTTAAAAAAAGTCATTTATAAACCGTTCTTTTTGTTTGAACCTATCTGGAATTATATCTATTTCCAGATTGTTCCTATAGAGATTTTATTTATTTATTATTTATTTTATTTATTTTACTCTTTATTGCACACAATTTAACAAATTATACATAAAAAATAGAGATAAATGTTAATTTTATCAAAATCGGTTTCGTAGTTTCGTTTTAAAACCAAAATAACTAAAAAAAAATGTCATGTAAGTAAACAAATGTTGCGTATTCCACCTATCATGACTGCTTGGTGTTAGCCCAGAGCCCCACAATATCACGATCCGTCCCTAGATCGGGGTCGTAATCGTAACTCCCAAATCAATGATACGATTTTAATGTAGGTTTTGGTTCTTGATAAAGTAGAAAGTGCTAACTATACTATAATTAAAAATTAAACAGAAAAATCTTAGTCTGTAATTAAAAACGTTTTTTTTAAGCAATGTAGGCAGTAACAGATTTTTTTCTAACTGGTTCCAAGTTTGATACATTCCAATCTTCTTTACAGGCTATATTGATCCACTGCTGGGTTAAAGGCCTCTCCCAATAAAGGGATGAATTGTTAAAAACTAAAACCAGAAAATTCTTACATAAAAGTATGTTTGTATGTCCTGTGATCAATGTGTCTGCCTTGTGATCCGGAGGTCGTAGGTTAAAATTCCACTGGGAAGCATACTTTGTGAATTGAATCACCTGATTTTTTCAAAAGAAAGATGATTCCGTGCTTTGGAAGGCACGTAAAGCTGTTGGTGGCGAACGCTATCTAGCGTTTGTACCTATCCTAGGATTGGTTCTGGTCTACCCTTTGGGATTCGGAGGCCGGATGGCAGTCGCTCTGTGTAAAAACCAGTAACCTCGTCGAATCACCTAGGTAAGGTAGCGGACCCCGGGCTCTGAAGCGTTACCGCTAACGATGCAACCGGGAATACGCTTGGATGATGATGAAAAGTATGTTTATTCAGTTAATGCAAGTTCAGCACAAAATAATACCTAATAATGTATACTGCCTATTATTACCACACTGGGGTTCCCGGCAGAGTAGAATAGGACCACTCCAAATCTTATCGTGGATGTCGTAGAAGGCGACAAACAAAGCTTAATCAATAATACCTCTTCAACCCGTCTGGCCAGCGTGGAGAGTGTAGGTCAAATCCTCTGACAGTACAGAGAGGGTCTTGCTCCTGCAGTGGAGACTAAAAAGACCTGATGATAACGATGATGATGAACACGCTGGGGGGACGGGTTATCGCAGTAGATGGAGTATAGTCGTTGCACGAAGGACGCTGCTGCTAGTTTTTTTGGTCGAATTTGACCAAAAAATATCGATTCATAAAAAATAGTTTTGGAGAGATACAAGCTAAACAAAGCAAATAAACATCAGTGAGACCTCTTTAACCCGTCTGCAGCCAGAGTGGAGACTTGGAGAGTGTAGGCCTAATCGTCTTGCTGCTCTGGCCAAGTAAGGCTCTGGTACAGAGAGGGTCGTGCTCCTGCAGTGGAGACTAAAAAAGACCTAATCACTTTAGCTTGACTATCCAAAGGCGACAGATGCGGCGGCGGCCGCCGCAACTACAACACTATGAAAATATTGCGCAGCACTCTCCCGTCCCGCCGCGTTTCCGTGGACGCGGCCTAAATGATACCAATACATGTAGTAGAACTAAAGTTGTCGAGGTAGGATTACAGATCTGTCTTCTTGTATGGAGTAGTTGACCATTGCCTTCTCAGTTTAACAACATAGTGTGGAGGTTTTCTCACAATGTTTTCCTTCGCCGGATATCAGAGGATGACACCCGCGGGGAAAGAAATAGTAACCAATAGATAGTAACTTCACAATCGAGCGATAATTAAAACCGCTGGCGTGGCGTGAAGTGTCTGCTAAGCCGCGGTTATACTTAGTGCGTCTTGTTTGTGTAAGGCGGGCGAGTGTGACGCGGGCGGCCGCAGTCGCGGGAGATGCCCCAAGTTACGAACGAGGAGCGCGACGCAGTGTCGGTGCTATACAGTAGAAATAGCGTTTCTTCTTTTTTTTCTTAGCACTATCCCGCTTTATGCGGGCTCTGCTCTCCTATTTAATCGGCGCCAGGACAATCTGTCCTGGGTTGTCGGGTCGGGTACAGTAGAAAATCGTTTACCAGTTTTATATTTAGGCCCTGTACAGACAATGAATAATATTATGGTGTAGCGGGAGCAAGGTAATATGCTCGACCGCCACGAAGTGAAGATCTTCCCGCCAGGTATTTATTTTTTATTTATTATTACAACAAACTTTTACATTGTCATTATAGTCTTCCGCCAATGCGACAATATAAGATAAAAACTATTTACTTACAACTACTACATTTCTCTGTTTGCTAATTTTGTCAGCGAACATGTAAATAAATCTTACTCTGATTTTGTATGGAAGAACGAACAATTTTTATCGATTTCTAATATCTTTTTTTATAGAAAGTAGTTCAGTATCATGGACTGAACTTGCTCCAAAAATTTGGCTGGTGTTTAAAAAGTCACCCTGTATGCATTTGTATTATAATCATTTCAAGTGATGCATTAACGTTAGTAAAATATATATACAGTGATAAAAATATGTCTGATGAAATAATATTGCAACTTTCCCTGACATTTCCATTTTTTGGGAACATTCCCGGGAACGTTCCCGGATATCTGGGGAACGGGAACGGCACATCACTACTCACGGGTAATTTGCTTACCTAGGTAAGGCAAACATGACTTTAGGTAAGGTAGATACTGTAATTTTCTATCCGCTATCCGCTCGTGCACTAAACCAGGCATCGCCGCTTAGCATAAATCAGTAATTAGCCGCGAAGACGCTGCAACAACAGCGCCACGTGCGCCGGCGCCGCAACCCTTTAAGATAAGTTGTCCAAACATGAACCACATTTTTGTGGCCGATATTTATGATACGGATGTCGTTGAATCAGCAGTCAGACTGTGGTATGAAAATTGCCCCATAGAATTTATATGAAGCCGAAAGGGTAAATGGCACTAATCAATATAAGTACTCTATTTAACTGTGATTTATACGATTCCAATTCCCAAATAATGATAATGATCATTTATTTTATAAAACAACTCGCGGTATTGCTGAGTATTTGCTTGTCTACGAATAAGTTTATAATATGTGTTTTGATTGTTAAGTTTAAAGTTTTCTTTATTAGTATATAGAAAGTATGAGGGACATACCCGTAATAAATCGAACCACGGGCTATACTGGATCACTAAATATAATTAAATTAAAATACCAATCAAGAAACAGAATAAATTTGACATTCCCATACTAATCGCCCGGGCGGAAATGCCTATTTTTTTTGTATTTTGGCTGTTATTTTAATTTCATTTTACTATACTGATGTACGAGTAAAGAGCCTGGTTCGATTTATTACGGGTATGGCCCTTCCACGTTGTATTAGTTATAAGTTTTGCTTACACCTACATAAAGTCACACCTACATAATAATTACTGTTATAGAATGCATTTAGCAGCCGTCCGCCAGTTTTGCTTGGTACTTTTGTATGTGTGTGTACACTACAGTGTAAATAAATAAATAAAAACAAATAAAGGTTTAACAAAGAACCTATGTTTTGTGCAACATTGCGAGTTTGGGACTTTGAAGTTGAAGTGTGGTGCACTGCAACGTACGACAAAATGTAGATAACTTAGAAGTAAATTTCTCAACCCCTTCTTTCAAATATCATTAATTAGAAACGTGACTTTGTGGCGACGCAATCGATAACCGATGACAATAATTACTTGTCTATTAGTCGTGTCCACGTTCAATGAACAGCATAAAAAGTTATGAATGACGATCGTGCTCAAATTTCAGGCCTGCCGATTATCTGAGGAACAATGAGATGCGCAAACACCTCCGCTTAGGGCTCGCTTGGCCCCACGTAGGTGTCGATAAGCCCACACAGATTTGTATAGCGCGCGCACAATGCGTGTCACTTGTCGACTACCAAATCTGGTCAGTTTTGACATGTTGTCATGTTTTTATTAACGCCCGCTGTCAATAGCTCGACGATTTCACGGCTGAGGGACAGACCAATTTGCGACAATGAAACACACTTCTGATTCCCATTGTTGGGCTACGAATTTTTGGCTCTGTGTTATTGCGACACGCCCACAATAGGGATTAAGAATTATTTGTTTAAATGACTCGGTACTCGTGATGGGAAAAGACTAGCATTCTTCTGATGTGACTTCCTTCATGATTGTATAACGAGCTTATCTGACTGCTTTTACGAAAAAAGAAATAAAAAAAAAATTGTCAGGAAGTTGTCGCACATCTTGCAGTCCGCGAATTTTTGCAGGAAGCAAGTCCTTTATGAAGGTATTTATTGCAACTCTGATAAAAGATTGAAATCAAGCAAGAAGGTATAATTAAAATCTAACTGGCCATAAAACTGAAACTAGGCGCCCATAAATAAAAAAATCATCTATTTATCACAAAGAACTATTATCTCAGGTTTATACTCATCTAATGACAACACGATAAAATTAAGAAAAGAATACGTTTACTTGTTTCGCTTGCACATATAACAAATACATGAGTAAGATTTCTAATGCTAAGTTATTATTTATAATAACTAAATAATAAGAAATCTATTTCATATCCATTATCTCAGGTTTATAAAATGCGTAATAATTATATGATTAACGTGAAATGGCTCGACTGTTTTTTCGTAAATCTTTAAAGAATTAAATATGTATTTATTCAGTTACTACGAGTAGGCCTTTGCAGGCATTTTTACTCGTCAATAAATTTTAGTGTACATTAGGTGTACCTAATGTTTACTGATATATAAAAAAAAAATCTTTTTTAAAAGATACCGTTTCGCAACGACCACTGCTGAGAAGAAACGCCGAAAGAAACTCATTTACACAGTATTCGTCGCCTACGCGCTAGAAGGGCTTTGTCAGTTTACAAAGATATTATGCGTAATACAATGTTATCCACACATTTAAATAAGTTTATTTAAGGATTGCACCTAATCATTAATATCGTTATATTGCTGTAAAAATCAAAAGTGTGTTCTATTTTAAGACATTGGTTGTCGTCAAAAGTTATTAAGATATTTTTATACAAATATGTAAATTATATATATTATATAATTTAAATATTTTTCTAATAAATTCTTGATGACCATATAAATTAATGACTCACTCCACCACGGCACTCGTTCTCGGTTTAATTTGAAATGTTTACACAGCCGATCTGTCGATGATTAAACGTTTGTGACAGTTTCTCTACAAAACGCCTAATAAAGCCCTCTATTGTACGCCTTATAAAAATATAAAAATGTTTGTTTAAGTACACTTCGCTAAAATGTTTAGGCAAATTCAATATGAATTTTATTCTTAATTGGATACGGTTCAGTTTAGTTATATTGTTGCGAGATAGGGCGTCATCCCTTTGTTGAGGCTTCGACTTCGGGGTGATATTGTAACGTTACTGTAGTTGGACCCCCCGTAGCGTTGCGGTCAGGAATAAGTATTTGTTTGTAATTAAATATTAAGTCGATAAGTAATTAATATATCCAGTGGTAATCTAGAAGAGGAGATGGAAAGTTATCTCAACGTTAAAGCGTTATTTTGCGTGGGTCATGTGGTAAATGGTAGGTACTAGTGGTTCAGTGAGAACAGTAGACGTTGCTAAAGCTCATATAACCATGATATGATACTATCCCCTTTTCCCTAGCTTAGCAAAGACATTTCAATGAAAACCAGTCAAATGCTGTTATCAGTAACGCTACAGTCACACTACAGACACTTAGAATTTTTTTTTGAAACATCTTGTGTAGAATGAAATACTTAGTGTGCCTCTCAAAGTTGATTGGAATAACGTTACAGCAAAGTTTCCCCTTCTCCTCTCCCCTTTTTCCCCCTAGTCAAAAACCGCTATGGAATTTAAAATAAATCAAGTTACTTAAGTGCCAATATTCGTCAAAATCGGTTGCAAAATGCGACTTGTAGGCGAGAACAGACAGACAGCATTTTTTGGTCAATCTCGGAACCGAGACGCTACGCTCGCTCGGTTAATAATGTGGTAGTTAGTACATATGTAAGTATCTATAGCAAGTTTGACGTTAAAAGTTAGCGTCGTAGTCTTTTTATGTGGATTTTCATAAACACGAGGAGTTACGAGTAAATGTGTGGGCCGACACAAATTTTCTATCCGATCAATGCCAGTATACTGACAATAATTTTTACATACAAATAGTTATTTTAGCAAATCACGTTTATTTTCAAAATTTCATTTTATCGGGATCCCGTTTGCCCCTAAAGGAAACCTACTATGTGTCGACTCATTGTAAATTTACGCCATATAATGTACTATACAGTCCACACATACTGTAAAGTACATGTTAAAATTTTCTATGATTTTAGTCAAATGTACAGAAATGTGTTACAGTACGCTACGAGTCTACGAGCGGGGCTCCTCAGCTACAAAGTGCTACGGCGTAGCAGGGTCGTAAAGCTCGATCGTAGCAGTTGATTGTTTACTAAAGGAGAAGGCTCTTTTTAGGGTTCCGTACCCGAAGGCTGCAAACGGGACCCTATTACTGAGACTCCCCTGTCTGTCCGTCTGTCCGTCTGTCATAGGGCTCTATCTCTTGAACCGTAATAGCTAGATAGACACTTGAAATTTTCACCGATTATGTATTACTGTGGCCGCTATAACAACAAGTACTATACATCTTTTGAAGGTTTTTACCGCGTCTTTACTCGACTCACTCAGAGAATTATTCAAAGAACCTATATTTACCTTTGTTTCACAGTTCATATTTGAAAATATAATGCATGTAAGTAAAAATATTTCCATGTTTAATAAAGTGATTTTACAGATAGAAATTTACGTAATAAGAAGTGACTTAGCCCGTATTACAGGCTGAAAACAGTCACTAAGTCTTTTATGGGGAAGTGTGTATACTTTTTTATAAAAACTGCCAGTATCGGTCCTTGATACGCCAGACAGAAAATTCGAACCTTATAAATAGAAAGTACTTTTTACTATAGGACCGATGACTATCATAAAGACATAAATAAGTTTGTTAGTTGACGTCTTTGGAGAAAATGCTGCAGTGTAGTTTGTTGCCGCTTCTTCTGCACTTTCGCCTAGGAAGCGGCATAAAATTAGCTGTAAGTAACGATTTGACGTCAACATTTGTGCAAAACAAAACAAAGTGACCATTATTAAGAGATATCATAAATATCCTATGATAATAAAGATATTTTGGATTTTGAATTTTTGTTTAATTTATTTTACCTATTGAAAAAAGCAACTTGACGAGAACATTGAAATAAATATTTAATTGTCCGAACAGAGTTTAAATAAATTTTAAATCTGTGTTTTATTAATAAATAAATAGTAATAAATAACAAATGAATAAGGGCAAATTACACTGATAGAACTAAGTTTAAACATGTTTATGGGATAGTAATTTAATGATACTATATTTTATATTAAATACATAGGTATTTAGATAAACACCGAAGTCTCCCTATTGGCAGACTAGCTTGTTGACCATTGCACCACGGAGGTCGTTAAATACAGGTTTCCTTTTTCCTCAGTAGCAGGGTTTAGAATTATTATTAGCTATAAGAGTATAGCGTAGTAGCGTTGAGTATAGTGTAGAGACACTACAGGTTTTTGCGTTAAAGCTAGCTGGCTAATGTGATATAACCACTGCGTATGGAAAACATTGACAAAATATATGATGTACTCGCATAGTGGCTCGATGAATTTGCCAAGTTTTTATACATCTAAGAAACCACCTACATATAATACAAGTTCAATTCTCAATAGAACTTTCCTTTTTTCAATTGTTCAAAATATTTAGGGCAATACTTTTCGGTGGACTTACACGCGTACCTTTATTGATCGTATAACCTACTTTAAACGAGCAATTATACGTCCTAATATCATGATGATCTGGGAAAACGCTTCAATGATTTCTAAGAAATTTACTGTGTAGAGGGTTACAGGGCTAAAAAATCTTTTTATTTATGTTTTTCATCGAGCGAAGCTTTTTATTTACCTACCTAAGTACATAACGAAGGCGTATGTACATACAGTTGCAAAAGTCCATTCATAGTCATAGCATATTCAAGCAATTTCTTTTGCAGAGTCTATATGCACTGTTCATGACCGTACAACGTAATTATGTAAGTATAGATAAAGAGTTGATGTACGGCTTTATTTGAGTCCTCCAGCCCAGGTTGGACTGCGCAGGGCAGAGCGCCTGCGCAGTTAATGCCTGACTATTGACCCAAGCCTTCCCTTGTCTTGAATTACATCACCCTGTATATTACATAGTCGCATGTAAAACTCGTAGCTCGCACTCGATCGATACAGCACCGTACATGTTTTACCTAAAGGTATGTAGGTAGTAGGTATGGTGTATGAGTACACTTCTTTTTGTATTTAGTAGAAGATTGATCGATGTTACCAGAAGTAGTTGACATACATATATGTACTTACATTATTGAACAAGCGAGCGAAATTCTCCATATCTACCTAAACAATCCGGCGTCCTGAACTGTAATCTCGCGGACCCCATACTCCATGCCATCTTGGCAACCCCTTGACCGATTTGGCTCATTACAGTTATACGTTCACCAAATTGTATGATTATTATTATAAATGATTTGGTGAAAAAACCTACCTATTGAGGAACGGGCCTTAAGATTTGAGGAGCGCTTGTGTGTGTGTGTGTCTATGTTAAAGATTTTGCTAACGCAATTCGGCTTCTAAAGCAGCAGCTTTGTGCCGTGGTAAGGTTCTACGTTATTACGAGTAAATAAATACCGACAGAAACGACAGGAAAGGAAATACTAAAATAGGTAATATGCTTTTAAAACTGACGATTACAACAACCCACCTTACACACGCCTCACAAACGTGAAAAAGAAAACCATAAAATATTCAGACACTACAAAAATTCAAAAGCAGCGTGGGTTGCAATCGAGTGACAAAGCGTCAATACTCCACAGCGGAAAATAAACTTTATATATATAATTTTATGTTACAATTTAAAATACTGCTAACGCCGTGGTTACCGAAGCACTTCACCACAAATGTCACGGATCAAATCGACAATAAATGATGAGTATTTACTTTACATTTACTCTTTAATTGTAAGTCTATAATGACAGACGGCCAGTTCGCTCGAATTCCGTCCATGACAATGCATCTTCGTCAGTAGTCGATGTTATTTTATGATACTACCTTAGGGCTGGTGTGTGCTCACAGCCTTTTGAATTGTAGCCTTCATAGGGCATCAAAATAATGCTATGTCATAACTCACAGGTTGTCAGAAAAAGAGTATCTTTCATGTTTTTAACTGGATAAAATTATCGTGAGTTTTGAAAATGGTGACTAAAAGACTAGCAAACATCTTGTGCTACAACTTCATTTCCGAGAAGTATGGTGCTGGTCGTAAAACTACAGTTGAATCCCATGGGCTTCGGCATCCTTTGGCGAAGAAAATGGAAAATTTGGAAAAGAAAGCCTAACTAGGTAGGCTTTATTTTCCAATGGGAAAAGAAAGCCTACCTAGTTAGCTTTCTTTTCCAATGCATCCATTTCTAGAATCCCATTAGATTCTTAAAACTCTAAAATCTTTGGAAAATAAAAAGTGAACTCCGCAGACTCTGGAGCAGTAGAGTTGTGAATGTAGGAGGATTAACAGTTTGTAGTTAACTAAAGCTGGGTGTATACTAATTCTACCTCAAATCACAGACAACATCACAGAATTCGTGTAAACGCTAACGTATTAAAATATGAATTAACTAAATAATTAATTACCATTCATAATTAACATTTCTTCAAAAATCATTTGCAGCGTACCTAACCTTCGTAACAAAATTGAAATTGCCAAAAAATTATGGGAAATAAAAATTATATGCTAAAGACAATACAAAAATCTATATTATTCTATATACGAGTAACTAATATAAAAGAGGAAACTGGCTGACATGTTGACTGATCGATCAACGCATACCTCTAGCTGAAACCGCTGGGTCTAGAAGCATGAAATTTTGCACATGACGTAAGTGTGCACCATAAGAAGCGATTATTGGAAATTTGCAAAAAAATCATTAGCACGACTAATGTCCAAAAGTAAAAATGTCCAACAGCCTTAATAGTTTTGTACAGAACATTGTAAGTCTGTAAACTTCTTCAGGGTACTTTGTAAGATAAACTGAATTTAATCCGAGCGAACGGGTGCCCGGCATAATTAGGTATCGATTGAGAGGATAGTGGATTCCTTGAGGCGATACCGAACTTCGGGGTCTTTCAAGTATTATGTGCATCTTCTTTTTATTTACATACTCCCACAGGGGTAGGCAGAGACTGTATTCTTTATTTAACCCCATAAAGTAAGGACACCCTATTTTTTATTCGATATATCTTTAATTAATATTCTTTGTTGATAACTAAGTGTAACAATGGAAAATGTATAAAAGATACTTATGCCGCCATGGAAAAAATGTAACTCCTGTACTTAATCAACTATTCCAAATGGCTATTAAAAATGGCGGCTTAGATATTAGCCTTTCAACTTTCCTTTCCTCTGCTAACGGCGTCCTTGGTCTTTGCAAAAAAAACCAGCCAAGTGCGAGTCGGACTCGCGCACCGAGGGTTCTGTACGAACCTGTAGGTATATACTCGTAAGTAAGTATAAAATAATTAAAAATATTTTTATTGTATGATATAACTAAATATGTATGCTTCTTGCATTTTTTTCTTAATTTGTGCTATAATTCGTTGCTTCGTACCAAATTTCAAGATTCTGAGTTCACGGGAAGTACCATGTAGGTTTTGATTCCCTTGCGAATGTCGAAAATTTGCGTCGTAAACGGCTGTATCTTTTGATTGCGTTGGCTTAGAAGTTTGATTTTCCAACAGGTCCAAGGGACAGTACACTTAAGTATTTGATATGATAGGTACCTCTACGCGTTCTTGAGAAAAAGGGACTTGACAGACAGACAGACGGACAACAAAGTGAATACTTTTGAGGTACGGTAAAATGTTTAGGGTTACATTTTAAAAGAAGACGATATTTAATTTGACCTGGCAGCAGAGGCAAAGGAACCCTGGTCAGTTCTTTCTGAAGATGGATGACATTCCAGTGGAATCAAGCAAACAAAAACGCTGGTATGTCCCATTAGTGGGGAGAACTTACAAAGTTTTGGCTCAAAAATGTTCACAGTAACGTCGATTGCCCTCGGCTCCTATCATCATCTTCATCATCTGAGCGTATTCCCAGTTGCATCCTCAGCGGCAACTCTTCAAAGCCCAGGATCCGCTACCTAACCCTAGGTGACTTGACGAGCTTACTGGTTTTTACACAGAGTGACTGCCGTCTGATCTCCACAACCCAACGGGTAGACCAGAACCAATGCTAGGATAGGTTTAAACAAACGCTAGTTGGCGTTCGGGAAGTTATCGTAAAACATACATAAAAATACATATATAACTTTACATTCGAATTGAGAAGCTCCTTTTTTTAAGTCGCTTAAAAACGTAAAATGTACCGTGCTTCTTTTCCCATACAGATCGTAAAATCTGATCGAGGCCTGTGTCAATAAGCTATGCGTCTAGCAAAGCAACCCATTACTTTTTGATTCCCCTTTTCCACCATCACGATAAAAGTGGCTGTTGGATCTTGTGACCCTAGGCTGACAGGATCTGTCTATCCCTTCGGGATAACGATGTGTGTTCTTATAATAACAAAATGGTTAAAAATTGTTGAATATCTTACCTTAGTAATACTTGAAAGGCTTCTTTTACGCAGTCCGACTTGCCCGAGATGACCCGGGGCTCTGCGGGCGCGGCGCGCCATTCTCCGAATATTAAGATATCTATTGAACGACCACTGAACTTCAAGATATTACGGGGGATTTCAGAGATTCCGTGGGATTACACGATCTGTGCCTTGGGATGATATTTCTTAAATCAGAGCGAACAAGATTAATTTAAAAAAAGTCGTAAGACCTCGGTTTTAGGATACGGTATTTGACAAATTTTGAATAAGGACCATATTAATATTTCCGGGATATACGAGTATAATGTATTTTCAATAAAAAATCAATGTTGAAGTTTAAATTTCCATAACAGCGCTAAAAGCTAATTTCTGTCATGGCGACTGTTATTTGTCAGATGACGTCATAAATAGGTGACACAAGTAATACGCGCATACAGAAAGTCCGTCAAAACACCATGTTTACTTCTGTGTGACTTCATTGGAGAAGACGTCATACGCAGGGTGTTTCCGTCATGGAAAAAAATAAAAAAAATATTATAATTTTTTTTGTAAGTATATTTAGCAATAAAAAAAATTGTATTGTTTTCATACACCCTTATCTGATAGGATGACATCAAATTATGGTTTATTTTAAATGTAGTCCAACAGTCTATATGTATATTGTAAAAGCAGTTTAGGGGAGGCCTGTGCCCGACAATGTGACAATGTAATATAGGAATAATTGTAAAGTTTCTAAAACTATAATTTTTCTACGGGACATTTTTATATTTATTCGAAATTTGCTGTATTGATGTTCTGCTGGAAATATTCCCCAAAATTTCCATTTTGGTAAAATTTGCGGGTATGTTTACGGGAATATTCCCCTAAGTTTCCAGGGATGTCACAACACTAGCTAAGAGCGCCAGCCAAGTGGCCCGCCATGCTAATTTAAACATTAAAATACAGCGTGCTCTGGTCACCATCGGGCTGCCAGCCATTTTAGAAGTTCAGAACCAAATGGTTTCGCCCGCGATAATGGCAAGAGACCGGATGGTATGACGCTGGTGCCGTGAAGCCCGTGAAAGTTGGGAAGGCCGCGTGTATCGATACTCTGGCGGTGCATTAAAATTAAAATTATTAAAATTGCAACCGTATTACCATTGCTTAAAGTATAAAATTGTATGAATAGACGACGCTTGAAGTCTCCGCCGATATTCACGGTGCAAGGACGAATATACCTAGGGAATGGCTTAATACCTATGTGAGCCGTTTGGGATTGAGACGTTGGGTCTGTGCGGGCCATCAACGCATAATGTTGACCTACCTAGCTGGTTGAGTAACTAAAGGGCTGGCAATTGCTTCGCTCAACGAATAAGCATTGCCATCCAGCGTGACAATGTTGGAACTCAACCGCAAGACTATGATCTGCCCGACGTTTTTATTTTTAATCTATTATTTAAATTGTAGATAATATTTTTTCTTATACAATACAATACAAAAATCTTTATTGCACCAAATAGTTGCATTAAAAATTACAAAGTTTACAGATAAGGTACAAGAGGCGGCCATATCGCCAAAGCAATCTCTTCCAGGCAACCATAAAGAGATGGGGTGCGAAGTATAGGAGTATGATAACAAGTGGCGCAGTTAAAATAAAAATATAAATTATTAAATAATAACTTATATTTTATTAGGTTTCACGTATTAGTTTAATTTAAGTTTTTATTATTTAAGTATAATATTTTTATCTGGTTTAGTTTTATATGCATATAGTATAATTAGTTTAACGTTTTAGAAAGTAAAATCATTTCAGTTTTAGGTTTTAGTTAAAATAATTTTCTTTTTAGTTTAAAATAAAATACGTAATTTTTATGTTGTAAATAAACTCTATGTCTAAATTCCTGATACCAACCTACCTATTTATTAATGAATAAAAATTATATGGTTGGGCAATCTTGTGAGATTTAACGTTTAATAAGACAGTCTGCGTTTTTTAAATAAAAATTTTAATTAGAGACACAAATGATCCGAATAATTCATATTCCAACAAACGTAAGGTCCGGCCATCTCTTTGTATACAAAATACGTCACAGATGTACGCCCCGTAAGCATGTGTCCCATTGTTTAACGACGCCTTTTAATATCGTTGTTACAGAAAAAACCTGCACCGCCCTGTGCCCATATGGTTTAGAATAACAAATTCTTAACCAAAAGTAAACCAATGTATCCCCCCGCGTTCCGTTTTTAGTGAGCTTGCGTGCACGCCGGCAGAAATGGCATAAAGCTGTTTAAAAGCTTTTGTTTCCTTCAGCCTGCAAGTCCTAGATGCTTCGGGTAAATAAATAAATATGACGATAATCACTATAGTTGTTAGCAGCGGCTAAGCTGGTGGTTATAGGAGGACTACGCAGATGTATGAGTACTACTTACCACTGAGTTTTGAGTAACACACGAGAGAAAATGTAAGACACAAGACTACTATCCGGGGATAGGGGAGCGTCTAAATAAATAGAAAAACCATTTGCATTGTCAGAGGCCGCAACTTGGTCAGGTGGAAAATACTGGACAGTTCGCATGACAAACAGTGGGAGTGCGGCTTATCTTCACAAACGATGTCCCAATCTCACCTTTTGTCATGTCCGCGGTGTCCAAACACCTGCACCTTGGATGACCCATAATACGAGTATACACCATTTCCGATAATACTATAGCAAAAGGTGGCTCGTTTCTAGTCCAATAAAATATAACCATCAACACGATAAGAAGGGCATCGTGCAGGTAACGTTTCTGTGTTTTTATTGCGTGTGAGGCATCTACCAATACGGTTTCGATTTTTGGTTAAGTTTTTTTTAATATTGAAGGAATTGTGGCCAACGATGCAGGCTAATCAAGGCCTAAAAACCGTTAAATAAAGTAACTTTTGAGTAATTATTATAATGAAAAATAAAGCCTCCGAGGATAATAAGGAGTCGTTTTTAGATGACGATGGCAGCAGCGGCTGTCTTTCGAGCCACCGAGCCGTATTTATTTGTATTTATTTATATATACGAGATACGTAGGCTGCAGTCGCAGTTCCAAAAAAAAAACAAAAGTTTACTTAAGTATAAATTTATTAATTAAAATTACATTAGGTACGTGGCGTGTTTACAAAATGTATCTTGTAGAGACTTCCCATGGGGTTTCGGTCGGATAGAGTTCGTATAATTTTTTGAAATATTTTCGTTACAATATATACCCGATCTGGAAACTCATAGACTGGTACATTTTGGAATGAACAATTTTTAATACTTACTACAAAATATATCTAGCCTGGAACATTTTCAGAAAGATAGGTAAGGTGTTTTAAAAGTAAAAGCCAATGAACTCAATAGAAGCTTGGAAGCAAGCACATGTCATAATACCACTACCAAAACCACTAATCCTTGTTCTTTTTCTGACATTCGCTCTAATTCTATTTTGCCTTATCTTTCCAAAGTACTAGAGCAAATCGCACATAACCAGTTTTCTTCTTTCCTCTTCAAAAACAAACTCATTAGTCCCTTTCAGTCTGGGTTTCGACCAGGCTACAGCACTTCAGCGATTAATGATATTCGTCAGGTTATAGATACTAAAACGTTAACTTTACTAGTTAGTAACGCCTTCACCTCAATAGACTTCGATTTCCTTTTAGGGATCCTTCACTTTATCAATGTATCTCCTTCTGCCATAAATTGGTTTAGTTCCTATCTGCATGGACGCTCTCAGCGTGTCTGCCTTGATGAAACTCACTTAGACTGGTGTGAGCTGGGTGCTGGTGTACCTCAAGGAGCTTGCCTTTCCCCTTTACTATTTTCTGTTTTTATAAATACCATCACTAAAGTTTTATCCTGTAAATTCCACTTATACACGGATGATCTGCAGCTGTATCGCCACTTCCCGGTGGATGATGCTGAATCAGCCATTGGAGCGTTGAATGATGACCTTTGTCGTGTTTCGGAATGGGCTTCGTGTTACGGTCTCAAGGTAAATCCCATTAAGTCCTAGGCTATGGTGATTGGCACTAGTGCTTTGCGTAACCGGATTGACTTTAACGGACTTTCGCCTGTGATATTTGAAGGTTCTGTGATTGGCTTAACTGACACTGACAAGAACTTGGGAATTTTATTGGATTCTAACCTGAAATGGCAGCTCACATTAACAAAGTCAGTCGTAAGATCCACTTTTCTATTCACACCCTTAGATGCCTCCAATACTTCTTGCCCTTCGAGACTAGGATTGCTCTGGCCCAATCCCTTATTCAACCAATCTTGGATTACGCGGATGCATCCTACTTGGATTAGCAGAAGATCTTTTAGATAAACTGGAGCGTTTACAAAACCTGTGCCTCCGTTTCATCTTTGGATTGAGGAAGTGCGATCATGTTTTCAGGTACCGTGTGTAGCTAAAATGGTTACCTATACGGTTCCGTAGAAACAGTCGCATTCTTTGTCTCCTTTACAACGTCCTACACTATTCTTCTTTCCCCTCCTATCTCCTTTTTATATTCTCTGAATTCTCTTTGCAGATCCCACCTAAAATCTGTCCTCAAATACCCTTCACACAGCACCACTACCTTTTCCTACTCATTCTTGGTACATGCGGTCATGCTATGGAACTCATACCTTCTATAAGCGAATCTAAATCGATCTCTGTGTTTAAAAGACGAGTAAAAGATTATTATTTATCGGAATCATCTTAGTTGTAGTTTATATATTAAGTATATTTATTTAAGTATATATGTGACATATTTATGTTTATCTGTAGTTTTATAGTATGTTAATTACTTCTTCTTCCTTTATTTAACGAACACGCCTGTATGCCTTTCATTTATGAACATCTTCTCTCACGGGCCTACTGGAAGAGATCTCTTTTGAGATAAGTAGTGCCTTTGTACAACTTTTTGTTTATGTATTCTCTGTATATATTGTCCGTGTACATAAATTGGTAAATAAATAAATACAAAATAATTATTCAGAAAACTGATGTCGGTACACGTATCGGCTTTGGTTTGTAAGCGTGATGATGCACTTTCCAAGGTAGACTCATTCATACGCTCTTGCAGCGTAACTGGCTGGGCGGACTCAGAACAAAACAGAACACAAATACAAAATATTTATTCAGAAAGAATTAGGCATATAAAACAAAATGTGTATCAATGTGTTAATTTTACCAATTAAATTATTTTGCATTTGCAACATTGAGTTATTTGCGTTGATTTTTTGAATGAGTTTTAGTGTTGTCTTTTTTTGAATTTTTAATCTTCTCCAGATTGGCGAGACGATTTTTTGTTTTTACTAATGCTCTTCCTGAAGAACGACGACTGACTGCAGTAGGCTGTACTTACTAATATTTTTTCGATGTTTCTTTTCTTGAAATATATACTGAAATATATATGTGAATCGCGGATAATGTATTAATATATATTTTTTGTAACTAGTTAGCTTCTGAATCGCTTTTATATTAAATGGAGAGGAATTTTTAGGCAACAAATATCGAGACAAAAAATATATTATTGTGTTAACAATCAAATAGACAAGGAAACCAACAGTGTGCAGGATCATGTATAAGAGAGAGACTTTGATTATATACTCCCTAGCTAGATCTCTGCTCCCTAGATAGAGCGCGGCAACGCAATTTGCGTCCAAAAAAATATCAGCCAACTTTTGGACTCTAAGTCGCCCCCCGCTGCTCAGTGTCCAATTTGACGCTAAGCGACAAGCACGTATTACTTACTGGATTTCGGGTGTGAAATAGTGCCTTAAAATGCCGTATTGTGTGATAAAAGTTTGCTGAAATTATAAAGACCGATTAGCTACAACCCAAAAAGTTAGCTACCATCGGTAAGTACCTAATCCAAATTCTATCTTATTAGGTCCTTACATATGAAATTGCCGATTTTCAACACTGGCAACTTTAAAATCAAATATCTTGCGTTTTATTAGGAATTCCAAATTCAAATTTATTTCGAAATAAAGCCAGAAAAGTATTGTTTTAAAATTCGTATTTCATTTGTTTTAACATCATTTGTTTGAGTTTCAACATTGCTATAACAACAACTATGGACAAATTGAAAATTCGCGGTATTTACGAATACGAGTTCCACCGTGGCACCAGTGCTGCAGAAACGACTCGAAGAATTAACGACGTGTATGGACCAGGCACCGCTAACGAACGAACGGTGCGTTTTTGGTTTCAACGTTTCCGTTCTGGAAATTTCGATTTACACAATGAGCCTCGTGGACGACCTGATACTCAAGTGAATAACGAAGAATTGAAGGCGATAGTGGAAGCGGATCCATCTCAAACCACTTCTGAATTAGCAGCAGCCTTCGGCGTAAGTGACAAAACGATACTTATCTACTTGTGCCAAATCGGAAAAATTAAAAATCTCGAAAAGTGGGTACCGCACGAATTGACTAAAGCAAACCAACAAACACGCGTTGCTTGCTGCGTTTCTTTGCTTAATCACCACAAAAATGAGGGGATTTTGAACCGTATCGTGACTTGTGATGAGAAATGGATCCTGTACGACAATCGGAATCAATCAATACAATGGCTTAACCCTGGAGAACCGGCAAAACCTTGCCCTAAGCGAAAACTGACCAAAAAGAAGATTCTGGTTAGTGTTTGGTGGACCAGGGCTGGTGTTATCCACTACAGCTTCTTGAGATCAGGCCAGACGATTACTGCAGACTTGTATTGCCAACAATTGCAAACAATGATGGAAAAGCTCGCCATTAAACAACCGAGACTAATGAATTGCTCTAGCCCACTGCTCCTTCAGGATAACGCTAGACCACACACTGCACATCAAACGATCGCCAAGTTAGAGGAGCTGCGACTGGAACCTCTGCGTCACCCACCATACTCTCCAGATCTTGCCCCAACCGAATACAACTTTTTTCAAAATTTGGATAACTTTTTACAAGGAAAAAATTTCAAATCTGATGAGGCAATCAAAACCGCCTTCAAACAGTTCGTAGACTCTCGCTCCCAGGATTTTTTTTCCAAAGGTATCAATGATCTGCCTATAAAATGGCGGAAGTGTATCGATAACAACGGCGCATACTTCGATTGATTAAATAATAATTTCATTAAAAAAAACTTGTTTCACTTTTTTGATACTGAACGGCAATTTCATATGTAAGGACCTAATATTTAGAACAAATATTTCGTCTAATAAAATTAAAATTTTTACAAACGCTATCTTGACAGATTTTAATGGTGCCAGTGTTTCATTGCAAAAATTCGCCAAAAAACGTAATACAATGAGGAGTCATACATAACTAAATGAAATAATAAAAATAAATCCTTAAATTCAAAATTAAATGTCTGGTTCCTCGACGATGGCTGTCTTTCAGGAAGTAAATAATCCGTTTTAGCAGACTTTTTGGCAATTATTGATAAATTCAAAAGCATTGGTTCGGACCTGAATTTAAAAAAATGTGAAATTTTCATTCCTGGAAACATTTCGACGTCGTTCAAAAATGATATTCTCGACAGCTTTTTTAAAGTCTCTCCCGAAATTAAATTGCTTACGGAAGACTCTTTACAACTTTTGGGTGCTCCATTGCTGGGACCCAGCATTCAGCCTCTATTGGATAAAAAAATTGATAACTTTCACTTTACATCCTCTAGATTGGACATTCTAAATTCTCACGTTGCATACACAATTCTAAAATATTGCCTTTTTGTACCTAAATTCACTTACATTCTCCGTCTAATCTGGAAACATTTGGATCTTATATGTAAAATTGATGACTGCCTTCATGCCACCTTAGAAAAAAATCTAAATTTACATCTTGATGAAAATTCCTGGACACAGCTCACTCTACCTATTAAAGCTGGTGGCATAGGCATCAGAAAAATTACCAGTGTTGCCCTACCCGCTTTCCTTTCCTCTGTTAACAGCATGTCAAATCTATGCAAAAAAATTCTTAAAGTAGGTACTTAACTTTGACCTTAAGCATCGACCTGCTAACAGAGGTAAAGGAAACGTGGTCAGCTCTCTGCCCTGAAGATAGTATCCCAGTGGAAGCAAACCTACAAAAACTCTGGGATGCACCTTTAGTGCATAAAACTATTTCTAATTTGGCTCAAAATTTCAATGACATCAACAGCGCTCGGCTCCAAGCAGTCTCCTCAAAGGAGTCCAGCCACTGGCTCCTCGCTATCCCGTCATATAATAAAGGTACATTTTTAGACAACAATAGTTTCCGAATAGCTGTCGGGCTCCGGCTAGGAACACCCGTTTGTTCGCCTCATCGTTACCCATGTGATAGCGACGTGAATCAGTTTGGGTTTCACGGTCTCTACTGCCATCTCAGCGCTGGTAGAATTTCCCGCCACGGCTCTCTTAATGACATTATCCGAAGGGCTCTGGCCACCATCCAGGTACCTTGCACCCTCGAACCTCGTGGGTGATGATGGCAAGAGGCCTGATGGAATGTCGCTGATCCCCTGGGAACGCGGCAGAGTTTCAGCGTGGGACGCCACATGCGTTGATACGCTTGCACCCTCCCATCTCAGAGGATCAGTCTCGAGAGCCGGTTCGGCTGCAGAAAACGCTGAGATCGCCAAACGGCGCAAATATAGTTCTTTAAATGATGACTATATTTTTGTGCCGTTTGGCGTGGAGACTTTCGGGCCGAGGGGCCCCGGTGCTAGGGGTCTCCTTAAAGAGATCTCTCCAAGACTGATCTCCGCCGCCGGTGACAAGAGGGCTGGCTGTTTTTTCGCACAACGTATTAGTATTGCGATTCAACGCGGAAATGCGGCCAGCGTTCCTGGCACTATGCCACATGGACACGATTTTTTAGATTAAATTTGTAGTAAGTAGGTATTTAACTTTTGTATATCTGTAAATATGTAAATTATTTTAACTTTCTTTTTTTTAAAATAAACTATTTCTTTCTCTAATAAAATAATTGGACAAGCGTTTTCATTATTATAAGCTTTTATTTATCATGCCTTGTTAGTAAGATAGGCTATGTTAGTAATTTAGTGTAGGTCAAATCTTATAATCTAAATTTAACCCATTTCCTAGTGTCCGATTGAGCTGAAATTTGGGATACACCTTTAGTTCTGATGACAATGCAAATAGGTACATATAATCAGTATTGTTATTAAGACGATGTCCGTGCCGATTTGAAATAAATTATTTGAAAGGAATCGGAGATACCATTAAAATTTTGATCTAGTAAAACCTAATTAAGGTTAAAATAAATATTTCTTTTTTACTATATATTATTTCATTTACTGTTTCAAAATATTTAAGATATATTTTAGAGAGTGCCTCCACTGGCACTGGCAAAGGCTGCCAGCGAAAGTATATAAGATGAGATGGATTAATTAATTTAACTGGCCTCGGTAGCTCAGTTAAAACAGATACTCCCACGATCCCACGTCTTTGTCATTTGAAATGGCAAAGACGTGGGATCGAATCATTGAACATTTCATTTCTTTTACTTTCATAAGACTCGTCAATTCTTTAAAATTGGGAATAAATGGTAAACTAAACAAAACTAAATAAACGTTCATAATTCATAACATAGGTACTGATACACTATCATGTCTTTATACCTAACGGGGCAGACAGAGCCTAGGGCGGCAAGGCCCAGGCCACTTTTAGCGTGATGGTGGGCATGAAGGTGGAAAATTGAAATCATAATAGTGATGGGTTGCTAAGCGCATCGCCTATTGATATGATTCAGATTCTTGCCCATTCCCTCGATCGGCTTTTACGATCTGCGAGCAGCTGGTACATTCTTTGTTTTTTCTTTTCCCCAGACCAGCATGGGAGAAAGCATAATTCATAACAAAGTAAAAAAATCTAAAGTAAAAATATTACCCTGATTTCAGAGTCTGTAGGTTAAGTTTGTTAGTTAAGTTGTGATGTGAACTTTACATACTTACTTAATATAGAAGTACCTAGTAGTACTATTCAAAAGCCCCAGTAGCCACAGCAATCAACAATATTCGCAATACCACTTAAGATAGTATGTGCTGCCTACGAGTTTGAAATTATATCCGATTTCAGCCAAGCAAAAAAATTGTGGTCGAAATCGGATATATTTTAAAGTTATGTTTTTTAAAATGCTTTTACTTATTGTACCCGAAATCAGTCGCGTTACTGTGTCTTGTTGAAGTACGAGTACATTTCGCTGTGGTCACTTGTTAAGATTTTCCCCAAATAATATCCGAAGATAATCAGGCCCGTGACGTCACTGGCGGCCACATAAGGTATATTCTGTAAATACGCAGGTACGTGACATCATTGATGATGTTCCCCAAATGCGAAGTCAACAGAGTTGCGAAGATGCGACCGCGGAGCGGACCATGGGTATTGTTCTTGGGCGCCGCGGCTTATCAGTGATATAGAAGTGATAAAGATATATAACAAGCGATATAGAAGTGACATAGATATGTAACATACGTTTTCTACAACAGGTGAAAAACCAATTTTCATTCCAACTCCGAATCAAACTCAAGTCCGTCTAATTTTTTTTTTAAGATTCGTTCGGTAGTTTGATTAGTTATGGAATTACGTTTTAAATTAGCTATTGCACGCGTAACTTTAATTATTGAGTTATCGATGCCATTGTCTTCCCATCGTCGTCCCTTTAATGTAAACAACTGATGCAGCTTTTCATCAGCGCTTATAAATCGTAAGGCGCTCTTCTTCCTTTTTGCCTTCGGCGTCGTGATGAAGTTGTAAGCGATCGTTGGGTCGAAAACATTTGGGGCATACTCATGCTCTTCGATTGCTTGTATAAGTTTGTCAATTTCAGTCCCTATGTGCACTGCTTCGATCATAAATTTTTGGTACTAGAAAGTAAAGAAGCTATAATTAGTACGATGCATCCACACGACGATATCATCGCGGCGATACGAGTACGACGAGTGGAGTGACTTATGTCAATCACTCGCTGCTAGTTGAAGACGAGTTGTAGTCGCGTATAATGAATCAGCTCATCCATGAATAAGCACATTCTTATTAAGGTATATCTTCACCTTGCCTATATAGGCAAATGGCCTTGAAGTGTGAAATAAATTGTTAACTTGTAAATATGGTGATTATTTCCATATTGCTCTTCGTCGTGCACTAGATAGCCCTTTAAATTATTTTATGAGCTGTCGTTGAAACTATTGTTGGTGATCCGTCTAGCTTTAAAACTGCCGTGGCCACTTTTGGCGGAGGCAAGTTTTAAAGCTAGACGGACTAATGTAAATACTTTCAACAGTGGTTCATAAAATAATTTAAAGGGCTATCTAGTGCATGACGAAGAGCAATATGGAAATTATCTCCATATTTACCAGTTAACAATTTATTTCAAATGAGGGCGCCACTTCAAGGCCATTTGCCTATATCTTCACCTTAATATGTCTTGTAGTTTCCAGACTTTTATGATCTCCTTCGCAAGGTCTCGGTCGGCATTCTTGACATAGCTTCAGCTGTGAATGGGCTGTAAAGTATACTGAATATATTGTATACTTTACCGTGCCGTATGACTGCCTCCGTAGTCCAGTGGTCAAGGTGTTTGCCTTGCCATCCGGTGGTTCAAATCCCACTGAGAATTATACTTTGTGCAAAGTTGTTTCCAGTCTGGTTAGGATCTTGCAGGCTTGAATCACCTGATTATCCGAAAAGATGATTCCGTGCTTCGGAAGACATGTAAAGCTGTTTAAACAAATGCTAGAGCATTTGTTTAAACCTACCCTAGGTTTAGTCCTGGCCTACGCCTACCCTTTGGGTTGCGGAGGTCAGACGGCAGTCGCTCTGTGTAAAAACCAGTGTAACCTCCTCAAATCAACCTAGGTTAGGTACCGGACCCCGGGATCTGAAGCGTTACCGCTGAGGATGCAACCGGGAATACGCTCAGGAATGTTTGCTGAGGCGCGTACTGACGATTTGTTTGCCCTTATACCAAAAAGAACTGCTTTCTTGAGGCGCGAATTCGTTGAAGCCAAAACAGCATTCTGAAGGTCATAATTGATAAACCGGATTGTCCAATCTAGTGGCACTGGACGCGTATGCTCTGTGACGTGGTTGGGCTCCCCGGGAGTGTGCACACCAGATATTTAAATTGAATTATGATGTAATAAATTAAATTATGATAATTCTGGCGTATATGTAGCTTTTGTCAAAGAGTCCACCAGCCACTTAAGAAAAGATAAGATCTTGTGTGGCCTACACAAGATATAGATATAAACTATTTAGTACTGTTTCCTCTGAGTAGGTATTCTAAAACATTAAAACAAAAAAGAGTAGTAGTTCATAGTAAATCACAGTTTAGTGAATGGGTATGTACATAAGTAGAAACAAGTTACATGATCTATGCCCGAAAACAATATAAAGTTAATCCTTCTTTTATAGAATATGTTAGAAATTATTCTAAAATATTTAAAAAAGTTTGTAGCAAGCCAAATCTAATAGTACTAGTAGTTCGCCGCGAACTTAGACCTCGCGATTTTAATTTTTAGTAAAATAAAATTCCATGAACGAATATTCCGAACAAACAATATTCTTTAAAAAATATTCTACTGTTTGATTAGTTTGATAAAATATGAGATTATAAAGTTTATTGAACTGTGTTTCTAAAAATTATGTTTTATTCAAGTAAGTGTGTTCAAGTCTTTAAAACAATAATACTAGTAGCACATAATACATAAGAGTCAAACAGAATGGTATCTCACAGCGTCTCCCGCAAATTGGCGTCCCCGCACCTCTCCCCCGCACTTTGTGAGCTTTGACAGCTCCAAACCAGGGTTTAATTACTAGCCGCACGCAATACGCGACGTGTGTTGTCTTGAGAACTGTCAACCAATAGTAACCATCATGGTGAGAAGGTGCGCGTATAATAATTGTTTATCCACCCAATACTCTAAAGAACGTATATTTCATACATTTCCAAATGATGAAAACAGGTAAGCAAAGCAACAATATGATTTCACGTTATTACCCAGCAACCATCTTGATATATATACCCTTCTCGCTCTCTCGCATTGGCGGGAGATACACAAGAGCGAGAGGGGTATTAGCAATCCGGTAATGTTACATTGGCTCCTCGCTCACAGGTAATCACATACACGCAAATGCCAAATAGATTTCCGCGGGTTATAGTGTAAATGCCATTGTTGTCAATGACAACTTGACATGCTGTGCGTGAAAATGTGATAAACATTTGTTTATTTTTATTGAATTAATTCATATAATTACCGTATAGTTTTGCGCCGAATATGCAAATTACTATATTACAATAGTGAATTAGTGCGTTACATTATAAATGACTCAATGATAATCAGTCAAGTGAACTAATGGTGAAATGGACAATGGACATAATGAAAAATATTTGTGAAGTGATAATATGTAGCTGTTTCCGACTTTTCTGTAACATTTGATACATATAAAACAGAATATTTTTTACGTCATAGTGTTCGCAAATCTTCAGGTATGGAAAAATATAATCGTAAATATGTCGAACTCGTTAGTAGGTAAGTATTAAATTAATTCTGCGGTGCGACCCTAAGTATAAAACTCACACATCGACGTGTGTACAGATAAATTGTTTCGTTTGTAGTAGTAGTGGGTATATATGTTACTCTGAATCAATGGAGAGTCCTACCAGTGCTAGTAGTTCGCCGCGAACTTAGACCTCGCGATTTTTTATTAATATTTTAAAAACTACTGAACCGATTTTGATGCCGAACGAACTTGAAAGTTCTATTGATATTTCCTACATGCCTACCAAATTTTATCAAAATCGGACCATCGGTTCGGCAGTTATCGCGGAACAAACATACATACATACATACAAACGATGTGTTTTCGCCCTAACTTGAATTATAGCCCTCATTCGCTTCGCTCGCTCGGTCAATTAGCAAAAAAATAAATAAATCTCCTAATAAAATTAAAGGAACATAGAGTGTCATAAATAAGGAAACAGGTACAAATAAAACCAAAGAAAATATTTGCCGAATCAAATGTTAGAATACTACAACAACTGAAGAAATAGTAAATATATTTAATGATTATTTTAATAACATACCTTTGGAACTCAATTCTAATGTGATTTCTAGCGCCCAGCGTTCTGAGACTTTGCTTAAGAATAATGTTAGCCCTTAGGCTATAATTCAAGTTGGGGCGAAAACACTTTGTTTGTATGTATGTATGTTTGTGTGTATGTATGTTTGTTCCTCGATAACTGCCGAACCGATAGTCCGATTTTGATGAAATTTGGTAGGCATGTAAGAAATATCAATAGAATTTTCAAGTTAGTTGGGCATCAAAATCGGTTCAGAAGTTTTTGAAATATTAATAAACAATCGCGAGGTCTAAGTTCGTGGCGAACTACTAGTAATTCTAAAGTTAATTTTAAGCATGTTAGACCTAGCCATATAATAGATGCTTTTAAACAGTTAAATTTTAAAAAAATCAGATTACACTGGGGCATGTCAGTAGCCGTAGTAAGTAAGCTTTTATATTTAACGAATGTTTAGATGAAGGCATATTCCCTAACTAAATGAAATGTTGTAAACTAATCCCCTAATTCAAAAAAGGAGAAAAAACAGACCCAGGCAACTACAGACCTACTTATCTCTATTCTGCCAGTTTTGAGTTAGGTGTTCTAAAAGAAAATACTCCTCAATCAAATGCTAATTCACTTTAAGACCAATAATCTTTTCCATAGCCAACAATACGGCTTTACTGCTAGAAAATCGACCACCGATGCAGGAGTAGTTCTTATTAAAAAAGTTTGTAGACGAGCCAAGTCGAATAGTATTAGCAAAAAAATAAATAATGCTCCTAATAAAATTAAAGAAACATAGAGTGTCATAAATAAGGAAACAGGTAAAAATAAAACCAAAGAAAATATTTGCCGAATCAAATGTAGTGGTAAAAATACTTCAAAAACTGAAGAAATAGTAAATATATTTGATGATTATTTTACTAACATTCCTTTGGAACTCACTTCTAATGTGAGTTCTAGCGCCCAGCGTGCTGAGGCTTTGCTTAAGAGTAATGTTAGCCCTTGTGATTCTAAATTTAATTTTAAGCATGTTAGCCCTAGCGATATAATAGATGCTTTTAAACAGTTAAATTAAAAAAAATCAGAAGATCACTGGGGCATGTCAGTAGCCGTAGTAAGTCATATTATACACATAATTGCTGCCGATTTAGCTTTCATATTTAACGAATGTATTGATGAAGGCATATTTCCTAACTTAATGAAATGTAGTAAACTAATCCCCTTATTCAAAATAGGAGAAAAAACAGACCCTGGCAACTACAGACCTATCTCTATTCTGCCAGTTTTGAGTAAGGTGTTCGAAAAGATAATGCTCAATCAAATGCTACTTCACTTTAAGACCAATAATCTTTTCCATAGCCAACAATACGGCTTTACTGCTGGAAAATCGACCACCGATGCAGGAGTAGCACTTATTACTAATATCTACGACGCGTGGGAAAACAGAAATGATGCAATTGGATCATTTTGCGATCTTTCTAAAGCATTTGATTGCGTTGATCATCCAACACTTTTGCTCAAATTTCGTCAATACGGTTTTGATGATAAGTCAATTAAATTAATAGAATCTTACTTAACAGATAGGCTTCAAACTGTTGATATAAACGGCGTAAAATCACACGGGTCTAATGTGAAAATGGGCGTTCCCCAAGGTTCAATTCTAGGACCGTTCCTTTTCTTAGTTTATGTCAATGACTTGCCTTACATGGTTGAGAAAGAGGCTGACATGGTGCTGTTTGCTGATGACACCTCGCTAATATTTAAAATAGATCGACATAACAGTGATGCTAGCGCGGTGAACAGCACCTTATCTTTAATTTCTGATTGGTTTTCGGCCAATAACCTCATGTTAAATGCGAACAAGACCCAATGCATTCGATTCTCTCTTCCTAATGTGAATCAAGCCTGCGTTGACATACTGATTAATGGTCAGAAACTCGATCTGGTTGAAAGTACTACCTTTTTAGGAATCACAATTGATTCGAAACTTCAATGGGGCGCTCATATAACTAAACTTTCTAATAGGCTTAGCTCTGCGGCTTACGCTGTTAGGAGAATAAGACAATTGACAGATGTAGCAACTGCTAGACAAGTGTACTTTAGTTACTTTTACAGTCTAATGTCTTACGGGATACTTCTATGGGGGAGTGCAGCGGACATTCAGACTATTTTTCTTTTACAAAAAAGAGCAATTCGTGCTATTTACGGTTTAGGATCGAGAGACTCACTGAGGGAATTATTCAAGGAAATAGGTATACTTACTTTTGCATCACAATTCATATTTGAAAATATAATGTATGTAAGGAAAATTGTAGTTGGGCTTAGACTGGGTGCTGCTATTGTCGAAAGCCACCTTTGTTCATGTGGTAGCGTCGTCGACAAGAAGGGACTTCATGGACTGCACTGCCAACGCAGTGCCGGCAGATTTTCACGCCACGGCTCCATTAACAATATCGTTAAAAGGGCGCTTGCCACCATCGACATCCCTAATTTGTTAGAACCTGTTGGAATAACTCGCGATGATGGCAAGCGTCCAGATGGATTAACCCTCATCCCTTGGGAGCGAGGGAGGGCACTCGTGTGGGACGCGACATGCGTCGACACGGTTGCCCCTTCTCGCCTCCAAGCCACAGTGTTAAGGGCTGGAGCCGTGGCAGCAGCCGCAGAAGACGCCAAGCGGCGCAAATATTCATCCTTATCTAATGAATATATTTTTGTTCCGCTTGGCGTCGAAACTTTTGGTCCGTGGGGTCCAAGCACAAAAAAATTTATTAAAAAAATTACTCCTCGTCTCGTCGACGCCGCTGGTGACAAGAGGGCTGGCTCATATCTCGCGCAGAGAATTGCAATAGCCATTCAGCGCGGGAATGCAGCCAGTGTTCTTGGCACCATGCCACATGATCAACTTTTAGATTTTTAAACACAGTTTTATTTTTTAATTTAGGTTTTAATTTAGTTTTTTAATTTAGATTTTAGTTTAGTTTGATGTAGTTTTAAATAAATAAAAATAGGAAAAATATTTCCATGTTCAATAAAGTAAGTGATTTTACAGATAGAAATTTACGTAATAAGAATGACTTAGTTAGCCCGTATTACAGGCTGAATACAGTCAGTTAGTCTTTTATGGGGAAGTGTATACTTTTTTATAATAAATTGTCAGAATCGGTCCTTGATATGACAGACAGAAAATTCAAAGCTTATGTAAAGAAAGTACTTTGTGAGAAGACTTATTATAGGACCGATGACTATCTTAAAGACAAAAAGGTCTGGCTTGAGCTTGGCGCGGGTCCCTCTTAAAGGTTTGTATACTTAGACATGTCATAATTTAGGTACATTGGTACATACTAAATTTACAAATTGACATTATTTTAAATTTCGTAATTCTTATAATTCAATTTAATTATGACATAATAAACAATGTAATCTCTGTCCATCTATATAACTAATTTTAAGTTTTTAGTTTGTTAGTTGACGTCTTTGGAGAAAACGTGCAGTGCAGTTTGTTGCCGCTTCTTCTGCACTTGCGCCTAGGAAGCGGCGTAAACTTAGCTTTAAGTAACGATTTGACGTCAACATTTGTGCAAAACAAAACAAAGTGACTATTATTAAGAGATATTATAAATATCCTATGATAATAAAGATATTTTGAATTGAATTGAATTGAATTGAATATTACCTACTAACATTTACAACGCGTGGGAAAACAGAAATTATACAATTGGATCATTTTGCGTTCTTTCTAAAGCATTTGATTGCGTTGATCATCCAACACTTTTGCTCAAATTTCGTCAATACGGTTTTGATGATAAGTCAATAAAATTAATATAATAGAATGTTACTTAAGAGATAGGCTTCAAACTGTTGATGTAAACGGCGCGGCGTAAAATCACACGGGCCTAATGTTAAAATGGGCGTACCCCAAGGTTCAATTCTAGGACCGTTCCTTTTCTTAGTTTATATCAATGACTTGCCTTACATGGTTGGGAATCAGGCTGACATGGTGCTGTTTGCTAATGACACCTCGCTAATATTTAAAATAGATCGTCATAACAAAGATGCTAGTGCGGTGAACAGCACCTTGTCTTCAATTTCTGTTTGGTTTTCAGCCAACCTCATGTTAAATGCGAAAAAGACCCAATGCATTCGATTCTCTCTTCCTAATATGAATCAAGACTGCGTTGACATACTGATCAAGGTCAGAAACTCGATCTAGTTGAAAGTACTACCTTTTTAGGAATCACAATTGATTCGAAACTTCAATGGGGAGCTCATATAACTAAACATTCTAATAGGCTTAGCTCTAGGAGAATAAGACAATTGACAGATGTAGCAACTGCTAGACAAGTGTTCTTTAGTAAGGTACTTTCACAGTCTAATGTCTTACGGGATACTTCTATGGGGGAGTGCAGCTGACATTTAGACTATTTTATGGAGTTAGTATCCCATAACACAAGTTTAAAACTTACTTTGGGGCTAGCTTAATCGGTGTGATTTGTCCCTATACTTATATATTTAATATTTTTATTTTACAAAAAAGAGCAATTCGTGCCATTTACTGTTTAGGATCGAGAGACTCACTGAGAGAATTATTCAAGGAAAAAGGTATACTTACTTTTGCATCTAAGGTAAAATATTTCCATGTTCAATAAAGTAAGTGATCTTACAGATAGAAATTTACGTAATAAGAATGACTTTATACTTGTAGTTCCCGGTTGCATCCTCAGCTGCGCTGCTTCAGAGCCCGGAGTGCGCTTTCCCGCTTTTTCTTCTTTTAATATAATATGCATTGCATATCAATAATATTAGTCACCCAAGAATGCCAAAGACCTTGCGAAGTGGAGAAGAAATGCCGGAACAGTTTAAACGATTTGTTTTACAACCGGCCGCCTGCCTCACACACATCAACCCTCTTTTGGTATGCATTTGTAAAACCTTTTGTATTAAGTATATACCTACTTACTTAATTTACTACTTACCCAAAGTGAATCTTTTGGTTGGTCATAATAATCATAAGGTCTTCTTATTTCCTTAACAACGACCTTGTGAATTTGTAACATTCTAGCGTATTTTCTCCTGATTTCGTATATGACGGCAGCAAATTCGAATGCTTTCTTATCACTGTACTCATCCCTCATATGCCGAATACTTTGTATTTTTGCTTTGGCGTCAAACATCAGGTCCACCATCATCTTGAACAGTTTCTTTTTTATTAATTGTACTTGATAATTTGCGTACTGTGTTTCAACTTTCTCATATAAATCTATTAGAATAATGAAATATATTAAAGTAAAGTTCTCAATGTATACGTTAGTTGTGTATTTAGAACTTTAGAAGAAAGAAAAAATACATAGGTATACATCAACAACCACTGCGATACAAGCAGCGCTTAGTGCAGGGTCCAAAAGTATTTTTGTCTGTACAAGTTTATCTAGGTTAATATAAATAAGTTCAACTAGGTTATGCAAATTGTTAACTATGTTATGCTTATTTCGGTAAATAATTATATTAATATTATATGTATCTCCTTTGGATTCACGGGTCTTTTCACCCCAGTCCTTTGGGAGGCTTGCGTGGGGATACAGATCCAACTCGTAGAGGCCCTTTGGAGAAGTTGATGTAATGTGATGTGACGCTCCTGCCAAAACCCATTCTTGGATATACCAATGTAAGGTATACCCTTAAATAGATTTAGGCAGGAGAAGGATCTATTGCAAGAAAAGGGAAAGGTTTATAGGTTATGGAAGGAAGTTGGGATTGACTGACGCTGGGCTATTGCAATAGAACTAGTTATAATCATGATTACTGACTATTTTTATTGCAGGTGGTGGCTTGTCGCCCACTAGATGGGCCCCTCAAACGAGCCGACGATGTTGTCAGCAAAGGGGAAACACCGGTGTGGGCGACTCAGGGGTGTCGAGTGGTGTGCTGCGCTTTCTCCGAAGTTACTCGCGGCGTGATGCCCTTTAACACTTCCACCCCTGGAGCAACAGCTTTAAAGACTCCTCTCTGCACGGCCAATTAAGGCAATGCTGAGCTGAGAGTCCTGTGAATCCTCTTGGGTCTCCACCCCGACCGATGAAGACGCGTCTGGGACGAAGGCTGACCGACTCTCTGGAGCACTCGGGTCCGTGGTGTCGTTACTCACCAACAGCTCGCCACAAGCTGCCCTGCGTTAACTGACTGCACTGGGAATCCAGTGGGCGATACGTCACATCCCGACGCCGATTATTATTATTATTATTCCGTTCACCGTTTTGTATTCTCTAAAAGTGTCATGGATTACTGCAGTAAAATGCATTTTTCAGAAGTTGTAAGCCAAAAACTGAAAAAGTTAGCCAGGCTACCACATTTCCACCTGGAAAGGCCCGTTGGAGGCCATTCCAGGTAGGAATGTGGTGGTCTGGCTGTGAACCCAAAGCGATGGCTGCTTCAGCCCCTCTGAATGAGCAGAGGGTGCTGTGAGGCCATAGGCGAGCCGGGGCCGCTGAGGTAGCGGCCGGCTGTGGGGCATGTAGAAGCTCACGGCTCCGGTCGATAGCGGTAGATATACCGATGAGATGACACCGCGGAGTTTTTATTGCTAGAACCACATAACCTTACCGGTGTTCCGTAACCGGTAAGGTATCCGAAGGGATTTTCTACGCGTCAAAAAAAAGGTCTTTCAAGGTTGTAAACTTGTTTTCTAACTATCATATAATATGCATCTATCTTGATTTCTATCTATTGGTATCTATCCTAATAAAATCCTAAAAAATCAGAACCTTGCAATTATTTGCGACTAATGTCTGAAAGCACTGGCCTATACTTACTTTAGTGAAACGTGAAAGAAGAAGTTCTGGTAAGAAGAAGTAAACAACTAGAATATAAACAATTATTAATATTACGGAAATTACCGCGGTTGATATCATTTTGAGCCAGATATTAATAAAAAGTCATTGTCACAGCGAAACATTAAAACCATATAAGTATGTAGGGGAAGGTGGGGCAGCCTCATACAGTTTTTATATTTTATCTTATAGAGTTTTCTCTGGTATCAATATCTGTATCGATTCATCAAAACTAATAAGTAGTATTACTATCTGACTTTATATAAAAAGTATGTAATTTGTATAAAGTGTATTTATACAAATTACACATTTTTTATATGTGCGGCTTTCTGTAAAAGTCAAAAACAAAAATTAAAAAATTTATGAATGTACCCGACAAAGGAGCACTTTCATACTTTAAAAAAATACACAAATTGAGCATGAAGTGTTTAATTATTTATCAAAATATGTTTTCGAAAACAAAAGCAATAAGTCTCTATTAGCACACAATACTGAGTAATAACCAAATAATACTAAGTAAAAAAGAGAATAACATAAATGTAGGAAGATTTTCTTTTTATGGCACTGAAGGAACTTAGTTATGATCAGTCATGTCAGTATTTAAATATTGCATAATTCTTATTCAGTAGTAGTATCAATACTTACATTACTACTGCATGAACCTACCCCATCTATTATCCAGTACACAGCCACCCCTAGCTGACTACTGGGTTTAATGCTTTCTTTTTATTTTCGAGTCATATTGGTATAATTTTAAAGTTTGGAGTTCAGGTAATGAAAAGGCTACAGATAATGAAAAGTAAAAATATTTATATACATACAAGTATCTATTTTTTAGGGTTCCGTAGTCCACAAGGTACCCTTATAGTTTCGTCATGTCCGTCCGTCCGGGCTCGTACTCCGCCGCTACTGCACCGATTGTCACGAAAGTTGGTTTATAAAATTATGAAAAAATGTTTTTTTTCAGCCATACAACGAAAAGTGAATTTAAAAAATTAAATTGGACTAACCCCAACTTGTGGGGTATCGTTGAAAAGGTCTTTTAAAATGCAACAAAATCTACTTTGAAACTATGTACATCAAACACCCCAGTCTTGAGATAATCTAATACAAAGTTAAAATTTGAGATGTCCACCGTAACTTTTGAAATATTACTAAAATAATTCTGAAAACAATGTGGTATATACCTCAAAGCATGTTCTTTCAATTAAAACTATAGCGGTCTCGGTATCATAGAAAGTTATTTTTTAATACGTCATAAATCGTAAACTGCAATTTACCTTTAGAACTTTTATATTATGTTACTTGCTGCTACGGAACCCTTCATGGGCGAGTCCGACTCGCCCTTGGCCGCTTTTTTTAATTTCCTATGTTTTTGTACTGTTTATTGACCCAAATATTGTTCCAGAATTGGAATCCAAATATTCGATATACTCGTATGCGAAAATGATACCAAACTTGGCTTACCTAGTACACAAACGTTTACGGTTATTAACCTCGAACTTCGAATCGGCAAGACTGAATAGTGAATACCCGCCCCTACCCCCACCTGCATGAAAAATCCAGGTGGTTTTACTCCAAAAACCCATCTTAGGAACACAAAGACAAATCCTGCCGAAGGAGACCTTTGGTTCATCAAAAGCATTTTTTTTGTTGTGTACAGATGCAACTAATGATAGGTGCTGAGATTACATTCCATAGAAATATTTAGCGTATTTAATAAAATAAAAAAAATGTACCTTATTATAGGTACTTTTTATAAGAAGATCGCGGGGTCTACCTACGATGGAAACTTGTATTTTGTAGTATTTCTTCATATTTTTCTTGCGGAATGTTATTAGTATAGTACCTACATACCTCATTCTGTAGGTAGGTACCTACGTGTAATCATGAATTCTTATTCTGATATTTAATAAATTAAGTAAATTAGCTCACTTACTGGAAACTATGACAAGTATAAAAAATAATGAAATCAACATTTTATTATAATATATGCACACAACTCTAGCTTCGTTTTCTTGCTGAGAATAATAATTACTTACATGAATTCATAACTAGTTAGGTACCTAAGTTTGTATTCGTTAAATTTTTAATACCTACTTAATGTGTTAGATATCTTTATTACATATTTTGTGATCGTGTGCAATAACCACGAAATAAAGAATTTATACTCGTACTTATACCTACTATAGGTAAGTACTGTGGGACCTCGACCTGTCCTGGACTTCTGGCGCACTCGGGCGAGTTAACTCAGAAGATAGGAGGAGAATAGAGAGACTCAACGACAAATATATTGAATTTATTGCACTGATACACTGATATCAGAGATATATTTTAAAATTATATTTATATAGCAGATATAATAAGGTAGTTAGGAATCTTTCTAGTATCAAAGATAAAGAAGTAATGCGTCAAAATCAGGAAAGGTGAAATCAAGAGGGGTGCGTAAATGAAATTGGAATAAAACAAAATTTGAAATAAAAAACGAAAAGGATGAGGAAGAAAAGAGGTTTGAAAAGATGCAGCATGCAAGTAGCATGCAGTATCGTTACAGTACGTACCCACCTGAAGTACTCGTAGGTACCTTTTTGGCAACTTATAAGAGTAAATGGACAAACGGACAGACAGACAACGGAGTCTCAGTAAAATAGGGTCCTGTTGGCACTCTTTGGGTACGGAATCCTAAAAAGGTAGGTATCTAAAATAGTGATGGGTTGCTAGCCACATCACCAATTTTAAAATGATTTAGATTTTCGTAAATTCCCTTGATCTGTTTTAGGTACATTCTACGTTTTGCTTTTCTCCCAGACCAGCAAGGAACGACTTTCGCGTACGAAACTTAAATTTCCTAAATACCTACTTACCTGTTACTAGTTAACAAATATATTGGATTACCTAGACCTAGAAGCAACATTCTCTGGAATCTAGCCCTCCCCCTTATCAGAAATACTGGATCCGCTTTTGGTTAGTAAGTAAACTAAGAAGGTATTTTTTTTGGACATAATCACTCGTAGCCACAAAGTAAGTTTTAAACTTGTGTTATGGGATACTAACTCAACGATACTATATTTTATGATAAATGCATATATACTCGTAGATAAAACCCAAGACCCAGGACAATTTGAACAAGGCCATTTTCCAACTTGCCCTGTGTCGAAGTCCAGATTTTAAAATATTTTACTAAGTTGTCTCTCTGGTCAACATCTCTTTCTAGTGCTAACACCCGATACTTTTTTTAAGCTTCGTACTCGTAGTTTGAAGTACTTATACTTACTCACAACAATGTTAGTACTTACCTACTTACTACTTAATTTCTTAGCCATAAAAAAATAATTGTAGGACATTTTCGTATAAGTATACCTACCTACCTAAATCTTCAAGTTTATTTTTAAATTGCGAATTGAAAAATCCGCGACTGTCAAGAATGCCATCTAGTGATGAGTAGCGGAGCTACCGATACGGACAGACAGACGGACAGACCGACAGCCATAAGCGTCCAACTTATAACACCCCTCTTTTTTATCGGGGGTTAAAAATAATACTTAATAGGTATTTTATACCTTGTACGAGAATTTCGGCCAATTTCGTTTCAGCACCTACCTAAAGCAAATAAATAAATGCCATTTGTTTCCTTTGAGGTATAAATCGTTATGGTCGTAAAGATACTATACATACATACACACTTTTACGTCTATTCTTAATGGGGCAGACAGAGTATCTTGGGTCTAGTGGCTCTAAGCAGACAGAGCCCAGGGCTGCAACACCCAAAGGCCACTTATAGCGTGATGGTGGGCGAGAAGGTGAAAAAAAGAATCAAAATAGGTTGCTAGCCGCATCCTCGATCGGCTTCTACAATCTGCGCGGGAACAGAAGCAGCTGGTACATTCTATGTTTTTTATTTTTTCCCAAACCAGCATGGAAGGGTATTGCTTTACATATATCTACATAATAGAGGTATAGGTAGTACCTGTAGGTACCTTATGTCCCTTATATTGAATTGCTGAAAACCATTGCGTGGAGGGGGTTTGCTGCCGAGGAATGGGCGGGGCTACCGCCCCTTTAATCCTCTTCCATCCCTGTCTTGCCGTAAGATTATTGATTTGGGACATCCGGCATGCTTTACAATCCACCTACTTCTAAAAGATGTTGGAATTATACCGAAAAGTCAAGAAGGCAACGCATTTTCAATATGAAATCTTACCTTTCGCAAACGGCTTGGTCTAAGTAAATATTCTGGAACTTCTAACCGCCGTATTAATGCTACAGATTTTAGGAGCGCTTATTTTACTTTTAGGGTAATTAATAAGTAGGTAATTAGGTAAGAAAGTAACTTCTAAGCTTGGGCGTCCACCATGCTGAATTTAAGATGCTGATTTTATATAGTAGGTATATAAAATCAGCATCTTAAATAGTGTGTATAATATATATAATAACGGGCAGTGTATAAAATATATACACTGCCCGTTTTGCAACGATCGATCAAAATTGAATCATCAGAGTATCCCGGCAGAGTAGAATAGGACATTCCAAATCTTCCCGTGGATGTCGTAGAAGGCGACTTAGGGAACACAAGCTAAACAAAGCTTATAAACATTCATAAAAGCTCTCCAACCCGTCTGGCCAGCGTGGAAAGTGTAGGCCAAATACTCTGGCTGCTCTGGCCTGCATATGGCTCTGGTAGTACAGAGAGGGTCGTGCTCCTGCAGTGGAGACTAATAAAGACCTATGATGATATTTTAAATCGCTTAAATTTTTAAGATTACAATTCTCGGAAATATATCTAAACTAGCTGTGCCCGCGACTTCGTTCGCGTGGTTGTCGGAACGTAATGTTATATAGCCTAAAGCCTTCCTCTAAAATGGACTACCCAACAAAAAAAGAATTTTTCAAATCGGACTATTAGTTCCTGAGATTAGCGCGTTTAAACAAACAAACAAACAAAGAAACTCTTCCGCTTTATAATATTAGTATAGATTACATTTTAACTTTATATTATAATATAAAAAATAAAAATATAAAATACAAAAATACAAATAAAAAATACAATCTGCACTATATTTCTAACCCGCCCCTTGACATTTCTGCTGCAAAGATGCCCAATATACTAGCTGGGTTACCGCGCTGAATGGCAATGGCCAACCTATGATGATATGTACATATCTAATGTATGTATACATAACACATCATTCCCTTTAGCTATTATCACATTGAAAATACATATACTCGTTTCCATACAATTAGGATCTCTGAGTTTTAGGGGTAAAAATCTATCTAGCTAGGTTTCATGTTTATAGAACCTCTTTTCATCGAGCTCTCGGTCGCCCAGGTCACACTATCCACCTACTCGTAAATTAATTTCTTATACTCATTTATTACATGCGTCTAGCCTAACAGTATTTATTGTCCGATTAGACTAGTGAGTCAAATCAAGACAATGTGTCAGTCCCATTGGGCAATAGCTATTGCCCAACGGGACTGACACATTTACATTAGGTATTAGATTGAGACTATGACACTCTCCTACTTAGGTACCAAAGCTAAATTGTTTTCAATCGATGAAAATTTTATTATTACTATGTGAGTACCTAAGTACTCTGACCGCACCCACCTACTATAAAGTTTAATGCGACAATTTAAATTCATAGATTCAGTTGTTCGCTGAATACAGGAGGTCGCTTGTTGCGTTATCTAGCGGAGCCATGGAGCCCGGCGGACATTTACATTTTAATTGGACCCCGGGGGGAGACTGCACCGGATAATTTCCAAATGGATTAATTGTGTTCTCGTCGGCTGCCGACGTGCTGGGATCAACTCTGCCATTTCTTGTAACGCCGGTAAAAGTGTTTTTAGAGGCAAATTGAAAAGAGGTGCAACATGGAAATGTTTTCAAGCGCACATAAATAAAGTCTGAATAATTCGTTTTGTTGCTTATTAGGTATATTCTTTTTACTTTAATGGTCATATTATTTTAATTTAAAAAAAAACGTCCTCACAGCTGAATGAGTAGGTATAGCCAGCAGCAAACATAATGTCATCTTAAAAGCGTTTACACATATGTAAGTAAACGCTTTTATTTGGTACCATATTTTTGCTACTGACTGTACGAGTAGGTATGTAGTACCTATACACTTCTATTTGTTATAGGTATAACCGACAGTTCTCTTTGTAGAGATTGTATGAAAGGAGAAGACACAGCAAAGCACGTGATACTGATACTGTACAGCATGCTCCTATGCTGAAATTCTTTTCCGTCGCTCAGAACCGTCATTTTACTAGATCGAGAGAGCGTCGGAAGGCCGAAGAATCGGCGATGCTGCCGCTCTCTCTCACAGTTCTAAGCGAAAGAAAAGGATAGCAGCACAGGAAAATGATGTTCCGTGCTGACAGGCGTCCTCCCAAAGCTGGTGGAGGCGTGCAGCTTACCCTCTTCACTGATCCGCTACCTCGACGAGCTGGACGGACTCGAATGAAAACAACAACTCCAGTCCACAAAGGGGAGACACAAGATGTCACTGCCTCGAATAGGGGCTCGAAAAAAGAGTCTAGGCGCGGAAAATGCCCACGAAACCAGGAGAACCATGTAAGACGTCCTTACTGTTTTAAAGCCAGGTTCTATATTAGTGCAATAGATATGTTGTTTCTTCTTTTTGAATTGACAGTTAACTTACCTACCTTATTAGGTAGTAAGTCAACTTACCTAAACTGTTTATTTTGCCCCATGAGATATGGTACTCCCTTCCAGTGACAGCTGCTCACGTGATTAAAACAAGAATACGTCATCAGTTGGGAGTGTTGCAGCTATGTGATTGAATTACGCAAGCAAATTCGTCATCTTGCACTACAGCCTCGGGTGGGCCTTGGCCTGGTGAAGCAAATCTCTCCAGCCGATTCTATCCTTGGCCTTTTCTCGCCAATTTCTCACTCCAAGAACTTTTAGGTCTTGTTGTACTCCATCCATCCATCTATCTGAGTTTTGGTCTACCAGGGGGTATTTCCCCATCGGGTTTACCATTTAGGAGACGCTTGGGAGCTCTATCATCGTTCATTCGCTCTACGTGCCCGGCCTATCGGAGGCGTCCTATCTTGATAAACCTCACTATGTTTGGCCTCATTGAGCTCATGGTTGTACCACAATCGCCGCGAGCAAAGTGCATTTTTTAATTTAACAAACCAGTCATGAACTAATAATGTAATAAATCCATTTATTAAAAATTAAACAATGAATCATACTGTATACGAAATAGTTAAGTTAGTTAGTATTTTATTTTATATTTATTAACAACATACCTAATTGAGAAAGGATGCAAATTAATGTAGCTTTTTTCACTGTTATTCTCGTCTTCAAATAGGTATATTTAGTACCTAGTCTAATCAATTAATAGGACAAATAAGTGCATCAATTGCATCTATAAAATTTTAATTTCATATTATATATAAATTATAATACATTAGTATAAGTAATTCATAATTGAATATATTATAATAGAACATGAAATTTACTTATTATTGTCATCAAATAGGTAATGCTCAATAGGGAAGGGAACAAATGAAGAAAATTTTGAAAACGCTTGAATAGAATAACATTCCTCGTTACCATAAAAAAATTTTTTTTTGTCCAGTCAATTAGTTACAAAATATAAAAATATTTTAATCCCAATTTTAAACCCAAAGCAGCCATACGCCGCCATTTCTTTTGTCCGGCCTCCGGACCGTCTGACGTATTAAATTAAATACAGAAGGCGAGATGAATTCATAGCTCGCAATACAGTGCGTGTTTTTAAAAAATCACTATAATTAAACAAGGTACTAGCACTAAAGTTTATTTCTCAAAAAAAATTACATAGGAATCTTAAGGCTTTTCTACAGACACTCTAATTTTCATATAAAAGTATTTCAGTATTTTAAAGGTAATTTTAGGCTTTAGAGATATGTTTGTGGTGTCTGTAGAAAAGCCTTTTCATAAAATTTTTGAGAAATAAACTGTAGTAAGTACCTAGTTTAATTATAGTGATTTTTCAAAAACACGCACATTATTGCGAGCTGTGAACTCATCTCGCCACTAACAACTGTAGTGTAATTCTACAAATCAAACGTTCTCAAATTAGGCCTTTGAAGGCGCTTTTACACGTCTGGCTATGGCTAATAATATTAATAAAGACAATGAGATAGATTAATATCTTATAGATTTTATCTTTTTTTAATTAAAATAAACAAGTTTTAGTCATCGGTATGAATGTACCTGAAAAATGTTAAAAAAAGATGATCATCAAATCTTGTTTACTCAAACAAAGTGATTTATTAATATGTCTTCCAAATGGCATCATCCACGACGTCCGGTGTGGGCGACAGGCTGTCTGCCATGACATCGAAAAAAGTCATCAAACGGAACTCTCACAACTTCCAACCAAGCTTCTCCTAATGTCAAAACAGAAAACAAAGTTATGGGGCGTTAATATAATTAACAAGAACTCTTATTTTCTCCATAATAAGAGTGATGTAACATATTGGGACCTTTGGTTTTGCAGCCTATAATTTATTAGGTGATAAGCAAGGGACGGACGGTAGCGTTTCGAATGTCATTCAACATTAATCACTTCGTATGCTGCTTTTTTCAGAAATTTAGAACGAAAAGAGCTAACCATAGGCGTGGCTTAAGCTATTGCTTAGCGAGCGAGGGCTATAATTCAAGTTGGGGCGAAAACACATTGTTTGTTTGTTTGTATGTATGTTTGTTCCGCGATAACTGCCGAACCGATGGTCCGATTTTGGTGAAATTTGGCAGGCATGTAGGAAATATCAATAGAATTTTCAAGTTCGTTAGGCATCATAATCGGTTCAGTAGTTTTTGAAGTTTTAAAAAATCGCGAGGTCTAAGTTCGCGGCGAACTACTAGTACTTATATAAGTCAATGTTCGAAACGCTACCGTCCGTCCCTTGCTTTATCACCTAATAAATTATAGGCTACAAAACCAAAGGTCCCAATATGTTACATCACTCTTATTGTGGAGGAAATAAGAGTTCTTGTTAATTATATTAACGCCCCATAACTTTTTTTTCTATTTTGACATTAGAAGCTTGGTTGGAAGTTGTGAGAGTTCCGTTTGATGACTTTTTCGATGTCGTGGCAGACAGCCTGTCGCCCACACCAAACGTCCGAGAACCATTTTAGCAATCCTTCCATGCTTGTCTGGGAAAAAAGAAAAAACTTAGAATGTATCAGCTGCTTCTCTTCCCGTGCAGATCTTTAAAGCCGATCAAGGGACTGGGCGAAACTTGGCGATGCAGCTAGTACATATACGAGTATAAGCATCACTATTTTTATTTCTTTTTTAACCTTCCCGCCCACCATCACGCTAAAAGTGGCTTTTGGATCTTGCAGTCCTGGGCTCTGTCGGCTAAGAGGCGCTTAACCCAAAATACTCTGTCTGTCCCATTTGGGATAAAGACGTCATAGTATGTAAGTATGTATGTACGTATGTACCTCTTCATACGTATTTTACCAATGAAACCATTGCACACTACGACAAGTTTATTTGTTAGGCGAATTAAAAAAAAACGCAGACTGTCAAGAACTCTGTCTAGTGATTTACCGATAAGCCCTGACTTTCAAGTGTTCATCCCCAATAACTTTTAAACGGCTGAACCGATTTTCATCAAACATAGCTAAGTACCACCGCAAGGGGACTTTCTTTCACGTAAAAAATCGCATCAAAATCGGTCCATCCGTTCGAGTGCTACGACGCCACAGACAGACATTAGCGTTAAACTTATCACGCCCCTCTTTTTATCGGGGATTAAAAACGGCTATCAAGGCCTAATAATCATAAGAAGTTAATAGGTACCTGGATTAATGCTTTGAACTGGCAAAAAATTTACATCGTAAAAGTCGATCAAGGAATCTATCTACTCGTAAATAGACGATAGACGCGACGGGTATTCAGCGATTACGAGGTCGATTATTAAATTAACCGCGCTCGGAGGCTCGGTGAGTGGACGTTCAGGGTAATAGACCTTATTAATTATATAATATATATTATATAATTTATTATGTCTCTGTTCAATAGTAGGTACCTATAATCCGCTAATTAATAAAACCACTACTGTTTGGCATTAAAGCTCGGTTATGTTAAACAACTGAAAACTATCTGCTGGATTATCTAAGATTGCGCAACGTATTTATTACGTTTATCTAAACCGCTAACCACGTTTCCAAACGGCTCGCGGTTTTGTCAAACAAACAGCAGCGGTAATCCGAAGTTTGACGAAACCGTTAAACAATCCAACTGCGACACATTATAAGGATTTGGTGTAGGGTTACCATTATGAAATACGTATAACTGGGTGTGTATCAAAATACAGATTTTTTAAACTTTATTTCCCAGAAAACTATTCCACGATTTTTATTGCTATAGGTTTGCCCTAATCTAGTAAAATGGATACAAATTTGTCGCAGTTCTAACCTAACCTAACCTATAGGTTTGCCCTAACCTAGTAAAATGGATGGAACTTTCCTAACACTCGCCAGCCGCTGCAGCGGCACTCTCGCTTCGCTTGCTCGTTGCTCGCCACTATGCTAAGGGCGGATCCAGCTTTGGTGCCAGGGGGTCACAGAGTCGTGATCAAGTCACAAGAAGTTATAATTTAATTTTTATAATCATAGATACAAGTAATTAAACATTAAACATTGAAGGTACTTACATATAATCTATATTGTGACAAAAAAATATTTAAAAACATTATGTTTAACAATTTTAATTAGTGGTCCACCTAGGTCCAGGACCCAGCCCGGGGGGGGGGGGGGGGGGAGGTTATGATCCCCATGACCGTTGTTTTAATTTCTGTATACAGAATTGTTTAACAACTTGTCTAGCCACATGGATAAATACAATGCGTTCATTATATTCCGCGTAATAGGGTTCGCTGTTCAACAAAACCGAACGGTAATGCCAAACAGCTAGAGCTAGAGGTTTTATCAGTTAGCGGATTATACTATCCAACTGCGACATACCTATATAGGGACAAACCCAAAGTAAGTTTAAACTTGTATTATATTATGGAATACTTACTCAACGATACTATGTTTATATAAATAAATATATGACACCCAAGACCCAGGATAATTTGAAAAAGGCCATTTTTCAACTTGTCCTGCCTGGCTGGGGATCTAACCCAGAACCTCCGGATTGGCGGACTAGCATGTTGACCAGCCACGGAGGTCGTCACAATGAACCGACTGGACATTCCGGTAATAGGACTAATAGGACGTGTCGCGCCAAACGAAAGCCGATCGATGCGCTCATTAGATGGCGCTGCGCTTCTGACTCAAATATAAATAGTTCACAACACACAAGCGAATGAAGCGAAGCGTCATTATATTCATAGATTAATATTGTATATACTGAAATAGATAAGAAACTGTAGCTTTAACATTAGATCAAACCAATGGCGCCATCTGGTAACATGCTTTCGCAACCCGAAAGGACTAAAATCTATACTAATATCTATACTATAATATTATAAAGCGGAAGAGTTTGTTTGTTTGTTTAAACGCGCTAATCTCAGGAACTAATGGTCCGATTTGAAAAATTCTTTTTCTGTTGGGTAGTCCATTTATAGAGGAAGGCTTTAGGCTATATAACATTACGTTCCGACAACCACGCGAATGAAGTCGCGGGCACAGCTAGTATGAAATAAAACGGTGAAAAAATTACTCCGTGAGCTGGGACTTGAACTCGCGATCTCGGTTCAAATACGACTATTTTCAATCGCCTAAACAACTGAGCTATTAAATGATTAACCGCGTATGTCGAATTTATCCATAATTTAATATTCCTATCAAATAAAAAAATGGTGTAAAAACTATACTGCGTGAATGGGACTTGAACTCGCAACGTTGCTCTTAATTTAACCATGCCCTCATCAACTGAGCTATCACGTGTTCTATTTCATATGGCGAATTTCTCCACCATTTGATATTCCTATTCTATAACACGCATTAGGAGGTAGGTCAGCTGATTCGTGACTAGATGGCGTTTTATTGAATTTTTTTATCAAATATGTGCAATGTCCTAAGTTTCATAGGCATGACGATATTATGGCCATAGTTTCGGCGGAACGCACCCACAAGTCAAAAAATCAAATAATTGTCAAAGTCAAAGTTTTAGTATCTCTGGTTTTAGTGCAAAAGTGTTGCCAGTAGATTGTATTTGAGATTTTTTAGTAACTTTTTAAAACCCTTTCTAAGTCATATTTAATGCCTTATCATCTTGCTTATAACCCCATATTTAGAGATCTCTCTCTATCATCTCAGCGTATTCCCAGTTGCATTCACAGCTGCAACGCTGCGAAGCCCGGGGTCCGCTTTTCGGCTGCATCCCTGGTGGTAAGACGATTGGCACGCATATTATCCTTGACGACGTTAAGCCAGCATTTTTTGGGTCTACCACGTCTGCCAGGCCCCGGCGGGGGCGGCATGGCTATACATTTGTTTCCCACGTAGACCTGTCCCTTTAACCTAACCGGCATTTTGGGGTCACAAATGACATCAGTCATCTCCCGCCACTTTGCCCATGCGGCAGATATACGGGCCTTGACGTCGGCATCGATGTCTCCAGAAGCGTGAAGTGCAGGTCCCAAGTATTTTAACTGGTCTGTACGCTTGCCTTGTAAAACAATTTAGTTTCATTGCCGTGTCCAGGTGTTTCATTTCTGTGACTTATGTTTTATGGTATGATTAGGCAAAGAAAAACATCTTTACCTGTAATACAGGTAGTACCGAATACTGACAGTACAGGACTCGTCAAGTTACAAGAAAAAATATGTCTAAAATGCATTAAAAATGGCCGTTCAGAGGGGGTCTTGGTGCCAAAACTTGTATGGGAGTAAAAATTGATTAAGGAGAAGTCACAAAAGAAGAATGAGAGTAGAATAAGAATAAGTAAAGAAAGACTGGACTTCACACTTCTTAGAGACCTCAATACTACAGTGTTTCTTTCCTTATTCTCCTCCCATTCTTCATTTGTAATATCTATTTAAATCTTGTTCAGTTTCATGGTCTGAGGTACCATCTGAGAGGTTTTGCATTCTTTCATTAACACGATGTATAAAATATTATGTTTTATATGGATTTTGATTTCCGTGGATTGATTCTTTCATTCCCGTAGCACAGTTCTTTCATTGCCATGGACACTTGTTTCATTGCCGTGGCACGAAATTTTAAATCTTAATCTCGTTAGTTTTCAAGTTACCTTCTAGATATTAAGCAAGAATAATACATTACGAAAAACTTGAATAAAAACTAATTTATTAAAAAAAACCTAAACGGAATGAAGATTTTAATGGACCTGCTGAAATTCACCCCTCACCAACCCGTCTGGCCAGCGTAGAGAGTGTAGACCAAATCCTCTGACTCTGGTAGTACATAGAGGGTCATTCTAAATGCTGTTCCAGCAGTAAACACTAATAAAGACTTGATGATGATGACGAAGGAATGATAATCTGGGGTGCTATCATTTCATTGAAGGAGTCAGACGCGTTCCATATTTGTTGTTTGTTGTGACGAATTCCGAATTAAAATCTACAATCTTACTTCTTGCGCTGCGGAATTGTTGAATACAAATCGTGTATTCCATTTTGCGTATAAGGGTTCAGTTATTTTACCAAATCGCTAAACGTCATTAGCTGTTTTATGATATCGAGCTGTAATGCGATGCGTGATCATGCGTGTAATGCGGAATGCCAAACAGCAGCTTATAGTTATTATTATAACATTTACAGGAAAACAAGCGTAACTTTTATTCGAAAGCATCAGGCAACACTCCAAAAATCAAATGAGACAAGACAAACAATATGTGAGATTTTCAATTCAAATAGCATTGGTTCACAACTTCACAGATAATTTACGAAAAATTTGAGTATTCGATTGTTAGATTGTTTTTATCTAATTTAAAATATAAAAGTGATGCAATAAGTTTTCGTTGTTAATTCGCAAATTGCTTTTGATACAAAGTTGCAAAGCAAAAGTCTAAGCTCTAACCGAAATAATCTATGGCATATAACCTCCAGTTTTGTTTACATCTTGGGTTTCGTTGTCAACCGAAATCATCACAAATACCTATTGCACAAATGAAGAAGTCTTTGTAATATATAAAATATGATATACCTAGTGTGAGAGATATAACAATATTCACATTTTTCAATGTTTAGACGAACTTTCCTGTAAAAACTAAAATACACTTCATATAAAATGAGAACAGTACCAAAGTGGGTCAATAAAATCCATGAAGCTGACAAAATTGAATTTTCCAGGTAAATAAATCAGTACAGTACACCTTTTTCACGTTTATCAGTTCAGTTATTTTATATCTAGAATGTAATGAGATTTTCAGACTGCATCCGCGGTCCAGTGTGATCCGGAGGTCATGGGTCAAATCCCACTGGGAAGCATACTTTGTGAAAAGTTGTTTCCAGTCTGTTTAGGATATTGCAGGCTTGAATCACCTGATTATCCGAAAAGAAAGATGATTCCGTGCTTCGGAAGGCATGTAAAGCCGTTGGTCCCGAACGCCATCTAGCGTTTGTACCTATCCTAGGATTGGTTCTGGTCTACCCTTTGGGTTGCGGAGGTCAGACGGCAGTCGCTCTGTGTAAAAACCAGTAACCTCGTCAAATCACCTAGGTTAGGTAGCGGACCCCGGGCTCTGAAGCGTAACCGCTGACGATGCAACCGGGAATACGCTCGGATGATGAATGTAATGAGATTTTCAATACAATTCAAAATAGGTACGTTTTATATTTATAATATCTCTAATACTTAGTCACTTTGTTTTGTTTTGCACAAATGTTGACATCAAATCGTTACTTACAGCTAAGTTTATGCCGCTTCCTAGGTGCATTTGACTTATTGTTGCTCCAGAAAAAGTGTGTTCGAATACTCACCAATCTGAGGCAGCGTGAAACTTGTAAGGAACACTTCACAAATCTCAGGATACTACTTTGCCAAGTATTTACATATTAGAGTTGTGTAAATTTGTTAGGAAGAATTCTAATTTTTATAAAAAAATCACTGACATTCCGCGTCGATACGAATCGCGCACACCAAATGACAATACAAATACCATCAAGGTTAGAACTACATAAGTCTGGACCTTACCCTATGTCTGTTAAATTATACAATAAATTGCCCAATAACATAAAAGATGAAAAAAGTTACAAAACCTTTTTAAAATTATAAAAAAAAACCATCTGATAAAAAAATTATATTATTCAGTCGCCGAATACCTACAAGATAAAAAATAAAATATGTCTACCTCCCTCTCGTACCATTGCAATGCCTGACAAGGTGCATGTGATGTTTCACTAAATATGTAACTATATTTTGTATTGAATTATTCATGTGTAATGCAATGTAATTATTAAATAAATAAATAAAATAAATCAAAAATAAAATAAAATAATTTTTATTTCAGATAATTTAAATCCATATAAGTACACAATTATAATATTTGAATCAACAACATAAACAACTATAAAAGTTTAAAATATATCAACTTATTATTATGTAATTCTTTTCACCAGGCATTTCTATAGTGGAAAGGTCAAATTATTAGCCACTGTTTCCAGGATGCTGTTTTGACTACCCCTAACTCTGTTGATCAGGGATGCTGTTTTTTTGCGGATAATGGCGTGAAAGCTGTCAGTATGGTAGTGCGCCAACATCCCTGATGCGCTACAGAAGCGAAGCAGCCCCACCAGCATTCTGAAAACATTGTTGTACTGAACACACAGAACATCCAGCGTTCTTTTGGTATGTGCAACCCACAGATTTCCCGTGTAAAATGTCTGAAAGTATGCTTTAAATAGTGTCACTTTGACTTGATCAGTACACATGGAAAATCTACGGGTTAGCATGTTACCTCTCACTGAAAGGGCTTTGCGCTCTCTTTCAATGTCTACATCATCTCTAAGGTCGTTGGTAAGGAAATGACCCAGATATATAAACTTATGTACACGCTTAATGCACACCCCGTTTAACTTTATATCAGGTATAGCTTTTGGGCACTTACCGGCGGCCTTACAGACCATGTACTCACATTTATTCACATTATATGTCAATCCATGTTTGGCAGCATATCTCTTACATATAGCCAATAATTGTCTAAGACCCCCTACCGTTTGGCTTAGCAGCACCATATCATCATAAAAATTAAGTATGGCACATTAAGCTGAGAATATGACCTTTTATATTAAACTCTTAACAACCTGCTCTATACAATTTTTCAGTGTTCACACAATATGCTTCAGCCCAGATGGTACTCAGCTGGTGGTAGGAGCAGGCGAGAAAGTAATGGTGTACGACCCTCGAGATGGTGCTTTAGTACAGTTGCTTCAAGCTCACAAGGGCGCAGTCCACGCAGTTGCTTACTGTGGGGATGGAAAGAAGTTCGCCAGTGGCAGTGCTGACAAGAATGTCATCATCTGGACCTCCAAGATGGAAGGTGTATTAAAATATTCGTACGTATCTTGATGATTCAATGCTTAACACTTCACCTGCTGAAAAATGCACGGTGTGTGTTTTGCGAAAATGAAAACACATACGGTGCGTTTTCAGCAGGCGAAGTGTTAAAATATCAAACGGCACTAAGTTTTAGTTACTCATAGATCATTGACTTCTATTAGGAACAGATCTACGAACAATAATTCTGTAGAATCGTAAGTAATCCCGAAAAATCATTCCACGCGATATGTACTGCGGCGGGCGGGGCGTAAAATATGTACAGCGCGGCGCGACAGTTCGCCGTGAGTCGTGCGGTTGCGTCGCAAGAAGTTTCCTTTGAGAATATTGCTGTGTTTTTGCGATAATCGATTCATTAAAAATGCCGACATGTGCCGTGAAGTGGTGTAGAAGCCATACAGACATAAAAGTTAGTTATTTAAAAAAAAGTAACACATAAATGAATAATAAAATAATGAATAATGAAATAGACATATCAGCCCTGAGCTGCTCGTCTATTATAAATAAAATAAAATAAATAAAAATAAACAAGGTTATTTATTTAGCGTAGCATACTGCATAATCCGCGCGTTGTATCTCACCGCTCATTGCGTTGACTGCCCCACCCGACCGACGACGACTCGTGACATTGTCGCGACCAATCGCATGCATCTTTGTCTATGTGTGCGTTCGAGTGTTTCGTTGTAATTACTGTTTGTTTGCGTAAATTGAATCAGAATTGAAGCGGTAATATAGGAGCATTAGGTTTCTAGAGAATTATATTTCGATGAAACAGAGACACTATCACGTCTTTATTGTTAATGGAGTAGACAGTTTAGGGCCATAAGAACCATAGGCCACTTTTAGTGTGATATTAGTACTTTTAAATTCTATTTTCATGCTGGTATGGCAGAAAAGAAAAAACTTAGAATGCATCAGTATTCTTGCTTCCCAGATCAGCAGATTGTAATTGTCAAGGAACTGGGCGAAAATCTGAATCATGTTAATAGGTGATGCAGATAGAAGCCCATTACTATTTTAATTCAGCCACCTTCGTCCATCTCAATGGTGTTATTGTTAACACGCTAGTTCGCCAATCCGGATGCCTGGGTCTTGGGTGTTTATCTATACAGTTGATGAGCTATTGATATCTTGGAATCAGAATCACTAATAGAACACAAAATAGCAAGAAAAAGATTTTTTTTTTTTTTTTACTAATTTTCAGTAGGTAAAATCCCCACATTTGCAATACATGCCTAACGTATTATTATTAGTGTTAATGAACTCGCTGTCGCTCGATTCCTCCGTATGACTGCCCCGCACCCTTCGAACGCCGGCGGCGCACGGGGCGAGCGATCATATGGCGTTCGGTATCACTACGATTGGGAATTTGCCGTACAACTTTGAGGGCATTAATTTTTCGTTTTATTATAAAGCAATTATTTAGCGCATAGAGTATTTCCTTGAATGCTCAGAGGGTCAAAACCATCCTGTATATGTATTAATTATAAAATATAGTATCATTGAGTTAGAGTCCAGTCTCATTTCTGATGCAAAGGTTGGCCATTGCCATTCAGCGCGGTAACGCAGCTAGTATATTGGACACCTTTGCAGCAGAAATGTCAAGAGGCGGGTTAGAAATGTAGTGTACTATAATAATTAAATATTTTTTTTTAATACTTTTACAACCACTATCACTTTTATTGTATTATTTTTAATGGTTCTGTACCCATATGACTATTAGTAGGCATCCACTAACAGACACATTATCTGGCGTAGATGGACATTTGTTCTTTATTCTTGTTAACAACATTGCAGGCATGGAGAAGCTATACAGTGCATGGCTTACAACCCTGTGACGATGCACCTAGCTTCTTGCGCACTCTCAGACTTTGCATTTTGGTCGGCCGATGTAAAGGCAGTGCAGAAGCATCGTGTGACCGGCCGCATCACCTCATGTGCCTGGTCTGCTAATGGACAACACCTTGCTTTAGGGCTGGCTATTGGTGCTGTTTCCATCAGGGATAGGGTAAGCTCAATCTTCGAAATTTAAGTGCGTAACTTTTCACAGCAAGTTCAACACCTACTTGAATTTTGGCTGTTCAATGTGGCCGGTAGTATTCCTAGCTGTCTCAGCATTAGTCTCAAATAAAATATGAGACAATACTGATAGTATTGTGAATGCCTCCGTGGTGCAGTGATCAAAGGTCCAGAGGTCGTGGGTTCAAATCCTAGTGGAAAGCATTCTTTGTGAAAAGTTTTTTCCAGTCTGGTTAGGATATTGCAGGCTTGAATCACTTGATTATCCAAAAAGAAAAAAGATTCTGTGCTTCGGAAGGCACGCAAAGCTTTGTGTGCCGAACGCCATCTAGCGTTTGTTTAAACCTAACCTGGGATTGGTTCTGGTCTACCCTTTGGGTTGCGGAGGTCAGACGGAAGTCGCTCTGTGTAAAAACCAGTAACCTTGTCAAATCATCTAGGTTTGGTAGCGGACCCCGGGCTCTGAAGCGTTACCGCTGAGGATGCAACCGGACATACGCTCGGATGATGAATAATGACAAATAGAATAAGACATTAGTGAATGTGTTGACCTATGAGTATGGTAGCCTTACGTTTTATTTACACCCAGTCGCATGTCGTATCTATGATTGTGTGGCAATTTTTTTAGTTAGGTATGGAGCTTTAGAGCTGTGCTATATGTTAAATAAATGTAGTTTTACGGTAAGTACCATACAGAAGTGGCACCCTTATTTGAAATAAATTGTTAACTCGTAAATATGGTAGAAATTTCCATATTGCTAAATGTTAGGCACTAGATAGCACTTTAAATTATTTTATGAACTGCCGTTAAAACTATTATTGGTCATCCGTTTAGCTTTGAAAACCTCGGAAACGAGTTTTGCAGCTAGACGGACTAATGTAACACTTTATAGTATTAATAAAATAATTTAAAGTGCTATCCACCATATTTAAGAGTGAGTTATGTTTGGTATTCACCTTAAGAAATATATAAATTAACAGTTGGGCGACGAAATGCAGCGCATCAGTCGCGATTCGGCGGTGTGGGCGGTCAGCTTCTACAAGGCAACGCTGCTCGTCGCGGACTGGAACGACACCCTTTCCTTCTACAACACGCAGGGACAGCAGGTGCTCAAGGACAGGGACATAGGTATTGTTGACTAAGATCATTTTCCTCAAATTGGCCTCAGGTCTTGCGTAGGGAGCACCCCACGCAAGACCCACACCGAGGCCACCCATAAAGATTTGATTAGAACGGTCACAGAAACGTAGCACGCGCACTCGTGCACCCGATACAGCGATTTACCCTATTCTCGATTTATTCATATGTATCGTGTATGGCCCTTTCCGTGTATGGCGTATTCCTTTGCAGTAATCGCAGAAGTCAAATATCGAGTTGACCAATAGAACAATTACTATTCACAAATAAGTTCTTGTGTTTAGTGGGGACAAGCGGCGACAGTGAATTTCAAACAAATTGTGAAAGATTGCTATTCCATCTCCGTCTATATTCCGGCTAGGGCTAGCTTTAGTCTTCGTACGAAGCCAATCACTGCTGATGGTGTATTGCGGGCTCCTGTATGTTTAAAGAATGTTCTGTAAATTCTGGAATTCCGTGGCACTCCTGGACGAAAGGGCTTACATTTTCTTCAGCTTTCTACACCTGTTCTATATGTCTTTGTTTATGTATTTCTCGTTCCTTTTAGGTATAGCAGCCCTCTCAATAACTATGCTGGGTGCTTTGGTGCTAGTGGGCGGTGTGGGGGGCTGGGCCGTGCTGACGTCTGAAGGGGTGCCTATCCTGACCACCCCGCAAGAGTGGGTTTGGGCTGTAGCACCGTCGCCATCTCTTAACACAATGGTTAGTTTTTTAATCGACTTTAATTTTGTTTTATATATTTGTTACCCCAGGAATCCGTAATTTATTGAACGATAATTTTTTTTTTCTGATCTATAGAAATTTTATGAAAATCGGTTTAGTAGTTTCGTAAATTTAAATGTTGTCTAATTTGCTCTTTATATTTTCCACTTTATAGTCATGTTTAGACTTAGTATGTCGCAAAGTGGATCTAATTTCACCGGTTTTAGATATATACTCGTAAAGCAGCTCATGAAACACGCGTGTGTTATAAAAGCAAATAATAAAGGAAGAGATATTCTATAACCGCACTATTAGCTATTTATATGTTTCAAATAGTTTTTTTTTATATTTTGAACTGGAAGTAGGAAGCGCGTCCCGCTAATTTTAAAAAGTAAAACAGCGGGTAGGCAACAGTTTGCATTACAGTTTTATGGTTGAGTTTATTTAAAATAAAAAAATCTTTTTATTAGGTATTTTTCCTCGCTTTTTTCTTGTGTTGAAAAACATCGTACGATATACGTGCGTATATTGGTTAAACACACTCTATTACACCCTCGTTTTCGGCTCGGACTGAAATTCCGCCTCGTGTGTTATAACCACCATAACGCACTTATATTGAGTAGTTTCCTAGGTCAAAAATAAATTATTTGGTACTGTTAAGAGAATAAAACGTCACAAAATAATGTCACATGTCATTGATACAATCCACTTTGAACGTGATTTTAGATTTATTAAAGCAGAAAAACGGATATTAGCGCTATTTGACTCCAAGAAACTATGACTTCACAGTCCGATATTTCATACAAATCTCATAGAAAATGTTTGTTTTGACGTAAAGAAAAAAGTATCTGATTTGATTTGTCTTTTTGTTGCATGTGTAATGCCAATAAACTTATTTTAATTTCATTGTGCCAAATGTATTCTGGTCCTCGTAATTTTCAGGCAGTGGCATGTCAAGACGGCACACTCTGGTGCTACCAAGTGGTGTTCAGCACAGTGCACGGACTGTACCGGGAGCGGTACGCGTACCGGGAGAACATGACTGACGTCATCATCCAGCATCTGACCTCCGGGAACAAGGTCCGCATAAAATGTCACGATCGAGTGCAGAAGATTGCCATCTACAAACATAGGCTGGCGGTGAGTTTTACTTGCATACAGACTCCAACAAAATATACTAAAACTATTTTAAGGGTGAATTCAGTCCATGATAGTAAACAACTTCCCCCAAAGATATCGAAATATGAAAAATAGTTTTTGGCCTCCAATACAAGTTAACCCATCAGCTGATCCATGTTTGTATGGAAAGCATAAAAACATTTTACACAGTATTGGTCGCTAAACGTCAGAAGGGCTTTGTCAGTTTACAAACTAATTTACAGAAATAAGTAACACTGAGTAGTTTTAAAAACGGAGCCGAGCTGACCAGTCCGGGCAGTCCTGTTAACTAGTTGACGCGTGGATCAGTACTACCTTTTGAAAAGGAAATTTAGTTGACGCGTGGATCAGTACTACCTTTTGAAAAGGAAATCTAGTTGACGCGTGGATCAGTACTACCTTTTGAAAAGGAAATTTAGTTGACGCGTGGATCAGTACTACCTTTTGAAAAGGAAATCTAGTTGACGCGTGGATCAGTACTACCTTTTGAAAAGGAAATATACCTATTTCTCGTTTCTAGGTCCAGCTGCCGGAGCGCGTAGTGGTGTACGAGCAAGGCGACACCGACGGCATGCTGTACCGGGTTAAGGAGAAACTGCCGCAGACGACAGAGTGCTCGCTGCTCGTGGCCACCAGCGACGCGCTGCTTCTGTGCCAGGTTGGTTGTTCTCTATTCTCCATTCTCTATTATTTATTGATTAAAAATACTCCGTGCACTTACAGTTTGCCAACGCATGCACGTGAGACAGGTATAGGCTTAATATTAAAAATATAGACAACAATACAATACAATACCGTCAGACTACAATATAAGAGCAAAAGAAATAGAAAAACTTAGTAAATATCATCTTAAAACAGAAGTAGCCCGTTTATGGAACACAAAAGCAATAGTAGTACCCATAGTCATCGGAGCCACCGGAGTAATAGCTAAAAGCCTCCGACGGTATTGTGACCTGTTAGACCTTCATATAGACTTGACAATAATGCAATAACAAGCTGCAATGCACACTACCAACATAATAGCTAAAGTTTTTGGGGACTCTATTTTCATACACGGGGATAACACTGAAAATCCCTCTCCCTGAAGGTTTCAGGGCGGGACTTCAGCAAAACACCAACCTATTAAAGGTTCAGAAAAAAAAAACCAATACAATGCAATAACAAAAACATATCAAGAAATGAAAATTCACATTGATCTGTTGCTTCTTATAGACGTGTAGGACGGACAAACACACTTTCCCTTTTATAATATTTCCTCTGTTATCGTTTTCTTGCAGGATTCAAACTTAGTGATGATAGGCCGACGGATACCAAAGATCTGGACGATGCCGGCTCCGATACGATATGTCAAAGTCACCACGTTGTATTTTGAAGAAGTGTTGCTGTTGGGGCTTCAAAATGGACAAGTAAGGAGAATATGCCTTTCTTAAAAAAAATCTTTTAAATGTTCTCTTTGATCAAGAGTAAAGAAATAATGCTCTCACTGTAATCTCACTCTTTTTGTGTAGTAAACAAGTTCTACATTTGTTAAAAAGTGCGCGCCACGGTCGCTTCGAGTTGGTGTGAACTGACCTGAACAGAGTAGAATACGATTTGTCACTAACCCTTTCCTTCCTACGGGCGTCGTAACAGACGATTAAGGCAGATAACAGTGCAAATACTTCATACTTTCTACTGCGATCATTAACCCAATTGCCCAGCATGGTGATTGTGCAAATGTAAAAAAATATTTATTTCAGTATCAAAAAATCTTATTATAGGTACTACATGAATATTTGGGAGCACCTTGTCTTCTCCATTTCGCAAGGTATTTGGCATCCTTGGGTGATCATTGACATGCATGTTATATTTGGAGAAGAAAAAGCGGGAAAGCACACCCCGGGCTCCGAAACTGTAAAATAAAGCTGTCATTAGCATTTCAAATATAATATTAGGTCCTTACATATGAAATTGCCGATTTTCAATACTGGCAACTTTAAAATCAAATATCTTGCGTTTCATTAGGAATTCCAAATTCAAATTTATTTTGAAATAAAGCCAGAAAAATATTGTTTTAAAATTCGTATTTCATTTGTTTTAACATCATTTGTTTGAGTTTCAACATTGCTATAACAACAACTATGGACAAATTGAAAATTCGCGGTATTTACGAATACGAGTACCACCGTGGCACCAGTGCTGCAGAAACGACTCGAAGAATTAACGACGTGTATGGACCAGGCACCGCTAACGAACGAACGGTGCGTTTTTGGTTTCAACGTTTCCGTTCTGGAAATTTCGATTTACACAATGAGCCTCGTGGACGACCTGATACTCAAGTGAATAACGAAGAATTGAAGGCGATAATGGAAGCGGATCCATCTCAAACCACTTCTGAATTAGCAGCAGCCTTCGGCGTAAGTGACAATACGATACTTATCCACTTGCGCCAAATCGGAAAAATTAAAAAACTCGAAAAGTGGGTACCGCACGAATTGACTGAAGCAAACCAACAAACACGCGTTGCTTGCTGCGTTTCTTTGCTTAATCGCCACAATAATGAGGGGATTTTGAACCGTATCGTGACTTGTGATGAGAAATGGATCCTGTACGACAATCGGAAGCGATCATCGCAATGGCTTGACCCTGGAGAACTGGCAAAACCTTGCCCTAAGCGAAAACTGACCAAAAAGAAGATTCTGGTTAGTGTTTGGTGGACCAGTGCTGGTGTTATCCACTACAGCTTTTTGAGATCAGGCCAGACGATTACTGCAGACTTGTATTGCCAACAATTGCAAACAATGATGGAAAAGCTCGCCATTAAACAACCGAGACTGATGAATTGCTCTAGCCCACTGCTCCTTCAGGATAACGCTAGACCACACACTGCACATCAAACGATCGCCAAGTTAGAGGAGCTGCGACTGGAACCTCTGCGTCACCCACCATACTCTCCAGATCTTGCCCCAACCGATTACCACTTTTTTCAAAATTTGGATAACTTTTTACAAGGAAAAAATTTCAAATCTGATAAGGCAGTCAAAACCGCCTTCAAACAGTTCAAGACTCTCGCTCCCAGGATTTTTTTTCCAAAGGTATCAATGATCTGCCTATAAAATGGCGGAAGTGTATCGATAACAACGGCGCATACTTCGATTGATTAAATAATAATTTCATTAAAAAAAACTTGTTTCACTTTTTTGATACTGAACGGCAATTTCATATGTTAGGACCTAATATTAGAATAAAGAAAAGTGGGAGCGTGGTGGGGACATCGCGTTATCTCTTTCGTACGCGTGAAACCTCAGAATCCCATATCTCTGCGCGAAACCTTATAGTTGTGACGTGACATTTCACGTGACAGTGTGACACATACGTGCATCCTTTTTCTGTTACTTCAGTTTCCATTTCCACCAGATTTAGGTTCAAAGATCTTTATTTCTCAATAAGACAGGATAGTTACTTACTTGAGAATAAGTTACATTACACTTATAAAAAACATTTGGTCGTTTGCACTGCGACGGAATACAAAAAAGAAACAATAAGTTTAGGTAAATAGGTACAATGTAGGTTATTTTACAAATTGAAATGGTAGTTTTCTAAGGTCTGAGATGTTCAGATAGCTTTGTTTTAAATACGTTCAATGAAATTCATTTTTTTATATTTTGGGGTATTTTGTTGAATATCTGAGCTCCTTCAAAGATAAACATTCGCTTACCGTAGTTTGTGCGAACCTTTGGTAGTGTGAGAAAAGCTATTTTAAAGGCTCATAAGTTTCTTATTTTTGTTATCGGCTTCAGATTATGTTACATTTTGATGTGAATTAAGTCAAGTTTGGAATGGTTATTTTTTTTAGATTTGGCAAGTCGAGCCAGTGACCGGAGCATCCAAGACGGTGCTTCAAACGCCGGCCAGCGTGCGCTGCTTAGACGTGAGCGCGGCCCGCAGTCGCCTGGCGGTCGTCGACGAGTCGTCTGTCTGTCGAGTCTACAGTCTGCCCACTGGCGAGCTCTTGTACACTGTAAGTTTATTACTTTATTACCTATTACTTTAACACATCAGCAGTCCGTGTACCACATATGCGGTCACTAAAAATTGCTTTTCTATTGCGTCTGGTAACTGGATTGCGAGTGTGTTAAACAAGCAATTCTTTTTTTTAAAGAAATGAATTTTTATTTAAATTTTACTAAAATCGTTATTTTTGTTGAAAAATCTTGGAAAAGGCAAATAAATGTTATATTTTATTGTTCTTTAGTATATGTAGAAGGTGTTTTGCCAATGATAAGTGTAAAATAAATCTAATTTTCAAATATTTCGACGAATAAAATGTATGTCCCAAGAAACCGTTATATTCGAGTTTGCTTTCATTACGTATTCTATTGTTTTGATTATGGGCAAAAAATAAATTGTACAAAGCATTCATTAGTTATCTGATTTTATAAACCAATCGTCACATCATAGTGTTTCATATAGTGTTAGCAAAATCATAATTTTATGTTGCCGTCTCAAAATCGCAATCGCCATGACACCTGGCGGATTTTTTTTTGCGCTGCCATTGTCGGTTTAAGAGTCCACTTACCCTAGACTTTTCATACAAACGTAGTCTAGCTTTTATTTTGAAATGACATGTCAGATTACTGCAGTATTTTGTATTTTCATAGAAATTGCATATATCTAAGATTGTAACTAGTTTTCGACATCAACATAATAATATGAACTTGAAAGAAAATATAAGGGTGTAGAAGTTTTCCATACTGATGGTGAAATATGATATGATACACTATATTCTCCTTCAAGTTCATATTTTGACTGTGAAAACCAATTATATGCCTAGATTATACTCGTATGAAATTTCTTAAAAATTACAAAGTTTTGACGAAATTTGACATGTCGTTTCAAAATAAAAGATAGACTACGTTTTAATGGGAAATTCTAATTCTGTCTATGGTAAGGGGGCTGTTAAGAGGAAATGTTTAGTTATTTTTTCGGCCAGGAGGAGAACGTGTCGTCGGTGTCATGGAATTCGTGGTGCGACGACTTGCTAAGTCTGTCGGGCAACGGACTGCTCTCCATCAAGGCCGGCCTGTTCCCCGCCGCCACGCAGCCGCTGGTCGGCTCCGTCGTCGGCTTCCAGGCAAGTACTAATATCTATGTAAACTGACAACAGCCGTGTGGTTCACAGCAGTGTAGAATAGGACCACTCCAAGTCTTCCCGTTCTGATATGTAGTCAATTTCCAGAAGGTTGCCACTTTTACAACGTTGCCTCTGGTGGTCCTGAGAAGGACCTTTTGATGTATTTGAGTCTTCCCGTGGATGTTGTAGATGTTGAACTACTTTATCTATGATGTCAAATTGTCTATGTTAAATAAAAAAAATAAACTCACTTCCTCTTCTGCCCCTGCGAGTCTCTCGTTTGAAATGGCTGCTGATGTAAGCTTAATAAAATAGCTAGTTACGTATTCAATGAGTCTTTTATACCTAAATTAACATATTAGGCAAGTTTTCATAGTAGAAGGCGATGGCGTATTCTTGTCTCCCAGACCAGCATGGGAGACCGATAATACGGTGTGCTAAATGGTGATAGTAGCTTCTTGTAGTTGTCAACCCTAGCGCGTCGCTCGCTGAGTCTATTTTAGTCGGTTTTGTGTGTATTATTTATCGACGAATGCAGGCCAATTTCATTCTTATTATTCTGGACAAACGATTCGTATAACTGAATTTTTCACTTGGAGGGGCCGCCGCGCTCTAGTAATAATGTAGGTATATTTTCGATACCTAAACGGGGAGTGACATAGGCCTGGCTTATAAACATCAATGAGACCTCTCCAAATCCTCTGTCTATTCTGGCTAAGTAAGGCTTTAGTGAAATGGGTTGTTCTCCTGCAGTGAAGACTAAAAAAGACCTGATGATGACAATAATGATGAAACTGACAAAACCCACCTGGCGCGTAGGCGACCAATACTTTGTAAATGAGTTTCGGCGTTCCTTTTCAGCAGTGGTTGTTGCCAAACGATAATATCGGCAGCTTTTTTTCTTAAAAAATAATAATTTAAATATAAATAAATATTACATGTAATGTACACTAAAATTAGAGGTATTACTGAAGTGTAAAAGTGCCTGCAAAGACCAAATTACTGAATAAATATTTGAATGTTTTTATACCTAAATAGTAGAACTCATTTGTTGATCCCGCGGGATTGAAAAGTGAAAAAGAAAAGCACTAGGGATTTTTTTAAACTGAACACGATAGTAGTCTATATACCTAGAATCCAAAATATTGTGGGCAGTCCAGCAAAAAAAAAAAGAATAAGTTTAAAAATAATTAATACAGGTTCGAGCGTCGTTTTTTTAGTCCGTACCCAAAGGGTGCAAACGGGACCCTATTACTGAGACTCCGCTGTCTGTCCGTCTGTCACAGGGCTCTATCTATTAAACCGTAATAGCTAGGCACTTGAAATTTTCACCGGTTATGTATTACTGTGGCCGCTATAACAACAAATACTAAAAATAAGATAAAGTTAAAAATTAAAGGGGGTCATCATACAAGAAACGTGTTTTTTTCAGCGTTTTTAACTCGATCTTCATAATGGCATTAACTAGATACTTGAAATTTTCACCTATTATTTATTACTATAACCACCATAACAACAAATACTAAAAATAAGATAAAGTGAAAAATTAAAGGGGGTCGTCATACAAGGAACGTGTCTTCAGCGTTTTAAAACATTGTACGGAGGTACGGAACCCTTCATATACGAGTCCGACTCGCACTTGCCCATTTATTCTAATTTGAAATGCATATCTTCGTCAACACGTTACAAAGATGTATGTAAAATTCAGGTTCATATATATTACTATTTTAATTGATTAACATGTATAAAATTAGCAACATGCTTCGTCAATGGGTCACAGAAAAGAAACCTTGTCAAAAATTAAAATAGAAAACAGTAGTCTGATAAATTTGATTGTGTTGTTTACAGGGTGGTCGCGTTTTCTGTTTGCAAGCCAACTCGATGCAAACCATTAACGTTCCATTATCACACGCAGTTCATCAAAATCTTCAGCAAAAGTTATTCAAGTGAGTATGTTTAAAACTTACAGAAATAAGAAAACAGTATAATGTCTTTATCCGTTTCGCGGTAAACAGAGCCTAGGGTTGCCAGACACGGCCTTCGGCATGTGTGCAATTAAAAAGCTGGAACGCAGACTCCGGGCTCCGAAGTATCATAGTTAAGAATGCAACCGGGGACAACCAAACAAGACATACATTTATAAAACCAATACCCAACTACTCAACGGGAAAATTCTTACTGAAATGTATAAATTACCCCAATCCAAGTTTCGCAGCCATTTACCGCTAACCCCACAGGATATCCAAACAAAAAAAAAATTGTTTAACTATCCCTTTTTTGTCTTTAACATTCTTTACATTTATACATTTATTGCATACAAATTTAAGCATATGTCACCGGACAATCTTATTGTAAAAATTTTATAAGCGGTTCGGATGCTACGGTGGAACGGACATAAATACCCTTAAATACACATATTCTTACATACTGCCTCCGTAGTCTAGTGGTCAAGGCGTTTGCCTTGTGATCCGGAGGTCATGGGTTCAAATCCCACTGGGAAGCATACTTTATAAAAAGTTGTTTTCAGTCTGGTTAGGATATTGCAGGCTTGAATCACCTGATTATCCGAAAAGAAAGATGATTCCCTGCTTCGGAAGGCACGTAAAGCTGTTGGTCCCGAACGCCATCTAGCGTTTGTACCTATCCTAGGACTGGTTTTGGTCTACCTTTTGGGTTGCAGAGGTCAGACGGCAGTCGCTCTGTGTAAAAACCAGTAACCTCGTCGAATCACCTAGGTTAGGTAGCGAACCCTCGGGCTCTGAAGCGTAACCGCTGACGGGAATACGTTCGGATGATGCTGATGACATTATTTTCGCCAAAAATTATTTTGGCGAAAATAATGTCATCCAAAGCCAAAAATTATTTTTCATATTTCGATATATGCTCCTTGGGGATAGTAGTTCAGTATCATGGACTGAATTCACCCTTAAAATAGTTTCAGTATATTTTGTTAGACCCCTGTATATTTGGAAATATGACGATAGGCACTACAGGGCGACATTTTATTTATCTATATAGTTTAGTTATATTTTATAAAACTTTATTAAGCCAAAAGGTACAATAGGCAGACTTAACAATAAAGCATTCACCCCTGTCGACCTGTTATAGTACTCTGATAAATTTTCTTTTGCTTATTTTGACATCTGTGGACTAGTAGTCAACATGCCAGGTTGTCACACCGGAGGTCCCGGGTGCCATCCCCGGTCAGGTTAAGATGGAAAATGATCTTTTTCAGATTGTTTGGGTCTTGGATGTTTATTTATATGTTATAAGATATAGTATCGTTGAGTTAGTATCCCGTAACACAAGTCTCGAAGTTACTTTGGGGCTAGCTCAATCTGTGTAATTTGTCCGTATATACTATTTATTTATTTTAGTGAAGCATACGCCGTGGCTTGTCTGGGTGTCACGGCGTTGGACTGGGAGCGGCTAGGCGTGGCCGCTTTGGAGGAGCTGGCGTTCGAAGTCGCTAAGAAAGCGTTCCAGAGGAGCGAAAACGTCGTGTTCTTGACGCTCATCGATCAGTTACAGGTATTTATTTGTAGGGAGTTAAGCTCACCAGACTGGAAACAACTTTTCACAAAGTATGTTTCCCTGTGGGATTTGAACCCATGACCTCCGTATCACAAAGCAAACGCCTTGATCACTGGACCACAGAGGCAGCCTGTGAACTGACTTTAGTACTTTGTTTAAATCATTATCCGCCCAAAATAAGAAGACCTCCCACAATATAATAATATAAATATAGCGCAGAAACCTTCACATATTGTGTCAGCTACATGGTGTACTTTATAATTTGTTTGCTCCTAACTATATAACTTCCCAATTTTAGCTCTTATGCTCCACCCATGATAGGGTTCTGCGCTCTTCTGATAAATTAACTCTTTCTATTCCTTCTCACCGTACTGGGTTTCTCTCTAATTATTTTGCCGTTACGGCCGTACGACTATGGAATGCCCTCCCTGACAACATTATGGGAGCACAGTCGCAGGACCATTTTTAATCACTTGTATTTCGACACTTCCATGAGCAAGCTATGCTGTAGTAGTCTATGTATGTTTGTTAATTTTGAATATTTATGTAAGTATATATTTGGAGATATTAAGTATATTATAACTATGTTTTATATATAACTTTTTATATGTTATTTAATTTAATATGTAGGCGTAGTTAATGTATCTTAGCTAGTAAGTAGATATATTTTTTCTCATTCCTGTTTTGTATACGCTTGCAAATTGATCGCCTTCTCTTATACGTCCCAAAGGTATTTTCTGGTAGACAGCGCTTAGCGTTAAGATTATACCTATTGTACATTAATTTTATAGTGCAATAAATTAAATAAATAAATAAATATGTCTCTTTTGATACTATGAATAATGGTAACCAAGTCATAAAATAAAACAAATTACGCAAAACTCGGCGCAGAGGGCGGCACTAGCACATACAGTTAGTAATCTGCTGTCATTTTACATGACATATTTTTTCGCAACAAATAATTGTTATAAAAGTATTTAATTTTAATTGTTTTATTATTATTCACTCATTTAAAACCTGTGCTGTGATGTAATAGCTTCCTACGGCTATTGAAATACCTAATACCTATATAATTTTACAAATTTATTACGACTTTAATGTACAGTCATTGTAAAAAAATTGTTTACGGTCTGCGCCAATGCTGCACTCTGACCGCAGAACATTGCAGTAATATCTCCTATTAGTGTGCGTTTTATAAAAAGACGGATTGAGTTTCGGTTTTCCTGACAAGTATTGTTTTGCTGCTATAAATAGCTTGGATATACTGGGTGGCGCAAAAGTACTGGCACTAAAGAAAATACTTTTATTTTTTTTATATGACATTTTCTGTCATTCTGTTGTTGAAAATTGTGTAGTGAACAAATGTAAAATACACTGAAAATAAACATGGACCGTTTTACTCCCCGAGAACGTGGAATAATTGTGTCAATGTTCTTACGGAATAATTCATCAGTGATAAGAACACAACGTGAATTTCGTCGACGATTTCACCACCGTCCGGCACCGATTGGTCGCACAATTCGACGCTTTGCCACACGCCTTGAAGCAACTGGCTCAACATTGGATAGACCTAAGTCTGGGAGACCAAGAACAGGCCGTTCAGCTGAAAATATCGATGCTGTGCGCGAAGATGTGGAAGAGTGTCCAGAAACATCAACGAGGCGACGTGCCACGCAATTGGGCATTTCCAGACGGACCCTGCAGCGTATTATGGTGAAAGACTTAAAGATGTTCCCGTATAAAACTCAAATGACTCATCAGCTGCTGCCTGCTGACCACCGAGCTCGTCTAGATTACTGCCAGCGCGTCATAAACCTCAACCTTGAAGAGGATGATTTTCCTTCAAAATTGGTTATGAGTGACGAAGCGCATTTCCATCTCTCAGGGCATGTCAATAAGCAGAATACTCGGTTCTGGGGCACTGATAATCCGCGCATTATTCAAGAAACACCTCTACACCCACTAAAAGTTACTGTATGGTGTGGCATCTGTGTTGACAGAGTGATCGGACCCTATTTTTTCGAAGACGCTGGAGGCAATGCGATAACTGTCACTGGAGAACGCTACAGAACCATGTTACGAGAGTTTTTGATACCCAGTTTGGACGAATTGGGGCTGGAGCACATCTGGTTTCAACAAGACGGCGCTACGGCACACACAGCGCGCGACACTATGGACTTAGTGAGGGACGCTTTTCCAGGCCGAGTTATCTCTCGTTTTGGCGATTTGCCTTGGCCTGCAAGATCACCCGATCTGACCAGTCCAGACTTCTTTCTTTGGGGTTTTTTGAAATCTCGGGTGTATGTGAACAAGCCAAAGACTCTCGCAGCTCTAAAAGAAAACATTCGTCAAGAAATAACGAACATATCGCAGGAAGTGTTACGGCAAGTTATGCAAAATGTCATAAATAGGGCTCAAATGTGTATCAACTCTGGAGGTCACCATTCAAAAGACATCATCTTTAAATCCTAATGGTACGAAATTTAATGGCACAAATATACATTTAAAAAAACCTAAATCTAGTTTTCTAATTTAGAAAAAATGTTATAGCTGAACCAAATAGGGTCTTTACTTTTGCGCCACCCGTTATATTTTTATTTATTTATTTAGGAGGTTCTCAATTCGTAGAAATAATTTTAGTTTTACACATACGTCCAAACTAAGTATATGAAACGGATTAACTACTTAACCCGACAATCAAAATTGGACTATAAAGAATCCTGCAAACATCATCACGTAATGAGTTTAGAGAACCGTCGAATGCTGTTGGATATGCTTTTCTTGTATAACGTGTGTAGCGGCAACATCGACAGCATAGAACTGACTAATAAAATTATCCGTTTCCTAGCTCCCGCTACTAGAACTAGACATACTCCCCTTTTCTGCACTACTTTTGCGAAGACCAATTATGCTAAAAGTGCAATAATTAATAGGCTGCACCGTACATACAACAGCAGGTTTGGCGATATCGATCTTTTCCATTTGAAAAAGAACACATTCAAGAAAACTGCAATCCGGGTGATTGAGAATACCGCGTAGGAACACCTACTCTCAATTACAATCTACGGTTATGTAAGACATCCGTTTAGAAACATACACACACGCGCGCACACACACACTACACACAGTACACGCCTTTACTTCAGATAATGGAGTCATGTTTGTTGACAATTATCATTGTTTAACACTTTTTTTTTGTAAAAATACTTTTCGCTCTGTGATGTAAGATAATATTTAATAACAATGTTTGTTTTTTTTGTATTTAAGAAAAAATCTATAAAATGTAAATCCGTTATTGGCTGTCAGTGCTGTACTTACTAAGGTTAATATTGTAAATTATTTAAGAGCTGTGGATTTTGTGACAGTAAATAAATAAATAAATAAATAAATAAATTTTTATGTATGTTCCCTTATTACACGAAGACGCCTGGAACAATATAGAAAATTCTTTTTTTGTTTGAAAGGGTATACCCTGGGACTACCTGATAAGTACACTTATCAGGTGGTCCCATAGAAATGTTATCAAAATCGGTTGTGAAGTTGGGTCTTGAAGTCGGTTTTTAGTTTTGAAAAAATATTTGAAACATATACCTGAATATATATATATTTTATTTTTTATATAAAGGAGCGTTACGAAGCAGGTGAGAAGCGGCCTGTAATCGTCGGCGAAGTATACGCGTATCGCGGGCGGTACTCCGAAGCGGCGCGGGCGTTCCACAGCGTGGGAAGGGATGAAAAGGCGCTCAACTTGTATGTGGACTTGCGGATGTTCAACAAGGCGCAGGTATTTTACAAATTTAAATTTTTGATAAATCGGATTCCCCCAATTCGGTACTTGACTCACTTTTTTAGGGTTCCGTACCCAAATGGTGCAAACGGGACCCTATTACTGAGACTCCGCTGTCTGTCCATCTGTCCGTCTGTCCATCTGTCCGTCTGTTCGCCTGTTCTATCTCTTGAACCGTAATAGCTAGACACTGGAAATTTTCACCGATTATGTATTACTGTGGCCGCTATAACAAATAATACTAAAAATTAAAAATAGTTAAAAATGAAAGGGGGTCGTCATACAAAAAACGTGTTTTTTCTGCGTTTTTAACTCTATCTTTATAATGACATTAACTAGATACTTGAAATTTTTACAGACTATCTATTAAAGGGGGTCGTCATACAAGAAACGTGTTTCATTTTAAAACATCGTATGGTGGTACGAAACCCTTCATGTACGAGTCCGACTCGCACTTGCCCGTTTATTTATTATTCATATTAAAACTCGAGACTAAAAATGAAGATTCATGATGATGATATCAAAAAGTAACATAATCTGAAACCTAAAACGAAAAGACTTTTATTCGCTTAAAAATAAGTAAGCCTTTTAAATCTCTCCTTTTAAACTCAAATAACAGAAAAAGGAAGCATATTTAGAAAAATTACTCACTGCTTCGCATACGGTCTCGCGTGTACGAAACAGATAGCGAGATATCCCCATCACGCTCCCAGGTTTCTTCGTACTAATACATATTTGAAATGCTAATTTCTACTTTTTTATTTATTTAATTTATGTACACGCACAATATATACAGAGAATATATATTGATATATATAATAGATAGATATGGAAGTTCCAAAAGTTGGTTTTTAAAATTATGAAAAAATGATTTTTTTTCAGCCCCCATACAACGAAGAGTGAATTTAAAAAATTAAATTGGACTAACCCCAACGTGTCGGGTATCGTTGAAAAGGTCTTTTGGTCTAAACTATGTAAATCAAACCCCTGGGGGGTTTGAGATAATCTAATACAAAGTTAAAATTTGAGGTGTCCCCCCACAGTAACTTTTGAAATATTACTAAAATAATTCTGAAAAAAATGTGGTATATACCTAAAAGTATGTACTTTCAATTAAAACTATAGCGGTCTCGGTATCATAGATAGTTATTTTTTAATACGTCATAAATCGTAAACCGCAATTTACCTTTAGAACTTTTATATTATGTTACTTGCTGCTACGGAACCTGTAGTCGACGCAAATGAAAAACACTTGTAGACTTGAATTGCGTATATTCCAAGACGCAGGAAATACAAGAGAAAAATCCAAAATTTTACACAGTACAAGGTGTGGCCGTATCGCGTACATAAAATCGACTCGAAATTATTAATTACCTACATATATAAATACAAAATTATTACTCGCTACCGCCAAACATCAGTTCTACCATTACACAATAGATGGCGGTAGTAGTTTCAAATTTAAATTAAGATTAACAAAACTAAAATTATAAAGGCAATAAAATAAAATAAAGAAATCAAAAGAAATCCCTAAGTACGTCGCCTACAATCCACCCCCCGTGTTGAGGTGTGAGCTCAACACTAATCTAACAAGGCGACGCGCATCACAGGACGACGCAAAATTCCCGTGCGAGTGCGCACGTCTACCATTCGCGTCCATCATCCCCAGCATGGGTCGCGTCCACTATTCCATGTCGCCAGGAGCCGCGCTCCAGGTTAGGTTCGACAATGAGAACATAGTCCCCGTCTCGCAAGCCGCGCCCTGGACCACTTTTGCCTGGGTAAAAAGTTGGTAAATATTCCCTAAGCCAGCGGTGCCAAAACATGTCTGTTAACCTTTGCCACCTTTTTCTAAGATCCATAATAAACTTACTATTAAGACACATGTTTTGTACCTTACTAGCAGCATCAAGAACTAATTTCAATTTACCCAGTTTGTTCGGGTTCAAAACACCGAAATGTGGTAAATACCAAACATTGTTTGTCCGTTTGGATAGCTCAATTTCAGTCAGTTCGCGAGCGTACCCCTCAATGAACAATTTGTTCATTTCATTCTTATATTTTTCTGCATAGGCCTTATCAGTAAACTTACGTAACAACAAGCGCTGTCGATGCAGCGCATAGCTATACGTATCGGGCAGTGTGAGATTGTCGCTAGTGAATGGCAAACCTACTTCCCATTGATTACCTACTTGGTGTGTGCTGTCTAAAATTTGGACAGCTCGTACATGGGAGGCATTTTCGCGGCTTTCGGAAGATATACCAACAGAGTCGATACTAAATGAATTCTGAATTAATTCATTTAATTCACTCAAACTATGATCACCATTGTTTACATCTGACGAAGCGTGATGGAAAATATGTTCACTTACCCGGGAGTGAGCGCGACCGCACTAGCCATGTATGCACCATCCCAGCCTGCAGCGGGTAGCATAGGGCGATTTTTTCCCACCATGACGAATCTCGAGTGGTGCAATCAAAAAGTAATTATCCTCACCAATTAGTAGACGTGGCACTACACACTCACTACACACCTTATCTTTAATTGACAACAAATGATCACAAGTTAGGTTATTCACAATCGACATATTTTGTTTAGGTAAATTTAACTTTGAAATTTTACGCAAATTAATGTCATATATAGTACTGTCACTTCCGCATATTTGAGCACGCACTTTTGGGGCATCCGATTGATACACTTCTAATCCGAACGCATCTACAAATTTTACATCACTGGAGTTTACGCACTGCAATCCTAGGCTATCAGCTAGCTGCGAGTCTATTATTGACACAGATGCGGCATCGTCCAACAAAGCATGTGTTGTCACAGTACCGTTAGGTCCAGTTAATTGCACTTCAATCACTTTTAAAAGTACTCCACCGTTTCGCGAATTATTTACGTGCGCGATCGTCGCATCCGAAGGGGCTGTAGTGCTTACGGCGCTCGTGACAGATTGCGACGGGCGAGGATCAGCATTGACTGGTGTTACGGCTTGTTTCTTCCAATGTAGTAGCCGGTGGTGCATCATACCGCATTTATCAATATCGCACACAGGTGCGGTACAACTATTGCTGTCATGCCGAGCTATTAAGCAACGGAAGCACAATCTTTGTGTTTTAACAAACCGCCACTTGTCCTTTCTCATCGCACGTTTGAAATCGCGGCATTCAGTCAACTGATGAACCTGTTTGTCACAAAACTTGCACTTGCTATTTTCGTCACTTCCAATAGTCGTACAGACGGCGCGATGTTGACGGTGATTTTGTGTGTCTGTCCGTCTCGGCAGCGATGCCTCCTGACCCTTTTTCACTTCACACGTTACACCGACCAATGATAACATCCGCGACTCGCGCATTAAAAATGATGCAAGCATTTCCAACTTGGATTTTCCTTCAGCTAGCTTTTCAAATGCGTAGTCTGTCCATTTTCCCACTAAGGTACTTGGGAGTTTGCTGATAATAGCCGATGACAGTTCAGGACATCGCAGATAATCATTTTGATCCAGGGCACGAATGGTAGCAACGCAATTGTTCACTTTTACTGCAAAATTCACTATGTCCGTTTGGTACGACGTAGACAATGGCGCAAGTCTTCTTAAACTGTTAGTGATGTGATTAATAACCAAATCTGGTCGTCCGAATCTCAACTCAAGTGTCTCCATTACAGCTGACGGCAATGTATTGCCTATAAGTAGGTCAGTCACTCCATAGATTCTCGGAGTCACTAAATTTGCAAATAGAGGTGGACTCTACGTAAGCCTTTTTAAAATGCAGGAACTCAATGCAGTCACCATTGAATACAGGCAGGTCACGTGGGGTAGCGAGGCGACTGAGTAACCGTTGTTCTTGTGACGAAGAATGCTGAGTCATGACATCCCTCATGATGTGAGCTAACTGCTGTAAGGTATCTCCAGCTCCAGGTTGTCTATTCTCCTCGTCTGCGGGGCATGGGGCAGGTGTGACGCATCTGTGGTCTAGCCAGTCATTAACACGATCGTGCAGCACTTCCTTGCTACGTTGACTAACCACGTCGTCGACGTCTGCTTCTTCCTCGGCATCCGCGATGGCGAGTTTCGCTTCCAAGCGCTTCTCGATAAGCTCCATTTAAATTTTGGCTTTGGCTTCAGCAGCCTCGAGCTCCAGTTGCTTTCGTCGAGCCAGTGAAGACGCACTGGACTTCTTCGACCTCACAGAAGAACACTGTGATCCACGGAAGGACAGTTCCTTTGTTACCTCCTTCTTCATTCCTTCTTCGGCAGCTGGAAACCGGTTTCCACAGCTAATGCTAGGGCCTGGAACAACTTTCTCATCAGCTTCGATCTTCTTCTTCACCGGTGCGTCCTGAACTTTAGTCAGTTCGCGCAATTCATGTCTCTGCTGGCGCGCCGAGTATGGAGTTTTAAACGACATCCCGCCGATTAAAAGATCCGGCCGAAGACCAAACAATTGTAGTCGACGCAAATGAAAAACACTTGTAGACTTGAATTGCGTATATTCCAAGACGCAGGAAATACAAGAGAAAAATCGAAAATTTTACACAGTACAAGGTGTGGCCGTATCGCGTACATAGAATCGACTCGAAATTATTAATTACCTACATATATAAATACAAAATTATTACTCGCTACCGCCAAACATCAGTTCTACCATTACACAATAGATGGCGGTAGTAGTTTCAAATTTAAATTAAGATTAACAAAACTAAAATTATAAAGGCAATAAAATAAAATAAAGAAATCAAAAGAAATCCCTAAGTACGTCGCCTACAGAACCCTTCATGGGCGAGTCCGACTCGCACTTTTTTTAATATTATATTATTTAATTTCAGGAGTACGTGGGAGAAGGTGAAGGGCTAGCAGCTCTGGCTCGACGGCGAGCGGAGTGGGCTCGGCATGTGAACGAGCCCCGAGCGGCCGCGGAGATGTACCTCGCGGCCGGGGACGTGAGGCGGGCCGCGCAGCTCATGGCCGAGACTGGCCGCAGGGACATGTGAGGCAGTCTGTGTGTTCTGTAGAGGCAGGGAAGGGGCGAGTGCGGAGACGTACACGCGGCAGGGACTACCGCGGTTTCTTTAAAAAAATGGGCATTTATTTAAGATGACACGTACTGTGTATGTAGATTATAGGTTATACTTATTACTCAAATTAAATAATGAAATAAGAAATGATGAAAAAATTCCACGTGAGCAGGACTTGAACCCGCGACCTTGGTCTCAATACGATCATGCTCTAACCAACCATCACGTGTTAAACCTCACACGCCGAATCTCGCCACCATTTGATATTCCTATAACACGCACTAGGCTTGCGTCACCTAACACTAATACACACTATTACAATATACACTATGGTCGTATTGAGACCAAGGTCGCGGGTTCAAGTCCTGCTCACGTGGAATTTTTTACCATTTCTTATTTCATTATTTAATTTGAGTACGTTAGTACTGCATCTTGAATGCCTAAAAACCCTATAAAAAAATACTTATTACTGTTTTAATCCCGCTGTCCCCCAATGTTAAGAGTTTCATTAAGTTTAATTTTTATTGTGGCAACAATCTCTGCTTCGTCTCTTAAGATTCTAAGACAAAAAATATACCCTTGTAAAAGTATCACAGAATACAGTAAGAGTAAACTGAACGGAATCTCCTAAGGTACGCGCAATATGCGTCCCCGTCCCCCGCACCCGCACCTCTCCCCCGGTTCTTGTGAGCCAACGTAAGTCATCGAGGCGAAAATGGAAGAGAGGTGCGGGGACGGGGAACGGGGACGCATATTGCGCGTATCTTAGGAGATTCCGGCCTGTGACAGTATTAAAAAAAAAGAAATTAGAATTATCTCGCTGGACGTGTGGGCGTGTCATCGGGTCTTGCAACCCTTGGTTCTTAAGTATGTAAGACGTAAGGTGAAGGCAAAATAAACGAATCGAGCGGTACATAGAATACATCCGCGCCATACAAAGCCTAGAGCTTTATTGATTCAATCTATTATCCATTCCGTTTAAGTTGAGACTGACGGGTGAGAAAGTAACGTATTTGCATATGTCCACTTGTCTTGGGTTGATAATGGTCTAAAGCAAGTAATAAAGTTGTCCGCGTTTTATAATAAGACGGTATGTGTATTTGTGTGCAGGTTGATAGAATTGGCCCGCAAGTTGGACAAGGGCTCCAGTGAGTCGCTGCGGCACGTGGCCGAGGCGTTGGTGACTGCTGGCGAGCCAGCCACCGCCGCAGATGTGTACCAGCGGCTCGGGGACTACCGGTAAGCGATCAGTTAATTTTATTTTATTTTTACGTATCCCTGGACCCAAAGGTGGTGTTTTGTTGGCAAAGGGGAAACTTAAAATTGTATACATACTCCTGTGTTATATTGTCGTTAGTCCCGTTTACACAGATTGTTTTAACGTAAACCTATATCCCAAATATACTTTTAAATATAACCTGCTGATGAAGACATAGACAGATTTTTATTTCCAGAAAAACACAACACACAATACACTAAAGGTAACACATAGAAGAAGACAACATAGGATTTTGAATAGAATTATTTAAATTAAAACAAGAATAAAACCTAGCCAATTTTATCTGAGAAAGTAGATACAAAATAAATTTAAACTGACTAGGTACATTTACTATGGCATAGAGCTGGTACCCATCTCAGTGTGTCCACGGTGGTAAGTGTTGTGAGATCCTAGGAAAAAAAGGTTCCACTCAGCATATGTAATCAAACTCATTTCCGAGAAGACGATAATATGCTAGTTTTCAGTGGAGCCTTGTGTGTGTGTATGTGTGTCACGCCACGGACGTGTGCAGAATTTTATTATACGTAATTTTAAGAAAAAGTGAATAAAAAACAATATAATATATACATATAATATATATATATAATATATATATATATACAACAAGAAAAAGATAAATAAAGTAATAATATAAATTTAGGAAAGACCTACAAATTATATCACAATTATTCTTCCTATAAATTAACGGTTGATAATATGAAGTCGATATTTTAGAGTTCTAGATGCAGCAATTATTTTTGCGATAATTGAGTGTCAAGTAGTATGCCTTTGTATTTATTTTTAAAAACATGAACAGTATTCAGACTTCGCAAGGGCGGAGGCAAGTTGTTCCAACATTTGGTAGCTGCATACTTAGAACTGCCCCGAAAAGCGGCAGAGTAGTGACGAGGCATGACTAGGGAGTTGTGTGAGGCTCTGGTTCGTCTTAAGTGAACGTTTCTGGCCCAAGTGCCTAAGTGAAGAATCTTTTATCTAGTACAATCACGACATGCTTGTAGCATGTTCTTCTTTTGTAACTAAAACTGGTGTCAGTTTTTTCACATGCATCTTAGCTAGTTAAACACTCGAAAATAATAAATTCACTTGGTAAGTAATGTCGGTTGACTATCGAAAGTTATTCGATTTGAATAACGCTTATTTAATAACTAGCCATGTCCTACTTGATTTGTAATGTTTATACGTATAGATATTACAATGTCTAAAAAGTGTTGTCAAACTGAAATATTCATTTTAGATAGTGTTCAGTTTAAAATTTGTAATGTACCAAATGAAATATTTTGGCGAACACTAATGAACAAATAAATAGATAGGAACAAATCACACTGATTGAGCTAGCCCCAAAGTAAGTTTAAACTTGTGTCATGGGATACTAACTCAATGATACTATATTTTATAATAATTATATATGTATGTATACTCGTACGTGTAACAAACATGGGGTATCAACCCGAAAGTGAATTTACGTACTAATCATTGTGAACAACTTTTACTATGGGACCAGCCCTGAAATCGTGAAAAATAAATCAGCAGCTCCATTCATTTTGGCTCGGTAGGTTAATTTTGTATGGAGCTGGAGATTATTTTTTTGCGATTTCAGGGTTGGTCCCATAGTAAAAGTTGTTCACTTAGATTAGTATGTTTACTCCCTTTCGGGTTGATACCGTTACGGGTTTACTCCCTTTTTGTTACACATTGTATAGTATAGATTAATACCCAAGAACCAAAACAATGAAAAAGGGCATTTTCCAACTTACCCTGCCTGGGGATCGAACCCAGAACCTCCGGGTTGGCGGACTAGCGTGTTGACTATAACGCCATCGGAGGTCGTCGTACATTGATGTAACAAAGCACAATTTTCCGGTTGTAGTAAAGTGGCCCAACTGGCCGTATCGGCGGGCGAATGGTCGCGAGCGTTCAACTTGGCCCGCGAGCACACGGAGTGTCGCCGAGACGTGTATCTTCCATATGCGCACCGCATGGCGCAAGAGAACAAGTTTGTGGATGCGCAAAAAGGTGAGTATTTTATTAAGCGACTTCAAAAAAGGAGGAATATTGTTTTTTTTTAGACCGTACCGCCTACGCTGGTACGGTCATGTCTTGCGAAAACCGGCAAGTTACGTGGGAAACATATAGCCATGCCGCCTCCACCGGGGCCCGGAAGACGTGGTAGACCCAAGAAACGTTGCAGCTGAGACTGCAACTGGGAATACGCTAAGATGAGAGAGAGAGATTTGTTTTTTTTAATGTATGTTCCCCAAAAACTTGTCCGTTTTCGAACATATTTAGAAAATATTTTTTTGTTTAAAAGCGTATACATGCAAGTTGGTTCCATTGTCACCAGTTGAATACCAGTTGAAGATCTGACACTCGTTTGCTCGCAGGCTCTTTCTATTTTTGTCAATTCCATTGAATTGACATGTTACTTTGACCGCTTGTAGCGTACCACATGGCCGGCGAGACCGCCACGGCGATGCGCGTGTTCAGCATCCTGGTGGGGAACGCGGTGGCCGAGGAGCGCTTCGGCGACGCGGGGTACTTGCACCACCTGCTGGCCACGCAGTCCCTCGAGACGGCTGCCTCGGGGGACAAGTAAGTACAAGCACACGTAGGAAACTTCATATAAGCGGAGTATCATTTATGCCTACACTACTACAAACGAAATACATCCGTGCACACGTCAACGCGTGTGTGTTCGCCCGATCTCGCCCCTCGACAAGGCGAGAACGCGGGAGAGGTGCGGGGATGGGGAACAGGGACGCATATTGCGCGGGACCTTAGGCACAGAATACAGTAAGAGTAAGCAGAACGGAATCTCCTAAGGTACGCGCAATATGCGTCCCCGTTCCCCGCACCCGCACCTCTCCCCCGGTTCTTGACGGCCAACGTGAGTCATCGAGGCGAAAACGGGGGACAGGTGCGAGGAAGGGGAACGGTGACGCCTGGGTGACGCATATTGCGCGTACCTTAGGAGATTCCGGCCTATGCCTTAGGAGATTCCATTCCGTACGAAATACTCTTATTAATTTCTGGGGTACAAGGGTCAAAAAGTGATGTTATAAGCCCACAACGCGTGCGAAAAGACCCAATCACGTGACAGGGAACACTTAAAATTGTCATCATACCAGGCGGTGACGGAGATAAGGCGAAGTAAGCCTTAGAACTTGAGCTTAGAAGCTCGGGCGGTTAGTTTTTGTTTCAGTTTCTTTTATCGCCCTCGGGCTATGATCTACTATTGCTACCTTCTAACAGAGGCCGCGAAGCCAGAGGCTTCTATCACGCGTACGACGCAGTCCATCGCTGCGTACACGAGCTCTTCTAGCTCAGCCAGCCCGACTCGCTGCTCAACGCAGCAAGATCAGGAGAGCTATTTTTCATTCAGGGACTCATATTACGAATAATTTGCGCGAGTGTTTCCAAACGGGCGCATTTTTGAATTGATCGTATGCGAAGGATTTGCAACGAGTGGTCGAGTGGTACGAGTGGTTCACTCGTAATTTTGACATTTGTAGCGCACAAATGTCATAGAAACGTTCCATGGAGTATCGTTCCGTTTCACGCTGCTTTTTTTATTTTTGTTTAAATGTTTAGAAAACCATTGACAAATTTATGATATGAAAAATAGCACTCCTGTGCTTGCGCTAATAGATTCAGTTCCTTCAACAGAGACCGCGAGGCCAGTCTCCGGCAGTGCGCGCACAACGAGCGACTAGCACGCGTTTATCACGCGTACGACGCAGTCCATCGCTGCGTGCACGAGCCCTTCTCGCTCAGCCAGCCCGACTCGCTGCTCAACGCAGCAAGATATGTGCTTGCGCTCATAGATGGAGAACCGCCGCCCGGAGTCTCCAAATTGTATCCTTTTCGCATCGAAACCTATTAGTATGTTTTCAGTAACTTCCAACAAAATTACTGATCATTATAATAATGAGTTCGTTCATTCAGTGGTACTGAAGAGCTTTCCCAGAAAGTAAGCGAATTTAAGTTGATTCGAGTTTGTATGTAAAGGAAAAAAGGAGCGGTATATGTTCCATCAGGAAAGTTGTTCTATGTCATGTGCTGTTTTCAATCTTAAATATTATCAGTATGTTTTGTACGGAATAATTGTAATATGTGTAAGTATAATAAATTTATTAGTCTCAGTCACTTATTAAAAGTGAAGTGACGCAGTCTTTGCGTTTTGTTAGCTCAGCGCTATAAGATTTTTTAAAGATTCATTGGTTGATACTTATTTTATCCCTAACTTATCTGCTCAGTTGTTTATACCTCTGCCTGGCCAAACAAGCGAAAGCGTTAAACGCCAACGCATTGGCGCAACAAATGTTGGATAACATTCTCGGACTTCTAATCCCTCAAAAGTTCCAGGTTGGTACAAAGAGATTAGTTTTGTATACATATACCGTCAAGTAATAATCGACCACGATAACACGGTGCATTGTTAATGGCCGTCCATAATCGGCCATTTTTTATCACCATTTTTGTAAAGTCTTTGTATTTCTCGAATAAGAAAAAATAATTTTGTGTTGATACTAACCTTCCAAGTTTCGCTGTCTGATGCAGTTTCTGACTATCGTTTCTCAAATGTTTCACTAAACTTACCGACCTCCCGGTACTAAAGATCAGCTCAATTTTTAGAATTAGGTCGAATTACTTATCGCTTTTTCGCCGATACACTTTTTTATATTGTCATGTTCATTTTGCTTGCTTAACTTATTATTTCGAGTCGATTAGCTACACTATTACTATTATATTATATCTTGCATTACTAGCAATGTTTCACAAACATTAATACAATCAGGAAAGCGTAGAGCTGCTAATACTGAAGACGCGCGCGGGGGGAGGGCGGGAGAATCGCGACGAGGAGGTGTCGCCACTGTGCTGGCGCTGCCGCCGCCACACGCCGCCACTCTGCGCCACCCGCTGCCCGCACTGCCGCCACGCGCTGGTGCATTCTCTGGCAACACATGGTAATTAATAATTCCCCTTCCCTCTTATAAATTGCATAGTAAGAGAGGGATTAAGCGGTTAATACGGAACATGCGTACGGGCGGAGGGTGGGAGAGTCGCAACAAAGAGGTGTCGTCACTGTGCTGGCGCTGTGGCCGCCACACGCCGCCACTCTGCGCCATCCGCTTTCAGCACTCTCTGCCGACGCATGCTAATAATATCCTACTTCCTCTTGCATTAATAAAATACATATTCTGTCAATAGTAGGTACCTTGTTTCATAATAAAAACCAAAGATATCAGCCGGCAAATGCATACCAAAAGTCACCTATTTAAATGTTACCGCCCACTACTTGGCGATTTACGAGCGGCGGCTGACGCGCGCTATCTTTTTTCTTACAGTTGTGTGTCCTATTAAGTGATTCTGATCTTAAGATTTCAATATAACTAGGGGATGCAAAATCAACCTGTACGTATGCGGGTCTAACAAAAGATATTGGAACTATTTAAGGCTGAATTCAGTGCATACTACTAAACAATTTTCCCCAAGAAATTTTTCGCCTCCCATACAAATGAACCGATCAGCTTAATCCGAGTTTCTATGGAAAGCAACCATCTTTTTTCATATTATTATGTTCTTTGCGGAAAGTGGTTTAGTATCATGGATGAATCGATCAACTAATCCGAGTTTTTTATGGAAAGCACATTTTTTTTCTCATATTTCTTTATACGTTACTAGGGGAAAGATGTTTAGTACACCTATCATACGCTGAATCTAGCATTAAAATTTCGGTATCTTTCTTAAGACGTTATATTTAATCATCTTTCATTTTACATCACAGAAGTGTTGCCCCTGGTACAATTCGAACCGTCGGAGGGCATAACGGAAGAGGAGGCAATGAGCTTGATAGAACGCTCGCCGCTCCCCGAGGGCGGCAAACAGGACTCGGGCGGCGCGGAGGTTCTCCGGATAGAGCACGCGGACGACGACGCGGACCCCTTCCTCGATAAAGTGGACGAGGTGAGATATGTTACACGGGTCACTTACGTAAAATCAGCTACGATGATGATGAAGATATATTTTGCATGTGGATTAGCTTTGTACACTTATATCGATATAACGAGATATAATGTACGTGGCCAACGTCGTTGGGTATTAGAATTACGTTTAGTGTATATGTAGTAAGAATTGTATTGTAAACCTATTTGTGGTCCTATATATTATTAATAAATAAATAAAAAATAAAACACGAAAGTGAGGCTCCCATTACACCCACGGGAGTCGGCGACGCAGAAGATCAGCGTCCCCCCCACCATCCACCGCACTGTCAATGCGAGCGAAGCGGGCAAGCGCCCACGCCGCCCGCGCGTCGCGCCGGTAACATCAGTGTGGTTCAGGACGTCGTCGTGTCGGCGTCACGCGTCATATTCGCCCCGATGACGACCTCCGGATGAAGTCGAAACATGTTGGCCAGTAGCTGATTTTTCACGTGAGTGACCCGAGGTATCATATAATAATGTCTGTGTCTCACGTTAGTTTTAACCAAAAAAAACTTTTTTCTTTATTTAATTTAATTTATTGAGAAAACCAAGAGCATAATAACACTTATTATCCATCTTATTTAACAATGATAAAGCCAATAATAGGTTTCCCTATCTTTTACAATAACTTAACGGATATCGGTGTTACTAAAAGGAAATACAAATATAACAACAAATATTTTAATTATAATTTAATAAATGAATAGTCTATGGGATTTCTATGAAAATCGCACGGCGACGTGACGTCATAGTTTCTTTGAGTCAAATAGCGCCCTTAATATCAGTTTTTCTGCTTTATTAAGGATTAAGATAAATTTATTTGCCAAACATGTGTTACTAGTTATTCACGTTCCATTTCGTCCAATCATGTTTACCATCACCGGTGTGAAAATTAGGTCAGAAAGGCTATCTATCTATCATACATAATTCTATAAAAATATACTAAATCTATGAATCTATTATGGTTTAAGACAGTCATTTTACAATTTATCAGATAAAAAATCCTTAATACTATAATAAATAAATAAATATATAGGACAAATCTCACTGATTAAGCTAGCCTTAAAATAAGTTGAAACTTGTGTTATGGGATACTAACTTAACGATACTATATTTTATGATAAATACATGTATAGATAAATATAATGACACTTATCTGGCAAAAAAAGCTTAATTTTTAGGGTTCCGTACCCAAAGGGTGCAAACGGGACCCTATTACTCAGACTCCGCTGTCTGTCCGTCTTGTCTGTCTGTCTGTCCGTCAGTCACAGGGCTCTATCTCTTGAACCGTAATAGCTAGACACTTGAAATTTTTACCGATTATGTATTACTGTGGCGGATATAACAAAAAATACTAAAAATAAAAAATTGTTAAAAATTAAAGGGGGTCTTCATACAAGAAACGTGTTTTTTTCAGCGTTTTTAACTTGATCTTCATAATGGCATTAACTAGATAATTGAAATTTTCACCAATTATGTATTACTATGACCACAATAACAACAAATACTAAAAATAAAATAAATTTAAAAATTAAAGGGGGTCATCATACAAAAAACGTCTTTTTTAACGTTTTAAAACATTGTACGGTGGTACGGAACCCTTCATGTACGAGTCCGACTCGCACTTGCCCGTTTATTTTCTTAAACAAACATAAATTTAAATCTATATATTTTTTTGGTATTTTGTTATATATTTTCGGTGCATCGGTATCGGACAGTGTAGTATGTATTACTAAACTGTCATGCAATAAAGCAGTTTTGGATGAATGCAGACACAATTTATCACATTATATCTCACGTCGGTTTCTTATTACTACATCGGATGATTAAATCTAAAATCAGACATACAGACTTACAGACATTATTTTGTGACGTTTTGTTCTCGTATCATTCCAAAATAATTAATTTTTGACCCTGGATACAATCGTATTATATCATCATTATCAGGCATTTTTTAGTCTCCACTGCAGGAGCACGACAGTCTCTGTACTACCATAGAGCCACATATTAGCCAGAGCAGTCAGAGGATTTGGCCTACACTCTCCACGCTGCTGGCCGGACGGGTTGGAGAGGTCTCATTGATGTTTATAAGCTTTGTTTAGCTTGTTTCTTAAGTCGACTTCTACGACATCCACGGGAAGACTTGGAGTGGTCCTATTCTACTCTGCCGGGAACGACACGGCAAAATACATACATACTATCACGCCTGTTTCCCACATGGGTAGGCAAAAAAGTAGTAAAAAAAAAAAGAAAAAAAACACGGCAAATCACGGTATTATATGCATATGGTGTTATTACCAGGACGATGAAGGGGGCGTGGTGGTGTGCAGTCGGGGCCAGCTGCTGCAGCTGAGCGCGGCGAGCGTGGTGGTGGTACGGCGGCCGCTGCGGCCCACGCTGTACTACCGCAACATGCTGCCCGAGCTGCCCGCGCGAACCTGCACCCACTGCCACCAAGTCAGTACTACCTACATTATAATATTGACTTAGTTTGTTTTGTTTTCAGTGTGTGTAAGTTGCCAGCACTGGTGTTAGATTTATCAAGCTGCCTTGGCATCTAACGTAGCTTTGTTACGATGCTGCAAGCTGCACCATAAAAACTTTAAATGTACGTTTTATACTAAGTGATTTTCCTACCGTGCAGATCGTAAAAGCAAAGTGAATTGGTAAAAATAAAAGGACCCGTATAAATAGGCGATGCCCCTAATAACCCAGCATTTGCGTCATTTGACCATGGCGTAGGCTTTATCTCTTTAAAGAACTCTAAAGAACTTAAAGTTTCATTCAGCTTACACCAATAATAAAAAATGTACTTTTGTGCTCTAATCTCAGAAATACTGAACACTGAAATGCTCTAATGTACTCCATTTTTACTTGTCTTAAAAACTTAAATCACGGAGTTGTATATTTCCTACAGCTATTCTACATGGAAGACTTCGAAATCCAATTGGTGACGAAAGGTCACTGCCCGTTCTGCCGACATGCTGTTGAAGAGTTGCGATCGGACGAAGACAGCGTCGATGACTCCATCCTGAACGGATCCACCTCGTCCACCCCGGGCAGTCCCAGCAATGAACACGGTTCTTGGCGCTAACAACGTCAGCACTGACATATCCAAATGACAGTTCTTCTATAGAATATACACAAGAAATAGGACAAATCACACTGATTGGGCTTGCTCCAAAGTAATTTTATACTTGTATTATGGGATACTCAACAATACAGTATAATAAACACACGTGTCGATATAAACAAACAAGATCAAGGTTAGTTTAAATACCATTTTCAATCTTGCCCTGGCTGGAGATTGAACCCAGAATCTCCGGAGTAGCGGACTTTCGTGTTAACCATTACGCCACGGCGGTCGTCCCATAGAAGATAGAAGGCTGTATTACTTTAATTGATCGAGCATATTTAGGCGGGCCGAAACAAAAACAAAACAAATCCAAATATCCTCCCCATGTATATGCAGTGCAGCATATGTATGGTAGATTAGGATTTTCGCCCGAAATATGGGACGATAGTTGAGGCCCGCCGACAGTATTATGTCGGTGTATCTTCATATATTTCAAATGTACACAGTCCCATAATGTCGAGGCAACATTGTGTTGTGGCCCGCCCCAATATGCTCTTACCTAATAAAAAAGAACTAAGCCCACCAAAATGGCCAATCCCACTGAATATGTACACTTGTACAGTTTTGTAAATGCACAAAGTAAAACATAGTATCTTTTTTACAAACAATGTCGGTACTTATCCTGATTATGTTGTACTGCTTAGTATTTACGAGTATAGTATATTCTCTCTATTCAATTTAGTTTATTGTTATATTTTAGTTTAATTGAATATATTAAATAAGTTAATGCTATTGTAAATATGAAATATTTCATGAATGTTCCACAAATGATGAAATCTAACCAAGCAGCTTCATTTACAAAAGAATCGGAAATAAAGTTGGAAACTATTTACCAGTTCTGATCTCAAAACTGAGTGTAATTGTCTATTTCTCGAGATAAATAATTATATTTATATTGATGTATGGTAATTGAAAATCACAAATAGGCTAATTAATGAGTTTACTTATACATAAGTAATGTAGCACAAATAAATGTAATATTTTTGAAATACCTACTTGTAAGATAAATAGTAGTAATTAATACACTCGGACACTAACTTATAAATGAAAGTAGGTATTTAAATTTTGATGGTCCAATATGTAATGCACCCATCCATATCACGGTCTGACCATGGATCTGCCTTAATGTAGTTTTAATTGTTTATAAATAGGTATAAATAGATGTAGTTTACTTCTGTAGTACGACCAGTCAGTCAACAGTGTTCTTTGGTACTTTGCTAAACAAAGAATACAAACTGTTACGCAGTTTGAAATTATACTTATCCAACGTACCTAAGTATATTATATATATGAGTAAAATCTTGAGTCAGCACTTCGTTAAGTCCATTGACCGGTTATGAAGAAACTCCTAGTCGTTGCGCTGACAAATCTTTATTTCACGGGTGGTGAAATTAAGAAAGTCTGACAGGTTGATAAATATTTTTACCCCAGTGCCTCAAGATAAGACGAAAGAGTTAATCTTTGAGTGTTACCAGTGATGACTTTTGGCTCTGAATGTGGTTCCTTACTATGGGTGAGGAGATTCGTAGAAGAACTGAGGCAGACCGCGCCGCGTGTCCGTGGACGCGGCCTAAGATCTTAGACATAGCCCGGAGGATTAGCTCATTAGAGTGGCAGTGGGCGGGGCTCATAGCGTGAAGAACCGATGGCCGATGTGACAGAAAGGTTCTCTTTTGCGGCCACGTACCGGGGCGCGCAGCGTAGCACATCCACCTGCTCGGTGGTCGGTCGACCGGAGGACGGTTGCAGGCCGCTTCCGATCGGTCGTTTTGGAAATCCTTGGGGGAGATCTATGTCCAGCAGTGGACTTCCTGTGGCTGATATGATGATGATGATAAATATTTTGTTTTCTTTATTATCGTCAATGGTGTGTAACGTTATTTTCCAGAAATGTCATCACATTACAGACGTAAAATGTATACTGCTACTGTCATTGGTAACCAACCGAATGGCCGGCCAAGCAAGTGTCAAGTTTTCTGTTGACTGTGTGCATAAGAATCTGGTCTCTAAGAATGTAGATATTATCGTAGTGTTATGTTAAGAACATTGTAACTGATGTGATACAACCACCGTCCAATGATAACAAAATATACACTCTGATATAAATATCTGCCTATTTATTAACAAATCCATATAACCTTTATTGATAAGCTTATACGTTTTCTCATTACGGCGCTGCGAATTTTTTTCGTGTTTTCAAAAAAAGCGCAATTACTCCAAAATTTCTTTTAATTATTTGTGCGATGAGCACTAATCAAGAGCTACTCATAATTATGAATTTTTTCTACATGCGCACATGTAACAGTTTTAGAGCACCACGATTTCGCAAAACGTTACTCCAGCAGGAAACTCAATACCTATCCTGAAAACCTGAACCGTCACAAATTCCATATTCGCCGCACATTCTTCCACATACATAAGCTATCTGCCCATGTACATGGTTTCTCCCTCCGATCAATAGTTAATTTTCCTGCTAGAACAATGTTACCCTAGCAGGAATCGTTTTTTCCTTTTTTTTCCAAAACGACAACCCCCTCAAATTATTTATACCGGGCACATTTACAGCATATTGGGCACTAGTTTATTAATTCCAATCATATCTCTTTAGGAGCTACTTTCTTGTTAGAGTAACGCACTCGTGGAAACTAAGAAAACTTCGGCCAATTTTTGGTGGAAGCCACTACACCTTCGCGGCTTACAATTAAGTACTAAGTAGTTTAATGGACTATGATCAGGATGGCATTGTAAGGGCTATCATTAGGCATCGTACTAATAGAATGCGTATTCGCGATCATCGTAAGTTCGTGTGAACTTTATTTGTACGAACGAGCTATCAAACATATAATTGAATTCAAATAGGTGTCCTAATTGAAATCGCGCGATAATCGTGTCGCGCCATATTCGTCTAGGACTACACGGTATCTCGCGTCGTAAAATCTCGCGTTCTATTAGTACACCCAGTTTTGCTATCGCGTAAACACGCGACGGTCGCATCGCTTACAAGCGCTATAATCTCACATACGCGTTCTATTAGTATAGGACGATGTCTTAAACAAAAGGGCGGCAAATTGAAGAAAAAAAAACATTTAAAAAATCCTAAGGAGGATGGTTTAAATAAAGGTCGATCTAAGTCTAGTAAGTATCAAACCATTTGTATGGTAGATTGTGGACAGTCATAGTGCGGCTGTAGTGATATTTGTTTAGCGGACTGTGTGGACGTCTTCAGGCGTCAATCAAGCAATCAAAGGCCTACACCATCCTGTGATTGAAACTTGTTAGGAATAAACATTGAGATATATGTAATTATGCAACAAAACTAAAGAGACTCTAAACGACTTGTATCCAGAGCCGTAAAATTATTCTCAAAAAAATATGCATTTTGAATGTGGGTAAGTAGGTTTAGAGCAAGAAAGGATGTACCTATACCTTCAACATCTCTGGTTGGGGTAGGTACTGCCATAGAATTTATAATACAATCTAGAATAACTACGAGTAATAATCTCAAAAAAAACAACATTGAAAATTAAACTTAATGCCACGCACATAAAGCTCATATTTTCATATTGCATAAGTTTAAATACCTAACGTTCCCAAAAGATGTACCTAAAATTATAGGCGTCCCTTTCCCGCAAACTGTCAGTGCAATAAAGTAGAAGGGACGAGCGATAACTAAAAGGTAAGTATATTTTTTGGGAACGGCTTTGCCACTTCGTAAGCATTCTAGATTGTATACAATTTCTTTGCCTACTGCTACCAAAACTGCTACCTACCTTCTTTTCTACTACGAGTATATAAAATTTGTGCAGTTTGTGCTTCTTTTCTTTCTTTCGAGTCGAGCGGAGCTGGCGGCTGGGTTAATTTTACCGCGATCTCTTTATCTTCATGTGAATAGATTTCAAATTAGCATTGAATTTAGTGCACTGAGACACCTTTTAATAAGCCAAAACTCTCCAGTGACTTAATACCGCACTCAAGATGTTTGGGGCAAGTTTTGAAGCCGGTAAAATTCAACTAAATAGGTACCTATAGGTACGTATTAAGAAATCACCACCAATTGTAATAACTAGACTAATATTTAGATCTATGCTCTATGCTGTAAAAATCTACAGTTTTATTATACAATATCAAAACTACGTTCTACCAATATTATTTCCACTTTGTCGCCGAATATCTGGTCATATTTACTTGTCTCTGAATTTTGTCCAGGTGCTTCTAATTACTGTTTTAACCTTCATTGCCTTGAACTTTATCAAATCACTAGAAAATGTCTTCTTAGGATACTTAGATACATATATTTTTTCTTTCCGACGTTAGGCGTGAAAGAAACGCTGTTATATAAAGCTAACATTTAAATTTAAATAAAATAATAAATATAAGTGTTCTTAAACTAAATACCTACATAAAATAAATTTTGATTTCACTTAGACCATCACACATACCAAACCGGTACCGTGGTACCTATGCTCTTTTGAAAAATCGGAGATGGGGATGATGACTGGGTCAGAAAAGTAATATTCTAATTAGTCCGTTAGTTCTTTTGATTATCCAAAAATAATGTAGGTAGGTACCCATATTTTTCAGTTTATCAAAAAAGTAAAAATTCACGAAGATACAGAGTAGGTAGTTAAGTTCCAGAGTGTGTGCTTGTGACGTCACCGATGTGTAAAATCGTACGAAGGCGTGACGTCATGCGAAATTTAAATGCGCTGTATCTTCGTCGTTTATTGTTTCTCAGAGAAAAGAAAAAATATGTGTACAATATTTTTTTATAATCTAACCGATGATGGGCCAAAAATATTTTTTCAGTCATCATGCATATCATTACGGACATAATTTTGTAAACAATTTTAGTTGATTTAACCAATCTAATGCAATTTCGAATTATGTTTTCTTTCAGGTACCTAAATGCATTGTGCACATAACGGGATACCAGGACCCTAAGTTCGAAGAGGAGGTGTCTGACGAGGAAGACGAAGACGAAGACGACGACGAGGAAGATGTACCTGCACTTGTACCTGCCAAGATTATGAGGGAACTTGACAACAGCAAAGAAGTGTCAGAATCCAAGAAAGCTAAGGTTTAAAATTTTACATTTTCTTCGTCTAAGCGCGTTCCGAACTACGAGTATATCAAAAATAAACACCGTTTTTCGAAAAAATGCAAACTAAAGCTTAACGTTCTCACTTTGAACTGTAAACAGTGGTTCATAAAATAGTTTGAAGGTTTATCTAGGTTTTACTAGATCAAAAATTTTAATGATATATCCGTTTCCTTTCAGATAATTTATTACAAATGGGGGCAGCACTGGACTCCGTGTATCGTCTTAAGAAGTTTTCACTTCAAAAATATCAAGTGACTATCAAAATGTAAATAAAGATTTTCTTTTTTAATATAGTTCAGAACCATGTGTGTAGGAAGGCAAAGACTACACGCACATACATTGTGCGTGTAATGTCATATAAACTAATATATCGGTACCTAATTACGATAAGGAATGATAATACATTTTTACTTAGCTTCTCTTTCACAGCTATTTTACAATGCAGCGGTGTTTCCTTTATTACTACTTCCATGCATAAAGAAACGAATAAACTATTCAAGATGACACTGTCTATTCTAAAGTATGAGTCATTGTTTGTAGGTGTACTATGAGGGCCGCCTGAAGCAGAACAACAAGATGTTCGACAACTGCCTGAAAGGCCCTGGCATCATGTTCCGGCCGGGCGCTGAGGAAGTGATCTCGTGGGCAAAAGGAGGATCGTCTGCCCGGCTGCTTTGGCGTAAGTTGTTTTATTCATATTGTACAGCTTATTTTTGTATGTTATAAAAGCGGCTTCTATTCATTCCAACTTGTATTTATTTTCCGACCAACTTGCATGTAGGTATACCCGTTGAAATAAAAAAATAATTTTCTAAATCAGTAATACTTTATAATATTTATGTGACTCCGTTAACATTTTTTTAGACAATACGTAGACACAAAAACAAAAGCCATTACCAAAAATTGGTGCCTTTTTTTAGCGCGGCGGTCAACCTATTTTTGTATACTTCTACAAAAAAATACAAGAAGCAATATTCATTAAGGAATGATATTTGTAAACTCAGTCGGGACGGAGTTATATCGGCTCGAAGATGAAGAAAAAAATATTTTTAATTAATTGAATTATGGACTTACCATATATTTTCCTGAGCTATTGATGCTATACTAGCTATTATATTTTTTATTCAATTCAATTCAATTCAAAATATCTTTATTATCATAGGATATTTATAATATCTCTTAATAATAGTCACTTTGTTTTGTTTAGCACAAATGTTGACGTCAAATCGTTACTTAAAGCTAAGTTTACGCCGCTTCCTAGGCGCAAGTGCAGAAGAAGCGGCAACAAACTGCACTGCACGTTTTCTCCAAAGACGTCAACTAACAAACTAAAAACTTAAAATTAGTTATATAGATGGACAGAGATTACATTGTTTATTATGTCATAATTAAATTGAATTATAAGTATTACGAAATTTAAAATAATGTCAATTTGTAAATTTAGTATGTACCAATGTACCTAAATTATGACATGTCTAAGTATACAAACCTTTAAGAGGGACCCGCGCCAAGCTCAAGCCAGACCTTTTTGTCTTTAAGATAGTCATCGGTCCTATAATAAGCCTTCTCACAAAGTACTTTCTTTACATAAGCTTTGAATTTTCTGTCTGGCATATCAAGGACCGATTCTGACAATTTATTATAAAAAAGTATACACTTCCCCATAAAAGACTTACTGACTGTATTCAGCCTGTAATACGGGCTAACTAAGTCATTCTTATTACGTAAATTTCTATCTGTAAAATCACTTACTTTATTGAACATGGAAATATTTTTCCTTACATACATTATATTTTCAAATATGAATTGTGATGCAAAAGTAAGTATACCTATTTCCTTGAATAATTCCCTCAGTGAGTCTCTCGATCCTAAACCGTAAATAGCACGAATTGCTCTTTTTTGTAAAAGAAAAATAGTCTGAATGTCCGCTGCACTCCCCCATAGAAGTATCCCGTAAGACATTAGACTGTGAAAGTAACTAAAGTACACTTGTCTAGCAGTTGCTACATCTGTCAATTGTCTTATTCTCCTAACAGCGTAAGCCGCAGAGCTAAGCCTATTAGAAAGTTTAGTTATATGAGCGCCCCATTGAAGTTTCGAATCAATTGTGATTCCTAAAAAGGTAGTACTTTCAACCAGATCGAGTTTCTGACCATTAATTAGTATGTCAACACAGGCTTGATTCACATTAGGAAGACAGAATCGAATGCATTGGGTCTTGTTCGCATTTAACATGAGGTTATTGGCCGAAAACCAATCAGAAATTAAAGATAAGGTGCTGTTCACCGCGCTAGCATCACTGTTATGTCGATCTATTTTAAATATTAGCGAGGTGTCATCAGCAAACAGCACCATGTCAGCCTCTTTCTCAACCATGTAAGGCAAGTCATTGACATAAACTAAGAAAAGGAACGGTCCTAGAATTGAACCTTGGGGTACGCCCATTTTCACATTAGACCCGTGTGATTTTACGCCGTTTATATCAACAGTTTGAAGCCTATCAGTTAAGTAAGATTCTATTAATTTAATTGACTTATCGTCAAAACCGTATTGACGAAATTTGAGCAAAAGTGTTGGATGATCAACGCAATCAAATGCTTTAGAAAGATCGCAAAATGATCCAATTGCATCATTTCTGTTTTCCCACGCGTCGTAGATATTAGTAATAAGTGCTACTCCTGCATCGGTGGTCGATTTTCCAGCAGTAAAGCCGTATTGTTGGCTATGGAAAAGATTATTGGTCTTAAAGTGAAGTAGCATTTGATTGAGCATTATCTTTTCGAACACCTTACTCAAAACTGGCAGAATAGAGATAGGTCTGTAGTTGCCAGGGTCTGTTTTTTCTCCTTTTTTGAATAAGGGGATTAGTTTACTACATTTCATTAAGTTAGGGAATATGCCTTCATCAATACATTCGTTAAATATAAAAGCTAAATCGGCAGCAATTATGTGTATAATATGACTTACTACGGCTACTGACATGCCCCAGTGATCTTCTGATTTTTTTAAATTTAACTGTTTAAAAGCATCTATTATATCGCTAGGGCTAACATGCTTAAAATTAAATTTAGAATCACAAGGGCTAACATTACTCTTAAGCAAAGCCTCAGCACGCTGGGCGCTAGAACTCACATTAGAAGTAAGTTCCAAAGGAATGTTAGTAAAATAATCATCAAATATATTTACTATTTCTTCAGTTTTTGAAGTATTTTTACCATTACATTTGATTCGGCAAATATTATCTTTGGTTTTATTTTTACCTGTTTCCTTATTTATGACACTCCATGTTTCTTTAATTTTATTAGGAGCATTATTTATTTTTTTGCTAATACTATTCGACTTGGCTCGTCTACAAACTTTTTTAAATATTTTAGAATAATTTCTAACATATTCTATAAAAGAAGGATTAAAGTTATATTGTTTTTGGGCATATAGATCATATAACCTGTTTCTACTTATGTAGATGCCGGTAGTAGCCCATTCACTAAACTGTGATTTACTATGAACTACTACTCTTTTTTGTTTTAATGTTTTAGAATACTCAGAGGAAACAGTACTAAATAGTTTATAATAATGGTCGTCAGGATTATTTCCTGTATATACCACTGATAATAATTTGTTATCTAAATTATTTTTAAGTTTTTTTATGTTTTTAGAAGTAATCGGTCTACACAAGATCTTATCTTTTCTCAAATTACTGGTGGACTCTTTGACAAAAGCTACATATACACCAGAATGATCTGAAGGCAATTTATTAATAACAGATTTATCACAATATTGAATATTACTAAAAAAATTATCAAGACATGTGCCAGATGTAGCTGTAATTCTGGTTGGCTCAAAAAATAAGTTTTCTAATCCATAACACTTAAAAAGATTTAGGAATTGTGTGCTCTTTGGATTATGTACTAAAATATCAACATTAAAATCCCCGCAAATAATTAAATTCTTTTTACTAGTTGAACAGGACTTAAGAACCTGGTCCATTGCTTTTAAAAAACTTTTGAAATTACTATCTGGTGGACTGTATACACAAACAATTATATGATGATCAAGCTCGGCACAGGCCACCTCACAACAGCGCTCAACAGAATGTCTGACAATATCCTTCCGCTCTTTGCTACGGAAAGAATCTTTTATAAAAATTAAAGAACCCCCTCGTTGAGCAGACTTTCTGTTAAAGCAGCTAACAATAATATAGTTGTTTAGGCTGAACATCATCTGACTCTCATGCAGCCAATGTTCAGTCAAACATAAAATGTCCACATCCATTTCTTTTAAAACTAATTCTACTAATAATTCTTTGCCGGAAAGACCTTCTAAATTTTGATGAAGTATTCTTAATTCATGAGGCCTTCCCGTTGTCCGAATGGTCAGTTTAAATCTGTCGTCAAGTCTACAGAATTACCGTTACATAAACTTGGATTGGATTGGATGATTGGATGGATATTAGATGATATTGTAATGATATATGATTAAGTCACGATTAAAAATATTTTTTCCTATCTCTAGTTATGTATAGTGTGATGATTGGTGCCTATCTTTTTTTTTTAACGCGGTCGATGAATCTTGTAAAAAATAAAGCGGAAAAAGTTATTGCAAACGAAAAATCTAATATATATTAAAACAGTGTATTAACAGTCCAAATCGACTTATATGACTTCAAACTTGAAAAAAAAACTTCATACTAGGTATACATAACTATAGATGGGAAAAGAATATTTGTAATCGTGACTTAATCATGTATCATTACAATAATCATCTAATATAATAGCTAGCATAGCATCAATAGCTCAGGAAAATATATGGTAATTCCATAATTCAATTAATTAAAAATATTTTTTTCTTTATCTTTGAGCCGATATAACTCCGTCCCGACTGACTTTACAAATATCATTCCTTAATGAATATTGCTTCTTGTATTTTTTTGTAGAAGCATACAAAAAACGGTTAACCGCCGCGCTAAAAATAAAAGGCACCATTCATCCATACAAAATGGTTGTTGTCTTTTGGAATAGGTATCACAAAACAATTTAAAAATACAATAATAAATAAAAAGAGTTTTTTAGAATAAACAGTTCGCAACAAGTCATTTTGTTTTGTTTTGCACAAATGTTGATGTCAAATCGTTACTTACAGCTAAGTTTATGCCACTTCCTAGGCAAGTGCAGAAGAAGCGGCAACAAACTCACACATTGACATCTACGGATTTACACATGACGACCTCCGTGGCGTAATGGTTAACATGCTAGACCGCTAATCCGGAGATTCTGGGTTCGATCCCCAGCCAGGGCAAGTTGGAAAATGGCCTTTTTCAAATTGTCCTGGGTCTTGGGTGTTTATCTATATATGTATTTATCATAAAATATAGTATCGTTGAGTTAGTATCCCATAACACAAGTTTAAAAAACTTACTTTGGGGCTAGCTTAATCAGTGTGATTTGTCCATATATATAAAAAAAAACACATATATATGAATGTTCATCCATATTTCAGGTACGGTGCTAAGGGTTTGCCACCAGTTATCTCGCTTAATGCCACAGACATTTCTTTTTTTTGGTTTTATTGTTTAAAAGGTTGCCACTATATAAGATAAATGCAGTGTCGAAGTAATTTTAAGCACAATGTGCAATTCACTTTACAATGAATGTTGTTTCAGTGATTTGATCTAGGTACTTTATTTTTGTGTTTTGTAATTAATTGTAAGTCTATTGCAGCTACTTCAAATTATTTGTTATTTTATTATATAATTTCTAACAAAATATATTGAAACTAGGTATTTAAAGGGTGAATTCAGTACTGTACAACTTTCCCCAAGGAACATATACATACATATGTATATCGAAATATGAAAAATAATTTTTTGCTTTACATAAAAACTCGTATCAGCTGATTGGTCAACTTGTATGGGACACCAAAAATTTCGTTATATGTTTATTGGGGAAAGTTGTTCAGTATCATGGACTGAATTCACCCTTAAAATAGTTTCAGCATACAACGTGGAAGGGACATACCCGTAATAAATCGAACCACGGGCTATACTAGATCACTTAACTATAATGTATATATTTTTGTTATTCCTTGGCTGTTATTTAAATTTCATTATACTACAATAATCTAGTATATACCGTGGTTAGATATGTTAAGGGTATGTCCCTTCAACGTTGTATTTTGTTAGACACTGGATATTTTTTTTTAAATTTTATAATTTAAGATTGATTTCTATTGATATACGAGAGAAATCGTTGAAATATTATTATATTATGCTGATTATGTAAAAAGGAATACGTTATTTGATAAATTTTGAAAAAGTATTTAATATTACAAGCACAATATTTTAATTAATTGGATATCTATTGTATTGTCTATAAAAATCAATGTTGAAGTTAAAATGTCCACAACTGCGCTAAAAACTCTGCGCGTATTAAATGTGTCACACAAAGGTGTGTCACACAGAAAGTCCGTCAAAATACCACGTTTACTATCGTGTGACGTCATTGGAGAAGACGCCATTCACAGGGCGTTTTCGGCATAGATAAAAAATATTGTAATTTTATTCGTATACTTCGCAAAAACCATATCTTATTTAATAATTAAGGCCCTGCCAGTTCAGAGCCCAGAAAACTGTGAGTGTTTTTAAAAAATTACTATAATTAAACTACTACAGTTTATTCCTCAAAAATTTTACATAAAAATCTTAAGGCTTTTCTACAGACACCCACAATATCCAAAACACGATTGAGCATTTTAAGCATGCTCGATAGAAAAAAATCACAAACATACCTCTAAATTTGCCTAAATTTGTCTTTATAATACATATTACTATTTTATACAATCATCTTTTTATATGAAAATTATACCAAAAAATGTATTATCTAAATATCTATCCGTTTTGGCTACAAAAAAAAATATAAATATAATACAAAAAAATAATAAATAAAACAGTGAAATATTCGTGGAGAGAGAACTTTTTTTTTTAAATAACTTCAAAAATATCGATCTTAACATTTAAACAATATATTTAAAATCACAGTAAAAAAGCTCTTTTGTTTGATATGTCACACGATATAGTTCACAAAACTTTTTTTAAATGTCTAATTAACCCCGCATTAGTGGCTCCATTTTTTAGAAAGTTATTCATTTACGCTTTATTTCCGTCTTTAGGTCACTAACAAAAAATACTAAAAATAAAAAAAGCGGCCCAGTGCGACTCGGACTCGCCCATGAAGAACCCTTCATGGGCGAGTCCGAGTCGCAGCGGTTTACGATTTATGACGTATTAAAAAATAACTATCTATGATACCGAGACCGCTATAGTTTTAATTGAAAGTACATACTTTAATGTATATACCACATTTTTTTCAGAATTATTTTAGTAATATTTCAAAAGTTACAATGGATGGGGACACCTCAAATTTTAACTTTTTTTTTATTTTATTTTTTTATTTTTTATTAGAAATTTGAGTGCGTTTGATCTCTATCTAGCCTGATGGGAAGCTAAGATGAGGTCTAAGGTGTATCACGCAGACTCAAAAAATGCCTGTTCACTCTTGCCTTGAAAATCCCTAAATTATATGTATGGGGAAACATCGACGCAGGGAGGGAATTCCACACCTTAGCGGTTCGCACAATGAAGGAGGAGGCGAATCGAGAGGTACGATGAGGAGGAATATCGACCACAAATGGGTGGAATCCCTGTCCACGTCGTGTTGTCCGATGGTGGAATGGCGCAGGGGGAATTAAATTATGTAATTCCTGCGCACACTCCCCGAAGTGCAACCTGTAGAAGACACACAGACTTGCTACCAGTCGGCGATGTTCGAGGCTGTGGAGCCGTCCTGCCGTAAGCAACTCATCACCAACGAGTCTTCTGGCACGTCTGTCGATAGCTTCCAGGGCTTCGAGCTGATAGCGGGCAGATCCATCCCATAGGTGGGAGCAATACTCCATACATGAGCGGACTTGAGCTGTGTAAAGGCTCAACAGTTGGTCAGGGGTAAAATATCGTTGGACCTTGGAGAGGATGCCCAGTTTTTTAGAAGCCGTCTTAGCCCTGGACTCAATATAGCTACCGAAGTTAAGATTTGATGAGAGATCGATACCGAGAAGTTCGAGATGACGGGTGATAGGAACAGGCACACCCCGGAAAGTGGGAGCCAAGTTGAAAGGGCTCTTTTTAGCAGAGAAGAGACACGCCTGTGTCTTAGAGGCATTGAATCTCACAAGGTTGGCATCACCCCAATCGGAGACAGCTTGCAGAGTAAGATTGGTATGGAGCACCATTGCCTCTCTTAGTTCGTCTATTTCCGGTTTTTTTGCCCTTGCACTAGAAAAATATCTTTCCGTAACGGTGCTATCGTCTGCATACCCAAAAATACCGGGCTTTAGCAGATCGTTAATGTGAAGCAGAAATAGCGTTGCGGAAAGAACAGATCCCTGAGGTACTCCAGCATTAATTGCCAATAGGTCAGACGAGCAGCCGTAACTTTATATAACTTTAACTTTGTAACTTTGTATTATCTAATAGATCTTGTTGAAATTGTCAAAGAAACATTACTTCAGAATATAGCTATTAACTTTCCTTTTGATAAGAAAGATTCTTAGTGGAAATTAACTGAAGAGACATTATTGCAGTACCAGGAAGCATTTAAATGAATTAAAAACGTTAATTTCTTTGGACGACCATTAACTATGCTTAAAAAGTGGCATTGTGTATTTTATAAAATCCTGATCTATGTGATCTAACTTTTACATGTTCTAGTACAGTAAATTGGATGTCCAAAGGTCAAACTGATAACCATGTCATTATTAACACTGCCACCTGAGGTACTGGCCACCATCTTCAAGGACTTTGATATATATACATTAAAAGCTCTGTATAATACATGCGTACACTTACGAAATGTTATCTAATAGTCAGGGTCCATACATAAAAGAATGATTCTAGGAAGGACATTAAAAACCTACTTCTTTAGAGACATCTCATCTCATCTAAGAGTTCTAAATTTTCGTTAACAAAAAATACTAAAAATATAAAAAAGGATAAACATTAAAGGGGGTCGTCATCGTCATACAAAAAACGTGGTTTTTCAGCGGTTTTAACTAGATCTTTATAATGACATTAACTAGATACTTGAAATTTTAACCGATTATGTATTACTATGGCCGCTATAACAAAGAATATTTATACTCACGCGCAGTTGTGGAAATTCTAACTTTATCATTGATCCCGGACATATTAATATATTGTAGGTACTTATTTTGTAATAAAGAATTATTTAAAACAATTTTTCAAAATTTGTAAAATTCTGTATTGTATGTTACTGGTTTATTTAAATATATGTTTTTTGTTTGAAACCAACTGTATTTATTTTACCGTATCCTGCGTCTAACGTATTTAAATCAAAGTGCAATAATAATATGCTCTTAGTAATATAGATAAGTATGCCTGGCTATGCGGGTCTGGGAGAAAATAAAAAACTTAGAATGTACCACTTCTCTCTCTTCCCGCGCAGATTGTGAAATCCGATTAAGGCCAAACATGAATTTTTCAGGGGCCCAATGCTATCCATAGCGACCACCACGTTAAAAAATAACGAAGATTCATATAAACTTGCAACCCCTATTTCACCCCTATAGGGATGCAATTGTCAAAATCTAATAAATGCATTATATTTCTACTTAATGCCTAAAGTACATAAAAATGTTTAGTGCCTCACTTTTAAAATTACAAGGTTTTATACAAAGTGCCAACCCCTATTTCACCCCTCTTAGGGATGGAATTTCCAAAAATCCTTTCTTAGCGGACGTCTCCTACTCACAATCTACGTTCCTGCCAAATTTCATCTTCATTGGCTAAGTAGTTTTTGAGATTTCGTGATGAATTGATTTTCTCTTTTATATATACAGGCTGACTTTTTATCCACCTGCCAAAATTTTGGAGCAAGTTCAGTCCATGATACTGAACTAATTTCTATAAGAAAAGTTATTAAAAATCAGGTTATTGCCGCCCGATATTCGGCATATAAGTTTTACGGCAGGGTGAGTCACCTCCAACCCTCCTCCTTTCTCATCCGGGCTTGGGACCGGCAACGGCGGAGTTAGCAAATCAGCGCTTAGCCAATCGGATTTTATATGGGAGGACGAAAAATGTTTGTCGATTTTTAATAACTTTTTTTTTATAGAAAGTAGTTCAGTATCATTATTACCACCTGCATTATACACCTGCAAAATTTTTGGAGCAAGTGCCGTCCGCACTTGCTCCAAAAATTTTGCAGGTGTATAAAAAGTCAGCTTGTATTATGTGTATAAGAGAATACACATATACCTATCATCATCATTTGAGCCGCATAGCGTCCACGGCTGGACATATGCCTCTCCCAAGGTTTTCCAAAATGACAGATCTAGAGCGGCCTGCATCCAGCGCTTTCCAGCGACCTTGGTCAGGTCGTCTGACCACCTTGTGGGTGGGTGTCCTACGCTTTGCTTGCATGTGGGGCTTAAATCCACTAAAAACCACACTATGTCAACGTCACGATCGCAATATGGCAGCACCGTGTGCTTCACATACTACACAGTTCTACGTCACGACGCGAAACAATAGCAACCAACCCTTTATCCGTTTATCATAAATATGTATAATTTCTCATTTCTATAATAAATGATATTTATTTATTTATTTAACTTTATTACAAACGTAATAGGCGGACTTAAAGCCATAGGATTTATCTACCAGTCAACCCACTGGTGAGGCCGAGATAAAGAAAACTTTAGACGGAGGTGCAAGTTATGTAGGTATTGATATACTTAATATGAAGGATTCTAATAAAAATAACGAAAAGAAAAAATTGCAATTTGCTAATAATGTATCATTTCTCATTTTTATAACAAAACTAGCAGTCCACCCCGGCTTCGCCCGTGGTACACACATAGCCTATGTCACTCGGGAATAGTGTCGCTTTCCAACGGTGAAAGAATTTTTTAAATCGGCCCAGTACTTTTTGAGCCTATTCATTACAAACATACAAAAATAGCTTATATATGCTACAAATATATATATATATATAATGTTTTAAGATGATGACTTATTCTGCTGCGAAAATTTTAAAGAAAGGTGCGTGTGAACTTTCTTCTTAAATAAGTATCTGTTTGAGATACTTTTGATGTCTTCAGGTAAGGCATTCCAGAGTCATAAATTCAGACCGAAATAACGGAAGATAAATTTGAAGAGTATGACTGGATCAAAGCTCACGGTCATGGCTTTCAGACTGATATTCAAATTTGGTTTTCATATATTGGGGAGAAAGAGGGTTCTTAAGTATAGAGAAAAGAGTACAGAGCATTCTCTGTTGTCGGCGCTGACGAACAGGAAGCCAGTTAAGCTTAGATCGGAAAGAAGATATGTGGTCATATTTACGAAGGCAGAAGATAAAGCGAATGCAATTATTAATGAGACGGAAGATCTGCATTTAGATCAGGATAACACACATCAGCATAATCAATAATAGGAAGAACAAGAGATTGTATTAAAGTAATTTTAGTTTTGATTGGAAGAAAATTTCTGTAGCGATTCAGGTATTGTAAGGAATAGGTGACTTTTCTGCTGATCTCAGTGACCTGATTTCTCCAGCTAAACGTAGAGTCCATCAGAAGACCACCCGAAGATTCTAACCCGGAACTTATCATATTATCTTATTATACCATGATAACGGCAAGGTACGAGAACCTCGTACCCCGCATGTGGTGTCTGATAACTATAATAAGAATGGTACTCTGAGAGTTACATTCAAGGCTTTTTGAGTACTCTCTTCCCGCATATGCCAAATACTACATCACAATAAGTGTTACCATTAACACTGATTGTTCTTTTCAGTCGTTTTAAGGACTTCGCAATTTAGTTAATAATTCTCGCATTTGGCGGAATTTTTTGACATTACCAAATTTTTGTTGGACGATATCTCAAAAACCTTAATGCCTACTGAATTGAAGTTTTTAGCACTCATAAAGTAACTAATTTAGATTTTTAAATTATATAAATTATAATATAATACACCCGAAAAAATAAAATAGTCATGAAAAAGCAACCATTCCGCGCACTAAATCACTTGTTTTTATTTGCACAAACTATTGTTTTATGTCCAAAGGCCAATGCAACCTCTGGCGTTTGTGTTTTTTGTTTTCGCCAGTAATTAAACCGAGGTCGCAATGACGTACCTATGTACCTTTTCCAATATCTTTGTCTTAAATAATATTAGAGGACCATGTGAGTAGTCAATGTCAGAAAAAAAAACGACGGGTTGCACTCCGGGAGTGCCGCCAGAAGTGAAAACTTGAATATTAACGTTGTGCATTTTTGATATTTTGAAATGGTTAGGGAATAATTTTGCACCAATTGCTTTAATTATCAGTATAAAAGTACTATCATTTATGTGGTAGATTACAATATTTATTTATTGCGCTATCGTACACAAACATGACAAAAAGTTCACAACGCCACTAAAGAAGTTTTTACTTCAAAAAGGTTTGGGCTTGTCCGGGATTTTAACCCGGGACCTCTCGCACCCTAAGCAAAAATCATACCCCTAGACCAACGAGCCGGCTGACAGCTTTGTCGAAATTATAGTCTAAATACTTCCTCTCTTACGCCGCGCCGGCTGTCATTCCGTCTTACGAATTTTCGATCAGGACACGTGTCCTGACGCGAGTTTAACATTTTTTACCCATTACAAAAAAAGTGCACAACACCGCTAAATAAGTTTTCACTTCAAAAACACGTCTGGAGACCGCAACCGAAACAAGATACATATTATTTACAAGAGTTATTTTTATTAGATTCTTTCATCTCTCATACATACATACATATTATTACGTCTTTATCCCTTACGGGGTAGACTGAGCCACATTTAGCATATTGGTGGCGTACAGGTGGAAAATGGAATCAAAATAGTGATGAGTTGCTAGCCGCATCGCCATTCCCTCGACCGGCTTCTACTGTCTGCGCAGGAAGAGACGCAGCTGGTACATTTTACGTTTTTTTTTTCTCCCAGACCAGCATGGAAGAGTTTCATCTATATCTATACTTCTATACTAATATTATAAAGAGGAAAGATTTGTACCTACCTATTTTTGTATGTTTGTAATGAATAGGCTCAAAAAGTACTGGGCCGATTTAAAAAATTCTTTCACCGTTGGAACGCGACACTATTCCCGAGTGACATAGGCTATGTGTGTACCACGGGCGAAGCCGGGGTGGACTGCTAGTAAAAATCCTTCATATTAAGTATATCAATACCTACATAACTTGCACCTCCGTCTAAAGTTTTCTTTATCTCGGCCTCACCAGTGGGTTGACTGGTAGATAAATCCTATGGCTTTAAGTCCGCCTATTACGTTTGTAATAAAGTTAAATAAATAAATAAATATCATTTATTATAGAAATGAGAAATTATACATATTTATGATAAACGGATAAAGGGTTGGTTGCTATTGTTTCGCGTCGTGACGTAGAACTGTGTAGTATGTGAAGCACACGGTGCTGCCATATTGCGATCGTGACGTTGACATAGTGTGGTTTTTAGTGGATTCAAGCCCCACATGCAAGCAAAGCGTAGGACACCCACCCACAAGGTGGTCAGACGACCTGACCAAGGTCGCTGGAAAGCGCTGGATGCAGGCCGCTCTAGATCTGTCATTTTGGAAAACCTTGGGAGAGGCATATGTCCAGCCGTGGACGCTATGCGGCTCAAATGATGATGATAGGTATATGTGTATTCTCTTATACACATAATACAAGCTGACTTTTTATACACCTGCAAAATTTTTGGAGCAAGTGCGGACGGCACTTGCTCCAAAAATTTTGCAGGTGTATAATGCAGGTGGTAATAATGATACTGAACTACTTTCTATAAAAAAAAAGTTATTAAAAATCGATAAACATTTTTCGTCCTCCCATATAAAATCCGATTGGCTAAGCGCTGATTTGCTAACTCCGCCGTTGCCGGTCCCAAGCCCGGATGAGAAAGGAGGAGGGTTGGAGGTGACTCACCCTGCCGTAAAACTTATATGCCGAATATCGGGCGGCAATAACCTGATCCAACCGGCTACCACAAGCCATAAGGGACTAAATCCCCTTTAAAAGCGTGGACTCGCCAACTCGCACTGGCCAGCGCGGTGTTTTAAGGCCAATTACCTCCCATATGGTAAAAACAAAAAAACCCAGGCCCCCAGTCCCCGGCAGCCCTGCTATTCCTGACTCCGGTAGCGGTCATGGTAACGGCGGGGCAGGGGGTGCGAAGAATCTCCGGCAGAGATCCGGCTACCACTCCTGTCGACGACTGGCCCTGGTAACACACAACATACGCACTTTGAGGACAGACGAGAAACTAGCTGAGGTGGAAGAGGAAATAAGTAGGTTACGGTGGGACATTGTAGGGTTGTCTGAAGTCCGAAGAGAGGGCGAGGGCACGACAACCCTGAAGTCTGGTAACCTACTCTATCACCGGGAAGGAGACCAAAAGAAGTCCCAGCATGGTGTCGGGTTTCTCGTCCACAGGTCCCTCATAAACAACGTCATAACCATCGAGAGTGTTACTAGTAGGGTAATATACCTGATACTCAGAGTATCCAAAAGATACTCGCTGAAGGTCATACAGGTATATATGCCAACTGAGGATCACTCCGATGAAGAGGTGGATGAGGTGTATGAGGACATCAGTAGGGTCATACATACTTCTGAAACCTATTTTACGGTTGTTATGGGGGATTTCAACGCAAAACTGGGCAAGCGAGGCGATGGAGAGTTTAGGCTGAGAAATTTCGGATATGGAGTGCGAAATAACAGGGGTCGTAGGCTGGCAGATTTTTTGGAGAAAGAGGAACTCTTTGCGATGAACTCTTTCTTCAAAAAGTCGCCGCAAAGAAAGTGGACCTGGCTGGGTCCAGGAAAGAAAAACCAGCCCCCTGTTAAGAATGAAATCGACTTTATCCTAACGACAAAGAGACGAATATTCAACGATGTCTCAGTGATCAATCGAATCAAAACCGGGAGCGATCACCGTATATTAAGAGGCATCGTGAATATTGGTCTCAAAGTCGAAAGGTCGCGGCTGATGAAGTCAACGCTCCGACCGTCGCGGGTCCAAATCGAAAACTCCGAGAACTTCCGGCTTGAACTATCAAATCGCTTTGAAGGCCTTCAGGATTGCGCTACATTGGACGAGTTAAACCAAGGGTTGGTAGAAGCTGTCCAAGCGGTGGGATCATAGGTGTTCAGGTCCCGCCCCAAACGAAAAGCTCAAAAAATCTCTGCTCAGACTCTAGACTTGATGGCAGAGCGACGATCCAGGCCGCTGCAGACCTCCGAAGATGCTGAATCATATCGGCAGCTCAACAGACGTATACAAAAGTCCTTGCGACACGATATCCGCTCCTTTAATACTGAATGTATTAAGGAGACGATCGAGCAGAACAAAGGCTCCAAAGTGTTCGCAAGAGCTATGTCAGTTGGGCAAAGTCGATTGATGAAGCTGAAGACGGAGGACGGTGGCGTGGTGTCGACAAAGGAAGGGGTTCTGGCAGAGATCGAGAGGTTTTATGGACAGCTGTATACCTCAGTCGCACAACCCAGTGGACAAATGGCTAAAGACCCAAGAGCCAAGCTGACCCGACACTATACGGAAGATATCCCGGACATCAGCCTATACGAGATTAGGATGGCCCTCAAACAGCTTAAGAACAACAAGGCGCCGGGGGAGGACGGAATCACAGCAGAGCTTCTGAAAGCGGGCGGAACGCCGGTACTGAAAGTCCTTCAGAGGCTCTTTAATTCCGTTCTGCTCGAGGGCGTAACGCCAGAAGCGTGGAACAGGGGCGTGGTAGTCTTGTTCTTCAAAAAGGGAGATAACACCCTACTGAAGAACTATAGGCCTATCACGCTTCTGAGTCATGTATATAAGTTGTTTTCGAGGGTCATCACGAATCGTCTCGCGAACAGGTTTGATGCCTTCCAGCCTCCCGAACAAGCCGGTTTCCGTAAAGGCTTTAGCACCATGGACCACATTCACACGCTGCGGCAGGTTATAGAGAAGACGAGGGAATATAACCGGCCGCTATGCTTGGGTTTTGTGGACTATGAAAAAGCCTTCGATTCGATCGAAACATGGGCCGTGCTTCAGTCTCTCCAGCGATGCCGTATTGACTATCGGTATATCGAAGTGTTGAAGTGTTTATACAGTAACGCCACTATGTCAGTCCGAGTACAGGAGCAGTGCACGAGGGCTATTCCACTGCAAAGAGGTGTGAGACAGGGAGACGTAATATCTCCGAAACTGTTCACCGCTGCACTGGAAGATGCCTTCAAGCTCCTGGAATGGAAAGGACTTGGCATCAACATCAATGGCGAGTATATCACTCACCTTCGATTCGCCGACGATATAGTTGTTATGGCAGAATCCATGGAGGACTTAAGTACTATGCTCGGAGACCTTAATAGAGTTTCCCAACAGGTGGGCCTTAAAATGAACATGGACAAAACGAAAGTAATGTCGAATGTCAATGTTGTGCCCATACCTGTTTCTGTTGGGAGCTCCACCCTCGAAGTTGTAGACCAGTATACCTACCTGGGTCAATCGATCCAGGCAGGAAGTTCCAGCTTCGAGGAAGAGGTCTTTCGACGAATCCGACTCGGCTGGGCAGCGTTCGGGAAGTTACGCAGTGTCTTCTCGTCCAAAATACCTCAGTGCCTTAAGACGAAAGTTTATAATCAATGTGTGTTACCAGTGATGACTTATGGCTCCCAAACGTGGTCCCTTACTATGGGTCTCATAAGAAGGCTCAAGGTAGCTCAACGCGCTATGGAGAGGGCTATGCTTGGTGTTTCTCTACGTGATCGAATCAGAAATGAGGAAATTCGTAGGAGAACAAAAGTCACGGACATAGCCCAGCGGATTAGCTCGTTGAAGTGGCAGTGGGCGGGACACATAGCGCGACGAACCGATGGCCGATGGGGCAAAAAGGTTCTCGAATGGCGACCACGTACTGGCAAGCGAAGCGTAGGACACCCACCCACAAGGTGGTCAGACGACCTGACCAAGGTCGCTGGAAAGCGCTGGATGCAGGCCGCTCTAGATCGGTCATTTTGGAAAACCTTGGGAGAGGCCTATGTCCAGCAGTGGACGTTATGCGGCTGAAATGATGATGATGATGATTTGTATGGGAGGACGAAAAATTGTTATCGATTTTTAATAACTTTTCTTATAGAAATTAGTTCAGTATCATGGACTGAACTTGCTCCAAAATTTTGGCAGGTGGATAAAAAGTCAGCCTGTATATATAAAAGAGAAAATCAATTCATCACGAAATCTCAAAAACTACTTAGCCAATGAAGATGAAATTTGGCAGGAACGTAGATTGTGAGTAGGAGACGTCCGCTAAGAAAGGATTTTTGGAAATTCCATCCCTAAGAGGGGTGAAATAGGGGTTGGCACTTTGTATAAAACCTTGTAATTTTAAAAGTGAGGCACTAAACATTTTTATGTACTTTAGGCATTAAGTAGAAATATAATGCATTTATTAGATTTTGACAATTGCATCCCTATAGGGGTGAAATAGGGGTTGCAAGTTTATATGAATCTTCGTTATTTTTTAACGTGGTGGTCGCTATGGATAGCATTGGGCCCCTGAAAAATTCATGTTTGGCCTTAATCGGATTTCACAATCTGCGCGGGAAGAGAGAGAAGTGGTACATTCTAAGTTTTTTATTTTCTCCCAGACCCGCATAGCCAGGCATACTTATCTATATTACTAAGAGCATATTATTATTGCACTTTGATTTAAATACGTTAGACGCAGGATACGGTAAAATAAATACAGTTGGTTTCAAACAAAAAACATATATTTAAATAAACCAGTAACATACAATACAGAATTTTACAAATTTTGAAAATTTGTTTTAAATAATTCTTTATTACAAAATAAGTACCTACAATATATTAATATTTCCGGGATCAATGATAAAGTTAGAATTTCCACAACTGCGCGTGAGTATAAATATTCTTTGTTATAGCGGCCATAGTAATACATAATCGGTTAAAATTTCAAGTATCTAGTTAATGTCATTATAAAGATCTAGTTAAAACCGCTGAAAAACCACGTTTTTTGTATGACGATGACGACCCCCTTTAATGTTTATCCTTTTTTATATTTTTAGTATTTTTTGTTAACGAAAATTTAGAACTCTTAGATGAGATGAGATGTCTCTAAAGAAGTAGGTTTTTAATGTCCTTCCTAGAATCATTCTTTTATGTATGGACCCTGACTATTAGATAACATTTCGTAAGTGTACGCATGTATTATACAGAGCTTTTAATGTATATATATCAAAGTCCTTGAAGATGGTGGCCAGTACCTCAGGTGGCAGTGTTAATAATGACATGGTTATCAGTTTGACCTTTGGACATCCAATTTACTGTACTAGAACATGTAAAAGTTAGATCACATAGATCAGGATTTTATAAAATACACAATGCCACTTTTTAAGCATAGTTAATGGTCGTCCAAAGAAATTAACGTTTTTAATTCATTTAAATGCTTCCTGGTACTGCAATAATGTCTCTTCAGTTAATTTCCACTAAGAATCTTTCTTATCAAAAGGAAAGTTAATAGCTATATTCTAAAGTAATGTTACTTTGACAATTTCAACAAGATCTATTAGATAATACAAAGTTAAAATTTGAGGTGTCCCCATCCATTGTAACTTTTGAAATATTACTAAAATAATTCTGAAAAAAATGTGGTATATACATTAAAGTATGTACTTTCAATTAAAACTATAGCGGTCTCGGTATCATAGATAGTTATTTTTTAATACGTCATAAATCGTAAACCGCTGCGACTCGGACTCGCCCATGAAGGGTTCTTCATGGGCGAGTCCGAGTCGCACTGGGCCGCTTTTTTTATTTTTTGTATTTTTTGTTAGTGACCTAAAGACGGAAATAAAGCGTAAATGAATAACTTTCTAAAAAATGGAGCCACTAATGCGGGGTTAATTAGACATTTAAAAAAAGTTTTGTGAACTATATCGTGTGACATATCAAACAAAAGAGCTTTTTTACTGTGATTTTAAATATATTGTTTAAATGTTAAGATCGATATTTTTGAAGTTATTTAAAAAAAAAAGTTCTCTCTCCACGAATATTTCACTGTTTTATTTATTATTTTTTTGTATTATATTTATATTTTTTTTTGTAGCCAAAACGGATAGATATTTAGATAATACATTTTTTGGTATAATTTTCATATAAAAAGATGATTGTATAAAATAGTAATATGTATTATAAAGACAAATTTAGGCAAATTTAGAGGTATGTTTGTGATTTTTTTCTATCGAGCATGCTTAAAATGCTCAATCGTGTTTTGGATATTGTGGGTGTCTGTAGAAAAGCCTTAAGATTTTTATGTAAAATTTTTGAGGAATAAACTGTAGTAGTTTAATTATAGTAATTTTTTAAAAACACTCACAGTTTTCTGGGCTCTGAACTGGCAGGGCCTTAATTATTAAATAAGATATGGTTTTTGCGAAGTATACGAATAAAATTACAATATTTTTTATCTATGCCGAAAACGCCCTGTGAATGGCGTCTTCTCCAATGACGTCACACGATAGTAAACGTGGTATTTTGACGGACTTTCTGTGTGACACACCTTTGTGTGACACATTTAATACGCGCAGAGTTTTTAGCGCAGTTGTGGACATTTTAACTTCAACATTGTTTTTTATAGACAATACAATAGATATCCAATTAATTAAAATATTGTGCTTGTAATAAATACTTTTTCAAAATTTATCAAATAACGTATTCCTTTTTACATAATCAGCATAATATGATAATATTTCAACGATTTCTCTCGTATATCAATAGAAATCAATCTTAAATTATAAAATTTAAAAAAAAAATATCCAGTGTCTAACAAAATACAACGTTGAAGGGACATACCCTTAACATATCTAACCACGGTATATACTAGATTATTGTAGTATAATGAAATTTAAATAACAGCCAAGGAATAACAAAAATATATACATTATAGTTAAGTGATCTAGTATAGCCCGTGGTTCGATTTATTACGGGTATGTCCCTTCCACGTTGTATGCTGAAACTATTTTAAGGGTGAATTCAGTCCATGATACTGAACAACTTTCCCCAATAAACATATAACGAAATTTTTGGTGTCCCATACAAGTTGACCAATCAGCTGATACGAGTTTTTATGTAAAGCAAAAAATTATTTTTCATATTTCGATATACATATGTATGTATATGTTCCTTGGGGAAAGTTGTACAGTACTGAATTCACCCTTTAAATACCTAGTTTCAATATATTTTGTTAGAAATTATATAATAAAATAACAAATAATTTGAAGTAGCTGCAATAGACTTACAATTAATTACAAAACACAAAAATAAAGTACCTAGATCAAATCACTGAAACAACATTCATTGTAAAGTGAATTGCACATTGTGCTTAAAATTACTTCGACACTGCATTTATCTTATATAGTAGCAACCTTTTAAACAATAAAACCAAAAAAAAGAAATGTCTGTGGCATTAAGCGAGATAACTGGTGGCAAACCCTTAGCACCGTACCTGAAATATGGATGAACATTTATATATATGTGTTTTTTTTATATATATGGACAAATCACACTGATTAAGCTAGCCCCAAAGTAAGTTTTTTAAACTTGTGTTATGGGATACTAACTCAACGATACTATATTTTATGATAAATACATATATAGATAAACACCCAAGACCCAGGACAATTTGAAAAAGGCCATTTTCCAACTTGCCCTGGCTGGGGATCGAACCCAGAATCTCCGGATTAGCGGTCTAGCATGTTAACCATTACGCCACGGAGGTCGTCATGTGTAAATCCGTAGATGTCAATGTGTGAGTTTGTTGCCGCTTCTTCTGCACTTGCCTAGGAAGTGGCATAAACTTAGCTGTAAGTAACGATTTGACATCAACATTTGTGCAAAACAAAACAAAATGACTTGTTGCGAACTGTTTATTCTAAAAAACTCTTTTTATTTATTATTGTATTTTTAAATTGTTTTGTGATACCTATTCCAAAAGACAACAACCATTTTGTATGGATGAATGGTGCCTTTTATTTTTAGCGCGGCGGTTAACCGTTTTTTGTATGCTTCTACAAAAAAATACAAGAAGCAATATTCATTAAGGAATGATATTTGTAAAGTCAGTCGGGACGGAGTTATATCGGCTCAAAGATAAAGAAAAAAATATTTTTAATTAATTGAATTATGGAATTACCATATATTTTCCTGAGCTATTGATGCTATGCTAGCTATTATATTAGATGATTATTGTAATGATACATGATTAAGTCACGATTACAAATATTCTTTTCCCATCTATAGTTATGTATACCTAGTATGAAGTTTTTTTTTCAAGTTTGAAGTCATATAAGTCGATTTGGACTGTTAATACACTGTTTTAATATATATTAGATTTTTCGTTTGCAATAACTTTTTCCGCTTTATTTTTTACAAGATTCTTCGACCGCGTTAAAAAAAAAAGATAGGCACCAATCATCACACTATACATAACTAGAGATAGGAAAAAATATTTTTAATCGTGACTTAATCATGTATCATTACAATATCATCTAATATAATAGCTAGTATAGCATCAATAGCTCAGGAAAATATATGGTAAGTCCATAATTCAATTAATTAAAAATATTTTTTTCTTCATCTTCGAGCCGATATAACTCCGTCCCGACTGAGTTTACAAATATCATTCCTTAATGAATATTGCTTCTTGTATTTTTTTGTAGAAGTATACAAAAATAGGTTGACCGCCGCGCTAAAAAAAGGCACCAATTTTTGGTAATGGCTTTTGTTTTTGTGTCTACGTATTGTCTAAAAAAATGTTAACGGAGTCACATAAATATTATAAAGTATTACTGATTTAGAAAATTATTTTTTTATTTCAACGGGTATACCTACATACAAGTTGGTCGGAAAATAAATACAAGTTGGAATGAATAGAAGCCGCTTTTATAACATACAAAAATAAGCTGTACAATATGAATAAAACAACTTACGCCAAAGCAGCCGGGCAGACGATCCTCCTTTTGCCCACGAGATCACTTTCTCAGCGCCCGGCCGGAACATGATGCCAGGGCCTTTCAGGCAGTTGTCGAACATCTTGTTGTTCTGCTTCAGGCGGCCCTCATAGTACACCTACAAACAATGACTCATACTTTAGAATAGACAGTGTCATCTTGAATAGTTTATTCGTTTCTTTATGCATGGAAGTAGTAATAAAGGAAACACCGCTGCATTGTAAAATAGCTGTGAAAGAGAAGCTAAGTAAAAATGTATTATCATTCCTTATCGTAATTAGGTACCGATATATTAGTTTATATGACATTACACGCACAATGTATGTGCGTGTAGTCTTTGCCTTCCTACACACATGGTTCTGAACTATATTAAAAAAGAAAATCTTTATTTACATTTTGATAGTCACTTGATATTTTTGAAGTGAAAACTTCTTAAGACGATACACGGAGTCCAGTGCTGCCCCCATTTGTAATAAATTATCTGAAAGGAAACGGATATATCATTAAAATTTTTGATCTAGTAAAACCTAGATAAACCTTCAAACTATTTTATGAACCACTGTTTACAGTTCAAAGTGAGAACGTTAAGCTTTAGTTTGCATTTTTTCGAAAAACGGTGTTTATTTTTGATATACTCGTAGTTCGGAACGCGCTTAGACGAAGAAAATGTAAAATTTTAAACCTTAGCTTTCTTGGATTCTGACACTTCTTTGCTGTTGTCAAGTTCCCTCATAATCTTGGCAGGTACAAGTGCAGGTACATCTTCCTCGTCGTCGTCTTCGTCTTCGTCTTCCTCGTCAGACACCTCCTCTTCGAACTTAGGGTCCTGGTATCCCGTTATGTGCACAATGCATTTAGGTACCTGAAAGAAAACATAATTCGAAATTGCATTAGATTGGTTAAATCAACTAAAATTGTTTACAAAATTATGTCCGTAATGATATGCATGATGACTGAAAAAATATTTTTGGCCCATCATCGGTTAGATTATAAAAAAATATTGTACACATATTTTTTCTTTTCTCTGAGAAACAATAAACGACGAAGATACAGCGCATTTAAATTTCGCATGACGTCACGCCTTCGTACGATTTTACACATCGGTGACGTCACAAGCACACACTCTGGAACTTAACTACCTACTCTGTATCTTCGTGAATTTTTACTTTTTTGATAAACTGAAAAATATGGGTACCTAAGTACCTACATTATTTTTGGATAATCAAAAGAACTAACGGACTAATTAGAATAATACTTTTCTGACCCAGTCATCATCCCCATCTCCGATTTTTGAAAAGAGCATAGGTACCACGGTACCGGTTTGGTATGTGTGATGGTCTAAGTGAAATCAAAATTTATTTTATGTAGGTATTTAGTTTAAGAACACTTATATTTATTATTTTATTTAAATTTAAATGTTAGCTTTATATAACAGCGTTTCTTTCACGCCTAACGTCGGAAAGAAAAAATATATGTATCTAAGTATCCTAAGAAGACATTTTCTAGTGATTTGATAAAGTTCAAGGCAATGAAGGTTAAAACAGTAATTAGAAGCACCTGGACAAAATTCAGAGACAAGTAAATATGACCAGATATTCGGCGACAAAGTGGAAATAATATTGGTAGAACGTAGTTTTGATATTGTATAATAAAACTGTAGATTTTTACAGCATAGAGCATAGATCTAAATATTAGTCTAGTTATTACAATTGGTGGTGATTACTTAATACGTACCTATAGGTACCTATTTAGTTGAATTTTACCAGCTTCAAAACTTGCCCCAAACATCTTGAGTGCGGTATTAAGTCACTGGAGAGTTTTGGCTTATTAAAAGGTGTCTCAGTGCACTAAATTCAATGCTAATTTGAAATCTATTCACATGAAGATAAAGAGATCGCGGTAAAATTAACCCAGCCGCCAGCTCCGCTCGACTCGAAAGAAAGAAAAGAAGCACAAACTGCACAAATTTTATATACTCGTAGTAGAAAAGAAGGTAGGTAGCAGTTTTGGTAGCAGTAGGCAAAGAAATTGTATACAATCTAGAATGCTTACGAAGTGGCAAAGCCGTTCCCAAAAAATATACTTACCTTTTAGTTATCGCTCGTTCCTTCTACTTTATTGCACTGACAGTTTGCGGGAAAGGGACGCCTATAATTTTAGGTACATCTTTTGGGAACGTTAGGTATTTAAACTTATGCAATATGAAAATATGAGCTTTATGTGCGTGGCATTAAGTTTAATTTTCAATGTTGTTTTTTTTGAGATTATTACTCGTAGTTATTCTAGATTGTATTATAAATTCTATGGCAGTACCTACCCCAACCAGAGATGTTGAAGGTATAGGTACATCCTTTCTTGCTCTAAACCTACTTACCCACATTCAAAATGCATATTTTTTTGAGAATAATTTTACGGCTCTGGATACAAGTCGTTTAGAGTCTCTTTAGTTTTGTTGCATAATTACATATATCTCAATGTTTAGTCCTAACAAGTTTCAAGTTTTTAGCCTTTGTGCTATGCAACAGAGGAACCACCAAAGAAGCTAAAAGAGGGCGTCCTAGTACCAGTGTACTAGAAGAAGAATTACAATCAAAAAAAAGAAAAGTCCAGCTCCACCACCTCCAAAAGACATAAGAAAAGATGGTGCTGAACATTGGCCAAAAGTAGGTGGGTCACTCCGGTGCAAATTTCCCAAATGTAAAGGCTATTCCACAATTTCGTGTAGTAAATGTGGCGTCAATTTGTGCTTAAATAAAAATAATAATTGTTTTTTAAATAATCGAAATTTTTTATTAATTATAATTAAACTAAATATAACAATAATAAATTAAATCTAAAACTAATATTACAAACAACAAACAAAGAAAACAAAACAGAAGAAGGAATAATAATAAAAATATTAAATATTATTATAATATTATATTAAATATCTATATGATAATTTTTTAAATTATCATAAATAATAAAGAAGATTGAGTAAACAATATTTTTTATTTATTTAGTACTGAACTAAATATGTGACAATGCATGATGATGTAAATTTCCATCATATTGTTTTTTACATAATACATATTTTTATTTACATTAGGATTTTTTTAAATATTTTTCATTAATCTAGAGCATTAATTACATCACCCTGATTTATTTTAAAAATTAGAAAAAAACATGCAAAGAAGGGTTAAGAGGCACATTAGCTAGCTAAATGCTCGCACACATTGAAACCTTTTTTACTGTATGTAATTTTTTTTTTGTGTATGTTTGTTACGCGATATCTTCGCCAATTGTGAACCGATTTTGATGATTCTTTTTTTACTTGAAAGCCTTTACTACCAAGTTGGTCCCATTTTAATTTGGTGAAGATATGATGAAGAACTTTGGAGAAATGGATGAAACTCCTTAAAAAATTGAAGTCGGTTGTTTTTTTTGTTAAAAATTTAATTATTTAGTCATATTTTTTAATGAGAAATTATTAATTGTACATCAAATAAAAAATCAACCAATCAATTTAATCTCATCATTAATATTTACTTTTTTACAGCAAATAAATCAACAATCTCATCATAAATACTGACTGCACATCAAATTTACTAGGTTAGCCCAAACCTATAGGTTAGGTTATGTTAGAACTTTTAGATTTGCGTATTTTGATAACAGTTATTCGTTCAGTAAAACAGTTCTCTAAATTTGATTTATTTAGTGTGCATAATTAGTGTGCAATTCAGTATTTTTTGTGAAACAATAAAATATTTTGTTCCAAAAAAGGGAATATAATACAGATATCGATTTAAATACATGCCTTTATATAACGTCTAACAAAATGTGCTGAAACTATTTTAAGGGTGAATTCAGTCCATGATACTGAACAACTTTCCCTAAGGAACATATATCAAAATATGAAAAATATTTTTTGCTCTCCATGCAAACTCGGATCAGCTGATCGCTCAACTTGTACTTATGGGGTGTCAAAAATATATGTTCCTGGAGGAAAGTTGTTCAGTATTATGGACTGAACTCACCCTTATAATAGTTTCAGTATATTTTTTAGACCCTGTATCTATGAGTAAGTTCGCCAACTTTGCCGGGAGGATGAGCAGCTGACACAGATTACGTTTCTCTTCGACAGTAAGACAGAAGCAGTGAATAATTGCTGGGCATGACATCGATCGCAGTATCGATGCCGGCAGGTGACCGGCGAGTCTGTTCGGTTTTGGCGAATCAGGGGCGCGGCGGCAGGTGGCGCCGCGCAGGTGACGCCGCGATCTCAGCCGATATCGATACCCAGGGTGATCTTATAGACTTCCCCTCATATTCATAAAAAATCTGGACCTAAATCAATCATATACTAAGTACTACCTGATGCCCATGGCTTCGCCCGCGTGGTTATTTAAAAAAAAAATGATGGAGTTTCAATCGTACTTTCATCCTCCTTTTATTTGCAAAATAGTGATGATGAACCATGAGCTCATATGTAATTTTTTACATTGCTAACTTTGATTTTGACCAAGTTTCATACAAAATTTGAACCCCTTAGGTAATGGGATGAATTTTCAATGAATTTTCAAAAATCCCTTCTTAGTGCACATTTATGTCATTTATGGAACACTTGTGCAAAATTTCATGCTTCTAGACCCGCAGCGGCTTGAGATGTGCGTAGATTGACCAGTATATGTCAGCAAGTCAGTTTCTTCTTTTATATATTTATATAATAATACTAGCTGATGCCCACGGCGTTGACAGAATTGGTAAACTTTTTAAAAATGACAGGGTTTCGTACAATCTTTCATCCTCTATTTTACCCTTATAAGGAACACTTTTTAAATAAAAAAAGTGGTACTTAAGTACAATAAACTTTGTTTTGAACAAAGTCCACTGCTCAATATGGCCGATCTAGAGCGGCCTGCGTCCAGCGCTTTCCAGCGACCTTGGTCAGATCGTCTGACCACCTTTAACTTTACTATCTATATACAAAGTGGAAGGGACATACCCGTAATAAATCGAACCACGGGGTATACTAGACCACTAAAGTATAATAAAATCAAAATAACATTCGAAAAACCAAAAAGAAATTGACATTCCCATACAAATTGCCCGAGCGGCTGCTCACTTTTATATGGAAATGCAAAAATTTTTTTTTATACTATAATGATTTAGTATAGACCGTGGTTCAATTTATTACGGGTATGTCCCTTCCACTTTGTATATATTAAGATCCCTGCAATCACCCTGTAATTGCGCATGCGCAGCGTGCGCTACTTTGGGTGAGGTGGGTTCACAGTCCGCAATACTGTGCGTGTTTTTAAAACAATTACTGTAATTAAACTACTACAGTTTATTTATCAAAACATACTTTTCTTAATGCATTTTTGGCTCGAAAGAAAAAATCGCGAACATACTTCTAAATATGCCAATAACCTTTAAAAAAGATATTACTACTTTATACAATAACTTGTTTTTATATGAAAATTATACCAAAAAAAGTAAAATATTCGTCGAGAGCGAACAAAGGACCGGTCCCGAGCTCGACGATATTTCGCTTTTTTTTGTATAATATTTTAAAAAAATGTGTAGCTATATTAACTAGTAATTGAGATTATACATTTTTTGGTATAATTTTCATATAAAAAAGGAATTGTATAAAGTAGTAATATCTTTTCTAAAGTTGAATTTTAGCTGAATTTGCCAAAATTCACCTTTAAAAAAGAATGTTTGTAATTTTTTTCTATCGAGCCAAAAATGCTTAACGTGTTTTGGATATTGTGGGTGTCTGTAGAAACGCCTTAAGATTTCTATGTAATTTTTTTGAGAAATAAACTGTACTTAGTAGTTTATTTACAGTGATTTTTCAAAAACACTCACAGTATTGCGGGCTGTGAACCCACCGCGCCTTAAAAGATTACCGACTTACGACTGATCGGACAGATGCACGCGGCATGCGGCAGACGCACGCGGCTGCTGTTTCATAAATTGTAAAGCGACGAGATGCGACGCTTCGTACCTTAGATTAACAAGGCTATATCAACAATCTCTCTGTCTCATGGAGTACAAGGCTGATGTGGATAATCCAAGCTTTGCTCCCGCTTCCACGCACGTAAATTTACTCTAGTCGAAGCGAGACAGCGAGACCATGCGGGGTAAAAAGATCATGGTAGGTCAATGAGGCTGGTTTTGAGGATTTTTTCGTTTTACAAAGAATATTTAAGAGTTATTTAAAAAGTAAGACATGTTATGACTGCCTTATGTTTAATACAATTAAGATCGCTCTAAGAACTTTAGGGTAGTACGGGCTCTTAATATCTCTTTAATCATTCATCAGCCTTTAATCGCGTATAAAAGCAATAATTTGTTGCAAAAACATGTCAATCTACGTAATGTAACGTTAATGCTTCAAAACACAGAGATAGCCCCGTATGCTATTCTAAAGCTTTTCCAGACTTTGAGGTCAGTAAATATCATATAGAGGTACTTAAAGCAGTATCATCGTCAAGAGAGTGCGCCAATCTCCAGCCTCCAGCTAAATCTCATATTTGTGTTTTTTGGTACCAATATAAAATGATTTATCTATCTATTTCTAATTTCAAGCAAAATCTTCACACACATCACACACATCTTTCAAAATTAGACAAGGATTTCTTGTTTTTTTTTATAAAAAAGTCTATATTCAGACCTATATGATAATGTCTATCCCGTCAGGGATAAAGACGTGATAGTGTATTATGATGATGGTTATGCTCACTGTGCGGTTTCCGGGTTAGAATAGGACCACTCCATCTCTTCCTGTGGATGTCGTAAGAGACGAGTAAAGGACAAAGCACAAATATCTGGTGTTACATCTGCATACCCAATGAGGGTTGACGGCAGGCGGCCGGTTGTAAAACTATAGCCAAATCGTTTAAACTGTTCCGGTTATTTCTTCTTTACTTCGCAAGGTCCTTGGCAGCCTTGGGTGACCATTTGACATGCATATTATATTTGGAAAGGAAAAGCGGGAAAGCGCACCTCGGGCTCCGAAGCAGCACAGCTGAGGATGCAACCAGGAGTGCGCTAGGATGAAGAAGAAGTATATTTATGATGATATTTTTAAGACTTGACAGCATCCTATTTGTATACCTTTCTGCTAAAAACTATAATAAAGGTTTTAACTATCCATACTGAATTTGGTTAGTAGATATAGATACGAGTACCAAACTTTTGTATTAATTAGCTTTAATTACTAGAGTTCATCAAAAATATAGTATCGTGAAGTTAGTATCTCATAGACGGAAAAAGAGGAGTAGGAAAACCCAGAAGAATTTTTGATCAAATAAAAGAAAAAAATATGTTAAAACATGGAGCTTGAGAAATTAACGGAGGAAAGAAAGACATGGAAAGCACTCCACCGACCAGAGCGCGGCTTTAACACAAGAAGTAAGAAGTTAGTTTAGGTACCATAACAATGCTCAATCTGTATAACCTGTCCTGTTATATACATCGTGTTAATGAAAGAACGCAAAACCTCTCAGATGGTACCTCAGCCCATGTAACTGAACAACTTTTGTTCAACAACTTTCACGAAACTAAAAAAAAAATTAAATTTTCATACGAACTGATCAGGTGATCGAGTCAATTTGTATGAAGATCCGAATTTGGTTTTTGGATGTCGTGAAAGTTGTTGAACAAAAGTTGTTCAGTTACATGGGCTGAGGTACTATCTAAGAGGTTTTGCGATGTATAGGTATGTTACTGTTAATGTGCGTAAATCAGTTAGAGTGTAGTTTAACTTTTTGATCTGCAGATTATCTGGTGGAGTCCGTTAAAGTGAAAAAAAATGTTTTATAATATACAACGTGGAAGGGACATACTCGTAATAAATCAAACCACAGTCTATTATAGACCATTATAGTATAATAAAATTAAAATAACAGCCAAAAAATACTAATGTTCCGCATTTCCATACAAAAGTGTGCGGCCGTCCGGGCGAAAAGTATGGGAATGTCGATTTTTTTAATGGTTTTTTTACTGTTATTTTAATTTAATTATACGATGTTCGTAATGTAATGTGGTTTGATTTATTACGGGTATGTCCCTTCCACTTTGTATGTAGAGGCCCTTTTTAGATGTTGATGTAATGTGGCGCTCCCGCCAAAACACTCTCTTGGATATACCAATTGAAGACCTTGAACATTTTTCGTCAGGAGAAGCATCTACCTATTGCAAAGAAATGAAACTATTTAATGGGTTATAGAGTGGGGTAGGTGGGATTGATATTGGGCTATTGCAATTGGGACTCCGAATAATCATTATTACTGACTATTTTTGTGGCTATTTATTTATTATTATAATAATAATATTTGCATAGTTAAAGAGAAGAGCAAAGCAAGGTCGGTCTCGGACGTTCTAATAGCCAGGTTATAGACGTCTTTAAAATAGAAGATTCCAAAATTAGCCATAATTGGCAATGCGGTTATGAAGTTAGTGATGCGATGAGTGTATGAGCGAGCAAAAGTCTGTCAGGGTCAAAATAATATGAAGTTCAGACTCCAAAAAAAAACAACGTTTTGCTGGTTTATGGAATCTTATTGCTGTAAAAATTAACGCAGTAGAAAAAATATGGCTAGGCTAAAAATGCAGCTAGTTATAGAGAAGACAAAGCAAGGTCGGTCTCCGTGGACGTTCTAATAGCCAGGTTATAGACGTCTTTATAATAGAAGATTCTAAAATTAGCCATAAGCGGAGGGCAATGCGTTTATGAAGTCAGTAATGCGATGAGTGTATGAGCAAGCAAAAGTCTGTCAGGGTCAAAATAATATGAAGTTCAGACTCCAAAAAAATTGGTTGCCTGTAAAGTCGGTATACGGGCGAAAGTTTTACGTGACAACGACTTTGAGTGGTAAAATAATAATGAGAGCGAGTGAGAGGCACGCGTGCCTCTCACTCGCTCTCATTGTGAGCGCATAACGTGAGCGGAGCGTAACGCAGTTTCTTGAAGTGTCACCCGGCTAACCAATTTATAAAACGTTGTCACGTCAAAAATACTAGCCTGGCTACTCAACTTCTCAAGTTAGAAAACAACCCCCGTGTCAGAAGTACAAACAAAAGGTACAACTGGTAGTACAAATGATACAAGGTTGTATCATTTGTACCACTACAAAAAACACCAGCAAATAACTTGGGTTTACTTGTATAGTGGCACTTCGGGAGTGCCGACAGAAGTGAACTTGTACAAGGCGGTGACGGTAACAGTGTCGCAAGTTTAATGGTTTTTTCCCATCTTAAAACATGCCCAACGCGTCTAAAGATGTTTTCACTTCAAAAAACTTTTTGTTCGCCTCCGCACGCGTTCATATTGTCTGGCTAGTCATTTTATACGCGACCGTAACTTGCAGCTGCCCTTAATAATACATTTGGGGCCCGAAAGGATCCGAGGAGCAGGCGAGGGCGGCGCAGGTATCAACTAATCTTATTGCCATCAAATTATACTCACATCTGTCGGTCTTTAAACTCGATGGTCGGCGTAAAACCAAATGGAAGGGAAAATTTGACTGAATTTTGCGGCAGTAATTTCGTATGTCGAATTGCATTGTGGTGCGGCGCACCTGTAAAGTTAAGCACCTTTTAAATTGTTTGCTCGCTAATGGACATTTATGTGTCTGAATACATCAATCAATGCGTATTATAAATTGCCATTTTCACACCAAAAAGGAAAGTCTAAGTTAGGTCGGTAGTCATATTATGAATATAGGTTATACAAGATTAAATTGAAACGGTTAATCACGTAACAATTGACGAATGACGAATGATCATCTCCGGGCCACTTAAACCACAGAATAAATATTAGTACAAGTACTGTATGCGCATATTACCTGTGATCTGTATGTGACGTCATCTGACAAATAACCACCGCCGTAACAGAAATTAGCGTTTTTGGCGCAGTAGTGGAAATTTAAAATTCAACATAGTATCCATGGAATACAGAATTACGTAAAAATATAATATCCCTGTTTCCGATAGGCCAAAGAACTTGATCGCGTTCTCTGTACCGTGTGATCTTGGCTCTATTTATAAATGTTAGTTAACATGATTCTTATCCGAATTTGTCCACTAATTTATTAACTTAATAATTACGTTCTTCGAAATGAAGAACTGATTAACGTTTTTTACCTTTAGAGGAGGTAAGTAAAACTTGAGAAAGCCCTTTGTGGTGTTCTTCTGGAATCATGATAGGTTCGGGGGAGCGCAAGGACAATGGAAAGAATATAGTTATAATATTAGCAATGATAATACCAGTTAGGTACATACAGGGTGTTAGAGAAATGCGAAATGATCCATGAAAAATCAGTCGGTAATATGGAATTCTTACATGGGGGAGAAATTCGGAAATAAGAAATGATCTGCCATAAAACTAAACAATATAATAACTGAGGTAATACGAATTATGAAAAATTTGCTATTATAAAAAAAATAATGTTTAAAATATTCTTTAGGTATTATTCAGTATCGGATTCGAGTAAAGCGCTTCAAGGATTGTTATTTTGCCTTTCTGGAGTAACTTATTATAAGAACATATAAATACCTATGCCGTGTGGCTCCCGGAAAAGTAGAATAGGACCACTCCAAGTCTTCCCGTGGATGTCGTAGAAGGTGACTTAGGAAACACAAGCTATACAAAGCTTAATCAATGAGACCTCTCCAACCCGACTGGCCAGCGTGGCGAGTGTAGGCCAAATCCTCTGGCTGCTCTGGCTAAATATGGCTCTGGTAGTACAGAGAGGGTCCTGCTCCTGGAGTGGAGACTAAAAAAGACCTGATGATGATGATCACATATACCTATAAATATATCTATTATCAGAGCGTGCCTGCTAGTCACTATTAATTTGCTATTAATAAAATAATTAACAAAACCTACGTAAAGTAGGTAACCTACAATTGTATTTACTTTTATTGGAAACTGATTTACAACGGTATATTTTTGGATTACTCATAAAAAAATATTATTAGTAAGAACAGTTGAAATTAATACTTAAATACTCACAAGGACGTAATGGATGAGCAATCCTAAGTAATTTATTATTAATTGAAATGCCAAAACAAACAACTGTTAATTTTTGATCGATCACACTATCAGTATGAAAACGCGCGGCAAAACGCTTTTATTTGCCTTGCAATGGTTAAATGGATAACTTGGGCGTTTGTGGAAGGCATGTGGTGAAACCGGTCTCACATTTTGTTATCTTTTTATGTATAAATTGCAGATTATTAGCTGCAGCGGTGCACCTGGTCGGCCATCTGCCGAAGGATTGGAGATGCTGCGTGCATAATCTAGGTACTTGTAACCTGTTTTATTCGCAAGTACTTATTTTGTTAGCTTCAAGGCAGCGCGTGCTTGTAAGTACTAAGGCGTTAAATGAAAGTGGTGATGCCTCAGAACAAGGATTGTACGTTATTACAAGTCTTTCTAATTCGTGGATGTTTGTTTTGTTTTCATGTGTGTAAAAGTTCAACATTGGTGTCAGATTTTTTTGGGCTTACATTACTTTACATACATTGCGGAATCGAGGCAAAATTTTAAGAAATTCAAAGAGGATAATGACTTCTTTAATCATGAAGAATACAGTACAAATTAGCATGAAGAAAGTTCTTTTTGTTAACACAATTTTATACATTATCACATTGATATAGGGTTCAAAATGCTTTGTTGAGTTTTAAAAATTCGCATCCTCTCCACTATATCTTGACGATTGCCTAACAATGATGACAGCCGCACGTGCCTACCGTATCGCAGAGGAGCCCGATAATTTGTTTTACAATCAAAGTGCGTACCACGGTACCGCGCCCTGTGTCGCATAACTTGCGAATATGCTATACAGGTGATTTTTACCCCCTTTTCAGTCTTGCTTGGAGCTATATTGAAGTCTTGGAATCAGAATCCATAAAAGAACATAAAACAGCTTTTATATACAGGCATGTTATTTTCTTTCTTGAATTATAGGTAAAAATACTCCCGATATAAGTAGTAAAACAGTTAAATAAAAAGGTCATAAAAACATTCATAAGAAAGATCAGGAGCTCTATAAGATATACATACATTCTTAAATACATAGTATAAAATATGTATTGAAGAAATATTAAGAAAATATGAATGCATAGATATTTTAAACTAGCCGGAATAACGGGCGGGCTGCTAGTATTTAGGTACAGATAGGTATACATTATTTCTTCCATTCTGAAGATATATGCTACCGAAATAGTGTCCTCAAAACATACGAGATATCCCTTTGATTCAATAAAAAAAAAAACACAAATATACCTCTAAGAAAATAATTAACTGTAAGAAAATGTACGTCTCGCTCTCCTTTACTGTAACGAAAAAATATGTCTAAAACAAACGATTCTAATGTGTGCATTTCCAGCTCATGTAGGCGATGCGGGTAAGAAGTCTATCCCTATTTTGATTAAATTGATTAGATTCCCCCATCGTCACGTCACAAACGTGGCCTTTGAGTTTTGCGAGTATGCCGTAGGTTCTGTTTGTTCAAAAGACGTGAGAAGTAGTAAATATGTATAGGGTCTAACAAAATAAAATCATATTTTGCTATAAGTGCCTTGGGAAAAGTTGTTCAGTATTATGATACTGAACAACTGAATTCAGTCTTAAAATAGTTTCAGTATATTTATACTGATAATTTCAGTATATTTGTACTTATAGCCAAATATGTTTTTTTCTTCTTTCCCTAGAATTCGGATCAGCTGATCGGTCAACTTGTATGGGAGTCCGAAATTTCTTTTTGGTTTTTCTCTTTTTGTTCCTTGGGGATAGTGACATTATATATTATACATTTTAATACTTTACAGATAGGTAGGTTATTATATTCGCTTCATACATAAATAATCAATAACCAATTCCACATGTCAAACCTGTTTTCGATGTTCGGAAAGTATCAATTTGTATCTAAATTGCCTAAATGAAATGACCCAGTCGGGAAGTTTGCAAGTTGTAAACAATCAACAGGTAAAGTTACTTAGGCTTGTCATTTTGTCTCGTCTTTCTAAACTCAATAAAAAATGGCAATCAATGGAGAAGTAAGAGGCCTTTGCTCATTACTGCTCTCCCGAATACACATAATCTTCAAACTACAATCTCTGAAAAAAAGCTGTTCTGATGATGAGGCTATTTGAACTTAGTGAGCAAACGGCAGCGCCTTATCGAGTTTGACCTTGTACTCTTGTAAGTGCAATTGTTTTTTTCACGTACTCTGGGTAAGTATCTAATAATGTCTTGAGTAGGTAAAAAGGTATGGTAAGTACAGGTAAATTCACACGTTTTTTTCCCTAACGGTGTAGATAGGGCCTGCGATCTAGCCCTAAGACCTAAGGCCGTAAGACCCAATGGCCGCCTTAAATTAGATGGTGGGCGTGAAGATGGAAAAAGAGAATAAAAATAATGATAGCTAGCCACATCGCAGATCTAGCGCATTCTATCGATCGGCTTTTAGGGTCAACTCACACTGGCGCAGAGTCAAAGCGTCGCGTTGCGTCATGTTTTTCACCTAAAGTATCTTCATCTCTATTATCCCAATATTAAGGTATAAATTTGTGTTATGGGTGGTTCTATAAAAGTTGGGTAACTTTCTGAAAAATTTTGCCATAGCTGTTATTAGATACTAGTTCGAAAACTTTTAGTAAAGTGCATTACTTATGATGGTTTACTTTTTATATCCAAAGAGGCCAGTCACTTTATTTGGTATTTTAAGAGAAAATTAAGTTTTTTTGGAATATGTGTTCTAGGGACTGACGGGCTGTGATAGGGACTGACACCTTACATTGTTAGTACAATAAAATCACATGTGTATCTTATATAATCAGCATTTATTTAGTAATTCTTACTATAATCTTATTAATTGACATATTTATTGCAAAATCAAATTCCATTTATAGACAAAGCACCTTTAAAAGGTTTCTGCTTATCTTCATCTTCCTTGATCATTTTATTCACTCTTTCTATATCGACATCTTCAATTATAGAAATATTTATTCCCGGACATTTTTCACGCAGTACACCAACAAAGTCATGTAAGTTTGTTATGTCACCATGTTGTGCTATGAGTTGGTCTGCACTACGTTTACATGTCGCTCCAACTCCATCTGGAGCTCCTTAGAAAGAGAATCTTGAATCCTAGTGTTGTATTGGTGCAAAATGTTCAGTTCATGTTGAAATAGTTTAGGTAGATCACTCTCTTCAAGTTGTGCAATGAAATCATAAGGTTTCAGTTTTTGTGTCTCCTTTTTATACTTTGTAATATATCGCTCCTTTTTAGTTTTTATATCCAGGATAAATTCTTTACTGGTCCTCCATTGCTTGACTAGAATTTCAGCACTGTTGTCGAATTCGTTATAGGGTAAAATTCTCATTGAACAACCATCACAAGTTCTTGATAGGCATTTCTCAGAGTATCGATCACAGCAAACCGATTGAAGAGCACTCTGATTGGTTGCAAAATTTAAAATGTTTGCGTTTTTTAATGCAACCAGTTTCAGGTTAACGTTTTCATGGGTGATACAAGCACAAGTGTCACGATCGGTGAGTTTAGGCTCGACGACCCAAAATGGACGTAACCGGCAGAACAAAGAATACCCAATTGTCATTGAACCAGTAGACAGGTATTTTTTGTGTAGATTTTTCAAAGAATCCAGCAAGAACCGCTTTTGTTTTTTAATATTATTGCGGGTTATACACTCTTTCTTCCCATCTGCACACCGGCTATTGCTATCATCTTTATAAAACTTGTGAATAATCGCTATCATTCTGTTCTTGTTGTCTTTCTTTGTCGACTTTGTACGATTAAATCCCATATTTTTATAAGTCACAGCTTTGCCTCCTGACCTCCATATTTTATATTTATTTACTATAGAACCAGACAAAGCCGTTTTCAGACTATTCTTCTCTTGATATGTCCTTGTTTCCTTTTTTTTTCTACAATTTACGTCTGAATGATTTCACCAAATAGTGCTTTTTTTTACTAATTCTGCCTTCTTATTAGGATCATTTGCCATTTCTTCAATTTTGCTTCTGGGTGTGAGTGCCTTCTTTGATTTCTTAATAGTGCGTTTTAGTCTTTTGTACTTCTGTCTTTGGTTAGCTAGTTTTTTCTTTAGTTCAGCAATAACATTGTTCTTCTTCTGTAGTTGTTTATTTCTTATCTTCCGTAGTAAAATACTTCTCCTTTTACCTTCAGCTTGTCTTTGATCAGCAATGCACGCAACATTTATACCATCTGGTTGTCGCTCGAGACTTATTCCTTCTGGTACCTGAGCATCGTTTTCTCCGTCAGATGATGGTGGCGTATTTCCATCCATGTATTGATCAGCTTGTTCACCTATTTTTTTATTTTGCCTATAAGCTGCTGAGTAAGTGATCCAGTTTTTTTCACTTTTCTATGCTCGCGAGGAGTCATATCCTTTACGCATTTTCTCTGTCCTTTTTCCTTTTTTCTAAGGTATTTTAATCTTTCTTTCTCTTTATACTCTGCTAATAAAACTGGATCACTTTTTATTTTCTCTAGACGTTTTTTTGCCTGTTCTGATTTTTTTTTTTGCTTTTTCTTCATTAGACAACGGTATTTTCTTTCGAGGCGCCATATTCTACAACAAACAGAATTGTTTTCAATTGGCGAATCTATTTAAACTATTATGAACGCCAGGCCCTAGCCATGGCATCAGTCCCTGGTCACATTTATGACCGGGGCCTGATGGCCTAGGGACTGACGAATCAGAACTAAATCACTCTTAGTCTACTCTTAAAAAGAAATACCGAAACTTGTAGATAGCTATAACATCAGAACAAACAAATCGCATATACACGCAAACAAAAGAGAATAGTAACTAATTAGGTTTTTATAAAACAACTTACCTAGGGGCTGGCAGAGTGACTGGCACAGCACGTGTTTCCTCAGCGTCGACGCCGACCGCACTGATGTCAAGATGGCCGACGCGGAACAGCCCACGTGTATGGCTAACTTCACGTCGTTACTTCAAAACGCAACAGTTTTAAAACGCTGGTTTTGTTCGGTTGCCGCATATTTTTGAAATTACTGAGTGGCTAGGGCCTGACTTTAACTATCGATGACACTACTTTTCTTATATAAAAAAATATGAAAATAATTAATATTGTTCACTAAATCGTTTCGGTGATTAAGACAATGTAATTTTTATTGTGTTTAAGTCAAATAAAGTTCAAATATCATCTAGACACACTAAAACCAGACGAATGAAAGCAGTATTTTGGAAATGTGACATGGTTAGGGACTGAGTTGAGTTGTTTATTTCTTATCTTCCGTAGTAAAATACTTCTCCTTTTACCTTCAGCTTGTCTTTTATCAGCAATGCACGCAACATTTATACCATCTGGTTGTCGCTCGAGACTTATTCCTTCTGGTACCTGAGCATCGTTTTCTCCGTCAGATGATGGTGGCGTATTTCCATCCATGTATTGATCAGCTTGTTCACCTATTTTTTTATTTTGCCTATAAGCTGCTGAGTAAGTGATCCAGTTTTTTTCGCTTTTCTATGCTCGCGAGAGAGAACTACATTTTTTTGTGTTAAAAAAGTATATGAGTAAGGCTAAATTGAGTGACATAATAAAAAGTCGGTTGTTTCATGTGCCAGATATTTTTAATATTGGGTGATTAATATAAATTTATATAAAAATCCACTGAAACACAAAGTTACCCAACTTTTATAGAACCACCCTTATGCAAATAAGAAATCGCGCTTGCGTCTACTTTTGGCTGGAGTCGAAAGGTTTAATTTTTACCTTTATAATGGGATAATAGAGATGAATGAATATACTGAGACTGCAGCCTTAGGCGAAAAACATGATGCGACGCTTTGACTCTGCACCAGTCTGAGTTGACCCTTATAATCTGTACTTGCACGTTTTTTCTTTTATCGCATACCAGCATGGAAGGATGAAATGAATAATACGAGTACAAAGTTTGATATTGAAGTCACAATGGAATCTTGGACAAAAATGTCCACAATTGGATAGTCAACTATACTATATGAAACTGTTATAGAACAAGTAAGCCGTTATTTTAAAATCTGATTAGTGAAAGCTGTCTATCTTATCAAGGATCTGCCAAAAACAGAATCTGTTGTAATTAAGAATCTGCCCAAAACCGAATATGTAATAAATTCTTCGAAATTCCACCATAGGTCCCATAGATAAAGTTCATAATAAAGTGCTGAGTGAGTTGAGTTTACAATCGATAAGAAATGTTAATAGCACTAGAAGTCTAGATTTTTAAACTAATTCTTAACTTCTTTGTAGGAAGACGTAAATTATATATTACCTTGTGATTATATATATAACGGGACTTATTACGAACCTTTTTTATTGTTTTGTCTAACGTTTCGAAACGACCACGAAAGTTAGACATTAGACAAAACAATAGAAAAGGTTCATGCTAAGTTTATTTGTTTATTTATTATGGCATACACAACAGGTAACAATCAATTCCATGCTAAAGTCTAGAAAAAAAAGTTACAGACACTGCTCTAGAGACCGAAAAGCGTGTACACACAGCATGACAGGCAATGAAAACATTGTTAAGCTCGAGATAAATATTTAAATTGGCAGCAAAAATTAAAATAAAAAGGTTAAACAAATTTCAACGTTCAAGATTAAACTAACAATTGGTGTTATAAGTTCTTCTTATCGAGTCAAATGGTTTCAATGTAGCTTCAGTTTCAAAGCTTTAAGTGTTATAAGTTTAAAACTTGCAACGATTATATAATTAGCTATGAAGACAAAGATAAAGTATAGTAAGGTCAGTGGAGGATACGCTTGATTTGATTTTTAAAAGTATTAGTGCGGGTAGCCGCATAAATATCAATTGAATCATTAACCAAGTAAAGCTCGTTATACAGACGACATCTTAGTCCCGTTATATATATGTATATATAATCATGTGTTCAAAGCGCGATATTTTTAAAACCAATACGTAAAACATTAGTTTGTATATTGTGTAACTGTAACGTGATATGAAGCCATGGGTACCGCACATTTCATAGTCGGGTAGCCCTATGTACCCAGTGAGCTGCAAATTAAGCAGCCAGCGCTCGGTCTTCTGTTACACATTCCTCGAAAACCTTCCAATGCTAACCCGATTCGCAAATGGTCTGTTGTTAAGAGCTCCGACAAGTAATACATACATAGGTACATACATATATACTTACCTCGTTTTAACCATTACGGAGAAGACAGAGCTTAGGGTTATAAAGCTCAAAGGCCACTTTCAACTTGATTGTTTGCATATAGGTGCACAACCAGCACAACCATATACCGCGAAGTTTTCGCCAATTTCCTCGATCGGGTTGTACGACTCAATGGTAAGAGAAGCAGCTGGTGGTATTGTACGTGTGTTACTATCATCGTTGTTGTGACAAAGTCAAAACCACAGTCCAAAACCACTGCCAACCCATCCTCAACTTTATCTGCAAATCTTTAATTTAGATAACTTTAGAGTGGTGACTTTTACAAATTAGAGGATGAATTCACAATATTGGTTTTTAAACTATCGCGCTTTGAACACATGATTTATATATACAGATTTATTTATGACTTTTTATCCACCTGCAAAATTTTTGGAGCAAGTTAAGTCGATGATACTAAACTACTTTCTATAAAAAAAGTTATTAAAAATCGATAAAAAAATTTCGTCCTCCCATACAAAATCCGTGAGGACGAAAAATATTTATCTTAACTTAATTGGACTTAGCACGAACCTTTTTGTTTTGTCTAACGTTATGAACAATAAAGATAAAGACCCAAGACCCGTGATCGCAGAAGACGGTATGAAGTATGAAGTTTTTACACAGAGGACGCTGCCCGTAATCTGTTACCTATCCTCCCTTAGCCGCCTCTTACAACATCCGTGAGAATAGAAAGGTGGTGTATTCTACTGTTGTTTTAAAGTTAAAAAGTAAGATATGGCATCGGAAAAGTCTTATTTTACTAGCTGTGTGAGCTGAAAATCACGCGACTCATCCCCAACTCGTTGAAGTTTCCGTCATCATCCAAGCGTATTCCCGGTTGCATCTTCAGCGGTTACGCTTCAGAGCCAGGGGTCCGCTACCTAACCTAGGTGATTCGACAAGGTTACTGGTTTTACACAGAGCGACTGCCGTCTGACCTCCACAACCCAAAAGGTAGACCAGAACCAAAGCATAGGTACAAACGCTAGATGGCGTTCAGGACCAACAGCTTTACGTGCCTTTCGAAGTTCTATTTGAAGTTTATAGGATAAAAAAGTTGATCAGACAAAAAAGGGGTCTTACTAAGGGTAACAAAAAATTTTTATAACATATTTGAATTTCTTTCGAAATAGCTGAAATATGATTTTCTTAAAGTTTTAACCCGTCACATTTTCGCCACATCTCCGCCATTTTGAAAAATTCCCAAAATCTGATCGACAAAAAAAATCTATATAAAATTTCACGAAAATCGGTTGATAAATGCGACCTGTAGGAGAGAACAAAGCGAGAAAAACTGACGTACAAAACCATTTTTGGACAATCTCGAAACTAAGACGCTTTGCTCGCTTCATTTGCTCGGTCAATTGCGCTTTTAGTAAGTAACTTGACGTTTTAAAGAAACGTGCATGAGTGCATGGAGCAACTGCGATAATGTTAATTACAAGTTTTGTCGCTTGACTGAGCCGCTCGGCGATATCGTGTATAGAATGTGTAGGAGACGCCTAAGGGTAGGGACACATCTGTCAGCACGAAACAGCATTCTCCTATTATATACTGCTATCCTTTTCTGTCGCTCAGAACCGTCATTTGCTAGAGCGACGAAATGCTACAGCATCGCCGATTCCGCGGATATCCGTCGCTTTCTAATTTAGATTAAGTATAAATTTTTTGTATAATTTTCTTGTAAAGAGGTGATATTTTAAAGGTAAATTTAGAGGTACATATGTTTGTGATTTTTTCTTCGAGCCAAAATTTGCTGCATCGTGTTTTGAATATTGTATGTGTCTGTAGAAAAGCCTTAACATTTCTTTGTAAAGTTTTTAAAAATAAGCTGTTGTAGTTTAATTAGAGATTTTTTTTTAACACTCACAGGTATTGTGAGCTCTGAACTGACAGCGCCTTAAGGAAACAATATTACGTTTATACTCCTCACCATAAAATAGCCTAATAAAATATATCTGAGCATCTTTTTCATCGAAAGTTCTAATCGTAGCAGATTTGTAGCACATACGCTACGACTTGTAGCTGCTTTGCTACGATTACAAACTTTCTATGAATAGAACATAAATAATATCATATATTTTGTTAATAAAGAAACCAACGCTTTTAAAAATATATCTTAGCTCCATAAATTTTAGTAAGAGTCACTTTTAAAGCAATATAGAACTTGTGTGAACTGAAATTAGTATCTTTTGTGTAGTAAACACAAAAAAAAAACTAATTTCTGTGAGAGCCCGCTGCATCGCAAAATAAGTATCTTTTTGTGTAGAAAACAAGTTCTATATTTAATTTTTATCTACGTGCGCCACGTTGCGTCACGTTGCGTCTCAGTGTGAACTGATTCTTAGCGTAAAGCTTATACAATGACATGTTTAATAACAATATGGATTTGTATTTAATATGAAGTAGTCTAGTTGTTATGAAACAAGTTGATATAGATAGACTGCTTAGGAGGCTTTTGGTTTTAAGAAAGTATAAAATATAAATGAGTACGAACAAAAATTAAAGGCAGACTACTTATCAGATTTTATAAGGCAATTTGTACAAACTAGTTTTCGACCTTTATGAACAAATTAGCTTTATAAATTGAATGAGGAGTAACCAATTACCAAGTCAAACTACATCTGAAAGTTTCCACTCAAATAAACAGAGGCAAATTAAATGTTTGATTGAATATTCTCTACATACTCGTACTCTCCGATTGAACACACTACTACTAGTACAGTAAATACCTACACCGACCGAGTAATCAGTGTTACTGCGAAGGCTTGCTTTGAGGACGCTGCTTTTCGGGTTCATCCGAGTTCCGTGGCACTGCACTCTGCCAATGAGTTATCCAACACGAACACATTTCTTCTCAGGGACAGGACCGTTATCCCCTTCACGGGTTTTTGAGGGGTTTTTAAGTAAGGGTTTTCTTACCAAAGTCGTTCGATGCAAAAGCCGTTCAGTTTTCGTTTTAAGCGATACCGCGAAATAATATCCCTTTGATTGTGTTTTAAAGTGTTTTTAATAAAAAGCTTATCAAACCCCTTCGTAGTTATATATAAGCCTTATGAAGGGGTTAGCCGTTCAGATTTCAAGCAAGTTTCAACCTTATTATTACCGGATAGGAGAAGGTTTTTCTCAGTAACAAATGGTTTTTTGACATATAGTCCATACTATCACATGCCTACTGTGTATTATAGGTTAATGAATGCCTTATGCTGAAGCCGTTTGGTTCAATTTGAATAATAGCACAAGGGGCAGTATACTTAAAAATATTCTTCTAACTAGTTAAATGAACTGCTTAGAGTTTAAAGGGAAAGCCATATAGGCTAAGCGCTATAAAGAATAGGTTACCCCATCGAAAGGGTTATATATCATGTGAGATAGCGTTGGATTCGGTGAGCAACTATACTGGTTACACAATAATATTGGAATGCCTTTCAAAGGCAAAATAACCGTTCCTCCGGTCCCTGCTTTCAACACGAACGCGTAGAGTTACGAAGCGAGAGAAATCTCAGAACAGTACAGTTTGGCGAGCGAAGGAAATATCGACATAAAATTTTGGTGTACTGGTTTGCTCGGCTCTGCTTTGAAACTACATACTTTATATTGACAAGTAGATATTAAATAGTTTGCAATATTTATTCAATATTTCGCAAGCTTAATATTATTAAAGCAGGTATATTGTGATTTAATGTTTAGCATTTTTTGTAAACTGACTAAAAGCCCTCCAGGTAAGAAGTCTATGTAAATATGTTTAAATAAATAAGTTTCTTCTCAGCAGTGGTCGTGTTACAAACGTTAACAAAAGCTACGTATAAGCATACGCTAAAACGTAACATTTTGCTTAAATGCTAGCCTTTTTACTACAAGATAGTTTCTTTTTCTTATAATTGCCAGCACAAACCTGATAAGTAATTCAATTAAGTATATGTGATGTAAGATCGGGGAACCTCCAGAAACGTCAAGAAGGAAGTTATTCACTTTGGTCCAATTAAACATCATCAACATCGTCCGAGTACTGGTTTTACACAGAGCGACTGCCGTCTGACCTCCGCAATCCAAAGGATGACCAGAACCAATCCTAGGATAGGTTTAAACAAACACCAGATGGCGTTCGGGACCCATAACTTTACGTGCCTTTCAAAGCAAGGAATTATCTTTCATTATTAGATAAACAGTTGATTTCAGCCTGTAATATCCAGACTGGAAACAACTTTTCACAAAGTATGCTTTCCAGTGGGATTTGAACCCACGACCCTCGGATCACAAGGCAAACGCCTTGACCACGGAGGCAGTTTGTTCCAAATAAACATATGCAACGGTTATTTTACCTACATAAAATTTGTCCGTATACTTACTCTTAACCGCCGCGTTAAATGAACATAGTTCATAAAGTCGGGTCATTTCTAAACTATTTACAACTCTGTAGTAATCTTGGGATGCACATTGTTAACGAGAAGGAGAGCTGACACTAATATCCTTGCTGACATTTCAAGCCTTTTTTAGTTTTTCTTGACTTGACCCAGCTTCACTCCGGTATTCTTTAGTTTAGCAATTCTTATGGCCATGAGGTGACGGCCGAGTAGAATAAGATTTTCATCTCCCATGGGTGTCGATAGATAACAGATGCAAAGTCTTGATTCCATCTGTGGGCATATTAAAATTTATGGGCAATGCAACAATGCAATTGTAGCTTGAGATGTTTTTGCTTAGTCCTTTATTCGCCTCTTACTTACGACATCCACAGGAAGAGATGGAATAATAATTTCATTATTATTAATTGTTTTTATGGAAAGTGGTTCAGTATCACGGTATTAAGGCCGTACCTGAATTTTCCGGGGTCCAGTGCTGCCCCCATTTAAAATAAATCATTTCAAAGAAAACGGAGACACCATTAAAAATTTTGCTACTACCAATTCCTAGATAACCCTTCAAAGTATTTTATGAACTACTGTTTACAGTTTATAATGAGAACGTTAAGCTTTACTACGCACATTTGCCAAAAGTGGCCGTTTTTCGCAAATGTGCGTAGTAAAGCTTAACGTTCTCAGTTTAAATTGTAAACAGTAGTTCATAAAGTACTTTGAAGGGTTATCTAGGATTTGGTAGTAGCAAAATTTTAAATAATGTCTCCGTTTTCTTTGAAATGATTTATTTTAAATGGGGGCAGCACTGGACCCCGGAAAATTCAAGTACGGCCTTAAACTTGCTCGTAAAATATTGCCGGTGTGTTAAAATTATTCAGGTTGTATTGTAAAGAAGAATAGGTATAGCAGTTTCTAAGCGTCACTTTTCGGAGTTATTCCGGTCTGATCAACTTTAAAATTGATTAGTCCGGTCTGATGCCCTACCTGTTTAGTACAGTCAAGAAAAAAAACAGTTGTTGATGAAAAAAGAATCAGTTTTTATTAATTTTATAATCAATCAATTGTAAGAGGTGACTGAAGGACATACACAAACATCTCGTGCTACAACTGCATTCCCAAGGAGGGTTAACGTCGGGCGGCGGCATCCTTGGGTGACTATTGACATGCATGTTATATTTGTAGTAGAAAAAGCAGGAAAGAGTACCCCGGGCTCCGAAGCAGCACAGCTGAGGATGCAACCAGGAACGCGCTTAGACGAATAAGAAGACATTACTAATGTGTTATCTCATGAGTTGCAAGAAATAAGAGGCTTTTTTTGTTATACCAAAAACCGATGGTTTGATATATATTTGAGCCAACGTTCTGACGCTGGCGTATTCGGTTAACGAATACGGACTGTTTTATTTGGTTTTTATAAACGAAAGAATCCTTTGACAGACAACAGTTTTCGTTCATTCTATTTTTCAGTAAAACTAGATAGTAGCGACTGAATATCAGCTTAAAATTAAAAAAACTCCATTGCAGTTACAAAGGGATTCCTGTAATGAAACATAAGAATTTAATTTATTTTAACAGTGGTCTACCGGTTTTAATTAATCTAGTGGTTCTGTGAGAACAGTACCTATTATACCTATTGAGCTCTTAGGCGGTTATCCCACTGCATTATACGCGTACTGATGCTCCCGCGCGGTGACGCGTTTTCAATGGGGAGTAGGCGTGTTTTCTATACAAACTAAGATACTTGCATACAATGTTAAAAACCTGCCGCGCTGCGCTCCGCGACGGTACGCGGTGCAATAGGATCACCGCCTTATAGCCATAATATGCATTAACCCACACATTCCGCTTTCACCTTGTTTAGCAAAGTCATTTCAGTGATATCTGTCCACATATACTTAATAATACAGCAAACTTACACCCTTTCCCCTACTCCCCCTTTTTAGGGCTCCGTACCCAAAGGGTGCAAAAGGGACCCTATTACTTCTGTTCGTCTGTCCGTCTGTCCGTCTGTCCGTCAGTCCGTCTGTTCGTTTGTCCATCTGTCCGTCTGTCTGTTCGTCTGTCCATCTTTTTTCACAGCTCCAAGGGACAGTAGACTTGAGTATTTGATATGAATTTCAGCTTGATATCTCCACGCGTTCCTGAGAAAAAGGTCTTGACAGACATACAGACGGACAACAAAGTCATCTTATAAGGGTTCCGTTTTTTCCTTTTGAGGTAAGGAACTCTAAAAAAATTAAAAAGAGTAAAATACTCGTATTGTATGTATTTAAGATGTGTCCAGAAATGTAATGCAGCTAACAAACATTACTTTGAATGACCCTATACCAAATGAAGAGTGGTCGCTGAGAGAAAATCTTAACCATCCAACCCCCGCACTACACTCCTACAATTATTTTACTAAACTTAATCCTAACTATATCACTAAACTAGAACTTTATTATAATTATGTTCCTAGTAAGATAGTCATTTATCGCTTTTGTATAATGTTACGGCTTATAATTATATACCTAGGGTTATAACTAGGTATATGACGGCTGTATGATGACGACAATACCGATGGAAATACACCAATACGATGCGGACTGGAAATACACTATTACGTCTTTATCCATAACGGGGCAGACAGGAAAAGGCAGAAAAAAGGAATCAAAATAGTAACGGGTTGCTAGCCGTATCGTCTGCTTATTAACATGAATCGGAATTCCATCCATTCCTTAATCGGCTTTTAAGATCTGCGTGGGATGGGAAGCAGCTAATACATTTTATGTTTTTCTTATATCTTAAGACCAGTATAGAAGAAATATTAATAAGATAGAAAAATATAAGTCTTTCTAATTTGGCTTGGGGGCCCCAGCTGGGGGCATCAGCTGCGAAATGCGACCCTGTAGGCGAGAATAAACGGACAGACAAACTGACGAGCAAAAGCACAAAGAAGTTGTTTTGAAAAAAAGTTAATAGGGGTAACAAATAAGTTTTATGACATACTTAATTTTTTTTGGAATGGCTGAAATATGTTTTCCTTGAAGTTTTAAAATTCCATATCTTCGCCATTTTAAAAATTTCTAAAAACTAATCCGACTGTAAAAATCTATATAATTATTGAAAACCGTATACAAAACAGGGAAGAAGATATAAGTATATAAAAAAAATATTAGGTATCTAGCTTTAACTTCATTTAAATTTTAATTGAACGATTAATCAATCATTACATAAATAGCTAAAAACGTATAATTATCATAAAACATAATTATTTCTAGAGTAGTCGTAGTTTCGTAGACACAGCTACGAAGTCGTAGCATTTTATTTACAAGCTTATAATAAGTGTCTACAATCTTGCAAGCTAAATTAGACTTAATTTCCATTATTGGATAGAGTTGAAACTTAAACTTTACTTACTTGTGTAAGTTGGGTGGGTGACAACGCAATATTATGGTACCAATGACCTATTCTATGATGAAGCCGGAATAAAGCTGTGATAAAAAAAAAATTACACTAAGTTTGTTTAAGTTTAAGTTAAAACCTTGTTTTTAAAAATATATTTTTCAAAATAATTACTTGTTTTTACTAGATATGACATCATATGTTAGTAATCACAGGTATACTGAAGTGATCGAAAACTGTGGTGAAAGATGGGTGGAAATGCATTCATGATACGAGTATGCTTTCCTTTTCTATTTGCAAATAATATTTATACATAAGATTTTTTTCATATACAGATTATTCAGATGAAACTTGTTATTTTCCATCCTTTGAGGATCTACTGCATAAAACTGTACTTATGTCGTAAATTCAAGTTAAATATTAGACACCCCCCCATCTCAAAGGATCAGCCTCGAGAGTCGGTTCAGCTGCTGTAAACAGTCGCAAATAATGATTATATTTTGTGCTGTTTGGCGTAGACAGTTTCGCGCCTTGGGGGCTCAGTGCGAGGGGTCTCTTTAAAGAGATTTCTCCAAGACTAATTTCCGCTGTCGCTGACAAGAAGGCGGCGTCTTTATCACACAACGTATCAGTATAGCGATCCAAAGTGGAAATGCAGCCAGCATTCTTACCGCTATGCTACATGGACATGATTTTATTAGATCTTTTATTTACTACGTACAGCACATTTCTGTGTGCGATAATCATACAGGTGTGGCTCAAAAATCTATATTTGTGTGCACTGGTACCGATATGCCTAATTTGTGATTCGTATATTTAATATTCAACATATGCGGGCGCTTTACCATATTTGCTACATGCGTGCAAATAGGAAACAGCCCTCGGCGCGGGCAGTGTCGCTTCGTGACAACTGTTGAGCGCATCTGCGTCTTCTTGAAACACCCTGCGTCGCGTATATAACGAGGAGCGGAGCGGGCGCGCGCCTATTCCGCTCCAGTCCGCCGGTCGTGACGCACGACCGTGCCATCGCGACTCTCGCTACGTTCGCAAGACTACGAACATTTTTCGATAGTAAAAATGAAGTGCTACAAAGTTTGTGTTTTTATGACTTTACTTATTTTTACTGTGAACGCTGAGTACCGAGTTAAGAAAGAACTGCAAGCTCTTGCTGAACAAATCGAAATCATCAAAACTTTGCACCTGACCGATGTCACTCGTCTGAAGAGAGAAATCGAGGAACTTAAGTAAGTAATATCTTTATTAGATTACCTATATGACGTCTAAAATCTGCTGGGTCCGGACTACAATCTCATTTCTTTTACTCAGTATTTTATTAGTGGTTCGCGCGTCTCCCGCCGGCGGTTACAGGAATTTTTCACGAAGGAAAAGTAAGTTTGGATCTTTTATGGCTCATGTTCTGTGTGTTCAATATCTTGGTGAATATTTTATTTTATTTTACCTTCTTCGAAAGATAAACGTACATGCCAATATGCTTAAATATTTATAGAAATAAGTAACTATACAAATTTAAAAAACAAATGCGTGTTAAACTTAAGAACGGATCGGGAACCTAATTTCCTGCGTGTAATATACAAAGTAACTGGTAAGTGCCAATAATTATGAAATCGGATTAAGCCCAGCAGTAGTTAGGATTAGGACACTGTAAATTAATTATGCACGTGTTGCAAAATCTCTAATAATAAATGCAAAGCAAATGTTTTGTTTTATTTTCTGTCGTGTTTACTGCTTCGCGAAATTGCTATTTATTTTTAATTATTAAATTACGACCCATTTATTTTTTTTGGGAAGGCGATTACGTCCTTTAACAACTAAATAATAAATACCCTTTTGTGGTATTATTTATTAATTTTGTTAATGATTTATTTCGTTTATTATCAGCTGTTCTAAAACCTTCGTTTGTATTCAAATGCTCGTTTTTTAAATCTTACTATGGAACCAGGTTTTCTTATCTAGGTTTGCCTTATTTCATGTTATTAAAATCAAATAAAAATAATATCCAGATTCAGTAATAAAATAATACTAATGTAATAGCTACTGTCCATTGAACGTTTTTCCTACCCACTTTATTTATATGTAAAGGTAATTAAATTCCCAGACGCAGGCAAAGGAATTTTTTTAAACTAAAATCTACCGTTTTGTATGATATTAGGTCCTTACATATGAAATTGCCGGTCAGTATCAAAATAGTGAAACAAGTTTTTTTTAATGAAATTATTATTTAATCAATCGAAGTATGCGCCGTTGTTATCGATACACTTCAGCCATTTTATAGGCAGATCATTGATACATTTGGAAAAAAAATCCTGGGAGCGAGAGTCTATGAACTGTTTGAAGGCGGTTTTGACTGCCTCATCAGATTTGAAATTTTTTCCGTGTAAAAAGTTATCCAAATTTTGAAAAAAGTGGTAATCGGTTGGGGCAAGATCTGGAGAGTATGGTGGGTGACGCAGAGGTTCCAGTCGCAGCTCCTCTAACTTGGCGATCGTTTGATGTGCAGTGTGTGGTCTAGCGTTATCCTGAAGGAGCAGTGGGCTAGAGCAATTCATCAGTCTCGGTTGTTTAATGGCGAGCTTTTCCATCATTGTTTGCAATTGTTAGCAATACAAGTCTGCAGTAATCGTCTGGCCTGATCTCAAGAAGCTGTAGTGGATAACACCAGCACTGGTCCACCAAACATTGACCAGAATCTTCTTTTTGGTCAGTTTTCGCTTAGGGCAAGGTTTTGCCAGTTCTCCAGGGTCAAACCATTGTGATGATCGCTTCCGATTGTCGTACAGGATCCATTTCTCATCACAAGTCACGATACGGTTCAAAATCCCCTCATTAGTGTGGCGATTAAGCAAAGAAACGCAGCAAGCAACGCGTGTTTGTTGGTTTGCTTTAGTCAATTCGTGCGGTACCCACTTTTCGATTTTTTAAATTTTTCCGATTTGGCGCAAGTGGATAAGTACTTATCGTTTTGTCACTTACGCCGAAGGCTGCTGCTAATTCAGAAGTGGTTTGAGATGGATCCGCTTCCACTATCGCCTTCAATTAATAGTTATTCACTTGAGTATCAGGTCGTCCGAACGGAAACGTTGAAACCAAAAACGCACCGTTCGTTCGTTAGCGGTGCCTGGTCCATACACGTCGTTAATTCTTCGAGTCGTTTCTGCAGCACTGGTGCCACGGTGGAACTCGTATTCGTAAATACCGCGAATTTTCAATTAGTCCATAGTTGTTGTTATAGCAATGTTGAAGCTCAAACAAATGATGTTAAAACAAATGAAATACGAATTTTAAAACAATATTTTTCTGGCTTTATTTCGAAATAAATTTGAATTTGGAATTCCTAATGAAACGCAAGATATTTGATTTTAAAGTTGCCAGTATTGAAAGTCGGCAATTTCATATGTAAGGACCTAATATTACCACGGAAAGAAATAAAATTCTCTTTCAATAAAAAGAAGTCTTGGTGTCTCGAATGAAACCGAAACGTGCGGAAGTCTTCAAGACGCGGGTTTTTTTTTGTTCGACGTCTTGTCTCGGGCGTGAGGAATAAGTCCAGTCAATATGTAGTTTTGCATTGCAAAAGATAGAGTAAAAGAGATTTTGACAAATATTTATTATTTTATTTTTTTCGTCGCTTGTAACTTTTTACATAAGTATGAGAGTTGCAGAATAAAATTGCAGGCAAAATTGTTAGTAATTATTATCTTCTTCATTCTTTTTTTAGACTTTTGTCACACAACCAACCATTGCGACGTTATTAAAAAAAGAATCTTATCTTACATTTCCAAAGATCGAAAACTTGGATTTTATTATGCCTTCAATGCCTTCATATTTAAACAACATTACGTCAATATTGGTTATTACTCGATCTTTTGCAAGGCAAAGGCTTTTTATTTCTTATTGATTGGAGCTGGAGTTGTCTTAACGCATTTGTATTGTTTCCATATAACAGTCCCCAGACATAAAACAACCCGTTCCCGATTTACATATTATTTATATCCGTTGTGGTTTTATTTAATAAAATCGTAGGTACATTTTCGTATTTTTTAGATAGGTTGAATCGGAATCGGAAATTGAGTCTGAAAAATTAAATAAAGATAACCCTCATTTTAAAGAAACTTCCATGTTGGTCTCGGAGAAAAGAAAATATATGGAATGTGCCAGCTCCCTCTCTTTCTGCGAAGATCATAAGGCTCAACTCACACTGGTGCAGAGTCGAAGCGCGCGTCATGTTTTTATCTAAAGTATATTCTATATTTATCGCATTGTCCAAGGTCTACTAATGCGGAGGTAGTTTTCTTTTTATTTTTATTTTGATATTGTAGGTAATGAATTGAATGAGTAAACAGTACCTATGTTATTAGGGTATATATAGAACTAATCGCCTAGATTAGGTATTGTTTTCCTAAAGAGCGTAATATAAAAGTACATCGTTGACTAACTATTATATTACAGTCCAAGTTAATTTTTACGATTACCAAAACTGAACAATTCAATTCAATTCTAAATATCTTTTTTATCATAGGATATGAATTCACACACTTTTAAACAAATGGTTTACCCTAGCACCAAAAAAAAATTACTCAATTCGCGTGATGATTCAGCGGTGTGTTATTGAGTAGTAGTTAAAAAAAATAATAGCACGACGCTCGGCGCTTAATGGTAAGATTCATTAGTTATTTTATGTTGTATACACAAGTAAGATTTTTTTAGTACAATCGTTAAGTTTTCATACTAATTTAGTAGTATTTTGCTATTTTTATACTTTATTTTAAAATAAAATCCAGTGGTCGGAAAACCGAAGTGCTTATTTGCAAAAATGTTGGATTGCGGCCACATGGTCGCAATCCGACGAATAAGACATTATTTTGTTTTGCTTGTTCTGATTCTAATGGTTCACATAGGACAGTAACAATTTAGGGTGTGGCATTTATAAAGTGTAAAGATGCAATTCTTTAGTAAGCGACGTCCAGTTTTAAAGGAACTTTGTTTAATTTACATACAAACAGTGACGCTAAATAGGCGGCCGTTAACCAACACAATTGAAATAAAGACGTTGGTTTACGGCCACCGCAATTTAGTATGAGAAACAACGGCCGCAAACCAAAATAAGTATTTAAGTTATTGGGTATGCGACCACGTGTGATTTTAGATACCTGTACCTGTTAAAAATTTATAAAAAATAGACAGTATTTTTTTGTGTAAAAAATATTATTTATTTAAAAGCAAAATAAAACATGTATTTTGAATCAGTTATAAATGTTTTATTGGTATATTTTAAATATTAAAATAGTGGTCGCAAACCGGCTTACTGGTGGTGGTAAACTGAAAAAAGTGGTCGCCAACCGGCGAAATGGCAATTTTTTCACTTTTTCAGCTTTTTATAATATTTATTGGGTAAAAGTATTGTATTTTATGTTTTATATCTAAACTAGACTATACTTGGGACTAATTAACACTAACATAATAAATGTCGCGTGTAGGTAACATTTTCTTTTACTCATCTGAAGTGAGTAACTCAGCTAACTGGTCGCTAACCGGCTTCCATACCCTATATGTATTTCGATAGATCTAATATTTACACCGCTGGATATGGTCAGTCACCAGGTACCATCACATTGAAACCTCCATCTGTCTCATCTATGATAGGTAATACTAAACTCGGACTAACTTTACTTACCTACATGGTCATAACTCTCTCTGCTAACTTTACATCCGATAACCTAACCAAGTTGACATTGACAGATGAGAAAGTTCCATACTCGTTCATATTGTTGTTGTACCTATATTTGTCTCAGATAAGACTAGTAGCTCATACCTACCTCGGCAACCCCTATACCGACTATGCTTAATGAGCATTATATTTTTAAGTTGACACATGAGCATTGCTCATGTATGAACATAAAAATTTAATTTTTTGCATTTACACTCTACCCGTCTACAGATGATTCGTTCAAATTATTCGCATATTGTCGGCGCGTCAACAAAGGCAGCACCGGCTCTTTCAAATACGCGGCCTTTGTTGTGCGCTGGAAATATGCACGCCATTTCAGGAAGGAATACCAAATTTCATAAAGTTCTCAAGCTTCTATCATACAACAACCCATACCCACATACATCCACTAGTAGCTCTGTGAGCTGTAAACCTCACGACTCACTCCCAACCCGTTGAAGTTTATCAGATAAAAAAATAGGTTCAGACAAAAAAGTTTTTATGACATAAATATAATATGATTTGCTTAAAGATATAAAACCCCATATCTCCAGCATTTTAAAAAATTTAATCTACAAAAAAAAATATAATTATAGAACCTGCTTAGAAAATTTGGCGAGAATTGGTTGATAAATGCGGCCTAGGCTGCAGGCGAGAGCAAACCGTCAAACTGACGGACAACAGCATTTTTGGCAATCTCGAAATTGAGACTCTTCGCTCGCTCGTCCATTAAAAACGTCTGATTGTTCGTGAGTAGGCTCTGAGAATTTCGTTCAGTTTGCTCGCTCATTTTATAATGGTTTAAAACGTTAGGCCTAACGTGGCCTAAAATAAGTGAGGTATTCTAAGAAACCTTTTGCTTTCAAGTAAGGTATATCCGTCCGAGATTTATTCCCAAATTTAGAATTTAAAGCTTTTTACAGTACCTAGGACTTTACAATTTAAAATTCTACGCACACAAGTAATTTCGAAGTTTTTTTCAAGAAATCAAGCATTTGCATTCAGAAAGTGAGTTTTGGTGAAGTAAAACGGATAAAGAAGACCAGAATTGAAGTCGCTTTGATTTTTGTTTAAAATTACATGGGTTTATATTTACTTATTGTATTTTTTATTCTAAAAAATACATTAGTACAACATTTTTAAATTTATACCTCAGAAGACAGTAAGAGACATACAGAACGGAATCTCCTAAGGTACGCGCAATATGCGTCCCCGTTCCCCGTCCCCGCACCTCTCCCCCGTTCTTGTGCCGCCGTGTGCTGTGCTGCCGTGCACACGTCAATGGGTGTGTGTTCGCGCGCTCTCACCTCTTGACAAGGCGAAAACGGGGGAGAGGTGCGGGACGGGGAACGAGGACGCATATTGCGCGTGACCTTAGGTTAGGAGATTCCGTTCTGTATGTATAAATACTCTTGCTGTCTTCTGTGGTTACCTATACCTAGATCAAATGATACATCATGGTATCAGGTATGGGATACATACAACTAATAGTTGTTCAAGGGAATTGAATGGTATTATGCAGCGTCGGGCCCAGTTCGTGGTTATTTTCGAGAATAATTTTAATTTAAAGATTCTTAGCATTCATAAAAAAATGTCTCTAAACAGTTAAAAACGAATAATGTTTTTTTTCGCCATAAAAGCAGCTTTACTGTGCAATAAACGTTAGAGGCGTTAATTGTTTAAAAATGAGTCAATTCGCTTTCTTGTTATGAGCAAACCATTCGACACAGGTGGCGTTTATGAGACGAGACTGTGAGAATTTTCACTTGACAAGACAGGCAGAATTCGTTTGGTCACCGAGATTTTTAATCGATTAACTTTAATTATTAACAGCATGTTGAGAACCATTGATTGGCCAATAATGCTTGTCTGTCTGTTCTCGCCTACAGGTCGCATTTTTCAATTGAATTTGACGAACATTAGCTCAGTAGTTCCATAATTCATTAACATTTTTTAAGTCGATCACGATTTATGATGGTGGGATAAATAAAGGGGAAACAGGGGAACCAGGGGGAACTTTGCTCTAGCGTTATTTATTCACGGATTTCAATCAAATTTGAGAGGTACACTATGAACTATATTCCACACAAGATATTGCGAAAAAATCCATAATAGAAGGGAGGGGAAAAAGGGGGAAGTTTGCAGTAGCGTTATATAACGTCTAACAAAATATACTGAAACTATTTGAAGGGTGAATTCAGTCCATGATACTGAACAACTTTCCCCAAGAAACAATATATCGAAATATAAAAAATAATTTTTGACTTTCCATAGAAACTCGGATCAGCTGATCGGTCGAATTGTAATTGTAGGCGAAGCCACGAGCGGGAGCTAGTATAATATATAACTTTTAAAAACCAATAATATATAACTTTGACTTTTGTTTTTGATTCAAAGAAATGCTATCTGAAAACTACGGTGTGCTTTTTATAGAGCCGTAAGTAATTATTATTATTATATAGCCATCGATGTCCCAGTAATGGACAAGGGCCTCTCCCTCATTTCTCCATGACTGTCGATTTTATATTATAATTTTTTTTTTATATTGAGAATAGTAAATATTTATGTGTAAGTATTGTTTTTTATAGAGGAAGATTCGGGTTGCTATAAGTTTTTTTTTCATATTTCAATTTAAGTAGCTCTAGGGAACTATTATGTTTCTTTAATGCCGAACGGGTTATAAAAATCTAAAATGTGCCAGCTGCTTCTCCTTCCGCGCAGATCGTAAAAGGCGATCGAGTATTTGAATCATGTCTACAGGCGATAAGCTAGGAACCCATCAATATTTTGACTTCTCTTTCCCACCTTCACGCTACATCGTAACCGTGTGTCCTTTGAGTCATACGATCCTAAGCTCTGTCTACCTTATTAGGAAAAAAGACGTGAATCTTGGTAAATAGTTGTTCAGTATTGCTACCTGAATCTACCTCCCTCACAATGTCAGAATATTTTGTTATGTACGACAATATTCCAATCTGTAGGCATCCGAATCTGAAGCATTGTTGTCATCCCGGGCTCCAACTTGAATTGATATTCAGGCTGGATCTCGTATTGCTACAACCTATCTGAAGGGTAGTTGTATTGGGTGTACATTTGAATCATCTTTTCAGTCACCAGATTTCCTGGAATTAGAATTAAACTTACATACTTATATTACGAGTATTATACTTAGGTAAGTATACTTAATTCTTATATGAATAATATAAATTTTATAAATGCATCACAAATCATTTTTATAGAAATACATATATTCAAAACGAAATCACTAATAGTACTTAGTAGGTGTTTGATTTTAAAAGATTTTAATAAGATGCTGGAAGAGATTTCTTATGAAATAAGCAGTACCTATGTACTCTATTTTCTTATTTTGTAAGTTCCTCTATTTGTATGTTGTGTAAATAAATAAATAAATGACTAACTACACTAGGTACATGTTTTTGTTACAAACTTTTATTTAACTTTCAATGCTTGTATGTATGTACTAAGTACCTTTGTTTGTTCGGATCAAATCTTTCTACTTAATAAAACAGTTTAATAGCGCATTATTGTATTTCTTGAATATTAGCAATTTATAGATTATTTCGGAGGTGATTTCTTCGTGAGGCAACTTCACAATTTTTTTTTTATATCGAGAAAATTTTAAGGAATCGTGTTTTTTAGTCATATAGTGACTAGAATTATTCCATAACTTTGCTGTATTTTTATTTCAAAGTAATTATTATTTCGTTTAGTATTGATAATACCGAAGATAAAATACCTAATTACTAACGTAAACAATACTGAGGATCGCTCTAAGAACTGTGAGGTAGACGCGAGTTCGTATTACACTCTCGCCACTGTGGCGCTGCGCAGATTATTTGTATTTTTACTTATTTTGTATGCATTTGTTCCATACAAATATAAACATAATAAAGTCGATAAATCATTTTGACGTGAAATAATATAGATGATGTCTATATTTAAAACATATAAGCACGCAGAAATGCCGTGACCGAAACTCAGAAGGACAAAAATAGTTAAAACTAAAAGGCTAAATCCCACTTATTTTATATGAATTTGTTCTATACAAATGCATACAAAATCGAAGTGCGCGGCAGCTGCTGCGCGTGTCAGCACAAATGTAAACAAAATCTTGCCGCACGCGTGTCTACTAAACGATCGTAGGGAATAAACAACAAAATCCTATTTTTTTACCCTAATGTTTTTGTGCTATGTACATACGAGTATGTTGAACTAACTTCATGTTTTTAAAATGTAATACTATACCGTTGTTGTAGTCCATAATCTTCCTAACAAATAAAGTAGACACTTTGGTCCCACCATGAAAGCTTGTACAATAATTAAATTTTTAACAAAAATAAACTGACTTAAATTTTTGTTTAGAAGAGTCTTCCATATGATGTCACCAAATTAAAATGGGACCAACTAGGTAGTAAAGGCTTTCAAATAAATAAATAATCATCAAAATCTGTGCACAATTGGCGAAGATATGGCGTAACAAACATACATAAAAAAAAACTTACAGTCGAATTGATAACCTTTTTGAAGTCGGTTAAAAATGTTTTTTGAAATAAGTCATTTAAAACTCCTCTCTTCACTTGACAAAAACTCCTTGAGTATTTTGTTTATCTCTGCATTTCATTAATTTTCCATTTGAATTCAGATGATGATACTCCACGTTTTTAGAAAAAACGTCGAAGCTCGAGATACAAGTCAAGAGAGCCCGAGAGAAGTGACTCGTTGGAAACTAATTCTCTTATACTATAATATTTTTAAGTCTTTGGAACGGTAGATAAATAACATCATCATCAGAGCGTATTCCCGGTTGCATCCTCAGCGGTAACGCTTCAGAGCCCGGGGTCCGCTACCTAGTCTAGGTGATGTGACGAGACTACTGGTTTTTCAAATAACCTAGGTTAGGTAGCGGTTATAATTAACAAAATATACTGAAACTATTTTAAGTGTAGATTCAGCCCATAACACTGAACAACTTTCGCCAAGGAACATATATTCCAAAATACGAAAAAAGTTTTTGCTTTCCATACCAACTAGGATCAGCTGATAGGGCAATCGGCCAATTTGTATGTGAGGCCGAAAATTATTTTTCATATTTCGATATACAATATGGAAGGGGCCTGTAATAAATTGAACCACGGTGTGCCACGGTCTATACTAGATCATTATAGTACTCGTAATAATGGAATAAAAATAACAGCCAAAAAACGAAAAAAAAATTCAGCATTTTCATACAAAAGTGTGCAGCCGTCCAGGCGATTTGTATGGGAATGTCGAATTATTTTTGGTTTTTTGACTGTTATTTTAATTTCATTACTATAGTGATCTAGTTTAGCCCGTGGTTCAATTTATTACGGGTAAGTCCCTTCCACGTTGTATGTTCCTTGGAGAGAGTTGTTCAGAATCATGGACTGAATTCAGCCTTTTAAAATAGTTTCATGTATTTTGTTAGACCCTGTATAGATGAGCTGATGGGTCAATTTGTATGGGAGGACGAAAATTTTTTTTCATATTTCAATATACATATGTTTCTCGGAGAAAGTTGTTCAGTATCATGGACTGAACTCAGCCTTAAAATAGATTAATGTGTTTGAAAGACCCTGTATGTATAAATTCGTGATGGAAGGTCTAATAAAGACTTACTGAAATTAAGGACAGATACGCTTAAATAAAAGCTTGTAAAATATATGTACATATATAAATATGTATCATTCATACATAGCTGTCGTTAGCGCGACATCGCAAAACGTGCTCCTTATACAAAGGCTCGCGTCTCGATGCTCCTCCACGAGGGCTCTCCGCGAACCAGGCCATCAGATCGACACGGTTATTTTACCCCACTCTACCCTATTTCCGTTACGGATACAATAGACGCCATTTGATTGTTTTCTTTTATAATTCCATTCATTTGAGGATTTACTTCGTCCTGGTCTGGGGGAAAAGAAAAAACTAAGAATGTATCAGCTGCTTCTCTTGAAATGAAATGAAATGAAATGTAGTTTATTGCTTAAAATGTGGTACAATTTTGGTGGTACAAAAGTCATGTAGAGTCTCACACATTTAGTCATCACTGACATGCAACAGATATTGGTACATCAATTCAATTGGAAAAAAAATTTTAGTTATTATTTTATTTATTGTCAATTAAAAATCCTATATTAGTCAAATTATTATTATATATTATTATTATTATCATTATAGAATTCATATAATTATAGATGCGGATAAAAAGTCTTTAACACTATAAAAACACTTCTTAACCAGCCAGTCATACAGTTTTTGTTTAAATGATTTAAGACTATGTATTGATCTAATATTATTAGGCAGATCATTGTAGATTCGTACAGCCATAGGAAAACTGTTTGAACTATATAACCATGTTTTCATTGTGGTATGTACTAATCTGTTGGGATTTCTTTTACTGTACCTACTTGGCAAATCATTACTGGTTTTAAATAATTCTGGGTGTGATCTTACAAATACGCACATTTCGTATATATACATACTCGGGAGACTTAATATCTTCAGTGTTTTGAATAAAGGGTCTACAGCTTGTTACAGTTGAGACCCCAAAAATTGAACGTATGCATTGTTTTTGTGCCATAAATGCTGAGTTGAGTTCTGTAGCATTCCCCATAGGGGGAGTCCATACCTGAGTTGAGATGCTACATACCCATGATTGCAAGAATAGCGGTTTTCCTGCCTGCTATCTTTGTCAATCTCCTAAGTGCATAAGAAAATCTATTTATTTTACTACACACGCTTTCTACGTGTTTATCCCATGAGCAATTGTTGTCCAAAATAATTCCTAAAAATTTTATTTGGTTAGTTTCTTCAACGGGTTGTCCTTTGTATGTAATATTTAGATTTTTCTTAGTGTCACTGCGTTTATTATAGAATTGAATAAATTTAGTTTTATTAATATTGACCTTCAAATTATTACATGACATCCAATTTATTATATCATTAATAGTATTATTAATATCATTATTGTATTTTATTGCATCATTATAAATGTCAGGTATGATTATAGATATATCATCTGCGAAGAGTGTGCAAAAATGATTTGTAGCCTTAGGCAAGTCGTTAATATAAATTAAAAATAATCTTCCCGCGCTGATCGTAGAAGCCGATCGAGGGAATGGACGAAAATGCAAATCATGTTAATAGGCGATGCTAGCAACCCATCACTATAGACTGACATCTTTTCACAAACTTCCCACTAGGAAGCATACTTTTTACAAAGTATGCTTCCCAGTAAGATTTGAGCCCACGACCTCCGGATCACAAGGCAAACGCCTTGACTGGCTCTACCTACCTCGTACGGGATAAGGACGTTACAGTATGTATAAACAAACATGTGTTAGTGTATTAACTACCTACTATTTAATGTCTTGCTTAGACCTTTAACTATATATGCCTTTATTAACAAGATATGTCTGCTATTTCCTATTTCTCGATAAATACGTGTAGGGCTTACGTGATATTTCCAACTGTGTATCAATAATTCTAGACCTTTTCATTTATCATGAGCACAAGGGATCACACACCTCTTGTGCTCATGATAAATGAAAAGGTCTAGAATATGCTAGAACCACACGCGATTAAGTAGACTACGTTATGTTTCACATATTGAAATTAATATGTAAGTGAGTTGAGATGTTGTTTTCAGTCTATTTAGGATATTGCAGGATTGAATCACCTGATTATCCGAAAAGAAAGATGATTCCGTGCTTCGGAAGGCACGTATAGCCGTTGGTCCCGAACGCCATCTAGCGTTTGTACCTATCCTAGGATTGTTTCTGGTCTACCCTTTGGGTTGCGGAGGTCAGACGGCAGTCGCTCTGTGTAAAAACCAGTTACCTCGTCAAATCGCCTAGGTTAGGTATTGAACCCCGGGGTCTGAAGCGTAACCGCTGACGATGCAACCGGGAATACGCTCGGATGATGATGATGTATAATCGAATAAGTACCTAAGTTTGTACTCTTAATGTATTCTGTGACCTAAGTGTCACTCCCACAATTTAAGCTGAAGAAATTTATATACATACACTAGAAAAACATAACCCTCCTTCTAGCGCAGTCGGGTAAAAAGCATTCATTTTAGAGATGGTAGGTCCTCCTATCATTTACCAGTTAGATAATACCTATCAGCTATCTAGAAATTTTATGCCCATATGTCACAGTTACATAACTATCAGATTTGTATAAACTTTCATTATCAGGTCTTATTTAGTCTCCACTGCCAGAATCACGACCCTCTTTGTACTACTAGTGAAGATATATATTAGCTAGCCAGGATTTAGCCTACACTCTCCACGCTGCTGGCCAGACGGGTTGGATAGGTCTCATTAGAAGTTTATATGCTTTGTTTAGCGTGTTTCTTAAGTCGCCTTTTACGACATCCACGGAAAGACTTGGAGTGGTCCTATTCTACTCTAGTATAAAGTTTATGCCGGGAACCATACGCCGTATGGTTCCCGGCATAAACTTTATACAGACGCAATCCTTTTTTTCTGCTGTCTGCAATCGAAACGGAGTCAAAGTCTTATATTTTATTTAACTGTAAAACCAGGTAGGACGAATCTGTCTGGTTCCACGTATTGCCTTTTTTTCTTCGCCACAGGACCGCAATTGTATTGTTAACTTGCATGAATGATGCAGTATTGAAAAAAGGTCATGCCCATGCGGAATTGTGGCAAAATGTTGAAAATAAAAAGAATTTAGGTAGGTACTAGTACAGGAATTAAAATATGTATTTCAATACAATAATCTTGTATTTGCTACGATAACCCTAAAATACTCGTAGAACGTTAATTTTATATCTCCTTCAATTTTGCATTGTAAAAAAAACGGCCCTCCTTAATCAGTCATGTAGTGAGAAGGCTACTAATTTAAGAAGTACAGACTTTTAAAGAGATTGACGTACAACATCAGTGCTCCCTAAATCAGAATAATAAAATAAATGACCGATTTAATATCTTTTATAAATTTAAATAATAGTTTTTTTTATTATTTTATTTAGTCATTTAATTTTTTTTAAAAGAAACTAATTATAAACCAGGATAGGTTAATATTTTAAGGATTTTGTGCGCGCATCTACGTGCACATAAACCGGTGAACGTTGTGCACTGAGGTGATCATAATTTAATTAAAATCTAATTACGATACTGAAGTAGATACATCTAATATGAAAGGCGGTAGGAGGAAATTAAAGACGCTGGATGCAGGCCGCTTCCGATCGGTCGCTTCGGAAATCCTAGGGGGAGGCCTCCGTCCAGCAGCCTTCCTGTCATGGCTGATATGATGTTGATGAGTAAATAAATATTTATCATTGCACCCTTGAAATAGTTTCAGTAGGTATAGGTATTTTTTTAGATGTTATGATACTACAATCGTATAAAATCTTAAACTAAACTAATAAAAATACAAGTTTACTGATGGAAATTCGTATTCGTATAAGTACCTAAATCACTAAGGTCATTTCACCCGTTATATGACAAAATCAGGAAGTTTACCCGTGTGGTTCTGGGTTAGAATAGGATCACTCCATCTCTTCCTGTGGATGTCGTAAGAGGCGACTAAAGGACTAAGCACAAACATCTCGTGCTACAATTGCATTCCCAAGGAGGGTTGACGTCAGGCAGGCGGCCGGTAGTAAAACTATAGCCAAATCATTTAAACTGTTCCGGCTATTTCTTTTCCATTTTGCGAGGTCTTTGGCATCCTGGGGACATGCATGTTATATTTGGAGAAGAAAAAGCGGAAAAGCGCACCCCGGGCTCCGAAGCAGCACAGCTGAGGATGCAACCGGGAACGCGCTTAGACGAAGAAGAAGATGACAAAATCAGGAGGTTACTAAAATATACTCGTAGCTGTACATTGTGTTCGTTTTAAATTTCGTTTATTTATTCATAAATCTATTTTTTATAGAGTAGGAAATCGGGGGATTCAAATACTCAAATGTCGTATTCGGTCGCTATCATACCCCTTAATGGCGTCGGCTGGACGGCACACCTGCTCGGTGGAGGCCTGTTCTTGTGCTCACCGAACTGGCTCGGCCACTGCCACACATGGTCATCCTACAACATTCGATTTCAAACTGTAACACAGCCCGTTAAGGTTTAATTTCCACAAACTGCGATACCCAGTTTTATTGGGATGAGACTCAGATGAGTTTGCATACTTGCAATGCAGCTGATAGTTGGTTTTTTCAGTTTTGTTAATCGATTTCGCTCTCTGGTTTATTTTTGTAGCCAAGTGCTGTAGCCAGCAGTCCTTCGATATGATTAGTGTATCTGTTCAATCCTATTTTAATGTTTACATACCTCCGGAACAACCTCACAAAAGTATATCATCATCATCATCAGGTCTTTTTTAGTCTCCACTGCAGGAGCACGACCCTCTCTGTACTACCAGAGCCATATAGTAGCCAAAACAGTCAGAGGATTTAGCCTGCACTCTCCACGCTGGCCAGACGGGCTGAAGAGGTCTCGTTGATTTTTATAAGCTTTGTTTAGATTGTGTTTCCTAAGTCGCCTTCTGCGACATCCACAGGAAGACTTGGAGTGGTCTTATTCTACTCTGCCGGGAACCACACGGAAAAGTTTATAGATTATTGAAATTAATCTTTCAACATTTTGTTAATTCTTTTGTACTATATCTACTTACCTTACCACTGTCAAATTACATTTTAGTGTGGTACCTACCGATATAAAAATAAAAAATAAAAAATAAAAACATTTAAATTTTGCGTTTATTAAATTGTGCACATATTATAGTCACTTTTTATGCTTTTATTTCGTTTTACCTGTCCCGTTGTCTGTGTCCGTAATCAAATCTTGCATATATGCTAAATTGACCTATTTCCCATTATTCGATCGAGTTAACTTTATATAGGTACAGTAGTTGGGTGACAATGCAATACCAATGACCTGATCTCATTATGAAGCCGGGAGGTGGTCTCAGCGGCATCTCTGTGATTACTCGTAAACAACATAACCCCACACAGTTTCTCTTGAGGAGCACTTTAAACTTTTTAGTTCATTGTTATTTTTTATATAATTACTTGTTATTATCTGCGGTGATGACGTCATATGAGTTTCAAGGTCGCGGCGCGCCTGCGATGCCTGGAGCCTGAGAACTAGCTAGAGCTGACGTGGCTTTCGGATAAGACGTGTTGATATGTTACCTACCTGTGACGTAATTGCGCATGCCTACGTAATAAATAATAGAGTTATTCCTTATAATAAATAGTTCATTAGTGCATTATACTGCTAACAATACATATAAGTACTATATTTCCATAACCTATTTTTGTAAGTGTCAATTAATAGTATCTAGAAGTAAATGTTTGTTTGTTTGTTTGTTTTATATCTTTATTGTACAAGAAATAGTTACAGTTAAATAAGTAATAATAGACCAAAATATTTTGTAATGTAAAATGTATGTCGTATCGATTGTTAATAACTTATTGGCGAACTGGATTCGATGCAAATATATTGAATTGCATTAATCTATTAACTATTCAGACAGAGTGGTGCATAGGTATCCCAAGAATAGGAAAATATAAATATCTAGCTGGTAGAAAATATAGACAGCAATATAGATAATTTTCAAATTAATATTTCAGCCAAATCTCAAAAAGAATCAAATATAAGGGTCACACACCATGTTTTTAGAAACAATAAAACTAAAAGGAGTATGAAATTTTTAGCACTATTACTATACCTATTAATTAGGAGATTTTTTATTATTATTCCTCAAGGTGTCTTTCTCATTTTCTGTGCACAAGTTTTCATTCACTTCACTCTTAGGTTAATATAAGGCAAATAAGCCTTTACATTTGCCTTAAATATATATAAAAAATTTATCAAAGTTCTACTTTTTAATTATAATGGTTTTGAAATATATGCTAAGAGATGATTCTGACTACAAAATTACGAGTTTTGGATGTAGGTTTATACCTACACATTGCATACACTCATTTATTATTAAATGAGTGTATGCCAAACGATTTTCTGCGAAATGAAGTTTATGCCATACGCTGTTAAAAAGTACTGCTATAAAGGGTAAACCCGTCATATTCATGAATATATTATGTGAAACTGAAATACCTAAAACATAAATAACCTAAACATTAGTTACTAGTTTGCTGCTACATATTTATAATAAATTTTCATTAATCCACAGAATCTACCGCTTAATTGTAAATAAGTAGTGAGTAAATACATACATATTTACAAAATTCCTACCGAAAACCAGAATTGTACTCGTACTCTATTAAATTGGCAAAACTCATTGTCAGAGCATTTGTGTGGCAAGTTTAGAGCTTCCAGAGCAGAGCTTTGTTCCATTTCGCCGAAGCGCGACGCACGGCACGCAAATTAAAAACAGTCGAGAAGGAACTTTTATATAAGTACATCATTGAAATCATGATCCATCAACAAATAACTAACATCTGCCAATATGACACTATCCCATCCACACTAATTGATGGGATATCCAGTTGTTTGAAGTGAATTATTAAGTAAATAAACCATAGTTTTAATTTAAACCAAGAAACGTTACTCCATTTTTTTTAATAAGTAAGACGATACACTGTCACGTCTTTATTCCTAACGGGACAGACAGAGCCTGGGGAGGTAAGCAGGCAACTTTTAGCGTGATGGTCTAATCGTAAAAATAATAGGAGACATGACTGCAATGTTCTGCCGCCAGAGTGCTGCATTATACGAGTAGCGCAAACCGTAAACAAATGTTTTACAAGTACATCAAAGTCGCAATAAATTTAAAAATACATCAAAGTCACAATAAAATTATCTAGCATCAGGTATATAAATGGCCTTATGAAGTCATAATACCACAGCACAGGGATTTGATTAAGTGTATAATAATAAAACTACATATTTTTATAATAATTATTTGCTGCGAAAAAATATGACATGTACAATAACAGCAGATTGTTTACTGTATGTGCTAATTTCCGCCATCTGCGCCGAGTTTTGCGTAATATACTTACAACGTGGAAGGGACATACCCGTAATAAATCGAACCACGGTCTTCCGTCCACCATCACCACCATCTTTTTTGTGCATGCAGCCCGTAGTATCGAGTTATTAGACGTTGTCACGTCAAAAACTTTGCCGTGCCTATTCTGTACCTATTTTAAATTTCAGTTGGCAGGACAAATAAGTTAATTCCTGTTATTGTATTTGCGAAACTTGTTTGTGATGAAGCTGTTGAGGCTTGCGCTGGCAAACACCTTCCTAATTGAAATTGTTCGAGAGGGACGTGCTTCAATTCGTTATTTCATATTTGCCCACTAATTAGTTAAAATGTGTATGCTATTTCCCTTTGTGTCGTGTTTAATAGTAAATAGTACACATATTTCATACACAAATATGAATATATTCAAAGTGAAATAGTGTGAAATATGTTACGTTAAACTTGTAGATTGTCCCGCAGAACACGCAACCACTCTTACAACAGTTTGGCTCAAACTAAAAACATATTTTAGTCACTTGTGTCTTATAAAAGGATCGCAAAACTTAATATATGTATGTATATGCATTCATATAAACTGCCGAAGAGGACTGAGAACATAATTACACTGATAATTTTATATTGTGTATACAGCAGGATGTAACAAAATATGCTAAAACAACTTTAAGGGTGAATTCAGTTAATGATACTGAACAACTTGGCCCAAGGAAGATATATCGAAATATGAATCATTTTTGGCTTTCCACACAAAGTCGGATCAGCTGATCGGTTAACTTGTATAATATAAGGAACACACCTTATGTTCCTTGGACAAAGTTGTTCAGTATCATGGACTGAATCCACCCTTACAATAGTTTCAGTATATTTTGTTACACCCTGTATAAGTATATTACTTTAATTTATGTCAGTGTAAAAATAGGCTAGGATTCTCCAACTACCAGTGAACGTTAATATGGCGCCCCGCCCCTGTAATTAGGCATCAAATCGCGGGATCACGTGGCCGGGCATGGGGGCGCACATCTGGCCCTAATGGCATCATGTTTATTTGTGTCCCGGCCGGAAGCAGCGCTCGGGCCCACATCCGGCCCGCGGACGCCGACGTGCGCGTGCGCAATTAATGCCAAAAAAATAGTTCAAATTTGTAACTAAAAAGAAAGAAAAAAATCTTCCGATAGAAGAAGAAAAATGAGGAAATTCGTAGAACAAAAGTCTCTAATATAGCCCAGCGGATTAGCTCGTTGAAGTGGCAGTGGGTGGGACACATAGCGCGATGAACCGATGGCCGATGGGGCAGAAAGGTTCTCGAATAGTGACCACGTACTGGCAAGCGAAGCATAGGTCCCCTATACAAGGGGGTTAGACGATCTAAATTTATTAAGTTAGCTTTGCAGTATCGGAATACCAACCAATTTAGACCTGTAAAATAAATTGATTAATTTGATTAAGTCGACGTTGCTTGTGCTAAAAGAAAATGATCATTCCTAGATTTCTAATCAAGGAAAATTTTAAAGATACTACACTACTACGATATACATATATTCGTATTTTCAAAAAGTAAGATGAAAGTTTTAACAGCTACTAATAAAAGTCATTTACTGCCTAAAGGCATCTAACATAGCTTGACGACTACCATATAATTATGACAGCCGGGACCAAAGTGGCTTAACGTGCCTTCTGAAGCACGTAGGAGCACGAAGAAATTATTTTTATGGCACTCGGCCTTTTGGGGATGAAAAATCGATCTACGAGTAGCTAGGTTTCATTTTTCAATCTCTTTTTCTTGGTGTTTCATCGAGCAAAGTTCGGTCGTTAAAGTACCTATTAAACATTTAATTAAATAAAATAAATAAAAATTCAAAACTACTTGATGTGGAGTAAAATATGAAGAGCATACCTGGCCGCATATTAAAAAAAAAATCGAAATTTGGAAATAGTGGCACCATCCCGTCGTTTATAAAAGGACAGGTGCTATCCTAATGGCGGTCGTTCTATCCTCAGCCATGTGGCCCACGTCGGCCAGCTGATATTTTTGAGCATCCGCCCGCTAAGCTTTTCAACTCTATCGCCTTAGAAATAAAATCTACTTTACATCGTTCTAACGTTTTTCAAATTCGGCACATTCCTTTTTTTGTAAGTTACAAAGCACATGCCATGTTAGCATCTGCTCTTTGTGCCACCACGCAATGCCTTTGAAGTGGAAGGCTTTCAAATGTTTCTATTGTTTGTTTTGTATGTATTTTATAATACGTTGCTTTTTTGATCGTGTCGGTAATAAGGTATTATAATAAGCCAGAATACATAATAGTACAAGTATAATAAAGGGTTAGTATTGCAATGACTAAGTCTATAAATTCACCTAATCGCTGGAATGACTAGGTCTGAAAACGACCAAGACTGTAAGAAGTCTTTAAGTCATAAGTTAAGTCTTTAAGTCATATATGACTAAACAAACTTATCAAGTTAAGTTCGACCTATATATGATGTATACGCTTCAAAATAATTTTTACGCGTATTTGACGAATAAAGCGATGAATAAATAAGGAACTTGCACATACAATACAGTTTATAATACGAGTATTATTGAAATTGTAAATAGACTCGAATAAAACTCGTCCAGAAAACTTTATTTCAGATAAAGAAACTCTTAATTATACCTACCGCTACAGTCGTCGAATGCCCAATAAGGAAGTCGCATGAAGGACTTAACCGACACATATTCTTATTTTAAAATCTCTATTATAACGTTTAAGGGTACTCAAAATAATTTAATAAAAGTTTTTATTTATAAATAGCATTTTAACCGAATTTATTACTATAGTGGATGTTTTTAGTTATTTTAAAAAAATATGAATTATTATATTAATAAACGAGTATGTACATAAAAGGCGGGTTGCAAAGTTTAGGTGATAGTTACGTAAGGTTTCCTCTCATATAGTATTATATTAATTACAACAGTAATAACAAAATATTTTAATAATAAGTTATACTGCTGTACCTAATAACGAAATATTTTTTCCACTGTGATATTATAACCAATAAAATATTGAAACTTGACTAAGTTTCACTATTTTATTTAACTTCCACACCAAAATAAATATCACAAGCCCAATATTTATTTTAGTAGATATCGCCAATGCTCAGTAAGTAAATAGGTACGAAACGATTAAAAACGATGTGTAACTTTGCTTTCATTTAATTTAATTTTATGCCTATTTATTTAGTGAAAATATCAGTTCAGTTAAAAAATATTTGGGTGCTTACTGGCTGTTTACATAGTTTTAGTTTTGTATGTTTTAAACTTATTTATTATACATTACAGAAATTAGTAACATAATGCCTGCCTCTACTTGGCGCTGCGCTGTCATGTACTTTTTTTTTTTTATTTTTTTTTTTTTTTTTATTAGAAATTTGAGTGCGTTTGATCTCTATCTAGCCTGATGGGAAGCTAAGATGAGGTCTAAGGTGTATCACGCAGACTCAAAAAATGCCTGTTCACTCTTGCCTTGAAAATCCCTAAATTATATGTATGGGGAAACATCGACGCAGGGAGGGAATTCCACACCTTAGCGGTTCGCACAATGAAGGAGGAGGCGAATCGAGAGGTACGATGAGGAGGAATTTCGACCACAAATGGGTGGAATCCCTGTCCACGTCGTGTTGTCCGATGGTGGAATGGTGCAGGGGGAATTAAATTATGTAATTCATGCGCACACTCCCCGAAGTGCAACCTGTAGAAGACACACAGACTTGCTACCAGTCGGCGATGTTCGAGGCTGTGGAGCCGTCCTGCCGTAAGCAACTCATCACCAACGAGTCTTCTGGCACGTCTGTCGATAGCTTCCAGGGCTTCGAGCTGATAGCGGGCAGATCCATCCCATAGGTGGGAGCAATACTCCATACATGAGCGGACTTGAGCTGTGTAAAGGCTCAACAGTTGGTCAGGGGTAAAATATTGTTGGACCTTGGAGAGGATGCCCAGTTTTTTAGAAGCCGTCTTAGCCCTGGACTCAATATAGCTACCGAAGTTAAGATTTGATGAGAGATCGATACCGAGAAGTTCGAGATGACGGGTGATAGGAACAGGCACACCCCGGAAAGTGGGAGCCAAGTTGAAAGGGCTCTTTTTAGCAGAGAAGAGACACGCCTGTGTCTTAGAGGCATTGAATCTCACAAGGTTGGCATCACCCCAATCGGAGACAGCTTGCAGAGTAAGATTGGTATGGAGCACCATTGCCTCTCTTAGTTCGTCTATTTCCGGTTTTTTTGCCCTTGCACTAGAAAAATATCTTTCCGTAACGGTGCTATCGTCTGCATACCCAAAAATACCGGGCTTTAGCAGATCGTTAATGTGAAGCAGAAATAGCGTTGCGGAAAGAAAAGATCCCTGAGGTACTCCAGCATTAATTGCCAATAGGTCAGACGAGCAGCCGTCAAGAGTTACTCGAATAAACCGTTCCCTCAGGAAATCGGAAATCCAAGCACAAAGGGTGGGAGGGATACCGTAAGCGGAAAGCTTCGCTATAAGAGCGTCATGCCATACCCTGTCAAATGCCTTTGAAATGTCAAGTGAGACAGCAAGTGCCTCACCGTATTTTTCAAGGGCTTCACCCCAAAGATGTGTAGCGTACACAAGAAGATCCCCAGTAGATCGGTTCTGGCGAAATCCGTATTGCCGGTCACTGAGGAGATCATTGTCCTCAAGGTACGCAAGTAAGCGCTTGTTAATAACACGCTCCATTACCTTACACAGAATGGAGGTGATTGCAATTGAGCGATAGTTTGAAGGGTCGGCACGTCTACCCTTCTTAGGTACGGGTTGAACATTGGCGAGCTTCCACATTTTTGGGACGATTCCGGACCGAAGAGATAGACGAAACAGGCGCGTCAGAACAGGAGACAACTCGGGTGCGCAATTCCTTAAGACAATAGCAGGAATACCGTCGGGACCACTGGCCTTATTCACATCTAAGTTGCTTTAACTTTCAACAAATCATACCCGATTCGAGAATCTATTTACATCACTGATGTATGACATGTAAATATATGAATATACATGTATATATATCCTAAACGGGCAATTGATAATTATGAAACGGCATTACAAAGTGAAGCCGGAAGGGTGGGTGGCTATGGCGGCCGGAGACACGCCGTTGGCCGCCAACGTTGCATAACGAGGGATCCTGCATCTATATTCTTTATTTTTATGTTGTTCACGGCTCGCACACCCTATATAACCTATGTGTAATTAACATCAAAACCTGATACAACATTTATAGCGGTGAGCATCCATATCGAAGAAAGTAATATTTTATATTTACTGGCCCTACACCTAGGTTATTTCGCGGGATATTATTTTTAAAACTAACAGCCTGCAGTGTTTTTTCTGAGTGCATGAGTGATACGAGTAAAAATAACGTGGTAAATGAAATGACAAGGAATCGTGGTACATAGTAGTGATTCAAATGTAGTAAGATAAGACGCCAAGTAGAGTGAGACGAGTTAGGGAGGAAAAAGATTATTTCTAGATATACATTATACATATAGAATAGGGGTCTTGTAAACGAAACTAATTTTATTCTTGTAATACAAGCTCCCTTCACCTTAATTTTATGTGTCTACCTTTTTAAGAACGTATTTAGGTAGGTATTAGACACATTGGAAAATCTTCATTTCTTTATTATGGGCTATTTTATGTAAGTATCCTTAACACCATATACGGAAGGTTTTTATATTATAACTAAACGACTACTCGGACACAATATTATTCGGACACACTGTCCCAATTGCCACTTTTTTATTTTAATATTGATTATATGTTATCCTATAAGCGCCGTTAAGTGTTCGACTGCTGGGCAAAGGCTTTAGGAAGGTACCTATTTAGTTTTTATGAATATTCGAATGCTCTTGTTGATGTCTTTTCAACCGACTTTAAAGGAGGAGGTTATTTTTAGTAATTGTTTTTAAATTCAATTTTTTTTTAAATATATACTTCCAGATTGGTCTCATAGTTTAATTAAAATCGGTTCAGTGGTTTGGTTTCAAAACCAACATTACTGGAAACAATATTTAATCCAAGAAAACAATTGTTGTTTTAGCCTTATGTGATTGTGAGTGGTTTTGAAGCCGGTTTTTGGTTTTAAACAAATACTGTTAGGTTGCAAGTTAAATGAAAAAAAAAATCCTAGGTACTCAATTTAAATTTGTTTACAGGGAATCCAACGCACAACACTCCACGAACAACCATGAGAGAAACGAACAGATGGCGCTGCAATGGGCCAAGACTTCCATGAACGAACTCCGGACCGAGATGAAGGAAATCAACAAGAGCGTCAACAACTCTGCCATGCTTCACCAGCTGCACGTCATTCGGAATCAGGTGAGATAAAAAAAACCGGCCAAGTGCGAGTCGGACTCGCGCACGAATGGTTTCGTAGTATCTATACAACATTAGACACTTTATTTAATATCGAGCAAACAACTGCAAAAAATCACGTTTGTTGTTTGGGAGCCCCCCTTAAATAAAGTCAATATATAACTAAATATTCTGTGAATATTTCAAGCGTTAACCTGTTGCCGTAAAAACCTCTTCCAACTTTTTGAATCGTTATATTCCAAAAATGGTAGCTCTTAGGAAAAAAGTATTTTGACATTTCAGACTAACAGACTAACATTCACCTCTCCTGAAGTATAACCTAAGTTTATCCGCCTAATTTTAAGTTTATGATCACACCCATCTTAGTCGTAATATATATATGTATTTGCTTTTTCCTTTTACTTAAATCCTTTGTATTGATTTTTTACTCATGTCACAGCAGACTTTAACGTAACAATTTTGTACGTTAAAAAAGAGTATCTGAAAAGAGAGCATTCAAAAGATGAACTCGAGTGTTCAGCATCAGATGTGTACTGCTGAAATCGACAGGCGTGAAACACAATTGTGCAGATGCCAACATCCATTGTCCGAAATTCCGAATAGATATCAAGATATCACTTCTTTTGTGATGGCGGAAACCTTTATTGGAAAAATAGGAAATGAAGCATAGAGATCCATATTTATTATATTTCCCTTATTTTATTAAGTTTTTCATAGATTTACTGGCTGTAGTAGTAGTAGACTAATATTATTAGCGTAATGTGTGTGTAGTATAGTAACACATTACGCCAGTAACACAGGTGAAGCGTAAAAATATGCTTAATTAATATTTCCCGCCAAACTGAGAACTGGCCATCTTACATTACAACCGATTGGTTCATTGTCGAATTTGAAGGTTTTGTTTGTCTTATTTATGAACTTGGTAGATAGAGAATTTTAAGTATTGCACCTGATTTATCGTCGAATATATAAAGCGTACTTAAGTAATAATTTTTTTTGAGAGTCATCATGAGTCTTATGACACACAAATATATATTAATTCATTTGAGCGAATTGGTATTTCTTTTAATATTTAAAGTTTATTACATGCCATTCATTAGGTAGCCTGCAAGATACAAAATACAAGGCGACTATAATATATATATCAAAAGTCTGGAGCTTCATTCATTCGATTTCGATTTAATTAATAAATATTAATTACGGTAAAACAAACGATGAAAAGTGCACTTAGGACTAATGGAAACGGCTGTAAATGTATTAACGATTCGCTGCAGCAAACCTGCCTGTATCAATTTTATCAATAATCAATTTTGTACGATATCAATTTCACTGTAAGCCTCTTAACAGCTGGCAAACAATAGTCTTTTCTAGTAAGTGCCAGTGCCCAGAGTGAAAAAACTTAAAGCTAACATGAAATTAATATATCCTAGCCTTGGAAATAACCTCTGAAACTAAGTTTGTCTGCACTGTGATCCCGACATCATCATGTGCCTAGGTATATTTCCAGTTTTGTCTGCAAAAGTCTGCAAGATACTTTTCTTCAGGTTTAATTATCGAAGGATGTAAAATTAGATAAATCTTATCTAGCTAGATCTATTCAATTAAAGTTAAAGCATACGCCATTCTGTCGCCGGACAGCTAAGCCTTCAATGAAGTCTTGGACGGGCAGCTTATTCTCAACGATCTTATCAATCAGAACTTTTCTTGAAGGGTTTCTAAAGAGGATCCAGAGGACACTATATTTTTACTCGTATCTGCTCTTTGTGAGCTTACAAATCACTAGAAGAGAACAACCTACCTACCCAGCCTGATAGGTTTTAATGCATTACATCAGATGTACACTTATTCTTATCCTATATTTACATTATACATTTAAAAAATTTGCTATTATTTTCTTATAACATAAACTACTTCCAAGAATTTTTATCAGATAAATAAATCATATACAGATAATACGCTTTTTGAATTATTGATTTATACGCTGGCACGCTAACGTTATTGTGATTTCAACAGTTGAAACAAGCTTTGATGGAGACGTCCGACCTCGCTCAACTGGCGCGTACGCAGGAGGCCAGAGTTGACAAGCTGGACGGCGAGGTTGGCCGCTTGAAGTACGAGGGGCAGCAGATGAGAACCATGGTTGCTGAGGTGCGCGCCCACGTTGCCAAGCTCGCTAAAGAGGTAAGTCTTTTCTTTTTTTTACCGACTTCAAAACAAAAGGAGGTTTAACAATTCGACTGTATGTTTTTTTTTGTATGTTTGTCACGCAATATTTTCGTCAATTGTGAACCGATTTTGATGATTCTTTTTTTATTTAAAAGCCAAGTTTGTTTTATATTAATTTGGTGAAGATATGATGAAGAACTTTGGAGGTACGGAGGAAACTTCGGAAAGAAAAAGAAGTAGGTAGGTTGTTTTTTTAAAAAAATATTAAGAATTTAGAAAGAAACTCATTTACACAGTATTGATAGCCTACGCGCCAGAATGTCTGTCAATTTACAAATAGGTACTTATAATTTAATACACATGTATTAAACACATGTAATTTTATACACATGTATTAAATTATAAGAAATGTAATGCTTGCGTAACGAAGAAGAATATATTTTGTCGATTTTGGATCGACAACAAAATTTGGCCGGCGGTTAAAATGTCACCCAGTAGGTAGGGTAGTATGTAGGTAAACAAACTTAACTGGATACCATCAAATATTTGTCCCTTACAATGTAGCCACAGCTAACGTTTTCACTACCATCATGGTGCCACGTTTAAGGGCGCCAAGATGTGAAAACTAGGTTATGATTAGGGTATGAATCTTAAGAATTTGTTTAATCATTTCCAAGAAGATATTTTACGAAAACCTTATTCCCAGTGTTTGCCTACTGAAAGGTTATGTACCTACTTCGTGGTTGGTTCAAAGCGTTTCCTAAGAAATTCTCTTTACAGTTAATATTTACTTTTACAAAAGGCAAAAATGTTTCAATTTAATTAAAATCTTGTTGGCTCTCAGCTAATTATTATAATTAAGCAACATCGTGTAAACTGAACAGTTTGAGCCACAACTGCGCGGAAGGTTATGATAATTTGAGCAGAGTCAAAATTATAGAGCATAATTATTATTGGATTGTTAAAATATAAATTATCGTATAGGATAAACATGGTTTAATAACAAATATACCTACATACATTATAACCTTGTTTTACAGAATAAAACCATAAAGACATAAAAAGGGCATGTATATGGTCACTGACATACAATATATAGACAAGCTATCTCAAACATTTGGCCCTGTTCTTTTTTGAATATATGGCGGCGTGAATTTCATCATACGTTTTTAGTTTTCTGACAATGAAATCTGATTACTTACTGATGGAAAGTTATTTCTTTACATTACACTTTGCCGGGTTCCTTGAATTATTATTACAGTATTTTAACACGCACTAAGGCATTTCTAATTATGATTACCATGTTTTCGTTTGGTCTTCGCTTATAAACTGTCGAAAGTTAGGCGCATAAGAGCTAGCAAGCGACTCAGGAAAGTTTATGGAGATAGCTACAATTGAACTGGACAAAACAGTGATATGTGCTGTCTTCCCTAGTACTTTGGTAACTTATTAGCTCTTCGTGTATAGTAGGTACACATAATCTGTCAACTTGTGTGAGACGCAACATTTTTTCTTTTGTCTCCCCCAGTTATACGCACTCGTAAGTGGCATTTTGTACCCGTTTCTTCATACACGATTGGAAAATACCACTTGCTAAGGCGTAAAAATAAGATTACTGGAGGTGATCGAAATAGAAAAGTCTAAATATGATGTGGTGTTAATATAATACTATATGGTGTGATCACACAGGTGTGATCACACCATTTGTCAGGACAAAACCTGATCAGGTTTTAAGGCGAGATGGGTTCACAATTTGGATTCTGTGCGTGTTTTTGAAAATCACTGTTATCAAGACTGCAGTCTTCGACCGTGGGATTTTTTTATTGAACACCCGAATCTAAATTTTCTATCTACAGATACGCATTGCGCTGTATTGTACAAGCACTCTAGAGATGAATTCAGAAGCGCAGCAACCGGTCTGCCTTATCAGCGTTTTCATCCCCAAATTTATTTGAGAATTTCGGAGAACTTAAATAAACTTCAATTTAACATATCTTGACATATTGTTACTAAGATAGTTTGGCTCCAATCAACTCCGAAAAAGCAGTCAAAATCAGAAAAAATAAGGACTGGGCCCTTATACTACTTACTACAGTTTATTCCTCAAAAAATTTACATAAAAATCTTAAGGATTTTCTACAGATCACGGCTTCTAGATTCAAGAGATTATCGTCGAGCACGGCTCCGGGCCTATCTTCGTTCTCGACGAATATTTCACTGTGTTTTTTTTGTTATTATATTTATATTTTTTTTGTATCCAAAACGACTAGATATTGAGATGATAAATTTTAAGGTATAATTTTCGTATAAAAAGGTGATTGTATAAAATAGTAATATATTGTAGATATTATAAAGGCAAATTTAGAGGTAGGTATATGTTTGTGATATCGAGTCAAAAATGCTCAATCCGAAGAATAAACTGTATTCGTTTAAATAGAGTGATTTTTTAAAAACACTCGCAATTTTGTAGGCTCTGAACTGGCGGGGCCTTAATATAGGCCTAGGAAGGTAATTTAAATAAAAATAACTCCTTATAACACCACTACACTTTTATGAGTCTGTCTTTATTCATGGAAGTATTATTATTGTTAGTCTGGCACACAGGGCACACTTTCGGTTTCGGTATAAGGAAAAATAATATCTCCTCGAATTATCATCTCGGGAGGCGAGGCACCCGAAGCACAGACCACAGAGTATAGTATAGAAGTGAACTTTAAGTGGGTACTGGCGTCAATACTCCATCTTGTCAATTTGGAGTGGCCAATTGTTTTAACATGTATGTATTTCGTAACCAGGGGCGTAGCTACCGCCGTATCTGCCGTATCAATTATACGGGGCCCGACGTGCGTAAGCAAAAATTAATAAAACCTTCCCAATTTTTTGATTTATTTCAGAAATAACAAAAGTGAAAAAATGCAATTTATTTTTTCCCACGTAAAGTGTGCGTTTAAGAAACAACAAGGCAGACTTTAGAAAAACTAAAGTCATCATCAGCTATAAATGATTTAATAAATCAGTTTGCCGAAAAAAAGGCAAGGAAAGTGTATATTTAATTTGAATTGTTTGTAAAAATTAGGGAAAGTGACAGATAGATAATTATGATGAATAAATATTTCTTTTAATTTTATGCAAACATTTTCTTTTCTTTTGTAAGAAATCTTTACCCTTCATAAATAAGGGCCCCCAAACTAATTTTTATACGGGGCCCCGCCAAGGCACGCTACGCCACTGTTCGTAACCTAGATCAATATGTAATTACATATTGATCTAGGTTATTACATATTGATCTAGATAGATCTTTACCACGCACATTTGCGAAAAACGGCCACTTTTAGCAAATGTGCGTAGCAAAGCTTAACGTTCTCATTATAAACTGTAAACAGTAGCTCATAAAATACTTTGGGGTTATCTAGGACTTGGTAGTAGCAAAATTTTAAATGATGTCTCCGTTTTCTTTGAAATGATTTATTTTAAATGGTGGCAGCACTGGACCCCGGAAAATTTAGGTACAGCCTTAATGTCACTAGTTAAAAACGCAAAAAATCTAGTTTTTTGTATGACGACCCCCTTTAATTTTATGTTTTAGTAATTTTTTGTTATAGCGGCCACAGTAATACATAATCGGTGAAAATTTCAAGTGTCTAGCTATTACAGTTCAAGAGACAGACGGACAGACAGCGGAGTCTCAGTAATAGGGTCCCGTTTGCATCCTTTGGGCACGGAACCCTAAAAGACACTGAAGTAGGTAAACAAACGGTATTACGACTATTACGACATTTACCTTTGAAGTTTGAATGCATGCTACACGTAGGGCGCCACTGCACCTAAATACTTAAATATTGAAAGTTGTTTCTATACTCCAAGTACTCTATATGCAAAGGTTCTCCTTTGGAGGAGAGAAATGAAACATCCTCGAACGGAAATGAACGAAGCGAGCGAGCGAGGCGGAGACTACGCGCGGATTATGAGCTCATATTTCATGGACCGTCCACACTCGTCCATCTTATCATGAGATCATTTTCTTGAATATTTCATATCCTCTGAGGCACAGGTAAAACTCATCCCTCGTGTGGGATTTGACGACCGGCCAAATAAAGATGGAAAAAGATTTTTACCATCCTGACTCGGCATACTTCTATGGAATTACTTCACCTAAATATAAATAATATAATATTAAAGTAATATCAGGATCGTAGCAAGTGGAGGTCCATAGCCTCTGCCTACCCCTGTGGGAAAAAGTTATGTATTTATGTATATAAATTTAATTTTAGCAACTTACGAGTACTTCGCTATTGGAGTTGGTTGTAAGAGCTATAATGTTTAACTATGATATATTGTAGATATTACACCTTTAGGCAGCTTGAAAAGAAATATATTTAAGCTTTAAAAAAAAATCAGCATGCCATTTGAAAAGCTTTCAAGAAAGGAAGGTTTTCTGAATGCGTGGGCTAGAGCTGTAAGTGGATGATAAAGGATTCTAACACTTATAAATTCTTCTTTTTATTATACTATCAGCTTATCATTTAAATGTAATATATTTAGGGCCGGAAATAGTCCGTCAATATTGAATCGGCCGCACTCGCTATGCGTTGCCGATACTCCGCCACTAATCTCGCTGTTTACTTTAGGTAGATACTCTTCAGTCGCAACGCAGGTGTGTAAGCATACAGATATATTCGATAATACAAACAGTTAATATGAAAAAAAAGAAAGCAGGTTTTAGTAAAATGTTTCCAAAAACCGAGCTATCAGCGCGGAAATTAAGGATGATTACGGATGTCGATATGTTTTTCTCATTTATGCAGAACGTCCATTCTCGTTGAAAATTAAATTGGATTTGGTTTTCATTATAAATGTCATACGCTGCAGTAGACTCAAGCATAGTCTCGCATCGTAAACACGCTTTATTATTTGCAGCAGAGGGCTCAATTTCATCGGTTGTGGTTGTAATAACAGGTGATATCACTTCACGGTTTGTGATCGTAACCGCCTCGGAGGGCCGTTGGGCGCTTTTACTGGCCAATATCTATGCTTTAGAAAAGAATAGCTTTTTTTGAAGAATTGCGTTACGGCTTTGGATAAAAAAATTGGTTGCCTGTAAAGTCGGTATACGGGCGAAAGTTTTACGTGACAAGTCTTTTTATGTCTGTCTCTCTCGCTCTTAGGCGGGCTAACCATGCCCGAGTGGAAGGGACGCGTGCCTCTCACTCGCTCTCATTGTGAGCGCATAACGTGAGCGGAGCGTAACGCAGTTTCTTGAAGTGTCACCCGGCTAACCAATTTAGATAGATTTAAATAAGACGTTGTCACGTCAAAAATATAAGCTCCTTAGGGGATTGTTTCTTTATTCTTTTTTAATCTAACTAGTTATACCAAATTTGATTCAATCATCAACGTAAAAATATATTCATAGGTTTTATTTATGTTTGTTGCATTATCTTTTAAAAGTCATTTACAAGGACTGATCAATAACTATTTCGCATTTCTGTAACGACAGTAATTAAATGCAATAGAGTAGTATCCAGGGACAGAAATAAATTATTTTGAAATGATAAGAGACTAAAACGTCACAAAAAATGGCATTAATCATATCCATTTTAACGTGATTTCAGATAAACTATGAAGTCACGACTTGCCTTTTTCATACAAATTCCATAGCAAATATTTATTTTGACGTTTAGAAAAAAGCATCTGTTTGGACTTGTTGGAAACAAGCGGATTAATTCGAAAAGTCGCAATTGAAAGCGAATAATTTAATTGAGCTCTCGAAATCCACTTTTACATTAAGTAAGTTTCGGAATGACCTGCCTTGGACGGTAGTTCCGTCCTTGGTCTGGAATTCCAGGGTCCAACATCCGTGCTTTTGTGTAGGATCGCGCCGGCACTGCACCGTGCAGTGTACACACAGACTGCATTATACACCGGCTAAATGATGAAGAAACTCGACCAGTTTGCTTTAGTATTTGAAAAACGTGAAACTGGATAGTGTTTCTGAATTAAATACAGAAAAAAATTACATAAATACCGAAGGCATCAAATAAATCCTTAGTTGATTTATTATCATATATATATGTCATACATATACAATTGCATATGATTTACTTCTCGAAAATGTAAAAATATTGAATAAAAAATTATTCAAAATGTCCATCTTTTATATGATTTAATATCTTTTATACTTATTATATTTAGTTTAGTATAATATATTAGTTATTAGTGTTTAGTATTTAGTATAATTTTATTGTTATAAGCCTTCATAGTTATAATTATTTATTATGTTGTGAATAAAGAAAGTTTTGAATAAATATATTTTTAAATTTTAACGTCTTCTTTGCTGTCTGTTTAATTTTACTTTTAAGGTTTAAAATATTTTTTTCGGTAAATAAATATAAGAACTGAGGAGTTCAATGGCCTGGGAGTACGTTTTACTAGCGCTAAGGCATGTGAAGCAGTATCAGATGTGGCAGTACTTGGATTGGTGTGATCCAGAAGGCACGTTAAGCTGTTTGTCGCGGCTATCGTAATAATACTAGAGCGTAACAGGAAAGTAAAGTTTATTTGTCATGAGTACTTTTAAAGTTCCTTTCCATTTTTGAACTGACCATTTTTTTAAAGTCCTAGTACACGTAAGATTTTTTAAATTTCTTTGAACTTTATAGGCATATATTTATTTATTTATTATTCGTGAAATTATGTTTGAACTTCACAAATGCTTCATAAAATGTAATTATTTATCCAAACAATAAGAGTAGGTACTTGTGTAAATTTTTTATTCATTTTCTATTACCTACGGCACAAGGAATTGGTTCTAATTTAGCTTGCAACATGAATTAGTTAAAAACATGAGTAAAAATAAGAGCTTGTAAAAAATGTAATAATGTTCATTAAAAGTCCGGCCGTACATAGCGACCGTCTCAGATGGGCATTGCCCACCTGCTTGCATTAATTTGTTGTGATGCATCACACCACTGCATATGCATATGGTCCGCTTTACACCTGGCACAAAGATGGCTGCCTGTGCCAGATAAAAACTAAAAACCCTGTAAACCAGTTTTAATATTATGTCCCTAGATGTTCATAGCATTAATTTTGTTTTAATTTATTGCTACATTGGTAAGTAGGTAGATTATGATTCAAATCCCACTGGGAAGCATACTTTGTGAAAAGGTGTTTCCAGTCTGGTTAGAATATTGCAGGCTTGAATCACCTGATTATCCGAAAAGAATCATGATTCCGTGCTTCGGAAGGCACCTAGCGTGTATACCTATCCTAGGATTGGTTGTGGTCTACCCTTTGGGTTGCGAACGTCAGACGGCAGTCGCTCTGTGTAAAAACCAGTAATCTCGTCAAATCACGTGCATATCACCTAGGTTAGGTAGCGGAAATTAGGAGCTGATAGGCATCTTTTGGGTACGAAAAAGATTTATTGCTATTTATTAAGTAAAATTATAAGGCACATACATAAAAATAAAAAACACAAAAACTCTTACTCAAAAATTCCGCCCCGGATTGTACTCGGTTCAAAGATACCCATGACCTACGCTAGGCTGCGTTGCCTCTCTGAATAGCAATGGTATATTTTTTTGTTGTCCTATTTTTAGCTACATGATTTAGCTTTTTACAGATGTACATTTCTCATAGTATTTTGAATACACAAATACGTTATAATAATATTATTAATTTATAATACAAAGTTGCATAATTAATGTATTATAGGTACGTTCATCAAAAATGATTACCTACCTTAGCTTATACCTACTTAATATTAATTTAATTTTTAGTTTATCCACTAACTCGTAAGTAGAAAAGGGAACTAATGTTGGTGTGAGTCGATTGATAAAATGGCTGGGCAGTGTCAGGGCCGGGGAAGTAGCCCGGGGGAAATCACGAATAAGAACTTCACTGAAGGAAAACACACTTATCCTGAGTAACATGTCATACATAGGCACTTGCTGAATAAGGTAGCAGTTAGAGTATGTTATTAACCAACTTCAAAAAACGAGGACGTTATCAATTCGATCCGTATGTTTTTTTTGTATGTTTGTTACGCGATATCTTGTGCCAATTGTGAACCGCTTTTAATAATATTATTTATTTGAATGCCTTTACTATCTACTTAGTCCCATATTAATATGGAGAAGATATAACGATTTGGAGATATGGAAGAAAATCCATAAAGAAACTGAAGTCGGTTGTAATTTTTGTCAAAACGTTAAATTATTTTCTTTTACACAGATTTTTTAATGTTGTATACAAATGTAGAAAATGGTAGTATTGTCATCGTGTAATAATAAGAGTCCATTGATAAAGGCTGAACAGTATCAGGGTCGGGCGGGCCAAGTTGCTCACCCAGGGGAAATCAGCGGATACAAATCTGCAAAGAACTTTACTCTAAAGGTTTACCTTTAAAGTTCTTAAGAGGCTTAGTGTATTTATATACACTTAGCCTGAGCAACATGTCCTTAAAAGCCTCGAAAAGTACTGGCAATGTATTAGGAGTATTTATATCATTTTATTCATAAAAAAATTTATCTGCACCATATTTGAATCAGAGCCCTGTCTGTGGTTCAAAAATAGGTATTTACTAATTTCTTGCCATCAAACTAGCTTTTACCCGCGACTTCGTTCAGGCGCATCCCTCGGAAACATCATTTTGGAAAAAAAAAATTCAAGGATAACGAAATAAAAATATATATCAATTCTATTATACTCGTATATATCTTGTTCCATAATAAAAACCAAAGATATATGCCGACAAATGCATACCAAAAATCTCTCATTTGAACGTGCCACCAAGCTCGTGGCGGGCGGCAGCCGGTGAGCGGGGAGGGCAACGGCCGCGCGTATAGTAAAGTCAAGTAGGTTAACCATTAATGATAAATTTGGAAGAAAATAAAATTTACAAAAATTAAGTTCTTACATACTTTTTTGTTTAGTAAGGAGGAGTAACTCGTTTTTTTAATTAATTATATACACGTGTTAGTATAAGCACATAATAAATACCAGTAGTAGTATAAGAGGTAGGTACCTATACATTCTTTGATTCATTGCCAGATTAGTGTTCATATCAGTTATAATATAATAGATTATATGACAGTTGATCTGATAGTCTTTTTACTGCGTTGTCCTTCTCAAACAACAGAGAAATATAAAATCTGAATACCACAGATTGATATACTCGTAAGTACCTATTATTAGACTACCTCCGTGGTGTAATGGTTAACACGCTAGACCGCTAATCCGGAGGTTCTGGGTTCGATCCCCAGCCAGGGCAAGTTGGAAAATGGCCTTTTTCAATTTGTCCTGGGTCTTGGGTGTTTATCTATATAATGTACTAGCTGTGCCCGCGACTTCGTTCGCGTGGTTGTCGGAATGTTATATAGCCTAAAGCCTTCCTCTATAAATGGACTACCCAACAAAAAAAGAATTTTTCAAATCGGACCATTAGTTCCTGAGATTAGCGCGTTTAAACAAACAAACAAACAAACAAACTCTTCCGCTTTATAATATTAGTATAGATTTATCATAAAATATAGTATCGTTGAGTTAGTATTCCATAACACAAGTTTAAAAAAACTTAGTTTGAGGCTAGCTTAATCAGTGTGATTTGTCCTTATATATTTATTTATTTATGTAGCAAGTTGTGAGTACTTGCGTAAACTATGAAATTAATAAATATTGTGATAATTACTCAATACTATTTATCTCATTTAACAAAGTGTGGTCCCGGTTTTGTCGAAATTGATTTATTGAGGCCATTCAACACCAATCCATTGTCCAATTTTGCTATCGGATTTTCAGTATGCATGAAAATTGGATAGAATAATTAGTCCATGATGAAAATAGTTTACTGCGCGTAAATGTACGATCGATACATTTTTAAGAGGATATTACTGAGCTTGTCAATAGGAGCTCGGTGGCCTGGCGGGCGTACGTACGCACTTCTAGCGCTTTCGCAAGTTAAGTGACACCGGGTGTGGTCCGCACTTAGATGGTGAGTGACCACAAGTTGCATAAAAAAATCTCTAGTTCCTTCGTTCTCTGGGAAGGCCGTTAAACCGTTATAGTCCCGGCTGTCATATATCATTGTATGACAGTCATCAAACCATGTCAGATTTTAGGCAGCTTTAAAAATATGACTCCAGTGTACCACTTCTTACACACACGAAGGATAGATAGAGCCGGTCAGTATGACCATCTTTTTTAAATATTTGGGACATCCTACTAATATCACAGAGGGCCTATGTCCAGCAGTGGACCTAATGCGGCTGAAATGATGATGATGATGACACTAAAATGATCTAGTATAGACCGTGGTTCGATTTATTACGGGAATCCTTGCTCTAAATCCGAAGTTTTTGTAGATATGAGATCATATTATCTGCCTAACATTCTTAACATTGTTAGCAATAGCGATTTTCCATTAGACGTTAAATTGAAACGTTATCCATTTGCTATTGCAGCTGTTAATCCATATCAGTTGACCTGAATATGCCATTTCTCCATCTAATTTTAGATTATCTAGATTGGTTACGCTTGAGCATACAACCTTTGATAGATCTGCCTTTGCGTTAACATGCAACTAAACATTGCTTAATTGATGTGTTGAATCTCAATTTAACTTAATTGGTTAAGTATCTACTTAGGTACGTGTGTAAATGTTACATAATGTTAGATACGCGATATAATCCGATGGATATGCTCAGTCAGGAACATATTATATTGCAGTAAGAACTGAATTCGATTGAGTAGGTATTTTCTTTATTTATAAAACTTTATTGTTCCAAAGTAAAAATATACTTATATAATTCACATTTTAAATATTCAGGGTAGTAAGGATTTGAAAGAATAGAAAAGAGAGTACAAAGTAACCAAAGTTCCCTGCGTTGACGGATAGGAAGCCAATAAAGTTCTGAACGATAAGAGGACACATGATCATATTTCCGAAGACAGAAGATAAAACGAATGCAGTTATTAAGAAGTCGATCAAGTTTATTAAGAAAATCTACATTGAGATCAGGATAACACACATCAGCATAGTCAAAGATAGGAAAAATTAAAGCCTGTGTGTGTGTGCCTTTATGTGTGGTAAGTAAAATTTACGTGCTTTTATATACTCACAGAGTTACTTTTAAAACATTGGAAACATTTTTAAAGCAAGTTCAGTCCGTGAAACTATTTACCTTTCTATAAAACGAAAAATAAAAATTCGGCGTCCTACATAAATCGGCGCTCGCAGCCAAATGGATTTTGTATGAGGGGACGAATTTTTGTTTTTAGTAAGTAAGTACCTACCATTTTTCAATATTTGTTAAATGGGGGAATTTCAAAGAGTAATTTCGTAGGTAGATATTTAAAATTTAAATATAGGATTACTTTTTCTGCAACATTCTGTAAATACAGGTTGATTATGAACAGCTGTATTCAAAGAAAGTGCTCTTTAACTGAAATAAATAATACATATTCTGTCATATATATCTTGTTTCATAATAAAAACCATAGATATCAGCCGGAAAATGCATATCAAAAATCTCCCATTTGAATGTCACTACCCACTGCCGGGCTCGTCATGGGCAGAGGGGAGGGCAACGGCCGCGCATATAGTAAAGTCAGTAGGTTGGCCATTAATAAGAAATTTGGGAGAAAAGAAAATTGCCATAAAGCAAGTCCTTTTTCTTACGGCCTCGTGTTGTATTGATGATTTTTATTTTTTTTATTTATTAATTTTATTACAGAAAACTGTAACAGGCGACTTAAGGCCGTTGGCCTGTTCTACCAGTCAACCTACAGGTGGTGCTGAAATGTATTGTTGATGCCTTTGATCAAGAACATCTCGATTAGTTAAATTGCTTAATTTGTTTGCGTATTTCTTTTTCCGTAGGAATTGAATATGACTATGATCATCTTATTTCGTCTGTAATGCAGATATCACCATGATGTGAGTTCGCACGGCTGCAACCCATTGTATGCAAATAGCGACCTCAACCCATCCTGCCCACGTGTGGTTGCACCCGTTGCTAATGTGCCAGCCGGCCCGTGAAAACGGAGCTCTGTATGAAAGTCCTTTATGTAGTTTTTCCGGTGTGTTACTGGTTACGTTTATTTCAAGATCTCATTTTATAACAAAAGCCAAAATCACAATTAAAACAAAAGAAATTACGCCATTGATTTCTAAATTCATCTAGTAGGTACGAGTACCATTGACATAAATCTACCGAAAATACCATTGACACGAAAAGAAGAGATACCTAGAACGGTCTTTGTGTATAAGTTTTTTAGAAAGAACTTCAATAAAGGATAATAGATACATTCTCAAGCTGAAAATAAACTTGACACAAACACAGCTTCCTTCTTCATGAGTTTTCATTATAAACAGACCGCCGCCAAAGAGCTATTATATAAAACTAGAGAAGACACCACATATCACTGTTTTGTCCCGTTGTAGCTATCTCCATAATCTTCATAGTCGCTTGCTACTCGTAGCACTTATACACCTAGTACTTTCAACAGTTTATAAGCTTATATATTATATATAAGCAAAAATATTACGAACACATGGTAAACTTTATTAATAAAAATTCAAGGAACACGGCAATGTGTAAAAAAATAATTTTCCATCGGTATGTAACCAGATTTTATTGTGTGAAAATTAAAAACGTACCATAAAATTCACGCCACGCCGCCGCCATATATTAAAAAATAGAACAGGGTCCAATGTTTGAGATAGCTAGTCTAGGTATATATTCATGTCAATGACCGCCGCAGGGTATGTGTAAAGTAAATTACTTACATCTACGCATATCGAAATATTTAACGAAGTGGGCAAATTCGTTTAACGTCGTTCCCACGTCTCCTCAGCCTACAGATAACATTGATATCGGGCTCATGTTTTTCATTTCCCATCAGTCGCGAGATATTGGGATTCATAAACTAAAAAGCATATAGAAATATAGAATAGACGTATAAAGTCAGATTAAGCATTAATAATAACTATAGACAAGTCGTGTGCTTCATAATCCCATAGGTATAAAGACATGACATTTCTCCAAATGGCTATAGAAGACATAAACATGAACGTGTGTTTCCCAAAATTGAACTAAATTGCATTAAAAAAAACATGCGCGTAAATATTATCGGTGTGGGGTATTCGGGAAATGAATGTGCTATCATCTTCGGGTCTTTTTTACTCACCCCTGCAGGAGCACGACCCTCTCTGTACTACCAGGCCAGAGTAGCTAGAGGATTTGGCGTATACTCTCCACGCTGGCCAGACGGGTTGGAGAGGTCTCATTAATGTTTATAAGCTTTGTTTAGCTTATGTTTCCTAAGTCACCTTCTACCACTTCCACAGGAAGACTTGGAGTGGTCCTATTCTACTCTACCGGGAACCACACGGCTTTATGTGCTATGCACTAGGGTTTTATATTTACCACCATTTTATGAGTTTTCATCTGTCATTATCCGTATATTGTAATGCACTAATGTCCATAATACGTGCTATCTTTCTGTGCCCTTCATGTTTAGTACTGGCGGCTGGATACGATATGATATAAGGCACTCGATTGATCGTCAATCTTCTCGAATATCAAAGTCACAGCTATGTTTCATGCAAGATAAATGGAGAACCGACGCAGCGTAGCAAAACCCGAGTGTAACAAATAGATGATCATCTAAAAGGATGAAAGCGTGATGCAACGAAACCTTTCAAGGTTTGCATTTCAGTTAGAACTGAAACGATCCGTCCGATTCCAAAAATTTGAAAAGCAAATTATGTGGCTTGGGCCAAGTATTGCAAGAGTTGTTAAAAAGTTCTTCAGAGCAACTAGTTAGGGAATTGAAACGCAATTTTTGCTTATTGAGTAATATGGTTGGTTAAACTTTACTGCAAGAAGATAAACAGTACAGCCATATTTTTGTACGATTTATTCACAGGATATAGACTCAAAGATACTGAAGTTGATGATTACTCCATTTTTAGTTTAAGTAATTAATTTTAACGTAATTCGCAACCATAATGACTAAAAATACTAATATGAATGACTCATATTTTAATACAGAATTAAACATGATAAAAGCTATAAGGTATTTGTGTTTTCGATTCATCCTTGTATAAGAAAATATGTCGTGGTTTAGATAAGTAAGTATATACTAGGTAAATAGGGTCGGAAGTCTCGGGTGTGGGGAAGGTTTGCTATCTCGGGTTAACACAAGACATTGTCCCTACTGAATATTCGTGTTTTGTTTTGCTACCGACGTCACAATCTTCATTAGCATGTTCCCCTGTCTGTGTCTCGTGAAGTCTCATCTCTCTTATTGTCCCAAACGTTCGCCGAGCCGTCACCTCGCCTGAATTTTTTATGCTTTTCTGAAGAATGTCTTCATTCTTGAATTCCAAATGGACCTCAAAAAGGAAGCTAGGTATATATTCACTTTTTATACACTTATGGTTAGGTAACTTTAAAATGTGTTCGAGTAAAGTTTTTAGTTTGCAATTAGTTATTCTTTCTTACGATGGTTGTATTGTAAGTATGCATAATCTCCAAAGTAAGGCATAACCCTATAATAAAAATAGAAAAAAAACTGAAAATATTAAAAACAGTTGAGTTATTAAAGAGTAACTCAACTGTTTTCATATTTTCAAACACCTACATATGTATTTTCGTAAATTGAATATACTTATTGTCTTTGTTAGGTTCTTGTTTGTTTCATTTGAGTTTCCAAAGGGAGCGTCAATTATAAAATTCATAAAGAGATATTAACAAGGCTCGGCTCGGAAAAGGCAGCGTGTCGAAGGAATCGGACGCTCATTGTAAATTAACAGGGCGTTCTCGGGACGACCGTCGATTGCGAGTGCTGTGTGCTGGGTATAGCACTGTCGGTGCCCGTAGCTGTAGCCCAAGGTCAAGGTTGGATAGCGAAAATATTTAGCAATATAGAAATATAAAATACATTTAGAAACTACATACTCGTATGTCTCAATAATCCAGGCCCATGAGTATAGATAGATAGATAGATAATACGTTTATCTCAAATCATGTTTCCAACTTTTAAGTTCTACTCATGGAATGTCCCTGCGTTCTTCAAATACTCTTACCTTACTAGTCACTCTTTCTGACCGTACATTTTTTCGATAACTGTTTCTCGGTGACTGCTGTACGACTCTGAAATGCTCTCCCTGACTCCATCAGATCCTAGCTGCGACTTCCTTAAAATTAGGGTTTTCAGGCACGTCCATTTTCAGTTAAATATGAGACAGACTTGATTGTATAATATGTATTTATAGATGTGTATATATTTATTGACTGCCTCCGTGGTCTAGTGGTCAAGGTGTTTGCCTTATGATCCGGAGGTTGTGGGTTCAAATCCCACTGGGAAGCATAATTTGTGAAAAGTTGTTTCCAGTCTGGTTAGGATACCTATTGCAGGCTTGAATCACCTGATTATCTGAAAGGAAAGATGATTCCGTGCTTCGGAAGGCACCTAGCGTTTGTACCTATCCTAGGATTGGTTGCGGTCTACCCTTTTGGTTGCGGAGGTCAGACGGCAGTCGCTCTGTGTAAAAAACAGTAACCTCGTCAAATCACCTAGGTTAGGTAGCGGACCCCGGGCTCTGAAGCGTAACCGCTGACGATGCAACCGGGAATACGCATGGATGATGATGATATTTATTGTTCGTTTGTATATATGTATGTTATATATCTATTATTATATTTTGTATGTAATAATTTGTCCGTATATATATAAAAAATCAACCCAAAGGTTTGAATTTTAGAGAATTTTAACATTAAGTTCGCTTGTTGTACTTATTACATTTGTATGTGTGTACAATAAAGTGTAAATAAATAAATACGTGGACGTCGGAGGAGAGTTTTAAAAAATCGAGTAGAGGTAAGTATCTACAGAATACCTATCTGCGATTTATCAGAACTTGTAATGATCAGCGATGAGTCACCATGACACGTACGGGTGGTTCCTGATTGAGCTCTCGACTCCTCTCTGTGTGCCCGAAGATGTTCCGTAGTCTCACATGCAGGTGGTTTTGTGTCAGCAGTTTCCACGAGTGATTCATGTATTCCTCTTAAAGCTTTCGCTAATGTGTGCTCATTCCGTCGGACTAAGGGTATATGGATAGGACTAAGAGCCGGTATTGTGGATCTTAAACAAAAACATGACAATAAGTACACACATCACAAAATTGTTTCTGTCAGCTGCTTTCTCAAGGTTTTTTGGTTCCACTTCGTTTTCAGAATAACTAGTTTATACGAGATATTACTCAGGTAGGACCTACTCACTCTTATACACTGTAGTGTAGTTCCGGGCAGAGTAGAATAGGACCACTCCATGTCTTCCCGTGGATGTCGTAAAGGCGACTTAGGAAACACAAGCTAAACAAAGCTTATAAACATCAGTGAGACCTCTCCAACCCGTTTGGCCAGCGTTGAGAGTGTAGGCCAAATCCTCTGGCTACTCTGGCTAATATATGGCTCTCGTAGTATAGAGAGGATCATGCTCCTGCAGTGGAGACTAAAAAAGACCTGATGATGATGACTCACTCTATAAACCTCTTTGCCTAACCTACTAAACATTGTCTGTTGCCAATTTAAGCTCTTGCCGGTGTCATTGTGTGAAAAAGACCCACACAATTCTACTAGACAATTTTTGGCACCCCTTTAAAGCTGGCAGCCCTGGGTGGTTGCTGAACCGTGGCCTACCGTAACGCCGTTACTGTCTTTAGTGCTTTACATTCGTTGGAACAAGAGAATCGAAACCCACGTTTACAAAGTAGGTACCGTAAACAGTGTTAATTTATATATTAGTTTAATTATGTTTGTGTTAGTCCAGCCAGCCTAGATAAGACTCAACGTTGTTACAATTTGCAAAGTTATTTTAGGGCCTCGGCAAACGAGCATATTTTTTGAGTTGTCAGTGGCAGAAAATGAGTTAAGTACGTAATTTACGTTTAAACAACTCATTTTCTGCCTCTCGTGACTCTGGTTGAGCCTAACTTAGTAGGTAGGTCTACTAGGTCCTATCTCATCTCTGCCCAAAGAGCTATCATGTAAAACTAGAGGAGACACCACATATCACTGTGTTGTCAAACTTTACTCAGTCTCTTGCTAGCTCATAAACGCCTAGTACTTTCGAGCGACAGTTACATCTAATATAAGCGAAAACCATACGAAAACATGGGAAACTTAATTAAAAATGCCTATGTGCTTGTATGTGCATGATAATTCAAAGAACACGGCAAAGTGTAAAGAAGTAACTTTCCATCGGTAAGTAACCAGATTTCATTGTTTGAAAATTAAATACGTATGATAAAATTCACGACGTCATTCAAAAATAGAACAGGAGCCAATATTTGAGTTAGCTGGTCTAAACATAATATGTCAATGTCTCAGCCCTTCTTTAGCCCACTTCTGTTCTATGCTTTGCTTCGTCGACGTCACCCATTTCGGTCTGGTGCTGCTTTCATGATCTCATCCAGCCAGGTGCGCCCCACGATTTTTACTAGTGGTTTCCGGTTTGATATTTATTTTTATAAAGATTTTAATTTTATAAATTAAGTACGAGTAATAATAATAAACGAGTATAGTTTGTCTAGCCTAAAAATTAACTCGTTCGTGTCATATACAGATCTGGCCGAAGAGCTATAATTGGCGGTGTGGAATTTTGACAAGCAAATTAAGAACCAAATGAACAATGATCAAAATAAGTTTGTAGGTATGTATTGAGAATAAACACCTATTTTTGTCTCTACTATTCAAATATGGCGCCAAACTAAATATGAAATTTATAAAATGTTGTAAGGGTAAGGAGATACTTAAATCACCATGGATAGAAAATCGGCTGGTCACTTTTGGGTGTGGCTTGACTGGTGTTTTGCAAAGAATTTAAATTTATCGGAATATTCCTGAAATAAAGAAATCAGTACATGAGATGTGGTGTGTGTGGTCAGCAGAAAAGGGGTAACTAAGTCACTGTTACTTAAAATCACTAATAGTTGAAAGTTAGTTATTCGAAATCAAGCAATAAGTAGTAGGTACGTTGTGTAACCAAAATTTTTATTGTATTAGCCTGTGGTAAAGCCCTTTTGTTGTGGAAACAAACAACCTACTTATCCTCTGAGAGAATAGTTAATCGTGGCAAAGGGTTGTGGACGGGTTCCAGTCGAATCAGAAAAACTCTTACTATTCTAAACTAAAGCGGGCGCCCGCTTTAGTTTAGAATTAGTTTGGGTTATTAGGGTAATAATATACATTTTCTATTATTTTCCAGTAATAACTTTTATAATAACAGTGTTTTATTAATAACATTGTACTTACATAGGTTATAAATAAGTACATACATTATCATACATATATGTTACTTATCACGCCTGTTTGTCAGGCAGACTTGCTACGATCCATGCAAACCTCTTTTGCTTCGTGGACACTCGATAAATAAGTACTTACCTTTATTTAATAAAAAAAATTGGTACCTAGCTGCTTACAAAAAATTAAACTTTATACTTAAGTTAGAGTTTATAATTAAATATAGTAAAAAAATAAGTCAGCTTTGAACTTGTTTCATATTACAGTACCTATCAACTCGCCAATAAAGCATTGCATGAGTGATCCTGCATTATTCAGGGACAAACAGGCGAACCGCGACTTGCACACAAAATATAGACGCTTATAGAAAGACGGCTCACACAAGCTTGAATCCTTGAACCCTTTTGATTTATGTAACATGCCAATTACAGTTTTAAATCAAGATACCTACTTTTGTGCTAGTTGTACTCCTCTGTTCTCTGAAAAGCGCAGTATGCATATCTTCGTGCCAAAATTCATATCAAGATAGTAAGCTGATTATAATATACTTATATTCAAATCAGCTTACTATCTTGTACCTACTTTTGCATAAAATTATCTAACGACACCTGGGTCGAAGTTAAGAAAATATCGCCGAAACTCTATTTTCATTATAACAACTAATTTTATTTTCGTTCAAAGATTTTTCACCCGTGTGGTTCCGGGTTAGAATAGGACCACTCCATCTCTCTTTCTGTGGATGTCGTAAGAGGCGACTAAACGAACACAACATCGGCACAAACATCTCGTGCTACAATTGCATTCTCAAGGAGGGTTAACGTCGGGCGGCGGCCGGTTGTAAATTTTTCGCACAAATACATTCCCAAAGAGGGTTGACGTCAGGCAGGCGGCCGGTCGTAAAACTATAGCCAAATCATTTAAACTGTTCCGGCTATTTCTTCTCCATTTTGCCAGGTCTTTGGCATCCTTGGGTGACCATTGACATGCATGTTATATTTGGAGAAGAAAAAGCGGGAAAGTGCACCCCGGGCTCCGAAGCAGCTAAGCTGAGGATGCAACCTGGAACGCGCTTAGACGAAGAAGAAGAAATTTTTGTATACGAGACATTAAAAGCCTAATTTTTTTTACATAAAATATCAGTAGGTAATATCCTTATGCCCAGCAGTGGGACGAAATAGGGTAGTAAAAAAATATCAGTAATTAAAAGCAAAAGCGCTATAAATATAAAAGGTTAATGGGGATTATTAGGATGTGTCCCATATGTATTCTATATAAATTATGACTTGATCGCTTCGCATATATGCAAACCTTTGTTCGGCGCAATATGGAACCCCATTAACCATACCCGTGGCTCCATGCGATTTTGAGTCGTGTAGTCTTCAGAAAACAGGCCTTTGTAGTCAGCCACGCATGGCTACGTTCGAAAAAGGTTACAGACGTAATTATTCCGGTAATCGTGTCGCCATTGTGATAATTACGACTTAGCCCCTGTAAAAAGACTATATTAACATAACGTACCTACCGTGTCCACGGCTCTGAGCTTTAGGTTTTTAGATAAAGTAGTACTCGTAGGTAATGGAAAAAAGTGCAAATAAAACCTTTTTTGTAATAAATGTAATTATAAGTATAAAATAAAAAAATCCAGTTACAGCACTCAATTATACGGCCAACTTAAAACTCTTTAAACATTCTAAAGTTCACTGTAAATGGATCTAACTATGGATAAATTGAAATTTTGTGGAAAAAGCCATAGGTACCATTTTAGATGTGAACTGCAGAGGGAATTCAGATTAGAGCCTGATTGCTTTGGGTTTGCAAACATAATGTTGTTGGAGGGTGCACCGTGTCATATTCGATTAGGGCCGCCTGCGGCGCCGAGCTGCGTTACTCTGGCTTATAAAACATGATTCAATCTTGGTGGACGTAATTCAGGTTAGATAGTGTTATTTCAATTAAATTAGCTGTTGAAACTGAACGCAAGTGGGGTTCCAATTTACAATCTCTAATGTGGGAGACATATCACTCAGACTGAGCTAATCCCAAAGTAAGTGTAATGAGATATACTAACTCAGCGATACTATAATTTATGATACGTCTGCCTCCGTGGTCTAGTGGTCGTAGACGTCTGCCTTGTGATCCAGAGGTCGTGGGTTAAAATCCCTCTGGGGAGCACTTTGTGAAAAGTTGTTTCCAGTCTGGTTAGGATATTGCAGGTTTGAATCACCTGATTATTCGAAAATAAAGATGATTCCGTGCTTCGCAAGGCTCGTAAAGCTGTTGCTGCTGCTCGTAATCTAGCATTTCTACCTATCCTAGAATTGGTTCTGGTCTACCCTGGGGGTTGCGGAGATCAGATGGCGGTCGCTCTGTGTAAAAACCAGTAACCTCATCGAATCACCTAGGTTAGGTAGCGGACCCTGGGCTCTGAAGGGTAACCGCTGACGATGCAACCCAGAATACGCTCGGATGATGATGACTATAATTTTTAAAAATATAGATAAACACCAAAGACCCAGGACAATTTGATAAAGTCTGTATATAGAATCTATATTAATTTCTGCTGCTACTTAAACTTCATCATTTTGCGTGGATGACTTGTGACCATTGGATCCTGTTACCCTAACCCTACCTACTTTTAGGGAAAAACGACGTGATTGTGTATGATGACTGCATCGTATCTGTGTGGCTATGTTAACGACATATTCTTGTTACAGGTAAAAGCAAAGCAACTGGCTGATCTGAACCAAGACTCTTACAACGACGTGCTGGATAGCCATGAGGTCAAGACCGAACACACCCATAAGCTGCGCCACAACAAGATGGTGCACGCACAGATCTCCCGCCTGGCCCGCAGCCAAGACCAGCTGGATGAGTTCCAACAAAGCCTTCAGACCCAAATACTTGACGTCCAACGACGTATGGACCGCTTCGAAGAACCGAACTGGAACCTCCTCTCCACTAAAGTGGAGTTCCTTGAGCTGGAGACAAAGGTGCTTCAAGACGAGTTGAGAAACGCTAGTCAGAAGATTTCCGACTTGGATAAGGTTCATGCTTCCATGCTGGAGTTGCGCGAAGACCTGGAAAGCATCGAGAACAAGGCTGATAAGACTATACCGGAGTTCCGCAAGGAGATCTCGAAATTGGACATCAGCTTTGCTCAAGTAAATATTTTTTTTAAATATTTTATTTCTATTAATGTAAAAGTACCTGTGGGAGGCTTGCGTGGGGATACAGATCCAACACGTAGACGCTCTTTGAAGAAGTTGATGTTATGTGGCGCTCCCGCCATAACCCATTCTTGGATATACCTATAAAAGATGTACCCTTGAATAGGTTTCGGCAGGAGAAAGATCTATTGCAAGAAAAAGGAAGGATGCTTGGCTTTTAATTGCAATAGAAACAACAGCACCTGCGATAATATGGTGGTGGTGGCTTGCTGCCCACTACTTGGACCCCACAGTTGTCATCAAAGTTAGTATTACTTATTATTACTCTGTTTGATTTTATCAGACATATTTCTTCAATAATTAAACGATGTTTGTCCTCGTTTCATAGTAAATCTTAAACAACTAGGTAACGTCTAATAATTTCTTTTATTTCCTTAGCTAAACGCCCAAGCATCGTACCTAAAAGAAGACCAGGAGAACCTGCGCCAGTCGGTTAAGGCGATCGCTGTGAGCGTGAGCAACACCATCGACCGCGCCGAGCTCGACCGCCTTATGATGCGGAAGATCAACGACTCCATTGGCAACCTGGAGGAGCGCTCCAAGGAGCACTTCTACCGCCTCAACGACCACATCCTCAAGGTAAGAAAAGCTGTGTTTGTTTTGTAAACTGGCAGAGAACGCCATAAGGCGTTAAGTCCGCCATTTGTACACTTTTTTTATGTGCAATAAAGTTTAAATAAATAAATAAATAAATGTTGTAAGATTTTTCGAGCTGCTTAAGAGTCCCTTACCCTAGACAGAATCAGAGTTTCCCATACAAACGTAGTCTACGTTTTATTTTAAAACGACATGTCTGATTTCAGTAAAAAAAATTGCTTTAAAGAAATTGCATATATCGAGGGCAATCTAGGGTGATAATTGGTTTTCACAGTCAAAATATGAACTTGAAAGAGAATATAGTGTATTATATCATTTTTGACCATCAGTATGGAAAACGTTTATACCCTTATATTTTCTTTCAAGTTCGTATTTTGACTGTAAAAATTAATTATAACCCTAAATATATGAAATTTCTTTTAAGTTACAATTTTTTACCGAAATCCGACGTGTCGTTTTAAAATAAAACGTAGACTATGTTTGTATGGGAAAGTCTAGTGTAGGGGGATTCTTAAAGCCTGGTGTAGTGCCATAAAGTGCCTTCTACACGAAAGGAGAACTCAAGATATTTCACTACAGATACAACAACAGGCAGACAGAGCATTTAAGATTTTGTGGCTCTAAGCAGACAGAGCCCAGAGGCTCAAGATCCAAAGGCCAGCTTTTTAGCGTGATAGTGGGCGAGAAGATGGAAAAGGAATCAAAATAGTAATGGGTTGCTAGCCGCATCGCCTATTAACATGATTAACATTTCACCCCATTCCCTCGATCGGCATTTACGATCTCTGCGGGAAGAGAAGCAGAAGCTTTTTCTTTTCTTCTAGACCAGCATGGAAGAATATTTTAATACACGTGTGATAGTCAGGGAAAGTATGGCAGTCTCTGTCTGTAGTTGCCACAGTCAAATAACCAAAAAAAACCATCCTTCTGAAGAAAATAGCAAACATACTTTTGACACATTCATATACCCATGAGAATGGGCGAATGTCAGTGGTTTCTTCATGCTGCGAGGAATCATCTCTCGGCGATGAAACGTGACTAATTACTACTTTTAATCTCTGTTTCCATTATATACATAGGTACCTATATGTGGCATTATCATATATTTAATCCCTAGGTGAAGATGGCACTTCTATCTCTAAATTCGATTAAATTACGTAGGTAGTGCCTTCCTAATTTAAACCGAGTTGATTCCGTATATATTTATTTATTAGATTCCATTTGACTCACTCACGCACAAACTGGTAAACTTAATTATTAGCCGGGTGAGGGTTAATGCCTTTTGGGTTACTACGGGACCTACCTGCGTATCGTGTAAATTGAAATTATTTAAATCACTGCTACATACGATAGGATTCATAATTATTCAGCGGATGTTCTTAGAAGGACAAGTTCATATTTTCAATATCAGATATCTAGATAACATAAAAAGTGTTTTTGTTTCTCCTATGGTTGACTACGCGAATACTCTTCGCATTATTTAAGTCCGCCATTTGTTGAAAGTATATTTTTATTTAAATCTGGAAAAATGAAGTTTGATAAATAAATATATTAGTCCACTGTTAAACTAAAGGCCTCTGCCAATTAAGGGAAGATTTGCCCACCACTGAATCACCACGCTGCATGGTCAGACGGGTTGATAATTGCAATGGCATTAAGTCTGCACAGAGGCACAAAAGACAATAAGAGTAGTGATACCAGGCCTGTGTTTAGGTATCGAAAATGTACCTAAATTATTACTATGCGTGCAGGCTCCGGGTGGTAAATTCAGATATAGGTACGAATCGTTTGTCTTCTTCTGAGTGAGACTTCTGTACGTTATTATTATTTATTCTACATATATATATTTATATATATATATATATATATATAACTTATGTTGCTTATGTTTAAATGTAATTTAGAATAAGAAATGCTAAAAAACAACATAATTATAATCTCACACATGCTGTATCAGGCAGGTCGGGTCAGGTTATTTGTATTTAAAATAATTACTTGTTGTTTGAAAATATATATTTTAAATATGGCATAATTGTTTTAGAGCGAAGCCAACAACGTTGACATCAACCAAACCGATACTATCCCTCTACCAGAACTGATGGGCGAAGTGAAGGAGTTACAGCCGGTGCAGCGCGAGTACGAGGACCTGGTGAGGCAGCTGCCGCGCGACTGCTCCAGCATCTCGGGACCCCCCGGCGTCTACCTCACCCACACCGGCCGCAACCCACTCGACACCTGGTGCGTCAACGGCAGCACCGTCTTTCAACGACGCTACAACGGCACCCTCGATTTTAACAGGAAATTCTCTGAATACGTCTCCGGCTTCGGTAACCCGGCGGGTGAGTACTGGGTAGGTCTCGACTCCATGCACCAACTGACGGCTGACAACTGCTCGTCTATGCGCATCGACATGACCGACATCTATGGCGGAATCTGGTATGCTCAGTATGATCACTTCTTCGTTGGGAGCGCTGACTCTGGCTACGTCCTTGAACTGAGCGGATTTAAAGGAAATGCCAGCGATGCCTTTGATTATCAGAACCACATGGAGTTCTCGGCTATCGACCGCGATAGGGACATCTCCAACACGCACTGCGCTGGAAATTACGAAGGCGGATGGTGGTTCTCTCACTGCCAACATGTTAACATCAATGGAAAATACACCCTCGGCCTGACTTGGTTCGACTCCGCCCGGAATGAGTGGATTGCAGTTGCCACCAGCGAGATGCGCATGTACCGTCGACCAGGATGCGCCTAAATCTTTTAGACATCTACTAGACGTCTATTAGACGCAAGGTTCACTTATTTCAAGGTAATATATTGCCACTTTAGACTGATGTCATAAATCGTATTATGTTCTAATCATACCAAAGATATCACTAGTAAATGTCGTACGTATTGTTGTAATACACGGTCGGAGTAGACTATAGTACTTATATAGCCTTAGTGTGTTTCTTCTCACTTGATATTTGCATCAGCTAGATGGCTTGATGACATACTTACTCTACCTACAAGAAAAAGAAAAAAACAACAAAAAAATCGATGTTTGATTATTGTAATTACTGTTGTAGGACATCTTTAGTCTACGATGTCTTTATACGTATGGTTTCTGATAGCTGATAAGAACTGTACTAAGTATTATCTAAAAACGAAAAAATAAAATAAAAAAAATCAATGTTAATTGGTGTTGTGTTGATATGCAGGTAATTACTCGTAATATGCTGAAATTTATTATTCTTAGGTAGGTAGAGCACCTACTTGTACGAGTATATTGTCTAACTTGTGTATATAATTTATTTGTAAAATAGTTTTCCTATCTTTTTAAAATTAACAATAAAAACAGTAATATGAGACCATCAGGCCATTAATTACGTAGGTATTTAATTTGTATTATATTTAAGTTTTAAGTAATAAATATAAGCGCTTATTATAAATGCATTAAATGCATAAATACTTGCTGTGCATTTCTTACTTTCTATAGATAAGTATGCGTTAATACATTCCATTAATGACATTTTAGAAAATGTTTCGAATTATATTTTTTTCACTGTACTTATATATAAATAATTCTTCAAAAATATAAAGAAATTAAATATTGTACTTTAGTGTAAGTTTCGGAATTATATAAGACTGTTTCGCTAAGGGTTTAGATTTTTGAAATTGGCACTCGTTTTAAAATACAATTTTATTTATTAACTATGAAACTATGAAACTCATAAGAAGCTACATCCTTCTTATTTCACACCGTCTTTGTTTTAGATGTGTAAAAAACACTTTGGAAAAAATATTAGCGACATTATCGACAGTTAATATTGCGATTGTATAATGACCTTTAAATGCCATTTATATACTCAATATTCTTTATTGCATTCTTTTTAAGCACTTGGTTTAATATAAGTATAATGTGTCATATAATTAAATCGCGTGCCACGAGTTCTTTAGATATATTAAGTAGATACCTGTGGCTGGGCTAGGCTTTACTAAACATACAAAATACTCTTTGTGATCCATACTTATTATATGAAGTCCCCAGACGCGTATTTCCGACGCCGTAAACTAACTACTGGACCGATTTTGATGCTCTCACTAACGTGTAGAGCATTTCACCGGGAAGTTTTGCATCTATAATACATAACCGTGCGCGCACAGCCGGGGCGGACCGTTAGTCATATAATTTATAAGCTTATCTCACTTATAATATCAGAGATATCAAAGTTTTATTCTATAAGTATGTAAGATAAATTCAATAATAGACCGATTAATTAATATAGACAGTTTATGCAGATTTCTTCTAAAATAATACATATATACTATATACTCTTAGCAAAGTAAAAGTAAAAATAGATAACCGAATTCAATGTTAGTAACTAATGGGTACACAACGTGTAACAAAAAGGGGGTATCAACCCGAAATGTAATTGTACTAATCAATGTGAATAACTTTACAATGGGACCAACCCAGAAATTGCGAAAAAAAATCTGCAGCTCCATATATTTTGGCACGGTAGGTATTTAATTTTGTATGGAGCTGCAGATATTTGGGTTGATAACCCCTTTTTGTTACACTTTGTATTATCCAACTAATCAATAGAAACAATTAGGTACATACTGAAGGGGTCGTCCATACATGACGGGAATAATTTAGGACGGGGGAGGGGAAATGTTCAAGACGAATCTCTTCTAATCTCACGTAGACGAGAGCGGCAGATCATAGAAAATATTACGTCTACGTGTTTTTCAGCCAGTGCGATCTACACACGTCGACAACGGTTAAAAGTAGTTAATAATCGCCTAAATCGACTCACGCAATTTATGAACGACCCCGAAACACTTATCGTGTTATTTGGTATCTATAATTATTGGGTAATTTACCCCTCATAAATAATAACATTTACCCTTTATAAGTAAAACAATATTTAGTATTGATAAATAATAGAACATTTTAACAGTATACAACGGGTTAATGAACTAACGCAAAACCTCTCAGATGGTACCTCAGCCCATGAAACTGAACAGGTCTTGTGCTATTTCATTAACAGTACGTTGTAGGTATATTCAATAGTTTCACGTTCCTATACCTGGTGATTTTTAATCAGCAGCTAACCTGTGGAGCATGTTTTTCCATAAAATATAATTTGAAAATTTAAAAAAATCTCCCCCCCCCCCCCTCCCCTTTACAAATTAGCGCTCAGCTGAATAAATTTTCTATGGAAGGTATATTTTTTTTAATTTCCAATAAGCAAATGTTTTAATGGAAAGTATTTCGAAGAACTGAACTTGCTATAAAAATTTGGCTGGTGATTAAAAATAAAAATCTGTATACCATTGTACCATGTAAACAAGTAGACTTTAGTAAGTAGTTCCCGCCCAGCTTATAAAGTAGAGGATGTAGAGATAGAAGATTGTAATACCTATAGATGCCGTTACATTTTATGAAAAACCTTTGTTTTTAATGTTCACTCAAATAGTAATGTAAATCCCGACAATTTAATTTAAAATTAGCGCTATTTCTGAAATGCTCTGGCAGCCCTATTTTTAGAAATGCAGGGTTACGAAAAGAACGATTTTTGTATTAAAAACCCTTCTCCACATTTTAAAAATACGGCTACTGGTATGTATCTACTGAATAACGTATACTTACAAAAACGACTTTTATGGTACCTAGCGCCATTAACTAAGTGCCAATTCACACTAGAATAGCAGCGACCGGCAACGTACTTTCATGTTCAAACCATATTCACCTTTATTTCTATCTACGAAATGCATAGGATAGCTTGAAAAAACAAGAGTCGCAGCCAGCGGCGCCACGCGTACACAAGCTGTCTTTCTCATGCTATATACTAGCTAGGCCTGCCAACCGTCCGAGTTTCCCCGGATTTGTCCTAGTTTGTATGGCGTCCGGGAAGCGTCCGGGCGAGGTTCTTAAGTAGGGTGAAACCCGGACACTATATAAACACCCCCAGCATCCCACCGCCTCCCGCCACCCGCACCCATCCAGCCCCGGCGCCTCCCGCGTCCATATGTATTTATTTGTAATGTCCGGGGTTTTTGAAATTTTTGTCCTGAGTCCATTGTTTAGGTGATGGCAGGCCTCTAGTCATTTCCTAGACACAAATAAAGGTGAATATAGTTTGATAGTGAATGTGCGCTACAGGCTGCAGCCATTCCAGTCTGAATCGGCGCTTAGTGCGTTTTTAAACATGCTAGTTACAGGGAGTGACTGCGTTATCTTGAATCATGAATTCAAAAATAAGAACCTTTACACAAAATAACGGTCGCCCTCCTGCGTATTTCTGCTACATTTAATAATCACGTAACTGTTTAGTGTCCAGACAACATACATAATATTGTATTGCCAAAGTTGCGCGACCGAACTTCTGCGTCATGACTGCCTGCAATACTATTTTAATTATTAGCAAACAGTATGCTGATTTTTGCGAAGCAATAAATTAACCACGGAACTTCAGTCGCGCATCTTTGGCATACCTAGTTGAGACACTAGGACCCAGCCAAACGAACATAATTTTTGAGTTGTGTGTGAGTCACAGAAAATGAGTTTCATTTATAAAGAAATTCACTACTCATTTTCTGTCGTCATGTGGCACGAGCAGGACTTTTGTATGAAACCGAATGCAGCAGTAATCACGCATACCTTATTACCTATTTTCTGCCACTCACAACAAAACAAATTATGCTCGTTCAGCTAGGCCCTTGGAAAACAAAATTTCAATAAATGTTAGCGGTTTCTTAAGTCTTAAAATTACCAATGGATTGAACCAAATAAAAGTACCTACCTAAATTATTACAATGCATTTTGATGTTTTATTTATAACAACCTCTCATGTAAGTACGTACAGTACCTTTTAACGTCAATACAATGTTCGCGACCTTGGGTCAGTTCACTCATGGACGCGCGCGCACTTTTCAAGAAATATGGAACTTGTTTTCTACGCAAAAAGATACTAATTGCGTCTACTGCTCAGACCGCCGCCGTGCTCCGCAGCGCGGCGCAGCGGGCTCTCACTGATATTGTATCTTTCTGGGTAAAAAAGTAAAAAGTTCTATAGTTATTTAAAAGTGCGAGCCACGTCACTCACATCGCGTCGCGTCTCGGTGTAAGCTGACCCTAATAAAACCCAAGAGCAGATTTACACCCGAAGCCGGAACGACAGCGGCTGGCAGTGCACTTCACTGTCAAACCATATTAAACTTTATTTACGAAATGCATAGTAGATGGCTTGAGATGGCGCTTGGCATGACACTTATGGACGCGCGACGTCGCTTGCGGCTGTGATGGCTCATTTTCATTGGTCGATAACTCAGTCGATATGCATGCGGGGAATCCCCGTATGCGGGCTTACGATCAATGAAAGCTACAAATTGATACAGTGGTCGTTACACCGTCTGCGAATATTCCCCGCATGCTCATCGACTACTCATTCCTCTTTCGACAAGTGGAAATGCCTTCCCGCATGCGTTACGGGAATCTCTCGCACCCCGAATGCGGGCTATATCGACCAGTGAAAACGGTTGGCCCTAATGCGAGCCCTATGGCATGCGTTTCAAAAACCTTCCGCACCCGCGAATCAGAACGACCAATGAAAATGAGCCTTGAGCCTTGAGATTAAGACTTTTATTTTCCTCAATCTATAGGTACTATGCATTTAGTAGATAGAAATAAAGGTGAATATGGTTTGACAATAATATTGCGCTGCCGGCCGCTGCCATTCCAGCGTGAAGCGGCGTTTAGTCAACAGGCTTTTTCATATTACAAAACGCGGCCGCGCGTTTGAACAATTATTACGAGTAATGTTAGGGATAAAGACGTGATACCCAGTAGTTATAGGGACGGACCATGTGCAGCAGTGGACATTTACACAACACCACTGACTAAGTATAGGTACAGTGGCGTACATGAATAATATGTATCAATTAACGAACGCAGGCGAAGCCGTGGGAAACAGCTGCTATAGTTAACAATAAAATTAAAATCACAACTTACTATTAGTATTCGCGAACTTGACGTCATATCCATCCTCATTGTCTATGTTGTAGAGTTTGTCGACTAAGCTACCATTTTGGATGTCTAAACCAACTTCTCGAAGGCTCTCTTTGCCAAGGAACGGGATTGGTGGGATCGTCGGGTAAGTAATGTTCAATTTTCTCCGTGTCTCCAATGTTTTTTTCGCCATCAGTTTCATGTTAATATACATCTGCTTTTTCTGTCCATGGTATTTACCATCGTTCATGAAATCTCTGATATCGTAAACGGACCCCATCAAGTTGACCAACAATAAATCTATATCGAAGAGTTGAAGTTCTGAGTCTTGGTGGTGCCCGTGCAACATAACCGTGTGAGGCGAGGTTTCGTTGATCAATTGCTTTAGAATATAGGATTCGGAGGCGAGATGGAATATTGTTAGGTTGTTTTTCGCAATACTGTGGAGTACGTGCAGGTTGTGACTCACCCAGCTGGAAAAGGTAAGATTATGGTAAGAATAGTCAGATAAACGGTTGTAAGTATATCATTTACCCAAATTGAAAATTATCATTTACATCATAATCATCATTATCAGGTATTTTCTAGTCTCCACTGCAGGAGAACGACCCTTTTTTTACTACCAGAGCCGTATATTAACCAGAGCAGTCAGAGGATTAACCCTACACGCTGGCCAGACGGGTTGGAGAGGTCGCATTGTTATTAGCTTTGTTGCTTGTGACCCTATAACTAATTAGTAGGTAAAAATAACAGGATTCTTCCACATTACTTTTACCTAGAGTGACATAAAGCATGGTTTGCACAAGCAACCGTTTTCAATTACCTAGGTACTAGTGACTACCTTAGGCACTGAGCTATCCGGTAGTAAGGCCTATCGACGTACCTAAACCAAATTAAGACATGTCGTATGTGTACCCACAGCTCGGACTCAGCCAGCTAGGGCGTCATCCAACATCTTTTGGCCCAGCCGTTGGTGATAACTAGTTTCAAGTTCGGTAGGCACTAACCTTCGGTAGTATGGCAAATCGACGTAAATCAGAGGTTTGTCGTACGTGTAACCACAGCCGAACCCCCAGGACAACATCCCGCTCAGCCGGCCGCGCCCCACCAGTGGCGCCCCGGGCACTGCTAGACAGGGCATCATGGGCTCCTCCACCCGGCTGTTACCAAGGCATCTCATTCCTTTCTTTATAGGGACATCATTCTGTAAACCCCAATCATCATCAGGTCTTTTTTACTCTCCACTGCAGGAGCACTACCCTCTCTGTACTACCAGAGCCATATATTAGCCAGAGCAGTCAGAGGATTTGGCCTACACTCTCGACGCTGGTCAGACGGGTTGAAGAGGTTTCATTGATGTTTACAAGCTTTGTTTAGCTTGTGTTTCCTAAGTCGCCATCTACGACATCTACGGGAAGACTTAGAGTGGTCCTATTCTATTCTGCCGGTAACCACGCGGCTAAATAACCCCAATCAATGAGCCCCAATAAGTAGCTGAAGTATTTCAATAATATGGCATTTATGATATTAAATGCAGTGTAGGTATACCAGATTCTTCTTCTCTCTCAAAGATTATTGAAAAACGAGTTTCATTTTTAGAAAAGAGTTCGCGAATATTTTAGACGAGTGCGAGCGAAACAGCGAACCAAGTGTAAAATGAAAAATAAGGGAATAAAACTTTCATTCGATCCTGCGACGCTCAACTGGACTGGTAGTTGAACCTAAAAACTCAACATTGTACAGAAAAATTCCCGTTAGGCCCACTGATAAAATAATAAAAATTGGGCTATTGGGGTAAGTGAATAAAAATTACCAACCCGCTCGTAATCCTTGCAGTACGAGTTGTTGGTGACCACAAACGTCACGGTCCTGAGCATAGGGTCATGCACCTCCCGCGGGTGGTACCTGCTAGACCGAGGGAGACAAAGCTCCTTGCCCTGTTAATGAGGATTATTACAAAATTGGGTAGCTTCATCAGTCAACAAGTTACAAACCAATTGTAAGACGACTAGTATGCTAAAACTAGCCAAGTCAAATGTTGAGATTCTTTCTTATCTAAGTAAAGTTCAGGATTTAGACCTCAATCTTTTGTCGATGAAGTCAACAACCAGGAACCAACAAAATATTGAACTTGGTTCCCGCTTTTGGTGTGATATCATTACTTTGTAAATTTATTTATTCAAAAGTTATCTACTTACATATAAAATTATATACTTTTAACAGAAGGAAGAAAATTTTGCTATTAAAGGCGCTAAGTACGAGTATATCTAGTAAAATATTTGGATAATAAATTAAAATCTAAGAAATTCACTGTTTTTCTGATTTTTCCCTTTATATACGCCTAATAGTCTACCTTGATGTCGAACATCCATCAAGTTTCTAGGTCATTTGGAAGTGAGTTAGGTTTTTGATCTACAAGGCAGTGAGTCAGTCAGAAAAAATATGCCGCATCTTAATCCCAACTTTCCAACTAATATTAGAAATGCGAAAGTGAGTTTGTATATTTGTTTGTTACCTCTTCACGCTTTATCTACTGAACCAATCTTCTTGAAAATTCGCATACACATAGCTATGAGTACTGAAAAGGATATAGGGCACCTTTCATTTCGAAAAAAAGTCCGGTTCCCGTGGGACTTGGGATCCGCGAGCGGAGCCGCGGGTAAAAGCTAGTATATTAATAACTGCTTGAGATAATTTTATGAAATTTGTCTTTAAATAGGATTTAAGTCAAGCAAGTGGCGTGTTTAATCAAGTTCAAGGTTAGTATTTTTAATTCCAATAACTAGATCTTTGTTTTGACTGCGAGGTTGCTATGTATGTAAGTATAAAAGAGTGTGCAGCAATTTGACTTTAGAAGAATTTGATTGTAGAAATTCGTATGGTATGCAAAATAAGAACATACCCAACTATTTTGACAAACGTCCATTTGGAAAAGTTGTTCAGAATGACAGAAATGTCATTCTAAACAACTTCGACCGTGTTCCAGTGCTTTCAAGTCAAGCTTTTGCCTTGTGATCCGAAGGTCGTGGGTTTCAAATTCCACTGGGAAGCATACTTTGTGAAAACTTGTTTCCAGTCTGGTTAGGATATCGCAGGCTTGAATCATGATTATCCGAAATGGTTGATGATTCCGTGCTTCGGAAGGCACGTAAAGCCAAAAGCCATCTAGCGTTTGTTTAAATCTTTCCTCCTTTTCCTATTGGTTCTGACCTACCCTGGTTGCGGAGGTCAGACTGTACCTACGCTCTGTCTGTGTAAAAACCAGTAGTCTCTTCCAATCACCTAGGTTAGGTAGCGGGCCCTGGGCTCTGAAGCGTAAGAGCAACCGGGAACACGCTCGGATGATGATATGTTTTTATTTTTAAAATGTCTTGTTTATCTTAAACTCACAGTGAAGTCGCATCGCCCCCAACCAGTAACAAACGCTTGGGTGCCTTTTTTCAGTGGTTCTGATCGGATCTTTATGGGTTTCACGCTGGTCCTGAAATTTTAGTTTTTAATTGTTATCTATCTACCTCTATAAGTAGGTACCTGTTAAATTCACTCTCGTTATAAATATATGTTTAGAGGTATGTTGGTCATTTAGTAATACATCTGTATTTGTTAGCCATTGTGGCTGTTTGGCCGCAAAAGTATAATATATCCATCACTACATACCATTCTGTTTTTTCATTAGTTCTGTTATTTTTACCATAATTTTACGTTTACGATAATAAACGGCTGCTCCATTCTAAAACCCAGTAATGGACCATTTTTCGCTGAAGACATTGCAACTACGGGCGACATATTTGCTACGAGTGCTACGATATATTATGAGTGTCGTGCCACCTAATTATATACTGACTCTATGAACGTGTCTCCACACGGCGATATCATCGCGGCGATTTCATGTTGACTTATATGCCAACTCGTCGCAATTCTCTCGGCCGTGGAGGCAACGTATTCTGAATAAACATGGCGATCTTTTCTAAATAGATCTTTTCTAACAACTATACAGGTTGACTTTTTATCCACCGGCAAAATTTTAGTCCATGATACTGAACTACTTTATATAATTTTTTTATTAAAAATCGATAAAAATTGTTCGTCGGATTTTATATGGAAGGACGAATTTTTTTTATTGATTTTTAATAACTATTTTAATAGAAAATAGTTCAGTATCATAGATTGTACTTGCTCAAAAAAATTTGCCGGTGGATAAAAAGTCAGCCAGTATTGTCACTATTTCTGATTCTGTCTGTAGGCCAATCACTTCGTTAAATGTGTGGCCTTTGAATCTGGCGATTCTGGCTCTGGAAATTGAATGGGTTTGCTAGTTGCACTTTATCTTGAACTCCTCAAACGATCTACGATTCAAAGGGCATTATATACTTTGGTCACTTATTGCTAGATGAAAGAAGAAAAGAGTTCTGAAGAGAAATGAAAACGAAGGTCAGCTTTTTGACATTATTAACGGGCTATAAGAAGGTAGGTACGCCATAAATTATCAACACAACAACTTTGTGAACGAGTATGTAGGCTCGAGTACCCAGTCATGCTCGTATTCAACGAAACGAATATTGAAATCACGAGAGCGCCACTCGTCTGTGAATACGTCCGGTTTTATCTGCGAAGCTCGAGTGGCTGCATTCCCATTAGCAAAACCACGCGAAACACCCTCACATTGTAAATATGGAAGCACGGTTTTAATTTGATTGGACGTTTATTTACCTTTTAAACGCGTTAAGTAACAAGTCGAATTACGATATTTTCCAAATAGGCGACGGGTTAACATCTCGTCACTTTCGGATTCTGTCTACAGGCCCATCGTTTCGCTAATCGAATCTAGTGGTCGCTGGCTCAGAAATAGGTACCCTGAATGCCTGTTTGCCCATTTATCGTAAGTATAAAAAATCTTTTGTGTGAGTGATCTGCGTAGTACCTGTGTTGTCGATGATAAACTGAAATGGGATTGGGCAGCGCATGTGTGCCGCATGCAGCCATAGAGATGGGCCCGGATGACTACCTTGGCGTGCCAGAAGCAGAAGGGCGCAGGCGTAGGGTAGTCCGCCGAGGAGATGGCGAGACGACATCGATAATTTCAAAAAGAAATGGTATAAAGCTGCTTTATATATCTCTATCAGTGGAAAAAAGAAGGGGAGGCCTGTGCCCAGCAGTGAGACACATCATCAGGCTAGAAAAAAAAACTTTGGAGCAATGTACCTGATTTATGTTCAACATTGTGAAACCTACTTATAATAGAAATCTTCATAAACTCGAAGCATTGCTAAATCATTAGTGAGCCTGTGAGGGTCGAACTTCTCGTGAAAAACGGCGATTAGTACAGGGTTGATCAGCCTGCCTCGATCCGAGTAGTTTTCGCCGCTCACCACCCCTAGCTCTGTCGTGGAAACCCTGAAATAAAAAAATACACGTGTCTTGAGCTGCACCCAATTTTTAAATTTGTTCTTTTATAAACCTTCCATTCTCTACTGGGAGAAAAGGAAAAACCATAGTATGTACCAGCTACTTCTCTTCTCGTGCAGATCGTAAAATCGATCGAGGAAATTTTCGAAAATCTGAATAATATCAAAAGGTAGCTGATGAGGCTATTTATTTCTTATTTCTATATTTTCCGCTTACATGCACTCGAAAGTAAGATGGTTAGTAGGACGTAGGTAAGTAAGTAAGTACATAAACCCTGGCAGCTCAGATTAAAGAAAGGTCCCTGGCAGGGTATTGTGAAGTTAAAGGTTGAGTTTAAAAATTTGAGTTTATATAATAATAATAGTAGTAATAGTACAAAAAGGCCTCTTCATGTTGGCTTTGGCCCCATGAACGCCTGTACGCCTCAAAGGACCACCCCCATGGACCAGAGGCTGAAAAGCGTACCGAAGTAGTCATAGTAAGTATGTATTTTTAAATCAAAACAATGTCGAAGGATAATTAAAAAGACTTTTTATTTAAATTCTATTGTAGTAGACTACAATATAATGACTGCAAGTGCGTGAGTCAAATGTAATTTAAATTCTGAAACTGAAATCAGAATTACTTAGATATTTTGATGTGTGTATTGATACCTCTTTGAACGTGACTCATATTATAATTTGTCTACCTAATACCCTTTGCCAACCCTAAATTTCTTATCATTTTCTTCCAATGTAATTTGACTCGATAGTGCACATTACGAGTATGTACGTCCGGACCCTTCCTATACACATTTCATTTCTAAGTAATTTTCTTTAGATTTACTTACCGGTATCGCAAGTCTGTCTTGTATTTGTATCGTGTATTTCTTGTGTGATTGTTATAAATAATTAATTATACCATCTTCACGCCCATTAATCATACTATGCGTGACCCTTGGGTCTTGTCAGTTTACCCCGGTTTTTGTTTTGTTTATGTGTGTGTAAGTGCCCAACACTGGTGTAAGACTTTTCAAGCTGCCTAAAGGCATCTGACATATCCCGGTTGGGGATACAGACTTTGACATGATAGTGTCATGTAGGTATGTGACTATAACGGTCCTACCCACAGTTCAATCCCTTCAGACCACCTTCGCAACTGGCTAATGTCAAGTTGCCGTGGGATTTTTTTCCTAATTCGCAAGCAGTTGCTAACTAAAAATATGTTTATCGGCCTCGTAACTTTTAACGCAATTTCAAAGCCAATTACGATAGAGAAATAAGTTTTGATCGCACCCAGTTGCCAACTTAGAGTAATTACTACTTAGTTATGTTGCCATTACTACTCGTATTCTTAAAACCTTTTTAGATAAATCTTTTTATTTAGGTAATGGAGAATCAGGTAGTAGATATGCTTAGTACCTATGTCATCCTTTGGTTATGTATGCTTGCACGCACTATCATGTCTTTATCCATAATGGGGCAGACAGAGCATTTTGGGTCTTGCGGCTCTAAGGAATTAGAGCCCAGGGCCGCAAGACTCAAAGGTCACTTTGAGCGTGATGGTGGGCGAGAAGATGGAAAAAGGTCTCAAAACTGTGATGGGTTGTTAGCCGCATCGCCTATCAACATGACTAACATTTTCGCCCATTCCCTCGATCGGCCCCTACGATCTGCGCGAAAAGAGAAGCAGCTGGTACATTCTAAACTTTTCCCTTCTCCCAGAATAGCGTGGAAGAGTTTTGGTTATTTAAATATGTAAATGAGACTTCGGGATTACCTACTCTATCGTACTACTTATCTTAGACATCGGTAAAAATATAAGTTCTATACGTAAAACCGCGATTTTAATGGACATCGATTCCCTTTGGCACCGCACTAGGGGTACTTAATTCACAAATTTTATGACATGATACTAACATAAAAAAACTACTTTAATTAACCTAACTACGGCGTTAAAGGTATACTTAAGTCCCGCCTTCGATCATACTCGTATTATGATCGAAGAGTCCCGCGATGTTTATAAGTAAAGTTATCACTAAGGTTAGGTATTATGACAGTGGAAGCCTTAAATCATAAATAGAAAATACATTAAAATACCTTGAGCCCTTGATGGAATGTTCTCAGAGGAGCATTTATACGAGTAATGTTCTCAAAGGAGCATTTCGTAGCAAGGAAGGGCGGTAATGAGGCCTCTAAAACTTTCGTAGTTAGAGAAAACAAACAACTTGCCCCATTTTCCATACAATTAATTAATTTCTTTATGTGCGGACGCGAATAATTGCAGCTTTCATTTGTCAAGTTTATTTTAACTTTGATAAACTTTCATAGTTAATAGTTTCAAACTTAAAAGAGTGGATACAACTAAGTTAGTGTAGTACTCTTTACATTAGACGTCATTGTAAAATGTTAATGATTTTTTTAAGCTTTTATATTTAACTAGCTTTTGCCCGCGGCTTCGCTCGCATATCCCACGAAAACATTACATTTTTCCGGGATAATAGGTATGTCCTTCTCAGTACTCCTAACTATGTGTTTGCGAATTTTCAAGAAGATTGGTTCAGTAGATAAAGCGTGAAGAGGTAACAAACAAACAAACAAATATACAAACTCACTTTCTTTATAATATTAGTTAGGATTAGGATTAAGATTAGGATTAGGATTATCGTGTATCGCCTGTCCCGGTGTCTTACCTATTTGTGTGCTCTTTATTAATGTTAGTTGAACGAATTATTTCAACTGAAAACATAGGTATATATTTAGAGTATTTAAGCAACGTAGGTACGTAATAAAATAAGTGTGCCACTATATAAATCTAAACTGCCTCCGTGGTCCAGTGATTTCCATTTGTCTTGTGATCGTGGTCATGGGTTCAAATCCCACTGGGAATCATACTTTGTGAAAAAGTTGTTTCGTCGGGTCATCTAGCGTTTGTTTAAACCTATCTAGGATTGTTTCTGGTCTACACTTTGTGTTGCAAAGGTCAGACAGCAGTCGCTCTGTGTAAAAACCAGCAATCTCGTCCTATCACCTAGGTTAGGAAGCGGACCCCGGGCTCTGAAGCTAGCTAAGGATGCAACCGGGAATACGCGCGGATGATGATGATTCGAAGGATGGAAGAACTCACTTGTATACAGGGTGAGCGACAGTAATAACGATGTTGTGGCTTAGGAGGGTCCCCGTCGCATAGTGCGAGAATTGCCGCCTGACGCTCACTATGTATGGGTGCTCTCTGATCGCCACGCGAGTACCCTTGAAAATCTGAAAAGACAAGATCCTTTGTAGGGTTCCGTACACAAAGGGTGCAAATGGGACCCTATTACTCCGCTGTCTGTCCGTCTGTCACACACAGGGCTCTATCTCTTGAACTGTAATAGCGAGATACTTGAAATTTTCACCGATTATGTGCTATGGCCGCTAAAACAACAAATAGTAAAAATAAAGTTAATAACTAAAGGAGGTCGTCATTCAAAAAACGTGTTCTTTTCGGCGTTTTAAAACATATGTATGGAACCCTTCATGCATGTACGAGTCTGACTCGCACTTCACCGGTTTTTAGGGTTCCGTAGCCAAATGGCAAAAAACGGAACCCTTATGGATTCGTCATATCTGTCTGTCTGTCCGTCCGTATTTCACAGCCACTTTTTTCCGAAACTATAAGAACTATACGAGTACTGTTGAAACTTGGTAATTAGATGTATTCTGTGAACCGCATTAAGATTTTCACACAAAAATAGAAAAAAACAATAAATTTTGGGGGTTCCCCATCATCCGGCAAAAATGTTTATTATGTAACAACTTCTAACTTGTGACTTGCAATAAAGAATCTGAATCTGAATGTTCATTCAGTAGCAGTCATGTGCCTTGGCTTGTAAGTACTTGTGCCTTGGTTGTAGATACCTATATACCTATATACCTAGTAATCCTTATAAATAAAATAAGAAAAAAAAAAGTAACTAATATATAAAAGAGGAGTTCTGGACTAACAAAAAAAATAACCGAAGTCAGTGAGCATTAAATCAGTAATTCAGTGAACAGCCAAAAGTCAGTAATTCAGTGAACAGCCAAAAGTCAGTAATTCAGTAAACAGCCAAAAGTCAGTAATTCAGTAAACAGCCAAAAGTCAGTAATTCAGTGAACAGCCAAAAGTCAGTAATTCAGTGAACAGCCAAGCTAATTAGCTTGCTCTTATCGAATAGAAAAGAACAATCTGCTTGTAGTTTTCAACAGAAACTATACCAAAGCGCTTTCCGATTCACTGTGATTCTACCACAAACAAAAAAACAAAAAAGTACTTTCTTATAGAGATAATCTGGTTAAAACCGTGTATATTTTTATCGGCATTAACTGTTGCTAAAATGAGACTTCGCTAAACGTCAAAGAGCAATGACGTACTTATGTATAGACCTCCAATATCTTTGCTAAACGTGCTTTATACTACACTCTCTGCTTTATTAAGCAGAGAAAAAAAAATTTAAATGACATTGTCTATTAATATTCTGTTTACTAGTGTCATACATCATACATGTCCTGGCGTATCGCGTTTAAAAATACGCCACTACGTTTCAAAACAGGTTACACTTTTGATACCTACCTACTTCATCGCGGAATCTATGTAGGTACGTCCAATATCTCTGCCAGAAATAAACCTAGATTATTTTTTAAATACGGGTTCGGATATTTGAACATTCCTTCCATCTGCGCAGGTAGAGAAGTAGCTGTTGCATTCTAAATTATTTTTTGTGTCCCAGCAAGAATGGAAGTAACACCAGATTATTTCCTAAATATTGAGTTCCCGGTAGCCAACACAGAGCAGGCCAAATTGTGGTTTTACGGGACTAAAATCATTTGATTTTAGTTTTTAGTATCTTGTTCTACCTCGTTTCCGGCAGAAATGGCCGATAAGCGTGTTACAAAATAATTTTTTCAGTGGTTGTTCATAAAAGGCAACTTGAAAAATATTGTTGAGGCGGATCTACACTTTTCGAGGGGGGTTTTGACTGTTGAATTCTTAAAACATAGGCCATTTCTGCCGGAAACGAGGTAGAAAAAGATAAATTAGTTTAAAAAACTAAAAAAAAACTTACACCCGACTACGGGAAGATGACCAGCTGAAAAAGTACTCGTAAGTTATTAAAAGTGCACCTACTTTGCGGTTAAGTATCGGCACGTCACGGGGTGATGGGAAGCCGTAATTCTGAAAAATGGAGTCAGTCCTGAGCCTCATTGGCACCGGGTACGTGCTTACAAGTAAAATCTTTATCGAAGTCACTGCAAAACAAGTTTTAGACATATTAAATTTTTCTGCTTTTAGTTCAATCTAAACTAGGAGGATTGTGTATCTTTAGCTTGAAAGTTTTTACCCTTAATAACCAATATGCAAAGATTTTGATTTGGAATTATTCTACGACCGGCCGCCTGCCTGACGTCAACCCTTCTTGGGAATGCACGAGCTTTTAGTTCTATTTTCCTTTTGCTGCACTTCCTAGAAGTGGAGAAGACGCAGCGGATCCCGGGCTCCGTAGCATTATGGCTGAGGATTCAACTGGGAATAGGCTGAGATGAGAGAGAGCCAAACTAACAAACATTGCAATGTAAAAACCACTACTGTAGTAGGCACCTAGCTCTTTTCAAAATAGGGTTATAGTAGGTTGCATATGGTACCTATACCTACAGGCTGAAACTGAACGAAAAGGGTAAATTTCGATTTACTTACGCATTAAATAAGTAATTAACATAATTTTAACACGTGTTGTTTAAACAACTTGTAGTCCATAGACAGCAATGTCTTACATCAAACAAAGACCAATGAGTCGTCCAATAATTCTAGGAGGCCACGTTTCACATCAACAAGGATTATCAAGTACCCCAAGGGGTGCGAATTATTATTAGTGTTAAAGCATGTTAAGCAACCCAAGGCGTGATCCATACTCCGATTGCTGACCACATGCTGTATATGTATGATAATTTACCAAGTGTGGAAAATTAATATTTCACGAAGAAGAAAAAAGCGGAATGTTATTGGTAAAAAATACATCCCTTTTTTTACTTTAGGTCGTGCGTAAACGTAAACTGGCACGCTCTAAAGTAGGTAGGTACAAATGGATCGACCAAACCTTTTGCTCACAAACGCTACGTCATCGCCCCCCAATTTTTCAGTGAAGGGACTGTCCAGGGTTAAATATAGGTACATTTTTACATCAAACTGTCAAATATTTACGTCACGTTAAACATTTGGTCTTTCTAATTTCAAGGAGGTTTATTTGTACATATTGACTCAAAAGAATTAAGATATTCAAAAACTTGACACATACATGCGTTACATTTGTGCGTGCGTATTATTAAAAACTCTTGCATGTCATATAGTAAGTAATCTAGAGTGTAGATTTTAATGCATTTAACAGGTACTCAATCCGGTACCATTCTACTATAATAACAAAATATCAATATTATGGACAAATCACACTAATTAAACTAGCCCCAAAGTAAGTTTAAACTTGTGTTATGGGATACTAACACAACGAATATTTTGTTTTGGATAAAAGTACTTATTGTTAGGAGACTAGCGCCATCTGCGTGTGATCTCCACAAACACGGGCAAGATTATCGATACAGCGATATTCCGGCTGTGGAGCGCGGATTGTCTTTGCCCAGTCGCGAGCGACGCCATTAATGACAGGTTCACTGGCCGCGTCGCGAGAAAGTCGATTCCGGCATTTTTGTACTTGTTATATAGCGAATATTTTCGTGAAGAATTGTCGCTAATTGTTGTTTGTTTGTGTGTGCCCAATTTGTTTCAAACGGCGTGGAGCCGGGAATAGTTCGTAGTTCGTGAAACGCGTGTCATTGCGTCATTGTAAATTGTTAGTTTTTTGCCTATTGCCCGTGTGGAACGGAAGTATTTGTAAACTGACTATAAAGAGAACTAATTTTGGTGGCGTGGATGCCCATAAATGTATAAACAGTGATAAATGTTTGAATCGGAGCGAGCGACATCCCATGTTACGTTCCGCTGTTAGGTTATGTGCACAATATTGAACTGTCAAGAAGAAATTTGTTGTTCTGTGGTGAAGTGGTGCTATAAATACGACGTATTCGTTTGGGGCGACATACATGAGCTCATGGGTAGGTTCGCTTAGGGACCCCATTTTCTTCACCACTGACTTGGGACCCGTGGTGGGACCTAAGGCCGTCGCCAGCCCTGAGAAGGACTTCGGGCTCGACTCGAAGGCCAGGCGAGGCTGCCTGAAGACGGCATGGATGCGGTAAGTTTTATCTTAAATTGTTTCCCATTTGTAATTAGTTTAATTACTTTTAATTAGATTTAAGTTTAAGGTATAATTAGGTTAGGAGGTTCCCTGGACCTTATCTAGGGTGGTAGCAGACTGCGTAGGTTTGTTTGTGTGTTTGTTTGTTGCCGGTGGGATTGCCGGACTCGTACCAATAGCGTAGTTAGTAACATTTTTGGTAGCAGAGCGTAGTTAGTAACATTTTTTATAATAGATACATAGGTATAATGGTAAACGTTCAGACCTAGGACAATTTAAAATGGCCATATTCCAACTTGCCCTGCCTAGGGATCGAACCCAGAACCGAGTGGCGGACAGGAGGACACTACACCACGGAGGTCATCAAGTCACTATATAACTGATTTAACGATTGCAGATTTTAATGAATATGGCGGCAACCGTAGATTTTTAAAGGCAGTGGTGGAGATAGTTCAAAGTTATGAAGAAATACTGTCATGTGTGGTTATGAGCCGGGCTAGTTTTGCGAGGCATTCTGATTCTGGTTCATCATGATCATGATCAGGTCTTTTAGTCTCTACTGCTGGAGCACGACCCTTTCTGTACTGCTAGTCATATATTAGCCAGAGCAGTCAGAGGATTTGGCCTACACTTCACGCTGGCCAGACGGGTTGGAGAGATATCATTGATGTTTATTCAAGCTTTGTTTAGCTTGTGTTTCCTAAGTCGCCTTCTACGACATTCACGGGAAGATTTGGAGTGGTCCTATTCTACTCTGCCGGGAACCACACGGCTTTAAGGCGAAGATGGAAGCAAATGGCCTTGAAGTGTGAAATAAATTGTTAACTCGTAAATATGGTGATAATTTCCATATTGCTCTTCGTCATGCACTAGATAGCCCTTTAAATTATTTTATGAACTGCCGTTGAAACTATTATTGGTGATCCGTCTAGCTTTAAAACTTGCCGTGGCCAATTTTGGCGGAGGCAAAATTGGCCATTTGGAGGAGGTGGTTCATAAAATAATTTAAAGGGCTATCTAGTGTATGACGAAGAGCAATATGGAAATTATCTCCATATTTACGAGTAAACAATTTATTTCAAATGAGGGCGCCACTTCAAGGCCATTTGCCTATATCTCCACCTTAATTCTGGTTATAAAGATATATATATATATACAGGGTGACTTTTTAAACACTGTCCAAATTTTTGAAGCAAGTTTAGTCCTTGATACTGAACTACTTTCTACAAAAAAAGTTATTAAATATCGATAAATAAAATTTAAGGAAGGATCCCTTACAAATCAGACAGACGGAATTTGTATGGGAGGACGAAAAATTTATTAGTAAAACAGTGTATAAGTAGAGAGGCTGGTTCAAAACGCGAGACCTCCTAAAAAGCTCATCCACTTCACGTGCGAGGCCTTTGAGACCGTGAAATGGCCCTTGTCACCTCCGCTTCTGAACATGGGTTGGTTAAGTAGTCCGTGGTGGGTACCTATATATTGACACGCGTCCAGGGTATTTTTGTCCTACTCAAAAAATTACAAAGAATTCTTTTTCAAAAAAAGATTCTTCCTTACTGGTCTGGGAGAAAAGAAAAAAAACATAGAATGTACTAGCTGCTTCTTTCCCCGCGCAGATAGTAAAAGCCGATTGAGTGAATGGGCCAGAATCTGAATCATATCCGTAGGCGATGTGGTTAGCAACCCATTAGTACCTCTATTATCACTAATGATTTCCTTTTTCCACCTTTATGGTAGGCATTACGCTAAAAGTGCTACCCTAAGCGCTAAAACTATGATGTAATTTATTTTTCTTCAACTACGCTGCAATGCACTACATACTCGTATGCAGCACAAAGCGGAACTTTGCTGCTCTAGAGCAGAAAAATGTATGGACTTTACTGCACTGTTTAGATTTTTTTAAATCGATGTTTCGTTGGAGAGATAGAGTGAAAGAGAAAAGTGATATTGTCTCTTTCGCTTACTCTAAGAACTAGGTGAACGAGAAGGATGAAGGAAAAGTACCAGGATAGCTTAAGACTGCAGGAGTTTACTTCTGCAGACTTATGCTATCCTGGTACCATTGCTTTGCTTTGCTTTGAGTCAAGCTCATTTATCATAAAACTAGCCTAGATATACAATCCGTTCAGTTTGTTTTTTATTTTTTCGTGTGTGTAAGTGGCCAACACTGGTGTCAGATTTTTCAAGCTGCCCAAAGGCATCTGACATAGCTTGACGACTGCCATACATTGATGACAGCTGGGAAAACGGATTTACGTGCCTTCTGAAGCACGGAGGAGCTCGAGAAAATTTTGTATCACTTGTGGTCATCCATCCAAGTACAGACCACGCCCAGGGTTGCTTAACTTTTGGGACCGCTAGCAATGCGTACACCCACCGGGCCACCGAGCTCCTCAAATGCGTTCAGTAGGCCAACCTGACAGCCGTATGAAATTATACAGTGTGCAGTACAGGCATTTTCTAAAATGAAAATGCCTCGGCTGCGGGATAGTCATACTATAAAATATTTCGGCTCAAGTTTCATCGCGGCCTATGTATATTTTCAGTAGCCATGGCAAAGCCTTCAATTTGCTTTGATCATTTATAGCTAAAGCCGCTTGAAAAATTCGCAAATAAAATTGAAAAAACATTGTACGTACTCGTACAAAGCGAACCAATATTTATTTTGACTTTTTCCTCTACGGTTGCATTTCATCCAATTAAATAAAGTTCTATTATACCGAGTAATCTTCTGTGTGTAATCGTAAGTAGGTACAGTCAGCAGAATAAGTTACCAATCAGCTTGATAATTCTGTTAATTGTACCTACCTAGATAGGTAGATAGATTAAGGTTCAGAAATAGATATTTCTTGCTTGGACGCCCACTACTTACTTGAGGTCAAAAGGCAAAAGGAGTCCAGGTGCGCGGCATTTAGGGTTGGATCTCATCTATCAGCACGGAACAGCACAGAACAACTTCAAATTTCAAATAGAATTTGGCCTACACTCTCCACGCTGTTTAGACGGGTTGGAAAGATCTCATTGATGTTTATAAGCTTTGTTTAGCTTGAGTCACCTTCAACATCCACGGGAAGACTTTGAATCAGAATCATTAATAGAACACAATTCCGTAAGAAAAAAAGATTTACTTTAAGTTTATTTTTTTCCTAAATTTCTAATAAATGGATAACCTACTAACTTTACCATACGCGCGGCCCTCGCCCTCCTCGCTCGCCGGCCGCCGCAACGCCCACGAGGCCACGACGAGCCCGGTAGCAGGTGGTGACATTAAAATGGGAGATTTTTGGTATCCATTGTTGGCTTGATATCTTTAGTTTTTATTATGAAACAAGATACATAATTACAGAATATGTATTTTTATTTCGCGTAGAGGTTCAAAAAAGAGCTATGCGGTTCTAAATCATCCTGTGTATCGTAGACTTTATGTACTCAGCTTAGTAGTGTAAATAAAGTGGCAACACGCTGGAGGGAAAAAAATTGATTACATTTTGAGCTTTTGGCACGAGAAGAAGAATATTCATAAGGCAAGTGTGAAAGGAAGAGCGGAACAGGGTCGACCGAGGCCGAGAAAGTAGTGTTAATACATAAATAAGGACATAAGTATATACAATTTTCTCAGTAACATTTCATTTAGTTTGAGCAGGAGATTCTGTGTTTTTCCTTTGGTCCTAGACTAGCATGAGAAACTTACTAGTAGTAGTGGCTTCGTAGGTAGGTATTTGCTGCTCACTAGTCGTAAAATGATAAGGTCATAAAAATTTTATACATACAGTTTTATTTATAAGATATATTTTTAATGAGTACAAGATTACAAGCTTTCCTAAAACAATATAACAAAGTTAATATACCTACCTTATTAAAGTTACGCGGTAATAAGTAACTAAATAAATACCTAACAACATATAAAATATTGCTCATTGGTTTCATTAATAAATAAAGAAAGAAGGGTTTCGATCAAATCCTATCGGGGGTCAGCTCAGGTACAGAGTGAAAGACAGTGGTGGCCCTGTGTGGCTAAAACAACCGGGACGAGTGAATATTTTTGCGCCCTTATTTCAATTAAAGTTTGTTTAACGCAGGGCGATGATAATATTTTAATTAGGTACGTCGCATTTTTGCTAGCTCATTTCATAAACAGTTTGTTTTAATTGGATTAGGTTCACATTTTGAGACAACACCAATATTTATTGGTGATGGTGAAAGTCATCACTATTAATTAACCACATAGGTGACTGTCCAATCCACTAGCCCTTTGTATTCAAGATTACCGTTTTGACCTATCTATTCCTTAGCCAGGGTTGTAGCCATATGGTCACTGGTACTGGGCGTCCCAAGATGTACGTAGGCACGCGTAGGCCACGTGGTATGCTTGGCAGTGTCCATTAGACCCAAGAATGACCCAGCACTGCTGGCCACATTCCCACTGAAGCCACGCGACGTAGATAAAGAGTGTACTGATATCACCTGAAAGTAGAATGTTATGTAAATAAGTACCTATTACACTTAATTTAGAGGATTTTTTTTGGGTTGATACATTTAATTATTTCAAAAACTTAAATCTATTTTACAGTTTAAGTACATTTTTAAAATTACATATATATTAAACATTCTGGTCCTAAAGGATTTTAAATAAGTTTATTTCTTTCCACTTACAACTACTATACAGGAATTTTCCCAATTTATCAGTTGCTTTATATCTACTTCATAAACACATAACATTATAATTGTATACAGTGCTACCTTAGTAAATTCATTGGAGGTGCAACAGAACAGATCGATTTTCTGATTTATAACATGTATCGTCCGAAGAGCCCGGAACAGTGGCGCATGCTAACAAATTAGTTCTCTATTGCGGTACGACTAGCACCTGCGGCCGGCGTCGCCTAAATACATACTTATTTAGAACATATAAGATAAATCTATGCCTTTTAGTATAGGTCACATCATGTTAAAAGAACGCTGGAAAAAAAGTAGAAGGGGTGTGTTTGCGCATGGATACACTCGCGCACGAAGGTACTAGGCCTTTTGTATTATTTTCACTCGCGGCTTGGTATAATTGGCTACTGGTAGGTACATTGAAAAATATGTTAGGTATAATATTCATTAAATATATCGATAAATAGCCTAATGCCAGCGTTCTTTGTACGTGACGCGACCTATACGCTGGGATTATTCAGCTTTCCTCTTAACAGTTTTAAATACATAAGAACAGAGTGCGAGTTCCGTCCTGAACTCCTGACCCTCAATTCGTTATATCCTACCATACCTAGTACGAACAAGGTTGGGTACATTAGAGAATAGAGGATACTGTGGGCACAGAAGACAGTAAGAGAGATATTATATACAGAACGGAATCTCCTAAGGTCCCGCGCAATATGCGTCCCCGTTCCCCGTCTCCGCACCTCTCCCCCTCGCCTTGTCGAGGAGCGAGAGCGGGCGAACACACACCCATTGACGTATGCACGGAGGCACAGGAACGGGGGAGGTGCGGGGACGGGGAACGGGAGCGCATATGGCGCGTACCTTAGGAGATTCCGTTCTGTATGTACTCTTACTGTCTTCTGTGCTGTGGGTACACCTTGTAAAGTCTCAGCCATTTGGCAAAGTAGTCTTGATCAATTGAAATTTTAGGACTAGGTACCTACTGTAAAATAGAATGTGTTGATTGAATTTGATAATAATCGACCAGTCTTCACTAAAAGATAAGATCATCAAAGAATACTATTACATATACAAATAAATATACATAAGCCAAAGAAATATAGGTACTCTTTGGGGAGAGTTGTGTATCCTTTACCTAAATGGTGATTTATTGAATAGATACAGAGATCATAATAATTCGTGTTATATAAGTACTTAAACATACCACCAGATGGGAACCTAACTTTTAAAAATATTTATAAAATCGGTATGAAGACTTACTCGCGATCTGTGTAGTAACAACGGTCTGCTTTCAGATGAAGATCCATCGCCCTCGATGCTGCGGGATTCGTAGCCCTGGGCCATGCGGAGGAAGACCAGCATTGCTGCTGCCAGCACCGTGGCGTATACGAAAAATTCTGTAGCCTGTAATATTCGTTTCTGTTAGTCTATTAGTACAACTCAGTAGTACAAGTACATGGTATCAGTGTGGTCATAACGATCAAGCTGTCTCATCTCCCTTTATGTCCATCGTACCCCACCAGCTACACTAAGCGTGACCTTTAGGGTTGCCGCGGAATCGACGATTCTGCCGCATTCCGTCGCTCTCTCTCGCTCTAGCAAATGATGGTTCTGAGCGATAGCGGCCTATAATAACCAATTCTAAAATAAGATAAAGTAAAAATTTAAGAGGGTCGTCGTACAAGAAATATGTTTTTTCAGCGTTTTAAAACATTGTACGGAGGTACGGAACCCTTAATGTAGGAGTCCGACTCGCACTTGACAAGTTTATATTTGAGATAACCTAGTATTTCCTTTATGTCGCACACGAAGTAAAATGGTCGCAAACCCATTTATTGACATCCCCGAGCTCCGCTTGGACCACAACTTTATTCTATTGAAGATTTCGATGTATTGAAGCGTGCTAGGTGAGCTCTGGAAATAATGAAACAGAAACTAACCCGAGAGTGGAACACCTTCGTTTGGGCTACGAGGATGACAATTAGGTTTCCGAATGCCACCGAAACGTACCAGGCGGCTATAGTAATCGTCTTCATGCTTTTTGGTGCCTGCAATACAAAAACAAAAGCATCAGCTTATTAAACAAATATCAGTGTAGTAGTCTTTACCTACTAGTGCTACCTACTTCGTAGCTGGACCTATACCACAGAATAACAACCAGTACTTACGTTCAGAAGTCTCACTCAGCAAAGAAATTCAAAGAAATATCTACTCAATGTGGTTAGCGATATGGTTTAATTTAGCTCACGTCAGAACTCAGCACCTTTTTATTTAGATACCTAGAAATCCATTGCAAGCCAATTTAATTCTTATTACTCTGGATAAACGATTCGTATAACTGAATTTACCACTCCGAAGGGCCGCTGCGCGCATTGTAATAATGTAGGTACATTTTCGATACCTAAACATCCGTTTGACATCACAGTGCACAGGCCTGCTTATACTGACTTAGGTTCTGACTTTGAATTCATATTTATTATTGACATTTTCCAAACTTGCGAAGACATCTACATGAAGGTACCTTAGCCATTTTGAAGAATGTATTTACGTACCTGTTTCTGTGAACCGTACCTAAGTAGCTAGCTTCATCTAAAAATATGTTTGTGAGACCTGTTATCTGTCGGATAGAAAATTGGAAGTTACTACGTGTTGCACCGGAAAGTGGCTGGCTTTGAAGTTTCATTTCCGATGCTATTTCTATTTTAAAAATAATTTCCTAAAGGAAAAGTCGCAAAATTCCTTTCACGTCTAGACTGTATTCACACTGTTTTAAATTTAGATGTTGCTGCTGATTTAATAAATAGATAAAGGCCATTAGCTCCAAAAACCACATTATCATCACCCGAGCGTATTCCCTGTTGCATCCTCAGCGGTAACACTTCAGAGTCCGGAGTCCGCAACCTAACCTATATCATATAACGAGGTTACTGGTTTTTACACAGAGCGACTGCCGTCTGACCTCCGCAACCCAAAGGGTAGACCAGAACCAATCCTAACGCCAAGTTCTTTAAACCTATTCTAGTTTTGCGTGCCTTCCGAAGCACGGAATCATCTTTCTTTTCAGATAATCAAGTGATTCAAGTCTGCAATATCCTAACCAGACTGGAAACAACTTTTCACAAAGTAAGCTACTTAGTGGGATTTGAAGCCACGACCTCCGGATCACAAGGCAAACGGCTTGACCATTGGACCATGGAGGCAGTCCGAAAACCACGTTCAGCATTATTGTGGTCGTATAGGTGGAACTACTTAGCTATAGTAGCGACTACTTAGCTAACAAAATGACGGATTGCAAGTCGCATCGATATCCGTACCTATAGGTACGGATATGACAGATACGGTGAGATATATCTCAACGTATCTGTCATATCCATATCATCCCTGTAAATTCCGGCACTTTATATATTATAAATAAATAAATATATACGGACCACACAGATTGAGCTAGCCCCAAAGTAAATTCGAGACTTGTGTCTATTATATTTTATAAGAAATACATATATAGATAAACATCCAAGACCCAGGTCATCCTGAAAAAGATAATTTTCCATCAAACTTCAAAATAAAATAAAATTAAAAATAAAATAAAATCTTGACCTGACCGGGGATCGAACCAGGGACCTCCGGTGTGACAGCCTGACGTGATGACCACTACCAAAGAGGTCGTCGTTATTAAAGCACGAGCATATCAGATTACAAAACAAATTAACAGTAATTGCTTATGGCGAATGCGGCTAGCACTGGTTTTACGATTTCCTGTCGCTTCACACCACTGCCGCCAATCGAGCCCTTTGCTAATTAATTAAATTAATTAGGTATTATATTATAATATAGATCGTTATATCTGGAAATGGACACCCGGTCTTGCTTTTAACCCCGATACATTCAATAGCTACCTACACGTCTGATTTTAGGTATTTGGACAATACAATAAATTGTGTCTTGCGGCCCTGGGTTCTGTACCAAATTCTCTACTTTACTATTTGCGTTTCTAACACACGCGTTTTTTATGTGCTGCTTTATACTTCGTTGCGAAATGCTAGTATCGGTAGCTTTTGCACTAAAAATAATTAAAATTTAATAAAAAAATTGACTTTGACTTTATATCTAAAACCGATGAAATTAGATCCACTTTACGAACAAGGGTGTTGAAAAAATATTTTAACGACGCTTGTGCACCACACCGAATCCGGTTCAAATTCGATTCAAATTCAATTCTGTTTCAATTGGGCCCTCCTAGTGATTGTATCGACGCTTGTGCACTCAGTCGTAAACGGTTCAAATTCGATTCGTATTCAAACCAAGAATTCTCACTTCGGGTCGTTTTTTTTTCGGATCAAAACCGACTCGAAGTAGCCGTAGAAATTGTACGTACGCGTGTGCCAAATTAAAAAAAATTGTTGCCTTGCATAATTTAGAGTCCGAATTTTTTATTGCGATTCTGCTCATAGATTACACGTATGTTTAATCTTTATAAACGACGAAAAAATTAAAATGACATTAAAAGTTTCATTTTTGAATAGAATAGAATAAATTAGAAATTTTTTGCTTGCTTGTTCATACCTATATCGATTACAGCATTATTTATTTACCAGCGAGTACGTCACATACAACTGCCTGTGGGAATAACATTTAGACTTAGATCAACTCCACCAGCTTTTAGGAGCCCCTGTTTTTGCCCCCTGCCCCCTGAGACATTTTAAGGTTTAAAACTGGGATTGGGAATCAGTGGTGTGGTGTCTACATTTTGTGGTATGAACACAGTATCAACTGAAATAAATCCACTGAGAATTGCAGCTTCGATGACGTTCTTTTGCAAAGTAGTTATGATAACTTTTTCACCTGATATCCAAATTTAATGAAATATACATTGCTCCAAACTGAGCTTAATCGATTATTGAAAAACCGCGTTAAAATACGGTATTTTTGGGGATTAGGGTGAACATACCTACAGACAGACAAAAATGTTATTTCAATCTTTTTTGTGTTCAGCAGCAAAGCGCATTCTGGGCTCCAAAGCAGCACAGCTGAGGATGCAACCGGGAACGCGCTTAGATGAAGAAGAAGTGACTGAATTCACCCTTAACGTAGTTTTAGTATATTATGTTAGACCCTGTATATACAGGCTACCTTTTTATCAACCGGCAAAATTTTTGAAGCAAGTTCAGTCCATGATACTGAACTACTTTCTATAAAAAAAGTTATTAAAAATCGATAAAAAAAAATTCCTCCCATACAAAATCCGTTTGGCTGAGCGCTGATTTGTATATGACAAAATTTCGCGCGTGTTACACCGCCTCCACAGAAGGTAGTAAGAGTATGCCGCCTCTACAACCCGATAGGCTAGAAGGCATATAAGCACAGGTATGGCACTTCCTAGGAGCGGAGTATCATTTATGCTTACACTGCTACAAACAAAACTATACATCTGTGCACACGTCAATGCGTGTGTGTTCGCCCGCTCTCCACAAGGCGAGAACGGGGAAGAGGCGCGGCGCGGGGACGGGGAACGGGAACTCATAAGTTAAGTAGCTTTCTAGCCTTTGATGCGCGCGTCTTCTAGTTTTTGATGCGCGCGTCCTCTGCGCGTTTTGGACGATTTTTGCCGCAAATGAAACGCTTATTAAAAACGCACTGCGCCTCAGCGCTATACAAGTGCGATACCTTGCGCTTGCTGAGCGTTCAACTTGCGTTTGTATCGATACAAACGAGTGTAAAAACGTTGTGTGGAAGGGCCCTTATATAGAATGGGGCTTTACCTGAGTGAAAGAGAATTCCAGGCCTGACACAGCGAACATGATCTCAGCGACGGACACCAGAAAGTACTGCGGCACAATCCAAGCCAGGTGCAGCTCGTTGGGCGCGTTCGGCGCGTGTAGTACTGCGTCGTCGAGCCGGCCGAGCCGCTCCCGGATGCAAAGCACGTAGACGCCCCCTGCTCGGAGGTAGCCCTCACCAGACCCTGATAAGTCCTCGCCAACGCTGGTCGCACTCCACCGAAACCTTTTATGAAAAATAAATACCGAAATACTTAATTTATAAAACCCCTTGACGTCAACACTTTTAACTGACCATTTTGTAATCAAAGCTACGAATACATAAATACCTACTTAATTTATAAAACCCCTCGACGTCAACACTTTCAACCCGACCATTTCGTGATCAAAGCTACGAATTCATAAATACTTAATTTATAAAGCCCCTCGACGTCAATATTTTTAACCCGACCATTTTGTAATCAATGCTAGGAATACATAAATACTAAATTTATAAAACCCTTTACGTCAACACTTTTAAGCCGACCATCTTGTAATCAAAGCTACGAATACATACTTAAATAAGAACGTAGATAGGGCGAGGTGGGTTCACAACTTGCAATACTGTGCGTGTTTTTGAAAAATCACTATAATTAAACTACTACAGTTTATTCCTCAAAAAAATTACATCGAGCACGGGGCCGGCCTCTCTTCGCACTCGACGAATATTTCACTGTGTTTTATTAACTGTTATTTTTTGTATTATATTTATATTTTTTTTTGTAGCCAAATCGACTATATATTTAGATTATAAATATTTTGGTGTTATGTTATTTTTTTGAGGAATAAACTGTAGTAGTTTAATTACAGTGATTTTTCAAAAACACTCACAGTTTTCTTGGCTCTGAACTGACGGGGCCTTAATAGTTTAGTTTAGAATTTTTAGTTTTGTGAACGAATTAAAGGGCTTCAGCGCACACGAGGTCAAATTACACCTACTATTAGCGGCTTTGCGCGGTATGTTTAACTATTTTAAGGTTAATTCATTTCGTGCTACTGAACAACTTTCCCCAACGAACATATAGTGTAATATGAAACAAAAAATTGGCGTTACAATTTGACCCATACAAATTGACCGATCAGCTGATCCGAGTTTTTATGGGAAGCAAAAAAAAATATTATTATTTTGCTATATGTTCCGTGGGAAAGTAGTTCAGTATCATGGACTGAATTTAGTGTATTTTGTTAGACGTTATACATATACATGTAAACCTTCCCAGAGAAATGTCCTACATTTGTACATGTTATAGTCAAATGCAATCAGCACTGTCGATAAATGCTACGTGATTGTGGTCAAATAACAAAAAGCATAGTCACAACCACGATTCGGCGCCACAAAAGACGCTACGTTTCACATAAAAAGTTCTCACATCCAGAATAATTCCTATATTCGCCTTGAATTATTTGAAAATCAAATATTTCTTATCCGATATTTTTGCGAATCACAGATCTAATGGCCACAACTTCGGTTGGCCCAGTCATAGTCAGACCAGTTACAGAAATTCCATTGCTATACATATTATTAGCCTCCCAGGCTGGTTCAGAAGCAAGGGCGCTCCTGAAATGAAAAATTTAGGTACCACTGAATCGGTCAGTAGTTAAGTACATTAGCGGTTTGATTTCGACCAGTGACCGCAACGCAACTACTGTGCCTTTGAATCACTCCTATTTCGGCAAATCGCCGATCGCCGCGCTATTATAAGCAATAAGCCGTGTGGTCACTCCCCAGTCATAGTCATATCAGCAGAAATTCCATTGCTATACATAATAGCCTCCCTCCCTGGCTGGTTCAGAGGCAGGTTAAAGGTCCAGTGCACTCTTACAAATACATTTTTACGTTTTCAATTAAAAAAAAAAAAAAATATTCGCTGGCACCCCTGATATGAAAAATTTACCACTGGATCGGTCAGTAGTTAGGTACATTAGCGGTTCCATTTCGACCAGTGACCGCAACGCAACTAGTGTGCCTTTGAATCGCTATATTTCGGCAAATTGCCGATCGCCGTGCTATTTATTATAAGCAACATGCCGTGTGGTCACTCCTTTGTATCAGGGTAAATTGACCTCGTATTACGATATTACGGACCAAGCTCTACTTTCAATTTAATGTTTACAGAACTTGATCGAGTTTTTAATTAACTACTGTCCAAAACATACGCGGAACTACAGTTGAACGAAAAGTTATGGCGGTTAACACGTAATACACTTAGGTACCTATTAAACGCTGTACGTATTAACCGTGTAGTTCGCGGCAGAGTAGAATAGGACCACTCCAAGTCTTAGAAGGCGACTTAGGAAACAGAAGCTAAATAAAGCTTATAAACATCAATGAGACCTCTTCAACCTGTGGCCAACGTGGAGAGAGTAGGCCATATCTTCTGACTGATCTGGCTAATATATGGCTCTGTTAGTACAGAGAAGGTCGTGCTTGCAGTGGAGGCTAAAAAAGACCTGCCTATGATGATGATTTATTAAGTTCATTTAGCTATGTACATATATTGAAATCTTGGAATCAGAATCTTTATTGAAAAAAAGACAATTATTTTATTCCAAATTTCTATTTAAGGTGAAGGGATAAGCAAATGGCCTTGAAGTGTGAAATAAATTGTTAACTCGTTAATATGGTGATAATTTCCATATTGCTCTCCGTCATGCACTAGATATCCTTTTAAATTTTTTTATGAACTGCCGTTGAAACTATTATTGGTGATCTATCGGCTTATCCCTTCACCTTGATAGGTAACCTACTAACTTTACTAAACGCGCTGCCGTTGCCCTTCCCGCTTGCCGGCGGCCGCCGCCCGCCATTTCCGATAGCGAGCGGTGACATAGGTACCAATAGAAGATTTTCGGTATGCATTTTTCGGCTGATATCTTTGCTTTTTATTGTGAAACAAGATACATTATGACAGAATATTTATTTTTTATTTCGCCTACAGAGCGAATATAGCTACGAGGTTTAAAATCAATGTACATATATAGATATATAGCCGTGTTCTCAATTTCCTCCTCGGCTGCCGGCTGCCCGCAACAGTTTAAGATTAAACAATGTAATGTTTCTCCCGAGATAAATCTACAGACTCCTTTGAGACGAAAATAATAATTATGTTATTTCTCAACGGTATTAATACTACAAAGTAATTTTTGTAGTTTATCTTTCTGATTGAATTCAGATTTATTTATGACGACCACCGTGGTGTAATGGTCAACACGCTAGTCCGCCAATCTGGAGGTTCTGGGTTCGATTCCCAGCCAGAGCAATTTTGAAAATGGCCTTTTTCAAATTGCACTGGGTCTTGGGTTTATCTATGTAATATGTATTTAATATAAAATATCGTATCGTGAGTTAGTATCCCATAACACAAGTTTAAAACTTACTTTGGGGCAAGCTCAATCCGTGTGATTTGTCCCTATATATTTATTTATTTATCTAATTTATTATTATAATATGTCGATGCATAAGCAGCATAAGACGTATACTTGACCAGAGGCCATAGATTAAAGGTACAAAAAATCTAGATCTGTGGTAGAGATCCTGCATCTGCGTTATATAGCTATAGTAAATACAAACAAATAAATATAAGTACCTACTTACATATAAAATATTTTTATTTTTTATAATTCATTGAGTGGACAGAAATGTCCAATATTTTTTTTTATGGTAACGAGGAGTGTTATTCCAAACCACAGAAAAATATTCAAACGTTTTCAAAATGTTCATCCCTTCTCTATTGCCTTCAAAATGACGAATTGTATCGAAGATCTAATGATGGGATCCTTAAGAAATCGAGGGAACTCTTTTAATATTCTAGGCAGACATATAGTGATTTTGATGTTTTGTCAAGAAATCAAGCATTTGCATTCAGAAAGTGAGATTTGGTGAAGCGGACCTGAGGAATAAGATCAGAAATTGAAGTCGCTTTTTTTGTTCCAAATTATTATTATTTGTTGTTATATCGGCACTAGAAATACGAGTATATATATATTCTGGGATTTTACCGTCTAGCTGTTGCTTTAAAACGACATATCAGTGTGGTAACGTAATGTTATGCAGATTTCAAATCAAATCAAAATATCTTTATTATCATAGGATACTCGTGTTTATAATATCTCTTAATAATAACCACTTTCTTTTGTTTTGCACAAATGTTGACGTCAAATCGTTACTTACAGCTACGTTTATGCCGCTTCCTAGGCGCAAGTGCAGAAGAATTAAACAAACTGCACTGCACGTTTTCTCCAAAGACGTCAACTAACAAACTTAAAACTTAAAATTTGATATGTGGATGGACTGAGAATACATTGTTTGTAATGTCATAATTGAAATTAAATTAAATTATAATCGTAACAAAAAGAATTACGAAATTTTAAATAATGTCAATTTGTAAATGTAGTATGTACCAATGTACCTAAATTATGACATGTCCTAAGTATACAAACCTTTAAGAGGTACCCGCGCCGAGCTCAAGCCAAACTTTTAGCACAGAATACAGTAAGAGTAAACAGAAGGGACTCTTCTAAGGTACGCGCAATATACGTCCCCGTTCCCCGCACCCGCACCTCTCCCCCGGTTCTTGACAGCCAACGTGAGAAATCGAGGCGAAAACGGGGGAGAGGTGCGGGGACGGGGAACGGGGACGCCTAGGTGACGCATATTGCGCGTACCTTAGGAGTTTCCGGCCTGTGCTTTTAGGAGACCAGATTAAAAGTATATCAAAAGGAACGTGAAGATAAGAAGTACGTGAGTAATGTACCTTCCGATAAACCTTGGGGTCCCTGATAGTAACATCATTCTAGAAGACTAACTTAGTATAAGAGTATAAGCCAATTGATTTGTAATATAGTGTGTCTATTGATCTAGGAGTAATAAACGTTGTGTTGCAACGCTCTCCATCTCCTTTCATTTCGCTACCATTATCGTATCAGATTTCGGTTAAAATTTGTAACTTTAAAGAAATTACATATATCTAGGTTATAATTGGTTTTCACAGTAAAAAATATGAACTTTTTATAGAGAGAATATAATAACCCTATATATATATATGCAATTTCTTTAGTTTCAAATTTTTACCAATATCTTACATGGCGTTTCAAAATAAAACGTAGACAACGTTTGTATGGGAAAGTCTAGGGTAAGGTATTAACAGTGATAGTCACGTTGTCCTTTTGCGTAGATTCTTAAGTTAATTATCTTATCTACTACTTAAGTATTGCTACAATATTTACCTACTACCTATTGGTAGCCACTACTTACTTTCCTGGTTGCAGGCACATATAAGCCGACTCCCCGATGTTGTCTACTGGCGTGTTAGACACGTAATAAATGTTGCTCAGCCTCTTTTCAGTTTCGATGGCGATGGAGACATTCTTGTTGGGCCCCGTCTCGCCAATGTACACGACTCTAAAACATAATACATTTCAGTCTAAATTATTATGATCTCGGAACTTCCTACAACTGCAAAGTATAGTTCACTTTTCGTCAACAGATCAAATATTCAAAATAATTTCATCATCATCATCCGAGCGTATTCCCAGTTGCATCCTCAGCGGTAACGCTTTAGAGACCGGGGTCCTAACGTACTTAGGTGATTTAACAAGGTTACTGGTTTTTACAAAGAGCGAATGCCGTCTAACCTCCGCAACCCAAAGAGTACCTAGACCAGAACCAATCTTATTTGCTTAAGGTATTAGACAAATTGTGTAAAAGTAGTGAAAATTGACATCTTGAGAAGTATCAAGGTAATTGGTCAAGTTCACACGGAATGATGGTCTCAGGTAATAAATAACAGCTTAAAGTGAACAATTTACCACACTTGTATACTTCTAAGTGTGAATAAACCACATATAACTTTTGAATGTAATATGTGGTAAGGCTGGAGAGGTCGATGGGCGCGTAGACGAGGTGACTACACCCGGCACAACCTGGCATATAATCTGCAGTAACAATCTGGTGCTGTAGGTACTGTAGTTGCATGCCAAATTGTGTCGTATGTACCTTTATATGAGGGCCGAGGGTTTTCTTTAATTCAAAATGTTTCTCAAAAGGCTTCATTTGGTACGGAACCCTATAAATAAGAACGCAATAGCTCGCAGAAAATTCGCTCTATTTTCGTTTGATACTGGGTAGGAGCTTTACCAAGAATGTTAATATACTCAAGTCGTATCTGCTGCTTTATGAAAAAGACGAAGATATAATTAAAAATAAACCGGCTAAGTGCGAGTTAAACTCGCGTGGAGAGGGTTCCGTACAATTGATTGAATTCTTATAGGTTTTCCTGTAATTTACAAGCAATGAACATTTAACAAGCAATACATTGTATTTTTTTCAAAATTTTAGGCTCGGTACTTTCGGAGATCAGGGTGGCGGCAATGGTAAATTTTCGTCTCCTTCCTAAAAAATTTTATTTTACAATAATAAAAAAGAAATATTTGAGATCCTTATAACAAGCTCTTTCATTTGATATAGGTATACGAGTAACATAGTAAGTTTTGCTAACTTACTATGTTACCTAAAAAAAATTGCTAACTTTTTCCTCGAAAATGACCCTTATTTTAAAATAATATTCATTTACTTTGCACATATGTGTTTGGGTCATAGGATTACACCATCCTACCAAATTTCACTTGATTTGGTCCAGAAGATTCGGAGCAAATTGGCTGTGACAGACGGACGGACAGACAGACTCACGAGTGATCCTATAAGGGTTATGTTTTTTTATTTTTTGTACGGATCCCTAAAAAACATGGCAAGAAGCTATATCTTTAAGATGTAACAGCTTCAATGGAAAACAAAAGTTGAAAGGAAAAGAGATTTCAGTATAATATCGAGATAATAAATAAATAAGTGGAGAAAGCTCTGTGAAGTTCTGCAAAATGTTATCTTTACTTATAGAATAAACTTAGCTGCACTCGGGAGCCGCGAGTTGTACTTTTATAAGAATCATGTTTCGTCTTTACGCTCATTAGAAAATTTATAATGCGTATTGCAATAAAAAATATCTCAAGAAATTTCAATTTATAATAAGAATAATAATAATCTTTATTTAAGACAACATAGGCCCAGGTGTTAGTAACAATGGTACTTATTCTATGTTAGAAATTAAACCTATTAAATATACAGCAATCCTAACGAGCATTTAACAATATTTATAATACGAGTGAGTATGAGAGTACCTACGAAATATTATAAATATAGGTAGTCGGATAGGCCGACCACGTTTCGATGACATTTTTAAGTCACTCAGTGCAAACGGGACAGAGCGGGCAGCTATACCGTCGGGTCGCCGCTTCTTTATAATGGTGGTGTAATGGTCAACACACTAGTCCGCCAATCTGGAGGTACTGGGCTTGATCTCCAGCCGGGGCAAGTTGGAAAATGGCCTTTTTCAAATTGTCCTGGGTCTTGGGTGTTGATCTATATATGTATTTATTATAAAATATAGTATCGTTGAGTTAGTATCCCATAACACAAGTTTAAACTTACTTTGGGGCTAGCTTAATCCGTGTGATTTGTCCCTATATATTTATATTTATTCTTACTCTCGCCCTGGTGATGGTCTATAATATTCTAAATCGATCCAAACCTGGTCGGACTATATTACGTGAGTGAGTTAACCCTTTAATAATATTGACAATGAATTTATTTCCTTATGGTTTTACGGAATAACCTAATTTAAATAAAATCTAGTACCATTTACCATTATTATAAATTACCATTAATTTTAGATCTAAAACTTTAAATGTATTTTATTGCGATTGTACGTTGACTTTTGCCCGTTATGTCCATTGATTGTATTCTTTCGCTGATACTTGGTTGACTGGAAGAGATTCCACTATGGGATAAGTCCACCATTGTACAAAATATTTTGGTCTATTATTACTTAACTATTTAACTGTAACTATTTCTTGTACAATAAAGACATAAAACAAACAAACAAAATAAACTAACTATATAACTTTTTATAATCATACTTTCTATAGCGACTATAGAAGGTGCACCATTAAAAAGTGGTGAATTAATAAGACCCATTAATACAGGTTTTTATATTAAAATATTTACAGTATTTTATTACCTACGTAATGTGCTGAATAAACATAATATAAATTGCTTATTAATGAAATACATATCCTAAAGGCCCGTTTACACGGTGCAAGTTTTGCCTGTTGCATACAATTAACTTGAAGCAATAGAAAACTTGCATGGTCTAAACAGAACGTCAGCCATACAAATCATTTATTACTTCAATAAAATTGTATGCAGCAGGCAAGAAACTTGCACTGTGTAAATAGGCCTTAATGCACATCACGTATATATACAATTATAAGGATGCTGTTATAGGTACTATCTATTTCCAAAAAAACTACTTCTATACTTAGGTACTCCGTAAGAGATGGTCTTGATGTTAACGAATTCATAAATGTTACAGGTATAAGGCGGTGATCCCACTGCACCGCGCACCGTCGCGGAGCGCGGTTTCTACATACTGACGCTCCCACGCGGTGACGCGTTGTCTAGTCAGTGTGTTGGACTAGGCGTGTTTTCAATACAAACTGAGATACTTGCATACAATGTTAAAATCTGCCGTCCCGCGCTCCGCGACGATGCGCGGTGCAGTGGGATCACCGCCTAACAAGACATGTGTATATAAACAGAATGAACAAGGCAGAGTAGCCATTGCCTCATTGCCTATTTTAAAAAGTGAAGGGTAATACTTATTTTTTATACCACAATATAAACCCACTAACCAGTTACATTGTAAGGTACATTGTAAATTGGTGTCTAGTCCTGATATTATTCCACTCGGCTTGAAAAGTGAGGGCTTTCGTGTTTTCAAGTGAACATGACGCCCGAACTGGGTCACGTCTCACGCGCGTAGGATTAGTTTGATATGAAAGCTAAATACTCTTAAAACTTTGCACCCTAGAACGAAATACGCCTTTTACATTTCACTTTTGATTCTTCATAAAATATTGAATATGAAAGAGAATATTCGACAATTGGAAATTCTACATTTAAGAGTCCCTTACCCTACGCTTTTCCATACAAACTCTTCTTCTTCTTCGTCTAAGCGCGTTCCCGGTTGCATCCTCAGCTGTGCTGCTTCGGAGCCCGAGGTGCGCTTTCCCGCTTTTTCTTCTCCAAATATAACATTCATGTCAATGGTCACCAAAGGATGCCAAACACCTTGCGAAATGAAGAAGAAATAGCCGAAAGAGTTTAAATGATTTGGCTATAGTTTTACGACCGATCGCCTGCCTGACGTCAACACTCTTTGGGAATGTATTTGTGCGAAAAGTTTTACAACCGATCGCCGCCCGACGTTAACCCTTCTTGGGAATGCAAATGTAGCACGAGATGTTTGTGCTTAGTCCTTTAGTCGCCTCTTACGACATCCACAGGAACCACACTTTTCCAAACGTAGATTTTGGCAGTATTCTTAAAGAAATTAATATAAGATACACTTATTATTCTCTTCAAAGTTTATATTTTGACTGTGACAACCAGTTACATACTTATTTGTAGAAAAATCGACGTGCGAGATGGACATACGGATGTTTAGTAGAAGAGCATTGTCTATTTAGACCTGGTCGCTGGTTCAAGTCCCGATGCGTGGTTATTTTTTCACAATTTCTTATTTCATTATGAAAAAATATATTTCAAATTTTCATGTCAACAAAAAAGAAATATTTACTTAGAGTACCTACTTACTTTAGGTTGATATTGTTGGACGTAGGTAGCTTTAAACTTACTTTAGTTTAGGTTTTCCGGTCAATGATTTTGTAAATGGGTTAGGATCCATCATGTACAGCGACAGCTTATCATCAGAGTTTTGCCCGATTATGATTGGCATAAACTGAAAAACAGGTAAGTAATTAAACAAGAAATAAATATATTAAAAAATATAAGCTTTTATCTAAATGAATGAACTAAAAAGTTTAAAGTGCTCCTCAAGACGAACCAATTGAGCCCAAACTCGGTGGGGTTATGTTGTTTTATCACTGAGATGCCGGGCCCATCTTCACGCTTAACATGAGATCGGGCCATCTTCACGCCTAACATGAGATCGGGCCATCTTCACGCTTAACATGAGATCGGGCCATCTTCACGCCTAACATGAGATCGGGCCATCTTCACGCTTAACATGAGATCGGGCCATCTTCACGCCTAACATGAGATCGGGCCATCTTCACGCTTAACATGAGATCGGCCCATCTTTACGCCTAACATGAGATCGGGCCATCTTCACGCTTAACATGAGATCGGGCCATCTTCACGCCTAATATGAGATCGGCCCATCTTCACGCCTAACATGAGATCGGGCCATCTTCCGCTTAACATGAGATCGGGCCATCTTCACGCCTAACATGAGATCAGGCCATCTTCACGCTTAACATGAGATCGGGCCATCTTCACGCCTAACATGAGATCGGGCCATCTTCACGCTTAACATGAGATCGGGCCATCTTTACGCCTAACATGAGATCGGGCCATCTTCACGCTTAACATGAGATCGGGCCATCTTCACGCCTAACATGAGATCGGGCCATCTTCACGCCTAACATGAGATCGGGCCATCTTCACGCTTAACATGAGATCGGACAATTGGTACCATAATATTGCATTGACACCCAACTTACATTAGTACGTGAAGTTTCAGCTCAAACGAATAAATGTGGGTCTAATTTAGCTTGCAAGTTTTGATTACAGACACACAGACAACGGGGCAGGTGAAACTAAATAAAAGGATAGTGAGCTTAATAATCGTCTTTCAATTGAATCGGTGTTAAATTGAATTGGTATTGCATTCTGATGATGCAGCATTTTATTTTGTAGTGCCTGAGACCTTTAAGAGTTTTTGGCGGGAAGTCAAGGGGTTCGGTTGGGGTTATCTTTAAATTATTTTGCAAACTGATTTTAGTGGACTTTATGGAATTGGTGTTGTTTAGTGTTATAAAGGCTCATGCTCATAAACAATATGTGAAATAGTTAAAGTGGACAGTCATAGTACGGTTGTAGTGATATTTGTTTCGCGGACTGTGTGGGCGTCTTCGGGCGTCGTCCGCCACTCAATCGGCTATGAAAACCAGTGGACTCGTATAGATTTCTCGCCAGAAGCTCCCTTAAAGCAATCAAAGCCCTACACCAACCTTTGATTGTAACTTGTTAGGGAAAAAGAATTTCCCACGTTTTATTAACTTGTTCCTGGCTAAATACGCAGTAGCGTCAAGACATTAATTAAAAAAAAAGAAAAGAAAGAAAAAGAGACTTTCAAAGGTACCTTAAAGGAACTGCAAAATAACCAAATTATAAAAATTATTCTGATTTTTTGTGTATTTTAACTACTTACTAAAATAAGATATAAACGCATATTCATTAGACTAAGTATATCTACTCTTCATTACTCAGATAACTTTCAAGACTAAAACTTTAAGTCTCTTGAAGCGCTTAGCTCTTGAATTTGTAATTAGCTGTCACTAACAGTAACTATTCCAAAGCAGGATTTCAAGAAGTTTGTGTTAGCCAACAATTGAAGTCATTTTAAATTACGAGTAGATATGTTAGTAGATACCTTTCTATTGACAAATGTTTTAAGAGCAGGTAACAAGTTCAGGTAAAAGTTTTCCTCTTATAACCGAAAATGATAAAAAAGATGGGCAGTAAGAAGGGTTGCTTGCTACACACCAATTTTGGCCGGCAGAGCCGGGTGGTAAAATCGAATGAGTAATATACTCGTATGTTGATGAACGTTCGGGGAAAATGGCGATTAATTGATTCGGGTCGGCTTTGTTGTTCGCCGATTACTGCCGAACCGAAAATGCCAGCCTGAATAAGTGTGTAGTAACCCCAAGGCACCCAAGTCTGGAACGAAGTTCCTCACGCCTTTACTTAGAAAAACGTTACGAGACGGTCCTGTTTCTTTCGGCGTAGTTCGGATAAGACCGTCGCGGCACTATAAAACTATAGTACTATTTCTAATGCCCGAACTATGCCGGAAGGAACCGTACGTCTCGTATCGTAACGCGTTTATGTGGGTGTACTTTCTTATACAGACAAAAGTTTAACAGATTTTCGTTATTTAGAAAATTTTTACAAGATTAGCACGTCATAGAATAATCAATGTGTAGGTTACTCAGTATAAAGAATTTTTAATAATAGATTTTCGTTGCACAGAAAATCAATAATTAGAATGTTTGTTATGAATAATTTGAAATCTTAGAATTTTATTACAAATAACATTTACTTTTACGATGTTTCTAATATCAGAATATCAAATTAAATATTATTATTTTTAAAAAGTTTAGTTAATATAATATTTATAACCTATAAGTTGGCCCTATTCTTGTAAAATGGATAAAACTTTCCCAGCATGTGTTGGTCACAGTTCTAACCTAACCTAACCTATAAGTTTGCCCTAACCTATATTGTGGTAGCGATTTATAATGTATTCTAACTTATTATATGGTATTTGATTAAACAATGTTTTTAACTTAATACTTCCTTAAATAATAATTTTCAGTAAAATAAAATTCCATGAAAGATTAATTAATTAAGAACAAATAATATTCTTTAAAGAAATATTCTAGGTACTGTTTGATTAGTTTGTTTAATGAAAATATGAGATTCTAAAATTCATTGAACTGTGTTTCTATAAATTGTGTTTCATTCAAGTAAATAGTCTTTGAAACAATAATATTTGAAATAAAAATATAAGAATTAAATATTCTATGAAACATTTTCTGTGAATCGAAATTCTATGTAATTTTAGTCTGTGAAACAAGGGGCACCCCGTTTATGTTATACCTACAACGTGAAAAAGACATTTATTCCTCATCAGACATTCATCAGTTCATTCGGCAAAATTATAAAAAGAGTTAAAGTTTAAAAATGTAAGTACCTACTTAATTTTCAAACAAAATAATTCATCGCTTTTATACCAAAATAGCTGAAATATCAAAATTGTTTTTTTTAACTAACTATGTGGCTTTCAATAATTCTTTGCATACCGTAATTGAATGTTAGTACAAGTACCTATGTACTTTCATTTATTACGCAGTAGGCAGTCCACTCCTATACAGGGTCTAACAAAATATACTGAAACTATTTTAAGGGTGGATTCAGTCCATGATACTGAACAACTTTTCCCAAGGAACATAAATCGAAATATGAAAAATAATTTTAGGCCTTCCATACAAGTTGACCGATCAGCTGATCCGAGTCTGTATTGAAAGTCAAAAATTTTTTTTCATATTTCGATGTATGTTCCTCGGGGAAAGTTGTTCAGTATCATGGGCTGAATCCACCCTTAAAATAGTTTCAGTATATTTTGTTAGACGTTATATACCGAAAGGACCGCAAGTTGCGACGAGGAACTTCTTTCTAAGATACTTCATGTAGGACACACATCACGTGATAATGCTAATATAGTTTCCTGGGTCAGAATTATTTGGTACTGTTATTAGAATAAAACTTTACAAAATAATGTCACTTGTCATTGATTACTTCCACTTTGAACGTGATTTTAGATTTATTAATGCAGAAAAACGGATATTAAGAACGCTATTTGACTCCAATAAACCTCGACTCGACTTGAGTCGAGTAAAATTAGTAAGTATCGAAACAAAACAACTTGAGAAAATTCTTAATATTTTTTTTTTCTTGACTCGTCTGATTCGAGTGTGACTGGACGACTAAGAAACTAGGGGTTAATCTTATAATTTGGTAAATCTTCAATCCAGAACGAGTTATTACGCCGGCGATGTTTTCAAAAATTAATAATTTAGAAAATAATATTGTATATAGAACTAAGTCTTGCATGCGGAAAAACCACAATGTGGATTTTTACGAAATATTTACATTTAGTTCTAGGAAAGAGCGTTTTATTAAAAAAAATGCAATTACCATCCCACCAACCGTCCGAATATCCTCCATCACCGTTTCTCTCTTCATGGCCCTCCCGGCGCAGTTGGCGGGGCAGGTGGCCGTGATCTGGAAGGTGTCGTGGGGCAGCGGCGTCATCAGCGTGGTGCCGTGCTGCTCCACCGACGCGAGGCCTTCGCCCCGCACGGTCACGTCCACGGAGCACCCCAAAGTGTTTAGGAACACCAGCCCGCTTTGCTGTGGTCCTGGTACTTGGAGCGTTGAGCGCTTGAGAAATTAACACAATATTATTCCTATATAGCCTAGGCACAGAAATGAATAAGAGTATTTCATACAGAATGGAATCTACTAAGGTCCCGCGCAATATGCGTCCCTGTTCCACGTTCCCGCACCTCTCACCCGTTCTCGCCTTGTCTCAGGGCGAGAGCGAGCGAACACACACTCATTGACGTGTGCACTGATGTATAGTTTCGTTTGTAGTAGTGTAGGCATAAATGATACTCCGCTTCTATGAAGTTTTATACCTGTGGTCTAGGTACTATATCACGTCTTTATCCCTAACGGGTAGACAGAGCCTAGGACCGCACAACCAAAAACTATGTCAGATGCCATCTTGAACAATCTGACACCAGAGTTGGTGTCAGATTTTTGTCCAGGTATCTTCAACTATACGGATGATATCATGACAAATGAGGTATCGTCGGAAGCGTCCGCTGGTTAGGTACTCATATATGCGGTGTGACGTTATTGTAAATTCAATATGGCGCCCTAGTATTGAACAAAAAAATGCTGTGCAGACTAGATAAACGTACCTAATTTTCATTAAGATTTTTTCCCGTAGCGTCGGGTTTTAGTTTTATATCTTTTTTTTTTACCCTATTTACTTATTACTTTAATTTAATTATTACCCTATTTACGAGCAAACAATTTATTTCAAATGAAATCCTCTAGCCATAGACCATGCCTTTTGCCTTAACTTCTTATTAATTTTAAACATTCGTTGTAAATATATTTCACAATTTTTGAAGTACCCGTAATTGGAGCACGAGTTTCGTGCTCTTGCAGTGGACACTTAAAAAGACCGAACGATGATGATGACAGCAGGCATGTATGAAGAGAGTGATGAGTGTACTCGTAGGTGACGCGAAAGAGGTCGGTCAGAATAACAGGAAAATGTTCAGAATCGTAGCAAGTAGAGGTCCATAGTCCTTGCCTCCCCTGTGTGGAAAACAGGCGTGATAATATCCTTATCTGCTAGAGTGTCTGAAAGACACTATGCATATCATCAGGTCCTTTTTAGTCTCCACTACAGGAGCTCGACCCTCTCTGTACTACCAGAGCCATATATTAGCCAGAACAGTCAGAGGATTTGGCCTATACTCTCCACGTTGGCCATACGGGTTGGAAAGATCTCACTGATGTTTATAAGCTTTTTATAGCTTGTGTTTCCTATTCTATTCTGCCGGTAACTACACGGTAGATATTATAAATTTATTAGACACGATATAAAGTTTGATAAAATGTAACAATATATCTACGGTATTGGACTTTAAAACATTACGCAAACGTTGAGAAGCTGGAGCAAATTTAATAACGCAAATATTTAATATTCACTAATTAAACTCGATTTCAGGTTTTCTTGAAAATAAATAGTTACTTTTTAATGAACAAATACTAGGATAATTTAGTTAATCTTGTGTTTCAATTCTATTGGATTGCCAAGCCACCATATTTTCTGTTTTATAATTAAATTTCTATGATTACTTGTAAGAACCTAAATTTATGTTAGTAGGTTCTTATATCTACAGGGTTACTGGTATCTAAGGCATAACCTTTTTGGTGATTTTTTTCTTAAAAACCATTATAGAAAATCGAAAAATACAATAAGTCTTCCCACACAAAATCCATTTGGCTGAGTGCTGATATGTATGAGAATCCGAATATTTTTTTTTCGTTTTTCTGTTAGTTTTTATTGGAAGTAGTTCAGTATCTTGACTGAACTTGCACCAAAAAGGTTATGCGTTAGATACCAGTAACCCTGTATAAGTCTAACCTAATACGTATATAATAATCTACGAAAGAACAACGAACAAACTTTCACAATGGGATCAACCCCAAAAAGAATCACTGGTGCCTACTCACTCTCATTCACTCAGCCTCAGCTGTTTTCAGACTCAGCGTTCCAAAATGGCCCTCCATAGTCTACACCTACCAAATCACAGACATTTTAAAGTTTTTAGTACTTAAGTATATTTATGAAACCGCTTTTTTGCTATTACGAGGTTAGTCATATTGTAAAAGTAGTTCGTGTTAACTCTTTCTGTATTAGTTTTATGGATACCCAAATGAAGCGATATTTTTTAAGGTAGCCGCTGAAATGATACTTTTCCCGATTCAGTGTGCAAACCAATTTCTTAGAAACTTTTCTGTTTCGCTATGCCTCCTCATTTTTCTTTTGAACCATTGCAATATTTTTTAAGCCAAACACCGAATGTTGTTAGAAATGGATAAAGTTTACGCGCATTCAGTACCGGAAGCTGTTTAATATTTTCTACTTTATTAAGTACAGAATCTTTTTGCGTTCATTTTCATCTCAATTGGATTGGATACTATCTAAATACGGTCGGGGACATGTACTTACCTGCCTATAGAAATCTTATTCTATTACGAAAATATGTTAACTACAGCCGAGGTTAGCCTTCAATTCATTTACCTATTTATTAATTAGGCCTTTAAGGCCCTGTCAGTTCAGAGCCAAGAATACTGTAAGTGTTTTTAAAAATCACTGTAAATAAACTACTAATTTATTTCTCAAAAAAAAATCATAGGAATCTTAGGGCTTTTCTACAAACACCCACAATATCCAAAAACCGATTGAGCATTTTTGGCTCGATAGAAAAAATAATCACAAATATACCTCTAAATTTGCCTAAAACATTAAAAAAAGATATTACTATTTTATAAAATCACCTTTTTATATTAAAATTATACCAAAAAATGTACTAATATATAAATTACTAGTCGATTTCGCTACACAAAAAATTATAAATATAATACCAAAAATAATTATAAAACACAGTGAAACATTCGTCGAGAGCGAACAAAGGCTACAAAAAACAGCTAAATATCGGCACCCGTGCTCGCCGATATTTAGCTGTTTTTTTGTGTATAATTTTTTTTTTACTAGCCTATAGTGTCCCATTGTTGGGCAAAGGCCTCCCCTCCAGCCTTCCATATATCTCTGTTAGTGGTGTATTGTGCATAATATTTATTATTTTTTGTGTAGCGAAATCGACTAGCAATTTAGAGGTGTGTTTGTGATTTTTTTTTCTATCGAGCCAAAAATGCTCAATCGTGTTTTGGATATTGTGGGTGTCTGTAGAAAAACCTTAAGATTCCTATGTAAAATTTTTGAGAAATAAACTGTAGAAGTTTAATAACAGTAATTTTTCAAAAACACGCATAGTATTCGCTCTGACCTGACGGGGCCTTAACACTTTTGTGGTATATCCTTTAATATTGTCGGCTCTTAGACGCGCGCGCCCTCTCACTTCCGCCGCTCACAGCTTACTGAGCAGTTTACGACCGCACGTGCGCTAGAGATGACATAATGCTTCCTTCTCTTTCACTCACATACACTACATCCCTTCCTTATTTTATTAGTTTTTTTTTCAGTTTTTTCTTTTACTTCGTAAATTTATTATTACAACGACTTCTAATAACAAAATTAACAATCAACTTAATTTTCTCATTTTATTTTTATTCTAGTCTTCTAAGTGATATTCTTAAATATCTTATTCTGAACTCGCTTCTACTGCAATTTCTAAATTCCGTCTATCAATCCCTTTGCTCACAGATTTCCATTCTCCCTCCACTTTTTTATGTGTTGCGTACCCATTGTGCGTTTCCTTTTATATAGTCCAATCCATTTTATAACACATCGCCTTTTCCAACTAAAAATACATTCACCTTTATTGCTTCCTCTTTTACTGACTGACAGATTTCATTATTTATATATATATATATATATTTTTAAGCATCAACAGCAAACTTTAGTGAATAAACATAATTACAAAGCCCTGGGAGAGACCTTCAGTCCAGCAGTGGGCCGACACAGGCTGACAAATAAGGGAAGAAATAATTACCCAAGCCTACCAATGAAATCAAGATTAAACATCACACAATCTTATTAATAAGATTGTACCTAAGGGGACTCTATGCCTATTAGAAAACCTCTCAATTCTCGGATGCACTTCGATTCCCAAATGATCGCGGATAAATAATCGAGTGGTTACAATATTGAACGTTCAAAATGTTAAACCCCTGGTTCGTCCAGCCAGCCAGACCCATCAAATAATATATTTAATCCTGTTAAGCATAAAATTTTATCAAAAATGTATCATATGTAAGTGATATAGAGCGAGGCTATTGTTTTACGCAGCGGTTATCACGAACCATACGACGGCAATCCTTATTTCTTTCCTTTTATCGCGCGTGGCATGGAGATAAAACCTCAATTCAACTTGTCACCATGTAATCCCGCCTCTGAAATCACAGAAACCAACAAGGAATGATACTCAGCTCGATTAAATTGAATTAGAACGAAGTGACCCATACTCCATGTTGAATATCAATATGTAGTAGATGCATTTATACCTCAATAGCGAAGCGGATTCTCACTTCACTTGTTCTACCCGCATTCCTCAACTTGCCGAAAGGTGGGCGTCGAACTAATAACTTAGAAACCCAGCCGAAGGTCTGCCCCACTCTTCTCGACTACTTGCATCCAACATTAACAAACGATGTCTCCGATATCTCTCGACAAAAACAGCCCATTCTCTGAACGCGCAGTGAAGTCAGGCAGAGATCAGCCACACAACATCAAACTCAGCAGTATAGCTCGCACGTAAACATCAAAGAGATGCCAACCGCCAACTGAACACGTCCAAGCCGCGTCAGGCTACGCTTACATAGGTACGTCAAATTAGGGTTGAAGGGTAGCATGTAACAACATCTTTAGACACCCCATGGGGCCAAATTATGGGGCTTATGGGGCCCTGTGTAGTGTGTCTGGGAAGTGCCAACACTTCAAATGCCATACGCCGTCATCGTGTAGCTAACCTTATGCCCAGGGTTACCATGCGTAAAAACAGCATTGTGCAATGTCTGGCAGAGAGACTTATAACCACCAACACCTACCGACATGGTTGGCTATTGCCGCCAAGTTTTTATAACAATATTATCCTTATTACTTTCATCGTAAACACTTTCATTATATTTTATCTATGGGTCTTTTGTGTCTGCAATACAGCTATTATTATTATTACTAGCATTAAACACCTACCTATATATGTATGTAATTATACTTTAAAATAAAAGACGGAAATATTTCCATTGATTTGACCGTCAATTCACTTACGTCCGTCCAAGATACATATCTTGGACCATTGACAAACCCTAGCAATAACATATAAAATAATTTGCAACTACTTCGTTTTTATAAGTCTCAATTGTTAACCAAAATGCTCAAAACTAAACATGGAATCACTACATAGTATAAAACAAAGTCGCTTTCTCTGTCCCTATGTCCCTTTGTATGCTTAAATCTTTGAAACTACGCAACGGATTTTGATGCAGTTTTTTTTAATAGATAGAGTGGTTTAAGAGTAAGGTTTATATGTATAATAACATCCATTAAATAGTGGAGAAGTACTGTTATTTTTGAGGTTTCTAATGTGATGTCGTAAATAATTACATTTTTTCCGCTTACATTGCAAACGCAGGCTGAACCCTACGAGTTTTATCAAAATAATGTACTAAGTATTGTACACATTAAAAAGGTCTACAGAAAAGTCCGTGATGGTATATGTCTATCTCTTATGGATAACCCACAATGGAAAACTTAATTTTCAATGTTTTTTCATTACACCCGTGCGAAGCCGGGGCGGGTCGCTAGTAAGCTTATAAACTTGATTACCGTAATCACTTGTACGAAATGCAAGAATAAACTACATAAGTATAACTGTCAGCTTAATGTCGGAAAGTTTGTATTGCAAGACTGACCTAGAAACTGGCTACACTAAGGCGTTTAATAATCCCAAAGATTAAGTATTATAATGTTATTAATAACACTGTAATTAACCATACAGTTTCGATACGCCTTCTAGAGCATTTTACAGTCTGCAGAATACGATTATAATATATAGCTTATATTATTTATCAAAATCATTCTTTGCCATCTTTATAATATTATTAACAATGTGTAATATTAAATGAAATTAAAATCTTATTACTTGTAAATGAACTTAATAATAACAATGAACATTTTCCTCACTTTTCCCTGCACGGTACATGGTACAATTACTAAACACAAACATTTAAAAGCGAACCGGCAGCTGCCTCACTGGACACCCCGAGGCGCCAACACAACCCATCAAAACACTCAATGAATGCCAACTCAATGTTGCCATAGTGACAGCCGTTACAAGACTTCTAGTAATTGTTATCAAACTTCAGCAAACGGGCGCTACACATACAAAACTTCAGATTACGGGCGCTACCGGTACAAACCTCCAATCACGGGCGTCACCCGTATAAAACTTCAGACTGCGGGCGCCACCCGCATAAACCTCCAATCACGGGCGTCACCCGCATAAAACTTCAGTAAACGGGCGTCACCCGTATAAAACTTCAGTAAACGGGCGTCACCCGTATAAAACTTCAGAATACGGACGTTACCCGTATAAACTTCCAATTACGGGCGTCACCCGCATTAAACTTCAGATTACGGCCGTTAGCCGTACAAACTTCCAATTACGGGAGTCACCCGAATAAAACTTCAGATTACGGGTATTACCCGTACAAACTTTCAATACGGCATTTGACTCAATTTATTTATTTCTTTGCATTTTAAAAGTTACATAATCTGAAACCGAAAACAATATTTTTTTTTTCTGCACAAAAATAAGTAAGTTTCAGTTAGGAAAGAGAAACTGTCAAGTAACAGAAAAAGGATGCACGTACTGCTGTGTGACGTCACTGCTATTAGGTTTCGCGGGTACGAAAGTGATAGCGAGATGTCCTCACCACGCTCCCACCTTTCTTCATACCAATATTTAAAATGCTATTTACTACTTCATTTATCAACAATTTTCGTGCTGTTTTCGAGATAAGATTTCTTTTTAGTGATATTTCTTGTTTCGAATTAAATATTGTCCAAAAACAAACACAGTCAAATACCCTATTACGGGCGTTACCCGTACAAACTTCCAATTACGGGCGTCACCCGTATGACTTACATATATCACACACTTCAGTAAACGGGCGCTACCCGAATAAAACTTCATATTACGGGCGTTACCCATACAACTTCTGATTACGATCGTCACCGTATGACTTCCATATTATATCACACTCTGACATATTTACATTGCATCACAACATGTACTCGTCTCATACAGGCATCACCTGTAATTTAGTCTATAAAACAGACCATGTTCTCCTTTGCATGAGCGTAATTTCTTGATACAATATTAAACAATCTACATTGGTCTAGTAGTATGTATTAAACCATCATGTAACTCACATAATGTACCAACCCATTTTTTATTTATTTATTTATTCTCTATTGCACAACAAAACAAACGTACAAGTGGCGGACTTGATTTTTTCTTTATTTATCTTAATTAATTAATCTGAGATAGATACTTCATCATAAACCGACCCGGAATTGAACCTGGCCCGTAGATCCAATGCAATTTTTTTATTATACGTTAAAATATAAATGTATTAGTTAAGTCTTGGACATATTTTTCAATAGTGCTTAGACGACTTCATAAGTAAGTACTTATAACAATAACAAAAACAAACGCCGACCGTTTCTGCAATGTCCAACCTTAACCACAAAGTAAGTACTAGTACTCACGCACAGAAGTCTCACTCAGCACAGAAACTCAATGAATCATCCACTCAATGTTGCTAGCGATATGATTCAAGCTTACGAGGTTTAGCTCACATCAGAACCCAGCACCCCCTCGTTCAGACACCCAGAAATCCATTGCAGGTCAATCTCATTTCCATTACTCTGGACAAACGATTCGTATAACCGAATTTACCACTTGGAGTGGTTGCCACACGCACAGTAATAATGTAGGTACGTTCTCGACATCCAAACGGGAAGTGACACAGGCCTGCCTTAACCTTGAATCGCTTAGGCAGTAAATAATAACCTACAGCATAAACAAACAGATACGGTGCGGTCAATAGGCAATTTTATGATTTTTCAAAATCTATTTTATTGTGGTCCTAATGTATCTTTAAGTCAACTGGTATTTAAATTTCCTTAAAATCATTATTTTAGCGTCATTCCGCTAAATGCTAAAAATTAATTTAAAAATTACACAAAACATACTTGCACAGAAACAACAGCAGCCATGTGACATCGGCTCCAGCACCCCTCCGCCCCTCTCAGGCGCAGCGGGGGAGCCCATTCATATATATAAGGCGCGGCGGCCGGCACTCGTCCTCTTTCGTCTTCGGCAGCATCTCAAGCTAAGTAGTTCTTCTACCTAGGAGGGCTACTCAACTGATCTAGTGCCTATAACTCACGACCCTGACTACCTAGTCTGTACCTAGTGTTCTTGTGAATCCTTGTAACTAATGTAATAGTTGTTTATTATACTTATCTCATTTGCCGATATCTGGTCTTTCTTTTATCTCATCTATCTTCCTAGATCCTTAATCTAGGCTTTACGGTACAGCCATCATGGTGACTTCATACCAGTAGTAACAAATGCTAGATTGTAAACTTTTCATCAGTAATGTCAGTATTATTTGTATTGTTTTAATAGATATCTTTATAATGAAATGTAGGTACTTACTTTTGTGAAATATTTCTGCATTCAGCAGAAAATAAGTCAGTAATAAAAGCATAGAACTTTGCTACCATCACCGTGCCGATTTTTTCTTTCCACTTATAGTAAACGGACGACTAGTGTTATAAATCATGTGCAATGCCATCCTAAAGTCCAAATAATTAAATATATCTGAAGTCACAATATAAAGAAATATCACTTAATCACTGCTTACCTATCAGGTCCGATTCTGATAGTTTAACGTCACTTATAAAAATAAAATGGCAGTCAACGTTTTTGTTTACTTGACATACAGATAATAAACGTACGATTTTGTTTTTTTTTAATTTAAAAATCAACAGTATATTTTTGTTAAAAACATTAACACTGTGTTCATGTTTCGTAAAAACTTTCTGAATAACATTATTTATTAAAACTTGTACTACAAATTTTATTAGTTATTTTTTTTTCAACACACCCATTTACACACACTTTTTTTGTTTTTTTTTATTTTTTTTTTATTAATAATATATTAATACTATTTGCAGTTTATCCTCGTCGCCAAAATGTGGTATATCCTTTAATATTGTCGGCTCTTAGACGCGCGCGCCCTCTCACTTCCGCCGCTCACAGCCTACTGAGCTGTTTACGACCGCACGTGCGCTAGAGATGACATAATGCTTCCTTCTCTTTCACTCACATACACTACAACTTTAATACGCATAAAATTGGTGACCAAAAATATTCATTAACTTATATGTATGTCGGTACCAGAGATATTAGAGGTAGTATAGTTACAGGTTCCGTTTCATACGCGTACAAACGTGTATGACGCTAGTAAATAGAAAAGTCACTTAAACAGAAGTCAATGTCATTAGACAATGTCATTTAAATTTTGTTGTAAAGTATGAAACAGGCTACATTTTTACTTTTGACGTTTAGCAAGTCTCATTCTAGCAACAGTAAATGCCGATAAGAGGGAAAGAGACAAAAGATGGGTTTTAACCAGATTTCCTCTACAATCTGGTTGATCTCGGAGGCTAAATCTACTTCAGGTCGCTGAGCGAGCAAGGTGGGGCACACACCCGGCACACCGCACACACAGCACCATTGCGGGGATCCTCACTACCTATCGGTATCGGTCTAGGTACTGCTGAACTAAAGCCCTTTCCCAATAAATGCAATTGCCAATAATCACCACGCGGGGCAGCGGGTTCACTTCTATGGGTGACCACAAGAGACAAAAGGTTTTCTTCCTCCTCCGTGCTTCGGAAGGCACGTAAAGCCGTTGGTACCGGCAGTCATCATTGTATGGCAGTCTTCAAGCAATGTAAGATGCATTTCGGCAGCTTGAAAAATTTTACACCAGTGTTGGCTACTTACACACACAAAAAACAACAAAAAATGTTTCTTTTTCTTCTTTTATGTAACCTAAATTAATTTAGCCGCCTCTTCAGACACCCTGTCCGTAAAGTAGGTATGTATAGTAGGTAACAAAAAAATTACCAACGACACGCAAAGAAGAAGCAAAAGAGATGCACCAGCGTTGTTAGTGCAACAACTTACCATATACACCACCATACCATCTATGAGCTATCACCAACCCACCTGCCTAGCATTCTGATTATGGGCAAATTCTCCTTAGATTGGGTTTGGGATTGCATGTGCTTTACTACATGCCTCTCCCATTTAAAGGAGAATCTGCACTGGACTGGTAAAGAAAGAAAAAAATCGTTTATTGGTAAAAAAGGGCGGTTCCAGGGGACCCTGGGCTGGGTCCGGGACCTAGGCGGACCACTAATTAAAATTGTTAAACATAATGTTTTTATAGTACATTACGATATAAGTGCGTTACGGTGGTTATAACACACGAAGCGGAACTTCAGCCCGAGCCGATGGCAAGGGCGTAATGGAACTGAGTGTGTTTAACCAATATACGCTCGTATATCGTACGACGTTTTTCAACACACTTGCGAGGAAAAATACCTAATAAACTGATATTTTTTATTTTAAATAAACTCAACCATAAAACTGAGATGCACAATGTTGCTTTCCCGCCGTTTCACTTTTTAAAATAATCACGACGCGCTGCCTACTGGATGGCGTCGCAGGAAATCAAAATTAAAAAAAAACAATATGAAGATACAAATATAAATATTGAAACTACGATGACGTTCGATGTCTGATTTATTCTTTTTCTCTCTCTTACCTTTACCTTTTGTTATCTAACTATCTCGCTCACACACAACTGTCAACCCTTAAACTTACCCTCTCATTCATACTGGATTTACCATTAATTCTGTCCTTTTCTTTCGCAATAGCAAGTCGTAAGTTATAGAATACCTATAACTTCACTATTTGCGTTTCTAACACACGCGTTTTTTATGAGCTGCTTTATATATCTAAAACCGGTAAAATTAGATCCACTTTACGAGCAAGAGTGTTGAAAAATATTTTTTTGTCACAATATAGATTTTATGTAAGTACCTTCAATGTTTAATTAATTTATGTATTTTTAAGTACAGTAAGTACTTACATACATTAATAAAATACCTACTTTTAACTTGTATCTATTGATTATAAAAATTAAATTATAACTTCTTGTGACTTGATCACGACTCTGTGACCCCCCCCCCCCCTGGCACCAAAGCTGGATCCGCCCTTGTTGGTAAAGGCTAATAAGCCTGGCAGCTCTGTCAAAACCCCAAATCTATCTACTCACTATTTACGCCTCTGTTTGTGTTGATTTTCGTGTGTTTACAAACGTGTGTGGCCAACACTGGTTTCAGATTTTTCAAGCTGCCCAATGACATCCGACTATACAACGTGGAAGGGACATACCCGTAATAAATCGGACCACGGGCTATACTAGATAACTAAAGTATAATTAAATTAAAATAACATTAAAAATACCAAAAAAAGACATTCCCATACAAATCACCCGAGCGGCTGCACACTTGTATGGAAATGTCGAATTTTTTAGACATAGACATAGACAGATTTTTATTTCCAGAAAAACACAACACATACAATACGCTAAAGGTAACACATAGAAGAAGACAACATAGGATTTTGAATAGAATTATTTAAATTAAAATTTTTCTTTGTTCCTTTGCTTGTATTTTAATTTCAGTATACTATAATGACCCGGTAGACCACGGCGTGGTTCGATTTATTACGGGTATGTCCCTTCCACCACAGAGTAATAATATACTACCGTACACTTCCCCGGTGTGTATTTACCTCTATTCCAATCTGAAGAATGCCAGCGGAGACGAAGGCCATTGCTGCCAACATACCGCCAATAAACATCTTATGCAGCGGCGGCATATCTGGCAGGATGGGCCACGCTCCCCCGGGGCACACGGGGATCATCAACAGAACCATCGCGGGGTTCATCACTTGCAACTGGTCGGGCATGAGGGTGACGCCAAAAACTTCGCTACGAAGTCTGGAAGCTTGGAAGGTCCAGCGAGAGCCCTTTGGAACGTTTGTGGGAGTTTAGTAGGGAAAAGGTTTATCATCATCACTTATCAAGCTCTCGGACGGGTATTTTCGGTGACGACACTAGGTATATCAACTTTTTTGCTTGAAATAAGTAAGTAATATATAAACCCCGTGTGGTTCCGGGTTAGAATAGGACCATTCCATCTCTTCTTGTGGATATCGCAATAGGCGACATAAGGACTAAGCATAAACATCTGTATATATATAATGTATTATTATATAACTGTCCTCTGTCCAACTAGTCGATTGGAAGAGATCCCTTCTGGGATAAGTTCACTTCTGCCTTCCTATTAATTTATTATAACTGTCCTGTCAAACAGTCGACTCCACCTTTTTTATTATTGTGTTTAAAACTGTGTAATTACTTTGTGTTATGTACGTACAATTAAGTTTTTGAAATAAAAAAGCCATTGCTACGCATTTGCCTACCTATATGGAGTATCTACGTAATCAAAGTTATCTAAACCTTGATTCTTCTTCTTATCTAAGTGCGTTCCCGGTTACATCCTCAGCTGTGCTGCTTCGGAGCCCGGGGTGTGCTTTCCCGCTTTTTCTTCTCCAAGTATAGGTAGCATGCAATTGAATGGTCACGCTCACGCACAAGGATGCCAAAGACCTTGCGAAGTTCAGAAGAAATAGCCGGAACAGTTTATAAATGATTTGGCTATAGTTTTACGACCGGCCACCTGCCTAACGTCAACCTCCTTTAGGAATGTACTTGTGCAAAAAGTTTTGCAACTGGTCGCGGCCCGACGTTTTGTGCCAGTCGTAGTCCTTTAGTCGCCTCTTACGACATAGAGGATAAGATACACCTATTCTTTTAAAAGATTTCTAACTTCTAGATATAACTGAACGGTGTGTGTGCACTTAGATATAGAACTGTCAACGCCAACATTTTAAAGTATGAACAAAGAGTAAATAATAACAAACCTGCTGATCAAAGAGTGACCAGAATATTGGCACTGGCAGGTACATGTAGAGAATGGAGAAGACGATCTTCATGTCGGCGATGAGTTTTTCGCCATACTTCTCAGAGCTGTGGTCCAGCCAGTGCTGAAGCGGAGGCCCGGCTGTAGGGTCGTGGCGGAGGCGTTTCGAAAATGCATACTAAAATATATGTATTATTTAATTTACAAATGCTATTTCCCAACTGAATTCAGACCGTGCCTATGACATTTTTTGACCGTTAGAGCCTAAGCACACGGCGTATTTCAAACGCGCAGACAACTCGCAGAAGACGCGCGTATACGCGCTTCAAACGACGAATTATTCAAGAACAGGGCAAAGTGTAAAGATATATAACTTTCCATTTAAAAATATAGTGCCTAATTAATTATTTGAAAATTAAATACGTGATCAAATACACGCATATATATATTTTAATAAACCGGCCAAGTGCGAGTTAAACTCGCGTGGAGAGGGTTCCGTACAATTGATTGAATTCTTATAGGTTTTCCTGTAATCTTCAAGCAATGAACTAACAATATTTTGTATTTTTTTCAAAATTTTAGGCTCAATAGAATGGTCAATTTTCGTCGTCTTTTATGAATAAAATTAAAACTATTCATTTTAAAATAATAACAAAAATATATTTGAGATCCTCATAATGAGCCCTTTCATTTGATATATGACACAGTAAGGTTTGCAAAACTTTTTTTTTATTTCCTAATTTGTCCCACAAAAATGACCCTTCTTTTAAAAAAATATTTATTTTTCTTTGCACATATGTGTTTGGGTCATAGGATTACAACATTCTACCAAATTTCACCTGATTCGGTCCAGTAGATTCTGACCAAATTGGCTGTGACAAACGGACGGACAGACAGACGCACGAATGATCCTATAAGGGTTCCGTTTTTTCATTTTTTGTACGGATCCCTAAAAATAGAACAAGGTTTGAGCTAGCTGGTCTACTTATATATTCTATATCAATGGAGTCAGACAGACGATCGCAGAAAACGGGGCTTACGGGGCAGACTCAAGATAGATGGTGTAGCAAGACTTGAAGAATATCGACAAGAAATAGAACTATATTATAATATTTAGAAAAAATATTAGACCAGGCCGAGGCCCAGCCGCGGTAGCGCCAAGATGATAAAAAGATTTTGTGCCATTCCTGGTGTTGCAGGCGTCTTCCTTTAAGGTCCCGTCAGTTCAGAGCCAAGAATACTTTAGAGTGTTTTTGAAAAATCACTGTACATAAACTACTACAGTTTATTTCTCAAAAAATTAACATAGGAATCTTAAGGCTTTTCTACAGATATCCACAATATTCAAAACACGATTGAGCATTTTTGTCTCGATACAAAAAAATCACAAACATACCTCTAAATTTGCCTAAATTTACCTTTAAAAAAGATATTACTATTTTTATACAATTCTTTTTATATAAAATGTATAATCTAAATGACTAGTTAATTTCGCTAAACAAAAAAGTTTAAATACTTATAATACAAAAAAAATTATGCACAAAACACAGTGAAATATCGTCGAGCACGGGTCCGGGCTTTTGTTCGTTCTCGACGAGTATTTCGCTGTTTGTTTTTTTTTTTAATTAGTTTAATTACAGAAATTTTTCAAAAACACGCACTGTATTGCGAGCTGTAAACCCATCTCGCCTTCAACAAGCTACAATAACCACTTACCATAAGGTGGGCCGTATGCCTGTTAGTTATGGCCATACATGAATTTTCTGGGGTCCAGCGCTGCCCCCATTTGAAATAAATTATTTGAAAGGAAACGGAGATATCATTTAAAAATTTTTCTTTAGTTAGTTTAGGATTAGCATTTTTGCGAAATACAGCCACTTCTGGCAAAAAAGCTAATAAAAGCTTAACGTTCTCACTTTAAACTGGAAACAGTAGTTCATAAAATAGTTTGATTGATTATCCAGGGCTTCACAACGACAAAATTTTAAATGATATCTCCATTTTCTTTCAAATGGGAGTACTGGACCCCGGAAAATTCATGTAGCCCCAAGATATAAAGAATTCTTACAAAATTATGCTTCCCTTGGGAACTTAAAATTATTATAAGAAAATATAAAGAAATAGGTAGGCTAGTTCGATAAACTTTAGTTGAGGCTGATTGTAAGTATAAGCACCGATGTATAAGTAATACAAATACAACAAACAAACACACACAAAATCAGTTCCTCGGTTATTTTGAAATTCGTGTGTTTCGATATAGTCCAAGGTTCCGATATAAAGGAATAGGAATAATGCATGAAACAAAGGAAAATTACTCACCCACGCACATTTTATGAATTTCAAAGTTACGTTATCCCTTGGTTTCTTTATTCTGTACCAAGGCTTGCCCGTTAGGAAAATAACTGAAAATAAACTCAAAGTAAGTAGTAACCTAGGTAAGTACTTGTTTATAAATTGGGAGAGCATTAATTTTTACAAAGAATATTTATTGCAACGTCATCGTCTAGCCCGATCACGGAGCCCAATCATCAAACCTAATCGATGTTATCTGACATCTCCATGGCGTATTGGTTAAAACACGCCAGTCCTTCACTCAGAGGTTCTGGTTTCGATCCCCAGCCAGGACAAGATGGAAAATAGCCTTTTTTCAAATGGTCCTGGGTCTCGGATGTTTATCTGAGTTATACTTAGTAGGTATTACATCTTCTTCTTCGATTAAACGCGTTCCCGATTGCATCCTCAGCTATGCTGCTTCCGAGCTCGGGGTGCGATTTCTGCTTTTTCTTCTCCAAATATAACATGCATGTCAGTGGTTACCCAAGGATACCAAAGACCTTGCAAAATGGAGAAGAAATAGCCGCAACAGTTTAAATGTTTTGGCTATAGTTTTACGTCTGGCCGCCTGCCTGACGTCAACTCTCTTTGGGAATGTATTTGTGCGAAAAGTTTTACAACCGGCCGCCGCCCGACGTTAACCCTCCTTGGGAATGCAATTGTAGCACGAGATGTTTGTGCTAAGTCCTTTAGTCGCCTCTTACGACATCCACAGGAAGAGATGGAGTGGTCCTTTTCTACCCTGCCGGGAACCACACGGCAAACGCAGGAAAATTTTTGGAGCAACTCCAGTCCATGATACTGAACTACTTTCTATAAAAACAATTAACGAAAAACTAAAATAAAAATTCGCCTTACAAATCAGCGCTTAGCCAAACGGATTTTGTATGGAAGGACGAAAATTTGTTATCGATTTATAATAACTCTTTTTATAGAAAGTAGTTCAGTATCTGCATAAACTGAACTTGCTCTGAAAATTTGGGTGGTGTTTAAAAGGTCAACCTGTATTTTGATTTATTTACTTTTATTTGAATTTTTCGAAAGTACGTGCTTTTTCCAACAGTAATACTGTTGAAAATAACCGGGCAACTGCGAGTCGGACTCGAACATGAAGGGTTCCGTACCTCCGTACAATGTTTTAAAAGGCTGAAAAAACAAGTTTCTTGTATGATGACCTCCGTAATTTTTTTACTTTATTCTTATTTTTAGTATTTGTATAGCCTGCCACCAGATAATACATAATCGGTGAAAATCAAGCGTCTAGCTATTAAGTATGCTTCAAAAGATAGAACCCGTGACAGAGGGACATACAGCGGAGTCTCAGTAAGGGTTGGATCTCATCTATCAGCACGGAACAGCATTTTCCTATGCTGCTATCTTTTTCTGTCGCTCAGAACAGTAATTTGCTAGAGCGAGAGAGAGCAACGGAACGCTGCAGCACGGCCGGTGCTGAAGCGTTCCATCTCTCTTTCGCTCTAGCAAATGACGCTTCTGAGGGACAGAAAAGGATAACAGCATAGCTAATGGGTCATTATTTTATGTAAAATGAGACACATTTTTTAATACTCTTCGAAAATGTTTGATTATGCGAGCGAGACAGCCAACAAGTGTAAAATGCCTTATACATAACCATTGAAACAAAATGTTAGGTACAAACTTATATAAGAACCAAGAAAGCAGTAAAGCCGAAGCGAGAGCGTAGCAGGCGTTGTCTCCAAAGTAAGTTACGTGGGAAACAAATGTATAGCCATGCCGCCTCGGCCGGGGCCCGGCAGACGTGGTAGACCCAAGAAATGTTGGCTTGACGTCGACAAGGATGATATGCGTATCAATGGTCTTACAACCAAAAATACTAAAGACCGTGCGAAGTGGAGAAGGAAAAGCCGGAAAGCGAACCCCGGGCTTCACAGCATTACAGCTAAGGATGCAACTGGGAATACGCTGAGATAAGATAGAGTAAGTTACTAACTTATAGAAACAAGCACCAAGAAAGCAGTGAAGCCGAAGCCGAGAGCGTAGCAGGCGTCGTCTCCGAAGCACATGACGCTCCGTCGCAGAGCCGGGGTGACTATCATGCCCATGAACCCGCCCAGGTTCACCATGCAGTAGAAGGTAGAGAAGAACCGCTGGAGCTGCTGGTTCTCGTCTGGCAGCCGGAACTGTGTGGTGATTGCTTTTTTACCGACTTAAAAATAAGGAGGTTATCAATTTCTCGAAATCTTTTTATTTTATGTATGTTCCCCGATTATTTGCAGACGCCTGGACCGATTTGGACAATTATTTTTTTGTTGATAAGTACTTATACTTTTCCAGGTAGATAACATAGAAATTTTATTAAAATCTGTTGTGTGGTTGGTTTTTTTAACGAAAATAACTATAGAAATATGTCGTCTAGGTATGCAGTTGTTTGAATATTTAGATTTTTTGGTAATGAAGTCGGTTTTAAAGTTTTAAATTTCCTTTGCGATAGACGGAGCAATATTCATAAAGCCCAAGTTTAGTGTGATTGTCAGCGCGAAGTTAGGAAAAGGGAATCAACATAGTGATGGGTTGCTAGCAACTCCACCGGTTATCGTGATTTCTTAGATTATTTATATATGTAGCCCATTCCCTTAATCGTCCTTTACGAGCTGCATGAAAAGAGAACCTTCTAGTAAATACTCCCTTTTTCCTAGACCAGCATGAAGGAGTCAAATAGGCATTAGAAAATTATGTATTTGTAACTGGTCATTACACAACAAATTATTATATGGGACCGTTCAAGTATTACGTAAGCACCAAAGCATCAAATACCTCTGTATTTGATTTCCTTATTTTTGATGACATAGGGGGTCCGCCGCTATGTCATCAAAAATGTCTGGTCTGGATTTCAATTACATACGTAAGCAATCTTTTTTAGGTTTTTTTTTATTTTAAATCTTACTATATTTTTTTTACTTAATATTGGGAGAGACCTTTGCCCAGCAATGGGACAAATAAGGTTATTAAAAAATAATGTTGGATATAGCACAAATTCTGCTTACATAATAGGTACTTAGGCGAGGTAGGTTCACAGCTCTTAATACTGTGCGTGTTTTTGAAAAATATTTCTCAAAAATTTTACATAGGAATCTTAAGGCTTTTCTACAGACACCCACAATTTCCAAAACACGATTTTGGCTGATAGTAAAAAATCACAAACATTATACCAAAAAATGTATAATCTAAATTATCTACTAGTATGTTTGTGATTGTTTCTATCGAGGCAAAAATGCTCAATCGTGTTTTGGATATTGTGGGTGTCTGTAGAAAAACCTTAAGGCGAAGATATAGGCAAATGGCCTTGAAGTGTGAAATAAATTGTTAACTCGTAAATATGGTGATAATTTCCATATTTCTCTTCGTCATGCACTAGATAGCCCTTTAAATTATTTTATGAACTGCCGTTGAAACTATTATTGGTGATCCGCCTAGCTTTAAAACTTGCCGTGGCCACTTTTGGCGGAGGCAAGTTTTAAAGCTAGACGGACTAATGTAAATACTTTCAACGGTGGTTCATAAAATAATTTAAAGGGCTATCTAGTGCATGACGAAGAGCAATATGGAAATTATCTCCATATTTATTATAATTTTATAAAAAGTAGCGCCCTTGCCTTAAAAATATTACCTTAACGTCTTGTTCCACAATTTAGGTACTATTGATCCCGGAATAATGAGACACCTCTGAGATTGTCAAATAACGAACTACCCTTCACTTTTTAAGTTTTTATACTGATACCATTACCCATGTATATTTTTGAAATAAACTACTCGTATTTACAATTTTATTTATCTACACCTAAGGGTTGCTTCACACTTATTTGGGCCGGCATTAATCGGCACAGCCGGGCGGTAAAATAGAATAGTGTATGTAGATAAATGTTCGGGTAAAAAGCCGATATAATTGTTTCGGGTCGGCTTTGATTTTTGCCGAACCGAATACGTGTGTAGCAACCCTAATGGTCATTTAACACCGAAATGCGACGCGATGCGACGTAACGCGTACTTTGGAAGAAATATAGAACTTGTTTACTAGACAAAAAGATACACTAATTTCAGCGACAGCCCGTTATGCCGCGTCGCAGCGCTGCGTAGCGAGCTCTCACTGAAATCTCACTCCTTTTGTCCAGTAAGTAGTAAGTTCTATATTTCTTTTAAAGTGCGCGCTACGTCGGGTCGCGTAACGTCTCGGTGTGAACTGACCCTAACTCATTTATAAAGGTTACCTGGTCTCCACCAAAAGCCGCTACGCACGGCTTTACCCCGCCAGTGCCAGTGGCTATGAGCGAAAGCCCTACCATCGACGTTGTGCTGGAAGCATCAAGATATTAAATACCTACATCTAAGGAAGTTGATCACCATTACGGCTTGGACCTATTATGAGCTGTACGTTTATATTGCACTTTCGCGTGTTAGATTTGTAACCGCTTCTTATAATGCATAAATTGTCTCAAGCTTTAGGTACTGTGCTACGAAAGGCACCGTTTGTTATAACTAAAGAGATTTTGAAAATAATTTAATACCTATTGGCATCTTTAAATAATTATTTGATGTACCCATGTGTGACCTTTCAACTGCCTTAAACCCCGCGCTGACTATGAATATAGTTCATTTGCTAAAATACTAAGTGAGCAGCCACGTGGACGTGGATACGGTTTGCGCATGTCGACAGTATGCACACAATTTGAACAAATGGACTTTACCAACAAATGGGAGGTATCAAACTATGGCGATTCACCCACTGGCTACGCGCCCCGCCGCAGTGCGCGGACCGGCAGATTCCGCGCGCGGCGACGACGGAGCCGCAGATCTGCCTCGACGGCCCCGCGCCAAATATTCACTTCAGTCGATCGTCGTGGAGAATGGATACCGAACTCATTCAAAAAAGCATCTTGAATGAGTGCTGTAGAGTTCTTTTTTCTTTGTCTTTTATACATAAAAACGCGCGGTACTGCGGAGCAATGTGTTTAGCACCCCGCGCACCCGCGCGGACTGGCGGAATCAGCGCGCGGGACGCGCTCCCGCGCGTCGCGGCGTCGGCGCGATTCAGTGGGTTGGACCAGGAGTGTTTTCTATACAAAATATAAATAAATAGATAAGCATCACACTGATTGAGCTAGCCCCAAAGTAAGATAAAACTTGTGTTATGTATGGGATACTTACTCAACGATACTATATTTTATAATAAATACATACATACATAAACATCCAAGACCCAGGACAATTTGAAAAAGGCCATTTTCCAACTTGCTTGGCTGGGGATCGAACCCAGAACCTCCGGATTGGCGGACTAGCGTGTTGACCAATACAACATCGAGGTCGTCTCAAATTGAGATGCATGCATGAGCATACAATGTTAAAATCTGCCGCACCGCGCTCCACGACAGTGCGCGGTGCAGTGGGATCACCGCCTATACTGGACATCAATTGATCTCATTTAACCAGGGCTTTTTTACCAACTATGAATTTTTAATATAGGTAAGTATCTACTAAAGATATAAAATAATTTTCATTCATTAAACAGACGGGTGAAGATCAACGTCTAATTCAGATTTTTATAATTAACATTTGTTGATTTTTATGAATAAGAGGGTTATATTCAATAAATAAACTACTGTTACGAGTACATGCCTTATTTTTTACTAAATGATAACTTAAAATTAAAAAAAAAACTAGTAAAAGTATAGTGTAAAAACAACAAGTGAAGGTACATACGTGGCCGGCAACATAAGTGGAGGGATAGTCGACAAACAAGTTAGAACAGTTCCCAACAAATATATGATTGAAAAGTACAAAATAACGCTGAAAATAACAAAAAGTTTTCAATAATACATCGGTAAACTTACTTCTAACATTCACCGTTAAATACTTGGTAGATACCGTTGACATTCAAAAACACTACGATTGCCATTACCCTCCTTCAGAAGTCGGGTATTGATACAACCTAAACTACCACTAAGAATATTCAGACATTCGATGCCAAGTGAATAAATGCGATTAACATAGACACCAATAATTTCTATTGTATAAGTATGCTTGAGATGACTATAACTAGGTTCCGTAAGTCGCTACAATGCTGACAAGGATTCTGACAAGTCTATTACATCAATGAAATCTTTCTTAGTTGTGGATGGGAAAATAAAGTCTGGAGAGTACGAATAGATATCTATTGCCTAGATGAATGGGGTACCTTAACGAACTTCTTGGTGCTTTTACTGCAAGTCGTGATTCAATTATTTTTTAGTCTTTACAGCAGGAGCACGACCCTTTTTTTTTCTTCTGATTGAGTATGTTAATAGCTAATACTGGTGTACGATGTTTCGTGCTGCCTAAAGACATCGAGTACGAGGTACCAACTATCAAATAATTCTCTCGAAAAAGAAATCCAAAATTTCCTTTTCAATGTTTCAATAATCCTTCAAATTATTTTATGAACTAATGTTGGAAAGTCTAACGTGTGTAATCGGAATTTATAATTTAAAAGCAAGACCTTCATAAAATAATTGGATGGTTATCTAACAGAAAGAGAAAACAAGTTGTAATAAGGGCGCCATTGGCGTTCATACAGTAAGTAAACGACTTACAAATACCAGAGTATGATGTAGATAAGAAAATGTTGAGTCAATGATATACAGCTTGACATACTTGTATCTTCCAATGAAGTTGTCGGCTAGTACTGCGCCGACCAGCGGCATGGTGTAACACATCATGATAAAGATGTGGTACACCACCGTAGCCGCGTTCTCATGGAGACAGAGGACGTTCCTCAAGTATAGCGACAGTATTGCTAGCAAAAATAAAATAGCAACTCATTAAGAAAATTGTATTTCCGAACCTAAGTTATGATATATTTTTTCTATTCGTTCAAAATCCAATTCACCCTTTTTCTAATGAAAAGGCAGAGGATATTTGTTAAAGCCACTGAGTACACTTTAAACATTAGTAGCTAAGTGTCTCACCAGGCTTATTTTCGAAGTAAATACACTAAGATTCCCAGAATTATTTTTTCTTTCTAAACCAACCTTCATTCAAACGACTAAACTTTATGCCTTGATTTTTTCTACCTTTAGTCTTTTCTAAATATAGCCAAGCTATAATAACTTTTTAAAACTTTATTTCCTTTTTATTACTCTCCTTTCGTTAACTTACAACTACCAATCAGTCCATTTTCGCAGTAATTCAATTCTTAAATAGTATTTAAATAAAATAAAATAGTTTAACCCTGCACCATATAGTAAGTGTACGTCTTACTTAATTTTATAAATTTGGAATAATGTAGGTTTTTATAGACTTATATAGGGTATACAATGAAATACAATTTATCGATAATGTGCTAAGTGCCTACGCAGTGTATATTTGAAGCCGTTAAGAACAGCAAATGTCCAATAAATTAGCCTCCAAGATGGACAACTGTGGTGGCAAGTGGGTCACAAATAATTTATTGAAATTGGGTAAAATCTGCCGCTGGACGCTTTAATTAAGACATCATGGATATGGAATACATTAGGCTGTGATGTCCCGGTACAAACGACACCAGTTTATTCAACGGTGTTCACGCATTCTGAAGAATCTCCTCATGACATTGAAGACAAATTGGTCCGAGCTTCATTACGTCAGCACTTGAGCAACAATGATCAACACTAGCCCTTAGTTTTATTTTAGCAATTTTAAATGTAATTTAATCAATTAAACTTTAAAACATTTATGTCCCAGTCAGTTTGCTTCCACTGTGATTCTCTATTGCGGCAATTCTGAATTAATTTATTGGTAATAGGTACTTCAAGTCTTTAAATTACTTAAAGACACCATCTAATCAAAATACCTTAGTACTACACTGATATATAAGAAGATAGCAGTGAATAAAATATTAATACTGAAACTTACTTCTCAAACCACAAAATGAAAATCTTTCGCAGAACTCCATTGCAATTATACAAAATATCGACATAGTACTAGAATTATACATATTGACTAAGAAACACGTATAAAAATAAGGAACAAATATAATAATTTAGCTTAATGTAAATTTTAACTAAATAAATAAAAATGAAGATAAATTTTCAGTAAAACACAACTCAAATTATGCTCAAATGTATAAGAATGCCATTTGAATGTCATACTGACAAAATCTTTTATTTTTTTGTAGATGATTCTTACATAAATACATAAATTAATATCTGTGACTCAAACTATAGCACTCATCTGTGATAAAAACGCATATTTAATTAGTCTCAAGAATAGAGGTAGACTTTCTTTCTCAAGAGGTAAATCTACTAGGAATATCCGTCTGGTGGACGAAAGGAGGGTGCACTTGTCATCCACCAAACAGATGCACCCTGGCCCTGGATGCACCAAACCGAACCATATCTCGCTTATTGAATCCAAGGTCTTTTGGGGCGTGTGGTATGATTGTATGGAAATAAACTTAGTAATAAGTACAATCAAAATATTGAAGGGTTTTGCGCAAGGTATTTTCCATTGAATTCATCGTTTCAAATACACTAGTGGGCAGATTTCCTCGTGATGACATCCTTCAGTTCTCAATTCACAGGCAATCGCGCGCGCGGATCTGAGAAAGTCTGCAGTTTTTGTAAAACGTCAAAAAAGTTGTAATCTATGAAAAAAGTCCCAAGATATCCGAAAAATACATGTCAGTCTTATTCAAGATTTGCATTTGGAAAGTTTCCGTTTAGAATTTACAGGGTTCGCGGGCAAATAAAAAAAACAACATGGAAAAGTATGTAACATTTTTATTATTTAAATTTTCCATGGATTGATATCATTCAATGTTCAAAACTATTTCGTAGTTTATATCCAATCGAGCAAAACGCGCCGCAGCCACTAGCGAGAACTGCTTGAAGTCATTACCAAGCTGAAATTGCGAAATTAATATATGTTAAACAAAGTTTTTGCTTCTATAAAATAAAATGTGAAAGTAAATAAGTATTCATTATCCTGAAATAACACATAAGAACCATAACGACTAATAAGCTTTTTGGTAAATGAAAAAATGAAAGCAGTAAGTACTTACATACATTTTTGAATGGTTAGATCAAGTTGATGATAATGAATGATACCATGCTAACCAAGATGGAACGCCAGGATCACGAGCTTTTCGTAAATGTAGATAAAAATAATTTGAGGATCATGCAGTGAATGTAGGATAAATTAAAAGGTTGCTACACACTTATTCGGGCCGGCACTAAGAGACCCCCCACACTAGCGTCTTTTGAGCGTCGTCGTCGTGTCAGCGTTGGCGCAGCGTCGACGCGACGTCGTCGCTGCGGCGACGCGACGCCAGCGCTGGTCGGCTGCCGAGCGCCGGGCTTACTATTTTTTGCGAACAAGTACAATTCGCAAAACAATCCACTCGCCTAGAGATGGGCGGTGGATAAATACCCATTTGGGTATTTACCCAGTAGATTGGGTAAATAAATACCCGTATCTACCCGTGTTGCGAATTGTATTTGTTCACGAAAAACGTCGCGCTGGCGACGCGTCAACGCTACGCAAACGCTGACACGACGACGCTAGAAAGGTCTCTAATGGGCACATCCAGTAAAATCGAATATATGTAGGTAGATGAATGTTCGGGGTAAAAGGCGATATAATTGATTCGGGTCTTTGTTGTTCTACAAATACTGCCGAACCGACAATGCCGGCCCGAATAAGTGTGTAGTAACCTTAAGAAACCGAAAGCATGAAAGCAGTACTATTTTTGTGTATGATAAGATTAGTTCAAATCATTTAAAGCATGAATATATGAATGAATGTATGCAGGAATATATTTATACATGTCAGTAAATTAAAAACTTTTTTGCGACTGATTGGATATACGAGTACGAAATAATAAACGGACCATGCGGATTTATAGTAAGAAATAGAAAGCAAGAACTTTGTAAATTAATGAAAAAATAGCTTCCGTCTTGTATCAACGTCCTAACTAGATTTGCTAGCTATCCACTGAAGGTTCGGCCTCCCTAATTCCTTAAAGGTTTACCTCTCTATTTGGCGCTCTAATAGGAGATTCCTTTGGTTGTGATTGTTACGAACGACCACAACCAAAGGAATCTTCATTTTGTGAAAAACTAACCATGCTACGTTTTCTATAAATATTAATGCGTTATACCAAGAGTATTTCATTTGAAACCCAATGAGTTATAAAAATATCAATTTGATTTACTGACAAAATGGGCGAAATTTTAGATTTATGATTGTAAATTAAAATGTAAACGATGTATACAAAGGGATAATGGTAATGTAAATTATTTTAAACAAGGTTAATCAGACGGTATATAAAGCCGATAGAAGGTGTTAATGTACACAATTCGGTCACCGTGGCAGGTTCTGGTCTAAATATATATAAAATTGAAGCCGTTTTCGACTCGATAAGAATAAGAAGACTAAAATTGTACATACGAAGATATCTTTTACCCTCTGATGCGTATAGTTGAACGGAAAAATGAATTTATTTATATATTATATAGAAAATATAACAAGCATAAATTGACCATAATTAGGAAGAATTAGCCCTTCCCTTTGACGTTGTATACATGCAAAATTCCGTCACTATTGAAACAATGTAAAAAAAGGTTTAAGTATATGAATCTTTTGAAACAAAATATACACAAGACACTTTTAGATCAGAATTCATGATTTAATTCTATCAACATTCTATAAAAATACGATGGACGTAGACATAACTAAATAATACTGTGACTAAAGACTAAATCGTAAGAGTATGACGATTTAATCCATAAATAACTTATATAAACTTAACTAGTAGATCTGTGAGCTGCAGAACTCGCGAGTCTGTCTTTGTATCGCATCCCTGACCACTTGAAGTTTATCGGATAAAAAAGTTGTTCGGACAAAAAAGTTGCGTCTTCATAAGGGTAACAAAAAAGTCTTATGACACTTTTGAATATATTTCGAAATGGCTAAAATATGGTATTTTAAAAGTTTTTAACGACAACAATATTCTATATGTTTACCGAACCTGCTCACAAAATCTAATGAGGAATCTGTTAGACTGTTGACCAGAACATCCCGAAGACGTTTCGCCTGCTCGGTCAATGATGATTTGATCATCGGCATTGTATCAAAAATCAAAAATAAAATAATAAATAATCAACACGAGTTACCCTTCCATCCCTTGTCCCGGGTGATTCATCCCCCTACCATGCAGACAACGGAAAAAGTAATGACAGTGTTATACATTTGATCTGCATATAAATTAAAATAATATCTAACCTATTTACCTTAATGCTAACGATTACACGACGTTTATAATGATTAAGTATCAGAGATCATTCCTCACCGACTGAAAGGACACAACGTATCCAAAATGAAATCACTAAAAACCGCGTGCCCCCACACCAGCCGAATTTCGACGAAAGCTGATTTATAAGCCACAGTATATATTATCTCACAGTATAACTAAATTAAGCACTTCATGTAGGCGTTGTTAATCTGACGATATCGCTGAGATAGGTTCAGGTGATTCAGGTGTTATTTTGCGAAAGACAAAGTTTTATGGTATTTGATCTAGATGATCTCATGAATTGAAAAACGAAATATTCATCGTTTGACAGCCGACAGACATCCAAAACTATCGCTGAGATCGCGGCCTTAATAGAGAGAGCAAATTAGACGCGCCATAACGAGCATAAACGCACGCAATATAAAATCCGTTTCCATACAGTTTAATAAATAGATTTATAAATACGTGGGTCTATCAAAATCGTAGGTAAATGATAGGTACAATGGCAGATATGTGTTAAAATGGTGAAAATGAAAAACGCACATTACTTGCTCGTGTGTATGGTGGTGTGGCTGTACTGAGAAAACTGGTGTGGCAATGGCAACTTACAATTGCGGTTGTTCTCAAATGAGATCCACTAGACGGCAGCACCGAAACGACAGCTCGAATAGGTATATTGCTCATTGGATATTTAACTCAAAACACAAACTTGTAACGGATTTCGATAGAATTTTATGCATGAAATCGTGGCCCTTGGTTTAGAGAGCCTACTGTGCTGTACACTTGTTTGAGCCACCCGTTTAGTTTTTAAGCTTGAAATTTGGGATAGCGAGTGCTACTGAGCTATTTCGCCGAGCTAAGAACAAAGAGACTACACCAAGCTAATGAGTGGCACCACTCCTGAAGTTTAGAGACATCATATACTTGGCACCATCATTGTTCCATGTATCTGGGTAATGGTTATGAATCACGGATAGTGACGCTGTTAACTAACGACGCGAAACCTTACGCTCCCATCACTCTTCGTGACCATAACTACTGGACTAGGATACCCTAGACAACCTTAGGGGTGCCAAGTATATGACGTCTCTAGGCACACTATCGAAATATCGCTTACAAATGATATAGTTTTGTGAGCTGCAATGCGTTACAAAGCTGCCATCAGGTTGTTTTTCGGATTTGATAAAACCGATTGAGTAGAAAGGTCGAATGACAGCCTCATGAAATCGTGTTGAGCAATTTTGTTTCGAGTCTTTTGCGCAGTACATTTTGTACGAGCAACTGGTGTAAAGCCGTCATTTTTATTGCCGCATCATCTTAATAGGGATCTGCATCCGGCTCATCGGGTAACACAAAGTCCCAGCGCTCGTCATCCGACACCGGGACAAAATCTTCACCATCAAAGGTATGGAAATAATATTGCACATTGTCTAATAAGTCTTGGAGAGAGGGTTCACCTGCTCGCTCTGGATCGTCTTCGTCGTTGGCCTCAAAGTGCATGTCTTCTGGCCGCCTGGAAACAAATCATCAGGTCTTTTTTATTCTCCACTGCAGGAGCACGACCCTCTCTGTGACTAACAGAGCCATATATTGGCCAGAGCAGTCAGAGGATTTGGCCTACACTCTCCACGCTGGCCAGACGGGTTGGAGAGGTAACAAATAAATGTGGAAACAAATAATTCACTTCAATAGAGGACTTCATCAAAATAATTAAAATTGTCAACAATAGGGATGTGGACTGGTTTAAAAATAAATTATTTTGTATTAATAAAATTCACAAAATAATGTTACCACATCTATTTTGAATGCGATTTTAGATTTATTAACGCAGAAAAACTAATAATAAGAGCGCGCGATATTTCATACAAATTCCATGGAAAATGTTTATTTTGCCGTTAGGAAAAAGTATCTGGTTTCACTTGTTAGAAACTAGCGGATTCAAAAGCAGAAGTTGCTATATTAAACTATGTGCTTTACTAAAATATTTCATTTGAAAGTAGGTAGTGAAGTGACGTCATATTTCTAAATGTGCATCCTTTTTCTGTCTTTGTCAGATTTCCTTTCCACCAAATTTTAAAGGAATGTAAGAAATTTTTAAGCGGATAAAAATAAATCTTTTTGTTTTCGGTTTCAGATTATGTAACTTTTGATATGAATAATAATTAAGTCAAGTCAAAATAAACCGGCCAAGTGCGAGTTAAACTCGCGTGGAGAGGGTTCCGTACAATTGATTGCATTCTTATAGGTTTTCCTGTAATTTACAAGGAATGAACTATATTTTGTATTTTTTACAACAAATTTTTTTTTTTCTAATTTGTCCCCCGAAAATTACCCTTATTTAAAAAAAATACACATGTTTATAAATAAATAAATAAATAATACCAAATTTCACCTGATTCGGTCCAGTAGATTCGGAGCAAATTGGCTGTGACAGACGGACGGACAGACAGACGCACGAGTGATCCTATAAGGGTTCCGTTTTTTTATTTTTTGTACGGAACCCTAAAAAATTGAGTCTAGTAACCGAACTATGGGCCAACCTTGCCTTACTACGGTGCAGCTGTGAACAAAAACAAAAAAGGTAGAGCAAATATAGATACTTACACAGGATGGTACTCTGGCCCCAGAGATCTTATGAATCCGCCGACAATGGACCCGGAATTTTGAGCAGGAGGCTGCCGCGCGAAACTGTATCCATATCTGTTCACAGTTTCCGAAGGATAAGGTTCTGGGTTGTAGCTGGCCAGAACTGCTCGCGGCGTAAACACGTTTGACTGTGAAGGAAGCACATTTTGTATCAGCAGAAGGGCTGTTGGAATGCAGCTTGTTATCATTATCGCCGCATCATTTTAGCTAGGATTGACATCAGACTTATCGGGTAGCACGAAGTATACAACGCGTTCGCGCTAAGTTTGCCGGTCTGTGGAATGCGCGTCCCCTCCCGTCAGCGGCAAACTTAGCGCGAGAGGGTAGTATATTGCAAAAAGTTTAAGAAGAAGAAGAAATAAGAAATGTTTTATTTCACTCGAGACATTTCTTATTTCATTATTTAATTTGAGTTACTTTATTACTGCATCTTGAATGCCTAAAAACCCTACAAAAATAAGTCTACATAGCAAAAATAAGTCTACATAGATTGGCATTCGGAAGGAAGCACACTTTACTGTAGTAGCTGTGTGGACTTCGGTGACCTAGTGAGAGAACGCATTATTAACGCTTTCGCATGTTAAGCAAACCCGGGCGTTTTCCGCACTTGGATTGGTAAACACCACTGTTACACACACGAAAAACAAACAACTAAGTACCCTTAACCGAAGGGCGTATATGTATGAAGAGATTGATCAGTTTAGATGAAGCGAAAGAGGTCAGGATATCTTCGATATCCTTGTATAACCATTCACATGCATATCATCTATGGAGAAGAAAAAGCACGCAAGCCCACCTGGACTCTGAAGCAGCACAACTAAGGCTGGTTTCACAGCCGTGCGAGAGATCCCTACGGATCCGTACGGGCTACGGGAGTGCTATTTTTCATTTAGGGACTCAGCGAAACACAAAACGTGTACTTTTCCAACTCACCACTCGCGTCCCGACGCGTTGCATCGTATTTTTGAAACCGTCGTGTCAGCGATAATTTATATTGTGTTACGCAGAAAATATCACAAATATGTCAATGGTTTTCTAAACATTTCAAAAAAAATAAAAAAAGCAGCGTGAAACGGAACTGATTCTCCGTGGAACGTTTCTTTGACATTGTACGTTACAAATGTCAAAATTACGAGTGGTCCAGAACACTCGTTGCAAATACTTCGCATACGATCAATTCAAAAATGCGCCGATTTGTAAACACTCGCGCAAATCATTCGTAATGTGACTCACTGAATGAAAAATAGCGCTCCGGGAGCGGAAACACAAGTGAGGCGCTTTTGTTTGTTATTTTTTGTGTGTATGTTGTCAGGACTGGTTTCCGATTTTTTTAACTGCCTAAAGGCATCTGATATAGCTTGACGACTGCTATATAATGATGACAGCCAGGAGCAACAGCTTAATGTGCCTTTCAAAGCACAGAGGAGCTCGAGAATATTTTTATGCCACTTGTGGTCACTAATCCAAGTGTGGACCACGCCCGATGTCACTTAACTTACAAAAGTGTAAGTAGTGCATACTTCCGCCGGGCATCGTAACATCATCGTATCACAGCAACGCGGATCGTTCCGTACGGAACACGCTCCGGGTAGAGCCCGCACAACGCCACCCGCTCCATTGTACTGAACACTCGTTTCAGAGCACTGCGGGCGCTTTCTGTACATCATCCGTATCAGGGCGGAACCGTACGGATCTCCCGTACAGCTGTGAAACCATACTAAGGGTTGCTACACACTTATTCGGGCCGGCATTAATCGGCACAGCCGGTCGTTAAAATTGAATATACTTCTTTTTCTTCGTCTGAGCGCGTTCCCGGTTGCAACCTCATCTGTACTGCTTCAAAGCCCGGGGTGCGATTTCTCGCTTTTTCTTCTCCAAATATAACATGCATGTCAATAGGACAAATCACCCAAGGATACCAAAGACATGGAAAAGAAATAACTGTTCCACAGTTCAATGATCTGGCTAGTTTTACGACCGGCCGCCTGCCTGACGTCAACCCTCTTTGGGAATGTATTTGTGCGAAAAGTTTTACAACCGGCCGCCATCCGACGTTAACCCTCCTTGGGAATGCAATTGTAGCACGAGATGGTTGTGCTTAGTCCTTTAGTGCCGACTAAAGGACTTCTTACGACATCCACAGGAAGAGATGGAGTGGTCCTATTCTAACCCGGAACCACACGGGTTAAAATAGAATATACTTTTATGAAGATGAATGAAGATTCGGGTCGCCTTTTTTGTTCGATAATACTGCCGAACCGAAACCGAATGCCGGCCCGAATAAATGTGTAGCAACCCAAAGAATACAACGCGCTAAGGTGACCTAAATAAATTAATATAAAAACTTACCTCATCAAAAACAAAGTTATCCATATACTTTATGACTTGGAAGTGTCGTGTGATTTGCGTCGGCATGACGCGCAGTGCCTCGCGCTGCTTTGCAAACAATTTCACGAAATTCTGTAAAATACCACAATGTTACACTGTTATTCCACAGGATGATTTTGCTATATTCAAAGCAATCAAATCAAATCATTTTATTTCTGGCTATCAATGTGTACATAAACTAAACATTCAGATATTGAACATGTTAAATAACTTAAACAAAACGCAGACAATAAAGAAAACAAAACGCAACTCCTACGCGGGCAACACCGGGGGAATAACATGAAATATTCAAAAACTGATGACTCAAATAATTCCTTTGTTGACTTCAAAATAATTCAACGGCTCATACAACTCTAATAACTTTGTAATCTTCGTGTATAAATCAGTCCTATGTATTACAGTCTTTTCATTTATTTACTTTCCAGTATAGTTACTTATATATTTAGAAAAGTTAAGCAGATAGGGAAGTCTCATTTTTCTAGAAATCAGAATCATTAATAGAACACAAACCCTTAAGTAAAAGAACTTATTTTTTGTAATTCTTTTCATAAAAATAGCTAACCTATTGACTTTACTATACGCGCGGCTGTTGCCCTCCCCGCTCAACGGCCGCCCGCCACGCCGGCAGCGAGCGGTGACATTCAATGAGCGATTTTTGGTATGCATTTAGATATTATTGATTTTTATTATGAAACAGGATACATATGACAGAAAATGTATTTTTTATTTCGCTTTTGGAGTACTTTCCTTGAATGTGGCTACGCGGTTCATAATCACCCTGTATTTAATTTATATGCGAGAATGAAGCCTTTCCTAGACCTCCTACTTAACATTACAATACTCGTAAATATGGATAATATGTTACTCCCCGTTTAGGTATTGAAAATGTACCTACATTATTACTAAACGCGCAGGCGGCCCCTCCGGGTGGTAAATTCAGTTATACGAATCGTTTGTCCAAAGTAATAAGAATGGGATTGGCCTGCAATAGATGTCTAGGTATCTAAACAAGGAGGTGTTGAGTTCAAACGTATGCTAAATTAAACCAAATCGCTAACCACATTGAGTAGACATTTCTTTGAATTTCTTTGCTGAGTGAGACTTCTGTACGTGAGTACAGAGTACCTATTCTGTGGTAAAACCTGCTGACGACTTTAACTTACCCTTACTTCTTTGTCCTCGTTAAACATTTCAATCACCGTGACGACATTTCTTTTAAACCACGCACAGACTTCGGGCTCACGCCATTTGGCGGCAGTGAACATGGTGTAGTATTTAATGAGGTCTTGCCACAGATGCTTGATGTTTTGTGGTGGTCTAAAATCAAGTTTTTTATTTAGGAATTATTTTAAAGCCTACATGTCTTATGGCGAGATAGCGAGTGTAATAAGACTTACTCCATATTTTCTATGAACATTTCGCAACCGTCCATCTGCGGTATCTTGGCGGAGATGGCTTTGAGCAACTCCGGCACCACCATGGGGAAGCGTTTCATTGCCGTTTGTAGATGCTTATCGGCTAGGGCGAAATCACCTAAAATTGGAATGGAAATATTAAACACATGCACATGTCGTGCCTATTCATAGTAACTACTTATAGTACTTATAATCAAACGATCTTAAAAGCAAAATAAAAATAAAGAAGAGCCGAGCTTCCTGGCACAGGCATCCTAAATAGCGTAAAAGGAGACTCCAACACATAGTTATGAAAGATGTGTTACTGTTAACGTAAATAAAACATGTTTTATTTTATTTTTAATACGCGAGTAAAGGCCCATTTACACCTGAGATATTGTGATTCTCTATTGTAATGCTGTAAATTATTTTATATTGTAATTGTTTCGTAATTATCTCCTTTCTATGTTCATCATTTCAGCTGCATAACGTCCACTGCTGGACATAGGCCTCTTCCAAGGATTTCCAAAATGACCGATCTAATTCTAGAATGGCCTGCGCTCAGCGCTTTCCAGCGACCTTGGTCAGATCGTCTGACCACCTTGGGGGGTGCCCCATCGGCCATCAGTTCGTCGCGCTATGTGTCCCGCCCACTGCCACTTCAACGTGCTAATCCGTTGGGCTAGGTATCCGTGACTTTTGTTCTCCTACGAATTTCCTGATTTCTGATTCGATCACGTAGAGGAACACCAAGCATAGCCCTCTCTATAGAGGGTTAAGCGACCTTGAACCTTTTTTGTTATATTAAGTGTTTATTAATGAATTTCGTATGTACCTTTATTTATTTTTATACATATTATCACTGCTTTATTTGTGGGTATGATATGTATCTGTTACGTTACGCTCAAAGACCGATTTCGCTCAAAGACCGATTTCGCTCATTGAGCGAAATAATAGGCCACAACACGTTGTGGGTAGTGTAAAACGGCCACAATGCAAAATTCGTGTCGTGGCCCTTACCAAAACGACCACAACACGTTGTGGCAGGCCAGACAAAACGTCAACCATACAAACAATTTATAGCTGTATTTAAATTGTATGCAACATGCAAGAAGCTTGCACTGTGTAAATGGACCCTTATAGTCGCAACCTATAAAATATAGCTACTTTCGTAGATAAAGAAATTACATCCCCACATTGGTTACAATATGGTCATTATAGTCTACACTACAGGAGCACGACCCTCTCTGTACTGTCAGAGCCATACTTGGCCAGAGCAGCCAGAGGATTTGGCCTACACTCTCCACGCTGGCCATCCGGGTTAAAGAGGTCTCATTAATGTCACAGAAGACAGTAAGAATATTTCATACAGAACGGAATCTCCTAAGGTCCCGCGCAATGTGCATCCCCGTTCCCCGTCCCCGCGCCTCTCCCCCGTGCTCGCCTTGTCTCAGGGCGAGAGCGGGCGAACACACGTACGCATTGTCGTGTGCACGGCGGCACAAGAACGGGGGAGAGGTGCGGGGTCGGGGAATGGGGGCGCATATTGCGCGGGTCTTAGACCCCCCGCCCACGACGACTTTTTGACGCGCGTCTCGTAAACGCGCGACAGCATCGCTACTCACGCGCATTATCCGTATTTTTAACGCGCATCGCGACTGTAGCGATGCAAACTCGCGACCGTGTCGGACGACATCGGGGAGAGAATGGAGGGAGGGTGGCGCGTGAGGAGAACCGAGTTACTGATTCGCGTTTGCATCACGACAGTATCGCGACTGAATCGTGTTTACGTGGGCGAGGATACACAGCTTGCGACCGCTTCGCGACTGTATCGATACGAAAGCGCGACAGAATCGGTACAAAAAGTTGCCGTGGGCGAGGGGCCTTAGGAGATTCCGTTCTGTATGAAATACTCTTTCTTCTGTGCTGATGTCCAAGCTTCGTTTAGCTTGTATTTCCTAAGTCATCTTCTACGACACTTACGGGATGACTTGGAGCAGTGAGTAATACGAGTAATATACTACGTACTCTACCGGAAACCACACGGCAAATACAAAGATATATAAGTACTTACCCTTTTTCTTCTTGGTGACGTGAAAGTGGGATAGTGCATATGAATATAGCAGATTGAACATGAAGTCCGCGTCGCGGGTGATCTTCCAGTAGTCCACGACGTAGATGAGCCACTGGTGTTCACGGGCGCGTAGAGCTAGCATGTCTACTAGAATGATCAGGGCGAGAGGATCTGACGGGTCTAGATTTAAGAGAACTTTGGCGATTTCGAGACCTGGAAAAGATACAAAGTAAATATTGAGAATTGCTAATGGAGTCCGGTGTTACTTTATGGCAGTAAAAATACAAAGTAAACATTGAGAATGGCTAACGGAGTCAGTGGTACTTAAGGGCAGGAAAAAATACCAGGGACCAGACCGCTATCCCCTTCAGGGGTTTTTGCAGGGGTTTTTTGAATGGTTTTTTTTATCTAAGTCGTTCGGTGTAAAAGCCTTTCAGTTTGCTTTTTTAAGCGCTATATCGAAAGAATAACCCCTTGATTGGGATACCAACGTGTAACCATTTTAAAGCTTACCAAACCCCTTTAAAGCGGTAAGTCTTACGAAGGGGTTAGCCGTTCAGGTTTCAAGCAACTTTAATCTTTGTGTATAACTCAATAAGATAGGTTTTTCTGTGTAACTAGTACCTAATTACCTATATCTATACTTCACTATACGCGTGCGAAGAATTGTCTAACATGATTGAACTTGTCGGTTTTGTTTTGATCGGAAGTACGGAAGCGCATCGCGCCTCCTTTCATTGTATTTATATTATTTATTACTAGCTTTTGCCCGCGACTTCGTCCGCGTGAACGTATTCTTTACGATGTCTGATGTCGGTCAGACGAACATCGTTGTGAACCAATCAGCCAAGATCTCTACTTAAAAAAAATATTTTGAAATAAAAAAAAATCACTAAAGAAAAAAAAAACCTAATTATTTTTTATTTCCATCTTAAATTCGTTATTTTTTGTATATATATTTAATATATATTTTCATGACAAAATGACACACTAAACTTTTTTCTTAAACTAATAATAATAATTCTTTATTGTCGTAAAAATTACAATTTTAGTAATTAGGTTGGGCCTTCCTTTTAAGATTTATAAACCTGTGTTAGGAAGACCCGCTCTTAATTAACAAAACACGTGTTTATATGCAGACAATGAAAGTTTTTATTTGCATTTTATAACGTGTGCGTACGAATATATGTGTAAATGTGTAAATTTATTAATCTAATTATCATTTATATAAATATAAATATACATACATATACCAAACATTAATATACATGTTAACGGAAATGTATGTAATCCGTCATTATATACAATTCCTAGCAAATGTATGTAATTCCTAAAATCGCACGGAAATGTGTGAAATAAATTATATTATACACATTACCTAGGAAATCCATGTATTTCCTAAATAGCAATCGGAAATGTAAGACTGCCGCGTATACTGTCAGTGCGCGTACGTGGGGACAGCGGTAGCGGCCGGCGAGTGCTAGGAATGTTCTATTCATTTTACTAGGTTAGCACAAACCTATAGGTTAGGTTAGGTTAGAACTGCGATCAACACACGCACGAGCCGAGCGAGCAAAGCGAGCGTGCCGCGGCAGCGGCCGGCGAGTGCTAGAAAAGTTCTATCCATTTTACTAGGTTAGGGCAAACCTATAGCAATAATAAAAATTATTATTCTCATTTTAACATTTTAACAACGTGTTTTATGACAGAAAGCATTTATTTTATAAATTTCCTAATACGATATTGGAATTATATACAATTCCGAGGAAATGTACACATTTCCTAGGATTTGTATACAATTCCTTGATTTCATACATTTCCGGTAACATATACATTAATATATGTTTAATACATATACAATAATATATTATTTTTTGTTTATTTATTTAATTTTTTTTTTACTTAATTTTATTTCATTTAACATTTTAGAAGTGTTTCAGTATCTTCATATGTTTGCGATTTTAGTCAGCTACTTATAAGTATTTTACACTAACGACTAGTTAAAGGGACTAAAAAAAAAAGGAAAAGACTAGTTAATTTAATTTTCTATTTATTAGGTTATATAGATGTGGGGATAAATGTATAGATTGTCTTTCTGCAAAGGATAATTTTTTAACTATACTTACTGAGGCTACGTCTCGATTTCTACGTCTATTTAGGATATGGGGATTAAAAGTCAATGATCTATGCACCTTCAATACAGTGTTTAGCACAAACAGTTTCCTAACAGTAAAAACGTCACTCAAGGAATACAGGATCTCTGTTGGAAAACGATAAGGTTTGAAGTAAATCACCTTTAGCAAAGCTCTCGGGGCCCATTCCAATCTAAATATTTGGTTTTGCTGGCACTTCCCCAAACTGGAATACAGGTAGATTTGTTTTACTAGTATTTTGTTAGCAATATGTCTTAAGGTCTTAAAAGCCCATATTAGCTTTCACGGCCCATGAGTAACTCTAGGTGAGAATGCCAAGATAAGCGTTGATCTACCATGACGCCAAGGTATTTTAAACTTGTGACCTTTGTGATAACCGTGCAGTTACAGGGAGTATTTAAATTATAGCTACATCTATGGATCTTTATCTCAAAAACATCTGGTGGCTGAGTGATTACATTCTTAGTGAAACATACATAATTTGTCTTACTTTTGTTCAAAGTGAGTAAATTTGTGTTTAACCAATTCGATACTTCAAAAAGACCTGTTTCTACAGATTGACGTACACTATCTCACGTATCCCCAATAAAGACCAGAGCAGTATCATCTGCGTAAGAAAACACTTTTCCGTTCGCGATTTTCATATCACAGAGGTCGTTTATGTAAATGAGGAATAGAGTCGGCCCTAGGACAATACCTTGTGGAATTCCGAAATCAATATTGGCCTCCTCACTAATAGTATCACCTACCTTAACCCGTTGTTTGCGTTCACTAAAGTAGTTTTTTAATAGATCTAAAGCGACCCCTCTTATTCCTATGTATTCGAGCCTCTTCACAAGGATTGGAACAGAGACGGTATCGAATGCTTTTTTCAGATCCAAAAAGACTGTTAGACACTTTTTTCCTTTATCAACTTGCTCTACTATACAAGAGGTTAAGTTTAAGAGGTTTTTCCTTTTATATATATAGATTAGTGTTCAGTGAGTGAATGTTTGCTGTGTCTGTGGAAATTCCTAATAAGTATGCCGCAGCCAAAAAGAGATGCCGTTCATCGGTACTTTATATTTGATACATTAAGTAATTTAAGCACATGTAATTTATGTGGAAACAAGTTGAAGGTACGTATATTTTACTATATTAACAGTGAGCTAAAACTAGTTAACTTTGTATTCATAAAACTCAACGTTTGTTAAACCTTCCTAAATTAAAACATGTTAAAATATGATTATTTGGAAAATTTTACTTTAGGCACGGTTCCAAAAAGGTAATTATTAATAAGTCATCATTTCCTTATCTTTTATAGTTATTTATATTTGTATAAATATATGTACGATTGTACGTTTATATGTTAAATATAGGTATTATATGTAAGTTTATTATATATTTTCAGGTCGACAGGAAGAGAATGCTTTAGCATTAAGTCGCTATTGTAGCTTTTGGCTCAATAAACTTAAAATAAAGCTACAATACAATGAGGTCTTTTCAAAGTGACAGAAAAACGATTTCTCTTTATATCCGATAGATGGCATTAGCAAAAGGTGAACTGTCAATGTCACTCAATATTTAAAAATCATAGATCTATGGTTATCAAAACAAGAGTGCTATTTTTAAACGTGGGAGTCAGCGAAACATAAGACTAGTTTTTAAGTGCTAGCTTGCTCTTTGAGTAGTTAGGAGTAGTCAAACGCGCCAAGAGCGCAATTTAAAAAAGTGGCTTTTCACCCTGCGTCATTCCTGTGAAGCGATTTCAAAAATAATTAATTATAAATATAGATTTTAATTACTTTTTATACGTGTCACAAAAGCTAAAATTTTAGTAAAATTTCTAATATATAATGTTTAATTTTCATCACGATCACGACATCTGCACGAAAGTTATCGCGTTACAAAATTACATACAAACAACATATATACATGATTTGTAGATCTTTGCTCGCTCGGTCAATACGGGTAATTTATTTTTAAATAAATACAGTTTACATTTTTTTGTGGAGTTCAGGTATAGTGTCCGTTTATAATGTTTATTTATATATTTATTAATACATATGATAATTTTTAAGAACAAAAGTATATTATAAATTCTACATACAGAATAGAAAGTATTACTTCTAATATTGGTTGCGAATATTTGGTTTCTTTGGAAACTAGATTATTCATTTTTTTTTTTATTGAATTGAATCGTATTGACAAAATTTTATGCTATGAATTTAATTTACTTATATTCCGGAATACCTCTTAATTATATTTATTTATAAAGCCTAAGGTTTTATAAATACTATATTTACCATTTGTCTAACTAAAATATATTTTACGATCAATTCGAATATTTTATCATCTATAATAAATTATATTTATTGAGATACTAAATAGAATTAGGTAAATAGTGTTTAAATCTAACACATCAATAGTAGTGGATCGTAGGTATGTTGTATGATTTAACCTACTACTACTACTGACAAGACAGACTACTTATATTGTTGACTAGTATACTCTTAAAAGTATTTAAGATACCAACCGATTTGAAGTAATGATTAAAATCATAGCGCAGTCCGGAACTATGTATAAATTACAGGTTCTGAAGCGGTTGATATCGTTTGGCAAGACTTTACTTGCGTCCTCTTCTGTCTCTAGCCTGCAAAGGCTTTTTAAATTTAAATATATTTAAAATAAAATAAAAATAAAAAAGCCTTTATTCTACCAAAACCTTACAGTTACACTTAATATTCAAATTATTTTTTTTCCTTTATGCTATTCTATTTTGGAAGTCGCCTCTTAAATATATTTATATAAAAAATATCTGAGCACTATATTTGTTGTCCCAAGGCAGGAAGGAAGCCCAAGTCTTTTGGATGATTCCTACTAGAGCTTTTAGCCATATAAAATAATGCTGAGCTTCTAAATCATTATATATATACATATTTATATATATATATATATATATTTATATATACATAAATTTATCTACATATTTATAAAGCGAAACATACCTTAGGTCAAATCTAACTAGGAAACAACTTAAAATATAATTCAAATTTCGATTATATGAATCTCTATAATACTTTTATTATTTAATACATAATTAAATAAACACTATTCAGTATTTACTAAAATTAACCATATTAAATAAATTATTTACTCCAACAACTTAAACTACAGTTTCCCTTTATTCAATACTGAAACCTAAAGTTAATTACGCTATCGACTTTCTTAGGACTTTTATCAAACACTAAGGAACTCTAAAAACAAATATAACAACAGTTTTCCTTAATTTTTATACTAGGATTTATATCATTCACTACCGACCTCAAATGCAAATAAAGAATGAATTTACTAAATATAATTTTCGGGTGTTCATATTAGTTTGTCACTAAATAAGTCCTAAACCAAATAAAATTAAGTTATTTTTATAGTATAAGAAAATATATAATGAAAAGGTTTAGATTACTTAGAATTTAGATTACTATACTAAACAATTTGGGTCTTCCATTTGATGATTACAGCCAATACATAATCAGACACAGCCATGTTCAGGATAATACAGATAACAAGATTTTTAAATAATAGGTTTGTTAGTATCAAGATAGTTATTTTTAGTTAAATTCTAAATAATAGTTATAGCATAATAGGTTTTAAAGAGACTAAAATAATAAACATTTGCTTATTAGGACATATAGGTAATTATAAGTTTTGTCCTAGACTATAAGTAGTAAGTAGTCTTCTAGGTTAGGTTTAACTAAGTAAGTTAAGTAAGCATAAAAAAATAGAATTTTATTAGGTAGGTTAGCAGGTTGTTACAATACCCTTTCGAAAGGCTTAGTAATATAGTCTAATGAACTGCTAAGCGCTCAAAGGGAAACCCAGTCAAGCTAAGGGTTACCCCTTCGAAACGGTAAGTCATATCATATGGGATAGCCGTTGATTTGGGTGAGCATCATAAAGTGTTCCACAACAATATAGGAAAGCCTTTGAAAGGATTAAGCCAAGGAATGGCTTTTTCTGTCCCTGAAAAATACTGATCAACGGATTCAATGTTACTTTTTGACAGTGTTTTTGATCTAGGTAAATTAATTACTTCTATCCAGCCAACAGTTATGCAAACCATTACCGGCACTATTTTCTTTTTCATGTAAAGGGACCCGGCGTCGTGTTGGCCACACACGTTAGTATAACAGCCCTACCGTTCAAAGTTGACAAGGATTAATATTTCCGCAAATTGGCTGTGGTGCGGGCACATCTTGCGTGGGATAAAAAAAAACAACACTAATTATATGCTAACTGACCTGTGCGATGGCATGCGCTGTTTGTCATCATGTATATGTACTTCAACATGGCTACGTGATAGAGGCGGTTCTCTAAGATTTTATACTCGAGGCGACAATCTCTCTGAAAACAACATTGAATATATTTAACAAAAATTCCACTGAAGCTGAGCGAGGCTATTGTCTATTGTCAATTGCATAAAAATGTCTGCACCCCTTAAATGAGTAGCATTCTCACTATGACTAATTTGGGAACGTTAATGCAAGAAGCAGTTGGTATATTTTATGTTTTTCCTCTTCTCCCAGACAAACAAAGAAGCATACATCATATAACTTTTTAAATACCATCCTCGGAATACTAATACTTACATCTGTAATGCGGAACAGCGGGTGTGAAACGTACTGCAGATACGATACGGTTTTTTCTAAATATTTCTTGGCACGATCATACTCCTCTATGGCAAACAGTATATCCACCCCCTGATAACATAATTAAGTATACAGTCTGACTTTTCATCCACCTGCATATTTTTTGGAGCAAGTTCATTCAATGACACTGAACTACTTTCTATAAAAAAAAACCGGCCAAGTGCGAGTCGGACTCGCGCACCGAGGGTTCCGTACAAACCTGGGAAATGGGTAGTAAGTTTAAAATTATTAAAAAAAATATATTATGTGATGTAACTAAAAATTTATGGTTTTCGTAATTTTCCCTTTATCTATGCTATAAGACGTTGCTTCGTACCAAATTTCAAGATTCTGAGTTCACGGGAAGCACCCTGTAGGTTTTGATTCCCTTGCAAGTGTCGAAAATTTGCGGCATAAACGGCTGTATCTTTTGATTGCGTTGGCTTAGAAGTTTGATTTTTTCACAGCTTCAAGGGACAGTAGACCTGAGTAATTGATATAAATTTCAGCTTCATACCTCCACGCGTTCCTGAGAAAAAGGGTCTTGACAGACGGACGGACGGACAGACAGACAACAAAGTGATCCTATAAGGGTTCCGTTTTTTCCTTTTGAGGTACGGAACCCTAAAAAGTTATGAAAAATCGAAATTTTTTCGTCCTATACAAAATCCGTTTGGCTGAGCGCTGATTTGTATGGGAGGACGAAAAATTTTTATCAATTTTTATAACTTTTTTTATAAAAGTAGTTCAGTATCATGAACTGAACTTGCTCCAAAAATTATGCATGTGGATAAAAAGTCACCCTGTATATCATGCAAGAGTAAAAGAGAAGTGGTGACAACAGATTCGAATACAATTCGCTAGTTTCCAACAAGTCAAATGAGACACTTTTTTCTAAATGTCAAAACAAACATTTTCTATGAGATTTGTATGAAATTTCGGACTGTGACGTCATAGATTTTTGGAGTCAAATAGCGCTCTTAATATCCGTTTTTGTGCAATTATAAATCTAAAACCTCGTTCAAAATGCATGTGATCAATGACAAGTGACATTATTATTGACGTTTTATTTTCTTAACAGTACCAAATAATTTATTTTTGACCCAGGAAACTATCCAATTCTGACCAGCGTGGTGCTTATGGGCCTCCGTTTATTCGAAGAGGCTTTTAATGCAGCAATTGATGACAACTTGCCACGTTATTTGTACACTGCTTACAAAGAGTATTTGGATAGTTGCCAGAGTAATAAAAATCTGTCCTGAGACTTTAAAAGAAGTTACCTTGGGCCCCTGTACCATGGCCTGCCTGTAAATCGGCCGTTTTCAAACTAGCGACTCTACTAGAGTATGCGTAAACCTGAAGTACATACCAACACTACTTAAAGCACACTAATGATTAGTGAGAAAATAAGTAAGGTCTGACACTTTAGGGTTGGATCTCATCTATCAGCACGGAACAGCACTTTCCTATGCTGCTATCCTTTACTGTCCCTCAGAAGCGTCGCGAGAGAGCGACGGAACGCTTCAGCACCGGCCGTGCTGCAGAATTCCGTCGCTCATTCTCACTCTAGCAAATTACTGCTGTTGCTGTAATTTGCTAGAGCGAGAGTGCTTGCTGTTCTGAGCGACAGAAAAGGATAGCAGCATAGGAAAGTGCTGTTCCGTGCTGATAGATGAGATCCAACCCTTAACGGCTCTTAGTCCACAAAAAATGGCGCAATCGTAAAAATAAAACAAAAAATATTGCAGCAGTGGATTGGAACGGGCTGAAAATTATGATGTAGTACAACTAGTTCGTACCTGGAGAAGTCCTTCCACATACATATTTTCAAGCATGTATGCCATGTCAATAGCAGGAAATTCTTCTTTTGTGACGAGCAAGAGTCTTAAGAACCTCTTGTGCATTGCTTGATATGTTTGATCATGATTAATGTAGAAGACGCTGTGTCCTTCGTTGCTCTTCACAGGGGACATGGACATTGTGATGCCTATAAGGTAATAAACAAATAATGTTAACACATATGACTGCCGACATGTAGCGTGTGGCTACATTTCCCACCTAGAATAGGACCACTTCAATTTCTATTGTGGATGTCGTAATAGGCTAGGGAACCAAGAACAAAAATTTCCTGCAGCATTTAGGGAGGTTGACGTCAAGTCGCGACTTATCACAGAAATGCAGTCCCAAGGAGGATTGACATAATACCACATACAAATAATTTCAATAGTTTTGGCTTTTTTATGGTTCCGTACACAAAGGATGCCAAAGGGATACTATTACTGTGACTCCGCTGTCTGTCCATCTGAAACAGGGCTTTATCTCTAAAAATAAAATAAAGGTAAAAATTTAAGAGGGTCGTCATACAAGAAACGTGTTCTTTTCAGCGTTTTCAAGACGATCTTAATAATAGCATTATATTACAATTAAGATACTTGACATTTTTACCGATTATGTATTACTATGCCAGCTATTGTATTTTTTCAGCGTTTTAAAACATTGTAAGGAGGTATGGAACGGAACCCTTAATGTACTCGTATGAGTCCGACTCGCACTTGACCGGTTTTCTTCTCCTGTTGGCATGGTCTTCACTCTTCAGCATTTAGTTGTATTCCGATTCCGGATTGGCGACCAAGTGGCCTAAATTATCTCAAGCTCCTCTGTGCTTCAGAGCGCAAGTTAAGCCCGGCTGTCATTACTAGATGGAATTCGTTAAACTATGTCAGATACTAGGCAACTTGGAAAGACCAACTCCAGTTTTGGTCACTTTCACACACAAACACAAACTGTGAAATAACGAAAAAATGGCTTACCAACTTTCCTAAATGAGTCATCGGACTGGACAACTAATCCTCGATTGATATAATTGGCACCACGTTTACGCCTGCAATGGAATTAATGACACTAGAGTAATATTTAAAAAGGCTTAAAACTTTAGAACTAAACAGGGTCGCCAATGACCCGCCTACGGCGAAAGTGCTAAAATTGAAATGTTGCTGTTGGAAAACAAGGTCTTCTTTGCTGGTCTGCGAGAAAAGACATAGAATGTTCCAGCGGCTTCTCTTCTCGCGCAGGTCGTAAAAGCCGATCGAGGGAATGGGTGAGATGCTGAATCATATCAATAGGCGATGCGGTTAGCAACCCCTCACTATAATAAATAAAATAAAATAAATATACAACGTGGAAGGGACATACCCGTAATAAATCGAACCACGGTCTATACTTTATCATTATAGTATAATGAAATTCAAATAATAGCCAAAAAACAAAAATAAATTACGGCATTTCCATACAAAAGTGGGCGATTTGTATGGGAAAGCCGTTTTTTTTTTGTTTTTTGACTGTTATTTTAATTTAATTATACTTTAGTGATCTCGTATAGCCCGTGGTTCAATTTATTACGGGTATGTCCCTTCCACTTTGTTTATGGACAAACCACACTGATTAAGCTAGCCCCAAAGTTTTTTAAACTTGTGTTATGGGATACTAACTCAACAATACTATATTTTTATGATAAATACATATATATATATATATATATATATAGATTACAGCAGATTGTTCCGCAAAGGATGACAATATAAGAGTAGTGGATGTCACTCGTACAACCAAAGCAGGCGTGCTGAGACGCCCAGTTAGGAAACTGGTGTGGTTGCCTGTGCTCTAGTTCGGGGGGAAAGAGTGTTGCGAACTCCTTTTTATTACTCTTTTTATTGTATTTAAAATTATTTTTTGATATTCTTTTTTGTTTTAGTGTCATGGCTGTTTTTTGGAAAGTAAAGGTCATAAGCGTATTAAAAGTTTTATTATTTTCTCTATAACGAACCCAACGCAATAAAATCGATTGGTAAATATATAGATAAACACCCAGGCGATCCTTTATTTTGACATGAAAAACAGCCAAACACACGATGTTATATTACCTTGTCTTGATTTCGTCTTCATCAGGGCCTAGCAATCGCCTCAGCTCGTTAGCTGGGTTCAGGTTTTTGCCCTCGATCTTGAACAACTTCTCTATGAACTCACTTTGTGAACATGCAGCTTTAGCCACGGGTGCGGGGGGAGGGGTGCCTAACAGGGCATTGACCTCTTGCAAGCTTCTGTCTATTTCGTCCAACTACAACACAAATTTTTTTTTTTCATAATTATTTATCGACAAACATTCGCCATAACAAATTAGCGGTACTCTCAATTCAAACCTCAAATGTGTCACCCACTGGCTTCGTTTTTGGTTTTTTCTTTTTCCCTTTATTCTTTTTCTTTGGTTTTTGCACCTGTTCTACTTCCTCTTCGGACTCTTTGTTGTTTGCGTCTTCTGGTTTAGGTTCTGCTTCTGAATCACTTTCCGACTTGAAAAGCTGAGGACAATAACAAAAACTTTTCTAAATAGTATACTTAACCAAATAAAATGACGGTTGCTTTTTTTCCTTTCTGCGACCCATTCTTCTGATTCTAACTTCCTATGATTGTCTATCTGTTACGTATCAATGAAGAACTGGACCAATTCCAATAAGGATGACTTATATTTCATAATAAGCTTTTATATTATAAAGTGACATATCACCAACAATATCTACTTTCTTTAATCTACACCATTTGTTCAAGCTATTGCCAGAAGAAAATAGCCCGGTTTTACGTCAGTAAAATAACACATTTTTGTCAATTTCTGTCTAACAAAATCCAGTACCTATCTATGTATATGCATCTAACAGTATGTAAATCACAAAATAACAAATATGTGTATGGTATTGAGTATATATATTATATACATATATTATATTATGGTAAACCGTAATTATTACGGTTTACCATAATATAATTTACCATAATAAAAATTGTACGAAGATTGGGCCTTGAACTATTATAGTTCAAGGCCCAATCTTCGTACAATTTTGAATCATCTCCTTTATTGAAATCTTTAGTACCTTACTAAATATACAGGTAGATTTTAAAACACTCAGCTATATTGAAACCATGGAATCACTAATAGAACAAAAAATAGCAAGAAAAAGAATACTTTTTTTAACTATTTTTCGTTAGGAAAAATCCCCACATTTGCAATACGTGGCTAACGTATTATTAAGTGTGAATGATCTCGCTGTCGCTCGATTACTCTGTATGACCGCCCCGTACCCTTCCCGCCGGCGGCGCGCGGGGCTAGCGATCATATGGCTTACGTAGTAACTATTTATTAATCTGTGATATGGCGGTATCTGTGATATGGCGGTCGATATCACTGCGATTGGGAATTTGCCGTACAACTTTGAGGGTATTTATCTTTGTTTTTTATTATGAAACATGAGAACATGTATATTTTCTTTAGCGCATAGAGTACTTTCCTTGAATATAGCTCAGAGGGTCAAAATCATCTTGTATAAGAGCGTACACACGCATCGCAGCGGCACGACGAGCCGTGTGTAAGCAGCGGTACACATCAATTTAATTAGGTAGGTACATACAAAATATAAAAATTCGGTTGGCTGAAAGATAAATAAATAAATATATAGGGACAAATCACACTGATTGGGCTAGCCCCAAAGTAAGTTCGAGACTTGTGTTATGGGATACTAACTCAACGATACTATATTTTATAACAAATACATATATAGATAAACATCCAAGACCCAGGCCAATCTGAAAAAGATCATTTTCCATCTTGACCTGACCGGGGATCGAACCCGGGACCTCCAGTGTGGCGGACTGGCGTGTTAACCACTACACCACGGAGTTCGTCACGGCCGTCAAAGAGACGGCATACTACAAAGCAATAAGTTCGCCTTCGAATGTATATTTTACTTTTTATTTATTTGGATGGACCAGCGCGGGGGGTAAATGGTCCAAACCTCCTCATGGCTATTCGTAATTAGTAATTGGACCTTTTTTATCTTAACTCATGCACCTAGCGGTCGCATGCGACCGCAATACGCCACTAGAACCATTGCATATTCCTTATTCATACAAATTAGAGTCTAATTTTGAAAGCCTGCAGGCGCCAGTTGGTTGGTGAGGAAGAGTACGAAAACATACTATTCAAGAAGCAATAACTGATTTGGACACAAATAGACCTTATCATGTCTTAGCACATACACTTTTCATCCAGAAGATGTTCCTGATCCCAAAATCTTATATGGATGCAGTCTTGCTTACATGCTTATTTGTGAATGTACGCTTGCTTATTATCCTATGCAGGTCGTTAAAGCCGATGGAGGGAATAAGCGAAAATCCAAAGGGGGATTTTTCCACCTTCTCGGCCATTATCACACTAATAGTAACCTTATGCTCCCTGTACCCCGCTAGGGAGGGCGACGTATCAGTATCTGCTTATGAAAAACATAGTAATATCACAGAATACAGTAAGAGTAAACAGAAGGGACTCTTCTAAGGTGCGCGCAATATACGTCCCCGTTCCCCGCACCCGCACCTCTCCCCCGGTTCTTGACGGCCAACGTGAGAAATCGAGGCGAAAACGGGGGAGAGGTGCGGGGACGGGGAACGGGGACGCTTGGGTGACGCATATTGCGCGTACCTTAGGAGTTTCCGGCCTGTGGTAATATTTTAAATTGACATTTGCTATGCTTGTATTACAGCTTTGCACCTACACATAAATAAATAGGTTTCAAAAATTCAAATTATGCAAAAATCATAAGGTAATTTGATTTATTAATAAAGCATAAAACAGCTGCATTTTTATTCACTTTAAATAAAATTTTATTTCACAAAAATTTTCTCCCTCCCTTGGATTTCCTGAAACAGCATGAGGTTTTTCAAAAAGGCCCACTTGTATTTTTGTCTGATATATCTCTCTCTCTCTCTCTCTCTCTCTCATTGCAGCGCTTTTCCATTTGCATCCTTAACTGTGTCACCTCGGAGCCTAGGGTCGGCATTCAGGCTTTTTCTTCTCCACTTCGATCGGTCTTCTATTTTCACTGCTGATTAACCATCGCACAGCAAAGTGTCTTAGCTTTATATTATATAACTTTCGTCAAAGCTAATCTAAATATACAAATTTTAAAATACAAAAATATTTTAAAGTAATAAAAATTAATAGGTATGTATATTTTGTGCTTATAGGATATCAACAGTGATCGGAATAGGTAGATTGATTTGGGGTCAATAAACTGACACGTATATATTAATATGGACATGCCCCCGGGAATCCGGGATTTTCTAATTATTAAGATTTTTTTTTCGGAATTAAAAATGGTTACGTGTAGGATGAAGAATATATCATTACTAGCTTTTCGCTCCATCTTCACACGGGTACAAATGGTTGTTTTAAGTACTTGTGCGCGTAACCCAAGTCGCGCGCTACGATAACTCCGTCTGTCCGGCTTCATTATTTTCGTGGTACTAATCTTATGATATCTTTTGAACATATAGTTCAAAAGACCAATTAGTACTATAATTTAAGCATACAGAAAATGGCAAATTTCATCCCTCCTTTTAATACCCGTGATAATGGAATAATATTTTTATATAGATTTACGTTTAGTTGCTTATATCGTCGACTAAACATTGCTTCGCGAGAAAAAACTATGCTTTGGTAAATGTTAGAGGAAAAAACTTAGGAAAATAGACAGGAAAAAATGCAAGTAATGGATATTATATATTGCGCTGACACTAAATAAATTGGTAAAAGGATAGATACACTATAAACAAAAGGAGTATTTGTTACTTTTCTTATCTTAAACTTTGTCAATAAATTACTTTTTATTACTCTGTACGTACAACGCTACGCAACGACCAATCACAACAGAGTATCCTGGATGACTCAGTAACCACGTATTTATAAGAACAATGCGCGCGCGCTCACGTCACAGGCAGCTCACTCAATTTCTTCGGTTCATAGAGTGCACTTGTTACTTTTTGTGTTGTGAAAACGAGATTTGACCCTGGCTTGTATAGTTACAAGCCAGGGTCAAATCTCCTTTTCACAACACAGAAGTCACTAGACTTCTGGATCTTCTTCAAACGACGACTTTGGCTTGAAACAACGGTCTTGGATTTGCTTATTTTTAATTGGATCTATTTGAAGTTATTTTTCAAAGGTATGTAAGTTTTAATACATATTTTTACTCCTTTTTCGAGTACCTCGGTTCAGTTACCGTTTATGCTAATATTGTTTGGTATCTTGTATGCCAACCCCCTTTAATTATTTATAAAATTTTTAGTATTTGTTGTAATAGCAGCTACAGTAATACATAATCGGTGAAAATTTCAAGTGCCTAAGTATTACGGTTCAAAAGATAGAGTCTTGTGACAGACAGACAGCGTCGAGTCGCGTCTAGTCCCCTTTGCACCCCCTGGGTTCGGAACCTTAAAAAGACCATTAAAATTATTGTATTATGTTTTAGGTGAGGTATCTACGAGGTTCCAGCTCTTTAACAGAGCCCAAACATATAACATTTAGATAGCAAACATATAACAAAAAATCTACTACACTAGTCATACGGTAACTTACGATTGGACAAAAAAGTCACATTCACTTTATTACTAAAAAAAATTTTATGTATGTAAATCAATTAAATATGTCTAACTAGCTTTCTATACATTTAAAATATACTGGTTTAAAAAAAAACATGCATTAAATATATTTAATTCAATCCCATAAGTACTGAAACGAATCCCTGGAAAAAGGCTTATCCATATTATCTATGACATGATGCAAGTACATAAAATCAATCTATCTATTCCGATCACTGGATATCAACCAGCCATAGGACAGGCCAAGGCTGCTTGTGGAAAGCCGGAAAACCTTGCAGACTGCGACACCTTTAAATTATTCTGTAATAAAAGACCTACTTGATACACAGTATCAGTACAACACAATACAATTAGAAATATTTATACAAAAGTACATTACTAAATTAACACTGTCACCATCCCTATCCTCTCCAATGGGTGCCGTCAGAGGAGGTACTTATAGGTAATAAAGAACAGGCAGAAGCATCCTGTATGTGCAACATGTTCATGCCACTTAATACCATCTACTGTGAACATAAACCCTTTATGGACGAATCTTCCAATTTTCTCTCCTTGCTTCTTCTATCCTCTTGGCTTCTTGAATGGACCTACTATATTTAATGCAGACACATTGTTGTTACCACTTTGTAAGAAAATGAACACAATTACCTATTTAAAAAAAAAATCTCCAAGTGGACACCCAAATCATAAAAGCTCATGTACTCCAATTGTAGCGGTCTTTTGGTCACAAGTTCGCGTTCTTGCTTCATTCAGGTTTCAAAAATTCTTTGCAGCATTTAAACAAAATAAACACTTAGTGTTGTTAACAAACATTATTGAGATGAATCGATAACAACCACCATCTTCATAAGCACTTTTTTAAACTTTTTGTTTTATTTAAATTAATTGCGTAGTATCAAAAGCTCAGTAAGCAGACTTGTTGCCGCTAACATTTCAACGTCCTCCATTGTCGCTAGCTCAAAGACAACTGAACTCATCATTACAGTGTAAACAGGAAGCTCATTTATCATCGATCACGTAAGGTGTAGGGCCGAGACACGAGACAAAGCACAAGGTGAGGTACATACGAGGCGAGTGTAGATGTAGTATAAGAAAGCTTCACACTGTGTAATACTCAGGTGCTCATTTTATCCAAATTGCTTGCTTTTTAATGATTGATTAGAATTTTATTGTAATAAGACAGCCGAAGATATAAATGTAAGATAGTAGACTCATTGTCTAAATATATGCAAACAATGAGGGTACCTATAACAGAGAATTAAAAAATTTGGGGTGAGTACTTACGCGGTCGAATTTGTTCTCAGCTGGATTGGTGGAGGTACTGGCATACAAAGGCTCGTAATCAGAATCTTCATCAGGAGGTGGCAGAACGTTGCCGCCCAAATACTTCCGAATGTGGCGAGTAGACATTTTCTTAAACAAAAATCAAACTACATAAACCTGCTGAAAATCACGCAAAATGTACAACACGCAATTAAAACACACGCAATTGCAAGTACTTACTGCTCTGAAAATCAATATATCAAATTGTAATTGCGCTTACGGATGAACAATATTGATTGCTAGGATAGGGCCTAGACATGAGTCTTATGCGAGTTTACCTACACAACAATATGATAGCCTCGCACGACATAAAAGCAAATTTTAAACAGAATCCCTGAATTTATGGCGGAAGAAAAAACAAATTAGATAAAATAAATGGTAGTCAAACTACTCACCAAATTATTTTGCTTCCACGAGTTCCACGTAACAATTCTTAGATACAATTTACCATTTGTTGCAGATTGCAGGTACTCTGCAGGCAGTGAGTTTGATTGATTGATTTGATTTGATAACGCAGACTCCACAACTCCACAGACTACGGAGCAGATACTATACTAGTATCAGACGACCGACTGCCATACATATTTTTTTGCGGATTGTGTCTATGGGCGGGGCCTTGATTGAATTTGACATTTGACTTTTTTTCTGTCCCGTGACATTTGACGCAAAGAAATTGTCTATTTTTTTTTTTTTTTAAATAGCAGGCACCTTTTAAGGTTAATTAAAACCTCATATTTATTACAAAGAAAACAACGAAATAAAAAGGGAAATATTTTTATTTATTTATAATATTACGTCGTACGTGAAATATAAAAGGTAGGTACATCGATATAATACTTATTCATTTTTATATAAAATTTAAAGTAGTCCTTTCTGGCAGGGAGGAGCAAATTTGATTTGTGTGATTTTTCTTACCTGAAAAACAAAGAAAATATCTTTATTTACTTGTTTATGTAGAGGCACAGGTAGAGGTACAAGACATTTTTAAATGTTACGGTCTTAGTCTTACGGTCAATTTGTCCTCTTAGTTTTAGCTATAGGTAAGACATTTTACTTTAAATATGTACTTACATACCTAAGTACTACTTACTTTAATTCTGTACCTATCAAATAATATAAACTTACGTTGGATGTTGCTGCCTCACCCGTTTAAGTCGTAAAAGCCGAGTTTGAGCAAGAGGTAAACAAACAAAGATATCCCTAAATAGTTTGTGACTAAGTAAACTTATATCTGCATTTTTGGAATGAAGTGAGTTCTGACTCGGCTTTTACGACTGGCGTGGGTTCTTTTTTTCAAAAAAATGGAATGGAAGATAACAATAGTATGACAATTACGATAATAACTTAGGTATTATATGTACTTACAATTAGACTTCACTTCGGATTTTCTTAGGGTAGGTACCTTTTATATGGAAGATAGGTTAGGTATTGAATGTTTAAACTTTTACAATGGGGTGAATCGATTTGTTATTTCCATGGTTGACTGCTTGAATTTATTTGCGCTAAAACAATAAAATACAAGTTATAAAATATATGTAGGTACCTACTACCTACACTAGAATAAACCATTTTAGTACCTACTTAAATATATAGAGGTACCTAATCGGTATCTACTTACCAAATACCTACCTACTTCTTAAAATGTTCCTCATTCCATGACGAGCGAAAACTCCAATCTACATAATATCAGCACAAAATAAGATAAACTGTCGCTTGTTTATCTTAGAAAACAAAATTATAATTACTTGTTTTAATTTTTTCAATAGTTGACATCATTTTCACAAAATGGCGCCGAGATGAAAAAATAGAATTCAAATTATTTCGAAACCAAACAAAGAGTTCGGGGATATTGTTGTGCAGTACTGCCACCCCTTTTTAGGTAAGTAAGTGCAGGGCGACCGCGGGGGTGAGGTGCGGTGCGCGAGTTGGCAGGTCATTCAAGGCCTCGCCACTAAGAATTAATTTCTTTTTTTTTGCTATATCTTAATTTTTTAAAAAGCAAGTGAATCGGCCGTGCACAACTCGCAACAATGTTCGTTCATTCATTCTCGTCCGTCACTTACAGTTACAGAACTGACACTGACTTATGTCATAGGAGCATGACAGTCTGATGCAGTGTTGCCAGGTCAAGTTTTGACTTTACCCGAGGCTTTATCTAATTTTACCCTAGATCCTGTATTATTTTGAAAAAATACCCTAATTAAAATTTCCTTCTAGTTTTAGTATTTTTAATCGACTTCAAAAAAAGGAGGACATTATCAACGTTGTCGGAATCTTTTATGTATGTTCCCCGATTACTCAAGGATGCCTGGACCGATTTGGAAAATTCTTTTTTTGTTTGAAAGGGTATACTTTCCAGGTGGTACAATAGAAATTTTTATTAAAATCGGTGGTGTTGGTAGTTTTTTAAACGAAAATAACTAGAAAAAAATGTCGTCTAAGTATAGGTACCATTATTTGAATATTTAGCTTTTCTGGTACTAAAGTCGGATTTTTGTTTTGAAAAAATATCAATAATTATGACATACTTATTAATATTGTACGGTGTACCCAAAGGGTGCCAACGGGACCCTATTACTGAGACTCTGCTGTCTGTATTTCTGTCTGTCACAGGGCTCTATCTTCTAAACCGTAATAGCGAGTGAGACACTCGAAACTTTTATCACAAATACAACAAATAAGATAAAGTTAAAAATAAAAGGGTTGGTCCGTCATACAAGAAACGTGGTTCTGGTTCTTCAGCGTTTTAAAGAGAAAAGAAAGGGATCACACATACAATCTGCAAGTAAGACCATCGGTGCGTACGAATCCTGATCGCGTTTATAGAATTTCTGATATGAAAATTTAAAAAAACTCCAAAGCTGATACCCTAAAAATACCCTAAGTAAATTAATTACTCTAAGAAATACCCTAGAAAAATTCATACCCTAATAATTACCCGGCTGGATAAATTTTACTCTAAATCTAAGGTAAAATACCCTAAGTTGGCATCACTGGTCTGATGACAGTATTCTTTTTTGTCTGTTATGGTTATGACCTCCCATATCTCTGGTTATGACTCAGAACAATAAATAAGAGCTAAAAACAAAGAATTTATAATATATCTGGAATAACTACGACTAATAATCTCACAAAAACGACATGGAAAATTAAACTTAATACTACGCACATAAAACTCATATTTTCATAATGCATATATTTTAATACCTAACGTTGCTAAAAAATTTACCTAAAGTTCTAGGCGTCCCTTTCCCGCAAACTGTCAGTGCAATAAAGTAAAAGGGGAAAGAACTTTAGGTATAATTTTTGGGAACGGCTTTGCCATTTCGTGCGCATTCTTGATTTGTAAACAATTTCTTTAGCTAAGAACAATAATTATATCATGCATTATATCCCCTTAACTCAGGTTTTTTTTTTAATTTATGGCTTGACGCTACTGCGTATTTAGCCAGGAACAAGTTAATAAAACATGGGAAATTCTTTTTTCCTAACAAGTTACAATCAAAGGTTGGTGTAGGCCTTTGATTGCTTTAAGGGAGCTTCTGGCGACAAATCTATACGAGTCTACTGGTTTTCATAGCCGATTGAGTGGCGGACGACGCCCGAAGACGCCCACACAGTCCGCGAAACAAATATCACTACAGCCGTACTATGACTGTCCACTTTAACTATTTCACATATTATTCATGAGCATGAGCATTTATAACACCAAAAAACACCAATTTCATATTATAAGGTCCACTAAAATTAATTTGCAAAATAATTTAAAGAAAACCCCAACCAAACACCTTGACTTCCCGCCAAAAACTCCTTAACTCAGGTTATGTTATGAATGAGGATGATGGTATTATTTTATTATATAATTTTACGGCTCTGGATACAAGTCCTTTAGATCCTATCTTTAATTTTGTTCTTTATTCCTAATCTATAACTTAATCCTAACAAGTTACAATCAAAGGGTGGTGTTTGGGTGGTGTAGGCCTTTGACTTTTTCTTCAAGGGAGCTTCTGTCGGTTTTCATAGACAACTGAGTGGCGGACCGAATATCACTACAGCCGTACTATGACTATCCACTTTAACTAGGTATTTCACACATTGTTTGTTTGTAATAACTTTATTGTACCAAAATTTAAGTATAAAACACAACATAATACGAAAGAGCAAATATACAAAGGCGGACTTATCCCATGTAGGGATTTCTTCCAGTCAACCTGCGATAGATTGAGAGGATATTTACTCTATTATATATAAGGTAGAAGCCGGTACGTATAAATTACTTATCTACACACATAAATATATACGAACATACTTACATAAATACCTATAGCAATACACATAAACAATATACATAAAGTATATATCTTACATACATAGGTATATATTTAATAATTATTAAAGATAAGTACTTAATTCAGTCCAAGCATGACGTAACCAGAGAAGACTTCGATAATCTAGTTTTAAATGAATCCAGTGAAGGTGCCATCCTTACATTGTTCATGAGCATGAGCATTTATAACACCAAACAACACCAATTTCATATCTCTCATATTCATTTATAAAGACCACTAAAATCAATTTGCAAAATAATTTAAAGCAAACCCTAACCGAACCCCTTGACTTCCCGCCAAAAACTCCTGAGATGATGGTACGTCCATGCCGTTTTTTTTTACTGAAAATAAGTTTAAAAATTTTTCAGGAAAATTTAAAACTCCCGAGTCTCCCGACTTTCAAGCCTCGGCAGAATCAATTTTCATCAAACATTACTGAGAACCACCGCAAGGAAACTAGCGAGTCTTGCGATCACGTAAAAATATTGGCGGCAAACTTATTACGACATTTTTCTAATATAAAAAGCTCTAAGCACACACACACACGAAACGCAAACGCGAGCGCTCCACCACACGCACCCGCGTATATTTGTGACCGGGCAGTGAGGTGGAGGCCGAGGCGGAGATCACGGAGAGGCGTGTTTCCGAATGCTTCTCACTCAACACAGCACTTGTACAACGAACGGGTTGTGCCGCAATTCGTCACTTTCGCAAATGGTCATCGCTCGATAGTTGGACACTTTCGCAACTCGTCACTTTCGCACTCTGTCATTTTCGCAACTCATTACTTTCGCAACTGGTCATCAACAACTTTTCTATCACATTTTCAACGGCCAAAAGGCTCAAAACGTCTATTTTTGCGTGTGTATGTGTCAAACCTTACAAACAGATGAATCTATTTTTACCTGACTGCTAAGGAAGAAATTATCTCGTGTCATCGAAACGGCTGTATGCATTTCTGTAGTCAAGATATTGTAAGATTCGTCTTAGTGACTCAAGTATCCTTAGATAAGTTCTAAAAAAAATTAAATGGTGTATAGACGTCACAATATAAATAAATAAATATATATAGGGACAAATCACAGTGATTGAGCTAGCCCAAAGTAAGTTTAAACTTGTGTTATGGGATACTAACTCAACGATACTATATTTTATAATAAATACATATATAGATAAATACCCAAGACCCAGGACAATTTGAAAAAGGATCATGAATCACTAAAACTTATATTCTTTTATTTGAAACTTATCGAGAGTCATAGAGTTGATGATTTAAAAAAAATCGTCTGTCAAGTCATTATATCATACTTCTCACTACTCTTATTATATGTAGAATTTATAGTTAAATAAAGCCTGTAATTTCAGGCAACAATCTCTTATTCACATCAATTTATTGAACTATAAAAATTAAATGGAAAAGTATCTAAAGCCTAAACGGTTCGAAGCTGACCCTTTGGGTAATCAAAACACAGCGCTGTAGACTCACTGGAAAGACAACAGAAGAATTATTATTCGTAGGTTTTTTAAGTCTTTAGCCATCGGAAATGTGATAGAAAAGTTTTTGATGACCAGTTGCGAAAATGTCGTGTTGCGAAAATGACGAGTTGCGAAAATGACCCTTTGCGAAAATGTCATTCTGCGAAAGTGACCAATTTTCGAGCGATGACCATATGCGAAAGTGACGAATTGCGTCACAAGTGTACAATGTTGGGCTAAGCTTTCGGGCAGACAAATTGTGCGGCGTGTTTCCGAATGCTTCTTCGAGTCACCACTTGACGTTACTAGTTAGTTTACTAGTTATGTTGGGCTAAAGAAGTTTTCGAACAGACAAATTGGGCCGCAGTGGAAGAGGAGTGTCCTTGCCGCTCTCCCTATATCCGTCAGGTGGACTGAGGCAGGGCCTGCTTTTGCAGACCTTAATTATGAGGGTTGGTTGGACGGTGGAAACGGGATTCCATCGTCCAACGGACAGCCCTCCGGAGTGGAAGGCAGGCGCGTATCGTGTCAGCGTGCCTGTCCTTGGGCCGAGAGACCAAGGCGACGGTTGCTCCGGGGGTGCTGTGAGGCCGTTGGCGAGCCGGGGCCACTGAGGTAGCGGCCGTAAGAGTAAAAAAAGGGTGACGATGCAATATGCCTCCTCGCCAGGAAGCTAAGTGGAACCCATTGCCCGGGTTCAGGCTAAGGCCTCCCCGGGCCCGGTGGAGGCCATCCCAGGTGGGAATGGCCTGTGATTGAGCAGAGGATGCCATGAGGCCATGGGCGAGCCGGGGCCGCTGAGGTAGCGGCCGAGAGGCTGAGAGGTGACACCGCGGAGTTTTTAGTGGTAGCATCTCATAACCTTAGGTACCGGTGTCCCGTTACCGGTAAGGTATCCGAAGGGATTTACTCCGAGTCAAAAAAAAGGGTGACGATGGAATATTATGGTACCAATGATCTGATCTCAAGATGAAGCCGGAAGGTAGCCACGCATCTTTAACATAAAAAATCACAACCCCACCGAGTTTGGGCTCAATTGATAAGACTTGAGGAGCACTTTAAACACCTTTAATTATTTCATTGTTTCAGATAGCTTGTTTTTAAAAATATTTAAAGAAATAAAACACAGCGAAATATCGTCTAGCACGGATCCGGGAATTTGTTCGCTCTCGACGAATGTTTTATTTATATTTTTTTTTGTATTATATTTATAACTTTTTTTGTAGTGAAATCGACAAGTAATTAGATTCAAAATTTTTTGGTGTAATTTTCATAATAAAATGTGATTGTATAAAATAGTAATATGTCAAATAAAGGTAAATTTAGACAAATTTAGAGGTATGTTTGTGATTCTTTTCTATCGAGCCAAAAATGTTCAATCGTGTTTTGGCTATTGTGAGTATCTGTACAAAAGCCTTAAGATACCAATGGAATTTTTTTGAGAAATTAACTATAGTAGTTTATTTACAGTGATTTTTCAAAAACACTCAAAGTATTCTTGGCTCTAAACTGACGGGGCCTTAATTGTTATACTTACCTCTATGTATATGTAATGTACTCTTACTTTCTTCTGTGCCTCTAGTTGTAGTTTTTTACGTGTTTCTATTTGCTGCTAGTCCACTGCTGGTGGGTGCCACCCCATTTCTCTTTCTTTTCCCATGTAGATTACCCCGATTTCCAGAGCAAGATGAAAGTTTTTTTATGTAAGTATAAATACGGCGATGTGGACAATCGCTTTTACTTATACGTGCTATTTGCTGTCACCTGACCATTTTGGTACAATTTATAGTTGTCTGCTCGAAGTGCTCGAACAATTTTCCATTGCATTGAATGAACAGAGATCTGACATAGGTATCTGCCTACCTACTTAATGCATGTTACCTTGATGAGTGAAGGTGATGGTTTTCTCATTAGGCTTCTCTTCCACTTTGCCTCTATTCATGTCCTATCTATTCTTTGATCAGGTCTTTTTAGTTTCCATTGCAGGAGCACGACCCTCTCTGTATCTACTGCCAGAGTCATATATACCTATTCTTTAATGTCTTAAAATACTTACTCCGTGCGCTTATAGTTACCCAACTCGTGTAGGTACGTGAATCAAGTACAAGTTGTGGTACTGTACTCGTCATCCTTAGGTATCAAGTTCCACCAGTAGGTAGGTACAGATTTACAAATAAAAAATTTATCATTTTAGTCTTTTATTTGTTTACCGAACTACAAATATATTTGTACACGGGTAACACTTGAAACATTTTGGCGATTTCTTGCCCTAACACTCATAATACATCTGAATTTATTTATATAATTAACCTATCCCCTAAATACTAAGAACATAATCTTACCTAAGTACTAAGATTTTTTTAAGTTACTCAGGTATTCCATACCTATAATAACACAAAATAAATACCTACTAATGTAAACAACAATTCAAGTGATCACAAATTGAATACAGATTTTTAAATAAATGCTATAAGTTCAGTAAAACAATGTATAATTAATATAAAAGTAGTTGCACTATAACAAGTAATGATTTATATATTTTTCTTTATTTGGTATAACTTAATAAATAAAAAAAATTACAGATTTCGTGCCTTACACGACTATCGAGCACATTGGAAATGAATTTACGGATTCGAAAAAATGTCGTTCTGACTTTTTGACTATTTTCAAAAAGGTTAGGCTACAGGGCAACCCCTTAACCCGATCGTCTTTGTTTTAGGCTCAAATTGTAGCTGACTCAATTTTCCAGAGAAAGATTTTCAAATTTATGATATCATTCTTTGTTTCCAAAATGTCGAGTGCCAAAATCTTCATATTAGCCATAATTTTTTTCTATAGTTACTTTCTCGAATAATTATTTTTGCACCTTACAGCACTTGTGATTACGCGTCTTTTAAGCCATTTTTGAATATCATATCTTCAAAACTCTCCGAGATATAAGGGGATCGCACTTTTTCGTGAAATCGGAGCCTACACTGGAGCGAACGAAAAGACATTTCCAATGTCACATTTTACTTTACTTTAACGTAGAATATTTGACGTTAAAAGAAGAATATATAAATGCAATTTTAAGAAATGATGATTTACTTAAGTATAATAAAAATATAGGTAACCTATTTGACATTTTATCACCACACATTAAAAAAAATATCACGATGTAATCTTCCAATAGTGCTCTCACTTTCGAGATCGGACCATTCAAAAAGATTACTACATAAATAGGTATTTTATGAGATCTAATTACATGTCGATGTATTAAAATAGGTAATTAAATATTAACTACTTTTCTTTTGTAACATTTATTATAATAATGGTCATGAAATGTTCATACTCACCTATAGGTAGGTACTCAATTTAATATTTAATTTAAGTACATAAATGGATTCTTTGGGTTATTTTCCAAGTTTCAAAAGTATCTACACAGTATGTCCAGTACGAAATTACAACTTCTTTAGCCTGCACAAACAGAAGACTGTGATCTACAGAGTAATATAGTTTCAGAATTTCTAATTGTTCGTCATCTTGCACATTATCCCTCAGAACATTAATCTCAGCACTATCCCGATGCCAAAGACAGTAATGCCATAGTGGAGGTGTGTCACTTTGTACAAAACTTTTCAAATATAACCTAATTTGATAAGAATTTCGATACAAATGTTTCGCTAGTGAACTTTCAGTTTTAGCGTAACAAATTAACTACAGACCAATAAATCAAAAAAATAAAAATAAACTATCAGAGCATCTTTGAAATGCTTATATTATTTTATTTTTTAATAGCTGCCAGACAATAACTGACGATAATGAACATATCGATACTCGTTCCTTTAATAGAACTATATCATTTAACAGGAAATACTTCAAACATGCAACAATAAATTTATGCCACTCAAATATACATAGGTGTATAAATTGATATACTTACTTACATAATATAATAAATAGTAATCAAACATATTAAATAGGTTTATTTGTTACGTAGCTTGTGCGGTAGATTCCGTGATCAGATCTGCACTGCACTGCACAGTTTATGTACCTACTTAATTAGATTTTCGTGAGTTATTCCAGTAGGCAGTAGGCACGGACCACTAAATTATGGCTAATGTTCAAGGCGAATCCGACCATATTATGTGTGATAAGCTTGTACCTATGCGCTATGGTAAAATATTATGGGGAAACCTAAATGTAGTAAAGGGCTTAATTTCTTTAATTTGTCGGTTTAACTTCTCATTCCAATTAATTCAAAGCGAGAGTATAGGTAAGATCTACCTACTTTATATTCAGATCTCAATAAATATTTATATTCAGTGCATAGGTACCTTATTATCTAGGTACATACGTACCTGCATCATCGTATGTTCATAAAAAATTAGATAATTATATTTAGCCATATTTACTTTTATCCAAGCTGAAATTATATACCTACTCATTTCCATAGGTACCTAGAAAGATACTTATAAATACGTAAGTACTATCTACACGAACGATAAAATAATATTCTTTACTGGAAATTACCTAACATTGAAAGCTAATTAAGTACCTATATATTCAAAAGATCCAAGAGGCGTCTTATAAAATCACCTAACTAGTGAGAAAATCTTATTTTCAATACCTTCATCTTATTTTACAAACTCGCCGACGTAGCGTGTATTGAATATCTACTACGCATTTGGCATTTTAAAAACTTTTATAATTATATACAATTTATTGATATACCTATATAGATACAAATAAAATGAATTCACATCCAGCTCGAGGTAATTTAACTACTTTACATGGTACAACTTTAGAAGTGAAATAATTTTAGTCATGATGACATGACAGAGAATTTTATAAATTGTATCTAGTGTGTCTAGGTTATTATATTGTATGCGTACAGTTTGGTTAAGACATCTCAAGAGGTATCTAATTTAAAAGACAAACGGAATTAGGCGGTGATACAAATTTTGTTTCACAAACATCCTATTAGGTATGAACTTAGTATGAAGTATTAGATATTCCAGTTCAAAAATAAAATCCCCACACGTGGCAACACTGGCTCAGTGGCGGCATTACCAGCAGGCTGAGTAGGCCGTAGCCTAGGGTGACAGATTTTTGTGGGCGGCTAGTTTGAGGCCGATTTGTCTTGTCATCCCGCCCCCGCGTCTCGCTCGCTTCAACTCACAGTTTACTCGAGTGAACGCAGGGGCAGCAAAACAGACCCGTCGCTAGCTGTTTTAACGCCCGCGTCCAATACTGATCAAGCCGCCCCATGTACCTACAGTACATCTCTACTTTGCTCCACCATTCATTCACGCGCCTATAGCGTATGAGAGGGCCTCACACGTGAAGCGGATAAGCTTTTTGTTTTTTGCGTCACTGGGGGCGGCGAAATATGAATAGCCTACTGGCGCCAAAAGTGTAAATCCGCCACTGCACTAGCTGTGGCAAACAAGAATAAAAATAAACAATAAAAGGCGGAAGTGGTGACTTAAGGATTTGGCAGTTTATATAGGTATACGTAGAGTTGGTATTCTCCGTTTTTTGGTATTGTCCTTCCAAATGTAAAAAACATTGTCAACATTTTGTGTACATACCCAAATACTCATTTTGAAACCATTAATTCTAAAAAATACATTTAGACTTCACGAAATCAATTTTTCGTGAAAGATAATATAGGTACCTACCAACTAAAATCGGTACCTAAACTTTACTTCAATTTTGTTAATACGTTAAATTTTAAAAATAATTCTGGCTACCACAAGCATTTCATGACACACTGGTACCGGCAAAGAAATTGTATACAAATACAAATCTAGAATGCTTACGAAATGGCAAAGCCGTTCCCAAAAATTATACCTAAAGTTATAGCTCTCTTCTACTTTATTGCACTTACAGTTTGCGGGAAAGGGACGGCTATAACTTTAGGTACATTTTTTGGAAACGTAAAGCTGGGTCCAGATATGTTCTTTTGTCCGTACCGTACCTCCGTATCGTATCAGCGTCACAATCCAATAACTCTGGACGCATATAAAAATAGCCAGTATCTTCGTACGTCGCTGCGATCACCACGTCGTCGCCTGCAGAAGTTTACGAGAATTTGGCGATTAGTTGCGCGTCCTTCATTGTTATGCATAATATTGTAACAAAAAAATTAAAAAAACCAAAAAAAAATGACGTTGGTGGTTGGTGGACGTTAGAATGTATAACAATAGAGAAAAATGTGGCGGAAGAGCCTTAATGAGAGATTTAAAATTTCAAAGCATAAGTGGAAAATACAAAAATTTCACTCGCATGTCACAAAGCGACTTTGAGTTTTTGATTAATTTTATTGGTCCAAAAATAAAAATGCATGCCGCGATCGCGTCCAGACTGGCGCACGCCGTACCGTATTGCCTTTGAACGGAACGAAAAAACCGACTCGCGATGGATCGGAGCGTACCTGTCTCCGTATCGAAACGCCGTACCACCGTACCGTACCGAACATGCGTCCAAACTAGTGTTCTTTGATCGCGACGCTGATACGATACGGAGGTACGGTACGGACAAAAGAACATATCTGGACCCAGCTTTAGTTACTTAAATATAAGCATTATGAAAATATGAGCTATAAATGTACGTGGCATTAAGTTTAATTTTCAATATCGTTTTTGTGGGATTATTATTCGTAGTTATTCTAGATAGTATTATAAATTCTTTAGGTACCGGTAAGTAGGGACTTTGTAACCAAATCAATGACACATAGGTACTATCGTTGACGACCTCCGTGGCGTAATGGTTAACACGCTAGACCGCTAATCCGGAGGTTCTGGGTTCGATTCCCAGCCAGGGCAAGTTGGAAAATGGCCTTTTTCAAATAGTCCTGGGTCTTGGGTGTTTATCTATATATGTATTTATCATAAAATATCGTTAAGTTAGTATCTCATAACACAAGTTTTAAAAAAAACTTACTTTGGGGCTAGCTACATCAGTGTGATTTGTCCGTATATATTTATTTATTTATCGTTATCAAAGTATGGTATTAAGTTAGCAACCTATAGTTCTAAATGTAAATGTTACTTTCTTTGGAATGAAATTGAACTTTGGTCTCCATTTGGTCTCAGTTGTGCGATTTCGTTTTGTTTTGCTTATTTTGGTTTCCATAGGTACATACATAAATGGCCTCCACAGGCACTTTGGATTAAATGCAATAACATACTTTGAATGTACATCTAGACAACCCACAATTATATCTTACTTATATAAATTATAAATAAAATAATTATAGAGATAGATATACAGGCTGACTTTTCATCCACCAGCCAAATTTATGAAGCAAGTTCAGTCTATGATACAGAACTACTTTCTACAAAAACAAAAATTCACCTTCCCATACAAAATCAGTGCTCAGCCAAACGGATTTTGTATGGGAGGACGAAAAAATTTTATCGATTTTTAATAACTTTTTTGTACTGAACTTGCTCCAAAAATTTGGCTAGTGTTTAAAAAGTCATCCTGTATAGAGTGTATAGATATATAAACTTCACAATTAAAATAAGTAAAGTGTGTTACATTACTCGTATAGGAATGAAAATCGTAGTGCCCCACAGTTGTCCGTAAAGCCTTTTGGTAAGCTTCGTTAATTTTATTTTCTTATTCCTTAACTAAGCAACAATAAAAGCTTGTAAAAACATAAACTTTCAATTAATGCATACGGGAATTAACGCGAAACGTACCTTTTGAGTCAAGCTGGGACCACGTTCGGTGAAACCCGAATGAAACGTCAGCAAAATAAATAAAAAAAAGGTACGTTTCGCGTTAATTCCCGTATGCATTAATTTAATAATAATGCAACGCGATAGTTTAAAAGTATTTATAAACTTTCAAATTTAGTAACTTTCTGTGAAAGTTAACAATTTGTATACCACTAACAATATGCCTAGCACTAAGAAATAAAAGCTAGGCCGGCCAAGGAAAATACTCTATTTTTAATAACAGGTAGTTATGTACTCGTAATACTGATATTTGATATTTTTGGCACTCTTATTTGGATTAATATTACATTTATTTGGCCTAATAATTATAGGTTCCAATTTCTTTGTTTGTTTTTTGAAATAAGCAAAATGCTTATTTGTTGTAGATAATATTTAATAAAACAACAGCTATTAAAATACAAAAAAGTACCTAACAGAATATGTGCCTACATGATCTTCAGTAAGTACCTAAATACTTTTTTAATGTACTTACTCGTACCTTACATATTTTCTTAGACTATTTTATTTTGCCCCAGTAATCGAAATCAGACATTGATTTAAAAGACTTATGTATAAAAAATAATAATAATAAGTCTTTTAAATCAATTAGATATTTTTTAATGAAATTGCCATCCTACATTACCTACGCTCTTTTTCATATTTTCATGAACATAACAATTTGGATCATGTAGGTATAAAAATAGAATTGTAATTTAGCTTTATATTTTCAAAAAAACACTTTTCTGTTACTATCTTATGTGTAACATTTACTTTCAACAACCTGGATTTTTATAATTATAGTAGGTATCTAGTTTATTTCCATCAAGAATCTATTTTACAACAGAGCCTTATTTGAACAGATCAGAACGGCGAGGATTTAAAGAGTCAAATGTACCAAATATTTATTATAGAGTGTCACTCGACACCTCTCAAGCTAAAATATTTTGCAGATAGTGCCAAAGAAATAAAGGTACATGTGTATATACACGAAAAACATAACCCTCCTTGTGGCGCAGTCGGGTAGAAATGGAGTGAAAACTGCTTTGTCACAAAAAGGAGGATAATTGGTTTTGGAGCTAAAGTCATAGGCTAAAGTAGTGCCCAAAGAGAATATAATACACTACGTTTGTAGCAGGTTTGTAGTGCCTAGAGATGACTTGTATTTGACAAGTGTTCATCAGGGGAAGAAAATGGAAGATTGATGCATTTCCATACAAAAATGAATAAACGTATGAAACAGAAGGATATATCAGACTCGCTATTCAAGACAGGCGGTCAATGAGTTTGAAGTAAGTAGATAAACATAAATATATGCACCAAAAAGTTAACTCTGGGATGCATCTAATCCCACTGCCATACAACTGGTGCGTTGGCTGTATGAAAAAGCATTTTAAATTAATGTATTTTAGGAAAGTAAGGTTATGTAATTTTAAAGCCTGCGAACGCAGCCAAAGTCTTGTCTTTTCTTCCCCGCTAATTCCGATTTTCGATGTAGCTTAGGCTTAATTTAAAATATCTACTTACTCGAACTATAACCACAGGCCGGAATTTCCTAAGGTACGCGCAATATGCGTCCCCGTTCCCCGTCCCCGCACCTCTCCCCCGTTTTCGCCTCGATAACTTACGTTGGCCGTCAAGAACCGGGGGAGAGGTGCGGGTGCGGGGAACGGGGACGCATATTGCGCGTACCTTAGGAGATTCCGTTCTGTTTACTCTTACTGTATTCTGTGCTATAACTTTGTTTTCAATTACTAAAGTAGTACCCCACAATTTGGGTTCTACCTATTGTTTAACATGCTTACTTTTAAGAGTATAGAATATCGTGCCGTATTTTTGGTGTACTTAGGTAAATAGTATTCTCAAAACAGGTAAATGTAAACTGAGTTAAATTGTACCTAATTGGTCAATTTTATTTTTAAACACCTCGTATAAGAGAAAAGACGTGAGAAAACATGGACTACGTTAAACTATGTTTAACAAGATGAGTGGTAACATTAACTTGTTTATTATATTTACCCACTTTAATCCTACCTGATTTTTAAACATTTTCCAACAGATTTTCCATACATAAAATTTGTACCTTAGATCTTTATAAACAATAAGATATTACAAAGTTTAATGTTATAGTAGGTATGTAAGTATATAATTTTGATATCTATTGGATAATCACAATTGCTGAAAAAATCATAGGAAGGTACAGTCTCCGCCACACAGTTGCGATATTCAGTTTAATACTACCAAACTAAACCACAAAGGTAGGTACCTACATACTCACTAGGTACCTACTGAGTCGATTGCATTTATTTAGAACTTTTCGTTGTTATGTTTAATGCAAGACGTTCTAATTTTTGCGCATATTTGCTATAATAGCAGTAAAGAGAATCATATGCGTCGATTGAGACATCTGCTCTATATTGAGGCAATACGCAGAATTATTATAAATATCTTCTCAGATACTTACAGATACTGAGAGCAGATACTGCAAAAACTCCATCGCTATTTTATATAGCGACAATGTGGCAGAGTCTTAATTTTCTCAAAACATCTGAAAATAGAAGACCCGTGTGATTTTGTTGTCCGATCCAGAGTTGTCCAATGAATATCATTGTACGTACATAGTTATTATATTATACTTATAGTATAGTAAGTAACAAAGACATCGAATTCGTTTATACATGGATTTTTTACAGTCAAAATATACCTAGATTCGCAAAAAACATTTCTCAAAGAGTTTGGTAACAGTTGGTCTGTAAGACTTGAAAGTTACATGATACGAGTAACAATCTCATTACGTCTTTTTGATTCCACGATTTGGTATGATTAATGCATCCACAAAACGTTTTGCGAAAAAGCTTTGATTTTATTCTTTCTTCTCACTACTAAACAAAATGTCCGTGACGGTGTGGATGAAATGGGATTTCTCTCATAGTGCAAGCAACAAGATGCATTTCATGGCACTAGTTGCAGACGGCTACGGCAAGAGATTAAAGAGAATTCTCTGAATTGCTTGAAGCATTCTTCCCGGAGTCGGCAGGAGTCGCTTGATTCGGCTGCACGCTGATACGGACCTCTCCTGTGGGGCCCACCACGATTTTCACCTGGAATTTTAAAAAATAATATAGAGTATTAGGCAGAAGACTGAAACATGTTCAAGGGTAAGTACTATATCATCCATTGGTATATTCAAGTAAGGGTTTTGTCCAAAGAACCTCTACGTGTTGAATGTGTATCCCAAGGCACGAGAGCACAAATAAATAAAAAAAATTGATTCAATTGCATTTTTGTAAGCAAGTGTTTGAAAATAAATTAAGTATTTTTTTATATTAAATTAACTGAACAGAAAAATCTGATAGGGATATTTATGGTAAAGAGGAGTTATTCCTAACAGCAGAAAAAATATTCAGGCGTTTTTAAAATGTTCATTCGTTGTTCATGTTCAGTCGTCAATGTTGTTCGAGTTACCCATGCTTCGGGAGGCGCTTTAAGCCATTGGTTCTGAGTTGAAAGTAAATTGGTCAACCCGTAAAATTCCAGGGTACCTACCTACTCACTAATTGTTTTAAAAATGTAGTCCCCTAATTTGAAATCATACTCGTACCATCTGTCAAAGATTGGATAAGTATATTGAGAAAAAAATTCTCACTAGATCCATAATGGATCTACTGAGAATGAACGTTCTTAGTAGATCCAATCTGTCAAAGATTGGATCCACTGAGCGAAAAAATTCTCACTAGATCCATAATGGCACAGGCCGGAATCTCCTAAGGTACGCGCAATATGCGTCCCCGTTCCCCGTCCCCGTACCTCTCCCCCGTTTTCGCCTCGATGACGCACGTTGGCTCACAAGAACCGGGGGAGAGGTGCGGGTGCGGGAAACGGGGACGCATATTGCGCGTACCTTAGGAGATTCCGTTCTGTTTACTCTTACTGTATTCTGTGATAATGGATCTGGTCAATGGATCTACTGAGAATGAACGCTTATTATACGTTTAGTTATTCGAAAGAATATCTACCTTTTTAAGTCGGTAAGGAATACGTCAGGTAGCTAAGGGTTAAACGTGGCCTTTGCGTCTAGCGACCCCAAAATTAAGAGTCTGATGATTGCCAATATGAATCCATACCTAGTCCCCCCGTCAGACGTTCATTGCGTAATACACGGGGTTTGGGGGCGCCGTCATGGGTGATGTAGCGGCCGGGGCGTTAACCCCAGCCGGGGCTCCCTCCGGGGCACCCCTGGCTGCCCTGGAAGGCGAACCCGGTGCTGGCTGATAAAGTGGGGCTGCTACCTGTATCAAAACAATTTATCAACTAAATATATGTGGGGTATTTTTTTCCCTTACTAAAGAATCGAAAGTAGAGATAAAATAAAAAGAAATATATATATAATTTCTTTTTATAAAAAATAAAGAAAAAATTTAATGACCCTCGCATAGCTGAGACAAGCTTAATATGCTCTAAATACTTATTAACTACATTCTTTAGCATTATCATTCATCATTTCAGCCGTAGTTTTTGGACCCCACTGCATTGCATTACCATGACTGGTACCGGAGTCAGGAATGGTGAAGTCGCTGGGTACTGTCTGTTCGTCTCTTTGTACAAAAATTGCTTGGTCTCTACATGTAGTACGAGTATAATACGAGTTTGTAGCGCTGGCCATTATAAATCACCAGTTTACATAGTTTTTGTCCAAGGAGGTATTCTTGCTGTGGTATCATACAGATGTAGTACCTATTGGTTTCCGTTAGATAGTAATTATGTTATTTTTGCTATGGTCCTTGACCTACCTAAACAAAACACCCATCTGTTTGTTATAAACAGGAATATTTTAAAATAAGATCAATTTTGGGAATTTTTCAATAAAAAGAAATTTTGATTTCTTTTAAATTAAAGATAGTGCTAGCCTTCCTTTGTTTATTTGGATTATAGCTAAATGCTTTTTAAGGGGACTGAGTTATTCTCATTTTTGTATAAAAGCCGGTATAGTGCCACACAACGCACGCAAGGGAAATGTTACTTATAGCAATTTGAATTTCATATGACTTGCGTAAATAAAAACGGTATTAAGAAGAGTGACCCTTTATTTTACCATGTAATAATGTGTGTAGTAGGGTATTTACTCTTAATAATTTAATAAATGGTAAGTATGTTCAAAAATACTACCAATTCTGAGGTCCTAGATTTAAAAAAAAATCTGTATCAAGTATAAAAAATCTAATTTCATTTGTGAATAAAAAAAAATTGTAAACTAGCGTATTTAGTAAATTCGCTTGACTTGTTCAAGAAACCAGAGTTCGCAAAGCATTAATTTGGAAGCCACAAAGCATTCCGCTACCTAAGCTTTGAATAAAATTTATTTTGTTATTGTAAGTACCTAATACAACTTTCAAGCAAACAACATTAAAAATGACCTAATGTATTGTAGGTGCTCGTACATAACTCCAAATAAGTAGGTACCTACTCCTCTTATAAAAACTTTTTTCTGTAAAACATTGGCATCGACATTCACTTTTAAACATACCTACAATCACAAAAAATGTTAAATTACACCTTTGCATTTGCAACCAGCCTTGCATAGTCAGATCAGAACTCCTTGTAAAGACGTACCTTTTCTGAGTAGCATATCATCTGCTTCCCGCCACCTGGCTGCGGAGCCGGCACTGGTCGATACCTTGCAGGGGCCGGACATAAGGTCTGAAATGTTACAATTTAAACTTATGTCAAACTATTTACTTATGACTTTTTTCCCTATTCTTTCCTTACAGAAAATCATTTCGAAAATCTCTTGCTCACATAGTTCAATTTTGTCAACATGAAATTTCACGAGTAAACGGATATACTAGTTTGCCGTATGGTTCCTGGTAGAGTAGAAAAGACCACTCCAAGTCTTCCCATGGATGTCGTAAAAGGCTACTTAGGTAACACAAGCTAAACAAAGCATATAAACCTTTCCTCCGCGTCTGGCCAGCGTGCAGAGTAAAGGCCAAATCCTCTGGCTAATCTGACTAAGAATGGCTCTGGTAGTACAGAGAGGGTCATGCTCCTGCAGTGGAGACTAAAAAAGACCGGATGATTATGATGACGACTAGTTTGCTAGCTCACAATCACTTTCCGGGCTGCAACATTGATGAAAATGTTTGGATAGTAGATTTGCGATTTAGGCTGACTCACCACTTTGAACTACTACGAGTATTACCACTAATAAAATCATAATGATACCTAACGTACCTGTAATTGCAAGGCATGGGTGTAGTGCGGTTGCACCCGTTGCGGCTGCGCAGCGGCTGGTTGGGGCGTGCTGGCACCACTGCGGGTCTGCTGTTGGTAGTACGAGTGCATGCGACTATCTGTGAATAAAAAATAAGTATCACCACTCCAAGCCTTCCCGTGGATATCGTAGAAGGCGATTTAGGAATTATACAAGCTAAAAAAAACTTAATTATAAACATCAGTGAGACCTCTCAAACCTGTTGGCCAGCGTAAAGAGCGTAGGCCAAATCCTTTGACTGCTCTGGATAATATATGGTCTGGTGGTACAGAGAAAGTCGTGCTCCTACAGTGGGGACTAAAAAAGACCTGATGATGATGATAAAAGTTGGTTTAATCCTCTGACATCATGATAATATTTCCGGGCGAAATACTTATAACATCTCCACTTTATCCACAGCGCTAGCGCATTTAGCTTAAATCTCCTTCTTATCTTAGTTTAGACCCGTTTCTGGTCCGGAATCAGAATGAAAGCAGCTCCGGGCGAAGTATTCAGGTCGAAGTTGGTTACGTTTTCTGACTTTTTCTTTTATAAACATGACATGCATAACCTATTTATTAATGGTGGACACGATGGTGAAAATCCCATTCCCATGCCAAAATCTACCCTGGCGCACTTGGAAGTCGCTAAATAGACTCCGGGTAGGCGTCGGTAGATGTCAGGAGCTAAAGAAGAAGGTGGAAATATTCTGACGACGACAGATGTGCCTGTGAATGCATTCAGTCCATGGAACATCTGCTGTCATGCCCACGTCCAGCGCATTCTGTTCTAGAGACGATCTAATGGAGGCGAACCAAAGGGCTATAGATGTGGCGAATTTCTGGGCCAAAACACTGTTAGATCCATTACCAAGCCAAGTATGGTAAAAACTGCAAAAATGGAAAAGTTAAATCTGGAAACCGGACCCGGTCCGGTCCTGTCCTCAAATGCTCTGGATGCAACAGGCGTTTATACAAATTATGAGACACCTGAACGAATCGATATATTACTACTTACAATCATTGGCTGTCCAATGCGAGCCGTAGTCGTGATGCTGGTAGTGGTAATGGTTGCTGTACGGCACGTATAAGAGCTGGTGGTGGCTCCTGATGGGGGGAGGGGACTCCGGTCGCCGGCAACGCGTTGCGTTCCGCACTGGGGACGTTTGCTCTGAACTGGTCTGTGAGCTATAAAGTTCTTGGCTGCTGTCTGAACATCTGAAACGTTGAAAAAATATACCTAGTTGTTTATTGTAATTTTATTGGACTTTGCCGCAGTCGGGTAAAAAGACCCGCGTCTCAAATTCTCCCATACCATCGTCGGCCGGCCATGTTGATCAATGGTTTAATCTATATTCTTCGAAGAAGTATTAGTGCATATACTCGTACTATAGAGATCCATTTCTATAATTACTTAGAAGTAATTAAAGATATCTACTTAGTACCTTCGTATATTTTGTTAGAAGATAGTCTTTTAATTCCAAATTTTCCATAAATCCATTCAAAAATATTTCCTGCTAAAGGTATGCCAGTTTAAAGTAGGTACGCCAATATTGCCATGTTCCCGCTCATCCGCACCACGTGCGAGGCCCTGTAGACCGCAGAGCTGTAGGTAGGCGGTGGCCGACGTAACACACGCCTTGTTCCGCCTATGAGCGTGCCCTGCTGAGCGCACGCGCTTTACTGTACAGCAATTATAAAGTACTCTTTCTACGGATTAAGGACCTATAAGGTAACAGAGAACTGTTAGCAGATTTTCCGTGCAACGACTTCATGCCATCTTCTACCATCACTGACCTGCCTGCCCAGTTGGGCAGGCATCTAGTTAGATGATAGAGGCATTTAATCCAGCAGTGATCAGGTAAAGGCTGGTAAAGTATAAAGTAAAATGTTACCCAATGTTAGCGTAGATCGAGCAGTTCCGGTACATGGTTTCTTGCTGCTGCTGCTGCTGGTGCTGTTGCCGTTGCTGGTAGTGTGCGTAGGTGGCCATGCTCTGCGCGTGCGCATAGCAGGCGTCCGTGTGCTGCGCGGGCACCGGTGTGCTGCTGCATTGTCGGGCTGTCACGTAGTCAGAAGACTTGGACCTGGTTAATTTTAATTTTATTGGTTTAAGTACACTTGAAAATTTAAAAACAAAATATGTATAAAAAAGAAAACATGTAGGTACTTATTTCTAAATATATTTTTTCCAGCGTACCTAAAATACAAAACTAACTGGTTAAATTCAGTTATTTTCATTGCTTGCTTAATTTTTTTATAAAAAACCTTATGTTTGAAACGAATAGCTACGTGTAACGGTACGTCATCAATAAATTTAAGAACTATAAGTTCTTGTCGATGGAGTGTTTCCCATTTATCTCCCTATTTTCGGCTAAATATTTGATCTCCCTATACGACACGACTTCTGCCTTTTTTACTTCATCCATGAACGATCTTCTAACGGAATACATAAAATAAATAAAATGATACAAAAAACTTCCCGATATAACCTATTTGAAAAAAAAAAACTTCTCTCGAAATATTGAGGATCAAAAATCGTACTTCATCACGTAATAATGGCAACTGCAAGATCGGGTTACTACGAGTATATCCAGGGTTGCTGCAGCTAGGAAACGCACCAGTTTGAGTTGGCACTAGCTCTGCTCTGCGGTCGGGAGGTGAGGTTGGCTTCCGAGTAGTACGGCCAAGAGTAGTTGGAGTTGGTGCGTTGGCATGAGTGGGCTGGCATCTGCGCCGTAATGGCGCTAGGGGACGGCTGCAGCTCGCTCTGCATTTGTTGGAGGATTTCGTCGGAGGCGCCTAGTTGCTGCTTCACGGCGATTCCTCGGACGGCTGGACGGCGGTGGAATCCTACGTAAAACAAAGTGTTTTAACCGATTTCAAAATTTAGTTCAAAAGTTATCAATTCATTGGAAGGTTTTTTATGTATATGTTCCCCGATTACTCGAAAACGCCTAAGCTGGTTTAGAAAATTCTTGTGTTTCAAAGGGTATAACTCTTCAGTTGGTTCCAAAGAAGTTTTATTAAAATCAGTTAAGTGGTTTGTCTTTTAAACGAAAATAATTAGAAAAAATATGTCGTCTGAAATACACAATTGTTTGAATATTTAACTTTTCTGTCGGAAATCGGTTTTTAGTATTAAAAAAAAATATTTATAAAATTATTAAAGTAAATTAAGTTAATGCCTCGTCGAATACTATACATAAACATATAATATAAGTTACTAGGCACTTTTAAGTGATAGCCATCACCTGAATCTGTTTGTATATGTGCGTGTGCATGTCACGTGCCATTTGCACTTTCAATCTCCATTAAGTGATGAGATAATATAGTATAAGTATATAATACTGCACATATCTGGTTATCAAAATACTAAAATGTGATATTATTAAAAAGTATTTTATAACAGTATCATAAACTCCAATTATTTAATTACTTGTTTTTTAAGAACCCTGAATGTCTGCAAGAGCTGATAGTATCAGTAATTTACCATAGTCATCATGCTCGTCATCACTGCTGACTGGTTGTGACTCCTGCCCGTGACGCTGTCGTAACCTTTCTGTCCTCGGGGCAGTCGCTCGGGCAAACGCGGCAAGTCCATCATCACCATCGCCAGCTCCTTAATAATTGGTATAACTATGTTAGCTGCTTATGAGAAGTGATGAGCCGTTCCCGTTCCCCAGATTCCCGAGAACGTTCCCAATAAATGGAAATGTCAGGGAAAGTTGTAATTTTATTTGTCAGACATATTTTTTATCACTGTAAATATATTTTACTAACGTAAATTCATCACTTGATATGGTTATAATACAAATACTTATATCCAATATTCCGTAACATTCCCTAGAAATACGGGAACGATCCATGGAAATGTTCCTATATTCCTAAATTTCCCGGGAACGTTCCCAAATTCCCGGGAATTTGAGTACATTCCCAGAGAATTTGGGAACGTTCACGGGAACGGCACATCACTACTTATGAGAACAGAATCTCTAAATTAAGCAAGCAATTTGTTTAGGTGTTTCTTCTCAGCAGTGGCCGTTCTGTAACTATCGTAGGTAGGTTCTGCTTCTGCATTTTAACCCTTTCCAACTTACTGTAGGCTATAGACGTCAATTGGTACTTATTTTCTTAGTGTGTGACAAAACCAGACACACACAATGTGTTAAAAAATGTAAGTATCTATTATGTAACATACATTTAGCTATGCAGAGACCGACTCACTAGGTGTACAGTTCACAGAGCCACTGGTTTTTAATATTTTGATCTGTATCCGGCATTTGCCTCATTGAGGTCTAACTTAAACATCAAATTTTAATTCTGAGAGTAGGCCCTCGCTACCTCTTTTTCACATTAAAGCTAAATAAATGATTACTTGTCACCGCGCCTGAGAAATGCGCACTGTAGAGGAGTACAGCAGGACAACTGGTGTTGTACTACTTGGAACGACCACGGGAGTTTTTCTTACATTTTTTTACAGCCGAACAGACAGACATACAAAAGCATGCCCATGCCGAAACGGGAACGATTCGCTCGCGCTTTTCGCTCACACTTATTAGGAAATCGCTCGACTCGAAAAGAAAAAGGTAGTTTATGATGGTACAATTAAAATACCTGGAGTACCAGCAAGTACGTCTGGTGCCGGAGCGTCCGCGTGATCCTGAAGGTCAATGCTCGTGGCTACAGCCGCCGACGTCCTATCTCCTGGAGGCACGTAGTAGAAGCCCTCGTGGTGACCCGTGTTACCGACGCAAGCGGTCAGCGGCGCTAGCGTCGACAGGAACTGCCTCCGTGGCTCCGATCTTGGCTATAAGAGGGATGGTTCACATTTATTTACTTTACTTTCAGGGACCTAGTTTTATCGGTTTTCTCACGAAACTTACCTATTGACACAGCTATTAATTTGATTTGATTTGATATTAGAAAATAGTGTACTTACCTATACGTATTTTTCTTTTTTTGATTACCAAATAATTACAAAGATACAGCGTATTGTACGCCTCATAAGCGAAGCGCATGAGGTAGTGCTCTACTCTCGCCTTACAAAAATCAATTGATTTTTTTAACTAAATGTGTCTCTATTTATTGTACAATAATATTTACACATAAATGTCAAGGAAAAACACTAGTTTCAACACTTATGACATTTTTAAAAGACATTTTGCCTTTTAAATAAATAAAAACAATGTTTAATAAAATCATTTTGTGGACGTCCGTGTGTCTGTATGTATGGAAACTGGCGTGGTCACGATAACTCCCGAAAAACTTATCTGATCAAGTCCATTTTTTTTATACGCTTCAGTATTATCCAAAACTAAGTCCTTTCGAAGATCACGGCCTAATTTAATGTAGTTTAATCGTAATTTCAATTTAATTGTGAAAAATGAGATTATGAGGCGTGCACTTTTGGATTTTCCAAACTATTTAAATTTTGCATAAAGTCACGGTTAAGTACTATTTTTAATTGACGGTGACGTCAATCAATCGCTGCATCTTTGTGAATTTTCACTACTTTGATAAACCAAAAAAAATGGACCCATAGGTCCATTACTTTTGGATAAACTAACTGGTATTTGGACGATGATTTTCGGACTATGGCACCGTTTTAGGAGACTTAGACCCTTATTGACGAATTCAGGCAAATTGGACTTGACTTGAACTAAAAAAAATATGAACTGTACCTATGACTGACTCTTGTAAAAATCGTTCTCGCTCCAGACATCAAAATTTTAGACAAGTCATCCCTCCTCCTAAGCTCTCAAATATTTGAAGATTCTCTCCCTACTTTTATCGATAACAAGATTCAAAATTTTAACTGACGGGCTATATTGGTGCGAAGTTGGTTAGGTACCTTTTGTGGTTCCTGATGTACATCCCCCAAGTCCGGTGGCTGCTGTCGCGTCGGCACTGGGGCCGATAGCGTCGAGGAGGACGAACTGGAGGAGGCGCTTCCAAAGGCCTTCTCACTGTTTTTGTCCACGCTTGTGTAGGACTTATCACTCGACTTGTCGCTGTTGGAGAATTTGTCGAGGGCTCCCGAAGGTGACGATCGCTGTTCTTCTGGATCGTCTTCTACGTCACACGTGAGCAGTCGGATACGCTCGGCGAGTGACGTTGTTTCTTGCTGTAACAATTTTAAACAAAAAAAAAGTCTTTAATTAAGGTACTTATGTATCACGTTTGAAGATTTATTGAATTGGACAAAATAAGATTTATTTAGATTAATTTGTAGATTATATATGTGTGCATAGTAGGTATATTACGAGTATTACGCTGCGTTATGTCTGTTTTGAATATTTGAGAAGTTCTCTCGATTTCTCGAAGATTCCATTATCAGATCTTCACGTGGTGACAATAGGACTAACTTGCATGTATGTACACCTTTTCAAATAAAGTAACTGAGGTACATAAAAAAACATAGTGTACATACTGAACTCTATAAAATAACACGATAGTCGAACGTCCTATTTCTATGTCAATCCAAATCACACTTTATAATTATTTCATAACGCTCAATGTTGCTTGGCACTGAAACGCGGACACGTAGCTACGTACGATTGTCGTGCTGATTTTGGAGTAAGGTATACCTAGGTATTTTGATGGCAAGAATGCTGGTGGGATCGGCAATAAATCAGCATGTATCATAGGAAAACTTGTTTATGGTGGCAAGAATGCTGGTAGGATCAGCAATACAGCATGTGACATAGAAAAACTTGTTTACATTGACGAAGGCGATCTTTCAAATTCGTGTTGATTAACATAATAGGTACCTGAAATATATTATGTAATCTACATGGAATCAAATTACCGGTCTATCACAGCTCTCGATCAACCAGCCGATAAACTAACTGAAATGTATTGAGCTAAAGCGACAACGCAATTCCTAACTGAATAGAATTATTGTAATTGCTTCGGAGCTCCAGGAATTGTACCATTAAGACCTAGGCGTAGGATAGCTAGAATCTAATAAAATCTAGTATTCTGACTAAATTGCAATCAAGTCGTGCATTTGACTGGATTGCAATTTAGTCAGTAAGTACTTATAATGTAGGTTAGGGGATACAAGTAAGTATTTCAAAACTCAATTTTGGGTGCGGTAAGAATTAAAAATCCCAGTCGTGGGGCATAACAGCCAAAGGCTAGTAAAAAAATTTCACAGATTTCGTGTCGTGCCTCACACCACTATCGAGCACATTGGAGATGAATCTACGGAATGACTTTTTTCAAAAAGTTTAGGCTAGAAACAGGGCAAACCCTTAACCTGATCGTCTTTGTTTTAGGCTCAAATTGTAGCTGACTAAATTCTAATTCCAGAGGAATTTTTCTCCAATTTTTGATATCATTCTTCGTTTCCAAAATATCGAGCGCCAAAATCAAAAATTTTCTTTCACTATTTCGGCCATAACTTTGTTTTTGACTTTCTCGAATAATTCTTTTTGCACCTTATGGCTAAAAACGGAACCCTTATGGAATTGTCATTTCTGTCTGTCGGTCCGTCCATTCGTATGTCACAGCCACTTTTTTCTGAAACTATAAAAACTATACTGTTGAAACTTGGTAAGTAGATGTATTCTGTGAACCGCATTAAGATTTTCAATTAAAAAAAAACAATAAATTTTGGGGTTCCCCATAGGTACTTAGAACTGAAACTTATTTTTTTTTATCAAACCTATACGTGTGGGGTATCAATGGATAGGTCTTCAAAAATGATATTGAGGTTTCTAATATCATTTTTTTCTAAACTGAATAGTTTGCACGAGAGACACTTCCAAAGTGGTAAAATGGGTGTCCCCCCCCCCTGTAACTTCTAAAATAAGAGAATGATAATACTAAAAAATTATATGATGTACATTACCATGCAAACTTCCACCGAAAATTGGTTTGGGTTTTTTTAATACGTCGTAAATCGTAAAACCGCAATTTACCTGAAGAACTTTTATATTATGTTGCTTGCTGCTACGGAACCCTTCATGGGCGAGTCCGACTCGCACTTGGCCTCTTTTTTTGAATATCATATCTTCACAACTCTCCGAGGTACCCTTACTTTTTCGTGAAATCGGAGCCTACACTGGAGCAAACGAAAACACATTTCCAATATCAAAAAGTAAAGTTGACATGATAATGCTACATAACGGATATACGTTATTAAGAGTATTAGACGTTCGGTTCTTTCACTCGTAGTTTAAAGCCGATAAAATCTTTTGATGCCCAGAACCTGGAACTGGAAAAGATCTCTTTTGATTGAGATAAGTAGTGCCTTTGTACTACTTTTATTTTATGTATTCTTTGTATACTTACATATTCCGTATAGATAAATTAGTAAATAAACAAATAACTAAAAAGAATACTTTTGTAAAAAAAATTCTAAGATAATCGAAGATAATCGTTATGAAATACTTGTTCGAGAAATCTTCAAAGCGTAGTAATAAATCAGAGTGGTAATTTAGAGCTCATGCAAACGAGCGTAATGTTTTGAGTTGGGGGTCGCGTAAAGTGTGTCGCGCAATTTCGGGTCGAAAATCGCGAATTTGTTCATACGATTTTCATTTCATTCAGTCATTTATCATCAGATCATTTATTTATGTAAACTTTATTGTACACATATACGATAAGTAAAGAAGTTTGTTCTTCGCGCTATGAAAATTGCGCAACTCATTTTACGTGACTCATAACTGAAATTATTACGCTAGTATGCCTGGGCCGTATGAAGTGCTTAGTCACCAAATCCAATTTTACAACATAGCTCTGAATACTACGTCTCGTAGGACGGAAAGTATCTAGGCTGTGCAAAAACTTGGGACTCGGGCTTCTAAATAACGAATGTTTTGTGTGTTTTGATTGGTTATTGAATTTACAGTCTATTTTCGTATTTTACTCACTATCACGTCTTTATCCCTAATGGGGTAGAAAGAGGTTTTTGGGACTTGCAGCCGCAGCAGACAGAGCCCAGAGCCGGGGGCCGAGGGGTCGTCATACAAGAAACGTGTTTCTTCAGCGTTTTAAAACATTATACGGTGGTACGGAACCCTTCATGTACGAGTCCGACTCGCACTTGCCCGTTTATTTTTTAATGTAAACTAGACAATCACGTTAAAAATAATAAAACACGATGTATTATGTTTAAGATGGGTTTTTTTAGACTACAAATTTATTTTCTAGGCAAATTAAAAAAAAACCCCGACTGTCAAGAACGCCATCTAGTGATGAGTAGTGAAACTACCGATACGACTTGATACGGATATCAAGTCGCGCTACGGATAGTGCCATCTATTATTTGCTAGAGAAAGCCCTCACTTTCAAGCGTTAACTTCAAATAACTTTTAAACGGCTAAACCGATTTCCATCATACATAGCTAAGAACCACCGCAGGGGAACTTGCTTTTACATAAAAAAAACCGCATCGAAATTGGTCCATCCGTTAAAAAGCTTTGATGCCACAGACAGACAGGTAGACCGAAAGGCATTAGCGTCAAACTTATAACACCTCTCTTTTTTTTCGGGGGTTAAAAGTTTGGTTCGTATTGCTGCTGTTTACAAAAGTTCAGGTTAAAGTTTGATTTTTACTTTTACATTTACACATACATACTATCACGCCTGTTACCCACAGAGGTAGGCAGAGACTACATTTAAAAGTACAGAATATACTTAAGAGGGCGCCTGATGCTGATAATCTAAATTTTGCTCCCCTGCCACGCACACAAATTTACTCTAGCCGAAGCGAGACAGCAAGCCATGCGGGGACGTAAGAAGCGCGGCGGGTCAATGCGGCTGGTTTACGCGTTTCTGGTTTAAGAGGTTCTTTTTCGTTTTACAAAGAATATTTAAGAGTTATTTAAAAAATAAGACATATGATGACTACCTCATGTATAATACAATTATATAATGGGTGCTTATATCTATATATGTATGTATTATAAAATATAGTATCGGTGAGTATCCCATAACACAAGTTTAAACTTACTTTGTTTGGGGCTAGCACAATCAGTGTGACTTGTCCCAAAAAAAATTCTAACGATACAAGGTCTAATTTATTATATTTCTTGAATACTAGCCATTTTAGTATAATTTGGAGGTGATTTGGAGGCAACTTCGCATTAAAAATCAATCGGTGTTTTTAAAATATATAATAACTAGAGTTAGCCCTGAACTTTGCTGTGTCTTTATTTCAAAATGAGTATTTTGTTAATACCTATTGATAATATTTAAGATCAGTCTAAATACTATCAGGGTCATACGCGCTCTTAAAAGTAATGTATTCTTTTCAAAATCTTATGTAAGTATAAAATAAAATGGTCTAACTTTGGTTTGTCTGTTTAGATTCTTTCTTTTTTAATCCCCGACGAAAAAGAGAGCATCGTAGCTCTCGAAAGGATGGACCTATTTCGATGCGGTTTTTGTTAAGTGAAATCAAGTTTCCTAGCGGTGGTTCTTAGCTATGTTTGATAAAAACCGGTTCTGCTACGTTACGCTAACGCTTGAAAGTCGGATATCAAGTCATATCGGTAGTCGATGGCGTTCTTGACAGTCGGGGTTCATTATTAATTTGCTTATCAAATAAGTTTCATCGAAGCTTATTTTACCAGTGTTCAGTAATCCAAAGGCGCCATATGCCAATGGTAAAATATCAAGTTTCAAACAAAGGATAATGTAGGTAGGTACTCGTAATTTGATCGCTTCAAGGGACCTCCGGGCAATTTTTTTTTTTTGTAATATACGAGTCCACTGTTTTTCAAACACGATTGAGTGGTGGGCGCCGCCTACAGATGCAATGGGTATTATTTTGTATTATCGTTATGAGAAACTATTATTTGTTAGTAGTGAATATAAGTATATAGTATGTATCAATGTATGTATATTTATATTGTTGAAGTAAGTATTAATAAAGCAGTATATATCTGAATGCTTATCAATATATCTTTTGTACCCATTTTGAGTTTTCTAACAACCCAAAGGTTGGCTGTCAGATAATGCTTTTAGCATTAAGTCCACCTATTGTGCTATACAAATTGTATTTTGTACAATAAAGTTAAATAAATATTAACTCCAAATTACACTAATTTACTTTATAAAGTCCACTAAAATCAATTTGTAAAAGCAAATACCAACGGCCAAATTTGAATTGAATTGAATTGAATCCATTGGTGACTGTAGGCCAAATCCTCTGACTGTTCTGGCTAATATATGGCTCTGGTAGCACAGAGAGGGTCGTGCTCCTGCAGTGGAGACTAAAAAGACCTGATGGTAAATTGAATCCTTTAAATTCCTTATTGCACGTAACACGTGTACTTGCCTATAATTCACAAAAACAAGCAAAATAATAAAGTGTTTTGTATGAAGCCTTCTGGCCGGTAGGCTTTCAAGGAAAAGTTAATAGGTATCTGCAGGGTTTCGTTGTACAAACGGCAGGGGCGTTGCATCTTTTGTTGCAGTGTTGAACTCTGAAGGTTGAGAAGTAATTAACTCAAAGATTCGCTTCGTTGTCAAATTTCAAAGCCGTTTTAAAGCTAGTTTATAGCACTTTCACGATCATCAAAGTATAACTTTGGATTCTGAAAGTTGCTTTGTTGATGTGCATAATAACTTGAAAATGATAAGAATTTATATTGATATCTCATATTAATGTAAGAACAACTTAAGTAATATTACGTAATATTAAACTTAATTTATTTGACGACCTCCGTAACGTAGTTAAGGGCAAGTTGGAAAATGGATGTTTTCAAATTCTTCTTCTTCTTGGGTATTTGTCTATATAAACACTCAAGACCTAGGAAAATATGAAAAAGCAAACACTTTCTTTTGCTATGTGCGATCTTTTGCTGTAAAGGGATTGAATTGTGCTTGGGTTGAGAGGAACTAATACTTAGATCTCACTGTAGGTCTGACTGAAATATAGAATAGTTTTTTTTGTTCCCAAGGAGGGTTGTCTTCAGGAAGGCCTCCGGTCATAAAACTATGGCCACACTACCACTATCTATAAGCACAGCTCAATATCTTAACATCAAAATATCGCGAGCAAAAGAAAGGGCAACGCGAACCGACAAAAATCCTTATGCAGCTCTTAAGCTCTCAAATAAGTGCTTGGCTGTTGGCTACTAAAAAGTTTCCAGAAACCGCGTGAACGCTTTGAATACTCGCTAACGAATGAAGGTAACTAGAAAAAAACTGACAAGTGCGAGTCTGACTCATCGAAAGTGGTTTCTCCTGAGAGTACCTAAATATTATTCAATCCTATAACTTTAAACGAGCAATTTATATATTTATATATATATATATGTAATGAGGATTTCGGAAACAGTTTCAAGAATTTATATGAAACTTAGCATTTACGCAGTGTCGGGGTTGAAATATCGATCTAGCTAGGTTTTAGTTGAGTTACTCGTACTAAGTTGTCAAGCATTTAAAATTTAAACGACATGTCATTAAAATTTAAGGGTAATTTAGTCTCTTCAGTAATAAAATCCTTCGCTTAGTTGGTAACGTGAGAGAATGGTACTAATGAAAAGAAAAAATAACTTTATGCAATCAAGCATGCGAGCAGGAATAAAGCAAGTGTGCAATGTGCATGGTTCATTGCAGTATAGTAATATTTTTTATCTTTTTCTTGAAATGTTTTGGCCCATTGGTTAGATTATTTACAAATATTATACACGTATCTTTTCTTTACTCTGAGAAACAAAATTCACTAAGATACAGCGCATTTAAATTTCACATGACGTCACGGCTAAGTACGATTTTTACATAGTGATGACCTCTCTGAAACTTAGATGCTCTGTATTTTTGTAAACTTTTACTTTTTTGGTAATCTGAAAAATATGGGTTCCTTATTTTTGGATAATCTACAAGATGTCCACCATTTTTTGATAATCTAGGTACAAGACAAACTAATAAGAATAATTAATATATGTACTTTTCTGACTTTGTCGTCATTATAACCGGATATATGTTTTAAGAGCCAATACTACCCTAAAGTTCTTAGAGCGATCTTAAATATTTATCAATATTAACGAAATACTCACTTTGAAATAAAAACACAGCAAAGTTCAGGACTAACTCTAAACATAATAAGTTTCGAAAACATGATTGCTTAAAATTTCCTCGATAGTAAAACATTGCGAAGTTGCCTCCAAATCACCTCAAAATTATACTAAAACAGAGAGTATTCAAGAAATACAATAATGTACTCGTAGCACTTGTAACTTTGGATTATAATTGTATTAAACATAAGGCAGTCATCATATGTCTTACTTTTTAAATAACTCTTAAATATTCTTTGTAAAACGAAAAAACCTCAAAACCAGAACCAGCCTCATTACCCACCGCGATTCCCGACGCCCCGCATGGCTCGCTGTCTCGCTTCGGCTAGAGTAAATTTGTGTACGTGGAAGCGGAAGCAAAATTTAGATTACTGACATGAGGGGCCTCTTAAGTCAAAATAAATTTGATTGAGCCGTGCTCAAGAAAAATATCGTGATAGTTAAATTCATTTAAAAAATTACCATTTTGCATTAATTTCAAGAAACGACTCTTACCAGCTTAAATGTTTTTCTATAGATGAACCCTAAAATGCGCTGAAGACTTGAAATACGGTCAAGTTGCAGTAGGCTCTACGCCTTCTTTATACTAATTGGGCCGGCGCGCGGATTTGAAGTCGAGAATCGACGTTTATGTATATTTATTTTCTGACTGCTAAAGTGGGTTAAAATTCTTCAATTCCTGTGTGTGATGGTTGAATGAATATGGCTATTGATAAAATTGCAGCTAGCGTTCTTAACGAAATGATCAGTGGGAAAAATCTCATAGAACAGAATATTCTAGTAGATATTTTTTTATCGTTATCGTAAAGACACAAACACTTACATTATATAAAAAAACATACACATCCACAGAAAATTACATAATAATTAGGGAAGTTCAGCACGTGTGCCGCATTGTTAGCAAAGGGTTTTGGCTCAGCGATACTTTTGGTCGCAGAACAAACCACTGATTTTTAGCCATTTCTACTTGAGGGTCACCTACAAGGATACGTGCAACAATCAATCAATCAATCAATACTTTATTTGCATCCTTAATGTATATACATAGGTCGTTTTACAATAGTGCAGAATCAATTAAGGACCCTGACGGGCGCAGCAATCGAAGAGGGGCTGACTTGTCTAATTTCGTATATTTGGTGTCAATAATTTAAATTACATATTAAGTCTATTTAAAAGGATAGGAAAGTAGTTTTTGTACAAATGTCAAAGATTCAAAACAAATTTCATATAATTGATATTGAAAGGATTTAATTTTATGTAGAGAATATTGAATGATAAATGGGTTATTTATATTGTTATTTATTTAAAATGCAGTGAATTGTACTATGCGAAATTATTATTAATTATTCTTTTAAATGTCATATATTTTAAATTATTTTATCTTCCAGATATTCTGTTATTGTGTAATAACATCGTTTAGCCAGTATGTCTTTGATTTGCCTCAGGAAAGATTTATCATTTTTTATGCCTTTAATAGTATCAGGAAGTTTGTTGAATATTTTAACAGACATTGCTAGAGGGCTATCCGAGTGAAGTATAAGGCGAGATGTTGGGATCTGTAATTTATTGTGATTTCTCAATGTATGTTTCCCTGTAGTCTCTCCTCTTTTTTGAAAAAGGTTTTGATTTTTTCGGACGAATTTACATGTTTCCAAAATGTAGATGCTCGGCAAGGTTAGGATTTTGTATTTTATAAAATAGGGTTTACAACTGTCTGTATTTTTGATATTTGCTATTATTCGAATGAGTCGTTTTTGAAGAGTGAATGCCCTGTCCCAGTCAGTGCTGCTGCCCCATAGTATCGTACCGTAGCTCAGACATGAGTGTGCATAAGCATGATAAGTGACAATCGCGGTCTCAGTGTCAGTTGCCTTTTTAATCTGTCTCAGCGCATAGGCAAATTTGGAGAGTTTCGCACATACTTTTCGGACGTGGGATTTCCAATTGATATGGCTGTCTATATCAACACCCAGCAAGGTGAACGCATTCACTACTTCTAACTCGGATCCATTAAAACATAAATTGATATCTAATGTCTTTTTCTGGTAGGGATGGAAAATCTCGTTTCGTTTTAGAATAATTTATTTCTAGATTGTGATAATTTAGCCAGTCGGATACTTTTGTCAGGGTTTCTTTAAGGCGTTCATGTATATTTTCATTACTCTGTGCAGAATTAAGAATTGAAATGTCGTCAGCGAAGAGGACGCAATGTTCATTTATTGTTTTGGGGAGGTCGTTAATATATATAAGGAATAGGAGGCACCCGATAACACTGCCTTGTGGAATGGATGCGTTTATTGTTTTGGGTTTAGATTTGATTTTTTCAATTGTATTTGTCTTAAAATTTAAATATTCTATTTCTACAAACTGTTTTCTATTGCTAAGGTATGATGTAAACCATTTATGTGCGGTACCTCTAATACCAGCCCTGTATAATTTGTCTAGGAGTATATCGTATTGGACTCTATCATATGCTTTTGTTAGGTCTAATAGCATGCCTATGCCATATTTGCCTTTGTTTAAGGTGTTTAATATTTCCTGGACGTATTTATAAACAGCCAATGTGGTAGAGCGATTTTTGCGAAATCCATTCTGGCATTCGTCTAGCACTTTATATTTTTCACAAAAGGAATATAGGCGATCTGACATTGCTCTTTCAAATATTTTCGAAGCGGTCGGTAAGAGAGCTATCGGACGGTAGTTATTTGTGTTGGTTGTCTCATTCTTTTCATGGACTGGCTTTATTACCGATATTTTTAACAGGTCTGGAAACACTCCTTCTGAAAAGGATTGGTTTATTAATATTGTAAAAGGTAGAGTCAGTTCATTCGCGCAGTTTCTGTATAATTTTGGTGGCAGTTCGTCTATACCGTAGATGCATTTATTCTTTAAATTTTTTATTATTCTGTATATTTCTTGGGTATTAACAGGTTGGAGAAACATGCTGTTTTCAATAGAGTGTTGTGTTGGGCTGATTGCTTTATATTTCAGACGGTTTTCACCAATTGAGGCAAAATAATTATTAAATGTTTCGGCAATGTCTTTTGGGTTGGTTATTGAGATTTTATCAACGAGCAACTTTAATTTTTTTATTTCCTTTTTTTTATTTTTGTTTGTACATTCGTTTACTAAATTCCACATAGTTTTTGTTTTATTATCTGATGTCTTTATACGTTTTTTATAATACAATTTTTTTGCAGTAGAAACTGTTTTCTTTAATACGTTTTCATATGTTTTGTAATATTTATTAAGGATGTCATTACTTTTTGATCTCAAAGTCAGAAGTTTAAGAAGTCTTTTGTTTTTTGAGGATTCTTTTATACCTACGGTTAGCCAATATTTTTTCGTCTCTTTGTTTATTTTATATCGTTTTTTTGGTATACATTCTTCTAAAATTTGAAGCATTCTATTCTGGAAAATTGTATAATTTTTATTTATGTTATTTTGCTCTTTTAGAAGATTGTACCACTCTATTTCACTTAATTTTTGTTTGAAGGATTGAATATTTTTATTGTTAAAAATTCTCTTTTCTATGTACTTTATATTATTTTTCTTTTTTTTGAGCGGTTTTAAAGCTTATTATTGTAGCAGAGTGAGCGGAAAGGTCTGTGTTCTAGTATTTCTTCCTATATTATACCTCTACATCTTCTTCTTAGCGCGTTCTGCTGTGCTGCTTCAGAGCCCGGGGTGCGCATTACCGCTTTATTTTCTCTAAAAAATATGCATGTCCATGGTCACCCAAGCAAGGATGTCAAAGACCTTATAAAGTGGAGAAGAAATAGCCAAAACAGATTAAATAATTTGGCTGACGTCAATTCCTTTGGGAATGCATTTGTGCGAAAAGCTTTACAACCGGTCGCCGACCGACGTTAACCCACCTCGAGAATGCAGTTGTAGGACGAGATGTTTGTGCTTATTCCCTTAGTCGTCTCTTACGACATTCACAGGAAGAAATGGAGTATTTCTATTCTTGGCTGGAAGAGACCCGGCACCTTATACAGGGTTACTGGTATCTAACGCATAACCTTCTATAGGCGATTAGGTACATCAAGAGTAACAATTTTTGTTCTACGACTTTTTTAATATCATGTTTAAAAAAAAATAAAATTGCGATTCTACTCATCTTAAATCTATGGAAATCGGCACGCGGCAGTACTTCGCTCACGTGGCAGCGCACGCAGAGCGGCGACTATGAAACATACACTAGATACGCAAACTTGAACTAAGATGTAAAATCTTGCTAAGTTTTACGTTTAAACACTTGTTGTTGTTAGTCTTGATGTACTTAAGTCGCCTTAGGAGGTTATGCGTTAGACACCAGTAACCCTATATATAACATTCTCTATTTGTGAATATTCCCAGTAAAAGAATATGTATTTTTTTATAAAAATGTATTTATGCATAGATAATTAAACAGGCTTTTTTCTTCTTCTTTGTACTTTAATATGATTATTGTGCAATAAAGGTCTTAAACAAACAAACAGGCTTGAACACCATGAAATCAATTTGACTCTAGCTCTAGGTATCAGTAACTATTATTTCAATGTACAACCTACACAATACAGTGGAAACTGGACGTAGGTGGATCTATCAACTAGGGAACGACATGTGGGAGTTCCTATAAACACGTGTTTCTTATGATTCAAACGAAAACTCTTATATTTGCTTTGAGTCCGGAAAATAGTACTTATAAAGATCTACAGTTCTATGATGGAACTAATGAAGTAGATATTTTATGACAAAATAAATATATATATAATAGTTTAATTTAAAACTTATCTAGAAATAAAAATGAAGCGATAGAAATTCTACATACCTAGGCAAGTAATGATTTCTCATTAATCAAGGAAAATATAGAAGAGATAAAAAATTCCTAAGTATTGTGAAGCGCTATACCGCTAGCAAATGCTACTCGGATTACAAGTATATTTTTATATTCCCTTTGAGAATGAGTAAATATTTTCCCGAAATTACATCCGCCTTTCCACGGTCGTTCTCCCTGTTTATCAAATATTTTCAATTACCATTCCATGTGTTTATGTAGGTACCTAATGAATTTAACGTTTTATGTTTGAGATGTATTTAACCTATAAAAATTTGAAAAGAAGTTAGGTCTTCTGTCGCTCTAATGCACGAAAAGTAAACGGACTGTCGATCTAGCGTTCACCGAGATTTTTTTATCGGAATCCAGTGGTAGATTCGTGTTATACTGCATTGAGAGGAGGGTTGTCGTCAGGCAGGCGGCCGGTCGTAAAACTGCGGCCAAATCGTTTAAATGGTTCCTGTCTTTTCTTTTGAGAAGAAAAAGCCGAAAAGCACTTCGTGGGCTCCAAAACACTGCTAAGGATGCAACCAGCAACCCGCTAAGATGAGAGAAAGAGAGATTATTGTTACCTTGGGTTGTTGCTTCTTCCGTGCTTCGCTCCTCAGTAGCGAACAGCGGAGAGCGTTCCGCTCCGCTACCCGCCTCACCGCTGCCTCCTCAGTTTTGGGCCGCACGCCCGCGTCCCACGCCCTGCAGGTTAATTTTAAATTAATACGAGTACAGTAAAGTACTTAATGAGTTGCTGAACTCAGGTTGAATGAACACTTTAAAGTGTGGGCATTTTTAATGTGGCTGATATGAGCGGCTTAGATGCGCCGTTGGTAATTTTCCCTTTGGGCATATATGTGAGATTTCAGTGAAATAAAAGAGGGAAGTACGAGAAGAATTTTGATGTTATAGCGTAGTCTGAGGATTGACATGATTATTTTTAATTTAAAAGGTACTTAGTAGGAACTTATCACTCCTTAGTGTAGAAAGTAGTGGATCTGTAGGTTATTTATTTACTCATGGAATTGAGTGCGCTACCGTTTGCGAATCGGGTACGTGACTATGTTTGATTTTTTTATAATGTATAATATACAACAAGTAACACTAATAACCCTCTTTTACTGAAAACAGCATGACAATAGGGATGATAAATGGGTCAGGCAAGTATTTTTCTAATTAGTCCGTTTGTTAGATTATCCAAAAATAATGTACCCATATTTTTCAGTTTATCAAAAAAGTAAAAATTCACAAAGATACAGAGTACCGTAAAATCCGCCAACTTTGGTTTTTAATTGTAACATTGGCCAGTCGACGAAAATAACAAAAAAATGCTATAGTAAAAAATATATCTTAGATAGCAACATTTTACTACCTATGGTGGAAAATAGAATATGTTTCTGGCAATACCAATCATACGTTCGGTTGCTAACTTCACTCAGTTGGCTGTCAAAAGTTGTCAAACAGGAGTCTCTGTTGGTGGTCCCAAATTGTTACTCAAGTATTGTGCTTTTTCACGCTTGAAAAGTGAACCAGGTGAGTGGAATTTTTAATATGTTATTATGTGAATTCAAGGTTTTAATATGGTATATATCTCAAATCAATCTGAATCCTCTATTTATCAGTAATTCAAATGGCCAATGTTACAATTACTTGTAGCAAACATGTGTCGCTAACTTTGGCCACAGTCAAACATGTGCTAGGGCTGCCCACTGATGATTTCATAAGGAGATACCTACCTATTCTAGAGTTAATGGTACTTTTTGCTGGAAACTCAGTTTTAGAATGAGGCGTTTTCCAGTGAAAAAAATTAGGTTAAAAACATTGTCAATAGATGGCGCATAATAGTTTTAATTCGTTCTGTTCTGTCAAAAAAGAAAAAGGCCGTTTAGTTCAATACTTTTAATAAATTTGTAATCCAATCTTGTATTTTACTTTAATTTAATTAAATAATACATTTTAACAAACAATAATATATTTTAAACTAAATTTAATAAAATAAAATAAATTGTAAAATTTGTAAAAGATTTTTTTTGTGTTAATCTCTGTAATGCATTTTTTGTAAAATTAAATATTAAATATTCCAAGACAAACTCTCACCATGAAAACTTTATATGAATCAGACATTGACAGATCAATTTATGTGATTGCTGCGGCATCTATGTCACTTGAAGGAACGATTTTTTTAAAGAAACGCCTCATTCCTTTTAGAATAATGCCTATAGTAGGTACAGTTTCAAATATTTTACCTTTGTTTATTATATTTGCTTATTATTTATGTCCATATGTTATTACAGAATGGATAAAACTACGCCAAAACCGAGAAAAAAAGCAAGAAAAAGTCGCAGGTGCCTTGGTGCCCGTCAATATAAAAATTATTCCAATGAAATGCTTGAAATAGCTGTAGATCTAGTTAGGAAAAAACAGATATCAGCAAGAGAAGCGGCGCGACAATTCGCAATTCCTAAACAGACAATAATGAATAGAGTAAACAAGTCTCATACAAAGTCTGTTGGATGTCCAACGCGATTAACTGCTGAAGAGGAAGCCAAATTTATTAAAGTATTAATTGCAGCTGGGGAATTCGGATGCCCGCTTAGTAAATTGGATCTTCGCCTCGTGGTATCCGAATACTTGAAAAAGAACGGCCGAGAGGATGTATTTAACGGCAGACCACCTGGAAAAGCATGGCTTGAAAATTTTTTGTCAAGACATTCTTCAGATTTGACAGTTCGTAGTACGCAGAATATAATAAAGTTCGACTGATTAAAATCATGTCTTTTTTTGTAAATCACCCAAGAAATATAATTATATAATGAGCAGTCTTACATAAATAATTTCGACAACCCTAAGTCTAAAAATGTTATGTATGGAAATTGAAAAAAAGTTTTAGGTAACTTTGGCCACCTCGCTGTACACCAAAATATTTTACTTTTTGTGATTATTGTCTTTTAAACGTTTTCTTTGGCCGGTTTTCTGTCATAGTTTTTAAAATATACGGCATAAAGACCATAATTCAAGAGTTATAAGCAGTGGCTAATGTTGAAAGAAAGCAAAGGTAATTTTGGCCGACTACTAAAAAATATTTTTGGTTAAGAAAATATTCTAAATATTGCAATTTCCATGCAATAATATGAATAGTTTAGGTTTCTGGTGTTAAACAAATGTAAAAAACAAATCCTTTACTAACAATTGTTCGGATTTAAAGTTGATTAAGTGTAAAAAGTGGCCAATGTTGGCAGGTTTCACGGTATCTAAGTTCCAGAGTGGGAGCTTGTGACGTCACCGATGTGTAAAAATCGTACGAAAGCGTGATGTCATTCGAAATTTAAATGCGCTGTATCTTCGTCATTTATTGTTTCGCAGAGAAAAGAAAAAATAGATGTACAATATTTTTTAATAATCGAACCGATGGACCAAATATATTTTTTCAGTCATCATGCCTGTTGGTTATCAAATGAAGCAGTACCTATTTAAAATTTGAAATATTTACGCTACCCTATCTCTTTCGTACGCGCGAAACCTTATGGCAGTGACGTCATATTTCTAAATGTGCATCCTTTTTCTGTTATTTGAACAGTTTCCCTTTCCACTAGATTTTAAACTTTTAGGATTTTAAAGTTACTTATTTTTGAGCAGATAAAAAAAAAACTATTAGTTTTCGATTTTAGATTGTGTTACTTTTTGATACGAATGCAGGTTCCAAAAAAACATTAGACATTTGATACTTACACTTTGAATTCGTGTTGGATTGGCCAATCACACATTTTATAAAAAAAATAAGTAAAATACGATAGGAAAACCAGTTATTATTATTAACCAGTATTACATACCTTAAGGTTTCTGACGTGACCAGTTGTGGTTCGATGGCGGGCGGGGGTGGCCGCCCACTATTGAACAGTTGCTGGACGGCTGAATTCGTTTTTGGCGCTTGGATTGTGAGGATGAGTGGAGTTTCCAACCTTTTAGGAAAAATCTATGTTATTACATTTATTACAAAAAGGGGTTCACGTAAGTCAAAAAAAATTAAAAAAATACAACGAAAAATCTTTACCTTGATCATTTTATTTCAATAATTATTTCTTGATACAGTATACTGTATCAGCACGTCATAACGTGCCTATAAATCAACTTTAATAGAGCAGAATTGTAGGTAATAATTTCAAAACACGATAGGTATATTCGTGAAATGATGGGAATTGCGTCGTTCATTATAAATTTGGTCAATAGTCGGCGTGCCAAAGCTAATATTATTATGTGAATTGGAATTATTGCCAAAACTTTACTGCTATTTGAAACGGAAAATCATTTACCGTTCCAAACAGTTATTTGATATTGCGCGTTTCGCTATAAATGCATATCAATTAATATCGTTATCATCATCAGGTCTTTTTTAGTCTCCACTGCAGGACCAGGAGCACGACCCTCTCTGTACTACCATATATTAACCAGAGCAGTAAGAGGAATTAGCCTACACTCTCCACGCTGGCCAGACGTTTTGGAGAGGTCTCACTGATGTTTATAAGCTTTGTTTAGCTTGTGTTTCCTAAGTCGCCTTCTACTACATCCACGGGAAGACTTGGAGTGGTCCTATTCTATATACTCTGCCAGGAACCACACGGCTAATCATATGTATGTATTAAAATAAGCTTTTTTGTGTTATGATTTCTTCCAGTTTTCATAAATATCATCTTGTTGTTTTTGGTTTGTCACGCGGTGTTGACTGGTGTCTAAGCGGTTTAATCACTGGCTGTGCGTCTGTGAGTCACGAGTTCGATCCTCACTAATCACGAGTAGGTACTCTGAGTACCTCTGAGTTATACGGTCGTATATGGTCATATTCAACGACCACCACCTGCTTCCGGTAAAGAAAAACATCGTGAGGCACACTTGTGGCTATTAAGTTAACTACTGTGTGAAATGGAGAAGGCTAACGAAGGAGAACAAGGATAACGTACCTGTGAGATGTACTAGTGGTAAATTCTTTCTGTGTGGGGGTTTCGCTGTCTGATGTCGGCGCCGGTTCAGGCTCCTTGGGTTTCGTATCGGTTTCGTTCGGCCGCTCCACGAACCGAACCGAACGCGGAGTCACGGATCCGTCTTCGTCGCTGGCAGTGGTAGTTGATCGCTGATCGTCATTCTGACATAAATATATGCTTAATTATTACATTGCCATACACACGCAATGATCTTCACGACGCGTGAAGATTGTTAAACTTGCAGTTTAATACAATCTACGGCAAATCAACGTCTGGTTAGATCCGGTCCGATCCGGTTATCAGACTAAAGTTCAAATCATTTACAGTATACATTACGTGTATATGTTTTTTTTTAGGGTTCCGTACCCAATGGGTGCAAACGGGACCCTATTACTGAGACTCCGCTGTCTGTCGGTCTGTCCGTCTGTCACAGGGCTCTATCTCTTGAACCGTAATAGCTAGATACTTGAAATTTTCACCGATTTTGTATTACTGTGGCCGCTATAACAACAAATACTGAAAAAAAAAGTAAAAAATCAAAGGGGGTCGTCATACAAGAAACGTGTTTTTTTCAGCAATTTTAACTAGATCTTTATAATGGCATTAACTAGATACTTTAAATTTTCACAGATTATGTATTACTATGGCATACTATTACGTATACTTACGTATTACTATATAACAACAAATACTAAAAATAAAAAAAGTTAGAAATTAAAGGGTATCATACAAAAAACAATTTTTTTAGTGTTTTAAAACATTGTACGGAGGTACGGAACCCTTTATGTACGAGTCCGACTCGCACTTGCCCGTTTATTAATGAAAACCTGTCGGTTATCTTAAATATTGTTAAGCAATATTGAACTCATAATGAACATATAGGGATTAAAGCATATTATTGCTTTTTAAACATTGTATTTTATTCATTGTAAACATTCTAGCACAGGATTCTAGTCTATTGATTTTTTCATTATCAAGCTATTTAATTTACTAAACGTGCGTATAAAAAGGTGCTTTTTAAAAGTACATATATTTTAATTGGTGATTGCAGTCCATCATTTTGAAAATATATAAAAGAATTAGAAGAAACCAAAATAGATTCTTATTCAAATTGAAGTAGTCAAGTAATGTAGTTACTAGGTGAAGGGTTTTGAAAACCCCTAAAATATTTTTACATTATTAAAAAGCACCTTTAATAAACTTTCAACACAGTGATTGCAATCCTTGGAGCTAGGAGTCAGCAAAACCTGCAGCTAGAACGAACTATACAGCTGTATAAGTATTGCTGCCCGTAAGTATAAATATAATATATAAATAAAAAACACATAACACAGATAAATTAAATGGCAATAATTAATTACCTTTTAAATACAGTTTTGTAGGTTTTTTTTACACATAAGTAGAATTTATTGGTTGAATTGTAAACAGTTTAAGAAATGTTTCGTAGTAGTATTAGTCGTAGCAATATCGTACCAGACCAGCTGCTACATCATAGCAAATGCTTGACTTACCAGGTGGGGCAGATGGCTTCAGCAGTCTTTCGCCATCGCGATCGGTCTTTGGATACGGGTAGTAAATGCTACGCTATAGCTTCTACGTCGTTGTAGATGCTTCATCATAGCAACATGGACCAGCTGCTACATAATAGTAAATGCTACGCCATAGCAATATCTTAGTACCTGCTTTGTCAGAGCAACATTGTAACAGCTGCTACATTATAGGAAATGCTATGCCGTAGCAAAATCTTAGAACCTGCCATGTCTTAGCAACATCGTAACAGCTGCTACATTATAGGCCATAGCAAATGGAATATCTTAGAACCTGCCATGTCGTAGCAACATAGTAGGTAACCGCTGCTACATTACAGCAAAACCTACGCCGTAGCAATATCATAGGCGGCAGATTTTTACATTGTATGCAAGCACTCAGTTTGTATAGACAACACGCCTAGTCCAACCTACTAAAAACGAAGCAGATTCCAAAAAAAACGTGGCAGATTTCGCGCACCGCGGCGGGGCGCGTTGCGGGTGAATCGCCTTAGAATCTGCTATGTCGTAGCAACATTGTAACAGCTGCTACATCACAGCAAAAGCTACGCCGTAGGAATATCTTAGAATCTGCTATGTCGTAGCAACATTGTAACAGCTGCTACATCACAGCAAAAGCTACGCCGTAGCAATATCTTAGAATCTGCTATGTCGTAGCAACATTGTAACAGCTGCTACATCACAGCAAAAGCTACGCCGTAGCAATATCTTAGAATCTGCTATGTCGTAGCAATATTTTAGCGGTGAACCCACTGCACCGCGCACCATCGCGGAGCTGTGGGTCACCGCCTAAAATATTATAGAGCATCGTAGCATCTTTGTAGCAGCTTGTCGTATACAGAATTACTTTTCACCTATCAGCCAAATTTATGGAGCAAGTTCACTCCATTACACTAAACTATTTTCTTTAAAACAATTATTAAAATCGACAAAAAAATCGCCCTATACAAAATCCATTCGGCCGATCGCTGATTTGTATGAGAAACCGAAGTTTTCCTTTTTTGGGAAAGTAGGTCAGTATTATGGACAGAACTCGCTCCAAACATTTGGCTGGCGGTTAAGAAGTCACCCTGTATTTTTAGTCCATTTTAGCTTTCTTAGGACATCCTTAGCACATTCAGTGGCAGCCGCGTCACTTGCTAACTAAATAGTTTAATTTTAAATATAGGCGCGCATTTTGGCCAAAGGCTGAGTCTGTCCATTCAACGTGGGAATGCTGCCAGCCTCTTAGGTAACCTACCCTGCGAGCGAAGCGATTTGGTGTCCATTTTTTTTATAAATTATTTATATCTAGTTTAGTTTTATATTTGTTATAGTCACTTTAATTTTAATTAAATAATGTTATTTTTAAGTTATGTTTCGAAAATGAATAAACATTTTAAATCACCTGTTCGGCAGTGTCCTTGTCGGTGTCGAGAGATTTCCAGAGGCGGCCCCCCTTGAGGATGCCGCCGCGGCGCGTGCGCAGCGGGGAGCTGTCGGCAGACATCCGCCCTTCCGGGTCAGCAGTGTCACTGTCCTCACCTGCCAGGGACAAACCATTGGTAACCAGACCTATATTCATGTTTTTAACTTTAGTTTATGAACCTATTTTATTATCTTAAATTGTTTCTCGAATAAAAAAATACACAACATTATTAATTTATTTTTATAATTAACTGGAAAGCGCTGGATGCCAGGCTGCTCTAAATCGGTTATCTTGGAAATCCTTGGGAGAGGCCTATGTCCAGCAGTGGATGTTATGCGGCTGATACGATGATCAATTTAATAAATAATGTAAGGTTTATAGTTTATTAATTATAAACTTTTTAGTTTAAAACGATTAGTTTTTAAGTTAGATTCTAGTTTAAATATCTTTAAAATTAAATAAAATCTTAGAAGTATAATAAATGGAAGTATACAGGGTGTTATAAACAGGTGAAATAACCTTGACTTTAAATTCGAATTTAATTGGGTTGTTTATTGGCTGATTCTTTTATATGAAAGGCTTGCTAAATAAATTATCATAGGCGACTAAAAGAATGAATTTATTAGCATGATTATGAGTCATATCGTTTTATTTAGAACTATATAAAATTAGAAATTCCAAAAACTATTCAGTCAATATTTGTAGATATTATGCCATTCTCCTTTCGAAATACGATTTTTTTTCTTATTTTTCTAATATATGTAAATCGGACTTGGATATCCGATCCCATAGAAATTGGATCAGATGGATAGTTTTTAGGGTTCCGTACCCGAAGGGTGCAAACGGGACCCTATTACTGAGACTCTGCTGTCTGTCCGTCTCTCCGTCTGTCCGTCTGTCACAGGGCTCTATCTCTTGAACCGTAATAGCTAGACACCTGAAATTTTCACCGATTATTTATTACTGTGGCCGCTATAACAACAAATACTAAAAATAAAAAAAAGTTGAAAATTAAAGGGGGTCGTCATACAAAAAACGTGTTTTTTTTCAGCATTTTTAACTAGATCTTTATAATGGCATTAACTAGATACTTGAAATTTTTACAGATTATGTATTACTATGGCCACTATACACCACCACACAACAAATACTAAAAATAAAAAAAGATAAAAATTAAAGGAGATCGTCATACAAGAAACGTGTTCCTTCAGCGTTTTAAAACATTGTACAGTGTTACGGAACCCTTCATGTACGAGTCCGACTCGCACTTGCCCATTTATTACAAGCTTTTATTTATCAAGTTTATTGTTTTTTATTTATTTGGGTCAAATCTTGCAAGTTTAATTTGAGTTATTTCCCTGTTTCCGATTGAGATGAATCTGGTCAATGGATCTACTGAGAATCGAAATTATGTGTGCTAATGTAAACCAGACTAGGTAATATTATTATAAGAAGCTGAACTGATTATGGAGTTAGCAGGTGGCTTCAGGAACCCTGTAATAAAATGGCGCTACTCCATCTAGACTGGGTTCATAACATGCACTTCAAAGTTGATTTCGCCTTTCTGAATCAGAGCTTTTTAAAACTGAAAAAGATGACTATCACTTCTAGTTTTCAGTATATGAACCCTGAATTCTATGCGTCGGGAATCTTATTCCGAGATTTGTTAAAACTGAAAAAGATGTTAACTACCACTTCTAGTTTTCAGTATATGAAAACTGAATTCTATGCGTCCGGAATCTACTGGCAATATTTTTTTTTGATGGAATAAAATATTGTCATATTCAAAGATCGGGAATACAAGTTTGTGGTGCAAATCAAAATTCATAAATCGCTACAGCATGTATTCTAAACTGCTAACTATCGCTGTATGTGTTAGTAAATACATAGCAATCAATAAGTGGTTTGGTCAGCGGTGTAATGGGTATCAGAGTGGATGCACAATCGTTTGCATTGTGGAAACCGCATTCGCAGCCACTATGGCACTGATGATTAAATAAATTGATTGGTTTACTGAAGCACGAGTACATTACACATCCACTGCGTAAAGCTAAGGTATTTTTTTAGCCTGCTTAGGGCAAAGGCCTCCCCTTTTTGCTTTTACAATGTGTTCGCAGCCTATGGCACTGATGATTAAATAAATTGATTGGTTTACTGAAGCACGAGCACATTACACATCCACTGCGTAAAGCTAAGGTATTTTTTTAGCCTGCTTAGGGCAAAGGCCTCCCCTTTTTGCTTTTACAATGTGTTCGCAGCCTATGGCACTGATGATTAAATAAATTGATTGGTTTACTGAAGCACGAGTACATTACACATCCACTGCGTAAAGCTAAGGTATTTTTTTTAGCCTGCTTAGGGCAAAGGCCTCCCCTTTTTGCTTTTACAATGTGTTCGCAGCCTATGGCACTGATGATTAAATAAATTGATTGGTTTACTGAAGCACGAGTACATTACACATCCACTGCATAAAGCTAAGGTATATTTTTTAGCCTGCTTAGGGCAAAGGCCTCCCCTTTTTGCTTTTACAATGTGTTCGCAGCCTATGGCACTGATGATTAAATAAATTGATTGGTTTACTGAAGCACGAGTACATTACACATCCACTGCGTAAAGCTAAGGTATATTTTTTAGCCTGCTTAGGGCAAAGGCCTCCCCTTTTTGCTTTTACAATGTGTTCGCAGCCTATGGCACTGATGATTAAATAAATTGATTGGTTTACTGAAGCACGAGTACATTACACATCCACTGCGTAAAGCTAAGGTATTTTTTTTAGCCTGCTTAGGGCAAAGGCCTCCCCTTTTTGCTTTTACAATGTGTTCGCAGCCTATGGCACTGATGATTAAATAAATTGATTGGTTTACTGAAGCACGAGTACATTACACATCCACTGCGTAAAGCTAAGGTATTTTTTTTAGCCTGCTTAGGGCAAAGGCCTCCCCTTTTTGCTTTTACAATGTGTTCGCAGCCTATGGCACTGATGATTAAATAAATTGATTGGTTTACTAAGGCACGAGTACATTACACATCCACTGCGTAAAGTTAAGGTATTTTTTTAGCCTGCTTAGGGCAAAGGCCTCCCCTTTTTGCTTTTACAATGTTTAAAAAAGGCATTTATGTCCATGCCTATTGGCTGCGTCTTATAGTTGATAGTCAAAATATAGATCTATAGGTAGATCACAGAGGTAGATATTATTATAATGAATAAACTTACTCGTTAATGGTGCAGATGAAACTTCCGCTTGCGTTTCTTCTATACACAAATCTGGTTGGCATTCTGAAACAAATAAAATTTTGTTTATAATATACATATATATACATATTTATACCTATACTGGTAAACATAGCAAATGGTCCCATAAGCGTGGATATCGCTTAGTATGATGGTGGGCCTAGACAGAAGATGGGAATCGGAAATAGTGACAGTATATCCCATCATCCGTTCCTAGAATAATAATGGGAGTTCTTCCAGTGGGGGAGTACGAATTATGAACGCTTTTGCAAGTTAAGTGACACTGTGCGTGGTCCGCACTTGGATGGGGAGACCACACATGGCATAAGAAATCTCGAGCTCGTGCTACAGAAATTCAATCACGTTGTGATCCCGAAGCACGAAGGAGCTCGAGTCCCGGCTGTCATCGATGCATGGCAGTTGCAAACTAACTGAGATCTTTAGGCTGCTTGAAAAATCTTACACCAGTGTTGGCCACTTATCGACAACCTGCGTGGGAGAAGCAGCTGGTATTATTTATTTATTTAAACTTTTTTGCATATAAAAGTGTTCAAATGGCGGACTTAAGACCCCGTCAGTTCAGAGCCAGGAATACCGTGGGTGTTTTTGAAAAAATCACTGTAAATAAACTTCTACAGTTTACATCTCAAAAATTTTACATGAAAATCTTAAGGCTTTTCTACAGACACCACAATATCCAAAACACGATTGAGCATTTTTGGCTCGATAGATAATAAACCGGCCAAGTGCGAGTTAAACTCGCGTGGAGAGGGTTCCGTACAATTGATTGAATTCTTATAGGTTTTCCTGTAATCTACAAGCAATGAACCATATTTTGTATTTTTAGGGTTCCGTACCTCAAAAGGAAAAAACGGAACCCTTATAGGATCACTTTGTTGTCCGTCTGTCCGTCCGTCCGTCCGTCCGTCCGTCTGTCAAGACCCTTTTTCTCAGGAACGCGTGGAGGTATGAAGCTGAAATTTATATCAATTACTCAGGTCTACTGTCCCTTGAAGCTGTGAAAAAATCAAACTTCTAAACCAACGCAATCAAAAGATACAGCCGTTTATGCCGCAAATTTTCGACACTTGCAAGGGAATCAAAACCTACAGGGTGCTTCCCGTGAACTCAGAATCTTGAAATTTGGTACAAAGCAACGTCTTATAGCATAGATAAAGGAAAAATTACGAAAACCATAAATTTTTAGTTACATCACATAATATATTTTTTTTTAATAATTTTAAACTTACTACCCATTTCCTCATAAACGCGTAGAGGTATTAAATTGAAATTCATACCAAATACTAAACCTTGCAGGTTTGTACGGAACCCTCGGTGCGCGAGTCCGACTCGCACTTGGCCGGTTTTTTATTTTTTAAATTTTAGGCTTAGTAGTTTCGGAGATCAGGGGGGGAATAAAAACAATTGAATTGAATGGTCAATTTTCGTCTTCTTTCATGAATAATATCAAAACTATTCATTTTACAATAATAACAAAAATATATTTGAGATCCTCATAACGAGCCCTTTCATTTGGTATATAACAAAGTAAGGTTGGCAAAACTTTTTTTTTTAATTCCTATTTAGTCCCCCGAAAATTACCCTTATTTAAAAAAAAATATTTATTTACTTTGCATATATGTATTTGGGTCATAGGATTACAACGTTCTACCAAATTTCACCTGATTCGGTCCTGTAGATTCGAAGCAAATTGGCTGTGACAGACGGACGGACAGACAGACGCACGAGTGATACTATAAGGGTTCCGTTTTTTCATTTTTGTACGGAACCCTAAAAATCACGAACATACCTCTAAACTTGCCTAAATTTACCTTTTAAAAAGATATTACTAATATATGAAAACTATACCAAAAATTGGATAATATAAATTATTAGTTAATTTCGCTACACAAAAAATTATAAATATTATACAATAAAAATATAATAAATAAAACACAGTGAAATATTCGTCGAGAGCAAACAAATGCCCGGAGCCGGAGCCGTGCTCGACGATATTTCGCTGTGTTTTATTTATAATTTTTTTTTTGATAGAATTTTGGATATTGTGGGTGTCTGTAGGTTTTTGTTCAGCTACGAAACATAGAATAGCTGGTTTTTCACCAACCAATTTCCATCACAAAGTGCTACAGAAATTCATGTTTTCAATGAAAAAAATAGCCACATGTAAGTACAGTCCGTCCGTTTGGCTGCTAAGATGCCAATATAAAATATTAATGCTGTGTTCTTTATTCAACTTTCTTCTTTATTACATAAACCCGTGTGGTGCCAGGTTAGAATACACTCCACCACTTCCTGTGGATGTCGTAAGAGGCGACTAAAGGACTAAGCACAAATATCTCGTTATACAATTGCATTCCCAAGGAGGGTTAAAGTCGGGCGGCGGCCGGTTGTAAAACTTTTCGCACAAATACATTCCCAAGGTTGTCGTTAGGCAGGCGGCCAGTCGTAAAACTATAGCCAAATCATTTAAACTGTTCCGGCTTTACCTTCGCCATTTTGCAGGATCTTTGGCATCCTTGGGTGACCATTGACATGCATGTTATATTTGGAGAAGAAAAAGCGGGAAAGCGCACCCCGGGCTTCGATGCAGCACAGCTGAGGATACAACCGGGAACGCACTTAGACGAAGAAGACGAAGACGTTCTTTATTCTACTTTCTTTCGAATTCTCAGTATTATTTAGCAATATTGTAAGAAAGTTCTACAATTTGTACCTACAACAAATTACAGAGCAATTAAATAAAGTACATACCTATTTAATTTAAGAAAAAGTACGACAATTTGAGCCGAGGCGGATAAAGAAGGCGAATTTAAAGGTAATTTCGAAGGCTTTACAACTTTCCTCGTATTCGTTTCTAAGTTTGACTCATTTCCAGACGCCACCAAATTTTCACTCAATTACCCGCTCAAAGTAGAAAATTACAATGTAAGCCGTATTTCACATTCCATACCTCCGGGTTTTTAGCAAGCATATTTTGTCGTACTCGTACATTGTTTCTAGTTTTGTTTCATTAATTTTATCAGCAGAAAAGTGTAAACAAAGCACTATTTGGCTTTCCTGTTTTTTTTAAATTATAATGTGGCAAAGCTTGTTGCCTAATATTTCAAGCTGTAAGACATTGCTTGACGACTGCCACCTAACAGCTGCTGTAGCTGCAATGAGTAGTCATCCAAAATACGGAACCCTGCGAGATATTTGATGTCACTCTTTTGTCACCAATCTAACTGCTGACTAGGCCCGGAATTGCTCAATACAGAAATGTGAATACGCCATTAATGCGTGCTATTGCCGGGACACAAGCTCCTAATGTTACGTGTAGAACGAGTGAAACGAGCGAATGTCTCTAAGTCTTCTTGAAAAAAGAGTTAAAAGAGAACGTATCTGTTTGTTCTACGATAACTCGACTATTTTTAATAGGACAATTACGTCAGGATGAGACACAAGGCTGAATGGAGTAATATAAGTTGACACTCCCACTCTAAAGAGACACTCGGCGAGGAATTTGCCAAGTTGCACAAACGGTTAAATAAATTTAATGGTAATAGGCACCTTTACGATACCCTATCAAATAAAAAAATCCTAAATCGGTTATAAAATGAAGTTATTGAGGAACATACATAAAAAAAACCATGTACAATCATGTACTCGTACATTCGAATTCAGAAGTTGCTCTTTTGAAGTCGCTTAAAAATCATAAAAGTTAGGCGAGACTTAAAATGAGTGTTGACACAACACGACTACCTCCGTGGTCCAGTGGTCAAGGCGTCTGCCATGTGATCCGGTCCCATGAGGTCATGGGTTCAAATCCCACTGGGAAGCAAACTTTATGAAAAGTTGTTTCCAGTCTGGTTAGGATATTGCAGGGTTGAATCACCTGATTATCCGAAAAGAAAGATGATTCCGTGCTTCGGAAGGCACGTAAAGCTGTTGGTCTCGAACGCCATCTAGCGTTTGTATAGGTACAAACCAGAACCAATCCTAGGATAGGTCCTAGGATTGGTTCTGGTCTAACCTTTGGGTTGTGGATGTCAGACGGCAGTCGCTCTGTGTAAAAAATCAGTAACCTCGTCGAATGACCTAGGTTAGGTAGCGGACCCCGGGCTCTGAAGCGTAACTGCTGACGATGCAACCGGGAATACGCTCGGATGATGATGAATTAATTATGATTATTAACTTGGAACATGACGCCAATTGGTCAAGGGTGGCCGGAATATGAGGTAAAATGGGAATAAAGATACGAATTACAAGAGCTTTTATAGCTATTTTTGAACATAGTACCAATAAAGCTCCCATGCGATATGTAAACACAAATAGATATCGTATGATCAATCGGTAAAGCTGTGGATTCACCTTGACTGAAGCGCGAATGTAATATACTTGAAACGCGTAGGCGTCGGGTGGCGAATATATCAGCACATGACACCCGGTGTATGTAAACGCCGAGACATGAGATATAGGGAGGTTGTAAGTAGGTAGTTAGTACCTTGAGAAAGCAAACTCTTGTAAATTGACTGGGGCAAAATAAGATAAGCAATGTTTATTCTTATGTTTATTGTAGATCTAGGCGTTTTTGTTTGCTCACTCCCCTAGTTGAAAGACCAATGCCGGTTTGATTATTGGAAGTGGCGTTTTTGTTTGCTCACTCCCCTAGTTGAAAGGCCAATGCTGGTTTGATTATTGGAAGTGGCGTTTTTGTTTGCTCACTCCCCTAGTTGAAAGGCCAATGCCGGTTTGATTATTGGAAGTGGCGTTTTTGTTTGCTCAGTCCCCTAGTTGAAAGGTCAATGCCGGTTTGATTATTGGTAGTGGCGTTTTTGTTTGCTCACTCCTCTAGTTGAAAGGCCAATGCCGGTTTGATTATTGGAAGTGGCGTTTTTGTTTGCTCACTCCCCTAGTTGAAAAGCCAATGCCGGTTAGATTATTGGAAGTGGTGTTTTTGTTTGCTCACTCCCCTAGTTGAAAGGCCAATGCCGGTTTGATTATTGGAAGTGGCGTTTTTGTTTGCTCAGTCCCCTAGGCAGTTGGTTGGATGCATTAGAGGGATAATCCGGCCCGGGTAGTTACAACAGCACCTACAACGTGTCCACGACTGTTCGACTAAGTAAGTTCTAGTGAATAATTATTCTGAAACTATTTAAAGTGCAAGAGAACAAAAAACTAAATCTCTAATGCGTTACTGTGGAAGTTAATCAACTTACTGTTACACAATATTAATAACGTCAGACGCGAAGTGCCTATGGAAATATCAATTTATGTATTTACTGTCAATTTAGCATATCACTTAATTTATCACATTCTAAGTTAAACGTATGTCCTCAATGTTCATCTACGTATATAGAAAATTTATGGCATAACAGGTTTATTATGCGGAGAAATCCTTTAGCGCCAATATCGCTGGGACAAAATTAAATATAACTGTACATATAGAAATGAGGTGGAACAACAAGTTTCTCTCGACATATTATACAGGCAGACTTTTTAAACACTGTCCAAATTTTAAAGACTTTTTAGGTGTTCAAGATGAAAAATACAACGCAAGTGGGACTTGAAACAGACCCAACCATGTTCTTCTAACTGAGCTATCACGTGTCCAACATCGCGAGTCGAACTTCTCTACCATATTCTTATTCCTTTTAGGTACACGTATTAGGCTTTGGTCATATCACCTCGCACCTACAATAATACATGTTACATCTTTTCGTATGATTACACACATACCTACACACCTGAACACAATACACTAAACTGTTACGTTTCCGCTCTCGTTTCAAATTCAGGATGTAATTCCGACAACCCAAACATGGCGATACATTTAAACGAAAAGATACGCAGTGCGGGTCGTGTGTACCAAGGTTATCTTGATACAGTCAAAATGTGGCATGACGAAAAGATTTGAGTGAGCGCGCAAAGTTCACCGAGTCTACATGGATAATCTTGTGTTTGTGTGTTAAAGACTGTACAAAGATGCTATGCGAAGTACTTATAGGAAAAGTGTTTTTATTATAGGAAATAAAATACATCATAAGTTCTAACGAATGCTACTTATGACCTACCCCATCAATCGTTGGTTAGGTAGGTATATAACCAACCACTGATGGGGTAGATAAATTAAAGGTTGCTAGCGGTATCTACCTAGATAGGTAGGTACAATTTTTTACTCACTGGCGCCAGCAATTTAAATCGTTTCTGTTGAAACGACAATTTTCGTTCACATTAATTATTCGCACCTTTTGGCGAAAAAATGTCAAAAGAAAACTTGCTAAACGGTTTCTGAAATTAAATAAAGTTATTTGTCAAAAACAAATAACTTTCTGCGAACCATTTTATTTTAGTAGGAATCCTACAAAACCGTTCACTTTTTGTTTTCTACATCATTGACTTACTTTTCCCTGTAGACTTCGATATAAATACCGGTTTATTCATATTCATTCGTAACATTTCGAAGAAAAGTTTACTCGGAAGCACGAGTATGTTTGATACGACCGCCAAGTCAGATTGGTTGATTGAGTGGTTGATAAACGAGACATCTCGAATAACTGTCGTCGTTGTTCCTTTGTTTGAAACTATCATTCATGAATTGAACTATTTAAGTGTGAGTCGAACTAACATAAGAAGGTTCCAAATTAGTTTGAATTTTTAGCTTTAGGATTTACTAAAACCCAGATTTGGCATTATGTATGTTTACTTAATTTTTTTATTTACTTCTTTAAAATGTATCTACATTTTCGATGAAACTACACGAGAATGGCCAAATACGAGAGTGTGGAGGCAGTATTCGACAAGTCTCGACTATATTCGTGTAGTCCCCATTTGGTGTCGGTATTTTGTGCCCGAATCAAAGGGCTCTCGTATTGTTTTGTGTTTGCGCGAGGCACTTCGTCCACTTTCTTGACGATTCTTTTTTTGTTCTATTGACATGAATTGATGCAATCCATCATCTTCGACTATTCTAACGACTCTTAATATTTTTGTATTATTTTTCCCTGTTTCAACTTCGGGATTTTATTTGCGTGTCTGAATAACGGATGCCTGACTGTTCTCGCCTACAGCAAACGTAAAATAATGAAATTAATTTCCCTTGTCGTAATTTCAGAACCCTATAGCGTACGTGGCCCAAGTCTTATACGCACTTGACCGTTTGATCTTATTAACTTTGACGTGGTTTTCACTGTCACCATAGACCGAAATTGCAAAAAATAAAGAAATTTATATTTACGGATATTTACGGATATAAAGGGTTCCGTACCACCGTACAATGTTTTAAAACGCTGAAGAAACACGTTTCTTGTATGACGACCCCTTTTAATTATTAACTTTATCTTATTTTTAGTGTTTGTTGTTATAGTGGTTATAATAATACATAATCGGTGAAAATTTCAGGCGTCTAGCTGTTACGGTTCAAGAGATAAAGCCCTACTGTGACAGATCGAGTTAAAAACGCTGAAAAAACACGTTTTTTGTATGACGACCCCCTTTCATTTTCAACTTTTTTAATTTTTAGTATTTGTTGTTATAGCGGCCACAGTAATACATAATCGGTGAAAATTTCAGGGGTCTAGCTATTACGGTCTTGAACCGTAATAGATAGAGCCCTGTGACAGACGGACAGACGGACAGACAGACAGACGGATAGACGGACAGACAGCGGAGTCTTAGTTATAACTGAGACTCCGCTGTCTGTCCGTCTGTGCGTCAACGGTCCGTCCGCAAACGGGACCCTGTTGGGTCCCGTTTGCACCCTAAAAACAGCGTTATTATAAAACCAATTATTGACTGTAGCTGGTCTAACTAAATTAAAAACTCTGTGGTCAGCATCTCTAAAGGATATGAAAATCATGTGCTCCATAGTAATGGGATCCAAAGAAGCAGCCACATAATGTTATTAACGCCTGGAGGGGTGTAAATAGGAGCATAGATTCTTTACGAAGGGTGAAATCTAAATGTCTAGTAATTGGTTACGATGGACAAAATCTAAAGTTTGCCTTTCCCCATTGTTGACTGCGAGGGTGGAGGAGGAAGGGGGAGCAAATATACCCCCCCCCAGATCCTGGCCTGCCTTCTAGATTCGCATTCGTAGCAATCGAGTTGACGCCAGTAGAACGCCAAACTTTCATACTAGCTCACATAATAGCGCATTCCCGCAATGCTTCGGAGTCTGGTTTCAGCTTTCCGGTTTTTTTTTTCACTTCTCACCGGTCTCCATCCTTGGTTGTTAGACCATTGACACGTATACCTCGGCGAGGTCAAGGCCGCGTTTCCTGGGCTCAGCATTCCTTCAGCTTTGGTTTGGTTATGGTGGTGCAATGACTATCACATCACAAGAGCGAGCGAACGTCGACCAAATGACGGAAGCCACTAATTTGGCTAAAGCTAAAGCTGAAGATCTGCTTTATTTTTCCTAACCATTTGCAGTCCAAAATTATAAACGATATCTCCGATATCTCTCGATGAAAACATCTTACTCTCGGAACGCTGTGAAGAATTCCTAACTAAATCTACAATCTTACGTCTTGCGCCGCGGCATTGATGAATACAAATCGTTTATGCCATTCTGCGTATGAGGTGTCAGTTTTTTAACGCTGTTTTACGAAACCGAGCTGTAATGCCAAACAGCTAGAGTTTTAGTAAATTATCGGATTATACCATTCAACTGCGACACATACACAATTACACACCTACAATATACATACATCAATCGGGTAAAAAACATCTGGCTCGACGACGAATATCTTAAACCTTCAAATGAAAAGAAAATAAGCGTAAATTTTAAAAATTAAGTTAAGAAGATAATTTTGAACATTTCAGCGAACGCGATGTCAACGACTCCAAGCAAAGGAAGAGCTAGTTTGAAGCCAGCGAGCAGATGCATTTAGAGTGCTTCTGCATGCATGTGTATTACCTATTTACCAACTATTTACATATATTATAGCGTAGAAGCGAGCTGGAGAGATGTTGCTTTCTATTAGCTTAGTCTTGATATTCATAACGTAGGTAAAATAAGTAGTTTGTTCTGTTTTTCGTGAAAGCAAGGTGTGATCACTTGTTTCACACAAATCATGTGTGATCACAATTATTAAAAGTCAATTGAGATATAATGTTACTAATATTACATATAAGTACTTTTAAGTTATACAAATGTCAATAATCATTTATTAATTTATCCATGGCCTGTGCCATGACGGGACCTTATCGAGGAAGAGATATCTTACGCCACTTGTGGTCATCAATCCAGGCGCGATCACAGCCCAGTAAACGTTGATATTGAGCTCCACGAATAACATATTTTGTCAGTTGATTGATTTTATACCTAGATATCTTTCACGTTATTTTTGAAGGAGAAATTGCCGACGAGCGGTCCTAGCTGCTGCTGGCATCAAAAGCAATACATTACTTTCGTGCACGATTTAAATTCGATTTAGTTGAAAATTGCCATCCATGGATATGTATAGAATGCCTGGGGTGTCCGTCTAGGCACTCTAGGCAATGTATAAAATATTATGAATATTATTGTCCATTACATACTTTACCTAGGTAATGTCACGGTAATGTATACAATTCCTAGGGATTAGAGTACCTGCTGTTCCACCGGCTGTGCAGTGACCATCTCAGGAGCGAGCGAGCCTCGACTAAGCGACGAAAGCTGGGCGAATTTAATACATTTCCGACCGCTATTAGGTACATACATTACCGTCTGCGCATTCGGTATTGTATAGAATACCTAGGCATTTAAGACCTAGGCAAAGTATAAAATAAATAATATTTCATACATTATCTACACGTTTTAGGTATTCTATATCATTGCTTAGGTATTGTATAGAATACCGAATTATACAGATTGCCGGTAACAGATACAATCAGAAAGTATTCGGTGGTGGGCGTAAAGATGGAGGAAAGGAATCAAAATAGTGATGGGTTGCTAGGCGCATTGCTTATTGATATGATTCAGATTCTCGGCCATTTCCTCGATCGGAAGCTCGTGCGATCTGCGTGGGAAGAGAAGCAGCTGGTACATTCTACGAGTACATTTTTTCTTATCTCCTAGACCAGCATGGAAGACAAATGTACTCTGTGATGGAAGATCTCGCTTTGGTTTTTATTTTTATTACCTATTATAAATATTATAAAGGTCGAAATGTTGTGTGGGACATTCGTATTGAAGCAAAGCGTATTGTCAGCCAGGTGTCGGAGGTCGACATGCTGTGTCGGACAATTGTACAGATACAAAGCGTACAGGCGGGTGGCAAAATGCGAAATGTTAAGTCGGTGAATGGACCAATAATGTCGGAAAATGGTACTACAATCGAAATAAACCGACTGCACATTTAAGACGTTCACGCGATTTAAATTCGATCTAGTTGAAAATTGTCATCCATGGATACTACCAGGATTCGGAGGCGACCTTACGGAGGCGACCTCGCCAGACGGCAACTTAGACGAGGCAAATTTGATTTACTCGAGCTGACTCAGTTATACTTTAATTTGTGGCGGTCCACTAATAAAGTTATTCTGTAAGTTTTGATTCTGTATCTCTAGAGGGTGAAATTATTGACCGAGTGAACGAAGGTCTCTCTGTTTTAGCTTCGGCAAAAATTCTTTCGTGTATCCGAATTTATTTTTTATTTCGGATTGTTTTTGCCTACAAGTCGCATTTCTTAACCGATTCTCATAAAATTTTGTGAGCAGGTTCGATACTTAGTAGATGTTTTTTCCGAAACAGTTTTCCGAAATTTTTCAAAATGGTGGATATATGTAAAAAATATAATATTTCAGCCATTTCGAAAAATATTCAAAAATGTCATAGAACTTTTTTGTTACCCTTATTAAGACGCAACTTTTTTGTTCAAACAACTTTTAAGCAGAGTTATTTTTTAAGGACGTCACAACGCGCCTCATCGAGGCAACTGGTGACACTAGAGCTGGCAGCTTTTTCGCTCAGAGAATAAGTCTTGCTATACAGCGAGGAAATGCTGCCAGCATATTGGGTGCGTTGCCTCGATATGGCGCGTTGGAAGAGATATATTATTTGTGAAAATGTACCTGTATAATTTTGATTTGTTTTAAAACAAAAAAACAACTTTTACATCCGATAAACTTCCAAAGGGTCAAGTATGTAAGTTGGGGCTATGCAAAGACAAATGTCACGAGGTCTACTCTACATACAGCTCATACAACCAATAGTATTTGTTTTTACTATTTTCATTTTAGGGTTCCGTACCCGAAGGGTGCAAACGGGACCCTATTACTGAGACTCCGCTGTCTGTCCGTCTGTCTGTCTGTCTGTCTGTCTGTCTGTCTGTCTGTCTGTCTGTCTGTCTGTCCGTCTGTCTGTCCGTCAGTCACAGGGCTCTATCTCTTGAACCGTAATAGCTAGATACTTGAAATTTTCACCGATTATGTATCACTGTGGCGGATATAAAAACAAATACTAAAAATAAAAAATAGTTATAATGAAAGGGGTCGTCATACAAGAAACGTGTTTGTTCAGCGTTTTTAACTTGATCTTCATAATGGCATTAACTAGATACTTGAAAGTTTCACCAATTATGTATAACTATGACCACATTAACAACAAATACTAAAAATAAAATAAAGTTAAAAATCAAAGGGGGTCGTCATACAAGAAACGCGTTTCTTCAGCGTTTTAAAACATTGTACGGTGGTACGGAACCCTTCATGTACGAGTCCGACTCGCACTTGCCCGTTTATTTCCAAATGTATTTGATGACACAAAAGGTGACAGTACAAGTAGGGATACAAATAGGGCCCACCACCATGCTATACATGCATTATAGCAATTGACCCATTGCTATAATGCATGTATAGCATGGTGGTGGGCTTGTAGGTAGAAAAGGAAATAAAAATAGGAAAAGAAGCAGCTGATACATTTTTTAGTTTTTCTTTTCTGCCAGACAAGTATGAAAGCGTGGCAAGAATTCAAAATGGCGATTTATATTTCATAATGCAATGTAGGTATTATGAAATATGAATCGTCATTTTGAATTATTCTATTGTACCGAGAACCGAGATGGTTATACTTTGTTTTCTTGTCTAATACGAGTACCAGCCGTTGAAAATCGTGTTTCACAGGTTGTGGCGTATTAATCTCACGGCTCCATGGGCAAGGCTCTGACAGACGCAGGCGGTTCGTCTGTATTGTACGTGTGTTTATTCGTACACACTATGTAGGTGTACTGACTGGCACAGCTGCCAGGACAAACAATATCGCTTCAAGGCAGACTGCATACTCGAGCGTATTATCTATTAATCTATACTAATATTATAAAGCGGAAGAGTTTGTTTGCTTGTTTAAACGCGCTAATCTCAGGAACTAATGGTCTGATTTGAAAAATTCTTTTTTTGTTGGGTAGTCCATTTATAGAGGAAGACTTTAGGCTATATAACAAACACAAGGTTGTCGGAAGACAACCACGCGAACGAAGTCGCGGGCACAGCTAGTACTAATATAAAGATACGCTATTATAATAAGTAGTTCGCTCCGAACTACGCATTTTAACAAGCCTTTTACATGCATGAACTTCTAAGCATATGTGCTCGAAAAATCATCATTGGCTCTTATTCGAAATAAAACATTCTATGGTTTTTTGGTTTTTGTTCGAAATTAAACTTTCAATGCTTATTTGGCTCATGTTTGAAATGAAACATTCTTTGGTTTTTTGGCTCTTGTTGTTAGAAGTGAAACATCCTATGTAGTTTTGGCCCATGATCGAAATTAAATTATATATTATGTTTCTATATTATGCTACTGAATAGGGACACTGTAATTGTAGTGTGCGACGGTACTTGGAGAATGAACAATATGACGGTGGACGAAGATCACACCGGGCAGGGGGAGGCGTAGGCGTCATCGCTGCTTCAGTCAAGCTGGGACAACGTTCGGTGAAACCCGAACGTCAGCAAAATAAATATAAAAAAGGTACGTTTCGCTTTTCACAGTCTCACTAAATGCCGCCCTAGTGTTGACAGGGTTGATACCGCTAGACCTAAGAATACAGGAGGCAGCCGCCCTGTACAAGGTTAAAAAAGGAGCGCCATGGCCAGCACTGGCGGACAGGGAGGTAGAGACACCAGTACGAGCTGCAGAACTTCCACATTCAGCTGAAAATATGAGCACAGAATTTGTATGCCTGGTAGACCAAACACTTGTAGACGCTCATAGCGTACAAGAAGTACGCGTCTATACAGATGGAAGCAAATTGGAAGGTAAGGTTGGGGCAGCGTGTTCCTTTTGGAAACACTCTTCCGAAATTAGAGCCATAAAACTTGCACTACCACCCTACTGCACAGTCTACCAGGCGGAACTGCTTGCCATATGCAAGGCGACAAGGGAGATCCTTAAGCGAAAAGAAGAGAGCTTCGGAATATACAGTGACTCAAAAGCAGCCCTGGAGACAGTGACTAACCAAAGCGCCCCCCATCCTCTGGCAGTCGAGAGCAGGGAAAACATGAGGAAGGCTTTGACTCAGAGGAAAGTTATATCCTTATTCTGGGTCAAGGCACATGCGGGTTTAACCGAGAACGAGCGAGCGGACAGCCTAGCTAAGGAGGCAGCATTGTCGTCCAAAAAGAAAGCGGATTATGATCGATGTCCGGTTTCATTTGTCAAGCGACAAATCCGCACGGAGTCGCTTGACAAATGGAACAAAAGATATCGATCAGGGGAAACTGCCTCAATAATAAAAATCTTCTTCCCGGACGCAATAGAAGCGTATAAAACAATAAGATAATTTGCCCAACTGTTATCATAACTCAGATGTTGACGGGGCACGGTGGGTTTTCCAAGTACTTACATAGGTTTAAGTGCAAGGACAACCCATCGTGCGTCTGTGACCCAAATCAAGAAGAGGATATTATACACGTTTTGGTTGACTGTCCCTTACATATGACAAAAAGACAAAAGATAGAGAATGAAATAGAGTATAAGCTAGATAAAGAAAACATAAGTAAAATACTTAAAGATAAAAACAATAGATGTAACTTTTTATGTTACTGTGAAGAATTGGCAAACAAAGTAGTAACAAGAAACAAATAGTATGTTATAGGTAAACTAACATGTATAAGTAGTATACAAAGTATAGTTTCCAAACAAATAGATAAAAAGTTAAAATATGTAAAAGTAGCAATAGTATAAATACTATATCAAGTTCCTAAAAATAGCAAATAAATTTAGATAAAGCCATCAGATTTATAGTAAAAGAGCAAAAATATAATTAGCGGATAAGAATAAAAACGTTGAAAAAGTCTCCGAGTAATCTTGTCGGAGGTAAAAGTAAAAAAAAACCGTCGTAAGGAGGGACAGAAGGCGCGCGCGGAAAGCGACTTTACTTTGTTTTGATTGAAAACATTGAAAAGGACTTTATATTTTAGAATTGACATAGTTGACAAGAGATCTACTACATAGAATCAGGAGTGAAGAGATCCATTCAACAGATTAGTTCAATGAAGTGGCAATAAGTGAGGCTTATAAACCGACGGCAAACGGACCGGAATGATTTCTTTTTAAAATGGTGAAGAGATATCAAAAAGAGCGGAGTACTGGGTCTACTTACATACTACAACAGTGGTTCTCAACCGGTGGTCGCTTCCAGGGACCATCGGTTGAGAACCACTGTTTTGTCACTGAACTGGTCAACGAAGCCATCGGAAAAATAACAAATACCTAAGTGACAACGAGTCAACGCAAAGACGTTGCTTAACTTTGTTTTCATCGACATATGATTTAGGGATTTTCAAGGCAAGAGTGAATAGGCACTTTTTGAGTCTGCGTGATACACCTTAGACCTTCCCACCAGGCTAGATAGAGGTCAAAGGCACTCAAATTTCTAATAAAAAAAATACGGGTTAGCGAGGCACTTCGAATAATTAAATACAAAGCACCAAAATCGGTGGGATTCTTGGTAGTGCCGACATGAAATTAGCTTTGAGTAGCACTGAATTAAGGATTCAGAAGTTAGTAAAGGGAATGCAATCGCAAAAATAGAATAGAATATAATTAAAAAACTCTTTAGTGTACACCAAAAAGAAAAATATATAAAAGATAACTTAAAATATTAACATTAGTACAATGGGCGGTCTAAATAGCATTTAAACGTATAAAAATATTGTTGGTTTTGAACAGTTTTTAAATGTTTTATTTATACATACAAACGTATTTCCCATGGGAGTTGGCAGAGACTGGATTTCCACTTTCTACGATCCTTGCAAACCTCTTTCGCTTCGTCCACGATCATAATTTTTTTCAGGCATGCTCTCAGGTTTTGGGTAGGTATTTCTTACTTCACCTTTCTTTCATTTATAGATAGCACTTGCAATCTTTTATAAATTTTTACTTATCTGTATTTATCCCAAACATGGCAACACAAAAATAATGTCAAATGGTCCCTCATCAGTAAAAGCATATTATTACTATGTGCTTTAAAGGTTAAGATCTACTTACTAAATAGGTTAAACGTTGTAGAAAATTGACGACAAAGGCCAAAACAAATCGAAATTGTTTCCATTCAAATATAAAATGTACTTCTAAATACGGGCCGGGAAAATTCGAGAATTTCCATATTTGACCGTCCCACTTGTCGTGGCTCGGGTATTACTCTTTATCAATTTTATATCCGAATTTGACAGCATGTTTCGTTTGTCGGCTTCTGTTGTAGTTTTGTTCGTATAAAATAAGCTTGTCCTGTCAAAATTTCACCTTTTTAACGTTTATATCACGATAGCATATTTTAAATAAATGTTCCAAGTTCGTACTTACTTAGGTTCATAAAATTTTTAAGTCGTGTCTTGCAAATAAACTTTCTCGTGTTAAATTATTTCTACAATATAGAAATAGCAACTTGTTTACATATTAGAAAAATCTTAAAAAAGCAATTAGTTTTGTTTAGGTACTCTACATAAGGAGACTTCAATTTTAATGTCAGGTATAGGAATAAAACGTACAGTGAAACAAATTCGTCAAGTCGTCAAATTCGCAGTCGCGTTACGTACGTTACACGCTTCCGAGAGCTTAGAACAGTCAACTTCAACGAACGATGAATGAAATAATTTTTAAATATTCATAAAGCTTTCGATTTAACTTAAGACTCAAAACTTCGTTCCAACTAAGTGTACGACTACACCCATCCCCTTTTTTATGAAAATGGTTAGTGGAGTTACTTTGAATACAGTGTTGTAACATACTCGCATAGCGAGCTGTATGTAAATTGTCATTCAATAAGACTTTATTATGGACGTAACAATTCTGTTTCAGACATATAGCCTGATAAAATGACAACATAAGCTAATAACCAGCTGTCACATTTATATCGTTGCTTTAATAGGAAATTAATGAAATCATCCTCCACTTTCTATTTTGAGGTACCTATAATTATTATGATAGTTTTCGTGTTAGTTCTAGAGTAGGACCCAAGGCAGCTTAGCGCTGGCGCGTTGCCAGCCCTTTTCGCCCTCCGGCTATTACAATATCTGGATGCTTTTGTTTGTTGTCAATTGTAAGGTGGCAGAGATAATATTCGTCTATTCTGATACATTTCCACATTTAGCAAGGAAGGAGCTCGTTGGCCCGGTGGGTGGGAGTACGCATTGCTAGCGCTTTAACAAGTTAAGCAACCCCGGGCGTGGTCCGTACTTGGATGGGTAACCACAAGTGGTACAAAAAATTCTCGAGCTTCTCCGTGCTTCGGAAGGCACGTAAAGCCATTGGTCCCGGCTGTCATCGTTGTATGGCAGTCGTCAAGCTATGTCAGATGCTTTTAGGCAGCTTGAAAAATCTGACACCAGTGTTGGCCACACACACGAAAAGAAGACATTTAGCAAGGAATAACTTTGTTCGCTTGCGTGGCAGACTGATGGTGACAAATTAATGAACGTCTAATAGAAAACTGCTTGAAATATATTTGTTATTTGTTTTAAGTAAATAAATTAATACATAGGGACAAATAACACTGAGCTAGCCCCAAAGTAAGTTTTAACTTGTGTTATTGATACTAACTCAACCATACTATATTTTATAATAATAGACACTGTTAAAAAATATGTAATTTTACATGCAAAAAAATTATGTAATTTTACATAAACCTGTAAACTTTCCGAAAAATCTGCGAAATTTACGGAAAAATATGTAAAAATGACAAAAATTATGTAAAATGTCACATTTTTTCGGATTTTTTTCGGGAATTTTACAAGTTTATGTAATTTTTTGCATGTAAAATTACATAATTTCTACAATGTGGCCAACATTAGGGGCTGATTTCTCAAGATTATTTAAGACATACGATATAACAAGACGACTGCCATCTAATGATGACTTCCAATCACTAACGGCTTAACATATCTCCCAAAGCATGAATATGCAACTTGTGGATAGTATTTAATAAGCAGCCACGCCAGATGCCTGGGGCTAATAATGCGTTCTTGCTGAGGTACCTCTCCTCAAATAAGAGCCCAAAAAGGTTGCAGGTATTTTAAAAGTAACCCTGTATAGTGTATAGTCTCACCAATGTTAAACTAGGTAGTGATTCGGCCCAAACTGTGATGAACTCGCAATCATATACTTTTGAAATTAATTGTTTATTTGTTAAATGTGATTATTAAATTTCTGCTATTCATTGGGAATTAGTTATTCCTTTAAATGATTTTATAAACAATTATGCTTCTACGCGGTGGCCATTTTTGGCAGCAAATTTGGGATCGAGGTAGGGATACATAAACTATACTTGTTTAGAAACATTATGAACTTTATAAACTACCAAGAATAGACGACTCAACTGTGACTCGCTGCAAGAACAGTAGATTCAAGTTGCGGCATTTACTACTCGATGCAGAAAGCCTGTGCAACTATATGCCCCTTATGAGGTAGTATCCAAGAATGGTAGTACAACTGATGTACGCTGTAATCTTAAGTAACCCGACTACTGATATTTTCTCCGTAAATTAAAAGCCTTCTTGAACAATCCTGCGATTGTAAAAAGTTTTCCTAAGTATGTTTGTTCTACGACTAAAGTAGCTTCCGATCGGAACTTCGCGAGTGAATTAATGAGACAAAAAGAATAAGTTAAAATGGGAGAGAAGTTGCTAGAGATCGAAGTAGCTAACAGAAAGGGAGGCTTTTGTTTTAAGGCGATGATGGGAACCTAATAACTAAAAAAACAGGTAGGTAGGAACAACGCAAAATCAACAGTTCAGAGCGAACTACTAACTAGTTTATGTGACTTCAGAAGAGGTTGGCGGCTCTGAATAGGATTACCAATAAAGCGCGTTTGCAAGTAAAACAACCGCGGGCATGGTCCGTGCTTGAATGGGTGACTATATTTATACTTTATTGCACATAAATATATTATTACTTTATTGGCGGACGTAACGCCTTATGGCGTTCTCTGCCATATACTACACTAGAAGTGGTATAAAGAGTTCCTTCGTGACTTGGAGGCACTTTTTTGGGCACAACAGCCGTTAGTCAGTCGTCAAGCTAAGTCATACGCCTTTACGCAGCTTGGAACATTGTTATTCACTTACACACGGAAGATAACAGTTAGGGCCCATTTACACGGTGCAAGTTTCTTGCCTGTTGCATACAATTAAATTGAAGCAATAGAAAACTTGCATGGTCTAAACAGAACGTCAGCCATACAAATCATTTATTGCTTCAATAAAATTGTATGCAAAAGGCAAGAAACTTGCACCGTGTAAATGGGCCTTTAATGTTTGGTTTTGGAGATATGTAAAGTTAAAAGTCAAAGTTAAAATTATAAAATTATTTTATCTAAAAAGCACGTTGTAAAAATTTTTTTTAGAAAGCATGTTACTGCTATAAATTTCTTATTTAGATTTAGGTACTCTTGTAGGGACACAATATGCTAAGTAAGCTAAATTTGTTCCACGATGCGCTGGCGTGCTACGCCAGTCGTTCGCCGTCCTTGTACATTGAAATACGCGTGTGTCTGCAGATAGCTCCCCGCAGTTGATTTGCCTGTGTGTGTGTATATCAAAAACGTATAACATTATGTGAATTGAAATACAGAGAATATTAAGTGTTGCTGGATTGTAACTTCTGTACCCAATAGCTAGGCACCCACTACACTCTCATTGGACAGACACTTGGCCAGGAAATATAGACAGTAAATTCAGTGATTAACTTTGGAGTCAGAATATAAGTAATGTGGTAGCCCAAGTGCCTACACTCTAATACCTAAATTTAAAATTCAATGTTTTATCCAGTATATTCACACATACATGACGTGGAATATATGGATATAGGCGACCTCCGTGGCGTAGTGGTTAACACGCCAGTCCGCCACTCCGGAGGTTCTGGTTCGATCCCAGGGCAAGTTGGAAAATGACCTTTTTTAAAATTATCTTGGGTTTTGCGTGTTTATTATCCTATAGTTAGTACGAGTATACCATACATAACACAAGTTAAAACTTACGTTGGGTCTAGCTCAATCAGTGTGATTTGTCCCTATATATTTATTTATTTACTATTTGCAAAGCAGGTTAATTAAACATGCACGCGGATCGATTCACAGGCTAAAAGTAGTATACTCGTAAGTACTACACAAGGGTCTCTATTGGCTCCCCTATTTTTTTGTGTTCCTAATTTTGGTTGGTGCACAAACTTTTAGCACAATTTTTTTTGTAAATTTTTATTATTCCTAATTTACTATGGTCTATTTTTGATTTCCCTAAGATTTTATCGCCGTATATTTACTTCCTAAATTAGTCATTAGGCTTATAATTAAAAACTCCTTATATTCACAATTAGTAATTAAAATTACGCACAAAAAGATTAGACACAAAACTGAAACGCCTAATCAAGCATGCAGCAATGGTGTCTATTAGAATACAGATTTTTTTGACATCGAATTTCATTTAGAAAACTATTCCACGATTTTTAATATATGTTTTTCTTAAGAAATCGAATAGTATATCATCGCAGTTTCATGTTATCGAAAAAAATCAAATTGTTTTTGTTACTAAAAAAACGGTATATCGAACTAACTTTTCATTTAAACTATTAAGTTATCGATAAAACTGTTAATAAAAACTTGTTACAATATGTAACCTAGTAAAATTTTTAGAACATTCCTAGTTGACCGCACTTCTAACATAACCTAACCTATAGGTTTTCCCTAACCTAGTAAAATGGATCAACCTTTCCTAGCAACTTTCGCCGCCGCAGCCTCGGCTTGCTGGTCGGCAACTCACTCTTATAGCACAACATTTAGCTTTTTTGAGCATTTTTTTTAAAATTCCGCCATCTTTTAGTCGCGTTAATAATTGTCTCAAACATAGTTATACGAGGATATCGTTACGTGTACAGAAATAAAAGCCAAACGACAGGACATCTAATATTAGATATTCTAAAATTAGAGCTAACAATTTTTAGGCTTTACTATTATTATATCAAAACATTAATTAGGCTAAACAATAATTTTGCATTACAAGCTTAGGCCAATAAGGCTCGGCGAAGTGAAATTACAAACAAAAATTTTAAACGAATTGAAGGGCACCCTCTACACAACAATGTAGATGTAAGACACAGAAGTAATATAATGCCTGCTCATTTATAGCACTTACTGAGACAGTTGCCTAGATTCTTCAAGCGAATAGCGAGGATTGTTCACAAAGAAAAGTATGTTGTCAGAAATTAGGTCTCATTGCTTTTTGTGTGTTATTGCCTATAATAAACAGATACTCAGTGACGTCTCTATAAATTTACATACATATTATATTAAAAAAGTCAAAATGCACAGGAGATATTTCAAAAAGAGGATTGCTTTGCCAAAAATGTACAACATATTTTGTTCCAGTAGTAAGTTTACGTAAAAGATTTATCAAAACATTTTTATGGATTAATGGACCTAGACATAACCTCACATGAGTAACTGAGTAATCCTTATAGTTGTGTGGGCGACAAAGCTTTAATAATGAACAACAATTGTTATTGTGGATCAATAAAGATTTTATAAGTAAATCAATTAGCGAGTGGGCTTATTGCTATCTAAGTGGATTAATTCCTTGTTTTCTGTAAATTTGTACTATAAGTGGATGTAAATTAATCGGATTAAAATAAGCTTTATTATTATCGAAGAACTGAATAAACAACATTTTTTGCCGCTTGGGGGAGCAGAAAACCGATAGATCTACCTATAGATTTCTTTAGAATCGCTATATAAAGTAAAGTAGTTTACTTTGTATAGATTATAATAAAATTAAACCAAACTAAAACTAAAAATGAAGAAAAAAAGATAAAAGAAAAGAATAAAACTATTAACATAGCGTTTCTAAAAAAAACCCTATTCTTACTGTATAGTTGCTTTAAAGTCTGTAAGGACCTGGGACGACTTATTTATAGTTTTGAAACTGTGTAATGAGACGTAAAAGTCGACAACTTACCGATAACTTAGTTTAAAAATATAGTAGGTTAATGTTACATCGTACGTAGCACATTTGACAAAAAATATATTCGGTGGTGACATCGTTTCAACTGTTCGATACTTACTGGCTAAAAAACCTGCCATTGAGTATTTAGGTTCATGCTATATGACATTTACTTACTTATTTTTTTATTTAAGCCGACTATTGCAACTCATAAAGAAAGAAACTTTACAAATTTAGGTACACTGTGGAAAAAAAATATGAATAGGAATTCAGATTCTTCTTCTTTTCTCAGCCTACATCAACCCATTGTTGGGCATACGAGTAGGCATAATTCAGATTCATCAACGTCAAATTGAAATTCTAAAAGAAATAACGTCCAACTCGCCAGCAAAATTTGTTTCAGGTTTAAAACCCGCTCTATTAAAAGTTGGACCGACGCGGGCTCTCCAATACGAGTTATTCGAGTTTGTGAAACCGAATGGGGTTTTAGTGAAAAAGTACAGACATTGTTTACTAATAGCTAGAATAAAATTAACTCACGCTGAGTAACGGATTTTAGGATTCCGAGAAAAATGTTCACACGTTCCTATGTATTATTCTATGTAGGTACACTTGCTCAATGGTGACAGATTTCTAAATCAAAAATATGTAATGAAAAATTTCGCCATGAGTGAGATTCGAACTCACGCCCCTCGCATCTGTACTGTCAGTGCACTTCCAATTTTGCCACTGTGACTTCGAATCACCCCGACGAATTTCATTTCAAAATCACATATTACTTACGCATTTAAAGCATGGGTATTTAATTTATATTATTGTACCGAGCATTGTGATGCTGTATAAATCAATAAAATAGTGTCAGATTTATCTAACTGACCTCTCACATAACATAACCTAATGATGACAACCGGGACCAACAGCCTAACATAATACTTTTTCAAGTGGTGAACGTTAAATACGCTAATGCTCTCCAAGCTGACTTATTATGGATTGGACCACCATTCTGTCCAATGGTTTAATAGCTACTTGAGCGGTCGAACGCAACGTGTTAAACTGTTGAAGGATGATAGTTCCTGTGTCGTTTCTCAAGCCCAGCCTGTGAATCGTGGAATCCCACAGGGATCTATCCTTGGGCCTCTTCTGTTCGTCATTTATAGTGTTGATCTTGCCAAGGTAATAAGGCACTGTAGATATCACTGTTATGCGGATGATGTCCAATTATATTTATCTGGCTCCCCTCAAGAGATATAAACTGTAGCGCAAAGGATGAACGAAGACTTAAAAAGCATGGCTGACTGGTCGGGCAGAAATTCTCTGGTTCTTAATCCTTCGAAAGCGAAAACCATGATTCTCGGGACCAAGGCGCAGGTAGCTAAAATTAATGACATAGACTTCATTATAACTATAAATAATGAACCCATTGATAGGGTACATGAGGTCAGAAATCTGGGCGTTCTAATGGATAACAAGCTTAGATTTGAGAGTCATGTGTTGGAGGTGGTCAGGAATTGATTTTTACGTCTGAAAGTCTTGTACAAGGTGCGTAACATTTTATCTGAAGAGGTACGCGTTAGGCTTTGCGAGTCGTTAATTTTATCACGCCTTAGCTTTGGAGATGTGGTTTATGGACCACGTCTATTAGACAGGACCCATCGCCTAGTGCAGCGAGTGCAGAATGCACGTTGCAGGTTCATTTTTAATGTCTCTCCACGAAGCCACATCACTCCATACCTTAACAACGCATCTTTGCTAAATATGGACTCGCGCAGACAATAGGGTATATGCATGTCTTTTTTTTATTTTTTTAAATGATTCTTTAAGTTATTATATAAACGGAAAAGAATATCACACTCACAGAATATTATTAAATAAGCTTAAAAAAAAAATACTATCATTTTCGGACGACTTAAATGCGGTGCCATTTTGCGCTTTTATTCTGTGACGTCACCGCACACTGTCAATGTCAGTGTCAATGGAAAAAGAAAATCAAAAAATAGTAGTACCATATTTTAGGTTATAATTAGTTGATTGACTTGTATCATAAGTAAAAAACTGAGAAAAATGGAAATTTATCAAATATCTATAAATTATTTACCTTACGGCTTTTACTCCACTGAGATCAAAGGATGTAAAATTGTAATTACTTGCAAAGTACGTAGTCATCATAAACACATCAATTTTAGGCAGATTTTCTGACTGTGTCTGCCACAGCAAAACCGCTTTCAATCATTTTAGCAAGTCTTTTTTCACCAGGAGTCAGACTTTCAGCTAATAATTCTCAAAGAACACTAATAATTTAGCAAAACAATGAAAATAACCTCCAACAATCATACAAATTACAAACAACTTATTGACAGTGACAGATTCTCCTTCTTTCTAATGTGTGGTTGACAGTACAGACTATTTAGAAAATTCAGTTTGACAGTGTTTGGTGTCGTCACGTTTCGTTCCGCCAATAGCGTTGCGTTTTGGAAATTTGCGAGGAAATTTGAAATTTACAACTTTTAAATCATTAATTTCTCAATGGAAACATGTTAAATTAAAAAAAAAATATATATATGGGTATTTTCTTTAGCAATAAAGTTTACACATAATTTTTTTTGTTCGTTTCTGAATCACATGCATATTGTCTATTACATCTGGCTACCTTGCTGTTTGGAGTAATTAAAAGCAAAAAACCGAAATACCTCTTCTGTAAACTTAAATTCTACAACCACTTGAATGCACGATCGTGTAGACCCCAACTACTTGTTAATAGACACAAAACTGCTGCATTTGAAGGCAGCTTCCGATACCAGGCGACTAAGTGTTGGAACAACATACCTCCGCCAATCAAACTACAAACTAATTATTCATTTAAAAAACAAATACGCACTCACCAACTAGATAAGCAAAAGCTCATGAATCCAACAAGTCGCCGGTAGCGGGTGCTGCCAACATTATAAACATTATAATGTTTCTATTTAATAATTTAAAAACTTACCCAGACACGAATCTGTCAGCGGCATATTTATAATTCCTATATTTTGTATTAAGCAGTTATATGTATCTATTGTGTATCTAAATGTCCAGTAGTTGTTTTCTTTTATTGTATTTAACACGTATACCTTACAATTTTCTCAAATGATCGCACTTGCACCTACCTAAGGTTATAGCTGAAAATCAGCGCATTGCTCTTTGAGCAATATTTTCGCTGAGCCTATAAATACTCGTAAACACATCGCATCGCTATAAAATCTGTATGTAAATAACGTAATATTATTCATTTATTTTTTTGTGTGTGAGTGTGTATGTGCAGTTTTCACAAATAAATGATTTATTACATTATATATTTTATACTATCTATCTAAATACAAAACAGTAAAAACACCCCGTATGTATTTTAGCAGTTAAAAAGCGGCCAAGTGCGAGTCGGACTCGCCCATGAAGGGTTCCATAGCGGCAAGTAACATTTTACAATTTATGACGTACTAAAAAAAACTACTTCCTAGATCTCGTTCAAACCAATTTTCGGTGGAAATTTACATAGTACTGTACTGTACATCATATATTATTTTTAGATTTATCATTCTCTTATTTTAGAAGTTACAGAGTTACCATCATTTTACCACTTTGGAAGTGTCTCTTGCGCAAACTATTCAGTTTAGAAAAAAATTATATTAGAAAACCCAATATCATTTTTGAAGACCTATCCATAAATACCGTACAGGTATATGGGTTTGATAAAAAAAAATGAGTTACAGTTCTAAGTATGGGGAACCCCCAAAATTTAGTGTCTTATTTCTATTTTTGTGTGAAAATCTTAATGCGGTTCACAGAATACATCTACTTACCAAGTTTCAACAGTATAGTTCTTATAGTTTCGGAAAAAAGTGGCTGTGACATACGGACGGACAGACAGACATGACGAATCTATAAGGGTTCCGTTTTTTGGCATTTGGCTACGGAACCCTAAAAAACATACACCGTGTGTTTTTAGCAGTCAACGCCCAACGTACGCATCATATAGCCGATACGTTCTAGCTCCGATCCCTTCCAGTCCCGACACTACTTCTGAGTTTTTAGGAGCTTACTTTGAGAAAATTGTTGTGGCAATGAAAATATCATATATTTTTGAATCGTTAGAACAAGACAGTATGTGTATACTGTCTTATTCCATCGATACATAAGTATTCTTATGTGCACTACTTTATCTCATCTCATAAATTGGGATTGAAACTATCTACAAAATAAAACTGTATAAATGGTGACAAACCAAACACATGGGTTCCGTACCCGAAGGGTGCAAACGGGACCCTATTACTGAGACTCCGTAGTCTGTCCGTCTGTCCATCTGTCCGTCTGTCTGTCTGTCCGTCTGTCCGGCTGTCCGTGTGTCACAGGGCTCTATCTCTTGAACCGTTATAGCTAGACACCTGAAATTTTCACCGATTTTGTATTACTGTGGCGGCCACAGTAATACATAATCGGTGAAAATTTCAATTTAATTAAAAATTAATTTATAATTTAAAAATTAAAATTTCAATTTTTATAACAAATACTAAAAATAAAAAAAAGTTGAAAATTAAAGGGGATCGTCATACAAAAAACGTGTTTGTTTCAGCGTTGTTAACTCGATCTGTTACAGGGCTCTATCTCTTTATTATTATGTATTACTATGACCACTATAACAACAAATACTAAAAATAAGATAAAGTTAATAATTAAAGGGGATCGTCATACAAGAAACGTGTTTCTTCAGCGTTTTAAAACATTGTACGGTGTGGTACGGAACCCTTCATGTACGAGTCCGAACCGAATTAGCCCGTTTATTTTTTTTTTAATTTAAGAAACCAATGTCTAGTGCGTGTTCATTTGCAAAGCTGTCTCGTATACGGTAATTTTATGGACCACTACTTGCTTCCGGTAAAGGAAAACATCGTGAGAAAACCAAAGAGCAAGAAAGGATGTACCTTCCCCAAAAAACCTACTCTTTGTACTTTGAAAAAATGACAAATGTCACTATATGCCTGTAGGCAGCTCGAATCTGACACCAGTGTTAGCTATTAAAGAAAGAAAATAAGAAAGCATCATAACAAGTGAAATAGCCCGAGGACTGCACCTGTACACTACTAGACTAAATCCGCAAAAATCCGTAAATCCATAAATCCTTTCGATGGATTCGCACTATAATCGGATAAAACAGCTTTTTGTACGTTGCTTTAGTATTCTCGGTAGAACAGATTAAGTACGTAGCTTTTATTTCATTATTTATTCTTTGCTTAGTTTTGCACCTGGCAAAGCTTTCCGAGCAGGAAGTTCGGATTAACAAGCCCGTACCTAAGTGTCTAAACACACTGTGCCGAAGTTGATATTCCGTGGAAAATTTATTTTTCCCGAAAAACGCGACGTAAGTTTGGCATAGGGTTGCTAGTAATCAAATAACATTGCAGGCGTAATTTTTCCGAAGTTTTGTAGCGCAGCTTCTGCGTAGTATGTATTGACCAGCGAACTATAACATGGAAGCATAATTAAGCGCAAAAAATTACCCTATCAAAAGTACATTCAAGTAGGCGGTATTTAAAAACTACATTTTCCGCCAATACCTACTGTTACTGACGCTACTTCTCTCCAATTGCTGAGCCAATCAGTGGTTGCTCTATGGCGCTGCGTCATAGCGGACATTTGACGCATTTGGACATTCCAGTAATTGGGTAGTTTACTGGGTAAAAAATAAATTATGTGGTACTGTTAAGAGAATAGAACGTCACAAAACAATGCCACTTGTCATTGATCACATCCTTTTTGAACGTGAATTTATATTTATTAATGCAGAAAAACGGATATTAGGAGTGCTATTTGACTCCAAAAAACAATGACGTCCCGTCCGATATTTCATACAAATCTCATAGAAAATGTTTGTTTTGACGTTTAGAAAAAAGTTCTGATTTGACTTGTTGGAAACTAGCGGATTTTATGTAGGTGTAGTTATGTCAAATTTTGTGGGGCTGTTTTGCTCGATGATAATATTTGAATTTACTCCTCCATAGTAATATTATAGTTTGCTGGTTTTGACACTAAAAGTAAAAAAAAAAACAAACGTAATTTCTGCCGCAGAAAATGGTTTACAGAATTTTGTTCCATAGAAAATGACAACTCATTTACTGTCACCGTGTGCCACAAACAGAACTTTTGTATGAAACCGCATTCAGCACAAATTCTGCAACTCAATTTCTGCAACAGAAATTACTCGTTGGACTTCACCCTAATGCTTTCTATATTATATGCGCCATATAAGGCAGATCACAGTCAGCTTTTTGTTATTTTTGTGAGGAAACTATTAGGAATAAGGTCCTGATTATGATAGCGGACAGGATGGATGCGGCCATCTTCAGGAGGTTTACTGAATTGCATCTTCTGTTCATGGATTGTTACATCCGTCAACCGGCAAACTTTAATTTTTTTTTAAGATAAGTACATTCCAAGCTCTGAAATTTTTCTAATAAGGAATATGCATGTAATACCAATCCGGCTCATATTTTTATTTTACAATTTATATTAATACGTTATCACGCCTAGTTAATTATTTTCTTACTGACTCTTATTTGGATTAGAAATAAATTATTGAAAATATGCAAATATTGCGCGGGAACTTTTGACAAATAAAAGGAAAATGACGACAAAGTCCACAAAAGGGAAATGACAAGTTCGGGTGCGTTCGTTAGGGCTGTCCGTCCATGTAGTTTTCTATCGATGACATTCGAAGTGTATGTACTTTTATATAGAGATTTAACAAACATCACTGGCTGATAATATCGAAAGTACCCAAAAAAGAAAAACATGCATTGGCAGTTCAGGAGTGCTAGTTTTCATTCAGGGAACACATTACTCACATTACGAATGGTTTGCGCGAGTGTTTCCAAACGGGTGCATTTTTGAATTGATCGTATGCGAAAGATTTTGCAACGAGTGGTCTGGACCACTCGTAATTTTGACATTTGTAGCGAATAAATGTCAAAGACACGTTCCATGGAGAATCATTTCCGATTCACGCTGCTTTTATATTTTTGTTGAAATATATAGAAAACCATTGACAAATTTATGATATTTTCTGCGTAACACAATATAAATTATCGCTGACACGACGGTTTCAAAAATACAATGCAACGCGTCGGAACGCGAGTGGTGACTTGGAAAACTACACGTTTTGTGTTTCGCTGAATCCCTAAATGAAAAATAGCACTCCTGTCTCTAGCTAGGTTGTCACAAGAAGTTTTTTTTTCTTACGGGATGACAGCGGATACAGAGCGAATATTGCAGACTTTGACGTCATATTTTAAAATGGCGTGTTTTACTTGTTATAATCTACTTGCAATTTTTAATATTTATTTTCTACACCATAAATGTTTATCGGCACTGATTTATTTTTGCGGCTATTTCACGACGAGGACTATCGATTAAAAATATAAAAAAATGCATGCATACTCTCTATTGTAATTGTATGAACTCACAATGTCTGAAATAAATGATTTTATCTTTTATGTTGTCGCAAACTGTTTAATTAAGTGCACAGTTTTTTTTTATATAATGCCATCACCAATGAGATTTTTAAGGATTTGATTTTTCATTTAGTTTTATATATTTTTACTTTTTGTAATCCATATCACAGACTGAAATTACCCTGAAAACTTCCTGTACAAGCAATATTATTAAGTAATACGGACTTTTTCCCTGAGTCATACTCTCGGAAATAGCTCTATTGATTTCATAAAGGATTAGCGACGCGAAAAATTAATCTACTCGTAGCTTAACAACAATTTTTTCGTACCTATGTTTTATGATATGCCTTTAGGTTTGAAAAGGATCCTATAAAGGTTAAAGCATTGCCAACTGGTTGTATTTAGTACTTGAAAACAATTACTAAGTTCTAAAACTAATAAGTTATTATTAGAAATGAAATAAAGTTAGAACGTTAAGGTTCACTACGCACATTTGCGAAAAACGGCCACTTTTGGCAAATGTGCGTAGTAAAGCTTAACGTTCTCATTATAAAATACTTTGAAGGGTATCTAGGGCTTGGTAGTAGCATACATTTTAAACAATGTCCCCGTTTTCTTTGAAATGATTTATTTTAAAGGGGGGCAGCACTGGACCCCGGAAAATTCAGGTACGGCCTTAATAACCGTCTGTCAAAAAAGGTTATAAGTTTTCATAGAGTTAAAACCAAGACTCATTTACAACTTAGAAGCTGTTTTCTAAGGTAATATTAACGTTAAATTAAGGTTGTCAGGGTTATATTTAGGTTCTATATAGGTAGCTAAAAAGTTACTGTGGTTTGAGCTATAGGTTTTGCAGGAACTCTCAGAAAGGTCCCAAAACGTGGCCCTCTTTGCATACAGGAGATTAATAAACATTATTTTAAAGGTGTTCATTATTACTAAGACTGACGGGTTGATTTCCATACAGCTCTAGAACCTCTTCAGAAGCTTTCAAGCTTTCAAAAAAATTTTACTTGGGTAGGTCCCATTTCTAAGCAAATATCAAAGTTTATTTAGTCCTCGACATTTTAATTTCCTAGCTTGTAAAACATTCTAAGGGCGATTCTAATTATAGGTCGAGTTCTGATGAGATGTGGGAAGTAGGACGGATTAGTAAGCTCATAAGTACGGAGGAGCTTAAAATATTTTATGCCACTTGCATTAAATATCTTAAGCTCCTCCGTACTTAGGGCCTCCTAAGTACGATCAACTTTTCAACAATCGCGAATATTAGATCTCTTTAGAAAGATTGACAAATCTGACATCAATGTTAGCCACTTACACGCACGAAAAGTACGATCAGTTTATAAATCCAATCTGGATTTTAAAAGAGGAATATGAGTAAAAAAAATTTTATATGAATCTCTTATGACGAGATTAAAAACGAAAAAAAAAACAGTGGCACTCTAAAACTTGAGAGATGTCGGTTACGGTAACAGTGTCGTTGGTGGTTGGTGTTGGTTTTTTTCTCATCTCAAAAAATGCCCAACGCGCCTAAAGAATCTTTTACTCCAAAAAAAAAAAAAGATTTACGAGTCTTCTGCAATTTATATGGCATGCGAAATGATGCGAAAAATAATCGTGTTTCGGTAGTAATTCAAGACTGAGTGATGGACTAGACTGCCCCTTTAAAATATTGACAAAATAATATCTTTATAAACTGGGAAATTTAGAAAAGGCGACCTTATGGTTATTAACCAGGCAATCTCGACCATAGGTTAGCCTTTACATATATTATAAATATACTATCCTCTCACGGGTGTGCTGGAAGTAATTTCGAAATAAGTAGCACCTATGTATGTATTTTTGAAAGATTTCAAGTGTATATGAATAAATAAATAAAATTAAACTAAACAAGCAACACAATTTCCATCAAACTTTAGCATCCTAATTACAAATACTTCAAATGCACTGTATTCAATGGTTAAATTGAAATTTACTGACCAGAGCCTCACATATTAATATACCATACGAGCTTTGTGGTCAGAAGGAGACATCAGTAAAAGACCTTGGAATAACTCTTGATAATCAGATGCATTGATATTCATATTCAAATTGTTATGAATAAAGCTTACAAAATGTATGGACTTGTTATGAGAACTTGTGGTTTGTTTAAAAATAGTTCTACCTACATGCATCTGTACAAATCATTAATTAGGTCTCGTTTGGAACTCCCTATATGAAAAGTATATTATAGTAGATCTTGGAAGGGTTCAAAAAAAATTTCTTCGTCGTGTTTATTACAAATGTTACCATGGTAGATTATCTCATAAGCAGTTGCTTATATTATTCAATGTATTAGATTTTAAGTCAAGACGTGCTCAGCTGGGGGGGGGGCTATATGACATCATACGTAAATTATCTTATAAGGTGCCGCGTAGATCCCAGATGAGAGCGTCGCGTTCTTACGAGTTCTTTTCAATTGCAACTAGTAGAACTAATGCAGGTATTCGTTCTCCTATTAATCGTATTATGAAGTACTATAATGATAACTATCCCACATAGATATTATAGCTTTGTCACACGGAGCGTATAGAAAATGTGTTGTGAACTCACTTGATGCGGACTCTGATTGATTGGTTTTATTCGTAGGCTTTTGTATATAAACATTAAATTTTTTTTAAATTAGTTACATAATTAAATATGTATTTTGCATGTGGATTAGCTTTGTACGCTTAAGATATAACGTGATATAATGTACGTGGCCAACGTTGTCGTTGGGTATACAATTTGAATTACGTTTAGTCTATATGTATGTAGTAAGAATTGTATTGTAAACCTGTTTGTGGTCCTATATTCATAAATAATTTTTTTTTAAAATGGCGTATTTAGACGTAATTAATTATCATGGACTAGAATTACCTTTACATTTATTACGCTATTTTTAAACATCCTGTATACCAAATGTAAAAGTTTTAAGGTTAAAGTAGGTTTAAGGTGCTACGATTGTCAAGTTCTGTAAGTCACAAAGTTTTAGATGGGTAGGTAAGTACTTGGGGACAATAGATGACACCCAGGGCTGTTAAGTGCATCACCAAGGAGATTCCGCAACAGAAAAGACCCAGAAGAAGACCCAGAAAACGGTGGAGGGACTTCGTCGAGGAACATCTAAGGAGAATAGGCAGGAAAACATCTTGGAGAAGACAGGATGGTAACAGAGCGAAATAGAAAAAGATGGTTGAGGAGGCCAAGACCCACAAAGGGTTGTAGCGCCGCTAGAAGTAAGAAGAAGGTTTAAGGATTAAGTAAGTACTTAAACGGCCAGCTCAGTCCGTCAAAATGAACAATTTTTCTGTGGAAACAATACCTAATGAAATCTCGAAAAAGAAATAAGAATATTGGTCAATTTCGTATGACAATATTTTTTTACATACATAATTGTCTTTTATTTAAGGTACTGTACCGTTTCGGTTAGTAAAGCCTAGATTTAGGATCTAGGAAGATAGATGAGATAAAAGAAAGACCAGATATCGGCAAATGAGATAGGTATAATGAACAACTATTACATTACATTAGTTACAAAGATTCACAAGAACACTAGGTACAGATTAGGTAGTCAGCGTCGTGAGTTATAGGCACTAGATCAGTTGAGTAGCCCTTCTAGGTAGAAGAACTACTTATCTCCAGATGCTGCCGAAGACGAAAGAGAACGAGCGCCGGCCGCCGCGCCTTATATATGGGCATGGGCCCCTACGCACCTCTTAGGCGCAGCGGGGTGGCCGCTGCGCCTAAGAGGGGTGGAGGGGTGCTGGAGCCGATGTCACAGTACGTTTTATACAGGGCGTAACAAACTATTTAAAGGGTTAATTCAGTATATGATACTGAATAACTTTCTCCAAGACTGAGTCAAGTCCAACCCGTCTGGCCAGACGGGTGGGAGATTTCTCATTGATTAAGCTTTGTTTAGCTTAGCTTTCTGTAATACATCTAAAAGTGGGTGGAAGTTTTAGTCATCATCATCATCAGGTCTCTTTAGGGTTCCGTACCCAAAGGGTGCAAACGGGACCCTATTACTGAGACTCCGCTGTCTGTCCGTCTGTCCGTCTGTCACAGGGCTCTATCTCTTGAACCGTAATAGCTAGACACTTGAAAATTTCACCGATTATATATTACTGTGGCCGCTATAACAACAAATATAGAAAATAAAAAAGGGTGTCACCATACAAAAAACGTGTTTTTCAGCGTTTTTAACTAGATCTTTATAATGGCATTAACTAGATTCTTGAAATTTTCAGAGATTATGTATTACTATGGCCGCTATAACAACAATCCTATTATACTCTGCCGGGAAATACACAGCTAAGAAGTTTTGTTAAACGTAATTAACACATTGACAAATCAGCTGAACGATGTTCAGCTGTTTCACATACATAACCGAGCTGTTATGCCAAAAAGCTAGCAGTTATGTAAAACAGCCAAGTCAACAATCCACCTGCGACACCCATGCCAAGTGGCGCCAGCAACTCAACACGTAGTGTAACATTTTTAATTGAAACTACAAAATGTATCAGTTATTACAATATATATTACTCTATAAGTGTAGCTAATTTACAAAATGGGTGTGGGTTCGTTCACTCACACGTACCCGAACGCGTAATAAAGTTCATAAAAAACAAACACCACTGTCCTGAGTCCTTCCAGAATCCTTGTTGGGTAGTGGGGAGTTGGTCCAGTTAATAACTCCTTCGTTGTAGAAAAGGTCAACCAGTACCGGTACGGTGGTCCCTGAAATGCATAATTCCAGACATTTTAGAAATGTCGACTTTCGTTGAGTGACTGCAACATTTCGTGTCACCAAGCGCAGCGCGGCGAAAGACTGAAGATGGAAGTGGCGTAATTTACTAGCATATAATAGTTATCGATGATGGATGAGGCATATAAGCTTTAAATTACAATGATAATAAAAGGTCTGATTTATTTGAAGTGATAGGTATGCAAGGTATCAACTAATGGCACGAATTATATGCACTATGTGGAATCGTATTTTATAAATCGATTAGTGAAATAATGTTAGTAATTACAATAAGCTTAATGAAGTATGAAAGAACTTAGAAATTAAAGATATAGAAATTTGATTGTCAACTGGTGAAGGTCATGCAAGGTCGTGGTCGTACACGCAGACAAAAGAAATAAGCATAACTTTATAATTATGATTCACTCAGAATTAAAAATAATATTTATTTGAAATTTCAGATATAAATAAATTTGACATTACCTATGCATAGTATCTTCTCCAGCTGGCATAATAAAATCTAATAGGTTATAATTATAATGCTATGCAACACTTACCCAAATTATGGGGATAACACATATAACACTTTTGTTTTAACAACTGAGTATTTATATATACCACTAGCTGTGCCCGCGACTTCGTTCGCGTGGTGGTCGGAACGTAATTTTATATAGCCTAAAGCCTTCCTCTATAAATGGACTACCAAACAAAAAAAGAATTTTTCAAATCGGACCATTAGTTCCTGAGATTAGCGCGTTTTAACAAACAAACTCTTTCGCTTTATAATATTAGTATAGATAGGCAGGTAATAAATATTTGTAGATATAATTTAGAATTTTTTTGGAAGTAGTAAATTGATAGTAGTGTACTTGACGTTCTCAAGGCGCAAGCACTGTCTAATCGTATCGTCGATCCCCCGCTCTCCGCTTGCTGGAACCGGTTTCTCCATTGGTACCTATGCGATGTCGCACGTATTAGAATATGGCGCGCATTGAGGTATGTTTAATTCTATTAGGATTACGGTAATTATCTTTAATTAGGTAAATAATTTTATGTAGGTATTTTCTTTTTTAAATAATCAGTTTTTTTTTGTATATGTTTTAGTTTAATTTAAGTATTTTTTTAGTTTCGTTACAGTAGATATCATACAAATCAGGTTATACATATTCCTATATGTAGTTCCTACTACCTTATAGCAATTGTTTACTGAATCTGTAAATGTTGTTGTATCTGTAGTGTTGTGAATGAATATATCTATGTGGCGGCGGAAACTAGTATGATTCTGTCTATTCACAGAATTCTATAGACGCATCTCTATTTACATACATATATGTGATGAGGTGATAATAGATACTGTCAACGCGTCTCGTATCTATTAAATAAAAGATAATAATAAACCGTGTGGTTCCGGGTGACAATAGGAGCACTCCATCTCTTCCTGTGGATGTCGTAAGAGGCGACTAAAGTAATAAGCACAAACATCTTGTGCTACAATTGCATTCCCAAGGAGGGTTGACGTCGGGCGGCGGCCAGTTGTAAAACTATAGCCAAATCATTTAAACTGTTCCGGCTATTTATTCTCCATTTTGCAAGGTCTTTGGCATCCCTCGGTGACCATTAACATGCATGTTATATTTAGAGAAGAAAAAGCGAAAAAGCGCACCCCGGGCTCCGAAGCAGCACAGCTGAGGATGCAACCGGGAACGCGCTTAGACGAAAAAGAAGAAGAGAATAATGAACAACGAAACATATTAACAAGGTATTGTTTTATAAACTAAAACCCGACTACAGGAAGATTCTTCCTGAAAAGTACGTTTATATAACGTTTAACAAAATATACTGAAACTATTTAAATGGTGAATTCAGTCTATGCTAATGAACAACTTCCTCCAAGGAACATATATCGAAATATGAAAAATAATTATTAGGTGTCCATAAAAAACTCCGATCAGCTGATAGGTCAACTTGTATGGGAGGCCAGGAATTATTTTTCATATTTCGTTATATGTTCCTTGGGGAAAGTTGTTCAGTATCATGGGCTGAATACATTGTTAAAATAGTTTCAGTATATTTTGTTAGATCCTGTATAGTTAATGTCAGTACAGCTGGGAGGAACAGCTATCATTATGAATTCTAATTTCTTTTCCATTTTCTTTATATACTGATTACGTGTCGTAAGAACGATTGGGAACCCTTGTCCTCGAAGACCATATACATATCTACATAATACTTGATAGAGTCGAGTAAACATTAAGTATTTAGATCCATCATGAAAATCCTATTACGTACTTATTTGTTCGCAAAAGTTATGATTAATTTTATTGATTGTGAAATTGCTTGACAAACAAGAGGATTGATCAAAACAACCAGAATTTCATTTATTATGATACATTTGACACTACGGACGAATAATTTTATTCGTATTCGTCGTAGTGTATTTACACTGTTATTGAATTAAACAGCATTACAATGCTCGGAAAAAAATCTAAATTAAAAATATGTCAATAATTATAATTGGAAGTGCACTCACAGTAGGTACAGATAAGGAGTGTGTTTCTATTACATTTTTAGGGTTCCGTACCCAAAGGATGCAAACGGGACCCTATTACTGGGACTCCGCTGTCTGTCCGTCTGTCACAGGGCTCTATCTCTTGAACCGTAATAGCTAGACACCTGAAATTTTCACCGATTATGTATTACTGTGGCCGCTATAACAACAAATACTAAAAATAAAAATAAAAATGAAAATTAAAGGGGTCGTCATACAAGAAACGTGTTTCTTCAGCGTTTTAAAACATTGTACGGTGGTACGGAACCCTTAATGTACGAGTCCGACTCGCACTTGCCCTTTTATTTGTTATAGCAGCACAATAATACATAATCGGAAAAAAATTGCTATTACGTGGTTCAAGAGATAGAGCCCTGTGGCAGACGTATAAACGATAAAAATAGAAATTAAAGGGGTTGTTATATAAGAAACGAATTTTTTTTCCAGCGTATTACTGTTATTTTTTGTTAAAGTGGCAACAGAACAGAACTACATTATCTGTGAAGATTTCAACTGTCTGGCTATCACAGTTTATGAGATACAGTCTGGTGACAGACAGACAGACGGACGGACGGACAGTAGGTCTTAATCTGGAGTAATAGAGTCTTAGTAATAGGATCTTGTATTTACGATAAAATACGGTATTACCTATCAAGTTATTTTAGTGATTATTCCCGTTAAAAGCAGCTGCAGTCTCGCTATTACAAAGTGCCTCCAACTGGCGCGGTTGCAATTGCGCAATTAAACAATCAGCTACACCGCCGGTAAACGACGCAAACTTTGAACAAATTACACCCTTGTCCATAGAGTTTATTTTTAAATTTGAAGTACAAACAACAACATTAAATATAAAAATGATGTTTGACACGATAAAAGGTGGTAATTTTTCATTATTTCAGTGATTATTACCGCTAAAAGCAGCTGCAGTATCGCTAGTACAAAGTGCCTCCAACTCGCGCGGTTGCAATTGCACAATTAAACAATCAGCTACACCGCCGGTAAACGACGCAAACTTTTAACAAATTACACCCTTGTCCATAGAGTTTATTTTTAAATTTGAAGTACAAACAACAACATTAAATATACAAATGATGTTTGACACGATAAAAGGCGGTAATTTTACATTATTTCAATGATTATTACCGCTAAAAGCAGGTGCAGTCTCGCTATTACAAAGTGCCTCCAACTCGCGTGGTTGAAATTGCGCAATTAAACAATCAGCTACACCGCCGCCGGTAAACGACGCAAACTTTTAGCAAATTACGCCCTTGTCCATAAAGTTTTTTTTTTGACAGATAAAAGGCGGTGTTATCACTGAATTGCGCAATTAAAAAATCAGCTACACCTCCGGTAAACGACGCAAACTTTTAGCAAATTACGCCCTTGTCCATAAAGTTTTTTTTTTTGACAGATAAAAGGCGGTGTTATCACTGAATTGCGCAATTAAAAAATCAGCTACACCTCCGGTAAACGACGCAAACTTTTAACAAATTACGCCCTTGTCCATAAAGTTTATTTTATTTGAAGCACAATTATATAACAAATACAAAAACTAATGTCTGAGACGATAAAATTAGGTATTATCATGTTATTTCAGTGATTATCCCTGCTGAAAGCAGCTGCAGTATCTCTAATACAAAGTGCCTCCAACTCGCGCGGTTGAAATTCCGCAGCTAAACAATCAGCTACACCGCCGGTAAACGACGCAAACTTTTAACAAATTACGCCCTTGTTCATAGAGTTTATTTTATTTTGTTTGAAGCACAAACAACAACATTAAATATTCAAACAATCAGCTGCACCACCGCTAAATAAATAATAGATTCTAACTGCAAACAAATTACGCTCCCGTTCATAGAAATATTCATTGTTCATTATATTATTGTATACAACGTGAAAGTAACATACACGTAATAAATCGAACTACGGTCTATACTAGATCATTATAGTATAATGAAAAAAAAAATTCGGCATTTCCATACAAAAGTGTGCGGCAGCCCGGGCGATTTGTATGGGAACGTCGAAATTTTTTTTTAGTTGTCTTGAATGTTATTTTAATTTCATTATACTTTAGTGATCTAGTATAGCCTGTGGTTCGATTTATTACGGGTATGTCCCTTACACGTTGTATAATAAGGATTTCGGAAACGGCTCCACCTTTTTCGGTAAAAATTGGTATGTAGGTTTTCATTTTTATAGAACCTCTTTTTCTCCTAAGCTAAGTCGCCCAGGTACTTTATGTTTATATGACGATAAAATATTGACTTTCAGAGGAACCAGTCCATGGCTTGGATGAGGAGATGGAGGGTGTAAATACTTATGAAAATAAAATCCCGAATTCGTAACATTAAAGTGTGTAAAAATCCTATATCCTCGTATTCGCGGTTTACTTTTCTTTCATAAGTGTAATTTACTTAACACTAAGGCAAAAATAATAGTTTTGGTTTATTATAAACAAAAACGAAAGAAAAGCTTTAACTCCGCTCGATACATAAATTTATTGGTGGACTGTCTCGTGCACACAACTCATAGGCTCTTACAGGCCTACAAAAGACAGCTAAAATGTATATCAAATTTTTCTTTAATGTTTATCAATAATTCCTTCTCACGACTCCTACTTACTTCATTTCGACGGCTAGAGATAAGAAAATACGCGAATGTCATAGTAAAGATCACGAATAACGGTGACAGTGGGCTCAGCGCGTTTCTAATGAACAAAACACGGCCCGAATAAAAGCAATCTTCAGCCAGAGCACTAAGACCTCTTCGTTATACTTACACGTTTCTTATGAGGTCTCGAAAAAGGTATTCACGGGTGTCAGGGAACAGTGGCGGCTTAAAATTCGAGATAGAAGTGTTGGCACGGTTCCAAACTCCTTACTATATACGCTTCTCTTTGCATGAGGAGCTGTCCTTACGTAGAGGTCGTGATTAAAATGTTGTGGTCTCATAATTCAGTAGCGGAGAAAACTAAGAACACGATTTCCAAACCTTTTCTACATGAAATTCAATTTCTCTATTTTTCAGCAAGGAAATAGTCAATTCTCAATCTATTATCGAGACTAACATAGAATATAAAATTACAGATCTTACAAGGAGGGAAAAGAAAATCGAAATAGTGAAGGGTTGGTGGCTACCTCAGACATGATTCCACAGATAGTCACCGGTGCCCGCAAATCAGTTTTAAAAAATAGCTTACAAAATCAAGCGTTCTTGGCACAAAATCAATAGTTTAGGTTTGGTTTTATTTTTAAGTTTTGTTTGTAGTAAGTTTAATTTGAATTGTAAGTATTTATTTCTATTTTGCTTACAAAATATTCTGCGTTATTTACTTTTCACTTTGACTGTACTATACGATCTTCCTCGATATCAGTACAAATTGGAATGATAGCATCAATTTGTCCAAGCATTGTAGACTCGGAAACTAGTCCGAGCAAATCGGTTTTTAATGTTCCGAACTTTATCCGACCGTGCTTTTGTGATTTCGAGTGTTTAGCCGGCTTCTTTGCGGAAAACGGCTACTTTTGGCAAAAACGCTAAGAAAAGCTTAACGTTCTTACTTTAAACTATAAACAGTAGTTCATTGAATAGTATAAAGGGTTATCTAGGGTTTCACAACGACAAAATTTTAAATGATATCTCCGTTCAAATAATTTATTTCAAACGGGGAAAGTACTAGACCCCGGAAAATTCATGTACACCTTAAACAATTCACTAACTTTTCTTATGCTCCAGGTGGTAAACTATTTACATATAGTATTATTCACTAGAATGAGGAAGATAATTAATATTAAAAAGGCAAAGCACACGGATTAAGCGATATCACATCTCACGAAAAATCCGATAATAACTCAACGATACCTTCTATTTTCGTATTTAACCGACTTCAAAAAACGAGGAGGTTATCATTTTTTTCGAATCTTTTTTTTATGTATGTTCCCCAATTACTCAAAGACCCTGGACCAATTTGGATTTTTTTATATGAAGCTGCAGATATTTTTTTCGCAATTTCAGGGATAGTCCTATAGTAAAATTTGATCACATTGGTTAGTACGTTAACATTTTCGGGTTGTTGCCCCCTTTTTCTTACACATTGTATATGCATTTATTATAAAATATAGTATCGTTGAGTTAGTATCCCATAACACACAGTTAAACTTACATTGGGGCTATCTCAATCAGTGTGATTGTCCCTATCTATTTATTTATTTAGTACAAAATAAGTAGGTACCAAAAAGTTTCCTTCCGGACTTAATCTACACAAAAACCTCCGTAGCCGAACAAAATCTAATAATAAAAGTAATAGTGTTTCTTTCGTACAGCGCGGCGGTGGCTCCGCCAACCCACGTTCTGAATAACCATATTTTCCCTGCTTTATACCACCTACTTACCAGTGACGTTCCGAATAAAAAGCGGAAGATGTGGCATGCTTTGAAAAAGGCCTTGTTTATATTTTTTACTTGACCAACATTTACTCAATCTCGCATCGTAAAGCGGTGGGGTTTTTGTTTTACCCGACTGCGCCAGTAGGCGAAGGTTCTTTAGTCTAGCGCGATTTTGATTGGGGGAGAAATAAGGGGTAAACGGGGTACTTAGCTGTAGCGTTATTTGTTCACGGATTTCAATCAAATTTGATTATTTGAGAGGTAAACTAAGGACTTCATTCTACACAAGATGTCGCAAAAAAAAATCCAATAGTGGGAGTGGAGGAAGTTTGCTGTAGCAATATAATATTATGGACGGATTTCGTTGAAATGGCTAAGCTAAGCCAGGGTTAGAATAGGACCGCTCCATCTCTTCCTGTGGATGTCGTAAGAGGCGACTAAAGGACTAATCACAAACATCTCGTGCAACATTTGCATTCCCAAGGAGGGTTAACGTCGAGCGGCGGCCGGTTGTAAAACTTTTCGCACAAATACATTCCCAAAGAGGGTTTACGTCAGGCAGGCGGCCGGTTGTAAAACTATTTCTTCTCTATTTTGCAAGGTCTTTGGCATCCTTGGGTGACCATTGACATGCATATTATATTTGGAGAAGAAAAAGCGGGAAAGCGCACCCCGGGCTCCGAAGCAGCACAGATGAGGATGCAACCGGGAATGCACTTAGACGAAGGAGAAGAAGGTTAAGCTAAGCCAGGGTAAATGGGTAAGTGTCGTTTTTTGTATGGTTATAAGAGCTTGCGAACAGAACCACTAGTGAGTGTTTCTATTCTCACAGAACCACTCACTAGTTATTTCCCATACGAGTATAAATGCTAGGTCAATAGGCAACAAGGAAATCTGCGTATCTATGTACCTAGAAAATTATAACTTATCTACATACGTGAAACATCATTGTCTCGCCTGTAAAAACAGTGAGCTAAAATACCGCCTCATTCAGCCCGACTTCTCGGAGCTTCATCGAAAAACATACAGGTTTATGTTACGAAACCATTTACTCGCACGCTTTGAAGCTGCCTGGTTTTGCTGGCAAACAAAGAAGGCAACTTTTGGTCCTAGTCGCTGCAGCGTTGCAGCTTCAAGCTAGGGTATTGTTCGCATAATTACCTCGATCGAGGGTGTTACGGGAATTGCACGGGTAAGTTGGGTTGGGATGCAGTTCTACTTATAATAAATTCATGTAAACGGTTGAATTATTAACGTATTAATGTATTATTGCGTACATCTTATTTGTTCGAAGTATTTTAATAGAAAATTTTGCCGTTTTTAGTATCACTCAAAAATAGAAGTAGTATCTTATTTTTTTTAATGTAAAGTGTGTATTTATATGATTTAGTTTTATTTATTGATTTAATTAAAAATACTATAAAAATGTAAATAGTATTATATTTATGTTTTAGCTGTAATGTACCTATATACAGTACAGCTAAGCATAGAGGATACTCTCACATGTTGTTTTCAATTTTGGTCAACATATTAATGGCATGAACAAAACAATATTCTTAAAAATCGTAGTGGTCAACTAAGGGCCTAAGGGCTGTCCCCCATAGCTGTCCACGGCCCTGCCTGTGTTATGAAAGGCACAACCAGCACGAATGTAATGTCTGAATATTGTTTGCCACTCATTATGAAGATGACTTCCAATGACTGAATGAATGTCGGTATATTTTTTTTTCTGGAACTGTGCGAAATAAGACTGGCAGGCTATAAATCACTTTCGCCAGATCTCATTAACTTCGTCATCATTATCATCATCCGAGCCTATTCCGCCTGCATCCTCAGCGGTAACACTTCAGAGCCCGGGGTCCGCTACCTGTACGAGTACCCTAGGTGATTTGACGAGGTTACTGGTTTTTACACAGAGCGACTGCCGTCTGACCTCTGCAACCTAAAGGGTAGACCAATCCAAGGATAGGTTTAAACAATCGCTAGATGGCGATCGGGACCCACAGCTTTGCGTGCCTTCCGATGCATGAAATATCTTTCTTTTCGGATAATCAGGTGATTCAAGCCTGTAATATCCTCACCAGACTGAAACTTTTCACAAAATATGCTTCCCAGTGGGATTTGACCTCCGGATCACAAGACAAACGCCTCGACCATTGGACCACGGAGGCTGTTCAATCTAATTAACTTCATATTCCAACAAACTCCAAAATTGTTTACGAACTGCAATCACAACCTACAGCACAGAATAGATACTAATACTCCGTACAGAAGTCTCACTCAGCAAAGAAATTCAAAGAAATATCTACTCAATGTTGTTAGTGATACGGTTTAATTTACTCACGTCAGAACTTAGCACCTTTTTGTATGGATACCTAGACATCCATTGCAAGCCAATTTCATCCTTATGACTCTAGACAAACGATTTGTATAACTGAATCTACCACCCCGAGGGGCCGCCTGCGCGCATAGTAATAATGTAGGTACATTTTCGATACCTAAACGGGTAGTGACACAGGCCTGCCTGTAGGTACTTATTACAACATGAAAAAGTTGTTTACACAGAATCTTACTTTCACTTCTTATTCCTCTTCTTTGGGTGTCGATGTTCGTTCAAAACTAATTAGAACTAAATAGAATCAAAATTACTTTCACTTAAAGAACGACAGGAATGTTGGTTAAATAAACGACTTCCCCGTAACTAAGTACTTACATCAGGCCTTAGTTTTAAAACAAGTTCTATTTTATGCCCAGGGCGAGGATTAGGGTCCGCACAAAACAAATGCTACATATACATACCAACCTTGGGTGTATATGTTCTATTAACCCTCAGGTATAGTAGAACATATAAAACCCAAGTGGGAACATGAGTAAGTTTAGGATCAGCTCACACCGAGATGCGACGCGACGTAGCGGGCACTTTTGAATGAAAATAGAACTAATTTCAGAGAGAGTCCGCTACGCTGCGATTCGCTGCTAGATCTTTTTGTACACAAAACTTGTTTACTACAGTAAACCAGTTCTATATTTCGTCACGTCGCATTGCGTCTTGGTATGAACAGTACCCCCCTTATCAATCTGCGCGTCTTGTTCCTGACTATAGTTCTTGGTACAATCCCCAGTCAGGGCAAGTTGGAAAATGACTTTTTTGTAATCTGTTTTGTGTAATATTAAAATAAATAAATAAAGCCCTTTTTAAAATGGAATCGAGTCAGCTAAAACTCAAAACTAAATATTCACTTCAAAGTCACATTCACACTTGCCTTCCAAATATCGCCAAAACATTACTCTCTTTTTCTTTTTCATAGCTTATGGTACACGTATAAGCTATTTTATGTCAAAGAGCTAGTAATGTTAGTATGTCCATTGTTTGTCATACTTTGAACACCTTCTGATTGACAGACCATGACAAGCAAAGCGAGAATTGAACGCATAAACCGCAAAGTCTGCAAACAACAGCTATTCATTCGCGTATCTATTCTATCCGCATCCGCCCCACGTGGCTTTTTGTGCCCATACATCAGTATTTTTTTTTCTGGCTTTTTGTTCTATGCTGGTGTTATTGGACGGTATCCGCTGTGTCCACTTCTTTCGAAAATTTAGCTATACCTGGAAAAATCGAGAGTTGGTATTCTCCGTTAGCTGCATTTGTTTAAGTTTCTTTAATTTTTGGATGTCATTTGATCATATGTTTTTGGGATTTTTTTTTAAGTTATAAATATTTCTTTTACCTACAAATCATACAATTTTTAAATAACACCTAATACAGAGACCTGGGTACTGCCTCCGTCCAGTCCAGTGGTCAAGGCGTTTGCCTTGTGATCCGGAGGTTGTGGGTTCAAATCCCACTGAGAAGCGTGCTTTGTGAAAAGTTGTTTCCAGTATCGTTAGGGTATTGCAGGCTTGAATCATCTGATTATCTAAAAAGAAAAATGATTCCATGCTTCGGAAGGCACTTAAAGCTGTGGGTCCCAGACGCCATCTAGCGTTTGTTTAAACCTATCCTAGGTTTAGAAGAAATCCATTCAAAATAAAAGAATTGTTGTTAATTCGACGGATCTTTACTTCAACGTATTCCCACAACTGGGGTGTATAAAAACTTTATTTAGTGTGTGTTTCCTAAGTCGCCTTCTACGACATCCATGAGAAGACTTGAGGTGGTCCTATTCTACTCTGCCTGGAACCACATGGCTTTTCATGTTAGGTATATAGTCCACTAAAATCAATTTTAAAAAAATTTAAAGCAAACCACAACAAAACCCCTTGACTACCCGGAAAAAACTCCTAAAAAATATAACAAACGAGTAATTATTGTCACCTACATTGCACGACCAGCAATCCTTTTACCTTTTTGTTTAACGCTGAGCACGATTTCTAGGAATAAAATCCAACTTTCTAACTGTCGGTTTGCAGAAAGAGTAAATTAATGAATAAATCGGTCATTTTTCTGGTAGATGTGAAAATTAAATGAGTAAATACGTAATATATACGAACGAGAATATACGTAATATGTTGTCGTCGTTGACTGTAAACACAAATACTTATTCAAGTGTATAATATCCTCAGACCAAGGATACAGATCTGTGATAATATCATTGCCAGCTTTTGCTCGTGGCTTCTAAAGCAGCACAGCTTAAGAAGCAATCAGAAATGCCTTAAGATAAGAGACGGAGAGATAATTGAATATAAAATAAGACAAAAGATAGTATATGATGATAACACGGGACTTCATCTTTTATCGCGTCAGTGGTTTATGATACTTTATTGGCCTAGTATATAAAACGCTAGCGGAGGCAAAAGCGCAATATACATTTATATCCAAAGTGCCTTTACCTCGAATATCACTAGTGGCTCTGTGAGTTGTAGACCTCGCGACTCTTACTTTACGTAACCCCTCCAACCTCTGACCCCTTGAAATTTGTCGGATGAAAAGTTGTTCAGGAAAAAAAGTTGCGTCTTAGACTTATGGCATTTTTTAAAATTTTCGAAATAACTGAAATATGATAATTTTTACGTTTTTTATCCATCTGATTTTGCGTAACCCCTCCAACCCCTAACCCCTTGAAGTTAAGGTGAAGATATAGGCAAATGACCTTGAAGTGGCGCCCTCATTTGAAATAAATTGTTAACTCGTAAATATGGAGATAATTTCCATATTACTCTTCGTCATGCACTAGATAGCCCTTTAAATTATTTTATAAACCACCGTTGAAATTATTTACATTAGTCCGTCTAGCTTTAAAACTTGCCTCCGCCAAAAGTGGCCACGGTAAGTTTTAAAGCTAGACGGATCACCAATAATAGTTTTAACGGCAGTTCATAAAATAATTTAAAGGGCTATCTAGTGCATGACGTCGAGAAATATGGAAATTATCACCATATTTACGAGTTAACAATTTATTTCACATTTCAAGGCCATTTGCCTATATCTTCGCCTTAATCGGATAAAATCTGTTCAGAAAAAAAAGTTGCGTCTTAGCCATATGGCATTTTTTAAATTTTTCGAGACAACTGAAATATGATAATTTTTAAGTTTTTAATCCATACATTCGGCCACATTGAAAATTCAAAAAATTAATGGTCAAAAAAATCTATATAATTATCGATCCTGCTCACAATTTTTTTTCCGAAAATCGATTGAGGAATGCGATCTGTAGGCGAGAACAACATTTTTGCCAAAGCAGAAACGGTGACGCTTTAGTCGTTCGGTAGAAAATAATAATTAAAAAATCCAGCATAAAAATGAAAATACCTCGGATGTGTAGAACGTGAATGTGACAGCGCGATAGCAGACCGGGCGCAAGTTGAGTTCCTGCGCCCCAGTTGCCCGGGTCAAGGCCACCCCGCCCCCTGGCCCTCTCTAGCGCGCCTTCATAAGACCTTACAGAATGACACACTTCATCCCAGTCTCATAGGAATATTAATGTATTTATCATAATAAGTATGTTCTTGTATTTCGTTAAATTTGTTCCCTAACTGAAAAAAATATCTAAATTCAAAAAGGAAAGTTTAGTCCATGATATTGATGAAATTTTATTACAAATTTCAATTCCAAAGAAACGTAGGACGAAATACAAAAAATATGTTTGGCTTCTCAGAAAAATTCTCGGTCTATAGAGGTCGGAATTTTCTTTTGTATTTAAATATAACTACTTCTCTTAAGACTTATGAATTTGAAATTTGCTCGCCGGACCTCCCAAGCGTGCATATTAACAGGAATAATTATAATTTTATCAGTAATAAATAACTTAACTTTCCTTAAAATGGGCCTGGGGTATAATGTCTAAGTGTTAAGTGTCGCATCTGTGCCTCTTTATTTTTGGCCTAGAATACGGTCGGGATTTCGGGAAGGTCCCCCAGATCTCTAAATCGACATTGATGACTATAGATAGCGTAACTGGTATATGGTAGAGGATTTTATTTGTTACTTTGCGTAGCTGGTAGTTTGATTATTAATAATAAAAAAAATGGTTGCCTGTAAAGTCGGTTTTACGGGCGAAGATTTTACGTGACAACGGCGGCAGACCGATCATAGTTGAGTGGGAGAGAGACGCAAGGCATTCGGCGGGCCTCTCTCTCGTTCGGTGACTCATCGTAACGTTACCGAGCGTTACACTTTTTCATAAGTGACTCCCAGCCGCAACCTAATTTAAGACGTTGTCACGTCAATAATAACTTTATTTCAGAGAAAGGTATAAGTGTACATTCTTTACACAATTTAACTACCGTTTAAAAATTCCGCGCGCCTCTTTGTTACGTCGCACCTCTAGGTACGTGTCTAGTTTGCCTTAAGGATAATCCGCCTCTGATTCCATGATACTGAATAACTTTACCCAAGGAAGATATTGAAATATGAAAAATATTTTTGTCCTCCCATACAAGTTGACCGATCAGCTGTTCCGAGTTTCTATGGTATATTTTGTTAGACGTTATACGTATATATTATCGTGTAAAAAGTGTCAGCGTAGACTATTTTATAGTTTCTTAAAATTACTATTAGATACTTTAAACTGCCTTTTTACTTAAAACTCGTATGATGTGAAATCAAATATTAAAATTAAGAGGTAGGCTGTCTGTTTGTTTATTACCTGGTAGTATTAAAATATACTTATATGAAAATACATATATTTTGTGCATTGGAAAATAAATTACACACAAATCCCATTATTTAATAACCAATAACGACCAGTAACTACAAAATCATTCTTAGCAAGTCTACGAATCACGTAGACTGTCGGCAACTTCGTGTAGCCGATACGAATTTGTTATATATTCATTCACAAATGGCGCAGCGTGAAACCAGTAACATTGTTAGTCGTAGCATGTAATACACGTAGTTAATTTTTTTATAAATACGGGGGTAGTTTATTATTACTCTGCAGTAATACTTAGTTGTGTGTGTGTGTGTGTGTGGTGATAGTAAGTAGAATACAATTTGTCACCACGCCTTTTCTCTTACTAAACCTCAACAAATAACACTCAAAAAACATTACAACGTATTTCACAGGTTAGTAGAGTATTTCAATCTAAAATAGTGGTATTTAGATTTTTTTTTGCAAAAACAATATACTATAAATTACTTTCTTTTACCTTTGAAATCATCGAAGATACAGTAATGATATGTCCAAACGTTGATTGACATATCATCAAACGTTAATGTGTAAGCGATGTATTCAGGTTTAGCTGGCCTTACCATAACATACAATTATTTCATGAATTGTCGGCCACATCATGAACGTAGTTAGCCTTTGACAAGCACTGAACGGAGCAGTGAATTCCAATATTGTTATTCGTAGCAAGTGCTACGATCATCGTAGCACCAGTTACGCACACGACGTCCCATAATTGACGGAAATTGATACCCTCATGTATACGCCCACTATAGGCCCGTAGTAAATGGTACATAACATCGTAGTCTATATCAATAGAAAGTGGGCGTAGGCGATACTAAGTATTGTATACAAGTCATATTTACACTAAAAACTCTGAAAACCAGCAGTCATAGCAAAATTAATTGTTAAAAATTGACTGTTGACAATTGTTTAACGTCGCTAAGACCAACATTGTCGATGTTGTCTCAATTGTAGATTGTGAAGGCAATGGCATACCACTCCATTATCTCTGCACAAAAAACGTCATTGTATGTGTCTCTTTCCATACAGTGACACCGAGAAGAGCTTGGCTCTTAAATATAGATATATACTTAGGTTTCATCAGCTGAAGTACGAGTAAGCCGGACATGTTTGACGTATAAATCCGGAAAGATCGGCAAGAAAGGTGACGTTATTGGTGGCAGTAGAGCGCCGGCGTAGGGGAATGCTGTGGAAACGATGGAGAGACGACATTGAAAGTTACACAAGGTGGGCAAATTGAAGGTATACAACTTTTATGCCGCCATTTTTTTGGCGGCAAATGTGACAGTTGTTTCATGAAAGTTATTTTGTGTAGATACGGAAAATTTGTTATGAAGCGTTTTACTGACTCTGACTATTCTATTAATAAAAAAAAAAACATTCTACTCAGACCAGTCATGTATTGAGGAAACTGTAAGAATGATAATAGAAATCACATACCTTCGCAGCTAACAATAACTCGTTATATGAATAAATTTGAGCAGCATGGTTTGTAGAGGCTATCTAAGGGGACGTGTTTTTGCTAATAGGCCAATGAACCCTCAACAATGAAAACCAAATATCCGAGGCACCGTCATTGAAATAACGCGGGAAATGTGTGAAAATGTAGTGAACAACGCAATGAAAAGGGTTCACATCTGAGATGCTGCTAGAAGTGGAGATTTGTGTGACATTATTTTCCATAATTAATTGCCGGTCCTAAAGACTATATTTAAAAAAAAAACATTTTTATATTCATGGTATAAAATTTTAAAAATAAGGTGTACATTTTTTTATCCCACCCTCCATTTATTAGTGAAGCAGCAAGTTGCCTTGGATCGTGAATGTGGGTGAGTGGAAGAAGTGAAAGACATAACAGACCTAGGTTAAAAAAACAACATATGTAAAACTGTACGTAGTATATTATTATTCTGTGGTAGAACTAAATGCCACCATTCTAAATAAGAAGGTCGTAATACCAACGAAAATGTTTTTGTGTCCTTTAAAACGTTTCCTTTCATTTAAATAGCATTTCCATTTGTAAGCTGTTAGCCTGTTAGCATTCTAGTATTTTCTCGTTTCTCCAGCGACTGTCACAGTGATAAACCGACTTCGTTTTACACTAGAATAATAATGTATTTTTGTAGCGAGCAGATACTTATTTAATAGGCAATGTACTGGTTTAAAATATTTAGTTACTCGTATAACATATATAACAATAAATAAAAGATAAAACGGTTTGATATAAAAACTATTCAAACCGTCAGATTAAGATTTTTTTTTTTATAAAAGCTTTTATTGTGAGACCAAAGTAAAAGTCATGACAAATCAAATAAGCTCAAACACGATAGGTTTTCGTCGTTTCATTACTGAGTTCCTATGGCTACTTCCCGGCTTCACCATCAGTTTACTAATATGATATCGTTATATTGTAGTGTCATCCTGACATGACACGACTACGTGTTTATCTGACGCGCTCGAGTAGATCCCAAAATCCCCCTCTTGGGCTCCCCATACTAGAAGGGAGGAACTGCCCATAATCACCTTGCTGGGCTTGTAGGTTGAGAGCAGAAGATGGCATAATGTCGTTTCGTACAGGACGATGCTTCCAGTTTTCTGTTACCTTAGTCACCTGCAGGAGACGAAAGGGTAGCTAACATTAGAGTATCATGATCAGGTCTTTTTTAGTCGCCACTGCAGAGCAGTCAGAGGATTTGGCTCTTTCACTCTCCACACTGGCCGGACGGGTTGGAGAGGTGACAATAATGTTTATAAACTTTGTTTAGCTTTGCTTAACATTAAAGTATAGGGTTACTATGCTACTCTGCCGTCACCACCCAGCAAAATCATACTTACTAATCTACTCATGGGGTAACTTTTAATCTTTAAGAACAGAAATTTAAGCGGACAAGTAAGAATTTTGAGGAATTTCTCGGGTTATCAGTAGTTTCCGTCAGACATATTGCTTTAAGAGCAATGCGGGTTTACACAACTCTGTAATTAGTTCTTCCGTATGATAACCATACTGGTCTGGGAGAAACAAACGTGGAATATACCCTTGGTTTGAGATACCAATCGGTTTTCTTCCTGCGCAGATCGTAGAAAGAATCTAGCGAAAGCATAATATGTTAATAGACAATGCGGCTAGTACCCCATTACCATTCTCACTATCTTTAACACTCATAATGGCCTTTGGGTTTTATAAATGTCTGCTCGTTAAGGGAAAAAGACGCAATTATTTATCTATTATATAAGTTTCCTCCGTTCTGCGTTTTGCGCATGGTCGCGTAAGTTGTTAATTATTATGACGTCATCGGCCTAATTTCACCCGAGGCGAATGCCATATCAAAGGCATCAGATGCAATGAAGAAGCCACGACTTGAGATGCCATGCAGAGTCTGATTTTGTCAGATCTGATGACCACAGCCCTGACCGCCAGTTGAACAAATTCCCATTGCCAGCGGGCATGTAGGTAAGGATTTGTTGTTTTGTACTAGGTATATTTTACTTTTACGAGGGCTGTTTGATAAGTACCCGTTTTCTAAATATATTAATATCACTGGCCGCAAATAAGTATACCACCTTTTTAAGCCATTTTTCAGAGGCGGGAAAATTAAAAAAGAAATGGCATTCTTTTGTTTTTTTTTCTCATTTGACAACGATTCAGTGAAGCCGTGAACTTAAATTTGTTAAAATGGAGAAAGAACAGTATCGGTCTGTGATTAGATTCTTATTTTTGGAAGGAAAAACATGTGATGACATAAAAGTAACAATGCAAGCGGTTTACCATGAATGTGCTCCTTCTATGACAACCGTCAGATATTGGTATAACGAGTTTAAGCGGGGGAGAACAACCGTCTTTGATGAGAATCGCCCAGGCCGGTCAGTTGAGGTGACTACAGACGATATGGTTAAGAAAATTGAAAATATCGTTTTAGCCGACCGCCGAATTAAACTTCGAGAAATCGTTGATGCTGTAAATGTTTCAATCGAGAGGGTACAACACATATTAGAAGAAAAATTGGGTATGAAGAAAGTATCGGCGAGGTGGGTGCCGCGTTTACTCACGGAGGAGCAAAAACGGAACCGACTGACTACTTCGGAGCAGTGTTTGGCCGTGTTCAAACGTAACCTGAAGGAGTTTCTGCGTCGTTTCGTGACCGTGGACGAAACGTGGGTCCACCACTACACCCCGGAAATGAAAGAGCAGTCGAAGCAGTGGATTTTACCGGGTGAACCTGCTCCAAAGAAAGCAAAAACCGTCCCATCGGCTGAAAAGGTCATGGCGACCGTTTTTTGGGATTCGCAGGGTATTATACATATTGACTATTTAGAAAAGGGAAAAACAATAACAGGGCAGTGCTATGCCAATTTATTGCATGAATTTGACGCCTTGTTGAAGGACAAACCGACCCCATTTAAAAAAGAAAAAAGTACTGTTTCATCACGACAACGCCCCGGCTCATTCGTCCAGAGTTGTGACGGCTAAATTAGCACAGTTACGCTACGAACTATTGTCTCACCCCCCGTATTCTCCAGATTTGGCCCCATGCGATTTCTTTTTGTTTCCCAACCTAAAAAAATGGCTCGGTGGCAAGCGATTTGGATCAAATGACGAAGTCATTGCCGCCACAGAGGCCTATTTTAATGACTTTCCAAAATCATACTTTTTGGATGGTTTATTGAAGCTTGAGTATAGGTGAAACAAATGTATAGAGTTAAAAGGTGACTACGTAGAAAAATAAATGCATATATACAAAAAAAAATGTTTTTTTTTCCATAAACGGGTACTTATCAAACAGCCTAGGTATAAATTATCATTGTTGCCCTACACTCTCCACGCTGGGTTATAAAGGTCTCATTGATTGAAAAAAAAACAAAGTCTCGCAACTCAGTTCTTCTACCGTAAAAAGTTGTTAAATCCATTTAATACTAAGTCGGATAATTTATTCAGTCCCTACTTAAGGGACCTTTTGTCTTAAGTAATTACGAAATTAGCTAACCTAACAACATTTTCAAGTGACCATATCAATATTAAAAACTTGTTTTAAATAAATAAATTGACTTGGCAATCGCACTTAACAATCTAATTTAATACAATAAGTATTACTTGTAAGATACATTATGTTTTCATGCGATGGCCAAGGCATTCTGTTTATTTAAGTTAGATTATTTAAATTTCATGGTCTTTGTCATGTATGTAACCTACAATCATGTAAATTTATATAGCACAGGACTTACGGCGACTCATTTTGAGTTAGGTCTGATATATAATAGTAATTGGGACCGCGAAATCCTGAAATCATGTTTATAATATAATACATTTTTTATACATGGGTTACGTAATGTAAGTTTATTACTTACAAAGTTAAGTTTATTACTTCGAAAAACTTTCCTGGAATAAGGTTCCTGTGGAAAATATTTATTACGTAGATAGAATACTTTTCCGTATTCCATTACAAAAAGGTAGATAATAATGGACTATCTTATTATTACTATCCTTAAGGATAGATGGTTCATTACTACTTATCAATTATTATGTAGAGGTAATAATCGTTAGTAGGTACTTAGTTCATCAAAAGAAGATAGGTAGGTACGCATTGAGTATTATGGGTATATTTTTTTGTTTGGGAACATTATTTTTAGGGTTCCGTACCCAAAGGGTGCAAACGGGACCCTATTACTGAGACTCCGCTGTCTGTCCGTCGTTTGTCCGTCTGTCTGTCCGTCTGTCCGTCTGTCTGTCCGTCTGTCTGTCCGTCTGTCCGTCTGTCTGTCCGTCTGTCTGTCCGTCTGTCACAGGGCTCTATCTCTTGAACCGTAATAGCTAGACACTTGAAATTTTCACAGATTATTTATTATTATGGCCGCTATAACAACAAATACTAAAAATAAGATAAAGTTAAAAATTAAAGGGGGTCGTTATACAAAAAACGTGTTTCTTCAGCGTTTTAAAACATTGTACGGAGATACGGAACCCTTCATGTACGAGTTCGACTCACACTTGCCCGTTTATTACACTAAAATCAAGTATGAGCAAATAAAATAGATTACAGTAAATACATTTGTTGCGCGGCTTTCTGGAAGCGAAAGGAAAATGATCGGTACACAATGACTTACCAATCTGCTGTTTGCAGATAACATTGGTTTTTATTGGTTTTTAAACTATCGCGCTTTGAACCAAAGAGCAACTCCAATATCTTTTTGAACACAAACCTCCATTTTTTCCTTTTCTCCAGCCAGTCAGTCTGCGACCACGAAAGATGTAACTCTTTTTTGAAACGTGAGACAAAACAATAAAAAAGGTTCGCGCTAAGTCCCGTTATATACTTAAGTGCGGACCACGCCCGGAGTTGCTTAACTTGTGAAAGCGCTAGCAATACATTCCACTATATGACAACAAGTCAAATCAGACTCTTTTTTAAACGTCAAAACAAAGATTTCCTTTATGGGATTTGTTTGAAAAACACAACCGTGACATCACATTTTTTTCGAGTCAAATAGCGCTAATAATATAAATTTTTCTGCATCTAAATCTAATATCATGTTGAACTTGGATACGATCAATGACAAGTGACATTATTTTGTGACGTTTTGTTCTCTAGGCATTACCAAATATTTGTATACACTTCTTATTACCTGAGGCATTTTAGTCCTACAGTGGACTGATATAGGCTGTTTTACACAGAGTCCTAAAAAAAATAAGTATCTAAACTAAGAATAGAGGCATTTATGTAATAAAGTTTGCATCTGAATCGAATTTCACTTGGCAAATGGAATGAACGCGCTCGTGGTGCACTGTCTATTCACACGTCATTCGGGTAGCTGGAAATATGTAGCAGGGAATCACATTACGTCACATCATTTAAGACTGAAATAAAACAAAGTATACTTAGAATTTAACTAGCTAATATTATGATAGTGATACTTACATCTCACAGAGCCTAGCCTAGTATACCTATACGAGTATAGGGACAAATCACACGGATTGAGCTAGCCACAAAGTAAGTTTAAGGTGAAGGTATAGGCAAATGGCCTTGAAGTGACGCCCTCATTTGAAAAAAATTAAGTAACTCGTAAATATGGAGATAGTTTTCATATTGCTCTTCGTCATGCATTAGATAGCCCTTTAAATTATTTTATGAACCACCGTTGAAAGTATTTACATTAGTCCGTCTAGCTTTAAAACTTGCCTCCGCCAAAAGTGGCCACGGCAAGTGTTAAAGCTAGACGGATTACCAATAATAGTTTCAACGGCAGTTCATAAAATAATTTAAAGGGCTATCTAGTGCATGACGAAGAGCAATATGGAAATTATCACCCTATTTACGAGTTAACAATTTATTTCACACTTCAAGGCCATTTGCCTATATCTTCACCTTAAACTTGTGTTATGGGAAACTAACTCAACGATGCTATATTTTATAATAGATACATGTCTAGATAAACACCTAAGACCCAGGACCATTTGAAAAAGGCCAACTTGCCCTGGCTGGGGATCGAACCCAGAACCTCCGAGTGGTGAACTGGCGTGTTTACCACTACGCCATGGAAGCCGCCAAAAGAATAATAATTTAATAATAATATATTTATTTACCAAATAATAATCATAATGTACAATGAATGCGCTTAAAATTACCTTAGTAGAAGTAAATTAAAATTCTTTTGTATTCTTCTGTAAGTTGATTATTCTGATAATGGACGAGGGCACAATATACGATATTTTCAGGCGCTAAATAGAAGTAGGTCGTAAGCCATTCCTCTATGCCAGAGCGCGCTATGCAGTCTATTACAAATGAGCACGTGCCGATTGCATCAAAAGATCGTAAATGCACGGTCTACGTTAATTTAAACTGATTTTACCAATCTTTCGCTTCAGTTCACTCACTTAAAATAAACTTCATCATGTATCTAGTCTATCTTGTTTCATATATTATCCAAAACTGTTCAAAGAAGAGATGACATGTATTATATGTACGTATTTCCTTGCAATATCGCATATCACAAACGCCGGTAAAGCAACCAACAATATCTACTGTAATATTTGACATGCAATTTGATTCTTAAAACATTGTTTTGATATAAACGACTTTCCATAGTAAAAATTAAACTAAACTAAAATGTAAATTAAAAACTAAATTAAGAATCTAAATTTTGTTCGTGTGTCATGGTGCCAAGTTCACTGGCTGCATTCCCGCATTTGATTCTTAATTCATTTCGCACTTTTCTTTTATTTTTATTAAAAACATATACATGGATTAACATATTTTTTGAGTGAGTGTATCCCTTATAGTTTCACCATGTATGTCTGTATGATCGCGGTTTTACTCAGAGACTATTAGTAGGTACTAGAAAGCTGTAATTTGGCATGAGTATTAATCACGCCGACCAACTGTTCAAACAAAAACGAAAGTTGACAAAGTTCCATACAAACTTTCACTCTCCCATTTTCAGGGATAGGGGCAAAATGAATAACAAAACAGATTACTTCATTTTTATATTGTCTATTTGAAATGTTAGCTTTTACCACAGAATACATAAGAGTCAAACTTTTACACCAAATTTCAGCTTTCTATGACTTCAGGAAGTAACCTAACAATTTTGCTGAGGTTGGAGTTAGTCAATGTGTCAGTAAGTGGCGAAATCTGTTTAAGAAAAAATATAAAAAATAAAATCTACTCTAATGACATTATATTCTGAGAATTTAGACTTCCTAGCAGTATCCAGACCGAATCGATAAGGGTACAAAAATACGACGACACGCTTTGAGAAAAGGTGCGCTTCAGTTGTCTCGTCTTGGCAGGGACACTCCCGTGCCCCCAGATATAAACAAACTCACCTTAAAAATTAAGTTATACGTGTTTAGAAATTATTCTATCAATATAAATGAGACTTTCTGATTTCATACAGGTTCTGGGTTCGATCCCCAGCCAGGGCAAGTTGGAAAATGGCCTTTTTCAAGTTGTCCTGGGTCTTGGGTGATTTATCTTAAAATATAGTATCGTTAAGTTAGTATCCCATAACACAAGTTTAGAACTTACTTTGGGGCTACCTTAATCAGTGTGATTTGTCTCTTTATATTTATTTGTTTATATATTTATAACTTTGTAAGGTTATCTGGTGTTCTTTAATGCAGTCTCTACTTTGTGATCGCACATTTTTATTTTTCTACAATGCAACTGAAGTAGAAATTGTCGGTTGCTGCATTACAGTACAGGTCGGGGGGCTGTCCGCCTGCATGCTAAAGGTTATTAGGCCAGGTCAAAGATAATATAATCGTTACATGGCAAGCGCAAAAGATGGGAAAGAAATACAATGTTAGGTAGACACCATCGACAATCCGCTAGTTGCCAACAAGTCAAAACAAATATTTTCTATGGGATTTCTATGAACAACGCACGCAACACCCTATTGACTAATGTAAACATCATCATCATCATTAGGTCTTTTTAGTCCCCACTGCAGGAGCACGACCCTCTCTGAACTAATGTAAACATACTTAGTACTAATCTACGAACAATAATTCTCTAGAATTCTATCGCTCCTACATTCACCGCTTCGATTCTGATTCCATTTACGCAAACAAACGAACAGTAATTACAACGAAACACTGAAACGCACACATAGACAAAGATGCATGCGATTGGTCGCGACAAGGTCACGCATCGTCATCGGTCGGGTGGGGCAGTCAATGCAACGAGCGGTGAGGTACAACTCGCAGATGGTACCTATTATGCAATACGCTGCGCTAAAATAAATAACCTTGTTTACGTGATACTTTTTAGGAATCCGTACAAAAATGAAAAAACGGAACCCTTATAGGATCACTCGTGCGTCTGTTTGTCCGTCCGTCTGTACACAGTAACAGCCAATTTGGTCCGAATTAGGTGAAATTTGGTAGGATGGTGTAATTCTATGACCCAAACACATATGTACACAGTAAATAAATATTTTTTTAAAATAATGGTCATTTTCGAGAGACAAATTAGGAAATTGAAAAAAAAAGGTGTGCAAGCCTTACTGTGTCATATCTATACTAATATTATAAAGCGGAAGAGTTTGTTTGTTTGTTTGTTTGTTTAAACGCGCTTATCTCAGGAACTAATGGTCCGATTTGAAAAATTCTTTTTTTGTTGGGTAGTCCATTTATAGAGGAAGGCTATAGGCTATATAACATTACGTTCCGACAACCACGCGAACGAAGTCGCGGGCACAGCTAGTATTAAATAAAAAGGCTCGTTATGAGGATCTCAAATATATTTTTGTTATTATTGTAAAATGAAAAAAAAATGTTTTGATTTTATTCATGAAAGAAGATAAAAATTTACCATACCCCCTGATCTCCAAAACTATTGAGCCCAAAATTTTGAAAGAATACAAAATATTGTTCATTGCTTGATGAGTTCATTGCTTGCTAGATCACAGGAAAATCTATAAGAATACAATCAATTGTACGGAACCCTCTCCACGCGAGTTTAACTCGCACTTGGCCGGTTTATTTTTTAAATAACTAATTTTCATGTCTGTATGACTTCTACACCACTTCACGGCACATGAAAGCATTTTTAATGAATCGATTATCGCAAAAACTCAGCAATATTCTCAAAGGAAACTTCTTGCGACGCAACCGCACGACTCGAGTGTCACGGCGAACTGTCGCGCCGCGCTATTCATATTTTAAGCCCCGCTCGCCGCGGTACATATCGTGTGGAATGATTTTTCGGGATTATTTACGATTCTAGAGAATTATATTTCGATGGTACTAATGTTGACTGCCTCCGTGGTCCAGTGGTGAGGGCGTTTGCCTTGTGATTCGAAAGCCGTGGGTTCAAATCCCACTAGGAAGCATACGAGTACTTTGTAAAAAGTTGTTTCTAGTCTGGTTAGGATATTGCAGATTTGAATCATCTGATTATCCGACAAGAAAGATGATTCCATGCTTCGAAAGACACGAAAAGGCGTGGGTCCCGAACGCCATCTAGCGTTTGTTGCGAACCTATCGTAGGATTGGTTCTAAGTCTACCTTTTGGGCTGCGGAGGTCAGACGGCAGTCGCTTTGTGTAAAAAGCAATAACCTCGTCAAATCACCTAAGTGAGGTAGCGGACCCCGGGCTCTGAAGCGTTACCGCTGAAGATGCAACCTATACCTACCTACGCTCAGATGATGATGATAATGACTTAGTAGATGATATCTACGTAGCTAGCTGTAACCGGAGGCGTTGTCCGCGTAATCAGTGTGTTCGAAAATTCCACATAAACCACATTTTATCCCAAAATCCTTCCCGAATCCCGAATCGTTTTATTTAAAATGTTCCTGGTAATAAGCCATATGCCAAATTTTATTTTAATCCTTTCATCCGCTTTGGCGTAAAATTTTCGCATTTATAATATTATAGTAGGATAAATTACGTTAATTTTAAACATAACAATAATGAATTATAACTAAGCTAAAACTAAGTAACTAAAAAAAAACTTAATGTAACTTAAATATTAAAAATAAATTACTTATAAATATAAACTATTATAAATAAAAAATATCTCGCAAATTCTGCCCCTGCGGAAGAGGGCCCAGAAGGCTGGCAGCATTGCCACGTTGGATGGCAATGTAGGATTAATTAACATTCAAGCAATTTCAATAAGGTATTTCACTCAATTTTTTTTTATTATTAATACCGAAATGTAATCTGCAACCTGTGGTGTAACAACTGTCAACTAACAGAAAAAAGATGTACGTACATACTGCGCTTGAGACGCCATAACCATTAGGTATCGCACGTACGGAAGAGATGGCGATATGTCCCCACCACGCTCCCACTTTTCTTCCTACTAATATTTGAAATGCAAATTGCTGCTTCATTAAAAAGATTTCTTTTCAGTATTATTTGTGGTTTCGTATAAAATATTGTCCAAAACAAACAGTGGAATACTAAGAAGTCTATTAAACCCGGACCAGGATTAACCTACTGTAATTACTTGGGACCCTTATTCAGTCTAATTAAAAATACATTGGTGAGAGACCTAATACTTAGTTGTTCTTCGGTTAAAAAAAGCTAAGGTGGTACAGATTGTGCATCATGTATTTAGATTGGTGACACGAAGAAATGAAGGCTTGCACGCGAAAATCGTATTACGTACAAAGGTACCTATCTAGAGATACAGATTAATGTGGTCTAAGGCAACATTACTTAGGTAAGTAATTGTAAAATCACATAAACGTTTATTTTCATTTCTTTTATAAGTACTTTTATACATACAGACTATCACGCCTGTTTCCCACTGGGGTAGGATTTATATGTAATTCCCAATAAAGGGAAAATAGTTCAATTTCATTTATTCATAGTTTACGTAGGTACGTTTACATTATCACTAAAATCTCATTTTCTATCCGTATGCAAAGTAAATCTCCTCCTCTTATTTCAAATTATCTCAAAATAAAAAAGATTTTTAAGAGAATTTGAAAAATATTTTTTATGTACGGTAGTTTTGAGGTTATTTAAGAATATTGGCAAATATTGACCATTCCTCCACTTATTTCCGAAACCACTACATCTATAAGAAGTCTAACTTTTTATTTAAAATGAGCAACTCTTAAATATATACAAAGTGGAAGGGACATACTCGTACCCGAAATAAATCAAACCACGGACTATACTAGATCATTATAGTATAATGAAATTAAAATAACACTCGAAAAACCAAAAAAAAATTTGACATTCCCATATAAATTGCCCGAGCGGCTGCACACTTTTGTATGAAAATGCCAAAATTTTTTTTTGTTCTTTGGCTGTTATTTTAATTTCATTATGCTATAATGATCTAGTATTCTCGTAGACCGTGGCACAGACCGTGGTTCAATTTATTAAGGGTATGTCCCTTCCACGTTATATAAAATGTATAAAAGAGATCTGCAAACTATGTCGTGGACATATCAAATAAAAGGGCTTGTTGCAAGAATCTCAAATATATATTTTTAGGGTTCCGTACCCAAAGGGTGCAAACGGGACCCTATTACTGAGACTCCGCTGTCTGTCCGTCTGACCGTCTGTCACAGGGCTCTATGTCTTAAACCATAATAGCTAGACACTTGAAATTTTCACCGATTTATGTATTACTGTGGCCGCTATAACAACAAATACTAAAAATAGGATAAAGTTAAAAATTATAGGGGGTCTTCATACAAGAAACGTGTTTCTTCAGCTTTTTGAAACATTGTACGGAGGCACGGAACCCTTCATGTACGAGTCCGACTGGCACTTGCCCATTTATTTTTATTTTTTTATTAGAGATTTGAGTGCGTTTGACCTCTATCTAGCCTGATGGGAAGCTAAGATGAGGTCTAAGGTGTTACACGCAGACTCAAAAAATGCATATTCACTAATCACTCTTGCCTTGAAAATCCCTAAATCATACCACAGAATAAATAATACTACAGTGAGACTTCTGTACACTAACAGAAGTCTCACTCAGCGAAGAAATTCTAAGAAATATCTACTCAATGTGGGTAGCGATATGGTTTAATTTAGCTCACGTCAGAACTCAGCACCTTTTCGTATAAATACCTATACATCCATTGCAAGCCAATTTCATTCTTATTACTCTGGACAAACGATTCGTATAACTGAATTTACCACCCGGAGGGGCCGCCTGCGCGCATATTAATAATCATACGTATGGGGAAACATCGACGCAGGATTAATTTTCAGTTATATAAGAAAATAGGCGGAGATTGACCACCCCCTTATCTCCGATGCTAGTAGGCCTAAAATTTTTTAAAATACAGAAAATAGTTCTTTACCTACCTATATATTTTTTAGGTAAATCTATAAGAAGTACTGAACCATCGATTTTATTAATTAGTCACATGTTAATGTACTGTGCTAGTGAGTTGCAATATTCAGATTCTCGGTTTTGTTTTCTCGGAGTTGCGAGTGATCCATTCAATATATCCGTTAGCCGTACATTCATTGTCTACGTTTATACCTATAGATATAAATGTATATAATACCTACGTTTCACAGGATGGTTGTATAGGTATGTAATTGCGTGGGTCTGTTATGATCGTAACAAGCAGTGACGAAGGTAGAACTGAGCTCGATATATCAACCGGGTACAATGGAGACGCGGGCGGCTGCCCTGACGTAACATATTATATACGAATATTTTAAAGAAAGGGGTACTACTACTTTATACTTTGGATCGAAAACATTTTGACGTGACAACGTCTTAAATTAGGTTGCGGCTGGGAGTCACTTATGAAAAAGTGTAACGCTCGGTAACGTTACGATGAGTCACCGAACGAGAGAGAGGCCCGCCGAATGCCTTGCGTCTCTCTCCCACTCAACTATGATCGGTCTGCCGCCGTTGTCACGTAAAATCTTCGCCCGTAAAACCGACTTTACAGGCAACCATTTTTTTTTTTACCGATTATGTATTATTCTAGCTGCTACGAGTATACAAACAAACAAACACTCAAAATAAGGTAAAGTTAAAAATTAAAAAGGGGGCGTCATACAAGAAACATGTTTTTCAGCGTTTCAAAACACTGCCGGAGGTACGAAACCCTTTATGTACAAGTTCGACTCGCACGTGACCGATGTTTTTTCGTATTTCGATATACATTTATTGGGAAAAGTTGTTCAAAATTGTGGACTGAATAACCTCTTAAAATATTTGTAGGTACCTACTGAATTAAAAATAAGAGTGTATGACGGTTTTATACTTTATATCCATATCGATGACATTCGAGAGAGTAATGACGAAGTTCAAATAATCCGCAGAAGTTACCCTAGATTAACATAAAGAATGCCTAGGGTCGTTGGCATTGACCCCGAGAAACTGCGGGGTCCAATGTTAAGGTGAAGATATAGGCAAATGACCTTGAAGTGGCGCCCTCATTTGAAATAAATTGTTAACTCGTAAATATGGAGATAATTTCCATATTACTCTTCGTCATGCACTAGATAGCCCTTTAAATTATTTTATAAACCACCGGTGAAAGTATTTACATTAGTCCGTCTAGCTTTAAAACTTGCCTCCGCCAAAAGTGGCCACGGCAAGTTTTAAAGCTAGACGGATCACCAATAATAGTTTTAACGGCAGTTCATAAAATAATTTAAAGGGCTATCTAGTGCATGACGTAGAGCAATATGGAAATTATCTCCATATTTACGAGTTAACAATTTATTTCACACTTCAAGGCCATTTTCCTATATCTTCGCCTTAATACTGAAATGTGGGGACTGTACCAGTTCATAAATATTGATATCCATCAATATCGATATTCTTATAACTTGATATACCTACTAGTATTTTGTGATATATTTTATTTGTCGATTGTATGAAAATAGTATAATAATATTTTGTTGTCAATAGTTGTATATATGATAATTGAGTAGATATTGGTAGAAAATAATCAAATATTGTATTCGCAATACAAAAAATACACTGCCTACATAATACGAGATGTATAACCCTAAAATGAGATAAATGTATACTTACATGGCTATTTTTAATTCAGTACAAATATTTTAAAAGGTGATTCAGCACATCATTTTCAATCATGAATGTACATCGAAATACGACAAAAAAATTGGTTCTCATACTAATCGAAGTAGTCACGTGATCTAGTTATACAGGGTGATTTTTTAAACACCAGCCAAATTTAGTGCAAGTTCAGTCCATGATACTGAACTACTTTCTATAAAAAAGTTATTACATTTCGATAAAATTTTTTCGTCCTTCCATACAAAATCCGTTTGGCTGAGCGCTGATTTGTATGGGAAGGCAAATTTTTATTTTAGTTTTTCGTTAATTGTTTTTATGGAAAGTAGTTCAGCATCATGGACTGAACTTGCTCCAAAAACTTGGCTGGTGGTTAAAAAGTCAGCCTGTATAATAATGTAAAATAGTCAGTGGTTTTTTAATCCACTTTACCATAACTGAGTCATAGAATAGCAAAATCGTAGTTATCAATTTCGCAGTTGGATTCTATAATTCGCTGTTAGACATCTCTAGCTGTTTGGAATTACAGCTCAGTTTTGTTAAACAGCTGAATATCGTTCGACTAGATTGTCAATGTTACGTTTAACGAAACAGCTAACCACTGCAGCACAAAGTTGTGTGACAAATAAATTTAATCTAACTGTTGTGTCGAGTCTCTGTTCTCCACTCCATCTACTTCCTTATATGTGGGAACTCGACTAAAAGCGCCGAGACAGGTCGAGGTCCCACAAGGTTATTCAAGTCGCACCTAGATGAAAACAACACAGGACCGAGATAGGTAGCGTCGACGAAGAGAGGCTTATGCTCAGCGGTAAGCGGCAGAAGAGCTGGGATGATGGCGATTAAGATCGAGTAGGTATATTAATTACCTATATGGTGGCAGCTATGTATATATGTGTATGCTATATGTAGGTAGTATTTCTTCCATGCTGGTCTGGGATAAAAGAAAAAACTTAGGATGTACCTTTACGCCCACCATCACGCTAAGGGAGTCCCCACACTGATCGACGCGGAATCGGCTTTAGCCGGTCAGAAAAACCTTTATGTCAATGGAATAAGGGCGTCGCTACTGCCATTCGCATCGGCTCGGCGCGGACGACGCGACGCGACTACGGCCGGCGGCGAAACGAGCAGTTAGCCGATTATCTGAGATATGGATGGTGTTGTGGATGGACTAAAAATACATTGTTTGTTATGTCATAATTGAAATTAAATCATAAGAATAACGAAATGTTAAATAATGTCATTATGTCTAAGTATACAACACAGATACAGACTTTTTTATCTTTCAGATAGTCATCGGTCCTATAATAAGCCTTCTCACAAAGAACTTTCATTATATAAACTTTGAATTTTCTGTCTGGCATATCAATGACCGACTCTCAACTCTGTCTACCCCGATAGGGATAAATACGTGATAATGTACCTCTGTATGCCTGTATACAAGCAGCAAACAAATTGTGTTAACAATTAAAATCCATATTCTTTATAAATTGACACAATTTTAACGGCAAAGGAAAATAGACAATCCTATTGCTACTGTCAGTGAAATTACATGGAAATCTACCAACAACGAACTTTTACTTCACGAATTAAAAATGAGCTAGACTCGCTAGACTCCTCCATTCCAAAATAAGTAATTATAAGAAATAAAAAAATCGGACAATACATTTCCGCACATTAGGTAGCGTCGAGAAAGGCGCAGGCCTCCGAAACGTAAATAGCGACGTGCGGTACTACCTCGATCAGTCATGTGTCCTCTGGCTGTCTGCTCCACCGTCGTAAATATAAATCACTCCTCCAACCGCAATGGAGCAAGCCCTAAGTGCCTCAACCTCCTCCCAGATTTACTAATATGTACCGTATATGACCGAAACTACCAATATAATTAGTGAATAGGAATGTGGACTGGGTCTATTATTCCGTCCGGTTGATTATCCAAAAATAATTTACCCATATTTTTTGGTTTATCAAAGTAGTGAAAATTCACAAAGATACAGGAGTGCTATTTTTCATTTAGGGACTCAGTGAAACACAAAACGTGTAGTTTTCCAACTCACCACTCGCGTTCCGACGCGTATGCATTGTATTTTTGAAACCGTCGTGTCAGCGATAAGTAATATTGTGTTACGCAAAAAATATCATAAATTTGTTGTAAAAAAATAAAAAAAGCAGCGTGAAACGGAACTAATACTTCATGGAAAGTATCTTTGACATTTGTACGCTACAAATGTCAAAAATTACGAGTGGTTCAGACCACTCGTTGCAAATCCTTCGCATACGATCAATTCAAAAATGCGCCCGTTTGGAAACTAAAAAATAAAACAAACACGCTCTTTGTTTAGAAGTTCATATGATTCATTGACGAAAAGGTCAAGCTCAAGGTATCTGGCAGATAGCCCTGACGCTGATTTCGAGCTAGTAATTACCATTAAAATTTTAATAAGGTAAATGTTACATGTTTCTAATAATAAAATAAAATAATGCTTGGCATCATGTCGAACAATTCCTCGAACCCAGGCCGTTGTACTATTATTTTAATTATGTTGTACTAGAACAGACAAAGGGAGGTTGCTGACTTGCGTTTATAATCTTAGTTTATGTGAGGTTACCGGTAACTGGGACCGCAATTAACTTGGACCGTGGTCCCAGTGCCGGATCCGATAATTTTAATATTTTTCTTCCGGGGACTGGGACCACTGTTACGTGTTTGTATAACGTTAAACGAAATACGGAACAAAACATTTATAGAAAAAGAACAACATCAATAGAAAAATACTCTGTGTGGTTCCCTCTCTCTCTCTCTCTCATCTCAGCGTGTTCCCAGTTGCATCCACAGCTGTAATGCTGTGAAGCCCGGGGTTCGCTTTCCGGCTTTTCCTGCTCTACTTCAAGTAAGACAGAAGAAAACATTGACACGCATATCATCCTTGACGACGTCAAGCCAGCATTTCTTGGGTCTACCACGTCTGCCGAGCCCCGGCGGAGGCGGCATGGCTATACATTTGTTTCCCACGTAATTTGCCGGTTTCCGCAAGACATGACCATATCAGCGTAGGCGGTCTTCCTTCGGACTCTGTGTGGTTCCCGGCAGAGTAGAATAGGACCACTCCAAGTCTCCCCATGGGTGTCGTAGAAGGCGACTTAGGAAACACAAACAGAACAAAGCTTATAAACATCAGTGAGATCTCTCCAACCCGTCTGGCTAACATGGAGTGTAGGCCAAATCCTCTGACTGCTCTGGCTAATATATGGCTCTAGTAGTTCAGAGAGGGTCGTGCTCCTGCAGTGATAATACTTTGTTAAACATTAACTAAATAAGTTGTCATTCGTCCCTAACTGTGTACACGCCCCTGCACTTACACATACCTACCTTGTAAACCCCTCGGTACTAAAATTCGTGAAGTTCCAAAGCTAATTCACAAACGGATTTTTCTTTCTTTCATTTCAACTAATCGAATAACATCGAACATTCATCGCTTCTCTCGAGCTCGCTCACTAACAAAGTTTCAGAAAGTGTGATTTTATTTGTATTCTGCAAATTGACATAAATTCAATTAACGATTCAAATTGCCTCTCGTTTAAATATAAAAAAGACGCGATGAAAAAGGCGATTTCAGGTATTCGTAGTAATTAATTACGTTAGTGCTCAGTGCGCTATAGGGTTGCGAATATAAAACGTAATTGGCATAAATACTTTTAAACTATCACGCAAGATTAAACGCAAAACATGCCTTTTTTATTCATTTTGCTGACGTTTCGTCCGAGTTTCACCGAACGAGGTCCCAGCCTGACTGGAACAGTATGTAAATAAATAAAAAAGGTATGTTTCGCGTTAAAACCCGTAATTGGCCAGTCGCCTAAACATCAAGAATTAGGCTAAGCTAAAAATACTGATAGCTGTCGGTGACATTTAAAGAACTCTATTTCAACCGATTAGGGCTATCTATGCTTGAGATTATTTTTGTGGCGCTTTATCAAGCATTTTTCAGCGACCTCAAAAAAGGGGTAGCATCTCAGTTCGAATGTATATATGTTTTTGTATGTATGTTCCCCGATAACTTCTTTCTTTCTTTCTTCTTTTTTGTTTGAAAGGGTATATACCTATATGCAAATTGGTCTATTTGTCAAAGATCTGATGATGGGATTCTCGAAAAATAGGGTTTTTTATGTTTTTGACAATCATTTGCATTCAGAAGGTGTGTTTTGGTGAAGTGGAATTGATGAAGAAGACCAGTTAATGTGAAGTTAGAAGCAAATGACCTTGAAGTGGCGCCCTCATTTAAAATAAATATGTAACTCGTAAATGTGGTGAGAATTTCCATATTTCACACTGTTAGTTTCAATAGTCCATCTAGCTTTAAAACTTGCCTGCGGAGGCAAATTCTAAAGCTAAACGGATCTCCAATAATAGAGCGGGACAGGGTCGACCTCGGTGAACATTCTGCGATCAGATTGCAGACGTTCTAAAAATGGAGAGGTAAGAAGTACCCGTAACAAAACGGCATGTATAAAGAGGTTGATGAGTGTAGATGAAGCGACAGAGGTCTGTCAGGATCGTAGTAAGTGGAGGTCCATTAGTCTCTGCCTACCCCTGTGGGAAACAGGCGTGATAGTATGTTTGTATGTATTGACGAGTTAACAATTTATTTCAAATAAGGGCGCCACTCTTCTGCTTGGTATTCACCTTAAAATTTTTGGTGCATGTTCAGTCTAAAATACTGAACTATTTTCCATAAAAACAATAAGGAATATGTATAATATACCAATCCGGCTCATACTTTTATTTTACAATTTCTATTAATGCGTTATTACGCTCAGCTAATTATTTTTCTTATTAACGCTTATTTGAATTATAAATAAATTATTGAAAATAGGCAAATATTTAAACAAATTTAAACAAATCAAAAGGAAGTTGCGGGTGCGTTTGGTAGGACTGTCCATGTAGTTTGACTATTGATGACATACAAGATATATGTACTTACATATTAGGTTGGGGAAAAAGTCTTTTCGCATATATTATAGTATGTATGAACTTGTAATAAAACCACTTTGGCTATACTATTTGTACCTGGCTGGTTTTGGTATCATTTAAAAGTTTAAATTTTAAAGAAGATAATTCCAAATTCAAATTAGGAAAATGCGTGATTTTCATTTGTTTTTCTTACCGTCAAGATGAGTGAATCTAATGAAGAAATTAGATACATTTTAAAATTTTACTACCAAAAAGGTAAAAATGCAACGCAAGCCGCGAAAAACAATTGAGATGTTTATGGACCTAGTGCAGTGTCTGTGAGAGTAGCACAAATTTGGTTTAAGCGTTTTCAATCCGGAAATTTTGATGTCAAAGATGCACGTCGCTCTGGTCGCCCTGTTACGGATAAAATGGATGCTATTTTTGAAAAAGTGGAGCAAGATCGGCATATCAGTAGTTACAACATAGCTGAAGAACTGGGAATTGACCACAAAACAGTTTTGGCGCATTTGAAAAAAATTGGGTACACAAAAAAGCTCGATATTTGGGTACCTCACGAGCTCTCTGAAAGAAACCTAATGAATCGTGTAGGTACTCATTTGTGATTCTTTATTACGACGTAATGAGACCGAACCATTTTTGAAGAAATTGATAACTGGTTATGAAAAGTGGATCACGTACGACAAGAACGTGCGAAGAAGGTCATGGTCAAAGGCCGGTAAGGCTTCACAGACTGTGGCGAAACCCGGGTTAACTCGCAAAAAGGTGATGCTGCGTGTGTGGTGGGATTGGAAGGGCATTATTCATTATGAGCTGTTACCACCAGGCAGGACCATCGATTCAGAACTCTACTGCGAACAACTGATAAGATTAAAGCAAGAAGTTGAGAGAAAGCGGCCGGAATTAATATACAGAAGGGGTGTGGTTTTTCATCATGATAACGCTAGACCACTTTAACCACTCAGCAAAAATTAAGAGAGTTTGGCTGGGAGGTGTTAATGCATCTGCCGTATAGTCCTGACCTGGCACCTTCAGATTTCCACCTGTTTCGGTCTCTTCAGAATTCTTTAGGCAGTGTCAGGTTAACATCACGAGAGGACTGCCAAAACTACTTGACGCAGTTTTTTGATCAGAAGCCCCAAAATTTCTATAGCAATGGGATCATGTCCCTACCTATAAGATGGCAAAAAGTTATCGAACAAAATGGTACCTACATAAGTATGTAGGTAGGCATTTAACTAAAGTTAGTTAAATGTAAATAAACTATATTAAAAAATGTTTTGAATTTTCATATAAAATGCGAAAAGTCTTTTTCCCCAACCTATTATAAAGGTTTAATATGTCGACCTCCGTGGCGTAATGGTTAACACGCTAGACCGCTAATCCGGAGGTTCTGGGTTCGATCCCCAGCCAGGGCAAGTTGGAAAATGGCCTTTTTCAAATTGTCCTGGGTCTTGGGTGTTTATCTATATATGTATTTATCATAAAATATAGTATCGTTGAGTTAGTATCCCATAACACAAGTTTAAAACTTACTTTGGGGCTAGCTTAATCAGTGTAATTTGTCCGTATATATTTTTTTAATAAACATCACTGACTGATAATATTAAACGTACTCAAAAAGAAAGACATGCGTTGACAGATCTTCTGTCCGTATATCCCTTATCTCAGCTTCTGTCTCTGGCTAAGTTGCCTTATGAAGTTTCTATGTCTGAGGATATTGTGGACTTTGACGTCATATTTTAAAATGGCGCGTTTAGTTGTTATACTTGCTATTCTTAATATTTATTTTCTATACAATAAACATGTTTTTAGCACTGATTTATTTTTTGGGGCTATTTCTCGACGAGAACTATCGAATAAAAATATTTAAAAAATGCTTGCATATTCTCCATTAATGAAAACAAAACAAAACATCTTCACATATAAATTATTACTCAGCCAAACTGATTTTGTATGGCAGGACTAACAATTTTAACGATTTTTAATGAATATTTAATGAAAATAATTTAGTATCATGCTCCAAAAATTTCGCAGGTAATATAAAGGTCATCCTGTATGTCGATACGCGACGTTTTCAATTTAGCAACGATTTCATCGCAACGGCTTGATGGATTTTAGCTTGAGAGATGTCGTTAGAATAATTTTAATTCTGAGAGTGACACTGGGTGGGTAAGTATATTTAAAATTTAAAGAATGGCGCCTTTTTGACGGTAACGTAACCTTTTTATTAAATATTTTTTTATTCAATACCACTCCAATGGTTTATCAAAATAAAGGATCGTGCATAAGGATTACATATAAAAACTTATATGTTTAAATGTCATTTGAAATGAGAAATGCTGAAAAAACGACATAAATAATCTTGCTCATCCAAGCGTGTTCTTGTATATATCACGTCACGTAGTCGGGTTTTTAACTCACTTGCTGAATGCAAATGCTTGATTTATTGACAAAAATATTAAATTCACTATATGTGTGCATAGAATATTTAAGGAATTTCCTCGATTTCTCGGGCATGCTACCATCAGATCTTCACCTGGTGACAATGGAATCAATTCGCATGTATACGCTGTTATACAAAAAAAGAATTTTCTGAATCGGTTCAAAAACGGAGAAATTATAGGGGAAAATACACAAAAACAAAAAAAAGCATATATACTTGAATTGAGAAGCTCCACCTTTTTTGAAGTTGCTTAAAAATTATAACAAAGTACTCTCACCCTTTTTAATTAGGTACAAAATTACCTGAGGTTATTAGGGTACCTAGTTGAGGCACCAGTCCCCCACAACAACCCTGTACGTACTGGTTCTTATTCTGTGCCTGTACATCCTCACTAGACTAGCTAACTAGATATTTAGTTATTAAGTTAGTTTTTATTTTTGTGGATGGAAAAATAAACAATATATTATTTTATTATTTTTTACTATTAAATATTACAGAAACAATGAAAAGTTAATTGACAAAGGAGAACTTCCGTCTAAAAAAGAAAAAACTTAGAAACTGTTGCTGATCCTCCCAAGAACCTTGCTGAAGTCAACTTGAATAGATGATAAGCTTGCAACTTGTTTCTGTTTGTAACTCCTGCTTGCCACCTAATAACTTTGATATCCCATCTTACGACAGTTGGCTCTTTCTATTTCTTCTTTATAAGATCTAGTTTCCAGATTCTGCTGGAATTAAGGCCTATCATATAAGAGCTAGCAAGCGACTAAGTGATGTTTATAGAGATAGCTACGACTGAACGGGACAAAACAGTTATACGAGTATGTGGTGTCTCTTTTAGTTTTACATAATAGCTCTTTGCACACTAGTGAACTAGTATCTAGGTTTCCTTACAATGCTTTTCTTCACCGGTAGCAAGTGGTGGTACAAGTACAAACTCAGAAATACTATTCGGGCACAGTCGAAATATGAACTTGAAAGAGAATATAGTGTATTATATCATTTTGACTATCAGTATGGAAACCTTTTACACCCTTATATTTTCTTTTTAGTTCATATTTTGACTGTGAAAGCCAATTATAACCCTAGATATATGCAATTTCTTTAAAGTTACAAATTTTTATTGAATTCTAACATGTCGTTTTTAAATAAATCGTAGACTACGTTTGTATGGGAAAGTCTAGGGTAAGGCGATTCTTAACGCTTGGCCACCACCTATTCAATCCTTTGAACTAATAAAACGTTAAAAAATACGTAATAATACGTTTACTGCCGCCGGTTCAGAAATGGGCAATTCTTTCCTTTCCTTACTGTATTCCATCCTATTCAATCCTGCTTATCCTAGATATCTTGGAGATCAATTTGTTTTTTTTAGTGAAATCCAGAACAAAAACCTGCGCAGCACATTTAACCTTCGTCTTATAATGCCACCCCACAATACTTCATTCTTTTCTAACTCATTCTCAGTTCAAGCTGTTCGTCTGTGGAACTCGTTGCCGGTGTTGATTCGAAAAGCACGAACTCTCCCTAGTTTCAAAAGTCAAGTAAAGTCTCACTTTCTTTCTTTGTACTGAATTTAGTATTTTCGTTTTGTGTATTGTGTACCTAGTTATTTTGTGTATATGTCACTACACTTTCATAAGATACGAGTACGTGTTATGCATGTAAGGATATATAGGTATGTATGTATGTATAAATATATAAATGTATATAGGTATGTAAGTTTATTGCATGTATTTATGTACTTCTGCGCCATACCCACTTTACAACTTGAAGTCCTACTAGCGTGGTTGCCTGTAAGAAATTGCTTTTGCGATAAGGCCGCCATTGTACATAACATATTGTTATCATTATTTACTCTTTTGTACCTGGCTGGTTTTGGTATCATTTAAAAGTTTAAATTTTAAAGAAGATAATTCCAAATTCAAATTAGGAAAATGCGTGATTTTCATTTGTTTTTCTTACCGTCAAGATGAGTGAATCTAATGAAGAAATTAGATACATTTTAAAATTTTACTACCAAAAAGGTAAAAATGCAACGCAAGCCGAAATACAAATATATATATGTATATATGTATGTATATGTATCTATATAATATGTTGTATGTATAAATATAGTATATTTATTTTATACGATATTTATGTATGATCATTTAAAAGTACTTATTATTTCTGGATTGTTTCTATCTATTTTAGACGCCAACTATTCTATCTGTTTCTCTTCTCCTAAAGGTTGACAGGGAGAGAATGCTTTAGCATTAAGTCTACCTATTGTAGCTTTTGGCTCAATGAAATTAAATAAATAAATTATGCCGTTTTACGCGGGCAGAATTATTAAAGTCCAACTTTGACACCCTAAATACAAATGATGTGCTGTTAGTTATTTGCTTGTGGCTAAACATTTTGTTTGCACGTTTACCACGTTATTATAAACTTTAAGCTGTACAGAATTATTTATTATGCATAAGCAACTTTTATGTAAATGAGTCTAGTGAAATAAATAATATTAGTGCCTCTGTGAGCTGTAGATCTCGCGACTTACGTTTCCAAACCCCATTAAAAAAAAAAAAAAAATTAAGACGATTAAAAAAAAAATATTTAAACTTTCTGAACAGGCCGCTTCCGATCGGTCGTTTTGGAAATCCTTGAGGGAGGCCAATGTCCAGTAGTGGACTTCGCGGACTGTGGCTGATATGATGATGATGATGACACTTTCTGAACATAAAAGTGTTCAAATGGCAGACTTAACGCCTTATGGCGTTGTCTGTCAGTCAACCATTGGACCAAACAGAAAAATAAATTCGGGTGATGCGACAGAATGTGTAAAGAAAATTGAAAAGTATAAATACATAAAACAAGACTATAAATATATATAATAACGATTACTATACATTAAATAAATATACAATATACTGTGTATTCTCTTTAAAACTTTTACTTGTCGTTTAAATATTCATTGACCGAGTAATACCCCTTCGCCATTAGTTTTTAGGGTTCCGTATCCAAAGAGTGCAAACGCGACCCTATTACTGTGACTCCACTGTCTGTTCGTCTGTCCGTCTGTCCGTCTGTCTGTCCGTCTGGCTCACAGGGCTCTATCTCTTGAACCGTAATAGCTAGACACTTGAAATTTTCACCGATTATGTATTACTATGACCACAATAACAACAAATACTAAAAATAAAATAAAGTTAAAAATTTAAGGGGGGTCGTCATACAAGAAACATATTTCTTCAGCGTTTTAAAATATTGTACGGTGGTACGGAACCCTTTATGAACGAGTCAGACTCGCACTTGCCCGTTTATTTAAATAATTTCTTATCATTTTCTTTCGATGTACGAGTAATTTGTCTCGATATTTTATTGTACATCTTGATTGCGCTTAAATACAGACTCTTTCTATACATTTCTAAGTCTTGTCCTATAGATTTACTTACCCAGGCGCCTCCGTGTCTTCCTGTGGATGTCGTAGAAGGCGAAACACAAGCTAAACAAGGCTTATAAACATCAATGATACCTCTTCAACCCGTCTGGCCAACGAGTAGAGCCAACACTGGAGAGTGTAGGTCAAATCATCGGTTGCTCTGGCTAATACATAGTCTATTAGTACAAAGAGGGTCGTGCTCCTGCAGTGGAGACTAAAAAAGGCCTGATGATGGTCGCTAATCTGTCTTTATGCCGTGTGTATTTCTTGTGTGATTGCCTTTCTTGGTTGAAGAGGGACATATATTTTCTTACGAACGTGCATAATTCGAATTCAGGCGAGGGCAGATGTTTAGGCGCCCACGATCATTGCTCTTATTCCGGGTATCCATTATTCCATTCATAAATTTCCATTTACTTTTTATGAAAAGCTTTCTGGAGTACTTAACACAATTAAAGTATAAATCATTTTCTATTAAATACAGCTCTTTTCATGTTTCGTCACGTTTGAAAATGTGTGTGAAAGTTAAATGGCGTGCTTGGCTTTTGTAATACAATATCGGACAACTTTGGAGCGATATAAGTCTATTGTCATGGTTTCAGAGGAACTTTAAGCTCCTCCGTTCAACTTTGTGTAGGAACGTAAAATAATTGATACAGTATTATACTTATATTTCTTGTTTGATATTTTGCTTGTATTCTATTTAGGTTACTTCCAGGAGGAGCTTGATGATCTGCGGGAGTACGCATTATACCCTTGGTTGCTTAACGCTCCCGCATGTTAAGCAACCTAGGGCGTGGCCCGTATTTGGATTGGTGAACACAAGTGGCATAAAATATCTCCAATATTTTATTTTCTCCAGTATTATTAACTGAACCTACACTATCTCATTGGATAAACTCGTGTTTTTGTCCGTCTATCTGCTTTTAACCGGCTCTATGATAATATAATTTTGGTTTATGTTAGTGGTACCTACCCTATATATAGGAAAAACCCATACGACTTGGGTAGTTTCCTGGGTCAAGAATAAATTATTTAGTACTGCAAGAAAAAAAAATGTCACAAAATAATGTTACTTGCCATTGATCATATCCACTTTGAACGTGATTTTAGATTTACTAATACAGAGCGCTATTGGACTCTAAAAAAACTAAGTCACAGTCCGATCTTCTTCTTCTTCGTCTAAGCGTGTTCCCGGTTGCATCCTCAGCTATGCTGCTTCGGAGCCCGGGGTGCGCTTTTCCGCTTTTTCTTCTCCAAATATAACATGCATTCAATGGTCACCCAAGGATGCCAAAGCAACGCGATAGTTTAAAGTTAATACTTACTTATTTTAACATACTGTATTGAGTGGCTTTATTTGGTCCCTCAATTAGTTTAACTGTTTTTACTTTGCCTTTTTTTACAGCCGGTAAAGTTGGGAATGCAAATATGTAGCACGAGATGTTTGTGCTATGTCCTTTAGCCGCCTCTTACGACATCCACAGGAAGAGATGGAGCGGTCCTATTCTAACCCGGAACCACACGGGTCAATAGAATGGAATGGTCAGACTTAATCTTTGGCCAAAATGCGCACCAGTTCTTAGATCCCCAGAAATGTTGATCAGGGTTGTGGTGATTTCGATGTACAATTGACGCGCCTCAACACCCCAAGGCCCTAAGGTTTTCACGGCAAAAGGCGCAAAAACATACGGCTCACATAGGGCTGAATATTTGCGCCTCTTGATAGCTTTCGCAGCAACTGCAGCGGGCAGTCGCACGTAAGTGTGATGGGGCTACGCTTCCAACACACCTCGCATCCCATACCAGCGACCGCTTATGTCGTTGTTAGGACAAGTTTTTTTTAGAAACTACATTCTTAAATGTTACTTGAATAAATTAATTTTATGTTGTTTCTCTAGTAAATGATTGTATTGAAAAGTAGGTAGAATGTATATCCTAACATCCTAACCAATAAAAATTGAAACATTTTACTTTTTTTAAATTAACATAAGTACTTACATAATAATGTTAATACGTAGTAAAAATGTGTAATTTGTGATTTAAAGTATTATCATTTAAGCAAATATCTCGAAATGAAAAATAGTTATATAAATAACTAGCTTTTGCCCGCGGCTTCGCCCGCGTAGATTAGGGGTATGAAAAATAGATGTTGGCCGATTCTCAGACCTACTCAATATGCTCACAAAATTTCATGAGAATCGGTCAAGCCGTTTCGGAGGAGTACGGGAACGAACATTGTGACACGAGAATTTTATATATAAGATATAGGATAAAAATAGTTATGAATTGCTAGCCGCATCGCCTATTAACACGATTCATATACATATCTGTTAGAGAGAGATAATGTATGAAAATTGTAAACACATCAAAATAGAGCTAGTTTTAACACCCACATATGTGTATTGAATTGAAACCGATACTATTGTATTCTCTATCGGAATTTCCATGAATTTTGCCGATACACCTCACAGATTAAGTTTGATCGAGCGCTGTCTACGTGAACGTTGCCATTTCATTGACGTTTCATTCAACAAATCGTTATATTTGATCATTCATCGTAGGTGTAATCATTCATCGTAGGTGTTTCGACCACACGGTTAATGCTGTGGGCATCATCTAGGCAGTCATATAATGTAACTGTCATGGGCTTATCGCATGATCTGCCTGGGCAGATCAAGATATGCCGCCATTTCTTGATTTGGCCAATTATTTCATGATGTGCCCAATGTAAAGTTGAGCACATCGATGAGTGCAGCCTATTTGTCGATTTGCCCTTTTAGTCACTTGGGCACTTCGAGATATGGTTGAGCGTGTCGCAAAGACTTATAATGTAGCTTATTTCCTTCCCCAAGCGTATCGTGATGTAGTTCCACTTTGCGACGCTTCTGGCGCTGTTGCACTCTGTCAAGTGGTAGTTAGTTTAAGAACTTACCCATTAGGTACTCACTACACCACCTTTATGTACTTTTAAGCCCTACTATAACAAAATGTTCTTTGACCTTATAATTTTAAGAAGCAAAACACTTTTTAATAAAATTCATTAAAAATAATTAAACTCTTTCTATTTCCTAATTGATGGTTATCCTACAGACTAACCGAACATTAGGTGAGTATATACGTAGTTTATTATATACTCGTAAACGTAGTTTTAGTAGTAAAAGAATTATTTAAAATTCATTTAATTAAATTTCATAAGCCGTGTGGTTCCCGGCAGAGTAGAATAGGACCACTCCAAGTCTTCCCGTGGATGTCTTAGAAGGCGACTTAGGAAACACAAGCTAAACAAAGCTTATAAACATCAATGAGACCTCTTCAACCCGTCTGGCCAGGCCGTGGAGAGTGTAGGCCAAATCCTCTGACTGCTCTAGCTAATACATATATGGCGCTTGATCATTAACCCATTAGCCCATACGACATATCTACCAATTTAACGATTATAGACTTTTAATGATTTTGGCGATAAGATTTTCGAGCATTAAATTAAACGACAATATATCAACAAGAGCCTCGTTTACAAAATGAGAAGCTGTTATCACCAAGGCCGAAATTCATAACAAATAACTTTCTATTTATGGCATCTTCTCCAATTAAGCGGCATGTTATTACGGCACGGTCTCGAGCCGACCCGTTTAAAATTAATCACCAAATGTGTTACAAAACATTTTTGATACCACATTTTTGTAAACTGTATTAGTAAATGGTCTGAAAGAAAATAAAAAAACGTAGAATATACCAACTGCTCTTCTCGCCAACATCGTAAAAACCGATCAAGGCAAATGATGAGAATCAGAATCTTGTACAACCACACTATTTTGATTCCCTTTTTTAACTTACACGGCCACCAATGCCACCCCCGTTCAACGTGGCCTCTGAGGTTTGTCTGCCCCGTTAGGGATACATACTTGACAGTATATCTGCACGTTAAAAGGAATAAATAAATAAATATATAAGGACAAATCACACTGATTAAGCTAAATCTCGCGAGTCCTCACATAGCTGTGTTTATTGATACCTAAACTCTGATTTTCTCAGCCAAAGAGAAAATCAGAGTGATTATAATATGATAATAAATCATTGGTCAAACAAAATAATGAAATTTTTGGTGCATGAAGTCAGATCAGTGTTTCTAGTAGACTTTTGTGTGCTGTTTATCACACCTATAATAGTTTTGTTTTTTTTATGATTACGTCTAATTTGTGAAAAAAAAACGATTTAAAAACTTGAAATTTAGACACTTTTAATATTTTAAAGGAGTGATGTAAAAGTACCAATTATTTTAGATAGCAAATTAAATTTAAGTAACTCTTTTTCTTTAAAAACAAATTTAAATCGTTTTGCTTTAATTTTTTTTTGCGACGATATGCGATTTTGAATTTGCAATGCTATTTTCAATACAAAAAATTACATTGGAAATAGTATGGGAAATATAGTCTCCAGCAAAACCTATGTCCATACTAACACTGAATTCAGTAATTATTCAAAACTGTAAACAGCAAGACGCCTACTTTATTATATTCCCGTGTATCTAAGTAGTTATGATATGGAAATATCTTTTTTATAAGGTGCGAAAATTTGGTAAAAGATAAGATTTTGAAGAAAAACTAGCAGTTTTTACAACAGATATCATAAAATTGCGAGACATACTTTACGACGATTCGTATTTTGCTTACTGTGTAATTAAGTCCATGAAGAGCACCTGCGAATATAGGGTGCTCTTTGTGGAATAGGCCAGGGGCTATTTGGACGGGTGCCCTAAGTAACAAACCTCAAAGATAGCTTCATTGCACCAACAAAGGTTGTTGGTGCAATGATGTTGACCTGTGAATAGTTTAAATTGTATTTAATATGCAATAGAAACGTTCTAAATAAGGAAGACGACTGACGTCTGAAGTTGGAGCGCTGTATTAATGAAGCCTCCATCAATTCCATTACGAGCTTCCATCTAAATGGAGTTTGTATCGTAAAATCAAAGTTTAAATTTAGAGCTTTTACACGCGTGCATGTAAACGCGTGCCCTTCGCACGTAGCACTTGGATTTTGTATGCATTCTTGGCACCTTTTCACACTGCCACAGCTCGGTGGGTGTAAGAGGTAGGTTTACTACACACCGTACACCAATGTACATAAAGGTTCATTATAGCTCTTTGCCATACACGTACTTTTTATCAGTCTGCTGTCATTCTGGATTGACCGTGTAACCGTGAAAAACATCCATCATTCTGGCGTCAGTCACGTCATTTTAGATCGATGGACTTGCCTGATGCCAGAATGATAGTGTAACCTACCTTTAAGGATAAGGGTCAGTACAAATGCAAACATCATGACATATACATACATATAACAATAAATTATATGGGGTACGGTTTCAGAGGATCTTTGTGTCTTTAAAACAAAAATTGAAAATTATTTTCCTTTACGTCCATCCCGTGTTCTAGGTGTCCGTAAGCCACGGTAACCAATTACCATGTAATGGCCCTTATGCCTACTTAGATTTATTAAAAAATGATCATTTATGTTTCAAGTTAATGAAATATAGCCTTATTCTTTGATTCTCATTCATAGGACAAAGTCGTAAATTAATAGGGTTCCTCACTGTACCTAGCCAGATTATCCAAGATAAAATAATTCGTGAAAACTGAAGTTACCGTTGATGGCGATTGTGTTGGATATCATTTAATAATAATTTTCGTGAGCTCCCTTTGGTTTCAGTTCCCAGTATTGGTCGTAATTTATCGCTGGAAATTTCAAATTGTAACCTTTTTCAAAGGCGAGTTAATCAGCAGCGATGGCGGTTCCGGGGTGAATTAATTGTATACTTAATTGTCCCCAACTCCCATTGGTTTTCAGCTCCTGGTATTGAGCGCCCGCCCACTCTAGCTAGTGTCCTTTGTCAAAGGTGAATAAATCATTGACGGTGTTGGTTCCGAGGTTAATTAAACGGAAAATCTATTATTATTAGGTATAGGTAGATAATATTTTTTTTGGGAAGATATGCGAGATCAAATATGCAATGCTATTTTCAATACAAAAATTACAGTGGAAATAGTATGGGAAAAAAGGAAAATCTTCAGCAAAAACCTATATCCGTACTCACACTGAATTCAGTAATGATTCAAAAACTGTAGACAGCAAGACTCCTACTTTATTACCCGTATTAATCTTTTTTTAAGGTGTGATAATCATTGTTTGAAAAATGATAAGATTTAGTGCTAGACATATTTTACTACGATTCGTATTTTGCTTACTGTGTTAGGTAAAAGATAAGTGTATTACTTTCATTCATTAATCGGATAATAGCATAGAATAAATATTACTAACGTACAGAAGTCTCACTTAGCAAAGAAATTCAAAGAAATATCTACTCAATGTCGCTAGCGATATGGTTTAATTTAGCTCACGTCAGAACTCAGAACCTTTTCGTAAAGATACCTAGACATCCATTGCAAGCCAATTTCATTCTTATTACTCTGGACAAACGATTCGTATAACTAAATTTACCACCCGGAGAAGCCGCCTGCGCGCATAGTAATAATGTAGGTACATTTTCGATACCTAAACGGGGAGTGACACAGGCATAATAATAGAGTGATAATAGTCTCAAAATACGTTCATTTGTCAACTCCTACTGATAGGCATAGTTTCTCTTCACTTTATCATAAATACTTTTGACCTATCGCGTTGCTTTATTATTATAATGAAATTAATAAATAACTGTTAACAAGATTTAATTAGAAATATACTTCTTTTATTTATTTTTTGCTAACATTTTAGAGTGGACGTGGCCGTGTTCTTATAGTGACTGTGTTATTAAGCAACATCCTTTACTAATGTGATCTAATCCTAATAATAAATAAGTTTAACGTGTTCAAGTAGTGGCAGAGGAAAAAACAAGATGTTTATGTTAAAATTTCGATACGACTGGCATTATTTTCATTACTAGCACAAATTGATCCTAAGCAATACAAATTTGTGATGTTTTTCAATATTTCATGCTGTTGGTTGACGTCCTAAAAATTTGGTTACAAACATTGAGATCTTCTTCGTCTAAGCGCATTCCCGGTTGCATCCTCAGCTGTGCTGCTTCGGAGCCCATGGTGAGCTATCCCGCTTTTTCTTATCCAAATATAATATGCATGTCAATGGTCACCCAAAATGCCAAAGACCTTGCAAAATGGCGAATAAATAGCCGGAAATAATTTAAATGATTTGGCTATAGTTTTACGACCGGCCGCCTGTCTGACGTCAACCCTCTTTGGAAATGTATTTGTGCAAAAAGTTTTGCAACCGGCCGCCGCCCGACGTTAACCCTCCTTGGGAATGCAATTATAGCACGAGATGTTTGTAGTTATAAACATTGAGATATGTGTACAAATCATATTCTACTCTGAATTTCCTTCAGATAATATAGAACGGGCTGCAGCGTGTTACGTGCAAAGACTTTATACCATCTACTGCGATTACCAACCCGCCTACCCAAGGTGGTAGTGGGCAAATCCTCCTTTTATTTCGAGAGGCTTGTAAATTTGAATTCAATGAATTTGCCACGGGGCGGGTCACGAATTGCACCGCACATTCTTCGTTATTCCGTAGTTCGTGTATGTTCATTTCATCGGGTTGTCATAGTCGCAATCACTAGTTGGGATAATCTCGTTTCACTCACCAAGTGTCGCCGTGCAAACTTTCAATCAGCCTAACGAAGTACCGTGAGCCACACATTACGGTTTGTTGTAAAGGTCTCTATTCCAACGGAATAAGACACTTCACGTTAGATGTGTGGCCGACTGTACATCATAACTAGGTTATCAGCTTAGCCCGGAGATGCAGGCCTACTTCAGTGAGATCCATTTTTAGATGATGTTATGAATACATTATTTTTCAGAAGACACATTTCAAAAGCAAGATATGATACTGAATAAATTTAAAAAAAGATGGTAAAATAGAACTTCTTCGTCTCTTCTTGTATTTAAGAGCCGCTCTCTTGTCGGTGGAGTGTTGTTTTATTATATTAACTTAATTACAAAACATGTACAGTCTACGTTTTATTTAAAAAATTGTATTGCATATATCTAGGGTTATAATTGGTTTTCACAGTCAAAATATGAACTTGAAAGAAAATATAAGGGTGTCATATTTCGTATTTTATTATACATTTTTCTTAACCACTTCTTTCATTCACTCACTTGCTTTAAACATTTGTGCACCGGAAAAAAAATCCTGTTTTTATGAATATATTTAGCAATCCCCTCAAATAATTTATCGTGATTGAATAACAAACTATCAAACTCAAAAACATCAGGATTACAAACATAACGATACTCGTAAATCGTTAAATAAAACATCGCAAATAATTTCGTTTTGCAGAATTTACTATGGAATCCCTTTACTCAGTTTCCGGAAATTAGTGGTTGTTTGAATGTGGTTTTACAGAGTAGTAAGTGGAAAAGTGAAATATAAGTGTTTTTAATTAAAAGTACTATTTTTGTATACTTATCTAGTCTGGCCAGCGTGGAGAGTGTAGGCCAAATCCTCTGACTGCTAATACAGGGTGACTTTTTATCCACCAGCCAAATTTTCGGAGCAAGTTCAGACTAATTTCTATAAAAAAAATTATTAAAAATAGATAAAAATTTTTCGTCCTCCCATACAAAATCAGTTGGGCTGAGCGCCAATCTGTATGGGAAGGCGAAATTTTTTTATCGTTTTTCGTTAATTGTTTATATGGAAAGTAGTTCAGTATCATGGACTGAACTTGCTCCAAAAATTTGGCTGGTGGGTAAAAAGTCAGCCTGTATACTCGTATGGCTCTGGTTGTACAGAGACCTGATGATGACGATAATGATGATGACACTTGTCTAGTAGACAAATATGCGTACGGCCCGATCCTCGACCATTCGTTTTCGAGTAAGTGAACAACTTTGGTATCAAAGTTTATACAGGTAGCTTAACTAAGTAACTTAGGTAGGTATATGCAATGCATGGTATAATATCGCCACGAATGTCACCAAAAATGTTACCACTGATTGTTATTGTCAGTAAAAAGGACTTTATCAATTAGTTAATCAATATAAAATACTAACCAACTTAACTATTTCGTATATCGTGTGATTCATCTGTTTAATTTATAATAAATATATTTATTGCATTATTAGTTCATGATTTGTTTGTTACCTATGTTAAAAAATGCACTTTGCTCGGGTAATCAAACACAGTGGCCTCAACTGATGAGGTATTCTTGGGCTCCACGTGACCGGCTGTCACGGGGAGAGAATACTTTATTTTATTATACCATTGGTATATGCAATCGGTGGCTCTTCTCTCTTTGCCAGCATCGTCGCGTCCTCTTCTAAACCAAATGCCTCTCCCGGGATAAAGAGAGGGTTCGCTACGTTTCGTTTTTACTTTGGTCAACCCTTATGTATCCAGTTATGGTACCTGCTTGTGTTTTTTCCTTTAACACAGAAAATCCCGAGTAGGGTAGGTAAACTTTTAGGCTTTGTTGGCAAGGTAAAGTTACCGGGTCATAAATACAGCATTTGTTATTGCAAGTCCGTGTTGCTTCTCTAATTAAGTTGTAGCTTCGCTTAATTTAGGTCGTTTCACGAGTAGTACCTATACCTACCTACCTAGGGTAACTGTGTGGTTTCCTGCCTTAAATAGGACTACAGATAACTAATAGAAACGAGCAACAATATATTGCCTAGGCGGGTTGTATATTTTCGCACAAATGCATTTTTTTAAGAATGATTTTACGGCCCATTTCAATTTCTTTATTGCTTTTCACATTGTATAACCTTTGTGTACAACATGGACACTGATAGGTCATAACCTGATAGGTAACATAAAACAATGAAACGGCATGCGCATTATTGCAAATTATTATGTCATCATTATCATTATCATCAGGTCTTTTTTTGTCTCCACTGCAGGAGCACGACCCTCTTTGTACTACCAGAGTCATATATTAGCCAGAGCAGTCAGGTTTTTGGCCTACACTCTCCAGACGCTAGATGGGTTGGAGAGGTCTCGCTTTGTTCAGCTTGTGTTTCCTAAGTTGCCTTCTACGATATCCACGGGAAAATTTGGAGGGGTCCTAATCTACTCAGCCGGGAACCACACGGCAAAATTATTATGTATTAAAATGTAATTTATTTTTATCGATTTCTTATAAATGTAATTTTTATGTTTAAATTTTTAATTTATTTATTATGTCAATATTTCAGTTATTTACATATGTCCATTATATTTAGAGGCTAAAGTTTTACGTTGAAGTTTTAATAAAATGTTGGTGTAGGTCCTTTGACTGTTTTACAGAAGCGGCAAATATATACGAGTCCACTAAACTGGTTTTCATGGCAAACACTTACTCTAGTGAACGCAGGGGCAGCAAAACGGGCCCGTCGCTAGCTGTTTGAACGCCCCCGTGCAATACCGATTAAGCCGCCCCACGTACAACTCTACGCTGCGTGAAGAGGATGGGCTTTGTTTTTGCTACACCACCCATTCATGCGCATAAAGCTCATGAGCAGGGCCTCGCGCGTAAAGAAGATGAACTTTATAGCCTACGGGCGACAAATGTGTAAATTCGACACTGGGGGCGGCAAAATATGGATAGCCTACTGGCGGCAAATTTGTAAACCCGCCTTTGAGCGTGAGCCGTAGCGACATGTCGTCTAATTACGGAAAACTTCGCAAAAGTAATTTGTTATCAGCCTTCTGCCTGCCTTGATGTTACCAGTTTCTTATATCGTCGTTGTAAACAACGCTCCCTAAATGAAAATTTTGTCAAGTATACGTAGATTCAGGTACTATTTGGTTTAATCGGTAAGCCTGCTCAAGACGCTTAACTATTTCAAAAATTCAAACATTTGTTCGGAAACATAGCACTGTTTTTATGCTTACTTTACTTGAAATGACTGACGTTATTAGAGCCTGTATGAAGGACACTCACTGTGCTTGGTTTAGTGGACTTTTCTAATTCCTTTAATACCGTCGACTATGACATCCTCTTTATTTTTTTCATACTAGTTAATTTAATTCATAATCACTTGATTTGTGCTTGTATAATTGGATAGTGCTATTTAGTTGTATTTCTTTTTTTAGAATTTGTCACTTCATATCCTAATTTACTGTATAAGCCCTAATAAATAAAAAAGCTGTGGTGGACCAACTCGTTTACAGTTCTATCATAGACATACTGATGGGATCATGGGTCCCTTTTACTTTAAAACCCAGTCTAGAGACAAAGTGCAGTTGTCCAATAACGTAATAACGTGCCCGAATTAGTGGAAGGAAGCGCCTGCAGCCATAAACCTGATTACCGCTCGGAAACCGGCAGCAATCTTTTTTTTTTTTTTTTTTATTAGAAATTTGAGTGCGTTTGATCTCTATCTAGCCTGATGGGAAGCTAAGATGAGGTCTAAGGTGTATCACGCAGACTCAAAAAATGCCTGTTCACTCTTGCCTTGAAAATCCCTAAATTATATGTATGGGGAAACATCGACGCAGGGAGGGAATTCCACACCTTAGCGGTTCGCACAATGAAGGAGGAGGCGAATCGAGAGGTACGATGAGGAGGAATTTCGACCACAAATGGGTGGAATCCCTGTCCACGTCGTGTTGTCCGATGGTGGAATGGTGCAGGGGGAATTAAATTATGTAATTCCTGCGCACACTCCCCGAAGTGCAACCTGTAGAAGACACACAGACCTGCTACCAGTCGGCGATGTTCGAGGCTGTGGAGCCGTCCTGCCGTAAGCAACTCATCACCAACGAGTCTTCTGGCACGTCTGTCGATAGCTTCCAGGGCTTCGAGCTGATAGCGGGCAGATCCATCCCATAGGTGGGAGCAATACTCCATACATGAGCGGACTTGAGCTGTGTAAAGGCTCAACAGTTGGTCAGGGGTAAAATATTGTTGGACCTTGGAGAGGATGCCCAGTTTTTTAGAAGCCGTCTTAGCCCTGGACTCAATATAGCTACCGAAGTTAAGATTTGATGAGAGATCGATACCGAGAAGTTCGAGATGACGGGTGATAGGAACAGGCACACCCCGGAAAGTGGGAGCCAAGTTGAAAGGGCTCTTTTTAGCAGAGAAGAGACACGCCTGTGTCTTAGAGGCATTGAATCTCACAAGGTTGGCATCACCCCAATCGGAGACAGCTTGCAGAGTAAGATTGGTATGGAGCACCATTGCCTCTCTTAGTTCGTCTATTTCCGGTTTTTTTGCCCTTGCACTAGAAAAATATCTTTCCGTAACGGTGCTATCGTCTGCATACCCAAAAATACCGGGCTTTAGCAGATCGTTAATGTGAAGCAGAAATAGCGTTGCGGAAAGAACAGATCCCTGAGGTACTCCAGCATTAATTGCCAATAGGTCAGACGAGCAGCCGTCAAGAGTTACTCGAATAAACCGTTCCCTCAGGAAATCGGAAATCCAAGCACAAAGGGTGGGAGGGATACCGTAAGCGGAAAGCTTCGCTATAAGAGCGTCATGCCATACCCTGTCAAATGCCTTTGAAATGTCAAGTGAGACAGCAAGTGCCTCACCGTATTTTTCAAGGGCTTCACCCCAAAGATGTGTAGCGTACACAAGAAGATCCCCAGTAGATCGGTTCTGGCGAAATCCGTATTGCCGGTCACTGAGGAGATCATTGTCCTCAAGGTACGCAAGTAAGCGCTTGTTAATAACACGCTCCATTACCTTACACAGAATGGAGGTGATTGCAATTGGGCGATAGTTTGAAGGGTCGGCACGTCTACCCTTCTTAGGTACGGGTTGAACATTGGCGAGCTTCCACATTTTTGGGACGATTCCGGACCGAAGAGATAGACGAAACAGGCGCGTCAGAACAGGAGACAACTCGGGTGCGCAATTCCTTAAGACAATAGCAGGAATACCGTCGGGACCACTGGCCTTATTCACATCTAAGTTGCGTAGAGTCTTGAGAACCTCCTTTTGATGAATGCGGACTTCAGGCATTTTACATCCACAAGGAGGTAACTGGGGCGGTGTTTGATTGCTAGCATCTAGACGTAAGTTTTCGGCAAACAGTGAAGCTAGTAAATTAGCTTTTTCTAAAGCCGTGTGTGCCAGTGTACCGTCAGGTTTCTGCAAAGGAGGAAGTGAGGAGCGGCAAAAGTTAGCTTCAACGCACTTAGCCAGAGACCAAAATGCTTTACTACCGGATGGGTACGAAGCAAGTTTGGCACCAACTCTGCCTATGTGGTCGAAGCGAGCCTTTTTAAGCGTTTTTTTTGCAGGACTTGGCCGCAAAGTTAAAGGCTTTCTTCTTTTTACGCGTATCCGGAGCTCTGCGCTTACGAGCGTCAGCCCAAGCCTGGTATGCTGACTGTTTAATAGCCTCAGCTTTTAAACAGTCAGCATTGAACCAGGGTTCAGCTTTGATGCCAGAGGGTCGATCAGAAAATGGAATATAATACTCCATCGCCTGACCGAGAACCTCAGCAACGGCACTTGCACAGCTCGACGGATCGCCAGAAGAAAAGCAGGCTTGCAGCCAAGGGTAAGAAGCAAGGAAATGTCGCATCTCATCCCAATCTGCTGACTTGTACCGCCAAACCCGTCTATTGCCTCTAGGGCTGAAGTCAGGTGGAGGACATATGAGGACGGACTTTACCAGACAGTGGTCAGAACTCCCAAGAGGGGCTGAAACAGACACGTGATATCGGTCTGGTTCAGTCGTCAGCAGAAGGTCCAAGCAATTAGCTATGTGATTCTCAACGTCGGGTATCCTAGTCGCCTGGTCGACCAGCTGGGAAAGGTTCAAAGACAAGGCAAACTTGTACGCCTCTCTACCAGCATGGTCAGTTTTCTGGTATGGGAACAACCATTGTTCGTGGTGAGCATTAAAGTCCCCCAGAAAAACGATTTGCGCGGTAGGATACCTTTGCTGAGTCACATCAACAGCCTCACTTAGGTGACGAAAAAGCCTCGCTGTCTCCTGGTCACCGCTATGCGATCGGTAGACACCGACATAGACAATTTGTTCTGTGCCGGTGTCCACAAGCAGCCAGATTGAAGAAGAAGAGGGATCTTCCAAGTTACGGAGACGCTTACAGCAGATGTCATCACGCACATAGAAACAAAGCCCTGCCTTAAAGCGGAAATTGTGCTCCAGGACATATCCTGGGTAATTCAAGTAGGATGTATCAGCAGGGGTAGTAATTTGCGTCTCCGTAAGCAAGAGCAGATGCGGCCTTACAGTCTCAAGATGGTGGTGGACTGGGACGAGATTAGAGTGCAGACCTCGAATGTTAGTGAGGTGCACTTTTAGCGAGAGGCCGTGTATCCGCTGTTGATTCCTCAACTTTTTGTTTCTTTTATTCATTATTGTTTTTATTTTTGGGGCAAGAGGGAAAAAAGGCGAAGAGTGGCAGTTACGCGAGGCATCAGCCAGCCCCCCCCAGAAGTCACAGTACTGTTGCGCGGTAGGATAAGACTAGTGCGGAGACCGCGGGGACGCCCGGACCCCCCCAAGGCCGCCTGTCGAGGCCTCTCGCCCGGTTGCCAACCGGCCCGACAGGGGCAACCTTAGGATTATGCGCGCGATGGCGGAGCAGCCTTTCACAGAAGGCTAGTCTGCAATTGGGCTCCCAACTATCGGCGGGCGGCCAGCGAAAAAACCGTTGCTCCGGATCCCGCTGCCCTCCGAAACTAGGCACCCCGCGCAACAACACTGTGAGTCTGAATTCGGTACATTGGCAGATGCAAAACTGCGTAGACCCACTCCTCGAACGGCTACTCAGGGAATGCAGGATGGAACGCGCGAACGCTTGGCACCCTGATTTTTCCACTGAGGGTGGTGACCAGCCGCGGCCTAAGCCTACCACCGGAGAGGGTGTCACTCTTTAGCACCACCCGGGGGTCACGTGTAGGGTCTCGAGGGTAAAGCCTACGGACGCGAGTGACAATCGACCCCCACCGCGATCTATCTATCTGCCTATCTACCGCGAATCTACCGCGATCTGCGGAACTAGTAGCTTCAGAGAGCAGATTTTGTAAAAGGCTCGTTACACCCTCACTGGTGATGTAAAAAGGTGACTTTTTACATTACCTACATAATAGGCATGACGAGTTGACGACTGGAAGGATACTTTTAGCCCATCGGTTAGATTATAAAAAAGTATTATACACGTATTTTTTTTTTCTCTGAGAAACAATGATTGACGAAGATACAGCGCATTTAAATTTCGCATGACGTCACGGCTAAGAACGTATTTTAAAATGCGGTGACGCCAAAAGACCTCACTCTCGAACTTTCTCTTGAATGCTCTGTATCTTTGAGAATTTTTATTTTTTAGGTTTAACTGAAAAATATGGGTCCATTATTTTTGGATAACCTACAAGACGGACTAATTACCTCTAAAAACTTTTCTGACCTTCTCGTCACCCCTATTTGCACCTCCTTCTAGTTTTTCTCTACTAGTCGACCACTGGGTCGACTAGTAGATACAGCCTCTGGCTTTAAGTCCGAATATTACATTTGTAATAAAGTTAAATAAATAAAGAGGAAGTGTTAGAAATAGTAGGAGAGAAAAGAAGACTGCTGGGCGAAATAGAAAATAGGAGAGGGAAAATGATTGGTCACTTAATACGACATGACTCCTTACTTAAAAACATACTAGAAGGAAAGATAAAAGGAAGAAGAGGTCCAAGACGACCAAGAAAGAGCTATGTAGACCAACTGAAAGAAAAAGCAGGGATCATGTCGTATCAAGCACTAAAAAGTAAGGCAGAGAATTCCGAGAAGTTTGGCGCATACTCCACCGACAAGAGCCACTAAGCTCTTAAATAAGAAGAACAAGAAGAATAAATAAATAAATTAGAGGAGACGCTTCCGCACGGGCAAAGTCTAAAAACACGCACATCTACGCGAAACGCAAGCGTCCTGCCTGTTTCGCATGTATGCAATTTACTACGGTCGCGACAACACGTTAAACGAACTAAGTTATGTTAGTCAGTTTTGTGTATTGTGTAAATTGTGAGCCTCACTGCGTACTCAACCTGGTAAATAATCTTGTAATCTAGTTATTACTCTGACTAAGTGTAATCAGAGTCCTAGCTATGGGGTTCCACCCACGAACCCCATAGCTATCTAGCCGGTGCTATAATTGGTTGTAATTGTTTTAGTTTGACCTGTCTTCAGATTGTGCGGAAGAGCGCAGCACAATGAATTTTCGATCATTCTCAGTAGATCCATTGACCAGATCCATTATGGATCTAGTGAGAATTTTTTCTCCCAGTAGATCCAAGCTTTGACAAATGAGACTGAGAACGTTCATTTTCAGTAGATCCATTGTGAAGTCAAATTTAATCTGATCCCGTTGTAACTATAAATGAATTTGTTAATAACTTCTACGTTTTTAATTATTAATAACTATTCATTATTAATAATATAATTACATCAAATTAATTATTGTATTAATTATTTATACACAACTTGTGCATTGTAAAATATTGAGTTTAAGCAATTTTTGTCATAAATTAACTAACCGACCTTATACATTTTATAAGAACAATGGATTAATACTTAGAAAAAACTTAAAAATCATCAACCGCAATAGCAAACCCCATTCAAGCTCAGAATGATAAGTATTATATTTACTCGTTTCTAAAGTCCAAGTCAGATAAAGTAAGCAAACCTCACGAAGTTTTTTAATTTTAATTTATTTATTTATTAGCACACTTAACAGATTACAAAAAAGAACACAAATTAAGAATACAAATATAAGATCCGATCTAGTCTGTAATCATTAACAAGTATGCCTTACAGCTAAATAAGTTAAAGATTCAGAAGCTAATTAAATATATAGATAAAATAAACTGTAGATTAACTTAATAGATTAACTCCAGATTCCAGATCCAAGATTTATACATTTTATAAATCTGCGCTTTCTCGCATTACTTTTTTAACAATTTTATTGAAATATTTTGTTACGAGTAAAATCGAATGCGGCGTTATGAAGGTAGGACTCACAACAAATTGACTTTTAGAGCGTGGCTGCACAAAGCGATCAGTCAACACGTCAGCCGTGATCGGCAATAAACCGCGAGGCAACACGGCTGAGTCGCACCGGCACAAGGGCGCATTGCAAATAGATACATATTGTTCGGTGTAGCAACACGAACAGTGACGTCAAGCGCATCGCATGTCGATGCGTTTGACCCAAAAACTAATCAGTGCAATAATCGCGGCGGTACGATGCGCTCATAAACATTTTCATCAACATTTTAGTAACATTTTCACATAACATTTAAGATCTTTAAAAATATAGTGTTTAACAATTAACTCTTTCTTAATTAACAACTCACCCTAGTTCAGGCACCCTATATATGGTCCTTCGAGCTACTCCTCGCGCGCGTAATAAAATTCGTGAATTGAGGTGAACAACCAGCGAACATTAAACAGTGAACAATTGAAAATTGTGCGTGAACTTAGTGAGTGACATTTGATGGACAATCGTTATATTCTTAACATTAACATTGCCGGTTCCGTGTACCAGATGAGTAGGTAATTACAGCGCCGTGCCACTTCCAGCTCTAAACAAGTAAGATCTTTCCATTTTACTCTTGCTCCCATTTATTTACTGCCTATTTTTAACATGGAGAGCGTTGACAACATTATTAGTACACAAGATGAACTTCTTACGGCGATGGAGAAGGTCCTAACCAACTTCAAAAAGGAACCTACGGCTCGCAAAAATTTATCTAGCATTAATCGTCGTCTGGACACTTTGGAAACCTATTGGAAAGATTTCCAAAACAATGATCTTAAACTTAATGAATTACCTAATAAGTCTTCTTACTTGTACTTTACTAGCAACTACTATCAAAGAGTTGAGAAATTTTATCAAGAAGCTAGAAGTTACATCGAACAACACATCAAGCAACTGTCTTTTCCAAGCGAAAAGGATAAACAAGATGCAGGAACCAGCAAGGAAACTGCGCCGACCGCAGTAACTCCTGTGGCGGAGCCTCGAAAAACATTTGAACAGTCTAAAGAAGAACATCAACACAAATCATCAACATTAAATCAAACATTAGAGACCTCCACTGGAAATACGGTTTTAGACAACATGCTGCATAAACAAGAAACAAATTTCAAGGCCTTCAAACGGACGATGGAACATATGGACTTTGAAGCTATGTCTGAAAAATGGGAGTTCGAAGATTCGTTAAAAACATTACAGTCTCGTTGGTCGGTGGTCGATAAACAACATTGGGAGATCATTAATGAAGCTGGCGAAGAAGTTAGTGACTACGAGATAAAATTTGATTTTCATGAGAGGCAGTACAACAGGTTGAAAAGGCAAATTAACTCAAAAATGTGGTCAGTAACACATTGCGAAAAATCTACCCCACAACTCGACATACCATCTTTTAATGGCCAATTTAATCAATGGGTACCTTTCAAGAACTTATTCCGTGAGGCGATACACAACAATAATTCAATTTCCAGCGCCCAAAAAATGCAATTTTTAAGAAGCAAAGTACGTGGAGAAGCAGAACGGCTGATCCAACACCTACCGATTAGCTCTGAAAATTATAACACCTGCTGGGAAATCTTGAACAATCGCTACAACAACAAAAAACTCATCTTTACTTCTCACATGAGCACCCTTTTAGGGCTTCCTAACATGCAACAACAATCCCTGGGGCATATCAAGAAACTTCACGATGAGACTATTGAGTCTCTTAACGCGATTAAGAACCTGGAAATCGATATAACAACATGGGATCCGATATTAGTACATCTTCTATCGCAGAAATTAGACTCCGTTACGCACGCCGATTACATAGAAGCCTTGAAGAACCCCCGGGAGCTACCTATTTTAAAAGATTTCTTAGATTATCTCGAGGGAAAGTTTACAGCCATGGAATCATCGCGACGAAAACCCGAAACTTTTCAACAAAAACCTAACATTTATCCGCAACGGGATTATCATAACTCTACTAAAAATTATCAACCTAATCAAATTCAAACAAGAATCAATAACAATAATTTTCAACAAAAACATCTAAACAAACAATTTAACACATCATTCCATATTTCATCTGACATTAAATGTCCTCTTTGCTCTCAAAATCACGGCATCTATAATTGCAAAACCTTTTTAGGTATGCCAATTAACCAAAAATTAAAAACAGTCAATAAATTGAAACTTTGTTCAAATTGCTTATTTAGTCACAATGGCAATCCATGCATTTCATCGAAAACATGTCGCAAATGTGCGAGTCAGCACAGTACACTACTGCACGAGGCCTTCACTGAGGCATCGACCCCGATTGCTTCATCGAGTTCATCGACTTCAAGAAAACCTTCTGAAAATATAACATCAAACACGCATGCGTCTCAAGATAATTTTTCTCAAACATTGTTGGCTACTGCAATGGTGAACGTCAAATCCAACGATGGCGAATACTATTCCTTCCGAGCTTTGATTGATCAAGGCTCTCAGTTATCATTAATAACCGAAAAAGCGGCTCAACAATTAGGTCTTAAAAGAAAACAATGTAAAGGTACTATTTTTGGTGTAGGACATATGGAGAACTCTAGCAAAGGGGCGGCAATCATTGAGTGTAGATCATTATACAACGACTTTCAATTCTATACGGAAGTACTCATAATGAACGACTTAATAAAAAATCTACCAAACAAAACATTTGAAAAACCATCTTGGAGTCATATTTCTAACATTGATTTGGCCGATCCCGAATTTTACAAAAGCCGTCCAGTAGATTTATTACTTGGAGCCGACATTTATTCTATGATCATATTAGGCGGGTTGATTAAGGGTGAATATTCGACTCAGCCTGTTGCGCAACAAACTCATTTGGGATGGTTATTATGTGGTAACGCGCAAACTTATCACTGTAACGTGGTTCTGAACTCTATAGATGACATTAAGAGATTCTGGGACATAGAAGAAATTTCTGAACAATCAAATTTATCTAAAGAAGATCAAGAATGTATCGACTTCTACAACAAAACAACAATTAGGAAGGAGGATGGACGTTACGAAGTACGGCTACCCCTGAAAGAAGATATCGAACAAAAACTAGGGTCCTCTAAACAAATGGCAACCGCTCAATTTTTCAACCTAGAAAGAAAATTTGAAAGACAACAACAACTAGCTAAACATTATAAGGAGTTCATGCAGGAGTATCAAACATTAAATCATATGACTCTAGAAAACAAGGACAACCATTCAACATTGGAATGCTATCTTCCACATCATGGAGTGTACCGTAGTGAGTCTACAACCACTAAGTACCGGGTAGTATTCAACGCGTCCGCTAAAACGTCTTCTGGATATAGTCTGAACGACTTGATGTATACTGGCCCTAACCTTCAACAAGACTTACAAACATTAATACTGAAATGGCGCCAGTACAAATTCGTTTTCTGTTCAGATTTAGCTAAAATGTTTCGTCAAATCTTATTAAACGAGCAAGATCAGAACCTTCAAAAAATCATTTGGCGTGAGTCCCCTCAACATCCTCTAAAAACATATAAACTCACTACCGTCTCATACGGAACAAAAAGCGCGCCATTCTTAGCTATGATGACGCTCAAAAGACTGGCAGCGGACGAACGTGAACATTTCCCTGAAGCATCACAAGTGCTGGAGTCAGCATTATATATGGATGACGTCATTCATGGCTCAGATTCCATACTACAGGGAAAGAAATTGATTGCTGACCTCGATCGCCTACTCAAATCCGCCGGGATGACTCTAAGAAAATGGTCCTCAAACAACAAAGAACTCCTTTCAAACATTCAACAAAGTAATGACAATCACGATGCGGTCTTCAATTTCAAAACAGAAGATACAACAAAAACATTAGGTTTAGCATGGAATTCAAAAACCGACGAATTTACATTCCAATGCAAAATATCTCCTCAAAACATTAAACCAACAAAACGCAGCTTGCTTTCAGAAATATCAAAACTATTTGACCCGCTTGGATGGCTCACGCCAATCTCAACAAAACTCAAACTTCTATTTCAAAAATTATGGGGCTTAAATTTGCGCTGGGATGACCACGTACCTGATAACATTTACAAAGAGTGGTCTAAAATTACCGCCGACATACATTTGATAAATGAATTTAAAATACCTAGATGGATATCATGTACCACAGGTGACGTCATCATTCTTCAAGGATTTTGCGACGCCTCCGAGGAGGCATACGCCTGCGTTGTTTACGCACAAGTGAAGGGTCAAACCACATCCGTTATTTTTGCTGCAAAAAGTAAACTAGTCCCTTATAGAAAGGCTTTCTCTTTACCTAAATTGGAACTTAGCGGGGCCTTACTACTCGCTAAGTTAATAGAAAAAATCAAACAAGCATTAAATCAACATCAAATAGAGGTCTACTGCTGGACCGACTCAATGGTTGTATTGGGTTGGATACAAGGGGAGCCGAGCCGCTGGAAGCCCTTTGTGGCTAATCGAGTCGAAAAAATTTGTAACATTATACCACCCGACTGTTGGCGCTACGTTAAATCGAACGATAACCCGGCGGACCCAGCTAGCAGAGGTTTATACGTTTCACAGCTAAAAGAACATTCTTTATGGTGGAGGGGACCATCATGGGTGTTTGGAGACAACATCGAACACAGGAAAAAACATAAATACCATACAGATTTGGAAATGAAGGCTAAATTTCAGAAACAAGCAAATACGATTCAAACAGAGTACAACGATAACATTATAAATACATTACTACATAAATATAGTTCTATAACAAAAACAATTAACATTCTCGCGTGGATACAGCGATTTATGAATCGTCAGCGCAAACAATTACCCAACTACATTACTTTACAAGAAATGAATAAAGCTAAATTGACAATTGTGAAATATGTACAACAATCGGAATTTGGAGCGGATATTGACCATTTACGCAAACATAAAAATATAAAATCAAACAGTAAGCTACTAAATTTAAACCCTTTTCTTGATCAAGAAGGGATTCTGCGTGTTGGAGGTCGACTGGCTCACGCCAACATTAGCTTTGATATGAAGCATCCCATGATAATACCTAGAGACACTAGGTTAACGACACTCTTAATCAGGCAAGCACATGAGTTAACTTTCCACGGGGGTCCTCGCCTTACACTAGCAACATTAAGACGGGAATACTGGATTACTGGAGGAAACAATACAGTGAAAAAAGAACTGCGTAAGTGTATCACCTGCCGTAAAGTCGATGGAACAAAACAACATCAGCTCATGGCGGATCTACCAGCAGCTCGTGTCAATCCAGCAAAGGCCTTCCAGCATTGTGGAGTCGATTACACCGGCTTTGTGGAAATAAAGGCTAATAGGGGAAGATCTGCGAGAACATTCAAGGGCTATGTGGCTATTTTCGTCTGTATGGTCACTAAGGCCGTACACCTGGAGTTGGTGACGGATCTGTCCAGCTCAGCATTTATGGCAGCGCTGAGGAGAATGGCTGCCAGACGAGGATGTCCGCGGTTCCTATACAGTGACAATGGCACTAATTTTGTAGGGGCCAACAGAGCCATGCAAGAGCAATTTGAAACAATTTTTAACAGTAACTTACTCGCCGACCTTGCTGATATGAAGATCGAGTGGAATAGGAACGCCGCATCGTGGCCAAGTGCCGGAGGTTTATGGGAACGAGCCGTGAGAAGCCTTAAACATCATTTGAGAAGAGTTATTGGTGAACAGAAGTTGACATTCGAGGAATATGCTACCATCCTGGCTCAAGTGGAAGCGTGCCTCAACTCGCGGCCATTATGCGCCTTAACTGAAAACATAGAAGATTTAGATTTTCTCACTCCCGCTCATTTTCTTTCCGGAACTCCAGGACTTACCGTAATTGAAACAAAGGAGGATGCTCGTACACGCTGGAACATTATTCAAAAGACGACACAAGATATCTGGAAGAAATGGAAAGCAGAGTATCTAAGTCAACTGACAGCAAGACAAAAATGGAAACAGACTAAACCTAACATAACAATTGGAAACATAGTGGTGATACATGAAGATAATCTTCCGCCGGGAAAGTGGGCCCTGGGCAGAGTTGTGGACGTCCATCCTGGAAGCGATGGATTAGTGAGAGTGGTGTCTCTTAAAACAAAAAATGGCGTAATAAAGAGACCCGTTGTGAAGTTATCTGTCTTACCTCTAGAAGATGAAGCGAAAGAAAACACGGCGCCGCTGGAACAACCAAAACTACCTGAAAGTAAGAAACCTAAACAAACAACAAAACTAAACTTGTCAACATTAGCGATAATGCTTGTTTATTTCGCTACCTTCATCACATCTGGTCACGCCTTTAACACTACAAACCTACACGAAAACCAAAAACTTTACTTCGATAAGATGGCCAAAATGCAACTTATTAGAGATCAATGGAAAATGATAGCATATTATGACATTGACCCATACTGGGAAAGTACCATGACCTACAATAAATATTACGAACATCTAGAGAGCGTGTGTCATACAATGAAACAGGTGTACCAGTGCGAGCTTATCCTATTACAGTTACGTCATACCTACAACGAACTGGATCGGAATAATAAAGTTTTATTAAATTATCAAATGAACGCTCGTGCCCGGAGCCGCCGCGGTATCGTCAATGGTGTCGGATATCTTGCGAATACTTTGTTCGGAGTACTCGATGACCGCTTCGCCGAACAATACGAAAAGGACATCACACTGGTCCGCGATAACGTGAAACATCTGGCCTTATTATGGAAGAATCAAACATCGATAGTGGAAGCGGAAAATAATTTACTAAAACGAACAGAAGAATCTATACAAAAACAACATAAGATCGTACATCAACACCTATTGAATTTGGATTCCGCTACCAATGACTTAGGAAAACAAGTAAACGAAGAAACACGCAAAACAGAATTTACCCTTTCGGCCATGGCTGCTACAAACATATTGACTCATCTTAAAAACATTCAAGATATTCTTTTGGATACTATCACCAGTACATACGGAGGAAGAATAAACATACATATCATGAATCCTGAACAACTTCAAAATGAACTAGGTGTTATCTCGGGACAACTGCCGAAAGATATCTCCATACCTATTGATAACATACAAACAAACATGCGAAACATTTACTCTTTGCTATCAGTAAATACCAAGATGACCATGCAATATTTAATATTTGAGATAAAGGTGCCACTAGTTAGCAGAGACAGCTATGATTTATACCATATCCTCGCCATACCGCATCAAGTGGGTCGAAATATGATAACGGTGAACCCCGTCGAGGACTACATGGCCATAAATCTTCTTAAAGACTCTTATCTACCTGTTACTAAATCTGACTTAGACCACTGTCTGTCACGAGACGAAACATATCTTTGTCAATTAAAAACTCCTATCTACAAGATGAAATCGGACAACGACCTCTGCATCCGAAACAGCAATCAGCCGGATCATTGCAAAGTAACAAGTGTCGAGTGTCAAAGCAGATGGATAAGCCTAACAAAATTAAATAATTACTTCTATTTTTGTTGCGATAAGTGTCAAGTGCGGTCACTATGCGGGGATCGAGTTACCGCTCATCAGCTGACCGGTGCGAACATTATAAACATTGATAACGACTGTGAAGTGAAAACTGAGAACTTTACCATTTATTCTCACAAATATTTAGAAAAAAGGATCGATATAGAAAGTTCCTTCGAAACGTCTTATGTCGCTCCCATCAACCAAATAATAAATATAACAATCGAAACGATAAAGGATGATAACCAAACCCTGGAGAACAAACAGTTGTTTCAAGATATCGATAAAAGAATCCAGTTTATGAAAAGACAAGAACCTTTATCAGACAACATTTCTGTTCACGATGTGCATCACTACGCCCTTATCTACAGCACAATAGGCATGATTGCAATCGTGGGGATCATCGTAGCGTGCCAGCGAACCCGCAGCAGAAGGAGATCTTCGGACGTCGCGCAGCCGCCGCAACCGTCGCTACCGCCCGCAGCCGGCCCGCGCTCGGCCGAGCGCCGGCCTCGAGCCGCCCAACAGACTGATTTACCACAAGTGTCAGTGTCAGTGAATGAGTGTAGTGCGCGAGTGCAAATGAGTGAGCCGCATTCTAACGAACAACTTACTACCCCTGTATTTTTGCGAAAGTTTTCGTTGAGTGAAAACAACCCCTGAATAATAGGGACTTTAAGAAAACATTGTTATTCACCTTGTATCATATATCATAGCACTCATTGCATCTCTATCTCGCACTTCATCTTCTCGCATCTACGCCCCCGGCAAGATGTTCGGTGTAGCAACACGAACAGTGACGTCAAGCGCATCGCATGTCGATGCGTTTGACCCAAAAACTAATCAGTGCAATAATCGCGGCGGTACGATGCGCTCATAAACATTTTCATCAACATTTTAGTAACATTTTCACATAACATTTAAGATCTTTAAAAATATAGTGTTTAACAATTAACTCTTTCTTAATTAACAACTCACCCTAGTTCAGGCACCCTATACATATACAGTGTGACTTTTTATTAACTGGCAACATTTTTGGAGCAAGTTCAGTCCATGATACTGAACTACTTACTACAAAAAAAGTTATTAAAAAGTGATAAAAATTTTTCGTCCTCCCATACAAATCAGCGCTCAGCCAAACGGATTTTGTATGGAAGGATGAAAATTTTTTTCTATTCTGACTGAACTTGCTCCAAAAATGTTGCCAGTTAATAAAAGTCACCTCTATAACGCTACCATAAAAGTTATACAACGTGTTTCTTTATGCTTTATACGTGTAACTCACGTCATAAGTCAGTTACTGGCCGATATGTTTCGACCTAATCCGAAGAACTTCACAGGGCGAATGTGATACTCGACGCCCACACGTTTGGCTCGGGACGTCTTCGTGTGGGCGATGAAGGCCTCCGGACGAGGTCGAAACATGTGTTACGTGAGTCACTTATTCATAATATAAACGGGTAACAGACATTACTATATTATGCTATATAACCTTTATATACTCGTAGTATAATATAGTAATATCTGTGTCTCACGTTAGTTTTATTTATATGTCTTTGCTTTTCTGTGGTTTTATATAACCAGTAGCTGTTCTAGGGCGTCATCATTGGGGGAAGGGCAAATTGGATCTAGATTTTTTTAGGTAGGGCAAAATTTTTGACAGGTCACTTCTCAAGATTAAAACATGATGCATGATGCAGCATCGTTACAAGCTTTAAGTGCCTTCCGAAGCACGGAATCATCTTTCTTTACAGATAATCAGGAAAACAACATTTCTCAAATTATGCTTCCCAGTGGGATTTGAACCCATGACCTCCGGATCACAAGGCAAACGCCTTTACCACTGGACCACGAAAGCAGTCCATGATGAAGATATATCTATCTATCTTGCGGTCCATTTTTTATATTATTTAATGTTATTTAAGTATTATTATCTAGTTTAGTTTTATATACGTAGAAGTATGTAGTTATACTCGTAGTTAGTTATATTTTAGTTTAATGATGTTTGTTTTAGTTATGTTATGAATAATAAATGGGCAAGTGCGAGTCGGACTCGTACATGAAGGGTTCCTTACCTTCGTACAATGTTTTAAAACGCTAAAAAAACACGTTTTTTGTATGACGACCCCCTTTAATTTTTAACTTTTTTTTATTTTTAGTATTATATTAAAGCGGCCATAGTATTACATAATCGGTGAAAATTTCAAGTATCTAGTTAATGCCATTATAAAGATCGAGTTAAAAACGCTGAAAAAAACACGTTATGACGACCCCCTTCAATTTTTAATGTTTTTTTACTTTCAGTATTTGTTGTTATAGCGGCCACAGTAATACAGGTGAAAATTTCAAGTGTCTAGCTATTACGGTTCAAGAGATAGAGCCATGTGACAGACGGACAGACAGACCGACAGCGGAGTCTCAGTAATAGGGTCCCGCTTGCACCCTTTGGGTTCGGAACCCTAAAAAGTTAGTGTGATTGTAATATAATAATGCATATGTATAACAAACAAAAAAGGATAGAAACAAAAAAACTCGTGCAAATAAAATGCTGGCGCTTCCAGCTATTGCGGTTTATTCACACCTGCGGTAGAGCCACAAGCCAGCATCACTCAGTTGTAATCGAATCATGCCGGGCCGGCGGAGCGGCAGCAATCGGTATTGCATCGCCGATTTAAATATTTTGATATATTTGTTTCGTATCCATGAGAACTCACTTTAGAATTTTTATTGCAATTTTAATTGCTTATATAGACATTTATTATTATAATAGGTTTTATTAATACAGGTTTATTTTAGCGTGAGAAACACCCGCATCTGCAGCAGCCTTCATGTCCGTGACATAGTAGACAAACTGCAAGGGAGAGTTCAAACGCCAGTGACCTTGAGCCGGAGAACGTAACGCTTGGGCTGATTCCGAACCGAAATGGAATATCGTGCGGTGCGTGAAAGAGACGTGAACTAGGTACCAGCCCTTGGCCAATGCAGTCGGCGGCGATGGGGCGTTCCACGCCCCACGCGCCTCTTAAGGCCCCCGCGCATATCCAGCAACCCACACATAGCCGCAAGCGATTTTACGTGCACACTTGCGTAATGTATATATTCTTTGGCCGGGGCCCGGCAGACGTGGTAGACCCAAGAAATGCTGAAAAATAAAGGCGCTTCGGATTTTTTTTTTAACATTCAGTGTTCGAATTTCTTCCACGCTGGACTGGGAGAAAAGAAAAAACTTAGAATGTACCAACTGCTTCTCTTCCCGCGCAGAACGTAAAAGCCGCTCGAGCGAGCTCAATAACTTTTGTATACATTACGTGTAATGTTCATTTATATTTATTACTATTTTTATTTATCTAGCGTTTCGCAACGGCCACTGCTCGGGAGAATCGCCGAACGAAACTCATTTACACAGATTGGTCACATACTCGCCAGAAGGTCTGTCAATTTACAAATATTTATAATATAATACAATGTTATTATATATATTTTTAATATGATGTATTACAGGACTTAGCCACCATTCGCCGTGCGGTTCCCGGCAGAGTAGGATAGAACCACTCCAAGTCTTCCCGTAGATGTCGTAGAAGGCGACTTATATGAAACACAAGCTAAACAAAGCTTATAAACATCAATGAAACCTCTCCAAATCCTCTGACGCTCTGGCTAATATATGGCCCTGGTAGTACATAGACAAAATATAGTAACTAAAGTACCATCGACACGAAAAGACGAAGATGTACAAAGAGAGACTAAAAAGACCTGAAGATGATGATGATGATGACAGGACGTAGAACGGCTAGTAGCTTAAATTTGGAAATCCTTAGAGCAGTTAGTCCTAGCACTAAGTAGTCAAATCTTGAAATTGCCGATCAACATTTCACTGCTCTCACATAAGTGTCGAAAGTCTCACAAAACTTCAAAGTAAATAGAAATAAATCACAAAAACTGCGAATGAGCGAGCTTTTTTATAGACATTCATTGCATAAGCTTTTTCGCTGTAACTCAACTTCGTAGCTTTACGCTCAGACGAACAAAAGTCGTGTAGAGAGAAAAATAAAATTCGATGAATAGGTTAGAATTTTAATTATAGTATGTTTCAAACTGTACGGGCAGATGCTTGTTTTCAAAAATACTGGCTGTTTATTAATTTAGTTACTTTATATTCTTTTTAGGCGAAGCACTGGCTGAAATTGTGTTGCTACATATTTTTTTTAGATATTTAAGACATGAACAGTTAAAAAAATACACGATGTACCCAAAGATATTGTCTAAAACATGTGCAAATTTGTTAATCGCGGAGGGTTAGGGGATGATAGACATGGGGGTCGACAGAAAGGATACTCCTACTTATCCCGAATTTCAAGATGCCTTGCCTAGAGAACAGGCGCCACCTCCGAGACGCTCAGTACGGCAGTGAAGACTATAAAAAAATGTACAAGTAGTATAACCTACATGTAAGTTACTTTATACTTTTCAAAATAAAATTATTAAGGACAAGTCATAGTTATTAATAGGTATGAGAATAAAGATTGTTTACAGTATAAAGATTGTTGGTTTAGTACGTAAGGGATTATTGATGTCGGGGAGTGTAATGTATGTGAGTATACAATAATAAATGGTGGTTGGTAATCTATAATCGATTGTAGATTTGTCACTCGTAACGAACAGTCCGGAATAAACGCTAATATCGTGTACACGTATTTCTTTTATCTCTGAGCTATCCCAGATCTCGCAGGACTTTTGGTTACTATACAACAGCAACCAAAGGACAGTCGCTGAATATTGATTTAAATTGCATTACAAAGCTCAGAAAAATATCTACGTATACGTAATAGAAAACAGAAAATAAGAAAAATTGGAACAAATTGAGGCGTTAGCTCAAATCTCACACGTGGTGAAATTTTTCTTCAAATATTATTTAGATATTGGCTGTAGCTAAGAAAACATCGCACCTGTTAGCGTCCTACTATGCATGCAGTGTGGCTTTACTAGATAAGCAAATTGATCTTGGGACTGCAGTGGATACTAGATATAGTAGAACGCAACAGGTGGCCAGTTCAGAAGCTGTCAGCCTCCTTGAAACCGAAACTTGTTAAGTAAACTAAGAGAAGACACTAATTTGAGAATTTGTATAAAGTGAAGAAAGATAAACCTTAAGAGTTACGGAATCCTCGCTTTTGACCTTGGTTAACCTGTAAAATTGGCCGAGATCGGCTAGGATATAGAAGCTATTAAATATTACAAAGCTTTTTCATTGTTTATTTATTAAAATAAAGCAGCAATTAGTACTTCAAATATTGGTTTGAAGAAAAGTGGGAACGATTTTTAGCGTAGTTGGTCTGAAACAGCTCAGGACAGAGACACGTGGAAGGAATTGGGAGAGATCTTTGCCCAGGAGTGGGATACGATAGGTTAATTTTAAAAAAATACTTATTTTTAAGCAGATACATTTTTTTTTTCTCGTTTTAGTATTATGTTACCTCTTGATATGCAAAAAAAAAGAAGAGTCAAATAACGCTTTTTGGCTTGGTTGAAGGTTTATTAGAAACCAGCAATAAATACCTACAATTTAAGTTGGAATAAAACTACATAGGTAATAATAAAATAATCCTAAGATTGCGAATGAACCACTTCCATTTTATGTATTACTAACTTTAACCAAAATGGCTAGTATTTTGTTTTCACGAATGTTTTGTTACTTCCTTCCTAGCTCTATGATATCATTATATAATATCATGTCATATACATTGCATGTATACAAAATTTTAGCTCATTGAAAACAGGGAGTGTAGGTTTATGATGGGAAAACAATATTGGCCTTTGTATATATTTTTTAAGTCCTCACTAGTCACAATCATAGCAAATTGCTGCCTGCGCCACAAAACTATTGCGGCTTGACTAAATAATAGACTTGAATGAAGCCAAAAACGGTCATAAAAATGGATAAACTTTATTCTTTTTGCACGGACAGTTTCACAATTAATGCAATATTATTGGTAACATTCGAAAACCTTCATTCAATAGGCAGCAAATGACACCTATATTGTTCTCACATAAATTGAATACGACCGTTTTGGGCATTTAAATAAATTACAACGATATTTCGACATTCGCCAGGTGTTTTTGAACCAGTGAATGGCGCCGCTAGTGAATCACAAAGCGGAAATTATCATCAAGTTCATCTGTGAGTTCTCCGGAAAATAGTTGTTTAATTTTGAATGTTACGTTTGGAATAAAGTTGGTTCTGGCAGTAACAAGCCTATTTGCTTTCCGCATTAATGAACCTTAAAAGACCTGTTTGTGTAACTGAACACTTTGCAAACGATGAAATACTTAGGACAAGTTTTTGATTTTATTTAAGGCGAGATGGGTTCACAGCCCGCAGTACTGTGCGTGTTTTTGAAAAATTACTGTAATAAAACTACTACAGTTTAGCGAAATTAACTAGTAATTTAGATTATACATTTTTTGGTATAATTTTCATATAAAAAATTATTGTCTAAAGTAGTAATATCTTTTTAAAGGTACATTAAGGCAAATTTAGAGGTATGTTCTATCGAGCCAAAAATGCTTAATCGTGTTTTGGATAGTGTAGGTGTCTGTAGAAAAGCCTTAAAATGTAATTTTTTTGAGAAATAAACTGTAGTAGTTTATTTACAGTGATTTTTCAAAAATACTAACAGTATTCTTGACTCTGAACTGACGGGACCTTAAATGGTACAGTATCTCATTTTTATATTAAACAGAGTAATTTGCTGTGATGATTACAAAACCGAAATTGCTTACCAAAATGGTTTTGAAATAGGAAAACGGGGATAAAACAAGTTCTGTAAATAGTATAATACGTCCAATAGACGTTTAGATAGATACTAAGTAGATGGTTAGTTGTATTTGAATAGTTTTCAGTCTTATAGTTTTAAGGTTAATATATTTGGTTTAGATTGTTTATTTTGAAGCGCTTCCTTTTCTATGTAACATTATTATATTTTGCTATTATAAAGTGCAAGTTCACTCAGCTCCGATTTACAGGAGCTGAGATTTAAAAATATTTCTTAAATTTCACGATGCTAATTCAAGAAATTTTAAATCTCAGCTATGATCTACAAGAGCTGAGATTTAAATATATTCTAAAGAATTACTTTTGTAATGGTGTTACACCATTCTATCTTAACCACATCTCAATCTCAACTAAATAATAACTGATCCTCTCGAATTAGTTATATACATCGTGTTAATACCTTTAGGCAGCTTGAAAAATCTGACACCAGTGTTGGCCACTTACACACACGAAAAACAAAACAAACATCGTGTTAATTAAATAACGCAAAATCTCTCAGATGGGAATTTGATACGTCAGCCCATGAAACTAAACAACTTTTGTTCAATAACTTTCTCGAAACCCAAAAAAAAATTCGGATTTTCATACAAATTGACTCGATCAGCTGATCAGTTTGTATGAAAATTCTAATTATTTTTTTTAGTTTCGTGAGAAAGTTGTTGAATAAAAGTTGTTCAGTTTCATGGGCTGAGGTCACATCTTTGCGTTATTTAATTAACACGATGTATAGTTGCACTTTTCCTTGTAGGTAATCTGCCCAAGTAAGTGTTTACTTGGGCAGATTACCTACAAGGAAAAGTACAGCTTTTGTTGTAACAAATAATCAAGAGGTTTTATATTTTAAAAAAATATAATGCGGCGGGAATATAAGTCGGCTGCCGTAGGGTTAATAAATTGTAATGTGCTTTGAATCAGAATCCTATTATTTTCCTTCTTTAAGGGCGGCTGCACGACGCCGACGCTAATTCACGAACGTTATCTTCTCTTTTCTAATAAAAATAAAGGAAAGCACTCACGCTCAGTGGGAGTGGTCTGCTGGCTAGAATTGATCCGCGGACGCTCTTCCCCGGCCGCGATGTGCTTGGCTGTCCGACGCACCACCGGCCTTAACTCTCTATCACCGTCGCTCGTCTCCTCTTCCTCGTAACCGTAGTCCATTTCTGCAAACAAACAAGGCATTTTGGTATGCTATGGTACAAAACGGTATTTGACATAATAAGGTATTACATAATAAGCAAAGCACATTATATTCTCTCCAAAATATTTTATTAAATAATATATATTTCCGGGATATCTATTGTATTATCAATAAAAATCAATGCTTCCGAGGTCCAGTGTTTAAGGCGTTTGCCTTTTTATTAAATAATATATATTTCCGGGATATCTATTGTATTATCAATAAAAATCAATGCTTCCGAGGTCCAGTGTTTAAGGTGTTTGCCTTGTTTGTTTGTTTGTAATTCGAAGATCGTGGAATCAAATCCCACTGGAAAGCAAAGTTTGTAAAAAGTTGTTTCCAGTCTGGTTAGGATATAGCGGGCTTAAATCAACTGATAATCCGTAAAAAAGATTGCAACATCGCTAAGCTATAGGTGCCGAACGCTATCTAGCGTTTGTTGTTTTGTTTGCTTTCAATCATGAATGATTGAGTGGCGGATGGCGCCCTAAGACACCACAGTCCGCTACACAAATAGCATGAGCATTTATAACCCTACAATATACCAATTTCACATCATAATGACCACTAGACGCAATTTGAAAAAAAAAATTAAAGCAAAACCCCAACTGAACTTTGACGCGGCAGCATCCTCTGTGCAAAGACTATATATAGTCTTTGCACAGAGGATGCTTGCGCGTCAAAGTTATATCGCCTGCCATCACCAACCCTGCCTATAGTGGTCGTTATGGGCTAGTGCTCAATTTACTCGGAGAGGCTTTTAGTCCAGCTGTGGACAGACACAAGCTGTAAAGAAAAAGAACAAAAGTTTCTATAAATTGTCAACTACCCCGATATTACAATTTACTTATATAATAGACTAGCTGACCCGGCGAACTTTGTTTCGCCTGTTCCCGTTCCATTTCCCATATTTTCTCACCGTTTAAACCTTCCCTGGACTACGACAAACATTTCAAGACCAAAATTATCCAAATCGGTTCAGCCGTTCTCAAGTTTTAAGCAGACTAACGAACAGCAATTCATTTTTATTTATATAGATAGATAGATAGATAGATAGAAGATAGATAGATAAGAACAATCTCGATCAAAGTACTTTTCAACCCACGCAAACTTATAAGTCACGAAACACCCACCCCGCATTATGGATCCTATAGGGTGCATAATCTATGTTCAGAAAAAAAAAATAACACCGCAAAAACAATTGAACACCATAATGTTAAACTTTTTTTACGGTATAATTTTTTTCTATATAAATATTTTAACGAGTATAGCCTCTTTATTTTTTTAGGGTATAAGAGGGAACTTAATACCACCTATATCCATCAGGTAATAAACCCACCAGTGGACTTTTCTGGCGGGAAGTCAAGGGGTTCGGTTGGGGATTTCTTTAAATTATTTTGCAAATTGATTTCGTGGACTTTATAATATGAAATTAGTGTTGTTTGGTGTTATAAATGCTCATGCTCATGAACAATATGTGAAATAGTTAAAGTGGACAGTCATAGTACGGCTGTAGTGATATTTGTTTCGCGGACTGTGTGGGCGCCTTCGGGCGTCGTCCGCCACTCAATCGGCTATGAAAACCAGTGGACTCGTATAGATTTGTCGCCAGAAGCTCCCTTAAATAAATCAAAGGCCTACACCAACCTTTGATTGTAACTTGTTAGGAAAAAAGAATTTCCCACGTTTTATTAACTTGTTCCTGGCTAAATACGCAGCTGCGTCAAGCCATTAAATAAATAAAAAAAAATTAAAAAATCCCAACAGTTGCAGAAGCAGGGGGTCAAGAAGAGCCACACTTCTGAGCTTTAGGTTAGCGACAATGGAATTTAAAATATTTAGTAATAAAATATTAAAATAAATCAATGAAAATACAATGGAGATATAATTAGAGAAACCTACAAGTCGTTAGATAATGTTTTGTACCTACATATGTATTTAAACCTTAAATTTTAAACTGCTAAGCATAAAGGTCAATTTCATTACGAGGGCTGTTTGATAAGTAACCGATTATGGAAAAAAAAATTTTTTTGTTTATATGCATTTATTTTTCTACGTAGTCACCTTTTAACTCTATACATTTGTTCCACCTATACTCAAGCTTCAATATACCATCCAAAAAGTATGATTTTGGAAAGTCATTAAAATAGGCCTCTGTGGCGGCAATGACTTCGTCATTTGATCCAAATCGCTTGCCACCGAGCCATTTTTTTAGGTTGGGAAACAAAAAGAAATCGCATGGGGCCAAATCTGGAGAATACGGGGGGTGGGACAATAGTTCGTAGCGTAACTGTGCTAATTTAGCTGTCACAACTTTGGACTAATAAGCCAGGGCGTTGTCGTGATGAAACAGTACTTTTTTCTTTTTTAAATGGGGTCGTTTGTCCTTCAAAACGGCGTCAAATTCATCCAATAAATTGGCATAGTACTGCCCTGTTATTGTTTTTCCCTTTTCTAAATAGTCAATATGTATAATACCCTGCGAATCCCAAAAAACGGTCGCCATGACCTTTCCAGCCGATGGGACGGTTTTTGCTTTCTTTGGAGCAGGTTTACCCGGTAAAATCCACTGCTTCGACTGCTCTTTCATTTCCGGGGTGTAGTGGTGGACCCACGTTTCGTCCACGGTCACGAAACGACGCAGAAACTCCTCAGGGTTACGTTTGAACACGGCCAAACACTGCTCCGAAGTAGACAGTCGGTTCCGTTTTTGCTCCTCCGTGAGTAAACGCGGCACCCACCTCGCCGATACTTTCTTCATACCCAATTTTTCTTCTAATACGTGTTGTACCCTCTTGATTGAAACATTTACAGCATTAACGATTTCTCGAAGTTTAATTCGGCGGTCGGCTAAAACGATATTTTCAATTTTCTTAACCATATCGTCTGTAGTCTGTACCTCAACTGGCCGGCCTGGGCGATCCTCATCAAAGACGGTTGTTCTCCCCCGCTTAAACTCGTTATACCAATATCTGACGGTTGTCATAGAAGGAGCACATTCATGGTAAACCGCTTGCATTCTTACTTTTATTTCATCACATGTTTTTCCTTCCAAAAATAAGAATCTAATTACAGACCGATACTGTTCTTTCTCCATTTTAACAATTTTAAGTTCACGCCTTCACTGAATCGTTGTCAAATGAGAAAAAAAAAGAATGCCATTTTTTGCACGCCTCATTAGCGAAGCGCATATGAGGTAGTGCTCTACTCTCGCCTTACAAAAATCAAGTGATTTTTTTAACTAAATGTGTCTCTATTTATTTTCTATCGCACTTGTACAATAATATTTACACATAAATGTCAAGGAAAACCACTAGTTTCAACACTAATGATATTTTTAAAAGACATTTTGCCTTTTAAATAAATAAAAACAATGTTTAATAAAATCATTTTGTGGACGTCCGTGTGTCGGTATGTATGGAAACTGGCGTGGTCACGATAACTCCCGAAAAACTTATCTGATCAAGTCCAAGTAATATCACCATATTACTTTATTTATTATTTATTTTATTTATTAAGGTCTTATTATTATCTTTTTATTCATTTTTACTCAAGATTAGGTTTAGTAATATCTATAAAAAGTAAAATATAAATCATAATAAATAAGGTATTATTAAAAACAAATTTCGTGATTGGCCCGTTTCGTTTAATTACAAAATTCTGGAAATCTTGCTAATATGCCGCTTGGAGGATTGTTGTGTTGTCCCTTTCTGACTGACCTTACTCCATATCTCTGTCCTAGTGAAGCTTAGGGAGGAAAAATCGATAAATTTGGATTTATGGCCCAAACGATGGCTCGTAAATGTGTTAGGATGTGTTCACGTAGCGGGTACGTGAGATTCGCGCTTAATCGCATACAGAATACAAATACAAAATACAAAATTTCTTTATTTTTCTCCACAATCTACATACTTATAAAACTATAAAGACAAAAGATGGCACAAATTAGTCTAACATTGTGAGAGACTGGTGTGTCTGAACTAAACAGAGCCTGTACATACATAGTACATACGTAGGTAGACGAAATAGGGGCTTAAGGCCACGTTAGCGTGATGGTGAATGTGTATTAAAGGGAATCAAAATAGTAACAGGTTGCTGTCCATAGGCAATGCCACATTGCCTATCGATAATGCATGCCTCTTACAATATAAATGGAAATAGATGGAGAATTTCTGCATGGGTATTTTGAGTGCAAAATTCAACTCAGTCGGTCGAGTTAAGTTTATTTTTCACTACTGCAAATATACTTCGGTATAAAAATAAATAAATATTCTGACATCTACCTATATGCCCCTTTTATTTGTCTAGCACAAAAAACTCGCTCTGTTGCGCGTTTGTGTCATTTATGCACTATTAGTCAATACCAGCAGTCAATGAATGACCAATGACGAAAAATATAGTAAGTATGTATTGAGAATGAAGAGTTAGTATCATGGTCGCAAACGTAAAAAGCTATTTTATTTGTGAGAGTCCGCGACAGAGATATAGGAGGCATATAGATTCTCCACGTAGTGGCGTATTTTTAACGCGATATACAAGGACGTATATGATGCTACTACATAGAAAAGTCAATTTCATTATAATTTTGCAGAAAACAGGCTACATTTTTACTTTTGACATTTAGCGAAGCCTTATTCTAGCAACAGTAAATACCGATAAGAGGAAAAGAGACAAAAGATGGGTTTTAACCAGATTATCTCAATAAGAAGGTACATTTCGCGACAGCATGACAGTCGGCGACAGTTCGTGACAGCAGTGACAGTCGGCGACCGTCGCGCGTCTGTAAGTTCCTCTCGATATATACTGTCAACGTGCTGTCAAATTTAAGTTATTCTTACGTTTTTATATATGTATTGCAGATTTCATAGATCATCATCATCATCATCAGGTCTTTTGTAGTCTCCACTGCAGGAGCACGACCCTCTCTGTACTACCAGAGCCATATACCTATTAGTCAGAGCAATCAGAGGATTTGGCCTACACTCTCCACGCTGGCCAGACGGGTTGGAGAGATCTCATTGATGTTTATAAGCTTTGTTAAGCTTTTATTTCATTATTCGACATCCACAGGAAGACTTGGAGTGGTCCTATTCTATTCTGCCGTGAACCACACGGCAAGACGTTTCATAGTTTGCGTACGGCATGGCTTTCATAGAATCAATCAACGTATTATTCATCTGTCTATCCTAATTTAATCCCAAGTCGCATTTTACGCCACGTTATCATCCACTGTCCTTTACGCCTTCACGCACAGTTCTGACAGTCCCATTTGCATAGCACACGATATGCAAATCCTATGAACGTCAGTCTACACTCGTAATACATGTTCTCTCTCCCTTTTGAAATGTTACTTACATATTTATTTATCACTACTAGCTGACCCAGCGAACTTCGTTTTGCCCGTTCCCGTTCTTTTTTCCATATTTTCTTACCGTTTAAACCTTCCCTGGACTACGACAAACATTTCAAAACCAAAATCAGCTAAATCGTCCCAGCCGTTCTCGAGTTTTAGCAAGACAAACGAACAGCAGTAGAAGATAGAAGATTTGCAGTGAGGTATAATACATATGTAAACCTCCATGACCTATAAAGTTAAATTAATCTATGTTTATCTTAATAAACACGCAGGATCAACGCAGGCGGTTAATTATAAGTAAGTAATATTGGTCTTAAGTAATTAAGACCATGAATATTTAAGTAGTTTCACTGCGGGCTTAGCCGAACGAAGCTGCGACCATTCGTTATTTCGCAGGATTGAAATGATTAATGGCTAAATTACTTTTCCCTCATCGGTCCAGTGAAGTGCTTTTGAACTGGAATGAATTTCTAGCATGTGATTAAAAATATTACTGGCAATTACAATTGAAAAAAAAAATACATTTCCATACAAATCGCCCGGGCGGCTACACACTTTTCGACTGTTATTTGAATTTCATCACAGAGTAATAATATACTACGTTAAATAAAACTATAATAATCTAGTATAGGTCGTGGTTAGATTTATTACGGGTATATCTCTTCCACGATGTACCTATATGGATATACTCGTATTATGTCCCGATGTTTACTTTTTTTTCATAATTTAATTATTAATGGTATACGTAAAAAAGATACAAACCTACATAAACCTGAAAAAATAATTAGATTTCCCACTCTGTTCCAACATTTTTTTATTTTCTTTTATTTTTATCATCTATCAAACAAATTTGACGAGATTATATTATAAAAAGAAATCATTGGAACACAGCCATAGCTTTTCCTTAATTTTTGATGAAAAAAAAAATCAATCAGTTAAGTTTTGGAGAAGAAATCAGAGGACTACCAAACGTTGATTTTGTGTACTTTTCATAGAAATTTTCGCACTCGCTCGGTTGTTGTCCGGGCACAGCGCGACAGCAATAGATTTCACAAATACCTACTTTTCAATTCTCCCGACCTTCGTGTTTCCTCTTAACAAGTATGCTCTCCACGGACAATAAAATCAATACAAAAGCTATACCTATTTACCTACAAATCTCAGATCTATATAAATTGGGACACGAAAGTGTGTTTTGAGTAGCGTCTGCTCTAAGCAAAACCTCCAAGGGCAGTATTTCCGTGATAATCCTTCGCAAGTCAATATCCGCACGCTAATGAAGATGATCGACAGCCTATTAGGGTCATTCAAATTATGTTTATTCACTAATGATGAAATGCCTTATATTAGTTTTTAAGTATTGGCACAGATTATAGGCAACAATATGTTATCACTTTCATAAAAAGAATCGCAATCAAATAATGTTGCTTATTAATTTTATAAGCTTTTATTTCATTTCACCTGTCCGTAATCAAAGCTTGCAAGCTAAATTAGACCCACTTCCTATTATTCGGTTGAGCTGGAACTAAACATACTTAAGTAAGTTGGGTGACAATGCAATATTATAGTACCAATGATCTGATCTCATGATGATGCCGGGAGGTGCCCATGGCATCTCTGCAATAAAACAACATAAGCCCACCGAGTTTAGGCTCAATTGTTTCGTCTTTAAACTTTTTTATTCATTGTTATAGGTAACAGCATTTTTTTAAATATTTTCATACTTGTTTTTACCAAAGACAGTGGCGTCCTTAATTTCCGTCAATTATCAGCAAGACTGAACATAAGAATGTTGGCTACTGAAATGATTTTTTTACAAACTTCGTTGATTTACAATAACTTTCCACAACACACGTTAGCATGACGTCACCAAAGTTAATTATGCATGCCAATGAACTTGCAACTTAGGATGCGCAAGACCTTACGAAGTTTGGACAAAAATGCAGGATAGCAGATTTTAAGCTCCGAAGAGGCATTAAGGTTGCAACTAGAAACGCACTAACTCAAATATAGTCTCAAAAATGCAAAATGCCTTCTTCATAACCTTATCAATTTACCGCAACTGAGACAGTCGCAGATCAAACATTAGTCATGGTCACGGCAATCTCAATAAATCCAATTTAAATGCTAAAAAGACGCCATCTAATAAAGTCTGTAAATACAAAGAGTGTAGTCCTACATAAATGAATACGAAATGGGTAGCTTACAGATTCACGAAGTATTTAATAGGAACTACACACATGACCACCGTCGCCTTTTATCAATAATAATAGATTACGGTCGCGTGACCCGACTCTGTGAGTAGGCCGCAGTGCACACAGTTTTTGATTCGTATTTGTAGTAAAAGAACAACAGCTAGAATAGCTTTAAGTTCTGCCTCCACGGTCCAGTGGTCAAGGCCTTGTGAATCGCAGGTCATGGGTTCAAATCCCACTGGGAAGCATACTTTGTGAAAAGTTGTTTCCAGTCTGGTTAGGATATTGCAGGCTTGAATCACCTGATTATCCGAAAAGAAAGATGATTCCGTGCTTCGGAAGTCACGTAAAGCTGTGGTCCCGAACGCCATCTAGCGTTTGTTTAAACATATCCTAGAATTGGTTCTGGTCTACCCTTTGAGTTGCGGAGTTCAGATGGCAGTCGCACTGTGTAAAAACCAGTAACCTCGTCAAATCACCTAGGTTAGGTAGTGGACCCCGGGCTCTGAAGCATTACGGCTGAAAATGCAACCGGGAATACGCTCGGAAGATGATGAATAGAATTAGGGTCGCGTGACCCGATTCTGTGAGTGGACCGGAGTGCACACGGTGTTTGATCCGTATTTGTTGTAGAGAACAATAATAGTTAGTCCATCTCTTTCTGTGGATGTCGTAAGAGACGACTAAAGGACTAAGCACAAACATCTCGTTGGGTAGTTTCCTCGGTCAAAAATAAATTATTTGGTACTGTTAAGAGAATAAAACGTCACAAAATAATGTCATTTGTGATTGATCACATCCATTTTGAACGACTTTTTAGATTTATTATTGCAGAATAAATAAACGGGCAAGTGCGAGTTGGACTCGTACATGAAGGGTTCCGTACCACCGTACAATGTTTTAAAACGCTGAAGAAACACGTTTCTTGTATGACGACCCCCTTTAATTTTTAACTTTATCTTATTTTTATTATTTGTTGTTATAGTGGTCATAGTAATACATAATTGATGAAAATTTCAAGTATCTAATTAATGCCATTTTATAGATCAAGTTAAAAACGCTGAAAACAACACGTTTCTTGTATGACGACCCCCTTTAATTTTTAACTTTTTTTTATTTTTAGTATTTGTTGTTAAAGCGGCCACAGTAATACATAATCGGTGAAAATTTCAGGTGTCTAGCTATTACGGTTCAAGAGATAGAGCCCTGTGACAGACGGACAGACAGCGGAGTCTCAGTACTAGGGTCCCGTTGGCACCCTTTGGGTACGGAGCCCTAAAAACGGATATTAAGAGCGCTATTTGACCCAAGCAAAGTTGACGTCAGGCAGGCGGCCGGTCGTAAAACTATAACCAAATCATTTAAACTGTTCCGGCTATTTCTTCTCTATCCTTGGGTGACCATTGACATGCATCTTATATTTGGAGAAGAAAAAGCGGGAAAGCGCACCACGGGCTCCGAAGCAGCACAGCTGAGGATGCAACCCGGAACGCGCTTAGAAGCAGAAAAAGAATAATAACAGCTAGTAAAAGAAGGAAAATAATAGGTTACACGGTATCCATTTCAGCAAAGAATATTCGTCCAATTAGTGTACTACGTACATTTTCATGCAGTTTTTCTTTTTTTGTTAATTAACTGATATTCAGGAATAAATATGCCTTTTCAAATTTTTTTATGTGCTTCCGGAAGATCAGTTTCAAAAGTTCCTATTTTAAATATTATAGCAGAATATCGAACTACGCTGAATGTATTGTTCCGTAGCAATGGTTACTTTTGATTCGACTATACATATAACTTTGAACAGTAGCTTGGTTTTAGAACACCCAATCTGCAGATAAGGGTGATAAATATACAAGACAAGCTATCTCAGGCATTTTTCATCACTGCCAGTGGCGTGTATACGACTACTTACTCTAGGCTGCCAAGTGACATTTATCGCATGAAATAATCTTTGCGGTGCGGGTACTTTTTGTGATATTTTCTAAAGAATATACCTAAAATAAGTAACTTTATTTACTGAAGGACCTAACTAAATTTTGAGACCTAAAAGTGGCCCTTAAATAAAAGCGGTAGAAAATATAATACTCATACCAACTTCAATGGTTGAAATTATTTAAAATCTGAAACTACTGGGCCTGCCTTGTTAGCAAATTAAACGGGAAACAGGACCACGATAGCAAGCTATTACAGCAAAATACATTCATTCAGAATAAAACCTTGCTATTGAAAACATAAGCAGAGGCGGGGAAGCTCTTTCCAATCAACATTCAATAAATGAAAAGTTCTTTAAAACGAGCGGTAAAATCATTTGGCTTTACAGGAAAATTGCGGAAGGTTAATCAAGATGAAGTCTTTGCGGATTTTCTTCTCGTTGGTGGAGATCTATTAGTCTTGATTGCAGGATGCAACAACTAATTCCCTGTAATAGCCGATCAAAGAGATATCCGCTAATTACGCTATCTGAGAGCGTTAGAATATTCTAAAAAATCTAGCATAGGTCAGCAATAAATTGAACGACATATTGAGTACATACATATTTTTTATTACAGACTAGCTTTTGCCCGCGGCTTCGCTCGCGTATCCCACGGGAACATTACACTTTTCCGGGATGAAAGGTACCCTATGTTACTTCTAGTACCTCCCAGGATATGTGTACAAAGTTTCATGATGATTCGTCAAGTAGTTTTTGCGTGAAAAGGTAACAAACATCCACGCTTTCACATTTATAATATTAGTAAGGATATAATAAATGATTGAAAACGATGGAGAGAGTTGGCATACAGATATCCCCAAATAGGGAGAGAGAAGGCGAAAAAGATGATGATATTATCACGCCTGTTTTCTACAGAGATAGGACGACGGATGGTCCAGAGACTATTGACTTCCATTTGCTAAGATCCTGACAGACCTCTCTCGTTTAATCTACGCTCATCACTCTCTTCATGCATGCCATCCGGTTACGGGTTCTTCTGATTTCTCTTTTTAGGCTTTCGTAGTACACCCTTATAGTTTCGCCATGTCTGTCTGTCTGTCCGCGGTTTTACTACCTTTATCACGAGAGAGTTTTATCACGCCGACTAAGAGATAAAATACTGAAAAAAAAAATTTTTCATACATGTAAGGTGAGAATCATTTTTTTTTCTTGACTAACCCATGGTGTCGGGTGTCGTCTTCCAAAATATTGTGAGTATGTGATTATATATATATATATATATAAAGAACATGTATGAAGAGGTTGATGAGTGTAGATGAAGCGAAAGAGGTCTGTCAAGATCGTAGCAAGTGGAGGTCCATAGTCTCTGCCTACCCCTGTGGGAAACAGGCGTGATATATATATACTCGTAACAAAAGAGTTTTAGTCAACCAACTTAAATTAAAAGGAAATTTTGTATATATTCAATTGAAAAGGCATAAACTCTTAAATCGGCATTTGCAACTACGGAGCCCTACAATGCGCGTGGCCTGACATAGACTTGGCCGGTTATTTAAGAATGTCTGCAATCTGGTTGCAGTACGGCAAACGAACAAGCGGTCACCTGATGATTGTCATAGTTCGTCGAGGGCGACCCTGAGCACTCTTCCACTCAAATTTGCTTCCAAAACCTTTTTTGTACATCTTACATTTATCATTTCTACATGCCTAAACCAACTCAACAACATTAAATTGAACGACAATTCATCAAAATTGCATTGATTGAATCATCGCTCTTGTTATAAAAAGTTGCTGCTACTCGTATTTGAGAGTACAAAACTCTGCTGAAGCATTAATAATCATGTAGGTATATCATATATTACTATTTACTATTGCAGTCGCATACAAAAAATATTTTTTTTGTTTTTAACACTCTTTTTATCCAACTCGAAATATATATTTTTTTTAATTAAAAAAAAAACTTTCATTGTTATTTACTTATAAGTAGTCCTTTGAAATAACCAAGAAAGATTTTTTACTATGAGTACATAGCTTTATCGGAAAATCGTTGAAGGCTAATCTAGATTAAGTTTCCGCAGTTCTCGCCCGTCGAGCTAAGCTTGCGATATCGCTTGGTCGCGGGATGCACCTAGTAATTCCCCGTAATAGCCGTACGACATGATCCGCTAATTTCAATGCTTGAAAACCTCGGAATGTCTATCGTATTATCCGATAAATCTATGAAATACGGTTGGATATTAATATTACTTTGCACGATGGTGAACTCTATATCTGATTATATCTGTCTTACCTGTTAAACGGGGGTACCAGAAAAAGTATTACTGTTCTAAAAAGAATTGCTCAGATATAAATAATAAAATAGAAAAATTTTAGCCTCATCCATTCTAAATAAATTTCCTACTTGTACTCTTTCATGAAAATTCTTCAAGATGAGGAAGTTTCGAAAAACTAGACTCCACATTGGCTTTTCAAAAAAAAATGTTTACTCCCTTATTAAAAGCTCTAAGTTCCCAGACCTCGAAATAAGTTGTAGTTATTTTTGCCCAATTCCATTCAATTCAAATAAATCTATAATTTCTTTTATATTGTACTACCAAATGTACTTAACCAAACTAAGACATATAAGATTGTACAAACCTTTAATAGGAATGCACCAAGCTCAAGCCAGACTTGTTTATCTTTAAGGTACTCGTAGTCATCGGTCCTATAATAAGTCTTCCAAAGTACTTTCTTTATATAAACTTTTAATTTTCAGTCTGGCATATCAATCATCTTACAATTTATTATCAAAATGTATGCAGTTTCCCATAAACGTAATACTGACTTTACCAGTCTATAAAATACGGGGCAACTAAGTAATTCTGTAAGTTAAGGTAGTTTTTATGTGTAAACTCACTTGATTCATTGAAGGAGCAAATATTTTTCCTTACAAACATTATGTTGTCAAATATGTACTGAGATAAGTATATCTTAGAACTTTATAAGTATACTAGCTTTTGCCCACGTCTTCGCTCGCGTATCCCAATTCCCACGGAAAAATTACTTTTTCCGGGATGAAAGGTACCCTATGTCCTTCTCAGTACTCCTAACTATGTGTATGCGAATTTTCAAGAAGATTGGTTCAGTAGATAAAGCGTGATGAGGTAACGAACAAACAAATATACATACTCACTTTCGCATTTATAATATTAGTTAGGATTAGGATTAGGATTTTCTTACACAGTTAATTGAGTCAGTTTCTGGATCCTAAGCCGTAAATGGCACGAATTGCCTTTTTGTAAAATAAAAATATCTGAATGTTGGCTGCACTCCCCCATATAACTATCCCGTAAGATGATAGACTGTGAGAGTAAATTTTCTGTTTTTCCTATAATAGCGAAAGTCGTAGAGCTATTATTTTCCTAATTGTAAATGATGCCTATTATGACCCCGGGTTCGACGCGTTCGTTAGTGCTGATCAAATATATTTGACGCCTATTATTTTCCTGATTCAGGATGATAAAGATAGTCCGTGAAGCTCGTGTCCCCGCTAATGCCGATAAGATCGACGGAAATCCCTCTGGACTGAGATTAAGCACAGGGTTTTTCTAAAGGAAAGTTATTCGAGGTTTTTTCTTTCATTACAAGGGATTTTTACTGACATGATAAATAAACGTTTTATGGTAGCCACGGAGCCTCAAAAGATTCTTAAAGTTCATCATCCGAGTGTATTCCCGGTTGCATCTTCAGCAGTAACGCTTCAGAGCCCGGGGTCCGCTACCTAACCTAGATGATTTGACGAGATTATTCGTTTTTACACAGAGCGACTGCCGTCTGACCGTAGGTTATTAAACACGATGAATTGACCACTGGAACACGAAGGCAGTCTCAAAACATTTTCAAAGTTGTTTGTGGGTTTTTGTTTAAAAATATTGTGCTCAAAAACTACTTTGGTTCTTCGAAAGTCTTTTGGACTCAATTTACTAAAGAACCTCAAAGGTTGCGTCAAATCGATTTAACTGGTACAGCACACAAGTGTTGAACACGAAATAACTTCCCCGCATAAAGGAAGAGCTGGGCGGCGGTAAATCGAATTTATTTGTTGCACAGGACGTTGGCACGTTACATCCGCCAGTGGGGTTGAAAGCTTGTACTGTACCGCCCTATATTGCAACAAATAAAGTAGGTTTTCTCAGGGAATCAAACAGGGTACTGCTACAGCCAGTTGTCAGAGCACACAAGTCGGAGGATCAATTTGTAGATTCTCTTTTCCACTTTCCCAACATCTTTTTTTCTTATCTGTCTTTTTTATAGTATTAGTCTACACTATACACTACACTAAGATGGATGAGTGGAGTGACAAGAAAGAATAGAATAAAAAAAGCGGCCAAGTGCGATTCGGTCTCGCCCATGAAGGGTTCCGTAGCAGCAATAAAAGTTCTTGTAGTTCGTTGTAACTTTGATCGATGTTTTTTTTTTGTTTTTATATTTGAGTTGATTGAATTAAAGGTAAATTGTGGTTTACGATTTATGACGTATTAAAAAAAACTACTTACTACTAGATCTTGTTCAAACCAATTTTCGGTGGAAGTTGGCATGGTTATGTATATCATATATTTTTTAATTTTATCATTCTGTTATTTTAGAAGTTACAGGGGGGGGGGGCACACATTTAACCACTTTGGAAGTGTCTCCCGCGCAAACTATTCAGTTTAAAAAAATATATATAAGAATCAATATAATTTTTGAAGACCTATCCATACACGAATAGATATACAACACACGAATAGGTCTGATGAAAAAAAAAATTTGAGTTTCAATTCTAAGTATGGGGAACCCCCAAACTTATTGTTTTTTTTTCTATTTTTGTGTGACAATCTTGATGCAGTTCACAGAATACATCTACTAACCAAGTTTCAACAGTATATTTCTTATAGTTTCGGAAAAAAGTGGCTGTGACATACGGACATGACGAAACATGACATGAAATATTTTATAAGGTTTTTTAGGTATTCAAGATGCTACTTTAGTTAAAGTACTCAAATTAAATAATGAAATAAGAAATTTCGAATGAATTGTTTTTATTTTATTTTATTTTTTATTTTTATTTATTGACACACACAACAGATTACAACTATTTCAAAAACAAGATAAACAAATCAGAAATGTTATAGCCTAGGTTGCATTCCACAAAAGTGTGTTTACATAGGAACTAACTTGAAGAGTTACAAACAAGTGGTAATTAAACTATATAAATAGGTACTGCGGTATAGGCGTAAACTTAGCTGTAGTTAACGATTTGACGTCAACATTTGTACAAAGCAAAACAAAGTGATTATTATTAAGAGATATTATAAATTTCCTATGATAATAAAGATATTTTGAATTTTTGAATTTTGAAACTAAAACTAGGTAAAAAATAAAAACGTATAAAATTTACGATATAAACAGTTTAAACATTATTACCTTAAGTATATTATTTGCACAATACAAACCGAGAGTACTAGTGTTTAGACTGTCGGTTTTTGATAAAGGATATCTTTAACAATTTTTATGTATATTGTACAGGTATAATGTAAAAAATATTATATATTTACATAACTTTTCACAATCATGGTTAGTAGTGGGCAGATAGATACATTGAGTCCAGTGCCGCCGCCATTTGAAATTATTTGAAAGAAAACGGATATATCATTTAAAATTTTGTTCTAGTAAGCCCTTTAAACTATTTTATGAACTACTGTTTAGACTAAGTTTGTGAGTTCAAGTCCCGGTCACGTGATATCTGTAGTTAGACTTTCGCCATTTCTTATATGAAAAAAAAGCCAAAAAGCGGAGCTCCGAAGCAGCACAACTAAAAACGCGCTTTAATATAAGAATAATTAACTTGGAGACTCAATTGACTGAAAAAGATATGAAAAGCGTGGAATCTTGTTAAATTAAAGCAAACAAAATATGAATTATATCAAAAAAGGCCCTTTTAATGGTTCCTCAGTGATTTCTTCGACAAAGTGCCTAAAGAGCCGTGTAAAAATACTCTCCAAATTGAAAGCAAAACTAATTTCATTTATTAATTAATGTTAAATTAATTGGATGTTTCCGTCGAAGAGGGATATGACCAAAAATACTTTGGAGGTCAGTCAAATACGAGTATTAGAATATTTTTAACCGACTTCAAAAAACAAGGAGGTTATCAATTCGGCTGTATGTTTTTTTATTATGTACCTATATATCTTCGCCAATTGTGAACCGATTTTGATGATTATTTTTTTATTTGAAAGCCTTCACCAAGTTGGTCCCATTTTAATTTGGTGCAGATATGATAAAGATATGGAAGAAACTCCTAAAAAAATTGAAGTCGGTTGTTTTTTTTTTATTAAAAATCTAATTATCTACTTTATTGTTCAAGCTTCATAAAAGGAATTTTAAACATTATTAAAACTAACGTGAGATAAATTGCTTATGAATATTGTATACGGTTTACTCACGTCACAGAATACAGTAAGAGTAAACAGAACGGAATCTCCTAAGGTACGCGCAATATGCGTCCCCGTTCCCCGCACCCGCACCTCTCCCCCGGTTCTTGACGGCCAACGTGAGTCATCGAGGCGAAAACGGGGGAGAGGTGCGGGGACGGGGAACGGGGACGCATATTGCGCGTACCTTAGAAGATTCCAGCCTGTGCTCACGTAGTTGGCCGATTATGGTGATCGGCAAAAAAGCTATTGTCAATCTGTCTGTTCTCGCCTACAGGTCGCACTTTTCAACTGATTTTGACGAAGATGGACACACAAGTTCCTTGGTTTTTTTTTTGTCAATCGCGATTTTGGACTGGAGGAGAAATAAGGGGGAAAAGGGAAAATCGTTGCTACAGCGTTATTTATTGACGGATTTCAATCAAATTTGAGATGGACACTAAGGACATAATGACCTCCGTGGCGTAATGGTTAACATGCTAGACCGCTAATCCGGAGGTTCTGGGTTCGATTCCCAGCCAGGGCAAGTTGGAAAATGGTCTTTTTCAGATTGTCCTGGGTCTTGGATGTTTATCTATATATATATATATATATATATATATATTTATCATAAAATATAGTATCGGTAAGTTAGTATCCCATAACACAAGTTTAAAACTTACCTTGGGGCTAGCTTAATCAGTGTGATATGTCCTTATATATTTATATTTATTTATTGCATTTATTATACATAACGTGTTACAAAAAAATCGAAAGCTGCGACGTCGACTCGTAGCATCTCATTCTTAAGTATCGTAGCGGCGTAGCTGCGTCGTAGGTTATATTTTCTTTGTGTCAGTGTGAGACTTGCAGTCTACAAACCGTAGCCGTAGCATCTCGCTCGTACCTTCGTAGCGACAAGTGAAATCGAAGCTGCCTCGCTCGTAGGGTTCAATATTTCCTTGTAAGTGTGAAACTTGTAGACTACAAACCGTAGCCGTAGCATCTCGCTCGTAGCTTCGTAGCGACAAGTCAAATCGAAGCTGCCTCGCTCGTAGGGTTCAATATTTCCTTGTAAGTGTGAAACTTGTAGACTACAAACCGTAGCCGTAGCATCTCGCTCGTAGCTTCGTAGCGACAGGTCAAATCGAAGCTGCCTCGCTCGTAGGGTTCAATATTTCCTTGTAAGTGTGAAACTTGTAGACTACAAACCGTAGCCGTAGCATCTCGCTCGTACCTTCGTAGCGACAAGTGAAATCGCAGCTGCCTCGCTCGTAGGGTTCAATATTTCCTTGTAAGTGTGAAACTTGTAGACTACAAACCGTAGCCGTAGCATCTCGCTCGTAGCTTCGTAGCGACAAGTCAAATCGAAGCTGCCTCGCTCGTAGGGTTCAATATTTCCTTGTAAGTGTGAAACTTGTAGACTACAAACCGTAGCCGTAGCATCTCGCTCGTACCTTCGTAGCGACAAGTGAAATCGAAGCTGCCTCGCTCGTAGGGTTCAATATTTCCTTGTAAGTGTGAAACTTGTAGACTACAAACCGTAGCCGTAGCATCTCGCTCGTAGCTTCGTAGCGACAGGTCAAATCGAAGCTGCCTCGCTCGTAGGGTTCAATATTTCCTTGTAAGTGTGAAACTTGTAGACTACAAACCGTAGCCGTAGCATCTCGCTCGTAGCTTCGTAGCGACAGGTCAAATCGAAGCTGCCTCGCTCGTAGGGTTCAATATTTCCTTGTAAGTGTGAAACTTGTAGACTACAAACCGTAGCCGTAGCATCTCGCTCGTACCTTCGTAGCGACAAGTGAAATCGAAGCTGCCTCGCTCGTAGGGTTCAATATTTCCTTGTAAGTGTGAAACTTGTAGACTACAAACCGTAGCCGTAGCATCTCGCTCGTAGCTTCGTAGCTAAGTCATATCGTAGCTGCCTCGTAGGTATCAATATTTCCTTTGTATCTGTGTGAGATTTGAAGTGTAGACTACAAACTGTAGCATCTCGCTCGTAGCCCGACACGTAAATCAGCCATCGCTGAACTAAAGGCCTCTCCCAGTAAAGTTGTTGCGCCGCCGCTCTCCTAGTAAGTGATTAAAACTGGTGTCAGATTTTTCAAGCTGCCTAAAGGCATCTGACATAGCTTGACGACTGCCATACAGTGATGACAGCATAGCTCCACCGTGCCTTTCTAAGCACGGAGGAGCTAGAGAAATTATTATGCCACTTATGGCCACCCATCCAAATGTAAACCACGTCTAAAGTTGCTTAACTTGGGAAAACGCTAGTAATGCGATCTCCCACCGGGCCACTCATATATAAAAACAATACCTTCTAATAAAAAACGGGTGCTAGTATTAATTTATTAGGAAACTTGCTTCGTTTACAATGTTCAATTACCTACACTTATGCAACAAAGCCAGTTACGGAACTAAGTGCAAGTTGCAGTGAGGATTACCGCGTTCATCACTGCTCTAACCAAACTCGAGAACTCAATGCAAACTATTGACCTCGTTTCTAAAAGCAAATACTATCCGCGTCCTACAGCCATTTAAAATTAGCTTGGCTTTTACAGAGCTTTGGTCATTACTTCTCCTTCTTAGATAAGCGCATTTCCAAGTTGCATCCCCAGCCGCGGCTTTGGGGCTCGGGGTGCGCTTTCCCGTTTATTCTTCTCCAAATATAATATGCATGACAATGGTCATCCAAGGATGCCAAAGACCTTGCAAAGTGGATAAGAAATAGGGATTTAACAACGATGTTACAACTGGCCGCTTGCCTGACGTCAACCCTCTTTGGGAAACACAACTTTAGTCACTGATACGTAAAAACTAATAGTGGAGCAAAAAGTTTGTAATCTGCCAAAGTTAGCCACTAAAGCTTTTCTTGATCTTTCGCCGACGTATCCCACGAGGGGTACCCGTCAAAAGAACTATAGTTATAGTGAAAGTGACAGAACTTTGTAATCTGTAGGGTTTCCAATCGAATCCAAAGTAATCAAAGAGTTTGGAACGTTGGAACGTAACTTCAAAGTAAATTTACACCGAGCCTTCAGTGACAGCCCGCCGCGCATCGCAGATCATCGGTAATCATGAGTCAAATCATCGGTATCAAATGAAAGGACTTTTTTAGCATATAAAAAAAATATATACATAAACTGTTACTCTCTGCTGAGCTTACATTAACTGTATAAGCATACTTTTTCGTAAGAATTTCTCCGTATATAGTCGGGTTTTCTTTTTTAAGTGAAAACTTCTACTCGTACAGGCGCGTTGGGAATTTTTTGAGATGGCAAAAAACCAGTCACAACACTGTTACTAACATCGACACCGACACTGTTACCGTTGCCGACACCGCACGTAATTGTTCAAGTTTTCACTTCTGTCGGTTTTCCTGGAGTGCCACTGTTTTTTTAAAGTACTCGTGTGTTTATGTATGTTTCCGTGCAAATAAAGCCGCAAAGCAAATCGTCTAGGAAAAAATAAAAATAAAATTTACCAGCTGCTTTTCTTTCCGTGCAGATCTATCGAGGGAATGGGCGAGAATCTAAATCATATGAATAGGCGATGCGGTTAGCAATAGCAACCCATCACAATTATAATTTCCGTTTTCCACCGTCATGCAAGTGGCCTAGGCCTTACCGCCCTAGGCTCTGTCTGCCCCGTTTGGGATAAAGACGTGAAAGTTTTTATACACTTTCACGTTTATACGCCGTTCAATCAGAATCAATTGTATTCACTTACACAGGGTGACTTTTTGAACACCAGCCAAATTTTTGGAGCAAGTTTAGTCCATGATACTGAACTACATTCTATAAAAAAAAAATTAAAACTCGATAAAAATTTTTCGTCCTTCCATACAAAATCCGTTTGGCTGAGCGCTGATTTGTATGGGAAGGCGAGTTTTTATTTTAGTTTTTCGTTAATTGTTTTTATGGAAAGTAGTATCATGGACTGAACTTGCTCCAAAAATTTGGCTGGTAGTTAAAAAGTCAGCCTGTATTTCAGTCATTCGCCGAATTAATTCGTTTAAAATCATCAATCAAACTAAATTGCTTTCGTTTTATAAAATAAATGCTGTTGTTCGAAACAGAGATTAAATATCTCGCTTTTTTGAAACCTTAAATATTCAATATTTGGTTGTCAGACGTTTTTTCAAAATAATTTTCAGATTTATTTCAAGAAAATTAATAAAAGAACTAAATGGACAGTTATTCATGGAAATATGTATACTTACTTTTGCATCACAATTCATATTTGAAAATATAATGTATGTAAGGAAAAATATTTCCATGTTCAATAAAGTAAGTGATTTTACAGATAGAAATTTACGGAATAAGAATGACTTAGTTAGCCCGTATTACAGGCTGAATACAGTCAGTAAGTCTTTTATGGGGAAGTGTATACTTTTTTATAATAAATTGTCAGAATCGGTCCTTGATATGCCAGACAGAAAAAGGTTTGTATACTTAGACATGTCATAATTTAGGTACATTGGTACATATTAAATTTACAAATTGACATTATTTTAAATTTCGTAATTCTTATAATTCAATTTAATTATGACATAATAAACAATGTAATCTCTGTCCATCTATATAACTAATTTTAAGTTTTTAGTTTGTTAGTTGACGTCTTTGGAGAAAACGTGCAGTGCAGTTTGTTGCCGCTTCTTCTGCACTTGCGCCTAGGAAGCGGCGTAAACTTAGCTTTAAGTAACGATTTGACGTCAACATTTGTGCAAAACAAAACAAAGTGACTATTATTAAGAGATATTATAAATATCCTATGATAATAAAGACATTTTGAATTTTGAATTGAATTGAATTGAATACCTACCTACTTATTTTTAGCTATAAAATTTCAAAGAAAACGGACGTATTTTATAAACAATCTACGTACTCCTAACTTACGTTTTAATGATACTGATTCAGAAATTCGGCCTAATAATTTGAACAAGACGATTACAAGGCAAGGTTTTCTTAAATAAGAGAACTTTCATAAAATCTAGCAAGCGTTACTCTCAGACTCTGACTTTCGCTTGCCACCACCAAAAAAGCACGACGCCACCAAGAACACAATAGGCCTACACGGGCCTACATGACGTTAGGCCTGCAACCGTGGAGAGACCGTTGTGCAATTCTTTTTATTATGCTTAGTGTATAATTTTTTTTTTCTTATTTTTATAGTTGCGTTTGTAAGTACACGTTTATTTCTAATAACTTTTGTCTAAATTATTTATGACCCAGCCGGTTTTTGTTCGTTGCCAGCAATGTAACGATGGGAAGGTCTAAAAAGGGCAAAGAGGACTAAATATCCATGTATCCCGCTGCCATAAGTCAAATTCACATACTTCTCATAGTCTATCACAACCACCTATATCTTCTAATCCAGTTAATCAACAACAAACTCCATCTTTGAATCCTTTGCCCTTTGAAGAACTTATCACCCACCTCCATAAAAACAGGCCAGTAGTTAAAAGAATACCCAGGGGTGCTAGGGTAGCCTTAGTCTCTATGCCTGACCTTACAAAAATGCTCATCAAACTCTCTCTCCGACTGGCACAATTTATTTACTTTCAGCTATAGAAATCTTCACGTCGAAAATTCAACGAAATCTCTCACACAGTCCCTAAAAAAAATGCTTCCATTCCTTCTAATATACCAATTTGTTCTTCCAGCCGTTTTCATTCTACTAATCATGACACTTTCAATTTGAAACGAACCGTCGAAAATAAGGTCATGGATGGAGACCTGAGAAATGCAGCGCGGATTTTATTATCTGATGATACCCTGGCTCCTCCAATTAACGAGACTTTGGAGTGCTTACTTGAAAAGCATCCTTCACCCAACTCAGCCGCCTGTCCATCTTCATATATCTGGTCTAATTCACTCCTTATTAAAAATGAAGATACTCTCTCGGCCTTAATGTCATTTCCTAATGGCTCTTCCGGTGGCATCGACGGACTCACTCCTCAACATCTTAAGGATTTGGTCAGTGTTTCTTCTGGTGACGCCGGAACCGAGCTATTGGGAGAAATCACAAAATTTTGCAGTTTATTTCTTTCACTGAATTTCTTTATGGTGCGAGGCTATGTGCTTTAAAAAAAAAGACGGGGGAATTCGGCCAATAGCAATTGGGTGCACACTCCGTCGCTTAGCTGCAAAGTTAGCTTGCAAGCACTTAGCCTCCACTTTGAGTAACAAATTACAACCAATTCAATTAGTATTTGGCAGAAGAGGCGGCTGCAAAGCAGCACTCCATACGCACGTATTTTGAAAAACAATTGTGGAGAGGGACTGCTGAAAGTTGATGTGAAGAATGCTTTTAATACTATAAACAGGAGCGTCTTGTTGCATGAAGTTTCCTCACACATTCCAGATGTCCTCCCTTTCGTATCTCAATGCTATTCTTCTCCTTCCAAATTATTATATGAAGGTAACACAATATTGTCTTCAACAGGAGTGCAACAAGGCGATCCTCTGCGGCCAGCACTTTTCAGTCTTGGTATCCACCCAATCATCTCATCCCTAAATTTAAAATTAAACGTGTGGCACCTTGATGACGGGACCATCTCGGGAAGCAAAGAATCTGTTTACGCTGATTTTTTGGAAATTATTGCAAAATTAAAAAATATCGGACTAGAACTAAATTTTAAAAAATGTGAAACCTTTATTCCTGAACATATTTCGGAGCCTATCAAACAAGACACTATGGAAAAATTCTTGGAAATCCCCAGACATTAAATTAATATCCAAGGAATCTTTACATCTCCTCGGTTCGCCTCTATTAGATGACAACATTGGACCTCTTAGAAAATAAATTAGAAAATTTCATTTTTACAACCTCCAGATTGGAAATTCTAAACCCGCACGTAGCTTACAACATCCTTAAATACTGTCTTTTCGTTCCTAAATTCACTTACGTCCTGCGCTCATGTCCAATCTTGAGACATTTGGAACTCATAAATAAATTAGATACCAGTCTTCATGCCGCGTTAGAAAAAATTCTAAATTTACGTTTAGATGCTTGTGCTTCGACCCAACTGACATTACCAATTAAAGATGGCGGCACAGGTATACGCAAAATTTCCAGTGTTTCCCTTCCCGCTTTTCTTTCCTCTGCTTACAGCGTCTCGGCCTTGTGTAAAAAAATACTTAAAGATGACGCTTTGGCCATTGACCTGTTAGCGGAGACAAGAGATGCCTGGACAGCTCTCTGCCCCGAAAATGATATCCCAGTGGAATCAAACCTTCAAAAACTCTGGGATACTCCCTTGGTGCAGGGAACTGATAAAAATCTGGCTCAAAATCTTATCAGTGATATTGACCGCGCTCGACTCCTCGCAGTCTCTTCCAAGGAGTCCAGCCACTGGCTCCATGCTATTCCATCTTACAACATTGGTACATTGCTGGATAACAATAGTTTCCGTACCGCTATCGGACTTCGGCTGGGAGCATCTGTGTGCTCTCCACACCATTGCCCGTGCGGCAGCGATGTTGATCAGTTCGGGCGCCATGGCCTATTCTGTCAACTCAGCGCTGGTAGGATTTCGCGACACGGCTCTCTGAATGACATCATCAGAAGAGCTCTTGCCACTATCAATGTCCCTAACACCCTCGAACCTCGAGGTGTTGCGCGTGATGATGGCAAGAGGCCTGATGGTATGTCTTTGATCCCCTGGGAACGTGGGAGAGCGCTGGTGTGGGACGCTACATGCGTTGACACACTAGCACCTCAGGGGATCACTTTCGAGAGCCGGATCGGCGCTAATGTGTCCCTCAGTAAGGATTCCATATTTGTTCCGGTTGCTGTAGAAACGTTTGGACCATGGGACCGCCCCAGCGCGAGGGCTTTTCTGAAACAGTTAACTCCGCGCCTGATCTCCGCCGCTGGTGACAATAGAGCTGGCTGCTTCTTTTCTCAACGAATTAGCATAGCTATCCAGAGAGGAAACACAGCCAGCGTTCTTGGCACCATGCCGCACGGTCATAATCTTTCAGATTTTTAAATCAATAATTTAGATTAGGTTTTATTTTTAGGTTTAGATTGTAGTTTAATCTCAATTGTATTTTTTTTTCTTAATAAACATTTGTTAAATATTTACGGAAAAACATGAAATGCTAAAATATACAAGTCTCTTGTGTTTACCAATTTCGTTCGTAACTCGTATACCTTCAACCTTTTCAGAAGGTCGAGATATCAACTTCTGAATACTTATTTTAGATTTAGTGTATTTTATATTATTTCTTACCGAGAAACTCTCTTCTTGTATGTATTTATTTTATCGACGGGGCATGATATTCCAACAGAAACATTTTCCTTTGACATCGTGTCTAACTAGAAATATTTTTCGGCAAATTTACTAAGTACCTCTAGCTACATACATTGATACTTCTTGACAATACCTTGTAATATTTTTTATTACGAGCTACTAAGGAAAAATTGGTGGTAAAAAAAATCTGTGCTTACTTCAGTGAGCACATAATTCATATAAATAGGTACATCAATAAATTCTACCAAGCAGTTTCACTTTCTACTAAACTAAACATAAATAAGTACGCTAAATAATACGTTATTTTTTTTCTTTTATAACGTACGCAGGTACTAAACTTAACAGAAATTAGTACGCTAATAATACGTTTTCTTTCCCTTTCATAACGTGCGTACGAAAATAAACATAAATAAGTACGCTAATAAATATTACTAATAGTTCACCCCGAACTGTGAACTCGCGAACCCCATAACTAGATAACCCCTTAAGGCGATTATCACACTGCCACGCATCACGCTGCATGTTGCGTTTTCTGGATGCGTTTTCTGTGTGTTGGACTGTGCGTGTTTTCTATACAAATGGAGGTACTTACAAGCAACGTTAGAACACGCATTCACGCGCTACGCTGCGTGGTGCGGGGCAATGTGAAAATCGCCTAACTGATATGACTCATGTTTGAACTTAAAATTTCTAGGAGCACATCTACACGCCTACCAAATCTCATAAAGCTCGGATCACACCTACTCGAGTTATTGACAAAAAAACACTCATGCATACAAACGCCAGATTGTTAAATATACTCTGAGAACTTCGCTCGTTCAACAATCTAGCCTAAACTTAGACTTAGAAGTAATTTAACATTTAACATTGACCTAGTTTTACGTTTATACGTTATTGACTAAGAATGTGTCCATTGGCACTTTTATTACTGTCTTTATTGAGGGGAAGGCACTTTGTTTCCGTGCCTCTGCTGGCACATCACTGGACTGTAATATCCAATTATCCATTTCTTTTTTAGGTTTCCGTACCCAACGGGTAAAACCGGGTCCCGTTTGTGCTCTTCGGGTATGGAACTATGGAACCCTATTACTACTAAGACTCCATTGCCCGTTCGTCCATTCGTCCGTCCGTCCGTCTGCTTGTCTGTCACTAGGCTATATCCAAGGGCGGATCCAGGGGGGGTGATTGTTTTGCCGTTTTTTTGCTCAGGTAGACGCTTGAAATATTTAAGAATATTTAGTTTTAAGTATATTCACTTTCAAAATAAATAATTTTATTAAAATAAAAATATTTAAGGGGAATACCGGAACATGCTGCCCCCATACAACAAACGTGATGTTTGTTGTGTCTAATGTTGTATAGATACGGTACTCTTTGTGTGCATGTCCGAATCGCACTTGGCCGGTTTTTTCTATAACTACACTAGTTCAAAAGTTTTAGTTCCTTTGAGACGTCGCACTATGCCCGTGTTGTCGAGGTGAGGGATCACCTTAACATTCACACAGTGTAGCAGGCTATACTCATGTGCTTCGACGTATTTTCTTAACTGCCTTCTAGTGACAACAGCAACAGTCATCATTACACACTAAAGAACTCAAAACATCTAGGTAGGTAGTACACATTCATACAAAACCTAGTAAAGATCAAACTCATACCTCACAGGCTCACAGCACAACCATGCCTAAGCTTCATGTTTGTCGCACTCGGGAATGCCTGCTTGGTAGCAGAGCAAGGAACTATTGAAGAGCTTGGTGAGGTCTTCAATAGTATTTGATATCGGCTACTGTATCGATTTCCTCTAACATCGACATACCGGGGAAAAAACTTAGCTGCTACGCCGTTTATCAATTCTAAACGAACGGTTCCAGGTGAGCTCGGAACAAGAGACCTATTTTTGAGTGCGGTAGACCGCGAAACACAAAACGTGCTCCTTCCAAGACACGAAATTCCATTTCACGGTATTTCTCAGAAAGTCGTCGTCGCATTTCTTTTACTCAGGATAAATTGAAAATTTATCAATGGTTTTAAAATATTCAACAACAATTAAAAAGCAGCATGACAGCAGTTTCTTTGACATTTGTGTCAGAAAGGACTAGTCAAGACAATTCATTTAATCCTTTGCGTTAGATAAAAAAATACAACAATTAGAAATGTTCGCAAAAATCATTCCTAATATGACTTCCACGTTCAAAAATTCGGCTCCAGAGCGAACAGACTCTTTATCTTTCCACTCGGATAACTTGGCTTGCTCGGTATTCTTTGTAAACGAATATCGATACCGTGATTTTAATTTTTCGACTCTAATTCAGACTGTATTTGCGCTTTTCGGCCGAAGGCTGCAATTAACCTTACCTGATGACGACAGAGACTCGTTTAATTTCTATATTAGTAGTGGACATCAAATTTAATTTAATTTAATTATTAATCTATGTGAAATCTATTTTTAAATATGTTTAGTTTAGTTTTAATTAATCTTGTATCTTAGTTTGTTTTGTTTTTAATATACCTAGTTAATTTTATGTTGTATTATTAGTTCTGAAAATAATAACTAAAAACATTATAACAAAAAAAAGTTTGCAACTATTCTTATAACATCAAGTACTTCCAATTTTTTTTTATCAAATAAATAGTCATTTAATTATTATTTAATATAACATGCTATACATATTGAGAAGATGCTAAGTTGAGTACTGAGTTGCACGAACCTCGAGCGATGATGAAAAAAGCTTTAAACCTTTTCAGACTTTTTTTCGTAGTACCTATTGCATTAATATTTTTTCCTACTAATATTTTAAAAAAATATTTTTTACGTGTGTAAGTGTGACTGTCAAATTTTTCAAGCTGCCTAAAGGCACCTGACATACCTTGACTATAATACAGTGATGACAGCCGGGACCAACGGCGTATCGTGCCTTCCGATATGCCTGCGTTCGATAAAATAGCTATTGAATATTTGATGACCATGCTTTGATTTCGTGTCGAATGCATTAATGCCTAGGCTTGGCTAGATTATAGCTTATGGCAGTTTCAAAAGCAAACAAAACACCTTTGTTTCTCTTGTTGTAACGAATATACAAACAAATTCCCAGTTCTGGCTTTTTGTTCTTAATTTTGGGTTCGATCCCCAGCTAAAACAAGTTGGGAAACGACCTTTGTCATGGGTTTATCCAATGGTTTATCTGATTGATTGTGTGTATAAATAATAATGTCTTTGCGAAATATTAAAAAACATTTGCACGGATATTCCACAGTTGTTTAGTACTTTTTTAGGGTTCCGTACAAAAAATTAAAAAACGGAACCCTTATAGGATCACTCGTGCGTCTGTCTGTCCGTCCGTCTGTCACAGCCAATTTTCTCCGAATCTACTGGACTGAATCAAGTGAAATTTAGTAGGATGGTGATGATAACCCAAATACATATGTGCAAAGTAAATAAATATTATTTTAAAACAAGGGTCATGTTCGGGGGCAAAATTGAAAATAAAATATTTAAAATATAGTATCTACACAGATACAACAAACTTAAAATGTTATTTTTTTATTTACATTAAATTTTATGGTAAGTACAAGTATATACTTGTACAAATATATAGATATACATGTACAAGTATATAGATATACATTTTTGTTTGCACACTCAAGTTGTCAAAATAAATGATTGATTCTGTTTTTAAACCAAGTTCCGACTAAGTCGTCGTAACTTTGTCTAAAACATAGTTTACTCGTACAGAGCTCATGCATAAAATCTAGTATATTCCAGTAATCTACTACATAAATAACCACAAATTGACTTTTTTATTTTATTTTGATCGTACTAAAAGGTTAATCAAATCCAAAAGTGAATAAAACACGAGCGTCGGACGCTGTCGAGTTAATCTTGTAAAAACTGAAACATTTTCAAACTGCACTTCGCTTTTTGATATTCATTTTGCTCGTCATAATATTTGCACTTGCATAGCTTTTATTTTTAAGCTTGTTGCAAATATCAAGAGCTGAAAAATGTTTTGCCAACACTAATAAGTTAAAACCGTCTCTTTTGCTCGTTAGATAGCTGAAATATGTTCAGTTTTATGAATTCTTTTATGTTTGTTATTCCCTTCTCATTAAAGAAAGAACAAGTTTATTTGCAAGGCAAATTAAAAAAGTCCCCGACTGTCAAGAACGTCATCTAATGATGACTAGCGGAACTACCGATATGACTTCATATCAGTAGCGCCATCTATTATTTGCTAGAGAAAGCCCTGACTTTCAAGCGTTAAGTTATAAGTTTTAAACAGCTGAACCGATTTTCATCAAACATAGCTATGAACCACCTCAAGGAAACTTGCTTTCACTTAAAAAACCACATCAAAATCGGTCCATCCGTTCGAGCGCTACGATACCACAGGCAGACAGATAAACAGACCGACAGACATTAGCGTCAAACTTATATCACCCCTCTTTTAGGGGTAAAAAAGAAAAGCGGCAACCAAAATCATTGTGAATAATCGCATGTAAACCTGTAGATATAAAATGCTACTTGCTTTATTTATCTCTTTCTTTTATATCTTAGTGCTGCTGTCACTTCAAATAAATTATTTTCTCGAAAATTAGTATGAAAATCTAGATTTTCTTTCATTAAGATAGCTCTTTAAATTAAAACTCTACGTCTCTGTGCCGCAAGTGCGTTTTGCGCCCGCTGCGCTTACGATAAAACCCCACTTGCTAGCGGAGATCGAGATGGTTGGAAAAAAAAAGAAAGCAAATCGAAGAAAGCAAGCATCTTCTATTATAATGGAAGGTTAAAATAGAACACCCTTAGACAATGTCGAAATCACCCGTTTTCCTCTGTAATAGACGTAGCGATGCCAAAATAAGAACAGCGCTATTACGTAGTTATCTGATCGGTTTCAGGGAAACAGATGCCTTGTTTTTCCACTTGGGAAAATTAGCATTCCAGTTTGTGTACGAGAAAGAAATTATTGCATTAATCTATATAAGTATATCTGAAATAAATTATTATTATTAAATTAAGTGGAGTAGATGGTATAAAGTTCAGCTGTGTCGCACTCCGGTCAACCTTGGCAATGTATAAAGGACAACCGATATTGCTTACGAATTAGAACAAAAGAAATCAAAGAGCAGGTTCAGGAAACGATAAATAATGGAGTTAAATGAAGAAGAGTTGTGAAATAGGCCAAGACCCACAAAGGGTTTTAGCGCCGATGGAAGTAAGAAGTAAGTAGGCAAAAAGGTATATGGCCCATCTAATGGTAAGACGCTATTGCAGATGCAACACCAGAAGCATTTTTAAGATATTTTATTTGCTAAAAATAAGGTTACACAAGATGATACACTTTAGTTAAAGCACTCTTATTTTACCCTGTTCTTGACTATCGTTTTACACAAGCGCAACTCGTGCTTTACTGAGCCTGAAGAAATCGTTTCACCCCCTTATTACCCAAATGCGGCGGTGTATATGTTTGACCTGTAGGTTTGTCCCTATAATTCTATGTTCCCTAGTAACTACTAAACGGCTAAACCGATTTAATAAATAATACATGGTTAGATTCGTCTTAACTATTAGAGTGACTTATGACTTAGAGTGACTTTAGGCTATATTAAAATTATTAGAAACCAAAATGGCGGATTTTAGGCGCCAAATTGCGCGGCATTAAAAACCTTTTCTGTTTAAAACGTATCGAGTGTATCAAATTAAAGAATTTTATTCAAGGATTACAAAAATATATGCAACTTATATATTTAAATGAAATTTGGAATGATAAATGCTAAAAAACAACGATTTTTAGTCCGATTCTATGTTCCCTAGTATTACTACTAAACGGCAAAAAAAATTTATTTGATGATTTTAATAAATTATACATGGTTAGATTCGTCTTAACCACTAAAGTGACATAAGCTATATTAAAATTATTGAAAATCAAAATGGCGGATTCTTGGCGCCAAATTGTGCGGCATAAAAAATCTTTTCTGTTCAAAACCTAACACTCTTAGCCAAAATTGTTTTCTCCAAAATTCACACTTTGTCATATAAACTTGCTTATAACCTATGTCCAGCTGTAGGTGGCATGCGGCTGAAATGATGGAGATAAGGATATTGATAAGACTGGGGACTGACCGCATACATCTATAGTGCTGATATGTGGGAGTGGTTGCAATGAACTGATTTATTTTGAATCATGATAGTTTCTTAAAGTAGGTAGTATCATAAAATGTAGATACCTAATCAGACATCAAATAAATACATTATAACGCTTACGTAACAATGTACTCTTTCATTTTAGGTTTCGGTTCTATGAGGCGGGTATTACTAAAAGTCTACGAACAATATCAGGCCCAAAAGGCGCTTTTATATCAGTGGCTCTCACGCTAGAAGCCTCAAACGACGCTAAGCTTGGAAGGACTTAGTACCGGCCGCTGACTTTTGAGCGGGAACAGTTGCCGTAGCTTCAAAGGAAGTAAGAGGAGTAAAGAAATAAAATAAATAAATAATAAATAAATGGGGACAAATCATACAGATTGAGCTAGCCCCAAAGTAAATTTTTTAAACTTGTGTTATGGGATACTAACTCATCGTTACAATTTTTATGATAAACAATGTAGACAGTTAAAACACATGAACCAGGACTACTTGGAAAAGGCCATTTTCCAACTTGCTCCGGCTGGGGATCGAACCCAGAATCTCCGGCGTGGCGGACCAGCGTGTTAACCATTAGGCCCCAAAGGACGTATATATGTTAAATAAATTAATACTTTCTTTCGTTTCAGAGTCTGGGTGTTCTATAACGCGGGCATTACTAAGAGTAACCGTGCCGTTAAGCCGTGTGGTTCCTGGCAGAGTAGAATAGGACCACTCCAAGTCTTCCTGAGGATGTCGACTTAGGAAACACAAGCTAAACAAAGCTTATAAACAGCAATGAGACCTCTCCAACCCGTCTGGCCAGCGTGGAGAGTGTAGGCCAAATCCTGTGACTGCTCTGGCTAATATATGGTCGTACTCCTGCAGTGGAGACTAAAAAAGACCTGATCAGGACTAAGAGTAACAGTGTAATACATATTTATCACCTTCGTTTAGGGCTCGCACAGAGAATTCTTGCTATCTTAAATATTTTACAAGCTTTTAATTAGCTTGCCCTGTTTTATTTGTTTGGGTTAAATCTTGCAAGTTTTTGAGCCACTTACCAGTTTCAGATTGAGATAAGATTTTACATGCTAATGTTAATTAAAATGCAATATTATTATAACAAAAAGCTGATCTGATGATGGAGCCGGAAGGTGGCTATCGGAACTCTGTAATAAAACGACGCGACAAAACCCCATAGAGTTTGAGCTTATAACATGTGTCTTGATGAGTACTTAGGCCCAGTAGCGGCGTTAGGGTAGGGCGCGGTTGGGCGACCGCCCAGGGCGCCAGATACAAAGGGGCGACAGGGGGCGTTTTTGGGCTAGCGGCTAGTTAATGGCGGCAACTCGTACACTCTTATTTGTATGCACCCCGTCGTTTACAATGTAGCGGCAAATTTGAAGAATCCTATATCGTACTTGCATCCTCTCCCCCCCCTCCTCTCCCCCCCCTCCTCTCCCCCCCCTCCTCTCCCCCCCTCCCCTCCCCCCCCCCCCCCCCCCCCCCCCGCGTCGTTAGAAATAGTCTGAATTCTAGTTTGGGTTGGCGGTAAAATCTCGCCCGGGGCGCTGGTAGAGCTAAAACCGGCACTGCTTAGGCCTTACACTAAAAGTTTGTCATCATCATCAACAGGTCCTTTTTTGTCTCCACTGCAGGAGCACGACCCTCTCTGTACTCTACTAGAGCCACACTAGGCCAGATCAATCAGAGGATAGAATAGTTCAAAGAACTTTTTTTTACCCCTTTTTTTTATAAATAATTTTACGGCTCTGGATACAAGTCCTTTAGAGCCTATCTTTAATTTTGTTCTTTATTCCTAATCCTAACAAGACAATCAAAGAGTGGTGTACTTAGTGTAGAAAAAAAGAATTTTAAACATCGTGCAGAGAGGTCAAGAACTTGGCGGAATACAGAGACACATGGAAGGCACCCCATCGACAAGAGACTAGCTCTTAAATAAAGTGTATATAGTTTTCAGTATCGAGATTAGAAGTGGGTCAGCGGTTACCCAGATGTTGTCAAATGTCACGGAGCATGGCAATATCTAGCCTTCGTAACCACAAAGCTTCCGTATCGGATGGTCACCATTTCACACTGCGGCAGGTCGACTTAATTCCGGCGGGGATTCCACAGATCTTTGACTCGACTAGCGAGATTTATATGACATCGAGTATAGAAAGTAGAGAGAAAAACAGGCAGAGGCACAAATAAGCTAGACGGCCCATGGCCAATGGCCAGTTTAGTATCTGCTCCGTAGTCTGTACAAAAGCGCTTGTTGTTCTTTGATTTCATCCATAGAATTAAATTATTCCAAATTTTTTAAAAATTACTCCGTAGTACTTGCCAGTATTTTAAAAAAAATCTGGCAAATCCTTCTCCGATGTTGCGTTCTTTTATCTGACCTTATAAACCTGATTCTGGGTAACTTTAATACCTACATGTTTTTTTAAAGACGACTTTTATGTCTTCTAATTTAACAAATATTATCAAGTCAATAAACATCTCTATTCTCCTGAAATCTGAATCATGTCACTTTTCCATATAACCGCACACCACATGACACCACATTGCCTTTGAATTTTATAGTCCTTATTCTACCCTAAAAGGAATAAATATGTTAGTAAGTATTGCTCCTAGCAGTGACACATAACATCACGCTGTAATAACAGTTGTTAATATCCCCAAAGTCTAGTAAAACCGTATCTTATTTCAACCTGATTCCTGTGGCAATTTGAAAGGATTTAGTGCCGCCGGCTGTTGACTTCGGCTGCAGAGATTTATCCGAAATCCGTTTTCTAGATTCAGAGAAAAACATCTTAATGGATTGTACTGTTTGACTCAGAGAAATAATATGGTTCACGAGTACATAACATTTAATTAAAATTAAAATAAAACACTGATCAAAAATGTTGTGTATTTACTTTTTGATATCTAATTTGAAGAATACGCTAAAATGCATGTAGTTTCTTATGTGAAAAAGACAGATATGATGATAATTTTTATACATACAAAATGTAGCCTATATCACCCGGACAATAAAGACGAATCGATTGACATCTCATTTGTGAAAATTGGATAAGCAGTTTGCATGCTATGGAAGAACACACATAGATATCCACTACATACATAGACTGCTAAAATCATAACCCTTCCGTAGGCTTCGTCGTAGTTGGGTAAAAAACAAATCTAAATCGGTTCAAACCTCCTCTATTTTGAAGTCGTTTAAAAAGTAGAAACTATTTTATCCCTTAAAAATCCATTGGTATGGTCCCTCTATGTAAAATAAACTGTTTGAAGTGCAATTACCTTCTAAAGAGAATTCAAATATGATTCGATTTTCATAAACTCGATTTGCTGCCGAGTATCAAAGCAATCGAGTTGGTTTTGCCGCTCCTATAGGGAGTTCTTTTTTACTTACTATCTCGGTATACAATTTTGAAATGTCGAAATCTCTCACTCGATTTTATCGCAGGCTATAATTTACGTTGGGGCGAAAACACATTGTTTGTATGTATGTATGTATGTTTGTTCAGCGATAACTGCCGAACCGATAGACGGATTTTGATGAAATTTGGTAGGCATGTAGAAAATATCAATAGAATTTTCAAGTTCGTTGGGCATCAAAATCGGTTCAGTAGTTTTTGAATTATTAATAAAAAATCGCGAGGTCTAAGTTCGCGGCGAACTACAAGTTTATTTTAATTTAACTTTCTTCTTCTTGTTTTTAAGAGCCACGCTCTTGTCGGTGGAGTGCTTTCCATGACACTCTTTACTCCGCTAAGGTTTTAACTTCCTTATATGTTCTCACATTTAATTTTTATTTTATTTAATCAAAAATAGACCGATTCAATGCGGTTTTTAATCGAAAGCTTTATCTATTGAGATGGTTCTTAGCTATGTTTGATGAAAATCGGTTCAGCCATTCGAAAGTTATTGGGAGTGAAAGCTTGAAAGTCAGGGTCTTTTTAATTTGTCTAGCAAATAAACTTATTAGTGTTCAGTATACCTAAGGCCTGCCAGCAAAACCTATTATTACCTAGCGTCCACTGCCCGTCCGTCTATTAACAGGCTATAGAGTCTGTTACTTGACATAGCTCAAGAACCCAAAAGATAGGAAGTAGATATTTTCTAAGAAGTAATTTATATTTTAAAAAAACACGTGTACTCTTTCCAATAAATCTAGGTATAGCTTATGACACTCGTGATTACGTAAGCATTCTAATTACCTACTAAATACCTCATACATCCAAATCTGTTGAGACATTTCGAAGTAATGACGGTATAAAACTCACATAACATACATTAGGTAACCCTGAAAACATGACGCTCCTTTTTTAGAGCATTCGTCAAAAGATTTGGTCAATTGGCCATACTTTTTTTAGTTATCTTATGAATAAATGATAGACTGTTTTTATTAAGATTATAAATTCTGGTCTTTTTCAAAAGGTTCCATATGTTTGCGAAATTAGCCCAACGAGATTTAATGAATTACTTGTGACTCCACGTGTGGATCTAAACAAAGCTGCTGTGTTAGATTTATCCAATTAGCCTGTCGCTTGTTCAACCTGTCGCTGCTGCAAGTAGTGCTTTATTAGTTGCGGCTTGCGGCCACATAGGTACCTACCTATATACTATAAAGCCTACCTAATACCTCAGTGCATACGTTGAAGAACTATGTTCTGATCCCACTGCACCGCGTACGTACCGCCGCGGAGCGCGGGGCGACAGATCTTAACATTGTATGCAAGTATCTCAATTTATATAGAAAACACGCCTAGTCCAACACACTAAAAACGCGTCAACGCGCGGGAGCGTCAGTGTGTTGAAACGCGCTCTGCGACGGTGCGCGGTACAGTGGGTTCACCGCCTAAGTACAGTCAAACGTAAGTAACATTTTATTGGGAGTTTTTGGCGGGAAGTCAAGGGGTTCGGTTGGGGTTTTCTTTAAATTATTTGCAAATAGATTTTAGTGGACTTTATAATATGAAATTGGCGTTGTTTGGTGTTATAAATGCTCATGAACAATATGTGAAATCGTTAAAGTGGACATTCATAGTACGGCTACAGTGATATTTGTTTGGCGGACTGTGTGGGCGTCTTCGGGCGTCGTCCGCCACTCAATCAGCTATGAAAACCAGTGGACTCGTATAGATTAGTCGTCAGAAGCTCCCTTAAAGCAATCAAAGGCCTAAACCAACCTTAGATTGTAACTTGTTAGAAAAAAAGAATTTCCCACGTTTTATTAACTTGTTCCTGGCTAAATACGCAGAAGCGTCAAGCCATTAATAAAAAATAAAAATAAGAACATTTTATTGCACCAAAAACACACATAGAGGTAAATAATATTAAAAAATATGTACGTACAGTATACAATAGGCGGCCTTATCGCCAAGGCAATCTCTTGCAGGCTACGTCACTTATTTTACGTAAGAACTGCTTCTTCTTCATCATCATAATGGTAATCCTTATGTCTGAGGGTCGTGATTATCGTGAGTAGCTCTCCTCAGCTCTCTTATCGTTGTGAGGACACGATAACGGTTTTCCACTGAGCACGGTCTTGCGGCAAATGTTTGGACCGTTGAGTGTTTGTGCGCGCCACCCTCCGGACGATATCAGTCCATCTTTTGGGCGATTTTCCTTGACTTCTGCACTCTGGGACAAGGTCCAACAGTACGCTGCATACTCATTACGCATTTATACCTTATTTGGGTCATAAGACCGAAAGGCCACTTTCAGCGTCATGTTTGACGTGAAAAAGAGAAATAAGTTACGAGTAGTGACAGGTTGCTATTGCTAGCTGCATTGCCTCTTAACATGTCTCGAGATTTTCGCCCATTCACTTGATCGTCTTCTGCGACGTTCTGGGTAAAAGTAAAAACAGTACATTTTAAGTTTTTTCTTTTCTCCTCGATCAAAACGGATTTTCTTGCGTTGCGCTAATTACGCTACAATAAAATGTACACACATTTTATTGTAGCGCAACGTTTAAAATTTTCATTGACTTTTCGCTGTAAAATAACTCCAAAGCTAAAGTAGTTAAAGCGTATGACGAAGCGAAGATAAAGTTCGGCTTTGTCAACAAAACGTTGTGTACCTAAATGCTCTCAGTGAGCCAGACTAACTCGTTTAGAGGTAAACGTAGGACACTGCTACCGGTAAATTGGAGCCTGGATTCGGATTGTGTTGTAGAAAGGCAATTACTCTTTGACTGGAGACTGAACCTATTTTGACACGGTCTATTATTCTTTTGATTTTTTCTTATCGTGCCTCGTTCTCACGAGGTTAGCACTTTTAAGCTATATTTGGGTGCTTAACAAAAGGAGAGGTCAAAAGTACCCGTAACCGGCGAGCATGCATGGAGGGAGTAATGAGTGTAGATGAAGTGAGAGAGGTCTCCAAATTCTATCATGATCGTAGCAAGTGGAGGTCCATAGTCTCTGCTACCCCTGTGGGAAACAGCAGGCGTGATATTATGTATACGACATACGTAAACATATGTATGTATAGTAACCTATTTGATTGCTCCAGTAAAGGGCAACCTCAAGATCTAACGTTTGCTTCAAATGGGTCCTATTTTATTGTTCTGATACTGATAGATTATTACAGACCCACTTGTGTTAAAAACGAAAGGCCATGCTTAGCAAGTCGGTGAACCCCCGTTGGACCTATAAATCAAGTAAGTACACAAATCAAAAAAGGTTCATACTCTTCCCCTGTAAGTTTCTTCTCTGCTTCAAGAACTTCGTAAAAGATAAATGTGAGTATTTGAAAATATTTTTTTTTATTGTTGTTTTTCTAATATATATTCAATAGAACCTCAGAATATAAAAAGAAATTGAAGTGATTTGCTATAAACTGAAAATAAAATACATGTATCTAAATTGCGAATTGCAGATTTGTAATGTTTATCATTTCTACTCCAAGGTATGATGGATACATTTTAATTATTACCTAAACGTAAGTTACGTTTCTATGTTGTGCTCGAAAGTAGATATTACTTACGTTCGTTGACACCAATTCCTAGGACCTATAAAACCAGATAATAGGTCTACGGCGAGGCATTTCAACGCTCAAGGGGGATTAGGTAAGGAGTGATCCGCGAGGCGCTGCGCACGATATTACGCGTACCACAGAGTAATAATATACTACGTACACTCGTACATATTGCGAGTGCCGGGGAAACGGAAAACGCGGAATGCCCTAAATTTTTGATTTTATGGTTCCGTACAAAAATAAAAAAACGGATCCCTTATAGGATCACTCGTGCGTCTGTCTGTCTGTCCGTCTGTCTGTCACATCCAATTTGCTCTGAATCTACTAGACCAAATCAGGGGAAATTTGGTAGGATGTTGTAATCCTATGACCCAAACACAGATGTACAACGTAAATAAATCTTTTTTTTTTAAATAAGGGTCTATTTCGGGGGACAAATTAGCAAATTTAAAAAAAAAGTTTAGTGAACCTTACTGTGTCATATATCAAATGAAAGGGCTTGTTATGAGAATCTCAAATATATTTTTGTTATTATCGCAAAATAATTAGTTTTGATTTTATTCATTAAAGAAGACGAAAATTGACCATTCCCCCTGCCTGATCTCCGAAACTATTAAGCCTATATAATGGACGCGAGAAGGCGCTAATCGCTGGCGCAATTTTGCGTCCTAATTGACGCGATAGAAGGAGTATTAAAAAATCCATAGTATACAAATACAAAATAACATTTCACAATGTTGTTTTATTCTTTTGGGGTTTATTTTGGTATTTTCTAAAATTAATGGCTAGAAAACAAACTCGTACACTTGTACCACTTAATTGTCAATTATTCAATCATTCGTTCAGCGTTACGCAGGGCTGATGCCGGGTTTAAAAAAATAAAGTACGACAATATCGACAAAACTCCGTCGACAAATACGGCAAGCGAGAGAGAGCTTTTGATACATTTTTCGACATACGTGGTATGTTCAGAAAATAACGAGAATTTTTAAATTTAAGGGTTAGGATCGTCCGATTTTTTTATTTTTATTATGTTGGTATTCATGCCCCTAGAGCAGAATAATTTTTTTAGCTGTACATTTATTGTTTGCTTTGTTTGTGGCAGCCGCTAAGGTTAGATGTATTTTTATGAGCTCGGAGATTTTCGTTTCTTAAAGAAATGGAATAAAGAATTTGTATCAAATTTTGGGTTAAAAAAATAAAGAAAGTGTAATAAAGTCCTATGGTAAATCTGCTATGAGTAAAACAAGAGTTTATAAGTGGAATAAGCGTTCCCAAGATGGCCGTGAAGACGTTGAAGATGACGAACGCCCAGATCGCCCCAGCGCATCAACAACCAGATGAAAACGTGTAAAATCGCCGAATCACAATCAGAGAATACGCTGTTGAGGTTAGCATTTAGATTTTCTCAAGCCATGACTTTTTTTTCGGATGCTCTGGGTATGAAACGCGTGGCAGCAAAAGTTATTCCAAAATTGTAGAGTATTAAACAAAAACAGCGGCGAATAGAAGTTGCTCAGAGTCGCTAAATGAAGTCAACGGCGATGCTGTAACGATTCCCCAGACTCCATATTGACCAGACATGGCGCCCTGTAATTTTTTTCTTTTTCCAAAAATAGATCCATAAAGAGACGTCGTTTTATAGCCATAGATGGCATTAAAAGCGTATCGCTGAAAGATTTAAAGGCTATCCCAAAGATCAAGTTTCAGAAGTGTTTCGAGGATCAGTAGAAGCGCTAGCACAAGTGCATATTACTTAAGGTGAAGACATAGGCAAATAGCCTTGAAGTGGCGCCCTAATTTGAAATAAATTGTTAACTCGTAAATATGGAGATAATTTCCATATTGCTCTTCACTAGATAGCCCTTTAAATTATTTTATGAACCACCGTTGAAAGTATTTACATTAGTCCGTCTAGCTGTAAAACTTGCCTCCGCCAAACGTGGCCACGGCAAGTTTTAAAGCTGGACCACCAATAATAGTTTCAACGGCAGATCATAAAATAATTTAAAGGGCTATCTAGTGCATGACGAAGAGCAATATGGAAATGATCACCATATTTACGAGTTAACAATTTATTTCACACTTCAAGGCCATTTGCCTATATCTTCACCTTAATGGATGGACCAAAGCTTAACGGGGACTATTTTGAACAAAAAAATTTTCGGTTAGAATAACTTTATTTCTCATAAGAATTACATGAAATAATTCACTTACTGAGAAAACATAATATTTACATAGGTAATAGTACAATGAGCGTGCTTTTATAAACAATAAAAACCAATTAAATAGCTTTGACAAAAATATAAATATAATATTTTTATTTTTTTTCAATAACTAAAATTCTCGCATTTTCTGAACACACCGTTAAAAACCTGTGTTGAAAATGGAACTAACGTGAGATAAATCCATAATTAATTAATTTAAACGGTTGATTCATGAGATATATTTGGAAAAAAGGCCGACCAGTTCGATCGATTTAGACGATCATCTTCAGTGCGAGTGTCAGCGGCGACCCGACGATGTCGCTGTCCGCTCAGCACTGATTTTTTCCGACTATATCACGTGAGTCAACCGTTTAAATTAATCAATTATGGAACATTGATCAATTGATTGTGATGGATTGATGCAAATTTTAAAAAGAAAGTAATTGATAGTGACAGCTTAATCGTTTGCAGGTGAAAGAGAAACCAAATATATATTTTTTTTTCAATATTTGTTTTCCATGCGAGGTCGTTTACATCTCCTCATCATCATCCAAGCGTATTCCCGGTTGCATCGTCAGCGGTTACGCATCAGAGCCCGGGGTCCGCTACCTAACCTAGGTGATTTGACGAGGTTACTGGTTTTTACACAAAGCGACTGCCGTCTGACCTCCGCAACGCAAAGGGTAGACCAGAACCAATCCTAGGATAGGTACAAACGCTAGGTGGCGTTTGGGACCAACAGCTTTACGTGCCTTCCGAAGCACGGAATCATCTTTATTTTCGGATAATCAGGTGATTCAAGCCTGCAATATCCTAACCAGACTGGAAACAACTTTTCACAAAGTATGCTTCCCAGTGGGATTTGAACCCATGACCTCCGGATCACAAGGCAGACGCCTTGACCACTGGACCACGGAGGCAGTCACAACTCAAAATCGTTTACATCTCCTACCAAGTGATTACTAAACACTTCGGTTCCTCCCTTGTCCATCCAGTCACAACTCAAAATGTTGGTTTTTATGATCAATATTAACGTAGATAAGGTATCAAAGTCAAGTTGAATTAGTATAGCCCGAAGCTGAGATCTGCCCGAACTGTTTGTTAATCTATAAGCCGTTTGTGTTTCGCACGCATCTCAGTGTGTAGGTTAAGCCATCCGAAGCTGCCAATGCCCTAATAGTTCCCCCAACCACTATGCTATGTAATTTAAGATGTTGATACATTGCCTGTTTTGCAACGTATTGTATTATTACAAAACCAGAAATATACTCGTATATAAAATCAGCATCTGAATTTCAGCTAATGGATTTCCAGGCTTATAATCCTAAACCGATTTGATGTGAGGGTAGGGGATCGTGGGTAGAAGCGAGGGGTCAATTCGCCAACTCCCTTATACGGGGTGTTACAAAACGGCGATATATTAATTTTGCATGCTTAATTGCAAAGTCCATATTCGTATTATTTCGTATTTAGAAATTTCTTTCTTCGGTTAACCTTACCATACTGCGGACTGAGCATTATTTTATTTTTTTTATGTCATAGGACGGCAAACGAACAAGCGGGTTACCTGATGGTAAGTGATTACTGCTGCCCATAGACAACTGCAACACCAGGGGTGAAACGAAAGCGTTACCGGCCTTTCAGGGTGGAGGGGGAGGGGGAGGGAGGATGGGGGGAGGCTCCGGCTCTCTCACTCACCGAACGAAGCATAGAAGCGGTGAAGCTACTACTCAGACGTCAATTTTCTGTGAGTACTTCCCCGGACGAGCCGGCGGCCCATTCATGCTACTAGCAAAACTGAGTTTTACCGGTAGCGTGGCTCTACATCAAAGATTAGGTCGCAGTTTTTTAACATTCTGTTGTCAGTAGGTACACATTATCTCGTATTTATCCCTGGCACAGAAGTAAGAGTATACAGAACGGAATCTCCTTAGTTACGCGCAATATGCGTCACCGTACCCCGTCCCCGCACCTCTTGTCTCAGGGCGAGAGCGGGCGAACACACACGCATTGACGTGTGCACGGATGTATAGTTTCGTTTGTAGTAGTGTAGGCATAAATGATACTCCACTTCTATGAAGTGTAACGAACCTAAACCACAGAATACAGTAAGAGTATAAAGAACAGAATCTCCTAAGGTACGCGCAATATGCGTCCCCGTTCCCCGTCACCGCACCTCTCCCCCGTTCTTGTGCCGACACGTGCCGCCGTGCAGTGTGTGTTCACCCGCTCTCGCCCGTCATCAAGGCGAAAACGTGGGAGAAGTGCGGAACGGGGAACGGGGACGCATATTACGCGGGACCTTAGCAAATTCCGTTCTGTATACTCTCACTGTCTTCTGTGCTAACGGGGAAAAGTGAGATCAGGGCCGTAAGGATTAAAACTACTTACGTCAAGCGGACGCACAAAATCTACGTGACAGAGACACGTGACCTGCGACGGTTTCAGCTATCTCTATTGCACGTAGGGTTTGTGACAGAGATGGACTGAACCCATATCGCGGGTCTCCGCCTCAAGCTTAATACCCAAATATCATGTTTATGGTGGGCGTGAAGATGGAAAATGGGAATTAAAATAGTCATGGCTTGCTATGCTTGCAACGCTTATTGACAAAATAAATTCAGATACTCGCGCATTCCCTCGATCGACTTTTACGATTTGCGTAGGAAGAGAACAATTATAAATATTTTACGAGTATAAAACACATTCCAGTTTTGTGCCATCCCTGATTTTAAGTGGAATGATTAGCCCTAAATTCGTCTGAAGGTTAGCCGCCCGCGTACAGTGGCCTCGGTTATTAGTTTATTACTGCAGCTACGAGTAGGTACATTCTATAGTTAAAGGTTATACTGCAAGTTTTAAAAGTCGGCATGCATTTCAAATGAAAATGGATCAAATTATGTAGGTTTTACTTTTAGAGACTGACGAGTAAATAACTTTAAGGAAAAATTGATTAAGGCGCTGTCAGTTCAAAGCCCACAATACTGTAAGTGTTCTAAAAAATTACTGATTAAACTACTGCAGTTTATTTCTCAAAAAATTTACACAGGAATCGTAAGGCTTTTCTACAGACACCCACAATATCCAACACACGATTGAGCATTTTTGGCTCGATAGAAAAAAATCACAAACATACCTCTAAATTTACCTTTTTTTACCTTAAAAATACTTATAATTTTATACAATCACCTTTTTATATGAAAATTATACCAATGAAAATGTATAATCTAAATGACTAGTCAAAAAAATTATAAATATAATACAAATAAACACAGCGAAATATCGTCGAGCACAGGTCCTGTCCTTTGTTCGCTCTCGACGATATCTCGCTGTTTTTTTTTGTAGCAAATTTGCCTAGTCATTTAGATTATATGTGCGAAGAAAAGCATTTTAAAATTTCAATATGCTTAAACTTTCCAATAGACTTACAAACGTAGACTTTGAGGGAGGTAAGTATAAATTTTCGAAAATAAAATTAAAAATTTGTAATCCGTCCATATAAGAGTATAAAACTAAAGCAAACTATTACCCAATTTTCCCTCCAAAGGGGGAGTCCCCTTTGGATTTCGCAACATGTTGTATAGAATGAAGTCCTTAGTGTGCCTCACAAAGATTAAAATCCGTCGGTAAATGACGCTACAGCAAAGTTCCCCCTTTTTCCCCCTTATTTTCCCCCGCACGTGAAACGTGATACCCGTTACGTACGTTAAAGATTTTCCCCGGCGTGGCCGCACTGACAATGACAGCTGATATCTCGTTTTCTTTTAAATTCTGGAGATTTCTGATCTCTGAAGACTGTTATCTGCCCAATACAATGAAGTGTGAAACTACTCACCCACCCTCGTACGTAGTCTTATCAAATGACTTCAGGCACAAGGTAAGTTTGTTTTTAACCATAAACGTTTTGTAACAATAAATAGAACGGTACCACAACGAAGAGAAAAGACAATTGTAATGTGATTTTAGTTCCTTTGAAAATTTTCGAAGAGTCACTGACCCCGTAGCACTTACGTTGACGTCAACTGTTAAAATGTGATAAGAGATTTTGAGTTTGAGTTTGGCTAGATTTTTAACCTAAAATACTAACTTCAAAAATATAAATAAACACTGTCAACATTTAAGACACAAACAATAGATCTGTATATCTCTACCATAGATATAAAAGTACATGATATTGATATATAAAGTATAAGATAGAAATTAATTGTTTGCGCGTACCTACGTGTATTTATTGGGATTATTTCCTTTTGTTTTATTCCTATTGGTAATGAAGCACGATACTTCTTTCCAAAGAAAAATACATAAATAACAACAGTTTACAATTAGATTAATCCATTTTTTTAGGTGACAGAACATAAGCACTGCTAATAACGGCTGATACTAATTGGGTATTACGGTGGGTCAAAAATAATTTATTTGGTACTGTTAATAGAATAAAAACTCCGCCGTTGCCGGTAAACTCCGCCGTTGCCGGTCCCAAGCCCGGATGAGAAAGGAGGAGGGTTGGAGGTGACTCACCCTGCCGTAAAACTTATATGCCGAATATCGGGCGGCAATAACCTGATCCAACCGGCTACCACAAGCCATAAGGGACTAAATCCCCTTTAAAAGCGTGGACTCGCCAACTCGCACTGGCCAGCGCGGTGTTTTAAGGCCAATTACCTCCCATATGGTAAAAACAAAAAAACCCAGGCCCCCAGTCCCCGGCAGCCCTGCTATTCCTGACTCCGGTAGCGGTCATGGTAACGGCGAGGCAGGGGGTGCGAAGAATCTCCGGCAGAGATCCGGCTACCACTCCTGTCGACGACTGGCCCTGGTAACACACAACATACGCACTTTGAGGACAGACGAGAAACTAGCTGAGGTGGAAGAGGAAATAAGTAGGTTACGGTGGGACATTGTAGGGTTGTCTGAAGTCCGAAGAGAGGGCGAGGGCACGACAACCCTGAAGTCTGGTAACCTACTCTATCACCGGGAAGGAGACCAAAAGAAGTCCCAGCATGGTGTCGGGTTTCTCGTCCACAGGTCCCTCATAAACAACGTCATAACCATCGAGAGTGTTTCTAGTAGGGTAATATACCTGATACTCAGAGTATCCAAAAGATACTCGCTGAAGGTCATACAGGTATATATGCCAACTGAGGATCACTCCGATGAAGAGGTGGATGAGGTGTATGAGGACATCAGTAGGGCCATACATACTTCTGAAACCTATTTTACAGTTGTTATGGGGGATTTCAACGCAAAACTGGGCAAGCGAGGCGATGGAGAGTTTAGGCTGGGAAATTTCGGATATGGAGTGCGAAATAACAGGAGTCGTAGGCTGGCAGATTTTTTGGAGAAAGAGGAACTCTTTGCGATGAACTCTTTCTTCAAAAAGTCGCCGCAAAGAAAGTGGACCTGGCTGGGTCCAGGAAAGAAAAACCAGCCCCCTGTTAAGAATGAAATCGACTTCATCCTAACGACAAAGAGACGAATATTCAACGATGTCTCAGTGATCAATCGAATCAAAACCGGGAGCGATCACCGTATATTAAGAGGCATCGTAAATATTGGTCTCAAAGTCGAAAGGTCGCGGCTGATGAAGTCAACGCTCCGACCGTCGCGGGTCCAAATCGAAAACTCCGAGAACTTCCGGCTTGAACTATCAAATCGCTTCGAAGGTCTTCAGGATTGCGCTACAGTGGACGAGTTAAACCAAGGGTTGGTAGAAGCTGTCCAAGCGGTGGGATCAAAGGTGTTCAGGTCCCGCCCCAAACGAAAACCTCAAAAAATCTCTGCTCAGACTCTAGACTTGATGGCAGAGCGACGATCCAGGCCGCTGCAGACCTCCGAAGATGCTGAATCATATCGGCAGCTCAACAGACGTATACAAAAGTCCTTGCGACACGATATCCGCTCCTTTAATACTGAATGTATTAAGGAGACGATCGAGCAGAACAAAGGCTCCAAAGTGTTCGCAAGAGCTATGTCAGTTGGGCAAAGTCGATTGATGAAGCTGAAGACGGAGGACGGTGGCGTGGTGTCGACAAAGGAAGGGGTTCTGGCAGAGATCGAGAGGTTTTATGGACAGCTGTATACCTGAGTCGCACAACCCAGTGGACAAATGGCTAAAGACCCAAGAGCCAAGCTGACCCGACACTATACGGAAGATATCCCGGACATCAGCCTATACGAGATTAGGATGGCCCTCAAACAGCTTAAGAACAACAAGGCGCCGGGTGAGGACGGAATCACAGCAGAGCTTCTGAAAGCGGGCGGAACGCCGGTACTGAAAGTCCTTCAGAGGCTCTTTAATTCCGTTCTGCTCGAGGGCGTTACGCCAGAAGCGTGGAACAGGGGCGTGGTAGTCTTGTTCTTCAAAAAGGGAGATAACACCCTATTGAAGAACTATAGGCCTATCACGCTTCTGAGTCATGTATATAAGTTGTTTTCGAGGGTCATCACGAATCGTCTCGCGAACAGGTTTGATGCCTTCCAGCCTCCCGAACAAGCCGGTTTCCGTAAAGGCTTTAGCACCATGGACCACATTCACACGCTGCGGCAGGTTATAGAGAAGACGAGGGAATATAACCGGCCGCTATGCTTGGGTTTTGTGGACTATGAAAAAGCCTTCGATTCGATCGAAACATGGGCCGTGCTTCAGTCTCTCCAGCGATGCCGTATTGACTATCGGTATATCGAAGTGTTGAAGTGTTTATACAGTAACGCCACTATGTCAGTCCGAGTACAGGAGCAGTGCACGAGGGCTATTCCACTGCAAAGAGGTGTGAGACAGGGAGACGTTATATCTCCGAAACTGTTTACCGCTGCACTGGAAGATGCCTTCAAGCTCCTGGAATGGAAAGGACTTGGCATCAACATCAATGGCGAGTATATCACTCACCTTCGATTCGCCGACGATGTAGTTGTTATGGCAGAATCCATGGAGGACTTAAGTACTATGCTCGGAGACCTTAATAGAGTTTCCCAACAGGTGGGCCTTAAAATGAACATGGACAAAACGAAAGTAATGTCGAATGTCAATGTTGTGCCCATACCTGTTTCTGTTGGGAGCTCCACCCTCGAAGTTGTAGACCAGTATACCTACCTGGGTCAATCGATCCAGGCAGGAAGTTCCAGCTTCGAGGAAGAGGTCTTTCGACGAATCCGACTCGGCTGGGCAGCGTTCGGGAAGTTACGCAGTGTCTTCTCGTCCAAAATACCTCAGTGCCTTAAGACGAAAGTTTATAATCAATGTGTGTTACCAGTGATGACTTATGGCTCCGAAACGTGGTCCCTTACTATGGGTCTCATAAGAAGGCTCAAGGTAGCTCAACGCGCTATGGAGAGGGCTATGATTGGTGTTTCTCTACGTGATCGAATCAGAAATGAGGAAATTCGTAGGAGAACAAAAGTCACGGACATAGCCCAGCGGATTAGCTCGTTGAAGTGGCAGTGGGCGGGACACATAGCGCGACGAACCGATGGCCGATGGGGCAAAAAGGTTCTCGAATGGCGACCACGTACTGGCAAGCGAAGCGTAGGACACCCACCCACAAGGTGGTCAGACGACCTGACCAAGGTCGCTGGAAAGCGCTGGATGCAGGCCGCTCTAGATCGGTCATTTTGGAAAACCTTGGGAGAGGCCTATGTCCAGCAGTGGACGTTATGCGGCTGAAATGATGATGATGATGATGATGATGAATAGAATAAAACGTCACAAAATAATGTCACTTCTCATTCATCATATCCATTTTGAACGTGATTTTAGATTTATTAATGCAGATAAACTGATATAAAGGTGAAATGGTAGCATAAGTGGCGCCCTCATTTGAAATAAATTGTTTAAAACTAAATATGGTGATATTTAAAAATTTGATTTGGATCAATGTCTAAAAAGACCTTCAAGCTATTTTATGAATAACCTTTGAAATTATAACTAATAGTCCGTCTAGTTCTAAAACGGTTTATCGCCAAAAGTGGCCACTTTTAGCGAAAAACAGAAATAAATAAATATATTTTCATAATAAATAAATTTTCATAGAAATCCCATAGAAAATATTTGTTTTGACGTTTAGAAATAAAGTAACTGTTTTGACGTGTTGGCAACTAGCAGATTGTACTGAGTATAAAGACTTGACACATGTCTCTTACGTTTTTATGAAGGTGACCTTTATCACATTGTTTATTGTACGTAGATATTACCCTTTTTACAATAAAGAAAATTTCTATGATCTAGAGATAATAGACATTTTCTCTCTATACAATAACACTGACAACTTGGTCGCACACAATGACTAGGTATTTTTTGGCAGAGATAATGGAGTGGTTTGTGTTTGCCTTCTCTATTTCACTCACTAGTAAACTGAATAGTAACTAGTGTGCAGGTTTCCTCACGACGTTTTACCATCACCGGAACCAAGTGGTCAAAAATACATATGCAAAAATCACTTTTACGGATATATATTGTTTTATTCGTGGTACACTTGATAAAAGCCTAACTCATTATAGACTAATCCATCATGCACGAAAGGTGGCCGCCAAGTTAAAATTGCAGCAACACCAGCGAGCGTGCGGTTAGTAGTCCGGGGCGCGTATATGGCTTCGTCCACTCATAGAGAGAAGAGCTCGTTGCGCTTTTTTTGGCACATATACATAAGAAAACCCACACCCACTACGTCACCCGAGGCGACGAAATTGGTATGTGTTTTTGAGTAAGTTGAAATATTAGGTACTTCTAAAAATGCCTGCTGAGCTCGTTTCTTCTTTAAAAATGAGTTAATGAAATATATACGCCTTTCTAAAGGAATAGTGGTTAAGAAAACAGTCTCTTGCACGACACATTTATCTTACGTTCATTGATGTTCAACTCTATTTCATTGCAAGTGTGGTGACATTGGCGTGGCAAAATGTAACTTATCTGAGACAGATGGCTATATCAATCCATCATTTTGCGTAACCACAATTGTTTTTGTTTTAATTGATTTTGTTCTAATGCGTTGCGGTTCCCCAGGCGCAACACTATGCCGATAAGATCTTCTCTTTGTAGCACAGTCGAGCATATCACCTCGCTCGACGCCCTACAAAGTAGGACAAATTCGGGGAAACCCGGGCTGATGGCAGGCCTATGCCCGATTCCCCAGTACCTACATCACCTCGGGGAACCTAGAAGGTACAAGATTTCTGCTGTTCTAACTTTAAAAAAATCTAACCGAGCTTGTCTCTCTATGAACGGTCGAGGTAAATACGGGAAGCCATATACGCATCCAGCGCCCGGGGTGAATTTTAAGGCACACTCTATGCCACAAAAAGCCGGTGAAATAAAACTAGTTCAATAGGATTTTCAAGCAAATTCTGTGTATGTTTCTGATTACCTACCTTATTCCTAAGGAACATCTGGTAAAAACAAGGAATTTTGAACTGCCTAATCGAAATTCCGAATCTGTTTAATCAATTTTAGAATGTACTGAACTGAACTAAGCTGTTATTTAAATAAAATTATACACATATTTCGTACATATTTTGGTGCATATTTTTGTGCATATAAATGCAACGACAGATATTTATCGGGGAAATAAATTTAATAAAATAGAATTTTGTCATTCCTTTATTTAACTTTCAATGTACTCTCATAGTTAGGTGGAGCATGAAATCTATAATATTTTTTTAACTTAAAATTCTATAAATATTATTGTGAAATATACGTTCCGCTCGCGTCAACTCGGAGTATTGTATTTAGACGGGTACTGCATCTATCACCAGAGAAGACGTGATGCAGGCAGGCACGGCGCGGCGGTCCCGTTTTTACCGCGACTGCGCCTGAAGGAGGGTTATTCATGTCACATCGCGAGGTTTTCAGAGGTCTATTAAATCAATGTCGCCGTAGAATTCTACAGGTTTTCCTAACTACAGATTTTCCTTATTAAAATGAATCTTTTTCTTAATTTTAAGTACTCCTTATTTGGGACTACACTATCTAAACAGCGTGTTTCCGAATGCTTCTTCGCCTCAACACTTGTACAGCGTTGGGCTAAAGAAGCTTTCGGACAGACAAATTGTGCGGAGTGTTTCCGAATGCTTCTTTGAGTTAACACTTGTATAGCGTGGGGCTAAAGTGGCTTTCGGGCAAACAAATTGTACAAACAGGCTGCTTATCCTTCTATAGTACAAGATACGCACTACGTTGTGGCAAAGAAAGGAATGCGTTCTGTTGGCAAGCTAACTGGTTTGATATCAGGGTAGACAATGTCTCAGTATCTGTATGAAATGCACGGCTCTTATATACTTATAATGCAATTAGATTGAATTTGATTGGATGAGATTAAGGTTATTTTTTTTTATTAAATTACAAAACTTAAACATTTCTCTTTGGCTAAATCAAATCAAGCAAAAATTAAACAAAAAGTCATACGAAAAATCAAACAAAAATTGGTTTTCAGTAAAGTCGGTTTACGGACGGTAGTTTGACGTGACAAAGTCAAACATTCTCTCTCTCGTTCGTGCCGCACTCTCGCTTGCGGAACGCGACAATGACGTCATCTTTTTCGTGCATGCAGCCCGTAGTATCGAGTTATTAGACGTTGTCACGTCAAAAATTTAAACTTTTTAATTGAATTTTTGTTTGATATTTCGTCATATAAAAAAATAAGACAAAAATCAACCTTCTCTTCTACTTTGCACTGTACAATAATCTATACAAGTGTTGAGTCGAAGAAGCATTCGGAAACACGCATCTAAACAACAGATGTTACTACTAGTAATAAATTTGCTTTGAAATAAATATCTCCGGCTAGGATCTTTATTAAGATCTTTTGATATTTAACCAATTATTTGTTTTTAAAAGAAAAATAGGATCCATTCTGTAATACTTTCTCACATTACAAAATATTTAGATGTAAATAATCTTTGTAGAAACTCGCTGGCTTCTCTACTTTTGATTTGACTTTGCGAAGGAACGATTAAATCATTTAACTTCTAAAAACTCCAAGTTAACCTTTGTTTAGTTTATTTACAAACAAACAACTCCGAACAAAAACAACCCAATTAAACGAGAAAAACAAAAGATTTTTTTTTAATGAAGGATTATAAGAAAATGATGCCGATTATTTTTCTGTTCTGTAGCTACCTATACAGAACAGAAAAATAATTGGTACGTATTACGAAACAACTTAAAGGTATTATGGACTTAAGGCTGTACCTGAATTTTCCGGGGTCCAGTGCTGCCCCCATTTAAAATAAATCATTTTAAAGAAAACGGAGTCGTCATTTAAAATTTTGATACTACCAAGTCCTAGATAACCCTTCAAAGTATTTTATGAACTACTGTTTACAGTTAAAGTAATAACGTTAAGCTTTACTACGCACATTTGCGAAAAACGGCCACTTTCGGCAAATGTGCGTAGTAAAGCTTAACGTTATCATTATAAACTGCAAACAGTAGTTCATAAAATACTTTGAAGGGTTATCTAGGACTTGGTAGTAGCAAAATTTTAAATCATCTCTCCGTTTTCTTTCAAATGATTTATTTTAAATAGGGGCAGCACTGGACCCCGTAAAATTCAGGTACGGCCTAAACTTGTTTTATCTTCCCGGTGCAAAAATAATTCACACCACTCAAAATTTTGTATCAAACTCCATATTATAAGAATGACATAACCATCTTCCCCCAAGGAATAGACCTAAAACACAGAAGACCTATTCCATACAGAACGGAATCTCCTAAGGTCCAGCGCAATATGCGTCCCCGTTTCCCGTCCCCGCACCTCCCTCGTTCTCGTCTAGTTGCACGCGAGAGTGGGCGAACACACACCCACTGACGTGTGCACGGCGGCACAAGAACGGGGGAGAGGTGCGGGGACGGGGAAGGAACGGGGACGCATATTGCGCGTACCTTAGGAGATTCTATTCTGTATGTAATACTCTTACTGTCTTCTGTGCCTAAAGCAAAGTATGCCTTTGGTCCTTTCAGTCAAATAATTTTTTATCAAGCTGATATTTTATTTTCTCTATTCAGCTTGAACAAAAATGTTTTCGTATGACCGGCTGTTCTCCTCTGGGTACTAGTTGCATTTCTCAACCAATTTGTCAAACGTATATTCAGTTATAAGCCATGGAACGACTCGCGATGTCTACAGCTCACAGAACCACTAGTTTAAAAGTTGCTTAGTCTGAGCGTCCCGAGCTCTAGCTGAGAGTCCCGAACGCAATTCAGCGTTTGTTTAAAACCTATCCTAGGATTGTTTCTAGCCTACCCTTTGGGTTGCGGAGATTAGACGGCAGTCGCTCTGTATAAAAACCAGTGACTTCGTCAAATCACCTAGGTAAGGTAGCGAACCCCGGCCTCTGAAATGTAATCCACCGGGAATACTATCGGATCATGGTGATGATGAGTGTGCCTGGTAAAAAGGCGACAAAGTCTAGAGCATACAGTTCAGTCCATTACTACAATACTCAAAACAAAATGGAAAAAATACAGAATTTGGAAACCGCAACAAAATAAAATGTCCTCTTATTTACATAGTAATCTTTGCCTAGTTATTTTAAAAATACTAAAGTCAACAAGTTGAAAAAAGCGTGGCATTTCCAACGTGATCTTTTCCTGGTAAATGGTGCACTCAAGGGAATTATCCGAGGACGAAGATTTCTCTAACATTCCTTGTGGAATCTTTTCACCCCGAGACGTCTACTTGACCGAGGCAGGTTTCACTTTCATCGCAGATAAAGGGCACGTACTTGCATTTTAATTTTTTCGGAAAAATAGCTGTGCATTTCATTTTACTCTCATGGGACAATCTACGTCGAAGCTTGTATGTATAGCGGTTTGTGTTTATTTTATTGTTTTACTACCCTGTAGGTATGGTTATCACATTTTTCTTTATAAAACTATTTCTTTGAGGAGTTATTATAATACACACACATTCATACTTAAACTGTATTTGGTTAGGTATTAAAATAAATGTAAACACACTTAACCTTTTGGGCACTTTCCAGAGCAATGATGATCTGCGCGACGTTTTTTATTTGTAAGTTAAAGGGTTCCGTACCCGAAGGGTGCAAACGGGATTCTATTACTGAGACTCTGCTGTCGGTCTGTCCGTCTGTCACAGGGCTCTCTTGAACCGTAATAGCTAGACACCTGAAATTTTCACCGATTATGTATTACTGTGGACGCTATAACAACAAATACTAAAAATTAAAAAAAAATAAAATTAAAGGGCGTCGTCATACAAAAACGTGATTTTTTTCAGCGTTTTTAACTCGATCTGTCACAGGGTTCTACCTCTTGAACCTTAATAGCTAGACACCTTAAATTTTCACCGATTATGTATTTCCATGACCACTATAACAACAAATACTAAAAATAAGATAAAGTGAATAATAATTAAAGGGGGTCGTCATACAAGAAACGTGTTTCTTCAGCGTTTTAAAACATTGTACGGTGGTACGGAACCCTTCAGTACGAGTCCGACTCCCACTTGCCCATTTATTAATTTTAATTTTATTTTTCTTCTTATAGTTTTTTAATTTATGTTTTTAGTTTTAATTAGAATAATTTACTTTAAAATAATTAGTTTTTGTTAAGTTTTTTTTAGATTATATGTCTTTATTCTAATACTTAAAATTAAAGAAATAAAACCATAACTTGACCTTTGCAAATTACAAATTAATTATTTCATTAATTATAAATTACATAATTAATTTATAATGTATAAAGATATTATTTAGTAAACCGTATATTTCAACAAAAAGACATGTCAAGACTGTTTACATTTACTTAAATACCTAACCAAATGGAGTATATACTATACACCCGTCATCGCGTAAAGCAATCTTAAGCGTGATTTACACTTAGATTACTGGCCACCAGTGGTATATATCGAGCTCCTTGGGGTTTCGGAAGGCACGTTTGATCACGATGATGGTAGTAGTCATCATCGTCATCTCAGTGTTGGCCACTAGCACCCCTTAAAAACAAACTATTTTTATGAAAATTTATTTTAACTTACATGCTCTCTCTACTAAACGAAGATTACCGGCATAGTTTGTTAGATTGGACACAGTTATGATGTAAGACACTAAAATTCAAATGCCTACAGTATAATTTAACTGGAAATTTTAACCTTAAAGCCGGACATGCCATTATAAATATTTAATTTAGTGTATAGGATCCTGTGGAATAATCCCTGAATAACATGCTTAGGCGATTCCCCGACTGGCAACGCTCCCCGCCGCAGCAGTGCGCAGAATCTGCCGCGCTTATACGGAATCTACCGCGTTTTTTGTGGGTTGGACTAGGCGTGTTTTCTATACAATTTGAGATACTTGTATACAATGTAAAAATCTGCCGCCTCGCACTCCGCGGCGGTCACTGATGCGTATTTTTTTATCACATACAGATCGAGAAAGAACTTTTCTCAATACCAAGAATTTTGGACTTAACATGCACTATGGAATATTAAATGCTAAGTACTTACTAGTACATTAAACATACAACAGCAAATTGTGCAAATGACAAAATAATTAATGCAATGGCGCAATGGAACACAAACTAAATTGACCTTTTTAACTAATTAAAACCGCACTAGCGTTTGCTGACCAGAATTAATACCATTTTCTGTGGCAATTTTTCTTATTCATCAGGTCTTTTTTAGTATCCACTACAGGAACACGATCTTTTCTATACTACCAGAGCCGTATGTTAGCCAGAGCAGTCAGAGTATTTGGCCTACACTCTCCACGCTGTCCAGACGGGTTGGAGAAACTTTTTGCCGTTTGATTGAGTAATGTAATGTACCTCTAGTATTGCATCTTTATTCTTAAATGCTTTAAACCTTTACAAAATAAAGACACCTTTATCCAGCCGTGGGATGGTACTTATAAGTAAGCAATTTAACAAAAAAATGTGCGTTTTGGGATCCTTGTCAGGAACGAAATTCTCCGAGCTTTTTTTTCATTTTACCGTTACGAAACGTTGGGTTTTGTCCGGCGTAGTTCGGATATTATCATCAAGCGCTTAACTAGCAGCGAATATCCAATCTACGCGAATAGAACCTCGTTACATTCTTTTCGTTATGTTAAATTTTCTTTCTGTCAACGCCTACCGCATGCGTTCCAAAAACATGGTAATTATAAGTATAGTTGTACGCACGAGCTGTTTTACATTAAGTAGAAAAATATCTAAGCCATTATTTGATAAATCAGCAACAAAATATTAAGTCAATATTTTTCTTCCGTGTTTCTCGTCAAACATCCGATATTGTATGCACTTTTACCTTTCACTGTAGCTGCGCTTCCCGCCGATACGCGGCGCGCAGTATAAAAGGTCTTTTTGCGATGTTTATTCACTGCTACGAGTATTTCAATGCGTTGAATGGAGTAAGCTCAAGCTCAACGTTTGTAAACGCACCCATCCACACCATGGGCGTAGCCAACCATGGGCTCAGGGTGGGGCAGCAGTCTAAAATAATATGTAACTAGCAAACTATTCCCGGGGTTGCATAGGTATGCATAGGTATTTAGGTAGGTTGTTTATTTATTTAGGTATTAACTAACTTCATAATATTACTTTAAGAGAAGCCGGCGTGGGTTCTGGCAGAACCTGCTTAGCACTTCGGCTTCCAATTTATTTTTCACTTTGGCGATCCTCATCCTGTGAACACTCAGCATTCAGAGACCGCTCAGACGATTTTCTCTTATGGTGGAGCAAAGCCACGTCTTGGTATTGTAGTTAGTACATAGATAATTTAATTTTTTAGGTTTGGTTAGGAAGTCACCTTACAGTTGTCAGAGCCAGGGTGGGGCAAGCGGGCCACCCTGCCCCACCGTGGCTACGCTCGTGATCCACACAATCTAGTCACATCGCACATCTTTAAAGAGAAGTTTCGTTCTTCATCATGCAATACTGCAAGAAGTAGGTACAACGCTGGTCTTGACCTCAGTGGCGTAGCTAGCATGGGTGGCACCTGGTGCGGTGATACAATATCCAACAGTACAAATTGTAGACTTCTTTAGAAGCGGCAAAATCTAAATATGCCGCCCCATGTCCAGTTATTTCTAGAGATATAGATGGGGGGTGCAAATAGGAGACTCCCTCGCCCCTCTACGAGTATCTACGCCACTGCTTGACCTCCTGAAACATTTCCAAAATTATCGTTTTTTAACCAAAATTGACTTTGTCCCGATTATTCTACATACCTACTGTGAATTTAGTGACCTACTGTTTTATTTTAGCTCTTACGAGGCTATAAATAGATAAAACTCGAGGGATGTGATTAATTGACAGAAACCTACCAAAACACCATTAAATATGAATTCCTCTTTTCCCTCCCGAGGATCCATGATCGATTAATTTGATATAGGTGAGGTCCCACATTTATTATGCTACATAATATATATTTATCATTTAATAGGTTTCGGACCCGTTGGTCAGATGACATTGTAAGGTTGACGGGAAAGCAATGCATGAGACTGGCACAGGACCGTGGAAAATTGCGCGAAAAAAGGGAACCTATGCCCAACAGTGGGTTGATGTGGGCTGAGAAAAGAAGAAGAATGTTTCGGAATTGGAAACAACAAAGGCCTTTGCCCTTTGTCCAACTATGGGACCTGAATGGCTAGGCAAAAAAAAAGTTTCGGAATTACCGTAATCTCATTTTAATCTAATTTCGAAACAAAGGTATTTTGCAAAAATTATCAATTTTTCTTTTACTTGACTTTTTTTAGGGTTCCGTAACCAAATGGCAAAAAACGGAGCCCTTATGGATTCGTCATGTCTGTCTGTCCGTCCGTATGTCAGAGCCACTGTTTTTCGAAACTATTAGAACTATACTGTTCCCCATACTTCTGAAACTCAAATTTTTCTTTTTCATAAAACCCATTCCTGTCGGGTATTTAGGTTTTCAAAAATGATATTGAATTTTCTAATATCATTTTTTTCTAAACTGAATAGTTTGCGCGAGAGGCACTTCCAAAGTGGTAAAATGTGTGTGTCCCCCTGTAACTTCTAAAATACGAGAATGATAAAACTAAAAAAAAATATATGATGTACATTACCATGCAAACTTCCACCGAAAATTTGTTTGAACGAGATCTAATAGGTAAGTAGTTTTTTTAATACGTCATAAATCGTAAACCGCAAGTTACCTTTAGAACTTTTATATTATGTTACTTGCTGCTACGGAACCCCTCATGGGCGAGTCCGACTCGCACTTGGCCGCTTTTATTTTTATTTTTTGGGGCATTCCCCGGAAATTGTCCTGTTGACTTGATTGCTTGAGGATATAGGACTTTTATTTATCTGAAAACCGCAACAAGGACCAATCTAACTGCCATTAATTCTGGCAAGTACATTGTTTACAGTAAATAAAATACTCTCTTTCAAGCGATCATGTCAACAGGGCAAATTTCGTGGAATCCTCCACAACTAACCACAACTGTTTTTTTACAAAATAAAAGATATCAATGCTATACTAAATTGTTGTTTTTACAAAACAACAATGTAGAGTAAACAATAATACATCATAGTTATCATAAGACAAAATATTGTAAGATAAACATTTTGATTTGTTACAAGGACAATTAACATTTACTCGTAACTAGAACTGATGTTTACAATACGGGTAGTCATCACATATAGAGCAATAAATACTGTTACGGGAACCGGATTCTAGTTGCACATACGAGAATATTTTTTCCGTAAAGTTGCCACGTTATGTAGTATAGTAATAGGGTTGTTTCAATATTATACTGGGCGAATTTCTTGTTATAATTTATGTCTGTCCTGATCGAAAATTCGTAAGACGGATGGAGAGTAGACAGCCGGCGCGGCGTAGGAGAGGAAGTATCCCCCTCTCTATCTACGGCGCGGCGAAAATGTATGCCTGCGCCTGCTGTTTCGTTTAGCTGAGAGATAAACTTTTTAATGTAATATAAATTGTCATGTTTGTGTACGATAGCGCAATAAATAAATATTGTATTCTACCACATAAATTATAGTACTTTTATACTGATAATTAAAGCAATCCGTGCAAAATTATTCCCTAACCATTCCAAAATATCAAAAATGCACAACGTTAATATTCAAGTGTTCACTTCTGCCGGCACTCCCGGAGTGCAACCCGTCGTTTTTTTTCTGTTAGCTATAAGTACTTATAGGTTCCATTGTTGGGCAAAATTTTCCCCTCTCTGCTGCTACCCATCTTTCGCGGTTCCTAGACGTGATCTGCCATCCTTTTCTAAACTGAGTAAGGTCATCTGTCTCTCTTTTCTGCCACAGACATGACCCACCCAATCCTATTTATTAATATTTATTAATTTTGCCGCTTTTACTCCCACATCAATTATCTTAGTAAGGAAGCGCAGTGTTGTGTGTGAGTTCCTTACGCGATTTATTTCCCTGACACCTAGGTAACATGCTGGGCTCTGTTGCTCGCTGGCACACCTTCTTCTAGACATCTGATTCATTCATTTGAGTGAATAATCGTTGTCCTAAAGTTTTATCATAAGACGGTATAAGTATGAATGTACGATGTAATACGAACCTAACGATTGCAGTAAAGCAGTATTTGGTCTGCGAACATTACCCCGTTTACGTCCCGTCTCCTCTGACGGTCACCTTATGAGGTCGTCGACATCGCAGGTCGACTCGCAGTCAACGAACGGCGGGAGTAGGACATAACTACGTCCCTTCGTAACCTTTGTTCTAATTTGTCTATTTCTACAATTAACTTTCGATATAGCCGCCTATGGGTTGCTGAACTCGCTCATGCAAATTAATATCGGAAATCTGACATGTTGGTTAGTCTAATTATATCGACAATGGCCCGAGCATTTATATATCAGTCTCGGATTCGTTGTCTGCAAATATGGAAATAGCGTTTTTGATACTTACGTTAATTTCCAGGTTGAAATAAGAATAAACACAGGACCGGACGGAATGAAAAAAGTAGAGAGTCATTATATTTCAAGCCATCATGTATTCCTGCTGGGAAAATTTTGCCCAGCAGGAATACATGATGGCTAGAAATTAAAATGTTTCTTAATTGTTTAAATTATCATCTGTGGTCATATACATACCTTCTACATTAACCGCTAAACTCGGAATAATCCTCCTTTTGGAAAAGGCCGACGAACATCTTCTACAACCTGGTCCGCCTTTTCTGACTAAAATACGTGAGGTAACCGGTTTTAAATTAATTAATTATGTATAGAATTGTAGATAAAGTATAGGTTGGTTTTTTAAATAAGTAGGTACATAATAACTCACAAAATACTAACCTAAACACACCCTTACGTAAACATAAGAGTTCAAACCACACGGTCAATTCAATATCGATCTCGTGCCATGTACCTAATTCTAGGCGAAGTGATCCTTCTAAAGGTCAACTCAGTCCATAACATTGAACAGCATATCGTGGAAAGAAAATTTCAAAGTAAGTACTAAATATTTTTAATTTTATCGTAGAATTCGTAGAAACTCGATCAGCTGATGAGAGCTCTATGGCTGAGCTCTATGGTTAATGATTATTGTTCTTTGGAGAAATCCATATTTTTCGAATTTAGAATTTTCTTTCTTTACAAGTCCTTGCATATTATTAATTTGGAACTAACGTCACTGGTAATTAGGTATCTAGGCATTGAAAAGTTTAAAAAAATCCCTAGGCATTATTAAAACACATTTGAAAACTGAACACTAAATGTAGAATCAAAAATTATTTTGGCAGTCAGCAAAAAAAAATTGGTTTTCATCTCATCTATTTGAAAAACGATGATTTTATCCCAAATATTTGGGGCTAAAGTCACTGGTAATTCTCTATAAACTGAAAAGTAAAAAGTAAATTCCCTAGGCGTTAAAACACATTTGAAAACCGAACACGAATGAAGAATCAAAAATAATATCCGCAGTCAGCTAAAAAAAATAACAATTTAGTTTTAAAATTATAAAATATAGGCAAGGGCGTCGTAATTTTTTAAAATTGGAATACAACACGTTTTACGAAGATGACTGTAGGTCAAAATGTTTTGGTTCTCTTGCTTCAAAATAATAATTTATTAAAAACCAATAAAAACGCGCAATTGTTGTCTTTGATTTAAATAATAATTTTATTATGGAACTATTAGGTTATTTTTACAACTATTTTAAATGTGACTAATTTCTTGATGAGGCCGATAGTAAATATGAAGTTAACGTATAATATACATATTTAAATATTATGAAGAATTAACACACAAGGAAAAAGTAATGAAACGATTCTAATGACTAGAAAATGTATAAGATGTAGTGGTCCTATAAAAATATTTTCAGTACTTCTTCAGTGAAAACGCCACCAAATAAAGGTTAGTAACTGTCTGTTAAACTCTAATTAGCTATATGTAGGTATTCTACTTTCATTTTAGGTATATATTTGCAAATTTTCCTCATAGATGGAGATGAAAAGAAGAATGTGCTACACGGTGTACCGTAATAGTTTTATCTCGGGTGATATACTTGAATCCCTCGCTTCACTCAGGATTCCACCGTAGAATCCCTCGCTACGCTCGTAATTCTATTGTGGCATCCTTCGTTTCGCTCTGGATTCAAAGTAGCGCCCTCGCGTTAAAACTATTACCTTTACGCCTTGTAGCACAATCTACTATTAAACAATTAAATAAAGCAAATAGCGTCATATTTTTTTAAAATTGGAATATAACACTTTTTACATAGACGAGACTGTAGGTCAATAATTTTTATATCATTTTGAAGCAAAAGAACCAATAAATCCGCGCAATTTTTGTCTCTGATTTAAATAGTAATTTAAAAATGGGACTATTAGGTTATCTATACTAATATTATAAAGCGGAAGAGTTTGTTTGTTTGTTTGTTTAAACGCGCTAATCTCAGGAACTAATGGTCCGATTTGAAAAATTCTTTTTTTGTTGGGTAGTCCATTTATAGAGGAAGGCTTTAGGCTATATAACATTCAGACAACCACGCGAACGAAGTCGCGGGCACAGCTAGTTTTTACATAAAGGTACTACATATTTTAAATGTAAATGAATTCTTGATGAGGCCGATAGGAAATAGGTATGCAGTTTACGTATATATACATATTGAAAGATGTAAATAATTACGCACAAGGAAAAAGTAATGAAACGATTCTAATGACATGTAAATGTATAATATGTGGTGGTCCTAAAAAATATTTTCATACTACTTCTTTAGTGAAAACGGTACCAAATAAAGGTTAGTAACTGTCTGTTTAACTCTGATTAGGTATATGTAGGTATTCTACTTTCGTTATAGGTATATATTTGCAAATTTTTTCCATAGATGAATCACTCTTTGGTCACTCTAGAACAAAACATTTAGCCTTAAAAAATATTCTATTATATTATAATTTCTTAATTATTGAAGAAATATACCTAAATTATAAAGAAAAGAAGAATGGATTAAAAGATTGTTTAAAACCGATACAATTTTATTACAATAAAACCGGCCAAGTGCGAGTTAAACTCGCGTGGAGAGGGTTCCGTACAATTGATTGAATTCTTATAGGTTTCCCTGCAATCTACAAGCAATAAACTATAGTTCATTTTTTTTTTCAAAATTTTAGGCTCAGTAGTTTCAGAGATCAGGGGGGGGGAATGGTCAATTTTCGTCTTCTTTCATGAATAAAATCAAAACTATTTATTTTATAACTATAACAAAAATATATTTCAGATCCTCATAATAAGCCCTTTCATTTGATATATGACACAGTAAGGTGTTCAAAACTTTTTTTTTTAATTTCCTAATTTATCCCCCGAAAATGACCCTTATTTTAAAAAGAAATTTAATTACTTTACACATATGTGTTTGGGTCATAAGATTACACCATCCTACCAAATTTCACCTGATTCGGTCCAGTAGATTCGGAGCAAATTGGCTGTGACAGACGGACGGACAGACAGACGCACGAGTGATCCTATTCATCATCATAATCCTCCATATCCATATCAATAGATCATATTCCGTTTTTTCATTTTTTGTACGGGACCCTAAAAATAAAAGCAAGATCAAATGGCATTGTGACTAGTTCTCGATAACGTTTTGCAGCTACTGAATACTGAATGAAAACAATGCACCAGATTTTATTCCCAATAAATACATTAACGATGTGCATTTAATCAACGCTTAATTTTAATTGCAAGTTAATTTCGCTTTAACGAGGTGTCGGGTGTTTGATATTGTTTTTTTCGATTTGATATTGAAATTTTCGTGTATGTGGTCACTACTGATTTCAGATTTACCAAACTGCCTAAAAGCATCTGAATGAAAGGCTTGAAGAATGATGTGATGACAGCCGGGAGGACTGACTTACTTGCCTTTCGAAGTATATACTTGTAAAATATTATGCAACTTGAGACTAAGACCACCATTCATTACAAAAAATACTTAAATAAATAAATATATACGGACAAATGACACAGATTGAGCTAGCCCCAAAGTAAGTTCGAGACTTGTGTTACGGGATACTAACTCAACGATACTATATCATAGATAAACATCCAAGACCCACGTCAATCTGAAAAAGATCATTTTCCATCTTGACCTGATCGAACCCGGGACCTCCAGACCAAAGTCCTCCGGACTTGCCAGATAAATTATAAACCCCTGACTTTCAAGCGTTCTATTCTCTATTCAGTTAGGAGCTCGGTGGCCCGGTGGGTGACCACAAGTGGTACAAAAATTTCTCGAGCTCCTCCGTGCTTCGGAAGGCACGTAAAGCCGTTGGTCCCGGCTGTCATTGTATGGCAGTCGTCAAGCTATGTCAGATGCCTTTCAGCAGCTTTAAAAATCTGACACCAGTGTTGGCCACTTAAACACACGAAAAACAAACAAACAGTTAGGAGCTACGTTGTCACAGACAGGCATACGTCACACGGCTTATAACACCCCTCATTTTCGTCGGGGCTTAAAAATATATCGAAATCTTACCTTAAATTTTTACCTTTTTTTAATTTTTAGTATTTGTTGTTATAGCAGCCACAGTATCGATGAAAATTTCAAGTGTTTCGCTATTACGGTTCAAGAGATAGAGCCCTGTGACAGACGGACAGACAGACGGACAGACAGCGGAGTCTCAGTAATAGGGACCCGTTTGCACCCTTTGGGTACGGAACCCTAAAAAGTATGCTTTCCCCCTTTCTCTCTGTCCACCACGGAGATCGAATCTGTAAATAAATATTTTGAAAGGGATATTATTCTTTTATTTTATTCCCTTTCGCAATCAGATTGCAATTAACGTGGAAATGAAGTAATAAGTAAATAAGTAATAAATAATTATAAGTAAAGCTAATGCAGAAACTTTTATTTATTGACTTCTGGCAATTTTGCTCACAGTTTCAAAGTGGTTGTTTTCCGAAGTAAATTTGTTTTTTTTCAGTAGTACCTCGTTTCACTTGCTTACGTTTCCTTCAGTCGATTAAAGGATTTGAAAATTATTATGATAACCGAGACCAACGACTTACGTCAAAGAGCTTGGAATGTACCTTGCTTCTCATAATTTACGTGCTTTCCGAAACACGAAGAAGTTTGGAGTATTTTGTGACTCCACAATGAGATTGAATGCGTGGCTGATTTGGGATTGGGCCTACCGATTTTTGATCTCTAGATTTGTGACATGTTGAATTGTGTTGTGAGTGGCCCAAGCGACGCTTACGACTTTATGTTCAAGCTTCTTCGATAATCGTGTTCATGACATGCTTGATTATTAGGTACCTATATGTCAAATCAGGGCGTTAGGTGCCCAAAATAAATGTCCCAGGCCACATTATAAATACGCCACTAATTTTTTGAGAAAGCAGTTTTCGATTTTAACATTAATGTTATGCTGAGAACGGTTCTTCAGCAATCTACTTGGTGTTCGGGCATTGACTGCACATTCATTAAAGATAAAACGACGCGATAATTTGACAAACCTTAAGAGAGCAGTTAGCGGAAAACTTTATTGTGGTTGAGGACAATTTTAAAGATGACTATTTTCAAATACCAAATACTAACAGAGTGTATTCTGAATAATCACTAAAACTCTACCTAAAGAGTTATTTACTATAACACAATTTTTCCATAAAATTATTACTAATTTGAAAATTGTAAATCATTCGTTTAAGTTCTACTTACACAAAATTAAGAGTGCTATAAGCTGACGGCCAACACCCAGTAATGGAGAGGTACTAAAAGAAGAAGAGTGCTAGGCTACGGCACAGAATACAGTAAGAGTAAACAGAAGGGACTCTTCTAAGGTACGCGCAATATACGTCCCCGTTCCCCGCACCCGCACCTCTCCCCCGGTTCTTGACGGCCAACGTGAGAATCGAGGCGAAAACGGGGGAGAGGTGCGGGGACGGGGAACGGGGACGCCTGGGTGACGCATATTGCGCGTACCTTAGGAGTGTCCGGCCTGTGGCTACGGCTAGCTTGCTAGCTTACTTTCGCTGACTGAAAAATATCTAAGAGCTCAGCAGCTCAGCAAATCCCAGTCTTTTTCGCATTGGTCGATCTCCACTAGAATGTTGTCGCCTTTCCTTAAAACAAATATCAATAAGAGATTAAATCCTATAATGAATATTATTTTTACTAGTAAGTACTTTTCAGTTGCTAGCTTACTGTCTTGGAAAACCAGCCTAGTCTATCAATAAATATTATTTGTCAAACATAGGTACAATTAATTAATATATATTAATATATATAGTAATACTAATTAATATATAGTAATTACTCTATAATACGGACTTAAAAATATGTTTGGCTCATCAGGTAGATTATTAAAAAATATTGTATAAGTATTTTTTCTTTGCTCTAATAAGCAAATAATAACAAAGATACAGCGAATTTAAATATTATATGACGTCACGATCTAGTACGATTTTTACTTAACGGTGACGTTAATCGCCCCCACTCCGAAACTTCGATGCGCTATACAGGGTAACTTTTTATCCACCAGCCAAATTTAGTAGTTCTGTATCATGGACTGAACTTGCTCCATAAATTTGGCTGGTGGATAAAAAGTCTATCTTTGTCATTTTTGACTACTTTGATAAACCAAAAAATATCCATTGTTTTTGGATAATCTAGCTGACGGACTAAGTAAAATAATATTTTCGGGCCCAGTCCACATCCCTATTAGCGACTCCTTATTTCAAAAATAGGGTCACACCAGGCTCCATTTAAGCAGTAGCACGCACGGGCTCAAGATGTGTATCTTTACTTAGACGCAGAGTTTCCAGTAAAATATATTTGAAAATGTACAACTGAAATATCTGATCTAAATTCATTTAGCAAACACTTGATCTGTGAGCAAACAGTTACGGAAAAAAGATAATCCCACCAAAAACATTCTGTAAAAAACTAGCCAAGTCTCGATGGAGCTGCTTGTTTATCTCTAAAAAGTAATGAAATCTAGACAAAGTCGTGCCAAGTCTAAGGTTCCTTACTGCGATTTCTTTATTATTATAGTTAATGTTGTGTGACTTGGCCGTTGAAGGTACACAAGGGTACAAAACCAGGTGCTTCATGACACTATTGCACCAATCTGTCGCCAGAACCGCTACCCATTGACGATGGAAAATTGCCACTTGGAAAACGTTGATTCAATAACCAGTCAATTGTAGGTTATGTAAACAAAATTGACTTGTACCCACTAACGTATAAAGAAAGTTTAACGGCATTAAAAACCTATTAGAATTCAATCAATTGTACGTAACCCTCTCCACGCGAGTTTAACTCGCACTTGGCCTGTTTATTTGCATCTTCTCCGACACCGAAAAAAAACACGGGCTCGTCGCCCGAGGTGTGTAGGCTATACCTACACACCTACCACCACTACCTACAACTACGTCTCTTACTTCTTCTGTCCTGGAAGTGATTTTTTCACGCATAAAAACGTCACGTTTTTCGCATTGGGTAATTCCTGCGATGGCATTCTTTATTATATTACAGACGATACAAAAACTTGATGAAAAAAATTTGTATTCAAGTCCTTTAAAATAAGTAAATATATTTGTTATATTAGGCTAACACGACGAAGCCTTTCATATCCAACCACAGAACAGCAAAAGCCATATTTATGAAGTCAATATTCTAACTCCCTGTTAGTAACTAACCTGCGCTCGGTTCATAATGTTTACCTTAACTTAACTCACTTTACACATTCTCGGTGCATTACTGTATTGCATTATCCGCGTACGAGCAGATACTTGCAGCTTGCAGCGCACAGCTTCTCATCGTTTAAATTAGAAATTAGTTATCGTTCTACGACGGAGAATAGGCTAAACTACCAACTCAGTAACTCAATACATTACGATATAAGTGCGTTATATGGTGGTTATAACACACGAAGCGGAATTTCACCCCGAGCGAATGCGAGGGCGTAAGGAGCTGAGTGTGTTTAACCAATATACGCACGTATATCGTACGACGTTTTTCAACATACTTGCGAGGGAAAATACCTAATATACTGATATTTTTGATTTTAAATAAACTTAACCATAAAACTTTGATGCACACTGTAGCTATCCCGCCGTTTTACTTTTTAAAATCAGCAGGGCGCGCGGCCTACTAGACGGCACCGTGGAGCATGTGAAAACGAAATTTGAAAAAAATAAAAAAATGAAGCGTATGTAAGATACAAAGATAAATATTGAAACAACGATGACGTTCGATGTCTGATATATTCTTTTTCTTTGTCTAACCTTTACCTTATGTTATCTAACTATCTCGCTCACACACAACTGTCAAACTTTCTTACTCTCTCATTCATACTGGATTTACCATTAATTCTTTCCCTTTCTTTCGCAATAGCAAATCGTGAGTTATAGAAATATAACTTCACTATGCGTTTCTAACACACGCGTGTTTTATAGGCTGCTTTATATATCTAAAACCGGTGAAATTAGATCGATTTTATGAGCAAGGGTGTAGAAAAATAAATAAATTTGCTAAATTGATATCAGGTCTTTTTAGTCTCCACTGCAGGAGCATGAGTACGACCCTCTCTGTACTACCAGAGCCATACTTAGCCAGAGCAGTCAGAGGGTTAATAATAAAATTAAATGAATATACTTACTTTAATATATTATAGTAGTGTTTTAACAATCACTATATACTTAAGATGTAGCTATATAGATCAGAAGATAAATATATCCATCATTTTTCAAAAATCTGACACCATATGGACATCAAAAAAAAAAGTTTTTAATAAAATTAATATATATATATGCGTATACGTCGTTAGTATAAAGCCACTAAGTATTTGCAAAGTAGAATCTTACCATTTTTGATTATCGTGACAATTACTACCCAATAACTGAAATACTAAACCGGAACCTGTGCCGGAACCCTCGCACAGGTTCCAAAGAAATCTGTGTAGAGCTTTAGATCTAAATTTATCTGATCAAAGTAAAAGGCAAGTATATCCACGGTGTTTTACTTAATTCAAACGAAATAAGTGGAAGTAATTCTTTCCAATTTATGTTATTTAACAGTTGTTTTATAACAAATGGGGAATAAATGTTCAGTATCTAGAGATTAAAGAGACTTAAGTAATTTTCAAATTAGATTAGGCCCAGCCAACTGGTTCTCGCGCGGAATATTGGAGTGAACGTTTTGTTCTCTTATCCCATAATTAAAAGATAAGTTAAAAGAGCATCTTAAGAAGATTAAAGTTAACATTGAATACCTAGATTATTCACCAAGAGCAAATGAAAGATGAAAGTCTCAGATTACAGGAATTTGTCAAATATGTGAGTGCCTATAACCATTTTACTTCTTTCTTACTTTTCGCCCGTAGATGGTTTTTAATTTACACTTAATTATATCATATATGAAGCTAAGTGACGTAGTGGTTAACAAGCCAGTCCGCCACTACCAAGGTTCTGGGTTCGATTTCCAGCCAGGGCAAGTTGGAAAATGGCCTTTTTCAAATTGTCCTGGGTTTTGGGTGTTTATCTATACAACGTGGCAAAACCTCTCAGATGGTACCTTAACCCATGAAACTGAACATTTGTCCAAAATAAAAAGTTCCATGTACCAGCAAAATACCAGTAATGACATCTGGACTAAAACTACTCGTATCTAAAACACACCATGAATATGTTTACAATGATAATATTATTGGCCGTGATGAATCATATTAGTGTAAAATTTTATACAAATATAACTTTTCACCATCACATTTATTTTTTTGTTGAAGAGAGTTTCAGACGTCATTGGTTTCGTTTTACGAAACTCGACTTTAATAATCCGTACCTATGTAATAAGTTTTTTATACTATGCATTGGTTCGCAGCAAACTTGAATCCAGTAGCTTTATATGGAGCACTCATGAAGCAACGTACACGCTGATGTTAGAAAAAGTTTAGAAGGCATTTCTAAACCTCTATAAACGATTCTACGTGATGTTATCCCTACCTGTACATATTATCCAACCTTGTTTCTTATAGGGTCTCCCGGGTTAAAGTCACTAAGAACCAGTAGAGATCTTGAGCTACCAACTGCTCAAGATCTCTACTGGTTCTCATAAATCCTATAGTCACAGCCTATAGTTATGTAGGTAGTTATGTTTGAAAAGTTATGTTCTATAGTTATGTTTGAAAATTTTACGTAATTTTATCGTCGTCACCAAGCTTCATAATCATATTTGACGACTGCATGCACCAAACGACCAGTTGTAGACCAGTATATCTACCTGGGTCAATTGATCCAGGCATGAAGTTCCAGCTTCGAGGAAGAGGTCTTTCGACGAATCCGACTCGGCTGGGCAGCGTTCGGGAAGTTACGCAGTGTCTTCTCGTCAAAAATACCTCAGTGCCTCAAGACGAAAGTGCTTAATCAATGTGTGTTACCAGTGATGACTTATGGCTCTGAAACGTGGTCCCTTACTATGGGTCTCATAAGAAGGCTCAAGGTCGCTCAGCGGGCTATGGAGAGGGCTATGCTAGGTGTTTCTTTACGTGATCGAATCAGAAATGAGGAGATTCGTAGAAGAACTAAGGTCACAGACAGCCCAGTGGATTTTCTCATTGAAGTGGCAGTGGGCGGGGCACATAGCGCGAAGAACCGATGGCCGATGGGGCCGAAAGGTTCTCGAATGGCGACCACGTACCGGCAGGCGCAGCGTAGGACACCCACCTGCTAGGTGGTCAGACGACCTGAGCAAGGTTGCAGGAAAACGCTGGATGCAGGCCGCTTCCGATCGGTCATTTTGGAAATCCTTGGGGGAGGCCTATGTACAGCAGTGGACTTCATGTGGCTGATATGATGATGATGATGATGCACCAAACGGATGTTTGGTGCAACGCTCGTGTCAGCCGCGAAAACTATTTGCCGCGCCCGCGCCCGTCACACGCACAGTATCACATGAGCAATCTCCTCTATGTCGCATGCTTACCGACCTTAACGCATTCCTGAATCAGCAACCTGAATGTGATGTGTTTGTTGTTGTAGCTAATAATATTGTAAGTAAGGAACCTGTAATGTATTGCGAGAATGACGAAAGTGAGTCGACTTGTATGTTATAAGTTTTTACTGTACATTCATAGTTATTGCACCTCTAGTACTAACATTAAAATTTATATTTAGCTATAAATTTTGCCTCCGTGGTCAGTGGTCAAGGCGTTTTCCTTGTAGTCCGGAGGTCGTGGGTTCAAATCCCACTGGGGAGCATACTTCGTGAAAACTTGTTCCCAGTCTGGTTAGGATAAAGCAGGCTTGAATCACCTGATTATCCGAAAATAAAGATGATTCCGTGCTGCGGAAGGCACTTAAAGCTGTAGATACCGAACGGCATCTAGCGTTTGTTTAAACCTTAAATCTTAGGATTGGTTCCTGTCTACGCAGGGCCGGATTAGCCATTGTGGGGGCCCCTGGGTAATGCATTATGCATAGCGTGGCTATATCAAAGGAAAAGTGTTTTACTAGTCTGATTCTTTCTTCTTCTGAAGGCCTTTTATGATCTGTTTTCTTTAATCTATCACAGGTCGCGCCAAACTTCTAGATCGCTCTGAAGTTAAGGCGATTCGCGTCGCAGTAGTAAAATACCCATAGCAGATAGAATTTGCTTTATTTTTGTTTATTGTGTATACAAGTATATATCATAATTACATTCTTGCAATCATTCTGAAAAAAATATTATTGTAATAAATATTCTGTCCCTGTTTGTAACCTGAGTGAGGCAACTTTAGAGCGATCTAAAAGTTTGGCACGACCTGTACTCTGTATCATTATGTTTTGGTGCAATAAAGATTTTAACTAACTACTGTGGCCCCTCTTTTGTGGAGGCCCGGGGCAGTAGCCCCGGTTGCCCTCTCCTAAATACGGCCCTGTGTCTACGGGTTTAGGGTTGCGGAGGTCGGTCGGCAGTCGCTCTGTGTAAAAACCAGTAACCTCGTCAAATCACCTAGGGAAGGTTAGCGGACCCCGGGCTCTGAAGCGGTACCGGAAATACGCTCGGATGGTGATAATTAGCTATATCTAAGTTCTAGATACTGTAATTGGTGAAAACTGTTCTATATATCTAGTATTGACAATAAATAAATAAACATGCAGTTATAGTACAATTTTGGATAGTGTGAACTGTTATTATAATTGTGTCTCGTATGTGATATATCAAATAAACTATTTTTCTTTCTTTCTTTCTTTTAGTCCAAGTTTCACGGCTTTCAGCTCAATCACCAGGAAATGTAGGTAGGTACTTTACTTTGCAAAATTTTATAAATGTTGTGTATTTTTAGATCTGTCTAAATAAAGCGGTTGTTAATTAAAACATCGGCGTTGATTGAAGTTTGTTATGTTAAATTGAATGCGATTCGTCAGTTTTTGATTAAAGTGCTTTATGATTTATTGGCATTCATTTGGATGGTTAATTGATTACGCACAAAACTTTCATCGCATGGATTTTTTAATTAAATAAAAACTCGGAACTATTTTGAATATATTTTCAGGGTATTTTCAGGGACGGGTATGGTCTGGTCAGACGACCTGACCTGAGGCTTTAGATAGGTCATTTTGGAAAACTTTGGGAGAGGCTGCTACGTCCTGCAGTGGATTGTCATTTATGAACCTATTCGTCATTGATTGCCGAATGACTCAATCGTCTATTTAAAAATTTATCTGCTGATGTTTTTACCCGACTGCGCCAGAAGGAGGGTTATGTTTTTAAGTGTATACTTTATATTATAGAGGTAAGAATGGCATTTTAGCTTGACAATAAAAAAAAAACAAAGTTGCGGATTGTGGTAATTTTTTCACGCAGTCGGGTTTTTTGTATTTTACCCGACTGCGCCAGAAGGAAGGTTATATTTTTCGGATTACGGAGTGCATGTATATATTTCTTTGACACGTTCTGCAGCCTATACGGCTTGATAGATTTTAGCTTGAGACGTGTCGTTAGATTTGTCAGAGCGACACTAAATATATTAAAAATAAAATAAAAAAACAAAGTGGCGGTTTTTTCGATTTTTTACCCGCAAGCGCACGAGAGGAGGGTTATATTTTTTGGATTGCGGAGTGTATGACGTATAGGCAAAGATTTTCAAAATGACCGATCTGGAGCTGCGCTTTCCAGCAACCTTGGTCAGATCGTCTGACCACCTTGTTGGGTGTCCTACGCTTCGCTTGATTTTCTCATGGTAGAGGTATTTGGCATCCTTGGGTGACCATTGACATGCATGTTATATTTGGAGAAGAAAAAGCGGGAAAGCGCACCCCGGGCTTCGAAGTAGCACAGCTGAGGATGCAACCGGGAACGCGCTAAGACGAAGAAGAAGACATTGCCCAGAACAATATCTAAATTAAAATTAACTGGTGAACATTTAAAAAAAAAACCTAAATATTAAATGTTATTTCGCTAATTTTGTACTTTAGTTTCTTCTTTTCATTTGTTTTTATGTGTCAGACGTGAACATAATACGACCAAGCGACTAAAAACGTGGGAAGTTATTAGACTTACGCTTTCTATCTGTTCAGTCTACCTATTCAGTCGGTCTATAGCGTATTCTATATCTGTCCCACGGACGTCTGGTGGACGGATTTGAACGTGGTTTTCTTTTCTTACTTAAATGTTACATAGGTATAAATATAGCATTTCAATGCCAGGTTGAAGTTTATAAAAAAATCGCCACGAGTAGGTTGTAAACATGCGAGCATATAGTAATTTGTAATAAAGAAATTCGATATGGTGTTGGTGATTTGAATTAACAACGGATGAGTTGGTTAGGACCCATGGCACAAACTATAAGGTAGTGGATTAGAATCCCATCAATTTAAAAAAGGTGGTGAAACACACCTTAAAACCACTTAGTAATTCAACCAACTCCGGAACAGTATCGTTTTTAGATTTATGATTTTTTGCTTTTTAGTTTTGGCTACTGATTACATTGAATACTTCATCAGTCTACAGCTGATCAAATAATTGTCAAAAGACACAATGACCTTAGCATTTCAATGTCAGCGCAATATCCATCTTTATGCTCCCTATGTTTACTCGAACAGCTGAAATCTTTCAATTTTATATCCCTACTACTTTTATTGAGAAAGTTTCAGATGTAGAGATGCGTCGCATTTTTGTCAATACCGACTTCCTTTTGTAAAACGAAATCATACAGGTTTTCGCATGAAATCCTACGAATATTCAATGCGTCAAAAGATTATTGCGTTCCAAAAAACCAATAAGATTTTCACAAAGGTTACTACTGAATCTATTCCTTTGCGCAAAATACTTGAAGCCTTTCGTTACTTGATTCTTATTAGGAAATATTCGTGATTTTGCTTAGCAATATTCGATTACCAGCCTTTTATCGTTTTCGCTCGACCATGAACGTTTAAAAAGACAAGCCACTGAGTGCTCTCACTTTAGATGGGTACAATAGATTCTCGGCTGTTTTGAAACATGACGCCCTTACATCACTTGTTCTATTAACGATCTAAAATGGTTTTATACATTGTTATGACTCAGTCTAAACGTTCCATTGTTAGTTTAAGCGCATTGCTGATATTTTCGCTTCGCTTTTAAATACTAAACGCAATACGTACAATGATAAGGAACGAGTTTACATGCAAATTAGCTTCAATCGCATAGCAATAACCTTTTTTTTTAACAGTCGCCTGTGCATTATCAGTCTCAATTGTTTTGTTTAATTATAGTACTTATTCTAAACTGAAATGAAATAAATTCCAAGTCTATTTGAGTTGAGCGTGAGAGGTGGGGATAGTTGTAAGGTTTCCGTTTTTTTATCGGTCATGCCGTTGAAACGTGGATTGTGTGCGATGCCGCGGATTAGAGATGAACAAAACGTAGACCCTGTAAGACGAGAAATACGATAGGCCGAGCAAGGTCGACCGGACAGCGTTCGTCCTTGCCAAGGGCAGAAGTGAGATGACTCACCGAGAGGCTGGTGAAGTGCGGCGTGCGCGTCGCAATCTGCACAGATGGTGGAACGTAGCATCCGCTCGCGCTGTAGGCGTCGCAGCAGCTGTAGGTGCTGCGGCGTGAACACCGTGCCCGAGCGCTCGCCCACTAGCACCACGTCGCCAGCGTCCCACCAAGCCTGCTCCCGCAGCGTCCCGTCGCGGTTGAACAGCCCCATGTCCTTGTACCCTTCCGGCGGGCTGAGCGCGCCAGGCTCCGGCTCCTGGTAGCGCTCGCACGCGCCGCATCCCGAGCACTCGTCACCTTCGCCTTCGTCTGAGTACCCACATTCATCTCGTACAACAATAATATAATCGGCCTCGAAAAATTCATTGGCGCTTTCATCGAAGACGACTCTGTGCTTTTTTGACTTATTCCCTTTTTTTAGGGACGACTTTAAGTTATCGTGATCCTTATTGTGGCGCGAGTCGCGGGCGGCGCGGTCGCCGCGCATCGTCGCGTGTTATCGCGACGCGGGCCGTCGCCGGAGTGTCGTAAGGGTGTAGCGACGACAGCAAGCGGCCGACTGCAGCGCCGCGCCGCCCTATCGATCGCTGCCGCCCGCCTCGGCGGTGCCCACGACGCGCCCGCCATCACACAAACCGCCACGTATCATACCCGTACCGATGCCCGTGCCCGTATTCCGCTTCGTCGTAAACATTTATCGCCCTCACTCGTTAATTAGACACGTACTATATTATCGAGGGATTTTTTTATTTCCTTTCTCCGATGTATAAAAGTTATCTCGGATTACCTTACACGTAAATATTCTTTATTAATAGATATCAACATCCCATTACTTTTTTTATTGAATTTTCCGAACAAAAAAGCAAAAATTACTGCCATTAAAAAAAGGAATTACTTCATGTTTAAGTTCTTAAATATTTACTTACACAAAAATAAGTAAATAGTTTTGAAGCTTCATAGGTTTTGATTCATATTTTATTAGTATCTTTTAAAGAAAAAGAAGTCTTAGTCCGAATAAATCGTTCGAAAGGTTTGAATACTCGTGCAAAGGCAATGTGAATTTTATCAATAAACATTATTACAATAAAATAATATTTATATTGGGCTAATAGGCGTCAAGATACCTAATATTTTTTAAGGTGAGGGCGAAACGAAGGATTCCACAATAGAACCCTGACTGAAGCGAGGAATTCGTGTATATCGCCCGTAGTATATGTACGTATATTTTGAAGCAAAATAACCAAAAAACACTTATATTTAATCATACATATAACGTGTTGTATTCCAAATTTAAAAATCACGACACAATATATAAAAACATGATAAAAACTATACTTTCTTCTTTTCTGCTAGACTGCCGAAATTATTTAAAATCTAATAAAGATTAAATTCGTGTTCTATTTTCATTTTTTTTTAATCCTTCCAGATTTTCTTTACTTTTCAGTCCCGCGAGAATTACAGTGTTTTAGTCAGTGGCGTAGCGTGCCTTGGCGGGGCTCCATATAAAAATTTGTTTGGGGGCCCTCAGTGGCGTAGCGTGAGCTTCCGCCGCCCGGGGCCGACCGGATTTTCTGAAAAAGAGCTTTCATTTACATTTACGCCTAAATTGTGCTAGGAGTCTTTAAATTTGCCGGCCCATTGATTAGAATAGTACCACTCCATCTCTTCCTGTGGATGTCGTAAGAGGCGATTAAAGGACTAAGCACAAACATCTGGTGCTACAATTGCATTCTCACCCAAGGAAAACGTCGGGCGGCGACCGGTTGTAAAACTTTTCGCACAAATACATTCTCAGAGGGTTGACGTCAGGCAGGCGGCCGGTTGTAAAAACAATAGCCAAATCATTAAAAGTGTTCCGACTATTTCTTCTCCATTTTGCAAGGTCTTTGACATCCTTGGGTGACCATTGACATGCATGCCCCAGGATCCGACGCAGCACAGCTGAGGATGCAACCGGGAATGCGCTTAGACGAAGAAGAAGATTTTGGGATAAAAACATAGTTTCTTTTTTAATAAATGAGCCATATTGGAATTAGTGTGGCGTCATATAGCAACCAGCGGACCATCAAGTCAAGACGCTTCTAACGATACCTCATTTGTCAATATACCTACTACGGATATCATGGAAAATATGAGGGAACAGATAAACATACATTGCATACATACGAGTACCTAGTGGCGAAATCCATAACTCTCCTTTTGGCTGGCTTCGTCGCACAATGTCGTAAGTGCCACCGTCCATAAGCTACCTTTACCCGTGGAACGTCACATATTATGTATAGAGTTAGTCCTGTACTTTGCTGTGTTTTTAATTGAAAGTGAGTATTTCGTTGATATGGATAATATTTAGGATCGCCCTAAGTACTATCGCGGTCACACGGGCTCTTAAATTTAAATTGCATATAAATCTCATCGCTTGCACCACGCACCTAGTTGCACTGCACTAGGTGCGTGGTGCAAGCGATCGTCGATGTAGTCCCCGCGGTCAAAAGCCGCCGATAAAACTTTCCTGCGTGATTTTTCTGTGCAAATATTTTTTGTTTATTTTTATTCAGGTTATTCACGTCCGTCCGTGCAGACTTATTATATCACTTTTCTATGCGCTATTTTCATTTCACCTGGGATTCATTTACTTATATGTTGTATATAACGTCTAACAAAATATACTGAAACTATTTAAGGGTGAATTCAGTCCACTATACTGAACAACTTTCCCCAAGGAACATATGTCGAAATAAGAAAAATATTCTTTTCTTTCCCTACAAACTCGGATTAGCTGATCGGTCAGTTTGTATGGGAGGTCAAAAATTATTTTTCATATTTCGGTACCTATACTCTTATGTTCCTTGGGGAAAGTTGTTCAGTATCACGAACTGAATCCACCCTTAAAATAGTTTCAGTATATTTAGTTAGAGTTCCAGTATACAACGTGTTAATGAACTAACGCAAAACCTCTCAGATGGTAACTCAGCCCATGAAACTGAACAACTTAGTTCTACAACTTTCACGAAACCAAAAAATAATAATTAAATATACAAACTGATCAGCTGATCGAGTCAATTCGTATGAAAATCCGAATTTTATTTTTGGCATTTTGAGAATGTTGTAGAACAAAAGCTTGGGGGGTATCCCAGCTCATGAAACTGAACAACTAACGCAAAACCTCTCAGATGGTAATCTGATCAGATTACCATCTGAGAGGTTTTGCGTTAGTTCATTAATTACACGCTAGTCCGCCAATCTGGAGGTTCTGGGTTCGATCCCCAGCCAGGGCAAGTTGGAAAACGACCTTTTACAAATTGTCCTTAGTCTTTGGTGTTTATCTATGTATGTATTTAATATAAAATATAGTATCGTTGAGTTAGTATCCCATAACACAAGTTTAAACGTAATTTGGGGCTAACTCTATCAGTGTGATTGGTCCCTATATATTTATTTATTAACACGTTGTAGAGGAAGTATTTCTATTTCTAGTTTTTAAAGTTATTGTTTTTAGTTTTACTTAGCATAAGTTACTTTTAACTAACTAATTAATATTTTAGTTTATAGTTTTTTACCTGGGATTGATATTTATTTTAATAAATACTGATATACTACTACGTCTTTGTCTCTAATGGGACAGACAGAGCATTTCGGGTCTTAAGGCTCTATGCAGACAGAGCCTGGGGTCGCAAAACGCAAATACCCCTTTTAGCGCGATTGTGGGCGAAAAAGCGGAAAAAGGAATAAATAAGTTTTATAAAAAATTTCATTTCTTTAGAAGCTTTTATTGTAAGACCAAAGGTCTTGTCAATACAAAACAAATAAGCCTAAACTCAAAGAGGTTGCGTTGTTTTATTACGGAGTTCTTATGGCCACCTTCTAGCTCAATCATCAGACCCCAGATGCCATCTAAGGACAAAATACTCGTCAAGACGAATACAACGAGCCCAAACTCGATGGGATTCCGTCGTTTCATTACAGATTCCTATGGCCACCTTCCAGCTCCATCATCAAATCAGCTCCAACTCATCATAATATTGCATTGTCACGCGATATACCTATGCGCGCAAAATTTTAGCTCAATCAGTTGAAGATATCTGCTTCAAAATTGAGTTGCAAGATTCCACCCGAACAAACATAACATGTTTGTTTGGGTGGAATCTTGGTTATACCAGCTGCTTCTCTTCCTGCGTAGATCGTAAAAGACGATTGAAGGAATGAGCGAAAATACGTATGGTGGTAACAGGCGATGCAGCTAGCATACATTACATTGCAATTTAAATAAAAGCTTGTAAAATAGTAATGGGTTACTATGCTAGCTGCAGAGAAGCAGCTGGTATAACCAAGTTTTTTCTTTTTTCCCAGACCAGCATGGGAGAAATTTGAAGTTCTAAATGTACACTGTAATACCGATTTCAGTAAGTTTATTTTTCCTCTTTATACTCGTACGCGGTGATTTTTTTTTCTAACCTTTGGTGTCCTATTATTGGGCAAAGGCCTCCCCTCTAGCCTATGGTGATTATGTGTATTGATAGTCATGATAGTTTGTGTAAAAAATATTGTAATTATAGGAAGTATATTTATGATTTTTATTCAATTCAAAATTCAATTCAATTCAAAATATCTTTATTATCATAGATATTTATTATATCTCAATAATAGTCACTTTGTTTTGCACAAATTTAGTATGTACCAATCACAGAAGTAATATACTATATTCTAAGGTACCAATGTACCTAAATTATGACATGTCTAACCGCCTTATCTAGATTTTCTTCTTCTTCTTATTTAAGAGCTTAGTGGCTCTTGTCGGTGGAGTATGCGCCAAACTTTCCGGTTCTCTGCCTTACTTTTTAGTGCTTGATACGACACAACCCTGCTTTTTCTTTCAGTTGGTTGGTCTTCATAGCTCTTTCTTACTAGGTTTTACTAGATCAAAATTTTAAATGATATCTCCGTTTCCTTTCAAATAATTTATTTCAAATGGGGGCAACACTGGACTCCGTGTATCGTCACATACATCTCGTGCTACAATTGCATTCCCAAAGAGAGTTGACGTCAGGCAGATTTGGCTATAGTTTTACGACCGGTCGTTAAACTACAGCCAAATCTTTAAACTCTTCAGGCTATTCCTTATCCAACACAAGCTCTTTGGCATCCTTGGGTAATTATTGACATGCATAAGTAATATTTGGAGAAGAGAAAACGGGAAAGCGCACCCCGGGCTCCAAAGCAGCACAGCTGAGGATGCAACCGGGAACGCGCTTGGATGAAGAAGAAGTAGGGTAGGGCTACCATATCACGAATTTTGGCTTACCGCAGACGCTAGCGCAAAGAATTTATAATACAATCTAGAATAACTACAAGTAATAATCTCAAAAAAACAACATTGAAAATTAAATTTAATGCCACGCACATAAAGCTCATATTTTCATAATGCTTATGTTTATATACCTAACGTTCCCAAAAAATGTACCTGAATTGTAGGCGTCCCTTTCCTGCAAACTGTCAGTGCAATAAAGTAAAAGGGGAGAGCTATAACTTTAGGTATAACTTTTGGGAACGGCTTTGCCATTTCGTAAGCATTCTAGATTTGTATACAATTTCTTTGCTCTAGCGTCTGTAGTAAGTCTGATACACTCCAGCAAAAATAATATTAGCTAAAAACGCGAAAATGAAGAAATGTAAGCGAATAAAACTCGTTCGCAAATAATTTTTCAGCAATTTTAATTTTCAAAAAAAATTCTCGCAAAACTTTTTGCAGAAAATTATGTCAGCGACTTCTGTCAACGCGACAGACATTTGAGCGCAAAATGGCAGATTTTTGTGTTTTAATTTTTTGTCTTAAGCTTTTGGCCAGCCTCAGATATTCGGAAATGGTTTATTTAGGCTCGGAATCCATTTGCTGAAATTCAGATTTATGCTTTAATAAGATGATATGGTTGGTACTTTGGTACTCTCTCTTCCCGTGACAGCCGGTCACGTGATTCGAGAACAAGAATACGTCTTATGTTGGACACTCCTATTCACAGTCCTACGGGTCCTACTACCTAACCTTGAATGTACAAAAATGGTATGTAATCATTTTCTCTTCTTATTATGTTTCTTTATTCCTCTAACAGTCCACTGCTGAACTAAAGGCCTCTCCCTTTAAAGGAAATATTTGCCCATAATCACCACGCTGGGCAGACAGGTTGGTGATCGTAGCTCGCAGCAGATGGTATGAGTTTATACCTAGTCGTTGCACAAAGTACGCTGCAGCCCGTACCTATGCCTCCCTTAGTCGCCTCACCTCTTAGGCTTAGGACACCCATGGGAAAGGAAAGGAGTGGTGTGGTGAGACAAATTGTATTTGCTGATTGTAGGGGAAGATGGAAAATTGTATACACGCGCTCAGACAATGATTAAGAATACTTCGAATCCCTTTTCCTTGTCCACCCAGGCATAACATTAAAAGTAGCCTTGGGCACTTACGACCCTAGGCTCTGTCGACCCCATTAAGGATAGGTAAATACAACGAGATCTATGTACTTACAAATATGTCATACTGTCTGTGAACAGTGCAGGATATCCGGAGTGTGTGGGTGCATTGACTGTACAGACAGACTGTACTGTATGCACTCTGCTAATAAAAAATAAAAACACTATTTTGGCCACTAGTGCAGCATTTTAAATGTGGACGTTAGAAACATCCACCTTTAAAGTGATGACGGAGCGAGCCATCATTCCTTAATTTGGGTATCAACAATAATTTAGATAATTTGGTGAGAGCCAGCGATGAAGCTATCTTACTGGGTAATACAAGGTAAGTAATAAATAACTACACATATGCGGCTGTGGACTCACCAGAGGATCACTTTAACAAAATCAATTTATTATAGATAATGGTACGGAACCCTTAATCCACGAGTCCGACCGACTCGCATTTGGCCGGTTTTTATTAGTATGTATGAGTTTTTGTTTACCCGACTGCGCCAGAAAAAAAAATAAGTTTTTTGAGTACAAGTCACATGATTGGACGGTCGGTAGTACGAGTATAATATACATCGTGGTAATGAAAGAACGCAAAACCTCTCAGATGGTAGGTACCTCAGCCCATGTAACTGAACAACTTTGGTTCAACAAATTTCACGAAGCTAAACAAAAATTTGAATTTTCATACAAACTGATCAGCTGATCGAGTCAATTTGTATTCTTCTTCTTATTTATGAACGACGCGCGACGTCAACAATAATTTTTTGTTTGTTATAAAATGAAGACAGTCACCATAGTCGAAAACGGCCAGGGAAGATATATAGATATATATTACGTCTAACAAAATATACTGAAACTATTTTAAGGGTGAATTCAGTCCATAATACTGAACAACTTTCCCCAAGGAACATATATCGAAATATCAAAAATATTTTTTTGCTTTCCATATAAAATCGGATCAGCTGATCAGTCAACTTATATGGGAGGCCAAAAAATATTTTTCATATTTCGATAGGTATATGTTCCTTGGGGAAAGTTGTTCAGTATCATGGACTGAATTAACCCTTGAAATAGTTTCAGTATGTTTTGTTAGACGTTATATATAGAGCTTAGTGGCTCTTGTCGGTGGAGTATGCGCCAAACTTCTCGGTTCTCTGCCTTACTTTTTAGTGCTTGATACGACATGCATGACCCCTGCTTTTTCTTTCAGTTGGTCTACATAGCTCTTTCTTGGTCGTCCTGGAACTCTTCTACCTTTTATCTTTCCTTCTAGTATGTTTTTAAATTAGGAGTATTCAATTTGTATGAAAATCCGAATTTCTTTTTTTAGGATTTCGTGGAAGTTGTTGAACAAAAGTTGTTCAGTTACATGGGCTGAGGTACCAACTGAGAGGTTTTGCGTTCTTTCATTAACACGATGTATAGGTATTCAAAGTGCCAAAAAATTGTTTTTAGGGTTCCGTACCCAAAGGGTGAAAACGGGACCTAATACTGAGACTCCGCTGTCTGTCCGTCTGTCTGTCTGTCACAGGGCTCTATCTTTTGAATCGTAATAGCTAGACACTTGAAATTTTCACTGGTTATGTATTACTGTGGCCGCTATAACAACAAATACTAAAAATAAAAAAAGTTAATAATTAAAGGGTGTTGTCATACAAAAAAAGTGTTTTTTCAGCGTTTTTGACTATATCTTTAAAATGTCATTAACTAGATACTTAAAATTTTCACAGATTATGTATACATAATCTGTGAAATCAAATTAGATAGATAGTTTAGGATATACTATCTCATTTCTGAGATTGATAATATTGATATGCACACACAAATAAACTAGAGTCTTGACAGATATAATAATATAGATAGGGTGGATTCGATAGGATTCGAGCATTCAAAACGTAGTGTTAGGGCAATATAAATCCAAGCTTCATTGAAATAAGGTCTAATATTGAGTATGCCAATTTTTCGCGTTGTGGGTTTCTCTCAATTAGAAAAGATAAACAAAGAAATTTGAACTCTAAATATTTATTCTAAGTATTTTTACGTCATTTTGTAGGAAAAAATCCTTAGATTACAAAAAGATTTTTTTTGGATTTTATGGACGTTTGTACACTATATAAAAGAGTATTTTACTTTTTCTACATTGGGAAATAGCAGTGACGCTATCTGGCAACAATGGCAACACGATGGGTAATGCATTTTTGACGGAGCGTTTTGTTCACTACAGTTGTTCACTGAAATATATTTTTTTACAATACGATAATTAAGGTGAAGTGGTAGCATAAGTGGCGCCCTCATTTGAAATAAATTGTTTAAAACTAAATATGGTGATATTTAAAAAAATTATTTGTATCAATGTCTAAAAAGACCTTTAAACTATTTTATGAATAGCCTTTGAAAGTAATATTGGTAGTATTGATAAAGTCAAATTTTTAAATATCACCATATTTAGTATAAAACAATTTTTTTCAAACGAGGGCGCCACTTATGCCACCATTTCACCTTAGAGAAATAAAAGTGTATGGTATAAAATCTCATAAAAATATAATAAAAACAAATCAAAAACTTCATATTTTGCATCATACATTTATTTACAGTGATTTGCTGTCAAGAGGTTTGGTGACAGGCAGTGAAACAAAACGCGATTGACAAATGAAATGAACGAACATGAATGATTCATATTGTATATGAAACTGCAGCTTTAACATAAGTTCAAACCAGTGGCGCCATCTTGTAGCAAGGTTTCGCAACAACACAACAACAAAGGAATAAAAGAACTTGGACTTGAACTCGCGATCTCGATTCAAATACGACTACGTTCTAAACAACTGAGCTATTAAGTTATTAGCCTCGCATGTCGAATTTCTCCACCATTTGATATTCCTATTCTATAACACGCATTAAGAGTTAGGTCAGAACTTGTTGACTAGATGGCGTTTTTATTGAATATGTTTATCAAAATTCTGCTATGTTCTAAGTTCCATAGGCATGGAATGATTAAGACATCTCGTTCGTTCAGTAAGTATGGCGGTATAAAAAATGGATTATCATATGGGAAATTATAAAAAACCTAAGTATAGAAAACGTAAGGTTTTTATGAATTTTTAATCGTAAAAAATGATTTTATAAAATGTTATTAACAATTATAGTGCTATGCTTGTTTAAATTAATTTTAGGCCGCTGTACACATTTTGCGACATGACAATGCAACAAAGAGGGCCGAAATGAGAACAGATTATTTCTTTTTTTTTTTTCGCTTATCTGTCTTGATACCACCTCATACATGAAGTTATAGTATAAAGGACCTCATATGATGAAATGTCACTTTGTTCGCGCTGTCACCCCGTGTCAATACTGTCAATCAAGTTCTGTTGAGTAATCTGTGGTCGTCTCGTTTGCTAACGAAGTGATTCTTTGCAAACTCTTTGGTCTGTTGTTTTTCGCCAGTAAAATCGAGTATTTGGGTCTGTTTACAAAGTATCTACCCTCTGCCTTTTCGTTTAGTATCAGTTTACCTGCAGTATTTTCGAGGCGGCTAAAGTTTCTGCCTTTCACAATCTAACGCCCGAGTAGGAACATGACTACGAAATTACGGTAAGTGAAATCCAAATTTGTTGCAGTCTACGCTTCTTTCAATAAACCAGATGGCACTTTTATTATAGATATCTCCAGTAATTTTAAGTTTTATTAGTCTTTATATTGCTGTTTTTGAAATAATTCGGGCTGATTATGATTTACAGGTACTAATGAGTCATACATAAGTTCGTAAGCTTTACTAACACTCTCAAAAGAACTAATTGCGGACAACAAAATAACTTTTAAATTAGTAATTCACAATAACTACAGGCCTAAGTAGTTGTTTATTTGTTTTTCTTGTGTGTAAGTGTAGTAGCATCAATGTGCTCATACCCATCACATCATTTAAGTTTTCAAATGTATATTTTTCATTAAAGTTTCACTTGAACATAATATAATGGACTTTTGCATACAATAACACATTAAAGCTTAACACCAAAGCGGAAACTTGATCTATTTGAAGTAGATCAGGTAAATTTCCTGAATATACAAAAGTTCCTGTGAGAATGTGGGAATGTGTAATATTACCTACAAATTATAATTAAAGGCATTTTTAAATTAATAAATTATTAATGTATACAAAATCGTAAACAGCTGGAAATTTATTACTTATTTTCCCGTTGATGAACACAATACAATATCAATCATTCTGCTTTCATTGTTTGTTCCATCTATGCCTATATTATGTGTTAGGTATACTGGAATACTTTCTAGTATGGGTAAAATTGAAAGGTTCAATGTTTATTACGTACATACATATAAGTACATCTTGATTTTGTTATTTCCCTTTTACCTATGAATGGAAACTGATAGCATTAACTGTAAGTACCTGGTTCTGGCTCAACACATTATACTGTGGTGTGAAAATGTTTGAATTACATACTGTGCCAGGATTGTCATCATCATATCAACATTTGCTATGTTCTAGCAATAGCGAATAGCTGATGTACCCAACTAATTGTATAACAAGCTGAAAACTAACAAAGGCAACATTAAGCAATATTAATTTATTATATTCTGTGAACCATTATTTGAAACCTATACTTACTTCCGATTACGTCAACGACCCCCCAAGCCCCTTTACTCTTTACCCCCGGCATAGTAAAGAGAGTGGGGAAGATTTGCTTGCCACCTGTGCAGGTATTGTCTCTTCACATTGGCATTGACTTTCGTCATGCAAACACCCCCTTCAATTAACAACATTGTTCTAAATAAAAATAAAATAGGGTATTATTTTGTGTTCTCTGCGGAGGAGAAAAAAACGTTTCTCTGCGAAAGAGTGTTTATTGCTACGTTGGAGCGTTCTGTGGTAGATTACCTAATGCACGGCAATTGTGTGGGCGTGTCTCCTGCACCCAACTAGCTAATGCAGCTCAGGCGAGACTCCAGACTTCTGGACTGGCTGCTAGGCCAAGGTACAAGCTACGCATGAGCATGCTCCAGTAGCAGTACACGAGTATCGTCGTCGTTTTCGAGCACCGGTCCCCGAGTCCCCGGTGATAAGTTGTCTACACAAGATTAAGGTCAGTGAAATAATAAATATCAGTTGTGAATCAGTGATAAACCATTTCCATTTTGAAACATTAATAAGTTTAAACAAGTAAAAGGTTTTCAAGGACCTAGTTTTTTTTAAATAATATTAAGTGTTTTTGGAGATTAAACTTGTTACTTCATGGTGCAAGTGAACGGTAAAAGTTATGTTATAAATATATTTCATACTAATTTTAGTTCATTAAATCTCATAAAATTACTAAATGTTTTGACCATTTATTTGACTCTTTAGAATATGCATGCATTTTAGTTCAAAAATGCAGGTTTTATCTATTTCTTATTTTTTGCTCGCGATTCACTTTTGATGAAGTTTTTTCAGCTTTATTTTTACAGTAATTGCATGATAGTGTCCAAAGTTAAATACTGCTTATGTCTTCAAAAGACGGGTGGAGAAAATGACAATAAATAAATAAATATATAGGGCATGGAGAAAATGACTATAAATAAATAAACATATAGCATTATATGGCCCACAATTTGACAACCTCATATAGAACCTTGGGCCGAACTTAGCCCTTCACACTAGTCGAGAAAAAGATGAGAGTTACATTAGGCCACAATAATGCCGGTTGGTACAAGCCAACAAGTTACTTAGTAAGCCTTTCCAGATGCTTGCAATGATTTTGTATATGTCGCAGTTGGATGGTATAAACCGCTAATACACGAATACTCTAGTTGTTTGGCATTACAGCTCGGTTTTGTTAAACAGCCGAATATCGTTCAGCTGGATTGTCAAAGATTGCGCAACGTGTTACGTTCATTGAAACCGCTAACCATGTTTCCAAACGGCTAGCGGTTTTGTGAAACAGTAGCGGTAATCCGCTGTTTGACGAAACCGTTAAACAATCCAACTGCGACATATGCATGATAAGATTTTTTTTTTTTATATCGAATTTCATTTCCCGGAAAACTATTCACGATTTTTATTGCTATAAGTTTGCCCTAACCTAGTAAAATGCATAGAACTTTTCTAGCATCTATCTATCATCATCATCATCTTCTAGCGTGTGTTGGTCGCAGTTCTAACCTAACCTAACCTATAGGTTTGCCCTAACCTAGTAAAATGAATAGAACATTCCTAGCACTCGCTGACCGCTGCCGCGGCATGCTCGCTACGCTCGCTCGCCATTGCCACTTCTTAGGCATTCTAAATTGTATATAATTTCTTTAGATAGGATGTTCAACAACTTCTCTAGCCGCATGGATGAATACAAGTCGTTCATTCCATTCCGCGTATTAGGGTTCGCTGTTTTACAAAACCGAGCTGTAATACCAAACAGCTAAAGGTTTAGTGAATTAGCGCATTATACCATTCAACTGCGACATATACATACCACAGATAAATAATCTTTGCATTCATGAATGCATGCTCCTGCTACATTTATCTCAACTGCTACACATAGTGTGTTGGTACATCTATCACAACTTAGCTATCTACTGCCGGGCCCTCCACCGGGGGCGCATATTTATCTAGAGAAGTTATTTCTGTTAAGTTTCTTAACTGCATGAACCTTTCTTGGTCAATCTTACCAGGAGTGCCGAAACCTTTACCCAGGAGGGCGCAAACTTATCTACAGGAGTTTTTTTTATGAAATTTTATTTTCATTTACAAGCCTGCACTGTGGCATTACAAACCACCTATTTCAGATTCTGGTCTAACTGAAAAAGTTTTAAAGCTGCATTTTTAAGCTCTGATTTGTCGCTTTTAGCGTTGTCTAGCAGAAAATGTTACTACACATTTCAACATGGTTACAGACAATATTTATACGACAGAAATGTTTGCTCTTCTTACTTAATAATCCAGTAGTATACCTACTATGGACGAAGACACCAACGCCTTGCCGTAGTCACAATTCACAGTCGACACCTAGCTGACACAATTATTTATAAATTTGGTATTACACTTATATTACGGATTATTACAGTGACGTAAATGTCCTTAACTGACATGCAAAATGTTTTATTTGTTCGATTTCAAGGATTTACAGTTTCGATGTCAAGCTAACCAACGTCATCATTTTAGCTGCATGGCGTCCACTGGTGGACCTATGTTCTAGTCGTAGTGTTGAGGTCTATTAGTCTTCTAAGGATTCCCAAAAACAAGCTAGTCAGATGGGTTTTTAGCCAATATTTAGTTTCACAGAGTATAGTCTCTAAGTTCAATCTTGCTTATGGCATTTGTGTGCCTCATACAGCACACACTTTACAAATATTTACATTAATTAAAAGAATTTCTTTGAATCATGACCATGAATTACATTTTTATTTAAACCATTTCGTGAATTACAAATCGTTCATAATAATGCTTAGTCATACTAATCATTACTTTTTATCGGAACAGTAAATTTTCAATAAACCTAACCTAGGTCATATTGATTTAACTGTTCTGCCTTTTCACACATTGGCATATCTTTTGTCAAGATAATAATGCTTGCCACCAGGCGATAACAAACACATCTCACTCTATAGGTTTCGAATAATGGTTCACAGAATATGATAATAATGTTTTACCTGAAAATAAAACATTATATATATTTCTAATCAAATGCAAGGCTTTTTGATTATTTGAATTTGGTATAAACTTTTTTTTTTTTTTGTTTAAAAATAACTAACCATCACATTTTAATTACTTCAGAAATGTTTATGTTCTAACCTGCTAGTGATATATTAATGCCACCAGTATTTGTTATTAATAAAAACCCTCTGTTGCCGTCTGGGAAGGCCTTCAATCACTTTTTCCAATCAATCAAATTAAATCACTTTAGTATCCCTAGTCTGGAGACAGAATATGATTTACCTATATGTTTTAAACATATTTTATTAAATATTGAAAAATTCCAATTAGAATTTAATGTAAAACGTCCGATATCTTACATAGAATAATACTTATTAAATTATTTGGTTTTCTTTGAATGCAATGCGAATTTTTGCTTTTAATAATTATTAACCCTAAAATGTGGAGTGTTATAATATGAGTTTGACGACTTGTAGATATTACCGCTCTGTCATCAGCTCCCAAACGGCCTATTGTTTAATTATCAAATAAAACGTTAAGCTTTTCTTAGCATTATTGCGAAAAACGGCCACTTTTGGTATAAATTCTAACAAAAGCTTAACGTTCTTACTTTAAACTGTAAACAGTAGTTCATAAAATAGTATAAAGGGTTTTCTAGGGCTTCACAAAGACAAAATTTTAAATGTCTCCGTATTCTTTGAAATAATTTATTTCAAATGAGGGCAGCACTGGACTTCATGTATCCCCTTAACTAAATACTGTAAAATTTTCACAGATTTTGTATTACTATGGCCACTACTCGTATAACAACAAATACTAAAAATAAAATAAACTTAAAAATTAAAGGGGGTCGTCATACTAGAAACGTGTTTTTTCAGCGTTTTAAAACATTACACGGATGTACGGAAACCTTAATGTATGAGTCCGACTCCTCCACTTGCTCATTTTATTTATTTTTATATAGGTAATGATTATGAACCAAGTTATATAGTTATAGACTATAGTAAATAAATACTGGTAAAGGCAACTACAAGGACCACACTGCAATACAGGCTGGGCTTAGTGTAGGCACCAAAAATACCTATATCTTAGTATTTAGATATATGTGTGGCATTTATACTTTTTAATTATACTGAGACCTGATTTGGTTTTTCTTTTTATTAAAGGGATTGTTGCACAAATGTATGGAGAGCCGGCTAGGTCACTGAACACGTACCTGAAATTTGCACTTTTGGGTCGGTATCAATGCCTAATAAGTAAATCCGATAAATTCGTAGCCTTTCTATGGTACATTTGGATCAAATTATCGTAATTAAGGTTATATGAGTTCCGCCAAAATAGCCGACACCCAATAAATCAACTGATCTGACATTGACAGTAACTGCAAGTGACGTTTAAATCTGATTGCGTACGCCATGTCAGTATCGCCATTATACGATAATAAGCGATTTTAAATGTATTTTGTACACTATCAAGATCACGAAAAAACAAATATATGATCGTCTTAATCGGATTTTGATATTTTTTTCTGATTTTTGGGGAAGTGTTCATAACCTAGCCTGTTGTGCAACATCCCCTTTATATATAAATACTTGTTTATCTAGCTCTGAAAATATCTGTGATCTGATCACAGTCAAGACTTTGTTTGTTTGATATTTTCATCATCGTCATCAGCCCTAGCCATGTTCCCATGTCATCAGTATCCTCATCTTCTTGCGGCAATCTTTAAGCACTTTTAAAGTCCAGTAATGTGAAAAACAGTCATTGTGACTGTGAGAGCCTAAGAGCATCACGTAAGGCACTATGCCCATAATTTGGCAATGTTCAGTTCCTTCCTTGTCAAATGGTATGTGTCCATCATCTCTGCGCATTACCTACGTGAAGGTACCAAGGCATTTTTCTCTGTCCTGAATGTAGACTACATTAAAAGATCCACGTACGTGATTGTTCTTGAATTTATGTATAATATATATTTTCATATGTTTGTTACTTTCAAGTAGAGTAAGATCAAATACATACTTGGAATCGATGGACTACCAAGGTATTTGATAACTAATCTGTTCTGTGCAGTTCAAGGGAAAAAGGCTATGCTGATTATTATAAAGCCAATTGCTATTTACTTCGGTTATTTCAGGTAATGGGACTGTGTTGCTGCAAAGAGAAGGTTCAAAATGAGGAAGGCGCATACGCGCCGCCCGTGGCCGCCGATCCCGTGTCGGTGAGCTCCGCGGAGCCGCGCATGCGCATGCCTAAGGTCGTCGACTCCACGATCGTGGACCAGCTGGTGCTCGACATGCTCGGGTTGATTGCTGCCTTCGTTGACAAGTAAGTTCTGCCATTTGTTCTTCTAACTTCTAATGAAACAAGTATTATTTAAAAAACTAAGTGAAACTTAATAAATATAATATACTAAGACCGTGCGAAGAGGAGACGCAAAAGCCGAAAAATGGACCCCGGGCTTCTATACACTAAGATGAGAGATATTATCATTCCGATCCAGTTGCAACATAAAACTGATAATAATATATCTTTACATATCTGTCATTCAATTGGAATATCGAACATTAATTGATACCGAAATAGATGAAAACATACATTTGGAATCTTCATATTCTATGTCAACTTTATAATAAACTTAATAATCCCCTTGCCCCTGAATACCTCAAATCAAGTTTTCAACATATATCTTCCACTCACGAAAGAATCCTGCGTTCTTCTAATAGTTTGACCCTTTCTATTCCTTTTCACCGTACTGGTTTTCTTTCTAACTCTTTCGCCATTACGGCACTTAAAAACTTTGGAACACGCTTCCTGAATCCATTCGATCTGCTCCTAGTCGCGCTAGCTTTACGACCCAGGTATTTAAACACTTCTTGGCAAAGTTATAAATGTAGATTTAAGAATTGCTGCATTTATCTATTTATTTATATGTATCGTACATGTAGTGTATATACCTATATATGTAGGTATATGTATAGGAAGTATATATATTTATGTAACAATGTACATTATGTATACCATTTATTGCAACCTACATTTAGACTTTCTGTATAACCCAAAAGTTGACTGGTAGACAACGCTTTTAGCGTTAAGTTCGCCTATTGTTCTGAACAATTTGTATTTGATAGACAATAAAGATTAAATAAAAAATTCGTTTGAATTTTACGATACTTAGATTAGATAAAATTATTTATCTAATTGTAAAATTCGAATTATTAAGTTGAAAACGATTTCTTATGACATAATGAACACAATAACGAGTCCTTTTGAGCACGATACAGTACTACATACAAAACTAACATTTTCCGTTGTTGTTGTTTGTTATTGCTGATTTGGCTCATTTTTTGCGTTTGATAATGCTTCCATTGTAAGTCCGTTGCAACCATATATATTTTGCAACCATACTCATATATATATTAATATATAAAAATAAATATTTATAGAACATTTTGAACTGACTTCATGTATTGTTACAGTGACGAAGAAACTCCGGTGACGCTGGTGCTACTAAAGCTACACGTAATAGCGGAAAAGGAGGAGGATGGCTGGATCCAGGTGGCATCCTCGATGGTGAACCTTATCCCCCTGGAGCATCCTTTCGGACCCTCTGCCATCTCGATACTGTTCGACGACTGCCCACTGCCGTCCAAAGAGTCTGTTGTTAGGGTAAGCAAAACCTTTGTAACTCTAGAATTCTAGATGCATATAGTGTTTAAGAGTGCCGTGCGCGCTTTTTATCTTTACAGATTCTTCATAGAGTATTATTGATATTTATGTAGTCTATGTAGGGTTTATGAATTTATAAAGTATTTGTGTATGAATGTATGTAAAAGGCAGACCTTTAATATATTTTTAGGTACATTTTTAATAATTGATAGTGTGCCATAGCGCCCAAAATTTTCTTCTATCAGCACCACCGTAGGTTGACTGGTAGAAAAGGCCCTGGGCCTTCAGTCCGCCTATTACATGTTTTGTAATAAAGTTAAATAAATAAATAAGTAAATAAATGTTAAAATTTTGACATGTATGCGTATGACAGAGTTTTTATCTTGTTTGTGTGACTCGATATAGTATATATGTATTTAAATATCAATTTTTTTTTACTTCTTTCCTGATTATTTATCGATTTGGTTGCGGTTTTACAACCGGCCGCCGCCAGACTGCAATCCTCTTTGAGAATGCATGCAGTGTCTGAGCTTAGTTGCACAAAATGGTTATGCTAAATTCTACAGCCGCCTCTTATGACATCCACAGAAAGTTTAGTGGTCTAGTGTCCAACAAGACAACTCGGACACTTTTTTATCGTCAAAACAAATATTTTATATGGGATGTGTATGACGTTGTGATGATTTTAGCATTAAACAATATGACTTAATAAATCTATTTCAATGAAAGGACAGTAGGCATTATATGAATTTATATCTTACCCTAAACCGACCGTAAACCTCACGGCACAATTAAAAGTAATATTAATACTAATGTTTTTTGGTAGGCGTCGTAAGCATTTATGCGGAAAAAAGTAAGTATTGTTATTATTGTAAACCAGCGTTTCGCCACGATGCGGCAGCACCTGAAGCGTATCACCTTTTTGCGTCATTCACAATAAAACATACACACCTATTCTATTTATTTATCTTATTTACAACAGGAATACAATTACTTTGATTAACTGTCTCATACATAGCGGCTAGGTCAAGGGTATGTATGTGGGCGTCCAAGCAAAAGGGGTTCAATTATGGGGTATTGTGTTAAGATTAGATTCGGTATCTAGAATAGTCAAAAAATAATAAGATTAAATATATATATATATTGAAAAACGGGCACTTTTTTATATCTGACATTTGAAATTGAAACTGAAAAAGCTTGATTTGAGAAAAAGCATTTTGAGCAAAGCAAGTTTCATTAAAAAAACATACTTTTGCTTCCTTATTACTAAAAGATAAAAAACAAAAAGAGAATGGTAGGTACTTAGAAATAATATATCAAGACATTTACTACTATGGTAACTTGTAGATAATTGAGAATTAATTAATAAATAATTGAAATCGCAAAATGCATTTTTTTCATTCAACTTATAAAAACTGCGTATGTATATCGAAAACGAAATGCCGCGCACCGAACTGCTTGGACGTACATATACGGTATAATAACTTTACATACTTTCGATCTAGCCGCGTGGTGACGGCTCTCCCACGGCTGTCGTAAGAAGCGACTAAGAGAGGTTTAGATAACAAAGATCGGGCAGCAACGTCCCGTGTGCAACAACTTTATACCATCTACTGCGATCACCAACCCGCCTGCCCAGCGTGCTGAATATGTGCAAAGCCTCCCTATTGGCCTTTAAGAACGCGTACTTAGATACGCGTGCTGATAGTACCTAGAGCGATCTTAAATATCAAATTAAAAAATACTCACTTTGAAATAAAAACAGCAAAGTTCAGAACTAACACTAGTCATTATACAATGTGGAAGGGCATACCCGTAATAAATCGAACCACGGGCTATACTAGATCACTAAAGTATAATGAAATTAAAATAATATTCAAAGAACCAAAAAAAATTCGACATTCCCATACAAATCGACCGGGCGGTTGCACAATTTTGTTTGTTTGTTTATAAAGCTTTATTGTACACAAAACAGAAGCAGATATAAAACAGAAAATTAATTTTGTATGAAATGCCGAATTTTTTTTTGTCTTTTGGCTGTTATTTTAATTACTTATGTATGCAAATGTGAGCTTAGTCGGAAAGAGGAAATTGGTAATCGACAGAACTCGCGTGTTGTAACGTGTTTGTTGTTAACCTTAAGAAAATAAATCACCAATACACAAATATCTTTAAAGCCGAATTTACATTACAAAACAGGTTTCATGCATGCTGAAATTAATTTAATGATACTAATTTCAGTACCTATGTAACTAGTTTCATTATAAATAATAGTGTCGTGAAATCCACAGCATGTCTGTGATCATGGCTCCGACAACATCGAAGCTTTATTATGCATTTCAAAATGTTGTCATCCAGATGTTACTGTATTGCCTTCGCGACACTAGTTTCGCGCCGCGTTTACACGATGATATTAGTTGCATGACACTAGTTTTATCCGCGGGCGACACGAAACTGTTTCAGTGTTGTGAAATCGATGCATGCATTGTAAAACTTGACGTTTACACGTGAAATTGTTAATGAAACTAGTGTCGTGAAACTATATGTAAATTTAGCTTAACTGAGAGTAAATTTGATTTTTAAAATTCTCTAATTTTTTCATGCTGGTCTGAAAGAAAAGAAAAACTTACAATGTACCAGCTGCTTCTCTTCCTGCGCAGATCTTAAAAGCCAATCAAGGGAATGGTTGGAAATGTGAATTATTTAATTAGGCGATGCGGTTAGCAACCTATCACTATTGATTTTAAAATCTACCTTCTCGCCCACTATCACGCTAAAAGTGACCGGGCACAGAATACATAAGAGTCAAACTTTAGCTCTTGCAGCCAGAATCTTCAGAGCCACAAGACCTAAAATGCCCTGTCTGCCCCATTAGGGATAAAGACGTGAACTATCTATACTAAAATAAACGTATTTGTGGTAGAGGACGTGTGAAATCTGCTAATTTCGCCAAACAATTACAGGCAACTCAACTGTTTGGGCTGTCGTCGCAGAGAGCCAACAACAAGAAACTAAATGTCCGAGTGGAGAGAAACATTTGCGTGGTGCTGGGCTGCATCGCGGAGAAACTGGCCGGGCCCAACAGCGTGGCCGTGCTCACGTCGAACACGCTGGACTACTTGCTCACATTCCTGGTAAATGTTACTACTGGTTTTTTTTACTATATGTATATTACCTTTGGTCACATATGATAGTTTCGACCCAAAGACGGTCTTGTTACGTAAACAAAACAATTTTAAGCCATTTTTCGGAGGTAAAATAGTAATTTGAAAAACAACGTGTCGCTAGCTGCGAAACCTTTATCTTAGAAATATGTACTTAAAAACCAGAAGTGGCGCCGCTGCACGTCGTCTGCTGCTGCTGTCTTCATTCGGCTCCGAGTTTGTACCTTAAACCAGTGCCGGTTTTAGCCCTACCATCGGCCCCGGCCCGGGCAAGATTACCCGGTGCCCTCCCCCTCCCCCTCTAACTGCAATTCAGACTCTTACCTAGGCTTCAATACAATTTGATATCAATTTAATGTAAAATTAAATGTCCAGCCGCTACAAAATATTACTTCTGTAAAAATTATAAAACTTAGGGAATTTACCTACCTACAAGTACTTAAGTCTTGATTAATGAGTGGCGCCCTACCCTAACGCCGCTACTGCCTTAAACTTAACTTTTAAATACAACTTGTCCTTCCAGATAACCCGCCGCCACGCCTGCTTAGTACTATTCGCGCTTATCGCGTTAGAGAAATTCGCAAGCACCACTGAAAACAAGCTAACAATCAAGAGCCGGCTCGAGCGGGAACCAGTCAACCCGTTGCTGGTGTTGGAGACACTCTCGGACCATAAAGACCACACGTGGCGACAGGTCGGCTTCTGTGCCAAGTGGGCGCTTGACAACTTGTGTAAGTAGTAACACTGATACATCCCTAACGGGGCAGACAGAGCCTAGGGTGGCAAGGCCCAGGCTACTTTTGGCGTGATAATGGGCATGAAGGTGGAAAAGAAAATCATAATAGTGATGGGTTGCTAACCGCATCGCCTATTGATATGATTCAGATTCTTGCCCTCGATCGGCTTTTACGATCTGCGCGGGAAGAAAAGCAGCTGGTACATTCTATGTTTTTTTTCTTTTCTCCCAGACCAGCATGGAAGAAACGCTACTAAAACTACTCTATACTGTTGGATTTTTTTTTTTACTATAAAAACGTTTCTTTCGTAATAAATCCGTACCTTTAGGGTTAATTCAAATATTTGACGATTTTGGCGCCCCCTGAAATGGTGCAGATGCCTCGGTCTTAATGTAAGCAATACACGATTTGGCACAAGTTATTCGAAATTATATACCTAAATGTTTGTTGTTTGCAGTTATAATACAAGACAGAAAACTATCATATGAACTAGTTGACATGACAGGCATCAACGTGATCCTGAACTCTCACGACGTCAGTCAGTATCTCAAGATATCCTGTAATGGCCTAGAAGCGAGGTAAGTGACTTTTTTACAAATCATTATTTAATTATTTTTTTGTGAACCCTGAATTTTCCAAAAAAAGTTATGGCCGTTACTCTTTTTGGAAAATTCAGGGCTAATGTAAGGATTCTAACTATACATCAATACCCCATACATCCAAATCAGTTTAATCAGTTTCAGAGTTTCGGTGTTAAGTCGGATTGTCGGTATATAGAAACTGGTTGGTTTATTTACATTAGGTTTTCTTATCGCGCGCTTGCAAGCTAGAGTACATAAATGAATTGAACAAGGGTTCTATGTTTAATAAATAGCTGATGCTGTTATTTCTCAGAACTGCCTTGATGGTAACTTACTCTCTGAAACACACCTATTGTTTGGTTTGGTTTAGTTAGTCACCTCCGTGATATTTTAAGATGTAATTCAGACCGTTTGTTCCTTGTGCTATTTTGAACTAAATATAAATACAAGTTTTCACAGAAATGTTCAAATAGTGTTAATTTTTATTTACACCCCATATCCAATAAAACTAACTTACACACGTGAGCTCTGAATACATTTCACTCCTTTTTAGGGCTCCGTACCCAAAGGATGCAAACGGGACCCTATTACTGACTTCGCTGTCTGTACGTCTGACCGTCTGTCCGTCTGTCACAGCGCTCTATCTCTTGAACCGTAATAGCTAGATACTTGAAATTTTCACCGATTATGTATTACTATGACCACAAAACAACAAATACTAAAAATAAGATTAAGTTAAAAAATAAAGGGGGTCGTCATACAAGAAACGTGTTTCTTTCTGCGTTTTAAAACATTGTACGGTGGTACGGAACCCTTCATGTACGAGTCCGACTCGCACTTGCCCGTTTATTTGAGGTAGTCGTGTGAGAAGTTTAGAAATTGAATTAAACGACATTGGGTACCACTGTATGGGCTATTGGTGTCAATAAAAAAACTTATTAGGTATATTGCTATACATATAATGTCAGTGTAATAGTATGGAAAGTGACGCATAGGAGTTTTGGCGGAGATAATCTAGTTGTTTGCCATTGGCTTTAGAAAAGATTAGACTTCCCTATCAGGATACTAGACTAGATATACGTATAAGGTTAACAATACCGGGAAGTAAATGAAAATGACTGTAAATCATAGGACTGATTTATGCAAGAAGAAGATTACAAAGTTATTACAGTTGTATGAGCCGTTAATTATGTTAAAGTCAACAAAGGAAGTGTGAGTTAGTCATCGAAGTAATTCCCCCGGTGTTGCCCGCGTAGGAGTTGCGTTTTGTTTTCCTTATTGTCTGCGATTTGTTTATGTTGTTTAACAGCCTTCTCCATTTCACACACTAGTCGGTTCCTCAGTATGTTTCTTTGCAAGCAATACCTACAAAGTGGCAAAGCCGTTAAAAACAATTTATGTTGTCTCTTTCTATTTCATTTATTTATTTAATTTTATTGCACACAATCTTATATCTGATTGATAACAATGGGTCAAAGTTTAATTGTATTTAATTTCTTTGGACTTTAGAGCCATCTCATTGCCCCAGAAAAGACGCACATGCCTTTGGTGCATACATCATACGTTAAAAGGCGATGCGGTTAGCAACCCATCAGTATTATGATTCCTTTTTGCACCTTCTCGCCCATCATCACGCTAAAAGTGGCCTTTGGATGTTGCGGCCCTGGGGTCTGCTCAAAATCGCAAGACCCAAAATGCTCTATCCCCATTAAAAAACAATAGATGAACATCAGACCACAGACTGGTTTCGAAACAGTAGTCAGGCTTGCCATGGACAAATCAAGATTAAAGAGCTGACTGCCAATCTTCAGGAATGAAGCGGCACCTAAGGAAGAAGAAGATCCCCATTAGATAAAGACGTGATAGTGTGTGTGTATATGTGTCACCCGTTTGGTTCCGGGTTAAAATAAGACCACTCCATCTCTTCCTGTAGATGTCGTAAGAGGCGACTAAAGGACATCTTGTGCTTGTACAATTGCATTCCCAAAGAGGGTTGATGACAGGCAGGCGGCCGGTCGTAAAACTGCCTACATCTTCACCTTAAGGCGAAGATATAGGCAAATGGCCTTGAAGTGTGAAATAAATTGTTAACTCGTAAATATGGTGATAATTTCCATATTGCTCTTCGTCATGCACTAGATAGCCCTTTAAATTATTTTATGAACTGCCGTTGAAACTATTATTGGTGATCCGTCTAGCTTTAAAACTTGCCGTGGCCACTTTTGGCGGAGGCAAGTTTTAAAGCTAGACGGACTAATGTAAATACTTTCAACGGTGGTTCATAAAATAATTTAAAGGGCTATCTAGTGCATGATGAAGAGCAATATGGAAATTATCTCCATATTTACGAGTTAACAATTTATTTTAAATGAGGGCGCCACTTCAAGGCCATTTGCCTATATCTTCACCTTAAACTGTTCCGGCTATTTCTTCTCTAGTTTGCAAGATCTTTGGCATCCTTGGGTGACCATTTACATGCATGTTATTTTTGGAGAAGAAAAAGCGGGAAAGCGCACCCCGGGCTCCGAAGCAGAACAGCTGAGGATGCAACCGGAAACGCGCTTGGACGAAGAAGAAGTGTGTGTGTATGTAATCATACGTTAGTTTACTATTTCGTTTCAGATGCGACTCAAACTCGTTCGAAAGCGTCCGCTGCACGTTCCAAGTGGACCAGGGCTGTTGGTACTACGAGTGTGTGATCATCACGCCCGGCGTCATGCAGATCGGGTGGGCCACCAAGAGCAGCCACTTTCTCAATCATGTAAGACACTTTACATAGTTCAGTGTTTACGTATTTGGCCGAGATGAAGATTCCAGTCTTGATGACAATCACATATGTACCTAATGAGGAATTTCGTCGGGGTGATTCACTGTAGCACAATTAATTGGTGACCTGTAAGACAGGTTTTTAGGATGCCTAGTTCAGGCACCAGTCCTCCACGACAACCCTGTGCACCTTCACTATAATGTACCTACTAATGTTATACTTTTACTGTTACATTTTGCACAATTTTTTATTAACTTTAGTTAGTTATTAAGTTAACTTTATGTTGTTGTTGTGTATGACAATAAACAAAAACAATATTTATATCAAATAAATATATAAGGACAAATCACACTGATTGAGCAAACCCTAAAGTAAGTTTAAACTCGTATTATGGATTACTAATTCAACGATACAATATTATATAATAAATACATATACAGGATTACTTTTTAAACAGCGGAGGCGGTTTTGGAGCAAGTTCAGTCAGTGATACTGAACTACTTTTCATAAAAACAACTATTGAAAATCGAATAAAAAAAATTGTCCTCCCATACAAATCCATTTGGCAGAGCGCCGATTTGTATGGGAAACCGATTTGTTTTTTCGTTTTTCGATAATTGTTTTTATGGAAAGTAGTTCAGTATCACGGACTGAACTTGCTCCAATAATGTTGCCGGTGTTTTAAAACTAAGACAATTTGAAAAGGCCAGTTTTCCAACTTGCCCTGGCACAACCCCAGAACCATCCTTGAAAAGTATTTTATTTTAGCAAAAATTAATGAGTAAATAATTTTTAATAATAATTATAATTTTCCCAAAGGAAGGGTACGGGATCGGCGATGACCTCTACTCGTTATCGTACGACGGCTGTCGCCGGCTGGTCTGGTACGAAGCTCGGCCGTCGTCGGTGACGGCAGTCCCCGCGTGGACGCCCGGCGATGTGCTGGGCTGCCTCATAGACATGCCCGCGAAGGAAGTCATCTTCTCCGTAAACGGCCAGCGGCTACCACCTTGCAAGGAGATCTTTGAAACCACCAGGTAAACAGCAGTCGGAAGTAGAATAGAAAAGCTTAAATCGCCTCCGAACAGAGGAAGGCTGGTGCAGGCATAATAATAATAATAAATCATTCATTTTAGGCAACATAATATTATATTATTATAGGCCTATAACATAAATACCTTACTGCCTAACATACATACAAAATATAAACAACTCAAACACTATTTATTTATTGTCTTTGACACAATGCACTTTATACTTACTTTTAGTTAACCGCCTACGATATCTCCGTTACACGACACCCTTCGGCTAGAAATCCTCCTAGTAAAGGTCGCCAGCTGATCGGTTGGAACTCGCACCACATATGAATTAAAATTTACATTGTGACGCGTTTTCATAATTTGACCCGATGGCGTTTGGTACCTATATTAACCCAACTGCAACACTGTGTCAGTGTGGCCATAACGACCAGACTATTTCACACCTCCGCTCCTGCCCATCGTGCCCCACCAGCTGCACTAAGCAAATCAAATCAAAGTATCTTTATTATCATAGGATATTTATAATATCTCTCTAGTCACTTTCAATCAAACTTTTAAACTAAGCGTGAGGCTACAGACAACGCTGTGAAAGTGGCAAACTACTGGAGGGAACAAAATTGATTACATTTTGAGCTTTCGACACGAGAAGGAGTAGAAAGATTAACTTGTCGTTCCCGGCAGAGCAGAATAGGACCACTCCTAAGTCTTCCCGTGGATGTCGTAGAAGGCGACTTAGGAAACACAAACCAAACATCAATGAAACCTCTTTAACCCATCTGATCAGCGTAGAGAGTGTAGTCCAAATACTCTGACTGCTTTGGCCAAGTATGGCTCTGGTAGTACAGAGAGGCACGAGCTCCTTCAGTGGAGTCTAGAAAAGACCTGATACTAATGTGAGGAAGGAGATCTTTAAGACTACCACGCCGTCGGCAGTTAAAAAATTGAAAACACACAGTTGCCTGGCCCTTTATTATTTTTTACAAGCTCAATTTTGAAGCAGATAAGGTATCAACTGATTGAGCTGAAATTTTGCGCGCATATGTATATTACGTGACAATGCAATATTATGATGACTTGGAGCTGATTTGATGATGAAGCTGGAAGAAGGTGGCCATAAGAACTCAGTAATAAAACGACGCAACCCCGTTGAGTTTGGGCTTATTTGTTTTGTGTTGACAAGACCTTTGGTCTCATAATAAAAGCTTGTACAAAAAATATTTTTTTTTATAAAAACTTATTATCATAAAGCACTGTGTTGCTTTTCATGTCATTGACAGTAACTGATTGTGGGCCCTCATTATGTCTTACTTATAAAGGTTAAGTTTACTAACAAATTATGGAGAAATCTAAAATTAATTTATTATTGCTATTGTATTATTATTTACGTGTTTGCCTGATCAGTAAGGGGTCCAAAACCGATTATGATCGTTTTTTTTTGTTTGCACTATAACGTGGCTTGATCGAGTGTTCTGATGTATGTATGATCCAATAAAAATGTATAGTATATCTATGTTCAGATTGGGATTCTTCGCTGCGGCCAGTTTCATGGCTTTTCAGCAGTGCCGGTTCAACTTCGGCCACGAGCCGTTCCAGTACCCGCCCACCGACAGACCGTTCTCGGCCTTCAACGAGCACGGCCACCTCACCGATGAGGAGAAACAGGTGTGTGGCAAAGTTAATGGAGATAGCTACAATAGGGAAGGGATGAAATTTTTGTAAACGCTTGAATATATTTCTGCTGTTAGGAATAACATTCTTCTTTACAATAGAAAAATATCAGATTTTCTGTTCAGGCAATTCAATGTTAATAATAATTCGTTTGAAATCACTCTATTACGGCATGTTGTCGCCATTTCTTTTCAGTTTACAATTTAACTTTCATTTAACTGTCAAAGTTATCAAAACAGTGTCCCTATTTTACCTTAATGGCAGTTAGGTTGATGACTGTTATTAGAAAAGGTATATATTTTAAATCACGTATACCTAATACGTGATTTAAAATTAATAATTTTTACATTTAATTGACTGAACAGAAAAATCTGGTATTTTTTTATGGTAAAGAGGAATGATATTCCAAATAGCAGAGCCGTTTTCAAATTTTTCTTCCCTTCCCTATTATACTTGACTGTGTTTTATTTTGTACAATATTTTTTAGGAAACAACAAATACTACTAAAAGTAACCTTTTTCTGAAAACAGCAAGAAAATGAATTATTAAATGAAGCGGTAATCAGCATTTTAAATATCAGAATGAAGAAAAGTGGGAGCGTGGTGGGGGGATGTCTCATTATCTCTTTCCTACGCGCGAAACCTTATGGCAGTGACGTCATATTGCTAAATAGTTACCCTTTTTAGGGTTCCGTACCCAAAGGGTGCAAACGGGACCCTATTACTGTGACTCCGCTGTCTGTCCGTCTGTCACAGGGCTCTATCTCTTGAACCGTAATAGCTAGACACTTGAAATTTTCACCGATTATGTATTACTGTGGCCGCTATAACAACAAATACTAAAAACAAAAAATAATTAAAAATTAAAGGGGGTCGTCATACAAGAAACATGTTTTTTCAGCGTTTTTAACTTCATCTTTATAATGGCATTAACTAGATACTTGAAATGTTCACCAATTATGTATTACTGTGACCACAATAACAACAAATACTAAAAATAAAATAAAGTTAAAAATTAAAGGGGGTCGTCATACAAGAAACGTGTTTCTTCAGCGTTTTAAAACATTGTACGGTGGTGCGGAACCCTTCATGAGTCCGACTCGCTTTTGCCCGTTTATTCCGTTTTTAGACAGTTATCCTTTCCACCACACTTTAAAGGCCTATATATAGGGTTCGATCCCCGGTTAGGCCAAGATGGAAAATGATCTTTTTCAGATTGGTCTGGGTCTTGGATGTTTATCTATATATGTATTTGTTATAAAATATAGTATCGTTGAGTTAGTATCCCATAACTTAAGTCTCGAATTTACTTTGGGGCTAGCTCAATCTGTGTAATTTGTCCGTATATATTTATATTTATTTATTTATCTTACTTATTTTTGAACAGATATTTTTTTTTTGTTTTCGGTTTCAGATTATGATACCTTTTGATATGAATAATAAAAAAATGAGTCAAGTACCGAATAAAACGGGACAAAACAGTTATATGTAGTATCTTCTCTAGAACTTGTACAAAATAGCTTTTTGCTTGCAGGTGGTGCCCCGTAGGATATTTTTGGAGCAAATGAGGTGCTCTAGCGTGAAGGAGGATTCTTGCACGCTCTGCTTTGATGACACAGCGAGCTGCGTACTCGAGCCCTGCGGACATAGGTGAGTGTTCACCATACTAATAATATCGTACGAGTATGTACTAAGTACACCTACTTGGACCTTTGACAGATTCAGTAGCAGGTTTTATTGCAAAACACAGTTTTAAAGGATATACAGGCTGCCTTTTTAACCACCCGCTAAACTGGAACAAGTTCAGTCCATGATACTGAACTACTTTCCATAAAAACAATTATCGAAAAACTAAAATAAAAATTCGCCTTCCCATACAAATCAGCGCTCAGCCAAACGGATTTTGTATGGAAGGACGGAAAATTTTTATCGATTTTTAATAACTTTTTATAGAAAGTAGTTCAGTATTATGGACTGAACTTGCTCCAGAAATTTGGCTGGTGTTTAATAAGTCACCCTGTATACTTAAATTAATATAAGGTGAAGCTTTGCAAAAGCAAGGGCAAAATTAATATAAGATAATACTTCAATATTAAAATTAAATAAAGGCAACGGCGTAGCCACCAGGCTATTATTATAGACTTATTGTCCAGAATGTACTTGTAGCTGTTTTAAGAGGGCGCCTGATGTTAATAATCTAAATTTTGCTCCTGCTTCCACGCACACAAATTTACTATAGCCGAAGCGAGACGCGAGCCATGCGGGGCGTAGGGAATCAAGGCGGGTCAATGAGGCTGGTTTTGGTTTTGAGGTTTTTTTCGTTTTACAAAGAATATTTAAGAGTTATTTAATAAGTAAGACATGATGACTGCCTTATGTTTATTACAATTATAATCCAAAGTTACAAGTGCTAATTTATTGTATTTCTTGAATACTTTCTGCTTAGTATAATTCTGAGGTGATTTGGAGGCAATTTCGTAATGTTTTTCTATCGAGAAAATTTTAAGCAATCGTGTTTTCGAAACATATAATGTATATAGTTAGTCCTGAACTTTGCTGTGTTTTTATTTCAAAGTGAGTATTTCATTACTATTTATAATATTTAAGATCGCTCTTAGTACTATTAGGGTCATAAGGGCCCTTAATTTCATTTAATCGCGAGTAGCAATTATCATTTGTCACTATTGAGACTGATTTTTATCATCGTCCAAACTTGTAACCTGTGGGAATCTATGAAAATCATTCTTGTTTGTAGCCAATAGGGGAGAAGTACTTAGTTGTCTGGATCTTAGAGAATTTAATCAAAAATATGTACTTACTAGCTGACGCCCGCGGCATGCCCGCGTGCAAAATTCTTGACAAACCCACGGGAACCTCACATTTTCCTAGGATAAAAAGTATCCTATGTGTTTATCCAAGTATTAAGCAATCTACATGCCAATTTTCATTCCAATCCGTTAAGCCGTTTTGGCGTGAAAACGGAACAAACATCCATACATGCATATAAATTTATCTATAATTTCAGAATTACGTTTTTGTCGGTGGAGTAGTTTTCATGTCTCCCTCTCTTGAATTATTAGCATAAACGACTGATTAATTTTATCCGTATCTTAATTACAGAGGTTTCTGCTCAATGTGTACATTGCAACTCAAAGAGTGTCCGATGTGCCGAGCGGCCATTTTGAATATCCGCCGAGAGGAGACATGACACGACACCGCTCGCTCCTGCAGCGAGTCCCCAAGCCCCAGCATCACCCTGGAGGAGTCCCCCACCCCCAACGGAGACTATTATAACGCCCTTTACGAACAGGAACTTGAAGACGAAGTTCCCGAGCTTCGGCCAAGGGCCATCATCGGCTGCCCTAGGTATCAACTAGGTTAGTGATCTAAAGGCCACATGCTCATGTTATTATTATGCTACTGCTCCACCTGCGTTAGCGTTTAACGTTGACGTAATGCCAAACTGCGCGTCGCTTATTGCATTAAAAGTGCGCGTTGGCTACATTAGGCATTAACGCCGCAAAAAGTTATTTCTCAACTAGTTAACGTGTTATCTTACGAGTGGAGGTTAAAACTAGAAAATGGACGTTTCAGCAGCTGCACTAGTGGCAAAAATGAGTGTTTTAAATTATTATATACATCGATGCAATTCAATAAAGAATAAAAAACCAAAGCTCAAAAGCAGATGGTGGATGATTCAATATCATCATTATTGAAAATGAAGGAAACCTGATAATACCCGGATAATGGAGAACAGAAATAGATCTTAATACCATGCTCTGAGGCCTATTGACGTTACTCCTAGGCGTTCCTCTATATCAGCAATGTAAATAAGAAATAAATTTGCTGACTTTTTTGGAAACACATCTACATAATTAAAACACATAAGTAATTAGAACCTACGAGTATATAGGTAGGATACAACTCCATTTTCGTATTTCGTTCGCGCCAAAAGAAAGCAAACACGTCGTTGCTCTACGCATGCGTTGTGCGGAATGAGACGGCGTTAATGTAGCCAACATCCTCTAGCGCGTTACACTGCACAGTAAAACCCTTTGATGTGTCCAAAAAACCGACACCCGAGCTATCGCTTAGCGTTTAATGTCATTAGTAATGACGCTAGTACGTTAACACGTTAAAACATTGGCCACATCTGCGTAGCGTCTTGATTAACGCGTAAAGACGCAGATGGAGCAGAGGCATTAGGAATACACAACGTCAGCAAAGCGTATATCAAACCGCAATCAATGTCCCCATCAATTCAACTTTAGTGTTTTAATATGGACGGAAAATACAAGAGGATTGACGGCCTTCATACTTTGAAGCGTAATTCGACTTTTAGTTTAAATGTTGTAGCTAGATGGAGCTACTGGTTCGAAAGGTGGTTTAGTAGTGGTGCCGCTTAATTTCGGAAAGATGGCGGTATAAGCGTTAATTTTCTACGCACAAACAAACGCCATTTCTGATTTTTTGTGAATACCGTCAGCCTAAGTACCGGCCCCTCATCCTTTGTATGGCTAGCGAGCGAGATAGTTGCGACATTTAGAAATAATACAGGATTTTGGCTTTTAAGCAGAGTACGCTTTTTTGTATGGAGTTGTCAGTCCTCTTGTATTTTTCATCCATGGTTTAGTTACGAAAAAAATCTGTTGTACGTATTCTGCCGCAAGATATTTTTAACTCTGTATAATATTAAATTTTCGCGATTTCTGACATTGATCTTGACATTGGTTACTTTGAGGTTTGCGATACCTTATCGACTAACGTTGATGTGTGATTGTTCGTGATTTGTGTTAATGTTATTTTCTCTGCTAGTTACTTCTTATGTCGACATGGTCCTTGTATGAAATAAACAGACCCAAATTCAGAGTCTTTTTTTCAAGACACTCGAGAAGTAGTCAAATATGGCGAGCAGCTAACTTAAGTTAGCTTACAATAGCTGGGGTGTTAGGGTTGCTACACATTATTCGTGTTGGCATCATAGTCAGTTCGGCAGTATTTGTCGAACAACAAAGTCAACCTGAAGCAATTATATCTGCCCTTTCCCTCAACATTCATCTTCATATATTCGATTTTACCGCCCAGTTGTGCCTATCAATGCCGGCCTGAATAAGTGTGAAGCAACCCTTACGTGTGTCAGGTATCCGACCGTTTAAACACCCCAGCTATTATCTATTGTCAATCTGGTAATACTATATGTAGAGAACAGAAATGGCGATTGAAAATGTCCGCTGTCGCTTTGTTCTAGCGGTCTTGTTTATAACGGCTGATTACTATATGTTTGTCTCTGTCACTTAATAGATATTTATTTACACTAACTACCGCCCGTGTTCACTATTTTTGTGGTTAGATATAAAAAATGGTTGTGTCCTGCATTTGTTTAAAAACGACAAAGACGAATGTACCTATAACCTAACTGATTATTTTCTATTTCTTAAAATTTAAATTATGACAAAGGCTTAAATTGTTGAAATTTTATGATTTCTCCTGTAAAATTAAGCGATACGGAACACAATATAAGTCGCAATAAGATGCATTGTAGTAAATACAAAAGTGGTTTAGATTTACCGCTCTAGCTATAGATTTTTGTATCAAAGCAAGGCCGATTGAGATATCTTCTTCATTATAATACAAATGCCCATTATGACGAACAGTATTAACTGAAGTTAGGTCATAAAAAGACGCTATTATAAGCTTTAACTTTGTTCCGTTGGTGTAGTTCACGGCGCCATTGGCGTCAGCGTGATACCGACGGGTTTTTTATTACTTAATTATATAGTAATGTTAAAATCGCACGTCTGACTCAACTTGACTTAAAATACATCGAATTTTGTTCGGTCATTACAGTAAATCTCCCAAATTCTCCCAAAGTACTTTAATGTACATTTAGATAGAAGGCTTTTTGAGAGCTCTCAGTCCAAGCAGTGTTGAGTCAGAATCGGGATGCGTTAGTTAATTGTTGATTTAGCCTTATTGGGGCTTTTCCCTTATACCACCAGAGGCAGTGGAACTTTCCCTTACACCTTGGGATGTCGTCACGTCCCCTTAGCCATTTGGTTATCGGACTAGAATAGGAACACTCCATCTCTGTCTGTGGATATCTCTATGTCCTAAGGACTTCAGCTAAGGTCGCGTTAAGATGATAAGTGATGGCCCCAGTGGTGGGGTATGGGAATTATTATATAATTTATTGTGTTACCTAATAAAAGTAAACACACACACTCATTACTTACACATTTGTAAACGTTTTTATTAGGTGTCATATTTTTGCTGAACACTTCCCAAATGTGTGTGTTATAAAAGTTTAAGATTTTGTTATGACTAAACTTGAAATGTGACAAAAATATAATTTGACAGTAAACTTTCTTTGAATTGATATGACCAATCGTAAATTTTGACGCCAGCGCGATTCTAACAGATGAACGCTCGTAATATAAAATTATAAAAAGTAAGGTATACAAACCTAAATTTCAAACAAAATAATTCATCGATTTTCATTACCTACAGGATGATTTTGAACCTCTGAGCTATATTCAAGGAAACTACTCTATGCGCTAAATAAAATATACATGTTCTCTTACAATTACCTTGTTTCATAATAAAAACCAAAGATAAATGCCCTCAAAGTTGTACGGAAAATTCCCAATCGCAGTGATACCGACCGCCATATGATCGCTCGCCTCGCGCCGCCGGTACCTACAGCCGTCATATGGAGAAATCGAGAGACAGCGAGGTCATTGACACTAATAATATTGGTTAGCCATGAATTGCAAATGTGGGGATTTTTCCTAATGAAAAATAATAATAAAAAAAGTATTCTTTTTCATGGTATTTTGTGTTCTATTAGTGATTCTGATTCCAAGATATCAATAAAGCTCAGTGTTTCAAAATCAACCTGTATATTCGAAGCAGTTGAAATTTCAAAATAGGTTGTCTCGAAAACTACTAGGTGGATTTCAATGATTTTTTGCATACCGTGATTAAATATCAATACAATTATTTGCTTCAACTTATACTTACTTACGCTTATTGTGTTTTCCACGTTGTATAAAATTGTTAATATTCCAACAAGTAAGATGATGTGATTAAATAAAAACGGCCTAAAACGCAATCGCGTAAACACTACAACGATAATAATTACTAGTCTATATTTCCGAGCTAATGCAATCTGTGGCGTTGTTTTATAAAGTAAACTGTTATACGCCAAAAACATTTAAATGCAAGACACGCGAAGTAGTGGTTTCATCATTAGATTTTCGCTCATTGAATTTAAAAAGTCTTGTCGACACAAGAAATGTCGTTAAAAGTTTAAGCCTGATTTCCATCGAAGATGCTGTGACGGTTTTTAACAAAACTCAAATGTCAAAATGGCGAAATTACTAGTGGTTACAATGTTATTACCCAGTCATTTGCGAGTGGAAGAAAAGTCAAATACTATTATTTTTAGATCTTTGAAGACGTAGAGCTATTTTGATGTGACGTCTTTTAGTTCACTAACCGAACTAACCACGGCTGTCTCAAGGCAATCACGGACAATTCAATTATGGTATATTATACATTTACATACCTACAATTCTTTTTTGTAGTCAGGTAAACCATTATTTAGTCGCTGTTAAAAGTCCCAAACGACGATTCTCGTTTGCTTTAAAAAGTGAGGCCTTTAATATTTTAGATTAAATTGCGAAATGTCAAAAATCTCTATATAGTTTACTATCCTAGCCATATTAGGTGCAAAATTATATCGATCGAATTTAGACCTTGCTATTGACAACAATGTTAATTAAGTAATTAATTACTGATGTAAATAATGTTGGCTTACTCGATAGTTAGCATTAAGCGGTGGCATTTACGTCGCCAATGTTTAATTATCATAATACGTTACGCTCTCGTTTTAATGTTGTGACTGAATCAGAGGGCTGGGAGTAATCTGGTACGCTGCCATTAGAAACTGAGTTTTAAAAAGCTGTTCTAACGCCAGTGGTGCATTTATCTGAAATAAATTGTTCTTTCAGATGAGGGCGATTCTATTTACGAATGCATTAAAAAATCACTTGTAAACTTCTAAGTTCATATATCTTAAAAATACGTCCACACGGTAACACGTAAAATTTTCCAAGAATTTCAGTTTATAAAATATCTGACGGGATCTATTTTGCTTGCCAGCGTGCCAGACTTAGTCAAGCGCTCCATAAAAATTAATGAGTTTCGATTCTGATAAAAGGAACTCATTTTTATGTGATAATCAGTATGGGAACTACGTATAGTTACTTTTTATTTATTATTAATATAAGTTAAATAAAATTTATGCTACGCAAAATTGCGCACTTAACGTAATATAACGTAGCACAAATTTTATTTGAAATTTAAGCACAAATTAACTAATTACAAATTGCTAGTTTGTGGTACGTTCCGTATTCATCCGTCACTGAACCAAGCCAGTATTTACTCAAGTCCGTCTTATCTAAAACTAGACTTATTGACAAAATTTCACAAACCTTTTCCAAATTCGACGCCACATATTTATATAACATGGAGACAGGTAATAATACTATGGAAGAGTAAGGGCTTGTGTGCACGAGCACGGTTTCTACACGGCTCGGCGCCGCGCCGGCTTCATGTACAGATCTGTATGGAGCTACATACATAACTGGCAACGACGGCGCGCACCTAGAAACCGTTCTCGTCGACACAGGCTCTTACTTCAAGCATTATCATCGCGCAAAACGGCCCCACGAAATTTATTTAAAATGACTGTCGCATGTCGCAGCGTCAACCGTCGGCCAATTTCCGCTATGACACAGCGTCACACAGCAGTTGCTGATTGGTCCAGCAATTAACGTGATGTAACACTAGTAACGACATTGGAAAAGAGATGTAGTTTTTAAGTAACGCCTATTTTAATGTACTTTTATGGAGTAATTTTTTGCATTTCGTTATGCTTCCATAGTATAATTGTTTGCTGCATGGAGATCAATTAAATTAATATTTTGAAAATATACAGGAAGATTTAATGTCCTTGCGCTATGGGCTTGGGAAAAACATTATGTATGTACCGAATGCTGGATCCTACTATAACAGTTGACTCGTAGCGACAAATCAGAAAATAAATAATATTTAGTCAAGTACTTGAAACTAGGTGAAACCTAAAATTGTGCTGTTGCTTCAAATATTTGATTTTGCAAACAAAAAAAGCTTAGGTAGGGCTCACACTCTTAAATTAATTTGCTGATTCTATCTAAATCTGTATATTAACGAATGCTATATCGTTAAATCGCGGAAGACAGTGAGCGAAACCCTTTTGTCTCGTTTTCTCCCTTAACTAAGCGTTGGCCCAGCGGTCCAAACAATATAACGATAGACCGTGAAGCTAAAGGTTCAAGGTTCAACTTTGGTAGGTCGAATCTTTTATTTTTTAACTGGTTTTCAAAATTCATAAAGGATACAAGGACAATTTTTACCGAGTGTGTACCGCGAGACCGAAGGCCGACTTCGTGGCGAGTATTCTTTTTTTACAAAAGATCATTAATTAAAATGTTAAGTGTTCATAACGCTTTGATTTAGCAGTAATTACAGTAGGTACTCTATGTTTAGTAATTGAACTGTATGCTTGGCAGATTTACACGTTAATTTGACTGATTTACGCAGATTAGCGGTAACATATACATTGACTGATCTAGTGATCTAGTGACCGATACGGTTTTAATTGTTATAATATCAGACCAATGATCCTATAGACTTGACATCAGCGTACACCCGTAAGGGACAGACATAGATTACGTCATAAATTCGGGATGGCCATTAAATTCAAATTTCCCCATAATTTGATACTACTGACATGTTATGCCATTTTTGTATCATTGTGGCTGCATATACTCGTAATACATAACTTTTGGAACATCTTATCACTTTATAAAAGTGAGGATGGGGTTTAGGTTGGATAAAAACTTGAAACACTTTTATCTATCTATATTAAAATATTACCGATATTTTTTAATATAGATAGATAACATGTTTTAATAGCCCTTACCTTACTGGCCCTTGAACAAAATTAGTTTTGTGTAGAAATTTCTTTTATTGTCTTTTTTGTCAGCCATAGATATTGCATAGTAGTGAATTCTCACATTTAAATATTTCTTGCATATGGCATTAATTAATAAAGCGTAATGCCCACATTCGTGCTTTTTTTACAATAATTTTAGTCCTAATTATTTTTTGGGAAAGTTTGTAATAGATAATGCATATGGGTTTTTTTTTCTACTTATCTTATGCGCTCTGTGAGCTTGTTCAGCAAGTTTATAGACCTGAATAACTGAAGTCAAAGGGTAATGAAGGCCTCCCTTATCGTTTTTATACTGCAATGTTTTTTTATTTCTGTCGGCTGCGGTAAAAAGCGACAAACAGTCTGTACATTTTAGTTGTATTTCTAAACCCTTTACCACAAATCCAGCGATATATATAACGACGCTTCGAGAGAATTCTGTCAGTCTTGTGGGATCGGCCAGATAATCATAATCTTTACTAATGACAACATCAGTTCCCAATGTTTCATCAAAAGCAACGTCATCTATCAACCTGTTACGATCAGTGGTTTTATTAATGACTACTTCTGGTTTATTAAGCATCAAAATGTTTATGTCCGACAATGGGACACAATTTCCTGACGTTAAATGTTTGAGCTCACCATGCACTAACAAGCGCTTGAATGCAGATTTAAATTGAGTTGCTGCTGACCCTATTATTAAAGACTCCTTTTGCCCTTTATTGCACTAAAAATATTTCAAGGTGGTCTTGACTTATTTTATACGTGCATAGGAAGTCAAGGTTTTTATTTCAACGTATTCATTGAACAGAAACAACGCTCTGTATGGCTATCATAAAACCAAAAAACCCGGCTTTTCTCTTTGTTTTTAAGACATCAGAGTTGCCAAGTTTTAGTGGTTTTATGTAACGGGATATCGTTTAAAGTGTTGTTTATATTTTCATAGTTATTTGGGTTCAGACGTTTTTTACCTCCATACACGTTTAAATTCCTTGAGTTCAGAATGTCGAATAAGTTATTAAATTTTCGGATAAAGTCTATTGTAGCTTCAGAATTTTTTAATTCTTCGAGTTTTAATTGGTCTTTACAATATTCAATTGCATTTGCTACAGATAGATCTATTTTTTTACAATTGACACGTGCTGCTCATACCTTATTTGCTAAATGACAACCTTCATCCTCTTGTAGCTCAACAAGAAATTTAATAAAATGCTAAGCGATCGTTTCACCCTCTCCGTTGATTAAGAATGCCTTGTCTCCAAGAGTATTTCTTGTGAGTTTTAGCATATGCGACGGATCTGTATATACATATATATAGCTACTTACTTTCCTTCCCTTATCCCCTAATACTCAAGCCATGGAGAATTTGGCTGGGCTACCGTCAATAGTTACGGAGACAATATCAATCCCACATTCGCCTATTAGGCCAATGCATGTTTTAAAGGAAATGGAAACTACATGAATTTTCCGGGGTCCAGTGCTGCCCCCATTTGAAGAAAACTGAGATATAATTTAAAAAATTGTATCTAGTAAGCCCTACATAACTCTACATACGTAAGATTTTTTTGGCGGGTCGTTTTTATTTTTAGCCATGAGCTTAAGTGCTAGGATAATTGGTCTGAGGTTATAATAATCTTTCTTTATTTAATGTGAGCCCGACACATTTTACTTAGGCGCATACGAGATCAAATCTGTCGCGGACGTATTTCTTCGCCATTCAAATTTCGTACAAAAAGCACGGTAATAATTTCGCGTTTTGAGCGTGTTTTGTTTTTGTGTCAAATTGACTTTATGCTTTTTGAACGAAATTCGAATGAAGACGTCCGCTTCACCAGATCCAGTTTGGCTTGTTGCACCTTAGCAGCCGCTGATGTGGGGACATTGGTGTACTTTGACTACCATAGACAAATAATAAACAGCTGAAAGTTTTCGTAAAAAATATTTAATTACATGTTATATACCTATAATATGCTACTTTTAGTGCTTGTGATACAAAAAGTGAGACAATAATCGATTGCGATCTCTCCTTGTCTATGGTAGACTGGTAGGAAGTACAAAATTAAATGTTATTTAGTTGCATAGTTCTAGTATTCTTTTTTATAGGATAATTCATTGTATGTCCTTGTTAGTATAACGATTTCAAGAACAAAACTTGGTGTACCTACATATTTTATAATATATGATATGACCTAGATTAAGAAAATGTTACTTCTACATATATATATATATATCACCTGCCTCTCATATACTCACTATAAAATGTTATATAAAATATATTTTCATACGACTTTGTAGTAGTGTTAATTCTAAGAATGGATCTTCCTATTTTCAAATCTACCATGCGACAAAGCACTTGCCCTATATGAGATTTTTAGTTTTCGATTGAGACGCCATTTTGGAATGTTGTCAATATTCATTAAAGTTGTACGTAGTATATTATTACTCTGTGATTAAAGTAAGCGAGATGTAGGTGTTTTGTGTTTCTTAGCATTAAGGCTAGCATTCGTAACGGGGTAAATATCTAGCTAAAAATTTGGTCTTACAATAGCTTTTGTGTGCGACTTCATCCGCGTGTTTCTAGTACCGGGATAAAAAGTATCCCGCTTATCTGTGTCAAAAGTTAAAATCCGTTTGCAGTTATGGGAATACACACTTCTTGCATTTAAATAGGTATATCGAAAGAAAGAAAAAAATATAACTATAGTAGAAATCATTTAGAAATACGGTTTCTTGTAATATTTGCGTCAAAACGAATGCGCGCTTTAATCTAAAACAATCTACATATATCTATTCAATAACTGAATAAAATAACTGTTTATGTGTCTATCCTTATTCAAAAACAACGAGTAATGTTGTTAGTTGATTGATTAATCTATGAATATGCTATCGAATAAGTATATATATCGCTATATGTCAACAACTACGTTAGTAGATCTGAAATGACGGCGCCACCGGTCGTTTTCTAATCTGTGACCCATGTTAAATTTAGTTACGATTTTTTTCCGCAATATGGAGGGGTCCACTAATTTATTTATTAATTTTTATTATACAGGGTTACTTTTAAAACACCGACAACAATTTTGGAGCAAGTTCAGTCCATGAACTTACTTTCCATAAGAACAATTGTAGAGAAACGAAAAACAAATTTTGCTCAGCGCTCAGCTAAATAGATTTTGTATGGCGGGACAAAATTTTATTATAGACTTTCGATAATTATTTTTATGGATATCAGTTCAGTGCGTGATATCAGTATCACGCACTGAACTTGCTCTAAAAATGTTACCGGTGTTTTAAAAGTAACCCTGTATGCTGAATGGTGCCTAGTTCAAAACTACCTAGCTGCAATTTGCCTATTTGTTGTATTTTTTTTCGTTCAAATCAACCAGTTATGTAAAAAATTACTAAACTAAATTAAACTACTATTCTCGTTTGTTCAGATAAATAAATAGGTACTTGCAGCATTTCTTACTGACAACCATTCAAGGAATAAAATATCAAGTGATTTTTACCTTTGTTAACATACTCGTATAAAGCGTTGTATTTTTTGTTAAAAATGTAAGTACTTGAGTATATGTATGTACGCTATGTTGTATTAAATGTGTGCCTATAAGTCAACAAGGAAGTAAGTGCGTTTAAGTTCATAATGTCAAATTGTCAAAATGTCCAGCGGTTTCAAAATGTCCAGTTCTCAGAATGTCCAATCATTAAAATGTCCAAGTCCCGAAAAGTCCAAATCTCAAATGACAAGTTTTAAATTTTAAAAATAAAATATGTCTTATCATACCTTGTGGAGAGTACCGTGTAGTCGGGTTTTTTGTTTTTAAACCATGTCTTGCAAGTTTATTTATTTGCCTTTCCAATTTTAAAGACTGGAAATTTTGAGACTTGGTCATTTTGGGACATGGACATTTTGACAATTAGAAATTTTGATTTTGATTCACATTCTGAGAACTGGACATTTTGAGAATTGGACATTATGAACTTAAACGACTATTAATCTGTCTTATGGGTGAAGCCATGTAAGATTCCGATTATTTTTCGCAATATGGCGAGGATCACTAACTTATTTGTTAACCTTTACATTATGTATGTATATTAACACATTGCTGGTCACTCAGCCAGACAATAGAAGTAACATATTTTGATGTACGTCTATAAACTTAGTGTGTCCTTCAATGTGTTATAAATAGTCTACAAAGTCAGTCGTTTATTTCTCGAAGATACCATGCATATCGAGATTAAAATATTTACATTATAGTATTGTTATAATTAAATAAAACGAAATATGACAAACAAGTTTGCTTTTTATTGCTTATGTCCACGGTGTCCCTTGTTTCTTATAACAATGCGGCAAAGCCAAAAGGAGGGTTACGTGTTACGCTTACGCCGCTATGTATGTATATTCATCTGTTCCTTCCAGGGACTGAAAGCGGTTACGGTATAACGTTACGGTACCGGTATAAATTATGTGTACATTAATAAAATAAAGGTAGAGCCATAGCGTTATTTAACCTTACTCCGATATCGGTACCGAAAAACAAAGCATCGACCGGGCGTCGGGCGAGGGGTGCGGGTCCGATCCAGGGTAGGCAAGACACGAGCGCGTGCGTCGGCGAACCTGATAGAACCTGTTTTCGTCGCGTGTCGCCAGTTCTCTTCTATCTATCTCTTTCATACCTTTTTTTATTAACGTTCAAGTACCGGTACCGAAATATACCTTTTTGTATCTGTACACAAATACTTAGGGTACTGAAATAAATTTGTGTATCGAAATAAAGCGGTAATCGCTATTTTTCGATATGACGTCATACCGCAATTGAAAGATATCGTATTTTTTGGGTTATTCAGTCCCTGGTTCCTTCGTATTCTCAAACATATTCATGATCATCACCATCCCAGCGTATTTCTGGTCATTTCAAACATATTCATGATATCTAGAGACAAATGAATATGAGTATCGTCGGAATATCTTGTCTGTACGCTAATTACAGGCTGCGCCCTCTAGGCCATAAAATAATGAACTAAAAAAATTAATCATACCATACATTTGTGGCGTATCGGACCTGCCGTACGCCAACCTTCTTTGTAAATAATCTCATAGAGATGACGACATCGTCGAGCGCACGTCTAACAGTGCGCGCGCATGGATGGCCCCTTCATATCGAACCTGTCAAATCGGCCGTCACGGAAAATTCCCTTGCATATATTTTATTAATTATTTTATATCAAAACTGCAATAACTCATTGTTAATATATAAATAAATACATAGCAGCATACCAAATACTTTCACTGCTATATTGGTGACCCCGACGTGATACCGCAACCGTACTTCGCGAAGATGGAAAAGGATGAAAATATTGGAATCCCAACGGCCGAACCAACTCAAGGTACATTTCAACAAACATTTAAAGTCGGCGTCAAAATTCCGCCATTCTGGCCTGACCGCCCAAACCTATGGTTCGCACAATTAGAAGGTCAATTCATATTAGCCGGTATAACAGCCGATACTACCAAATTTTATACTGCGTGTAGTTACTTAGAACATCAGTATGCCATTGAAGTCGCAGATGTCATTGAGAACCCGCACAAAGAGAATAAATACGAAACGCTCAAGAGAGAGTTGGTGAAGCGTATGTCAGCCCCAAGAGAGGAAAAAATCTTACAGTTCCTGAATAAAGAAGAAATGGGCAATCGTAAACCTTCGCAGTTCTTAAGACACTTAAGACATCTGGCGGGCCCTCAAATCTCAGACGAATTTATACGCACGGTATGGTGTAATGGCTTACCTTCGCAAATACAGCCAATTATTGCGTCGCAGACCGACTCACCACTAGAGAAATTAGCTGATTTGGCTGATAAAGTAATCGCTATCGCCTCGCCCGCTTCCCAGGTATGTGACGTCAGACCAACAACTTCTTCAGCTGACCCGTATTTAGGTATAATGGAGAGTATGGCCAAGCAAATAGAGGAGCTGCGCAGTCAAGTACAGCAGCTAGCCACGCGAGAGAGTCGGCCCAACTTCAGACGATATCGGTCTAGTTCGCGATCCCGGTCACGTGGTAATGGCCTATGTTTTTACCACCGCAAGTTTGGTGCTGCGGCCTTCAAATGCACAACGCCCTGCGCATATAAAAAGCCGGAAAACTCCAGCGGCAGCCACTAGTGGCGGCAAATGACTGCCCGCAAGGAAACGGCCGCCTCTTCGTCGTCGACAGGAAGACCCGGGTAGAGTACCTCATTGATACAGGATCTGACCTCTGCGTATTCCCCAAATCGATGGCCAAAGGGTTCCGTCCTCGTACTACGTATGAGCTGTATGCAGCGAACAACACCCGTATTAATACGTACGGATTTCTGGATTTGTGCCTTGATCTTGGCCTGCGTAGAGACTTCCGCTGGCGCTTCATCGTGGCTGAGGTATCCAGGCCCATCATAGGAGTTGACTTCTTACAGCACTACAATCTTCTGGTAGACTGCCGACAACATCGACTGGTTGACGGACTCACAACGCTTTGGATCGCAGTCCCATGTCGTCACAGCACTTCGCCAGAGACCGAAGCAGTCAAGACCATCAGCGGTGACTCCAAATACCTGGACTTGCTGAAGCAGTACCCAACCCTCACCACGCCAGCAGGTAGGCCCACAGAACCCAAGCACAATACTAAACATCACATCCGCACGACTCCAGGACCTCCAGTGGCAGCTCGTCCTCGCAGATTGGCCCCTGATCGCCTAAAAATCGCAAAGCAGGAGTTTGATGCTATGTTGCAGAATGGAACAGCACGACGTTCGGAAAGCTCATGGTCGTCCCCACTCCATCTCGCTCGTAAGAAAGACGATGGCTGGCGCCCATGCGGTGATTACCGTGCTCTCAATGCGAGAACAATTGCAGACCGCTACCCAATTAGGCACATCAACGACTTCACTTACCAGCTGTCAGGTGCCAAGATCTTCTCGAAAATTGACATGATCAAGGCGTATAATCAGATCCCAGTCGAAGAAGCTGATATTTCGAAAAATGCCATCACAACACCGTTCGGGCTCTTCGAATTTCCGTACATGACATTTGGTCTACGAAACGCAGCTCAAACCTTTCAAAGGTTCATCGATGAAGTACTGCAAGGCTTGGATTTCGCGTACGGATATTTGGACGACACCTTGATCTTTAGCAGGTCTGAAGAGGAACACCTCCAACACCTGGAAATCTTGTTCGAGCGTTTCAAGGACTACGGCTTACTGATTAACGTGTCCAAGTGCGTTTTTGGCGTTGAGGAAATACAGTTCCTAGGATATTCTGTTTCCACAGATGGTATCAAGCCCTTAACAGAAAAGGTAGAAAGTATACAAGCCTATCCTCCTCCGTCAACAGCTAAACAACTTCGACGTTTCTTGGGCATGTTCAATTACTATCGCAGATTCGTACCAAAAACTGCTGAACTTCAAGCACCGCTCGACAAAGCCCTCACTGGCAATATCAAAGGAGCTACTCCCATTAACATGACGGAAGAAATGTTATCAGCTTTCAACGCTTGCAAAAACTGCCTATCTCAAGCTGCACTTCTTGCACATCCAGATGTCAACAAAGAACTGGCATTGTTGACTGATGCATCCGACGGAGCCATTGGTGCAGTTTTGCAGCAGAACAACAACGGCAGCTGGGAGCCTCTCGGTTTCTTTTCCCGCAAACTTTCGTCATCACAAAAGAAGTATAGCCCATATGATCGAGAGTTGTTGGCTATTTACGAAGGCATCCGATACTTCAAGTACATGCTGGAAGCTAGAGTGTTCACGGTTTACACAGATCATAAACCCATCACATTCGCTTTCACCACCAAAAGAGACGGATGCTCACCCAGACAGTTCAGATACCTCGATTACATTTCACAATTCACCACTGACATCAAATTCATATCCGGTTCTGACAATGTCGTCGCTGACGCTATGTCCCGTATTGAACAAATTTCATCTTTCATCAACTTCGCAGATCTTGCAAGAGATCAGGAGCAAGACCCTGAACTGCAAGACCTGTTAAGGCAGAAATCATCCCTCATCCTCAAGAAACTGCCTGAGAACAATTTATACTGCGACATCTCATTAAATCACCCACGTCCATACCTAACCCCTTCCTACCGCAGGAAAATCTTCGAGAAGATGCACGGTTTGAGCCACCGCGGAACCAAGGCAACCGCTCAACTCATCGCCGAACGCTTCATTTGGCCTGGGTTGCGCAAGGACTGCACCCGCTGGACTCAGCAATGCACAGATTGCCAACGAAGCAAGATCTCCCGTCATCTCTCTTCCCCTTTTCAAACTTTTCCTGTACCTTCAGAACGTTTTTCCCACGTTCATCTTGATCTCATTGGTCCTTTATCCTTTTCCAAAGGGTATAAATATTGCCTCACCGTCGTCGACCGTTTTTCCCGCTGGCCTGACGCCTATCCCCTGGCGGACATCACTGCAGAAACTTGTGCCAGTGCCTTTTTATCCAACTGGATATCGCGCCATGGTTGTCCTTCCACCATCACTACCGACAGAGGACAGCAGTTCCAGTCACACCTATTTCAAGCCATTTCGCGGCTGATTGGTGCAGAACATCGCCCCACCACTGCCTACCATGCGCAGTGCAATGGACTGGTGGAGCGTCTCCATCGCCAGCTGAAGGCAGCCATCATGTGCCACAACAACCCGCAGTGGACAGAAACCCTCCCTCTTGTGCTGTTGGGCATACGAGCAGCTTGGAAGGAGGACCTCGGCGCGTCGGCTGCTGAGATGGTCTACGGCGAGCCTCTGAGACTACCTGGACAATTCTTTACTCCATCTTCAGCCAGTCATCTGGATCCTGTGGACTACGTGTCACGCCTAAGGAAACACATGGCTGGATTGTCTCCTGTGCCTACATCAAATCACGGCAACAAAACTTTCTACGTGCCAAAGGACATACATACGTCGGATTACGTATTTCTACGCCGGGGCCCTGAAAGACGAGCCCTTGAATCGCCATACGTCGGCCCATATAAGGTACTGCACAGAGGAGCCAAAGCCTACAAAATTGAAGTCCAGGGCAAAGAAATTACTGTCACTGTAGACAGACTGAAGCCAGCGTATCTTACTTTAGATGATAATAAAACTACAAACAAGACAACCGTCCATCCTTCTTCAGCACCTGAAGAAAAGGATCCTCCACGGACAAGGAGCGGACGTGTAGTCAGATTCCCCGCTCATCTTCAGCACTATCGACCGTGAACCGGTCTCAGCGGGGGAGTAATGTGGCGTATCGGACCTGCCGTACGCCAACCTTCTTTGTAAATAATCTCATAGAGATGACGACATCGTCGAGCGCACGTCTAACAGTGCGCGCGCATGGATGGCCCCTTCATATCGAACCTGTCAAATCGGCCGTCACGGAAAATTCCCTTGCATATATTTTATTAATTATTTTATATCAAAACAGTGCAATAACTCATTGTTAATATATAAATAAATACATAGCAGCATACCAAATACTTTCACTGCTATACATTGTTATCAGATAAAAGGGCTCAAAAAGCACATAAAAAAAATATACAACGTGGAAGGGACATACACGTAACAAATCGAACCACTATCTATACTAGATCTCCTTAAAAAAGTGTGCAGCCGCCCGAGCGATTTGTATGGGAATGTCGAATATTTTTGGTTTTTTGACTTATTTTATTTTCGTTATACTTTAGTGGTCTAGTATAGCCCGTGATTCGATTTATCGTGAACGTCAGTTGTTTGTTGACTTTGACTTAATTCGATAATGACGTTCTTAATATACCTATACTTACAAATTTTTTTTTCCAATTTTTTTTGTAAATTATAATGATATTTCACTATGTATTGTATATTTTACTAGGTACCAGCAGCTTCTCTTTTTCCGCGCAGATCGTAGAAACCGATCGAGGGAATGGGCCAAAATGCAAATCATGCATTGTAGTAGGCGGTGCACGACGAAGTGGCTAGCAACCCATCACTATTTTGATTCATTTTTCCATCTTGCCCACCATCACGCTAAAAGTGGCCTTTGAGTTTTGCGGCCCTTGTCTCTGTCTGCTTAGAGCCGCAAAACCCAAAATGCTCTGTCTGCCCCATTAGGGATAAGGACTTGATAGTATGTATGTAAGTACTATGAATAGGGTCCAGAATGATAGCTGTAGCTATAAACATGATATGACAATACATCGGCCATCCTGACATCAGAATGGCAGCTGTATGAGATTTTTTATTTAACATACAAAGGGTTTAGGTACAGTTTATCTTTGTGTAGGTACTATTTATACCATTGTTTGGAATATATTTTATTAAGATATAGACACTACATGTGCCATCCTGACGTTCACGATTTATTATGGGTATTTCCCTTCCACGTTGTATAATATACCTACAGCTGTTTATCCCTGCTGCGCTTGCATTAACTGGATAAATGTTCATTTCAGTATGAATTCTTCCGTTAGCTGCTATTAGTTTTTAAAATATATCTTGTTTCAGTTGTAGTTCTCTTTTTTGTTACCTTTTGGAACGCAATTAATTTTTGAGATTCCTAGACGTTTCTCTGTAGGTCTGCTTGACTTGACGCACACAATCACAACCCGTTTGCCCACGGGTCGCAGCGCAGCACTCGCAGCCCCCCGATTAGCTAGTTTTCTTATGTTGTTATAGGACGACAAACGAACAAGCGGGTCACCTGATGTTAAGTGATCAAGATAGTTGACATGTTGGGGATCAGAACGCTAGGATAGCTTACATTTGTAATAAAGATAAATAAATAGCTAATCACCTATGTATAGGTATAAATAAATATATAGGGACGAATCACACTGATTAAGCTAGCCCCAAAGTAAGTTTTAAACTTCTGTTATGGGATACTAACTCAACGATACTATATTTTATGATACATATATACATATATAGATAAAGACCCAGGACAATTCGAAAAAGGCCATTTTCCAACTTGCCCTGGCTGGGGATCGAACCCAGAACCGCCGGTTTAGCGGCTACGGAAAATGTAAGATGTACCTAATGTAAAGATTAGTGGCTTATAGGCCCATTGCCTTCTTTTTCTACGCATTGCGCGGGAGTGGTAACAGCTGGTACCTCTTTTATGAGCGTGTGGTCATGTGTGTCACTTATTGAAGGTTATTATTTTTTAATTATTTATAATGCAAAAGCTACAAACTAATAGCGTTTCGGAACGAGCACTGCTGGATAATTATTTATAATGCAAAAGCTACAAACTAATAGCGTTTCGGAACGACCACTACTGGTTTTTAATTATTTATAATGCAAAAGCTACAAACTAATAGCGTTTCGGAACGACCACTGCTGGGAAGATTACGCCGAAAGAAATTCATAGGTCGGTCCCTACCCAGCCTGATGGGCTTTTCTGCATAACAGATTTACACTTATCGCATATTTACATTTACCATTAAAAAAAATTGCAAAAGACTTCCAACTTCACTGTATGGAGATCAAAATTTTTTCATCTTGATATTCTTTTTCAAACTAACAGTATCGTCAAGAATGATTTCGCCGTTCTGAAACACCTGTATTGTAGGTATATGTCGTGGCCAGATCTTAGAATAGATAATTTTATGACGTGGCGTGGCGTGACGTAATTTTTTTTAATTAAAATTATCTATTCTAAGATCTGGCCACGACATGAGGGGCATATACTGGCCAGGATATGAACGGGCAAATAGATTTGATCAGGAAAAAGGATGGGTGAAATAATATTCTTTGCTAGTATAACAATTCATTTTAATTCATTCTATGTTCAATAAAACATTTTTTTCAGAATAAACATTATTTTTACAAAATTGATAGTATAATCATTCATTTTAATTCATTCTATGTTTAATAAAATATTTTTTTTGGCATAAACATTCCTAACGAAAATGGTTTTGTGGATGGTACAGACGGTTAATCAGATACCTACACTACCGCGTCGCGTACGTGAGATGGCACAGGTATCTGATTACCCGTCTGTACCTACTGACGTCAAGAACACCTTTGGCACGTACAGAACGTCCCCCTCCTGTACCCGCCAACTTTGACTATATACCTACATAAATCGAAATTAGAGTATAATAAACCGAAAAACGGCGCCACTTTTGGCAAATGTGCGTAGTAAAGCTTAACGTTCTTATTATAAACTGTAAACAGTAGTTCATAAAATACTTTGAAGGGTTATCTAAGGCTTGGTAGTAGCAAAATTTTAAATAATGTCTCAGTTTTCTTTGAAAGGATTTGTTTTAAATAAGGGCAGCACTGGACCCCGGAAAATTCAGGTACGGCCTTAAAGGGTTAATATTGGCGGATACAGAGTGACGGGCGCATTAGCTTGTTGCGTTCCAGCCCTGCGACCATCGATTTCATTAGCAAAATATAAGGTAAATTTAAATTAAGTACATTTTTTTAAAAACATTTGCGTTTAGAAGACCAGAATTGGAGTTTTTTTTGTTTAAAAGTTATATAGGTACATCCTATATAACTTTTAAACAAAAAAAGCGACTGAATCAAACCCGATTGTGGCCGGGCTGGAACGCATCACGCTGTCAATTATTTATTTTCCTACCTACCTATTACATACAAAAATTTGCTAGATACCTATTTACTGCTGTCGAAATGGACGGTTATGTCCACTGCTAAGATCAGTCGCCAATCGAAATTGGAAATAATTCGAAATGCAAAAGTTTCACTCTAATAATAATGACGTTTTGAAACAATATGTATTTTATTCACTGTGAATATTATTCTACTTTACTGTCGTCCATCCTTTATTTTTAAAAAAACCTCATTCTCTTGTGCCTATTTGCTTTTGATACTTACTAAAATATTAAAGAACTCAAACTAAATAAGCAAATAAGACAAGGTAAAAAAATACCACGCGAGCAGGGTTTGAACCGGCGACCAAGTCTATAAAAGACATTGCTCTTCCAACTAAGCTATCGCGTTTCTACGATTACTTATTTCTTATTTAGTTTGATAAAAGAGTACACAATCTTAAAAACCTACAAAAATTGTACCGGTTATGAAACCGTTTTGAAACAAAAAAAAATAATTTTAATTTCTAGTACTTACACTACTACACGCAAAAAATCAAACAATGAAAGAATAAAAAAACATGACAAAATACGTAATATCATAATCGAATAGGCACAAGACTAACAGAGTTCAAGTTGGTCGGATTGTATGGACAACAGCAAGTGAAGTTATCATAAACAATGCTTTAGGCAATTTTGATTTATACCCACGTCACTTATAATTAAAAATAAATGAGTGACTGAGAAACGCGCTTAAGGTTACAAACAAAAGTGGCGCTTTTATTTGAAATAATATTTTTGGAATAAATAACGAAGATGAAAATATAATTAGGTACATTTTGAATGTTTTGATATCCGTCCAAATTATTCTATGAACGTATCGTAACGATGTAAGGGCCTACCCGAGAATAATTTACATTGCGGCAGAGTTGCAGCGAGTCGCCGAAATCGTACATAGCATATAGTCTTTATGTCAATCGCATAATGTTCAATCGGCGTCTTCCGGCGACTTCGCGAGAATTCGCCGCTTGACGCGCGACGACTTTTTGAGCTCAAATTTAGTTTCAACATTATACGTTTGACATAAAGTTCATTACGCTATGTACGATTTCGGCGAATCGCTGCGACTCTGCCGCAATGTAAATTGAGCCTTAGACAGACTTTCCAACTGTAGTTATAAAATAATTCTAATGGATGTATAAACATTCGCAAAAGGCAATTTAAATTTTCGTCTTCGTATTGAGACAGTAATTTATTTCAAATGCTAGCACCCTTCTTTTCTCTTTAAAGGACATACAATAAAATATATCTCCTTTAAAGAGGGCACCACTTATTTATTATCAGGAGACACGATCAGAGTGGACTAGACAGCTTATACATGGTTACTTTTAAAACACCGGCAACATTTTTGGAGAAAGTTTAGTTCGTGATACTAACTAACTTTCCATAAAAACAATTATCGAAAATCTATAAAAAAAATCCCCCCCAAACAAAATGCTCTTGGCCGAGCACCGATTTATATGGTAAGCCGAAATTTGTTTTTCGATAAATGTTTTTATTGAAAGTGGTTCAGTATCACGGACTGAACTTGCTCCAAAAATGTTGCCAGTGTTTTAAAAGTAACCATGTATACATATAATCTAAATTATTCTATAGATGAGATTTAAAATTAATTCAGTCGCATATTAATAAAATAGTCATTTCATTTATATAAAATTGTGCGCAACAATCACAACCACGTACACGTCGGCAAGATCACACATACAGATCTAAGTATTTGAAAGGCAGAACCTATTCCTATGCATCAGAAAATAACTAAGTTAACGGCTGGTAATGTTGACACGTTTGATACTACAGCCGGCCCGAGACAATTCTCACATTTCAACTTTTACAAATTATTTAAAAAATTATAATTTTTGGCCCGAAGCGCGATCCAGTGGCTCTTTGAACCGTAAGCAAATGTGATAATTAAATTCATTGTGTTGAGATAAATCTTCAAATTTTTTTTAACCACCTGTCTTGCTCTGATAAGTAAAAGTGTACCCATCTAAATAGCTTTGTTTAGTGGAGCCACTTACGGCGGAAACCAAACCAAATAGCTAGGTACCTAAACTCGGCTATGTGCCAAAAATATTTGAGGAGTTATCTCAACATTCATAGAAGCAGATTTTTTTTCAGCCGCATGGCGTCCTATACTGGGCATAGGCCTTCCCAAGGATTTTCAAAATGCCAAATTACGATTGTTGGGTCGCTCAGCCTGCCTCCTTTCAGACAGACATTTACGGCCTTTCCTCTAGGCATCACCTATGCCTAGAGAAAGGAAACAGACTGACATTACATTATAACTAAGAACTACTTTTCTGGGAGACCTTTACATATTTTATCTTGAATAATTGGATGGAATATTATTTCGCCTATTCAACGATTAAATAATTTATTTCAAATTTAAAGAGCTCTCTCTGGATCGGGATCTGGGCAACCGATATTGAAATATGTGAATTGAATTCAATTATAACATTAATTCTTACGCTAATTAGGTAAATACGAAAATATGAAACTATAAACTAAGATCATTGTAAAGACTAAAACACAAATATATCGATATCGATATCAATAGACATAAATCATCACAAAATTTAAAAAAATCATCATAAAAATAAAAAAGCACATTTCATAAGGACAGAGGGCCTGGTCCAAAAGAGAAAGAGGTTATAAAGTTTAGAGGTTTATAAAATCAAAATATTAAAAAAAAATCGTTTGGCTGTTGCATACAATTGATCGAGTCTAAGCAAAGCGTCAACCGTAATAATCATTTATTGCTTCAATTAAATTGTATGCAACGGGCTAGAAACTTGTAAAGTGTAAATAGGCCTTTAGTCAATATCGTTAAAATGAAGATTTTTAAATTATTTTGATATAACTAGTTTGCCAACCTCTTTTCCAACTTAGTGCCCTTTTGAATAATACTACAAGCCCATTAATATTATAACACCCGTATTGGTAACGTAAAATAACAGTTCAAGAAGTACACGAACAGATCTAAGTATTTGAAAGGCAGAACCTATTCCTATGCATCAGAAAATAACTAAGTTAACGGCTGGTAATGTTGACACGTTTGATACTACAGGCGTTATTCTTGGTGTGGACGAATAAATACAAGAGGACTGACAGCCAAGATACTTTAAAGCGAAATTCGATTTTTCTCTCAGTCATAAACTCTATGTGTGACAGACACACGTGGGTGACCCGCGACGGTCTCAGATATCTCTATGGCACGTAGGATTTGGGACAGAGACGGACAGAGCTCGTCGCGGGTTCAAGCCAAAGACAAGTTACTTAAATCTGTCAGTGTCATTCTTAAAATCTGTCAGTGTCATTCTTAAACTATAGTCGTATACCTACTGAGCACCACTATTAGTAGAAAATACGCATCTTGTTACAACACTTTGGTGAACGCAGAGATTAACTGCGCTTTCTTTTCATCCAGCTTGGCGATGTTTTTATTCATCTGTCGTATAAACTCCTCGGCGCTTTCAATTTTAGACAGGGTTTGTTGATATCTGTAAAAAATAAACAGTTACATTTAAAATAGTGATAACTTTTTGTAAGTTTGGCCGAGTGGTTTCTGGCCACTCCATCTCTTCTTGTGGATGTCGTAAGAGGCGACGACAGATCTGTAGAGGCGACTAAGGACTCAGCGCAAGTGACTCCCGTGCTACAACTACGTTGTAATAGAGGCTTGAAGTCGGGTGGAGGCCGGTCGATATTTTATATTTGGAGAAGAAAAAGCTGCTAAGCAAGAGCAGCCCAGCTAAAGATGGAATGGAAACACTCAAAGATGAAGTAACATTTAGTGAAGTTGCTCCAAGTGTTTGCGCAGTGCATAGTCTAGAATTTACTCTACTTGTGTACCATAGATGAGGATTTCTCGTCTTACCTTATTTGTTGCAGTATGCAATTGATGCAGGGCCTCTTTTCGTTAGCTGTGTGTGTCCGGGCCATGGCTGGGCGGGCTGGAAAAGAATGCCATGTTACTGTCACTCCATAGAAGATACGAGTTCATAATAAGGGTCACAGAAGACAGTATGGGTAATTCATACAGAACTGAATCTTGTAAGGTACGCGCAATATGTGTTCCCGTTCCCCGTCCCCGCACCTCTCCCCGTCCTCGCCTTGTCTCAGGGCGGGAGCGGACAAACACACGCATTGACGTGTGCACGGCGGCACAAGAACGGGGGAGAGGTGCGAGGGTGGGGAACGGGGACGCATTTTGCAAGGGACCTTAGGAGACTCCGTTCTGTTTGTAATACTCTTACTGTCTTCTGTGACAGGGTGTAAAATACGTTCGAAATGACTTGAATGCAATGGCGGATTTACCAGCGGGCTGAGTACTGGAGCCTACGACGGCAGATTTCAGGGGCAGCAAATTTGACGTCAAAATTAACCACCAACCCCTCCTTCGCACCCGTGTATCGCCGCAATTTGGTAGAAAGGCATTCTAACATATAATGATACTCAATGAACCCATGAATGAAAGGTTAGGGGCAGCGAAATGCAAATTGCCTATTGGCGGCAAATGTAGGTATATATTCGCCACTGCTTGAATGGGTAAATTCTTCAATAAACCGACAACTACCAAACCAGCAACGATTCTAGCGTTTCGGAAAGACAACTGCTATGAAGAAGGCTAAGTTAGATTAGAGCAGGGACCGAAAATAAATAAATATATAGGGACAAATCACACTGATTAAGCTAGCCCCAAAGTAAGTTTTTAAACTTCAAGTTCAAGATTATTCATATTCCTTCGAGCCAGCGCTTAAAAAGTAACTAAAAAGACTTTATCATCGAACGGATTTTGTAAGAAATTCCTTACGTGAAACCCCTTCAGAACCACTAAAGGAGATAACAGTGTGGTCTCTGAATTGATGATAGCCAAAGCGATCGTGGTTCGTCCGCGTTCATGTCTACTTCGCGAGAGGTGACCAGCAATGCGACCCTCATGCGTACTTTTCAAGGTACAGCGAGGTCTTAGGCTTGAAACTACGTCTAGCGGACGCCCCGGACGGGTTCAGTCCGTCTCTGTCACAAACTATACGTGCGACAGAGCAGGGCTTGGAATACCGTTAAAAATCTGGTAACGTTGATTCTGTGAAACGGCGTTAACGTTATCAGCAAAGATAACGTTATGCTGTGTAACGGTATTTTTCCAACCATTTACCGATAAACTCAGATAACGTTACCAATGATATTACGGGAAAAGGTATTGTTAAGACTGTATTTGTTTTCGATATTTGACAGAAGAAATTGATAAGAGTGTCTACTAGATCTACACGTATGTCGTGATAGTCTGTGCTACCTCGGGTTCGATTCCCAGCGCGATGTAATACATTTGTATAATATTCATATAATATTTGACAAGTATTAAAAATGAATGGAGGGAATCAGCCGAGGATAGAAGTTATTGGAAACGAAAAGGGGAGGCTTTTGCTCAACTATGGGACATAAACGGCTATTAAAAATAAAAAGTATTGAAAAAAGTATCGTTAATTGATAACGTTATTATAACATTTTATAACTGTATTATCGATACCCCTTTTAACGTTACCAGTAATACCTGTATGAAAATAACGTTATTTAACGTTACTTTTAGTGTGAATTTGGTATCGAGGCCCTGCGACAAAGACACGTGACCTGCGACGGTTTCAGCTATCCCTATAGCATACGTAGGGTTTGAGACAGAGACGGACAGTGTGAATTTGGTATCGAGGCCCTGCGACAAAGACACGTGACCTGCGACGGTTTCAGCTATCCCTATAGCATACGTAGGGTTTGAGACAGAGACGGACAGTGTGAATTTGGTATCGAGGCCCTGCGACAAAGACACGTGACCTGCGACGGTTTCAGCTATCCCTATAGCATACGTAGGGTTTGAGACAGAGACGGACAGTGTGAATTTGGTATCGAGGCCCTGCGACAAAGACACGTGACCTGCGACGGTTTCAGCTATCCCTATAGCATACGTAGGGTTTGAGACAGAGACGGACTGAGCCCGTCCAGGGCGTCCGCTTGACGTAGTTTTAAGCTTAAGGCTTACGTTACTAACCTTCATGAGACACGCGCATCGGCACAGGCATCGGTGCGGCCACTGGCTGTGGTGCTGCGAAGTAAAAAACGCCAGTGTTCGCCGGCGCGACCGGTGGCGGGAGCGGGCGGTAGCTAACAGCGGCAGTCGGCGCGACCGCTGGCGGCAGTGGCGGAAGTGGTGCGTAGGGCATTGTACGGGGAAATTGTGCAGCCGGCGCAACCGCTGGCGGCAGTGGCGGAAGTGGTGCATAGGGCATTGTAGGGGGAAATTGTGCAGCCGGCGCAACCGCTGGCGGCAGTGGCGGAAGTGGTTCGTAGGGCATTGTAGGGGGAAATTGCGCAGCCGGCGCAACCGTTGGCGGCACTGCCTGCATTGGTTGGTATGAAGTGGTGGGAAAAAATTGCGGGGCATATCTGAAAATATATACGCACATAGGATATCCGTTCCACAAATTAAATAGAGAACTACGTTCAGATAGACATATAACTATATATATAGAATAGAACTTCTTCTTCGTCTAAACGCGTTCCCAGTTGCAGCCTCAGCTGTGCTACTTCGGAGCCCGGGGTGCGCTTTCCCGCTTTTTCTTCTACAAATATATCATGCATATCAATGGTCACCCAAGGATGCCAAAGCCCTTGCAAAATGGAGAAGCAATAGCCGGAACACTTTTAATGATTTAGCTATAGTTTTACAACCGGCCGCCGCCCGACGTTAACCCTCCTTGGGAATGCAATTGTAGCACGATATATTTTTGCTTAGTCCTTTAGTCGCCTCTTACGACATCCACAGGAAGAGATGGAGTAGTCCTATTCTAACCTGGAACCACACGGGTCATATATAGAATAGAACCGTAGTCAAAATGTAAAACAGCGTCGATTTTACTTTTTTTTAATTCGATAGGTATCACGGCTTGGCTGGCACTATAAGAAAAGACCTAACTTCTATAACACTTATTGATTTTCTTTATTTTAATTTAACAAATTACCAATTATAATATTTGTGGAAACGGTTACTAAACAAAAATGACATTATTCAATAATTAACATTGCAATAAAATAACATACGTTCTTTTTAACATACGTTTTTGTAAATTTATGAATAGTTTGAAACGGTAACACAATGCTAGCTGTCAAAAACCATATTTTATTGTTTAATTCTTTATTTTATTTTTTATAGACAAGATACGACTTGGTAAATCACTTATAAATAGTATAACTTTACTGGATTAAGGAGCACAGTTTTTTTCTGTCAATTACATAAAAATGAAATTGGTAGCATACTCACTATATGACTGATTTAGGAGAGCAGATTTTTTATGAACATGAGGCTTAATACTACATATATAATTAACATACCCGTAATGGTGATCTGATCTCTGTTCGCCAAATGGGAATACGGGAATTTTTTCTGTAATAAAAAAAATCTTGTAAATGTCTAATTTAATTTCAATCAAACAGCTAAGAACACAGCTGCTTTCAAATAAAAAAGGAACTGTATCGAAATCACTTTATAAGTAATAGCATTCTGTGGTAATAGTACATTGTGCCATTACCTACAACTTTTTATTAAAACATACTTCATTTAGTATAGATATAACCTCATACATGTTAGTGAAAACTGCATCGAAATCCTTTTAGTGATATGATAACCGACCTGTATAAATTATTAAAATGTTTATAACGTATCACTAAATATAATTATCATTGTGATATATGCCTTCCACAACGAATGCTTATGGGATCCCTCGGGGGACCAATAATGATAAATCAAATGTCAGAAGATAATAACAATATAAACTAATACCTAAAATACAAATTAAATAAATAGAAAACTAATAGACTAAAATTATAGCAAAAAAAAACTAAAACATTATGTTTTATAAAAAATGGAAGTGTGTCCCTGATCGACGTTTCTGGGGACCTAAGAGTTGGTGCGCATTTTGGCCAAAGATTAAGTCTTGCAATTCAACGTAGCAATGCCGCCAATCTCTTAGGCACCCTGCCCTGCGACCGTAGTTGTGATCTGGGGGTAATTTTTCTATATAAAATAATAATTAAAATAGTATGTATATGTCGCAGCCATCTGATTAAATTAGGCAGCTAACTGGAAGCCTAGGCAGCTCCATAAACGCCGGCATCCGTTAATTGAACTAAAATCACTCAACGTTTAACAACTTGTCGTATTGAAACTATTAAAAGTCATCCCTTAGAAGATGACTGACCAAGACAAGTGATTAAAAAGACCATGGGGGATTTTGTATGAACCCCGTCCCCACCCTAAAATAATCATGGGATACATGTCAATTTCTTCATTGGGACCCAAAAAAGCCTAAAGTACTGTGATAGTTGTAAAAATGGGTTTATTTATATGAAAAAATAACTTTTCGGCAAAAAGTTATTTATTTTTAAACAAAAATCATTTTTACCCAAACAAAAGAAGCAGAAGCTAGCTACTTTAAGGCCATACATGAATTTTCCGGGGTCCAGTGCTGCCCCCATTTGAAATAAATCATTTAAAAGGAAACGGAGATATTTATTCAAACTATTTTCCGAACTACTGTTTACAGTTTAAAGTGAGAACGTTAAGCTTTTCTACACATTTTTGCGGAAAACGGCCACTTTCGGCAAAAATGCTAAGCTAAAAGCTTAACGTTTTTACTTTTGACTGTAAACAGTAGTTCATAAAATAGTTTGAAGGGTTATCTAGGGCTTCACAAAGACAAAATTTTAAATGATATCTCTGTTTCCTTTGAAATGATTTATTTAAAAATGAGGGCAGCACTAGACCCCGGAAAATTCACGTATGGCCTTAACCAGATGGCTGCGACATAATTACACACATAGGATTATAATTTTATAATACACATTAGCACATGCAAATGCCAGTTTTCCAGATGTGAAACATTTTGTGCCAATTTCAGTGAAGACTTACCCTCCGGTATTGTCGGCATTGGCACAAAAGGCGCATCCTCTATGTGACTCATCGTTTCAGGTGGCAACACGCCTGTTCGGAAGAAGTTCTCTTTCTCAAATGTTGTTGCATGAACAAATTTGCACTTGGGACGCTGACAATTTCCATTAGCAAAATCCCGGCAAAAGTGGTATATGCCCTTGAGTTGAGAAAGGTCAATCTCGTGATTGAAAGAGCACGACCTTCTGTTGCAAGTTCCCCTCACAAAATCCTTGCACATTATTTTCCTGGGCGCTTCTTGAGCATCCTGTGGGTTAGGAGTATTCTGTTGCGCAGTGTTTTCATACGCATTACCCACTACCTCTTGTTTCACCACGAAATGTGGTGGATAAGGAGGAGGTGAATCAGGGGGTAATGGTGGCTGAACCAAGACCGCGTCAGCTTCTCTGTTTTCATGTTCGTATTTATATTGGAAATATTTTTTCATATTTCTAAAGTTAGAAGACGGCTGAAAATTATTTGATGTTCCAACCCCTATCTGCTCCGCGTTACTTGCACCTGTAGTAGTAAGTACACATTAGAGACTATAAGCATCATTCAAGATAAAAAAACTGGCACGCAAGAACAATATGCCTGCAACCATATACATATTCCAGCGTTGGACTTATACAGGCTGTAAAAAAAAAAGATCCACGGACCACGGCCCCTTTAGCCTAGTAAAAATATGATACTTATCATGGTTAAGTTAGAAAATTGGCACGAATGTTAGGAACACCATGACAGATGAAATTTCAAAAGGCCACATATATCTCAGGTGTACAAAAAATATTCAAGGTAAAAAACCAATATTAAATCTAGTAGAAGTACGACACTTTTTTCCTGATTATCACCATTTCTGTTTAACAAGTTCAAAATGGTGCTGACATTTTCATTACATCTCAAAAACTATGTAGTTTAAAAATAAATAAAAATCTGTTTGGAAATTTCAAAATAAAACACTTTCATATTATACCCTACTTATACTAGCAATCGCACTTTGAAATTTTATTTCCGTTATTTAAGCCCCTTTCCTGCAGGAAATAAAAATGTTTTCAATTGTTTAATAAAATTTATCGTTTCGCAGAAAAATGCAAAAAAAACCATATACGTGACCTTTAGAGGTGAAAACTTCCAGCAAACATTCATAAACGTCAAGATGACGGGATCACTGCTTGTTTTAAACAGCCTTTCCTATCTTTTTGTAATACACATTTGGTACCATTTGTTACCTATATTAATAATTTTGGTACCTCCTTAGTCTGGAAGATATTGAAGGTCCAGACTGATCCCGCTATTTTGACGTATCAAGATGACGGGATTAAGCTGTTACCACAAAACTACTAATCATTTTATTAAACTAACTACTCTGTTATTTAATACTCATTTAATACCTTCGGAAAGTTTTGTAACATTGTTTGAATAAATTATAGTTTTTTTGTTATTTATTTTTTTCAATTTTTATGGCTTTTACGCCTACTTAATTGCTAAGAGCAAAGCTTTATAGTACAATAAATTTGCTCTTCAAATCAAGTAGGTAATTTTGCTTTTATTAAACTAGCGGCCCTTTCCCGGCTTCACACGGATTAAAGTCAATGATTGAGATAAAAACTATCCTATCTTTTAAGTTTTACCAAATTACAGAGAGTAACAAAATTTGATGAAAATCGACTCAATAGTTTCAGTCCATTGCCAACCAACACCGTGACACAATTTTTTTATAACTATATGTATTATGATAGGTAATTTTAACATCAGTCGGTCATTCCATTTTTGATATGTTTTAGATAAACGAAACCACTAAATTATTTCAAATACATTATAACAACATTATTTAAACATCAATCATATTTTTTATAAAATACAAAAAAACAGAAATCAGAACCTACAGGTTTTGTCATTTGTGTATGGGTAATTCTACAAATATGAAGATTTAAATTAATTTTCAGAATTTTAATATTCATGTAACTTTAAAAATAAAGGTGATAATAAAACAGATTTATATCATTAATAATGTAAACCTATTAATAATAGGAAATGACAAGTGTAGGTACGTAAAAAATATTCTACTTTTCGCTTTCGCCGTATATTATACAGTTTGGGATTGGGATCATGAAAGTCTAATTTTTTGTTATTTTAGTTTTCAAATCACCATAACATTTCCATTTTCCTGACACCCTAACACAGTGACATTTATAATGTCCTAGCCTCCTGATCCCAAAATTGGTGGTATGGACTCAATGACTGCTACAATTTAATATTATGTATTATTTATTTAGTTTTAAATAAGTTGGAATTCCATGTACGTTATACAAAGTGGAAGGGACATACCCGTAATAAATCAAACCACGGGCTATACTAGAGCACTAAAGTATAATGAATTAAAATAACAGTCAAAAAACCAAAAAATAGTCGACATTCCCATACAAATCGCCCGGGCGGCTACACACTTTTGTATGGAAATGCCGAAAATTATTTTTGTTTTTTGGCTGTTATTTTAATTTCATTAAACTATGGTCTAGTAATGGTCTAGTATAGGCTGTGGTCTGATTTATTACGGGTATGTCCCTTCCACGTTGTATATGTTTTATACTGGCCTAATTCAAAAAATATTATGTTAGTTAAAGAATAAACAAGAGTTTTAATACATAATACATTTTTATCTCAATTATTGACCTTAATCCGTGTGAAGCCGGGAACGGGCCGCTAGTTTAATATAAGCATAACCACCTACCTAATTTGAAGAGCGAATTTATTGTATTATAAGCTTTGCTCTTAACAATTAAGCAGGCGCGAAAGCCATAAAAATTGAAAAAAATAAATAACAAAAAAACTATAATTTATAAAAGCAATGTAACAAGTTTATCCGAAGGTATTAAATGAGTATTAAATAACAGAGTAGTTAGTTTAATAAAATAATTAGTAGTTTTGTGGTAACAGCTTGATCCCTTCAACTTGATGCGTCAAAATAGCAGGATCAGTCTGGACCTTCAATATTTTCCAAAATAAGCAGGTACCAAAATTTTTATTAAAGGTATCAAAAGGTACCAAATGAGTATTACAAAAAGATAGGAAAGGCAGTTTAAAACAAGCAGTGATCCCGTCATCTTGACGTTCATAAAAATTCCACTTCTAAGGAAGTATTCCTAAAAACTTCCAAAACTTCCGGCAATTTTGGAAGTTTTAAAAATATTTTTTTACCAAGAAAGTTAAATAATAAGATTCTTAAATGGTATATAGGTAGGCACTTGAAAACACGAAGCTTAACACTTTTTAAGTCTACCTATAAGAAGGCGATTAAAGTGAATATGATTTTCTGTGTTGAAATATTAATTTTAATATGTATGTTTTATAGGCATTTACTTATAATAGGTACCCAATGACAATAAAACATAGGTAATTTGTAATATTCACTGTCTATCAATAGTATCCTCAGTTTTTCTAAGTCAATAATCTATTTTGAAAACTTCCAAAGTTGCTGGTAATTTTGGAAGTTATGAGGAATACTTCCGGAAGTATTCCTGAAATATTCCAAAGTTTCGGAAATATTCCGAAGTTTTCACCTCTAGTGATCTTTGACCTTGAATTTATTTAGCATTGTTACAAAGGATTTATGGGCACTTTTGACATTTCATTTCCCAACATTTTTACCAATTTTTAGACTTATGTGAGAAATGTAAGCTTACCCCTGTAACTACTACTGAAGTCAATTGACTGGACTAAGGCTTACATTACCTATGTTAATATTTCTAACTCAGCAATGCTATACTATACACATTATAATTCATGACATAAAACTACATACTCATATAAATATGATTCTGTAAATAAATTACACATAAATAGTAATAATTTTGCCACATAACCATTAGATATATTACAAGTAGAGATGGGTAACTACCCGGGTTAAAACCCAGTCGTGGGTTAAAATAAAACCCAATTATCACCCATTTCAATCCACCCAAACCACCCATTGACCGGGTGAAAACTAAATATTGTTTTTAATAATTGTTTTAATAGATATCACAAGTGATTAAATTACGTAGGAACATAGGTATTTACCTACGTAATTTTAAAATTATGAATATACTAAATATGCAATGGCCAATAGTCCAGTCAATAAGTGGTCCTAGATGGAAAAGTCGAAAGCAGAAAGTTTGAATTTAGAACTTTGTTTGGACTAGTTAAAAGACAAACATATTAAAAGTCCCCACCCCTCTAAGGTGAGCCTGAGGGGGGGGGGGGGATTACAAAGATGGTTTTACTTAACGTTTTTTGTCATACATTGTACATTGATCTATGTATAACTTGCAAACAGTTTATCTGAGAAAAAAAGCCGACTAAAAACATATATAAAATTACATTTTCTTTAAGAATATGTTTATACGAACTGTTTCGGCAATATTTACTAAATGGAAGTATTTGGAAAGCTGTAAAATACTATTTAGTATGAGATTTTCTCGTAAAAATTTACCGTAATAAATACTTTTAGCATAAGCTGTTTCCACCCAACAATATGGGTGATAATGGGTTAAAACCGGGTTATAACCCAAATCACCCGTTATAACCCGGGTGGATTAAAATGGGTTTTAACCCACTGCCCATCTCTAATTACAAGTCGCTTAGAACTCACCAACAAACAAATGCGCTATTTGTCTGTGAAGTTTATTTTTTATTTTATTCTAGCAACATACAGTCATGTACATAAATAGGTATATACTTAATACTATCTTATACAGAGTAACTTTTTAACCACCGGCAACGTTTTTAGAGCAAGTTCCGTCCGTCATACTGGACTACCTTCCATAAAACAACTATCGAAAATCGGTATAAAATTTTCGTCCTTCCATACTAAATCCATTTGGCTGAGCGCTGATTTGTATTGGGAAGCGAATTTTTTTTGTTTTTCGAAGATAATAATTATTAAAATTCTTTCAAAACAAAAAACCGACTTCTGTGCCAGAAAAGTTAATATTCAACTTAGACAACATATTTTTCTAGTTATTTTCTTTTAACAAACAAACCACACAACCGATTCTAATAAAAATTATATGGCAACACCTGGAAAGTATATCATTTCAAACAAATAAATAATTTTTACTTATCGGTCCAGGTGTCCTCGAGTAATCGGGGAACATACATTAAAAAAAACAATAGATTCCGACAAAAATGTCGCCGGTATTTAAATTAACCCTGTATAATAGACCTTGACCTAAGTTCATTACAATTGTTAATCTTATTACATGATTTTGATGCAGTTTTTACTAACATTCATCATAATTTTTGTATGTCCTCTCTAATACTTAGTTTACTAAGAATTATCAAAAAGATGTAATTTTTACTATGTTTAATTCATTCATTTCATGCCTGAATGACCTTACAAATTACTTTTTTTTCTACCCTTTATATGGGTACCTATATCTCAGTAGGCATTGTCTTTCCATTGATCGCACAAAAATTTCACTAGATCATCCCACCATCCTTGTCACTAAATAGTCTTACAAACTATACATACATTACAAACTTAGTTCGCATGTAAAGGATTTTGATGCAGTTTTTACAAAAAAAAATATTTGCTATTTCTGTATGTAACTTAGTTTATTTTAAATTAAAATCATAGTATTTGCAAACAAAAAACTAATATACTGACGGTCACAACTGACCTTGTTTACGACATTTTATTTAGTTTCACCTGTCCCATTGTCTGTGTCATCATCATCATCAGATCTTTTTTAGTCTCCACTACAGGAGCACGACCCTCTCTCTAGTCCAGCTCTGGTAGTCCAGAGCCATATATTAGCCAGAGCAGTAAGAGGATTTGGACTACACTCTGCACGCTGGCCAGATGGGTTGGATAGGTAAGCTTTGTTTAGCTTCTAGACATCCAGGGGGGAAGACTTGGAGTGGTCTTATTCTACTCTGCCGGAAACCACAGATTGTCTGTGTGTCCGTAATCAAATCTTGCATGCTAAACTAGACCCACTTCCCATTATTTGATCGAGTTGAATCTTTACATATACAACTTGGGTCACAATGAATATTATAGTACCAATGACGTTATCACATGATGACGCCAGAAGGTGGCTCCAAGGCATCAAGTTTCGGCTCAATTGTTTCGTCTTGAGGAGCACTTTAAACTTTTTAGTTAATGGTTTTAGATAAAAACTTGTTTATAAAACAATTTTTAAATAATTACTTTATTTTAATTAGCTATTTAAGTCCACTTGTTGAGCAACAAAAGCCCCTATTTCATGTTATGGTAATATTTAATAAAGTTAAGGTAACTATATGTATAGAGGTATACATATATATACTAACCATGTGGCTTCCGGCAGAGTAGAATAAGACCACTCTAAGTCTTCCCGTAGATGTCGTAGAAGGCGACTTAGCAAACACAAGTTAAATAAAACATCAATGAGACCTATCCAACCCGTCAGGCCAGCGTGGAGAGTGTAGGCCAAATCCTCTGACTTCTCTGGCTAATATATGGCTCTGGATTACCAGAGCTGGACTACAGAGGGTCGTGCTCCTGCAGTGGAGACTAAAAATGACCTGATGATGACAAGTACCTATACTTACCTTACATTAATTGGAGCATTTTTAGTTTTAAATTTTTTTGTATCAGAAACTATAAACAGAATAACAATATGTAGCAGGGAGGCGTAATGCATTTATCATCTAACGTCCTAAAAATATCCAATTTCGCGAGGCAAGTCAAATAATTTGTGTTAGTGTTAGTGTGGGTAGGTATGAAAAAACTACCACGTCACTATCTATGAAAGTTTGGGAATGTGGATGAGACAAGATCAAGAGATAGAAATTTTAAATGTGCAATTAGGTACCTAATTTGGCACGAAGACTACTGGTTGGCAGGAAGCACAGACCTACCACTACTAGACTTGCAACAATATGGCTAGAAAGAGACTGTCAATTACAGTAAAACGTGAGTGAAAGAAACGCTGATACTGAGACGCGGTCTGGGCCAAAAAACCACAAAACGATCGAAGAAAGTTATTAATTTTAGAGATTTTAGCATTTAAAAGGTGATTTAGGGTTTTATTTGAGCTTATTATAAGTTAGTAACCATAGTGTGTTCTGTGACGTGTGCAAAATATGGGTGGAGGCAACAATCAAAGATAGAAAGAGATGCACTAAAGTGGGGACGCACTATGCAGGTCTAGTAGTGGTAGGTCTGTGGCAGAAAGAGCCTAAAATTACTATAATTTGTGTTAGTGGGTAGGTATGAAAAAACTACCACGCCCGCCACTATCTATTAAAGTTTGGGAATGTGGATGAGAAAAGATCAAGAGATAGAAATTTTAAATGTGCAATTACCTAATTGGGCAGGGAGACACTGGTTAGCAGGAAGAGCCAAAAATTGCTATAACTTGTGTTAGTGGGTAGGTAAGAAAAAACTACCACGCCCGCCACTATCTATGAAAGTTTGGGAATGTGGACGAGACAAGGTCAAGAGATAGAACTAATTTGGCAGGAAGACTACTGGTTGGCAGGAAGAGCCTAAAATTGCTACAACAGACTTGAGACCACCATAAATGCTCATGTAGGTACCCTCTTTGTGTACGAAACCTCCGCCTCATGGCGCCTTCCCAGTCTATTATTTTCAAAAGAGTACTAGACATGGTCAATCCACGTGTTTAAGTTATCTCAAAAATATTTATTTATAAACTTACCTTCCATGGATACGACGAATACTTTTATCCGGCACAAAGTAAAAATAAACAATTTTGAACGGGCACCGTACCAACCGCTCAACCGCTGTCACCGCTGTGATGTGATGTGATGATAGTGATGTGACACTGGTGACAGTGCGCCGAAACCGAAAATACAAAGACCATTTTGTATGGAGTTTGCGACTTTTTTCATGGCGGCAATAGCCGCCATAATATTAGTAATAACCACAAACTATATAGGGATCACGGATCAGACGGACGTGTCGGTACTGGCTTTTTGTATCGTAGCGTTCTCGTCGCTGATTCGTTCTCGTAGAAGGTATTACAACCAATCCAGTGACTGATCTCAGAAATTCCCTTTTGACAATTCAACTTTTTAAACTAGAATTTTTGATTAAAGAAAATCTCGGTAAAGAAATCGTTATACCAATCAGCCTATTAGCAAAAAAAAAGTGGGTGAGGGAGGGGCCCCAAAATAGCGTGCTGGTGGGCAATGTGCAGCTTCCTTTATTGATATTTATAATTATAATTAGTAATCTATTTCTAAAATAGGCTCCCTTTTACTGAACCTATTTTACTGAAATGTATGAAAGAATAAACAAATAAAATAAATTTAGTTCATTTATTACATATACAACATACGTGTCAAAGAGATTCTTAAAGAATGCAAACACCATTGTTTTTATTATGTACATTAATCACTTCACGTAATTATTCTTCGCGGTAGATGAGCACCAACCAACAGAATGTTCTAGGTAAGAAAAGAAGTAGGCGAAGGCTTCGTAAGGTCTTGGGGCACTGTTTTGTGATAGAACAGGTACAGTCCGCGTGGTTCGGTCTCACTGAAGACACACCTGGAACAAAACAAATAACTCATAAAACTTCTGAACAATATCTAGTTACACAATTGAAGTGGTCATAAACGCAGCATTTGTTATATCTGGACGTAGTGTAGGCCAAATCCTCTGGCTACTCTGGCTAAGTATGGCTCTGGTAGTACAGAGAGGGTCGTGTTCCTGCAGTGGAGACTAAAAAAGACCTGAGGATGACAGTTTTAAACTAATTTTTTTAAAATTCTACAACAAATATTTTATAGTTAGTATATGTAAAAAATATGAACAAACACAGAAAAGATAGAATCAATAAATAAATAGCACAATTGAAAATATTTACCTGAGGCTATTTCTACAAATTCCAACTGTGTCGAACGAGAAGTAGGACGTAGATGCAACATTAGCATTTGTTATATCTGAAAAGAAAATTAATAATACAAATAAGAGATAAATATATTTCAATGTTAAATTTTGACAACAAGTCAAATAACTAGTGTTTTCTCATATTTACAGTAGCTAAATCACAATTATTCTTTCTATTATCATCATCGTATCAGCTACATGAATTCCACTGCTGATGAATTTTTTAGTATAGGTACAATCCATAAGACAGATAATGTGCTGATTGAACACATGGAATACTTTCACCATCTATTGCCTTCTCATAAAAATCCCAAAGGTATTTTCTGGTAGAAATTTAATTAAATGAAATTTATTTTGCATAAGTGTCGTACAATAGATGGAATGGAATACATTAAATCAGGATCGTACACTTAGCTGTTTCCGGCATGCATAAAATAGGTAGGTACTAATATTTTTTGTACAATTTAACAGAGTATTAAACAAATGCCAAAAAATACAGTAAACAGTAGACAGCACTTAGCGCTAAGATTATACCTATTATGCATAAATCTTGTAGATTATGTACAATAAATTAAATAAATAAATAAAAACACAGACTTTATTTCCAAAATTATTGCTTACTTGCAAGGGATGCCTTGAAGTTAATTTATTTAATTTTTATATGCCAACAATATCAACATTTGAGTTTCATTGACAATTTATACAGGGCTACATAACTTTAGTTGTTGATTGTCAGCGTGTCTTTCTGTGACACAAAACCCTCTTCTAAGCGAGCAAGCGCCTCAATTCGAGACATGAATAAATACAAACATAAATAAAAATGATTACCTAATAACACATAGAGCTCCGGTGAAACAATTTAACTTTTGTTAATGTTAATGGTTAATGATTTGTGATCCCAGTGCCTTTTACGTGAAGTATGATCAAAGGTGTTTTTTTTCTAAAAAGAATAATAATAAACATCAACTTCTCCAAAGGGAGACTTCGAAAGGTCCAGGGTTAAAACACCCGTTAGCGTGAATCCAAAGGATATAAAAATATGTAGGTATTACTTATCATTTGAACATGCAAACTTATTTATCGCACTAAATTGACAAATGAATAGTTTTGCGTTATCATTGTATGAACAGAGTAATATTATTTTACTGAATGGATGGATGGATGGATGCTCAAGACCGTGCAAAGTAGAGAAGTTAAAGCCGGAAAGCGGACCCCGGGCTTCACAGCATTACAGCGGAGGATGCAACTGGGAATACGCTGAGATGAGAGAGTAATATTATTTTACATACCTTCCTTCCTATGAGTTCTGTAAAGTACTGTACTGAATCTTTTTCGAAGTAAAAAGTGTCTCTTATGTCTGACGAGACTAGCAACTCAACTTGCGCTACTAAAACTAATTAATTGCATCTATCCACTTATTTCGCAGCGCAGTTCTATATTGAATGGAAATCAATGAAGATAGTGTTTCCTTTTACTCCCACAAAGGATCACATGGCACCAACATATACCACCAGAGGCACCAGAGCACACAGGAACTTGAGATGAGAGCTGAGCGATTAATTTAAAAACAGAATAAACAAACAAGATGGAGGATGGGCGAAATTCGGCGAAAACCACTGACCTCCTATTTACAAGTACGTGTACTTGTATATAATTATGGAGGTCACAGGCGAAAACGGTGAAGCGGAAAGGGGTGGGAGGGGTAGTGAAATGTCAAAAGCCAATTGCTAATACATACCTACAGTATATTCTTACGATCACAGACCACAGTAGGCGACATTTCGGGCCGTGGTAATAACCAACAGTGTTCGTTTCGTCATGTTGTCGTTCGTGTTCACCATCCTTTTTTCTTTCCAAAATCCCAACCCACCAGTTACTTTGTTTTGAGAACTTTGCTTGAGAAATTGAAAAGTTTTTTTTTACAGTTAAATTCGGTAAATTAGTTGTACAGTACAATCACAATAGTACAGTGGTGTAATTGTGTAATGCTGTCTACACACCGCGGCCGCCGGCCCGCCGGCACGTACCCGGCGGGATAGTGCCAGCAGGTTGACCCGACGGCTTTAGAGTTTGTGAGCCGGACAAGTTTGCCGGCGGCACGGCAGTCGCGGCATGGAGTATTTATTAATTAGTGATAGCCAAGTAAGCCTTGAAAGCCGGCGGGCAACTGAATGAATGGAGAGGCGTGCCGCCGACAGGCCGCCGGCAAATACGCGCGGGCGCAAACCACCGGCAAGATCGATTCAAATAAGGCCGCCGGCTTTGATGTGTAGACAGCATAAAAGTGACTTAGATCTATTAAATGCCTCCACTGAAAACTTAAAAACTTGTCAAATATGTGGTATTATAACATTTATAACCAATCGAGTAGGTAACAAGAAAAGAATATTTATCGCAAAATTTCCTTTGGATGAAGCACGATAAGCAGTGAAAAAGTAATAATATTTATGTTTGCATTTTTATGTTTTTCAAAATCGTAATTAAATAGTTACAAAAGTATTTTTTGTTTTATTATTGGATCCACATTTATGTGTATAAATAAGTAAAATATATATCATATATAAAAGACTAGGGAGGACCCATGCATCACCTGTAGATAGTATCGATATCGATAAAAATGTTGAATATATTGGTATAGATATCGATACAATCTAAATAGCCGTCAAGCTCTAACAAGTTACGTGTGACGTTTTGTTACCTAATGTTGGTATTGGTAAAACCAGCAAGTGGAGTTAATTTTTTTTGTATGGATGGAGTTCCGTCTCTTAAAACGTAGCGATTATATTCCCTTTGACTGATGACACTCAGCTTGCATTCAGCCAGTGCACACAGCTGATTGATAGGGTTGCTAGATCGGATTTCAGAATTTTCCCAATATTCTCAAAATGTATTTGCAATATAATTATTATCCCCATTTATTTGACCATTAAATGTACAAAAATATAGCAAAATAAAAATGAATGCTTTAGAACCCTATTTCTTCTTCGTTAATCTCCATCTTGGCCACCCATCAGAGATATTCAATTATAAGTATTAAAACTAAATAATGGAATATGAAATGGTGAAAAATAACGCAAGCATTAAAAACGAACCGGTAAAATGTGGTATTTTTTTACCATTTCTTAATTCATTATTTAGTTTGAGTTGAGTTGATTACTTTAGTAATTCCAGCCTTTAACAAAGTTTGTTGTCCTTGTGGTCAAGCAAGACTCCTATTTGCATCTACTCGTAGTTTGAGAACAGTAAAAAAAATGGCTCCTGTTCTCCATTTTTTAATGTTCTCAAACTAGGTACAAATACTTACAGATAACTTTCCATAAAATAATTTGTGAAAAAGAAACAATTAATAGGCTTACTAAAACAATTTCAATTGTTCTGCAATAATGACATCAATAACATATAACTTGAACCTTCCTCTGCTGGGAATAGGCCTCTGAATAAATCCGCGTGACAACTTGAATGAGAGTAACTCAGGAAGAGTTACTCTCATTCAAGTTGTCACGCTCACGCGATCTAAGTGATGTCATCGAGCCATCTTGCTAACGGATGAACTACACTGCGCTTACCAATGATAAATATAAAAATTAACAAGCTTTTCGGGCGTAGCGCGGGCTGCAAGCAGCCCGCGGTTTTTCGTGAAGCTATTGATGTTGGCTGAGGTACATGTCCAGTTGAGAAAATGGGTAAAACACTGCAGTCAGTAAAGAAATCATAAAAAAATGTGTGGGCGGCCATCTTGAAATCAACATTTGTTTACAGTTTTAAGTTCCGCGAGGTGCTTTACCTCAGCATACAAAATTTCAGACCCCTTCGATGTTCCAGTAGGACGCTATGAACGAAATAAGTTAAAATTCTAAAATCCAGACCCCATGTTGGATTAAAAAAATTTCAGATTTGTTTTCCCTGGCACAAAAAACCCTTATATTTTGAATTGTATTCCAATTGGACGAAGTCGACTATTGGTGGCCATCATGGAAAATTTAAAAAAATGCTTAGCGCTTGGTGGGAGTGGCTCGGCCTACGGCGGCGCGGGGGGATTCTGAGGGGAGGGGGGAGGTCAGGAGGACTCGGGCTTCGCCCTCGCCACGTAGCTCGGCCTTCGGCCTCACATTCCGCTCAACCCACGGTCTCGCGGTACACACTCGGAAATTATCCTTGAAAGAGAGCCATCTTGATTTTTGAAAAAAAATATAAAACAAATGACAGTCGTCAAATTGCTTACATCCCCTTACATTTTGAAAAAAAATCACACGCCTAACCCCAACCGTTTTGCAGGCCGTACCCCTTCTACACCAGGGTCTGGTGATCTTCAAATTGTCAGATTTTTCCGGCAGGTACTTACTGGAGCACCCTCTAAAAGACAGTATATTAATCATTACCCCTGTCACCCTGGAAAAAGGTAAACAACAACTATGTCAATCAGTGAATCAGTCAGTCAGTGGTAATATAGGTTTAGGGTCAGTTCAGACAGAGAGGAAGAATGCTCGAGGAATTTACTAGTTCCATTAAAATTACAACCGTACTCGTATTACCATTGCTTAAAGTATAAAATTGTATGAATATCGGCGGAGACTTCAAGCGTCGTCTGGCGCATGCTCGCGACTCAGTCGCGCGCGTCCTCGCGCCCGCCCCGGAGGCCTCGAGCACGCCCGAAACCGCGCGAGCAAGTTCTGACGTTTGACGCTTTCAGTGTTGCTGCAAAAGTTTGCTTGTATTGACGGGGATATTCGTATTTTTTGTTGGTACATCATGGATGAAGAAAAACTTATATGTTTGGTGCAAAGACATTATTGTTTATAATGTGTTAAGTCGTACTAACCCGCGTCGGCTCGCATTGGCGCGCGCGTCCTCGCGCGGTCTCGAGCATTCTTTCAATGACGCACCACCGTCTCGAAGCGCATTTCTCCTCTCTGTCTGAACTGACCCTTATAGTAATATAAAATATCATAAACTGATATGTACCAGTATGTACCTGTATTTAGTTTACCACGAAATTTCCCCAAGACCGATATTTTCCCCGGAATTGCGAAATACTTACACAATCTACCAACACTGTTATACTTCCGAGACCGACCACCAGATAGCTCTCGACCACAGACCAAACCACAGACAATTAAATATTTTTTTAACTCTTTTTAAGCAAACGCCTAATAAAGATGAGTGGTGTGGTGGAAGTGGCGACTGGTGAGTGTACCTTAACCCAGAGATATCAGTTATGGGATATATTAAAGGGTTATTGTTCTTTGACCTACACCCAAAGATATTGGAGATTACTACCTCTGCCTAAACCCATTTTTACCCTATTTAGCTATTTAGCACATTTTATTTATTTCCAGGTATTTACCCGTATGACCTTTAGGCGAATATACGCGTCTGCGTGTGCTGGTGCGCGCGCGTGTGCACTGTGCACTGGCATAGCACTGACTGCGTGTGTTTATGTTGCTTTGCTGAGGACAGTTATTTTAATACCTACACTCAACGAGATCTATGTACTTACGTACTAGAGAAGACGCCACATACAACAGTAGTGTTCTATTCATCATAGGCTATCACTGTTCACCTCACAATAGTCACTCGCTAGCAATACGCGCATAATACACTCCACGATTCATTAAAGAAAACACTGTCAACTTAGTCAAAAATGCCTTGGTGTGTGTTGAGATACTGCACTAGTAATTCAAAGAATAAAGGAATAACTTTCCATCGGTAAGTAACTAGATTTCATTGATTGAAAATTAAATACGGACTGCCAAATTTCGGCTGCCATAATGTATGAAGTGAGTGAATGATCTGTCAACCGATTGAATAATTCGTCATAGACTAACAAAACAGAAGTGAAATGTAGACATCATAAATATGCCTACATTTCACTTTCTTCATGGATGCATCGAAAAACTATTTGTTTGCTACTCAGTTATTAATGTTTGTAAAACGTTTAAAAATGTTTATATTTATAATTTTTATCTACATATGCTATAAATGCTTTACAAAAGTTTTCTAAAATCCTATAAATCCTTTATAAAATTAAGTCACATCTCGTAACGTCTCACTAGAACCTCCAAGGGCTCAAAAGTTTTGTATGTGGGGGCTGTACCCCTACATTCTGTTACAAAAACCTACAAAATTACTGAGCCCTTGAGGTGCCCCGCGCAACTTGAAACTACTATCAGATTTTGGATCCAAGATGGCTGCTTACACATTTTTGATGTTTTATTATGTTTGTCCCTATAATTCTGTTTCCTCGTAACTACTACACGGCTAAATAGATTTTGATAAATTATATGTGGTTAGATTCATCTTAATCACTTTAGCACAGAATAAATACCAGTAGTAGTCATAGGCTATATTAAAATTTTTGGAAAGCATAATGGCGGATTTTTGGCGCCCAATTGCGCAGCATACGTGTATGATTATATAATACATTAAATACATAGATAGCTAACAAAGAAAAAAAAACTAATAGGTATACAAGTACAAGAAATCACTTTCTTCTAGTGCAAAACATTATGTAAAGAATTTAAGTAAGAATAGTAAAAGGTTACCAATGAAACATATATGTGCAGTTTAACTTTTACCTTTATAAATATGATAAGAAAAAAAACAAAGAAAAAACACATTAAGAATGCAGCCGCCTCCCCTTCCGTGAAGATCGTATAAGCTAGTCGTGGGTCTACAATCTAAAAATCTATATAACCATACAACCATCCATACACCCATCCGTACATCCAGCCATACTTACCAACATTCGCGTTTGTTACAATATATGTAGGATTTAATTTGAACCACGTACTCGTAGGTAGGTAAAAATATATTGACCTTTCTGTACTACTCTCGTGTTTAGTCTATGAGAATGAAGAATGAATGAATAATCGAATCTGGGACATGGCCGTGTAGGAAGACGCCGAGTCTATATATTTATGTCGATGCCTACACTAGATGCAAAAAACTCATTAATTCATTTTTATTTATATCACTTGGCTGGCTAAAATCCCGTGATGACTCTAAAATTACCGATAACAAAAAGCACCAAAATAATGTGTTTTTTTGTTAAAGAACAATAACACATGAGAATAACACAATAACCCATAATCGTAATAATTATTCCTTCATAACGTAATTAATATCCATTCCTCACAATGATGTCAGGAATGAGGAACCTGCTGGCTGTCCTTGTTGACGCCAGCCATAGTCCCAGGAATCAAATGAGCCCCAGGAATCAACTGAGCCTGTAGTCATGTCATAGGACCCACAGCGGAGGTAACGGCATTGATTGACATTGTTTATCCTATTACAAATCACTTAGAAACTTTACAGTTTCTGAGCAATGCTCTTACGAGCGTTTCTAGATTGTGGAAGCCAGTCTTCATTTATCACTGCCAGTCTCAGACAACGCTTTCAGCTGACTTCCAAACCTTCTGTAGCAATAACTATCATACCTAGGTATTGGTGATACCAATCTTGACATTATTCCTGCACTGCACCGTACAAATTGAATCAAAACAAGATTTTTTTAAATTTTTAATTATGTGACGTTCGACTATGGTCTGAGTGCGTAATGCCAAGTTATTACAAATATTTGCGTTAAGTATAGGTATTTTTTGTACGAAAATGCACTCCTGTATTAATCGTAAATTTGGATTTAGATAGTCATACATATGTCGTAATTAAATAAATCTCATAAAAATATATCACTATGAATGAAGGTGTATTGTGTATGTGGCTGTAAGGCCTGCGAGGAAAAGAAGAAATTACTTTATGTACAAGAGCATAAAAACCCATTTTACTTTTTACTTTTTAGTGTCTAGAGAATTACCAGTGATTTGGGATGAAAACATCGTTTTTCGAATAGATAACAGAGATGAAAAGTAATTTAGTTTTTTCGTACTACGCTTTCAAGAAGAGATGGAGGGGCCGGAAACACGCATTCTATCATCATACAGTTATGTAGTATCCACCATCAACACCACATATCTACCCACATGCTCGTATCTAGACTTTTTTTATATCTAACAACTGGTCATTGCTGAGAAATGTCAGATGATATGCCCGAGAACAGAGAACTTATACAACGTGGAAGGGACCTACCCGTAATAAATCGAACCACGATATACTATACTAGATCACGAAAGTATAATGAAATAACAGTCAATAAACAAAAAAAAATGACATTCCCATACAAATCGCCCGGGCGGCTACTCACTTTTGTATAGAAATACCGCATTTTTTTTTGTTCTTTGGCTGTTATTTTAATTTTGTTATACTAAAATATCTAATATAGACCGTGGTTTGGTTTATTACGGGTATGTCCCTCCCACGTTGTATAACTCTAGTATAATTTTTGTGACAAGATCCACTTTCCTGTTTCTTCGGTTTTTGATTGGGTACCTACTGCTCCGCTGCAACCCTCGCTTAAGATTTGCCATGTGAACTAGCTCCTGCCCACATCTCAGTTAAATTAGAGGTCTATGCACGAAACTGTTCCCAGAGCCCACACTCTCCTAATTTCTGAATAAAATAATGATCATTTATTTGATTCAAACCTGTGCTTGTTGCTGATAATTGTATTTCTTTACTTTTTCTTTTTTGTCTTAGCATGTTACCGGTTGTATATGTCTGTTAAATCAGAGGTAAGGGTGAATTAAAAGAAGAAATTGATACATGGACAAATTTAATAATTTTCAGTTCAATTACGTACATATTCCTAAATAATTCAAAATTAATCTTCGACTATTGCTTCTCGCGAGACCCCTGAAAATTAAAAGAAGCAGATTAATATTTGGCATAAAAATATTTACAATACATCGCGTCGTCCTGTCTGGACTAACAGTTAGAGTATAAACAAAAGTACTGAAGCACTGATATTTGAATTTACATATTAAAGAAAAATTACGAATGTTTGAGAGTATTATTACTTTTTGTTAAAGTTGTTAAAAAGAGGAAATTTAGATAAGTAATTCATAAGCAAGATGGCTTGTAGAGAGTACAGGTTAATGCTTAAACGTTTTTTATAAGAGAAAATCAAATCAAAGTTACACACAAAAAAGTACATAGAAAACAAAATAATCATTTATAACAACAGATTACACACACAAATACATAGAACAAGAAACACGGGCAAAATCAATAACATCCACACCAATATAGATTGCGGGTGACAATGACAATGACTAGTTTCCTACAATGTGCTAAAGAGTCCAGTGTCCTATTACATCCAGTCCCACAATGTCGAATATATGGTGTTGATGTCATTAAAAAGTATATAGAATAAGTACATAATCATCACTTCTTACCTATTTTTATTTAAAACACATTCCAAATATACACACAAAAATACGAAACAAGAAAACATTATCCCTTCACCTGTTAACGGGAAAATTAAATGTGCAAGCCAATTGTAAAATTATTATTTATGTATTGTCTTTAATTTATCGACAGGTGCTGGGTTATTATATTATTTACAATAATAACTGTTTACAACATGTAACAAAATATTAGTAGTTATTCCAGAACCAGAAAATTATTGAGACCTCTCTGTCGCAATATTTTGGTGAAATGTAGGTCCTCTTTTGGTCTGCAACACAAAATGTTTCAAAATGTAAGCCTTCTTGAAATGTCAATAATTGTCGGTTCCGGTTTGATGAAATTTAATTCAAGGAGGTACAAAAATGTCATATAAGTACATAAAAATGTAAACGTCGTCGACTATGTGTACAAAAAAATAAGATTGTTAGTAAACACAAAAATTATAAGTATAATAATTACAGAACAGCGTCAGGAAGCAGGACGATCTTCGTTCGCAGCAATTAGCAGCCGTAAAGTCAACAAAGCTGGCTGTGATATGCTAGTACGGGCCCCATGTCACAACCAGTTTGTCGACCCCCAGCCGCCGCTGCCGCCTCGGCGCCGGATCAATCCCCTGTAGTACTGCTCGCCCCGTCGCTCATCAAAGCTGGCTGTGATATGACTCTTATACACATGACAACCACTTTGTGAGCGACGAGACGACTCCCCTTGCACATTTTTCACGCACTGATACGCCGTTACGTCGCACAGCCCAACTCGTCAAAAATGGCTGTGATATGATTCCCGTTAACTGCATTGCACAGCCATTTTTACGAATGGGCCACGGACTCGTGGCATCCTAGTTGCTGAGCTTCGTTGTGGTCGTCTCCGTAAACCGACCACATCAAAGTGGCTGTGATATGGAGACGGAAGGACATTTCACCGCCGCTTTGACAGGCTAGGCCCGAGAAACGTTCGGCTCGAGTTTGATTGCTGCTTGTTGCATATGATGTGTGCACAAATGAGGCCATGCTCATCAAAGCTGGCTGTGATAGCTACACCATGATCTATAACAAACCGACTTTGATGGCAGGGCCACATTGGATTGATCTGGAAGTGACACGGTAAAATACAACATAGGTACATGACAATACAGTGCATAAGAAAAAATCGGTCAATTTAAAGGTACATAATAATATAATATAACGTCTGTCTAACAAAATATACTGAAACTATTTTAAAGGTGAATATATAAAATAAATATAAAAATTAAAAAATAAAATTCGTATTAGCTGATCGGTCAACTTATATGGGAGGCCTAAAAATATTTTTCATAAGTATTTCGCTATAATGTTCCTTAGGGAAAGTTGTTCAGTATCATGGACTGAATCCACCCTTAAAATAGTTACAGTATATTTTGTTAGACCCTGTATATGCACGTAGGTATATGTAAAACAACTATAAAATTGATCGACATTTGTAGTGATTTGTTTAATAGCAGCGTACAACACCCGGCACATAAGTTGAACCAAAATGGCGGCGCTGCGCAGGTATAATTAGAGAAAAAAGTGTGCGCAGTGACCGCCATTTTGGTTCAACTTATGTGCCGGTTGTTGTACGCGTATTTTTCCCCATAAAGTACTTGACTGTATCAATTATCAATTAATTATTACTATTTATATGTTTGTATATGTGAGTCAGAAGCGCAACCAAAATACAAATCGCGGAACGTAACCTAGTAAGAAGAGTAATCCAATAAACTTGTACATCGGAATCTTCGGAAAAGTGCTCGAATCGATAAACAATTTTCCCGCGCCATGAATAAATGCAACAAACAATAAAAACTAGGCACGCGATTAAATGCAATAAGGTTTTACAGTCGAGCGCCCACTGCGCTGACATTCAAAGCGGATGCTGCAGGTGGCCCAATCAAGAAGAGATCATTAGGAATTACAGTTTTATTGTTGCATTTTATGAAATATACGTAATATAGTACCTACTCTTTAAGAATTTCCAATGGAAGACAATATTCTGCATATATCTTCAATATTCTGATTTTTAAAATGAGATTGGAGATACGTGGCGTCGTAGCAACAACTAATTTAGCCTGAAATGCGTAATTTTTCTAGTGTAAGTGGCCAATACTGGTGTCACTTTTTTTTCAGCAGGTAAGTAATTAAACAGCTGATAAGACAATTTTTAGGTATTAAGTAATATGTTCGTTCTAACATTATGTTGAAATGTTTTTATTAATTACCGCTGGCAAGTACCGGCGCTGACAGTCGGGTGTGTGTTGTATGTATTATAGCTGTAATGCTTCGTATATTAATGAAAGGTAATTAGTGTCACAAAATATTAGAGCCTTTTATTAGATGATGAGTAACGACACAGCTTGATAAAATTTGGAAAAGACCGCCATCACTTTTGCGTCTTGCGTAAAATGGTCCGTCTTTCGAAAAATATTTGCCCTAAATAAATCACCCGTTTTAACAACGGTTTACGCTGACATCCCCTGCTATCAAAGCTCACATCCCCTACCATCAAACGCCGCCTACACAGATAACAGTGGTGGTATGTCGGAAACTATTAACCGAGCATTACCGCAGCTCAGGTCAGACGCATTGAATTATCGTAAACCGCGAATGCAATAATGGCCATGACAGTGGTCAATGCGGTTACTCAAACACTGCTCTGTGATTAATTGGAATACACGGGCTTTTGTTCATTAGTGTAGGCCGATATGTCGATAATCGGCCACTAATCGGAAACTAGTGGACGTTCCAAAGTAACGATTTTCTGGCAACATAGGGTGCATATTATGCTCTTGATGTTGTCGGCAGTGTAACAAAACCCGGGACTAGATCGAAAATAAATTAAAATATGTATTTATTCAGAAAAAAGGCCTTTTTCACGTCAATATAAGAGATATTAATCAAAAATTTATTGAAATCAACTAGTACGTTACCTTGCACTTCAAATTGACGCACTTGTGATGTACTTTTTGGAAGTCTTAATAAAGTGCTCACTAGCCACTAGTCCACTACATGTGTTATTTAATTGCGATTAACTTCACACAAGATTATAAAATACGTTAAAGGTACTTGATTAATTTTTATTCAATCTTCACACAGCGATTTTTAAAAAGCTATGCATACGGGCTGTTTTTCTGTAACATTATTTATTTATTTTACTCTTTATTTTCATTAATAAAGTAAAGGTACGTAAAGGTCAATGAGGTCTTATCGTATAAACTAGGCAAGCTCTCAATAAATGTTTCAATATAAAGCTATTAAGACTGCAACGGCTTAGGTACGCTATTAACTCGAGAAGTAACTGCCTTTCCTAGGAAATCGGCTTAGCTAAGGCTAAAAATAATTGCAGTAGAACCATATTTAGACTTTAGCATTCTGTAAGTTCTACATATTTGTAAAAATACTGTGTAACACTAAGTTTATAGCGAACTTTGTAGCTCCTCTAGCTTTAGAATCTCATGAATGAAATGACGCAAGATAACTCTTCTAACTTGCAGTTCTAATCTTTCTAGATTTGAACTACAAGTTTCGCATACTTAGCTACAGTTGCTATTCTATTAAGTGACAACATGTATTCTATCTATGAAGTGACAGTGTTTATGCTTTTTACCCGACTGCGCCAGAAGGAGGGTTGTTGTTCGAGTGTATTTATGTATATTTATCTAATCTCATGTCGTAAATTTCAAATTATAAACTTTAGTACGATTTTATACAGGCTGACATTTTGGAGCAACCAGCCAAATTTTTGGAGCAAGTTCTATCCTTGATACTGAACTACTTTCCATAAAAACAATTAACGAAACACCAAAAATAAAAATTCGCCTTCCCATACAAATCAGCGCTCAGCCAAACGGATTTTATATGGGAGGACTAACATTTTTTATCGATTTTTAATACATTTTTTAAAGAAAGTAGTTCAGTATCATGGACTGAACTTGCTCCAAAAGTTTGGCTGATGTTTAAAAAGTCCGTAAAAAAATAATTAATTATCTGTGTCCTTATAATTTATTATGGCGGCTAATACGTCTTTAAGTAATAAATCTCATTGCCTACGTCTTGTAAAAATGTCTGAAACCTGAATAAAATAGGACTCCCGATTCTAGAAGCGGCGACGGAAATGACTTAAAATCTTTTACCAGCGTCGAGAAAACTATATGATAAGTGTTATCAGGACTTCATGTCATGGAAAATGCAAAAACAAGCTTCTTTGTTTTCCGAAAACGAACTATTTCCAGAAATTGTTTAAGAAGTTTCGTCATCGTCATGTCTTTTTAGTCTCCACTGCAGGAGCACGTTCCTAATTATGGTCTAAATACTCAATGTTACATAAAGAGTGCATAAAGTGTATAAGTATAACGAAGTCGATGTGTCCAAATATTTAAAATAAACATTATAAGCAAACAACTACTTCTTTCTCTTTGATCTTTTATTTAGTAGCTTGAATTCTAGTTTATGAGATTAGATAAAGTAGTGTATGACAATGCACATAACTCGGTATGATCACACTCGTGTAATACTATTAAAAATCTCGCGAATAATAGATCTATAGCGCTAGCGGAACTACCGATATCGTCGAGCTCGGGCCCGAGCCTTTGTTCGCTCGCGACGGTTATTTCAATGTCTTATATTTATTATTTTTCTTGTATTATATTTATAATTGTTTGTGTAACTTAACTAGTTTAATAATGTATAATTTAGATTATACATTTTTTGGTATAGTTTTATATATCTTTTTTAAAAGTAAATTTTGGCAAATTTAGAGGTTTGGTTGTGATTTTTTTCTATCAAGCCAAAATATGCTCAATCGTGTTTTGGATATTGTGGGTGTCTGTAGAATAGAAAAGCCTTACGATTCCTTGGTGATTTTTTTGAAAAATTAACTATTAATTTATTTACAGTGATTTTTCAAAAACACTCACAGTATTCTTGGCTCTGAACTGATAGGGTCTTATTTTATACTTTGGACGAAAGTTTTTTTTAAAGGTTATACCGTTAGGGCTGACAATGTCTAGTCTCCTACACTGCCCAATGTGCTAAGTCCAGTGTCTTATTACGTCCAGTCCCACAGTGAAAAGTGTCCTAAAACGTCCAGTGTCAAAAGGTCCACTTCCCAATATGTTAAGTGTCTAGAATGTCTTGTCCTAAAATATCCAGTGTCAAAAGGTCCACTTCCCAATATGTTAAGTGTATAGTGTCTTGTCCTAAAATATCCAGTGTCAAAAGGTCCACTTCCCAAAAAACTAAGACTTTGATGCAGTAAGTACTTAGTTCATAATTTCATTAGTTGCTAACCCAAAAACAAATTTTGATCTAAAATAGATTGGTGTGTTATCAATCATACACTAAAAAGTCCAAAATAACAGACAATATTTAAATTTCGGAAAACATCAGATGCCATTCAGCGTCTGTTACCATCCATCCATAGTACATTTTTTGAATCTTTAGGTTTCGTTTTACGCAAACATTTTACAATCAAATGCTACCAATATTTGTTCTATCCACAAAATCGTTTCTGGTAACGGTGAAATGAACAAGCGAGCCCTAGGCGCCCTAGCTCTGTTTTTATTAAAAAGTCTGTTCCTGTAATTGAACTTTTGGAGGAAGGTTTAGTTTCGTCGATAAAAGCTCCTACACGGATGGAATGTAAAGGATATGATGATATGTTCGTGCGATTCTGCGGTGATTTTATCGTTTTTGAATTGATAAGCTTCAAAAACAATAAAATCGACAACAGGAACGTAAATTTCATAAATAAATAATTATTATATTAGAATTATGTACTGGTGTAAGAAACCCTTAACTTTTGTGTCTAGGACTCCCTATTTCGATATCTGTAAATCCTGTATTATGATAATAGTAAATGAAATAATAGTATTTTATACAAGTACCTGGTATTTTGTTTCTACTCGTATATTTTACTGAACATTCTTGGTTTTCGTAAACAAGAAACTCTCCGACTTTATGTTGATACTAATTTAAAAAGGCTATTTAAATTAACCATTTTAACAATCTTTCATTTGATTTGTACTTAAGTATATTCAAAAAACGGGCAAGTGCGAGTCGGAGTCGTACATGAAGGGTTCCGTACAATGTTTGAAAAAGCTAAAAATACACGTTTTTTGTACGACGACCCCATAATTTTTATTTTTTTCAATTTTTTAGTATTTTTTGTTATAACGGCTACAGTAAAACATAATTGGTGAAAATTTCAAGTGTCTAGCTATTATGGTTCAAGAGATAGAGCCCTGTGACAGACGGACAGACAGCGGAGTCTCAGTAATAGGGTCCCGTGTGCACCCTTTGGGTACCGAACCCTAAAAACCTAGGTCTACGTTCTCTAATCTTCACCTAAATCATCACAAGATAGTCGTTATATGAGTATAAAGAGAAACTATTATGAGTAAATAATTGCAAATACTTTCGTATTCAAGAATATCTACGAGTATGACACCGATGACCCCGATCCATTTCACACGGATTCGCTCCTGGATCAGAAATCGCCAGCAAAGAACAAGCTCAATCATGGCAATCTCTCAGGACGTTTCGGCAGGCTAGGGAGGCGCTACCCCAATGGGATAGCCGCTTGTCCCGACGCCTGTTAGCACTGCCCTGGAGGAACCAACGCCGTATAGCGGACATCATTACAGGTCGGTGCACTAAATAAACACCTTTACACCTTAGGTGCCACACGCATTCATCTAATCATCTGTGCAGTGCTCCTCGAGTGCGATGGTGTCGCATACATAAGAAGAAGGTTCCTGGAGCATCAGGGGACCATGGCAGAAGCGATCACAGCGCCAACAGCCGTCCTGAGCTTCATGCAGGCACTGGGCTGGTTCGAGAACTGAAGCCTCAGCTGACTGCGTTGGCTTTCCACGCAATAGACAATATGCATGTGATTCAGAAACGAACGAAAAAAATTATGTGTAAACTTTATTGCTAAAGAAAAATACCCATATATATATTTTTTCAATTTAACATGTTTCCATTGAGAAATTAATGATTTAAAAGTTGTCTTTTTCAAATTCCCTCGCAAATTTCCGAAACGCAACGCTATTGGCGGAATGAAACGTGACGACACCAAACACTGTCAAACTTAATTTTCTAAATAGTCTATACTGTCAACCACAAATTAGAACGAAGGATAATCTGTCACTGTCAATAAGTTGTTCGTAATTTGTATGATTTTTGGAGGTTATTTTCATTGTTTTGCTAAATTATTAGTGTTCTTTGAGAATTATTAGCTGAAAGTCTGACTCCTGGTGAAAAAAGACTTGCTACAATGATTAAAAGCGGTTTTGTTGTGGCAGATACAGTCAGATAATCTGCCTAAAATTGATGTGTTTATGATGACTACGTACTTCGCAAGTAATTCCAATTTTACATCCTTTGAACTCAGAGCAGTGAAAACCGCGAGGTAAATAATTTATAGATATATGATAAATTTCCATTTTTCTCAGTTTTGTACTTATGAGACAAGTCAATCAATTAATTATAACCTAAAATATGGTACTATTATTTTTTGTTTTTTTTTCCATTGACACTGACATTGACAGTGTGCGGCGACGTCACAGAATAAAACCGCAAAATGGCACCGCGTTTAAGTCGTCCGAAAATGATAGTAGTTTTAATTATTTTTTTTAAGCTTATTTAATAATATTCTGTGACTGTGATATTTTTTTCCGTTTATACAATAACTTATAGAATCATTTTAAAAAATAAAAAAAGACATGAATAGACCCTATACGGGTCCAGATTATGCGAACTAAATTTGGGAAAATAGTCCTTGAGGGAAAGGATGTACAGTCTCGTCAGTGAGGCTTTCTTTCAATTCTTTTGTTGAAAATGTCGTCGAGCAAACAAACCACGACAAAACATTTTGTCGTCTAATAAGCTAATCAGACCTCGAGTCTTCGACTGACTTCGACTATCCTGTCTAGTCTAGCCCAAACAAATGGACGCGTCGATGAACAACAATACTGAAACATAAACTTGTGAATGTGACTACTTTTTTGCAAAACAGGTTTTTATTTAAGTTCTTATTCAGAGTTTATACAGCAAACCGCAACAATACAATAAAAAGTAGCAGAAAATTTTAAACACGGCTCAACTTTTGCGAACTTTCTATAAAAGCTTTGAAGGTATGTAATAAATTTTTGTTTCAAACGTTGGAGTGGTTCTTCTGCTGTCACAGTCGCTGAGCATACAAGTACCTCGTTAAAGTTTATATTTTATTTATTTTAAACTCCATGTATGAGTTATATCTCTGGATGCTTCTGAATAACTTAGTCATATCGGTCGCTACTCCCACCCTTTATTAAATCACAGTAATTTATTTGGATCTTTTAAAATTATGGTATTTTTTACTGTTGAGTTTTAAATTTAGTTGAGTTTTCAAATCGAATCCATTTATTTCAGGCATTATAATGTAGTATATTTGTAGGCTATTAATATAGTAGGTAATATTAATATAAACCTCCAAGTTTAATACTACGGCACACGTTGAGGCTGTGAAGTGTTGCGCGGTATCGGGGTGTCGGTGTGATCGGGCTATCTTTTTGCGAAAACCGCAATAAATCCCACCATTTGGCCAAAACTTCGGGTCTCATGGTCGTCAGCTTCTCCGGCGGGACTCGCACGACAAAAGACGTGAAGTTCAAGTTCAGTTTCACAAACCCTTAGGTTTGTTGGCGTGAAAACCAACGTCACGCTAACGTGACGTTGGTCTTCACGCGGACATACTCCTCCACTTCGTTAGCCTTTGCGAAATAGAGTAAGAGACGAGAGTACGAAACACGTACGGCTGCGTCGTAGGGATGGCAAGTCGCAGCAGGTGGTTGTGTCCTGTGAGTGCAGAGCCGCACTAATTTCGGAAAGGAGGCTGCTTTTTTATTTATTTTTAAAAGTACTAGACAAATTATAAAATTATAACATTTTTTCCATTGAATGTAACATTATCTGCTTAACTAAGCCGAGAAAGTAAATTTGAAAGTATGAAACATCTGCTCCAATGATTAGCTTAGATATTTGACTAATAGATATTCCCAAAGGTATCGTTTTTTCAAATAATCCAAAAAAAAGTCGTATATCGGAACTAGTTTCTATTCTCCTATGAAGACATTGATGCCGGACATGTTTCGGACATAGCGGACGACACCTTATTTCCGGAGCAGTAGTAGTGCAACTGCACACTCTCGCTACGTTTTGTAAACGTCGCGCCGCCGCTCCCGCAATGGCGAAACTTCTGGTTCCGACGTATTGAATTGCAACTATATTTTGAGTGTGAATTTGCGTCTGTCTCAGCGAAGCTTTATTTGCCCTGCTGTATCTTAAGATCATAAATAGAAAATCAGAAATATTCCTTTTAATAGTTATATGTATACTAGTCATGATTTTTAATAATAGTCGAATTATTCTGCTAATATTTAATTATGGCAACGTTAAATTATTTAAAAAGTGGTGCCATTTATTAAAAAATAAACGAATGACATAAGAAGTTGATACCATCGCCGCCGTTTTAAAAAAGTAATGGCATGGAAATTGCTTTGGAACACTTTGTGAAATCTGGCGTTCATTCTCTTGGTGGCATCAGTGCAGGACAGATGATTAGTTGGGATATTGGGAAATACAAAGTAATGACCATAATAGTAGAAATAAACACCAAACCACAGATTGATAAGTAGTTACTACGTAAACCAAACTGTATTATGTAATTTTTTAAAACTAAAAACCGTCTTCCCCATTAAACTACACAACCGATTTTGATTCCTATGGGACTTTTTGACAAGCGTACCCTTTCAAAAAAAAGATTTTTCCAAATCGGTCCAAACGTCTTCGAGTAATCGGAGAACACACATAAAAAAAACAAAAGATTCCGACCTAATGAGAAGTTGATTAAAAATTCGTAGAAGAATCTTATAAGTCTGCCCTTTGATTATCCTGCGTATTGAAGTAGATAATGTGCACTGAGTGAATGAAACGTACGAGAAATTACAAAAGCATTCTGACGCTCCAGTAATGCACATTTGCGCATTTGCTGCAAACCATTTAGTCTCGTAACAAACGAAGGTATTTACCGATCCTTCGATACCTTGGCTCTACGGCATGCAGCGTTTGACTCAAAATTGACTAAGCAAATTAATTTAAGGTTCTAAATTGAACGTGCATTGTTATTGCTTGATTATATTAATTTATTGAAAAAGTAAGCAAAATTCTGCTTTTGGACAGTCCGGCGTTTGTACGGTATTATAAAATTATAAATAAATTATGTATTATCCGACGATGACTTTAATCATTGAACTTTGTGAAATTATGATAAATCATTTTTAGGGTTCCGTACCCAAAGGGTGCCAACATCTGTCACAGGGCTCTATCTCTTAAACGGTAATGGCTAGACACTTGAAGTTCTCACCGGTTATGTATTACTGTGGTCGCCAAAACAGCAAATAATAATAAGATAAAGTTAAAAATTAAAGGGAGTCATCATACAAGAAACTTGTTTTTTTTTTAGCGTTAACAACATTTTACGAGTACTTGACCGGTGTCTAGGTTTTGCCAACATTTATGGATAGGTTACATGAACGTATCCAAAACTAAAATTATGTCAAACAGCCAAAAGAAAACAATTAAAGTAGAGGAAAATCCAATGGAATATGTAAATGAGTATGTGTACCTAGGTAAACTGGTATCCTTTGATGCAAATAGCAACGAAAACGAAATAGAAGAATAAGTACAAGTTGGAAGAAATATTGGGCCCAAAAAGCAATTCTAAGAGGGAACTAGAGCCTTAATATAAAAAAAGACTATAATGGATTCTTGCATCTTGATAAAGCTAAGCCGTGTGGTTCCCGGCAGAGTAGAATAGGATCCAAGTCTTCCTGTGAATGTCGTAAAAGGCGACTTAGGAAACACAAGCTAAACAAAGCTTATAAACATCAATGAGACCTCTCCAACCCGTCTGGCCAGCGTGGAGAGTGTAGGCCAAATCCTCTGACTGCTCTGGCCAATATATGGCTCTGGCAGTACAGAGGGTCGTGTTCCTGCAGTGGAGACTAAAAAAGACCTGATTATGATGATTCTTGCATTCTCCCAAGCTTAACTTATACCAGCCATATATGGGTCTTCACTGAAAAAGTAAAGAACAGTATTTCATTTGAAATTGAAATTGATAAAAATACAGAAAACGAGAAACGCAGACATCCGCATGAAAACTAAATTAACAGATGCACTTCATTTTAGTTTAAAAAAGAAGTGGAACTGGGCAGGTCACCTGTCAATTTACAAAGATAAGAGATGAAAGAAGAAAAGATGTCGGATGACATAATAAACACAGCTGGAAAAAGTTGGATGCATACGGTCAAACACATGGAAAGACGGAAAGGAATGGAGGAGGCTTTTACCCATAGGGGGCCACATAACAACAAAACAGAAAAAAAATATTACATTTTGCAAGTTTATTTGTAAAGTGTTAAGTGGAAAATAAAGTTGTAATAATAATAATAATGTAATATATGTATATACACCCGTGTAGTTTCGGATTAGAATAGGACCACTCCATCTCTTCCTGTGGATGTCGTAAGAGGCGACTAAAGGATTAAGCACAAACATCTCGTGCTACAATTGTATTCCCAAAGAGGATTGACGTCAGGCAGGCGGCCGGTCGTAAAACTATAGCCAAATCTTTAAACTCTTCCGGCTATTTCTTCTCCAACACAAGCTCTTTGGCATCCTTGGGTGACCATTGACATGCATTTAATATTTGGAGAAGAGAAAGCGGGAAAGCGCATCCCGGGCTTCGAAGCAGCACAGCTGAGGATGCAACCGGGAACGCGCTTGGATGAAGAAAATGTAATATATATATCATTATAAATACAAGCGCATTATTAGCTATTAGCCCCATTAGCAATTACCCTCTGGTGGTCATCAAAGCCTTGTATGAATACGGGCTGCACGTGCCACCAATCTCGTCCCATGTGCATACACCGCATCAAAGCCAAAGGCAGATCAAATCACAAAGACAGATGCGACATCAATAATGCATATCAATCATGTAGATTGCAAATACCGGCGGTGGACGCATCCGGATAATAAATAGATAAAACGCAAATAGAGTATAAGATTAGACTTCTAAATTTAAATTCTAGTTATTTAATCGCACAGTCAATTATGATAGGTACTCTTTGAAACAGTTTAGGTATAGAAACGATTAGTATAAAGAGGCGGCATTGAATTAGGGTTTTCGGGTTTAAGACGTCTTGAAGATTTTTATATCGAGTATGACTTAATTTTTTCAACCATGTCTTCTTTTTAGGGTTCCGTAGTCCACAAGGAACCCTTATAGTTTCGTCATGTCCGTCCGTCCGTCTGTCTGTCCGTCCGGGCTCGTACTCCGCCGCTACTGCACAGATTGTCACGAAAATTGGTGGAGATAGGTTTTTAAAATGTTTTTTAAAATGCAACAAAAACTGCTTTGAAACTATGTAGATCAAACCCCCCAGTCTTGAGATAATCTAATACAAAGTTAAAATTTGAGGTGTACCACCGTAACTTTTGAAATATTACTAAAATAATTCTGAAAAAAATGTGGTATATACCTCAAAGTATGTACTTTCAATTAAAACTATAGCGGTCTCGGTATCATAGATAGTTATTTTTTAATACGTCATAAATCGTAAACCGCAATTTACCTTTAGAACTTTTATATTATTATGTTACTTGCTGCTACGGAACCCTTCATGGGCGAGTCCGACTCGCACTTGGCCGCTTTTTTTAATGAAAGTAATAAAAAATTAATTGTAAAATCGCTACAGAAAATTCAATCTTGTTTGAAATGTACAAACAATAATAAGTATTACTAACAAAATGAGTAATGTTACTTGAAATACTCGTAATAAACTATTCATTCAATAAATATTTAACGTTCAAACATCTTTACTCGTAGCTACATTAAAGATTTTACAGATTTCTCAAGCTGAATAAGGCTTAAAACTGCATTAAGGGGAGACCCGCGACTAGTTCAGTTCGTAGTCATAAACTACCTGCGACAGAGACACGTGACCCGCAACGGTCTAAGCTATCTCTATCACAAGTAGGACGGACTGAACCCGTCGCGGGGCATCCGCTTGACGTAGTTTCTAACAAGCCAAGACTGTCATCTAGCAATAACAATCGAGAGAAATGGTGTTCGGATAAAATGCATCCACACCCAGCGAAGCGCAAAAGCAGCTTTAGTACAAACGCGATATTCAAATCGCTGACTACGTTAATACTTAGATTAAATTTTAACATTTTCCGCTTATAATTAGCTAAAGCTTGAAAAATCTTTTAAAAATCTTGATGGTATGTATTAAACTTTAAAGGAAGTTAGCTATATTATGAGTAAACAGCTTCTAACCTCATAAAATATACTTATTTAAAAATTTTCGTACAAACTACATAAACCATTATTAAGAAATCCATTATTATGAAGTTCTAACTTTATTTAATGTGTAACTTCGGAAATTTATCTGAGCGAGGCCCGACACGCACATGGCCAGTTACTTCTATTCTCTTTTCATAATAATACAGCTCACGCCACTATTAGCCATTTAAACCCTTGCTGGCGCCATCCTGGATCCTGTGTACTTCAAAACTAGGTATATCAAACAGCCTTTACAACCGTATCGGGCCGAGCACCGCTACGGGGTCGCAGTGTAATAGAAACAGCACGGTGGCTGCGCACGAAGTCAACATGCCACTTTGTGAACTGAAATCCCTTTGAACGCAAACATTGACACGTACATTGCACAGCTAGTGTTGATTTTAGGCACGCGATTAAAAAATATACTGCGCAATACCACAAAAGATCAACATTGGGATATTGGATACTAGAAACTCAATATCCTTTACATGTTATATTGCGAAGTGAATGTCGATTTATATATTTTGTAAACTGAGAAAGCCCTTCTGGCGCGTAGCGACCAATACTGTCTTGATTAGTTGCTTCCGGCGTTTCTTCTCAGCAGCGATCATTGCGAAACGCTAGGTTTCGCAATGACCGCTGCTGAGATCGCTAGCTATCGCTAGCTTTTCTATAATATAATTATTACTCTAAATAAACAATACACGTAATGTGTACTAAACTTATTGATGTGTAAAAGTGCCTGCAAAGGCCTAATTACTGAATAAACATTTGATTCTTCTTGATTCTTCGATTTCTTTATGGTTCTGTCATTTATACTGTGCACTTGAATATACAACGTGTAATTGACATATGTTTAATAAATCGAACCACGGACTATACTAAATCACTATAGTATAATTAAATTAAAATAACAGTCAAAAAACAGACAAAAAATTCGGCTTGTCCACAAAAATGCACTGGCTGCACAAATTTGTATGGAAATGACGATTCTTTTTTGGTTCATGTTAGGTGAGTCCTCATTTCTAAAACAAATCTTTTTAATTACCTATAATTTAATAATGAGGACACTATACGTATGTTTTTGGCATTGCTACACATACATATTATATTAAATAAACGGGCAAGTGCGAGTCGGACTCGTACATGAAGGGTTTCGTGCCACCGTACAATGTTTTAAAACGCTGAAGAAACACGTTTCTTGTATGACGACCCCCTTTAATTTTTAACTTTATCTTATTTTTAGTATTTGTTGTTATAGTGGTCATAGTAATACATAATCGGTGAAAATTTCAAGTGTCTAGCTATTACGGTTCAAGAGATAGAGCCCTGTGACAGACAGACCGACAGCGGAGTCTCAGTAATAGGGTCCCGTTTGCACCCTTCGGGTACGGAACCCTAAAAAGGCGAAAGAATGCTTACATTGTCCGTAATATTGAACACCTTACTACGGAAGATATTCCAAAATCGAAAAATCTCTACTTTTTCAAAGAGAATTAATTATTTAATTAGTGAGATCATTTTGCTGCCACACCGGAGGTCCCGGATTCGATCCCCGGTCAGGTCATGATGGAAAATGATCTATTTCAGATTGACCTGGGTCTTGGATGTTTATTTGTCATAAAAATATAGAATAGTACCTTATCGTTGAGTTAGTATCCCGTAACACAAGTCTCGAACATAACTTTGGAGGTAGCTCAATCTGTGTGATACTGATACACTATCACGTCTTTATCCCTAACGGGGCAGACAGAGCCTAGGGCGGCAAGGCCCAGGCCAATCTGTGTGATTTGTCTGTATATATTTAAAAAAATATATACAACGTGGAAGGGACACACCCGTAATAAATCAAACACGGTCTATATACTAGACCAATAACGCATAATAACAATAAAAATAACAGCCAAAAAACCAAAATAATTTTCGGCATTTCCATACAAAAGTGGGCGGGCGATTTGTATGGCAATGTCGATTTTTGGATTTTTGACTGTTATTATAATTTCATTATACTTTAGTCATCTAGTATAGCCCGTGGTTCGATTTATTACAGGTATGTCCCTTCCACTTTGTATAAGGTTTAGAGACGCTTTGTTTCTTTCGTCTCGCCATTTGCTATTCATCACAGAAAAATAATGTGTGAAGGCAACAGTTTAATTCTTTTGCTTGCCCTAGAATAATTTTAGAAAAATGAAATCATGCTTAATAAATTATTATCGCGTACATTACTGTTTTCGTAAAGTATAGAGTACAATTACTCGAAATAACGTACAATAGTTTATTATAATAAGTACGGGTGGCGACCCTAGGCATAATTAAAGTTCAATTTAATGTGGTAACTTAAAATAGTTATTTTTTTGCCCAATTAAGAGTTAAACATTCTCAGGCTTTCCTAACATTTTCCTCAGATTACATAAACAGGTATGTTGACATAATGCATCTGCACTTGTAGCGTATCTACCGCAGAGGGACGAGACAAAATTAATTACAGAGTACGCCCGACTCTGCTGTGAGCTCCATAACTTCACTGCAAAAGCTATATTAAATTCGTTCTCTCAGAAAACTTTCCTAACTGAAGGTTTAATTAAGGTTGGCAGCTAATTTCCTTTCAGTCAAAGCTACCTTTACTTTGCGAACGACCACGACGATGAAAGGTATGCACTCGTAATTGGTCGGACAAGGCGAACTTTCCTTGTTTGATCACTGCACAATTCGCTAATTTCGATTTCTAAACTTTTAAGATAATAGTTCCTATTTTTTTATATTTAATCTAACAAATCATAAAAACTGATCGTGGTAACTGAGACATTTATTTCTGACTTGGAAAACTACTACCCAACCAAACATTGCAAAATACTAGAGTCATAGTCGTTTGGGTCAATTTCTGGCATTTTTTGGGTCAAGCTCACTTGTTTTATTATATTTGTATCTTTCAGTTTAATTATTTAGAGTTTAGAACCTTAAAAGGAAAAACAGAACCTCTTTCTCTGTAGGTACCTATTGAATGGAAAATTGCAGGGGACCGATGAGATTTGTAATGTATTTAAAGTATCCAAAACACGACGACATGATAAATACGATTAGTTTTTTGGTCTTTGACGGTCTTTCGAAGATAAAAATAAAATAACATTCATAATAGAATTAAAAATGAATTATAGAAAATTGAATAGAAAAATGAATTATAAAAGACTTATAGAAAATAAAAATAAAATAACATTCATAATTTTAGAACAGGAACATGAATTCTATTAATTATCAGCTAACTAAGGGTGACTGAGATCCGATCAGTTGATCAAGGTCGCTACACACTTATTCGGGCCACCAAATAAGTGTTTATCGGCATAATCGGGCGATAAATATATGTAGATGAATGTTCGGGGAAAAAGGCGATATAGGTAATTGATTCGGGTCGGGTTAGGAGAACGACTTTATTTTGTATGAAACCAGAGTACTTCGTTGTGAAACAAATAACGACATAATAAGAATAGATATACATATTAATTAGATTGATTGGTAGGCAGACGGGTTGCTGGCTAATTCCAGGAAAATATGTCCGATGGAAATCCTCGGATGTCTACCAGAAGTGGGACAAAAGAAATCCGATACGTCGAACTAGGTTGGCACGGTGTACTAATTATGTAGTAACCGTGAGCTACCGTGTAGTGTAGCAAGTATATGGGTGTGTTCAGGGAGGGGAGGGAAGATACATACACTATTTTAGAGAATATTTACACAAAAGCAAGCTAATTAGTATTAGAAATTTGATATTTATGAAAAGAAAATCTTTCTTTTATGAAACCATAGAATCATTTTTAGTAACGCCAAATATTAACACATGTGTTCTTATCTGGCTGGGGTTTGTAATAACGTTATTGTACTTTTCATAATGACCAGATGTTACCTACCACATTTTACCGCCTTTATGTAAAGCTAATGATAACTTGTAAACATACGTTTTGTGAGATACTTGATGATTTATTTGAGATTTAAGTTAGGTACCTATACGCCGAGGTTATTTATAATCTGAGAGGAAATTATTTTAGGACCTTCTTCTATAAATAGTTAAATACGCACACACAGATATATAATCGCGCTCTTTTACGCTTATTAAAATAAAAATAAACATTTGATTTACTTGATCTATTAACTCAGGCAAATACTCGTATTTAAATTATTGTTAATTTCGCCATTATTTAGTGATAACTGATAAATTGGCCTACTTTACGAACTTAAAATATTACAATAACCAGAGTTCAATCCCTCGGTAAGTCAATAAAATTTATATGACTTAACAAAATTTTGTAAAGCTAAAAACTTTGACATTTTTGTGGTGATTAACTGTATTGTTTGATTTTTTTTTTTCGATTTTAGTACGACTTAATTTTATAAGCTGAAGCTTTTCTTCGCACATTTGACAAAAGTGGCCGTTTTTGGCAAATGTGCAAAGGAAAGCTTCACGTTCTCACTTTAAACTGTAAACAGTAGTTCATAAAATAGTTTGAAGGGTTATCTAGGGTTTACTAATACGAAATTTTAAATGATATCTCCGTTTCATTACAAATATTTATTTTTCAATGGGGGCAGCACTGGACTTTATGTATCATCTTAAATAGTCGTATGCGAAGTGGTAGGCCACGGCATATCGAGCAATCTCAGAGCGTCGTTTTATGGTCAATGAGTATGAGACGAACGGACGAACCAACTAGACGTTTTGCGAATTAGTTTGATGTGCCCTTGGGACTGTGCGTAGGGCACTCCTATGCGAAGGTTTGCATTGCATCACTGAAGACCAGCTTTAAAACCGAGCTTGACCCAAAGGCATAAAGAAGAGAGATTGCGGTTCACCCGAGAATATTTAGATTTTGATTGGGAGTCAACAGTAAGTACTGACGAAAAAATTTTCAAGTCGAGTCAGAATGGAAGTTGTGGCGGAGAAATAAATTAGCAATATTTTGACTAATACTGATTCTGAACACATTAGTGTGAACATGTAGGGGTGGATTAGTGCTCAAGGACTTCGGGAGTTGGGAATTTATACCTACCTATGAGTGCCAATAGTTCTTATTATGTAGAAGTATTAAATGACATAATGTTAACTACTGTTCGTACTATTTAACCCGAAGAAAGTGTTAGTCAACTTTGTTCAAGACAATTGTCCGATACACGAAATGTCAATGAGTGGTTTTCGCATCATCCTGAGATAAATATTATCCCATAGCCAGCGCGATCCCCATAGAAAACATACGGGGAATTATGGTGCAGAGGTGGAAAATATTTTAACAAACCGGCCAAGTGCGAGTAAACTCGCGTGGAGAGGGTTCCGTTCGTTTGATTGAATTCTTAAAGGTTTTTCTGTAATCTACAAGCAATGAACTATATTCAGTATTTTTTTTTTTTTTTAATTTTTTTGAAACTTTCGGAGATCAGGGAGGAATGATCAATTTTCGTCTTCTTTCTTGAATAAAATCAAAACTTTTTATTTTAAAATAATAATAAAATATATTTGAGATCCTTATAACAAGCCCTTTTATTTGATACATAACATAGTAAGTTTTGCAAAAAATTTTTTTCCTATTTTTCCCCCGAAAATGACCCTTCATTTAAATAATATGTATTTACTTTGGGTCGTAGGATTACACCATCCTACCAAATTACACCTGATTCGGTCCAGTAGATGCGGAGAAAATTGGATGTGACAGACGGACGGACAGACAGACGCACGAGTGATCCTATAAGGGTTCCGTTTTTTTCATTTTTTGTACGGAACCCTAAAAAGAAATGAAAGGTGTCCTGAGCAGCTCAAGTCTCATTGCATGAATTTGTGGGAGAGTTTGCGCGGCTCAGACATCTGTGCAGAGCTGCATAGATAATATTGGGGATCACACAAAATATTAACTTTTATTAGTTACCCCCTACTCGGTTGGTTTTTATAAAACTGGTATAAACCGATATTTATTTGTTGTTTATCTAATAATATAAATACAGGGCAGGAGGGAACGTGCTGGCTTTAGTAAAATAAGTTTGTTTTTACAATGTTTGAACTGAGGTTATTAGGTTTATTTATTTATTTAAATTTATTACAAAAAATGTAACAGGCGGACTTAAGGCCTAGGGCCCTTTCTACCAGTCAACCTACAGGTGGTGCGGATAATAGCAAATTTTGGACGATTAGTACATTTAAATTTATTACTATGTTTAGGTTCTAATCCTCTTTTCCATGGGAAAATGAATACTTAAGCTATAACCTCAATAATAAATATATTAATTTATTTACTTGATTTAAATACAGTTACATATTAAATTAATTGTTTGAAATTAGTAAATTCTTAATATTTAGATTTGAATCACTTGATTATCCGAAAATAAATATGATTCCGTGCTTCGGAAGGCATGTAAAGCTATGGGCCCCGAAGGCCATCTACCGTTTTTTTAAACCTATTCTAGGATTAGTATAATGTTAAATACAAGTTAATTTTATTCGGAAAATGGCTCAGGTTAGTAAAAATAGGCCTTTCTTCATTCAAACATTAGAGAGTTTTTGAACAGATTGTAAGATCGGAATTTGTAAGTGTAACTAAATTAGTTGCTCAAAATATTGTATCGACATGGCATTTAAACATTATGCGCTTATTGGAGGCCAGTAAAAAATAAATTTTAGAAATTACTAAATTGAAGTGCCTAAGCTATCGCTTATATCACGTATTTTTATACGAGTAGCTAACGCGACGAGTTCACATTGAACACAGTCAATGAAGCGTTAATTCTGAACATATTCATATCACTGTATCACAGTTCAGATTTTCTGAAAGCTTATATTTAACCAACAATCATGAATTTATTCGGAAATGGTAAAACCGAATTCAATACGCTGCCAATAAAATTTAACGCTATCAATTGAACAAAGTACGCGAATTTTACAGAAAATGTGCACAAATTTTAAATAATTTCCTATCTTTTCCACTCAATGTCTGAATTAATCTTTCATTGTAACACTCTGGTCAGCCACAGCATTCAATTAACGTCCATGATGAATCCAATTCACAATATATTCGTATCGCGTATTTTCAATTACCACGTGGTAAGTAGTCTCCCTTTTTATGATTTATTCAATATATTTCATTCACGATACACAATACAATAGTATGACATTTACATACGAATTATGTTTAATGTGTATTTGACTTTTATATGACACTCGTTATGAAAAACCAGCCAATTTATTATTATCGACTAGATCGTCGATCTCTAAATTAAATAAAACAGAATGATGATTTGTGAGATGATTGAGAAAGTATGACAGAGTTGACAACAAGTCACGGCATCGTATTTTGCTAAGACAAGTACGGAATAATTACTACTTACTAAATAGAATTTAGAAGTTACTCGATTGAGACTAACACTGCCGTGCAAAAATTTTGCGACTTGTCTGTTTCAAGTCATGCTGATTTAAATTCCAATTTACAGTATTTCAAAGAAATTGAACTTAAACTTTTCTTATCAAACCCTAAGAATTTTAATTCACAAATAAATTTCGGGACAAGTATCAGTACCATTATATTTATCTCCATTATTTCAAAGACTGACATGGAAAACAAACATTGGAAACCAAATAAAAAAAAGGTCGATTCTTCTTTGTCGTACAACTTAAAACATAGGATACTGACCACAAAATGGATTTAAGAAAAAAAAATATTTAAAAAGCAATCAACAACCAATCGGATCGCGATAATTATCGGCTGATTGTTTTTCGTGGAGCACGCGGTTTGCAATTAAAATGAAACTCAAAGCGTCGCAATACCCGTAACAAAGGGAGCTGCATATGACAGAACAAAGTGTCAGTCGCTAATGTAAATGTACGTCGGTGGTTCGATTGAGTTTTCTGTTTGACGACAGTGTAAGAGAACTGTTGATTGCATTCTGCGGTCATTCATCGAACTGCGACTGATGAGTCTGCCTGTCGATATTCTGCATGTAATGCATAATTGTCCGATACTACTCCAATATACAAACGTTAATGTGTATTGTGTAACTGATATTTTCCATACAAAAAGCGATAACGATTTTCACCACTTAAACCTACTTCGATTTTCACGATTTTCAGTGGCAAAAAATATTTAGAATGCTAAAATAAAGGATTATCCAAGCTTATTCCGTTTTCTTTCCGAGATAAATCCTAAGATGACTGATAACTTAGAAAATATGGATATCGCATGTGAACGTCAGCGGATGAAAGCGATAGCTAATGAAGCAAACAAACACATCCATTATGCTTTGCCAGTCTTACACTTACAGCTTACTGAAACTTGTGGTCGTTATTTAATTATTTACGGATATGATGACGTTAATACTTTACAGTGCATAAAAGTACAAAACATTTTTGATAAATCGAACCGATGCATATCTATACTAATATTATAAAGCGGAAGAGTTTGTTTATTTGTTTGTTTAAACGCGCTAATCTCAGGAACTAATGATCCGATTTGAAAAATTCTTTTTTTGTTGGGTAGTCCATTTATAGAGGAAGGCTTTAGGCTATATAACATTCCGACAAACACGCGAACGAAGTCGCGGGCACAGCTAGTACTTCATAAATAGCACTGTAGCCCGAGAAAACTGGCGTTACCCTTTAAGGGTAGAAAAATAATTACATAACACCAGTTTTCTTTTACTGTCAGTTGTTAAAGCTATAATGTTTATTATGCTTAATAGACATCCAGACAAAATTAACCGGGGTGTTTATAAAAAAAATAAGTTTGTAAGTAATATTAATCGATAAACATAAAACAAAACATGCTATCACAAATGTGTATCATGATTTTGTTTGAAACCATGTTTATTTTCATACAATATATGATTACATCACATTTATAGAATTATTGTCCATTTCCTAAGTTCGGAACATATTATTTTTAGTAAAACATTAAACTTACACACACAGACTATTATGTTCCTTTTTCTTTCTTTTTTGTATTATAATTCCTGTATTTTTATGAGTATTATTTTGTTGTACTAGATTGTGTGTGTGTTTCAAATTAAATAAAGATTTATTATATTCTACTAAAAATAAACTATTTTCTTTTAAAAAATATATATGCATTTGTCGAAAAATATGTATGTTAGGAATATTGCTAGCGGCTTCTGAGTACCTTAAAAATGTAGCATTACTCGTATAACCTTTATTTTGACTGGGTATTACATCAAACTGACAATTAACTTAAATATTATAAAAAATCAATGTCTACTTAACTTTTTTGTTGGAAATATGTTGTTTCCAATATCACTATGGTTTTATAATGTCTTTTTAGGTTAATAAATGCTGTTATTGTGCTATTTGTTAATTGGCGACCACGCCTGGGGTTACTTAAATTGCAAAACAGCTAGTTATGCATTCTCCACCGAGCCACCGACCTCTTCAACATCCTGCAAAACAATTATAGCTTATCAATGTTATGTTTTTGCGTTCCATCTTTTTATTTTGCAAACCTATTGACTATACAACCAAATCTGTATTTATTTTCTGATCGTCCTTGTTTTGTATATATCGGGCGATACCTTCGTTTTAATCTACTAAAGTAAGTACTATTTGATATAAGAAATTTGAATATTTTTGATATAATAAATTTGAATATTGCTGCAAAGGCCTTATTACTGAATAAATATTAGATTATTTGATTCTTGACTAATATCTTGTGTCACGATTTAGATGTGATGATGAGCGGTGATTTTAAGTTAAATGCTGGCTATAATAGATATCATCTTGTGTCACGTTTGAGAAGAGATGATGAGCGGTGATTTTAAGTTAAATGCTAGCTATAATAGCTATCATCTTGTGTCACGTTTGAGAAGTGATGATGAGCGGTGATTTTAAGTTAAATGCTGGCTATAATAGCTACGATTGAGATGTGATGATAAGCGGTGATTTTAAGGTAAATGATGGCTATAATAGCTATCATCTTGTGTCACGATTGAGATGTGATGATGAGCGGTGATTTTAAGTTAAATGCTGGATATAATAGCTATCATCTTGTGTCAAGATTGAATTGTGATGATGAGCGGTGATTTTAAGGTAAATGCTGGCTATAATAGCTATCATCTTGTGTCACGTTTGAGAAGTGATGATGAGCGGTGATTTTAAGTTAAATGCTGGCTATAATAGCTATCATCTTGTGTCACGTTTGAGAAGTGATGATGAGCGGTGATTTTAAGTTAAATGCTGGCTATAATAGCTATCATCTTGTGTCACGTTTGAGAAGTGATGATGAGCGGTGATTTTAAGTTAAATGCTGGCTATAATAGCTATCATCTTGTGTCACGATTTAGATGTGATGATGAGCGGTGATTTTAAGTTAAATGCTGGCTATAATAGCTATCATCTTGTGTCACGTTTGAGAAGTGATGATGAGCGGTGATTTTAAATTAAATGCTGGCTATAATAGCTATCATCTTGTGTCACGATTTAGATATGATGATGAGCGGTGATTTTAAGTTAAATGCTGGCTATAATAGCTATCATCTTGTGTCACGATTGAGATGTGATGATGAGCGGTGATTTTAAGTTAAATGCTGGCTATAATAGATATCATCTTGTGTCACGTTTGAGAAGAGATGATGAGCGGTGATTTTAAGTTAAATGCTAGCTATAATAGCTATTATCTTGTGTCACGTTTGAGAAGTGATGATGAGCGGTGATTTTAAGTTAAATGCTGGCTATAATAGCTACGATTGAGATGTGATGATAAGCGGTGATTTTAAGGTAAATGATGGCTATAATAGCTATCATCTTGTGTCACGATTGAGATGTGATGATGAGCGGTGATTTTAAGTTAAATGCTGGATATAATAGCTATCATCTTGTGTCAAGATTGAATTGTGATGATGAGCGGTGATTTTAAGGTAAATGCTGGCTATAATAGCTATCATCTTGTGTCACGTTTGAGAAGTGATGATGAGCGGTGATTTTAAGTTAAATGCTGGCTATAATAGCTATCATCTTGTGTCACGATTTAGATGTGATGATGAGCGGTGATTTTAAGTTAAATGCTGGCTATAATAGCTATCATCTTGTGTCACGATTGAGATGTGATGATGAGCGGTGATTTTAAGTTAAATGCTGGCTATAATAGATATCATCTTGTGTCACGTTTGAGAAGAGATGAAGAGCGGTGATTTTAAGTTAAATGCTAGCTATAATAGCTATCATCTTGTGTCACGTTTGAGTAGTGATGATGAGCGGTGATTTTAAGTTAAATGCTGGCTATAATAGCTACGATTGAGATGTGATGATAAGCGGTGATTTTAAGGTAAATGATGGCTATAATAGCTATCATCTTGTGTCACGATTGAGATGTGATGATGAGCGGTGATTTTAAGTTAAATGCTGGATATAATAGCTATCATCTTGTGTCAAGATTGAATTGTGATGATGAGCGGTGATTTTAAGGTAAATGCTGGCTATAATAGCTATCATCTTGTGTCACGTTTGAGAAGTGATGATGAGCGGTAATTTTAAGTTAAATGCTGGCTATAATAGCTATCATCTTGTGTCACGTTTGAGAAGTGATGATGAGCGGTGATTTTAAGTTAAATGCTGGCTATAATAGCTATCATCTTGTGTCACGATTGAGATGTGATGATGAGCGGTAATTTTAAGTTAAATGCTGGCTATGCATCTTGTGTCACGTTTGATAAGTGATGATGAGCGGTGATTTTAAGTTAAATGCTGGCTATAATAGCTATCATCTTGTGTCACGATTGAGATGTGATGATGAGCGGTGATTTTAAGTTAAATGCTGGATATAATAGCTATCATCTTGTGTCAAGATTGAATTGTGATGATGAGCGGTGATTTTAAGGTAAATGCTGGCTATAATAGCTATCATCTTGTGTCACGATTGAGATGTGATGATGAGCGGTAATTTTAAGTTAAATGCTGGCTATAATAGCTATCATCTTGTGTCACGATTGAGATGTGATGATGAGCGGTGATTTTAAGGTAAATGCTGGCTATAATTGCTATCATCTTGTGTCACGTTTGATAAGTAATGATGAGCAGTGATTTTAAGTTAAATGCTGGCTATAATAGCTATCATCTTGTGTCACGATTGAGATGTGATGATGAGCGGTGATTTTAAGTTAAATGCTGGCTATAATAGCTATCATCTTGTGTCACGATTGAGATGTGATGATGAGCGGTGATTTTAAGGTAAATGCTGGCTATAATAGCTATCATCTTGTGTCACGATTGAGAAGTGATGATGAGCGGTGATTTTAAGTTAAATGCTAGATATAATAGATAAAGAGAAAAGATTTGATTGTTTGTGTGTTTGTTTGTAATGGATAAACTCAAAACTACTGATCCGATTTCGAAAATTCTTTCACATATAGATGCTCCATTATCAGAGAGTAACATAGGCTATAATTTATCTTCGAAACCGCGAAGGACGCCGCAAGAAACCGCAAGTAAGAAATAAATGCATCGATATTTTTTTTTAGGGCATAGTTCGTATTCTGGACAATATACATCACTATTTTAGACTATAGATATAAGTACAGTACAAATTCTGGCAACACTATCTTACAGTTTGACATTTTAAACTGTCAACTTAAATGGGGCTGAGCAAAAGAGCTGAGCAAGTGAAAAAGTTTGTATACTTGGGATGTATGTTTACAAGAGATGGCAAGCATGAAGGAGATGTTGAAAAAACAGTGAGTGCGGGTAACCAAGTGAATGGAGCGTTGCATACCTTTATGACCAGGAGGTAGGTACCAGATAAGGCACGTCTTACTGCTAATAAAAGGGTACTATAATACCTACTTTAATGTACGGTAGTAGTTGAGTATGGCAGAGAAAGCATGAAAGTACAATAAATACAGTTGAAATGCGAACGCTGAGGAGTATGTGCACAGAATAAATAATACTAACGTACAGAAGTCTCACTTAGAACAGATATTCAAAGAAATATCTACTCAATGTGGCTAGCGATATGGTTAAATTTAGCTCACTTCAGAACTCAGCACATTATCGTACCTAGACTTCCATTGCAAGCCAATTTCATTCTTATTACTCTGGACATACGATTCGTATAACTAAATTTACCACCCGGAGGGGCCGCCTGCGCGCATAGTAATAATGTAGGTACATTTTCGATACCTAAACGGGGAATGACACATGTGTGGTGTTACCTTGAAAGATCGAACAAGAAATGATATCATAAGGAAGTAAAAGACATAGTGACAAAAATAGAGAAAGGGATGTTAAGAATGGTTTGGGCATGTAGAAAGAATAGATGAAAATAGAATAACATAAAAAATATTTATAAGGCAAATCTAAATGGAAGAGCGGGACAGGATCGGCCTTGGCAAACATTCTTCGGTCAGATTGCAGACGTTCTAATAAAAGAAGAGGTGAGAAGTACCCGTAACCAAAGGGTATGGTATGAAGAGATTGATGAGTGTAGATGAAGCGCGGTCGAAGGAGGTCTGTCAGGGTCGTAGCAAGTGTAGGTTCATAGTATTTGCCTATCCCTGTGGGAAACAGGCGTGATAGTATGTATGTTACTTACATTTTTAATACCTACCTACGAAAACTTTAATATTATAATGTCAAGGTTCACTGTTTTTTATATAATAATTAATTTAAATTATATATAATTTTAATTATAACGTAAAATATACGTTAATAGATGAATATACATAAAAACTATCTTCAGCCGGAACAGATTAACTCATAGGACCACTTTTATCCCGGAAAATGAGATATTCTCGTGAGGGTGACACGAAACAAAATATGCGGGCAACGCCGCGGGTAGGCTTGTATTAAATAAATTTGAAATGGACTTTCCCACCCAACTTCAAAGGATAAAAAAACCCACTAACTTAACGTATTGATATAAAATTCAATTGCGCATTCCATTTATATTTTTTTTGTTAAAATTTAAAATGTATTCTCGGAATGAGGAAAGAAAAAGGGTGACCTTTAAAAAAGGGCTAAGAAAAGAAAGACAAGTTAACATTTCAAAAGCTGCCTCAAGAAATAATGTTGGCGTTACTAGTTCCATGGATTGGCTAATGGACTTTACTCTAACAGTGTCATAATTAAATGCACATCACTTGGTTGCTACGGAACGAACGAGACTTGTTTGTAATTACTAACTCCAAAGACGATACAATTTCGATCAACTTTACGGCCGACGGTCAAACATGGCAATCATAAAACACAACATTAACATTGGAATTTCAGGCTAAAATTTGGTACAAAGTTAGCACAGTTTAACACTTACTAGGGTTACAATAATAAATACATAATATCATCATACAAAAAACAAATTGGTGAATGTTCTTCCAGGGTAGGTTGGATCTTCGGACTCACGACGTAAGCAGAAATATGCTCGATCCACATGAAAGACAAGGTAGTGAGAATTTGTGATGTACGGGACATCTCACTACCCAAGTCTTTCACGGGGCAGGGAGCAAGCGCCGGCGACAGTTGTGGAAATGTGGAGGAGCTAGATGTTTTAAAATAATTTGGCCTGAGCCCCTTCCGACACGTTCCAGTTGCCAAGCAGCCGGCAAAGGCAGTTCGCCAGCCAGGATGTGCCAAAAAGGGGTAAGTGTAACTGTGCGCCTGCGCAGCCAATTATTTGTAAGCTACTAATTAAATTCTCGGAGTTATTATTAATTTATAAGGTAATTTAATTATCTTTAAAACTTTGATTTTAATACTTAGGGCAGAAATCTTAAAATAGCATTTTAATGCCCTGCTGAAAACTGTTAATTAAAATTAAATTATAAAAGCATCCACCGTAACTATGTATTAGGTATTTTTATTCAGAAATAGTAACGTATTTTAATATGTTAATTAATATAACCTAACCTGATAAGAATGTTCGCTGCGCATTGTTACACTCACACCAGTTAAACAGTACATACAAATAATTCTTACGTACATATATGAATATGGACATATTTCGAACAAAAATGGTATCCAATTTGTATAACATTTTTTCTGTCATCACGAAGACAATGTTCACATAGGATAAAGTTAGTACAAATACAAAATTTTGATTGAAACGATTGGATGAAATTTCTGAGTTTGACTATTTTATTATGAATATTTGATGAGAGGATGGCTGTTACAGAATTGCATGATTCGGTGTTTCATTACTTGGTTATTTATAATACATTGTATTGCATGCATGACGATTACAATACTGGTAGTGGTAGTAGATAAACAAATGGATCTAAATAGAAGGCTGATTACGATACAAATTAATTTGAGAATTTAAGACTGCAGTCTTCGACCGTGAGAATTTATGATTGAACACCCGAATCTATATTTTCTATCTACACATACGCATTGCACTATATTGTACACGCACTCTGGAGACGAATTTAGATGAATTCAGAAGCGCAGCAAGCGGTCTGCCTTATCAGCGTTTTCGTCCCCATATTTATTTGAGAATTTCGGAGAACTTTAAATTTTTCTATCTTTTAACAAAAGACAAATTATTTTTATTTATTTATTGTACGTGTTTAAGCATGAATGAATCTTCATATATGTGTATTTTTTTTAACTCAGTCGTATGCGCGCAAGAAATCCGACGACGTATTCGCTTATATTTTCTTCAAAGTTTAACCTTTTTAACTAAGATTTTGAATGAATAAAAAATAAAAAATTAATAAAATCTTCTCATTCACTTTTTAGGATTTTCCTTTGTCTTTATTTCTCTGTAATTTATCACAACTTCATGTTTTAAATTCCGTGTAAACAACAAAGACAAGAACGTCGCGCACCGCAAAAAATTGAAACACGTCTCAGGTTATTTAGAATTAAACAAACTATTACAATAAAAATCAATAAATTGTCTCATTCACTTTTTTAATACTTAAATAAACTTCAATTTAACATATTTTTTTTATATTGTTACAAATTTAGTTTGGCTCCAATCAGCTCCGAAAAAGCAGTCAAAAATCACTAAAAATAAGGACCAGGCCATTAAGAGAAAATCCTTTGCGATTCCATTAGCAGTACTATTAGTATTTTTCATTTGAATGTACGAGTAAACACGTACATAAAAAATAAAAGAAATATTCAGTAACGTCCAACATCCCTTTTCATTTGCTGAGTAAATACATCTCAAAGGGCGGGCGTTTCCAATGCCGTGACGAAAAATATGTATATGCTCATGGTTTTTAATCCGGCTATGTGCAAATATTTATGCAATTTGCATGGGAAGCCTAAATTGTTTTGTAGTTTTATACTACACCTTCTTAGATGAAGATGTTTATAATGTTGACCTAAACGGCCTCATACAGCATTTGTACGTGATGTTGATGTTAAGTGACCATAATATATCATCGTATGCTGGTGTAATGTACGGTCAACGCATAAAAGTGCGATAAGTACACGATTGGCATTGTAAGAAAATTGTGTAAACTGGCCTAGTGTTATTTAACCGCTACATAGTGTTTATTCGTCAAAGAATGAAAAAGTAATAGTATTTGAAAATTCGTTAATTTTCATTTTATCCCATTATTATATTAAACTATTATAACGACTCATTTCTGTCTCAATGCTGGGCAATATAAATTGTATCCCATTGGTCAAGCCTTATTTTTGTGTAAAAACGTCAAGTCTCCGAAAATGGCCTATTCGTGAAAGGGCCCGTTTTTTAATCCCCGATTCAAAAAGATTCTCTCACTCACGGACTGACTTATCTAGATTTATAGAGGCCTATGCTTGTTAAGTAACCAACCGAATGTATATCGTGAATTAAAAAATATGTAGTTGAATGATTTATCTAACCACACTAAAAAACCGTATTTGAGTAAGTACCTAAATAATTCTTGGAAATGTACGTGAAATAGAATTAAAATATTTTTTTTAAATGCAATTATGTTTAAAAAAATACAGAGAAAGAATCAAATCTTCATAAAGAGCATAAAGATAATTAATGATATGAAATTCTCACATTCGAGATAGCGATCAACCGTTTTCACTTACGAGATCGACGTAACTAGTGAAATTGACCAAGCTAATATTTTTAATGGACGAATCATGCAATTCACGTGACGATAAAAATATCAATAGGATGTTCCATTTGCGGAATAACTTCATTTACGTGATAGAATGATATGTGGACATTTAACGATGGTTGATGGATGACATAAAAAATTAAGTCGCACGAGCGCATGGGTGAAAACAAAATAAAAACACATAATGGTAACAGGATGAATACATGATAGTGATAAAGTAATGTGAGAGAAAGCTATCATTTTGAATAAAGTGATGGTGAATGTATTCGCTTGTGATGAGGTTGCTCTCACAGAACATTGTAACCTACCTTTGAAATGCTTCCCTGGCGGTGGGACATGGTGGATGGCAGCAACCGGCGGCCGCCGCCCGCGAACCAAGGGCGGGCTGTCAAACGGACCAATAAACCCGTTCAAATGATTTGTATCACTATTAACTATCACGCTAGCCTTAACTGTTAATACACTTAATTATTTTGCAAAGTTAATTAATACGGGTAAATCATTGCTTGTAAATTGTTCAGGTACCAGGCAAATAACAATTAATTTACGAACAATAAAACCCCGTTTATCTGTGTCTTATTAAAATAAAATCTACATAACGTGAAGCGGGTAAAAAAATCGCTGAGCAATAAAACTGTTCGCTAAGCGCAATTAGCGCATAGCAATTAATACTAACTTAAACTTATTATATCAATGTAACGACTTATATATATTATAAATAATTATTGTAATAATAAAACGAACTTGATATTTACCTTTTTAGATGTTCATTCTATGATGTGTTGAAGTTCCTCTTAATTCAGCTTTAAGGTGGCTTCAACCATGATCAGCACCCCAAAACATTACGTCTGTAACAAAAGAGAAACTATTGTTTGACAATTGGAAACGACTAATAATATTCCGTAAAGTATCACTAATCAATGTAAATGAAATCACATATTAAACACAGAATGCGCACAGCAAGAGCATATCAAACACAGTAAAAAATAAGGAGAAAATTCGCAGAGCAGTAAACATAAATATAAAACTAAAATTAAGTTACTTATCAAAACTTACCGGCGGGGTATTTGCGTATCTGATTTCGAGTACGACACATATCACAGCCATTGTACCTGCGAAAGAAAAAAATAGAAATAAATTCAAAATATAAATACGGAACTATTAATTTAATTTAGAATACCCAAATTATACAGTGGTTTATACAGTAAACGACAAAAATATTATAGATGATCAAAATTAAAGTTTAGTAATATCCTCTCATTAGCTTCATAAAACATAACTGCAACAACAAATTTTTAAGAATAGGAACTGTTACATTTTTCTTAAATTTTATTCATCTACTGTTGGAGTTGACTGTACTGTACTGACTGGCGGCGGTTGCAGTTACGGGACCGGGGTGCACGGCGGTCTGCGTGCGAATACCAATGCGTTTACGGTGCAACAAGGCGTGCCTGCGGGCCCGGCGGCGAACCCGCGATGAGCATCCGCGCAGGCGCCTGTACCGGCTCGCAAACCTATCACTTTAATTAGGTGTGGTGTGGACAATCAAAGTGACGGCGGCTATTAAGCATTTGACCGTACCAATTATACGTCAGCAATTAGCGACAGCGGCAGCTTCATAAGGATTATTAGGAACGTACAAAGAGGTAAAGAAAGCTATCTGGCATTTTTCTTTAATATTAGTTGTTTTAAACATTACAATCCTCATGCAATTAGTTGCAGTCAATGTAAAAATATCAAACATTATCATCGTCAGGTCTTTATCTCTCTCTCTCTCCACTGCAGGAGCACGACCCATCTCTTTACTACCAGAGCCATATATTAGTCACAGCAGTCAGAGGATTTGGCCTACACTCTCCACGCTGGCCAGACGGGATGGAGAGGTCTCATTAATGTTTATAAGCTTTGTTTAGCTTGTATTTCCTAAGTCGCCTTCAACGAAATCCAAGGGAGGACTTGGAATGGTCCTATTCTACTCTGACTAAGAATAGTTGTCTAAAGCTAAACATTAATAGTTCTTGTGATTCTCGTAACCTTGAAGAGCACTTGGTTTACGGCGGCGGCATATTTTGTGCAGGGTGTCTATGATCGCTTATTCGGGATTACTTTGATTACTTTGATCATTAGTCAATGTTAGCATATTGAATTACTTCTTTTTCATAATGGTTTCTGGTCTTCTAAGTAATCATTATATTCTTTGTTTGACAATCATGCCAAGGACTTATGAAAGCGACTTATTAAGGCTGAAAGAGTTACCTGAAGGATACCTACTGTGAAAGTTAAAATTGGTACACTGAGTTAATTTAAAGAATTAATATGAGCATCAAGTAATAATATGTTTTAAATAGGTTGATTACTACATAAAGACTGTAAAACGTATTTATATGAAAAAAAAAATAACTTACATTTTCTTCGTCAAAGACATTTTTTACCCCAGACATCTTCTTTCAAGGCAATGAAAAGGGGGATGGAACTTGGGGAATCCCATTTTGCCAAGAAAAGTAGGCTCTATTTTCTAGGAATAAGGTAATATATTATATAATATGAGACGGCTGATGACGATGATTTTTAAAGGCTCGGAGAAAAAATGTCTAATCAAAGTACTAAATTAACGCAGAGGAAGACGCGGGTAATACCTAGCTAGTTAAATATAATTTGTTCATAAAGAATGCCAATACGAAATCGTTTTAAAGTTTATTATTTGAATTTATCGATATGCGATTAGATAAACTACTATTATGGCACCCTAATAATGGAACAACACAATACCAAAGTTTCAAGCAAAAAAAATACTCAGCCGACCTCTATAGAGTATTTTGAAGAGTTATAAAGACATAATCATTTTGTACAAAATATGGCATTGGTATGTTGTTTAATTAATATATCAAGAATGGACATGAAAACAAAATGTAATCGTAAAGCGAGCATTACATCAACACGATATGATTATGTTAGACGACCTCAATGGCGTGTACTATATTATTATTTATTTTGTGGTGGCGTATTGGAAAACACGCTAGTCCTCCCTCCAGGTTTTGCGTTCGATCCTCAGCCAGGCAAGTTGGAAAATGGCTTTTTTCAAATTGTCCTGGGTCTTGTATGTTCATCTATACAACAATCATCATAACACCAGTTTAAACTTATTTTGGAGCTAGCTTAATCAGTGTGATTTGTCCCTTTTTATTTAACTTGGCAAATCATAATAATAGTATTAACCGCGCGTCAAATCTCAATAAACCCAACCCATCTCGGCTTTCCCGGGACCATATTAACAATAAACGCTTTTAATTGGGTTTTATCAATGATTTAGTCTGCTAAGTAGCTTAAGGCCCTGTAGTCCAACATTTGGTAGGATGAGGTGCGGGGCGATCCACAAAGCACCCCGCATGCTTTTACATATTTCGTCTGGCTGTGAAGCGGGAGACGAGGAATGAACGCGGAACGACGCGGAATGTTGATTTTATCGGTTGTGAATTGTTTAAAAAAAGGGAATAAAAGGTGCAATTTGTCTATAAACATTAAGTGGCTTTAATTGAGCACAAGAATTAAATATAAAATATCAGTAGTTTAGTCATAGTCTTGAAAAACAAATTATTACAAAAATTATTACTAAAAGGGGTAACCCCTTTGAGTAATATTTTTTCATATTTTAGGTAATCGAGTGAAGTTAATTGGATCTTATAACTGAATGCGCCTTTGACTAGATTAGATCCTTAACTAAGACATATTTTTTTTTTTTCAGATTTTAAAACACTTTTTCTTTCTCAGATGGTTTTAAAAACTTTTAAAGTTTTCTAAGTAACTATGTTAATTTAGGAGAAAATACGTAAATAGGAATATATGTAGAGGAGCGTGTTCAGAAAAGACATCAACGAGTCCTGCTAAACAAGGATATTGATTTTTTTGTGGAATGTCACCTCTAAGCTAAATACTACATGGTAACTCCAGCAAGATAATAAGTATGAAATAAAATTATTATCTGTTGGGGGCTTTTGGCAGGAAGTCAAGGTGTTCGGTTGTGGTTCGCTTTAACTTATTTTGCAAATTTATTTTAGTGGACTTTATCATATGAAACTGGTGTATTATACTACTAGTATTATACTCGTAAATGCTCACGCTCATAAAATTGTAACTTGTTAGAAATAAAGAGGCAACAAAACTAAAGAAAGGCTTTTAAGGACTTGTATCCAGGGTCGTAAAATAAATCTCAAAAATAAATATCTTTTGTTATTATATTATGTTATTTATATTATTTAAAAAAATGTGCTTGATCTTTTCGAGATGTCTGGATCTTTTGTTTGTAAAAATAGATCTAGTATTATTTACCGAAAAAGTGAATTTATATATAATTTAATTCACTTTGTCGTGTTTTTGCATTTATCTACTACCAAAGGTATCTACTGCTAAGTCCGTTAAGTAACATTATAAAAAATCGAAGTCACTAACGCGTTTTCCACTAAGTATATATATTTTATACTTATACAAAAACGATAAGATTTAAGTGTGACGAGCCAATCACCGACGACGCCAGTAGTTAACAAGTCCGACGCGATCATACCACGTTGCTAAATTATTCAAATTAATTTAGTTAGTGTCTCACAAAAACAAGGACCATTTATATTTATAGCTAACCATAAAATGTGCATAAATAAAATGATTACATCACTAGTATTATAAATTGCCGGCTTCCGGCGGCGGTGACGCCCGCGTGGCATTTCATTTAGTGCACGTCTTTCAGCGTCATCCGTTGGTAAAACCATGCTGTACAAACATACTATTGCGACTTTATATCCTAAGGGATATATAGTGTAACTTTATCTTCAGCTCTAAGCTTCAGAAGATACGTAAGGAAGTTGATTTCGTTTCTCATCGCTACGCTGTCGATATACGTTATGCCTAGTGCGTTTAAACAGGACCTCAAGATAAATTTCCATTAACTAACGCACTCATCACACGTTGTAACTTATTAACGTATACAGGGCTTAACAAAATACTAGAATTCAGCCTTAAAATAATTACAGTAGGATATTTTGTGAGACGTTATGTTTAATCGGGCATACCGTCAAGCCATCGAGCGTCAAAAGTTCATTAACGCCAAACAATAATATGAATGAACCTTCAATATCATGAGAGCACTCCATTTAACATTGTTTGCATTAATTAATTACGAAGTGACAACAATTCACGCCAACGAGAAATGAATACCGAAATTATGTAATAAGTACACTGTTTGATTCACTTATCACAAAAAACACGTTGGTGGACAGATTTCAACAAACTTCCGTTGAATTTATCAGAAATTGTCGGTAAACACATTATGACATTGACCGTAACAATGTGAAATTGAAGTATCCACAGTTGCAAAGGTCCCTACACACTACAGTCATTTAAAATAATTTTTCGATAGGCGAAAATAAAAACCTAAAAGCTCTAAAGCTAAAAGCTTTTGGCTAAGTTCTTACTGCACGTTAAACTTTCGTGTTGAAAGGTTCTCTAAATACAAAGAGTACATCTAAACTTTGTTTAAAAGAAAATGATGAATGAAAGAAGACCTATTATATTTAAGACGCAGTAGGGTTACTCCAAAAGCGGGACGCAAGACGTACGTAACTGCGTATCCGCGTTTCAGTGTCAAGCATCATTGAGCGTTAAGGTGAAGATATAGGCAAATGGCCTTGAAGTGTGAAATAAATTGTTAACTCGTAAATATGGTGATAATTTCCATATTGGTCTTCGTCATGCACTAGATAGCCCTTTAAATTATTTTATGAACTGCCGTTGAAACTATTATTGGTGATCCGTCTAGCTTTAAAACTTGCCGTGGCCACTTTTGGCGGAGGCAAGTTTTAAAGCTAGACGGACTAATGTAAATACTTTCAACGGTGGTTCATAAAATAATTAAAAGGGCTGTCTAGTGCATGACGAAGAGCAATATGGAAATTATCTCCATATTTACGAGTTAACAATTTATTTCAAATGAGGGCGCCACTTCAAGGCCATTTGCCTATACCTTCACCTTAATACATAGTGATAAAGTCTAATTTGGTTTGACACAGAAACAGATGTCAGTATCGATCGACTATGATCTTATTTTATGGAGTAACCCCCCAGATATCGTTGGTAGAGTTGGCCAGGACAACGTCTTTAATATGGTCAACTGTTAGTCACGGTGGACTAACAGTTGACCATATTAAAGACGTTTTATGAAGGGAGATGTTAGGAAGCCGTAAGGAATTGAGTGTTTAAGAAGCGAAATAGATTCGCAAACATCGCAGCAAGCCAAAATCAATGGACCCCAAGGGTAACTTGATATCAGTGCATTTAATTTTAATGTAAGGTTTTTTAAAACGTTTGAAATAAAAGCAAATATTTTCCGCAAAAATAATAAACAGCAAATACAAGTTGCAAATAATTTCCTTCACTACGGTATGATTCACATTAAATATTGATAAAAGTTGAACATCCGCAAACTACCCCGACGTTTGGGAAGGCAGCCTCCACCACCCTCACTCCCCATTCCACGCATTACCACTATGAAAATAAAGAAAATACAGACTGACAGATATAGCCTTTGTTTTGTGTCCTGAAAGATGTTTTCTCCTGCGACTATTATAATAACTACCCTCAGATCTTGGCAACCCATACACCGATTGGGCTTGTGTTCGAACTGTTTGTTTATTTCTGTGTGTAACTGGCTTACACTAGCGTCAAATTTTAAACTCATTGTTTACATATTTACAACTTGTCTCACCCACTCGCCTACTAAAAGAACATACGACGGACAATCTAAGAGGAGTCTTACACATCTCTTGCTTTCCTTGTATACAAATTCACAATGAAGTTGACTAGGAATTTGTGTAGTGCACATTTTTTTGTTGTTTTTTATTTGTAAATTGTAATTACTGAAATATTGTAATTTACAACAAGGACAAAGTAAAATGTATTAATTTTTAAAGTTGAATTAAATGGACAAAGCCAGTTCAGTTCGATGAGTCTTTTCGTGAGTGCTCTTTTGTTAAATACGATACCTACGAAATTAATCCAACATTCACAGAATCGGAAAGGTTGAAATAAATAAAAATATACTATATTTCTACGTTATTCAGTTTTTCAACGTTATCGTTTTTATTACGTTGCTTTTGTTTTAAAAGCAACGCCTTATTTAGAAACTCCAGCTAAGAATATTATGATAAGATTCAAAAACTTCTAGAAGCCATCTCGTTTTATAACACTAAGGAATTCAACTTTATTTTCACCTTTTTTGCACATGTCCCAGGGGAAGAAAGGAGTGGGGGAGAAAAAAGTAGGAGACCTTTGTGAATCTTTGCATATTTAAACGTGACATAACCACTAATATAAATCAATTAACACTTCGCCTGCTGAATAATGCACCGTGTGTGTTTTGCGAAAATGAAAACACATACGGTGCGTTTTCAGCAGGCGAAGTGAGGAAACTACTACACAAATGTTCAAACGATGACTTTTCAAAAAATTTACAACTGGTAGGACCTCTAAATTTGGTCTAAAAATTAAAATAAAATACACAGATTTATATTTTATAGTAGATATTCAAATTACAACGTGCCCGGGTAACATTTCAGAAGTCGAAAAATAAAGATCACAAAGAGTATAATTTAATATTTTAAGAGTACGAACATAATTTAATAAAAATATTTAATTTCTTTAATACATATTTTGAATAATAAATTGTATCATTAATAAAACAAATTAGTACATTACTTCATCTTACCTAAACGGCAGGAAGTAGCGACGGACAGAGATGAGTGGTAGAATAAGGGAGAGGCCTTTGCCCAAATTATGTGACATAACAGCCACAGGCTAGTCAAAAAGAGTACAAACTTAAGGTGATTATAAAAGCAAATGGCCTTGAAGTGGCGTCCTCATTTAAATTTGAGATAATTTCCATATTGCTAATCGTCAGGCACTAGATAGCCCTTTAAATTATTTTATGAACCGCCGTTGAAAGTATTTACATTAGTCCGTCTAGCTTTAAAACTTGCCTCCGCCAAAAGTGGCCACGGCAAGTTTTAAAGCTAGACGGATCACCAATAGTTTCAACGGCAGTTCATAAAATAATTTAAAGGGCTATCTAGTGCATGACGATTAGCAATATGGAAATTAACACCATATTTACGAGTTAACAATTTATTTCACACTTCAAGGCCATTTGCTTCTATATTCACCTTAAGTACAATACGCAATACCCAATTCTACGCTAAGCAACACGTTGGACTTGGATAGAAAACGGGAAACGACATTGAAACAGAAGCTAGCCCATATTTAAAAGGATTTCCTTAATACGCGTTATACCTCTATAATGATAATATTAATAAGGCTCAGTTAACTTTACCTGACAGCTCAGTCGCGAATATCGGGAAAGCTTGTCTTGTTTAGAAATCAATGGCATCGCGCTTGCGCTTCACGCGTTTTTCATCTGCGTTGTTGGCATATCCCCGAACTTCGCCACTGTCGGCAAAAACCACCTAAACAACTTTGCAATAAGGACTATTTTCAGTTTTCCGCTTGCTACTACTAAAAAACCTTGTTGCGTATTCCACGTGTACCTTGAAGGAGCTTATTAAAAGTACAATATGAAGGCTGTACGCCTCCGCATTAAATGCGTGGTGGTAAATGACGAAAATATTTTCGCCCGAAAACACTTCCATCATTTCCTATTACGCATTACAGGTTCTGCGCGTTCTATTTCATAAGCAACTAAAGTAGTCGAAGTACTCGTAACAAGATAACTCTGTGTTAAATATTATGATAAATATTTTTGATGATGGCCTTTATTAATGTATTAAAGCCAGATAGAGATCAACAGAATGTTTCTTGTTACAGTTGATGTTTGTCGCAAAATACGACAATCTATGTACAGACAGACAGTACATATTAAAAATGTCAAAGAGTCGAGAGACTTATTTCCGTCGTGCCACCTGATTCCACACTGACTCTATGAACGTGTCTCCACACAGCGATATCATCGAGGCGAGTTGATGTATAAACTTATGTCAACTCGTCGCGATACTCTTGCCCGTGGAGGCAACGCCTAAGGCCCAACGATAGATCACAGCCAAGAAAGCAAAATTGATGTAAGAACATACCCCAATCATATATCCCAATCTGGAGCACTTATACTGCGAGCAACGAAGTACTGGACAAAGACCAACGTGCAAAACAACCAACAGAACGTAACATATGCAAACGGTTCCGAATGAAAAACAGCGAGAAATGCGTAGTCGTTAAACGTAACCGTAAGACAAGTCAGCTGAGCGGTTGTACTCGTACATATTTTCACTAAAGCGCACGACGAAATACCTACCTGACCTCGGCACAAGTTAAACGGCCGCAGTCGCAGTGCATCGCACGGGTTCAACGCCACCTGTTTTTCGCCAAGTTTTACACGTCACCACAAAGTAGCGAGAATATGGAAATAAGTTTCATACAAGGAACGCTGCAGAAAAACACACATCAACACCCGCTGACATTGATTCATACCCACCCTCCCTAGGGTTAACTAATTGAACATCAATGAATGATTCTAATCGAAATAACTGAAAGTAATAAGATATAGAACGAAAATAATTGTAGCTCGTGGTTGTTTGTCATTTTTATGTTACGTTCAAGACCATTGTTCTGGTACTACTGACTGTCTCTGGTGGCACTACGACATATATTTTTGCCATCTCAAAAGAAAATGCATATCTCTGGAAATACGAGTACTTAGTTTACACTAACACACATCTGCATGTAGCAGATTAGGTCATGCATGAGCTTCTCTTTTGCACCCTTGGTACTTTGTGATGTCATTGAGACATTGAGCTTGCCGCTCGCTCAGCCCTCATATATACATATGCAGTTGCAAGTTCCAATGGATCATGATCATCTATGACATCCGATATACCATTGTGCGATCCGGTTGGCACGTGCACGATGTGGTAAACTGTGATTGAGAGGCATACGATTGTAAACGAGTCGAGTAAGAGAACTGTCTTCGTAGCATTATTTGTAAGATATCCAAATATCTAGTTTAGTTTCTAGCGATGAACACACCCGCATAATTGTTGGAAAACTAGAAAAGTTAAATTTTTGGCCAAAAGTGGCAATTTTCCGCAAAAATGCGTAGAAAAGCTTAACGTTCTCACTGTAAACAGTAGTTCATTAAATAGTTTGAAGGGTTTCACACAGAGGCTTCACAAAGACAACATTTTAAATGATATCTCCGTTTCCTTTGATTTTTTTTTTTAATGGGGGCAGCACTGGACCCCGGAAAATTAATGTACTAATGGCCTTAAGTAGAATTGTTTCATGACATTTTAATTGTGCGTGGTTCTGCATATCTTTATATTTTTTTATACGTTAACTTGATATATACTATCGATCGGTCTAAGTTTTCAAGCAATTATTTAAACTAACACAGCTAAAACTTGCGCGTTTTTATTTATATTTCTTTTGCTGACGATCTATCGGGATTGAGATCAATAAGTGACTTAAATCCTACTATTTAGGAATAAAATATATTTTTCATCTCATCTATTCGAAAAACTATGTTTTCATCCCAAATACTCGTATTTGTGGCTAAAATCACTGTTAATTCTCTGACACTGAAAAATGAAATGTAACACACAATGAGACACTGAAGAGTAAAAAAGAAATTCCCTAGGCAATAAAACACATTTGAAAACTGAACACGAATGTAGAATCAAAAATAATATTGGCAGTCAGCAAAAAAGAAAAGAAGAATATAGTTTTAAAACAATTTTTTTTAACGTTTAACATGGATGATCGATCAGAAATTGGTTATTTTGCTTCAAAATAATATATTTATAAAAACCAATAAAAACGCGCAATTGTTGTCTCTGATCTATATAGTTTTTTTTATTATGGAACTATTAGGTTATTTTTACATTAACTATTTTAAATGTAAATAAATTCTTGAGGCTGATAGTAAATAAATATGAAGTTTACTATAAGTACATATTTAAAGATATAAAGAATTACGCACAAGAATACTGGAATGGTCCTAAAAAAATATTTTCATAGTACTTCTTTGGTGAAAACACCACTAAATAAAGGTTAGGATCTGTCTGTTAAAAACTCTGATTAGGTATATGTAGGGTAGGTATTCTACTTTCGTTACATGTATGTATTTGCAAACCTCATAGATGGAGATGAAAAGAAGAATGTGTTACACGTTGTACGATAATAGTTTTATCTCGGGCGATATACTTGAATCCCTCGCGAACCGTAGAATCCCTTGCTACGCTCGTGATTATACCTAGAAATCCTTCGTTTCGCTCTGGATTTAAAGTAGCGTCCTCGCCTTATAACTACATACATATTGTTGAATATATGAGATGAAAATTTAATTTTACAGTTATGTCTAGCTTTTTAGGCGATTAAATTATAGAATAATTTAATCGACTAAAAAGTTATTTCCAATTGTTCTATTCCCAATTTATGTTCTATTCCTGATTGTCTTGTTACTGTGTGTCCTACTATGAGTAAATCGAATTTGCTTTTTCGACTCCCAATCAATCAATCACACTCCCAAAAAATATAAAAACACCACTAGAGTCGGTATATCTCTGAATTTCTCAGTGTAGGCGTACGAACGTAGATTACAACGTTGGTATGTACGAATAACAAACTCGAAGAGTGAATTTAATTTTAAACCCACACAGATAAGTCCGAGTTTACATTGCCGCCATTGAGCGCGATGTTTGTCATAGTATGATTGTGCGTAGTATTCGATGTGGCTTTGACATTGCCCTTATCATTACGACTCCATTCATATTGCATTAATTTATTGGACTCTCACTTTAAATTACAATCTAAAACTGATTTGTAATTTTATAAAACTAATAAAATAACAGTGATTTTTTATTTAAATATATTTATTTCTTTTCATGACTTGTCGATGGGTGCATCGTTGAATCGTCAGAGATGCTAGTACTTTTTAGTTTAACGCGGCAAGAGGTTGATGTTTGTACTGACCTTACTTTGTCGGATAGTCAATAGAGTCATCATTATTGTCAATCACCTCAGTGAACTAAACTTAAAGAAAGTATTATACTTTCGTTGGATTAGCAAATAAAGTCATTTTCAGTCCAGTGAAAACAATACTTTGACTTTTGTAGTCATAACTCTGTTAAAGATAAAAAAAAACCTTTTCAGTCCAGTGACCTACCTTCGTTGGATAAAGCATTGCCTCCACGGGCGAGTAAATCGCGGCGATATTTCAATTTTGCTTCCTAATTCTAAACTGAATCTATGAAACAAACTCCACATTGCGATATCATCACGCCGGGGATACCACGAGCAAAACGTCAAGGTCTCGCCGCGGACTCGTCGCGAGCGGGCGGCGACTCGCTGCGATATGCCGCCGTGAGCCCGTCGCGTCGCACCGTATTCCTCCCACAGCTGCGCCTCATCATTCCCCGCAAAACGTCCAAATCTCTGAAATCTCGCCGCGGGTTTACCCGGCGATAGGAAAGAGCGCTCGTTGCGATTTTCTTGCCCGGGAAGGCAACTTCATAGTGAATGAGTCCTTTTCAGTGCATTGGAATAATAGTTCCGGCGTTTCTAGTCTTTAATTTCGTCGTATTAATCAATCGTCCTTTTGAAGATCTGAAATGAAGGCTACAGTTTGTTTGTTACCTAACTTTTTTGGATAAGCAAGTGGAATCAGTTTTAGTGTAGTGACGTAACTACATACTCGTAGTTGCTGTTTGTAAGGATAACTTTATTAAATTAGCAAACTTAGTCCTTTTCAGTTTGGTTGGATTAAACAATAGAATACGTAGTCTAGTAATGTTACAGTGAGGTTCATAGTATAGGTATTTCAGTAACGTACTCCTTCATACGTACAAAATGGATTTGCAGCAGCTTTGTTACAAAGATAGAATAAGCAGACATACGTTACAGAGTTATTACATTCTATTGCTGTCCTACAGTCATTGCAATTTTTAAATGCAACTTCATTACAAAAAAGAAATGTAAGACAATATTTTTGACAACGAATGTCATGGCCGTGTAGACTAATCAAGTAAACACAGAATAATGAGTTTCCACACTACACACACACACCACACCTGGTATGTATTCAGTGACCACCTGTTGTAGGTAATTAGGTCATAAATTTAGCGTTTGAATGCTGTAATTTGAGGTCTCCGGCCATTCATTCATTAGGCATACGAAGTCAATACTCATTGTAATGAGAAACTTGTAAGGTTGACGGACCTAGCTAATATTATTAAAAGCTTCATATTACTCCTTTTATATGTTTGTTTTGTTATACGATTTATTTATTTATTTAACTTTATTAAAATAAATGTAAATGGCGGACTTAAAGCCAGGGGCCTTTTCTACCAGTCAACCAACAGGCGATGCTGAGAGAGTAATCTGTTGGTTTTAGGTATATGATCTAGGGTTAACAAACTAAGTGCTTGAATACCTTAGTTAATGACTTTACTTTTATAGACTTGCTTAATTTTAAGCTATTTGAATGCTGCGTTGCTAGTTCAAAAAGAAGAAAACAAAACTTATCTGTGTTCACACACACCACACTACGACCGATTTAATAATTAAATTTTTAATAAAAACAACAACCGACTTCTTTTAAAGAGCTTTCGAATCTTTTTAAGAGCTTCTTCCATATCTCCAGTTATTCATCATATCTTCATCAATTAAAATGTGACCAATTTGGTAGTAAAGGCTTTCAAATAAAAAAATAATCATCAAAGCGAAGATATCGCGTAACAAACATACATAAAAAAACATACAGTCAAATTGATAACCTCCCCCTTTTTTTTAGTCGGTATAAAATGAAAGCCATCTACGAGTAAAATATTATCACATGTGATTAGATTATTAAAGTCATAGGTTAAAGAACTTAACAAATGACCACTTCCAATCAATTATCTTCTTCGTCTAAGCACGTTCCCGGTTGCATCCTCAGCTGTGCTGCTTCGGAGCCCGGGGTGCGCTTTCCCGCTTTTTCTTCTCCAAATATAACATGCATGTCAATGGTCACCCAAGGATGCCAAAGATCTTGCAAAATGGAGAATAAAAGAACAGTTTAAATGATTTGGCTATTGGCTTCGATCATACCATCTACATTGCTTGAATAGTTGATTTCCGAAGCTCGATATCCGGCGGCCAATAGATAGTCCGCACGAAAACAATCAGAGCAAACAAACTGGCAGCGTCACGCTGCGATAACCGTGTTATGTTATGACAATCATATCGTTTAACGCACCCGTCGGGACGTCACGCGCTATCATCAGCGAATTATATATAGAAAATGTAATGTAAACGAACGCCCAACTCCGCGCGTCGTTGAGGCTACGAAAGGTTTTATTACTACAACGTTAATTTATTATTTTTAGTTCTAGATATCATATGTATTTGAAATATATATGTACTTATGTGGTACGTATTGAATTGACTACATTTTCGATGCGATAAACTTTTTATAGATGCTGTATTACGTACTGCCTAGAGTCGACGTATGTATCATGGCGTTAAGTTTATATCAAAGCATAAATCTAATCTGAATTCCAAATAGGATTAGATTTACTTTTTATACCGCCCTTGCTCAACCATCATCCCCCTGATAAGGCAAACAAATACAAATAATAATCACATAAACTTGCCACAGAGCAGGAAGGAAAATTATAATGGGGACAATGACAATAGATGAAGGTCTATGAACAAACGATGGGAAAATATAGGATCGAGGCAAAGTACAGTTATTATGTCGACATGCAAGCATCAGATAAATTATACTATAACACCTTAATAGTGACCACAGGGTGACTACATACATTTATCTTACAGAAGTTCTATCCTATCCTATTACTAAGGAAACTAATTGTTAAACTTCTTTGAAACTGTAGCCGAAGAACCTAAGAGAAAATTGAGAGCTTACGAAAAGTTAGGCCCATGTCCTACAGTAAACATTCTGCGGCTGAAATGATGATGTTTGTAAAGCAGCCCTTTCCGCTTGTGTATATATATATCCAGTCATTGTTAGCATCAGGAATCTGTGAAATATATCGCGAACTGTTGAGGAAGTGAGAACGATTCACATGGCGGATTTAGTAGATACGCCATAGTAACAAAGTTGGCTGGTCGCCAGCAAAACGCGGCAATGTATGTAGCCGGCACAATACAACAGCAAAATAATCAGAAAAGATCATTTTAAAATTAGACGCTCCAAACAAATTCTTAGATCAAACATCACCAGTCACCACAAGAGAACAAAAATATCCACAGCCGTGTATGTTATTTTGTGAGCCCTGAACTTTGAACCCAACTATGAATAAGTGTTTGAATTTAATAACTAGATAAGTCCTGACAGACTGACAAGAACAATACAGAAAAGAAAGAAGGAGACTATAATGAAGCATCCGGGACAACTATGCTTGCCAAAGACCGAAGCGCAAGCTGACAACTGCACTAGAAAGTAAAATGCTATCCTATCTCAAGGTTCAGGTTTACATACAATTAAACCAGCATCGCTTATGTCGTCAGTTCGTATGTAAAACAAAGGGATTCGACATTGAAAACAAATCTGTTAAATTCTCACTGAGCAAATTAACAAGGCATATTATTATTAACCGGTATTTTAATAAACAGAGTAACAACAAATTTGATGACATCATTCCTTGATTATAACTTAATACGAGTACGTCCCATTAGTTACAACAACACATTAACATCAAAGATAAAACTAATGCTTGGTTATGTTATAAGTATTAGTATATGTGCAGAAAAATGGGTTGTCGATGTACAATTAATTTCCAGCAAATGATGCTTGACTACCTTGATTAGAATTCCACGCTAGTATTTTTTTTTTCAAAAGATGGCCATAAAATTTTGTTTAAATTAATTTAGATATGTAGACATTAGATAGATAGACATACTGCTGCTTACACTAGCAACGTAACAGCTATTATTAAGCTAGCCCTCGTAACTAAACTGAAATATGCAGAACAGATTTCTGGAGTCTATAACTTCGACCCCACAATTTAAGACGATACACGGAGTCCAGTATTTCGTAATGAATAGGTGATCGTTATTTGGCAATATGTAAATACTATTCCAATTTCCGAATACACCGATTGTGATTGTGACAAAGAACGAACATTAAGAATAATAAATACTTTTAAACTATCGCGTTACATTATTATTAAATTAATGCATACGGGAATGAACGCGAAACGTACGTTTTTTTATTTATTTTGCTGATGTTTCGTTCGGGTTTCACCGAACGTGGTCCCAGCTTGACTGCAGCAGCGATGACGCCTACGCCTCCCCCTGCCCGGTGTGATCTTCGTCCACCGTCATATTGTTCATTCTCCAAGTACCGTCACACAATACACACACAGTGTCCCTATTCCGTAACGCAACCGTATTCTGGTGGTTAACCGATTGTGCACCAAACCGGGGTTGTGTTTTGTTAATCACTGGAGTCCACACTGCTGACAATTTAAGGCCATCTTCTCGGTTGAAATTGTTAGGAGGTTTCTTAATTTCGTACCATCCTAGTGCGATAGTGGCAATCGTCAGCGAGGACTGGCGTACGATGAAGTTCAATCCAGTGATTAGAACATCTACTCGAAGCAGGCGCTAATCACTGGATTGAATTTCATCGAACGCAAGTCCTCGCTGGCGATTGCCACTATCGCACTAGGATGGTACGTGAGGCGATTGAAATTAAAAAACATCCTAACAAATTCAACCGAGAAGATGGCCTTAAATTGTCAGCAGTGTGGAATCCAGTGATTAACAAAACACAACCCCGGTTTGGTGCACAATCGGTTAACCACCAGAATACGGTTGCGAAACCGGGCAGTTACGCAGGCGTAGGTGTCATCGCTGCTTCAGTCAAGCTGGGACCACGTTCGGTGAAACCCGAAACGTCAGCAAAATAAATAAAAAAGGTACGTTTCGCGTTAATTCCCGTATGCATTCCGCATTTCCGAAATCTTGTAAACAAAGCGTTTTCGTCACAAATCATATTTTTAGCCGATCGTAATATATCGTTAGCCGTGTGGTTCCCGGCAGAGTAGAATAGGACCACTCCAAGTCTTCCCGTGGATGTCGTAGAAGGCGACGAAACACAACACAAGCTAAACAAAGTTTAAAAAATCAATAAGACCTCTCCAACCCATCTGGCCAGCGTGGAGAGTGTAGGCCAAATCCTCTGACTGCTTGGCTAATATATGGCTCTGGCTGGTAGTACAGAGAGAGTCGTGCTCCTCCAGTACAGACTAAAAGAGACCTGATGATAATGACATATTTTTAAAGTAACATAACATATTTGTAAAATATTACATAATAAAATTACCTAATACGTTAACAAAAACTCCCTTACCTGGCGCGAAGTTTTTATTTTATTCAATAGCTGTGTTCTTCCTACTACTACGGCGCGGCGTATCTTCCAATCGATGTTTAATGTTGTCTTCTGAAGTTTCTGTATTCATTAAAGTCTTAATAATGTGGTATCTGATCCAGCGAAACCCCATAATAGTGTTCATATTAATTTCAGCTTCTTTGCTTTCTTTGTTAACAGCATCGAACGTGGCGCCATTCCTGAGAACAAAGAATTTAAAAGAATCAGACATACGCACGCGTACGTTTCATGTACAAAGCGTCTCAGTTTAAAATAATAGAAAGGAAAGCAAGAAATCTCACAGTCGAGAAATAATAAGTAGGCTGCGGTATATAAAAACTAGCTTTGTCCTGCGTTAGCCACTTTGTTTCAGAATTGTTTTCTATAACGGAATTTATTCGCCACGCTCTAACACCTCACAGGCACACGCACAAAAGGCAAGGAATGCGTTGCACAAATTTCAACCCGCTTTTTGTAGGCAGGGGAGACTTGTTGAATGCCGGCGGTCGACTACCTGCGCATTGGCTGTAAATTAACGTATTATGTCTCTCCACAAAGCCAAAGCACCGACCGGCAAATCCCTCCACATAGAGCTAAAAGGCTTTAGTACAGTCACCGTCATTAAATTACATATAAACACTTAAGAATTTTGTCGCAGTGACAGTCTCAATGTTGTTTTAGTTTCTCGTTAGAGCTTGTGACTGTACCACACTGTACTTTCGTTTGAATAGTTAGCTTAGCACGGTCAGTGTTTCACTAATTACTGCTATTATTTCTAACCGCATGATTAAGCATGCCAAAATGCATCATTTTAGCAGGCAGCAGTGTTATAATTATTGGTATTCTATGTATACATGACAGTCACCTGTGGTGACTGTGGCGTTGCGTCGGTCACAGAGAGGACTTTGATTTACAAATAAACCCTACTAGGTAGGTTATAATATAATAATATAAAAGCTTAGTAGGTATTCGTATGGTACTTCGCTACGCTTCTAGAAAAGAGGGCAAGAGCAACAGTACGTATAATACTCGTATTGTAACAACAGCAGTACGCGTAGTCGTATACGCAAAGCTACTGTAGTTATATTGTATAACCACAGTAATGTTGCGTTAAAGGAAAAACTCGGTATGGCTTGGCGTCACCGACCTTCGACACAGTGGCAATAATTGACAAATTAGCGCACCAGGAAGTTGGCCTCGTAATTGTAATTAAAATTGTATCTATGAATCATACTCACATAACTCAATTAATTTTTGAATAACTTTGAAGTTTATGGGTTTGAATATTTTTGTATTGGTTGAAAGTGAGACGACATTGTAGTAGCTAATAGTAAAAATAAAGTAATAACTGTCGTTCAGGCAGGATGTACTCGTATAGGTTTCAGGCGCGAGCGTGAAAGAAATACATAATGGCTCCTTGATAATGTCACGTTTTGCAAAAGGCAAAGGCATACGAGTAAAGGTCACCTGGTAAAAATGGACGACACCAGGGATGTCAAGACAACAAATAAGATTCCGCAACAGAACAAACCCAGAGGAAGAACAGACTCAGAAAACTGTGTAAGGTCTGTATCGGTTCGGGTTAGATGTAAAAACTAAAGGCATGAAAACATCTTAGAGAAAAGGCCAGAGATAGCCAGTAGTTGAGGAAGATCGTAGGGGAGGCAAAGACCCATATAGTAGCACCGCAGGAAGTAAGAAGTACCTAAGGCTTTATAATAATGTAGTTTACGCAGAGCAATATGATAAGCGGACCTGGCTGTTTGTTAAATCATCACATTCCATACTGCGGCACGACACGACGAAACAGACGTAAGCACAGATGATGAGTTACTTTGTTGTCAGATCCCGGGAATGACCGCCAAGTGAAAACTTCCGCTTGTTTATCACCATTAGCACTTCCCTGCACCAACAACCAAATGTGCTTCAAAATTAACTTTAAACCCGAACCGATTAACCATTAGTACCTTCTTGTCGAATCCGTGGTCACAAATTTTATACTTTTTAATCATCATCATCAATATATGAACTAATTTCTTGTCGGTGGAGTATTTTCGTGGAACGTTTAAACGTACCATTAATTTATGCACTATATTCGCTGAAGTCTGTACAGCACTACCAAATTGCAACTGGTTATTTGTTTGCCTAAAAGTTAGACTTATCAGACTTAGTCAGGTCTTACAACTTTTAGGTCCCAAAGCAGGTAACACAAATAATTTAAAATAGGTTATAAATGGAATTGGTAACAATTAAGTCCGACGTGGACGGCTTATGTCTATCATGAAAGCAATGTTAATGCCAAATGCGGAATGTGTGCGGCAATGCTCTACTTGGTGTAACGGAACGTAGCGTGGACCGCACCACAACCGGTTTCAGTCAGATAGACCTTGCTGCGACTGCGAATCTAACGCTAAATATCGAAAGACAGTTTACACTACTAAGACTAAAAATAGGGTCGCCAAAAGTAAAGATTATTAAGCCTATTTTGTCTTTCGTTGTATAGAGAGAACAATCGTTGCCATAACTAATTTTTGTACTAGTTCTAGACGTACCTAATGAAGTAAATCTGGCTGATGCTACTATATTTATTATTCCACGATGATGCGTAGAATTATAAATTTAATATCGGCCAGATTGCAAAATATTACAGCGCGATTATTATTTATTTTCTTATTAATATAAAAATGTGCTATGAAGATATGCGGTGTGTGTTGATAAAATTACAATCACTATCACTTTATGTTTCGCTTTACTACGGGCGGATATGTTGTACATTCGGTGTCCTGGTAGAAATGCAAACCTACTGCAGTACCTCCACATTCAGATCTTTATGATTTCCAACTTTCAGCGTGAGTTGAGAATTTTTAACATATGATACTTATTTTGTTAACACCGTGAAGTTATTTATTAAATATATTGATATTTTTTGAATTGATAATGTAATAGTGCACAGAAAACTCCATACTATTTGTACTTATGTATGCGTCTTTCGTCCAGTATGCATTAAAAACGCATTAGTAACATTTTAAGTTTTCGGCTCAAAAGGTTTCCTTTGGCCGGTGACCCTTTTGAACCCTTAGACCATTTTAAGGAGAGGAGCTTATCTTGAATTTTTGTGCAGTGTGCAGTTATAACGTAATCAATTTTTTGTATGGAACAAAAACTTTTTTTTTCTTAAACTAGTCGAATGGGATATCAAATGAAAGGGCTTTATGAGCTGATTCTAGAAATATACTACATCATTACATTTCAGTCACCTATTTTTATGAAAAAACAAAAAACATTTTCAAAACATACCAAGTTTGGGCTCCTGCAGGTAGAAAACGGCTGAGTGGATTTTTATAAAACATACGCTAAATGAATTGAGATATACTCATATCTATCGTCACAAAAGCAATTTTGAAAATTTTAACATTGTCAATTATTTTATAATATTTTTTGGTCCCCAGTTCCATGAGTTAGTATTTTTTTTATAAACTTATATGTATAATCGCAAAGTGTATTGGAACATGAAAAGAGGGAAAGGGAGGAAGAGGGGGGGGGGGGACACCCCTCTTACCCTTAACTGTGCCCTCTTATCAGTTTGAGTAGCTTTTATGGTACGCACTAACGAGTGTTGAACAAAGCTGCTTGAATATGAGGTGTGAGTATGGTGGTAGGGATATGGTGGAAGGGTGAGAGGGCTGTGGTCTCCCCTCCCCTTTCTCTCTTTTCATGTTCCAATGCGATGAATAACACTTTGCGATTATAAATATAAGTTTATAAGAAAAGTACTAACTCATAGATCAAGGGACCAAAAAAATATTTAAAAAAAAGTTAATGGTAAAATTTTCAAAATTGCTGTCATAACGTTAGATATAAGTATATTTCAATTCATTTGGCGTATGTTTCATTAAAAATTACTCAGCCGTTTTCTACCTCCAGGAGCCCAAACTTGGTATGTTTTGAAAATGTTTTGTTTTTTCATAAAAATAGAAAATAGGTTACTAAAATGTAATGACGTAGTATATTTCTAGAACCAGCTCATAAAGCCCTTTCATTTGACACCCAAATGACTAGTTTTAGAAAAAAAAAATTGTTTCAAACAAAAAAATTATTACGTCATAACCCCCCACTGCACAAAAATTAAAGATGGCTCCCCTTCTTAAATCCATATTTGAGTTGTAAGGATGAACTCAGCCAAATGAAATCTATTGATCACCAATCGCCGTATTTTATAGCGAACACACGCTACTACTCGTACACGTCTGAATCCAGAAAGGCAACAAATTAGAAGCCACAAAGATCTTCCTGATGGCTCGCCGTAGTCGCCGTTCATTTAAATTCTATAATAAGATTCCAAGTCACGTAACTTAGCACTCCAAGTTACCATCGCGGGGCAGGGCGTCGGTCTTAACTCTAAACTTATGCAAGAACTGACATCCGGTTAGATATATTTTATCCTACAAGTCCTAAGTAAAATCCAATTTAACAAAATACAAGAACCAGCTGGAAAGCAGTACATGTAAGAAGAAAATAATTGTACAATAAAACGTCATAATACAATTATATTATAATCCATAATATGTTCGTTCAAGCGCATCAACACTTTACTGTTCAACTCCCGAAAATTCAACGCGCGTGGAAAATCTCTTATGTTATGATATTATATTTACCTAAGACAAGTGTGTGGGCGTAATATTAATTACTCAGTGTTCACAGCAGTCACCATAACTCACAGCTAACATCGTGGTTTTTTTTCTGGAGACAGAGTGTAGAATAAGCACACACAAGCAAAAGGAATGAAATTACCCAGGTGTAGCGCATCTAACACGCAACGAACTATTGTGTGTGATACGATTCAATACAACTGCATATGATCGAATGATCGTACGGTTATAACGACATACAATTCCATATTGTATGTCGTTATAACCGTGGTATGGAGCTCACGCGAAGCGTCCAACCGAGCGCCACGGATTACAGCTTTCCAAAGCGAAGCAACAGTACCTACCGGCATATCCGTATTACCAAGTGAATCATCGACTCATTTACATGGATCTTCCAATGCTTAGGCTATTGGAGCGAAGCAATTTTCTCAAGTAGTTCTAGTCATTGAATCAACATGCGCGATGTTATAATAGCGATAATGCGGATAATATATCTAAGGTTTAAAGAATTTATTCTCATAAAAAGATTACAATAAATCTACTTACATAAGATTTTTTTACATAGGTACTAAAAATCAGTCACCGTATTTCGATACAGGTAGATTGGTTATACGTATATATAAATATAAATATTCCAGAAGCACCAAGAAACCATTAAAATACCTATTTTTTGTTTTTTTTTTGTATGACGACCCCCTTTAATTTTTAACTTTTTTTATTTTCAGTATTTGTTGTTATAGCGGCCACAGTAATACGTAATCTCATGTTAAAAGGTATCGAAAATAAGTGAAAGTGGAGTGCTGGTGCCTGTGCTAGGTTTCCGAAGAACCTGTATTACAGGTCACCAAGACTCGTCATTGGCAAATATAGTAAATGCAGACATTATATAAACTTACTCGTATAACTAAGTGAAAAAAGGCAACTGTATGTATCTTACAAAACATATATATTATTTATATTATAACTTACATAATTTTATTTAGATAGTTTGTCCATAGTTTAGTCACTTTACGATTATTAATAAACTTTCTGTCTCATCATACGTCAGCTCTTTCAACCACGCATCAATACTTTTCTTGCATTTATATTTATTTAATGGATATATTAAAATTTTATGATTGATTTCCTTATAAAGGTACGGACCAAGAAAACAGAAAAATCTATTTATAAACTCTGTGTTAAAAGAGGGCAGAGAGAAGATTAGTCTATTCTTTCTATTTAGGAGTTGAGGACGGTAAGAAAGTTGAGCATGCTGTTGCATCATTGTAGCAAGTATGAGATGTCGATGTCAAGATGTCGACCTATAATATACCTACAGCAGTTTTGGTTCGTGATCAAGAAAAAATAACAAACTGGCCAAGTGCGAGTCGGACTCGCTCATCGAAGGTAGCGTACAATATACAAACTTATACCTATTTGCAGTCAATTTCATATACTTAGTATGATCTTGAATAAAGTTGGTTGTTCAGTGATTTTGACACATTGTAATACTATTATTTTCTTGTAGGTTTTCCTGTAATCTCTAGGTAAACAACTATTATCTGCATTTTTTTTTATAAAATTTAGGCTCTGTGTTACGGAGTTATGGGGAGACAGGTAAATTTTCGCCTATTTTCTTAAACAACTTAAAAAATACCGATCTAAAAAATAATAAAAAGATATATTTAAAATTCTCATAAAAAGCTCTTTCATTTGATATGTCACACGACACGACATAGCACACATTTTTTTAAATTTCTACCCCCCATAAGTGATATTAATTTATATACTTTGATCATATTCATATATATATTATATTCTATAGATGAACAGTTCCTTGCAAAATCAAACAAAATATTGTCCCCGTATCAATACGTACATAGGTAGATGTATACCATCTCAAGTATTGCGAAAACAGTTTAATCTAATTTAAACCTTAAGTAACTGAGATAAGCGTGGAAATAAATCCGTTTTAAGTTCTTTACATATTACCTTTTGGTTAGATTGGTAATTTTTGACGTAACGTCACGCGCGCGGCCACCTAGCAAATGACAGCGAAACAAGGCATAATACTGTTTTATGCCTTGTTTTTCCAGTGCCATTTTTTAGGCGGCAACTGTCCATCTAGAGAATATATGATCGAAGATGATATACTTCCGTCTTTGGGTCTTACATGTGTACCAAATTCAATTCAATGGGCCAGTAGTTTCGTAGAAAATTGCTGTGATAAACGAACAGACAGACAAAAAACTGGAGAGCTGACGTACCACAAGGAAATGGTACTCTTTACTGAACTACGACTGTTATATTATTATAACGAGCCATTTTGTCCCAATAAGTAGATGCCTCTTTGTACCTTCTCCAATCTCCACGCGTATAAAACTGATAATCAATAACAGAAAGAGTAATGTAACTTTAAGGTACAAAATCAATAGCGAATAACAGTAAGCACAAGTTCTATTATATGTAACTGATTGATAACATTGTTGAGAGTGTTGAGACGCCGCGCTGCCTCGTACATGAAACTGCAGCTAACACAAGCAATTTTAATTCGAGGGAAGTATATCTCCTGCGTCTGTGTGAGTGTTTTTATGTCGCCCCGAGCGTCCGGTTACCCCACATTGTTAAAGGAGAATGTCTGCTGTTATAGTTACCAACTAGTACAAATAAATTTACACACCCACGATGTTTGACCGTTTGCCAGTTAGAGAAAAGCAAACTCATATCGAATATCTCGTTTCGTAGAATTTAAGACCAAGTAGGTATTACATATAATTAAACAAAAGGATAAGACCGGTAAGTCAGTGTGTAGGCTGTGATTGTCTCAAAGGTCATGACCATATAACGTTTTTGCTTGGCTTGGGTCAGCTATAAGTGAACTGAATTAGTTATAACAAGATTATTTTAAACTGACCAAAAGTCAATTTAACTTATACTGGGTGTTGGCAGAAATATCCATTAAGTCTTAGCCAAACGCTACATATTCTCATATTCACTTATTTAACTATGTAACAAATTATTGTTTTGCAATTTCTTTAGCAGAACGGATTTTAGTACGTCATATGTATTCATACTTTCCCTGAACTGTTTTTCTCGTTATAGAACATTAGGTGTTACAATACACAGTACAGTACAAACACCCGCTAGCCAGCTAATCTAAATGCTATTCGTGGATATTTCCGTTCTAACGAAAATTTAAACTAGAATCCCATTATATGATATTTCAATATAGGTACATATGTACCACCAATCAGACAGCGTCTTACATCAAGGGTTTATTTAGCATTCATTAATGTGGTCATTCTTAAGCTAGCTTCTCCTTTGAGAAAGGGCGTGACTTCTTGTCATTATAACTTGTAACGGTGCAATTATGTACTTCCCACAATCTACATTAATGGCGGATCTCACTCAGCATTTATCGGAAGATGCAGGAGAGATGGCTTTCTTCGCATACCTGGCGTCGCGTGTGCAATCGCACGCAGCGGCATTGCTCCCGTTGCACTCCACTTCGCACGAGGAGTGTGCCCGCACACCTAAGGCGGTGATCCCATTGCACCGCGCACCGTCGCGAAGTGCGGCGCGGCAGATTTTTAAAATTGTATGCAAGTAGCTCAGTTTGTATAGAAAACACGCCTACTCCAACCCACTGACAACGCGTCACCACGCGGGAGCGTCAGTATGTAGAAACCGCGCTCCGCGACGGTGCGTGGTGCAATAGGATAACCGCCTAATCAGCCCGAATGCTGGCACGAATTTTTGGGTAGGTATTTGAGGCAAGTTGAAAACTTGTCACATACCTATCCTATTATACCCGAACACGGAACTGCAGACCTGGCTGGTGTATAGAGGGGCTAAAGCAACCTATAAATTTTTAAGATGTTTGTTTTTTTTTTTTAAAAACGTATTTGAGGCAATATGCATTTTTTATAAGTTGTAGTTTAATGTTTAAAGCATAAAAAAATCAATAAGCCAGACGATTTTGTCGGGGCTTTGATATTGCCACGCGCGTTCAAAAGAATTTTTCCAAAAAATATTAAAAAGGTATTTGAGGCAACTTGAAATTTTAATAGGGTATCCTAATCCTAACTAATATTATAAATGCGAAAGTGAGTTTGTATATTTATTTGTTTGTTTGTTACCTCTTCACGCTTTATCTACTGAACCAATCTTCTAGAAATTTCGCACACACATAGTTAGGAGACCTGAGAAGGACATAGGGTAACTTTCATCCTGGAAAAATGAACTGTTCTCGTAGGATTTGGGATACGCGAGAGAAGCCGCGGGCAAAAGCTAGTACATTAATTATAATCTGTGACACCTGATAGTCCAGAAGCAGTTCATAATTAACAAGTGTATACCGTAACGAGCGTTGGTCAAGTTAAATGCACAGGTCGTGACACTTATACTCGAGGAATAGTAGAGTTATTCGAGTAAATCATCTTCAACGTGAAAGGGGAAACAATTACACAGTATACCAGAATTTACGCGGACTGAACACCTTGAGCTTTCTCTACCAGTCAAACAAAATTGATGTACCTCTACAATCTACAACTTAAAATATTTTTTGAAGGATTGATCAGATGCACATTTTATTGCTTTCTGAAACTTGTTACTGCAACGAAACAACACTTCTAGATTGTCACGACAAATATGCAACAGCCCAGGCGCGGTCGCAGCCTAAGAATTTGTTACAGTCTCACAGATATGAGTAGATCACAATGTAAATCAGAATCAGAACACAAGCATCAATTCAATTTCTTTTTTGGCACATGTGTACCTCGAATGAAAAATTGTAAAACAAATCTTTTATTTATTTACATAATATTGGTCCCAGGACTGGGAGTCCTGGGACCTGGTTGAGCTCTAATGCTGCGTCTGTACTCGAGTTTTGTAATCAATTAATCTTACTCGCATTTTCTAAATTTATCTTGAAAGTGCGATTTTAGGACGATCATGATACCGTCACTCTCCTTCTTGGACCGCCACTGTATCAGCCTACAGAGGAAATTGTCAGGAGTGTATAGGTAGCAGCATTCCAGATTCCTCAGTTTAATTCGAAATAAGAGTGCCATTTACCATTAGAGATGTAACAAACTTCCTACAATTCAGTATTACAGTACGAGTAGGTATTACTTTTGTGAATCAATCAAAAAATTACAATTCTTCCCATGTGTAGCAAGATATATCCTGAAGCTTCAGTATAAATATCAATATATCTTACCTACCCAAAGACTATGAAAACGATGTAATTACAGTATTCAATGATCGGTTTGATGAGTGTCAAGCAGGCAGACATGCGATAAAAACTGTGTAATATCATTGTGGATCAAATCAGTAAATACTAAGAACGAGAACAAACTTCTAATCATCTAGGTACGTAACTAATGCTGAACACGCTTAACAGGATCTTGGTAATTTTTCTAACCAGAATAACGAATAATCATGGAAGGATGTGTTAGATAGTTCATGTACAATGGAGTTAAATATGCGCAATATCAAGTTAAGTACGTAACACGTGGATCCTAAAACGAGCAGAGAGGCCCAGCAAGGCAAACTGGTCATTGGCACGCCCCATGAGGTCTTCGCCCTACGCCATTTTATGACAGTAACTGACCTAAGACTAGGCGCACCTTAGTCACAATCGAGGGTCGCTTTGCACCTGGCGACCGAGTCGAAGCGTGTTTTTCTGCTAGCTATCTGTCGGCGGCAGTTTATTTTTAATAGTGCGCGCGCAGATGGCGCGAGCGCAGGGGTCGCATGCCCGGCGCCCGCTGCAAGAAATATGCACCCTAACGTGGAAGGGACAGGGTGCACATAGGATTGAGCTGCTTTCCAAGCCTCTGTTGTAAACAAACCGGGTGAGGGCAATGGCTGCCTGCCACTCCCCGCGCTTGCCGCGCCGGCGACGCCATTCAACCGGGAAGTTCACGCTTTATTTTTAGCTTTCCACGAAACGACCAATGATGATAATATAACGGCGTTTGCAAGCCCAATTATAGAGAATGTTGTCTCCGATACATCGCTTAATCATCTTATTTTTAGTCCATACTGGGTACCTACCTTTGAACAAAATAAAACCAATAATGAACAAACAAACAGAAAAGCACGGGAAATAATCAGCGGCAACATTTTGTTGTCTTTTGGATTGCGTTTTGTCCGTCATGTTATCATTATCATAATCAAACATAACTAACACCACCCAACCCTGTTCGCAAGTTTCGCTTGCGAGATAAGATACAGCAAGCTTGGCGTGGGTGCGTCAAAGACGAGTAAAACGGCTCTGCCATTGCCATTAGACTACGGATTGATTCTCGTGCATATCATAGAATAAAAATCTAAAATTATGCCATCTTTAAGCGAACACGCATACGGCACCGGTCTGTCGACAGGAAATAAAACGGAGGATCGGCTATTTTTAAAACCGGTCCGCAAAAAAGAATGGGCTTTAGATTTGGGAACTTAAGCTATAGTGATGTTGCCCGGGGGGATTTGTGAGACGGCCAGGTGCAGAGCTGGGGTCAATACCCGAGTTAACGCGATAACTAAACAAGCAGTATTGATGTGATACGGTCGTGCGTGCCCTGTGCGTTGCCTCCGTTCCACCTAGCCAGCGGCATTGACATTGGAGTTGCGGCGTGCCGCTACGGCTTTAGGGCCAAGAACGCGGTGTCGCTTCCTAGAATTGTTGTCTTCGGCAGCGTCGGCGGCGGTCGGGCGCGAGTCAATGACCCGAGGGCGAGGAGGGCGCGGGAGGGTGCGCGCGCACGCAGCCGCGCCCCGCCTTTATTTATTACGCTACGCTCGGCGCCGGCAACGCGCGGTGGGGCGGAGGCCGCATTCCGGGCGGCCGGCGCCGCTGCCCGCCGTGCGCTGCGAAAATAACGCACACCGCACCATCTCATGGACCAGCCGACGTCAGTAAACGAGTCACACTTTAAAATAAACTAACGCAAACTTACTCAGTTTCGGAAATACGATGAAAGCACGTGCGCCACCTCGTGTACCACTTGTGTCACAGGATAAAGTACAGGCACCAAAGTCACTGTCCGTGGTTTAAAGAGTTCGAATAATGCTGGCAAGATACCTGTCTAGTCACTGCGACACCTTTTAGTCTTTACATAAGTCAACACTGAAGTTCACATGGCGCGCGCGAAATGCTGCTCCAGAGCGGCAGCATGCGCGTCGGTTTCGACCGCGGTATGACGCATTAGTGAGCGCGCGGCGCGGCAGTACTGAGTGCGCAGGCAGACGGGGCGGTGAAGCGGTCGCGGGGGCCCGAGGAAACCTGCCCCTCCCCTGGCACCGTGCTGCCCTCTGCGTCGGGCTCATCGACCGCGCTCGCCCTCACCCACCGCGGCACGGTGCTGCTGCCATGCTCATGCCGCTCCGGCCATACCGCAACACGATGCTTTCCCGCCCGCGCCCATCGGGACACTACGACTACGACCCGCATCACCCACTGCCTCAGCTATGACCATTGAAAATACTTTGCTTGTCCCGTTCTGTATTAGCGACAAGTGATTGCTGAACAGATCCAAGACTATTTTCTAAATAACAGAACGCATACCTACTATTCATAAATTAATTAGTTGAATTGATTGAATTGTGCTGGAGAAATTTCCATTTTTAGTATGATTTTACAGTTATCAATTGAAAAAGATAGTGTCGTCGCGTCTGGTATGACTACGTTAACACCCTGTTTCCATTACAATCAATAAAGCGTAGTCTTATGATTCATGGAATCAAAAAAACGCTGACTCGGCCGAGTTGTTGCGCCTCAGCCGTTGGCGGTACGCTAGCCGCTAACGGAACGGGCCGGCAGCGCGGCGGCAACGTGTCAACAACCACGCGCATACGATTTGAGGCTCTCACTCACGACATCGCGCAGTCTGCTCAATAATATAATTGATAGATGAGGTATCGGCGCACTCGCACACACTACACTACAGAGTAATTAGTACTGACATTCTACAAATCTTTCCGGATGACTTTTTTAGACATTATGTATAAATCATTGAGAACTGAATCCTCCATTGATTTATAAACACTTCAGCTATGCCATGATCACTGAAGTATATTATCCGGGTAGCGATTCCGCAGTTAGATAGTAGGGTGCGCGTATTACATAAAATGTGATATGTATTATTTAGATTGTTAGAAATTTTTAAAATGTATATGTATAAAATATAATGTAAATCTGTATTGCAATAAAGCCCATCAGCTGGTTAGGGGCTTATACTGAACTGGGTTTCTTTCGGCGTATTCTCCCAGTTATAGTGATCGTTCTGAACGCTATTAGTTTGTAGCTTTTGCAAAAGAAGAAGAAAGAAGCTTTTCAAAATAATGACCTTCAATAATATATTTACACTGAATAAAAAACTTTGACAAAGAAAAATTTAGCTAAAGCGATAAAGGCAGATGAAACTAAATGGCCTAAACTAGAAGAAAGAAGCATTGTTCCCGCTCCTTGCAAAAATATGTGAAATATTCTTCGATATATGGTGACCAACTTAAAAAATATGTATTGCCATATCCACAGCGGCCGACTCGATTCTTAGTTTCGAGTAACCTGCGGTTTTTCTGCAGCATTCAATGAACTAGCTTTTTTACTCGCCGACGCTTGAGTAAGTACGGCCCCAAATAAGAAATGAAACGCACGATTGTGGCCTCTCTAACGGGCAGTCATTTGGAGCAGATTGCCGGGGAACTAGGATACGTACGAAATCAAAAGTGCACAGGTGACTATCTTTTTATCTTTATTTTGCAGCTAGAACCGGTAACTAGGGCATCTCTAGATGATGGAATTGCTTTTGTTGGGATAAATACGTAGCCTGTAGATGTAGGGACATGGTGCATAAAATGGAATATGTGATCAAGCTTCTCCAAAATCCTTTTGTCTGAATGAGTATAGTGGTGTTGTTTAACATACCAGTTCCATTGTAAAGAACTCGATAACGACTCGGGGCATTTCAAAAAATAATATTTTGGAAATAGGTACTTACCTACCAACTAATTGATATATAACGCCTAAAAAAACAAACCGAAACTATTTTAAGGGTAGATTCACTCTATAATACTAAACAATTTTCTGCAAGGAACATAATCGCAATGTTAAAGAAAGAAATTGCTTCCTTTACGAACTTGGATATTTATCCTGACCCTGACTGTGTATGTACATAGTCTACATACATACAGGGTCTAACGAAATATACTGAAACTATTTTAAGTGTGGATTCAGTCCGTGATACTGAACAACTTTCCCCAAGGAACATATAGCGAAGTTTGAAAAATATGTTTTTGCCTCCCATACAAGTTGACCAATCAGCTGATCTGAGTTTGTATGGAAAGTCAAAAATATTTTTTTTACATTTTGATGTATGTTCCTTGGGGAAAGTTTTTAAGTATCATGGACTGAATTCACCCTTAAAATAGTTTCAGTATATTTTGTTAGACGTTATATAACGTCTAACAAAATATAGTAGAACTATTGCTGATCGCTCAACTGATATGGTAGATAGATAAGACGTTTATTTGTTTAAGTATATTGTGTAGACCCTGCATATATATTCACATGACAAAAACAATTAAACACTGACCATCATCCAACTAATCTGTTTTATTAAAAACATCCACAGGTTGGTGGCACTAGTTTCCAAAAGTAATAGTAACGCGTTGTACCTAAAAATTGTAGCTTCTTTTCTATTAGAATTCAACATATCAGCATTTCTGCATGTCTCTCAGCGGTCTGAGCAGCAAAAGATAAGGACGGCATTAGGCCGCCTACGCCACCACGCAAATAGCGCGCGCGCCGCCCATGACTCAGCGCAGACAATGGTTGGTGCCCGCGACAGCTTTCGCCAGTTCAGCAACACGTCATCGCAAAATTTCAACGGTTGCATAGTTGATAAGAACCGTCTAGGAGCCAGTAATGATTAGCTTAACAAAACCTTTCTTAGTAATATAATACACGACTTCATCCGATCATCTTTCAACAAGCCTGCGATATAATCATTTTATTCTCGACAAAGACAAACGTGAAAAGCGACACTTGATAAAATTTTATGCAAATTATAATAGAAGGCAAAATAGAAGGAAGGAGGGGAAGAGGAAATTCAAGCCACAGCTATATGAAGCAAGTCAAGAAAAAGGTGATAGCAGTGTCGTATCAAGATGTCAAGAGGTTGGCAGAAGATAGAAAATAATGGAAGAACAAATTCCACCGACAAGAGCGTCGCTCTCTTAAATTTTGATGATGATGATGACTCGACAATACATTTACAAAGATTTGTAAGGTATGAAAAAAATTATTAAGTCAATTGGGTAGTTTCCTGGAGTTGAGAAAATAAAACGTCACAAAATAATGTCACTTTCCATTGATCACATCCATTTCGAACGAGATTTTAGATTTATTAATGCAGAAAAACGGATATTAAGAACGCTATTTGACTCCAAAAAACGATGACGTCACAGTCCGATATTTCATACAAATCCCATAGAAAATGTTTGTTTTGACGTTTAGAAAAAAGTGTCTGATTTGACTTGTTGGAAACTAGCGGATTATATTGAACTATACATATTCGTCATGGCTTCGTTGAATACCTTATATTTATTGTTTTTCAGAAGGATATCAAGTTTGATAAAATTAATATTAGGATACGATACGTACGAACTGGTGTAGGTACTTTCAAAATATTCGATGCCTGAGTCAATATTTCTTCGTTTGTTGTATTAATTTGCGCGAAACATATAGGTACATATGTATGTGACCATGTATCGGCACGGTAATGATGTTTAGAATGCATGCCCGAATTACCCTAATAGCTTCCGCCTTCTGGATCTACGGGCGACCATTAAGATTTAAAGACGCTATTTTTCTTACATACTCGTAAAACGCGAACTCTAAGCCCTAAGATGATCTAATAAGCATCTGTGTGAAAATCTATATACCTATGATATACTATGATATATATAACAATGAATTGCTGTTCGTTAGTCTCACTAAAACGCGAACGACTGGAACGAATTGGCTACTTTTGGTTTTATTATATTTGTGAAAGTCCAGGGTTTATATGGTGAGATAATCGATCACAACATTACGAGTATATGCAACTTAAGATAAACACATCAGCATCAAGCTGCTCGTCTTTATTAAAATCAAACAAATAAGATATATTTGTGAAAAGATTTTGGAGAATTTTACTTAAATTTGTTGGATTTAAGATATATTAAAAATATTTTTTTAGCCGTGTGATTCCCGGCAGAGTAGAGGCAGAGGACCATTCCAAGTCTTCTCGTGGATATCGTAGAAGGCGACTTAGGAAATACAAGCTATACAAAGTTTATAAACATCAATGAGACAAATTGTATATGGCTCTGGTAGTACAGAGAGGGTTGTGCTCCTGCAGTGGAGACTAAAAAAGATCTGATGATGGTCTCGGTCCGGGGGTTAGTAGGATATCGACTTTAACGATACAGGTCAAGATAACCCGAATGAAGACATTCATTTCCGCTGCTACCGATCGTCGCCAGGTTTGAATTAATTGACCAAAAACTGAGTCAAACTTATATATAGTAAAACCGCATGTCAAGCCATATTCTTGCTATGAGTAAAAGCTATGACGCAGAGGTTTTTTTTTGGAAATGGTACGTAATAGACCGTTAAATTCCATGAGGTCTCTACCAAAAGAAAAACGGTTTTGTACTATACAAAATTAAATATCTAGCATGAGTACTACGCCGATTGATTAACATTGACATGTCGTCTTGATATACAATAACCAACTTACGATGAAAGGTTAAGACAGGAGAATTAGTACCCATCCAAATATTTATTAGGAAATTAAAACGATATAAGAATGTACTAAACTACAAATATTCATCTGGCTAAAAAATACATTTGTTATGGCTTTCGTAAAAGAAAATTACCAAGATCGTTCCATAAAAGAAAATGTCCAATATCGATCCAGAGAGCTAAGTTGTTTCCATAATACTTTTTCTTTCTTTAACATAAATTAAAAGGAATACCTACAAAATTTCATCTCATTAAAAATACATTTAGTTGGAACTTCCATGACGGAAAATTTACCGTGATCCATTCAGGGAGCTTTTCTTCCTTCTATTTATCCATAAGCTAAGCAAGTAGATGTCCATTTTCGTATTTATACTACCTAGTATATGTACGAGGGGTGTTTGATAAGTACCCGTTTTCTAATATGACTGGCCGCAAATAAGTATACCACCTTTTTAAGCCATTTTTCAGAGGCGGCAAAATAAAAATAAAAATGGCATTCTTTTGTTTTTTTTCTCATTTGACAACGATTCAGTGAAGGCGTGAACTTAAAATTGTTAAAATGGAGAAAGAACAGTATCGGTCTGTAATTAGATTCTTATTTTTAGAAGGAAAAACATGTGATGAAATAAAAGTAAGAATGCAAGCGGTTTACCATGAATGTGCTCCTTCTATGACAACCGTAAGATATTGGTATAACGAGTTTAAGCGGGGGAGAACAACCGTCTTTGATGAGGATCGCCCAGGCCGGCCAGTTGAGGTGACTACAGACGATATGGTTAAGAAAATTGAAAATATCGTTTTAGCCGACCGCCGAATTAAACTTCGAGAAATCGTTGATGCTGTAAATGTTTCAATCGAGAGGGTACAACACATATTAGAAGAAAAATTGGGTATGAAGAAAGTATCGGCGAGGTGGGTGCCGCGTTTACTCGCGGAGGAGCAAAAACGAAACCGACTGACTACTTCGGAGCAGTGTTCGGCCGTGTTCAAACGTAACCCGAAGGAGTTTCTGCGTCGTTTCGTGACCGTGGACGAAACGTGGGTCCACCACTACACCCCGGAAATGAAAGAGCAGTCGAAGCAGTGGATTCTACCGGGTGAACCTGCTCCAAAGAAAGAAAAAACCGTCCTATCGGCTGGAAAGGTCATGGCGACCGTTTTTTGGGATTCGCAGGGTATTATACATATTGACTATTTAGAAAAGGGAAAAACAATAACAGGGCAGTACTATGCCAATTTATTGGATGAATTTGACGCCGTGTTGAAAGACAAACGACCCCATTTAAAAAAGAAAAAAGTACTGTTTCATCACGACAACGCCCCGGCTCATTCGTCCAGAGTTGTGAGGGCTAAATTAGCACAGTTACGCTACGAACTATTGTCTCACCCCCCGTATTCTCCAGATTTGGCCCCATGCGATTTCTTTTAGTTTTCCAACCTAAAAAAAATTGCTCGGTGGCAAGCGATTTGGATCAAATGACGAAGTCATTGCCGCCACAGAGGCCTATTTTAATGACTTTTCAAAATCATACTTTTTGGATGGTTTATTGAAGCTTGGGTATAGGTGGAACAAATGTATAGAGTTAAAAGGTGACTACGTAGAAAAATAAATGCATATATACAAAAAACAATGTTATTTTTTTCCATAAACGGGTACTTATCAAACAGCCCTCGTACAATCGTTTGTCTCATGACAGCACAAGACCCTTGTTTGTAGTTGTATGTGTTATTGTGTGCGTAACTAAAGGTAGCGTAATCGTTAATAAGCAAATATTCGTTAGTTATAAAATGCAAGCGTTTATATAATCTGTGATATAATGCAACGTTTTTAACGTCAAGGTCACTAATAGGGAGGGATGAAAATGTTGAAAACGCTTGTATATTATTGTGTGGTTAGAAATAACACTCCTCGTTACTACGTTAAAGAACTATCATTTATGTGGTAGAATACAATATTTATTTATTGCGCTATCGTACACAAACATGACAAAATGTGCACAACGCCGCTAAAGAAGTTTTCACTTCAAAAAGGTTTGGGCTCCTACGGGATTTGAACCCGGGACCTCTCGCACCCTAAGCGAAAATCATACCCCTAGACCAACGAGCCGGCTGACAGCTTCGTCGAAATTATAGTCGCGCTCATATACTCTCCTACGCCGCGCCGGCTGTCATTCCGTCTTACGAATTTTCGATCAGGACACGTGTCCAGACGCGAGTTTAACATTTTTTACCCATTACAAAAAAAGTGCACAACGCCGCTAAAGAAGTTTTCACTTCAAAATAAAAATATTTTTAATCCCAATTTTAAACCCATAACAGCTTTACGCCGCGCGCCACCGTTTCTTTTGTCCGTCCGTACGACCGTCTGACGTATTAAAAAAAAAAAGTCATAACATAAGAAACTTGTCATTATTTTGACAACTATGACAATTTAAATGACAGTTATATGTTAATGACACTTAGTTAAGTAGTCAAGTATCATAATTCATATGACATTATTTTATTAATACATACCTCAGACGGTTATTTTATTTCGGGAAAAAGAAATGGCCGGCGTAAGGTTGATAAGTTACAGAAAAATATTCAAGCGTTTTCATTCCTTCCCTATTGTTAACATTTTTTAATTGTGGATACCATACAGTTTTAATAAATAAATATGCAATAAGCTACGACAACTTTTCTTGTTTAAACGACACCAGCAATAATTTTTATTCCGTAAAAAGTCGTAGTTTTTTAACATTAATTGACCGAGCCAGCGAACGTCTCAGTTTAGAGATTGGCCAAAAATTATTTTGTCTGTCTGTCTGTCGGTTTGTTCTCGCCTACAGGTCGCATGTATCAACCGATTCTTGTGATTTTTAGGGTTCTGTACAAAAAATGAAAAAACGGAACCCTTATAGGATCACTCGGGCGTCTGTCTGTCCGTCCGTCTGTCACAGCCAATTTGCTCCGAATCTACTGGACCGAATCAGGTGAAATTTGGTAGAATGTTGTAATCCTATGACCCAAACACATATGTGCAAAGTCAATAAATATTTTTTTAAATAAGGGTAATTTTCGGGGGACAAATAAGGAAATTAAAAAAAAAAACTTTTGCCAACTTTACTGTGTCATATATGAAATGAAAGGGCTTGTTATGAGGATATCAAATATATTTTTGTTATTATTGTGAAATTAATTGTTTTGATTTTATTCATGAAAGAAGACGAAAATTGACCATCCCCCCCCTGATCTCCGAAACTACTGAGCCAAAAATAAAAAAAAATATAGATTATTACTTGTAGATTACAGAAAACCTATAAGAATTCAATCAATTGTACGGAACTCTCCCCACGCGAGTTTAACTCGCACTTGGCCGGTTTATTTATAAACAAGTTCGATAATTATACACGGTACAGTATTTTTTGATGTAGAACTTTCAAATAATTGTGGATTGACCGCTTTTAATTGACGGACACAGACAATTCGCATGGCAATCTAAACACACACAATCATGGTTCACGAAAGCTCGCGCTCATAAAATAAAACACCCTACTAGAAGTAAATAGTAGGTATTAAGAAAACGACACGACTAAAACAGTCATTGTCAATGTCAAACGGCCATGTTTGTTAACTATGTTTAGATTTGTTCGTAGTCAGCAGGTAATACACAGCGGTAAAAACGGACGATATGTCACACTAACGTAGACCGAACGACTTGGAGTGGTTAATACCACTTGGTCCTCACGCAAGGACGATATGTTAGTATCATCAAAGGCCTCACGTCCTTTTACCCGACTACGGCAAAGCCTACGGAAGGGTAATGATTTTAGCAGTCTATGTATGTATGTGGCTATCTATGTGTGTTCCACCGTAGCATCTGAACTGCTTATCCAATTTTCACAAATGGGATGCAATCGATTCGTCATTATCGTACGGGTGAAATTTGTTACATTTTGTATGTGTACCCTAAAAAAAAGTAATGACGGATTTTTGGTGCCAAATTCTTCATTTTTCTTTTTATTCAATGACAAGAAAGTTTCACACTCGACATTTTAGTAAGCATATTAAGCTAGGTCCTTTCGGCAAGCGCGCCGTAAATTTCGCCGTCTCTTTGATATAAAGGCATCTTTATTCAGAAAGCTTTTACAAATAAATTAAATTTACTTAAAATCACTGAGAAGATATTGGCGCGCAAAAGCTGTTTCTATTTACGCAATGGATTTTGATTCGCAAGAATTTCTCAAATCAATAATACAAGTAAACGATGTTTAGGAAGTTATAAAACTAATTCATATTGGATATTTATGAGAAGGTGAGAATTATAACTCAATAATGCATCGTAATGTTTTTGCTTTTGCCTATTCACCCTATATCTCCTTTTTGTGTTTTTCTTTGGCAATTATAATTCAATTTCATTTTCTACAGGTTAAGGCGGTGTATAAAAAATTCTGATTCCTAATTTTAATTTTTCAATTTTTTTTAAAAGCCTTGTACGTCTATTCTATGTTTGGTAATACATTTTAGATATCACCTCAATTTAATTTATAAATTCAAACATTCAGCGCAATAGTTCAGACAAGAATGATCCAAATATTAAAAGGAATGGTCATCTTCGTTAACGATAAAATAATTTACATTATTTCAAATCACGTTAGTATAGTCCCATAAAATAAATACTGTCATAGGAAGTCTAAAATATAAAAAATCTACACTAGAGGCGGACAAGTAACACAATTTAAAACGTTAAAATGTTTAAAAATAAACTGAATATAACACCAGCATCCAAAAGACGGATCGGAATCTCAATAAACAAAGACCGGTCTTCCTCTACTCACATAACTACACATTTATATGAAAATATAAAGATAAACCGAGCCCAAGTTTTAAAATTCTAGTCGATTATCAAAACCAGTTCACAAGTATATCTCTATAAGAGTGCTTTTACAAAGAAAAACATAAATATTTTCTGAATACTTGTCGTGTTGTTCAAAGAAACTGGTATAGTAAATTGTTAAAAAGAGTTCAACAAACTACAAGTCGCGATATAATATGTAGATGGCCTTCCAAGTCCAACTATGTAGCATTTGGCTAAAAAAATATGATTTGGATTTGTACAAACATTTGTAAAATAACCTTAAAAGTTGTATACCCTTACATATATCTTAGAACAATACATTACTTATATTTGTTCAATCATCGTTATAACGTGCTGAAAAGCCCACGTATATGTTTTAAAGATTCCCAGCTAATTCCAAGGCGTGTCCAGCCGCCATTTTCAGCTTACCAAAGTGCGGTTACTCAAATATTTCTCGAGTGGAGTGCTTGGCAAACATGACCAGTGGCACATACTAATGCGATGCTAATCATTACGCCGGACACATATTAATTTAAGTACGGCACTTTAGCAAAGCGAGCGGGCGACAAAGGCCCCAATCAGTAACGGTCTAGGTGTTCGAAGAAAGCCGTAGCGGTCTACAGGGCCCCTGGCGGAGTTTTGCATTTTGATGTTTTGAACTCAATCGTTGCATGCTACAAAAGCTACAATTTGTCAATTTATTCTTTAAGTTCTAGGAAAACTGTTATTCAATCTCTCGTTATTCAATCCGTCCCATCTGGTGTCCAGACATAACTATGGTTTTGTTCAATTTATAATTTATATATTAAATTAGGTATATAATACTACTATGAATTAAAACAAAATAAGTTTAATTTAAATAAAGATGGATAATAAATATAATTTACATTTAAGGTCAATACCAAGCAGAAGTGGCGCCCTCATTTGAAATAAATTGTTAACTCGTAAATATAGTGAACATTTCCATATTTCCAATGTTAGGCACTAGATAGCCCCTTTAATGTAAATACTTTTAACGGTGGTTCATAAAATAATTTAAGGGGCTATCTAGGGTTTTACATTGAGAAATATGGAAATTTTCACCACATTTACGAGTTAACAATGTATTTTAAATGAGGGCGCCACTTCAAGGTCATTAACTTCTGACTTCGACTTATGACAGCTGGACTGATTCGCCGGGTCAGCTAGTTTAAAAATAAAACTTAAATAAAAAACACGTCCATGTGGAATGGTGAGAACAAAGCTAGCTGCATTTTCGCGTTGGATCGCTATACTTACTGATAGTGCGAAAAAGCAGCCAGCCCTCGTACGTATTTTAATAATATCATATTCCTTTTACTCATGCTTTTCCTCCTTATCTTCGATGTCTCGGCTCTTGTCATTATTCGTTCCAGACGAAACGAACAGTTCTTAAGGTGACGTGGGTTCCCAATTTGCAATAACGTGCGTGTTTTTGAAAAAACACTGTAATTAAACTACTACAGTTTATTCCTCAAAAAATTTACATAAAAATCTTAAGGAATTTCTACAGACACCCACAATAGCCAAAACACGATTGAGCATTCTTGGCTTGATAGAAAAAAATCACAAACATACCTCTAAATTTGCCTTTATAATACATATTACTATTTTATACAATCACCTTTTTATATGAAAATTATTCCAAAAAAAATATTATCTAAATATCAATCCGTTTTGGCTACAAAAAAAATTATAAATATAATACAAAAAAAAAAATTATATTTAGGTCATATTTTGACTGTGAAAACCAATTATAACCCTAGATAGGTATGTGCAATTTCTTTAAAGTTACAATTTTTTACCGAAATCTGACATGTCGTTTCAAAATAAAACGTAGACTACGTTTGTATGGGAAACTCTGTTTCTGTCTCGGGTAAGGGGACTTAAGCATTCAAGCAATGAAGCATTCGAATAATGAAATATTGAAAAGATTTCAAGAAATTTTATTATGAATCGTCAAGTGAATAAGCAGTTGCTTTTCTTAATTTAAAATTATTTTTAGTTTTGTGTACTTGTTATAAAGTACAACCAGCATAAAAACTATCCCACCAATAACATTTTCATGTAAAGTAACGTAACGCTATTGCTAACCTACGAGTAGCACTAACTCTCATCATAGCGTATAGCGTTTCTTAATGAATCCTAGTCTTAGGTTCTCTACAAACCTTACACCTTAGTCAATATGTGTGGCTCTTAAAAGTGACGTAGACACTCCAATAGGCTTATGAGAAGGAAGTAATTTACTAGATGTTGATCTTGTGCCAGTAGGTACCTACTTGAGTAACGAAAGTACTCACTTCAAACTAGCATTCACGCAGAACGCTATATATTCCGAGAGATGAACAAGGTTGCCCTGAGCTTCCGTTGTCTCGCCTAGGCGATAAATACCTATCGTGTTAATTTTGTGGTCTTGTAAGATAATAAATATCATAATTTATGTGCCGCTTGGCAATAAAAAATTTTGATTGTAAATTACACACACGCTGACCGATTTTTAGAATTCCGAAGTCCCTAGACGGAACTTTTGCAGTGACTGTTAGTACAAGAAAGCTGTAATTTTCATGGATATATACAACGTGGAAGGGACATACCCGCAATAAATTGATCGCCCCCACTCCGAAACTTCGATGTTTGTAAACTTTTACTATTTGATAAACCGAAAAATTGGGTTCATTTATTTAGATAATCTATAATGAACTTAATAAAATAATGTTTTTTAAAAATTACTAACAAACGTTGTTACTTGTTTAAAATAGGTAGTAAACATGTAAAATTATAGAAAATAAAGTTTCCATGTTGTGACGTGTAACTTCGGAAATCTAGTCTGAGCGTGGCTCGACACGCAATTGGCCGATTTATTTTATTTTGTCAAATAATGTGCTCAATAAAGAAACGACAAAGTAAAACTGAATTTAAAGCGGACGAAGTCGCGGGCACGAGCTAGTATAGTATAAAAACTCAGGTTCTAAAATGTTGCATATTACAAAAGATTAAAGTCTGTGACAATGACTCTAAATAGCTAATAATAATAAATGCTGAAACTATTTACCAACTAAGCTAACAACAAATAATAAAATATAATCTTGTCATCGACATAATGAGAGTATATTAGAAGTACCTATTTATATTCGTTTTAGAAAGATTAAGTTTTAGGAAAACCTATGCCTAATGAATATATTGCTATTGAAGACGTGTATACTGATATAAATACTTAGATAGTATTCTATCTAAGTATTTATATCAGTATACACGTCTTCAATAGCAATATATTAATTTTTCGATTGAAAACATCTTAAGTCAGACGCGCCATAAAACTACGATTACAAAAATACACATACATTTAGAGCGCTACCAAATACCAACGCTGCAGCTTGCAGGCAAGGCAGCCTCACTTACATCTATCAAATACCTTACATTGAACATGCTACAAAATGGCTGCAATAAGCAAGTTAATAACGAGACGTTTCGAATACGACCAAGCAGTTACGAGAACGGGCCTGTGAATATTTTTGCACCGAGCATCACCAGACCAGACTGGTCCAACGGCATTCTCTGGCTCTACCACAGAACCGACGCTTTGCCTTTAAATAACCGCACTCACCGTGAAAATATAAGCAGAGACACCAATTAAAAACTATAATTCGAATTTTAAAATTCAGTTTTTCTTAGCATTATTGCGGAAAACGGCCACTTTTGGCAAAAATGCTAAGAAAAGCTTAACGTTCTTACTGTAAACAGTAGTTCATAAAATAGTTTCAAGGGTTGAAATAATTTATTTCAAATGGCTACAGCAAAAAATTCATGTATACGATACATGAATTTTTCGGGGTCCAGTAGTATCAATTAGTAGGAGTAGAAGATAAACCTGAACGAGTCCGTTGAAAGACCATGAACTAATTGATATAAAAGGCAAATAAATGAACATGACCGTCAGCTGTTTTTAAAACAAAAACAATTAAAATCATGAATCACGTTAAAAGTTTTCGTTAAAGCCCACAAAAGATTGTTCATTACCCACTTTAAGAAGCGCGCCCTTTGCAAATTATTAAATTTAATGCGGATGCGACGGAGTCCTTCAATGGGTGTGTACGTACACAAAGAAATCGACGCGACGACGTTTAAGGCGATGCTACGAGTTCAGACACTGAAAGTATTTCGTGTCGTGAGCCAGTCTAACCTTAAATAAAACGCGTTTCCGATAAAAAGGGGCTACTTTTATCACAAACGCATTTTAAAGCTAGACGGGCTAGTAATTTTAAAAATGTATTAATAAAAAGATTTAAAGGGCTAGCTAACCTCGGTTAGCAGAATGTCAATTATCATCTTATTTACGATTAAACAATTTATTTCAAATAAGGGCGCCCGTTTTACATACCCATCGCCTTATACTTTGCATACATTGCACTGCGGAGGTCAGTAACAATAAGCGCAACAATATTCAGGGAGTGGTGTATGAGTAATTCATAGCCTTGGCTGGTCTGGTATCAACAACTGAATTTTAGTACTGTTTTCGACAGAAACAATGCTGGACTATTGTACACTAAATGAATTTCTATCACAAATCTGTATATACTACTAGATAAAGAAAGTCCTTCAATTTGTATGAAAACCTAGCGTGCAATTTTCAATACAGTATTTAATAAGCCTTTTTTATTACTTTCTCCATCGTTTTTCGACGAGTTTCTACGGCTCAAAACGGCAGATTTAGGTATTTTACAGTAGAAAGCATTGAGCTTTCTCGACATTGGTCCGATCTAATGAATTGACATGACACGGACTCAAATGGGTGTTAAGTTTGACGCTAATGTCTGTCGGCCTGTCTGTCTGTCTGTCTGTGGCATCGTAGTGCTCGAATGGATAGATCGATTTCGATGCGGGTTTTTTTTTATGGGAAAGCAAGTTCCTTTGCGATGGTCCTTAGCTATGTTGATGAAAATCGGTTCAGCCGTTTAGAAGTTATTGGGGGTTAACGCTTGTAAGTCCGGGCTTTCTCTTGCAAATAATAGATGGCGCTACGAATATCAAATCGTATGGGTAGTTCCGCTACTCATCACTAGATGACGTTCTTGACAGACAGGTTTTTTAGGGTTCCGTAGTCCACAAGGAACCCTTATAGTTTCGTCATGTTCGTCCGTCCGTCCGTCCGTCTGTCTCTCCGTCCGGGCTCGTACTCCGCCGCTACTGCACCGATTGTCATGAAAATTGATGGAGAAATAGATATTGAAGTTCCAAAAGTTGGTTTTAAAAATTATGAAAAAATGATTTTTTTTCAGCCCCCCCTCGCATACAACGAAAGTGAATTTAAAAAATTAAATTGGATAACCCTAACGTGTGGGGTATCTTTAAAAAGGTCTTTTAAAATGCAACAAAAACTGCTTTGAAACTATGTAGATCAAACCCTCCAGTCTTAAGATAAATCTAATACAAAGTTAAAACTTTAGGTGTCCCCCCACCGTAACTTTTGAAATATTACTAAAATAATTCTGAAAAAATGTGGTATACCTCAAAGTATGTACTTTCAATTAAAACTTATAGCGGTCTCGGTATCATAGATAGTTATTTTTTAATACGTCATAAATCGTAAACCGCAATTTACTTTTAGAACTTTTATATTATGTTATTTGCTGCTACGGAACCCTTCATGGGCGAGTCCGACTCGCACTTGGCCGCTTTTTATTTTTATTTGCCTAGCAAATTAACTTATTTATTTATAACTTTTTATTGTTCCAAAGTTATGGTGGACTTAATAATAAACCGAGCGAGCGAAGCGTCTCAGTTTCGAGATTGGCCAAAAATGCTTTTGTCCTTCAGTTTGTCGGTTTCGTTCTTCTTATTTCGAAAATTTTTCAGTCTTAAACTTTTTTGTTACACTTATTAGGACGCAACTTTTTGTTTAAATAACTTTTTTTGTCTAAAAAACTTTTTTATCCGATAAACTTTAACTGATGAGGTGAGTGGCGAGGTTCACAGCGCACAGAGTATTATTTGTATGAACACTCGCGCACTGCATCCAAATCGAATCGGACGCTCTGCGTAATTACACATGCCAAAAGGTGGCTTCTGTATTGTCTGGATTTGGATCAATGATCGGACGTAAGCAATATCCGAAGTCAGTCTGTCTTTCAGATCCACGTTTTCGCGGATTTTAATCGGATGTAGTGGGAAAAGCAATATCCGAATTTGGTCAGTTTTTAGATCCTGCTTTCATGGATTCGGAGCGGATGCAGTTAGAAACCACGTAGGATTTGAAGACCATTTTGGGAGATACAATAAAAACTCTAGGACAATTCTTGTTCTAGCCCCATTTCCCTGACGAAAATTATGTGATTTCCGTAATTTAACTACATAAATGATATTTTTTATTCAACTGCAATCCTGCCTTTTGCCATAGATTTTGACTTGCTTGCTTTTCTTCGCATATTTGCTAAAAGTGGCTGATTTTCGCAAATGTGCGAAAAAAGCTTCACGTTCTCACTTAAACTGTAAACTTAGTTCATAAAATAGTTTGAAGGGTTATCTAGTCTAGGGCTTACTAGAACAAAAATTTAAAAGATATCTCCGTATGCTTTGAAATAATTTATTTCAAATGGGGGCAGCACTGGACCCCGAAGAATTCATGATCTCCTTAAGTTGAATTGCCGAATATTTTATTTTAATTAATTTGGATACCTATTTATTATTGTACGTCCATTATGGCAAATCACAGCACAGCAGTAGGTACCTTTTATATATTTTAAGATCTTTTGTAAAGTGTGCTCCACAATTAGATGTTTGATGTGATTTTCCTCGGCGTTACTCGAGTTGGATAACATGTGTAAATTATCCCGAATAAATGCTTTTCTGTACAGTTTTAATTAATGGTTTCCGGGACATTTTACTTATTATGGGACGTATTTTGATCAATTTTGATTTGGGCGTGATATTCCGACGAAGCTTCGTGCCATGGTATGACAAACACTTCGCTCAAAATGAATAGCAACGAAAGTTTAAAACCGTGTTTGAAAAAATTTAATATAATAAAATAATAATGTAATTAATGGTGCGCCCAACATCAAAAGGCGACTACCATCAACGGCTATTTAATTTACCCATTTGTCATCGAGTGACAAGTAAAAAGCATGCCAAGGATCCAACTTCTGACTTTCACCGCATTACTAATTGAAGACAACCCAGATTTTCAAGACGTCATTAGTTCGCACAGGCAGTATTTCTTTTGAACCCTCAATCGGTGTTCCAAGTTCCACGCTGATACAACATGAAACATACCCGTAATTAATCGAACCACTATCTATACTAGATCATTATTAGTAGGTATAATGATATTAAAATAACAGTAAAAAAGCAAAAAAAAAATTGAAATTTCCATACAAATCGCCCGGGCGGCTGCACACATTTGTATGGAAATGCCGAAATTTTTATTTGTTCTTTGGCTGTTATTTTAATTTCATTATACTTTAGTGATCTAGTTATAGCCCGTGGTTCGCTTTATTACTGGTATGTCCCTTCCACGTTTTATTATAATTGATAGCTATAAAACTTATTTAATTTGCTCATTTGCTAGGTTTCTCTTCATTAAATGTAATCGATTTCGAATCTGAAACAACGCCTTAATATCAGAATTAATCGACATTACATCGTATTTGGGCGACGAAATACTTTAACTAAACACTTTCATACTATCTCTTAGCTAGGCTTGCAAACGGACAAAGCTGACAATAATGGTTTATATGGTGGAATTGAGACAAAATTATATATCATGATAATTATTCAGGAATTATAGTTTTCCGAAGTAAATATTAAGTACCTACTAAAAGATTTAATGAAAAAATATATTTTTTAATTTATGAAAATATTTCAGTTTAGTGTTACCCTAAACTGACATATATGTACAATATTAAAATTTTATATTAATTAAAATTCGGAAAACATGCTAATAAAAAGGTACTTACTGTGTTCTTATCCTACTATCCATGCCTTAATTAAGCAGACAAAACTTTGAACAACGGCTTGAGTGCAGAAAGTTCGAATAAAATTAAATTTGTCTACAGTTTATGATGGAATAAAAAAGCATTATTAAACTTCAAAAATAAATAGGAAATTAAAATGCACTAAAGATTACGCTAGATGATATAAAGTTAGTAAATCAGACACTTTTTTCTAAACTTCAAAACAAACTGGATTTGTATGGAAATCAGGACAATGACGTTACAATTTTTTCGAGTTAAATAGCGCTAGTAATATCAGTTTTTCTGCATCATGTTGAAAATGGATATGATCAATGACAAGTGGCACTATTTTGTGACGTTTTAGAATTTATTTTTGGCGCAGTCATCTAGCCAATTATTAAAATTTACTTTCTATCTGAATTTAAATCTAAAAAGGTAGTTCCTTTAGTATGGAAGTATGGAAATGATGGAAGAGAATTCATACTCCACCGACAGGAGAAAAAAATAAGATACTTACTAAAATAATTAAAAACATTCAATATAGATAAATAGATAGTTCCTTATTTAACAGGATTATTAGCAAGAACTCAAAAGCTCTATAATTTTAAAGCTACATCAAAGTAACAATATTCACCTACCGTCTCCGCTTTCAAAATAACAAGCGCCCGCCTGAGACGCGCTGAGTAGAGCACCATACAATTTATTTGTCCTGATATTTACTTGTTTTTAGGGTTCCGTAGCCAAATGGCAAAAAACGGAACACTTATGGATTCGTCATGTCTGTCTGTCCGTCCGTATACTGTTGAAACTTGGTAAGTAGATGTATTCTGTGAACCGCATTAAGATTTTCACACAAAAATATAAAAAAGTAATAAATTTTGGGGTTCCCCATATTAGAACTGAAACTCAAAAATTTTTTTTTCATCAAACCCATACGTGTGGGGTATGTATGGAAAGGTCTTCAAAAATGATATTGAGGTTTCTTATATAATTTTTTTCTAAACTGAATAGTTTGCGCGAGAGACACTTCCAAAGTGGTAAAATGTGTGTCCCCCCCACTGTAACTTTTAAAATAAGAGAATGATAAAACTAAAAAATATATATGATATACATTACCATGCAAACTTCCACCGAAAATTAGTTTGAACGAGATCTAGTAAATAGTTTTATTTTAATACGTCATAAATCGTAAACCGCAATTTACCTTAAAGTTAGAAATTAAATGGGGTCGTCATACAAGAAACGTATTTCTTTAGCGTTTTAAAACATTGTACGGAGGTACGGAACCCTTAATGTACGATTCCGACTCGCACTTGGCCGCTTTTTTTAAAAGGGCATAGGTGTTTGTCACGTAGTCAATTTCCTCTAGAAAAATCTCACGCATTTTTGATAAAAAGAAATTACTTGGATAATGAAATTGAATTCTTGAACTATAGACTGAGCCAATGCCTTTCTTTTTTTTTATTCAAAAAATGATTTAACACCATATTTATGCATTACTACGTGAAAAATACATATAGGTACACATAAAAATACATGCGGTCTTGGCATTTTCTACTGATGGTCACCGAAGGGGGAGGCGGTAAAAACTTAAGTAAAATTATGAGTCACGTAGTATGTGTACGTTCCCTAAAAGAGAATATGATATAATTCTAGCTATCTTGGCTTTGAATATTGAGTTAGGCTGCTGCGGAGATGACACAGACAAGGCAGCTCGTCTGTGCCTCCTCCAGGATATTGGTTAGATAAATTTTTCATACAGTTAGGAAACCTCCAATAAATAAATAATCTAATACAGCCTGTTTGAAAAATGTCTACAGTTCAAGCCATGCTTTATTTTGCCTAGATTGTATACAGTCAACAGTCTACTTAACGTTGTAATTAGTAATTACATACATACATTGACATGAATATATAGACTCGGCATCTTCAAACACGGCCATGTCCTTTTTGGTAATATAGACTAAACACGAGAGTAGTACAGAAAGGTCAATATATTTTTACATACCTACATAAAATTTGCAAATATACTTATACCTATAACGGAAGTAGAATACCTACATTACCTAATCAGAGTTTAACAGACAGTTACTAACCTTTATTTGGTGGCGTTTTCACTAAAGAATTACTATTAAAATATTTTTCTATGACTATCACATCTTATACATTTTCCAGTCATTAGAATCGTTTCATTACTTATTCCTTGTGCGTAATTCTTTATATATTTCTTCTTCTTAAAGTGCCTCTCCAAATAATGAAAGTCGGCAATCAGCTTGGCGTAGTCCTTCTTGTTTTTGGCTCGGCGGAATAGCTCAGCAGCGCTTGCTATCCCGGTCCACTCCCGAATGTTTCTCACCCATGACTTCTTTCTTCTTCCAACCTTTCTCTTCCCTGCAACTTTGCCCATCATTATAAGCTGTAGGAGATCATACCGCCGATGTCGAAGAACATGACCCAGGTATGATATTTTAGGCCTTTTTACCGTAAGCATAAGAGTGCGCTTTTGGCCCATTCGTTGCAGAACTTTTACGTTAGATACCTATATTTAAATATGTATATATACCTAAACTTCATACTTAGTATATCGGCCTCATCAAGAAACTATTCACATTTAAAATAGTTTAGGTAAAATAACCTAATAGTTCCATAATAAATTTACTATTTAAATCAAAGACAACAATTGCGCGTTTTTATTCGTTTTTAATAAATTATTATTTTGAAGCGAGAACCAAAAAATTTTGACCTACAGTCATTCATGTAAAAAGTGTTGAATTCCAATTTTAAAAAATTACGACGCCGTTGCCTATATTTTATAATTTTAAAACTAAATTCTTCCTTTTTTTTTGCTGACTGCCAATTTTATTTTTGATTCTACATTCGTGTTCGATTTTCAAATGTGTTTTAACGCCTAGGGAATTTACTTTTCAGTGTCTAGAGAATTACCAGTGACTTTAGCCCCAAATATTTGAGATAAAATCATCGTTTTTCGAATAGATGAGATGAAAAGGTATATTTCCTATTCACACGAGCCGTAGTCAAAGCGTAAATTTACTTACTAAGTATCAGTAACTCTTTGTTACCAACTTTGTTACTTGTGAGGGTTACCAGGGATCATGTAATAGTATTATTATATAGGAAGAGGAGACCGATGAAGTTGTGAGGAATTTGTAATATTATTCATTGGTCCTGAAGTCGCCTAGTCTGATAATCGATTTTCCAACTTGACCTGGATAGGGATCAAACCCGACACTTTGTGGTTTAGAAGCAAACAGGTTGCCATTGCGCGACTAACATCGTTTATGTTTTGATTGACACTGCGGATAGTTCCTTCATAGGTGGTACTAACAATATTTATTGCTTATAGAATACATCATCGACTAAATACTCGTAGAAAGCTCGACATAAAATCGTGGTGAAATATCTTGGAAAATGCATGCATGGGAATAAACTACGGTTCCTACCTCGTTCAGCATGGCAAAATAACGTTACGGGAAGCAAGTCAAGCAACCTGTGCGGCATAATGATTAAGGTTCAAGTAAGGTGAGCCTCGAGCATTACATGCACATGATTGATTTATTGTCTGTCTATGTTTCCCGATGCTTTAGAACCAGGCTTATTAATAGAATCTCGTCGACTGGCGTATTGGCCTAACATGCTAAACCTACTAATATTATAAATGCAAAAGTTTGTAGGGATAGATGGACACGCTTTGAAGCAAAACTGCTGAACGGATTGGAATGAAATTTGTTATTTCAGACCCACCGGCCATATCCCTGGTGGTACGGTGGGTCTTTTAAATTTAAACGATATCACTGACTATAATAGTAATGTGATGTCGATATCTATATCTAAAAGTAATAAGTACACTCAGTCATTGGCATTTGAGAGATTATCACATCGACTAATACATAACATACATTTTATCCCGAAGAAGAACGAGGATCCCGCGGTATTGTTTTAAATAATGATCTTCCAAATGGTCTACATACTTATAGCTATGATGGCTTCGACATATGTACGTTGTATGTATGGAAAGCGGCTTATTAGCGGAGTTGTGCTCAGTGTAAAGCGAGGAGTCACATTATATATGTATATATAATGTGATACGTGACTCCTCATGAGGATATAAAATCTGTTGATCGGTAAGTCTTGTCAAATTAAATAATAGCATGTCAAAAGGAACAAAATAACGTGTGGTGTTGCGGATGAAGAGTCCGTATTGCGTATCAAGTACCTACTTACAACGAGTGTTTATGTCGACAAGAGATGCGAGAATGAGCCAGCCTGCGAGAAAGGGACGCCCAAGTTGAGCGTGGGAACAGTCTCCAGTACACCAAGTATGACTGCGTTTGAGCCTGAGGCCATACGGCCAACAAGTTGTTGGAAAAAAGTTGTCTGTGTAGGTACTTTGTCATGGCTTTCGAAAGGCTCGCGAAAATAACGGTGCCTACGGTGCCTTTTGATGTCGGCATGAAATGCAATGTATATTATGTTCAACATAATTTTTACTCCGCCAGCCCCTCACGTTCGGCTACCTAATTAAGGCTTGTTCGAGTAAAAAGTGGTCAACAGTTCTGCGACAAAGTATTAATAATCACTATCACTACATAGTATAAAACAAAGTCGCTTCCCACTGTCTGTCCCTATGTATGCTTAGATCTTTAAAACTACGCAACGGATTTTGATGCGGTTTTTTTTAATAGATAAAGTGATTTATGAGAAAGGTTTATACTGGGTGGCGCAAAAGTACTGGCACTAAAGAAAATACTTTTATTTTTTTTATATGACATTTTCTGTCATTCTGTTGTTGAAAATTGTGTAGTGAACAAATGTAAAATACACTGAAAATAAACATGGACCGTTTTACTCCCCGAGAACGTGGAATAATTGTGTCAATGTTCTTACGGAATAATTCATCAGTGATAAGAACACAACGTGAATTTCGTCGACGATTTCACCACCGTCCGGCACCGATTGGTCGCACAATTCGACGCTTTGCCACACGCCTTGAAGCAACTGGCTCAACATTGGATAGACCTAAGTCTGGGAGACCAAGAACAGGCCGTTCAGCTGAAAATATCGATGCTGTGCGCGAAGATGTGGAAGAGTGTCCAGAAACATCAACGAGGCGACGTGCCACGCAATTGGGCATTTCCAGACGGACCCTGCAGCGTATTTTGGTGAAAGACTTAAAGATGTTCCCGTATAAAACTCAAATGACTCATCAGCTGCTGCCTGCTGACCACCGAGCTCGTCTAGATTACTGCCAGCGCGTCATAAACCTCAACCTTGAAGAGGATGATTTTCCTTCAAAATTGGTTATGAGTGACGAAGCGCATTTCCATCTCTCAGGGCATGTCAATAAGCAGAATACTCGGTTCTGGGGCACTGATAATCCGCGCATTATTCAAGAAACACCTCTACACCCACTAAAAGTTACTGTATGGTGTGGCATCTGTGTTGACAGAGTGATCGGACCCTATTTTTTCGAAGACGCTGGAGGCAATGCGATAACTGTCACTGGAGAACGCTACAGAACCATGTTACGAGAGTTTTTGATACCCAGTTTGGACGAATTGGGGCTGGAGCACATCTGGTTTCAACAAGACGGCGCTACGGCACACACAGCGCGCGACACTATGGACTTAGTGAGGGACGCTTTTCCAGGCCGAGTTATCTCTCGTTTTGGCGATTTGCCTTGGCCTGCAAGATCACCCGATCTGACCAGTCCAGACTTCTTTCTTTGGGGTTTTTTGAAATCTCGGGTGTATGTGAACAAGCCACAGACTCTCGCAGCTCTAAAAGAAAACATTCGTCAAGAAATAACGAACATATCGCAGGAAGTGTTACGGCAAGTTATGCAAAATGTCATAAATAGGGCTCAAATGTGTATCAACTCTGGAGGTCACCATTTAAAAGACATCATCTTTAAATCCTAATGGTACGAAATTTAATGGCACAAATATACATTTAAAAAAACCTAAATCTAGTTTTCTAATTTAGAAAAAATGTTATAGCTGAACCAAATAGGGTCTTTACTTTTGCGCCACCCGTTATGTACTACTCTGTGTAAAAAGTATCGGGAATATGTTAATAAAAAGACCTGCGTAAAAGAGGTCGTTCTAATTTTTTTACTGCATGTTGGTAGCACTGTACTGATTTAGCGCGCAAAATTTGAGCGGGATCTGTCATTTAATTTGTTTTAAACTACACTTTTTGTTGGTCATAGTTTTGAGTTCTCGGCGATTTTTACAATGGAAAATATTGTTGAACAAAGAGTGTGCCTTAAATTTTGTGTTTCGAATGATATTTCATGTGGTGAATCACTAAAAATGTTGCGAAATACCTACGGCGAATCGTGTATATCGAAAACAAGGGCTTATGAATGGTATAAGGCTTTTAAAGAAGGCCGAGAAGTAGTAGTAGACTTGCCTCGTTCTGGTAGACCTTCAACCGCTACGACAAAAGAAAACATCGACAGAATCAAGAAGCTAGTGCTCGAAAATCGACGTATGAGTCTGAGAGAGTTGGCTAGTGAGGTAAACATATCTTTTAAGTCCGTCCACAACATTCTCATTGACATTTTAGGCATGAAACGCGTCGCCGCTCGACTAGTTCCGAAAGAGCTCAATTTCGTTCAAAAAGCGCAGCGAAAGCATGTCGCTGAAGACATGGTTTCCCGAGCTTCTACGGATCCGACCTTTATGAAACGTATAATAACTGGCGACGAGACATGGGTTTATGAGTACGACATGCAAACAAGCCAACAGTCTTCAGAATGGCGTCTCGAAAACGAGCCGAAAACCAAAAAACCGCGGCTAAGTCGCTCCAAAATCAAGGTGATGCTAACAGTTTTTTTTTACTACCGTGGTGTGGTTCACTCCGAATTCCTTCCTGAGGGAGAAACAGTGAATAAAGAATATTATTTAGGCGTCATGAAGCGTTTGCGTGAGAGTATCCGCCGAAAACGTCCAGATTTGTGGCAACACAACTCATGGATGCTGCACCATGATAATGCACCATCACACAGCCATTATAGTGAAAGAGTTTTTAGCAAAAAATTCAACAAAAGTTCTCGACCAAGCACCGTATTCACCTGATATGGCTCCGTCTGACTTTTTTTTATTTCCCAAGTTAAAATTACCACTTCGAGGAAAACGTTTTGAGTCGATAGAAGCCATAAAAGAAAATTCGCTGAATGAGCTATAGGCCATACCGCAAATAGCCTATGAAAAATGTATGGAAGACTGGGTGAAGCGTTGGAGATGTTGTATTGCAAGCGATGGGGCCTACTTTGAAGGCGATAAAATAAATTTAGATGAATAATTTGTATTTTTTGTTTTATTGACAAATTCCCGATACTTAGTACACAGAATGTATAATACATACCCGTGCGAAGCCGGGGCGGGCCGCTAGTATATTATAGATATTAAATATTTTTAATTTTGCCGTACACGCTTTTATCGAATTTATTTAATGTTTAGAAATAAATTAATGTTAAAAAATCTCTAAAAATAATACTTTTTTTTTAGGATCTCAAATATACAGGATCTAACAAAATATACTGAAACTATTTTAAGGGTGTATTCTGTCCATAATACTGAACAACTTTCCCCAATTAATTTATACCGAAATATGAAAAATAATTGTTGACGTCCCATATCGTCCCATACAAGATGACCGATCATCTAATCAGAGTTTGTAGGGAAAGCCAAAAAAGCCAAGGGGAAAGTTGTTCAGTATCATGGATTGAATTTACCCTTAAAATAGATTTAGTATATTTTGTTAGACCCGAATATTTTTAAATATTAAAACTCACAAGAGGTCCTCAGCATTCGAACTAAAATGGCTCGTTATGTAAGGGCTTGTTCTATTATTATAATAATAATATAACGCATTGCCTTCTGCCAGCGGGCAGCTAGGTTAGGTTTTTGTAAATGTTTATATTTTGTGGTATATTTCATATTTTACTTTTTATAAATGTTTTATAAAAACGTGAATTACGAGTAAGTATTCAAATAAATAAAGGGAATAATAAAAGGTCACACACATGTGCTTTTTTTGGATTTAGTCATTCATACCATGCCACATTCGACTTTCTACAAACATGCGAGAATTATTGACGAATGGCGACACGGCGTCGTGTCGTGCGACGCAGTAGATGTGGCCTGTCATACAGGACGGTCAACAAAAACAGGATCCCTATGTTTTAATAAAGAGCGGCCAACTCGAAAACAACATGAGGCCATTGACACTGATGAGGTGAATTGAGGCGGGTTGCAGATTCTGGAATAAAATGACCAAGCCCTTGTCTGCGTATTTGAATATCGTTTACAAATAAGGTGAGCCTGGAGTTATTATAATATAAAATATGTAAAACTATAGGTTCCCCACATTGAAAAAAATAAAAATAACATATGATATTCTTTAGGATATACCTATGCTACCTTAGTACTGTTCTCAAAACATGATGCTATTAATTTAGATTAATTTATTAAGAAAATTGCCCGTATATATTTATATTTAAGTATTTATTATTTAGCTTAGATATGTCAGTAAGTCAGTACCTAATACTGATTTGAGGAGCTCGGTGGTCCGGTGGGAGTACGCATTGCTAGCGGTGTCACAAGTGAAGCAACCCCGGGCGTGGTACGTACTTACTTGGATGGGTGACCACAAGTGGTACAAAAATTTCTTGAGCTCCTCCGTGCTTCGGAAGGCACGTAAAGCCGCTGGTCCCGGCTGTCATCATTGTATGGCAGTCGTCAAGCTATGTCAGATGCCTTGGTTACATTACATACACGAAAAACAAACAGTTACTGATTTTTTAAATTTTGGAGGCATTATTTTTTAAGGCCGTACCTGAATTTTCCGGGGTCCAGTGCTGCCCCCATTTAAAATAAATCATTTCAAAGAAAACCGAGACATCATTTGAAATTTTGCTATTACCAATTCCTAGATAACCCTTCAAAGTATTTAATGAACTACTGTTTACAGTTTAAAGTGAGAACGTTAAGCTTTACTACGCACATTTGCGAAAAACGGCCACTTTTGGCAAATGTGCGTAGTAAAGCTTAACGTTCTCATTATAAACTGTTAACAGTAGTTCATAAAATACGTTGAAGGGTTATCCAGGGCTTGGTAGTAGCAAAATTTTAAATGATGTCTCCGTTTTCTTTGAAATGATTTATTTTAAATGGAGGCAGCACTGGACTTCGGAAAATTCAGGTACGGCCTGAACACTTCGCCTGCTGAAGAATGCACCGAGTGTGTTTTGCGAAAATGAAAACACATATGGTGCGTTTTCAGCAGGCGAAGTGGCAATATTGAAACGGTTTTAGTTGAACATGATAAAAATACCTAATGTTTTCATAAACATTGTCCAGTCAGCATTGTTCATTTTGGCGGAATGAGTCTTGCCTTCAAGCACGAGTCCTACCTAACAATACAATATACTTTATTATATATATATTATATATAATTACAAAAAATTAAAGGACAACATATAATATAAAGGTGGTCCCTCACAGGGAGCACTCGCGTGTAATATGTAACGTTACAGATTCGAGCATTACATAAGTAAAGGAGGAGAACCGAGCATTACAATGCGCACCCTGTCATGCATGATACAATGTGTAATATCTTGATACAACTTGTAACATCAATGCAAATCTATCCTAATGTTAAATTACACGTGAATGCACGTCAGTCAGGGAGATAGTATTGTAATGTAATGCTCAGTCGAATCTATAATGTTACATATTACACATGAATGCTTGTCAGTCGGGGAGGTAGTATTGTAATGTAATGCTCAAAGTCGAATCTATAATGCTACATTACACGTGAATGCTCGTCAGTCAGGAGGTAGTATTGTAATGTAATACTCAAAGTCGAGTTCCATTACACGTGAATGCTTCCGGCGAGGGAGCACCTAGAGGCGGCTTTATCGCCGAAGCAATCTCTTACATGCAACAATAAAGAGAAGGAGTGCGAAGTTTATAAGACTTCAACTAGAGCTTTTAAAAATCATCAATGCTAAATGAAACATTTTTTTTGAATGATATGATATCGCTTTAAGAGACAAATAGAAAACACAGAATTCAATTCTTTTAGTTTAATATAAGTTGAAATTTCAACAAGGCAAAGAGTGCTTGGCAGTTGCAAGGGCTCAATAAAAAGTTGCATCTACTAGGATGCGATGATCGCAAGGCGGTTGACCTTGCATGATGTTTACGTGTATACCGACGCGCATCGGTCGCGGGCGCGTCACGGCCGCGCGTTGCACTGCGCCGGCCTGCCTGGGACACAAACAACCTACATACCCATACGTATACCGATACCTAATGCCGTTCCATCTACATAGTGGTTCGAGTATGCAGGACGCCGCCGACCGCGTCCGGTTAGGCGCGTCGCCTCCCGATCAGGATGGAATGGATGGCAGTGAACTCTTTGCGCCCATTGTAAGCCCTGCGATCCTCCTTCCAAGTGTATTTATATAGACGCTACACCACGATTATTTGCCGATGCTTGTAGCATTCCGACGCAGAAATTCCTTGATATTTTGATAGGTACTAAAGGAATTAAATTTTATCCTAGATAATATATGCTTGGCTTGCAGTATCCGCAAAATGAAAGCACACTTAAATTTTTACTTATTTTTAAGGATTTACAATATTTTATTACATCAAATTACGTTTTGTTCACCAGAAACAAATATTCTTATAATAGTGCACCATAGCCGCCATGGCACACCACCTGGACCTGATCCTGGGCGTACCCAGACGGTGCAAATGAGACCCTATCACTGAGACTCCGCTGTCTGTCCTTCAGTCACAAGGCCCTTATCTCTTGAACTGTAATAGACACTTGAAATTTTCACCAATTATGTAAAAAGTTAAAAATTAAAGGGGGTCGTCATACAAAATAAAACCGGCCAAGTGCGAGTTAAACTTGCGTTTTACTACAAACAATGAAGTAAATTTGGTATTTTTTCAAAATTTTAGGCTCAGTAGTTTCGGAGATCAATTTTCGTTTTCTTTCATGAATAAAATCAAATCTATTTATTTTAGAATTATAACAAAAATATATTTGAGATCCTCATAACGAGCTCTTTCATTTGATATATCATATATGATATGACACAGTAAGGTTTGCAAATTTTTTTTGCAAACTCCAGGACAATCCAAGCTGCTTAGCTTCTGAGTTAAGGCCGTACCTGAATTTTCCGGGGTCCAGTGCTGCCCCCATTTAAAATAAATCATTTCAAAGAAAACGGAGACATTATTTAAAATTCTGCTACTACCAAGTCCTAGATAACCCTTCAAAGTATTTTATGAACTACTGTTTTGTGTATTGGATCTTCACAACCGCTTACTATATCACAAAAGTAAGTATAAGAGGTATAAAGAAGACAAAATTAATTACATACATGTTTATCCTGTAATTCTAATAGGTAAAAAGTTACAAGCGATGGAAAAAATAATATTTACAAAAAATCATTCAATGTTACTCTGACCTTATTCGTATCACTTGGCGCGTTCTACTGTGTATGACGCAGGTTCGTAGCGTTGAAAATGACATTTTAAATACATTTATTTACCCGACTGCGCCAGAAGGAGGGTTATGTTAATAGTGTGTATACATACATACATACATACATACTATCACGCCTGTTTCCCACAGGGGTAGGCAGAGACTATGGACCTCCACTTGCTACGATCCTGACAGACCTCTTTCGCTTCATCTACACTCATCAACCTCTTCAATGAAAAAGTTAAAATTAACCTAACCGGGCCATCAAAAATTATTTGGTACAATTTTTAATCAAAATTTAAATTAAATATGATTTTGTAGATATATTTTTTCGTCGCTTGTAACTTTTTACTTATAAGACTTAAAGAATAAACATGTATGTAAAAAAATTAAGTAATTTTGTCTTCTTTATATAGACATTTTTGTGGTATAGTAAACTGTTGAGGCGTTATTTAAAATATACCTAATTTTGGCACCTTTAATTCAAGATGGCGGCTAGCGCCAGAATTTCTCATTTCAAATTATATTTATACATGTATATTGCAAATATTTTTGTAATCCCCTTATGAAATCCTTTTGTTTGATACCCCACTCGATAGCTTTTGAATAAAATATTATTTAAGTTTATAATTTGGCGCCAAAAATCCGCCATATTAGAATTTAATAATTATTAATATACCCAATGTCACTTTCAAAATTAATACGAATCTAACGATACCTGTCAAAATTAAATCTATCAAGCCGTTTAGGCTGTAGAGCGTGCCAAAAAATATACATTCATACATACATATTTACATACACTCTAATAACATAACCCTCCTTTTGGCGCAGTCGGGTAAATAAATGTATTTAACATGTCATTTTCAACGCTACGAGCCTGCGTCATACACAGTGGAACGCGCCAAGTGATACGAATAAGGTCAGAGTAACATTAAATGATTTTTTGTAAATATTATTTTTTCCTTCGCTTGTAACTTTTTACCTATTAGACTTACAGGATAATCATGTATGTAAAAAATGTAAGTAATTTTGTCTTCTTTATACCTCTCATGGACACTTTTGTGATGAAGTAAGCGGTTGTGACGTTATTTAAAATAAACCTCTTTTCGGCACCTTTAATCCAAGATGGCGGGTCGCGCAGGCGCCCTAAAAGGTCAAAAACTTGGATTATTATTAGGCCGCCATACCTTAACATTATTATGTCAAAACATTTTCTACGCCACCTTTTGTAGGGCAAAAATACCCATTGACTGGACTAAATGTACTAAGAAACAATAGAATAAACGCACTAGACATTCCTTTTCGATTTTGTTCCTTTGACTTCGGGGAATTCCAAGTAAGACGTTATCATGTTTTACTAACTTCGAGTTACACTCAGCTTTTTTGAATTCGAGTTATCGATTATAAATATGTAAGTACTAAAATGCCTACGCTACGCAGGGAACTTCAGGGAAGTAACATTTTGTTCGAGTTACAAAGTCTAAATAATTCGAGATACCGATTATTGGGGGTTTAGCGGAAGGAAACGGCATTTCTTTTCGACTTACTGAGGATTTCGTCGAGATTCAACTGTATATTAAAACGACGCACAATAAGACCAAAGAATCAACTGTCTGAAAAAATCGAAGAAGTTTACCGCAGCTTCAATCCAGTAAATTAGTACTGGAAAACAACAAAGCGATGGAAAATGTGCCCCATTAACTATTCAGTTAAGGCCGTACCTAAATTTCCCGGGGTCCAGTGCTGCCCCCATTTAAAATAAATCATTTCAAAAAAAACGGAGACATCATTTAAAATTTTGCAACTATCAAGTCCTAGATAACCCTGCAAAGTATTTTATGAACTACTGTTTACAGTTTAAAGTGAGAACGTTAAGCTTTACTACGCACATTTGCGAAAAACGGCCACTTTTGGCAAATGTGCGTAGTAAAGCTTAACGTTCTCATTATAAACTGTAAACAGTAGTTCATAAAATACTTTGAAGGATTATCTAGGACTTGATAGTTGCAAAATTTTAAATGATGTCTCCGTTTTCTTTAAAATGATTTATTTTAAATGGGGGCAGCACTGGACCTCGGAAAATTCAGGTACGGCCTTAATGTACCAACCTTTATCCTCTGGAAATGTACGTCAATCCTAGAACTTAGAAATTATAATCTTACCTCTAACGGGAGTGCAAAGTTGTCATCAGAGTTAATAATTCATACTTAAGACAAACGCACTAACTTACTTACCTTTTGATGTATTTACATATGTGTAAATGAAAATAATGATGTCCTTTTTAGGGTTCCGTACAAAAAATGAAAAAAACGGAACCCGTATAGGATTACTCGTCGTGCGTCTGTCTGTCTGTCCGTCCGTCTGTCACAGCCAATTTGCTCCGAATCTACTGGACAGAATCAGGTGAAATTTGGTAGGATGTTATAATCCTATGACCCAAACACATATGTGCAAAGTAAATTATTATTTTTTTTTAAATAAGGGTAATTTTCGGGGGACAAATTAGGAAATTAAAAAAAAATGTTTTGCAAACCTTACTGTGTCATATATCAAATAAAAGGGCTCGTTCTGAGGATATTGTAAAATTAATAATTTTGATTTTATTCATGAAAAACGAAAATTGACCATCCCCCCCCCCCCCTGATCTCCGAAACTACTGAGCCTAAAATTTTGAAAAACGAAATATATATACGGAATATAGTTCATTGCTTGTAGATTACAGAAAAACCTATAAGAATTCAATCTATTGTCCGTAACCCTCTCCACGCGAGTGTAACTCGCACTTGGCCGGTTTATTAAACTTAAACATACTTAAACCATATTTTTAGGGTGAAGGTATAGGCAAAAGGCCTTGGAGTGGCGCCCTCATTTGAAATAAATTGTTAACTCGTAAATATGGAGATAATTTCCATATTGCTCTTCGTCATGCACTAGATAGCCCTTTAAATTATTTTATGAACCACCGTTGAAAGTAGGTACCTATTTACATTAGTCCGTCTAGCTTTAAACTTGCCTCCACCAAAAGTGGCCACGGCAAGTTTTAAAGCTAGACGGATCACCAATAATAGTTTTAACGGCAGTTCATAAAATAATTTAAAGGGCTATCTAGTGCACGACGAAGAGCAACATGGAAATTATCAGCATATTTACGAGTTCACAATTTATTTAACACTTCAAGGCCATTTGCCTATACCTCGTCACCTTCAACGACTTAAAAAAGGAGAATCTTCTCTAATCTAAGGGACATACCCGTAATAAATCGAACTACGGTCTATAATAGATCATTTGAAATTGAAATAACAGCCAAAGAACAAAAATAAATTTCGGCATTTTCATACAAAAGTGTGCAGCCGCCCTGGCGATTTGAATTTTTTTATGGTTTTTTTTCCGTGATTTTAATTTCATTATACTATTAGTGGTCTAGTATAGCCCGTGGTTTGATTTATTACGGGTATTTCATTTATGCAACTTATTCAGCCGTTGCGAGGTGTTAGACCTGGCCAAAACCAACAGTTTTCATCCTATATTGCCTTAACCACAAACAAAAAGTTGGTAGTTTTGGATATATTAGACAGTTTAGTCTATTTAAGAAATATCCACTGAGACAAAGTATTTGGTGTGTATTTTTTTCTCACCTATTTAGTCCAGTAATTTTGTTCTTTTTCTTTCTTTTTGTATTTAACTTGTTATAATAAAAATAAAGAAAAGTGCCGTGGTAAACCTGGTGGGAACGTAGTTCCTTACTGCAAAATCAAAAGCTTTATAAACACTTACCGTCTTATTATAAAACCCAGACTAACTTTGTTACTAGGTTTAAATCATTATCCGCCCAAATTATGTTGACATCTAGTAATATCACATTGTCTCACCTGTCAATGTCAACTTGATTTGGGTGGACAATGGTTTAAACCTAGTAACAAAGTTAGTCCTGTTTTTATAATAAGGCGGTTAGAATTTAATTTAATGATGTGGTAAAATTACGAGTACCTTTCTATTCGCATGATACGAATATTGCGTACACTTGGAAAATTTAGTTAACAAACCCTAAAAAACAAAAAAAAAAGAATTATGATGACATGAGGTTTCGAACCCGAGGTATTCGCGGTCACTTTCGTCATGTAAGGTCCGCTTGTGCAAAATTTCATGTTTCTAGAATCTAGATCCCGCGGTTGCAGCTGTGCGTTGATCGATCAGTAAATATGTCAGCCAGTCAACTGTTTTCTTTTATATAGGTATATAGATTATACTGTTTCTAAACCATATTTCCTACTTCCACACATAGTTTAATACCGGTACCACTTCCTATTTGTCTCCCGGTCGGCGCATTCAATTGAAGCGCATAGGTATTTGCATATTGATTTTCAAAAGGCATAAGGGACGTCCTGAGTATTCAAGCAGATTCTCATCGAATATTTGCACTAATACCTACAATATCTACCAGTGGCTCTGTGAGCTGTAGTACTCGCGAGTCTGTCTTTGCATTACATCCCTGAAGAAGTTTTTCGTATAAAAAAAGCGGCCAAGTGCGAGTCGGACTCGCCCATGAAGGGTTCCGTAGCAGAAAGTAACATAATATAAAAGTTCTAAAGGTAAATTGCGGTTTACGATTTATGACGTATTAGAAAATAACTATCTATGATACCGAGACCGCTATGGTTTTAATTGAAAGTACATACTTTGAGGTATATACCACATTTTTATCAGAATTATTTTAGTAATATTTCAAAAGTTACGGTGGGGGGACACCTCAAATTTTATTGATCTACATAGTTTCAAAGCAGTTTTTGTTGCATTTTAAAAGACCTTTTCAACGATACCCCACACGTTGGGGTAAGTCCAATTAAATTTTTTAAATTCACTTTTCGTTGTATGGCTAAAAAGAAATCATTTTTTCATAATTTTAAAAACCAACTTTTGGAACTTCAATATCTATCTCTCCACCAATTTTCGTGACAATCGGTGCAGTTGGGGCGCAGTACGAGCCCGGACGGACAGACGGACGGACGGACGGACATGACGAAACTATAAGGGTTCCCTGTGTACTACGGAACCCTAAAAAGATGCGTCTCCTTATGGGTAATGGAGAAGATAACAGGGTTACATTATTACACTTTTAAGTACTTACGTAGAGTAAAAGCCTAGACCGTACACATTATTCTAGTTTTTATTTCACATCGATCGATGCAATATTACTGAAGTTATAAGCTTGGAAAGTTTACGTAGGTTTTTTAAATCTCGTCACTGTTAGCGAGTAGCGCGTGACGTCATCGCTCCCCACAGACCAATTAACCTAAAGACAACGCTTTTATTAACTTTACTACCATTATTCTGTGCTAAAACGAAATCGCCAAAAGTTGGCGGGGTGCGATAGTTTTTATTAGCTCGCTCAAGTCAAGATCACGCCCTAAAGTGACAATAGCAGGTACATGTTACCGGTATCTTCATAGTGATGCTGATGGATAACTTTCTCTTAATATCGATAAAGACCGTTGAGTTTACTATAAAATGGAAATATAAAAATAAATGTTTATTTCTATTCATATTTATTTAAAATCACAATAAATCACTAAGAGCTATAAAATATAGTAAATTCATCATTTTTTGGTGATGAATGTCAATTTGGTCGCTTGCACAAACACTAATGGGCATTGGTAATTTTCTTTTTCCCCTTTTTTTTTATATCAAAATATAGCGTATTCCAAGAAACTAATTTGAATATTTTTTCATTTTACGGCTTAGTTTTTTTATAAATTATTATAAAAATCATGTCAAAGACAAAGTCGTCGGCCTAAAAAAACAAAGGGATAAGCCCAATACATATTTAAAGAAAAAACGCTAGTGTAATAATCATATATCCCTTATCTCAGGTAATAATAGTCTTTGTCAGTGTCAGTGTCATTCAGTGAATTCAGTTGCCCATGATTGGCGGAAAGTTATTTTCTTAATTATGATTGGCGGAAACGGTGACATTTGACATTATTGTCAGTGACGGATAAATACGAGTACCATAAAGGCGACTCGTATCTTTTAAGGCGAAGATATAGGCAAATGGCCTTGAAGTGTGAAATAAATTGTTAACTCGTAAATATGGTAATAATTTCCATATTGCTCTTCGTCATGCACTAGATAGCCCTTTAAATTATTTTATGAACTACCGTTGAAACTATTATTGGTGATCCGTCTAGCTTTAAAACTTGCCGTGGCCACTTTTGGCGGAAGCAAGTTTTAAAGCTAGACGGACTAATGTAAATACTTTCAACGGTGGTTCATAAAATAATTTAAAGGGCTATCTAGTGCATGACGAAGAGCAATATGGAAATTATCTCCATATTTACGAGTTAATAATTTATTTCAAGTGAGGGCGCCACTTCAAGGTCATTTGCCTATACCTCCACCTTAATGAAAAGACTCAGATCTTAAACCTATATAGCCGCGGAGTAAGGTCAAACAAAGGTCATACGTTTGTTTGTAGAAATATCCAAAACTAGGGATGTGCCAGACGGCAATTTCCCCATTGCCGCCAATATTCCCAATCTTGCCATTGCCAGGAAATTTCTATTTTTCCAGGAACATTGGCAATGTAACCGATCCATTTAAATAGCTTTATTATATCAAAATTTAGATTATTTTGTAAGCTAGTTGGTTTTGTTTGTTTTGTTTTTCGTATGTGTAAGTGGCCAACACTAGTGTCAGATTTACAAGCTGCCTAAAGGCATCTGACATAGCTTGATGACTGCAATCTAATGATGACAACCGGAACCAGCTTAACGTGCCTTCCGAGGCACGGAGGACACTTGTGACATTCAAGTGCCGACCGCGCCCAGTGTCCCATAACATGCGCAAGCGCTTGTCATGCGTACTACCACCGAACCAGCACCGAGCTCCTCAATACCGCAAATAGTACATAAAAATCTAATAAACTGTAAAAATTACAACACATTTAGCTCATTCTGAAAAGACGTAACTGCCTCCTTTTAGAAGAACCAAATTTCAAAGTAAAAATGTTGTATGGAAACGAGCTCGTAGCAGAAAATAAAATAATATGGGTATCCTAATTAAGGTAGGTGTATAGGTTTTTAAATAATAAAAATTTAAATGTTGTCAGTTCATGCAATGCTAAAGACTCACCGGTAATTAAAGTTCACTGGACAAAATATTGCCGAATAAGGCCGAATTTAAGGACATTATTCACCCGGCCACGTGGTCAGATCTGGCTCTGAAATAACGTAAAATTTTTCCGCTAGGGGGATAAGAATATCAAGATGAAGTTGGATAGAGTTAATAATATGAAAACGGGATCAGCTTACTTTTTTTTAATTTTTGGCAGGACGTGTTTTTTTTTTAATCTAGGCCTTGGCAGACGTCAGTATAAGGTACCTTACACTTTAGTAGACTGGCTATCAGTAAAAAAAAGTATAATAAAGACAAAAAAGTACTAACCCTTGCTTTCTGACACAACTCCAACTCTTCCTCTAACGACTAAAATTTTGGGTAGGTGTTTGAGGCAAGTTGAAAACTTGTCACATACATCTCCTATTATACCCCAACACGGAACTACAGAACTGGCTGGTGAGTAGCGGGGCTAAAGCAAACTATGAATTACTAATAAACTAAATAAAAAAATACTATAACTATGAAGTTTTTTTTTTCCAAAAAATGTAGGTATTTGAGGCAATATGCATTTTTTATATGTTGTAGTTTAGTGTTTAAAGAATAAAAAAATCAATAAGCCAGACGATTTGGTCGGGGCTTTGATATTGCCAGGCGGGTGTAAAAGTATTTTTCAAAAAAATATAAAAACGGTATTTGAGGCAACTTGAAATTTTAATAGGGTATTACTTATATTTAAAAAATAAGATGCTCAAAAAGACAGGTCGTTTTGATGGGACTTTCTACCTGCCAGGTCAATATAAATAAATCATAATGGTGCAAGCGAAACTAGGCCTTATGTTTTTACGCATAAAGACTAGAGTTGTCTGCTTTGATCGTTGTAGTCATACACATATATACTATATTTTATAACTAATACAATCTCGTGTGGTTCCGACCACTTCATCTCTTCATGTGGATGTCGTAAGAGGCGACTTAAGGACTAAGCACAAACATCTCGTGCTCGTACAATTGCATTCCCAAGGAGGGTTGACGTCAGGCAGGCACCGGTCGTAAAACTCTATAGTTTAAATGAACAGCTTAAATGATATGGCTATCCATATCATTTAAACTGTTCCGGCTATTTCTTCTCCATTTTGCAAGGTATTTGGCATCCTTGAGTGACCATTGACATGCATGCTATATTTGGAGAAGAAAAAGCGGGAAAGCGCACCCTGGGCTCCAAAGCAGCACAGCTGAGGATGAGGAGCTGCTTGCAAGAATGTGTTTTCATTTTCGCAAAACACATTTGGTGCATTTTTCAGCAGGCGAAGTGTTAAGGCCGTACCTGAATTTTCCGGGGTCCAGTGCTGCCCCCATTTAAAATAAATCATTTCAAAGAAAACGGAGACATCATTTAAAATGTTGCTACTACCAAGTCCTAGATAACCCTTCAAACTATTTTGTGAACTACTGTTTACAGTTTATAATAATAACGTTAAGCTTTACTACGCACATTCGCCAAAAGTGGCCGTTTTTCGCAAATGTGCGTAGTAAAGCTTAACGTTCTCACTTTAAACTGTAAGCAGTAGTTCATAAAATACTTTAAAAGGTTATCTAGGATTGGTAGTAGCAAAATTTTAAATAATTTATTTTAAATGGGGGCAGCACTGGACCCCGGAAAACTTCAGGTACGGCCTAATTTAGGAGTGGCTCAGACTAGCGACAATGAGAGAAAACAGCTTGAAAATTAGTGAAAAAAAAACGCAACTTCGGAACTATACTATAATAAATATTTATCAGAATGAGTGAGTTGGTACAGCATTTCAATTTGGTAAGTTTTAAAAACGATTTTTTTGTTGGAATTGGTTTTATTGTCAAAAAGCATTTGTTTATTTTGTACGGACATGCGACTCTTGCGAGAGGTTATACTTTGTTCTTTTCCGCTGAAATATGAAAGTGCTATCAAAAGCATATTAAAATTAGTAAGACAATCCAATCCACCTAGATACGAACAAAAAGGTCACTTTTAATAAAATCCAATTTACACAGTGTTCCGGGCTTTTCGAATAAAATTTACAATGAACCACTGACATCGGCGTCCTAAATAATCTTCCAGCGTGGTAAACAGATTTATAAATAAACAAAAATGGCTACAATTATCGGCTCGAGAATGCACGGCCATTACAGTGCATCGGAGATATAAAGAAAGTTGCAGATTTAAGCGTGGTAATTTGTGAAATTCATGTTGTTACTGTACGGTACAAAAAGGCCATCGAAAGATTACAAAGGCACGCCGTTCATTTTATTTTTCAGCCACGGTTGTTTTTTAACATTCTCTGCGTGTAAGCTTTTTGATTTTGAGGACTATTCAAACTAAAACGGCCTGAATTTAAGTTTTGTATTCGAAAAAAATCTCATTTTTATTAGGAGTTGTAAATAATAATTGTTTCTAGATGATAGACAATACAATAATATTATCGTGTATAATATTTTTAGGTATTATATCTAAATATATATAACTCAAAGGTGACTGACTGACTGACTGACTGACTGACATAGTGATCTATCAACACACAGCCCAAACCACGGATCGGGCTGAAATTTGGCATGCAGGTAGATGTTATGACGTAGTCATCCGCTAAGGACGCGAGCGAAGCCGCGGGCAAAAGCTAGTTACGTATATACAGGATATCTTTTCTTTCTACACGAATGATATTTATATAAGTATATTACTACTTCAGTTACTTCTATTAGCAACTAAGTACGTATAAAAGTATCCCATTTAAGTACCTACTAAACCAGGGCATGATTCACAAGTGTGCTAAGATTTGTACCTACTAATTCGAATTCGATTCTGTGACTCGCTTATTTTCTGTACGTAACGTACGTAATTCATAGCGAGCAGAATTATCACGAATCCACAATTCAGTGGGCAAACGGCACTTAATTTAAATTTCAGAATTTCATTTCGGCACGTTGCGCTGCGCTGTTTACGCAGTTGCGTACGTGTCGCTGTTGCGGTCGCTTATTCTTCCAGAAATAAAGTTATGTAGCGCCAGCTATGGGAGACATGGAAAGTACTCCACCGACAAGCCTTAAATTATATGGGATATGGGAGACACAAGAACGTAGTTCTTTAATTATAGATAGAACGTCAACTACTGGTAAGTAGTACTAAATGTAGAGTTCAATAAATATATTGGTTTGAACTGTATTTAAAATTTGAATATCGTATTAGTAGTCGGGACCGTGTGGTTCCCGGCTGAGTAGAATGGGACCACTCCAAGTCTTCCCGTGAATGTCGTAGAAGGCAACTTAAGAAACAAGCTAAAAGCTTATCATCAATTATTCATTCATTAAACATCAATGAGACCTCTCCAACCCATCTGGCCAGCGTGCAGTGTGGAGAGTGTAGGCCAAATCCTCTGACTGCTCTGGCTAATATATGGCTCTGGTAGTACAGAGAGGGTCGTACCTTTGCAGTGGAGACTGAAAAAGACCTCATGATGATGATGATAACTCAGGACATGGACAAATGAAGCTCTTCTTTCAAATTAATCAATTACTAGCAAACAAAAAGCTTTTGCGATTGTACTAAGATTCCTACTTATTCGAATCCAAGTCAGTCACTTGTTTTCTCGACGTTTGGATATGAACGCTATTCATAGCGTGCGGAATGATCACGAATCCAGATTTTGATAAGAGTTCGTAGTGCTGAACACAATTCAGTGGGCAAGGATTAATTTAAATTTTAGAGTCTACGAATAATAATATTATTCGTAGTTTAGAGTATAATTTCAGCACGTTACACTGCGCTAGAGATATACAGATCTACAATAGTACTTAGTTTTTAACACTGTCACATAATGAGATGTACTCACGAGTGTTGCGGCTCGGTTTTTAGGGTTCCGTACCCGAAGGGTGCAAACGGGACCCTATTACTGAGACTCCGCTGTCTGTCTGTCTGTCTGTCTGTCCGTCAGTCACAGGGCTCTATCTCTTGGACCGTAATAGCTAGACACTTGAAATTTTCACCGATTATGTATGACTGTGGCGGATATAACAAATACTAAAAATAAAAAAATAGTTAAAAAAATGAAAGGGGGTCGTCATACAACAAACGTGTTTTTTTCAGCGTTTTTAACTTGATCTTCATAATGACATTAACTAGATACTTGAAATTTTTACCAATTATGTATTACTATGACCACAATAACAACAAATACTAAAAATAAAATAAAGTTAAAAATTAAAGGGGGTCGTCATACAAGAAACGTGTTTCTTCAGCGTTTTAAAACATTGTACGGTGGTACGGAACCCTTCATGTACGAGTCCGACTCGCACTTGCCCGTTTATTAATAGTATCACACGAGTGTGATAGTACTGATAAAACAACAGATCATGGATCAAGATAGACACAGCCTCTGTATGAATTTGCGTGTCGATCTGACGTCAAATTGACCGTTCCGGCGTGTTCGGTCAAATTCGCAATCGGTCAAGTGATCGAAAAACCGTCAAAATCGCAAACGGTCAAAATAGCGAATAGTCCATATAGCAAATTGTCAAATTGTAATTTACTTCTAATCGCAAATGATCAAATTGTCAAAATCACGAATGGTCAAATTAGTAGATAGTCAAAATAGCAATCGGTCGAATGTTTATTATAGTATACGAGGGCTGTTTGATAAGTACCCGTTTATGGAAAAAAAAAACATTTTTTTTTTAATGCATTTATTTTTCTACGTAGTCACCTTTTAACTCTATACATTTGTTCCACCTATACTAAAGCTTCAATAAACCATCCAAAAAGTATGATTTTGGAAAGTCATTAAAATAGGCCTCTGTGGCGGCAATGACTTCGTCATTTGATCCAAATCGCTTGCCACTGAGCCATTTTTTTAGGTTGGGAAACAAAAAGAAATCGCATGGGGCCAAATCTGGAGAATACGGGGGGTGAGACAATAGTTCGTAGCGTAACTGTGCTAATTTAGCCGTCACAACTCTGGACGAATGAGCCGGGGCGTTGTCGTGATGACACAGTACGGTCGTTTGTCCTTCAACACGGCGTCAAATTCATCCAATAAATTTGCATAGTACTGCCCTGTTATTGTTTTTCCCTTTTCTAAATAGTCAATATGTATAATACCCTGCGAATCCCAAAAAACGGTTGCCATGACCTTTCCAGCCGATGGGACGGTTTTTGCTTTCTTTGGAGCAGGTTCACCCGGTAAAATCCACTGCTTCGACTGCTCTTTCATTTCCGGGGTGTAGTGGTGGACCCACGTTTCGTCCACGGTCACGAAACGACGCAGAAACTCCTTCGGGTTACGTTTGAACACGGCCAAACACTGCTCCGAAGTAGTCAGTCGGTTCCGTTTTTGCTCCTCCGTGAGTAAACGCGGCACCCACCTCGCCGATACTTTCTTCATACCCAATATTTCTTCTAATATGTGTTGTACCCTCTCGATTAAAACATTTACAGCATCAACGATTTCTCGAAGTTTAATTCGGCGGTCGGCTAAAACGATATTTTCAATTTTCTTAACCATATCGTCTGTAGTCACCTCAACTGGCCGGCCTGGGCGATCCTCATCAAAGACGGTTGTTCTCCCCCGCTTAAACTCGTTATACCAATATCTGACGGTTGTCATAGAAGGAGCACATTCATGGTAAACCGCTTGCATTCTTACTTTTATTTCATCACATGTTTTTCCTTCCAAAAATAAGAATCTTATTACAGACCGATACTGTTATTTCTCCATTTCAACAATTTTAAGTTCACGCCTTCACTGAATCGTTGTCAAATGAGAAAAAAAACAATAGAATGCCATTTTTTTTTCAATTTTCCCGCCTCTGAAAGATGGCTTAAAAAGGTGGTATACTTATTTGCGGCCAGTGATATTAATATATTTAGAAAACGGGTACTTATCAAACAGCCCTCGTATGTAGGCATAGCATAAAACAACAGTAATGCTTATAAGTACATATTCAACAACACGACCGATGAATAAACTATTATCGTTGTAGATACGATTTAGAATAAATATACCCGCGGTATATATTTCTCTAGATACCCTCAAAATGTTTAACAATTTTTCGGCGTTTTGTTTCTGCTAATGATTCTTTACGTTTTTAAACAAACAAACCTTTACACACTTCAACTATTAAACTGGTTTATATGAAATTTGGTATGGAAATATTTCGAGTATACCAATATATAGTATACAATACCTTTATTATCCCGAAAAAAGGTAGTGATACCTTTAAGTAACGATTTGACGTCAACATTTGTGCAAAACAAAACAAAGTGACTATTATTAAGAGATATTATAAATATCCTATGATAATAAAGATATTTTGAATTGAATTGAAATTGAATTGAATTGGATCTACATAGAAAAAGTCGCGGGAAATTATTAAAATAAGAAATCCGTTTTTATGCCAATAGCCTCGAAATATTTCCATACCTAATTTTATATAAACCATTTAATAGTTGAAGTGTGTAAAGGTAATGATTTACCTTGAAAAATGTTTTAAGTTTAAAAACGCTAAGAATCATTAGCAGAAACCAAACGCCGAAAAATTGATAAAAATTTTGAGGATAGGGTTATCCTCAAAATTTTTATCAATTTTTCGGCGATTAATCTAGAGAAATATATACCTACATATGCTATAACGAAGTAAACATTCGACCGATTGCTATTTTGATTATCTACTAATTTGACCATTCGCGATTTTGACTATTTACTAATTTGACCTTTTGCGATTAGAAAAAAATGTCCATTTGCGATATGGGCCATTCGCTATTTTGACCGTTTGCCATTTTGACGGTTTTTCGATCACTTGACCGATTGCAAATTTGACCGAACACGACGGAACGATTAGATCGGTCATTGAGCTTTCTACTGTTAAATATCTTATCTGCCGTTTTGAGCGGTATAACTCGTCGAAAAACTTTGGAGGAAGTAATAAAAATGATGCCTTCCTTTTGTAAGTGAATTTCTTATTAAATATTGTATTGAAAATTGGCACGCTAGGTTTTCATACAAATTGAAGGACTTTCTTTCTGTAGTAGTATATACAGATCTGTGGATAATACCGAGTTATGATGTGCAGTGTCATATCATACACTACTTTATCTAACCTTACTACTAGAATTCAAGCTATTATTAGATTTAGATTAAAAGATCGAAGTTGAAAGAAAAAGAAGTACCTAGGTAGTTTTTTGCTTAGGTATATGAATAATTGGCGACACATCCACTTCGTTATTTACACTCTTTAACCTTCATATTCACTATTATCAGACATTTTTACAAACAAAACAAGACGTAGGCAAGATTACAAAATATTTATAATTTGAAAACGTATAAATGAGGCACCAAAATAAATTATAAGGACACAGATGGATAATTATCTGTGTCCTTATAATTTATTTTTAATTATATTTAATTGTTTTTTTTTGTACGGTTTGGAAACGAATCCTTTTGAGCCATCATACAGGAATCAAAACTTGTTTGTAACGTTATAAAAATTGCGAGCTGCATAATAATAGCGTTCCATTAACAAAAACAAAATGATCCCCTAGAAGATCAACGTCAATTACTAGAGATTCGGAACGCATAAATGGTGTCACCATTTTTATGAGGCTCAAATTATATGTATCCAGGGCCGTAACAAAAATTGACCTGTATCGTAATAGTTAAAATAATATTTTATACGAGTAACATTATTTTGTTAGGAAAGAAGTGTTATAAAGTTATTCTATTTTTAAATTTTAGTATTGTGTTCATAAAGTACGTCAATATAAAATCGTTCTAAAATGCATAATTTGAATTTTACGACATGAGATTAGATAAAATAAAGTTACTTAATTATAATTTAATTAACTAACTAAACCTAAAAGTAAAACTTAGTCTTATCATTAATCGAATGCAAATATGTAATTACATTTTTATTATAATTATGTTAACTGGCGCCGAGCGTGGTGTAAGGGTGCCAAAAATATAGATAATTTATATGTATATAAAACATTGAAAAGGACCTTATTTTATATAGTATAACGGAAATGAGAGGCAGGACAGACGAGCACAATCCTTCTACTCTTGGATCTCTTTCTCCGTAATATAAAATTGTCATCAACATATAAACCTATAGTCTGGTAGTCTGATATTATACTCCTCATCTTAACATTTCCCGGCGTAATTTCTAATACATACTTATACAACATGAATCTCATAAGGTATGCATGCACGCACAAATGATAAATGTCCAAGAAAAACTGAAAAGCTGTAGTTTTTCTGGGACTTTTATTATAAGAGCGCGCGAAAAAAACCTTACTGAAAAAATAATAAAATCAGTATTGTTCCTTGATATGACGTGACCGCGTGACGTGACGTGACCATAACCAACCTAATAACAAGACAAAAGCAAAATGGTGCGCGTTCAGGCGCAAGTTTCGCGCCCTACGCTCGAGTTTGGACGCCAAACAACGCACTGCCCACCCGAGAAAGGAATGAACAAGGACAGAAAATGGCCTAAAGCTCGGGTAGAAGAGAGAAGAAAGAGCGGTCGCGGAATGCGGCGCACTTAATTTTTGTAACGGACTACGGGTCGAAAAGCGCGCGTCGCAGGCGAGAGAGCCATGTAGTACGGGCCAGAGGTTCGCGGGAGGGGGCTCGGCTGTAGTACGACGGCCCGCGCTTCTCGTAAAGGAAGCGACCCTGGCGCGGTCATTGCTCGCCGCGGCCGGCGGCCGCATTCCTCGCCCCCGCCCCCCGGCCCTCTAAGGCGCCTGCGCATCAATGAACGGCGCGCGCGCAACTGCCGTGGCCACTCTCCCTATCTCATTCGCCCGGCTGTTTGCTTTATTCCCTTTCTGCTCCTGCATCATCTTATCTAGCATGACTATTCTGTCTGATAGCTCTATTGTACGTCATCATGTCACGTATGATGAAGGCACATTCATCCATATTATATCATTGACAAATTACAGGGCTAAGTATTTCTGCGAACTGTAACGGACAAATTGCAATTGCTAGCCTTCAACAAATACATCTTATCGTAACTACTGGGTATGACAATATAACAAACTAATAATTCAAGGAGGTCACTCGTTTGGGACGTACCGATATGCTGACAATCGTGACGGAAGGAGGTTCTAATCGTTAGTGACAATACGTATTATTTCATTACATTCGTTGTATGTTTGATGTTTAAAGTAAATGCCTTGGAAAATGAAACGGTTACGTTTCGGTGTAAACTGGTAATTTTATAAGCAGGGTAGGGATGTTAAAGTAAAGAGGTATATAAAGACAGAAAGCTCATCTCACAACAATTAATCAACGATCATTGATGTTTTAGCCTTTTAAGACTGCCCCCATTAGAAATAAATTAATTGAAAGGAAACTGAAATATCATTTAAAGTTGATTAAAATTGTGTCATAAGAAGCCCTAGATAGCCCTTCAAACTATTCCGCAAAAATGCTAAGAAAATCTTAACGTTCTCACTTTAAACTGTAAACAGTAGTTCATAAAATAGTTTTAACTAGGGCTTTACTAAGACCAAATTTTAAATGATCTCCGTTTCCTCTCAAATAATTTATTTCAAATGGGGGCAGCACTGGACCCCGGAAAATTCATGTAGAATTAGTAAATTTACTCATGGCTATAGTTGTGATAAATAATGATGCCTTAAAAAAAGCCATTAAAACCTCGCACATCATGTAATAAAAGTCAAAGGACTATAGCTCAACCCATAGAAAGCGGTACTTAATTAAACTTTGCCTATCACCCAGCCTCTTGTTGTTTCAGGTCAATGAACTTTATAAATGTGTGTACTTGACTTTTATGAGCACCTATATTATAGTATAGCTCACCGACATCCACTTAAGCTACTTGTTCCACTGCCACTCCACTACATAAAACGACTTGATACAAAAGCTCGAAAGATTTAACAAAACCGAAAGTATTTGTGCATCGCAATTATAGAACACACAGCAAAGGACAAGATATTTATTTTCGTACCGACTGCACGTACTCAAATTGGAATACAGCAGACATAAATAACAAAAAAGCATAGTAAAAATATAATTTGAATACACGTTAAAAACAATAAGTTGTTAGGGTACAGGAACATGAGAGAAAGTGTTATGAAAGAGAACGGTACAAAGGAAACAGTAAGAGAAGACGCTAAAGAATAACGTTTAGAGGTTTACAGGACACGTTACAAACAAAAGTTGTTAGGGTACATACATGAACATGAAAGAAAGTGTTATGAAAGAGAACGGTACAAGGGAAACAGTAAGTGAAGACGCTAAAGAATAACGTTTAGAGGTTTACAGGAGCCATCGAAAGGTTAAGCCAACATTAGTTGTCCAACGGCTTTGCGCTTCGTGGCAAGGCGCGCGGTCAACGCACGGCAAACTGCCGGACTTACAGGTTGGACATGGGGCAATGGAATCCGCGGGGACAAAAAAGAAACGCTCCCGCGCCGCCTGCCGTGCGCTTCTCTACAACTAAAAGATGGCAGACCACGTCGCCACACATCATCCTACCATACAATTTAAACTTTAGTTGTTAACTAGATTTAACGAGTATTTAGGAAAAATATGACAATACAATATTTGCGCCTTTTTAAAAAAAAACGAAAAACTGAATCGATAAAAAAATACGAATCTATACCTACGAAAAACATCTTTCTAGATCCGTAATGGATCTGGTCAAGGAATCTACTGAGAATGATCGTAATTATCGAACCTGCTTACAAAGTTTAACGAGAATCTGTCGAGAAATGTGACCTGAAAGCGAGAAACAGCCGGAAATCTGGATATTAGGACACATAAAATAATTTTTGCCGAAACTGAAACGGGGTCGCTTTGCTAACTCGGTCAATTAGATATACGATCAAAACTTACTACTAAACTATTAAAATTCCAGTCAAAAATAACAATCACATACATAATAATCGAAGCAGCGTCAATTTTTTCAACGTCGAACGAAAATTTTTGTAAAGTCGAAGATAAAAATAAATTTTTAAAACATTTTTGCATACATTGCATAGTTTACGGATTTTGTTAAGTTGGTAATAATAATTGGTCCCAGCCACAGTAATATTTTTATTATTATTATATTCTCAGCTTCCGATCAAATACATATTCAAAAGAAGCCAATATATACATTGGAATGTCATTAAAACGATAAGAAAGAGTCGATAGGTGGCGATTGCCGATGGCGCCGACCGCCATTCTGGGAACTCCTTTCCTTACAGTGTTTTCTCGGAACACTGGCCAACTTTTTTACGCCCCTAACTTTTATTACAATGCGTTGCGGATGCTACTGCGCATTCCGAGAGAACAAGCCCTTCGAGTGCCTTCGACAGGCGCGGCTTGTGCAATCTCTTGCATTCCGTTTCCCTGCTGAACAAGTTTTCCGTAACTAAACTAAAATATATCATTGAATACTCTGAAACATCACGTCTATCACACAAACTCACAACGCAAACAGGCGGACGGTTACGAGATAAAATAAAATGCGCAAAAACGTTACGGCAAGCGGTGTTAATGGCTCTCCAATACCTACCTGCCTTGTTCAAATGTGGTGCCCAACGGCGGTGGGCCTCATGGAGGTACGTCACACCAGCCGCAAAAAAGTGACCTGCTTCCCAATACCGCACTCTTGGTCTGTTCTTTTGGTACAACTAGCGAACTTAAAATATTCTGATTTACATATATCATGAAGAGGTTTATTATGTACATTGTGTAAATAATTTGAAGATTGAGATTGACGCCACTTTTGACGAGATAAGATGAGATTGAAGCCACTTACAAGAAACAATTATCTACTGCGTGATTTTTAGCAATATGGAAATTTTCACCATATTTACGATCAAACTATTTATTTCGAACGAGGGCGCAACTTCTGCATGGTATTCACCTTAAGTCACTGCAAGCCAAATTTACACTTGTAATAGTAAGGGACAAATCATGTAAAATTTAAAATAATGCCCCTGATGAATTTTCGAAGTAAATAACACATTGACGAGAATACGCATATATTCTCGTCAATGTGTTAGTTAAAAATTTACAATAGGTGCTGTCAGATAAATTGCTGACAGAATTAACAAGAGACCCGTTTAGGAACTCGTTATTGATCTATTCTGAAGTCTGCAAACTGCAAAGAGAAATAACAAGGCGGAGGGCTTGCCGTGTACATGAAGAACTTGTGGAGTCTAGGAAGATAAGTGCTAATTGTAATAAGCTGCACCCTACCTAATCGCTCAACTATGGTTCCGGATCGGTGTCATTGACCGACTGACGTCGGAAATAGATACTCCCTCTTACAGTTCCGGCGGGGAGTCCTCTGTGCATAAATTTAACCAATATTTAATAGTTGTGCGGTACATGGATGGTCCAATAAAGTAAACAGTTGCAGTTGTTATCGGGAATCGAAATCCGTTTGCCTCCATCGCTAAGCCATGAGATTAAAACATTAACACGTATAAAAATCCTCTCTGTTTTAAACAAACGGCGAATAAACCGGAACTTTGTGGACCGATATTATTGATTCAGAATTAGTCTAGGATTTATTGTTACAACAAATAAGCTTTTCGTTTGTAAAAACACTGTTCAATTTTAAGGTATTGTTTTATCGTACAATATCTCAATTACTCCTGTATCTGCACGTTCGTTTAGCTTTGTTTCGCGCGAAAGCTTATTTCTAAAACTAGCTAAGTATGAGTTACTCTAGATATTTCTAAAACAAACATGTACATATACAACTTGACTTTTATACCGTTTAACGTTTTCGAATAACCCCGGCAGCCGAAGACTGGCTAAAAAACCTGCCATTAAGTATTTAGGATTCATGCAGAAACATGCCATACGACATGATGATGAGGACGTTTAATTTTATAATCAGCAAATATAAAATGGTCTAAGCTCAAATGTGATCGTTCGATTAAAGTGATGTGATGTTTCGCGAGAAGGTGGGTCGCCTGATCTCTCCGGCATTGCAATGCACATCCGGGGCGGTCGATACGGGCGGCGACTTGCGCGGTGCCGCGCTCCCCACGTCCCCCCGCACCAACATTGCGGCCCCCTCACGTCTTCAAATCCCCTCCTTCCCCGACGACTCACATCGATTCGCGCGCTTGATAATTATTAAGAGCTTGTTGGGAAATTTTATCTCAACTTACAAGAAAACTGATTATGATTGCCGCACTGTTGTGCCTTGAAGCTTAATTTTATTTGATGAAAAATTTATCATGGTACCAAAAGCAGCCACTGTAGTCTGACATGATTATTTTATTTATTATTAAAAATTAATAAAATAGAAACATCTTATATAGAGTATACTCGTATGTATAACATTTAATTAGTATGTTCCTCTACATTATGCTAAACACGAAACGAAGAAAATGAATTAGAAATTATGAATTAACACCGTACTTTAAGGTTTCATTGATTGTTACTTTAAAAAAATGTTTTGATGAATTTTATGTTAATCTCTTGCATCATAAATATCAGGGAGTAAAGAAATCGAATGTAAAGAGTATAAAGATGGCCAAAGTACTGCATTAGTAGTATTCCAGATGAGAATTCCAAGTACCTGTTTCGAATCTGACCTCCGGAAAAATTAAAACGGCATTGGCAAAAAATCTGGATCATAATTACAAATATGCATTAAAAAACGAACGACAAGACGAACCAAGAACTTGTTTATAATCTATCTCAATAAAGTGTACATTAATACCTAAAATTAGTGAGGAAACATGTAGTAGTAATCCATTGACGGAGCGTCAATGGATACGCTAATATACTACTGATAAAGTTTTAACGTGAAATATAAGTCTAGATATGAATGGAAGTGTAGCGTAGAGAACAAATACCTATATTATAGTTAATAGCTTAACGCATCGTCTGTTTCAGCTGAAGCATGTCTTTGGGCTATATGGACGATATGTTGACGAGTACCGTCACCGTGATCGACAATTAGGTAAGTAGTTAATTTTTATTGTACCATTGGAAAAAAGATTATGACATGGTTCTCAAGTGGTACATAAAAAATGTAAGTCGTCAGATTTTTAAGAGATATCTAATAAGCGAAGAAGAGCGAGAAGAACTAGATAAATAAAGGGGATGAAAGGAAATTACTCAGTCGACCTGAAAAAATGAAAAATGTGGAGAGGAAATTGTCGTATAACAGCTCGAAGTAAAAATTATTAAATTGTAATTTCACAAAGGAAACTAATTTTCCCGGACTTGAAAACTACTAGAATGATTTTTTACCTTTGAAAACGTCAATAATTTACAAAAATTTACAGGCCTAGGTATATACATATAACGATACGTTATATGTACGTATATACCTACTACTAGCAGCGTGAAATTTCATATAAAAAAAATAAAAGTTTTTATACTTACAGCCTTTGAAACTTTATATTATGAGTGAAAAAATCTACGTCTATGTAAATAACATACATAACGTTTGGCACTCACACTGCGCCATTTTTTTTTTACTTTATAGCATTTTTATACCCAAACTCCTAAACCAAAAGTTTGATTGGAATAATTTAAACTGGAATCAACATGTAATATAACCTTTTTTGAATTAAAATTAAATTAAAATTAATAAAACAATATTTTTAGTCCATTCATATAAGGGTTTAGCCTCGAAAGGTAACGGAATAAGTTGAATTTTTGTATACATATTTATTTTGGTATTCTAAATGTTGTCTCAAAAGTCATATTAAGGTCACGTGATAGCGTCCGTAGAAATTCAATGTTAAAGGTGTCAAAAATTAGTTTTATTGGGCAATATCTTTCTTCCTTTACTTTACTCAAAACGTATTTGCATGTGTGTGTATGTTTTAGAATATACCTAACAAAATTATGTTTTTTACATATTATGACAAATTATGTATAAAATATTTTTTTATTTAACCGTTTTCAAGATAGAGCGGAATGTTCAGCAATGAAAATTTCACTTTAAACTTTAATAATTCGCAAACAGCTCACATAACCGAAAAATATTTTTAATACACATATAACCGTTTTTGTGATAGACCTTTAGAATTTTAGATAGAACTTTCTAATACATGCAAAAAGAGTCGAGGTAATATAAGAGATATTTTCAAAAAACCCGATTTTTGCCATGACCCTATGTGACTTTTGAGACAACATTTAGAATATTACCAAAATAAAGATGTACACAAAACCGATGAGTTCAGTTTAGCGGTAGCTTGCACCAGGGATCGGCATTAAGCCCTTATCTGTTCCTCCTTGTAATGGACGCCTTGACGTAAGACATTCAGGAGGAAGCAATCTGGTGCATGTTATTCGCGGACGACATAGTTCTTGTCGGTGAAGATGGACCTGAGGTTCAGAGCAGGCTGGTAAAGTGGCAACAGAAGCTGAAGAACTTTGGATTTAAAATAAGTAGGTCAAAAACTGAACAGCTCTTTTTTGATTTTGGTGGTGCCTCCAGCTTTACTTCCGTTGCGTTAAATGGTGAATCCATGCCAGTCTGCTCTGATTTTCGATACCTCGGTTCTCTTTTGCAAAACGACGGCAATATAGACCGAGACGTAAAAAATCGCATTAACGTAGGTTGGGCAAAGTGGAGGCAAGTGACAGGGGTTATTTGTGACGCGCGAATGCCCCTTAAACTAAAAGGAAAAATTTATAAAAGCGTAGTAAGACCAGTTGTTTTATAAGGTTCAGAATGTTGGGTTACCAAGGTGACGGATGAAAGACGACTTCATGCAGCGGAGATGAGAATGTTAAGATGGATGAGTGGAGTGACAAGAAAGGATAGAATTAAAAACGAGTATGTAAGAGGAAGTACAAAGGTAGCCCCAATAACGGAAAAGTTGAGAAGCAATAGACTAAGATGGTATGGACATGTAATGAGGAGGGAGGAGAGCCACGTTACCAGAAAGGTGCTGAATGTGAAGGTTACAGGAAATAGGCACAGAGGAAGGCCTAAGAAAAGGTGGATGGAGTGCGTAAAGGACGATATGGATAAAAAGAATGTAACAAGTGCCTTGACAAAAGTTAGAGGAAAATGGAAAAGGCTCACATGCTGTCCCGACCCCACGTAAAGTGGGATAAGGTGAGGAAGAAGAAGAAAGATGTACACTAAAATCCAGCTTATTCCGTTTTATTCCGAGGTTGCCCCATATATTTTGCTTTTAAATTATTTTAAAATTTTCTGATTTTTAGGGAAGTGTTCATGACCTCGCTTATTGTGCAACATAGTGATGAGACTATATTATCAAAACATAGGCAAAACAAAACACAGCCATAGCTTTTCTTAAATTTCAAAGGAAAAAAGAAACTAAATCGGTTAAATTTTGGACGAGAAATCAGGGAACTACAAAACGTTAATTTTGTGTACTTATAATAGGTATTTTCTGTCCAAGCTGCAGTTGTCTCTATCGCACTCGCTCGGTTGTTGTTCGGGCACAGCGCGACAGCAAAAGATTTTACAAATAACTATTTTTCAATTCTCTCAACTTTAGTGTTTCCTCTTAAGAGCCCGTATGACCGCGATAGAACTTAGAGCGATCCTAAATATTATCAATATTTACGAAATACTTTAAAATAAAAACACAGCAAACTTTAGGACTAACTCCAGTCATCCGTCTTATTATAAAAACAGGACTAACTTTGTGACTAGATTTAAGCCATTACCCGCCCTAATCAAGTTGACATTGACAGTGAGATAGTGTGATATTACTAGATGTCAACTTGATTGGGGCGGATATTGGTTTAAACCTACTAACAAAGTTAGTCCTGTTTTTATAATAAGACGGTATATTAGAAAACACGATTGCTTAAAATTTTCTCGATAAAAACAATTGCGAAATTGCCTCCAAATCACCTCAGAATTATATTAAAACAGAAATTGAATAAATACAAAAAATTTGCCTTGTCTTACTTTTTAAATAACTCTTAAATATTTTGACGACCTCCGTGGCGTAACGTGTAAAGGTTAACACGCTAGACCGCTGATCTGGAGGTTCTGGGTTCGATCCCCAGCCAGGGCAAGTTGGAAAATAGCCATTTTCAAATTGTCCTGGGTCTTGGGTGTTTATCAATATATGTATTTATCATAAAATATAGTATCGTCGAGTTAGTATCCCATAACACAAGTTTAAAACTTACTTTGGGGCTAGCTTAATCAGTGTGATTTGTCCTTATACATTTATTATTTATATTCTTTGTAAATCAAAAAAAACCTCAAAAACCAGAAACGCGTAAACCAGCCTCATTGACCCGCCGCGATTCCCTACGCCCCGCATGGCTCGCTGTCTCGCTTCGGCTAGAGTAAATTTGTGTGCAAAAGCGGGAGCAAAATTTAGATTATCAACCTCATTATACGTAATAAAAACCTACAACAAAATAATAGTAAAGATATGCGGAAAATATTTCAGAATTTTTGGAATCGTATCAGGCCACGACTTACGTGGCTATGGTGAGGAAGCCTTGTAAAGTCAGCGTAGGAAAAAGCTCAACTCGTGTTATTGTTCGTTTGTTCTTCTATGGCCTGACGAATTTAGAATCAACAAGTGTCACAACACAACAGTCTTACTTTATTGGAGTAATGTCATAATTAAGTTCATGGTTGACTAAGTCTCCATCACTATCTCCAATATTACAAATATTTTCACATTTAGTCGTTTTAAAATAAAATATTAAGTCGATGTTAATATTTACAACATTTTGTCATATAATGAGCACGACACTTAACCACTTTAGATGCAAAGCAAACAACTCGTAATTTGTCTAATCATGACTCTATAGTCCAGTCAATAGGGAAATAAAAGGTGGTGGAAAAGCGATTTTGACGTAATGTTGTCAAGGTATTTGGTGAAGTATTATTTTTGGCCTCCCATACAAATTGAATTCGACTTTCTAAGGAATACTATTTTTTTTTTTCATTTTTCGCTGTGTGTTCCTTGGGGAAAGTTGTTCAGTATCATAGACTGAATCTACCCTTTAAATATTTCAGTAAATTTTGTTAGACCCTGTATATTGAGTTCCTAGATAAACTAGTAATACCCCATTTTAAATTTATAATTTCATAAACACAGTTCAGATGGTTATATAAATAATAACGTCCAAAACTTGTCATTTATATGACTGACTGACTGAAGCATGTGAATAAAGTTTAAATTTACTCAGAGCCTTTCAAAATTATAAAAGCAAAAATTTTCTGTCTATTACTTTAAGAAATAATCATATAAGTTTTAGATACGAACAATAACTCTCTAGAATCGTAAGTAGTCCCGAAAAATCATTCCACGCATACGTACCGCGACGGGCGGGGCTTAAAATATGAACAGCGCGGCGCGACAGTTCAACGAGACACTCGAGTCGTGCGGTTGCGTCGCAAGAAGTTTCCTTTGGGAAAATTGATAAAAACATTCTAGCTAAATGCATGTTTTATTTTTATGTGGTTTAAAGTCACTCACGTACCTAGCTGATACTCATGTATATGTACATGAACATAGTATAAAACAAAGTCGCTTCCCGCTGTCTGTCCCTATGTAGGTATGCTTAGATCTTTAAAACTACGCAACGGATTTTGATGCGGTTTTTTTTAATAGATAAAGTGATTCATGAGAAAGGTATATATGTATAATACATACCCGTGCGAAGCCGGGGCGGGCCGCTAGTAAAGTATACAACGTGAATATTTTGATTAATTTTATCGTTAACCGTTGTGTTCAAAAATGATGAGTCATGAGTGTCGTTTAGTTACGTGAATGACATTTTCCCTTTTGTGTTATTTAATTATTTTCTTTTCGATATTAATTTAGCTTTGTGATTATAAATTTAAATATTTGAGTTTTACTAGTACAGATATTGATTTAAATGAAGAGGGCGAATTGTTAACTTTATTTTGTTTTTAGTAACTTGTTTTTTTTTATTTAATATTAAATTCGCCCATATTTTTTTTAGTGTCTCCTAACAATTTTGATTTTAAAACTGAATTTTTAGTTCCGTTTGTGAAAGGCCACCGACCAGTAGGGACCTTTTATTAAATTTGTCAGTCGATGGTCTGCCGGGACAAAGGATACGAAATACAATCTACAGCGGAAACATATGGCTTTTCCAGGAACACCTTTACCCTTGAAATCTTCGTGATTGTGCTATCGTCGGCAAATCGGGGCGTGTCGCTGATCTCGCCTGGAAGCGGCCGCCATTTTGTGATCGTGCTGCCTGAAGCTCGTCGAATTTTTTCGTCCATTGAAACATTCTACAGATCCTCATTCGTACGTATTTCCGAAAGATAAGTCCCCCAACAAGAACACCACGTCACCTGATTTTCGCCGGACCCGCGACTGTCCCTAGAGTTGTTTTTTCGGTGTGCATTTTATTTATTTATTGTGGAACGGAAAATATAGTTATTTTGTAATTCTATTTTTATTTTATTGACCTTCCCTTAGTCTGTAATTTATTTATTTTTCTTTTATTTTTGTTCGGGCTTATCCCGTAGCACGGTTTAATACATTTTCAAAATGTCAAAGTAACTAATGCGCGAAAATCGACAACTGAGAAAAGTCCGAATATTTTGGGGTTTTTCAGGTATTAGTATACGCAAGTAGTACAACTATTTTTAATTTGCAAAATGTAGATGTCGGATGCTTCCCTTCCTTGCGATTTCAGTCACCTGCGACCTAGCCGAATTTCCGTTTAAACAGTCGATTTTCGCCGCGCGGCAAAAATCGTGCGGTTTTAGTCACCCGTAAACCCCACAACCATCTAGCATCAATATCTAACAGCGGGGCCCACGGCTTGACGTGCCTTTGAAATCACATTGTGGCTCTAGCTCGACATATTTTCTGCCACTTATGCTTACTAATCATTTTGATGACTACGCCGAGGGCTGAACTTAACATTGAAATATGAAAGAAAGGGGCACCGAGATCCTCAGTAAATTGAACGCCTAGTAAAATTTAATGTATTCCTTACAAACAAAACTAGCATGAACCAATCAGCATACGCATTTGTCATAGTGATTACACCTTTAAATTGTTCGTTACGGGTACGTAGATTCCAATTTCTTCCGCAAAACCCACTCGTTTGAACTCTATTGGATTTAGTTGTCATATGAACGACATGTAGGTTCCGCACACTGATTCGATTGAACTGCGCTACCAATTGTGTACACTCCCGTGGCTATAGTTTCATGCACATCTGTCTTAAGCTACCTAATAACAACAATTGAATCACTATTGTATCTAACATATTTTTCTCCTATCATCTGATCATGTACATGATGAGTATAAAAATTTGACTCGTACGTATACGTATTCACTAGAATGACCAATCAACCTCATTAAAACTTTAAAAGTCTCAGTAATCTTAACTCAAAACTAAAATAGGAAGTGTGGCTTTTTAGCCAATACTAACTAATTTTTGGAAATTGAATGGTAAGGATATGTTCGCTGTCGGACCGTTTCGATCTTGACACATATTGTTCTCGTTCTGGGATTTATACACTAGGCAGGCGTCTGTTTGACGACGAGCACGACCCCCTCTAGTAGTACAGAGCGGGTCGTACTCCTGCAGTGGAGACTAATAAACGGGCAAGTGCGAGTCGGACTCGTACATGAAGGGTTCGGTACCTCCGTACAATGTTTTAAAACGTTAAACTTACACGTTTTTTGTATGACGACCCCTTTAATTATTAACTTTTTTTTCTTTTTAGTATTTGTTTTTATAGCGGCCATAATACATTATCTGTGAAAATTTCAAGTATCTAGTCAAAAAAAAATTAAGACGTCTAAGTTTTAAAATATCTCATGTCAACAATTTTCGTAAATTTTGCTAATTTAAAAATTTTACTATAAATTCGATTACTTTTTTTGGAACTTTTTAATTCAAGTTTATTATAGCGCAAGCCTTCCATTTTACAATTCATTTAGATCACAGCTCAATTCTTTTACGAATTTGAGTTATTCGCGTTTTTGTATAGGCCGGTATATTGCCATACAATGCGCACGGTGCTCAAAGTATGAGAAATGTTATGGCAACTTCAATTTCATATATCTGTGTACATAAGAATGACAGAAGGATAAATCAAATTTTATTTTGATGAAGAAGAGTGATCTTTTATTTTACAATATAAAAGTAAATTATGTATATGCAGTAGTTTATGTTCTAAAAAAAAAAAAAAATGGTGAAATTGGTCAAATTTGGAAATTTGTTATAACAATACATCCAATTCTGACGTCCTAGAAAAAAATCATAATCAGATCCGTATTTAGCATACAAAAATCTAAAAGAAACATCAAGTTTCATATAATGAGCACAAAAAATTAAAAATGTTGTAAACTAGTGTAATCGGTGAAAATTTCAGGTGTCTAGCTATTACGGTTCAAGAGATAGAGCCCTGTAACAGACGGACAGACAGCGGAGTCTCAGTAATAGGGTCCCGTTTGCACCCTTCGGGTGTGGAACCCTAAAAAAGACCTGATGATTATTAAAAAAAAGCCAAACGTACCACAGATACCTTGAAAACAATTGTTCTTTGGTCTTTAATCCAGGGAGAAAACAACGAACGTTTGTATGAAAAAATGGCCGCTCATCTAACTTCTGAAAAAAACGTATAATGTATCAGTTCTGTGCTTCTCCTGCGTCGTAGAAGTCGACCGAGGAAATAATAGACCATAGTCCATAGACAGGTCCCTAACCTTTTCCGATTCCCGTTTTAAATATTTAACTCCACAAACTTGCTAAGAACTGCTGCAAGGTCTTGTGACCCTTAACATATCCCTTTTAAACAATCGTGCCTCATTGCTAGAAAAGGCCACTTCATTTGTTCACTGACCACAAAGTTTTGTTTGTTGCACAATTGGAAATTTCATATGTTGTAAGTACTGGGTGGCGCAAAAGTACTGGCACTAAAGAAAATACTTTTATTTTTTTTATATGACATTTTCTGTCATTCTGTTGTTGAAAATTGTGTAGTGAACAAATGTAAAATACACTGAAAATAAACATGGACCGTTTTACTCCCCAAGAACGTGGAATAATTGTGTCAATGTTCTTACGGAATAATTCATCAGTGATAAGAACACAACGTGAATTTCGTCGACGATTTCACCACCGTCCGGCACCGATTGGTCGCACAATTCGACGCTTTGCCACACGCCTTGAAGCAACTGGCTCAACATTGGATAGACCTAAGTCTGGGAGACCAAGAACAGGCCGTTCAGCTGAAAATATCGATGCTGTGCGCGAAGATGTGGAAGAGTGTCCAGAAACATCAACGAGGCGACGTGCCAGAATACTCGGTTCTGGGGCACTGATAATCCGCGTATTATTCAAGAAACACCTCTACACCCACTAAAAGTTACTGTATGGTGTGGCATCTGTGTTGACAGAGTGATCGGACCCTATTTTTTCGAAGACGCTGGAGGCAATGCGATAACTGTCACTGGAGAACGCTACAGAACCATGTTACGAGAGTTTTTGATACCCAGTTTGGACGAATTGGGGCTGGAGCACATCTGGTTTCAACAAGACGGCGCTACGGCACACACAGCGCGCGACACTATGGACTTAGTGAGGGACGCTTTTCCAGGCCGAGTTATCTCTCGTTTTGGCGATTTGCCTTGGCCTGCAAGATCACCCGATCTGACCAGTCCAGACTTCTTTCTTTGGGGTTTTTTGAAATCTCGGGTGTATGTGAACAAGCCACAGACTCTCGCAGCTCTAAAAGAAAACATTCGTCAAGAAATAACGAACATATCGCAGGAAGTGTTACGGCAAGTTATGCAAAATGTCATAAATAGGGCTCAAATGTGTATCAACTCTGGAGGTCACCATTTAAAAGACATCATCTTTAAATCCTAATGGTACGAAATTTAATGGCACAAATATACATTTAAAAAAACCTAAATCTAGTTTTCTAATTTAGAAAAAATGTTATAGCTGAACCAAATAGGGTCTTTACTTTTGCGCCACCCAGTACATATAATTCATTAGAAGTACCTACATATTACAATTATTCTTAAAATAATTCCTTGATCGCAATACAGAATGTAATATGGGCTCCATGTAGCAAAAAAAAATAACGCTACTTTAAGAAAAATAAATAACTAAGAGAGATTTCCAGTGGGATAAATTTTGCCTTCAGAACATACAACTTGCTCTTTTTAAATTTTGCAACTTATATTTAATACCTTGAAAAGTTATTTGAGATCGCTCTAAGTACTATTAGGGTCATACTGGTCTTAATATGATCTCATTTCGAGAGCATGCAAGTGCGTCAAAAGCTCACTTTTGACGCACTTGCTCTCAAAATGACGCGCGGAGACCTACTTTCATCGTAAATAAAAGTTAGCGTAACTTATTTGTTGGCGTACGAGTAAATAACAGAAATAGAATTACGAGAGTACGATTTTTTAATTGGAATTTCCTCTTCTCTATAAAAATTGTTTGTAAATTTCTTAAATGTTAATAATTTAAGAGATATTGGTGAAAAACTAAATATACATTTTTTTGTCACCTTTATTTTACTTATAAATTTCTCTTTTTTATGTTAATAAACGCTCCCGATAGATTTTTGTACACATCATTCCGATTACAATGACTTATGTACTAAAATAATTAATTAGTAGATTTATTTTTTTGAAAGCCATATTGATTTTGGTTTATTAAGAGTACTTATCATTATAAAAGAAACACAGACAATCTATTCTATTACTTTTTTTTATTAAGTTTTGACAAAATAGAAGAAAGTGCCAGTGGTCTAAAATTTTACAGGTTTATTCTGTCTTCTTTCTTATGAATTGGTTTTATCAAGGAAACTTTTACTTTATCTGGATACACACCTGTCTGACATGTTAAATTTATTAGAAATTAGACATAATTCTTTTTTACAGTATTAAATATAACCTTTGTAAATATTGAATCGTAGAATATCAGTTTATAATTAAATATGTTTACATTTCCTTCTGCTCCAAATGGTATAAAAGAGTATGTGAAGCACAATATGTCAGGATTTGTGACTCTTGTGTTTGTGACATATAATTATTTTACTACCTATTTTAAATGTCATTGGCTTTGCTACTACCCTGAGAAAGAAGCATTGCTCTGTGGACGGAAAAAAATAATTCTAGAACATCTGTTTTCTTTTGCTAACAGTGTTATTGTGGTATATATTACAGAAATCAAACAAAAAAAAAAACTTACCCCTTCCCGAGTTCCGGACTGAAAAAAGAAAAGTCTTGTATTATAAGTCACATATTTACATACAGTTGCATGTTAGTACTAAGTTTTACAAATATGATAAGTCTTAAAAAAAGATGATAAAGGTAAGACTGGAAAAGAGACAATATTTAGCACGAAACCCATCTAAATAAACATGAAATATTAGTGCAGAAGTTCAAGTTCACTTGCAAGATACAACTTTGTTCCTCCCTTTGTTTTCGTAGGGACTACTTACTCCCTTCTATCATTACAAAATCATTACGAACCCATGAATAAAAATAATAGCTTATGTCTCTATTGCAATAGCCCAGCATCATTCCATAACCCATAAACCTTTTCTTTTTCTTGCAATAGATTATCTCCTGCCGAAATATATTTAAAGGTACACCTTTCGTTGGTATATCCGACATTGGGTTCTGGCTCCCGTACCACATAAGATCAACCAAAGGGCCCCTGCATGTTGAGTCTGTATCCCCACGCAAGCCTCTCAAAGGTCCAGGGTGAAAAGACCAGTGATTCAAAGTTTTGTATTTTCTATCATGCTTACAAAATTATGAACTCATGCTCTATAAAAATTACTTGATAACATAGAGTTTTTATACAAATAAATGTTTTTTTTACAAGGAAAAGGATTTCCAATAGGGCAATGAGCACTAGCTCTATAATAAGATCAGCACAGCTAGGCGTTGGCGAAGTGAGCTCCCGCCCACGGCCTCAAGATAGGGCCTCGCCATAAACGTGGATGAACTGAAAGCGCCTTTTCTACTACCCATACGGCCTCGCCAGTACTAACAACTCCTATTTGTAAATAACTGGGGAAAATCTTGGCAACGAAAGCAAAGGGGCCTCACTGATGCGACTTCGTTCACGTCTATATTATTCAACGCTACGCCTCTGAAGATTAGCTTTAGACACTGCTAAGAGTTGAGATAAATAACCAACCATCAAGAGCAGGTTTAATTTGGAGATGATTCTGTAAGCCGTATAAGCTAATTAAGCAAGTAGATCATGAATTATCTTAGTTCCTACTAGGTAAGATTGGCATTTATTTAAAAGAAACAGAAATCACACACTTTCCACAATTACGAAATGTTAAATTACAGAAATGTAAACCAACGCAAGAAGTCAGATGACAATTTTTAAAAGAAAATAAATTCTTTAACTTTCCTTTAAAAGAAAAGAAATTCTTTAAAAATTTATGGTTTTATCAGGATTATCCAGTAAATTCAGGATTTACAAGTAGCAGAACCCACCTAAGTTATTTCTATAAAGAACTGTAAACAACAAGTTGCAAAACAGGGAATTATAAATAAACATACCTCAAGTGGTGTATTTCAGGAAACGTGAGAATGCTATCATTTTATTTGAAATAAATAATATATTATTAATGATAACCTGTGTGTACATACTGTAAGTATTCTCAGATCGATTTCAAAATTTTTACGTTGGACTTGGACGGTGGTTGACATTTATGACAGCTTGTAAAATAATTTGACAAATTGATGATGATTAGGTACAAAAGAAATTGTATACAAATCTAGAATGTTTACGAAGTGTCAAAACCGTTTCCAAAAATTATACCTAAAGTTATAGCTTTCCCCTTCTTCTTTATTGCACTGACAGTTTGCGGGAAAGGGACGCGAACTTTAGGTACATTTTTTGGGAACGTTAGGTATTTAAACATAAGCATTATAAAAATATGAGCTTTATTTGCGTGGCATTAAGTTTAGTTATCAATGTTGTTTTGACGTGACAACGTCTTAAATTAGGTTGCGGCTGGGAGTCACTTATGAAAAAGTGTAACGCTCGGTAACGTTACGATGAGTCACCGAACGAGAGAGAGGCCCGCCGAATGCCTTGCGTCTCTCTCCCACTCAACTATGATCGGTCAAAGACGTTGTCACGTAAAATCTTCGCCCGTAAAACCGACTTTACAGGCAACCATTTTTTTTGAGATTAATACTCGTAGTTAATCTAGATTGTATTATAAATTCTTTGATAGGAATAGACCAATGTTGCCAGCACCTGTTGTCAGTCCTTAAAACTGAAAATGATAATTCATCAATATCACAGACCTAGAATTTTTTTTACTGTCATCAGATCATATTATAAATAACAAATAAAACCGAAATCCGAATTATACAGATAGTTTCATAGGGGAAGCGGCGTCAGCGCACACCAAGAGAGGCTTGGGAACGGTTCGAAAAATATCAGCTCATTAACATTCCTAACCAGGTTTTTCGCGAACACTCGCTAGGAGCGGAATCGATACGTGAGTGTTATATTCGCCGGGATTAACCGGTTAATTTCAAATGATTTGGGGGCGGGGCTCCCGTCACCTTTCAAGACAAGTTGAACTGAACTTATTTTATAAAACAAGAAAAATACAGGCGGGCGCGCGGGTAAAAGGTGTCGGTAGGTGGAGCCAAAATGATCCGAATTAAATTAACCTGGTTTCGCAAACTAAAACACTTATTATTGGTTTTTTGATCAGAACCCAAATAATATCGATTCCGCTCGAGCGAAAAATGTATGGTGTTTCTAATGAGCTGGTTAAATATTTAACCTGGTATTCGAGCCTTGAAGAGAAGAGCAGAACAGAGCATTTTCTGAGACTACTAAAAAATTAATCTTATGATGACTATTTACCATACTTTGCAAAATTGAGTACACGTCCAAATTTGATGCTTGCTTGACCATGCTCGAGCATGCCTACTGCATATCATATTCGAGTATGCGTTCTAAATGCGCGCTCGCAAAACGTCAGTGTTGCAGCAGTGAGAAAACTGTCTGTCTGGACGTGTTTTACTAACAACTTATGGCGGCGCAGCGGCGTCAGTTGGAAAACATGCACGAAGAAAAGTTGATCGGTTTGGTGCAGCATTTTGAATGTTGTACAAACAATATATCGAGTTCAATATACAGCAATCGGATGTTAAAAGCCAATGCTCGCGCATGGTCGAGCTTGCCGTCTGCATGCTCGAGCAGATAAAAATTAGGTCGACCATGCGCGAGCATTTTGCATTTCGGTCTACGCTGGCTGACCCATAGAAGGAGATTAGGGGTGGGCGTTATATAGCATAGATCGTTTTCACAACGTTGTGGCCGAACGACAGCTAAGTATTTAACGTAACCCTTCTTAACGCATAGGGTTACTTACGAATCTGTACAAGATTCATCTACTTAGGAGAATCTTGTACAGATTTCCGGAAAAAGAATCATTATTTTTGTAAATGTTAAACCCTTGCAATATAAAAAGACCATTCATAGGGGCAACATGCGCTTTGTATAAAAAAAAGAAAAGACACATGACAATAATGAAATTACTAACACTACAAAATTCTATCAAAATGGTCTTCGCACTCTCCGCTCAGCATATGTCGCGGTATTCGCGGTACCGTAAAAAAGCGTTAAAAATTTAAGCGCTACTATCTCAGCTGTTTTTGACCTAAAAAATATTTAAACATACTGTATTGTCATGTATATATATATAAATGTATATATATTTTATATGTATGCGTATATATGTCTTTATTATGAGTATATATGCATGAATGTGTATTATTAGGTATAAGTATGTAATTATTTAATTATTTTGCGCCGCAACGAATTATCTGTTTATCCCTATGGTTGACTGGGGAGAACGCTTTTAGCGTTAAGTCCGCCAATTGTAAGACAATTTTTTTGTTAATCAATAAAGTTATAAAATAAATAAAAATAAATATTGGCGACTTGGTATGTAGAATAGAAAAAAGATTTTATAAAAAAACCAACCAAAAAAAGCTAAGTATCATCAGTTACCTCCTGTTTTGAAAGTCACTCCATTTTACGGTATGAGCCGCGACACTGGTATTCCAGGACGTCATTAACCGCCAGACACCCTTCTTATAATTCTTTGTTTAATTATGTTCGGGTCCGCCTTCGGGATTAGCATACATCGTAGTACCGTGTACGACTTGCCATTTCTTGAAAGCACGCTATAAAATTTTATTTTTAACAATTTATGAAAAGGATAGGGTGGGGGTAGTTTGTCAACTACTACTCGGTTCAAAGCAACGACCGTCATTAGTGTTTTAGTGCTACGCCACTTCGTACGCTTAACGTCAATACCTTGTCATTAGTCTTTTATTTTCCTGTGTAGTTATAAAATTAAGTGACTCGAAAGTTTTTCGATGTTCTTGCGCAGAAGTTAAGAAAAATCGAGTGAAAGTTAAAGCGTACGGGACGTAAACATCGCACGCCTAGTTTTTCTGATTCTCCACGAAGTTTATTATTATTATTATTTATTATTAGAAATTTAGTTGTGTTATAAAGTTATGTGGATTGTGGACAGGACATGAAGGTTAGTGTTGTAATTTATGATTATATCCTTCTATTTTACAATTTAATGCAGTGTGGTTTATATATCTACAAATAAATTAACTAACTTTTACTAAAGTTACTTGCGACAGACATAAGTGTTGTTGCTGCAATTACAAATTGATTATTAACCTTCTTTGAAAAAAAGCAGCGTACAACAGATGTAGGGGCTGTTGTTTTACATGCAGATTATCATCGTACTTTGCTTAAAGTTACATATATATAACAGATGCTATTCATGAAATTATCCTACTTTGAAAAAGTAAAGTGCGACAGACGTACGGGCTGTTGCATTAGGTCAAAATTATTATCCTACTTTAAATAAAGTAGCGAACAACAGACGCAGGGGCTGTTGCTATTAGGTACGAATTATTATCCTACTTTAAATAAAGTAGCAAACAACACACGCAGGGCCTGTTGCTATTAGGTATAAATAATTATCCTATTTTAAATAAAGTAGCGAACAACAGGCGCAGGGGCTGTTGCTATAATAAGCATTTTAACCCACCTTACAAAAAGTAACAAACGTCGGACAACATAGTCATCACATATATTATTTTTTTTATTTCATATCCATAAGCGTTAGTATTTTATATTACTAATTGGTGCACCTGTACTTACCTGAAAGTTAAAGCGTCCTTTTCCGAAATAGTGCTCAAACGTAACCAAGGCATGGAAGGTAAACAGAAGCAATTAGGTATTGCAATATTCTGCCTCACTGAAGCTTTAGCGTCTTTGTTATTAAGTGGGAAGGATCCCAACCAGCTTCAACTACAACATAATGGACTCCGTTCGTATGTTATGTGATATTCAATTTACCGCTACATAGATCTTACCCATCGTCATCCCAGCATTTAAACTGGAAGGCTCCTCCCTGGGTCGCAGGCAAATGAGAACTCAGAGGAGGAAGGAGTCTGCTGCTCACCGGAGTACTCGCACGAGATCGCATGAGAGGTCGTCGAAGAAACCACAGCTAGATCGAGGACGGAGTCATCGTTGAGCGGGGCACACAAATATGGAGGCAGATTGGTACTATTTTATTCATATTGGGCTAAAATTACTAATGATCCTATCCTTTTATCATGCATCAAAGGTTATAAACTGACTTTTGTACAGCCGGTAGTATAAGAATACCCTGCAAAGCCTTGCTGGTACCAGAAAAGGTAAAAATGATGCATACCATACATGACTTGGTCAACATTGGAGCAGTATCACAGTGCAAACCCTGCAATGGACAGATTTCTTCTTTTTGATCATTTACCGTGGAAAGGTTCAATAGATAGTTAGTTTCAATATAAAGTGATAAGACACTGCGAGTCGAGTACCTACTACTACTATACCTAGTTAGTATCTATTTCACATGGCAAGGTTATAGTATTTGAATACTTAAATCGAAATGATCCTCACAACAATATGCTGTTGTTTTTGGTCCTAATGGATGTGCTTTTCACATCGCATTTTTAATTTTTTTCCTGGTTTTCGGATCCTTAGGAACGTGAAAATATAACTTTTCGGGTGTTTTTGTGGCCGTATTTTTACACTGAGGCACAATACAATATTTAATAGATGGATTCATGTTGTGTTTGTTGATTCCTATTTAAAATAAACAAAGTAGTTCCGCGCGCGACGGGCACATTCGGGAAAATGCATCGAATCCCCAAGTCGCTCGCGCGGAGTTATGAACCGTGACGTCATTAACGATATCGCGCTCGGTCCGCGGCTTAGACCGAAAATGTTAACATTGCACTTTTATATCTCGGTCAGTTTTGAAGATAGAAAAATAATAAAAAGTTATTTGTACTAAAAAAATGTAAAATGTACTAATACTTTCAAAATGCACTTAATCAGAAGTAAAAAAAATCAGCATGAATTGGCATGACTTGATATTAATTGTACACTACAAATGTCTACAAATGTTTGAATTTCCAAGCATTGGAGTAATCAAAATACAAGTATCAACATCTAGCTTTATCTAGCATTAACATGATTCGAGTTATCACCCATTCCCTCGAGAAGCAGCTGGTACGTTCACCACAGAGTAGCATGGAAAAATCCAAAAATTTGCTGCTGGTGGTTAAAAACCATCATGTTTAAAGCGCAGCGCTTGTCGTGCCACTGCCTGGTACTCCTTGAAAACAAAAAGACGTTCGATGGAGTGTGGCATAAGGGGCTGCAATTTAAAAATATTTGGAAGACCTACCAGTCGCTGTACATGTTCGCTATAACATACGGCGATTGGTGATCGAGAGATTTTCTTTGGCTAAGTTGATCCTTACGACTCAAATATGGATGTAGCCATCTCAATTTTTGGTTAAGGGGGGACCGGGGGAGGGGGTGTTGACATAATATTAATAATAAACCCGCAGAGCAGCTTGTGGCGAGCTGTTAGTAAGTAACGACAACACGGACCCGAGAGTGAATGTGCTCCAAAGAGACGATTAGAGGTCAGAGCCCAAGTCCCCGACGTGCCTTCATCGGTTGGGGTGGAGACCTAAGACTCCAAGAGGGCTCGCAGGACTCTCAGCTCTGCGCAGTGAGGAGTCGTTAGAGCTCTTTCTCCAGGTGGAAGTGTTAAAGGGGGTAAAATAGGTGATAAAAGTTTGTATATGAAACTTCGTAATTTTTAAGTCTTAAAGCACATTTTCGACACATAAAAAACCAAACGTCCTTAAATGACTTAAGGGTGCACTATTTGTGGTAGCGTTATTATTATAAAATCATTATGTAAGGGGCAAAATAGGGTATGAAAGTTTGTTTTTCAAGTAAGAAATTTAGATAATTTTGAAATAGAAACCTAAGAATTGAGAGTAATGCTTATGGTCTTTTTACTTTTATATCTTTCTTTATTAATAACATCGTGATAAGTGTAGGTGGATGAGAATCCTCAAAAGGAATCTTTACACTTGGAGCGATTTGGGGCGCCCCTATTAATAGTCACTATTTATACATTATTTTTGTCTTTGATTGGCAACTGGCAACACAGAACGAGCGCGGCGGCGGCGGCGGCGATATCTTCTCTACATTTACATGAAGTCGATTTGTGTTTTGACGTTAAATTTTTACAATAAGTTTACAGTTTTGATGAAATATTAGATTTGTTTAGATTAGTGTACAAAAATGACTTGGGGGTTCGTTACTTGCGGCCCAAATGAGGCGCTCGTTGTATCAGGTATGTAACTTCAGTAGGTATTTTAGGCCTATCACATTATCTTACATTCTTTTGTAAAAATACAAATATAATGTTTATAAGCTAAGGAAATGTATACATACCTCATATCATAAAATATTTCTGTGGCATGTACGGATTTTTATAACATATTTACTATCTGTTCTCGTCTCTACATAATTATGGTAGCTATGCGAAAGTACAAATTTCGGCAAAATGTAAGTACATACCGAGGTACCTAAAACTGTATACTTAACTATATTGTTTTCTATCTTAAAATTTTAATAAAGACCCTGTTGCTTGTTTAGGTATATTCATTTATTTGAATTTGTACCTATGTTATATCCATTTTTATTTCAATTACTGAGATATGTACTTCTAAGCTATGTTACATTTTGATTACATACATTAGGGCCGTACCTGAATTTTCCAGGGTCCAGTGCTGCCCCCATTTAAAATTAATAATTTCAAAGAAAACGGAGACATTAAGGCCGTACCTAATTTTTCCGGGGTCCAGTGCTGCCCCCATATTAAACAAATCATTTAAAAAAAACGGAGACATTATTAAAAATTTTGCTACTACCAAGTCCTGGATAACCCTTCAAAGTATTTTATAAACTACTGGTTACAGTTTTATAATATGAACATTAAGCTTTACTACGCACATTAGCCAAAAGTGGCCGTTTTTCGCAAATGTGCATAGTAAAGCTTAACGTCCTAACTTTAAACTGTAAGCAGTAGTTCATAAAATACTTTGAAGGGTTATCTAGGACTTGGTAGTAGCAAAATTTTAAATGATGTCTCCGTTTTCTTTGAAATGATTTATTTTAAATGGGGGCAGCACTGGACCCCGGAAAATTCAAGTACGGCCTTAAGGGATAACCCTTCAGGCTTGGTAGTAGCCACAGATCTGTATTTACTACTAGATAAAGATAGTCCTTCAATTTGTATGAAAACCTGGCGTGCCAATTTTCATACAAATATTTAATAAGAAATTCACTTACAAACGGAAGGAAACTATTTTATTAGTTCCTCCAACGTTTTTCAACTAGTTTCTACGGCTCAAAATAGCATATTTAGGTATTTTACAGAAGATAATGAATGTCTGATCTAAGTCATTGACCTACACGGATTAAAAGTGACGATCCTAAATTAAGTCAATTTGACTTCAGATCAACACGCAAATTATTTAGAGGCTGTGTCTATCTATCTGTATAGATACATGGTCTGTGGTAGTAGCAAATTTTTATGACGACCACGTTTTTTGTACGACGACCCCCTTTAATTTTTAACTTTTTTTTATTTGTAGTATTTGTTATAGCGGCCATAGTTATACATAATCTGTGAAAATTTCAAGTATCTAGTTAGTGCCATTACAAAGATCTAGTTAAAAACGCTGAAAAAAACACGTTTTTTGTATGGCAACCCCCTTTAATTTTTAGCTTTTTTTATTTTCAGTATGTTTTGTTATAGCGGCCACAGTAATACATAATCGGTGAAAATTTCAAGTGTCAGCTATTAAGGTTCAAGAGATAGAGCCCTGTGACAGACGGACAGACAGCGGAGTCTCAGTAATAGGGTCCCGTTTGCACCCTTGCATGCTCGAGCATGCCTACTGCATATCATATTCGAGTATGCGTTCTAAATGCGCGCTCGCAAAACGTCAGTGTTGCAGCAGTGAGAAAACTGTCTGTCTGGACGTGTTTTACTAACAACTTATGGCGGCGCAGCGGCGTCAGTTGGAAAACATGCACGAAGAAAAGTTGATCGGTTTGGTGCAGCATTTTGAATGTTGTACAAACAATATATCGAGTTCAATATACAGCAATCGGATGTTAAAAGCCAATGCTCGCGCATGGTCGAGCTTGCCGTCTGCATGCTCGAGCAGATAAAAATTAGGTCGACCATGCGCGAGCATTTTGCATTTCGGTCTACGCTGGCTGACCCATAGAAGGAGATTAGGGGTGGGCGTTATATAGCATAGATCGTTTTCACAACGTTGTGGCCGAACGACAGCTAAGTATTTAACGTAACCCTTCTTAACGCATAGGGTTACTTACGAATCTGTACAAGATTCATCTACTTAGGAGAATCTTGTACAGATTTCCGGAAAAAGAATCATTATTTTTGTAAATGTTAAACCCTTGCAATATAAAAAGACCATTCATAGGGGCAACATGCGCTTTGTATAAAAAAAAGAAAAGACACATGACAATAATGAAATTACTAACACTACAAAATTCTATCAAAATGGTCTTCGCACTCTCCGCTCAGCATATGTCGCGGTATTCGCGGTACCGTAAAAAAGCGTTAAAAATTTAAGCGCTACTATCTCAGCTGTTTTTGACCTAAAAAATATTTAAACATACTGTATTGTCATGTATATATATATAAATGTATATATATTTTATATGTATGCGTATATATGTCTTTATTATGAGTATATATGCATGAATGTGTATTATTAGGTATAAGTATGTAATTATTTAATTATTTTGCGCCGCAACGAATTATCTGTTTATCCCTATGGTTGACTGGGGAGAACGCTTTTAGCGTTAAGTCCGCCAATTGTAAGACAATTTTTTTGTTAATCAATAAAGTTATAAAATAAATAAAAATAAATATTGGCGACTTGGTATGTAGAATAGAAAAAAGATTTTATAAAAAAACCAACCAAAAAAAGCTAAGTATCATCAGTTACCTCCTGTTTTGAAAGTCACTCCATTTTACGGTATGAGCCGCGACACTGGTATTCCAGGACGTCATTAACCGCCAGACACCCTTCTTATAATTCTTTGTTTAATTATGTTCGGGTCCGCCTTCGGGATTAGCATACATCGTAGTACCGTGTACGACTTGCCATTTCTTGAAAGCACGCTATAAAATTTTATTTTTAACAATTTATGAAAAGGATAGGGTGGGGGTAGTTTGTCAACTACTACTCGGTTCAAAGCAACGACCGTCATTAGTGTTTTAGTGCTACGCCACTTCGTACGCTTAACGTCAATACCTTGTCATTAGTCTTTTATTTTCCTGTGTAGTTATAAAATTAAGTGACTCGAAAGTTTTTCGATGTTCTTGCGCAGAAGTTAAGAAAAATCGAGTGAAAGTTAAAGCGTACGGGACGTAAACATCGCACGCCTAGTTTTTCTGATTCTCCACGAAGTTTATTATTATTATTATTTATTATTAGAAATTTAGTTGTGTTATAAAGTTATGTGGATTGTGGACAGGACATGAAGGTTAGTGTTGTAATTTATGATTATATCCTTCTATTTTACAATTTAATGCAGTGTGGTTTATATATCTACAAATAAATTAACTAACTTTTACTAAAGTTACTTGCGACAGACATAAGTGTTGTTGCTGCAATTACAAATTGATTATTAACCTTCTTTGAAAAAAAGCAGCGTACAACAGATGTAGGGGCTGTTGTTTTACATGCAGATTATCATCGTACTTTGCTTAAAGTTACATATATATAACAGATGCTATTCATGAAATTATCCTACTTTGAAAAAGTAAAGTGCGACAGACGTACGGGCTGTTGCATTAGGTCAAAATTATTATCCTACTTTAAATAAAGTAGCGAACAACAGACGCAGGGGCTGTTGCTATTAGGTACGAATTATTATCCTACTTTAAATAAAGTAGCAAACAACACACGCAGGGCCTGTTGCTATTAGGTATAAATAATTATCCTATTTTAAATAAAGTAGCGAACAACAGGCGCAGGGGCTGTTGCTATAATAAGCATTTTAACCCACCTTACAAAAAGTAACAAACGTCGGACAACATAGTCATCACATATATTATTTTTTTTATTTCATATCCATAAGCGTTAGTATTTTATATTACTAATTGGTGCACCTGTACTTACCTGAAAGTTAAAGCGTCCTTTTCCGAAATAGTGCTCAAACGTAACCAAGGCATGGAAGGTAAACAGAAGCAATTAGGTATTGCAATATTCTGCCTCACTGAAGCTTTAGCGTCTTTGTTATTAAGTGGGAAGGATCCCAACCAGCTTCAACTACAACATAATGGACTCCGTTCGTATGTTATGTGATATTCAATTTACCGCTACATAGATCTTACCCATCGTCATCCCAGCATTTAAACTGGAAGGCTCCTCCCTGGGTCGCAGGCAAATGAGAACTCAGAGGAGGAAGGAGTCTGCTGCTCACCGGAGTACTCGCACGAGATCGCATGAGAGGTCGTCGAAGAAACCACAGCTAGATCGAGGACGGAGTCATCGTTGAGCGGGGCACACAAATATGGAGGCAGATTGGTACTATTTTATTCATATTGGGCTAAAATTACTAATGATCCTATCCTTTTATCATGCATCAAAGGTTATAAACTGACTTTTGTACAGCCGGTAGTATAAGAATACCCTGCAAAGCCTTGCTGGTACCAGAAAAGGTAAAAATGATGCATACCATACATGACTTGGTCAACATTGGAGCAGTATCACAGTGCAAACCCTGCAATGGACAGATTTCTTCTTTTTGATCATTTACCGTGGAAAGGTTCAATAGATAGTTAGTTTCAATATAAAGTGATAAGACACTGCGAGTCGAGTACCTACTACTACTATACCTAGTTAGTATCTATTTCACATGGCAAGGTTATAGTATTTGAATACTTAAATCGAAATGATCCTCACAACAATATGCTGTTGTTTTTGGTCCTAATGGATGTGCTTTTCACATCGCATTTTTAATTTTTTTCCTGGTTTTCGGATCCTTAGGAACGTGAAAATATAACTTTTCGGGTGTTTTTGTGGCCGTATTTTTACACTGAGGCACAATACAATATTTAATAGATGGATTCATGTTGTGTTTGTTGATTCCTATTTAAAATAAACAAAGTAGTTCCGCGCGCGACGGGCACATTCGGGAAAATGCATCGAATCCCCAAGTCGCTCGCGCGGAGTTATGAACCGTGACGTCATTAACGATATCGCGCTCGGTCCGCGGCTTAGACCGAAAATGTTAACATTGCACTTTTATATCTCGGTCAGTTTTGAAGATAGAAAAATAATAAAAAGTTATTTGTACTAAAAAAATGTAAAATGTACTAATACTTTCAAAATGCACTTAATCAGAAGTAAAAAAAATCAGCATGAATTGGCATGACTTGATATTAATTGTACACTACAAATGTCTACAAATGTTTGAATTTCCAAGCATTGGAGTAATCAAAATACAAGTATCAACATCTAGCTTTATCTAGCATTAACATGATTCGAGTTATCACCCATTCCCTCGAGAAGCAGCTGGTACGTTCACCACAGAGTAGCATGGAAAAATCCAAAAATTTGCTGCTGGTGGTTAAAAACCATCATGTTTAAAGCGCAGCGCTTGTCGTGCCACTGCCTGGTACTCCTTGAAAACAAAAAGACGTTCGATGGAGTGTGGCATAAGGGGCTGCAATTTAAAAATATTTGGAAGACCTACCAGTCGCTGTACATGTTCGCTATAACATACGGCGATTGGTGATCGAGAGATTTTCTTTGGCTAAGTTGATCCTTACGACTCAAATATGGATGTAGCCATCTCAATTTTTGGTTAAGGGGGGACCGGGGGAGGGGGTGTTGACATAATATTAATAATAAACCCGCAGAGCAGCTTGTGGCGAGCTGTTAGTAAGTAACGACAACACGGACCCGAGAGTGAATGTGCTCCAAAGAGACGATTAGAGGTCAGAGCCCAAGTCCCCGACGTGCCTTCATCGGTTGGGGTGGAGACCTAAGACTCCAAGAGGGCTCGCAGGACTCTCAGCTCTGCGCAGTGAGGAGTCGTTAGAGCTCTTTCTCCAGGTGGAAGTGTTAAAGGGGGTAAAATAGGTGATAAAAGTTTGTATATGAAACTTCGTAATTTTTAAGTCTTAAAGCACATTTTCGACACATAAAAAACCAAACGTCCTTAAATGACTTAAGGGTGCACTATTTGTGGTAGCGTTATTATTATAAAATCATTATGTAAGGGGCAAAATAGGGTATGAAAGTTTGTTTTTCAAGTAAGAAATTTAGATAATTTTGAAATAGAAACCTAAGAATTGAGAGTAATGCTTATGGTCTTTTTACTTTTATATCTTTCTTTATTAATAACATCGTGATAAGTGTAGGTGGATGAGAATCCTCAAAAGGAATCTTTACACTTGGAGCGATTTGGGGCGCCCCTATTAATAGTCACTATTTATACATTATTTTTGTCTTTGATTGGCAACTGGCAACACAGAACGAGCGCGGCGGCGGCGGCGGCGATATCTTCTCTACATTTACATGAAGTCGATTTGTGTTTTGACGTTAAATTTTTACAATAAGTTTACAGTTTTGATGAAATATTAGATTTGTTTAGATTAGTGTACAAAAATGACTTGGGGGTTCGTTACTTGCGGCCCAAATGAGGCGCTCGTTGTATCAGGTATGTAACTTCAGTAGGTATTTTAGGCCTATCACATTATCTTACATTCTTTTGTAAAAATACAAATATAATGTTTATAAGCTAAGGAAATGTATACATACCTCATATCATAAAATATTTCTGTGGCATGTACGGATTTTTATAACATATTTACTATCTGTTCTCGTCTCTACATAATTATGGTAGCTATGCGAAAGTACAAATTTCGGCAAAATGTAAGTACATACCGAGGTACCTAAAACTGTATACTTAACTATATTGTTTTCTATCTTAAAATTTTAATAAAGACCCTGTTGCTTGTTTAGGTATATTCATTTATTTGAATTTGTACCTATGTTATATCCATTTTTATTTCAATTACTGAGATATGTACTTCTAAGCTATGTTACATTTTGATTACATACATTAGGGCCGTACCTGAATTTTCCAGGGTCCAGTGCTGCCCCCATTTAAAATTAATAATTTCAAAGAAAACGGAGACATTAAGGCCGTACCTAATTTTTCCGGGGTCCAGTGCTGCCCCCATATTAAACAAATCATTTAAAAAAAACGGAGACATTATTAAAAATTTTGCTACTACCAAGTCCTGGATAACCCTTCAAAGTATTTTATAAACTACTGGTTACAGTTTTATAATATGAACATTAAGCTTTACTACGCACATTAGCCAAAAGTGGCCGTTTTTCGCAAATGTGCATAGTAAAGCTTAACGTCCTAACTTTAAACTGTAAGCAGTAGTTCATAAAATACTTTGAAGGGTTATCTAGGACTTGGTAGTAGCAAAATTTTAAATGATGTCTCCGTTTTCTTTGAAATGATTTATTTTAAATGGGGGCAGCACTGGACCCCGGAAAATTCAAGTACGGCCTTAAGGGATAACCCTTCAGGCTTGGTAGTAGCCACAGATCTGTATTTACTACTAGATAAAGATAGTCCTTCAATTTGTATGAAAACCTGGCGTGCCAATTTTCATACAAATATTTAATAAGAAATTCACTTACAAACGGAAGGAAACTATTTTATTAGTTCCTCCAACGTTTTTCAACTAGTTTCTACGGCTCAAAATAGCATATTTAGGTATTTTACAGAAGATAATGAATGTCTGATCTAAGTCATTGACCTACACGGATTAAAAGTGACGATCCTAAATTAAGTCAATTTGACTTCAGATCAACACGCAAATTATTTAGAGGCTGTGTCTATCTATCTGTATAGATACATGGTCTGTGGTAGTAGCAAATTTTTATGACGACCACGTTTTTTGTACGACGACCCCCTTTAATTTTTAACTTTTTTTTATTTGTAGTATTTGTTATAGCGGCCATAGTTATACATAATCTGTGAAAATTTCAAGTATCTAGTTAGTGCCATTACAAAGATCTAGTTAAAAACGCTGAAAAAAACACGTTTTTTGTATGGCAACCCCCTTTAATTTTTAGCTTTTTTTATTTTCAGTATGTTTTGTTATAGCGGCCACAGTAATACATAATCGGTGAAAATTTCAAGTGTCAGCTATTAAGGTTCAAGAGATAGAGCCCTGTGACAGACGGACAGACAGCGGAGTCTCAGTAATAGGGTCCCGTTTGCACCCTTCGGGTACGGAACCCTAAAAAAGAGCATGAGTCAGACCATAAGTGTTATGTCGTTGCATCTGAATCACAGCAATAAGCAATGTAGCTAGAAAACCACAACAATTTTGATTCTATTTTTCTACTTATACAAATGAACCGTGGAATGTGGCATTGGGTTTTACGGTCTTAGGCTTCATCTGTCTTGTAAAGTGCCCCGGAGACGATCAATCGCAATTGACAATATTTACGTGATTAAAGGACCAAAATATGATCGTCTACAGAGGCAATTGATGCCATTGTCAATTGCAACTACGTTATTGACGGCGAATGACAGAAGTTTTGATTGAAGCCCATTTTCGCGATTGACGCGACCAATTAAAGGTCTCAGGAACGTCTTGTTGTATGATTGACCTGAGCGATTGACAATCGTTTGGTCATTCGCTCGCTACTACTCGTTTAGAAACATGGCGGACATGCCGCAGACAGAAAGCAAATAAGGGCAAGCAATTGACGCATCGAAAAAACTCCATCATTCGCACCTTCAATTGAAACGGTCAATCACGTAACGATTGACGAATGACGATAGATCGTCTCCGGGGCACTTAAGGGATAAATACTTGATTTATGTGTATGTTACATGAAACCATAATATTATGGTATCTTTGTATTGTATTGTATGAGCCCCTTTTACCCTGAACTCTTGGGTTATATTGGTGCTTCTTATAGGATGTCTCTTGAGTTCAGAAATCAGAATGCCTCTTCGCAAAGGCCTCCTCCAACCATTTCCACTGCTTTCTATCTCTGGTTCATCCTTCCATCTTATATTGTCATTCTCTTTCTATCTCTCGGATACCAGTGAGTTTAGGAGATCTTAAACAGACCAATTTTTTTACCGGGCACCAATAAAAGAATGGTACCAATAAAGGTATGCATGTCAGTTTTTTATTCCTTCATAAGTTCGAAATGTCTGAACAGATTTGGATATATGGAGTATTCTTTTTCATGTCACAAATGACATAGCTTTTAATTTATTTGAAAATTTAATGGCTGTTTTTTTTTTTATTTCTTATTATTAGTATGTACTTGTTAATCAGGTTTTTTTAAAATTAAAAGTTAATAAATATGTAAGTACTTAAATATTTTAGAACAGTTTACATTTTTATATTAATTCTAGGCAGAATAAAGATTCGACAAATCCCAACTTTTATCTAAACACACGGGTAGATAAAAAGGGGTTTTTCTAGTACACAATTATGACAAATGCCAGAGAAATTAATCATACCTACTTCATGTCATGACTAATATAAATATACTGATATATGTACAGAGTATACGTGTAGGTCTGCTCTTTATAATTTTATTATAATAAGTCTTGCATCTTATTTGCATATTTCTTTTCTCGCCATTTTCATTTAAAATGCGGAGCTATTAAGGCCGTACCAAAATTTTCCGGGGTCCAGTGCTGCCCCCATTTAAAATAAATAATTTTAAAGAAAACGGAGACATGCTTTAATATTTTGCTACTACCAAGTCCTAGATAACCATTCAAAGTACTTTATAAACTATTGTTTACAGTTTAAAGTGAGAACGTTAAGCTTTACTACGCACATTTGCGAAAAACGGCCACTTTTGGCTAATGTGCGTAGTAAAGCTTAACGTTCTCATTATAAACTGTAAACAGTAGTTCATAAAACACTTTGAAGGGTTATCTAGGACTTTGTAGTAGCAAAATTTTAAATAATGTCTCTGTTTTCTTTGAAATAATTTATTTAAAATGGGGGCAGCACTGGACCCCATAAAATTCAGGTACGGCCTTAAGGTCCTAATGACCCAGTATGTTCCTTTAATATGATGGTGTTCAGTTACATGTCCTACACATACCTGCCGACAATGACTTACAGACCACACCCAGCAATGCTTGTCATGATTTACCAACTCAGCCTATCAAGTTCTTCGTGAGCTATCAGGTATACTACATTATCATAATATGTAGGATCCTGATAGCTCACAAGGAACTTGATAGGCATGTGTCATATCCTACACATGGCTTGAGTCAAATCAATTATTTAATAGGACAATGAAACAGACAAATGACTAGTACAAGTAATTCTCAGTTCAAGGTTTTTTCACTTGGTACATTTGACAAACTGACATGCTTGAATTTCTTCATATTGAGAGATATTCTTATTTGATGGAAAGGCGTTAAAGTAAAATAGTTCGCTTTTTTGAAATCGCGTCCATCAGTGCATTATCTTTATTTCCTAATACGTCCACTGCAAGATACCCTTCTTTTTAACCCCCCACGGAAAAGAGGCGTGTTATAAGTTTGTCACGTACCTGTGTCGGTCTGTGGTAACGCAGCTCCTAAAATAATACACTAGTTTCGATGCGGTTTTTTTAATCAAAAGCCTTGTCAGTCGAGATGATTCTTAACTATGTTTGATGAAAATCGGTTCAGCCGTTCATGTTTATAGTTGGACGTTTTTTAATTTGTCTGGCAAAGAAACTTGTTGAAGTGGCAGTGGACGGGGCACAGTGCGACGAACCGATGGCCGATGAGGCTAAAAAGTTCTCGAATGTCGACCACGTACTGGCAAGCGAAGCGTAGGACACCCACCCACAAGGTGGGCAGACGACCTGACCAAGGCCGCTGGAAGGCGCTGGATGCAGGCCGCTCTAAATCGGTCATTTTGGAAAGCCTTGGAGGAGGCCTATGTCCAGCAGTGGACGCTATGCGGCTGAAATGATCATCATCATCATCCGAGTGTATTCCCGGTTGCATCGTCAGCGGTAACGCTTCAGAGCCCGGGGTCCGCTACCTAACCTAGGCGACTTGACGAGGTTACTGGTTTTGACACAGAGCGACTGCCGTCTGACCTCCGCAACCCAAAGGGTAGACCAGAACCAATCCTAGGATAGGTACAAACGCTAGATGGCGTTCGGGACCAACGGCTGCAATGCAATATCCTAAACAGACTGGAAACAACTTTTCACAAAGTATGCTTCCCCGTGGGATTTGAACCCATGACCTCCGGATCACAAGGCAAACGCCTTGACCACTGGACCGCGGAGGCAGTCATGCGGCTGAAATGATGATGATGATAAATAAAAAATAAATATATACGGACCAATCACACATATTCAAGTAAGTTCAACTAAGTTCAATACACAAGTAAGTTCAAGACTTGTGGTATGGGATACCAACTCAATGTTCTATAGTGGATAAGCTTTCCAAAGAACGGAATGCATACGTGAGAGTGATAAGTGTATTTGAAGCAGAAGCGGTATAAGAAGAACGATTCTTCCAGTCACTATGAACCTCCAGTAAGAGGAAGTACACCCTCTGGAATGCACCGTAATGATGATGACATACTTATGTATAACGTGATATCACGTCTTTACCTCTAACGAGGCAGAGCCTAGGGCGGCAAGGCTCAGGCCACTTTTAGCGTGATGCGGTGGGCATGAAGGTAGAACAAGGAAATCATAATAGTGATAGGTTGCTAACCGCATCGTCTATTGATATGATTTAGGTTCTTGCCCATTCCCTGGTCCGGCTTTTACTGCGCGGGAAGAGAAGCAGCTGGTACATTCTATTTTTTTTCCGACCAGCATGGTAGTAATAATTAATTTCCATTTTAAAGACACTTATAGATATAATACCTAACTAAAATGTTTATTTACGTACAGTTTTGAAGTAGGGATACATAGTATATTATTACTCTGTGATGTAGGTAATTTAAATCGCGATATCATAGTTTCTTATCAGTTCAACAAATATCTTTCGAGTGTTAAAATATATTATGCCAGATGTTTCTAGCGCACTGAAGGCTATTCAGATTGTTTTTTTGCTAATTATACTCCATAGAATTAATGTATGGTTGATTCAACTAGTAAGTAGTACTACTAAAACAGCTGATTTGCAATTAAAATAAATAAACATCACTTCCAATAACTTTTGAACGGCTAAACAGATTTTCATCAAACATAGCTAAGAATAACCTCGACAGATTTCGATTAATTCGGTCTATCCTATGTTTAGGAGCTACGATGCCACAGACAGGCCTGTATTAATTTTAATTTAAAAAAACTGAGCCGTAATTTACATATTATGTTAAGGAAGCTTTTTTTTTGTAGCTTGTAATTTATGTAACTAGGTCAAGCCACTGACATCAAGTTCTTTTTAAATGCTATAAACTAGTATCCTATTCGGTGATGCTATATCCCAAAAATACTTACTTAAATACTTATCAACAAAATCTAAATAGGTATCTTCTTCAGAAACAGTATATACCTAGTTGACATAAGGTTAATAAACCGTGCGAATTTATGAAAGACCACGATCACGCATTCTTGACCCATATAGAAATTACTTGGACTTAAAACAAGGCCCAATCTAATACCAATTCATTATCGCGTCGTTCTAGCTATCGCTCTTGAGAGTAGGTACGCTGAACGTTCCTGAATTCCCGTCCATTCGATCAAATTAGCTCAATAGGCGTTGCCGTGTTTACAGCTGTTAGTTGAGGTAAAAATAGCAATAGGGAGCGCTCCACTTGCTGGATAAGCTAACGCCCGGTGGCTTCGCCCGTTTTCGTTCGCTCTTTTTTAGCAGAGAGGGACATTTCATTCACAAGTTATGAATTTTTCTCCGTTTTCTACGAAGTGTACTCGAATGTACCGATAAGTTACAGTCAATTAAAACTATCATTGTCAGGGCGATGGGTGGCGACATGTCGGTTGCACTTCCGTCACAGAATCTTCCGTCAAAGCTGGTTAGGCCCAAAGAGCTATTATGTAAAATAGAGGAGACACCTCATGTCACTTTTTTGTTCGCTCCCTAAACGTAGTATAGTATACTTGACTGTGAAAACCATACCATAACATGGTACTTAATTAAACATTATTAAAATTGCCGTGGTGTAATACTGCAGTATGAATAATTCAAGAATCAGGGCAAATTGTAAAGAAATTACTTTCCATCGTTAAGTAACCAGATTTCATTGTTTGAAAATTAAATACGTATGATAAAATTCGCCGTAGGATTCAGAAGCCATTGTTTGACATAGCTAGTCAATATATTCTACGTCAATGGTTAGATCGTTTACTTAATTATTGAAGTGTATACGCTAGCTTAATTTCAAAGTGAAGGACAATCAAAGAAATACAAGGTACCTACCTATATAATGTAATTTTAAGCAGTAATATTGAATCACAAATTTTGACCAGACACGTGTTTTTCTGCTCACGGAATATAAAAGCATTTAATGCCAATGAGAAGCAGCTGGTACGTTTCTCTGGTCAATAAAAAAAATATAGGAGCAAGTTCCTCAGAACAAAATAAATAAACGTGCAAGGAAAACCTGTGACGGCACGGCACACAGCACACTAGGTGCCTACTGTCTCAGTCAATAGAATTAAGCCTAAATTGGCTTAATCATGTGGTTCAATTACATTTGAAGCTGGAATTGTAGCCTAGAAGAATTTATACGGTCTTCTTAATGTACGTACCTAATATCAAAAATAAAGTATCTTTATTTTTTAAACACAATAACACTTTGTTTAAAAATATCGTAACAAAAATATTTATCTAATTAAAATAATTATTTTTTCTATAGTAGAGTGGTATAGTAAACGATCATGTTTATACACTTATGTATTTTGTTAACTATATACCTACTACATTTAAGAATAAAGCTCTTGTCAGTCCCATTTTATGAAAAGAGTTGCACACAATCACAATATTTTGGCAGAGATAATGGAATGGTTTGCCATTGCCTTGTCCATTTCACACATTGGTTAACTTAATAGTACCTTGTTAAAGTAACTAGTGTGTAGGTTTCCTGGCGATGTTTTCTTTCACCGGAAGCAAGTGGTGGTGGAAAATGACCATACCTGAGCACAAACTCAGAGGTACGAGTCGCGGCATGTAAGTCATGTAAATAGCGGCAACTTTGTGTGTCACTCCTACCAGGCCTGTGTCACTCCCCGTTTAGGTATCGAAAATGTACCTACATTATTACTATGCTCGCAGGCGGCCCCTCCGGGTGGTAAATTTAGTTATACAGATCGTTTGTCCAGAGTAATAAGAATGAAATTGGCTTGCAATGGATGTCTAGGTATCTATACGAAAAGGTGCTGAGTTCTGACGTGAGCTAAATTAAACCATATCGCTAGCCACATTGAGTAGATATTTCTTTGAATTTCTTTGTTGAGTGAGACTTCTGTACGTTAGTATTAGTTATTCTGTGCTCCTACTTTCCGTGGGCTTGTTTGTTTTCGTGTAAATATATAGGACAAATCACACAGATTGAGCTAGCCCCGAACTAAGTTTAAACTTGTTTTATAGGATACCAACTCCACGATACTATATTTTATAATAAATACATAGTTTATATATAATATATTTTATTTATAGTAAATGGCTGGTGTAACATTTTTCGAGCTGCGCAAAGGCATCTGACGTGGCTTGATGACAACTGGGACTAACGCCCAAGGTCACTTAAAACAACAAGCGCTAATAAAGCATACTTAAGCGGGGCAATTTAGAACTCAAACGTGTATTATCTTATTACTTCACACGAGAAATTCTTGTAACTATATACACTGAAGATGCTCCAAAGAATTCGATGAAATACAGTTAGTACCTAGGTCATTTCAGGGCCGAAAAAACGATCTTACAAGTTTCACCTTATCACCCGGCATCACGCTAAAAGTGGCTTTAGGGTCTTGCGGCCCTGGGATCTGTCTGCTTAGACCCGCAAGACCGAAAATGCTCTGTCTGCCCCATTAGGGATAAATACGTGATATTGTGTATGATTTATTTTATATCATAGAGGCACATTTAACTCGTTAATGTTCTGTTTTGACTACCCTTAATGGGTACCTACAATTTAACTGAATAATCATTACTTATTAGATATTTCCGGAATAATTAAACACTGACTACTATTAAACAAAGCTACCTATGAATATTTACAGACAGTGTGAATTGGGTATTTTACTGGGTCTAAAATAAATTATTTGGTACTGTTAATAGAATTAAACGTCACAAAATAATGCCACTTGTGATTGATCACATCCAAAAACGGATATTTATTGTTTATTTGCGCTATTTGACTCAAGGAACTATGACGTCATAGTTCGATATTTCATACCAAATCCCATAGAAAATGTTTGTTTTTGACGTTAACAAAAAAGTATCTGATTTGACTTGTTGTAAAATAGCGTATTGCACGAATCCCCTCAGGATGTTGGTAATAATTGAGTGCTATAGCAGTTAGCCGCGAGCGACGGTCATTGAAATGTAATAAACCATCCGTAAACAGCGAGTCAGACTTCGACATCAAAGACATGAATGTGAAATGAATTTCCACATTTTTTTACATTTTATTGCAATGCGACTTTTAATTTTCTCTTTTAGTTTGCTTGCAGTAATCCAATGCGAAATGTATGTTTACACGTCTGTCTATGCTAAAAGGGGTGTTTCCCTTTGACTTTTATTAGATACAACCATACAACCCTGTCTGTCTGTGATATGATCATTTAAAAATACATATATCAGACGAACGAATTATTTATTTACAGGGTACCCTTTCACCGCGAGACTTTATATCAGTTGTCGTGCTCCCAGCGCGAGGCATAAGTAGTGAATATCCATAGTTTTTGGTCGGATATATACGACGCTCGCGAAATGGGCACGAAAATGTTTGTCGGATTAATCCGATGTTCACGGTTGAAGGGTTAACAAAATACACTGAAACAATTTTATGGGTAGATTCAGTCCATGATACTGAACAACTTTCTCCGATGAAAATATATCGAAATACAAAAAATTCTTTTCCCTCCCATCTAGCAATCCTGTTAATATTTTTCATCCCTGGCACTATGAACACCTTAAGTAAGACACAAAAAAACCTTAACATCTATCTACAAAAACAAATGTAAATAAATCCATTTCTCGGCAAATGCGATTTTAATAAGTCTGTCTCCTTTGATGCGAAGGGTAGCCAATGCGAATACTCACGAAGGCGACGGTTCACTTAGATTTTATCACAGATCTGTTGGTCTGAGGATTTTTTTATCTTTGGACCCTCAGACCAAGGATCAAGATACAGATCTTTGTTTGGCCCCCAGCTACGCCTGCACTTGATGACTTTTATTATAGTAGAAGTTTTGTTTAGTAATTTCAAGTATTATATTTTATACTGTATAGGAATGGTGGTCGTCGAAGAGATAATGACAACTTGGGTGAACTTGGGTATCTACGAAATAGCCTATGGACTATGATAAATACTATAATGGCAAAAGGGGGAATCAGTCATAGTAGATCAACCTATCACTTAGGGTTGGGACAGATCTGTAAGCACGGAACAGCACTTTTCTATGCTGCTATCCTTTTCTGTCGCTCAGCACAGTCGTTTGCTAGAGCGAGAAAGAGTGATGGAACGCTTCAGCATGACCGGTGCTAAAGCGTTCCGTCGCTCTCTCTCGCTCTAGCAAATGACGATTCTGAGCGACAGAAAAGGATAGTAGCATAGGAAAGTGCTATGCTCTTCCGTGCTGACAGATGTGTTCCAACCCCTACATTACAGTGAACCAAAGCCCTCGAGTCTAAAAAACAAAGAACTCGCGACCTTTGTCCCCGTAAGAATGAATGGATATGTAATAGTGTGTGTATGTGCCTCTTTTGTCAGGGTGCTGTTACTCCAAGCCATTGCTGGTGCCAGGCGGGCGGGCGTTCGTCTGGCCTGCGATCCAGAATGTTCAGAGGATATCATTGAACACGATGACCTTGCAAGTGGAGTCGCCCACCGTCTATACGATCCAGGGCGTACCGATATCAGTCACTGGCATCGCACAGGTAATGCCAAATTTACAAAAAAAATAATTGAAGCCTCTTGTTTGTTTGTTTTCGCACGTGTATAACATCGTTTTCAAAATTTTCAAGTTGCACAGTGGTTTACCCTAGACTTTACCGTATAAACGTTGATGTATCTTGGAATGACATGTCAGATTTCAGCAAAAGTTTGTAATTTTAAATAAATTTCATATATCTAGGATTTTAACTGGTTTTCCACGGTAAATATATGAACTTGAAAGATAACATAGGGTGTCATTAATCTTTGACCGTCAAAATAAAAAAAAAACTTCTACATATTATATTTTCATATTTTATAAAAGCATTAGACGTAAAAATGTCGTCCCTGCTGGTCTGAGAGAAAAGAATAAACTTAGAATCTACCAGCTGCTTTTCTTCCCGCGCAGATCGTAGAATCCGATTGAGTGAATGGGCGAAAATGCGAATCGTATCAATAGGCGATGCGGCTAGCAACCCATCACTATTTTGATTCATTTTTCCATCTTCTCGGCTACCAATCACGCTAAAAGTGGCATTTAGATCTTGCGGCCCTGGGCCCTGTCTGCATAAAGCGGCAAGACCCAACATGCTCTGTCTTCCCCATCTTCTTAGCGAGTCGGAATGGCTGAAATTATTATATGAGTGTGGACCAATGTGTGACCACATTTACTCCCCCGTCATTGGCCGAATTTAGGTCGTCTATTGTACAAGGGGTTAGGCAGTTGGGGCACAATAGTAGGTGGGCCATGGTCTGCCCCATTAGGGATAAAGACGTGATAGTGTATGTGTATTTGACGTAGCTTGACGATTGCCTATTTAAAATGACAGAGTTAAATGTCTCATTCGAAATAAAGGCTTCTTGCTAACACTGGTGTCAGATTTGTTCAAGCTGCCTACAGGCGTCTGATGTAGCTTAATGACTGTCTTCTAGTGACAATAGTAATTTTTACCCGACTATGGCAAAGCCAAACGGAAGGGTAATGATTTTAGCAGTCTATGTATATAAGTATGTATATTGTATGTGGATATCTTTGTGTGTTCAACCGTAGTATCCAAACTACTTATCCAATTTTCACAAAACAGATGTCGATTCGTCATTATCGTCTGGGTGACATAGGCCTCATTTTGTGTGCAAAAAATTATATGTATAACGAATGTTACACACAAGAAAGTGCGAGTAAAAAAAAATTATTTTGTTCGATATCGATTGGGGTATCAAATGAAAGGTCTTAATTAGCACATTTCAAAAATTTATACATTGTTAGCCATAAATGGCTGTTGAATTGGATACAATACAATATAAAAAAAAATATTTCACCAAATTACGTTATCAAATAATTCCCGTAGTCGGATCATCATCCGGTCTTTTTTAGGCTCCACTGAGGAGCACGACCCTCTGTACTACTAGAGCCATATGCTAGCCAGAGCAGTCAGAGGATTTGGCCTACACTAGTCGGGTAATAGTTTTTAGGGTTCCGTACCCGAAGGGTGCAAACGGGACCCTATTACTGAGACTCCGCTGTCTGTCCGTCTGTCTGTCCGTCTGTCTGTCTGTCTGTCTGTCTGTCCGTCTGTCTGTCTGTCCGTCAGTCACAGGGCTCTATCTCTTAAACCGTAATAGCTAGACTATGTCTATGTACTATGAATACTGTGGCGGATATAACAACAAATACTAAACATAAAAAATAGTTAAAAATTAAAGGGGCGACCCCCTTTAATTTTTAACTATTTTTTATGTTTCATACAAGAAACGTGTTTTTTTCAGCGTTTTTAACTTGATCTTCATAATAGCATTAACTAGATACTTGAAATTTTCACCAATTATGTATTAATATGACCACAATAACAACAAATACTAAAAATAAAATTAGTTAAAAATTAAAGGGAGTCGTCATACAAGAAACGTGTTTCTTCAGCGTTTTAAAACATTGTACGGTGTTACGGAACCCTTCATGTACGAGTCCGACTCGCACTTGCCCGTTTATTAAACGTAAAACTTGTTACACACAAGTGAGCCAGTGTCACAGAAGACAGTAAGAGTATACAGAACGGAATCTCCTAAGGTACGCGCAATATGCGTCCCCGTTCTCCCCCAAAGTGTGTGTTCCCGCCCGTTCTCGCCCTGAGACAAGGCGAGAACGGGGGAGAGGTGCGGGGACGGGGAATGGGGACGCATATTGCGCGTACCTTAGGAGATTCCGTTCTGTATACTCTTACTGTCTTCTGTGCTAGTGTGCAGGTTTCCTCGCAAGCTAAACATAATAGTTAGATGAAAATTACCGTACATGTTTTATGTCAGATTGTCCTACCAATAAGGTTCAAGTAGATCCAGGCGAGCATCGAACCTTTTCCTAATAGAGCCTAAAATCGATACTATTTCATCTATCGTACTTTTTAGCCGACTACGCAAGAAGGAGGGTTATGTTTTTTAAGTATGTATGTACAATTCTTTGGCACGCTCTGCAGCCTAAAGCATGATGGATTTTAGCTTGAGAGGTGTCGTTAGATTTGTATTGTAAGAGTGACATGGTTGAGGTTATAAAAAATTAAAAAAGAAACATAATTGCGTAATTTTTTTTTATTCATAACCTATTGTTTGGGGGTAAGTATCAAAACAGGAGGATTTTATATATGGATTATAAGTATATACATAACTTATAAATGTAATTTGAAATGAGAAATGTTAAAAAAACAACATATTTATAATCTCGCTCATGTTGTATCAGGCAGTCGGGTTTTTTGTTTGTTTTTTAATAATTACTTGTTCCAATAGAGCCTAAAATTGACACTATTTCATTCCAGGTCAAAATTCAAGGTCAAAATGCCGAAATGCTGCTCTCAGCTTGCGAACAGTTTTTGGGCAAGAGTGAACAAGAGATCCAGCACATAGCCCTCTTGACATTGGAGGGCCACCAGCGTGCTATAATGGGCTCGATGACAGTTGAAGAAATATACAAGGATAGGAAAATATTCTCTAAAAAGGTTTGTTTCTTTGTTTGTTTTGGTCGTGTGATGGGGGCAGAGTAGAATAAGATTTGTTGCCTACCCTATTTGTTGTTGTAAGAGGCGACTATAGGAGATATAGGTGTAGGGTCCCACCTGTCCCAGCTTGTTAGGTTAGCCCTACATAATACTTTATGTGTAGGAAGGAAGATGTGTAGGACCAGTTCCTCAGTAGAATTAACACAAGCTCAACGTAATAATTATTATATTTTAATTTACTTTTTACTAATAAATTAAGGAGGAAGGGAGGCCTTTGCCCAGCAGTAGGACACATTATCAGGCTATTAAAAAAACATTACATGTACATCACTGAATATAAAAATTATAATTGGACTTTATATAAGTAGTTCTGAATGCATGTTCAAAATGAGAAGTGGAGGTGGAATGAGTCAGATGATGAAGAGATGTGTAAAGAATTTGAAAATGGAATTAGGAGATGAAATTTGGAATGTAGTTTCTAAAAAAGCTCGACAGGATGAGATGGAGAACTGAGGTGGAAGGATATTAACATGTAGGATGAAAAAGATATGCAGCATCGTCACATCGGTAATAGAGAACGGGCAGCAGCGTCCCCCATACAAATAATAGAGGTATATCATCTTCTGCAGTCACCAACCCGTCTGCCCAGAATGGAGATTATGAGTAAATCCTCCATTTATTGGAATTGGCCTTAAGTCCAGCAGTGGACTTTCTGTGGCTGATATAATGATGATGATGACATAAATACTGAGTGTGATAGCTGTCCAAGTGTGCACTAACGTTAGTGCACACTTGGAAACACCACTCCTTCAGATTTTTATGGAACAAAGATTTTTTAACTCTGGCTGCTGTAGTAATTGAAATATAACGAAAAAACAATACGGAACGTTCGGATATTATTACCAAGAGCTGGCCGCTTGCGCTTGACGATTATACCCGGCCCCACATATTTTAGTCAAAAAAATTAATTTTAGTTTTAACATTTCTAATTATTTTATGACCAAGTTGGAAATAAGTTTCGTGTATATTTAAAGTTTCTAGTATGGCTAAAATGGTACTAGTGGTACTATAATTTGCGTTTTTGTTTCAGGTGTTTGAAGTGGCCTCCAGTGACCTCATCAACATGGGAATTACTGTAGTCTCCTACACACTCAAAGATATTAGAGACGAAGAGGTAATTATTTATATTAGTTTGTCGTTAGTCGTTCCGTACCTTCATGCTGGTCTGAGAGAAAAGGTAAAAAGTAAATGTACCAGCTGTGGTTCCGGCACAGAAAACAGTAAGAATATTACATACAGAACGGAATATCCTAAGGTCCCGCGCAATATGCGTCCCCGTTTCCCCTCTCCCCCGTCCTCGCCTTGTCTCAGGGCGAGAGCGGGCGAACACACGCATTGTCGTGTGCACGGCGACACAAGAACGGACAGGGAGAGGTGCGGGGACGGGGAACGGGGACGCATATTGCGCGTACAGGTCGCGTCATGTAAAAAGAACGCTGGCGTCAAGCTGCGCATTAGGCGATTAATCGATCTATTTAATGAATATTATAACTAATATATTTTTCAGAGTACCTACCAAACCAATTATACCAAGCCGCGAGCGAAAATAATACAATAGGCCTAGTACCTTTGTGCGCGAGTGTATCCATGCGCAAACACACCCCTTTACTTTCTTCCAGCGTTCTTTTTACATGACGCGACCTATATACCTTAGGAGATTCCTTTCTGTATGTAACACTCTTGTCTTCTGTGGTTCCGGTTCAGCGCAAGACCACTCCATCTCTTCCTGTTGATGTCGTACACTATCACGTCTTTATCCTTATGTTGTGGATGACGTCAGAGGACTAAATGTCCTATGCCCCCTGGGTGGGGCAGCGGGCTGCTACAGTAATTCTCCATCTCCTTGAGTAACGCGCTTCACTTCAGGTCGAGATAACTTGCCTTCATTCCCGCTGCTATCGACCGTCGCCAAGTCTGCTTTGGTCGACTACGCTTCCTCTTTCCCAAAGAGTCCAGTATAGTGCCTGGCTCGGAATGTAAGTGGGATCCGTCCTAAGCGTGTGGCCAATCCATGTCCAATTGCGACGCGCTATTTGCTGATAGACCGGTGTCTCGCCACAGACTTTCGTTAAAATCTTTTTAGGCCAAAAGATACCCGATATCCATCGAAGGCAGTGATTTATATAGAGTTGGATACGGCCCACCTAATGGTGTTTCATGACTGTAACCTATGCACCCACGCAAAGCAGTGGTGTTCGAATAGGGATGATGAATGTGTCAGAAAAGTATTATTCTAATTAGTCCGTTAGTTAGATTATCCAAAAATAATGTACCCATATTTTTCAGTTTATCAAAAAAGTAAAAATTCATAAAGATACGAGTATCAATGTTCCAGAGTGGGGGCTTGTGACGTCACCGATGTGTAAAAATCGTACGAAAGCGTGACGTCATGCGAAATTTAAATGCGCTGTATCTTCGTTATTTATTGTTTCTGAGAGAAAAGAAAAAATACGTGTACAATAATTTTTAGTAATCTAACCGATGGGCCAAAAATATTTTTTCAGTCATCATGCGTATTGTCAGCCTGAAGAAATCTTCACTACCTTTTAGAAGAAAGTAATACCCAGTACTTACATGGGACTCTTTGGCAATTCCCCCACTGGCAACGCGCCCCGCCGCGGTGCGCGGAATCTGACGCGTTTTCAGTGTGTTGGACTAGGCGTATTTTCTATACAAACTTAGATACTTGTTAAAATCTCCCACGCTCCGTGATGGTGCGCGGTGCAGTGGGATCACCGCCTTTCTCGTTATTGCTTTAATATACTTACTGAAATTACTAAGCCCGCCTTCTGGCGCGATATACCTAATTGATACGTCGTCGTTAACTAAACGTAGATGACGTTTAGCGAACGTAGTTAACGATATGTCAATCATACATGGCCTTGAACCAAGAACAATAAGCCTTGACGTAAAAGGGAGGGGACGTACTAATGTCATATTTACACTATGTACACAATACCAAAGTAATATTTGTTGAAAAGTTATACCTACTAGCTTTTTTTAAATGAAGTACAAGGGCTGAACAGAAATATAAAAAAACCTTCCTATATACTAATCAAAGTAGGCACATGATCTAGTTACTATGGGTAGTGATTTTTTTTAGCGTATTTCGATATACATTTATTGGGGAAAGTTGTTTAAAATGATAGTTGTACTTAATTGAAAATAAGCTTGTATATCTTACTAATTGTTAACTGCCTCCGTGGTCCAGTGGTCAAGGCGTCTGCCTTGTGATCCGGAGGTCGTGGGTCAAATCCCAATCGAAAGCATACTTTGTGAAAAGTTATTTCCAATCTGGTTAGGATATTGCAGGCTTGAATCACCTGATTATCCGAAACAAAAGATGTTTCCGTGCTTCGGAAGGCACGTAAAGGTGTTGATCCCGAACGCCATCTAGCGTTTGTACCTATCCTAGGATTGGTTCTTGTCTACCCTTTGGGTTGCGGAGGTCAGACGGCAGTCACTCTGCAAAAACCAGTAACCTCGTCAAATCACCTAGGGTAGGTAGCGGACCCCGGGCTCCGAAGCGTAACCGCTGACGATGCAACCGGGAATACGGGAGGATGATGATGATCTTACAAATTGTTAAATAATGTACACTTACGGAAGTACTATCTAATGGATTGTAATTTTCATATAAAATAATTAATAACCAGTGATCGGAACCTTGGATGCTATTACTATCAAAAGTATGGATATGACCAACATTCTCGGGAATCGGAATTGGTACCTTCTATAACAACGTTTTTCTCTGTATATTTCACGCAATAAATAAAATGTATATTGTAAGAAAATTGTATTTTAATTGTACGAAAAATATTTTTCAATTATTTTTTTTTCTATTAAGTAGGTAAGATTTGTTGGATGTTGGACCTCGGAAAAATTTCGCTAAAATATTTGTGTATTGTTAAAAGTATAATATTCATTGATATATTTTCATTTAGAAAATAAAATGGGTTTCATATCTGGAGCATTTTTTATTATTTTCTGTTGCATTTTTTAAGATAACCCTATATTTATACGAGGGCCACACCGAAAAGATCGGGAATAGAAAAAAGTACAAAGATAATAATAATATTGATAAACTTTTATTGTTTTTCGAAGTATTCTCCGTGACAGTCAATGCACTTTTGCATTCGATCAAACCAATTATTGAAACAGTAATTCCAGTCTGAAGTGGATACAGTCAAAACAGCTGATTTGTAAGCTTCGACCGCCTCTTCTGGGCCGTGAAACCGTTGACCACGTAGCATATCTTTAATTCTTGGGAATGTAAAATAATCATTGGGGCTCAGGTCAGGGCTATACGGAGGATGGTCCATCAACTCCACGTTTTCCAGATTTAAAAACGCGCTTGTTTTGCGGGCGGTATGTGAGCTCGCATTATCGTGGTGAAGGATTATACGACGATTCGGATTAATTTTACAAAGTTCTCTTATGACTTCCGGCAAACAAACTGTTGTGTACCAATCAGCAGTAACCGTCCTTCGTTCTTGTAAAGGAGTCGTAGCCACATGACCAGTTTTCGATACAAACGAAGCGACCATTTTTTTCGATACGCTGCGTGAGCGAATAACTTTTGTTGGCTTGACCTCACCCTCGAAGACCCAAACTGCCGATTGATGTTTTCTTTCGGGTTCATATGAATAAATCCACGATTCATCCCCAGAGACAATATTGTAAACTGCATTTGAGCTCCCTCTATTGAACCGTTGCAGAGCAGACCGACACCAATTAACACGAGCCGACTTTTGTTCCTCGGTCAAATGGTAGGGCACCCAGCGTGAAATTAACTTCTTGACACCCAGTTCATCATGTAAAATGGTCTGAATGGCTGTCATACCAATGCTGAGAGATACCCGAATCTGCTCGTATGTCACATGTCTATCTTCTTTTATTAATTGGCGTACAGCATCGATGTTATCTTGTGTTACCGCTGTTTTTGGCCGACCAGTACTGGTAAGAGAGGAACGTCCACGACGAAACTCGGAATACCAACGATATATAGTCGTTTTACTAGATGCTTCAAGTTCATAAATAGAAACAAGCTCGGCGAGATATTGTTCTTAAGATAAACCTCGACGAAAGTTATGAAAAATTATTGCACGAAAATGTTCCCGCGTAAACTCCATTTTTCTTACCGACTTGTCAAATTCAAATGGTCAATACTCTTTTCTTTTTTACTTTATTTAAAATTCAAAAATGGAATTGTGTTCGAAATAATACTACATTTCAAACACCAAAAAGGTTTTACTCTAATTTATTCCTAAGTATTCTATTCCCGATCTTTTCGGTGTGGCCCTCGTATTATTAAGTCTCAAAACACTGAATAAATAATTAAAGGGATTTTTAAAATAAACACAATTCCACACATTTTTAATAATATTAAATATTTTTCCCGAGAATTCCAGGGATTATCGTCATATCCATATTCGTGATATTGTCCCAAATAGCACCCAGATTCCGATCATCACTACATAGTATAAAACAAAGTCGCTTCCCACTGTCTGTCCCTATGTATGCATATATCTTTAAAACTACGCAACGGATTTTGATGCGGTTTTTTTAATAGATAAAGTGATTCATGAGAAAGGTTTATATGTATAATACATACCCGTGCGAAGCCGGGGCGGGCCGCTAGTTGTTAATAACACGTGTTTCCTTGAAATACCTACGTAGATGTGGATAATTTAATTCTGTCAATTTAATTCTGCAATTATATGCTCCTTGACCCGTTGAGAGACTCTCAACTCTTGGCTTGTCCGATTACAAACGACCAGACCTACAATCAATTTTGTGGTCGTCCAGATGGCGGAGCCAACTCCGCGATTTAAAATTTACCCCATGAGGATGTGAGTTCTACATACATATGTACTTTTTGTAATCGAAACAAAGCATTTGTACCTCAAAAGGTAAAGGCAGTATCCCGACTTTATTCTGGTCACGCCAACCTGACGTCAAGTGGCGGGACCATATAAAAGCGTTACTCCAAAGGAAGCACATACGTAACTTATGTACAATAACTTTGTGCTACATGTACTAGTAAATATCTAATGTTGAATACAATCGTAATTGTATGTGCCAATCTTCAATTATGAGATTAAAACATTGGTTCCACCACTTTGATGTTTCATAAAATTGCTGCAATTATACAAATCTTAAAGCTTGAAGCGTACGTGTGATTGAGACAGCTGAAACCGTCGCAAGTCACGAGTCTCGGTCGCACGCAGGGTTTGTGACTGAGACGGACTGATTCGAACCCGTCCGGGGCGTCCGCTAGACGTAGTTTCAAGCCTAAGCTGTCATGAGCTGAATTTGAAATAAGATGGCGGGACAATTTATAAGACATCTGGTCTTTCCCAGAGAGAAAGCATATAATCTGCTAGATGACAATAAGTCAAATCAGAAACTTTTTTCTAAATGTAAAAACAAACATTTACTATGGATTTTGTATGAAATACAAAACCGTGACGTCATAGATATTTACGGTCAAATAGCGCTCTTAATATCAGTTTTTCTGCATTAAAAAATCTAAAATCATGTTTAAAATGGGTATGATCAATAACAAGTGACACTATTTTGTGACGTTTTATTTTCATAACAGTATCAAATAATTTATTTTTGACCCAGTCATCTACCCAATTTGCCATTTTCTTAGACGGAGCAAACGTGGCTTTTATGGAATATCCTAAGAAATAGAGGGTTAAGTTTTTTTTTATGGTAATCAAATCTTCGTATTCGATTTAATAATTTATTTTTCATCTCATCTATTCGAAAAACGATGATTTTATCCCAAATATTTGGGGCTAAAGTCACTGGTAATACTCTAGACACTGAAAAGTAAAAAGTAAATTCCCTAGGCGTTAAAACACATTTGAAAACCGAAGACGAATGTAGAATTAAAAATAATATTGGCAGTCAGCTAAAGAAAAGAATAATTTAGTTTTAAAATTATAAAATATAGGCAAGGGCGTCGTATTTTTTTAAAATTGGAATACAACACGTTTTACCTGGATGACTGTAGGTCAAAATTTTTTGGTTCTCTTGCTTCAAAATAATAATTTATTAAAAACCAATAAAAACGCGCAATTGTTGTCTTTGATTTAAATAGTAATTTTATTATGGAACTATTAGGTTATTTTACAACTATTTTAAATGTGACTAATTTCTTAATGAGGCCGATAGTAAATATGAAGTTTACGTATAATATACATATTTAAATATATAAAGAATTAATACACAAGGAAAAAGTAATGAAACTATTCTAATGACTGGAAAATGTATAAAATGTGGTGGTCCTAGAAAAATATTTTCATAGTACTTCTTCAGTGAACCAAATAAAGATTAATAACTGTCTGTTATACTCTGATTAGCTATATGTAGGTATTCTACTTTCGTTATAGGTATATATAAATTACATTTAAATGTACATTATTTAATACAAAGGGAAAAAGAAATAACTTGTACAAAGGCGGACTTATCCCAAGAAGGGATCTCTTCCAGTCAACCCAGTCTTCAAAGGTTACATATTTTTGGAATGGGTGTAGTGTCAATATAAATACAAAGAAATTTTGAAAATCCTAATACTAACTTTAAATCATAAAATACTAAAAAAACATAAAAACAAATAAAAAAGATATGACGTATTTATAAATAAATAAATATTTTTATATAATACAAATACATACATATATATAAGCATATGTATGAAATAAATATATAATATACTAAATATAAACACTTATTCGCTTAATGAATCTACTGAATGCTACCCAATAGAGGAAGCCATTTTAATGTCAACAGGAAGAGCATTCCACAGCCGAGCGGCAAGAACCGAAAACGACTTGGAATACTTTTCAGAAGAATGACATGGTATCTGCAAAGTCGGTACATCACCAGCACGCAATCTTGGGTCAATCTGCCGGAAGGAGAATTTGTCGTGTATATTTGCAAATTTTCCTCATAGATGGAGATGAAAAGAAGAATGTGCTACACGGTGTACGGTAATAGTTTTAACGCGAGGGCGCTACTTTGAATCCAGAGCGAAACGAAGGATGCCACAATAGAATCACGAGCGTAGCGAGGGATTCTACGGTGGAATCCTGAGTGAAGCGAGGGATTCAAGTATATCGCCCGAGATAAAACTATTACCTTTACGCCTTGTAGCACAATCTACTATTTAATATGAGAACAGCGCTCTCATTTGTGACCGGCTGTAAAATAAACATTAGTCATTCAAATATGAATCAAAACACTGGCTACCTTATCACATCACTTATCTTCAAGTGCCGATATAAATACTACGTATCACTTATTTATTTCACATGGCCTCGCATTTTTATCTCTTTTTATCTTATGAATTGTGAAACCAATTTTATTCACTACAATAAGACAGTATTGTAGTGAATAAAATTGGTTTTTGAAGGGAAAAAAATTGGTTTATTTGGTAAAAAATAATGCAAGTAATGTAGACACACTAGACATTATAGATCAATTGCAGATAACATACACTGTAGTGTACGGAGGTGGTTGATCCTTAAACATTTACCTTATTTATAAGATACGGACCATGTTTGGTATTTGGTTTAACCCATTTTCCATCCAAATCCAGTTAGACTGAGCGCAGAAGACAGTTTTGCCTCACATAGAAAACGCCTTAAAACTGTTGTGTCTCCGAAACCTACAATCAAAATTCATGGATTTAAGGGTTAAACCCGTAAGTTCATAAGTGAGTCCGCGTTTTGTAATAATACATATTCGGTACCTACTTACAGTACACAAAAAATAATCGGTAGTCCTAATTTGAAAAGCGGAATCACGCGGTTTTTCACTTAAAAAAATCGCTTAGTGGCGCCTAATTTCAAGATTAGGGTACAACAAACCAAAGTCATGCATCTCACAGCTTCCTCATGAACATTACTAAACTATCACACAAGCGGTATAAATGTTTCTATCATTCACTAGCTTTTATTTTATAGGATACACTCACGGTTCTTAAGGCCGTACCTGAATTTTCCGGGGTCCAGTGCTGCCCCCATTTAAAATAAATCATTTCAAATGACACGGAGATATCATTTAAAATTTTGTTTCTACCAAGCTCTTGATAAGCTTTACGGTTTACTTCGCATATTTGCCTCATTTAAACTGTAAACAGTAGTTCAAAAAATAGTTTGAAGGTCTAGGGCTTGGTAGAAACAAAATTTTAAATGATGTCTCCGTTTCCTTTAAAATGATTTATTTTAAATAGGGGCAGCACTGGACCCTGGAAAATTCAGGTACGGCCTTAATCACATATCTTATAAATGCGTCGAAGTATCATTTGGATCATCTTGAATAAATCTTTAAAGTGGGTGTCAACTATAAAGTTATGACGAAAACTCTATTGTACAACCCCTCCAGATTATGTTTTATTATGAGTACGGAAAGTACTACTTTTAACATTAACCTATGTTTTGTTGTTTATCATTTTTACTACACAATAAAAATGTTAGGTAAAATCTAACAAAATGTACTGAATCTTTTAGGGGCATACTCAGTCCGTGATACTGAATAATTTTTACCTAGGAATATGTTGTTTTGAATGTAATAGATTTATGTAATTATAGATTTAGTCATATATTTTTGTTAATTGTTCGGGAGACTCCGATATTGATAATACTTTATGTGATCGTTGGCATGTTTACTCGTAGTATAGTGGAATGATCTGCCCTTAAAATAGCTTCAGTGTAATTTGTTATTTAGAGTTTATTAATGTTTCTTCTTCTGTGGTCACAGGGATCTAAGGTACGTCGATTTAGAAACGGATGTGAAAAAGGCTTTTTCATTTATTTGCCAACTCAAAACAAAAACCTCTTTTGCCAGCTGGTTAAGAGCGCGATTTTATTAGTAATAATAAATATTTAAGTTTTTCTAGTGAAATATAACCGACTTCAATTTCTTTAGTTTATCTAGGTTTATCTACATAAATTGTACACTTTGTTATACTCGTTTTTTTTATTTTTTTATTAGCCTATCCTGCCCCACTGCTGGGCAGAGGCCCCCCCTATAGTACGAAACTGATCTCTATCTTGAGCGATGGACTTCTAGGTCTTGTCGAAAGACTCCAGATCATCACACCACCAAGTCCTTGGGCGACCTCTTTTGCGACGCAAGCCTACTAAATAATACGCGTTATTATAAAAAAATTGTTTAATGGTTGATCATACACACATACAATAACATAATTTTAAACAAACCTTTTTTGAAGTCGGTTAATAATCTGAATTACATTCGGCGCCTTTTAGTACCTACCCAGAGTTTAAACACTTGTGTTGATAATTGCTTTCACACCATTATTTTATGATTTTGATTTTATGTTGGCTTTCATATACCTACTTGTTACACTTAAGACGATACACGGAGTCCAGTGCTGCCCCCATTTGAAATAAATTATTTGTAAGGAAACGAAGGTATCATTTAAAATTTTAAGCTAGTAAAACCTAGATAACCCTTCAAACTTTTATGAACCACTGTTTACAGTTTAAAGTGAGAACGTTAAGCTTTAGTTTGCATTGTTGCAAAAAGTGGCCATTTTTCGCAAAAATGCAAACTAAAGCTTAACGTTCTCACTTTAAACTGTAAACAGTGGTTCATAAAATAGTTCGAAAGGTTATCTAGGTTTTACTAGCTCAATTTTTAATGATATCTATCTTCGTTTCCTTACAAATAATTTATTTCTAATGGGGGCAGCACTGGACTCCGTGAATCGTCTTAAATCATTTCATTAGTTTGTGTTCTTGTTACTTGTTACTAATAACAGCAAAACAGTGAGGTATTGTAACAAGCGTTTGATAAGGCTTGTTACAATACCTCACTGTTTTGCTGTTATTAGTTGTACTTGCTTATCTGTGTGATTAGTCTTCAAAAAACAATATGTATGGAATTTTGCCTAAGATTTGGAACATTACATTTACCCGGTACCTACATTTATCCCATTTCCACTATTGAATACTTTTATGATTTAATTTTAAAATTATAAAGGATAGAGAATTGTAAAAGGAAAGAGGGGAGGCCTTTGCCCAGCAGTGGGACATAGATAGCTAATAAAAAAAACGTGTGCTAGGAGTTTTAAACTCAGATCAAGAGTTATTAAGACTTGTCACACGCCTACGTTTTTCCGCAACATGTTGCTTTCTCAATGGTTTTCTCATTTATATAATGAATTCACCATAAATCTAATCACTAAACCTTACTACAGGGTTACTTAAAAGCGCTCGGAATGGCGCGCACGGCAGAAGTAAAACGTGACGCGCGGATCGGTGAAGCGGAGGCGCACGCCGAGGCCCGGATCAAAGAAGCCATGGCTGAGGAGCAACGCATGGCCGCCCGGCTGCTCAACGACACCGACATAGCGAAGGCCCAGAGGGACTTCGAGCTTAAGAAGGCGGCCTATGACGTAGAGGTCCAGACCAAGAAGGTAAGATATACAGTCTTGTAGTCGAACAAGTCACGTGACAAACGAACATTTATTACCATGTAAGTCAGGTCGCATTTTTTGCATAAGTGCAAAAGTAAATATTGCGTAATTTAATAGTAAAATTTCTGATTGAAGCGTTTTCCAATGAAAATAAAAAACGAGGTTAAAATCATTCTCAATAGATGGTGTTTATTAGTTTAAAATCGTACTGTCAAAACAAATACCTACTAGCACTAGGCCGTTTGGTTCAAAAAACAATAACCATAGAGTTTGGTTCAATCCTTGTGCTTTTCTGTCATGTCATGGAAAAAAAGTATGAAGCCATCGCGTTCGTCAGATTCGTCACATAGTATTCCTCCCTTGTTATTGCACGTAACGACGGCGTAAGCCCGCATTTTTTTTTAAAGTAGAGCCAGATTCTTACTTGTTCTGTTAAATTTTACTTTTACTTAATAAATATATACATATGTACACAATAGTATATCTTAAACTAAATATAAAAAAAATATTCTAAAAACTAACACGCATCCTGAAAATTTAAAATAAATTTGACCAAATTTTGGCATTGACAGATTGATTAAAGTGATTGCTGCGCGATCTATCATAAGTTACTTAACTATTTTTTTTTTAAGAAAACGCCTCATTCCTGTGATCTGACACTTTTTTCTGAAAATGCTTGACGCATAATGTTACACGCATACAAACGTAGATAAATGTAAAACTCTGTTAATCTCAGTTTACTACAAGATTACGGCGAGAAAGTACATTAAAAATTCTATATACCTAAGTTCACAATATACTTGATCATATTTCGAACTTTGAATGCAGTTTTTATCTATATAATATGGATGTTTTTTTCTGTTTTTGAGCGACATTAAAATGTATAATACTCAGTATTATTTATTTCTGTAAATTGGATTTGGCACTCGTTCGCAAACTTTACATATATTTGTAAACTGACAAAGCCCTTCTGGTGTGTAGGCGACCAATACTGTGTAAATGAGTTTATTTCGGCGTTTCTTCTCAGCAGTAGGCGTTGCAAAACGTTAGTACAGGTAGGTAGCTTATTAATAAAAAACAAATAATAATTTAAATATAAATAAACATAACACGTAATGTACACTAAGGCCTAAAATTACTGAATAAATGTTTGATTCTTTGATAATCTATACTAATATTATAAAGCGGAAGAGTTTGTTTGTTTGTTTAAACGCGCTAATCTCAGGAACTAATGGTCCGATTTGAAAAATTCTTTTTTTGTTGGGTAGTCCATTTATAGAGGAAGGCTTTAGGCTATATAACATTACGTTCCGACAACCACGCGAACGAAGTCGCGGGCACAGCTAGTATAACATATACGATAACGTTGACAGAGAAATTTCCACCAAATTCTCTTTTAAGAGGAAAGTTCACGCTCATCTTTTAAACTCCCTTTCTTAGTAAAATCATCATCATTCAGTTCTCAAAATTGAACATAATATTATATCTGTATAATGATATCTATTAAATAGTATTATAGGCATGTATCACAGTCCATGGATCAAGATACATAGATACTGCCTCTGTATAAACTTGCGTGTCGATCTGACGTCAAATTGACTTCATTTAGGATCGTCACTTTTAGTCCGTGTATGTCAATTCATTCTCTCTTCTGTAAAATACCTCAATCTTCGTTTTAAGCCGTAGAAACTCGTCGTAAAACGTTGAAGGAAGTTTTAAAAAAGATTTCTTCCGAAGCAGCATAGCTGAGGATGAGGATGAAACCGGGAACGCGTTTAGATGAAGAAGTAGTATTGTATACATTCATAATAGTTATTATAAAGTATTTGTATGTATACCGATAGTCATTGTAGGTATTTAGCTTTTTTGCGCCACACAATTTCTTTTTTTTCTGTTTATCTCTATGGTTGACTGGGAGGAAATGCTCTTAGCATTAAGTCCGCCATTTGTTAAAAGTATATTTTTACTTTGGAACACTAGTGTTAAAATAAATAAATAAAATAATATAGGTACTGTAATTTGGTAGGCCGAAGCAGAAATGGCGTACGAACTACAAGCTGCTAAAACCAAGCAGCGCATCAAGGAGGAACAAATGCAGATCGCCGTGGTGGAGCGCACGCAGGAGATCGCCGTGCAGAAGTGGGAGGTGCAGAGGAGGGAGAAGGAGTTGGACTCCACTATTCGCAGGTATGGCGGCCACGTGCGGTTACCAACGCAGAACACGAGACACGTTATTTTTTTAAATATTATTAAAGTCATCATACCTCCTCCTCCGACGACCTCCGTGGCGTAATGGTTAATACGCTAGTCTGCCACTCTGGAGGTTCTGGGTTCGATCCCCAGCCAGGTAGCAAGTTGGAAAATGGCCTTTTTTAAATTGTCCTTGGTCTTGGGTGTTTACTGTTTATCTATATATGTATTTATCATAAAAATAGTACCGTTGAGTTGTATCCCATAACACAAATTTAAATAAATACTTTGGTGCTAGCTCAATGTGTGTGATTTGTCCCTATATATTTATTATTATTATTTATCATTATCATCATCAGGTCTTTTTTAGTCTCCACTGCAAGAGCACGACCATCTGTACTACCGGATTTGCGCTACACTCCAAGCTGTTCAGATGGGTTGGAGAGGTCTCATTGATGTTTATAAGCTTTGTTAAGTTTGTGTTTCCTAAGTCGCCTTCTACGACATCGACGGGAAGACTTGGACATTGGTCCTATTCTACTCTGCCGGGAACCACATTAAAATCTAAATTGTGATAAAATAAGATCTATACTGATATACACTATCACGTCTTTATGTATTGTGGGGTTTGCGGCTCTAAGCAGACAGAGTCCAGGATCACAACCCAATAATCACCATTATTAGCTTGATAGTGGGCGAGTAGATAAGATATATAATATCTAGCACATAATAATGTAAGAATGGAAAAGGTAATGGCAAACCATTTCAAGGGCAAAGGTCTCCCCCATATCCTTCTAAGCTTTTCTGTCCAATCCAAGAGACAGCACTAGAGTCAGGGTGCTAAGAATCCCCGGGCGGCGGATAACAATCGTCAAACGACCTTTCTGATATATCTGTCAAAAATCGTCGTTGTGATCTAGGTATTATTATTTGCGAATGGTTTTCTAAAATATGCAGCAAAGTTGAGGTGTTGTGAGGCTGTCAATCCATTTAGTAACGTCGCTATCGTCTTCGTGTGTTTTCTCATGCCACCCTCAATAGACAAGATTGGGCAAGAGTCTTTAAGGTGGGGGACAGAGACTGTTTTTATACTCCCGCAGCAGCAATTGGGATCTACTGCAATTTTCCACCTGCACATTAGTTCGGCACATCTTCCTTGTGAAGTTCGGCATCTATTTATCTGGAACCAGTATTTTCGCGGGATCTGTGATCGGCATCTATTTCAGCAAAAAGACCAGGCGCGGTTCCAGCCTTCAAAAAAGATGTGATCAAGACTCATATTTGCAACCCAACCCCCCTCGAATCCAATAGACCGTAACGTTACAAGTTCGTTAGGTTTGTACTTTGTAGGCATGCCTGTCGTGCTCACTATAGTGGATCCGCGCCTGACAGTAACCGAAGAGCCCAACTTTTAAATCTATTAGTAGTCGTAGTAAAAGTATTAAGATGTACAGCGCTTTCTTATACATAAAAAATAACACCAACGTTAATTGTCACACAGGCCAGCGGAAGCAGAGAAGTTCAGGCTGGAGAAACTGGCCGAGGCGCACAAATTGAAGACGGTGCTCGAGGCGGAGGCCGAGGCCGAGGCTGTGAAAGTTCGCGGAGAGGTAGGCAATCCGCTAGTTTCCAACAAGTCGGATACTTTTATCAAAGCGACCTTCGTTGCGTAATAGTTAACATGCTAATCCGCCAATCCGGAGGTTCTGGGTTCGATCCCCAGCCAGAGCTAGTTAGAAAATGTCTTTTTCAAAATTGTCCTGGATCTTGGGTAGTTTTTATACTTTGAAGTTAAGGTTTTGTACGCATTTTTGCCAATAGTGGCCGTTATCCGCAAAAATGCGTACAAAAGCTTAACGTTCTCACTTTAAACTGTAAACAGTAGTTCATAAAATAGTTTGAAGGGTTATCTAGGCCTTCACAAAGACAAAATTTTGAATGATATCTCCGTTTCCAATTTCCAAAAAAATTTTTATTTCAAATGCCAGCACTGGACCCCGAACAATTATGTATGGCCTTAAAGCCTAAGGTCTAATTTACCAGTTAACCAATCCGGTGATGTAGATAATGACAGGGGTAGTGCAAAATTCGAATAGAGATATGGTGAAAAGAAAAACTATATGTACCTACACATAAATAATAATCAAAACAATAAACTAAAACTTAAAAATACACACTTTTATGTAATAAACTGAAATAAACAATTCGCATAATATACTACATACACTAAGAATTATCTGACAATCTTTGAAGAAAATGTGCCTTCACCTATTTCTTAAATAAAAAGAGGTTTGAGCTTTCCTAACATCAACTGGTAAGGCGTTCCTGAGTCTTATTATGTGGAAGCAATGAAAGTTTAAAACGTGTAACGTGTGTATTCTCGCATAGGCGGAGGCGTACGCGATCAAAGCGAAAGCAGTGGCGGACGCTGAGCAGATGGCCAAGAAGGCCGAGGCCTGGAAGGAGTATGGCTCTGCGGCCATGGTCGACATGATGCTGGAGACACTACCTAAGGTAATGCATACGGGAATTAACGCGAAACGTACCTTTTATTTATTTAAAAGTATTTACTACCTAAGGTATTGTATTTCATTTTAACCCGACTACTGCAAAGCCAAGACAAAATTAATGATTTCAGCCTTTGATCATATTCTATAGATGATATAATCGAAGATTTTAGCAGTCTATATATTGTCGCGAGCGAGATAGAACCTTTCCTTTATTTTCATATATTTTTCATATTTCGATATATGTTTTTTGGGGAAAGTTGTTCAGTATCATGGATTGAATTCACCCTTAAAATAGTTTCAGTATATTGTGTTAGATCCTGTATATGTAATTAAATATCTAAATTAGCACATTTCAGATACATATATTTATGGTAAGCCGTAAAAGGCTGCCGAGCTTGGATTAGTTGGATAATTAAAACTTAAGTTCGCGACGGTTTCAGCTTTTTCTATCGCACGTAGGGATTGTGACAGAGACGGACTGAACCCGCCGCGGGCGTCCACTTGACGTAGTTTCAAGCCTACGAGCCCTTAGGTTCCCCTAAGGGGACATCCACCACAGACAATCTTTGAGATTGTTGTGAATAATAAATGCTTTATGACTGTTATCTTAACAGGTGGCGGCTGAAGTAGCGGCGCCGCTGTCGCAGGCGCGCAAGGTTACGATGGTGTCGTGCGGCGGCGGCGAGGTGGGCGCCGCCAAGCTGACCGGGGAGGTGCTCAGCATCGTGCAGCACATCCCCGAGCTCGTCAAAGGCGTCACCGGCGTCGATATATCCAAGGTAACAGTCGCGGAGCTTGATTGATTCTGTACAGCCGGCCAACAGATGAATTTAATAAGTACAAACACATATTTAATTAGGTTCATAAAACAATACAAATAATTAAAAAACAAAAATAGGATCCGCTAAGGCTACTCAATGGGAATCTTGCTATAAGGTATCTACGCTTATGCAAGGTAAAGGAAGCGATATCCGCTACCGCCGTGGGTAGCGATATGCGAATAACCGCCGCGGGTAGCGGTATTCCGACGACGCTCGAACGGTAGTGTCGTCGTCGTCGTTTGCTGCTCGTAGATTTTCAGTGTAGAGACGCAAGTGCTGGGCGCGTTTTGGAGGGAGAACCAAGTTTCACCGAACACGCGGCACGTATCGTGTACCGCTGCGGTATGCGGTTCCGGTTTCGCGACAACTGCGGCCATACAATATACTTGGCGATATATCGCTCGAGTATACAGCAACAGTTTGAATAGGCCTTAACACACAGGATAGCACCGGTCCTATATCAGGAGACCTATTAATGAACGCGGGAGTTATACTACGAATGATTTGCGCGAACGTTTCCAAAGAGACGCATTATTTATCGCTCTAACGTGAGGGATTTGTAACGAGTGTTCTAGACCGCTCGTTTACGCTATAAATGTCGAATAAACTTTCGTCTTGTTTATCATGGAGAGTCCGTTCCGACCGTTACACGCTAACATTTTTATTGGCCAGTAGCTCATTTTTCACGTGAGTGACCCGTGATAACATTTAGTAATATTTTTATTAATTTTGATTTAATTGCTACACGTTTTGTGTATCGCTGTCTCCCTCGTTCAAAAATAGATCTTCAGGTTGGATATATATTAGTCGACTGGGGACGATGCCGTAGGATTTTGGCGTCCCTGGCCTTCTGGCTCCAAAAGCAACTGTTCCACTCGCTTTTCATTTGCGCCGGATCTGTTAACATAGACATGACACACGCGTTGCAAATTATGCGAAGGCCTAATTTAATTTACTATCGGACGAGTTGTGACGTTAGCTAAGCCACAGAAGACAGTAAGAGTATTACATACAGAAAGGAATCTCCTAAGGTACGCGCAATATGCGTCCTCGTTTCCCGTCCCCGCACCTCCCCTCCGTTATTGTGCCGCCGTGCACACGACAATGCGTGTGTTCGCCCGCTCTCGCCCTGAGACAAGGCGAGGACGGGGAGAGGTGCAAGGACGGGGAACGGGGACGCATATTACACATACATACCTTAGAAGATTGCTTTCTGTTTGTCATACTCTTACTGTCTTCTGTGGCTAAGCTAACGTCACACCTGTCTGCTGTTTAGAAATTAACCAATTTATAAAATTATGCATACCGCCGCAGCGGCGCCGCGTGTAATTTTGTATGCAATTGTTCCCTTATACACGAAAAACATGGGCCAGTCAGTACAAATGCATACAAAATCAAAGCGCGCGGCGGTAAACGCTGTTACATAGCTTTTCTACTTAACAACAAATAGGCTGTATTGTGAACGAGAGATACTCCATAATCAATTAATTTAAACTGGTTGACATAAATCACGCGAGTCAACCATTTTAAATGCCTGTTTGCTTAGTTAGTTCTATAAAAAAGTAGAAACATTGTTATTGGTACATACGAGTAGGTATAACAAAGTCGTATGAGATGACGTATTTGATGGTTTTCGTAGCAATAGCATTTAGTAAATGTGAACAGAGGTTGTGTTAACATAGTAAATATTTTTGCTTTTCGTCTTTCTATAGAAGACATTTTGAAGGTTGATTACTTTTTTCTCTTTGTTTAGAAATAATTACACGTAAAATTTGAAAGGCACTTTATCCGTCATAAGAACGCAGACTAAGTTTAGAACGATATTCACCCAATTTATTCATGGTTTTAACCATTATTCACCCAAATTAAGTAGACAGTGAAGGTGAAAGAGAAAGTGACATATTGCGGGAAGGTTTCTGATTTCGGTGGCTTTTTTTAATAGTCCCTCATTTTGTAGTAAGACGGTAAAAGTTAAATTATTTTAAACTTCTTTACATATTCATTGACTCTGTTTACATCTCACGTGTTACACGTTTACATCATAAAAGTAAAAATCTTCTTTGGTCTGGGAGAAAGAACAAACATATAATGTACCAGCTGCTTCTCTTCCCGTGCAGATCGTTAAAGTCGATCAACTCTGCTTATCCCGAAAGGTATAAAATAAAGGCGTGATAGTATGTGTTTTTGAGAAATTAATAATAAGTTTAACAATATTATTTGTTACTTTGTCCTATCTATGTGGCCAACGCACCAGCGTTGATAAATCTGGTACCAACCAGATTTATCAAACTGCCTAAAAAGCAGCTGACCTTAGCGTGACGACTGCCACCTAGCAGCCGGGCCTAACGGCTTAACGTGCCTTCCGAAGTACGGATGGGCTTGTGATATGTTATGCCACTTATGTTCACCAATTTCAAGTTTGATTCACGCCCGTGTTGCTTAACATGCGTATATTTATATTTAAGAGCTATGCTCTTGTCGGTGGAGCATGAATTATCTTCCATTTGTCTCTCTCATCCGCCAGCTGTGTTACTTCGCTGTACGACACGACGTTCACCTTTATCTGTTTCATGTAGCTGTGCCTCGGTCTTCGTGGTCCTTTTTTCCCTTCTATTTTTCCGTCAATGATAGTCTTTATGAAATCGTCGTGTCGTAGCAGATAACTTAACATCTATCCTCGCATATTCTCTATTCTATCTAGAACGCACCCTTTCTCTCCTACTCTTTTCAGAACTTCCTCGTTTGTAATTGTTTCAACCCAGGTTGTCCGTTCCATTCTAAGCGTAAGAAAAAGACATGCTTAATCGCTGATAATGCGTACGCTCCTCACTGTAATGTAATAGAAAACCATGTATCAATGCAATTAACAATGCACTTGGCAATGACCGCTGCATACACAATAGACAGTAGACGTTCCATTTTCCTTATCACTGTCATGAATGATCACGTGTCTATAGAAGGTTCTGGTGTGATGCAACGTGACAAGTTACTTCAATGTTGCAAAAATTTAAAAATAAAATGTATTTGTAAAGAAATCTTGTTGGTGCGAATCTATGTTCGCATACAAATACACTTATCTTATGGCAAAGGTTAAAATACATGCTCCTTATTATCACATTCGCGATATCCAGACGTTATTTGTCAAAGACAAACTCAAACATACGTCACATTAATTTACGTAAAATCTTCCTTATTCCTAGCATCGGGCACGTATTCAGTTTAAAGTATGGCAATGTTCAAAGAATTTATTTTATTTTATTTATTCAAATACACTTGGAAATTTACATAATATAAAAACTGTAGATTTTTCCTTTTTACATGATTTGTTAAATCTGTTAATAAATAATGATTGGTCATAATACTCTGTGCTTCTGAGGTATTTTGTTTCAATATCATTAATTTTTATTGCGAGATAGTCTCACAGTACCCACTTTTTGTATTTGATTTACAAACTGTTCAAAGTACAACCACAAATGGCATAAAAATTCTGGAGCTCCGTGCTTCAGAAGGCACGTTAAGCCGTTGGTCCCGGCTGTCATCGTTGTATGGCAGTCGTCAAGCTATGTCAGATGCCTTTAGGCAGCTTGAATAATCTGAAACCAGTGCTCAGTCACTTACACACACGAAAAACAAACAAATAGAGTTTTTGCCCATATTTGCAGACTATAGTTGCCTATAACGCAGGCTATGCCTAGCGTAGGAAATAGTGATTAATTGTTTACTAAACCATATTGCTCTCAGTTTACAGTACCTAATACAATTAGGCATATTATTAAACTGTATTAAAATATTTAATATATTTGTAGCTGATTTTTGTACATGCACAGTCTACAAATATGTATATTAGATAAACATTGAATACGTGCGAGGTCGGTATTCGTAGTTGATTGTTTAGCATTCCTTAGCATAAATTAATTATTATTTGTTAAAATTCATTTATTTAATTATTAGTTTCATTAATTAATTCAAGTATTAATTTATATAAAGTAAGTATTCATTTATTTTCAATTAAGTGTTATTTTTTTTTAGTTTACAAATTATCGATGTTTAAGAAAAATATCTACCGAAACGTAATATTTTAAACATACTAACATATCCTTTTGTTCACAAAGAATGTTCTACGAGTAGAAGTAGCTGAAGATACGTAGGTGAAACCAACGTCAAATTATTTAATAACCGTATGAGTTAAGTTATTAAACATGTCAGTCGATTTCACAGCAATATCGCGGTAAATTAAAACATTGAATTATGAATTGGTTTGCTTTGAAAATAGAACCGCCGAGATTCTTTAATGGTGTTGAATAGAAAATAATAAGGATTTTTTCGTCCAACATAAGTGGGCTTATTTACAGTAGATATGTATATGAATAAATTACCTTTAATTTTTGTATCTACCATGCTAGTCTGGAACAAAAGAAAAATCTTAGCATGAACCATCTGCTTCTCTTCCCGCGCAGATCTTTAAAGCCGATCAAGGGAATGCGGCTAGCAACCTATCACAATTTGGAATCCTTTTACCACCATCATGCTAAAAGTGGCCTTTGGATCTGGGCGTTGTTTAGAGCATCAAGATCCTCAGTCAGCTTAGTCGCAAAAAGTATCTTTCGCAAAATGTCCCTTAGTCGTAAAACGTCTCTTTCTCATAATGTCTATTTCGCACAATGTCTCTTTCGCAAAATGTCGTGACAGGGACTTAGAATAAAATTTAGATTTTCAAAGCATAATCATTTATTAAAGTTATAGAGTAAACAAATTATGATGTCATAATTTTAGTAAGTACTTAAATTTACTTACGTATTCCAAATACAAAAATTTCGATAGGTATAAAAATATTCATTTTTTTTATATGGTATACGTAAGTAAATTTAAGTACTAAAATTATGACATCATAATTTGTTTACTCTATAACTAATAATTGATTTTGCTTTGAAAATCGAAGTTTTAAACTAAGTCCCTGTCGCGTAGGGTTACCAGATGAATGAATCTAAAGTCCGGGGAAAAGGCCTGATTTCCATTGAAAAATCCTAAGATTTGTTGTTGTTTGAGAATTTTCTTTCAGATGTACTTACCAATTTAAAAAACCAAAAGGCCAAGAGCGTGTCGGGCACCCACATGAAAGGGTTCCGTAGCTACCCGATGGTCCGAAAGTTTTAGAATGTATTCAGATATTACAGTTCTTGTTCGGCCGACTGTAACTACATATGTTGGTCGAGTTGTATAAAAATAACTATCTATGATACCGAGACCGCTGTAGTTTTAATTGAAAGTACATACTTTGAGGTATATACCCCCTTTTTTTATTAGAATCATTTTAGTAATATTTCAAAGGTTACGGTGGGGGGACACCTTAAATTTTAACTTTGTATTAGATTATCTCAAGACTGGAGGTTTGATATACATAGTTTCAAAGCAGTTTTTGTTGCATTTTAAAAGACCTTTTCAACGATACCCCACACGTTGGGGTTAGTCCAATTTAATTTTTTAAATTCACTTTTCGTTGTAAGGGAGGGGGGCTGAAAAAAAAACAATTTTTTATAATTTTAAAAACCAACTTTTGGAACTTTAATATCTATCTCTCCAACAATGTTCGTGACAATCGGTGCAGTAGCGGCGGAGTACGAGCCCGGACGGACAGACAGACGGACGGACGGACATGACGAAACTAGAACTAGGGTTCCTTGTGGACTACGGAACCCTAAAAAGTCATATTATTATCGTTTTTATACACTGCAGATCTCCAGAAACCGATTAACGGTGCTTCAGTTCGAGCTTTACTTTTATTTCAATATGGTTGGATAAATAAGTGTTGATTTTAATTGTGCAATTATTACCAGAGTTATAACCTAAGTATTTTTAAATTATCTTTTCTATTAGGAAGATTATTTTTAGTATTTTTATGTTTTTATTAGAGATTTTTTTTTAAGATCACTATGTACTGTATTCTATAAAAAATTCTAAAAATCCTGAGATTTCCTGAGATTTGCAAAATCCGGCCGCAATCCTGAGAAGAGTCCAAAAATCCTGAAATCTCAGGACAAATCCTGAGATATGGTAACCCTACTGTCGCGACATTTTGCGAAAGAGACATTATGAGAAAGAGACGTTTTACGACTAGGGAACATTTTGCGAAAGAGAACTTTTGCGACTAAGCCCCTCAGTCAGTCCCATTAGGAAGTGGCAGTTTCAGGGGTCAAATATTTGCACCTACCACCCCCACCTTCTGCCTAACTCCCCGGCACAGAAAATAGTATAAGAGTATTACATACAGAACGGAGGTTCCTAAGGTCCCGCGCAATATCTGTCCCCGTTCCCCGTCCCAGCACCTCTGCCCCGTCCTCGCCTTGTCTCAGGGCGAGAGCGGGCGAACACACGCATTGTCGTGTGCACGGCGACACAAGAACGGACAGGGAGAGGTGCGGGGACGGGGAACGGGGACGCATATTGCGCGTACCTTAGGAGATTCCGTCCTGTATGCAATACTCTTAGGGTTGGATCTCATCTATTAGCACGGAACAGCACTTTCCTATGCTGCTATCCTTTTCTGTCGCTCAGATGCTGCTCCATGCTGTGCTTGCATTAACTGGATAAATGTATTTTTATTTATTTATAACTTTTTATTGTTCCAAAGTAAGTTACATACTTTTGACAAATGGCGGACTTAATGCTAAGAGCATTTTCTCCCAGTCAATCTTAAGGATAAACAGTACTTTCTTTTTAGTATGATTTTTTCAATAGAAGTGTATTTTAAAACTATAAGTATATGTATTTTGTAATGTGCGATTACCACTGGAGGGCTAACTCGTCGTACCTACATTCGTTTTGTACAACAAATAGATACTCTTCATACGAAAGCAGTCTTGTACGTTTGTATATTTTTTTATATACTATTGCTATTGTACAGACAGGATCGTGAAAAAAGTAGCTATCTTCATTCATGTTTATAGATAATACTAACGACCATCTATATACATATAGATTTTTTAGTTTACTAATCGTCGTATATTGAGTCTGCTGTCTATGTGTATTGAGTCATGTGGTATTGCTGTATCATAATTATCGTCTGACTTATTTATTCTTTATGATGTTTATCACATGAATGGCCGACGTTGTGCGTATAAAACCGTTGACACAAAATATTCGTAAATAAAATTATATTCAACAAAAAAGATAAATAAATAAATATATAAGGGCAAATCACACTGGTTGCGCTAGTCCCAAAGTAAGATATAGCAAAACGTGAAAATAGGAAAGAAGATTATTTTTTGCCATGTCATTCTAGACTTGTTTGGAGGAGACCGGTCTTCGTTTGAATTTTTGAAGCCCAATTTAGTGGGGCGGGAAAACGCATATTTCCTTTAAAATTGTGCACATTGTGATGAAAGCGTGATTCTTTTACCATTCGTATGTTATACTACAGTGATCATTTTTAATATGTGAAGGCACGCTGGATTTGACCCCTAACGCATTATAGAGGTCAAATTGTTCATCAATGACCTATAATCTGGTTTTAATAATAACATTATTTGAAAGCTAGTAGAAGAAGAGGTAAAAGCTATTACAACTATAAAATCCTCTTTCTAATGATACCTTAGTCATCAAAATCGATTCCGTAGTTTAGGCAGGAGTGACTGCCAAAAAAATAGAAATCGTGTCTAATAATGGATTTTTAGCATTTGTACGGGTAATAAGTACCTAATTGTATCTACATTTTATAACTGATATGCTTACATGCTGTTTTGGGAGAAAAAAAAAAACTTAAAATGTACCAGCTGCTTATCTTCCCGCGCAGATCGTAAAAGCCAATCGAGGGAATGGGCCAGAATCTGAATCATATAGGCGATGCGGCTACCAACCCATCATTATTTTGATTCCGTTTTTCCATTTTAACATCCACCTTCACGCTAAAAGTGGCCTTTGGGTCTTACAGCCCCAGGCTCTGTCTACCCCGTTAGGGATAAGTATTTTTATTACAATATTTTCAGGATTATGCGATAAATGTTTTCTTACTTTAAATATTTTCTCAAATCCAGATAGCCTCCACATCTTAAAATGATCACAGTAGTGTCCCCTAAGTATGGTAAACATTTTACGCTTTCATCACCATGCGCACAATTTTTTCGATTTCGCGCCCTACTATTTTGAACACTTTGTTTTGACAACTATTCCCGCTTTAACCGTGTAACACAAAAAAAGTAAAACAAATACTTACCGTCCTATTATGAATGAAGTTGACAGTGACAAAAGAGAAGGTGACATATTGCGGGAGCTGTTCTTGTTTTGGGTGGGTAAAAGTACGTCATTATATAGTATCGTCACTCATTATTCTGCGTGTAATTTAATGCGTGCATGCATAGTTTCTAAGACTTTCATAGACAATACAACGAGATTCATAGTCGTTTTCTCTGTTTGACTTTCATAGACATAACGTTTTCTCATTGTTGCTAACATTTTATTTCCATAGGTACGTCTCAGACCAACCGGGTCGCTCCGGCCCGCATTTTATAATGGTTTTTATAAAATAAAGGTTATCCCGGTAAAGGAAATTGAAACTTGTAAACAGAAATTAAAGTTCATATTTTTGTCACATTCACATTCCGCGACGGCCGTACGGCTCCGTACGGAGCCGTACGGAAGATTATTGTCAATGTTGATAGCCGCCGGCTCCCGCGGCATTCGTTCCGGCCCGGGCCGGTGCGAGCAGGTTGGTCTGAATCGTACCATAGTCATTTCTCTATGTTTCAACTATGTTGTCTAACATGCACTGCTTTGCTTGTGTACTAACCGGGGTGGTGGTGGCAGGCCGTGGTGGAACCGCCTTCTTTGCCGACGCCCACAGTCCGCGGCGACTCGGCGCGGAAGGCGCGATAACTGAAGCTTTTTAGACAACGACTCAATGCTCAGGTAAGTTTGAAAACCAGTGCTGATGTAGCAATCCTTTACTGTGACTGCCATATTTACCTGATCTAGTATCCAGGTATGAAGTAGTAACTGATGTAAATGTACTGCCAAAGTACTTGAAGAGATCACTGACCCCGTCAGTATAAACAACTTCTTTTATGGTACCTATGCTAGGCCTCAAAAGATTGACTTTTCTGTACAAATCGTTCGGTCAACTGAACACGTTTGAATGAAAGGGAAAAAAATTAGATTCTAGCATTGGTCACATAGCAGTTGTGTTGTTCATATTGAGGGGCTGAATCACCCCTTATACAGGGTAACTTTTCAACCACCTGCCAAATTTTTCGAATAAGTTTAGTCCAAGAACTACGTTCTATTAAAAACGTTAAAAAAAATATGTCCTTACCTAAACAAGATCCGTTTACGGAACCCGCTTCAAAAAAATTCCTGGTATTTAAAAAGTCACCCTGTATATGGCTTCAGTACATTTACACCGCGTAGTAAATTAGCGTTGCATAATAAATCAACCAACTTATCATACCTACTGTTAATCACATATATCAGAAATATTGGAAATAAATAAATAAATGCCTACATTTGAAAGTTATGGACAATGACGTAGTTCTGTACGATACGATTTTTGGCTGAAATGGTATCAACTATAAAGGTGTCTAGGTACTACGAACATCTTAGACTATGGAACTTACTTGTAAATCGCGTAAGAATCAACGGCATCGTCCTAATAGAACGCGATGCGTAAGCGATGCGACCATATCGCCTGTTCGCGCGATGGCTTAAAAGTTCTTAGAGCGATCTTAAATATTTATCAATATTAACGAAATACTTACTTTGAAATAAAAACACAGCAAAGTTCAGAACTAACTCTAAACATAATAAGTTTCATAAACACGATTGCTTAAAATTTTCTCGATAGAAAAACATTGCGAAGTTGCCTCCAAATCACATCAGAATTATACTAAAACAGAAAGTATTCAAGAAATACAATAATATAGCACTTGTAACTTTGGATTATAATTGTATTGAACATAAGGCAGTCATCATATGTCTTACTTTTTAAATAACTCTTAAATATTCTTTGTAAAACGAAAAAAACCTCTAAACCAGAACCAGCCTCATTGACCCACCGCGATTCCCGACGCCCCGCATGGCTCGCTGTCTCGCTTCGGCTAGAGTAAATTTGTGTGCGTGGAAGCGGGACCAAAATTTAGATTACTGACATCAGGCGTCCTCTTAATCTGGGTGTCCTAATAGAATGCGAATTGATGACGCGAGCGACTACTATATATAACTATTTAACAGTATTATGATGACGCGGCCCTCATTTATACCTTTGCGCGTTGCTACGCCAATTTTTTTTTCCTAAACCATCCCTGAACTACAACGAAAAAAATTATCGAAATCGGTCAAGCCGTTTACGATTTTATAAAGGATATTACAGGCAAACATTAATTTTTATATATATAGATATCATATTAAATTGTATCGAAATCTAATGTAAAAAAGTGGTATTGATGTTATGTTACTCTCTATTAGCTTGATACACGTACGAGTACAATTTTCCTAACATATGATCACGTAGAAGACTGTTGCATGTTTCGTAAAGAATTACCTACGTACAATCAGCTTACTTAATAAGTACTTATCTATGAATTTTTTTTTTTCTAAAACCCTAACTTTTAAAACACAAAACAAATAGTCACTTATTATGAAGAGGAATACAAAAGGATATCACTACTATTTAAAAACAAACTTTAATTATCCTTGTCTATCTAATAAATCTGAAAAAAAAACAAGTAATTGCAATCATCATCGGTAAGAATATGCCCTGAATATTTTAACGTTGTAATCTTTAAGGTTTCCGTACCCGAAGGGTGCAAACGGGACCCTATTACTGAGACTCCGCTGTCTATCCGTCTGTCACAGGGCTCTATCTCTTGAACCGTAATAGCTAGACACCTGAAATTTTAACCGATTATGTATTACTGTGGCCGCTATAACAACAAATACTAAAAATAAAAAAAGTTGATAATTAAAGGGGGTCGTCATTATGCTTCCAAAGTATTATTATAGTAAGGTGGAGCGGACACGGTGATAAATAGTCATAGGCTCCGTCCGTACTAACTGTATTTACTTGCCTCTTATTCCGAGCCATCATAATGAACTCATAAAGTTGTGTAATATAACCAATAACCGTTATGTCATTTTACGTTGACGATACTCTTTTTACTTATTACCTGCCCCGTTGTCTGTTTGTTATCAAATATTTCTCCTTCACATATTTGTGTAATTTGGGTGACATTGCAATTTTATGGTACCAACAATGACCTGATCTCATGATGAAGCCATGATGAAGGTGGCCATGGCATCTCGTGTGATAGATATCTGATAAAACAACATAAACCCACAGACTTTTGGACTTAAATGATTCGTCTTGTGTAGCATTTAAAACTTTTTAGTTCATTGTTTAAGATAAATGCTTGTTTTTAAAATTTAGGTACTTGTTTCTATTCCCGCCACAGAACTGTATATCTCTGTATCTCATTGGTCTGAGATTCCCGCTTTAGTCTAAGTATGTGTGTGTAAATATATCTGCCTGTGACTAGGTAAGGTAGTTTTTTCGAAACGCTAGATAACAAAGAAAGGTTCGTGCTACGTTTCGTTTTAAGCCCTTCAACTGACTGATTGAAAACAACAGTATAACAATTGGGATTAGGCAAGTCGTGTCATTTAAAGGTTTTATACATTACACAATTGAAATGTTACCATGTGGCCATAAAGTCTGGTAATATCAAATTATTTTTGACTGCCCAGTTTAATTCTTCAATATAAAAGATTAGAGTTTTATGGCTTCTAAGCCGTATCAGCCGTTTGGAACCAATTTCATTACAGTCACTGAGACGAATCGATCAAGTGGGTGGACGAATAGAATAAGCAAGCATAACGCGATTATAATCAAGCTACTTAATGAATTGATTTTAAGTACCTATCCTTGACGTCCTCGATTTCGTCCACGTGGAGCACCTCAGTCATTCAATAAATTATCTCTAATTTAGATTGAGTTACACGGATAGCGTCACATTAGGATGGATTTCCACTGAGGCGGCAATGGGCTATGTTGCCAGGAATGTGTTGAATCCTTATGAAAGTGCCGCTAGGAAAATTGTTATGATTCTGTCGTCATATTTTATAAATTAATGATAAATGTGGGTAATACGAGTTGTATTTATCTGTATTTTGCATCTATTGTCATGTTTTTTTTTTCCAAAAAATTGATATTTCATCATCATTATTCACTTTTTCATTATCTAATGTTCCAAGTTTCCAATGGAAAGTGACTAGATTTTAGATATTTGCCTATATAATTGATCACAATAAAATGTAATGTCTGCAACGGTGGATTTTCCAGCAGTAAGGCGGTTATCCCACTGCACCGCGCACCGTCGCGGAGCGCGGTTTCTACATATTGACGCTCCCGCGCGGTGTCGCGTTTTCAGTGGGTGGAAGTAGGCGTGTTTTCTATACAAACTGAGCCACTTGCATACAATGTAAAAAAATCTGCCGCGCCGCGCTCCGCGACGGTGCGCGGTCCAGTGGGATCACCGCCTTATAGTGTTGTTTGGTTGCTGTTTAGTCCCCTGATTCTGTTCTGGTTAGTTCCAGTTTCCTGGGCATGTCGGAGTCCTAAAGTATTTTTTTAAATGCTAACACAATTTTTTCTTTCTTACAGAACATTCGCTCTATGTAAAACGCTGCATTCGGGAGGAAGGCGATAAGAAGTTGTTCGCTGCATTACAACAAAGTTATTTTGATTCGTTTCTGTGTTCGCGCTAGACTGAGATTTTTGTAGGTAAGTGACGGGTAAATTTGCAAGTGCCACTTTTGGAGATCCCTCGTTGATATGCCATACAATAATATGTTTTAAGCAATTATAAATATTACCTCGAAGACTATCCGTCTCTACGAACGACGAAAGCAGTGTTATTCAAAGTTAACATAATTTTCAATATAAGTACATATTTTCGTAAAAAGATAATTAATATAGTCGACAAGCTGTATGGGCAGTCAGATGCGATGATTGGTTCTACTAGGGAAATGCATTGGCTAAGAGCATTGCAGCTATGTGTAAGTGAAGATGGAACACAGACGGGTTAGTGAGCTTATCTGTAGGCATAGGTTTGCGACAGAAAAGCCTGGCGCTTTTATTCATAAGATCAAGCAACGCGTTCCATGATAATGAAATGACTAAAATTTTGTACTTGAGCTTGTTACGTGACAAAATTTTATCGAGTCGTTTGCAATCTAACGATTGCACGCATACCTACATATGCGAAAACGGACATGACTTTGTTTTATACCGAGGTATACTGTTTACACGGTAATTTCAGTGTATCAATAAAAAAGATGAATATAAATATATATAATTACAAGGTGATTCTAAAATCAAGTAAAATAATTAACAGTGACTGTTATTATTTAAGATATCTCATTATTGTACCACTAAATTGGTATTACAAAATTGAGGTCAGACAAAATTATCTAAATGCATAAGACCTAGATAGGCCGCAGGAACCGTGTCCTCGGAACGCATTGATTGATCACGATTGAATATAAGTCCTACTAGAGAGCAGTAGGCCCTCATCTGAGTAGCAGTAACAACTAAACAATGTACAAGAGTTGTTCTAGTGTACAATTAATAAATAAAGTAAAATATTTTTGACCAATCGCCTAAATTGTTTCCCTATGTAGTTGGTTACAAATCAAATGACTGTTGTACAAACATATAATACCTATATTTTTTTATTTAGCTAAACTGTCTTTAGGGTAAATGATAATAGTGTTCAAAAAGTGCAGTTTAGAAATTCTAATAATAATTGTAATTTAGTGCGTTTGTATAATTACCAAATTAAAAATAAAACGTTTTCTAAAAAGATTGATCAATATACTACGATTGTAGTTTTCATAAGTTTTCAGTGTGTGACCGAAACATCTAGACTTCCTGTATAATTATTGGCGTCACCTAATATTTTTATATTGTATATACTATGTCAATGCCTTGTTATACGTTTATTTTTTATTATATTGAATTTATTTATATGATTTATTGCAATGGAACTACAATGTGATTGTGATTCTATTGTGTAACTTATTTAAAAAAGAAAATATTTTTATTTTATTTATAACTTCTATTTATAACAATGGTAGTTAGGGAAAGTCGATCTTATTATGACTTGCTTAAAGAATGGGGAATTGAGTGGGATTTGGTAGGCATTTTTAAAATAGGAATGAGAGAGTCAAAGAATTTAAAAGTGCCGTCGTTGTCATTGGTGATTTGGGAAGTATGACAAGGAAGATGAAAATGGCTTTTTAGCAGTCCTATTACACTAAGTCATATTTAAAAGGCATACTACTGCATCCATAGCGTGAATCTCGTCAAGAGCGTGGACACTTAATACGTTTAAAAAAAATATTCTTATTAAATTTAATTTAATCCATTTTATTTACCTCATTTACGGCCAGCGGGTGCCATATCCAGATTAATATTTTTTTTATTATAATTATTTATAGTTTAATTAGTTTTAAGTAATGATAATTGCAAGAGATCATTTTTTTCAAATTAATTAAGTAACTTGCACAAATCACCACCGATCAGTTTTTATGAATTTTTCAATATAATTACCTAATCTTTTAAAACTTTTATATTTTTGTATACATAAGTAGGTAATAATAATTTTGTATGGTGGCAGAACCTAGTCGTACTCATTTTTGAAACGACAGGTTCATTAATTATAAAGTTATGCTAAGTTCCCGTCATTATATCAGAGTGATTACTTTTCACTACTTACAAAACTCCAGCAAATCCTTTCGCAAATCGAAAGTGGTAGAAATGTTAATTAAAACCAATTTTCGATCGACGACCATTTGCCTAAGTGACGAATTGCGTCACAACCTTATAATTCACTTATTATAAATAATTGTGTAAGTAGCTGAAATGTAATTATATTATCCTTTTACATCCACTGTCAAAATTTCAAGTGCGAGTATATTTATTTGAAAGTTGTAGTATATAGCGTTATAAAAGAAATGATGCACTGAGAGTGGCACAATTTTTTGTTTATTTGTGTGAATCACAATTACCGTAAATGTATGTGTATTGACGTGGTTTTTATTAATGTATATTCAATAAACTTGAAGATTCAAATTGTGTTTTATTTTTGTTTCTTTTTTAAATTAAATGATCGTAATCGTTATAATAAAGCCGTGTGGTTACCGGCAGAGTAGAATACAACCACACCAAGTCTTCCTGTGGATGTCGTAGAAGGCGACTTAGGTAACACAAGCTAAACAAAGCTTATAAACATCAATAAGACCTCTCTAACCCGTCTGGCCAGCGTGGAGAGCGTAGGCCAAATCCTCCCCATTTCAAAGGAAACTGAGACAATTAAAAATTTTGTTAATACCTAGCCCTAGATAACCTTCAAACTATTTTAAGAACTAATGTTTACAGTTTAAAGTGAGAACGTTAAGCTTTACTACGCACATTTCCAAAAGTGACTGCCCTGCCTAATATATTTCTCTAGCAGTACAGAGCGTTCGGTCAAACTCGCATTCGGTCAAATTCATCATAATCGCAAACGGTCAAAATAGCAAACCGTCAATAATGGCTAACAGTCATTATCGCAATTCGTCAAAAAAGCAAATCTTCATAATCGCTAATTGTCAAAATAGCAGTGACAAAATTATAAACCGCATACATATTTCTACTAATTTACTTTAAAATTATGCATCTGTTTAACTATTGGCATGAAAAAAAGATTTCTTATTTTAATAATTTCCCGCGACTTTGTCTATGTAGATCCCTCGATATCTCTACCTTCATCATCCGAGCGTATTCCCGGTTGCATCGTCAGCGGTTACGCTTCAGAGCCCGGGGTCTGCTACCTAACCTAGGCGATTTGACGGGGTTACTGGTTTTTTACACAGAGCGTAAAGGGTAGACCAGAACCAATCCTAGGATAGGTACGAACGCTAGATGGCGTTCGGAACCAACGGCTTTACGTGCCTTCCGAAGCACGGAATCATCTTTCTTTTCGGATAATCAGGTGATTCAAGCCTGCAATATCCTAAACAGACTGGAAACAACTTTTCACAAAGTATGCTTCCCAGTGGGATTTGAACCCACAACCTCCGGATCACAAGGCAATCGGTATCACTACCTTGTTTCGGAATAAAGGTATTCTTCGAAATATTTCATTGTATGTGGAACAATTGTCGAATATAATATTGTTATTGATTACGGATAGTTAAAAAAAAAATTGACGCAATTCATATTTTCGTTTCTGAGTACAAAATAATATTATAACTGAATTTGTATGATTAATAAATATTATTTCATCTTAATTTTGTTTTATTTTTTACGAGTATATTTGGCTAGTCAATATTTGCGATTTCATTTTGAGAGTATTAATCGTAGATGATTGACTGCCTCCGTGATGTTGTGGTCTACAGCATGTGACATTCGATTCCCGCCGCGAGGATATAATAATGATGATGGTAGTGAACACAATAGCATATTATTAAAAAAATACCTACATATGCTATAATGAAGTAAACATTCGACCGATTGCTATTTTGACTATCTATTAATTTGACCATTCGCGATTTTGACTATTTACTAATTTGACCATTTGCGATTAGAAAAAAATGACATTTTGACCATTTGCGATATGGACCATTCCCTATTTTGACCGTTTGCGATTTTGACGGGTTTTCGATTACTTGACCGATTGCGAATTTGACCGAACGCGACGAAACGGTACATAGAGGGTCGTACTCCTGTAGTGGAGACTAAAAAAGACCTGATTATGATGATGAATCGTTATGATCCAGGCTACACTTTTCAATATCTCCCAGAAAACGCGAAAAAAAAAATTAAGACCACATTACTGATAGGTAGTGTAAAAGTTTAAAAATAAAATAAGTGTTACAAATAATAAATACATTTACTCTACAAAAAGCAATTAACATTGGAATATGAGCGAGAAATCACAGATTAACTGATATTTAAATACCAAACACAGAAAACTGGCAAAATTAAATCACTGGATTACAGTCTGTATTTATGATGCATAATAAATTACATTACATTAATTAGGTACCTACTTAAATATTACTAAAACGAACCGTTTGTTCCCGATAAAAAACATCTTGATGAATAACACTCGATGTTACTCAAGAGGAAAAATCTTCCCGAAGAGTTCCAGTGTTACTCATTGCAACAATATTTTTCGTCTTAATGGCACTTTTAGAAGCTATATTCCCGTCAAGTAACACTGTCTAATTGTTACCTGACGGAAACATAGCATTCCGTATAGTTAAGTAACAGTAGCGAGTAGTAAGATTTTAATTCCTTCATTGGTTTATTTCATCTTTAGTATTTTCATCTAATCTTTAAGTACTTTATTATGCTTCTGTTACTTAACGAGAATTCTGAATGCTGTATTCCCGTCAAGTAACACCTAGACACACCCAGTGTTACTTGACAGGAATTCGGCGTACGTATACGTATACGTTCTAAAAGTGCCGTTGAGATACACTGGTTGAACTGGTTCTCATCGGGAAAATTATAATTTGGAATGAGTAACACTGGAACTCTTCGGGAAGTATTTTCCCCTTGAGTAACGGTGTTACTCATCAGGAACAAACGAAACTAACGATGTTAATTAAAAGACTGTCACTCACAATAGAGACACGCACGCCGACTAGATCTAACATGATGGCAAAACAATCGCCCTGTTGATCGTCTTTTACTATATAGAGCGAAACATGTCGGCGTTTTCAACTATTATTGAGTTAAAGTTTTTCATTAAACATTATTTACTTTTTTGAGGTTGCATATTTTGTACAAAGGCACTTCAGTTGCATATTTTATACAAAGGAAATATCCGCTTTAATTAATATACGTTATGATGGAGATAATTTACTGAAACACATTAGTAGACTATATAATATATAGGGTCTAGTAAAAATACTGAAACTATTGTAAGGGTAAATTCAGTCCATGATACTGAACAACTTTCCTCAAGTAACATTATCGAAATGTGAAAAATAATTTTTGTTTTGTTAGTTTCTATTGAAAGCAAATTTATTTTTTCATATATCTTGAGAAAAGTTATTGAGTATAATGGACTGAAGCTACCTTAAAATAGTCTTAGTATGTTTTTTTAGACGTTATATAATAATACAAACTAGGTAGTGTAGTTCCACATTAACATGCAGAAATAAAACAATGAAATAATACCGACACTAAAATTACGTAAGCTTCAGTTTACCTAAAGTTTTAAACAGTCAATAATTTGTAGTACCTATGTGCGAAAATATGTATTTACATGGTAGATATTCATAAATTAATGCGTCAGAAATATACGTATTAAATATTCACTTTCTCTTAAGGTGAAGATATAGGCAAATAAAATAATAATAAATAAATAAATATATACGGACAAATTACACTGATTAAGCTAGCCCCAAAGTAAGTTTAAAACTTGTCTTATGGGATACTAACTCAACGATACTATATTTTATGACAAATACATATATAGATAAACACCCAAGACCCAGGACAATTTGAAAAAGGCCATTTTCCAACTTGCCCTGGCTGGGGATCGAACCCAGAACCTCCGGATTAACGGTCTAGCGTGTTAACCATTACGCCACGGAGGTCGCCGAAATGGCCTTGAAGTGGCGCCCTCATTTGAAATAAATTGTTAACTCGTAAATATGGACATAATTTTCTTATTGCTCTTCGTCATGCACTAGATAGCCCTTTACATTATTTTATGAACCACCGTTGAAAGTATTTACATTAGTCCGTCTAGCTTTAAAACTTGCCTCCGCCAAAAGTGGCCACGGCAAGTTTTAAAGCTAGACGGATCACCAATAATAGTTTCAACGGCAGTTCATAATATAATTTAAAGGGCTATCTAGTGCATGACGAAGAGCAATATGGAAATTATCACCATATTTACGAGTTAACAATTTATTTCACACTTCAAGGCCATTTGCCTATACCTTCACCTTAAATGTCGACTTGTACGAGATTATTTTAGAAAATCTCTTTAAATACAGTAAGTGGCAAACACATCTTATGCCTCAACTACACTATCGGCGATGATTTTTTTCTTTATACCACCAAGACATAGTGAATTCACAAATTAGAATAAATAGGAATACTATATTAATTATTATAGGACACACTGATTTTGTAGGTACAGTTAATTTATGCCGCACGTGTGCATCGCTTCGCTGTCGACGGCGACGAGTGAATGAGGCGGTCATCGGCGATAGTGTGGTCACCTTAACGCATCTACTGGCGAGATTCTCTTTGATGCGTGCCCCAAAGAGTATATAACCGGGCGTGCCCGAAAAACCGACAAATGACGGGTCGCAGGCGGGCGATGATAGACGATGATCGGCGAATACAAACGAATATGCCTTCTACACTATCGTGCTCGTGCACCTTTGATCGTGCTCGACCGTAATGGCCTGTCATCGATCGCCGATAGTGTACAGGAGGAATTATGATTGCAACTGCACTTTAGGATATAGGTAGCATTATTTTGAAATTAGTCAACTCCCTTGCATAATATTATTTTGACACCTGAATAACTCATTTTGTGAGTGTAAGTTTAACTAACACTCGTCTGCGTGCATTCCTTGGAGTACTTCGTGTTAAATTTAAAAAAAACAGAATAAATTCACCTTATTGAAATATGCTTATCACAACTTTCTGTCATAAAAACTAAAGGTAGGTGCGAGGTGCGAAGGTAGGTATATGTGCGAGTCGCCTTCATGCATATATCGTCTGTACATAGACGATACAAGTACAAGACACTACTGGTGTCTGGTGACGTCATAGAATAAAAATATACGGACAGTCAAGCAAGAGGAAACAATTATAATAAAAATCCTAATTCACCTTCCAGTTGTCGTACAGGATCTCTTATAAACTATTTATCTGCCTTATACATACAAAAAATTGGAAATTGACGCTTAAATAAGTTTGAGATTACGTAAGTTGGGCCACTGACCAAGGGTAACACCACGTTTGTGACACCTTATGACCGAGACTAACGCTGGGTGAAGATGAAGCAATGACAATTCGTTATTGAGATATAGTATATCTGTCTTGTGACATTTGAATCCAAAGAGCTTGGACCCTCATATCTCTATCTGAATCCTATTGGTTGTCAAAATACCGGACGTTCTCGACCAGCATCAATTTAGTCTCAGCCTATTTCTTTGAAAAAGCGAGTTTTTAGAGTGCAATGCACCGCTTGATTTGCGGCCGACTCTACTTTAACAATGCTATCTATTTACTATACTATATACAGCAATAATTTCTATGTACTATACTCCATATGCAAAACCTTCGATGGCAATCTAGGACGGTTCGTTTTGGCAGTAGCCTTTTACCCCAAAGACCTGAAACAGAAGAAACACGTTGACATAATATTTCGTATAAAAAATTAGGGTGGTGGTAGGTAGGTGCTACACACATATTCGGGGCGGCTTTAATCGGCACTGCTGGGCGGTAAAACTTTTATCGATTTTTAACAACTTTTTTATAGAAAGTAGTTCAGTATCATGGACTTGCTCCAAAATTTGGCTGGTGGTTAAAAAGTCAGCCTGTATGTAGATGACTGTCCAGGGGAAAATCCGATATAATTTCTTCGGGTCGGGTTTGTTTGACAAATATTTCGGAACCGACAATGCCGGCCCGAATAAGTGTTTAGCAACCCATAAAGAGCAAGAACTGTAGGGTTACTCTAAAAGCGGTACTCAAGACGTACGATACTGCGTATCCGCGTTTCAGTGTCAAGTAACATTGAGCGTTAATACATAATAATAAAGTCTAATTTAGTTTGACATATAAATAGGTCGTCACTATCGTACGACTATCGTATTAATAGAGTAACCCCCTGTTTTGATCGCAGTACATTGGCTTTCTAAAGTTTAAGTATGGTAACAATGGCTAGTAACCTAAGTGGTTTGTAATGTGGGAAACATTAGAAACCAGTTAGTATTACAGGCTACAATCTTTCGGATAGATACAGTTGTATTAGAATAGCTTATAAAGAAAGAAAAGGTAGGTACTCTATTAAATAACTTGCCAAGGTGTGTTACCTAGGCAGATTTTTTTAATTATTAGAAAGTCAATGCTTGCCAAAATATATTATACCTAAGTAGATTCTAGGTATAATTTATTTCGACGTCCAACAGAGCGGTAGCACTGCAACTAAGTTACCGACACCGCTGCGTAAAGTTCGTAATAAATAATAGCACAAGCTATACTAGACCACTACATTAATATAAACATAAAAAAGTAAAATAAGTTAAGTTTAAAAAACGTAATTTTCAAACAATTTAAAAAAAAAAAACAAATATAAATATTGACCTTTTAAGGTGACGTGGGTTGACAATTTGCAAAACTGTGCGTGTTTTTGAAAAATCACTGTTATTAAACTACTACAGTTTATTCCTCAAAAAAATTACATAAAAACCTTAAGGATTTTCTACAGACACCCACAATAGGCAAAACACGATTGAGCATTTTTGGCTCGATAGAAAAAAATCACAAACATACCTCTAAATTTGGATGGGAACCAAAAATGGATTATCTAAATATCTATCCGTTTTGGCTACAGAAAAAATTATAAATATAATATAAAAAAAATAATAAATAAAACACAGTGAAATATTCGTCGAGAGCGAAGGCAGGGTCGAGGCCGTGCACGACGATATTTCGCAGTGTTTTATTTATAATTTTTTTTGTAGCCAAAACGGATAGATATTTAGATAATACATTTTTTTGTATCATTTTCATATACAAAGGTGATTGTATAAAATAGTAATACGTATTATAAAGGCAAATTTAGGCAAAATTAGAGGTATGTTTGTGATTTTTTTCTATGGAGCAAAAAATGCTTAATCATGTTTTGGCTATTGTGGGTGTCTGTAGAAAATCCTTAAGATTTTTATGTAATTTTTTTTAAGGAATAAACTGTAGTAGTTTAATAACAGTGATTATTCAAAAACACGCACAGTATTGCAAATTATGAACCCACGTCGCCTTAAAATCGATTTTCTCGAAATCTACTGGGTGGATTTCAATGATTCTTTTAATACCGTCATTATATTCACTGCTCAACAATAATAAATCATTAAAAATAAATTAAATTAATATTTTGTGTACTTACTGGTACTATAAAAAACAGCTACACTACAAGTATGCTAAATAAATAAATCCTGTTGAGTAGTGATATAACTTGACATAAGTACAAGTATGTGCTTTCATTTATTACGCTAGTGTATTTTCCACTTTGTTTAATGTTGTTGAAATTAATGTTCATAGCGATATAATTGTTGCATCTTTGTGTAACTAACAAACAAAAGATAATTCTGACTGCGATATTACACCACAGAATTACTATAATTTTAGACCAGCAATAAAATGAAAAAGAAATAGAGGCGGATAAAGTAGACGCGTAGACAGTAATTGTTTAAGTCTAAACATAAGCTAAATCTGTCAATGGGTTGCAAAGATGGGGTTGTAAGAAGGCTCGCTAGTTAGTCGTATATACAGCTAAAGAAGATAGCAATTTGACAAAGCGTCGTGTTTATGAACACCCCACTTGATTGAACGTAATAGACACTTGTCTGATTACAGAAACGAAAATAGCTCTAAATTGCCGACGTCTACGGATGCAGTGATTGTTAGCGGATGGTTATGGTTAGTATGAGATCGTGCATGCGTACAAGAAAATGTTGCATCCATCCATAGGCACTTAATAGCTGATTTCACTGGATGTTTGTTTAGTAAATATCGTTCCCTCGCGCCTTTGTTGTTGTTGTTTTTGTACCTTGAAATTGGTTTTTTACTGTGCATTTTAAATAGATACCTAGAACTTCATTAGTTTCAAAACAAAGAAACAAGTAATTATTAAAAAAACAAAAAACCCGACTGCTAAGATATAAATTGTATATATTTTTGTAATCCTTGTACAAAATCCTTTAATTTGATACCCCACTCGATAGGTTATGAATAAAAAAAATTTTTGAAGACACATAATTTGGCGCTGAAATCCGCTATTTTGTATTATTTAAATTTTTGTTATGTTCAGTGTCACTCTCAGAGTCAGAACAAATCTAACTACACCTCTCAAGCTAAAATCCATCAAGCCGTTTAGGCTGTAGAGCGTGCCAAAGAAATTTAAATACAAACATACATACATACATTTGAAAAACATAACCCTCCTTCTGGCGCAGTCGGATAAAAATAAGAACGTATATCTTTTATTTCGAAAAAAGTCATGATGTCTCTTTAGACATCATGACTTTTTTCGAAAGGGTTGGATCTCGTCTATCAGCACGGAACAGCACTTTCCTATGTTGCTATCCTTTATAAGGATCCTTTATAAGGATAGCAGCATAGGAAAGGTCTGTTCCGTGCTGATCGATGAGATCCAACCCTAAGACTGACTTTGCATTTTTTGCGTCAGATTTCTTAAGGCGAGATGGGTCTACAGCCCGCAATACTGTGCGTGTTTTTGAAAAATTACTGTAATGAAATTACTACAGTTTGATTCTCAAAAATTTTACATAGGTATCTTAAGGTTTTTCTACAGACCCCTACAATATCCAAACACGATCATTTTTGGCTCAATAGAAAAAAATCACAAACATACCTCTAAACTTGCCTAAATTTAGAGGTAATGTCATTACTTTATTAGTCCTTGCCTACCCCTGTGGGAAACAGGCGTGAGAGTATGTATGTATTACTACTTTATACAATCACCTTTTATATGAAAACTATACCAAAAAATGTAATCTTAATTACTAGTTAATTTCGCTACACAAAAAAATATAAATATTATACAAAAAAAATAAAAAATAAAACAGTTAAATATTCGTCGAGAGCGAACATAGTCCCGGACCCGAGTTCGACAATCAATATTTCGCTGTGTTACCGCTAATACCCCACAGGACTGCAACTATTTGATGTGATGCACATAATATAAGTCAGGATTGTTACGTAATACCTAGGCATAAAAATACATGGGATAGCGGCAGTTAGATGAATCGACGAGGTTTATATTAAAACATGAGAAAACCTAGGACCAGAGATAGCAATGAACGATTCACACTCACAAAAGGAAACCTACACTAAGATGAAATGATGAGATGTATAAGTTTAAAATGTTTGTTTTAGGGTTCCGTACCCAAAGGGTGCAAACGGGACCCTATTACTAAGACTGCTGTCTGTCTGTCTGTCACATCACAGGGTTAATAGCTAGACACTTGACATTTTCACCGATTATGTATTACTGTGGCCGCTATAACAACAAATACTAAAAATAAGTAAAAAGTTAAAAATACAAGGGGTTGTCATACAAAAATCATGTTCTTTTCAGCGTTTTTAACTCTTTATTTGCATACATACATATAATGGCATTAACTATTTACTTGAAATTTTCCCCGATTATATATAACTATGGCCGCTTTCACAACAAATACTAAAAATAAAAAAACGTTCAAAATTCCTTTAATTTTTAACATTTTTTTATTTTTAGTATCGGGTCGTCATACATGAAACGTGTTTTTTCAGCGTTTTAAAAATTGTACGGAGATACGGAACCCTTAATGTACGAGTCCGACTCGCACTTGCCCGGTTTATTAGTGCAAAATCTGACCTTTCCGGTTTTAACAATAACGGTATAAATTGACATGATACAGGTTAAGTTTTTGGGTGTAAATAGGTACGTCAATGTTTTGTTTATGTAGTTAAGTAATGATTTTATATGTAATTTGTGATTCTGTCATACAAACTATACTTAATCAATAATCACCTATAATTATTCATCATCCAAGCGTATTTTCCCGGTTGCATCATCAGCGGTTACGCTTCAGAGCCCGGGGTCCGCTACCTAACCTAGGTGATTTGACGAGGTTACTGTTTTTTACACAGAGCGACTGCCGTCTGACCTCCGCAACTCAAAGGGTAGACCAGAACCAATCCTAGGGATAGGACAAACGCTAGATGGCGTTCGGGACCAACAGCTTTACGTGCCCTCCGAAGCACGGAATCATCTTTCTTTTAAGATAATCAGGCGATTCAAGCCTGTCCTAACCAGACTGGAAACAACTTTTCACAAAGTATGCTTCCCAGTGGGATTTGAACCCACAACCTCCGGATCACAAGGCAAACACCTTGACCACTGGACCACGGAGGCAGTCACCCATAATGATTAAAGAGTAAAATATAATACTTAGCAAATTTATTTTTTAAATAATTTAAGAACTTTAGGTACTTAATATGTATAACTCTGCGATTTTCCATCGATTTTTATTTTTAAATTTATACATTATATACATTTATGTTTATTAATTCATAATATAATGATGTTCCGTTACCTTATTTGTATTTCAATATTTTTATTTCATTATTTGGTCCTCGACATTTTAGGAAGTCTTTTAATTCTCGCACACTGTCACTGTAATGTATTATTTTTTCACGTGGTTTTAATGATAAGCAAAATTGATTGGCCAGTAAATATTTCCTCAATATTTATTTTAAGTCAAGCTAAGCTTATTAGTTTATTACGTATTTATTATAATTATACAATTTTCATAAGATACCTATAATTTCGTTTTATTGTAACAAAATTATTTTGTGACTTATTAATGTCCTGATCCTGATTATGAAACTGTCGAAATAGTAAAACTAGTTATACATATAATAATCTATACTAATATTATAAAGCGGAAGAGTTTGTTTGTTTGTTTGTTTGTTTGTTTAAACGAGCTAATCTCAGGAACTAATGGTCCGATTTGAAAAATTCTTTTTTTGTTGGGTAGTCCATTTAAAGAGGAAGGCTTTAGGCTATATAACATTACGTTCCGACAACCACGCGAACGAAGTCGCGGGCACAGCTAGTAATATATAATACTGTTTTTACTGTTTTAATTTCTAAGAAACCCTCAATACAGAATTATAGTGGGTTAGCGGATTGATTTAAGTAAACTTAACTCTCACGGAATAGTACAAAAATAACGACAATAGATAGATATAGAAACATAAACATGTATTTTTCTTCAAATACTCGACTATCTTTTATTTTATTTTTTTATTAAAAATTTTTATTGAGCCAAAGCTACAATAGGTAGACTTAATGCTAAAGCATACTCTTCCTGTCAACCATTATGTACATTAGAGTACCATAGTTATTAGAAATTTTAATTAAATATGTATTTAAATTTCCTCGCAAGTATTTATTTATCGCTATATTTGGATAAAAACAATATGAGTTAGCAGTAAGAAGCCTTAAAGAAACAAAATTAATTTCTAGTATTAGCTGAGCATATTTACAATCAGCGCCCACCACCATAGCACATTAAATATATCTAAATAACCTCGACTGACCTTCGCCTATATCGGAGCCTTATTCAACCGGACGTGGAGGACCAAACTGTGCGAATGTAAAACAAACATTATTTTAAAAGGGAATAAATAACAATTGAAACAACTGAATATAAACGAAGGAACTTTTAATGCACTCTCATATTTCATTTAATACGCGGCATTGATAATTTTAATACTTTGTCAATAACTTCACAACTTTAAATTTTGTACTTACGAAATGTTTAAAAAAATAAATAAAATATAAGTATTATCAACAACACGGTAACAAGAGTCTAGCAATTCTATTGCCCAAAAATTAATATAGATATAAACTATAATCATATCTAGGGCACTAATTTAAGTATATTATTACTCACTTAATTTGATATGTCATTCATAAATAACTATATGTACTTATAGAACCATTATTTATTAACAATTGTTTTAATACCTACTTAGTAAAATAAAAATTAAAGTATATTTTCCTTAATGTTGGCAAATACATTTATTTTTAATATTATTGTTACTATTATTTACAAAATATACCTTACCTATTTCAACAAATTGTTTCTTTATTACTTAATTAAGCTAGTGCTACGTAGTATGGAAGTGGTGGATTCATGATTATTAATCTCATGTTTTGTGTTAAGTAATGTAATAAATATCTAGTAAATTATTTATAAAAACTTGACAAATAAACCTGTAAATAACACAAGACCATAGACTAAAACAAAATGCTTACTTAGTGGAAATTTTACTTATATTCTTATATTGTATTAAGTTATTATTATCGTCATCGGAAGCCTTCTTTATCCCACTGCTAGGAATAGATTGCTATACGAAAAGAAAAAATAAATAAAAATCATTTTGAATGAAAAAAGATAACCTCCCGAAACGACCCTCCATTTAAGGCGGAATACGAAGAGAACTGTCAAAACTTCACGTATTTCTGTTCACTAGAACTTTGACCTGAAGTGATTCTAAGCGTTAAAACATTTTTTGTACGTTTGTTTGGATACATCACAAGCTGCCCGCCTTCTTAAAACTTTATAAATAAATTAATAAACCATTTAAAAAAAATATAATAAATATCTAAAAATTATTTATCTTTCAAAACTCTAAGAATATAAATTTTGTGATTCCAAAGGTCCTTCTTCATTTTCGATACAAAAAGTTAGTTATTAAAATAATTCATAAAAACCGATAAAATGTACATTTCGCGTTCATTCCCTGCCTCCCGCTTCACAGTCAAACGAATATGTAAAGCATGCGGGGTGCTTTGCGGATCGCCCCGCACCTCAACCCCTTAGTCTCTTCGTATTCCGCCTTAACGCTTGAAAAATTTGACACCAATGTTGGTCACCTACACAGACCTATCTTACGGCCCCAGACTCTGTCTTCCCCGTTAGGGATAAAGACGTAATAGTGTATCAGTATCAATAACCCTCATTGAATAATGACACTAATCATATTTATACTGACTTGGTTTTTGTGTAAAATGATTGATACAAATAAAATACAAGGAGAATAGTATGCGTGGATAATCATTCGGAAACGTAACACATGTATTTTATGTGGAAGTGTGGAGCTACGTTAGCAGGTAAATAAAATCTATAGGAGGTACCTACAATTATTGTAACCTTACATCAAATTATGGACCTATTGTTCTGAACAAAGGCGTGTTAATTTATTTGAACTGTAACCACCTGCCACACATAATGAACGAAGATATTGACGCGTCTAAGTTGCTTTTAACTATTTTTTAGGATCACTCGTGCGTCTGTTTGTCCGTCCGTCTGTCACAGCCAATTTTCTCCGAATCTACTGGACCGAATTAGGTGAAATTTGGTAGGATGGTGTAATCCTATGACCAAAACACATATGTGCAAAGTAAATAAATATTTTTTTTTTAAATAAGGGTCATTTTCGGGGGATAAATTAGGAAATTGAAAAAATAAAGTTTTGCAAACCTTACTGTGTCATATATCAAATGAAAGGGCTCGTGATGAGGATCTTAAATATATTTGTTATAATTATAAAATAAATAGTTTTGATTTTATTCATGAAAGAAGACGAAAATTGACCCCCCCCCCCCCCCCCCGATCTCCGAAACTACTGAGCCTAAAATTTTGAAAAAAATACGAAATACTCGTATAGTCCATTGCTTGTAGATTACAGGAAAACCTTTAAGAATTCAATCAATTGTACGGAACCCTCTCCACGCGAGTTTTATTTTATATTCGTTTTGAACTTAGTCCGATGTTAATATTTAATGTTTCTAAGTTAGGAATCGTATTTTAAATATCCATATTGTAGGGTCATAGTCGTAATGTCACGAATCACGATCAATGTACAACCCGGTCGAGTTAATTTAGCTATGGTTTGCAAAAAAGAATCAATGTGAAATATTTGGGAAACAATGTACATTCCATGAAACTACCTAACCTTTAAAAATTTACATAATTTTAGTAAGTACTACCTAATATATTGTTAATTACAAATTCCACTGCGTGAGGCGCAAACTTAGTTCGACCGGGTTATAATGAATGTGTACAAACGAGAATGTTTTCTAATAAAAGCATAGGAAATTTATTTTTAAAATTTTCATTAATCGTATCAAGATAATAAAACAATGCGCATCCCTACTACTGGAAGAAATAATTAATCAACTAAATTGAAAAAATACTACAAGCAATTAAATGAACATGCTTACCTATGTTTCCATTGGAATATCCTCTATAGGTACCAATGGAAATGTTGGTTTGTAATAAAATAGAATACACCGAAAAATAGCAAAGAAGCCAAGCCTGGCAAATGGTTAACTTTTCAGTAAACAAATAATTGTACTTTTGTGGGCATTATTACGTAATGATTTTGAGGAACAACGAACAGAAACCCGCTAAAGCAAAAGAAGCTGTTGTCAGAACAAGTATATGAAGTGAATTATTTTCAAAAATTAATAAAACCATTTACTTATTACTTAAGTCGATGTAAATGGTACATAACTACGTCAAAAGGCCATAAATAACTAACCGGGGCTAAAATATAAAAGAATCAACTGACAATTTAAATGAATCAACCGTACCATGCATTTCAACTACCATTGTATGTAGGTACCAATTGCACATAATAAATGGTCATTTTGAAATGTAATGTTATATGTAACCTAAAATTCCAATTAAGGCCGTACCTGAATTTTTCGTCGCACATTTGCGAAAAACGGCCACTTTTGGCAAATGTGCGTAGTAAAGCTTAACATTCTCACTTTAAACTGTGAACAGTAGTTCATAAAATACTTTGAAGGGTTATCTAGGAATTGGTAGTAGCAAAATTTTTAATGGTGTCTCCGTTTTCTTTGAAATTATTTATTTTAAACGGGAGCAGCACTGGACCCCGAAAAATTCGGGTATGGGCTTAACTGCAAATCATTATTTAACATACTTTTCATCAGTATGCTAACACATTTTTAAATCGCTCAAATCAATATAGGTACCTACTTGTATGCATGAAGTTTTTAATACTGGATAGAAAGAAACGAGTTATCTATCCTAGATATATAAAATAAATAATATGATTATATAGGACATGCATGCATATTACTAGTTCTAAAATATACAATTTGAATAGTAAAACTAAATACCCGCATGGCATAGATGTTTGACTTTCAAGCATAGTGAGTTATATAAAGAGCAACATTGAAAGGCATTTGGTCAGCTTAAGCCTTGACACACATGAGCACACATGGTACATTATAGTTACTTTGAGTAAAAAAGATATGAATTTCTCCTAGTTATATTGAATAAGAACTGTTGCCTATACTTTTCTCAAGAGAATAGAGTTAGCACCAATTCTATTAGTTCTAGAAAATACTATATATAATATTCAATAGTTTTATTCCTTTTGACTTAATACTAAAAATGTGCAACCCAAAGTAAGAATACCAATGAAAAATTAACACAAGAAATTACAGTGAATATCATCTCATAATGAAAATTAAATGCAATGTTATACTTTACCCCTTCCATACTTGTAAAGTCGTTTTCTGTAAAATCTTTTTGTTAAGAAATATCTTATGACTAATATAAGAATAAATAAACAGAATATGTACAGGAGGCCAAATTGGAAGAGGGACATTCCCATGTCCAAATTGGAGAAGGGGCTCGCCGACACCAATCTTGCTCTTGTCACATCCTTTATATTTTCTGATTTGTACACCGTCAATAGGTACTGATAAACCACAGGAAGGTTCCACCTTCCTCCTGCGTCTCTGCAATCTGGACACCTCGCTACACTAGGGTACTGAATCTTAGGGTGGTCTGGGTCTTCAGTTACATCACCAGCCAATCGTAAATTCACTTCGTTGTGAGATATCCACAACCAGAGCACTGCTTTGTCATTTTCTTTAACATCGAATATTTTATTTCTAGCTGCCATAGCTTGAAAATGTTCAGAACATTCAGTGCAGCCAAAGAAGTATTTCACATATCCATGCATAGCTTTTAATACATCAGGTCCTTCGCGGCCAGCATTTTGAGCTGCATTAACGGTCAATGTGTGGAATAAAGTCCATAGGCCACAACTGTAACCTCTGTACTTAGCTTGACTTCCTTTGCAGCCGATATAATCTAAATTTGTTATATATACTGGTGCATGTACAATCTCTAAACTTTTTACTGTATCGTAAATCTCACTTCCACTCCACTCATTTTTTTGCCTCAATTTGATATATAAGTCATGGATATAGTCTTTGAGATTTGCTCTGGCAGGAAATGCACTTCTGAGCACTGCTAAGTAGTTTAATAACGCCCTGAGTGCTTCTCCAGATACAGTCTTGTGTCTCGTAATTTCTGTAGTCAAGCTGGTCTTGATAGTTTTTTCTAAATCGCTATAATATACCACATCTGAGTCAACTGTAGGTGTCTTTGGAATTTTATTAGGGTTTAAGTTTGTGTCTAAACTGTCAATTTTCCGGACTGGGAAGATATAGTTCCTCGAAGCCAGGAATGAATTTATAGCTGACAACAAATTAACTTTACTTGGTGTTTTGGGTGTCAGTGTGGTTGGTTCTCTTTTTGTTCCAACAATAACCAGAGCAGGGAAGCGATTCAATCCTGATAAAGTAACTAGCTCACTGTTTTCATTCACCCTTTTAACTTTAACATGTTGGTAATCATTGACATCTAGAGCAAGTTCAGACCCGACAGTAGAGTTTTGGTTCTCGATTATAAGAAATGTATAAAGAACATCATTGGGCACATCTTTTAAAGTGAGTGGGTATGTTGCATATGATGCTATTCTTAAATCAGGAGCAAAAGGTAACCTCCCCCTCTGTTGCTCTGTCTGCATTTTGGTTATAATCTGTGCCTTTACTTTTTCAGCAGTGTCTGCCATAGCTATGCGGTCCCCGACATTGTCGTTTGCTTTGGTGTACTGTTCATGTATGTATCTCAATGACGGGTAAGCCATCACCTCGAATTGCCGACATATTTCGTTATTTTCTTCAACAGAACAGTCCATAACTGCAAGTACTATAATATTTTTCCATGGTACAAAATCAATGGCCATAGATTTAAACTTGGGTGCAAAAGCTCGACAGTGTCCGCAGAAGCTATTGTAAAATTGTACAACTGTGGCATGTTTTTGTCTATATACTTTTCTCTCAAAATTCTTTTGAGTGAGAATGACGACGTGGTCCGACTTACTGTACAGTCCCTCCTGATCTACATCGCCATCGTTCAATATAACTGCACCGTTCACTATAACTATGGAGAAAGCAAAAGTTACCACCAGTCGACGCCAAAGTTCCATCTTGGAACCGCCGCTGTTTACAGCGTACGGATGTAAAGACAAACACGACACAAATATAATAGGAAATTAACCGCTTTGATCTAATTATTGTTCGTCACGTCTAACAATTCACCAACAACACTCATGCCATTCGATGCCGAACCGAACTATATTGGAAAGAAATATAAAGAGAACTGACTGAACTAATCCCATAAAATTTAATAGGTAGGCACATATCTTGAAATTTGATAGACAGTTGCAGTGTTGCCAGCGACATATAGTCAAAAGTAACATGAGACTGGTCAAAAAGTAACATTTTCACGAGAAAAGTAACATTACCTTATTTTATGTTGAAAACGACACTGTACTATACAGGGTGACTTTTTATCCACCAGCCAAATTTTTGGAGCAAGTTCAGTCCATGACTACTTTCGTCCTCCCATACAAAATCAGTTAGGCTGAGCGCTGATTTGTATGGAAAGGCGAATTTTTTTTATTGTTTTTCGTTAATTGTTTTTATGGAAAGTAGTTCAGTATTATGGACTGAATTTGCTCCAAAAATTTGACTGGTGGTTAAAAAGTCAGCCTGTGTATGACACTTTATTACACAAAAACTAAAAAGTTTTCTGTCCTATTAGTTAAGCTTCGAAAGAATCTTATTAGTTGTTAGTTGAAAAATTTGGTAGGTGATGCTGAAAAAGAAAACATACCTACAAATTAATAATATAATAACCGATTTAGTAATGTCTTTCAGTGTCAAGCCCACAACTTACATACTATTTTATTAATCAATTTTTGAAAAAACGTAATCATAATCTATGCTTTGATTCATTAAGCATTCATCAAGGCACAAAATAAAGTACACCAACATGACGAAAAAAAACGTTCTTGGGTGAGTTACATTTCACGATTATTTTTTGTTTGCTAGAAAATATAATAAAAATAATAATAATTGAAAAATGAAAGTTACATTGTCGTGTAACATGAAGGTAACATAAGAGCGTCAAAAGTAACGTAAAATGTTACAAAAGGAACATTATGGCAGCGCTGGACAGTTGACAGATCGGATGACAGACAGTGATCCAGGGTTGCTATATTTATCATCTGAATTTTCTTCCATTTATTTTACAGACCATGGATCAAGCAAGATAGAGATTAATTTTTCAGTAGTCTCAAAAATAGGTGTACGCCATGAAGTTATAATGGTGTACGCTGACCCTAATATTGCGTGCCGCCATGACATGACACATTTATAAACACGAGTTTTTTTTTTTTTGGCGGGAAGTCAAGGGGTTGGGGTTTTCTTTAAGTTATTTTGCAAATTGATTTTAGTGTACTTTATAATATGATAAATTGGTGTTGTTTGGTGTTATAAGCTCATGCTCATGAACAATATGTGAAATAGTTAAAGTGGACAGTCATAGTACGGCTGTAGTGATATTTGTTTCCCGGACTGTGTGCTGCGAAGCTCCCTTAAAGCAACCAAAAGCCTACACCAACCTTTGATTGTAATTTGTTAGAAAAAAAGAATTTCTTACGTTTTATTAACTTGTTCCTGGCTAAATACGCAGTAGCGTCAAGACATAAATAAAAAAATAAATTTATAAACACATTCAAAATTCACAGATCATCGAAAAATTATACTACCAAGTTGATTGAAATTAACGCAAATTCTTTAGTATAAGAGGTAAATTACAAAATATAAAATATTTAGGCAAGAACTTTTTATTTGCTTTGCTAGTAAATTAACTGTAAAGTTACTTTATTATTTGACTAAATACATATAAAAAATAATTACTTCCATTTTCTACTAACTGCTCTGTTTTTTTTGCATGGCAATTTTTAGGAAGGGACAAACGGCCTCTCTGTTATTGCCTGAGGTTATTGCTATCTTGCTTGGCTCGTTTAGCTTCTGTCAATTTTGGTAACCCAATGAATTCTTATTTTAATGAGATAAGGTGTGTTTTTCAAAAACATGTAATTTTTTTTTGAGAAGTACTCTGTCCTGTTTGAATGGTACGTCCATGCAAAGATAGTACACCCGAACAGCCCTGGTCAAGTTAGTACGGGCCTTCGAAAACTACCTACGACTCCTACTACGAGGGCTACGAGGGATAAAAAATGTACAACAGTGTGGCTGACTGTGGCTGTATACAAGTTATACTTACTACTATTGCAGTGGAAAAAAGAAATACTGTAGTAATTTTTTTAAATTAGTACTGGCAACACTAATCAATGTCAAACCAAAATGGCGATTTTTTCACAATGAACCGGAGTTTTGGACTTTATCGTGGTGTGTGTTTTTGTTCCACTAAGAAATCACTCCGACTATAAATTTGCTGTGTTGCTTTGCAAACTGTCATTATCATCATCATCATTTCAGCCGCATAACATCCACTACTGGACATAGGCCTCTCCCAGGGATTTCCAAAATGACCGATCTAGAGCAGCTTGCGTCCAGCGCTTTCCAGCGACCTTAGATCGTCTGACTACATTGTGGGTGGGTGTCCAACGCTTCGCTTGCCAGTACGTGGTCGCCATTCGAGAACCTTTCTGCCCCATCGGCCATCGGTTTGTCGCGCTATGTGTCCCGCCCACTGCCACTTTAACGAGCTAATCCGCTGGGCTATATCAGTGGCTTTGGTTCTCCTATGAATTTCCTCATTTTTTATTCGATCACGTTGAGAAACACCGAGCATAGCCCTTTCCATAGCGCTCTGGGCGACCTTGAGCCTTCTTATGAGACCCATAGTAAGGGACCACGTTTCAGAGCCATAAGTCATCACTGGTAACACACATTGACTATACACTTTAGTCTTCAGGCACTGAGGTATTTCGGACGAGAAGACGCTGCGTAGCTTCCCGTACGCTGCCCAACCGAGTCGGATTCGTCGAAAGACCTCTTTCTCGAAGCTGAAACTTCCTGCCTGGATCAATTGACCCAGGTAGATATATTGGTCTACAACTTCGAGGGTGGAGCTCCCAACACAAACATGTAGGGGCGCGACATGGACATTCAACATTACTTTCGTTTTGTCCATGTTCTTTTGAGGCCCACCTGTTGGGAAACTCGATTAAGGTTTCCGAGCATGGTGCTTAAGTCTTCTTTGGATTCTGTCATGACAACGATATCGTCGGCAAATTGAAGGTGAGTGATATACTCGCCATTGATTTTGAAGCCAAGTAAGGAAAATGCCTTCAAGCTTCTGGAATGGGAAGACCATTCCAGAAGCTTGAAGGCATCTTCCAGTGCAGCGGTGAACAGTTTCGGAGATCTAACGTCTCCCTGTCGCACACCTCTTTGCAGTGGAATAGCCGTCGTGCACTGCTCCTGCACTCGGACTGACATAGTGGCGTTACTGTACAAACACTTCAACACTTCGATATACCGATAGTCAATACGGCATCGCTGGAGAGACTGAAGCACGGCCCATGTTTCGATCGAATCGAAGGCTTTTTCATAGTCCACAAACCCCAAGCATAACGGCTGGTTATACTCCCTCGTCTTCTCTATAACCTGCCGTAGCGTGTGGATGTGGTCCATGGTACTAAAGCCTTTACGAAAACCGGCTTGTTCGGGAGGCTGGAAGGTATCAAGCCGGAAGCTTTCGGAGTTTTCAATTTGGACCTGTGACGGTCAGAGCGTCGACTTCATCAGTCGCGAGGTTAGCATATATACCTGAATGACCTTCAGCGAGTATCTTTTTGATACTCTGAGAATCAGGTATATTACCCTGCTAGAAACACTCTCGATGGTTATGATGACGTTGTTTATGAGGGTCCTGTGACGAGAAACCGGCACCATGCTGGGACTTCTTTTTATCTCCTTCTCGGTGATAGAGTAAGTTACTAGACTCTAGGGTTATCGTGCCCTCGCCCTCTCTACGGACTTCAGACAACCCCACCATGTCCCACCGTAACCTACTCATTTCCTCTTCCACCACAGCTAGTTTCTCGTCTGTCCTCAGAGTGCGTACGTTGTGTGTTACCAGGGTAGTCGTTGACGGGAGTGGTAGCTGGATCACTGCCGGAGATTCTTAGCACCCCCTGCCCCGCCGTTACCATGACCGCTACCGGAGCCAGGAATAGCGGGGCTGCCGAGGACTGGGAGCCTGGGTTTTTTGAAATTTCCATTTGGAGGTAATTGGCCTTAAAACGCCGCGCTGGCCATTGCGAGTTAGCGAGTCCACGCTTTCTAAGGGGATTTAGTCCCTTATGGGCGAGTCCACGCTTTCTAAGGGGATAGTCCCTTATGGCTTGCGGTAGGCACTTGGATCGGGTTATTGCCGCCCGATATTCGGCATAAACATTTTACGACTGGGTAGGTCACATCCAGCCAACCCTCCTGTCTCATCCAGGTTTGGGACTGGCAACGGCGGAGTTCTGTGCGTTTACGAACTGTGCTGATGAGATATTAATTATTTTGTGAGAGAACTTTATGTTGAACAGCTGTTCCTCCATTTGTTTGGAAGTTCCGAGAAAAAATACTCCTGTGAGCCTGTGTGAGACTGTGACGCTTACTTAGTGAGAAAAGACTCGTAATTAGTGCCATAAATAATGTCAGATAAAGAAAACAGGCAGAAATGTTTTAAGTGCGGCTATAGAATATGGCATCAAAGTTCATCAAACTGTTCCATGTTTTGAAGCCGGGAAAAAGGAACCTCTATTGTCATGATTAGTCTACAGTTTTTTCAATTATTTATACGTTTTATATTTTATATCTATACTTCTATACTAAAATTATAAAGAGGAAAGATTTGTACCTATTTTTGTATGTTTGTAATGAATAGGCCCAAAAAGTACTGGGCCGATTTAAAAAATTCTTTCAACATTTGAAAGCTACACTATCCCCGAGTGACATAGGCTATGTGTGTACCACGGGCGAAGCCGGGGTGGACTGCTAGTTGCATATATAATAATAAATTACCTACTACCACGTCTACCACGGAATATATAGGTATAATACCTACCTACCTCTACCTACCTACTATGACGACAACAGTGCCGTTCTCATTGGTTTATTTAATTCTTGGGAACCAATCTCCATGAGGGGGATAATTTTACCGACCAATAAAATAAAAAATAAAATAATAATGTCATCTTCATTTTGTTTGTCCAAACTTTCATTGTATGCGGTTGTTATTCTTCTCCGAAAAGGAGTAAATTGTTCTATGGGAGTGTGGGAATACCTACCTACCATTACAAAGTGATTACAAATATTACCTACCATAAATTGCTTGCAGCAGAAACGTATATGTATATCAGAGGTTATCATTATATTCTCTTTGGCAGAAGTTGCAGGTTTTGATTGAAATAATTTTGCGTTGCTTCTCTTTTTTTGTGTATAATAGTGCAGTGAGCTTAAATATGAACAGGCGAGATAAAAAGGAAGATGAGGAATCCGGGAATTATCTACAAAATCTTGATAAAACAACTCTCATACAGGAGGCAAGGTACTTCAATTCCACACCAGTTAATCCTCGGAAATGTATACATATTCTGACGAAAATAATATATCTAATCAATCAAGGGGAGAAATTAACTACTCAAGAAGCTACCGACTTCTTTTTCGCAATCACTAAGCTCTTTCAATCGAAGGATGTGGTGTTGCGTCGACTCGTTTACTTGTGCATCAAAGAGTTGAGCTCTATGGCGCAAGACGTTATCATTGTTACATCTTCTCTCACGAAAGACATGACAGGACAAGAAGACTTGTACCGTGCGGCTGCAATACGAGCACTGTGTAGTATAACTGATAGCACCATGCTGCAAGCAATAGAACGTTACATGAAGCAAGCAATTGTGGACAAAAATCCTGCCGTGAGCTCTGCAGCTCTAGTATCAGCCCTTCATCTGTCTGCGACGGTTCCTGACCTAGTGAGGCGATGGGTGAATGAGGCTCAGGTAATTATTTGTTTGTTCTTTGTGTTAATTTCAGAAACAATGGCCTGAACAGGCAAGAGACTCTCCACAGGGTTATTTTTAGGGTTCCGTACCGAGGGAGCCAAGAAGATCCTATTACTAAGACTCCACTGTTTGTCCATCTGTCACAGGGCTCTATCTCTTAAACTGTAATAGCGAGATACTCGAAATTTTCACAGATTATGTATTATTGTGGGCGCTATAACAACAAATAAGATAATGTTAAAAATTTAAGCGGGTTGTCATACGGGAAATGTGTTTTTTCAGCATTTTAAAACATTGTGTAGAGGTACGGAACCCTTCATGTACGGGTCCAATTCGCACTTGACTGGTTTTTTATCTATCATTATAGATCCCACACAAAGGACTAAAATTACCCTCTTAACACTTCGCCTGCTGAAAACGCACCGTATTTTCATTTTCGCAAAACATACACGGTGCATTTTTCAGCAGGTGAAGTGTTAATAAAGCTATAATTAAATAAATGAAAACACCGAAAGACCAGATTGGGCAAAAGTATAAGAGGAATCCTTGAAAAAAATTGTACTACCTACCCAATGTGAATAAGTGTAGCAGTGTCGCTGCACCTAGTCAGGTATATTAACAATGTAAAATATATAATGCAGTGCTGTCTAACTTTAGTGCCCTGTATATTTATATTGTTCTAGGCAACAAATTTTGGCACACTGTGCGTTGAGTACATGGCAAGGTGTCGACGGACTTTGGTCCACCTTGGACAAATCCCTCATCTGCACAGGTCTTTGTTGATCTATCAAAACAAGTAAAGTTCTAAGAGTCTATTTTGGTTGATTCATGTCTTAGAATTATTTTAAGGTTTGTATTTGAACATCATGAATCATCATTCATTGATAGATATTCCAGTGAAACTGTATTGACTTGTGGCTGTGTGCATAAGTTAGTGTGTCGCTGCGGCCAATGCCACGGAACACATATTACTCCACTTGCATGCACAACGCGCAACATCTTCCTGAATGTATTGTAAGGCTATAGCAAAAGGGAAATTTCAATATATAATAATAATCAATATTTGAAATTGAGATGACAATGGCTCCTTTTCTATTTCAATTTACTTAGATCAACAAAGATTGCTGATTGCAGATCAGTTGTATAATTCTTCATCTTAGAGCATTCTCAGTTGCATCCCCGTTCAACCGTGTTGCTTCATAGCCCAGGGTGCGCTTTCCTGCTTTCTCTTTTCCAAATATAATATGTGCATGTCAATGGTCACCCAAGGATGCCAGTCTATATGAAAATAGCCAGAACGGAGAAGATGAAGTGGTCCTATTCTAGGCCGGAAGCCACATGGCTGGGTGTATAATTATTCTTGTATAATTTCGTATGTATTAATATAATTTTTAATATTGTATTTATTTGTTACAGGAATCAATTATGTCAGATCATGCTATGGTTTCCTACCACGCTTTGGCAGTGGTCGCAGGCGCAAGAAAAAACGATCGCCTATCAACAGTGAAACTTGTAACAAAACTCGCTCGCGCACCTCTGCGGTCCCCATTTACGCTCAGTTTTCTTATTCGCCATGCTGCGAAAATCGTCGACGAAGATCCTAATGCATATGAAGCTTTGGACTTCATTGAGTCCTGTTTACGCCACAAATCAGAACTTGTAGTGTATGAAGCAGCCCATGCTCTTATAAATTTGAAAACCCCATCTAAAAGCCTCGCACATGCAGTTTCTGTACTGCAAATATTCTGCGGTTCTTCCAAAGCTACACTACGTTTGGCTGGAGCTCGCACATTGGCCAAGTTAGCTACTAAACATCCCAACCTGGTGGCCAATTGCGCGGCTGACTTGGAAAATTTAATTACGGATTCCAATCGTTCTGTAGCTACTTTAGCAGTAACCACTCTGCTTGCTACTGGAGCTGAAAGCTCTATTGACCGTCTCATGAAACAAATATCGGGTTTTATGTCTGAAATTCCTGATGAATTTAAAATTGTTGTTGTTAATGCAATAAGGTGCCTGTGCTCGAAATACCCTCGAAAGCATCAAGCTCTAGCTTCATTCCTAGCCGGGATGCTCCGCGACGAAGGTGGTTTGCAATACAAGACGGCTATTGCTGATGCCTTGATCAGCCTTATTGAAGAAAACCCCGAAGCAAAAGAAACTGGTTTAGCACATCTCTGCGAGTTTATTGAGGATTGCGAACATACTTCGCTGGCTGTGCGAATCTTGTATGTTTTAGGACGCGAAGGTCCGAAAGCTCGTCAGCCGTCAAGGTACATCAGATACATTTACAATCGTGTCATTTTGGAATCCGGACCAGTTCGCGCCGCCGCTGTCGCTGCCGTTGCGAGGTTCGGAGCGGCGCGGCCTGAATTGCTTCCAAATATCAGAGTTCTTCTTTCTCGTTGCCAGTTAGATGATGATGATGAAGTTCGGGACCGAGCGATCTACTACAGTGCAATATTAGACTCAAATGATGAACAGCTTATAAATGACTATATCCTTAACATATCCACACCAAACCCAATTCTACTTGAGCGTGCACTGAATGATTATCTCGCTTCCGAAGAGTCGATCAGTGAGCCTTTCAATGTGGCCTTGGTTCCCGTTGAAGAAAAAGTTCAGGAAACCAAAGAAGTTCCTGTAGAAATGGAAGCACGTAAGGTACCTACTATCTCTCGGGAAGAAAAATATGCTGATGAGTTAAGAGTTGTTCCAGGTATTGAAAAACTTGGACCAATATTTAAGACGTGCGAAGCAGTCGATTTAACAGAACCGGAAACTGAGTACCAAGTACGTTGCGTGAAGCACATATTCGCTCGTCATCTGATTCTTCAGTTTGAGTGTTTAAACACTTTAAGTGATCAATTGCTTGAAAAAGTCCATGTGAGATTGGATACTATTCCTGGGTACATCATGCTTCATGAGGTTGCTTGTGAGCAGCTACCGTACGACAAACAAGGAAACATATTTTGTGTTTTGCAATTTCCAGCGAATCCTATTGACACTCTCGGCTCATTTGGTGCCACTTTAGAATTCATAGTTCGAGATTGTGATGCCACCACCGGGCTTCCGGATGCCACTGAAGGTTACGCTGATACATATCCCTTAGAGGAGATAGAAATTGGATGTGCCGAGCAGTTTAGGACTCGCCCAGCTTCAGATGATTGGGAAGCATCATGGGAGAGAGCGTCATCGGCTGCAGAGGCCACTGATACGTTTGGATTAGCGCAAACGGATGCGGGAGAAGCTGCATTGGCCGTCTGTGAACATTTGGGCCTCTCAAAGGCGGCTATTTCCGGCGACGCGGTGAAAGACATCCGAGGCGGAGGTATGTGGCGTGAGGGGGCCCCGGTCCTGATGCGCGCTCGCTTGGTGGCCGCGCAGGGGGCAGTGACAATGCAGCTGATAGCTCGATGCACGCGTGAAGACATCGCTACTCTACTGCTTACTGCTGTGGGCTAATCTATTCAACTCTTTTACATATATTGCTCTTGTGCCTTTCCAAATGTTATTGTTGTGTTTCAAATGTTTAGTTATTTGTTAACACCGATTTTAAGTTCAACTATTACTCTATACTGCAAGTAGAAATTTTACATACCTACAGATTACTACATATATTCATACACTTTAATGTATTAAGTTATTCTCTATAAAAGATTATATTTACTATTATACTCTTAAAAAGATTTTAACGTGTTTATTTATATGTAGTAGACATAGTAGATATACTTTATGAAACTTTCACACAAGTAATTTTTCCGCAATTTTTGGACAAAGCATGCCGTTTCGTCGTTTCGATGTTCACAATTCGTTAGCTTTGTTGACCAAGTAAGTTACCATCACACTTTTTTTCGGATCAAAACCGACTGGAAGTGGCCGTCGTAGAAATTGTACGTACGCTTGTGCACTAGACTCGATTCATATTCAAATTTCGGTTTCAAGGATGAAGAGTGAGGTACGGGGAGGGAAGCAATAGCAAAAACTAGGTGGTGCCCGCGACTTCATCCGCGTAAAATTCAGTTTTATTGTACACAGTTTGGCAAATTGAAAAATTTTGATGGCTTGTATAGTTAACAGTCCAAATTTTTTATTTATTTTTAAAGCTTTGGCGAAGTCGATATAGCTAGAAAGAAGCAATCAGTGTTGTTAACACAATGTAGGACAGTAGGACGCCTATAGACGTAATCAATTGTTATTTCTATTGTGTCTGACTTAGTGTCCAACAATGTGTTAATCGAAGATTTTCGACACGAATATAAAAAAAAACAGTCAAAGTGTAAGTAGTATAATTATATCTACTATATCCGTTTGCCCGTGTACCAAATGAACTTTCAGATTTATAGCGCCCGTTATAGTATCTGGTCACTTCATCTTGGTCTATTCTCTAAAGAGAAAATGAGTAGCTACATTTTCTCTTATAAAATAGGAATCAACTCCTCCTTACTTCAGGGATGCCTAATAAAAACTGACTTGCTCGCGAACAAAGTCGCAGGCTATATACAGCTAGATAAAATAGTATTTTTGTTAATTTTGTAGGACAGGTTAGATTTCTAATCAAATCTAATCGACCTAGTTTTATTTATAAACGCATTTTGAACAGGCGAGCAGGGTAACTTTTTTCCCTGATATCCGAGTTTATGAAACAAAGCCTCTAAGCTGATCTTAATCGATTGTTGAAAACCGCGTCAAAATCCGTCCAGTATTTGCGGAGATTAGCGTGAACATATATAGACAGGCAGACAAAATTGATTTTTTAATCTTTTTTCAGTTCAGTTTTTTGTCTCATAATGCCCTCACAAATTTTTGTAACATATAAAATGTATTCAACCACGCGATTTTTTCTGTTCTATTATTAATATTATTATATACAGGTGACTTTTTAAACACCAATTAAATTTTTGGAGCAAGTTCAGTCCATGATACTGAACTACTTTCTAAAAAAAAAAAGGTATAGTTAGTACATACATTTATTTTAATTTTTTTGTCAAAAAGTGTACAAAAGGTATCCACAACATGCTTCGTCAAAAGTTGTATTTACCTAAAAAAAAAATTATATATAATATAAAAATATATAAATATAAAAGATATTATATATAGGGTCTAACAAAACATACTGAAACTAATTTAAGGGTGGATTCAGTCGATGATACTGAACAACTTTCCCCAAGGAACATATGTCGAAATATGAAAAACAATTTTTGGCCTCCCATACTAATTGATCGATCAGCTGATCCGAGTTTTTATGGAAAGCCAAAAAATTTTTTTTGACATTTCGATATATGTTCCTTGGGGAAAGTTGTTTACTATCACGGACTGAATTCACTCTTGGAATAGTTTCAGTATATTTTGTTACTCATTTTATATGTATATGCAAACAACTGACGGCGGTTAAATGCAGGACACATAGTGAATGCGGCCTCTCTTATCAAAAGCTGGTGATGCACAATCGAAATAGGTGGTCTCGAAATTCAGGAATTCGATGTAGTGCACAAACGCTTCTCGTGAATTTAATGTTTGAATACGAATCAAATTCGGTGTAGTGCACAAAGTTAGCGTTAGCTCTTAGCGTTTTTGTTTTGTCGAAAAATTGCTTGTGTGTGCACTGAAGCTGAAGTACTAAATAGTAAATTATAATATTACTAATCACTACTTTTAAAAATATACATGTCATAAAGTAATTCTATCGAATTTAACAAAGCATATTTACAGCTTGATTGCAGAATTCATCGGCGGTATTGTGGCTGATCGATCACGATCAGCTTTAAGGTTTAGGGGGCTGGAAACGTTATCGCCCGAAACAATATTTCAGAAAGAAAAAGTAGGCAGTCGCCTCTGGGACTTGTAACTCTCTCTATCGCACGATACGGGTCCGAGGCAGAGCGGCGTGAAACAGATAGAATTTTTGCAAATACCTACTCGGGTTCCTGGGACACAAATAAATTATTTGGTACTGTTAAGAGAATTAAACGCCACAAAATAATGTCACTTTCCATTAATCACATCCATTTTGGACGTGATTTTGGAGTTATTCATGCGAAAAACGGATGTTAAGAGTGCTATTTGACTCCAAAAACCTATGACGTCACAGTCCGATATTTCATACAAATCTCATAGAAAATATTTGTTTTGATGTTTAGAAAAAAGTGTCTGATTTGACTTGTTGGAAACTAGCGGATTCAACCGATTCAGCGCAGAGTCAGGCTTTTTTATTTTTGAAGATGGCATGAATCGTAGTGGCAAAATGAACATTAGAATGAACCTCACATCTTATTGCATCATTTTCGATCTCCATGTTGGACAAACATTTTTTAAAAGTAAAAATGTTGTAGGTAACTATTTTAATACATTTTATTATTTGTAGCAAATCATTGATAACGCATTTAAGAAAAAAATCTATACTTACAGCAATCAAAGTGTGACTATGTGTAGAACATATTTTCGATACTGATATTTTTCCCAGTGTACGTTTTACTAATATTCTGTGCCAGAGAATTATATCTATATGTAAACTTGTAGTCTGAAATACATATATAGTTTTACTGAATGCTTATTTTTTATTTAATAGGTGCCCACGTATTCTAAAGGTAACAATAAACAAATATATTAATATTTGACAATACTACGAGAACCTTACATTTTCCGGGATAAAAAGTATCCTCTGTGTTAGTCCAGGTAATAAGTTATCTACAAGGCGCCCATTTATGCGTAAAAGCGGAACAAACATCCATACATACATCTATACAAACCTACGCAGTTAATATTATTAGCAGGATGAAAATTAAGGACGTAGGGACTATACCGTCTTATCATTATTACCCCTTCGAATCAATTGTACCATTGATGGAACAAGTGATACAGCTTTATCACCATTAAGGGCATAGGTACTTGAATTTTCCGGAGTCCAGTGTTGCCCCCATTTTAAATAAATCATTTCAAAGAAAACGGAGCCATTAAAAATGTTGGTACTACCAAGTCCTAGATAGCACTTCAAAGTATTTAACGAGTATGAACTACTGTTTACAGTTTATAGTGAGAACGTTAAGCTTTACTACGCACATTCGCCGAAAGTGGCCGTTTTTCGCAAATGTGCGTAGTAAAGCTTAACGTTCTCACTTTAGTCTAGCTATTACGGTTCAAGAGATAGAGCCCTGTGACAGACAGACAGCGGAGTCTCAGTAATAGGGTCCCGTTTGCACTCTTTGGGTACGGAACCCTAAAAATGATTCGCAATTTGAGATAAGAAAATTTTTTATACATTAAAATACATTTAAATACAGTAGCTCAACCTATTTAGCCATATTCAATAGCATGCAAATTTTTAGACATTGTTTAAATATCATTAAATCAAATCATTCATGCATCCAATTTGCAGTTTTTAACTTTATGTTCTAAAAACTCTTACTTAAACTACTAAACTTTACATATATCGGAGCTACTCTAAAAAAATTCAAGATTTTATTTTACCACTTCGTTGGTGTGATGAATATACCCATGCCAAATACAGCTTTCTAGTACTAAAAGTCTCTGAGGAAAACCGCGGACAGACAGACACACATGGTGAAACTATAAGGGTTCTTTGTAAAAATACCCGCGTTTGACGGGTTTATTTACAAATGTTTGTTTAATTAAGTTTTGTCTTGTTTTTAAATATTGAAAAGATTGCTATGGACAAAACATATCTAAAATAGATTTAGAAAACGTTTGTAATTTTTTGGCCGCTTTCTTAAGATAAAAAAGCGGCCAAGTGCGAGTTGGACTCGCCCATGAAGGGTTTCGTAGCAGCAAGTAACATTTTACGATTTATGACGTATTAAAAAAAACGACTTTGAGTGTGACAGTTTGGCCACTGAATCGTGATACTGAGTTTTTATTTTTAAATTTGAAATATGTAGACATGGCAATCCTTTGTCAATTAGGAATAATAAGCAGTCTTGATAGTATGGATGTGGACTAAAAAAAAATTGGTTGCCTGTAAAGTCGGTATACGGGCGAAAGTTTTACGTGACAAGTCTTTTTATGTCTGTCTCTCTCGCTCTTAGGCGGGCTAACCATGCCCGAGTGGAAGGGACGCGTGCCTCTCACTCGCTCTCATTGTGAGCGCATAACGTGAGCGGAGCGTAACGCAGTTTCTTGAAGTGTCACCCGGCTAACCAATTTATAAGACGTTGTCACGTCAAAAACTTTTAACCTCATCAGGTAGATTATTAAAAATATTGTATTCGTATTTATTCTTTTTTCTGATTAGCAAATAATTATGAAGATACATCGCATTTAAATTCCACATGAGGTCACGATCAAGTACGATTTTTACTTGACGGTGACGTCAATCACCCCCACTCCGAAACTTCGACGCGTTGTATCTTTGTGAATTTACACTACTTTGATAAACCGAAATGATCCTGGACCGGGAAATGATCAATAAAACACAAAATGTTAATTCTTCATCCAAATTTATTTATCACCTTCAAAGTATGCTCCTTCAGAAGCGATACACTTACGCGAACGAATAATCCAACCATCAAAACATTTTTTAAACGCTTATTACGGAATTGAGTACAGTTCTCGCCGCGAATTGTCCTTAGTTACTCTTGTGCGATTGAGTTTCTGGAGAAAATTCAGGTCTTTTGGGAGTTTTGGGACTAGCCGAGCGACAACATGTTTCATACCCAAGTGATTATTTAAAACGGTACGGAGATACGATCGATTCGTGAAATACAGAAAGTTCGAAGGCTATTTCTCCCAATGTTGAATAAGGATTTTCAGTTACTATTCTGTTCTAAGCTGACTATTTTCCTCTAGTTGTAAACTCCTCACAGTGTTAGTAACGTCACTCATGCTGCCATTGTCATCAGCTTTATCTCTCATTCTCTCTGAAATGAAAAACACATGCAAAACAAATAAAATACTTATATATTTCCCAATACAATCGGAACATAACCTCTAACGTAAAAAAAACCACGCAACGTTTCAAAGTTACGCCAATAATAAAACCGCAATTTAACAAATAATATTTTAAATCCAATGAAATATGACTTCTATAAATAAATAACTATAGAATGAGTTATTGTACTTCTAATGAGTTTGTATTCAAGACTAATCTATGACCGAACCTCGTTGCGTGTTGCCTTGACGACTGTTTTGTTGATATTGTAACTTAATCTAATAAAATATTAATTGAATATATGTAGAATGTAGAATTTTGTCCATGGACAGTGGTGATCACTTACCATTTTGCCACTTAGTGGCAACATTTTACCACTTTGGAAGTGTCTCTCACGCAAACGGTTCAGTTAAGAAAAAAAATATATTAAAAACCTCAATATCATTTTTGAAGACCTACTTATCCATTGATATTTTTTATTGTATATATATATATATATATATAATGCTTTTAGCATTATATGTATATATATACTAGCTTTTGCCCGCGGCTTCGCCCGCGTCGATTAGGGGTATGAAAAATAGATGTTGGCCGATTCTCAGACCTACTCAATATGCTCACAAAATTTCATGAGAATCGGTCAAGCCGTTTCGGAGGAGTACGGGAACGAACATTGTGACACGAGAATTTTATATATAAGATATACAATATATATACCTATTGTGCTATACAAATTGTATTTTGTACAATAAAGTTTAAATAAATAAATATCCCAGACGTGAGTATGGGTATGGGTATAATGAAAAAAAATATTTTTGAGTTTTAGAACAAACTCAGTATGGGGAACCCCCAGAATTTATTGTTTTTTTTCTATTTTTGTGTGAAAATCTTAATGCGGTTCACAGAATAGGTACATCTACTTACCAAGTTTCGACAGTATAGTTCTTATAGTTTCAGAAAAAAGTGGCAGTGAAATATTCCGCCCAATAATTTAATGTTTAATAAAGTAGGTACACCAGTGAAGTACAGTTAAAATAACTTTTCCTTATAAATGTAGGTGTAGGCACCCCTACAAAATACACATTTTTTCAACTCATTTCAACTGTAGAAGTCACGTGACCTATTTCTTTGTCCTCGTTTTTTTCCCGTTAGAGGCGTTAGAGCGTTTGTGCATTACACCGTATTCGATTCAAATTCATTTCTGACTCAATTTGGACTTCCTAGTGATTGAATGGATGGACGCTTGTGTACTCAGTCGTAAACAGTTCAAGTTCGTATTCAAATCAAAAATTCTCACTTCGAGTCGTTTTTTCAGATCAAAACCGACTCGAAGTGCCCGTAGAAATTGTACGTACGCTTGTGCACTACACTCGATTCGTATTCAAATGTCGGTTTCAAAGATGAAGAGTGAGGTACGGGGAGAGAAGCAATAGCAAAAACTAGCTAATGCCCGCGACTTCGTCCGCGTAAAATTCAGTTTTATTGTGCACACTGTTTAGCAAATTGTAAAATTTTATTGCCTTGTATAATTTACAGTCCGAATTTTTTATTGCGATTCGGCTCATACACTACTCGTGTGTTTAATCTTTATACACGACGACAAAATTATCTGACATTAGGTAACAGTTTTCCTTTTTTTGGTGTCATACATAACTAGATTACAGCATTACTTATTTACCAGCGAGCACGCCACATACAACTGCCTAAGATACAATACAATACAAATACTCTTTATTGCACCATAAACAAAGGAAATACTTAAAATACAGAGAAAAAAACAAAAATGATACAAAGGCGGACTTATCGCATACCCCTATCGCATATCGCATAATAAGACGACTACACAGGCGGGCGTGCGGCCCTTCTGCCACTTGCATGCTAGAGCGTTACGGCTACACGGTAGGTGCTTATAGCGCGACCTAGAGCGAGTGACGGAGGCCTGCCCTGGGTTCTGACCACAGGTTCTGACCATCCCCTAAAGGATGTATCTGGTACCAAATTGTAGATTTTTTCATAGGCTGCAAAATTGAAGTGGGACTGGGCTGGCCATATACGAGTATAATATTATATGTCCCCGGCCAAATGATTTCTGGGCAAAGGTCACTTATTGATAGATTCCTACAAATACTTACTATAAGACCATGGTCTTCTACATAAGTACATAGATCTCGTTGGTCTTCTAGTAGTTATTTGTAGGAATCTATCAATTCTCCTATCAATCCTCTTCATACTTACCTGCAGGTAAGTATAAAGAGGTTGATGAGTATAGATGAAGCGAAAGAGGTTTTGCCGGATCGTAGCAAGTGGAGGTCCATAGTCTCTGCCTACCCTGTGGGAAACAGGCGTGATAGTATGTATATGTATGTAAGATCAGGTAAGGTAAGAACGCGACGGCGCGATGATTGAAAGGATACATCGCAGAACCAGACAACCCGTTGGTGAAACTAGTAGGTATCGTGAAACTAGTTTTATGCCACTAATTTCGTAATGCGCGTTACTGGTTGTACGAGATCTTAGGTATTATCTGTGGTATTATTGTGTTATCTTTTGGTCGCTGCATAATGTACGAAAGCCACTGGAAGATATGGAGAGGTCCTATATTTTGAACTGGTGGTGGCCAAACGGTTTAGGGACTGGCTGCGCGTCTGTGAGGCGCAAGTTCGATCCTCACAGGCTCGACTTGTTGCTTTGACTTAATAAATAAATATATACGGACAAATCACACAGATTGAGCTAGCCCCAGTAAGTTAGAGACTTAACGATACTACCTACGTTTTATAACAAATACATAATATACAACCTGGAAGGAACATACTCGTAATAAATCGAACCACGGGCTAAACTAGGTACTGGATCACTAAAGTATAATGAAATTAAAATAACTGACAAAGAACAAAAAAAAAATCGACATACTCATACAAATCGCCCGGGCGGCTGCACACTTTTGTATGGAAATGCCGATTTTTTTTTTGTTTTTTGGCAGTTTTTTAATTTCATTATACTATGTAAAATGATCTAGTATAGCCCGTGGTTCGTATTATTACGGGTATGTCCCTTCCACGTTGTATAGATAATCATCCAAGACCCAGGACAATCTGAAAAAGATCATTTTTAGGGTTCCGTACCCAAAGGGTGCAAACGGGACCCTATTACTGTGCTCTGCTGACTGTCCGTCTGTCTGTCTGTCCGTCAGTCACATGGCTTTACCTCTTGAACCGTAATAGCTAGACACTTAAAATTTTCACCGATTATGTATTACTGTGGCGGCTATAACAACAAATTCTAAAAATAAAAAATAGTTAAAAATTAAAGGGGGTCGTCATACAAGAAACGTGTTTTTTTCAGCGTTTTAACTCGATCTTTATGATGGCATTAACTAGATACTTGAAATTTTCACCAATTATGTATTACTATGACCACAATAACAACAAATACTAAAAATAAAGTTAAAAATTAAAGGGGGTCGTCATACAAGAAACGTGTTTCTTTAGCGTTTTAAAACATTGTACGGTGGTACGGAACCCTTAATGTACGAGTCCGACTCGCACTTGCCCGTTTATTCATCTTGACCTGGCCGGGGATCGAACCCGGGACCTCCGGTGTGACAGCCTGGCATGATGACCCACGCTGTGACAGCCTGGCCTGACAGCCCACAGCTGAGGTCGTCGTCGTCGTTGTCTGAGTTACTCATTATTTTGAACTATGTACCACCTGGGTAAAGGGTGTCCTACACCGTGCACCTGCACATTATAGTCACTAGTGTTGAATCTAACAATGACTGTTATCACTCGTGCCGCGTGCGCGAGCTACGTCAGATGCCAGAACTGCTGTTTACAGAATATACGAACGGGCAGCCCAAACGACAGCGGGGCACGTGCCTGGGTCCACGGTCCACAGTTTCCCGAAGCCTTACTTTCGAGAAAGTTTGGATGTTTAGTTTTGAAAATTTTTAATTCATCATATTAATGACGTAGCTATAGCTGGGGGCAACAGAGTAGGTCGTGCCGGGCGATTAATGCAAACAAGAGGTGCGGCGAGTACCAATTTTACCAAGTAACGAGTACTTACTCGTACTCGGTTTGGTGTTGGTCAAACCGAGTACTCGGCCTATGCTCGCACTCATACAAACGCTTGAGTAGCGAAAAATGCTTTGAGACTCGATACCGACAAGCGTACTGTGACGCCTCCCCTTCTTCATCATCATCTGGACTGGCCTCTCCCAAGGATTCGCCTCCCCTTGCGGAAGTTTAACCCGCGCATTTTTACTTATTATAGAAATATTCACTGAATATACTAAATACAATCAACTACCTAATCCTAATAATTCATCATCATCAGGTCTTTTTTAGTCTCCACTGCAGGAGAACGACCCTCTCTGTACAAACAGAGCCATACTTAGCCAGATTTGGCCTACACTCTTCACGCTGGCCAGACGGGTTGGAGAGATAGATCTGATGTTTATAAGCTTTGTTAAGCTTGTGTTTCCTAAGTCGTCATCTACGATATCCACGGGAAGACTTGGGTCGTGTCCACGGACAAGCGGCGCGGCGTACGACGCGGGCCTCCTGGTGGACAGCCGCCGTAAATTTCCATAGTTTGTAGTTGCGGCGGCCGCTTGGAGTGGTCCTATTCTTCTCTGCCAGGAACCACACAGCAATCCTAATACTCGTAATTACGAACAGTTATTTATTATACCCTGCCGTACCTGGATTTTCCGGGGTCCAGTGCTGCCCCCAAAGTGCTGCCAAAAGTGGCCGTTTTTCGCAAATGTGCGTAGGTAGTAGCAAAATTTTAAATGATGTCTCCGTTTTCTTTGAAATGATTTATTTTAAATGGGTCCCCACAGCACTGGACTCCGGAAAATTCAGGTACAGCCTTAAAATAATTGCATTTAATTTTAAAGCACCTTTTACTCGTAACTATACCTAGTTGATTGAGTTTAGTACCGACTTCAAAAAAGGAGGAGCCTAGATTATCAATTCGTCGGTATCTTTTTTTTTATGTCCCGACAAAAAGAGGAGTGTTATAAGTTTGCCGCTAATGTCTGTCGGTTTGTCTGTCTATGCCAACGTAGCACTCGAACGGATGGACCGATTTCGATGAGCAAAAGATTACGAATTTGAAGATTTATTGAGATTTTGTATCTTTTTTAAAAACTTACCAGTATTTTTTAGGATTCCGTTCCTTAAAATGTAAAATCGGAATCCTTATAGGATCACTAACTTGTCTGTCCGTCCGTCTGTCACAGCCAAAACTAATAATAATAATAAGTCGTTAGGGCTGTTGCTCTAGGGGTAGAAATGTTAACAAAACAACGCGGGCGCGGCGCGGCGCCCCGCCGCTGCCCGTGGTTCTGGTCGCGAGTAACTTTGGAGAAAGCGCAGCACACCTCTCGACACCCCTGAGTCGCCCACGGTGTTGCCCCTTTGCTGACTACAATTTAATCGTCGGCTCGTTTAAGGGGTCCATCTAGTGGCCACCAGCTGCCACAAAAATAGTAATCATGATTATGGCAGGTGCCGATACAGAAAAAAAAAGTCCGGAGAAAAGGCCTGAATTCCATTGAAAAATACTGAGATTTTGTTGCAGTTTGAGAATTCTTTCTCAAAAACGTCATATTATTATCGTTTTTATACACTGCGGACTTCGGGAATCTCGCTCACGCGTCGCATTTACAGCCCAGAATGCAAACGTAGAAAGTTTTTTTTTCTATCATGGGGGCTCAGTGGTCGAAAGAAACCGATAGGTAACGATGTCTTCAGTTCGAGCTTTACTTTTAATTCAATATAATTTGAAGTTTATCTTGTTACTAAGCATCGAAATCTCGAAAACTACTAAGCCAATGAAGATGAAATTTGGTAGAAAGGTAGATTGTGACTAGGAGACGTCCGCTAAGAAAGGATTTTTGGAAATTCCATCCCTAAAGGGGTGAAATACGGGGTTGGCAGTTTGTATAAAACTTCGTAATTTTTAAAGTGAGACACATGAAATTATTAATGTATTTTATTAGTTAGTAGAAAATAATAATGCATTTATTAGATTTTGAAAATTACATCCCTATTGGGGCGAAATAGGGGTTACAAGTTTGTGTGAATCTTCGTCATTTTTGAAGCGAGACACATGACATTTTAGAATTAGTGATTAGTAAAAAATAATAATCCACCCCAGTTTAAAAATTTGTGTAGTCTACGCGGGCGAAGCCGCGGGCAAAAGCTGTTAGGTTATAATTACCAGAGTGAGCCGTGTGGTTCCCGGCAGAGTAGAATAAGACCACGTCTCTAAGTCTCCCTGTTTTATGTAGTAGAAGGCGACTTAGGAAACACAAGCTGAACAAAGCTTACAAACATCAGTGAGACATCTCTAACCCGTCTGGCTAGCGTGGAGAGTATAGGCTACATCCTCTGACTGCTCTGGCTAATATATGGCTCTGGTAGTACAGAGAGGGTCGTGCTCCTGCAGTGAAGACTAGAGTCCTGATGATGATGATGATGAATTACCAGAGTTATAACTTTATGGTCTTGTGGTTTGGTCCCCCATGTGGTTCCGGGTTAGAATAGGACCACTCCATCTCTTCCTATGGATGTCGTAAGAGGCGACTAAGGGACTAAGCACAAACATCTCGTGCTATAATTGCATTCCCAAGGAGGGTTAACGTCGGGCAGCGGCCGGTTATAAAACTTTTCGCACTAATACATTCCCAAAGAGGGTTGACGTCAGGCAGGCGGCCGGTCGTAAAACTAGCCAAATCATTTCAACTGTTCCGGCTATTTCTTCTCTATTTCGCAAGGTCTTTGGCATCCTTGGGTGACCATTGACATGCATGTTATATTTGGAGAATAAAAAGCGGGAAAGCGCACCCCGGGCTCCGATGTAGCATAGCTGAGGATGCAACTGGGAACGCGCTTAGACGAAGAAGATAATTCTGCGGTTTTAAATTATCTTCTCTATTAGGCAGATTTTTTGATTTATGTTTTTATTAAAGATATCTTTAAAATGTAGGTACTGTATTTTGTTAAAAATTCTAAAGATCCTGAGATTTGCAAAATCCTGCCGCAATCCTGAGAAATGTCCAAAAATCCTAAAATCTCGGGACAAATCCGATATCGTACCTAACCCTAATTGCAATAGCCCGGCATCAGTCCATCCCAACTTCATTCAATAACCCATTACTTTCCCTTTTCTTGCAATAGATTCTTCTCCTGCCGAAACTGTTCAAGGGTATATCTTCAATTGGTATATTCCATAATGAGTATTGGCGGGAGCGCCACATTACCTACATCAACTTCTCCGAAGGGCCTCTACGTGTTGGATCTTGTATCCCGACGCAAGCCTCCCAAAACACCGGGGTGGAAAGACCCGTGGACCCAACGGAGATATAAATAATAATAAATAAATATATAAAACTGGCTTGTGTTTGTAAGTTTTTCGACTTTAACCCACCTTAAAGCACCGTAACGGAGGACATCACACACAGCACAATTTACATCCTTCTTGCGGTGATACAGACAGGCATCACATTCCGCATCGGTTGGGCGTTGGCACCTATAACCATCACAGAAAGATTCGATTCTAGCTGCGTTACCGACTAGACTGTCCTCGCAGATTGCCCAGGGTGCGCCAGACGTACAGGGGGTCTCAGTATGTCACTCGGGGAGGCTCCTTTCATGCACCCCACGACACGATTCTCTAGCTACGCCACTGATTATATTTACGCTCCTAATTTCCTCTTAGTAGGAACATCAGGGGCGGGTCCAATGAGGGCTTTTTATTATACAGCCCAGGGCTCTGCGGGGATAATGGCCCCCAGCAAGCAACCTTTGATGATTGTCTTCAAATGGAATGGGGTTTTATAATGTTTATTTTTTTATATCTATAAAAATTTATAAATCTTATAAATTAACTAGGTACTTGTTATTTAAGAACTTATTGGTTCTTGTCAGTGTAGTATGCGGCAAGCTTCTCGGTTTTCCGCCTACTCTTTAGTGCTTGTTACGACGTAAGACCTCTGCTTTTTCTTAGAGTTGGTCTACATAGGTCTTCTTTGGTCGTCCTGGATCTCTTAGCTACGTCATACCAATCAATTACTTACGGAGAAAGACTAAGTACTTATCTACCCGTGTGGTGCCGAGTTAGAATAGAATTACTCTATCTCTTCCTGTGGATGTCGTAAGAGGCGACTAAAGGATTAAGCACAAACATCTCATGCTACAATTGCATTCCCAAGGAGGGTTAACGTCGGGCGGAGGCCGGTTGTAAAACTTTTCGCACAAATACATTTCCAAAGAGGGTTGACGTCAGGCAGGCGGCCGGTCGTAAAACTATAGCATAACTATAGCAAAATCATTAAAATTGTTCCGGCTATTTCTTCTCCATTTTGCAGGGTCTTTGGCACCCTTGGGTGACCACTGACATGCATGTTATATTTGGAGAAGAAAAAGCGGGAAAGCGCACCCCGGGCTCCGATGCAACCGGGAACGCGCTTAGACAAAGAAGAAAGATCTACTTATCCGCTGCGTAAATTTTTATAGCAAGTTCAGTAACATGACCCCATCCAAGAAAGATATGGGAAATTAAAAAAAAAACTCCACACACAACTGCATAATTAGCTGATCAGGTCAAAATTTGTTTATCGTCTTTTGTCAAATAATTTAGTATTTTTTGTGGAATATATGCATAGCCATATTAGCCATAGCATTATCATTTGAAAAAAAATTGTGCACTGGAAAGAATGTTATGTAAAAGTAAGTACTACTTACATGTTCATTTCTATTGTAATATCTGTCTTTCGCTTATTTTGTGTCTAACGTGTCTCATTCAAATTTATTATTTTCGTGAGTGTAAGTGGCCAACATTTCTTGTTAGCTTCTTGTTGGATTAGTATCGGTCCACCTCATAAGCACGATGACACACACACCATTTTGAGGCCGTTGAATGCATAGTTAGTAATTTATAGGTCTTGGTTGAAACGCGGCCGCAATGGTGCGTCATCGACGTCATCGTGCTAGGTCATCCAACTGGCCAAACCTGGTGTCGAAATTGAAGCTACATAAAGACATCAGACATCTTTTAACGACTACCATCAAGTAATGAGAACTGGAACCAAAGCGTTCCTTAACAAGTGTAAGCACAGATTGCATAACATTTTTTATATTTAACAATCACTTAACTTCACAGCCAGTATTTATGAATACACTAATTTATTGTGCTCTTTTCTTTATATCCCCTGTACCTATAAGTATCTTACTTTGATTAATTCAAAGCTACCTATCAGATTTTCAAACGTCAAAATATTTACTTAAGATATAGGCAACCCCGAGTAACATTAGCCCAGGGCCCCGAACTTACGGCCCAACCCTGAGCTGAGGCGCGTTAGCGGACTGTTCTTTCCTCTCACAAATATTTCGGTACGCTAATCGTTTGGACGTGAGGACTTATCAAGCGACGACAATGTCTTGTCCAAAATTCTCAAGTCAACAGTTCTTGAACTTTATCGAAGCGGTTTCACATGAAAACCGCCAACGAGATAAAGAACGGACTGCAAGTTATCACAAGTATACATTGTAAGTGCATATTTACTTGTCATATTACTACGCCGTGTGGTTCCCGGCAGAGTAGAATAAGACCAATCCAAGTCTTCCTGTGGATGTCGTAGAAGGTGACTTAGGAAAAACAAGCTAAACAAAGCTAATAAACATAATGGGACCTCTCCAACCTGTCTGGCCAGCGTGGAGAGTGTAGACCAAATTCTCTGGCTACTCTAGATAATATAAGGCTCTGGTAGTACAGAGAGGGTCGTTCTCCTGCAATTGAGACTAAAAAGGACCTGATGATCGATGATTTACTTGTCAAGTGGATATTTACTATTTTTCTCATAGACTTAGATTTTTGCTGTTTTCTGCATCCTTTGCAGCATAGATATTTTTCTACTGTCATTACAGGGAGGTATTTATACGGTGTAACAAAATTACTGAAACTATTTTATGGGTAAATTTCTAATATGCATTCAGTTTATGATAGGTACCTACTTAATAAACAACATTCTCCAAGTCCTCCAAGTCGGCCAAGTGCGAGTCGTACTCGCCCATGAAGGGTTCCGTAGCAGAAAGTAATATTTTACGATTTATGACGTATTAAAAAAAACTACTTACTAGATCTCGTTCAAAAAAATTTTCGGTGAAAGTTTGTAGTCGGTACATCATATATTTTTTTTAGTTTTATCATTCTCTTATTTTAGAAGTTACAGGGGGGGGGGGGGGGACCAGCATTTTAACACTTTGGAAGTGTCTCTCGCGCAAACTATTCAGTTTAGAAAAAAAATATATAAGAAACCTCAATATCATTTTTAAAGACCTATCCATAGATACCCCACACGTATAGGTTTGATAAAACAAAAATTTTTGAGTTGCAGTTCTAAATATGGGGAACCCCAAAATTTATTGCTTTTTTTTCTATTTTTGTGTGCAAATCTTAATGTGGTTCACAGAATACATCTACTTACCAAGTTTCAACAGTATAGTTCTTATAGTTTCGGAAAAAGTGGCTGTGACATACGGACGGACAGACAGACATGAAGAATCCATAAGGGTTCCGGTTTTGCCATTTGGCTACGGAACCCTAAAAAGGTTTGGATTCCCATATGTACTGTGCCACCGTCAATATCTTTTTACGGCTTACCGGACTTTTGTTTTCTGATAAAAGGAATATCAGCAATCAATATGCTGCCTGCTAACTGCTTTTGACTACTTAGTTTGTCCAGCCCAGTTCCACTTTAGGTACGCAGCTTTTTTTCACAACTACGATCTGGGTTTCAGAGCGCAGTAGGTAATATTAATTAACGTTACAGAAATAATCTGTTATTAACCCAATTGGAATTGGGCATATATTTTGGGTTAACAGAAATAGCCTGTTACTGGATGATTGCAAATAAGGTGAAGCCATAAGAGAAAACGTGTAAACGAAGTGACTTTGGGCAAATTATTTGGCTAAAAAAAATTGGTTGCCTGTAAAGTCGGTATACGGGCGAAAGTTTTACGTGACAACGACTTCACTCCACTTCACTCCAAACTTGACTTCCACTCGGGCATGGTTAGCCCGCCTAAGAGCGAGAGAGACAGACATAAAAAGTGAAAGGCACGCGTGCCTCTCACTCGCTCTCATTGTGAGCGCATAACGTGAGCGGAGCGTAACGCAGTTTCTTGAAGTGTCACCCGGCTAACCAATTTATAAGATGTTGTCACGTCAATATAGAACGCGAAGTTTTGAAATACATATTTATACCTATACTGTATAGGATATCCCAAAATGTTGCTTAAAATGCTTGCTTTTAGTTTCTACTCACAACCGATCGGTTGATTTTAAACGCTGAGCTATTCCTGTGGCTATACTGAAATCTTGATCTTGAAATTAGAATTACTAATAGAACACAAAATAGCAAGAAAATGAATAGATACTTATTTAGGAACCCTAAATATTATTGTTCGCATTGGTGGACGAGCTCTCTGAGCGAGTCAAATAACAAGTAATGAAATCTTCCTGATCCAACTAATACATAAGTCAATGGATCCAACCAACATAATACTACATGTATATAGCAATATAGGTACTATGTATGTAGTATATTAAGTAGGTATGTTGTATATTAGGTACTTTTTAGGGTTCCGTACCCAAAGGGTGCAAGCGGGACCCTATTACAGAGACTCCGCTGTCTGTCCGTCTGTCACAGGGCTCTATCTCTTGAACCGTAATAGCTAGACACTTTAAATTTTTACTGATTGTTTATTACTATGACCACTATAACAACAAATACTAAATATAAGATAAAGATAAAAATTAAAGGGGGTCATCATACTCGTACAAGAAATGTGTTTCTTCAGCATTTTAAAACATTGAACGGTGGTACGGAACCCTTCATGTACGAGTCCGACTCAACTTGCCCGTTTATTTTACTATTTTTCATTAAGGCCGTACCTGAGATTTTCCGAGGTCCAGTGCTGCCCCTAATTAAAATAAGTAATTTCAATGAAAACGGAGACATTATTTAAAAATATGCTACAACCAAGTGCTAGATAACCCTTCAAAGTATTTTATGAACTACTGTTTACAGTTTAAACTGAGAACGTTAAGCTTTACTACGCACATTTGCGAAAAACGGCCACTTTTGGCAAATGTGCGTAGTAAAGCTTAATGTTCTCTTTATAAACTGTAAAAAGCAGTTTATAAAATACTTTGAAGGGTTATCTAGTACTTGGTAGTAGCAAAATTTTAAATGATGTCTCCGTTTTCTTTGAAATGATTTATTTTAAATAAGAGGCAGCACTGGACACCGGAAAATTCATTCGTTGTGTTACACACTGGTTTTGAGGTGTTTAGGGTTCCGAAGCCAAATGGCAAAAAACGGAACCCTTATGGATTCGTCATGTCTGTCTGTCCGTCCGTATGTCACAGCCAATTTTTCCGAAACTATAAGGACTATACTGTTTAAACTTGGTAAGTAGATGTAGTCTGTAACACAAAAATAGAAAAAAAAACAATAAATTTTGGGGGTTCCCCATACTTTGAACTGAAACTCATAATTTTTTTTCATCAAACCCATACTTGTGGGGTATCCATGGATAGGTCTTCAAAAATCATAATGAGGTTTCTAATATTATTTTTTTCTAAACTGAATAGTTTGCGCGAGAGACACTTCCAAAGTGGTAAAATGTGTCCCCCCCCTGTAACTTATAAAATAAGAGAATGATAAAACTAAAAAAAATATATGATGTACCGACTACAAACTTTCACCGAAAATTGGTTTGAACGAGATCTAGTAAGTAGTTTTTTTTAATACGTCATAAATCGTAAAATATTTCTTCCTCTTACTACGGGCGACATTTTGCCGATGTTCTTCTTGGCTATGAGCTTCTTCTTCATCGACCGCTATTGCAATCATTGTCAATTCCTCAGTGTTAAATAAGGCCAACGCCCCTGACGGGAAAACGGGCACGGATGGCCCGTCCCGTCCGGGACGGGAACCCGTGTGTGGATAGCGTTTTAAAAAGGAACGGGGACGCATATTGCGCGTACCTTAGGAGATTCCGGCCTGTTGCTATAGTTTTAACTGAAAGCACATACTTTGAGGTATATACCACATTTTTTTCAGAATTATTTTGGTAATATTTCAAAAGTTACGATGGGGGCACACCTCAAATTTTAACTTTGTATTAGATTATCTCAAGACTGGGAGGTTTGATCTACATAGTTTCAAAGCAGTTTTTGTAGCATTTTAAAAGACCTTTTCAACGATACCTCACACGTTAGGGTTAGTCCAATTTAATTTATTAAATTCACTTTTCGTGGTATGAGAGGGCGGGGGAGCTGAAAAAAAAATTTTTTTTTTTCATAATTGAAAAAAAATAACTTTTGGAACTTCAATATCTATCTCTCCACCATTTTCGTGACAGTCGGTGCAGTAGCGGCGGAGTACGGGCCGGGACGGACAGACAGACGGACGGACATGACGAAACTATAAGGGTTCCATGTGGACTACTGACTACCGACTCATACTTGGCCGGTTTTTTTAGGGTTCCCCTAAAAAACCGTCCAAGTATGAGTCGGACTCACGCACCGTGAGTTCCTCTGGGTTCGATTCCCAGCCAGGGCAAGTTGGAAAATGGCCTTTTTCAAATTTTCCTGGGCCTTGGGTGTTTATCTATACATGTATTTATCATAAAAATATAGTGTCGTTGAGTTAGTATCCCATAACACAAGTTTAAAACTTACTTTGTGGCTAGCTTAATCAGTGTGATTTGTCCATAAATATTTATTTATTATTTATTTATTTATCTGTGCTATAAGACGTTGTGGTCCTAGAGCTTGCACGAAATTTTGAGTAGGTATTTGAGGCAAGTTGAAAACTTGTCACATACCTCTCCTATTATACCCCAACACGGAACTGCAGACCTGCTGGTGAGTAGCGGGGCTAAAGCAACCGATAATTTTTTTTAATTTTTTTTTTCAAAATTGTTATTTGAGGCAATATGCATTTTTTATATGTTGTAGTTTAATGTATAAAGAATAAAAAAAAAAACAATAAGCCAGACGATTTAGTCGGAGCTTTGATATTGCCAGGCGCGTGCAAAAGTATTTTTCAAAAATATATAAAAATGGTATTCGAGGCAACTTGAAAATTTAATAGGGTATTCATTACATATAACTAAAAAATAAGATTCTCAAAAAGACAGGTCACTTTGATGGGACTTTCTACCTGCCAGGTCAGTCTAAATAAATCGTAATGGTTTAGCCCCGCTACTCACCCAGGCCAGGTCTGCAGTTCCGTGTTGGGGTATAATAGGAGAGGTATGTGTCAAGTTTTCAACTTACCTCAAATACCTACCCAAAAAATTCGTGCCAGCTCTCGATCTATTGTTTCGTAGGTACCAAATTTCAAGATTCTGAGTTCACGGGAAGTAGCTACCCTATAGGTTTTGATTCCCTTGCGAATGTCGAAAATTTGCAGCATAAACAGCTATATCTTTTGATTGCGTTAGTTTAGAAGTTTGATTTTTTCACAGTTCTAAAAGGGACAGTAGACTTGAGTATTTGGTATGAATTTCAGCTTGATACCTCCACGCGTTCCTTTTTCTCAGAATTACTTGGAGGTATTTATTTATTTATTCATAAGAATGCACTCAAGCTGACAGATCTCAGATATCTTGACAGACAGACAGACGGACAACAAAGTGATCGTATAAGGGTTCCAATTTTTTTCCTATTGAGGTACGGAACCCTAAAAACCTAAATATATTTAACTCAAAGGTGACTGACTGACTCACTGACATAGTGATCAATCAACGCACAGCCCAAACCACTAGACGGATCGGGCTGAAATTTAGCATGCAGGTAGATGTTATGACGTAGGCATCCGCTAATAAAGGATTTTGATCAATTCTACCCCCAAGGGCATAAAATAGAGGATGAAAGTTTGTATGAAACTTTGTTAATTTTAAACTGATCGGGCTGAGACTTTGCATGCGTCAAGCTACTATGACGTAGGCATCCCCTAAGAAAAGATTTTGATAAATTCCACCCCTAAAGGGATAAAATAGGTTATGAAAGTTTTTATAAATATACGCGAGTGAAGCCGCAGGCAAAAGCTAGTAATAAATAAAACACAACGAAATATCGTCAAATCGAACAATTTTTCGGTTGCTAAGTTGCAATTTTCCGGCAACTTCCCCCGTTCTTCGTGTAGGAAAGGGAGATAAGTTACATACAAGGTACAACTGTTCAGTGCCGGTTTTAGCTCTATCAGTGTCCCGGGCGAGATTCCCGTGCCGGGGGGGGGGGGGGGTACAAGGTAACGATATAGGATTCTTAAAATTTGCCGCCTCAATGTAAACGGAGAGAGGGAGGGAGGGGGTGCATACAAATAAGAGTAGGAGTTGCCGCCCTTAACCAGCGGCCTAGGACTTTTGTACCTACCTACTACAAAATTAGTTGCCACGTGAAGTAGATGGCGACTACAGCATACGAGCTCCATACAAGGGTGACAAGGTTCAATATACACATTATCCCTATACCTACTCATTACACAGTCGTCAACACGTCAAACGCAGCAATTTTAATATTAAGGAGACTCTATTTTTTATAGCATAAGAGTTGTTTTGCTATGCTTGCTTGACGAGTATGTAGCCGTGTTTAATAAGTATTTTTTGTATTTGCTATCCCGCTCGCTCAACTGATTCACGTGTTCCTGAGCGTGAACTATAGTGATTGGCGGACTGTAGTCAGTAGTCAGTATCGATTATTTGATTGAGTATCTACACTTCTACACTAATATTATAAAGAGGAAAGATTTGTACCTATTTTTGTATGTTTGTAATGAATAGGCTCAAAAAATACTGTGCCGATTTAAAAAATTCTTTCACCATTTGAAAGCTACACTATCCCCGAGTGACATAGGCTATGTGTGTACTACGGGCGAAGCCGGGGTGGACTGCTAGTCGAAAATATAAGTATTAACAAAATTTCATGTTTGAAAAATCTTTGTTAACAATATAAGTAAATCTTTTTATTATTCAACCTCAAAGGCTTATCTAAACCGGAGGCACAAATTCCATTCTTGTACTTTTGGATAAATGAAAATGGTACAAATATAAAAAAATACTGTTCTCGCCATGTTTAGCGCATTATTTACATATTTATGAGTAACATTATTACAATACATTTATGATGATGATGTGAAGATGGAAAAAGGGAATCAGAATGCACCAATAAATAAGAGAAAGAGAGAGCTCTTGCTAATGATTAGTTACAATTGTCTTTCTCACATGGAAGGTCTAGTAATAAGCCCAAACTAGATGGGGTTGCAACACTTTATTACAGGGTTCCTATAGCCACCTTCTGGTTCTATTATCAGCGTCTCGTCTCGTGATAATAATATTGCATTGTCATCTGATTTACATTAGCATACAAAAAGACAATGCCGATTCCACTATGGGAAGTGGCGCCCTTTTTTTTTGGGGCGGCCACTAATCACACTTGCTTGCTTGCTTTTTTATAATAGGCAATAGCATAATAAACAAAACTTAGTACCATATATATACCTCTAAACTCAGTCCGGACTGAGTTATTGAGGTTAGAAAATGTTAAATATTCATATGCTTTTAAGGCAATTTTCGTCATATGGGCCGAGGTTAAATGAAAATATGTAACAAAGTAATTATCTTTGAACATTTTAATTACCACTTTACACCTTTGAGGCCTTCTTCGCCATCTCCCCCTAAGTTTGCAGGTAAGTAAGTAAGTAATTCATCGGACTTTGTGCAAGTAATGCAGAACTGTGGTACAATGGTGCCCCATACGCGATCTACATATTGTGGAAGAGTACGGACCCCAAAAGGGGCAACAACTGGATGCATCTCTTTGGCCAAGGGTGCAGAGGCGACAGTCGTCGGGTCTGATATCTTTAGGCGGGCGTAAATTCTAGCGAGGATGGAGTCTTGCGTTTTAGCGTTCTTGTCTACACGAAATGCGTCTGTGCGCTTTTGTCTGGATCCTTTGCCGGTTTTATGCTTACCAGGAGACACTGACTGGACGTTTTCAGTAGGATTAACTCCCCCACACTCTGAGATGGATTCATATTGAGATGTTGAGGCAGGAGGTGCTTCTGTGTAGTATGATTGCCATGTGTTCAAGTCAGATGCGGCTGTATCGGACGGCTTCCAAGGTGGAAAAATCGTAATTAATAGGTGAAGTAGAGTATCATTATTACGAATCAGTTACGTAATCCGCATCCATTATAACAATCTTATCTCAATGAGTCTTCGCTACGCCTCGTCATAGTTGCACAACTACGAGTAGTGTACCGTACCTCAGCCGAGCCAAGACTGACGACTTGTAGACCGTGCGACGCTTTTATACGCCGTACATAACAAGTTAATAGTTGGGGTTGTTTATGCAGACTCGTTGCACAACAACAGCTGCGTAACATCTGCGCTAAACACGTGCAGGACATCTGCGTCGATAGTTGTTTACGTCGATATGTTGCAACAATAGCAGGTGTATAACACCTGCGCTGATATGGCTACCCTTTTTTTTTTGACGCGGAGAAAATCCCTTCGGATACCTTACCGGTTACGGGACACCGGTAAGGTTATGTGGTGTTACCACTAAAAACTCCGCGGTGTCACCTCTCAGCCGCTATCGGCCGGGGCCGTGTGCTCCACAGCCCCGGCTCGCCAACGGCCTCACGGCACCCTCTGCTGAATCAGAGGGGCCGGAGAAACCGTCGCGTTGGCTTCTCGGCCCGACAAGAACAGGCGCTGACACGCACACGCGCCTGCCTTCCATTCCGGAGGGCTGTCCATTGGACGATGGAATCCCGTTTCCACCGTCCAACCAGCCCTCATAATTTGGGGCCTGCAGAAGCAGGCCCTGCCCCAGTCTACCTGACGGTGACCGGGGCCCACCAAGCCGGCCGTAGGGGATAGGGAGAGCGGCAACGTAACACCGACACTCCTCTTCCCCTGCGGCCCCACCGTTGCCGTGCCAAGCGCCACGGCCGCGCTTGGTTGCGGAGGATAGGGCGAGCGGCAACGACACACCGACACTCCTCTTCCCCTGCGACCCCTACCACGGCTGTGAGAGAAGGGTGTTAACCCCCTTCTCTCACAGCCAGGCCATTCCCACCAGGAATGGCCTCCACCGGGCCCGGGGAGGCCTCAGCCTCAACCCGGGCAATGGGTTCCTCTTAGCTTCCACGCGGATGAGGCAGTCCCCCCCATCGCGACAAGATGAGAACCCGGACCCGGTGATATGGCCACCCTGCAACAAGCGCATCCCTGCGCCATTTTTTTTTGCTAGTTGGTTTATTGAATTCATCTGAAGGCGCTAAACCAAATGTTTTAAAAATAAATGACCTTGATCTGTTTCTTTATAGTCCAACATATGAAATATATGTTTGTATGTCTATATGTAATAAAAAAAAATAACATTAGAGTTAAATAAAATGTAGTCATTTTGTAACGCTTCTACGGTTTTTCTACTTTATTAAACAAACAATGTAATCATTATATCAATAAATCATTGTTAGTTGTGAATTATAGAATAATTTGAATATAACTGTCTTTTAAGTGATACCTATTTAATTCGTATAAAATACATATTGAACCAAACCGTAATAAGAACAAAAAGAAACAAAACAATATCTGCATACGTAAGAGTGATAAGTAGCTGCTCCGTCCGTACGTTTACTTGCTCGGTGGTGCGCGGGGTTGGCGAAGAAAAGGCGGAGGAAGGGGTTGGCGGAGAGAAGACGTAGGAAGGGGTTGGCGCAAGGACCTTAGATGTGTACCTGCTCTGCTTTGTTCGCACTAAGACCCGACTCACCAATACCTGCAAACTCGCCGAACAATTTGTGCAGTTGTCAGGGGGAGGTGGCGGGGAAGGCCTCAAAGGGGCATAGTGGTAATTAAAATGTCGAAAGATAATTATTTTGTTACATATTTTTATTCAACTTCAATATTTAACAATTTCTAACCTTAGTAACTAAGTCCGGACTGAGTTTAGAGGTATATATGTTATAATAGGTTTTGTTCATTATGTTTTAATCTACTAGAAAAACCGGCCAAGTGCGAGTCGGACTCGCGCACCGAGGGTTCCGTACAAACCTGCAAGGTTTACAAAGTTCGTTCATTACGACAAGTAAGTTTAAAATTATTAAAAAAATATATATTATGTGATGTAACTAAAAATTTATGGTTTTCGTAATTTTTCCTTTATCTATGCTATAAGACGTTGCTTCGTACCAAATTTCAAGATTCTGAGTTCACGGGAAGCACCCTGTAGGTTTTGATTCCCTTGCAGGTGTCGAAAATTTGCGGCATAAACGGCTGTATCTTTTGATTGCGTTGGCTTAGAAGTTTGATTTTTTCACAGCTTCAAGGGACAGTAGACCTGAGTAATTGATATAAATTTCAGCTTCATACCTCCACGCGTTCCTGAGAAAAAGGGTCTTGACAGACGGACGGACGGACGGACAGACGGACAACAAAGTGATCCTATAAGGGTTCCGTTTTTTCCTTTTGAGGTACGGAACCCTAAAAACGAGGTTTGGTCAGTAGCCGCCCGCAAAAAAGAGACGCCAAAACCGGCATTGGCTTAATCGCAATCAGAAACTGAGATGTGCCTCTTTTCCTTGCAAGATTTGAACCTAACAAGTAATTATTTAAAAAAAAAATCCGACTGCGTGATACAACAGCAGTACTTAACTAGGCCTAGGTAGGTGGACGCAACCGGGAATATGCTTGGCAAACCGATGTTATATGCTATTTTTAGCATTTCTCATTTTAAATTTCATTTAAACATATAAGTTGTATATATTTGTGTAATCCTTGAATAAAAACTTTAATTTGAAACCCCACTCGAAAGGTTTAAAAATATTTTTTTGCCGTGCAATTTGGTGCCAAAAATCCGCCATTTTGATTTCTTATAATTTTTATATAGCCTATGACATTGTAGTGGTTAAGACGAATCTAACCACGTATAATTTATCAAATGAGTTTTTGGCGGGAAGTCAAGGGGTTCGGTTGGGGTTTGCTTTAAATTATTTTACAAATTGATTTTAGTGGACTTTATAATATGAAATTGGTGTTATAAATGCTCATAACATGAACAATGTGTGAAATAGTTAAAGTGGACAGTCATAGTACGGCTGTAGTGATATTTATTTTGCGGACTGGGTGGGCGTCGTCCGCCACTCAGTCGTCTATGTTAACCAGTGGACTTGTATAGATTTGTCGCCAGAAGCTCCCTTGCAGCAGTCAAAGGCCTACACCACCCTTTGATTGTCTAGTTAGGATTAGGTTAGGTTAAGATTAGGAATAAAGAACAAAATTAAAGATAGGCTCTTAAAGACTTGTATCCAGAGCCGTAAAATTATTTAATAAAAAAAAAAAATAATTTATCAAATCGGTTTAGCCGTTTATTAGTTACGAGGGAACATAGAATCGGACATAAAAATCGTTTTTTCTTAGCATTTCTCATACCAAAGCTGCTATCAGTGTTTTGTGTCGTTTAAAAGTGTACATTAAAACGCTTCTTAAAACAACTGTCCCTAATATGCATTACAGCTTTTTTTAAAGTTCTATCGATATTGTTCTCTATCTATCGAATATGTCACGTCACTATTCTGACTGTCACTTACGTACTTACTTCGAAGATACTGAAATAACTTTCGTTCGGTTCGGTTATCGGAAATAAAATTCGATTTGTTATATGGTAAATACTTTAAATATTGCTATAAACAAGTAAATTGAATGTAGATTACACATGGGTCTTCAGAATTGACCACAACAAGAGTATAACAGTGCCTGACAGTATTAATCTAATTAGAAAAGTGTTGACAAAGTTACCTATATTATTTGTGCGTGTTAAGAACTTTATTGATATTTATCCAATGGATAATTAACTCTATCGGGTAAGTTTATATAAACACGTCAGAATATTCCTTCAAACGTTTCAATTCATTATTTTTACGATTAGCACATGATTAGGCTATAGGCAAAAAATTTTTTTTAGTACCTAGGTACCTATTTAACATACCTAGGTACCTACCTTTTCTTTGTGTTTTGTGTAATATATTCTGTGCTGATTTTATGTATTGCATGTTATTGTAGTTTTAGATATAAAAAACCTGCATTTTTTACTAACAAATATTATTGCTATTTGCGATAGAGGAAAAATAATTCAACAAATGGTTCATCTAATTAAAATGTACAGCTACTTTTAAGGTGATGGGCGAGAATCTGAATCATATGAATAGGTGGTGCGGTTGGCAACCCATCATTCCCTTTTCCACTTTCATGCCCAACATTACACTAAAAGTGGACTGGGCCTTACCGCCCTAGGGCTGTCTGCCAAGTTAGGGATAAAAATAAGATACCTGTGTGCGGGGGCTGCCCTTCCTCTGTGCCTCCAGCTATAAAAAAACACTCGAGTATAGGGCAAACAAAAGACTACATGAAGTCGGGGTTGGCCAGTTCGGATTTGCCCATTTGCACTTTCTATGATACCTAAAAAAATTTACAAAAAGTAACATGCACTCCATTTTACAGATACAGAAAATAGTATATTTCATTACAAGTGCGAAAAGGCTGTCATTGCAAAGAGCGAGGGTTGACAGTCGGAACAAGTTACAATGACGGTTCCGCACGTGTACTGAACGACTATTTTTAATACAATTGCGAAAAAATAATAAAAACACAATAAACTCAACTAATCATTTATTCTTATAAAAGTAATAATTCATATATACATTGAAATTGGTACAGTTTTCTATACTAACTGGGGAAGTTTTAGGTTGCATATTTACTGTTTGAGACAAACTATTATTAATTTCGTATGATTGTTCATGTATATTTGTCATACAATGGCGTTTGCTAGTTGATGGAGTTGGATCTGATGAATTATCATTATCAACGAAGGTAGATGGACGAACGTTATCTTTAACATGTGAAGGAGACGGACTGGACCTTAAATTAATGGATTGTGTTATTTTTTTACCAGTTTCTAGTTTGTTGTTTAATTATTCACCAATATAGCTTTCTGCAACTTTGTCTGATTTCCAACCTCCTAGTCGCTTTAAGGACGTCAAATTGGCTCCTGAATCTGCCAATAATGTAGCAGAGGTCCTCCTGAAGCTGTGCCCAGTATAATACTCAGCATCCGGCAGACCAAGAAACATAGCTATTTCTTTTGGCATATTACCAAATTAATTTATTCCGATTGCTTGAGCTGTACACTTCCCTTTTTGGTAATTTAAAAAAAAAATGGTCGGTTTTTCCTTTTTGGGACTGCTGATTCATATATTTTTGCACTATTCTAAGAAAATCTCCTTCAACAACAAAGTTTCTCGGTATCTTATTTTTTGTGTTCGGAATCTTGATTAGTAGCATTTCTCCATGGGCTTCAATATCTTTTAAAGTAATATTGGCTAACTCCTCTCTGCGGCAAGCTCCAACAACGCCAAAAATCAGAGCAACCTACAAAAAAAGGAATTTGATTAATATTTTTTTAAATAATGTATTGACTGTATTTTGCGATTTCGTAAACTGAATACTAAAGAAAAATATAATTACTTATTAATAAATTACCTTTGTGGCTAAATAAGGATCATCGGAGCTTCGTTCAAAAACCTTTCCACTTCATTTGATGTTAATATTTTTGACTTTTTACTTGTAAAACCGTCTGATTGTCGTTTTTAAGAAAGCATTTAATTTTGGGTATTCACTTATATCCACGTTGTTCCTTATTTTCAGCATACTTTTTATCATCGAAAACCTCGACCATAACGTAGGTTTTAATTTTGCTGAGAGTTCAAAGAAGTATGCCAACATAACATTTTCTGAAAAACTATTTGCTTTTTTCTCTTTTCTCCACGCAATAAATTCGTCGTATGTAGATATGTAGCGACTTTTTGACTTTTCCGGTAAAATGTTCTCCGAAGCATTTTGTGCAATTATACTGAGCTCCGGTGGTGTTAATTCAAAAAAACTAGGGTCGAAATTACTCATTTTGTGCAACAAACAAATAAAATCGCAAAGAAAATTTCTGAAAAATGGCGCCAACCGTAGAATATATTTTTTTTTTTATTAAATAATTTTACGGCTCTGGATACAAGTCCTTTAGAGCCTATCTTTAATTTTGTTCTTTATTCCTAATCCTAACCTAACCTAATCCTAACAAGTTACAATCAAAGGGTGGTGTAGGCCTTTGACTGCTTCAAGGGAGCTTCTGGCGACAAATCTGTACGAGTCCACTGGTTTTCATAGACGACTGAGTGGCGGACGACGCCCTAAGACACACCCTAAGACCCACACAGTCCGCAAAACAAATATCACTACAGCCGTACTATGACTGTCCACTTTAACTATTTTACACATTGTTCATGAGCATGAGCACTTATAACACCATACAACACCAATTTGATATTATAAAGTCCACTAAAATCAATTTGCAAAATAATTTAAAGCAAACCCCAACCGAACCCCTTGACTTCCCGCCAAAAACTCCCGTAGAATACAAGCAGAGATTTTTTTTTCTTCACCCATTCTGGTAGGCAAAGGGAACTATGCCCATACAGCCAAGTCTTCAGTAGAATTTTTTTATTGATATGAAATGAAAATGAAATTTAATGAGATGAAATGAAATGAAACCTAACCTAACTCATTCAATCAAATCATTAAATCTAATATTGAACAAATTAGTAGCTTCTTTTTAGAAATATACGTATTTGCATGAATCATAAAAACTCCTATGAATTTTTTTAGTTAAAACTTCATGGTTGGTTTTTCTTTTTAATAGACATTATTTTGACAGTTGGGAAAGAGAACGTACGAGTTCGGGAAAGGTAAAAAAAAAGCACGAGTATGTAAAAGCCCACATCTCGAACGCTATACGTCCCTGCAATACGCCACTTTTTGAGCAACTGTATTAAAAATAACTTTTACAGTAGTAAGGATTATTGGCAATTTCCCGTTTACTATGTCGATGACATCATTGTTTTTATTTATTTTCAAAAATTCATGAAAAAAAAACTACGCGTCCTCCGCGCGGGGGGATATTTATTGGGGGATTCCTCCCCACCCCCCTACCTCCCCATACCCCCCATGTTGAAAAGCCTGCGGCTAGATTCTATACCCAACCCCTAATTTCATTTTTTTTTTAAATATCTTGAAAACTGTAAGTTTCCGACACTCCCCCTTTTAGGGGGGGGGACATCCATTACAAGCGAATTTCATTCTTATTACTCTGGACAAACGATTCGTATAACTGAATTTACCACCCGGAGGGACCGACTGCGCGCATAGTAATAATTTAGGTAGGTACAGTTTCGATACCTAAACGGGGAGTGACACAGGCCTGCTAATGATTAGTTACCTCATACATGTTTCATCTGTTATGTGAATCTACCTAATTGTTTTGCAAGAATATTTAACCCCCAGCAGGGTAGATACCCTATATTTATTCATACCCTATATCTCCACATAGATATGCGTTAGTAGCCTATGGTGCTTTGCACAGTGATTTTCTAAAGATAAACCAAGTAGACAAGATTGACATACATCAACCAGATAATATGACTCTGATTTTTTTATTATCTTTGTGCATTTCCATATGCAATGCATCTGTACTCGTAACTGTGCTGCTTAGAGTACAAGTTACGTTTTTTGGCTTTATCGACTCCAAAGACATTATGCATACCATTGGTCACCCAAAGATGCTGATCGTCCATCTGCCTGATATGAACTGTTCTTGGGACTACTAAAAATTTAACTACCTCTGCTCTGGTGTGTCCTGTAGAATAAGTATAGCATTCAATAGGATACAAGAAGCTGACTTGCTGAACTTACGTACTTGGCATGTTTATATACCTTAATTGCCCATAGCCTGTGCCATAGCGTAGACATCCCACAAGTGTGGGTTGGCAAAAAACATAAATAATGAACCTGAAAGCAGATATTAAATATGTTATTAATTTGGTTTTAATTATATTGTATTACTAGCTTTTGCCCGCGGCTTCGCCCGCGTAGACTACCTACACAAATTATATTGCTTTTTTTTTAAATTACCCCAGCAATTTATTAAAATCCAATGATGTGTTTCGCTTCAAAAATTACGAAGATTCATACAAATTTGCAACGCCTATTTCACCCCTATAGGGATGTTATTTTTAAAATCTAATAAATGCATTATTATTCTTACTTTTAGTAACTTAAAATAAAATTATTGAAATAGGTTTAAAAAAAAACTTTTCCTGTAGCTTTTATTTTGAGGAAGACTAAGATATGAACTTATCAAGTTAAATATAATAAGCCCAAACTCGATGGGGTTGCAACGGTTTATTGCAGGGTTCCTATAGCCACCTCCTGGTTCTATTATCAGATCAGCTTCTCATCATAATAACATTGCGTTGTCAGCTGATTTACTGCATACAAAATTTCATCAAAAACCGGGATGTGCCTCAAATTACCTTGCAAGATTTGATGTATTCCTAATTTTATATCTAAAGTTTGGCTTTTAACCATTCAAAGTTTGAGCAAGTAGGTACATTTCAAACATATAAATTAATATATTTGTTTGTTTGTAATAACTTTATTGTACCAAAATTTAAGTATAAAAGACAACATAATTTATTATTTATTTATTAAATCTTTATTGACCACAATGGTACAAAAGGTGGACTTAATGCTAATGCATTCTCTACCAGTCAGCCTTTAGGAAAAACAGAAAAATTTAAATTAGCGATAGGCGCTTAAGGCCGTACCTAAATTTTCCGGGGTCCAGTGCTGCCCCCATTTTAAATAAATCATTTTAAAGAAAACGGAGACATCATTTCTCACTTTAAACTGTAAACAGTAGTTTATAAAATACTTTGAAGGGTTATCTAGAACTTGGTAGTAGCAAAATTTTAAATGATGTCTCGGTTTTCTTTGAAATGATTTATTTAAAATGGGGGCAGCACTGGACCCCGGAAAATTTAGGTACGGCCTTAAGATGACGTGGGTTCACAATTTGCAATACTGTGCGTGTTTTTGCAAAATTACTGTTATTAAACTACTACAGTTTATTTCTCGAAAAATTTACATAAAAATCTTAAGGATTTTTTACAGACACCCACAATAGCCAAAACACGATTGAGCATTTTTGGCTCGATAGAAAAAAATCACAAACATACCTCTAAATTTGCCTTTATAAAACGTATTACTATTTTATACAATGATCTTTTTATATGAAAATTATACCAAAAAATATATTATCTAAATATCAATCCGTTTTGGCTACAAAAAAAATTATAAATATAATACAAAAAATATAATAAATGAAACACAGTGAAATATTCGTCGAGAGCGAAGGAAGGCCCGGAGCCGTGCTCGACGATATTTAGCAGTGCTTTATTTATTTTTCCCATAAGAGCTACAGACGTGATTTAGTTATGTACATATTTAGTTGTATACATATACAATGTATACTACATATGGCCATGTGGTTTCCGACCTAAAATAGGACCACTTCATCTCTTCCCGTGGATGTCGTAAGAGACAACTAAAGGACTAAGCATAAACATCTTGTGCTACAACTGCATTCTCAAGGAGGGTGAAAGTTGGGCGGCGCCGGCCGGTTGTAAATTTTTCGTACAAATGCATTCCCAAAGACGATACGGATAAACAAAACAAATTTCGTTTGATTGTAGAGCATATTTTACCATAGTGACAGTTACTAAAGTTGTCAGGTGACAGTACTTTTTTTTAATACGTCCGATGATTCGGGCAATAGAAATGGCAGTGTAAAACTGGCAAGTGTTTAAAATTGGGATTAATTAACATTTAATTTTTTTATAATTAATTGTCTGGACAGAAAAATCTGATATTTTTTTATGGTAACGAGGAATGTTATTCATAACCACAGAAAAATATTCAAGCGTTTTCAAAATTTTCATCCCTTCCCTATTGTCGTCAGGCGGGCGCCCCGGTCTTAAAACTATAGCCAAATTATTTAAACTGTTTCGGCTATTTCTTCTCAACTTCGCAAGGTCTTTGGAATCCTTGGCTGACCATTGCATGAATATTATATTTGGAGAAGAAAAAGTGAGAAGTTGACCCCGGTCTCCAAAGCAGCGCAGCTGTGGATGAAACCGGGATCGCGCTAAGACTTTCAATATATTATTTTAAATATTTCATATATTATTATTATACACACTTACATCTTTACTCCCTATTAACTTCAAAAACTTGTTGCTCTAATGTTAGATTTTATTTTCTTACATAAATTAAATGTCCTAGCTCTGTACTCTTTTCTTCTCCAACATCAAGATGAAAAATAAACGGGCAAGTGCGAGTCAGACTCGAACATGAAGGGTTCCGTACCTCCGTACAATGTTTTAAAGCGCTGAAGAAACACGTTTCTTGTATGTAGACCCCCTTTAATTTTTAACTTTATCTTATTTTTAGTATTTGTTGTTATAGTGGTCATACAATCGGTGAAAATTTAAAGTATCTAATTATTGCCATTATAAAGATCGAGTTAAAAACGCTGAAAAAAACACGTTTCTTGTATGACGACCCCCTTTAATTTTTAACTTTATCTTAATTTAGTATTTGTTGTTATAACGGCCATAGAAATATATAATCGGTGATTTAAAGTATCTAGTTAATGCCACTATAAAGATCTAGTTAAAAACGCTGAAAAACACGTTTTTGTGTGACGACCCCTTTTAATTTTAAACTTTTTTTATTTGTTGTTATAGCGGCCATAGAAATATATAATCGGTGAAAATTTCAAGTATGTAGTTAATGCCATTATAAAGATCTAGTTAAAACGCTAAAAAAACACGTTTTTTGTATGACGACCCCTTTTAGTTTTAACTTTTTTTTATTTTTAGTATTTGTTGTTATAGCGGTAATACATAATCGGTGAAAATTTCAAGTGTCTAGCTATTACCGTTCAAGAGATAGAGCCTTGTGACAGACGGACAGACAGACGGACTGACGGACAGACAGCGGAGTCTCAGTAATAGGGTCCCGTTTGCACCCTTTGGGTACGGAACCCTAAAAAGTACCTAATATACAACATACCTACTTAATATACTACATACATAGTACCTATATTGCTATATACATGAAGTATTATGTTGGTTGGATCCATTGACTTATGTATTAGTTGGATCAGGAAGATTTCATTACTTGTTATTTGACTCGCTCAGAGAGCTCGTCCACCAATGCGAACTATAATAACTATAGTATTATGTATGTATAAGTATAGACTTGTACAGTGTACGCAAGGTTACTTTCGTTACATAATAATTCCCGCCGATACTTTCGTGGCACGACGCAAAACACGTGCGCCGCCGGTCTCCCCTTTCCGAGAAACGCCTGTCGAATGTTATAGTATAGTTATATTCGTTATCTTGTTACCCGACTTCTTAATGAGTACTCGTATTATAGTTTTCAAGATATAAGGTGAACATAGGTAATAAATTAATAATACTACTCTTATAAAGTTAGTTTCATACTTAATATATATGGCCGTGAATATGGTATGTTATTTCTTGGGCATTTTCTAGGTTCATGAATGAGACATGATATTAGTCTACTGTATGATTTTATTGTATGTGTCACCCTGGCAGAAAAATACCGAATTTGATAGTCTGAATATATTAGGTCATTTGACTGTAAATATCCGTTTGTAGTCCTTAAAAGTGCAAAATTTGTCCCCCTGCAGTTTTTGACGTGACAACGTCTTATAAATTGGTTAGCCGGGTGACACTTCAAGAAACTGCGTTACGCTCCGCTCACGTTATGCGCTCACAATGAGAGCGAGTGAGAGGCACGCGTCCCTTCCACTCGGGCATGGTTAGCCCGCCTAAGAGCGAGAGAGACAGACATAAAAAGACTTGTCACGTAAAACTTTCGCCCGTATACCGACTTTACAGGCAACCAATTTTAGTTATTGGCCAATAACATTTCTTGATATATCACAACTTTCATCATCACAAATCACGCAATTTTTAGGATTCCGTACCCGATGGGTGCAAACGGGACCCTATTACTGAGACTCCGCTGTTTGTCCGTCTGTCTGTCTGTCCGTCAGTCACAGGGCTCTATCTCTTGAATCGTAATAGCTAGACACTTGAAATTTTCACCGATTATGTATTACTGTGGCGGATATAACAACAAATACTAAAAATAAAAAATAGTTAAAAATTAAAGGGGTCGTCATACAAGAAACGTGTTTTTTTCAGCGTTTTTAACTTGATCTTCATAATGGCATTAACTAGATTCTTGAATTTTTCACCAATTATGTATTACTATGACCACAATAACAACAAATACAAAAAATAAAATAAAGTTAAAAATTAAAGGGGGTCGTCATACAACAAACGTGTTTCTTCAGCGTTTTAAAACATTGTATGGTGGTACAGAACCCTTCATGTACGAGTCCGACTCACACTTGCCCGTTTATTTGTAGGTATTTTTAGTAGTATTCGTTTTCACAGTAATTTTTTAATTAGCCTCTAGATGTGTCCCAATGCTGGGCAACGTATTAAAAATAAATATTACCCAATTAAGGAATTCTGTTTTTACACACACTAGGGACAAATTCATAGCAACTCGTGTAGAAATCATGACTGGGCGAACCGTCTACGAGATCCAGCAAACGGCTAAACGTTACCCCAGCAGAATTTTGAATAGCTAAGGAGTCATCAGAGGGACAAATAAGTTTGGAAAATCCAAAAGTGCACGCCTCATAGCGGTCACTCAATTTTCACAAAAAAAAAACAGAACTTGAATATTGCATATTTATCGGTGTATTATGAACTAAATAAAAAATTTACTTTTAAATCTTCGCGCCATTGCCCACACAGAAAAGAAAGGTACTGCGCATGTATTGTCAATGTCAAGAAGAAAAGAAAAATGAAAAGATTAACATTGTATCCAGAAAAAGAATGGAAATTAAGAATGGCTAAAAGGCAGATGCTCAACGCCGTAAAAAAAATTAAAAAAAAAATTGTCAATGTCAACGAACCTTATTTACATAGATTTAGATATACCAACGATAGGTGGATTTCAGTTTATTGCTAATTATAATTAAACTACATTGAATTAGACCGTGATCTTCGAAAGAACTTAGTTTTGGATAATACTGAAGCGTATAAAAAAAAATGGACTTGATCAGATCAGTTTTTCGGGAGTTATCGTGACCACGCCAGTTTCCATACGTCCCGACACACGGACGTCCATAAAATGTATTTATTAAACATTGTTTTTATTTACTTAAAAGGCAAAATGTCTTTTAAAAATATCATAAGTGTTGAAAGTAGTGTTTTCCTTGACATTTATGTGTAAATATTATTGTACAAGTGCGATAGAAAATAAATAGAGACACATTTAGTTAAAAAAATCACTTGATTTTTGTAAGGCGAGAGTAAAGCACTACCTCATATGCGCTTCGCTAATGAGGCGTGCAATTAAATTCTATCATGGACATTTCCTTACATCAGGGGCAAATTATCACAACTTTCTGTTGGGGTAACGGTACCCTAGCAGAAAATGTTTTGACCACTAGGGGTGTAACAATTTTTGCACTTTAATCATTATTTACAGGATGTTAAAATATCTACTATCGGCAGACTATCAAATTCGGTATTTTTCTGCCAGGGTAACGCATGCGACTTTATAGTTTTTCATGTGTATAAGTGGCCAAAACTCGTGTTAGATTTTTCAAGTTGACTAAAGCCATAATGTAGTCATCTAATGATGACAGTTGACATAATGGTAGGTAGGTATATACATTTTATAGACCGTATGCTACTTCAAATTAAGAACATAGTGTATTATTTTGAAATTTTATATGAATTTCTTCATCAAATCCATCGACATAAATAGTATCTCGTTGGTCAAATCTTAGTGTATGCACTTTCTGCATTACACAAGATCGCAGCGTTGCTCAAATAAGCTGAATTTATCTTAGCTTCGCTGCTGTCAGCTGACAATATGAATTAGTTTTTTTTTAATTACCACATTTATTTAGTGTCAGTATTATCTTATTATGTAGTACGAGCCAACGGCTCCAACGGTTTCAACAAAATTTTGCATGTGGTTTCAGAGCTGAAAAATCGATTTAGCTAGGTTATTGCATCGGGTGAAGCTCGATATCGATAATATTTATAATGGATAAAAAAAAATTGTCCTCCCATACAAATCAGCGCTCATCCAAACGGATTTTGTATGGGAGGACGAAAAAGTTTTATCGATTTTTAATAACTTTTTTATAGAAAGTAGTTCAGTATCATGGACTTTAGCAGGTGGATAAAAAGTCAGCCTGTATGTAGCCCTTATTTCTATATTATGTATATGAATCAGGGAGGAGATAGATCATGATGCGAATGGGTGCGAGCCTCGCGCAACGTGACGTACGCGAAGTGGCACGTGCGTAACAAATCCCATACAAGTTTGCGGGAGCGTGTGACGTCTGTAGGCAACTACAAAAGTGGATGATCGATCAATCAAGTTTAAATTTTACTCGTAATTTGAAGCACCTGTTCTTATAAAATGTTTGGTATCGTCTGCGTTATAAATAATAATTGTAGGAATTATGTAGAAGTAGTAGGATAAAATTGTATCGTATATATTGATTACATACAACACAAATATTATCTAGCTAGTTATTAGATTAGTTGACTATCGATTTAGTCGTTGAGTGTACGACACAAAAAACAATAATCATGTATCCCTTATCACGGGTACGACTGGGTACATTCCAAGCTCTTTGGGTAAGGCAGTTCTCCACGTAGACCAAGATTTTTTCTTTTTGTCTATGGTTCTCCAGTTTATTGACGGCCCGGAGAATTTTAGGCGCGTTGCTCTTTGCTCCAGAGTTATATATAAATAGAGGTATATAGGGACAAAACACTGATTGAGCTAGCCCCAAAGTAAGTTTAAACCTGTTATGTGATACTAAACTCAACGATACTTTATTTTATAATACATATACCTAGATAAACACCCAAGACCCAAGATAATTTGAAAAAGGCTTATACTTATGTAAAACTTGTGTAATACTACTTTTTAACTGACTTCAAAAAAGGAGGAGGTTATTAATTCGACTGTTTTTTTATTTTTTTTATGTATGTTTGTTACGCGATATCTTCGCCAATTTATTGTGAACCGATTTTGATGATTCTTTTTTTATTTGAAAGTCATTACTACTAAGTTGGTCCCATTTTAATTTACTGAAGATATAATGAAGAACTTCGGAGATAAGGAAGAAACTCCTAAAAGAAAAATTTAAGTCAGTTGTTTTTTTTGTTAAAAAATTAATTATTCTAATCGTGTTATCAGAGCGTGTAATCCTCGACACTGGCAAGTGGTATTATCAGGCCTGTGTCACTCCCCGTTTAGGTATCGAAAATGTACCCACATTATTACTATGCGCGCAGGCGGCCCCTCCGGGTGGTAAATTCAGTTATACGAATCGTTTGTCCAGAGTAATAAGAATGAAATTTGCTTGCAATGGATGTCTAGGTATCTATACAAAAAGGTGCTGAGTTCTGACGTGAGCTAAATTAAATCATATCGCTAGCCACATTAAGTAGATATTTCTTTGAATTTCTTTGCTGAGTGAGACTTCTGTACGTTAGTATTATTTATTCAGTGGTATTATTGTCTTTAAAATTGCCAATCAAAGAGAATATAACCAAATAATATAATCATCGTTTAAGTTGAAAGATGGAGTCGAAACCAGTATTTGAAATCTCAGGTCGTAACCTTACCTTTTGTGCTTTTCTACCTCTATTTGCGTTCGATTTGATATTGCGTTGATCGTTTTATAAGCGACCTTTATCAACGTGCGTTATTTAAGAATTTTATATACGTAGTAAATGCTAAAACGCTCAACGTGACCGAGAGTTGAGTCTGTGACCTTCCTTTGGAATAATAAAGTGCTACGAGTACTAACTGCGCCATTATATTCTTATCATTTCGTATCTTTTAATTTTTACCCGATTACGGCGAAGCCAAGAGGAGGGTTATGTGTTTCACCGCTATGTATGTATGTTTGTTCATCTGTTTCCTCCTATCTGTCTGCTGGTTATAGGCTATGTGACGTCACAGTTAATTTAATGTGGCGCCCTCTATAGGCCATAAGTAATCAACAAAAAAAATATAATAAGTATATATCCTATCATACCGTGTTTGGTATCAAATGAATGGGCCTAATTAGCACATTTCAAAAATATATACATCATTAGTTGTTTGTCTCTGCTGTGATTGCATCCCGTTCCCTAGATTTTCATTTCCATTTTTTGGGAACATTCCCGGGAATGTTCTCAAAAAATGGAAATGTCAGGGAAAGTTGTAATTTTATTTATCAGACATATTATTTATCACTGTAAATATATTTTACTAATGTAAATGCATCACTTGATATGGTTATAAATGTTATAATACAAATAAATTTTTTCAATATTCCGTAACATTCCCTAGAAATACGGGAGCGTTCCCTGGGAACGTTCCCAAATTCCCAAATTCCCGGGAATTTGGAAACGTTCCCGGGAACGGGTCATCATTAAGCACAGAAGACAGTAAGAGATTTAATACCTGTAGTCGGGTTTTAGTTTTTTAAACTATATCTTTTTATAATATTTTATGACATTTGGTATTTTAAAAATCCTGCCAAAGTGTACGAATGTACATGGCTTTATTATGCTTCTAGATGTATCATCATTTTCAGCCCACATCAACACACTTTTGGGCATAGTATAGTTCTAGATGTAAATTAGTACCGACCGTATTATAAAAAATAAAATACGTAAGTACCTATATATTATAACGGTTATACTATTAATTTAATGGGAATTACGTAAGTGGGCGATGCGAATATTGCGCGCGCGCAAGAATATTTTTAGTTGTATTGTTGGTTTTGCAAAAGCGAAGTGATTTAATATTAATATCACCATGCATTTCAAGGACGTAGACCTAAATAATATACGGTGTTGGCTAAATAAATATATTTAGCTTATCAGGTAGATTATTCAAAAATATTGTATAGGTGTAGGTACGTATTTTTTTCTGATTAGCAAACAATCACAAAAATACAGCGCATTTAAATTCCGCATGAAGTCACAATCAGGTACGATTTTCACTTGACGGTGACTTCAATCACCCCCACTCCGAAACTTCGACGCGCTGTATCCAACCTATTAACCAAAAAATAGCTTTAGCTGCGTGGTTCCAGGCAGAGTAGAAAAGGTCAACCACTCCAAGTCTTCCCGTGGATGTCGTAGAAGGGGACTTAGGAAACACAAGCTAAACAAAGCTTATAAACATCAGTGAGACATCTCCAACCCGTCTGGCCAGCGTGGAGAGTGTAGGCCAAATCCTCTGACTGATCTGGCTAATATATGGCTCTGGTAGTACAGAGAGGGTCGTGCTCCTGCAATGGATACTAAAAAAGACCTGATGATGAATCTAACTGAGGGATTAAATAAAATACAATATTTCGGACCCAGTCCACATCCTTATTTTTTTACGTCAGTGGTTACCCAAGGTTGCCTGCCACTTAGGTATCTGTCGTAGGTACCTACCAGAAATGTTTTTTCGTCGTAATATTAGTAGCCTCTTACAACATCCACAGGAAGAGATGGAGTACGAGTACTCCTATTCTAAGTCGGAAACCACGAGGTATAAGCTAAATGAGATGTATTGATTTATATTAATTCACCAATTTATTTATGTAAGTACACGGAAAATGTATGACATATGTATCTCTTTATTTAATTTAAAACTTAGGCTAGGTTTTGGTATACATTTATAAAAAGTAAAATATAAAACATACTACAAAATATAAACATTTACAAAAACCTAACCTAGCTGCCCGCTGGCAGCGGGGCAAGGCCCTACCAGCGGTTAGGGCCGCAGAGGCCCTACCAGCGGTTAGGGCCGCAGAGAGAGAAACCTCCTGACAATACGTGTCGTGTCCAGGAGTACTGCCTTCTGAATCTGACCCTTGATCCAGCCATCTAGCGAGAGAGTCTTAAGATGTTGGTCAAGACTCTTCGCTATAAGACCGTTCGCTGATACGACTATCGGGACAATGATCGTCGAATCCTCATCCCACATAGCAGTCACCTCGTGGGTACTTGCTAAGCTTGTCCTTCTCGCCCTTCACGAGGTTCTCGTCATGTGGGACGGTGATGTCGACGAGCACTGCCTGGCGCATCAATCGATCTGTCAGCACGATATCAGGCTTATTGGCGATAATAGTCCTGTCCGTGATGACAGATCGATCCCAATAGAGCGTGGCACGACCATTTTCGAGAACTGACGCCGGTAAGTACTTACGGTACCTCTGATTCTACAAGCCCGAATCGAAGAGAAAGCTGCTGGTGAATAATTCTGGCTACTAGGTTATGTCTGTGCAAGTACTCGCCGTTAGCCAGATGAGAACAACCGGAGATTATATGCCTGATCGATTCTCCGGGACGTCGACATGCTCGACAGACATCAACCGTACCGTCTTTCAGGATATATCTCCGATAGTTGTTTGTCATTATGACTTCGTCTGCAATTGCACAGGCAAAACCTTCGGTTTCCCCAAAGAAGTCGCTGAAACGTAACTAGTTCACCGATGCGAGCTGATCCACATCAGGCCCTGTTAAGGCCCGATAGAACCGCCCGTGGGGCTCCTTGCTCTTCCATACGTTCTTGCGATCCTCGGTACTTAGTACCGTTGGTTTGCGCCAGTTCTCTTTTGCCAAGGAGAGCGGCGTGAGGCCTTTGTCTACTGCTACAACATCACGATGCAAGTCACACTCATTGTTAAGGAAATATTCCCTAAGGCTGCACACCTCACGGTTGTAAAGATTCTTGGCGTTCAAAAAGCCACGACCTCCACATTTCCGTGGGATGGACAGTCTCACAACAGATGAGCGTGGGTGTAGCATACGATGTGTTGTGAGCAGTAGGCGGACCTTCCTATCTAGGGCATCCAGTTCAGTCTGAGTCCACCTTAGTATGCCAAAGGAGTAAATGAGTAGGGGCATCACCCAAGCGTTGAAGGCACGGGTCTTATTGCCACCTGACAAAAGACTTAAGTACTTTTGTCAGTCGGCCAAAGACGCGTTCCTTCACCGCCTGTTTTATGCCCCCATCCATAATACATATGTATTATTATTAGAGATGCGCCGATTAGTGGTCACTGAATAACCGAATACCGAATATTATTTGGTCTAACCTTTACAGAACCGGATATTCGGCCGAATTATTCGGTTTACAATTACATTGTTTTGCCGCGTAAACAGGTTCTAACATATACCCTACGTGTCCGTACCGTATCTCACCGCCCGCTACCCGCTTACACACTGCGCAGTCACTTTGCTTCAAAACATCGCACGATTAAATTACAAAAAAAAAAACAGGTGCTTATTATTACAAAAATATTCATAACATTAACTTCATTGTGTTTGCAATATGAGTGGGCGGAAAAGATCAAGTGCCTGGGACTTTTTTGACAAAATGGGGATGACAAAACAAAAGTTATATTGAGCTATAGGTTAAGAAATAAATATGTTTTATTTGTCTTATAATATATCATAAATCTACATAAGAAGTTTTGTCTTTTAGTTCTACGCCATGTCATGAAGCCAAAAAAATAAAAATGCTTGAACCGAATATATTCGTGTACAATACAAATAGTGGAAAAGATGCCGAATACGCCGAATACTGAATACCAAACGAATATTCGGCGCATCTCTAATTATTACTTGAACTAATGAAAAAAGCTGAGCGTATGTATTTTCAAGGCGACTGTGATGATAATATTAAAGCTTATTATTGAAAGTCATATGAATAAATTTCATATCTTTTGGATTATAATTTGTGGTCAGGTAGTCGGGCGCTTATATATAAATAAACTTCATGAAGGTACATACGTTACGTTACCGGCAATCTGTACAACCGCCAATCTGATAAAAATAAATATCAATCTCCCTTAATTCAACTTATAAGTGGCATTAATTAATTTACGTTATACCTACATTATTATGTACCAAATTTCAACTCAATCGGTCCGGAAGTTTCGTAGCAAATTAGCTGCGACAGACGGACGACGGACAGACAAGCGAATGATTCTATAAGGGTTCCGGTTTTACCTTTCGGGGTAGCGAACCTTAAAAAATACGGAAAAAATGTTGCATTGCATTTTGCTACTGCTTTTCTACACTTTTTATATAAATATACAGGGTTATTTTTAATTAACCGGCCACCTTTTTGGAGCAAGTTCAGTCCGTGATACTTTACCACCAATTTCCATAAAAACAATTATCGAAAAACGAAAACAAAATTATGTCCTTCCATACAAAATCCATTTGGTTGAGCGCCGATTTGTATGGAAAGTCGAAATTTTTTTTTCGTTTTTCAATAATTGTTTTTATGGAAAGTGGTTCAATATCACGGACTGAACTTGCTCCAAAAAGGTTGCCGGTTAATTAAAAATAACCCTGTATACATTATCACGTCTTTAAACTGGGTAGACGGCGCCGAAAGCAGTATGACATAAAGGCTATATATTTTTATATAAATAGGAAAAAATCATGTAGTCATACTACATGCCACACAGATATAAATGGGATTTTTGTTTCAGAAAACTTAAGAACTCAGCCACCATGGATAATCTAGACGACTCGGAGAATAATGCAAAGATTTCGGACTCCGCATACTCTAACAGCTGCAGCAACAGCCAGTCTAGGAGAAGGTAAGGTTTTATGTTAGTGATGAAGTCACAAAAAGATTGATGTTGAATACATTAAATTTATATAATAATTCAATGGTTGAATAATATATTTTTTACAAAAAACTCTTCATTTCTAGTGACCGTAAACACCACAAAGCACAGCATGCTACTATAACAAGTATATTTGGATGACACATTTTTTCTTAAGGCCGTACCTGAATTTTCCGGGGTCCAGTGCTGCCCCCATTTAAAATAAATCATTTAAAAGAAAACGGAGACATCATTTAAAGTTTTGCTACTACCAAGCCCTAGATAACCCTTCAAAGTATTTTATGAACTACTGTTTACAGTTTAAAGTGAGAACGTTAAGCTTTACTACGCACATTTGCGAGAAACGGCCACTTTTGGCAAATGTGCGTAGTAAAGCTAAACGTTCTCACTAGGGTTATCTAGTGCTTGGTAGTAGCAAAATTTTAAATGATGTCTCGGTTTTCTTTGAAATGATTTATTTTAAATGGGGGCAGCACTGGACCCCAGAAAGTTTAAGTATGCCCGCCCTTAAGATATTTTGGTGTAAAACCAAACTATTTTTCTCTCTCTCTTGGTGAGAACAGGTGAGGCGCCAAGTTACAAGAACTTGGCGCCTCACCTGTTTTCGTTAAACATCTCCAAGTACCTCGGTTGCCTGGAAGAGATTGCATTTGCGAAAAGGCGCCTATTGTCATCTGTTTTATATAATCTCAAAATCTGTATCACTATGTTTTGGTGCAATAAAGATTTTAACTACTAAACTGATTTTGATAACATATCTGTGTCAATCTGAAATTATATATTTCATGTAAAATAATATTCCTAGTTAATTTATAAATCACAAAGAAGGGAACAATGATTTAAAATTAAGATATGGTGATTTTCAAAATGTTTACTTGTTGCAGCCACAGTTCGAAGTCTACACATTCTGGAAGCCATTCAAGCGGCAGTAGTGGATATGGCGGGAAGCCTTCCACCTCTGGCAGCAGGTTTGTGTAGAATTTATGGTAAAGTTTTATATAATTATATAGTAATATATGTATAGTGATTATTTCAAACAGAAGAGAGAAAAAATATCAACATTTTGGAAAACTGTGCAACTGCCTTTCTAACAAACAAGAAAATGAAAGGATCAAAATTCCAATAATACGAATGTGGACTAAAACACTAATTTAGCTTATCTATTGATAAACCGAAAAAAATGTGTCCATTACATTTGGATAATCTAACTGACGCACGACGGACTATATAATAATAAAAATATATAAAATACAATATTTCGGAGCCAGTCCACATCCCTGTTGTCACTCCGTTAAAATAAATAAATAAAAAGCTAAATAGGTTTTTTTTATTTGAATGTTTGTTTAGGTATTATGGTGGGTCAAAAATAAATTATTTGGCACTGTTAATAGAATAAAACGTCACAAAATAATGCCACTTGTTTGATCACAACCACTTTGAAGGTGATTTTAGATTTATTAATGCAGAAAAGCGATGACTTTATTGACTCTAAGGAACTATGACGTCATAAATCGATATTTCATACAAATCCCATAGAAAATGTTTGTTTTTGACGTTAAGAAAAAAGTATCTGATTTGACGCAAAATAGCGTAATGCATTTGAGAAAAAAATATTTTACAGCATTACACCGCAGCCAGAAAAAAGAATTAAAGACAAAGATACAAAAAAGAAGAAGAGTCAAGTAGAGACTTTGGCTGCTCAGGCTCAAGTAGAGGAGGAATGTAGACTACCAGAGCCGGCACCGCTCCTTGAGGACCCCAAGGAGAAGCAGCATGATGGTGGGTGACTATTCCGATCGTGTTTTCTTACTCTTGTATCTTGTGCGGATCATTAAATAGTCTAATAAATGAGTGCTCAAAATAGGGGTGTAGAGGAAAAAGTCGAAAGTAGAAAGTTTGACTTCAGAACTTTGTTTATACTAGTTAAGAGACCCACCCCCCTGAGGTGAGCCCGGCACGCCCCGCCCCCGATCTTGTGCGCCCGCGTGCGCCATGCAGTGTGCCTGCTCTCGCCCGTCGACACAGTGAAAACGGGGGAGAGGTGCGGGGATGGGGAACGGGGACGCATATTGCGCGTACCTTAGGAGATTCCGTTCTGTATACTCTTACTGTCTTCTATGCTTTTAGTATGTTTTTTGTCTCTTTACTAGTCCAAACAAAGTTCTGAAGGCAAACTTTCTGCTTTCGACTTTTCCATCTAGGATCAGTTATTTACTGGACTATACTCGTATAAAATGTTATCATAATACCTCCTGTATTATGTATCTATATTATATCGTAGTACTGAAATTCAAATCCCACATAAGCTTAATTTCTTATCATATATACCTATCTTATTTTGTCATATAACAAAGTGTAAGGGACATACCCGTAATAAATCGAACCACACGCTATACTTGATCACTCAAGTATAATTAAATTAAAATTATAGCCATAAAACAAAAAAAAACATTCGAAATTCCCATACAAATCGCCCGGGCGGCCGCACACTTTTGTAGGAAATTCCGAAATTTATTTTTGTTTTTTGGCTGTTATTTTAATTTCATTAACCTATAATGATCTAGTAGAGACCGTGGTTCTATTTATTACGGGTATGTCCCTTCCACATTGTATATCCACATTCTTCATACTTTATATAAGTATATTATTTATTTGATATCTCTTTTTACAAGGTTGCATTATATATAGTTTGATTTTGCGTTTTAGGATTTTGAATAATTGTTTGATTTGATTCATATATTTTCTATGCATTTCTACTCGCTTATAAAGTTACAGTTTTGAGTTTTAGGCATGTAACTTGCTATACTATATGTCCAGGAATATATTGTTTTTCTTTATAAAGGGGCGACTGGTTAGTACAGACATTTAAAATACCTACTAAGGGCGTGTTAAGTCCGTTATATTCAGCTTTTGCATTTTGGTACGGTAGGTATTTAATTTTGTATGAAACAGGTTTGTTTTACTATGTCATACTTGGTCTCATAATGGAAGTTGTTTATTGATGGACCAACGAATTGTCTTTGTTGTGTTTGTAAGTGTTTTAAATGGCCTCCCAGTGACTATGTACGTATGTATTAGTTTATATACGAGTATTTGTTACCTATATGAAAATGTTTAATCTATTTATATATATATATATATTGTATATGCATGTCGGAGATTTTTTTGAATTTATGAACGTTGTTAGTAATTTTTACACGCTTGTATTTTGTTATTTAGTTAGCAGGTCGGCACGATGTTTTTTTAAAACAATAATTGAAGGAAAAAGAGGAGAAGGAAAATCTAGAAGAAGATTTTTCGATCAAATAAATGAAAAATTAAATGTGAAGGAGGTTATTAAGCATTTAGGGGAAGAAAGAGAGACATAGAAAGCACTCCACCGACTTCTTGTGAAGATGAAGAAGTCAGTAGGTGCTGTCCTTGTAAGCGGGTCTTTATCATTTTGTGGATTATAGTAGTAGATATATGCAATTATGCAGGTACTAGTTCATAGCAAAGATCAGATGTACAAATGTGAATGAATGTAAGAATGAGTATGAAAGTAATTAATAAGTCGTGTCCGTTTATTACCCGACTACGGCGAAGGGAGGGTTATGTGTTTTGCCGCCAAGTATGTATGTATGTTTGTATAACTGTTTATCTGTTCCCTCGTATCTTCAATGATATCCATGATACCTTGACATTAGAAGCGTCTTGACTGCCCGATAGTTACCTATAATATAGGCTACCTTTATATACAGGCTGACTTTTTATCTACGTGGCAAGGCCGTAGGCCGAGCCACTCCCAACAAGCGCTGAGCGTTTTTTTTTAAATTTTCCAAGATGGCCGCCAATAGTCAACTGCCTCCGATTTAACTAAAATTCAAAATTTAAGGGTTTTTTACGCCGGTGAATCCAAATCTGTCATTTTTTTTAAAATCCAAGATGGCGTCTGGGTTTTAAAATTTTTAACTTTATTCGTTCATTACGTCCTCCTGGAACATCGAAGGGGTCTGAAATTTTGTATGCTGGGGTAAAGCACCCCGCGAAACTTGAAACTGCAAACAAAATTTGATTCCAAGATTTTGCGCCCACACATTTTTTGATGTTGCCATTACTGACTGCAGTGTTTTACCCATAGATTCCAACTGAACATAGATTCCAACCGAACATAGATTCCAACCAACTTCAACAGCTGCACGAAAAACCGCGGGCTGCTTGCAGCCCGCGCAACGCCCAAAAGCTAGTTAGTTTTTAAACTTACATCTTGTATGAGTTAGCCTTAATTGATTTCAGTATATTATGTATGTTAAGTTAAAGTAGAAACGTAGCGGAATTAGCTATAAAACAATAAAAAAAAGCAAAAAATATTTTTCAACTAAGTCAATTCGTAACGTAACGTGTATCTAATTTTATTTTAGCGGAACAGGAATTTCCATACTTGACAATGTTCATATAATCGAAAATATCCATATATTTTACCGCTTTTGTCACAACTTATGTCATTTATTATATTAATTTGAGAACTTATGTCATGTTTGATAGATTCGTTGGATTCAACGCTTTTGTCACAACTCATGTCATTTATTATATTAATTTGAGAACTTATGTCATGTTTGATAGATTCGTTGGATTCAAAAGGGATATTATTTTTTGCTTACATTATAATGTCTTTATTAGTTTTCTAGATGTTTTTAGCCATTTCGATCCGTCATGTCACATGTCACGTGCAGTTGTTTTAATGGTTGTGTGCATTGTACATGTAACATAAATAGATTTGGTATAACGTAACATATACCATCGCGCATAAAGAATAATGAGTTACCTATGTGAAACGCGTAAAAATATTTTGCAGTTCACAAATTTACAAAAATTGTCACTTACATAAAAATCGAATTTGAAATAAAAAAATGTGAGCTGATGTCGGTTTCGAAAAGGTTTTATTAAGTGTACATATAATAATGAAAAAGAAAAGTTAATTTATTTGCCAGAATACAAAAAGTAAGTGTTCAGTACAATTTATAGTTACTGTTTTCAGCCTGCAAGCAGATGTGAAAATGTACATAACCAAGTCATTAGCAAGTTACAAATAACGAATTTAAGCTACATATTCCTTTACACTATAAAAACATTTATCTAACAGCCATTTTTCAATTTTTTTTTGAATGAAGTCCCATTTAATTCTTTAATTTCGTCAGGTAGTTTATTATATATTACAATAATAATGTGATAAGAATTTACTTTGTACACCGTTTTAGCAAGATGGTTTATACATAGGGCGCACTGTAAGTTTCCGGAACTGGCCACTTACATAAACAATATTTAAAAAATTATTGCAACATTTGAAAATAGAACTCTTTGGCTGTAGAATGCAGTTTGTTTCATCTGACTGTCTTTTGTTTTTACCTTGTGGCGCCATTTAAAAAATTGTGTGTCTGCATCAACATGGATTTAACTCGGGAAAATTTTCATAGTATGATTTTCTACGATTTTAAGTGTAATTTGACAGCTCAACAGAGCATCGCTCGGCTTGAAACAGCTTTTGGCAATGAAGCACCATGCAAGACAACTGTTCATAGCTGGTTTGCAGAATTCAAGCGTGGTCGTATCAATCTCAGTGACGAATCTCGCGATGGTCGGCCGTCCACCGCTGTGACCAACAAAAACATCAATGCTGTGCGCCGTATGATTGAAACAGACAGGCATGTGACCTACCATGAAATTCGCGCATCCTTAGAAATAGGCATGAGTCAAATACAATTAATCCTACACAAACATTTGGGTGTGAGAAAGCTGTGCTCGCGGTGGATCCCACACAACTTGACCGAGGCTCAAAAAACGGACCGCGTCACTTGGTGCAGTGCCATGCTTACCAGATTCAACGAAGGTGCGTCAAATTTGGTGTGGGACATAGTAACAGGTGACGAAACATGGATTTATTGCTACGATCCCAAAACAAAGCAGCAATCGAGCGTATGGGTCTTTCAAGATGAGCCGAAACCAACCAAAGTGGCGCGCGTGAAAAGTGCATCTAAGCGGATGATTGCTTCTTTTTTTAATAAAACTGGACACGTGGCTACTGTTGCTTTAGAGAATCGTCCTACAGTGAATAGTGACTGGTACACGACCATTTGTTTGCCGGAAGTTATTGACGAACTCCGTAAAAATAACCGTAAACGCCGTATCATCCTGCACCACGAAAATGCTAGTTCTCACACGGCCAGACAGACAAACGACTTTTTGAAGGCGAAAAATGTAGAACTCATGAGTCATCCTGCATACAGTCCCGACCTGGCACCTTGTGACTTTTTTCTGTTCCCAAAAATTAAGAACCAATTACGCGGTCAACGATTTTCATCACCAGAAGAGGCTGTCGAGGAGTATGAAAAACACGTTTCAGAGGTCACCACAGAGGAGTGGCACAAAAGTTTTCAAAACTGGTTTCATCGAATGAAAAAGTGCATAGACGCCAAGGGAGATTATTTTGAAAAACAATAAATTAATTTTGTACCTTTAATAGTATTTTTTCATATTCATTCCGGAAACTTATAGTGCGCCCCACGTATTGTAACTTCATGTATTTTTGCCAAGTCTGTCTTAAATTATATTTTCTCTTGTTTTATTATAACTTTTGTGAGAATTTACAAACATACATACACAATTCTGTTGTACATACATGGCAACGGTAAAATATAATAAAATAACTGCGCTGCAGAGGTTAACTAAATTACAGTAAAGCACGCACCATTGCTTATTCTTCTCGTTTTGATAGTACAGTGTTTCACGAGCTCAGAAGATTGCTGCCATCAAGGCGACGTTTGATCTTGTCCAATGGGTAGTCTGGTATTTATTTTTTACTTTCAATTATAATGATAAATAAATAAATATAAATATATAAGGACAAATCACACTGATTAAGCTAGCCCCAAAGTAAGTTTTTTAAACTTGTGTTATAGGATACTAACTCAACGATACTATATTAATAAATTTAAAAAAATATTAATATAACATTTTTGTATTATTAATATGATAAAATATTAATAAATACAAAAATAATGTTATTTTTAGTAAAAGCATAATTTTTCGTGAAAATTAAAAGTGATTGTACTTTCGATATGTTGTTACTAAATACCAGACTTATTTTGAAAATTGTGCTTTGTTAAAGGAGGGATGTTGGAGATTTTATGTTGTACATGTCCACGAGGAATAGCGAATTATCATTTATATATTGAAATTGGGATTTTTTTAATAAATGAATATAAGAGGTCTTTCTTCAAAATTTACAACCCACAAAATTGGCGATCTACGACAACATAAATTGTCATGGAGTAGAATTAATGCGGCTGACATAAAATAACGACAATCAACAAAGTGGTTGTTCAAATTTGTTGTTATTTTTTATTTGTTAGAAATTGGCGTCTAATCCTTACTAATATAAATGTGAAAGCGTGGATGTTTGTTACCTTTTCACGCAAAAACTACTTGACGAATCAACATGAAACTTTGTACACATATCCTGGGGGGTACTAGAAGTAACATAGGGTACCTTTCATCCCGGAAAAAAGTAATGTTCCCGTGGGATACGCGAGCGAAGCCGCGGGAAAAAGCTAGTAAACAATAAAAAAATAGCGATAAAAATAAAACAAAAACAACGATTCACATATCCCAATATTAATATATTAAATTTGATATGCTCGCGGCGCGAAATTCACTCTGCTTTTTCTAGTTGTAAGACGCAATCTGGTCAAAATTTTATATTAAAATAATTATTATCGTTCCATAGGGCCAGGGGATTGAACCTTCGCGTCCGTTGTATAAATACTCCCCCTTTATATATAATTTAGGTACTTCACGTCGGGGTAACAACACTAAAGCAAGGCAAAGCTAGACCTAGTGGGAGGTAACATATATGTCGGGTTCAGTCGGAAATGCATGGTATGTATATGTCAGATTATTATAATTATATATATTTAGGTAGACGTGTCTTTATTTCAGATTTAGTTGAAGTATTGTTTTTAATTTATGTTCATTTTTATCTTCCGTCTGTGTTTGTTGTGCAGTTGACGCGCCGCCGCCGTCGCAGCATGCGCATGCGCAGGTGGAAAAGACCGTCGAGAGCATGGAAATCGTGACCGCGGACAGCAGCGTTAAAGAAGAGGTGAGTTTTTATATACTTTTTTACATCAAATAAATCAACAATCTCATCATAAATATTGACTGCACATCAAAACTAGGTTAGGGCAAACCTATAGGCAAGGTTATGTTAGAACTGCGACCAATACACGCACGAGCCGAGCGAGCGAAGCGAGCGTGCAGCGGCAGCGGCCGGCGAGTGCTAGGAAAGTTTTATCCATTTTAATACGCCACAAATATAAATTGCAGTTTGTTTAGTAATATTTTCAGTTGAGTATTTTGTTGTGTAATCAGTAATTTTAATTTGCGTTTAAATACTATCCTTATTAGTTCAGTAAAACAGTTCTGCAAATACCATTAAACAGTATACTAACTTTGATTTATTTAGTGTGCATAATTAGTATTTTCGGTAAAACTTTAAAATATTTTGTTTGAAAAAAGGGAATATACAGATATAGATTTAAATACATGCTGTAAATTATTGATTTATATACAGCATTACAATGCATGTAACAATATCTAAGTTAAAAATATTTGATAAAAAAGAGATGTGAGTAATGTGAGTTTAATTTAGTGGCGTTATAGTTCTTTAAACGTATGTATATCTTGTTAAAATGACATCTTCTTTGTAGGAGGTAACTTGCAACGTACCCTTGGTGAAAAGCACATCGGTGAGCCTCGTTACTAGCCACCCAACAATGACGTATTGCACGGTAAGTGATTTTCAAAGTTTACTACCTATTAAAACTAAATACTACTATTGTCCTTCTGTCCATCTGTTCTGGACTTTCCGAGGCCGATAGGATAGCTAATGATATAAGGAGAAATGTTGGCTATTTTACACGCGGAAAAAAAAATCCATTTGTAGATGCGTATTTTAACCCCATCTCACGTTATTATGAGAATAAACCGTTACAGGAAGGAACGAACATACATACATACTATCACGCCTGTTTGCCACAGGGGTAGGCAGAGACTATGAACCTCCACACCTCTTTTGCTTCATCTACACTCATCTACCTCTTCATACATGCCCTTCGGTTACGGGTACTTCTTACCTCTCCTTTTTTTAGAACAAGGAACAGGAACGAAAGGGATCCTATAAGGCTCTTTTTAGGGTTCCGTACCCAAAGGGTGCAAATGGGGCCCTATTACTGTGACTCCGCTGTCTGTCCGTCTGTCCGTATGTCTGTCTGTCCGTCAGTCACAGGGCTCTATCTCTTGAACCGTAATAGCTAGACACTTGAAATTTTCACCGATTATGTATTACTGTGGCGGATATAACAACAAATACTAAAAATAAAATAAAGACACTTCCACTGCTGAAAACGCACTGTATGTGTTTTCCTCTTTGGAAAAACACACACGTTGCATTTTTCAGCAGTAGAAGTGTTAAAAATTAAAGGGGGTCGTCATACAAGAAACGTATTTCTTCAGCGTTTTAAAACATTGTACGGTGGTACGGAACCCTTAATGTACGAGTCCGACTCGCACTTGCTCGTTTATTTCGTTACGTTTAACCGCGCGTCCAAAAGCTTTTTGTGAGTTTATTCCGACAACGGACACAAGCGGTAAAATCATATACTAGTTTAGATATTGTGACGAAGACGTATCATTGTCAGCTTATAGTAGGTATGTATGTGTTTTATTTTTTAATAAATTACTTATAAAAGTTAAGTATTCTGAAATTTTTACTTTCAAATTTTTAAAAGAAAACAGCAGAATTTTGACCACCCCTCCATATATCTGAAACTACAGTGCCTTAAATAAAAAAATAAAGTATATATTTTTTACCTATAAATTTCGGAAAAACCTTTGAGAAGTACGGAACCCCCTTCACGCGAGTTTAACTCGCACTTGACCAGTTTTTTTTTCTATTTGATTGAGAATTAATAGAATTGAGTAAGAAACCCTAAAAACTAGTAGATTTACCAGCCCTTGGATAACATGACTTTATAATTATGTGTATTGTTTCTACCGCGACCATTTAAGGATTCTAACAATCCTCATGATTCAACTAATAATTTATGAGGGGACATAGACGGAAATTCATGTTCAGAACGAACGAACGGGCTGCGAAAGAGTTTGCAAATAAATATAAGTACTACGAGTATTTACGTTATCAATCTAAATGCTCCCTACACATGTCAACCTTCCGGCAGGACATGCTGACAAATACACATTAAGGCGAAGATATAGGCAAATGGCCTTGAAGTGTGAAATAAATTGTTAACTCGTAAATATGGTAATAATTTCCATATTGCTCTTCGTCATGCACTAGATAGCCCTTTAAATTATTTTATGAACTGCCGTTGAAACTATTATTAGTGATCCGTCTAGCTTTAAAACTTGCCGTGGCCACTTTTGGCGGAAGCAAGTTTTAAAGCTAGACGGACTAATGTAAATACTTTCAACGGTAGTTCATAAAATAATTTAAAGGGCTATCTAGTGCATGACGAAGAGCAATATGGAAATTATCTCCATATTTACGAGTTAATAATTTATTTCAAGTGAGGGCGCCACTTCAAGGTCATTTGCCTATACCTCCACCTTAAGCTAGCGCCAAAGTAAGGTTATACTTGTGTTATGGGATACTAACGTAACGATACTATATTTTATAATAAATTCATACATAGATAAACACCCAAGACCCAGGAAAATTTGAAAAAGGCCATTTTCTAACTTGCCCTGACTGAGGATCGAACCCTGATCTGTATAACTAGTTGTCGAGCTTTTTTGCACATGAAATAAATTAAAAAAAGCCTTTATACTACCAAAACCCAATTACATTTAATATTTAATTTTTTTTTCCCTCATATTATTCTATTGTGGAAGTCGCCTCTGCGGCGTAGGTCTCCCCCCATTAAATTATCCTCCTCCTTATTCTTCCACTCTTTTCTTTTTCCTTCTAGATTGCTTCATCCAATCTGAACCACAACTTTTTCTAAATACGTCAGACCACCGCCTTCTTGGCCTTCCTTGCTTCCTTTTTCCGTCTATATGGGTATCCATTCTACCACTCTTTTTGTCCATCTTTCATTTTCAAGTCATTTAAGATTTCTTATTCTTTCTATTAAGTCCGTGATCCTAGTTCTCCTTCTTATCGATTTAGTGTTCCTAACGATGTGCGGTCAGTCTATTCTCATCGTGTTTTCGTAAAGCCTATGTTTGACAGCCATACGTCAAGCACCATAACTAGTTTTAAACTCCAATATTGCACGCCTCATAAGCGAAGCGCATGTGGTAGTGCTCTACTCTCGCCTTTCAAAAATCAAGTGATTTTTTAACTAAATGTGTCTCTATTTATTTTCTATCGCACTTGTAGAATAATATTTACACATAAATGTCAAGGAAAAACACTAGTTTCAACACTTATGACATTATTAAAGGCATTTTGCCTTTTAAATAAATAAAAACAATGTTTAATAAAATCATTTTGTGGACGTCCGTGTGTCTGTATGTATGGAAACTGGTGTGGTCACGATAACTCCCGAAAAACTTATCTGATCAAGTCCATTTTTTTTATACGCTTCAGTATTATCCAAAACTAAGTCCTTTCGAAGATCACGGTCTAATTCAATGTAGTTTAGTTATAGCGAGCAGCAAAAAAATTCAAATCGTCGCGCGTGAGCTTGCCATTTTGATACAAACCAAAATCTTACTGTCAAAACAAATCAGGGTGACAGAACTTGAGCTGCTCTTCGCACACGCGTAGATTGTCGGGGTGTAGGCAAAGAGGTTTGCAATGGGTCCTCCTTCACAGTGCCCGCTATATCTTTCTCAGCGGGAAGTTAAAAATAAAAGTTAAAAATAATCTCCAGTCGTGCGTTAAAGCCGACACATACTTTTCTTCGTTTTAAGTTAGCAATAAAACAATCAAAATCAATTTAATTGTGAAAAATGAGTTTATGAGGCGTGCACTTTTGGATTTTCCAAACTATTTATTCCATGCAATAGGTAGCTATTCTTCTTTTGACCTCTTTTTCGGTAGTATCCTCGAATGCTATCTATTATTAAATAAGCCTTAATAAATGTATTCTTTGACATATTTCATTTCATTCCCTTTGACTAATATTGGCTGTTCTACATCATTAGTTATTATTTTTGTTTTTGAGGCATTAAGAATAAGCCCGACTTTCGCGCCTTCTCTCTATGGCTCGTTGTGGAGTATCCGCAAATATACGAGTAACAATACCATAATTAGTATTGTGTTGCCAACGTCATTATGTATTTGTCACGGAGCGCAATCATTGAAATAATTTACAGCGCAATATAGTGTTTCTATCAAAGAACAAAAATCCCTGTGATGCAGAGATATGGGATATAATATATCATTTACATATGTACACGACGGGTTTCTTTTTGAGGCATGTTGCAAGATTGCCTTTGAGTAGCTCTTCTAAAAACTTTTTCATGCATTTTGAATACGGCAGTCCATTTCCTATCTTGTCGATCGATGAAAGAGACTACTTGCCCAACTATAAAATCTGATCTAATACTTATCTAATCTCATATCCTACGAACAATAATTCTCTAGAATCGTAAGTAATCCCGAAAAATCATTCCACGCGATATGTACCGCGGCGGGCGGGGCATAAAATATGAACAGTGCGGCGCGACAGTTCGCCGTGACACTCGAGTCGTGCGGTTGCGTCGCAAGAAGTTTCCTTTGAGAATATTGCTGTGTTTTTGCGATAATCGATTCATTAAAAATGCCGTCACGTGCCGTGAAGTGGTGTAGAAGCCATACAGACATGAAAATTTGTTATTAAAAAAAAAGTAAACAAGTTATTTATTTTAGCGTAGCGTTTTTAATAACTGCATAATAGGTAGCATCCGCGCGTTGTATCTCACCGCTCATTGCATTGACTGCCCCTCCCGACCGACGACGACGCGTGACCTGTCGCGACCAATCGCATGCATCTTTGTCTATGTGTCCGTTTGAGTGTTTCGTTGTAATTAGTGTTCGTTTGTTTGCGTAAATGGAATCAGAATCGAAGCGGTCAAGTAGGTGCGTAAGGTTTCTAGAGAATTATATTTCGATGCTCATATCGTGAAGTTCGAATTATAAATTCCATATTATATTTAGATGCATGAGCATACTACCGATATTTTAAAATAGAATCACTTTACAACAATTCTTATCTAACAAAATAATGTTAGAAATAAAATAGTAGATTAAGCTACAAGGCCTAAAAGTAATATTTTTAAGGATTAAGGATTCCACAGTTGAATCCTGAGTGAAGCGAGGGATTTATGTACTTACTCGTATATCACCCGAGGTGAAAATATTACCGTATCCATGTATGAGGAAAAATAACAAACATATACTTACCTATAAAGAAGTGTAAAATACCTACATATACCTTACTAACCTTCAGTTTGTGTAATTTTCACGAAAGAAACACTAAAAACACATTTTTCAAGGACCACTATTTCTTATACATTTTGTAGTCTTTAGAATCGTTTCGTAACGTTTTCTTTGTACGCGATTCTGCATATCTTTATATTTTTATACGTAAACTTTATAGTTATACTTATTCACTATTAGCCTTCATCATGGCGTAATGGTTAACACGCTAGACCGTTAATCCGGAGGTTCTGGGTTCGATCCCTAGCTAGGGCAAGTTGGAAAATGGCCTTTTTCAAATTGTCCTGCGTCTTGGGTGTTTATCTATACATGTATTTATCATAAAATATAGTATCGTTAAGTGAGTATCCCATAACACAAGTTTAAAATTTACTTTGGGGCTAGCTTAATCAGTGTGATTTGTCCTTATATATTTGTTATTAGTTTATTTATTAATATCATCATCGTCAGCCCTCAACGACCCACTGCTGGGCATAAGTTTCCTTTTGTCTTTCCAGCAATCCGTTTGATATCATCGACCCACCTAGCCGCCGGACCACAGATTAATAAATAGATATGGCCGGACGCCCAACACTCAGTTTTCAATTCCTGGGGTACCACTCGGTGACAGCCTTACACCTTACTATAGGCCTTATCAAGAAATTATTCACACTTACTCGTAGAAATTTAAAAATAAAATGTAACCATAACCTAAAACTTAAGATTTGAACCAAAAGAACTAACGTTTCTTCTTCTTCTTCTTATTGAGACCTACTTTATTTTAGGAGGGGTTCTCGTGCGTGATATCTATGCACGACGGCGTAGTGATGTACACGACATCGTCGCTCACCACCACGCTCGGCTTCCCCAAGGACATTTGGATCGGCAGGTCGTTCATAGACTTCATACATCCGAGGGTAAGTGGTTTTATTGCATTCTTCTTTACTGAGTGTACATTCACGGTCGACATACTTGATGGAGTGACTTGTCATTATGAACAACTTTTCATATGGCAACAAACCAGTAGCGGAGGTTAACTTGGTCAGTAATTATTTATTTGTATAATAGTCGGCTATAAACGGTTCCAGGCGCGATACCTCCTAATAAGCTAGCCCGCTATTGTAGACGTTTACCACATGTATGGCGCTTCATACAAGCGGAGTAACATTTATGCCTGCTACTACTACAAACGCAACTACATATACATCCGTGCACACCGGTGCGCACGTCAATGTGTGAGTTTCAGTGTTTAAAGCCATCAAACGCGCCGCCGAGAACGGGGTAGACTCTTTACTGGGACTCCATATTGCGGGGATGCTGCGAGTTTCCGTTCTGTATGTTAATACTTATATTATGTGCCTTTACTCTGGCTATCATTATCAGGTCTTTCTAGTCTCCACTTCAGGAGCATGACCCTCTCTGTACAACCAGAGCCATATATTAGCCAGAGCAGTCACAGGATTTGGCCTACACTCTCCATGCTGGCCAGACGGGATGGAGTGGCCTCATGATGTTAATGTATAAGTTTCGTTTAGCGTTTGTTTGTACTAAGTCGCCTTCTACGACATCCACGGAAAGACTAGGAGTGGTCCTATTCTACTCTGCCGGGAACCACACGGCACTATAGTAGTAGTAGTAGGCAAAAATTTTATTCCACTTTTATGAAGAGCCATATACCTGTGCTTTGGCACCAACGCTAGAACGCAAACATGTCATAAAATAAAAATAAAAATAAAAATTTATTTATTCAGACAAAAACGTCCATTTAGTGTTAGTATACCTTATAAATACTCGTATACTATTATTAATATATATGGACAGTTAAAACACATATTATGCAGTAAAATAGCGCGATTAAAAGTTTATTTTGCAGTCTTTATTTATAGACCGAAAGGTGACAAGATTTTTCAAAACGATCATGGATACGGTTAGACTTACTTCCATGAGGTACTTACTTCGGGATATAGCGCTTACAAGAGGCTTCATTGTTGCGAAAAAAAAACGATCATGGAATTGGTTAGTTTTAGTACCTATTCAAAGTATGGTGTCTCCACATCTGAAACGAGTTGGTCTGTCTGCTCTCAGTGGTTGCGACTTCGAGTTATAGTGATAACAAGAGGCTTCATTGTTGCGAAAAAAAAACGATCAGAGAAATGGTCAGTTTTAGTACCTTTTCAAAGTATGGTGTCTCCAGAGGTGAAACGAGTTGGTCTGCCGGCTGTCAGTGGTTGCATTTCAGAGCTATGACGCGCCCAAGAAACTGTAACGTTAGTGCGAAAAAATAAAACGAAAAGAGAAATGGTCAGTTTTATTTATTTATTTATTCATTTAAACTTTATTGCACATAAAAAAAAAGTGTACAAATGGCGGACTTAACGCCTTATGGCGTTCTCTGCCAGTCAACCATTGGACCAAGTGGAGAAATAATTTGGGTGGTGCGACAGAGTGTGTAAACAAAATTTAAAAGTATCTATAAATACCTACAAGAATAAATCAAGAATATACATAAATATTAATTTTAAAGAAATATATACCAATACAATAACTATAGATAAAATAAATATACAAAATATATAATTATGTAAATATAATACATAAAGAACTAATTATATATGTATGCGGATAGATAAATACATACGAGTATATGGATGACTACAAATCACCGCGCAGGGACACGACGAGAAGAGACTTCTTGGAGAAACTGTTTTTGAACCGCCCGTTTTAAAGCGTGATGACTAGGCGCTCGTCTAATAGAATCAGTAAGAGAATTCCAGAGAAGGATGGCTTGAATTTGAAAAGATTTATTCATAAATTCAGTGCGATGATGAGGGATGGATAATGTTAGAAGATTAGAAGAGCGAAGATTTCGCGAATGCGTAGAGCTGAGAAGAGAAAATTGAGATTTGAGATAAGCAGGGGAGTAAGGATTATTGAGGATAGCATAAAGCATGCATAGGATTCTAACGTTTCGACGCTGGGGGATAGGGAGCCAGGCCAACTGTGACTGTGTGTGTTTAGTATCTATTAGATACTAAACACACATCACACATCAAAGTATGGTGTCTCCACAGGTGAAACGAGTTGGACTGCCGGCCCTCAGTGGTTGTATTTCAGAGCTTTGACACGCAAGGCGCTGAATTATAGAAAAAATCAACTTATATGTAATCAATAAATAAAGAATTAAATCGAACAAATCCAATTTTTACTTACATAATCTACTCATTTTTGGGTAAAATCTATTATATTATCTATATTTGGGTAAAACAGAATAATATACGACGTGGAAGGGACATACCCGTAATAAATTGAACCACGGTCTATACTAGATCACTTAAGTATCATGAAATTAAAATACCATTAAAAAAACCATGAAAAAATTCGACATTCCTGTACAAACATATCGCCCGGGCGGCTGCGCACTTTTGTATGGAAATGCCGAATTTTGTTTTGTTTTTTGGCTGTTATTTTAATTTCATTATAAGTACTATAATGATCCAGTATAGACCGTGGTCTAAAATGTCCAATGTGGTGAAAAATCTTAAGGCGGACCTTATTTACTGATTTACTCTTCACACCATTTAACTCACAAATGAATTGTTTAATTGCAAATACGACACCGGCGTGCACTTGGAAAATTTTCTTATTGTCCCTTTTTTTAGGCTCTCTCCACAAATAGGTTTCTCTGCTCATGACTTGATTTATGCTTCTTTCAAATTGCGCCCGCCTAAACGTAGAATTCGCCTCATGACGATTCGTAACTATGCGTCACTTGATCACGGCTTACAACAGATATTGTGGAGGCTGATTAGTGCTCGGTTCTGGAGGCATCTGACATTTATGCTAAAGTCAGCAATATTCAACTCCACCCTCTTGGCAATTTACGACAAACACGCTCCAATCCATACTGTCCATGTCAAACATTAGATATAATATAATAATAATAATATATACTTTATTTCGGATATCTCCATAGTTAAAATTACAAAGAATTGAATTAATTGAATGCGACCCCCTATGGCCACCCGCATGCAATTCTTCAGCATGGGGCAGTCGGGACGCAAGGATACCATCCTTAGGATGCTGTTATGGCTGTTCCGCACACGCTGCATTAAAGAGGCGGCCTTTTTCCGCACTATCGCGTGAAACACGTCTGTACGGGCCTCTGTGAGCACGCCTGAGGCACTGCATCTAGGTTGCAACCTAAACAGCATCCTAAAGATGTTATTATACTGAATGCGCAGGTCTCCAATGGTCCGGCGCTTATATTGCACCCATAGACTTGTGTAATAGCTTTGGCAGAAGGCTTTGAAAATGGTTATTTTAACCGGAGTGGTACAAGAGTTAAATCGACGTGCTATCATATTTCCCCTAACCGCTAGAGCCTCTCCTCGCGCTCCCTCTTAATATCAGCATCATCAGATAGATCTGAATTTACAATATGTCCCAAGTACTTGAAACTAGTGACCCGCTTCAATTCATTTTCATATAAAGTAACAGTTGGTACAAACTGAGGCTCCTTTGTAACGGCCTTGAATACCAATACTTCACTTTTTCTACAGTTATACACCAGACCATGATCCTTGGCATAGGCTTCACATATGGACACTAGTCTCCTTAATCCGCTGATTGATGGGCTCAGCAATACCATGTCATCGGCAAAACTTAAGTTGTTAACACTGACACCGTCAATATGACACCCAATATGGTTCTTGCTGAGCTCAACAATCAGCTCGTTGATGTAGAGATTAAACAGTATAGGTGAGGAAATCCCACCTTGCCTAACACCGCACTTCAAGGTGTACTCATCTGAAAAACTACCGTCCCACTTGAGCTGGTTAGTTTGATTAGCATTCCAAAAACGCAGTAAAGTCACATATTCTTCTGGCATAACCATGCTAGCCAGTTTCCTCCAGAGCCTTTTATATAACACCATATCAAAGGCCCTGGACAAATCCAGGAAACACGCATACACTGGTGTTTTTCTTCGCGTATAGTACTTGACAGTATTTTTCAGACATAATATGGTGCTCTCCGTTGACACCCCCGCTTTGAAGCCAAATTGAGCATCATGCAGGTGTACGTGTTTATAATAAAGCTATTTATGACCAAGAGAGACAAATTCAAACTAAAATTTCATCACTACCCTACTAACAACAATCGAAATCACTTAATTGCATTGCGTAATAAATTTAATCGTGAATGCTGGAATGCTAAACGAAGATATATTCATAAAAATGTAGAAAATACTCGTAGTCCACCGGATAAACCATGGAACTTCTTGAAGGGTCTAGGGTCTCAGTAAACAAAGCCCTGAGATATGCATGTCTATATCAATGAGCTCAATAAACATTTTTCGGTACCTGAGTAAACTTTTCCGCGAATGGAGGAGGAATTCTATATCCGCTTCTCTTTGCTATTTTCATTATTAGAATAACGTCATCCTTATCCTCCTCTTTCCATCTTTACGCTGTCGATCTTCAGATCCATACCGCCACTCCTCTTGAAGTTATCAACAGTGCTATTAGCACCATCAACTCCGACTAATTCAAAAACAACTCCAAAACATTCGGGCTTATGGTGAATGCGTCTAAATCTCAAGCCATTATTATTTGTAGTAAGTATTATATATACTTAACGCGTTACAGTAACCTCATGTATTATATATACTTAACGCGTTACAGTAACCTAATGTTGTTCTTGACAATCAAATTATTCCTTTCTCTGATAAAGTTAAGAACTGTTGTACCATTACATTTGTATGTGTGTACAGTAAAGTGTAAATAAATAAATAAGAACCTGGGTATTTTGTTTGACAAGACTTTCTCCTGGTCTCCCCAAATCGGAGAGTTGAGCAAGAAAATTTACGCTTCCATGCATTCACTCAGACGCTTACAATATTTCCTTTCTGTAGACGCTAAAGCACTTTTGGCTCGAACATTACTGCTCCCTTTTTTGACTATGCAGATGTGGCTTACTTGGATATGACGGAGGAGCCACTAAACAAGTTGAAGAGTTTGCAAAATATTTGCATTCTATTTAATCCTCGCTCATCTGTATATATTCATAAAAAAATATCCTTTAAAGTTTTTGATCCGTCTTTGTCGTCAACGGTCAACCACTTCTACAGATCCCTTCTCATTCCTCACAGACCTACGCGAAGTCCTTTGCTGTGCTCGCTGTGCGTTTATCGAACGCTTTACCAGTGAAGATAGGAATGTCTCATTCACTTGGCTCTTTTAAATTGAGAGTCAAGAAATTCTATGCAGAATCATAAATTGAGTTTTATAAAATATATAAACTCAAAGTCATTTCTTTTATCCAATATAAGATAAATATATCACATAATGAAGCTCATTATTTTTATTGAATTTATACAAAGTGGAAGGAACATACCCGTAATAAATCAAACCACGGTCTATACTAGATCATTATAGTATAATGAAATTAAAATAACAGCCAAAGAACAAAAAAAATATTTCGGCACTTCCATACAAAAGTTTGCAGCTGCCCAGGCGTTTTGTATGGGAATGTCGAATTTTTTTTGTTTGTTTCTTGATTGTTATTTTAATTTCATTATACTTTATAAATCTAGAATAGCCCGTGGTTCGTTTAATTACGGGCATGTCCCTTCCACGTTGTATATTAATTAGGTATGAATGTAGTGTATTCGTAGTGTATACGCTTTAATATTATACTTGTGTTTTTTATTGTTCTGTACCTACGTTATTCTGCCTTCCTATTAAATATGTTACTGTCTTCTGCCCTACTGGTCGACTGGAAGAGATCGCTTCTGGGATAAGACCGCCATTTGTACAATTACCTTTATTATTTTATTATGTGTAATTATCGCTGAATCTGATGTACAATAAAGTACAATATGCGTACACAATGATTGCTCTGAAATGCAACCACTGAGAGCCGGCAGGCCAACTCGTTTTACCTGTGGAGACACCATTCTTTAAAAAGGTACTAAATGTGACCATTTTTCGTAACGTTTTCTTTTTTCTGCACCAACGACGCAGTTTCTTGGGCGCATCATAGCTCTGAAATGCAACCACTGAGATCGGACAGACCAACTCATTTCACCTGTGGAGACACCATACTTTGAATAGGTACTAAAACTGACCATTTCCCTGATCGTTTTTTTTTCGCAACAAAGAAGCCTCTTGTAAGAGCTATAACTCGAAGTTGCAACCACTGAGAGCAGACAGACCGACATCATTCACATTAGGGGACTACACTACATCCCATAAAAGTAAATCTAACCGTATCCGTGATCGTTCTCAAAAATCGCGTCACCTCTTATGCCCGGTTTCTGAGGTACTTTTAACGGCAGTTTATCGATTCGATAGCGCTATTGGTTCGATAACTCCCAGAAAAGCGTTTCTGAACATCGCCGTATCAGATAAACTCCGTTTAAACTAAGCTTAACTTAACTGACCATTTGATGCCGTTTATCGGTTCCATAACTTTATTTGACGTTTTGAATGTAACAAACTGCTTATAATGTTAGGTTATTACGTGGTTATTTTATTGTAAAGTGAATTTTAACAGTGCATTTAAAAGATTGTATAAAAAAGAACACTAGAAAAATTATGAAAGTAAGTAAGTAGGTACAGCAATAATAGCACGCGCGGAGCAACACAACACACACAACAACGAATTTGTTTGACTTTTCTTTTTTTTAAAGATTGACATTTTGTTCACGGCGTTCAATACAGCCACTGCTAAATAACGAATGATCATAAATTCTTAACTGAAATAGTTTCTGATAACTCATTTATGTTCAAAAAAACTATTATTGCAATTAAAACATGAATTAAAAACAAAATAAAATATATAGAGACAATATTAAGTATGTATCTTAAAAAGACCCATCTAGTGGTCAATTTACGAACTACTTATCGGTTACTTAGTTATTGAATGGCTCGTTGCGTACTCAGAAACGCAGTGATAGTTAACCGACGTTTATCCTATCCATAACTTTATTGAACCAACAACTATTAAGAACTTAACTGACGCATTCAGAAACCGGGCATTAGACTATTATAACTAACTATTTATCCGCGGTGTAGCCCGCGTGCTTTGTTATTTGTCAATAGAGAGTATGCATGCATTTTTTTTAATATTTTTAATCGATAGTCGTCGTCGAGCAATAGCCGCAAAAAATAAATCAGTGCCGAAAAACACGTATATGGTGTAGAAAATAAATATCAAAAATAGCAAGTAGATTTTAACAACTAAAACACGCCATTTTAAAATATGACGTCAAAGTCTGCAATATGTGCTAGAGACAGAAGCTGTCAACGCATGTTTTTCTTTTTTGGGTACTTTCGATATTACCAGCCAGTGATGTTTGTTAAACCTCTATATAAAAGTACATATATTTCGAATGTCATCGATAGTTAAACTACATGGACGGACAGTCCTACCGAACGCACCCGAACTTGTCATTTCCTTTTTGTGAACTTTGTCGTCATTTCCCTTTTGTTTGTCAAAAGTTCCCGCGCAATATTTGCATATTTTAAATAATTTATTTCTAATCCAAATAAGAGTCAGTAAGAAAAATAATTAACTAGGTGTGGTAACGTATTAATAGAAATTGTAAAATAAAAATATGAGCCGGATTGGTATTACATGCATATTCCTTATTGGTCATTTTGTTGGTGTCTTGTGTTCGGTGTTGCCTGCTGTCAGTAGTTCGGTGAATTTAGTCCGGAATCGGACTAGTAAGACTATTTTGTCTCAGTAGTTCGACTATGCAATGCTACTACTGACTAAGACTGAAGTTCGGTTGGAATATAAAGTTGAACGCACACTTGTCCGAGGCAAACGCATCGAACGAGTCAAACGAAAATAATTAACCGAGTTCAAAAAACGTGTTTTTATGTTCGACTGTATATTTCTTTTTTTAGAATTCTTGTCGGGTTTAAATTTATGCTATGTGCTAATCCAGGTAATAATACAATTCGCTCAGCCGTTATAGCTTAAGGCGATGCCGCGTTAAACTAAAATCTGAAATTCAACGTGCTGCGCCCCGCACCCTATACCCCGCACGTTTTTACGAGAGCGCGCATTCTCGCTCGGACAGCGCGCGGCGCTTGGCGGTCACTTTCCAAACTACTCCCGGGGAGCGCGACAAGAACATAGAATGTCATAGAGTTATGATTTATTTTATTATTTGATAATTAAAAATTATTTAATTTTTTATCTATTTATTTACTCTTTATTGTAAACAATAAAAATGCAATAAGTACAACAGGCGGACTTAAGAGCTATTTATTGTTTATTTGGGTATTATTTTTAGATAAGTATAGGTACCTATGTAGTTGGGTTGTTGTACGCCAACACCAATATTTTTCGGATCAAAGGATGAGCCTTGGCAAACTTGTTCCTTAGGTAGATAAGTGTCGTAAACGCGCGGTAGTCAGCGGCTTTCACCCCGGTAAGGAGTAGAGGGAGGGGGTGAAGTTTTCTTACTCCGCGCTCACTATGACTCGTCATAACTGCTAATTTATTGCTACTAGGGCAAGTTTGGTATCGTTTTCAGCTAAATAAAGGATGGTCAATTGATTTCTGAAACAAAAAAGAGCATTTCCTTACAAAAAAATTAGGTGAACCCTTGTTTCACGGACAGATTCGATTCGCAAAAAATGTTTCATAGAATATTTAATTCTTATATTTTTATTTCTTATATTATTGCTTCCAAGACTATTTACTTATAAAGTTTAGGAAATATCCCATGACAAAATGTTTTTCTTGGTTATAAGTATTATATTAACAAAACATATTGAAAATAAAAATATTTGATTCGATGGTTGGACCAAAGTCGGCAACAGCAGGCAACCTACATAGACAGACTAGCTAGTGGCTGCCAAGGCATGCATTGAAATGATCAGGTGCAGATGCAAAAAGAAGTGCGGCAGCCACAGATGTAAGTGCTTGCAGCGGCAACTTTAGTGCACGGAGTTGTGCAATTGCGAAAGCAAATGTACTTAAGAGACAAGATATAATTACATGTAGGTATGTTAAGTAAAAATCTATGCTGGTAGATTAATTACAGACCTTTAAGTCACTCAAAATTGTCACTAAGTCTAGTTCAGCTATAAGTTTTTAAATATGACGGTATATAAGGGGTATTAAAACACGAATGTAGTGCTTCGTGTGATAATAGTATCACATGAGTGTTTTAATACCTAATTATGAACAGTTGCATACGAGTACATATATTTAGTAACAAAGCTTATATTTTTGAAATCTGTATAAATGCCGCTTTTTTTTTTTTAAAACAGATACTTGTGCACGTTTAAAGTTTATGATTATTAACAAAAAAAAAATTAAGAGTATATTTTTTATTTTTGTATACTATTATTTTTTTTGTATGGAAATGCTTTTTTTCTGTTTCAGAAATCAATTGACCGTCCTTTATTTAGCTGAATACGATACCAAACTTGCCCTTGTAGCCTTAGATTAATCTAGATTGAGCGTTTCCTAAAAAATGCAACGTTAAAAGTGAAGCCATTTTGTGATATGCGTGTGCGTGAGCACCGCCCACCACGCGTGTATTACTATCGTTACTGTTTTTGTGTGTGTGAAGTAAATTGTTCACAGCGCAAGAAAATTACCCCAGAATATCGAAATTTTTTTACGGGTTGTTCTAATTCATATTGACAAATTATAAGTGTACAAAATAAAACTCGTAAGGGTCATTCACATATTACGTTACAGTGATAGGGAGAGGGGGGTCATGCCAAACGTGACGACGTTTGGCTCTCACTCTCCCTGTACCGTCGTACATGTTATAGGGATCGGAAAAAGCGTGACATGTCCAGATTTTTTTTTACTTTTATTATTTATATTTTACCCGTGTGGTTCCGGGCTATCCGTGTGGTTGCGGGTCAGAATAGGACCACTCCATCTCTTTCTGTGGATGTCGTAAGAGGCGACTAAAGGATAAATAGCACTTAAAACTCGTGCTATAATAGCATTCTCAAGGAGAATTGACGTCAGGCAGGCGACCGGTCGTAAAACTATAGCCAAATCGTTTAAAATTTTCCGGCTATTTATTCTCCAATTCGCTAAATTTTTGACTACTTGGGTGACCATTGATATGCATATTATATTTAGAAAAGAAAAAGCGGAAAAGCGCACCCCGCGTAAAGCAGCACAGCTGAGGATGCAACCGGAACGCGTTCAGATGAAGAAGATGAAAGAAAACAATTAAGTAATTTGGGGCCAAAAAACCACCATTTTGTAATTTTAAACTTTTTATATATCTACTTAATGTCACTCTCAGAATTAAGACGAATCTAATGACACCTCTCAAGCTAAAATCGTTCAAGCCGTTAAGGCTGTAGAGCGTGCCAAAGAAATACATATACATACACTCTAAAAACATAACCCACCTTCTGGCGCAGTCGGGTGAAAATAAATGTTATTTGTAAATAACATTATAACGACTAACGTTTTATCCTCAATAACTAACTCATATTTAATACGGCCACTGCAAAATTTCATCAATACATACCTACTTACCAATCCTTACTATCCTTACTAATATTATAAATGTGAAAGCGTGGATGTTTGTTACCTTTTCACGCAAAAACTACTTGACGAATCATCATGAAACTTTGTACACATATCCTGGGAGGTACTAGAAGTAACATAGGGTACCTTTCATCCCGGAAAAAAGTAATGTTCCCGTGGGATACGCGAGCGAAGCCGCGGGAAAAAGCTAGTATTTTATAAATTTTTCTTAGCGCAATATGAAAATGTTAACGTTAATATCTCACACAAACATACATAGCAAAGCGTATAAGTAAACATACATACTAAAAACTGTTCTCTAAATCATACGATTTGTCGACTCAATAATAAGAGATGATAAAATATTTCACACTCTGGCAACACTCAAATGTCATGGCGTTGGTTTGTTGTCAATTTTTTATGTAATAATTTTACGAAAAATACGTAGGAATTAGTCAAATTTGCTTACTTACTTATGAAAAGTGATGTTCGTCTCCTGGTCTTTTTTTTGGGAAAAAAAAATGTAATTTTTGCACGATTTCCCTGCACAAACAGTCATTTTTACAATAAATTAACACCGTGTCGTTACGTACTAACGCCGCGCTGTGAACTTCCTTAGCGTAATGACAAGCTGTGGGCGGGGCTAAGAACGAAGACACCAATTTTGGTGTCTTTAACCTGGGATCACTTTCGGGGCGCGAATATGGTATCTGGACCTTTCTTTAATCTGAGCTAGTAGCAATAAATTAGCAGTTATGGCGAGTCATAGTGCGCGCGTAGTAAGAAAACTTCACCCCCTCCCTCTACCCCCACCGGGTCGTAAGCCGCTGACTCCCGGGCGTTTTCGACACTAGTCTACCTAAGGAACTAGTGTGCCAAGGCTTATCTTTTAATCCAAAAAATATTGGTGTTGGCGTATAAAAACCCAACTACATAGGTACCTATACTAATCTCAAAGTAATACCCAAATAAACAATAATAGCTAATACTAATTTGTTCATGTACTAATAAAGGTAGGTAGGTAAACAAATCTCTCAAAAAAATTATCTAAATTCGAAGGCGACTGCAGATTTTTGTTCCGACGATCGTTTCCTAAAAATATATATAATATTGTCATTATGTAGGTACCATTACAACGACAACAATCAAATCAACACTAGTCCGAAATAAAAATATTATTATTTACACTTGCGCTCCGTACGAGATAAGTAAGAACCCACATAAACGATATAGGTACTTGACGTGCCGTTGACTGTACTTATGTACCTACTTACATTATTTATGTATTCTTCCTTGCTGGTCTGGGAGAAAAGAAAAAACAGAATGTACCAGCTGCTTCTCTTCCCGCGCAGATAGTAAAAGCCGATCAAGGGAATGAGTCAGAATCTGAATCATAACAGAAGCCGATGCGGTTAGCAGCCCATCACTATTATGATTCAAAAGTGGCCTGGGCCTTACCGCCCTAGGCTCTGTCTGCCCCGTTAGGGATAAAGACGTGATAGTGTAGTGTATTATCTATGTATGAAGTTAGTGGATATGTACGTAGGTACATACCTGTTTAGTATTATAGATAGCTGTTTACCTGTACCATAATAGATAAACTACCGGCGTACATCCGTATAAATAAACTGTGGAATATTACATTACGCATAGGTCTGTTGGTAGGTACCTGCATACTCACTTAAAAAAAATATAGCTACTTCGGTACATCGAAATAAACCTTAGGTACCTTTTCTTAATAATTTCTCTGCAAAGTTCAATCTTACAAGCCTTTCTTTTAGGAACTTTCTCTTTTTTTTCCCCATTTCCAACGAGTTATAATATATAACGTTTAACAAAATATACTGAAACTATTTTAAGGATGGATTCAGTCCATGATACTACCTACCTACTACCAAGGAACATATATCGAAATATAAAAAATAATTTTTGACTTTTAATACAGACTCGGATCAGCTGATCGGTCAACTTGTATGGAAGGCCTAAAATTATTTTTCATATTTTGATATATGTTCCTTGGGGAAAGTTGTTCACTATCATGGACTGAATCCACCCTTAAAATAGTTTCAGTATATTTTGTTAGACCCTGTATAGGTAATATCAAATCGCGCGGGAGTAGTCCGAGGTGCGTGCGGGCGCAATTTGGCACAGAACCGTCTCTGACAATAGTCAACACAACAAAGGCACAGCGGCACTGGTATGACTCTCCATGATTCCGAGTAACATATATACCTACTACTACTACAAACGGAACAATTTATTTGTACACACGTCGATGTGTGAGTTTTATACTTAGGGTCGCACCGCAGAATAAATTTAATACTTACCTAATATATAATAGAGTAAATATCCTCTCAATCTATCGCAGGTTGACTGGAAGAGATCTCTACATGGGATAAGTCCGCCTTTGTATATTTGCTCTTTCGTATTATGTTGTGTTTTATACTTAAATTTTGGTACAATAAAGTTATTACAAACAAACAAACAATACCTACTAACGAGTTCGACATATTTACGATTATATCTTTCCATACCGGGACATTTGCGAACACTATGACGTAAACAATATTCTGTTTTATATGTATTAAATGTTACAGAAAAGTCGGAAACAGCTACATAATATCACTTCACAAATATTTTTTATTATGTCCATTGTCCATTTCACCATTAGTTCACTTTACTGATTATTATTGAGTCATTTATAATGTTACGCACTAAATACACTAATTCACTATTGTAATATAGTAATTTGCATATTCGGCGCAAAACTATACGGTAATTATTTGAATAAATTCAATAAAAATAAACAAATGTTTATCTTATCACGCTTCTACGCCCGGCTTGTCAAGTTGTCATTGTCAACAATGGCATTACTACACTATAACCCGCGGAAATCTTCTTGGCATCTGCGTGTATGTGTTTTACTGTGAGCGAGGAGCCTATGTATTTTTACCGGTTAAACTGCTGTCGATTGATAATCCCTCTCGCTCTTGTGTATCTCCCGCCAATGTGAAAGAGCGAGAAGGGTATATATATCAAGATGGTTGCTGGGTAATAACGTGAAATTATATTGTTGCTTTGCTACCTGTTTTCATCATTTGGAACTCTATGAAATATGTGTTCTTTGTTGTAATCGGTGGATAAACAATTATTATATGCGCATCTTCCCACCATGATGGTTACTATTGATTGACAGTTCTCAAGACAAGAGACGTCGCGAATTGAGTGCGGCTAGTATTTAAACCCTGGTTTGGAGCTGTGAAAGGCTCACAAAGTGCGGGGGAGAGGTGCGGGGACGCCAATTTGCGGGAGACGCTGTGAGATTCCATTCTTTTTGACTCTTATGTATTCTGTTACAGCGGGGCCGATCGCTCATAGAAAACCTGCGTAAACGGAAAGGGCGTATGCGTCAAAATGGTTTTTGTCATCTAATTTAAAAACTACAAATATATTTTATATAAAATATGGGCAGATTATAGTGTTAGTTTCAATTGATATATGTAGAAATTTTGGAACCTTAAATCGCTCCTCAATGTCGGTAAAATTGGAATCTCTAAATATATGTCTCTAAATATAGGTCTTTTCGATGTATTATTTTGTGCTATAAAAGTTAACCAATCGTGTTATGCAATGGGCAAATTAAAGTCAAAGACATGATGATTCCGGACAATAAATTTAATTTTGTTCGCTTTATCCATTGTTGAGAAAAATTGGTATCCTTGCAACCAAAATCTTCAATTCGTCATCTTAAAAGTAGAACGGATGTTTTGAAATGAAAGTTTGTGTTGATTCGTTCAGGGAAGCTGTCAATGAATATATACACTACGCGACGCTGTTACGTATTTGCCCTATTTAGATTGCCGTACCTATTGCATATTGCATAACGCTGCCTTTGTTGTCGCTGCAAACAAACTTACAATGCTATTCTGTGGCTATATTTATCTGGATAGAGTGCTTCTTTTTCCACGTTGAACGTAGAATGTTATTTGACTTTCATCTCTTGATCAACTTCTACATTTGCTGCAAATATAGAAGTTGATCAAATCAGCAGCTGTCGAGCTGAGGATAAAAAAGTGGCCATGAGTTAACCTGTTGCTGTTCGAAAATCTTTCCTGTGAAATTATTTTATACTTAAATAAAATTGGTTCCAGGACTTTTGATTGATCATGATAAAAATTACATTAGTTTATTTTTATAAAAACCTTAAGGTATCGATTTTTAGAAGTAAAGTTCAAAAACTACGTAGGTGGACCCTCGCAATATTGCGAGAATTTTTTGTAGTAAAACTATTCGTTACATTCGTGTAACACTAACTGGGTACATAAAAAAACAGATTCTCATATTTTTGGAAACTTTAGTAGTAGGGGTATTTTTTTAATAATAATTACTTGTTTTATTTACAGGACCGGAATACGTTCGCGTCGCAAATAACTAGTGGTTTGGCGATCCCGAAAATTGTAAATGGTACGCAAGAAAAAGGTAAAACCCCATTGCAAATTATCCATTGTGCCAATTATCGTCAGTAATTTACTGTGAATACTATCTTTCCTTTAAAACTGTCTCGTGCCGTACGATACATACACATTATGGCAGTATCCGGGATGTGATTATTTTATACTAGGTGGCGCAATGACTTAAAGTCATAGGTTTTTAGTGGTCGTTCGGTTTTCCATTTTCGTTAAAAATTAGGAAGTGTTAGACCGCTTTTTTCTTAGTATTTTATTTTATTTCTAAGTAATGCATATTCGCCCTTGTTATTTGATATTAAATTAAATAAATACTTTGATTTTGAGTAAGTACTTATTTAGATTCTTTTTATTTGACGAGCGACCTGTGGCCCTGTGTTGTCGTAGTTTTTCCATATAACTCTCAAAAAAATTCAGTTTTAATCTTTCGTTTGTTAAATCTCATACTTACCGTAGATGTGAATGTCGGCGCATTTATAAAAAAATCGCAGCCCGGAGATAACCTTAATGTGCATTATTACCATAGCTCGCTTTTACAGTGACGTGCGACTCGACTAATGGCGTCACTTGGCTGTTGTTTAACTCGTGCAAGGCGTTACATAAAACAAAACCTTTCCGATAAAAAAATACAAGAAAATTGGCTAAACCGTCATAGCAATAGTGCAAGTTCAATATAATAGAACTTTAGTGAGTGTTTATTTATAACAGATTTGATTAATGTTATCGGTTAAGAATTTCATTGGCTATTGGGATTGTATCATAAAAATAAATTACCTATTGTGTATATATTTATAAAATACGTGTCTTAAAAATATATCGATAGACGGGTTTTCCCGAAGATTTAGGGTTGAAGAGTCAAACATGCCATTCTCTAAGAATTAGGCAGTAAAATCAAAAATATGCAAGTGTTAAACAATTATATGAAAATGCTTACCGAGTTTGTCTCTTACGGTCTTAGATATTATATTCAAATTAGCTTGTATTGAACAATTAAAATATTCGGGGCTATTACGGCATATTTTTGTAACCAGAAGTTTTAGGTAATAAGATAATTAAAAAAATATATTATTTATTTATCACAGAATAAAAGCTCTTTACAATATTATTATTCTATCTTAAGAACCATAACTTACTGCATAACTTACTGCCAATTACAGATTCTCATTTTGTTATTTATAATATTCAAAAAAAGACGTTCGGTAACGCTTCCGCTGTTTGGTCGGGGACTGCTTATTCAATATATTCGCAGCTAACCACCATACCTGGTGGCCGTTCGCTATCCGCCACCTGTGACCCCGAGGGTTGTCTACAGCTCAGCCCCCCCAATTTATTTTCAATATATTTATTAACGATACCATTCGTAAATATTCTCTCTAAAATAATTGCATATTTACAGTTCGACTAGTCACATGCCAAAATAATATATACTTATTTTAGCTTCACCTTATCATTGACCTTCCTATTCATTGAAAATAATAGCAGATCAAATAATGTTGAAAATTTCTGGAATTAGGAAAAATCAGCATACGATGATTTAGCTCCATCCATTTTAAACGGTCTTTCCCACTTTGCAGTTTTGAGGTGATACATTTTATACCTCTAATAACTCACGGGAAAATACTTTTTATGTATAAAATGTATTGAAAACCATGAGTACTTACTTTAAACAAATCAATTCTGACACGCGCGAGGTTGTAAATATCCAATTGCACTGTTTAATTAAATTAAATTAAAGAAAAATTAATGCTATTTTTGCGTCCCGTAGTAGAAAAGGCGAGTTGTTCTTAGAATGGACACAAACTCGTGTGTCTGTTATGGTCCCGCGGGCGGTTTTGACCACATACCTTTGTTATACATTTTCTGTGATTTTGTACCTCTATAGAAAAGTTGCGTTCGGACTTGTTTTAAAAAACGATTGTGTGTGGCCGGCTTAAGTGACGTAAAGGTAATACCCGGTTGGCTTTGTTCCGCAGCGGACCGAGTTTGTGTGCACAGCGAGACAAGTGACGTGCCAGGTCACGTTGCACGCCACTCATTGGACTTGTGCTAGCAAGCACGGCTAGCTTATTTAAGTGACCCATGCAACGTGTGTACGACTGGGTGAGATTGTTCACGTTGAAATCGAACTACGTTACTAAATTTATCTTGGATGTTCAATTGTACAATTGGCACATGGATGAAAGAGGTGAATGCTAAGTTCTAATAATATTTTTATTTTTCTAATATTCTCTATCCCGATTATTATTGTTGTTCGATAAATAAACTTTTTATAAAATGTAAACATAGTATTACAGTCTTCTGGTGTCGTTTACAATATATTTCTTTTTATAAAATCGTTTAAAAACAGAAAAAAAGCGGCCAAGTGCAAGTCGGACTCGCCCATGAAGGGTTCCGTAGAAGCAAGTAACATAATACAAAAGTTCAAAAGGTAAATTGCGGTTTACGATTTATGACGTATTAAAAAATAACTATCTATGATACCGAGACCGCTTTAGTTTTAATTGAAAGTAAATACTTTGAGGTATATACCACATTTTTTTCAGAATTATTTTAGTAATATTTCAAAAGTTACGGTGGGGGGACACCCCAAATTTTAACTTTGTATTAGATTATCTTAAGACTGGGGGGTTTGATCTACATAGTTTCAAAGCAGTTTTTGTTGCATTTTAAAATAACTTTTCTACGATACCCCACACGTTGGGGTGGGTAAGTCCAATTTAATTTTTTAAATTTACTTCGTTGTATAGGAAAAAAAACATTTTTTCATAATTTTAAAAACCAACTTTTAGAACTTCAATATCTATCTCTCCACCAATTTTAGTGACAATCGGTGCAGTAGCGGCGGAGTACGAGCCCGGACGGACAGACAGACGGACGGACGGACATGACGAAACTATAAGGGTTTCTTGTGGAATACGGAACCCTAAAAAATGAAAGAACTTAGCATTCGCTGCTTTGATTGATTGGTCATTTCAATTTTACGACACCAAAAATTTTAATTGAATCGGTAAAAAAATTGAATGGCCAAGACAGGTAAATTTAAACAAAAGTACTAAGATTTTTTATCACATTTATATAAAATAAACCGGACAAGTGCGAGTTAAACTTGCGTGAAGGGGGTTCCTTACTTATTATAGGTTTATCTGAAATCGTAACAATTTTCTGTATATTTTCAAAATTTTAGACCATTTTTATGAGACAACGGTGGGTTGCAAAATTTTGCCTCTTCTTAAATAACTTCAAAAATATTCTTAAAATATAAAAAAAAAAAAAATTCAGATTTTTATAATAAGGTCTTTCATTTGATATATGAGATATATCACAAGACATAGTTTGCAGATTTTTTTATACCGATATCATATATAGAAATTGCTCATTTTAAATAATAGGTTTTCTTGTAATATGTAGATAAAGAAATATTATCTGTATTTTTTTCAAACGTTCAGGTTGAGTAGTTTCGGAGATAAGAGTAAATGGTAAAAAATAGATTCAGTCTTACTGGTTCCATTCATGTCCTCGAAATAAAATGTCAATGAAGTCGCGTCTGTCTGAAGAGAAAAGGAAGCTGTCTAAGTTGCCTTTTTATGGACTATATCATCGCCTTTCGAAAAGATGAATAAAAGTAGATTATACTCCCAAAGTAGTAAATTTTCTGGTGGTAAGAGTGACGGTGATTTCGAGCGACAGGTTTTTCTTCGGTCGCACAATATTAAAAAGTCAGATAGGGTTATTAACCATTACTTGTTCCCCTCTTAGCTCAATCACAAGAGAACTCCATTTCAACTATGGTATGCCGCATAAGGCGGTACAGAGGCCTCAACGCCGGCTTTGGAGTCAAAGAGCGGGTGGTGACCTTCCTGCCTTTCCTCCTCAAGTTAACCTTCAAAAACATCAGTGACGAGGAAGGCAAGGTGACATACTTGGTCATCCAGGCCACACCATTCTTCTCTGCTTTCAAAGGTAAGCTTTATAGAATGTTTGAGGCTAAATGGGATCTTTGATTGTGAGGTAAGTACCTCATCACTGCACTAAGATCTTGACAATTAGGCACTCTTTACTAACTTTGCTTTAAATTATTTTGCAAATTGATTTTATTATGGACTCTTTAATATGAAATTGGTGTAGTTTGGTGTTATAAATGCTCATGCTCATTAATAATAGTTTTAGTGAACAGGCATACATAGTGGACTCGTATAGATTTCTCGCCAGAAGCTCCCTTAAGTCCCGTCTAATTAATGGGCCCGACAGGCCTCTACGGGTTCTGTGGCCTTGGACAAAAATACTCAAGGACCGTAAGACCCAAAGACCGGTTTAAGTGTGATGATTGGAGAAATGGTGCAAATAAGTAATGAAATATATACTTTTATATTAATAATAATACTTGTATAATAATAATAATGTAAAATTATAATACCTACTTTAATGTACGGTAGTGAGAGTTAGGTATGGCAGAGAAAGCATAAAAGTAGAATAAATGAAGTTGAAATGCGAGCGCTGAGGAATATGTGTGGTGTTACCTTGAAAGACCGAATAAGAAATGATGTTATAAGGGATCGGTGTGGAGTGAAAGAGGACATAGTGACAAAAGTAGAGCAAGGGATGTCAAGATGGTTTGTGCATGAAGAAAGGATGGATGAAAATAGATTAACAAAAAATATTTATAAGGCAAGTGTGAAAGGAAGAGCGGGACAGGGTCGACCTCGGCGAACGTTCTGCGATCAGATTGCAGACGTTCTGAAAAAGGGAGAGGTAAGAATTCAATTCAATTCAATTCAAAATATCTTTATTATCATAGGATATTTATAATATCTCTTAATAATAGTCACTTTGTTTTGTTTTGCACAAATGTTGACGTCAAATCGTTACTTAAAGCTAAGTTTACGCCGCTTCCTAGGCGCAAGTGCAGAAGAAGCGGCAACAAACTGCACTGCACGTTTTCTCCATAGACGTCAACTTACAAACTAAAAACTTAAAATTAGTTATATAGATGTAGAAGTACCCGTAACCTAAGGGCATGCATGATGTAAGATTGCATCGCGCTGGGAATCGAACCCAAGGTAGCACAGACTATCACGACATCCGTGTAGCTCAAGTAGCCTACTAGACAAACTCTCATCAATTTATTCTGTCAACTATCGAAAAGAAATACAGTGTTAACTATACCTTTTACCGTTAATATAACGGTAACGGTATCTGATTTATCGGTAAATGGTTGGAAAAATACCGTTACCCAGCATAACGTTATCTTTGCTGATAACGTTAACGCCGTTTGACAGAATTAACGTTACCAGATTTTTAACGATATTCCAAGCCCTGAGTGGAGGTCCATAGTCTCTGCCTACCCTTTTAGGAAACAGGCGTGATAGTATGTATGTATATAAGTAATCAAAATAGTTATGGGTAGCATGATTAAATTTTTCGCCCATTCCCTGCGCGGGAAGAGAAGCAGCTGTTACATTCTTAAGTTCTTTCTTTTCTTCCAGACCAGCATGGAAGCAAAATCTCATTCAATACAAATGTCCGAGTGCTACATACTGTTTGATATTGACGGGGATCATTTTTGCAATTAGGCCTCTTACCTTCAATTCAGTAGTGTACTTTTTTCCAGTACCAAATGAGCTGGTGCCCAAGGCGATTCCGTTCGTGATGCGCCATGCGGCGAACGGCCATATCGAGTACATTGACTCTGAGTCGGTTCCGTACTTGGGCTACTTGCCCCAGGACATCACCGACAAGGATGCGCTTCAGCTGTACCACCCAGACGACTTGGGGTATCTCCGACATGTGTACGAGACCATCGTCAAGGAAGGCGGTATGCCACGGTCCAAGCCTTACAGGTCAGTCACGTTATGTTATGTAGCTTCCAATATATTTGATGTCCTACGTGGCGTAGTGGGTAATATCCCAGACCGCCACTCCGGAGGTACTAGGTTCGAACCACAGCAAGGGCAAATTAGAAAATGGCCTGTTTCAAATTGTCCTGGGTTTGGACGTTTATCTATATTTGTATTTATTATAAAATATAGACGAGGGCCTAGCTGGCCAAGAAAGAACAAGATGGTGCGACGAGCTTAATTGTCATGTCAGTAAGTGAGGGTCAAAAGCGACGGACAAATAGGAATGGTAGCGATGGAAAGAGGACTTTGCCCAACATTGACACATAAACGGCTCGAATACATTCTTTTAAAAATAGTTCTTCTGAAAAATTAAATTCCCTCCAGATTCAGTGTAATAGAAAACAGATCTACTGAGAAAAAAAAACTCACTAGAACCATAATGGATCTGGTCAATGGATCTACTGAGAATGAACGTTTTCAGTAGATCCAATCTGTCAAAGATTAGATCTACTGAAATAAAAAAATCTCACAAGATCCATAATGGATCTGGTCAATGGATCTACTGAAAATGATCGCGTTATAATAATATCCCATAACAGAAGTTTAAAAAACTTACTTTGGGGCTAGCACAATGTTTGTGATTTGTTCCTATATATTTATTTCCATTGGCACAGAAGTAATATGTTTCAAAGTATCGAACGGGAGCTCACTGCCTCACTCATTCCATATTGTGTTTGGCCGCTCTAACAAATAGTACTATATAAGGAATTTGATAGTTAACGCTTTTATTAAGGTAACTATTTGTTTCAGAATGATGACTCAAAATGGTGACTACGTTCGGCTCGCGACTGAATGGTCTTCGTTCATAAACCCCTGGTCCCGTAAGCTGGAGTTCGTCACCGGTAAACATTACATTATTGAGGTGAGATTTGCAATATACAAATCTATTATAGAGGTAATATCTTATCGCGGTTCGTGTTAAGATTTCATTTTGATCTACCCTTCTTCTTCTTATATTTAAGAGCTGGGCTCTTATCGGTGGAGTGCTTTCCACGTCAGTCTTTGTTACGCCAAGTTCGTAGCCTCCTTGGGTATATGTTTTTATATTTATTTTTCGTTTATTTCTTCGAAAAGTTTTCTTCTGGGTTTTTCTACTCCTCTTTTTCCTTCTATTTAAAGATCTACCCTATAAAGGTAATATTCTATCGAAAAAGAGGTTGAGTTGTCATCTTCTTGTCGAGTCGAAATGGTTTCACTGTAGCTTCAATTTCAAATTTGTCATGAAATAGAAGATCGACCTTTCCGGAAAAATCCTTTGTTCGGAAAGAGATCTACCAAAACGTCAAGGTAATCGACCTGTTCGGTCTTTTGATGCGAATTAAAACACCAAATCGCGGGCACAGACTTTTAATTTAATTTTACCACAGCACATGAAATGCACGCCATGAAAGATGACAGCGGAAGAGGGCGAGCATTGTTGCCCTTTCAGAAAATTACAAATAGTGTTGCCAAAACATAGTCCAAAGGGAAAGAAAGTTACTATTTAAATAAATACATGCTACTGTTATTAAGTACATATAGTGCGTACATATATAATGGTAAGTAAACTAATACAAAAAATATTGCTAGTCTATGAAAGCTAATCTTAAGTGGTTACATAATTGAATATTTTGAATACATTATTTTTATCTTATATGCAAAGCTGTTTATTTTAAATTTTGTTCTGATGTTATCATAACTTAAACAATCGAAAAAGACCTAAATGCTTATACATACATGTACAAATGCAGCACTATTATTTAAACAAATATACAAGTAACCAACATAATTGGACTAAGTTAAGAACATTTAGTTACTTCATCCTTAAAATTATAAACCTATTATCCTATTATCTTTATCAATTACAAGATGCAGACCTTATACAAATACCACAGGACTATCTTATACAAATATCTTATATCTAGAGATGTAATAATATTAGACATTATAATTTAGTCTTCATATATTGGCAAGAGACATACCTTGTTAGCAGCTATACATTTTGTATTTTTATTAGGTAATCTGATCTCGACAACTCTGACCCTGTTGTCCTTGCCGGGAAAGACATTGACAATACGAGCAAGTGGCCAATGCAATGGAGTTGAATCCTCCTTGATCAAGACCAACTGACCAATTTCTAAGTTTCTGACAGCTATTTTCCATTTTGGTTTGCTCTGTAATTGATTGAGATAACATTTATGCCAAATTTTCCAATAGCTTTGAACTAACTGAGAACATAGTTTCCAGAACTTAAGTCTTGATGAAGGAATGGTTGTGAAATCGGCTTCGGGTATGGCCATAATTGGTGGACCTACAAGAAAGTTGCCTGTTGTGAGGCAGCTAAAATCCTGACCATCATTGGTCAAGGGTGTTAGTGGACAGGAGTTCAATATTCTTTCTACCTGTATAATGACAGAGTTGAACTGTTCATAAGTTCGTACTGTTTTACCTATGACCCTACGGAAATGGTATTTAGCACTCTTTACTCCACTTTCCCATAAGCCTCCGAAGGTTGGACTATAGCTAGGTATGTACTTAAAGACTACAGACCGCTGAGCTATAAAATCTTAGATGTTCTGAGATGGTTCCGAGTGTAAAAAACCTAAGGCGCCCTGACAAATATGACATCTTACAATTAATTATTATTTTAGAAGTTTTGGTTTAAAGCGAATACCGTGCAAAAGTGGAGCCCTCATCTATCTATCTATATAAATAAAAATGAATTGCTGTTCGTTAGTCTGCTTAAAACTTGAGAACGGCTGAACCGATTTGGCTAATTTTGGTCTTGAAATGTTTGTCGTAGTCCAGGGAAGGTTTAAACGGTGAGAAAATGGCTTATTATATGTAAGTATTTATATTTGTGTCTTTTCAAAGGGCCCCTCGAATCCAGACGTGTTTCAAACTCCTGAACCAGAGAAGATCACCAAGCAGTCCGAAGATGACAAGGCCAAAGAGCAAGCCATACGGGACAGCATCATTAGGATTCTGAATGAAGTGAGTTAATTATAGATGAAAATAAGTCAGTTTGCAGATAAAAGGTTGATGAAACTTTTTTGATTTTGTTTATGCTACATCGGAATTGAAATTATAAATTTACACACATTATACTATTGTAGCGAAATATCTGGAAAATCTGGAGATTAAAACCTGCTCAGGCAGGCCTGATAATGCAACTTAAAATGGAATGTGTTAGGAGGATATAAGTGGCATGGACGAACTAATACCAGGCCTGTGTCACTCCTCGTTAAGGTATCGAAAATATACCTACATTATTACTAAGAGCGCGGCGGCCCCTCCAAGTGGTTAATTCAGTTACATGAATCGTTTGGCCAGAGTAATAGGAATCAAATTGGCCTGCAATGCATGTCTAGGTATCTAAACGAAAAGGTGCTGAGTTCTGACGTGAGCTAAATTAAACCATATCGCTAACCACATTGAGTAGATATTTCTTTGGATTTATTTGCTGAGTGAGACTTCTATACTAGAGGACTGACAACTTTATAAAAAGAAGTACTCTGCTAGAATGTCGCTACTATCTCGCCTGCTAGTCATACAATGGATGGATTATACTTAGGCTGACGGTATCCACGAAAAATCAGAGATGGCGCCTATTTGTTCGTAGAAAATGAACGCTTGTACCGCCATCTTTCTGAAATTAAGCGGCACCATTACGAACTACCCTCTCTCGAACTAGTAGCTTTTCCTAGCTGCAATATTTAAACTAAAAATCGAAGTATGAGTTTGTCAGTCCTCTTGCATTTGTTAAACCACGATAGGTAGGAAATAATATTAATAAGAAACTGATTTGTTTGTGCCGATTCCTTATATTACGAGTATAAGGAATCGGGACAAGGATATTGCAGAAGATATAGTAATTTTAGATTGCACCATCATGTCAGGTCTTCAATTGAGTTGACTACAACTGTAACGATGCCGCATGCTACCTGCATGCTGCATCTTTACAAACCTTATTTCTTCCTCATCCTGTCCACTTTTCATTCTTCATTTCATTTCAAATTTCATTTCATTCCATTTTCAAATCATTCACACCCCTCTTGATTTCACCCCTCCTGATTTTGACGCATTCCACCATCATCTCTTACCCTGGAAATACACCCAGGATTACTTGTTATATCTGCTGTATATAAATAAATATTATTAAAAGTCTTATTATAACTATACGAGTGCTATAAAGTATTAGTATTAGATAATAAATTTAATATAGTGTGTTGTTGAGTTTGTATTCCCCACGTCTACTTATCTTCCCTTTTATATGGGAACTCGACTAAGTGCGCCGGGACAGGTGCAGGTCCCACATAACTATTTCGTTTATTTTTTAGGTACTGACGAAGCCCGCTGAGGATGCCAAGCAGCAAAAGAGCAAGAGGTGCCAAGACCTGGCCACCTTCATGGAGAGCCTGATGGAGGAAGAACCGAAGACCGACGACGAGTTCCGACTCGATATTCAAGAGGGCGACAACAGCTGTTATGTGAGTGCTTTAACATTTTCTTAATAGGACATATTACGCAAAACTCGGCGCAGATGGCGGCAATCCGCTAGTTTTCAACAAGTCAAATCAGACACTTTTTTCTACACGTCAAAACAAACATTTTCTATGAGATTCGTATTAAATATCGGACTGTGACGTCATAGTTTTTTGGAGTCAAATAGCGCTCTTAATATCTGTTTTTCTGCGTTAATAAATCTAAAATCACGTTCAAAATTGATGTGATCAATGACAAGTGACATTATTTTGTGACGTTTTATTCTCTTAACAGTACCAAATAATTTATTTTTGACCCAGGAAACTACCCAATAGCCCAAACAGTTTACTGTTTGGGCTATTGGGTAGTTTCCTGGATAAAAAAAAAACATGAAATATGACATAAAAATATGACACAGCAGATTGTTTACAATCTGCTGTCATTCTACATGTCATATTTTTTGCAACAAATAATTATTTTAAAATCGAAGTGTAAGAGTGTTTAATTTCAATAGTTTTATTATTATTAACTCATGTGCTGTGATGTTATGACTTCCTACGGCCAGTTAAATATGTTATATCCATATAATTTTACAAATTTATTGCGACTAAACCATAAACAAATGTTCGACAACGACAAGTACATCAAACTTGTCATTGTCATTGTCCGTCCGTAGTATTAAGTTATATTATATCTATTTTAGGTTAAGGTATATATTGATATGGGCCTCTGAATGTTTATTTGATGTAAACTTTTATTGCCTGAAATAAAATGGATTGATTGATTGATTTGTTTACGGTCTGCGCTAATGCTGCACTCTGGCGGCAGAACACTGCAGTAATATCTAATATTGTGACGAAGCCCGCCGAGGTGGTCAAGCATCAGATGAGCAAGAGGTGTCAACTCCTGGCCTCCTTTATGTCATGGGAGCTGGATCCGACTGGAGATACAAAGAACCTGATTTAAAGTTAAAAATATTCTTAAGCGTAATGACACATAATTCGTAGTGAACGTTATGGAATGAAAGGAAGCCTCATTTAAATAAAATAAATAAAAATGCTTTATTCACTTAAGAGGGCGCCTGATGCTGATAATCTAAATTATGCTCCCGCTTCCACGCACACCAATTTACTCTAGATTTTCAAATCGGCGCTGCACTGGACCCCGAAAAATTTATGTATGTTATAGAAAATTGGTTTTTGTGTCTGGAGAGAGAAAAATGTGATATTGACGCAAAATACTTTTGCAGGAGCGCGACTCAGTGATGCTGGGAGGTATCTCCCCCCACCACGAATACAACGACAGCAAGTCCAGCACGGAGACTCCGCTCAGCTACAACCAGTTGAACTACAATGAGACGTTGCAGAGGTATTTTTGAGGGTTTCAAATCGTATTTGGATAAAACTTTTATCTCTCTCGTGGGCCGTAAGTGGAGTTTCACTCCCTAAGGCGTAAAATCATATATGCAATAAAGGTAGAAAAAACAAAACATTTAATTTATTATATCGACCATTCCACATCACTTTTTTGTCCAGTTCAATCAAAATATTTTTAAATTGTTAAGAAAAAAAAAACTGAAATATTCGTCGAAAGAAAGGCCCGGAGCCGTGCTCGACGATATTTCGCAGTGTTTTATTTATTACTTTTTTTGTATTATATTTATAATTTTTTTGTAGCCAAGACGGTTAGATATTTAGATAATACATTTCTTGGTATAATTTTCATATAAAAAAGTGATTGTATAAAAAAGTTATATGTAAAGGCAAATTAGAGGTATGTTTGTGATTTTTTTCTATCGAGCCAAAAATGCTCAATCGTGTTTTGGCTATTGTAGGTGTCTGTAGAAAATCCTTAAGATTTTTATGTAATTTTTTTGTGGGATAAACTGTAGTAGTTTAATAACAGTGATTTTTCAAAAAAACGCACCGTATTGCAAATTGTGAACCCACGTCGCCTTAATTAAAGGCCGAATAACTCGTTGTATCCTCATACGAGTATCCAACGTAATGAAAGCAATTTATTTTGAAAATATTAACACTTACTTTTTTTTATTATTATTTTTTATCCCCAGTTCTATGAGTTAATATTTTTTTTTATAAACTTATATGTATAGTTTTTCACCCTTAAAATAGTTTTAGTATATTTTGTCAGACCCTGTATATTCTATGTAAATGGTACTTACTTGTAAATTGCTTCTTGTAGATACTTCGACAGCCACCAATCGTTTTACTACCATGAAGACTACCAGGGGAACACGGATGAAAACAGCTTGAGCATAACCAAAGTCAACCCTCAGAGGTAAATATGACACTTAATTATGATCATTTCTCATTATTTTTTGGAGTTTTTGGCGGCAAGTCAAGGGATTTTGCTTAGTTTATTTAGGAAATTAATTTTTAGTGGATTTTATAATGTAAAATTGGTGTAGTTTGGTGGTTAAAATGCTCATGCTCATGAACTACAAGTGAAATAGTTAAAGTGGTCAGTCATAGTTCATAGTACGGTTGTAGAGATATTTGTAATGCGGATTCTGTGGGTGCTTTAGGCGCCGTACGCCACATCGTCTATGAAAACCAGTGGACTCGTATAGATTTGTCGCCAGAAGCTCCCTTTAAGCAATCAAAGGCCTACGCCACACCAACCTTTGATTGTAATTTGTTAAGAATGAAGAAGCAACAAAACTAAAGAGAGGCTCTAAGGACTTGTATACAGGGCCGTAATAAATAATAATCTCACTTTTGTATTTGAAGTGGGTTTAGTAGATTTAAGACGATCCTCGCGCTCGCCCTGTTGATGAATGTCTAAGGGCGGCTTTTATCGTTTTCATTGTTATATGAGTTTAAAAAAACTGAGTTAAGTTATAACTGAGTTCAAATGTTTGATTTGATCTCGATTAACGTCTGATGAATTTCACGGACATTTCGGAGCTTACCTTTGATCGCGTTTACGAAAACGAAGATCACCTGAATTCATAGACAAAAAGCACAGATCATAGTAAAAATCCTTTTATAGTTTTCATTTCACACAGAAAAATTAATGACGGAAAAAGCAAAACACATTGATTTAAAAACATAAATTTATGAGGCGTTTTCTTTAAAAAATAAAATAGTACCGAAACTAGTTGGCTTTTCCTACCACATACTTTACTTTATTAAACCGTATACAAATACTTATATTTTTTTAAATCTTTGTTTTTATAACCCACAGTTGCCTATCTCCGATGGCCCTGAATTCGGGGAACTCCGGGGAATTGAGTTCAAATGAGAGTAGCGTGCTCGTGGCCAACAACAACAGCCCGATGTGCCCACTAGACGACTACCAGGCCATCCGGCTCACCGGGACACTGCTGAGCAAGTAAGTTTTAATTCTGCTTACAGATTTATACTTCACGCAGTTTGGGACACATACTGGTTTACACTTAACACTGTCTGCCCTCGTAGCTTGCCACTGAAGCTAAACCCAAATAAAGTTTATATCGCGCGGCGGACTTGTGCCGTCCCGCTCGTTATTGTTTGTTAGAGCGAGTTAGTGATACATGATAGGGCTCGATGAACGCTGCTGCCGGTGCCGTGCTACGGGGGCTGGGACACTTACAGGTTTACACTTAACACTATTTGGGACACTTACATGTTTACACATACATAACACAGTTTGGCACACTTACAAGTTAACATTTAATACTGTCTGGGACACTTACTGGTTTACATTTAACACTGTCTGGGACAGTTACAAGTTAACATTTAACACTGCCTAGGACACTTACAGGTTTACACATAACAATGTCTGGGACACTTACAGGTTTACAATTAATACTGTCTGGGACACTTACAGGTTTACACTTAATAATGTCTGGGGCACTTACTGGTTTACACTGAACACTGTTCTGGGACACTTACAGGTTTAGACTTAACACTGTTTAGGACTCTACGGTTATAGACTTAAATCAATTGTAACTTTTATTGAAGCAAAGTTTCTTAACGCGGATTGCGATAGGAGTTGACAAGTAAAAAATTTAAGTAAGTAACGTAACGATAAAAATTAGAAAACGTTTGGTGCCATCCTTCTCTCCTATCATTCTCCATATTACCCGGTTGGTTGACAGGTAGATAAGGCCTAAGGCTTTAAGTCCGCCATTACACTTGTATTTGTGTATAAAGTTAAATAAATAAAAAAGAATAATTTTTAGAGATTATACCAAACGCTTGTTAACATGACGTTAGTGTGTAAACCAATATACACTTTATATCAAGTTATATTTGGAATTGAGGCGTGAGGAACTTCCTCCCCGTTAAGGAAGAAGTTCATCACGCGTTTCCTTCAACCGCACGCTTTCTTTTTCGTGTTTTATCTTCACATAGTTGTATGACCTTTTCACTGTATTTTACTTATATGTCGTGTACTTCTAAAGCCGTATAATAATATTGAATCATTCAATGGGGCTCATATATACAGGCACAACACGGAAATGGAAAAGGAGCTCATGAAGGTCCACCGCGAGAGTCGCTCGTCCAAAGGAGACAGGGAGAAGGCTCTGAACTCGAGGAAGAAGAAGAAAGAACACTTAGCGCGGTGTAACGCGTCCTTCCAGCCGACCGCTGCGAGGACTGTCTTTATGGCCGAGGCAGCGGTAAGTTTTATTATCCCCACTCTTTCTTGCACCAAAATCCAACTCTTCTCTCCAAAAAAAAGGGACTTAAATTTCTGGTCTACTCCATCAGTTTACCAAATCAATGCGAATGCTTGATTTACTGTCAAAAACATCAAAGTCATATGTGTGCCTAGAATATTTGAGGAGTTCTCATAATTTCTCGAAATTCATCATTAGATCTTCACTTAGTGACAATGGGACTAACAGGTGACCCGCTTGTTCGTATGCCGCCCTATAACATAAAAAAAATCTTGCATGTAGCTATTTTTTTTCGTTAGTTAAAATATTTTTTTTTTCTAAAATGTTATGAAACGAAGAAGTTATATAGGAACATACATTTAAAAAAAACATATATAACGTGTTAATGAACTAACGCAAAACCTCTCAGATGGTGCCTCAGCCCATGAAAATAAACAACTTTTGTTCTACAACTTTCACGAAACCAAAAAAAAAATTAAATTTTCATACAAACTGATCAGCTGATCGAGTCAATTTGTATCAAAATCCGATTTCTTTAGGCATTTTGTTTTTTGTTTGGCATTAGTTCATTATCACGTTGTATCGCTTACAGACACAGAAAAATAACTCTTCTAATGGTTCAAAGTAGTAGTATCCAAAGCCATTGTACTTTTTTGTTCTATGCTGGTCTGGAAGAAAGGACAAAGTCTTGAATGTAATGCTGCTTCGTTATCCGATTTGAATCATTTTAAAAGGCGACGCGGCTAACATTCAATATTTATATTCCCTTTTTCCACCTTTTCGCCCATCATCACGCTAAAAGTGGCACTTGGGTCTTAGACCTTGGCTCTGGTCTCGGGGTTAACACGTGATAGTGTATGCACTTGCGATACAAATATGCTAGTATGATATGATAACATTTGCTTTTGTACCAGACTTCTTATGCAATATCACAGAAGCCAGTAAGAGTATTACATACAGAACGGAATCCCCTAAGGTACGCGCAATATGCGTCCACGTTCCCCCCGTTATTGTGTCGCCGTGCACACGTCAATGCGTGTGTTCGCTCGCTCTCGCCCTGGGACAAGGCGAGAACGGGGGAGAGGTGCGGTGACGGGGAACGGGAACGCATATTGCAAGGGACCTTAGGAGATTCCGTTCTGTTCTGTTGAGTGCTAATTTATTATTTTACAGCCACATGGACTCAAGCGTACCAAACAACTGGAGATTGAAGAGCTCGGTTCCAACAAGCACCACTGTCCGTCACCACGCTCGTCTCGTCGCAAACAAATCACCAGCACGGCGCAAGCGCAGCCATCGTGCACCATCACCACCGCTGTTGGTAAGTCAGCATTATTTTACAGCCTCACGGAGTCAAGCAGACACATTAAGATAGGAGTTCAGTTCTCACAAGCCTCACTGTTCTTTACCGAAACAGACCGCCAGCACAGAATGAATATAAGTATTAACATACAGAACGGAAACTCTCTTTCCTGTTCTCGGGGTGTGTTTGATGGCTTAGAACACTGAAACTCACACATTAATGTGTGCACGGATGAATAGTTTCGTTTGTTGTAGTAATAGGTATAAATGTTACGTCGTGCACCATCGCCATCACTGTTGGTGAGTCATTATTACGTTTGCAACACACGACAATCACGGAGTCACGGAGTCAAACGACTTCTTACTCTCCTAATTTAAGTGCTTGATGGCTCTCGCCGGAGACATGCGTATAAAATGTTCCCACGTTGATATTTTCAGTTTAATTTTCAGAATCAAAATAGTGATGGGTTGCTGTCGGAACTAATATAAACTTTTACAAATATGGAAATTGCTACCAACACGACCGTGCATTGCTTTTTTGACACTGATATTGTTCCAACAGTTACGCACAACGGATGGCGGACAGATGTCTACTCCGAGTGCTAAAACTAAACTAATTTTGATGTGGATGATTGTTGGTTGTTTGAAACTGTGAGTTTTTGGATCGACGTTGACAATTTACATTGCTCGGACGAAAAGACATTTCTTTATAATATCTATAGCTTTGATTTAAAAAGAAGATTGAAGTAGTTCAAGGCGCTAAATCTTCAATACCAAGAATCCTCTATAAAAGATGATATTCGATTACGATATACGCGTACTAATAAAAGATTTTTTTTCAATTAATCTAATAAGTCACATCCTGTCTTTAGCAAGACGTAAAATTATATGCACACCTCTTGCGGGATAAAGAAAACCTTTGATATCATCTTTGTGACGTCTCCTTCGACCGTCATAGGAATCTACTGAGAGAGAAAATAATTCTTTCGCTCGTTCCAAATTTGCCTTCTCGTCTGATCAAATATGTAACGTCTATAATATTTCAATCAAACTAAGTGTTACTATTACTTTTCAGAGCAAGCGCAATGGCCGACCCCCCCATCCATGAACAACGTGAACACCTTCATTATGGGCGTCGGAATTCCTCAGCAGATGTCCTTCATCAACCCAATGATGCCGCAGCAAATGACCGCTATGCCAGGTAAAGCTTTTTTAATATTTAATTTAATTTAATTTACTTATCATTTAGTTTTCTCGACTTTGCTGGTAAAAAATAGTAAGTCAATTCCGTCACCGTTTCTAGAATATCGGGTGGAGTCCTATTTTCTAAAAAAAAATTATAAATTCCATTAACAAAAATAAATTAATCACCAAGGAGATCATCGTCAATTCAGTAATCGCCGTATCAGCGTGTTTGTATTTTTTACAAAATTTAAGAACGTGTGCAAAGGTTTACTACTTGCGTCTGAATTGTGTTTAAAAAACTTTAGCGCGCGTCATCTGCGCGTTGTCGGCGTGTTAAACATCCGCCATATGCTGACGGCGGTCTTCATTTTAGTTGATGACAGTGATGCCACGGCTGAAAACCCTTTAAAATACAGTGTGACCCGATGCGTACGCGTTTGCGACTGTGGCCCAAATTTTGCCTAAGTGTAATCTTTTTGTGTTGTGTTTACGGCACAAGAACCAATAGATGGCATTGTACGTAACTTCAACGTGTACGTCTTTTCTTCTTTTAAAAGTGTGATTTTTAGTTGGAAATAAAAAACTAGACCATAGAGTTAAATGAAAAAAGTTAGTTGACACTTGAGTTTTGAGTAGCGCCATCTGTTGGTGCTGACCGACCGTAAACACTTCTTATTACTGTGAACAGCTGGCATGTTCCCAATGTACTACGCTTCGACTGCAACTCACCCGGCGCCCATTCCCTCCACTTCTACCGACCCGGACCCAAACAAACCAGCTGGACAGTTTCCAGCTCAACCCAGTAAGTTACATTGTTTAAAATAAACTTTCCTGCACTGCACCAGAACGAGGATTATGCTTTTAGAGTGTATGTATGGGTGCAGTGCACGTATGTTTAATTTTTTGGAACACTGCAGCCTAAACGGCTTGATTGATTTTAGCTTGAAAGGTGTCGTTAGATGTGTCTTAATTGTCAGTTACATTGGGTATGTCAAAAATTAAAACAAAATAGCGGATTTTCGGCCATATGGCTTTGGAAATCCCTGGGAGAGGCCTATATCCAGCAGTGGACGTTATGCGGCTGAAATGATAAAAAAAAGTATGACGATGAATTTATGGCTAACAATGTATATATAATATAATATTATTATATTTTTGAAATGTGCTACAAGTAATTAAGACCTTTCATTTGATACCCCACTCTACATCGAAACAAAACAAAAAATTGTTTATTCGCACTTGTTTTGTATGTAATATTAGTTATATGATTTACAACTAACAAAATGTAGCCTATGTCACCCAGACGATAATGAATCGATCGACATCTCTTTTGAGAAAATTGGATAACTAGTTTAGCTGCTACGGTGGAACACACAAAGATATTCACATACATACATAGACTGCTAAAATCGTTACCACTCCGTTTGGATTTGCCGTAGTCGGGTAATAAAGTGCAAGTAAGTGTAAATTAGCCCTAGGTGGGATCGTTTTCAAGTTATTACAATTTAAATAAGACCAATTAAACATTGGCTTTATTTTTAGTTTTTTTTTATTATGAAAAATATAATTAAAATAAAAACTGCTTATACAGGATGACTTTTTAAACACTGTCCAAATTTTTGGAGCAAGTTCAGTCCATGATACTCGCTAAATACTCGCATAATAATCGCTAAAAACCGATAAAAAATTTTCGTCCAATACAAAATCCGTCTTGTCTGAGCGCTGATTTGTATGGGAGGACGAACAATTTTTATCGATTTTTAATAACTTTTTTATACAAAGTAGTTTAGTATCATGGCAGTGTTTAAAAAGTCAGCCAGCATAATGGGTGATTTGTCGATAAAAAATATCACTAAAGGCTCCAATATCGATGACGGGACAGTGGACACTACAATAAAATGGCGCTAGGACAGATAAGCAGCCCTCTTGCCTATTCTTTCTTCCTTTTGACCTTGAATCTTTTTTCCAGTGCAATGCATGATGTACGGCCAAGCCATGTACGGTTCACCGATCATGTACTCGCCTATAGCGCCGCCCGTGTCGTACCCCCAGACCGCCATGATGGCCCAGTCCATGCAGTACTCAAACGGCCTTTACCCCCTGGGACTCACCAGTAGCAACTACGAAAAGGTTAGTTTATCTTTTCAAAATAATCGCTACGGTATACAATGTTATTTTTCAACTGTTGTACTCACTTCAAGTCATTTCAAGTAAATTTACATCCGAGACATATTTATTTGATGTTTTTTTTAAGATACTTTGTATATACGCGTAATTTCGTACATGGTCGTTTGAAGTGAGCTATACCTAATTCTTTTTATCATGTATTTTCACATGCTTAACGATTTTACTAACGTATATGTACTCGTATTGTTGTTTACCGTGGCTAAGCTAATAATTTATATGTTTACCATTTTTTCTGATATTTCTACAACCTATTCCACCAATTTTTAAAACAGAGAATTAAAGTTTTAAAAAAAGTTTGTATATAGCGGCATCACATAACTGAGACGTCAGTCTAGTAAATAACTGCTATTGTATAATATTTGACAGCAGGACTGTCAAAATTTTATTCAATTGTCAAACAGTAATTAGACCCGACGTATTGGTGGATTTATCATCTGTAACGCTTTTCAGAAAACCTAGCACTCATAATTTTTGGAATAGGCTGGGCAGTCTACGTTTCAATAATTCTATTGCACTATTTTATATGTACAGTCAGCAGCGAAAATATATCACCAAATAAAAGCGTTTTCTTTCACATTAGTAAACGCTTTTATTTTTTTTATGTACACTTGTACATGAATCTGCTTTATTTCATATCTGTATGTACCTATGTTATTTTTATTTTTTATATGCAAATGAAGAATGTATTGAAATATTTAAATAAATTATTTATTTTCATTTCAAACATATATTGCAAAATATGTACGGCAATGGATGCTCTGTCCTGATTTATCTATACTAATATTATAAAGCGTAAGAGTTTGTTTATGTGTTTGTTTGTTTGTTTAAACGCGCTAATCTCAGGAACTAATGGTCCGATTTGAAAAATTCTTTTTTTGTTGGGTAGTCCATTTATAGAAGAAGGCTTTAGGCTATATAACATTGCCACGATGTCCACGCGACAACCACGCGAATGAAGTCGCGGGCACAGCTAGTAATTTATAATCCGGATTTTATTTATCAGTGATATTATTCCCGATGCAGAGTATCGCTCCAAATAGCAATAAATGTGTAGGATCGAACTTAGGTATTTATTTTAATTAACACACATATTTATCAGGTATACTATTCCCCGATGCAGAGTAGCGCTCTAAATAGCAATAAACGTGTGGGATCGAACTTCGGTATTTATTTTAATTAACACACACATTTATCAGGGATACTATTCCCCGATGCAGAGTAGCGCTCTAAATAGCAATAAACGTGTAGGATCGAAATTAGGTATTTATTTTAATTAACACAAATATTTATCAGGGATACTATTCCCGATGCAGAGTATCGCTCCAAATAGCAATAAATGTGTAGGATCGAACTTAGGTATTTATTTTAATTAACACACATATTTATCAGGTATACTATTCCCCGATGCAGAGTAGCGCTCTAAATAGCAATAAACGTAAGGGATCGAACTTAGGTATTTATTTTAATTAACACACACATTTATCAGGGATACTATTCCCGATGCAGAGTAGCGCTCTAAATAGCAATCAACGTGTGGGATCGAACTTAGGTATTTATTTTAATTAACACACATATTTATCAGGGATACTATTCCCGATGCAGAGTAGCGCTCTTAATAGCAATTAACGTGTGGGATTGAACTTAGGTATTTATTTGAATTAACACACATATTTATCAGGGATACTATTCCCCGATGCAGAGTATCGCTCCAAATAGCAATAAATGTGTAGGATCGAACTTAGGTATTTATTTTAATTAACACACACATTTGTCAGGGATACTATTCCCCGATGCAAAGTAGCGCTCTAAATAGCAATAAACGTGTGGGATCGAACTTAGGTATTTATTTTAATTGACACACATATTTATCAGGGATACTATTCCCCGATGCAGAGTATCGCTCCAAATAGCAATAAATGTGTAGGATCGAACTTAGGTATTTATTTTAATTAACACACACATTTATCAGGGATACTATTCCCCGATGCAGAGTAGCACTCTAAATAGCAATAAACGTGTGGGATCGAACTTAGGTATTTATTTTAATTGACACACATATTTATCAGGGATACTATTCCCCGATGCAGAGTATCGCTCCAAATAGCAATAAATGTGTAGGATCGAACTTAGGTATTTATTTTAATTAACACACACATTTATCAGGGATACTATTCCCCGATGCAGAGTAGCGCTCTAAATAGCAATAAACGTGTGGGATCGAACTTAGGTATTTATTTTAATTGACACACATATTTATCAGGGATACTATTCCCCGATGCAGAGTATCGCTCTAAATGGCAATAAATGTGTAGGATCGAACTTAGGTATTTATTTTAATTAACACACACATTTATCAGGGATACTATTCCCCGATGCAGAGTAGCGCTCTAAGTAGCAATAAACGTGTGGGATCGAACTTAGGTATTTATTTTAATTGACACACATATTTATCAGGGATACTATTCCCCGATGCAGAGTATCGCTCCAAATAGCAATAAATGTGTAGGATCGAACTTAGGTATTTATTTTAATTAACACACACATCAGGGATACTATTTCCCGATGCAGAGTAGCGCTCTAAATAGCAATAAACGTGTAGGATCGAACTTAGGTTTCTATTTTTATAATCACACAGTGTAGGTAGAGGAAAACAAAGATTTTGCATAGCTCAAATATGTTTGACGTTATTATATGGAATTTTAGCTGTTTATTTGAGTGCTTACATTATATTTATTCACTTTGTTGTATTTATCGTTGTGCTTGATACATTTTTACATTTTGGTATGTTTTGGTAGACATACGAGTATTAAGATTTAAAGAAGAAAAAAAAAGAAAACTATGCCCGTTGTGCTCTCAAACGTATTACAATAAATTTTGGGAAAATATAAATTAAGATGTATGCGAAGTGTACATAATTTATTCTTATTATGTATTTTTCAATTAGTTGTTAATTTTGAACCATTATTTACTGTCTCCTGTAATATAACCTGATGATCAGAAAAGAGCAATAATAAGAAATGATATGCGTGAACTACTGACATTTACTTATTTATACATGTATACAACGTGGAAGGGACATACACGTAATAAATCAAACCACGGGCTATACTAGATCACTAAAGTATAATGAAATCAAAATAACAGTCAACAAACCAAAAAAATAAATTCGTCATTCCCATACAAATTGCCCGGGCGGCCGCACACTTTTGTATGGAAATGCCAAATTTTTTTTTGTTCTCTGGCTGTTATTTTAATTTCATTATACTATAAAGATCTAGAATAGACCGTGTTTTTATTTATTACGGGTATGTGCCTTCCACGTTGTATATACCAAATAAAAACTGACCAATTGTTTATTAAATATTTGGAATTGAAGTGAACTAAATATAATTATTTTATTTTATTAAAGAATAAATGAGGCTCTGAAATTGAAATTGAAAAATATTAAAGATAATAGATTAAAAAACATTTTATACAAAAATTACACACGATTGAAAAATAACTTTTTTCTATTGATATTTTCTCAGTGTTACATTTATTGAAATAAAATTTGATGAGTGCAAATACGAGATAGTCTATGTATATGTATGTAAGAAGGCTTTAAGTTCGCCTATTACATTTTTCGATAAAGTTAAATACATAAATAAATAAAATGAACCTACGTGACGACATGCGCAGGCGTGTATACCGGGTTTGCAAGTGTGGCCCAGCAAAGTGGGCGCCTGGAGGCAGAAGCGGACGGAGTCTCGGGCGAACTCATCCAAGACTGGCGCGGGCAGCGGCGAAAGTGTGTCCTCTACCACCGTCCTCAACCGGGTACGCGGCTTTACATTTTTTATAATATATATTTGTTACTTTAATATAGCATATAATACGACGTTAGTAAAGGTTTATCATAACCCTTTTTGATTATTGTACAGTCAGGCTATTAAGTCTATAAATAAAACTCTATTTTGACGTTTGTTACATGGATATAATTGTAAGGTTTAGATCACACCGAGACGCGATGCGAAGTGACATGGCACGTACTTTTGAAGAAATATAGAACTTGTTTACTACACAACTCTTTTTGTATAGTAAACAAGTTCTATATTTCTTCAAAAGTGTGCACCACGTCGCGTCTTGGTGTGAACTAACCCTTAGTTTCATTTATAGACTTATTAATCAAACTGTACTTATATACAGGGTAATTTTGAACCTCTTAGCTATATTTAAGAAATGTGAATAAAAATTTGAGCGAAGCGTAGTGTTCCTCATTATGTCCATCTACAAAACACCGAGTATGCTTCGCTTAATTGCTTTGTGGCTAATCCTGACTTTGGACTTTGGAAGGCCCCGCCAGTTCAGAGCCAAGAAAACTGTGAGTGTTTTTAAAAAATCTCTGTAATTAAACTACTACAGTTTATTCCTCAAAAATTTTACATAAGAATCTTAAAGCTTTTCTACAGACACCCACAATATCCAAACACGATTGAGCATTTTTGGCTCGATAGAAAAAAAATCACAAACATACCTCTAAATTTGCCTTTGTTATACATATTGCTATTTTATACAATCACCTTTTTATATGAAATTTATACCAAAAAATGTATTATCTAAATATCTATCCGTTTAGCTACAAATAAAAATTATAAATATAAAACAAAAAAAAAAAAATTGGTTGCCTGTAAAGTCGGTATACGGGCGAAAGTTTTACGTGACAATGAAACGGACGCGTGCCTTTCACTTTTTATGTCTGTCTCTCTCGCTCTTAGGCGGGCTAACCATGCCCGAGTGGAAGGGACGCGTGCCTCTCACTCGCTCTCATTGTGAGCGCATAACGTGAGCGGAGCGTAACGCAGTTTCTTGAAGTGTCACCCGGCTAACCAATTTATAAGACGTTGTCACGTCAAAAATTAATAAATAAAACACAGTGAAATATTCGTCCAGAGCGAAGAAAGGTCCGGAGCCGTGCTCTAATAATATAAATAATCAAAAGATAAAGAGCACAGCGCTATGGGTGCTGGTCAAAGAGCTCTGACAGATTACATTATGGCCTATCATTTGAAGTATATGTGATCTTCAAACGAGCCGAGGGGCATCAAATTATTTTTGAAAAATCTGTAGTTATTAAAAACCAAAACAAAGATCCCTCGCTAGTATCTGCTTATTTACAAATGAGAGATCTCACTATACTAGACGTGAATATTTTCGGAAACTGAAGGTTTGCCAGAATGAAACATATGTCAAATGAAGAGTATAAGTCTTGTCTTTAATAACACAGAAGATTGCTATTAGCAACTAAAAGATTGGAACCTTCAAAACATAACTAGATGATTATTCATGATTTCAAACGACCTTCGTGGCGTAGTGGTTAACATGCTAATTCGCCACTCCGGAGGTTCTGGGTTCGATCCCCAGCAAGGGCAAGTTGGAAAAAAGGACTTTTTCGAATGGCCTTAGGTCTTGGATGTTTATCTATATACCTATTTTATTATAACATATACTTAGTATCATTGAGTTAGTATCCCATAACTCAAGTTTATAACTTAAATTGGGGTTAGCTCAATCAGTGTGATTTCTCCCTATTTGTTTCTTTATTCTTAAATATTTGAGTGTGCAAGCAAAAAAATACCATGCTATATAAGTCTTGAAGAACATTGAAAATAAAACTAAAACTATATCGGTACGTCGCGTTATGTGTCCTGGCCACTGCCACTTCAACGATAAAATCCACTGGGCTATGTCAGTGATTTTTGTTCTCCTACGAATTTCCTCATTTCTGCTTCGATTACGTAGAGAAACTTCAACACCGGACATAGACCCTCTCCATAGCGCGTTGAGCGACTTTGAGCCTTCAAATGAGGCCCATAGTAAGGGACCACGTTGATTATACACTTTATCTTGAGGTACTAGGTGTTTTGGACGAGAAGACACTGCGTAACTTCCCGAACACTGTCCAGCCGAGTAGGATTCGTCGAAAGACCTCGACTGAAGCTGAAGCTAAGACTACCTGCCTGGATCAATTGACCCAGGTAGATACTGGTCTACAACTTCGAGGGTGGAGCTCTCAACACAAATAGCTACGAGCGCGACATGGACATTTGACATTACTTTCGTTCTTTCCATGTTCATTTCAAGGCCCACCTGTTGGGAAACTCGATTATGGTCTCCGAGCATAGTACCTAAGTCTTCCAAAGACTGCCATAACTCTTTAAATGATAATAATTTAACTCCACCAGGACGGATTTTTATGTTTTTCTGTTTGAAGAAAGAGTAGATTATAGCCTTTTATATGACATATGTTTCATCCCTGCACACTTTCAATTTCCGAAAATATTTGATGTTCAGTTATTATCCAGTATAAATAGACCTCTCATTTCAACGTAGTCACTAAGTGTAAAGTGTGTGCAGTCTATGGCCTATTATTGCAGTCTTTTGGCCTATTATTCAAAGTATGTTTGACCTTTTAGAGCACTTGGACCAGATCTGCCCATGAACATCTCTCGGTTTTAAGGTGAAGATATAGGCAAATGGCCTTGAAGTGTGAAATAAATTGTTACTTGCCGTGGCCACTTTTGGCGGAGGCAAGTTTTAAAGCTAGACGGACTAACGTAAATTCTTTCAACGGTGGTTCATAAAATAATTTAAAGGGCTATCTAGTGCATGACGAAGAGCAATATGGAAATTATCTCCATATTTACGAGTTAACAATTTATTTCAAATGAGGGCGCCACTTCAAGGCCATTTGCCTATACCTTCACCTTAAGTGCTAATAACTTAACTCCACCGGGACAGATTTTTATGTTTTTCTGTTTGATAAAAGAAAAAATCAAAGCCTTTCACATGGAATATATTTTATCCCTGCACAATTCTAATTTCTTAAGAAAATCTGAAACAATGGTCTATGTTTCAAACATTTCACAGTTTTAAATGCTCATAACTTAATTCTACCGGGACAGATTTTTATGTTTTTCTGATTGATGCAAGAGTAGATTAAAGCCTTTCATTTGACTTATTTTTTATTCCTGCACACTTTCAATTTTTTAAGGAAATCTCAAACAATGGTCTTTGTTTTAAACATTTTACAATTTTGAATGCTTAAATGCTAATAACTCAACTCCACCGGGACAGATTTTTATGTTTTTCTGATTGATGAAAGAGTAGATTTAAGCCTTTCATCCGACGTATATTTCATCCCTGCACACTTTCAATTTTTAAGAAAATCTGAAACAATGGTTTATGTTTCAACCATTTCACAGTTTTAAATGCTAATAACTCAACTCCACCGGGATAGATTTTATGTTTTTCTGATTGATGAAAGAGTAGATTTAAGCCTTTCATCCGACGTATATTTCATCCCTGCACACTTTCAATTTTTAAGAAAATCTGAAACAATGGTTTATGTTTCAACCATTTCACAGTTTTAAATGCTAATAACTCAACTCCACCGGGACAGATTTTTATGTTTTTCTGATTGATGAAAGAGTAGATTTAAGCCTTTCATCTGACGTATATTTCATCCCTGCACACTTTCAATTTTTAAGAAAATCTGAAACAATGGTTTATGTTTCAACCATTTCACAGTTTTAAATGCTAATAACTTAACTCCACCGGGATAGATTTTTATGTTTTTCTGATTGATGAAAGAGTAGATTTAAGCCTTTCATATGACGTATATTTCATCCCTGCACACTTTCAATTTTTAAGAAAATCTGAAACAATGGTTTATGTTTCAACCATTTCACAGTTTTAAATGCTAATAACTCAACTCCACCGGAATAGATTTTTATGTTTTTCTGATTGATGAAAGAGTAGACTAAATCCTTCTATTTGACATATATTTCATTCCTGCACACTTTACTTTTTTAAAGATAATCTAAAACAATCGTCTATGTTTCAAACATTTATCAGTTTTAAATGCTAATAAGTCATCTCCACCGGGACAGATTTTTATGATTTTCTGTTTGGTTCAAAAATAGACTAAAGCCTTTCATTTCATATACGTTTCATTCCTGCACACTTTCAATTACCGAAAATATTTGATGTCCAGTCACAGGCCGGAATCTCCTAAGGTACGCGCAATGTGCGTCACCCAGGCGTCACCGTTCCCCGTCCCCGCACCTCTCCCCCGTTTTCGCCTCGATGACTCACGTTGGCCGTCAAGAACCGGGGGAGAGGTGCGGGTGCGGGGAACGGGGACGCATATTGCGCGTACCTTAGGAGATTCCGTTCTGCTTACTCTTACTGTATTCTGTGGTCCAGTAATAGTCCAGTATAGATAGACCTCCCATTTGTACGTAGTCACTTAGTGTGAAGCGGTCTTAGTTTGGTTGCTAATAACTAAAGAGTTTTTGAAAATAATTTGATGCCCTTCGGACTGTTTAAAGACTGCATTATGGCCTATTATCCGAGGTATGTGTGACCTTTCAGAGCTCTTGGACCAAATCTGCCCACTGTCCTTTAGGCAAATTTAGAGGTATGTTTGTAATTTTATTCTATCGAGCGAAAAATGCTCAATCGTGATTTGGATATTGTGGGTGTCTGTAGAAAACCCTTGAGATTTTTATGTAATTTTTTTTAAGGAATATGTTGTAGTAGTTTAATAACAGTGATTTTAAAAAAAAAAACACAGTATTGCAAATTGTGAACCCATTTCGCCTTAAAGCTTTTGTCAATGACTTGTTTGAACGCCATAGGACTTGCCCGTTCTAACCTATGACTGTCGTAATGAGATAAATTGAATGGCATTTCAATCTGTTATTAATGTAGAATATTTTTTTATTATTTTGCGTTATCCTCAGATACCATCCCCGCATTCCTTATAATATCAAAAATTAAAAAAGACAGAGAATACATATTATAACGTGATTACCTTGTACGCCTCAACTCGAGTTGCCGCGTTTCAAAACATGAATATTATCTATTTGGAAGTTAACAGCCTGCGCTTGTTAAAATATAGTGTTCGTAGAACCTTATCATTTCGTATGCATCACCGTCGCATAACTTTTAGCTTATTGTACTAATTTTAAAAATTTGCAAGTGTTCGAGTCTGTGAATACTTTTTTATTATGTGTTTTTATTTTTATGTTACGCACATGTTCCTCATATTAAAACATGCACTGTGTGTATAATGTTTTAAATTTACAATTATTAATGGTTATGTTTTTTATTTGTGCTTATCAATTATGCAGTTTCTAAAAAATATACATTTGAAATGTAGGTATTTTTGGGATTTATGGGCGAATACAAACATAACTTAAGGGTCAACCAGTAATACCAAACTACAAAATCTTCTGTGCTTGGTGATTATTATTAATTATAATTATCTAGTATTATGTAGGTAAATAAATATAGTCATTACCATACATAGATTGAGGAGCTGATCTTATTGAAGTGATCCCTCACTTAAATAGATAATAGATAATAAGATCAGCTCCTCAATCTATCCTATTAAGATATAGTGCAATAAATTACATAAATCCATTATAACCAATAGGTTACAATGGATTTATGTAATTTATTGCACTTACGATCTATAAGATTAATGTACAGTGGTATAATTCTTAAGGCTAAGCGCTGTCTGCCAGAAAATACCCTTGGGTCGTATATGAGACTGATTGGTAATTAAAAAATATTGTTCCGAAAGTCCCGAAAGATGGCGCTCACATAATAAACATATGTAGCGTTCCAAGCAAAAGTGTACCACTGGTACCCGTGCCAGTGGTACCGTTTTGCTTGGAACGCCACATATAATCAACTGAAGTTGAGAAAGAAAAATAAATACTAGTATTGGGTATTTTTGATGAACTGCCAGCAGTTCGCACATTGTAATGCTACCACGAGATAGAAACTGAACGGAATTTTAAATGTTCTTTTTGCTTGTAATTATTTGTTTACGGCAATAGTTGTTTAATTTTCTAAAATTCAGTGTGATACATTTTGGATACATTATACAACGTGGAAGGGACATACCTGTAATAAATCGAACCACGGGCTATACTAGATCACTAAAGTATAATGAAATAAAAATAACAGTTAAAAAACCAAAAAAAGAAAAAACGACATTCCCTTACACAACCCCAGGCAGCTGCACAATTTTGTATGGAAATTATTTTTTTTTCGTTCTTTGGCTGTTATTTTAATTTCATTGTACGAGTACTTTATTGATCTAGAATAGCCCGTGGTTCGATTTATTACTAGAGATGGGCGCTTTCCCGGTAAAAACCCGACTTCTGGAAATATTCCCATTTTTACCCACCTAATTTTCATTTCTTCCGGGAAGAAATGGAACCTTTATTATTTACTTCTAGAAATTTAAGAAATATAATTTTATGTTATTCTGGTTATAATCTTATATGCCTAAAATGCAGGTACGTCAAATGCGACCTTAAAGTATTTGAAAACATCATACTTATCATACATTGGAAGTAGGCTTCTTTGATTTATTATATTTTTTTTCTGGGAGGCGTGCAAAAACGAAATCATATGTTAAAATAAATGAAAAAACATTAATTGCGATGTCAACATATGTATGAGCAACCTCGTACGTAATGTAGAGAGGAGTGTTTTTGACTGCTCATTTAAAGGCAAAAACCACTGATGTCTTGCTTTGTCCCGGAACAAAAGATATTCGAATTGAAGAGTTATTCGATCCCCCATCAACTTGTTATAACATTTCCCACAAATTAGCATGCCGGGTATTTACCCGAATCTACTCGTTGTATGGGAACATAAGAAGTTATAGGTCTTTACAAGTTTTGCTGGAAAATATTTTTACACGCATTAAACGCGATGTCAACATAATATGATCACACTCCTACATTAGTGTAGAGCAGGCATCTTTGACTGCTCATCCGAGAGCCAAAACTACAGATTTCGGGGTTGTTCCCGGAACAAAAAACATAGTTATTGACAAGTTCTTTGAAGCCCCATCAACTTCTTATAATATTTCCCACAAAAAACCATACCGGGTATTTACCCGAATCTACCAGTTGTATGGGAATATACTAATTGACAGGTCTGTTTACATTTTTGGCTGGCAAATGTTTGTAGACCTAATTATAATACGTTAAAATAAGCAGACATCAAATGCGATGTCAATATATAAACACCCTCATACATATCAAATATGGAGAGTAGATTTTTTTGACTGCTCATCCAAGAGCCTAAGTACTGATTTCAAGGTTCGTCCCGGAACAAAAGATATTCGTATTGACGAGTTCTTAGATCCCTCATCAACTTGTTGTAACATTTCCCACAAATTAGCATGCCTGGTATTTACCTGAATCTACCAGTTGTATGGGAACATACTAATTGACAGGTCTGTTTACATTTTTGGCTGGCAAATGTTTGTAGACCTAATTATGATACGTTAAAATAAGCAAACAGACATCAAATGCGATGACAATATATAAACACCCTCATACATATCAAATATGGAGAGTAGATTTTTTTGACTGCTCATCCAAGAGCCTACAGTACTGATTTCAAGGTTCGTCCCGGAACAAAAGATATTCGTATTGACGAGTTCTTAGATCCCTCATCAACTTGTTGTAACATTTCCCACAAATTAGCATGCCTGGTATTTACCCGAATCTACCCGTTGTATGGGAACATACGGCTGACAAATCTAAGTTAACATGTTTGGCTGGAAATGTTTGTAGACCTAATCATATGTTAAACTAAGCAAACAGACATCAAACATGATGTCATGATATATCCACACTCCTACATTACCTAGTGTAGAATAGGTTTTTTTGACTGCTCATCCGAGAGCCAAAACTACTGATTTCTGGGTTGGTCCAGGAACAAAAGATATTCTTTCGTATTGATGAGTTATTTGAACCGCATTAACTCTCTCACAAAATAGCATGCCTGTATTTACCCGAATCTAACCGTTGTATGGGAACAATTTTTGGCTGGAAAATGTTTTTAGACTTAATACGAGGAGTTTGATAAATCAGTGACTTTTTGAATTCCCCGTGCAGTAACTTTAAATTCATCACTGCAACCCTCAATTGCCAACTTTTAATAGGCTACTGTAAAGTTTTGAGCAAGCTATACAGCTTAGTTACATTTAGTTTGTGTTTGACAACCTTTAAAAGCAGACAACCTCTTGAATTTTAACAAAAATGGAAAAAAGTGAACTTCGTGTGTTGATTAAGCATAATTTTTTGCGTAAAAAAACCATTATCGAAACCAAGCAAAGGCTTGATAAAAACTATGGAGACTCTGTATCATCAATTTCAATGGTTAACAAGTTCCATTGTGGTTCTCTGAGTTCCATTGTGGTCGTATCAGCACAAGTAACGCCGAATGTCCAGGTCGCCTAAAAGTGGTCGTCAAGCCAGAAATTGTCGATAAAATTTATGGAATGATATTGGACGATCGAAGAGTGAAAGTGCGTGAGGTAACTGAGGCTATAGGCACCTCAATGGAGCAGAAACATATTTTACATTAATATTTGGATATGAAAAAGCTTTCCGCGCATTGGGTGCCGCGATTGCTTACATTTGACCTTAAGCGTAACCGGGTGACCACTTCAAAGAATTGTTTGGTGATGTTCAGCTGTAATCCGAACAAGTGATCCATCCAGCATATTTTTCTGAATGAGCCCCCTGTGACTATTTCCTGTTCCCAAACCTGAAGAAATGGCTGAGTATATAGAAATTTGGGTAGAATAAAGAAGTCATCACTGAAAAATATGCCCATTTTGAGAGCATTAAGAAAACCTATTATTTGCAAGAAATAAAAAAAATGATAAACTCTGGACTAAATGTATCGAGTAAATAGGAGATTAAGATGCAGAATAAAACCTTTTTTTTTGAAAAATAAAATATTTTAATTAAAATGTCACTGATTTATCAAACTACCCTCGTATATATGTTAAAATAAGCAAACACACATCAAATGCGATATCAATATATGAGCACCCTCATAGATATATGGAGAGTAGATTTTTAGACTGTTCATAAAAGAGCCAAAACTACTGATTTCGGAGTTGGTCCCGGAATAAAAAATATTCGTATTGACGAGTTCTTCGATCCCTCATCATTTTTGTATAACATTTCCCACAAAATAGCATGCCGGGTATTTACCCCAATCTACCCGTTGTATGGGAATATATGAATTTACAGGCAAAAGTTTGAATTTTTTGCTGGCAAATGTTTGTAGTAGACCTAATTATATATCAAAATAAGCAAATAGAGATCAAATGACATTGTATCTGTATATTTAATTTGGATATTTTAGTGATTTTACTCTTTGCCATGAATTATTTAAGATATATTCATTTATTTATGCATAAGATAACCTTTTCATACATTTCTACAGAGAAATTGAAAGTACTTACGATATGTAACTAAAGTTAACTGCTGAATCAAAATGTGATAGTAATAATGTAGGAAATTTTACAAAAGCAATTTCTTCCCGGTATTTATTAAATCTTTTTATTTTTATTTTCCAACGATATGTAACTAAAGTTAACTGCTGAATCAAAATGTGATAGTAATAATGTAGGAAATTTTACAAAAGCAATTTCTTCCCGGTATTTATTAAAAATACCCGGTATAAATGGGAATTTATTAATTTTTACCCTTTCTTCCCATTCCTTCCAATTTTACCCTTCCCGAATTTCTGGGTATGTCCCTTCCACGTTGTATATCTAAGGAAGTGATTCATCTCAGTTCCTCCTAGTAAACCACTTGTTTAAGTGGTCGACTACCGTCGTACATGTCCATGGCCATCAGATGGTTTGAATTAAAAAGCTAAACGACTTCGGTAACAAAAAGTACATGAAAATTGTCAAATTGCCCACAGAGTACTGCTGCGTTACCAGACAAAGGATCTAGGGCTGGAAAGACCAAAAATGATAGGACTTTGACCAGCGACGACATGGTCGACAGGGCCGACGAGTCTTCTTACTCCTCGTTCTTCAAGACAGAGTCCGGCAGCGCGGAAGACAGCGCCGGCGGTGGAGACAAGAAGGCAAGCAAAACTAAGGTCAGTCTAAGTTACAAGAAATCTTTCTCCTCCCGTGGTTTCCCTAAGCGCCAATGCACACTGGAATGTCAGCGATCGGCAGCGCACTTTCACTCATCATCATCATCAGCGTATTCCCGATTGCACCCTCAGCGGTAATGCTTCAGAGCCCGGGGTCCGCTACCTAACGTAGGGGTGTTTAACGCGGTTACTGGTTTTTACACAGTGCGACTGCCGTCTGACCTCCGCAACCCAAATGGTAGACCAGAAACAATCCTAGGATAGATGAACAAACGCTAGATGGTGTTCGGGACTCACAGCTTTACGTGCCTTCTGGGATCATCTTTCTTTTCGGATAATTAGGTGATTCAAGCCTGCAATATTCTAACCAGACGGAAACAACTTTTCACAAAGTATGCTTCCCAGTGGGATTTGAACCCACGACCACCGGATCACAAGGCAAACGCCTTGACCATTGGACCACGGAGGCAGCCGGCAGCGCACTTTCACTGTCTAGCCACATTTACTTTTATTTCTATTTACGAAATGCGGCAGCGTCGCGCGTACACAAGCGGCTAGGTTTTTCTCTAGGACTATATTACTAAAATAAAGTAAATAAAAGATACGGGTATTTACCCGATGCATATCGGGTATTATCCAAGCGAGGATAATACCCGAACCCGGATATTTAAATATCCGGGTGTAAGCTCGGCTCTAGTTATACGTACTGCAAATTATATTAATAGTTGAGTCTTATGAGTATATCGTAATAATTTTATAAGCTACATTATGAGCAAAGTTTATTAAAAATACTGAATAAACCAATGTCTAACGGACCCAGGCTGCGTCTACCCCATTAGGGATAAAGACGTAATAATGCATCTGTATCAAACCATTGATAATATTACAAGTAGATTAGAGTCGTGCTTACTTAGTGATACTGTGTACATTTATTTGGTTGTAATGTGATTATACTAACTATAAAACTGTGATCAAAATTTTTAATTCTTTAAAATATACGTGATTATTACAAAAAAAATCTTTTTATTTTCATTTTCCAACGATATGTAAAAAATGTGCAAAATGTCATAGTAATAATGTAGGAAATTTTACAAAAGCCATTTCTTCCCAGTATTTATTAAAAATACCCGGTATAAATGGGAATTTATAATTTTTACCCTTTCTTCCCATTCCTTCCAATTTTACCCTTCCCGAATTTCTTCCCGCCGCCCATCTCTATTTATGACGGGTATGTCCCTTCCACGTTGTATATCTAAGGAAGTTATTCATCTCAGTTCCTCCTAGTAAACCACTTGTTTAAGTGGTCGACTACCGTCGTACATGTCAATTTCCATCAGATGGTTTGAATTAAAAAGCTAAACGACTTCGGTAACAAAAAGTACATGCAAATTGTCAAATTGCCCACAGAGTACTGATGCGTTACCAGACACAGGATCTTACTCCTCGTTCTTCATGACAGAGTCCGGCAGCGCGGAAGACAGCGCCAGCGGCGGAGACAAGAAGGCGAGCAAAACTAAGGTCAGTCTAAGTTACAAGAAATCTTTCTCCTCCCGTGGTTTCCCTAAGCGCCAATGCACACTGGAATGTCAGCGATCGGCAGCGTACTTTCACTCATCATCATCATCAGCGTATTCCCGATTGCACCCTCAGCGGTAATGCTTCAGAGCCCGGGGTCCGCTACCTAACGTAGGGGTGTTTAACGCGGTTACTGGTTTTTACACAGTGCGACTGCCGTCTGACCTCCGCAACCCAAAATGGTAGACCAGAAACAATCCTAGGATAGATGAACAAACGCTAGATGGCGTTCGGGACTCACAGCTTTACGTGCCTTCTGAAGCACGGAATCATCTTTCTTTTCGGATAATTAGGTGATTCAAGCCTGCAATATTCTAACCAGACGGAAACAACTTTTCACAAAGTATGCTTCCCAGTGGGATTTGAACCCACGACCACCGGATCACAAGGCAAACGCCTTGACCACTGGACCACGGAGGCAGCTGGCAGCGCACTTTCACTGTCTAGCCACATTTACTTTTATTTCTATTTACGAAATGCGGCAGCGCCGCGCGTACACAAGCGGCTAGGTTTTTCTCTAGGACTCTTATTACTAAATTAAATTGAATCTGGTTTGTAAGTGAAAAGGCGTCGGCCGCTGCCATTCCTGTAGGAATCAGCGCTAATACTGAGGAAGTACTTCCGAACTACCTATAAAGCCGCCTTTTGTATGCTAAAATTAATCTCTATTATTTGTTAAGGCGACGTGGGTTCACAATTTGCAATACTGTGCGTGTTTTTGAAAAATCACTGTTAATAAACTACTACAGTTTATTCCTCAAAAAATTTACATAAAAATCTTAAGGATTTTCTACAGACACCTACAATAGCCAAAACACGATTGAGCATTTTTGGCTCGATAGAAAAAAATCACAAACATACATCTAAATTTACCTTTATAATACGTATTACTATTTTATACAATCACCTCTTTATATGAAAATTATACCAAAAAATGTATTATCTAAATATCTATCCGTTTTGGCTACAAAAAAAATTATAAATATAATACAAAAAAAAAAACAAACACTGCGGAATATCGTCGAGCACGGCTCCGACCCTTCTTTCGCTCTCGACGAATATAAATAAAGGCAAATTTAGGCAAATTTAGAGGTATGTTTGTGATTTTTTTCGATCGAGCCAAAAACGCTCAATCGTGTTTTGGCTATTATGGGTGTCTGTAGAAAATCCTTAAGATATTTATGTAAATTTTTTGAGAAATAAACTGTAGTAGTTTAATAACAGTGATTTTTCTACAACACGATCAGATTTCAAAAGATGGCGTCGTCAGAAGTTTCGAATTATTGCATTTAATGAAATTATTCTACTGATCAAAGTTTCTATCTTCATATACAGGCTGACTTTTAAACCACCAGCCATATTTCTGCAGCAAGTTCAGTCCATGATACTGAACTACTTTCCATAAAAACAATTAACGAAAAACTAATATAAAAATTCGCCTTTTCATACAAATCAGCGCTCAGTCAAACGGATTTTCTATTAGAGGACGAAAAATTTTCATCGATTTTTAATAATTTTTTCTATAGAAAGTAGTTCAGTATCATGGACTGAACTTGCTCCAAAAATTTGGCTGGTGGTTTAAAAGTCAGCCCTTATTTATATACATAATAATAGAAAATTGACCTTTGTTTATATCCAAAAACAGTTTTGGGAGAAGAGTGGACGTCAGCCAGAAAAGGCCGCAGTGGAAGGGCAGGACAATCAGACCGACAAAAAGATTGCCAAGAGGAAAATGGAGCCGCCATGGCTGGAACAGGCAAGTTTTTTTTAAAGTCTCATCTAAACTCGCTTTCGGTCGCGTCTTTACCTGTGCTGCTTTGGAGCCTTTGTTAACTGACTCCGCCAGAAGGAGGGTTATGTTTTTCGACTGTGTGTATGTATAAATGTATTTTTATTTGGCACACCTTTGGCACCCTAAACGGCTGATGGTTTTTAGCTTGAGAGGTGTTGTTAAATTCGTTGTAATTGTCAGAGTAACAATTGGTATATCAAGAATGAAAGAAAAACAAAATGGGGGATTTTTGGCGCCTCTTTGTCAAAATTTTCTTTTTATACTGTTTTTATGTTTAAATATCAGAAATGCTAAAAAAGACCCAAAATAACCTCGCTCATCCGAGCGTGTTCTCGGTTTCGTCTTAGGGATAGTGCTGTTGTATTTTTCAGTCAATTTCTTAAGTTAAAAGATTTTTTCGCAGTCGGGTGTTTTTTGTTTTTAGGGTGACATACTTCAAAAGGTTAAAACTGACCCTTATAGGATCACTCACTGTCCGTATAGACGAGATGAAAATAATATATATATATATATATAATGTTACTTTCTATAGGTGTGTGTAACATCGGAACTCATCTACAAGTACCAGGTCCTAACAAAGACGATGGATGAAGTACTGTCTACAGATAAAGAGAAAATCAGCCAAATTGAACAGGTTTGTATTTTTTTTTGTCTTCATCTTCATGTCTTGTAATTTTTGATTTTTGTGCGAGAGCTAAAGATTTAATTTAGCAATTGTTTTTATTTTATTTATTTATTTTACTTTATTACAAAACATACAACAGGCGGACTTAAGGCCCAGAGCCTTTTCTACCAGTCAACCTATAGGTGGTGCTGATAAAAGCAAATTTTGGACGATATGGCACATTCTAATTTACTATAAAGGCGCGTACAGAACGGTGTAACGGTTCGTGCGCGCGAGGCGTCCAAACCGAAAGATTTCTTTGCATGATGCATTTCATGCTACGTTACAGCGGTCTGTACGCCTTTAATTTAACAATAAGTCATTTTTTTTATTTAAGGAAATTAGTTAGTTGATATTTTTTTAGCTATTTTCCTTATTTTTAATTTAAACTTTTTGGATTCCTATAGTTTCACGTACCCCTATAATACAATATTATTCAATAGGACATATAACGCAAAGCTCGGCGCAGGTGGCGGCACATACACACTATATAACAATCTGCTGTCTGTCTACATGTCATATTTTTCCGCAACAAATAATCATTAACATTATAAATGTATTTAATTTTGATATTTTTATTAAGGGCTCAGTCCTTATTCTTAATGATTTTGACTGCTTTTTCGGAGCTGATTGGAGCCAAACTATCTTAGTAACAATATATTAGGATATGTTAAATTAAAGTTTATTCAAGTATTAAAAAAGTGAATTAGAAAATTTATTGATTTTCATTGTAATAGTTTGTTTAATTCCAAATAACCTAAGACGTGTTTCGATTTTTTGCGGTGTGCGACGTTCATGTCATTGTTGTTTACAAGGAATTTAAGACATGAAGTTGTGTTTAAATTACAGAGAAATAAAGACAAAGGAAAATCCTAAAAAGTGAATGAGAAGATTTTAGTAAAAAAAAAATTAATTCATTCAAAAACTTAGTTAAAAAGGTTAAACTTTGAAGAAAATATAAGCGAATACGTCGTCGGATTTCTTGCGCATACGACTGAGTTAAAAAATAAAAAATACACATATATGAAAATTGATTCATGCTTAAACACGTACAATATATAAATAAAAATAATTTGTCTTTTGTAAAAAGATAGAAAAATTTAAAGTTCTCCAAAATTCTCAAATAAATATGGGGACGAAAACGCTGATAAGGCTGACCGCTCGCTGCGCTTCTGAATTCGTCTAAATTCGTCTCCATGGTGCATGTACAATACAGGGCAATGCGTATGAGATAGAAAATATAGATTCGGGTGTTCAACCAAAAATTCCCACGGTCGAAGACTGCAGTCTTAATATTCACTCATTTAAAACCTGTCGTGGTTTTCAACGGCCACATAAATACATAAGTTTTACAAATTAATAGCGACTTTGATGTGCTTGTCATTGTCAAACATTTGTTTACAGTCTGCGCTAATGCTGCACCCTGGCGGCAGAACATTGCAGTAATATCTCCTATTGTAATCGTTTTACGTTAAAACTTCCAGCCGTCTTTGGTAAACGAACAGCTGGGTCAGCTGTATTTGGATCTCCAGCTTGAAGGCATCGCGGCCCGGCTCAACCTGGAAGAAGGCATCACCAGTTCCAGCAGCTCTGGAGAGGAGACCGCTACCAAACCCAACAAGGTGGGTTGTGTCACCTTCTTCCACAGCCTAATTGGGTAGTTTCCTGGGTCAAAAATAAATTACTTGATACTGTTAAGATAATAAAACGTCACAAAATAATGTCACTTGTCATTGATCACATCCGTGATTGAACGTGATTTGAGATTTATTAATACAAAAAACGAATATTAAGAGCGCTATTTGACTCCAAGAAACTATGATGTCCGGTAATTAACACAAATGTCATAGAAAATGTTTGTTTTGACGTATAGAAAAAAGCGTTTGATTTGACTTGTTGGGAAGTAGCGGATTCATCTACTGCAGGTTATAAGGCCTCTATGGCACGCTATTCTCCTCGGTGTTGTGTCAACTAAATGTTAGCAAACAAGCAGCTGTCAAATAATCGAAGAATCAAATATTTATACAGTAATTAGGCCTTTGCAGGTACTTTTACAACAATCAAGAATTATTTATTCGTATTATACAATAGATGTCAATGATGTTAGTAAATGTTAGTATGTACACTGGATAAACCTGCAGATAGGTATGCAATCATTTTTATCTTTTATTAATAAATTGAGCGTGCGCGCAGTGACACCGGCGCGGCGCGGGCGGTGAGACCGATGGCCTGCCTTTTACACGTCAGTTAGTTTTGTATACATTACATGTAATGTTTATTTATATTTAATTATTAATTATTTTAAAGAAAACTACCGTTACGCAACGACCACTGCTGAAAAGAAACGCCGAAAGAAACTTATTTACTCAGTATTGTTCGCCTACGCGCTAGAAGGGCTTTATTAGTTTACAAAGATAATATGCCTAATAAAATATTATCACAAATAAAGCTTGCGAACGAGTGTCAAATCCAATTAACAGAAATAAATAATACTAATAGTTTTAGTACTTAATAAAAGGAAATATATTAATTTTAAATAAAAAAAAAAGCGACTTCGACTCCCGACATTAGTTCCACTTCACCAAAACACACTTTCTGAATCCAAATGCATCAAGCATTTGGATTCAGAAAGTGTGTTTTATTGTCAAAAAGATCAAAATTACTACAGTACTACATTACTATTGTATACCTTCTTCTTCTTATATTTAAGAGCTGGGCTCTACTGTACATATTTTTGAATATTATTTTTATGTGTTTTTGTTGCAATAAAGTATTACTTACTTACTTATTCCATCATCAGATCTACGCCTGGTGACAATATGACCAGCTTAAATGAATACACTTAAAAAAAATTTAAATCGGTTTAAAAACGGAGAAGTTGTTGAGAAACATACCTAAAAAATAACATGTATAGTTTGCCGTGTGGTTCCCGGCAGAGTAGAATTGGACCACTCCAAGTCTTCCCGTGGACGTCGTAGAAGGCGACTAAGGAAACACAAGCTAAACAAAGCTTATAAACATCAGTGAGACCTCTCCAACCCGTCCGGCCAGATTGGAGTGTGTAGGCCAAATCCACTGGCTGCTTTGGCCAAGTGTGACTCGGGTAGTACAGAGAGGGTCTTGATCCTACAGTGGAGAAGGATCTGTTGATGATGATGGTGATATATAAAAAAAATCTAATTGAGAAGCTCTTCTTTATTTGAAGTCGGTGAAAAACAATCTTAAAAATATAATTCAATTTGCAGACCCCGCGGCGGAAGCGCGAGTACAGCAAACTCGTGATGATCTACGAGGAAAACGCCCCGCTCCCCCCGCCCATGGAGGAGGATGAGCTGGCCCCAGGGTCATCGAACTCTTAGTGCCCTCGCCAGGGATTAGTTCTCGTTCACATTACACTTAGTGCTCCAATCGGAAACAACACGGACCTTAATATTTTGTGAATATTGCGTATTAAACGCTTCACGATTGGCTAACTTAATTTGGCTAAATTAAGACATGACGCGCTGAGTTGCGTTTCTCTACTTTCATTTCTAAAATATTTTAATATTTTGGGAATTCCGGGAGATCCTTATTCTATTGCGCGCAACTCCAATGTTCTGTACGTACGTGATGGTTTTTGCTCATGAAACTGCCAATCTGTAAGCAAAATGTTGCGTGACATACAATGATAAGACTATTGTGGCGAGACATTTAGTTTCAGCACATGTCATTGTGTGGTATGCACTGCCTAGTCGCGCAAGTTTAGTATACTTTTGGATGCAACCTTAGCATTAAGTTTTTTTTTAATTATAATAAATAGATGTTGGTATTAGGCATAGAAAAATCTCACTTTTGCAACTTAGTCAGAAAGGATAAGTTACATCTAGCTGAAAGGGGGCTAAGGGTTAGGACACATCTCTGTCATAATGGAACAGCTTTTTCCTATGCTGCTATCCTTTTCTGTCGCTCAGAACCGTCATTTGCTAGAGCGAGAGAGAGCGACGGAACGCCGCGGAATCGGCGCATTCCGTCGCTTTCTCTTGCTATAGCAAATGACGGTTCGGAGCGACAGAAAAGGATAGCAGCATAGGAAAATGCTTTTCCGTGTTGACAGAAATGTCCCAATCCTAATATATGAACTTCTTTACTTTGAATGCTTCGCCGAAAAAGTAAGTTTGTTCAGCAAAATGTTTGATCTGATTGTACAAAACGTACGTTTTTCGCGATTTATGGAGAGATTCCATGTCTAATTTTGTATCGATAACCTAATGGATCTCCTTCATTCGACTCTTTCTGTCAAACGTTATATTCTCTGTCGTTTTTTGACAATACGTAGAAGAATGTTTGAATTGATACTCCGCACTTTGTTGTAAACGTTGCGGATTATCGCCTGCATTATGGTTTCGAATGAATGTATTTTATCTTAAGCTTATTGTTTCTCATTTATACTGTTATCGAAACAAGGTATTTACAGGAAACCTATAGAAACTGTGATAGATTAAGTGATGGAACATAAATAGTTTTATGAAAGATTATATTCTAATTTACGCGTTTATGCACACCGTAAAGATAGTAGGTACAAAATAGCATTGATTTTGTGGCTTTCTCCTGAAGTTAAATATTTTTATCAAGAGGTATATACCTGATTGTCAGCTGAATAAAATATTGTTAAAAATATTTTTAATTTTGCCAACGATAAAATAAGAAAAAAATGAGAAGAGTTAATTTATTTATGTATAATTTTAAGTGATCTGCATGGGTTCGTCTCACCTAAACTCTTATATTTTTATTCCTAGCGACGTAGTAAACATACATACAATATGTTTAATTAGGTGCCTTACAACCACATATTAATATAACCTACAACGTACGCCTGTTCTGAAAAAAATAAAAATTCGTAGACACAAAGAGAATATGATATTTTTATATAAATCCGTACGCCATCAAATGGCATTGCATTGTTATACGGATACCAATGTCGGCTATGATAAATTGTTATCATTTTAATGTACTGAATGAACTGTAGTTTTATCGGTAGTATGTAATACTACCGATAAATCGCAATGTTGATTTCTCATACAACGGCTATAACTGAAATGTTAATCCGTACGTTATTTTTTAATTTGATTGATCGTTTTGCTTTAGCGTCACGAGTCATTCATTTGGACTATACTATACCATATTTAAATGAAGGGATACTGCGGGAGTGATTAAGGGTTGGATCTTATCTATCAGCACGGAACAGCACTTTCCTATGCTGCTATCCTTTTCTGTCGCTCGGAAGCGTCATTTGCTAAAGCGAGAGAAGAAAAGAGGTTATTCCCGTACGTCGTAGATTGCACTTTCCGATTCCTTTATCCTTGTAAGAAAGGCGATCCCCAGATTGTTTTATAAAACTTGCTGCAAGTTTTCCTCTTCCCCTCTTCTCCCTCACTTTATCCCACTTGACGTGGGGTCGGGACAGCATGTGAGTCGGTTATTACTACTCTCCATGCTGAATAAAGATTTGGCTAATTTTTTTACTGCTTGCGGCCTGCCTGACAACACTCCTTGAGAATGCATGAGTGAAAAAAAAAATTACAACCGGCCGCCGCCTGACGTCAACCCTCCTTGGGAATGCAGTTGTATGCAAGATGTATGTGCTTTGTCCTTTGTCGGCTCTTACGATATCCACAGGAAGAAATGGAGTGGTCCTATTCTAGGCCGGAAACCACACGGCATACTTTACATACTTAAGTACATTTCCTCTTACCCTCTAACGCTTTTTTATGCCTAAAAAGTAAAAAGATGTGTTCATCGATGCCAGTCTTTTGTACACGTTAATCAGTAGATGTCTGTGTAGTACCTATTACTTTCCTGCATCCGGTCGTATTCTTCATAAGGTCTAGGTGAAAAGGTTCAGATCTAGCGAGATATACCTACTCTTAATTTTTTTATGATATGTACAAATAAATTAAGATACATAAGATCAAGAGACCTATTTTTGATTGAAATGTTACGATTTTTCATTTGTTTATTTGTTTTCGTGTGTGTTAGTGGCCAACAATGGTGTCAGATATTTTAAGCTACCTAAAGGTAGACTTAGCATGGCGACTGTCATACAATGATAAAAGCCGGCACAAACGGCTAAAGCGTACACTAAGAACCAACTTTTTGGAAATAGATTTTTGTTATGTTTGAGAACTTATTATTATTTTATATATTATATATTTTATTATCAACAATGAACACGGTAGACGAGATTAAAAGAGTGTAGATAAAAATATATTTTTACTTATACAGATAATATAAAAACAAATAATATTTTTTATATAACGTGGAAGGGACATGCCCGTAATAAAAGAAACTACGGGCTAATATAGATTACTAAAGTGTAATGAAATTAAAGTAACAGTCAAGAAACAAAAAAAATCGACATTCCCATTCCAAAACGCCCGGGCGGCTGCACACTTTTGTATGGAAGTGTCGAATTTTTTTTTGTTCTTTGGCTGTTATTTTAATTTCATTATACTATTATGGTCTAGTAAATACCGTGGTTTGATTTATTACGGGTATGTCCCTTCCACGTTGTATATAGATTGTACAATTATAAAATGCAAATTTAAATACATAGTATGTAGTTATAGTAAATGAATACAAATAATGAAAATGGAATATCCGTATAAATTATTTTGTTCAATTTAATTTAATTGAACATATAACCACAGGTAAATAAAGGAACAGACACAGAAATTCACTACGTATTAAAATTCATCACATTCCTGCTTCACAAACCATTTAATCGATATCGTGTTCTTTTTGAATTTAATTACGTTTAATAGTTAACACATGACGTGTTTGTATTTAACTTTTATATTACTTTATATATTTTTTTTAAATCATTAAAATTATAATACTAAAACTTACGTTTTAATCAAATGCCATTATTGTGTAGTAAATCATGTTTTATTCTATTTGATTTTTTAGATGGAAAGTTGTATGGTATGTTTAATAGTGTTTTTCAATTTTTAAATTGAAGATATATTTAAATGCGTTTCGCTAGGTGGCAGCGTTGTTGGCATCAGATTATATTTGAGAGCCGTCAGAACTGTCAAAATATTGGCCAATGAACGACGTCTAATCATATTTTAAATGTATGTTTCCATCCTGTTAGTTTGTATTTAAACGCTACATAAATGTTTTATTAAAATATGATTAAACTTATGAGTATGTTAATAAATGTTGTAATGTAGCATTTAAAATAAATTCTAAGGTTTTTATGTAGGTTTTGAATAGCGAAGTAGAAATCATTCTACTGATGTGCATATCAATGCACAATTGTCAAGATTTTATAACGTGTGTAAGGTTTGTTTATTAACGACTAGTGGTAACGCGGTGTTGCCCGCGGTTCGGAAGATAAAGTATAGCCAATGTTACTTGCTGATGATGTAGCTTTCTATTGGTGAAATAATTTTAGAATCGGATGAGTAGTTTTTAAGTTTATCCATTACAACTACACATAAACACAATCAAATCTTTCCTCTTTATAATATATATTTTTATTTTTTTTATTTAGCCATGCATGTCCCACTGCTGGGCAAATATATTATTTATAATATTAGTATAGGTAAATTTATGAGTTAGTATTGCCAAAACTAATAAGTTTCTTTTTAACTATGTCTTTATGGTTTCTTTTGTTTTCTTATCGACATAAATATTTATGTAGAATATTCATGATTTATTATGCGGTATGAATCATTTTTGGATATTAACTGTTATATTGAATACCGTCACTTTCAGTATGTAAAAGTGAGACATTCAATAATACATATAACTACCAAAACCACTTTACTTTTTAATGCCATACAAACAGAGTGTAGAAACTAACATTACGTCATCTAAAGGCACTTTAAGACACTGTTTTTAATAAAACAAGATTGACAATGCAACATGACTGTCATTTCTATATAAGTCCCATGCACTAAAGTGTATGTAAAATATCAGCGACTTAAAATTACCTTCATAAGTCTTAACACATCTGTATCCGATATTTGCCTGCTTTTAACCTGTTTTGCACAAAGCAAACATTTATGAAAGTGTAACAGATTAATAGTATTGTATCTGTAACCAAATGGGTTCCAAATTTGTATGTGTGCATTAGTTTTCATGCATGTTGACAGTCATCTTTGTAGGTGTACTTATGGTACACACACGAAGAATGTCTTGCAGCTATGCCAATATATACCTTATTGGTTGTAACACTTAATAACCAGTATACTTTATTCTGATAACAGATTTAAACTGTAGTAGTTCCGTTCTGTTTAACTTATAACAGAAAAAAACAGTGTTTGAAACACTGTATTCAGATATCTGTAAAATCCCTGGTAAATTTTAAGTTTCTCTACCTGTTTATGATAATGTTTTTTTTTTTGTAACTTCTGGGATATTTAAGCTTAGTTGTAAAGCAATTGTTATTTTATTATTAGAAAAGCCAGACATGTATCCAGAAATGACTGTCAAGTTAAATTTGACTTTACGACTGGCTAGTTTTAAGTTCATTTCTCATAGATCTCTCAGTATCTATTATTAAAATGGAAAACCCGAACACTAGTGTATAAGGAAGTTATTGTAATGAACCATTGGTCAAATATAATAAAATATAGTAATGAATACCTACCCCTTTTTTTATTAAATTATGTACCTTTGCTATTTACGGTGGTAATAAACTACTATATCTAATCTCATACCTTAAAGTTGGAATTATAAACCTAAATATTTTCAATATATTTCCGATATTTTTCTTTTTCAAAAGTTCATTATGCTTTGAAATAAAACCCATAATGACACTGAATTACCTCTTTACATGAATTTTCCGGGGTATAGGGCTGCCCCCATTTGAAATTACCTAATTATTTAAAAGGAAACGGGGATATCATTTACATTTTTCTCTGTGAAGCCATACGAGTAGTAATGAAATACTGTAAGTGAGAACGTTAAGCTTTTCTTAGCATTTTTGCGCAAAAATGCGTAGAAAAGCTTAGGGTTGGGTGAGACACATCTATCAGCATGGAACAGCACTTTCCTATGCTGCTGTCCTGTTTTGTCGCTCGGAAAAATTATTTGCTAGAGCGAGAGAGACCGACGAAACGCTCTAGCAAATGACGCTTATGAGCGACAGAAAAGGATAGCAGCATAGGAAAGTGCTGTTCCGTGCTGACAGATGTGTTATCGTTCTCACTTTAAACTGTAAACAGTAGTTCATAAAATAGTTTGAAGCGTTATCTAGGGCTTCACAAAGACAACATTTTAAATTATATTTCCGTTTTCTTTGAAATGATTTGTTTCAAATGGGGGCAGCACTGGACCCCGGAAAATTCATGTATGGCCTTAATTAACATTTACAGTGTATGTTTTTTACTTTGTTTAGGAGGACGTGGAGGTTGAGATACGATACGGCAACTGTTATTTCGTACTCATTAACAAATTTTTCTTTTCCAATTTTTAATATTTCTGTAAAATAACTTGAAAAATTTTCAACATTTGAAAAGTTTCGGAAAATTACCCATTAGTATGTATGGCAACTTTTTAACCATTTTTTATTTATACACTTAAGTGTCTAGGTATATTTAGGTAAGTTGCCTGAACCTTATGGTATTTTCCTCTTATGCATTTCGTAAAAGACGACTAAGGGAGGATAGGTAACAGAAGGAAGAGCGGCGTTCTTCGTCTAACCAGGTACTTTATGCCATGAACTGCGATCACCACCCGCCTGCCCAGCGTAGTGATTATGGGGTAATCCTCCTTTTATAGGGGGACGCCTGGTGTCCAGCAGTGAACTGACAGTTGAAGAATCAATATTATAATTTATTTATTAAGGATATAGTTCTTCGCAGGTACTTTTTCACGCCAGTGTAGGTATTTAGTTGGAACTTGCATTATTTTTTGTGTACAGGACTCTGCCTAATCACAGGAACTTATGTCACAGAATACAGTAAGAGTAAACAGAAGGGAATCTCCTAAGGTACGCGCAATATGCGTCCCTGTTTCCCGCACCCGCACCTCTCCCCCGGTTCTTGATGGCCAACGTGAGTCATCGAGGCGAAAACGGGGGAGAAGTGCGAGGACGGGGAACGGGGACGCATATTGCGCGTACCTTAGGAGATTCCGGCCTGTGCTTATGTATAAAGTTTGAGATTGACCCCAAAATATTATTAGGGGGTCCGGTCCAATACCTAGTTTCAAATGACGCTGAGCGAAGCGACACACGTTGTGGCGAAAATATTGTATTATAAATAATATAGTATATTAAATATTGTGGCGGTAATGTCATTTGAAACTAAGTAACTAAGGGACCCATTACTATGTAGGTACGGTTTATGCCTCAGACTTAGGCATTGCGACGGAACCCTCAAGACCCAGCATCCTCTTCTAGACTACTTCTTCCTTGTTTTTCGCACTTTGGGTATCCGGTCCCAAACCTGTCACAAACATACAGAGGCTGCCCATTATTATTTTGTTGAATGTTTTTATACGCAGATTCATTGATGTCGATATCCTACGTCACGCTCACATAAGCACCTGTTCTCACGGCGTGTTTATACAATGTAATTATTGTCACGCACACAAGCGCAGCGTCCACCGCGGCGGCTCTACCTGCGCAAGAGTCGCATTCCGTGTTCGCGCTCAGGATTGGCCGTCAAGCAGACGAAGCCTTCGTTATTCGTTCCCAATATATAAATTTAGAAAGTGTTTGTGACGGTTAAACTCTCCAGCATGAGGATTTAGTGAGGTATGTTTATGTTTTATATTTAATAACGCGAATGTGTATTTAAATGTGTAAAATGGAGAAAAGCCTTGGAGTTTTTGTTATCACTTGAGCTGTAATTTTCTGCCATAGAGTTAAGCTAGTTTACCTTTACACCTTTTTTATCTTGAATGTGCTAAGTGCGAGTACTTAATATAAACCTACTGCAAAATAGGTAGTTCCTGCCAAGTAAGTAGTATTTAGTGCCTTTATGAGTATTATAATAAAATCAATCATAAAATCATTAGTAAAACAATGACAGGTACGCATTTACGGACTTACAGAATTAACTCGTGATCTAATAGTTTTTTATTACATTCTTATCCGATGAGTAAGGTTATTTCTGAGAAAAAAAGCCTCAATTCTATAGTAGTTGTAGTGTGTTTGACGTCATTGAGCGCATTATCTGGGCAATTTACGCTTAAAATCAGGTGATCGACTAATTCATTAACGTATTTTGTAGTCATTAAGTGTACGTACTAGGTATACCAAAGTGCCTATATAAGTAGATATATTTTAATTGTAGCGTTATATCGATTGACCAATCTGCGTGATTCGTCGATATTTATACGAATATAGTACCACGTTTTTACCCTGTTAGGGATAAATACGTGATAGGGATAAAGACGTGATAGGTGTATCTGTATTTCTGTACTATCCTCAGTTAGTCTGTACAAAGGTAAGTACTACATACTGCGACTATAGGAGATGTAGGCAGAGTTTTATTGTTTATTTGTCAAAACTGTATTGTTCTACAACACAATACATATTGTCTACAATTCCCCTTATCCTAGACAAAATCAGGCTTTTTCATACATGCTTTTATTTCAAAACGATATGGTCAGATTTCGCTAAAACTTAGTAATTTCAAAGAACATAAGGCATATAACTGGATTTCACAGTCAAAATATGAACTTGAAAGAGATTACATAGTGTAGATATCATATCATATTTGGCACTTCTGAAAACTTCTACACCCTTATATTTATTCTTATTCAGTCAATTGAACATATTTTATGATTTTAAAATTAAACAATTTATTTAACTAAAACTAAACTAAAATCTAAATTAAAAAACGAAATTAAAACCTAATATTTGAAAATTATATAATTATATAAGAAAAATTGCATATACAACGTGGAAGGGACATACCCCTAAGAAATCAAACCACGGTCTATACTAGACCATTATAGTATAATGAAATTAAAATAACAGCCAAAAACAAAAATTATTTTCGGCATTTCCATACAAAAGTATGTGGCCGCCCGGACGATTTGTATGGGAATGTCGAATTTTGTTTTGGTTCTTTGACTGTTATTTTAATTTCATTTGCTCTAGTATAGCCCGTGGTTTGAATTATTACGAGTATGTCCCTTCCACTTTGTATAACTAATAACTAGGTATGATGTTTTTTAAAGCTTTCTAATCAATTAAAATCCACTACTTACGAGTATGAAAGGTTCTCCTTCTCTTGTTTCCACTTAGATTCTTCAAATTAGTGCAAGTTGTATGTACCTATTTAAGTATGATGCTTATTGAAATTGTTGTATTTTTATTATATTGACCACCCCGCATTTCCTAATTATCCATAACTTTTTCTATTAAAGCAAGGTTGCCTGGAAGAAATTGCTTAGCGACAGGCCGCTTTTTGCGCATTTTCTAGTTTTTAAGAATAAATATATTCTGTACCTATTTGATTTTTTGTGCAATAAAGGATATTGTATTGTACTTATTATATGAGTATCGCCGAGGTCTAATAATAATAAATATTGATTAGGTTTATACCTCCTGTACAGTTTAACCGCAAAAGAGGCCAAAAACGTATCCATAACCTCTAATGAGGCAGAAGGCTTTTTCAAATTTGTCTATTTTTCAAAGAAACTACATAGGATAAATCAAGTTTTTATCTGATCCCTGATTAGTTTTTTGGCATTGGCACAGGCATTGGTTTATGAATGAGAATACACGCAAATTTCTTATCGCTTACGATATAGGTACTCAACGAAAGGTTGGAAAGCTTGTATTCATGGTTGTCTATGCACACAGAGCACAGAGTCATCGAATCCTACCGAGGGTTCCTTGCACCTAGTTTTTGCAACCCACCCTAGGTGTAAGTATGCATCAAATGCAGGATTATAAATAAGGCAGAATAGGCAACCCGTATCTGTTTGGGTTCTTTACCGAGGCGGGCATTAAATATGTTGTTTGTTTTTGGTTTTAAAATACTGTTATTTTCGCTAGACGAATTTTGTGTGTTTTCAAGACACTTCGACAATCTCTCTCACCATAGCGCGTTCCAGATTCATCCTTAGGACAAATTCACACTGATTGAATCAGCCCCAAAGTAAAGTTTTAACTTGTGTTATGCGATAATAACTCAAAGATAGTATATTTTAAAATAAAAACATATTTATAAAGTCCCACGTCAATTTGTAAAAGGCCATTTTCCAATTTACCCAGGCTGGGGATCGAACCCAGAACCAGCGGATTGGCGGAATACGCCACGGAGGTCGTCTAATATGCAATTGCATATCAACAGACACCATCCTCGACAATCTCAGTAAGATTATTTACAGGTGCAAATGTGCAATCGATAGCCAACACCTGCAACTGCAGTACGCTGCACTAACAACTCTGTTTATAGTTTCAATTGATTTATGAGTGCTATCATTTCGTAATGGAACTTCATTGTTACTAGTGTTTGTTTAGTTAGCACGTAGTAATTAGTAGTTCGTAAGTAGTCTGAGGAGCTCGGTGGCGATGGAAGAACGTATTGCATGCGCTTTCGCAAGTTAAGCAACCCTGAGCGTGGTCCGCATTTCGATGGGTGACCACAAATAGTACAAAAAATATTTCAGGATCCTCCGTGTTTCGGAAGGCACGTTTATCCATTGGTCCCGACTGTCATCACTGTATAGGGTTGTTAAGCTATGTCAGATGCCTTAAGGCAGCTTGAAAAATCTGCCAGTGTTAACCACTTACACACACGAAAAACAAGCAGTAGCTAGTAGAATAGTCTGGTATTTTGGTTAGTACATAGGACCTACCTATGTACATACAAATACATAAATACCAATGGCACAGGTATGGCACTTCATAGAAGCGGAGTATCATTTATGCCTACACTACTACAAACAGAACTATACATCCGTGCACACGACAATGCGTGTGTGTTCGCCCGCTCTCGCCCCTCGACAAGGCGAGAACGGGGATTACGGGGAACGGGAAACGGGGACGCATATTGCGCGGAACCTTAGGAGATGCCATTTGTATAAAATACTCTTATTAATCTGTGCCAAAATGCCTTCGGCTTTTACGATCTACGCGGGACGAGAAATTCTAAGTTTTTTTTCTCCCAGACCAGAGAGAATTTCTAATATTTCCGGCATAACACATTTAGTTAGGTACCTACTTAAAAAACTTTCGGCTATTGACGCAAAAAGTTAGTGAAGTTTTACATAAAAAAAGTTATTTATGTAATCCCTTATATTAGTCTAAAATCTAAAAAAAGAATGCTACTCTAACACGACTCTACCTAGCCTGACTCTACCTACCTTTGTTGTAAATTATTAAATTTACCATTCTGAGTAGTTAGCAGGTAGGAAAGTTCCAGGACTCTGGAGGATAGGATGGTCTAAATGAGTTTGGTTGAAGACCCCTGGCCGATCCCCACATGTGGAAATCGGATCTGACATCACCGTCGCGTATTAAAATTTATTATTTTTGTCTGTTATTTATATCGGCGAAAAGCAATTCAAGTGTTGCAGGACCACCTGACGTAATTGATTTTTCCATGAGTTTCCAATTCCAATATAGATTCGCAAATATTTAAAGGCCAAATGAAATAAATATAAATAACATCCATTCATTCGACTAAATTGGCAAGCGAGCGATTTATTTTCTCCTATATTGTATTTACTTTTGTACGAGTACATTCTCATTGAGCCGAGTAAATAAAATGCCCGCATTTCCACTACAAAGTTTCAGATTAACGTTAAAAGCAATTTTATTTTAAATGTCAGAAAATCCAATGTTCAGGCAGGTGGGTTGAACACACAGTAGTGCAGAGAGCACCGTAATATCCGGGACAGAACAGTGTGTTCGAATCATAATTATCCGGATGGCTGACGGAGCCTCGGGACATTCGCGTTCTGCCTGTAAACTGCAATAAACATAACCTAATCGCCTCCTAAATTATTCCTAAACTTATTTCTAGTATTTTCTCTACTATTGAATAGTATCTTTGGAAAATTGCTTATTAAGGGGAAATCGACGGGCCGTATTTCCATACAAGCGAAAGCCAAATAAAACTTAACGCCGTACCTGAATTTTCCGGGGTCCAGTGCTGCCCCCATTTTAAGTAAATCATTAAAAAGAAAACGGAGACATTATTTAAAATTATGCTACTACCAAGTCCTAGATAACCCTTCAAAGTATTTTATGAAGTACTGTTTACAGTTTATAATAAGAACGTTAAGCTTTACTACGCACATTTGCCAAAAGTGGCCGTTTTTCGCAAATGTGCGTAGTAAAGCTTAACGTTCTCACTTTAAACTGTAAACAGTAGTTCATAAAATACTTTAAAGGGTTATCTAGGACTTGGTAGTAGCAAAATTTTAAATAATGTCTCCGTTTTCTTTTTGATGATTTACTTAAAATGGGTGATTCTGATTTTGGGTGGCATTTCACTTTAAACCGTGCCTTCAAGGTATACTAGCTGTTTGAGCAGGTAAACAAACACAGCATTGGAGAGAGCGTGTAATATCCGGGACAGAACAGTGTGTCCCAATCATATCCGGTCGGCCGATTGCCTGAATGCTGCAGTAATAAAACCTAATCTAGGTATACGAAGACGAGGCGTTAATTCGTTCTAATGATTTTTCTTTTCACACTGACTTTATTTTAGTGTGCAATGTAGAGCCTGATTTATTTTTACTTAATAGACCATATGTGTAATGTTAATATTACTAAGTGACTAACTTCTTTGTCACAACTAAAGTAGAGTTTATACAAGGTCTGAAAAACTATACTGAAACTGTTTTAAGGGTGAATTCAGTTAATGGTACTGAAAAACTTTCCCCATAAAGAATATTTTTTTGCCTCAAAAGCAAAGAAAAAAAATATTTCATATTTCGATAATTTTCTTGGGGAAAGTTGTTTAGTATCATGGACTGAATATAACCCTTAAAATAGTTTCAGTAGGTATATATTTTGTTAGACGTTATTAAAATATTGTTGACTTTATTGAATGAAAGAGGCTGTATCAGATTTTTCCTTAGGTACTCCTTAAGTACAGCGAGTTTAAAAAAATTAAGATTCAAAGTAAATCGTTGTTTTTGCGGCGAAGCGGATTTCCCGCGAAAAACTATTTCTTTGGATTTCGTGAAAGTTGTAGAACAAAAGTTGTTCAGTTTCATGGGCTGAGATAACATCTGAGAAGTTTCGCGTTAATTCATTAACACGTTGTATATTACATATATTCCTTCCTACTTACTTTCCAAAGCACAATAGATGAGTCAACAGCTGTGCTAAGCAATAAAAATTGAGAATGGTCGCAACCTCCCATATTAGACACCAAACAGTTGGATGTATGCACTGGAAATACCTTGAATATTCGCTTTAAATCGACTGTCTCAAGCAGGTCATAAGGTGTAATTTCGAGTGCTTTTGTTTTATTTACCGGGTATGAGGAGCCTCGTCGCTCGAGCCTTCGAAGGCTCATCTTGCATACCAATGAGACTAAGACAATGTGTGATTAGCATTCATCCTGGTGCTTTCCTTGAGACCGTGTCGCTTGACTTGCAGTAACACATTAGTTGTGAGAGTTCGTTTGATTTATATTAATTTGAGCAATGATAAAAATACATTTATAGATAAACACCCAAGACCCAGTACATTTGAAAAATTGCCTATTTTCCAACTTGCTAGCTGGGGAACCAACCCAAAATCTCCGGAGTGGCGGACTAGAGTGTTAACCATTACGCCACGGAGGATATTATTTAGTTAAGTACATTGGGGGTTAGCTTAATCTGTGCAATTTGCTAAGCTTAAGATTTTGGTCCTTACGTCGCTTACGCTTATGACTACTTATACCATTGAAAAATATATAACCGTGGCAGGCGGTGTTTTTCACGTTGATGGTACGATTGATTAACACCTTTTGGCTCTGCCGTTTCCGTCGAAAATAAAGAGGTTGTACATTCGTAGGGTTGTACAGTGTCTATCTTACCTTACTGCGTGATTTGGGCTAATCTTTTTTGTATTGATATGGTGTTGTAATAATATAGATACACAATCACGTCCTAATCTCTAACGAGGTAGACAGTACCAAAGGCTGTAAGACCCGAAGGCCAGTTTAAGCGTGATGGTGGGCAAGCCATCATCGCCTATTCCCTTAATCGGCTTTCACGATCTGAGCGAAAATAAAAGCAGTGAGTATATTCTAAGTTTTTCCTTTCTCCCAAACTAGCATGGAAGTGTAGTTGTAATAATAGACAACGAACTAAACAAAAGTTGTTATGACGATGATGACTCATCGAACATCTACAATTGAGTCGTTTTAAAATTCATAATGGACAGATTTAAACAGGTTTTGAACAGAGAAACGTTACTACGTTCTTAGAAACGTAACTACGTTTTATAAGTTCAAAGAAGAAACTTATTTATTATAGGTAAGTATTTATACAAAATTATAATTGGCAATACAAAAATTAAACCTCGAAATATCTAGTAGCGAATACCTGTTACCTAATTATTGTATTTAGATATATGTGTATGATATAAATCAACAAAAAGAGTAACGTGCAAGTAATTGACATATACATTATAAATTTTTCAACACCCTTGCTCATAATATCGATCTAATTTCACCGGTTTTAGATATAAAGATATAAAGCAGATTATAGATATAAAGCAGCCTATAAAACACGCGTGTGTTAGAAACGCAAATAGTGAAGTTATATTTCTTTAACTCACGATTTGCTATTGCGGAAGAAAGGGACAGAATTAATGGTAAATCCAGTATGAATGAGAGAGTAAGAAAGTTTGACAGTTGTGTGTCAGCGAGATAGTTAGATAACATAAGGTGAAGGTTAGACAAAGAAAAAGAATAAATCAGAAATCGAACGCCATCGTTGTTTCAATATTTATCTTAGTATCTTACATAGGCTCTAATTTTTTTTTTTAAATTTCGAAATCGCATGCTGCGCGGCGCCGTCCTGTAGGCCGCGTGCCCTGCTGATTATAAAAAGTAAAACGGCGGGAAATTAAAAAATATCAGTTAATTAGGTATTTTCCCTCGCAAGTATATTGAAAAACGTCGTACGATATACGTGAGTATATTGGTTAAACACACTCAGCTCCTTACGCCCTCACATTCGCTCGGGCTGAAATTCCGCTTCGTGTGTTATAACCACCGCACTTATCTTGTAATGTACTATAACCATGGGCTATAATAGATCACTACATACTATAATGATATTAAAATAAAACAAAAAAATATCGACGTTCCTTTTGTATGTAAATGCCGAATATTTTTGACTGTTACCTATTTTAATTTCATTATTCTATACGGATCTTGTACCTAAGTATATAGTCCGTGTAGGTATACAACGTAATTATGTTACAATTACACGTTGAATACCTACTTAGAAGAAAACAATTACTAGAATATAAAATAACTACTTAAATTTAAAGAAAACCAGGCAAGTATTTTATATTTTTCCGAATAAAATATACTTAATAAATTAAAATATAATATTAAAAGCGTCAATAATATTCAATGAGATGCCGAAAGGCCGAAACATAATACCTATCTATGTGTTAATTCTCATTTTTCTAAATATAGTTATATATATATACTCGTATAATATATTTTAAAGATATGTGATACATGATATAGATGAGTCAACGTCACGTTCTATATACAATCTGCACTTGACCTTGAAATTAGCTTTCAAAACGATTGCACATCATCCATCGCCAATATTTCCATACAATTTATGTTCATTATTCAATGACGGAGTCGGTAGTACCTTCATCTGACTGATTAGAAAACGAAACAAGATTACCCTAATTCTTATTAAAAATAAACACGACTTAAACATGAAATAAATAAAGAAACTCACATTATACGCATACATCTTCTCTTCTTCTTCTTCGTCTAAGCGCGTTGCCGGTTGCATCCTCAGCTGCTTCGGAGCCCAGGGTGCGCTTTCCTGCTTTTTCTTCTCCAAATATAACATGCATGTCAATGGTCACCCAAGCAAGGTTGCAAAAACCTTGCAAAATGGAGAAGAATTAGCCGGAACTGTTTAAATGATTTGGCTATAGTTTTACGACCGGCCGCCTGCCTGACGTTAATCAACTTTGGGAATGTATTTGTGTGAAAAGTTTTACAACCGGCCGCCGCCCGACGTTAACCCTCCTTGGAAATGCAATTGTAGCACTAGATGTTTGTGCTAAGTCCTTTAGTCGCCTCTTACGACATCCACAGGAAGAGATAGAGTGGTCCTATTCTAGGCCGGAAAACAAACGCCACGCTGTTGCCCGTTCTCTGATATCATCGTCATCTGAGCGTGTTCCCGGTTGCATCCTCAGCGGCAACGCTTCAGAGCCCTCAGGCTCAGACCCCGGTCTGCTACCTAATCTAGGTGATATGAGGTTACTGGTTTTTACACAGAACGACTGCCGTCAGACCTCCGCAACCCAAAGGGTAGACCAGAACCAATCCTTAATCAAACGCTAGATGGCATTTGGAACCCATAGCTTTACGTGCCTTCCGAAGGTGATTTAAGCTGCAATATCCTAACCAGACCGGAAAAAATTTGATGGACACTTACCCTCTCACTCTCTACTCACCACTGGTGACCCACTTTTTTGTTTGCCGTCCTATAACTTAAAAAGAAAACTTTTCTCAAAGTAGGTATGCTTTCCCAATGGGATTTGAACCCCACGGAGGCAGTCATCTTTGCCCGTTCTCTGTTACATAACCCCCTGTCTCTTACATACATATATGAGAGATGAAAGGGCTAGTTACCATTCGTATTTTACTTAACCGTCACCATACGGCTATTTGCAGTTAATTAAAAAGAACCTTATATAGTTAGGTACTTATGGATGATCGAAAATCATGATTGGCCAGAGACGTGCGATGGAACCTCGATCTCAAGGTGACCAAGCATTAGATCACTGCGCGCGCGGATACCACAAAACATATCACGTTCACGTCAATATTACTGTTTATTATATTATGTAGGTATATGCAGTATAGTTATATGATTTTTTTACTGTACAATTTACACTTCACATCACTGGAATAACGAGTAAAGCAAGGCAAAATAATTCTTGAAGAGCATATGCAGTCCATAATATTAATCTACCCGTGTAAGAAATTTCGAATTATGATGACCTTTTAACTTTGTTTTATTAGATTGATTGTTTAGTTTATGGAAATAATTTATGTAATATTTCGACGTTTGTCTTCCAGATAAAAAGGTCAAAATAATGTGCAGTTGCTGTGATGCTCAAGAACTTACGTCAAAATACAAAAAAATATTTTTATACTTTTTATAAAAACGCGTGATTGCAATTTGTACCCTGTTGCATAAACCTAGATTTTTTCCTCTGTTAGTTATATGGTTTGGGCCTGTTATATAATGTGGAAATTGCCATATAAGCAGCTACCTATTCTCGAAATACAGTTGTGATAGCAGCTCAAACGAAAAAATCTTTTTTATAGGGAGTAATCATGCTTGTAGAAAAATCGCGCTTTTTTTGTACGGATACGTCATGTGCTAAGCAATAACCGAATCACGTTTAGGACAATATTCATGTTTACTATACGAGTGTCTCAAGAATGTATATCTGGCGAACGAGACTTCTGCGCTGTTTTGTGATGTGCGACTTCTGTGATAAATCACGTGCTAATTACATTCCTTTCGTAGAACGCGATAATGGGGAAGATTTTATAAAATCATTACCATTGAAATCCGTAAAGTATGTATTTATCTCAGACCAGTCATTGGTCTGAGGTATTTGTGGTGTGTTTTGCAAATCTCTTACTTTTTCCGCTAGGTCTAGGCTAGGCTAGGACAAGTCAAATCAGACACTTTTTTCTAAACGTCAAAACAAACATTTTCTATGGGATTTGTGTGAAACACACAACCGTGACGTGATATTTCTTTCGAGTCAAATAGTTTCCTTATTATCCGTTTTTCTGCATTAATAAATCTAAAATCATGTTGAAAACTATTTTGTGACGTTTTATTTTCTTGACAGTACCAAATAATTTATTTTTGACCCAATCATCTTAACCAATTGTGAAATCAGCTGATCGAGTTTTACTGGTTTATAATGTCTTAATTTTAAATTGAATTTTTTTTTTGTAATTTGAAGTTTCTCTCTTGGACAAGCTGTTCAAAATCAACGTAATAACGGCTAAGTGTAACACACTGTACAGAAGTTGCGCGGTTGAAGTACCGTCTAATTTAATTATTCGCGTAAGTTCGGCATAGTGTGTTGCCTTGCAAGTAATTTAAATAGCATAACCTGCATACCAGACGTAATTTAGCTGAAGTTCGGTTGTAGAGACATAGATCTGTAGTTGCGTAACTTCGGCGTAGTATGCTTTGCCATTAAGAATACCTTCAATAGCGATGTGGACAGGGTCCGAAAAATTGTATTTTATATAGTCCGTCAGTTAGATTATCCAAAAATAATGGACCTATGTTTTTCGGTTTATCAAAGTAGTGAAAATTCATACAGCGCGTTACAGTTTCAGAGTAAGGGTGATTGTCGTCACCGTCAAGTGAAAATCGTACTTGATCGTGACGTCTGCGTAATTTAAATGCGCTGTATCTTTGTAATTATTTTCTAATCAGATAAAAGAAAATATACGTATAAAATATTTTTTGATATTCCACTTGATGAGCTAAAAATATTTTTTTTATCCATGTCCGTATTATTTCTGTATTAATAATAATATTATTATCTTTTACCTATAGAGAGCCTAGCTCACGAGTAAAGTAAATTGAGAATACAAACTGAAATAATAAAGAAAACTGTGTCAACTCGCATTACTACAGTGAAATACAAGGAAAGGTATGTCGCCGGAGCTACAAAGCCCCGTTGCCAGGCAACCGAGCTGAAAACTCCATACAATAGTGACGAGTAACACAACTTTAGCTACAATCATGAGTGCATTTAAAATATTCGAACTATTGTTTCCTCCTTGAAAGTGTTTCACACCCTGCTTCTTTTGTTATTGGTAAGCTATACATTTATTTCATGAACATCCAAAACAACACATTAGTTTCAAGGAATGACTAATCATGTAGGTATGGACTGTACGTACAATACGTACATGCTTACTTACTAATATCACAATATCTGAGACATATTACACATAACGTTACTCTAACTAAACATTTAGTTTATAGTATACATATGAACTACCAGTTACCTATTTAGTCTATTCATCATTATTTATTTTGAGGTCGTGCCTTGTCTGTCCATGTATTTCAAAGTAGGTTGCAGATAATTTGTTTACGAGAATTGTATAAGATTTTTGCTCAAAATAAAAATAAATTAGGTATAATAGTTTACCTATTATCTTATTAGCGTCTCCTTCCTTATGTGTTTTTTTTTCTAAGCATTATCTTAGGACCTAGACGAATTACATGACTAGCTAAAAATATAAGCCAAAAGCAATTCAACTAAACTTGTACTTACCAAGCAGAAGTGGTGCCCTTATTTGAAATAAATTGTTAACTCGTAAATATAGTGAAAATTTCCATATTTCCAATGTTAGGCACTAGATAGCCCTTCAAATTATTTTATGAACTGCCGTTGAAACTATTATCGGTGATCCGTCTAGCTTTAAAACTTGCCTCCGCCAAAAGTGGCCCCTTTAGGCGGAGGTAAGTTTTAAAGCTAGACGGACTAATGTAAATACTTTTAACGGTGGTTCATTAAATAATTTAAAGGGCTATCTAGTGCCTAACATTGAGAAATATGGAAATTTTCACCACATTTACGAGTTAACAATTTATTTTAAATGAGGGCGCCACTTTAGGGTCATTTGCTTCTAACTTTACATAACTCTCTCTCTCTACATCAAAGAGAACTTTTAGCACTAGGTTGTGTTTTCAGCTCAGTATTATACTCGTACATACATATGTAGGTATATACAATTCACTGTCATAAATCAATCAATAAATTTGTTTGTGTATGTAATGGAAATAAAAACAAGAAATTATTTAAAAATATTTTCCAAAACAAGTTTTTATCTTAAGCAATAAATTAAAAAGTTTAAAGTGCTCCTCAAGAATCCGAATCAATTGAGCCGAAACTCGGTGAGGTTATGTTGTTTTATTACAGAGACGCCGTGGCCACCTTCCAACTTCATCTTGAGATCAGGTCATTGGTACCATAATATTGCATTGCCACCCAACATACATAAGTATGTGAAGTTTCAGCTCCATCGAATAATGGGAAGTGTGTCTAATTTAGATTGCAAGATTTGATTACGGCCACACAAAGACTTTCAGCCAAAATAATCCTTATTTATTATCACTTTAAAACCTGTGAGTATCTCCTGTCGGTTTAGACGAAAAGTTTTAGCTATCAGCTAAGTCTCTTAATTAGGCAATTAAATATTCTAAATTTCAAGCCAGTCAGGCGAAATTACCCATGCGTAAAACGTCAGAAAATGTAGATTTATAACAAATCGAGCTTATTTCCTCTTTAAAATCCAGGTCCATTCGTTGGCCACCAGGCTAGAGAGAACTTTGCTGCCTAATAAATTTATTACAAACGGTCTCGGAGAGATCAGGTCTCGTGAATATTAAAAGATCTAGCTAACGTGGACAGCCTTAAAAGGCTTTTTACTCGTACTATCTCTAGTGTGGAGCTCGTTCTTTTGTCTCGTTTTTACATTTCAGCTATTATTTTTCCGGAACTCGCGAGTAGATGAAATGTAATGTTGTTTTTTGAAGCTCTGACACCGGTCTCTTTTTACATTTGTTGTAGAAAAGATGCGTCGATTTTTTGTTTTTTTGAATAATATTTTTTTTTATAAGAGCGAGCGAAGTCAGCGTGGTCGAAGGTTCTACAATTACAGTAGATATCTTTGTTGTGTACTTACTTATTTCATGGTTGTTGTATGAAATAAACAAGCAAACAATTTATGATTTATTTTAATGATAAAATTATATTTTAAGGTGGAGGTATAGGCAAATGGCCTTGAAGTGGCGCCCTCATTTGAAATAAATTGTTAACTCGTAAATATGGAGATAATTTCCATATTACTCTTCGTCATGCACTAGATAGTCCTTTAAATTATTTTATGAACCACCGTTGAAAGTATTTACATTAGTCCGTCTAGCTTTAAAACTTGCCTCCGCCAAAAGTGACCACGGCAAGTTTTAAAGCTAGATGGGTCACCAATAATAGTTTCAACGGCAGTTCATAAAATAATTTAAAGGGTTATCTAGTGCATGACGAAGAGCAATATGGAAATTATCACCATATTTACGAGTTAACAATTTATTTCACACTTCAAGGCCATTTGCCTACATCTTCACCTTAATGAGAAAATTGATTAATAGGCTGATTGATAGCCTGACTAGAATGTTGAATTTACAAAATGTTGAATTCGCAAAATGTCGAATTCAGCATTTTGGATAGATTAGATGAGACCAATAGCTACAATTATTAAGGTCGGATATAAGAAAATAAGAAAATCGAGGTATAAAAAGATTGAGGTTTTTTTTTTTATTTTACCATATCCTAATGGGGAATATACGAGTATCAATGACTGGCTGGAAAAAACAGCGTATATGAAATAAGGAAATACATTGGCATTTACATTTATAGCCGAAGAGCCCGCGAGGAGCAGACCCCCGTTATTTTATAAAAGCTAGAAGTTTCTCTATTTATGGCCCAAATACACAAAAAATTGGACAACAATTAAAAATAAAAAACATTATTTGTTGTCATTATATCAGATAAGGGATTTAGATTCAAGAAACATATTTTACGTATAGGCAATTATTAAATAAATAATACATGTTTTTGCGAAATATTATATGGATTTTCGTACTTTCTGTATGCGCGTATTACCAGTGTCACCGACCAATAACCTCCGCCGTGACATAAATTAGCGATTATTGCGCAATTGTGGAAATTTTAACTTCAATATTGAATTTTTATTGATAATAAATTAGATAACCCAGAAAAACATATAGTTATTGTGCTTATTATGTACGAGTAATAAAGTAAAATTATGAAAAGAAATAAATTTAAACGTTTTTTTTAAATTTGTCAAATACCGTATATATTGGGGCCATATAAAGAGAAACTTTCAGCCTTTATAAAATAACGGAGGTCTGCACCTAGCGGGCGCTTGCTCTATTATATTCGTGGAAGACTACCTACCTAACTTGCGAACCTTGATTCAGGTCTCGATATGGCATGAAGGTTGTCGTGGAAACTACGTAGAGTCGATATTTATTGGTGTTCAATGATACGATGGCAGCTAAGCAAAATGTTTTACGGGACGCTTTTTTCATAATCGGTTTTACAAACTGGATCGCTGCGTTTGTTCCACAAGGAAAGTTTAGGTGGTCTGACTGAATGTAGATGGCCTCTTGATCTTGTTTATGATCCTGGCTTTGTATATCCCGTAGGGATGAAAACGTAATATATATGAATGAATGAATTAGATAGATTGGTTTCAGATATTGGGACCGTGTTGAAATAATTAACTGTTGAAATAAAATAAAATAAATTATTTATAAATTTCAACTACCAATCTAGAATTATATATTTTAATTTTATTGCGGTGTATTAAGTAAACTTATGTGATTTCATTTTTTTGAATAGGTATCTACTTATTTCATTTTCGTGGTTAAAAATACCACGTTTTTTACCGTATTGAAAAGTCAATTTCTTTACCGAATTATTGATTGTCGACCTCCATGGCATAATGGTTAAGGCCGTACGTCAAACGAGCCCACGATTGTTGTCAGCAAAGGGGCAATACCGGTGTGGGCGACTCAGGGGTGTCGAAAGGTGTGCTGCGCTTTCACCGAAGTTACTCGCGGCCCTTTAACACTTCCACCCCTGGAGCAACAGCTCTAACGACTCCACTCTGCACGTCCAATTAAGGCAATGCAGAGCTGAGAGTCCTGCAAGCCCTCTAGGGTTTCCACCCCGACTGTTGAAAACGCGTCGGGGACGAAGGCTCTGACTTACTCTCTGGAGCACTCGGGTCCGTGGTGTCGTTACTCACCAACAGCTCGCCACAAGCTGCCCTGCGTTGACTGACTGCACTGGGAATCCAGTGGGCGATGGGGTCGTCACGTCCCGACGCCATTTTATTATTATTATGAATAAGCTATGACTATGAAGTGGATTCTGTCAAATAAGGTCTATTTAAAAACAAACAATTTTTTTTTTAGACACAAAAATATTAATAGACAATTTGCTAAACTAACACTAGGCTGTGTGACAAAAACACTATTACCTCAGGTGTTCCATGCGCCATGTGTTGCTATGAGTCATCCTCTTTACTATGCGGCGAAAGTTTACCAACCTCCAACGATTTTTACGAAGGCTAGCGGTGTAGCATTGCATAATGGCATTTGATAATAAGAGCCATTGAATTTATAAAACAGTAGAAGGCAAAATGAGGTCTACAATTTAATACCACGTTAGAGCAATGGGTATCTAAGGATACCACAAAATGATCAAGTAAAGTGTCAGGAAATATTTGTAGGAACCATAAGCATTATGGAAATAAAAACTTTATGTCGGTGGCAATAAGTTTAATTTTAAATATTGTTTTTGAGATTTTTAAAAATAAAATTGGTATTACAAATGGTGGACTTATCCCAGAAGGGATTTCTTCCAGTCGACCAGTAGTTGTAGTAATTCTAGATTGAACCGGTAGATCTATTGGAAGTAAAATTCCCAGTTGTGCTACTGGTAGGACAAGCCCATAATTTCTTTGGTACTTAATTAAACTTGATCTTATTGTATTTCTGTGTGATTATCATTTTGGATGACAAGAATAAAACAAAATTTGCCTATTTCTATTTGAGTATACATATTTGATTGCATACAAAATTATTTCCTTTCAACATTATTGTGTATAGGTACGGTTGGTTCCAATATGTATTAATTATGACCTCCTTTTTCAACAAACATACTTGTTTGTATGTAAGCAGTTTAGGGTACAGACTCTACATAATACAGAAGAAACAGAATACGACATAGACGAATCAAACAATCATAGAGCGGATTAATTCGACTCAGTATTTGATTTGACCAAAAGTTCCAATTGACTGAATTAGTGATGTATGTATTTCATGCAATTTTTTTCAAATCGTCATTTTATTTCCAGATCAAAATGTCCCGACTTGTGCCCCTCGTCGCCGTGGCTGGCATTGCCTCGGCCCAAATCTCATTGGATGGCGTCAGGTGCGGACAGCTCAAGTGCCAATTCGACGAGTACTGTAACTCTGACACCAACAGGTGTGCGCCGTGCGATGTGGTGTGCAACAAGACGCATCACAACTACGATTCTGGACTCTGCGTAAAAGAGTGCCAAGGTAGGGAAACTTCTTTATATTATAATAAGATATAAAAATACTAGGTTAATGAGGTTCGTAGAGTCCCTCCTAACATAAATAGGTGTGCGCCATGCGATGTGGTGTGTAATAAGATGCATCATAAGATGCTGGAATATGCGTCAAAGAGTATTAAAAAGTATAATAAAAAAACCGTTTTTAATGATGTTTGTAGAGTCCCTCCTAACATAAATAGGTGTGCGCTGTGCAATTTTGGTGTGTAACAAGACGCATCACAACTACGTTTCTCTGGTCAAAGGTGCCAAGGTAAGATAAAAATTTCCTTTTTTCGACTGAAAATGTCTGTGCTCTCTAGATAGTCGCAAGAATTTCTCACTTACTCAAGACTTACATCAGACTGGCTCAAACCAAAGAGCAACGCGCGCGCGCCTCAAATTCTTTTGGAGGCGTAGGCGGCGGCTCAAACCTTCATTATTGCATAAATTTGTTTATTATTGTACCCTAAGCAAGCTTTATTAATTTTATTTGGTTTGATAAGTAGGTACTTTGCTCTTAGATGGGGTTTATTCAGAGTATGAAACCCTGAATAAACGCCATCTTAGTCCAAAGTTTTCACTTTATATCACAGTAAAAAAGATATCCATAAAAATCTTATTAAGTGATTTGTTATGATTACGAATACGATAACATGTTTCACGGACAATGTCATCCGCCCCACAAATCGCTTGGTTTCCGACATCTTGTTGAACAAATACCCTTTCTTCGCGGCGCCCAAACAACCGGTGTTGATGGATTCATTATCTTTTGATGCATAGCTTTGTCCACAAACTATTTATGAAGAAAAAAATATCCTTGTCTCTGTCCACCTCCACATGCCATCCCGTCTAAGTAGTAGTCATTCTTAGTGCTTAGATCTTCGGGGTATTCAAATAGGGAGTCCAAATTGTATGCACGCTTTTTTGTTACTTAAGGGAACCACCACCAAAAGGCCACGGTTAGAAGAAAAGATGACATATAGGCAAAGTTATAAAAAAAAGTTTTTTTTTTGCTTATATAACACAGGTAGCAGGGACTCTACAATTAAGTTTCTAAGTTTTTAAAAAGTAAATTAATCAGCGACGCCCTTAAGTATTAGGAAGTTACTCAATCTTTTTGGTAAGCATCTAATTAACACTCAGGTTGATATTATGCATGTGTATAAGTTGCCATTTATGTTTAGCGTTTTATCGTAAATGAGTACCTAAATAACAAATACCTAATAAATTATTTGCCAGTGGTATCCTATTTTTTATATTTCGATAAATTTTTATTACCTTTTTATTCATATAATTAAAACTAAATTCAACAACAATACATTTTTATTAATGTAAATTATTAATTTTAATTTTTTTAAATTAATTTTTGTTATCCAATATAATATATAAAAAAATTCCTAGAAAACAATGAATTTCCATCGCGAAATGGCAATCCCTGACTCCGAGTGATGAGTCATATTATGATAGATGTGCTTGACTCAATCAAGCGAATGTTGATTTAATTGCATAAGCAGTAAAGTTGCTTGTCCCGTGTCTGATAACCTGTACGACCAGTTTCATGACCGCAAGCCTACAAAACAAACACATTGGTATTCTTGAGGTATGGCTGTCTTGCTCCCTCTTATGCAAAGAACGTGTAGGCTTCAGGTCAAAAATCTCTGGTAAGGTAAGATACGTCGTATGTTGGACCTTCCGTTTGTTAGCAAAATGTACTAAGTAGGTTCTTACTAAAACAATTGTAATGGCGAACTGCTAGATATGCTAAAGTAATTATTCTACTTTTTCACGAACAGAGTATCTAATAAAATATCATTTGACTATGTTTTCAAGAACAATGGAAGCATTATTAATTGTCTGAAGGAAAATTGTAGACACGAAGTACGCAATAGTCCACATCAAAATCCAAGTCTGTTAAAAATAAAATTACTAGGCAATGCCACACTCCGGGGTCAAGAATAAATTATTTTGTAATGATAAATGAATGAATAAAACATCACAAAATAATGTCACTTGTCAATCGTCATACCCACGCGCTATTTGACTCCAAGAAACTATGACTATGAGAATATTAAGTAAACATTCCTCTCAATTACTGGCCGGTTGACTGGAAGAGATCCCTATACGGCATAAGTCTGCCGTTGTATGTTTACTTTACTATTATTGTATCTGATTCTTTTTTTGTAAAATAAAACTTTATAAACAAATAAACAAACAAAATAACAAACAATTATTTGTTTTGCCGTTTAGAAAAAAAGTATCTGTTTTGACGTGTTGGCAACTAGCGGATTAAAGATCACAACAGACGTCAAAAAGCGGCTTTATGGCATCTGTGTTCTCATGGTCAACTAGGCAACAAAGTACACCTAAGATACTGTAATGGGAGTGAAAAGGAATTTTTCAAAATATTTAAAGCTGATTTTCCTCTTGCTCGGATCGTAAACGTCGACCAATACTTAGGACTTCTGAAGAGCTACATCTAGATCCAACAACCGGTCACTATTGCTGAATCCGGTTCCCATTGGAGCCATTCTAAAATAGACCTTATGGCCCTTCAACTCTGGACTCTCTACATACCTCGTAAAGGCTTATATACAAGCTGTACTGTACAAGGCAAAAATAAATAGTAAAATATGCCGGCCGGACTATCCTTAAAAAGAGTCAGGTTGACCCTTGTGTTTAGCCTTCATCAGTTTTGTTACAGAATAACCAACTGAATTGCATTGGGTTTGGGGTGATAACGGACTGGAATGCTGGGCATTGGTATAAGGTGTAACAATACCCTTGGATGATATGGTCTGTTGACTCTGCTCTGACAGGTACAAACGCACACACGGGTATGCGCATGTAGATAGGTAGCTGTTATATGACGGGTCACTCACACTAAGATGATTTTCGTGTTGTGCATTTTCTATGTGTGCTTACCTCATGACAGTGATAGACTGGGTAAAAAAAAATCTAGGGGAATCCAGTATACCGATGTATCAGCTGCAATTTTTCATAGATATTGGGTATGTTGACAAAGTGGGAAAATAAAATGTTGAAAAAAATTTTTTAGGCTTGGTGCTAGAGCACCAAGGTATGTAAAGCGGGGATGATATTTTTTTGCGTGTACCCCATAGGGGTATCGTTACATATACAGGGTCTAACAAAATATACTGAAACTATTTTAAGGGTACATTCAGTCCATGATACTGAACAACTTTACCCAAGAACCATATATCGAAATATGAAAAATAATTTTTGTCTTCGCATAGAAGTTGACAGATCAGCTGATCCGAGTTTGTATGAAAAGCCAAAAATTATTTTTCATATTTCTATAAATTAGTTTCAGTATATTTTGTTAGACGTTATATGTATATGTAGGCCTTGACCACTGGACCACGAAGGCAGTCATACTATTCGTTAGTAATTATACTATCTTTGCCTATACTATCATTTCAATTAATCATAATAAATGATGTTAGTATACCTTCTCAATTGAAAAACTGCCTGAAAAGGCTTCCTGAATAAATGCTGACGCTTTGATATTCTACGCTAATTAGTCAGATATCTGTTCCGACGATGCTCCATACATTCGAACCAATTCAAACATCTCACCGTGTATGCAGTGGAAGTTAAACATAGCAGGTAATTAGTACTTGCATGTATGTTTTGCTTTAGTGATCAGGGATAGAAATAGATAACACCTCGTTCTTGTGAGATTTTTTTGTTTATTTAGTTCTAGAAATAAGTATAGCTTCATATAGGAACTTCTTTCTTCCTTATCAAGTGTGATGATATCTAACACTGCTGTCCCTCGATCATATGATCGAAGCTGCTGTCAGATTTTTTGAGCTGCTTCTTTAGTCACCTCGATAAATCTTTCAGTTATAATTATAAAACAGTTATTGAGCTACAACAGTCTTAACTAGTGATGTGCCGTTCCCGTTCCCCAGATTTCCGGGAACGTTCCCGAAATGTCAGGAAAAGTTGTAATTTTATTTACCAGACATATTTTTTATTACTATAAATATATTTTACCTACGTAAATGCACACTTGAATAGGTTATAATACAAATACATATATCCAATATTCCGCAACATTCCCTAGAATACGGGAACGTTCCCAAATTCTCCGGGAACCTATCCAAATTCACGGGAATTTGGGAACGTTCCCGTATTCTAGGGAATATGGATAGGTTCCCAAATTCCCCGGGAACCTATCCAAATTCCCGGGAATTTGGGAACGTTCCCGGGAACGGCACATCATTAGTCTTAACCGTGTTTTTACAACAACAGTCGTTTTTACACCCCATGGGACTAGTGTGCAAATTCCTTACGATGTTTTCATTCACCGGAAGCAAGTCGAAGAAAAATTACCGGTCATAAATCGGATTTTACTAGAATAGATATAAAGTAGCCGGGAGGGATTCGACTAACACTTCAGATCCTCAGTATTACCCTTTGTGTAAATTGTTGTTAAGAAATCAGCTTGCAATTTTATTGCAGTCAACTATAATCTTGGCCATTAATAATGGTAATTGCGTATTAAGAAAAAGAAATAGGTCTGCCACAAAGAGCAATAATGTACCTTATGTACCTTCCGGGTTTTTGGCGGGAAGTCAAGGGGTTCGGTTAGGGTTTTCTTTAAATTATTTTGCAAATTGATTTTAGTAGACTTTATAATATGAAATTGGTGTTATAAATGCTCATGCTCATGAACAATATGTGACATAGTTAAAGTGGACAGTCATAGTACGGCTGTAGTGATATCTGTTTCGCGGACTGTGTGGGCGTCTTCGGGCGTCGTCCGCCACTCAGTGGGCTATGAAAACCAGTGGACTCGTATAGATTTGTCACCAGAAGCTCCCTGAAAGCAATCAAAGGCCTACACCAACCTTTGATTGTAACTTGTTAGAAAAAAAGAATTTCCTTCGTTTTATTAACTTGTTCCTGGCTAAATACGCAGTAGCGTCAAGTCAGTAAAAAAAAAAAAAAATGTACTTTCCGGTCTGCCACAAGGTGGAACAAAAATATTGTCTTTTGTTACAATGTTTACGACTCCTTTGCGTTTTATGTTACGTAACCTATATGAATTATCCACACAACGGTTATTTTTACAAGCTTTTATCATAGATCAAATATTACTTTACTTAGTAATATTTGATCAATGCTTTTATTCAACTTATAAGGTTTGTTTATTTAGCTAAAATATTGCATACTTAAGTAAATAGGACTTATTTTAGACACCATCACTGTTATTACCCAATCCTCGGCTCATAAACTGCGTATACCACCCAGAAGGGAGTATCAAGTTTTGAGAACTTACTATTAAAACCAATGGAGCTGTGAGAATAAAGTGAGATAATGCTTCTTTGTGTTTAAGAATGCCATCATTATACCTGATCTACACAGATGCACCTGTGGTACTGCACTTGCCAAGCGTTCACCCATCGTTTACCTGCCTTATCTTTGTTAGCTTAGTCTAAGACAATTTGGTATGAGATACCGTTCATGTTAGTCAATCTCTTTTTTGTACATACAATATACCTGAGCGTCAAAAAAATATAGGAAACATGGGTTCTTGTAAGTAAATCTTTCATTAAAGTTTGATTTTTCTTTGTTTAAGGTCGTACCTAAATTTTCCGGAGTCCAATGCTGCCCCCATTTAAATTATTTCATTTCAAAGAAAACGGAGATATTATTTAAAATTTTGCTACTACCAAGTCCTAGATAACCCTTCAAACTAATTTGTGAACTACTGTTTACAGTTTATAATGAGACCGTTAAGCTTTACTACGCAAACTGTAAACAGTAGTTCACAAAATAGTTTGAAGGGTTATCTAGGACTTGGTAGTAGCAAAATTTTAAATAATGTCTCCGTTTTCTTTAAATGATTCATTTTAAATGGGGGAACTGGACCCCGACAAATTCAGGTACGACCTTAAATAACATATACACTACACTAGAGGGAAAAGACGTTACTTTTTCCCATGGCTTTTTCCCTTATTGGGCAGACAGAACCCTATTAGTCTTGCGGATCTGGGCTCTGTCTGCAAAGGCCATTTTTAGCGTGATGATGGGCGAGAAGGTGGAAAAAAGAAATCAAAGTAGTGACGGCTTGCTAGCCGCATTGGTCTTTTTTATGTTATAGGGCGGCAAACGAACAAGCGGGTCACCTGATGGTAAGTGATCACCACTGCCCATGGACAACTGCAACACCAGGGGTGTAACAAGAGCGTTACCGGCCTTTCAGGAAGTCTGGTCTAATAACATGATTCGCATTTTTGCTCATTTCCGTGATCAGTTTTACTATCTGCGCGAGAAGGGAAGCAGCCGGTATATTCTAAGTTTTTTCAGTCAGCTCGGAAGAGATATCTTCTATATACAAATTGAAAGGTAAGTGGGTCATATTGGAACCAAATAAAACGTAATTTTTCCCTGCAAAGGTTGCCACTTTCACAACGTTGTCTGAGGCTTTACATATCACGCTTAGTGCTGCTGATGGGGCACGATTAGGGTTGCCACCAGTACTTCACAATAAAGTATTGTACGTTATTTCGGGTAATTGTACTCTATACTTTACGAGAACAATAAAGTACTTACGCAAATATACTTTATTTCGCATGATTTAATTTTTCTGGGACAAGCAAAAAAATTTAACTGTTGTCTTCACAGAGAGTTTTTTTTGTGACGAATAGCAAATGGCAAGACAAAAGAAACAAAGCGTTTCTGAACCTTATAAATAGTTAATTAATTAAGATAGACTGTAAATTAAAGATGATGAGCAACTGTTTAGCAATGATATTATAAGATAAAACTTGCGAAAAGCAATAAAAATATTGTTTTTTTAATATATTGCTAAAAAAAATTTTTATTAATTATAGCAAACAGAAAATAAAATGCAAAAGGTATGCAGCCGAGACCGCGTTAGCTCGCAGAGTGTAAGTTTCACAAAGAGTCCGGGAAACCATCTCCCTGCAAAGTTGGCCTATTGAGTTGTGGTACAATAAGAATCTCTACAAACATTGGTGCACCAAGGAACTATTTTCACAGGATTCCTTGAGTTAAATAAGTTCTGTCGAGAAAGTGTCGCAGAGTGTACGTAAAGATTGATAGTATTCACGATTTTTATGTACGCTCTGCGACTGTACATAAAAATCGTGTACACACTTTATTCACATTTCAGAAAGTATGCAAAATTTTATGATTACTACGTTAGTAATATTTGATCGATGCTCAAACTCGACTAAAATTAAAGTAACATGTTTTTGATACTTTTAATCATAAACGTGGTATTATTTGAATTCATTTTGATCATGCGTTGTTTCAGGCTATCTCTTGGACTTGAGGTATCTTCACAGCGGAGGAGATAGCGCACCACCCGCCGATTATGTCAGTAAGTATTCACTCAATATTTGTTGTTTTAACCGCCTTAAAAAAGAGGAGTTTATCAATTCACCCCGTATGTTTTTCTTGTACTTATGTACGCTACGCAATGTCTTCGTCAATCGTAAACCGATTTGCTTGTTCTTCTTTTAATTGAAAGCCTTCACTACCTAGTTCGTGTACCATATTAATTTGGTGTACCATATAAAGAAGAACTTTGGAGATGAGTAAAAAGGTTTTTTGTTAAAAAAAATTATAATGTCGTATAAATTTGTTTTACAACAAAATCTCTTGCCCTCACATTTATAAAGAAATATAGTGAGTATGCTATTAATTAAAGAAATGCAGACTTTTTAAAGCAATAGCAAAAGCTGAAAAAAACTATGCTTCTTAAGCCGGATCCAGACGGGTGTAACGTGTAATGTAATCTAACGAGTATTGTGTGGACGGCACTATGAGCATTACATGTAACGCTCGTAGTGCCGTCCACACACAGAATTCGCGTTACATTACTCGTAAAATTACATTACATTTAGGTATAATATATAACTGTTTTGGTGCAAGTTTTTTTATGGATAAAATCTTTCTTTGTTTTGAATAGATATCTTTAAGTGGCGCTTGGGTATGTGCGTTTTGAGTCCCTTTGGGTTCCTCAAGGATTATTTCGCCATTCTGAGGAATCCACTATAATCTGGCAGAATTGTATATCTGAAAAGATGGAAACCTACTAGCGACGCGTCCTTGTTGTTGCATCAATTTAATGTACGTAACCCATTTGTTAAAAGTATGTTTTTTTTTTCTTTGGAACAATAAAGTATGGAACAATAAATAAATAAACGTTGTTGTTATGACTTTTGACACGATAATCACAATTCATTTTTACCAAGACAATAAGCTTGACTGCGGAGTGCCCAAGTAAGCTAAAAGAATCGTAATTTACAATAGTCAATACAATAACAGATCCTATAGTACTATATTATAAGTACCTATATTTTTTGTGCTTTGTAATTAGTTGTTTTTTTGTGTGCTATGCGATTTTTATTAACTGTTTAAATGCTAAGGCGATTTCTTGATTAGGTTTTCTAAAGGGTAAACCTGTGTATGTACCTGTTTTTTTTTGCTTATGTGACTTTTACTTTGAACTAATAAAACTTTAGTGATTCCCATTGAAATACGAGTAAGAACACAGCAGAACATGTAAAACAATCACAATAAATTAATTTAAAAAGATTATTTCAATGGGGATTTCGCATTAATTTCGTAGCTTTAGCGAAAGTAACAATACATATTATACCTTATGCCTCAAAAAAGAGAAAAACAAGCCTCTTTCCTAGAAACAAATACAGGGAAAATTCCCAGTAGAGACGAAATATTCGTGTTCTGCTCACTTTCATTGGAAGTGCCTAAATATTAAATGAATTGGTATTATTGTTTGCTTGAAGTGTACATTCCGTACGTTCCACAGAATTACACATACTGGAGTAATGGAGGCCAATTTATTGGTTCACATTTTTATATAGTATAAATAAAAAAATATGCCTCAAAAGTAAGTTTAAACTTGAGTTATGGGTTAAAGGTATATAAATACATATATAGATAAACACCCAGGACAATTTGAAAAAGGCCATTTTTAACTTGACCTGGCGTAACCCAGAACCTATGAGAGGAAAAAAAAATTACAATGCACGTGCTGCTGTTTCTCTTCCCGCGCATATCAAATAAACCGATCGAGATCCGGCTAACAACCATTTTGATCCCTTGCCCTGGCTCTGTCTATGCGGTAAGAGATAAAGACGTAATTAATATGTATATGTCGCAGTTTGGATAGTATAATCCGCTAATTGATAAAACCTGTACCTGTTCGGCATTACAGCTCGGTTTTGTTAAACAACTGAAAATCGTACAGCTGGATTGTCTAAGATTGCGCAACGTGTTACGTTCATCTAAACCGCTAACCACTATTTTTTGAATTTCATTTCTCAGAAAACTATTTCACGATTTTTATTGCTATAGGTTTGCCCTAACCTAGTAAAATGGATAGAACTGACCTAGCATTAGTTGGCCGCAGTTCTAACTTAACCTAATCTTTAAGTTTGCCCTAACCTAGTAAAATGGATGGAACTTTCCTAACACTCGACGGCCGTTGCTGCGGCACGCTCGCTTCGCTTGCTCGCCACTATGCTACTTCGTAGGCATTCTAAATTGTATATAATTTCTTTAGACAGAAGAAAAAGACAACTTATCTAGCCGCATGCATGAATACAAATCGTTCATTCTATTCAGCGTATTAGGGCAAAACCGAGCTGTAATGCCAAATAACTACAGGTTTTAGCAATTAGCGGATTATACTACCCAACTGCGACACATATATGTTAACCGTTAGACATCAACGATCTGTAGTCAGGTAGTCATATTAATCCAACTTTTTTAAAACAAACGTCTTAGGAAAATAAACTGGTCAAATGCGACTTAAAACTCGCGTAAAGAGGGTGCCGTATTTCTTATAGATTTTCCTGAATCTAGAGGTAAAGAACTATTTTCTATATTTAAAAAAAATAGGTTCAGTACTTTTGGAGATAAAAGGAGGTGGTAAAATTTCGTCTATCTTCTTGAATAACTTCAATAATATTTATTTTTAATTTTTATAAAGATACAGGGTGACTTTTTAAACACCGGCCAAATTTTTGGAGCAAGTTTAGTCAATAATTAAATACTGAACTACTTTCAATAAAAAAAGTTATATAACGACATTCAAGAAACGAGTAAAAGATTAATCTGTATTTATCATCCTAATATATTTAGAAATATTAATATATATATGCTTTTTGAATATATATTTATTAATGTATTTATGTAAGTATATTTATGTATGTTTATGTAGGTATGTATCTTGTCTATTTATTTATTTAGTTTTGTATTGTAGGTACACGCCAATTACCTCTTTTTTCCCATTTCCTCTCGCGGGTCTACTGGAAGAAATTTCTTTAGAAATAAGTAGCACCTAAGTACTATGTTTTCCTTATTTTTTTATGTGTATGTTTGTTAATTTTCCAAGTGTACTTGAATAAATAAAATAAATAAATAAAAATCAAACATACAAAATCCGTTTGGCTGAGCGCTGATTTGTATGGGAAGGCAAATGTTTTTTATTCGTTAATTGTTTTTATGGAAAGTAGTTCAGTATCATGGACTAAACTTGCTCCATAAATTTGGCTGGTGTTTAAAAAGTCACCCTGTATCTTTATAAAAATTAAAAATAAATATTATTGAAGTTATTTAAGAAGATAGACGAAATTTTACCACCTCCTTTTATCTCCAAAAGTACTGAACCTATTTTTTTTAAATATAGAAAATAGTTCTTTACCTCTAGATTCAGGAAAATCTATAAGAAATACGGCACCCTCTTTACGCGAGTTTTAAGTCGCATTTGACCAGTTTATTTTCCTAAAACGTTTGTTTTAAAAAAGTTGGATTAATATGACTACCTGACTACAGCTCGTTGATGTCTAACGGTTAACATATATGTGTCGCAGTTGGGTAGTATAATCCGCTTATTGCTAAAACCTGTAGTTGTTTGGCATTACAGCTCGGTTTTGCCCTAATACGCTGAATAGAATGAACGATTTGTATTCATGCATGCGGCTAGATAAGTTGTCTTTTTCTTCTGTCTAAAGAAAAGTCACCCTGTATTTCAGTAGTGATATGAGTAGTGATATGTAAAGTAGAATCCTATAAGTCATTGAATTATATACAGAAGGTAGCATATAATTATATAACCTTTTTGTATAAAAAACTTGTCCGTCCACAATTCATTGGCCACCGCTGTACTTTTTATTTCTGCAAAACGCTGGTAAAATGCCTTGTTATATACACCTTAGTTCCTAACAAAAAGGTAGGCTCACATATCTTTTGACTACTTAATTAAATTCAAATTGTTACGGCTTCGCGAATACATAAATATTTTTGAGCTGCGTTTGTATTTGATGTTCAGAATGGCTGCTCGGTCCGTAATATTACGCTTCTTATCCACCCATGGGAATAATAGCAATGAACAGAACTCTTGAACAGAAATGAACAGAGTTCATGCTAGGCCTTGATGAAATTAAAAACAGCTAAGTAATTATTTCATAAATATAACTTCTTATTATAAAGTCCACTAAAATCAATTTGTAAAATAATTTAAAGCAAACCCCAACCCCTTTGATTTCCCGCCAAAAACCCTGATTTGATTTGACTTGTTGTCATCTAGTGGATTCCTTTCAGGCACGAATTAATGAATGTATAACTCTACTGGGATGGATTCATTCCTGTAGTTTAAACAATTCCTGAAATAACAAACTGCAGCAGGATCATAATCCAGAAATGTGACAGTACTGGCATTGCTCATGTACTTATTAAAGTTCACTACTAAATAACAGGAATTGTTTACCTGGGAATAAGCCAGTTTATTATTGTCATAGCTGTGTTTAAATTGTTAAAAAATATTCAATGTTTCTGCGTACGCGGGCCGTTCTGAAAAGCAAGAGCTTATTACTGCTTATTTTTCTCTTTGGTGACTTGTTTGTTGATAGCGTTTTAATTAAGTTTTCCTTAAATAATTCTTTGTTACGTAGATGTTATGGCTGGTTGTTAACACATTGCTGGACACTCAGCCAGACACAATACAAAGAACAATAATTGGTTTACGTCTATAGGCGTAGTGTGTCTAGCAATGTGTTAAATAAAGAAATTGATTTACTTTTTTAAGTTTCTAAGTTTGCGTGGCCAAATAGTGTGGATTGGTTCTATGGTTCTTCCTATCCTTTCATATTTATTTGTTATGTGGTTAAAGATTTTTCAAGTTCATTACCTAGCCTTGCCTATGCTAATTGTACACGAAGCATTTTACACATTGACAGAATATATAGACTAGCTCTCTCTAACATTGGACCCTGTTCCGTTTTTGAATATATGGCGGCATAAATTGTACCGATGGAAAGTTATCTTCACTTTGCCGTGTACCTTGAATTATTCGTACACTACACTGTTAAAAATTATGTAATTTTACATGCAAAAAATTACATAAACCTGTAAAATTCCCGAAAAATCTGGGAAATTTACGGAAAAATATGTAAAAATGAAAAAAATTATGTAAAATTTCATATTTTTCCGTACATTTCCCAGATGTTTCGGGAATTTTACAGGTTTATGTAATTTATTTGCATGTAAAATTATATAATTTTTAACAGTGTATTTTATCACACTCCATTTCTTATTATATATCCATATTTTTGTATGGTTTTCGCCTATAAACCGTCGCTATTAAGGTGTATATATGTATAAGCAAATGGCCTTGAAGTGTGAAATAAATTGTTAACTCGTAAATATGGTGATAATTTCCATATTGATCTTCGTCATGCACTAGATATCCTTTTAAATTATTTTATGAACTGCCGTTGAAACTATTATTGGTGATCCGTCTAGCTTTAAAACTTGCCGTGGCCACTTTTGGCGGAGGCAAGTTTTAAAGCTAGACGGACTAATGTACTTTCAGCGGTGGTTCATAAAATAATTTAAAGGGAGATAGCCCTAGTGCATGACGAAGAGCAATATGGAAATATATATATATATATATATATATATATATATATATATATATATATATATATATCACCATATTTAACAATTTATTTCACACTTCAAGGCCATTTTCATATTCACCTTAAGAGCTAGCAAGCGAATAAGTGAAGTTTATGGAGATAGCTATAACGGAACGGGACAAAACAGTGATACTCGTACTGTTTATTCTAGTTAACATAATTGTTCTTTGATTTTACATGGATTTTGCATACACTAGGTCGCAAATATCATTTTGTTAAGAATGCTAATTTCTAGCTAAGCTTATATAATATTAAAAAAAATATATATATCTGTATCTACAGATCTGTGTCTACTTAGCCATTTTTTCCCGCGGTTCCATTTGATTTTCAAACGTGGTTTTGCTAAGCTTTCTGTTGACACAGGCCAGTGAGTGCGTCTTTGTTGACCGCATAAATGAGGGTTAGATATGTCTGGTCACGTGATTTCTACCTATAAGCATGTTTTCCATTGAGAGACTTCTTTACGGGTTTCCACGACCCATCCTCGTCCCAAACCCCTTGGGTAGATGACTTAGTCAAAAATAAACTATTTGGTACTTACAGTGTCGGATTTAGCAAGCGCGGGGCCCCTGATCTGCTATGGGGAGCTCGGTGGCATAACCAAAGCAATAAGATGGCAGTCAACAAGCAGGTTCAAGTTGACAACATTGTTGGCCATTTACGATAAAACAAAAACGGTCTCTAGGTGAGCGGCACCTTTTAGCGCGGGGCCCATAGCATTCGCTACTTTTGCTACGAGTATATGGTTAATCCGGCTCTGGGTCAAAATAGTATCATTTGTCTTTGATCATATCCATTTTCAACATGATTTAACATTAAATAATGCAGAAAAACTAATATTAAGGGAAAACATTAAGTCCAGTGCTGCCCCCATTTTAAATAAATAATTTCAATCGAAACGGAGATATCATTTAAAATGTTTCTTTATTTAACACATTGCTTACAGTTTAAAGTGAGATCGTTAAGATTTTCTTGGCATTTTTGCCAAAAGTGGCCGTTTTCCGCATCACCGGTATTTCAGTTTCCTTCGAAATAATTTATTTCAAACAGGGACAGCACTGGACTTCATATATCACTTTTAAGAGCATTATTTGACTCGAAAAAGATATGATGTCACGATTTTGGATTTTTACAAATCCTATAGAAAATTTTTATTTTGACGTTTAGAAAAAAGTGTCTGATTTGATTTGTTGTCATCTAGCGGGTGTGTACTGTCCTTTCGTTACCTAAACTATGTTGTATTTATGCTTATGTGATGTGTTTTCCACGAAGGTCTGCAGCGGCAGGCGCAGACAGCGCTCATCATCAGCGTGGTATCGCTGGCCCTGCTGGTGCTCATCCTCATCATTACCTGCCGCGGACGCTTCTCCTGGGCCTACTTCAAGAAGAAGTTTCAGCACTCTAAGGTGAATTTCTTTGATTTCCAAGCTTCTTCTTGGTTCTATATTAGCTGTCTGGCATTGCCTTATACATATATTTTGCTGTCAGGTAACGCCTATGACTGCCGAACTCAATGTCGCCGCTCCACGCATCTATCAGAGTACATTGAAAATGAAATAAACAATTAACACAATTCTAGTGGCTATATAAAATTTATTTTGACCGAAAAGTAATTGTCATTCATTTTAGATTTTTTCAAAATTTCTCAGAAGTTTCAGACCAATTTTTATAGAGGTAGATCTTCGCGCCTTGCAAATTTTGACACCTCTACCCATTGAGTTATTATATACCTCTACCATAGAGATATCTACAATTTTGACCGATCTACGGCGATGTCGCACTTTTGGCTGAACACCGGGCACATACAGTGGTGATCACATAAATATTTTTAATGTTAAAAAAGGTGGAAAATAAAGTGGCAGTGGCATTAACATATGTTGACTGTACATTAACATTTACACGACTACACCCGTGTGTATCCAGTAAACACCATTATTTATTTATTTTTGATACATCCCCGTAAGATCGCGATGCTGTAGACGCTGTGATAATGAAGTAGAGTCGATATCGCGAACAATTGACGAGACATTCTGTAACGAGGAGCCCGAGGCGGCACGGCGACGGCCATCCCATCAATGCAAAGAAAAAGTTTGTATAATATTTAGTCTACTCGTAACATCCCATCAGAAAAAATATGAAAGGTTGTTTTTACAACAGACAAAAGTTACAGTTATTATGTAAAATTAAGCTGAGGTTTTTTTAAAGATATTACATATGTATTTACGAAGATTTCTTTCTTTTGAATGTGGGCATAACATAGAGGGGACATAGCGCTTGATGATAATATTCGAACTACGCGTGAAAGAACTGAACATCTCGTAACGTGTTGTGAAGAAGAAGCGCCAGGAATGAAGAAAGATGTGAATCCTTTAGAAATTTTTATTTTATTTCACCTGTCCCGTTGTCTGTGATTTAATCTTATTCAAATTAGACCCATTTCCCATTATTCAATTGGTGGCCGTAAGGTGGCAATGGCTTCTCTGTGATAAAACAACATAACACCGAGTTCGAGGCTCAATTGATTCGTCTTGAGAAGCACTTTAAACTTTTTAACTCATTGCTTTATATAAACATAACAGTTACTTGTTATTGGTTTAGAAGCACGTAAAATATTTTAAATTATTGTAAATTCTAAATTTATTCGTAAAATATTGTAAATTCAAATTCTTAACTTTTTGTTTGACGTAAGTACCTAGTAATTCCAATATATTCATAATATGTTTCTTATATTTACAGAACCGAGTGAACAACCACCCAGCTGGCCTCACACATCACAACCCCCACGCCGAATTGGCCAGACCGAAACCCGAACTGAAACTCGAAATCCGAAACCCTGATCGCCCCCAACCACTGAACGTCAGGGACCTCGATACCAGGACATCACATGCAGAAAGGAGTCAGGGTGCAACGACCCCGAAGACAGTCAGCACTGCATTGAGTAACAGGCATCCAGCAGAAGACACTACCCTGGACTTTTCGTACGATAATCGAGCGTTGAATGTGACGCCTCCCGAACAACTTCCAGCTTCACAGAGATTTTGAGGCAGGGCTGTTAAGTTTTCTAGTGAAACTATTCATATTTAAATGTGATGTTGATCAGTTTAAGTCTTAAGCTGGACTAAAACTGATTGCAATTTGGACTCTGATATCATGCATACGAGTACATCAACTTAATTAAGTTTATAACGTTACTACGATGAACCAGAATTTCTTCGAATATCGTTATCTAAAATTTATCATTTTAAAATATAATTAAAATGAAATCAGACACGAAATGTCAGTTACTGTGAGTCGAGCCCAGGTCGAGCCTTATGCTTATTTTCAAGTCAAAATAGTTACTAGTACTGAAGGATGGACACAAACTGTGACACAGATTGAAAAAATGTTCTAGCCCATAGTACTGTCGATATGATAAAACCACAGACAGAATATTAGCTAATTTCATTCGCTGTGATCCTATTGATGGGACAAACCAAAAATATTTCACGATCGGATCGTGGGCAAACAAAGTTGGACCAGTATTTGACCATGTTAATTGTTTAACAAAATTGTTAGTTACTTCTAAATCAAATTAAAAAAATATTTAAATTTATCCCTTATTGAATAGACACAGTAATTTCTAGTATCAATGGTGAGGAATTTTTAAGATTTGCACACACGTAGTGTTTATATGTTTAGCAAGATAAAGTTGTTTGATAAAATGTTTTATACTTAGTTATTGTGTCTTTTGATATTTTGAACTGTTTACAATAAATTGTTTGTTCAACAATATATACAAAGATAAAACTTTGATAATATGTATATATTTGTGTGTCATGTGTATATAAGGTATAAGGATATTAAACATTGACTGCCAAAACCACACCATCCATCAGATGAAAGTTCGCCATGTATACACATGTTAATAATGTTGGAGACGGGCCGATGACTTTAGGACTTGTCACAAAGAAGACGTCTTTAATACAAATCTATTTTGTATTATAGCCGTCACATATTAAATTGTGTACTACATTTTTTTTTAATATTAAATTAAATCTATTTTGAATTATAGACGTCACATATTAAATTGTATACTAGATTTTTTTTAATATGTTGCGGTATCAACAGTTCTTGGTAAATTTTCGGCGATGTTAATTCAGCTCTGACCCGTCGATTTTTCAGCAGTGTACAAACGTACCGTTTCTGTATTTTTGCAATGATTACCCGTTTCAAAAGTAGTGATATTGTACGAACGAATGTACATAAATATACACAGTTTAGTATTATAGTGTGCGTTTCTGACACAATGACATTGGCAAGAGCTTGGCTCTTAAATGTAGACAGACAGACAGTATTATAGTTAATCGTAACTTCTTTTTTTCAACTTCAATTTTGTCTCATTGTTGGGTAAATTTCTTTCCCATCTTCTTCCACTTGTCTCTTTTCCGTGTAAGTCTCGAATATTGATAAATATATAAGTAGGTAGGTAGGCCTTTCCAAGAGCAGCTTCGTAGAATGTTAGATTAAAGCCCCGTATCCACTAGGCAACATTTGGCGCGCGATAAGTGATGCTCAACATGTTCAGAAACGTAGCACAACAGCGTGCGCCGATGCCGGCTGGCGCGCAACATGACGCGAGGTTTGTTGTGTGTTTTCGTGCAACATGCTTTTATTTACAAAATTCATGTACACAACATACAAACCAAGGAACAAACAAAGTAAGGGTCAGTTCCCACCGAGAAGCGACGCGACGCGACGTAGCGCGCACTTTGGAAGAAATATAGAACTTGTTTACTAGGCAAAAATATACTGATTTAAGCGACAGCCCGCTTTGCCGCGCTGCGTAGCGATGCATAGCGAGGCGCAGCGGGCTCTCACTCTTTTTGTCTAGTAAAAAGTGCGCGCTATGCCGCGTCGCGTCGCGTCTCGGTGTAAACTGACCCTAAGAAAATAGAGTACACAGGTACTGCTTATTTCATAAGAAATCTCTTCCAGCAGACCCAGCTGCTTTTATTTAGTTTGCTAGTTGGGCATCAAATGTGGTCGAGTAAGGACGTGATGGGCAGCAAAGCCCCTAATGTGGTGTAACGAACGAGTGCTCAAATTACTTAATTCTACATTTCTAACCCTCCAACGCGGTTTTTATCTTTAAGATGCATTTTTCAATAAAATTATCACCACCGCCACTGAAATCAATACTAACTAGTATTTAACCTCTGGCGACATGTTATCGACAACTAATTTTAAAAAATAATGCGCTAACTTTCGAATGTTGAAACATCTTAGCTTCCCATCAGGCTAGATAGAGGTCAAACGCACTCAAATCTCTAATAAAAAAATAAAAAAATATGTTGTTTAACACGTCGCGCGCCTAATGTTGCCTAGTGGATACGAGGCTTTAAGAGGTAGGTGCCTAGGTATATTAAAAATGAAATCTTTAAATATTTATTCATACTTTTATATTTATACACGTTATTTTAACTTTTTCATCATCACAATTTCAATAGGTAATTTAATTTTTTATTTAAAAATATTAAAAATAGCTACTTAGTCGCACTTATACTTATCCTAGGAAGTCATAATCTCGTAGTTATATATCTTAATCAGTATGCTAATAATTTAGCTAAAATACAGTAAGTGGTAGGTATTTTGTAAACATCACTATATGAATTTATGATGTAAAACTAACTAAGTACTTATTTTATCATCATGGAGCAGTGTATTCATAAAGCAATACTATCAAGTAAGTAGTTTAGTTAATTTTTAAGGAAATAAAATAATTTAAAACATGTGACTCCGCGTTGATCTAAAATAAATTTAAATATGAGTGGTTCTATAAACCAAAATGAAAGTGTTTATATTAAAAAAAAAACATAGACCTCAATATTAAAAAGAGTATTATTACAGGCAATTGCTAGATTTATTCATTTTTAGGGTTCCGTACAAAAAATTAAAAAACGGAACCCTTATAGGATCACTCGTGCGTCTGTCTGTCCGTCCGTCTGTCACAGCCAATTTTCTCCGAATCTACTAAACCGAATCAGGTGAAATTTGGCAGAATGTTGTAATCTTATGACCCAAACACATATGTGCAAAGTAAATCAATATTTTTTTTAAATAAGGGTCATTTTCGGGGGACAAATTTGGAAATTAAAAAAAAAAGTTTTGCAAACCTTACTGTGTCATATATCAAATGAAAGGGCTTGTTATGAGAATCTCAAATATATTTTTGTTATTATTGTAATATAAATAGTTTTGATTTAATTCATGAAAGAAGACGTAAATTGACCATTCCCCCCCCCTGATCTCCGAAACTAGTGAGCCTAAAACTTTGAAAAAAATACAAAATATAGTTCATTGGTTGTACATTACAGGAAAACCTATAAGAATTCAATCAATACGGAACCCTCTCCACGCGAGTTTATCTCGCACATTTACCATTTGTGTTTTATTACAATTGTAAATTTACATATTGGTGGTTTGATTGTTATAAAATATGCGTAGGTATATTGTAATATAATAGAAAGTTACTGTATGTTTTCGAGTTCGACTCGGGTTAAAATAAACATTTCAGCTTGGCTGAGGTAGTTTTTTTATTTTCAGTGTTATGTGATACAGTGGTTTTTGTTACTCGTTGAATGTTTAAGAGGGTTTGTGTGGTCACATAACATTCTACATACTATTCTACTGCTAATTTTACAATCAGCCGATATAAATTTTCCCACTTATTTTATTTTAATATTTTCCCCCCAAGTCTTATTTTAATATTTTTAATTAAAAATACGTACGTACCAACGTGTGCATGATTTAAACGTTGTTTTCTAAGTCTTAAAGTGTGATTTTTATTACAAAAAATAACATTATATTTAATCCAATGCAAGTTACACGTATTGCACATAAAAAATACCTCTGTAAAAAATTAAAAAATATTTGTTGTTTATTTGCTTCATCGGCAGACAAATAAATACAAAATGAATACAGCTTTAAAGAAAACAGCGTATAAATGAAACTTATATACCACATACATTTGTCATTGTCTTTATGTACCTACAATGGTTGGACTTGGATGATTAGTTCGCAAGATGCTTTAGCTTTCTTTGTATTAGGTATAAAGTAATGTCATGTTTGTAATCACTACTCATTTTGTCCTCGTTTGTTAACTCTTTTTACCTATATGCAAATATTACATAGGTACTGAACTTCCTTTTTACAAAAAAATTTATTGGCTACGACTCAATTTTTTTTAAACATCTCTTAATACTATCGACTTTTTTTAAAGTAATAACTCATCAATTTGTATTAAGATCTTAGTTGTTATAACTTTCAAAACAGGCATATATATCTTTGAACAAATTACATAATAATATCTAATAAGTACCTATTTTACTTATTAGGCTCAACCAAAAATACATTAAAATTCAAATAATACATTTGCCTGATTAATTAATAATTTCTTTTGAATATTATTGGAAACTGCAACTAAAAATCCAGTATATAAATAAAAAACATAAAATCCCTACTTCACTTTCCAGTTTAACGGCTTTATTATCTATTGCCAGGCTAAATATTGACTTTTAAATCCAAAATCGACAAACCATCGTTGCCATTTCAAATGCAATTAGTGAAATACTTGGGTGATTTTCAACAAGAGATTTTTATGTGTCATTTCGGTGGGATTTTTTTATAACAATGCTATCTATATATATTTAGTAACAAATAAAACTTTAGCCCTATATGTAACATGTGCGGGAGTGGATATCAAATATCAGCTAAACTTACTTAAATATGGTTGAATTTTTGTGAATCCACTGAAATGAAAAGTGTCCGCCGAAATGATAAAAATGTCCACTGAAATGATTGACTGTGCACCGGAATGAAATTAGTCCACCGAAATGATACAGCTAAGAACAATCGTCTGCGTAGTTAGGGTTCCTTACTTTTAAGGTTCGATTACCCGATTTCTTGTTAATATTCTTGTTTATTATTTTATAATACTTACTAATTTGTTAAATAAATTTTCGGTCCGCTACTCAGGAGGTCCCGGGTTCAATTACCTGTCAGGACTTACATAGTTTCTCTAAAATACTTTACCTTCAGTATATCCACGAGCACATACACACTAGCTCTCTCGCGTGTACAGAAACACACACCCTCGACGCATTTACTCATCACATATTTCTTATGAGGCCGTATACGAAATTTCATGATTTTGCTGGTTTACGTGTTTTGAAATAGTATTTTTTAATATCTATTGAACATTATTAAAATTCAGTATTTTAACTGTAAAATCAAGTAAGTATATAAAAACACGTGAAATCAGAAAAATCTTCGAAATTTCTTATCCGGCCTCACAACAACCATACGCACACGCACATAAAAGATGTGCCTAAAAAATAAATATAATATACAACGTGGAAGGGACCCCCGTAATAAAATGAACCACGTTCTATACTAGATCATTTTAACACTCGTATAATGTTATTAAAATAACAGCCAAAAAATAAAAAGAAATTTCGGCATTTCTATACAAAAGTGTGTAGCCGCCCGGGCGATTTGTATTCATGTATATTTTAATTTCATTATACTTTAGTGAACTAGTATAGCCCATAGTTCGATTTATTACGGGTATATCCCTTCCGTTGTATAAAGAATGAAATGATTCAATATTTGACACAAGGATCTCTAAAACTTTTATGGATTTATCATTTCGGTGGTACACTTTATTCCCGTGGACTATTATCGGTATTACAGTCCACCGAGTTCACTGAAATGATAACACCGAGATGATAAAAAAGGTTAGTTTTACATTTAACTCCGAATTAAAATTATTATTAAAATCTCAACACTACTCAAACAAAACAGTACTTACGGCGAATTTATAACACAATTTTGAAATAAATTAAATGAATCTAGCACGTGTTATAAAGGCCACCGTAATGAAACCATTTTTGTCCCCATATCACTGAAATGATAAACTTACTTTTTGGCTGGAATCCACCACGACGTTGCGACCGGTGCGTGCACGTCGCGAGCTTGAGGCGGACTGATCCGAAGTGAGGAAAGGCAAGGGGGGCGCGACAACGCAATGTTGACAGGATTATTCTACTAAAACTTACTGTCCTCTAAAATGATAACTTTTTTCCGGACAAAAGTTGATTGCTTGTCAAATGAGATATTTTGTGAGCGGAGTTAGGTTCAGGATGTCATTTTATCATCACGGTGACCTGACCGTGATGATAAAATGACATTTTGAAATATTTTTTAAAAATAAAATAGAGGCATTTTGCTCAATGATTTTTTTTGCCAAGGTAGAGAAGTATTAGCTTACTAAGAAAAAAATTACAAAACCATAAACTAGCACATTGCACTACCTTTCTCAGGATTGCCGTGTATTTTTTTTGCTTGGGCAATTCACCCACTTATTCACAACCAGGAATTTGTTGTGTTATTCGGTTCGACGTACAGAAATTTGATAAATTTCCCGCCGCGCGCCTGTGGTTCGATGTTCGTGCGTTGCGTCGGTCAAATCTCTTTTCGGAATGTGATTACCGATACAAATACTTTCCGGGAATACCTTTGATGGATTAATTTGCACAGAGCTAAAAGCGCATTGCCATAATATTTGATGGTTTCGAAATGATAGATCTGTAGTTATAACGGTGCTTATTAATTATTCAGTTATTCGTCGAAATTATCGTTAGGTATGTGCATGAATCAATCTGTATTTTGTACCACTTTTCTGCAAAGAAACTGATTGATTGATTGATTGATTCGTATTTGTTGTTATAGCGACCATCGTAATACAGTAAAAAAATAAAGTGTTTTGCTATTACGGTTTCTACAACTGTGACAGACGGATGGTGAGACGGACAGACAGCGGAGTCTCAGTAATAGAGTCCCGTTGTCATCCTTTGGGTACGGATCCCTAAAAACATTTAGTGGCGCTATCATTCCAGATCCAGTAACTGAGTTACCCGTAGTAAGTTCATACGAGTACCAAGCCCGACTGACACGCCGCAAATATATATATTTAATATATATATATATAATTATAATGTTTTGAGCAAACAAGGTTAAAATATCAAAGAGACGTGAGCTCCATTCCATTTAATTTATTTTCTATGTAAAATAATTATCCATCCAATATTAAATACGAAATGATGCGAATTTTAATGATACCTCACTAGCAAAGTAAACGATCGAAGATAATTTGGTGATCTGAGCTTCGGTTAATTACGTTGTTTAATATTTTGAGAAAATATTAGGTCCTTACATATGAAAATGCCGTTCCGTATCAAAAAAGTGAAACAAGTTTTTTTTAATGAAATTATTATTCAATCAATCGAAGTATGCGCCGTTGTTATCGATACACTTCCGCCATTTTATAGGCAGATCATTGATACCTTTGGAAAAAAAATCCTGGGAGCGAGAGTCTATGAACTGTTTGAAGGCGGTTTTGACTGCCTCATCAGATTTGAAATTTTTTCCTCGTAAAAAGTTATCCAAATTTTGAAAAAAGTGGTAATCGGTTGGGGCAAGATCTGGAGAGTATGGTGGGTGACGCAGAGGTTCCAGTCGCAGCTCCTCTAACTTGGCGATCGTTTGATGTGCAGTGTGTGGTCTAGCGTTATCCTGAAGGAGCAGTGGGCTAGAGCAATTCATCAGTCTCGGTTGTTTAATGGCGAGCTTTTCCATCATTGTTTGCAATTGTTGGCAATACAAGTCTGCAGTAATTGTCTGGCCTGATCTAAAGAAGCTGTAGTGGATAACACCAGCACTGGTCCACCAAACACTAACCAGAATCTTCTTTTTGGTCAGTTTTCGCTTAGGGCAAGGTTTTGCCGGTTCTCCAGCGTCAAGCCATTGTGATGATCGCTTCCGATTGTCGTCCAGGATCCATTTCTCATCACAAGTCACGATACGGTTCAAAATCCCCTCATTATTGTGGCGATTAAGCAAAGAAACGCAGCAAGCAACGCGTGTTTGTTGGTTTGCTTTAGTCAATTCGTGCGGTACCCACTTTTCGAGTTTTTTAATTTTTCCGATTTGGCGCAAGTGGATAAGTATCGTTTTGTCACTTACGCCGAAGGCTGCTGCTAATTCAGAAGTGGTTTGAGATGGATCCGCTTCCACTATCGTCTTCAATTCTTCGTTATTCACTTGAGTATCAGGTCGTCCACGAGGCTCATTGTGTAAATCCAAATTTCCAGAACGGAAACGTTGGAACCAAAAACGCACCGTTCGTTCGTTAGCGGTGCCTGGTCCATACACGTCGTTAATTCTTCGAGTCGTTTCTGCAGCACTGGTGCCACGGTGGAACTCGTATTCGTAAATACCGCGAATTTTCAATTTGTCCATAGTTGTTGTTATAGCAATGTTGAAACTCAAACAAATGATGTTAAAACAAATGAAATACGAATTTTAAAACAATATTTTTCTGGCTTTATTTCGAAATAAATTTGAATTTGGAATTCCTAATGAAACGCAAGATATTTGATTTTAAAGTTGCCAGTATTGAAAATCGGCAATTTCATATGTAAGGACCTAATATTATATAAAATATTATTAATTAGGTATTTTACCTTGGATATTAAAAGTAGTTTTATTAAAAACGTGTTTGGTTTTTTTAAATTTTTTTTTATATTGTCAGTAGGTAGGTGTGGTAGGTTATGTGTATGGTAGGTTATGTGTACCTTTTATTTTTAGGGCTCCGTACCTTAAAAGGTAAAAATGGAACCCTTATAGGATCACTCACTTTGTCTGTTTTACGACCATAATATCAGTGTGATCTGGTATAGCTAAAGGTCTCCCAATAAAGAGGAAGATTTCTCAATGATCACCACGATGTGCTCACTGGTATCTACATATGTACCTCATCATCATCATCATGTATTTCCTGCTAAAAGTGGCTTTTTGGTTTTGCGACCCTAGACTTTGTCTGCTTATTAAGAGACGTAAAAAGCCCTAAATGCTCTGTCTGCCCCATTAAGGATAAAGGCCTGATAGTGTAGTAAGTATATCATCATCATCAGGCCCTTTTTGTGCTTAAGTATTCAACTAGTAAATCTGACTGGAGGACCAAATTGTTTAGTGATTAAAAATAACATTATACAGACTGATTTTGTACCCCTAGGGGTACACACTAAATAGCTAGCTATATATCGTGTTAATGAAAGAACGCAAAACCTCTCAGATGGTACCTCAGCCCATGTAACTGAACAACTTTGGTTCAACAACTTTCACGAAACTAAAAAAATAAATTTAAATTTAATACAAACTGATCAGCTGATCGAGTTAATTTGTATGAAAATCCGATTTTTTATTTTATTTTCGTGAAAGTTGTTGAACAAAAGTTGTTCAGTTTCATGGGCTGAGGTACCATTTGAGAGGTTTTGCGTTCTTTCATTAACACGATGTATAGAAATCTTGGAATCAGAATCATTAATAGAACACAAAACCGTAAGAAAAATATACTTTTTTTTTGTAAAAAAAATGTCCCAAATTTCTTTTAAATGGTTAACTTTACTATACGTGCGGCCGTAGCGAGCGGTGACATTCATAAGGGAGATTTTTGGTATGCATTTGTCGGCTGATATCTTTGATTTATATATATTTGATTATTTAGATATATTGTATATCTTGCATATAGCTACGAAGTTCAAAATTACCCTGTATAGATACATCCATTAATTAAGTATTATTTATAGATTGTTGATTAATTTATGATTACGAAACCGTCCATACAAGACATTCCATTATATGATTTTAAAATAAGATTGAATTAAGTATTGTATATGTAGTTTCATCTTAGTTAGATTAGAACGATCAAATAATTAGATTATAATAATGATATATATTAAGTATTATAATTATATTACAATTGTATGTATAAAAAATTGAATCGCATTTTTTAAGAGACTAACATTTTTTCTAGTAACATAAGTATATAAGTAAATGGGTCTAACAAAATATACTGGAACTATTTTAAGGGTGGATTCAGACCATAATACTGAAAAACTTTCCCCATGGAACATATATCGAAATATCAAAAATTTTTTTGGCCTCCCATACATTTTGACCGATCAACTGATCTGAGCTGGTATGGAAAATCAAAAAAATATTTTTCATAATCCGACATATGCTCCTAGGGAAAAGTTGTTCACTATCATGGATTGAATTCACCCTTAAATAGTTTCAGTGTATTTTGTGAGTCCAATTTGAGCTTGAATTTCATTTCTTTGTCGTCAAACGCTAAGATGATAGTCATATTAGCTTTGTGGAAAAGTTGGAATAGACCTGCTGGGCTAGTGGGAATTCTATACATTTTGCTATAATGTTTGAGAAAGGCAAAATGCCTTCTCCGTTTGGGCCCGGCAGACGTGTTAGACCCAAGAAATGCTGGCTTGACGTCGTCAAGGTTGATTTGCGTGCTAATGGTCTTACAACCAAAGATGCTTAAGACCGTGCTAAGTGGAGAAGGAAAAGCCGGAAAGCAGACGCCAGGCTTCGCAGCGTTGCAGCTGAGGATGGAACTGGGAATACGCTGAGATGAGATAAAGAGAGTTTAGAAGCAAAAAATCCTTGAAGGGATGGTCGGAATGAATCCAGTGTAGTTTAAATTTCATAACGGAGTGCTTAATCCATTATACTTTGATACAAATTAAGTAATCAAGATTTTATGGAATGAGGAAGAAAATCGCGTTTCGATATTTTTGGGCATGTCAAGAAAAAGTTTGCGGAAACCTTAGGCGAAAACTATATGATAATTCTAATCTGCCAAGTGGTAACCAAGCGTGGGTTAAACATTCATACTGTTTTCATTTGTCAGCGGACTGAGTAAGCCCGTTATGAATTATTCATATTTATTCATTTATATCAGTTTTTACAATTGTGTACAAATTCTAATTAACAAAATGCAGATAAGACCCTGATAGGCCGCTACATTTACGAAGTAAAATTTATTATCATATGTAATAGGTATAACAAATAAGTTAACAAGTAAAGTTAAGTTTAGACAACCGTGTATACTTTTTCAAATAAAACAATCGCGGCAAGTATTGTACTTACCTAACATTATGTTAACATTTTGTATAAAAACGTAGGTATTTAGATTATATAAACACGATGTTAGTTGCTCACACATAATACGAGTATGTCGACATATTCACGATGTTTTTTGCTCACATTACTTCACTAATAAAATGTTACATATTTAAAAGGATCATTACAATGGCTCATTTCCATTGGTCGAAATGCAGTATGCCAATGCTAACGACCAATCAAAGCCAGTCGATACAGTGTAATGATACTGTATAACGATTGTACAGCCGTTTTCATTAGACGATAGAGTCATTAAAACTGCGTTACAGAAATCTTCCGTTCCACAAATGCGAGTCAGAACCACCAATGAAAATGAGCCATACGATTCATAAAACCTGAAAATCTATATAAATACGTTTAAAAATAAAATAATACTTAGTTAAAAAATAATAATAAAATAATACGTTTAAAAATAAACTAAGTATTATTTTATTTTTAAACGTTTTCAATAGAATTTTATGTACCTAAAAATTCTTAATAAATCTTTTGCTGTAATGAGAATATTTGGCCGTTAGTAAAGAAATAACGTTATAATTAGCATTATTCAATAAGTAATAGTTAGGTATATATGTTATTTGTATATATTTAATGCCTTCAGATATTCCGTCCAACACGTAGATTAAGAATCACATAACTAAGTGTAGTTTAATTATAGTGATAATAAGTATTTAGATAAGATAAGTAATAGATAATCTATTGTATCACAACCTAGACAGTAGATAATTATATTGATATGATAGAATAAATAAATTAAATCTATTTCACTTTTTGGAAGTTATTGTATGAGTACATTTTATAATTATGGGTATTTATTGTTTGTATAAAACGAAAAATATTATATATAAAGATTTTTTGTAACTGGAGCCAAGTATACTGGTTCTTCGTGGGTTGTAATTGTTCATTGACATCACGTCTTGTGTGTAAGATAAATAAATTACCTAGTTAGGATTTAATAAATACAATACGTATTCAAAATGGTATTTTTAATAATTTCATACAAAAATATAAAAAAATATTAAAACACAGTTACCTAAAAAGTCTCTGATCAACCTCTGTAGTGCTTTTTCTTATATTCTCTGATGATATGTCTGAATTTCTTGTTAAACTCCTTCTGCTTGTGTTTCTCCAGTAAATCAGAATATGGATCGGAGAATGGTAACACATTGATGCCACCGTCGTCACTGACTAGACCAGGAATTCCTGGCACCATCCCCGCCATGGGAGGGGGAGGACGGGGCATTCCAGGATAGTATGGGTTGGGATACCCGTATGGGTTGTACGGAAAACCAGCGAATGGTACCATGGGATTTGTTGGTGCAAGCGGTACACCGAAGGGAACTGGCTGTGGATTATACATTGGCACTGGTGGTGGACCGGGAAGTGGGCATGCTGGACAACATGGGTTTGGTGGCGGCGGGGGTACGAGAGGCACTGCTATTGGCGGTGGCGGACATGGTGAGCAGATACAAGGGTCTGGCGGGCCTGGCGGAAGGTAAGGCATGGACAGCGGCACCGGGGCGGGAGGGAGCGGCGGGAACGGAAACTGGCCAGGGAAAGGACCGGGCATCGGCCCGCCACCAAATCGTCTATCTATTACCATCCCCGGCGGGAATGGAAAGACTCCGACTGGAGGCAACTGGACAGGGAGAGGAACCGGTATAGGCTGCGGTGGGGGAAGTAGGGGAGGGGTGTCGTTATGGAAACAGTACTCAGGGATGGGCCTCGGGAACCAGTAGAGCGGGTTGCAGAGGTCATCCTTGGGCTTGTCTTTGCCCTTCAACCCTACGTCATCCATGAATGTTAGGCCTCCTATGGTGCTGGACACGTATCCGACTATGATTGTTCCGATGAATACCTAAAATTATATTTTTTGTTGTTACTCTTACATACAGGTAGTGATGTGCGGTTCCCGGGAACGTTCCCAAATTCCCGGGAATTTGGGAATTTGGGGACGTTCCCGTATTTCTAGGGAATGTTACGGAATATTGAATATATGTATTTGTATTATAACCATATCAAGTGATGCATTTACGTTAGTAAAATATATTAACAGTGATGAAAAATATGTCTGATAAATAAAATTACAACTTTCCATGACATTTCCATTTTTGGGAACATTCCCGGGAACGTTCCCAGAAATTTGGGGAATGGCACATCACTACATCAGGGTCTAACAAAATATGTATATTGAAACTATTTTGAGGCTGAATTCAGTCGATGATACTAAACTTTCCCCAAGAAACAATATATCAAACTACGAAAAATAATTTTTGGCCTCTCATACACCTTGACCGATCAGAGCTCGGATTATTATCCGAGTTTGTATTGAAAGCAATTCTTTTGTTCAGTATCACGGACTGAATCTACCCTTAAATAAGTTTTAGTATATATTGTTAGACGTTATATAACAATTTCCATTTGCTAATTTAAAAAAAAAAAACTTAGAATCTACTAGTTTCTTCTCTTTTCCCTTAGATCGTATGACCCTGTCGAGGGAATGGGTGAAAATAATTGTACACAAGTAGATGCCTGAGACACCATTAATTGATACGGGTTGAGATATACATGTATATAGAGAAATAGGGAATGGCATGTCAATATACGAAATTCTTCGTGTTTACTGTCCTTAATTTACATAATATAATAATCTGTGCCAAGCGTTAATATATCAGTTAGTGTGTGTCGACACATATTTGAGACTCGAAAAAGTTTAAAAATTTTTCATACAAAATAATATTTCATTTTGCTAATATTGACGTTCTAAGTCAATCGTTCAAGTATGTGTCGATTTTCATATAAACTGGAAGCGGTGGTAGCCAAGTGTCTGTGAGGCACTAGTTCGATTCTCGCTAGGCCCTACTGTCTCTGAGTATGTACTCATAAACAGTCATTTTAACTACCACCACTTGCTTCCATTGAAGAAAAACATTTGTGAGGAAATCTGCACTCTTCATATGTAATAATGACTGTTGTCGCTAGATGGCAGTCATTGAGCTATGTCAGATGCCTTTAGAAAGCTTTAAAAATCTGATACCAGTATTAGCTAAACCTACACCAACCTTATATTAAATGAAAATCCGAAAAACTAAAGATTTGTATCCAGGGCCGTAAATTAATTCGAAAAAAATAATAATTAAGAAACTCGTTAAGAGAGAGAGAATGATAATAAATATACACTGTGTATTGCTCAGCCAAAATATAAACATCCAATAGTAAATTTGAAAAAAACTACCTTAAGAAGAGTCCACATGGTTTCGTTTCTTCAGTTACGACATGAATGTGCGAGGTTTCTGAATGTAGCTCCACTTTTAGGTCTCGTTATCCATTCAAAGTGTACCTGATATTGTCACACAATAGCACTGGTTATAGCACAAACGATTAGGCAATGTGTATGTACGCTGTTATCTAAGAGGCTTACGTAGAGAGCTTTGACGTAGGATTATCAACCTTATTTTGTCGTATTTTCTTCTACTTCGCTGTTTGTATTGTATGCCTTCTCTATGAATTTTTATTTCGATCTTGCTGCGGTGACTTTGGTCTGTCGGACTTGCAGTTTTTTTATCTCATTTGCGAGTTAGGTGCTGGTTCGTTTGGGATTTACATTTTTATTTAGGACTTTTTGGCTCCATTTTCATCTCTACGGCACATGTATGCAGCCTATTGCTGTTAGGTACCTATCTGTAATTTTCTTCGTATCACTTTACTTTCTATTAAGTAGTTCTATTTTATTCATTTATTTACTGATCATACTTAAATTAAGTACATATTATACAATAAATTAAGTAGTTTGGTTTTGGTCAACACTAGTCTAGTTTTGTTTAAGGTGCCTGAACGTATCTGCCAAAGCTTGAAGAATGTAATCCAATGATGACAGAGGGACTTACGTGCCTTCACAGAGAAGTTTGAGGTAATTTAAACAACTTTTGGTCCTCCTTATCATCATTTTAATGAGTAAAATTAGCTTTTTTCGTTTCAATCTGCCATATTATTATCTCTTGTAGTCGTTGTTTATGATATTCATTTATAGTCCATATTATCTATCCATCTCTTTTTAGGGTCCCTTACCTAAAGGGTGCAAACGGGACCCTATTATTGTGACTCCGCTGTCTGTCCGTCTGTCACAGGGCTCTATCTCTTGAACCGTAATAGCTAGATACTTGAAATTTTTACCGATTATGTATTACCGTGGCCGCTATAACAACAAATACTAAAAATAAAAAATAGTTAAAAATTAAAGAGGGTCGTCATACAGGAAACGTGTTTTTTTCAGTGTTTTTAACTTGATCTTTATAATGGCATAACTAGATACTTGACATTTTCACCAATTATGTATAACTATGACCAAACTAACGACAAATACTAAAAATAAAATAAAGTTAAAAATTTAAGGGGGTCGTCATACAAGAAACGTGTTTCTTCAGCGTTTAAAAACATTGTACGGTGGTACGGAACCCTAAATGTACGAGTCCGACTCGCACTTGCCCGTTTATTTATTTAATCTAATCTCTAATCTCTACTTGACCGAAAGTAAATATTAACCGTAAAGTTTTAATAAGTTAAGTTTAAATACTATACCTACTTAGATACTAAGTTATTAAGTTTTATAGAAATGAGTCGCATGCTGCCCCGACCTTACGAAAAGAAGAATAAGATGGGAAAAAGGAAATAGTCGCTACGTTATAAATTAAATAGAAGTAATTTTATACTCTACAAAGACATTTTGTTATGTTTACGATTTTTGATTTCTAGTGGTTTCACAGTAGGTGTGTCTGAACTCCTCTTATCATTACCACCCATATTTTCGGAGTATTTGAGAACTATCTGATTAGTCGGGTACGGATATGGACGCTGCTGGTACGCCTTCTTATACAGCTCAGCGACCTCTTTGATTGACTTTTCACTCTGTCTCGATATAGGCTGCTCGTACAACGCTACGAGACCAAGACCTGGTAGGGCAGTGATCTTCGGCGCTGTCGGTAGGTAACTGATATCATTTCTTAGCATGTCCATCATTTTACCATATGGACTAAGATGTCGTATTTCTTGCTCTTCAGAGTAGACGGGACCCATTTTGTACAAAGTTGGTTTCATGGCATTTGGTTGCATAACTGGTACGAGAAAGTCATATAAGTTTAAATGATGATGTGAACGTTCCGAGTCGTGTCTGTCGTCATATTCGTATTCTTGTTTTCGTGTGTGCTTGGGACGTTTTGTTTGTATTCTGACTGGCCCAAATGCACCGACTTTCGACCTGATGGCCGTTTCGAAGATTTCCGCACACCTCTCGGGCAGATGCAGCGGATGCCAGTAGAATGGGTTGCAGTCGTTTGGGTCCGAGTAGCGTTCTTCGAAGTCGAAGTCATCCATGTAGGTAACTCCGGCGATAGACTGCGTTGATGTCTTCATCAGTGCGAATAGTGAGAGTAAGGTCCTTATCCTTATGGTCTGCAAGTAAAGTTATAGCGTCAAATTTTGATTTTAAAAATGTTATCTACCTCCGTGGTCTAATGGTCAACTCGCTAGTCCGCTAATCCGGAGGTTCTGGGTTCGATCCCCAAGCAGGGCAAGTTGGAGAATATCCTTTTAAAGTGTCTTGGGTCTTGAGTGTTTATCTATATATGTATTTATTTTAATGTATAGTTTTGTTGAGTTAGTATCCCATACCTAACACAAGTTTAAACCTACTTTGGGGCTAGCTCAATCAGTGTGAATTGTCTTTATCTATCTATTTGTTTTTACTATTACTAGGTCATATAGTTTATACCCAGAAATTATTATGGAACTTTCTAATATGTATCTAAGATCGGGTGTTTGCTACACTTTTATAGGATCTACTATCGGTAATATAAACAAGTATTCACTGTATTACCGATATATTTATATAGATTGCATGTATAGGGACCTATACTAAACTGGGTTTCTTTAGGCGTGTCTTCCTAGCAGTAGTAAGCAAGTTTGTTTACTGGATATTTGGATAATGTTAACAAATCCTGCCATCTGATATATTTACCACGCACTATGATCCATCATTATTACCATTTTTGTAAGTAAGTATTTTGTTATATAATACATTAAACTACCCGTGTGGTTCCGGGTTAGAATAGGACCACTCCATATCTTCCTGTGGATGTTGTAAGAGGCGACTAAAGAACTAAGTACAAACATCTCGAGCTATAATTGCATTCTCAAGGAGGGTTAACGTCGGACGGCGGCCGGTTGTAAAACTTTTCGCATAAATACATTCCCAAAGAGGGTTGACGTCAGGCAGGCGGCCGGCTGTAAAACTATAGCCAAATCATGGTAAGCTTTCCGTCTATTTCTTCTCCTTTTTACAAGGTCTTTGGTATCCTTGGGTGACCATTGACATGCATATTATATTTGGAGAAGAAAAAGCGGGAAAGCGCACCCCGGGCTCCTAAGCAGCACAGCTGAAGATGCAACCGGGAATGCGCTTAGACGAAGAAGAATACAATTTTCCAAGCAAAACCCAAATAAGAAGAAATAAAATATAAAACACATAAACACACAAGACGAAACATATAAACACGATTTTATTACTTGACATTTTACATCACAAGTTTTCAGGCAATATGTATTTTTATAATGTTCTCAACTGAACTACAAAATGTCGATTAGCTGCGTTCAACAAATCTGTTGTAATTTTTTTTACGCAATTGGGTAGTTCCCTGCGTCAAAAATAAATCATTTGGTACTGTTAAGAGAATAAAACGTCACAAAACAATGTCAATTCTCATTGATCACATTCACTTTGAACATGATTTTGGATTCATTAATGCAGAAAATTAAGAGCGCTATTTGACCCAAAGAAACTATGACGTCAAAGTCCGATATTTCATACAAATCTCATAGAAAATGTTTGTTTTGACGTTAAGAAAAATGTATCTGATGTTACTTGTTGGTTACTAGCGGATTCCTGGCAGCCAGACCTAATAATCTATCAAAAAGTATTAAAAACTCAAGCTCACCGTCATTTTCTTTGATTTCGTTTGCCGTCAACGTCTTTCGAGCGCACTTCGTTCGCACCCACTTACGTTCGACGTGTGGATCCGCCGCCTTGCCAAGACTGCCAATACATACACCTGCGTGGTTATGCAAGGTGCCGTATGGAATTTCACAAATGATTACACGGTTTTTACATTACACGTCATATCCCCAACGGAACAGGCAGAGCCTAGGGCCGTAAGACCCAAAGGCCACATTTAGCGTTATGTTGGGCGTTACGATGAAAAAAGAGAATCAAAATAGTGATGGGTTGCTAGCCTAGTTACCTGTCTGTTCCCTTGATCGGCTGTTACGATCTGCGTGGGAAGAGAAGCAGCTGGTACATTCTAAGTTTTTGCTTTTCTCTCAAACCAGCATAGAATTACACGTTTTTTTAATATCACAATTTCCATATAACATTAGTCACACATAACCATAGAGATATTATAATTGTACCAAAAAAATTAAAATTAGGTATAAACTACTCGTAGTGTAGGTATTACGTAGAAAGTGGAAATTATTAATCAACAAGCTGAAAAATTAAGTAAATTTAGATGTCTTGCTTGGCAGTAAATAAGATAATACTAAAACATAAACGTAAAAAATATTTTTTAAAATAACATTTATACTAAAAGAATGAACTAAAAAGTTGAAAATAAATTTTATTAAGTAAGATATACTTAAGATAACTTCGCACCTCACCTGTTTTCGTTAAACATCTCCAAGTACCTCGGTTGCCTGGAAGAGATTGCAACTGCGATAAGGCCGCCTTTTGGCATCTGTTTTCTTTAATCTATTACTTTGTATCATTATGTTTTGGTGCTATAAAGATCTTAACTAACTTATGCATATATTTTTAAACCCTCAGTCACTACCTGTTATAGGTTACATTAGGTATCTACTATACTTCTGTGCCTCAAGCAATTGATTTTTTTTTTCACGTATATGAAATATATAATAAGTATAGAATTTATTAAGTTTGTTATAAAAAAAAATTTTTTACGTTTAATTATTTTTTTACTTTTAAGTTAGTATTTTAGTGTAGCTGTGATGTTTAAAAATATTCAACGGGTATTAAGGTGTGAATAATGGGTACTCGAATTGTACAAAAGTGAAAAGAATTGATTTGTTAAAATATTGTTAGTTTTATTTCTGATTTCTAATTCGATTCATTTCGTTTAGAGCAGGTTTTCTTAGATGTTAATTTAGAACAATCGAATTCTTCGATTAGAAGTAAATAAGTGTTATCTTATTTCTCTTTTTATATGTCAGCCTCTTGGCTTCATTATATCAGTCAGAAGCAGTCCATTGCTGGACAGGACTATCTTTTAGCTTACACATACTTAATAAAGAAATAATAAGACGGGATTGCAACGATCGCACAACTTTTTGTCTTTTCTACTCGTTTATGAAATTTCATGAAGTTCTGTTCAAAGGTTTTCGAGTTATCTGAGGAAATTAGTATGCAAAAGCCTGAGATCTCGACAAACATTTGATGGACATGGGTGATTGATTAGTCATCTGGTACGTGTCACGTAGATTCCACAAACGGCTTACTTACGTAACTGGGGCCATATTTTTGAAACGCAGTCTTAAAACAAATAATTTTTGTGAAAACTTCTAAAGTGGCGTATTTTTTTATTCGTTTATATTATTGAAGGATTTACAACAAGTAGTCTTGCTAAGACTTTTTTTTGCGAGTCCTTCAATAATATGAATGGACAAGACTCTTGTCCATTCGTTTCCACTACTATGTCAGACCAATCTTTGCCTTGATTGTTATGGATTTAGTTTCAACGTTACTTTTCTTGTTGAAAGTGACATTTACTGAAAATAAAAGAAAATTTTGCTACTAGTTTTGCATTAAACAACCTATTTTTTTCGCTCAAGATTGGATGCATTAGATTAAAAAAAAAAAAAATATGACGACATTGGTATTCACTAACTTGGAAAGCGAAACCTTGGGGAAAACAAAACCATGATCGGGTTGGTTTTCACTAAGACCCATGTTCAAAAATAGAGGCCCGGTTCATGTAACAGAGCTGCAGCAGTTTCAGAGATTTCCCTCTACAAACAGACGGACATGCAGGCTACCCATTACCGAGGCTCGCTTATGCGGATCCACGATCACCGTCTTACTTGCGAGTTTATGTCCGAGTAAGAAAGATATTTTCTTGATCTAATTTATATCAGATTAGGTTGTGCACTGGTGAAAGTGAAGCCTTCTTTTGAAATTTATTACCTTTTTCGAGAAAATAAATCTGAATAAGAATGTGAGTGTAACTAAAAACTAGAGTTCTTCTTCTTTGCGTGTCGATAGTTTTTTTTGTCTCTTTATATTTCGTCAGCCCAGTGGAGAGCCACTTCGACGGCGTTATCATTAGCCGCAAGTAAATCTTCCAGGGTGCAGGTGGTAGGGCACCCAGGGCAGAAAAGCAGGTGCGCCTTAGTCTGTGGGGAAGAACCACACTCGCACATGTTCCATGAGCAATCAATCATTTTTCACCTGGACAAAAGCTCTCCACAACGATCTACTTGGGTTTGCAGCCTATGGAGTGACTTCCAAGCAGGCCAGGGTAGATCCCGTCCAGGCGGCGTTGTTTCTTTTGGTTTTACAAAATTTGGCAAAGTGAAAGTGTTTTACTTTCCCCAGAGTTTCATTCTCGCCTCTTTGATGTTACATTCCAGCGCCTTATTACGTCTCTAGACGACTGACTACAAATGTTTTACCGAAAATACTTGATAAATTAATATTATACTAATATAAAGTGGAGTCCGAAGTTTTCAAAACAGGTAATATCGGAGTAATGTATTTAAGACTCGCTACGACTTCAATTTATTTTTTTCTTTTTAAAACTACGTTAAGCGACGGATTCAGTCCGTCTCTGTCATAAACTCTATGTGCGACAGAGACAAGTGACCCGCGACGGTTTCATACATTCCTTGACGTAGTTTCAAGCCTTATTAATTTTTTTTTCTCGATGAAGCACAAGACGGTCACCGCGGTTAAATTTTGGTCTCGAAAATTTTAGCCTATTTCGACTTGTTATGAAGAAGTTTCAATGAATTCAGAAGTTTCCATAAACTTTCACCGAGAATATTACTTTTATGATTAAAGAAACTCATGTCTGACTACTACTGATGCTGATAGACTGAATAGAGAATATACTGATTAGAACTGGAAAATGTTTATAACATGGTAAGTGAAAAGTAAAGAAAAACCACTGTAATAGAGAGTCACATCCAATTCGCTTTTTATTATTCTAAAAAATCTTCGTCTGATGTTCGTTGTAGCGATCTTCTGTTAAGAATATATTTGGGATACCGAAATAGTTTAATGATAACGGGCTGGATGATTACGGGAGGTTTGTCCACGCATGCTTCTGAAAAAGATTATAAAAAAAAAGTAATAGAAGGTGAGCCCAGGAAGGAGGTGAGTTTTTATTGCAAGAGCAGCAGCAAAAACACTTTTTACCATATATTGCGATCATCAACCCGCCTGCCTAGCTTGGTCGTTATGGGCAAGGCAAATCTTCCCTTTATTGTAAGTGGACCTATACAGGCTGACTTTTTAACCACCAGCTAGATGTTTGGAGCAAGTTCAGTCCATGATACTGAACTGCTTTCCATAAAAACAATTAACGAAGTACGATAAAAAAATTTCGCCTTCCCATACTGATCAGCACTCAGCCTAACTGATTTTGTATAGGAGGACGAAAAATGTTTATCTATCTTAATTTTTTTTATAGTAAGTAGTTCAGTATCATGGACTGAACTTGCTCCAAAAATTTGGCTGGTGGATAAAAGGTCACTCTGTACAGACTGTTTTTTTTTTTATTTCTGGAAATATTTACGCTCTGGTAAAGTCTTCCTCTATAGAAAGATGCATTGGCGATGGTATCTTTCACGCGTTCCGAAAGCGCGATTTCTGTTGAAAATTGCTCACGGATCAGTAAGTGGTTTCTATGAATAACGAATAAATAGATATGGACAAATCACACTAATCCAAAGTAAGCTTTGAACTTAGTGGGATACTAACTCAACGATACTATATTTTATAATAATTATAAATACCGAAGAGACTAAGCAATTTGAAAAAGGCCATTTCTAACTTGCCCTGGTTGGGGATCAAACCCAGAACCTTCGGGGAGTGATGGACAAGCACGTTGACCATGACGCCACGGAGGTTGTCGTTATAATACGTTCGGAAGAATGAAGACTGTCTCAAAAGTTGAAACTACGACGTCCTGAAGGTTTTTGTCGTAAAAGAAATACAGTGAAGTAGTGTGCAATGTGTGGAAGAGGTATTTTATTTGTAAAAATGTACTTAAATTATAATGTTGTAAAAGGAAGGAAGTCAGATTTGGAACTCGATGGTCACGAAAATCACACATCTATTTGCCGCTCTGGAAGAAAGAAAATGGTTGCCCTTTGCCCCAAGGTATATACTACGCCCGTGTATGTATACGACTTAGGTAACTACATATTGTCCATTGCTTCGACTTAATTTTTTTTATTACATTATTTACATTTAACTATATTATAACTAAACAAAAATAATTATATACAAATTAAAACTAGAACTTAAAAACTACAAAAAAAGAAAAATTAAGAATATGTTTACAAATAAAAAATATAGTGTAGTACATTGTCCTGCGGTAGGGTGCCCAAAACGCTGACTGCATTGCCACGTTAGATGGCAATACTTACTCGTTGAGTGAAGTATTGCCAGCCCTTTGGTCACCTGACACCTCGACCAGCTTTTTATGTGCTATGTTTGACAGATAAATGATTTTTTTCTTTTTTTTAATTAAAAAATTGGTTGCCTGTAAAGTCGGTATACGGGCGAAAGTTTTACGTGACAACGACTTTGAGTGAGAGGCACGCGTGCCTCTCACTCGCTCTCATTGTGAGCGCATAACGTGAGCGGAGCGTAACGCAGTTTCTTGAAGTGTCACCCGGCTAACCAATTTATAAGACGTTGTCACGTCAAAATCTTAAAAAGTTTAATGGGCCGGGCCATTGGCCCATGGTCTCGACCCAAAACGGCTCAAATTTGAAGCCGTTCCCTAGGCATTCATATTTGCGCCGTTTTAGCGTTTCGGCAGTGGCTGCAGCAGCCAATGTGTCGACACACGAGCATCCCGTACGTTGGAACGGGATGTTGGGAAGGCCGTTGGGCCTTCCCAACTTCCACGGCACAACTTTCATCCCATCCGGTTTCTTGCCATCATCGGTGGATTATGACAGCATACAGGGTGACTTTTTAACCACCAGCCAAATTTTTGGAGTAAGTTCAGTCCATGATTCTGAATAGTTTCCACAAAAAAATAGTTTTAAGTACAATATCACCGCTCAGGCAAATGAATTTTATATGGAAGGACGTAATTTTTTATCATTATTTTATATATAAAGTAGGTACTTTAGTGTCATGGACTAAACTTGATCCAAAAATTTCGCTGATGTTAAAAAGTCACTGGATGTACCTGTATAAACCTTTGTATCACTGGATGTACCTTTTGCATTTTCTGTTGCTTCGGAAAAGCTGCAAACAAAGTAAACTATCAGTAGACATTGAATGTACATTTTATTTCACACATTGCCAATCTGAGTCGTAAATAGGAAAGAACATGAAACAGCAAGTTATATTTGATAAATGTAATGTACTATGTTGAAATCATCGAAGTCGTATGTTTCACATATGTGTGTGTGCCAATACTGGTGTCAGATTTTTCAAGCTGCCTTAAGACTGAAGCATAGCTACATGAAACAGATAAAGGAGAAGGTGAACAGATGAGAGAGACGAATGGAAGGAAATAAATACTCCGCCGACAAGAGCATAGCTATATAGATAGATAGAGATAAAAGCATTTGACGTTGTTTAACGACTGCAATATAATCATAAAAACCAGGACCAAAGGCTGAACGTGCCTTTCGGAGCACGAAGTACACATATAAGTATACATATGAGTAATGCGAGGTTCATGTTTTTATACAAAAATGTATACATATACAGATTAGAGCATATAATTTGCCAACCTACTTGGATCGTTCTAATATATCGACATTCGATAGGGGAATTTATTTTCCGTAATTTTATACATATAAATAAATCGGCGAAGTACGAGTCGGGCCACGCTCACAGTAGAGTTCCGAAGATACATCGTAACAACATGGAAATTGTTATGTTCATAGTATTCGGTAGGCAACTTTTTGTCGTTCTGTGGTACAATCAGGTCGTGATGTAAAGCGAAATTAAAACTCTTATTCATAAAATTACAAACGTCTTTTGTCCCTATCACTCTTTTCAATATTTAATGTTGCAAGAACAAGACAAAACATATTTTTAATCCCCGACAAAAATAGGTTTTTTTTAATTTTCCTAACAAATTAACTTTGTACTTAACTAAAATAGGTTAAGCAAACTTTTGTATTTTTTTATGAATAAGGGGGATTTGCTACTCAGAGAACCTTTTGAACACTGATTACTAAATCGAAAAGTTGTCTTTGTAAAACTCTCAGTGATTTTAAAATATTTATCAATCGTTACTATGGTACATATCAATACACTATGTACGTGAAAAAAATATAAATTCAGCCATCTGGTTAAACTTTGCACTCAATGACTTGGCTAGTGTGGCAATGTCAGCTATTTAATTGGATGCCGGCATTTTCTAGCTATAGCAGCCAGATGGCGGCGTCATATAGCTAGAAAAAGTGTCAGATTTCCTGGAAAGGGAGACCTAAGCCCCCTTACCACTCTGTAATCAAGAGCACCCTCTACCCCAGAAAAGGTCACATAGTGTGGGTACGTTTCCTATCAGTTTCTGAGCTAAGCCGTATACGGACAGACGGACATATCGGAACTATATAAAGAGTTGAGACTTCGAAACACTAAAAAAGTAAGATTCGAGAGCCAATCACTATCTGCTTTAGAAAACAATATTTACTAGTGGCAAGGTCTTCTTTACATTATCGTTGCCATGCGCAAAATAAATGAGGATGCGGTGGGCCTCAGCCCCCCAAGAGATTGTTTTGCAGATTGTATGGCATGTTGTGTCGTGTGTACGCAGCTTTATGGGAAAATATATCAACGATAGCCGACTAATGTATGTGGCTAAATAATACTTGACTTCTTCGCCCATGTACCGACAACAAAACATAAACGAAGTATAATGTTTTCATGCGTTTATTGCTAATCATCACTCGATTCACCTTTGTCAAGCGACTTCGAACCTTCTGGAACTTGCTGTCAGTTATGAAGGTGGGAATCATGAACTTGCGAAGTGGACAGCAGCATTGTTTCGCGTCCTCCACGTCAGCGTTGGCTGCATGGTTCGTCCGCCTCCCTTCCAATATCTTTTTCTTTACGGATGGCTTCATAGAGCTGATGGCCTTATGCAGGTCCTCCTTGTATTCCTGGACTTTAGTCTCGTTTATCACGCCGCGAAGGTAAAGAAATTCAATCAAATCCTCGTTCATTTTGAAGTCGACTAGGCATTCTGAAAAATGTTTTTTTTATGTTATATCTTTTTCTTTTATTTTTAAAACCTATCTGTCTACCCCTGGATATGTAAATCTCCCAATAAAGGGGGATTTTCCCTGGATTTACATTGGATTGGCATGGTATGGCATCGGAAGCGACGCGTCATTTTTAAACAAGCTATTCTAACCTTTATGTCTAGTCAGATAAGAGGCATAACCGCTTGAAGGCGCTCGCGGGCGTCTAGTCCGCGGGATTGCGCGGCAGGGCGCGGCACGCCGCGGCAGGCCGCCGCGCCGGCCGCCTCGCCACGATGCCATGCCATGCCAATCCAGTGTAGCGCGGCCCTTATAGTAACAATTGTATTCTATTCTGTTGTCACCACACCACACACCAAAAACCACGTTCTAAAAGAAATGGAATTACTTAAATGTAGTTAAGTATTATATAACGTGTAACAAAATATACTGAAATTATTTTATGGGCGCATTCAGTCCAGAACAAACTCCGATTATTTGAAGCTGATCAGTGAACTTGTATGGGAGGCCAAAAATTATTTTTCATATTTCGTTATTAATGTTCCTTGGAAAAAGTTCTTTAGTGTCATGGACTGAATCCACCCTTAAAATATTTTCAACATATTTTTTTATACCTTGTTTATATAAACCATATAAGTTGTATGAAGAACAAGCATCATGACATTGCGTCCAACGAACGCGAAGTTGGAGATTAAACGGGCAAGTGTGAGTCGGACTCGTACATGAACGGTTCCGTACCACAATGTTTTAAAACGCTGAAGAAACACGTTTCTTGTATGACGACCCCCTTTAATTTTTAACTTTTTCTTATTTTTAGTATTTGTTGTTATAGCGGCCATAGTAATACATAATCTGTGAAAATTTCAATTACCTAGGTAATGCCATTATAAAGATGTAGTTAAAAACGCTGAAAAAACACATTTTTAGTATGGCGACCCCCTTTAATTTTCAACTTTTTTTTATTTTTAGTATTTGTTGTTATAGCGGCCGCAGTAATACATAATTGGTGTAAATTTCAATTGTTTAGCTATTACGGTCTGAGAGTTAGAGCCCTGTGACAGACGGACAGACAGACAGACGGACAGACAGCGGAGTCTCAGTAATAGGGTCCCGTTTGCACCCTTCGGGTACGGAACCCTAAAAAACATCGGTACAAGACTTTTTCTTTGTTTTGAATACGTCATTACCTACTTGTAGACATCACCCATTAAATTAAGTATCCAACTTAAAGTATATGGCTACTATAGTCGTGATAAAAACAAAACGAGTATACTAGCGAACTAAGATGAAGACGAAACAAGAAAGAAACTTTTAACAACCGAACGGACCATTCCTTCAACGTCCAGAATGCTTAATTGCAGCACTTCGACCGTTGCATAATGAAAATTCTAGTACTTATTCACGACTGTTCAATTAGGCAACCATCATCCGGCGATTTTTACGGCGATTGTCGCAGCGATTAGTCGCATGCACACATTAAGTGATCCTTTATCGAATCAGAAATGAGGAATTTATAGAAGGACACTGACATAGCAGTGGGATTAGTTCATTAAAGTGGCAGAGGACGACCCACATGGCATATATATGACGAACCAATGGCTGATGGAGCAAAACTGTTTTCAAATAGTGATCAGACTACGTAAACAATGGAAACGCGAGGGTACAACAAGTAACAAGAGGGTAATTCTTTAAATCGTTGGTTGAGCCCTTCCACTCCCACTTCGTTTTGTATATTATATAAATATGAGTGATGCGACGTCCATTAGAACGGCGTCTCATTCTAATATAAGGGAATTTATTTTCCGTAATGTTATACTTATAATTAAATTGGCAAAGTGCGAGTCAGGCCACGCTCTGAGTAGAGTTCTGTGGTAGAAGTAACTGTGGTACAATCATATCGTAATGTCAATCGAAATTTAAATGCGCAATACCTTTCTCATTATTTGCTGATCTGAGAAAATTTCAAAAATGGGTCAAAAATTAAAAAGTAGTCTTTGCAAAAACGTGGTTTTAAAATATCTATCTAACGATACCCTTCACTATGGGCTGTACGCAAAAAAATATATCACCCCCACTTCACGTATTGGGGATCTACCCTAAAAATGTTTTTTTTTAAACATTTTATTTTACCACTTTTTCAGCTAATTGACGAAATCAGCCAGCTAATGGACGTCCAGGGGGGTCAATCAACACCGGCATCCACTTGGATGCCTAGGCCGATAGTTAATTGAACTGAAATCTCCACGTTGGTGTACCGTTACTATAAGAGTTCCGTCTAGGGACATCGAAACTCAAAAAAAATCATATTCATCCAGCAACCATCGTCGTTACAATAGGATGGGTTCGGGGGCCAACACTTCTTGCTTAAGAAAATATATATTAGTGGCAAGGTCTTCTTTACGAGTACATTATCGTTGCATTATAATATTGTTGCGTTGCAAAATAAATAGGCATGCTAGAGGCCTCACCTCCACAGAAAAAATATATAAGTGCAAGAGAATAGTTGCCACGCAGTGATAAGAAGGGGCGTTTTGGGGGCCATGCTGGGGCATGGCCCGAAGACCGACATGGGCGAAGAAGTCAAGTATTATTCAGCCACATTCATTACATTAGTCGGCTAAGGATATTTTTCCTATAACTACCCATAGTTATAGGAAAAATATCCTTAGCCGACTAATGTAATGAATGTGGCTGAATAATACTTGACTTCTTCGCCCAGGTACTGACAGTAAAACAAGAACGATGTATAATGTTTGCATGCGTTTATTGCTAATCATCACTTGATTCACCTTTTTCCAAGCGACTAACAACCTTCTGGAACTTGCTGTCAGTTATGAAGGTAGGCATCATTGCACTACGGGGTGGACAGCAGCATTGTTCCGCGTCCTCCACGTCAGCGATGGCTGCTTGGTTCATCCGCCTCCCTTCCAAGATCTTCTTCTTTACGGACGGCTTCGTAGAGCTGGTGGCCTTATGCAGGTCTTCCTTGTACTCCTGGACTTTAGTCTCGTTTATCACGCCGCGAAGGTGGAGAAATTCAATCACATCTTCGTTCATTTTGAATTCGACTTGGCATTCTGAAAAATGTTTTTCATTATGTTATATTTTTCTATATTTTTACAGCCTTGTCCACCACTGGACAATCTGTCAATCTCCCAATAGAGGGAAGATTTTCCCATAAACACCAGGCGGTTTGGTGATTTCAGTAGATTTCGTTGCAAAGAGTATGCAGATTTCTGTGTTATAGACGCGGCCGAGCTGCGTGGCGAGGGCGAAGTAAGATACCTCTATAGTGACAATTGTATTTTTTGCTATCATGAATTAATGAAATCACTTAAACTATGTAGTTAAAGTATCATATATAAATAATATTACTATATTTTTGTAGACCAAGCATCAAACATTGCGTCCAACGAACGTGTAGTTGGATAATAAATAACTGTATATAACTTTTTATTTGTTTTAAAACATCATTACCTGCTTTTAGACATCACCCACCATTGTATTGCATTTATGTAAAATAAATTAAGTAATCTATATAAATAAAAATGAATTGCTGTTCGTTAGTCTGCTTAAAACTTGAGAACGGCTGAACCGATTTGGCTAATTTTGGTCTTGAAATGTTTGTCGTAGTCCAGGGAAGGTTTAAACGGTGAGAAAATATGGGAAAAGGAACGGGAACGGGCGAAACAAAGTTCGCCGGGTCAGCTAGTTTAAAATATATGGCTTATTTATCGTAATAGAGATCAAAACGAGTAGGTATAATACCAGTGAACTAAGATGAAAACGAAACAAGAAAGAAACTTTTAACTATCGAACGGACCATTCTTTCACCGTCTAGGATGCTTGATTGACACTTTGACCGTTGCATAGTGAAAATTCAAGTACGAGTACCTACTTATTCACGACTGTTCAAATTAGGCAACCATTATATAAATACATTATATACAACATATTATACATTTGCACGTCTGAGTTGCTGTGCGCGCGTCCACCCCAAGGCAGGCACTGAAAATCAGTGCTTTGCTCGTCGAGTAATACATGCGCTGAGTTGCTGACTATTACTCATATTTTCGAAGTCCCCTGTTTATATTAATGTAGCCTCATTTATTATGTATATATATTGTATTGAATGTGAATGTGTGTCCTGTTTGATGCAAATAAATAAATCTAAATCTAAACCATCACCCGGCGATTTTTACGGCGATTATCGCGTAGACACATTTATTGATCCAAAAACACATAATATACACATTTTACTTATTACGGTTTGAGCATTGATTTTTTAAAGGCAGTGTATAGAAACTCAAAATATCAAAATAAAATCAAAATATTAAAAAGTATGTAAAATGAACTCCTAAACTCCTGGATGGAAAGGAAGAATGAGAAGAAAAAAACTAGAAGAGATATGAGAAAGAAGAAATCAGATGGACTGGGCTACGTTCGGTGTTTACCTGCGTCATCGAATTAGAAATGAGGAATTCATAGAAGGACAAAGGACACTGACATAGCGCTAATATTAGTTCATTAAAGTGGCAGTTCAGGGCGCAGCACACAGCATTACCATCACCATTCGAGCATATTCTCGGTTGCATCCTCAGAATCTATAGGGTTGGCTACCTTACCTAGGCGATTTGACGAGGTTACTGGTACACAGAGCGACTGCCGTCTGACCTCCACAACCCCAAGGGTAGACCAGAACCAATCCCTAGGATAGGTTTACAAATGCTAGTTGGCTTTCGGGACCCACAGTTTTAAATGCCTTCGTTCATTCATCTTTATTTTCGGATATTTAGGTGATTTAAGGTGGAGGTATAGGCAAATGACCTTGAAGTGGCGCCCTCACTTGAAATAAATTATTAACTCGTAAATATGGAGATAATTTCCATATTGCTCTTCGTCATGCACTAGATAGCCCTTTTAATTATTTTATGAACCACCGTTGAAAGTATTTACATTAGTCCGTCTAGCTTTAAAACTTGCTTCCGCCAAAAGTGGCCACGGCAAGTTTTAAAGCTAGACGGATCACCAATAATAGTTTCAACGGCAGTTCATAAAATAATTTAAAGGGCTATCTAGTGCATGACGAAGAGCAATATGGAAATTATTACCATATTTACGAGTTAACAATTTATTTCACACTTCAAGGCCATTTGCCTATATCTTCGCCTTAAGGCTGCAGTATCCTAACCAGAACGGAAACGGTTTTTCAAAAAGTATACTTCCCACTGGGATTTGAACTCATGACCTCCGGATCACAAGGCAAACGCCTTGACCACTGGACTACGGAGGCAGTAGGCGGGCAGGGCACATATCAAGACGAACTAATGCTGATGGGGCAAAACTACCGCGTACAACAAGGCAAGCGTAGAGTTAGTCAATCATTTCAGCTCATGCTGCTCACTATTGTACAGGCTTAAATTCAGCAGCCTGCGGCCACTCAGTAGGTTTTGTTAACTACCGTACTGTATTTGCTTTTTTTTTCCTAGCAAACTGTGACACTTGTTGGATTGTATTGTCTGTAATAAGAATTGCCTACTAGTACTTACTCTAAGTACTAGTAGGCAATTCTTATTATTGTATACGCGTTCAGTTATACTCGTTGCATAGTCTTATACTTATAAATTAATTAAAGTATTATACATATTTATAACATAGATACAAGAACCAATTCCCGAACAATACTACACTTTTGTAAATAATAGTACAGAGACCCTCATCTTATAAACTTGTTTCCATTCACTGGGGTGGAGGGTTGATAACCTAAGATACAGGATATTTCCTAGTTTAGGTATCAGCCCACCAACACAAATTGAATCGTTCTAAAATAGTGTACTAACACTGGAAACTTTTGTACCTATAGCGTAAATTAGTTTTAAGTTGTACTGTAACGTTTAGTGGTTATGGTGAGAAATAAACGTTTATTATTATATTATTATGGGAACTAATTTTTAGAGCTGTCATTCAAATATTCGAGATGTTCTTATGATCAGTTGAAACACATATTGAGCAGTTATTTAATTTAATGGCGTGTGATTAATTATTGCGACAGTAAAACATGAACAGTAATAAAAAATCTATTAGTCGGTTATTTTATCATATTACTAGTTCTATTCATTTTACTAGGTTAGGGAAAACCTATAGGTTAGGTTAGGTTAGAACTGCGACCAACACACGGTCGGTTTTATCCATTTTACTAGGTTAGGGAAAAAAATTGAACCGCTCGTTCAATTTTTTCACCACCTATTTAATTATTTTCCTGCTCAATTATTTATTCACTGATCCAGTTCATAATTTTTAATTACTCATTTTTGTTTACTTTACTGCTTAGTTTTAACTGCTGAACTAGTTATTAAACATGCCATTTATAATTTTTAACTTACCAAAACTGCTATTTACAACTGCCTCTTTAAATCAGTGCCTATTATTATTATTTAATATGTGAGCAGACGACTCAAAATGCAAGAGGGTAATTTTTTTAATCTTTGATTGAGGCCTGTTCGCTTTGTACATGATATACTTATGAGTGATGCAACGTCCATTAGGATGGCGTGTCATTCTTCTACATTTATAATTCTTATATATGTAAGTACTAATTGAAAACATTGAGTCATCACAGTACGGTGTGTTCCGCAAATGTTTCATATAAAATGTAAAGTTATTGCTTAGCGACGAATCGCTGCGACAATCGCATGATGATTATGCCTATGATGAGGGGGCTCTGACTACCAACGTACTGAATGGTGACACTAACCTATCTTTTTCATCCGTCATTATTAGTTTCAAGAACAGTAGATACCTAACAATTTGAAATGTGATCTTTCGTTACATAGTATAAGTCTGAAGTGTACACTGCAACTAATGTACAAAGTTTTTTTCATTCTAAGCTACGCCTTTAAAAACTTTTCATAAGCCTTATTAGGATTTTTAGGGTTCCGTACCTCAAAAGGAAAAAACGGAACCCTTATAGGATCACTTTGTTGTCCGTCTGTCCGTCCGTCCGTCCGTCTGTCAAGACCCTTTTTCTCAGGAACGCGTGGAGGTATGAAGCTGAAATTTATATCAATTACTCAAGTCTACTGTCCCTTGAAGCTGTGAAAAAATCAAACTTCTAAACCAACGCAATCAAAAGATACAGCCGTTTATGCCGCAAATTTTCGACACTTGCAAGGGAATCAAAACCTACAGGGTGCTTCCCGTGAACTCAGAATCTTGAAATTTGGTACGAAGCAACGTCTTATAGCATAGATAAAGGAAAAATTACGAAAACCATAAATTTTTAGTTACATCACATAATATATTTTTTTTTAATAATTTTAAACTTACTACCCATTTCCTCATAAACGCGTAGAGGTATTAAATTGAAATTCATACCAAATACTAAACCTTGCAGGTTTGTACGGAACCCTCGGTGCGCGAGTCCGACTCGCACTTGGCCGGTTTTTTTAGAATTATAAGTCTACATTTTAATATACCTACTTTATCTTTAGTCGGAAATTTAAACGGGTGATGTAAGGTGTCATCATCATCATTATATCAGTCAAAGAAAGTGCACTGCTGGACATAGGCCTCCCCCAAGGATTTCCAAAAGGTGTCATCAATAAGTACTAACAACTTTTAACATAAAAAATTCAACAAGTACTTTGAATTTTGAAATAGCGATTTCGGGGTAGGACTCATAGTAAAAGAAATTTTGTTTTTATAATAGAAATGGCCGCTCTTAGCGCGTTCCTGGTTGCATCAGGCCTGTGTCACTCCCCGTTTAGGTAACGAAAAAATACCTACATTACTAATAAGCGCGCAGTGGCCCCCTCGAAGTGGTAAATTCAGTTATATGAATCGTTTGTCCAGAGTAATAAAAATGAAATTGGCCTGCAATGAATGTCTAGGTATTTAAACGAAAAGGTGCTGAGTCCTGACGTGAGCTAAATTAAATCATATCGCTAACCACATTGAGTAGATATTTCTTTGAATTTCTTTGCTGTGTAGATATTCCTTTGAACTTCTGTACGTGAGTACTGGTTATTATTCTGTGGTTGCATCCAGCTGTTTTATTTTTCACTAGCTGTGCCCGCGATTTCGTTCACGTGGTTGTCGGAACGTAATGTTATAGCCTAAAGCCTTCCTCTATAAATGGACTACCCAACAAAAAAAGAATTTTTCAAATCGGACCATTAGTTCCTGAGATTAGCGCGTTTAAACAAACAAACAAACAAACAAACTCTTCCGCTTTGTAATATTAGTATAGATGTGTGTACGAGTAAGTGGCCAAAACTGGTGTCAGTTTTTTAAGCTGCCTAAAGGAATCTGACATATCTTGACGATTGCCATACAAGTTGATTTTGCAAGCCCCTAAGTATACCTAGCTTGTAAAAATTATCATTAATAGAACACGAAACTTTTCTGTCGCTCAGAACAGTCATTTGCTCTAGCGAGAGAGAGCGACGAGGATAGCAGCATAGAAAAATGCTGTTTCGTGCTGACAGATGTATTCCAACCCTTAAAGGTAAACCTACTGACCTTACTATATAAGCGACTCTTGCCCTCCAGCTTACTTGCCGCCGCTCGCCACGAGCCCAGTAGCGGACGGCGACAAAATGGGACATTTTTATGCCTTTGTCGGCTGATATCTTTGGTTTTTGTTAAGAAACAAGATACATATATGACAGAATACATATTTTTTATTTCGCCTAAAGAGTACTTTTTTGAATACTTATAGCTTCTAGGATCAAAATCACCATGTTTTTATATAATTACTTCTTGTTCCGATGTAGTGTGATAGGTACCTTTGCTAGGAGGACATTCGCAGTGGACGTTAGGCGATTTTCGGAATATGGTGGGATTTCTTCGAAAAAAGTTTTCCATGGGATTCCGGGGTTCAACCCAGGACCATCTTTCCCATTCCAGATCCACCTCTTTGGACTGCACCGCAAGTAACAACATAACTAAAGCTAAAAACTGTAAAAAAAAACAAACTTATATGAACAGCTACTTAAAATAATATTATGTTGTTAAAAATTGTGAATATTGTACCTTTTCACACACTTATATAATATGTATTTGAACCCTGAAAACTTTACACTCCTTTTTTGTGACTAACGTATAAAAATGAAACAGACTTCAATAAGCAATTTCGTCAACTCGTAAGGTATTTTTTCTGTTTATCTTTTATGAAGTCCGTTAATATTACAATAAACGGTGAGATGCTCTGTTTAAAATCTTAAACGAATTGTTATAAAGTAGCAAAATTTATTACACAAAAACCTGGCCACACATATTATCTAAAATATAACTGGCCAAGTACGTGCGGGTCATGCTCAGAGTAGAGTTCCGAAGTTACAAGTTACAACATGGGGACATTATTTTCCATAATTTTACATTATGCTACCCATTTTAAACAAGTTACAACTTCATCTTAGTAATTATTTTCTAAGAATTATGTGTTTTGTACGAAATTTTAACGCTTAAATCGAACAATAATATATTTTATATGATATGTTTCAAACGGGACATTTAATCGAAGAGTTGTCATTGACCCTCAATGTTTTTAAAAGTAAGTAATAATAAAAAATACATTGAAATGTAAAATGGGCGGTCTTATCGCTAAAAGCGGTTTCTTCCAGACAACCGATGGATGGAGAGAATATAAAGAACGTTAGCAGATGGGGTAAAAGACCTATCAGCAATACCCTTCACCTAACCTATAAGGTATACGCAGTAAAAAGTAACATCACATCACTTTATGAATAGGGAATCTAGTTTTAAAAGAATAGTTCATCATTTTATTTCACTACTTTGTCCGTATGCAAAATTATACAGCCTAAGTACTACTAACAGTCTCTGGGCCAAGCCGCGGATAGACAGACGGATATACCGAAACGTTCCTTGTAGGGACTTTCTTACGAAAGATAGTGTCAATTGAAGATAGTGTTAATTTAGTGACAATTGAACCTTTTAAGAATTTTATTTAGGAATTTATAAAAATCAACCAATACATGTACCTACATAGACTGCTAAAATCACAACCCTTCCTTTTGGCTTACCAGTAGTCGCGTAAAAAAAGAAATATAGTATTTTGTGTAGTCTCATTTAATGAAAAAGAAGAAAGAACACGAAACAAACATGCTTATAAAATAATTCCAATCACTCGTCACAGTCATTCACTGGAGGACAGCTCCGTCAGTCTTACGATTTGCCTTAAAATATTTAGTTCTTTTCTAAGCCTTTGTCTTTTTGCCTCAGTGTCAGCTAGTTTGTTAATAATATCATCATCATCGTCTAACTTGACGATTTTAGCGTCTTCAGAATTCTTATATTCATTTGTTGTGTGGTATTTGCCATTTGTCATCAAACTTGTGGTATTATCTTTCGTCAAGCATATTCCATTATCAAATTTTGGACATATCTTTAACATTCTCTTGACCCTTTCTGTTGTTGGTAATGTAGTTGTAGATGTTGTTGTACTAACTGTCGTTGTGGTTGTGGTTGTTGTGGTCGGGGTCGTGGTCGGCGTCGTGGTTGACGTCGTGGTCGGCGTCGTGGTCGTCGTTTCCGTCGTCGTCTCGGTCGTTGTTTCGGTCGTCGTCTCAGTCGTGGTTGTTGTAGGTGTAGTGGGAGTCGTTTTCGGTAGCGTGTAAAGAGAGAGCTTCTTTATATTATCATCGCAAGTTGTTGGAGTTTCTCTGACAGTACTCCTCTTGAAGGGAGCATTTGGCATTGAATTGTGTATTCTTTTCCAATCTCTTTGGTACATTCCTTTGTATTCTTGTATAGCCTTATTCCCTACATACACGGGGAATTCTAAAACTAATTGTTTCCCGGTTGAGTTACATCCGCCCTTGCACAGGCGATACGGGGCGGTGAATACCAAATAGCCAGGCGTACGAGACATTTCTAAAAAATTTTCATGGTCTGATCATTACAGTTCCGTCTATCGTATTTAACACAAAAATATATAGACACAAACACAAAATTCAACAGACACTCCAGTTTATTATTTTATACTAGTCGTTCTTTAGCTATTGATGAACGCGACCGGCCCATTCAGAAACGTTCGTATTGTTAATTACTGTATAAAATCGCGCAGGTTATTTACAGAGATTTTTATTTCATGGTTCATATGGTTTCTTATATTTCTAGTATGTTCATGCGCCCCCATTGGCAAATCATAATGTGTGTAAAGATTATGTATTATGATTTATATAACGAATCAGATAAGCCTATATATTATCACTGAACCTAAACGCAGTTCGAATAAATAGAAATTCCATCGTGGGAAATGCCAATGGGTGCATGATAGTGAGCTATTATTTAAAATAACCATAAAACCCAGTATGGTTTACTTACTTTTTCCATCGACGATTGCCTTAAGAAAAGCTTGGCCATCGATAGAATCTGGATCAATTGCAGCTGCTGTTTTCGTATTTATGACATCTCCTTTTATCATGAACAGGGAAGAGCTAATAAAAACAACATAAATTCTTAAATGTGGTATAATGCTCATTGTTTGGACTACCGATATAATCTAATAGCTATTTTAGTCACCTAAATTCTTCTCGAGTAGTTCCAAACAATTTTTTAGGGTAGTGACGAAACGGCCGAGATTTATTGTTGTAGAGTGTTGTTTTATTGATGTATATTTTATAGCATTATGTAAATACGAAACATTAAAATGACTATTAAAATAAATTCGGATACTGTATTTCGAAATAACTGCTCTGTTTTTTTCGATTTCAATGGTTGTTGCGGAGTTTAATAACTTAGTAGTACTATGTATTTTTTATACTTATACAGGTGACTTTATAACCACCAGCCAAATTTTTGGAGCAAGTTCAGTCCATGATACTGAACTACTTTCCATAAAAACAATTAACGAAAAACAAAAATAAAATTTCGCCTTCCCATACAAATCAGCGCTCAGCCAAACGGATTTTGTATGGGAGGACAAAAATTTTTAATAACTTTTAATAACTTTTTTTTAGAAAGTAGTTCAATATCATTGACTGAACTTGCTCCAAAAATTTGGCTGGTATTTAAAAAGTCATTCTGTATAATATTATGAACCTGTTATTATTTAAAGTATTGTATTTTAGTCATGTACATGTACACCCCGTCTGATAACGTATCTTTATATTCTCTCCATCCTTCGGTTATCTGGAAGAAATCTTCGCTTATAGCGATAAGACCGCCCATTGTACATTTTAAGGTATTTTTTTCATAATGTGTATTTTTTATTCTTGGTGTACAATAACGTATGACTTACTTACTTACTTACGTGCGATTTGTTGTGTTAACTTTCTTACGGTCCCTATGCTTCTAGAAACACTTGACTGCCTCTGTGGTCCAGTGGTCAAGGCATTTGCCTTGTGATCCAGAAGTCGTGGGTTCAAATCCCACTAGAAAGCATACTTTGTGAAAAAATTGTTTTCAGTCTCGTTAGGATATTATCCGAATAGAAAAATGATTCCGTGTTTCGGAAGGCACGTAAAGCTGTGGGTCTCGAACGCCATCTAGTGTTTCTTTAAACGTATCCTAGGATTGGTTTGGATGCGGAGGTCAGATGGCAGTCGCTCTGTGTAAAAACCAGTAACGTCGTCAAATCACAGGTTAGGTAGCGGATCCTGGGCTCTGAAGCGCTACCGCTGAGGATGTAACCGGGAATACGCTCGGATGATGATGATGCTTCTAAAACATGTAAAACGGGTTCCGGTATCGTTAGGGGCAGCAGTAGTAGTATATCTGATGCTTTAATATCTTAGGTATTTTCCTTCGTGGTATTTGCCTCATATACATTTGGGAGAAAATCAATTGAGATAGGTCGCGCTTTCAAGCCTTTTGCTCAAGTGGGAGATGGAATGATTATGTGATATTTTTAGGGTTCCGTACAAAAAATTAAAAAAACGGAACCCTTATAGGATCACTCGTGCGTCTGTCTGTCCGTCCGTCTGTCACAGCCAATTTACTCCGAATCTACTGGACCGAATTAGGTGAAATTTATTAGAATTTTGTAATCCTATGACCCAAACACATATGTGCAAAGTAAATTAATATTTTTTTAAAATAAGGGTCAGTTTTGTGGGACAAATTAGGAAATAAAAAAAAAGTTTTGCAAACCTTACTGTGAAAATAAATAAATATATTATATCAAATGAAAGGACTCGTTATGAGGATCTCAAATATATTTTTGTTATTATTGTAAAATGAATAGTTTTGATTTTATTCATGGAAGAAGACGAAAATTGACCATTCCCCTCCCCTGATCTCCAAAACTACTGAGCCTAAAATTTTGATTACAGGAAAACCTATAAGAATTCAATCAATTGTACGGAACCCTCTCCACGCGAGTTTAACTCGCACTTGGCCGGTTTATTTAATGTTTATTTTTGTATTTTTTTATATATGACAGAATATAATTAAAATAAATCATTACATTTCTCTTCAATGTTCTCATTTTTATTACTCAGGTTATAAAGAAACTAAGAATTGTAGACAGTAGTTATATCAGAATGCCTCTTAAAATCGACAAATTTGGTTGGCCATTCGGAAGAACCATGTTTTATTGGTGATAAATTAACTCTGGCCTTGCCTCGTTGTATTGTAGCCATAGTACTCGGCGGGAAATTATTTATGTACATCGATTTATAACTGTCCAGTCGTCTAAACTCTTTCCAATTGGCGAAAGAGTTGGACAATTGTTTTAGAGCCGCGAGGTAAATATAGTGAACTGAAGCGCTGGCTTGACTGACGACGATGAGCGATTAATCGAAGAACATTTATATAGATATAGGATTTAAAATTGTGCTAAGTACATGATTTAACGGTTATCTCCTAAATTCTTTATTAAAATCTAAGCATTTAAAAACTTTACTTCAAATGTCATTCTTATTTTAAATTTATCGGTTCAGTGATAAAGCAGGAATACATATTTACTGGTAGATTTAAGGATAATTAGGACAGGTAACAAAACTGATATACCAAGGTGGCATGGTAGAATATCAACAAAACTGATATACCAAGGTGGCATGGTAGAATATCAACAAAACTGATATACCAAGGTGGCATGGTAGAATATCAACAAAACTGATATACCAAGGTGGCATGGTAGAATATCAACTAAACAACTCTATAAAAAATTGACAAACTTTTGCTGATCCAATTTTAGTTAAAATATGTTTTTCCTCTATTTCCATTTTTAATGTTTCTCATTGACAGATCGCGACAATACATGTTTCAACATAAAATAGATTTAACAAACGTTAGTTATTTTTTATGAATACTATGGTTAGGATAATTGATAACCTCCGTGGCGTAATGGTAAACACGCTAGACCGCTAATCCGGAGGTTCTGGGTTCGATTCCTAGCCAGGGCAAGTTGTAAAATGGCCTTTTTCAAATTGTTCTGGGTCTTGGGTGTTTCTCTATATATGTATTTATCATAAATTATAGTATCGTTGAGTTGGTATCCCATAACACAAGTTTAAAACTTACTTTGGGGCTAGCTTAATCAGTGTGATTTGTCCTTATATATTTATTTGTTTATAATACCTACCTATTTATTTCTAACGATTATATCATAGTAAAGTTTCCTTATTGTAAGAGGCGAAGTCTAGCAGTGGACTGATATAGGCTGTAAAGAAGAAGAATAAAGTATGAAGTAGGCGCATGCTTTATCTCTGTAAGACAGACATCAGCCTAAATCAGTACCGCATCCGCGGGAATTGTAATAAATATATCTTGGCTTGCGACATAACTTACATTTTGTATACTTCTCTGAAAGCTGAATGTATTTTGGGATTAATTCGCTGTTCCGCGTACTTATTAGTCACGATATACCACGGGGTATGGGTAGTGGGTTTAGGTTTTTCTCCGACTAATTAACGCGTAGCTTTTATTTCCAATAAAATAAAATAAGTGACGCGTTAATTAGGCGGAGAAAAAAACTTGTATTGGCGACAGGTTTTTTTACATTTGTTGTTAATTTTGTCAATAATCAAATGAGAAAAAGCGACGCGTTAATTAGGTGTAGAGAAAACCCTTGAGAATGACCGAAGTAATCTATATGATTGTTCTTAAATACATTCAATTTTTTTTATACATATATTACATTTTAAAAATGTTTTCTTCGTCCATATCTTATCTATTTTTATAGCTTTTAAAATACACCTAGTATTTTAAAAGGAAATAGCAATATAGGTGCTTTAGTGAAATAACTTATAATTCCCTACCTAGTTGTTGAGATTAGCGTCACAGATAGGCAGACAGGCAGTAGCATACTTGCATCTTCATGTCCACTTTTCCTCTAGACGTTGTTATAAGAGCAATAGTTTCCTGGGTCAAAAAAAAATTACTTGATACTGTTAAGAGAAGAAAACGTCACAAAATAATGTCACTTGTCATTGATCACATCCATTTTGAACGAGATTTTAGATTTATTAATGCAGAAAAACGCATATTAAGAGCGCTATTTGACTCCAAAAATCTATGACGTCACAGTCCGATATTTCATACAAAATCTCATAGAAAATTATTGTTTTGACGTTTAGAAAAAGGTGTCTAATTTGACTTATTGGAAACTATCAGATTACATTACCAAGTAATGTAGTCGTCAGTCCTAAAACACTTACTCCATAAAATTATACGATAGTCGTCCGATAGTGACGTCCCATTTCCAAATTAGACTTTATTATTATGTATTAATACTCAATACTCAATAATTTATTGCTTCCTTAAATGACAAATGAATACATGCAAACTAGATAGCAAGTTGATACATAGATGATTCCACAATCACTTAAGGACCCTGTTGGGCGCTGCAATAGGAGAGAGGAGGAATCGTGTCACTGTTAGTATAGTACCTTGAAGTAAATCAACATTCAGTTTTTATTAGTTTTTATCTGTATAACTATCATTTAATTATATATGTACGTATTTTATGTCCGTCATTTAATAATGTATTTAGATTGTATTGTATTATAGGTATTTGTACTTTAAGATATATGTATTTTTTATTTTATTTTTTATATTTATGTATACGCATATTCATCAATGTACCGTAATTTATATATATTATTATTTATCATTTGTAATTTCCAAATATCTTTTTCTGTCATGTTAATTTATCATTAAGGTAATCTGATACTGAATAGTAGCATTTGGATAGAAGAATTTGTTTTATTTCTTTGATATATTTGCTATCTTTAACTTCATTTTTTATTCGATCTGGAAGTTTATTGTATATTTTTACCGACATCGCTAAAGGGCTATTTGAATGTAATTTCAGTTTGGAACTAGGCAACTGTAATTTGTTTATATGTCTTAGATTAAACCTAGTAGGAATATCTCGTCTTTTTTTGAAAAAAATTTGGTTATAGCGCGCGAACTTACAAGTTTCTAGGATATAAATACAGGGTAAAGGCAATATCCCTAGTTGTTTGAAATGAGGTTTGCAGCTTTGTTTTTTTCTTATACTGGTTAGTATTCTTATTAGTCTTTTTTGTGCTCTGAATAAAGTTTGCGAGTCAGTACTATCTCCTCATAGCATTAACGCTCAATGTTGCTTGACACTAAAACGCGCTTGCGTACCGCTTTTGGAGTAACCCGGGCTCTTTCTTCACTATTTCGCACTGTGTTCAGCATCCTTATAATATAATGTTGCATATCGTATTTGGAGAAGAAAAGGCTAATAAGCGGGCTCCGAAGCAGGAAAGTTCAGGATGCAACCAGACATACGCCAAGGTGAGGACGATAGACAGATATACAGGTTGATTTAGAAAGGTGAAATAATCAATGAAAGGCATGCTTCAAATGCTTACTCTGTGATACAGGAAATAAATCACGAAATACGAACAAAGATTTTTTATTCCCATAAAAATTAAGCAAGTAATAGACCGAGTTTCGAAGCGCCGATCGTGAAAGCCGATCAAGGGAATGCGCGAGGCCTAGCAAGCCGTCACTTTTTTGATTCCTTTTCCATCTTCTCGCCCATTATTATGCTAAAGGATGGTGTTTGTGTCTTGTGGCCCTGAGCTCTGTCTGCTTAGAGCTGCAAAACCCAAAATGCTCTGTCTGCCCCATTATACGTGATAGTGTACCTATAGTAAATAATTTTTCTATAATAAAAACCTACTTTAACAATAAACTACACAACCGATTTTGATAAAAATCTATGGGACCACGTGACAAACCCTATCAAACAAAAAAAAAATCGCTAACTCGCTTCAGGCGTCTTCGAGTAATCAGGGAACATACATAAAAAATCATAAAATATTCCGAATGAGAACCATCTCCTTTTTTGAAGTTGGTTTAAAAAAAAGTAAACCGTAATGTCTTTAATCAAATAAAGGAAAAATTAAAAGTGAAAATATATAAGGAGGTTAAGAACTTGGCGGAAGAAAGAGAAACATGGAAAGCACTCCACCGACAAGAGCCCAGCTCTTAAATATAAGAAGAAGAAGAATGTCTTTCCTCGGTATCACGGTCCTAGCATATTATTTCACTTTTCTGTAACACCTTGTACATACCGGGAAACTATGATTCATTTATTGTATAACGAAGTAGAAAACTGTTTTGTTGTTAAAGTGGGAGAGAATTGCGTTAAACATGTAATTAATGACAATAATGACAGTTTGAGTTTGTTTGACATGACGTGCGCCGAAATAAAGCATATCGTGTTTTCACGTCAGTATTTGATGTCTAATTTTGTTTTCTTTGTGTTCTTTTTTAAAAATAACTATGCAAACGTTTTTGTTGAGTACCTACGAATAATTATGAGTACATAATTGCAGTCACGCAGTTCCAGTCCACCTCGGCGCCATCACCAGATCAGCTCGTTGGCCCCAAAATATAACATTTTCAACTGACCTACTCAAAGAATGTCAATATATTTGAGAGGGAAAACAATAAGTTCATGTTCTTGATATGTTATAGGTAATCTTTATTTCGATACATTCGAAAAGAAAAAGTATATGGCAAAACATGAAAGAAAAAGTAAGCTTGACTTTCCATAGAACTTCGAAAATATTATTAGATAGGTACGTACCTACCTATTTCGCCAAATATTTAAGGAATATTATAAGGTCTAACAAAATATACTAAAACTATTTTAAGGGTACGTTTAGACCGTGATAATCAACAACTTTCCCCAGGGAACATATAGCGAAATACAAAAAATAATTATTAGGCTTTCCATACAAGTTGATCGATCAGCTGAACAGTTTCTGTGGCAAGCAAATTTTATTTTTTCATATTTCGGTATATGTACCTTGGGGAAAGTTGTTCACTATCATGGATTGAATGTCACCTTAATATAGTTTCAGAATATTTTGTTAGACCCTGCATTAATAATAATAATAATACATAATAACATAGATGCAGCCATCTCACTTTTTAGATAAAAAGGTACTAAAAGGCCTCTTCATGTTGGCTTTGGCCCCATGAACGCCTCAAAGGACCGGCTGTATCCCCATGTACCCGTGGCTGAAAAGTGTACCGACATAATAATAATAATAAAAACTCTTTATTGCACCAAGAATACATGAGAGTAAATAATGTTAACAATATGTTATGTACAATGGCGGCCTTATCGCAAAAGCAATTTCTTACAGGCAACCACGCTAGTAGGACTTCAAGTTGTAAAGTGGGTATGGCGCAGAAGTACATAAATACATGCAATAAACTTACATATATACATTTATATATTTATACATACATACCTATATATCCTTACATACATAACACGTATCTTATGAAAGTGTAGTGACACATACACAAAATAACTAGGTACATAATACACAAAACGAAGAAAATACTAAATTCAGTACAAAGGAAGAAAGTAACACTTTACTTTGAAACTAGGGAGAGTTCGTGCTTTTCGAATCAACACCGGCAACGAGTTCCACAGACGAACAGCTTGGACTGAGAATGAGTTAGAAAAGAATGAAGTATTAATCAGTATCATAAGCTCAGTTGGATAGTAAATATAAATTGCGCACAGAAAAAAAACACAGTTATGAATTGTAAAAAGTATATTTTTCAATTTACGAAAATTTGCCAAGCAGTGCAGCTAAGAATGCAATGACACGAGACGAGATCTGTCTCGTCTTTGCACATGCCCGGTTGCATTCTTAGCCTAGGTTGACAGATGTATTAAACTCTTTATCTTAGTCCGTCCTCGGCTGCATCCTCAGCTATGCTGCTTCGGAGCCAAAGTGCGCTTTCCCGTTTTTTCTTCTCCAAATATATAAGTAATATGCATGTATTGGTCACCGACGAGGATGTCGAAGACCTTGCGAAGAGGAGAAGAAATACAATACACTACAATACCCTTTATTGCACAAAACAATACAGGACATAATTATCTTAAAAACTACGAATAAATAAATTAATATAATAGTTAAATAGCCGAAACAGTTCAAATGATTTGGTTATAGTTTTACGACTGGCCGCCAGTCTGACGTCAACCCTCTTTGGGAATAAATTTGCCGAAAAGTTTTACAACCTGTCACCGCCTGACGTTAACCCTTGGAAATGCAGTTGTAGCACGAGATGTTTGTGCTTATTCCTTTAGTCACCTCTTGCAACATCTACAGGAAGAGATGGAGTGGTCCTATTCTAAGCCGGAAGTCACACGGCCAGAGATCAGCGATATTTACACATAATAACAAAGGCAATTGTACAAATGGTGGACTTATCCTAGAAGGAATCTCTTCCAGTCGACCAGTACTATTTCGTTACATAGTGGTTCAGAGATCACCACAGATCTGTATATACTACTAGATAAATAAAGTCCTACAATTTGCATGAAAACCTGGAGTGCCAATTTTCAATACAAACTGACAAACGGAAGGAAAGTTTTTTATTACTTCCTCCAACGTTTTTCAACGAGTTCCTACGGCTCAAAACGGTAGATATAGATATTTTACAGTAGAGAATGAATGTCCGATCTAATGAATTGACATACACGGACTCAAAGTGAAAATCCTAAATAAAGTCAATTTGACGTCAGATTGACACGCAAATTCATACAGAGGCTGTCTATCTTGATCCATGGTCTGTGGAGACCACTAAATACTAAAATAAATCTGTCAACATCTAATGAAACCATCAAACAAACCTAACTGTTATAAATACCCGTCTAATTAACAAATTAATAATGATGCAACATTCGTTTCGTAATTAGGTCTATTTTTACAACTCTCGTATCTAATCGATGTCTAGGCTCTGGCCATTGTAACATTTAAATTATCTTTAAATTGGCTGATTGCCTGCTTTACCTGTTAGGTAGCCCGACATATTGGCGAGCGCCCAAAAGATAACATTCACTGAACTGTCAAAGATAAGTTATTTTAGATTAGCGACATTGAAATCTTCAGATACTCGCTCGGGGCATGTCGCTTTGTTTTGACATTGTATAACGTGGATTAAGGTGACGTGGGTTCACAATTTGCAAAACTGAGCGTGTTTTTGTACTACTACTACAGTTTATTCCTCAAAAAATTTACATAAAAATCTTAAGGATTTTTTACAGACACCTACAATAGCCAAAACACGATTGAGAATTTTTGGCTTGATAGAAAAAAATCACAAACATACCTCTAAATTTGCCTAATTTTGCCTTTATAATACGTATTACTATTTTATACAATCACCTTTTTATATGAAAATTATACCAAAAATGTATTATCTAAATATCTATCCGTTTTGGCTACAGAAAACATTATAAATATAATAATAAATGAAACACAGTGAAATATTCGTCGAGAGCGAAGGAAGGGCCGGAGCCGTGCTCGACGATATTTCGCAGTGTTTTATTTATATTACTTTTTGTATTATATTTATATTATATTATTTGTATATTTTTTTTGTAGCCAAAACGGATAGATATTTAGATAATACATTTTTGGTATAATTTTCATATAAAAAGGTGATTGTATTAAATAGTAATACGTATTATAAAGGCAAATTTAGACAAATTTAGAGGTATGTTTGTGATTTTTTTCTATCAAGCCAAAAATTCTCAATCGTGTTTTGGCTATTGTAGTTGTCTGTAAAAAATCCTTAAAATTTTTTATGTAATTTTTTTGAGGAATAAACTGTAGTACGCTTATACACGCATGGTATTGCAAATTGTGAACCCACGTCGCCTTAAGGGCGGTGACACATACGGCGGCTAAAGTTATATTCGCCACGGACCACTTAAACTATACTATACATTATCACAACTTTATGCCTAATGAATATATAAATAAATATAAATATATGTATAAGGACAAATCACACGGATTAAGCTAGCCCCAAAGTAAGTTTTAAACTTGTGCTATGGGATACTAACTCAACAATACTATATTTTATGATAAATATTTTCACCCAAGACCCAGGACAATTTGAAAAAGGCCATTTTCCAACTTGCCCTGGCTGGGAATCGAACCCAGAACCTCCGGATTAGCGGTCTAGCGTGTTAACCATTACGCCACGGAGGTCGGCATTATGGGGCAGATAGAGCAATTTGGGTCTGGTTCACCTGGTTCCGTGGGCTTTTTTTTTGCCTCTAGGCTGTTCTTTTAAGCCCCTTGTACGTAAGGGAGGCATCGATATTCTAGTGTGTCTCCCCAGCATTTTTTGCGGCTCTAAGCAGACAGAGCCCAGGGCCGCAAGAACCAAAGGCCACTTTAGCATGATGGTGGGCGATAAGATGGAAAAAAGGAATCAAAATAGTGATGGGTTGCTAGCCGCATCACTATTAACATAGTTAGAATTTTCCACCATTCCCTCGATCGGCTTTTACGATCTGCGTGGGAAGAGAAGCAGCTAGTACATTTCTAGTTTTTTTCTTTTCTCCCAGACTAGCGTGGTAGACTAGAGTTTCGTTAGTCTCTATATACATATACAGGGTGTAACAAAATATACTAAAACTATTTAAAGGTGAATTCAGTCCATGATACTGAACAACTTTCCCCAAGGAACATATGGCGAAATATGAAAAATAGTTTTTGGCCTCCCATATCAGTTGACCAATCAGCTAATCCGAGTTTGTATGGAAAGCCAAAATACACTTTTCATATTTCGATATATGTTTCTTGGGGAAAGTTGTTCAGGATCACAGAGTGAATTCACCCTTAAAATAGTTTCCGTATATTTTGTTAGACGTTATATATATATGTATATAATATAGAGAAAAACGAAAAAAATATTTCGCCTTCCCATACAAATCGGCAGCCAAATAGATTTTGTATGGGAGGACGAAAATTTTATATTGATTTTCGATAATTGTTTTTTATGGAAAGTATTTAAGTACGAGTATCACGGACTGAACTTGCTCAAAAAACTGTATGGCTGTATACTGAAAACGTCATGTTCAGTCCGTGATACTAAATTCATTTTAAAAAGAAACACAGCGAAATAAAAATATACTTAAACTGTTATGAGGATAAATCCAGTCATCTTGCTTCTTCTAAAGCAGTGGCCTGGTCTGACTGGAGCCTGACAGGAAGTCTATAAATACACTAAGGAAACAAGTTGGCTAGTTGGCTTTGCAGGAGCAATTGTAGAGGTGGGGTGGGCTATGCAAGGAACCACCAGTGTACTAAATATGTAATGTGGAAATGGGGTTCAAAAAGTGGTGCCTACAAGATAGATATGGGTAACTCCGGATTCTAATATTTAAATGAGCCGATTCATTAACAGAAGCCGATACCCGTACTGAATCCCTGTAATCGTTATCGGCTCCGGCGAGTTATTGAGTCCGCACCGATCTTGGTCCCGCCGGGAACCGGTGGCGCCTGTCAGGGTGCAAACCGCGAGCCGTGTTTCGGGAGTCGGGAGTCAATATTATTCTGTATTGAAACCGGTACCAGAAAGGACGTCTGTATTCTGTAGATTCAATAGTGAAACTTAGCGGACCTCGGAGTTGGAGCCGATAAGGGAGTAGGAGTCGGTACCGAATGCAGAGTAAGATTCAGTGAGCCGAATCACTCCTCGGAGTCGAGATTACCCATGTCTACTCATCTAACGTGCAAGATTTAGGGCAGGATGGACACTCTTGTACAACAAGAGTGTCCATCCTGCCCTAAATCTTGCACGTTACGAATGCCGGTTACGAAAAATATTCCGATCATACATTTTATATACGCTTATTTAACTGTTGTTTGATTGAACGTAGAACCAAATTGAATTCATTCATTTTTGCCAACTCAATGAAGGACATTTGATTTTATTATTCATTAAAATTTAAGACAAGAATTATTACTTATATTAATTAACTATCAGATATATATTTTTTATTTTTATTTTAAACTTTTACCAAGCAGTATTAAAAATTATTCCATCAGCTTATTATTTTGTTTTTATCATAAGTATGTATACAAATATTATATTACATATTTTAGCAGGGTTCTATATTGTATAAATTAACAGTAAATCTGACATACTGTACTCTACCTATCTCTTAAATATTTATTTTATTATTTATATATTTTGACTGAAAAGGGATTGCTATGCGATAAGTCCGCTTTTGTATAATTTTTCTGATTTTTTGTCTCTGTTTTTTTGTAATTCCTTTTTTATAGTGTAATAAAGAGTATTTGTATAATATTATATTGTATTGTATGGTAATTCATAACATAATATTATAATATACATAATATCATAATATAATATATATGCAACATCAGATCAGACGCACTACCATCCACTTTCCTCTGTGTGTGTCCGCGCGCTTACTCTTTTTCTTGTCCCAAGAGTGTTGTGTACTTTGTTCAACTGTCACATTATTTTATTATTCATGATGTGACAGCATAGCAATGTGTAACACATTGTTGTGTGCTATAGTTAACATATCGCATTATCAGTTTAACAAAATTGAGTATTTGTGTGATTTTATTTATACAAACATGACTATTATTCTGATTTTTGTTTTTCATCTTACGCTTACAATTTTACTTTGCTCCTTTGATATTGATGTGATACTCGTAGTAGGAATATAAGATGCAATTTCGAAGATTTAAATACATATTATTTATTTATATAATAATTGCCGAGAATCTTACTTATAATTAAATAAAACTTGTTATTTTTATTGTGTCTATCTGAGAGTTCCGCAAATTGTTAAATAATCTAAACTTCAGATTCCGAAATAAAAAAGCATCACACGCCTTATCCCACTATACACATTTATTATTCAGATATTAATTGCAATATGAAAATATGGCGAGATTTGAACACTATAAATTAAAACAGGCGTCTATAAAATAATGCATTATTTCATTATGAAACCGTTAATCTCCTTTATTAATAAATGGCGCTAGATTTATTAATCCACCGAAGTTAATGGGCTCATTCATCTGGCTATTCATCTAATATGGCTTATTAGCGAGTTACTCGGATCGATTATGCAACATTATTCTTCAGTAATTGCAGTAAATTTTCATCGGCCAATTACTTGGCGAACTTTATTCATTAATTCGTTATTATTATTAGTTAAACTTAGTTGAATAAAAACTAAATGCTAGTGTTATCTTGGAATATTAAAAATATCATTTATTAAACATCAACAAGGGGACGCTTTTGCTCAACTGTGGGATGTAAATATATAAATAAAATAAATACAACATTATTCTTTGGTAATTGTTGGAAAATATTATAGGCCAATTCATTATCTAGCGAATTTTATTAATTAATATGTTATTAGTTATTTTTTTTTAAATACTACTTGTGTCGTAGGGTATTTATAATATAACTTACTCGTAACAACATTTACAAATGTTGTAAATTTTCATTTGCCAAATTATTTACCTAATTACTTAATTTATTGAAAAAAAGCTATGAACTCATTTACTTTATCGTAGGATATCTTGAATATTATCTAATATAGCTTATTTTGTATATCACTTAATACATGTAGTTATAATAGGTTATTAATAGATTTCACAATATTTTTAATGTCAAATTCTTTAGGTTTAGATCTGCATTAGGAAGAATTTTAACATTTACGAGTAAATGTAAAAAACGAATTCATATTTTTTTATAAATTACCTAATTAGGTAAATTCTACAAACCTGATAACATTCCACAAAAAGATAAGGTGAAATAAAAAAAAAACACTTCTTCATTCATCGTGAGCAAACTTGCACTCTCGTTAACTGTGGGTAAAAATGACTGTTGTCATTAGATGACAGTCATTGAGTTACGTTGATGCATTTAGGCAGCTCGAAAAATCTGACGCACACATTTTGGGTTTTAAGGCCCTAAGCAGACAGAGCTTATGGCCACAAGACCCAAAGGCCACTTTTAGCGTGATGGTGGGCGAGAAGATGTAAATAAGAATCAAAATAGTGATGGGCCGATTCGCATTTTCGACCATTCCTTCGATCGGCTTTTACGATCTGCGCGATACATTTAAAAGATGCAGCTAGTACACAAAGTTTTTCTGTTTTGCCCAGACCAGACTCGATTATAAGATTACTTCCTGCAAGGAACATATTGAGAGATAATAATAAAATAACCTAAAGTTAAAAATGAATGATTAACTGAATTAGAAAAGTTTTTCAGTAGAGGTTTAGTAGAGGCTGTGAATGAGGGAATATTTAAAAACAATTAATTATGTCTGTATATGATATCTTTCAGCATTAAATAGGTGTAATAAAGTCTAACAAGAATATTATAATTAAATTAATTACTGAACTCATTTAATGAAGAGAAAAGTCTAAAAGTTCAAACAGCTGAAGTATATGAGACAACTTCTTATTTCTTCGTGCAAACATTGTTTGGTTTTATGAACTGATTGTCCTTTAAATAGTTTTAGTATATCTTGTTTAATTTCATTTAATTATCTAGTAGTGAGTTTATTTCATGTTGAGGAGGAACTTCAAACGAGCATCAAACTTTGCTGTCAAAACATAGCACTGTGTAATGAATGCATATTTACTCACTTTGAGTCATCCCAAATACACTCAGTAAGGAACTCATTTAATTAATGGTATAAATGTTTAAAGTTATTTTACAAATGGTTCCGTGCAGTTCTGGAAACTATTTGAGAATACTCCGACATCGCTTTGCACAACTTTCGCTTTGCTTACTATTTTAAACAACTATTTGAAATGCTGTGTAATATTCGGGAAATGTGCACGTAATAAGGACTAGAAATTAATATTAATATATTAATAAGCGCAAGCGTGGTTATAAATGAAACTAGTTTTGTAAGTACTTAAAGATTTATTGTCTTACCAATCGAGATAGACATTTAAATAGGAATGCGGACGGCTTCCGATCAGAGTGCGGCACTCTACAGTTGGAACCGCTCACTCGCTCGGCAGTGCTGCTACACCAACGAAATCCTGTAACACGACAGAAAGGTCACGCTACCGACCGGAGCGGGTCCGCGAAGCCAGGTCAAGCAGGGTGTTAGAGCGAAGCTAGATGGACACGGTGTTAAAGCCGAGCTGAGAATACTTCCTCGAGATCAGGGACTTGCTGTGGTAACGGTAGAAGCGGGCGCCTGTGGAGATGTGCCGCAGTAGAGCTGCGTCATACTTGCTCATACTTCTCGAGCTCACGCTTGATGAGTTCTTTGCCAGGTAGGTTCTGAGGGCGCGCTCGCCCCAAGTCTGTGCGCGGGGCTTCTCAACCGGAAGACCTTTGTTCCGCCTGTCCAGGTAGTTGATTACTTGGTCGTAATAATTTTTCTGGTAGTCGTAAAGGTAGGAGTACTGGAGGAATTTTGGCCTGAAACACACCAGTGACTTATTATAGAAACAGAAGAAACTCGGAGCAGGTGTGAGGGTCAGGTATTTGAAACGTAAACGAATTATTTTTAGTTCTAGACGAAAATGTTGCGCGAACGATGCGTAAGTTTTCCGCGGTCAGTCATTGTAAAGATAACTCACCTGATCCAATGTCTGAAAATTAGTTTCTTAGGTTCTGTTCCCATAACGACATTTTCGGGTGCTGGTGGCTCTGCCTCTTCGGTTGTGGCTTCTGCTGCACCCTCTTCGCCGGCTGGGGCCTCCTCTGGCGCAGCCTCCGGCGCAGGAGTTTCGTCCATAACGTCCGCGTCATCCCACATGTTGACAGGGGTTACTCTGAGATCAAAAACGACACTAGATTACTACTCGCTCACGGCTGTAGCACTTGAACTTGAATGCACGGGTTATGTTATCACTGTACAACAATCACAGCACGGTTGCACTGACCTAACTGGGAGTGGAGATATGTGTGGAGTGGTTGGTGGTTCGAGTCCGACTGGTGGCGCGGCTGCTGGTCGCGCAGCCTCCCAAATTATCTGTTTGCGACCCCACCTGGCTGTCGCAAGCGCTACACTGTTTGCGGGTTTGGCTGCCAATGATTTTCTGTCAATACAACGACCGTGCATCGACGAATTCCTCACCGCCTTTTAATGATGTGCCAAATCTTGCATACCTTGGTGTGTACTAAAAATGCGTACTTTGCTATTATTTACGTGTTCCATCTCGTTAATGATAATTTTGCGACAGTAAATCGGAGTTTAGTTTATTATACTGCTGTCCCATAAATGTGATATAGAGCACTGAAAATAATATGCGGCAGATATGTATTGCATTTTCCATTTGTATGCGTATTTAGTTCACAGGTAGGAAAAGCATTTTTAATGTTTTCCGTGTGTTATATAAAGACTCGGGAAATGTATTAATGTTAGATTATAATGGATATTTCGTACTAGAAGTGCGTGGAGACATGCCAGATGGCTTCATGCGTCATCAAAAATAATTTTACACTATTTTCACATTTCTTAGGCCATGTTTGATTCATCTGCTCTCTGCTCAAGGTTGTCCCCAGGACTCGCAGCTGCTATTGTCTTTGTAAAATATACTCGTGACTGTTACATATTAAGATTGTGTTGTGTAACTGATGATGCTTTATTAAATTTGATTTTGAATTTGAGCGATAGGTTAGATATACCTTTGTTCAAAGTAATTTTTTTTCTCATTATATAGGTAGTAGATAATAGGTTTGCAAATAATTTGAAGGGAAAATACCGTATCTAAAAGGGCAAGATAAATAAAAGCTGATATTTCATTTATTACTAAAATTATTCATAACTTAAGTAAAAATAACATTTCGCAGGATTGTCTTGACCGATTTTTCCACTGATTTTAACGATTAATAGGTATATACTTACGTAGGTTTAAAGTTATGCTGTGTTGTTTTTATTCTAGAAAGACAACAAAATCCATGCTCAAAGTCGAAATATTTCAATGATCCCAGCATTGGTCTCATTGGAAAAGTTGTTCATACTGATGGGCCAGAGTCACCGCCTTATGCACATGACAGCGATATCCGTTTACATCCAATATACTGTATCAACTATGCTATGCACACATCTGTCTCTGTTTTCAAAAACAGACTAAGAGAAGTTTATCTAGCTAAGTACTCGTAATCGTACATTGTTAAAACAATTCCAGCATATATATATTTATATATATTTATTATACCTATATAAGTAGATATATTGTATTATAAATATATAGTTTTTTTTGTGTAAGTATATTATAGAACACCTATAAGTGCTACACTTATAGGTGTTCTATTAGGTAAGTGTATGTATTGATATTAGGTAAATTAAAAGTCATATTATCAAAATCATATTTAAGTAAGTATTTAACTTATCGTTATCTTTGCACCACCGTGTTTTTCTCGTGCCTACATTTCTCTCCATCCACTGGTTGTCTGGAAGAGACCGCTCTTAGCGATAAGACCGACCATTTTGCCTAAGTGTATTTTATTATTTTATTTTGTTATTTTTTTTTTGTATTGATGCATTAAAGAGTTTTCATTCATTCATTCATTCATTCATATGCACTATAACAATTCCTAATGGGGCAGACAGCGCATTTTGGATCTTGCGGCTCTAAGCAGTCTCAGTCCAAGCCCAAGACTCAAAGGCCGCTATCATCTTTTCAACCGCATAACGTCCACTGCTGGACATAGGCCTCTTCTAGGGATTTCCAAAATGACCGATCTAGAGCCGCCTGCGTCCAGCGCTTTCCAGCGACTTTAGTCAGATCGCCTGACCACCTTGTGGGAGGGTGTCCAACGCTTCGCTTGCCAGTACGTGGTCGCCATTCGATAACCTTTCTGCCCCAGCGGCCTTCGGTTCGTCGCGCTATGTGTCCCGCCCACTGCCACTTCAACGAGGTAATCCGCTGGGCTATATCAGTGACTTTTGTTCTCCTACGAATTTCCTCACTCCTGATTCGATCACGTAGAGAAACACCGAGCATAGCCCTCTCCATAGCCCGTTGAGCGACCTTGAGCCTTCTTATGAGACTCATAGTAAGGGACCTCCTTGAGAGCCATAAGTCACCACTAGTAACACACATTGATTATACACTTTTATATCAAGTTATTAGTAAAAACTAAGTAAAAAGAAGAAAAAATCCTAATTTGTTGCAATAGTTACAGCTAGTCTTAAATGGTCACCTGCCGGATACCTGCCAAATCTGTTGACTTCTTCATTTCTCCGATTGAAATGAGATCGATATGTCACGGAGTTCCGTGACATATCGATCATCGTCCATTTCCGTCACGGAATAAACCTGTAATATTAAGATAGTCAATCTTCCGCTAGATTGAAACTATAAATTTAGTTTTGGCACTCGCGCGACATTTCCCAGGTAAATAGAGATCGCTTTCTGATAAGGTGATCTAAGATTTTAATTAGTAAGGGGTTCCGTACATGTAATCATCGTCAGATCTTTTTTAGTCTCCACTGCAGGAGCACGACCCTCTCTGTACTACCAGAGCCAAATATTAGCCAGAGCGGTCAGACGATTTCGCCTACACTCTTGATTGATAATCTATACTAATATTATAAAGAGGAAAGATTTGTACCTATTTTTGTATGTTTGTGATGAATAGGCTCAAAAAGTACTGGGCCGATTTAAAAAATTCTTTCACCGTTGGAAAGCTACACTATTCCCGAGTGACATAGGCTATGTGTGTACCACGGGCGAAGCCGGGGTGGACTGCTAGTGGTTAATAAAATGGTTAACTTAAAGGTGGATGGTGGCCACAGACAAAGAGAACGACCTAAAAAGACGCCGGGGGAATGTGTTAAGGCCGTACCTAAATTTTCCGGGGTCCAGTGCTGCCCCCATTTAAAATAAATCATTTCAAAGAAAACGGAGACATTATTTAAAATTTTGCTACTATCAAGTGCTAGTATGTTTATAAGCTTTGTTTAGTTTGTGTTTCCTAAGTCGCCTTCTACGACATCCACGGGAAGACTTGGAGAGTTGTCCTGTTCTACTCTGCCGGGAACCACACGGTACATGTAAGCATTAAGTGCGGATGTAAGTGCAAGTACAGCCAAGTTGTTAATGCACTATAACGTCATATCCTTCGAGGTAGACTAGACAGCCACCTACCTTACCACAGTAACAAAAGGGATAATACCTAAATGCTAAGCTTACAGATACAGAAGACAGTAAGAGTATTACATACAGAAAGGAATCTCGGTAACAATCAGAATTATTAGTTTACTCAGTTATTATTTATAAGACGTAGAATTGATTAACACGAGATTATTTAATGAAAGAACTATTTATGTAAAGAACGACCTTAATGTAAATATTGTAGTTCGATCGAATATAATATGAGATATAAATACATTATCACGTCTTTATCCCTAACAGGGTAGACAGAGCCCAGGGCCGTAACACCCAAATACCACATTTAGCGTGATGGTGGGCGTTAAGAAAAAGGGAATCAAAATAGAGACGCATTGCTAGCCGCATTTTTTTAACTATCTGCGCGGGAAGAGAACCAGCTGGTATATTCTAAGCTTTTTTATCCCAAACCAGCATGGAAGAAATATTATATAATATGTGAATCGCATGATTCGAAGCAATATAATAAAACGCGTGGTTTTACTACTATGTGACGATACCCTAATTGACACATTATATTTACATCAAATTTTATTGCTTTAAATATATTGGCTGCTAAATCAAGCACTGTTTGGCTACAGTATTAATTATTTATGCATATAAACACATTACGACAATCACGACAAGAGGGAAATCAGAAGAAAACAAATCTGTATACTTATTTATAAATATATTATCTATGTATACTAAACTATTCTGCATATGTGGCTGTTTGGCGATACCAAATTATTACTTATTTATTTTAATGAAATCAAAACTAGATAATATTTACGTAATTAAAACTATGTAAGAACTAAATTACAAATTGTATCATGTAGTCCCATTAAAATATTACCCCTCGGCAGCGTCGCCAAAAGGTTTGCAGCATTCTCACGTTGTATGGCAATGCTATTATTTGTGCCAGATAGTTTCCAGACCCTGACACGCAGTCACGGGATACCTCGAATATTTAAATAAATGATGGGTTGAAGGACCCCACGGATCAAAAGTTTCTACCCCAAAAGGTTCAAATATGTAGGCAGTGTTAATATCATATTGGCTCTTTTTGAATCATGGGTCTTTTCACTCCACCGGTCCTTTGGGAGGTTTGCTTGGGGTTACAGACCCAACAAGTAAAGCCCTTTGAAGAAGTTCATGTTAGGTAGTAATCCCACCACCCATTCTTGGATATACCCATGAAATGTGTACCTTTGACTAGGTTTCGGCAGGGGAAGGATCTAACGCAAAAGGAACGATTATGGATTATGGACTAAAATAAAATTGGGATAGACTGGTGTTGACCGCAAAAACTTTATTATATAAATATACAGTTTTACCTATTAATCCACTGCACAGCAAAATTCTATATTGGTCTTGTTGAATAAGACATACTCCGAGTACTGGTTCTCTTTACTTGTTCAAGTCTATTCAAAGCGTTCCGAAGGCAGTATTATGCTTAATTCGCTTTTAATACAGTTCTGTAGTTGAAGTTTGATTTAGACAACTTTCGGATATAATATTAACCTTGCACCGGGAAAATTATTTCACGTTAATGATATTAAAGTAAAGATTGCGTAGCTTCAAGGCATTTTAAAACATAATTACTTGTTTTTAAAAATATTTTAAAAACAAGCTTTTTTTTATCTAAATTAATAAACTAAAAAGTGTAAAGTGCTCTACAAGACGAATCAATTGAGCCCAAATTTGGTGAGGTTATGTTGTTTTATCATAGCCGTTTTATCATAGCCGTTTTATCATAGCCGTTTTATCAGAGCCGTTTTATCATAGCCGTTTTATCATAGCCGTTTTATCATAGCCGTTTTATCATAGCCGTTTTATCATAGCCGTTTTATCATAGCCGTTTTATCATAGCCGTTTTATCAGAGCCGTGGTCACCTTTCGGCTTCATCATGAGATCATGTCATTGGTCCCATAATATTGCATAGTCACCCAACTTACATAAAAGTATGTGAAGTTTCAGCTCAGTCGAATAATGGGAAGTGGGTCTTTAGCTTGAAGATTTGATTACGAACACAGACAACGAGACAAGTGAAACCACAGACCATGGATCAAGATAGACACAGCCTCTGAATAAATTTGCGTGTCAATCTGAAGTTATATAGAAATCTCAAATTGACTTCATTTAGGATCGTCACTTTTAGTCCGTGTATGTCAATTCATTAGATCAGACATTCATTTTCTACTGTAAAATACCTAAATCTGCCGTTTTGAGCCGTTGAAACTCGTCGAAAAGCGTTGGAGGAAGTAATAAAAAAGTTTCCTTCCGTATGTAAGTGAATTTCTTATTAAATATTTGTATGGGAAATTGGCACGCTAGGCTTTCATACAAATTGAAAGACTTTCTTTATCTAGTAGTATATACAGATCTGTGAGTGAAACTAAATAAAAGCTTGTAATGAAATAGGAAATTTGTGAGAATCTGAATCTTTTTTTTTGGTACACCCCACTAACACGGTAAACGCGGCTTTCGGGTCTAAAGGCTAGGCTCTGTCTTCCCCGTTAGGGTGACAGATATGATAGCGTGTCTTTATTAAAATCAAAAAGATCAGTATTAAATAAGTGCAAATATTTTAAGGCCAATTGTAGTTCACGATCAACTTTCCCTAACAAACTATAAACTTATATTGAAAAAAAAAGCACTTGACATACTCATTCATACTCCGAAGTAGATGATCTTACACGGGTGTACTTTCTTATACAGACAAAAGTTTAACAGATTTTCGTTATTTAGAAAATGATTATCATGTCATAGAATAATCAATATGTAGGTTACTCAGTATAAAGAATTTTTAAAAATAGATTTTCGTTGCACAGAAAATGAATAATTAGAATGTTTGTTATAAATAATTTGAAATCATAGAATTTTATTACAAATAACATTTACTTTTGCTATGTTTCTAATATTAGAATATCAAATTAAATATTATTATTTTTAATAAGTTTAGTTAATATAATATTTATAACCTATAAGTTTTCCCTATTCTAGTAAAATGGATAAAATTTTCCCAGTTGGTCACAGTTCTAACCTAACCTAACCTATAAGTTTGCCCTATTCTAGTAAAATGGATAAAACTTTCCCAGCACGGCCGGCCGCTACCGCGGCACGCTCGCTTCCCTCGCTCGGCTCGTGCGTGTGTTGGTCGCAGTTCTAACCTAACCTAACCTATAAGTTTGCCCTAACCTATATTGTGGTAGCCATTTATAATGTATTCTAACTTATTATATGGTATTTAATTTGATTAAACAATGTTTTCACTTAATACTTCCTTAAATAATAATTTTCTGAAAAATAAAATTCCATGAAAGATTATACCGAACAAACAATATTCTTTAAAGAAATATTCTACTGCTTGATTAGTTTGTTAAATGAAAATATGAGATTTGAGATTGATTGAGATTTGAGAGATTCTAAAATTCATTAAACTGTGTTTCTATAAATTGTGTTTCATTCAAGTAAATAGTCTTTGAAACAAGAATATTTGAAATAAAAATATAATAATTAAATATTCTATGAAAAATTTTCTGTGAATCGAAATTCTATGAAATTTCAGTCTGTGAAACAAGGGGCACCCGATCTTACACTTACAATTTTTATAGATGCAAGAATTGTATCTTATATAAATAGTTGCTGGTGTCCACGACTTCGTAGGTACCGTAGGTAATTTGGGCTAATTGAGATCTGCCTGGGCAGACTGTTTATGTCGTGATTTGCCTGATGATAAGACGATCGAAGAGCCATCTGGTGTGGTTCGTGAAAAGCGCCACATATCGCTATGTTTCTTCTAGTCGTGTTTAAAAAGGTGTTACTGAATGACTTATTGAATAAACTATTTTTTGTTATTTATAATTAGCGATAAGTTCACTTTCCACATATAAAGGTTTCAATACATAGAGTATTTAGCCTATGGAGGGCACGTGCGGGGGCAGCCGCGCGCGAAAAGAGCCTGCTTGCCGAAGCAGACTAATGATCTGAGGTGACGACAGTTCACGGTTTCTGCTTATAAGTTACATATCAAATGTCGCTCCTTGTAATAATTACAAATACGAGTAATCCGCTAGTTGCCAACAAGTCAAAACAGACACTTTTTTTTCTTAACGTCAAAACAAATATTTTCTATGGGATTTGTATGAAAACTCACGGCGTGACGTCATAGTTTCTTGGAGTCAAATAGCGCTCATAATATCAGTTTTTCGGCATTATTAAATCTAAAATTACGTTCAAAATGGCTAGATGAATGACAAGTGTCATTATTTTGTGAAGTTTTATTGTGTTATCATTACAAAATAATTTATTTTTGACCCTGGCTACTACCCTATTATAAACAATGCCTACTTGTTCAATTAAATGGTCTGGGAAGAATTCTACTAATTCAAGGTTCACGAAAAACGGAATTACTTTTCACATAACGTAAGCATTTATAATCTTTATTTTTAAGTTTTAAAATCAGTAAAAAATACCCCTCAGTAAACGGTGCCGCCATATTGATGTTATTTACCTCTCTTTCAATCGCACTAGATTGACAATGTAGGATGTCTCTTTCATTTTAGATAATGAATTCAAGAACGGCGTTAATGAAATATATCGATAAAAATAATGACTGATTCGACGCGAGCCCATCCCATAGAGTGAACTGCCAGACGCTTTAAATTTTTTTAATTTTCAAAATGTTATTAGCCGCATGCACGCAGTGATCGATGCATGAAATTTGCTTATCCGGGTCTCATTATCAGGGTCCCGAATGACGTGTAGTGGAATATATAGGGGATGGAATGTCAAATAAATTGTAAAGATTTCGAAAACGGCAAGAGATGAAGATTTGACCCAAAAACAAAAGAAATGTGTTCATAATCATGATCAATTACTAGTCAATATTTATTAAATTTTCAATTTCTTTTTCCGATTCGACGTCATGGTCCCGAATTACAGCAATTTTTCAAAAATACTCACATGTAGTATTGTTGTGGACCTATCGCGCCTTAACTACAAGATGAAAGTCATTACTCGATTAATTGGGCGAGCTATCAAACTAGTGGAATTTGATGCTACTGAAATATTATGTTTATAATATATTTCCAATAAGTTTGTCATGGCTTGAGACTAAAACATTGGTTAGTTACTGTAAAGTTGCTCAGGTATGCTCGACAAAGGATCGGGTGGCAAAAGTTGGTAAGTTCCAAATTGTTACTACTAACTACCTAAATTATTTTGTATCAAAGGAACTCTGTACTAGTAGTAGTCAAGTCAAATAATAGAGGTTTCATCTCGGAATAAGATAATAATAAGATAGAAACTGTCCATTTTGGTGTTATAAAAGTTTACGTGTGGAAATGTACGAAATCCGTCATTGTATCAAATTCCTAGGAAATGTATGCAATCTCTTAAATCGGTAGGAAATGTTTTAATTATTTTTAAATATATATACAGGGTCTAAATCAAAATATGAAAACTAATTTTCGGCTTTCCATACAAACTCGGATCAGCTGATCGGTCTATTTTAATAGGAGGCCAAAAATTATTTTTCATATTTCGATACATGTTCCTCGGGGCAATTTGTTTAGTATCATGGACTGTAGCCACTTTTAAAATAGTTTCAGTATATTTTTTTACACGTAATATAAACGGAACTGTCTTCTTTGAACACAGTTTTTTTGCCAATGGCACTACCCACATTTGATAATGTCACTACCCGAAGTATGTCGCTCCTATTCATCCTCCTACCAAAATGTACCCGACAAAAAAGTTTCGTGCTAAGTCCCATTTATACAACGTGTAAGAGACATATCCATAATAATTAGAACCATAGGCTATTATAAAATCACTATAGTAAAATAAAGGGATGATTCGCCGTGGGTCGCAGAGTAGAATAGGACCACTCCATCTCTTCCTGTGAATGTCGTAAGAGAGCGACTAAAGGACTTAGCACAAACATCTCGTGCTACAATTGCATTCCCAAGGAATTAACGTCGGGCGGCGGCCGGTCGTGAAACTATAGCCAAATCATTTAAACTGTTCCAGCTATTTCTTCTCCATTTTGCAAGGTCTTTGGCATCCTTGGGTGACCATTGACATGCATGTTATATTTGGAGAAGAAAAATCAGGAAAGCGCTACCCGGACTCCGAAGCAGCACAGTAAGCTGTGCATCCGATGTAACCGGGAACGCGCTAAGACGAAGAAGTAAAATAAAATGAAAATAACAGCAAAAAAATCGACATTCCCATGGGCGGCTACACACTTTCGCATTGTTTATTTATTTTTTGACTGTTTTTTTATTATTTTATTATACTATAGTAATCTAGTATAGCTCGCGGTCCAATGTATTACGCATATGTCCCTTACACGTTGTACACTTCTTGTAATATATATGTTATAAAAGTTGACTCATCATAAAACTAAGCTAATTAGAACCCCTGATAATATATCTCGCTTAACGTATTTTTGGGTATAACGACGGCTTTGTCTACACCATTAGAGATATAGACGTGATTGTGTATACATATGTAAACAGCTTTAAGATTCTCAATGCTCATTCATTGTGCCCATGCACTCAAACTTTTACAATTTGCCCGGGAAGAGCAACAGCTGATAAATTCACATTTTTCTTTACTCCCAGACATCCTGATATTTATACTATGCGGGATCTTAACACTTTCATAAGCTCTAAGATTAATTTTTAGCCGGATTAAATATCTAGACTTATTGCCTTTATTTATTTTTAATCTTTAAAGCTTAAATTAAAGCTTTTTTTGTTAACACAGCTGTTGTTTGAAAAGTTATTTCTAACAACCTATTTTTGATCAACAGTTGATAATGTTCTTATCTGTATTATGGGTGATGACAGCGATTTTGGTACTTTATTACCTATTCCCACAATATGGCGACGTTTGCAAACTTAGTCGTTGACCTTTTACACTAAGATTTATAGTGGTGTACGGTACATCGCCTATCGAATAGAAATAATGACAGAATAATTTGGCTTCAATCAGTAGCTCGCTCTATTGACCTACAGCGAGTGCCAATCTTTAGGGCGATCGAAATAAATCAATATCAGTCTGTAACCTAGAACTTCTGCAGTGAATTACATTAATTACTCAGACATGTATTTTATCCATAACAGGGCAGAAAGAGCCCGGGGCCGTAAAACCCAATATGTTAAAAATGTAGGAATTATTGTAACTAGTAATATCTTTTAAATAAACTCGAAACAATCCAGAAATGTAAAATTTATATATATTTATTAAATCATAAATTCAATAATGCAATAAATAATAAAACAGAAGCCATAGTCTCCGATTATGTTGGAGGGTGAAGAAAGCGGTCTTACCCGAAGCCGCTATTAAAAAAAAAAAAAAACCCAAAAACCATGTTTATCGTGATGGTGGGCGTAAGGATGGAAAAAGGGAATCAAAATAGTGATGGGTTGCTAGCCGCATCGCTTATTAACATTATTCAAATTCCCTCAATTGCACTCTTACAATCTGCGCGAAAAGAGAAGTAGTTGTTACATTCTACGTTTTTCCTTTTTTCCCAGACCAGCTTGAAACGATATTTATTGATACACAGAAATAAAATAAGTATTATATGTGCTTCTGAACTGCTTCTAACGGATTTTATTAAAATTGTAAGTTGGCCCCGTAACACCTTTTTATTATTGATGTTTATAAAGGAGTAGGCGGTAGCGGGTGCTGCCAACATTATAAACATTATAATGTTTCTATTTAATAATTTAAAAACTTACCCGGACACGAATCTGTCAGCGGCACATTTATAATTCCTTTATTTTGTATTAAGTAGTTATATGTACCTATTGTGTGTCTAAATGTCCAGTAGTTGTTTTCTTTTATTGTATTTAACACGTATACCTTACAATTTTCTCAAATGATCGCACTTGCACCTACCTAAGGTTATAGCTGAAAATCAGCGCATTGCTCTTTGAGCAATATTTTTGCTGAGCCTACGACCTTTTTGTGCTGCTGCAGCATACATAATCACATCGCATCGCTATAAAACCTGTATGTAAATAACGTCATATTATTAATTTATTTTTTGTGTGTGATTGTGTATGTGCAGTTTTCACAAATAAACGATTTATCTATCTATCTATCTATCTTAGTCTTATCAAAGTTGTTAGTTAGCTTATTAAAGTTATCATCATCAGGTTTTTTTTAGTCTCCACTGTAGGAGCACGACTCTCTCTGTACTACTAGAGCCATAGTAGAGCCATGCCAGAGCAGTTAGAGGATTTGGCCTACACTCTCCGCGCAGGCCGGACTGTTTTGATAGGCCTCATTGATGTTAATAAGCTTCATCCACGGGATGACTTGGATTGATCCTATTCTACTTTGCCGGGAACCACATACCTCACGTATCTCCGTTCAGGGCCCGTACGCGCGAACCGTACGGTTCTCTGAACAGCTGTGGAACCAGCCTTAATTAACGGTTGATTGCTTTTGCGATATTTTTCAAGGGTGCAACTTTCGTGGAAAAAGTTTCATAACTTTTCATCATTCCGCCTTGTTCTATTATATTCGTTATTCAGGTCTTATTACTACTGTAGTCTTGGGGATTTAGTCTACAATATTTTTCTTTTATTAAGATAAAAAAATTAGGTTCTTTTTATTTGCAAGTATAACGATATACCTATATAATGTCTAACAAAATACACTGAAACTATTTAAAGGGTAGGTTTAGTCCGTGATACTGAACAACTTTCCCTAAAAAACATATATCGAGATATGAAAAATATGTTTTGACTTTTCATACAAATACGTATCACCTGTTTGGTCAACTTGTATGTAAGGTCAATAATTATTTTTCTTATTTCTGAATTGACTGAATCTACCCTTAAAATAGTTTCAGTATATTTTTTAGATCCTGTATAATAGGAAAACTCAATAACATGTCGAATAATGATATTTGGCCTAAAAAAATGTTCCGTTGCACCGCTCAGTGCAGTTTATCCTCACGCTACCCACTCTGCAGTCTGCAGAGATAACTCTTTATAACATTGCCAGATCAACAATTCAAATTCAATTCAATTCAAAATATCTTTAATATCATAGGATATTTATAATATCTCTTAATAATAGTCATTTTGTGACCAACCTCACAACACTTGACACCTTGCACCTTGTAAAATTGTAGAGAAAATATCTTTCATTATCCTACCTTAGCCTTACATTCTGTAGGAAATATTTTTAGTTTTTCATTATCAACGTAATTTTAAGTTATTAGAAATACCTCAATAGTCTGAAATTAATGAACAAAATTTAGATTTTTAATTTAGATTTTAGTTTAGTTCTAGTTAGATTTATATTATGTAAAGTTGTTTATATCCAATAATGATTCTTGAATGTTTGAAATTTAAAATAGGTACCTAGTTTAGACATTCTAAATTTCTAAGTATTTTTGATAAAAATCGAAGTAGGATCTTCAAAGAGTGATTTACTTCGTGGAGATAACATCATTAAAAGAAGACGTAGAAATGTCTAATGAAGTATTTCTATTAGAAGAAATTCTGTAATGTGGCTTATTGAGTTGGCAACCTTTAGTGGGATTATTCATACTTAGACCTGATGTAGCAAAGCAGAGATATGCAGAGATATGCAGAGATATCGCGATGTAAGATTCATCTTCCTCTTGTCCGAGTGTAATAATCGGTTGTCAGATTTTTCGAGCCGCTGACGTTTTATTCTAGTAACAGTACCAAATAATTTTTGACTCAGACATCTTCCAATTGGATGGCTGGTCACCAATCTTAAAAAAAAAACAATCAAACTTGAGATCTCAAGCATAGAGGAGCGCTAAGGAAGATACGACAAGCGTAAGAGTAGAATAGGACCACTCCAAGTATTACCGTGGATGTCGTAGAAGGCGACTTAGGAAACACAAGCTAATCAAAGCTTATAAACATCATTGAGAACTCTCAAACCCGAGACTAGAAAGAGCTGATGATGATGATAATAACATTAAAGCTATGGTCCCGGCCATCATTAGTCATGATATGTGACACCAGTGTTGGCCCCTTACACTTAACACGAAAAGCAAGCAACACTACTCCGCATATCTCCGCTTTGATGGACGGCGGGCGTTAGCAAGTAAAAATAAAATTAATTTGTGCGCTCACCCTGTGTAAGTACGCGGTCGATTTACAAAACGTCCGTCCCAATTAGTCATGGGCGGCCTTGTAATGGGACCGATACAAATTAAGGAATCTGATCGTCTTTTAATAGCCGTTAAATAAACAAACGAATGGAAATTTAAACAGTAGTTATATATTATTTCTTACTATTTTCCACTATAATAATATACCTATAAAATTGCGCTTCTGTTGCACTGGCCTGAAGTGCAGAGCGGCAAGTTCATACGTAAATAATGTACCTATTATATAGTTTGTATTTAGCATTGATTGTATATGGTATATATTTAAAATAATTTATGAGTACTCATTATATCTAGAGACTTTGGCACCCTTTGGTTCCGGAACCCTAAAAACTAGTTTATCATTATCCAACGCAGAACATTCATTATAAGCTTTTTAGTTTCATTGTCATACCTAAATAAAAAAATGCCCCTGTTTCGTTATCTCAAGGACTGTTTGGGATAAATATGTTATTAATAAATAAAAAAGCAACATGATGCAAGCAAAAGATCAGAAATATAAACTTTTAAAACCAAAACAGCAACACGGTGATTAATTTTATCAGAAACTCGCTAGAATCAAAATGATGCGTGTTATTGACAGAATTAAATTAATCATAAAATAAAATAGTAAATGTTAGCAGATAACGTTACATTTAGTAGGGGAGCCCATGACGCTAAATGGGGATTTACTCGAGCGTCATGGGGACCTGTTAGATTTGAAGATAAGATGATAAGAAGAATAAAATGTTATATAATGTGTTCCTTTTCACCGGTGGGGGAAGCTTCTACAGGTTTAATAAAAAAAACTACATGGAAATACTCAAGTGCGCTTGTCAGATCATTATACATACGATTTAACTTGATGTTTTAGTAGTGCTTGCCCAAAATCTGACGATTATTTGGAGGGGTATTCTTAATTTGACGATTTGAAAAGTTTTTAAAATAAAAACTATTTCAACCGTCAGATTAAGAAAATAATATTTTGTTTTGTAGAAAACTTTTATTGTGATACCAAAGTACTCATCAAGACAAATCAAATGAGCTTAAATAGGATAGGTTTTCATCGTTCCATTACTGAGTTCCTGTGGCTACCTCCCAGCTTCACCATCAGTTTACCAATATATTATATCGTTATGTTGTACTGTCATCCTGACATGACACGACTGACGTTTATCTGACGCGCTTGAGTAAATACCAAAATCCCCTTCTTGGGCTCCCCTACTATTTTTACAAGTAATATTTTCAGTGGTGAGATTTAGCCAGCCTAGAGCAGCCAGAGGATTTGGCTAACACTCTCCACGCTAGCCAGACGGGTTGGAGAGGTGTCATTAATGTCTATACGCTTTGTTTAGCTTGTGTTTCCTAATTTGCCTTCTACGACATCCACGGGAAGACTTGGAGTAGTCCTATTCTACTCTGCCGGGCTACCTCCTATACCTACTCGTAATAACAAAGACAGCACTCGCAAAACAATTTCAATAAACAATATTTCAATGGAAACACTCGTCACACACTCGATGTGTACCGGATCAAAACAACTGGTGTCCAGGAAATTACAGGTCCCTCTCGATTTGAAGCACACTCGATTATTGGGAATGTTGCAGCTCTGATATGATTCGATTTTACATTTCCAGCTCACTTGTTCAGTTATTTCAAGGGTTTATTTAATATAATAAACTATTGCGGTTGCAAATACGTTAAAGTACTTCAGATCTAAATGTGGTTTAATGTTGCATTTCTAATAATGTTTGCTGTGTATTAAATAGGTACGCTTCAAGCAGATGAGTAGCTATTTAAATACGTAAATGTCTCCTTCAAATTAATTGTTGCATTTCAAATAATATTTACTGTTTATTATTTAGGTAATTTTAAGTAGATAACTAGCTTTAAATGTGGGTCAATATTTGGTAAATCTTAGGAATTTGTATTTTTTCCAAACCTATCTGATTTAGATAAAATGTTGAATGTGAGCATCATCGTCGTAGTCACTATAATCATCATATTATAGGTCAATGGTGTACAAAGAGCTAGAAGGTGTGTTTCTGTAAATTTGGCCAGGTGATGACGGCATAGTAGAATCAATTTGTCATTGCCCCGTTCCTCTCTCGCGGGTGTCGTAAGAGGAAAATAAGAGAGGTATAGGTCACAGAGAACGTACTGATGCATACAATTTAATTGTAAAAAATATTTTTTGACTTTCCATACAAACTCGGATCAGCTGATCGGTCAACCTGTATGTGAGGCCAAAAATTATTTTTCATATTTCAATATATGTTCCTTGGGGAAAGTTGCTCAGTATCATGGATTGAATCCACCCTTAAAATAGTTTCAGTATATTTTGTTAGACCCTGTATAAGCAAATGGCCTTGAAGTGTGAAAAATATTGTTAACTCGTAAATATGGTGATATATATATATATATATATATATATATATATATATATATATATATATATATATATATATCCATATTGCTCTTCGTCATGCACTAAATAGCCCTTTAAATTATTTTATGAACCACCATTGAAAGTATTTACATTAGTCCGTCTAGCTTTAAAACTTGCCTCCGCCAAAAGTGGCCACGGCAAGTTTTAAAGCTAGACGAATCACCAATAATAGTTTCAACGGCAGTTCATAAAATAATTTAAAAGGATATCTAGTGCAAGACGAAGAGCAATATGGAAATTATCACCATATTTAACTAGTCGATTTTTTGTTTGTTTTTCGTGTGTGTAAGTGGCCAACACTGGTGTCAGATTTTTAAACTGCCGAATAGCATCTGAAATAGCTTGACGACTGCCAAACAATGATGACAGCCGGGGCCAATGGCATTACGTGTCTTCCGAAGCACGGAGGAGCTCGATAAATTTTTATGCCACTTGTGGTCACTCATCCAGGTGCGGACCACGTCCGGGTTGACTGACGGGACTGACAGGACTTATATACTGGGGTGTGAAGATACAAGACCACGTCACGAAGAAACTGGTTCATTACTGATATTTTACACGTTGTAGACTTATTCTAGTCAGTTGAATGGCCACTTACTAGTGCAGGGTAGGACACCCACCTGCTAGGTGGTCGGATGACCTGAGCAAGGTTGCAGGATGATGCAGGATGCATAGGTCGTTTTGGAAACCTTTGGGAAGGCCTATGTCCAGCAGTGGACCTTCTGTGGCTTATATGATGATGTAAAGATAGAGCTGGGTGTACGGGTCTTTCTCGATTGCTGTTAGATAGTAACTTATTTGTAGTATGTATTTAATCCAGAACGGATCGGAGTGCCATCTAGACACCTAGATAATTATATACTTCTTATCCCGTGGGATTGTCATCAATTTCATCCGAGCGTATTTCTGGTTGCATCCTCAGCATATATGCATCAGAGCCCGATCTGCTACCTAAACCTAGGTGATTTGACGAGGTTACTGTTTTTTACACAGAGCGACTACCGCTTACCAAGAGGGTAGACCAGAACCAATCCTAGGATAGGTTTAAACAATCGCTAGATGGCGTCCGGGATCCACCGCTTTACGTGCCTTCCGAATTACGGAATTATCTTTTTTCGGATAATCAGGTGATTCAAGCCTGCAATATCCTAAACAGACTGGAAACAAGTTTTTACAAAGTATGCTTCCAGAAGTAGAATTTGAACCCACAATCTAGATCACAAGGCGAACGCCTTGTCCACTGGACCATAGAGGCAGCCGTGGGATTGTTAACGACTTATATATCCTCGCGGGCAATGTCTACTGACCCACCTGATAGGAAAGATGCTAAGTACGTAGCATTACGTACGCGCCATTTCCACATTTTATAATATCCATGAGCGACTGGACATTTTTCCATACTCTTTGAAATTTGAAATTGAAATTTGAAACTTTGGTGAGCAAGTTCACAATTTGCGCATAAAAATGCAAACTTTATTTAAACTAGATACATTACTACGTCTTTTATTTCTAAAGGGGCAGACAGAACCCAGGGCCGTTAGAGTCAAAGGCCACCTTTAGCATGATAGTGGGCGTGAAGATGGAAAAGAACGAACCAAAATAGGGATGGGTAAGCTGCATCGCCTATTCCGATTTTCGCTCGTTCTCTTGATCGACTTTTACGATCTGTGTCGGGAAGAGAAGCAGCTGGTAGGTACATTCTACATTTTTTCTTTCCTCCCAGACCAGCAAGGCAGGAAAACTACATTCAAGACTCTATTGTCTTGTATATAAATATATATAAAATAAAAACGATTTTATGTAATAAATCCTATTGTCTCCGCATTACATGTTGTTTATCGCAATCCGCTGGTTTCCAACAAGTCAAATCAGATACTTCTAAACGTCAAAAAAAACATTTTCTATGGGATTTGTATGAAATACCACGTGACGTCATAGTTTCTTGGAGTCAAATAGTGCTCTTAATATAAGTATTTCTTCTGCATTAATAAATCTAAAATCACACTCAAAATGGATATGATCAATGGCAAGTGACATTATTTTGTATAGTTTTATTTTCTTATCATTACAATTGGCTGAGGATCGGGAGACATGGAAAATACTCCACCGACCAGAACATAGTGATGACGATATAATTTATTTTTGATCCTGGAGGCTACCCTTATGCGAATACAAAGTCGTGAAATACCAAACCATCCTTGTTACTTGAGGCCGTTTTGAAGCTCACTGCAGTTAGGACTATAACCATGTCTCTTTCGCTGGCGGAGCAAGCGCCTAAGGTAATCTGATACATCGTGTTGCCTGCAGCCTCGTAGTCTCGGGTGTTTTGTTACTCGATCACTTCGGAAATACGTCGAAGCTTTACAAAAGATTTCTAGAATAAAGAGTCGGTATGCAGCCATTGACATATAATATTATAGGTATCCCACTTGACGGTGATAACTGAAAATTAACGTACCAGCTGCTTCTCTTCCCGTGTAGATCATTAAAGCAGATCGAGGGAATTGGCGAGAATTCGAATCATATAAATAGGCGATGCGGTTAGCCACCCATCACTATTATGATTTCCCTTTTCCACCTTCATGCCCATCATTACGCTAAAAGTGGCCTGGGCCTTGCCGCGCTAGGCTCTGTCTGTCCCGTTAGGGATAAAGACGTCATAGTGTATCTGTATATATATAGGTATATATATGTTTGAGCATTCAGCAACCTTTCCGAAATCTTAAACTTTACTTTACTGCCCGTGATGACGTATGGTGCAGAAACATGGACCCTTACCAAAAAGATGGCCTAAGACCTTTGCGTGTCCCAACGCAAAATGGAACGATCTACTTGCTTGGAATTACACTGCTGGACAGAGTGAGAAACACGGAGATTCGCAGGCGTACTAAACTTCCAGACATACGAGTGAGTAGTCCATATCTTCGCTCAGAGAAAGTGGAAGTGGGCGGGTCACTTAAGCCGGAGAGAAAATGGCAGATGAAGTTGAAAGGTAGTGGAATGGGGACCAAGATAGGGTCACAGGGGCGTAGGAAGACCAGCATTAAGATGGGCCGATGAAATAACCCATGTAATGAAAAAGACCTGGATAAGAAAGGATCAATACCGAAGGCAATGGCATGCATGTAAGGAGACCTATTCTCAACAGTGGGTGCGCAGAAACGTTGAAGAATAAGAAGATATTTTTGTCACTCGTATTAACTGTCAAACCACGAAATCTGCTTCTTGCTTTCAGAGCAGCATTACAATATCAGATTAATTTAAAAAAAAAATGAAAACCCTTCTAATGCTTTATGCAAATACACTATCACGTCTTTATTGCTAACGGGGTATACAGAGTTTTTTGGTCTTGCGGCTTCAAGCAGACAGACCTAAAGGCCCAAAGGCCACTTTTTGTGTCATGGTAGAGAGTGGAAAAAGGAATCAAAATAATTAAGCCGTATCGCCTATTAACATGATTTGCATTTCGTACATTCCCTCGCGAGGGAATGGATGAAAAGATCGTAAAAGACGGCCGAAGCCTCGGTCCTCTTTTACGATCTGCGCCGGAAAAGAAGCAGTTGGTATACAGTTGGTACATTTTAAGCTTTTTCTTTTCTCCCAGACCACCATAGAAATTTTTTATTATTAAGTACATTTGCAGTAGGTATTTCGTAGAAAGTATTCTTAAAAGTACTTATATTAGTCAGTAAAGTCCAAAAAATATTAGGTACACTTTAATAAATAAATAGGTACAGCCATGAAAATATTATATGGTTTCTTTGCCCTTAAGGGACACATAATCTCCTAGAATGTCTTACCGAACATTATATTGCATTAAATATTTTTATTAACTTGAATCTATATGTATAAAAACAGTAAGTATACGATACACTAAATAAAACAGGGCAATACGCAGCGATTTATTCTATCCAACAAGTATAAAATAAACATCAATCAATCATGTAGACAAATGCAGGATTCATCATATAAAAAACTAAGGTACATCCAACTTGGCTCTGTCTATCACGTGAGGGATAATGACGTGATTAGTATGTTTCTATGAATCGACTTAATAAAGCCATTGTTTTATATACATCGCCTGTAATGTTATGATTAAATTCAAAATGTTCATTGCATTAGAGGCAGTGTATAAGTAATTTTGACATTGGTGGAGCCGACCTACTTCTGGTGGTTATACCTTAGCTTTTTGTATCATGGCCAGGACGCATCCAGTTAATAATTTCCTCAACTAAAACTGCACGATCCTCTAACTAAAACGTTGGTTTTAGAGTATAGAGTTTATATCAGATGTAAAAACCTCCGCACATTAGGCAACCAATCGCCACCGCAAATCCATCAAAAAGACGCTCCCATGCATTTTAAAAGGAACTTCATCTTTAACCTCTATGTTAATAAGCGATCCACCCCACTCTGCATATCTTTGCTGGATATTTTTCTTAAGCCGTCGTCCTTCTAAGTCAATTATAAAGCTGGCCACTTAGGAAGTGAGAGGTTAAAATGATCCAAACAATGAAACTCTTACGAAAAGTAGCAATTTTGTGTAGTACTTCACCTTACGTTGTTTCAAAAGCTTTGGATTCCAATTGGACTCACATTTTGTTCAAATAATGACTATCACAACATCGCACGCTAGCTGCACATTGTTGCAGCCATGTTGCCGCGTTTCAAAAGCTTATGGCGGGATATCCAGGTTAGACCAGGCTAGTTTTTAAAGCCAGGATAGGAAGCTATTATTCCTTATAAAACGTATGGAAGAGTCTTACGTAGTTGGCGGTGGCAATATAAGCGGGACTCTTTTACCACACGTTTAGAAAGTGACTTGCTTCTTTTCCCTCTCGGAGCGAATAGAGACTTTTGTGGCTGAGACTGTAGCTGAAGACTCCATGGCATCACTGTCGGCCACTAGGGCACGGAGACGAGCGGCGCGCTTTTCTCTGGCGGCACTTCGCTCATTCAACTCAGTCATTTCGTCTTCAAGGTCTGTCAGGCGCGCCCTCGACACCTTGGCTCGCTGGGCGGCAGCACTCTCTTCGTCGCTCTTCAGAGCGGTCCACTTGGTGAGTGCATTTTCCTCGTTGAGTCTGCGTGCGATGCGTTTTTCTGTGCGTTCCTCGTTCTCCTGTAATATTTTGGGCACGATTTACATTAGGTAAATTATTTTAAAGTATATTGACGACCTCCGTGGCATAGTGGTTAACACGCCGGTCCGCCATTCCTGGGAGGTTCTGGGTTCGATCCCCAGCTAGAGCAAGTTTGAAAATGGCCCTTTTTTAAATTTTCCTGGGTCTTCGGTGATTATCTATATATACTTTTATGTATTTATTATAAAAAATAGTATCGTTGAGTTGGTACCTATCCCATAATAAAGTTAAAACTTACTTTGGTGCTAGCTCAATCATTGTGATTTGACAAAAAGAAAAAAATAATAGCATTTTTGAAGGCATCGGTCGGACAGCGGATGTGATTATATAAAGTGGAAGGGACATACCCGTAATAAATCGAACCACGGCTTATACTAGATCGTTATAGTACAATAAAATTAAAATAACAGTCGTAAAAACAAAAAAATATTGACATACCCATACAAATTGCCCGAGCGGCTGCACACTTTTGTATGGAAATGCAAAATTTTTTTGTCGTTCTTTGGCTGGTATTTTCATTTCATTATACTATAATGATCTAGTATAGGCCGTGGTTCGATTTATTACGGGTATGTCCCTTCCACGTTGTATACTCTGACTCTGACCGGGAACGCGCGAAGATGACAGTTTCTGAGAATAATAATATCAAGATGTTACTTGTATTCTCTTCGTAGTATATTATTACTCTGTGCTTGTAGATATTTAGGACTGGCTCACTATGTATTTAGAATGTTGGCAGATATGTATCTTCATGTGGTTCTATAGTTATTTCCTGCACAAATGAGCTAAAAAATTCAGTCATACTATCTACCTGTAAGGCCCGCCTGGCGCCGCTGATTTCAGACTGACCAATGCCCACGGTTTCCAGGATTTTGTCAGAGATCTTGACCCTGTTCTCCAGGTTGTTAAGGGAATTTTCGAAGTCGATGTCTTCTGCAAATCGGGAGGATTTCTTTCCAGCTCGGAGGCGTTTCAGCGACTCTGTGACCTGGAATTGAGAAACATACCATTGAGAATGTAAAGATACTCGTGCCTACCCTGTGAAAAAGCAAAAAAGGTACTTTCTTATAGAGACAATCTGGTTAAAACGTAATTTGGACGGATAATGGTTTAAACCTAGTAATAAAGTTCGTCCATGTTCTATAATAAGGCGGAATGAGTCAAATGGTATTAGAGTAGAGAGCCCGTATGACCCTGTTAGTACTTAGAGCGATCTTAACTATTATCAATATTAACGAAATACTCACTTTGAAATAAAAACACAGTAAAGTTCAGGACTAACTCTATACATAATATGTTTCGAAAACACATTGGAAGTTGCCTCTAAATCACCTCAGAATTATACTTAAACGGGAAGTATTCAAGAAATACATTAAATTAGCCCTTGTAACTTTGGATTATAATTGTTTTAAACATAAGGTAGGGGGATCATATGTCGTACATTGCTGGTAATGTAACTAGGTAATGTACGAGTAACAAGCGGTCTTATTTTTTAAATAACTCTAAAATATTCTTTGTAAAACGAAAAAAACCTCAAAAACCAGAAACGCGTAAATCAGCCGTGACCCCGCATGGCTCGCTGTCTCGCTTCAGCTAGAGTAAATTTGTGTGCGTTGAAGCGGGAGCAAAATTTTGATTATCCACATCAGGCGGCGTCTTAAAGGTTTGAAATAGTGGTCACAAGTTTACAATTCGGGATGAACTTTTACTGGCATATACGAGTAGATAAACTACTTATTTAGAATGTAAAAGCTAATCTAAATTATGAAACAAAATATAGTTTAAGAACTAAAACTAAAAGTACATTTATCCAGGTAATACAAGCAAAGCAGGGCTAATAGTTATTAGCTACAGGTAATAATGTATATATTTTTGATACCCCACACGGTATCATTTGATTTATTTTATTTTTTGTTTGGAGCCAGGACGATTCCGACGATACGTCATTTGTCTAGGTATCATAATATCTTTGAAGAAACGAGGGAATAGATGAACATACATACCTACATAGCGGTAAAACACATAATCCTCCTTTTGGGTTTGCCGTAGTTGGGTAATAAATAAGGAGAATAATAACAATCCGCTAGTTTCCAACAAGTCAAATCTTATACTTTTTTCTTAACGTTAAAACGAAAATTTTCTATGAGATTTGTATGAAATATCGGACTGTGACGTCATAGTTTCTTGGAGTCAAATAGCACTCTTAATATCCGTTTAATCTAAAATCACGTTTGAAGTGGATGTGATCATTAACAAGTGAAATTATTTTGTAACATTTTATTCTCTTAACGCTGGATGCTGGCCGCTTCCGATCGGTCGTTTTGGAAATCCTTGGGGGACTTGGCCTATGTCCAGCAGTGGACTTCCTGTGGCTGATATGATGATGATGATTCTCTACCAAATAATTTATATTTGTTCCAAGAAACTACCCTATTTCTCGGTGCACCTGAGCGTGACAACACCGCAAGACCCATTCGTTTATTCGAAAAAATCTATTTTGATTCGAGTACCTTGTCATTTGAATTGGCAGGGCGAGGACAGGCTATCAGCTATCGCGGCTTATATCTATTCCCGTCTGGCGAACTATATTGACTTGTTACCTCAGAACCTCACATGCAATAGTTATTTTAGATATTTCGTACGACTTTGTTGAAGATTAACGAATGATGACCATGGTTTCTCGATTTAAACGTGTTTGTTTTTATTGGCAGCGGGGAACAACTGAAGTTTTGTGGAAAGCCATGACACGAAAAATACTACTAACAAGTAAGTAAGTAATAATAATGCCTGCGACCACTGTGATCTGGGGTCATTTTTTACAGAACATAATGTTTTAATTTTATTTAGTTATAATTTTAGTCTATATTTTTACTCTTCATTCACAATTGAATAAACACTTACACATCCCCATACATAATTATACACACACACCCTCTCACACAAATACACACAATTTCGAATTTATATCTATAAGTGGCATTTTATAATAATTTAAGTATTCTAATTTATTGCAATTTAATTTCTTTTCATATTCTAATTTATTTATTTTTAATGTATAATTTATAACCGAATTCATAACATATACTTTATGAGAGCGGATTTATAACACAAGTATTTTTCTTTTACTGAAAAGAATTCCCCAATCGCCATCCAGAATGTAGAAATTCCGTTAATGAATAAATAATTGTGGTATTTTTTTATATTCGTACAATTTATATTTTAGTTTTTAATTTAATTTGTTCATCAATTATTATGTTATAATAAATAAACATTTAAAGTTGTAATTTATTGTAATTACACCAAAAAATTAAAATATACACACAGAAAAAGACAACAATGGGTGTTTTTTTTGCTAAAAGTGTATAGGTAGGTTAACAACTACGTTTGTAGGCCTGTAGTGAGAGTGCTGTAAATCTATTTAGCAATATTGATGACGTTACAATATAGTGCACTTTCAGTGTATTGGCCTACATAGATATATATTTTTTAAAACCGGTTAAATAAAAACATTTTAAACATACATTTAATGCCAAAGTATTGATTATAATACCACTATCGATAATACCAATATCACAAGGTGTACATATATAAATTGGCCAGATCGTAAAACGATCATTTCAGGATGTGGCCGACCATTTCATGAAATTGTTGCATTTTATGATATGGCGAGCTAAAATTGACTGACTGATTTTACACGTCTATCAACGTTTGACCATATCATTAATAAAAGGCTTTCATGTCATCAAAGGTTCAATAAATATTCAAATAAAAACTCAGTAATTAATTCTTACAAAGTGTAAAGACATATACATGCCTGTCGTAGTGACATTGGTTTTTGTCATTTTGATACGGATCCCTACAAAGTAAGCGCGGGGTTGCATTGACGGGTGGCATTGTGAACGAGCGGCCGGAAGCTGCTATTATTAAATAACTGCACAACCCCTTTGGGGGTGGTAGGTACAGAAGCCTACGGTAATTTAAAAACAAACTGGCGACTACGATCCCGTGGAATTTGATTTAAATTCTAGTAGAACCTACTGTTATTTGTCACGCATTAAACGTAGGTGATATAACCTATAATTTTCATATGAATACTTTTGAAGAATTTTTCAGCATTTATTTTATTAGGGCGACTAATCATTTAATCAAAAATCACTTCCCATACAGTCGTGTGGGAAGTGTATATTGTGTGTATGACAAGTGGAACGATATTCTAAAAGTTTGTTTTTAGAATAATACCCATTGATTTTTTTTACTACCTCACCGCCGCGCCGACTTAAATAAGTAAACGTCTGAATTTATAGAAAAAATAAGTACTGCCAGCAAAAAAATCCGTAGTAAGGAATGCAAGAGAGTATGCATGATTTTTTTTTATATTTTTAATCGATAGTCCTCGTCGAGAAATAGCCGCAAAAAATAAATCAGTGCCGAAAAACATGTATATGGTGTAGAAAATAGCAAATAGCAAGTAAATTATAACAACTAAAACACGCCATTTTAAAATATGACGTCAACGTCTGCAATATCCGCTAGAGAACGCATGTTTTTCTTTTTTGGGTACTTTCGATGTTATCAGCCAGTGATGTTTGTTAAACTTCTATATAAAAGTACATACATTTCGAATGTCATCGATAGTCAAACTACATGGACGGACAGTTCTACCGAACGCACCCGAACTTGTCATTTCCTTTTTATGAACTTTGTCGTCATTTCCCTTTTGTTTGTCAAAAGTTCCCGCGCAATATTTTCAATAATTTATTTCTAATTCAAATAAGAGTCAGTAAGAAAAATAATTACCTAACTAGGCGTGGTAACATATTAAAAGAAATTGTAAAATAAAAATATGAGCCGGATTGGTATTACATGCATATTCCTTATTACAATTTCATACGTATATAAAATCATCATCATAATCATCTGACGTCAACAATGATATACAACATTGACAATTATCAAGTGATACAAATATCCAAAGATAAATAAATAATTCTAAGTGAATGAGATTTTTGAAAAAAAAGAATTTGTTCAAGATTTTCTCGTGAGGCCTAATAACTTATCAAGAGAAATGTAATAAGCCCAAACTCAATGGGATTCTTATCATAATAATGACATATTGCATTGTCATCTGTTTTATATTAACACAATTTCACCTTAAACAGAACTGGAGAGTAGTTTAAAAATAATAAAATTTTTAACAAAAATATCAACTGACTTCTTTTAGGAGTTTCTTCCATATTTAAAAAGTTCTTTATCATATCGTCACTAAATTAAAATGGGGCCAAATTGGTAGTAAAGGCGTTCAAATAAAAAAAAGAATAATCTAAATCGGTTCACAATTGGCGAAGATATCGCGTAACAACATAAAAAAAACATACAGTCGAAGTGATAACCCCCTCCTTTTTAAAAGTCGGTTAAAAAGAACGGACAAGCAGCTAAATAAAAGACTGTAAAAAAATATAGAAGAACGATTCCAAAATACTTTTATAACTGTTTAAATTTTAAAGTAAAGCTTATCGATACTCTTTGCATAAAGTTACCAACAAATCGAAATAACTACGAGTCTAAGGAAACTCATTAGTTAAGAAGCCACTACTTGAACAAACTTGGAAACTAACATTTGCTTATTAATTTATCACTAACTAGTTGACCGGGCGTGGCTCCCAGAGGGTAAATAAATAACACTCATGGACCTCGCTCGAAGACATATATGACCTAAAGTTATATTTATTATACAGTCATACAAAACTGATCTAGTCTTTTTTATGGAGCAGAGGGAGCGTGCGTGATGGCTTTAGGATCTGCGCGGGAATAACAACAGCAGGCGTAGTTTTTATCCGCTTAAGCAAAAATTTTTGGAATGTTAAATAATCGTTTCAGGGAAACCTGATCTACGACAAATCGTGATTCGGGATGGAGTATATAAATATCTTACTGCCAAAGTTATTTTAATTGTGGTCTTCTAGAAATACCTGTCTGAAACTACATAGGCATACTTATACAAAAGCGTTTGCTAAACTAAACACTTTTTGATAGAGTTTGCCACCATCTGTGGGTCTTATAAGTAGGCTCAAGATCACCCAACGGGCTATGGAAAGTGCTATGTTTGGTGTTTCTCTACGTAATTGAATCAGAAATGAGGAAGATGTAGAAGAACTAAGATTACTGCCATATCCTAGCGGATTAGCTGTTTGAATTGGCAATGGGCGCGATATGGCACGAAGAACCGATGAGCGATGTGGCAGCAGGGTTCTAGAATGGCGGCCACGTACCGGCAAGCGCATTGTAGGACACAAACCTACTACTTGGTCGGATGACCTTAGCCAGAAAACACTGGAGGCAGGCCGCTTCCAAATGATCGTTTTAGAAATCCTTAGGGGAGGCCTATGTCCAGCAGTCGTCTTCCTGTGACTGATATGATATAATGACTAGACCACATCATCCATAGGCCTTACAGGCCTTATTAGTGATAAGTTTCAAGCGTGGCGCCTTGTCAGCTGCAAACATATCTCGGCCCCGAGGTAACATTTCAACTCGCAAACTTCTTGATTGTTTGATTTATGTGCAAGTTTGCACCAGTTGTTACTTCAACTGTGATTACAGTGCTTTGGAGCTCGATGACGCAGCGATACGAACACTTTGTATAAACACTTTACTAGGGTATTTCTGTATATAATATGTAAAAAAAATACGCCTTATTTTTTTAAAAGCTTCTCTTTTGCAATATTTGCGTTATTTTTATTGAATTTTAAAGATTCTGTTGAAATTTCGTACAAATGTTAAAAAGATGTCAATGCATCATCATATGAAAGCGATGTCCTAGAGGATCTGAATATGGTGGCATGATGGAGCCAGGAGCAGTAATAGGAGTAATAGGAACTCAGTAATGAAACGAAGAGAGCAAAAAAAAATACAAGGTCTTTTTAAGAGTTTGATTACAGTGCTTAAAAGAGAAGAGAGGAACAATCAGTGTAAGCCTTACATTATAAGGTATTGTTAAGAGAAAAGTGGCAACAGGCAGAATATAAAAGGGTATAAGTGGTGGAGTCGCCCGCCATAAAAAAATACAAGGTATTTTTAAGAGAATGGTTACAACGTCTAAAAGAGAACGGAGGAACAATCCGTGTAAGGTTTTATTAAGAGAAAAGTAGCAACGGACAAAAAATAAAGGGGGGAAGGGATATACAGCGGTATTAATAAATGAAAAATGTCAACGGGCAAAAAATAAAGGGGACACCGGTAATTATAAGAGAAAAGTGGCAATGGACAAAACATAAAGGGGGGAACAATGGTAATAATAAGTGAAACGTTTCAAGGGGCAAAACATAAAGGGGGGACCAGCGGCAGAGCTCCCTGTCATAATCAATGTCATACTATGTCTAGCGGCGTGGTAATTATTTTTTGTACACATAAGTTTTAACTACGTGGGTACTTAGGTGTTTTACAAAAAAAGTAACCGAGCAAATTTATTTTGCTCGGTTACTTTTTTTGTAAAACAAATAAAAAAATAAAATTAATTTATTTCGGACTACTTAGATCCATAGAATTAACATTAAATATGTCATAAATAAATAATATAAACATTATTAAAGAACCAAATATAAACATAACAATTTAATAAATATCGAAAACCATTAAAAATCGTTTAGTAAAGCTCGGTCGCCCAGCTAGTAATAATAAATACGCAGTTCAATACAAAAAAGGTCCTTGTTAGGCAACAAAATGAAATAAATACCTGTTAATAATGACGTTTCAAGCAAGTAAATATCAGAAAGCCCGAATCTGTGCAATCCGGAAATAATGAGCATGGTAATGATGCACGGAAATGATTGAAATATTCACGCTCGTAATAACAGCAATGTTTGTATGCAGTTATATTCGTATTATGATATAGAACTGAAACGCGGGGAGAATAACAGATGTGCCGTATACAAAAAAAAAAGGAATAAATTTAAAAAAATACTTTTAAAAATAAGCTTTTATCTAAAACAATGAACTGAAAAGTTTAAAGTACTCCTCAAGACGAATCAATTAAGCACAAACTCGGTGGGGTTACGTTTTTTTATCACAGAGATGCCGTGCCCACATTGTATAAACACTAGTGGCTCTGTGAGAACAGTAGACCTCGCGATACTTACCGTCAGATAGGTGCCAAAACACTAAAAACTGACCGGAGAAGAATTGATAATAAACTAAAAAAAATATTTTGAAATTCTAGAAATTTAAAAAAAAATTAAATACCCTCACATGGTCATCACTCCCTTTAAGTTTATCGGATGAAAAAGTTGTTCAGACAAAAAAGTTGCATCTTAAGTGTAACGAAAAAGTTTTATGACATATTTGAAAACTTTTCGAAATGGCTGAAATGTGATGTTCTTGAAGTCTTAAACCCCCATATCTCGGCCATTTTATATAATTTCCACAACCTGAATCAATAGAAAAATCGATATATTATCGAACCTGCTTTTAAAATTTCACGAGAATCAGTTGAGAATGCGACCTGTAGGCGAGAACAAACGGACAGACAAACTGACGGACAATAGCTTTTTGGCCAACTCGAAACTGAGACGCTTCGCTCGCTCGCTTTTATAATATTAGAAATCAATATTTTAGTCATTAAATTAACACTAAATAATGTCCACTGCTTTTATGTTCATCGGAAACTGCAGAGTGATCATTATTCGTAGAGTTTCGTAGATGCATTGTTTTGGGGCTAAGCATGCTACGACGTAGAGGCGCTACGAGCTACAAGGTGCCGAGACAAACTGTGATCGGTATATTTTTGGCAGATATTTTCTTACTTTGTATGTTCCTTTCTTTGTATGTTGTGTACATGAATTTTGTAAATAAATATTTAGAGGGGCGATACCCATACCTCTAATTAAATTAATTCGCCCCTAACTGCCAACTCGCGACCCGTTTAAGGCGAAAAACATGATTCAATGGCACCCTCATTTGAAATTAATTTTTTCATTGTAATTAAGGTGATAATTAAAGTTTTACTATCTATCGGGAAATAGATAGCTCTTTAAATTATTTTATAACCAACCATTGAAAGTACTTGCTTAGCTTAGTCTGTCTAACTTTAAACGCATTTTTGCGATAATTTCCCCCTTTTCTAAGTCGGTTAAAAATATATGCCTACTAAGTAGTGTGATATGTTAAGGGCAATGGCAAATCACTTTATTGACTCGTCATTGTGTAGATGTCTTTCCATACAATGACGCCGACAAGAGCTTGGCTCTTAAATATACATCTAGTAGTAGTTACATCCGTTTGGGAGTTACGATGCTACAGACAGATGCATCAAACTTGTAACAACCCTCTTTCGACCTCCGTGGCGTTAATGGTTAACACGCTAGACCGCTAATCCGGAGGTTCTGGGTTCGATCCCCAGCCAGGGAAAGTTGGAAAATGGCCTTTTTCAAATTGTCCTGGGTCTTGGGTGTTTATCTATATATGTATCATAAAATATAGTAGCGTTGAGTTAGTATCCCATAACACAAGTTTAAAACTTACTTTGTGGCTAGCTTAATCAGTGTGATTTGTCCCTATATATCTATTTATTACTCTTTCGGTTGAACAGCAAATCAACAAGGCCAGGAACGAAATTACCATCGGCCCTCGTTTAGTTCTCATGTAATTGGCAAATATTGGTGTTGGCGTCGGCCGTGGAGGCTCGTGTCAGCTTGATTTAAATTCGATTAGCACTACATGTCCGGCCTGTGACGGAGAGCGGAAAAGCAGGGGAGGATTTGTATCTCACATCACATCACAACCACCTATATAGTAGATAATAGCTATTGCGCGCGTGGTTAAAGTGGCTAACATTTGACGACCTCCGTGGTTTTATGGTCAACGCGAACGTCCGCTAATCTTAAAGTTCTGGGTTCGAAACTCAGCCAGTGGAAGTTGGAAAATGGACTATTTTAAATTGTCCTGGGTCTAAGTTTTAGCTATGTATGTATTTATTCCACAATATAGTGTCGTTGATTTAGTATCCCATAATACAATTTAAAACTAATTTTGGAGTAACTTCGGTCCACGATAAAGAAGAAATTTGCCGTGTGGTTCCCGGTAGAGTAGAATAGGACCACTCGAAGTCTTCCCGTGGATGTCGTATAGTATAAGGCGACTTAGGAAACACAAGGTAACAAAGCTTAAGTGCAGTGTGGAGAGTGTAGGCTCAATCCTCTGGCTGCTCTGGCCAAGTATGGCTCTGGTAGTACAGAGGGGGTCGTGCTCCTGCAGTGTAGACTAAAAAAGACCTGATGATGATGATATTATGTTATAGAACTATTTTCCGTAGAATAATGATTTCGTCCTGTCTTAGGAAATCCGTTGTGTTCATTTGTATGTTAAGACGAATACGATATTATTAAATAATAATAAATAATAATAATATTATTAAATAATACGAGTATAGACAAAATTTTAGTCTATAATCGTATAAGAGAAAATCTTTTTGAGATAGCTTAGACTCAAACTCAAAACAGTCGAAAATATTTATTTTAGTTAATATTAAAATTCAATTTAAATTCATCAATTTTTATAATCTGTTTTTGTCTATGCCATGCGATTTCGTCATACGCCGGTTTAAACTTAAAAGTGTCAACTGTCTAAATACATACATCAGCGCATTTGTTTACATGCATATCTGACGTCATGACTACGAGCTATGTGACGTCCTTTGCTCTAACGTTTTCAGAAAATTACACGCTTATTTATAATAATGAAAATGTACAATTTAAATGCATTTTATGGGACTTTTTTAATAAAAATAAATGTGTTGTTTTTTTAATTAAGACACTTTCAAAAATGGGTGTACTCGTAATAGATAAATAATTAGGTACCCAATTATATTTTTTGTTGTTTCGTTTTGCCTAATGTAAAAATTATAACGTATCTGTCATGGATATTTGTATAAGTCCCGCTTTTCAGCTAATGAGCGCAAAAATTACGCGTTCCTTTAGAAAAAAGAAATAAATAAGTAGCTTATAAGATGCCACATAAAGTAATGATCATATTGTTATTAATATGAAAGTGGGCGTCGATGTCGGTTTAACTTCAAAGAAATAAATTCTTGATAAAATATGTCTTCAGCAGGATAATTGTGTCAAACTTTTTCAATATAAAAAAGGTGCCTTCAATATTGTTTTATCAAAGGAAATTTTGATAAAATGTATGCTTTTACACTTCCCACATACTGCCTGCGATCTGCGATTAACTTAGGAGAATAAAATATTTCTTTTCCATGTGGTTTGGTTTGTTACTCGTATTTAAGGCCAATACTAGTTTTTGTACTGAACGTAACGGTTTAAATTTAGAAAAATATGAATAATTATGGATTAAACATAATAATACAACTATAATAAAAAGTTCAACTGAAAACATTTAAAAAGTGTTAGTAATGAAGACGAAATAAAACGTCATATTACAAAGAGAAAACCAAGTATTGTATTTGGAAATATAAAAAAATCGTTATATCAAAGGAAATTTGTCTAAAAAGTAATAAGACTTTCCTTTTTCCGGGTAATATTTACGTCAGGTATTTATATTTTATGACTCTATCAAAAATTTCGATGTATGACCGTAATATTGAGGGAGACGGGTGCACGTCAATGCATAGCAGAATTATGGAGCTCAAGGGTGGATCCAGGGTGGGGTAGGGGGAGGAAGTAAAAATATAATAGTTAGAAATTCCAATCCAATTAATTTGTCCTTAACCACTTGTCGAGTCTATTTTTAAATGCATTTATGGAAAGCGCCGTTACCACTTCTTCTGGTAGAGTCCATAAAAATACATCACTCTCCCTCGCGTGCGCTGAAAAGCCCAGAACTTGTCTTCCAAAGCATATTTCTACTTATATACAGGGTTATTTTTAATTAACCGGCAACCTTTTTGGAGCAAGTTCGGTCCATGATTCTGAACCACTTTACATAAAAAAAATTATCAAAAAACGAAAACAAAATTTTGTCCCCCCATACAAAATCCATTTGATTGAGCGCCGATTTGTATGTAAAGTCAATTTTCTTTTTCTTTTTTCAATAATTGTTTTTATGGAAAGTGATTCAGTATCACGAACTGAACTTGCTCCAAAAAGGTTGCCGGTTAGTTAAAAATAACCCTGTATAAGCTAAAAAATCTCTGTAAACTTAATATTATCGCAGAGTATTCATATATTATTATATACATAGTATTATATACCCTGTCTGGTTAGGATATTGCAGGCTTGAGTCACGTGATTATCCGAAAAGAAAGATGATTCCGTGCTTCAGAAGGCACGTAAAGTTGTTGGTCCCGAACGCCATCTAGCGTTTGTACCTATGCTAGGATTTGTTCTGGTCTACTCTTTGGGTTGCGGAGGTCAGACGGCAGTCGCTCTGTGTAAAACCAGTAACCTCGTCAAATCACCTAGGTAAGGTAGCGGATGGGCTCTGAAGCGTGACCGCTTACGATGCAACCGGGAATACGCTTGGATGATGATGAGTATTATATACCCTGGTAAAGTAGTTTTTAAGCTTATAATAATATAATAATCTCTGTTTTGTCCCGGCAGAGTAGAATAGGATCACTCCAAGTCTTCCCGTGGTTGTGGAAGAAGGCGACTTAGGAAACACAAGCTAAACAAAGCTTATAAACATCAATTAGACCTTTCAAACCTGTCTGGCCAGCGTGGAGAGTGTAGGCCAAATCCTCTAGCTGCTCCAGCCAAGTATGGCTCTGGTAGTACAGAGAGAGTTGTGCTCCTGCAGTGAAGACTAAAATATACCTGATGAAAATGAATATACTTTAAATCTAACAGCTTGTTACTAATTATATCCAAAAAAAATTCATTGCAAGGAATAAACCGATACCTACCTCCAGCTTCAAAATTACAAACACCTAATGTTGTCGACGATATAGTATATTTAGATGGGTTGCCAAACAGATGCCTATAATTTATTTGTTTCAACCCGTGTGTTTAAATAAACTTTAATTTTATTTGTAATTATTATATTAACAAAAAGGAAACCACATTGACTAGATAATTTCATAACTATAATCATTTACAGCCCACATCAACTCACTACTGGGCATAAGCCTCTAAGATATTTTATCTAATCGTTATAAGTAGGTATAAGCAGGTCTGGGAGAAAAGAAAAAACTTAGAATGTACCAGCTGTTTCGTTTCCCGCGTAGATCGTAAAAGCGGTTTGAGAGAATGGACTTCTCATCACAATTTTGAGTCCTTTTTCCAAATTCTCGCCCACCATCCCATTAAAAGAGGCCTTTGGGCCTTGTGGTCCTGGAGTCCGTATGCTGCCATAAAACCAAAAACGTTTTGTCTGCCCCATCTTCTTCTTAACGAGTGTTAAAATGGTCTGCCCCATTAGGGATAAGGACGTGATAGCGTGTGTGTGTGTGTGTATCATCATATTAGTCACAGGAAGTCTGCTGCTGGACATAGGTCTCCCCCAAGGATTTCCAAAACGACCGATCGGAAGCGGCCTGCATCCAGCGCTTTCCTGCAACCGTGCCCAGGTCGTCTGACCACCTATCAGGTGTGTGTATAAGTAGGTACATTTCAATGAAGGGGAATCCCACTAGCAATGTCCCCCCTGGATCCGCTCTTCGCTTGCATGCTGAAATTGTGAGGGGCAATCGGAGCATGCAACAAAGGGCGGGAATTCAATATACTGAATACCTTCATTGAGTTTGGTTTGGTCCTGCAGTTTGCCTCTATTCAGCATTCATATTACAAGCATCGAATATAAAGCCGTATGTACCTACCTTAAGGTGACGTGGGTTCGCAATTTGCAAAACTGTGCGTGTTTTTGAAAAATCACTGTTATTAAACTACTACAGTTTATTCCTCAAAAAAATTTACATAAAAATTTTAAGGATTTTCTAGAGACACCCACAATAGCCAAAACACGATTGAGCATTTTTGGCTCGATACAAAAAAATCACAAACATACCTCTAAATTTGCCTTTATAATACGTCTTACTATTTTATACAATCACCTTTTGAAAATTATACCAAAAAATGTATTATCTAAATATCTATCCGTTTTGGCTACAGAAAAAATTATAAATATAAATAAAAAAATAATAATAAATAAAACACTGCGAAATATCGCCGAGAAGAGGTATGTTTGTAATTTTTTTCTATCAAGCCAAAAATGCACAATCGTGTTTTGGCTATTATGGGTGTCTGTAGAAAATCCTTAAGATTCTTATGTAAATTTTTTGAGGAATAAGCTGTAGTAGTTTAATAACAGTGATTTTTCAAAAACACGCACGGTATTGCATATTGTGAACCCACGTCGCCTTAAGACAATAGCCCTATTATACTTTCGGATAAATAAAATAACCAATACACGGTGGGATGTAGAGACCGACGAGGTTTTTTAAAAAATAGCTTTAACGAATCCTAGTGGAATTCTGACATTGGTGATTTCCGTAGGAGGATATCAATTCGTCGAAATCTGTTCTCTTTTTTATGTTTGTTTCCCGATTACTCAAAGACAACTCAACCGATTTGAAATATTCTTTTTGGTTTGAAAGGGTATACTTGGTGGTTCTCCTTATTCTATAGAAATTTTATCAAGATTGGTTGTGTACTTTGATTTTTAAACCTAAATAAATAATTATAAACCAACGATCTTTTTAGAAGTCTGATTTTATAAAAGCTTATTCAGAATTTAAATAGTTTGCTTTTAATTTGTTATAGAAAATTCTACATATATGGGTTTGGACTTGGCTTTGGTGGTTAAATTAGTTTATTATTTTATTTGTAATTTTTACACCTCTGTACATGTTTACCAAGTTATTATTTATTACAAGTAACAAAGAACGTGAAGATAGAAAAAAAAAGAAAAATATTGATACAATCGGAACTAATTTTATTGCAAAAAAAAAAACTATTTTTGTTGAGTCAAAAGTTTTCTTAGTTAAAAGTTCCAATCTCCGGAAACCGTTGGCAGTTGGATTAAATATCAGAAATAAAAATAAAACAACTATTTCCTTCATTCAGGATGTAACGTTTTCTATGAGATCATTGACTTGGAACGAATGATAACGCACAATTTATATAACGCCTTTTTGGAGTAAACATAATGTTTTTATTTCGTTTTGTAATAGACTAAAACATTTTTATATTTCATGCATTGAAGCTAATCTAGAGAATAATCATAAAAACTTTAATTTACGTTAAAAAATAAACTAAAGACTTAACTAAGAAATAATATAATTATTACATACAGATCTAAATACGGTGCATGTAGCGTGGTGCCAAAATAATGGCGATATTTTCGCGCTGGATATAATAATAAATAATAAATAGTTAATGTGGTGCTAGCGTAGGATGGAACGGATAAGCTGTGTTGAAAAAATTACAAATGAGGAGGTTTTGAAAAGAGTAGGAGAGAAAAGGTGCATTCTGGATATAATAGAGAATAGACGATAAAAGATGTCGGATCATCTGCTACGACATGACGACTTTATAAAGACCATCATGGAAGGAAAGATAGAAGGGAAAAGAGGACCTACATGAAACAGATAAAGGAAAAGGTGAACGTCGTGTCGTACAGCGAAGTAAAGCAACTGGCAGATAAGAGAGACAAATGGAAGAGAATTCATAATCCACCGACAATAGCATAGCTCATATAGATAGATAGTTAATTTCAATTATTAGAATTTTTATACGAATTAGCTATGTTTTTAAGGATGAAGTTTTTCCAATAAATTAAAGAAAAGTTAGGAGTAAGGTATCTACGAAGAAGATGGCAGAGAGAAGAGAGGAATGGAGGCATCTCCTTAAGTCCACCGACAAGAGCGAACTCTTAATTTACAAGAGAGCTATGTTTGATTGAAATCGTATTAGCCATATCAAAGACGAGAGAAGAAAAGGGAAGTTAAATGACTCTCACCATGATCACTACACGGACATGTAGATCTAATGTTACGATTGTAAATATTATGATATAATAACCTATTGTTATACAATTAAATTATCTATTATCCCATCAACACTCCTGGCCTATATAGGCGGTAATGGATCAACCAGATCCATTGGGTTTCATTAGCTCACCACTATTCAGTGGTACACCTTATGGTCGCTATAAAGTCTATAGACTTAAAATAAAATATAATATCCAGAGTGAATAATTTCACCGTATTGTGCCAATTAATTGGCAATATTCCTGCGGTTTTCCGTTAATATTGGCTTTTATTGTTGTTGCAAAGCTAATTGATGATACCATATCACAACTTTGAGGTATAGTACTTAATATAAATAAATAGGGACAATTCACACTGATTGATCTAGCCCCAAAGTACATACATACGTCTTTATCCCTAATAGGGCAGACAGAGCATTGTGGGTCTTGCGGGTCTAAGCAGATAGATCCCAGATCCAAAGGCCACTTTAAGAGTGATGGTGGGCGAAAAGGTGGTAAAGAAATCAAAATAGTAATAGGGTCCTAGCTGCATCGCCTAATCACATAATTCGCATTTGTGCGCGGGAAGAAAAGCAGGTGGTATACTTTAAGTTTTTTAAAAGTTACAAAGTAAGCTTTTTAAACTTGTGTTATGGTATTCTAACTCAACGATACTATATTTTGAGTACATATCTATGTAGATAAACACCCAAGACCTAAAACTTTGAAAATAGCCATTTTCCAACTTGCCCGGGCCACGGAGGCCGTCGTAAAGTAGTCAAATAATTAGCGTTTATTCTATCATTATCAAAAAAAGTAAAGAAAAGTGAGAGTCCATGAAGGCTGGCGAAGAAAAAAAGACTGCCCAAGAACATCAATGAGACATCTCCAACCCGTCTGGCTAAATCATCTAACTGCTCTGGCTAATACGAGTATATGGCTCTAGTAGTACAGAGAGGGTCGTGCTTCTGCAGTGGAGACTAAAAAAGACCTGATCATGATGATGTGTTTTGTATAATTACCAAGTTAGACGACTATTACTCGAACAGAGATAGACTAGCCCTGAGACTAGCCCTGATAGTTTTCCTTAAAAATACACTATATGTATTATCAACACAATTTTTTTCATTTCAAAATACCTATCCAACGATGCCTCTTCACCATGGGATACACGTGAAAAATACATATATCATCTCCACACATACAGGGGAGCTACTCTGACTGCCTCCGTTGTCCAGTGATCAATGCATTTGCCTTCTGATTCAGAGGTTGTGGGTTCAAATCCCACTGGGAAGCATACTTTGTGAAAAGTTGTTTCCAGTATGGTTAGGATATTGCTATTGCTTGAATTAACCTGATTCACCAAAAAGAAAGATGATTCCGTGCTTCGGGAGGCACGTAAAGCGTTGGTCCCAAACACCATGTAGCGTTTTTCATATCTCTAGGATTGGTTCTGGTCTACTCTTTGGGTTGCGGAGGTCAGCCGGCAGTCGCACTTTGTAAAAACCAGTAACCTCGTCAAATCACCTAGGTACCTAAAGAAGCCGACCCCGGGCTCTGAAACATAACGATGCAACCGGGAAAATACGCTCGGATGATGATGACATATGGGGAGCTACTATAAAAAAATTGTTTCAACATTTTACTTTACGTCTTTGTCAGTGGTAATACATTACCAGTGGTCGGATAATCGGATGCATATTTACCTAAACTTCCGCTGGTACCTAACACAGCGTTGATACAAACACCAACATATAATAAAAATAATTGTGTTTCACAGATTCATTTTGCGATTTATGGTTTACATATAGGTAGTATAGTTGTATAGCTACGTATTAGACTTGCACAGTATTTTAGAGAGGGTAACTTATAACGTTCTTTAAAATACTGTGCAAGGCTAATACGTGACAATGCAATTATACTAATGTAAACCATAAATTGCAAAGATGAATCTGTGAAAAATAATGTTGGTGGTTGTATTAACGCTGTGTTAGGTACCAGCGGAAGTTTAGGTAAATATACTCTATACCCATGCAAAATTACAGCTGTCTAGTACTAACAGTCCCTAAGCCGCGGACGGACATACCGAAACAGAGTTCCATCTAGGGACTTCGGATATATTTAAATTAAAAACGTATGATGTAATAAAATTCCCTAAAATATTTTTAACATACGAGTAGACATTGTGCCGAGGATTGTAATGCTAAATAACAATTAATAAAAAAAAATTGGATATTATTAAGACTTATGTATGATGTACGTATACATACATACATATTTTTTAAGTTAAGTGATATTACAAATAGCCTATATTTCTCGATTATCATCTGGTTTTATTTATTAGAACTTTAGCTAAAGTAAATTGTTCTCATCCATTCGATTATAATGTTCTAGTTGAGTTGGCAACCACCAAGATCTTCACGGATGGCTGCATTCACTATCCATTGACGCTCTGAGAATACTGAAATAAGTTACAGTCTACTACGAACTGACTAGCAATAAGTCTATTTATCATAAATCTATAATATAAAAATGAATCGCTGAATGTGTTGCTAAGCGCAAATCTCGAGAGCAGCTGAACCGGTTTCGCTAATTCTCTTTTTAGAATATTCCTTGAAGTACGACGATGGTTCTTACGGAGCTTCAAAACCCGTGCGAAGCCGGGGCGGGCCGCTAGTATCTTATATGGATAGCCATCCTTTCAACTCAGCAACATCGGCTCTTACGATTTTCGCAGGAACCAAGCAGACGGTATATTACGAAATAAATTTGGAAATTACAGTTTCAATTATAACTAAAATAATAATAATTTATTGCAAATGGCAGCACCGCTGGACCGGGTCCTAACTGGGTTTTCACTTTAGTAGATTATATTAAAACGGCAATGCTCCATGAACGCATGAGCAAAGAAAAAACTTAGAATGTACCAGCTGCTTCTTTTCCCACGCAGATCATAGAAGCCGATCGGAAGTTAGGCGTTGCGGCTAGCAACCCAATACTCGTATTTCGATTACATACAATAACTATCACGCTGAAAGTGGCTTTGGCGCTTGCGGCCCCTAGGCTTTGTCTGCTAAGAGTCGCAAGACTAAAAATGCTGTCTGCCCCATTAGGGATAGTATACAAAGTGGAAGGGACATACCCGTAATGAATCGAACCACGGGCTGACTAAAGTATAATGAAATTAAAATAACAGTCAAAAAACAAAAAATATCTACGGTCCGATACAAATCGCCCGGGCGGCTGCACACTTTTGTATGGAAATGGCTAAAATTTTTTTTTGTTTTTTGGCTGTTATTTTAATTTTATTACACTATAATGGCCGCGTATTGTGCCATTGCTCTTCTCCCTTTATATTAATGATATGGGACAGGTATTTAAGCACAGTCATCATTTACAATATGCTGATGATACAAAGATATTTAGAGTAATAAGAAATACTGACGACTGTGCAAAATTACAAGAAGATTTGCATGCATTGTGTGAATATTGTTTTAATAATCAATTATTTTTAAATAGTGATAAATGTTATATAATGACTTATACACAAAAAAAAGGTTATAAATTTTGACTATAATGTAAATGGCAAAAATGTACAAAGAGTAACCAGCGTTAGAGATCTAGGCATAATGATGGATTCTCCTTTTAAACTACACTATGAACACATACTAAATAGAGCATTTCGTCGACTTGGGTTTATACTAAGAATTAGTAAAGAATTTAATAATACTACTACACTTAAAATTTTATATTTTTCATTTGTAAGATCTATTTTAGATTACTGTTCTATGGTTTGGAACCCTTGTTTTCAGGTGGATGTAGATAGAATAGAAAGAGTTCAAAAGAAATTTATAAAAAATCTTAATTACAGAAAAAACTCTCCATCTGAATCATACGATGAGTCATTAAACAGGTATGGACTGTTGTCGCTCTGCAATAGACGTAAAATTATTGATATATCATTTCTCTACAAAATCGTTAACAACTTAATAGACTCCTCGACACTGCTTAGAAAGATTAACTTCGTAGCTCATGTTCGTCTGCCGGTACGCCCCTCACGTCTACATACACTTTCAGTTATCGTTCCTCCGAATCTAAGTAAAATATATACAGCCAATTCCTTTATATGTCGTTCCGACAATGAATACAACAAAAACTTTAATGAATTAGATATTTTTAATATGTCTTTAAATGCTTCGAAAAATAAATTGAAACTAAAACTTGGCCCCTAGGTTAAAATTAAGTAAGTACTTATAGTCTTTGTAGAAATAATTCAATAAGTTTTGTTTGTATATTTACTAATTCACTTGATTTCTTCTTTTTTCCTCTCTTTTATGGAAGAGATTATATTTGAACATATTTTTTTTTCTCCTCTCTCCTGAGTAACTTACCTACAAATTGTACCAGAGTTTATTATTGTTACAAACTGTACTTATCCAAATAATTATTAGCTCAATAATTGTTTTTTTGTTATGTTTTCTATTTTTTGAGTAAATCGCATCTGTTCATTCGCGTCTGTTACAGTAGATTCTTTTTAAAGTATGTTATTGTTAAAATATTTACTTTACTGGCACTGTTTAGGTCTACTCGTATAATATAAACTTTTCTTATACATAATGTTATATACTGTACATGACTGTTTGTTGCCATGAATAAATAAAATAAAAATAAAATGGTCTAGTATAGACCGTGGTTTGATTTATTACGGGTATGTCCCTTCCACGTTGTATATGAAACGAGAAAGCAATAAAATAGGTATAGACTTGCGGTACTAATATTTGCAAACCAAACGATGGCTAGTGCTTCAAACATGTCAAAGCAAGTAATGTAACCAGATAATTTCCGTCCAAAACTGGGAAATTCGGAGAAGTTCTATTTATTTATTTATGTACACGGACAATATATACAGAGGATACATAAACTAAAAGTTGTACAAAGGCAATACTTATCTCAAAATAGATCTCTTCCAGTAGGCTCGCTATTTATTTAATTTAGGTATTCTATTTTATTTTATTTATTCAAAAAAACGACAGCGTTTAACAAAGTTTATCTTACCTCTATGTTTCATTTAGAAAGGCTAATAACAGGTTTCTCTCTAATATAAGTATGCAAGAAGTGTACATAAATAGTTTAAAAGGATAAAACTTTTGTGCTTTACAATTTTTGGGCCCATATATCAACATTTGTCTATTTGATTTTACCTACCGACGTTGGTAGTATTTCCATCAGGTAAGAATTTAATAAACCCCTGATTACAACGGGACGTGATAAAAACGTGTTGCAGAGGTTAGAATCGCAAATACCTAATCCCAACTGTAATACAGTCCGGATGCGGCCATGTACAAACGAATAGCGCATAATCCAGGCTCGCTTGAAATAAATTGTAAATAAAATGATAACTAATATTCTGATGACCCAACGTTAAAAGTATAAGGTTACCTAGTCTGCTTTACACGGACTACAAATAATATTGTTATGTACCTACTTACACAAGGTTATTCAAATTTGATTTTTTGTCGAAGTCTGCAGTTCCAAACATATTTTAATTATTATTAGTTTTCATCTCTTTTTAGGGTTCCGTACCTCAAAAGGTGAAAACCTTACATATAAAATGAAAGTGTTGTAAGTTTCTCAAATAGGCATATTTTTTTATAATTTTAAGATAAGTATTTTAGAAGTTATTTAAGAAAATAGGGCGAAATTCACTAACCCCTCCGATCTCCGAAACTAATGAGCGTAAAGTTAAAAAAAGTACTCGTACAGAAAATAGTTCATTATCATTATAGATTTCAGTAAAACCCATTTATGAGAAGTACGGATTCCTCTTCACGGAGTTTAACTCTCACTTGACCGGTTTTTAACAAGTTAGATCGAGTAATTATTTTAAATATGTCAAACTGTTGTACGAGTATAGATAGAAGGTACTTATTTTTATGCTCGAAATCGAAATTAAATTATTTGCATGTAGGTAATGTTTTTTGATAAAATGGAGTCATTTAGCATCTGAACCCACCGGGTAAGACATCAAATAAACGAGACTGTCCCGTTTGGAACGGAACGGCTGGTCACTTATCATCAATTCGGTAGTTCATGTAATTTAGTTTCGGTGCTCAAAGCTGGTCATAATACTCGGAATAATATCGCTGCAAAATTAATTGGCTTCACCGCAGGTGTATCACTAATTGGAATATATAAAGCCATGTTTTCGTGCAATTACGCATTTTAGTTGTGTTCTTCCATTTGTAAATTGATAAATGATTTTAGTATATGCATATTGCATACTCGTTTGCGCAGTTAATTAGCAATCAAAGAACCAAGAATCAATATTTATTAATTAATTAGGCCTTTGCTGACGCTTTCATACTTGCAATTGTTATTTATACAACGTGGAAGGGACATACCAGTAATAAATCGAACCACGGGCTATACTAAGTCACTAAAGTATAATGTAATTAAAATAACAGTCAAAAATAAAATAAAAAATCAACATTCCCATACAAATTGCCCGGGCGGCTACACACTTGTATGGAAATTGCCGATTTTTTATTTTATTTTTCGGCTGTTTTTTTAAAACCGCGGCGTAGATAGCGCGACGACCTAGACGCCTAATCACCAGACTGGCAGGCAAAAGCGCAAGACAGAGAGGAATGAAGAGCCGAGAGGGAGGCCTTTTCCTTTGCCCTTTGCCCAACAATGGGATCTAGCGTTCTCTAAATATATTAAAATGTGACGTTCCACGGGTAAAGGTACCTTGTGGACGATGGCGCTTATGACGTTTAGAAAAACAATTCGAACAATTAACTAAGCTTTAATAAACACAATATCGTAAGTGCCAGCGTCCGTAAGATACCTTTACCCGTGGATCGTCACAAATATACTATAATGATGTTGTATAGAACGTGGTTTGATTTATTACGGGTATGTCCCTTTCACGTTGTATATGTTTAAATTATTCATTGTTGTTATTTTAAAGTTGAGCCACCTTCTAGCGTTTCGGAACGATCACTGCGAAGTGATTAAATAACTCGACTTCCCGAACCCCTCGCCGCTAAATTGTATATTTATACAACGGCCTACATTCAACTAAAAATAACCCTGACGCGTCTTAATCTTTATAGTAAATAAACGTGATGTGAATGAGAGAAATCGTGTTTTTATAACCACATTAATGAGTTTAACGTTGCATGTGCTGTTTATTGTCTGTGGATTTTGAGTCATTCGGTAAAGTGGTTCGTTTTGATCTTGTGATTTTTCTTCAATAGCGGCCCGCTTCGGCTTCTCACTGGTATGTATTATACATATAAACCTTCCTCTTGAATCATTATAACTATATTGATGAAAACCGATTTTAAATCCGTAGCGTGTTTTAAAAGATCTAAGGTTTTTTTAAAAACATTCTGGGGTATAGTCGTCGGGTTATTAAAAACTAAGTAGGTATGTTATTTACAGACTTAAAAACTATGAACATATGTCGTTATACTCGTATTGTTATAGTATATGATAATGTTGTAGTGGTAAAAATGTAGGTAGATTTTTGGCATAATTTTCTTAACAAATATTCTTTTATTTTATTTTATTTATTTATTCAAAAAGCCAACAGCTTTTTAGAAACAGTATGTTAAGTTACAGATAAATTAAATTTTATACTTAGCCAATAACAGGTTTTTTTAAAACATTAAGACGTATTGACCCAAACACAAGTGTGTGTGTATGTGTGTGTTTGTGTGAGAGGGTGTGTGTGTATGTGTGTGTTTGTGTGAGAGGGTGTGTGTGTATGTGTGCGTGTGTGAGAGCGAGAGAGAGAGAGAGAGAGAGTTGTGTGTGTATCTGTGGTGTAGTTATAAAAAAGTTGTACAAAGTATGACTGTTTATGTCTTTGTGATTGTTTGAATCTGCTATCCCATGTAATATTGTAAGATTTTGTGGGGGGTAACACCCACAAGTTCCTTTTTGTGAAAGAGTATTTTGTTTACTGGTGAAAACATATATGTGAAGTCATTCAAGGAATTTAGCGCATCTTTTCAGTAGCATTGGCAACAAAGTTCCCAGTAAGTAGTCCTACTCGGTAGACAAATGCAAACTAGAACGACAAAGAAACTGTTACCACCCATTTCCTCTTAAACGGGTGTCTTAAAAGGCGACTAAGGAGGGTAAGTAAGGGTAACAGGGAACAGGGAACATCAGCGTCTTCTGTGCAACCATTTTTATACCATCTGCTGCCATCACCAGCCCGCCTGCCCAACGACACGGTGCATTATTATACATTAATATAAGTATACATTTTGACCTATTAATATAAGTACTATGGCGGAAGCTCGGTAACCCTAAAAAGAGATGGAGGGATGAGCTTGACTCTAACACCAGGGATCGGGCCTCGAAGGCTCTCGATTGAGAGAGTTGGAGATCTGGGAGGGAGGCCTTTGCCCTACGAAATAGAAATAAAAATAACTAGCACGGTGATATGCTCATCAAACACTTTATTGGGAGAGGCGTTAAGATATCCCAATTAGGACGGACCTAAGCTGATAAAGAAAAGAAGAACATACCTTATAAGGCCAGGTGATCGTTCATGACTGTGCCTAAAAATCAGTGGCGGTGACACACGAATTAAGGCATGTGTATTGGTAAACTCTCCTAATTATAAATGTTACTCACTAGAATCAGCTATTTATAAAGATGGTAGTATTCCAAATTGGCATCGTATTTGTTTATTTTTGTCTTTTATGAGTATTTTAGTCGCGCCCTGTCAAGGCGGTGTTTTATGTCATGAGATAAGAATATTTTACAATGTAGGTAGGTATGTATTTAGTCATAGATTGAAATGCTATCAAATAAATTGGCTAAGTGCGACTTTATTCTTCTTATTTTACATATCTACTACCCATTTAACACAATTGTTTTCTAAAAATTATGTATTTTGTACGAATTTTCCAAATAGGTACATTTTATGCTCGTAAGATAGGCGGCTGTAACTCTTTAATTAAAAAAGCTAACTAAGCTGGCAAAGTTTTTTTTTTTAATTCAGAACATATTTTTTAACAAATAAGCATTTAGAGGAGAGGGACGCTATACTTGACCAAGAAATAATGGTTTTAAAATACCTAATTAACGATGAATATTATTAAGCGAAAAATAAATTCAATAATTTTAATGAAGCCTAAGTAGTTCCACCTACAGATTGTAGGTTATTTAATTATTAACGGAATAAAGTTCCTGAGAAAATTAAAACGGAAAATCGTTGAAAAGCAATTGGAAATTTTAAAACAACCAACAGGAGAGTTTTAATTACATATTTCTGAACGTAAAAGTTGAAAGAACAGAAACAACGTTGAGTTGTATGACGAGATATGCTCGCTCAACTTAGGGTTCCGAAAAATTTAAGAAACCGTATGACCCTGGTAGTACTTAGAGCGATCTTAAATATTATCAATATTAACGAAATACTCACTTTGAAATAAAAACACAGCAAAGTTCAATACTAACTTTCATCGACATGAATATATAGACTCGGCGTCTTCCTACACGGCCATGTCCCAGATTCGATTATTCATTCATTCTTCATTCTCATAGACTAAACACGAGAGTAGTACAGAAAGGTCAATATATTTTTACCTACCTACGAGTACGTGGTTCAAATTAAATCCTACATATATCTTAACAAACGCGAATGTTGGTAAGTATGGCTGGATGTACGGATGGGTGTATGGATGGTTGTATGGTTATATAGATTTTTAGATTGTAGACCCACGACTAGCTTTTACGATCTTCACGGAAGGGGAGGCGGCTGCATTCTTAATGTGTTTTTTCTTTGTTTTTTTTTCTTATCATATTTATAAAGGTAAAAGTTAAACTGCACATATCTGTTTCATTGGTAACCTTTTATTATTCTTACTTAAATTCATTATGTAATGTTTTGCACTAGAAGAAAGTGATTTCTTGTACTTGTATACCTATTATATTTTTTTTCTTTGTTAGCTATTTATGTATTTAATGTATTATATAATCATACACGTATGCTGCGCAATTGGGCGCCAAAAATCCGCCATTATGCTTTCCAAAAAATTTAATATAGCCTATGACTACTACTAGTATTTATTCTGTGCTATGACACTCAAGTGATTAAGATGAATCTAACCACATATAATTTATCAAAATCTATTTAGCCGTGTAGTAGTTACGAGGAAACAGAATTATAGGGACAAACATAATAAAACATCAAAAATGTGTAAGCAGCCATCTTGGATCCAAAATCTGATAATAGTTTCAAGTTGCGCGGGGCACCTCAAAGGGCTCAGAAATTTTGTAGGTTTTTGTAACAGAATGTAGGGGTACAGCCCCCACATACAAAACTTTTGAGGCCTCGGAGGTTCTAGTGAGACGTTACGAGATGTGACTTAATTTTATAAAGGATTTATAGGATTTTAGGAAACTTTTGTAAAGCATTTATAGCATATGTAAATAAAAATTATAAATATAAACATTTTTAAACGTTTTACAAACATTAATAACTGAGTAGCAAACAAATAGTTTTTCGATGCATCCATGAAGAAAGTGAAATGTAGGCATATTTATGATGTCTACATTTCACTTCTGTTTTGTTAGTCTATGACGAATTATTCAATCGGTTGACAGATCATTCACTCACTTCATACATCATGGCAGCCGAAATTTGGCAGTCCGTATTTAATTTTCAATCAATGAAATCTAGTTACGTAAGTAATTAGCAAAATATAAAGGAATAACTTTTATATTTTGCTTTATTCTTTGAATTACTAGTGCAGTATCTCAACACACACCAAGGCATTTTTGACTAAGTTGACAGTGTTTTCTTTAATGAATCGTGGAGTGTATTATGCGCGTATTGCTAGCGAGTGACTAATGTGAGGTGAACAGTGATAGCCTATGATGAATAGAACACTACTGTTGTATGTGGCGTCTTCTCTAGTACGTAAGTACATAGATCTCGTTGCTAACTTTATACATAATATGTTTCGAAAACACGATTGCTTATTTCTCGATAGAAAAAAATGCGAAGTTTCCTTTAAATCACCTCAGAATTATACTAAAACGAAAAGTATTCAAGAAATACAATAAATAAGCCCTTGTAACTTTAGATTATAATTGTATTAAAGGCCCGGTCCTTATTTTTAGTGATTTTGACTTCTTTTTCGGAGCTGATTGGAGCCAAACTAACTTAGTAACAATATGTTAAGATATGTTAAATTGAAGTTTATTTAAGTATTAAAAAGTGAATGAGACAATTTATTGATTTTCATTGTAATGGTTTGTTTAATTCATAGAAAAACTTAGTTAAAAAGGTTAAACTTTGAAGAAAATATAAGCGAATACGTCATCGTATTTCTTGCGCATACGTTAAAAAATAAAAAATACACATATATGAAGATTGATTCCTGCTTAAACACGTACAATAAATAAACAAAAAAAAATTGTCTTTTGTAAAAAGGTAGAAAAATTTAAAGTTCTCCGAAAATCCCAACTAATATTATAAATGCGAAAGTGAATTTGTATATTTGTTTGTTTGTTACCTCTTCACGCTTTATCTACTAAATTATTACTAAGAGTAAATTTGTGTGCGTGGAAGCAGGAACAAAATTATCCACATCAGGCGCAGCCTTAAGTACCTAGGTTATTTGTCCCTACGCACATTGATCTAGAGGTAATTTAATGTGTGTGCTTCCGCCTCCACTTAGTTTATACAACTAATCCGCTAGATGGCAACGAGTCAAATCAGACCCTATTTTTTAAACGTCAAAACAAACATATATTAAACCATATTCGCTAACCACATTGAGTAGATATTTCTTTGCTGAGTGAGACTTCTGTACGTGAGTACTAGTACATATTCTGTGATAAGCCTCCGGAAGATTTACGCCTAAGTAATCACACATTTAGTCTATTTTAACTTCATGCTGATATTCTCTTTTGGTCCCCGGAACCCTAAAAATGTAGCTCGAATGAAAAATCAAAGCGAGATCAGAGTCCAAAGGTTTTGTATCGAATATTAATCTGCAAGTTGGACGGACAATGCAATCATTCTATTGGTTTGTCCAGCAGCAGACCATCGAAATTGAATTGAATTCGTTTTTGCAATGTATAAATTTGCCTTTTTTACATTTGGCGATGACTGCAGTGGCAACTGAATTGTGGGGTTTAAATCCACGCGAAATATGACATTTATTTCTTTTGTGTTAACTTTATCTCGTATGAATATTTAGTTTATTTAGAAGTTAAAAGTCTTTTACGGAACCCTAGAGTTCCGTGCAAAAAATAAAAATAACCGGAACCCTTATAGGATCACTCGTGCGTCTGTCTGTCCGTCCGTCTGTCACAGCCAATTTGCTCCAAATGTACTGTACCAAATCAGGTGAAATTTTGTAGCATGGTGTAATCCTATGAACCAAACACAGATGTCAAAGTAATTAAATATATTTTTTAAATAACATTTCATTGGTCACATTTTATTGTCATAAGCGTTTATATTAGTTTCATACTTGTAAAAAGAAACGGCAAAGAAAATATCAAATTACTTACATCGTCAGACAGCTCTTCTTCTTCGTAAGCTGATGAGAGGGGTCGGCCACGCGCAGCGCGTGCTCCCCTGGAGTCGAACATTTCATCGTGAATAGCCTCGGAGTCGTCGAAAGCGGATCTGATGCGGTTCTCCACGTCAGCGCGGATCCTCTCGCGGTCAGGCTCCGAAGCCCTGCTCACTGGAGTCTTGCCATCCAGCCGGTCCAGCACTGGGCGGTAGTAGCTCTCCCCCTTGTTGTAGTTGCAGTCGTATACGCGCGTGCGCCTTGTTCTTCCTATGCGGCTCATGGTGGGTTCTGCAAGTGCAAATTACAAAAAGTACTTAAACTAAATAATGAAATAAGAAATAGTGAAAATATACCAGTCTAGCTGGACTTAAACCAACGACCTGGTCTTTATACGACTAAGATAAGACTATACATATGTAAAAGGTAATTATACTAAATTAAATTCTGACATCTTATAGGTATGCTATTGAACATTCGGATATATAAATATTTGGCCAAACAAAAATTGTAAAATTGTAAATGTATAATGTATAAATAATGTTCTTTCAAATAAGATTCTACCAAGTATGTTTTGCCAAATGAAATTCGGAGCATCGAGATTCTGTCTGATAGATGGAACCCATACAAAACACGTGTTTTTTTCAGCGTTTTTAACTAAATGTTTATAATGGCATTAACTAGATACATTAAATTTTTAAAGATTATGTATCACTATGGCCGCTATAACGAGATCTATGTTCAACATGATTTTAAAAAACTGATATTACACACATGCAAAAGAAAAATACAAAATTATAAAACACGTGAAAACATCGCAATGAGAACTTTTTTTACAAGCTTTTATTTAACTTGCAATGTATGTATGTAACTATGTTTATTCGGGTGGAATCTTGCAACTCAATTTGGAAGCAGATATCTTCAACCGCTTGACCAGAAACACGCATATGTATATCGCATGACAATGCAATATTATCATGACTGGAGCTGATCTGATGATGGAGCTGGAAGGTGGCCATAAGGTCTTTGAAATGAAACGACGCAACCCCATCGAGTTTGGGCTCGATTGATTCGTTTTGATAAGTAGTTTGTCCTTAGATGGTATGCAACGTGTTAATGAACTAACGCAAAACCTCTCAGATGGTACTAGCGTTGAAAAAAGCGGGAAAATTCCCTGTTTTTTTCAAAGTTCTTCGTTTTTTTCCAAGTTTTATTCGAAAGTTTTAAGAAAAATATATATGGAATTTTTCATGTTTTTTATCAATAAAACGGAAAAAAACGGGAAACTGAAAGAAACGGAAAAGTATTGATGTTTTTTCGTAAAATATTTTTATTATTTTTTGGAGGTTAGTACTATGATTTGTTTTTGTTGTCATTTATCAATAGTGAACAAGATTTAATTGTATAATAAAGTATATATGTAGGAATAAAAACTTGTTTATTTCAATCGTTTTATTTAGTTTTTTTCAAATTTTCCGATATCTTCCGAAAAATTCCGATGGTTTTTTTCCGGAATATTTCAATGCAACAAATGAATAAAACGGTAAAAAACAAGATATCGTTTCTTTCACCGAAAAATACAATTTGTTTCTTTCGGAATTTTCAACGCTAGATGGTACCTTAGCCCATGAAACTGAACAACTTTTACAAAATCCAGAAAAATTAATTAAATTTTCATATAAACTGATCAGCTGATCGAGTCAATTTGTATGAAAATCCGAATTTTATTTTTGGCATTTTAGGAATGTTGTACAACAAAAGTTGTTCAGTTTCATGGGCTGAGGTACCATCTAAGAGGTTTTGCGTTATTTCATTAACACGTTGTATAGACAAGACTTTTGGTCTCACAATAAATGCTTGTACAAAAAAATGTTCCTTTTAAATTAAAAATTATGTATAAACTAAAATGTGTAGGTAGGTACTATAGCAATCCAAAGGTCATACATGGATCACTGCTTAGTGCTACTGTTGTTCAGCGTCGGCCTGTCAAGTGCGAGTGCGCTACGTGTGCGCATCTACGAATCCTTGTGACAAAGTTAAAAGAGCTCGAAATTACTTAATGTTAAATTAAAAGACGGTTATCTAGAGACATTATAATATGGTAGATTTTCTGGCGTGGCCCTAAAGAAGCCAGACTGTTTATAGGAGAAAGCAAAACGTAATTTTTTACTAATTATACAACAAAATATTACATTCTTCCTGTTTACACCACGACAGCGATATTTCTTAGCGATCTTTTAATAAATTTCATTGATATTACGTCAGTACAACCATAAACAAGCCAGTGGAAAACAGACACGGCAACAATCCTGCCAACAGAGCATTACGTTCTCAGAGTAAAAATAGAACAGCATCATACAGAAGTTGTTTAATATAAAAACTTCTTTAATTTTCCATACTGGTCTGGGAAAAAAGAAAAAAAAGAAGTAGAATGTACCAGCTGCTTCTCTTCCCTTGCGGATCGTATCAGCTGATCGAGGAAATGGGCGAAATTTTGAACCATGACGGTTTACAACCGATTACTAAGAGACTAAGCGTGGTTGGTCTCAACTTGGCCTTTAGGCCTTAATGCCCAGTCGGGTTGTTCCGTATTCATCATATGACGTCTCATCCCATTTTTGTTCTCATCCCAAACTAGTATTCCTAACTCAACCTATTACATTATTTTAATATATTTTCTTAATTCAACCCAAATGCATTCCTTACTCAAAGCAAATATTATCAAAAAAGTATGGATAGTTTATCAACGTTTAATATTTTTTTAAATATTATTACGTATACGATATATGATTTCATCAGTACACACAATTCTTACAATTTTTAAGGTATTTTTACAATGGGTTGAGTTAGGAATAGTGATGGGATGAATAAGGAATATAAAATTAAATTTGTGTTGTGGGTTGAGTAAGGCACAGGATGAGACGTCATAGAATGAATACGGAACAACCTGCCCAGTCTGTGCTCGGTCAGGGATAAAAGCGTAAAAGTATAATTATTGCTATATAGTTTTAAGGATTCCGTACTCGAATGGTGCCAACACGGGACCCAGTTGTGTTTCACCCCAATGACTTTTTAACGCTTATCTCCATACCCATATTTGAAACTGTAGCTACACACATGTATTACAATGCATTCATCATAAGTAAGTAAAGTAAATAAAAATGAATTTATTACCAAATTTAGACAATAATTTAAAATTACTCATAAAGCAAGAGTACCTATAAGTATTAACTAGTTCAAAAGTTATTAAATAAAAAAACTTAAGAAAAAATTTACAATTTGTTTACTTATACAAAATCTAACAAAAAATATAATAATATAATCTAAAAAAATATAGATTCATAAATTTTGCATATTGTGGGTGTCTGTAAAAAAGCCTTAAAATTCTTATGTAAAAATTTTCAGGAATAAACTTTAGTAGTTTAATTAAAGAGATTTTTCAAAAACACGCACAGTATTGCGGGTTGTGATCCCATCTCGCCTTAAAGGTGGATTCTGTCCATGAAACTCAACAACTGCTCAATCAGCTGATTCAACTTTGTAGGAAAAGCCAAAAAATATTTTTCAATTTCGATATATGTTCCTTGGGGAAAATCCTCAGTATCATTAATTGAATTCACTCTTAAAATAGTTTTAGTATATTTTGTTAGACGTAATATAAAAAATAAATAAAAGATAATAATGTTATAATTAAACATGGGTTCCTACAGACGGAAAGAGGTCAAGAGGAAAACCTAAAATGTGATGGAGAGACAAGTTGTTGGCTTTTTACAAAAAATGGAATGAATCAGCCGAGATAGAGTGGTTGGAAACAAAAAGGGAAGGCCCAATTAAGAGAAGTAAATGGCAATAAAATATTTTTATGTTTGTAAATTCCCAAGTATACTTAAATAATAAAATAAAATAAAAAAATTAAATAAAAAAAAATACTCAAAATAATATTGAACATTGCACAAGATCTGCACTTGGCTGGTTTTTGTTTCACCACCTCGTATTAACTATGCTAATCTTCATCATAAGTAAGTAAGCGTTGCCGACTATTTAGTAATTAAACATAGGTACAATGCTGATGTTGCGAGAGAAAACTTTAGCGTGATTAAGCCTGCAATGTCATTTGAATTATTAGCAACATAATGTGCGGAACTTACGTCGCTTTTAAGCAAAGTCAAAGTATAGACACTTACACTACTTTTAATATTTGAACTAAGAGTAGGCATTTATAAAAAAAAGTTAATTTTTGTTTTTCGTTTTTATATTTTTTATTTTTTTTTTATTTTTTATTTTTAATTTGTTATATTTTTTTTCGTTTGACTTAATGAAATGAAATAAAATAAAATATAAGTACTCGTATATCGAATATGCATTGACTAATCAGAATCAAACAACTCTATTTATTAACTGCAGAGAGGATGAATACAACAATCAATTGTTCAATTGTACCTATCAATATAAATTGATTCATTTGCACCTAATGTGGATAGGTACAATAAGGATGTGAATAAAACAAATATTTTTAGCTCATCAGGTAGATTATTAAAGAGTTTTGTACACGTATTTTTTCTTTTTCTGATTAGCAAATATTATAAAGATACAGCGCATTTAAATTCCGCATGACGTTACGATCAAGTACGATTTTCACTTGACGGTGACATCAATCACCCCCACTCCAAAAATATCCGGATAATGTAACTGACGGACTCAATAAATTTGAATTTTTCAGACCCAGTCCAAATTACTATTGAATTAATCGATTGTAGAAAATATTTCATTACAATTAATTGGTTGACTTAATTCGAAATCATTTCAATATATTTTTTCCAAAAAGAGTTACTAAAATAAGAATATACTGAAACAATGTTTAATTTATTATTTATTTCTCTCTGTGTCTCGTACCTTCCCAATTTCAAACGTCCTACGGTCTAGAGGCTTCTTCAATTGAAGTCATTTATATAGTCGCTAGCATAGGTCTTAATTAAAATTCTGCCTTTTATGAATGTTTACCACTGGAACGGGTACTAGGCCTAGGGAAGCCTGTATTAAAAAATATTATATAGAGCTACAATCTTTAACAGCTAAGAAACCTTTTTATCTTGTTCTCAAATTTTAGGATTCTCGCATAATTTTTTTAATAATTTTTATTAAGTCCTTTATTTACCTATTTTAATTCAGTTTTGACACTAGACATTGGATTTTTCAGAAAAAATATCTTGCTAAATTAGAGGGTTTCATTAAAACAAAAGCATATGTCAGCATTATTGTATACTACGCACAACTAAAAGGTACTCGAAAATAAGCGCTAGATTTACTAATAGAACTTCAAAGTTGAAACTATCATATTAGCTCCGTAGTACGACCTGCACCGGGACCTTAGTAAACAGTTCGGCAACAAAACTATAAAAAGTACGCCGAAGCACACTAGTTGTATGTGAACATTGAGGCGATCCAGCTTCTCGACAACAAGGACATAATGACGGTGACAACCAAAGACGCACGAACAAAGTGCCTTCCCTTTAATAGAGACAGTAAGCAATTAAAATAAGTACTTTAAAAACTAGGTCACTGTAAAATTACTCATTAGTCAGTTTAGGCTAGATCTTAATAATATTGGCGTATTTATTTGGCAACGAATATGGAAAAAAAAATGTTCCGACCCGAAAATGTGGGGTAAATAACAAAAAAGGCATTTTTTGTTGAGCTGTTACACTCTGTATCTACACTAAACTACAAAAAAAAAGTAATTTAGAATTAGTCAATCAAAATTATTATTTTGTAAACTTCGATAAAGAGAAATAAAATAATTATAAATGTGTAAATAAACTATTGCCATCCAAAATGTGTGTCGACATAAACAAGTCATCCATTCCGGCACAATAGACAGCTATGCTATGCCAAATAGCATATTGGTGACCGGCGCGTGCGCCGCACTAGAACACTTTCAAAATAGAATTCGCAAACATTCGATATGGGGATATTTTTAGTATCGAAAACCGGGTTTTTGTTCAACACGAGCTATTGTGATATGCATTCAGTAAATCTTAACGGCGCAGCTAAAAATATGTAATCACGAAATTGAAATTCAAAAGCACGTGTAATTTGATTGTTTCCGGAAAACGCACTTATAAAATAACGTCGCACAGCAATACTTAGATGTTGTCTAGAGGAATTCGCTTCGTGTTTTAATGATAGTAATAATTAATTGTGGACTAACCTGGTAGCGTGTACAGACGTCGAGGAGGAAGCTAGCACTGGTGAGATGGTAGGCGAGCGTTCGGCGAGCGACGAGCGTGGGCGATACTATGTTTAACCGTGAGCCACACCGAAATAATACTGAGTTTTGTTTCGAATGATTTCCTTGTCGGAAAAGAGACGCCTGTGCCACTTCAGTAAGAATACCCTGCGGCTTTCTGATAACTTATTCTTTTAGCTGCTTCACACGATGGGCCATCATTGCACAGTGTTTCTCCATTGCTGCGCTGGATGGAAATCTCTCAAAAGCTTTTGATAGTTGAACAGCATTGTACAGTAAATTGGCGAAATGATAGCCCAACGTGTGGAGGAGCCAAGACGTTTCGGGGAGACTCGCTCATAGGAAGTGCTGATATACGTAGCGGAATAAAGAAAGGAAGGAATACAATACCTTTTTTGTAATTAAAAATACTGAAAGCGGATCGATTTGATTCGGATCGATTACAGGGTCTAACAAAATATACTAAAACTATTTAAAGGGAAAATTCAGTCCATGATACTGGACAACTTTCCTCAAGGAACATATTTTTATATCGAAATATAAAAAACATTTTTTGACCTCCCATATAAGATGAACGATCAGCTGATCCAAGTTTCTACGAAAAACAAAAAAAAAACATACTTCGAAATTTGTTCCTTGGGGAAAGTTGATCAGTATCATGGTCTGAATATACACTTAAAATAGTTTCAGTATATTTTGTTAGACGTTATATATCATTAATTATAGGTCAGTAAACCTAAATAATACTTTATTTTCCCCAACTCTGTCTGCGGGCATTAGGTATTCGAAGCACATAATATAAAGAATATATTCTTGGATAAAAAGTACTTATGTTGTATGTGTACCGTATTTGCCAAGTTGCATTTAAATTCATTCAGCAGTTCTTGTGTGATTGGGTAACTAACGTGCAATCTTACGCAGTCTCAATGTTTGAAGAAAGCCATTCGCTTACAATTTAAAAAAAATGTACTCACAGTCTGAAAGTAGGTCATTGGTGGCGGTCTGTATGGCTCACAAAGTTCAATTATAACAACATTAGCTATTCATTGAACAAGAGAGTGAAATTCTCTGAGACTACTTGGACAATCCAGTGTTTGTATGTATGTTTGTCTCAACCAAGTGGTAATAACCACTCCGAGTCATTCCATATCGGTTATAATCAAAGTGACGTTCACGTGTGCATCATTGACTGCCATTTAGTGTGACTTTATCGCACAAATCCACTTTCAAGTAAGCACGTTGACACACACACCGTTTCGCGGCCGTTGAAACGGACGTGAAGGTCACTTTGAGTAACACTGACGAAGAGTCACTCCGACTTGTTCGCACTTCGTCAGTGTCAATCAACATGACGTTCACGCCCGCTTCCACCAAAAACAATACCATGCTTTAACGGCCGCGAAACGGTTAATGTGTCGTCGTGCTAAAACTTAAAAATTTCATTATTCCGGGTTAGAATAGGACTACTCGATCTCTTCCTGTGGATGTCGTTAAAGGCGACTAAAGGACTAAGCACAAACATCTCGTGCTACAATTGGATTCCCAAGGAGGGTTAACGTTCGGCGGCGGCCGGTTGTAAAACGTTTCGCACAAATACATTCCCAAAGAGGGTTGACGTCAGGCAGGCGGCCGGTCGTAAAACTATAGCCAATTCATTCAAACTGTTCCAGCTATTTCTTCTCTATTTTGCAAGGTCTTTGGCATCCTTGGGTGACCATTGACATATGTTATATTTGGAGAAGAAAAAGTGGGAAAACGCACCCCGGGTTCCGAAGCAGCACAGCTGAGGATGCAACCTGGAACGCGCTTAGACGAAGAAGTTGGTATGTATTTTACATTTTTAACGAAATGTATGATATATTTTAGAGTAGTGCACACACACACATACACACCGTTTCGCAGCTGTTGAAACGGACGTGAAAGTCACTTTGAGTAACAGTGACGAAGAGTCACTCCGACTTGTTCGCACTTCGTCAGTGTCAATCAAAATGACGTTCACTCACGCCCGCTTCCACTTAAAACAATACCATGCTTCAACGGCCGCGAAACGGTAAATGTATCATCGTGCTAAAACTTTAAAATGTCATTATTTTTTCACTGCAAAATCAAATTCCACAAGGAGTTTCAAAAATGGATTTTCTTTGCATAGATATGTATTTTACATTTTCAACGAAATGTATGATATTTTTTAGAGTAGAACCCCCCCCCCACACACACACAAACACCGTTGAAAAAGAACGGAATATCACATAGACTGACACAGATGCAGAGTAAGCGACATAGTGCATTTAATTTCGGTATTTCTTCAAAATTTCAACTCAGTACAAGTATAATCTATTGTATTTGTATTTCGATAAACAAATTCATCAATTGCGATAGATGCGATATATATTGACGCCAATATCTTTGGTTAAACCTTAGTTAGGTATATCAGGTTTCAAGGTCCGAAAAACGGTGCGTGTGTCATCGTACTATTTATTATACAAAGAGAACGTATAGTATTTGTATTTTCTTTTAAAAGAACAGAACTGACAGAATGATAGTCCAGAAGAGGTCCAGAAAAATCTTTGAGAAAAAATTGAACGTCTGTTGAATGTCTCCTGTCCAATTTGTATTCTCTTTTCTCCACAGAGTAATTTATAGTAGCTACTTTTCTCCCTCGTTTCAAGTAAAATTTTTCTTTACTTTTCTCCTGTCCATAAAACGGATGAGCTTACCTACCGCAAAAATAATACAGTTTACTATCTGAAGATGTGGAGAGGCCAGGATATGACGATATGCGATGTGTATATTCAAACGGACGCAGGCTTCGACGTACTCCAGCAAATTGGCGAGATGGAGTGTGTCCAGTTCATAGATGTAAGTTTTATAATTATTATCCACAGTCTTATTGCCGTACATCTAAGTTCTCTATTGGATGGCTAGCCGTGCTGCTTTAGAGCTTTTTAGGGTTCCGTGCAAAAAATTTAAAAACGGAACCCTTATAGAATCACTCTTGCCTGCCTGCCTGTCTGTCCGTCCGTCTGTCGCAGCCAATTTGCTCCGAATCTACTGGATCAAATCAGGTGAAATTTGGTAGGAAAGTATAATAATTTACTTAATAGATGTGCAAAGTAAATTAAAATATTTTATAAATAAGGGTCATCAAATTAAGAAATTTATAAAAATAGGTTTACAAACCTCACTGTGTCATATATCAAATTTGAGGGCTTGTTTTGAGGATCTCAAATATATTTTGTTATTATTGTAAAATAAATAGTTGTGACTTTATTCATGAAAGACGACGAAAATGGACCATTCCTCCTGATCTCCGAAAATACTGAGCCTATAATTTTGAAAAAAATACAAATATAGTTCATTGCTTGTAATCCATAGGAAAACCTGTAAAAATTCTATCAATTAAAAATAAAGTGGTAAACTCAATATAATACGTTCATTTACCGAAAATAGTTCACCAATGCACCACTAGATAGCTCTTAATGTTAAATAAAATTTAAAAAACACTGGTAAAATATTTGATTTTACGATAAGTATTTTTTCTCAACAATATAACTATGATTTTCTTCTAAACATTCAGCACAACGACCCTATTGCAGATAAATGACTTCGAAGCTCTATGAAATCTCTTTTAACCGCTATTTCTATTGCTGCTTTGCTGCGCACAGTCGCGATATACACGTCAACTCACGAGTAGCTTCTTTAAAGCTTTACCAAACATGCATACGTGCGATGGTGTTCAAAGGTTGCACTGTCCCATTGATATAATATTACAAGCTCAATAAATTTATACAAAATGTCTAAGTGCATGACCGTGCGCAGCAAACTCCTTTGTATGGACTCAAGGGGGACTGGCGATCGACAGCGGCCGGTTATAATTAGGTAGTGATTTTTCTTCTCATATTGCACGGCGGTATCCTTGCTTATAGGCTTTTTGAAATTCTTGAATAAAAACCCCGACAGAGGACCCTAGACTCCGAACAGATCTGTGACTCCGAAGCAGTATAGCTAAGTATGCAATTTGGTTCGCGGTTAGTTGAGGTACTACCTTCATTGCTGGGAAAAGGCTTCGATGGATACTACCACTAACCAGGGCTTTGTAATAGGTACTATTATCAACCTTCGAGCCAAGATCTACTCAAGCAAAGCAACTGCTAGGGTTTTTGAATTTCTTTGTACTATTTAACTTTTCAGATGAATTGGGATGTGTCACCACTGGACAAACATTTCGTGAGCGACTTGTGTCGGTGTGCTGACATGGAACGCCAACTCAATTATATGCGGGACGAGTTAACTGCTGAAGGAATACCTATAAAAAGACTGAGAAAGCTGTTCCACATCAAACCTTTGCATCCCACCGAAATGTTCGAATTTGAGGTAAGAGCGTTTACACACGATAGCAGCACCGCCGCGCACTTGGGTTTTGTATGCATTTGTACTGACAGACCCTTACACTTGGCACCGCCGCAAAAGTGATAAGCAGCGAGTGATAGCCGTGTGTAGCGTTATCTGCTGTAACCAGCAAATATCCAAGACGCTTCCAACGAAACCTCATTTGTGAAGATGTCATGGATATCATTGAATATACGAGGGAAATAAAAACATACATACATACTGCGGCAAAAATCATAACCCTTCTTTGGGCTTTGCCGTAGTAGGAAAGAAAGATTCTCACGCCAATGACCAAATTTAGATAGTAATTAAAATAGGTACCAAGAGAAAGCAAACGTTTGGAATGTATTCTGAAGTACGAAGGAGATTTAATAAAATGCCAATAGCAGAAAAATGTATTCTGAAGTACGAAGGAGATTTAATAAAATGCCAATAGCAGAAAATCCATCCGTATTGTGCACGAAACAATATTATTATGATAAACCGACTGCGGCGTGCGTTGCCCGCTGACCAAAGGGAGATTGACAATCTTACGAGAACAATCATATTACACATAATCATCATGTCATATTTCATTCCAATCCATTTTGGCGTAAGCAAACAATCATCCAATCCAAAGATCTGTCGCATTTATAATATTAAGTAGGTTATTTCTAAAACAATAATTTCAGAATATGATAGATTCCTGGTCAAAAGATGTCAAAGATATGTCTGCCAACCATAACAACCTAAAACAATTGAGATCTGAAACAAAAGAAATACATTATGTTTTAAATCACCTGGATCCTATTTTGGGCGATGTGGAGATGGGAAACACCAAGTTTTCAAAACCAGCGATGTAAGTAGCGTTATTTTGTTACAATGCACGACCAAGGCACCATGAAGTGTGGCCTGGTGTGGGTGGCGGGGAGGCTGTAAAATGGTCAAGCTTTTGCAAGTTTGCCGTTTGTTGTTTTTTTTTATTCAAATCTTGTAAATTAAGGAGCCGCTTTCCGGTTTCTGGTTGAGATGAAAAATTGTATGCCAATAATGTAAATCAGACGTCAATGCAATATTATGATGACAAGCAGCTGATCTGACGATGGAACCGGAAAGTGGTTAAAGGAACCCTGTAATGAAACGTCGCAACCCCATTGGATTTGGGCTTATTAAATTTGACTTGATAAGTTCTTAGGATTCACAAATTTTTTATTTTTATTTTGTGAACATGTAAGAATTGTTTTTTTAATTTTTTGACTCCACGCATTCACAAGCTGTCAAATCTTATGCTATATTACGCCTCATACGACCCACCGACCACAACCACAAAACGCGGCCATCGACCTGTTTCCTGTAGTTTTCATACATTTTCTGGACACGCCGCTCACGGTGGCGCTGTTGGCGACCACTAATTTATTGATGGTCCGAGTGCGGCGACACTAGATGTGCGCTGTCGGCGGCTTCCACTTCAGAATGAATGAACTTAAGCTCTTACAGATGAGTTACAGTAGGTATACCTGCGACCCTGGACCGCATTACTGACAGCATTGACAGTCAGCGACGGTTGCACACTGTTGCGCGACATAGGTCGCCGACCGTCGCTGACCAGGTTTCTGACTGTCAGCGATAGTAGCTTGTTTGTTAGAGCTCTTATACCTGCTTTTCTGTTTAGATGCGTTTTTTTAATGATGTGTAGCAGAAATGAATTGCGGAATAAACGTTGTATAAAATTTCATATTTTCTGTTGCCGTGTGGCTTATACAGAGTCCTGTTTATGCCACACGCGCTTGATTCTGATTCCAAACTAGAGAGTGTGAAAACGAATGCAGCAGAAATTATGCAACTCATTTTCTGCGATGCGATCAGAAAATAATTTAAGAATAAATAAGTAGTCAAAGTGGGGATATAAAGTTATAGGGGAAGTACGAAGAAAGTTGTATGTTAGCTGTGTGACGGCAGAATAGAATTCGCACCACTCCTTTCCTCCCCACGGATGTCGTAAGGAAGAACTCGCCTGCCCAGCGTGATGATTATGGGCAAATCCTCCCTTTACTAGCAGTAATAAATAAATAAATAGGGACAAATAACACTGATTGAGCCATGCTGTTCCGGCAATTTCTTCTCCATTTCGCAAGGTCTTTGGCATCCTTGGGTGACCATTGACGTGCATGTTATATTTGGAGAAGAAAAAGCGGGAAAGCCTACCTCGGGCTCCGAAGCAGTACAGCTAAAGATGCAACCGGGAACGCGCTTAGATGAAGAAGAAGAAGAACACTGATTGAGCTAGTCCCAAAGTAAGTTTAGGTTTGTGTTATGGTATACTAACTCAACGATACTATAATTTATGGCTAATACATATATAGAGATAAACACCCGGGATCTAGGACAATTTTAAAAAGGTCATATGGAATATATTGCCCTGGCTGGGGATCGAACCCAGAACCAAGTGACGGACAAGCATGTTAACCAATACGCCACGGAGTTGTGGACTGATAAAGGCAGTAAAGAGAGTAATTTGAGTAATACTAACTTCCATCATATATTTTCTGTAGATGCACTGTTTCCGCCTAAAAAATAGCACCGGAAAAACAAGACAAAAAACAGTATTATTCCTTCTTTCGCTCTATCGAAGATTACTAATGTGTGATTCTCAGAACCGGGTCTGAGTCAACAATGAATCGGCGACAACTGAAGATCATAACCGGCGTTGTTGATCGATCTAACAGCCACCGTTTCCAAACGATGATCTGGAGAATCTCTCACGGAAATATTTACTACCGAGAAGCAAAACACGACGAATATTTCCTGAATCCTTTATGGGTAAATACAGGTTGAATTTTCTCTCCCTATAGCTATACTGAATTCTTGAAAACAGAATCATTTATAGAACAGAAAAAGAAAAAGTCTATTATTACTAATTTTTTTTCCCATTTCATAAATAGGCTAAACTACTAACTTTATTGGTGATTGGCCCAAGAATAAGTCATTAGTTGGGAGTGTTGCCATTGTGTGTGACTGAATTACCTGAGAAAAATGATTTTTTTTACTTTACAAACCAATGTACTAGGTACTTCTCTTTCCGCGGCGATGATAAAAGCCAATCGACGAAATGGACGAAAATTAAAATTATTTTAATACGCGAGGCCCATCACTAATTTGATTCTCTTTTTCTACCTTGACGTCCGCCATAACGCTAAATGTGACCTTGAGGTCGTACGACCCTAGGCTCTATCTATCCTGCTATAGGTAGCTATAGGGATAAAAACATGATAGAAAAAAAAGTGTAGTGTAGTAGTGAAGTAAAACTTCAAAAAATTTTACTACTACAGGAGATATTACTGCAATGTTTCGCCGCCAGAGTGCAGTATTAGCACACTCCGTAAACAAATATGTTTGACAATGACAAGTACATCAAAGTCGCAATTTTGTAAAATTATATTAGCATCGGGTACTTAAATGGCTGTAGGAAGCTATAACACAGCACAGGTTTTGTTTTGAATTAATGAATAATAATAAAAATATTATAATTAAATACCTGTATAGGTATTAATAGTTGATTATTTTAAAACTGTTGACTCACGTGATATAGTCAGACAAGGCCGACCAGGTTTCGATCGATTTAGACGATCATCTTCAGGGCGAGTGTCAGCGGCGACCCGACGATGTCGCTGTCTGCTCAGCACTGAGGGCTGCCTCGCGCGTCACCGCCCGCGCCTCCGCTCGCTGTGCTCGACTCGAAACGATGACTGCTGGTAGTTCCGCCGATACCGGTGAGGTTCTCATTCTTGTATGCGGTGAATCTTCGCAGCTTTCCGCGTCTAGTGTAACTAAAGCACTTGTGTGTACTGAGCTGACTGTGTCAAAACCTCTCGTTGATGTACCACCCGAGTTCTTTATAGCTTGCATCACTGGTTTTCAGGCAGCCGGTAATCCCCATTCACCATAGCGATGGTGTTCGGATGTCTACTTATTTCAATGGCCTCCCGGATTTTACGCGGAACGTAAGCGTTCTCCCTTGATAAGACTTTCGTCTTATCAAACCTGATGTAATCAGTACCTGCATATTATATGTTGCGAAAAAATATTACCTACATGCAGAATGACAGCAGATTGGTTTACTGTATGTGCTAGTGCCGCCTGTGCCGAGATTTGCGTAATATGTCCTATTTTATTTAAAATTTTCTTTAGTTACTATTATGTTATGCAGAAACGTGATGTTCGAAAAGTGGCATTCGTGATTGCTTGCCATGGGGATGAGCTCCACCATCGCATTATGAAAATTTGCATCAGCTTCAACGTGAATCTGTACCGGTGGCCTGAAACGCACGAAAACCGGGTGACGACGATTGAAGAACTCTCGAAGAGGATGCAAGAGATGGATAAGGTATATATAGTATAATGAAATTAAAATTTCAGTAAAAAAACAAAAAAGAAAATACTTTCCCATACTCATCGCCCGGGCGGTCACACATTTTTGTATGGAAATGCCGAAATTTATTTTTGTTTTTTGGCTGTTATTTTAATTTAATCATACTATAATGATCTAGTATAGACCGTAGTTCGATTTATTACGGGTATGTCCCTTCCACGTTGTATAATGTTTGCTTTTAACCGATTCAAAAAGGAGGAGGTTAACAATAGGGATGATGACTGGGTCAGAAAACTATTATTCTAATTAGTCAGTTAGTTAGATTATCCACAAATAACGTACTCATATTTTTCAGTTTATCAAAAAATTAAAAATTCACAAAGATACATAGGTATCTAAGTTCCAAGAGTGGGGGCTTGTCGTCACAAGCCCCAACCAAGCCCAGCCAAGCCAAAACGGTGACGTCTCACCTTTTTGTAAAAATCGTACGAATCCGTGACATCATGCGAATTTTAATACGCTGTATTTCCGTCATGTATTGTTTCTCAGAGAAAATAAAAAATGTGTTCAATATTTTTTAATAATTTAACCGATGGGCTAAAAACAATTTTTCAGTCATCATGCCTATTCGTCGTAATCTTTTTTTAGGGTTCCGTAGCCAAATGGCAAAAGACGGAACCCTTATGGATTCGTCATGTCTGTCTGTCCATCGGTATAATATAATTATAATAATAGTATTCTTATTATTATAGTAGTATTCTGTGAACCGCATTAAGATTTTCACACAAAAATAGAAAAAAAAAAACAATCTGTTTTGGGGGTTCCCCATACTTAGAACTAAAACTCAAATTTTTTTTTCATCAAGCCCATACGTGTGGATAGGTCTTCAAAAATGATATTGAGGTTTTTAATATCATGTTTCTCTAAACCGAATAGTTTGCGCGAGAGACACTTCCAAATTGGTAAAATGTGTCCCCCCTGTAACTTCTAAAATAAGAGAATGATAAAACTATAAAAAATTATGATGTATATCACCATGCAAACTTCCACCAAAAATTGGTTTGCACGAGATCTAGTTAGTAGTTTTTTTTAATACGTCATAAATCGTAAACCGCAAAAAAATACACTATTATTAAAACAACGAACTACAGTTACTTGCTGCTACGGAACCCTTTATGGGCGAGTCCAACTCGCACTTGGCCGCTTTTTTTTGTGTTTGTTCCCCGATTACTCGAAGACGCCTGGACCGATTTGGAAAGTTCTTATTTCGTTTGAAAGGGTATATATATTTTCAAGTGGTCCCATAAAAATTCTTATGATTGGTGGTGTGGTTGGTTCTTTAAATGAAAATATTTTAAACACATTTGTCTAGTTACGTTACAACGTTTTTTAATACAATTGTTTGAAGATTAGGTTTTCTGGTATTGAAGTCGGTTTTTGGTTTTGAAAAAATCTGTTATTTTTTGAGGGGGGAGAACAAAGTTGACACATGTGCCGTGCAATTCTAACACAAATGTATGTTTTTGTTCAATTTTTTTGTTACACACGCATGAAAACATCAAAACACAAGTATCTAACACAACGCACACAATATGTATTACACCAAGACTCGTCGATTGTATCAATTATGTATTCAACTAGAGCTAGACCCTGTCGACATTTGATTTATCAATAAGTTCTTTTGTCAATGTGTGTAGGTAGTAATGTATAATTTATTTTTAACAAAAAAAAAACAACCGACTTCATTTTTTTTAGGAGTTTCTTCCATATCTCCAAAGTTATTCATCATATCTTCACCAAATCAAAATAGGACCAACTTGGTAGTAAAGGCTTTCAAATAAAAAAAGAATCATCAAAATCGGTTCACAATAAGGAATATGCATGTAATACCAATCCGGCTCGTATTTTTATTTTACAATTTCTTTTAATACGTTACCACGCCTAGTTAATTATTTTTCTTACTGACTCTTATTTGGATTAGAAATAAATTATTGAAAATATGCAAATATTGCGTGGGAACTTTTGACAAACAAAAGGGAAATGACGACAACGTTCATAAAAAGGAAATGACAAGTTTGGGTGCGTTCGGTAGAACTGTCCGTCCATGTAGTTTGACTATCAATGACATTCGAAATGTATGTACTTTTATATAGAAGTTTAACAAACATCACTGGCTGATAACATCGAAAGTACCCAAAAAAGAAAAACATGCGTTGACAGCTTCTGTCTCGAGCGGATATTGCAGACGTTGACGTCATATTTTAAAATGGCGTGTTTTAGTTGTTATAATCTACTTGCTATTTTTAATATTTATTTTCTACACCATATACATGTTTTTCGGCACTGATTTATTTTTTGCGGCTATTTCTCGACGAGGACTATCGATTAAAAATATAAAAAAAATTCATGCATACTCTCTATTGGCGATGATATCGCGTAACATTGATATTGATAACCTTTTTTGAAGTCGGTTAAAAACAGTGAATTATGCAATCAAACTGCGCCATAATATACACTAACACGTTTTTAAATCCACCCGTACATATTGGTAGGCGTGAAAATAGAAAAAAAGGAAACAAATGGTATTGTGTTGCCGCATCGCCTATTGATATGATTCAGATTCTCACACATTCCCTCGATTGGCTTATACGATCTGCGCGGGAATGAGTCCGTACATTCTATATGATTTCCTATTTCTCATGCCTAGCATAGAAGAATTATGACATTTATAATAAGCAATAAAAATGTGTAAATATTTGTAATAGGTGCTGCAGCGAACAAAAGCCCAGCGTGTTGCAACATTCCGAAATTTATCTGCTCAATGGGAAACTTGGATGACACAAGTCATGAAGGCGAAGGCAATTTACCATCAGTTGAGTTTTTTCAACCTGGACATATCAAGCAATACACTAATTGGCCAGTGCTGGCTACCAGAGCAAAAGTATGAACAAGTGGAAAGTGTACTAGAGTATACATCGGTATGGATTGCTTCAATTCTTTCCCTTTTTAGGGTTCCGTACCTGAAGGGTGCAAACGGGACCCTATTACTGAGACTTGGCTGTCTGCCCGTCTGTCCGTCTGTCACAGGGCTCTATCTCTTGAACCGTAATAGCTAGACACTTGAAATTTTCACTGATTATGTATAACTGTGGCCGCTATAACAAAAAATACTGAAAATAAAAAAAAGTTAAAAATCAAAGGGGGTCGTCATACAAGAAACGTGTTTTTTTTCAGCGTTTTTAACTAGATCTTTATAATGGCATTAACTAGATACTTGAAATTTTCAAAGATTATGGATTACTATGGCCGCTATAACAACAAATACTAAAAATAAAAAAAGTTTCAAATTAAAGGGGGTCGTCATACAAAAAACGTTCTTTTTTAGCGTTTTAAAACATTGTACGGAGGTACGGAACCCTTCATGTACGATTCCGACTCGCACTTGCCCATTTATTTTCCTTCCTGCATCATTCCATTATTAGAATAAAGGCCTCAATGTGTTATTTTTAGTATTTGTTGTTATTGTGGTCATAGTAATACATAATCGGTGAAAATTTCAAGTATCTAGTTAATGCCATTATAAAAATAGAGTTAAAAACGCTGAAAAAAACACGTTTCTTGTATGACGACCCCCTTTAATGTTTAAATTCTTTTTATTTTTGTATTAGTTGTTATAGCGGCCACAATAATACATAATCGGTGAAAATTTCAAGTGTTTAGCTATTACGGTTCAAGAGATAGAGCCCTGTGACAGACGGACAGACAGACGGACAGAAAGACGGACAGACAGACGGACAGACGGACAGACAGCGGAGTCTCAGTAATAGGGTCCCGTTGGCACCCTTTGGGTACCAACGGAACCCTAAAAAGTGTCAACTGTCAAAATACATAACATCAACGCATTTTTTTACATAGGTACATACTCATAATTGACGTCATGACCACAGAGCAATATGGCGTCATCTGCTCTAACGTTTTCGGCAAATTTAAAAATGTAATATTTAAATGTATTTTTATGGCACTTATCGATTGAATAACTTTTTTTTTTGACGCGGAGAAATTCCCTTCTGATACACCTTACCGGTTACGGGACACCGGTAAGGTTATGTAGTGCTACCACTAAAAACTCCGCGGTGTCACCTCTCAGCCGCTATCGGCCGGGACCGTGTGCTTCTCCATGCTCCACAGCCCCGGCGCGCCAACGGCCTCACGGCACCCTCTGCTGAATCAGAGGGGCCGGAGCAGCTGTCGCCTTGGCCTCTCGGCCCGACAAGGACAGGCGCGCTGACACGCACACGCGCCTGCCTTCCAGTCCGGAAGGCTGTCCTTTAGATGACGGAATTCCGTTTCCACCGTCCAACCAGCCCTCATAATTTGGGGCCTGCAAAAACAGGCCCTGCCCCAGTCCACCCGACGGCGACCGTGGCCCACCAAGCCGGCCGCAGGGGATAGGGAGAGCGGCAACGTAACACCAACACTCCTCGTCACCTGCGGCCCCACCGATGCCGTGCCAAGCGCCACGGCCGCGCTTGGTCGCGGAGGATAGGGCGAGCGGCAACGACACACCGACACTCCTCTTCCCCCGCGACCCCTACCACGGCTGTGAGAGTAGGGAGTTAACCCCCTTCCCTCACAGCCAGATTATTCCCATTACAGGAATGGCCTCCACCGAGCCCGGGGAGGCCCGCGGATGCCCAGCCTGTCCGCAGGTACTGAGCCCCCCCATCGCGACAAGATGGGAACCCGGGCGGGGGGATCGATTGAATAACCTTACCTAAGATACTGAAGTGGATGTATGTAGATTGACACATAGAGCTACCAAGCGATGGGTCAAAAAGGTTCATGAATGTCAACCGCGTACTAGCAAGCAAAAGGTTGTAAAACGTTGGTTGCTTTCAATCGATCAGTTTGGACATCCTTAGGAGGAGAGCCCTTTGACCATCAGTAAACGTCATGCGGCCAAAATAATGATCGGGGGTTAAATTTACTTGTATTTTCTTATACTTTTTAAAACTTCTTTCAGGAAATGGCAGGAGCTCGTTCATTTATGGTGAAAACAACAACAGATAGAACACCCCCTACTTTCTATAGGACTAATGAATTCACTGTAGCATTCCAGGATATCATTAGTTCATATCAAGTAGGAAGATACAAGGAGTTGAACCCAGGTACAATTTATTTTTAAATAAATTTTCGATTAAACGTCCGATTACCTAACTGATATTTTAGGCATCGGCATAGGCAGATTTTAACGATGACCGCGCGTAGATTCTACAGGGTCTTACAAAATATACTGCAACTATTTTCAGGGTAGGTACATTTCATCGAGTCAAAAAAAAGTTTATTATCTCTTTGATGATCCAAAAAAAATTGCTTACGTATTTTTCTTTTCACTTACTGACAAAAAAATGACGAAATTACAGCGCATTTACGTTTGATATTACGTCACGGTTTTCGTATGATTTTTACAGAGCCGTGATGTAACATCCCCAACTCCGGAACATGCTCTTGCTTGTATCTTTGTGAACTTACTGATTTGATAAACTGAAAAATATGGGTCCATTATTTTTGGACAATCTATCTTTCATGCTGGTCTGGAAGAAAAGGAAAAACTTAGAATATTGCACCAGCTGCTTCTCTTCCCGTGCAGATCGTAGAAGTCAATCGAGGAAATGGGCGAAAATGCGAATCATATCAATAGGCGATGCGGTGGGCAACTTAATATCACTATTTTGTTTATTTTTTCCATCTCGCCCACTAATCACGCTAAAAGTGGCCTTTGGGTCTAGTAGCTTGGGGCTCTGTTTGCTTAGCGCCGCACGCAAGACCCAACATGCTCTATATGCCCCATTAGAAATAAAGAAGCGATGTTTTAATAGTAGAAATTACGAATATTTTAGGCAGGAATTATTAAAAGCAGGTTGGTCTGTTTTAGGCATAAAATATATTTATAAAAAAAAGGTTGACATTTTTAAAAGGTGCTACAAAAAGAAGAAACAGCAAATTAATAAAAACAAATCTGGAAAAGTAGGATGGATAACTAAAAGCCTAAGAATATCAAGCAAAATGAAACGCGTACTATGCACATTGGACAAGAGCCATAATCATTCATCCATATTAACATGGGTGTAGATAAAGTACTGTATGCAACTGTTCATAATTAGGTATTAAAATACTCATGTGATACTAGTATCACGTTCGTGTTTTAATACCCCTTATTATACCACAGTTGCATAAATAACTAAAATAGATTACTTTTCTCACCCAGTCATCATCCCTTATAATAAAAAAATATTGTCAAACAGGTATTTTCACCATAATAACATTCCCATTCTTCTTTGGCGTAATGTTTGGGGATGTTGGCCATGGTGTTTTGCTGGTCATCTACAGTCTTTGGATGTTGCAAAATGCAAGAAAATTTAAGTTTCGTCAATCAACTAATGAAATCTGGAATCTTATCTTTAAAGGTATTTATATAGGAATATCAGGAAAAATAACCGGACATTTGCGAGTCGCACATGAGGATGTTTTAAAACGCTGAAAAACACGTTTCTTGTATGACGACCCCCTTTAATTTTTAACTATATCTTATTTTTGACAGACGGACGGATAGATGGACAGACAGCGGAGTCTCAGTAATAGGGTCTCGTTGCCACCCTTTGGGCACGGGACCCTAAAAAGGTTGTTTATGAAATATTTGGTCCTTCTTTCCTTCTTTCTTATAATATTACGAATACAAGAGTTTGTCTGGATTTATGGATGCATGTTCCGCTATATAACCGATATTAGGTGCCTGAAGTATATTACCGAAATCTTGTAGAAAACATTTATTGCGCGAGAAACGGCTAGTTAAATAATAAACCTACTTTTACCAGCAAGTGGAAAAAAACAAAATTGCAATCTTGAAATGAAAACTTCTTAAGGCGCGTTGGGCATTTTTTTAGATGGGAAAAAACCGTTGAACTCGTGGCACTGTTACCGACAACACCTTGTTCAAGCACTTCTGTCGCCACTCCTGGACTGCCACTGTTTTTGTTTTAATCTACATAGTGGTATTTCATTAAGCCACAATTTCAAATAAAATAAATAATGTTAGGTACTCTTCTTTGCGTGTCGATGGTATTTTTTGTTGTCATTTAATAATTTAGAGAGCCACCTCGACGGCGTCGACATTAGGTGCAGGTGGTAGCCGGGACACTAAAAGCAGACGCGAGAAACCAAACTCGTACACGTTCTGTTAGGTAGCGATCATTCTCCACCTAGGCAAAAGTTCTCAACGACCTACTTGGTTCGCAGCTTGGTTATTCAGTGACTTCCAAGCAGGCCAAGGCAGAATCAAAGGATCAAATATTTTGATTCTTTGTCTGGGCACAGAAGACAGTAAGAGTATTACATAGTCTGGGCTCAAATTGTTCTAAAGGGGATGTTGCACAACAGGCTAGGTCAAGAACACTACCCCAAAAATCAGAAAAAATATCAAAAACCGCATAAGACCATCATATATTTGTTTTTTCGTGATTTTAATAGTGTACAAAAATACATTTAAAATGATTACTATCGTATAATGGCGATACTGACATGGCGCCCACGTACGTACGCAACCTGATTTAAACGTCACTCGCAGTTACTGTCAATGCCAGGTCAGTTGACGTAATGGGTGTCGGCCATTTTGGCGGAACTCACCTAGCCCTAATTACGATATTTTGATTCAAATGTACCATAGAAAGGCTACGAATTTATCGGATTTACTTGTTAGGCATTGATACCGACCCAAAAATGCAAATTTCAGGTAGGTGTTCAGTGACCTAGCCGGTTCCCTATACATTTGTGCAACAACTCTTTAATACACTTTTTGCCACATGCCAAAACATCTAATGTCTGAAAGCCCATAGACTTTGTCTTGTTCCATATAATAAAATAGCAAAAACTAAGAAAAGTCCGAACATTTTGCAACTTTTCACGTATTACGCAAGTAGCATAACTTTTTTTGCTCGCAAAATGTAGTTCCACACTACCCTAAGCGGTCCAAATAACATACCAAAAATTCAGCTACCCGCTTTGCACTTTTAATGTCGATATTCATGGCCTATATGTCATATACATAAGTTGTACTGTTTTTAATAGATGCTTCCTTTTTTCAGGTCGATATATGATATTAATGATGGGTTTATTTGCGATATTCATGGGATTTTTATACAATGAATACTTTTCGCTGACCGCTAAGATGATGCGTCCGTTTTGGTTGAATACTTATCACGGCCAACAACTGGAGACAAACCCTTACTTTACTATATTAAACACCGATTCGAAAGGATATGTTTACCGTTATGGTATAGATCCAGGATTTAAGGTAGGTACTTTATTTTTATCAACGATGATGGCAGTAAATTGCGAGTCAGACTCGTACATCAAGGGTTCCGTACCTCCGTTCAATTTTAAAAAACGCTGAAAATAAAACACGTTTCTTGTATGACAACCCACTTAAGTCTTTACTTTTTCTTATTCTTATAGTATTAGTATATATACTTCTTAGGGTTTGTGAAGCTTTTGCACTGGAACACGGTTTGAGGTACAATGAGAAAGAGTGTATTCATGTTATTTAAGAGTGGCAATAAAGGTCCTGCGACTATTCTTCCAATTACACTTAATGGTGTGCCATTAGACCGTGTTTCAGAATTCAAATACCTTGGTCATATACTGACAGAGACTATGACTGATGATCATGATATTAAAAGGGAACGGAGGGCATCGTCGGTGCGTGGTAATATGCTGGCTCACAGATTTGCTAGGTGTACAGCAGAGGTCAAGTTGACTTTATTTAAAACATACTGTCAGAATTTTTTACACAGGCAATCTGTGATTCAACTTCACGCAGAAAGCCTACAATGCCTTGCGCATCCAATATAATGATTTGTTTAGAACGCTGTTTTTTCGGCTTCCTCGCTACTGTAGTGCCTCCGGTATTTTTGCCGATGCGGCAGTCAGCGATTTTCATGCTATTATGCGCAAGAAGTTAGCATTACTCGTAAGGCGAACTCGGGAGAGCACAAACAGCGTTCTACGGATGATTGCAGGCAGAACAGACTCGCCCCTGTTTATCAGGTTAGCTAGGCTGCATGGGAGAACAGCCTTATAGTTGGGGACTGGATGTCTTTTTTTTTTCTTAAACAAATTGAAATAAATATTTTTTTTAAGGACTTTTTACTTTTCAATAAATTAATACAATTTTAATTTCAATTTAATTTAATCTGAGTTACCTATTGCTATTTAAATCAATGTCAAAGTCAAAGTCAAAATTATTTATTGCTTAAGTGTGTATAAAAAGATGATACATAATGTGGTATGTTTCAACAGTTTGCCCTTTCAGGCATGCAATAGACCTATAACAATAAAATTGTAATAATTGGAAGCAAAACAGTTTACACTTATAACCGATACTAAATTGCTACCTTTATATTCTTTATATATAACTAGCTGTGCCCGCGACTTCGTTCGCGTGGTTGTCGGAATGTTATATAGCCTAAAACCTTCCTCTATAAATGGACTACCCAACAAAAAAAGAATTTTTCAAATCGAACCATTAGTTCCTGAGATTAGCGCGTTTAAACAAACAAACAAAAAAACAAACAAACAAACTCTTCCGCTTTATAATATTAGTATAGATAATAATAATAGCCTTATTATTAAATTAATGCATACGGGAGTTAACGCGAAACGTACCTTTTTTTATTTATTTTGCTGTCAAGCTGGGACCACGTTCGGTGAAACCCGAACGAAACGTCAGCAAAATAAATAAAAAAAGGTACGTTTCGCGTTAATTCCCGTATGCATTAATTTAATAATAATGCAACGCGATAGTTTAAAAGTATTAATAATAGCCTTTATTTCCAAATTATAGGTACACTTGCAATAACGTATATATAATAAGTTTTACAAAATTAGTACACATTTAAATGGTGTCCCTAAGCTCGGTGTGCCTCTTGGCATAGGCCTCCTCCAACTCCTTCCATTGAGCCCTGTCCTGTGGTACTCTGCTCCAGTAGGCCCCAAGGTCAGGCAGATATCGTCTCTCCACCGGGTTTTTGGACGTCCCTGCCCCCTTATCCCATCCCGTGGGTACCAAAGAGTGACTTGCTTGCTCCATTTCTCTTGTTTACACCTCAGCATATGACCTGTCCAGCTCCATTTGAGATAGTCTATCCGTGTCAGTATGTCTACTAGTTTAGTTCTAGACCTTATCTCGGAATTTCTTATTTTGTCACTTAGCCTGATCCGTAGCATACTCCTTTCCATCGCACTTTGGCAGGTTGCCAATCTTTCTCTATGATTATCTGTTAGGGCCCAAGTTTCGCACCCATATGTCAAACAAGGGAGAATACATGTGTTACAAATATTCTTTATATACCTACTTTCAATATTTTTTTAAATAAAAAATACAATGTTTATATTTTAATAATAATTTACACCAAGTAATTACTTATTTAACCTAAACTATATGTTTCTTCCTCTTTGAGTATTGAAATTAAAATATTCTCTTAAATCATAAAATAGGTATTTGCTCAAGTAGCCATGTCTTTAATTTTTTCTTAAATAGCTTACAGTTATATATGCTTTTAATCTCAGTCGGTAAGTGGTTAAATACTTTTATGCCAGTAATAAAAGCGCTTTTGTTAAACATTTCATTATTTACAGTTGGTAAGAACAAATCATGCAAATATATTTCTCTTAGGTTACTTTTAAATTCTACTTTTCTTTGAAAGTAGAACATATTATTTTTAACAAATACACAGAGTTCAAGAATATAAATATTAGTCAGTGTGAGGTAACCCTTTTCTTTAAATACTTTTCTTAGTGATTCATCTGTAAACATATTATGTATAATTTTTAAACATTGTAAGTTTCTAACAAATGGATTGCAGTTGTCTGAATAAATAAATATTATTATTATATAAAAATAATAACTAATATTATAAATGCGAAAGTGAGTTTGTATATTTGTTTGTTTGTTTGTTACCTCTTCACGCTTTATCTACTGAACCAATCTTCTTGAAAATTTGCATACACATAGTTAGGAGTACAGAGAAGGACATAGGGTACTTTTCATCCCGGAAAAATGTAATGTTTCCGTGGGATACGCGAGCGAAGCCGCGGGCAAAAGCTGGTTATTATAAAATCGGTTAAAATTTCAAGAACTTATCTAATTAATGCCATATAAGGATCGAGCTAAAAACGCCGAAAAAAACACGTTTCTTGTATGACGACCCCCTTTAATTTTTAACTTTGTTAGGGTTCCGTACAAAAAATGAAAAATCGGAACCCTTATTGGATCACTCGTACGTCTGTCCATCCGTCTGTCACAGCCTTGCTTCGAATCTACTGGACCAAATCAGGTGAAATTTGGTAGGATGGTGTAATCCTATGACCCAAACACAGATATGCAAAGTATTTTTATTTTTATTTTTTGAATAAGGGTCATTTTTAAGGGAACAAATTAGAAAAATAAAAAAAGCTTTGCAAACGTTACCGTGTCACATTTCAAATGAAAGTAGACCAGAATCAATCCTAGGTGATTCAAGCCTCCAATATCCTAACCAGACTGGAAACAACTTTTCACAAAATATGCTTCCCAGTGGGTCTTGAACCCACCACACCCGGATCACAAGGCAAACGCCTTGACCACTGGACGACGGAGTCAGTCAGGTTAGGTTGAGTAGGTTATTTTAATTTAATCTGGGGGTATGAAAATAACGCCTGTAAAAATAAATAGGATTTCTCCTCCCCTTATTTCAGCTAGGTTTAGATTTAGAGCCTAGTTCTTTCTGCTATTGGCTTCTCATATAGTCATTATTATATAATCTGATCTGGGTTTGATTTCTGGCTAAAGGAATAAAAAAACACGCCAGCGGTGTATGGCTAGAATGCATTGCCCTTTAGTTAAATTCAAAAATATATCTTAAAAGTAAAATTACCTCATCATATTTCCAAAAACTTTAACTGTTAATAATTATTTTTCGAAATTGCTGTCGTTCTCGTGGTAATTGCACAGACGGAAGTCCGTCGTAATTTTTCAAATTTGGAGTATTGGTATACAAATGTCATAACTTTATAATACATAGGAGGTACATAGGTACGTCATTGCTCTTTGTATATAGGTACAGAGATATGGGATTATAGGTAGCTAATTTTTGTGTCTTTGTAACCATGTTGTCACCTAACTCCTTCTGAATGGCTAGATCAATTTGGATAAAAGATGTGTATATTATGTGGGTCTTTGAATGGTTTGAACATACAATTAAATTCGGTAGGTGACCTTGTTTATGGGCCGCGTCTCTTGTGTAAGACACAACGTCTGGTACAAAGAGTACAGAATGTGTGTCTGCGTTTTTGCTACAATATCCCTCCTCGGAGCCACGTTACACCATTTTTAAACAAAGCATCGGTACTTAATATGGAGACTCGTAGGAAATTACATTTCGCAAGCTTATTGTTCGGATTAATTAAGTTTAAAAAACCTGAGTATTTGTTTAGTAAGTATAAATTCTAAATTTACATTTAAGATTAGATTAAAAGCGCATTTGCTAGAAAAACAAAAAGTAGATTTTTCCCATCACTTTGCTTGCCGTGTACGTAAATCACCATCCAGACTAAAACACAGGTAACTAGCTGCTCAGATTGTAATTTCAAATATAATGCTTTTACTTTTTTTGGAGGATCATTGGTTCGGTCGTGCTTTGTTTTTGTTTATACATTTTTTGAGTACCTACCAATTGTTTGAGTTCTTAGATCTTAGAAGCTGCGTTGTTTGGAATTCTTTTTATGTGTGTATTTTTTTTGCTCATTATGTTATTGTTAATAATCTAATTTTGTTTATTGCACTTATTCGGGTCATCTCACAATACTCGTAGGTGTCAGCTGAAAATCAGCGGTTGCTCATTGTAAGCAACGTTGAGCTGTAGCCTATTTGTGCTGCTGTGGCATACATTTGCTTGTAGTTAGGCTAAGAATGTACTTAATGTTAATTGTTATTTCTTTTGTAATGTATAATGTGTGTGACAGCTGTACAAAATGAATGTTTTATCTATCTATCTATCTAGGTGGCGTCATGATTGCATATAAAATTATACAACTATATACCTTTTTGTTACAGTTAGCAGAGAATGGATTTCCACATGAAAACTCTGTTAAAATGAAACTTGCCATTATTCTTGGTGTTGCCCATATCTGCTTGGGCCTTTTATTGTGCATGTGGAATTATGTGTGAGTATACACATACAAAAAACACACAAAAAATTAAACGAATTGGAATTATAAAATAGGGTTATTGTGTACTGCTGTGTACTGTGGAATCCTTAGTTTCGCTCTGGATTTCAAGTAGCGCTAGTGCGCTACTTGATTACTTACTTACCTAATTACCTTAGCGTCTCGTAACACGTTACAATCTACTTTTAACCATTTACCTCTATCTTCATTTTATTTACAGATATTTTAGTAAATATTATCGAATAATATTCCACTTCTTGCCTCAATTGCTCTTTGTGGGGTGTATTTACGGATGGCTGATTTACTTTTGTTTCTACAAATGGCTAACCGTAATGGTGTTGAAAGAATTTCAAGGTTACGGTTAGTTGAAATAAGTTATTTTTTTTATATAATCTCGCATATAAGCAACCGAACCGGATTCAGGAGGGCGTTACCTAACTTATACCTATTGGTGTTTTTGAAGTGAAAATTTCTTTAGGCGCGCTGGGCTTTTTTTGAGATGTGAAAAAAACATTGGACTCGCGACACTGTCGCGACACCGACCCCACAATGTTCAAATTTTTACTTCTGTCGGCACTAACGTTCTTTTTTTTTCATTAGCGGTTTGGTTATATAAGGTAGCGTTAGCTTCAGCGATAAGTTTTTCGTGGAAGCTTGCATTTGTTGTTAAGTAATTCGCATTTTCAAAGATAATATGACGACCTCCGTGGCGTTCTAGGTTCGATTCCCAGCCAGGGCAATTTTGAAAATGGTCTTTTTCAAATTGTCCTGGGTCTTGGGTGTTTATATCTATATATGTATTTATTAAAAAATATAGTATCGTTGAGTTAGTATCCCAAAACACAAGTTTAAACTTTGGGGCTAGTTCAATCAGTGCTCTAGTAACACAAATGGGCTGCATAAGGGCTTTAGAGCCAATCCGATTGGAACCTAAGGTGCCTACGCCAAACCTTAGAGCACGCTCTGCCACTCTTAAGCAGCCACTCTATCACCTATTTGGACACATATTCTAGTTATATATTTATTTATAAATATAATTTAAGATACCCAACGTGATACAAACTATTGTTGGGTAAAGTAGGCAAAATACATAGATGGCAGCACACAATTTAAAAACAAACCTACTGGTACTTATATGTTTTTGCTTAATGGTTTTTGCCCAATTTACGTACCCCCCATTTAAATATATAAATTGTATATATTTTTGTTTTTTAATCCTTGAATAAAATCCTTTAATTTGAAACCCTACTCGATAGGTTCGAAAAGATTTTTTTATGGCGTGCAATTTGGCGCCAAAAATCCACCTTTTTTATTTTTAATAATTTGAATATAACCCATGACACCCTTGCAGTTAAGACGAATCTAATATAATTTATCAAAATCGGTTTAGCCGTTTAGTAGATACGAGAGAACTTAGAATCGGACATAAAAAATCGTTGTTTTTTTAGCATTTCTCATTCCAAATTTCATTTCAAACTATAAGTTGCACATATATTGGTAATCCTTAAGGGTCGGCACCATGTAAACTAGGTTTGCGCGGGCAACAAGTTTGTACAGAAAGCGTTTGATTTAAGTCAAATAATGTATACACATAGATAGAGTAAGAGTTGGGACAGTAGACGAAAAAAAGGATTTTTTAAAATATTTTGTAGTTTTCCTAAAAACAAGCATTGAATTTACCCAAAAACATGCAAAACGCACTTTGCGCGGGCAATAGTTATGGCTTAAGTAGAAAAGACCACTAAGAAAATTACATACCTAGTTATAGGTGAATAGACTAGCCAGTAGACGAAAATCGTATTTTTTTAATTTTCATTCAGAAAAAGTAAGATAATTGTAAAGAAACCTGAAAGAAATATTTTAGAAAATCTTGCTACAAACTGGCTTGTTTTTCTGCGTAAAGAAATATTCTAACAAGGGATTGCATATATTTTATAAAAATAAAGGCTATTTTGAAACATTATTCTTAATATTTGCTTACAATGCAATCACGCAATAATAAAAAAAAGATTTAAAAATTGGATGTTTTGCAACGTTTTTGACATAAATCTCTGAAATGGCGGCCATGATTCTTCCATACAAATTCAGTTGCCCGCCGGGCGTTCAGGAAGGAGGCCGTGTCGAATTTTTCAAAAAAATCCATTTTCAAATTACGTAAAATTGCATTACAGTCTAAAATATTTCAATAAAAATCTATGTACAAACTGCCAAATTATGTCATACTTTTGCTACACTATGGTACAGTTTTGACATTTTGTTGACGTTCAAGTAAAGATGTAATGCTATCGCAGATACGGCATCGCACATTTTTTTTTTAAATTTTATTGAAAATTAAGTCAATGAAAAAAATAATTTGTTTGATTTATTACCTATATTTTTTAATTGGCGATTAGGGTGAAAATCGGATTGGAACTTTCTCGGGTCGCGGAATCATATTAACTGTTTTTGTAATAAAAGGTGCTGTTTAATTAGGGTTTTACAATTATTTTGAGGGGTGATTCAGTCTGAAATTTTGAACAACTTTTCCCCATGAATGTATATCAAAATACGAATTGACATTATGCGTAATATATCGAACCATAGGCTATACTAGATCTATACTTGGCTTGGCAGGCAGGCTATAGTAGGCTATTTATCTACACTTATATTATAAAGAGAAAAGATTTGGTTGTTTGTTTGTTTGCATTACATGGCTCCGAAACTACTGGACCGATTTAAAAAAAACTTTCACCGTTGGAATGGTACACTATTCCCGAGTGACATAGGCTTTGTGTGTACCAAGGGCAAAGCCGGGGTGGACTGCTAGTATAGTATAATGATATTAAAACAACAGTCAAAAAACAAAAAAAAATCTGCATTTTTATACAAAAGTGTGCAGCCGCCTGGGAAATTTGTATAGGAACCGATTTTTTCGGTGTTTTTACTGTTTTTAGGGTTTCGCTTGTCTGTCTGTCCGTAAGTCACAGCCAATTTGCTACGAAACTATTAGAATGATTTAGTTGAGATCTAGTACCTACACTTATGTAATTTAGTGACCTAAAGATAGACGTATAATGTAACAAATGAAATTTAAAAAAGGGGGCCACTTATTTCGGGTAAATTAGACATTAAAAAAAAGTTTTGATAACAAAATCGTGTGACATATCAAATGAAAGAACTTTTTATGACAATTTTAAATATATTTATTTTTTATTATTTCTTAGATCGGTATTTTTAAGTTATTTAAGAAAATGGGCGAAAATTTACCCCCCCCTACTAAACTACTGGACCGATTCAGTTGAAATGTGGTGCACATAATGTAAATTTGTGACCCAAAGAAGGAAGTAAAATGTAGGTAAATGAATAAATAAATAAAAAATGGGGCCACTTTATGGGAGATAAATGAGACATTAAAAAAAGGGTTTTGTGAACTATATCGCGTAAAATATCAAATGAAAGAGCATTTTATGATAATATTAAATATATTTTTCTATATTTTTTAAGTTGGTGTTTTTGAAGTTATTTTTGAAAATAAATAATAAAAATACACTTATCTCCGAAACCACTGAACCCAATCTTTTGAAAAATATACAGTTAATAGTTCTTTACCTATAGATTACAGGAAAACCTATTAGAAGATAAAAAATAAAAGGGTGCAATAATGCTAATTACTGCTTCATTAATCAACCAATTTTTTTAGCTGTTTTCAGGAAAAGATTTCTTTTTAGTGCTTTTTGTTGATTCGTTAAAAATATTGTACAAAATCAAACAGTCAAGTCATTGATTGAGCACATACAGCTGCTAAGCCGAGACTGTTGATCTGTTCAACGTGCAATCTTTTTTACCCTCCGTACTTACATAATAAGGTGAATAGAAGTGAAAGGTGTTACGATTGCAGATGGTCGCTAAACGTATTGTTTCACAAAGAAAATTCAAATGTGTACATTTCCTGTCAGTGGAACACAAAACATTTAGTTTTCCAAGTCACCGCTCGCGTATAATACTATTTGATTGTATTTTTGAGAACGTCATGTCAGCGATAAGTAATATTGATTTACACAGAAATATCATAAATTTGTCTATGGTTCCCTAAAATTTCAACTTAACCAAAATAAACCGGCCACGTGCCGTGACAGGCCACGTGCAGTGTAGGGTTCCGTAGTCAGTACCTACTTGTTTTATGTAACTAACAACTGCCTAACTTTAGATCTGAATTCAGTCCATGATACTGAACAACTTACACCAAGGAACAAACGAAATACAAAAATTATTTTTGATCTCTTACACACAAGATTTGGCAAAATGTAATATTTATGTAATATATGTATGGTAATGTAAGGACAAATCACACTAATTAAGCTAGCCCCAAAGTAAGTTTTAAACTTGTATTATGGGATACTAACTCAATGATACTATATTTTATGATAAACACATACATAGATAAACACCCAAGACCCAGGACAATTTGAAAAAGACCATTTTCTAACTTGCCCTGGCTGGGGCTCGAACCCAGAACCTCCGGATTAGCGGTCTAGCGTGTTAACAATTACGCCACGGAGGTCGAATGGAAAGCAAACATTTTCTTTTCATATTTAATTATGTGTTCCTTAGGAAAAGTTGTTCAGTATCATGAACTGAATCCACCTTAAATTAGTTTTAGTACAGGGAGACGTTATATACTACTGCCGTTAATTTTTTTAAGTATCCATATATAACCGTTTAACTGACAGAGAGGGAAGACACATAATTCTAACAAAAATTTGCAAACAAAAACCAAATATTTCACAAACGGATTGCTAAAACGAAAAAGGGTGTTCATAATCTTACAATATTTTTGAAAGACCTATTCAACGACGTCTCACACCACACATTTTTTTTGACGTGACAACGTCTTAAATTAGGTTGCGGCTGGGAGTCACTTATGAAAAAGTGTAACGCTCGGTAACGTTACGATGAGTCACCGAACGAGAGAGAGGCCCGCCGAATGCCTTGTGTCTCTCTCCCACTCAACTATGATCGGTCTGCCGCCGTTGTCACGTAAAATCTTCGCCCGTAAAACCGACTTTACAGGCAACCATTTTTCAAGTTTTTATTACCACATATCCATGCCCATGCCCAATTACAGCTTTCTAGTACTAATAGCCTATGAGTAAAACTGGGGACAGATAGACAGACAGACATAACGAAACTATAAGGTTTTCTTGTTTACTACGGAACCCTAAAAAGCTGCGTGAAACGATACAGATTCTCTATTCTAAGGGTTCTTTGTCATTTGCGCTTTAACAAATTTCAAAATACGAGTAATCAAAACCACTTGTGCAAATATTTCGCTCCACTTCGCATACGATAAATTCAAAAATTGATGGATGAATGACCGTGCTTTTACAGGTTAAGCAACTTCTAGCTTGGTCACAGTTAGGATGGGTGACCGTGCTTTCAATCTTAATGTTGTCCAAGTCAAATGTTTAGATTCTTATGAATACATTTCAGTTTTCTCTACCTACATAACTTGGCAGCTATTTAAATTTCAATTGTTTTGTCGGAATTTGAACTTGGCATTTTTACATTTATGTTTTTGATGGGATAAACATCCAAGAACCAGGACAACTTAAAAAAGGCCATTTACCAACTTGCCCTGGCTGGGAATCGAACCCAGAACCTCCGAGTGACGGACTAGCGTGTTAAGGAATCGCCACGGAGGTCGACTAATAAATTTAAAAAGTAATAAATTTTACGCAAGATTCGAATAACTATAACTTGGATTTTTTAGAAAGTGCTATATGAATTTCACATATATTTAAACTCGCTTTTTAAATAAACGTCTTGCATTCACGCACACTACTGTATTTTCGACTTTACTTTTTCTACTGATAGCCTGTCTACTAAAGTGTTAAGTACATTATAATGACGTCTGCCAAGGCCTTAATTCAGAAATAATAATTCAAACAAAATAATTCTTTGATTTGATTGATTTGAAAATTTTAATAAGTATCGCGGAATGGAAGTCTTGACGAAAAGAAACAAGTAAGCTGTATACTAATTCTACGTTACAATTTATGATTACCTACATCTATTGTCCCGTTTACACATTATTAACTCTATGTAACTTCATCTTGACATTTTTATCCCCCTAGCGGGAAAATTTTGCATATTTCAGAGCCAAATCCGACCACGTGGCTTAGTGCATACAGTCCTTAATTGAAATCCTTTAATTTGATATCCCACTCGAAAGGTTTTGAAATGAAAAAAAAAATTATGCCGCGCAATTTGGCGCCAAAAATCCGCTATTTTGCTAATTATAGGGACAAACATATAGGTCAACACACATAACCATCCTTTTCGGCTTTGCCGCAGTCTGATAAAAATAGCACTGTATTAAATATAAATAACAGATGCAACTGGAACTTCGCGCCAAAATGGAAAAAAAGTAGTGCCAATCCAACAAAAATAAAAAAACAAAAAACATGAATTTGGAACCATAAACAAATAATCCATTCCCGATACTTTTTTGACTGAATGTATATAGCTTGTCTGGCATCTTTAATAACAACCTGCTCCAACGGATTAGCGTGCTTTTGTATACAGAAGCTCCTGAAATTGTATGCTACTAGTGGTCACCCTTAGTGTTCACCATACTTAAGGACCATGCCTGGGCTTGCTTAAAATGCGTAATTAGGTACTTATAATATTGCCAGGCTATAGCTTGTTAAGCTTTCTTATAAGACCCATTGGTTAGGTTTCCTACCTACCACAATTAAATTTAAATTTAAAATATCTTTATTATCATAGGATTTTTATTATTTCTCTTATTAATAGTCACTTTGTTTTGTATAAATGTTGATGTCAAATCGTCACTTACAGCAAAATTTAGTGCCGCTTCCTAGTCGCTAGTGCACAAATTGCATTGCAAACTACATAAACGCATATACCTATTATCTTTTACCACTGATGCAGGTGCCTACCTCTTTGGATTTTTTACAGAGTTTCGTTCATGGTTGCCGGACTTGAAGTACGAGTTCCTGCACATGATATTATGGACGACAATGGCTAATAAAATTGAACAGAGACAAATGTTTGAAGATGTGTATAAGAACAAAGCTATTAAAAACCAACTAAATGGCATCGAAAGGGCCAAAGTTGTCCTCTTTCACATAGGATTGTTATGTTTTCCAGTAATGTTGTTGGGATCCCCGATTTATTTGTATATTAAGAACAAACTAGAACAAAGTCGATTAGAGGTACGTATACTTAGTGTTCCCATGCAATTACATCCTTAGTGATAAATCGCCCGGAGTCCTACAAACAACGCCTTGTATTATGTAAGTAATATATTTTATATGCATGCACGGAACCCTCTCTTTGCATGGTTATCAACACCCTTACTTGTGGGTACCCTGCAGAGTAGAATAGGACCACTCTCAAGTCTTCCCGTGGATGTCGTAGAAGGTGACTTAGGAAACACAGGCTAAACAAAGCGTATAAACATTAATGAGACCTCTCCAACCCGTCTGGCCAGCGTGGAGAATGTAGGCCAGATCCTCTGACTGCTCTGGCTATTATATGGCTCTGGTAGTACAGAGAGGGTCGTGCTCCTGCAGTGGAGACTAAAATTTGCCAGCCGTGTGATTCGGTAAAGAAGAATAGAACCTATCCCGTGGATGTCGTAGAAGGCGTCTTAGGAAACACAAGCAAACCAAAGCTTATAAACACAATGAGACCTCTCCAACCCGTCTGGCCAGCGTGGAGAGTTTAGGCTAAATCCTCTGATAGTTCTGGCTGATATATGGCTCTGGTAGTACAGAGAGGGTTGTGCTCCTGCAGTGGAGACTAAAAATTACCGAATGATTATGATATATTTGAGGAGCTCATAAACCCGCAATAATTTATTTAGGGATGCTATTCAGTTATTGTTTTTGCAGAGAAGTGATGCCCACAGACTCCACAAGATGAGAGGCCAAGATTCTGATGAGCTCAAAAAGAATCACGAGATTTATCTCGGTCGCCTGTTGTTGAGGAGATTTTGGCGAACCGCAGAATTTGGCCTCGCTACAGTTAGTCACATGGCGTCATATCTACGCCTTTGGGCTCTTTCAATGGCACACACATGTAAGTGGCTTCTTTATCAAGTCCAGAATGGCAACAACAAATATTTATCATTATTTGAATATTCTATTTTAACGTGTAAAAATTGTCTCCGTTTTAAATAATGTCTCCGTTTTCTTTGAAATGATTTATTTAAAATGGGGGCAGCACTGGACCCCGGAAAATTCAAGTATGATATGTAACCTAGAAATTAAAAAGAAGTTTTGCATATGACATAAATAGTGAGGTATCAAATGTTGTGAAAATTTGTTGTGAAAACCAGCTAGCATGTTTTAATTTTGTTCCCTAACCAGAATTTTCCTAGAAAAATTCTACAATATCTGCAAGATATTGCATTATGTAAGAGAGATCTCAAGTAAATGCATAAAAATAATTGTTGTTGATATAATTTTTTCTTTTTTCAGTGCTGTCAGATTTTCTCTGGCATATGACTATGAGAAAAGCTCTTCATGACACCAGCTCACACGGTGTTTGGAAAATAGTCCTCTTATTTTTTGTATTTGCGGTGATAACTGTTTTTATGCTCGTGATTATGGATGGCCTCGCTGTCTTCGTGCATGTCCTGCGCCTGCATTGGTAATTATAACTCTCATGTAGACATTGAAATATAATTCTCTAGAAACCTAACGCTCCTACATTTACCGCTTCGATTCTGATTCCATTTACGCAAACAAACGAACAGTAATTACAACGAAACACTCGAAAGCACACATAGACAAAGGTCGCGACACGGTCACGCGTCGTCATCGGTCGGGTGGGGCAGTCAAAGCAATGAGCGGTGAGATACAAAGCGCGGATGGTAAATATTGTGCAGTACGCTACGCTAAAATAAATAACCGTGTTTACGTGTAACTTTTTTTTGAAAAACTAATTTTTATGTGTATGGCTTCTACACCACTTCAAGGACCATGACGGCAATTTTAATGAATCGATTATCAAATATATATATATAAATAGCAAAATTCCCCTTTCCCATGGGTTAGTTAAACCATTTATGCTTTATAATAATGCAAATATAAGTCCAAAAAGTAATTTGCGCAAGTCCAATTTTAAATCGAATTTCAGGTGCTTGAATTTTGAGCAAAATAGGGGTAAATGTTTTTAGCGGTTACTCGCGTTCCTTTGGTCCTAGGAGGTTGTATTTGATGTCTACAGATGCATTATATTCGCCTTCACAAGACGTGTAAAGGCAAATATAACGCTAAAGCAAACTTTTCCCTGTTTTCCGTCCTCCACTCCCCCATTTTGGATTTTTACCAACATCTTGTGTAGAATGAAGTCCTTTGTGTATACTCTCTTTGATTGAAATCCGTCGATAAATAACGCTATAGCAAACTTTCTTCCTTTACCCCCTTTTATCCTCCATTAAAAAATCGCGATCGACTAAAATTATAATAAATTAAGGAGGTGTGTGCCAATCATGGAGTAGGTATTTAGCCTATGGAGGGCGCTTGCGGGGCCAGCGGCGCGCGCCAAGAGCCTGCTTGCCGAAGCAGGGTCATGATCTGAGGTGACAGTTCACGTCTGCTGCTTCTAGGTTACATATCAAATGTCGCTCCTTGTAATAATTACAAATAATTATAAACAATGCTTAATTGTTCAATTAAATGGTCTGGGAAGAATTCTTCTTATTCAAGGTTCACTAAAAACGGAATTACTTTTCACATGTAAGCATTTTTAATAATAATTTTTAAGTTTTAAAATCAGTAAAAAAACCCCATAGCAAACGGTGTCGCACTAGATTGTCAATGTAGGATGTCTCTTTCATTTTAGATAATGAATTCAAGAACGGCGATAATGAAATGTATCGATAAAAATAATGACTAAAAAATTTTTCTTTGCATAGGTACATTATTCAGTTCTTTGAATTGTTCAACGAGCCATAGAGGGAGTTGACAGACGCTTACTTTTTTTTAATTTTCAAAATTTTATATGCCGCATGCTGCCAGTCGTCGATGCATGAAATTTGCTTATCCAGGGTCTCATTATCAGGGTCCCGAATGACGTGTAGTGTAGGTAGTGTGTAGTATAGGGGATGGAATGTCAAGTAAATTTTAAAGATTTCGAAAACGGCAAGAGATAAAGATTTGACCCCAAAAAAAAGAAAAGGGTTCATGAATTTCTAGACAATATTTATTAAATTTTCTAAATTTTTTTCCGGTTTAGAAATCCATGCAAGATGGTCCCGATTGATAGATTTAGGTAAAACTATATGTGTGTGTGATTAAATAACAAGGGGGTGGCTCTCGTGGTACACCTGGTAACAGCGAAGTTCCTTACTGCAAAATCGAAAGGCTTATGGACAGTTAACTTAAAATTTAATTCATGTGTTGTAAAAAAATAATTTCCAGACGCCATTTTGGATTTCACAAAAAGTTTAGATTCGGACTCCCCAACCAAAAAAGCCCTGGATACCGACTTTCATGCAGTTGAGAATTGGCAGCTGCCTTGGATTAATGAAAAAACAAACAATAAAAAAAGCGGCCAAGTGCGAGTCGGATTCGCCCATGAAGGGTTCCGTAGCAGCAAGTAACATAATATAAAAGTTCTAAAGGTAAATTGCGGTTTACGATTTATGACGTATTAAAAAATAACTATCTATGATACCGAGACCGCTATAGTTTTAATTGAAAGTACAAACTTTGAGGTATATACCACATTTTTTTCAGAATTATTTTAGTAATATTTCAAAAGTTACGGTGGGGGGACACCTCAAATTTTAACTTTGTATTAGATTATCTCAAGACTGGGGGGTTTGATCTACATAGTTTCAAAGCAGGTTTTGTTGCATTTTAAAATACCTTTTCAAAGATACCCCACACGATGGGGTTAGTCCAATTTAATTTTTTAAATTCACTTTTGGCTGAAAAAAGAACATTTTTTCATAATTTTAAAAACCAACTTTTGGAACTTCAATATCTATCTCTCAATCAATTTTCGTGACAATCGGTGCAGTAACGGCGGAGTATGAGCCCGGACGAACAGACAGACGGACAAACGGACGGACGGACGGACGGACATGACGAAACTATAAGGGCTCCTTGTGGACTACGGAACCCTAAAAAAGGCGATAGTTCATAGTGATGCATCACCTGTTAACATGATTTGCATTTTCACGCTTGACCTCGATCAGCTTTTACAGTCTGCACAGGAAGAAAAGTAGCTAGAATAAGGAGTACAAATAGTGATGGGTTGCTAGAATAGAATAGAATAGAAAACTCTTTATTGTACACCAAAAGAAAAAACAATATAAACAAATAACTTAAAATAACACTAGTACAATGGGCGGTCTTATCGCTTAAAGCGATCTCTTGCTTGCTTGATTGCTAGCCACATCGCCTAATTAAAATAATTTGCATTTTCATCAATTCCTTCGATTCGCTTTTACGATCTGCACGGGAAGAAAAGCAGCTAAAAAAGGAAAATCAAAATAGTGATGGGTTGCTAGCCACATCGCCCAATTAACATAATTTGTATTTTCACCCATTCCCTCGATTGGCTTTTACGATTTGCACGGAAAGAAAAGCAGCAGAAAAAAATATATAAATTAGTGATAGGTTGCTAGCCGCATCGCCTATTAACATGAATTTTCAAAATGACTAAAATAAGAGTAACATAAAAAAAATATCAATATCGATATTTTTCACTCCGCGTATGTTACCTACAACCCTACGCAAATCATCGTTATACGTGAGTTTTTGGCGGGAAGTCAAGGGGTTCGGTTGGGGTTTGCTTTAAATTATTTTGCAAATTGATTTTAGTGGACTTTATAATATGAAATTGGTGTTGTTTGGTGTTATAAATGCTCATGCTCATGAACAATGTGTAAAATAATTAAAGTGAACAGTCATAGTACGGCTGTAGTGATATTTGTTTTGCGGACTGTGTGGGCGTCTTAGGGCGTCGCCGTCCGCCACTCAGTCGTCTATGAAAACTAGTGGACTCGTACAGATTTTTCGCCAGAAGCTCCCTTAAAGCAGTCAAAGGCCTGCATCACCCTTTGATTGTAACTGTTTAATTTAGGTTAGGATTAGGAATAAAGAACAAAGTTAAAGATAGGCTCTAAAGGACTTGTATCCAGAGCCGTAAAATGATTTAATAAAAAAAAAAAATCGTTATACGTCGGGAGTTTTTGGCGGGAAGTCAAGAGGTTCGATTGGGGTTTGCTTTAAATTATTTTGCAAATTGATTTTAGTGGACTTTATAAGAAATTGGTGTTGTTTGGTGTTATAAATGCTCATGCTCATGAACAATGTGTAAAATAGTTAAGTGGACAGTCATAGTACGACTGTAGTGATATTTGTTTTGCGGACTGTGTGGGCGTCTTCGGGCGTCGTCCGCCACTCAGTCGTCTATGAAAACCAGTGGACTCGTACAGATTTGTCGCTAGAAGCTCCCTTGAAGCAGTCAAAGGCCTACACCACTCTTTGATTGTAACTTGCTAGGATTAGGTTAGGTTAGGATTAGGAATAATGAACAAAATTAAAGATAGGCTATAAAGGACTTGTATCCAGAGCCGTAAAATTATTTAATAAAAAAAAATCGTTAACGTCACGAATTGTATCAACCAATGACAGCGGTGAAAATGCTTCCCCCCCGCACTCATTCTGCGTGAGTTCAGTTTCTTTATGAAATGTGTCTTTGCGTTGTCTATAGGCTGAATTGCCCTTGGTGCCAATTTTCCTAGAAATCTGATGAAAAATGCGACCTATAGGCAACAAACAGACGGATAAAAGCATTTTTGGCCAATCTGGAAACCGAGTCGCTTCGCTCATTTCGCTCGCTTGGTCTATTACTCTCCTCTGTCCTATAGTCTGACCACGACCACAGTACCGCTCCTGCGGTATGCGAGCGGCGAGACGGGGGCTGTCTATGTCAGACGCACACGAGATAGAATACCCAAAGATGGGTCGTGCTTTATCTCAAAATGTCAAGGCTGTCGTTTTCAAAGTGGCCGAATGTTTTAGGAAAAGAATAGCAGACAAAGATAGTTTCGAATATAAAAGTGATTTTCGAAACGTTTTATTTTTCCAATAATTATACATAAATTTCACTTATATTAGTTTTTTTATTTGTGGTTAAAAATCGTATTGAACCATAATAAGAATTGCATATAATATGTATATTATTGGTTATAATATGTCTAGTGAAGAACTATATACCTATCACGCTTCTGAGTCATATATATAAGTTGTTTTCGAGGGTCATCACGAATCGTCTCGCAAACAGGTTTGATGCCTTCCAGCCTCGCGAACAAGCCGGTTTCCGTAAAGGCTTTAGTACCATGGACCACATCCACACGCTTTGGCAGGTTATAGAAAAGAGGAGGGAGTATCCGGCCGTTATGCTTGGGGTTTGTGGACTATGAAAAAGCCTTCGATTCAATCGAAACATGGGCCGTGCTTCAGTCTTTCCAGCGATGACTGATGATGATTGACTATCGGTATATCGAAGTGTTGAAGTGTTTGTACAGTAACGCCACTATGTCAGTCCGAGTACAGGAGCAGTGCACGAGGGCTATTCCACTGCAAAGAGGTGTGAGACAGGGAGACGTGATATCTCCGAAACTGTTCACCGCTGCACTGGAAGATGCCTTCAAGTTTCTGGAATGGAAAGGACTTGGCATCAACATCAATGGCGAGTATATCACTTACCTTCGATTTGCCGACGATATCGTTGTCATGGCAGAATCCATGGAAGACTTAAGTACCATGCTCGGAGACCTTAATCGAGTTTCCCAACAGGTGGGCCTCAAAATGAACATGGACAAAACGAAAGTAATGTTGAATGTCCATGTCGCGCCCCTACCTGTTTGTGTTGGATAGATATATTGGTCTACAACTTCGAGGGTGGAGCTCACCCTCGAAGTTGTAGACCAATATATCTACCTGGGTCAATTGATCCAGGCAGGAAGTTCCAGCTTCGAGGAAGAGGTCTTTCGACGAATCCGACTTGGTTGGGCAGAGTTCGGGAAGCTACGAAGCGTCTTCTTGTCCAAAATACCTCAGTGCCTCAAGACTAAAGTGTATAATCAATGTGTGTTACCAGTGATGACTTATGGCTCTGAAACGTGGTCCCTTACTATGGGTCTCATAAGAAGGCTCAAGGTCGCTCAACGCGCTATGGAGAGGGCTTTGCTCGGTGTTTCTCTACGTGATCGAATCAGAAATGAGGAAATTCGTAGGAGAACAAAAGCCACTGATATAGCCCAGCGGATTAGCTCGTTGAAGTGGCAGTGGGCGGGACACATAGCGCGACGAACCGATGGCCGATGGGGTAGAATGGTTCTCGAATGGCGACCACGTACTGGCAAGCGAAGCGTTGGACACCCACCCACAAGGTGGTCAGACGATCTGACTAAGGTCGCTGAAAAGCGCTGGACGCAGGCCGCTCTAAGAGTGGTCATTTTAGGAAATCCCTGGGAGAGGCCTATGTCCAGCAGTGGACGTCATGCGGCTGTAATGATGATGATGATGATAATATGTATACAGCGTCAAAATATTGTACTTCAATATCTTAAGATTAAATAAAAAATAAAAAAAAGATCTACCCGACAGTGTGAATCTCTTGTTAGTCCATGATCCCCCCTATCTCCCTGCGCAACCTCAGGCGCGGTACAGCGGTCGTGTCGTGGTCAGACTATAGTAGGTCGGCTGATAGAGAGATCCCTTCTGGGATAAGTCCGCCGTTTGTACAATTGTTTTTACGTGTAGTTATATAATATGTACCTATGTGTAACTATTGCTAATGCTCAATAAAGTTCCTTAATAAATAAATCAACCCTTTCATTTGATACTCTACATCATTTGATTTATTTTAGTTTTTTTTTCCTTAGTTTACGACATATAGAGGGCACCGCGTTCTATTTACTGTGACGTCACTTATATTTGATGAAGTGAAATGTCGTCGTCATGGAAATACAAAATGGTAATTGTGGGAATTATATCCCATTATTTCCATGACAACAAAATGCAAATCAAAAGATATACTGTGATAAGGGGGCCTTTTCAGAAAACATATGGTGCGCTCTAGTTTTTTGTTTCCTATCCATTGCCCTTAGGCATAGCAGTTTAACCAATAAAGAGATCGGAAATTTAATAAAAAATGGAAATAGTGGAACAAACGATCCTAGTATTTCCCAAATTTCCCAAATTAAGATCGCAATATTTGTATTATTTATTTGACCATCAATGGAAATAGATAATGGAAATAGTGATGTACACGGATGCAATTAATTTGATCAAATAGAGATTGGAAAAAGTAATTGGCTTAGTGGAACACCACCCATAATTTCCAATCAACATTAAATGAAATTAATTGTATAACACTCCACGTCTGAAAATTTTGATAAGTGATTTAATTACTATTGCTTGTTTGCAGGATTGAATTCATGAGTAAATTTTTTAAGGGTGGGGGATGGCCATTTCGTCCATTTACCATTTCTACGGTCCTCGATAGACGTGACTATAAGCTAGAAGAGGAAACCAACGCCGTTTGCAAAATAAGAAAGCAAAGAGCAGCCAGCGATTATTAAAACAGTACTTGTAAAGATTTTTTTCATATAGGTAATATAGATTTTACTACAAAACTGAAATAAGAAGCCGATAGGGACAATATAGAGAGGTGTAAGTATAAATTTTGTTTTGAGTGCATGTGGGTAATACGATAAGTAGTATTGTTGTTGTTTATTTCTTTTATAATTTTAGTTTTGTCTGTTTATTGTATTTTGTGGGTAAAAAATATGCAACATATTTCATTATTTATTTATTTATTATTTCTGATGAGAGCTATATTACTAATTTTATTCCATCTCCCTTCATCATTATACTCTGTATTTTGCTTAACTGTATTTTTATATATGACTATCTTATCCGCTAACTTCGAGTATATGAACTTCGATCATATATTCTATAGATGCACAGTTGCCGCCTAAAAAATGTATATGACACTTTATTATTGCTTTTGGGATCCTTAAGTTTACTGAGATCAATATCTTTTTATTTATTCATTCTTTTAATTTTCTGAATGGTAAAATTAAGTTTAATAGTCAATAATATGATCTGTTTTGATATCTGCTATAGGTGCTTATACTTTATCCTTGTCAATTTGATATCTTCAGATGTCTCCCGGCATCTTCCAGGTTCGTTTAAATTTGTGCACTAGTTTATATGGAGGGAGAAAAAGGAACTTACGTTGTGTGCACAGCTCTTTAAATATATTGTTGTTTTAATTTTTATTTCTACATCTACAGTGAACAATTAATATTAAAATAAGTAAATATTTTTATATCGGTACTTAGTGGGTACCTGATAAGGATAATGTTATATGCCCATTATGTTATTAGTATTCAAGGTAAATTATATTTAATTAATAATTAATTTCAAGGTTAATTTGTTTAGTTTCTAAGATTAGGTAGGTACCTGTTTTATGTAGACACCTTCCTATTTATCATCGGCATTCGCTCCTGTAAAAACTTCACGATTTATTATTAGAAATGTTAAGTTTGTAAACAACTAGTTATATTGAAATTGTCTTAATTTGATTTTATGTTCCTTTGTTTATGAATTTAAATGGTTAATAAGGTAAACAGAAGTGGCATTTGTTATTTTTAATTTCTTGAGTCGGCATTTTTTATTATGAAGGGTAGGTAGGTATTAATGTTTTAAGGCATTACTGTATTTGTATTCCAGTAATGCCTTAATACATTTTTTTAGGTGTATTATAAATATAAGGGACTAATTAATTGTTTTGATTTCATCCTTGTAAAAGAATGGTTCATTCCACGTTCATTCCTTTTAAAGTGGGCAGTGAGCAAGTATTCTTAAATATTTGTGAGTATACCTGCCTAAGCAATATTTTGAAATATGATATTTGGTTAATTGATTTATTAAAACTCTAGTATCCGACGAAGATGGTTTTATTTTATGTAAAATTTTTGTCTGTGTTTTTAGTGAAACGATAAAAAAAGAAGTATAAACTTTTAACGATGAATCGGATATGGACAACAACTATAACGAATATCCAATCATTTTCAATTTGAAGAAAAACTATTTTCAGATTTACGAGGTCTTTGGTTCTTTCCGAAGCGAGGTCTTTTAGATCCGTTAGCAAGAGGAATTAACTACTCTCAGTAGGTATCCCTCGCTCTAAGGCTGTAGATTTCGACGGTGTGTGTGTCACCGTGCTGAAATGGACGTGAACGTCTTTGAGAGGTTTATACTCTAATTCATAAAAGAAAGACCCAAAGGAAGGTTGAATTCTCAGGCATGCGGCCAGTCGTAAAACTGCAGCCAAAATGTTTTGGTTCCGGAATTTTCTTTTTCTCTTTAACGTCCAGCTGGAAAGCGCACACCTTTCTCCGAAACTGCACAGCGAACGCTAAATCAACGCTTGCTATAACTAGTCTCTAAAGGGCCAAAACATGTCCACGCGTTGCGCTGCCGCAAAGCCGTGTATTCTGCGTTCTGCTTCACCAGATATGAGCATTGTGACGCCGCAATTACAAAATTTACAACGCAGGTAAATACCTACGTTGTGGGCGAGCGGTGTCGCGAGACAGGCCAAGGGCACAGAATATACAACGTGGAAGGGACATACCCGTAATAAATCGAACAGTCGAAAAACTATAAAAAAAATTGTCATTCCCATACAAATCGCCCAGGCGGATTCAGACTTTTGTATATAAGTGCCATTTTTTTTATTTTTCGGCTGTTATTTTAATTTTATTATTGTAAGTAGGTATAATGATCGAATGTAAACCGGTGCGTGATTTATTACGGGTATGTCGTCCCGGGTAGGTACTTCGCGTCTCTCTCACGCACCGCACGATATTCCATTTCGGTTCGGTATCAACCGAACGCGCTCCGGCTCAAGGTCACTGGCGTTCAAACTCTCACGTGCAGGGAGTGTCGCCGCTGTGCCAAGGGTGACCAAGGTTTTCCTATAATCCTTTAATTCCTATAATTCCTTATGTAAAGAACTGTTTTAGGTACCTAGGTATTTTTTTTTATTTGAGGCTTGCTAGTTTTAGAACTTCAAAACTATTTTTTTATTTGCCCGCCTTTAAATTAGTTCAAACGAAGTCAGAGTGAGACGTTTGGGATTTTGTCCAACCTTTTCACACCTAGTATTCTTTGTTGGGCTGCGTTTTTTCTTTATTATCTTTTTGTACAAAATCAGGAAACAAAATTCCACAAATGCGCCTCCATGTCTTGGTTTGAGTTCTTGTATCCCATAAATGGGACGTCTCTATAATATCAATGACAATGATAATTTTATAGAAAAAAAAAAACAATAGTTTTATACATAAACTACAGGAAAATCTACAAAAATTATGTATACTCGTACGGCTGTAAATGATGGGAAATTGCATATACGAAATCGAGTGCTTTTTTTGGATCCAAGAAAGTTGTGCATTTGATAATATTTATGAAAAGACTATCGTTACCAATTTGGTTATCGATTAGAAAAAATATATATTTCAGTGCCCATTGCCCATACATTTTATTAATCAACTCTTGTATGAAACATTCATCTAATCTAAGAACAAATAAGCATCCCCTTACCGAAAAAAAATGTACACCCGCAGTTCTAACTTTAGAATGGCGGGTGTTTATATTTTATTATATATCTTTTAACCCTTTCACCGCGAGACTTTATATCAGTTGTCGTGCTCCCAGCGCGAGGAATTGTGAATATCCATAGTTTTTGGTCCGATAAATCCGACGCTCGCGAAATGGGCACGAAAATGTTTGTCGGATTAGTCCGACGTTCGCGGTTAAAGGGTTAATCAAAAGAAGTACACTGGATTTCATTAATGGTACACTGAGGTACACTGCAGGTACCACCTTTCTGAAGAAAAGCAGTTCAATTCTGGGATGTACACCCGTGGTCTTAACGTACACAATTTATTCCAGTCAATAATTGAAAAAAAAATATGTTTGACAGCTGGCACATCTCGACATTGGCCGAGCGAGCGATGTGTCTCAGTTTCAAGATTGGCCAAAAATACTTTTGCCCGTCAGTTTGTCTGTCTGTCTGGTTGTTCTCGACTACAGGTCGCATATCTCAATCGATTCTCGTGAAATTTTATATGCAGGTTCGATAATTATATAGATTTTTATCGTCCATTCAGTTTAAGGATTTTTTTTAAATAGCGGAGATATGGGGGTTTAAAACTTTAAGAAAATCATATTTCAGCCATTTCGAAAAATTTTCAAATAAGCCATAAAACTTTTTTTACCCTTATTAAGATGCAAATTTTTTGTCTGAATAACTTTTTTATCCGATAAACTTCAACGGGTTGGGTAAGGGGTAAGTCGCGACCCCCCCGCCCGGGTTCCCATCTTGTCGCGATGGGGTGGCTCAGTACCTGCAGACTGGCTGGGCAGTCGCGGGGAAGCTAAGTGGAACCCATTGCCCGGGTTGAGGCTAAGGCCTCCCCGGGCTCGGTGGAGGCCATCCCTGGTGGGAATGGCCTGGCTGTGAGGGCAGGGGGTTAACTCCCTACTCTCACAGCCGTGGTAGGGGTCGCGGGGGAAGAAGAGTGTCGGTGTGTCGTTGCCGCGCGTCCTATCCTCCGCGACCAAGCGCGGCCGTGGCGCTTGGCACGGCATCGGTGCGGCCGCAGGGGAAGAGGAGTGTCGGTATTACGTTGCCGCTCTCACTATCCTCTGCGGCCGGCTTGGTGGGCCCCGGTCGCCGTCAGGTGGACTGGGGCAGGGCCTGCAAAAGCAGGGTCAGCTAGTGTCATATAAATTTGAGTGTTGGTACATGGTTGGTACGACAGGTGTCACACATATACACATGTGTACATACGTACAGTAAAAATACGTACGTACAGTAAAAATTTATTACATACAAATTGACTCACTTTCCTCATTCTTGTAAGGGCTCCTTAAACCATATTCACTCCATCAACACACATCACATTAAGGTTGATGATTCAGAAATGCGTTAAGGTCCGTAAGCATGTGATTGCTCATAAAATACAGTCCATGATACTGAACAACTTTCCCAAGGAACATTGCATATATCGAAATATTAAAAATATTTTTTAACCTCCCATACAAATTGACCGATCAGCTGATCCGAGTTTGTATAAATTTTGTTAGACGTTATAAGCATACTGAATAATAATAAAATTAAAAAAAACATTTTGATAGTTGAGGAGTATTTTATTTCATTTATTACTAATTACTTGCCCGTGTTTACCCGTGTTTTACCCGTGCACGAGGTTAGTATTTCTCAAAACTATCGATGTCGATAAATTTTCATGCCATGTCCTCCCTCGGGGTTCGGAATCAGTGTACGCTTTCACTTTTGACGTTTGACGAAGTCTCATTCTTGCAACAGTAAATACCCATAAGAGGGAAAGAGACACATGATGGGGTTTATGCCTCAATCTCTCTATTGGGGAAGGTACATCCTTTCTTGCTCATTGGGTTTATGGAGAAGTACAGTACATTATTGCTCTTTGTGTAAAACCATTGCGTTCGTCACATCAGTTTTATCAAAGAGTTTGGTTATGTTGAATTAGTAGGAAAAGTATCGTGGCTAAATACGCAGTAGCGTAAAGCCATTAATTTATTTTTATGTATTTTATTTGTTTTTGGACGTCACGACGGCGCAGGTCCGTACATAGGTTAATATTTTATATATTGAAATAGATAAGAACCTGTAGCTCTAACATTAGATTAAACCAGTGGCGCCATCTGGTAACATGCTTTCGCAACACCAAAGGACTAAAAGATGAAATAAAATGGTGAAAAAATTACTTCGTGAGCTGGGACTTGAACTCGCGATCTCGGTTCAAATACGACTATGTTCTAAAATCTACACAACTGAGCTATTAAGTGATTAACCTCGCGTGTCGAATTTATCCATCATTTAATATTCCTATGAAATAAAAAAATGGTGTAAAAATATTCTACGTGAGTGGGACTTGAACAAGCAACGTTGCTCTTACTTTGACCATGCTCTAATCAACTGAGCTATCACATGTTCTACTTCATATGGCGAATTTCTCCATCATTTGATATTCTTATTCTATAACACGCATTAGGAGTTAGGTAAACACGTGGCTAGATGGCGTTTTATTGAATTTTTTTATCAAAATTCTGCAATGTTCTAAGTTTCATAGGCATGGGTCCGCATTTTTCTTTAAACTAGAGCTAGAGGCTTACGTCTTCTGTTAAATTTTACTTTAACTTAATTACACAATAAAATATTTTAAACTTAATATAAAAAAAATATTCCTAAATATAACATGCACCCTGAAAATTTTAAATAAATTTGACCAAAATTTGACGTTGACAGATCAATTGAAGTTATCGCTGCGCCATCTATCGCTACTGTACTATTATTTTTTCAAAAGAAAACGCCTCACATAGGTTGTATTTCTGTGTCTTTGTTTCTTTATATCTAGGCAACCGTTGTTATGCTACTTTTGGAAATTATAAGAAGAGAATGGTAAACTGGTTTTATTTATAATGTGTATTCCATGTTTTAATAGTTATTTGACACCTATATCAAGTTTAAAGTGTTTCCTCATGCTTGATATTATACAAAGAGAACGTATAAGTATTTGTATTCTCTTTGAAAAAAACAGAGCTGACAAAATGTAATTCCAGAAAAATCTTTGAGAAAATATTGAACGTCTGTTTAATGACTCCTGAGTCCAGTCCAATTTATAGTCTCTATTCTCCCTCATCTACTTTAAGAGTAAAATTGTAGTTAAGTTAAGTTTTAATGCTTTTTCCCCTGGCCATAAAACGGATGTACTTACGGCAAAAAGAATACAATATATTTTACCTACTATCTGAAGATGTGGAGAGGCGAAGATATGACGATATGCGATGTGTATATTCAAACGGACGTAGGCTTCGACATACTCCAGCAAATTGGCGAGATGGAGTGTGTCCAGTTCATAGACGTAAGTTTTACAATCATCATTTCATCATCCAGTCTTATTGCAGTAGGTATCTTATCTATGCTCTATATGGAATGGCTAACCGTGCCGCTTTAGACATTTTTAGGGTTCCGTACAAAAAATGTAAAAACGAAACCCTTCTAGGATCATACGTGCGTCTGTCTGTACGTCCGTCTGTCTCCGTATCTACTGGACCAAATCAGGTGAAATTTGGTAGGATGGTGTAAACCTTTGACCCAAACTCAGATAAAAAGTGCAAAGTAAATATTTTTTTTTAGTACTAGTAGTTAACTGGTGTCTTACTGTGAGGATTGCAAATTTAAACAAAATGACCAGAAAAATATTTAAAATTACAATAAGTATTTTTAAAGTTGTTTAAGAAAATAAGCGAAATTTTACCACCCCTAAAATTCAAGTCTAAAATTCAAAAAAACCAACAAGAAGTACGGAAACCTCTTCACGCGACTTTAACCACGGTAATAATATAATAGTTTAACTCTCATTTGACCAGTTTATTCCTCAACAATATAACTATGATTTTTCTTCTAAACATTCAGTACAACAACCCTATTGCAGAGCATTAGACTAGAAAGCTCTATGAATTCTGTTTTAACCACTGTTTCTATTGCTACCTTGCTGCGCACAGTCACGATATACACGTCAACTCACGAGCTTATTTATAGCTTTACCGAACATGAATGTTCGTGCTTAAGTGTTCATGGGTTGCACTGTCCCATCGATATAATATTACAAGCGTAATAAGTTATTACGCTTGTAATATTAGATCATGCACTCAGACTTTTAAAGTTATTACTAATAACTTTAAAAGTCTGAGTGCATGATCGTGCGCAGAAAACTCCTTTTTATGAACTCAAGGGGAATTGGCGACCGGCCGCGGCTGGTTTTAATTAGTGTTTTTTCTTCTCATTTTGCATGCCAGTATCCTTGCTTATAGGCCTTTTGAAATTCTTGAATAAAATCCCAGAAAGTGGACCCTGGATTGCGAAGCAGTACTTATAGGTAAGTATGCAACTTGGTACGCAGTTAGTTGAGGACACTAAACCTATCCTTTCACTGCTGGGAAAAGGCTTCGATGGATACTACGAGTACCACTACCCAGGGCTCTATAATAGGTACTCCTATTAACCTTTGAGCCAAGATCTACTCAATGCTAGGGTTTTTGAATTTCTTTGTACTTTTAAACTTTTTAGATGAATTGGGATGTGACATCACTGGACAAACATTTCTTGAGCGATTTGTGTCGGTGTGCTGACATGGAACACCAACTCAATTACATGCGGGACGAGTTAACTGCTGAAGGAATACCCATAAAAAGACTGAGAAAGCTGTTCCACATCAAACCGTTGCATCCCACCGAAATGTTCGAATTTGAGGTAAGAGCGTTTACACACGATAGCGGCACCGCCGCGCACTTGGGTTTTGTATGCATTTGTACTGACTGACCATTACACTTGGCACCGCCGCAAAAGTAATAAGCGGCGAGCGTTAGCCGTGTGTAGCGTTATCTGCTGTAACCAAGACGCTTTCAAGTTATACCTCATTTGTCTTTCTTACAGTCCTCTCCATCCACTGGTTGTCTGGAAAAGACCGCCCATTGAACTCACCTAATGTAAATTATTATAAGGTATCTATATATTTTTTGCTGTACAATAAAGAGTTTTCTATATTCTATTAATTCCAGAATATGATAGATTCATGGTCAAAAGACGTAAAAGATATGTCGGATAACCATAATAACCTAAAACAATTGAGGTCTGAAACAAAAGAAATATATTATGTTTTAAAACACCTGGATCCTATTTTGGGCGATGTGAAGATGGGAAACACCAAGGTTCCAAAACCAGCGACGTGAGTAGCGCTATTTTGTTACAATACACGACCAAGGCACCGTGAAGTATGGCCAACGGATTATTTATGACCTGGTGTGGGTGGCGGGGGCCAAACACTAGGCTGCAAAGTCTTTTTACAAGGTTTTGCTGGCTTGCCCTGTTTGTGGATTTTTGGGTCAAATCTTTTCAATTTAATTTGAGACACATCTGGTTTCTGAATGAGATGAAATTTTGTATGCTAATGTATTATTATATGTAAGTATATATTGAAGTACGAAAAAAGTTGTATGTTAGCCGTGTAGTGAACGCAGAATAGAATTCGCACCACTCCTTTCCTCTCCCACGTGTGCCGTAAGAGGCAACTAAAGGGGAGCACCTTTAGTGGTGTTTGTACACCACACTGGTGTTTGTAACTGTTGCAAACAGTTACAAACAGTTTTGTTTTGTTTTGCCTCCAAATGATACTTAATGTTTTGTTTATAAATGTTTTCAGACGTTTGTCAACTAGAACAGGTGCAAACTGTTTTAAACATTAAAGTTAAACGACCGATTCATGAAGTCGAAAAACTAAACACTTCTTCATATTGCATGAGGACTATTAATTTGTTTATTTAGTATTTTGAGGTGTTTAGAAATGTTTGGAAATATTTCTAAACCTTTATAAATACTTTGAAATGTTTTCAAACGTTTATAAACATTTCCACCGGTTGTTTATAATTGTTTGGCAACGTTTCTAAGCACCGGTGTGGGAGCACCTTTAGGAAGGTTAAGGGTACAGAACGGGCAGCATCCACTATTCAAAGACTGTATAGGTTCTTTCTACTGTGATCACCAACTCACTTGCCCATGCAGCGTGATGATTATCTGTAAATCCTCCCTTTACTAGCAGTAATAGATAAATAAATAAGGACAATTAACACTAATTGAGCTAGTCCCAAAGTAAGTTTAGGCATGTGTAATAATATAATAACTTAAAGATACTATAATTTATGTCAAATACATGTATAGATAAACACCCAAGATCTAAGACAATTTTAAAAAGGTCATATTATATTCCAATTTGCCCTGGCTAGGGATCGAACTCAGAACCTCCGACTGACGGACAATCGTGTTAACCAATAGGCCACGGAGTCGTCAAGGAGCAATAGACTGATAAAAGCTGTAAAGAGAATAATATGAGCAATGCTAAATTCGATCATATATTTTCAGTAGATGCACTGTTTTCGCCTAAAACATAGCACCGGAAAAACAAGGCAAGAAACAGTATATTGCCTTCCCATTTTGCTCTATAGAAGAATGCTAATGTGTGATTCTCAGGACCGGGTCTCAGTCAATGATGAATCAGCAACAACTAAAGATTATTACCGGCGTTGTTGATCGATCTAACAGCCACAGTTTCCAAATGATGATCTGGAGAATATCTCACGGCAATGTTTACTACCGAGAAGCAAACCACGACGAATATTTCCTGAATCCTTTATGGGTAAACACATGTTGATTTTCTCTTCCTTTTCAGAATCAAAATCATTTATATAACACAAAACCGTAAGAAAAAAGTCTAATTTTATGTACATTTTTTTTCTTAAATTTCTTATATGTAAATGGCTCAACTACTAACCTTATTGGTGATTGGTCCAAGAATAAGTCATCAGCTGGGAGTGTTGCCACTGTGTGTGATTGAATTACCCGAGAAAAATGCATTTTTAGGGTTCTGTACAAAAAATTAAAAACGGAACCCTTATAGGATCTTCGTCCATCTGTCACAGCCAATTTTCTCCGAATCTACTGGACCAAATCAGGTGAAATTTGGTAGGATGGTGTTATCCTATGACCCAAACACATATGTGCAAAGTAAATAAATATTTTTTTAAATATTTTTTTAATAATTTTTTTTGTCATTTTCGGGGGATAAATTAGGAAATTGAAAAAAAAAGTTTTGCTAACCTTACTGTGTCATATATCAAATGAAAGGGCTTGTTATGAGGATCTCAAATATATTTGATATAAGTATAAAATAAAAAGTTATGATTTTATTCATGAAAGAAGACGAAAATTGACCATACCCCCCCCCCCCATGATCTCCGAAACTACTGAGCCTAAAATCATGAAAAAAAATACGAAGTATAGTTCATTGCTTGTAGATTACAAGAAAACCTATAAGAATTCAATCAATTGTACGGAACCCTCTCCATGCGAGTTTAACTCGCACTTGGCCGGCTTTATTTACTTAACGAACCAATGTACCAGCGGCTTCTCTTTCCGCGCCGTTGATAAAAGCCAATGGACGTAATGTTAATAGTCTAGGCCTATCACTGTTTGCATTCCCTTTTTCTACCTTCACGTCCGCCATAACGCTAAATGTGACCTTGAGGTCGTACGACCCTTGGCTCTTTCTACCCTGCTTTATCTATAGGGATAAAACATGATAGATAAAAGTGTGGTGTAGATGTAAAACTTTAAAAATGTTACAATGGTAGGAGATACGAGTATTACTTCAATGTTCTGCTGCCAGAGTGCAGCATTATATAGCACACACCTTCAACAAATGTTTGACAAGTTTGTAAAATTAAATTGGCATCACGGCATCAGGTACTTAAATGGCCATAGGAAGCCATGACACAACACAGGTTTATTGACTTATATATTACCAGCGTAAGGACTAGACTCTTTGACCCAAAAAGGTCAGTTTTTGGACCAAAGCGACTTAGTCATCCTCGGTCCGCGGAAGAGTTCATTCGTTTTTGTTTCATACTTGTAAATGCCATAAAAATGCCTGGCTGCGCATTTAAATGCTGCAAAAACTACGATATAGGTTATAAAAGTACATGGAATATCGTATCATCGTTAAGTAACATAACTGTTTGTTACAATTAAAATAGTAAGGAATTTTATCGCGATAATTTTACAACCGAATAGCGGCCATGTGTTTGCGGACTTCGCGGCGTCGCGCCTGGGGTGACAACAGCGCATGCGCTGTGGTCACTCCGGGCGCGACTATGAATTGTATGAACAAATTTATGCAAAATATTCCGATGGGCTTATCCTTAGTTGAAATCATTGGTAAATAATAATAAAAGTATTAAAATTAAATAGGAACCTTTATAATAATTATTTGTTATAAATGAATGAATGAATGACATGACAGCAGATTGTTTACTGTATGTGCTAATGCCGCCATTTGCGCTGAGTTTTGCGTAATATGTCTATTTTATTTAAAGTTATCTTTAGTTACTATTATGTTGTGCAGAAACGTGATGTTCGAAAAGTCGCGTTCGTGATTGCTTGCCATGGGGATGAGCTCTACCAACGCATTCTGAAAATTTGCATCAGCTTCAACGTGAATCTGTACCGGTGGCCTGAAACGCACAAAGACCGGATGACAACGCTGGTAGTACTCTCGAAAAGGATGCAAGAGATTGATAAGGTATATCTAATGTTTGTGTTTAACCGACTTTAAAAAGCAGGTTTTTTGTGTATGTTCCCCGATTAGTGTTGCCAGGCGTCCGGATAAAGCCGGACATAGATAGGATTTTAGATTGCGTGTCCGGCCAAAATAAACGGTTTCCGGCTTGTCCGGCTTTTGTTAGGCTTTTTAAGCCGGGTCCAGACGAGTGTAACGTGTAATGTAATCCACCGTGTAATGTAACAGGAATCCTACGTGTGGACGGCACTACGAGCATTACATGTAACGCTCGCGCCGGCGCTCGGGCTGATCCATCGGCTGTCGGTTTTTTGCGCGAACACAAAGGCGCTCGCAGTGCTCGTTTGGACGGCGTTCGTGACGGATGTGTCGTGTGTACGTTCATGATGTGGAGTGACGAACAATCGTTCGAACTTATTAGTTTGTATCAAGAAAAACCTGTTATTTGGGAACCAAAAAATCCGGATTACTTTAAAAAGAATCTGAAATATGATGCTTGGTGTGATATTGCTCATTCATTGGGAAGAGATGTCGAAGAAGTTATTATATTGGCCACTTATTTGCTGAGATTTTAGTTACACAAGTAAAGAAGATCTTTTATACAATTTAGTTTTCCACCATCGACGCTCCAAATGATTCCGGTCTTCAGTTAGTAAATACATACAAATAAAAGCAGCACCAGCTATCACTACCTTCCTATTTGGCATGTTCGTAGCAACTAATGGAAACCGCTCTTGAAATAAATTCGCGTACACAATCCGCTTTGAGTTCGTGTGCCGTCCACACTGTCGACGCTAAATTACACGTAATCTTACATTACACGTTACACTCGTCTGGACCCGGCTTTACATTTCGCATAGGAGCGAGCGCCGAGCGTGGCCGAGCGCAGGCGAGTCGATTCTTTAGACTGATTTGGCATTCGGTTTTGTTATATTCATTAAAATTTAACAAGATTTATGGTAATAATCAAAACAGCTTGTTTTTACATATTTTTTTTGTCGTACCTATTAATACTGAGACACAAAATCCTTAATAATGTAGAGTGTTCGGCCTTTTTACCCCAAATGTCCGGCCAAACTGGGTGGTCTGTGCGGCTATTAGGTTTGGCGACCTGGCATCCCTATCCCCGATTACTCGAAGACGCCTGAACTGATTTAGAAAATTCTTATTTTGTTTACGCTGGCAAAAATGCTTTCCAGGTGGTACCATAGAAATTTTATTATAATCGGTTGTGTGATTTGTGTTTAAAAAGAAAATAACTAAAAAAAATATGTCGTCAAGTATACAATTGTTTGAATAGGTTTAGCTTTTCTGGTATTGAAGTCGGTTTTTGTTTTGAAAAAATATTAATATTTATTCACGATTGTCTTCGTGTGTAAAATATCAATATTTATTCAAGTGGCCGGCAATGGTGTTACAAAAATCTGTCATTTATTGCGAGGGGAAAACAAAGTTGACACATGTGCAGTGCAAATAACACATTTTTTTTGTGAAAAGTTGTTTCCAGTCTGGTTAGTATATTACAGGCTTTAATCACCTGATTATCCGAAAAGAAAGATGATTACGCGCTTCGTAAGGCACGTGAAGCTATGGATCTCGAACGCGATCTAGCGTTTGTTTAAAACCTATCCTAGGACTTGGTTCTGGTCTACTTTTGGGTTGCGGAGGTCAGACGGCAGTCGCTTTGTGTTAAAACCAGTTACTTCGTCAAATCACCTAGGGTTAGGTCAAGGTAGTTAGGTACCGGACCCCGGGCTCGAATCTGAAGCGTTACCTTTGAGGATGCAACCGGGAATAATCTTGGATTATGATCACATATTTAAATCCCAGGGCAGTTGGTAGGCGTGAAAATAAAAAAAAAGGAAAACCAAATGGTGATGGGATGCTGTATCGCCTATTGATATGATTCAGACTCTTACATGCACATTCCCTCGATCAGATTTTACGATCTGAATCAGTCCGCACATTCTATATTATTTCCTATTTCTCAGACCTAGCATGAAAGAATTATAACATTTATAATAAGCAATAAATATGCATAAATATTTGTAAAAGGTGATGCGGCAAACAAAAGCCCAGCGTGTTGCAACATTCCGAAAATTATCTGACCAATGGGAAACGTGGATGACACAAGTCTTGAAGGCGAAGGCAATTTACCATCAGTTGAATTTATTCAACCTGGACATATCAAGCAATACACTAATTGGCCAGTGCTGGCTACCGGAGCAAAAGTATAAACAAGTGGAAGCTGTACTGCAGTGTACATGTACATCGGTATGGATTGCTTCAATTCTTTTCTTTTTAGGGTTCCGTACCCAAAGGGTGCAAACGAGACCCTATTACTGAGACTCCGCTGTCTGTCCGTCTGTCTGTCTGTCTGTCCGTCTGTCACAGGGCTCTATCTCTTGAACCGTAATAGCTTGACACTTGAAATTTTCACCGATTATGTATAACTGTGGCCGCTATAATAAAAAATACTGAAAATAAAAAAAAACTTAAAAATTAAAGGGGGTCGCCATACAAAAAACGTGTTTTTTCAGCGTCTTGAACTAGATCTTTATAATGGCATTAAATAGATACTTAAAATTTTCACAGATTATGTATTACTATGGCCGCTATAACAACAAATACTAATAATTTAAAAAAAGTTAAAAATTAAAGGTGGAAGTCATTCAAAAAACGTGTTTTTTAGCGTTTTAAAACATTGTACGGAGGTACGGATCCCTTCATGTACGAGTCCGACTCGCACTTGTCCGTTTATTTTTCTTCCTTCATCATTCCATTATTAGAATAAAGGCCTCAATGTGTCTTACCACCGCAGATATTACCACTGATGATGTTTGGCTCCGAAATGTTGTCCTTTACTATATGGGTCTTGTAAGGCTCAAAGTCGTTCAATCGAATCGATCGAAACTGAAATAACAATGAGTAAATTCTTAGAACACAATACGGTATTCTAGAGTAATATATGCCAGAAAAATTCAAAAATATACTCTTGAGACAATAAACAGTCTAACACAGTCGAAAAATACATACAATAAATCTTCAATAAATATTAAAATTAAATTCAAAGATTTCAGTTTTTATAATCTGGTTTTAAATATCAAATAGTAGCTGCTATGCTAATACGTCATAAGCCTGTGTAAACTGAAAAGTGTCAACTGTCAAAATACAAACATCAACGCATTTTTTACTTACATAATTGACGATATTTCTTCATTGCTGGTCTGGGAGAAAAGAAAAAACATAGAATGTACCAGCTGCTTCTCTTCCCGTGCAGATCGTAAAAGCCGATCGAGGGAATGGGCGAGAATCTGAATCATATGAATAGGCGATGCGGTTAGCAACCCATCACTATTATGATTTCCCTTTTCCACCTTCATGCCCACCATTACGCTAAAAGTGGCCTGGGCTTTACCGCCCTTGGCTCTGTCTACCCCGTTAGGGATAAAGACGTGATAGTGTATGTGTATATATAATTGACGTCATGACTACAGCAATATTGCTTCAAAGTTTGAAAATTTGCATTTTATGGCACTTACCGAGTGAATCAAACAGGGCTTGCTAACGATACCAAATTCACACTAAAAGTAACGTTAAATAACGTTATTTTAGAGGTAACGTTATAAGGGGTATCGATAATACAGTTTATAACGTTATCAATTAACGATATAAGTAACGATACTTTTTTTCAATACTTGTAAAATATTATATAAATAGTATAGTTTGTCTAGTAGGCTACTAGAGAGTAACCTACTCGACAAACTCTCATCAATTTATTCTGTCAAATATCGAAAATAAATCAGTGGTAACAATAAATAAATAAATAATAATAATAAATATAAATATATAGGGACAAATCACACTGATTAAGCTAGCCCCAAAGCACAGGCCGGAATCTCCTAAGCGTACCTTAGGAGATTCCCTTCTGTTTACTCTTACTGTATTCTGTGCCCAAAGTAAGTTTTTAAACTTGTGTTATGTGTACGTATACAATACCTTTTACCGTTAAAATCATTGGTGATATTTTTTTTTTAATTTATGGCTTGACGCTACTGCGTATTTAGCCAGGAACAAGTTAATAAAACGTGGGAAATTATTTTTTTCCAACAAGTTACAATCAAAGGTTGGTGTAGGCCTTTAATTGCTTTAAGGGAGCTTCTGGCGACAAATCTATACGAGTCCACTGGTTTTCATAGCCGATTAAGTGGCGGACGACGCCCGAAAACGCCCACACAGTCCGCGAAACAAATATCACAACAGCCGTACTATGTCTGTCCACTTTAACTATTTCACATATTATTCATGAGCATGAGCATTTATAGCACCAAACAACACCAATTTCATATCATAAGGTCCACTAAAATCAATTTGCAAAATAATTTAAAGAAAACCCCAACCAAACACCTTGACTTCCCGCCAAAAACTCCGATTGGTAACGTTATCTGATTATCGGTAAATAGTGGGGAAAATACCGTTACCCAGCATAACGTTATCTTTGCTGATAACGTTAACGTCGTTTGATAGAATTAACGTTACCAGATTTTTAACGGTATTCCAAGTCCTGGAATAATTTTTTTGTGTTTTTTTAAGTGATCTATTAGCGACTAATGGAATTTAATAAATACACTTTTCAAAAATGGGTGTAACACTCTTCACGACATAGCCCAGCGGATAAGATACTGAAGTGGATTTAGGCGGACACATTACCAAGCAATGGCCGATGGGTCAAAAAGGTTCTCGAATGGCAACCGCGTACTATGTACATATGATTATTCTCTTTATTTAATTTAAAACTTAGGCTAGTTTTATAAAAAGTAAAATATAAAACATACTACAAAATATAAACATTTACAAAAACCTAACCTAGTTGCCCGCTGGCAGCGGGGCAAGGCCCAGGCTACGGACGGTTAGGGCCGAAGAGAGGGAAACCTCCTGACAATGCCTGCAGTGTCCAGAAGTACTGCCTTCTGAATCTGACCCTTGATCCAGCCATCTAGCGAGAGAGTCTTAAGATGTTGATCAATATTATTATTATTATTAAAACGGTGGATGCTTTAGATCAATAATTTTGGAAATTCTTAGGAGAGGCCTATGATGACGAGACGTCATGCGGCCGAAAAAATTATCGGGGTTCAATTTACTTAAGTAGGTATACGTATTTTTTAATACTTTATCTAATATCATCAAATTCAAATTATAAACTTTAGAACGATTTTATATTCACATACTATATGAACACAATAGGTAACAATATTTTAAAATAAAATCGCAATTATAACACTTCTTCCCTAATAAAATATTATGTTATACGGAAATTTTTTAAACCTTTAGAATACAGGTCGATTTTTGTTACGGCACTGAATACACTTAATTTGAGCCTTATTAAAATGGTGACACCGCTAATGCGCTCCGAATCCTTATAATTGACGGTGGTCTCCTTAGAGATTAATTTGTTTTGTTAGTGGAACGCTATATACGCTGTTCAACATGCTGTATTATGACTTAAAAGGATTCGTATCCAGGGCTGTTAATAAAATGAATTATCTGTATCCTTATAATTTATTATGGCGTCTCACGTTTTTAACACATTGCTGGACACTCAGCCAGACACAATAGAAATAACAAGTGATCTACGGTACGTCTATAGACGTAGTGTGTCCAGCAATGTGTTAAGTAATAAATATCTTGTAACCTCCATCTTGTTTTATTTTAAAAATGTCTGATAGTAGTGAATTTTAATAAAATAAGACTCCGCCCGAGATTCTAGACTTAAAAAATGTAATACCCCTCATTATGTGACAGTGTCATAAACTACTATTTTAAAACTTCTTTCAGAAAATGGCAGGGGCTCGTTCATTTATGGTGAAAACAACAACAGATAGAACACCCCCTACTTCCTACAGGACTAATGAATTCACTGTAGTATTCCAGGATATCATTAGTTCATATCAGATAGGAAGATACAAGGAGTTGAACCCAGGTACAATTTATTTTAAAATCAATTTTCGATTGAAACATCCGACTAACTGACATTTTAGGCATCGGCGCATAGGCAGATTTTAAATATGACCGCACGTAGATTATACAAGGTTGAACAAAATATACTGCAACTATTTTAAGGGTAGATTCAATGCATGATAAGTATATATTTCGAAATATGAAAAATATTTTTTGACAAGTGGTAAACTTGTATGGGAGGTCAAAAAAGATTTGATCTTTTTGACTTTCTCCGTGGTCCAGTGGTTAAGGCCGTACCTAAATATTCCGGGGTTCAGTGCTGCCCCCATTTAAAATAAATCATTTCAAAGAAAACGGAAACATTTGCGAAAAACACTTTTGGCAAATGTGCGTAGTAAAGCTTAACGTTCTCATTATAAACTGTAAACAGTAGTTCATAAAATACTTTGAACGATTATCTAGGACTTGATAGTTGCAAAATTTTAAATGATGTCTCCGTTTTCTTTGAAATGATTTATTTTAAATGGGGGCAACACTGGACCTCGGAAAATTCAGGTACGGCCGGCGTTTTCCTTGTGATCCGGGGGTTGTGGGTTCAAATCCCACTGGGAAGCATATTTTGTGAAATGTTGTTTCCAGTCTGGTTAGGGATATTGCAGGCCTAAATTACCTGATTATCCGAAAAGAAAGATGATTGTAAAGATTAGACATATACAGCGCAATATTTGCATTTTTAAAATTTTTGATTCAAAAGCCAATTAGAAAATAATTGGCTAGGCGTGATAAAGTATATGAATATATTTCATTTTTCCATCTTCTCGCCCACCAATCACGATAAAACTGGCTTGTGGGGTCTTGCGGCAATGGGCTGCTTAGAGCCGCAAGACCCAACAAGCTCTGTCTGCCCCGTTAGAAATAAATACGGGATAGTGTATCTGTCTGTATCTAACTAACGGATTAGATATATTACTTTTCTCACCCAGTCATCATCCCTATTAATGAAAAATCATTGTCAAACAGGTATTTTCACTGTTACATCATTCCCATTCTTCTTTGGCGTAATGTTCGGGGATGTTGGCCATGGTGTTTTGCTGGTCATCTACAGTCTTTGGATGATGCAAAACGCAAGAAAATTTCTGTTCCGTCAATCAACTAATGAAGTCTGGAATCTTATCTTTAAAGGTATTTATAAAGGGATATCAGGGAAAAAATCCGGTCATTTGCGAGTGGGACTCGTACATGAAGATTCCATACCTCCAAACACTTTTCTTGTATGATAACATCTTTGACAGACGGACGGACAGATGGTCAGACAGCGAAGTCCCGTTGGCACTCTTTGGGTGCGGGACCCTAAAAGGTTGTTTAAGTAATATTTAGTCCTTCTTTCCTTCTTTCTTGTTTGTTTTTATGCGATGTGTGTAAATATATACAACAACTTACCAGCTGAAATCAAAACCTTTAAACAAATTTAAAAAATAATTGCATAGGTGTTTAGTAAACAAATGTTTCTTTTCAGTAAATCACTATTTAAAAAGAAAATTGTGTAATTGGTAGCTTTAACATTGAATGTATAAGTTTGACTAGTTAATGTAATTTAAATTATTATATTATTATTATTTCATAATTTAATTACATGAACTGAAATTAAGTGAATGTTTGATAAATTATAAATTTATGTAAATCAATATTTGTACACCCGAACAGGGTAAAATAAGAGTGATTTAACTAAATTGTATCATCTTGTGTTGTAACCCTTATTTTTAGCAAATAAAATATCTTATCTTATACAAAAATTGTCTGGGTTTATAGATGCATGTTCCGCTTTCAAGCCAAAACGGCTATGCAATGCTAAATAGCTTAATAACTGAATAATGCTGAAATCCTGGAAAAACATATGGGGTTCCAGTACTTCCAGTAGTCTATTATCGAAAACATGTCAAAAACGTTTATCGCATAGAAACGGATAGTAAAATAATAAATACCTATGTACCTTTACCAGCCTTGGTACCTTTGCCAGACCAAGGATAAAGTTTTTCCAACAAGTTAAGAAAGGGTTAGGAGTAAGGTAAGTAAAGTTCCTACCAAGACATTAAAAAGATGGCAGAGAGATGAGAGGAATAGAGGGAATAGAGGCATCTCCACTTAACTCCACCGACAAGAGCAATAAAAGAAGAAAGACCTTTACCAGCAAGTGGATAAAAAACAAAATTGCAATTTTCCTTTCGACTCATATGGACCACTTCCCAAAACGTCCATTCCGAAAACGTCGACTTCCCAAAAGGCCAATTCCCAAATAGTCAACTTACATTAAAGAGAAAAAGAAATGTAAACTTTATTTATTAAAAAGATATAATGATTACGGCTCTAGTCTTGGGGTCTTGTTGTAATGAGTCAAGTTGTGCAATTTGTCAGCCGAGCCGAAAATTTAGGACTCAAAAGACTCAAGTTACATCTCTAGTCTAAGAACAATAACCATCTTATCTCAGGTCTCCGTTTGCATTCCGCGACGGCAGTTTGGATTATGGAATTGGCAACCCTAAGTCATACGAAAATGATTTAGGTATGGGCATGTACATAGATCTCGTTGGGTATGGGTAAGGCGGAAAAGAATTGAAATTATGTTGTTTAATTTTGATACATTTTAAAAAAATTGCACTTTAGTAAAAGGGTTGGAAATTATGTTAAACCTGGAAATTGACTCCTATGAAATTGTACGAAAATAGAAAATTTTCAAGACTTACGAAAAGTCTATTCAAAATAAATATTTTTCATAGCATTTAAACAAAAAAAATATATATATGTCTAATAAATGTATATTGTGACAAAAGTACACGTACAACTAAGGCGAAAAAAAAGGAGAATGCTTCGAAGATGCTTAAGAATCCAAATGTATAAAGTCAGACAGTATCAATAGCACTGACTATAAATTTTGATAAAATCAAGAGATTTTATTTGCCCAACTGGAAAATAATAAGTTGCATAATGTTATAATTATGATAATTGTTGTATTAAATATATATACTTAAGTTTCTTGATGTGATAAGTAAGATGGAAGCAACACAACAACTTTGATTAAATAAAATTGTCAGATGTTCAACTTGATCCCCAACTGTAAAAGGCTCAGTTGCAACCTAAGTGTGTGAAGAAAAATAGAAGAGAAAATACTATAACTTTAATGAATAATAATACAACTGTTATTTACTATATACCTACAAAGGTTTTATTTAGATGGGAAATGAAAATTGGAAATTATATTTTGTACTTCGGGAGCGAAGTACTGTTAGTCTGGCCGTGATAACTATACAGGGTTACTGGTATCTAACGCATAACCTTTTTGGTGCAAATCAAGTCCATGGTACTGAACTACTTTCCATAAAAACCAACATCGAAAAACAAAAAAAAAATCGGCTTCCCATACATATCAGCACTCAGCCAAATGGGTTTTTGTATTATGGGAAGACGAAATTATTTTTTTTACTTTTCTATAATGGTTTTTATGGAAAGTAGTTCATTATCATGATCATAACCTTTCGCTTTGCTTTGAAAATAAATAAGAAATAAGAAATACAAGGAGAAAATAGTTGTTTGACGAAATAAATTATATTTTCCTCCTTCACCCTGGTATTTCATCTAACACACACGTTCTATTAGGTAGCGATCATTCTTCACCAAGGCAAAAGCTCTCTGAAACGACCTAGGTACTTAAATCTATCTATACTTATACTTAATATTATAAAGAGGAAAGATTTGTACCTATTTTTGTATGTTTGTATGTTTGTAATGAATAGGCTCAAAAAGTACTGGGCCGATTTAAAAAATTCTTTCACCGTTGGAAAGCTACACTATTCCCGAGTGACATAGGCTATGTGTGTACCACGGGCGAAGCCGGGGTGGACTGCTAGTTAACAAATATATAGGGACAAATCACACTGATTAAGCTAGCCCCAAAGTACCTATGTGTTCTTCTTCTTTATCCAAGCGCGTTACGGGTTGCATCCTCAGTTGTGCTGCTTCGGAGCCCGGGGTGCGCTTTCCTGCTTTTTTATCTCCAAATATTATATGCATGTCAATGGTCACTCAAGGATGGCAAAAACCTTGCGTTGGAGAAGAAATAGCCCGAAAATTTTAAATGATTTGGCTATAGTTTTATGACCGGCAGCCTACCTGACGTCAACCCTCTTTGGGAATGTATTTGGGGGAAAGGATTTACAACTAGCCGCTGCCCGACGTTAACCCTCCTTGGGAATGCAATTGTAGCATGAGATGTTTGTGCTTAATCCTTTAGTCGCCTCTTCCGACGTCCACAGGAAGAGATGGAGTGGTCCTATTCTAAGGCTGTTATGGGACACTTACCGTTATACTATTTGGGTTTGTAGTCTATTGAGCGACTTCCAAGCAAGCCAAAGCAGAATCAAATATTTTAATTCTTTGTCTCGGCTCAAATTGTCCTAAATATAATACACCTTTTGCCAAATGCCAAAACAACTAATGTATTAAAACGCATAGACTTTGAAAAAAAACCGCAACAACGAATAAATGTCCAAAAATTTTGCTGTTTTCACGTATTACGCAAGTAGCACAACTTTTTTTGCTCGCAAAATGTAGTTCCACAATACCCTAAGCGGTCCAAATAACATACAAAAAATGCAGCTGTACTTTTCATGTCGATATTTCCTGGCCTATACGAGTATGTCATTTAAGTTATACTGTTTTTTATAGATGCTTATTTTTTTCAGGTCGATATATGATATTATTGATGGGTTTATTCGCGATGTTCATGGGATTTTTGTACAATGAATACTTTTCGCTAACTGCTAAGATGATGCGTCCGTTTTGGTTGAATACTTATCATGCCCAACAACTGGAGAGAAATCCTTACCTCACTGTCGAAAACACCGATACCAAAGGACATATTTACCGTTATGGTATAGATCCAGGATTGAAGGTAGGTACTTATACTCATCAACGATCGATGGATGGGTCAGAAAAATTATATTCTATTTAATCATCCAAAAAACCGGTCAAGTGCGTGTTGGACTGGTACATTAAGGGTTCTGTACCTCCGTATAATGTTTTAAAACGCTGAAGAAACACGTTTGTTGTATGATAGAGGTTAAAGGTTCCGTACCTCCGGAACCTTATTCATTCGTTTATGCAAATTTAGAATAGGTAAATGTATTGTATACAAATGGCATAACTTTATATATAGCCATAATTTTGCTGTACTTGTCTTTGTCACCTTACTCCATCTGAATGGTTGGACCGATTTGGATGAAAGTTGTGTTTATTAATGTGGGTCCTTGAATGGTTCGATTATACAATCGGATCAGGTAGATGGCGTCGTGATTGCATATAAAATTGTAAAACTATATACCTTTATGTTACAGTTAGCAGTGAATGGATTAAGACATGAAAACTCTGTTAAAATGAAACTTTCCATTATTCTTGGTGTTGCCCATGTCTGCGAGGGCCTTTTATTGTGCATGTGGAATTATATGTGAGTATAAGTACACATACAAAATACACACAAATTGAAGGAATAGGAATTAAAAAATTGGATTACGCTCACTCGTTTCATTATATCGGCGTTAGGTTACATTACTGTAAGTATTATCTACCTCTCTGTGGTAAAAGTAATATGAATTTAAGACCAATTTATAATCTCTATTTAAAAGTCCGCGATCTGGTAGTACCACAGATCCGAAGAACTACAGACCCATCACGTGCCTGCCTATTATTTGCTGAATAAATAAAATACGCACATTTTTGGAAGTAAAATTTTGGCTCAATCTCCAAATAAATGTAGGGTTGGATTCAGTGTAGTAAAAGCTCCTCCTCATTGACATGACCATTAGCTGACAACTCCGACGGAATGAGGTGCCAACTCTACTGCTTTGATTGATTATGAGAAGGCCTATGACTCACTGCCTCTCTTAAAGACCCGTCAGACCCGACGGACTGTTTCAATAAGAGATAGTTTATCAAGTACATATAAAGTAAATAAAGAAAATAAATATAAATATATATAGATAATAACTCAACGATACTATATTTAATGTTAGTATCAACCTGTAAAACTCTGATAAGGTATACATAAGTAAAAATTTTACTGTACATACACAGGATTATTCTGCCGTGCTATCGATATTGGCAGTAAGTACCAATTTTGACAAAAATGAGTTAGTTATATATTCGGAATCAGCGTGAAGAGCTCTACAATATGATCTGACTCACATTTTGATAACTTTACAGGAACCTGTAAATCTCGATAAGCATAACAGCAGTAACTCTATTTTTCAACGACTTATTCTTATCATAACAGTAGTAAATATACTTACTTCCAGTTTTAAAGTGATGCTTTTGGTATTCGTTTTTCCAGCTACTTGTAACATTGGCATTAAGGACATATACTCCGGTTATAATAAGTGCAACTCTTTTTACTTCTGACATTGAACGGCTTAGTTTATCAGCAGTAACTAATTATACTGATTTTATGTAAAGCGGTACTCAAGAAAACTTTAGTTAGTATTACTTAGCATAAGAGCACTAACTGTATATACAGCGGTTATTATAGGCACAATATATCTATAAAATTTTAATCAATAGGCTTAATATATTGGCAGCAACTATGCGTACTGCCATTATGATACGCAACATCTAAATAACCTAAAATGTAATTAGCTTAGAACATTTGCAGTAATTTAAATGGTGAACTCTTAAAAAGGATGTAAGTAAACGAGATGTCACTTATTTATATTATTTTTATCAAGATCAAGCAAAAATTTAAATGTGCAAGACTTTCTTTTTAACGACGACTTTAGGATACAGTGCTAAAATGACAAAAGGCTGCTATTAGCTCTACGAAGACCTTTTGAGAAACAAAACTGTCAAAGAGGAAATACATTAGAAAAAATAAATCTGACAGAAACCTAATAAAAAAACATATTACAGAGACATACAATCCAGTGAACTCACACTATCTCCATCGCCGTGAGCATGCACCTAATAGACTGTATTTGCCAAGTGATATAACAATTACAGTAATGCATAACATTTTTTGTAAAACATATCCAGAACAAGTTGGCTTTGAAGTATTCAAGAAAGTCGTTCGGGATGATATGAATAAATTTTTTGCTCATTTAGGAAACGAGGAGTGTGAATTATGTGCTAAATTTGAACAACACCATAAAAACCACGAAGCTCAAAACAAAACCTGTGATTTCTGTAAGAATTTTGCACTACACAAATCAAGGTACAGAGAATTACGCAAATCATATTGAGACGACGTTAAAAATCTGAAGTTGATAATGATACTATTTACTTTTCTTTTGATTTACAAAAAGTGGTAATGTTGCCCAGAATGGACCAGTTTAAGCGCTCAATATTCTGTACCCGAATCACAGTATTTAATGAAAGTTATGTACCTTTAGGGCGTTCCAAAAAAAAACAATGTTCCTTTCGCAGCAGTATGGCATGAAGCTACGACAGTTAGAAAACAAGAAGATATAATATCTTCGCTAAATGCATTCCTAATGCACAACCGTGATGTTAGCCATATCGTGTTGTGGATGGACAATTGTTCTTCGCAGAACAAAAACTAGGCCATTTTGAGTTTTCTTATCTACATTATAAACAGCAGAAACTATTACATTTAAATATGTAATACCTAGAACCTGGACATACATTTATGACTGCCGATAGCTTTTACCACTAGGTGGAACAGGCTATGCAAAAAAAATAAAGTGTACAATTTTCCAGACTTTGTTAATGCTGTGAGGGAAGCAAACTAGGGAAAATTCTTAGTAAAAATCATGGAAGTCGATGATTTTTATAATTACGTCGATTTATCTTCGCAACAAAACAAGTCACTATGATGATGAAATGCAGACTCTAGACTTTCTACAGGTGAAGTGTATGAAAACGAGAACTTTCCCTGAGTTTCAAAGAAAATCGTCTCTGACAGGAATCGCAAGTTCAATAAAAAAAGACAATCAAAACAAATTATTGCCATTGATGCCAAAGAATAGGCAAACGTTTTGGCTAGATTTACCTATAAATGGTTATCCTTAGATTATTATTAGTTTTTTACAAATAAATATAACTTTTAAATTATAATATAATAAGTTGATTAGTTAACGAGTTCATAAATGTGTTTTAACGAGTTCATAAATGTGATTATAAAACAAGTACAGTTCCTGCAAAAGATCTCAATCATGTAGAAGAATTAGTAATAAGTAGTAAGAGACTGCGTATTTTTAGTTGTTTGTTTCTGTTTTTGATATTTTTAAGCAAAGTTGGAGACCTCATTTTTATGAGTTTGTTATACTTTGTTATATTTTCCTATTATAAGTAGCTTTAAAAAAAAATTATGCCTAAGGCAGCAATGTTTGTTATAAAAGTTGATTGTTTTGCATGTTGGAAATGTTTATTAATCACCTGAATAAATCTGTAATTTGTGTGTCATTACTCAATTAGTTGTATAAGATGAATAATAGTAGGTTTTTAACATATTATAGACTGATAAGAATAATAAACACATATTCATACTTTAATACCTTTTTTTAATTTCATTTAAATACTAATAAGCACAAAACTTTAAATTGTATGGAGTACTTGCAATAACGGCAGTACATACACACTTACTCCGATTATTCTTAGCTTTTTCTCTCGTTTGTTATTATATTGAGATGCTAGATATAAACGGTTTAATGTTTTTTTTAAATTATTACAGTAATAATACAAGCTTATTAATAACATCATATAAAAGTACATGCTTTAGTATATATTTTACAAAAATCACTTTTTAAATAAGTCATAAGATAAATTCAGAAAACGTAAAAATTTTGCAAAAACTTTTACCGCCATTTTCTCGAAACTATGCGTCAGGTACTTACTGCCATTATCGATAGCACGGCAGTATTTTGAACCTCCTATTTTAATTCATGGAAAGTATATAGAAGCGAAATAAAAATACATATTGTGTCTGTGTATGTTTCGTAAATAAAAACTAAAGATATCAATCAGCCAACAAATGCGTACCAAAATCTCCCATTTGCATGTCACCGCCCGCTACCGGGTGATTTAGCGTAGGCCATAGAAATATGAGAGAACAGTTTTTGTAAAAGTTATAATAGAGATCAAAGACTTCAAAATGGCTAAGGCATGCAAAATTAACCTGTAGTATAAAAGCATTGTATTTACAATTTTTTTCAGAGAGCATCACGCTCGTGTCTTCGTTTCGCTCTGGATTGAAAGTAGTGTACTTGCGTTAAATATCCTCGTAACACGTTACAATACTAACCATTTAACTCTATCTCCATTTTATTTACAGATATTTTAGTAAATATTATCGAATAATATTCCACGTCTTGCCTCAATTGCTCTTTGTGGGGTGTATTTACGGATGGCTGGTTTACTTTTTTTTCTTCAAATGGCTCGTCGTGATGGTACCCAAAGACTACCCAAATTACGGTTAGTTAAAATAAATTATTTATTTGATATAATCTCGCATATAAGCAACCGACCCGGATTCAGAAGGGCGTTACCTAACTTTGAAATAAATATCTTGGTTTTTTTGAAGTGAAAACTTCTTCAGGCGCGTTGGGCTTTTTTGAGACGGGAAAAAAAACATTGATCTCGCCACAATGTTACTCACACCACCTTGTTCAAGTTTTCACTTCTGTCGGCACTCCCAGAGTGCTACTGTCTTTTTTTCATTAGGGTTTTAGTTATATGAGGTAGTGTGGGTTCAGCGATAAGTTTTTCGTGGAAGCGTGCATTCGTTGTTAAGTAATTCGCAGTGTCAAAGATAATTTAACTACTAAGGTTACAGATACCCAACGTCAAAAAAACTATTGGAGGGCAGGTAAACCTTTTACTAGGGTCGTGGAGTCTCACAGGCGTTGCGCGTTTTGCAAATGCTTAGAATTGGCCACCCCCGCTTGCCGTGACCTAGCGTTTTAGTAGCTTTTGTTTTTGTGCTAAAACAACCGTAGTAGAAGAAAAACGTGTCATCGGTTGTATGACACGTGAGTAATACTGATCAAAATTTGAAAAGGGTGTAGCCTGTCAGGCTACATGTCCCTAGTTGCCATGATTTATATTTTAAAACTGCAAAATAGTGCAAAATGGCAGAAAACGCTAGAAAAAATCTACGCCAGAACTCGTGGTATGGAATTGATGTTTCTTAGAGTTCATCAAAGAGAAAAATATGGAGAAAATGGCAGCGATGAGGAAAGTCAGATTACTATAGAAGGAGTTAGTAGTAATAAAGTAAAAAATGAGTTCTGGGTGACGATGGTCAAACAAGGTGTCTTAAGTCATGAAACTAGTCAGGGCAAACGAAGGTTATGCAATGTGTGTCCATCTAAACTGCACAGAGAGCACGTGTGTCGGGTGTTGCACTCCCGTAAGCTTGCAATGTTGCCAGTGATTTATGCCGAATTGAGTGGTTGTCAAAATTTTTATTATTTGTTTTCAAAGTTAGGTACCCATTCTATTTTTAGTTTTTTTCTAGATTAGATTTGAAGATTGATTGTTCAATTTATTGTATTTCTTGTGTAAGGTCTATTAAAATGCTAAAATAAGGATCTCGTCTCCATTAAGGCTGAAAAGTAACACAGTGTTAAAGTATTTTTTTTTTAAATACATAAATAAAGATACCTCATTAAATTTACTTATATGTTTTTTATTACATACCTACCAATGGTTAAATATCAACACAATGTTGAAACATTTAAATTTAATTTATAGCAAAATTTAAATTTAAAATAAGTAGCCTGTGAGCTTAGATCATTTAATACAGAATAAGCCTTACCTGCGCGTTCCCCTCTGCCGAAGTATAAGATCGCATGCTCTAATACGTTCATAAAAACTAGTTGCGTAATCGATTATGATCATTATGTGCATCGGTAAAGTATCGAAAGGACGTCTACAAGTGCTCGATTAAAAATGCCAAATTGTGCAGTTAACGCATGTAAAAAGAGGTCAAATACTTCTAATCTTAGTAAAGATGGAATAACCTTTCATTTGTAAGTATTTTTTTATTTTATTAACATTGATTTCTATTTAAATGTAATTACTTAAAAATCGATATAATATCTTTCAGTTTAGATTACGGCAAAAATAATCGAGTCAAGTTTGCAACTGCTTTCCTGCCATCCTGCCATGAGTGACGAGACATCGCATTATTATCGATGTCGATAAAAATTACATTTTATTGATATAGTTTTATTTGTGATATAATTTTAATATCGAAATACTTTAATTATTTTACAAGCTTTCATTTAGTTTTACCTGTCCTGTTGTCTGTCTGTCTGTAATCAAATCTTGCAAGTTAAATTTGACCCACTTCCTGGTTTCCGATTGAGCTGAAATTTTGCACGCATACGTATGTCGCGTGACAATGCAATATTATGACAACATGGATCTGATCTGATGATGGAGCTGGAAGGTGGCAATAGGAACTCCATGATTAAACGACATAACCCCATCAAGTTTGGGCTCGTAATATCCATCTTGACAAGTATTTTGTCTTTAGATGGTATCCAGGGTCTGATGATAATGCTGCAAGGTGGCCATAGGAACTCCGTGATTAAGGACATAACCCCATCCAGTTTGGGCTCGTATGATTTGTCTTGACGAGTATTTTGTATTTAGATGGTATCCAGGGTCTGATGATAGAGCTGAAAGGTGGCCATTGGAACTCCGTGATTAAACGACATAAGCCCATCGAGTTTGGGCTCGTATGATTCATCTTGACGGGTTTTTTGTCTTTAGATGGTATCCAGGGTCTGATGATGGAGCTGGAAGGTGGCCATAGGAAATCCGTGATTAAACGACATAACCCCATCTACATATGTATTTATTATAAAATATACAATCGTTGAGTTAGTATCCCATAATACAAGTTTTTTAGTTTTCTGTTTCGGCTATTTCTTCTTCACTTCGCAAGTTCTTTGGCATCCTTGGGTATATATATAACTTTATTATATTTGGAGAAGAAATAGAGGAGAAGCAGCACAGCTACGAATTCAACCGGGAACGCGCTTAGATGATGAAGAAGATGATAAAATATATATTGTCGAGTTAGTATCCCATAATGCAAGTTTAAATACTCAAAAACTTGTATTATATTGTAGTATGCTTGAAGCGCCACGTGGGCAGTATAAATAATAAAAAAACTAAATTGATACTAAACAAGCTCTATTATTTAAACTGCTCACGTGGTGCCTCACGTGACGTATTAACTTCTATCCCGAATTTCCGACATAATTATATGAAAACATTCCAGAGTTAAAACGAACGTAATTTTTTTTTTCCGAAATATCGATGTCGATATTTTTTTTTGTTGTTCAATCCTTTTGCACTAGGGTGTATTATTACGTGTACATACACATTTGTTTAAGTGTGAGTCTTGCTAGTATGCAGAAAATAAACTAGTGTGTCAATTTTACGTAAGTGTGCGTTTATAACGACACAAATTATTTTTGTGACTGTGTGTGTTTTTTAGATGTAGTAGTACCCTCCCCCCGCACCAAAAACGGCAGAAAGTTTTCTAAGAAGATTTGTCTGCGTAACTTATCCTGTATTAAATGATCTAAGCCTGTGAGACGTCATGTCCCTTAAAGTGTTATACGTTTTTTATGTCCCCACTTAAAGGTAAAGAAGGCAAAATACATAAAGCTACAAATTACTAACAAACCTACTGGTACTTACCTCTATATGTTTTTAGCCTACTTTACGTGCCCTCCAATAGTTTTTATGACGTTTGCATACTAGTATTGTTGAATTAGATAACACCTCAGTCCAATATACAGGATGGTACAAATATATTTTTTTTTGTATCAGATGCCTTTACAGGCAGCTTGAACATCGAAATAGTGTGTGAACCAAGCTATATGCTTGACTGGCATCTGTTTGTAACAACCTGCTTCAACGGATTAGTGTGCTTTTGTACGGAGAAGCTTCTTAAATTGTATGCTACTAGTGGTCACCCTAAGTGGCCACCAAATACTAACGGACTATGCCTGGGCTTGCTTAACATGCGTAATTGCTTATAATGTTGCCAGGCCATAGCCTGTTGAGCTTTCTTATGAGACCCATTGGTTAGGTACTACAATTCAATTCAATTCAAAATATCTTTATGATCATAGGATTTTTATAATTTGCACAAATACATACTATCACGCCTGTTTCCCACAGGGGTAGGCAGAGACTATGGACCTCTACTTGCTACGATCTTGACATACCTCGTTCGCTTCATCTACACTCATCAACCTCTTCATACATGCCCTTCGGTTACGTGTACTTCTTACCTCTCCCTTTTTTACACAAATTGCACAAATGTTGATGTTAAATCGTTACTTACAGCTGAGATTAGTGCCGCTTCCTAGGTGCTAGTGCAGAAGAAGCGGCAACAAATTGATGCAAACCACATAAACGCATATACCTATATCTTTTACAGGTCGCGCCAAACTTCTAGATCACTCTGAAGTTGAGGCGATTTGCGTCGCAGTAGTAAAATACAGATACCCATTGCAGATAGATTTTTGTTTATTGTGTATATATATCATATCTACATTCTTGCAATCATTATGAAAAATATATTATTGTGGTAAATATTCTGTCCCTGTTTGTAACCTGAGTGAGGCAACTTCAGAGCGATCTAGAAGTTTGGCGCGACCTGTACCACTTGATGCAGGTGCCTACCTATTTCTTTGGATTTTTTTACAGACTTTCGTTCATGGTTGCCAGACTTAAAGTATGAGTTCCTGCACATGATATTATGGACGACAATGGCTAATAAAATTGAACAGAAAGAAGCGGTTGACAACTTGTATAAAAACCAATATGTTAAAGACCAGCTAAAGGGCATCGAAAGGGCCAAAGCTGTCCTCTTTCACATAGGATTGTTATGTTTTCCAGTAATGTTGTTGGGATCCCCGATTTATTTGTATATTAAGAACAAACTAGAACAAAGTCGATTAGAGGTACGTAAACTTTATGTCCCCAATTACATCCAAAGTGATAAGTCGCCCGGAGTCCTACAAACGACGCCTTGTGTTGTGTTATTAACATAATTTATATGCACGCACGGAACCCTTTCTTCGCATCGTTATCGACACTTTTACTTGTTCCCGGCAGAGTAGAAAAAGACCACTCCAAGTCCTCTCGTGGATGTCGTAGAAGGTGACTTAGGAAACGCAAGCTAAATAAAGCCTATAAATACATCAATGAGACCTCTTCAACCTGTCTGGCCAGCGTGGAGAGTGTAGGCCAAATTCTCTGACTGATCTGGCTAATATATGGCTCTGGTAGTACAGAGAGGGTCGTGCTCCTGCACCCCTGCAGTCCCAGACTAAAAAAGACCTGATGATTATGATATAAATTTAAACAAGTTTTGGAGGAGCTCATAAACCCGCAATAATTTATTAAGGGATGCTATTTATTTATCGCCTTTGCAGAGAAGTGATAGCCACACAATCCACAAGATGAGAGGCCAAGATTCTGATGAGCTCAAAAAGAATGAGGAGTTTTCTCTCGGTCCCCTGTTTCTGAGGAGATTTTGGCGAACCGCGGAATTTGGCCTCGCAACAGTTAGCCACATGGCGTCATATCTACGGCTTTGGGCTCTTTCAATGGCACACACATGTAAGTGGCTTCTTTGTCGAGTCCAAAATGGCAAAAAAAAAAAAATCTTTTGATTATTAACTATTTTAACATAGGCTAGGCAAGTACTACTGTTATATCACGCAGTCGGGTTTTTTGTTTTAAATAATTACTTGTTAAAGTCGTTTAATAAGAAATTCTACCATTTAAGGACACGATGATATATTTAGTATAATGCCATCATCATTGCCATCATGAGGCAACTTTTTAGAGATAAATTACAGAATTAAAAAGAACTTTTGCATATGACGTTTACGTCTATTTATAGTAGCACTATTTATAGTGCGATATCAAATGCAAGGACTTGTTGTGAAAATTTGTTGTAAATAGCAGCTGGCATGTTTTTTCTTTGTCATTTTACCAGCATTTTCCTAGAAAAATTCAACAATATCAGCAAGATATTGCATTAAGTAAGAGAGATCTCAAGAAAATGCATAAAAACAATTATTATTGTTGTTGATATCAATTTTTCTTTTTTCAGTGCTGTCAGATTTTCTCTGGCATATGACTATGAGAAAGGCTCTTCACGACGCAAGCCCACACGGTGTTTGGAAAATAGTCCTCTTATTTTTTGTATTTGCGGTGATAACTGTTTTTATGCTCGTGGTTATGGATGGCCTCGCTGTCTTCGTGCATACCCTGCGCCTGCATTGGTAATTATAACCCTCATCTAGACTAATATTGTGAAGAGAAAATATTTGAGTATGTTATTGTTTGTAATAGATAAAGACAACAAAATATAGTTTAAATAAGCGGGCAAGTACGAGTCAGACTCAAACATGAAGGGTTCCGTACAATGTTTTAAAACGCTGAAGAAAGAAGTTTCTTGTATGACGACTCCCTTTACTTTTTAACTATCTTATTTTTAGTATTTGTTGTCATAGTGGCCACAGTAATACCTAATCAGTGAAAATTTGATGTATCTAGTTATTGCCATTATAAAGATCGAGTTAAAAACGCTGAAAAAACACGTTTCTTGTATGACGACCCCCTTTAATTTTTTATTTTTAAGGCGACGTGGGTTCACAATTTGCAATACTGTGCGTGTTTTTGAAAAATCACTGTTATTATACTACTACAGTTTATTCGTCAAAAAATTTACATAAAAATTCAAAGGATTTTCTACAGACACCTACAATAGCTAAAACACCATTGAGCATTTTTGGCTCGATAGAAAAAAATCACAAACATACCTCTAGATTTGCCTAAATTTGCCTTTTATACAATCACCTTTTTATATGAAAATTATACCAAAAAATATATTATCTAAATATATATCCGTTTTGGCTACAAAAAAACTTATAAATATAATACAAAAAGTAATATAAATAAAACACTGCGAAATATCGTCGAGCACGGCTCCGACCCTTCCTTCGCTCTCGACGAATATTTCACTGTGTTTTATTTTTTTTTTATTTTTTTATTGTATTTATAATTTTTTCTGTAGCCAAAACGGATAGATATTTAGGTAATACATTTTTTGGTATAATTTTCGTATAAAAATGTGATTGTATAAAATAGTAATACGTATTATAAGGCAAATTTAGAGGTATGTTTGTGATTTTTTTCTATCAAGCCAAAAATGCTCAATCGTGTTTTGGCTATTATGGGTATCTGTAGAAAATCATTAAGATTTTTGTGTAAATTTTTTAAGGAATAAATTATGGTAGTTTAATAACAGCGATTTTTCAAAAACACGCCCAGTTTTGCAAATTGTGAACCCACGTCACCTTAATATCATGTCTTATCAAAACAAACGGCCAAACCCAATACATATTTTAAAAAAATCACGCTAATTGTGAAGCCTCAGAACAATTATATCCCATATCTCTGTGTGAAGCAATGGTCATTGTCAGTGTCATTCAGTGAATTCAGTTGTCCATGATTGGTGGAAAGTTCTTTTCTTTGTTAGAATTGGCGGAAATGGTGACATTTGACGTTTTTGTCAGTAACGCATAAATACCATAAAGGCGACGCTTATTTTTTAATGAAAGGACTCAAAGCTATAACTGATACAGCCGCGGAGTAAGGTCAAACAAAGGTCATACGTTTGTTTGTAGAAATATCTAAAACCATTGATTATTTTGGCAAAAAAAATGACCCAGAACTGTTCATTAACTCTGTATCTCGAAATGGATTTAAAAATAACGCATTTCAAAAAAAATCTAACCCTCATTGTGTAATTATGTACTTACGTGTAACTATTTTATAATAAATATATAAACCCTTTCATTTGATACCCTACACGGTATCATTTAATTTTAGTTCCTTAGTTTACGACATATAGAGGGCGCCACGTTCTATTAAGGTGACGTGGGTTCACAATTTGCAATACCGTGCGTAAAGATTTTTATGTAATTTTTTTGAGGAATAAACAGTAGTAGTTTAATAACAGTGATTTTTCAAAAACACGCACAGTTTTGCCAATTGTGAACCCACGTCACCTTAATCGAATTAATTGTATATCACGCAATTTTGACAAATGATTAATTAATTAAATTATTGCTTGTTTGCAGGATTGAATTCATGAGTAAATTTTTCAAGGGTGGGGGATGGCCATTTCGTCCATTTACCATTTATACAGACCTCGATAGACGAGACTATAAGCTAGAAGATGAAACCAACGCCATTTGCAAAATAAGGAAGCAGAGAGAAGTCAGCGATTAAAACAGTACTTGTAAATTTTTTTTTTTAATAGAGATTTTACTCGTACAAAAGTGAAATAGGAAGTCGATAGTCTACATACAAGTTGTACAATATATTGTATTGTACTACTTGTCTGCATTTTTAAGTAAGAGAGGTGTAAGTATGAATTTTCTTTTAAGTGCAAGTGGGTAATAAGTAGTATTGTTGTTGTTTTGTTTCTTTTCTCATTTTAGTTTTGTCTGTTTATTGTATTTTGTGCAAACAAGGATGATTTTGTGGGTAAAAATATGTAACATTCATTTAACCCTAGATTCCTAGACTATCTGGCGTATACAGTGGTCCTACACAGGGGTGATGGGGTACCCCAAATTAGATAAATTATTTAAATAAAAGCCATTTTATAAAATAAAATAATATTTTTTATAAAATTTTCCTACTTTTAAAAAAAATTGTTTATAACTTTTGCAATTTTTATCGGCCGTATTTGAGACTTTTCCTTAAACTTTCTACTTAAGGCCGTACCTGAATTTTCCGGGGTCCAGTGCTGCCCCCATTTAAAATAAATCATTTTGAAAAAAACGAAGACATTATTTAAAATTTTGCAACTACCAAATCCTAGATAACCCTTCAAAGTATCTTATGAACTACTGTTTACAGTTTAAAGTGAGAACGTTAAGCTTTACTACGCACATTAGCCAAAAGTGGCCGTTTTTCGCAAATGTGCGTAGTAAAGCTTAACGTTCTCACTTTAAACATAAAATACTTTGAAGGATTATCTAGGATTTGGTAGTTGAAAAATTTTTAATAAAGTCTTCGTTTTCTGTAAAATGATTTATTTTAAATGGGGGCAGCACTGGACCCCGGAAAATTCAAGTATGGCCTTAATATTCCGAATCGAATGACACCTTGACAAAAAAGTTATTCAAAAAGGTACATGTTGACCAGACTATCAGTGCACCGGGTCTTAATTTTACGATCCCAGTTTCTCGGGGAGTGACCACATCAAGCGACGACATGACACGACAAGCTTAGGTTTTTTTAAGGATTGCAGAAATACTTTCTTTTATATCCATATCCTTTGACTAGGTGTTCCAAGCAAATTTGAATTTTGCATTTAGTGCACCGGGTCTTGCTTTTACGATACCAGGTTCTTGGGGAGTAACCACATCGCCCCTGTAAATGACATTCAGACCCAGGAGGATCGACAAGCTTAGGGGTTTTGATTTTGAGGATTGCAGAAATACTTTCTATATCCATATCCTTTGACTAGGTGACCAAGCAAATTTGAATTTTGCATTTAGTGCACCGGGTCTTGCTTTTACGATACCAGGTTCTTGAGGAGTAACCACATCTCCCCTGTAAATGACATTCAGACCCAGGAGGATCGACAAGCTTTGGTTTTTTGAGGATTGCAGAAATACTTTCTTTTATATCCATATCCTTTGACTAGGTGTCCAAGCAAATTAGAATTTTGCATTTAGTGCACCGGGTCTTGCCTTTACAATACCAGGTTCTTGGGGAGTAACCACATCACCCCTGTGAACGACGTTAAGACCCAGGAGGTTCGACAGGCTAAGGTTTTTTGAGGATTGCCGAAATTCTTTCTTTTATATCCGTCCTCAAAGTTGCCTTTTTAGACGTTTATAAAAGTTGCTGTATGAGATTCAGGCCCAATTTCTTCAGGTGAATATATAAGCAAATGGCCTTAAAGTGTGAAATAAATTGTTAACACGTAAATATGGTGATAATTTCTATATTGCCCTTCGTCATGCACTAGATATCCTTTTAAATTATTTTATGAACTGCCGTTGAAACTATTATTGGTGATCCGTCTAGCTTTAAAACTTGCCGTGCCCACTTTTGGCGGAGGCAAATTTTAAAGCTAGACGGACTAATGTAAATACTTTCAACGGTGGTCCATAAAATATTTAAAGGGCTATCTAGTGCATGACGAAGAGCAATATGAAAAATATATATATATATATATATATATATATATATATATATATATATATAATATTATTTCACACTTCAAGGCCATTTGCTTATATATTCACCTTAAAAAAAGTGTGACAATACTTTATGTCAGCCTAATAAGCCTAGAAACAACAAAGGGACCTATATAGCTAAAAAAATTGGTTGTCTGTAAAAGACTGTTTACGGACGGTAGTTTGACGTGACAACGTCAAACATTCCGAACCGAGCCGATCGCTTGAGCCGATCATGCCTCTCTCTCGTTCGTGCCGCGCTATCGCTTGCGGAACGCAACAATGAGCGTAACGGGACAATGACGTCATCTTTTTCGTGCATGCAGCCCGTAGTATCGAGTTATTAGACGTTGTCATGTCAAAAAAATGGATGGGGGTATGTCGCGAGGTTTACAGCTACAGAGCCACTAGTTATTATAGTGTGGAAAATAATTTCGTTGTTACACTGGGGTGCCCCATGACACACCTCTAATAATGTCCAGCTGTGGTCAAATCACAGGCTAATCTGTAGCGTGTGATCTCAAAGTTAAAATACGCGGGAAGTCAAACTTGTGCGTTATAAATCAGAGAAGTAAATTTAAAAACAAACCTTTCTGGGGTGCCCCAGCGCCCTAGTAGGGTTCTGGGGTTAAGATTTGAAACTACGTAAAGCGGACGGTCATTGGGTTCAGTCCGTCTCTGCCACAAACTCTACTTGCAACAGAGACACGAGACCCGCGAGGGTTTCAGCTATCTCTATCGCACGTAAGGTTTGTGACAGAGACGGACTGATCTGTATGGATTCTAGGCCTTAGGGGTTAAGCATAAAAGCTTACGTCCACGAAGGAAAAATCCCTAAATTGTTAAAAAAATGCCGTGCACGCGACGCGCTGATGATTGCCACCGGTAGGTACATTATGCCTGGTACTTTGCCTGGTATTCTCTTGCCGTGAGAGCTGGGTCACGTGATTGGTTCAAGAATACGTCTTCAGTTGGGAGTGTTGCCACTGTGTGTAATTGAATTACCCGAGTTAGAATTTTTTAACTTAACAAACCAATATTTAATTATTAAATAGATGAATGACACGATATACGAAATCGTTAGTCCAGTATTTAATATTCATCAAGTAATTGAGAAAGGCCTTAAATATACTGAAAAGTACAATCCTACCTATATTGAGAGAGAAAAAGGTACCTCACGGACAGTCCTTTGTGTGCACAGGTCTTAAATATATTGTTGTTTTAATTTTTATTTCAAAATCTACAGTGCTAGCAAATAATATAAAAATAAGTAAATATTTTATATCGGTACTTAGTGGGTACCTGATAAGGATAATGATATATGCCCATTATGTTATTTGTATTCAAGGTTAATATGTTTAGTTTTAAGATTATGTAGTTACCTATTTTAAGTAAACACCTTTCTATTTATCATCGGCATTCGCTTCTGTAAAAACTTCACGATATTATTAGAAATGTTAAGTTTGCAAACAACTAGTTATATTGAAATTGTCTTGATTTGATTTTAAGTTATGTTCCTATGTTATGAATTTAAGTGGTTGATAAGGTAAACATTAGTGGCATTTGTTATTTTAAATTTCTTTGGACGACATTTTTTTATTATGAAGAGTAGGTATAAATGTTTTTAATTGCATTGCTGGATTTGGATTTCAGTAATGCCTCAATAAATTTATGTAGGTGTATTATATATAACTATCAGGGAATACTTAATTGTTTTATTTAGTCCTTTAAGCTGGAAAGAAAAGAAGTTGGTCCATTTCTTATAAAGAAGGCAGTGAGTAAGTATTGTTAAATATCTGTGAGTATACTTGCCTAAGCAATATTTTGGAATATGACATTTGGTTTTATTTAATAAAACTCAAATATCTGACGAAGATTGTTTTATTTATGTAAAATTTAAAGCAATAATGTACCTTATGTACCTCTGGGGAAGGTACTTATGGTATATTATTGCTCTTAGCGTATCACTCACCGGCTGCCATTCGTTGTCTTTTTAACGCTCAAATCCAGTTTCAATTAAGCACGATGACACACACACCGATTCGCGGCTGTTGAAAAGGACGTGAACGTGACGTGTCACTTTGAGTGACACTGACGAAGAGTCACTCTGACTTGTTCGCACTTTGTCAGTGGCAATCAAAATGATGTTCACGTCCGCTTCTACCAGAAAACAATACCATGCTTCAACGGCCGCAAAATGTTGAATGTGTCATCGTGCTAAAACTTTACAATGTCATTCTTTTTCACTGCAAGATCAAATTTCACAAGAAGCTACGAAAATTGATTTTTTACAAAGAGATGTATATATATATTCTATAATATTTTTTAGATTAATGCACACACTAAAGGAAAAATAGCACTAAAGCTCGTGTTACAATAGCATTTCTAAGTAGGGTTGACGTCAGGCAGGCAGGCGGCCGGTCGTAAAATAAAGTGAAATCAAATATTAATGGAACGACAAAAAAGAGTCAGGTATAGGGATAGGGCGCCACCGCAAAATAGCGCGCAGGAAACCCGCCCGACTCCTGTGATAAGTGGGCCAGGGCTACCGTGTCAGGGGTGGACACGGCCAAAGACGCGCGCCCCAACCCAGAAACTCCGCTTCGCAACATTGGCACGTTGATTGGACGCGCGAGGGAGCTGGACGATGTACTTGCCAGGCGAAAAGTGGCCGTAGCGTTTTTACAGGAGACTCGGTGGAAAGGCAGATCCCGGTCCATTGGGAATGGTTCCAAGCTGATCTACACCGGTGCTGCACCTGGTGGCGAGGATGGGGTGGCCGTAGTGCTGTCCGAGGGGCTTCATGATAGTATATTGGAGGTTAAACGCTACAGTAGCCGGCTTGTGGTCGTGGTGGTGCTTATCGAGGGGGTTATGACTCATCTGATGAGTGCCTACGCGCCACAGGCTGGCTGTGGCGACGCCGAAAAGACGCGATTTTGAGACCTACTCGGCGAGGTACTGCGTGGTATCCCGTTGTCGCAGGTGATCGTTTTGGGTGGCGACGGTCACGTGGGTGGGGCGTGTGAGGAGTTTGACTATGTTCATGGCGGCTGTGGATACGGAAGCCGCAACCTGGAGGGCGGAGAAATCCTTTCGACGAGTGCAGCGGCTGACCTCGCCGTAGTGAACACGTTTTTCAAAAAGAAATCCGAGCACCTAATCACCTACAGGAGCGAGGTGTACGCTACCCTAATCGATTACTTTCTCACCAGAAGAGACCACATCGGCAAAATAACCAACTGCAAAGTCATAACCGGTGAGAGTCCCACTGCACAACACCGTCTCCTTGTCATGGATCTTCGCGTGAAGGCAGCCGGCAAGACCACTAAGCGCTGTCGACGGCAAATCAAGTGGAGGCGACTCGGAGAATCCAAGTCCCAAGAGTTCGCAACTGCAATCGGTACTAAATGCGCCGAGACTGATGGCGAACCAGTCCAACTTGACTGGGACAGGATTCAAGGAGCTACCACTGGCACGGCGCAGGCAGTGCTTGGGATGTCAAAAGGCGGACGCAAGTGTGACAAGGAAACCTGGTGTTAAAAAGATACAGTCTAGAGGGAGATAAGGGTAAAGAAAGCACTCTTTAAAAAACGGACCACTAAGAAAGCCGTTGGCCGGGCCAGGCGTAACCACGTACAGCCATTGTACGATAAGTTGGGAGTCGCATGAGGGGCAGAAGCTAATCTATAAGTTGGCACGTTCCAGGGTCATAGCAGCACAGGACATCACCAAGTGTCGCTGTGTTAAAGACCCTATCGGCAACCTTTTGTGTGAAGACCTCGCGGTGAAGGAGAGATGGCGCTCGTACTTTCACAAGCTGCTAAATCAGCCGCATAATAGGTACAGCCACCGGATCTCCCTCCAAATCAAGGACTAGTGCCACCAATAACGCCTGAGGAAGTCCACTCAGCTCTTCGCTGCATGAAGGACCGGAAAGCTGTCGGAGCCAATGGAGTCCCAATCGAAGCCTGGAAGGCTATGGGATCCCATGGTGTGGTCATCCTAACAAACTTTTCAACCGCATACTCTACACCGGCAAAATGCCTGACCAATAAAGGCTGAATATTATTACTCCAGTCTTTAAAGGAAAGGGATCGGTGCAAGAGTGTAGCAACTATCGCAGTATAAAGGTCATATCCCACACCATGGAGCTCTTCGAGAGGATAGTAGTTTCTTGGCTCCGGCAGGAGAGTGCAGTCTAGGAGTATCAGTAGTCATCAGTATCAGTATGGATTTCGCCCCGGCCTTGGCACTACGGACCCTATTTTTGCCCTAAGGGTCATCATGGAGAAATGCAGGGCAAAGAACACGCCTCTCCATTTCCTGTTTCTGGAAAAGGAGAAGGCCTTTGACTGTATTTCCCGAGAGACGATCTGGTGGGCACTGAGGTCCAAAGGGGTGCCAGAGATCTATATTGACATAACCCGCCACATGTACCGCAATTCCGAGTCTATAGTTATGACTGGGTGACACCAAACCCTTCCCCGTTACAGTCTGGGTCCACCAAGGCTCAGTCCTCAGTCCCTACCTTTTCAGTGTGATATTAGACGAAGGTTCGAACTGTCGTCAGAGACATACACGAGCAACCCCCGTGGCTGCTCATGTATGCTGATTATATCGCACTGGCGGATGCGGACAGAGGGAGACTGGTGCGACGCGCAAATAAGTGGAGGGAGTCACTTGAGAACGGTGGTCTGAAGCTAAATGTGGCGAAGACTGATGACATGGCCTGCAACTCTACAGATCGCATAGGCGAAGACATGGTCTAGCGTACGGACCAGTTTTAATACTTGGGATCTGTACTTCACGCGTCCGGAGACATCTATGCCGACGTCAAGGCCCGTATATCTGCCGCAATGGCAAAGTGGCGGGAGTTGAAGGACAGGTCTACAAAGCCACCATTAGACCTATCCTTTTATATGGCAGTGAAGCGTGGCCATTGCTTGAGTGACACAAGCAAGAACTGCGTGTCACTTAGATGCAAATGTTGCGCTAGATACTCGTATGCGGAGTATCACGGAGTGATCGCGTGAGAAACACCCGCATCCGCGGCAGCCTTCGTGTCCGTGACATAGCAGACAAACTGCAAGAAAGTCGCCAACGCTGGTAGGACCATGTCTTGCAGAAAGCGGCAAGCTACGTGGAAAACAAATGCATAGACATGCCGCCTCCGCCACGGCCCGGCAGACGTGGTAGACCCAAGAAAGGCTTGTTGACGTCGTCAAGGATGATATGCGTGCCAATTGTCTTACAACCTAGGATGCTCAAGATCGTGCGAAGTGGAGAAAGAAAAGCCTGAAAACGGACCCTGGGCTTCGCAGCCTTGCGGCTGTGGATGCAACTGGAAATGCGCTAAGATGAGAGAGAGAGAGAGAGACCTGCTTGTTCGTTTGCCGCTCTATAACTTAACAAAAAAAAAGATTCAAGGTGTGGATTTTCTGAGACCGTCACAGGCTAAAGGTGTCTTGGCCACAGTGAGAGGAAATAAACCCAGCAGTGTGATGTCCACGCGAAGGCAGCCAAAGAGGATTTATTAAAATAAACATTTATCTTTTTATACAAATAATATTTACATGTGTGTGTGTATAATGATTTTAGTAAAACAAACAATATTTGTTTGCATCCAAATTAGTTTGCGTTGCGTTGTTCGTGCTTGCAAATTTTTGGGTAAATACCCTGGAGGTCACATGTTCACATGAACAGGTATAGGTATCAAGTTTCAAGGTCCGAAAAACGGTGCGTATGTCATCGTGCTTGTTATTATACAAAGAGAACGTATATTATTTGTATTCTCTTTGAAGAGAACAGAACTGACAAAATGTTATTTCAGAAAAATCTTTGAGAAAAAATTGAACGTCTGTTTAATGACTTCTGAGTCCTGTCCAATTTGTATTATTCTCTTTTCTCCCTCGTCTAGAGTAAAAATTTTATCTGCTTTTCCTGTCCAATAAACGGATGAGCTTACCGCAAAGAGAATACAATATACTGCCTGAAAATGTGGAGAGGCCAGGATATGACGATATGCGATGTGTATATTCAAAGGGATGTAGGCTTCGACGTACTCCAGCAAATTGGCGAGATGGAGTGTGTCCAGTTTATAGATGTAAGTTCCATAAGTAATCATCATCCACAGTCTTATTGCAGTAGATCTATATTCTCTATTGGATGGGTAACCATGCCGCTTTAGAGGTTTTTAGGGTTCCGTACAAAAAATTAAAAAACGGAACCCTTATAGGATCACTCTTGCGCCTGACTGTCTGTTCGTCCGTCTGTCACGGCAAATTTGCTCCGAATATGCTGGACCAAATCAGGTGAAATTTAGTAGGATGGTGTAATCCTATGACCCAAACACAGATGGGCAACGTAAATATATATTTTTATTAATCATCATCATCATCAGGGTCATCATAGTAGGAAATTAAAAAGAAGTTATGCAAACCTTACTGTATCATATATCATATATCAAATGAAAGGGCTTGATATGAGAATCACAAACATATTTTTTTTATTTTTTTTAAATAATCATTTTTGATTTTTTTCGTGAAAAAAGACGAAAATTGACCATTCTAAAATTTTAAAAAATACACTTTATAGTTCATTGCTTGTAGATTATAGAAAAACCTATTAAAATACTATCAATTAAAAATAAATTACCGGCAGGCACAGCGTAGGACACCCACCTGCTAGGTGTCACCTACACCACCTGTGTACACCTGTCAGACGACCTGAGCAAGGTTGCAGGAAAACGCTGGATGCAGGCCGCTTCCGATCGGTCGTTTTGGAAATCCTTGGGGGAGGCCTATGTCCAGCAGTGGACTTCCTGTGAATGATATGATGATGAATTAAAAATAAAGTGGTAAACTCTATAATTATAATACGTTCACTGACGGAAAATAGTTCACTAAAACCCCACTAGATTGCGCTAGTAGTATTTAACTCGCGTCTTACTGTGAGAATTTCAATTGTAATATTTTGTATTAATTTAAAAACCTATGACTCGCGTGAATACTATTCACGCGAGTTTAACTCGCACTTAACAGTTTTTATCGAGAAAAGCTCGGTGGTCCAGGTACTTTTATCTTAACACGTTACTGGGCACACTATGTCTATAGACGTAGATCAATTGTTCTTTCTCTTGTGTCTGGCTGAGTGTCAGCAATGTGTTAAATAGATTTAGTAGGCTTTAATTAATTACTTATCTGCCTTAAAAGGAGTATGATGTATGCAGCATTTATGTATAAGTATGTATGTGAGTTTACTTTACTTCTATTTAATTTTACGATAAGTATTTTTGAAGTTATTTAAGAAAATAGGCGAAATTTTACCACCCCTAAAATTCATGTCTTAAATTCAGAAAAAAACTATGATAAGTACGGAACCCTCTTCACGCAAGTTTAACTCTCACTTGACCAGTTTATTCCTCAACAATATAACTATGATTTTTCTTCTAAACATTCAGCACAACAACCCTATTGCAGAGAATTAGACTAGAAAGCTCTATGAAATCTCTTTTAACCGCTGCTGTTTCTATTGCTGCTTTGCTTATTAACTCGTCGATTTACGAGTAGCTTCTCAAAAGCTTTACATACGACATATGTGTGTAATTGTTTATGGGTTGGTATAACTTTATACAAAAAGTCTGAGTGCATGACCCTGCGCAGCAAACTCCTTTGTATGAACTCAAGGCGGATTGGCGATCGGCCGCGGCCGGTTATAATTAGTGATTTTTCTTCTCATTTTGCACGGCCGTGTACTTGGTTATAGGCCTTTTGAAATTCTTGAGTAAACACCCAGAAAGTAGTCCCTGGACTCCGAAGCAGTATAGCTAGTAATGCAATTCGGTTCGCGGTTAGACGAGGACACCACACCTTCCTTTCACTGCTGGGAAAAGGTTTCGACGGATACTACCACTACGCAGGGCTCTGTAATAGGTCTCTTATCAACCCTCGAGCCAAGATCTACTCAAGCAAAGCAACTGCTAGGGTAATCGAATTTCTTTGTATTTATAAACTTTTCAGATGAATAGGGATGTGTCACCACTGGACAAACATTTCGTGAGCGACTTGTGTCGGTGTGCTGACATGGAACGCCAACTCAATTACATGCGGGATGAGTTAACTGCTGAAGGAATACCCATAAAAAGAATGAGAAAGCTGTTCCACATCAAACCGGTGCATCCCACCGAAATGTTCGAATTTGAGGTAAGAGAGTTTACACACGATAGCGGCACCGCCGTCGCGCACTTGGGTTTTGTATACATTTGTACTGACTGACCCTTACACTCGGCGCCGCCGCAAAAGTGATAAGCGGCGAGCGTTAGCCGTGTGTAGCGTTATCTGCTGTAACCAGCAAATATACGAGGTCATTGAAGATACGAGGGAACCAAAAACATACATATATAGCGGTGAAAATCATAACCCTTCTTTGGGCTTCGTCGTAGTAAGGAAAAAAAGATTCTCATGCGAATGACCAAATATAGATGGTAATTAACATACCAAGTGAAAGCAAACGTTTGACATGTCTTCTAAAGTACGAAGGAGATTGAATAAAATGCCAATAGCAGCCAATCCAACCGTATTGTGCAAGAAACTACATTATTGTGATAAACCGCCTGCGGCGAGCGTTGCCCGCTGACCAAAAGAACATTGAAAATCTTTCGAGAACCTTAATTTTGCGAGATAAAAAGTTTTCTATGAGCTATGGCCCCGGCAGTTCAGAGACAAGAATACTGTTAGTGTTTTTGAAAAATTACTGGTAATTAAATTACAACAGTATTCCTATAATATAGTAAAAATTTTGAAGAATAAACTGTAGTAGTTTATATACAGTGATTTTTCAAAAACTCTCACAGTATTCTTGGCTCTGAACTGACCCGGCCTTTATCAAGACAATAACAAACATAATCATCCTTCGATCATATTTTTATAAATGCACAGTTGCCGCCTTAAAATAGCACCGGAAGACAAGGCATAAAACAGTATTATGCCTTGTTTCGTTTTCGTTTTGTTTCTCTCATTCGCTCGGTGGCCGCGCGCTCAGGCTGCGCGTGTGGCGTTACGTCAAAGATGCCAAAGTGCGTGGAGAAAATACGGATTTATTTCCACGCGTATCTCAGTTACTTAAGGTTTAAATTAGATTAAACGTATGTATGACGCTTTAGAACATCTACCTATACGTATTGACACGGGGACAATATTTTGTTTGATTTTGCAAGGAACTGCATCTATAGAATATATAATCGAAGTAATCATCAAGTCATTTTCATTTCAATCCGTTTAGCCATTTCAGCGTAAAAGCAAATAAACATCCAATCGTCAGATCTGTCGCATTTATTTCTAACACTTTAATTTCAGAATATGATAGATTCATGGACAAGAGATGTCAAAGATATGTCTGCCAACCTTAACAACCTTAAGCAATTGAAGTCTGAAACAAAAGAAATACATTATGTTTTAAATCACCTGGATCCTATTTTGGGCGATGTGGAGACGGGAAACACCAAGGTTCCAAAACCAGCGACGTAAGTAGCGTTATTTTGTTACAATTGACCAAGGCACCGTGAAGTATGGCCAACGGATTATCGTATGACCTGGTGTGGGTGGCGGGGGCCAAACACTAGGCTGCAAAATGGTCTTTTTTACAAGCTTCTGCAAGTTTGTTTGTTGTTTTTTGTGTCAAATCTTGTTAATTTAATTTGAGCCACTTTTCGGTTTCTGATTGAGATTAAATTTTGTAAATCTGATGTCAATGCAATATTATTATGACAGGAAGCTCATCTGATGATGGAGCCGGAAGGTGGCTATAGGAATTCCATAATAAAACTTCGGAAAACCATCGGGTTTGGGCTTATTATATTTGTCTTGATAAGTTCTTAGGATACAATTTTTTGTTTTATTTTACAAGGTTGTACGATTTTTTTTTTCTTTTTTACAAAATACTTTTTTAAAATGCGGCCCTACGTGACGCCGTCCGCAAGCTGTCAAGACTTACTCACGCTTTATTTTAAATTTCAAAGATAGCCTTATACAAACCAGAAACCACCGACCACAACCACAAAACGCGACCATTAACCTATTTCCTGTAGTTTTCATACATTTTATATGGACTCGCCGCACACGGTGACACTGTTGGCGGCTACTAATTTGTTAGTGGTCCGAGTGCGGCAACACTAGATGTGCGCTGTCGGCCGCTTCCACTTCAGAATAAATGAAATTAAGCTCTTACATATGAGCTACAGTAGGTATACCTGCGACCCTGGACCGCATTCGTGACAGCATTGACAGTCAGCGACAGTTGCAGACTGTCGCGCGACACAGGTCGCCAACCGTCGCTGACCAGATCACAGAAGACAGTAGGATTATACAGAACAGAATCTCCTAAAGCGCAATATGCGTCCCCGTTCCCCGTCAAGGGGCGAACATACACTGCACGGCGCGGGGATGGGGAACGGGGACGCATATTGCGCGTATCTTAGGAGATTCCGTTCTGTATACTCTTACTGCCTTCTGTGCCAGGGTTGCGACTGACGGCGATAGAAGCTTGTTTGTTAGAGCTCTAAGAGACCACGCAAATGTGTTTTTTTTAATTGTGAGTAGCAGAAATGATTTGCGGAATAAACGTTCTATAAAAATTCATTCATTTCAAGTCATTTTCTGTCGCCGTGTGGCTTATTACGGAGAGTCTTTTTAATGCCACACGCTCTTGAATTTCTGCTTCATCCATTTCCACACTAGGATGTGTGAAACCGTATGCAGTAGAAATTATGCAACTCATTTTCTGCGATTAATTACTCAAAAAATTACGCTCAGATCAGAAGAAATAAGTAGTCATAGTGGGGATATAAAGTTATAGGGGAAGTACGAAAAAAGTTGTATGTTAGCCGTGTGGTGACGGCTGAATAGAATTCGCATCACTCCTTTCCTCCCCACGGGTGTCGTAAGAGGCGACTAAGGAAGGTAAAGGGCTAGCTGCCCAGCGTGATGATTATTGGCAAATCCTCCCTTTACTAGCAGTAATAAATAAATAAATAGGGACAAAAACACTGAGCTAGTCTCAAAGTAAGTTTAGGCTTGTGTTATGGTATACTAACTCAACGATACTATATATAATTTATGATAAACACATATAGATAAACATTCAAGATCTAGGACAATTTTAAAAAGGTCATATTCCAATTTGCCCTGGCTGGGCATCAAACCTAGAACCTCCGAGTGACAAACAAGCATGTTAACCAATACATCACGGAGTCGTGGACTGATAAAGGCTGTAAAGAGAGTAATTTGAGTAATACTAACTTCCATCATGAATTTTCTGTAGATGCACTGTTTCCGCCTAAAAAAAATTCGCACCGGAAAATCAAGGCAAAAAACAGAAAAGGCAAAAATTCCTTGTTTAGCTCTATCGAAGAATGCTAATGTGTGATTCTCAGGACCGGGTCTGACTCAACAATGAATCGGCGAAAATTGAAGATCATAACTGGCGTTGTTGCACGATCTAACAGCCACCATTTTCACATGATGATCTGGAGAATCTCTCACGGCAATATTTACTACCGAGAAGCAAAACACGACGAATATTTCCTGAATCCTTTATGGGTAAATTCAGGTTGATTTTCTCTCTCTTGTCAGCTCTGCCTATAGCTATACTGAATTCTTAGAATCAGAATCATTTATAGAACACAAAACCGTAAGAAAAAAGTCTTATTTTATGTAAACTTTTTCCCAAAATTCTTATAGAGATGAATGGCTTACTAATTGTATTGGTGATTGGCCCAAGAATAAGTCATCAGTTGGGAGTGTTGCCACTGTGTGTGATTGAATTAACGATATTTTTTATTTAACAAACCAATTTACTAGCTGCTTCTCCTTCCGCGGCGATGATAAAAGCCAATCGACGGAATGGACGAAAATCATGGTAATAGGCGGGGCCTATCACTGTTTGGATTCCCTTTCCCTTTCCACCTTCACGTCCGCCATAACGCTAAATGTGACCTTGAGGTCGTACGACCCTAGGCTCTATCTACCCTGCTATAGCTATAGGGATAAAAACATGATAGAATTAAAAGTGTGGTGTAGAAGTAAAACTTCAAAAAATGTTACTAATAGGACATACTACTGCAATGTTCTGCCGCCAGAATGCAGCATTATATAGCACCACACCGTAAAAAAATATTTGACAATGACAAGTATATCAAAGTCGCAATTTTGTAGAATTATATTGGCATCAGGTATTTAAAAATGGCCGTAGGAAGCTAACAGTAGATTGTTTACTGTATGTGTAAGTGCCGCCATATGCGCTGAGTTTTTCGTAATATGTCTTTTTTATTTAAAGTAAGATAATTAGTATTATGTTATGCAGAAACGAGATGTTCGAAAAGTGGCATTCGTGATTGCTTGCCATGGGGATGAGCTCCACCATCGCATTATGAAAATTTGCATCAGCTTCAATGTGAATCTGTACCGGTGGCCTGAAACGCACGAAGACCGGTTGACAACGCTTGCAGAACTCTCGAATAGGATGCAAGAGATGGATAAGGTATCTACCTAATGTTCGTTTTTAACCGACTTCAAAAAAGGATAAGGTTATTTCGTCGGAATCTTTCTTTTGTATGTTCCCGATTTCTCGGAGACGCCTGGACCGATTTGTAAAATTATAATTTTTTTTGAAAGGGTATACTTTTCAGAAATTTTCTTATAATCGGTTGTGTGGTTTGTTTTTTAAACGAATATAACTAGAAAAATATGTCGTCTATGTATACAATTGTTTGAAGATTTAGCTTTTATGGTATTGAAGTCGGTTTTTTGTGTTAAAAAAATATCAATAATTATTCATGTGCAGTATTGACGAGAGCCTGACGAATACGCAGTTTTGACAAGAGCTTGACAAATTCGCAGTACTGACGAGTATGCGATAGAATGAACTTGACCAATATACAGTAAAAAATTAAAAAATGAGGTTTTGACGAGAAGGCAGTCTTGACCAGTATGTCGTAAATCGTGTATTTTTACACCTTACAAAAAAATCTGTCATATAATGCGGGGCGAGAAGAAAGTTAAAACGTGCAGTGCAATTCTAACACAAATGTATTTTTTTTACTTTGTTTTGTTATGCACGCACATTATGAAAATGTCAAGATCAAGACACAAATATCAAACACGACGCACACAATTATGTATCACACCAAGCCTCGTTCTATTGTGACAATTATGTATTACATAAGAGCTGGACCCCGTCGATATTTCATTTATCAATAACTTTTGTCAGTATAGGCGGTTATGAAAGGGTCAGCGCAGACCAAGAGGAGCGCAGCAAAGAGGATTTGTGTGTTATAAACAAATCCTCTCGAAAATAAACTTTAAGATTTTGGTATAAAGTGCATAAATGTATGAACGCGAGCATAGCCGCATGCACTTTATACCAATAGTTTAAAGTTTGTTTTCGAGTGTCGTAAACAAATCCTCTTTGCTGCGCTCCTCTTGGTCTGCGCTGACCCTAAAACAGCGAATTATGTAATCACTGCGACGTCTGCGACACAATATCAGTTAGTTCAGTCATTCTAGCTTACAAAATATCAAAATTAATGTAGTAGGTAGTTTTACACACAAAAGTTAAATTTTATCTACTCTCCCTCCCTCTCCCAGGTGAGATTTGGCCTACACTCTCCAAGCTGGCCAGACGGGTTTGAGAAGTCTCACTGATGTTTATAAGCTTTGTTTAGCTTGTGTTTCCTAAGTCGCCTTCTACCACATCCACGGAAAGACTTGGAGTGGTTTTATTCTCTCTTCTCTCTCGGTTATACTCTGCCGGGAACCACACGGCTTAAGGCGAGATGGTTTCACAATTTGCAACGTGCGTGTTTTTAAAAAATCACTGTTATTAAACTACTACAGTTTATTTAAAAAAAATTACATATGAATCCTAAGGATTTTCTACAGACACCCACAATAGCCAAAAAACGATTGATAATTTTTGGCTCGATAGAAAAAAATCACAAACATACCTCTAAATTTGCCTAAATTTACCTTAAGACATATTACTATTTTATACAATCACCTTTTTATATGAAAATTACACCAAAAATGTCTTATCTAAATATCTAGTCGTGTGTGACTTCGACCTGTCCCGGTGCTCTAGGCGAGTTCCTACATAGAAGATAGGTAGTAGGAGTGGATAATAAACTCGATAACAACACTTTATAATTTATTATCTGATACAGACTGTTACATAAGAATACGGAGTATAAGAGACTGTTATAAAAGAATAATATTTAATAATACAACAGATAGACAGAGATAAGCGATCAGCTTCAGAGATGATGGTGGAATGAATAGGAATGAGTGAAAAGGGATCAGTCAATGATTTGAAAATAGAATGAAAGGGAATTTGAAATGAAATGTACTCGTAGAATGAAAAACGGACAGGATGAGATGAAGAAAGGAGGTTTGAAGACGATGCACGCAGCATCGTTACAATCGTTTTAGAAATAATAAATAAAACACAGTGAAATATTCGGCGAGAGCGAAGAAAGGCCCGGGGCCGTGCTCGACGTTATTTTGCAGTGTTTTATTTATGATTTTTTGTATTATACTCTTATTTATTATTTATCATTTGTAGCCAAAACGACTAGATATTTAGATAATACATTTTTTGGTATAATATTCATATAAAAAGGTGATTGTATAAAATAGTAATATGTCTTATAAAGGTAAATTTAGGCAAATTTCGAGGTGTGTTTGTGATTTTTTTTCTGTAGACAATCATTAAGATTCTTATGTAATTTTTTTGAGAAATAAACTGTAGTAGTTTAATTACAGTAATTTTTTAAAAACACAGTTTTCTTGGCTCTGAACTGACGGGGCCTTAACACGGCGCCATATAAGTATGACTGTTGATAATTAAAGTGAACGATAGAATATGTTGTTTAAAAAAAGGTATTTTGAAACTCTTTCATTTAACGTTGCTATGCTATGCTATTTTAAAGATATTATTTATTCGGAATTTAAATAGTTGTACAGGTTTAATAATTTTATTAAAAAAAATGCTAAATTAATGGAGTATTTTAACTATCAGAATATGTTCATGATAGAGCTTCACCCAACTACAGAGTCCCAAGGGAGGGAGGGAGAGTGGATAAAATTTAATTTGGGTCTTCAATGAACACATTCTGATAGATAGAAGCACTACATTAATTTTGCCAATTTTTCCATACATTGCGATCTAGAATGACTAAACTAATACACTAGCACGTTTTTAAATCCTTACAGAGCCGATAGAGCCCGTACACATTGGTAGGCGTGAAAATTGAATTAACGGGCAAGTGCGAGTCAGGGTTCCATAGCTCTCCGTACAATGTTTTAAAACGCTGAAGAAACACGTTTCTTGTATGACGAACCCCTTTAATTTTTAACTTTATCTAATTTTTAGTATTTTTTACTATAGCAGCCATAGTATGTATGTATTTATTTATTTATTTATTTATGTATAGTAATACATAATCGGTGAAAATTAGAAGTATCTAGTTAATATTATTATTGTCAGATAGTGTGTTATTGTGTAGCTTCTAACAAAAACAAACATATCAGTTTCTTTACTCCTGTGAGTATTTATTGAGTGAATAATTAGTCACACTATGAAAATGAGTGTAACATTCATAATCCATACAACAAAGAGAAAACAATGTATACCTAATGAATTAATTTCATGTAAATATTATATTTACCTATATTGTTTAAAATTTACCTTTAATATATAAATAATATATATATATATACAAGAAACGTGTTTTTTTAACTTTTTAACTCGATATTTATAATGGCATTAACTAGATAGGTAGAATATATATATATATATATATATATATATATATATTTATATATTTATATATATATATATATATCTATATATATATATATATATATATTTATATATTTATATATATATCTTGTATGACGACCCCTTTTAATTTTTAACATTTGTTATAGCGGCCACAGTAATGATGATGTCATTGAAAATTTCTTACGGTTTAAGAGATAGAGCCCTGTGTGACAGACGGACAGACAGACAGAAAGACAGACTGACGGACAGACAGCGGAGTCTCAGTCTCTTTGCACCCTTTGGGTACGAAACCCTAAAAAGGGAAACATATGGTGTTGTGTTGCCGCATCGCCTATTGATAAGATTCTGATTCTCATACATTCCCTCGATGGGCTTTTACGATCTGTGCGGGAGCAGCCCGTACATATTATTTCCTATTTCTCAGACCTAGCATAGAAGATTTGTTACATTTATACTAAGCAATAAATATGCGTAAATATTTGTAATAGGTGCTGCAGCGAACAAAAGCCCAGCGTGTTGCAACATTCCGAAATTTATCTGCTCAATGGGAAACGTGGATGACACAAGTCATGATGGCGAAGGCAATTTACCATCAGTTGAATTTTTTCAACCTGGACATATCAAGCAACACACTAATTGGCCAGTGCTGGCTACCGGTGCAAAAGTATGAACCAGTTGAAGCTGTACTGGAGTGTACATCGGTATGGATTGTTCCATTTTCTTTTCTTTCTACATCAATCCACTGTTAGAATAAAGCCCTCAATGTGCGTTACCACCGCAGATATTACCACTGATGATGTATAGCTCTGAAATGTGGTTCTTTACTATATGGCTTATAAAAGGCTCAAAGTCGTTCAATCAAATAGATCGAATCTGAAATAACAATGAGTAAATTCGTAGGAAATGTAAGAACACAATACGGTATTTTAGTGTATAAGAGAAAAAATATAATAATATACCCTTGAGATAGGCGTAACAGTCTTAAACAGTCGAATAATGATAGTTTTTGTTCATAATATAACACTAAATATTAAAATTTTATTTAAAGTTTTCACTTTTTATAATCCAGTTTTAAAAATGAAATAGTAACCGCCATGCTATTACGTCATACGCCTGTGTAAACAAACTGAAAAGCGTCAACTGTCAAAATATAAACAACTACGCATTTTTTTACATACATAATTGACGTCATGACCACAGAGCAATATGGCGTCCACTGCTAACGTCTACGTTTTCGGAAAATTGCGAGCGAAATTTAAAAAAGATTAATGCATTTTTATCGCACTTATCGAGTGAATGAAAATTTTGTATTTTTTATGTGATTAATTTATTAGCAACATGGAATTTAATTATGACGCTTTTCAAAAATGGGTGTAATACCACCCTTCATCAAGTTGGTGGTGGAGACTACTTACATAAGGTATCGATCATATTGGAAATCCTTAGGAGTGGCCTATGACCAGCCAGCAGTAGACGTCATGCGGGCGAAATAATCGGGGTTCAATTTACTTATATTTTTTAATACTTGTTAAAACTTCTTTCAGGAAATGGCAGGAGCTCGTTCATTTATGGTGAAAACAACAACAGATAGAACACCCCCTACTTCCTATAGGACTAATGAATTCACTGTAGCATTCCAGGATATCATTAGTTCATATCAAGTAGGAAGATACAAGGAGTTGAACCCAGGTACAATTTATTTTTAAATTAATTTTCGATTGAAAAATCCGACTAACTGACATTTTAGGCATCGACGCATAGGCAGATTTTAACTATGACCGCACGTCTTAGATCATTTAATACCCGCACGTAGATTATACAAGGTTGAACAAAATATACTGAAGCTATTTTACGGTAAGATTCAGTCCATGATACTGAACAAGCTTCCTCAAGGGATTTCTTCTTCTTCTTCTTATTTAAGAGCTTAGTGGCTCTTGTCGGTGAAGTATGCGCCAAACTTCTCGGTTGTCTGCCTTACTTTTTAGTGCTTGATACGACATGACCCCTGCTTTTTCTTTCAGTTGGTCTACATAGCTCTTTCTTGGTCGTCCTGGACCTCTTCTACCTTTTATCTTTCCTTCTAGTATGTTTTTAAATAAGGAGTCATGTCGTATTTAGTGACCAATCATTTTCCCTCTCCTATTTTCTATTTCGCCCAGCAGTCTTCTTTTCTCTCCTACTATTTCTAATACTTCCTCATTGGTTTTCCTTTCCGTCCAACTGATCTTTTCCATTCTCCTCCAGCACCACATCTCGAAAGCTGCCAGACTGTCACTATCTTTTTTATTCAGTATCCACGTTTCGCATCCATAAAGTGCTATGCTCCAGATATACGTTTTTATAAGGCGTTTGCGTATTTTTCAGGATATATTTGCTGTGAAAAGTTTTTTTTTACTATTGTATGCTCCTTTGGTCATGGCAATTCTGGTTTTAATATCTGCAGTACATCTAGAGTCTTCTGTTAATATACTTCCTAAGTACTTAAATTTTTCTACTTGTTCTATTGTTGTTCCGTTAAGTTGCACTGAATCTCTTACTGGTGATGTTTTATATGTGATCATAGTTTTGGTTTTTGATTTATTTATTTTTAAGCCGAATTCTTGAAATGTTTTATCCATTTATTTGAAGTAGTTGTTCTATGTCTTGTTTTGTGTCACCTAGGGCTGCTATGTCATCTGCAAAACGAATAAAAAATATTTTTTCTCCGTTGACTTTTATACCACCCATATCTGAATTCTGTATGTTCCTTATTACTTTTTCTATATACATTTTAAAAATAAGTGGTAAAAGTGGGCACCCTTGCCTTACTCCTTGTCTAATCTTAGCGTGCTGTTGCTCTTCTCCTATTTCTATGACGGCTTCTTGTTCCTTATACAACTCGTAAATAATTCTCCTATCCTTGTAATCTAATCCGGCTTCCTTTAAAACCTCCATCATTATCTTCCAATTAATTTTATCAAAAGCTTTTTCTAAATATATATATGCTATATGAGTATTTATTATGAATATAGCAAGGAATATATGTCGAAAAATATTTTTCGACCTGCACTACAAGTGCCCATCACCCATCAGCTAATCCGCGGCGCGATTCTATGCAATGCAGAAATTTATTTTTCATATTTCGACATATTATCTTCTTTATCATGCGTTGAATCTACCCTTCAAATAGTTTCAGTATATTTTGTTAGACGTTATGTAAGATAGATTAGATTGTCATGTTTTTTTTTTTTTAATTTATGGCTTGACGCTACTGCGTATTTAGCCAGGAACAAGTTAATAAAACGTGGGAAATTCTTTTTTCCTAACAAGTTACAATCAAAGGTTTAGATTGTCAATATTATACATATAGGTACACTAAGGGTCAGTTCAAACTGAGACGAGACGCGACGCTCGGCAACGTGGCGCGCAGTTTTGAAAAAATGTAGAACTTGTTTTGTACATAAAAGGATACTACAACTTTCAGTGGCCGCACTATAATGTGTAAACAAGTTCGATAATTTTTAAAAGTGCGCGCCACGTCGTGTCGCTTCGCATCTCGGTGTGAACTGACCCTTAGTGCATACAAAAACCCACCCTATCCCAATTCCCGACCTCAGATCGACCGATTTTCCTCTCATTTTTAGGGTTCCGTACAAAAAAGGAAAAAACGGAGCCCTCATAGGATCACTTGTGCGTCTGTCTGTCCGTCCGTCTGTCACAGCCAATTTGCTCCGAATCTACTGGAGCGAATCAGGTGAAATTTAGAAGAATTATGTAATCCTATGACCCAAACACATATGTATGTGCAAAGTATATAAATATTTTTTTTTAAATAAGGGTCATTTTCAGGGGACAAATTAGGAAATTAAAATAAAAGTTTTGCAAACCTTACTGTGTTATATATCAAATGAAAGGGCTCGTTTTGAGGATCTCAAATATATATATATATTTTGTTATTATTGTAAAATGAATAGTTTTGATATTATTCATGAAAGAAAACGAAAATTGACCATCCCCCCCCCTGATCTCCGAAACTATTGAGCCTAAAATTTTGAAAAAAATACAAAATATAGTTAATTGCTTGTAGATTACAGGAAAACCTATAAGAATTCAATCAATTGTACGGAACGCTCTCCACGCGAGTATTACTCGCACTTGGCCGGTTTATTGTTATATTCTCTTCATTTTCTTTATATTTTTTTTTTTATTTTAAAAATTATCGGCTCTGGTTACTGCTGCTTTTCTTGGGGAAAAATGTAAATCATATCAATAGGCGATGCGGTTAGCAACTCATCACTATTTTGTTTCATTTTTCAATCTTCTCGCCCAACAGTCACGCTAAAAGTGACCTATGAACCTTGCGGCCATGGCACAGGCCGGAATCTCCTAAGGTACGCGCAATATGCGTCCCCGTTCCCCGTCCCCGCACCTCTCCCCCGTTTTCGCCTCGATGACTCACGTTGGCCGTCACGAACCGGGGGAGAGGTGCGGGTGCGGGGAACGGGGACGCATATTGCGCGTACCTTAGGAGATTCCCTTCTGTTTACTCTTACTGTATTCTGTGGCCATGGGCTCTGTAAAGCTGCTTTAAACCACAAGACCCAACATGCTCTGTCTGCCCCATTAAATAAAAAGACGTGATAGTGTATCTGTCTGTATCTAACTAATGGATTAAATAGATTACTTTTCTCACCCAGTCATCATCCCTATTAATGAAAAGTCGTTGTCAAACAGGTATTTTCACCATAATAACATTCCCATTCTTCTTTGGCGTAATGTTCGGGGATGTTGGCCATGGTCTTTTGCTGGTTATCTACAGTCTTTGGATGATGCAAAACGCAAGAAAATTTAAGTATCGTGAATCAACTAATGAAGTCTGGAATCTTATCTTTAAAGGTATTTATATAGCGAGTCGGACTCGTACACGAGGGTTCCACACATCCGTACAATGTTTTGAAACGCTGAAAAACACGTTTGTTGGATGACGATCCCCTTTAATTTTTAATTATATCTTATTTTTGACAGACGGACGGACAGATGAACAGACAGCGGAGTCTTAGTAATTGGGTCCCGTTGGCATCCCTTGGGCACGGGACCCTAAAAAGGTTGTTAATGTAATATTTAGTCCTTCTTCCTTATAATAATTACGAATGCAAGAATTTGTCTAAATTTATGAATAAGGGCTACTGGATTGCAATGTTAGATAGCTATTATCTGAATAAAACACAGCTTTCTCTGGAAAAAATATGAGGTTCCAGTAGTCTTATCGAAAACATGTGAAATACATTTATCGCGCGGGAAATGGCTAGTATAATAAATAAACGGGCAAGTGGCGCGAGTCGGACTCGTACATGAAGGGTTTCGTACCACCGTACAATGTTTTAAAACGCTGAAGAAACACGTTTCTTATATGACGACCCCATTTAATTTTAAACTTTTTCTTATTTTTAGTATTTGTTGTTAAGCGGCCACAGTAATACATAATCTGTGAAAATTTCAAGTACCTAGTTAATGCCATTATAAAGATCTAGTTTAAAACGCTGAAAAAACACGTTTTTGTATGATGACCCCCTTTAATTTTCACCTTTTTTATTTTTAGTATTTGTTGTTATAGCGGCCACAGTAATACATAATCAATGAAAATTTCAAGTGTCTAGCTATTACGGTTCAAGAGATAGAGAGAGCCCTGTGATAGACGGACAGACAGCGGAGTCTCAGTAATAGGGTCTCGTTTGCACCCTTCGGGTACGGAACCCTAAAAATATCCACCTTTGCCAGCAAGTGGATAAAAACAAAATTTGCAATTTTGAAGTGAAAGGAGAATACAAGATATTCATTCATTATGTATAAGGCTCCAAAATACATTTTAAGGACACAGATAATTCTTAAGATTAATTATCTTTTTACGGCCCTGAATACAAATCCTTTTGAGCCATCATACATCAATCAAAACTTGTTTGTAGCGCCATAAAAATAGTGATCAGTGTCTTTAGCGTTCCATTTACAAAATAAATTGATTGCCAAGGAAACCAGCGTCAATTATAAGGATTCGAAACGCATAAACGGTGTCACCATTCTTATGAGGCTCAAATTGAGTGTATCCATAGCCGTTACAAAAATTGACACCTGTATCGTAACAATTAAAACAATTCCGAATAACATATATTTTGTTCGGAAACCAGTGTTATAATGGTGATTCTAATTTTAATTTTGGTACTGTGTACGTAAATATAACGTACGTAAATATAAAAAGTTTATAATTGGAAATTTACGACATGAGATTAGATAAAATAAATAATGTTATTCTTCTTTGCGTGTCGATGGTATTTTTTTTGTCATTTTATAATTTAGAGAGCCACCTAGACAGCTTCATCATTGAGTGGGTACAGGTGGTAGCCAGGACACGAAGACGCGAGAAACCACACTCGCACACGTTCTGCTAGGTAGCAATCATTCTCCACCTAGGCAAAAGCTCCCTAAAACGACCTACTTGGGTTCGCAGTCCATTAAGCGACTTCCAAGCAGGCCAAGGCAGAATCAAATAATCAAATATTTTGATTCTTTGTCTGGGCTCAAATTATTCTAAATTTAATACACTTTTTGCCAAATGCTAACAACTAATAATGTCTTACTTTGAATTAAACAGCAAAAACTAAGAAAAAACCGTACATTTTCTAGCTTTTCACGCATTACACAACTTTTTTTTGCTCGCAAAATGTAGTTCCACACTACCATAAGCGGTCTAAATAACATACCAAAAATCATTGACATGAATATACATAGATCTCGTTGCCAAAAATGCAGCTTCCCGCTTTGCACTTTTCATGTCGATATTTCCTGGCCTATATGCTACGAATAAGGATACTACTTATATGTCATATAAGTTGTACTGTTTTGAATAGATGCTTACTTTTTTCAGGTCGATATATGATATTAATGATGGGTTTTTTCGCGATGTTCATGGGATTTTTGTACAATGAATACTTTTCGCTGACCGCTAAGATGATGCCTCCGTTTTGGTTGAATACTTATCATAGCGAACAATTTGAGAAAGGAGAAACTTCCTACACCATCGACACCACCTTAGCGAAAGGAGATGTTTACCGTTTCGGTATAGATCCAGGATTGAAGGTACTACTACTGAATACTTATCAACGATCGATGGCTGGGTCAGAAAAGTCTTTGTCATCCAAAAAAACCGGTCAAGTGCGATTCGGACTCATACATGAAGAGTTTCGTAGCAGCAAGTAACATAATATAAAAGTTCTAAAGGTCAATTGCGGGTTACGATTTATTAAGAAATAACTATCAATGATACCGAGGCCGCTATAGTTTTAATTGAAAGTACATACTTTGAGGTATATACCACATTTTTTCAGAATTATTTTAGTAATATTTCAAAAGTTACGGTGGGGGGGCACCTCAAATTTTAACTTTGTATTAGATTATTTCAAGACTGGGGGGTTTGATCTACATAGTTTTAAAGCAGTTTTTGATGCATTTTAAAAGATCTTTTCAACACGTTGGGGTTAGTCCAATTTAATTTTTTAAATTCACTTTTCGTTGTATGGGAGGGAGGGTTGAAAAAAAATCATTGTTTCATAATTTTAAAAACCCACTTTTGGAACTTCATTATCTATCTCTCCACCAATTTTCGTGACAATTGGTGCAGTAGCGGCTGAGTACGAGCCCGGACGGACAAACGGACGGACGGACGGACGGACGGACGAACGGACATGAAGAAACTATAAGGGTTCCTTGTGAACTACGGAACCCTAAAAACGCTGAAAAAAAACACATTTCTATAGTACGTATTTTTATAGTACTTGTTGTTAAAGCGGCCACAGTAATATGTACATAATCGGTTAAAGTTTTTAGTACTTATCTAGTTAAACGCTTTAAAAAACACGTTTCTTGTGTGACGACCCCCTTTAATTCTTAACATTATCTTACTTTAAGAATTTATTGTTATAGCGGCCACAGATACATCATGGGTAAAAATTTCAAGTGTCTCACTATTCCGGTTCAAGAGATAGAGCCATGTCACAGGCCGGACACTCCTAAGGTACGCGCAATATGCGTCACCCAGGCGTCCCCGTTCCCCGTCCCCGCACCTCTCCCCCGTTTTCGCCTCGATTTCTCACGTTGGCCGTCAAGAACCGGGGGAGAGGTGCGGGTGCGGGGAACGGGGACGTATATTGCGCGTACCTTAGAAGAGTCCCTTCTGTTTACTCTTACTGTATTCTGTGACCATGTGACAGACGGAAGGACTACGGACAAATAGCGGAGTCTCAGCACTCAAAAGAACTTATTGTTTTTTGCGAAAATTAAACTATTTTCTTTTAAAAAATATAACTTTGTCGAAATATATGTATACATCTACGAATAAGTATAGTTACATACTGTAAAGAGTGTTATTGAAGGCTTCTGGGTATCTTAAAAATTAGATAGCATTTTAGCCTTTGTTGTGAACACTTTTAACTGATTGTTGCCCTCGACAGGAGTGGCCTTGCCCAGCAGTGGGACACTGATATAGGCTCATGAAAAAAATTTGTTGTATTTTTGTTGATTCCATTAGCACCATGGTATTATATCTATTTATCTTCTTTATAAGGTCATTCATGTTGTTATTATTTATGCGCAGAATTAGGAGACTAGTTTCTATTTTATTTTGAATATTCAAATTTACATTTAAATATTATAAAAATATATATCTTAAAATTTCATTATATTTCCATAGACTTTTGGTATTAAACATTATTTTTTAAAATTGCTATAGGTGTCGTATTAAATACAGCCGGGTGTCGTCATTTTTCAAATTTGGAATATATATGTATTGTATACAAATGGCATAACTTTATGTATAGGTACAATTTTTCTGTACTTGTCTCTGTCTCTGTCACTGGTATGACTCTCCATAGATTCAGAGTAACATATATACCTACTACTACTACAAACGAAACAATTTATCTGTACACACGTCGATGTGTGAGTTTTATACTTAGGGTCGCACCGCAGTATAAATTAATACTTACCTACTAACGAGTTCGACATATTTACGATTATATCTTTCTATACCGGGAGATTTGCGAACACTATGATGTAAAAAATATTCTGTTTTACATGTATTAAATGTTACAGAAAAGTCGGAAACAGCTACATAATATCACTTCACAAATATTGTTTATTATGTCCATTGTCCATTTTACCATTAGTTCACTTTACTGATTATCATTGAGTCATTTATAATGTAACGCACTAAATTCACTAATTCACTATTGTAATATAGTTATTTGCATATTCGGCGCAAAACTATACGGTAATTATTTAAATAAATTCAATAAAAATAAACAAATGTTTATCTTATCACCCTTCTACGCACGGCTTGTCAAGTTGTCATTGTCAACAATGGCATTAAAGCCACAGACCTAGAATCGCGCCTTATTAAAGCACTACACTATAACCCGCGAAAATCTACTTGGCATCTGCGTGTATGTAAATAACTGCGAGCGAGGTGCCTATGTATTTTTACCGGTTTATACTGCTGTCGATTGATAATCCCTCTCGCTCTTGTGTATCTCCCGCCAATGCGAGAGAGCGAGAAAGGTATATATATTAAGATGGTTGCTGGATAATAACGTGAAATTATATTGTTGCTTTGCTACCTGTTTTTATCTTTTGGAAATATATAAAATATGTGTTCTTTGTTGTAATTGGTGGATAAACAATTATTATATGCGCATCTTCTCACCATGTTGGTGACTATTGATTGACAGTTCTCAAGCCAAGATACGCCGTGTATTGCGTGCGGCTAGTAACTAAACAGAAAGTAAAGTAGTTTAGAGCACAGAAAGGTACAGAAAGTGCGGGGACGCCAATTTGCGGGAGACGCTGTGAGATTCCATTCTGTTTGACTCTTATGTATTCTGTGACCTAACTTGAACTTTTATGTATTCTGTGACCTAATTCCTGAATGGTTGGACCGATTTAAATAAAAGTTGTGTATATTAATGTGGGTCCTTGAATGGTTTGAACATAAAATTGGATCCGGTAGATGGCGTCGTGATTGCATATGAAATTCTAAAACTATATACCTTTTGTTACAGTTAGCAGTGGATGGATTAAGCCATGAAAACTCGGTTAAAATGAAACTTGCCATTATTCTTGGTGTTGCCCATATCTGCATGGGCCTTTTATTGTGCATGTGGAATTATATGTGAGTATACACATTTATAAAGACGTTAGGTTACATTACTGTAAGTAATATCACAGGGTAATATAATATTAGGTCCTTACATATGAAATTGCCGATTTTCAAAACTGGCAACTTTAAAATCAAATATCTTGCGTTTTATTAGGAATTCCAAATTCAAATTTATTTCGAAATAAAGCCAGAAAAATATTGTTTTAAAATTCGTATTTCATTTGTTTTAACATCATTTGTTTGAGTTTCAACATTGCTATAACAACAACTATGGACAAATTGAAAATTCGCGGTATTTACGAATACGAGTTCCACCGTGGCACCAGTGCTGCAGAAACGACTCGAAGAATTAACGACGTGTATGGACCAGGCACCGCTAACGAACGAACGGTGCGTTTTGGTTTCAACGTTTCCGTTCTGGAAATTTCGATTTACACAATGAGCCTCGTGGACGACCTGATACTCAAGTGAATAACGAAGAATTGAAGGCGATAGTGGAAGCGGATCCATCTTAAACCACTTCTGAATTAGCAGCAGCCTTCGGCGTAAGTGAGAAAACGATACTTATCCACTTGCGCCAAATCGGAAAAATTAAAAAACTCGAAAAGTGGGTACCGCACGAATTGACTGAAGCAAACCAACAAACACGCGTTGCTTGCTGCGTTTCTTTGCTTAATCGCCACCATAATGAGGGGATTTTGAACCGTATCGTGACTTGTGATGAGAAATGGATCCTGTACGACAATCGGAAGCGATCATCACAATGGCTTGACTCTGGAGAACCGGCAAAACCTTGCCCTAAGCGAAAACTGACCAAAAAGAAGATTCTGGTTAGTGTTTGGTAGACCAGTGCTGGTGTTATCCACTACAGCTTTTTGAGATCAGGCCAGACGATTACTGCAGACTTGTATTGCCAACAATTGTCAACAATGATGGAAAAGCTTGCCATTAAACAACCGAGACTGATGAATTGCTCTAGCCCACTGCTCCTTCAGGATAACGCTAGACCACACACTGCACATCAAACGATCGCCAAGTTAGAGGAGCTGCGACTGGAACCTCGGCGTCATCCACCATACTCTCCAGATCTTGCCCCAACCGATTACCACTTTTTTAAAAATTTGGATAACTTTTTACAAGGAAAAAATTTCAAATCTAATGAGGCAGTCAAAACCGCCTTCAAACAGTTCATAGACTCTCGCTCCCAGGATTTTTTTTCCAAAGGTATCAATGATCTGCCTTTAAAATGGCGAAAATGTATCGATAACAACGGCGCATACTTCGATTGATTAAATAATAATTTCATTAAAAAAAACTTGTTTCACTTTTTTGATACTGAACTGCAATTTCATATGTAATTATATTATAAGTAAGTACTACGTACAAGTTGTACGTAGTATATAATGTCTCTGTGATACAAATAATATGAATGTAAGACTAATTCGCCTCAAATTTTTATTTTTTAATCTCTATTGAAAGTCCGCAATCTGGGATAGTCTGACCACGACCGCTGTACCGCGCCTGAGGTTGCGCGGGGAGGCAAGGGGGGGGGGGGGGGATCATGAACTCACAAGAGATTCATACTGTCGGATAGATCTTAAGATATCGAAGTACAATATTTTGATACATAAATACATACATATTATATCCAATTCTTATTATGGTTCAATACGATTTTTTAACACAAATAAAAAACCAATATAAGTAAAATTAATGTGTAATTATTGAAAAAATAAAACGTTTCGAAACACTTTAATATTCGAAACTATCTCGGTCTGTTTTTTTTTTCCTAAAATATTCGGCCACTTTGAAAACGACAGCCTTGACATCTCCAGATAAAGCACGACCCATCTTTGGATATTCTATCTCATGTGCATCTGACATAGACAACCCCAGTCTCGCCGCTCGCATACCGCAGGCGTGGTACTGCGGTTGTGGTCAGACTATAGTACCACAGATCCGAAGAACTACAGTCCCATTACGTGCCTGCCTAGGTTATACAAGCACAGTTTTCCTATTTTCGGAATAAAGATGAATGTGCACATTTTTGGAAGTTAATTAATGTTGATTCCGTGTAGTAAAAGCTCCTCCTCATCGATATGACCATAATAGCTGACAAGTTCGACGGAATCAGGTGCCCTCTCTACTGGTTGGATTGATTATGAGAAGGCCAATGATTCACTGCCTCTGGCAGCTGGAGTCAATCTAATAGTTGTATAAAGACCCGTCAGACCCGACGGACTGTTTCAATAAGTAATAGTTTATGGAGTATAGATAGACAGAAATATGCGCCAGCGGGTCTAGTATGGGTAGGGGGTAGGGTGAAAAAAATTACCCTTGTAATTTGTCGCATTTCGTCAGAATCGCGGGTGTATTTTCAGATTGGCCTCAAATTATTGTTGTTATATGGAACCTTCTGTGTACCTTTGCATACCTCTTCTGAAAATCTGTGTACCCATTAATACCCCTTAAATGATATATTGAAATTAAGGTACACCCGCCGTTATGATGTCAGAACCGCGGGTGTACTGTTAACTAATACCTATATCTAGCTTTGTGCATTGTATACGCAGATTTGGTTCCTTGTTTGTACCTGCGGAAACAAATAATAAATAAATAAAATACAGTAAGCTTTCTAAGTAAATTAAAAAAACTGGCATCGTCACTAATTATAAAAAATATGCGGAATTAATTTTGTTGTTGTACTTTTACGCCTACACTAGAACTGGTTCCAAAATTACCATGGGAGCAGGGCCCCAGGAAACAGCTAGTATTTTATTAAAAATATATAGTAGAAAAACAAATTATCTATATGCTTATTTTATATGTATGGGTCCTGGAACTGAATAGAAATAATTTCATATTTTATTAAAATCGATATCAGCACATGAGTGTGAATAATCAAAAAGTAATTACGCAACAAGGAATAATAATATAAGCAACATATGAATATGATCAGCAGTAGTTCTTGCACTAGAGAAGAAGTTGTTGTTGTTCTTGTTCTTCTTTTTCTTAACCGGTAATTTATGTAATAGCGATCGGAAATGTATTAAATTCGCCCAGCTTTTGTCACTTAGTCGACTTTCGCTCGCTTCGCTCGCTCGCTCCTGTGATGTTCACTGCACAATCATAATCTACCCTACCTCCCGTGACTAATTGGGAGTAGATAATTAACATGTTATACACATTGCCGGTGGAACAGCAGGTACTCTATACAATCCCTAGGAATTACATTACCTAGGTCAAGTATGTAATTGACAATAAATTTCATAGTATTTCATACATTGCCTGGAAACCCCAGGCATTGTATTGAATACCTGAATTATACAGATTAACGGTGACATTATATATTGTAAGAAAATAGCTTAAATATCATTTCAAGCATAAAACGACCACTCACACGCGCGCATCGCCCGTGTGTCTATTGTACCAGCCTGATGCTATACGGACGTCACGCTCTCCCTTACTGTAATGAAAAAATATGACTGAAACAAGCGAGCATTTCTAGCTGATGTATGCCTCTTAATTAAACGAAATAAAAATACATATTCTGTCATATTATGTACCTTTGTTTCGTAATAAAAATCAAAGATATCAGCCAACAAATGCGTACGAAAATCTCCCATTTGCATGTCCCCGCCCGCTACCGGGCGATTAGTGCGTAGGCCATTTATTTAAAATATAGGTAGGAGAAAAGTTTTTGCAAAAATTCTACCAGCGATCCAAGACTTCAATATGGCTAGGACGTGCACAATTAACCTGTTTTATACACTTAAGTATTGTTTTGCTCTGGATTTAAAGTAGCGTGCTTAACCTAAGGTGTAATGAACCATTTACCTCCATCTTCATTTTATTTACAGATATTTTAGTAAATATTATCGAATAATATTTCACTTCTTGCCTCAATTGCTCTTTGTGGGGTGTATTTACGGATGGCTGGTTTACTTTTGTTTCTTCAAATGGCTCGTCATGTTAAAACCCAAAAACTTCAAATATTACGGTTAGTTAAAATAAGTTATTTTTTATCTCGCAAATAAGCAACCGAACCGGATTAAGGAGTGCGTTACCTAAGTTCGATATATTAGTGTTTTTGAAGTGTCGCGTTGGGCTTTTTTTGAGATGGGAAATAACCATTGAACTCGCGCGACACTGTTACCGACACCGCACATTGTGCAAGTTTTCACTTCTGTTGCCACTGTTTTTTTTTAAATTAGATGTTTGGTTATATGAGGCAGCGTGGCTTCAGCGATCAATTTTTCGTGGAAGCGTCATTCGTTGTTGTAATTCGCATTGTCAAAGATAATAATATAACTAACGTAACAGATACCCAACGTCATACAAACTATTGGTCAAGTAGGTAAAGTAGGCAAAATGCATACAGCTGCAAATTACTAACAAACCTACTGGTACTCGTACTTATATGTTTTTTGCCTACTTTACGTGCCCTCCAATAGTTTTTATGACGTTGTCATACTGGTATTTTTGAATTAGATAACAGTTAATATACAGGTTGGTTCTCACACTATATTGATGTTCAAGCTGCCTGTAAAGGCATCTGATACTGAAATATATTATAGCTTAACTGGCATCTGTTAATAACAACCTGCTCCAACGGATTAGCGTGCTTTTGGACAAAGAAACTCCTGAAACTATATGCCACTAGTGGTCACCCTGAATGGTCACCAAATACTAACGGACCATGCCTGGGCTTGCTTAACATACGTAATTGCTTATAATATTGCCAGGCCATAGCCTGTTGAACTTTCTTATGAGACCCTGTTTAGGTACCTACTATATACCTCCATAATTAAATTCAAAATATCTTTATTATCATAGGCTTTTTATAATGTCTTTTAATAATAGTCACTTTGTTTTGTATAAATGTTGATGTAAAATCGTTACTTACAGCTAAGTTTCATGCCGCTTCCTAGGTGCTTGTGCAAAAGAAGCGGCAACAAACTGCACTGCAAACTACATATACGCATATACCTATACATATATCTTTTACCACTTCATACATGTGCCTACCTATATCTTTGATTCTTTTACAGACTTTCGTTCAATGATGCCGAACTTGAGATACGAGTTCCTGCACATGATATTATGGACGACAATGGCTAATAGAGTGCAAGAGAGAGAAGTAGTTTTTAACACTTTAAGTATTAATGCTAAAGACAAACATTTAGTAGACCAGCTAAATGGCATCGAAAGGGCCAAAGTTGTCCTCTTTCACATAGGATTATTATGTTTTCCAGTAATGTTTTTGGGATCCCCGATTTATTTATATATTAAGAACAAACTAAAACAAAGTCGATTAGAGGTACGTATACTTTGTGTTTCAAATTACATCCTTTGTGATAAATCGCCCGGAGTCCTACAAACAACGCCTTGTACTTTGTTATTAATATATTTTATATGCACGCACGGAACTCTCTCTTCGCATGGTCATCGACAACCTTACTTGTGGGTTCCTGACAGAGTAGAATAGAACCACTCCAAGTCTTCCCATGGATGTCGTAAAAGGCGACTTAGGAAACACTAGCTAAACTTAAAACATCAATGAGACCTCTCCAACCCGTCTGGCCAGCGTGGACAGTGAAAGCTAAATCCTCTGACTGCTCTGGCTAATATATGGCTCTGGTAGTACTTAGAAGGTCGTGCTTCAGCAGTGGAGACTAAAAAGACCCGATGATGACAAATTTGCCAGCCGTGTGATTCCCGGCAGAGAAGAATAGGACCACTTCCGTGGATGTTGTAAAAGGCGACTTAGGAAACACAATCAAACCAAAGCTTAAAAACATAAATGAGACTTCTGCAACCTGTCTGCCCAGAGTGGAGAGTGTAGGCTAAATCCTCTGACAGCTCTGGCTGATATATGGCTCTGGTAGTACAGAGAGCATTGTGCTCCTGCAGTGGACACTAAAAACGACCTGATGATGATGACATCTTGAACAAGTTTTGGAACTCATATACCCCCAATAATTTATTTAGGTATGCTATTTAATTATCTTTTTTGCAGAGAAGTGATGCTTACAGACTGTTTAAGTTGAGAGGCCAAGATTCATGTGAGCTCAAAAAGCATGAGGAGTTTTCTCTCGGTCCCCTGTTGCTGAGGAGATTTTGGCGAACCGCGGAATTTGGCCTCGCAACAGTTAGCCACATGGCGTCATATCTACGGCTTTGGGCTCTCTCATTGGCACACACATGTAAGTGGCTTTTTTATCGAATCCAAAATGGCAAAAAAAAAAATCGTTATTTGAATATTCTATTTTACCGTGTAAAAATTGTGTCCGGTGGTCAATACCTACAAGTCAAAAGCCTATTGTCGGACAAAGCCCACTTCTTCTATTTCCTACATAGTCACAGTAATATTATCTAACAGTATTCTGTCTTCATACAAACGGTTAGAACGTGAATCATACCTACCGCCTCCAAGTTTGGTATACATTAGAGAAATGACATCGCTTCGCCAAGCGTATTCACAGTTGCGACCTAGGCATAGGTAATGATCCGAGAGCTGGCATGAATTTTTGGGTAGGTATTTGAGGCAAGTTGAAAACTTGTCACATACCTCTCTTATTATACCCCACACAGAACTATAGACCTGACTGGTGAGTAGCGGGGCTAAAGCAACTCATAACTTTTGATTTATGAGTTGCTTTAGCCCCGCTAGAATTGTTTTGGAAGATTTGTTTTTCTTTGTTTTCAAAAAAGGTATTTGTGGCAATATGCATTTTTTATAGGGATATTATTAATTGCACATCTAATAAATAATCACCCATCAATTTAATCTCATCATTTATATACTTTTTTACATCAAATAAATCAACAATCTTATCATAAGTACTGATTGCACAGCAAATAAATACTGACTGCACATCAAATTTATTAGGTTAGGGCAAACCTATAGGTTAGGTTATGTTAGAACTGCGACCAACACACGCACGAGCCGAGCGAGCGAAGCGAGCGTGCCGCGGCAGCGGCCGGCGAGTGCTAGGAAAGTTCTATCCATTTTACTGCGCCACAAATATAAATTGCAGTTTGTTTAGTAATATTTTCAGTTGAGTATTTTGCTGTGCAATCAGTAATTTTGATTTGCGTTTAAATACTACCCTTTTTTATATGTTGTAGTTTAATGTATAAAGAATAAAAAAATCAATAGGTATTTGTACTTGTTTTAAAAAAAGGTATTTGAGGCAACTTGAAATTTTAATAGGGTATTACATATAACAAAAAGATAAGATTCTCAAAAAGACAGGTCACTTTGATGGGACTTTCTACCTGCCAGGTCAATCTAAATAAATCAAAACGGTTAAGCCAGGTCTGCAGTTCCGTGTTGGGGTATAATAGGAGAGGTATGTGACAAGTTTTCAACTTGCCTAAAACGCCTACCTAAAAATTCGTGCCAGCTCTCGATCTATAAGTACTGCTGTTCTATCACCAAAATAAACAATTAAACAATCACGCAGTCGGCATTGTACATAATGCCTCGGTATTGTATAGAATGACTGCTGTTCCACCGGAAATGTGTGTAATCTATTAATTATCTACCCCCAATTAGTCACGGCAGGTAGGTTAGGTTATGGTTGTGCAGTGACCATCACAGGAGCGAGCGAGCGTCGACTAATGTGTGTAATCTATTAATTATCTACCCCCAATTAGTCACGGAAGGTAGTTTAGGTTATGGTAGTGCAGTGACCATCACAAGAGCGAGCGAGCGAAGCGAGCGAGCGTCGACTAAATCACGAAAGCTGGGCGAATTTAAAACATTTCCGATCGCTATTACATACTGGCTGCGCATTCGGTATTGTATAGAATACCTAGGCAAAGTATAAAATAAATAATATTTCATACATTGCCTACACGTTTAAGGCATTCTATACATTGCCTAGGTGTTGCATAGAATGCCGGATTATACAGATTGCCGGTAACATATATATCCTGAAGAATATAATATATTATTTTAATTTTTTTTTAATGTAATGGAACTTATAGTTTTACGCAAAATAAAACTGTCGTTTAGATCATGTAAGTCGTTTAAGGCGGAGGTATAGGCAAATGACCTTGAAGTGTGAAATAAATTGTTAACTCGTAAATATGGTGATAATTTCCTTATTTCTCTTCGTCATGCACTAGATAGCCCTTTAAATTATTTTATAAACTGCCGTTGAAACTATTATTGGTGATCCGTCTAGCTTTAAAACTTGCCTTGGCCACTTTTGGCGGAGGCAAGTTTTAAAGCTAGACGGACTAATGTAAATACTTTCAACGGTGGTTCATAAAATAATTTAAAGGGCTATCTAGTGCATGACGAAGAGCAATATGGAAATTATCTCCATATTTACGAGTTAACAATTTATTTCAAATGAGGGCGCCACTTCAAGGCCATTTGCCTATATCTTCACCTTAATGAGCAATTGTACTATTTAGGGACACAACGCTAATATTTATTCCAGGATGTATTTAGAATAACGCCATTATCATTGCCATTATGAAGCAACTTTTGAGAGGTAAATTGCAGAATTATAAATGAGTTTTGCATATTACGTAAATAGTTAGATATCAAATTCAAGGACTTGTAAAAAATTATTGTGAAAAGCAGCGGGCATGTTTTTACTTTGTTCCCTAATCGGCATTTTCCTAGAAAAAGTCAACAATATCTGCAAGGAGAGATCTCAAGGAAATGCATAAAAAATAATTGTTGTTGATATTAATTTTTCTTTTTTCAGTGTTGTCAGATTTTCTGTGGCATATGACTATGAGAAAGGCTCTTCACGACACCAGCTCACACGGCATTTGGAAAATAGTCCTCTTATTTTTTGTATTTGCGGTGATAACTGTTTTTATGCTCGTGGTTATGGATGGTCTCGCTGTCTTCGTGCATACCCTGCGCCTGCATTGGTAATTATAACTCTCATCAAGACTAATATTGTGAAGAGAAAATATTTGATTGTGTTATTGTTTGTAATAGAACACAACATGATATAGTTTAAAAACTAACTATGGTGTTTCTGTGGGAACAGAGACCTCGCGCGCCCCTATAACCAATAACCGATACTTCCCCTTTCCCCTGGCTTAGTAAAGCCATTTATGCTTTATTATAATGCAAATTCAAGTATAAAAAAAAATTTGCGCAATAACATTTACGAAGAAAGTGCAATTTTAAATTAAATTTCAGGTGCTTAAATTTTGAGCAAGATAGGGGATAAATAGATAAATTTTAGCAATTACTGGCGTTCCCTTGGTTCTAGGAGGTTGTATTTGATGTCAATATATGCGTTATTATTATATACATACATACATACATACTTTCACGCCTGTTTCCCACAGGGGTAGGCAGAGACTATGGACCTCCACTTGCTACGATCTTGACAGACCTTTTTCGCTTCATCTACACTCATTAACCTCTTCATACATGCCCTTCGGTTACGTGTATTTCTTACCTCTCCCTTTTTCAGAACGTCTGCAATCTGATTGCAGAACGTTCGCCGAGGTCGACCCTGTCCCGCTCTTCCTTTCACACTTGCCTTATAAATATTTTTTGTTAATCTATTTTTATCCATCCTTTCTTAATGCCCAAACCATCTTAACATCCCTTGTTATTATTATACTGGGTGGCGCAAAAGTACTGGCACTAAAGAAAATACTTTTATTTTTTTTATATGACATTTTCTGTCATTCTGTTGTTGAAAATTGTGTAGTGAACAAATGTAAAATACACTGAAAATAAACATATACCGTTTTACTCCCCAAGAACGTGGAATAATTGTGTCAATGTTCTTACGGAATAATTCATCAGTGATAAGAACACAACGTGAATTTCGTCGACGATTTCACCACCGTCCGGCACCGATTGGTCGCACAATTCGACGCTTTGCCACACGCCTTGAAGCAACTGGCTCAACATTGGATAGACCTAAGTCTGGGAGACCAAGAACAGGCCGTTCAGCTGAAAATATCGATGCTGTGCGCGAAGATGTGGAAGAGTGTCCAGAAACATCAACGAGGCGACGTGCCACGCAATTGGGCATTTCCAGACGGACCCTGCAGCGTATTTTGGTGAAAGACTTAAAGATGTTCCCGTATAAAACTCAAATGACTCATCAGCTGCTGCCTGCTGACCACCGAGCTCGTCTAGATTACTGCCAGCGCGTCATAAACCTCAACCTTGAAGAGGATGATTTTCCTTCAAAATTGGTTATGAGTGACGAAGCGCATTTCCATCTCTCAGGGCATGTCAATAAGCAGAATACTCGGTTCTGGGGCACTGATAATCCGCGCATTATTCAAGAAACACCTCTACACCCACTAAAAGTTACTGTATGGTGTGGCATCTGTGTTGACAGAGTGATCGGACCCTATTTTTTCGAAGACGCTGGAGGCAATGCGATAACTGTCACTGGAGAACGCTACAGAACCATGTTACGAGAGTTTTTGATACCCAGTTTGGACGAATTGGGGCTGGAGCACATCTGGTTTCAACAAGACGGCGCTACGGCACACACAGCGCGCGACACTATGGACTTAGTGAGGGACGCTTTTCCAGGCCGAGTTATCTCTCGTTTTGGCGATTTGCCTTGGCCTGCAAGATCACCCGATCTGACCAGTCCAGACTTCTTTCTTTGGGGTTTTTTGAAATCTCGGGTGTATGTGAACAAGCCACAGACTCTCGCAGCTCTAAAAGAAAACATTCGTCAAGAAATAACGAACATATCGCAGGAAGTGTTACGGCAAGTTATGCAAAATGTCATAAATAGGGCTCAAATGTGTATCAACTCTGGAGGTCACCATTTAAAAGACATCATCTTTAAATCCTAATGGTACGAAATTTAATGGCACAAATATACATTTAAAAAAACCTAAATCTAGTTTTCTAATTTAGAAAAAATGTTATAGCTGAACCAAATAGGGTCTTTACTTTTGCGCCACCCAGTATATAACGCAGAAGCAAACTTCCCCTGTTTTCCGTCCTCCACTCAGTGTGTGTAACTGTGTGTATGCACAGCGGATACCAAGTCAAGATTTACACCGATGGCAGCAAGATTGACGGGAGGGTCGGTGCAGCTCTATCCATATGGATAGGAGAGGCAGAGGCCAAACCCGTCAAACTTAGCCTGCCGTCCTATTGTACGGTCTACCAGGCGGAGCTGCTGGCGATTTGTGAGGCGGTGAGGAGAATAAAGAAGCACAGTGCCAGTACGTTTGGAGTGTACAGCGACTCAATGTCTGCCCTACAGACTGTCGCGAGCCCTGCTTCCCTCCACCCGCTAGCAGTGGAAATAAGGGAGAATGTTAAACACATTCTCCGGCAAAACAAAACCCTAGCATTGTTTTGGATCAAGGCGCATGCGGGTCTGGAGGGAAACGAAAGGGCTGACCAATTGGCAAAGGATGCTGCTGTTAACTCCAAACGGAAAGCGGCCTACGATCTCTGTCCTGTGTCATATGTGAAGCGAATGCTTCGCGCTGACACAGTACAGAGATGGGGGACTAGGTATACTTTGGGCGAAACAGCGTCGACTACAAAGTTATTCTTTCCGGATGCCACCACAGCATACAAGACAGTACGTGAGATCGCTCCGAGTGGCCTTATCACCCAGCTGCTGACAGGACACGGGGGTTTCGCTCAGTACCTGCATAGATTTAGGAAAAAGGACAGCCCATCCTGTATCTGTGACCCTGACAAGGAAGAAACCGTGCCTCACCTAGTGACGGAGTGCCCTGTTTTTGACACACAGCAACTTGACATAGAAAACAAGATCGACACAAAAGTAACGACAGAAAACCTAAAATTAATTATAGTTAGCAAGAAAAAAAATGAATTCCTAAACTACTGTTATAAATTAGTTAAAATAGTAAACAATAGAAATAAGTAATTAACTGTATGATGCTCAAATATATAATATATTAGATAACATCATATAATAACACATAAGTAGAAAATATGTATAAGTAGATTAACCGTAAGTTAAATAATTGAGAAAAAAAAAAAAAAAAAAGTATATATTAAAAGATAATCCTAAAGAAAGAAAGAAGTAAGAAATTTGATGAAATAGCGTAGAGCGGGTAGACGCGAGTCGTACCCGAAGTGATTGAAAGATGAAGCATGAAAGCAATGAAAAACAGCGACCATAGGCTCCGATAACGTTGGAGGTAGATAGAAGTTAAGGCCACAGGCCATAATATAAAAAAAAAAAAAAAAAAAACTGTGTGTATGTGTACACACAGTTACACACCCCCTGCCTCGAATCTGTCTTGCCTTAATCGGCTGGCCAGATTGGAGTTGCAAGAGTAGAACATACGCTCCAGGGTGGAAGTGTATTGCACGTAATGGCGTAATTACGGGAAACCCACTCTCGGGGGTAAGCCCCGTGATGGTGAAACCGGAGCTGCACCTCTCGACACTCTTAGCTGCTCATATTGTGTTGCGTCATGGCTGCATCTTAGTGGCTAGTTAGGGTGCCCACAGGCAGTGTAGCCAACGAGCAGCAAGTCACCATCTACCAGGCTAAAATTGTTGTAAGAGATTTTTAGGCAGATGTCCGTATCCCACTCCATAACCCAGTTATCCGTTCCACTAACATCTCATCCACATAGCCCAAACCAAGTAAACCCTTTCCTGGAAACAGTTCAGCAGCTATAGAGGACTGTCCGTTAGTGCATCTCAATGGTACATTAAGGGATTAACCTTCATAGATGCACCCATCTCACTTTTTAGATAAAAAGGTAGTAAAAGGCCTCTTCATGTTGGCTTTGGTCCCATGAACGCCTCAAAGGACTCAAAGGTCCCCATGGACCCGTGGCTAAAAATCGTACCAGTATAAAAATAATAATAATAAACTATCTTCTGTACTACTGGTCGACTGGAAGAGATCCCTTCTGGGATAAGTCCGCCGTTTTATATCCCATTGTTTCCATGACGCCAAAAAAATGCAAATGATAAGGGCACATACCATGGATCAAGACACAGCCTCTGTATGAATTTGCGTGTCGATCTGAGGTAAAATTAACTTCATTTAGGATCGTCACTTTTAGTCTGTGTATGACAACTAATAAGATCGGTCATTCATTGTTTACTGTAAAATACCTAAATCTGCCATTTTGAGCTGTAGAAACTCGTCGAAAAACGTTGGAGGAAGGAATAAAAAAGTTTCCTTCCGTTCGTAAGTGAATTTCTTATTAAATAGTTGTATAATACAAATTAAAGGACTTTCCAGATCTGTGGATAAGGGGGTCTTTTTACAAGACATATGGTGTGCTTTAGATTTTTGTTTCCTATCCATTAACCTTTGGCATAGAAGTTTAACTAATAAAGAGTTCAAAGAAATAATAAAAAGTGGAAATAGTGGGACAAACGATCCCAGTAATTCTATCAGTGGAAATAGATAATGGCAATAGTGAGATACACCGATGCAATTAATTTGATCAAATAGATATTGATCGACAAGAGCGCAGCTCTTAAATATAAGAAGAAGAAAGGAACACCACCCATAATTTCCAATCAACATTTAATCAAATTAAATGTACGAGTATATCACTCCACGTTCGACAATTTTGACAAATGATTTACTTAATTACTATTGCTTGTTTGCAGGATTGAATTCATGAGTAAATTTTTCAAGGGTGGGGGATGGCCATTTCGTCCATTTACCATTGCTACGGTCCTCGATAGACGAGACTATAAGCTAGAAGATGAAATCAATGCCGTTAGCAAAATAAGGAAGCAGAGAGAAGCCAGCGATTATTAAAACAGTACTTGCTAAGATTTTTTTCATATAATATTGTACTACTTGTTTGAATTTTTAAGTTATACTCGTAGAGGTGTAAGTATGAATTTTATTTTAAGTGCAAAGGGGTAATAATTAGTATTGTTTGTCTGTTTATTGTATTTAGTAAGTAAAAAATATGCAACATATTTCATTAAAATACGTCTTCAGCTGGGAGTGTTGCCACTGTGTGCGATTGAATCACCCAAAAAAATGAATTTTTAAACCAATTTATGAAGTAATAATTCAACATATAAAATTAAAAATTAAATACCTAGATGAATGACAAGATACGAGTATACCAGGCCTGTGTCACTTCCCGTTTAGGTATCGAAAATGTATCTACATTATTACTATGCGCGCAGGCGGCCCCTCCAGGTAGTAAATTCAGTTATACGAATCGTTTGTCCAGAGTAATAAGAATGAAATTGGCTTGCAGTGGATGTCTAGGTATCTTTACGAAAAGGTGCTGAGTTCTGACGTGAGCTAAATTAAACCACATCGCTAGCCACATTGAGTAGATATTTCTTTGAATTTCTTTGCTTAGTGAAACATTCTGTAGGTAAGTATATTTATTCTGTGGATATAAGAAATAGTAGTAGGTATTTAATATTCATAAACTAATTGAGAAAGGCCAATTTTTTTGAAAAGTACAATCAGTGGAAAGTATCACTTATCGTGACATTCGTCTTGGGCCATCGCAAGAGAATAAACCCTATATTCTTGAACCATGCATGGGTAACATAACATATAAAAAATAAAGAGTACAAAGGCGTGTGTGTGTTGCTCCTCCTAATTTTTATTGTCTATGATAATTAAGGGGATTTAATGTCCGGTTTACTATTAGCCCTTCGTTTGTGTTATAATATTTGAAACAGTTTATAAGGGAGAAAAAGGTACCTCGCGGACAGTCCTTTGCATGCACAGGCCTTAAAAATTGTTGCTTTAATTTTTATTTCTACATCTACAGTAAGCAAATAATATTAAAATAAGTATATATTTTTATATCGGTTTTTAGTTGGTACCTGATAAGGATAATTTTATATGCCCTTTATGTTATTTCTATTTAAGGTTAATTTGTTTAGTTTCTAAGATTAGGTAGGTACCTATTTTAAGTAGACATCTTCCTCTTTATCATCCGCATTCGCTCCTGTAAAATTTTCACGATTTATTATTTGAAATGTTAAGTTTGCAAACAACTAGTTATATTGAAATTGTCTTAATTTGATTTTAAGTTATGTTGCTATGTTTATGAATTTACGAGTAAGTGGTTAATATTTTAGATTGTCATCATCATCATCATCATCATATCAGCCACAGGAAGGAGGCCTATGTCCACTGCTGGACATAGGCCTCCCCCAAGAATTTTCAAAACGACCGATCGGAAGCGGCCTGCATCCAGCGTTTTCCTGCAACCTTGCTCAGGTCGTCTCACCACCTGCTAGGTGGTGAGACGCTGAGCAAGGTACGCTGCGCCTGCCGGTACGTAGCCGTCATTCGAGAACCTTTCTGCCCCATCGGCCATCGGTTCTTCGCGCTATCTTTTAGATTGTGTTTAGTTTTAATTTAGTAACTTGTTAGTTTTACGTTGTATATTCAGATGGTCACTATTTTAATACGTTTTTACAAAATAAATATTTTTCCCAGTGGTTGATAAGGTAAACAGAAATGTCATATGTTATTTTTAATTTCTTTGGTCGGCATTTTTTATTATGAAGGGTAGGTGTAAATGTAGATTCGCGATTGTCAAATATTTTCAGCATTAGCCTAAGCAATATTTTGAAATATGACATTTGGTTTTATTAATTAAAACTCAAATATCTGACGAAGATTGTTTTATTTTATGTAAAATTTATATGTATATTGATTTATTTTATAGGTACCTATGTAAGGTCAACAACTATTTTACTACTAAAAAAAGAAGTATGAACTATTAACGATGATCGGATATAGATAGCAACTATAACGAATATCCAATCATTTGCATTTCGATGAAAAACTGACCCATGAAATGGACCCATATTTTTTAGTTTGTTAAAAAAGTAAAAGTTCACAAAGATACAGAGCATCTAAATTTTAGAGTGGGGCCTTGTGAAGTCACGTGACGGCATGCAAAATCTAAATTCGCTGTATCTTTGTTGATTTTTGTTTCTAAGAGAAAAGAAAATACGTGTAGTACAATATTTGTAAATAATATAACCAATGGTCCAAAAAAATTCTTCCAGTCGTCATGCCTATTCTAGTACTGATAATATTTTTACACTGATTGGATTGGACACATCAATTGCGACTGATTACATGATGATTATAATTTTTAGAGCTAAAAGATAATTGTAAAAAATAACAGTGGCACTCCGAGAAGGGTAACAGTGTCGCGAATTCAATGGTTCCTATCTCAAAAAATGCCCAACGCGCCTAAAGAAGTTTTCAGTTCAATAAAGTCTGGTCAATTCATACATTCAAAGGTGCATAAAGTCCCAACAAGCTGAAAATCAGTAAAATTGTTCAAAATATAATTATAAATATAATTTAAAAGTTCCCCATCATTCCCGTGTATGGAAAAATTTTTATTCGAGGTCAAAGGTCAAAAACATGAGTTTTTCGCGATTTTCAGCAAAACGGCAACAAAAAAGTTTTATCATAAAGTATCTCAGACAAAAATTGTAGATCATAAAATTATCTATAAAAATGTATCAATACTTTTTTCCTACGAGCCACCGTTTCTGAGATAAAACGATTCAAAAAGTTGTAAAAGTTGTTATCGTCATATGCACACGTTTCCACGCTACCTATGAGGTAGTGTACTTAGCGCGTTTTCAGGGTTCCGTACCCGAAGGGTGCAAACGAGACCCTATTACTGAGACTCCGCTGTCTGTCCGTCTGTCACAGGGCTCTATCTCTTGAACCGTAATAGCTAACCACCTGAAAAATTCACCGATTATGTATTACTGTGGCCGCTATAACAACAAATACTAAAAATAAGATAAAGTTAATAATTAAAGGGGGTTGTCATACAAGAAACGTGTTTATTCAGCCTTCTAAAACATTGTACGGTGGTACGGAACCCTTCATGTACGAGTCTGACTCGCACTTGCTCGTTTATTTGTTTCCCCTGTAGGCCTTCTCCACGGGTCTGTTGTGATCATCTATAATTTGAAACTATTGCAAAATAACGGAAATTTTGGAAATGAAAGATTGGAAAAGGTAAAAGCGATGTAAATTAAAAATCTTGTTCTTCTTCTTGATCTTCTTCTTGTTCTTGTTCTTCTCCTGCTTCTTCTTAATCTTAATTTTGGATTCAAGTAAATTTCGTCAATAGCGATGTATCGCATGACACTTCGTTGGAATCAAACGAATCCTCCACTGTTGGTGATTCAACATTAAAGCACGACCGGCCTTGACAATTTGTGCATGCCAGAGAACAAAACAGTCCGACTTTTTTGCACCACATTTAGCACTGCATCTCTTTTCGCAGTTGTAAAAAAATGTGTTCAGCAGTTTTTCCGGCGCAGGTGGGAGTAAAGTTTGCACTGGCTCTAATATATATTTGACCAACTTCCAACCCAGTCTGTAGGGTCTAGCTGATAACCAAGCTTATATACAGCCACACTGTTTTTATCCCTCGTAGGTAGTTTTCAAAGGCCCGTACTAACTTGACCAGGGCCCGACCCTAGCCACGCACACAATAGAACAAGAGACAGATGTCTCGAAGTTACACTGGCGTATAAATTAAGGGACTGGTTTTCATTTTACCTGATATTCTTATAGTTATAGCTTACGCATATTTTATATTTTAAGTATAAGTTAAAATGACCAATAGAAAAATATTTCAACATATATAACAACTCTAGAGATATAGATACGTGGCGTACTCATGCATATTATGACGATAACAACTTTTTGAATCGTTTTATCTCAGAAACGGTGGCTCGTAGGAAAAATAGTATTGATACGTTTTTTATAGATAATTTTATAATTTACAATTTTTGTTTGAGGTACTTTTATGATAAAACTTGCCGTTTTGCTGAAAATCGCGAACAACTCATGTTTTTGACCTTTGACCTCGAATAATTTTTTTCCATACACGGGAATGATGGGGAACTTTTAAATTATATTTATAATTATGTTTTGAACAGTTTTACTGATTTTCAGCTTGTTGGGACTTTATGTACCTTCACTCTCATTTTTTGGTCTAGATTGACCGGACTTAATATACAAAAAAGCGTTCAGAAACCGTAGAATCTGAGTTTAATTATAAAACGAAGCTTTTATCAAAGTAACATCATTCTACAGTATTTTATTTATAACTTAGTTGTTTCCTTTGTAATAAATATGAGGATTTAATAAACCTTAACTGATAACTGGTATTTAAAAATAAACGGGCAAGTGCGAGTCGGACTCGTACATGAAGGGTTCCGTACCACTGTACAATGTTTTAAAACGCTGAAAAAACCCGTTTCTTGTATGACGAATATCCCCTTCAATTATTAACTATCTTATTTTTAGTATTTGTTGTTATAGTGGTCATAGTAATACATAATCGGTGAAAATTTCAAGTGTCTAGCTATTACGGTTCAAGAGATAGAGCCCTGTGACAGACGGACAGACAGACAGACGGACAGACAGTGGAGTCTCAGTAATAGGGTCCCGTTTGCACCCTTTGGGTACGGAACCCTATAAAGCAAGCAAGGCATATTTTGCATTGGATATGTCATCTGACAGAAAAAAAATCTAATGTCTGATTCAAGTACAAAAATATTAAGTATATAGCAGACGGTCGTCTGTACTAGTATAGCATTTGCTTCATAATCTGTGCGCGTCTCGCCACTAGGTACGCAGTACGACGCACCACTTGCAACCAGTGGTGCGCCACCTCGACGCCTTACCATACCAATGATACATTTTCATACGAAATGTATGAAAATGGGGGGGTGCAAAACAGATCGGAGCTATGCGCCGTACGGCGCGGCACGACCGCGCCTTTTCTATCTGGCTTACGCCTTATACTATGATTAGTTTTTTACAGAGATATTGAAGGTATCATTACTAGCTCTTTGGTTTTTTACTATACCTTAAATCCTCTATGTTAACCATAAAGGTATCTAAGTAGTGTAAAAAATAAATAAATCTGTTATGTAAATTGTTTATGACAGCTGTGAAACACCATATTTTTTTGAAATAGCAGGCGCTCTTTATTAGAATTTGCTTTTTACTAAATCATTGAACGAGGATTCTAAATCAATAAAAATGGGTTGTATGTTGAGAAGTGATGCGATGTCATTGTACGATTTGTTTATTCAACCAGAAGCGGCTTTTGAAATCCTTACGCACTTGGGAAACTCTTCGTGTGTTCAATTTTTGGATGTAAGTGAATATAGAAGTATTATATAAAACTAACGTGAGATAAATCCATAATTGATTAATTTAAAACGGTGCTAAGCAGACAGCGACGTCGTCGGGTCGCCGCTGACACTCGCCCTGAAGATGATCGTCTAAATCGATCGAAAACCGGTCTTTTCCGACTATATCACATAAGTCAACCGTTTTAAATTAATCAATTATGAACAGAAGTACCTAACTAAATGCTTGAACCTAGGTAGAATATTTTTTACGCCCATTATGAACAAACATAATGTGTTTTAGTCTCTAGAAGGGAAACGTTCATTCCTCTATTTTTAAGCGTGGGTATGTGAGAGAGAATCTTTCTGTCTACCTACTTTTTATAAATTTATTATTGACCACAATGGTACAAAAGGTGGACTTAAGGCCGTACCTGAATTTTCCGGGGTCAAGTGCTGCCCCCATTTGAAATAAATCATTTGAAAGAAAACGGAGACATCATCAAACGGCCAAAAGTGGCCGTTTTTTCGCAAATGTGCGTAGTAAAGCTTAACGTTCTCACTTTAATCTGTAAACAGTAGTTCATAAAATACTTTGAAGGGTTATCTAGGACTTGGTAGTAGCAAAATTTTAAATGATGTCTCCGTTTTCTTTCAAATGATTTATTTTAAATGAGGGCAGCCCGTAGGGGCAGCACTGGACCCCGGAAAATTTAGGTACGGCCTTAATGCTAATACATTCTCTACCAGTCAGCCTTTAGGAAAAACAAATTAATTAGTGATAGGCGCTTATGCCGTTTATACATAAGTATGTAATTAAATAGATACATACATACATAAACATACCTAAATACATGCATACCCATACATAATAATATACTTACCAGCTAGTAAAATGTATGATTTTAGGGACCACATAACTTATTAGTATGCAATGTTTCAAGGTAAAATATAAAACTGCCTTGCTTATAAGACACCTTGCTGCAGAGAATCTGTAACGTGCCTCCTGTGAAGAGTTGATGTTAAGAGACTTCTTCTAAACATCCGTATCCGTATCCGTACGCACACTCACACATATACACACAGACTTGCACACACACCACATACACGCACGCGCGCACACATAAGCATACACATACCTATTAAATGAGGCGTTTTCTTAAAACAAAATATTAGTACAGTAACTTGGGATAGATGGCGCAGCAATAACTTAAATCGGTCTGTCAATGTTCATTTAAAATTTTAATGGTGTATTTGGACCTGAGGTTTGGACAGGACTCAGGGACAGGACGATTTCAATCTTATTGAGAACATTTAACGCCATCTATTGAGAATGTTTCTAATCTCAATTTTTTTTTCACTGGAAAACGCCTCATTGAAAAGACTGTTCACCCTATAGCTTTTAAGAAAATAGAAGTTCTTGGCAGTAAATAAAAAAAATCTAACTGAATTGGTACCTTTGTTAAATTTATGAAATTTTTGCCGCCATATTCGTCTACAGGGTCTAACAAAATATACTGAAACTATTTTAAGGGTGGATTCAGTCAATGGTACTGAATTCGTTCCTTGGGGAAAGTTGTTCACTGTCACGGACTGAATTCACCCTTAAAATAGTTTCAGTATATTTTTTTAGACGTTATAATAGCCTTCCACACAAGATTTAAAGAAGGTGCACCTGAAAAACAACACAACCTGAGGAATTCCTTTGGCAAAAATTTGGTTATACCAGGCCTGTGTCACTCCCCGTATAGGTATCGAAAATGTACCTACATTATTACTATGCACGCAGGCGGCCCCTCCGGGTGGTAAATTCAGTTATACGAATCTAGAGTAATATGAATGAAATTGGCTTGCAATGGATGTCTAGGTATCTTTACGAAAAGGTGGTGAGTTCTGACGTGACCTAAATTAAACCAAATCAGTAGCCACATTGAGTAGATATTTTTTGAATTTCTTGGCTGAGTGAGACTTCTGTAGTATTATTTTTTCTGTGGTTATACAATGAGTAAACATAAGTTTTAAATTTAGTTTTAAAGTTACTTTTTATGTTGTTTATTTATTTATTTATTAGTTTTTAAATTAATTTCAGATGAACTCAAACATACCAGCCTTTCAAAGAAACTACGTAACAGAAGTTTGTCGTTGTAGTGAAATGGAACGTAAACTTCGTTATTTGGATGAACAAATGGAGATTCATAATATAGCTAAGGCTAGAATGATAGTTGAAGTCAAGCCTTTGCAACCGAAGGAAATGTTACCTTTAGAGGTAAAATTCTTCTGTTATTTGCATATCAATATTTACCTATATCTGTGGGACCTCGACCTGTCCCGGCGCTCTAGGCGAGTTCCCACATAGAAGATAGTAGAAGAGAAAGGGTATAGAGACTCGATAACAACACAGATTATATATAATTTATTAGCAGCACTGGACGCCGGAAAATACAGGTACGGCCTTAAGGCCGTACCTGAATTTTCCGGGGCTTGCAAGCTTTACTACGCACATTTGCGAAAAACGGCTACTTTTGGCAAATGTGCGTAGTAAAGCTTAACGTTCTAATTATAAACTATAAACAGTAGTTCATAAAATACTTTGAAAGATTATCTAGAACTTGGTAGTAGCAAAATTTTAAATGATGTCTCCGTTTTCTTTGAAATGATTTATTTTAAATGGGGGCAGCACTAGACCCCGGAAAATTCAGGTACCAGGTCAAAAGGGAAGGGAGGGAGGGGTAATGAAAGGGAATTTGTAATGAAATGAAGAATGAAAAACGGAGAGGATGAGATGAAGAAAGGAGGTTTGAACATGATGCATGCAGCATCGTTACATATATATCTCCTTTTCATTTCACAGGTCTTTTCATCCTGGTATTTGAGAGGCTTGCGTGGGGATGTTATATTATTAGCATTTTTGCCAAAAGTGGCCGCTTTCCACAAAAATGCTAAAAAAAGCTTAACATTCGCACTTTAAACTGTACACATAAAATAGTTTGAAGGGTTAACTATCTAGGGCTTCACAAAGACAATTTTAAATGATATCTGTTTCCTTTCAAATAATTAATTTCAAATGGGGGCAGCACTGGACCCCGGAAAATACATGTAGCCTTAACGTAGGTATTATCGTATATCAAAATAGCGTGTACTGATACTGAGTAATGAACAAACAATGTTTAACATCGATTAAAGTACGTTCCAAAGGTAATCACTTTCTGTTTGTAAAAATAAATGTATTTTGTTTTATTTCGAAAGTTAATCCATTTTATTCGTCAACCCTCGTTACGACATTCTTGTCCCTACATATACTACTCTGTCAAGAAAGTAACGGAAAAAGATCAATAAGACACAAAATGGTAATTATTCATCCAAATTTATTATATCACCTTAAAGTATGCTCCTTTAAAAGCGATACACTTACGCCAACGAATAATCCAATCAGCAAAACATTTTTAAACGCTTTTTCCGGAATTGAGTATGGTACAGTTCTCTCGCTCTCCGTGAATTCTCCTTTATGTCTTCTATCGAAATGAAACGGGTGCCACGAAGTGGTAATTTGAGTTTAGGAAAAAGTAAAAAGTCTCTTGGAGCCATATCTAGTGAATAAGGTGGTTGCTCTATGATATTTGTGGAGTTTTTGGTCAGAAATTCGTTCACAATGCAGGCCTTGTGCGAAGGCGCATTATCGTCGCACAAAATCCAAGACTTTTCTTTCCACAAATCTGGCCTTTTTACGCCGCATAACGCTCAAATAATATTCTTTATTTATAGTTTGACCTTCTGACAAGAACTCTGAGTGCACAACACCACGATTGACAAAGAAAACAGTCAACATGACTTTGACTTTCGATCGATTTTGGCTTGGTTTTTTCGGTTTCGGTTCAGTTGGAAGGCACCACTCTGCTCACTTTGAGATGCAAACTATTCAATAGTTTGCATGTCAAACTCGTAAACCCACATCTCGTCACCAGTCCTAATGCGTTTCATGAATGTTGGAATTTACAGGCATGTCCTCAGCGACTATTATGCGGTTGAGTTTTTGGAGAAAATTCAGATCTTTTGGGACTAGCTGAGCGGCAACATGTTTCATACCCGAGTGGTTATTTAAAATGGTACTGATCGATTCGTGAGAAACAGAAAGTTTGACGGCTATCCCTCTCAAAGTTGAATGAGGATTTTCAGTCACTATTTCCTTCACTTTTGCGATGTTAACTTCAGAAGACGTTGATGGCCTACCAGAGCGAGGCAAATCTTCCATCACACCCCGACCGCTTTTGAAGGCTTTATTCCACTCATAAGCATATCTTTTTGATATAGTCCATTCACCGTAAGCTTTTTCAGTGTTACCCTCTGAGCTATATTCATGGAAAGAACGCTATGCGCTAAATAAAATAGACATGTACTCTAACAATTACCTTGTTTTATAATAAAACCCAAAGATAAAAGCCCACAAAGTTGTACGACAAATACCCAATCGCAGTGATACCGACCGCCATATGATCGCTCGCCACGCGCACCGCTGCGGTGGGAAGGGTGCGGTCATACCATCGAGGTATAATCTTGTTCGTAGGGTCATACGGAGGAATTGAGCGTCAGCGACGTCATTGACACGAATAATACACAAATAATAATACGTTAGCCATGTATTGCAAATTTATCCTAATGAAAAATAGTTATTTTTCTTGCTATTTTGTGTTCTATTAGTGATTCTGATTACAAGATTTCAATAAAGCTCAGTGTTTCAAAATCGACCTGTTTAATAGAAACCTAATTAAAGCGATCTAGACTAATTTATACACGTATTATGTCAAAATTTGTTATGTAATTGTATGTGATTGTTAACTGTTGTTTGCTAATTATGGTCTAGCGAGTCGGAGGTCTCAAAAAAAAACAAAATTTAAAAGACTATTAAAATTAATTTATTAAAACATAGAAGTTACAAATAAATCTAAAATAGAATTACGACTAATTAAAATTAAAGTGCATGGGTCGAAGTATGAAGCCCAAGTGGCCGAGGCGTCCGGTGACCGCGCGGGCGTCGAGGCTTGCACGTGCTGCTGTGTCGGCGCTTTACTTCACTTGTGCAATTCTAAACATCGGTGCCGTGTGCAATGATATGACAGGTCAGCGATCCTCATATAGGACAATCCCGTAACATGCTTAATGAATAAATAAAAAATAAATAAATGGCATAAAAATAACATATATGTATACAACGTGGAAGGGACATACCCGTAATAAAATCAAACCACGGCCTATACTAGACCATATAAGAATGCCGATTTTTTTGTTGTTTTTTGTCTGTTATTTTAATTTCATTATACTTTAGTCATCTAGTATAGCCCGTGGTTCAATTTATTATAGGTATGTCCCTTTCACTTTGTATAATCTTTCAACGGCAGTTCATAAAATAATTTAAAGGGCTATTTAGTGCCTTTTAGAAATATGCAAATGTTTACTATATTAACGAGTTAATAATTTATTTCAAATGAGGGCGCCACTTTTGCTTGGTATTCACCTTAAATCGCTGTTAGCGACAAGACTGCCCATTCTACATTTTATGCTTGAAATAACGTCAAGCTGACGCACGCGACGGGTTCAGTCTGTCTCTGTCACAAATTCTACGTGCGTACGTCTAAGTGACCTGTGACGGTTTTAGCTATCTCTATTGCACATATGATTTTAACAGGGTCTTCGCTTAACGCAGTTTCTTTGTGTGTATATTTTAATTATTATTTTTGGTGTACATATAGTAAAGTAGTAATACTTTACTATATGTACTCGTATACTTAAGTACTTATTACGTTTGTTCTTGTTTCAGAATGAGCTTGAGAAGTTGGAAGTGGAAATATCAGAAATGACAGCGAATTATGGGGGTCTTATGAAGTTGTATTTGGAGATGTCTGAGTTGTACTTTGTTTTAGATAAAGTAGGACCCATGTTGGGAGTAGCGGAAATACGAAATGCTATGTGGCCGCCACAGTTTATGTACGTATTTATCCGTCTCCCCATACATCCTTTAGCCGATCACGATGTTATGAGGTAGTAAATGCACGAGGGTCAGAAAAGTATTATTCTAATTAGTCTGTTTTGTAGATTATTCAAAAATAATGGACACATATTTTTTGGTTTATCAAAAAAGTAAAAATTCACAAAGATACAGCCCATCTAAGTTCCAAAGTGTGGGCTTGTGACATCACCGCTTTCTAAAAATCGTACTTAGCCATGACGTCACGCGAATTATGCGCCGTGTCTTCGTCAGTTTTTATTTCTCAGAGAAAAGAATGATGTACCTATAATATTTTCAAATAATCCAACCGATGGGCTAATAATATTCTTCTAGTCGTTATGCCTATTTAAGTACCCATTTGAAGTACTGCCAGTACTGCCCTCTGTGGTCTGCATGAGGTACACATTTTCTCGGGATTTAAAGCTTGCATTATGTGTTAATCTGATAGTTATGTAACAGCTTATTGATTGCGAATATTCCTAAATAGACCGGTCAAGTGCAAGTCGGACTTGTACATGAAGGGTTCCGTTCCTCCATAGAATGAAAAACACGTTTCTTGTATCATGACCCCGTGTCAGTAATAGGTACCAGGGTTTGGGTCATCATCATCTAAGCGTGTTCCCGGTTGCATCATCAGCGGTTACGTTTCAGAGCCCGGGGTCTGCTGCATTACCTAGGTGATTTGACAAGGTTACTGGTTTTTACACAGAGCGACTGCCGTCTGACCTCCGCAACCCAAAGGGTAGACCAGAACCAATTCTAGGATAGGTTCAAATGCTAGATGGCGTTCGGGACGCCAGACGAACAGCTTTACGTGCCTTCCGAAGCACGTTATCATCTTTCTTTTCGGATAATCAGGTGATTCAAGCCTGCAATATCCTACCTAGACTGGAAACAGCTTTTCACAAAGTATGCTTCCCAGTGGGATTTGAACCCACAACCTCCGGATCACAGGGCAAACGCCTTGACCACTGGACCACGGAGGCAGTCAGGGCCCAGTGGTCAGGGTCAGGGTTTGGGTACCGAACCCTAAAATAGAGAGGTCAGAAGTCCTCGTAAGTGGTGGGCATGCAGGAAGAGAGTGATGAGTACAAGTGAAGCGAAATAGGTCTAACAGGATCGTAGCAAGTAGAGATCCTTATAGCCTTTGCCTTTGCCTGTGGGTATCAGGCGTGATAATATGTATGTATGTTGAACAACTTCTTATTACTCTTGTTTAGTTACTTATCTCTTTCTCCTACTATATCTTTCCTCTGCCTGCTTAATAAATAAATAAATAATAATAAATATATAGGAACAAATCACACTGATTAAGCTAGCCCCAAAGTAAGTTTTTTTTAAACTTGTGTTATGGGATACTTACTCAACGATACTATACTTTATGATAAATACATATATAGATAAACACCCGCCAAGATAATCATGTATAGATTTATTTTACTTCTTCTTCTCCTTCTTATTTAAGAGCATAGTGGCTCTTGTCGGTGGAGTATGCGCCAATTTTCTCGGTATTTTACATCATTGTGATATTTGCAGTGGACTTCCTGTGGCTGATGATGATGATGATGATGATGATGATGATGATTGTGATATTTATTTATTTGTATGTAATAAAAATATATTTATTATTATTTTACATCATTCTTCAAAGGGTCATAATATGATGGGTAGTATTTATAGATCTCATTGTAAAACTCTTATTTACAAATAATATTTCATTTGATGGTTTCGATTCGATTCGTTTCGATCAGATTTTAATTGGTTTTATTCTTCTAGGAAGGAAGGGAAAATACTAAATGACTTGCAAAGTGAATTTGGCGGGCAGTTGCTGGTGCTCACCGGTGTGATAAAAGCGACTAGAGGCTTTCCCTTCCAGATTATGCTGTGGAGACTCTCCCACGGGAACATTTATTACAGACAATCTGAAGATGAGAGGGTTTTTAAAGATGCCTCGGTAATTATAATTAAACTTTATACTAATTCATAATTCGTGAAGGAGACATTTTCCCAGCAGTGGGACAGGTTAGGTTAATAAAAAAAACATTCATAAATCAAAACTTATATTTTTTTCAAAGTGACTGCCGAAAATGAGGTGCAGTATTTCTGTTGCATTTACATAAAGTTACTGTCACATGAAGCTACATCAATATCCGATATGACTCCAGCTAGCCACTAATTAGTTGGCGTAAAGTACCGTCTGTAACGGTACGGGCGGAAAACCAGAAGTGGCTTATAAAGTAAGTAGTAGTAAGTATAAAGTAGTAAGTAATGCCTACTTGAATGTACTTTGATCATACAAAGTAGAGAATAAAAAGCAAGAATCAAAAAAAAATTTTGTTTGTGGTTTTACGACCTGACGTCAACTCTGCTCAGGAATGCAGTCATTTGTGACTCTAGTATAAAACGAACGACATCGTATACAAGAAACCTGCTTTTTTTAAGGTTTTTAACTCGATCTTTATAATGGCATTAACTAGATACTTACTTGAAATTTTCACCGATTATGTACTATTACTATGGCCATTATAACAAAAAATACTAAAAATAACATAACGTAAAAAATTAAAGGGGGTCTTCATACAACAAACGTGTTTCTTCAGCGTTTTTAAACTTTGTACGGACGGAGCTACGGAACCCTTCATGTACGAGTCCGACTCGCACTTGCCCGTTTATTTCTTGTAGTTTTTGATTTGGAAAAGACTGCGTAGCGATTTTGCATGCATAGAATAAGGTTGGCAAAGACTTGGCCGCTTGCGTTGACGCACGGTGCCGCCAGTTGCCGCGAGACTGTTGTTTCTGTCAAGCTATAATATGCTTTTCAACGATAGAAATAAAGGTCAATATGATTAGACAGCAGAAGTGCTCTGCCAGTCGCCGCCATTAATGCTGAATAACGCGCCGTATGTTTTCGTTTTCGAAAAACACACGGTGCGTCTTTCAGCAGTCGAAGTGTTAACACATTTTGTTTTTAACCCACGATAAAAAGGGGGGTGTTATAAGTTTGACGCTGTCTGTCGGTCTGTCTGTCTGCGGCAGCGTAGCGCTCGAACGGATGGACCGATTTCAATGCGGTTTTTTACATGAAAGCAAGTCCTCTTGTGGTGGTTCTAGCTATGTTTGATGAATATCGGTTCATCCGTTTAAAAGTTATTGTGGGTTAACGCTTGAAATTCAAGGCTTTCTCTAGCAAATAAAAGATGGCACTACGGATTTCAAGTCGTATTGGTAGTTCCGCTACTCATCACTAGATGGCGTTCTTGACAGCCGGGATTTTTTTTTTATTTGCCTAGCAAATAAACTTGTTGGGATTGCTTTTATTTAAAAAATATCATTTAATCTTTTAACAGGGCCAAAAGGAGCGGAAAGCAGCTTTCTTGATTATTTGTCAGGGAAAAGAGATCCATGACCGTCTGCTGAAAGTGTGCAGTGGCTTTAGAGTAAACTTATATCCTTGCCCGAGGACGGAAGAGGAGAGAAGGAAAATGAAGGACCGAGTCTCCATGAACATAGCAGATCAAGAAAAGGTACTTTATAAAACTATCCTTTGTTGTATTTAAATATTAAGCAATATGGCAATATTTTTTACTGACTTTAAAAATATTTTTTATCTTAATTTTTATTAAAAGTCGGTTAAGTACCTACCTACCATTTTTTCACCCCCTAACCCTACTTAATTACCTATTTTTACATTTATATAGTATTTTTAACTATATAGGTATATACCTAATTACCTATGTCACCGCAGAAATGTGTATAATTTAGGAATTCTACTCAATTCCTAGGTTCCAATAGCTAGGATCTATCTTTCTATAATTTAAGAACTACGTTCTTGTCGGTGGAGTAGTTTCCATGTCTCCTTCTCTTGAGCCATCCTTTTGACCTCCCTATACGATACGGCGTCAACTTTCTCCTTTACTTGATCTATAAATGCTCTTCTTGGTCTTCCCTTTCCTCTTCTTGCTTCTATTTTTCCTTCTATTATGTTTTTAAGGCCGTACCTGAATTTTCCAGGGTCCAGTGCTGCCCCCATTTAAAATAAATCATTTCAAAGAAAACGGAGACATTATTTAAAGTTTTGCTACTACCAAGACCAAGATAACCCTTCAAAGTATTTTATGAACTACTGTTGAATGAACTACGTTCTCTTTATAAACTGTAAACACTAGTTTATAAAATACTTTAAAGGGCTATCTAGGGCTTGGTAGTAGCAAAATTTTAAATGATCTCTCCGTTTTCTTTGAAATTATTTATTTTAAATGGGGGCAGCACTGGGCCCCGGAAAATTCAGGTACAGCCTTAATAAATTGATCGTGTCGTATAAGCTGACCAAAAATCTAGGATATGTATGAAATATTGTTTATCTTTACACAATATAGAGGAAGTGTGTCCTAGTCAATGTATATGTCCATCTGGTTAAAGTAGCTAGCTAATTGGACGCCTAGGCCCGGTACTCCAATTACAACTAGCCAAGTCATATGGGTGAACGTAGTGTAGTCATTTAGTTAAATTGGATATTGATGAATTTGGATGTGTATCAGGGTTTACAAGTTATGTATGTACGACTACTTTTTACTAATACCACCTACCACTAACTAGTTATAGTATTAAAAAAGTGGGTTTAATGAGATGTGTAAACAAAAATAAAGACAAAGATAAAAGATAAAAAAGTATTTATTGCTCTCCACACAATGGACTCTCCATACACAAAAATAACATTCACGGTTTACGCAAGGTAGACAACCTCTGTGGCCTAGTGGTCATCACAACAGGCTGTAACACCAGAGGGCCCGGGTTCGATCCCCGGTCAGGTCGAGATGGAAAATGATCTTTTTCAGATTGGCCTGGGTCTTGGATATTTATCTATATATGTATTTGTTATAAAATATAGTATCTTTGAGTTAGTATCCCATAACACAAGTCTCGAACTCTACTTTGGGGCTAGCTCAATCTGTGTGGTTTGTCTTTATAAAAAATAAATCTAGTCTCCAACATCATACATAGAACACTTATAATTAATGAAATTAATTGTATTGAATATCGTGTATTATGTTTTCCATCTTGTTGGAAAACAGGCGTCGATTGTGTTATTTAAATAACACAATATAAGTGAAGAATTGAGATGGAGGGACGACCTGTCTGCTTTTGACAACGATTGGAGGGAAATGGCTGAGGATCGAAGCGACTGGAAGCGACAAGGGGAGGCCTTTGCCCAACTATGGCACCTACATGGCTAGAAAAAAAAGTGAAGAAGTTACCTTATCGGAAGCCATTGGTGTTAATAGGTACACAAATAGCAGAATTCAGAACTAAAATCTACAATCTTACGTTTTGTTTTATGTAGTTTTTCATAAACTCTCAACTTTGACCTGCAGGATTCATTAATACAAATAGTTCATGCGTTCATCATTTTGCGTATTAATCTGTCATTTAACTATAAGTCTTAACGTCATTTGATGTTTTACAAAACCGAGATGTAATGTCAAACAGTTTAAAGCTGTTTTGCCAAACAGCAGATTATACAATCAGTTAAACAAGAATTGCCCATTTAAAGAAATATGTTAGCTGGGATACCACAGAGGTGATACCGAACGAACAGGCGTATGGCTCACCTTATGACTATCTGTTACCTACTCTTATAGTATATGATTTTCAGATTTTTTTTTATATAAAAAAGCTAATAAATCTCATTATCTTTTTTTTATATTACTTGAACAAATTGAACATACTAAAATTGCTTCAGGTGTTACACAAGACGAAATATGGAATCTGTAAAGCGTTGGTTGAGGTCAGCAAGAAATGGATATTGTGGAGTACTTCAGTGAGGAAGGCGAAAGCAATATACCATAATATGAACTTGTTTAATTTAGAGAAATTTCTCGTTGGCCGCTGCTGGATTCCAGACAATGATGTGCCTAAAGTGAAAGAAAGTTTGAAGTTTTACTCGGTAAACTATTTTTATTTATTCTAGAACACACTGTAAGTAGCGGCTAAAAGTAAATTTTCATGTAATCATTTAGTGACAGCCACCGTGGTTCAATAATAGTCCATGCTGTCTAATGATGACATTTGGGACGGGGTCGTACCTTTCGGAGCACGGAAGAGCACGATATATTAATACCGTTTTATTGGCGTTACTATTTGAATTTCAGGATAGGCTGGGTTCAAACGTCGAATCATTCATTATCAAGGCTGAGAAACAAGAAAATCCACCAACATATCACCGCACAAACAAGTTTACTAATGGATTCCAAGCTCTGATCAACGCCTACGGGGAGGCCTCCTATCGGGAACTAAACCCAGGTCCAACAAACAGTTTGCTAGATCTATTGTCGCATCTTATAAAAATATTATTAAAACGGGCGTCACAAAATCATAAGTCTAAAAAAAAAGTTTTATAAAAATGAGGGTTTTTTTTTTTAATTTAACTTTAAATAATTTTTTTTTAAATATAATAGCTATTACCCGTACGCCTACAGAATTTAATTTCTGCGGTTGAATTTTGTTTTACGGGAAACCACGCCGTTTTACGGGACATAAAGTATCCTATGTGTGTAATTCCAAGTAATGATCTATTTTAGTGACAAATTTTAATTCAATCCGTTTAGCTGTTTATGCGTTATTGAGTACCAAACATCCAAAGACCTAAACTTTGACATTAAGGCCCCGTCAGTTCAGAGCCAAGAATATTGTGTGTTTTTGAAAATCACTGTAAATAAACTACGTCTGTTTATTTCTCAAAAAAATTACATAGTAATCCTAAGAACCCCCTTACCCTAGACTTTCCTATACAAACGTAGTCTACGTTTTATTTGGAAACGACATATCAGATTTCGGTAAAAATTTGTAAGTTTAAAGACATTGCATATATTTAGCCCGCAAGCATTCGCGCTATAAGCATTTCCCTCACGGTAAATTTAAAACAGGTGGCATTAAGTGAAAGAAGTACGCATTTGCTCGATTTCCCGTATAGCTGAGTTTTATACTTCCCCCGTCAAATACACAATAGTTTCCCTGTGTCAAAGTTCACCGTTTGCTTGGAACAAACAGTTTGTTCAGTCGGGTCTTGTCGTGCGGGGTTTTGCTCATCGCGCGAGTGTCGATGTAAGCATTTTTTTCGAACCCATATGTCACATAAAATGAATAAAATTAGACTAAAATAAAGGTTTTATTGACATGTTTATATTAAATGATGGGCACATATAAATTAAGTAAGCAATATATACTTCCTATTTTTTTTAACTGATAGAATAATATAACAAATGTTATCTTGTTATCAAGAAGGATTATTACAAAAATATTGAAGAACTGTTTTTTTAGGTCGATAATATTAAAAGCAACGGAGAAAGTGAGCACAATGATCATGACACTGATAAAGAATAGTCATTAGATAAATATAAAGTAAAATTAAAATATTCCAGGCCAAATTCTTAAATTTGACCTGGAAATTATTTTTGTTACTTAGCCACAAAACCACAAGTCCAAGCTACAAAAAGACGTGTTTGGCCTGCACGAAAATTTGATGGACGGAATTAATTTTCTTTCTGTTTATCACGCATAGATTTGTGCATTTGATGAAGATTAAGTATGTATATTCTCTTTTAAATATTTTCTAAAGAATTTTTTTTAGTATTTTTTCTTCAAATGGTGCATGACTTTTAATGAAACACCTACATCTGATATTAAAATTTGATACTATTTAAACCATTGCATATATGAAATAACTACTTTATTTTATCAAACAGTGTTATTTTATTATAGAATAATAAAATAATTTGAAAGTTTTTAAGTCTTAGATAAAAATTCACTGCCTTAAAAATGTGAGGGAAATACTCTACACGCGAGTGATCGTGTAAATTTATAGGGCGCGAGTGCTCGCGGGCTAAGGTTGTAATTGGTTTTCTTTTCACAGTCAAAATATGAACTTAAAAGAAAATATAAGGGTGTAAAGTCAAGTAAAGTCTCACTTTCTTTCTTTGTACTGAATTTAGTGTTTTCATCGTTTTGTGTATTATGTACCTAGTTATTTTGTGTATACACAAAATTACTGACACATACATGTGTCTACACTTTCATAAGATACGTGTTATGTATGTAAGGATATATAGGTATTTATGTATTTTTTCTATGTATGTATAAATATATAAATATATATATATATGTAAGTTTATTGCATGTATTTATTTACTTCTGCGCCATACCCACTTTACAACTTGAAGTCCTACTAGCGTGGTTGCCTGTAAGAAATTGCTTTTGCGATAAGGCCGCCATTGTACATAACATATTGTTAACATTATTTCATCATCATCATCATCATCATATCAGCCACAGGAAGTCCACAGCTGGACATAGGCCTCCCCCATGGATTTCCAAAACGACCGATCGGAAGCCATAACATTATTTACTCTTATGTATTCTTGGTGCAATAAAGAGTTTTTATTATTATTATTATTATTATAGGCCTTTCCATACTGATGGTCAAAATTTGATATAATACACTATATTATCTTTCAAGTTCATATAATATAATATTAGGTCCTTACATATGAAATTGCCGATTTTCAATACTGGCAACTTTAAAATCAAATATCTTGCGTTTCATTAGGAATTCCAAATTCAAATTTATTTCGAAATAAAGCCAGAAAAATATTGTTTTAAAATTCGTATTTCATTTGTTTTAACATCATTTGTTTGAGTTTCAACATTGCTATAACAACAACTATGGACAAATTGAAAATTCGCGGTATTTACGAATACGAGTTCCACCGTGGCACCAGTGCTGCAGAAACGACTCGAAGAATTAACAACGTGTATGAAACAGGCACCGCTAACGAACGAACGGTGCGTTTTTGGTTTCAACGTTTCCGTTCTGGAAATTTCGATTTACACAATGAGCCTCGTGAACGACCTGATACTCAAGTGAATAACGAAGAATTGAAGGCGATAGTGGAAGCGGATCCATCTCAAACCACTTCTGAATTAGCAGCAGCCTTTGGCGTAAGTGACAAACTTATATACGATACTTATCCACTTGCGCCAAATCGGAAAAATTAAAAAACTCGAAAAGTGGGTACCGCACGAATTGACTGAAGCAAACCAACAAACACGCGTTGCTTGCTGCGTTTCTTTGCTTAATCGCCACAATAATGAGGGGATTTTGAACCGTATCGTGACTTGTAATGAGAAATGGATCCTGTACGACAATCGGAAGCGATCATCGCAATGGCTTGACCCTGGAGAACCGGCAAAACCTTGCCCTAAGCGAAAACTGACCAAAAAGAAGATTCTGGTTAGTGTTTGGTGGACCAGTGCTGGTGTTATCCACTACAGCTTCTTGAGATCAGGCCAGACGATTACTGCAGACTTGTATTGCCAAAATTGCAAACAATGATGGAAAAGCTCGCCATTAAACAACCGAGACTGATGAATTGCTCTAGCCCACTGCTCCTTCATGATAACGCTAGACCACAAACTGCACATCAAACGATCGCCAAGTTAGAGGAGCTGCGACTGGAACCTCTGCGTCACCCACCATACTCTCCAGATCTTGCCCCAACCGATTACCACTTTTTTCAAAATTTGGATTACTTTTTGCAAGGAAAAAATTTCAAATCTGATGAGGCAGTCAAAACCGCCTTCAAACAGTTCATAGACTCTCGCTCCCAGGATTTTTTTTCCAAAGGTATCAATGATCTGCCTATAAAATAGCGGAAGTGTATCGATAACAACGGCGCATACTTCGATTGATTAAATAATAATTTCATTAAAAAAAACTTGTTTCACTTTTTTGATACTGAACGGCAATTTCATATGTAAGGACCTAATATTTTGACTGTGAAAACCAATTATAACCGATTATATATGCGATTTTTTTAGTTATTTTTATCAAAGTTGATACGATAGTTATCAGCTTTTTACATGCTTATTATTAGCTTCACTTGTATGTTTGTATATTTGTAACGGAATCTACGAATGCGATTTTAGTTCTCTTAAAAATGTTAGATAAATTTTAAATTTTGCACACATACGAATATCATGGGCCGGTGACAGTAAAATTGTCCCAATATCTTGACTAAGATCATCAGGAAAAATAAATTATAGTTTGTACTCGTAACACATAGAATCTCACTAGATGGCGTTGTCATCTTTTTAGATTATTGGTGTTTTTCAAAATTTGAACATAAGCTAAAACTCGCTAACTATAACAATAGTTACTACGAAATGATATTTTAGATGTTGTTATACAAAGTTAGGTACTAATAAGAAAAAATAAGTTATAGTTTAAAAAACGAAAGAACACGCTAAGTGTTAAACTGAAAAATTAAAACATATATTTCAATAGCAGTAAATGTAATTACCGAAAAAATTTATATCTTTGTAAAAAAAGTTTTTTAAACCATAATTTTCTACTAGGTTTGTAGTCTTTGTACAAGTTGATAGAGTTAAGAAATACATTAGAGGTTTATAATATGAAAAAAATTAGGTTGGTAACTTATTTTGTATTAAAACTTTGTTGTTCGACAATACAAATTATCTTACAATGGGCAGACTTAACGATTTATGCGTTCTCTCTTAAGTGCTGTTCCGTGCTGATAAACACATTTATCAGCACGGAACAGCACTTTCCTATGCTGCTATCCTTTTCTGTCGCTTAGAAGCGTCATTTGCTAGAACGAGAGAAAGCGACGGAACTTCTCTTCTTGTAATTTAAGAGCTTGCTCTTGTCGGTGGAGTTTTGGGAGATGCCCTCATTCCTCTTTTGTCTCTGCTATCTTTTAAATGTTCTGGTAGAACCTTACTTCTCACTTTAAGTTTAACAATATACAACCTTACTCCTCACTTGGAGTTTAACAATAACACCTTCTTCGGGTATATTATGAAGTTCAAGTGTGGCTCGGAAACTAGACCCGTAAAACTGGGGTCGGAAGACAATATAGACTTGTCTTGATTTTGACTATCTAGACTAATATTATAAAGAGAAAAGATTTGTGTGTTTGTGTTTTGTTTGTAATGGATAAACTCAAAAACAACTGACCCGATTATTTTTTCACACATATCTGTATTAGTAGCTGTCTACTTTATCAGCAAGAAGTTGATATAAGCTATATATTTTTTTATTAGAAATTCCTACGAAAATTGCAATATATCAACATTTTCCTTTAAACATAATTATGGCACGTGCGCTGTAAACACTAGTGAACATAATATAAAACTGAACGTTTGTCTGTAATACAGTTCAAAGATAAAAGATGAAGAATTTCTTTATAAGTAGTCTGCGGCATGGGTCCATATTGGCTCGCATAAAATTTTTAAATCCTATTCTTTATCTTACTACCGATTTGTGTTCATAATAATCACCCTTCATAATTTTATTTTTTATACTTTTTTTATTCATACATTTTTATTACTACCAACGGAGCTCATAACAGTTAGTGATCATATATATTTTTTTATTAATACTGTTTCTACTAAGAACAAGTTTTTTATAATTTGTTTGTCATAACTTTTTTCTTCATAACATTCAATGATCATATTGTAATATAATACAACCCGTTTTAATTAATAATTTTGTTACTAAGAACGCTCCTACGCTTTTTCTTCTGCATATCAATGATATGCTGCAATCCAGCAGCACTCATTGCTATGCGGATGATACCACGGTAGACACTTTTTATTCCGGCCAAGCCAATATTTCTCGGGCAAGAGTCTCTGAGTGTCGAACAAAACTTGTTTCTGATATCGAAACTTCATTGAACCAAGTTTCAGATTGGGGTCTATCCAACTTAGTCCAATTTAACCCCAATAAAACACAAGTTTGTGCGTTCACCGCTAAAAAAAGTCCCTTTGTCGTATCTCCCTCGTTTCAGGGCGCTTCCCTCGATATACAACCGAGGATCGGAATTCTCGGCGTCGAGATTTCAAGCGACGTTCAATTTCGCGGTCATCTAAATGACAAGGCTAAGTTGGCTTCTAAAAAAATTGGTATCCTCGGTAGAGCAAGGCGATACTTCACACCGGCACATCGCCTTCAGCTGTATAAGGCACAAGTTAGGCCGCATATGGAATATTGTTCCCATCTCTGGGCCGGGGCACCTAAATACCAACTTCTTCCTTTTGACCGTATTCAAAATCGCGCAACTCGTATAATCGATGATGAGACTCTCGTCAGCCGTCTCGATCCTCTGGCTCTACGTAGGGATGTTGCATCCTTGTGCATTTTTTATCGCATTTATCATGGGGAATGTTCTGAAGAATTGTTCGACCTAATACCTGCTGCAAAATTTCACCACTACACTACCCGCCTGAAATTAAAATACCATCCACACCACCTGGATAGTTGGCAATCAACCACCGTACGTTTTAAAAGGAACTTCCTGCCACGAACGACCGAACTGTGGAATCAACTTCCTGCAGCGGTGTTCCCGAACCGATACGACATTGAAACCTACAAAAAACGAGTCTATATCTTCCTGAAAGGCCGGTAACGCTCTTGTTACACCCCTGGTGTTGCAGTTGTCCATGGACAGTGGTGATCACTTACCATCAGGTGACCCGCTTGTTCGTTTGCCGCCCTATAACATTAAAAAAAAAAAAAAAAACGTACTTTAACTCATAACATCGTTGTTCAGAATAGGTTACTTTATAACGTGCAATTATCATAATTTTTGTATAAATAAAGGCAATACTAAAAAAAAAATTTAACTCAAATGTTCTTTTCCATAATGGTAAATATTAAAAATAATTTTAATTTATTTGTATTGATGGTATGAGTAGGAGAGTAGTATATTTTAAAATTGCGGGTATGTGCTTCGAACGGCATAGCATGCTTAGGAGTCAGGACTCAGGAAAAAGAGTTTTTTTCCAAGGTGGCGATGTCAGACCGGACCGGACCCAAGATGTGGGGGGGGGGGGTCATCATGACATCGCCACCTTCGAAAAAAATTCTTTCAAATGAAAATTTTTCTAAGTGTCGACGTTAGTAATAGAGTGCTTAGAAGTCAGGACTCAGGAAATAGAAATTTCCCCCCCCCCCCCGGTCATCATGACATCACCACCTTCGAAAAAAATTATATTGTATTGTACTGAGTCCTGACTCCTAAGCACTCTATTACCACCGTCGACACTTACAAAAATTTTCATCGATTTTTTGATGTCATATTCAGACCTCATTTTTATGATGCCAGCCAGGGCTTAGGGATCATCACCGTCACTTTAGTTCATATGAAGTTTTTCCTCAACTGGAGCCTGCAAATATTACCAGGCAGAAATAGCAGATCCTACAGCATATAATTTTGAAATGTCCAGTGTCCAGTCTTCAATATATAGAGACTTATATTAGATAGATAGATGGCTTTTAACTGAGATATACAAAAGTTCTGAAAATATGCCCCGCCTTCTGTCATCTATCTTGAAAACTCCGCATACGTATTTTTAATATATACATATATTTTATACATTTAAAACAATTTGAAGTAATAAAGAAGAATATCATAAGAAAGAAGAAATATGCAAAAATAAAAATAAAAAGTTGTTATTAACATATACAACATGGAAGGGACATACCCGTAATAAATCGAACCACGGTCTAATACTAGATCATTATAGCATAAGTTTTTTTGATTATTTAACTGTTATTTTAATTTCAATATACTTTAGTGATCTAGAATAGCTCTTGGTTCGATTTATTACGGGTATGTCCCTTCCACTTAGTATATAGAGAAATAATGAAAAGGAAAAGATCTTACAAAAAAGAATGGCTAAAATGCCTAAAGCCGTAAAAAATAATAATAAATAAATATATAAGGACATTTGTCCTTACACTGATTAAGCTAGCCCCACAGTAAGTTTTGAACTTGTGTTATGGGATACTAGCTCAACGATACTATATTTAATGATAAATACATATATAGATAAACACCCAAGACCCAGGACAATTTGAAAAAAGGCCATTTTCCAACTTGCCCTAGCTGGGGATTGAACCCAGAACCCGTGGATTAGCGGTAATAATAATAAAAAAATAAGACTGAAGGGTTTTAGTCTGTGGGTTTTAGGGAAGGTCCAAGCTCTTTGACCTACCTATTCTCTTCCCGCAATAGCCCAAGACTACGTCACAAATATTCACGATAAGTGGTACCACTGATTGTGCTTTCCAGTTCATTGAAGGACTTTCTCAATCTACTTTAATTAATCTATACTAATATTATAAAGCGGAAGAGTTTGTTTGTTTGTTTGTTTAAACGCGCTAATCTCAGGAACTAATGGTCCGATTTGAAAAATTCTTTTTTTGTTGGGTAGTCCATTTATAGAGGAAGGCTATAGGCTATATAACATTCCGACAACCACGCGAACGAAGTCGCGGGCACAGCTAGTATAAAATAAAATACTAACTGAACTATTTCGTATATCTTGTGATTCATCTGTTTAATTTTCAATAAATTATTTTTATTAAAAATAAAACAGAATTATTGAATTGTAAATAAAACTATTATAAAAGTGAGAACGTTCTGGAGAAACTAAATTTAGAGTTTGTGCCAGCGACACGTTAAGAAGTTCATGATTGGTTTGTTAAGTTAAAAAATGCACTTTGCTCGGGTAATTCAATCACATAAAGTAGCAACACTCCCAACTGATGACGTATTCTTGGGCTAATCACGTGACCAGCGTCACGTCGAGAATATCTTGTTTTATTATACCATGTTCGACGGTGTGAGTGTCACCGCGCTAATAAAGGCTCTACTTTATCTTCCTGAAAGGCCGGTAACGCTCGTGTTACACCCCTGGTGTTGTAGTTGTCCATGGACAGTGGTGATCACTTACCATCAGGTGACCCGCTTGTTCGTTTGCCGCCCTATATAAAAAAAAAAAGCGAAAGTCGAGATAATGGATGCAAAGAACCGTAGTAAAGATAGGTAGGAACAGGTCGCGTCATGGAAAAAAAAATCTTTCGATCAAGCTTCGAATTACTCGATTTATCGATCTTTTTAATGAACGTTAGACCGTCTACATTTTCAATGTACCAATAACCAACTATACCAAGCTGCGAGGGAAAATAATATGTACAATAGGCTTAGTACCTTCGTGCACGAGTGTACCCATGCGCAAACGCACCCCCTCTACTTTCTTCCAGCGTTCTTTCTACACGACGGTACTATAGGTACCATCTTTTATTGAAAGCTGAATTAATGTCCGTTATGAGTTGTGATATTTTTGTTCCGACACAGGTCTGTATACTATAATAACGTTCCCATTTCTATTCGCGGTCATGTTTGGAGATCTTGGCCATGGATTGCTCCTAGTTATAGTAGCTATGTGGATGATTATCAAAGAGAAAAAAATCATAGCTATGAAATCTACTAATGAGATGTTTACTATTGCTTTTGGTGGTGAGTAAGAGTTAAATTATTACCAACATCCGAAATATACATGGGCGGTAAAAAAATGCGAGACATTTTTTTTTTGCAGTAAGGGAAATTGACAAGTGTAAACAGGAATCACAGTTCATATTTGCATGTTTCACACGTACCACAACCACAGCATATCAGAGAAAGTGGTCAAGCGGTGGTTACGTGTGAAAAGTGTCGCTGCAGTTTCATGGATGTGGTCGATATCAAACATAATACTCTTCGATTATTTATATTGATTTTATCGACCGATAACGATAGCAAAATGAGGTATGCCGTGGCATGCGTACGGCGCTGTAGGCTGCCGCGGCTTGCGTACGATTTCGTAGTGTTAGATTAAAGTCCAGTGCGTGCGTTGCTCTTCCTTGTCACGTCAGTTAATTAGGGTTACGTACAAAAAATGAAAAAACGGAACCCTTATAGGATCACTCGTGCGTTTGTCCGTCCGTCTGTCACAGCCAATTTGCTCCGAATCTACTTGATCGAATCAGGTGAAATCTGGCAGGATGGTGTAATCCTATGACCCAAACACATATGTGCAAAGTAAATAAATTTTTTTTAAGGGTCATTTTCGGAGGACAAATTAAGACATTGAAAAAAAAAGTTTTGCAAACTCTACTGTGTCATATATTAAATGAAAGGGCCATTATGAGAATCTCAAATATATTTTTGTAATAATTGTAAAATAAATAGTTTTGATTTTATTCATGAAAGAAGACGAAAATTGACCAAACCCCCCCTGACCCCGAAACTACTAAGCCTAAAATTTTGAAAAAAATACAAAATATAGTTCATTGCTTGTAGATTACAGGAAAACCTATAAGAATTCAATCAATTGTACGGAACCCTTTCCACGCGAGTTTAACTCGCACTTGGCCGGTTGTTAAAAGGGCTTATCCATTAAATATATCTATAACAGCTAAGCTAAAAAGCTTAGCTTTTATCTATATTAAGTAAAAAAATTATGTTTGTAACAACGACAATGATCATAAATGGTCATACTAGCTTAGACGATTGCGATGTCATATAGCTATAAACTTTTACCTTATTCTACAGTTTACATGTACCTAACTGCATCTCTTCCATTTTTCAGGTCGTTATGTGATCCTTATGCTGGGACTGTTTTCAATAGCAACTGGTTTCATATACAATGACGTATTTTCTGTAGCTATGCGACTACAAAGCGGCTCGTATTGGATGAATTCTAAAACGAAAGAAGAAATAACCGCCGAGCAACATGATATCACTCTTGATCCCAGTCAGAAGACCGGACCTGATGTATATTGGTTTGGTATGGATCCAATATGGAAGGTATAATGATATAGTTTTATTTCCATTCATTTTTGTTGTGTATACATATATGTTTGAGCCGTCTAAGACAAATACCACTACATCTTTTTTGTGGATGTCATAAGAGGCGACTAAAGGACTAAGCACAAACATCTCGTGCTACATTTGCATTCCCAAGGAGGGTTAACATCGGCCCGCAGCCGGTTGCAAAATTTTCTTACAAATGCATTCCCGAAGAAGGTTGACGTCAGGCAGTCGGTCCTTCGTAAAACTGTAGCCAAATCATTAAAACTGTTTCGACTATTTCTTCTCCACTTCGCAAGGTCTTTGGCATTCTTGGGTGAAGGAATAAAAAAAAGCGGGAAGCGCACCCCGGGCTCCGAAGCAGCACAGCTGAGGATGCCACCGGGAACGCTCTAAGATGAAGAATAATTGCTATAAATTTAGGAATTCTACACAATTCCTAGGCGTTCTATACAATGCTGTGCCTATATAGGGAATTGCTGTTTCCTCATGGTCATGCTAATTTGTCATACCAGTTTTTTATTTTTTACTTATCTTATAATATTAATACAATCTAGCCTAAACTTAGACAAATTAGTAATTTAACATTGACCTAGTATTATAAGTTATAGCATAAGAATGTGTCCATCGGCACTTTTCTTACTGTCTCTATTAAGGGGATCATACCAGTATGACTACGAGGATAATTTGGTTACACAGTATACTCACTTCTAGTCAATGTGTAGAATTTCCTATGCAATATATGTATTAGAATGCCAGGCGGAGATCAGAGAAATTATGAAATGATAATGGTATTTACAAACGAACTCGTTGCAAAGGTCGACATTTTATTTTTTTTATTTTGCAGGTGGCATTGAACAAGATTGTGGTTGAGAATTCTTTTAAAATGAAAATGTCAATAATACTTGGAGTCATTCACATGATGTTTGGCCTGATTTTAGCTTTTTGGAATGATATGTACGTAACTTCTTCCGTGACTATACTTATATATTCTCAAGACTCTACAAACTATGTTGTTCATTGATATGAAATCAAGTCGTGACTTATTGGGTACTATAGTTATATGAAAAGTGGTGTGGTGGAAATGTATAAAAGACATGCAGTCCACAGCGGCGCCGCCGTGTCAGCGTCGAATGGTGGCCTAGTGTAAAGGCCATACAAATGCATATAAAAACCAAGTGCACGGCGCTGCAGCGGCGTAAATGCTTTAAATCTATCGATATTCACACCTATTGTCAGGTTTATTTATTTTGTTACAGATTATCATGACTGATTTATTTATTTTGTAAATTGTAAATGAGGAAATTCGTAGGAGAACAAAAGTCACTGATATAGCTCGTTCCCACTGCTACTTCAACGAGCTAATCCCAGCGGATTAGCTCGTTGAAGTAGCAGTGGGCGTGACACATAGCGCGACGAACCGATGTCCGATGGGGCAGAAAGTTCTAGAATCTTCTTCTTCGTCTAAGCGCATTCCCGGTTGCATCCTCAGCTGTGCCGCTTCGGAGCCTGGGGTTCGCTTTCCCGCTTTTTCTTCTCCAAATATAACATGCTTGTCAATGGTCACCCACGAATACCAACGACCTTGCAAAGTGGAGAAGAAATAACCGGAAGACTTTAAATGATTTGGCTATAGTTTTACAACCGGCCGCCTGCCTGACGCGATGTCAACCCTCTTTGGGAATGTATTTGTGCAAAAAGTTTTACAACCGGCCGCTGCCCTACGTTAACTCTCCTTGGGAATGCAATTGTAGCACGAGATGTTTGTGTTTAGTCCTTTAGTCGCCTCTTACGACATCCACAGGAAGAGATGGAGTGGTCCTATTCTAACCCGGAACCACATGGGTGAGGAAAGACAGAAAGTTCTAGAATGGCGACCATGTACAAGCAAGCGAAGCGTAGGACCCACCCACAAGGTGGTCAGACGATCTCACCAAGGTCGCTAGATAGCTTTGGACGCAGGACGCTCTAGATTGGTCGTTTTGGAAATCCTAGTAAGAGGCCTATGTCCAGCATTGGACGTTATGCGGCTGAAATTATATTACTGATTACAGATATTTTAAAAAACATTACCATATTTTTTTGGTGGATATACCTCAAGTTATAGTATTGGCTGCTCTTTTTGTATGGTTGGTCATCATGATGTACGCAAAATGGTTTTTATACAGCCCTAAAGCAAGTAAGGTTTTAGACAATATTAACTTTACCAATACCAGATTTTACGATATTTAGGATAATTTTTCAAATTGAGATGTCTAATGTAAAGGGTGTCTCAGTAAGAGCGTACTTTTTCATATTAAAATAAAAGCACGTATTTTATGAGAGAGTTGTGATATTTTTATTGGATTGTAATGAAGACATGTTCCGATTACGTATGGAATAACATATCCGGCAAATGGGCCCCACGGCTCTGATGACAGGCCATTACTCTTTTTATGAAATTTTCCATGACTTTTACACAGAGATGCGGCTGTATCTCACCGATAACGCGTTGGATCTCTAATTTGAGCTCAGAAATTGTTTCTGGTTTATTCGCATAAACCCGAGATTTCACAAAACCCCAAAGAAAAAATTGCACGGCGTTAAATGGCACGATCTTGGTTGCCAGTTGACATCAGAATATCGTGAGATACGAGTAATGTGTTCTGGAAATCGTTGCTGCAATAAGTCGATTGTTTCATGCGCGGTGTGGCAGGTGGCGCCGTCCTGCTAAAACCACATGTTGTACAGATCCATGCTGTCCAGTTGAGGCCACAAGAACTCCGTTATCATATTCCTGTAACGAATACCGTTCACAATCACTGCAATTTCGGCCTCATCTTCAAAAAAGTAAGGCCCAATCACGCCGCCTGGCCAAAATCCGCACCATACAGTTGCTAGTTGTGGGTGCATGTTTCTCATAGATTGCATTTATTTATTTAATTTATTGCGCTATAAAATTAATGTACAATAGGTATTATCTTAACGCTAAGTCTACTGTCTACCAGAGAATACCTTTGGGACGTATAAGAGAAGGCGATAAATGGAGTGCAAGCGTATACAAAACAGGAATGTTGTATAATTTTCTGAAAATTTGGCGAAGTTTGCGACCGGTTTCAGCGTAACTCTCCCCATTTTTGTAATAAGTTTTCACAATAATAATTATAACGCATTGTTCTTTTGAAAAGCGTTTCATTTTTAATAATCGAAATAAACATAGATGACACCTGTCAAATTTCAGAGTTGCCACTAGCACGAAAAAAAAAAATATAAAAATTTTTAAAAGTGCACTCTTATTGAGACACCTTTACATCAAAGCTAGAACAGAACACAAGAGGCTAATTTAGGCGATACTATTTTCTTCATTAAGAGAGAAGAATTGATGAAGATGAATTTCATATTACTGCTCCCGCATCTAGGACACGGAGAATGGTTACAAACAGCATTACACTCCTCGAAACAATATCTAAATTAAAGATATGTGATGAAAAATTTCGACACTGGTAAGATTCGAACTCACGCCCCTTACATCTGTACTGTGAATGCACTACCGATTGTGCTACCGTGACTTCAAATCACCCTGATGACTTTCCTCATCACAAATTACCTTCACATTTAAAGTATGCGTATTTCTTCATTATTTATCATCTCATATTTTTAATAAGTTACTAGCCTAGTAGCTAGTAGTAGTAGTAGTAGCGGTTAAAGCCGGATAGTTGCCACACTTCTTGAAATCGCTGTATATCTCTTATTACAATAAACGGGCAAGTGCGAGTCGGACTCGTACATGAAGGGTTCCGTACCTCCATACAATGTTTTAAAGCGCTGAAGAAACACGTTTCTTGTATAACGACCCCCTTTAATTTTTAACTTTATCTTATTTTTAGTATTTGTTGTTCTAGTAGTCATAGTTAATACATAATCGGTAAAAATTTAAAGTGTCTAGTTAATGCCATTATAAATATCTAGTTAAAAACGCTGAAAAAACACGTTTTTTGTATGACGACCCCCTTTAATTTTTTACTTTTTTTTGTTTTTAGTATTTGTTGTTATAGCGGCCACAGTAATACATAATTAGTAAAAATTTCTAGTGTCTAGCTATACGGTTCAAGAGATAGAGCCCTGTGACAGACGGACAGACGGACAGACGGATAGACGGATATTTCCAGAGTATTAGTGATTTTTGCGGATCTCGATATCTATCTCACAGAGGGGATAGCTACCTTATCCATATGAATTACGTTTAGCATAGATGCGCCGCTGAGAAACAAGGCATCTATCCCGCAAAAACTTAGATCGCATTTTACCTTCCTATGCAATCGCACACAGACATGAGACACGGTCAACTTAGTGATAGTATGAGAATTTATTAATAGATTAATAAAAACCATGTGATTCATTTGCGAAACTACAGTAATTACAATCGGGGCAACTATAATCCTGGGGCAACTATCCTGCTTTTATTTTGGGGTTCGGGGGATATAAAATTGGCATATCTTTTAACCGCAATGGAGTTTAAGTCTAATCAAAGTGTGAGACTAAATTATCTGCTCTAGTGACGCTCTAGTATCTGTCTGATAAGAGCCCAAGACCAAAATTCCCTGTCTGCCCCAGATACATAGGGCGCACTGTAAGTTTCCGGAACTGACCACTTACATAAACAATATTTAAAAATTTATTGCAACATTTGAAAATAGAACTCTTTGGCTGTAGAATGCAGTTTGTTTCATCTGACTGTCTTTTGTTTTTACCTTGTGGCGCCATTTAAAAAATTGTGTGTCTGCATCAACATGGATTTAACTCGGGAAAATTTTCGTAGTATGATTTTCTACGATTTTAAGTGTAATTTGACAGCTCAACAGAGCATCGCTCGGCTTGAAACAGCTTTTGGCAATGAAGCACCATGCAAGACAACTGTTTATAGCTGGTTTGCAGAATTCAAGCGTGGTCGTATCAATCTCAGTGACGAATCTCGCGATGGTCGGCCGTCCACCGCTGTGACCAACAAAAACATCAACGCTGTGCGCCGTATGATTGAAACAGACAGGCATGTGACCTACCATGAAATTCGCGCATCCTTAGAAATAGGCATGAGTCAAATACAATTAATCCTATACAAACATTTGGGTGTGAGAAAGCTGTGCTCGCGGTGGATCCCACACAACTTGACCGAGGCTCAAAAAACGGACCGCGTCACTTGGTGCAGTGCCATGCTTACCAGATTCAACGAAGGTGCGTCAAATTTGGTGTGGGACATAGTAACAGGTGACGAAATATGGATTTATTGCTACGATCCCAAAACAAAGCAGCAATCGAGCGTATGGGTCTTTCAAGATGAGCCGAAACCAACCAAAGTGGCGCGCGTGAAAAGTGCATCTAAGCGGATGATTGCTTCTTTTTTTAATAAAACTGGACACGTGGCTACTGTTGCTTTAGAGAATCGTCGTACAGTGAATAGTGACTGGTACACGACCATTTGTTTGCCGGAAGTTATTGACGAACTCCGTAAAAATAACCGTAAACGCCGTATCATCCTGCACCACGACAATGCTAGTTCTCACACGGCCAGACAGACAAACGACTTTTTGAAGGCGAAAAATGTAGAACTGCATACAGTCCCGACCTGGCACCTTGTGACTTTTTTCTGTTCCCAAAAATTAAGAACCAATTACGCGGTCAACGATTTTCATCACCAGAAGAGGCTGTCGAGGAGTATGAAAAACACGTTTCAGAGGTCACCACAGAGGAGTGGCACAAAAGTTTTCAAAACTGGTTTCATCGAATGAAAAAGTGCATAGACGCCAAGGGAGATTATTTTGAAAAACAATAAATTAATTTTGTACCTTTAATAGTATTTTTTCATATTCATTCCGGAAACTTATAGTGCGCCCCACGTATGTACGAGTAGTGACGCTCTCATTTGAATAATAGTAGATTGTACTACAAAGATACGTGCAGCGTGCAGGTAATATTTTAAAGGCGAGGGTGCTACTTTGTATCCAGAGCGAAGCGAAGGATTCTACGGTTGAATCCTGAGTGAAGCAAAGGATTTATGTATATCGCCCGAGGTCTGTCAGGATCCTAGCAAGTGGAGGTTCATAGTATTTGCCTACCCCTGTGGGAAACAGGCGTGATAGTATGTATGTATGTAAAAGTATTACTTTCCACTTATCGTTGCACACATGTAGTTCGATGGTATCAGGCCTGTGTCACTCCCCGTTTATCGAAAATATACCTACATTATTATTACTAAGCGCGCAGCAGCCCTCGGAGTGGTAAATTCAGTTAAACGAATCGTTAAGAATGAAATTGGCCGGCAATGGTTATCTAGGTATCTAAACGAAAAGGTGCTAAGTTCTGACGTGATCTAATTTACACCATATCGCTAACCACATTGAGTAGATATTTCTTTAAATTTCTTTGCTGAGTGAGACTTCTGTACGTGAGTACTGGTTTCTATTCTGTGATGGTATGAAGAAGTTGCTGCCCGTTCACTGTTACCTGTACCTACTTCCGTTTTAACGACACCTTGAAGGAAGGAGAGGAAAGGAATGATGACATATTGTAATCTATTTTGCCATCATTATATAGCCAATGCTCCTTAAAACATTTACTTACCCTTCTGTTTCAGCATCTGTTAATGACCAACCAGGTTGTGCCCCTCTTATACTTATTTTACTAATAGAGTTGGTTCTGGCGGGCCAGACCAGAGTGGTAAAACCACAGCAGTGTGCCAGTGAGTTCATGTTTGGAGGAGTCCAGAAGTTTATTCACCGAGCGCTGCTGGCATGCGTAATGCTAAGTATTCCAATAATGCTTTTTGGAGCTCCTGTGTATTTGCTTTTGAAGAGTAAGTCACAGAAGAAAAAAATCAAGGTAAATTTTTTTAACGCCATAATCCCGCTTAACGTGGCCGTGGCTCTGTTTACCCCGTTAGTGATAAAGACGGAGTAGTGTATCAGTTTGGATTTATGATCCTGATCACGTTCCCAATAGGCATGGCAAAATATGAACAAAGAAAATCAACCGCCCATAATAAATTGGATCAGCTGGTACAGAAGATAGTAAGGCGCGGTTCAGGTGCAGGCGAGGAGTCAACGCGGCGCGGGCACTTACAAAATGGAGCCAAATGCAATTGGTGTGGTTACCGACTTCAACGACAAAAGGATCGAGATCTAATGGGTGCCAAGTTCTGTAGAGAATCCTGAAATTTATTTACAAGAATCGCAACATTTAAGAAATGCCGGTTTTTAAACGTTAATATATGAATAACGTTTTGAGCTATGTTTATAATTCTAATAAGAGCTAAGGGGCTTTAATTTTATTATTAAAATTAAATATTTATGCCAAATTTCATTTTAGGTTAAATAGGTTCCGAGTTGTGAAGGGGTCAAAAGTAGCTCGAAATGGTTCATGTACCTAAATACACACTTACTGTTGGCTGCTGCGTCACTAGTTCCTTTATTTGAAGTTAGCTGGACACGCGCCCACGTGTCTAGATATAGAGGGCGGCGCGGCGCGAGCTGGGTGTGTATGCAGTAGCGGCGTTAGGGTAGGGCGCGGTTGGGCGACCGGCCAGGGCGCCAGATACAAAGGGGCGACAGGGGGCGTTTTTAGGCAAGGGGTGGGGGGGGTCACAGGTATATATAAATAGATAAATAGCGGCTGGTTAAGGGCGGCAACTCCTACTCTTATTTGTATGCACCCCTCCCTCCCTCCCTCCGTTTACAATGAGGCGGCAAATTTTAAGAATCCTATATCGTACTTGTAACCCCCCCCCCGTCGGCAGAAATAAACCCTATAAGATTGAAGCCTAAGTCAGTCTGAATTGCAGTTTGGGGGGGGGGGGGGGGGGGGGGCGACGGGAAAATCTCGCCCAGGGCGCTGGTAGAGCTAAAACGAGCCACTTCCTCGCTTGCACCCGTAGACGTTCGCCATCTAAGCCATGTTAACCTCTACTATAATATTAGGTCCTTACATATGAAATTGCCGATTTTCAATACTGGCAACTTCAAAATCAAATATCTTGCGTTTCATTAGGAATTCCAAATTCAAATTTATTTCGAAATAAAGCCAGAAAAATATTGTTTTAAAATTCGTATTTCATTTGTTTTAACATCATTTGTTTGAGTTTCAACATTGATACAACAACAACTATGGGCAAATTGAAAATTCGCGGTATTTACGAATACGAGTTCCACCGTGGCACCAGTGCTGCAGAAACGACTCGAAGAATTAACGACGTGTATGGACCAGGCACCGCTAACGAACGAACGGTGCGTTTTTGGTTTCAACGTTTCCGTTCTGGAAATTTCGATTTACACAATGAGCCTCGTGGACGACCTGATACTCAAGTGAATAACGAAGAATTGAAGGCGATAGTGGAAGCGGATCCATCTTAAACCACTTCTGAATTAGCAGCAGCCTTCGGCGTAAGTGAGAAAACGATACTTATCCACTTGCGCCAAATCGGAAAAATTAAAAAACTCGAAAAGTGGGTACCGCACGAATTGACTGAAGCAAACCAACAAACACGCGTTGCTTGCTGCGTTTCTTTGCTTAATCGCCACAATAATGAGGGGATTTTGAACCGTATCGTGACTTGTGATTAGAAATGGATCCTGTACGACAATCGGAAGCGATCATCACAATGGCTTAACCCTGGAGAACCGGCAAAACCTTGCCCTAAGCGAAAACTGACCAAAAAGAAAATTCTGGTTAGTGTTTGGTGGACCAGTGCTGGTGTTATCCACTACAGCTTCTTGAGATCAGGCCAGACGATTGCTGCAGACTTGTATTGCCAACAATTGCAAACAATGATGGAAAAGCTCGCCATTAAACAACCGAGACCGATGAATTGCTCTAGCCCACTGCTCCTTCAGGATAACGTTAGACCACACACTGCAAATCAAACGATCGCCAAGTTAGAGGAGCTGCGACTGGAACCTCTGCGTCACCCACCATACTCTCCAGATCTTGCCTCAACCGATTACCACTTTTTTCAAAATTTGGATAACTTTTTACAAGGAAAAAAATTCAAATCTGATGAGGCAGTCAAAACCGCCTTCAAACAGTTCATAGACTCTCGCTTCCAGGATTTTTTTTCCAAAGGTATCATTGATCTGCCTATAAAATGGCGGAAGTGTATCGATAACAACGGCGCATACTTGGATTGATTAAATAATAATTTAATAAAAAAAAACTTGTTTCACTTTTTTGATACTGAACGGCAATTTCATATGTAAGGACCTAATATTATATGAAAGCATACTTAATCAAGTGCAGAAAATGACCCCATCAAAAGTAGGTGCCTACTACGTACCTATTTAAGGAGGCGGTAGGTACTTACAAACTTCATCTCTTTCTCTGTGTCATATAACATAAGTATATACATTTGGTGGGGCTGTTTTGTACGTTGATATTATTTATTTATTTATCTCACTCTTTATTGCACACAATCAAACAAATAAGACACATTATGTGTCTATGATGTGTGTGTATGATGTATAGAGATAAATGTTAAATACAAAAGGCGGCCTTATCGTACAGCAATCTCTTCCAGGCCACCTTAGGGTAGTATGGATACAAAAGAAATTTAGTTATGTAACAGGCTGATAATGTTTGAAGTTACTCTTCCATCGTCCGTATTTCTTGTGGACAGTTTTTTTTTAAATTGCTTACTAAAACCAAACCTGTATTTTTTTGGTATATTTTCTATTCACAGCAAAAGTTTTCTATTGATAAAAGAGATGAAAAGGAGCTTAATGCAGAACTGGCTAAGGCTGACATAGACTTTGGTGATGTGATGATAAAACAGGCTATTCATACTATAGAGTATACGCTCAGTACTATATCACACACGGCTTCGTATCTTCGTCTTTGGGCGCTTTCATTGGCACACGCGCGTGAGTCTATATTTTTTAAGCCTATACTGCAGTGAACGTCTATCTGGCCCTACCGAAATTTATGAACAGGTAATAGCTTTTCATAAAGACATAATATACCTAAAGAAAATAAATAAATATTTTGTACTTCGACAGCTTTTGATTGAATGAAGTTTTCATAAAGCTAGCGGGCCACTTATGATTATTTTTATTGTTATTAAACTTACATATTGCCCAATAGTGCTGGAAGTTGGAAACTATTATGTACCTTACAAATCCAAAATTTCGACTTTCTATGAGTCGCTGGCGCAAGCCACAACACGATTCATACAAATTGCCTCGGTAGAAAAATATCTGAGAGTTATATTTAATTCTGCAAAGTGAGATTAAATTGTGCAAAGTTGCTTCGGAGAATCAGTTTTATTCAATAATCATGAATGTATTATTTTTAGACATTTTTTAATCCTACAAATTATGTAACAACAATTTTTGTTTATTTTTTTTTATGGTACAATATTGTGTCTGATCGCCACCGCAAAGTGAACTTCAAAGTGCGCGTCAAGACTTATTTTTACTAAATACTTTTTGAGATATAATGGAAATGTAAGCACCATTTTAAACTTGTTAAGGCCGTACCTAAATTTTCCGGAATCCAGTGCTGCCCCCATTTAAAATAAATCATTTCAAAGAAAACGGAGACATCATTTAAAATTTTGCAACTATCAAGTCCTAGATAAATAACCCTTTAAAGTATTTTATAAACTACTGTTTACAGTTTAAAGTGAGAACGTTAAGCTTTACTACGCACATTTGCGAAAAACGGCCACTTTTGGCAAATGTGCGTAGTAAAGCTTAACGTTCTCATTATAAACTGTAAACAGTAGTTCATAAAATAATTTGAAGGATTATCTAGAACTTGATAGTTGCAAAATTTTAAATGATGTCTCCGTTTTCTTTGAAATTATTTATTTTAAATGGGGGCAGCACTGGACCTCAGAAAATTCAGGTACGGCCTTAAACTGCTTCATCTTAGAAATGGTGACAATGAGGAAATAGTGTGGTAATATTATTTAAAGATAAATTGCATGATCTACATTCCTTGTCTAACCAATTTTTTTATTTAATTTATTTCTTTAACGTGTTTTTTTGGATAAAAACTAATTTCCACAACATTTTCACAATAGTTTTGGAACATGAAATAGGTTTTCGGATTTTTCAACCCACCGGCGGGGCGTCAAATAGTATACTCGTATGTCTATAGCAAAACTTTTTACAGTTTGCCAATCAACAATTTTTAATTTATTAGGGTTCCGTACAAAAAATTAAAAAACGGAACCGTCCGTCCGTCTGTCACAGCCAATTTGCTCCGAATCTACTGGACCGAATCAGGTAAAATTTGGTAGAATGTTGTACTCCTATGACCTAAACACATATGTGCAAAGTAAATATTTTTTTTTTAAATAAGGGTCATTTTCGGGGGACAAATTAGGAAATTTTATAAAAAAGTTTTGCAAACCTTACTTTGTCATATATCAAATGAAAGGGCTCGTTATGAGGATCTCACATATTTTTTTGTTATTATTGTAAAATGAATAGTTTTGATTTTATTCATGAAGGAAGACGAAAATTTACCTTCCCGCCCCCTCCCTGATCTCAGAAACTACTAAGCCCAAAATGTTGAAAACAAATACAAAATATAGTTCATTGCTTGTAGATTACAGGAAAACCAATAAGAATTCAATCAATTGTACGGAACCCTCTCCACGCGAGTTTAACTCGCACTTGGCCGGTTTATTTTACTTCCATTGAACGGCGTTTCATCCTGTAATAAATATTTCTAATTACAGAATTATCTGAAATGTTATGGGCAATGATCTTCAGAGACATAGGAATAAGAGCTTGTTTGGGGCGTGGCCAAATATTAGGAATTGTATTCCTTTTCATCATATTCGGTGTTTGGGCGGGATTCACCGTGTCTATCCTGGTGGTTATGGAAGGATTGTCGGCTTTTCTTCATACCCTAAGACTGCATTGGTAAATATAACATTCCCTTTCTTGCTTTTATTACTTACATAACGACTAACAAAATATGCCTACTGAAACCATTTCAAGGGTGAATTCAGGCCATGATACTGAACAACTTTCCCCAAGGAACATAGGGTAAATCAGGCATACGTGCCCCAGTCGATAATGTGCCCCACTCGCAGAACTGACAGATGCATTTTGAATTTGGCGCTAATTTGGTCCGTGCGGGTTAGTGACAGAAGTATGGCGTCGATGTAAACAACTCGGTGCTGTTATTTATTTGTTTCTATGAAGAAAAAGTGGTCACAAGGTATGTGTCATAGTTTGAAAATGTTTGGTATTTGTTTTAACATTGAGTTTAAGTGTTTGCTTTATGTTTTTTTCAGTTTTTAAAGTTTTATTCTAAAGCTAACCTCTTTGAACTATTGTGTACCAACAATTGCGTTTCGTTTTTCTTAAACTTCTTTGTTGGAATCAAGTGGGGCACGTTATACTGGACTTTGGCTAATGCGCCCCGATTTCTTTCGGGTAATGTGCCCCACGTCTGTATTAGTTTTATATTTTTATTTTTTAGTATTTCTGATCGGTTATTTTATTTTAAGAAATGGGGAAGGAAAAAGCTACAGATCCAAGAAAATGGACAGAAGAAAATATGAAAAAAGCTATAGAAGATGTCATAAGCAAGAAAATGGGAGTTAATGAAGCTAGCCGGACATATGAAATACCATCAAGAACCTTACGTAGACACATCCTGAAAGGCTGGGATAGCAAGCAGAATATAGGTAGACCTTCGGAATTAGGACATGAAAATTCATTGGGGCACATATGACTGATGTATCCGTGGAATGTGCCCCACCCTAGACTTTAAGAAATCGTTGATCTCAGCTATTTTAATTACTTTTAAGAAGTTTTTTTTTGTTTTTGTTATACCTATTGAGTCAGAGGTTAAGACTAATTACTTTAATAAACATGTTTTAAATAACACCGTTTATTATTTAAATTTTTCGAATGGTGGGGCACAATTGCCAGGTTTACCCTATATCGAAATACGTAAAAAAGATATTTTTGCTTTTTATACAAACCCGGATCAGCTGATCGGTCAAGTTGTATGGGAGGCCAAAAATTATTTTTCATCTTTCGATATATGTTCCTTGGGGAAAGTTGTTCAGTATCATGGACAGAATTGACCCTTAAAATAGTTTCAGTAAATTTTGTTAGACCATGTATACTCAATGAACTAAAGAAGACTTAGGTAATAAGATTTTGTCTATCAAAGGTGTTTTATTATTTTACTATGTTTAAGTGATAGAGAAAATTGTTTAATGCAAAAATGATAGTATGACTACGAGGACATGTAGGTATATTCTCGTATTCATACTGGTATGAATAACTAGTATGACCACGACAGCGAAAAAACATTAGGCTTTTTCTTCAGGAAATAAAGCAAGTAGATCTATAGTCTCTGCCTATCCCAATCGGAAATAGGCATGACAATGCCTGAAAATGGACGGGCTAAACGGAGGAAATAAAATTTTAAAGTGCGACTGCTAGTAAAAGTAGAATATCTTGTCAAAAGGTTTTATTTTCACATTTCAAAATTGATTTTTATTTCTTTTTAAAACCACGTAAGTAGTATTTGAGATATTTATAGAGGTAATGAAGAATGGAAGCAGCTGATTGAACTTGTTAAACCGCTTTATCTCAGAAATTGCGATAATGAGTTAAAAAAATGTAGGCAGCTCTTGCATATCCACCGCAAAATTTGCCCCTCCGTGACATGCAGTTCTTGCTTGTATCGCTCAAGTTAAGGCGACGCTTCACTGTCATAAAAAAGATGACAGGTCAAACAGGTCTAATAATGCATTTGTAGACCTGTCCCCTTAAGAGCCCGTACTACCCTAAAGTTCTTAGAGCGATCTTAAATATTATCAATATTAACGACATTTAAAAATAAAAACACAGCATAGTTCAGGACTAACTCTTTACATAATATGTTTCGAAAACACGATAGTTGAAATTTTCTCGATATAGAAAAATTGCGAAGTTGCCTCTAAATCATCTCAGCATTATACTAAAACGGAGAGTAATTAAGAAATACAATAAATTTGCCCTTGTAACTTTGGATTATAATTGTATTATACATAAGGCAGTCATTATCAGTCTTATTATAAAAAAAGGTCTTAATCATGGTAACAAACGATAAACCTACGATAAACTGTGTTTCATTATAAAACCTCAAACAAAGACGGATCAAGATAGTTCCACGATAGTCTGAGCCTAAGTTAAAAACGTTCCGTTTTTCACAATAATATAAAATTCAAAATATCTTTATTATCATAGGATATTTATAATATCTCTTAATAATAGTCACTTTGTTTTGCACAAATGTTGACATCAAATATTTACTTACAGCTAAGTTTACGCCGCTTCCTAGGCGCAAGTGCAGAAAAAGCGGCAACAAACAGCACTGCACGTTTTCTCCAAAGACGTCAACTAACAAACTAAAAACTTAAAATTAGTTATATGGATGGACTGAGATTACATTGTTTATTATGTCATAATTAAATTGAATTATAAGAATTACGAAATTTAAAATAATGTCAATTTGTAAATTTAGTATGTACCAATGTACCTAAATTATGACATATCTAAGTATACAAACCTTTAAGTGGGACCCGCGCCAAGCTGAAGCCAGACCTTTTTGTCTTTAAGATAGTCATCGGTCGTATAATAAGCCTTCTCACAAAGTACTTTATTTACATAAGCTTTGAATTTTCCGTCTGGCATATCAAGGACCGATTCTGGCAATTTATTATAAAAATGTATACACTTCCCCATAAAAGACTTACTGACTGTATTCAGCCTGTAATACGGGCTAACTAAGTCATTCTTATTACGTAAATTTCTATCTGTAAAATCACTTACTTTATTGAACATGGAAATATTTTTCCTTACATAAATTATATTTTCAAATATGAATTGTGATGCAAAAGTAAGTATACCTATTTCTTTGAATAATTCTCTTAGTGAGTCTCTCGATCCTAAACAGTAAATGGCACGAATTGCTCTTTTTTGTAAAAGAAAAATAGTCTGAATGTCGGCTGCACTCCCCCATACAAGTATCCCGTAAGACATTAGACTGTGAAAGTAACTAAAGTACACTTGTCTAGCAGTTGCTACATCTGTCAATTGTCTTATTCTCCTAACAGCGTAAGCCGCAGAGCTAAGCCTATTAGAAAGTTTAGTTATATGAGCGCCCCATTGAAGTTTCGAATCAATTGTGATTCCTAAAAAGGTAGTACTTTCAACCAGATCGAGTTTCTGACCATTAATTAGTGTGTCAACGCAGGCTTGATCCACATTAAGAGAGGATTGAATGCATTGGGTCTTGTTCGCATTTAACATGAGGTTATTGGCTGAAAACCAATCAGAAATTGAAGATAAGGTGCTGTTCACTGCGCTAGCATCACTGTTATGTCGATCTATTTTAAATATTAGTGAGGTGTTATCAGAAAACAGCACCATGTCAGCCTCTTTCTCAACCATGTAAGGCAAGTCATTGACATAAACTAAGAAAAGGAACGGTCCTAGAATTGAACCTTGGGGTACGCCCATTTTCACATTAGACCCGTGTGATTTTACGCCGTTTATATCAACTGTTTGAAGCCTATCTGTTAAGTAAGATTCTATTAATTTAATTGACTTATCATGAAAACCGTATTGAAAAATTTGAGCAAAAGTGTTGTATGATCAACGCAATCAAATGCTTTAGAAAGATCGCAAAATGATCCAATTGCATCATTTCTGTTTTCCCACGCGTCGTAGATATTAGTAATAAGTGCTACTCCTGCATCGGTGGTCGATTTTCCAGCAGTAAAGCCGCAATATGATAAAAATGATAAATATGATAAATAAAATGAAATTGTGATTAATAATAAGAATTTTATTATGAAAACTTAAAAATACGTAAAACAATAAAAATACGTTTAAATCATCTAAATGGCAGTTTCAACACATTTCCTGGATATAATCAGCATTTATTAACAGCCATCAGAACTCCACCGACAAGAGCAAGCTCTTAAATTAAAGAAAAAGAAAGAAAAATTGTCATCAAGTATGTTTTCAATTTTACTACGATTTCGATGTTTTATTTTGATTTACGTGATGATTTTGAAGATAAGTCAAAGTTTAGTACGAACCGATGTGGTTTTTATCAAATTAAAACAACAGAATTCAATTATCAATATCATGTCAATATGAATATGACGTTTGTTTGTACAATTAGTAGGTTATAAATAAGTTAAATCTAGCTTAAACTACCCCTGTAGGTGGTTTAGCTTTGGTCTAAATTTAATACATTGTTTATGTCTTAAAACCTCGTTTTGTAATAAGATTTTCCTTGTTACTTAATTAAGATCGACATTAAAACTCGATTTATCTTTAGACCTTGTTTTATAATAAGAATGTATATGTCTTACTTTTTAAATAACTCTTATAAGTATATTCTTTGTAAAACGAAAAAACCTCAAAACCAAAACCAGCCTCATTGACCTACTGAGATCTTTTCACCGCGCAAGACTCGCTGTCTCGCTTCGGCTAGAGTAAATTTGTGTGCGTGGAAGCGAGAGCAAAACATAGATTATCCACATCAGGCCCCCTCTTAATTAGATTGTACGGGCCTTGACGTCGACATCGATGTCTTTCCGCGCGTGAAGTACAGATCTCAAGTTGAACAATTGAACTGGTCTGTACGCATGACCAAGTCTTCGCCTACGCGTACAGGTGGTGTGTCTGTAGCATTGCATACCATGTATTCAGTCTTCGCAACATTTAGCTTAGACCACCGTTCTCAAGCGACTCCCTCCACATACTCGCGCGTCGCACCAGTCTCCCTATGTCCGCATTCGCCAGTGCGATATCGTCAGCAAACATGAGCAGCCACGGGGGTTGCTCTGTCTCTAATGCTGTTAAACAATTCGTTTAATGTCACACTGAACAGGTAAGGACTGAGGACCGAGCCGGACCCCGACTGTTACGGGGAAGGGTTAGATGTCACCACCAGCAGACCTAACTATGGACCGCGGTACATGTCGTGGATTATATCAATATAGACCTGGCACCCCTTTAGACTTCAGTGCGAGACTGCACTCTTTTATCGTATTTCAAAGGTTATCCTCTCGAAGAAGTCATCATCTGGTGGGGCATGACCTTTACACCGCGGTGGTTTCTTACTTCTTGCAATGATCGTGATAATACTCAACCTCCATTGGTCAGTTTGAGCTCCGAACTTAAACCTTTATAATGGGTGACTTGTCAATAAAAATTGCCATATATCTATACTAATATTATAAAGCGGAAGAGTTTGTTTGTTTGTTTGTTTGTTTGTTTGTTTAAACGCGCTAATCTCAGGAACTAATGGTCCGATTTGAAAAATTCTTTTTTTGTTGGGTAGTCCATTTATAGAGGAAGGCTTTAGGCTAACATTACGTTCCGACAACCACGCGAACGAAGTCGCGGGCACAGTGCTAGTGTTATTATAATATACCACTAATGCCGGGGCATACTGTATAAAGTTAATTGAAAAAAAAAACAGACCTATTTTCTCACCCGCGAATAAAATTGGTACCGATTTCGCAAATAAAATTGGTTCTTACCTTATCTTCTTCTTCTCGAGTCGAAAGGCTACCTTATGTATCCCAGTATTAATACCTAAAAATAAATTTGGTTTCAGGGTAGAGTTTATGAGCAAGTTCTTCACAGGTGGTGGCTGGATGTTTCAACCGTTTTCTTTTGAAGCTATTCTTGCTGAAACAGATCTCAAACCTGAATCTTATTGCAAAAAAGGTGTTAAAGCAGAATAAAATAAATACCCAGGGACCCTATGTATTCAGAAGGAAGCAAAAAGACATTGATAAACCGTTCTTGTGTGATTTTGAATTGCGTACAAAGCATTTATGTATTGTTTCGACACTATAACTATTCTTTAATAGTACTATAGAACTTGTAATACAATATTATGATATTTTACCTACTAGTAGGTAGGTTAAGTATTAGATACCGTTTATGGCGTATTGATACATGCGCGAATGGCGGGACTTAACGAAGCGAATCATGGCGCACTGTAAACAGCGCACCCGCTTTTCAACCCGCGGTTCGTCTTGTTATTTGCTTGCTTTATAGATCGCGTGTCGGTTGCCGGATGTCTCGATGAGTGGCGAGGCGAATGGCGAGTACGCATGTATACATACGGTGTTTGGTTATAGAGATATATCTCTTGCCCTATTAAGAGATATATCTCTATAACCAAAGATCTCATCACAGAGAGATGTATGAGACAAGAGTCAAGTCAGTCAAGGGACAAACATTCTGTTTTTTCAAACACTTACCTACATTGACCTCGTCAGCAACCAAACTCAACCGGTTCTTGCCTGATAGAACCCTAAAGGTAGCTACACACGTCACACTTTGGCATACAAATTTTGCATTAACAATCTGGTGGTGGTGGTAAAGAAGTCGTGGTGTGCATCTCAAAACAACAACACGTCTACACACAGTTATATCTGCAGTACCGCATCAGATTGTATGCCAGGTTGTGTCGCGTAAAGAGGGATACCTACCTACACCACTTTTTCACTTACATCTTCCGGCCACTGATATTTGTAATTTGTTTTAAACGGAACCCTAAGAATGAGTTTTCTCTATAATTTCTTAGTTATTATGTTTAAATTTGTGCTTTTTAATAAGAGTAAGGCGCAAGTCATATTGGATTTGGCAGAGGCAGCGACGTGTAGCGGACCTCTTTCGATTGTACTCAAATTTTGAGCAAAATGCATGGAAATAAACTGAGGAAATAAAGTCGCATTTTCATCACATGCAATGTAGTACTACCTCAGAGTACTACTTTCGTTTTTCTTCCAATAGATCTTTCTCATAGGTATAACCAAGAATTGGTTTTGGCGGGAGTGCAACATAACATCAACTTCTCCACGTGTTGGATCTGTATCCCTACGCAAGCCTCCCAAACCGAGGTGAAAAGACCCGTGATTCCAAAAGGAGATACAAATAATAAGAATATTATACCACACAACACGCTACACGATAGCATGTCATGTGTTCAGTCATACCATTCAGTGTGTTCAAATTTAGAATTGATTTCCATGTTTTTTGTATGAAATTTTAATAGAAAAGAAAAACGTCGACCAGATACTAGTGCCTAAGTAGCTCTGAAAGCGGAGCCCTAAGATTTGGTTCACTTACCTATTAATTTTCTTTAGAAATTATAAATATTTTTACTTTTGTGTACTTAATCTAGTTCCAATTCAAATTTTATTTTCTATAATATACATTCCTCTTAATAATTTAAATACTATTAGGTATGTTTATCTGATATAAAAAAAAAATAAGGCTTTTCATTAATAATATTTTACTAACATTTTAGCAAGTATTTTTGTTAGCATAAAAATCACTATGCTTTTTAGTTAAATATTCATTTTATTATAATAGGGTTTCATTATAACCTTTCCAATACAGTTACCAATCCCATCGACAACATTCTCATAATGGATTGGTTTTGTTGATATCACAGACCTACCACTACTAGACCTGCATAGTGCGTGGCCACCTTAGTGCATCTCTTTCTATCTTTGATTGTTGCCTCCACCCATATTTTGCCCACGTCACAGAACACACTATGGTTACTAACTTTAATCTTTAATCACCTTTTAAATGATAAAATCCCTAAAATTAATAACTTTCTTCGATCGTTTTGTGGTTTGTTTGGCCCAGATTTTGACATTAGGCCAGCTTATAACAGCCACGCCGATAGAGACAAAAAAACATATCAGCGTTTCTTTCACACTCACGTACTGTATTTGACAGTCTCTTTCTAGCAATATCGTTGCAAGTCTAATTGTGGTAGGTTTGTGGTTGATATACATGATTTTGTAAATGAAAACAAAAGTTGGCTATCAGAAAATGATTCTTGGGGAATGCAATAACTAATTTGCACATTGAAAAACTATCTTGAGATAAATAATATATATGACCGCGATTTCAGAACACAATTGTTTATATGAATGCTAGAATATTTTAAAAACTTTGGATAATTTAGTTATATTAACCTTATTAGTTTTAATTATTCGATTATATTCATTGAATTATTATGTGTTGTTTACTTTTAGATTTTATATACCTACCCATGCAGAACTGGTCATGACTAGAAGAAGAGTAAATTAACGCTGAGACCCCGCCTGCACGCTGCTGATTGCATTCCATTTATGAAAACAAAAATAGTACCTAGAAAGTAGAATGCTTCTTTACCCGCGCAGATCGTTAAAAATGATCAAATAAAGGGAATGGTCTAGAATATGAAGTATAGGCCACATACTCCTATTAGTTAGGTTTTTAGCACTTTCAAATATACTAGTGCCGTGTGGTTCCCGGCAGAGTAGAAGCCTAGGCTACGGAATCTCCACCAGTGGGGTCGTGTCACCATTGTAGTGGGTCAGTGGAGCCATATTAAATTCGTATAGTTTTAATAGGACCACTCCATAGCTCTTTGATGCCTACAGGGAACGGAAAACAAATGAATGAAGAAAACGTACACTGGTGAGATACCTATTTATTTATTCAAGTACAAAACAAATGAAAAGTTTTATTGGATAAAAAATAAAGAGACATCATCAGTATGTATTGCATATAACTTTTATTCCTCTATCTATAAATGGAGCTATAAATTAAATTCTTTCTAAAAATTTGGTACAAGTTACATATATTAAGGTGAATATATAAGCAAATGGCCTTGAAGTGTGAAATAAATTGTTAACTCGTAAATATGGTGATAATTTCCATATTGCTCTTCGTCATGCACTAGATATCCTTTCAAATTATTTTATGAACTGCCGTTGAAACTATTATTGGTAATCCGTCTAGCTTTAAAACTTGCCGTGGCCACTTTTGGCGGGGGCAAGTTTGAAAGCTAGACGGACTAATGTAAATACTTGCAGCGGTGGTTCATAAAATAATTTAAAGGGCTATCTAGTGCATGACGAAGAGCGATATGGAAATTATCACCATATTTACAATTTATATCACACTTCAAGACCATTTGCTTATATATTCACCTTAAGAAACGTATCTGACTGTAACCATGACATAACTAGCTATAGTATCTAAGGGAGCCATGATTTCATATAGTCGTGTAAGGAAGTCAACTGCTAGACATAGGTCTCCTCGGAGGATTCTATGGCCGAAGCATATTTATTTTATTTATTATTTAAAATTAAGATTTACTTTCTTTCTTTTTTTTCTATTATGAATTCATAGATGCAGAAAAAAAAATACTCGTACAAATACAATTTTTTTTTTAATTCGAATCGGTCCTCTTTTAAATTGGTTATATTATTTTTGTTAATACGTATAACTATTGCTGTAAAGATAAATATGCGGGCTCTGTGCCAGACGAGGTAATGGCTAGCAACCCGTCACTATTTTGATTCCTTTTTCCACCTACACACTCTTGCAGGAAGCTCCCCTTACATCATAAGTAAAAAATAATGTAAATAAAATAAGTTATTATCTAAATTATAAAAGAAAGTGCCTCTATCCTCATAAGGTGAATACCGTGCAGAAGTGGCGACCTCATTAGAAATAAACTGTTTAGTTGTAAACGGGTTTATAATTAACATTTAACTCGCACTCAAGCATTAGTAGCACTTCAAATCATTTTATGAATAACCACTAATTTATGATATTTTTTCAAAACATAAACCGACTTCAATACCAGTGAAGTGAGTCACAGAAAAACTAAATACGCAACAATTGTAGACGATATATTTTTCAGTTATTTTCGTTTAAAAACCAAACTACTTAATCGATTTTGATAAAATTTCTATGGGACCACTTGGAAAGTATAACTACCCTTTCAAACAAAAAACAACTTTTTAAATCGGTCCAGGTGTCTTCGAGAAATCGGGGAACATACATAAAAAAAAAGATTCCGATGATTGATAACCTCCTCCTTTTTTGAAGTCGGTTAAAAACATGTTTTCGCCAAAACTAGCCACTATTTCAAATGAGCGCCAACACTTCTGCATGGGTTTCGCCTTAAAATCTGGTGTCACAAAACACCTGAAACCCCAACGCCACACTGGCAAGCGCTGCGACTTTTATACCGGTGTTACAGAATGGTGAAGTATTTCCTGAAGATCAAGTACATTTTGGAATATACTAGGTTAAGGCTATGGCAATGCCTCTGGCGAGAAAGCTGTGTGAAAATATCCTGGCGAGTTGAGGTACGGTTACTGGTATCGCAGCGATAGTATCGTTTTATTGTATATATTATATTCTACTCGTATGTACATGCATATATAATTAAGTGGCAAAACAAATATGTATATTGCCGCCATAAACTCAACCGTGGAGGCGGTGGAGGCAACGACTTAGACCTAGTCAAGCTATTCAAAATCATGCTCTAATTAGAAAAGGAACAAGCCGTTCTGTAATTTGAGGTAGCATGTTACGATTATGTGGGCGGGTATATATCATTACGGCCCAGCAAAATATACCCAGACCTTTAAGGCGGAGCACATACCTGAACTATATTCCCTGATTCTATATTCAATGCCGGTTTTGTAATGTTAAATCAGATATAACTTCCAGTAAAACCGCCTATGTATTGGAAATAAGCATTTAGAGTTAAGAATGTAATAACCAAATCAACGGTCATAGCATATTAATCATTATATAAGTTATCTCCGCCTAACCCCACAGGAAAAAGGTATGATAAAATGTATGTATTATAATAAATTATTCCGCAATAGTCGCTCTTTTGCCACTCCTGGTTGACACTGCCGATTTTCTGCTCATTATGGACTTATTGTCTTCGGGCACTTCAACCACCTCCGGTATGTTTTCGATCGAAATGGCCGGCGTCACTGTGACGTTTGCCGTGTTGTAGTTTACTTGACTAGGCAAGTAAATTCCAAAACGATCCTGGAACATTTAAACATGTTAATATGACAGATAATCTAAATAATATTATAAGGTAGATGGATGCTCTATAAGTTTTAAAGAGTATAAAACCGCAAGTAATTTCGGAGAAAGCGCAGCACACCTATTGACACCTCTCGAGTCGCCCTCACCGATGTTGCTGCTTTGCTGACAACAATTATCGGCTGGTTTGAGGGGCCCATCTAGTGAATGGAAAGCCACCGCCTGCCACAAATAGTCAGTAATCATGATTAGTGCAGGTGTCTGACTCTCTATTCCAATAGGCCAGAAAAAATTAATTCTAACCTCACTCCAGAAGTCTTTTAATACTCGTATTTGCTTCCACCCGCTGGCAATACAGTGGGTTATTTCCACTGATCTGTATTGGCCAGAGGTTATTTTAAAGAAAAGAGCTTCAAACAACCAGCTAAGAAGAAATGCCAGAATAAACTTATTAAGACAGTATTTTACCTTTGGATATCTGTTGTAGTGGAACTGAGGATGGCAAATGCACGGTTTTTGGGGAGGCTTCTTGTAACTCTCGTGTGAAGAGATCTCACTCTTCGGAGTCGGTGGGGTTTCATATCCTGTACACAATACTCAAGTCAAGTCAAGCTCTTATGCTTGATATATACGAGTACATGATCACAGTACATAACACTGGGTCAGAAGTCAGAAAAAACTCCAAAAACTCTTTAGAAAACTGATCTGACACTAATGTTGGCCAATTAACTACACACATAAAAACAAACAAATACAGGTACATTATACTTGATACGTTATGTTATAGTTTACATAGCTGTGTGGTTTTCGGCAGACTATAAATTTTCTCTTGGATGTCGTAGAAGGTGACTTAGGAAATACAAGCTAAACAAAGCTTATAATCATCAACGAGACCTCTCCAACGTATCTGGCCAGAGTTCTTAGATCCAAATATTTTCGACGAGTTTCAAGAGACTTTCAATAGATTGTTTGACCTAGACTAAACTTACCTCAAGATTTTTTTTGTATCCACTCAATGCGCTGGCAATGTGCTCGTACATGATAAAACGGGGACCAAATTAAGTACTGTGCCACACTCCAGTACACTATGCAATAAGCTACACTAAAGAGTTCCTACACTTTTCTGAATGAATTCGTAAGTCTACTTAGTTACAAATCCAAGGAGTGAATTTTCTCAAATATGTGATCATATTGATCCCTTCTTTTTCTTCTTTACTGAACCTTGTAGGGCTATAATAATCCCTTTATGTGATTTATTCATCAAATAGAATTCCAAGATCCTTAATCACTGATTTTCTTTCTAACGTTTGCCATCTATAGAGTAACAATAACACACGCCTATGACTTCTGGACGTAACAGTAATAATAAAGCATTTTTAAACATTTAAAGACATACAGTTATTCTTGTACCAAAGCGAAATTATATTGAGGTCATTAATGAACAGAATAAATAGTAAGGGGCCGAGGTTAAAGTCTTGCGAAACCCCTGAGGTAACTGCAGCGGCCAACGAAATAAAACGAGGGGTAAAATGAGGGGTTCCACATAGCCTTAGGACCTAAGGCCCTTGCAGAGCAAAGCAACTATCCAAAAAAGCGTTCAGATGATACGGAGATAATTAATTCATATGCGTATTGATAAACATTACTTTACCTCTGAAGTTTTTCTGCCTTCTAAGTGTTCTCTTTAATTTCTTCCTCATCCGTTTCTCCCAAGCAATTTCAGCAGCTAGAACGGGTAAACATGATTAAATATCCAGAATTAAAAATACTTTGCACTTTAGGTACTATTAAAAACAGCGTGGATCCTGTTTTAGGCGTTGCCTGAGTGTTGTCTCATTAATCGCGGCCATTTAATGCCGCAACACTCAATTTTATACTGGCTCTGTAAACGTGTCTCTACACGGCGGTATTATCGTGGCGTTACGACGGTTGACTTATGTCAACTCGCCGCTATATTCTCGTCCGTGGGCGGAACGCCAAAAAGCATTAAATTTCGTTATTTATTTCAAGAAATTTGGTCACAAAATACCTACTCATACTTATTTAAATTTTAAAGCAAACTAGCGACTACAAGATGACGGTAAACAGTTAAGGTTAGAGGCATTCCAACAGTTAATTATTCGCAGAGGGTGAATAACATGACCGTTGGAATTTATTTGTACGCTACGTTCGTTGATATACTACCAAATGGATAGCAAAAAAGAGTAACAAATATATCAATTAAATTTACCTCTCCCATAGCTTTTTTTTTTTTGGCCTGATGTTACAATGATTCCTTATCTTTGAAACCGCTGAACCGATTTCAATCAAACATAGCATAAGAACTAATATCAATCACCTATAAAAATATACTCCAAAACTCCTTTATCGTTCGGGAGTTGCGAAGCCACTGACAGGCACACGTATAAATACACTGACACTTTAATCTTATAACAACCCTCTTTTTACGTTGGGGCTTAAAATAAGGTTTACTTCATTTCTTATCAAAAATAAAAAAGGCTTAGGAAGAAGGATACAGATTCTAAATCAATAAAGTTTGGGAATTCGGATTGATCTCGGTGGTCATCATGGAATGACAGTCGCCAGCCATATCAGATGCCTTTAGGCATTCTGGAAATCAACTCCTTCAGGAAACTCATGATGGCTTTTGACATCCTGAACGCTTCCGCGATTGATTACTTGCTTTGGCTACTTACAGAGAGGGTCGTGTTTCTGCAGTGGAGACTAAAAAAAAACCTGATGATGATGATGACACATACGTAAAACCATAAAAACAGCTGCCACTGTAAAGCACATTGTATTATCTAGAGTGTATCACGTCACTGGTTGCGCTGCATAAATATTGAAATCAAGTTAAATCAACCTTTAATGCACTTTGAAACATTTCTCGTTTAATAAAGGCAAATTATGGACATTTGTTAATTAATTAGTTATTGCTGGAGTTTTATTTATTTGCACGTCGTTTTGGTGTTCATGCAAACATATTGCGACAGAGATAAGTAGACTTTAGTTTAACAAATTGTCCAAATGAGAGCCCGACTAGCACATTAGCGGTTCCGTATCCTTTCATTGTAAAAGGTTTATAATACTATTGTACTAGGACCCTTTTATTTTAAACTTCATATTGTTTAAATTATTCCTAAAACAACTTCTTTCTTAGTATATACTTTTTTAAAAATGGAAACACTATATTACGATCGTAGTTATAAAATAAAATACGCTGAAAAATTACACTTTTGGATAGAAGCCCGTTTGATTTTTAATTTAATTTTATTGTTTTAATTCTTTGTTTTGCCAAATTATGGAGACGTAACCTATATTGGGAAGGCTTGGTTCGCTTCTAATTGAGGATGTACGGTCAAGACTGCATTCTTGTCAAGCCCTAATTATTTTTATTTTTACTGTAACTATATTGCTCAAGTTCATTCTACCGCATACTCGTCAATACGAGAATTCGTTAAGCTCTTGTCAAAACTGCGTACTTATTCGTCAAGCTCTCATCTATACTGCGTAACGTCCAGATCTTGTCAAGACTGCTAACTCGTCAAGCTCTTCCCGGTAATATTAAATTATCTTTCGTTTTTCAACTCTTACAAGCTTTACTGATGAGGAAGTCTTTAATCCAAGTTATTTGAGAACGAAGAAACGGATTTTATTTTCAACCTCAGAGTCTGTATTTTAACATTCTAAACATGCGAAAATTTTCGGCTGCATTATTGTAAATGTTGAGGTTTGTTTTGTTATTTTTATGAAAAAGCCACACGTGTCCAGGTAAAGTTCAACTAGATAAACAAAAGTAAAAATGTGCAAAAGAAACTAAATTTCGTTTCCATGCCAAAAAGGTAAATATAGTGCACTCTCTTTGTTTATACACTGTTATCGTCTCAGATACCTACTAGACAGTTAATCTCAGTTGTGGTAAACCTTTAAGATATGCTATTTATAAAAGCTGGAAAATCACGCTTGCTGCATTTTCAGCATTAACCACACGAAATAAAGTTGGGATATAAAATAGACGAGCAACACTAAATTTTCCGAAGTAAACTGCAGCCTCTTTCTCACAACTCACAATTACATTCTTGGGAAATAGTTGTCATCATCATCATGTCATTTCAGGTAGTCAGGGTAGCTACACATTTATCCGGCCGGCATTGTTGGTTTTCGGCAGTATTTGTCGAAGAACAAAGCCGACCCAAAGCAATTATATCGTCTAGCCATAAATATTGTAAAAAGGAAAAAAATAGGTTTCTATTGCAAATAACATTTATTACTTTTACAATGTCGACTAATTGGGAAGCTTTCTTAGAGCTATGAGCATAAATACGGTCATATTTTTTGTTAAAATGTAGCTCAATTGTAAAAAAATTCTCATCCGTAAACAAAATTTTTCTGTGACCTCCCTTTGCGTACCGCTTCAGAAGTTGTTTCGATTTTACCACCCTATTATTTTTTAAATTATCAGTTGAGAAATGACCAGTACGTCTCTTATATGAGTAGGCTGCAAGTCCTAAGTCATCTTTTAAAATATGCGACATGGTTCTAGGTGCTATCGTCATCTTTCGAGATAAAATTTTTTGCTTTCGGACAGGATTTCCTCGAATTCTTTCCCTTACTGCTTTGACCACCTTTTTCGTACGAACACTACGTAGACGGCCAGATCTTTTTTTGGCACAAACAGAAGAGGTCTCATTGTACCTATTAATAGCCCGGTACACAAACATTTGACTAATACCAAGCGTATGGAGAGTTTTAAAAATTGCATTTTGCTCGATACCTACTTCGTGTAATGCAAATACAGCGATTCGGTTCTCTTTATCACCCCACTCCATTTCAATATCGCAAAATATTGTACAATTTATTCACATATAAAATCATATAAATGTAACGGATTCCAAATTCAAATGTAATATTTTGTTTATTTTTAATTGTAGCAGTATTTATGGCCAGATTAAGTATAATCGTTTATATTTGATTATATCGCCCAGCTGTGCCGATTTATGCCGACCCGAATAAGTGTGTAGCAACCCTCATACTCCTAGAGTTCCCCCAATAATTTTTAAAATGACCGTCGGAAAACGGCCTGCATCCGGCGTTTCACTGTGACCTTGCTCTTGACCTAGCACAGGTTGTATTACGATCTGAGTAGTAGGTGCATGTCTTCGCTGCGTTCGCCCGTACGTGGTCGTCCATCCGTCCATTATTTGTTCAACTACGGCATTTCTTATTTTTAAAACACCAAGCATAGTTATGCGCCTGTCAGTACATGATCGCCTATCAAGATTCCTTCTGCTCCAGGGGCCATAGCTTTGTCGTACGCTACGCTTTCTACCATTTTAATAAGCTTATTCCGCTGGGCTATATCAGTGATCCTCGTGCTTTTCTCATCTTTGATTCAATCTCGGAGAGAAACAATAAGCATGAAAAATTATAAAAATTAGAATTGTTACTTACCAATCCTTTCTTTCTCCATAATGTCGAGCTCGAACATCTTATAGGCGTTGTAGAACAACTCAGCTATGTCTTCTTTGATTTCAATGACCGGGATTTCCATGGCCTCCTCTACAGCTTTCGTCAGTTCGACGTAAGCAGTGTCGTATCGCAGAGCGTAGTCGTCCACGTGAAGGAAGATAGCTTTGTCCACGGTGTTGGAAATGAACCCGAAGAATGTCTCGGATAACGTTGGCGTTGGGATAGGTACAGGTTCTGAAGTGAAAATAGAGATTGATTATCATCTAGTATATGTTTATATGTCTTTGGTGCCGTGTGTTGACGGCAAAGTAGAATACAATTTGTCACCACACCTTTCCTTTCCCATAGATGTCGTAAGACATGTATAGTACGGGCATTAGCGTACTCTAAGCAAAGACTTTATATAATATGCTATTTGCTCCTATTCACCTGCCTAGTGAGGTGATTATGGGCAAATTCTACCATTATTGGAAGAGGCTTTTAGTCCAGCAGTGTTCAGCTGCTTCGCGAACGTAAAAAGCCTTGACAGAGAAAGACGAATATCAATCTATGAATTAATTATATTAATATTTCTATATATAGGTATTTACCTGGAGGTAAATGCTTAGATGGGTAGGTCACCTCGAAAGAATGGATGACACCCAGGCTGTTAAGTGCATCACGAAGTGAACCCCGCAACAGAAGAGACCTAGAGGAAGACCTAGAAAGTGCTAGAAGGACTGCGTCGAGGAAGATCTAAGGAGAATAGGCAAATATCTTGGAGAAGGCTAGTAATAGAGCGAAATGAAAGTACTCGTAGATCGTAGAAGAGGCCAAAACCCATAAAAGGTTGTAGCGCCGTAGGAAGTAAGAATTATTTACCTGGAGTCGGCAGCGTAGTATCAGATGTGACGACAGATAAGAATGAAGAAGACAATGTGTCTGGTGTCGATATGGTGGGCGTTGGTATCACCCAGGGCTCAGGAGGGTAGTGCTTCAATATGATGTTCTTCAAGTCTACCTCCAGATCCAAGTCTTTATATTTGAAGGGTTGCTTATCCAGCTAAAAAAAATACTAAGCGCCATTAATACTAGTACGGCAGCGGCCAGTAGCGCTCTTTCACTGTCATACCATTTGTAACTTCATTTATATCTATGAAATGTATAGTATAAATACATATGTACGCTGAAGGCACGTTAAGCCATTGGTCCTGGTTGTTATCATTATAAGCCTTCAGTCGCATTAAGTCCACAATATCAAAATGTGTACTGTATCAAAACGTCTATAGAATCGAAATGTTCACAGAATCGAAGAATCGAAATATCCACCAGTATCATTATCTCCATTCTTCTGATTTAGCTTGCCAACTACCGCTATGTCAATTGATTTTAGGAAGCTTGAAATATGTGATACTATAATTTACAAGTACACACAAAAAGTAAACAAACCGTGTGATAGGCCAATCTAGGTGGCAGCTCCAGCCTTTTCCTGATTAGCTCATCCAGTTCTGTAGCAGGCTTTGTAAAAAACAGAGCAGCCTCTTTCAAAATATCCTTTCTTTTGTGCAGACGTGTCATGTTGCACACGAATAATTCCGTCATGGCACGTACCTAAAAGTAGGTAATTAAGAGCGTTAAGGTACATGATCGTAGCCGATTTCAGGCAGTAGCAACAGACGACAAGTTTCTATGTATTTCTGTGAAATAGCTTTCGCACCTAGCGACACGTCACCCGACTACACGTCGCTCGCCCGCAGATCAGTAGAGGTACAAGTTCGTAGCCGACTGCAGGCAGCAGCAGCAGATGACAAGTTTCTATGTATTTCTGTGAAATAGCTTTCGCAGCTAGCGACACGTTACCCGACTACACGTCGCTCGCCCGCAGATCAGTAAAGGTTCAAGTTCGTAGCCGACTGCAGGCAGCAGCAGCAGATGGCAAGTTTCTATGTATTTCTGTGAAATAGCTTTCGCAGCTAGCGACACGTCACCCGATTACACGTCGCTCGCCCGCAGATCAGTAGAGGTACAAGTTCGTAGCCGACTGCAGGCAGCAGCAGCAGATGGCAAGTTTCTATGTATTTCTGTGAAATAGCTTTCGCAGCTAGCGACACGTTACCCCACTACACGACGCTCGCCCGCAGAACAGTACAGGTACAAGTTCGTAGCCGACTGCAGATGGCAGCAGCAGACCGCCGTCGCCGTCGCCGACTTCGAATTCATGACTGCAATAACATATCGCAGCGACGTGTTTTCTGCAGTGGGCTTCGAATTTAAACCTATATATTTACAAAATTACAAATTAAAATCGGCAACTATACAGCTTTCAGTGGTCTTGGTCTAGACGTCTGAACAACACGCCAATGGTTAGCACCTGCATCGCGCAAGTTCTGCACATTTGCTCAAAACAGGCACTAACCATTTGATTGAGTTTCATCGTACGCAAGTACTCTCCTGCTTTGCCACAATCACACTAGAATGGTACGTGAGGCGATTGAAATTAAGAAACACCCTTATGTTTCTCAGAACCAGACTAACTCAAAAAATAAAATATGTAATTTAAAAGAATTATCTAAACCAACACATAAGTGATTAACAATGTATACGCAAGTATTCTAATCTTCTAAGTATGTTCTCGGTTGCATTCCTAGCAGGGTTGCTTTGTAGAAAGCTTTTTAGAAACAAAGAAGACGACCTCCGTGGCGTGGTGATAAACACACCAGTCCGCCACTCTGGGTGGTCCTGTGTTCGATTCCAAGCCAGGGCAACTTGTAAAATGGCCTTTTTCAAATTGTCCTGGGTCTTGTGTGTTATCTATCTTGTAATTATTATAATTAAACTTAGTTTGGGACTAGCCTAATCAGTGTGATTTGTCTTTAACTATTTATTTATTATTTATAATATGCATAGCATGCATGGTCACCCAATTACCGAAAACCTTATCAAATAGAAAAGGCAAAATCCATTTGAACTATTTAGCTGTAGTTTTATGACCGGCCTCTTGCGCGCCTGACGTCACCCTTCCATGGGAATGCAGGTTGTAGCCTTAAATCGCACTCACGACGATTACAGTAAGAGATAGTCCTTTAACCAAGTACACCTAAATTCAGAATACTAACTTCAGGGTGTGCTAGAAGGTAGGCTTCCTGTTCCTGCTGTATGGTCATTCCAAGTCTTGCAGTGCAAGCCCTCTGGCTTGAGGTTATTGCCTCCCAGTCGTGATACATGAGACCCTCGGCCGCCAGATGGTCCGAGGGAACCCCTTTCATTACCTTCTTGAAGGGCATGGTGATATATTATATGATATATAGATTTACGTCCCGCGCGGGGTAGACAGAGCCGAGAGACTGTAAGGTCAGGCTTAAATGAAAATATATAGTGAAATATTAATTCTAACAATGGTTCAATTAATTAATATTAATTAACTTTGTTTCAAAGGGAATTTTAATACTACGTAAGATTTGCGTGTCAAATTTTGACACAAAGTGTCACAGTGTAAGTCATAATTTGTTTTGATTTTTATAAAAAAATAGTCCTTGCTTTATAACAAAAGGTCCAAGCAAAGAGCCAAAGAGCTTGGAACTTCTCTCCAAAGGGCAAGAACTACGAACAAAAAAAAAGTTTACTAAAAAAATAGTTGACTCCTGAGGTTGACACCAAAGATATAGGAGGTATATAGATAGATACCGCGATGAAGTGTTTTTCGACATAGCCTGTTTGTATAACGCACTGGCGCCTATCTGGCGCCTTTGGCCTACTAAATAGAAAAATCCCATATCTCTGAGAAAAACGTATTCAGAATCCAGTGTTGCCAGATTTAGAGATTTTCCCTAAAACCTAGGGGTTCCTTCCAGGTCTTTGAGGTTGTTTAGAAATTTTGATTTCATCAAACCTATCTAGGGGATTTTCTGAAAGATTTTTACAATTCTTACCATTTTTTTTATAGTTGATTTTTTATTTATTAATGAACAAAGATAACAATATTAAATATTACAAATTATTATAATTCCGATTGTTATTAGTTTGATTCGTTCTAAAGATGGCTTTTCTAAACAAAATCATACTTATAAACAGAAATATATCTTGGGAGGAACATGTATCAGGGATACCGTTCCCCGATACAGAGTAGCGCACTAGATAGAAATAAACGTGTAGGATCTTGAAACTTAGGTATTTATTTAAGATAAACACAGTATAGAGAAAATTTCCCTTTTTGTTTAAAAAAAAGGTTTTTTGGCTTTTTATTTAAAAATAAAAAACCCCCTTGCAAACTCTTGGACGATTATAACATAACTGGTAATAAAAGGCTATTAACAGCTAGAGAAGATAATTTTCCGTTTATTCCCGCTAATAATTACAACAGTGATAAAGCTCGCTTCATAATGAAAGTTGCAGTACACGCAGCTGCATAGCTTCCAATATAAAGCCTGAAATATATTCCAGCCACCGGAAAGTTTCGAGTGCAATCGTGAACTTTCGCCGCCGGTTTTAGGCCATTTTAAACAAGACCCGGCTCTGGCATACTCATTACGCTCTTTGATTAAATTTGGTATCTTGTGGCCTGTTTATTAAATTGTTTATTGTTTTTATAGTTCTTCTTCTTCTTCTTATCGAGTCGAAAATGGTTTCACTGTAGCTTATTTTTTTATAGTCAGACTGTAGGATTATTATTAATTAGACTGTAAATTAACGTCTTTTGCGTTTTGGAATAAATATATATATATATATATATATATATATATATATATATATATAAATTCACTAAACCTCTAGCTGTTTGGCATTACAGCTCGGTTTTGTAAAACAGCGAACCCTAATACGCGGAATAGAATGAACAACTTGTATTCATTCATGCGGCTAGAGAAGTTGTTGAACAATTCTATCTAAAGAAATTATATGCAATTTAGAATGCCTACGTAGTGGCAATGTGGCGAGCGAGCAAAGCCAGCGTGCCGCGGTAGCGGCCGGTGAGTGCTAGAAAAGTTCTATCCATTTTACTAGGTTAGGGCAAACCTATAGCAATAAAAATCGTGGAATAGTTTTCTGGGAAATGAAATTCGATGTCAAAAAAATCTGTATTCTAATAGACACCCAGTTATATTTTATTATGGCAACCCTACACCAAATCCTTATCATGCAAGTGTCGCAGTTGGATTGTTTAACAGTTTCTTCAAACAGCGGATTACCGCTACTGTTTAACAAAACCGCTAGCCGTATGGGAACCACGTTTCCAATGCAGTTTAAATAAACGTAACACGTTGCGCAATATTAGACAATCCAGCTAAACGATATTCATTCACTGTTTGACAAAACCGAGCTGTAATGCCAAACAACTAGAGGTTTCGTAAATTAGCGGTTTATACCATCCAACTGCGACATAGCTAGCCCCAAAGTTAGTTTAATAAATGCCCTTTTTAAGTACTTATTTATGTACCTACAGGGCGTGCGCTGCGTCAAGCGGGACCATGCAACGTGTTCAGTCTATCTGTCACACAATCTACGTGCGAAGGAAATAGCAGAATACGTCGCGTGATGCCGTGTCTCTATCACACGTAGAGTTTGTGACAAAGATAGACTGAACATGTCGCATGGTCCCGCTTGACGCATCGATAGTCATTATTGGTTAATTTGGTTATACTATACTTACGGATCTTTATTTTCGGGATATACAACTTAAATTCATTGACAATGCAATATTATGGTACTAATTACCATAATTGATCTGATGCTGGAGCCAGGATGTTGAATTTAAAACTCCATGACGCCAAATAATCATCGTCCATGACGGCAAATGATAACCTCAAATAAAAGCTTGTACAAAAACGTAATTTACAAAAATTGGTCTGCGAATTTCAGATATTCAAACCACGGCTGAACTGAAAGTATGCAGGTACAGCTGGTGGCTGCATTCCGCAAAGTATTACATAACATCTAGATATGAGTACCTATGATTTGTTTGACAATATTCACTCGAATATTTTCTAAAATATGCGTTTGACGGACATGAAGTTTCAAATGAAATTCTGATATTGTGTGTGCTGTTTGAAAACAACATTTTTATCAAATCGTATTTTAAGAACGGCGTTTTGGAAATCCTTGGGATGCATATGTTCAGCAGTGGACATGTTGCTGAAATGATGATTATGTTGATTTTTCGTACAACATTCTTAACAATCGAGTGAATGGCGAAAATATGAATATTATTATCTAATAGACAATGCAGCTAGCAAATATTACTATTAATATTAATGATTTAAATAGCATTACAATGTTTAATAAATATATAAAATATGTTTGTTTGTTTGTAATAACTTTATTGTTTGACTTAAAGATACATAATTCCAGAAAAATATGTCATGAATTTTTTTTTACGACAAGTCAACGATTTTATTTGGGGCACTTTAGGGACCAATCAAAATAATAATAATAAAAAAAAGATAAGTAAGTATATCGAGTAAGTAAATCGAATGTTTTTTAGATCTAGAAAGGTTGTGCGATTAATAAGATGTATGATTTAATTCTATAGGCATTAAAGAAGGATTTTATTCATTGTTATCATCATCATCAGGTCTTTTTAGTATCCACTACAGAAGCACGACCCTCTCCCGTACCTACTACCAGAGCTCATATATTAGCCAGAGCAGTCAGAGGATTTAGCCTACACTCTCCACGCTGGCCAGACCGGTTGGAGAGGTCTCATTGATGTTTATAAGCTTTGTTTAACTTACGTTTCTTAAGTCACCTTCTACGACATCTACGGGAAGACTTGGAGGGTCCTATTCTACTCTGCCGGGAACCACACGACTACGGCCCATACATTGTATCATTCAACTTTTGCATGAAAAATTCGTCTATGCCAATACGTGCAACTTGAAACAATTACGTCATATTTTTTTTTATGTTTAGAAAAAAACCTTCAAGCAATCATAGCCTGGCAATAAAGTTATTGGTGTAAACGCAAGATGCAAGAAATTATCGCTTATCTAGACTTGCATTCAAGTTTTTAACTATATCCTCGTGTAAATTGATGCTTACTATTCTTGAAGGACAATTATTGCGTTTCAATAGGGTGAGGACAGGGTCAGAAAAGTATTATTTTAATTAGTGCGTCTTGTACATTATCCAAAATTAATGGACCCATATTTTTCAGTTTTTCAAAAAAGTAAAAATTCACAAAGTCACAGTTCCAGAGTGGGGGCTTGTGACGTCACCGCTATGTAAAAATCTTAGTTAGTTGTGACGTCATGCGAAATTTAAATGCACCGTATCTTCGTAAATTTTTGCTTCTCAGAGAAAAGAAAAAATCCGGGTACAATATTCTTTTTTGTGTATAATACATATTTTTAAGGATATTCAATTCAAAATATCTTTATTATCATAGGATATTTATAATATCTCTTAATAATAGTCACTTTGTTTTTTTTGCACAAATGTTGACGTCAAATATAATATAAGTATACATATCGTAAAAATATCCAAATATAAATCCAAATGGATTGAACTTAGCTCTGGAATTAAAAAGTTAAATAATTAAATAAGAAATGGCGAAAAAATACCACGCGAGCAGGACTTGAACCCGTGACCTTGTTTTCAGTACTGCATCTTGAATGCCTAAAAAACCTTATAAAAAGCGGAGCGCGAAGTTTTGAATTGGCCAAAAATGCTTTTGTGCGTCAATTTGTCAGTTTGTCCGTCGGTTTGTTCTCACCTACAGGTCGCATTTATCAACTGATTTTCGTGAAATTTAATATGCAGGTTCGATAATTATATATAATTTTATTGTCGATTCAGTTGTTTTCGGAAATTTTACAAAATGGCAGATATATGGGTTTAAAACTTTAATCAGACATTACGAAAAATTTTCAAATATGACATAAAGCTTTTTTGTTACTCTTACGACGCGACTTTTTTGTCTGAACAACTTTTTTACCCGATAAACTTCAACGGATGGGGGTGAGTCGCGATGTTTACAACTCACAGAGCCACTAGTATTTTAAAGTATTCAAAATCTTGGTGTTTCTTGTCATCTGTCTTACTTGACTTATTTTCCTATGTCTCCTGGATGAGGCCGCTACAGTGCTTCTCCATTTCGTTCTATCTTGAGCAACGCGCTTCACTTCGGGACACGATTTTCTTCATCCCCCCGCTACCGATAGCCGTCAGGTTTGCTTATTTCCTTGATGAATCTATTCCAATTCCTGTCTAGGAATGTCAGTAGTAGCGTATCGCTGATCCCTGTCCATTTACGACGCGCTATTTAGTGATCCATCGGTGTCTCGCCGAAGAGCTGACGTTTTTTATTAGATATCTTTTCAAGTCAAAAGATATCAAATATCTGTCACAAGCAGCGATTGATGCAGACTTGGATCTGCAGCGCGATGTTTTTAGTCACCTTCCACGTTTTGCGCCCTTATAGGCGAAAGATTTTAAGTTTTATGCGAGTAAGCTTCCTAGACCGTGGGATGGAGTTGTGCGAAGATGGCTCGAGGTTTAGCAACTCTAGAACTGATGTCTTTTTCTGTTACTCCACATTGCGATACGACGCTCCCTAGGTATGTAAACTGCTGCACTCGCTCAGTTTTATTTTTTAACCCCCGACAAAAAGAGGGGTGATATAAGTTTGACGCTAATGTCTGTCTGTCGGTCTGTTGGTCTGTCTGTCTGTCTATCTGTCTGTCTTTCTGTAGCATCCTAGCGCTCAAATGGATAAACAATGAAAGAATCGGTAAAAGCAAGTTCCCTTGCGGTGGTTCTTAGCTATATTTGATGAAAATCGGTTCAGCCGGTTAAAAGTTATTAGGGGGTAAAAGCTTAAAGGCGGGGCTTTCTCTAGCATATATTTAGATGGCGCTATCCGTAGCGCGCTTGTAGCGCGACTTGATATCCATATCAAGTCGTATCGGTACTCATCACTAGGTTACGTTCTTGATAGTAGTGGTTTTTTAGGGTTCCGTACCCGAAGGGTGCAAACGGGACCCTATTACTGAGACTCCACTGTCTGTCCGTCTGTCCGTCTGTCACAGGGCTCTATCTCTTGAACCGTAATAGCTAGACACTTGAAATTTTCACCGATTATGTATAACTGTAGCCGCTATAACAAAAAATACAAAAAATAAAAAAAAGTTAAAAGTTAAAGGGGGTCGTCATACAAGAAGCGTTTTTTTTTCATCGTTTTTAACTCGATCTTTATAATGGCATTTACTAGATACTTGATGTTTTCACCAATTATGTATTACTATGAATACTATAACAACAAATACTAAAAATAGGATAAAGTTAAAAATTAAAGGGGGTCGTCATACAAGAAACGTGTTTCTTCAGCGTTTTAACATTGTACGATGGTACGGAACCGTTCATGTACGAGTACGACTCGCACTTGCCCGTTTATTTAACTTGCCTAGCAAATAAACTTCAACATCTCTTTTGTCTTACGCGCCTTGATTATTTTTTGGATTTGGAGTGCGAATTTCAACTACAAAAGCCTGTGTGCTTCCTAGCCGAAATCAGCAGGCATGGATTGTCGCCCATCATCACCTAGTTCAACGAATGTAAATATTTTGTTGTCTCAGTAAAGCACAAAATTTCAAAAGGTTTACAGCACATATTGCTATAGAAAGAGACTTTCCCAACACGTCCATTTTGTATGAGTACCGAATGGACAAATGTGCAATGCGAGAGTGTGGAGAGCATCTCTCGGTCTCGTCTTGTCTCGACGAGACCCGAGATCGAGACCACTTGTCGAGAATGTAGAGCGGTCTTTAGTCCAGCAGTGTACTGTTTTTATGATAGCCCATGAATATGACTGGACATGATAAGCTTTTTAGCTTTATTATAAGTTTTGTAGGTACTACGAAATGAAATGAAATAAAATGAGTTTTTATTTTGGTTACAAATGTCAAATTATTAGTATTTTTTCTTACTGATTATGTTAATTAATACAATTCTAAACATTTTCTAGTTGGGAAAAGTTATTTTGTATACTTTTAAGCTACTGCGCGTTCTTTACACTTACATTGAAGTAAATAACATTTACTTACAATATACTTACATTTCAATAAAGTAAACCAAACTAATCTAAGTAGTTGATAATACAAAAGTTATAATAAAATGACAAATAATACAAAAAACATTAAAATAAGTCACAAACTAGGTATAAGGTTTGGATATTTACTGAAAATGACAATAAATGTATTTTCCTGTAAAAGTTTTGCTGCTCAATATTGACACGTCGAATAATATTAATATGAACAGTTATATTATCTATGCCATAAAAAAATCCCACTAAAATGTAAAAGACTAAGTACCTGCACGTTGACGCTGTATCAGATTCTTGTAAAACTAAATCTTTGGTAGCGCCATTGCTTATGACAGGCCGTTCTGTAACAAACAACAATAAGTTAAGATCTTACTAGTATTATGTATGGTTACTATCACGTCTTTATCCCTAATGGAACAGACAGAGCATTTTGGGTATTGCGGCTTTAAGCAGACAGAGACCAGGGTTGCAAGGCCCAAAGGGCACTTTTAGCGTGATTTTAGCAAGTTTTTCGTAGTCTTTTGAAGTTGCATCGGTGAATACATAAATGTACGATGAATAATGGCTGACTTCTAGCGCTTTTTCGATGCCACTCATGGAATACTCTGCGCACTCACCACCTCCATCAACACGAATTGATGCTAAGGCATTCTTGAATGTAGCTTTGTCTTTAGTTATTGATAGAACTTTATGTGCTGAAACAGACAAATCACTACCGTTTTTAAAATATAGGTAAATAATTATAAAAATCATCTGGTCCTAATCTTCTTCAAATGGGACGTCTTTATTCTATTGTACTAACTAAAGTTTTCAAAAGAGATGTAGACCCATATCTACTTCCTTCTTATTTAGGTCACGTTGTTGGAAAAGCTTTATACCTAAGGTCTACTTTTGCAATAACTGTGTAAAATATAAACATATTTTTTTATTTGGAGCAAACATACATTGAAACTTTACACAAAAAAATAAATGATTACGAAACCAAAGATAACACCATTGGCGAGACTTTTAAACTTCAAAAAAGGAGGAGGTTCTCAATTCATCGGAATCTTTTACTTTTTATGTATGTTTGCCGATTACTCGACGACGCCTAAACCGAATTGAAAAAATTATTTTTTTGTTTAAAAGGGTACATTTTCCAGGTGGTACCATAGAAATTTTAATAAAATCGGTTCTGTAGTTACTTTGATTTTCGAACCAAAATAACGAGAAAAAATATGTCTTCTAAATGTACAAATGTTGCATATTTAGCTTTGTATGACTGTCACTGGTATTGAAGTAGGTTTTTTGTTTTAAAAAAATATCAATATTAGAAAAGCTAGAGAGATACATTGCTCTTCTATTTACCTAGTACCTTTTCTATATGAACTACTTAATTCTAACGAAAAGTCAAGTATAAAGTCCGTAATCATGAAATGAGTGTACCTCGTATAATTATCTGCAGAAAAACCTATAAACTGCTGAGTTAAGGTTCAACCTTGGCGGCTGGACCTAACCTTAATGCATATTGTCTCTGCCTACCCCTGTTTTCCACAGGGGTAGGCAGAGACTATTAACCTCCAATTGCTACGATCCTGACAGACCTCTTTTACTTCATCTAGGCTCATCTATCACTTCATACATGACCTTCGGTTACGGGTACTTCTAGCCTCTTCTTATTAGCAAGAGACTGTAAAATTTACCTGAGCAAGGATAAGGGGAGGAGCCCAGTAGTGGGCTACTACTTCTACAGGATAATAAATATATGTATTCATTTATATTTTTACCTTAGTAAACCGTAAAACCTTACTATGGGACTCATAAGAAGGCTTAAGGTAGCTCAAAGCGCTATGGAGAGGGCTATGCTCGTTGTTTCTGATCTCTGGTCGATCGAATCAGAAATGCGGAAATTTATAGGAGAACTAAAGTCACCGACATAGCCCAGCGGATTAGCTCGTTGAAGTGGCAGTGGGCGGGACACATAGCGCGAACCGATGGCCGATGGGGCAAAAAGGTTCTCGAATGGCGACCCGTACTAGTAAGTGAAGCTTAGGACACCCATTTACAAGGTGGTGATACGACCTGACCAGCGCTGGGAAACGCTAGATGTAGGCCGGTCTAGATCGGTCATTTTGGAAATCCTTGGGAACGTCCAGTCCAGCAGTGGACGTTATGCAGCTAAAATGATAATGAAATGATGAAAACACTTACTTGGATCATTAAAGGTAACCAGTATAAAGTTGTCTTGGTCTATATCGTTGGCCATAGAAACGGTATCATCTATGACGAATGTCAAGCTACTTTTTTCGACCACATTGCGACTTCATTAAAATTAAATTAATAAAGTGAACTGTTCACACGACATCCAGAATAGAAACTGAGCGGAGCTAAAAATGCTTGTTGTGGTTTCAAATAGGTACCGGGATACGCCGACTAGTAAATTAAACAAAGTAATAACATGACATCCGTCCGTGATCCCGTGCACCAGCTAAGTACCTACTTAGTATAATACCTAAGTCATGTAAATGAATGCAGTTTAAATAGACCAAAATGCATTGTAGGTATATATTATAACTTGTGCCTGCATTCATCCAACATTGCTTTATTGCGCGACAGTGTAGAATGTATGGCACCGAAGATATACAGGGTGACTTTTTATTACCTGGCAACATTTTTGGAGCAAGTTCAGTCCATAATACTAAACTGCTTTCTATAAAAAAGTTATTAAAAATCGATAAAAAAATTTCGTCATTCCATACAAAATCCGTTTGGCTGAGCGCTGATTTGTATGGGAGGACGAAAATATTTTATCGATTTTTAATAACTTTTTTTATAGAAAGTAGTTCAGTATCATGTACTGAACTTGCTCCAAAAATGTTGCCAGTTATTAAAAAGTCACCTGTATAATAAAATACCAAAAGAATATACAGAATTTTTAACTTTACTTAATTAGCCAAAGAACAAAAAAAAAATTTGCCATTTCCATACAAAAGTGTGCAGCCGCCCGGACAATTTGTATGGAAATACCAAAATTTTTTTTTCTTTGGCTGTTATTTTAATTTCATTATACTAAAGTGCTCGACAGCTCGCAGACATAAAAGCTTTTCTTTCTTTTCACGCCCAACTTTAAGCTAAACGTGGCCTTTGAGTTTTATGACCCTAGGCTTTGTGTACCTTGTTAGGAAAAAAGACGTGATAGAGTATCTGTAATTCTGTATACAATGTGGAAGGGACATACCCGTAATAAATCGAACGGTCTATACTAGATCATTATAGTGGAATGAAATTAAAACAACAGCCAAAAACCAAATATTATTTTTTACATTTCCATACAAAAGTGTGCAGCCGCGGGCGATTTGTATGGGACAGTCGATTTTTTTTTACTGTTTCTTTAATTCCATTTAATTTTTCTGATCTAGTATAGCCCGTGGTTCAGTTTATTACGGGTATGTCGCTTCCACTTTGTATGTTCATTGGAGAAGGTGGTTCAGTATCATGGACTTATTTCAGCCTTCAAATTGTTTCAGTATATTTGTTACACACTGTCTATCTATCTATATTTAAGAGCTATGCTCTTGTCGGCACACACTTTATACTTTTAAAATGATTTTCACTCAATTATATTTTATGTAATGAAATTAACAAAACAATAAAAAGTTATATGCGTTTTTGAACATAAGTTTGTTTTATTTACACCTACTAATATGTACAACGTGGAAGGGACATACCCGTAATAAATCGAACCACGGGCTATACTAGATCAGAAAAATTAAATGGAATTAAAGAAACAGTAAAAAAAAATCGACTGTCCCATACAAATCGCCCGCGGCTGCACACTTTTGTATGGAAATGTAAAAAATAATATTTGGTTTTTGGCTGTTGTTTTAATTTCATTCCACTATAATGATCTAGTATAGACCGTTCGATTTATTACGGGTATGTCCCTTCCACATTCCCTTCCACATTGTATACAGAATTACAGATACTCTATCACGTCTTTTTTCCTAACAAGGTACACAAAGCCTAGGGTCATAAAACTCAAAGGCCACGTTTAGCTTAAAGTTGGGCGTGAAAAGAAAGAAAAGCTTTTATGTCTGAACAACTTTTTTATCCGATAAACTTTAACGGGTTGGGGACAGGGTGAGTCGCGAGGTTTACAGCCCACAGAGCCACTAGTTTTAATAATTATCCAATTTACAAAATACAAAAAAAAAGTTCTAATATTGTCAGGTAGGTAGTAAGTACGTTCCTACCTCAAATATTGAAGAAATTTCATCTTTCTAGGCAAACGTTATTTTTTGACATATTCATCTTTCCAGAGAAACGCTTAATACATATAGAGTGTAGGTTACAGATTGTTAATAAATAGACAATGATGAACATTGTAATTTATTTATTTAAAGTTAGACTTTTTATAAATAAATTAGAATCCGCCGCTTGACGCGCGACGACTTTTTGAGCTTAAAATTTAGTTTAAACATACGATTGACGTAAAGTTCATTATGCTATGTACGATTTCAGCGAATCACTGCGACTCTGCCGCAATGTAAATTGAACCTAACGCGCTGTGCGCTGGCACAAAATACATTGTATGGGGGAGATCCGCGCTTCCAAGTATGTCAACGTATGTTGTATACATACGTTGACATACTTGGAAGCGCGGATACACCCAAGACGTATTTTAAACAACGGGATCAAAATTCAAAATTCAAAATTCATCACCTTTATGTTGTTTCTGTAACATTCATTGGTACTTTATTATAAATTAGCTTTCGCCTGCGGCTTCGCTCGCGTCTCCCACGGGAACATTAAATTTTTCCGAGATGAAAGATACCCTATGTCCTTCTCTGTACTTACTCCTAACTATGTGTATACGAATTTTCAAGAAGATAAAGCGTGAAGAGGAGGATTAGGATAGGATTAGGAAGTTAGGATAGGATTAGGATGAGGATTAGGATAAGATAGGATTATCCCATTTATATTATGTGTAGTGATATTTTACACCTAGATATGAACAAACAAACAAAACAACTTATACCATGTACATAAATGTAGTGAATTTCAGTAAATACGTGGTTTAAGGGCACCAACCCTTTTTCCGTACGAAATGTATTTTTAGGGACAATCTTTTAAATAACAATTTGTAAAAATAATAACATCTTTGATAAAGATAAATTTATTTGCCAATCATGTTTAATCACCGGATTGATCACCGGTGTGCAAATTTAGTCAGAAAGACTATGTAATTTATCATAATACTATAAAAATATACTGAATCTGAATTTTATACAGTTTAAAACTAAATTTACAATATTTTATCAGATAAAAATCCTTATACTATAATAACACTTATTTGTCCAAAATAGCTTAATTTTTTTCTTAATTAAGTAAAGTTAAAAATTCTGTATATTCTTTTGGTATTTTATTATACAGGTGACTTTTTAATAACTGGCAACATTTTTGGAGCAAGTTCAGTCCATAATACTAAACTGCTATCTATAAAAAAGTTATTAAAAATCGATAAAAAAATTTCGTCATTCCATACAAAATCCGTTTGGCTGAGCGCTGATTTTTATGGGAGGACGAAAAATTTTTATCGATTTTTAATAACTTTTTTTATAGAAAGTAGTTCAGTATCATGTACTGAACTTGCTCCAAAAATGTTGCCAGTTATTAAAAAGTCACCTGTATAATAAAATACCAAAAGAATATACAGAATTTTTAACTTTACTTAATTAAGAAAAAAATTAAGCTATTTTGGACAAATAAGTGTTATTATAGTATAAGGATTTTTATCTGATAAAATATTGTAAATTTAGTTTTAAACTGTATAAAATTCAGATTCAGTATATTTTTATAGTATTATGATAAATTACATAGTCTTTCTGACTAAATTTGCACACCGGTGATCAATCCGGTGATTAAACATGATTGGCAAATAAATTTATCTTTATCAAAGATGTTATTATTTTTACAAATTGTTATTTAAAAGATTGTCCCTAAAAATACATTTCGTACGGAAAAAGGGTTGGTGCCCTGAAACCACGTATTTACTGAAATTCACTACATTTATGTACATGGTATAAGTTGTTTTGTTTGTTTGTTCATATCTAGGTGTAAAATATCACTACACATAATATAAATGGGATAATCCTATCTTATCCTAATCCTCATCCTAATCCTATCCTAACTTCCTAATCCTATCCTAATCCTCCTCTTCACGCTTTATCTTCTTGAAAATTCGTATACACATAGTTAGGAGTAAGTACAGAGAAGGACATAGGGTACCTTTCATCTCGGAAAAATTTAATGTTCCCGTGGGAGACGCGAGCGAAGCCGCAGGCGAAAGCTAATTTATAATAAAGTACCAATGAATGTTACAGAAACAACATAAAGGTGATGAATTTTGAATTTTGAATTTTGATCCCGTTGTTTAAAATACGTCTTGGGTGTATCCGCGCTTCCAAGTATGTCAACGTATGTATACAACATACGTTGACATACTTGGAAGCGCGGATCTCCCCCATACAATGTATTTTGTGCCAGCGCACAGCGCGTTAGGTTCAATTTACATTGCGGCAGAGTCGCAGTGATTCGCTGAAATCGTACATAGCATAATGAACTTTACGTCAATCGTATGTTTAAACTAAATTTTAAGCTCAAAAAGTCGTCGCGCGTCAAGCGGCGGATTATAATTTATTTATAAAAAGTCTAACTTTAAATAAATAAATTACAATGTTCATCATTGTCTATTTATTAACAATCTGTAACCTACACTCTATATGTAGTAAGCGTTTCTCTGGAAAGATGAATATGTCAAAAAATAACATTTGCCTAGAAAGATGAAATTTCTTCAATATTTGAGGTAGGAACGTACTTACTACCTACCTGACAATATTAGAACTTTTTTTTTTGTATTTTGTAAATTGGATAATTATTAAAACTAGTGGCTCTGTGGGCTGTAAACCTCGCGACTCACCCTGTCCCCAACCCGTTAGTTTATCGGATAAAAAAGTTGTTCAGACATAAAAGCTTTTCTTTCTTTTCACGCCCAACTTTAAGCTAAACGTGGCCTTTGAGTTTTATGACCCTAGGCTTTGTGTACCTTGTTAGGAAAAAAGACGTGATAGAGTATCTGTAATTCTGTATACAATGTGGAAAGGAATGTGGAAGGGACATACCCGTAATAAATCGAACGGTCTATACTAGATCATTATAGTGGAATGAAATTAAAACAACAGCCAAAAAACAAATATTATTTTTTACATTTCCATACAAAAGTGTGCAGCCGCGGGCGATTTGTATGGGACAGTCTTTTTTTTTTACTGTTTCTTTAATTCCATTTAATTTTTCTGATCTAGTATAGCCCGTGGTTCGATTTATTACGGGTATGTCCCTTCCACGTTGTATATATTAGTAGGTGTAAATAAAACAAACTTATGGTCAAAAACGCATATAACTTTTTATTGTTTTGTTAATTTCATTACATAAAATATAATTGAGTGAAAATCATTTTAAAAGTATAAAGTGTGTGCCGACAAGAGCATAGCTCTTAAATATAGATAGATAGACAGTGTGTAACAAATATACTGAAACAATTTGAAGGCTGAAATAAGTCCATGATACTGAACAACCTTCTCCAGTGAACATACAAAGTGGAAGGGACATACCCGTAATAAACTGAACCACGGGCTATACTAGATCACTATAGTGTAATGAAATTAAAATAACAGCCAAAGAACAAAAAAAAAATTTGCCATTTCCATACAAAAGTGTGCAGCCGCCCGGACAATTTGTATGGAAATGCCAAAATATGGTATGTCCCTTCCACATTGTATATCGAAATACGAAAAATAATTTTTGGCCTCCTATACAAGTTGACCAATCAGCTGACCCGAGTTTATGTAAAACGCAAGTTTTTTCATTATGCGATATATGTTCCAGGGGCAATTTTATTCAGTTTCATAGTCTGAAGCGCCCCTTAATTAATTTCAGTATATTTTGCTAGACGTTATATACTATACAATAAGAAAAACTAAATATTCATGACGAAACGTTTATACTATTAATAAAAATAAGCACAGAAAAAAGTTGTATAAAAACTTAAATAAGTAAGTAAAATACTTGTGCCATAAATGAAATTGAAAGTTCTTGATATCAAATTATGACAGTAGAAAACTAAATTAGTACAGTACTTCGATATTGTTATTTAACTAAAAATAAAATTACGAAACAAAGTTTAACTCGAATATTTACCTGTAAGTTTATCTACGTGTATCTAAATCTTTGGAAACTGGCAATGATATAAGTAATACAGTTATTAGAAAAAGTAAAAAAATATGTTTTGAAAGACACTCACACTGCAATTATTAAAACATTATGGATAAAGCGATTTATTTGCATATCTCTGTAAGTACGTAGTCCTCAAGTTCCAGTCGTCAAATTATGTCAGCCTTTCGGCAGCTTGGGAAATCTGACACCAGTGTTGGCCACTTACACACACGAAAACGAACAAACAAACCTAGTCCTTTAGTCTCTTCTTACCTAATAATTGATGACCTAGTATCACCAATAACACCTGTATCTATTCTGTAGATACCTACTAAGTGAAGATGATCAGGTCATTCTTAGTCTCCACTGCAGGAGCAAAACCCTCTCTGTACTGCCAGAGCCATATATTAGCCAGAGCAGTCAGAAGATTTGGCCTACACTCTTCACGCTGGCCAGACGGGTTGGAGAGGTCTCATTGATGTTTATACGCTTTGTTTAGCTTGTGTTTTCTAAGTCGCCTTCTACGTCATCTACAAGAAGACTTGACCGAGACCTACCAAATATTAAACAACCAATTTATTTAAGGAATATTTTTGAAAAGAAGATTTTATCTAAAACAATTAACTAAAAAGTTTAAAGTGCTCTTCAAGACGAACCAGTTAAACCCAAACTCGTTGGAGTCATGTTGTATTATCACAGAGATGCCGTGAGCACCTTCCGGTTTCATCATGAGATCATGCTTATGGTACCATAATTATTGCATTGTCACCCAACTTACATAAGTATGTAAAGTTTCAGCTCAATCGTAAAGTGGGTCTGTTCGTCTGTCCGTCTGTCCGTCTGTCCGTCTGTCCGTCTGTCCGTCTGTCCGTCTGTCCGTCTGTCCGTCTGTCCGTCTGTCTGTCTGTCCGTCAGTCACAGGGCTCTATATCTTGAACCGTAAGAGCTAGACACTTGAAATTTTCACCGATTATGTATTACTGTGGCAGATATAACAACAAATACTAAAAATAAAAAATAGTTAAAAATTAAAGGGGGTCGTCATACCAGAAACGTGTTTTTTTTCAGCGTTTTTAACTTGATCTTCATAATGGCATTAACTAGATACTTGAAATTTTCACCAATTATGTTTTACTAGGAACAAAATAATAACAAATACTAAAAATAAAATAAAGTTAAAAATAAAAGGGGGTTGTCATACAAAAAACGTGTTTTTTAGCGTTTTAAAACATTGTACGGTGGTACGGAACCCTTTATGTACGAGTCCGACTCGCACTTGCCCGTTTATTTGATTGAATATTTAGCTTTTCTGGTATTGAAGTCGGTTTTTATGTTTGGAAAAAATATAAAAAAATATTACGTATAGTAGTAAAAAAATACAGAAACTGTATTTAAAATATTCGTACACAAAATCTATTAAAAAACATACGTAAAAACATAACATACGGCGACGTACCTTCCACAAGTACTTTGGAACTGGCTGTAGATTTCTTCCATCAGTTAAGGTTATATCTCGAGGAGTCTGGCAGGCTCAATTGGTCAGCCTGCCTGGTCGACACCAGCAAAGTACTGGCCGCCTCTGTTGCTAGCTAACAGCCTCGATCTTCTATATCATTCCAACTCTGAAATAAAATACAATTTATTGCACAAAATATATTTTTAGTGGTAGAATACTCGTAGTCAACAAGTAAAATTGTTACTTGAGAAAGAACTAACTACTCCTTTTTAAACGACGACTTAAAATTAGATTATAAATTTGTCGGGATCTTTTTTAGGGTTCCGTACCAGAAGGGAGCAAACGGGACCCTATTAATGAGACTCCGCTGTCTGTCCGTCTGTCCGTCTGTCACAGGGCTCTATCTCTTGAACCGTAATAGCTAGACACCTAAAATTTTCACCGATTATGTATTACTGTGGCCGCTATAACAAACAAATACTAAAAATAAATAAAAGATGAAAATTAAAGGGGTCGTCATACAAAAAACGTGTTTTTTTTCAGCGTTTTTAACTCGATCTGTCACAGGGCTCTATCACTTGAACCGTAATAGCTAGACACCTGAAATTTTCACCGATTATGTGATCACTATAACAACAAATACTAAAAATACTCGTAAAATAAAGTTAATAATTAAAGGGGATCGTCATACAAGAAACGTGTTTCTTCAGCGTTTTAAAACATTGTACGGTGGTACGGAACCCTTCATGTACGAGTCCGACTCGCACTTGCCCGTTTATTTATGTACGATTATGTTCCCCGATTACTCGAAGATGCCTGAACCGATTTGGAAAATTCTTTTTTTTTTGTGAAAGAGTTATATCCTTTACATGTGGTTCCTTAGCTTTTTTAAAACGGGTTTGTGGTTTGTTTTAACGAAAATAACTAGAAAATAACTTTGACTACATCTACTCAAAAGTCACGTTTGAAGTAAGTACAATTTAATAATAAACATAGGTATTCCGAATAGCCATAATTTAAATCATATAAATAAAACAATTTCGTGGTTAACAGTTTAACCCTCGGATTATTTGTAGTTCTAATCCTTACCCATAAATAACAATGAAATTTATTACAAATTCTCCCCTTCCGTGCAAGACGAAAATGATATTGGAATTATTAATAAATGGGCAATTGCGAGTCGACAAGCAAGTCACATGAAGCGTTTCGTACCTCCGTACAATGTTTTAAAACGCTAAACAAACACGTTTCTTGTATGACGGCCCCCTTTAATTTTAAACTTTTTCTTATTTTTATTATTTGTTGTTATAGCGGCCATAGTAAAACATAATTATATATTTATATTATTTTATGTTTATATTTATTAAGATTTATAATTGGTAAAAGTTTCAAGTGTCTAGCTATTATGGTTAAAGATATAGAGCTCTGTGACGGACAGACAGACAGAAGGACAGACAGCGGAGTCTCAGTAATAGGTTTCCGTTTACACCCTTTGGGTACGGAACCCTAATAAGCAGCAAGCTATTCGAAATCGGCAACACTTTGAGCTAGTCCCAAAGTTAATTCAGAAGTTGTATTATGGGGTACCTACTAACTCAACGATACCAATATTGGTATTGTTATATTAATTGTTCATAATTTATAATTTACACAGAGCCACTACTCTGTGAGTTAAAGACCTCTTTGCATAGCTCCTCACATATACTGACCCCTTCAAGTTTATCGGATAAAAAAGTTATTCGGACAAAAAGTTGTTCCTTTGCATACAGTTTCATACAAATTCATCGAATTGACAGCTGTCGCGGTCGTAGCGCTGCATCGGCAACGCTTGCTATAACTAGACCATTAAATATTTTTACGTTTTTAACCCTCACATTTCCGCAATTTTGGAAAAATTTTGAAAAACTGTCTAGACAAAAAAAAAATACATTGGTAATTTATTATACCTGCTCACAAAATTTCACGAGAACCGGTTGAGATATGCGACCTGTCGGCGAGAACAACCGGAAAACTGGTATTCGTACACAGAATTTTAGCCAAAGCTGAAACGGAGACCTTCGTTCGTTTCGCTATGTGATGTTATAGCTAAATCGAATAATGGGAAGGGGTCTGATTTAAGGCCGTACCTGAATTTTCCGGGGTCCAGTGCTGCCCCCATTTAAAATAAAACGGAGACATCATTTAAAATTTTGCTACTACCAAGTCCTAGATAACCCTTCAAAGTATTTTATGAACTACTGCTTACAGTTTATAATTAGAACGTTAAGCTTTACTACGCACATTAGCCAAAAGTGGCCGATTTTTGCAAATGTGCGTAGTAAAGCTTAACGTTCTTATTATAAACTGTAAGAAGAAAATGACCTTTAAGTTGCGCCCTCCTTTAAAATAAATTGTTAAGGCCGTACCTGAATTTACCGGGCTCCAGTGCTGCCTCCATTTTAAATAAATCATTTCAAAGAAAACGGAGACATCATTTAAAATTTTGCTACTACCAAGTCCTAGATAACCCTTCAAAGTATTTTATGAACTACTGTTTACAGTTTATAATTAGAACGTTAAGCTTTACTACGCACATTAGCCAAAAGTAGCCGTTTTTCGCAAATGTGCGTAGTAAAGCTTAACGTTCTTATTATAAATTGTAAAAAGTAGTTCACAAAATAGTTTGAAGGGTTATCTAGGACTTGGTAGTAGCAAAATTTTAAATAATGTCTCCGTTTTCTTTAAAATGATTTATTTTAAATGGGGGCAGCACTGGACCACGGAGAATTTAGGAACAGCCTTAACTCGGAATTGTGGTGAAAATTTAAATATTTGTCAATGTTAGGCACGAGATAGCCCTTTAAATTATTTTATGAACTGCCTTTGAAACTTTTATTAGTGATCCGTCTAGCTTTAAAACTTGCGAAGGCAAGTTTATCATAAAATAATTTAAAGGGCTATCTATCTAGTGCCTAGCATTGAGAAATATAGCAATTTTTACCATATTTACGAGTCAATTTATTTCAAAATGAGGGTGCCATTTCTGCTTGGTATTCACCTTAACTTGCAAGATTTGATTATAGATACACAAACAATGAGGTAGGTAAAAGTAAATAAAAGCTTTTAAAAACAGTCCTACTAAATCAGTCACCAATCACAAATGAGTATCTTCTCCTTCTTTTTCTTCATGTGGCAGCATGAGAGTTTGTTATTACTTTCCATGCTGTAAAAGGATTTGGCTGAAAATTTGTCGGCCGGTAGCCGCCAGATGTCAACCCTCCTTGGGAATGCAGTTGTTGCACAAGATGTAAGTGCTTTGTCCTCTTACGACACCCAGAGAAAGAAATAGAGGGCCGGAAACTACACACGATTTTACCTATTCCTATAGTTTCCGGCCCCTCTATTTAGTAGGTATACTCACTACCTATAGTGAGTATACCTACTACCAATTAATGGAGTGCAGACTTTTTAAAGCAATTGACAGAAAAAGCAGTGATTCTGTTATAGAGCAAGAGCCCGCGAGGGCTTATAATTTTGGGTAAATAATCTAAAAAAATAATGTAAAAAATATAAATAAACTTTATCATACTATATGATGGCATTAGGGTCAAATGTTGTAGGTACACCTTTACTACCTGATACTTACCAAAGCCACCACGACCCAACTTTCATATTCAGGGATTGTTCTTACGTGTTTTGGGGCTATAAATAGATAAACTTTCAGCCTTTATAAAATAACAGAAGTCTGCCCCTCGCAAACTCTTGGACTATTATAATTTAAGTAGTGCAAGTTATAATTTACAGGCTAATAACAGCTAGAGAATAGAATTGTCTGTTTATTCCCGCTAATAATTACAACAGTGATAGAGCTCGCTTCATAATGAAAGTTGCAGTACACGCCGCTGCATAGCTTCCGATATAAAGCCTGAAATATATTCCGACCACCGGAAAGTTTCGAGTGCAATCGTGAACTTTCGCCGTTGGTTTTAGGCCATTTTAAACAAGACAGGGTTTTGGCATACTCATTACGCTCTTAAATTAAATTTGGTATCTTATGCCCTGTTTAAAATCTGTTTATTGTTTTTATAGTTAGACTGTAGGATATGGAAAATGAACGTCTTTTGCGCTTATTTATGTACCTACATATGGCTTGCGCTGCGTCAAGCGGGACCATGCGACGTGTTCAGTCTATCTCGGTCACACAATCTACGTGCGAAGGAAATAGCAGAATACGTCGCGTGATGCCATGTCTCTATCACATGTAGAGTTTGTGACAAAGATAGACTGAACATGTCGCATGGTCCCGCTTGACGCAGCGATTGTCATTATTGATTAATTTGGTTATACTAGTACTATACTTACGTATCTTTATTTTTGGGACATACGACCACATACACATTAAATTAATACTTAATTTCATTGACAATGCAATATAAGGTACTGTAGGGACACAATACGCTAAGTACGAACTTTACCTTCTGAATCACATAGCTTAGGCAACCGTACACTCTCTGAATACATACACATAGCTAGGAAATAGATATCGTAAATTCCGTAATAACTTTGGAGTCAGAACTATAGAGAGATAGCCCATAGTGTCTACAATTACCATCATATTGATCTAATGCTGAAGCCGGCTGTTGAATCTAAAATTCCATGACGCCAAATAAGAACCGTCCATGACGGCAAATGATAACCTCAAATAAAAGCTTGTAAAAAAAGCGAATTTCAGATATTCAAACCACGGCTGATCTGAAAGTATGCAGGTACGGCTCGTGGCTGAATTCCGCAAAGTATTACATAACATCTAGATATGATGATTTGTTTGACAATATTCATCGAATATTTTCTGAAAATATGCGTTTGACGGATATGGAGTTTCAAATTAAATTCTGATGTTGTGTGTGCTGTTTGAAAACAACTTTTTTATGAAATCGTATTTTTAGAACGTCATTTTGGAAATCCTTGGGAGAGCCCTACGTTCAGCAGTGGTGTCATGTGGCTGAAATGATGATTATGTTGATTTTTAGAACTAAATTCTTAACAATCGAGGGCATTAGCGAAAATATGATTCATGTTTATATACAATGCAGCTAGCACAACATTACTATTTAGAATAATGATTAAAATAGCATAAAAATGTTTAAAAAATATCCGAAATATGTCATGAAAAATTTTCGCCACGAGTGATACGAGTATGCAAAATGTCAAAGATTTTAATTTGGTGCTCTTTTAGGGACAATCAAATTAGTTTATCGTTTTTTTCTTGTTTTGTATAAAAATCTTAATGCGGTTCACATAATAAATCTACTTACCAAGTTTTAACGGTGTAGTTCTTATAGTTTCGGAAAAAAGTTGCTGTGACATACGGACGGACAGACAGACATGACGAATCTATAAGAGTTCAATTTTTTGCCATTTGGCTACGGAACCCTAAAAAATACGTGTAGTACAATATTTGTTTTTAAAAATCTAACAGATGGGCCAAAAATATTCTTCCAGACCTCATGCCTATTATTGCATTCAATTATTTAACTTGCTTGAATGCAAGAAAATGGTAGGTATTGTTTAAATGGTTCTTTAGTCCGTTCAGCCGTTTATGTGTTATCAGGTAACAAACGTCCTATCTTACAACATCAAAACATTCACATTCAAAAATATTAGTATTAATAATTACTATACCAGTTACTAATACCTACGAACAAATGAAACGGGATTAATAATGCTATGCATATTTCACCAACTAATTTGGGCGCAGTGTCGATCCAATTACATTACAACACTCCCCAGTTGCGCGCACCCCTAGAAAAAAGTTAGTTTTGTTATTTATAAACTTAATTAAAAAATATCGTTATGAGATATTATTTCCTTCATTCATTCTGTGCTTTTTTATTTCTTACTGATAAGTTTATTTAGAAAAACATGGACACGATTTTTTAGATTATATTATACGTACTTACATATATTTATTTAACTTTTCTATATCTGTAAATATGTAAATTTTATTTTATCTACCTTTTTTTAAATAAACTTATCATTCTGTGTGATTTTTCCGTACGTGTTATAAATAAATAAATAGATAAGGACAAATAACACCGATTTAGCTAGCCCCAAAGTAAGTTGAAACTGGTATATGGGAACTCAACATCATCATTGGGGTCCAGTGCTGCCCCCATTTTAAATAAATTATTTGAAAGGCAACGAAAATATTATTTAAAATTTTGTCTCTAGTATGCATCAGATAACCCTTCAAACTATTTAATGAACTACTATTTACAGTTAAAAGTGAGAAATTTTCTTAGCATATTTGCGAAAATCGGCCACTTTTGGAACCTATTTATCTCGTTTTTAACACTGAGCGAAACTCAACATGGGTATAAATACTTTTAAACTATCGCGTTGCATTATTATTAAATTAATGCATACGGGAATTAACGCGAAACGTACCTTTTTTTTATTTATTTTGCTGACGTTTCGTTCGGGTTTCACCGAACGTGGTCCCAGCTTGACTCACTTGAATCAGTCAAGCTGGGACCACGTTCGGTGAAACCCGAACGAAACGTCAGCAAAATAAATAAAAAAAAGGTACGTTTCGCGTTAATTCCCGTATGCATTAATTCAACATGGGTACTTTCAAAGACAAGTTTATTTGCGAGGCAAATTAAAAAAACTCTGAATGTCAAGAATGCCATCTAGTGATGAGTAGCGGAACTACCGATACGACTTGAAACGGATATCAAGTCGCGCTACAGATAGCGCCATCTATTATTTGCTAGAGAAAGCCCTGACTTTTAGGCGTTAACACCCAATTAACTTTAAACGGCTGAACCGGTTTTCATGATACATACTCGTAGCTAAGAACCACACAAGGGAACATGCTTTCACGTAAAAAAACCGCATCATAATCGGTCAGTCTGTTCGAGTGCAGCGAAGCCACAGACAGACAGACCGACAGACATTAGCGTCAAACTTATAACACCCCTTTTTTCTCGGGGGTTAAAATCCACAAAATGAATTCATTTGAGCCAGCTAAAAATTTACATTGGAAGGAAACCAAATAAGGGTACACAATAAGAGGTCCCTTAAATTGGGCTTCATGTTAATTAAATCAAGTTCTCAAAGGTGGTGCTTTAATTAAACACCAACACAGGAGCACACCTATTTTGATGTCCGCTGCGTTTCTCTTTACTCCGGAAAATTAGAATATTTTATTAATGTTGGATCATTTTGCAGAGAAAGATTTGCTGAGAAAGCTTTATAAGGGTTGGTATACATCTGTCAGCACGAAACAGCACTTTCCTATGCTGCTATCCTTTTCTGTCGCTTAGAACAGTCATTTGCTAGAGCGAGAGAGAGCGACGGAACGTTCCGTCACTCTCTCTCGCTTTAGCAAAGGTTTAAATCGCTCTAGCAAATGACGCTTTTGAATGACAGAAAAGGATAGCAGCATAGGAAAGTGCTGTTCCGTGCTGACAGATGTGTCCCGACCCTAAAATAACATACTTGTAGTTAATAGGGTTGCGTTTTAAACACCGACAACATTTTTGGAGCAAGTTCAGTCTATGATGATGAGCTACTTTCCATAAAGACAATTATCTAAAAACGAAAAAAGAATTCGGCTTCCTATACAAATCAGCCAAATGGATTTTGTATGGGAGGACGAAATTTTTTTTTATCGATATTTGAAAATTTTTTGATATTTTTTTTATGGAAAGTGGTTCGGTATCACGCACTGAACTGGCTTCAAAAACGTTGCCGGTGCTTAAAAAGTAAACTTGTTTAGTTGTGGAATAGCTCACATTTGAAAAATATTTATTTATTTATATATATGCATAGGGGATGCGCGTTATTTTTCAAATGTGTCTCTATTTCTTATTGTCTCTGTAAGTAAATTAAAAAAACACATGAACAACTATTTTTCACACACAAAAAACACATATTTTTTTTTAAACTTGGTGATATAACTTTAATTAAACTAATTATAAACCTCAAAATAAAACCAAACCTAAATTTTTGATTTTAAGATTATGACCGTGCGGCATGGTGCCAAGAACAATTAATTAAGATTTTAGTTTAGTTATAAATATATATGTAACTTTTCATAATTAAAAATAATTGTTTGAATATTTACCCGTTGATATTAAAAGTCTACCATGCCGGACTGGCAGAAAAACATAGAATGTACCAGCTGCTTTTCTTTCCGCGCAAATCATAAATGCACATCCAGGGAATAGGTCAAAATGTGATAATTGTTAAGAGCTAGCTAGCAACCCCATCAATATTATAATTCCTTTTTCCCCCACTTCGCTCATCATCAAGCCAAAAGTGCCCTTAGGGTGTTGCGGCTTTGTCTGCCCGGGACTAGAAGTCCTCTGCCTGCCCCATTAGGGATAAAGACGTGATTGTGTATAATGATAGGAGAAGAATTATAGAGGTATTAGGAACTTACCAAAGAGGCTTGTATATAGCTAATTACATGTAAAACCTTTGACTACATTGGTAAAATGTGGACATTAGAAAACTTAAGATACTCGTGGCTACGAGTATTAAATTTTTCTTAAAATGTTTCCCATTTTTGTACAAATTAAATTGCAGCATAAATGTTATCAAACATTTTGTGGAATATATTTTGTGAGTTTTTCATCGGTTTTTGAGCATTTCGAAATAACAGCATGTGCATAAATTAATACTTAATTGATTTTAATTTACGTTTTATTCACGGTGTTTTCAAGTTTATGAAATACCTATCATCTTGTCCACCGATTTACATATCAATGCAAATTTTCAGTTTCATTCCAGTCGCTTACAAACAAGTTGCTGGAAAATTCTTTGAAATGAACAACATTAAATTTTGTCCTAGGAGAAGGGAACTTCTTTGATAGTTTGGTAGAATGTAACAGCCGATGAGGAAATGTTTATTTGTTCCTAATAACATTTTGTTACAGATCAATATTTTTTTTAAACTTACAAATATTTATGAAAAATTCGGTAAAGACATAGTGTAAAAAATATTTGCCGAATCAAATGTAGTGGTAAAATTACTTTAAAAACTGAAGAAATAGTAAATATATTTGATGATTATTTTACTAACATACCTTTGGAAATCACTTCTAATGTAAGTTCTAGCGCCCAGCGTGCTGAGGCTTTGCTTAAGAGTAATGTTAGCCCTTGTGATTCTAAATTTAATTTTAAGCATGTTAGCCCTAGCGATATAATAGATGCTTTTAGTTAGTTCAGTTTAGTAGTTTAGTAACAGTTAAATTTAAAAAAATCAGAAGATCACTGGGGCATGTCAGTAGCCGTAGTAAGTCACTTAATCATCATACACTTAATTGCTGCCGATTTAGCTTTTATATTTAACGAATGTATTGATGAAGGCATATTTCCTAACTTAATGAAATGTAGTAAACTAATCCCCTTGTTCAAAAAAGGAGAAAAAACAAACCCTGGCAACTACAGACCTATTTCTATTCTGCCAGTTTTGAGTAAGGTGTTCGAAAAGATAATGCTCAATCAAATGCTACTTCACTTTAAGACTAATAATCTTTTCCATAGCCAACAATACGGCTTTACTGCTGAAAAATCGACCACCGATGCAGGAGTAGCACTTATTACTAATATCTACGACGCGTGGGAAAACAGAAATGATGCAATTGGATCATTTTGCGATCTTTCTAAAGCATTTGATTGCGTTGATCATCCAACACTTTTGCTCAAATTTCGTCAATACGGTTTTGATGATAAGTCAATTAAATTAATAGAATCTTACTTAACAGATAGGCTTCAAACTGTTGATTTAAACGGCGTAAAATCACACGAGTCTAATGTGAAAATGGACGTACCCCAAGGTTCAATTCTAGGACCGTTCCTTTTCTTAGTTTATGTCAATGACTTGCCTTACATGGTTGAGAAAGAGTCGGACATGGTGCTGTTTGCTGATGACACCTCGCTAATATTTAAAATAGATCGACATAATAGTGCTGCTAGCGCGGTGAACAGCCCCTTATCTTTAATTTCTGATTGGTTTTCATCCAATAACCTCATGTTAAATGCGAACATGACCCAATGCATTCGATTCTCTCTTCCTAATGTTAATCAAGCCTGCGTTGACATACTAATCAATGGTCAGAAACTCGATCTGGTTGAAAGTACTACCTTTTTAGGAATCACAATTGATTCGAAACTTCAATGGGGCGCTCATATAACTAAACTTTCTAATAGGCTTAGCTCTGCGGCTTACGCTGTTAGGAGAATAAGACAATTGACAGATGTAGCAACTGCTAGACAGGTGTACTTTAGTTACTTTCACAGTCTAATGTCTTACGGGATACTTCTATGGGGGAGTGCAACCGACATTCAGACTATTTTTCTTTTACAAAAAAGAGCAATTCGTACCATTTACGGTTTAGGATCGAAAAACTCACTGAGAGAATTATTCAAGGAAATAGGTATACATATTTTGCATCACAATTCATATTTGAAAATATAATGTATGTAAGGAAAAATAATTCCATGTTCAATAAAGTAAGTGATTTAACAGATAGAAATTTACGTAATAAGAATGACTTAGTTAGCCCGTATTACAGGCTGAATACAGTCAGTAAGTCTTTTATGGGGAAGTGTATACTTTTTTATAATAAATTGCCAGAATCGGTCCTTGATATGCCAGACAGAAAATTCAAAGCTTATGTAAAGAAAGTACTTTGTGAGAAGGCTTATTATAGGACCGATGACTATCTTAAAGACAAAAAGGTCTGGCTTGAGCTTGGCGCGGGTCCCTCTTAAAGGTTTGTACGAGTATACTTAGACATGTCATAATTTAGGTACGAGTACATTAATCCATATAACTAATTTTAAGTTTTTAGTTTTTTAGTTGACGTCTTTGGAGAAAACGTGCAGTGCAGTTTGTTGCCGCTTCTTCTGCACTTGCGCCTAGGAAGCGGCGTAAACTTAGCTGTAAGTAACGATTTGACGTCAACATTTGTGCAAAACAAAACAAAGTGACTATTATTAAGAGATGTTATAAATATCCTATGATAATAAAGATATTTTGAATTTAATTATTTTGAATTGTAAGTCATAGAATGATTACAATTTATGTCATCAACTCATTTAGCAAAATTCGTCAAGCGAGTAGGGGGCTATTTCTATTAGCCATTATTAATTTAAATTTTAAAGATTTTAATGTTATCCACTGCTCTAATCTCCTTGTTCATCTGAACGCATTCCCGGTTGCTTCCTCAGCAAAAATCTAGCGAATTGGAGAAGAGCCGGAACAATTCAAGCGATTTGGCTATAGTTTTACGACCGACCGCCGCCTGCCTGACGTAAACCCTCCTTGGGAATGCTATTGTAGCACGAGCTTTAAGTGCTATTCTTCCTTTAGTCGCCTTTTACGACATCCACAGAAAGAGATGGGGTTGTCCTATTCTTACCCGGAACCACACGGGTATAACTAATTTTAAGTTTTTAGCTTTTTAGTTGACGTCTTTGGAGAAAACGTGCAGTGCAGTTTGTTGCCGCTTCTTCTGCACTTGCGCCTAGGAAGCGGCGTAAACTTAGCTGTAAGTAACGATTTGACTCCACCGCTGCTATAGGTAATCTCATTTTCTCATCTAATAAGTGAGAATCTGAATAACGTCAATAGGCGTAGCGGCTAGCAATCCATTACTATTTTCCATTATCATATTCCATTCCATCTTCACTCCCACCAATGTGCTAAATGTGATCTTTCATTAGAGAGTTTATTAGAGCCTAGCCAAACGAGCGTATTTTTTAGAGTTTTGAGTGGCGTAAGATGAGTTGCGCTATTTACGTATAACAGAAATTCACAACTACTTTTTTTTTCATCGTGTAGCAAAAATATGACTGAGGATTTCGGTGGCCCGGTATCATTACTAGCGATATTTTGCAAATTAGGTACTTAGGCCATCCGGGGCGCGGTTCTCATTTGACGGGTGACCGCAAGAGGCACAAGATTTTCCCGAGTTCCTCCGTGCTCCGTTACGCACGTTAAGCCTTTGGTCGTAGATGTCATTATTTTATGACCGTTGGCAAGCTATGTCAGATGTCTTTAGGTAGCCTGAAAAATCTGACCAGTTACAACCACCAAAAACAAATAAAAATAAAAAGAACTTTCGTACAAAACTGAACGCAGCGTAAATTGCCACAACTCAAAAAATTACGCTCGTTTGCCTGGGCCAGTAGAGTTTCTGACATGACGTTTTTAATCTAGCTAATGTATATCACACTTCACAAGAATCTCAGACTACAGGTCCAAAGTCAAACAATATTTTGTAGCGCAGGGCAAGCGCGGGAAATTGAGCTGGAATCATTTATAAATGGGGTTGCGGGCGTAGGGGGTGAGGTGTGCGATTGCATTTTGCATGAGTCCAATGTTGGTAGCCGGTGCCATAATATAACTCTACCATTACATATCCAAACTTTATTGAGTTTTTATTATTACAGTGGCTGTTTTTAGTAAAAGTAGCTCGATGAGATAAGGAGCTCGATGGCTCAATGGGATTATGCATTACTTGTGCTTTTGCAAGCAACCCCGGGCGTGGTCCGGATTACCTCCAGGTAATCCAGTTTAGGTTACACATCACTGCTTGTGGCTGAGATAGAAGTCGTCAACGTAGTCTAGGTCATCTAACTGATCTATCTACCGCCACACCGTAAAATGAAACGCAGAGGCAGTAATGAACAACCCTGTCTAACACCTACGTGAACTGCGATATCTGCTGATTACAAACGGCCGTGAGCCTTGCAGGAGTATTCTTTGTAGACGAGACGAGACGAGACCAAATACGAGAGAAATACATTGAACAGTGTTGCAACCTTTTTCGAAATCTAAAAAGTGAAGTAAATCTCACGTTGCCTCTCTGTTGCTTCTTTAATTATGATTTTTAAGGTATTAATTTTAGACAGCTGTACAGAAACGATTGGGGCGAACTATAGCTTGTTCTTTCATGTTGAAGAACCTCAATTACCTTCGATATTCTGCTCAGAAGGATTTTGCAGAAAACTTTAGACGGCACAGAAAGCAGTGTGTTGTTCCTCCAGTTGCTAAATTAACTATATCCCCTTTCTTTGGGACGGTTATTAGCACTCCCTTGTTCAAATTATCAGAAAACACTTCGGTTGTCCAATTTTATTCTAAAGAGTGGTTTTTTGACCTCAACAGCGGACTGTACACTATCGTCCGATTTACATTTCCATACAAAAGTCTCGTTCGGAAACCAGGATGTGGGTTAAAATCTTGCGCGATTTGGCCCGAAATTAGAACAAACATAAACGGCACACATTGCAAGTTAAATAACAGCTTTAATAAAGAACCAAAAAGAAACTATCATCCGCTCCACTAAAACAATAGGTCATAAATCAAAAGTCTTCTCACGTCTCATACAAAAATCAATCTTCAAACATTATTATTTAATTTCTCATCAGCAATAACCCTCCGCAAGACTATAAAGGCATGTAAGTAGTCATAACTGTGGAATCTTGATGTAGAGGTTAGTGGTAATTTCGCGAATAGCGAGTGACCTAAGGTATCCCGAACGCTCTGGGCTCCGAATTAGGGTGAATTTTTTATAAGGACGCAGGTAGAGTGGGGTGAGGTGGATGGGGACCGCTGGAGTCGCCGGCACCGTCTGCATATTGCATTAGATTTAAATTGTTTACGTCGTTAAGAAAGAAAGTTTCCCGAACTGGGCGAGTGGAGGATAAGTTCTTGGTATATTTAATTTTTCCGCATAATCGTGTGGGGATTGCTGTGACCTGGATTCTCTGTTTTGGATTTTATTAACATGAGTGTATCCATGAATCCATGATACTGAAAAACTTTCCATAACCTAACATAATTATATAGAAATATGAAAAATAATTTTTGGCATCTCATACAACTTGACCGATCAGCTGATCCGAGGTTGTATGGAAAGCCAAAAATTATTTTTTATATTTCGATATATGTTTTTTGGGGAAAATTGTTAAGTATCATTGACTGAATTCGCCCTTAAAATAGTTTCAGTATATTTTGTTAGACTTTTTTTTTTTGCACTGCTTTTGTCGTATTTTCGCTTCGATTACACTTTTTTTTACATTTGAAATATTTAATGTGAATTAATTATAACAATCATCATCTAGGACTTTGTTTAGTCTTTACTGCAGAAGCATGACCCTGTCTGTACTACAGAGCCATACTTAGTCAGAGTAGCCAGAAGATTTGGCCTACATTCTCAACGCCGGTGAGTGAAGAGCTCTCATTGATGTTGATAAGCTTTGTTTAGCTTGTGTTTCCTACGTCGCCTTCTACGACGTCCACGAGAAGACTTGGTGGGGTCCTATTCCACTCTGCCGGTACCACACACACGACTGAATTAATATATCAAACTAAAATAAATATGGTTTAAATTTCAAATTTAAACACAAAGGTCTCAATTGAATAGATATTTTAGTTTGTTATGAAGTGGCAGGTGTCATAGCCAATTATTATTGCCGATCATGATTCATAGGTATTAAACACTGTATCAGTATTCATCATCCATTGTTCCTTATTGTAAACTATAAAGTATTATTCATAACAGAACATTTCCTTGCCCTTCAGTCAACCTCGAGGCTCCCTTCGAGCACTACAGAACCGATCATGAAGTTGTTAGTGCTCGTATTGGGGATACTGTTGTGCCAAGCCCCAAATGTAAGCTGTGGATTTTTGGAATACATTTACGATAAATTTAACGCATTCACAGAGACGATTGCTAGCACTTTTCGAGAAGTAGGAGAAAACATAAGGAATTTCATATATCACCATAGACGGCATACACATGAGCATAATCATGCAGTTCAAAGCCAATCTTTGCCGTACGATGTGATTAAACCAAAGAAAACTTTCACAACTACAACTAAAAGTGTAACAAATACCCCATTACATGTTGAGCTGGAGACGGAAGCAACTATCAACATCAACAACGCGCTATTGTCTACGCCACAGCTCGCCGCGTTGCATGGAAAAAAGGTAGAATCACATGTTATTAGTACAAAAGACGGATATCTCTTAACTTTGCACCGAGTTGGTATAGATAAACTCTACGGTGAAAACTCTTCGGATACAACAAGGGGGACAGCTTTGCTTCACCATGGTTTGTTGGGCAGTTCTGCCGACTGGATTCTTTTGGGCCCCGAAAAATCCTTGCCATATGTTTTGTCTAGCGTTGGATATGATGTGTGGATGATAAACGCGAGAGGAAACTACTATTCGCGGGGACACATGGATATGAAAGTAGATTGTCCAGAGTATTGGGATTTTTCTTTTCATGAAATAGGAGAGTATGATATCCCTGCGGCTGTAGATTATATTCGAAAAGTTAAAAATAGAACAGAAAAGATAGATTTCATTGGACATTCTATGGGTGCGACCGCATTGTTAGTTCTATTGTCAACAACACCAAAATACAATGATTATTTTAGAATAGCAATATTTCTGGCGCCATTAGTATTTATGACAAATACTAAAGGTCCTATAAAGATAATGTCTGCTTTACCGAAAAATGATTCAGCCGAATATCAAGGAGAATTTATGCCTCAGCGCAAAGTGCCATACTTTGTAGCTACGGAATATTGTGTAGGGCCAAAAATGTACTGCAATAATCCATTATTCTTTTTTAGCGGCACCCCAGACTATGCAGCCTGGAATGACAGTTTTGTTGCCAGACTGATCAGCCATGTGCCAGCAGGTGGCTCGGCAAAAACTATTGTACATTACGAACAGCTTACCGCTACTGGTAAATTTCATAAATATGGAAATATATATGCAGAGTATCCTTTATCAGAAGTGACTCTGCCGATAGCCATGTTTAGCTCTAGTGAGGATTCGTTTGCCGCCGTACCAGACGTTTTGAAACTGTTTTTCACTATAAGAATGCCCATAGACCATTACGTCATTCATGGTAAAAATATCAGCCACACAGACTTCGTTTGGGGTTCTAAAGCGGATCAATTAATTTTTCCAAGAATTCTGGAATATTTAGGAAATGGTTTAAATTACACTTCTACTTTCAGAAATGAGGTTTGAAAATGCAATAATAATGGATAATCAATGTATAATGTTATTATTATTTTATAAATATTAAATGTGTTAAATATCATGGAAGTTTTTTATGCGTAATGAATGAAGATACTCGTATGTGCATTTTAAGTAATAAGATAAATATTTATTTTAAAAATTATAGTAGAAATCTTGTGTTAAAACGGTTCATGGAAATAAAGTATTGCCAAGTTTAAACGTGTTTTACTTTATTTTGTTTGTGAAAACACATGATCTGTATGTATCTATATTGGTTAAGCAACTTAATTTTTGGTTGCCAATGGCTGGCGCATTTTAATTAGGAATTTTCTAAGCTCCTAAGTCCAGCCGGCGAGAGTTGGCTTGTCTGTGGCTATAAACGCAAGCGTACTCTTACTGTCTTCTGTGGCGTGGGGATGAAACGCCAATTTTCCAAAAAAATACCTATATTCGCCGCATAATAAACTTGTGTGATCGCTAGGTCACACAAGTTTTAATCCAAAACCATTTTGAGATATGTATTTGCTAATAGTTATTTATGCAACTGTGAAATAATAAGGGGTATTAAAACACGAATGTGGGTTTATCTCACGAGGCGAAGCCGAGTGTGATAATAGTATCACATGTGTTTTAATACCTAATTATGAACAGTTGCATACAATACTTTATCTACACCAATGATATGAATCCTCTATAAAAGGTATAACCTTCTGCTTTACGTTTTAGCAAGGCAATTAATTTTGAATATTTTGATATATCCACGTTGTGATTAATACTCAGCGTACTTTTGAGCATTGAATAGAAGGTCCATAGGGATAAAGATTTGAATTTTTCGGATTTTTCTTTAAAATATACTATTATCACGTCTTTAGAAAATAATGTAAGTACTACTTCTTTGATATTGTCCAATTAATGAAATCTTGGTACGCCTTTTCATACTGTTTTCTCGACTTTTCTGGTAATAATTGGTTAGAAATGTCCTTTGCTGCATTAGAAATATCTAGTGGTGTAGGTATTATCAAAGCTTGTATCACTCATTTTTGTAAACAACAAAGTTATAATTTTTTGAAATGCTATTTACGAACAAAAATGGCAGGATGCGACGTAAATTCAAATAATTTTTTTTTTAGTTCCGAATCTGTGGTAGTTAAACGCGCGTGCAAGACAATTGTGCCATTTTTCAAACGCGGAGTCACTAATCGAACGTTTTTTTGTGCCTCTGCTCCATCTGCGTCTTTACGCGTCAATTAGCGCGTTAATCAAGACGCTTCGTAGATGTGGCCAATGTTTTAACTGTTAACGTCCTGGCGTCATTACTAATGACATTAAACGCTAAGCGATAGCTCGGGTGTCGGTTTTTTTGGACACATCAAAGGGTTTTTCTTCCAACTACGAAGTAATGTTATCATTAATCACTAAAAAACCGATCACAAAGTGAGTGCTTATTGCATCAAACCAAAACAGTGCAATAATGGTTGTATGAAATCTCATTGTTGCACTGTTTTACTTTTTAATTTACCATAGATGCCAGGCACAGATGTTTAAGTTTGAATAAAAATGTATGCATTCAATCAAAAAGAAACTGGCTGAAAAATAAATTGGCCGACGAAAAAAGACCTTGTTAAAAAAAATCGTAAAAGATTTAAAGTCAAATTATTTTACAAAAGAAAATATTTTTAAAATGGAAAATGACAGCGAATGTGATAAATTCAATTTGCACGACAAATTCAACTATAGAGAGCATATAAACAGCTGCAAATGATATCATTAATAACCTTTAACCGCAAAAGTTCCGGGTAAAATAAGTAAGTTAGGTTAGTTTTGTTTATAATTTGTATTTTTTTTTCGTACGTATATTTTATACTCAAAGAATATAAGAAGTTGAAAGAAAAGTAGATTACGCACCTTGCTGAAGTGAGAACTATTACTGCGCAGTGTAACGTACTAGAGGATGTTGGCTACATTAACGCTGGCTCATTACGCACGACGCATGCGTATTTGCCGCGAACGAAATACGACAATGGAGTGGTCCAATGAAAAAGCGTTGGAGTTTAATGTGAACCATGTCTTTGGAATCCAAAACTGCAGTCACATAAAAATCGCTCGGCAATTAATGATGCATGGCGTCGTATCATGCAGTCTTTATCCTTTCTAACGACATTGGAAGAATTAAAAAAGAAGAAAGATCCCTAATAGGATATTACCGTATACATTTAAGTAAATACAAAAAATCTTTAAAATCAGGCGCAGGTAAAAATGACGTCTGTAGTACAAATTGGTTTGCAATAAAACAATAATTTAAAACACTAATTTTTGCCACTTGTGCAGCTGCTGCAACGTCCATTTTGTAGTTTCACCCTCCACTTGTAAGATAACGTGTTAACTAGTGAGAAATAACTTTTTGAGGCGTTAATGCCTAATGTAGCCAACGCGCACTTTTAATGCAATAAGCGACGCGCAGTTTGGCATTAAGTCAACGTTAAACGCTAACGCAGGTGGAGCAGTAGCAAAGGATACAATCATTCGTTTACGTGAATCCCCGTTTCAAAAATGGCGCTTATGGTTCTTTTTTTTTAAATTAATAGGTACAGATGTATACTTGGTACTATTCCCTTACCTATCCTAGGATTGGTTCTGGTCTACCATTTGAGTTGTTGAGGTCAGACGGTAGTCGCTCTGTGAAAAAATCAATAACTTCGTCAAATCACCTAAGGTTAGGTAGCGAACCCCGGGCTCTGAAGCGTTACCGTTGAAGATGCAACCGGGAATACGCTCGGATGATGATGACCCGGTACTATTATCCTCCCTCATCTAAGTGCGTTTTGGGTTGCATCCTGAGGCATTGCCTCCACATGATAAGAAATTAGCATTAAGTTTGACCCATTACAATCAGTCCAGTTTTGAAACAGTACAAATTCATCATCATCATCATCAGGTCTAGAAAGACCTGATGAACTAGACTAGAAAGTCTCCACTGCAAGAGCACGACCCTCTCTGTACTACCAGAGCCATATATTAGCCAGAGCAATAAAGAATATTTGCAAACATTTAAATTAATAAATTAATCGTCGTGCCACATGATTCCTAACCTCTATCAACGTGTCTCCACACAGCGATATCATCGCGGTGATTTGACGTAGTTGACTGATGTCAACTCGCCGCGATTCTCTAGCTCTTAGAGGCAACGCCTTAGCTACTAAGCCCGAGATGCGGTTTCCAGCGTTTACTTCTCCACTTTGCATGGTGTTCGTTATTTTTCATTGCAAGGCGATTCATCGTCAGGTCTTTTAGTCTTCACTGCAGGAGCACGACCCTTTCTGAACTACTATAACCAAATATTAGTCAGATGATTTGGATTACACTCTCCACGCTGGCCAGACGGATTGGAGAGGTCTCATTGATGTTTATGAGCTTTGTTTAGTTTGTGTTTCCTAAGTCGCCTTCTACGGCATCCACGGGAACCACACGGCAAGACGATTGGCACGATTTTTTTGGTATACTTCACCTTTGTGGGAAGACCAGGAACTTTGGGCGAGGCCTGAGGTACACCATCAGCATCACTTCGCTTCCTGAAGGAGTTGGATTGGTTCGAATACTAAAAGCATGCTTTCCACGCAAGACTAATACACGACAAGGTCTATTTGCAAAAAAGTAGATCCTCGTCTACACATACACACTCACAATTTGTTTTATTTTTCGTGTAAGTGGATTTTTCTAAAGGCATATTGCATAGTCTCAGTGACTGCCGTCTAATGATGTCGGGACGAATGGCTCAGCTTGCCTTCCGAAGCAAGGATTATATGTGAAATCACTGAAAATAACACGGGGCCCATGGGCCTCGGTAATACTGAGTGCGGTCAGTACCTGACTCAGTATTACCAAATTAGCGGTTCTACTTCTGTTTCTCTACATTTTGTTACTAGTCTTTACGGCGGAAATATTTGCCGCCCTAAATCCGGAAGGGTCCCAACACTCCCAACTAAAACTTTTCCTATTCCGAGAGATTACCAGTTGAAGCGTTTGCTGCGAATAAATCTTTAAATTAACGCAGTGTGTATCGTCAGTAAAAAAGCGTCTTATCATGATGTTGTAAGTCTCTCTCTCTCTCTTAATCTCGCTGTGATTAATGATAAAGTATACCACAAATGTAAAACTCAATTCATTCGTCGTTTGACTGCCGAACGATCAACAACTAGTTGTGTGCCTGAGGATGCCTCGTGTTGAGATGAAACACGTATCGCGAGTACGACAGCCGATGTTGTTGCAGACTTAACGGATGCAGTAGCATAGGCAGGGGCATGCTTCAACTATTGGTAGCGGGTGCTCTCGGACTGATGGTGGCAGGTATGCTGGTAGTAATAGTAGTGGGTGGGCGCCGGCCGGCAATAGTTTGCATGAACTAACTGGTGACAGGAGCACACAAAGTAATCTAGGTCAAATAGCAAGTAAATCTCAAAGTAATCTAGGTCAAATAGCAAGTAAAACTCAAAGTAATCTAGGTCAAATAGCAAGTAAAATTCAAAGTAATCTAGGTTAATTAGCAAGTAAAACTCAATGTGTTTACTAAATTAAATATTTTGTATTTTAGTATTTTCTTACTTACAGTGACCGTTTTGGTCACACCCAGCCAACTACGGGATTATTTAGTTTTAATTTTTTACAACACATACTAGAATACTACTTCGTTCCCGGTTACATCCTTAGCTGTGCTGCTTTAGAGCATAAAATTATTGAAAGGGCTATCTAGGGCCTAACATTTAGTAATATGGAATTTTTCACCATATTTAACAATATATTTCAAATGAGAGCGTCACTTCTGCTTGGTATTCACCTTAAATCAGAATGATTAAAAATAAGAGGCATGAATATAACGTCACAAAAACGAAAATATTTTATCGAACACCAGTTAAATCTTTTGTTTTATAACAAATTGTAATTTTGGTAATACTTATGTATTTTATCTACACCCATGCTATAAATCTATACTAATATTATAAAGCGGAAGAGTTTGTTTGTTTGTTTAAACGCGCTTTCTTTTTTTTTAAATTCATAAAGATAGAGGCTCGATCCCTCTATCTTTATGAATTAAAAAAAAAGATTTGCGTTGCGTAATGAAATGTAGTACAACATTATATCACGCGTTTGGATGATATTATGGTTACTATGATACTAGTTGTTATAATGTTGGCAATAAGCTAACTGTTTCAGAAACTTATAGAGGACTAGCTGTGCCCGCGACTTCGTTCGCGTGGTTGTCGGAACGTAATGTTATATAGCCGCCTTCCTCTATAAATGGACTACCCAACAAAAAAAGAATTTTTCAAATCGGACCATTAGTTCCTGAGATTAGCGCGTTTAAACAAACAAACAAACTCTTCCGCTTTATAATATTAGTATAGATTTATAGCATGGGTGTAGATAAAATACATAAGTATTACCAAAATTACAATTTGTTATAAAACAAAAGATTTAACTGGTGTTCGATAAAATATTTTCGTTTTTGTGACGTCATATTCATGCCTCTTATTTTTAATCATTCTGATTTAAGGTGAATACCAAGCAGAAGTGACGCTCTCATTTGAAATAAATTGTTAAATATGGTGAAAAATTCCATATTACTAAATGTTAGGCCCTAGATAGCCCTTTCAATAATTTTATGCTCTAAAGCAGCACAGCTAAGGATGTAACCGGGAACGAAGTAGTATTCTAGTATGTGTTGTAAAAAATTAAAACTAAATAATCCCGTAGTTGGCTGGGTGTGACCAAAACGGTCACTGTAAGTAAGAAAATACTAAAATACAAAATATTTAATTTAGTAAACACATTGAGTTTTACTTGCTAATTAACCTAGATTACTTTGAATTTTACTTGCTATTTGACCTAGATTACTTTGAGTTTTACTTGCTATTTGACCTAGATTACTTTGAGATTTACTTGCTATTTGACCTAGATTACTTTGTGTGCTCCTGTCACCAGTTAGTTCATGCAAACTATTGCCGGCCGGCGCCCACCCACTACTATTACTACCAGCATACCTGCCACCATCAGTCCGAGAGCACCCGCTACCAATAGTTGAAGCATGCCCCTGCTTATGCTACTGCATCCGTTAAGTCTGCAACAACATCGGCTGTCGTACTCGCGATACGTGTTTCATCTAAACACGAGGCATCCTCAGGCACACAACTAGTTGTTGATCGTTCGGCAGTCAAACGACGAATGAATTGAGTTTTACATTTGTGGTATACTTTATCATTAATCACAGCGAGATTAAGAGAGAGAGAGAGACTTACAACATCATGATAAGACGCTTTTTTACTGACGATACACACTGCGTTAATTTAAAGATTTATTCGCAGCAAACGCTTCAACTGGTAATCTCTCGGAATAGGAAAAGTTTTAGTTTCTGTTGGGACCCTTCCGGATTTAGGGCGGCAAATATTTCCGCCGTAAAGACTAGTAACAAAATATAGAGAAACAGAAGTAGAACCGCTAATTTGGTAATACTGAGTCAGGTACTGACCTCACTTAGTATTACCGAGGCCCATGGGCCCCGTGTTATTTTCAGTGATTTCACATATGATCCTTGCTTCGGAAGGCAAGCTGAGCCATTCGTCCCGACATCATTAGACGGCAGTCACTGAGACTATGCAATATGCCTTTAGAAAAATCCACTTACACGAAAAATAAAACAAATTGTGAGTGTGTATGTGTAGACGAGGATCTACTTTTTTGCAAATAGACCTTGTCGTGTATTAGTCTTGCGTGGAAAGCATGCTTTTAGTATTCGAACCAATCCAACTCCTTCAGGAAGCGAAGTGATGCTGATGGTGTACCTCAGGCCTCGCCCAAAGTTCCTGGTCTTCCCACAAAGGTGAAGTATACCAAAAAAATCGTGCCAATCGTCTTGCCGTGTGGTTCCCGTGGATGCCGTAGAAGGCGACTTAGGAAACACAAACTAAACAAAGCTCATAAACATCAATGAGACCTCTCCAATCCGTCTGGCCAGCGTGGAGAGTGTAATCCAAATCATCTGACTAATATTTGCTTATAGTAGTTCAGAAAGGGTCGTGCTCCTGCAGTGAAGACTAAAAGACCTGACGATGAATCGCCTTGCAATGAAAAATAACGAACACCATGCAAAGTGGAGAAGTAAACGCTGGAAACCGCATCTCGGGCTTAGTAGCTAAGGCGTTGCCTCTAAGAGCTAGAGAATCGCGGCGAGTTGACATCAGTCAACTACGTCAAATCACCGCGATGATATCGCTGTGTGGAGACACGTTGATAGAGGTTAGGAATCATGTGGCACGACGATTAATTTATTAATTTAAATGTTTGCAAATATTCTTTATTGCTCTGGCTAATATATGGCTCTGGTAGTACAGAGAGGGTCGTGCTCTTGCAGTGGAGACTTTCTAGTCTAGTTCATCAGGTCTTTCTAGACCTTATGATGATGATGATGAATTTGTACTATTTCAAAACTGGACTGATTGTAATGGGTCAAACTTAATGCTAATTTCTTATCATGTGGAGGCAATGCCTCAGGATGCAACCCAAAACGCACTTAGATGAGGGAGGATAATAGTACCGGGTCATCATCATCCGAGCGTATTCCCGGTTGCATCTTCAACGGTAACGCTTCAGAGCCCGGGGTTCGCTACCTAACCTTAGGTGATTTGACAAAGTTATTGATTTTTTCTCAGAGCGACTACCGTCTGACCTCAACAACTCAAATGGTAGACCAGAACCAATCCTAGGATAGGTAAGGGAATAGTACCAAGTATACATCTGTACCTCTTATTTGCCTAACGGCAAGTAAACTACTATCAACTATCAATGTTGCGAACATTTTTAACAAGCTTGTTAAGAGCTGGTACAAACTGATATCATATTTGCATTGTTAAATATTTGAAGATATATTTCAAATATGACATGGCGAATGCCATGATTTGATTTGATCGATTTGTCCCTATACATGTATCTATATATATTATTATTTTTTCTTTATACCTTTTATCTCCTTGAATCTTACCCCCTTCCCGCGAAATGTGTTTGTGTTTGTAATTTACAGGGGTGAAAATCAGTATGACATGGATACTTAGTATGAAATAAGGTCACTATGAATCTGTTATAGCTAATATATAATGTATTCATAACATAAGTAAAAATAGCCGCTGCGTTACAATTCACACACATAAACGTGTGTACGGACACTGGATCTATAATTGTGTGATTGTGTGATAATTTTATCAATCAAGTACCTATGAATCATCAGAGCTGTGCTAGTGTTTAAGAGCGTAACCTATAACCGGAAGGTGATTCCTAGTGATATGTAACTATGATAGTTTATAGTATAATTCGACTTTTCGACGAGTAGTTTGTATAAAAAGTCAGAAATATTTTTTCATGTTTCGATATATGTTCTTTGGGGAATGTTGTCCAGTATAGGGTCATTCTCAAAAGACCTGTTTTTCGAGCGGCCCCTTGAATATCTACATTTTAAGCTGTAGTATTCATGACTTTTATATTTTTTATAATAAGTTTTTTGTCTCTTCTATTAAGCAAAATAAACTTATTTACTATTACCTGTACATAAATAAATAAATAAAAATGTCAAAAGCCGTTCTCATAATTTCCGTTCGCTGTCCCAAGACCAAAACTCAGGTGTTTTATATCATTATTTAAAAAAAATGTATGACACAAGTTTTCCATGTATTACAATTGAAAGTAGATTAATGTAAGATGTTACGAAAAAATAATCATTCCTTTATTACGTCTATTTATTTAAATAAACGTTTTTAAGTGTTTGTCCCTTCATCATAAATTTTTTCCGTCACGGTCACTATATAAAAATATCTCATCACTAACAATGTATTGCCCCATCACTATCGCACCGGCGACCTTAGTCAGTAGTAGCGTGCCGTCTGTTCTCCTGACGAATTACAAACGTTAGTAATAATGTTCCGTTCGCGTAGATCGCAATCCCTTTAATTTCCGTCACATCATTTATTTATTTACTTTGATGCTTGAATTTTACGATAAATAGTAATTGTTATATAGAAACTCAGTATTTGACTTATGCTTGAGTCAGTGATCCCTAGCACAAGCCATTTAATTATTAAAATTATAATACGGTTTCTCTTTCATTTCCGTCACATAACTTCCGTCACGATTAAAGTGACGGAAATTATGTTAATACTATATACTACAGAATTACGAATTATTTTAGATTAAAAAAATTAAACCATCTATCCAGGGGCGCTCATTTCAAATATATTTCTTAATTTAAAATTTGGTTTATAATATTTTTTGCGATTGTTTATAATATACATTTGTATCCTTGCTATGCAACCCCCTATATGTATTACTTGAAAAGTTCTACTAATTACTTAAGTCCCTTTAAGACTGATTTGCCTACTTACCCATACATATTTAAATAATTTTCTCAGTCGATTGTGTGCAAAGAATTTATTTCTAATAAATAAAATGCGTGATTTACAATGCTTTTTAAATTTACGTCAGTGTATATTAATTTCCGTCACGCTAGAAAATATAATCATCGAATAATTCCAAAACTATTTAAAAATGTACAGGGAGAAATATTCCAATATATAAAGTTTCACATATATTTTCATATTTTATAGCTACTCGTACTTTAACATTATAGTAAAAAATAAAAATCGTGACGGAAATTAGTCTGAGAACACCTTGAGGTGAGAATGACCCTATAATAAAATTAATCCAACTTTAAAATAGTTTCAGTATATTTTGTTAGTTGTTATATACAATTAACAGGTAGGTATGTACCAGCAAGATCTATGTTCTTACGTACTAGAGAAGACGCTACATATCACAGTTTGGTTCCGATCATCATATGCTATCACTGTTCACCTCACATCAGTAATTCGCTAGCAATACGCGCGTAATACACTCCACAATTCATTAAAGAAAACACTGTCAACTTAGTCAAAAATGCCTTGGTGTGCGTTGAGATAATGCAATAGTAATTCAAAGAACAAAGCAAATGAAGGAATAACTTTCCATCGGTAAGTAACTAAATTTCATTGATTGAAAATTAAATACGGATTGCAAGATTCCGGCTGCCATAATAAATGAAATGAGTGATTCAGTTCGTGACATATGTCAACCGATTTAATGACTCGCCGTAGAATACAAAAACAGAAGTGAAATGTAGACATCATAAATATGCCTACATTTCACTTTCTTCATGGAAGCATCAAAAAACTATTTGTTTACTACTCAGTTATTAATGTTTGTAAAACGTTTAAAAATGTTTATATTTATAATTTTTATCTATATATGCTATAAATGTAGAGCATTTATAGCATATGTAGATAAAAATTATAAATATAAACATTTTTAAAAGTTTCCTAAAATCCTATAAATCCTTTATAACATTAAGTCATATCAATTCAAACAGTTCGTAACGTCTCACTAGGACCTCCGGGGGCTCAGAAATTTTCTATGTGGGGGCTGTACCCCTACATACAAAATTACTGAGTCCTCGGAGGTGCCCCGCGAAACTTGAAACAGCGATCAGATTTTGGATCCAAGATGGCCGCTTACACATTTTTGATGTCTGTCACTGTAATTCTATGTTCCCTCGTAACGAGGTACTACGCGGCTAAATCTATTTTGATAAATTATACGTGGTTAGATTCGTCTTAATCACGTAAGTGTCATGGACTATATTAAAATTATTGGAAAGCAAAATGGCGGATTTTGGCGCCAAATTGCGTGGCATAAAAATTATTTTCTTTCCAAAACCTATCGAGTGTGATATTAAATTAAAGGATTCTATTCAAGGATTAAGTACAAAAATATATACAACTTATATGTTTAAATGAAATTTGGAATGAGAAATGCCAAAAAACAACATAATGATATGTATGTCCGATTCTATGTTCCCTCGTAAATACTTAACATTATCTTCACAAATTGTCATAGAGTATTATAAATATTTATGTAGTTTATGTAGGGTTTATGAATTTATAAAGTATTTATGTATTTTTATATGTAGGTCTATGAATGTATAAGAAAGTATATATATGATTATGTGTCTTAGGTAAATGTTTAATAATGGTCAAATAGCTAATTTGAATGTACTAATCGTCCAAAATTTGCTTTTATCCGCACCACCTGTAGGTTGACTGGTAGAAAAGGCCCTAGGCCTTAAGTCCGCCTGTTACATTTTTTGTAATAAAGTTAAATAAATAAAAATAAATAAACAGCTAAACAAATTTTAATAAATTATACGTGGTTAGATTTGTCTTCAACACGAGAGTGTCATAGGCTATATTAAACATTTTTTATACGTGCCAAATTAATTCCAATCCATTTAACTGTAATAAGGGCTTACTAAAAATATCAATCCATCCCATCCATGCAATCATCCATAGGTACATATAACGTCCAAAAATATTAAACACAAACTAAAAAAACTTTTTATACAAAATATCGCACTTTAAATGATTACTTAGTATGTTTTCTCAAGGTTGTACCACACATTTCAACTTCTCAATCCATAAGAGAAAAAGTATCATGCTGTATTTAAGTTGTTTACGAGTTAACGTAACCGGTTCTATCGTTAGCGTTCGATGCAGGTAAAGTACCTACCTTAGAATCACCGGAACGGGCGACGTCAACAAAAAGGTTTTTAAAAGCACCTCAGTTGCAATGTAAGGTTTCATATCATTGAGGTTCGTTTTTTGTTATACTCGTAATATGCCTTTATTACTTTATATAATGTATCTATTATTTAATTATAATGTATTTATTATTTAAATGTACGATCACAAATTAAGATGGCAATTTCCGATGCCCGGTAAATCTCAATAGAGATTATGATGGCATCGCAAATAGATTTAAAATTAATGTATTTTATGTATTGTGTAAATAAATAAATTAAAAAAAAACCATTCATACACCCATCCGTACATCCATCCATACTTACCAACATTCGCATTAATATAACATAATGATTGTTTCTTCCATGCTGGTCTGGGAGAAAAGAAAAAACATAGAATGTACCAGCTGTTTCTCTTCCCGCGCAAATCGTAAAAGCCGACCGAGGGAATGGGCAAGAATCTGAATCATATCAATAGGCGATGCGGTTAGCAACCCATCACTATTATGATTTCTTTTTTCCACCTTCATGCCCACCATCACGCTAAAAGTGGCCTGGGCCTTGCCGCCCTAGGCTCTGTCTGCCCCGTTAGGGATAAAGACGTGATAGTGTATCAGTATAATATAATGGAGGATTTAATTTGAACCACGTTCGCAAGCTTTACATATTATGTTGTGATAACATTGTATTAGGCATAGTATCTTTGTAAACTGACAAAGCCCTTCTGGCGCGTAGGCGACCAATACTATGTAAATGAGTTTCTTTCGGCGTTTCTTCTCAGCAGTGGTCGTTGCGAAACGCTAGTATCGGTAGCTTTTGCACTAAAAATAATTAAAAATAATGACCTTCAATAAGTGATATATTTATCCTACATTGAATAAAAAAATTTGCCTTTGACTTTGACTTGTCATTGTCTCAAGTATCTGTGTCTGAACCATCCACAATATTGAATCAAAACTGTTCCAAATTATAGCCTAATTACTGAATAAATATTTGATTTTGATTTTGACGTACTCGTACGTAGGTAAAAATGTATTGACCTTTCTGTACTACTCGCGTGTTTAGTCTATGAGAGTGAAGAATGAATGAATGATAATGGCATTTAGCGAATCTAGCGCTGTGGTTTTGAAGGACGACTTAAAAGGGGACTTAGCGCTGCAGCGCTATAAGTGTCAATTACCAAAAAAAACATAGCCGTGTTTGAAGACGCCCATATATTTTTGTCGATGGTATGTACCTACATGAAATCAATACATATTCTAGTTGGTTGCGACTAGGTAGGCACAGTAGCAAAAGAATATTTTTGACCCAATGGACTGACTGGAGATTTTGAAAAGCTTATACCTAATTTAATGACATGTTATAACAATAACGTCAAACTTATAACATCCTCTTTTTTGTCGAGGGTTGAATAACAACAGATTTTGCACCGTTTTGAACAAAGAAATCCGTAACCTAGTAGGTAGGTAGTAGTAGGTACTACGAAAGCAGGACAAAAAGAAAAAAGCAAAGAATTTGCAAAACAGATTTGCATTTATTCCCGTCTGAGAACATTAGCCCGACCACATTGTTTTAGGAAACTCTTTTATTTAAATTTACCGCATCAAAGCATTTTAATGTAAATAGAAAATTGTCGACTCCCCGAATAAGTTAAAATGAAATAAAGGCCAGTTTTAATTTCGGTTTCCTGATGCTTCAATTGTCGTGTTTTTTTTTTACTGAAAGCAAATAGGTAGGTATTTTAGTTATATGTAATAGGTAGTATTTTAATATTAATATTTGTTTTAATTACATAAGTTACATTTATTTATACTTAGTTGTATACTTACAATCAAATATAACGTAGAGTGATTTTTAGAAAAAATGTATTTATTATATACTCGTATATGCTTTATGAATATGTATCTATTTATTTATGTAAGTTAAATTACTCGTATGTATGTATCTTGTCTATTTATTTATTTAGTTTTGTATTGTAGGTACACGCCAATTACCTCTTTCTTCCCATTTCCTCTCGCGGGTCTACTGCAAGAAATTTCTTTAGAAATAAGTATCACCTAAGTACCTACTATGTTTTCCTTATTTTTTTACATATATAGTTTGTAAATTTTCAAGTGTACTTGAATAAATAAACAAAAGAAAAAAAATAAAAATATCTTGCGGCTTTAACTGGACAGAGCCTAGGGCTGCAAGACCCAAAGGCCAGCTTTAGCGTGATGGTGGGCGAGGTGGAAAAAGGAATCAAGACAGTGACACTAGCCGCATCGCCTAATTAATAAGATTCGTATTTTCGCCCATTCCCTCGATCGGCTTTTACGATCTACTTGGGAAGAAAGGTAGCTGGATTATTCAAAGGTTTTTTCTTTTAGACTAGCATGCAAGAGAAATTTATGCGTTCAAAAAATTAAAAATAATCGAGTTTATTTATTTTTTATTAATGGCTTGACGCTACTGCGTATTTAGCCAGGAACAAGTTAATAAAACGTGGGAAATTATTTTTTCCTAACAAGTTACAATCAAAGGTTGGTGTAGGCCTTTGATTGCTTTCAGGGAGCTTCTGGTGACAAATCTATACGAGTCCACTGGTTTCCATAGCCGACTGAGTGGCGGACGACGCCCGAAGACGCCCACACAGTCCGCGAAACAAATATCACTACAGCCGTACTATGACTGTCCACTTTAACTATTTTACATATTGTTCATGAGCATGAGCATTTATAACACCAAACAACAACAATTTCATATTGTAAAGTCCACTAAAATCAATTTGCAAAATAATTTAAAGAAAACCCTAACCGAACCCCTTGACTTCCCGCCAAAACCTCCCCAATAATTGAGTTGTTAACATTTATGCAATGAAATGTAGAATGAAAAAGTAGTAAACGAGGAACTCGGGAGTAGGGTTTGGGCCGTCTCGTGTCTCGAGGTCCCGGGACATTTTGTTAATTGAGTGTCTCGTCTCGAGTCTCGACACTTTCAGGTCGAGACTCGAGACGAGACACGGTTTTCGAATTTGTATTGTAATAATTTTTATTTTGAAATAATTGGAAGCACTAGGCTAGTAGCGTCAAAAAAATATTTTTTATGGTGCGAAAAGTGTGGTGACATGTGACAAAAAAAAATAACGAATCTATTAAGTCAACCGCACTGTACCAGATTTAATAGCTAAAAATTCATCTATGACTATAAGACAACATACTTACGAATTATTTATACTGAAATAAACGTTGCTTTTTATTAACACATTTTACCAGAAATTAACTTGATTCTAATTTAATTGAGGTCTCGAAGTCTCGGGCCGTCCCGGGACTTGGATCGTAGGCTGTCTCGTATCCCGGGACTTTGAAACTGTCGAGATTTCCCAAACTCTACTCGGGAAACTGTTGGCAGTACACATTGCTAGCGTTTTCGCAAGTAAAGCAACGCCAGACGTGGTCCGCACTTGAATGGCTGACCACAAGTCGCAAAGAATTTTCTCGAGCTCCTCCATCCTTTGAAAGGTTCTCCTCAATCCTTTTAATACGAGTGTGGGTTTAAGCACTGAGAGTTGCTACACATTTATTCGGGCCGGTATTAAGAGCGGACACGAGCTAAGAGACATTTAAAAAATAGTTATTAGAAACAAATTTTGTTGTCGCGTTTTGGCGCGATATAGGGATCGTGCGATAGGGACAACTGCAACCCTCGCTAAATATTGCGAATAAAAATTTCAAAATTCGAAGTATGACTCTCGACGATTTCCTCCTATAAAAATAGATATATGTAACAGAAATTTCACAAATAGAATAATAAGTAGTAATATTTGTACTACTCCTCTATATTTTGCTTTTTGGTAAATACTTATTGAATCTCCATACTAGACGTTTTAAATAGTGATAAAAATATGTATTTTTTGGCATTTTGGAGGGCTTCTAGTGGCTTAGAAAAACAAGTTATCGAAAAAAGATGACGTAGGAGCCTAGAATCAGTAAATATTTATTTTATATATGTTATAAGTCCAGGAGGTATCCGTCGAGAACGTTTGTATGAAAAAATAGTGCCCACCTCCCCTCTTAATTGACACAGCAGGGTGGTGAAATTGAATATATTTAGATTTATGTTCAGGGGAAATGCCGATATAATTGTTTCGGGTCGGCTTTATTGTTCGACGAATACTGCCGAACCGACAATGCCGGCCGAAATAAGTGTGTAGCAACCCGCCGTAGGCGAGGAATACACGAGTATTCGGTTGTAAGGCTAGATCGAAGGAATGGGCAAATCTTGAAGAATCATTATGGAATACAAGTAAGAAAACAATAAGCGATGCGGCTAATAACCCAACATATTTTGATTCCCCTTTCCACCTACATGCCACATCACACTAAGAGTGGCCTTTGGGCAAAGAAGAAGAAGTCAACGTTTATAACAGGCCTATAAAAAAATGAAATTATTACCTCTGAAGGAGTTCAAAATCAAATTAAGAAAGTGGCGGGAAGAACAGTGTTTCTACTCCGTAGACGAATATTTTAATTATTTTAAGCATCGGTCGCAGCTCACATATTTTTGACATATTTTTGATCACTTGCATGTATGGAGAGACACGAATTATGTAATTGATTGATTTTTATTATTGAAATATTGACATGTTGATGATATTTAGTATTCCCAATTTCTATGTAGGTATATTATACTACCTATGACATATGAAATTGCCGATTTTCAATACTGGCAACTTTAAAATCTAATATCTTGCGTTTCATTAGGAATTCCAAATTTAAATTTATGTCGAAATAAAGCCAGAAAAATATTGTTTTAAAATTCGTATTTCATTTGTTTTAACATCATTTGTTTGAGTTTTAACATTGCTATAACAACAACTATGGACAAATTGAAAATTCGCGGTATTTACGAATACGAGTTCCACCGTGGCACCAGTGCTGCAGAAACGACTCGAAGAATTAACGACGTGTATGGACCAGGCACCGCTAACGAACGAACGGTGCGTTTTTAGTTTCAACGTTTCCGTTCTGGAAATTTCGATTTACACAATGAGCCTCGTGGACGACCTGATACTCAAGTGAATAACGAAGAATTGAAGGCGATAGTGGAAGCGGATCCATCTCAAACCACTTCTGAATTAGCAGCAGCCTTCGGCGTAAGTGACAAAACGATACTTATCCACTTGCGCCAAATCGGAAAAATTAAAAAACTCGAAAAGTGGGTACCGCACGAATTGACTGAAGCAAACCAACAAACACGCGTTGCTTGCTGCGTTTCTTTGCTTGATCGCCACAATAATTAGGGGATTTTGAACCGTATCGTGACTTGTGATGAGAAATGGATCCTGTACGACAATCGGAAGCGATCATCACAATGGCTTGACCCTGGAGAACCGGCAAAACCTTGCCCTAAGCGAAAACTGACCAAAAAGAAGATTCTGGTAAGTGTTTGGTGGACCAGTGCTGGTGTTATCCACTACAGCTTCTTGAGATCAGGCCAGATTATTACTGCAGACTTGTATTGCCAACAATTGCAAACAATGATGGAAAAGCTCGCCATTAAACAACCGAGACTGATGAATTGCTCTAGCCCACTGCTCCTTCAGGATAACGCTAGACCACACACTGCACATCAAACAATCGCCAAGTTAGAGGAGCTGCGACTGGAACCTCTGCGTCACCCACCATACTCTCCAGATCTTGCCCCAACCGATTACCACTTTTTTCAAAATTTGGATAACTTTTTACAAGGAAAAAATTTCAAATCTGATGAGGCAGTCAAAACCGCCTTCAAACAGTTCATAGACTCTCGCTCCCAGGATTTTTTTTCCAAAGGTATCAATGATCTGCCTATAAAATGGCGAAAGTGTATCGATAGCAACGGTGCATACTTGGATTGATTAAATAATAATTTAATAAAAAAAAACTTGTTTCACTTTTTTGATACTGAACGGCAATTTCATATGTAAGGACCTAATATGTAACAAATTTTTGCATGCCAGACTCTGGTGAAAAGTGCTTTTGTCCGTTTATTATTATAACAACCTTTGTATTACTTTTCTGCAAATAAACTGATTGATTGATTGATAAGAGTATACAAAATGGAATCTTCTAAGGTACGCGCAATATGCGTCCCCGTTCCCCGTCCCTGCACCTCTCTCCCGTTCTGGTGCGGCCGCGTGCGCCGTGCAGTGTGTGTTCACCCGCTCACGCCCTAAGACAAGGCGAGAACGGGGGAGAGGTGCGGGGCCTGGGAACGAGGACGCATATTGCGCGGTACCTTAAGAGATTCCATTCTGTATACTCTTACTATCTTACTTGGCAAACTTCATCTGTGCTTTGGTCCTTGGTCTCTGTATACACCATATGAATACATATTAGTTTAAGTTCGTATGAATGATGCTTTCTTTTATTCTATGTACACACTTCTACCCTTCTTGTGAGTATGTCCTATCTACTTATTCGCCAGTTGACTGGAAGAGATTCCATTATGGGATAAGTCCGCCGTTGTCAATAAATTTACTCTATATGTTGTATTTGTCTTTAGTTATGTGTATTCTAAATACACTAAAGTTATTACAAACAAACAAACAAACAAGAGATAAAAACGTGACTGTATGTGTAGGTATTTTTTCAGATAGATAGCTTCTTCTATTCTTTTATATTATTATTAATATTTTATTTTAACTGAATAAAACAATTCTGTATTCTGTGCGTATTGTGTTTTATGTTATAATATTTCTGCATCTCAAATAGATAGGTAAGTACTAAAAGAAAGAGTTTTCATTGTAACATTTAATTAAACAATTGAAGTTATGAGAAAAATAAAATATTTATAATCATAGAGAAACAACCTTCTATACTTACAACGGATGTATACAAGTAAAGTAAGAAAATATTATTGTAGATTTGTTATAAATAAAACATTAAATTTAATGTTTTGTTAACCAGCTCTTTGATCATTAATAAAGTCCACTAGTCTCAGTTTGAATATAGTGCAAAACATATGTAGTGTTAGAAAAAATGATTTTATTTATTCTGATTTGTTTAATAATAAGGTTAAATACTGCATATGAGACCGGTGATATAGATTCGTTTGTAATAGAAACCAGAAGTTCCGTAACACAAACATTTACTAGCTTTTTTGATAAAATGAAAACCTTTTTAAAATGTAAATATAAATCAATTTTACACAGAAGAGAATTGGCAAAAAGTGCTTTCAATAAATTTATTGCAGAAGCTTTTAATAAAAACCGCACTTTAGTATGCCCAAGCAATTCATCTGGTACCGTTAAAAAACCTGTTGTTAGCGGTAACACGAAAGAAGAAGTCAAGGTTCCAAAACCACCTGAAACCGTTTATGTGATAAGAGAAAATGCAGAAGAGATGTCTATTGCTAAATTAGTTGCATTACATGGGTACAGAGTTGAGACCCATACTACTCTTACAACTGACGGGTACATTATAACGTTGCATAGAATACTGCTTAAAGATTTTAAAGAAAGAGAAATGAAAAAGATTCTGCTACACCATGGTCTCCTGGGCAGTTCTGAGGACTGGTTGCTTCTTGGGTCGTATGAAGCGCTCCCATATTTTCTGTGCATGTTAGGCTACGACGTCTGGTTAACCAACGCAAGAGGCAACAAATTTTCAAGAACACATTCAAGATTTCCGGTCGATTCTATGGAGTTCTGGGATTTTTCTTTCCATGAAATTGGAATTTACGACTTACCAGCTGCGATAGACTACATCAAAGAAAAAAGTGACAGCAACACAAAACTACACTACATCGGGTACTCCATGGGAGCCTCGGCCTTGCTAGTCCTCCTGTCTACTTTCCCTCGCTACAACAAAATATTAGATTCAGCAATTTTAATAGCTCCTCTGGCATTTATGTACAATGCTAAAGGTCCTATACGATTACTTATAGATTTCAACCCCAAAATATTCAACGCGGCTGACTATTTGGGAGGTAAAGATTTTGTTGCTCAGAGTAGTTTACCTTTAAATTTTTTGTATCATTTTTGTAAAGGTGACTTAGAATTATGTTCGAACCCGCTACTCTTGTTCGCAAACAGCGGGAAAGACATTCCCAATAAAAATATCAAAGAGAGTGTTACTTCATATTCTATGGGTGGAGGATCCGCTAAGACTATCAAGCATTATGTCCAATTAATTCAAAGTGGACAATTCCAAATGTTTGATTATGGGCCTGTAAAAAATTTAAAGAAATATGGTATGAAATCTCCACCTAGTTACCGGTTGAATGAAGTAACATTGCCAGTAGCTGTGATAAGTTCTGTTGATGACTGGCTGGCAACCATCCCGGACGTAGTAAATCTCCTACCTTTTTTTTCTCATCCAATAATTCATCATGTAGTTCAGAGGAATGACTTTGGGCATACAGATTTTTTATGGGCAGACGACGCCCTGCAATTGGTGTACAACGTCATTATAAATATTTTAACGCCACCAAATGTTACGCTCCAGGACGATAATGAATCAAAAAATCTGTTCTTTAATTAATTGTACTTAAGTAGGTACTTAAAGAAATTGATTTCAAATTCATAACTTAGAACATTACAACAGAGAGTTAGACACGACTTTAACCAGCAACCCGACACCGCTTAGCACTGCGTTATAAATATAAACTTTGCTCTTGAATCACTCTATTTATTGATGAAAATCGCATTAAATACCGCAAATCCGTTGCGTAGTTTAAAATATCTAACAAGTAATTTAAAAAGAATAAAAATCCGTCCATTTTATACAATTACAGCAGTAACTACTTACCTATAGGACGCAACTGGAATACGCTTGGCGAAGCGATGTCATATGTTGTTTTTAGCATTTCTTTTTCCTAACTTCATTTAAATATATAAGTTGTATATACTTTTGTAATCCTTAAATAAAATCCATTAATTTGATATCCCACTCGATAGGTTTTGAAAAGAAAATATTTTTCATGCCCGCAATTTGGAGCCAAAAATCCGCCATATTAATTTCCAATAAATTTAATATAGCCTATGATGATATCTACTCTAGTGGTCAAAACAAATCAAGCTACGTAAATTTTATTGAAATGATTTAGCCGTTTAGTAGTTACAAGGGAACATATAGTCGGGACATGCATACAGGTGAAACACATAACCCTCTTTTTGGGCTTTGCCGTAGTCGGGTAAATTAAAGGTCTAAGTGAACATACATAAAATAGACAGACGGCGCGCGGTAAGCTACTTTGTTTTATAGGTACAATAAATTAAATAGTAAGATTTTATTGGTGTAACTTGAGTTGTGTATACTTTACTACTATAAATTAGTTTATTTTTTTTTACGGTACTCCGTTTAATTTCCATCCAGGTCGATTTACACAGGGTCAGTGCACAAGTCAGTAGCGGTGCCAGTGCTGACTGACTTCAAAATATTCGTATGTGAATATACAAGTCAGCGCTGACTTCGCACTGCTGTACTGACTTCAAATGAATTTACATTGGGTTTTTTTCGTGTCAGCGCTAACTTGGTTCGAATTCCGAGTCAGTCACTGACCCTATGTAAATCAGCCAACATTATTTGCTATAAACTTCAGTACCTAACCATAATGTTCGAATATCCGCAATTTGGTTTTACCTAATCATCTTTAGTCTTAAAACTTTTGTATCATAATATCGGATTCTATAATAATTAGATTTTCTAATTTTTAATGCCATAGGCTGGTTTTATAGCGACGCGTCTTGGATCGTTACATAGTGAACCGCAGATGTTTTATTATTTTTGTTTGGATTTCGGGTCGCGCTTACCAGCCGCGTGGACGGTAAGCGTCATTGCAAACCAGCCATAAAGTAACATGTTATTAAGTGTTGTATTGTAAAAGCGACCACTTTGGTGACCACAGAAGGTAGGTTAGGTTATGGCTCTGCAGTGACCATTACAGAAGCAAGCGAGTGACCACCGACTACGAAGTTTTATGTCTTTTAAATATTATGAATTGTAATATTTATGGCACGCAAATTTAAGGCATTTTGTATTTAGGGATTTCAACTTTAGGGCAAGTGATATTATTATGGAAATGTTGAGATGAATCATTCTTATTATGGAAAAAAAAAATGTTTTGAGACTTACATAGATATGGATAAAATACGAGACAAAATAGAGAACCATTAGAAAAAGATGTCTTGAATCATGCAATCTTAAAATTGGGTGCCCTTCGATTCGTTTAAACTTTTTGTTTCTAATTTCACTTCGCCGAACCTTATTGTTCTAAACTTGTAATGCAATATTATTGTTCAGCCTAATTGATGTTTTTGCACAATAATAAAAAAGCCTAAAAATTGTTAGCTCTAATTTTAGAATCTCTAGTATGAGATGTCCTAAAATTGTTTGGCTTTTATTTCTTTACACGTAACGATAACCTCGTATAACTATGTTGGAGACAATTATTTATATCTATCTACTAGCCCTTTATCCTGAGCTCAGGTTGCTTTCATTTCAAAGGCCTCCTCTAACCACTTTCATTGTTCTCTATCTCTTGCGACTATTCTCCAATTTGGACCCGCTTTCAACTTAAATTCATCCTCCCATCTTGTGAATTGCCTTCCTTGGCTTCTTTTGCCGTCTCTGGGATACAAATGTGTAACAATTTTACTCCACTTTTCTTGTCTGCTTCGTAAGTAGTAGTCCATTTCCACTTTAATTTATCTATTTTTGAAAGGACATCTATTAACCCTGTTTTGGCTCTTATCCAAGTATTTCTGTGTTTGTCTTTTCGCCTGATTTGTAACATGCTTCTTTCCATAGCTCTCTGACAGCACTCGTACTGCAACATGTCTCTATGGATTTTTGAGAGTGACCAGGTTTTTACAGCCGTATGTTAGGCATGGTAATATGCAAGTGTTGAAAACTCTTCGTTTAATGCCATTGCTGAAATCAGTGGACTTCATCACCTCTTTTAGCGACCAGTATTTTTTCCAGCTGTTGGTTATACGTCTTTTGATTTCCTTTCTGGTCATATCTTAGTGGGAGATGATCTGACCCAAATATATATACTCTTCCACATACTCGAGGGGCTGATTGTTTATTTTAATTTCATGAGGGTTTGAGTTAGTTAATAATTTAGTCTTGTGCACATTCATGGAGAGTCCAGTTTTTTCACTTTCTCTGTTTAGATCTTGTATCATTTTCTCCAAGTTATGGGAATTTTCTTCAAAGAGAACAATATCATCTGCAAATCTGAGATGGTTTAGCTTTTTACCATTCACATACAGTCCATATTGGTCCCAGTCTAATTTACGGAATACATTTTCAAGAACTGCAGAGAACAGCTTGGGAGACAGGGGGCCACCCTGCCGGACTCCTCTTTCAATATTAAAAGTTTCACCCAAAGCTTCTAGCTTAATTCTTGCTTTACTCTTACAATATATGCTCATAATAATGTCTATATAGGCTTCATGGATTCCTTGTGTTTTTAAGCTTTCCCATATGACTTCATGACTGATACTGTCAAATGCTTTAGTGTAATCAATGAAGCCCACATACAAAGGTTTTTTGTACTCATTGTATTTTTCTATGATTTGTTTCACTGTGTGTATATGGTCAACTGTGGATTTTTTTTTCTAAAGCCCGCTTGTTTGTTCGGCTGATTTTCATCAAGTATGGAACTAACCCTGTCCAGTATGATCTTAGAAAAAACAATGCTTTACGCGACTACAAGGATGGCGGAATTTTCAAAAATATGCTTAAAAAGCTATAGGTTAGGTTATGTTAAAACTGCGACCAACACACGCATGAGCCGAGCGAGCGAAGAGAGCGTGCAGCGGTAGCGGCCGGCTAGTGCTAGGAAAGTTCTATCCATTTTACTAGGTTAGGGCAAACCTATCGGTTAGGTTAGAGGTTTATAATATGAAATGTTAGGTCGATATACCGTTTTCCTAGTAAAAAAAACAATCTAAAAATATATTTTTATGAAATTTTGTTCGATAATATGAAACTACGATTATATAATATTCGATTTCTTAAGAAAAAAGAAATATATTTAAAATCTTGGAATAGTTTTCTGGGAAATAAAATTCGATGTCAAAAAAATCTGTATTCTTATAGACACCCTTGCTGCATGCTTGCTGCATGTTTGATTGATTAGGCGTTACAGTTTTGTGCCTAATCTTTTTATGCGAAATATTAATTAGTAATTGTGAATATTAGGAGTTTTTAATTATTGGGCCTAATTACAAATTAAAAGGAAGTAAATATACGGCGATAAAATCTTAGGATAATCAAAAATAGGCCATAGTAAATTAGGAAAAATAAAAATGTATGAAAAAATTTTGTGCTACATGTTTGTGCACCAACCAAAATTAGGAACACAAAGAATTAGGGAATTAAATAGAGACTTATTAAAATTCATGCACTTTAACTGTAACTAGGACCGGAGATTTTTTTTTTTATAGCATACAAAAAACAAGTCTTTCCGTGGATGTGGTAGAAGGCAACTTAGGAAACACAGGCTAAACAAAGCTTATAAAAATCAACGTGACCTCTCCAACCCAACTGGCCAGTGTGGAGAGTGTAGACCAAATCCTCTGACTACTTTGGCCAATTTGTGGCTCTGGTAGTACAGAAGAGAGAGAATCCTCCTGTAGTAGATACTTAAAACGAAAGAAAAAACTTGATGATGATGATAATATAAAAAAACAAACTATGTTTACAAACATGTACAATATTGATCATACGATGACTTAGACAATTTAATCTAAGATTGCACCACAACTGTTTTTACATGAACACCATCTGGTAAGAGTAATGTAGCAAGTCTTATATTGTTTTGTTTAGCGTATGCATTGACTATTTTCTAACGTCAGTGAAATTATTTTTAAATAAAATAATATTTTCTAAAGTTAAAATAAATCTTCATATTTTTTTGTACACTATTTAATAGTTCAATTAATGTGAAATTTACTAAAGGAAAATCAACTTCGCTTTCTACTAAATAATGTATTAAATAAGTACAATATTGAAGCTAGTGTAGCCTTTCAAGACCTTTGTGAAATATTGGCTTTGTTGTAAAGTCTCGTAGCTCATTTATGGTTGCTTTTTTGGATGTGCTGCCTAAGAGCCAGGGGGCCGCTGGCTGGCCCGGCTTTTTCTTCTACAAGGATTGACCTGCGTGTTAATGGCTTCACATTAATTTCACCTCCGAAGTGGCCAGATTTGTCAACACAGACAAATTTCAACCTTATTCATTGACATAAAAAATAGCCTTGGAAGGAGGGGTTAAATATGCTCAAAGCTGTGAAATGGAAAAGTGAATCGGGAACCAATAAAACGATTTGGCCGAGGTCTTCAACGAGCCTGACGTCACATCATCTTGGAAATGCATCTGTAGCAAGAAATATTGAGCTTAGTCAAAGGACTAAGCATAAATATCTCGTCGCATTCACATACACATTGTTAAAAGTAACACAAAACCTGACGCTACTGTTTTTGACCTTACGAAATACCGTCACTACACTTACGTCAGCAGCGTAACGTCAACTCTATCTCTTCCTGTGGATTGTCCATCCTCAGGACACACGATAATATAAGATTGTCGTATTCGTTTTAAAAAAAAATATCAAATATGGGCGCTGTAGTGTAGGGCGAGTGTAGTGCCGGTTTTTATAAAATACTGTGACTTGTGGCGTTAGCCACGCTGAGTTTAGTGTTACTTCTCACAATGCCAGGGAATCACATATATTTTTACCAGTAATATGCTGACATGCCAAATTTTATTCCAATCCCTGACGCCGTTTTTGCATGATTGAGAAGTAACATTAAAACTCATAAACATCTTATCACCTAACATTTAAGTATGTTAACTTTTTATTAATAGCACGGTATCATAGGATAATATGATTATTATTTACTTTGTTCAAAAGGCCTTAATTAACCATTTTAAATATTGGAGGTTTCCTGTGTGACATAAACTCGACACATGTGTTTTATTTAACTTTTACATTTATGAAATTAGTAAGTAACAAAGTTTTTTTTTGTTCGAAAGTCCTTAATTAATAACCACAAACATAGTTGGCGGTTCCCGAAGTGACATAAACTCGTCACATATGTTTTCATCGAGTGCAGCGGACACAGTCTGATTTCCCGAGCGGGCTATCGAAACCACAAACACCGCCGATCCCCACGCATTTTGAATTTGAAATGTTTTAACTAATTGAAAGGATATTTTTATTAGTACGTCTTACATGGCTTTGATAATTAGTTGGTGAAAAACTTTCAGACGTCTTAATTTCGTGATTCGTGTCTGCCTGTTTGTAAAGCTATGTTTTCTTAAACTGGTGGGCGTCTTTAGGCGCCGTTCGGCACTCAATCGGCTATGAAAACCAGTGGACTCATATAGATTTGTCGCCAGAAGCTCCCTTGAAGCAATCAAAGGACCTACACCACCCTTAAATTGAAACTTGTTTTAGGTTAACGGTTAAGAATATAGAAACGAAAAACTAAAGATAGGCTCATATCCAGGGCCGCTGATAGGTTCCGTGATAGTGGCTTATAGCCAACGATAAGCACATTATTTTTCTCCATCGTACGAGTACAGTACAAAGAAACAGTTTCCCCCCGGCTATAAGTTAGCGCGATCAGGTGCCAGATATAACAGGTAGAAAGTTAGTTTGTTGGAAAGTATAGTGGAGGGAAGAGCGATTTAAGGCCGTCTCACATATGTGCGTTTTTGTCCGCCGCCGGCTGTAATATTTTTATTTAGTTAGTCTTTAATTAAGCTAAAACGCTACAATAGGTAAAAATAATGCTAAAGCATTCTCTCGCTGTGACCTTTAGTAAAATTAAATAGACAGCGAAGATCACATAAGTATAATAAATATAAAATGTTTAAAATAAATCCTTAGCCATCCGGTCCGGTCCGTCCAGTATATAACGTGGAAGGGACATACCCGTAATAAATCAAACCACGGTCTGTATACTAGACTATTATAGTATAATACAATTAAAATAACAGCCAAAAAGCAAAAAAAAAATTCGGCTTTTCCATACAAAAGTGTGCACCGCCCGGGCGATTTGTATGGGAATGTCGATTTTTTTTTTGTTTTTTGCTCTTATTTTTATTTCATTATACTTTAGTCATCTAGATCTAGTATAGCCCGTGGTTCGATTTATTACGGGTATGTCCCTTCCACTTTGTATATCGTCATTGTGTAAAAGCATATTATATTATCAGAGAGTTAAATAAAAGGTGAAAGCTTTTAATGGAGGTCCTATCATGTATCGAACATTGTTGTGTTTATGAACGAGCTACATTGTGCTATTTATTATCATTAATAACGGATGACATTCAGCTAAGTCTTGTAATTATACATCTTTCTAGTACAGATTAAAAACCCAATTATTATCTCCCATAGGGGCTAATGTTGGTCGCAGCCGCGTGCACGCAATGCACGGAAGTAGCTCCATACATTTCCAAACTATGACTATGACCGCAATGGCCACAACAAACGCATTGACCGCATGGCAAGGTTGACTACCTTTAGGGAGGAATAGGTTACAACGGGCAGCCGCATCTAATGTGCAACGAGCAACGAGTGCAAGTATATAGGTGTATAATTTAACTTATAATTTAAATTTTAAAAGTTTATTATAAATTTATTGTGTTTAAATTTAAATGTTCTTTAAAAAGGAAATACTTCCCACAATCTTAACCTGGAAATTATTGCCAAAAAGATATGCGAAATGGAGATTATCATCATAATTTTTCCCTTTCTTAACGTACCTACTATAAATAAACCGGCTAAGTGCGAGTTAAACTCGCGTGGAGAGGGTTCCGTACAATTGATTAAATTCTTATAGGTTTTCCTGTAATCTACAAGCAATGAACTATACTTTGTATTTTTTTCAAAATTTTGGGCTTAGTATTTTCGGAGATCAGGGGGGGGGGGGGGAATGGTAAATTTTTGTCTTCTTTCATGAATAAAATCAAAACTATTCATTCTAGTATAATAACAAAACATATTTAAGATCCTCATGACGAGCCCTATCATTTGATATATAACACAGTAAGGTTTGCAAAAGTTTTTTTTTTAAATTTCCTAATTTGTCACCCGAAAATGACACTTATTTAAAAAAAAAAATTTGATTTTCACATGTGTGTTTGGGTCATAAGATTACACCATCCTACCAAATTTTACCTGATTCGATCCAGTAGATTCAGAGAAAATTGGCTGTGACAGACGGACGGACAGACAGACGCACGAGTGATCCTATAAGGGTTCCGTTTTTTCATTTTTTGTACGGAACCCTAAAAAGTACGCTAGAAATATCATCATCATGATCTGAGCGTCTTCCCTTCATCCTCAGTGGTAACGCTTCAGAGCCCGGGGTCCGCTACTTAACCTAGGTGATTTGCGAGGTTACTGGTTTTTACACAGAGCGACTGCCGTCTGACCTTTGCAACCCAATGAGCAGAGCAGAATCAATCCTAGGATAGATTTAAACAAACGCTAGATGGCGTTCGGGACACACCGCTTTGCGTGCCTTCCGAAGTACGAAATCACCTTTCTTTTTGGATAATCAGAAGATTTAATCATGCAATATCCTAACCAGACTGAAAACAACTTTTCACAAAGTATGCTTCCTAGTGGGATTTGAACCCACGACCTCTGGATCACAGAGGCAGTCAGATATGCAAAAAGGAGATATCTAATCAAAAAGACATATGAACAGTTTTTTTACCTAAATCTTAGTTCATATGTACGATGAAACAGTTATTCATTAGTAAAGATTATTTCATAAAATAGTAAAATCGCTTAAACTGGCAGTATGTCATCAGCCTTATCTCTCCCTAACTCAGAAGCAACGAAGGGTCAAACAAAACCGTACATTATCGCATCAAAAATAACGCTAAGTGAAAACTCCGCCCGTTCAATAAAGCCGACATAAAACGCAGTTCACTATCTGGATCCATAATCTGATTAGTATTTTTTTTTATTTCAACTTCATCATTGTCCCACTGTTGGGCAAAGTCTTTCCCATCTCTATGACACGAATGGAGAATCAAATATTTATTCAGAAATTAGACCTTCGCAGGCACTTATACACGTCAATAATTTTAGTGTACATTGCGTGTAATGCTCGAAGGAACGATGGAAGGGTGGAGCAAGGCCGTCACCGAATGGTATCCCAGAACGGGAAACGTAGTGTAGGACATCAGGCAAGTTGCTGGGAGGAACTAGATTGCGATGGCCAATGACAGATAAAGATGGCGCAGACAAAAGGAGGCTTATGCCCAGCAGTGGGTACCTGAAAGCTGTTGTTGATGATGATTAAGTGTATTGTTTAAATTATTATTACTATTTAAAAAAGCTACCGATACTAGCGTTTCGCAACGACCACGTCAACCACTGCTGAGAAGAAATTAATTAATTAACTTAGTATTGCTCGCCTACGCACCAAAAGGGCTCTGTCAGTTTACAAAAATACCTCTATTTTGACTAATTAAACGTCATCACAACATAACATGCCATGCGAATAAGTGCTAAATCCAATTCACAGAAATAAGTAACACTGCGAAGTCTTAAAAAATGGAGCCGAGCTGACCGGTCCCTACTGGCGCCACCCGTTCACGAGTTGACGCGGATCAGCCATCGCCGAACTCAACCATATTAGAAGGAATCCAGCGACTGACTACTAAGTAAGAAAGTAAAAACATTTTATTGCGCTAAAACATGCACAAACATGTAAACGACAAAACAATTTTATATACTATCAATTGATACACTTATAGACAAAAAGGTCAAGACATAATTACAAATATGTACTGAGACTACGTCTTTTAGAACTTGCCTACTAGTCAAAAGTCAGTGTGGGGTAATAATATATTGAAGAGATAATATATCTACCTAAGTAGGCTGTTTTCTAAAACCCCTGATAGAAAAATAAAAATATCTTGCTCTCATACTCAAGTTTTACCTATGCTTATGCACAGATGCCATTTTTAGGAAATATTTAATAATGATTCTTCAAAACCAAAAACCGACTTCAACTTTAGTGTATACTTATTAGAAAACATAATTTTTCCAGTTATTTTGGTTTAAAAACCAAAGTACATAATCGATATGGATAAAATTTCTACGGAACCACCTGACAAGTATACGCTTTCTAACAAAAAAAGATTTTTTCAAATCGGTCCAGGCGTGTTTGAGTAATCGGGAATCATGCAAAAAAAAAAAACAAAAGATTTCGTCGAATTGATAACCTCCTCCTTTTTTTGAAGTCGGTAAAAAGGATTTCTTTTTTACACGACTACTGAAAAGTCAGATAGAAGGGTGAGGATTTAAGCAGTCTATGTATGGTATGTGGATATTTATATCTGCTCCACCGTACCATCCGACCTGCTAATCCAATTTTCACAAATGAAATGTCAATCAATTCGTTATCATCGGCCGGGTGACATTACATTTTGTATGTATAAAAAAAATTATGAATAAATGGCTACCAAACTTACCATACGAGTATTTTGGATAATTCATACTTTTCAGTAGGTAAGGAATTTCCTGTAGTCCTGTTTTAGTTTTTAAAGCGTACTCGTATGAGTATATCATAAATAGTCATTACAGTCTTTATATAGTCCTCCGTGCTTCGGAAGGCACGTATAAGCCGTTGGTTCCGGCTGTCATCATTGTATGGCAGTCGTTAAGCTATGTTAGATGCCTTTAGGTGGCTTGAAAAATCTGACACCAGTGTTTGCCACTTAAACAAACTACAAGTCATAACAAATGCCAACATTGGACATAGAAAATGTTATTCATATTATTATTTTGTATATAGTCACTTATTAGACAGCAATAGTTTCCGAATAGCTGTCGGGCTCCGGCTGGGAACACCCGTTTGTTCTTCTCATCATTGCCCATGTGGCAGCGACGTAGATCAATTTGGGTTTCACGGTCTCTACTGCCATCGCAGCGCTGCTGGTAGAATTTCACACCACGGCTCTCTTAATGACATTATCCGAAGGGCTCTGGCCACCATCCACGTACCTTGCACCCTCGAACCTCGGGATGTAGTACGTGATGATGGCAAGAGGCCTGATGGAATGTCGCTGATCCCCAGGGAACGCGTCAGGGCGTTAGTGTGAGACGCCACGACATGCGTCGACACGCTTGCACCCTCCCATCTCAGAGGATCCGTCTCGAGAGCCGGTTCGGCAGCAGAAAACGCTGGGATTGCCAAGCGCAAATAATGATCACTATATCTTTGTGCCGTTTGGCGTGGAGTCTTTCGGGACGTGGGGCCCCGGTGCCAGGGATCTCCTTAAAAAGTTCTCTCCAAGACTGATCTCCGCCGCCGGTGACAAGAGACTGGCTGTTTTTTCGCACAACGTATTAGTATTGCGATTCAACGCGGAGATGCGGCCAGCGTTCTTGGCACTATGCCACATGGACACGATTTTTTTTGTTAAATTTGTAGTATTCTAATAGTTTTCTATATCTGTAAATATGAAAATTATTTTATCTTTTTGTTTTAAGGCCGTACCTGAATTTTCCGGGGTCCAGTGCTGCCCTCATTTAAAATGAATCATTTCAAAGAAAACAGAGACATTATTTAAAATTTTGCTACTACCAAGCCCTAGATAACCTTGCAAAGTATTTTGTGAACTACTGTTTACAGTTTAAAGCTTAACGTTCTCAACGTTAAGCTTTACTACGCACATTTCCCAAAAGTGGTCGTTTTTCGCAAATGTGCGTAGTAAAGCTTAACGTTCTCATTATAAACTGTAAACAGTAGTTCATAAAATACTTTGAAGGGTTATCTAGGACTTGGTAGTAGCAAAATTTTAAATAATGTCTCCGTTTTCTTTGAAATGATTTATTTTAAATGGGGGCAGCACTGGACCCCGGAAAATTCAGGTACGGCCTTAAATAAACTTGTTTCGTCACTTATTCAGGAATAGACACATATGTATGCCATGCACTACACCACAGGTTGCATCCTCAGCGGTAACGCTTGAGAGCCCGGGGTCAGCTATGTAACCAGGTGGTTTGACGAGGTTACTGATTATATACAGAGCAACTGCCGTCAGACCTCCGCTACCCAAAGACACAGAAGACAGTAAGAGTATTACATACAGAACGGAATCTCCTATGGTCCCGCGCAACATGCGTCCCCTTTCCCCGTACCCGCGCCTCTCCCCCGTTCTCGCCTTGTCATGGGACGAGAGCAGGCGAACACACACCCATTGACGGGGAACGGGGACGCATATTGCGAGTACCTTAGGAGATTCCGTTCAGTATGTAATTCTCTTACTGTCTTCTGTGCCAGAGGCTAGACCAGAACCAATCCTAGGATAGGTTTAACGCAGATAACGAAGGCAGGTAATATCATTAGTTACACCACATCATAATCCCATCTTCAATACATCTCTAGGTGTATACATACATACACACATGACACCCTTTAGACATAAAACAGAAAAAGCTGAGCTCATATTGTTACCATAATTGAAAATTGCATTAGAAAAGCAAATACAGCTAATGCGGGCATAACAAATGGAATGCAGCTGCACTTGGCTATTTTATTGCAAAATAAAACAGTAAATGCGTATTCGAGAAACGTGTGGGGAGGCGGACTATGATAGATAAGCCCAAGACCACATTTATATACAATACTAGATTTTGTCTCTGACTTTGCTAACAAATACCTATTGGGAAACATTTCGAAGGGAGAATAAAAAAACCAGTCATGTGCGAGTCGGACTCGTACATGAAGTGTTCCGTACCTCCGTGCAATATTTTAAAATGTTTGTTTTTAAAACACGTTTCTTGTACTGACCCCATTTAATTTTTAAAGTAACTTATTTTTAGTATTTTTTTGTTATAGCGACCACAGTACCTAATACATAATCTGCAAAAATTGCAAGTGTTTCGCTATTACCGTTCAAGAGATAGAGCTCTGTGTCAGAGGGTCAGCCCGCGGAGTCTCAGTTATAGAGTCCCGTTAGTACCAGTTGGGTACGGAACCCTAAAAAGGAAGAAAATGAGCTATATAGTATCCCTATCACCGTATGCCTGCTTGCAAAGTTCAAACTGCAAAGTTCAAACTGGCATTGCTTTTATCATGGCTTAGACCTCGTAAAGGGTCCCAATTTTTTTCTTGATTTTGTAGCCAACCTGTGCGGCATTGAGTGATTGCATTATTGTTGTATTTTATCCGAAACATTGTACCTTTTGTGTCGAAGCAACGCCCCTAACATTTATTGCTCTCAGCTGTGGCTGAGTGCACTAGGGTTACCAATTTTTACACGACTGCCCCTAAAGAGTGTAATGTGTTTCGGGTCTATAAACTTTGAAATGCCTGAACAGATTTGGATGTTCGTGAAAATCCTTATCCTAATCTGGGTGACAGGCCACTTTTTTAATGAATTTCGTATTTTTTTTTATCAAAAAAGTAATTTATTTGAGCGTACATTACTACTTAAAGTATATATTTTTTTTTTGTGAATTCATCTGACTATTAAAGGTTATAAGCATTCAAAAAGCAGTATGTATATAAAAGTAAGTACTCAATAAAAATAATTAGGTATACCTACAATGTTAGGTAATACATTTTTTTCTGCTATTTAATTATAAATTACTAGCTTCGCCCGCGTATCCCACGGGAACATTAAATTTTCCGGGATGAAAGGTACCCTATGTCCTTCTCTGTACGCCTAACTATGTGCATGCGAATTTTCAAGAAGATTGGTTCAGTAGAAAAAGCGTGAAGAGGTAACAAACAAACAAATATACAAACTCACTTTTGCATTTATAATATTAGTTAGGATAGGATTAGGATTTGGGTTAAGGCCGTACCTGAATTTTCCGGGGTCCAGTGCTGCCCCCATTTAAAACAAATGATTTCAAAGAAAACGGAGACATCATTTAAAATTTTGCTACTACCAAATCCTAGATAACCTTTCAAAGTATTTTATGAACTACTGTTTACAGTTTAAAGTGAAAACGTTAAGCTTTACTACGCACATTTGCGAAAAACGGCCACTTTTGGCAAATGTGCGTAATAAAGCTTAACGTTCTCATTATAAACTGTAAACAGTAGTTCATATAATACTTTGAAGGGTTATCTAGGACTTGGTAGTAGCAAAATTTTAAATAATGTCTTCGTTTTTTTTAAAATGATTTATTTTAAATGGGGGCAGCACTGGACCCCGGAAAATTCAGGTACGGCCTTAATCTAAATATTTTTGAAAAAAAAACTATTTTAATCTTTGTCAGTCACAAAAAATGCAATTAAACATTTATCTGAATTATGTCATGTTTAGTAAGTAGTAAGCACGCACGACTCTCTCTACACTGCCAGAACCATATTTGGCCAAAGCAGCTAGAGGCAGTGCCGGTTTTAGCTCTACCAGCGCCCCGGGCGAGGTTTGCCCGCTCCTAATGGGCAACATTCCCGCGATCAGCTGAACCGAGTTTCTATGGAAAGAAAAAACAATATCTCATATTTAGATATATATTCCTTGTGGAAAATTGCTCAGTATCCAGCGTCCGTAGCATGATACCGGCGATAACATTTATCGAAAACTATCTATCACTATCTCACGTGCGCGATAGCACTAGTCCGCCACGCGATATAAACTTTATATAACGATGCTGGATTAAATACGTATACTTTTCAAATAGCATATTTTGTTTGCATCATACCTATAGAAATATAATATAGAACTGTACAGTATGTAACCCTAGAGTGCACTCCAGAGATGGCATTACACATTACACACCGGATTAAAGTAGTCAGCTGCGAATCAATAACATTTATTATGCGTGGCGCTTTTATACATTTGTCGTATTGTACTCTACACCCCTCAATTCGTGAGGGAGCACGTGTGTTGTTTTTTTGCGCTAAATTATGAGCAGGTTGGTGATATGTATATTATTACGCTGTGGTGATTCATAAATAGTTATGAGTTTTTTTAAAAGAATAACTATTTATTAAAAATTTACACATGCCCTTGACCTACCTAACCTAAGCCCTTATTTCGAAAAAAAACATTTTCAAAGGGCATTTTTAAAGTATCCAGGGTCAAAAATAAATTATTTTGTTATGATACGAGAATAAAACGTCACAAAATAATGTCTATTTTGAAAGTGATTTTAGATTCAATTATGCTGAAAGAAAAAACTGAGTATCCTAATTATATCCTACTAGCTTCCGCTCGCGGCTTCGCCCGCGTGGATGTCGGTTATCGCGACCAAAATCTATTTCCATAACCCCGTTAGGATTAAAATTTTTCAAAATCCCTTCTTAGTGTGCGTCCGCTTTTTTAATTTAAACAACTGTCCAAATTTCACGTTTCTATCATTAGCGGTTACGTCTGTGCGTTCGTCTTACGAGTATGTCAGTCAGTGGGAACTTGTCCTTTTATATAGGTATATATAGATATTAGGAGCGCTACTTGACTCCAAGAAACATTGTCGTCACACCGTGCGTTGTAGTGAAAAAAGGTATATCGATAGATAGATTCCGCGATGAAGTGTCAAATATGTAACCTGTTTTGAAACGTGGTTACGTATTTTTTAAACGCGATACGCCAGGACGTGTATGACGCTACTAAATAGAATAGTCACCTAAACAGAAGTCAATGTCATCAGAAAACGTCATTTAAATATTATATTAAGCAGAAATCAGACAACCTTAGATCCCTTAACTCATTAGACTACATTTTTACTTTTGACGTTTAGCGAAGTCTGCAAAAGTTGCGTCTAGCAAAAGTAAATGCCGCTAAAAGTGTAAAAGATAGATGGGTTTTGACTAGATTATCTCTATATACAACGTGAAAGTGACATACGCGTAATAAATCGAACCACGGTCTATACAACATCATTAGAGTACAATGAAATTAATATAACAGCCAAAAAAACAAAATAAAATTTGGCATTTCCATACAAAAGTGTACGGCAGCCCGGGAAATTTGTATGGGAAAGTCGATTTTTTTTTATTTTGGTTTTATTATCTGTTATTTTTCTATATTGATCTAGTATAGCCCGTGGTTCGATTTATTACGGGTATGTCCCTTCCACTTTGTATATATAGGGTGATTTTTATCCTGCAAATTTTTCGGAGCAAGTTCAATCCTTGATACTGAACTGCTTTGTATAAAAAAAAAGATATTAAAAATCGATAAAAAAGTTTCGTCCTCCCATACAAAATTTTGCCGGTGTATAAAAAGTCAGACTGTATAAGAAGGTACCTTTTTGCTCTTTGTGAAATGCCTTGATTTCTGTTTTTTATATTCGATAGATATCAATGGGTTGGCACTATAATAAAGCACCAAACAGCCATGACATTTCTTGGTTTTCTTTTTAGAATAAATTACCAGTGATAGTACAGGATCCAAAGAGAGATTGACCTTTCACCCATCTGCTTACCAGATGAAACATATTTTTATTATATCTAAAAACACTTGCCTATTATAGGTAGTTTAAAAAGTGGACACATTGACCGTCAAAAGCCTTTATCTATTGGCTACATAGGTAAATACCTAAGTATAAAGCTTAGAAATAATGACGGCAAAACATAACAAACGAAAAATATTAAGACAAATTCTAACAGAAAAAAGGCTATAAACCGTCACAGATCATTAATATTGTTCAAGAATATTTTTATTCGATTTGCCCGCTCACAAAAAAGTCATTTCTCCAGTTAACACACAGTAAAAAATAACCCCTGAACCGGGATCCGAAAGCTCCAGGAGGAAAAAATAAGATGCTTTGAAAAATGACAATGTTAGATCAACAGGTCCCTTTGTCTCTAGTCAGCCATCTTGGATTCAATATTTCCGAATATAATTTATAAATGAATTCTTACAAAACCTTTGATACTTAAAAACTGTAGGAGCAGATCTTTAAACTGGTTTTATTAACTCTGTAGGTAGGCTTATAATTTAATTAGGAAAATAAGTAAACTTATTTTTATTACACTAGATTACTCGTATTATAATAAGTACTTTTAGTAGTCTTTCTTCGTAGAGAAAATAAAAACCTTATAATTTACCAGCTGCTTCTCTTCCCGCGCAGATGTGATGTGGCTAGCAACCCATCACTATTTTGACCATTTCCACCTTCTCGTTCACCATGATTTTTTTAAAGTGGCTTTTGGTTCTTGCAGCCCTGAGATCTGTCTGCTTAAACTCACAAGACCCAAAATGCTTTGTCTGCCCCATAAAAGATAAATATGTAATAGTATGTATGTATTTTTAAGTACAATATTACTTCTTTGTTCTTAACGAGGTAGAATGAGCCTAGGGTCGCTGGACGCAGAAGCCAATTTTATGATTGATGGTCATCAAAATAGTGATGGGTTGTTAGCCGTGTCGCCTATTGAAATGATTTTGATTCTCACCCATTACACCGATTGATATTAACGACCTACGCAGGAAAAGAAGCAGCTTGTACATTCAACTCTTTTTCTTTCCTTTCAGACCTCTCTCTCTCGCATCTCAGTGCTTTCCCAGATGCATCCTCAGCTGTACTGCTGTGAAGTTTGGAGTCTGATTTTCGGCCTTTTCTTCTCCGCTTTGTTCGGTCTACTTACTTATAGGTTTTTATCCAGAATATTACAGAAAAATTAATGTTTGTGTATAAAATAATATCATTTCAATGTTGGCATAGCTAACATTATCTTAGAACGGAATAAGCGGTTTATAACAATGAGCGATATAATCATCTTTTACAGAATTAGTGCCGTGTGGTTTCCGGCACTGCAGTTTGGTTTCTGGCAGAGTAGAATAGGACTGAATTAGCAAAAATATGCAAAACTCTATCTATTATGGCTCCATTGGTCATAATAGCCAGAATTTTGCTCTGCACGCTGGCCAGACGAGTTGGAAAGGCCTCATTGATATTTATACGCTTTGTTTAGCTTGTGTTTCCTAAGTCGCCTTCTACGACATCCACGGGAAGACTTGGAGTGGTCCTATTCTACTCTGCCGGAAACCACACGGCAGCGCCGGAAACCACACGGCACTAATTCTGTAAAAGATGATTATGTCGCTCTGGTAGTACAGAGAGGGTCGTGCTCCTGCAATGGAGACAAAAAGACCTGATGATGATGAAAGAGTCAGTAGTAGTTGTAGAATAGTTGAGTATTTGTAGTAGTAGGTATGTATGTATTAAATCTCCTGCTGACGTCATGTCATATTGTTAAAAAGATATGCTACATTAGTAGGTATAATAAAGTATCTTCATTATAGTATGAAAGTCTTCATAGTTTAAAGCATATGTTTGCGTTTATGGAAATTCTTACTATATTAATACTTACTTAATAACAAAATGCATCAAATAAATAAGAACACAAGCTTTATATTCAGAAAAGACTCAATTTACATAATGTACCTGAATAGGTATTACATGGCAACTACAGTGTCTCGACGAAACTGAAAACAGTATTTGTGTGAGGGTAGGACAATGGATGCCAAGGATGTTGGGCACCGCGGCCAGAGGCGCGATTGTGACCCATGATTTTAAATTTATTATGAACTTTATACATACTGACTTTTTAACCATCAGGTAAAATTTTTTGAGTAAGTTCAGACCATGATACGAAACTAGGTACTTTCTATAAAAATAATATTAGAAAATCGATAAAAAAATTTCGCTGTGTGTCCGTAATTAACTTGCAACCTAAACTAGACCCACTTTCCATTATTCGATGGCGCTGAAACTTCGCATACCTACTTATGTAATTTGGGTGGCAATGCAATATTATAGTAACAATGACCTGATCTCATGATGAAGCCAGAAGGTAACGGCATCGCTGCGATAAAACAAAACCCTACCGAGTTTGGGCTCGATTGATTTGTCTTGAAGAGCATTTTAAATTGTTTTGTTCATTGTTTAAGATAAAAGCTTCTTTTTAAAATTATATTTAATATAATTACTTGTTTTTGTACTGTTTGTAAAGGAATGGTACACGAGTACACAAATATGTACCTAACGTATTGTGGGGAGAGAAAGGTGCAGCAATGTGACATATTTTACGGGTATCGGTAGTGCTAAAACCATCACTGTCTGTGAACAGAACTAATGTGCTTACAGCGGAACATTCCTAACTAAAATTGTTTGCTGCAGACGTAAAATTTAAGTACACCCTTAATAGAAGTGAGATAGCGAATGATGCCAAAATGAAACCGTTCGAGCACTCAGAGCGGGTATAACGAAAATTACAGATAGATTTTCCCCCTAAAAATATTGCTGGGGCATTTGACCACGCCGGGTAATTTGGAGCTGGTAATGTGACAACTTTCACCACGTTTACCCCAAATTGCTTGGCTGGTATAACTCGGCTCACAGATGGAGGCTCTTTTAACAAGACTGCTATGAAAATGTGTGTAAGTTTTCAGAGCTTCGGAAACTTGATCAGATTTGGATGTATGAGGTATTGTAAGAATCCTTATATCTTCCCGGCTTCAATTGATTTTTGTAAATTAAAGGCAATTTTATTTTTTATTTTTGACGCATACAATGAATACTTTTGGCAGAGATAACGGAGTTTTTTTTTTTTCTTTTTTTTATTATAAATTTGAGTGCGTTTGATCTCTATCTAGCCTGATGGGAAGCTAAGATGAGGTCTAAGGTGTATCACGCAGACTCAAAAAATGCCTGTTCACTCTTGCCTTGAAAATCCCTAAATTATATGTATGGGGAAACATCGACGCAGGGAGGGAATTCCACACCTTAGCGGTTCGCACAATGAAGGAGGAGGCGAATCGAGAGGTACGATGAGGAGGAATATCAACCACAAATGGGTGGAATCCCTGTCCACGTCGTGTTGTCCGATGGTGGAATGGTGCAGGGGGAATTAAATTATGTAATTCCTGCGCACACTCCCCGAAGTGCAACCTGTAGAAGACACACAGACTTGCTACCAGTCGGCGATGTTCGAGGCTGTGGAGCCGTCCTGCCGTAAGCAACTCATCACCAACGAGTCTTCTGGCACGTCTGTCGATAGCTTCCAGGGCTTCGAGCTGATAGCGGGCAGATCCATCCCATAGGTGGGAGCAATACTCCATACATGAGCGGACTTGAGCTGTGTAAAGGCTCAACAGTTGGTCAGGGGTAAAATATCGTTGGACCTTGGAGAGGATGCCCAGTTTTTTAGAAGCCGTCTTAGCTCTGGACTCAATATAGCTACCGAAGTTAAGATTTGATGAGAGATCGATACCGAGAAGTTCGAGATGACGGGTGATAGGAACAGGCACACCCCGGAAAGTGGGAGCCAAGTTGAAAGGGCTCTTTTTAGCAGAGAAGAGACACGCCTGTGTCTTAGAGGCATTGAATCTCACAAGGTTGGCATCACCCCAATCGGAGACAGCTTGCAGAGTAAGATTGGTATGGAGCACCATTGCCTCTCTTAGTTCGTCTATTTCCGGTTTTTTTGCCCTTGCACTAGAAAAATATCTTTCCGTAACGGTGCTATCGTCTGCATACCCAAAAATACCGGGCTTTAGCAGATCGTTAATGTGAAGCAGAAATAGCGTTGCGGAAAGAACAGATCCCTGAGGTACTCCAGCATTAATTGCCAATAGGTCAGACGAGCAGCCGTCAAGAGTTACTCGAATAAACCGTTCCCTCAAGAAATCGGAAATCCAAGCACAAAGGGTGGGATGGATACCGTAAGCGGAAAGCTTCGCTATAAGAGCGTCATGCCATACCCTGTCAAATGCCTTTGAAATGTCAAGTGAGACAGCAAGTGCCTCACCGTATTTTTCAAGGGCTTCACCCCAAAGATGTGTAGCGTACACAAGAAGATCCCCCGAGCTTCCACATTTTTGGGACGATTCCGGACCGAAGAGATAGACGAAACAGGCGCGTCAGAACAGGAGACAACTCGGGTGCGCAATTCCTTAAGACAATAGCAGGAATACCGTCGGGACCACTGGCCTTATTCACATCTAAGTTGCGTAGAGTCTTGAGAACCTCCTTTTGATGAATGCGGACTTCAGGCATTTTACATCCACAAGGAGGTAACTGGGGCGGTGTTTGATTGCTAGCATCCAGACGTGAGTTTTCGGCAAACAGTGAAGCTAGTAAATTAGCTTTTTCTAAAGCCGTGTGTGCCAGTGTACCGTCAGGTTTCTGCAAAGGAGGAAGTGAGGAGCGGCAAAAGTTAGCTTCAACGCACTTAGCCAGAGACCAAAATGCTTTACTACCGGATGGGTACGAAGCAAGTTTGGCACCAACTCTGCCTATGTGGTCGAAGCGAGCCTTTTTAAGCGTTTTTTTTGCAGGACTTGGCCGCAAAGTTAAAGGCTTTCTTCTTTTTACGCGTATCCGGAGCTCTGCGCTTACGAGCGTCAGCCCAAGCCTGGTATGCTGACTGCTTAATAGCCTCAGCTTTTAAACAGTCAGCATTGAACCAGGGTTCAGCTTTGATGCCAGAGGGTCGATCAGAAAATGGAATATAATACTCCATCGCCTGACCGAGAACCTCAGCAACGGCACTTGCACAGCTCGACGGATCGCCAGAAGAAAAGCAGGCTTGCAGCCAAGGGTAAGAAGCAAGGAAATGTCGCATCTCATCCCAATCTGCTGACTTGTACCGCCAAACCCGTCTATTGCCTCTAGGGCTGAAGTCAGGTGGAGGACATATGAGGACGGACTTTACCAGACAGTGGTCAGAACTCCCAAGAGGGGCTGAAACAGACACGTGATATCGGTCTGGTTCAGTCGTCAGCAGAAGGTCCAAGCAATTAGCTATGTGATTCTCAACGTCGGGTATCCTAGTCGCCTGGTCGACCAGCTGGGAAAGGTTCAAAGACAAGGCAAACTTGTACGCCTCTCTACCAGCATGGTCAGTTTTCTGGTATGGGAACAACCATTGTTCGTGGTGAGCATTAAAGTCCCCCAGAAAAACGATTTGCGCGGTAGGATACCTTTGCTGAGTCACATCAACAGCCTCACTTAGGTGACGAAAAAGTGGAGTGGTTTGCCATTGCCTTCTCGTTCACTTGTGTCTAGTCAATATTGACTGCCTCGACGCAGTTTGACGACTGCCATCTTATGATAGCAACTGAGATTATGAAACAGGGAGAAAAGTACTTTGAGATTATATGCCACTTAAGGTCATCAGTCCAAGTGTGAACCATGCCAGGGGTTGCTTAACATGGACAAGCTCTTGTAAATCATTCACTGGACCATCGCTAAAAATAATGTGGGTTAGATTTGAAGGAAATAAAACTAGAAAATAAATCAAGGTCTGTGTAGGTACTTATTTAAATATTCATACATTAATAAATATGAAACTATAGTCAATCTTAAATACTAATTTATTACGATCATAGGTATATTACAAGAAAAAGCTTGTAAGTACTTAGGACTTGTGTGTATGCAAGCTATGCGGCAAAAAAAGGGTCTTTTCTCTCCGATCAATGATCGAAGTATTTTCTAGATAGATTTATTTTTCATAATTTTGTTTGTGCTTTCAGAACATAGGCGTATTATAATTTTAGTAAAATTATTGTTTACGGCGATAACTGTTTTCCACTCCAAAACTTTTTTCAAATTAGCCGATTTTAGTATTTCTTCTTCTTAGCGTATCGATGTTCAAAAAATTAAATATTTTTCTGGGCCCAGTATCGAGCGACCTGTACTGCGTTAGAGTTTGCACTGTACGTACAGGTCCTCCAGCGTGCAGGTATCGGGGCACGCTGGGCAGCTTAGTAGGTGTGCCATAGTATTTTGCTACTCATCACGACACGTTAGACTAAATTCACTCGTGTTGATTTTTTTAAATATTTTGGTTCCATTATAAAAAAAAGTCAACTCGCGTTCCGAAGCACGGAAGAGCTCGAGATTTTTTATGCCACTTATGTTCTTACAAAAGCGCTAGAAATGCATACACCTACCGAGCCACTGATCTTCTGCTCGTTTGAAAGTCTTCAATTTGTGAGTCGGGTTACGTACTCCACAATTTGTAGCGAAGCCATTTTTATTGACACCAATGTCCAAACGATTTTGAACTTTGCTCAAATGAAGTATGATATTATAGAAAAGTCGTTAAAAAGTTTAAATGATGCCTTAAATAAACGGGGTTTGGCAGCATTGCATTAAATATTGGCGGTTTTGTTAATTAGGTTTATGTTACTTTGGAAATGTGCCCCAAATTTTTAGCTTTCATGTTTTTAAAAAGCTTAATCCCTGTGCTGTTAGTTTTTTGTGTGTTAGTGGCTAACACTGGTGTTAGATTTTTAAGCTGCCTAAAGTTATCTGACATAGCTTGACGACTGCCATAATGACAACCAGTACCAACGGATCAACTTGCCTTCTGAAGCTCGGAAAATCACGACGCCACTTGTGGTCACCCATCCGAGTGAGGACCATGCCCGGTGTCGCTTAAGTAGATCTTGGCCTCCAAGATGACAGCTTCCATCTCCCGCAGATCAGCCTGCGCCGTATCGCTCCGACTGCTTTGACGCCACAATCCTCCTTCATTCTTTCTAGATGCCCAAACCAATATAAGTGATGACACCCGTCGTACCAACTATGTACCAATACTAAAATATTTTAATTACATTTAGCTATAAGTTCTTTCTATATACTGTAATTGGTGAAAACCGTTGTATTTAGTTTTTACAATAAATAAATAAATAAGTGGAGCGTTTTAGTAACACCGGTTATACTCGTATGCTGCTCCTCTATCTCTACATTTTTTCGGACTCTCCAGTCAGCATCTTTAACCGGTCCGCTACCAAGAGCTAGTTTTCCTCTTTTAGTGGTAGCGTCCAGACCTCGCAACCACATGTCAGTATGGGTCTTATGACGTTTTATATACTACGTTTTGTACTTCTACTAAAAATCCTGGACGTTAAAACCTTGTGTAGTGGCACCACCACCCCACTTTATACCTAGGCATATTTTAACAAGAAAATTTCCACAGGCATCATACGACTGAAATATTGATTCAAACAACGCAATGGTTTCCAAAGAGCTATTATGTTCTAAAGTACTAGAGAAGACCCCAAATATCACTGTTTTATCCCGTTCAATTGTAGCTATCTCCATAAACTTCATGTAGTCGCTTGCTAGCTTAATAAGCGAAAACCATACAAAAACATGGTAAATATAATTAAAAATTTCTGGGTGTCTATTTAAATACTGATAGAATAATTCAAAAACACGGCAAAATATTAAGAAATAACTTTCCATCGGAAAGTAACCAGATATTATTTTTGAAAATTCTCGTGACAATGTACTTTCGTACTCACATTAAATAATGAAATAAGAAATGGTGAAAAAGTACCACGTGAGCAGGACTTGAACCCGCGACCTTAGTCTCAATACGACTATGCTCTTTCCAACTGAGCCATCACGTGTACAACCCCGCACGCCGAATTTATTTATAGTCGTATTGAGACTAAGGTCGCGGGTTCAAGTCCTGCTCACGTGGTATTTTTTCACCATTTCTTATTTCATTATTTAATTTGAGTACTTTAGTACTGCATCTTGAATGCCTAAAAAACCCCTATAAAAATAATGTACTTTCGAACTGACGTATATCGTAAGCTGCGGAATTTCATACTTCGAAATTATGTAGGTAGTGAAGTCATTAAAATACCACATAATACGGTATTTTAATGACTCCACTACCTAATTTTATCATATTATGATAAAATTCACGCCGCCATATATTCAAAAATAGCACAGGGGCCAAAGATTAAGATAGCTGGTCTATATATTCTATGTCTACGATGTTTACAAAATTTATTACTGAATCAATCAATAGTTACAAGGTTGGTGATTTCCAAAACAATGTCGATGTGGCGAGCGGTTTGCGGTTTACGTTTCATTGCACGCATGTTATTCTTGTGAATTAAAAATGAGATATAGGTAGACATATTAGTAAGTATTATTATTCCATGCTGATCTGGAAAAAAGAAATAACTAAAAATGTACCTACCAGTTGCTTCCATTCCTGCGCAGATCATAAAAGCCGATTGAGGAAATGGGCGAAAATCTTAATCGTGTGTTACTGATGCAGCTAGAATTACTATTTTGATCATTTTATATCTTAACGCCCACCACTACACTGAACGTGTCCTTTGGGTTTTACGGGATTGGGCTATATCTACCCTGCATAAAGAAAAGCCACCCTACGCACCCTAACCTAAAAGCGCAGCAATTTGGGATCCATTTCTTATAATATTTTTAATGTTATTTGAACTTCTTTTTTACCTCGTTTTAATGATTATAGTTTAAAAATCTTTTTATTGTTATTCTATTAGTGAAAAAATCTATTTATAAATAAAGTTAGTATCCATACCACCCGCAAACGGCGGGATTCAGTCTAACATAGTAGGTATTCCTAAAAAATGTACCAAATGTAAAAATGTATAAAAGAAATCGTGTTTGGTGCACTCTACTGTAAAGTAACGTTAAATTGTTACTTTACAGTAGAGTGCACAAAACATGATTTCTTAAAAATTCTATTACGATTCAACTTCTTATTTATTATTATTGAAAGTGCTATTTTGAAATTCCATAATATTTATATAGAATACCTATTGCAATGGAAAACAAACGAAATATTATATAAAAAAATCTGGGTTCTGCATTGAAGCAAAACATAAAAGGCCAATCTAATATTGCACATGTTGTAAGTAAATTTTGTTTAGGTTATATGAAAGGGGTCGGCGTCGGTGTTCGATTTTATTGGTCTGGAATAAAAGTATAAACTTTAATGAAATCTAAGGCACGTATTAAGGTGAGATGGGTTCACAGCTCGCAATACCGTGTGTGTTTTTGAAAATCACTGTAATTAAACTACTAAATACAGTTTATTTCTCAAAAATTTTACATTAAAATCTTAAGGCTTTCTACAGACACCCACATCATCAAAAACACGATTGAGCTTTTTTGGCTCGATAGGAATAAGAAGCGGCCAACTGCGATTTTTTGATTTTTAAAAAGCACGCACCGTATATCGGGAATCACTATATAGCTATGAATCACCTCGCCTTGTGGGACCTCGACCTGTCCCGGCGCTCTAGGCGAGTTCTAACATAGAAGATAGTAGGAGAAGTAGAGAATAGAGACTCGATAACGATGGATTATACGAAATTTATCTGATACTGACAACTGCTATAAAAGAATAATATTTAATTTATTAAGGTACAGCAGATAGGATCAAGCAAGTGATCAGCGTTAGAGATGATGGTGGAATGAGTCAAAATGAGAGGGATGAAACCAAGAGGGGTCCGAAAATGATTTGAAAATGGAATGAAAGGAAATTTTAAATGAAAAACAGACAAGATGAGATGAGGAAATGAGGTTTGGAACATGCAGCATGCATATGTATTGCAGCATTGTTACAGCCTTAAGCGTGATGGTCGGCGAGAAGGAGGAAACATTTTTGTTTGATTTAGAAGAAGATAGATAGATAGATAATTATTTTATTGATATCAAAAAGACACACATAATTACACTCACATTACATAGATTCAGAAGTTCATAATAATATTTAATAACAATAAAACATAGCATGTAAGGTATTATGTGTGCCGCAGCGATAGCAAAGGGTTGTGCCTCAGCGAAACGTTTGCTCATATAGAACAAACTACTGGTTTTCAGCCACAACCTTTGAGAAATGAAATGATAGAAATGAGATATCTAAATTTTTTTTTTTAAAGTCGACATGAACTCTGAGGTGGATACGCTTTTTGGTAATAAAGATTTGTGTAAGTAACTTGTGCAACACCTAATATTTTTAATAATAATTAACAGTCGTCCACTCCGGAGGTTCTGGGTTCGATCCCCAGCCAGGTCAAGATGAAAAATGACCTTATTCAAATTTTCCTGGATCTTGGGTGATCTAGCCTATAGGTATTTATTATAAATAAAATATAGTATTAAAAAAATAAAAAATAAAAAACAAAAATATTTATTTCGGTATCAAAATCTTAATCTTAAGGTACATGGATATTTAGTATCCTTGCATTAGTAGTCCATAACACAGATAAAAAAAAAGAAAACTAACTTTGGGGCTAGCTTAATCAGTGTGATTTTCTATATATTAATTTTAGGTGTACCTGTATTGCGGTATTAGTCAAGTGATAAGACATAAAACGTGCAATCGAGAAGTCCTTGGATGGTAGTTACTAGTCCTTTTACCTCTGAGTTTTTAGATACAACGATTTATGTAAATCTCTTTTAATTTTCTTAGAATAAGATATATGTAGAAATAAAAAATTAAGCCCTCCTTTCCGATGAAGAAAATCATTATAAGCACAATAAAAGAGATTCTTTTAATCACTTTCATTTGGGAGGCTTACGTGGGAATACAGATCAAATACGAAGAAAAGGACTTAAGTATATTTTTTATTGCAATTTGCTAAATTGAAAAAGAGAAATCAATAGCACCACCTCAATTATCTGTGCCAAATCTTTGCATACAAATGATTCGGGACAAAAGGAGCATCTGACATGGAATAAGAAAATGTTAACAAGTTAGGCCCCTCGCCCACGGTGACTTTTTGTAGCGATTCTGTCGCGCGTTCGCATCGATACAGTCGCGATGCGGTCGCAAGCTGTGTACCCTTGCCCACGTAAACACGATTCAGTCACAATGGAAACGCGATACTGTTGCGCTTCTGTCGCGATGCAAACGCGATTCAGTAACTCCGTTCTCCTTACGCGCCACTATCCCTCCGTTCTCTCCCCGATGTCGTCCAACACAGTCGCGCGTTTGCATCGCTAGTCGCGACGCTGTGGCGCGTTACAAATGCGACTAACGCGCGTTAATAGCGATGCTTTGTTAACCCGCGACAAGTCGTCGTGGGCGAGGGGTCTTAAGTATGCTACCAATTTAAGGAGTGCAGACTTTTTTAAGCAAATGACAGAAAAAGCAGCACTAGATAAATCAGTAGCATTATACCATGTACCTAATTTAAGTGCAGATTATATATCATAACACAGCTATATAAATCGTTAGATATGAGTACACCAGTGCTTATCACACACCCGTAAAAAGAGGACTTAAGTCAAAAGGCCTATTTAGTTCTTTTTTTCTTTGGTACAGATTGTGTAGGGTGCGCGTTCCAAGAATTCCTCTGTAGATAAGTTTGGCATGCACGATTGACCCTGATTACTCTCGCTAAATGAATTGCGATGCGAAAACAATGAACTTTCATGGACTATTTGGCACGAAATTCAATACAATGTTTTTTTTTACTTTCTCTCCAGACGTTTAGATAAATTTCAAGTGTTCGTGATAGTTAATGTTCTTATGTATCTACCTAGTATGCCTAACACCCGAGACAGCATGGGATGTAGCGCGCTCATTTAAAGAAATATAGAACTTGTTCATTATTCAAAAAGATACCAATTTTGTATCTTGTTGTGTAGAAGCAGCAACTGAACTTATCTTCTTGTGTAGAATAAAAGTTCTATATTTCTTCAAAAGTGCGCGCCACGTTGCGCCGCGTTTCGTCTTGGAGTGAGCTGACCCCAAATAAGGCTTTATGACCGTGTAGTGACGGCAAAGGTGAATATATCTTGTAATCAATTATAGCATACAACTCGTCACCAATCATAACATACATCTCGTTACCAATCCAATCATAACACAAATATAATAAATAAATATATAAGGACAAATCACACTGATTAAGCTAGCCCCAAAGTAAGTTCTAAACTTGTGTTATGGGATACTAACTTAACGATACTATATTATACATGTATCTGTAACCAATCATAACATATGTTTTGCGACCAATCATAACATACATCTGGTTACCAATAATGACAAACATCTCGTCATCAATCAAAACATATATCTCGTCACCAATCATAACATGCATCTTGTCACTAATCATAACATATGTCTTGCCACCAATCATAACATATCTTGTCACCAATCATCCAAACATCTTGTTACCAATCATAACGTTCATCTTGCCACTAATTCTTATTATTAATCATAACATACATCTTGTCACTAATCTTAACATACATACATCTTGTCACCAATCATAATATGTTTTTAGTACAATGTAGAGGTTAATGTTAGTTTTTCTATATCTAGCCGACTAAACTTAAGTGTAAGCGCAGCCCCTTGGCTAAAACTGTAGCTCGGTGGCCCGGTGGGAGTACCCATTACTAACGTTTTCGCAAGTTAAGCAACACCGAGCGTGGGCCGCCCTTGGATGGGTGACCACAAGCGTTGTAAAACTTCTTCTTGTGGAAGTCGTAAAAGGTGACTAAAGGACTTTTTCTTCTTCCTAGCGAGTCGGAATGGCTGAAATTATTATATGAGTGTGGACCAATGTGTGGCCACACTTACTCTTAAGGATTAAGCACAAACATCTCATGCTACAAATGCATTCACAATGAGGGTTGACGGCTGGCGGCTGTCGGTTGGATTTTTTGCACAAATGCATTCCCAAAAGGGCTGACGTCAGGTGGGCCGGCCGTAAAACTAAAGCCAAATGTGTTTAGACCAAGTGTGGCTACACTTACTCTAAAGGACGAAGCACAAACATCTCGTGCTACAACTGCATTCACTACAAGGGTTGACGGCTGGCGGCTGTCGGTTGGATTTTTTGCACAAATGCATTCCCAAGACGGCTGACGTCAGGCAGGCCGGCCGTAAAACTAAAGCCAAATGTGTTTAGCTGTTCCAGATATTTCTTCTCCACTTCGCAAGGTCTTTGGCATCATTGGGTAATCATTCACATGCATATTATATTGAAGGATAAAAAGCGGGAAAACGCACCCCGGCCGAATCAGCACATTTAAATTTGTAACTAGGAACGCGCTCAGATTAAGAAGAAGACTCAATAAGGTCATTTCTCCGATTTCATTCTGCTGACCTGACCTATGACCATGTCGATAACCTAAGTTTTAACTATCGACTTGTAAAATGTTTCAATCAAAGCTTTGAATTTTATAAAACGGGACTTAGCACGAACCTTTTTTATTTTTTTGTTTAACGTTAGTGTGTGACCACGAAAGATGTAACTCATAATCGAAATGACGACCTCCGTGGTGTAATGGTCAACACGCTACTCCACCAATCCAGAGGTTCTTGGTTCGATCCCCAGCCAGGGCAAGTTGTAAAATGGCCTTTTATGATTATTTATTTATTTATTTATCAAACTTTATAGCCCAAAGTAAAAATTTACTTTTAACAAATGGCGGACTTAAAGCTAAGAGCGTTTTGTCCCAGTCAACCATAAGGATAAGCAGAGAAAATTGTGCGGCGCAAAAGCTATAAATGCCTATATACTTACATCAAAAATACTAAGTACTTCATACACACTATTTTATATATATACATATTATATATAAATATATCAGAGTAAATACCTACTTACACAATACATATACTAATAAATATAATAACAAAGAAAGATTATCTATATATGTAGGTATTTATTATAAAATATAGTATCATTGAGTTAGCATCCCATAACAAAAGTTTAAAACTTACTTTGGGGCTAGCTAAGTCAGTGTGATATGTCCTTATATATTTATGTAGAGAAACCAATAACAAGGTTCGTGCTAAGTCTCGCTACATATTTAACTTATGTATTTTCCGAATGTCGATATAATATGCTCCTTGCGGAAAATTTTGGACTAAATAATGGTTACATGTCACAAAGTAAGGCAAAGAAATCAGCTGCTTCCGCCTTACATTCGCGCTTACTTCCTGCCAGGATATTGCTTGATTATTATATTTGTCCTATCTACCAAAGTTAAGTTACTACTCCACCGACAAGAACGTAGTTCTTAAATTATAGATACCAAAGTTAGCAAATCATTGAAATTATACCTTTCAGAAAATTTATTCATTTTATTTTCCATAACGCCCACAGTCTCTCTAAGGCTGATACACAATGTTGAATTTACGATGCTGATTTTATATTTGTCACAGTCATCTGGTTAAATTAGCCAGCTGATTGGACGCAAAGATTGTTCTTCAAACGCTGGCATCCAACTGGATGCCTAGGCCGATAGTTAATTGAACTAGAATCACTAAACGTTTAACAACTTGGCGTATTGAACGACAGCCTTTGAAGATGACTGACCAACTTAGTCAATTGATTCAAATTTAGTTCAGTTTTTTTTTCTACTGCAGTGCTAGTAGTCCCCAAAACTTTCACACATGTCATTAAGGCCGTACCTGAATTTTCCGGGGTCCAGTGCTGCCCCCATTTAAAATAAATCATTTCAAAGAAAACGGAGACATTATTTAAAATGTTGCTACTATCAAAGCCTAGATAACCCTTCAAAGTATTTTATGAACTACTGTTTACAGTTTAAAGTGAGAACGTTAAGCTTCACTACGCACATTTGCGAAAAACGTCCACTTTTGGCTAATGTGCGTAGCAAAGCTTAACGTTCTTATTATAAATTGTAAACATTAGTTCATAAAATACTTTGAAGGGTTATCTAAGACTTGATGGTAACAAAATTTTAAATGATGTCTTCGTTTTCTTTGAAATGATTTATTTAAAATGGGGGCAGCACTGGACCCCGGAAAATTAAGGTACGGCCTTAAGACTGTTGATACGTTTCAGTATCTGTAAAAAAAAGATAATATAAATCTTTTTGTGTTGGTCAAATACCAGACAATAATCATCGCCAGTAGTAATCAATATTACTTTTTTATGATTTGCTTTTGTAAAAATCTAAAAGAGTAATTAAATAAACGGGCAAATGCGAGTCGGACTCGTACATGAAGGGTTCCGTACCCCCGTACAATGTTTTAAAACGCTGAAAAAACACGTTTCTTGTATGACGACCCCTTTTAATTTTTAACTTTTTTTATTTTTAGTATTTGTTATTATTGTGGTCATAGTAATACATAATTGGTGAAAATTTCAAGTATCTAGTTAATGCCATTATGAAGATCAAGTTAAAAACGCTGAAAAAACACGTTTCTTGTATGACGACCCCCTTTAATTTTTAACGATTTTTTATTTTTAGTATTTGTTGTTATATCCGCCACAGTAATACATAATCGGTGAAAATTTCAAGTGTCTAGCTATTACGGTTCAAGAGATAGAGCCCTGTGCTGTGACTGACGGACAGACAAACGGACAGACAGATGGACAGACAGCGGAGTCTCAGTAATAGGGTCCCGTTTGCACCCTTCGGGTACGGAACCCTAAAAATGATGCGGGATGATGACCGGGTCAGAAAAGTATTATTCTAATTAGTCCGATAGTTAGATTATTCAAAAATAATGTTGACGAAGCATGTTGCGGATATTTTCCTGTTTTCCTTTTGACGAAGCTTGTTGCGGATATTTTTCTGTTTACCTTTTGACGAAGCATGTTGCGGATATTTTTCTGTTTACTTTTTGACGAAGCATGTTGCGGATATTTTTCTGTTTACCTTGCGGATATTTCATTACATTTAATAAAATAAAAAACGATTAAAGACCTTTTCATGTACCCATATTTTTCAGTTCATCAAAAAAGTAAAAATTCACAAAGATACGGAGTATCTAAGTTCCAGAGTGGGGGCTTGTGACGTCACCGATGTGTAAAAATCGTACGAAAGCGTGACGTCATGCGAAATCTAAATGCGCTGTATCTTCGTTATTTATTGTTTCTCAGAGAAAAGAAAAAATATGTCTACAATATTTTTTAATAATCTAACCGATGGGCCAAAAATATTTTTTCAGTCATCATGCCTATTAGAAATATGATAAAAAATATCCCTACCTTAATTCAGTACCTATATCTGCCTAATATATTTTTCCTTTGATAAGGTGAGATCAATCTCGTGAATTTAAGCCGATTCACAAGTAAAATACAAATTGTTCCAGTGACCTAGCTTGAAATCTGTTTTTACGAATACCCGTTAAAACCACTTTTTAATTAAATGGAGTCAATAAATTTGTTTTTACGTTCCATTAAAAGTAGTCTAATTAATAGAAGTAGTAAAATAGTCCATTAATTTCCAGCTGGTCGAGGCAGGAAGGTGAAATAAGTAGGATAGGCATATACCAAAGGGGAGAAATTCCCGTATTTGCGGAAGCCTTTATGTCTCTACATGAGAATCGCCTACGCTGGCGAAGATTGGTTCAGTAAATAAATCGTGAAGAGGTAACAAACAAACAAACAAATATACAAACTCACTTTCGCATTTATAATATTAGTTAGGAAGTTAGGATAGGATTAGGATAACAGTCGCCCTCACAAGATCAAAAGAGACAGCGTCACACGAAAATTGGATTTTCACATTGTAAACTGTTAAACCTATAAATTTATCTTACCTTGGAATTTTCGAGATAAGACTTTCAGTATATCAGCCGTCTCTTACGTACCCCTGCGAGGATGGTCACAATCATACATATTTTTCTACTCTGTCGTGATCACACAACCACAAAAAACTAACGACAAAATAAAAAAATACATGTATTGTGTAATTTTCTTCTTTTTTTTAGCGAGTCGGAATGTTTGATATTATTATTATTATTGTGTAGGGAAATATTAATTCGAAAATATCGCTTTCCGATCACATCGAGCTCAGAAAACAAAATGAATATATACCTACGAGTAATATTATATAAATTTTACGCCGTATTAATATACGCTATCATTGTAAAATATAGAGGATATTGGAGAGATTACAAAGCAGCTTATGTCTGTATTTTTAACGATGTATTATTGACGTTAAATTGAAATGATTGGGTAATGTTTTTTCTTTAATCTCTGATAACGAAGGGATTTTTATTTTTTCCTGTTTACACGACGTGGCTCCAATATCCGCATAATATTTTTAAAGTATTACACTCTACCTTCGCAATTTTCTACAGGTACTTAGTTCAGTGCATGACACTGATTTCATAATCGAAAAAATATTTTTTTATCTGATTCCGCATTTGTACCTACTCAGTCGAATCATTAACTTTTGATTTAGACAGCATTACAATGCTCGGAACGATATCATTAGTACTAAAAATATGAAAAATTTCAAAATCTAAATCGAATCTCACCTATGCCAATAATGCCTTACCCGACAGCCTACGAAATGAAGAAAAAAAATTACTTTTTATAAAAAAATTAAAATCGATCTTAGCAAATAAAATATAATATTAATTAGACGAGTAATTTTTTCCCCTTTCTTAACGTACCTACTATAAACAAGTACGATAATAATATTACAATCTTGCCTAAACTTAGACTAATAAGTAATTTAACATTGACCTATTACGTTATAGACTAAAAATGTGTCAATTGGCACTTTTCTTACTGTCTTTTTTAAGGCTGTACCTGAATTTCCCGGGGTCCAGTGCTGCCCCCATTGAAAATAACTCAATTCAAAGAAAACGTAGACATTATTTAAAATTTTGCTACTACCAAGTCCTAGATAACCCTTCAAAGTATTTAATGAACTGTTTACAGTTTATAATGAGAACTTTAAGCTTTACTACGCACATTTGCGAAAAACGGCCACTTTTGGCAAATGTGCGTAGTAAAGCTTAACGTTCTCATTATATACTGAAAACAGTAGTTCACAAAATAGTACTCAAATTAAATAATGAAATAAGAAACTGTGAAAAAATACCACGTGAGCAGGACTTGAATCCGCGACCTTAGTCTCAATACGACTATGCTCTTACCATCTGAGATATCACGTTTTTAACCCCACATGCCGAATTTTCATCACTTATTTTTAATTTTGGTTTTTATTTTTTTTTATTTTATCAATGTTTCTTAGAAAAAGCAATTTGAATTAGAGACTATTCTTGATCTGAAAATTCTCACACAGGGAAATTCTCCCTGTGAAGATAACAGTTGGCCGATCGCACTATCTACAATTTTATCTAAAATTTAAAAAAAACCGATATGCGATAGAATATGTAAATTTCTTGAGAAATACAATTCCTTGAGCAAAAATCAACATGGTTTTAGAAAAAATCACTCCACTACATCTTTGATTGTTGTTTAGAAATCTATGACGCTATAAACAACAATAAGTGTGCTGTAGTATTTTTCATGGACATGTCCAGAGCGTATGATAGAGTCATACATAGCATTTTGATTGACAGATTAGACATATTGGGAATACGAGGGCCAGCAAAGCAGTGGCTATCTTCTTATTTGACAAATAGGCAACAATGCGTACAAATATCACATCTTTCTGAAATCACTAAAGAGTTGATAGAATGCAGATCATCGAACGCTGCTGTATTTTCTCAGGGAAGTGTACTGGGTTGTTTGTTATTTTTAGCATATATTAACGACCTGCCTTCTGTGGTTGAATCTCATAAAATTGTTTTGTTTGCTGATGATGCTACTCTTATAATAACTTGTGAATTGGATAAACTATCCGAGTTACAACACATAATAACTGATTCACTAAGCAAAGTAACTGCTCACTGCAAATAGATAGGACTCGAATTAAATTTTGACAAAACAAAGGTTATGCAATTCCAACCATATCGAAGAAAGGAAATAGATTTAAATGTCACCCATGAAGGCAAAACCATTGACGAAGTAAGGTCGTTTTCGTTACTTGGTATCATAATAGACTCAAATCTTACTTGGAAAAACCACGTAAAATCTGTTGTTAGTAAACTTAACAAATTCTCTTATGCACTGCGTGAACTCCGGAAAAGTACAAACGAGAAATGTGCTCTCACTGCATATCATAGCCATGTCGCAGCCTGGATAAGGGATGGAAGTATCTTCTGGGGAAACTCGACTGATGTCCAAGCGGTATTTATTTTACAGAAACGCCTTGTAAGAATAATAACATTCGGGACCTCGAGAAACATGTCGAGAACTCTTTGGTAAATTAAATGTGTTACGGGACTGTATATTTTTGAATTATGCCGCTTCGTTCGTAAACATGCGCACTACTTCGAACGATACGATGACAGGACTAGGCGCTACGCATCACGCAGAGGAAACGATTTAGTTCAACCCGCACCACACCTTGATTTTTATAGAAATGGTCCCTATTAAATGGCTATCTCGGTCTACAACCACCTTCCAAAGCATTTAAAAGAATTCAAGGGACCTAAATTTGACAAAGAATTAAAGACTCTTTTGACCAATAAAAAGTATTATACATTAGCTGTATACTGGAATGATAAATTATAGGACTGACATTTTACTGTCTTATTATATAATAGTATTTTATTTTATGGATTGACATGTAAATAGCTATAGACAATTTAAACATTTTTTTGGACTTCGAATTGTGTTTAGACGAATAATATATATTTTTTTTGTGTTTCCTTTTGGTTAATTTACTAGAATTCACAATGCCTTATAAAGGTAAAATTTGTAAAATAATAAGACCTTTTATGACAATGTTATGTGTACCTGTTACAAATTTTAGTGAAGAAATGAATATGAATATGAATATGAATATGAATAAGTATTGAAAGTACCTACTTATCAAACTTTTCGTCTAACTAGGTACCTTTTGCGGTTCTAAAAACAGTTTGAATGGTTATGATTTTGGCTTTGGTACAGTATTAAAATAAGTACTAATCTTTGTTCGGGTTTCATAAATTGCCTTGCCATGAAAATTAACATATAAATAAGAGGTACTTTAGTAACGAAAGGAGATTCTAAACCACCGAGGCAAACACAATAACAATTAAATTTACAGACAGATAGACAATTTTATTATTCCTTTGGCTGTCTGAAGTGCCTCGATCATTCCGTTATGATAATAATGTTACCATGACTAACCAGTGGCGTAGCCAGAATTTTGCTTAGACTATTCTAAAAAAAAGGTGGCAAGGGAAAAATTACACGTAATTTTTTTTATCGTAGAAATCGTGGAGGAGGAGATCCGAGAGGAAGGCCTTTTCCCAACAATGGGATCTAATGGGCTCTAAATAATAGTAATAATAATAATAATCGTGGAGGTCCGTCTCAGCTCACCCCTTACATAATATGTATGTAAATATGACGCTGGGAAAAGCTGGTTGCTATCCATTTTCGGTCATTACACAGGTGCGGCGCTTCATACAAGTGAAGTAACATATATGCCTACTACTACTACTAACGAAACTATACATCCGTTCACACCCGTGCGCACGTCAATGTGGGAAATTTCAGTGTTCAAAGCCATCAGACGATGACGGGGAACGGGGAAGAGGTGCGGTAACGCCATTTGCGGGGGACGCTGCAAGTTTCCGTTCTATATATTAATACTTATATTTGTCGCAGTTGGATAATATAAACCGCTAATTCACTAAACTTCTGGCTGCTTTGCTCAAAGGAGATCTTTTATACTAGGCCTGTGAGATATATTTTTATACAAGAAAGGCATACAGGTTTTTATTTAGATTTCTTTTCCCTAACGCAGAACTGTGACATGTGGTGTGACTGTGCGTTAAACCAGATCTTCACTGCTGGGAGGGGCAGCCGCCCCCACCCTTGCCAATGCCTACACCCTCGTGTCTTACCAGGAAATGAGATTCCACGAAACGGATATGCTGTCGTCCTTTAAACGGTGAAGATTTAAATAAATAATTTTGAGATATTACACGCCGTAGACCGCATTGTACTCGAATCACATTTGAATATGAAAAATAAAAATACGTTTATTTTCATACGGAAAAACGAAAAACTTTACAGCCAAGAACAACGGCATAACCAAAGTACAGAAAAGCTCGAAATAGTTTATTTATATTTTTGGTTACTAATGCAAGTGTACGCTCCGATTTATATAACATGCACGATAACTGCATAAGCGTCAGTATAATTGGCCCTTTCGAGCCAGCAGATAGGAAGTTTTTTGCATTTCACTAAATCCTTCTTGGAAAAGTAAGCAATATCGCATACTGGACTACTCCATTTGGTTAGGTATTTAAATAATTGTAAACAATCTTGACATGTCTTTTTATTAAAATATTCACTTTATAAATCAATAGCTTTACAAATTACAAATGAATTATTTTATACTCGTAAGTTTTAAATTAGATAATTGATAAATTTGAACCGGTTGACTCACGTGATATAGTCGGAAAAGGCCGACCAGGTTTCGATCAATTAAGACGATCATCTTCAGGGCGAGTGTTAGCGGCGACCCGACGATGTCGTTGTCCGCTCAGCACTGAGACTGAGGGCTGCCTCGCGCGTCACCGCCCGCGTCTCCGCTCGCTGTGCTCGACTCGAAACGATGACTGCTGGTAGTTCCGCAGATACCGGCGAAGTTCTCATTCTTGTGTGCGGTGTATCTTGGCAGCTTTCCGCGTCTGGTGTAACTAAAGCGCTTGATACATCAACAAGAGGTATTGACACAGTCGGCTCAGTACACACAAGTGCTTTAGTTACACCAGACGCGGAAAGCTGCGAAGATACACCGCATACAAGAATGAGAACCTCGCCGGTATCTCACGTTAGTTTTAATAAAATAATTTTAGTAACATACCTAATTGATTTTTAATTTGTAAAATGTATATTTCATCAAATGTATATAACCAAATGGAGTATAGAAACATTGAATAGGAAAAATGTTCCTTTACTCGTAAATTGTGATGACTGGTTTGCCGTAGGTAAATTGTAAACTCCCGAATTCCCTCTGTGATATCGGTACATGTGCGTTGCACTAAGTTTACCACCGACGGCAACGATTTTAGACCTCATCGCTTACATATACCAATTTCGAATTGGATTCCAGTTCAATCAACAGTTCAACCGAGCTCAAACAGCAAACGTCTATCGTTTGATTAAGCTTCGTTTACTGGTTAATCTAAATGAAGTGCAAATACTCGTATATTAAAACTTGCGGGTAGGGATCGAAAAGGAAGCGTTTTTGACTTTTGTACGAGTTTTTTGACGTGAGTTTACAAAGTAATCTCAAAAAAATGGAAATCTCATTAGGGTTCCGCACAAAAAATGAAAAAACGGAACCCTTGTAGGATCACTCGTGCGTCTGTCTTCAATTCAATTCAAAATGTCTTTATTATCATAGGATATTTATAATTACTCTTAATAATAGTCACTTTGTTTTATTTTGCACAAATGTTGACGTCAAATCGTTACTTACAGCTAAGTTTACGCCGCTTCCTAGGCACAAGTACAGAAGAAGCGGCAACAAACTGCACTGCACGTTTTCTCCAAAGACGTCAACTAACAAACTTAAAACCTAAAAAAGTCTGTCTGTCCGTCCGTCTGTCACAGCCAATTTGCTCCGAATCTACTGGACCGAATCAGGTGAAATTTGGTAGAATGTTGTAATCCTTATGACCCAAACACATACAGGCTGACTTTTTATCCACCTGCAAAATTTTTGGAGCAAGTTCAGTCCATGATACTGAACATCTTTCTATAAAAAAAGTTATTAAAAATCGATAAAAATTTTACGTCCTCCCATACAAAATCCGTTTGGCTGAGCGTTGATTCGTATGGGAGGTCGAAAAATGTTTACCGATTTTTAATAACTTTTTTATAGAAAGATGTTCAGTATCATGGACTGAACTTGCTCTTAAAATTTTACAGGTGGATAAAAGGTCAGCCTGTATATGCAAAGTAAATATATTTTTTTAAATAACGGTCTTTTCGGGGCACAAATTAGGAAATAAAAAAAAGTTTTGCAAAACTTACTGCATCACATCACATATCAAATGAAAGGGCTAGTTATGAGAATCTCAAATATGTTTGTTTGTTTTTTTTCAATTATGTTTTGTTATTATTGTAAAATAAATAGATTTGATTTTATTCATGAAAGAAGACGAAAATTGACTATACCCCCCCAGATATCCGAAACTACTATATTTCATTGCTTGTAGATTACAGGAAAACCTATAATAATTCAATCAATGGTACGGAACCCTCTCCACGCGAGTTTAACTCGCACTTGGCCGGTTTATTTTATTAATCAGTATTCCTAAAAATATTTTAATAACTATTGACAATAGAAGAGGGCAGAAGATTGGACATCTAATAAGACATGCCAATCTCTTCAGAATAATAGTAGAAGGAAAAATAAAAGGGAGACGAGGAAGGGATAAGCGAGAATAAAGGTTTTCCAACAAGATAAGGAAGGGTTAGTAAAGTCCTACCAAGACATTAAAAAGACGGCAGAGAGAAGAGAGGAATGGAGGCATCTCCACTTAAGTCTACCGACAAGAGCAAGCTCTTATATTAAAAAGAAAAGAATTTACATAAAGGAGAATCGTTTCCTAAAAAACCTTGTTCATCCAAAACATGAAACTTGCCCCTGCAGAGTCACTGCCCCAAGGCCACGACCAGCAGTGATCAGTCCGGAAGTTACTCAATAGACTGAGGACCGAGGACCAAGTGGGATGTTGCAGGATTAAAACATGAAGATGGGGCGTTACCAAAAGGGCAAACTTCAACCTACAGCGTTGGTGCAGTCTACAAGGCAGACAAAGTGGTGCCGCTAGTAGGTACTGGTGAGCTCGGCTCCTTTTAGGGTTCCGTAGCCAAATGGCAAAAAACGGAAAACTTATAGATTCGTCATGTCTGTCTGTCTGTCCGTCCGTATGTCACAGCCACTTTTTTCCGAAACTAAGAACTATGCTGTTGAAACTTGGTAAGTACTAGTAGATGTATACTGTGAACCGCAATAACATTTTCACACAAAAATAGAAAAAAAAACAATAAATTTTGGGGGCTCCCCATACTACGAGTAAGAACTGAATCTCAAAATTTTTTTTTCATCAAACTCATTCGTGTCATCTATGGATATGTCTTCAAAAATGATATTGAGGTTTCTTATATTATTTTTTTCTAAACTGAATAGTTTACGCGAGAGACACTTACAAAGTTGTAAAATGTGTGTCCCCCCCCCCCCCTGTAACTTCTAAAATAGGAGAATGATAAAACTAAAAAAAATATATGATGTACATAATTACCATACAAACTTCCACAGAAAATTAGTTTTAACGAGATCTAGTAAGTAGTTTATTTAAATACGTCATAAATCGTAAACTGCAATTTACCTTTAGAACTTTCATATTATGTTACTTGCTGCTACGGAACACATCATGGGCGAGTCCGACTCGCACTTGGCCGCTTTTTTTTAAGACTACTCAGTGTGACTTATTCCTGTCAATTGGATTTAGCACTCGTACTCAAGCTTTACATGTTATATTGTGATAACATTGTATAAGGCATTATATCTTTGTATACTGATAGCAGATGCGTAGGCGATCAATACTGTGTAAAACGGTCTCTTTCAGCGTTTCTTCTTAGCAGTGGTCGTTGCAAAACACTAGTATCGGTAGCTTTTCTTTAAATAATAATAACAATTAACTTGACTTATTTTCCTGTCCCCTGGGTGGAGCAGAAGGCCCTACAGTGCTTCTCCATCTCGTTCTCGCTTAAGGGCCTGACCTACCCTAAAGTTCTTAGAGCGATCTTAAATATTATCAATATTAACGAAATACTCACCTTGAAATAAAAACACAGCAAAGCAGGACTAACTCTAAACATAATCCGTCTTATTTTAAAAACAGGACTAACTTTGTTACTAGGTTTAAACCATTATCCGCCCAAATCAAGTTGACATTGACAGGTGAGATAGTGTGATATTACTAGATGTCAACTTAATTTGGGCGGGTAATGGTTTAAACCTAGTGACAAAGTTAGTCCTGTTTTTATAATAAGACTGAAAAAGTTTCGAAAACACGATTGCTTAAAATTTTCTCGTTAGAAAAACATTGGGAAGTTGCCTCCAAATCACCTCAGAATTATACTAAAACAGAAAGTATTTAAGAAATACAATAAATTAGCACTTGTAACTTTGGATTATAATTGTATTAAAAGTAAGACATATGATGACTGCCTTATGGCAGTCATCATATGTCTTACTTTTTCAATAACTCTTAAATATTCTTTGTAAAACGAAAAATACCTCAAAACCAGAACCAGCCTCATTGACCCACCGCGATTCCCGACGCCCCGCATGGTTCGCTCTCTCTCTTCGGCTAGAGTAAATTTGTGTGCGTGGAAGCGGGAGCAAAATTTAGATTATTGACATCAGGCGCCCTCTTAAGCAACGCGCTTCACTACAGGCTATGACAGCCCGATTGTCTTCATCCCCGCTGCTACCGATCGCCGCCAGGTTTGATTTGGTCGACCACGCTTTCTCTTTCCTTTAGGAGTTCATTCCAATGCCTGATTAGGAATGTGAGTATGCTTCCTCCTGAGCGTGTAGCCGGCATAATTATAATTTAAATATAAATAAACATTACACGTAATGTATGTAATTGTACGTAATGTACACTAAAATTATTGACGTGTAAAAGTGTCTGCGAAGGTCTAATTACTGAATAAGTATTTGATTCTTTGTTTTTTTTTGAAAGCCAAACCGTCTTCGCTATCATTCCTGGCTGACTTGATGCCGTGCACCGATAATGCTGGTGCTGTAGCCCACTACTGGTCGGGGGTAATTTCATTTAGTATTTCAGTCATCGATAAAACGCTCGTGGGCGTGGGAATACGCATTGCTAGAGCTTTCACAAGGGCATAAAAATTTCTCGAGCTTCTTCGTGCTTCGGAAAGCACGTAAAACCTTTGGTCCCGGCTGTCATCATTGTATGACAGTCGTCAAGCTATGCTGACATAGCTTGACGACTGTCATACAATGATGACAGCCGACAGATTATTCAAGCTGCTGAAAGGCATCTGAATGCCTTTCAGCAGCTTGAATAATCTGACACCAGTGTTGGCCACTCAAACATATGAAAAACAAACAAATCGATACGTCATCTTTGACGTGACCAAAGAGGAAGAAGCGAATAGATTAGTAAATGTTTTATTTTCTCTATAGTTACGAGGATCAGCCTTTCTTTTTTAAACTCTACCTACTTAATTTTTTTATGCTTGGTGTCATAATTCGAGTTTTGACCTTATTTTCCCCCTGGGTTATGAAGCAGCACAGCTAAGGATGTAAGTATTCAGGAACTTAGATCCTAAAGGAATCCCAAAAAAAGTTTCGAACTACAATTATACCTCTATAATCAACTCCTACCTACATGCTTCCCGACCGCTGGTTGTATGGTAAATTTTTAATATATTAGAAAAGTTTTCCACCAGGCAGCGCGGGCAGAAGGCTCGACTTCAAAATTTGTTGTTCTGTGCCCGGTTCAATTTTTATTTTAATAGGATTAGGAGAACTTTTAATGCAGCATAAAATGTTTCGCCTTTTAAACTTGGTTAAGAATATTTGCTGGGATAATCGGTCGTCGACCCTAGGCAATCTCGTGAATCTGCTCATTTTAAATGTTTCATTTTATTCTTTAGTTAAATTTTTTTATAAATTTTATAGGGCAGCAAACGAGCAAGCGGGTCACCTGATGGTAAGTAATCACCACTGCCCATGGACAACTGCAACACCAGGGGTGTAACAAGAGCATTACCGGCCTTTCAGGGCCCTCCTCAGAGGGGAGGGGGGGGGGGGGGGAGACGAGGCTCCTGCTCCTGCTCTGACTCGCCGAACGAAGCACAGTAACGGTGAAGCTACTCAGACGTCGATTTTTTGTGAGAGTGTGGTACTTCAGTGTCTATTACAGTTCAAGAGATAGAGCCCTGTGACAGACGGACAGACAGCGGAGTCCCAGTAATAGGGTCCCGTTTGAACCCTTCGTGTACGGAACCCTAAAAAAAGAAGGAATCAAACCAAACTGATGCTGGATTCGCTGAACCTACTCAAAAATTCATTCGATTGATTTCAAAGTGTTGTCTAGACGGGCTCAGACAGACCTAGCGAACGCCAGGCAGAGCTTTTTACTTCAAAATTTAAAAAAACGAACTCTTGAGATGATATTCGTTGGAAAAGGTTTGAAAAATTAATTTTACAATTTCCTAGATTTCCGTGCCAGTCTGAATTAGATAAAAAAAATAGTTACTAGACATAGACTGTTAGAGATTCTATTATGTGATAAGTCCGCCGTTGTCAATTTACTCTATGTTGGTTTTGTCTTTAATTATGTGTTTTCGTTGTCATCATCAACCTAGCGTATTCCCGGTTGCATCCTCAACGGTTACGCTTCAGAGCCCGAGCTACCTAACCTAGGTGATTTGACGAGATAGCTGGTTTTTACTCGAAGCGACTGCCTTTTGACCTCAACCCAAAGGGTGAACCAGAACCAATCCTTGAATAGGTTTAAGGAAACGCTAGGTAGCGTTTAGGACCCACAGCTTTACGTGCCTTCCCAAGCACGGAATCACCTTTCTTTTCAGATAATCAGATGATTTAAGCCTGCAATATCCTAACCAGACTGGAAAAATCTTTTTTACAAAGTATACTTTCCAATGGGATTCGAAGCCAAGACCTCCAGATCTCAAAGCAAACGCCTTGACCACTGGACCACGGAGGCAGTCATGATTTATGGTTTCTCACGTGGGTTGTTATTACAAACAAACAAACATAACTCGCCACGCAGTTTGGTCGGTGGCAGGCAGCTCACTTGGTGTTTATGAGTTATATGATGCCTACCTACATTCACTGATTTTTTATAATAAGAATGTATAGACTCATCTACGTAAACCTATTTAATTTTTGTGAGCAAATAAATAAATAAATCGTAAGTTTTTCTTTTTCCTAGCCTGTCGGTGTAATGTCTCACTGCTGGGCACTCCTGGCGCAGACGGTTAAAAATATTCTAAAGTGCCAACATTTCTACTAACTTCGTTGGCCACCTACATTGATTACAAGAAATCTTTATTTATAGATAGATACTACTCTACAGCCGCTATTAAGAGTATATGTATAAATTATGTTTAATAACCTTTAAAATAAAGTTTGAGCAACATACCCAAACACTCGCCAAAACCGTTCGTAGAGATGTCCTAACTCTCATGAAATTGTGGGAAGCTGCCCCTCCATGATTAATGGAGAGGAGGATTACAAATACACAATACGTTTGGCTTCGAGCCGACGCCTTTGAAGGACTTGATCGACTATGTTGAGTATCAACTCTAGATTTTTTACATTGTATGCATAATTTTTCATACTCCTTAAAAAAACAGTCTATATAAATTTAAAGGTCTACCCAATTTTTATTTTGGTACCTACATATAAATTTGTCATTTTGGAAGAGAGTTCATACTCTACCGACAAAAGCATAGCTCTTAAATATATCTACTCGTATATTATATATCTATATTGGGTAGATACTAGATGAGAAAAACTTTCTTTTCTAATGCGATAAATGTTAGTACGATCGGCTTGAAGATCTATACGGGAAGAGAAGCAGTTACGTTTTTTTCACAGAATACATATTAGTACAATGTTTCTTCTCTTCCAGACTAACATGGATATGTTAGATAACTAACTTTAAACTCGATTAATAGTTCCATAAAACATAATTATCAAAATATTAAAACCTGTTCATTGAAAATTAACTGAAAAGGGTATATTTGTAACCCTTTCACGTCAAAAATAAATTTGTGAAATCAGTAATTATACTGACTTTTGTTTGCCGCTGAAATATTTGCATTTGAATCATGATTTCAAAAGCACGGCACTCTATTGTCCTAGTTAAAAGTTTAAAAATCGTATTGTACAAACCATCTGCGTTTTCGCATATTTATTCAGTCAATGCTGAAAAAACAACCTCAAAGAACCCTTCTCCGCTAGTACCAACATAGAATTTTGAATAGCATAGTATTGTTGGATGACTCGGGTAATGGCAAAGCTTTTCGATGGTAAAAAACTAATATTTTAAGTGTACGGATGAATAAGGAGATAAATGTCAATTTATAATATTTTTCGTGTTCGCACATGGCCAACACTGCTGTCAGATCCTTCAAGAGGTATCTGAAATAGCTTGAAGACTGCAAGACTGCTGAATAAAATAATGACAGCCGGCACCAACGGCTTAACATGCCTTCCGAAGCACGGAGGGGCAAAATGGAGAAAATTTAAAACACCAGTTAATTACGATGACAAGCTAATGTATTAAAGATTAGTTTGGTACTGATATATTCTGAGGACTTAGAATGAGAAATTAAAGTAACAGAGATAAGAAAAGACCAAAAAAATTATGAGTTAGTCTCAGTACATGCCTGTTCACAGTATGTTTGCCGCTGACAGAAGTGGACGCGCATTCCACGGACCGGCAAACATAACGCGATCGGTTATACCAAGTTAGTAAAAGTAGGTCTAATGGATATTTTTTCTCCTAATAAACCTACCTAAATACCTACACTACCTACCTGACCTATCGGCAGGACTACTATATCTTTCAGTCTCAATAAACCAAACAGTTAGTACAACTGAGAATTTATGTAATGCGTAAATAACGAGTTGATGAAAGTGGGAGGTGGAGAGACAAGACATTCTAAATTCCACATATTCCGAAAGTTAGCTTTTACAAAAAAGATATGAGTGGGGGCAGACGAATAATATCTACGCAGAAATTCTTTTTTTTTTATAACGTGACAAGCGTAGAAGATGAACATTATACAGAAAACATTTACATTCGAATTTGGAAGCTCCTCCTTTTTTGGAGTGCTAGTCTTCATGAAGATTTTTTTTTATTATTTCTAAACTTGAAAAAAAGAATAAAAGAACAGTTATTTTTAAAAAAAAGCAAGTGATTCAATTAACATATAGATATACCATTCAAAATAAAAATAACTTTGAAACTCAATCAGTACAAATGTATACAAAATCCATGCGCCGCGGCAAAATGTGTAAATGTTCTTTTACACAAAATCTAAGAAATAATCTAAAAGGTAATTCAAAAAGTAGTTAACGGTGCAATAAAATGTACATAATTGACAAAATTATGTTACACGTTTATTCAAATAAAGTAACAAATAAAAAATTGTCCGTCAAAAATTTACTAAGTAATATTGAGTAAAAACAAGATACAAGAAGATGTATAAATACGAGTATGTTACAAAAAGTACTAATATGTAATCATGCTTATCGCACGAACTTAATTTGGGTTCTCACATTATCTCATGATCTGATTATACAAGTTTTAGGATGTAGGATACCGTCTCGCAAATATCTTAATTAGGAGGGGATCTTTCAGGGAGCGGTATCGCTTAGAAGAAACCGCAGGGCGAATGCTCAACGCCCACCCGCGTCAATGTGCCGAAACTTGTAACTTAAACATAAGTTTTTTGATAAGTCAGTGTTTAAACGATAGGGAGGTGGGAGTTTTACAGGTTGCCAGGGGATGAGGGGGAGACGACCAAGGAGGGCGGAGTTATTCAAATGTCGATAGTCGATAAATTTAATAATTTAATTAACAAAATATGGCAAATATTCAAGTATACCAATCGATTTAAATTTGCATATTTGTTAATATATTACATAAATAAAGATTGTTAAATGATGTGTTAATAGTGAAATTAAAACATTTAAAACAATGAAATAACTGGTCTTATAATGTTAATGTGATATATTTTGTCTTTCGTAATTCATATTTTCACAAAGTTGAAATTAAAAAATATCGCGAACTTATTTATAAACATACGATTTTATTGGTCTATCATCGAAAATGAAAATGTTGTTGCCTTTATTAGTTATTTTCAAACTTTTTTAGATTCAAATCTCGACATCGACATATGCGGCCTCCCCCATCTCTATGAAGCAACAGGGTGCTGGACGCCTGCGCGTTTCCTCCCCGACTCCAATAAATGGACCGGCGTGTCTGTTTAGCCCTCACATTCACGCCAGAAGTCCGCAAACGTGGCTGCCCCTAGCATAGGGTTTGAGCCCTCGGTCGTAGAAATGTATTCACCTGTTTAATAATAAATTATTACTACATATTCTGATTGTAATTGTGCGGTGCTGTAATGATGACTTTACGTGAAAATGACTAATTGGTGCCGTGTTAGTGAGCAGTGCCGCTACTAAAGGTAAGTTTTGTAGAGTTTACGACATTTCAGCGCAACAGGAACTTCGGCCGCGTGGATCGCAGTCTTGCGACAAATTACACAGGTGCTTCCCCTGAATTTTCTGTTTCAGGAATTTAATTATTTGTTCTTTTATTTTTACGCATCTCATTTTTGTAAAAAAATATTTAAGAGGATTTCATACTTTAATAAGAAATATCTTTTAGAGATTTTTAATAAAGTATAATTATTATATACTCATAAAGTTTATTTTTAATGAAAATTTTCTTTTATTTTTGTAATGTTTCTTTTTTAAATATTTCTTCTCTGCATTTAAGAAGAATAGGTTCTTGTACTAGTGTCATATCTTAGCTGCTTCACATGAGTACGTATCACATAGAAATTAAAGATTACACGTATTTTATCGAGAATGAGAACAGCAGATTTTTCACTGCATTGTTTTCATCGAAATCATTAGACCATTTCTGAAAATGCGATTACAAAAACAACATTCAAAATACATAGTAAAATATCGTGAAAAAAAATTATATGTAGTAAAAGGTATGTCGACACGTTTTATTATTTGCAGGAAAACTCGTCCGTTTTGGTTTAAGAAGAGAAAATGGTTTCCTTTTCCTGTAATTAGTGTTGTGGGGCGGGCGGATAAATAAAAATTTATTACACGTGTACAAGCTCGTTTTTGCGACAGCCGACTGACCTAACCTTTTATCTTAAGGGCGAAAAACATAATGTACAATCACTTTAAGAGGGTATGCAATATAGGGAAAATGTAACACTTGACATAATATTAAAAATGGGGCAGAAATAACATTGTGCGAGAAAAAACAATTTTCTGATACAAATGGCCAGGTGTACAAGGTTGTATGAAAAACATGGGATCCCAGCATTGGTGTCATAATAAATGTTATTTAATTTATCGAACTGGTCACCCTCTCAAGTATATATCAGTGGTAAATTTACATACACCTGGTACGTTCCTACTAATTTGTACAATAAAAAAAACAGCCAAGTGCGAGTTAAACTCGCGTGGAGAGGGTTCTGTACAATTGATTAAATTATTATAGGTTTTCCTGTAATCTACAAACAATGAACTATACTTTGTATTTTTTTCAAAATTTTAGGCTCAATATTTTCGGAGATTAGGGGGGGAATGGTCAATGTTCGTCCTCTTTCATGAATAAAATCAAAACTATTTATTTTAGAATTATAACAAAAATATATTTAAGATTCTCATAACGAGCCCTCTCATTTGATATATAACACAGTAAGGTTTGCAAAACTTTTTTTTTTCAATTTCCTAATTTGTCCCCCAAAAATGACCCTTATTTATTATTATTTACTTTGCACATGTGTGTTTTATGAGGATTACACCATCCTACCAAATTTCACCTCATTCGGTCCAGCAGATTCGGAGCAAATTGGCTGTGACAGACGGACGGACAGACAGACGCACGAGTGATCCTATAAGGGTTTCGGTTTTTCATTTTTTGTACGGAACCCTAATAAGAAAAGAATATTAAGTGCCATATTATTTCTTTGAAAAATTGTAAAAATTAGGACCTGAGCGAGGTCAGAGCGGGTAGCCAACAAAATTAAAAATTTTGAAAATCTGCACATTGATTTACACACACAACTTTAACGATTTGCAAAAGTAACTGATATAGTCTGTGTTTTTACAGAAATGAAATTTTGTATGCCAATGTAAATCAGATGACAATGCAATATTTAATTATGACAAGGCGCTGATGAAATAGTTGTTAGGCTTTGACTGATATGATGCGGCATTTGGAAGATGAGCGCGATGGCGATGAGTGTCAGGTACTGATGTAAAGGGAGTAATCAATATAAAGCCGAGTTGAATTAATAGGTTTATTCACCATATCAAAAGCTATTGTCATGGCGACCGGGCAACGACGACCGAACAGGCACAGGGGGAGGGGGGGGGACGTCAGTCGCTACACGAAAGTGCAATCTTGCATTATTTCGCTACAGGCTTTTACGATCTGCGCAGGAAGAGAAGGAGCTGGTACATTCTATGTTTTTTCTTTTCTCCTAGACCAGTAAAGAAGAACAAAATACATAATCATTAGAAAAACACTGGACTCCATGTATCATCTTAAAACGGGTATCAAAATAGTGATGGGTGGCTAACCGCAATGCATCCTTACTTATACTTATACTTATTACTTATATTATATATTATATATATATATATATATATATATATATATATATATATCCTTACTAATATTATAAATGTGAAAGCGTGGATGTTTGTTACCTTTTCACGCAAAAACTACTTGACGAATCATCATGAAACTTTGTACACATATCCTGGGAGGTACTAGAAGTAACATAGGGTACCTTTCATCCCGGAAAAAAGTAATGTTCCCGTGGGATACGCGAGCGAAGCCGCGGGAAAAAGCTAGTAATATTATAAATGTGAAAGCGTGGATGTTTGTTACCTTTTCACGCAAAAACTACTTGACGAATCATCATGAAACTTTGTACACATATCCTGGGAGGTACTAGAAGTAACATAGGGTACCTTTCATCCCGGAAAAAAGTAATGTTCCCGTGGGATACGCGAGCGAAGCCGCGGGAAAAAGCTAGTATTACCATAATTAAGATTCTCGCCCATTCCCTCAATCGGCTTGCATGATCTGTGTGGGAAGAGAATCACTGGTATTTTCTGAGGTAAAAAAATAAATAAAAAAAGCAGCCAAGTGCCTCGTCGGACTCGCTTGCGAGAACGAGATGGAAAAGCACTGTAGGGCCTTCTGCTCCACCCAGGGGACAGGAAAATAAGTCAAGTTAATTGTTATTATTATTTAAAGAAAAGCTACCGATACTAGTGTTTTGCAGCGACCACTGCTAAGAAGAAACGCTGAAAGAGACCATTTTACACAGTATTGATCGCCTACGCATCTGCTATCAGTTTACAAAGATATAATGCCTTATACAATGTTATCACAATATAACATGTAAAGCTTGAGTACGAGTGCCAAATCCAATTGACAGGAATAAGTCACACTGAGTAGTCTTAAAAAAAGCGGCCAAGTGCGAGTCGGACTCGCCCATGATGGGTTCCGTAGCAGCAAGTAACATAATATGAAAGTTCTAAAGGTAAATTGCAGTTTACGATTTATGACGTATTTAAATAAACTACTTACTAGATCTCGTTAAAACTAATTTTCTGTCGAAGTTTGCATGGTAATTATGACCACCATATATTTTTTTTAGTTTTATCATTCTCTTATTTTAGAAGTTACAGGGGGGACCAACATTTTACCACTTTGGAAATGTCTCTCGCGCAAACTATTCAATTTAGAAAAAAATATATAAGAAACCTCAATATCATTTTTGAAGACCTATCCATAGATACCCAAACGTATGGATTTGAAGAAAAAAAAATTTTTGAGTTTCAGTTCTAAGTATGGGGAACCACCAACGCCATACGGACGGACAGACCGACATGACGAATCTATAAGGGTTCCGTTTTTTGCCATTTGGCTACGGAACCCTAAAAATACAACCAAATAAGAACTTCCTCATTTTTAAGTCGGTTAATAATACTCATAGTAAATAAAGTTTAAAACTTACTATCGCGTAAGTTCGCAAGCTATCGTCATGAAATATAGTTGTATTATTTAAACTTGCAACAATCATATCAAATAACACTCAAGCAAAACTCAAACTTGGTCATTTGCATTGCAAATGAAGAAAACGAGATATTGATATAACTTTAATGGATCTATTTTTAATCGCTAGACTAGAGCGTGGATGAAATTAAAATTCATTTGGGGTACTCCGATGAATTTATAATGTTGCAATTATGGGAACCTTCTTGGTAAGGTTCTGTTTACTTTGTACAGTTTTGACATTTTGTTGACGTTCAAGTAAAGATGTAATGCTATCGCAGATACGGCATCGCACATTTTTTTTTTTAATTTTATTGAAAATTAAGTCTTTGTACACACATAATGTTTTAAGTTTTAACATTTTATTTACTGAGTGAGCGAAGCGTCTCAGTTTTGATTCCAGATGCTTTTGTCCGTCTGTCTGTTCTCCCCTACATTCGCATTTTTTTGATTTAGACGAAAATTGGCACACATGGTCCTTGATTTACTTAAATTTTATAGTCGATCGCAATTTTTGATTGGAGGAGAAATAAGGGGGAAAGCGTAGGAACTTAGCTGTAGCGTTATTTATTGATGGATTTCAATGGAAGGGCAATGAAACTTAGCCATACACCGCTGGCGTTGTTTTTTTATTCCTTTAGCCAGAAATCAAACCCAGATAATATAATAAAGGACTATATGAGAAGTCAATAGCAGAAAGATCTAGGTCTCTAAACCCCAACCTAGCCGAGATAAGTGAAGGAGAATTGGCTTTTTTTTAAACAGGCGTTACTGTTGTACAACAAATTAAATAACCTACTTAACCTAACCTTACCGAGTTGTTGAATGTTAAAGAATTGCTATTGTGTTTATTCCAGGCGTCGCATTTCCTAATCAAGATAAAGGGTAATAATATTGCTATTTTGTTACCGGTCGAGAGTCTTCTAAACGTGGCTCTGTCTACCCCGTAAGGGATAAAGACGTTATAATATGTATGTATTTATGTATGATAGATGTAAGATTGTGGAAGGTAAAGTAAGTGAGGTATTATTAGGTATTGTAAGGTGCTGGAGGAGAATTGCTTGACTTGCTTCGGTTGCGGTTTCCAGACCTGTTTTTTTTTCTGACATTGACTACTCACATGGTCCTCAGTATATAACCTAGTTTCATTTCTGGCGAAAACATAAATCACAAAGACGCCAAGAGGTTTCATTGGTCTTTGAGAGGCACACTAGATTTAATTCAACACAAGATGTTGCAAATAAACGGGCAAGTGCGAGTTGGACTCGTACATGAAGGGTTCCGTACCACTGTACAATGTTTTAAAACGCTGAAGAAACACGTTTCTTGTATGACGACCCCCTTTAATTTTTAACTTCATTTAATTTTTAGTATTTGTTGTTATTGTGGTTATAGTAATACATAATTGGTGAAAATTTCAAGTATCTAGTAAATGCCATTATAAAGATCAAGTTCAAAACGCTGAAAAAAACACGTTTTATGTATGACGACCCCCTTTAATTTTTAACTTTTTCTTATTTTTAGTATTTGTTATTATAGCGGCTACAGTAATACATAATCGGTAAAAATTTCAAGTGTCTAGCTATTACGGTTCAAGAGATAGAGCCCTGTGACAGACGGACAGACAGACGGACAGACAGACAGACAGACTGACAGACAGCGGAGTCACAGTAATAGGGTCCCGTTTGCACCCTTTGGGTACGGAACCCTAAAAATATCCAAAAGGGGTTATATGGACGGATTTCACTGAAATGGCTTTGCTAAGCCAGGGGAATGGGGAAAGTGTCAGTCTTGCATGGTCAGGTCATGTCAGTTTTACTTGAATATTTTTTTTATAGCAACTGTTTAGTTTATACTCATAGTTTATATTACAGAAATAAACCGGCCGAGTGCGAGTTAAACTCGCGTGGAGGGGGTTCCGAACAATTGATTGAATTCTTATAGGTTTTCCTGTAATCTACAAGCAATGAACTATATTTTGTATTTTTTAAAAAATTTTTGTTTAATAGTTTTTTATATAAAATATTTATTTTTAGTAGTTTCGGAGATCGGGGGGGGGGGGGGGAATGGTCAATTTTCGTTTTCTTTCATGAATAAAATCAAAATTATTCATTTAACAATAATAACAAAAATATATTTGAGATCCTCATAACGAGCCCTTTCATTTGATATATGACACAGTAAGGTTTGCAAAACTTTTTTTTTTATTTGTCCCCCGAAAATGACCCATAATTTAAAAAAATATTTATTTAATTTACACATTTTCGACGACCTCCGTAGCGTAATGGTTAACACGCTTGACCGCTAATCCTTAGGTTCTGGGTTCGATCTCCAGCCAGGGCAAGTTGGAAAATGCCCTTTTTCAAATTGACCTGGGTCTTGGGTGTTTATTTATATATGTATTTATCTTAAAATATAGTATCGTTAAGTTAGTATCCCATAACACAAGTTTAAAAACTTACTTTGGGGCTAGCTTAATCAGTGTGATTTGTCAAAAAAAAAATGTGTTTGGGTCATAGGATTACAACATTCTACCAAATTTCACCTGATTAGGTCCTAGATTCGGAGCAAATTGACTGTTACAGACGGACGGATAGACAGACGCACTAGTTATATGACTGAATTCAGGAGTGCAGTTTTTTTTACGAATACAAGAGTGTGTTGTAGGATGCACCCAGATGGGTTAAGTTTGCTAACAGATTGGTGCCTGTAGGCTGGCGTCGCGAGAGAGGTCGATACAGTAAAGTGGTGTGATGATCTGGCGTCTTTGAACAAGACCTGGAAGTCCAACGCGCAAGATAGAGCGTACAAGAGGAAGGGCCTTTACCCAGCAGGGAAATAGTTTATGCTGATTTAAAAAAGCAAGAGATAGAATCTGTATTGTTCCATCATCAGCCGAGCGTATTTCCGATTGCATCCTCAGCGGTAAAGCTTCATACCCGGGGTTGCTACCTAACCTTGGTGATTTGACGAGGTTATTGAAAAAAATCTGGATATAAATACTCGTAAACAATCTGAATACTAAGGAATCTGGATTTTTACACTTATAACTAAACCGGTTCTAGGTCCTTTACATAAAACATCTCACCTTAAAAAATATCTCAGCGATAATTTTACAAATCCATGTATCTAATAAAAAATACTGAAACTATTTTAAGGGTGAATTCAGTCTATAATAATGAACAACTTTCACCAAGGAACGTATATCGAAATACGAAAAATAATTTTTGACTTTCCATACAAACTCGGTAAACTTGTATGGGAGGGCAAAAAATATGTTTCATATTTCACTATATGTTTCTTGGGGAAACTTGTTCAGTGTCATGGACAGAATCTACCCCTAAAATAGTTTCAGTATATTTTGTTAAACCCTGTATAACAAACAATGTAACAATGTCTGACATTTCCACAATACGGATTGTCATATTTGTTATTCATATATCCGTCGCAAACAACGTAACTTCATCGCAACTCGCTGCAGCTGGTCTGCCGAACTTGGGAACTTGCATGTCATATCGTTTCTACGCAACTATCAAGTTTGCATGTCTCTTGCTCGTTATAAGTTTACGAATATTTTGCAGGGATATATTATGTTTGACTTTTTACTTAAGGGCCCGGTCATTATTTTTAGTGATTTTGACTTCTTTTTCGGAGCTGATTGGAGCCAAACTAACTTAGTAACAATATGTTAAGATATGTTAAATGGAATTTTATTTAAGTATTAAAAAAGTGAATTGCAAATATATTGATTTTCATTGTAATAGTTTGGTTAATTCCAAATAACCTGAGACATGTTTCAATTTTTTGCGGTGCGCGATGTTTATGTCTTTGTTGTTTACACGAAATTTAAAACATGAAGTCGTGTATAAATTACAGAGAAATAAAGACAAAGCTAAATCCAAAAAAGTGAATGAGAAGATTTTAGTACTTTTGTTTTTTAATTCATAGAAAAACTTAGTTAAAATGGTTAAACTTTGAAGAAAATATAAGCGAATACGTCGTCGGATTTATTGCGCATACGACTGAGTTAAAAATAAAAAATACACATGTATGAAGATTGATTCATCTTTAAACACGTACTATAAATAAATAAAAATAATTGGTGTTTTGTAAAAAGATAGAAACATTTAAAGTTCTCCGAAATTCTCAAATAAATATGGGAATGAAAACGCTGATAAGGCAGACAGCTCTCTGCGGTCTGTTCCGCGCTCTGAATTCGTCTAAATTCGTCTTCAGGGTGCATGTACAATACAGCGCAATGCGTATGTGTAGATAGAAACTATAGATTCGGGTGTTCAATCAAGAATTCCCACGGCGAAGACCGCAGTCTTAAATTGAAATCATTTTGTGCGTATGACGTCTACCTGATTGACATTGACCTAAGGATTCCAGTATAGGCATTTCTAAATAAATATTTACTCGTATATAAGAACAAATCACGCTAATTAAGCTAGCTGCTAAAAGTTTAAATTGTGTTATGGGATACTAACTTATAACGATACTATATTTTAGAACAAATACATAATTATAGACAAAAACCTAAGACCCAGACCAATATGAAAGAGGCCATTTTTCAACTTGCCCTGGCTATGGATAGAACTCAGAACCTTCAGTGTGACGGTTCGTCTGTTTTGATACTTATTTGATACACTTATTAATTAATATGTACACTCATCCAAGTGCGAACCACGCCCAAGGTACCTAGTTTATCTTGCGAAATTTGTCTCCTATCGAACCATCGAGCTCCTCAATGTAGGTGGACTGCCATAAAGTAAGTTTGCCACCGAAAAAAGTATGACTAAATTAGTCACAATTGGGTATTTTACTGGTTCAAAAATAAATTGGTACTGTTCATAGAATAAAACGTCACAAAATAATGCCACTAGTCCACATCAACTTTGAACGTGATTTGCAGAAAAACGGATATTAAGAGCGCTATTTGAGTCCAAGGAACTATGACGTCATAAATCGATATTTCATACAAATCCCATAGAAAATGTTTGTTTTTGACGTTAAGAAAAAGTATCTGATTTGACTTGTTGCAAAATAGCGTATGCTATTTTTGAGACTTAAATTATTCACCCTGTGACGGACTTGCACATATTTTTAATGCATGAGACAAATTAATCTTCAATGTATGGGGTGTACAAAATATAAGGAACTTACTTTGTGGCAAATGTAAAATAACCAAAGTAGGTAAAGAGATTTTGATATGTTTGGCCCATTATGGCCTAATCCTCAAGATCACATCGTAACAGATTCATAATTTCATCCCATCACGCATACATACTCCTAATAACACTGCAAGTTAAATAGAGCTTGTTGAAACAGCGTCCAGTCTTTACTAAACAGTCTTGTTTATTGACAAAAAGAACAAATGACAGCATTTCGTTTTCGATCTCTTACTAATTAAAAATACCCTTGCAACAATAAATTGAGTTTGCAAAGTGGACTTAATGAGCTATGCAATCTGGGAACTATTACGAGAGCTAGCGGGGTGAATTCCCACGAACTTTCTGACAAAGGCGTTGGAATCTGCAGTGTCTTGAGTATATTTAGTTAAGGAAACTAGACGATCATGTTAGCACAGTTAATAGCCAAATAAATGAAACAGAGCCGCAGTGGCTTCACCCTTTCTCGAGTTTGTTAAACTGGGCTCTACTCGTTGATGTAGTTAGAGATTTTGTTTTAGTCTATAGTCCATTTTAACTAACCATATAGAACTATCTTCTGGGAGCTACCGAACTTTCTAACAAAGGCGCTGGAATCTGCAGTGTCTTAGGTACATATAATATTAAGGAAGAGAGACGACTAGACGATCTGTTAAGGCTGCGCCTGATCAAAATTTTGCTTCCGCTTCCACGCACACAAATTTACTCTAGCCAAAACGAGACAGCGAGCCATGCGGGGTGAAAAGATCACGGAAGGTCAATGAGGCTGGTTTACGCGTTTCTGGTTTTTGAGGATTTTTCCGTTTTACAAAGAATATTTAAGAGTGGTTTAAAAAATAAGACATTCGATCCCTGCCTTATGTTTAATACAATTATAATCCAAAGTTACAAGGGCTAATTTCTTGTATTTATAAATAGTTTCCAGTTTTAGTATAATGCTGAGATGATTTAGAGGCAACTTCGCAATTTTTCTATATCGAGAAAATTTTAACTATCGTGTTTTCGAAACATATTATGTATAGAGTTAGTCCTGAACTATGCTGTTTTTCTGAGGTGATTTAGAGGCAACTTTGTAACTTTTTTCTATAGAGAAAATTTTAAGTAATCGTGTTTCCTAAACATATTATGTATAGAGTTAGTCCGGAACTTTGCTGTGTTTTTATCTTAAAGTGAGTATTTCGTTAATATTGATAATATTTAAGATCGCTCTAAGTACTATCAGGGTCATACGGGCTCTTAACTCGGTGGCCCAGTGGGAGCCCGGGCGTGGTCCGTACTTGGATGACCACAAGTAACATAAAAATTCCCTAGCTCTCTCTTCCTTTGGAAGCCACGTTAAGCCATTGGTCCCAGCTTTACAAGAACCCAATAACGAAACTCACCATTTTGTTTGGACTTATTCGATTTATCTTGACAAGCAATTTGGTCTTAGATGCTTTTCACATAAAAAAATCTAGTTCTATGATATCTACAGTATGATGATAAAACAAAAGGATACTCATAATAAAAGGCTATTAAAAAAAAACATACATAAAACATAAACATTCGCATTAAGAAGTTCCTCCTTAATTCGCTTAAAAAGTACCAAACGTGGTGACACATACACCGTTGGAAACGGAATAGAATGTTAGATTGACTGACACTCTTCTTCGTCTAAGAGCGTTCCTGGTTGCATCCTCAGCTGTGCTGCTTGCGGAGCCCGGGTTGCATTTTCCCGTTTTTTCTTTTCCAAATATAACATGCATGGTCACCCAATGCCAAATACCTCGCAAAATGGAGAAGAAATAGCCGGAATAGTTTAAACTTTAAATGATTTGGCTATCTATAGTTTTACGACCGGCCGCCTGCCTGATGTCAACCCTCTTTGGGAATGTATTTGTGCGAAAAGTTTTACAACCAGCCGCCGCCCGACGTTAACCCTCCTTGGGAATGCAAATGTAGCACGAGATGTTTGTGCTTAGTCTTTTACTCGCCTCTTACGACATCCACAGGAAGAGATGCAGTGGTCCTATTCTAACCCGGAACCACACGGGTCAGATTGACTGACACTGATGCAGAGCAAACGCGATACAGAGTGGTTAATACCACTCGTTAGCAGAATTCGCAAAGCAGTATATCTATATGATGACATTATACTTGCCACAGACATCATATTCAAGCATAAATCAAAAAACATCACGCGCTTCTTACTGTTCACGACTTTCTTACAAAATATTATTTTCGTATAAATGATATTTTCTCACTTTATTATTAGATAATTAAATTAAAAGAAAATTAGAAACTAAAATTATAAGTAATTAAAAATAAAAAATAACTTAAAAACTATAAAAAGAAACACTATTAATACAGATACAGATACACTATCACGTCTTTATCCCTAACGGGGTAGACAGAGCCAAGGGCGGTAAAGCCCAGGCCACTTTTAGCGTAATGGTGGGCATGAAGGTGGAAAAGGGAAATCATAATAGTGATGGGTTGCTAACCGCATTGCCTATTCATATGATTCAGTACTTTAGTAAATACTATTAATAAAACTTAAATATCTATTTAAAAAATAAAAATCAAATTAAAAACTTACAAATAAAAACGTCACTATTATATAATACAGAAGTTTATTTTTTAAGTTGGATCTAACATACTACTGTTTTTAATTCAATTTCTTCCGAAAGTAAGCTGACGAAAAGTAGACGGGTTCGTGAACAGACTGCGAAAAGCAAAGTATTAAATGTGACGCCGAAAAGGTCCCAAATATAATTGGAGGACAGAAACTTTTTTCATTTTTCTCCCAACAGGTACGTTTCAATTTATCGGAATAAAGACAATTTTAAAATTAAAACGCGTTTTTTTCCCTTAGACAATATTTGCCGATGTTATTTTGATTGTCACGAGTTTTGTGTTTATTTTTTTGTCTCATTTGATCATGTATATTGTATTATCTTTTCAATTAAGTTTTACTAAAAAGTTAATTTATGTATAAATTTGCTTTGTTTTGATATTAAAATTATTTTTCAATAAAACATATTCATATTTTAACAATCAGGTGTAAAAATGGCAATTCGCGGAACACTCTGAGTTTTTTTTCCTATTCTATCAAATTACCAGAAACAGGAGCATAATACGAGTATATTTCTTTCTACATAAAATTTTACAAAAATTAAGTAAGTACAAACAATTAACACAAGGAAAGTTGTAAAAACGTGTACATAACTAATAAAATGAAGAATTATAAAAGGATCAAAAACTCATTACACGGGTCTTTTGCAAATAGCAAACGCTTTATTTCCACATCTTCGCTAACAACGCATTTTCTACCTAATTAAATCAGAGAACGTGAAAAGTTTCGCAGTTATCCATTTTTGCCGGCATCCCTACTCCGTTTTCCCACAGGGCCCAGTGCGACGAAATGTGAAATTTCAATTCCACAGCAAGATTTTTATTAAAGTATCGAAGCTTGGCAGCCGTTGGATCGAATATAGTTTGGAAACAAATAAACGACTTTGCCAGTCTTTTTTCCTTTTTTTATACATAAAAGCGTCGAGTTGATTTATCGTCGAGCGGCGAGCGACCGCGTCCGCTGCCGATCTTGATCGACGAAGCATTTCAATTCATTTTATTAGCCGACACCTTCGTCGAGGCTGCTTCTGAAAATACCTACTCCTTTTCGGACAACTTGACATTTATTCTATGGCAACGATTTACTAATCCCGATAAAACATGCTGCCCCTAACAATTTTTTCGCGTTGCGTCAAATATTCACGAGCGAAAAATGAGTTTTGTCGGTTTTTGGAAAGATGAAAAATTAAAAAGTAGTGTTGGCTGACGTAAACTGACAATAGTCAGCAAAAAAAAAAAGGAGCCACGGGCGTTAGATGAACACAAAAAGGTTCGGGACTGCAGAATAAAAACGATGGAATCTCGACATTGCGCAATCAACGTAACGCTTCAAATATTTTTTACAACTACCATCTCAAAGTCATTAGTAAAATATAACGAGTCTGCTCCTTAACGAAGTACAGACGTTTGATGAATAGATGTCTCAGTTTTAATTTTAAATGATTTTTCCCTGTCTTTAAGTATATTTGTATGAAAACGTGGTTGCTATTATTAACTAGGTGCATCTTTTTTACAAATATTTTGACCGTGGGCAAATGAACTCCGAGGCTCAACTTCTTTTAATCTTTTTTCCCTGACTTCTAGTATGAATCCCCGAAATTCAGCAATACAGTCAAGATACCGTTTTTCCTTGTTCAGTCAGTCAATGTAAACCAGTTAGGACGGCCTGAAACCGGCAGTGGTGAATTTTAATCGGTACTCGAGCGGAATTCCGGCGCCTGGCGACCGCGCCAGCTGAAAACACAAATGGGTCATAAAGGCATATCAATATTGACCGTCCACGTACATCATGCCTATATAGGCCATATCTCACTTTGCGCGGGATTTTTTTGGGAACTAATTTATGGGCCCTGATTTTTTATCGTTGCATGTGATAGGTACCTATTGAACAAACCTACTTGAAAGAATGTGTATTGAAAGCTTTGAAAGTTACTTTCACAAGGCATACAGACATATCAAGACGGAGCTTGGTGGCCCGACGGGAGTAAGCATTATTAGCGCTTTCGCAAGTTAAGCGACACCGGATGTGGTCCGCACTTGGATAGGTGACCACAAGTGGCATAAAAAGTCTCGAGCTTCTCTGTGCTTTCAAAGGTACGTTTAGCCGTTGGTCCCGGCTGTTATCATGTATGGCAGTCATCAAGCTACTCGTATGTCAGATGCTTTTTGCTTTTTTCCTTGAAAAATCTGACGCTAGTGTTGGCCACTTACACATGAAAAACAACAATATTGACCGCGCGACTCCGCCATCATACATTATGCCTATAATGGCCATATTTCTTTTTATGCAAGATTTTTTTCGGCACTAATAAAAGGACTAAAAGTTGCTTATATAAAGGAAAAATCAAAGAAAAATTAACAATAAATTAAAACCAGAAAAAAAACAAATTCTTGCCTTATAGCCGAGTCTTGGTAACAAAACTTATTTCTTTTTTAATTTCGCCTTAATTGCTGGTTAAATAATGAGTTCATTAGCAGATAAAGCGGTGTACACAATCAGGTTACATTTCGCAAACAAAACAAAATTATAAATCACGCAATTTTATTAAATCTCGGACTTAACAGCCGGGTAATTACTATTTCCTTAATCAGCTTTAATTTCAGGCCTCCCTTAATCGGAACAAAAGATACCTTTTTAATTGAACAATACGTAATTATAAGGTGTTTGTGAAAGGGTACGCTGTAGCCCTTTGAACGATAAAAATATCGCGTTACTACAAAGTGGAGAGGAGATAAAGTTACACAAGTGTTTATCAAGTTTGTATGTTGGAAGCCGAATATCTTTTCGATAAATTTATGTTTTTCTGAAGTAGTGCAACGTGTTGTCTTTCACATGTAAAAATAGATGTGAAAGCGAAACGTTGTTCGTCGAATACTCATAATTTAGCTAAAATTCAGATATACTTCACAGCAGAGGTGACTTCACAGCGTGTTATTAAAAAAATATTTCTCAAAAATTTTACGTAAGAATAGGCTTTTGACGTGAAAAAAGAAAAGTCAGATTCGAATGTAAAATTTTTGAATAATAAACTGTAGTAGTTTAATAACAAGGATGTTTCAAAAACACGCACAGTATTGCAGTCAAATCATAAACATACCGCTAAATTGGCCATAATTTGCCTTTATAATACATATTACTATTTTATAAAATCACCTTTTTATATGAAAAAAAAATTAATAAATAAAACACTGCGAAATATCGTCGAGCACGGCTCCGGGCCTTTCTTCGCTCTGGACGAATATTTCATTGGGTTTTTTTTTTGTATTATATTTATTATTTTTTTGTATTGTATGTAATGTATTATCTAAATATCTGTCCGTTTTGGCGGACAGATATTTAGATAATACATTTTTTGGTATAATTTTCATATAACAAGGTGATTGTATCAAATAGTAACATGATAAATGAAAATTTAAGCAAATTTAGAGGTATGCTTGTGATTTTTTTTCTATCGAGCCAAAAATGCTCAATCGTGTTTTGGCTATTGTGCGTGTCTGCAAAAAATCCTTAAAATGTTTATGTATTTTTTTTAAGAATAAACTGTAGTAGTTTAATAACAGTGATTTTTCAAAAACACGCACAGTATTGCAAATTGTGAACCCACCTCACCTTAAAAATTGCTCTTTCACAAAGGGATGCGACTTAGCTTAGTGATCACTTAACTAAGTCAATAATAAAAAAAAATAAAAAAAACGCAGTGAAATATACGTCGAGAGCGAAGAAAGACCCGTCAACGATATTTCGCTGTGTTTTATTTTTATTATTTTTAGGGCTCCGTACAAAAAATGAAAAAACGGAACCCTTATTAGATCACTCGTGCGTCTGTCTGTCCGTCCGTCTATCACAGCCAATTTGCTCCGAATCTACTAGACCGAATCAGGTGAAATTTGATAGAATGTTGTATTGTAATCCTATGACACGGGGACAAATTAGGAAATTAAAAAAAAAAGTTTTGCAATCCTTACTGTGTCATATATGAAATAAAAGGGCTCATTATGAGGATCTCAAATATATTTTTGTTATTATTGTAAAATGAATAGTTTTGATTTTATTCATGAAAGAAGACAAAAATTTACCATCCCCACATGATCTCCGAAACTACTGAGCCTAAAATTTTGAAAAAAATACAAAATGTAGTTCATTGCCTGTAGATTACAGGAAAACCTATAAGAATTCAATCAATTGTACGGAACCCTCTCCACCCGAGTTTAACTCGCACTTGGCCGGTTTATTTTTGTATTATAGTGTCGCGAACGTGACAGAACCTTCTCGAACAATGTTCGCGAGCCAAAAGAAATACGATAGAATAAAATGAAATACAAGCGAAACTAGGCCCTTTGCCCTATGTCATAAAGACTAGAGTTGCTTGACCATATTACACTCACACACATACCCGGCGCCTGGATGCTTCAAAACACATTCGTCGACTATGTAGAATATTCGAGATTAGTGTGGACCTTTTCGATGGCGCATATAAATAGCGAATCGTGGGTGCGCCAGGCAGTTCGATACGAGCTATCAAGGCGATCACTTCAAAGCGAAGGAAACCTACCTTAGTGCGATAGTGGAAGTACCTGTGACTATCTTGGCGAGATACCTGGACCTCAGCTGCTACGCGACTTGGACCTTGGACGTTTGAAAGAACATCTTCACGTGTCAACCTAGGGTTCCATAGTGAATAAAAACCCTCATACGAAATTTGGCGTTTCTCTCCAAATTCGAACCCCAGTTTTGTAACAATATTTATATTTTTTTGTAGCGAAATCGACTAGATATTTAGATTATACAGGTTTTGGTATAATTTTCGAGTCCCATCTATCTGGCAGGATCTTGATGCTTCGAATTTCATTTGGCATAACATACTTGGCAGAATCTTATTTGAAAGAACTTTTCAAACGCATAAATAATATTTAATATAATTTTTTGTTTGTCCGAATATTTATATGTCCGAATGTTCAATAGCATACTTTTAAGATGTCAAATTTAATAATAATAATAAAATTACTTTTTACATACATTAAGTTTCTCAAAATTTGTTTTAGAATAAAGTTTAATTAGTGTTACTTTTATTTGGTATAATTTCTTTTGACCTTCCAAGAAAACCATAATTGTTAAAATCTTTACTATTGATGGTCAACATAATAAATAGCATGCCGGGTTTACTCGGTTAGGCTAAAAATATAGGTTAGGTTATGTTAGAACTGCGACCACCCCACGCCAAGGTAGACAGCCTTATCATGCTATGACATTTTTTTATTATTATCGTAGCATTATCGTCGTTATGTCCGCTACGAAACAATTGTATTCCACCAATTATCTGTGCCAGAAGAAAATTCTATCTTAGAAAAGATTCAGCATTGAAATGACTATACGTATGAATTAAATACCAAAAGGCGAAAAACTTTCTGCGATATAATAATTCTACTTTTAGATTATTATGGAAATAAAATTTATGCTCTAAGATTATTCTGATTTTTAACATTATTGGTTTTAAATCTATGATAAATGAGTAGATGCCAAACTATTTTCTAAGAAATGACGTTTCTGTAAACCGCTGTTATGCATAATAATATTATAACATAAAAAGATCTAGTATAAAGGGGGGACCCATAATTTTCAATTAAAAAGGTGATTGTATAAAATAGTAATATGTCATATAAAGGTAAATTTAGGCAAATTTAGAGGTATGTGTGTGATTTTTTTCTATAGAGCCAAAAATGCTTAATGGTGTTTTGGATATTGTGGGTGTCTGAAGGATTCTTATGTAAAATTTTTGAGGAATAAACTGTAGTAGTTTAATTACAGTGATTTTTCAAAAACACTCACAGTATTGCAAATTGTGAACCCATCTCGCCTTAAAGAGATAGAGCCCTGTGACAGACGGACGGACAGACGGACGAACAGCGGAGTCTCAGTAACAGGGTCCCATTGGCACCCTTTGGGTACGGAACCCTAAAAAATATAATGTTTCACAAACAAAATTTTGAAAATGAAGAATTCGGAGAGTCGGCCCCCAAAAATTTTAAAATTAATATTGACTCCAAAAAATGTATCCGTATGCCGTATGTATTTATGTAAAAAGATTGCTATAAAATTAAATACCAAGAAACGAAACAAAAAAAGGCAATAAGAAGAAAGGGTTTCATTTGCAAGTTAAATCGTGTTAACCCTTACGTCACGGGTGATTGTTGTATTTGTTTTATTTACTTTAGCGGGCATTTGTAAAGATTATCCTTTGAAATAAACAATTGACATGACAGGCAACGCGTGACTGCGGTGACGAGATAACAGGGACGTGACGGCGAATATGTTAGCGCTGACTTTCAGCTGATCTGGGATCTTTATACTCACTCGCTCATTGGAGGGTTAACTATATACATATAGCTTTCTTTTTTTTTACATTCTATTTATTTTATTGACACTAGTGATCATGATCAAATGGAATCATAAAGAGTAACTTAAAAGTTTATAATGCGAGTCATAAAACTGTTAAATAATTTAGAAACTTAAGTATACGTGTAAAAAAAGTAAAAGTGGCGATTTTTTTTAATGTCGATTATTATTTAGAAGAGAGCGATAACTTGAAACTATTATTTAAGTTTATTTATTATCTGCGACATATTTCAATATTTCGAATAATCACGTCACTCAATATTTCGAAACATGTGAAAAAAATAATGAAGTATTTTTTATTAGTTCAATTAAAATTTTAATTTCATATTTCATATTTAAGCAAATTTTATATTAGGCAAAAAAAAATAGAAAAGATAGAGACTATAATCTGACACCTCATAAGAAAGTAAGACTTTTGAATGTTAGGTACATTTAAAATACCTACTTATCATTATGTATAATAGTAAATATAGTGCAATGATAGCTAATATGTATGGACTGTATTAATTTGAAATTAATAATAAAATGCAGCAATCGCAAACAATGTTCTTACTTTTACAATAAAAAGAAATGACGATTTTTTATTTATTTACACTTTATTGTATACACATAACTACAACAGGCGGACTTAATGCTAAAAGCATTCTCTAACAGTCATACTTTTGGGTTGATTGGAGAGCTTATGTGAGTGTAAAACGTAATAAAACAATAAACGGGCAATTGCGAGTCGGACTCGTACATGAAGGGTTCCGTACCACCGTACAATGTTTTAAAACGCTTTTCAAATATCTAGTTAATGCCATTATGAAGAACAAGTTAAAAACGCTGAAAAAAACACGTTTCTTGTATGACGACCCCCTTTAATTTTTAACTATTTTTTATTATTAGTTTTTGTTGTTATATCCGCCACAGTAATACATAACCGGTGAAAATTTCAAGTGTCTAGCTATTACGGTTTAAGAGATAGAGCCCTGTGACTAACGGACAGACTGACTGACAGACGGACAGACAGCGGAGTCCCAGTAATAGGGTCCCGTTTGCACCCTTCGGGTACGGAACCCTAAAAACGAAACGAAATTAAGAACTTAACAAAAAAAAGTCATATAAAAAGCAAATGCATTTAAAAAAATTAAAAAGAGATTACAAAAGAGTTTTCAGAACAGTAAACTTACTCAGACGAACTTAGCTCAAAACATGCAATCATGGCACTACTCCATCTGCTCTGACGTCGACGTCGGCATGCTCCCAACAATTTAAACTCACCACATATATAGCTGAGCCATCTACGATATTAGAAACTGCAGCTCGACAACTTTACTACGACAAATAACTTCTGTCGGTTGACTTGACGGGGCAACTTAACTTCGACAATTGACTAAGGTTTACGTATTGTCAATCTATATATAGTGTTTGTAGACAAAAAAACTTTGAGGGCTTAATCAGACCGTCAATATGAACAACTTTTCTTATTAGTAATTAAGTATATTGCAGAGACCTTAAAAAATATACATTTCTTTACAAACTGTCCGCATATGAATAGTTTATATGAAAAAGACGAAATTTATTAATGTTGTTCAGAATAATGTAACCGGTCACCCCTCTAAATATCGACAATTCGTTTATAAATCACACGGTATACAAAGTGGAAGGGAAATACCCGTAATAAATCGAACTACGGGCTATACTACTCGTAGATTACTAAAGTACAATGAAATTAAAACAACAGTCAAAAAAAAAATTCGACATTCCCATACGAATCTCCCGGGCAGCCGCCACTTTTGTATGGAAATAGCATAATTTGTTTTTTGTTATTTGGCTGTTATTTTAATTTCATTAAACTTTAACAATCTAGTGTAGCCCGTGGTTCCATTTATTACTGGTATGTCCCTTCCACGTTGTATCTACCTATGTTCTTTACTTTATAATTCAAAACTACTTCCTTTTATAATAAAAATATGGTTGCGTAGCTATACCTATTGAAATTTTTATTTAAGTAATCATAAAAATGAATCCCAATTATAAATCTGGAACCCGGAAATAACGGCGTTTAAAAATAAGTAAATGCTAAACTTTTCTTCATTGATCCTCTTTCGAACATAAAAACACCTTTATTGCTCACCCCGAAGAACCTTGTTCCCATTAACCGCTTAAATAATGTTTCTAATAGCAGCAATACAAATTTTTCATCTCGGCCCAAAACAGGCTTAAAACGGTGGTTACATACACGTTTTAAGACTTATAATCCTAAATTTGTATTTTATACCCTATCATTATGTAAAGTAGGGCCTAAAACAACTCTTTGGGACATAAAGCGTTATCAGTTCCCTCACACAGTATGAAAGGGGTTTCTTCACTGGATACAACCTTGCGTCGGCTTCATATTTTTTCCTTACATTCTGAGGTGTTACGAGTATGTTATCATTCGGTATAAATTATGACGCTACGCCAAATAGATTTTATGTAAAATAAACCTGATATTCTATTGTCATTTATTTTGTATATTACGCATTGACTATAGAGATACTTTGTTACTTGGCTTTTATTAATGTTACGGGAGTTACGTACTAAATTGGTTATTTTATCTGATATTGCTATACAAAACAAAATACATTTTGGTGTAGGTACATTTTGTATTTTTAATGTCTGAAAATGTTTATGTTCATTTATGTCATGTAAAGCGTAGCACATAAAGTGTTTTGTAGTAACAAAACACTTTATATAACAAAAAATCTCTCAATGTCAAACTCCCCCCACACAAATTACGCAATCAGCTAAACGAATTTCTACCAAAAAAGTATTTCGTAATTTAAATTTCTTTCCTGTAGTCCAGTAGAAGCCGATCCAGGACAGAATCTAAATCAAGTCGATAGGCTATGCGGATACAGCATTATATTACTATTCTTATTCCACCCTCAAGCCATCACGCTAAATGAGGCCTTTAGATCTATCGGCCTCAGGCTCTGTCTACTCCGTTGGGGATAAAGACGCAAAACTGTATAAGTATAGAACATATCTTTCCCGCCCATTAACCTACAACTTGCTCGAAAGAGTATCTATAACATTAGCGGATTTATAAAGGGTTGGATCTCATCTATCAGCATGCTGCTATCCTTTTCTATCGCTCAGAACAGTAATTTAGTAGAGCGAGAGAGAGCGACGGAACGCTTCAGATTTGAAATATTTTCCTTGTAAAAAGTTATCCTAATTTTGAAAAAAGTGGTAATCGGTTGGGGCAAGATCTGGAGAGTATGGTGGGTGACGCAGAGGTTCCAGTCGCAGCTCCTCTAACTTGGCGATCGTTTGATGTGCAGTGTGTGGTCTAGCGTTATCCTGAAGGAGCAGTGGGCTAGAGCAATTCATCAGTCTCGGTTGTTTAATGGCGAGCTTTTCCATCATTGTTTGCAATAGTTGGCAATACAAGTCTGCAGTAATCCTCTGGCCTGATCTCAAGAAGCTGTAGTGGATAACACCAGCACTGGTCTACCAAACACTAACCAGAATCTTCTTTTTGGTCAGTTTTCGCTTGGGGCAAGGTTTTGCCGGTTCTCCAGGGCCAAGCCATTGTGATGATCGCTTCCGATTGTCGTACAGGATCCATTTCTCATCACAAGTCACGATACGGCTCAAAATCCCCTCATTATTGTGGCGATTAAGCAAAGAAACGCAGCAAGCAACGCGTGTTTGTTGGTTTGCTTCAGTCAATTCATGCGGTACCCACTTTTCGAGTTTTTTAATTTTTCTGTATTGGCGCAAGTGGATAAGTATCGTTTTGTCACTTACGCCGAAGGCTGCTGCTAATTCAGAAGTGGTTTGAGATGGATCCGCTTCCACTATCGCCTTCAATTCTTCGTTATTCACTTGAGTATCAGGTCGTCCACGAGGCTCATTGTGTAAATCGAAATTTCCAGAACGGAAACGTTGAAACCAAAAACGCACCGTTCCTTCGTTAGCGGTGCCTGGTCCATACACGTCGTTAATTCTTCGAGTCGTTTCTGCAGCACTGGTGCCACGGTGGAACTCGTATTCGTAAATACCGCGAATTTTCAATTTGTCCATAGTTGTTGTTATAGAAATGTTGAAACTCAAACAAATGATGTTAAAACAAATGAAATACGAATTTTAAAACAATATTTTTCTGGCTTTATTTCGAAATAAATTTGAATTTGGAATTCCTAATGAAACGCAAGATACCTATTTGATTTTAAAGTTGCCAGTATTGAAATCGGCAATTTTATATGTATGGACCTAATATATTGATATTGGTAGATTAGGATCAAAAAAGAAGTGACCTTTAAACAAAAATTTGTACAATTATGTAAAAGTTAATAACGATACCTTTTTCGTTACGGTTATTTACTTTTGCCGAGTAGGTAGATAGATAACTGCGTGCTTCAGCGGGGACACTGCTGAATCTAAGGATCAGTTTACATCGAGACAAGAAGAGACGTGGCTACGCTTTTAAAAAATGCTGAAATCTCACTCTATTTGTGTAGTAAACAAATTCTATATTTCTTCATAAGTGTGTGTCACGGCGCGTCTTAGTGAGAACTGAACCTAACCAAAAAACTACAATAATATATTCGGATACTCTCAGATGATTACGAGTAAATCGAATTCCGCGTATAATTAAGTAAAATGGATGAGTGCTCCAACTGTTTTAGTATGAATAATTTATAGTATCTGGAAGGTACCGATGCTATAAGGGGATTGATAGAGTGAAATAAAAATGGGGGGAGATCGGATAAGGCAGTAATTAGTTCCAAAGATACAGCTCTCGTGTACTGACGATATCCAATATAATTTTTCAAAAAACGTCCGACTTCTATGCCAGTGATAGTCAAAGAAAAGACACAACAAACCAAAATAATAAAGAAAACAACGTCTATATAAACAAGAAGAAGAAAAAATAATAGGGAGACGAAAATTAAGTTTTTTTACATTTTATTTTCATATTAATTAGACATAGGTACTTAGAAAAAAAAAACTTGGATTTAAATAATGATATAAGATAAGATATAGCCGGGTAGTTCCAGGCAGAGTAGAATTGGACGTCCTAGAAGTCGAGTTAGGAAATACAAGCCACCCCCCGCCCGGGTTCTTATCTTCTCGCGATGGGGTGGCTCAGTAGCTGCGGACTGGGCATCCGCGGGGAAGCTAAGAGGAACCCATTGCCCGGGTTAAAGCTAAGGCCTCCCCGGGCCCAGTGGAGGCCATTCCAGTTGGGAATCCAGCTTGGCACGGCATCGGTGGGCCGCAGGGGAAGAGGAGTGTCGGTGTTACGTTGCCGCTCTCCTATCCCCTGCGGCCGGCCCCAAATTATGAGGGCTGGTTGGACGGTGGAAACGTGATTTCGTCGTCCAGTGGACAGCCCTCCGGAGTGGAAGGCAGGCGCGTGCGCGTGTCAGCGCGCCTGTCCTTGTCGGGCCGAGAGGCCAAGCCGGGGCCGCTGAGGTAGCGGCTGGCCATGCCCGGGCTGTGGAGCATAGAGAAGCACACGGTCCCTGCCGATAGCGGCTGAGTGGTGACAACGCGGAGTTTTTAGTGGTAGAACCACATAACCTTACCGGTGTCCCGTAACCGGTAAGGTATCCGACCTCTTCAACCCATCTGGCCAGCGTGGAGAGTGTAGGCCCAGTCTTCTGGCTATTCTGGGGCTCTGTTAGTACAGAGAAGGTCGTGCTCCTACAGTGGAGACAAAAAAGACTTTATGATGACTAGTAGAATACCTAATAGCAGAAAAAATCTGATGCTCTATTAATTTAGACGCGGAAAGTACCTTTAAGTAGTAAGTATGTTTTTGCTCGAACTCCAGACTCTAGTCTGGAGTTCGAGCAAAAACATACTTACAAATACAAGGCACATTCGTAACAAAGGTACTTTTCTCAAAGCAATTCGAACCACTTTTAACACAACTGAAACTTAATTAAGCAAAGTAAAACAGCTGGCGGATGAGAGAGACAAATGGAAGAGAATTCGTGCTCCACCGGCAAGAGCATAGGTCTTAAATATATATACTCGTAGATAGTACCCATGTACCTAAGTGAATTGAAGCCGCGTGGCTTCCGGCTTAGAATACGACCACTCCATCTCTTCCTGTGGATGACAACACCTATACAATGTTATCACAATATAACATGTCTACTTTGCGAATGAGTGACCAAATTCAAGTAGTCTTTAAAACGAAGCCGAGCTGACCAGTCCCTCTTGGAGGTATACGTTCATGAGTTGACGCGTGAATCACCAATTCCTGAACTTGACCATCATCATCAGGTCTTTTTTAGTCTCCACTATAGGAGCACAACTTTCTCTGTACTACCAGAGCCATATATTAGCCAGTGCGGCTAGAGGATGTGTCTACACTCTCCATGCTGGCCAGATGGGTTGGAGAGGTCTCATTGATGTTAATGGGCATTATTAAGCTTGTGTTTCCTCAATCATTTTCACTTATGACATCCACGCGGAGACTTAGAGTAGTCCTATTCTACTCTGCCAGGAGCCACACGGCTAATCATAACAGAGGTAATCTAGCAACCCGACCCACGACACCAACTTGGGTTTAGTGAGCGCAAGCCCGAGTTCACAGTAAGTTATTGAAGAGTATGCATGTATTTGTAAAAAGATGAATAGGCAACTGCAGATTAAAGGCGGGTTTAGTCTGAGTCTATTCTGATTGCTTCCATTCCGCCCTCTTCATTCGTATGCGGCCGATTTGAAATTCATACATTCGAGCATCGAGCGTTCAATCGATGCGATCTTTATATTCGGTTGTACCTAGTTCCAGTACTATCAGAAATCCAATAAGTTTTGGCCTTGTTTGCGCCCAAACTCATTCATAAAAGCCGTCTCAAAAGACTGCAATAGACTTTTGATTTCCCAGTGGCGGATTTACAAATCTGCCGCCAGTAGGCTATTCATATTTTGCCGCCCCCAGTGGCGGATATACAAATCTGCCGCCAGTAGGCTATTCATATTTTGCCGCCCCCAGTGGTGGATATACACATTTGCCGCCATTAGGCCATACATAGGCCCTGCTCATCCGCATCATGCGCGTGGATGAGTGGTGGAGCGAAAAAAGCTCATCCGCTTCACACAGCGTAGAGTTGTTGCATTCGAGCATTTAAACACCTAGCTGTGGGCGGGCTGTTTCGCTGCCCCTGCGTTCAGTTACTCGAGTAATTGCGAGTTGACAGATACAGTTAATGTAGTATGTACCGCAGTTTATATACGTAAATATTAAAAACAATGTGGGTAGTGGCACTCTAGTGACATTATGAAGTGAGGGTATTGCCATTATCGAAAAATCTGCTTTCACCATCTACAAGAACACCGGCGACTCTCCAGCCAGTCAGTCTAAAAATTTAACTCTTGTTCGAAACGTTAGTTTTTAGGGTTCCGTACCCAAGGGGTGCAAATGGGACCCTATTACTGAGACTCCGCTGTCTGTCCGTCTGTCTGTCTGTCTGTCCGTCTGTCACAGGGCTCTATTTCTTGAACCGTAATAAGTAGACACTTCAAATTTTCACTGATTATGTTTTGCTGTGGCCGCTATAACAACAAATACTAAACATAAAAAAAGTTAAAAATTAAAGGGGATCGTCATACAAAAAAACGTGTTTTTTCGGCGTTTTTAAGTCGATCTTTATAATGGCATTAACTAGATACTTTAATTTTTTACCGATTATGTATTACTATGGGCATTATAACAACAAATACTAAAAATAAGATAAAGTTAAAAATTAAAGGGGGGTCGTCATACAAGAAATGTGATAAACGAGGTACGGAACCCTTCATGTACGAGTCCGGCTCGCACTTGCCTGTTTATTTACTTTGACTGTGACTATTTAAAATCAAAGTCAAATAATTTATTTATCTTTGGACATTTTTATCACTTGATATTGGTAATTTTGCTACGGATTTCATAATAATTGATGACCTCAGATCACTTTCTAAGCTCCATTCTGTACGGGACTCTACTTTGTGTGAAGTGTTATTATTGTATAAAAATTAATAACCTTATAATATTACATCATCACATTGCCTTTTACGCATTTCCTAGTTTTTAAGATAATTTTGTCCTGTAGGTATTTTTTTTTGTGCAATGAACGGTATTGTACTCGTATGTACAAGTACATTAGGATGCGCAAGATGTAGAAACATTTTTTCTTTTTTAGGAAATTTTGTCTGATTTAGTAAGTAATTTTGACATACCCTTTCCGTGATTTATACCCTTAAGATTATAATCACGGGTCGCAAAACCCAAACATCACTCTTTACCTTTATTACTTACCTTACCATTATTTATTTTTTATTAGCCTGATGCCAATCAATCCCGTCTAGTCAAGTCGACTGTGTATTTTGCTCATAGTTACCTATGGTTACAGGCTGTATCACTTACCTACCAAAGATCAAAAATCCAAGCTCAAGGTTTGACAACGAGTGATGGCACAGAAGATATTAAGAGTATAACATACAGAACGGAATCTCCTACGGTCCCGCGCAATATACATCTCCGTTCCCCGTCCCCGCACCTCTCCCCCGTTCTTGGCTTGTCAAGGGGCGAGAGCGGGCGAACACATAAACCCATTGACGTGTGCACGGCGGCACAAAAACGGGGAAGAGGTGCGGGGACGGGGAACGAGAACGCATATTGCGCGTACCTTAGGAGATTCCGTTCTGTATGTAATACTCTTACTAACTTACTGGCTTCTGTGATGATGGAGTACGCGTTTCACTATCGGCGTACACCCGCCGCAAAGATAGCATTCGAAACAACCACGCTGTGCTCCTAAACTCAAATATAGGATGTTGCCTTATAAGTCAGCACAGGCTTAAGTGGGACTGGGTGGGGCACGTCTGCCGCATAGGAATAGAGAGGTGGGCCACGATGGCCACTAAGTGGATCACCAGGTGGTCGCCGAAAAATGGAGTTATGACTTAGGCACAAACAAGGGCGAGTGGCCAACTGTTGCCCTTGACAGCACTAGAATAAATATAATGCAAAATTAAATTATTATTACAAAAAAAATTTATAAAAATAATAGACTGTAAATAAACAAACTAAATACCTACTTTACCAAAATTTTCCAATGTTGTTTCGAATAACAAGCCTTAAGCGGATTATAGCATCGCACTTCGAATAATATTAATTTATATCGCATCCATTTTAAATGATTGAATAAGAGTTAATTCATAATGAGATAGCAGCGACCAACAGCGGACGTTCACTGTCAAACCATATATTCATCTATATTCTTTCTAAAAAATGCATAGTTTAGCTAGAAAAAGATTTTCCCGTTTCAAACGGCCGCGCAACTTTTGTACTTTACATGCTTTTATTTAACTTGCAATGTACTAAGTTTGTTCGGGTCAAATTTTGCAAATTAAATTTAACCCTCTTCCCGGTATTGATTGAGATGAAATTTAAATGTAAATCAGATGACAATGCAATATTATCATGACAAGAAGCTAATCTGATGATAAAAAAATAAATAGATAAGGACAAATCACACTGATTGTGCTACCCCGAACTAAGTTCAAACTTCTTGCCCTAGTTGGGGATGGAACCCAGAACCTCCGGAGTGGCGGACTTGCATGTGAACCACTACGCCACGGAGGTCGTTATGACGATGATAGAGCCTAGGTGGCTATAGGACCTCAAAAAACGACACAACCCCACAAAATTTTGGATAATATAATTTGTCCTGATAAGTAAGTACCTACTTTGGCGTCTCAATAAAAGTTTGTGCGAAAATGATTTTTTTATATGTATTTTATGATACTTCGCATTTCGTAAATCGAAATAAATGTAAATTTGATTGGGATTCAGTGAACGTGCGCTGCCGGTCGCTACAATTTTAGTATGAATCACCTCTAACAGATTGACCTATAGCTATTCTAAGCCTACCACTGTTTACACCTTTTGGATGTTTTCGGACGTCCATTAAGGGATTTTCAGATTAACAAGTTTTGTAAAGGTACGGTTCGGTTATTGCCGACCGACGATTAATGGACAACATGAATACAACCACGTTTTGTTTCTGAGTTGCGGAGAAAATAAGTTAAATAAGTTAGTTGAAGTTGATTTTCTGTAAGTAAGTATTTTATTCAGGCGTATATTAAGTATTTGTCAAACAACAAAGCCGACCCGAATCAATTTTATCGCTTTTTTCCCCGAACATTTATCTACATATATTCGATTTTACCGCTCGGCTGTGCCGATTCATGCCGGCCCGATTAAATGGGTAGCAACCCTTAAAAATATGTTTTTAATTGATCTAATCTATAGCTACTATCTAACCCACTTACAATGGTAGATTGGTATTACAACTCGCCATTTAAACTAAATTGATACAGGTAAGAAGATATTACTAGTACTTACAATGTTTAATTTGAATATTTAATAATAATATCTTCTTCTTCAATGCTGGTCTGGGAAAAAATAAACACTTAGAATATACCAGCTGCTTCTCTTCCGTTAGGGATAAAGGTAATATTTCATTTGTATTCAAATTATGTGTTCGGACACAGATCGTCGTCAACGTAAGCGCACCTTAAACTTAATATCTTGACTCCGGATTAAGACAACCGTTTTCTTTACAGGTAAGCAAAGAATTGGATTTCAGTTTCAGTTCGACAGGTTATCAGCAAAGTATTGCGTAAGTGATAAACAGTTTTTTTTAAGTGAAAACTTCTATAGGCGCGTTGGCATTTTTTGAGATGGGAAAAAGCCACTGAACTCGCGACACTGTCACCGGCGTCACCTTAATCAAATTTTCACTTCTGTTGGCACTCCTGGAGTGCCCCTCTTTTTTTTTCTTTCCATCTAACCGCATTCCCGGAAGCATCTAGGAGGCCGCTTGGGAGCCCAGGCTGCACTTGCCGGTTTTTTTCTTCTCCAAACATAATAGGCATGTCAACGATCACCCATCGATTCCAAAGACCACGCGAAATGGAGAAAAAAATTAAAACCGGTCAAGTGCGAGTCGGACACGTACATGAAGGGTTCCGTACCCCCGTACAATGTTTTAAAACGCTGACAAAAACACGTTTCTTGTATGACGACCCTCTGTAATTTTTAACTATTTTTTTTTTATTTAATTAAGAATTATAGAAATAACGTTGAGTATTTACCCTGTCAGAAAGAAAATCATATGGGTTTTCTACAAAATTTTTAAAATTGCAAATTTCCAAACACACAACCACAAATAACCACTAATGATTTATCTTTCCAAATATAAACAAGTTTAAACCGCAACATCATAACCAAGGATTGTTTGATAACAAACACCGCGAGACGCGAATTACATCGAAAGCTAGCGAAAATATGCGGAGCCACGCGTCTCGGCACCCAACGAAGCTCATTGGCAATCTTACAGGACGACCTTTGAATATTATTTAGAAAAACTTCAGAGCTTTACCTGTTAAAACGTTTTTATAGATTTAAGATTATTTAAATCAAATATTTTTTTTTTATTAGAAATAATCTCAATATAATTAATTATTTTTGTTAAGAAATAAAAAATGCAGCTTACCTATCTAATATGTTCAAGTTGACGTTATTATGCGTCGTGAAGCCTCAGGGTTAGTCCGGTAAGTTGCCTATGAGGGTTGCTGCACACACACATAATCGAGCCGGCATTCATCGGCACAGAGGGGCGATCAAACCGAATATATGTTGATGAATGTTTAAAGAATAATTAAATTTTTAACAAAAAAAACAATCGACTTCAATTTTTTTAGGAGTTTCTTCCATATCTCCAAAGTTCTTCATCATATCTTCAAAAAATTAAAATGGGACCAACTTGGTAGTAACAGCTTTCAAATAAAAAAATAATTATCAAAATCGGTTCAGAATTAGCGTAACACACAGATATCGCGTAACAAACATACATAAAAAAAACATACAGTCGAATTGATAACATCCTCCTTTTTTAAAGTCGGTTAAAAAGCCGATATGATTGTGTGGTAGGTATATCCTTTAATATTGTCGGCTCTTAGACGCGCGCGCTCTCTCACTTCCGCCGCTCACAGCTTACTGAGCTGTTTACGACCGCACGTGCGCTAGAGATGACATAATGCTTCCTTCTCTTTCACTCACATACACTACATCCCTTCCTTATTTTATTAGTTTTTATTTTCAGTTTTTTCTTTTACTTCGTAAATTTATTATTACCACGACTTCTAATAACAAAATTAACAATCAACTTAATTTTCTCATTTTATTTTTATTCTAGTCTTCTGAGTGATATTCTTAAATATCTTATTCTAAACTCGCTTCTACTGAAATTTCTAAATTCCGTCTATCAATCCCTTTGCTCACAGATTTCCATTCTCCCTCCACTTTTTTTTATGTGTTGCGTACCCATTGTGCGTTTCCTTTTATATAGTCCAATCCATTTCATAACACATCGCCTTTTCCAACTAAAAAGACATTCACCTTTATTGCTTCCTCTTTTACTGACTGACAGATTTCATATATTTATATATATATATATATATATATATTTTTTTTTTGAAGCATCAACAGCAAACTTTAGTGAATAAACATAATTACAAAGCCCTGGGAGAGACCTTCAGTCCAGCAGTGGGCCGACACAGGCTGACAAATAAGGGAAGACATAATTACCCAAGCCTACCAATGAAATCAAGATTAAACATCACACAATCTTATTAATAAGATTGTACTTAAGGGGACTCTATGCCTTTTAGAAAACCTCTCAATTTTCGGATGCACTTCGATTCCCAAATGATCGCGGATAAATAATCGAGTGGTTACAATATTGAACGTTCAAAATGTTAAACCCCTGGTTCGTCCAGCCAGCCAGACCCATCAAATAATATATTTAATCCTGTTAAGCATAAAATTTTATCAAAAATGTATAATATGTCAGTGATATAGAGCGAGGCTATTGTTTTACGCAGCGGTTATCACGAACCATACGACGGCAATCCCTATTTCTTTCCTTTTATCACGCGTGGCATGAGATAAAACCTCAATTCAACTTGTCACCATGTAATCCCGCCTCCGAAATCACAGAAACCAACAAGGAATGATACTCATGATATGATACAATGATGCTCGATTAAATTGGATTAGAACGAAGTGACCCATACTCCATGTTGGATATCAATATGTAGTAGATGCATTAATACCTCAATAGCGAAGCGGATTCTCACTTCACTTGTTCTACCCGCATTCCTCACTTGCCGAAAGGTGGGCGTCGAACTAATAACTTACAAACCCAGCCGAAGGTCTGCCCCACTCTTCTCGACTACTTGCATCCAACATTAACAAACGATGTCTCCGATATCTCTCGACAAAAACAGCCCATTCTCTGAACGCGCCGTGAAGTCAGGCAGAGGTCAGCCACACAACATCAAACTCAGCAGTATAGCTCGCACGTAAACATCAAAGAGATGCCAACCGCCAACTGAACACGTCCAAGCCGCGTCAGGCTACGCTTACATACGTCAAATAAGGTTTGAAGGGTAGCATGTAACAACATCTTTAGACACCCCATGGGGCCAAATTATGGGGCTCATGGGGCCCTGTGTAGTGTGTCTGGGAAGTGTCAACACTTCAAATGCCGTACGCCGTCATCGTGTAGCTAACCTTATGCCCAGGGTTACCATGCGTAAAAACAGCATTGTGCAATGTCTGGCAGAGAGACTTATAACCACCAACACCTACCGACATGGTTGGCTATTGCCGCCAAGTTTTTATAACAATATTATCCTTATTACTTTCATCGTAAACACTTTCATTATATTTTATCTATGGATCTTTTGTGTCTGCAATACAGCTATTATTATTATTAGTAGCATTAAACACCTACCTATATATGTATGTAATTATACTTTAAAATAAAAGACGGAAATATTTCCATTGATTTGACCGTCAATTCACTTACGTCCGTCCAAGATACATATCTTGGACCATTGACAAACCCTAGCAATAACATATAAAATAATTTGCAACTACTTCGTTATTATAAGTCTCAATTGTTAACCAAAATGCTCAAAACTAAACATGGAATAAGCTTATAAACTTGATTACCGTAATCACTTGTACGAAATGCAAGAATAAACTACATAAGTATAACTGTCAGCTTAATGTCGGAAAGTTTGTATTGCAAGACTGACCTAGAAACTGGCTACACTAAGGCGTTTAATAATCCCAGAGTTAATTATTAATTATTATAATGTTATTAATAACACTGTAATTAACCATACAGTTTCGATACGCCTTCTAGAGCATTTTACAGTCTGCAGAATACGATTATAACATATAGCTTATATTATTTATCAAAATCATTCTTTGCCATCTTTATAATATTATTAACAATGTGTAATATTAAATGAAATTAAAATCAAACACTCAATGAATGCCAACTCAATGTCGCCCCAGTGACAGCCGTTACAAGACTTCTAGTAATTGTTATCAAACTTCAGCAAACGGGCGCTACACATACAAAACTTCAGATTACGGGCGCTACCGGTACAAACCTCCAATCACGGGCGTCACCCGTATAAAACTTCAGTAAACGGGCGTCACCCGCATAAAACTTCAGTAATTGGGCGTCACCCGTATAAAACTTCAGTAAACGGGCGTCACCCGTATAAAACTTCAGATTATGGGTGTTACCCGTACAAACTTTCAATACGGCATTTGACTCAATTTATTTATTTCTTTGCATTTTAAAAGTTACATAATCTGAAACCGAAAACAATATTTTTTTTTCCACAAAAATAAGTAAGTTTCAGTTTGGAAAGGGAAACTATACTCGCATCGCACGATAGACATTGTACACACACATCACATCACATCTTTACGTACACACTCACAAATACTCATTGGTAGTCTCTTTTTATTTTTTTCTTTTTCTTTTTATTTTTATCTATTTATTTGTTTCATTATTTATTTTGTCAAGCTCATTGATTATTGAAATATAATTTATAATTAGATTAGATATAAGTTAGATATAAGTACAAATTTAATTTCCCAAAATCACAGTTATGCTAGTTTTGGGAAATTTGCGCACAACCTCTGAACGCATTTGCCAATAATGTTGGGCCAACAATAAAATTATGAAATCCATTCCGGAGACAGGTTGTCTCCGAGATACAGACCCCTGTCTAGTTCGGAGATGGCCTGTAGCTGGTTGGATGGAATAAAATATAACTACTCTATGTATCTATAAATGTACGAGTTTTTTTTTTTTTGTATATATGTCTGTCTTTTTGGCTAAATAAAAAAGATTATTATTATAACTGTCAAGTAACAGAAAAAGGATGCACGTACTGCTGTGTGACGTCACTGCTATTAGGTTTCGCGGGTACGAAAGTGATAGCGAGATGTCCTCACCACGCTCCCACCTTTCTTCATACCAATATTTAAAATACTAACTACTACTTCATTTATCAACCAATTTTCGTGCTGTTTTCGAGATAAGATTTCTTTTTAGTGATATTTCTTGTTTCGAATTAAATATTGTCCAAAAACAAACACAGTCAAATACCCTATTACGGGCGTTACCCGTTCAAACTTCCAATTACGGGCGTCACCCGTATGACTTACATATATCACACACTTCAGTAAACGGGCGCTACCCGAATAAAACTTCATATTACGGGCGTTACCCATACAACTTCTGATTACGGGCGTCACCGTATGACTTCCATATTTTATCACACTCTGACATATTTACATTGCATCACAACATGTACTCGTCTCATACAGGCATCACCTGTAATTTAGTCTATAAAACAGACCATGTTCTCCTTTGCATGAGCGTAATTTCTTGATACAATATTAAACAATCTACATTGGTCTAGTAGTATGTATTAAACCATCATGTAACTCACATAATGTAACAACCCATTTTTTATTTATTTATTTATTCTCTATTGCACAACAAAACAAACGTACAAGTGGCGGACTTGATTTTTTCTTTATTTATCTTAAATAATTAATCTGAGATAGATACTTCATCATGAACCGACCCGGAATTGAACCTGGCCCGTAGATCCAATGCAATTTTTTTTATTATACGTTAAAATATAAATGTATTAGTTAAGTCTTGGACATATTGTTCAATAGTGCTTAGACAACTTTATAAGTAAGTACTTATAACAATAACAAAAACAAACGCCGACCGTTTCTGCAATGTCCAACCTTAACCACAGAATAAGTACCAGTACTCACGCACAGAAGTCTCACTCAGCACAGAAACTCGATGAATCATCCACTCAATGTTGCCAGCGATATGATTCAAGCTCACGAGGTTTAGCTCACATCAGAACCCAGCACCCCCTCGTTCAGACACCCAGAAATCCATTGCAGGCCAATCTCATTTCCATTACTCTAGACAAACGATTCGTATAACCGAATTTACCACTTGGAGTGGTTGCCACACGCACAGTAATAATGTAGGTACGTTTTCGACACCCAAACGAGAAGTGACACAGGCCTGCCTTAACCTTGAATCGCTTAGGCAGTAAATAATAACCTACAGCATAAACAAACAGATACGGTGTGGTCAATAGGCAATTTTATGATTTTTCAAAATCTATTTTATTGTGGTCCTAATGTATCTTTAAGTCAACTGGTATTTAAATTTCCTTAAAATCATTATTTTAGCGTCATCCGCTAAATGCTAAAAATTAATTTAAAAATTACACAAAACATACTTGCACAGAAACAACAGCAGCCATGTGACATCGGCTCCAGCACCCCTCCGCCCCTCTCAGGCGCAGCGGGGGAGCCCATTCATATTATAAGGCGCGGCGGCCGGCGCTCGTCCTCTTTCGTCTACGGCAGCATCTCAAGCTAAGTAGTTCTTCTACCTAGAAGGGCTACTCAACTGATCTAGTGCCTATAACTCACGACCCTGACTAAATAGTCTGTACCTAGTGTTGTTGTGAATCCTTGTAACTAATGTAATAGTTGTTTATTATACTTATCTCATTTGCCGATATCTGGTCTTTCTTTTATCTCCTCTTTCTTCCTAGATCCTAAATCTAGGCTTTACGGTACAGCCATCACGGTGACTTCATACCAGTAGTAACAAATGCTAGATTGTAAACTTTTCATCAGTAATGTCAGTATTATTTGTATTGTTTTAATAGATGTCTTTATATTGAAATGTAGGTACTTACTTTTGTAAAATATTTCTGCATTCAGCAGAAAATAAGTCAGTAATAAAAGCATAGAACTTTGCTACCATCACCGTGCCGATTTTTTCTTTCCACTTATAGTAAACGGACGACTAGTGTTATAAATCATGTGCAATGCCATCCTAAAGTCCAAATAATTAAATATATCTGAAGTCACAATATAAAGAAATATCACTTAATCACTGCTTACCTATCAGGTCCGATTCTGATAGTTTAACGTCACTTATAAAAATAAAATGGCAGTCAACGTTTTTGTTTACTTGACATACAGATAATAAACGTACGATTTTGTTTTTTAAATTTAAAAATCAACAGTATATTTTTGTTTAAAACATTAACACTGTGTTCATGTTTCGTAAAAACTTTCTGAATAACATTATTTATTAAAAATTTTATTAGTTATTTTTTTTTTCAAAACACCCATTTACACACACTTTTTTTTTGTTTTTTTTTTTTTTAATAATATATTAATACTATTTGCAGTTTATCCTCGTCGCCAAAATGTGGTATATCCTTTAATATTGTCGGCTCTTAGACGCGCGCGCTCTCTCACTTCCGCCGCTCACAGCTTACTGAGCTGTTTACGACCGCACGTGCGCTAGAGATGACATAATGCTTCCTTCTCTTTCACTCACATACACTACAGATTGCTTCGGGTCGGCTTTGTTCTTCGATAAATACTGCCGAACCGACAGTTCCGGCACGCCGGCACGCTTATGTGTGTATTAACCCTCAGGCAACTTACCGGACAACCATTAAATATTATTAAGAACAAATAAATTATTGAAAATACAAACAGCATGACTGCCTGAAAAATGTTTTTACTGTACTCGTAATTTAGAAAGGGAAATGCTAAAAAACAACATACCTATAACGTAGCTCATCCGAGCTTTTCAGTTAATTTATTACTTTATTTAGGTATAAAAATGTTAAGTAATCGGATACTCTATTTTTTTTAAATAATTATATTAGATGCTTACCAAAACAATTATTCCACTTCACCCCACACTTGGGCCCCCGCGAATTCTATGTGTGTAAAATCATACTGATATCTTAATCATAGTGATTGGCATATTTGCTTATTTATTAAACATTCACGTCATAAATCGACGCTAAAATTACGGACTGTTTACGCAAAACGACCAAATGAACGGAAATTTTGAATTATTGGGAAAACAGTTTGTATTCGCCCAAATCTCTTATTCAGAATACATTTCGGAATCATAACGGAAAATAAACATTTGTTTTGCGTCATATTTGGAATGGGCTCGAAAGGGAGTCAAAATATTATTGTAGTACCTACTGGTCTATTTAAATTTAATTATTGTAAAATTCACCTCTCTGTGAGATGAGACCTCTCCAACTCGTCTGGCCAGCGAGAAGAGTGTAGGCCAAATCCTCTGGCTGCTCTGGCTAATGCATATGTTCTCTTCGCCTATATAGGCAGATGAGCAATAATGACACACTTAGTCATCGCCTCCATCCGGCGAATAACCTCAGATTTGTGAACAAAGAACAAAATCATCACACATAAATGAAATCACTACTGTTCGACCGCTAACATCATCAGTAATCTCTATCATAGGAAAATCATTTAGCATAACGTAATAGTCAGTCAGTCAAAATTCCTAATCCGCAAATGAATCAACTTGTATAATTAAAATTTTAAACGATATAAGTTCTTGCCAGTCCGTCGGCTCATCACATTAGTGTTCAGTCCATCGAATACGCTGTATCCAGTCCATTAGATACCACAGAAGCTCAGTCCATCAGTCAGGTTATGACAGGTGTCATCTGTTTAATTTATCAGCCATCATCAAAATTACTCGTAATTAAAAAATAAAAATAAAAAATCTTTGGGAACTTGATGACCAATTCGTTTATGTACTCGTAAGTATTCACTTATTTTCCCCATTTTAAATTACGCAGATGTATGTTGCTCAGATCTGAATTGCAACTTTCTCAACAAAATTGATAGACTTCAAAACAATTGTCTCCGATTTATATTTGTACTACGGAAGTACGACCATGTGTCGGCTTTCCGATCTAATCTTAAGTTACCCATCCGTCAACGTCGCATTTTTTGTAATAAAGTTAAATAAATAAATATCGTACCTCTAATCGCTTTACCGTGGACACCATATTTTTTTTTAGAGATTTGCGTGCGTTGGCTTCTATCTAGCCTGATGGGAAACTAAGATGAAGTCTAAGGTGTAACACGCAGACTCAAAAAATGCCTATTCACTCTTGCCTTGAAAATCCCTAAATATATATGGGGACCCTAAATCATACGTAACCATACGCCGAACTACGAGTATGCTATGCATGCATGCATATGGCAGCAGAAACATTTTTTATTAAACATTCGTTGCATTTTGTTAAATAATACTCGTAGGTTGGGATAAAAGTCTTTTCGCATTTTATATGAAAATTCAAAACATTTTTTTAATATAGTAATAATAGGTTGGGGAAAAAGTCTTTTCGCATTTTGTATGAAAATTCAAAACATTTTTAATATAGTTTATTTACATTTAACTAAAGTATGTAGGTACCATTTTGTTCGATAACTTTTTGCCATCTTATAGGTAGGGACATGATCCCATTGCCATAGAAATTTTGGGGCTTCTGATCAAAAAACTGCGTCAAGTAGTTTTGGCAGTCCTCTCGTGATGTTAACCTGACACTGCCTAAAGAATTCTGAAGAGACCGAAACAGGTGGAAATCTGAAGGTGCCAGGTCAGGACTATACGGCGGATGCATTAACACCTCCCAGCCAAACTCTCTTAATTTTTGCTGAGTGGTAAAAGATGTGTGAGGTCTAGCGTTATCATGATGAAAAACCAAACCCCTTCTGTTGATTAATTCCGGCCGCTTTCTCTCAACTTCTTGCTTTAATCTTATCAGTTGTTCGCAGTAGAGTTCTGAATCGATGGTCCTGCCTGGTGGTAACAGCTCATAATGAATAATGCTCTTCCAATCCCACCACACACACAGCATCACCTTGTTGCGAGTTAACCCGGGTTTCGCCGCAGTCTGTGAAGCCTGATCGGCCTTTGACCATGACCTTTTTTGCACGTTCTTGTCGTACGTGATCCACTTTTCATCACCAGTTATCAATTTCTTCAAAAATGGTTCGGTCTCATTACGTCGTAATAAAGAATCACAAATGAGTACACGATTCATTAGGTTTCTTTCAGAGAGCTTGTGAGGTACCCAAATATCGAGCTTTTTTGTGTACCCATTTTTTTTCAAATGCGCCAATACTGTTTTGTGGTCAATTCCCAGTTCTTCAGCTACGTCGTGACTACTGATATGCCGATCTTGCTCCACTTTTTCAAAAAATGTTCATACGTACTATATGCGAAAAGACTTTTTCCCCAACCTAATATAAATTTAAATAATATAAAATTTTAATATGTACTTATATTAATAAAGTGTTACATTTACGTGGCCTGAATATCGGTTAAAGTGCTACGGAATATGGACAAAGGAAGCGGATGCAGCATTATGATAATGCATCGAAATATCGCTGCAGCCTGGACGAGCGATCAACCAAATGATATTACGTCCGGGAAATTACCGTATCGAACATACCATCTAGGCTGATGTAGGGATGTGACTGGTGTGCATCGACGTAATACTAACACAGGTATATTGCTTTACCTGCAATGATTCAACATTGTATGGAGCGGAATGGATTAGAATGACAGAACAGTAGGGCTATAGCAGACGAGCGACGGTATGACGTTGCCGACCTGAGTCGCGCGACGACGCCGCGCGATTATCACTCCTGTCACAATATGTCGCGTACCTGTTACCAACTGAATATTTTTGTACTGAACGAAATGAAACGAAGTGAAAGTAAATGAATCAAAGGGAAACCCGGGAAACGTAATAAAATCAAGTTAATTAAAATAAAGTGAAGTGAAGTTTAATGAAGTGAAATGGACTGAAATGAAGTGACATGAAGTGAAACGACGTGAAACGAAGTGAGACGAAGTGAAATGAATTGAAATGAAGTTAAATGTAGTGAAATTAAGTTAAATGAAGTGAAGTGAAGCTAAATAAAGTGAAGTGAAGTGAAATGAGATCAATTTTGTTTGCATGAAAAATAACTATATTTAGTGTAAGGATGTGAGTAGTCCGATTTATTTTTCTAATCTATGTAGGTTCGTTCAACCATACATATTATAAAATAACTTACGTTACGAATAAAACTGTACACAATTTCGATAAGCTACCTGCCAAATAAAAAAACGACGGGTTGCACTCCGGGAGTGCCGGCAGAAGTGAAAACTTGAATATTAACGTTGTGCATTTTGGATATTTTGGAATGGTTAGGGAATAATTTTGCACGAATTGCTTTAATTATCAGTATAAAAGTACTATCATTTATGTGGTAGAATACAATATTTATTTATTGCGCTATCGTCCACAAACATGACAATTTATATTACGTTAAAAAAGTTTATCTCTCAGCTAAAAGAAACAGCAGGCGCAGGCATACATTTTCGCCGCGCCGTAGAAAGAGAGGGGGATACTTCCTCTCCTACGCCGCGCCGGCTGTCTACTCTTCATCAGTCTTACGAATTTTCGATCAGGACGCGTGTCCTGACGCGAGTTTAACATTTTTTACCCATTACAAAAAAAGTGCACAAAGTCGCTAAAAAAGTTTTCACTTCATAAAAAATTTACCCATTACATATGGATTCAGTAAATTAAATAAAAACAGGCATAAAATAATAATAAACCTAACTTAAGTATTGAAATAAATAAAAAGAATAATAATAAAACAGACACATAAATCATTAAATGTCCTCAAAACGTTACCTCGAACCTCGAGGTTCGAGGTTCGTATAGTACTCGTACGCGATCGCGTACTATACGTATCGATGGATTAGCATAATATACATCCCTATTGCTCACGTGAAGTATTTTTGAGTACGCAACTAGGTATAAAAATATACGAGTTTATATCTTGCTCACACGCAGTCATGATCTAACAAAATTACCTACTCTCATTTCCAACTGAATAACTCCTTTAGATATGTCCAAACGTCAATTGGCAACGTTCAAGTATTTTCAACCTATCTTAACTCCACGGGTGAAATGCAATAGAAATATGAGTGTTCGAATTGCATTTAGTTCTGAGTGTAAGTTGAAGCTGGCTGACGGTTTACTTATAGTTCAAAAAACCTTATTGACCGAGTAAGCGTAGCAAGCAAGAGCAGGCAAGAATTCTTTTTCGTACCTATGTCCGAATACCTATGCCAGAAAGCTGGAACTTTCTGGTTGTTCTCGCCTACAGGTCGTATTTCTCAACCGATTCTCGTGAAATTATGTAGAATCTTTTTGAGCTAGCTTTTTTAAAATGGCGGTAATATGGGGTATGAATACGTTAAAATATCATATTCAGCTATTACGTAAATTACTTTTTTGTCCGAACAACTTTTTCATCCGATGAGGCTGCGCCCACATCCGATAATCGGTGACCGACTTTTTGTAGGAGAAAAATAGGATGTACTGATTGCAATAGTATAACGCATACGTATATATAATGTGTACGATTTTAAAACAATAAAAAATCTCTTAAAATCTCTTAAAAACAGTAACTGTACAATAACTCAGTGAAAAACAGCTGTAATTTTTCTTTTTTTCAAAATAATAAACATCGTTCAAACAATTTAGGGCTAAGAATTCCATCAAATAAATCAGTCTGTACCCACAAACGGAACGGGAATAAAATAAGGAAAAACGGAACGCGAAAATGTAAATTACAGGCGCGGAGGATAAACTGTTTTCAAACAAAAACAAAGGTAGTGTATTAATAAATTCTTTGATCCTTTGGTCAGAATGTCAACAACAAACATTTTTGAAATTGCTGATAGTGATACTGACAGCTCTTTGGCATATGACAAGTACAATGAGGCAGCAAAAAAATAATTTACAATTAATCCCAAAAAACAATAACCATAACGTATTTACCAAATTCCCAAACCAATGGCAAATTATTATTACCTTCCCCGCCGCCTAAACTATTACTCAGCAAGTTTTTAACTTCATAATTTTAATCAATTGTCATGGAACATTTTTATAAGAAATATGACATCAGACGGAAAATACCAAAATTTATGATATAAAAATTATCCATTCATCACATTCGTTCATCATCATCATCCGAGCGTATTCCCGGTTGCATCGTCAGCGGTTACGCTTCAGAGCCCGGGGTCTGCTACCTAACCTAGGCGATTTGGCGAGGTTATTGGTTATTAGACAGAGCGACTGCCGTCTGACCTCCGCAACCCTAAGGGTAGACCAGAACCAATCCTAGGATAGGTACAAACGCTAGATGGCGTTCGGGACCAACGACTTTACGTGCCTTCCGAAGCACGGAATCATCTTTCTTTTCGGATAATCAGGTGATTCAAGCCTGCAATATCCTAAACAGACTGGAAACAACTTTTTCACAAAGTATGCTTCCCCGTGGGATTTGAACCCATGACCTCCGGATCACAAGGCAAACGCTTTGACCACTGGACCGCGGAGACAGTCATTCTTCATATTCGTTACACTAATTTATATAAAAAAAATCTAGCGGAGAGAATATTTTTTAAATATTAATATGAGTTTTTGTATATTTCTCAATTGAATTCAATTCAAAATATCTTTATTATCATAGGATATTTATAATATCTCTTAATAATAGTCACTTTGTTTTGTTTTGCACAAATGTTGACCTCAAATCGTTACTTACAGCTAAGTTTACGCCGCTTCCTAGGCGCAAGTGCAGAAGAAGCGGCAACAAACTGCACTGCACGTTTTCTCCAAAAACGTCAACTAACAAACTTTACGTTACGTACTGAGATTACGTTGTTTGTTATGTCATAACTAAATTGAATTATAAGAATTACGAAATTTAAAATAGGTCAATTTGTAAATTCAGTATGTACCAATGTACCTAAATTATGACATGTCTAAGTATACAAACCTTTAAGAGGGACCTGCGCCAAGCTCAAGCTAGAGTTGTTGCTTCTTTCTAATATAATTCGGCATCTCCCAGTTGCTACTCGTGGGCATCCAAGTTATCACTTCAAGATTTTTAAAAAGTTTATTAAACTGCGATGCTATAGTTAAAATGTAGACTTTGACATCATATTTTAAAATGGCGCGTTTTAGTTGATAAAATTTACTTGCTATTTTTAATATTTATTTTCTACACCAAATAGATGTTTTTTGATTTAGTTGTTAGTCAATTAAAACATAAAAAATTGTATTAAACTCAGAAATGACAGAAAATAATAAAGTAGCCAGTGTTTAAAAATTTCTTTGGTAGGACCGCCCTGTACTGTACTTTTTTGGAACTCAGTGAAAACATTTTTTAGCAACAGTATATTTATAATGTAGAATTTGTGACTGATGAACAGAAACAAGATGCTACAATTTGTTAGGCGGTATGATATTAAGTAGGTAGCATTTTATGACGTAGGTATAGTGCAGCACATCTCATTATTCATATGCTATGTGGAATTGTAGATAAACACAATTATTAAATAGTGTTAAAGTACAGCAAAATAAGTTGTAGGCAGACTATTAGCACCTCGCCATATTAAAAAGATAAATACTGGGACTACATTTATAGAAAATGTTTATAAACATAAACTTAGCTGTTATTACATTAGTTTAATGTACATAAGTATTAGCTACTACATAACAAGTAAAACAATACTCCCACAATATTTAAAATATATTCAATGTTGCCAATAAAATCAACCTAAATACTGTAGGCAAAAAATACAAACCACAAATTGTCAATTCATTACAAAATGTATAAAATAAAATGACTGCGAACGAAAACAAACGCTCGCATCGTTTAATTAAAAGTAATCTTTATTCGATACGTTGAAAACACTGTATATACCATTTATGTGCCTTATCTGAAAACGTGGGATCATACGATCAGCCCTGCATGGAAAGCGCGGGTTCGCACCCTTTCGAATTTTTTCATTCGGCCGTCTACAAAACCGTAGTTTCATAAACAAATATGTATTACTTGCGGCACGTACGTAGAATTACCGTCATTTAGCGGCTACATGCATTTTGCAACAATTTGTATTTTAGTTATTTAATGGACACATTGATTTTAATCATTTTCGGGACACATTTACTTATCATATCGTTGCGAAGTGTTTTATATTAGAGATGGCACCATTGGATTGTATTTTTAAATTAAATTATTTTTAATATATTTTTGTTTTTGACAAAAAAATTATCTGTCATCGCATGGTATATCATTAAGTTTAATCTTGGACACATAAAAACGTATTATTTCCTCTTTTCTTACTAAATTCCAAACCCTTAGCGCATTGTAATATAGATTAGTAACAATCATCTAAGTAAATTGTAATCTGCCTGTTGTGTGAATCAGTGCTCTACTAAGTGCATAAGGTGCAAACGTGGGAAGCGAGACGGTGCGAGACTCAAAGTGCGGTATATTCAAGCGCTCCTTTTAAATTATACATGCGATTTTAAGTAAGCAGGAACGGTTTGAGGCCGTCCTCTCAATTCCCCTTATCTGCGTGATTTCGGCTCGATATCCCTTTGGGTAAATTGATTGAATAATGTTTTGATACCACCGACTTTTTTCCTCGATTACACCTTACTCGGAAATCGTAAGGCTTGTTATTATTCACTTTCATGTACTGGGAAAACCATAATTTGGCCGTTTCAGAACTCTTATTATATTTTTCTTTCTTACTATAATGTGTAATCATGGCCGTGTTTGCCTTTTGTGCTGGTGTTGAAAATTTTATTATTAACATATTACTTATTTCTTGCTCTTTTTCTTTACTTCTCTTTACCATTTTACTGTTAGATCAAAGGCATATCCTGATAAAGAAAGGATTTGCCAATTTCTACGCATTTATTGTCTTGTTTATGAAAGTACGCCTCATATCTCGTAGACCATTTGAGCTGATTGCGACCACTGTACGCTACTGAAAAGTGGTTTGATTGATGGATTAACTCAGAGGTAGATAACAAAGACCTCACATCCGACTTTAATCTGCCTGTTCCTGGGTCTGATCTCCTGCAAAAGTACTGGTCCCAGATAAATAGATGCCGGACTTCACAAGGAAGATGTGCTTAACTAATGTGCGGGTGGAAATTTGCAGTAGGTAGATCCCAATTTCTGCTGCGGGTGTATATAGTCTATGTCCCACCTTACTGACTCTTGCCCAATCTTGTCCATTGAGGGTGGCATATGAAAAATACACGAAGCCGAGTGCGACGTTACTAAATGGATTGACAGCCTTCCATTTACCCTTTAACTTTACCTCTAACCCTCTAAATTAGTTCCAGCATTGTAAAAAAATAAAAAGTTGCATCTAAAAGGTTTTGAAAGCGATACAGCTGCCTTTTGTACAACTTTGTATAAAACTTTACGTTGTCATTTATCGACGCAATAAACTATTTGTATTGTAGGTATTATAAATTGAGTTATTCCGGTCTGATCCTCAAAATCTGATATCCTAGTGGATCCGTTTTAATTATTTTTTATTTCGTTTTGATCGGTCCAGGGGATCAGAATAAATAATTAAATATTGTATTCCGGTCGGATCCCCAAGCATATTTTTGGTACAGTCAGTAACAAAATATTTGTACTGGAAAATATTTTTTGATCTGGTATAATAAATTGTCGGCTACCTAAGGGAAAACAGTGGGGAGTGATATGCAACATAAAATCGTTATCATATCGATCAAGTCCACAGGACAGGCTTTATATGTGATTACTGTAATAATTGTCTAAAGAAGGTTTTTTGTATTTGATTTTTCATTGGTTAATTATTAAAAATTTTATTTTATGTTTGTAGGGGCTGATCGCCACGTCTACACTTGATGATGATGAAGTGAGCTGATCGCTCTGGTGGTGTGGAGAGAGGTTTTGAAATAATACCACCATAGTGGAGTACTTGAATTAGACTGATTTATTGATATCGACTTTGATTACTTGAAATGTACTCGTATGAATGACGTTAAACTACTGAGTCGGCATCTGCCTGACCTACTTATTGTAAGTATTGTTCATTAGATTGAACAATGTTATCTAAATCAAAGGTGCAAATTTATGATTATCTGTGATTGATTATAATTAATAAAAACTGAATTTTTGTTCATCAACAACTGTTTTTCTTGACTGTACTAAACAGGTAGGAGATTAGACCGGACAAATCAATTTTAGAGTTGATTAGACCGGACAAAAGTAATAATAATAATGAAGAGTAGTTTCGTTTGGTGGATCAGACCTGAATAACTCTATAAATTAAAAGTTAAAACGATAAAGTAGGTAGTTATTTATCATTAAGGCGATTAGAGTCCTCAATGGCCTTGGACGTTTAGGCTCCCCACCCCGCGCCATTACCTCACACCTCGCACGGAAACACCAATCAAAGAATACACGGGCGTAGGTCAGTACAGAAGCGCACTCCATACATTACTGCCCTGAGATCATTTACTCTCTATAACTTGAGCTTGAATTGATAAATAACATCTTCTTCTTCGTCTAAGCGCGTTCCCAGTTGCATCCTCAGCTGTGCTGCTACGGAGCCCGGGGTGCGCTTTCCCGTTTTTTCTACCCCAAATATAACTTGCATGTCAATGGTTACCCAAGGTTGCCAAAGACCTTGCAAAATGGAGAAGAAAAGACGGAACAGTTTAAATGATTTGGCTATAGTTTTACGACCGGCCGCCTGCCTGACGTCAACCCTCTTTGGGAATGAAGCGCACCCAGGGCTCCAAACCAGCACAGCTGAGGATGCAACCGGGAATGCGCTAAGACGAAAAAGAAGATAATAGTAACGGCACAGAAGACAGTAAGAGTATTACATACAGAAAGGAATCCCTAAGGTACGCGCAATATGCGTCACCGCTTTGTCGAGGAGCGAGAGCAGGCAAACACACACTGCACGGCGGCAGGCGGGCGGCAAAAGATCGGGGTAGAGGTGCGGGGACGGGTAACGGGGACGCATATTGCGCTGAACCTTAGGAGAATCCGTTCTGTATGTATACTCTTACTGTCATCTGTGGTAACGGGTAAAACTTTACATATAAATGTACTAAGAGCGCGTTCACAGACGCGGCGCGGTGTGCGACGCGGGCTGCCACGCGGGCCGTAAAATTTCCATAGTTTGTTTGTAGTCGCGGCGGCCGCCTCCGCGGATGCGACGCGGCGACGCGACCGCTCAAAACAAACGATCCGCGCGGCGGGGGCCCGCGCGACGGCTCGCGTGGCAGCCCGCGTCGCACACCGCGCCGCATCTGTGGACGCGCACTAAAGATCAGGTGTTTTTACTCTGGTCATTTGGGAGCCTCCTGTCGACATCCATATGAAGAGATGGAGTGGTCCTATTCTAACCCGGGGTGAATCACCCCTTAAAATGTGTGTACTAAATTAAAAATAATGGTATATTTTTTTACTGTATAAAAGTGAAGAACATCTTTTCCGAATTGGTGAAGGTAGGTTAAATAGGTACTTACATTTCTGCATGCATTTTCAATGCTTTCTTAGCCGCTTCTTTCTGCCTAAGACTTTTTCGAGGCATTTTGATCTCAAATTTAGTACATTAAAGTAATTAAATGTCATCAAACGTCCAAATACGCGAAATAATAAAATATTACTTAATATATAATATACAAACAAAGTTTATTATCATACACTAGTAGATTGGACAGTACTGAGTATATTGGTATAATAAGCGTCCATGCGCAAACCACACTACAACACAATCGTATCGAATCGTCTGACTACTCTGACTGCACTACTCTCTGAACTAGTCTACAATACATAAAAGAGAAAACACGCGTGATCCCTCATAAAAATTTGGTAGCGAGTGACACATCCTTCCCGTACGAATGCCAGCGAACGTCTGCCGCCCGCGCCCGCGCAGGGCACCTCTGCAACTAAACATTTGGAATTTTAATGTTTCGATATATTTTAAAAGAAAACATTGTTTGATTTACAAAAGCAATGTTGCATTTAAAGAATAGGGGATTTTTTATTTTTTTGTGTTAAAATATTCTCATATAATCATAGCTGTTTAGGAGCAGTAGGGAATTCAAATAATAATTCGATGTCCCGTGGTTTTTTTTTTTTACTTTACCATACAAAGTCATAAAGAAAAAACAAATGATCCAAATGTAGTCCTGGAACTAATGTTTCACATATATATTTTCCAAAATTTTCTGGTGAGCTGTAAATGAGGAGTAGGCTTGACAAAATGACCAATTGACGAGAATTGAGGGATCTAATCGCCTTAAGCTTGCGCTGGGCTTTGAAAATAAAACGTTTACACTTCTTTTAGGGTTAAAAAATACAGAAAATTGTTCTACCTAGAGATTTCAGGAAAACCTATGATGTATGGAATCCTCTTCACGAGAGTTTAACTCGCACTTGACTGGTTTTTATAAATGATTTGAAAAATTTACAATTATAATTCATTCATAATAATTTTCTTTTGCATTTAGCTTTATATTGCAGTTGTGAAACTGTTCTCTTTGCCAAATAGTTACCTATATAACATATATTCTTTTGACACAAAAAAACTATCAGGATTCAGGATACTCTCAGCCCTAGTCTACCTACATAGTTTACCTGCCTGTAGGGATAAAAGGTACCCTATCTATTATTATACAAGTTACATAATAAAATCAAGTATATTTGAAACAAGATGTCAGAACTGCTACCATAAATGGACAAACAGTGTTGGCAACATTTCCCTGCCAATAAGTTCACATCACAAAAGAGGGAATGCATTGCATACTCAGGTCGCATTTCATCGTATTTGCTTAGTGCAGTTATCCCGAGCTCTCCTTGTATCCTAAGGTTAAACTTCACCTGCCCAAGAGTAAACAAGAACAGATTTTTTTGATAAAAATTTTGATGTTTTTGTGTAGAAACTATTAAAGTAGATAAATGTATCATATTGAATACTGTAAACTTAATTTTAAATAATACGATAGGTAACACGTATCTGCCTGAAATAATTTAATAGTGTTTCCACCTTAAATAAGGTAATAAAGAATTTTTGACGTTTAAAGTTCCTCCGAATAACTGTTTTTTTTCCCGATTATAAAACCTAGAAGTTTTTTTTTTATAATTGTATAAAAAAACCTGAATACGTAAGATACAGTGAGAAAAAACTGCAACGAACATTAATTTAGTTGATACATTATTTTGTATCCGTAAAACAGGTATACCTATGTATCTTTTCTTATAAGTCATTACACATTACCCATAAGTTTTGATCTACAAGAAGACGTATGAGCATACCATGCGTCTTCTTCTACTTATATCCATGAAGGACAGATTAATAAACGATTTATTTATATTTATTGCTAATACGTTTGCTGTGTCCGTACATTCATTCGATATATATATATATATATATATATATATATAGAAGTCTTAATACGGTGATCCCGAGGTGTATGGTAGCCAATAACATGTATACAGAACCTAACTCAGTTATGACACTTGAAAGGAAACTTTGTAAAGCCAACGCTGCTTATAACACTATTCAAAGAAGTGAAAACATCGGAAAATTTAAATATATAAAATCAAAATCAAAGACAAAAACAATGCAGAGCAGATTGATAAATGATTGTGTCAAAAATGCAAAACAATAACAATATATATACACAAAGGTAGTAAAGATCTATAAAGTGAACCATACTCGTATGATATCTCCTTCACAAGAGGACTATTACGCGACCCCTGAAAGAAGCTCCCAGAAGAATGCAGAAGGAATACCGCAGTCGGTACCACCACAAACACAAACGGAGCAGTGTAGTACGCAGCCGCCGTCGTCAAAAAAATATTATTCCCAACAGCCAAGATGTGTTTTATAATAGTTGGCCCATTGTTACCCAAGAAAGTAATTTTATAACATGCAATCAGTGTTCCGATGGTCACCGTTTCAAGGGGCGTCGTGGCCTAAATATACATACTCGTATAGGCAAATTTCATCGTTTATCAGCCCCTGTTGTTCCTATTACAGACTATCCCTCCATTACTTCTCCACCCATTATTTCGAAATTCCCTTTCGAACATCACCTCAGCAGTCTAAATTCTAACGTTCGAATTATTAAAAGAATCCCTAGGGGAGCAAGAATATCTCTAGCCTTGAAAAACTGTATAGAAAACCAAGATAAAGATGTCCAATCATGGCAAAATCTACTGACATTTAGTTAGGTACCACCATTTCAATGTTCCATCAAATAGCAATAAATCACTCACTATCCTCCTAAAAGATAATTGTTACTCCATCCTCTAACCTAATAACCTACCCATCAATAGCCCTAAAAAACCTTATAACTTTAAAAAAATTTAGGAAACAACGCAATGGATGGTGTCTTAAGAAATGCTGCTAAAATACTTTTTCCAGATGACACACTTGCTCCCAACAGTGCAGAGACGTTGAGAAGCCTACTCGACAAGCACCCCTCGGCCATCACAACCTCTCCACCTCCAAATCCTTCAAATTCAACGCAGTTGGCACTCGAAATTAATATTGAAGACACTTTGGAGGCTATTATGTCGTTCTCCAATGGGTCTGCTGGTGGCATCGACGGACTCACGCCTCAACATCTCAAAGACCTAATCAGCGTATCCGCCGGTGACGCTGGCAGGACGTTGTTGAGCGACACTACAAAATTTTGTAATTTTTTTTTTTCAGGTAATGTTGAACAAAATTTTAGAAAAATACTTTTTGGTGCACGCCTCTGCGCATTCAATAAAAAAGATGGAGGCGTCCGCCCTATTGCTATTGGATGCACTCTCCGCAGGCTAGCTTATAAGCTAGCGTGCAGAAAGAATTCTACAAATTTACGATCTTTATTTGAACCAATTCAGTTAGGATTTGGCAGTCGTGGAGGTTGTGAAGCAGCAGTACATTCGGTTCGTACTTTTTTATGTAACGACAACGAAGTGGATGTACTACTCAAAATTGACGTGAAAAATGCCTTCAACAGTATTGACAGGTTTACTCTGCTGAATGAAGCTTATATACACACACCAAACATTTATAATTATATTTGGCAATGTTATAGCACCCCATTATTTTTCAACGACAAAGAAATTACCTCCGGAGTAGGCGTTCAGCAGGGAGATCCCTTGGGACCAGCACTTTTTAGCTTAGGCATGCATCCTATAATAGCGAATCTAAATTCTAAATTAAACGTCTGGTTCCTAGATGACGGGAATTTAGGGGGCGAAGTGGACTCCGTTAAAGATGATTTAACTAAAATAATTAGGAATTTAATAAAATAGGTTTAGACCTTAATTTAGGTAAGTGTGAGCTTTATGTTTCACCAAAGTTTGATGACAATGATAGGCAATCTATCATTTAAAATTTTAAAAATATATCCCTGGATATCAAAGTTTTAGAAAATAATTCACTTTGCCTCCTAGGTGCTCCACTACTCGAGGAAAGCGTTAGGCCTATCCTAGAAAATAAATGTGAAACACTTTCGAAAAATATCAGCAGATTGGGCCTTCTAAATTCTCATATCGCGTTTACCATTGTCAAATATTGCCTTTTTGTTCCAAAATTTACACAATGAACTTGCCCGATCTGGAAACACTCAGTTCTTTTGGAAAACCTAGATGCCACACTCAAAAACGCGTTAGAAAAAAATCTAAATTTAAACCTTGATGACCGCGCCTGGATTCAAGCCTCTTTACCTATTCGATCTGGTAGCATCGGTATTAGAAAAATTTCTAGCATAGCTCTTCTGGCTTTCCTTTCGTCCGTTCATAGTGTATCACTTTTGTGTGCAAAAATACTTAAAATGCCTTCAGCTGACATACACTGTGCAACGGACGCAATCGATGCCTGGAGGACTCTCTGTCCCAATAAAAACATCCCAGAGGCACCAAACCGTCAAAAACTCTGGGATGTCCCACTGGTACAGAGAGATTATAACTATCTGGTTCAAAATTCTGTCAGTGATCTCGATCGCGCGAGGCTTATTGCCGTCTCAGAACATGAATCTGGTCAATGGTTACATGCACTCCCCTCCGCCAACCTCGGAACACTTTTCGACAATGGCAGCTTCCGAATTGTAGTTGGGCTTAGACTGGGCTGCTATTGTCGAAAGCCACCTTTGTTCATGTGGTAGCGTCGTCGACAAAAAGGGACTTCACGGACTGCACTGCCAACGCAGTGCCGGTATTAACAATATCGTTAAAAGAGCGCTTGCCACCATCCCTAATGTGTTAGAACCTGTAGGGATAACTCGCGATGATGGCAAGCGTCCAGATGGATTAACCCTCATCCCTTGGGAGCGAGGGAGGGCTCTCGTATGGGACGCGACATGCGTCGACACGGTTGCCCCTTCTCGCCTCGGAGCCACAGCGTTAAGGGCTGGAGCCGCGCCAGCGGCCGTAGAAGCCGCCAAACGGCGCAAATATTCATCCTTATCTAATGAATATATTTTTGTTCCGCTTGGCGTCGAAACTTTTGGTCCGTGGGGTCCAAGCACAAAACAATTTATTGTAACACAAAACAATATAACTCGGCTCGTCGACGCCGCTAGTGACAAGAGGGCTGGCTCATATCTCGCGCAGATAATTGCAGTAGCCATCCAGCGCGGGAATACAGCCAGTGTTCTTGGCACCATGCCACATGATCAACATTTAGATTTTTAAACACAGTTTTATTTTTTATTTTAGGTTTCAATTTAGTTTTTTATTTTAGATTTTAGTTTAGTTTTAGTTAAACATTATTATTTTCCTTAATACCAATCTATACTAATATTATAAAGCGGAAGAGTTTGTTTGTTTGTTTGTTTAAACGCGCTAATCTCAGGAACTAATGGTCCGATTTGAAAAATTCTTTTTTTGTTGGGTAGTCCATTTATAGAGGAAGGCTTTAGGCTATATAACATTCCGACAACCACGCGAACGAAGTCGCGGGCACAGCTAGTATTAAATAAATAAAATAAGTTAATTCTGTAAAAATTAAATTAAATGTTTAGTTTTTATTTCAGAAGGCAGATATTTTTACGAATATCATATGTATAATAATAAATAATAAAATAAACCGGCCAAGTGCGAGTTAAACTCGCGTGGAGAGGGTTCCGTACAATTGATTGAATTCTTATAGGTTTTCCTGTATTCTACAAGCAATTAACTATACTTTGTATTTTTTTTATTCAATATTTTATTTGGGTCATAGGATAACAACATTCTACCCAATTTCACCTGATTCGGTCCAGTAGATTCGGAGAAAATTGGCTGTGACAGACGGACGGACAGACAGACGCACGTGTGATCCTATAAGGGTTCCGTTTTTATAATTTTTTGTACGGAACCCTAAAAATGAATAATTAATAAACAGGGACAAATTACACTGATTGAGCTAGCTTAAAAGTAAGTTAAGACTTGTGTTATGTGATCGTCAAGAAATTATATTTTCTCTCATAGATACAAACTGATCAATCAGCGGATTGTCATTAGTTAAAAACTCTCATTAAATTTACTAGAGAAGCTATTCAATATCGTAGGCTAAGCTTGCCATTAATTCTTAGGGTTCCGTACCCAAAGGGTGCAAACGGGACCCTATTACTGAGACTCCGCTGTCTGTCCGTCTTTCTGTCACAGGGCACTATCTCTTAAACCGTAATAGCTAGACACTTGAAATTTTCACCGATAATGTATTACTGTGGCCGCTGTAACAACAAATATTGAAAATAAAAAAAGTTAAAAATTAAAGGGGTCGCTATACAAAAAACGTGTTTTTTTAGCGTTTTAAAACATTGTACGGAGGTACGGAACCCTTCATGTACGAGTCCGACTCGCACTTCCCCTTTTATTTAATGAGATATGTGAGTTTTCTTCTTTTATCGCCAGTGGTGTTCATACCCTTAATATATAGACAGACAGATATACAACATTATAATGTAGCCAAATCATTTAAAAACTGTTTTGGATATTTCTTCTCTATTTCGCAAGGTCTCTGGCATCCTTGGTACCTAATCATTGACATGCATGTTATATGTGGAGAAGAACAAGTAGGAAAGCGCACCACTGGCTCCGAAGCAGCACAGCTACGGTTACAACCGTAAACACGCTTAGATGAAGAAGAAGATGATGTAAAGATAAAAAAACCGGCCAAGTGCGAAGTGAACACGCGTGGAGAGGGTTCCGTACAATTGAAATAATTCTTATAGGTTTTTCTGTCTACAAGCAATGAACTATATTTTGTACTTTTTTCAAAATTTTAGAGCTTAAAATTTTGAAAAAAAAATAAAATTAGTTTCGGAGATCGTCTTCTTTCATAAATAAAATCAAAACTATTTATTTTACAATAACAATAACAACAAAAATATATTTGAGGTCCTCATAACGGACGGACAGACAGACGCATGAGTGATCCTATAAGGGTTCCGTTTTGTCATTTTTTGTACGGAACCCTAAAAACTAATTACACGTAATGTTTGTTTTGTTTAAAGAACTACGTTTGATAAGGATACTTTAAATAAACCGAAAATGTTCATACATTTCAATTTCGAACGCGGAAATTTGAAAAATAATGGTGCTGGCACACAAGACCTCCCATGTCACAGGGCGGGATGTAAGCCTCTTTCTTTAATGTACATACATAAATCCGAATTAAAACCTAAAGAGGCCCCACGAATAAATAATGTTGGCTCGTTTTTCAGAGGTCTTAAGTCCCCGGCCCACTTTATATACCATGTTTTTATTTTTCGTATTTAAAAGTCTGGTAATTATGAGTAAGCAGATTTTTTGTCAGGATATTCGTGACCCAGTTGTTTGTGTTTCTTCATTTGTTTTGTCAAAACAATTACGTGTACCTTTTTTCCTACTTTCGATGCTGTGATGTTGCTTGGTATATTTAAGGTAGCTAAGTTATGGATATACATGACGTCCAGTGCTGCCCCCATTTGAAATAAATTATTACAAAGGAAACGGAGATATCATTTAAAATTTTGTCTTTGTAGAGCCCTAAATAATCCTTCAAACTATTTTATGAATACTGTTTACAGTTTAAGGCCGTACTTGAATTTTCCGGGGTCCAGTGCTGCCCCCATTTAAAATAAATCATTTTAAAGAAAACGGAGACATTATTTAAAATTTTGCTACTACCAAATCCTAGATAACCCTTCAAAGTATTTTATGAACTACTGTTTACAGTTTAAAGTGAGAACGTTAAGCTTTACTACGCACATTAGCGAAAAACGGCCACTTTTGGCAAATGTGCGTAGTAAAGTTTAATGCTCTCATTATAAAAATATATATATTATAAATAGTAGTTCATAAAATACTTTGAAGGGTTATCTAGGATTTGATAGTTTCAAAATTTTAAATAATGTCTTCGTTTTCTTTGAAATGATTTATTTTAAATGGGGGCAGCACTGGACCCCGGAAAATTCAAGTACGGCCTTAAAGTGAGAACGTTAAGCTTTTCTTAGCATTTTTCCAAAAAGTGGCCGTTTTCCGCATACTCACTGTCAAACCATATTCATATTTATTTTTATCTATGGAATGCGTAGGAAAAACCAAAGAACAATAATTTGTTTTTCCCGGGTCTGTTTCACTCGAGGAGCTCGGTGGCTCGGTGGCAGTACGCATTGCTAGCGCTCTCACAAGTTAAGCAACCCCGGGCGTGGTCTGTACTTGGATGGATGACTGCAAGTGGTACAAAAAATTCTCGAGCTCCTCCGTGCTTCGAAAGGCACGTAAAGCCGTTGGTCCCGGCTGTCATCATTGTATGGCACTCCTCAGCTATGTCAGATGCCTTTAGGCAGCTTGAAAAATCTGCCACCAGTGTTGGCCACTGTGACATCGGCTTCAGCACCCCTCCGCCCCTCTTAGGCGCAGCGGGGGGGCCCATGCCCTTATATAAGGCGCGGCGGCCGGCGCTCGCCCTCTCTTTCGTCTTCGGCAGCATCTGAAGCTAAGTAGTTCTTCTGCCTAGAAGGGCTGCTCAACTGGTCTAGTGCCTATAACTCGCGACCCTGACTGCCAAATCTGTGCCTGGTGTTCTTGTGAATCTTTGTAACTAATGTAATGTAATAGTTGTTCATTATACCTATCTCATTTGCCGATATCTGGTCTTTCTTTTATCTCATCTATCTTCCTAGATCCTAAATCTAGGCTTTACTAACCGAAACGGTACACCACTTACACACACGAAAAAACAAAAACAATAGGAAAAACAAAAGTCCACAAGCGGTCAAGTCTTTCTGTTTTACTCTGACAGAAATATTAGCCATAGACAAAACAAGTATCTATAAACAATAGTTATATGACACCAAAGTTGCTTGCCGCAGTGGAATGCGGACATAAAGAACAAAGTTTGTTAGTTCTTTGTCGCCGTCGAAGTCGATGACATCGAACTATTATGTGACATAATCGTTCATAGATATTATATACAGGACGTTACAAAAAGGCGAAATAATCTTTGACAGGCATGATACGGTTACGATAGGGTTGGGATACATCCCGACCTCCGTGGCGTAATGGTTAACACGCTAGACTGCTAATCAAGAGGTTCTGGGTTCGATCCCTAGCCAGGACAAGATGGAAAATGGCCTTTTTCAAATTTTCCTGGGTCTTGGGTGTTTATCTATATCTGTATTTATCATAAAATATAGAATCGTTGAGTTAGTATCCCATAACACAAGTTTAAAACATACTTTGGAGCTAGCTTAATCAGTGTGTGCAAGATGGGTTTAAAGTCAGATCCTCTCTGCAAGAAGATGCATTCCAATTTCTTTAGGAATTACATAAAAATCCCAAAGAAAATGTTTGTTTTGACGTTAAGAAAAAAGTATCTGATTTGACTGGAAACTTGCGGATTATTAACATCAATTTATTGGCAAACATACGAAAATTATGAGGGTAATCAATATCTGCAGTCAAGGACCAAACACCGCAATCACAAACAAATAAACAATCAGTCTCGATGACTACGTTTTTAATAGAAGTAAATACCGACTAATAGGGTAATTGATCACGTGGTTACACAATGCCGACACCAGGCCGATTTCATTTGGTCGCGGTGGCTCTCGTGGCCGACAGCCATTTGCCTGTGTTTATGCTTTGCAGTATTTTGTAGCACAAAATAGCCCGTCTGAAATATATTTGTATATATATATAATAGATAATATGTTGCATTCACATGTCGAAATCCAATCGCATCGAGCTAATTATCATTTCTTATTGGTGTTCTATAATATTACAGGCTGGATTACATAGTAAGAAGTTGAATTGAGATTTAATATCTATGCCACGTGTGATTTAAAAATCAGTCAAGTGCGAGTCGAACTCGTACATAAAGGGTTCCGTACCTTCGTACAATTGGCTATAGCAATATACATTCTGTAAAAATTTCAAGTATCCAGTTAATGCCATTATAAAGAACGAGTTAAAAACGCTGGAAAACACGTTTCTTGTATGACGACCCCCATTAATTTATAACTTTATCTTATTTTTGTATTTGTTGTTATAGCTGCTAAAGGAATACGTAATCAAAATTTGAAGCGTCTAGATATTACTGTTCAAGAGATAGAGCCCTGTGATAAACGGACAGACAGCGTAGTCTCAGTACCTAATAGGGTCCCGTTGGCACCCTTTGGGTACGAACCCCTAAAAATAACAAAGAATTGCCGTCATAAATTTGATAATAACATATTCTGCAGTCTATACGTGGTAAGCTGTTTTGTTAACTTAAGACATTGACAATTCAGCTGTACGATATTTAGCTGTTTAACAAAACCGAGCTGTAATCCCAAACAGGTAGAGGATTTTTCAATTAGCGGATTATAGAATCTAACTGCGACAGATACCTACACCATCAGACAGAGCACAGGGCCGTAAAACCCAAAAGCCTCTTTAGCTCATTGGTCTAAGCGTCAAGATTAAAAAAAAGGGAATCAACATAATGATAAGTTGCTTGCCGCATTATTATCGCATATTGAGTTATGATGAATGAATATTCCTTCAATCAGCTTTTACGATCTGCTTGGGAAAAAAGCTACTCTACTGGTACATTCCGTGTTTTTTTTCTTCCAAACCAGCATGGAAGAACAAAACAATGAAATACATATAACGTCTAACTAGATGTTACCCGTGTGGTTCCGGGTTAGAATACGACCACTCTATCTCTTCCTGTGGATGTCGTAAGAGGCGACTAAAGGACTAAGCACTAAGCACAAACATCTCGTGCAACAATTGCATTCCCAAGGAGGATTAATGTCGGACGGCGGCCGATTGTAAAACTTTTCGCACAAATTATTCTCAAGAGGGTTGACGTCAGGCAGGCGGCCGGTCTTAAGACTATAGGCAAATCATTTAACTGTTCCGGCTTTTTCATCTCCATTTTGCAAGGTCTTTGACATCCTTGGGTAGGCATTGACATGCATTTTATATTTGGAAAAGAAAAAGCGGGAAAGCGCACCCCGGGCTCTGAAGCAGCACAGCTTAGAATGCAACAGGAAATGCGCTTTGACGAAGAAGAAGAAGTCTGACAAGATGTAGGTACATACTCAAACTATTATATTTTAAGATTGGATTCAGTCTGTGATACTCTTGTGACACTGAATAACAACACGATAGATTTGATTTTGTATGTGTGTCTATCTGTGGCATTGTAGCTCCTAAACGAATTGACCGATTACGATACAGTTTTTTTTAATCGAATGCCTTTTCTGTCGAGATAATTTTTAGCTACGTTTGATGTAAATCGGTTCAGTCTATCAAAAGTTATTGGGGGTAAACGCTTGAAAGTCGGGGGATTTATATATAATCTGGTAAATAAACTTGTTACTGAGGGCGCTATATTGGAATTGGCAGTACTTACAAAATCATTTTTTTTTACGCCAGTACCGTTACCAACCTTATTTCATTGATTGCTAGGCCAATCCAAGTGGCTCCAGTTTGACGCTGTATCATAGTGGACCAAAGAAATTATAAACAATCTAGAATACCTACTAAGTGAAACAAAAAATATACCTAAAGTTGTGAGGTCCCTTACTAATTATTGCACAAGCAGTTTGCGGGAAAAGGCGGCCTACAATTTTAGGTAGGATTTTTGGGAACGTTTGGTACACATTATGGAAATATAAATATGTACGTGGCATTAAGTTTATTTTTAATATTGTTTTTTTTTTAGATTATTACTTGTAGTCATTCTAGATTGTATTTAATTTCGTTGTAGTGGACATTGGCCGATAGTTGGCGCTGCGTCATGCGACTAGCATTTTATATAATTTGCGTGGGGCCGTTTAGCGTGATCATAATGTTTGAAGTTACTCTCCCATAGTAATTTTAGTTCGCTGGCCCAGTGCCGGATTAACCATATAGCAAGAGTAGCGATTGCTACGGGCCCCACGCTAAAAGGGGCCCCGCGTTCTTAAATCCGCTCACCTAGAGACCGTCCTTTTTTTTGTTTTATCGTAAATGGACAACAATGTTTTCAATTTCAAGAGTTCAAGCTGCCTAAAGGCAGATACGTAGCTTGTTGACTGCCTTCTCATTGCCTTAGCTATGCCACCGAGCTCCCCACAGATCAGGGGCCTCTTCGAGAGAATTTGCTACGGGGCCCGCGCTTGCTTAATCTGGCACTGTTCGCTGCTGATATCAAATATACGAATAACTCCAGTCTTCCAATAGGCACTTAATCATTGTGTTTAGTACAACACTTTTCATTGTTCATCGTGACACCTTATATAAAATTAATATATTCCAGAGGCAGAAATGATGAATTATCCATTGATCTCCTTGAAATTCAGCGAGGGATTCATTTTAACAACCCTCTATTACATTTGACAATTTCCGAATAATTACCGGATGTTTTCGTAAAACGGAAATGACGTACCGAATTGACAATAATCCGGCGGAGACAATGTCGCGCTCTCGCGGCAATTTCCGGCATTTTGAACAAAACGGCGCCAGCGTAGACTAAAAATTGATTTTCTTTTCAAAATTTGAAGTTTTGATCAATATATGTTATCGACAACAAAGGGGAAAATTTCATCTTCAATTGATTTCTTTGGAAATTCCGTTCCTAAAGGGTGCTAACGAGATACTATAACAAGGTCGTTAGCCCGGTGGCAGTATGCAATCTTAGCGCTTTCGCTTGTTAAGCAACCCCGGGCGTGGTCCGTACTTAGATGGGTGACAACAAGTGAAAATTTGTCGAGCTCCTCCGTGCTTTGGAAGGCACGTAAAGCTCTTGGTCCCAGCTGTTATCATTGTATGGCAGTCATAGGCTACGTCAGATGCCTTTCGGCATCTTGAAAAATCTGAGACTAGTGCTGGCTACACACACACGAAAAACAAACAAACAGCATTAGTCCGCCTAATAGTCGACTTTGTCTCATGAAATAGTAACATTTTGTGTATTCCTATAACTAAAAAGAAACAAAAATTTAATTAATTATATAAATAATAATAATAAGAAGAAGAGCTTATAAATTTATAATACTCGTACATACAAATAGAGTGGATGTTGTTAGATCGATCTAACAATGTAATGCTGTAATATCTAACCACAGAACGATATTTCATCGAGTTTTGCTTTATTTCTGGAATTGTATGTAATAACCTAGACGTTCATAGTCTTACAAACTTAGAGCATTTCAAATACTCTCACCTCACACAAGGAAGTTGTTTTTTCAGCGCACGGTGATACGGAATCACATGAGCGAGTCAAACTCGTAGAGTTGGCAAGTTTCGCATTACACCAAAAACCCAAATCTTCCGTCGAAAACTAGGCTTGTGGTGTAGGCCTTAAAACTTTGTAGCAATAAAACCACAGATGGTAAGACTTGGATATTCTGGGGAAGCCGGGGCGGTGCGGCATAATTCGGGGAGGCTGAGGCGACGCGACTCTCGTTATCTCGTTACGAAACACTAGTTTAACATACCCAAATAAAGGCCTATTACAAACGGAAGCGGTATCTGCTACTACCATACCAAAATCCCGGCTGGATATCGCTCGGGTATACTGCTACCCACGGCGGTATATTCTGACCACGACTGCAGTACCGCGCCTGCGGTATGCGAGCGGCGAGAAGGGGGTTGTCTATGTCAGACACACCTGAGATAAAATACCCAAAGATGGGTGGCTTTATCTCGAGATGTCGAGGCTGTCGTTTTGAAAGTGGCTGAATATTTTAGGAAAAGAAAAGCAGACAGATAGTTTTGAATATAAAAGTAATTTTCGAAACGTATTATTTTACCAAAAATTAATTTCACTTATATTGGTTTTTTTTATTTGTGCTTAAAAAGTCGTATTGAACCATACTAAGAATTGGTTATAATATGAATACAGCGTCAAAAAATTGTACATCGATATCTTAAGATCTATCCGACAGTATCTCTTGTGAGTCTATGATCCCCCTGCCTCCCCGCGCAACCTCAGGCGCGGTACAGCGGTCGTAGTCAGACTATAGCGGATATCGCTACGGTTTGAATAGGCCTTAAATGGAGATGTGTAGCAGTTGGCAAGTTTGTCAAGTATTGACAGACCAAAAAACCGTATCTTTCGTCGTCTATTCGGCTTGTGGTGAGGCCTTTAAAAGTTTGTAGTCACAAACCACAGGCCTGGGGTGAGAGAAACTTGGATAGTCAGAGGAAGTTGGGTTGTGACACATTTAGGACCCAGTATCCATTCAAATAAGCGTAAAAAAATCTACATACGGATGTGGGTTTGACAACTATACACTATATATACACGTACACATACACACACACACACAGTATACAATTCCGATATTGCTAGCAAAAAACAACCCACACATATCTATGATTGCTCGAAGAACAATAACCAATATTGCTACACACATACAATCTCTATCTCACTCTTTGATGTGTCAATAACGAAATGTTATTGGAAAAATTTGGAAAATACTCAGCACAGCCCCACTCATCTTAAGTGGAGGTTGGCCCGAACTGGTTATCTTGTTTCTAGTCTAGGGTCTAACGTACCGAAATAAATGGAGGTTTGTTGTCTGACTGGAAGGTTTTGATGTTCCGACGTTTTGACAATGATAAATAGAGCGAAACGCGAATGGCTGCAGGCGGTGTTCAAAGTGGAATACAAGTTATAGATAATTCTATGAATAACTATATAGTCTTTGTCTACGACTTTATCTAGATATTTTAAACCAACATAATCAATTTTCGATAGTCAAGCGTTTATTATATAGGCGTAAACTCATTTTTATTTTTAATGTCAAAAACTTGTAACTTTTACACAGGTGCCAAGATACCTGACTAAGCTGATAAATCTTGATATTACTGAAACATTTTAAAGTATGTACTTATTATACTCGTAGAAAAATATATATCATATTTCATGTTTTAAACACGTAACTTAAAAAGTCAGCTAATTGCCGTAATGTTTCGATCTAATCCGGGGGTCTTCCTCAGGGCGAACGTGACTCGCGACGCATACACGAAGACGAAGACGTCAAAAAAGGTTTTATGTAAATATCTGTCTCATCATTATCGCCTCGGGGCTAGCTAAAAATAATTAAGCTCAAAGCTTGTAAAATATTCCTGTATCTTAAGTACTAGTATACCTACGCTCCGCCACAACCATCCAGCTCCTTATTTTGAAATAACATTAACATTTCGTAAATGTCTCAAGATAAAAAAGAAATACTCAAAAATAGCCAAGTAAACGAGGGGGTGGTAGCAATCAGACTTCAATATCCTGCCAGTCGTTCAAGATCTAATCAAGCTGGAAAGCCGTTCCGCAAAGATTGGCTTAATTTTTTGACCCAATAATTAAACTATCCGGGAATTTGCTGCAAAACGAAGCTGCTTGCTTTAAAAAAAAAACAATTTTTATTTCGTTACAATAAACGTTCTTATCATCCTGTCTGCCCAGCGTATAATATGCATGACGACTGGAAGAATATTTTTTAATAATTAAAAAATATTTTACTTTTAACTTTTTTTCATTTCCCTGAGAAATAAAAATTGACAAAGATACAGGGCATTTAAATTTCGTATGACGTCACGGCTAAGTACTTACATAGCGGTGATGTCACTCTGAAACATGTTCAGTATCTTTGTGAATTTTTACTTTTTTGACGTAAAGAAAGAAGATTTCTTCTTTGCTGGTCAGGGAGAAAAGAAAAACGTAGTGCTTCGAGGGAATAAGCGAGAATTTTAATCATGTCACTAAGTGGAAAAAAAATAACATACTATTCTGATTTCTTTTTTGCACCATTACGCCTACCGTCGCCCCAAACGTGCCCAGGTTCTGTCTACTTCCCAAGGGATTAAGGCTTGATTATTTGTATCTGTAGATGTATTTTTCGGTACAAACGCCAAGTAGTTGGGGGCAATCAAACGCCAATATCCCGCTAGTCGTTCAAGATCTAATCTAGCTGGAAAGCCGTTCAGCCAAGATTGGCTTAATTTTCTAACCTAATAAATAAACTATCCGGGAATTTGCTGCAAACCAACCAGCATCTTGCTTTGAAAATTTTACGAATTTGTTTTCTAGGAAAATTCCTATTGCCAAGAATAGGGTTTTGTATTTTGTATGTTGTGAACTCAGTTGTAGGTTGTGACTGAAAAATTAATAAAGGCATGTACTTTAAAACATTTTTGCATGGTTCAATGCTAAACATTATTTCGAGGGCACCTCTTCAAATAGTTTTCTTCTTACGTTAAACAAAACATAGCAAAATTATTATTTTGCTATGTTTTGTTAAAGTACTTAGGTGGTATTCCACCTAAGTACTTTTCATTTATCAATTTTTGTTAATGTCAAAAAAGTATCATTCGACTATGAGTCGCTATGATATATCAAAGTCTGCTATTTTTTAAGAATTTCATTTTCCAACAGACATTTACCAAAAAAATGATTCTTTACCGCAATCAATCGAAAAATATAATGTAAATTATATATTCTATCTTTATTTCAAGTGCATATTTGTAATTACTTTATGGGCTATACAATATTTAAACAGAATTGTTTGATCCTGATCAGTTTCAGACTAACATAACTTTACCTGTATATAAAACATAACGTTGGTGAACTTAGTCTAAGCACAATCTCATAATAGCGTTCTGACCAGCTGCCAAGTGCGCCACTGAAATCATCTGGAAAAGTTAATTGTACTCATAATATTTATATATTGTTTTCTTCATTTTGAGTGGTTTAGGAAACTACAGGGATCCAGTGAGGAGGCATTCCGTTAGAATGCCTGTAAATTAAATATACAAATTCTAAGCACAGCCTCGTAATAGCGATCTGACAAGCTGCTGAGTTTGCCACCGAAATCACCGGGCAAAATTCATTGTGTAATATATTGCTTTCTTCATTTTGAGTGGTCTAAGAGACCACAGGGATCCAGTGAGTCCGCATTCCGTTAACATATCTATAGATAAATATAGTTAGTCTAAGAACAGTCTACCAATAGCGTTCTGACAAGCTAACGAGTTAACCACTGAAATCACCGGGAAAAGTTCATTGTAATCAAGATTTTAATACATTTTCTCATTTTAGTGGTCTAAGAGACCACAGGGATCTAGTGAGTCCGCATTCTTTAGAATGCCTGTAAATAAAATATAGTTAGTCTAATCACAGTCTCGTAATACCGTTCTGACAAGCTGCCAAGTGCGCCACCGAAATCACCCGGAAAATTAAACTCTCACCGGAGTAGAGTTAATTTTAAATGATGCTGTTACTCGGCGCTGTTGCGATCTTATGTAAAAGGTTTGCTAAGTCTAAATCATACATTATTTATAGGGAAACAACATGATACACGTCTGTTACTTCTTTTCAAATATGTGTTATTTATACTAAAAAAGTAATTAATATAGTGGGATATCTAACAAACACATCTGAGCAATGTAAATGGCCAACACTTACATCAGCAGCTGCCTAAACGTACTAGACTTACTTAAACAACTGTATCCATATTTTTTCAAAACGATAGACTTTTTCCGTTAAGATAAGGATAGAAACTTCAGAAAAGACTAAGTATATATTTAAAAAACAAGCTTTTATCAAAAATAATGAACTAAAAAGTTTAAAGTCAAGATAAAAATATTGAGTCCAAACTCGGTGGTGTTATGTTGTTTTTTTTATCACAGAGATGCCGTGGCCACCTTCCTTCCTCTACTTCATCAGGAGATCAGGTCGTTGGTACCACAATATTGCATTGTCACCCAATTTACATGAGTATTTGAAGTTTCAACACGATCGAATAATGGGAAGTTGGTCTAATTCAGTTTATTCAAGATTTGATTACCGACTTATAAGTAATATTATAATATTTATACTTATAAGTAATTTATTTTTAGTATTTAAGTTTTTTTTTTAGTTACTTAGTTTTAGTTTAGTTATTATTTATTATTAGTGTTGTACATGTATTTATATTTATCGGTAATAAAGAGAAGTTAAATTTATATTTATACCAGTGATGTAACAGTGCACTAAAATAAAGTTGTTACCGACTCACAGACAACGGTACAGGTAAAACTATAAATAAAAGCATGTAAAAAAGCAAGGTGTTTTCCCAGCAATGAGACATAAAATAATAATGATAAACAAGCCTTTTGTTAATTTAAATAGATAAAGAAGCAATAAGATAGAGCCCCAAGAAAAGCACTCGCAACCCTGAGCTATCTCATGAAAATCAACACAAAAGAAATCGTTCTATGATAGCTGGAAATTCTACGAAAATTGTCACACGTGCAAAATGTATGTTATTCGTCCATTCCTGGATTAAACGATTATTGGACAAAGTGTCATCATCACGAAGCAATTCAGATGATTTATTTCTCAGCAAATGATATGTAGCCGAAACAATTTTTGCGACAGTTTGTATCCGCAGTGTCGCGAGTAGAATGATAACATATTAATTATGGCATCATTATTTCACATTCATTCCGCAAGCATGTGACGTGGTCGTTTGCATTAATCACTGGGACCCGTGTTTCGGGAATACAAACCCTGTTCCCCATGCGATGACCGCGCACGTGCAGAGTTTAGCAGAGACTTTGCGATTTTGTCGCGCGATTTTCATTAGTCGTGTTATAAATGACGATCGGGTAACGTTTATGCGTATACATACACTGCATGATTATCAAATTTACCTGTTCTTTTAATCAAGAAAATGTAATGCAATAAGATGTTAATAGAAAATCGAATATTTTTTACGTCTTTTATTGAATTCTAAGCAATATTATTAATAATTCTGATGATTTTTTCTCAAGTAACTTATTCTTCGCTTTATCTCACTCACTTTACTTATCAAAGCATGCCAAATTTCCCACTTTGATGCTCGTTATAATCTATTTGGCTATATATAAATATACATAAAAAATACAGTCAGTTCAATATGTCATATTTTTTACATATTAGTTTAACTAATTGCAGGAAATTAAATTATAAAAAATTTACGGTAAATATTTTAAAATTGTGATATACTACGGCGCATTAAAAGGTCGCCAAGAGGAATGCTTATTCTTTTCACAAACTCACTCTCAAATTGCTACTGACAATCGCGAGTGTTCGCCGGCCTAAGCTCACGCCGTGAAATATCGTAGGGGATGAAGGCCGATCGCAGGCTAAGCGGATGCATGTAGTGTATTCGATCGGTTTTGATTGGTAGGGCCACAAATTTCACCATTAGTCTCTATGTGCTTCGGGTAATTCGAAATTGGAAATACTTATTTATGACATATGTTTTTTATTAAGCGCCCTACAAAATATTGTCTATAATATAACACACCAATTTAAGTTTATACTTTAATCCTACATACAAATCACGTCTTTATCCTTTACCAGACCGCAATGCCATCAAATATAAAGTTGTTAATCATTTGCGGGCTGAATGTAGATAGGTGCACCTGGGCCATGTTCTCTTAAGTTTCCTGTGTGTGAAAAGGCACATGATTCAAACATTCCATTCCATGGGCAAGAAAAAACTTTTTTATTTGATACCAGCGTTGACCATGTCAATATTGATACTATATGGTCAAGGATTTATTCATTGGAAAGAAATACACAAAAATATATGTTGCTACTAATATGTAGGTAAGTACTTATTTAACACTTTATTTTACATCAAAACAGTGTTTTTCTTACTGCTAAAAGAAATTTCTCTTAGAAAACAGTTTTTTTTTAATAGCTTTTGTATTCTTGTTACGCTTTTGACAGACCGTACCGAAATCAGACAAGCTTAACTCAATATTTCAGGAAACGTTTACCATATTTATAAGAACATACATGAAAAATGTAGGCGATTTGATTTTCCTTCTTGAAATTATGTCCATAAAGCGTCTACAACAAAGGAGCGAGATATCAATCGTGTAATTAATATCGCAGCAGTGACGTAATTCTCGCGTATTTTTTTCAATTAATAAATACATCACTTTCCCGTAGCTCGTAGTATACCTAACCCAGGTGTACCATGGGCACTTTATGACACGTATATATTTATTGAATCATCTTATATATATGTCGCAGTTGGATAGTATAATCTGCTAATTGATAAAACCTCTAGGTGTTTGGATTACAGGACGGTTTTGTTAAACAACTGAAAATCGTTCAGCTGGATTGTCTAAGATTGCGCAACGTGTTACGTTCATCTAAACCTACATAGGTATATTCGTCAAAATAATTAGCTACTAATAATTTTACATGATTCCTTGTACATATTACACATAATGGTACTTATAGTATTCAAACATCTTACTAAAGATATTATCGCAAAAAAGTCGCGTTACTATTGACTGTTAACATCACTTCTGTGTGGGTGAGCATTATAACTGAGCCCAACCCTATCACGCTCCCGGAGTGACGTTTTGACGTGGCATGACGTTTGTGGGGATCGGAAAATAGAAGTCAATGTGTCCATTACACGCTATCTGGTTACGTTCAGCAAATCACGGAATGTTATTCGATTTCTATTCTTGTGTTTTGATCAACGTCTGATTGATTTTGTATAGTTTTTTTAAAAAGCGACACCTTTGTAAGTTCTGACTTAGTAAATAAACCGCTAATATGTAACCTGACAAGTGGATCATGCGCGTGCTAACAAGTGGATGTGGATAGGCCATACTCGAGACACATCATTATCATCAGGTCTTTTTTTGTCTCCACTACGTTAGAGCAGTCAGAGGATTTTGGCCTACACTTTCTACCCTGGCCAGACGGATTGGAGTGGAGAGGTCTTATTGATGTTCATAAGCTTTGTTTAGCTTGTGTTTCCTAAGTCGTCTTCTACGACATCCACCAGAAGACTTGGAGTTGTCCTATTCTACTCTGCCGGGAACCACACGGCTATGCCGGGAATTACACAACCCCACACAAATCCTTAGGCAAAATTGGCTGTTCCAAGCAGACCTAGGTGAACTGCTGCGGCGGATAAGAAGACAATTTTGCTAACGCAACGTAAAGCGCGTAGCCCTGGATTAATCGCGATGGCGAAGCAATGGCAAAGCCCCTCTGCCCCACCTCCGTAGATCCTCCACATGTCTTCGTAGATTCATGGAGTTTTATTAATTCAGTTGAGTGACAGCGTGCAAGCTAATATTACTAGAATTAATGCAAAATGAATGCAGACGACGCCAGCTGCTCATACAAAGTGTTCTACTATTGACTCATAAAAAGTGCGCAGCACGATTTCATGTTGCTGTAATCTGAGTATATTGTTAAATGCTACGAGTACATTAGTATACTCTAAATATGCACATTTTTTTTATTACATTATGATTACATGATTGGTGGACTGTATTGTCTGATGTGAAGATGGATGGAAACATTTATATGTTCAAGTGTAAGTTTTGAATATGTATAAACCAAATTAATCACAGGGTAGTGAAAATCCTGCTGATAGAGGTAGGATGTACAGCAGGCCCCAAGGAACGTTGGAGTGATGACGTCCATTGTTTTGAGAGGAATTAGTAATGAGTGGAAATATAGGGTGACCTTTTTCCAGCAGTAGGACATTTTAAGTTAACAAAAAGAAATTTAAATGTCTTCCAGAAAGATTTTTGCGTGCATTTTAGCTCCCGTACAAACCCGGGTGTAAAGCCAATTATATCTACAAGGCTTTTTTAGATCTTTGGCTTCTACGTACCGCTTTTTTGCACTAACCTCGCGTTCCATCTCGGACGAGGTAAGTTTGATTGGATTTTGTAAACTTAGCCCAGGTCGTGTTCGCTAATACATCGAGTGTTGTGCCAAATTCCTACACCTGCAATTTACGTATAGTTTCAGCAATTTATTTACTAATTAAACTAAAGTGTTTCGTATATCTAAGTCACCATAATAGTAGTTAATATAAAAAGTGTCCAAATTTGAATTAGTTTTTAATAATACAACAATAAAAAAAGCGGCCAAGTGCGAGTCGGACTCGCCCATTAAGGGTTCCGTAGCAGCAAGTAACACAATATAAAAGTTCTAAAGGTAAATTGCGGTTTACGATTTATGACGTATTAAAAAATAACTATCTATGATACCGAGACCGCTATAGTTTTAATTGAAAGTACATACTTTGAGGTATATACCACTTTGTTTTCAGAATTATTTTAGTAATATTTCAAAAGTTACGGTGGGGGGGCACCTCAAATTCTAACTTTGTATTAGATTATCTCAAGACTGGGGGGTTTGATCTACATAGTTTTAAAGCAGTTTTTGTTGCATTTTAAAAGACCTTTTCAACGATACCCCACACTTTGGGGTTAGTCCAATTTAATTTTTTTGATTCACTTTTCGTTGTATGGGAGGGGGGGGGGGGCAGAAAAAAAAACATTTTTTCATAATTTTAAAAATCAACTGTTGGAACTTCAATATCTCTCCACCAATTTTTGTGACAAACGGTGCAGTAGCGGCGGAGTACGAGCCCGGACGGGCAGACGGACGGACGGCAACGGACGGACATGACGAAACTATAAGAGTTTCTTGTGGACTTCGGAACCCGGAAAAAGACGTTAATCTTGTATTGTATCTCCTTTTGAAATTATGGGTCTTTTCACCCTCGTGCTTTGGCAGACTTGCGTCCATACAGATCCAACATATACGAGTAGAGGCCCTTTGAAGAAGTAGATGTAAGGTGGTGCTCCCGCCAAAACCCATTCTAGGCTATAGCAACAGTAACTACGATACCTGCCATAGTTATGATTACTAACTTTTTGTGGCAGGTAGCATGCTGCCCTCTAGATAGGCCCTGCTAACTTTAGCTCTTTAAGATCTTAATACAAGAAAATACTATAACTACTTCTTTTCATAAAATCCCCAATAATGACAGTACTGACTAATTAAACTAGGACTAAGTTAATACCTAAGTAGGTGTTGGTTAACTATTTTGTGTATTGCCAACAAGTTAAAAGTAAAACATATGCAAATTGGATAAGTAAAATAAGAAAAATAAATATAATATATCGTATGACTTTAAACACAAGCAATATTAGATAATGCATGTGCATTATCTAATATTGCTTGTGTTATTGTGCATTATCTAATAATGCATGTGCATTAGTGCATGAGTAATTTACATTATTTTACTCATACTAAATCAATGCATTCATCAAAATTAATAACACTCATGGAACTGGATCAAGAATCCATACAATTATACCTTTACATTCCAATTAAAAGACAATGATCTTAGTTGTTACTGTCAATTACCCAAACAATTTGCAGCGCATAATAGATACCTCTACGAGCAAAACCGTTTCACCTCGATTGATTTCAATTAATCGTATGTTTTCAGAACATTAATCAACATTAAGTCATTGTAATTATAGCTAGATTGATAATTCATAAAATCATATTCATAGTCCTTTACAGTTTAATTAAAAGACAATGATCTCAGTTGTCACTGTCAACTATTCAGATCTATTTGAATAGTTGACTGTGACAACTGAGATATGTATTTCACAAACCTATATGTGGACTATTTGTAGCGCACCAAGATAATATTGTTTGTGCTCAGAACGTTAATCAAAATTAATTAATGATGTTGAGAGTATCTTTGTGGATACCTTTGTAATAGGATTACTTTCATAAGGGCTGTTTAATACGTAACCAGGGAGGCGTTTCCGTTTTTAATTAAAATATTAGCGCCAACCTCACAATGAGGTAGAGCAAGAATTTGTATAAGCTTTAAGAAAATATATTGCAACTATTTAAAGGTGGGAATAGCCTCTATAACTTTTTGTAACATCTAGAATTCAGATTCAGATATTCTTAATGTTTCACAATTAAACATTTATTCAATACTAGCTGTTGAGCGCGTGGTACAAAGGTTTTTGAATTATTAAAATATTAGGTAACTTATATAACTGGAACTTCACAATTGTCTGTGACAAAAAGTATATTTTGAAGTTAACTACAGTCCAATATGTTAATGCGTTTTGACATGTAAGCGAGATCTATACAAACTTTCGCATTTTTATATTACTAACTTTGTAAAATTTGAACAACTGATTATCATAATTTTTGACGGGGAAGCAAAACAAAGGTATTTTTAAAAATATATTTTAGACCTTAAAATATAGTTAGATATTAATTAGCCGTGTCGTTCACGGCAGAGTAGAATAGGCCCACTTCAAGTATTCCTGTGGATATCCTGGAATGCGACTTAGGAAAAGCTTAGAAAAATAAGCTAAACAAAGCCTATTTACATCTCCAACCTGTCTGGCCAGCGTAGAGACTCTGGTAGTACAGAGAGAGTCGTGCCCCTGCAGTGGAAACTAAAAAGGACCTGATGATGAATATAGTTAGATATGAAAACACTATGTGCGGTTATAAAATCTGGATCTGTTTTGTTCAGAACTTTCTGTTTGTATTTTTGTGGTTTACTACGGAGTGAATAAATAAAACACAGCAAAATATCGTCCAGCACGGGTCCTGGCCTTTGTTTGCTTTTGACGAATTTTTCACTGTTTTTTATTTTTATTTTATTATTTTTTGTGTAGCGAAATTGACTAGAAATTTAGATTATACATTTTTTGGGGTTCCGTACAAAAAATTAAAAAAACGGAACCCTTATAGGATCACTCGTGCGTCTGTCTGTGCGTCCGTCTGTCACAGTCAATTTGCTCCGAATCTACTGCACCGAATCAGGTGAAATTTGGTAGAATGTTGTAATCCTATGACCCAAACACATACAGTACAAAGTAAATAATTTTTTTTTTTAAATAAGTGTCATTGTCGGGGGTCAAATAAGGAAATTAAAAAAAAGTTTTGCCAAACCTTACTGTGTGACATATCAAATGAAAGGGCTTGTTATGAGGATCTCAAATTTATTTTTATTTTAAAAATAAATTTATTATTGTAAAATGAATAGTTTTGATTTTATTCATGAAAGAAGACGAAAATTGACCATTCCCCCCCCCCTGATCTCCGAAACTACTGAGCCTAAAATTTAAAAAAAATGCAAATTTAGTTCATTGATTGTTGATTACAGAAAAACCTATAAGAATTCAATCAATTGTACGGAACCCTCTCCACGCGAGTTAAACTCGCACTTGGCCGGTTTTTTGGGTATAATTTTTATATAAAAAGGTGATTGTATAAAATGGTAATATCTTTTTAAAAGGTAAATTTAGAGTTATGTTTATGATTTTTATTATCAAGCCATAAATGCTCAATCGTATTTTGGATTTTGTTGAAATCTGTAGAAAAGCCTTAAAATTTACTACTTATATAAAATTTTTGAGAAAGAAAAAAACTATAGTAGTTTATATACAGTGATTTTTGAAAAACACATACGGTATCTCGGCTCTGAACTGACGGGACGAAGAAAGAAATCAAATAATTATTTAATCACAAAATATACTACACGTATATTTAATATTATAATTTTAGATTATAGGTATTTTTCTGAACTGTGTAGACTTGACATAGGTACCTATTAAAATATTTGATTTTGTCAAATGATATATTATGATATCTTACTGAAATATCTTATTTGATCTAGCTAGGTTTAATTTTCATGGAAGAAATATATATATATATATATATATATACGAGTATATATATATATATTATAAATAAGAAATCCTTTTTTTTGTAGTGACAACTTCAAATTGCGCGTTGGGCATTTTTTGAGATAGAAAAAACTATTGGCAGATAGCTAAGTCGCGACACTGTTACTGTAACCGACACCTCTCAAGCTTTCACTTCTGTCGGCATTCCCGGAGTGCCACAGTTTTTTTTTTTTTGGTGAGTCATTGTTCGATTCATCATTCAGATATCCATGCGTGAGCAACTATTCATAATAATGTTGTAAAAAGTTGACATAGAAAAAGTCACAAAGCAAGCATCTGAAAGTCACAGCGTCCACCCAACGTGAAATAACAAATAAAAATAAAACATGATTTGAAAAAGTCATAAAAGGCTGCGACAAGTTAGTTGAGCAAAACCATTTTAAGCCCGTCGTTGATTTGAATTTACTGTTGACTGCAATTCATTTTCCTCTCAACGTAACGATTCGCCAAATGATTGCCTCTTTGAAAGTGCGCTTTTGTGTTTCATTTCGCCTTATAGGTGACCTATTACTGAATACGCCTGCTTTATTTGCATGAAGTAGCTTGATTGCGAGGCGAGCTCTATGCACATTGAGTGGGTGTTCTACACGTTTGCTCGCTAGCAAACCAGAAGTAGAGACAATATAAAAAGAAAACTGGTCAAATGCGAGTTGGACTCGTACATAAAGGGTTTCGTACTTTCGTGCCATGTTTTAGAATGCTGAATAAAACAAGATTATTGTATGACGACCACTTTGATTTTTAATTTTATAAAATTTTTAGTATTTATTTTTATAGCTGCCACAGTAATACATAATCGGTGAACATTTTTCGTCTATTACGGTTCAAGAGATAAAGCCCTATGACAAACGGACGGACAGACAACTGAGTTTCAGTAATAGCGTCCCTTTGGCACCCTTTGGGTACGGCACCCTTAAGAATGGCTCTGTTTCCAATTAACAATTAAGTACTTCTGATTTATTGACGTAATCCCCGGGCCCAGAATACTTCTTCTCCTTCTTCTTTGTGCACGCGTAGGGGGCGTTAAAAGAGACGAGAGGTATAATTCATATAACTTCTATCTATTAAACCATAAGTCTAAATAGGTAAATAAAGCAATTGGTGCTATTGATTTAATAAATAATTACACATTTTAGAACTGTATACAATCCTCGGACAAAAAAGCCCCAGATCACATAATTAGCACTAATTCCAAAGACTCTTTTTTTATTGCTCTCTGTGTGTAATCTACTACTTTCATTCATTTTTTCAAACTAACATTACAAAAAGATCGCATAAGTGTACGCTCTTTTTCGTAAAATAAATCTTAATGGAAGAAATCCTTACTAATATTATAAATGTGAAAGCGTGGATGTTTGTTACCTTTTCACGCAAAAACTACTTGACGAATCATCATGAAACTTTGTACACATATCCTGGGAGGTACTAGAAGTAACATAGGGTACCTTTCATCCCGGAAAAAAGTAATGTTCCCGTGGGATACGCGAGCGAAGCCGCGGGAAAAAGCTAGTACTTTATAACTCAGCCCTAGAAAAGTGACTCATGCTAATTCTTACTTTGAAAAAATCATTTAAATGGCGGTAGCCTAGGCATATAATGCTAGCTTCGATCATAAAATTATTTATTGAACGCTTTACATTTCTATAATGTATTTAAAGTACAATCCCCAACATCCCCACTAAAGAACGGCCGCTTATACCTTAACGCGCATAGACCCTCTGAGTGGAGGGTGAATTGGGGTAAACGGGCCCGATGGCATTTCGAATGAATAATTGCGGCGCAGATTTGACGTGAGGCATTTTTATTGCCTCTCAGTATGAGCAATATTCGAATTCTATATTCCGCGCATAAACTTTTTAGGGGCTTTGTCATTTCCCGATTATCCTAACTAATATTATAAATGCGAAAGTGAGTTTGTATATTTGTCTTCGTTTGTTACCTCTTTACACTTTATCTAATGAACCAATCGTCTTGAAAATTCGCATACACATAGTTAGGAGTACTGAGAAGGATATGGGGTACCTTTTATCTCGAAAAAAGTAATATTCTCGTGGGATTTAAAATACGCGAGCGAAGCTGCTACGAAAAGCTAATCTACTATAAAACTTCAAATGAAACATGTTTTCAATTAATGTAGGTACTAACGTAAGTATTCGAGAAATTGGAAAAAAGAAAAAGCAATAGTAGTACTTAAAACTACATTTTGTTTTTCGCCAATACTGTTACAGACGTCACTTCACGCCAATCGCTGGACCAATCAGCGGCTGCTGTATGACGCTGCGGTATAGCAGATATCGGCCGATATATTTGATCCTGCGTCATGCAACATATTAATCATTTGATATAAATTTATTGGGGCCATTTTGCGCGTAAATTTATAAAATCACTTTTCCATAGTTTTATAATTCGTCGGAAAATATGTTTAGAAAGTTAGAAAATATAATTAAAAGTGCTATGTTACAGACTATCAAAAGTGGTAGTTGCCAAGACCTGTCACATAAATGTCTCAGGTTCAATCTCCGCCCGCTTGGCGCGACTAGTACCTTTGTGTTTGAAGTATAAATGTACGGTCATTTTCATTGACCACTATTTGATTCCGGTTCACTAGTGTATAAAAATGAATATAATACTACTTTTCGTAGTCATAGAGCTACGGTAGAAGCCTATAGACAGATAAATGTGAACACATTCGATACAAAGAACTATGAAAATATTTTAATCATATATTTATTTAACTATAACAAATGTTAAAGATGGACTTAAGGCCGTACCTGAATTTTCCGGGGTGCAGTGCTGCCCCCATTTAAAATAAATCATTTAAAAAAAACGGAGACATAATTTAAAATTTTGCTACTACCAAGTCCTAGATAACCCTTCAAAGTATTTTATGAACTGCTCTTTACAGTTTTTAATGAAAACGTTAAGCTTTACTACGCACATTAGCCAAAAGTGGCCGTTTTTCGCAAATGTGCGTAGTAAAGCTTATCGTTCACACTTTAAACTGTAAACAGTAGTTCATAAAATACTTTGAAGGGTTATCTAGGACTTGGTAGTAGCAAAATTTTAAATAATGACTCCGTTTTCTTTAAAATGATTTATTTTAAATGGGGGCAGCACTGGACCCCGGAAAATTTAGGTACGGCCTTAAAGCCATAGGCTATATCAGTCAACCCACTGGTGATGCCGAAAAAAAATAATACTTACTTCAGAAGGCAAATGCAAATTATGTTATTTACCAAATAAGTACTTAAAAAACAAATCAAAATAAACGGGCAAGTGCGAGTCGGACTCGTACATGAAGGGTTCCGTACCACCGTAGAATGTTTTAAAACGCTGAAGAAACACGTTTCTCGTATGACGACCCCCTTTAATTTTTTACTTTATTTTATTTTTAGTATTTGTTGTTGTTGTTGTCATAGTAATACATAATTGGTGAAAATTTCAAGTATCTAGTTAATGCCATTATAAAGATCAAGTTAAAAACGCTGAAAAAAACACGTTTCTTGTATGACTATCCCTTTTATTTTTAACTATTTTTTATTTTTAGTATTTGTTGTTATAGCGGCCACAGTAATACATAATCGGTGAAAATTTCAAGTGTCTAGCTATTACGGTTCAAGAGATAGAGCCCTGTAACAGACGGACAGACAGACAGACGGACAGACAGACGGACAGACAGACGGACAGACAGACGGACAGACAGACGGACAGACAGACGGACAGACGGACAGACGGACAGATAGCGGAGTCACAGTAATAGGGTCCCGTTTGCACTCTTTGGGTACGGAACCCTAAAAATAATAGAGTTAAAATGCAATATAAAACGTGGAAGACCACTTAAGTATAATTAAATTAAAATAACGGTCAAAAACCCAAAAAGAAATTTGACATTCCCATACAAATCGCTCTGTACACTTTTGTATAAAATTGTCAATTTAAATTTCATTTACCTACTATAATGATCTAGTAGACCGTGGTTCGATATAATACGGGTATGTCCCTTCCACGTTGTATAACAATACCTCCTTTGTAATTATACTATTTCTTTATGTTTGCTGTAATTATTTATTTTCGTCAGAGATCACGGCGGTAAAGCGACCCGTCCTAATAGTCGGCACTAAGAACAATCGCTATTGTTTTATGATTACACCCGAACGCCCAGACCTTTTCCCTAACCTCCTTACAAATGACCAGGGTAGACATCGATGATTACCATTACTAAATTTAACAAAAATAATTTTCGCGCTTAATACTATAGAGGTATTATATATCTCTGATACGACTGCCTCCGTGGCCCAGTGGTCAAGGCGTCTGCCTTGTGATCCGGAGGTCGTGGGTCCCACGAGAAGTATACTTTGTGGAAAGTTGTTTGCAGTCTTTATATTTCGTTTAAAGAGTACTTTCCTTCAATATAGTTACGAGGTTCATAATCATCCTGTATAGCGCGGAACGTAGAAATCGACTAAGGAATGGGTGTACATCTTGATATTTAAAATAGGCAATGGATCAGCAAAATTGTCGCTATTTTACGTTTTTCATATTTAAGCCCACTGACTTAAAGCGTGTATTTATATTCTGCAATCTTTGACTCGGATGGTTAAAAGTCAAAGTCAAAAATTTGTGTTTAATGTTTCATACTTCAAAATAAGGTAGCGGAGTCGAAGAATAACTACATATATCAATTTATTGAAGGTCATTATTTTAGTACAACAGCAACAAATTACTAGCGTTCCAAAATTTGGTAAGGTAACTCTACTACACTTACGAGGAACTTCATAAATACTACACTTACGAGGAACTTCATTAATTGTAAACAAAACACTAACGAATACATTGCCCGAAGCAAATATATTAAAATAACAAAATATACCAGGCGATCCTACTACCAAACGTTTCTAACTTATAACACGCAGAAAATTATAAATCTGCAGAAGCAAGGAAATTGAACATATTTCAATAACATTATTTTGAAAGATCGGAAGCATGATTAAAATGACAAAGGTTCGACAGGGCCCCCATTCGGAATGTGGCGGTGGATGCTCAGTGGAATTTGGACCCTAAAGTTGCAGAATTTAACTATGCTCTCTATAATTCTGTAACGAACGTATTTACAACTTTATTAAAGTGTTGTCTCGCTCGCACACCGTCGATTTCCTATTCCTCGACATTAACTTGTTTTATGCTCCCTAATGTTTCCTTTACTGCATTAAGTTTAAACTTCTATTACTCGGAACCTTACATTCTGTGTATAAATTGTTCTGTAGTGAATGAAACATTCCTAATTAAAAAAATCTTAGAGCAAGTAGATCGAATTTTCTTTCTTCTAATCATGTTTACAATCATGTTGATTACCTATTTTGCATAAAATAATTAAATTATCTTCATCTTATTATCATAATCCTATAGTAAAGGATGAATGATTTTAAACAAGATCGTTGCAAAGGAGTGATCGTGATCATGGGGCAAACAGAGCATTTAAGGTCTTGCGACCTTAAGCAGGCACAGGCCGGCCGCAGAAGGCGGCGAGAAGAGAGAAGGAAAAAAAAAAGCCACATCGCCTATTACCGATCTGCGCGGGAAGAGAAGCAAACCAGCTAGTATATTCTAAGTTTTTCTTTTCTTCTTAACTAGCATGGAAGAACCGTTATCAGTCCGTCAATCAATTTATTTAAAATAATACCGAAAGCTAATTTGTGATTGTATTGACGTCAATTCTATAACGAGTATTGAATACATCATTTCATTGTAGTCGATCCTTTTTCCTTCGACATTCCTTTCCACAAAACACCTATTCACGCTCTTATACATCGTATAGTCCCACTCCGGCGAATTACTAAGGAAAACGAAACGTGATTTCAATTTTCCCTACATTTATCATAAGGAGTATATCCATTCAAATTAAATGATCCGTTGCAAAAGGAAACGACAAAAACGGTGTCGCGTTAGTGCATGCGTGCATGCATTTTATACATTTTTATGTCTTTTTCATAAAGATGCTCATTTTTTTTGATAAAGAAATTGTTTAACAATTACAAATTAAAAATATTTTGTAAGTAAAATTAAATCAATTTAAGTCGGACGATGTATGACGACGGTCGATAAATAAATACTTCAAATCGTTGCATATTTTGTTCGTATACTTTAAAATTGTTAGGTTGTATTTGTATATTAAATTACATACTTAATACTTTTTTACATGTGATCCATTTTACCGTAACGGATCATTTAGTTCGAGTGGACTTACCCGCAAGGGGCCGTGAGGGGTAGAAGGGGGCAATTTGAACCACTTGATGCGGATTTGACGCGAAGTGCTTTCACATTGCCGGCTAAGCTTGTGGCTTACTGAATCACCCGTCATTCGCCTTTGATGAGCCAAATTCACATTATTGAGGATATTTGGAGTCTGATTGTTCGGTTGACTTATTTGGCCTGGTGGCTTCCCCATGTGGTGTCGCAAACATAGTTTGAATAAGCTTCAAATTATTTTTATTATAAAAACTAACTCTTAGTTCCATGTAGCGCCATCAACACAGATACATATATATATGTGTCTGTACACATAGATATACAGACGCCCAGACACATCAAACTTCTTTTTTTCGGGGGTTAAAAATAGAGTCAGCCACCACAGTCGAAAACGGCAAGGGTACATATTAAAATTACAATTGTATATCTCCGCCAGCTCATCGATCCGTCGCTGTAATTAAAACTATTGCGCATAAACTTAAGAACAAATGTTAACTGAGCGAAGTGGCGTAAAATAAAGTTTTACGGGCAAACTAAGCGAGGCTGCAGTAAGTGAACAATGTATAACTTTGCCTGTTGCAATATGCTGGAGCTACCCCTTTTATTGGTAAATATTATAAGGCTAGGGGTGCTGAGGAGCCTCCCCACCTCTTTACACACGTGAAGCAGTGTCTTCGATAACTAATGTTCTCAACGATGGTAACTAAAATTGAAACGCTTCTAAAAAAGATATATTTCTTTCGAAGCTATGTCTTTTTGGACTAGGTACATATTTTTGGAACTGCATTATTTTGGACCGTTATTTCGATTTGTCACGTCTTAAGTTGGTAGTTCTCTATTTATAAAGAAAGAAACAAAATCGTCTTGCAATTAAGAAACTACGACTTCACGACTGGTATGACTCTCCATAGATTCAGAGTAACATATATGCCTACTACTACTACAAACGAAACAATTTATCTGTACACACGTCGATGTGTGAGTTTTATACTTAGGGTCGCACCGCAGAATTAATTTAATACTTACCTACTAACGAGTTCGACATATTTACGATTATATCTTTCTATAGGTACCGGGAGATTTGCGAACACTATGATGTAAAAAAATATTCTGTTTTATATGTATTAAATGTTACAGAAATGTCGGAAACAGCTACATAATATCACTTCACAATTTTTTTTTTATTATGTCCATTGTCCATTTCACCATTAGTTCACTTTACTGATTATTATTGAGTCATTTATAATGTAACGCACTAAATTTACTAATTCACTATTGTAATATAGTAATTTGCATATTCGGCGCAAAACTATACGGTAATTATTTGAATAAATTCAATAAAAATAAACAAATCTTATCACGCTTCTACGCACGGCTTGTCAAGTTGTCATTGTCAACAATGGCATTATAGCACTACACTATAATCCGCGGAAATCTACTTGGCATCTGCGTGTATGTGAATAACTGCGAGCGAGGTGCCTTTTTACCGCATTATACTGCTGTCGATTGATAATCCCTCTCGCTCTTGTGTATCTCCCGCCAATGCAAAAGAGCGAGAAGGGTATAATCAAGATGGTTGCTGGGTAATAACGTGAAATTATATTGTTGCTTTGCTACCTCTTTTATCATTTGGAAATCTATGAAATATGTGTTCTTTGTTGTTATCGGTGGATAAACAATTATTATATGCGCATCTTCTCACCATGATGATTACTATTGATTGACAGTTCTCAAGACAAGATACGTCGTGTATTGCGTGCGGCTAGTAACTAAACCCTAGTTTAGAGCACAGAAAGGTACAGAAAGTGCGGGGGAGAAGTGCGGGGACGCCAATTTGCGGGAGACGCTGTGAGATTCCATTCTGCCAAACATAGAAGCAACTTATGGTTTAACTACGTTAGATGACTTGGACCTCGACCTGTCCCGGCGCTCCAGGCGAGTTCCCACATAGAACATAGCAGAAGAGGGAGAGAATAGAGACTCGATAACGATGGATTATATTAAATTTATTATCTGATACTGACAACTGTAACATATAAAAGAATAATATTTAATTTATGAAGGTACAGCAGATAGAATCAAGAAAGTGATCAGCATAAAAGATGATGGTGGAATGAGTGAAGAGGGATGAATAAATGATTTGAAAATGGAATGAAAGGGAATTTGAAATGAAATGAAGAATGAAAAACGGACAGGATGAGATGAAGAAAGGAGGTTTGCGGAGGTTACACTCGATGCACTATCACGTCTTTATCCCTAACGGGGCAGACAGAGCACTTTAGGTCCTGCGGGTCTAAGCAGACAGAGCCTAGGGCCGCAAGACTTAAAGGTCACTTTTAGCGTAATGATAGGTGAGAAGGATGAAAAAGGAATCATAGATGGGTTGCCGCGTCGCTTACACATTTTCGCCCATTCCCTTGATCGGCTTTTACGATCTGCGCGGGAAGAGAAGCAGTTGGTACATTCTAAGTTTTTTTTTCTCCCTGACCAGAATGAAAGAGTTACATTTGCTCTATTATTCACTATGAGTACCCAGTTTTCAAACAAAAACACACTGAGGTGGAACTTGGAACACAACAAGTGAACATGTAGTAACTCCTAGCAATGCGCTCGGTTTATTGGTATAATATCCCGAATTCGAAATTGCACAGTTCGAGATGTTATCCGGATTGTAATATAGGTATGTTGCAACCGTGCAAGACAAAGTCTTAAAAGTGTTTTTGTTTATTTACACCTTTGTTATAAAGGATTTAGTATACACTAAGTATAAGATATTTTCTACACAACCTCCTGTTAATGTCCGTCAAAGTGTAAAATTTGTCCCCCCAATTTTGGCCATTAACTTAAAAACTACGAGGGGGATACATTTTACCTTTTGACAGGCATTTACAGGAAGTTATGTGCAAAATGTATAATATAATCAGGCTGTAAAATACAATATGTAAATACTTTTCTGCCAGAGGAACGCATACGTATGATTCAAGGAATGCAGAGATTGTATGCAATTGAAATAAAAAACAGTGTATTAAATCAAACTTTAACTGCAATAATAAACATATTTTAATACACCACTTAATTATTTAACACCATATTTTAAATCCACATACATAAATAGATATTTTAACAAAAGATTATACTTAGCCACTTTTACTTTACCACTTATTTATAATATACTTATTTGTTCTTAATAAATCAACTTCGATACGATTTCTTATATAAAATTATAAAATAACGAACTGACAAAGTAACGTTTAAATAACTTTTTCGCTCAACGGTTGAAACTGGAATGAATCACTGTCACGCTCCCGCTGTCATTTTGTAGTTTCGCCCCTTCCACTGACGTTGAGTGTTGCCTGTGCGCAGGGCGACAACAAGTGCTAGTGCAGTATCAGAGTACATTGAATATGAAATAAATTGATAAATTAAATTTATTTTGTCCATATATATATATATATAAATATTTGTCGTTACATAGGTTCCTCACGACATCGTCACGGAGAGCGATGCGCTATATAGATTGCCTCAACGCGGCCGAACTACAAACCACTCCCATCTTTGAGAACCTCCGCAGCCCACATCTGTCGTCCTATCATCCACTCAATGGGCTTACTTTGTAGCCCAATTGAATCGCCAAACATTATTTCTGAATTTTGATTAAAGCCCATTTAAAAAAGTTATTCTAATTTTTGTCCGGCAAGTCGGAAAGATTTTCAGTAAGTACTTTTGAATTTTTTTAAATTTCTCAAAACATACTCGACCAATTTTCAAAATTCAAGACCATTCGAAAGATCTCTAGTTTTGCACATTTTGACACTTCTCCCATAGAGACATCTCAAATTTTGAGATGAGACAAAAAAACCCTTTATACTCGTAGCATCGGTGAGCCGGATATTACAATCCGGATAACATCTTATACGGTAACAGCTTCGAATTGGATATATTTACCAATAAACCGGCACGTGGCTACGAGTCGGAATATTGTTCACTTATTGCTCTGCAATTCGGTTCACCGTCAAACTGTAGGAGTTTCCAAACTACGAGTATGTTACGTAACGGAATTTCAATATTTACAAAAATAGTTGAAAAGTTACAAGTACAGATATATCTTTCCTGTTTATATTTTTATATGGCCATTGTGGTCAATGTAGCCCGTACTTACGTAACCTAACATACACAAGTTTGACGAAATATTAAATAAATAAAATAAACAGATAAGGACAAATCACACTGATTGAGCTAGCCCCAAAATAAGTTTAGACTTGTGTTATGTTATGGGATACTTACTCAATGATACTATGTTTTATAATAAATTATTAACAAAAAAACATGCCCCCCTACAACAGTAAGTAATCGACCAATTAATTAAAAAAGTACGATAAAATTTTGCACTTTTTATAAGAATCTTATGCAGGAGTAGCTAATAGCCTAAAATATTATTGACGTTATAGTTCTATATTACCGGTAGTGGCCAAAACTAAACCTCTATACTCTATAACTAAACTACGATTTAGTTAGGAGTTTGGCCGTGCCAAACTCCCAACTAAATCGCACAAGCGAGAACGCGACCTCTCCCATAAATCACGTAAGTTATCATTGCGATTCTTGTTCGTAAATAAATAAATATAAACGGCTCAGGTCCCTCACTCCGTTCTCATTTGAATTTCATAAAGGTGCTGTATTAAAACAATCGTGGCGCAAAGGGATTCAAATTTAGGTAAGGAAAGTACGTTAACTTGAGAGCAATGTATCAAAGTGTGTTCAAGTGAGTTTTATTAGATTGATTTGATATAGCGTTCCGTGTGCCTCTATGTGTGTCGTGATTAATATACAAATTTATGTTACACATTATTGCACAGCAATCATTGCAGTTATGCTTTATAGTATAAATCAATTCCTTTCTAAGACATCATTATTGTTTCCAGTTTGATTTTTGTACATTTCTATGATGTAAGTATAACCATGAAATAAAAAAAAATCATACAAACGCGTAAAGCTGTCCAAATAGGAGACTTTTGCGTATTTTTCTAAAAATAGGATTATGTGGTTTTTTTTGCCTTTTTATGTGTCCCACTGCTGGGTAAAAGCCTCCCCTTCCTTCTTCCACTGATCTTTATCTATATCAGATTGTTGCCATTCCTTTTTGAAGTTATCGATGTCTCTCTACCTCCTTCGTGGTCTACTTCAACGCTTGTGCCTTTTGGCACCCACAAGGTAGTCATCCGGGCCCATCTCTCTGACTGCATGTTTTTACTTTTATGAAATTCCTAAATAATCTCTCTTAAGTCTATTGGGGAAAAAAAATGGACCTGCTGGTAGGTACAAACTTGTTAGGGGTTCGGGGTTAGAATAGAACCACTCCATCTCTTCCTGTGGATGTCGTAAGAGGCAACTAAAGGAAAAATAGCACTTAAAGCCCGTACTACAATAGAATTCCGGAGGAGGGTTGACGTCAGGCAGGCGGCTTGTCGTAAAACTATAGCCAAATCGTTTAAAATTTTCCGGCTATTTCTTCTCCAATTTGCTAGATTTTTGGCATACTTGGGTGACCATTGATATACATTTTATATTTGGGAAAGAAAGCTGGAAAGCGCATCCCGGGCTCCGAAGCAGCATAGCTGAGGATGCAACCGGGAACGCGTTCAGATGAAGAGAAAACAAAGCTGTGCAAAGTGTTCATAATTATTCATGACAATTATTATTTAGCACACAGCACAGTATACACGTCATATCCAGAATTAATTACTCTTACTGCATGTGTTTGCCAGGCGGGAAATCCAGTGAATCACTGAGCATTGCTTCGCGTGGTGCACACAAAATGACCTGAAAGATTGGTGACATGGCGCGCATCCAGTTTTTCCGAAGCAATACGTCGGTATTGCTCATAACTTCACGAGACTTTATTTGTTTGTGAGGCATGGGCAAATAATCAGTTTGAAATGTTAGATATAAATGTTTCAGTTGTAAGTATATAGGGAAACCGATACTAAAATGGGTTAAAATGATTGGCTGTTAATAGATATTTCTACCAGATGTACTGTTCTTTTTGAGCTAAGAATAAGTACGAGTACTTTATATTGATTCCTTTCAGGCTTTATAATCTTATATATAAAATTCTCGTTTTATATAAAATGTTTTTCCTATCTATACTTTTCATATACCAATGGTTTATTTTTTATTTTAGTGAGGGACCTTATTGGATTATCACCTCACAATATTGCAGTACGAGAAGAAAAAGCACTGTAGCGACCATCTGTAATACCCAGACGATATAGGCAAATAAGTTAAGTATTCACAATACCTCCCGATATTTACATATCAGCATTACATAAGAAAATGTTTTTGCAAAAGCTCAGCAGGGTTCCTCCATTAAAAGTAAAATAGGTTGACTGTTACAAAGAACAAGATCTATTCTCTCATTTTGAGTTATTTATTACATTGGTGTTTGAAGTTGGAATTTAAGCAAAGAGTGCTAATTTTTTTGCACATACTTTTATAGGTATAATAACTTTCATTATTAACCTACATATTTCGTCCTGTTGCTAGGCAAAGTTCTTTTCCATTTGCTTTCATGTATCTCTTTCCATTGTCATGGCCCACTAACCACGCTGAAAAGCTACAAGGTTGTCGCACCATCTCTTTCACGTTCTCCCACTGTGACGAAGACCATCCTCGGGTATCCAGGGAGTATAAAACTTACTAACTTATTTTCAAAAATATTTGTCTGTGCTTCAGGGTCTGTGCATCAGGTTATCGTTGTTCCAGTACACAAGATGCCTCAAGGATTTTAATATGTGAAAGTGGCCAACAAAAGTGTTGTAAGTGAAACTGCCAAATTCCCCCGCCTCACCCAACCGAGGAGGCACTGAAGACAAAGGTGAAACCTTTACGAGTATTACACGGGTGAGGGTAGGTAGTAATTTTTGAGAAAACTGTATTACACTACTCCCCAGTGGAGGTTATTGCAGCAAGTCTACGGCTTTCGTATTGTTTTAACAATGCGGTGTCTTGTGCTTTTTTTATAAGGTTGTCCTTTTCTAACGTTTTACAAGACCTATCTATGAGCTTTAGATGTAGTCCTGTAAGTACGAAAATATGAAATTTCCATGCAAGTCTAGTCGGTTGAGTCTTACGAGACCAAATTTAAGGCTTAAGCATTATCCTAAAATATTACTAAGTAGAGTTTACATTAAATTTGTGATTCTATACTCTATTTTAGCATTGCCTAGATTGATTTGGCTCATGTTAGAACTTTGAAATAAAAAAAAAAATTAAGTTAAACTTTTATATTGGTACCTACTACAGAATCAAATAAAAATTTGAAGCGCCCTACGATTTTATTCAATAAAACCGTTCATTTTATACGCACTATCACATCTTTATCCCTAATGGGGAAGACAGAGAAATCTGGGTCTTGCGGCTCTAAGCAGACAGAGCCCAGGGCCCCAACCCCTAAAGGCTACTTTTAGCGTTCATCTTATTATTTTTTAACTTATTTATTTTTGAGTTTTTAGTTTTTTCATGGTATACTTACTGTATTCTACTAGTCAAACCCTTTAATTTGATATCTTAATTGATGGGATTGTGTGATATCCTCCATTTTGTGGTGGCAGCCATCTTCGATAATTCGCTAGTTTCCAACAAGTGAAAGCAGATATTTTTGTCTGTATGTCACAACAAACATTTTTTATGAGATTTTTATGAAATATTAATCCCTTTACAGCCGTGTGGTTCCCGGCAGAGTAAAATATGACCACTCTAAGTCTTCCCGTGGATGACGTAGAAGGCAACTTAGGAAACACAAGCTAAACAAAGCTTGTAAACATCAATGAGACCTCTCCAAGCCGTCTGGCCAGCGTGGAGATTAAAGGCCAAATCCTCTGACTGCTCTGGATAATATATGGCTCTGGTAGTACAGAGAGGTTTGTGCTCCTGCGGTGGAGACTAAAAAAGACCTGGTATGATGACTAAACCCTGACTTCATTGTTCCTAGGAGTCAAATAGCGCTCTTAATATCAATTTTGATGCATTAATAAATCTAAAATTATATTCAAAATAGATATGATCAATGACAATTGACATTATTTCGTGACTTTATTCGCTTCAAAGTACTAAATAATTTATTTTTGACCCAGGATACTATCTATTGTAGCTATCGTCATTAGAACTAAGAATGTCTACAAAATAATACATCCATAAGTCTTCTGCTAGTTTACCAAATATTTGTTCCAACATTACCAAATAATACCAAAATTAAGATCAAAACCAGGTTACTGTCAATCAAACAAAGTCAAAGTCAATTATTTTATAAATTCAATGTAGGGTAAATATATCACTCATTCGTCTTCGTAATTTTTTTATTATTTTAGTGCAAAAGCTACAAACACAAGCGTTTCGGCACAACCACTGCTCGGAAGATACGCTGAAAGAAGTTCAGTTTGTCATTGGAACATACAAACAAACGCAATGTAATATGTTCGGTGTTCAAACACGTTATTTTTTGGCTCCTGATATTACTAAAATCAATTATTTTCGTATATTACAGACATAACAATGCTCTCGGCCGCTGCTACCGGATTTGTATAATTTATCTCAATATCGAAAACTTTCAACTGCCATATCTCACCCCAAGGGAGACAAAAGTGAGCGACCCTTCCTCTCCCTATCCTAGGAATTCAAATTATTGTTACCTGTGACACCCATACATACTTAACACCCTCTCTTAGTAAGCTCCTTGTGTACGTATGTAGTTATAAGAAGTTTAAATTAACGTGATTGTAAAGTTATCAATCTAGTTGCTATACCGTTAATAATAATAGCTCAATATTGTTCTTCTTCACAGCCTCAGCTGAGCCGACTGCGCTTACCATAGGTATATCGTGACTAAAAATATTAAACTAAAAAATTTTCGATACCGTTCAATACCCTTCAATACCCGCTTTCTTTAGCTATTTAGGTCCCTTAGTAACATTCTCCAGCCAGATATTTTTTTCAATTCATTGTCGAAAGCAGACGACTTGACTGTTCTCATTGTTTTTGTGTATTGTATCATAACATTTATATTATATCATCATATCCAAGAGCACTGGTTTATGGCGAGACATCGGGGGGTGGTCATATTTAGTGGTGGGTCTATCTATATACGGGTTTAATAAGACAAATTAGTCAATGTTACTAATGATTCTTTATTTAAAATTAGAATTTAATTTGATTTTATAATTAATTTAAAAAATATATAGGTTGTTATTATTAAAGACTTAAATGATGATGTAAAAATGATGAAAAAAATACATTTTCTGTGTCAAAGAGTAAAGTAGCAGTAGTAAAGTAAAACGCTTAAGATATTAAAAGCGTTTTACTTAAATCCGAAACCTATAGATGGATTTTTTGTGTGTGTATTATTTTTAATAAAAGATACTTTCTAATTCCGCGAAGTTATGGTATAATGCCATTATTACTCTGCTTCATAAAAAGGGAGACATACAAAAGCTGGATAATTACAGGCCAATAAGTCTCCTTTCTCATATCTACAAGCTTTTTACAAGAGTCATCGTCAACCGACTCCGTAAGAAGCTAGATGACTACCAACCTTGTGAGCAGGCTGGATTCCGTTCTGGATTCGAAACAAACGATCATCTGCAAACACTGAAGACCGTGATTGAAAAGGGCAACGAGTACCGAATTCCACTTGTTGTAACCTTTGTCGACTACGAGAAAGCTTTTGATTCTGTAGAATGCTGGGCAGTTGAAAAATCTCTCGCAGACTGCAGAATTGATGAAAGGTATATAAAACTCCTCAAACACCTACAAAAAATAGCACATCTTCGGTACGACTGCACAAATTGGCCGAACCATTCCAACTTGAACGTGGAGTCCGCCAGCGTGATACCAATCACCTAAATTGTTTACCGCGGCTCTAGAAAACGTATTCCGAAAACTAGAATGGAAAGATAAAGGGCTGATTATAAATGGAGAAAGGTTGAACAACCTAAGGTTTGCAGATGACATTGTTCTCGTATCCGATAACATTGACGATATGAAGGTTATGATCGACGAATTACAAAAAGAGTCTGCCAAAATAGGTTTAAAAAAGACCAAAATTATGACAAACCACCCTGAGGCAGTATTCCATCAGATGCCTGTTGTAGTCGTCGACCATTACATCTATCTAGGACACAAGCTAACCTTAGGCCTGCAAAATCAAACCGCAGAGGTCGACAGGCGTATACAGCAGGCGTGGTCAGCTTTCGGAGCAAATAAGCAGATTCTCCGATCAAGGAACATCCCACTAAAGCTATAAAGTAAAGTTTTTGACCAATCTGTCCTGCCAGTATTCACCTATGGAATGGAAACGACTACCTTGACAATGAAATCTGAAGAAAAACTCAGAGTTGCTCAGTGGGCAATGGAGAGAGCAATGTTAGGAATAACATTGCTCGATCACATACGAAACGAAGTGATTCGAAGGAGGACCAAAGTCAGGGACGTTGTTGATACTATAAAAATATATATATATATATAATATATATATACATATAATAGACAATATTAAGTGTCACGCAGGCCGCAAATAGATGCAGGTGGCAAGGGAGAGACACAAATGGAATGATATGGAGGAGGCCTATGTCCAGAAAAGGATAACATAGAGGCTGCTATGGATGGATGGATGGAATTCCGCAAGAAAGAAAGGGTGGTATCAAAGTAGCCCCAAACGCGGTTTAAAATTGACCATCGACAATATTTTTATACATAAAAACTTTTTCACACTCTTTCAAATATATTTATTTGTGTATAAGCAAATCACAATTTTTATCCTATTTTTCAACAGTAAATATTTTATGAGTAAAACCACCATTAGTTTTTTAATATCACGTCTAAAATTTTTCAATTTGTAAAAATAAATAAAGATCTACCTAGTATAGGTACAAGGTAAGTCTTTATCTATGTTTAAATTATTATTAACAAAACGTGACATTTTTTAATCTTCTCTAAATCTAAATCCGCTTTTCCATTAAGGTATAAAGGTATTCCCTCCAGCAGCATTAATATTTAGTTTCTATTGAAAGACTTAGATCTGACAAGGAATCAATTCAACTGAAGCTCTTGGAATAGGATTTCGCTAAGTCTGTAGTTATACTTATATAAGCTCCAAAATATACTGAAATCAAATAATTTCAGTATATTTTGGACGTCTATTATTACAGTGAAATCTAGGGGATCGTTACAAAATATTTTTTCTTTAATAAGGTCTAAAGGACCTTATTAAAGCCTTAAAAAGGTTACATTAGTAAAGTAGGTAGATACTTTATATTACATTCATAGTACTTCATGTTCGTATCGGAAAAAGAACAACAAAAAAAGATGTGCTATCCGGGAACCATTAGATTAGCTGTGTGATTTTCGGCAGAGTAGAATAGGACCACTCCAAGTCTTCTCGTGGATGTCCTAGAAGGCAATTTAAAAAAGGAAACACAAGCTAAACAAAGCTTGTAAACATCAATGAGACCTCTTCGACCCGTCTGGCCAGCGTAGAGAGTGTAGGCCAAATCCTTTGACTGCTCTCGCTGGCTAATATATGGTTCTGGTAGTACATAGAGGGTCGTGCTCCTGCAGTGCAGACTAAGACGATGATCCGGGTATACCCATCCTAGTAGTTCCTCACGTCTTTTCTTTAAAAAAAGGTTACGATTTAGTAACTCAAAATGTGTTCTTCGTTTGTTTGCTCTGTTCTTCTTTCTTCGATTTATTTTATTCTTTCTTCGATCTAACAATACAAATGTTGATGAAAGCTCTATTAGAATAAAAATACCTATACCGAATTCGGTGTAAATCCGGTGTGAAAAATACGTACTTGAGCTAAAAATATTTTTTTTTGTCCACATCCCTATTATGTTTGCATAGTGGTCATAAAACAAGGTGGCCAGTGGTCTTTTTTTCTGCTAAGACAATCTGGTACATATAATAATAATGGTTGTGATTAAAGATAGAACGGAACCCTAGGAGTGCGAGTCCAACAGCTTGTTGACCGTGTTCCGTTTTTACTTATTCATATTTGAATGTGCTGTCTCTTTCCGACGCATAGTGCGCAGTGAAATGGCAAGCTGCCCCTCTGCAAATTGAAATCACTAGGGCTCCGTATCCCGTAGCCCTTCAATAAACATTGAGCGAAAGTGAGACCTATCATTGTTCTCTGTATATTTTAATTATAAGACTTAGCTTGAGAACCGACCCTTTGGGTGCGAAGGGCCTTTAATGGAGCAGATCTTTCGTTCGTTTTGTTGAAGGAAATCGCTGGCACGCTCCCTTTACCTTTGTTTTCTTACGTCGATGCGTACAATAACAATAATAATTTATTATAAAGGTAATATAATACGCCGCTGAAATAAATCATATTCAAATATGAAAACGTTGCTCATGTTATTTCAACTAGAATAATACATCCCTACCCTCGCCACGTTGTTTTTAGTTTTTTTATGTATTTGCGTACCGACTCGTACATAAATTATTGAAGCCTAAATCGTATTTATTTCTCTATTTTGAACCAGAAAACGACTAGATATATTTTACACAGTAAAAATTCTAGGTCTATGGGAAAATATTCAATGTGAAAGTTGCCTTGACATTAAATACTTTGAATAAGTATTTGGCCAACACTGGTGTTAGATTTATCAGGTTGTCTTAAAGCATCTGACATATGAAGCTAGGTGACTGCCATATACAATAAAGACAGCCGGGTCCGAGAGCTTAATGCCATCCAAATCAGAAACTTTTTAATAACACCGCTTTAATCCCTCATCAGAATATATTTTTTACTCTTTGCTCGTCATTATGTGTGCTCAACATACCTTCTTGCTTCTGAATTGTAAGACGGCTAAAGTTTCTAAACGTTTGAAAGCTTGAGGATAATACATGGTAGGTAACATCATTGTTGTCCTTAAAACATATTCATGTTGGAATTAATTCGTAAACAATGCTGGCTTTATGAACACGCCCCGCCGGCGCCGCGGGGTTGTTTGGCAAACTTAACACTACAATACGTGAGCAGTATCACAACATCAGAGATAGGATTAGTGATACACTACCATCGCAAACATAACCACAATCAGTATGGAGATAATTCATATGTTTACAGACCTCCCGCAGATAGACTAGGCACAAGTCTCTAAGACAAGGTGAACTTTGTCTAAAACAGTGGTTGCCCAACTTTAGGCATTTTCTCTCCATCTTTACAAATGCATTTATACACTATCATGCCCTTGTTTCTGATAGGGCAAATATAGCATATAAGTTCTTACCGATCTAAGCAAACATAGCCTAGGGTGGCAAGACTCAAAAGGCCTAATAGCGTGATGCTGGGCGAATATGTTTTCCAGCTTTCTTTTAGATGAGATAAGAGCCGATCTTCATCTCGCATAGATCGAAAGCATTGCAGCTGCCAACCCGTCACTAGTTTGATTAGCTGTGTGAACCACTGCTAGCCCGGGCACATGTTATTGTAATTCGCTTCGAGTTATGCTACTCACATAATATATAGGGATAAAGACGGTGATTAATTACCTCTGTAGCACATTAGTAAACACGCTAGTCCGTCACTCCGGAGGTTTTAGGTTCAATCCCCAGCCAGGGCAAGTAGGAAAATGGCTTTTTTCAAATTGTCCTGGGTCTTGGATGTTTATCTATATATTTAGTCACACATGTTTAAACTTACTTTGTAGGCAACTCAATCTGTATGATTTGACCCTATTTGATTTTTTTAGTATGTAAGTACTAGGTATATAAAAGTACTAGCCCACTTTAAGAAACAAAGTTCATGTAAGTACCGTTGTGTATGAGCAAGTAATGTGGAGTCTGGCGCAGCTCAGCGTGTCATACGTGTTTTAGGCAACAAAAGATTCAATATGTTGCTCAGCTCGTGTATATATCGAGATAAACGACTGGGTTTAGGCCAACCCAAACCAGAGTTAAAAGCAATGAATAGTTATAGGTACTCTTACCTACTCTTGTAAGTATGTATTTGGTCGAATCGGGTCTGTTAAAACATACTATGCCGAAATTACGTCTGCACTATACCGAGCTTACGTTGCTTTTTTCACGAAAAAATAATTAGGCTGCGGAACTTCAGTCGCGCAAACAAACTAAACTAATTTAAACATGGCATCTACTTTTTTTAAATCTTTTGAGACTTACAATAGGAAATTTTCGCCAAAACGTGGCTTTCTCACTGCTGGCGAACTCAGAATTACCCTTACGTCTAGCGTATGGTATTGTGTTTGTCTACAAGGATCAGAGGAACGTAGAAAATACAACTGAATATAAGCCAACCCATGCTTCTCAAATTCTACTGGGCTGACCACGTTCATCAATGTGTGAGTGGGACAGACAGTTGAGAGAACTTCAATAAATTAGCCTTCCTCCCTTGTTAAACGCATCATTTGACGGCAATCGCACAAAGTACGGAAGACTATTCAGGTAGAACAATACGGCGGCATCACAAAGCAGTTAGTCGTCTGCCAGAGCTCAGACTACAGCTCAGACAGGGAACCAATTTGTAAACTTAGCTATCATACCAGGCTATTTGAGCTTTCCTTCATTTAAAATTTATTAGCACTAATGGATTTCTGACTAGTGTCATACAGTGTAAATGTCGCATATACTTAAAAGGGCGACTCAGTTCGTCAATATGAACTACTTTCCAGGCTTGCTGAGACGTGTGACAGATGATGTATAAAAAAATTCGATCTTAGCCCGGCCGCCTCTTAAAGTTATTTAGTCAGTTAAAATCTTTATTGCACCAAAAAGTGATACAGATTATTAGATTATAGAAAACGGGTCTATATTGGCTAACATAAAATTCTAAATCCTATTCTTTATCTTATTCATACTTTTTTTATTCATACATTGTTTTAACTACCAACGGAGCTCATAACAGTTAGTGAACTTATTTTTTTTAATTTAATACTGTTACTAACAATAACAAATTTGCAAATTTATAATTTGTTTTTCAGATTTTTTTTCTTCATAACATTCTATGATCATATTGTTTTAATAACAATGTTTATACTAAGAACAATCATAACGTCGTCGTCATAATCAACTCATAACGTCGTTGTTCAGAATAGTTTACTTTATAACAGACAATTATCATATTTTTTGTAAGTAATAAAGGGAATACTAAGAAAATAACTGACCTAGCACTCGCCGGCCGTTCGCTGCCGCGGCACGCTCGCCTCGCTCGTTTGGCTCGTGCGTGTGTTGGTCGCAGTTCTAATATAACCTAAAGGTTTGCCCTAATCTAGTAAAATGGATAGAACTGTCCTAGCACTCGCCGGCCGCTACGGCGGTACGCTCGCTTCACTCGCTCGGCTCGTGCATGTGTTGGTCGCAGTTCTAACATAACCTTACCCATTGGTTTGCTATAACCTAGTAAAATATATAGAAAAGAATGATTGTTACCTATCCCGTTTCATTTACACTTATGATTAAAAACTATATGAAAATGAATATATTAGTTTAAAACAAATGTATGATTATAGACATTATCTTTTTAAATAATATGAATAAAAACACTTATGATTAAGAAATTTATAAAAACAAATATTATACTAAAACAAATTTATGAATATTATAGTTATTTCTTCGAATGATTAGGAGTTTCGATCATTAGTATAAATAAATATATGAAAACAATTTTTAGTAAAAACTAAGTGTATTATTAGTGATATTATGAATTTCAATGATTATAATTTTTAATCATTCATTTTTCAATTTTTTATGAAGAATGATCATTATGATTTTAAATGGTATGAGAAATATTTCCGGATCTCCGATGATAGGAGTTGAAAAGTTATGTAAGACAATGCGCACCCATTATTGCAACTGCAACAGGCAACCTAGAGAATTTTATGATTTTTGATCTAACATCTGTATCCTTTTTTAAAATTTTTGTTTTAGACATCGCATCAGACACGTCTTCTTCAAATTCTGAAAGCATGCGGGGTCTATAACCAGACATATGGGCAAAGTGAATTAGAAATATTCTGACAGAAAATATCAAATAAATAATATACGGCCGGCCTTATACAAAAGTGTTCGAAGACACGGGTTTGGACACACTTTAACATTAGAATCTGTGTTTTTGTTCTACCTAACTACTACGACTACCTACGAGTATAATTCAAATAATATTTTGATGGCAGTTTTCTAAGGGAAAATATGTCATTTTTACAAGCTTCTATATGTCCCATTGTCTGTGTTTCCGTAATCAAATCTTGCAAGCTAAATTAGAGACACAGTTCCCATTTTTCGATCGAGTTGAAACTTCAGACACTTATGTAAGTTGGGTGACATATCAAAATATTATGGTACCAATGCATTTCTGTGATAAAACAACATTACCGTACCGAGAGCACTTTAAACTTTTTAGTTCATTGTTTTAGGTAAAAGCTGTTCTTAAAATAATAACATACTTGTTCTTATTTTAGACAGGTCCATATAAAATAGTAGATTACTGCACCGAGCACAAAGTGAGTCATTATTGCACGAGTGCTATGTTTTTGCCCGAGCGATAGCGAGGGCATTAAATTAGCACGAGTGCATTAATTACTCACTTCAGCAAGGTGCGTAATCTAATTTTCTTTCAACTTCTTATATTCTTTGAGTATAAAATATACGTACAAAAAAAAATACAAATTATAAACAAAACTAACTTACTTATTTTACCCGGAACTTTTGCGGTTAAAGGTTATTATTAATATCATTTGCAGCTGTTTATATGCTCTCTATAGTTGAATTTGTCGTGCAAATCGAATTTATCACCTTCGCTGTCATTTTCCATTTTAAAAATATTTTCTTTTGTAAAATAATTTGACTTTAAAACTTTTACAATGGTACAGAATGCACGATTTTTGTATTTTTAACAAGGTCTTTTTTCGTCGGCGAATTATTTTTTTCAGCCAGTATCTTTTTGATTGAATGCATACATTTTTATTAAAACTTAAACATCTGTGCCTGGCATCTATAGTAAATTAAAAAGTAAAACAGTGCAATAATGAAAAATTAAAATATAAAACAGTGCAATAATGAGAAATTAAAAAGTAAAACAGTGCAACAATGAGATTTCATACAACCATTATTGCACTGTTTTGGTTTGATGCAATAAGCACTCACTTTGTGATCGGTTTTTTAGTGATAAATAATAACATTACTGCGTAGTTGGAAGAAAAATACTATTCCTATGTGAAGCTAAGCTAGCAAAGCTCGCAAATTGCTCCTCCTACATATAATTAAATCGAGCAAAATAAAATAAATAAATAAATATATAGGGACAAATCACACTGACTATATTTTATGATAAATAAACACCCAAGACCCAGGACAATTTGAAAAAGGCCATTTTTCCAACTTGCGCTGGCCGGGGATCGAACCCAGAACTTCCGGATTAGCGGTCTAGCGTGTTAACCATTACGCCACGGAGGTCGTCTTGTCATCAATTGTTCTTTGGCGTCCGAATTCCGATATGACCAGACCACTTATCTCAATTTAATAATTGCATCAACAGGCCATCAGACGATCAAAGCCGATCGGTGTCTGCCAATTGAAACTGCAGTAAACCATAATGTCGGTTACATGGATCATTTAATTTCAGTGCATCGAGTACGAAAATTGTATGCATGAAGGCAAATAAAAAAATGTAAATAATACATTTTAACCATTCTTCACTAATTTTCCTTTATAATCAACTTTTTCATTCTTTCTCTAGAGAAAAATGAAATTATCATATATAACAATACAAAAGTAAATCCAAGTTACTTAAAAAACTTACTTGGCAGTACCAAGGCAACATGAGTTTCTCAACATTCTTAACTTTTCTCACATAGTTGATTGGTTATATTTATTTCATAAGGTAAAACGAAGAAAATTGTTTGTTACACAAAGATACACACAAGGGTCCTCCCCCTTCTGCCCACGTCCGACGTCCCCAACATATGTTTGTCCCTAAAACAAACCCGCAGTAACCGAGATCAAACGCCCACCAGGTATATAAACTATAAAAGCCTTCGCACATTAAGCTACTATGCGCGGCAACTAGTGGTCGTCATAAGTACCGGAGGAGGTGCTTCTATCCTTACAATTTGCGATGTTACACGGAAAAAAAGTGAAGGCCTTTCTTAATAATAAATATATATGGACAAATTACACAGATTGAGCTGGCCATAAAGTAAGTTCGAGACTTGTGTTTATGGGATAGTAACTCAACGATACTATATTTTATAGCAAATACATATATAGATAAACATCCAAGACCCAGATCAATCTGAAAAAGATCATTTTCCATCTTAGCCTGACCGGGGATCGAACCTGGGACCTCCGGTGTGACAGCCTGGCATGATGAACACTAGGCCACAGAGGTCGTCACAGGTTCTTAATATCAATAACTTTTGCTGTACGACTAAAACAGCTGCTTTTCGTGATTTCGAGGCTAAAGAGTAAACTTTATTTAAAATTATTAGTACAACGCATGACGCGGAGGAATGAAGAGACATGAAAAGCACTCTACCGACAAGAGCGCGGCTCTACTAAGTCCAGAGTAAAATGCCCGCATGATGTGTATAGCAACCCTTACGTCTAAGCCGGGCACGGATCTGCAATGGTGTCTAGCTAAGATGGGTCTAGGATCTAGGTGTTGACTCACCCTCGGCTGGCGCAATTTTGTGGCTGCGGCTATAGACTAGTGTGCGGAAGCTCTTTACAACCTTAAATTTTCAAACAGTTTTTGTCGATCACGCCTGTGAATAGTAAGGGACTAGTGACTTGCTAATAAAGTTTATTTATTTATTTATTTAATTTTATTGAGCCAAAAGCTACAATAGGTAGACTTAATGCTAAAGCATTCTCTCCCTGTCAACCTTTAGGAGAAGAGAAACAGATAGAATATTTGGCGTCTAAAATAGATAGAAACAATCCAGAAATAATAAGTACTTTTAAATGATCATACATAAATATCGTATAAAATAAATATACTATATTTATACATACAACATATTATATACATACATATTTACATATATATATTTTAAGATCAGAAAGAAACGATGAATTCTCTCCTAATTGTTGAAAGATTCAAAAAGTAAATCATGCACTTTTTTCTTGTTCCTGTAGTATAGTTCATTGGTTTTTAATTACTGATGTGCTAATGTTTTACTGTGAATGAATGGCTTTATTTCATAATTATAGAGATTTATACTTAGTAAGGACAATAAGGGGAGTGACTGTTTTTACAGCAGTTAAGGTAGATAGATTTCATGAGTTGGTACATACAGAGAAGTCATAAGATACTGAAATGCCCGGAGACAAACCAGTCCTTTTATAAATGTTTCACTCAAATAGTGGACATCAAAACGAAATGGCATTTTTTTAGTTATAATTAGTGATGTGCCGTTCCCGGGAACGTCCTCGTATATTTAGGGAATGTTACGGAATATTGGATAATTATATGTATTTGTATTATAACCATATCAAGTGATGCATTTACGTTAGTAAATATATTTACAGTGATAAAAAATATGTCTGATAAATAAAATTACAACTTTCCCTGACATTTCCATTTCTTGGGAACATTCCCGGGAACGGTAACGGCATATCACTAGTTTTAATCTCATCCAAAATAACTTATTATTATTAAAATGCTAAGCTCTTGTCTGTGGAGCAACCAGAGCCTTCCATCTCTCTCTGTCCAAAGCCAACTCCTTTACATCTCTGTAGGTTGAAACAGGGACTGGATCTTTTAGTTGTTTTTCAACATCCTTGCTCGTAAAGTGGATCTAATTTTACCGGTTTTAGATATATAAAGCAGCTCATAAAAAACGCGTGTGTTAGAAACGCAAATAGTGAAGTTATTTTTTATAACTCACGATTTGCTAATGCGAAAGAAAGGGACAGAATTAATGGTAAATCCAGCATGAATAAGAGAGTTAGAAAGTTTGACAGTTATGTGTGAGCGAGATAGTTAGATAACATAAGGTGAAGGTTAGACAGAGAAAAATAATAAATCAGACATCGAACGTCATATTTGTATCTTACGTTTCATATTGTTTTTTTTATTCAAATTTCGAATTTGCATGCCGCGCGGCGCCGTCCAGTAGGCAGCGCGCCGTGCTGGTTTTAAAAAGTGAAACGGCGGCGGGAATGCAACAGTGTATCTCAGTTTAATGGTTAAGTTTATTTAAAATCAAAAATATTAGTTTATTAGGTATTTTTCCTTGCAAAGGTGTTGAAAAACGTCGAACGATATACGTGCGTATATTGGTTAAACACACTCAGCTCTATTACGCCCTCGACTTCGGCTCGGGCTGAAATTCCGCTTCGTGTGTTATAACCACCATAACGCACTTATATCGTAATGTACTATTATAAAACTGTCCCTTTAGGTCTTCCCTTGCTTCCTTTTCTTACTATTTTTCCCTCCAATATTACTTTGAAAAACTCATTATGTGATGCCCTAGCATTTTCCCTTTCCGAGAATTTATAGTTTGTAGTAGTTTGAATTTCACTCCAACAAGTGCCAACCTCCTTAAAGTTTTCTTTTGTGTCCAGTTATAATGCCTTCCTTTTTAATATAATTCTATAAAGTCTTGACTATTATTTTTATCAACAAATAATATTTGGTTAAAACATTTTACATAACGATTCATTTCATAAGTAAGCTCCCAAACTTATACTTTTTAAGAGTTAGTATCAAATGGTCGCAAACCTAAATAGTCTACATTAGATACTCGTACGTATGCAACCACAATTACATCTCATCACTCCGAAAGGCAAATAAATTTCAAAGTCATTATAAACAAAAGTTGTGGTGGTAATTATATTAAAAACCCGACGCGCCTGTGACGTCACATTTGGACGAGGGTACGCATTAATCATTTTTGGGGCGTTATCTTTGTACAGTCGCCAAAACAGTTGCTAGAAACACATGTCGCTACCATCTTACCTTTATGCCCATGATTTACAATGTTCGTTTTATGTCAAGAGACATATTGCGCTATAAAACTCTTCGGAGAAAATGATTGAAGATAAATTATGAAACAAAACTGGAGGTATGTGAACTTTCTTCTTCTTCATATGCGAGTTTTGCGTATTTAAGGTTACCCTGTATATCGACTCGCTTTAGAATGTCACATACCATGTGTGCAAACCCAGTGTTCCTTTAAATTTTTCACACGTATTCTTTCCGCTTCTTTCCCGATCTTTCCCTTTATCTATTCATCTACAAATTATATCAATTGTCTTCTTTTTGAAAATTTATTGACAACGAAGAAAAGAATGCAATGTATATACGTATTAAATTTCTTAAAAACTAAAATAAAGGTGAAACACTGCTCACTACACCACACCACCTACTTACGAGTATATTTACAAATAAAAAAGGTCGGGTAGTTATTTCCCCTGCGGCAACATACCCTAAAGACTGGCAACATTGTCACGTTGTATGGTAATGCTTATTTTGTGACCTAGACATAGGCTAGCCCTCTGGTCACGGGAAACTTCAATTTCATTATTACTACACACTAATGGGGCAGGCAGAGCATTTTGTGTTTTGTGGCTCTAAGCAGACAATGCCTAAGACCGCTAGACGCAAAGGCGTCAAGGTAGAAAAAGGCATATTACTAAAAATACAGAAATAATAGAATGGTCCACCCACCACCAGTAAGCTTCCACTTTGATATAATCTCGTGGTACTCTAATATACAGGCTGACTTTTAAACCACCAGCCAAATTTCTGGAGTAAGTTCAGTCCATGATACTGAACTACTTTCCATAAATACAATTAACGAAAAACTAAAATAAAAATTTGCCTTTTCATACAAATCAGCGCTCAGTCAAACGGATTTTCTATGGGAGGACAAAAAATTTTCATCGATTTTTAATAACTTTTTTTATAGAAAGTAGTTCAGTATCATGGACTGAACTTGCTCCAAAAATTTGGCTGGTGGTTTAAAAGTCAGCCTGTATAATCGTAAATCGTTTACGAGATCCTCATTAGATACATAGGTATGTTACAAGAATTGCTCGTTTAAAGTAATAAGGTACGGATGAAGTCCCGGTTAAGAAGTAGTATGCAATATGTAAAGACAAATTGTTTTATCGCTTCAGTAAACAGAATCGCGTGACGAGACCGATTGACTGGTTTTAAAAATGAACAATTACCATAATATCTGCTGAAATTATATACAATTATACAAACAGCAAACATAATTGCTTTTAAATGAATCCATTGGTTTTGTTAATTGGTTACATTAATGTAGATCAATACCTACCACAAATTTTCCTAACTATTTGTCTTTCATGGAGAAAATCTGCCCTAGATTGTTTAGTAAGTACTTATGAGACTTCGGGGATAAAAAATCGTTCTAGCTAGTTTTATTTTTCGGAGAACCTCTTTTTCTTGGATGGTTCATTTCAGCTCGATCGCCCAGGGCCTATGAATTTGTACTGTAAATTACAAACTAAGCTACCATTATTTTTAAATTTGTCGTACAATGTTCACAAAACCTGAACTTTTGAAGTCGCGGGCACCATCTAGTAAATTGAAGTAATTACTATAAATGTATACCTTTGACCAAAGTTAATCAATTAAACTCTTTTAATTGCAACTTTTGATAAAGATACTGGACAATATTCACTAATGAACTTTTATAAAATAAAAATAAAAACAAAAAGCACTTCGAACATTGTCAGCTTTCTCTTCGGTAAACATTCAAATTATAAAAAGTTTTCCATGAACTACTACATAATGCAGGTAAATAAATCGGTAAATATACAATATAATAGAGGCCTAAACACGGCTTTGAGTAAGGATGGCTACTGACAGGGAAAGACAAAGGGTAGACGGGTTTGACGCTCGTGCCTGTAAAAATATACGGGAAATAAAAAATAACTCGTTAAGGACGAGTTGCGGTCGCATTAAAACGGTTCAGTATTTTAAAATATATTAGGCCTAAAAAATTGTATGTCTACTTATTACATAATAAACAATAATAAGCATGAAAATATTTGTTAGTTAGCCTTACCTTGTGAAACAGTTTTTTGTTAATTACGAGAGTTTATTATATAACATTACATACATATGGTTAAAAGAAATGGAAGCGAGAGAAAGTGGAATTTATGGGAAATAAAAAATAACTCGTTAAGGACGGGTTATGCTCATGTTATATAGCATTCGAAAAATAAATTAGGCCTAAAATATTTATGTCTATTATATATTATACAATAATAAGCATGAACGATTTTGTTAATTAGTCTTACCTTGTGAAACTTAATGCACTGTTTTTTTTAGTTAATTACGAGAGTAAATATTATATTAAATTACATATATATGATTACTTTCTCTCGCTTCCAATTCAGTAGTTGAAAGAAATGAAAGCGAGATGAAGAGGCCTTTGTCCAGCTTGAGACAGAACTCGTTATAATAATATAATAATGGTTTAGTTTCAGAAATAACTAAAAAAGTATAACACTAATTACTCGTAATATACTCGTATTAACTAATCCAAAAAAATCGAATTGAGAGGAAAAATTCCGTCATTATCACCTTTATCTCATTCATTTCATTCATTCATTGGCTCGTCATCTATTATCTCTGTACTAAGCAAAATAAACTGTGATAGACAGTCAAATGCGAGAGTGATCTTATAAAGGCTCCGTTATCATCTATTGAGGTGCGGAACCACGAAAAATGTAAAATAACGATGACGTGTCAGTTTTTGCCGGATTTAACGATCATTCCGCGGTTGTCGTTAAATGAAGGGGTTTCTCGTGCCATGAATATGCAAATATGACATTCGGCACGATTAATGCCGATTTGCAGGATAAAGGACTCCGAGTTTTACGATTTTTGGATTTGTAATATTACGCCTACAAGTGATACATTTGCTTAATTTTAATATGTCATTGAACAAAGAATTTCATTCAGCTAAGAGAGCCTTGTGCTATATTTGCTATATTATAGAAAATAATATTCTACATATGCTAAGAGAGCCTTGTGCTAAAGGGCTAAGGAAGAGCTGATATGACTATCAGACAAGTGGTTCTGTGAGAATAGTAGATCTCGCGAGCTCTTATAACAATGCAATAAGCGACACTTTCCCCTGGCTTAGCAAAGCCATTTCAATGAAATCCGTCCATATATAACGCTATAGCAAACTTTTCCCTTTTTTGTCCTTCCACTCCCTCTTTTTGAGTTTTTTTTACAACATGTTATGCAGAATGAAGTTCTTAGTGTGACTCTCAAAGTTGACTGAAATCCGTCAATAAATAAAGCTTCAGCCAATTTCTCCTCCTTCCCCCCTATTTCTACCCCAACAATAAATCGCAATCGATTGAAAAATTTTAACAAATCAAGGACAGCATTTTTTGGCAATCTCGAAACTGAGACGCTTCGCTCGCTAAGTCAATAAAAGATTTTTTAAATTATAATGTTTTCTTCGCCGTCATAACTGTTACTTCATCGTAAAGAACTCCACATGAGTACCTACACAAATATAATATTTTTACTATTTCAAAATGATGCCTGCCTGGCAACAAAATGAAACTTTGTTCTTATCTAGGTATTTATTCTATTCATAATCGAATACCTAATCTAATATACAATGGAATTAGAAGCAACAGGCACGCAGGTATTGCGTGACGCAGCATGTCTGAACCAAATGGAGGTGAAATATTTTTATTGCGAGTATACGAGTCCACATTAATACACATTAATGGTGACCATTAAGCGCCCATAGTTTTGTTTATCTACCGTAATGCGTGTTCTGTGGCAGCGTTACCTTTTAACTACTACGGTTGTTCTAGAAAATATTTTACTACTGCTATTTTTATTACTTCAATGTATAATGTTGTAATTTCATATGTTTGTTTTTGTTTATGGCATAGCCAATCAAGGGAAAGGAGAACATTTGAAGAATCATATTATTAGGTAATGCGGTTGGCAATTCACAATATAATTTTTTTTGATAATTTACATACAGATTTACAGTATACACCAAAATATCTGCATGCTGCAAAACCAATCCTTTTTGGTTCATCATCATCCGAGCGTATTCCCGGTTGCATCTTACCTAGGTGATTTGACGAGGTTACTGGTTTTTACACAGAGCGACTGCCGTCTGACCTCCGCAACCCAAAGGGTAGACCAAAACCATTCTTACGATAGGTACAAACGCTAGATGGCGTTTGGGACCAACAGCTTTTTGTGCCTTCCGAAGCACGGAATCATGTTTCTTTTCTGATAATCAGGTGATTCAAGCCTGCTATATCCTAACCAGACTGGAAACAACTTGTTCACAAAGTATGCTTCCCAGTGGGATTTGAACCCATGACCTCCGGATCACAAGGCAAACGCCTTGACCACTGGACCGCGGAGGCAGTCGGCAGAAAACCAATCCTTTTTGGTTCCCTATTCCATTTACCTAGGCGCCTACCATCACGTTGAATGTAGTTGTAGTGTGTCTTTATCTTGTCTTCTAAAAAGATGATTAGTATGTATGACAATGATGGCGGCCGCTTCCGAAATGTCGTTTTGTCTTTGTGGGAAGCCTATCTCCAGCAATGAACCCGTGTGACTGATATGACGTCAATGATCATTAAAGGATGCTTGTACCGTGCAACATGGAGAGTATCGGGAGCGATGTGACATGCTTGACCACCAGAAAGGGGAGATCTTCCCGCCAGGCATGGTGTTGCACCTGGGGAATGTTGAATGGTCTATGATGAATGGTCTAATGTTGTATAGATAATTGTACGGAACCCTTATTGCGCGAGTCCAACTCGCACTTGCATGTATTTTATAAGTATATACATTTCCTCCCTGCCAACTCACCCTCTACAATTATAGCCGTGTTTGAAATTATTGGTCCTAAGTTGTCGATCGTGGCTATTGGTTAATACTTATAAAATTTCTAAGCCTATTTAGGTATATCATGTACATGTACCTATTACATTATAGTGAATCAACCTGAAATACAAAGGAACTTACATATTTAGAACATTACACCGCAATCCCCTTGGTGCCATTGTTTATGAATAAAAACACATTCAGGTTTATAAAGAATGTTATTAAGGATTTAGCAGCGGAGAACGAAATCCGAGGCCGTGGCGAAATTATATATACATGATATAGTCTGTAAACTTCATATTTGTGGGTTGTATGCAGGATTCATTGCAAGCTCAGCCTTAATAAAGTGTTTTTGGAGCAAAGCGTGATTGAAATATAACTTTAATTTATAAGCGCTTACTTCATTAAAAGAGCGTTACCGGTTGCTTCCTTAGCGGTGCTGCTTTGGAGTTCGTATGAGATTTATGGCTTCTTTTTCTTCTCCAAAAATAACCAAGTCAATGATCAACTAACCATTTTTAAGAAATGATTTGGTTGCTGTTGCTGTATTTTAAATGCGAAAGTGTGTTTGTTAGTTTATGTGTCCTGTCTTTTAAACAACGAATCTCTTTGCCAATATTCTTAGGAGACGATTGATGTAATAAGACTGACTATATTTTGATTTTTAAACAAATTATTTATGTATACAAAGTGGAAGGGACATACCCGTAATAAATCCAACCAAGGGCCATACTAGATCACTAAAGTATTATGAAACTAAAAGAACAGTCATAAGACAAAAAAAAATTCAACATTCTCATACAAATCGCCCGGGCGGCTGCACACTTTTGTATGGAAATGGCAATTTCTGTTTGTTGTTTGACTGTTATTTTAATTTCATTATACTATAATGATCTAGTATAGACCGTGGTTCGATTTATTACGGGTATGTCCCTTCCACGTTGTATAAACAGTACTTACCACGAACCAAATGATGAACAGTCTGTCTGTGACCACGAATAACTCCTGACTGACTTAAATACAAATGATTCAGTTATTTATTTGCGATAGATAGCTTAAAAGTTATTTCTTACAAAATTTATTTATTTATTACATTTTATTGTTCCAAAGTAAAAACATACTTAGCGGACATGCTAACAGCATTTTCTCCCAGCCAGTAAGGATAAAAAAAAATGTTAGGCGAAAAAAGCAAAATTAATTTATTATGATTACCGATTTCATAAATACCAATACTTCATATAAATAACAAACTATGATCATTATATATACTCACATAAAAATACATAATTCCATACTTACTATATAATATATATCAGAATAAATATCTACATAAAATACGTACTATTATTCCCACATATACATATAAAAATGTCAGTTAAAAACTTTCACAGATGCAATTAGTCATAATTAACGTCTATTAACTATTGAAAACTTGTGGAGAGTCTTAAGATTAATCTTCTTTGAAAAAGAAAATGAACAAACTGAAAGCAAATATTTTTTGCCAGACCTATTAGAATAAACCAATAACAGGATTACATGTAATATATACTGTACTCACTGAATGCCTATGTCTGTATATCTGTTAATATGTCTCGCTAAATTATATGTCTGAGATTTGTATATATTAATACAAGTGAGGCCATAACATTATGTTAAGTTATGGGACAATCACCATGGAATTCAGGAGACAACAATGCAAACTATTATTGTAAGTATTCCGCCCGCTCGATTTGAACTGCATGGCATGTGAAAATGACGGTAGTTTATTGTTTCCCTACAATTTATTGTATACATAACATACATACATATTGTCATGTCTTTATCCCTACAAAGTGGTGGCGCTGGGCGGAAGGTGGCAAGCAAAGATTTTAATCTGAATATATGTAACTCAAAGGTGACTGACTGACCGACATAGTGGTCTATCAACGCACAGCCCAAACCACTGGACTGATCGGGCTGAAATTTAGCATGCAGGTAGATGTTATGACGTAGGCATCCGCTAAGAAAGGATTTTGATCAATTCTTTCCCCAAGGGGATAAAATAGGGGATGAACGTTTGTATGAAACTTTGTCAATTTTAAACCGAACTGGCTGAGACTTTGCATGCATAAAGCTACTATGACGTAGGCATCCCCTAAGAAAGGATTTTGATAAATTCGCAAAAACTATTTTTCTTAACGCGAGCAAAGCCGCGGGCAAAAGCTAGTAATTAATAAATCACAAAATATGTAAATTTGATTAATTATATTTTAATAGAAAGGCATGTATCTTTGTCATCATTTAAATCAATAAAAAATAAACGGGCAAGTGCGAGTCGGACTCGTACATGAAGGGTTCCGTACCACCGTACAATGTTTTAAAACGCTGAAGAAACACGTTTCTTGTATGACGACGCCCTTTAATTATGATTAACTTTATCTTATTTTTAGTATTTTTTGTTATAGTGGTCATAGTAATACATAATCAGTGAAAATTTCAGGTGTCTAGCTATTACGGTTCAAGAAATAGAGCCCTGTAACAGATCGAGTTAAAAACGCTGAAAAAAACACTTTTTTTTTATGACGACCCTTTAATTTTCATTTTTTTTATTTTTAGTATATGTTGTTATAGCGTCCTCAGTAATACATAATCGGTAAACATTTCAAGTGTCTAGCTATTACGGTTCAAGAGATAGAGCCCTGTGACGGACAGACGGACAGACAGCGGAGTCTCAGTGATAGGGTCCCGTTTGCACCCTTCAGGTACGGAACCCTAAAAAGAAGATCAAAGAAGGCGCGTTGATAACATTCACAGGAGACAGCATTTTTGGCCACTTTTAGCGTGATCGTGGGCGAGAAGGTGGAAAAAGGAATCAAAATAGTGAGGGGTTGCTTGCTGCATTGCCTATTAACATTATTTGCATTTTCGCCTATTTGCTCGATCGGCTTTTAGGATCTGCTCGGAAAGAGAAGCAGCTGGAACATTCTCAGTTTTGTCTTTACTCACTGACCAGCATGGAAGGCACTTGTCTATATGTCGCCAGAAATGTGTCTCTTCTTCTTCATCTATAAGCGTGTTCCCGGTTGCATCCTCAGCTGTGCTGCTTTGGAGCCCAGGATGCGCTTTCCCACTTTTTCTTCTCCAAATAAAACATGCATGTCAATGGTCACCCAAGGATGCCAAAGACCTTGCAATATGGTGAAGAAAAAGCCGGAACTGTTCAAGTGATTTGTGCGAAAAGTTTTACAATCAGCCGCCGCCCGACGTTAACCCTCCTTAGGAATGCAATTGTAGCACAAGATGTTTGTGCTTAATGCTTTAGTCGCGTAATGGAGTGGTCCTATTCTAACCCGGAACCACACGGGTAAGAAATGTGTATAATACAGAAATTTTGTACAATTCAGCATTCGTTGAGTTTAATGCTTCCAGATTAAAACGAGCCATTGATGTTGTTTCTTTAAATTTTTCGAATAAGAATGGAATTTGTATAAAAGATTACGAGAAAAACATATTTCCCGAATTTCATCGCAACGATCCATCAGTTACAATGACATTTCTGAAGACAAGCTTCATAATAGTTTAGGCGAATTGTTAAAATTCTTCTCATGCCCTGGCGTGTCATATCAGTTTGTCACGTCCCATTTTTTGGGAAAAAAGAAATTAAATCAATTTATACGTCTCACAGACGACAGTGGACGTGCAGTAGGAAAATCTGACAGGTGACGCTCTGCCCACAATAAGCTTATCGCTAAAAGGGGAATAAATGAGAGATTTTTTGCTAGCGCTTTCACATTTTACGTCTGGTTTACTTTAGATTGTGTATGTATTTGAAAATTCATTTCGTATTTTTGGTTCTTTTTCTTAAAATGGTTTTGTTAAAATTTATTTTAACTAAACCATTTTAAGAAAAAGTTAGTTCGAGGTTAATTTTTTATTACTTTCTGATGTTTATAGTATTCAGTATTCAAAATATCTTTATTATCATAGGATATTTATAATATCTCTTAATAATAGTCACTTTATTTTGTTTTGCACAAATGTTGACGTCAAATCGTTACTTACAGCTAAGTTGACGCCGCTTCCTAGGCGCTAGTGCAGAAGATATATTGTTTACCATTTTTTATACCTGCTATAAACAAAATTGTAATTGAGGATTATCTGACGCGCTTTTTCATTTCATCCTTTAAAACACTTTCTCAAACATAAAGTAGAAACAGATAAATTATATAACAATAAAAACATATTAAGCTCCGTCGCTGTTCTACAGCGGGTAGACCCAAAAAATGCAGACTTGAGGGTCTTCAAGACTAGTAAGCCAATGGTCTCAGAACTAAAGAAGAAGAAGACGGGCGCCAAAGTAAAAATAAAACCAGATAGCCGATAAATAGATACTCGTATTGTTGACTGGGAGAGAACGCTTTTATATTGTGGACTTTGTGGAACAATAAAGTTTTTATAAATACTTACATAAATAAATAAATAGCCCGTGCTCCAACGCACCACATCTAAAGGTGAAGCTGTAAACTTTCTTAGAGATTTATTTACTATTTTATAAATAGATACAAATACATTATCATGTCTTTATAATGTGGCAGACAGGGCCTATGGCCATAAGATCCGAAGGCCACAAAGCGGGGTGGTAGGCGTGAAGATAGAATAAACGGGCAAGTGCGAGTCGGAATCATACATGTACCTCTGTACAATTCAATTCAAAATATCTTTATTATCATAGGATATTTATAATATCTCTTAATAATAGTCACTTTGTTTTGCACAAATGTTGACGTCAAATCGTTACTTACAGCTAAGTTTATGCTGCTTCCTAAGCGCAAGTGCAGAAGAAGCGGTAATGTTTTAAAACGCCGAAGAAACACGATTATTGTATGACGACCTCTCTTTAATTTTTAACTTTATCTTATTTTTAGTATTTCTTATTATGAAATTTCAAGTATCTAGTTAATGCCATTATAAAGATCTAGTTAAAAAAGCTGAAAAAACCCGTTTATTGTATGACGACCACATTAAATTTTTAACTTTTTATTATTTTTAGTGTCTAGCTATTACGGTTCAAGAGATAGAGCCCTGTGACAGACGGACAGACAGCGGAGTCTCAGTAATAGGGTCTCGTTTGCACCCTTCGGGTACGGAACCCTAAAAATTTAATCAAAATAAGCTTAGGTCGCTAGCCGCATCGTCTCTGGATCAGCTATTCCAAACGCACAGGAAGAGAATAGCTGGTAAATTCTTTATTTTAAACGTGTCTAAAGGTTTCTCCTTTCTCCAAGACTACAACGGAAGAAAAATTATACAAATACGACCAAAACTTGTTGTTAAGGCTAATAAACCACTCTACGTAAAAACCTCGTAAATAATATACCTAAAGTACCCTACCCTCAAATAGCTAAACATTTATTTGCCGAACTGGGCTCATAAGAGCACATAATTTCCTAAAGTAGAATTCTTGGAGCATCCAGCATAACTTTCCCTTTCAAATGAGTCTGCGAAAATAACAAGATTATTTATAATTAAATAGAGAACAAATAACTCTAGCCTGTGTTACATGAACCAGTGGTCAAGGCGTTTGCCTTGTGACCCGGAGGCCGTGTGTTCAAATCCCACTGGAAAGCATACTTTGCAAAAAGTTGTTTCCAGTCTGGTAAGGATATTGCAGGCTTGAATCATCTGATTATCCGAAAAGAAAGATGATTCCGTACTTTGGAAGGCATGTAAAGCTGTGGGTCCTGAACGCCATATTGAGCTTGTTTAAACCTATCCTAGGATTAGTTCTGGTCTACTCTTTGGGTTGCGGATGTTAGACGCAGGCGTTCTGTGTAAAAACCAGTAGATAACCTAGTTAAATCACCTAGGTTAGGTATAGGACCCTGGACTCTGAAGCGGTACCGCTGAAGATGCAACCGGGAATACGCTCAGATGATGATATACATATATACTATCACGTCTTTATCCCTCATGGAGTAGACAGAGCATTTTGGGTCTTGCGGCTTTAAGCAGACAGAGCGCAGGGCCGTAAAATCAAAATATTTATTCAGTAATTAGGCTTTTGCAAGCACTTTTACACGTCAATAAATTTAAGTGTACATTACGTGTAATGTTTATTTATATCTAAATTATTTTTTCTTTGTTTTAAAGCTACCGATAGCGTTTCGCAACGACTAATGCTGAGAAGAAACGCGGAAAGAAACTCATTTACACAGTATTTATATCTCTTTTCTTATTAACTATATAGGCACCTAATCATAACACATCATGTATACGAGTACTTACTTAAATAAAAGTCTGCAAATTTCTACTTTCTGAATTTTGTTCTTAACTTTAATTCTTTCAGTGTAACAACTGGACATGGAAGATATATTTCATAATTAGGACAAACACACATAAAGGCGAATCTTTTTTACGATTGCGAGTAGGTATGGCGTACATAATGGCGGTCGCATATTATCATCATGCAATGGCACACAGCATATGGCCCGCTAATGGAAGGGCCCAGCTGTTTTTCGACTTATGCTCCCCATATTACCTGATTCGCTCAGAGTGCGCTCACTTCCGCAATTTTATGATTCAAGTGTTGTGAGTGCCTAGTGTAAGTCAGTGTTATAAGGTAAACAGTTTGATCCAGAGCTCATTTTTTTGTCCTTCCCGTCTTACTTTTCATACAAACGCTCGTATGTGATTATTCCTTTGTAACACATCTCTCTTTAAAACTTTTGAACTAGGTATTTTGTGCGCTATTTCTAGGTTTCTATTAAAATAAAAAATCAAGATTTGGAGAAACAAATTTAGTATAAGCCTCCAAAAATCTGCTTTTTTGCACAAATTTCACTTATTTAATTTTTTTCATTTAAATAATTTTAATTTCATAAAGTATTAATATATTGTTAAAGTAAAGAAAATATTTTGATATAAACCTCGTAAATGTAATCAAGATTCTAAATGAAAAACATTTATTTCACAAACGTGTACGGCTTACTGAAAAACACGTATTACCTGGACCAAGTTTTGCGAAATTTCCGCACCCTATTTTTCGTACAATGTTATCGCCTTCTCACTCGCTGCTGCATGAAATTGCATTGCGCTGGATGAAACAACAAGCTTTTCGCGTTGACGATATCTGCTACGACACGACGACTTCATAAAGACTATCATTGAAGGAAAGATAGAAGGGAAAAGAGGACCAGGAAGACCGAGGCATAGCTGCTACATGAAACAGATAAAGGAAAAGGTGAATGTCGTGTCGAACAGCGAATTAAAACAGCTAGCAGATGAGAGAGAATGGAAATGGAAGAGAAATGGAAGAGAATTTATACTCATTTTTTTACAAGCTTTTTTTTAGTTTCACCTGTGTGACCATAATCAAATATTGCAAGCTAAATTAGACCCGCTGCCCATTATTCGATCGAGTCGAAACTACACATACTTAGAGGTAGGCTGGGTGACAATGCGATATTAAGGTACTAATGACCTGATCTCATGATGAAGTCGGAAGGTGGCCATAGCATCTATGTATGAAACAACATATGGCGAAGAAGCTCTTTAAACTTTTTAGTTCCTTGTTTTAGATAGTTAAAAAATTTATTCGAAGGACAAAAACATTTTCAAATTTAAAAATACAAAATTAAAATAAAAATAATGTTTTTGCATTATGGTGCTCCCACACTGCTGTTAAAAATGTTTCAAAACATTTTGTAACAAAATAAAAATGTATATAATATAAAAATAAAATACAGTTTTTAATATTATATTAATTATTATAGTTATAAATAATAGTACGTTTAGTAACGTATAATAACAAATATTACAATAAGTTATTATATTTGAATTTTGAAAATGTTAACAGCAGTGTGCGGGACGGGAGTACCGTTAGCAAACCCCAGCGCTGATCATTCGTTGGAGCCATATTGCAAACAGATAAAAGTTTGTTTTAAAAAAGAAATACTTGTTTACAAGAAGTTAAGTTTATGAAAATCGTGGACAAGTGCATACATTGTACACTTACTTCTGTAAATTCTGTCAGCCAAAGGTACTAATACACTATCACGTCTTTATCCCTAACGGGGCAGATAGAGCCTACGGCGGCAAGGCCACTTTTAGCGTAATGGTGAGCATGAAGGTGGAAAAGGGAAATCATAATAGTGATGGGTTGCTAACCGCATCGCCTATTGATATAATTCAGATTCTTGCCCATTCCCTCAATCGGCTGCTACGATCTGCGCGGGAAGAGAAGCAACTGGTACATTCTATGTTTTTCTTTTCTCCCAGACCAGCATGGAAGAATACCCAAAGGTAGCCTGTAAAAAATTGTCTTGGCCTATATATTGCACGCCTCATAAGCGAAGTGCATGAGGTAGTGCTCTACTCTCGCCTTACAAAAATCAAGTGATTTTTTTAACTAAATTTGTCTCTATTTATTTTCTATCGCACTTGTACAATAATATTTACACATAAATGTCAAGGAAAAACACTAGTTTCAACACTTATGACATTTTTAAAAGACATTTTGCCTTTTAAATAAATAAAAACAATGTTTAATAAAATCATTTTGTGGACGTCCGTGTGTCTGTATGTATGGAAACTGGCGTGGTCACGATAACTCCCGAAAAACTTATCTGATCAAGTCCATTTTTTTTATACGCTTCAGTATTATCCAAAAATAAGTCCTTTCGAAGAGTCTAATTCAATGTAGTTTAATCGTAATTATTATTATAAAAATACAGGTGACATATTAAAAATAATTTTGGATGTGAGGTTTGTTGAAAGAGTTAATACCTATGTATGATGAGTACTAATGTGTAACTGGCAAGTAAGAAAAGAAGTAAAAAGAAATTTGAATAAAGAATGTTGTGATTTTGTTTGTTTTTTTAAATATGAAAGACGAATAAATGTAAAAGAAGCGATAAGTTAGTTAATATTTTATTTAATTTGCATTAACTAATTGAGAATGAAAAGAACAATCAGTGGTAACACTTTTCTTGACATTCGTGACGTAGTCTTGTGTCTTTTTCTTGTTTTTGCTTAGTTTTTTTGAGATTTCTCAAAATCTACCGGTCCGAATCGGTTTAAATTCACAGGAAATCTGAGTTGTATAGAACTCTTTGGAAAGCTCAATAGACAGCAGAAAAGTCACATACAAACCCACACACACATACGGATAGGGTGCATGACACTTGCTCGTGAGTGGTCAGGGAAGATTCCTGAGACCTTTAAACGTCGAGATCTGATGAAAACTCGACCTTTTAAACAGGGGGTGAAACTAATAACGTACCGAATTTTGAAAATTTTCAATTTTCTCAGCGGGAAGTTAAAAATAAAAGTTAAAAATAATCTCCAGTCGTGCGTTCAAGCCGACACATACTTTTCTTCGTTTTAAGTTAGCAATAAAACAATCAAAATCAATTTAATTGTGAAAAATGAGATTATGAGGCGTGCACTTTTGGATTTTCCAAACTATTTTTAAATGTTACTTTCAAGATTTTTTGTGAAAAAATGTGTTTTTACTTACAGTTTATCTCAGATGACACTAACCTTCCCAGAATGCAAGATTTATGCTCCTTTTTGCAAAAGTAATACAATTACCGAGTAATCTTAAAATTTCACTTCTCACCATATTTCACCTCATTATAATACACAAACACAGATATACGTATACGAGCATGTCGGGAAACAAGTGCCTCGAGCCCCGGGATGTTATTTCAATATTATAATTTCTTGCTGCGAAAAGCTCTGGAAAATGAGGGTAGGAGGAAAATACTTTATTTAATACAAATATTAGATATCGAATATGATGTGACTATGCATAATGTTTTGAAAAGGCCGATGATTACAATAATAGACTTTGCTATATAGTGGCTAACTTGGTACCTACTACTACAAGATTAGCTGGAAAATTATAATTTGTGATATTTTTTTAAAACAAAAGGCCGTCTTATATTATCTGAAAAACTAAGTATTTATTTGTATACTTAAACGACATATATTTGCTAATTATTTAAGTTTCAAAAATAAATCACATAACTGATTTTAATAAAAATTTTAAGTATAAGGACAAATCACACTGATTAAGCTAGCCCCAAAGTATTTTTTTTAAACTTGTGTTATGGGATACTAACTCAACGATACTTTAAATTGTAAAAGGCCATTTTCCAACTTGGCCTGGCTGGGGATCGAACCCAGAACCACTTGGAAAGTATACCCTTACAAACAAAAAAGAATTTCCTAAATCAGTCCAGGCATATAAGAGTAATCGGGGAATATACATACATAAAAAAGATTCCGACCAATTGATAACCCTTTTTTTTAAAGTCAGTTATAAACCAGACCACGAGATAGTTCTTCCTGAAAAGTACAAAAAAAATGCAAACACAGCAGATAGGTTAGATTAAAAAAAAATTGTCTACCTTTTATGTTTGTATGTGCATCTGAATCAAAGGCCAATTTTTAGGGTTCCGTACCCAAAGGGTGCAAACGGGACCCTATTACTGTGACTCCACTGTCTGTCCGTCTGTCCGTCTGTCCGTCTGTTCGTCTGTCACAGGCTCTATCTCTTGAACCGTAATAGCTAGACACTTGAAATTTTCACCGATTATGTATTACTGTAGCCGCTTTAACAACAAATACTAAAAATAAAAAATAGTTAAAAATTAAAGGGGGTCGTCATACAGGAAACGTGATTTTTTCAGCGTTTTTTACTTGATCTTATTAACTAGATACTTGAAATTTCTACCAATTATGTATTACTATGACCGCAATAACAACAAATACTAAAAATAAAATAAAGTTAAAGATTAAAGGAGGTCGTCATACAAGAAACGTGTTTCTTCAGCGTTATAAAACATTGTACGGTGGTACGGAACCCTTCATGTATGAGTCCGACTCGCACTTGCCCGTTTATTTTAATCCTTGCGACACGAAATGAACCTCATAGAGGAATTACTTAGTTAAAAATAGTTAAAACATTAATTATAAAAGCACCTACCTATAGAAAGTGCATCAACTTGTGTTACCGCGAACCAAGACCCGAGATAGCGCTATTTTTATTTCGGTTTTCATTTAATTACGGTTAACACTTTACTGGTTACAATGCAATCGTATTTACATCCAAACAAAAAAAAAAGCATGCAAAATCTTTGTAACATTTCAAAGCGAATCCGATTTCTTTTGAGTGTTCAGCCACTGATAACAAGAAAGATATACTCAAAGGAAACCTTTTCAACCTTCATGATGTTCCCTAGGTTACAGTGGCGGGGCGTTCTTCTTTGGCTCGGTACAGCCGCCATCGAAGTAAACTTTTTTAATTATGTTACCTAAAACAATAAACAGACCTGCCTCATCGCGCGTTCATCACCGGTCGCCGCGCCGACCGCAGTTACGACAAAATAAAACAAATCACTTATCACATAAACATCCATTGATTAAGAAGATCACTACATACACACCTTAATTAACTAAAACACGGCATTTCTCAAGTTAATTCACTCACCTTCACTGTTTTTAGTAACATCTATCATATTATTTTGCAATAAACACAACGCGTAGACAAAACACTGCAGCCATGATACACCGCGACACAGTAAGAGTATTTTAATTGGCCGCGATGTTGATAAGTGATTTTGATTGGATATTTAAAAATCGACACACTAGCGCCAGAGACGTCATTGTAAAAATGACTTTAGTTACGTGTACATTAAGTTTAATTTTTAAAATGCATAAGCCGCAAAAGAACCGAGTTACCTGAGCACTATTTTGCTGTATATATGCCCAAATTATCTCTAGGTAAGTAGTGCGTCTGTGTGCGTGTGTTCATAGAAAAATGACATTGTGCAAGCGTGATAGAATTCCTGATAGATCGGCCTAGTTGTTTGCAGGTTTTATCTGTAGGAGTGCGAGTTAAAGTGATAAATGTGTGTGTGTATGTTTATTATGCCTATATCATCACAATTGTTTATATGAATAAATAAATTGAACTGAATTGAGGTGATCTGAATTGGATCGGATCGGATTGATTTGGATTGGATTATCAAACCATTGTTTCTTTATTTTCGGCGATGGCAATTTGGCAACTGGACTAACGTCTTCCCCTCTTTACGTTATAACGTTTCCGGTTGCATTCTTAGCTGAGCTGCTTCGGACCCCGGGGTGCACTTTCCAGCTTCTATTTTCCAAAGTTTATACGCTTATTTATCACAAGCGGCCCGCCCCGTCTTCGCAAGGGTACATATTATACATGTAAATCTTCCGGGAGGAAAGTCGCATCAAATTCAGCAATATCTTGATAAGCACATTTATGGTTTTGTGACCTATGGTTTTATTTAACTTAGTGGTCTACCTCTTAAGGAATATAGACGTAACAGTATGTTATGTACACAATGTCATCATCATCATTAGGTTTTTTTAGTCTCTACACTCTCCACGCTGGCGTCTGGCCAGCGTGGAGAGTGTGGAGTTTGGTTGGAGAGGTCTCACTCGTTTGTTTAGCTTGTGTTTCCTAAGTCGCCTTCTACGACATCCACAGGAAGACTTGGAGTGGTCCTATTTTACTCTGCCGGGAATCACACGGCTAAATTACATAATGTAAAATTTCTATAAAACGCAATCCTCAAGCCTCTATTCGTTGATTGGATTGGCTGATTAAGTAAGTCATTCAATTCGGAATCGCTGCTACCTAACCGAATTTCCAATATCTGTGATGGCGCCTTATTAGCTTACCGTGAAACTAGTTGTATTTTTATTCATTTGTACTTTTATATATTTTTAGCTTTTGTCAATGTTACATCTCTTTTGTGTACAATAAAGCTTTATAAACAAACAAACATTTTTGTTAGCTCTTTTGCATTACCTACATATAGTTTTATATAAGACTTCATGTCATTTAAGATAAGGCGAGTCATACAGCAGAGAATACAATTTGCCACCACCCGTTTCCACGGGTGTCGTAAGAGGCGACTAAGTTTGGTATCTACAGATAACAGAGTACGCTATACCATGGTATGGCGTTCTCTATTGTACTGGTATGACCGATGTACTCGTAGCTTGTCATTGTCATGTTCATTCATATAATCACTTTCCGACTTCATCTTCACAGCCTTTTTGTATCATCGTTGTATCTATAATTATGTTTTATATCTGCATGCGTAGGTACATGCTTATATAATGCATACGAGTTTAACTTATACAGGGACTAACAAAATGTACTGAAACTATTTCAAGAGTGAACTCAGTCCATGTTACTGAACAACTGTGTCCAAGGAAAATAGTAAAAAACTGATATACAATGTGAAGAAGAAGAGGAATATATCCTACAGGATTACTTTTTAAATACCGGCAACATTTTTGGAGCAAGTTCAGTCCGTGATGTTGAACTACTTTCCATAAAAACAATTATCGAAAATCTAAAAAAAAAATTCGTCTTGCCATACAATATTCATTTAGCTGAGCGACTATTAGTAGAATCAAAGTCGGATTTTCGTTTCGTATCACTACTAACTGAATTTGCTATCAAAATTTGCACACAAGATATAAATTATCATATATTTGGATTAGTACTTAATGTCTCAATATGCACAGTTCAAAGGGGACGCTTGCAATATCTTAATTTTTTACTTCTCAGTCTTTCAAAGCTAAAATAAACTATAACATTGGTTCACATTAAATGTACGGTGAAAAAAGCAAACGGCCCGGGAAGAATTGCTTTTTACGGATCGGATAACATTCCCCGCTTCTTGGTTTAAGGCTCCGTCTACGCAGAAAAACAGTTTCGGCATATGATTATCTTTAAAACAAAATTCAACTTTTACGTGCTCCGTTGCGTAGTGGTTACACGTCAGTCAGTTCTCCGCTCCGTCAGTTCGATCCCCAGCCAGGGCAAATTGGAAAATGGCCTTTTTAAGGTTCCGTACAAAAAATGAAAAAACAGAACCCTTATAGGCTCACTCGTGCGTCTGTCCGTCCTTTTGTCACAGCCAATTTGCTCTGAATCTATTGTGCCAAATCAAGTGAAATTTGGTAGGATGGTGTAATCTTATGACCCAAACACAGATATGAAAAGTAATTTTTTTTTTAAATATGGGTCCTCTTCGGGGGCCAAATTGGGACACTAAAAAAAAAGTTTTATAAACCTTACTGTATCATATATCAAATGAAAGGGCTCGTTATGAGGATCTTAAATATATTTTTGTTATTGTTGTATAATAAATATTTTTGATTATATTCATGAAAGAAGACGAAAAATGACCATTCCTAATCTCCGAACCTACGAGCCTAAAATAAAAAAAAAAAACAAGATATAGTTCATTGCTTGTAGATTACAGAAAAATCTATGAGAAGTAAGGAACCCTCCTCACGCGAGTTTGACTCGCACTTGACCAGTTGTGGGCCTGGGCATTTATATCAGTATGTATTTATTATAAAATATAGTATCGTTTAGATAGTAATCCGTAATACAAGTTTAAACTTAGTTTGGGCCTAGCTCAATAAGTGGGATTTGTTCTCATCTATTAATTTATTTTAATAAAATAAGTACTATAATTTATTCGAGAACAATATTAAACAATAACGACTCCCAAACGGAGACGAAAACTGTACTAATTTAAAATAACAATCTAAAATAATGATACTGATCGTAAACAAAAACAATAAATACTTACGAGTATCACTATAACAAAAAGTGTCAACTACTGGCAGTGTTCCCAGCATCGCGTCATCAAGTATTAACTTTACCATGAAAATACATTGGTTCTACAATTGCTTCTCAATGGATTTGAATTTGAGTATTCTAAAGAACTTTCGCACATCCCTACTGAAAAATCTAAAGGATATTGCGCCCCTTAAGCGTGGCGAGACCAGAAATGAATTGTATTCGGTTTATTGTAAGGTAACATTACGTTATTGCGTACCTTTGTGGCTTTTTAAGTGTGTTTATAGGTTTGGTCCCAGGCTGCGGAACGGATTGGGTCCAAAAATAAGCGGAAAGTCGCTCAAATAAATCTCTATGTTGCAGTGATATTCTATATGATTTGTACGGGTGTGACTGTCTTTTATTTATTTATTTAACTTCATACACAAATACAAGTGTAATAGTGGACTTTAAGCCTAAGGCGTTATCTACCAGTCAACCAAAAGGGTGATTTTAAGAATGACAGGGGTAGTGCAAAACTCGAATAGATATGTGGTGAAAAATTTACTAAGTATACTTATATAAGTAATCATAAACAATAAACTAAATTCAAATAATACACACTATTTATTACTAAACTAACATATACTACATACACTAAGAAGTATCTGACAGTTTTTTAAAGAAAATGTAGGCACATTTTCTTTATTTTTTCATCGCACATTTCATTTGCTTTTAAGTGAAAAGTCTTCTTTAATAAACATGGCATTCATACATAACTAGTATACATTGTTATAATTAATATACACAGTAGAGTTTAAGTAGACCCTTACGTCTGGTAGCTGCCGCTGGTGACAAGATAAGTACCTATGTGAAATTTCAACTCGATCGAATAATGGGAAGTGAGTCTAATTTGGCTTGCAAGATTTGATTTCGGACACACAGACAACGTAAAACTACTTATAAAAATACAAGCTTGTAAAAATAACAAAATCTTGACTTGTTCGTTCCTCCTTGTTGGTCTAATAGAAAAAAGCGTAGATTGTACCAGCTGCTTCTCTTTGCGCGCAGATCTTAAAAACCGATCGAGGGAATGAGCAAAAATCTGAATCATATAAATATGACTTACTATCATGATTTTCACCTTTATGCCTACTATCATGCTAAAAAGAGGCCTGGGACTTACCGCCCTAGGCTCTGTCTGCCCCGTTAGGGATTAAGACGTGATAGTGTATGTATTGGATTTACTTTTTAACCGATTTCAAAGGGGGAAGGTTATAAATTCGTCGGAATCTTTTATGTATGTTCCCCGATCACTCAATGACGCCTGGACCGATTTGAAAAAGTCTTTCTTTGTTTGAAAGGGTATACTTTCCAGGTGGTCCCAAAGAAATTTTATTAAAATCAATAGTGTGCTTTATTTTTTAAACGAAATAAACTAGAAAGAATATGTCGTACAGCTTTTCTGGTAATAAAGTCGGTTTTTTGTCTTAAAAAAATATCAATAACTATCTCTTATTTTGCCGTAACTTTATTGGAATATTTAGTAGAGACCTGATACTGATTTTCCAAGAATTCGATGCTAAAAATAACCTTTTGAACTTAACCTTACATTAACTTTGTCCTTAGCAAATCGGTTGACTCAAAAATATATTGCTTACTTTACGTGATACGAGTACCATAACAAAACTCATATTACAAAACGACCATTAAAATTTTTGCTCACCTGTACCAGATACCCGCGGTGGACACAATAATTTAATTTTGCTCGTTACACGAAGGAATTATTCGCAAAAAATGTCGAGAGAAACTCATAAAGCCATTACCCTGCTTGGAAATGGCTGACGTAGCTTTTGCAGATACGCAACCGAGCTCAAAATTAATTTCACTTACCGATTTTAAATTTGCGACATTATTCGAGCTCTTGAAGAATGCAATCAAGACTTAATTAGAAGCCGTTTTGATTGAAAGCATTAATATTTTCGTCAAACAATAAAATTTATGGACGATAATGTACAGAAGGGGCTTAGAATGTATTATTTTAAGTCTACAGAGATATAATTTGTTTGGGGTTTACGTTCTCTGTTTTCGTGCGTGTAAGTGGCCAACACTCGTGTTACATTTCACAAGCTGCTCAAAGGTATCTGACATACCTGTGTATGTCATATACCTTCGTATGGATTGGTCAAGCTGTCTTGACGACTGCCATACAGTGATGAAAGACGAGACCAACATCAAAGCCGAGGCCAACATCTTAACATGCCTTACGAAGCATGGAGAGGCATTTTTTATTCCACTTGTGGTCACCAACCCAAGTTGACCATTCCTAGAAATGCTTAATGCGAAGACTTCGTCAATAAACTACTAAACATTCGTAGGTAAATCCACATTCCGTACTGCCATTATTATGTTCCACTCTAATGAAATAAGAAATGATGAAATAATATCATACGAGAGGGAATTGAGCTAACGACCTGATCTCAATACGAACATATTCTGCTACAGCTAGACTATCGCGTGAGCCACGCACTTCGAATTTCTCCACTAGGTCTATCCCATTCCCACACGCATTAGACTTGCATCACCTAACCACGATAATGATATCAAACAGTATTGCAACTCGGCCCGTTCGTTGAAATTAAATACCTAAACAAAACACGCGCTAGGGCTGCCCGTCTACGATGACGACGTTGCCACTTCGTGCACATTTTGTTCAAATAATATATTTAATAAAAAGTCGGCCAAGTGCGAGTAGGACTCGCGCACAAAGGGTTCCGTACCCTATCTGTTGCCGTTATTAATATCGAGCAAAAAACGGCAAAACAATCACGTTTGTTGTATGGGGGCCCCCTTTTATTTATTTTATTCTGTTTTTAGTATTTTTTTTTATAAAGAGGCAACAGAAATACATATTATCTGTGAAAATTTCAACTGTCTAGTTATCACGGTTCATGAGACACAGCTTGGTGACAAACAGACGGACGGACGGACAGTGAAGTGTTAATAATAGGGTCCCGTTTTTACCTTTTGGATACGGAACCCTAAAAATGCAAATGTATTTTGCGACGGAAAAATGTTATCTCTGGATGCCTTAAATGAAAATATGAAGAATTCAAGCAACCAAAGAGAGCACAATATTATCTACATTTTATTATTCCATAAAAAAGTTACCTAGTAAATGAAGTAATAATCACAAATCGCACGCTTACTGCTTAAAAAACCATCACAATTCGTTTGTCACTGCATCGCATTCCCGATTGCTTGTGTGCCGAAATCTGAGACGTGTATGTATGATCCATGTTTCGACCGTTTGTATGAAGACAGATACTGTTAGATATAATAGGGATGATGACTGGGTCAGAAAAGTATTATTCTAATCAGGCCGATAATTAGATTATCCAAAAATAATATACCCATATTTTCAGTTTATCAAAAAAGTAAAAATTCCCAAAGACCTGTGTCTTTAGTATCTAAGTTCCAGAGTGGAGGCTTGTGACGTCACCGATGTGTGAAAGTCGTACGAAAGCGTGACGTCATGCGAAATTTAAATGCGCTGTATCTTTGTCATTTATTGTTTCTCAAAGAAAAGAAAAAATATGTGTACAATATTTTATAATAATCTAAACCATAAGCCTAAAATAATTTTTCAGTCATTATGCCTATTACCGTGACCTAACTCTCCTATTCACTACCTTTCTATTACAAGTAAGATATCTGATTCAAACTTTTACATGTTTAGACTCAAAGCAAAGACCGTAGAATAAGACAATAAGGCAGCCGCAGGCGCCCCTAATGAGATCTACTTGCTTCTTGCTTCTAATTAAAAGCTCTTCGGCCGGTCGGCCGCGGGCAAACAAGGCCCCGAACATAGCCCTATTATATTTTAACATTTCCTTCCTGACAATGGAAGGCAAACTGTTAGTACCGAATGCTAAGATGTTTATGACTATTAAATTGTTTTTTTGTAATAATCTGTCATGGTGTTACTATTTTGAACTATAGCGTTGTATTATTTCTAAATTTCATACACGGGAAAGGATTCTTTTTTATTTATTTTTCACTGACGTTTCAATCTGATTGCACTGGCCCTGGTCTTATCATAACTGATGCGGGAGTCCTGCTCGGTGATATCTTCGTCCACCGGCAAGTTTTTCATTCACAGAGTACCAATTCTGTATGTATATCTTTATGTTTATATTTCATATTGGTTTGAGAAAAGAAACAAAAAAAGCCCGGTCAAGTGCGAGACGGACTCGTGCATAAAGGATTCCGTACCTACATGTTTAAAACTCTGAAAAAAAACACGTTTCTTGTATTGTATGACGAAGTCCTTTAATTTTTAAATTTATCTTATTTTTAGTATTTGTTGTTATAGCGGCCACAGTAATACATAATCTGTGTAAACTTCAATTGTCTAGCTATTACGGTTCAAGAGATAAAGCCCTGTGATGTGACAGACGGACTGACAGTGGAGTCTCAGTAATAATTCTTCTCCTGCTTCTTCTTCATCTTCATTTTGGATGCAAGTAAATTGCGTCAATAGCGATGTATCGCATGACACTTCGTTGAAATCAAACGAATCCTCCACTGTTGGTGATCCAACATTAGAGCACGACCGACCTTGACAATTTGTGCATGCCAGGGAACAAAACAGTTGGGGAACTTTTAAATTATATTTATAATTATGTTTTGAACAATTTTACTGATTTTCAGCTTGTTGGGACTTTATGCACCTTCACTCTCATTTTTTGGTCTAGATTGACCGGACTATAAAGGCAGGGTGTAAAAACGGGAGCTAACTATAATGATTTTTAATAGGCGAATTGTTCGAAACATGATTTGCTAGATTTTTGTTTATTTGGAAATGCACGCGAGTGGATTCGCTCACAAAAACTCTTATCGACGTAAAACAACATTCTAGTGGTGTGTATTCGAGTAATCAATAGTTACCATCAAAGAGTAACGCAATGGGCCGATTCGGAGTCAACGGCGCGGAAAGATATCGGAATTAGATGTAACAATCAATTAATCGGATTCTGTACACTGGCAATCATTCTTTGAGCCTGATTGGTTGTTGTGCACAGCGGTAACCCGGGTTACCTATATATAATGTTTTTGTACAAAACCTTCACATTCTGATCTTAGTTTGAGTTGTATGGGTTTGAAAGCAGAATATGGCCTTAATTCGAGAATGGGACACAATTTCAGGGAAAAAATAAGGGTAAAGGATTTTTCGAGAACGGCATAGTGTTACTCGTAGTGTCTATGTAATAAAAAATAAAAAATAAATTTGGTTTAAATTTTATTTAATGTAACGAAATATAAAAATGTACATATTAAATTTCTTAACAACTAAAATAAAGATAAAAAAAACACTACTCACTACACTACTTAAAATATTTACAAATAAATAAATAAATAAATTTGGTAGACAATTAATTTCAAAGTCAATTAATTATGGAGAACTTAGCCCACGAGGTAACTATTACGCGGGATTTGGATTCTACGATCACTGTCCCGATAGTCATATCATCGAACGGTCTCATAGCGAAGAGTCTTGACCAATATCTGTAACCTATTTTGCCAGGTGGCTGGATCAAGGGCCAGATTTAGAAGGCAATACTCCTGGATACTGTGACATCGCGCGGGCTCCAGCACTCCTCCGCCCCTCTTAGGCGCAGCGGGGGGGCCCATGCCCATATATAAGGCGCGGCGGCCGGCGCTCGTCCTCTTCGTCTTCGGCAGCATCTGAAGCTAAGTAGTTCTTCTACCTAGAAGGGCTACTCAACTGATCTAGTGCCTATAACTCACGACCCTGACTACCTAATCTGTACCTAGTGTTCTTGTGAATCTTTGTAACTAATGTAATGTAATAGTTGTTCATTATACCTATCTCATTTGCCGATATCTGGTCTTTTATCTCATCTATCTTCCTAGATCCTAAATCTAGGCTTTACTAACCGAAACGGTACAATACGACACACATTATCAGGAGGATTCTCTCTATGCAGCCCTAACCGCCGTAGCTTGGGCCTTCCCCGTAGCCAGCAAGCAACTAGTTTAAGTTTTTGTAATATGTTTATATTTTGTAGTATGTTTGTATTAATGTATTTATGTATTATAAAATTATATAAAAAATTATATCTAAGAAGAAACAAAATAGAATATTAAAGTTGACATTCAAATTAGAGTATCCTCATCCTTAAATAAATTCTTTAGTTAAGATTACTTTCATGTTATGTTTATGTTAATATAGAAAAATAAAAAACATTGAAATTACCACAATGTCGCTAAAATTTCAAACCAAATCGAAAATTAGTAGTGGGAATTTACGAAGTGTCGATATTAGTAGTTGATACGAGTAGATTTTTTATGAATACTGCGGTAGGACTGTAACTTAAACTTAATATTAGAAACAAACAATCCAAAAGTAATTTTCCAGTCGCGCAAATAAATCAAACGGCCAGTAGATATAAAAACAGTTCGTTCACAATTGAGCAAACTCTTAAATTGTTTTCCAAGTTTCTTTCGATTTAAAATCGTTTACGTGACATTGCCCCTGTTCTTTATGTCGCAAGTTTTATTGATGACTAATGAATCGTTACTTTTGCTAGCTATAAAGCTAATGGTGCTGTGAGGTTCATCCCGAATTCTAGGGTACTGTGCTAAATTGTAAAAAGTAATAAATTCTTTCAATTCTACCTTTAAATTACGATGTTAATTGTTAATTGGATGATTTCCACAAAAAATTAAAATAGTAATATTTGTAGCTAAATTTAGTGCTTAGTCGATATCACAAAGATCGCGGGTCAAACGTGGATGATAGTAGCTCAGGATGTTGTAAATGCATGGTATTCATTGAGAGTAGCCTCTTCCCAGCATTAGAAATGAAGTGTGACGAATGAAGTTTAGTGCCAATTTGAACCCCAGGTGCAGAAGATGTGGCTACAAACTGTACTGCAGAGTTTTCCCAAGTTTCTTCTCTCAGTTTAATTCCTACCTTATTCCCATGACCCTTAGTGGTGGAGCATTGGGCGAAACGATGAAACTGTATATAATAGAGGTAGTATCAATTCCTAGTAGTAACTTCTTAAATAAAAGCAAAGTTGTTAATAAAATTAATTGACCGTGTGAGTGAAGCGTAAGAAGATCTTCGTTTCAGCGTCGGCAAAAATTCTTTCGTGTATCTGAATTCCGGTTTTCCGGTTGTACTCGCCTACAGGTCGCATTTCTCAACCGATTCTCCTAAAATTTTGTAAACAAGCTCGATAAATATGTAAAAATTTGTTGCTCAGCGCTATTTTGAAAATTTTTCGAATAACTTGAAATTTTTCATGTGATAGGCTATGCAAAGACAGATTCGCGAGGCCTAGTGCTCACAGAGCCACAAGTAATAAATAAAATGGTTATGTTAAAAATAACGGAACCTTCAGTGAACAAGTCCAACTCGTTTTTGACCTTGTTTTCCTTTGTCACCCCACTCTATCGTACAAAGTACGTACTCAATGAGAAGGTAAAAAGCGGGATTCCTTTCAGGAGGAAATTACCGTGAACTCATCTTATATATCGCGTAGTAAAACACCTAAGCCGTGCGTGGAACTGCTTATATTTTCACAGAGAGTGTTAAAAACATTTTGTGAGTTGCAAACACTTTTTCCTAAACGTCAAAACGAACATTTTCTATGGGGTTTGTATGAAAATCAGAACCGTGACGTCATAATTTTTTCGAGTCAAATAGCGCTCTTAATATCAGTTTTTCTGCATTAATAAATATAATATAATAACCCTTTGCTCAACTGGGTTAATTCAAAAATATAAATTTTTTATTTTTATTTTTTTCATTAGAGACTTGAGTGCGTTTGACCTCTATCTAGCCTGATGGGAAGCTTAGATGAGATATAAGGTTTATCTGCCTTGAAAATACCTCAATCATACGTATGGGGAAACATCGACGTAGGAAGGGAATTCCACACCTTAGCGGTTTGCACAATGAATAAATATATAAAATCATGTTGAAAATGCATATGATCAATGGCAAGTTGCACTATTTTGAAACTTTTTAGTTTCTTAACAGTACTAAATAATTTATTTTCGCCCAGTTATTACATGTACACTGTAATAAAAATCAATGATAATACTGGCTGGGCCTTTCTTTCTCATCGAGTATATTATTAATATTACTAACACTGGCGTCAGACTTTAGGAGCTGCCTAAAGGCATACGTAGCTCAATGACTGTCATCTAGCGACAATAGTTATTATTACACCCTAGTGAAGTAATGTGCAGGATTCTTCACGATGTTTTTCACGGGAGCAAGTGGTGGTAGTTGAAAATAAACCGGCCAAGTGCGAGTTAAACTCGCGTGGAGGGGGTTCCGTACAATTGATTGAATTCTAATAGGTTTTCCTGTAATCTACAAGCAATGAACTATATTTTGTATTTTGTTTCAAAATTTTAGGCTCACTAGTTTCGGAGATCCGGGGGGGGGGGGGGTATGGTTCAATCAAGGTTTGCAAAACTATTTTTTTTATGTGTTTGGGTCGTAGAATAACAACATTCTACCAAATTTCACTTGATTCGGTCCAGTAGATTCGGAGCAAATTGACTGTGACAGACAGACAGACGCACGAGTGATCCTATAAGGGTTCCGCTTTTTATTTTTTGTACGGAACCTTAATGACATAAATAAATACAGAAACATATAAGGACAAATCACACTGATTAAGCTAGCCCCAGGTAAGTTTTAAACTTGTGTTATGGGATACTAATTCGACGATACTATATTTACATGAGTACAAACTCAGAATGTTTATGGGGAAATATTATCCGATCAGCAAACCTTATGTTTTCCAATATGTACTGAGGTGGTAAGGTAAGTATATCTATTTTAATATACAATTCTCTAATGAAAAAAAAACTTAGAAGTACAATTCGCGCCTAGTGACAATCGGACTCTCACAGTCGCAGAGCCAGTGCCTGCAGTACGCAAGCAGTACGGCCACAGAAGACACTAAGAGTATTACATACAGAACGGAATCTCCTAAGGTCCCGCGCAATATGCGCTCCCGTTACCCGTCCCCGCACCTCTCCCCCGTCCTCGCCTTGTCGAGGGACGAGAGCAGGCGAACATATATTGTGATTACCTTAGGAGATTCCGTTCTGTATATAATACTCTTACTGTCTTCTGTGGTGTCTAGCAAAGTTACAATAGAGATATATATTTTTTCCAGCGTTTGATGTTTAACGTAATTAAAGTATTCGGTCCACCCTCATGAATGATTCGTAAAACAATTTACTTTGTTTGTTCCAGGTACTCAACAAAGGGACTACGTATGTGGTTAACGTAAATCGAATTTTCTAAATAAAAGATAATCTCTCATTTTCCAAATGGAATTCTTTCCCACTTAACGCACCTTCGCTGGACCAATTTTGCGATTGGTTGTTTTTTCATTTTTCCCTTTATACTCCCCTTCTCATTTCAATTTGAATAAAAGTAAATAATTTCGCTTTTGCGATTATTAATGAGAGTTGCTATCGTTTTAACGCTCCAGGGGGATAGCCATTTGTGTAATTAAAGATAAAAATATTCATAGTCATTCCGTGGAAGTATAAAAATTACTCAGAGTTTTCATATTTAATAAATAACATCTACTTACAAAAAATAATTGTTAAATAGTCGTTCAAAGTATACAAATGGAAAACTTTGGAAAATGAAAGCGTTGCTTTAAATGCAAGAAAAAGAAGCCAAATCTTCATTTTCTACCCATTGTTTTGCTTATCTATAAACATATCTCGCTAACGCGGCTCTTGGCTTTGTCTAACTCTCTCGCGATGATATCAATCGAAGCATTAACCAAAAGCATCCGTGATTGTTTACTAATCCAACATGGAACTAAGAGCACAGTTATTTTACACCAGTTTAGTTTGATTTTACTTATAATCGGACCGGCGTGGACCGAGGACCAGTGGCGTTATTTTAGACTTTATTCCCATGGGCGACTTTATTTGCCACTCCAAGTAATTTTTTTTCGTATAAACAAATAGCTGACACGTACTAAAACCAGGTTCTTAAATTTCATAATTAAAACAATAGTGACAGATTTATGGGGTTACATTACGTTTATTCATAGGCTTCTAATTCTGATGTAGTGTCAGATTGAAATAATATTTCAAAGGTAACGTACTAAAGATCAAGCTGCTATCTTAATTGGATCTAATTTCTATTCGATTTTTAGAATAAGGTTATTTACAGAACACATTGCAAGTTTTTTGACTGCTTTCCACATTGTTTGTTCGGTTCTTGTTCTACACCACAGCTCAGATGACGCATAGTGAATATAAAAAAATTACCTTGAAAATTTTGAGAGGATAATAGCTGCTCTCACAAATTTACACATTCAGTGACCGTGTGTAGCAAGAATAAATCACTCCCAAATTATACTAACCCGGGTCATGTATCTCTTGGCCACAAAGCAAATACGCCTCTGCCAGGCGAATTTTAATTTCATTCCAACGAAGGCTAGACTTAAATATGTAGGCAACAGGAAAATCTAGCTCGCCGCCGCCGACTAGCTCATCAAAATGCATTCTTGCGTATAAACCCCACTCCAGATTACTTATCACTTTAATGATGTAATTTCAGCATCGTTGACTTGGAAATTCTCTGAGTTAATAATATTTTGCATATTTCAATAAGTGCCAGCCAGCACCATCTCTACTTGACCAGTTCTTTTTTCAGTTAAAACGAAAGTATAAGTCCCGGGCTGTGTTACTCATGAATTCATTCGTTCTTATATATTTATTAACGTATAGTCATAGAGAAATTAAGTAAAACACTTACATTGAAGGTCATGCTAAGTATTTGTAGTTGGTTACCGTAAAGCATCTACTTTTTAGGGTTCCGTACCTCAAAAGATAAAAACGAAACCCTTATACGTGTATTGTAAATAAATTAATTTAAAAAATGAGGGCTACTTATGGTGGATAAATAAATTTCAAAAAAGTATTGCGGACTATATCCTGTGACATATCAAATAAAAGAATTTTAATATATTTTTTTGATTGGTATTTTAAACTTATTCAGGAAAATAGGCAAAAATCCTACTGAACCAATTAACTTGAAATTTTGTACTTAAACATGTGTAAGTCAGTGAGTCATAGACAAGTATAACGATAATAAATGAATTTAAAATATGGAGGCCATCTCGGCTGTCCAAAACCAAAACCTAGGAAGGAACAATTTTTGTAAAATACGTTTTTTTAAGCCAATATTCCCAAAATTTAGAGCTGCGTCTAAGGCAAAAACAACTGTATTCCTATCTAAAATAGAATCAGAGTTACGAATATACCCAAACCTAGCAAGTGTCCTTCGTGCTCGGAGATTACAAAATTAAAAAAATAGCAAGTAACATTGCCAACTACAAAAACCTATTATATACGGTATATGCTAGGTTTTCGAATTTGTAAATAGAACATACTTGGATTTGAAATTTGAAAGCGGTCTTTTACTAAGATTTTAAACTTGGAATTGTCCCGTGCTAGGTTTTTGGTTTAGAAAATCACTGAAGTGTAGAACGAGATAATCAAATCGCGTCTTTTATAAAATAATAGAAAGTCAGTGTGAAACGTAGAACTAGTGGCTCTATGAGCTGTTGACCTCGCGAGCTTATGGAGATTGCAGATTGAAGGAACTTTTCACACCATATGTTTTTCTTGAAATATTGTTGTGGTAGAGTTACGCTTCCGGCAAAATTCAGTTTTGCTAGTAGCATGAATGGGCCGGCTCATCCGGGAAATTACCACACTCTCACAGAAAATCGACGTCCGTCTGAGTAGTACCTTCACCGCTTCTATGCTTCGCTCGGTGAGTGAGATAGCCGGAGCCCACCCTCCCTCCTCTCGTCTAGGGAGGGCCCTGAAAGGCCGGTAACGCTATTGTTACACCCCTGCTGTTGCAGTTGTCCATGGGCAGCGGTGATCACTTACCATCAGGTGACCAGCTTGTCGTTTGCCTTCCTAAAAAATTAAAATCTTGATAATGTTCGTTCCGCTAATATTTTTAGCCTTTTTTCCTCCTCTGTTCGTTTTATAGACCTGATTCTTGTCAAACGATCAAAATCGAAGGGCTGGAAGATGACATCAGTAAGTCTGAACCCGAGAAAATGCGACGTAAGAGCAAGCTACAGCCAGTTCTCTAGACCCAAGGTCGAGCACAAAGGGTAAAGTCAATCCCTGTGATTTATGGTGTCTGCCCATGCCAATGTAAGAGAAAATTGGGTCCTAAAACATGTGCTTTCTTTAGAACGCCAAGTTCGCGTGATAGCGGCAATAGGCATTGATCCCATTATGGTTGGTCCAGTGTAGTTGTCAAATTTGACCATAACTACCAAAGGGCGATCAGTAGGTGGTGAATGATTAGGAGCATACACCAAATCAGTAACAGTTCTAACAGAACCATTTACTAAGCCTTTTTTTACCACAAATTAGTTTTTAACATGTCCCTGGCGCCAACACAGAAATACAGAGTTTTCTCTAAACCTTGTGCTTGTTACTTGACACATGCCTGTGCAGCCTCTTTGTTGTTATGGTCAGCCGACATCTTAGCCGTGGGCATGTAAAGGCCTTTAGTTTATTAAAATGATATAAACTAACATTTCTGTTTACTGGATACAGCCTCATTCCATCGAAAAAAAGTCGTTGCTCCTTGTCACATAACCTACTTTTTTCATGCGTCATTAATTTTTCCCAATCACTTTTGGTTGAGTTATGCTCAAACCAATGCTCAAATGATCCAGAATGTCTCTAAATTGTACCTGATCTGCTTCTCCTTGCCGATAAAATGTTGACAAAATGACGCAGGATGTAATATTTTTGTAAAATATTATAGCTGTCCCTGATCAGCCAGCATACCGGAAAATCCTGTTCTATAAACCGGGCGATCAAGCGATCAAGCACTTGTGGCAGTTGTTTTATGTCACCCAAAAGTTATATTTCCAAAAGGCAAATGAGAAAATAAGGGCTTAGCTTCCCTGCACCTCAAATAATTTTTTAAGCTATTGCATAGCTTTTATCGCGGGCTTTGAGCGCGGCGACCGAATTTCAAAGAAATTCCGTAACGAAAATAAAACCTAACATCCCCCACTCCACCTACCATGTAGGTACCAAGCTATATAGGTAGCACTTAGTGGAATGTATAGAGGGCTGGGGTGCAACTGGGGACTTTTATAATTCAATTTTTAGTTTTGATCAACCATTTGCCGAGTTGGACTTCCTACCTAAAAAGTATAAAGTAGATGGGCTTCCTGAAGAAATATCAGCTACTAGAGGTATTCCTGCTCGATAAAAGGATGTGATTGTTGCCAAACTGGTGCCTTTAATGCCAGAAACAAGACGGGTATTTTGGATTCAAATGCCGGTTAACGATGAGTCGATTGATCTCCAAACTGAAGAATGACAGAAGACACTTGATTTTCTTCTGTCATTTCACCTTCAGTGTAAGAGTGTTAAGATTTATTTGTCACTGATTAAACCATTTTATTTTAAGCCAGCTGTTTTTTTTACTAACATTATACAACTTACTAGACTTAAATAAGACATAGGGTTTTTAAAAAAAATTAAGAATCAAATTAAGAAACCTAGTTGGCGTTTTTGCTAGGTTTTCAGTGTTAGATCTTAAACAGAACCTCTAAAGAAACCAATTCAATAACCTAAATAGAGACCTTACTAGATTTTTGCTATTGGTTTGGTGTCATACATATCTTGAAGTATCGAAAGTAGTCATTAGCAGGGCACATAAAACTTGTCCAGGAGAACTTAGGTTCAATTAATCTATTTTACAAGGTAGGAAAATTTATAATTATTCCTAAGAAAACAAAAAAGGCATAAAAAAGGAGTTGAATTCTAAAAGGCAGAAGAAAATGTTTGATGTCTTCTCCTGTAAAATTAAGTCAGACGCACTTGCTAGGCTTTGGTTTTGTACAGCTGATCTATGGGTAGTAAATAAATAATTAAAAAAAAGTTTTGCTAACTATATCGTGTGACAGGAATTTTTAGCGGGAAGTCAAGGGGTTCAGTTGGGGTTTACTTTAAATTATTTTGCAAATTGATTTTAGTGGACTTTATAATATGAAATTGGTGTTGTTTGGTGTTATAAATGCTCATGCTCATGAACAATGTGTAAAATAGTTGAAGTGGACAGTCATAGTACTTACGGCTTTAGTGATAAATATCACTAAAGCCGTACTATGATGTATAAAGATAAATATCACACAGTCCGCAAAACAAATGTTTTGCGGACTGTGTGGGCGTCTTCGGGCGTTGTCCGCCACTCAGTCGTCTATGAAAACCAGTGGACTCGTACAGATTTGTCGCCAGAAGCTCCCTTGAAGCAGTCAAAGGCCTACACCACCCTTTGATTGTAACTTGTTAGGATAAGGTTAGGTTAGGATTAGGAATAAAGAACAAAATTAAATATAGGCTTTAAAGGACTTGTATCCAGAGCCGTAAAATTATTTAGTAAAAAAAAATATTGTGTGACATACCTATCAAATAAAATAACTATTTGACCGACAACGACTTCTAACACGCTAGATCGCTAATCCGGAAGTTCTGGGTTCGATCCCCAGCCAGGGCAAGTTGGAAAATGGCCTTTTTCAAATTGTCCTGGGTCTGGTGTTTATCTATATATGTTTTTATATAACACAAGTTTAAAACTTACTTTGGGGCTAGCTTAATCAGTGTGATTTGTCCTTAAATATTTAAAAAAAAATGAGAATTTAAAATATAAACTTTTTATAATTTTTTTATCGGTATTTTTAAATTTATTTAAGATATATAGGCTAAATTTGCCTACCTCTAGAATTAAAAAAATTATAATACAGAAAATAGTTTTTACCAAAAATACCAAATACGTATATAAATACGGAACCCTCTTCGTGCGAGTTTAACTCGCACATGACCATTTTATTTTTAATATAGTACTACTAAACTATCACGTCATTACAGGGATAAAGAAATCCCGTTAGGGACCGGAATAGACAAAGCCTAGAGAAAATATTTTTTATTCATATTTTCCACCTTATTTAGTTTCATTAACTAACTTTAAAAAAACCGGCCAAGTGCGAGTCGGACTCGCGCACCGAGGGTTCCGTACAAACCTGCAAGGTTTAGTATTTGGTATGAATTTCAATTTAATACCTCTACGCGTTTATGAGGAAATGGGTAGTAAGTTTAAAATTATTAAAAAAAAATATATTATGTGATGTAACTAAAAATTTATGGTTTTCGTAATTTTTCCTTTATCTATGCTATAAGACGTTGCTTCGTACCAAATTTCAAGATTCTGAGTTCACGGGAAGCACCCTGTAGGTTTTGATTCCCTTGCAAGTGTCGAAAATTTGCGGCATAAACGGCTGTATCTTTTGATTGCGTTGGCTTAGAAGTTTGATTCTTTCACAGCTTCAAGGGACAGTAGACCTGAGTAATTGATATAAATTTCAGCTTCATATCTCCACGCGTTCCTGAGAAAAAGGGTCTTGACAGACGGACGGACGGACGGACAGACGGACAACAAAGTGATCCTATAAGGGTTCCGTTTTTTCCTTTTGAGGTACGGAACCCTAAAAAGAAGGAGGTTGTCAACTCGTCGAAATCTTTTATGTTTTTTTTTTATGTATGTTCCCCGATTACTCGAGGACGCCTGGACCGATTTGGGAAATTCTTTTGTCTCATATAATTTTTATTAGAATCGGTTGTGTGGTTTGTTTTTTTAACGAAAATAACTGGAAGACATGTCGTCTAAGTATTTTCTGGTATAAAAGTCGGTTTTTTGTTTTGAAAAAATATCAATAATTATTTTATACTCCAAATACGGTTATCCGATGTAATACCTTTTTTATAATATGCCTAGGACAGAAAAATACTTAGTCAGCCATAATTTTATGATAAACTAGCGGCCCGCCTTAGCTTTGCACGAGTATTTAAGCTCCGTAAGAACTATCCTTGTATTTCAAGGAATATTCTAAAAAAGAATTAGCGAAATCAGTTAAGATGCTCTCGAGATTTGCGCTTAGCAACACATTCAGCGATTAATTTTTATATTATAGTTCAATTCAATTCAATTCAATTCAAAATATCTTTATTATCATAGGATATTTATAATATCTCTTAATAATAGTCACTTTGTTTTGTTTTGCACAAATGTTGACGTCAAATCGTTACTTAAAGCTAAGTTTACGCCGTTTCCTAGGCGCAAGTGCAGAAGAAGCGGCAACAAACTGCACTGCACGTTTTCTCCAAAGACGTCAACTAACAAACTAAAAACTTAAAATTAGTTATATAGATGGACAGAGATTACATTGTTTATTATGTCATAATTAAATTGAATTATAAGAATTACGAAATTTAAAATAATGTCAATTTGTAAATTTAGTATGTACCAATGTATCTAAGTATACAAACCTTTAAGAGGGACCCGCGCCAAGCTCAAGCCAGACCTTTTTGTCTTTAAGATAGTCATCGGTCCTATAATAAGCCTTCTCACAAAGTAGAATAATAGTATAGAAGATCAATAATGGCAGCTCTGTGGTTTAGTTTTTAGTGAATGAAGAAATGTAAGTAATATTCTCGTAGCAGAATCAAGATGTTATAAATTATAAAGCATATAATGCGTATTGATTAATATCATCAAAGGAATGTATTACCATTTCCTGATTACTGATACTTACATTTACATTTTTGATTACCTACGTTCTCACTTAATTTTTTTTATCTGTATTATTGAGTAATGATAAGTAACTACCTTGATTGATATTATCTAGTTCTATGTAGAATGTTGTCGAGTACCCACTTTAATTTAGTCATAAATATTTTTATTTCATTAAAAATACTGTGTAATAAAATTTTAAGGTGACGTTATAATTTTTTCTGTAGCCAAAACGGATAGATATTTAGATAATAAATTTTTTGGTATAATTTTCATATAAAAAGGTGATTGTATAAAATAGTAATACGTATTATAAAGGCAAATTTAGAGGTATGTTTGTGATTCTTTTCTATCGAGCCAAAAATGCATAATCGTGTTTTGGCTATTGTGGGTGTCTAGAAAATCCTAAAGATTTTTATGTCAATTTTTTGAGGAATAAACTGTAGCAGTTTAATAACAGTGATTTTTCAAAAACACGCACAGTATTGCAAATTGTGAACCCACGTCAGCCTTGCCCTTTAACCATAGTCAGCTGTAAGACTCGTTGAGACTACGTAAGTAAAAACTTTGAAATATGGTTATAATAAAAACGAATGAACCGAAAAGCATAGTGCTAGCAATTCATTCTAGCTCATTCAACTCTTAAGAATGCTGTCGTGGAGCCAAATTAATTGAACAATAAATCGGCGACCGGGTCTAATTTGACTTACTATCACTATTATAGGGTTAAGTTCACGTAAAAGTGGGTAGGTAGACAGTATTAGTCAGCGTTAATCCTTTTCGTAGAATGCCCTATACTAAAAGCTAACATAATACGGAATATTAGATAAAAAGGGGGTTAAATTATTCGTTATTATGAGCAACTTTTAATACGAAACCAACCTTATAATATTACAAAAATCAACTGTGCAGTACAACGCAGTACATTATTATTGCAGCACGTTTTTGTTCACGATTTCTTAGTTGGATTCAGAGAAAAGCTATTCAAATTTGAGTGCTAAATGCCTTACTGAAATCCATAAATAAACGCAGGTCATTTCCAAAATAAATCATTGGAGTATTTTCGTAATTTATAAAGCAAATTATATTATTTTACAGCAACAGGTCATTTTACGAATAGGTCAAGTGTCGACTTGACCGTAGATAATTAATGAATCGAGATCGTTAAGGTTTCTCGTACTACGAAGATTAGGTTGGGTCGAATTGACCATTGAGGTAGCTACGCGTCGGGCCAACACAAACACACCGATAATTTAGGGTTTGCCTTCACTAATCTGGTTTTAATTCAGTTTGTTTTCTTTGCTGTATTGATTTGTGTTTCAGACAGAATCGTTGTCTGATTTAGTTTAAAATAAATAATAATAAATATACCTATACAGGGACAAATCACACTGATTGAACTAGCCCTAAAGTAAGTGTTAAACTTGTGTTATGGGTTACTAACTCAACAATGTTGTAAGTAGTTCCTATACAAACTACGATGTAAATTCGTAAGTAATTTTATATACAATGAATTTTATTTAAATCTAACATCCATTTTATTCTCTCGCAAGATTTTAATTAATTAATTAATTCTGTGGTCTAGTGGTCATCATGCCAGGCTGCCACACCGGAGGTCCGGGTTCAATCCCCCGTCGGGTCAAGATAGAATATGATTTTTTTCATATGGAAGAACTGTATTATATAGTGTATTTGTTAAAAAATATAGTTTTGTTGAGTTAGTATCCTGTAAAACAAGTCTCGAACTTACATTAGGGCTAGCTCATGTGTGATATGTCCGTATATATTTATATTTGTTTAATAAGAAAAATATTGTACGCCTTTGCCTGAAAATCTGGCACAGACAAATATACAGCAATCTATTTAGAAACTATTTCCCCGCGTAGTTTGCGTACACACAAGTCTTGTAATGAAGCAAAAGGTTATTGTACCTACCAGTTCTAGACAATTTATATTTTGCTCTATACTTAAATCCCAAAACACCACAACATGTATATGAGCGTCTCACCTCACATAATCTCATGAAGCTTATTTGCCGTCCCCCGGGGTTGCAGATGTAATATTATGATACACTAGCGGCTCAATCCGGCTTTACACAGGTATGTTAATACATACCCGAGCGGAGCAGGGTATATATGTACATATAAACCTTTCCTTTGAATCAATCTATGTGTTAGTGAAAACCACATTAAAATCCGTAGCGTGGCGTGACGGAAGTACGCCTCAGTAACGCTTTCGCATGGTAAGAAACTCCGGGCGTGGTAGCCAAATGGTATCTATATAACGTCTTACAAAATATACTGAAACTATTCTAAGGGTGAATTCAGTCCATGATACTGAACAACTTTCCGTAAGGAACATATATCAAAACATTAAAAATATTTTGTTGCTTTTCATACAAACTCGATCCGAGTTTGTATGAAAAGCAAGCAAGCAGCCAAGGCCAAACTGTATGGGAAGCCAAAAATTATTTTTCATATTTCGATATATGTTCCTTGGGGGGAAAGTTGTTCAGTATCATGGACTGAATTCACCCTTAGAATAGTTTCAGTATATTTTTTAGACCCTGTATAACGTCTTACAATATATACTGAAACTATTTTAAGAGTAGATTCAGTCCATGATACTAAGCAACTTTCCCCAAGGAACATAGGTATACTTATCGAAATTTGGAAAAATATTTTTAGCTTTCCACATAAATAAACTCGGATCAGCTGGTCGATAGTTAACTTGTTTGGGAGGTAAAAAATATTTTACGTATTTCGCTATGTGTTCCTTGGGGAAAGTTGTTTAGAATCATGGTCTGAATCCACCCTTAAAATAATTTCAGAATATTTTGTTGGACCCTGTATACAAAATCTCATTTGTCTTACTCCGCGTGCCCTAAGGTTGCAGGTGTAATAGTCATATGTTTTCTATTATTAATTTTCTTTCTTTTTATATAGGCAATTTAACTCAATCAGCCAGTAACATACTGTATCTAATTTGCACTACCAAATCCCACAGAATATGAATGTATGCTATAAACCGGCCAAGTGCGAGTTAAACTCGCGTGGAGAGGGTTCCGTACAATTAATTAAATTCTTTTAGGTTTTCCTGTAATTTACAAGCAATGAACTATATTTTTTTTTTTTTTTTTTTTGGCTCTTTTCGGAGGAGATCAGGTGGGGAATGGTCAATATTCGTCTTCTTTCTTGAATAAAATCAAAACTATTTATTTTTTAACAACAAATATATTCGAGTTCCTAATAACAAGCCCTTTCATTTGATATATAACATAGTAAGTTTTGCAAAACTTTTTTTTTATTTCCTAATTTTTCCCATGAAAACGACCCTTATTTTAAAATAATATTTATTTACTTTGCACATATGTATTTGGGTCATAGGATTACACCATCCTACGAAATTTCACCTGATTCGGTCTAGCAGATTCGGAGAAAATTGGCTGTGACGGACGGACGGACAGACAGACGCACGAGTGATCCTATAAGGGTTCCGGTTTTTAATTTTTTGTACGGATCCCTAAAAATGATTTTGTCTGGTACGCATTTTTTATTTTCTCTGATTGGCAAATAACAATGCAGATAGAGCGTATAACATCACGATCTAATACGATTTCACTACACGGTGACGTTAATCGCCCCCACTCTAAAACTTTGATGCGCTGTACGCGTTATTTTCCTTGTGAAATTTTACTATTTTAATAAACCGGAAAATAGAGGTTTATTATTTTTCGATAATCTAAGTCACGGACTAAATTAAATAATATTATTAGGACCCAGTTATCTAATCTCATCTCTGCTCTTCCGCGTCCCCCGACGTTGCAGGTGTAACGTTTAAATACAAGTTGCATGCAATACGCATGATGACTGAAAAAATATTTTTAGCCCATCGGTTAGATTATTAAAAAATATTGTACACGTATTTTTTCTTTTCTCTGAGAAAAAATAAATAACGAAGATACAGCGCATTTAAATTTCGCATGACGTCATGCTTTCGTACGATTTTTACACATCGGTGACGTCACAAGCACTCTCGAACTTTGATACTCTGTATCTTTGTAAATTTTTACTTTTTTGATAAACTGAAATATATGGGTACCTTATTTTTGGATAATCTAACTAACGGACTTATTAGTATAATGCTTTTCTGACCCAGTCATCATTTTTACATAGGGAAGTACAGTGTTATTTTTTTATTGATTTCCTTCCTTTTTATAAGAACTTTAGCTCAAGGAGCGAGTTACATACTATATCTTATTTGCACTATAAATCCCACAACATCTAAACAGATATCATCTCTCCTAATCCGCGTCCCCCAGGGTTGCCGATTTAATATTATGATACAAGTTGCATGCAACCGCAGGTAACGAACGTACAGTGTGCAGAACAACGCTATGCGCGTTATTTTCTTTTATTGTTTTTCATTCGTTTTATTTTCTCGTTTCCCAAGTTGAGTCTCGTGTTATACTATATTACAACTAGGCTTAAAAAGCTGTTTCAAAAAAAAGGTATAGTTATTTTTTTCATTAAATTTTAAATCTTTTCTAGTTTTGAGTCGCTACCCACCCCACTCTAATACACATCCCAAAAATAATGTTTGAGTTTCATTTAGACTTAGCAATTTCCCTTGAAAAAACCAACACTCCTTAAATCAGTTGTATAGTATAACACCACTGATATAAGTTACCTTTTTCTTCTGTAAATTGCATAAAAACTCTGCGCTCTTTAAATTGATAGCATACTCATTATACTCGTATGACTGATGAGGGCAGACATTAAGCTTAAAAATAGGTATATTACATGTCTGTTATGTGATAAAAAGTCATATAAAACTTATAGCTTAAGCCCAACCAACAACAGTGGGAATCTGACACCTATTGATGATGATGATGATGAAAATGATATTTCACTGTAGTTTTATAAATATTTAAATTAATATTGGAGGGAAAAATGGAAGGAAGAAGGTAAAGGAAGACCTAAAGATAGTTTTATAAAATAAATGCAAGATCAAGTCCATGTTTGAACCTACAAAGATGTAAAGGAGTTAAGAAAGGAGAGAGATGGAAGGCATTGGTGGCTCCACAGACAAGAGCTTAACCGTTCATTAATAGGAAGAAGAAATATTTTTGTTGTGTTTTTAAGCGACTTCAAAAAAGGAGAAGCTTTTAAATTCGAATAAAAATAAATAATATATAAATATATTCAATATAATATAAACAAATCACACTGATTGAGCTAGCCCCAAAGTAAGTTTAAACTTGTGTTATGGGATACTAAGTCAACGGTACTATATTTTATAATAAATAAATATATATATATATATATATATATATATATATATATATATATATATATATATATATATATATATATATATAGATAAACACCCAAGACCCAGGACAATTTGAAAAAGGCCATTTTTCAACTTGCCCTGGCTAGGGATCGAACCCAGAACCTCCAGATTGGTGGACTAGCGTGTTGACCATTACACCACGGAGGTCGTCGACGAGGAGGAAGAATGTACCTATACATGTTTTTTTTATGTACTCGTATGTTCTTCATTTTTTAAAGCAAATCCGAGAGTTCTTTTTTTTAAAGCGTACACAATGAAATTGGTGGCTCCAATGGTGGAAACCATTGGAGTCACCAGGTGAAAATCTGATGATGGGATCCTCGAGAAATCGAGCGAACTCCTCAAATATTCTATGCACACATATAATGATTTTAGTAAGTGAGTTTTGGTGAAGGAGACCCATAGAATTAGTAAGGCGCGATTCTAGATCTGTGAGGAGACCTGATGGAGAAGACCAGAAAATTGAGTCGCTTTGTTATATTTAAAATTATTAAAATGAAATAAGTTGACATAAACACAAGAAATATACATCAACAAGAATCTACACATAAGTTTGGACTTATTACATTAGTTGAGTTTGAAACAACTAAGAAATTAGCCATACGTACGTACGTACTTACAATTAATGTTCGAGACTTTTCCATTAGGAGCCAAGTTTCATGTAATAAATGGATGCTCAGCGGGAACTTATTAAGAATTCAAGGCACAATGCATTCTCCGCCTTAGATGCTTTAAAACGTAGTTTTAGATCCACTTTACATACAACAACATTTCCAAATAATTCTAAACCGTTTATTGCTTTTCGCTAGATAAGAAATTAAAGTGTAGCAAATAGCTACTACATTTCTTAGAAAATAAGCCCAGAATAGTAACCTTAATATTTTTTTTTAATTTATTTATTAAACTTTATTACAAAATATGTAATAGGCGGACTTAAGGCCCAGGGTCTTTTTTACCAGTCAACCTACACGTGATGCTGATAAAAGCAAATTTTAATATTAAATTACTGATATTTTTTAAAACAAAAAGCCGACTTCACACCAGAAAAGCTAACTTTTTAAACAATTGTATAGGTATACAATAACTAGAACACATATGTCGTGTAAGTAGGTACTTACACGACATATGTTTTCTAGTTATTTTCGTTTATAAAACAAACCACACAACTGATTTTAACAGCGTCGTGAGTTTAATGTTTTTTCCCATCTTAAAAAATGGCGAATGCGCCTAAAGAAGATTTTACTTTAAAAATAAAGTAAAAATAAATAAGTACAAAATATATGTTTCGGTCTACTGTACTTCTATATTTAAACCATATATAATTAAGGCTTATTTCGTCAACTGTACTTAGCGGCATGTTTTCCTTCGTGTACTCTTCTCAGCCATAATCTTATTACATTCGCTTGTGATGTGTAGGTAACTGGATTCACTACTTATGCTTCCGTGTAGGTACCGTGGATACAAGGATATAATACAAGATATTTTGAAGTTTTAATACGCCTACGTTTGACTGCCTCCGTGGTTCAGTGGCCTTGTGACCCGGAAGTCGTGGGTTCAAAACCCACTAGGAAGCTTACTTTTGAAAAGTTTTTTCCAGGATTATATAAAGTCCGAATAGGCTTGAATCACCTGATCATCTGAATAGAAAAATGATTCCGTGCTTTATTTAACCTCATCAAATCAACTATGTTAGGTTAGGTAGCGAAGTATCGTTGAAAGCGTCTTAGCTGCTGGGTAAAAGCTATAGGGCATCACAATAAATTCAATATGGCGCCTTCTGTAAGGCCACAAAGTAATGAACTTGAAAATAAAACGAATCATACCGTGTAAGGTAACAAATGTAAGAGCCAAATGATCGAGCTTGCTTAATTAGCACATTTCCAGCTTATACACACAATTATTCATATATTTGTGTCGCTTGCATTAACTGAATAAACTAACTATTCAGCAAGAATTTTCTCGAAGCTGAGTTTTTTTCTCAATTAATTTAAAGGGGATTGTCACGCAGTGACTATGTGAGTTTTAGTTTTTTAAACTAATATCTATTCACGTTTGCTGCGTGATGCCCGAAAAATAGGCCCACACAATAAAAAATGGGTTCCTACAGACGGAAAGAAGTCCAGAGGAAAACTTAGAACGAGGTAAAGAGAGACGAGTTGTCCGCAAGTAATTGGAAACAAAAAGAGGAGGCTTTTTTCCAAGTATGCGGCCTAAATAGCTAAAAAAATCGCATTCTATATTAGGTTTGGAACTCTAAGAGTAGACAGGTACTATTAGGGTTATCCAATTATTTAAAAATTCTAATTCCATTTTCACTGTACGTTTTCAAACAGAAAATTTTAATTGCGGCCATTATTTTTCGTTAGAAGGGGTAGTATTTCTTTAGATGCCAATTAGTTTGAGGGTCCGATTAAAGAGGTTGAACTCATATAGGTCGGGAAAAACGCGACTTTGACATAAGAAATGTACTATATTGTAGTACATATGTACTTGTTTGCAAGATTCTATTGCTAACCATTTTTCACCTACTTATGGTATGAGACTGAAATAAAATTTTGCATCTATGAAACATACATATACATTTAAATTAAATAACAATAGCTAAATATTAAATCAATGACATAACTCATCATTCGAGCGATATCCTACCTACCCGACTGGAAACAAAATATGCTTCTGTGGGATTTGAACCTACGACCTCCGGATCACAAGGCAAACGCCTTTACCACTGGGCCACAAAGGCAGAGGTAAAAAAATTAAATCAATGATATAACCATGTCAAATTTTCGATTAATTCTAAATTCAAACTAAGTGGTATTAACAGCTCCGAGTCGCTCTACAAAGCGTGCTTATTCTAATAAAACATAATGTACGATATAAAAGGAACAAACTTACAGAGAAGAATACAAACAAGAACATAGCATTTGCATTACGGCGTATGTTTTTACAATAAAAGTAGACAACAGTGTTCACAGCGCTAGTGGAGGGAGTGGGGGGAAACGTTGTTCCTCTTTGTATCGCTCGATTGGTACTCTAGTAAATGACGAGTGTAAGACTCGGATGCCGAAAAAAGGCTTTTTTCATTGTTTGTTCAACCTGATAGACCTGGTTCATTCCGACAAAAAACCGAAACCCGATGTTTGGCGACGCGGAGTAATTTTGTTTTTATTGCCGCGTAAACTGTCCGTCTGTCACAGGGCTCTATCTCTTGAACCGTAATAGCTAGACACTTGAAATTTTTACCGATTGTGTATTACTGTGGCCGCTATAACAAAAAATACTAAAAATAAAAAAAAGTAAAAAATTAAAGAGGGTCGTCAAACAAGAAACGTTTTTCTTCAGCGTTTTAAAACATTGTACGGTGGTACGGAACCCTTCATGTACGAGTCCGACTCGCACTTGCCCGTCTATTTTGTATCAATACCCCACTGCCCACTTTTTCTATTTACTCGAGTCTTGCAATATTTCCTTTCATCCTCACTTTTCATTCAGTAACGTATAATAAAATACTTATGTGCGAAATTAATGTGTTAGGGTATTACATAATAAAACAAGGTATTCTCTTCCCATGATGGCCCAAGATTACAGCCCGAATGTAACATATGTGTAATAATATGTGTTACTACGGATTGTCCTTTTCAGTAAATAAGAGCAGCAGTACTTAGAGCGATCTTAAATATTATCAATAGTAAAGAAATACTCACTTTGAAATAAAAACACAGCAAAGTTCAGGACTAACTCTATACTAAAAACAAACAAACAGCTTAAAATTTTCACGATAGAAAAATATTGCGAAGTTGCCTCCAAGTCACCTCAGAATTATACTAAAACTGAAAGTATTCAAGAAATACAATAAATTAGCACTTGGAACTTTGGATTATAATTGTATTAAACATAATGCAGTCATAATATGTCTTACTTTTTAAATAACTCTTAAATATTCTTTATAAAACGTAAAATCCTCAAAACCAAAACCAGCCTCATTGACCTACCGCGATCTTTTCCCCGTGCATGGCTCGCTGTCTCGTTTAGCAGAAGCAGAAGCAAAACTTAGATTATCCACATCAGGCCGACCCTTAAGGACATTTTTCAATTAGTTAATAAATATAAAATAAAATACTAAGTTACTGAACTATCTCGTGATTTTAGACTTAATAATGCAGAAAAACGGATATCAAGAGCGCTAGTTTGACTCCAAGAAACTATGACGTCACAGTCCGATATTTCATAGAAATCTCATAGAAAATTTTTTTTTCGAGGTTACGAAAAAGTAGGTACCTATCTGAATTGACTTGTTGGAAACTAGCGGATTGGTTTGTTAAGTAAAAAAATGCACTTGTCTCGGGTAATTGAATCACACACAGTAGCAACACTCCCAACTGATTACGTATTCTTGGGCTAATCACGTGACCAGACGGGAACAGAATACCTTGTTTATTATATCATGTGTTAGGCTGTCAAAGTAGCTCCGATAACAGATAAGCTGAGAGAGGTCATAGATCGAGCACGTGATGAGAAAAAATGAAGCTCATGTAACGATTTTTCGTTACCTTTTGGTGATGAACATGTCTGTGAGTGGATATAGGCAAGGACCAAAGATGGAAGGAATCCATTAGAAATGATATGTACGTCCCAAAAAGTAGATGAAAGTATGACTCACAATAAAAAAAAATTGGAAAGCAAAGACATTTTGCGCCGACTGCATATAAAAAAAGGGAAATGATAAGGAAGAAGAAATTAGTATTAATAGGGAGTCCACTATGAGGTAGCAAAAGGAATATATGGGCCCGATGGTACGGCCCTGTAAATAAGGATCAAGGGATTATTGGAGAGGCGTATTCACTCCGCAAAGAACCGCGATTTACGGGACTGGCGAAATGTTAAATATAACATGCATTGTTGATGTTATATCAAGTAACAAACAAACACACAGAGCCGCGTTAAACAATATTTTTTCGGAATTCATACAATCACAGTCAGGTCTTTTCTAGTCTCCACTGCAGTAGCACCACCCTCTCTGTACTACCAGAGTCATAGTCACCCTGGCCAGAGGGGTTGGAGAGGTCTAATTGATGTTTATAATAGATTGTGTTTCTTAAGTCGCCTTCTACGACATCCACGGAAAGACTTGGAGTGGTCCTATTTTCTACTCTGCCGGGAACCACACGGCAATTCATACAATATCACGTCTTTATTCTTAAAGGGATAGACAGACCCAAGGGCGTGAATATTGAAGAATCAAAATAGTAATAGGACAGAAGACAATAACGGAATCTCCTAACGTACGCGCGATATGCGTCCCCGTTCCCCGTCCCCGCTCCTCTCCCCCGTTCTTTTGCTGCCGTGTGCCGCCATGCACACGTCAATGAGTGAGTGTTCGCCTGCTCTCGCCCCTCGACAAGGCGAGAAAGGGGGAGAGATGCGGGGACGGGAAACGGGGACGCATATTGTGCGGGACCTTAGGAGGTTCTTTTGTATGTAAAACTCAGGGATCTATCAGCATGGAACAGCACTTTCCTATGCTGCTATTATTTTCTATCGCTCTAGCAAATGACGCTTCTGAGCGACAAAAAAGGATAACATCATGGGAAAGTGCTATTCCGTGCTGATAGATGAGATCCAACCCTTACTGTCTTCCGTGGTAATAGGTTGCTATCCGCATCGCCTATTGACATGATTCAGTCTCGCCCATTGCCTCAATCGACATTTACGATATGCGCAGGAAGGGAAGCAGCTAGTAAATTAGTTTTTCCTTTCTCCCAGAATATCATGGAAGAAACAAGAGCAGCTTTGAGAATATTTAAGGATCCCTTGCTTAAGCTTGCATATCCAGATATCTCAGCGAAATAACTGATTCCTTTTCCGTGTTAAAGTCATTTCATTTTGAGTCAATCCTTTTTTAGGGTTCCGTACCCAAAGGGTAAAAACAGGACCCTATTACTAAGACCACTGTCCGTCTGTCTGTCTGTCACCAGGCTGTATCTCATGAACCGTGATAGCTAGGCAGTTGAAATTTTCACAGATAATGTTGCCGCTATAACAACAAATAGTAAATATATAATAAAATAAATATTTAAGCGGTGGCTCCCATACAACACACGTGATTTTTACCCCCCCGCCCCCCTCCATTACCCTACGCCACTGACTAAACTGAAACAAAATAAAATGTGTCATTGTAATCAGTGGCGTAGAGTGTTCATAAAGTAGACATCATGCAGTCTCTAAATCAGTTATAGAGTATTCTTTACTAATTTAAGGAGTACCTACTGCTGTTCCTGTCAATTCAGTAAAAATGCCTTCACGATTTAATTTAACTCACTGTTTTAGGAGAGTATTTTCTATGAATATGGGGATAAGATTTTACCTGTCCCGATAATTTCCGCAATGTGTATCTCAAATGAATAGCCACAGCGAGGGTTAGCGTTCGATTCCCGGGTATTTCCCAGGCGAGCTGTACGTCTGAGCGGAGGAGATTCATCACTAATAAGTAATAAGAAACGAATGCAGCGTTACACAGGTAAATACTGCTAAAACTAATAATGAAAACAGCGATAACAATTCATGATTTATAAAAAAGATGCTTGTTTTGGTTTTTCGTTTGTGTACTCGTAAGTGGTGTCAGATTTTTCAAGTTGCCTAAAGGCATCTAACTTAGCTTGACGATTGCCATATAATGATGACAGGGAGGAACTTAAGGCCCAGTTCAGAGCCAAGAAAACTGTGAGTGTTTTTAAAAAATCACTGTAATTAAACTACTACAGTTTATTCCTCAATAATATCCAAAACACGATTGAGAATTTTTGGCTTGATAGAAAAAAATTACAAACATACCTCTAAATTTGCCTTTATAATACATATTACTATTTATACAATCACCTTTTTATATGAAAACTAGCTTTTGCCCGCGGCTTCGCCAGCGTACATTAGGGGTATGAAAAATAGATGTTGGCCGATTCTCAGACCTACTCAATATGCTCACAAAATTTCATGAGAATCGGTCAAGCCGTTTCGGAGGAATACGGGAACACACATTGTGACACGAGAATTTTATATATAAGATTATACCAATAAATGTATTATCTAAATATCTATCCGTTTTGGCTACAAAAAAAATTATAAATATAATACAAAAAAAAAAAAAAAACAGTGAAATATTTGTCGAGAGCGAGGAAGGCGCGGAGCCGTGCTCGACGATATTTCGCAGTGTTTTATTTATTATAACAGTGATTTTTCAAAAACACGCACAGTATTGCAAATTGTGAACCCATCTCGCCTTAAGAAATTTTCGTGCCACCCGTCCAAATGCGATTGACTTACTTAACTTGCGAAAGCGGACTTACTTAACTAGCAATGCGTATTTCCTATATATATGTATATATGTATTTCTTCACCAGAGAAAAAAAAATACCAAAAAATCACACATCGAGGGATAGTGTTCGGCTTGCATAAAAACAAATAAAACTTTGTAATATGAACAAATTTATAAATTGTTTTAAATAGATGCAAGAGATTTTAGAAAAGCATTGTAACTGTATGAATAAAAATAAAGCAAAATGTACTTTCAATAACATTAGTTGAGAACAATTTATAAATTCATTCATTTATTTGTTGTTCAAAAAAAGCAAAGACCACTAGCAACATAATACCTATTTGAGATCAAATTCTCATACACGTATGTTTGGAAAACCACCACATCTAATATGAAAACAGTAATGGAAAAGTCGTTTACCGAAATCAATTTCCAACATGTACCATGACCGACATTTCTCGGAAGTCAAACAAGAAATGGAATAATTTCAAAAAGAATGGTTTTACCTTGTTCGCCTTCCGACTCAAATCACTAAAGTCATAACATCTATCAAATATTCACAAAACCTCTTACAAATGATAAAAGCAAAAGACGGATCTCTCGATAACTGGAACGGGTCTTTTTTCACCCGGGAAGACAGTCGTCCCTTCGGGGAGGGAAATATCAGCATGTCATTTGTTTATATTGCAAAATTAATCCCCCCGGCTGGAGTGAGTGATGAGCAGAGTCAAACATTGCTTGCCAAACAAAGAAACACTGAGGTGTATACTATAATCGATGTTCACTTAAACGACAGATGCTGCAAACGGGTACCATCAATCTATCCCCCTGCCCACCTTCCGATTCGTACCCCTCCCCCTCGCCCCTCACCGGCACTCCCCGAGGGCCGAATTGTTATTCACGTTCCATTACCTCAATTTTTTAGAGACGAGGTGCCTGAAAAGGAACCCTTTCACTTATTGTGTCTCATTCCTGAATAGGTGGAGGGCCATCGTGAAATTAAATTTCTTTGGATTATTCATTTTTTCTCCCTTTTCTTTGGGCCGTGGAGTGTTTATTCGGGCCTTGCAGATGTTAAGAGTTACACGAGCGCTTTTGTTAATGGCTACGGGGGTTCGGACATGGCGAGTAATTTAGTAGCGTCTTTGTTTTATTAGATTGGAGAAAAACAAACAATAAATTGCGGTGGGGAACACGCACGGTCGCATGGCAGCCAGCACGCGACAAGAATCATTCGAGAATCGATTAAAGTTGGCCACACACGTACAAGAATCGAGCAAACAACGGGAACTCGATGGCCCGCTCTCGGTGCGTTCGGTCACGTACCAACCAGCTATAATTCAATAAGACGCGATCCACACGCCCCGTAGAACAGTTCTGTTCACTTACATACATATTAAAAATCTAACCTTTTCAATTGAACTTCAATTTAATTTGATGATTTATTTTTATTCCATTTCCGTGCCAAGAAAATGGTTTAGAGAGCGTTTGTTCCACTTTTCCGCTTTCCACAACGGCGCAAGGAGGAAAATTATTCGGAAAGTTTAGTTACAGCATTTAAATAGTGTTCGTGGCCGTCGTGTGATATTTTAGGTTTGAGTTCGACTCTAGCGGACTGCATTTGTGGACTAGAATTATTTCAAAAAATCGTACGTTTTAATAGTTTATTTATAGAAAGGATCTTTTCCAGTCAACCAATACGACAGGGAATATATTAAAAAATGATTCCACTAAAGTAATCATAAGTATGTGTAAATAGTACATCATAATATACAATTTCACTCAGACAGTTAACGCACAACATGGGCCCGACAGATTAATAATTGGTTGCCGCAGGAGATCAAAGCAGTTGGTAACATAAAAATCTTTAAAGATTAAATTAAAAAATGGCTAACAGAAATAGCCAGACAAATTTTGCTAAATGATATGTACTCGTATTGAAATTGATGACATAATTTGTAATAATTGAATGGCTTACACTGTATTTTTACCGAATTTTACATATAATATTGATCTGTAACAAAATGTTATTAAAATGTAATGAACAAATAACCAAGTAAGGACATTTACACTACAAGGAGACTCAAGATCAAGTACTTAAGAGCGCACTACATAAGCGTGTAATGCTAATGCTCTTCGCCTTAGCTACAGCTTGACTTAGCCGCGTTGTCTGACTCAATGGCGGGGCCGAAACAATGCCATTATGCCCTACCTCATTAAGTAAATTAATGAAAGGGTTTTGGCTGAACGTCATACAGACGACAGCGCTGGGAGTCTAAGGCTGTTTGTACAAAGACATTAGGAAAAAATTGAAACTCGGTGGCCATGTGGGAGTTCGCATTACTGGCGTTAAGTGACTTAGATAGATGTCATCACAAGTGACATAAAAAATTCTTGAGCGGTCCCGGCTGTCATCACTGTAGGTATAATGTCTGCAATCATGTATTGCCAAATAATTACAATTAATTACCAAGCATACCTCGCAGTATTACAGTTAAATTACAGTTGATACAGTCGCGGGGCGTGGTTTTTTTTAGTACATTAAGTTTATTTTTTTATGCATAAGCCGCAAAGGCATAGAGGGGGAGTTTTTGGCGGGAAGTCAAGGGGTTCGGTTGGGGTTTTCTTTAAAATATTTTTATATATTATTAGCAAATTGATTTTAGTGGACTTTATAATATGAAATTGGTGTTATTTGGTGTTATACATCCTCATGCTCATGAACATATGTGAAATAATGAAAGTGGACAGTCATAGTACGGCTCTAGTGATATTTGTTTCGCGGACTGCGTGGGCGTCTTCGGGCGTCGTTCGCTACTCAATCGGCTATGAAAACCAGTGGACTCGTATAGATTTGTCGCCAGAAGCTCCCTTTAAGCATTCAAAGGCCTACACCAACCTTTAATTGTAACTTGTTAGGAAAAAAGAATTTCCCACGTTTTATTAACTTGTTCCTGGCTAAATACGCAGTAGCGTCAAGCCATTAATAGAAAAAAAAAGAAAAAAAAGGCATAGAGTTATTTTTGCTGTATATTGTTTATTATTAATTGTCTCTGTGTGCGTATTTTCATAGAAAGCTGTCATTGTTAGTGTGTTAGAATTCCTGCGGCCGGGTTGTTTGCAGGTTTTTTTTTTTCAATTTATGGCTTGACGCAACTGCGTATTTAGCCAGGAATAAGTTAATTAAACGTGGGAAATTCTTTTTTCCTAACTAGTTACAATCAAAGGTTGGTGTAGGCCTTTGATTGCTTTAAGGGAGCTTCTGGCGACAAATCTATACGAGTCCACTGGTTTTCATAGCCGATTGAGTGGCGGACGACGCCCGAAGACGCCCACACAGTCCGCGAAACAAATATCACTACAGCCGTACTATGACTTTTGCAAAATAATTTAAAGAAAACCCCAACCAAACACCTTGCCTTCCCGCCAAAAAAACTCAAAGCTGTCCTTGTTAGTGTGTTAGAATTCCTGCGGCCGGGTTGTTTGAAGGTCTTATCTGTAGGAGTGGGAGATGAAATTACAAATGTGTGTGTGATTATAATGACTATTTGTGAATATTTGAATTTTTATAATCAAGAAGCCGTATGTAAATGAGATGGATTATCAAAATCGGATGAAAATGTTTTAAAAAAGCTGAATGCGGAGAAACTATAACACAGCAACTCAATAAGAATCGTGTTATAAGTTATCTTGCTCCTAATCTATATTATGTAAAGGTACAAAGTTTACGTGTCTAAGTTTATTAACCACCCAGCTTTTTAATAAACTTAGACTTAAGGCTCCTCCACACGTTGGGCCATCATTGTGCCAATTCTGAGAGTTCATCCATCGCGGCAATACACAAAATATCTGTGCAATGATGGTCCATCATATAGACCAAAAACTAACTAATACGAACACGCTATAAACCTCGGCCATCAAATTGAACTTGTATGTAAACTCGGAGTGATGTATATTAAAAGCGTCCAGCTAAGCGCGCCGGGTGACAATAAATGTAGCGCCATTCTTTATGAAAGCGGTTATGAGTTCCGTATTCGAGCTAAAGTTTGCGTTTGTGTGAAATGTTTCTTTATTAATATTGCATTTGATAGTTACATGGACGATGGTTGGTGAGATCGCGTTTGTGGGCACATTGTCCATGTAATTATGAATACCTACCGGAACACCCTTTTGCGCACACTATTATAATAAATCAGATTATTAGTATCAGATATTCAAATTAAGATTGTCTACCGATATTAAATAAACTTCAAAATTTTTCATAAATTGTTGAAATTTATTTCACTACCCTACATTTTATTGTACTAATATTTGATGGCTGACTAAATGCATGCCACCTTCTATTAAAGATTATAATCAAATAATATTACTGCATAGCAAATTGTATAAAAGGGTGCTATAATTTGATATCAGAAGTTCAACCTCTCTTAGAGAGTAGGTGTAGGGTAGGTGCATTTTTTAATATACCCTTATAGTATACCTACCCTCTTTTAGCCAGCAGAAATTACGCCACGTCATTATATGGCATATCATTTTCAACTGCATTATGAAAAGCACTTTTCCACTTTGAGAATGGGTACATGCACTCTACACAAAACTGACTGAAATAAATGAAATTAGGCGTTATGCAGACTTACGACAGTCGTTATCCCATCTGTACGAGTACTTGTGTAATTTTTTCTTCACCTATTTTATACGTTGTATTGTTAATCACTAGTAATTATATAATAAACAAGACAATATAAGACAAAATATAAAACATTGATCATATAAACTGTAAGCAAAATTCACTTTTTTAAATGTCAAAATTTATTTTCTATCCGGTTGTCCGATCTAAAGGCGCTCGTGCCATTATATTTTTTATGCGGAATTTCTCATCTGGTTTTCCCCGTCCAGTCCGGTTACGTTATCCAATGACCTTTCTGGACTTAGTCACCGTTTAGTAAAAGAAAATAACAGAATAAGTAGGTGGTAAATTATAAAACCTTTATGAAACTAAAGGAGTGAAGCATTATTACTTTTTTCATTCTAACTTATCACTATCAGCCAAAACTGTTTAGTACCTGAGTACATGTACGACCGTACATGTACTCAGTACTCATGTACTCGCCTCATCGCAGAATAGTCGAGAGTGCGACAAAAAGTGTGAATCAAATCTAATGTAGTCGTAGACTTACAAATCGACAGTCTGTGTTCGCCCTCAGGTTACCAAGATTAAAAGATGTCATATTTCTACAAGGGGAAAGCCGAACCGACTCGATTCTGTTTTAAAATTGCTTAATAGAATTACGAGCATACTGGCAGAGGACCCTGGACACTTAAAATAGATTGCTGCAAAGTAGTTAAGAGTGGTGTGTTGTGGGCTTTTGCCCAGGGTTACAAGGCATAGAGGGGAATTCAGTGAAACAGTAGGGATTCAGCGCCGTAGAGGCGTGTGAATAGAATTAATATGCTTTTTTGTATACCTACATGAAGAAGTTTATATTAATTCCTTTAGAATTTAAGCGCAATTACCGGAAAATAGAATGCTCCTACCAATTGTAATTTATTTAATACTAGATTTTAACTGCAGCTTCGCTCCCGTATCCCAAATCTTACGGGAACAGTACATTTTTTCGGGATAAAAGGTACCTTTTGTCCTTTTCAGGAATTTTAATTATGTGTATGCGAAATTTCAAGAAGATTAGTTCAGTACATAAAACGTATAGAAGTAACAAACAAACAAATATACAAACTCACTTTCGCATTTATTATATTAGTTAGGACAGGAAGTTAGGATTAGGATTAAGTAAATTCTAGCTTTTAGTTGTAAAGCATTACGTACCTATCTATTTATCCCGGAAATTGACTGATATTAAAAAATGCAGTAAGTCAATGTTAAAAAAAAAGTAAAAGTGTGTTATATAATTTTTGTATTTCTGGCCATATGCCTCCTTAGAAATAATAAAAATATTTTACTGTCCTTGTATTTTTAAATAACGTCAATGTCAGGGTGTATCCCCGTGGGTAAGAAGTGTAGGTTGACCATTTCCCCATGTAAAAAAAAGGTGTGCCTATAAAATATCGCCCAGGGATGTCGCAGTGCTAAAACCGGCATCACTTGCACTTCGGGTATGCGACATAAGTACTTACATCACTTAGTCGCCTGTGCTATTAATAAAAGTACTTAGTGAATGCATAATTCTGCAATTACTTCTTTGAATGTTTCAAATGTTGGACGTTTGTAGCTGTACTTCGAGTCAGATATAAATTGACCTGAATTGCTAAGATTAAGGAAATGTCAAATTATTTATTTGCATTTATGTAGTGTTTTTTTATGGTTACACCATTATTTAATTGGGTATATGTCATGAACCCAACAGGATTCATACAGTACAATTAAATATAGATTATTTTGTAATTTCTAAATTTTCACAAGTTTAGTCCTTTATACTGATAATATTGTACAAAATCTTAAAATAATATTGTAAGAAAAAATGATCTCGCATACTAATCGGATCAGCTGAGCGCACGAGAAAATAATACAAAGAAAAGTTATGAAGTTTAAAAAACTATGCACCTTTTTACCTCAGAACAAAATACAAAGACAATAGCTAAGTCAACAGTGTTTCGCATTTCTCGATTCAATGTTCGGAAATCGGTTTTAGATCGTAAGTGCGGAGGTGCGATCACGCGATGGCACTCGACACCGAATGAATGCATCCGCGCTACATGAGCGAGGCGTCCTTTCCCGCGTCTCCCCATTTTTCCCAGACGTCCAACGACAGGAGTAACACGCTTTTTAACTTAACCGTATTATGCTTCAGGTAATTCACAGTTGTTTAGTAAAGAATGATTTATGGTGGTGGCAGTAAAGGAAAATGATTTCGGAGTTACGCGGATTATTTTTTGATTTTTTAACGAAAGGTTGACAACGAAACAAGTACAGAATTATTACGTCACCGTTATATGCCATTTTGCGGGAAAATCGGTACCTAAATAATTTTAAATGATGAGGATTTTTAATTTCCTGACAATTTTTCTCGCAATATGTTTATGTAGTTCTATTAACTTAGCTGTAAATGAGTAATGTCCATTACATCTGTGAATTTCGTAAGAGGCGATTAAAGAAGTAAGCATAAACATCCGCAATAATTGCAATCCGAATGTTACGGCCACTGGCAACACCGGACGATGCGACGCGATGTGGAGCGGGCCAGAAACTACGTCATTTCTAACCAACGACTTTACTTGTCCTAACATTGTAATTTGATTCAAATAAAATATATATCATGTAAATGTATAGGCGCTTTATGAATATAATATAGTCCGCACACATAACCCAGCAGCATCAGCTCAAACATCCAATAGAATGGTTGTCAGGAGGCAAAACATTTTTGCGTATAAATGCATTTCAAGTAGGGCTTCTCCATTTCTATTTACGGATGCAACCGGAGATGGGTTTATATGTGGAGAAGGAATTGATTCAGAGTCAATTTATATTCAACGTTCAGTAATCCGTTTTAAAACTGAAAAAGTGCGATGTACTCTGCAGTGAATGCATCTGTTACATGAGAGCGGCTTTCCTTATTTCCCTCGTCTCCCCTTTTTACCAGTCGTCAACGGACGAAAGTAACATGCTTTTTAACTTAACCGTATTATGCTGCAGGTGAATGGCGGATTCACACTTGTATAAGGTTGCTTATGGTGAGCGTGTTGAATAGGTAATGATTTTTGAGTGTTTGTTCGGTAGGCAAATATTAATAAAATGTAATATAGAATTTTGTGAAAGTCTGAAAGACTGTTATTTGTTTAATACCTAATATTTCCGATACTTAAACGGGGATTGACAAATGCCTGTTTCTACTAGGACTTTTTGTCCCAATAGACCTGCCAATTGGACTATTTTATTTTATTTTTTATTGAGCCAAAAGCTACAATAGGTAGACTTAATGCTAAAGCATTCTCTCCCTGTCAACCTTTAGGAGAAGAGAAACAGATAGAATAGTTGGCGTCTAAAATAGATAGAAACAATCCAGAAATAATAAGTACTTTTAAATGATCATACATAAATATCGTATAAAATAAATACTATATTTATACATACAACAATTCCTGGGACTTTTTGTCCCAATAGACCTACCAATTGGACTACTTGGACTTTTAGTCTCAATAGACCTACCTATTGGACTACTGAAACGTTTTGTCCCAATACTACATACCTAAACGTAGTATAAACAAAAGGCGGTTCCCGCAGTCTGTCCCTCTGTCTGTGTGTACCCTTAGATCTTTTATGATTGGATTGACTTAGGATTTTAATGCGGTTTCATAAATAGATAGAATAATAAATCTCTTATACTACGCAATGGATTTTAGTGCGATTTTCATGAATCAATAGAATGATCCAACAGTAAACGGGGCGGGCCGTTAGTAAAATAATAAAATGTGTTAAAAGTATACACCTGTTCCCTAGGCGTTTTTACGCGTCGTTCATGTGCCTAAAATGTGTTAAATTACTTTGATAACGCTATCTCGAAGCCTTTTCGACTCCACAGAGTGCTTTGCAAATCGCCTGTGCACTCCGGATTGAACACACACATTTGCGGAAGGCATTCATCATCGACAAAGGAGTTCGAAATTCTAGCTGCGCTGGCTTTCGATAATGAAAACAGGCAGTGGAAAAATACCAGGAAATTAACTACGATTTTTTCATATTTTCCCTTGAGGTTAATTTTATGAAAATCTATTGAGACTTTATGTATCTGTCTCTTTAGCTTGCGTTTCCTAAGTCGCCTTCTACGACATCCACCGGTAGAACTTGGAGTTGTCCTATTCTACTCTGCCGGGAACAACACGTGTGATAAACCACACGTTTGCCGTGTTGTTCTAGGCGGTATGTTTGTGATTTTTTTCTATCGATCAAAAATGCTTAATCGTGTTTTGGCTATCGTGGGTGTCTGTAGAAAATCCTTAAGACTTTTATGTAATTTTTTTTAAAGAATAAACTGTTTGTAGTTTAATAACAGTGATTTTTCAAAAACACGCACTGTATTGCAAATTGTGAACCCACGTCGCCTTAAGGTTATTTTTATTACACCGCTCGCCTGTAAAAAAATGCATATAAAAATATCACTAGAAGGGTCGATTTGAAAGCTTAACTGCCCTACAAAATTAACAAAAATACTATTTTATAAAGATATATTTGTAGCCTGCGACTTTGTTCGCGTGAAATTGAGTTTATAACGAAATTCTGTTTATCAAAGTAAGTAGATGAATCGATTCCTATTTTTGCTTTAGGAAATAGACCAAGATAAAGTTACTAGGTAATATAATGTGCGCTACATAAGTTTCTCTAATTCTATATGGCTTATTATTGGGATACCTTATAAATACCTACATGAACGTCATTTCACTGTCAATTCTGGAAGTACATTTGGAAAACCGGCGAGGTATAGTAGGTATACTTATATTTGTCTCTTTAATTAAATATGAAAGATCATGTCCTAAATCCACGATTAGAAACACTTTTTGCTTCTCTCTACCTATATCGAGAAGAAGATATACATATAATAAAACAGTAAAAATCGCGTGTGCGAAATTAGAGAAGACTTCTTTCCTGAAAAAAAACGGTCAGCGGTCAAGTGACTCTTCCGAAAGCACTTGGCAAAATAAATTCAGGAAATTTACTCCAATAGCCGCAGAACATGCGTATGTAGCTGCGTGTCCGCGTTGGAGTATCAAGCAACATTGAGAGCTACGAAATTATGATAAAGTCTAATTTGGTTTCACATCGAAATAAGACTATCAGATGATTTTATTTACTCCAAGTCAAATCACCTAGGTTAGGTAGTGGACCCCGGCCATCGAAGCGTTACTGCTGAGGATACAACCGGGAATACGCTCGGATGATGACACTATTAACACACTCGATAAAAAATATATACAAGTAGATATAAACTTAATACCAGTACCTCTGGATAGGCATGCTCGCTACACTGAAGTCCGGTTATAAACGGAGGGGCATTTTAAATGCACTGTCAATCTTTCGTGCTCACTCGAGCGCGACTAATATTACTGTTTCAAGCCTCAATCTGGAAACGGAAATGCGTTTTTTTCATGTCCGTTCAATGGTGCTGTGTTTATTCGGTCCGGGGATTTATCTCGCTTGTTAGGATTTAGAAAATATGTTTTGTGGGCATTATTTCTTTACTCGTTAAAGCTTGTGTTTTTGATTGATATATTATTTGGACAAGATAGCTAATACTTTCCCCTTGTGGTTCGGGGTTAGGATAAGACCACTCCATCTCTTCCTTTGGATGTCGTACGAGGCGACTGAAGGACTAAGCACGAATATCTCGTGCTACAATTGCATTCCTAAGGAGGGTTAACGTCGGGCGGCAGCCGGTTGTAAAACTATAGCGAAATCATTTAAACTGTTCCCGGCTATTTTTTCTCCACTTCACGAGGTCTTTGGCATCCTTGGGTGACCATTGATATGCAAATATGTTATATATTTAGAGAAAAAAAACGGGAAAGCGCATCCCGGGCTACGAATCAGCACAGCTGAGGATGCAAAAAGGAATGCGCTTAGATGAAGAAGAAGCTAGTGATATTTTCCAAATTGAATTCTGTTAGCAGTTTTTACTTATTTAATTATCCAACTTTATAACAAAATTATAACAGGTAGACAAAAGACCATGGGCCTAAGAAAGGTTACAAGGTAAGGCAAGAATTTTTAAACGAATCTACCAATTATAAAAAAAAAATATTAGCATCCCATACAAGTCGAGCAATCAGCTGATCAGAAAAAAAATATATGTCTAATGTTTCTTGGAGGAAGTCGTTTAGTATCATAAATTAATAACCATTAAAAAAGTTTCAGTATAATATAGCTAATGCTAAAACCGCATGAGCAACCTAACTTAATAAAATATGAAGGCTATGACGAGGACATCGAAACAATATCGCAGCTGCCAGAGTCACGTGCTTATTGAATGAACGCGCCGCAGATTGCCGGTTATCGAAACACCGAATTTTCTACTCTGTAAATCTAATCGGTTCACTCGCCACCACACTACAAAACATTCATAGTACAGATGAATATACACTCTTGTACCATACTCGTATAAATAAAATGACAGTTGACACAGCATAGCGTCAACTGTCAGCATGTGCTCTATGACGCAGCGTCATACAGCAGTCACGAATTGGTGAGTCAGACACAGTATATGACGTCAGAACCACAGAAGACAGTAAGAGTAACATATAAAACGGAATCTCCTAAAGTACGCGCAATATGCGTCCCCGTTCCCCGTCCCGTATGTGTTTGCCAACTCTCACGGGGGAGAGGTGCGGGGACGGGAAACAGGGGCGCATATCTTAGGAGATTCCGTTCTGTATATTACTCTTACTGTCTTCTGTGTCAGAACGTCAGTAAAATTAGCGTAAATAGAGATGCAGTTTGAAAATACTGCTACTGTAAGTAAATTTTATCGTTCGCTGTTATAGGTTCTAGCTCTAAAGGTACCTACTGCTGATATAAGTATATCTACTAGAACGGGACAATTAGTCAGTCAATATGAACAACTTTTCTATTGAGACCAATGTTAAGATCTCCAAAAGTATGTTGGTAGTACGTTTACCCGGTATATATTATTAAAACATTCATCTTGTTTGGATAACATATACCCGGTGAGAATTAAGTGAATCAAGTCTCGTAATAGTTCAAATATATATAAAATTATATATATATTTCAAGGCAAGAGTGAATAGGCACTTTTTGAGTCTGTGTGATACACCTTAGACCTCATCTTAGCTTCCCATCAGGCTAGATAGAGGTCAAACACACTCAAATTTCTAATAAAAATAAAAAATATATATATATATAAAATTTACGAAATATTATACAGCTTGCCTTTTTGTCAGTTTGTTTCCGATAAATGTTGGGTATGTCTTTTTAAAAGAGTCTTGATATTAAAATAAATTGATTTGGTTGAGTACATCAGCGTTTTTTGTAGGTACTTATATAGATAGGTATTAGGTTCATAGTATTAAGAACAAAGAATAATGTCGTATGGACGACAGCCCTGAAAAATCTGCCATAGGGTTTGCTTAATTCAATAAAGTAAAATATTAATATGGATGTGGACAAAAAATTAATAATATTGTACTAATAAGAAAATAGAAAGTCACAAAAGATTGTGTGACGTGTCATTGATCACATCGATTTCAAACGTTTTTTAGATTATTAATGTAGAAAAACTGAACTGAAACGGACAAAACAAAAGAAAAGTTTTTCGCAAAGTCCTGCTTCATATAAATATAAATAAAAGAGAAACTGATATTACCTAAGAAACTATGAAGTCACAGTCTAGCATTTAATACATATTCCAATAAGAAAATGTTTGCAAAATATGTGAACTGTCATGTTTTTTTTAAATCGTTCTAAAGTTTTAATTAAAGTATTTATTTATTTACATTCACATATTTACTTAACTTTATAATTAAAACTAAATTAAACAACAATAAATTGAATCTAAAACTAATAAGTAATAATCTGACTTGTTGTATTGAGTTAAGAAGTATATTCAATAAAGGCTAATAAAGTGATCGCAACTAAGTTTGATCGTAACGTTGATCGCCGTAGATTTTATTAAAGAGCAAATTTAATTCTTCACGTCGGATGATTTGTTAATGAAAAGTCTTTTCTGTTACCTTTTTATTTCATAACGACACGTCGCTCGCCGTGAGATGCCGGCACCAGAAAATTAGGTTACCTCCTTCGATTCCTTTCTAAAATTCCGAAATCCCATTCCAATTCCGAGGGTAATTCTTGAGAATTCGACGTAGAATTGACGTTCTACGATTTGTGAGTTCCAAGTCGTATCCCTGAACTTTTAAAGACTATTTCCAGTGTCGGTTTGATCACTTTTAGGAGCCCATGGGCGATAATTATGTTACATTTCTTTTTCAAATACACTTGAAAAATAAACTGATATTTGTTTAAAAATATGAAATGATATGAAATATTACTTGGTCTTTTTCAGACTTCTCACAAAATTCTGTGGTTTGTCTGTAAAGTTTGATGTAGCAAACAAAGATTCTGTTTTTCATTTTCCCTCTTAACACAGTTGGCTTTTGACCTGACTTTTAATGTGCAAAGTCAATTGTGAATTAAAAAAATATTCATTTGAAGAGTTAACCTTAAAAACTGTATTTGATGTGAACAATTAATTTAACAATGCTCTTAAAAACCGTAGCAAAATTAGAACAAAAACAACATTTATGCTACATACTAGATCAATATAGTAAAATTAAATTAAAATAACAGACAAAAAATAATCGGCAGTTCCCTAAAAAAGTGTGAAGCTGCCCGGGCAATTTATATTATTATATGGAAATTATTTTTAGTTTTCTTAGGGTATGTCATAAGTGTTATAGACTGAACTTGCTGAAAAACGAACTACTAGTATTAGTCACTAAATAAAAAATACTTTAATTTTGACTTTGCGACATCGTCGTCCCTTTATCTCGTGTGCCCAGGTCGCCAACAACGCCCTAATACCGCCACCGTCTGTGTCACAATTGAAACTTCCAGTTTGTTAGCCACGTTTCCGCCAGATGTTGTTTTCCTACCAGTTAATTGAACTTTGAAGTGTGTCCTGTTAATCTTAGAACCTATTGGCCAATTGTTTCAAGAACATTAACTGTCTATTCACACAAGCATTGCACAACTATGTTTTTAAAGATGACTTTACCTATAAATTACAAAATTTGCGTCTCCTTCTAAAGTCTTCTTATTCTTTCAACTGGTAAATAATCCTTAGGGCTTTAAGTACGCGTCTATAATAAAGTTAAATAAATAAATGAAAATAAATAAATATGGTATGTTTCAACAGTTTGCCTTTTTAGGCATGCATTACTGTCATAACAATAATAATACTTAGTCGGTCAGAGCCTTCGTCCCCGATGCGTCTTCATCGGTCGGGGTGGAGACCCAAGAGGGCTCGCAGGATTCTCAGCTCTGCATTGCCTTAATTGGCCGTGCAGAGATGAGTCGTTAGAGCTGTTGCTCCAGGGGTGGAAGTGTTAAAGGGCATCACGCCGCGAGTAACTTCGGAGTAAGCGCAGCACACCTCTCGACACCCCTGAGTCACCCACACCGGTGTTGCCCCTTTGCTGACAACAATCGTCGGCTCGTTTGAGGGGCTCATCTAGTGGGCGGCAAGCCACCACCTGCCACAAAAATAGTCAGTAATCATGATTATGGCAAGTGCCGTTATTTCTATTGCAATAGGCCAGCATCAGTCCATCCTAACTTCATTCCATAACCCATAAACCTTTCCATTTTCTTGCAATAGATTCTTCTCGCGCCGAAACCTGTTCAAGGGAATATCCTCCATTGGTATATTCAAGAATGGGTTTTGGCGGGAGCGCCACATTACATCAACTTCTCCAAAGGTCCTCTACGTGTTGGATCTGTATCGCCACGCAAGCCTCCAAAAGGACCGGGGTGAAAAGACCCGTGAACCCAAAGGAGATACAAATAATAATACTTGGACATTAATGGTATAAGTATGTTATTATTTTTAAGTACCTACATAATTTACTCTTACAATAAATACCTTACCGCTAAACCGAGCAAGGCAGATTTTAGTTATTTAAAAACCTTTTACTGGTTATTTTTTTTTTACAAAGTGTTATAGCGCTGAACTTGTTAATTTATTTATTTCTCAATAGGCTAGATTTTATTTGAAAATGAAATCTTATGCAAAAAAAGTAAAGTAAAATTTATAATTTATATAATTAGCGGAATAAGGGTTGAAGTCAAGTTTATTGTAATTTTACTTTTTTTACGTTTTGTTTTCAGTTTATAGAACTGTGATGTAGCACTTTTCAAACACCTATTATTTTATCGATTTTGTCTGCAACTTCGTCCGTGGGCCTCTAGAACTTCACATTATTTCGACACGGTATTGAATCAAAACATGTACTTACATAATACGGTATTTGACAAATTTTGAAAAAATATTTTATTTATTTCTTTATTACCTAATAAGCACAAAATTTGAATATTTCTGGGATATCTAATATATAAGTTAAAATTTAAGTATAAGTTTAAATTTCCACAACTGCGGCAAAAACGCTAATTTCTGTCATGGCGGCGGTTATAAGACAGATGACGTGTCACATAGGTGACACAGGTAATAGGCGCATAAAAAAAATACCACGTTTACTATTGTGTGACGTCATCAGAGAAGACACCAGCATAGATAAAAAAAAATTAATTTAATTCCTATATTTCGCAAAAACCATGTATTTTTTATATAATAATTAAGTAAAATATGTTTTTATACTCCCTTATCTGATAGAATGGCAACAAATTATGGTTTAATGTAAATTTTGTCCAACACCTTATTCTACCAGTATGTTACTTTGGAATCTGTTTTTGAGTTTAATCCAGAATCGTCGGACGGTTATAATGCTAATATCCCTTGTATTCATGAAAATTACTACTCGTATATAGTATTACGCTGCGTATTTAAAAAGCATTGTGTTTTCTATAAATTTCATAAAAAATCTCCTCTCCTCTCCTTTTTTCATTGATAGCATAGTCACTTTACGATTGATTTTGGCTGACAGACTCTTAAGAATAAGGGAATTACCTACTGTAATTTTGTTTGATTTGAGAAGGTAAGGTATCTTTTTTATGTTTATAATGTTTTGATACGTAAATACATTCAGCAGACTCTTTTGAAGAGTGGTTCTCTTGTTGGTGGTTTGAAACTTTCTGATGGTCTTTCGAAGACCGAAAAAGGCCGGACCCTTTGTGTAATTAAGGTCCCAATGCGTCAACTTCGCTCTGATGTGGGCACAAAAGTAAAGTAAGCATACTTATGGGCTTCACGCCCCTGCAACTCTTTACTTTTGCTCGTTTAACATATATAAAGATCTAAGTTGATCTCAGATTGCACTCTTACGTAAAGGTTTGATTTATAACTGTATACATAATATGTTAATCACCTTTTGTTATCATATTTATATCGGAAATCCAATCGAGATAGACCGCTAGTCAAGTCAAATCAGATATTGTTTTTCTTAACGTCAAAACAAACATTTTCTATGAGATTTGTATGAAATATTGGAATGTGACATCATAGTTTCTTGGATCAAATAGCGCTTTTGATATCGGGTTTTCTGCTTAAACAAATCTAAAATCACGTTCAAAGTAAATATGATCAATGACAAGGGACATTATTTTGTAACCTTTTGTTTCCTTATCAGTACAAAATAATTTATTTTTAAGTCAGTCTACATCCCTTATGTGAATAGCTAATAATACACCTTAAAGCTAATAAATTAAAAAGATGTCTGACATAAAAAGTACGTTAGTTGCTTCGTTGGTTGAGCGATCCGAAATGAATCTAGAATCTAGAGTTAAAAGACAAAAAGCCTCTATAGTTATTTTATTCATTTTACATTTTCAGATTAATTGTTTGTTTATAAAGCTTTATTGTACACAAAAGACAAGCAAATACAAAAACAGAATCTCTTTCAGTCAACCGGCTAGTAATTGAGAGAAATGTTTAACTAATATGAGTTTGGGGCAGAAGTGGCTAGTACAATAATAGAGTATAAAAAAGATGAACAAAATATATATATATATATATAAACCTACACATATACTAGTAAAAATAAACTTACATATAAGTATATATAAACCTACATATGATATAAACTAAAAACATGAAAAAGAAATCACGTAGCTCAAAGAAACTCACGAATCCTGAAAGGTATTCAAAATTTTGTTTTTAAAGGAACCCAAGGATGATGCCATTTTATTATCCAAAGGAAGCGAATTCCATAGGTGTGCTGCCATCACAGAGAAGGATTTTGAATAAGAATGCGAAGAACGAAGACTATCAGCGGAGCGGAGACGGCTGTCGATTTGCTGAAAGTGCACCCAACAGAGATTAATTTTATCAAGGTGTTAGAGACAAGGAGCGAGTGGGTGTTATACCAACCTAAACACACTCGACGGTACGTGGCCGTATAAAATCAACGAACAGACATTGAATTTGGGGCACCTGAAGCAAAATTAATTTGACATTTGAATCGCTTGGGAATTCAGATGAAAGCGCTGTTTCTGGTCTAATTAGAAATTGATATTGATACAGACAAATTAATTCTGTTAATACTCGTAATACGGTATTTTTCTATTAGTACTACATAACTAGTGAAACTAAAGGCACTCTTCAAAAGGAAAACTGCTTGCGCATGTATTGCCACACTAAATATACGAGTTTGTAAAGTGCTTTCGCCAGTTAAGTTAGCCCGGACGTGGTCTACACTTGGATGGGTGATCGAAAATAGTAGTCACGTTAAGCCATTGTGATTGTATGGTAGTCATCATGCTATGCCAAATACCTTTAGGTAGCTTGATAAATCTTACATCAGGGTTGGCCACTTACACACCTAGAAAAAATTGCTGTCAATACCCCACTAACGGCCATCCGGCTTCTATATCATTCCCTAATTTTACTCCTTAGACTAACTGCAGTCATACACGATGTTGTGTAGACAATGTAATGGTTATCTACGACAGCCTACGGGGCACACGGTATACGGCATGTCGTAGACTGTCTACGATATTCTACGGAGTAGAGCGTCTACACATGTCTACGACGTAGACCATCTACGGATGTCAATGACATAAGCCCACTACGGATGTCTACGAGGTAGGCCATCTACGGATGTCAACGACTTAGGCTCACTACGGATATCCACGAGGTAAGCTATCTACGAATGTCTACGACATAGGCCATCTACGAATATCTACGACGTAAGCCATCTACGAGTATGTACGACGTAGGCCATCTACTCTGATGTCAACAGCAAATTAATCTACTCAAAGACACTACTGTGGTGAACTTCCACAATAAGTAAAAATTTATGTTTGTCCTGCTGTTGCTACTACTTTTAATTTCCGACGCTTATTTATACGTGCCTTCAAACTGGCTCGCAAAGATACAGACCATTTTGCCATGACTACGTCAAGACAGTGCTAACGCATCATTATGACAAGTTAATAAACTACCTAAACACCGTAAAATACGAAAATAGTAGTTCAACGTTTTTAACGTTGAAAAGAAAGATGGCCGCATTCATTTTAAATCCATTAAAGATGGCGGATGGCGGACGTCTAGCCTGCTGTTGTCCCGAAAAATCCTCGACATTTCTACATAGTGGACACCTGAGCGACGTTCCTCTTTTATGGTCTAGCCCGACTGTCAATAGCTTGTCAAAAGGCATTTGAATATATTTCGAATGATAATTAATGCTTGTAGATTGCAATAGTGTCTACGGTTTTTCAACTTTTTGGTAGCATTATTTTTCTTTACAATTACTTAGTCTGGGAGAAAAGAAAAAACTTAGAATATGCAGATCATAAAAACCGATGCGGGGAATGGGCGAAAATGTAAATCATGTTAATAGACGCATCGCCTATCTGATAGCAGCCACCCATCACTATTTTGATTCTTTTTTTCCTTCTCGCACACTATCACTCTAGAAGTGGCGTTTGGGTCTTGTGGCCTTGGGCTCTGTTTGGTTTGCTTAATGACCGACAAAAAAATACACGTGCACAGTTGTTCATCTTAACTTACAGGACCTATTCTGGGTTCGATCCTCAGCCGGGGCAGGTTGGAAAATGGCCTTTTGCAACTTGTCCTGGGACTTGGGTGTTTATCTATATATGTATTTGTTATGAAATATAGTATCGTTGAGGTAGTATCCCATAATACAAGTTTTAAACTTACTTCGGGGCTTACTCAATCAGTGTGATTAACTAATTAGTAATTAAAAGTTGCGTCTTATTTTTAACTTTATTTTTTAATGTCAGTACAAGTCTTTTCAATATTTAATAAAAGCTTTCAATTATTTAACAGCCTGCACTGCACTCTATTCAATTTGAATTCGTACATGTATTGCAGATTTGATGGAAGGTGTGGAGAACTTTAATTCTGTGCACTATGCCTTTGGGTACGCGAGCATATATATGGGAAGCTTTCTGATAAATATTCATAGTCACGACTGCGATAGTTCTAAATCGTGAATATTTACCATTTCTCTGTTAACATCCATCCAGTCCGACATTCACGGTGTACGAGTAACGATGTTTCAGCGAAATCCACGTCGTTTTCGCGTTCCGCTGTCGCGGTGACTAAGTGGACACCTGAGCGATGTAGCAGTTTTGAGTCCGGATGTCAATTCTTCGTGTCACTCAAATATTCAAGTTCCGTAGAATTAAGTTCAGTAAATCGCGAATATATGCGCTTTGCGCGTTGTGTAATATTTTATGTTATAAAAAGTTTTTTAGTAATTTCAGTTGACGATTATCGGTATTATCAATATATATTACGAGTTAAAATCTCAACTACATATACAAACGCATAATAGGCGATTTCAGTAAGAAAAAACAGAATCTATTTTTGTTTTTGTCATAAATTTTATGGAGAATGTTAGTAATAGTATTATCCACCTACCTAATTAGTATTATCCACTTATCATTCTAAAAGCATACTTACTCCATTTTCAATACTATGTTTTCATCAATATACGCACATGACTAACCATTTCTAACATTGTGCGTCTTTTCCCAAGTAACATAAGGCAGAGTATGCAAAAAAAGTTCAGCCTACTACACGAATGACCGATCAATGAAGTTCATTTATTCGACGTACCTACTTAACTTATTGGATAAGTAACTGTTTAAAAACCATTAAAAGTTATAATTTCATTGTATTTCGCAGCGTTGCAAATAAGTATATAATATTTTATTGAATAACTTTTTTTTTTTATTCTGGCAGCATACAGTCATGTTGTTTTGTCTTCTTCTTCTTCTTACTCACCTTATCCCACTTAACGTGGGGTTGGGACAGCATGTGAGTCTTTTCCATTGTCCTCTATCTTTTGTCAAGGCACTTGTTACATTCTTTTTATCTATATCGTCCTTAACGCACTCCATCTACCTTTTCTTAGGCCTTCCTCTGTTCCTATTTCCTGTAACCTTCAAATTCAGCAACTTTCTGGTAACGTGACAGTCATGTTGTTTTGTATATACTTAAAAACTATCTTATACAATAGACCTAGAGTGCCTAATATGGGTACATTATTTTAACATAAATCAGAAAGAGTGCCAATCAAAAGCGATTGCTATGAAATCGGCGAATTCATAACTAAAATAGAATTGAAAAATAACTAAAGATAGCTTTTAAAGATCTTAAACTACTATACACTTTACGAGTACAATACAATAAATCATATTAAAAATATTATGGTTAATAGTCTAGTTGCTATATTAAACTAACTCTATCAAAACAATATTTTACTTTAGTTTGAAATAAGTTAGATAAAGTATTAATAAACGGGCAAGTGCGAGTCGGACTCGTACATGAAGGGTTCTATACATCCGTACAATGTTTTAAAACGCTGAAAAAACACGTTTTTTGTATGGCGACCCCCTTTAATTTTTTTATTTTTAGTATTTGTTGCTATAGCGGCCACAGTAATACATAACCGGTGAAAATTTCAAGGGTCTAGCTATTACGGTTAAAGAGATCGAGCCCTGTGACAGACGGACAGACGGACAGACAGCGGAGTCTCAGTAATAGGGTCCCGTTACGGAACCCTAAAAATGAACATTCGGAAATTTTGATTATTATCTTCGTTTACGAGAATATTTTTAAATTAAAATATAAAGAGGGAACTTTTATTCGTGTCCAACTTTAAAAACGTTATTATGTAGGTTTACTTATGATTTTTATTTGTTGCATTTGAAATATAAAAAAGCTGAGTTTTAGTACATTAGTGCAATAAATATTTGGATAATCCAAATCCGTGCGGAGAAAAACTCGTTTTGGGTGTTTTAGAGCAGTGTGGTTGCCCGGATAAAAAGTTTAATACACAGCTGCTATAACAACATTAATACTTCAGCTTAATGCTGAAATATGAAGGAAATACAAACTAAAATGTTTAATAAATCAGTCTATTTTGTAGTTTCTATTTAAAAATCACATTTTTGTATTCCGGCAAAATAATTAATCACACATTGGTCTAAATAGCATAAAATTACAGGCCTCATTAAATTTTTTATCAGAGGTAATAAAAATTCTACTATATTGTACTTAATTACTTTTGTAGCGTTGATATTATGTAAATCAATTAATATAGTCGTCACTTCAAACGAAATATCACGTCTAGCAACAATCTTATGTTGTTATAATTTTTGTTGAAAGTTCTACAAGAAAAATATATAAATATATAGGAACAAACAACACAGATTGAGCTAGCCTCAAAATAAATTGCACGCCTCATTAGCGAAGCGCATATGAGGTAGTGCTCTACTCTCGCCTTACAAAAATCAAGTGATTTTTTAAACTAAATGTGTCTCTATTTATTTTCTATCGCACTTGTACAATAATATTTACACATAAATGTCAAGGAAAAACACTAGTTTCAACACTTATGATATTTTTAAAAGACATTTTGCCTTTAAAATAAATAAAAACAATGTTTAATAAAATCATTTTGTGGTCGTCCGTGTGTCGGGACGTATGGAAACTGGCGTGGTCACGATAACTCCCGAAAAACTTATCTGATCAAGTCCATCTTTTTTTTATACGCTTCAGTATTATCCAAAACTAAGTCCTTTCGAAGATCACGGTCTAATTCAATGTAGTTTAATTATAATTAGCAATAAACTGAAATCCACCTATCGTTGGTATATCTAAATCTATGTAAATAAGGTTCGTTGACATTGACAATTTTTTTTTTATTTTTTTTACGGCGTTTAGCATCTGCCTTTTAGCCATTCTTAATTTCCATTCTTTTTCTGGATACAATGTTAATCTTTTCATTTTTCTTTTCTTCTTGACATTGACAATAAATGCGCAGTACCTTTCTTTTCTGTGTGGGCAATGGCGCGAAGATTTAAAAGTAATTTTTTTATTTTGTTCATAATACACCGATAAATATGCAATATTCAAGTTCTGTTTTTTTTTGTGAAAATTGAGTGACCGCTATGAGGCGTGCACTTTCGGATTTTCCAAACTAATTTTTAAACTTGTGTTATGGGATGCTAACTCAACGGACTATTTTTATAGGGAATACCTATATAGATAAACAGAAAACACCCAAATAAAATTCAAAAGCTCTAGCTGGGAATGGAACCCAGAACCTGTGCGAGCTAGCGTGTTAACAAATATGCCACGAAGGTCGTAACTAGCATACTCGTAATAACATCCAAAATCGTGACCGTTAATAATAATCAAAGACATCAGGCAAAAAATAACTATAATGCTACTTAAAGTAAGAAGCTTACACGAAATACAAACATATATCTGTATAGGGTTTGGTAGTTACCACAACTCTGTGCTTGCCCTTAACCTTAGGGGAAGGTACTCAGGTTATAGTATAAACAATGAAAAACGTAAAACAGCCTCATATCCGTTTTGGGGGCGCGGTGAGGGTTCCGATCCCTATTAGTCTCGCTAGCTTTCGCCCCTTCGTCTGTAAGGGGATTAAGTAACATAGTTATAAATATATAAAAACCTAATTCTATGATCTTTTCTCTGTAAATTATTTATTTATTTTCTATTTCGTCACTTCTTCTTATTCTGTGCCTAATTTCTTGAGTTCCAAAATTCCTAGACGGAACCCTTATAGTTTCGGTGTGCGTTCGGTGTCGTTTGTTCGTTCGCGGCTTAGCTCAAAGACTATTAGTAATAGATAGATGTAATTTTGCATAGGTATATATATTACATATGCTGATAAATCGTCAAAGTAAATGGTAATTTTTTTTCATCGTAGCTTCCATTTACGTGAATTAGGACTTTTTTTTCGCGTGTACCCCATATCATTATATAGGTCTTTTGAAACAATTGAGGATTAGAAAAAAAAACTTTTCGATTTAGTGACCCGTTTTCGAAATATACATTGAAAAACATAACCCTCCTTCTGAAGCAGTCGGGTAAAAAATACATCTTGTATGTCTTGAATATGACACATTCATGTTTGTAATGATTATAATTTTTGTTGCAGGTATGAAAAGGCATATTATGTAAATACCAAAGCGAAGATCACCATTTACGATATTCGTAAGTATTCACTACCTTTTTTCAGCTGCTCCGCTACCTTTGTTAGTCATTGTAATTACTACTACGAAATACGATCGTTGCTTCTTTATTTATTAATTCAAGACTAAGTAGAATGTTTACTAAATAAGCGGCCAAACGACTTGGGCGCACGAAAATGGGCCAAGAGCTCAGGATATATGTTTCAGTTCAAATAAATTACTAAATTATTTATTTACGATACGACAGTTACAGGATGGCTGGTTTTTTTTTATAAGCCTGTAGTATCCCATAGTAGGGCAAAGGCCTCTCTTTTGTCCACAACTTTTGATGACCTCCGTGGCGTAATGGTTAACACGCTAGACCGCTAATCCGAAGGTTCTGGGTTCGATTCCCAGCCAGGGCAATTTGGAAATTGACCTTTTTCAAATTGTCCTGGGTCTTGGGTGTTTATCTATATACTATGTTTTTATCATAAAATATAGTATCGTTGAGTTAGTATCCCATAACACAAGTTTAAAAGAACTTACTTTGGGGCTAGCTTAATTAGTGTGATTTGTTCCTATATATTTATTTATTTATTTATTCTATCAGTGGCGATAGTTTTCTAGCTCTTATCGTATACCCGTAGATCGTCTGCCTATCGTGTTCGTATTTTTAACCGACTTAAAAAAAGGATGAGTTACCCAATTCGTCGAAACAGAATGGTAAATAATATAAAATAGAAAATTAAATGTGGGCCCACCTTACCTGTACCAGGTTTTCTCAAAATAATTGAGCGCCCGCCGACAATACATAGCACTCCATACATTTTGTATGAAACTCGTAGAACGTTCACGGAGCATATTTGAACATTTCCCAAGCAGGCAGCCGTCTGTGGCGGATATAATTCATGAACGATATCCAGTGGCGTATGTAAGGACGTGTGGTTCCCGGCAGAGTAGAATAGGACCACTCCAAGTCTTCCCGTGGATGTCATAGAATGCGACTTAAGAAACACTTGACAAGCTAAACAAACCTTATAAACATCAATGAGACCTCTCCAACCCGTCTGGCCAGCATGGAGAGTGTAGGCTAAACTTCTGACTGCTCTAATATATGGCTCAGATAGTACAAAGAGGATCGTGCTCCTGCAGTGGAGACTAAAACAGACCTGATGATGATGATCATGTAAGGACATGCAGGGTGAGTTTGAACCTCATAAGAATCAAGCATAGATTGACAGACAGACTGACAGACAATCGGGTAAAATAAGTCAATCTACGATAGCTCTAAGTTTTACTCGCACACGGAAGCGTATGTACGAACGTTTGGCTGTTTGTCAATTTTGCTCAAAATGTATAAAGCTTCACAAGTGCGTTACTACCTAATGGTAGGTGCGTTAGGTAATAACAAAAAATGTAACACAGAATACCACGTCCTTATAAGTATCACAGCTGTGCCTGTGTGTAGGCACCCAGAGTTTGCGAATTTTTTATCGATTTTCGGTTACTGTTTTAATGGAAAGTAGTTCAGTATCATAGACTGAACTTGCTCCAAAAATTTTACTTGTGGTTAAAAAGTCACCCTGTATAAAGTATACAGGATTTGAAATCATATGCTAAGTACTTACTTAGTGCAGCTACTGATTTTATATCTTTTTTATTTTTCAAAATAATTTTTTTTTTTACATTTATGATATAATCAAAACTAAATAAGATACAATAAACTAAAAATAAAACTAAAATAACTAAACTAATTTATATCTTCTTATTAAATTATTCTCAAGCCTTCGACGTAATGCGATCTAGCACAAAACGAAGCTTGTCTAGAGATTTTCACGAAACCTTCACCTAAACACGCACCAACCCATATTTTCAACTACATGCAATGCAATTATGTGATAAGTCGTCCTTTTGAACATTAGAATACCTAAAGAGTCTACAGATGCGACGTTTTAAATATGCATAAAGTACTGTAGTAATCAGACCTAGCACGGACTGTTTTTTTTTGTTGAGCCTTACGTTGCAAGGAGTAACGTCAACTTACGAGTATGATGATAAACGCGATGTTTCGAATAATGTTAGGTCTTCTTTATCATATTTTTAAAAGCTTTACTTTTTCCAGTTGGGTTATTTTCATCTGCCTCCTCTGCCTGTTGTTTTGGTTCCTTAAAACAACACGACGTCATATTTTTCAGTGGTCTATTTCATACAACTACAGTATTGCTAGTAATTTCGCTTTCTACGACATTTCTTATGAATAAATAGGTAAACTCTAAACTTTGATACCGTATTCAAAACGCGAAAGTATAAAGTTGTCGTCACAGGTATGGCGCTTCATACAAGTGGAGTAATATTATTGCCTACTACTACAAACGAAACTATACATCCATGCATTCGCGTGCGCACGTCAATGTCTGAGTTTCAGTGTTAAAAGTTTATAGAAATCAAACACCGCCTAGAAAGGGGGAGAGGAGCGGGGATGCCATATTACGGGGGATGCTGCAAGTTTTCTTACTTATAATAATTTTGTGTTATCGTTTCATGCATTCCATATTTTAATATTATACCTCACCTCACCTATTCGTATTTATAAGCCTGCGTCAAGAGAGCCTAATGAAGCCGTGCATTGCATGGCAGTTGCAGGGGCTTGTTATATGTATATTCTATATGAAATAATCAAGACCATTATGCTATTATTATTGCATATTAATTACAATTTTATAGACAGAGGCCTATAATTTTTGCAATAATCACGCTCTTGACTCTGTTTCAACAAGCTTATTATTGTTGTATATAAATTTATGGACGACAAAAAACGTTAGACGATTTCATCTGAGAAGCTCGTTGGAATATTACATGATGGGTGTACGCCACAGAAATAGCATCTATATCTGTGGTGTACGCATTGCTGGCACCACTAACCACATGGTGACCACAAGTTGTGTACAATTGTCTTGAGTCCCTCACTGCTTCGCCGGAAGGCGCTGCCGAGCAGATCCTAAAACGCAGTGACATGATTTTTGAAAAATATTATTTTTAAATGCAGCAACTCAACATTTCAAGCCAAAGTGTAAAAAATTAACTAAAACAAAGAATATTAGTCTGCTAAAGAGCGAATTATTAACAATTTTTTAAAGTATAAAGTATTTATGCCGCATTTTTGTACATTTTAGCGGGCAGAGTTGGGTACTATTTTGAGAAAAAAAAGCCTTTTTATTTTGAGCTGATCATACTAATTCAACTATTTATACTTTTTGATAATTTAACACACATTTAGTAATATTATATGTAAGATATGGCATCAAAAAGTTTTGTTGCGTTTTTCTCGATACTGCTTTTTTTCTAATACTGCATTTGAGGTGCTACACGGCAGGGCGGGAGCATTTGGTCTTGACTGTCAGATGCCTTTTAATAGGTTGAATCGAAATCTGACAACGGTGTTGACTACTTACTTTACACACAAGAAAAACAAAGAAAATTATAACAACAGAAATGGACAAGTATAATTTTCAAAAGTAAAATGGCTCGATATTTTGTTTTGATTACATTTCAGACACATTCCGCGACAGCATAAATGGTGAACGTTGCCAACCCAGAAGCAATAAAGATAGTCTTATACAAAAATAGCTTTGTAATTACTCGACACCCCACGCACATTGTCCTGCAAAACAATGTTACTCTCGAAGCAAACTGTTACCGGGTGAGCAATGTTATCAATCATGGCTGCCGATTTGATCACACAAATTTTTTTGTTTCTTTCTAACATCTAATCTTATATCTTAATATTACATATTATAATCTGTAATTAACATGCTATTATTTAAGCTTAAAAAACGAAAATAGATTTATAATTACAATACAGGACTATAACGGGTGGGCATTGTTATCAATCATGGTTCCCGACTTGAAGAGTTTAAAAGGTGGCAAATAGATATTGTTACTTTCTACTATATTATATCATAAGCGGATATTGTTGAATAATATTATTGAAGTACCTACTATATATGTTAAAAACAATAAAAATACATATATGAATACTCGTAGGTGACAATGGCGTCACTCACATTTACATCATACTCTACGTATGTTTTCTGGCAAACAATGTCTGGTTGGACTTATTTCCTGTAGTTTGCGTGGGCACAGTAATCAACCAAGGCCCTTTGATGACACAAACAATGTATTGGTATGCAGATTTTATATTTATATCAAATATAGGGGGAAATTAATGAATAATTAACTACCTTTATAGAGAAATATATTAAATAAAAACGGAAACAGATTTCTAACTGTACCACATCCCACTTATGTCCTGCAAAAAACTGTCGCTCTGGAACTGACCTATTACTGATTGGCAATGTTATCGATCATGTAAGTATAAGAGATGGCCAAAAAATATCCAATTATATCATCGCATTTCATATCCGGATATTGTTGAATAATATTATTTAAGTATCTAACTACTATATTTGTGTGTGAAGTAAAGATATATATGTAATGACTGCAATCATATTGCTGTCGCTCACACTCCACGTATATTGTCCGGCAAAACAATGTCTGGTCGGGCCTATTACCGGGCGGGCACATTTATCAATCAAGACCCGTCGATCACACTAACAATGTATTGGTTATGGTGAGCAGTTTTTGATTATGTTATTTTCTATAATCCTATATCAGGAAATAATCAAATAATTTGCTATTTTTATATTAAAAAAATGTGTAGTAAAAATGAAAATTGATTTATAATAACACCAAAGGCCACTTACAATGACCAACAGGTCCGTTCGAGAGCGACATTGTTTTGCAAGGAATCCACCCCCGATCATAAATGGGTGGGCAAACTTATCAATCATGGAGCCCCGTTTGATTACACAAACATTGTGTAATATTTTGCCATCAGATTGTTTTAGTTACTTTCCATCTTCTCGTATGTGGATATTGTTGAATAATTTACTAATAAAAATAGATGTATAGTTTATATTTTTCCTCGCCCACGGGAGTCATGAGAGGCAACAGTCACGCGGCCGTCGCGCGACAGTTTATGACAGTCAACGATAGTCGCCAACTGTCGCCTACCATCGCCGACCAGGGTCACTGGCATACTATCGCTTGTCAGTTAGAGCCCTTAATTAACTCAGGTATGGGAATTTCAGCAGATCTCACATATCAAACATGTAGTAATTAAATCCAATTGTCGCAGACAGTAATGTTAATTGCGCTTTGTCGCTCGTCATTGTGACGCAATGAGCCGTAGCTAACTTATTGTTTGATGTCACCTGTCTAAATTGGATGCCGACTGTACTAAGTGAGTATTACTCATTCCATGCTTCATTAATGACAATATGTTAATCTGTATATTACATGCATACTTATTCATCATGTTACCCTTTATATGTTGAACGAATCTGTTTGCTGTCTGTCCACCAAATGTGGCAAATTTTGGCGGACGACACGTGTATGAAGCTCTATCAACTGCTGTACATAAAATAATATAAATGGACATCTCAGTACTTATTACTCTAAGCAGTAGGTACCTTGTTTACGATTATAAAAAATAATTTTATATGATGTTGCCTACCATTCCTTCGCACCTTTATTAATCGCACAAGCAATCTGTCGACTTACAGTTTATGGTAACTACGATATTTCGAACCACAATTCTTCGCATATTTGTATTTCGGTAACCTATACCTTACTTAACTCCATAGAAACTATTTTTTTGACGTGACAACGTCTTAAATTAGGTTGCGGCTGGGAGTCACTTATGAAAAAGTGTAACGCTCGGTAACGTTACGATGAGTCACCGAACGAGAGAGAGGCCCGCCGAATGCCTTGCGTCTCTCTCCCACTCAAACGTTGTCACGTAAAATCTTCGCCCGTAAAACCGACTTTACAGGCAACCATTTTTTTTATTTCCTATGTCTTCTAAGCCAATTGTTACTAGTTAGGTATTCAACTTTTTCCGTTTGTTATTTTACTTTAATCATACTTTTTGTTTTTGTTTATAATCTATTTACATCTTGTTTAATTTCCTGTTCAGTTCTATTCTTCATAGGATAGGATGGAATAGAAAGGTGAACATCATATTTCGCAGAACGAATAACTCGAGACGTATAACTTTAGGTTAGATCTAATAACCGCCGCCTCCGTAATCTAGAAGCATCACCAATGTCATTTGCATTTTATTACCAAAGTTTCTGTCCGCAGAACGCCTATTTTTATGGTAAACTTATTCAAATGCACGGCAATGTCATAAATCGGGAAAGGGGTAGGCTGGTACGCCCGGCACTGAAAAAGTTTGAGTGCAAATTATTAAGGCAAATAGAAGAATAAACTCATCTCTTTATCTTAGCACGTTACTAGTTGAAGCCTCAGCTGCTGGCTGCTGCTGCTTCGGAGCCCGGGGTGCGTTTTCCCGTTTTTTCTTCACCAAATATGTCAATGATTCAACCAAGGATGCCATAGACCTTGCGAAATGGAGAAAAAGCAACCGAAACAGTTTAAATGATTTGGAAACCTTTTTTCATGTCATTATATCCATCTGATTGTACTAAATAATTTTATACTCAGCGTCGAGCCAAATCACTGAAATTTAAAAAGTACTTACTCAGTACGTAAAGTACTTACTAAGTAGTAAATATTTAGGATTGATTTGCAAATCAAGAGTTTTATGTTAAATAAAATTTAAAGTAGTTGTACTAGTATGTCTATTAGAATAAAGATTCCGTTTAAACCTACATGCTACGGGTAGATAGGACTAAAATAGGCCTACAGAGAAAAACGCAATACTTCTGTTTACATCTTTACTTTGTGAAGCATCGACGCCATATTTGTAATTCAAGTTTGATGTTCGGCAGAAGGAATCGATTTGAACTGCCGATTCGGTCCGACGTTGCATACTGCAATGCTACCCCCTTTTTCGGATGTGATTGTTACGATCACTTGGGGCCTGGCGTCTGCCAGTGTTTGCAGATGCATGTTGTCAGGGTGTAAATATGTATGGTATTCCATCGTTCTATTTCTTATTTGTCCGAACAACAGATAGTCTGTGATCCGAACCATCATTTACTTTTAAGAAGTACCTATATTTTGAATGTAGTGGCCAGCGGTTTTGTCAGATAATCTATTTAAAGTTAAAATAAAATATCTACTTATATTTTTTAAGCTGAAAATAAACAAGTATCTAACTATAAAAAAAAAATTAAAATAAGTTCTTATCTAAAACAGTGAACTAAAAAGTTTAAAGTACTTCTCAAGACCTATCAATCGAGCCTAGACTCGGTGGAGTTAACGGCACGTAGTTTTATCACAGAGATATCATGGCCACCTTCCGGCTTCATCATCAGATCAGGTTGTTGGTACCATAATATTACATTATCATTCAACTTAAATAAGTATGTGAAGTTTCAGCTCAATGGAAAATTTTTAAGTAGGTCTAATTTTAGATGATAACGGACACACATACAGCGGCATAGGTGAAACTAAATAAAAGCTTAAAAAAAGTAATTAATTAACAATAATTATTAAATATCTGACTCAAAATGATATTAATCGTAGTAAGTCCCGTAATAATAATAAGAACATCTATAAAATAGGAGAAGATGTGTGTAAACTATTAAGTACATTTATCGGTACAGGTGTCGGGCTTTAAAAGTTTAATTATTTTTTTAATAAAGCTGTGCTAATAGACCTAAAATGAACTAAAAATGTTCAGTAAATAAAAATTATAATAATTATCTATATGGGCCAATAAAGATCCGTACTTAGTAAAATGCTTTTCTTGTATCAGCTATGTAGGCAGGTAATTAGCTCTCGCTTTCTCACTGCATTTAATTTACTTTTTAAAGAAACTAAAAGCTTGCTGTCTTAGGAATAAATGGATAAACTAAAATGTTTTATTAGTAAGCGAGTTTATTTAAAAGTTCTAATCGGAATTTTGTAGGACTTTTATTTTCTCTGGTATATAATGAACATTGCTATCTGTACTTTAAATTACTAGATTAAATTTAGGCAGTTTAATTTTTATTTACGTCACTGAAAAAAATACTTACGTTCTGTGAAGACTTAAGCTGTAATAAAGATAAGGTAGAAGAATTTTAATATAACCTTTAATTTTTTTAGTTTATCGGTTGTGAACAAAAATATTTGGTAGCGAATGGTCGCTAATGCAAATAGTCTTAGACTATTTGTTTACGTTTAGTTAACGAGTTTTTACGTATAGGGGTATGTAGAAACTCCTCTGAAACGCTCGTTGTATTTATCGCATGTCATCATAAAATGATGTGGTTCAAAATAATATTTCATCAAAATTAAAAATATTAAGAAATTCTGAAAAAGGAGAATGTTAAACCTCGCTGAAAGTTAGGAAAACCTAAAAGAATACCTTCATTAAAAGTTTTCAAGCAGAGAAAGATCCGGATTCCGGAATCCTCTCACAAAGTGAATCTGATAATAACTGCTCCTGATATTTTGAAATGCCTTTAAAAGGGATTACAAAATATAGAAAATCTACTATTTAGCGCAAAAAAATCCTATCGATATGTTAAGTTTGATTTTAAATCTTTCAAAATCAAATGAGTTATAAAGTGCGAGTTAAACCCGCGTGAAGAGGGTTCCGTACTTTTCATAGGTTTTCCTGTAATAACAAGCAATGAACTATAATTTGTATTTTTTTTTAAGATTTAGGCTCAGTAGTTTCGTAGATCAGGGGGAATGGTCAATTTTCGTCTTCGTTCATAAATAAAATCAAAACTATTCCTAATATATCCCCCGAAAATGACCCTTATTTTGAAAAATATTTATTTACGATCATAACAAATTTCACAGGATTTGGTCTACTAGATTCGAAGCAAATTGGCTGTGACAGACGGACGGACAGACAGACAGACGCACGAGTAATCCTATAAGGGTACCGTTTTTCCATTTTTTGTTCGGTACCCTAAAAACAAAATGAGTAATGAGTATGTACCTACATACATTTTAAGCATTAATTAACTAAACATATACACATAAGTTAAGAGGTTCAAGGCTGCACATGATGATGATACGCAATTTATGGAATTTTTTGTCAAAACAAAATTGCTGCGTTGTTCAATAAACAAGATTTTTCCCATTATATGACATCACTGCTGATAAGTTTTTGTATGAGACGTGAAAGTCCAATGTGAGTGATTTTTTTATCTAACAGATTTAAGGTTACTTAGAGCCTTTTTCAATGATAACACTATTATTCCCTTATTGAATCTCTTTTTTTTTCATAGGTAATTATAATCATTTATTTTGACAATCACTGGAACAAGTAATTATTTAAAAACAAAAACCCCTACTGCGTGATACAACAGCAGTACCTATGCCCCAACCGGGAATACCCTTGGCGAAGCGATGTCATACGAGTATGTTGCTTTTTAGCATTTCTCATTCCAAATTAAAATTAATTTAAACATATAAGATGTATATATTTTTGTAATCCTTGAAAAAAATCCTTTAATTTGATAACCCACTCGATAGATTTTGAAAAGAAAAGATTTTTCATGCGTGCAATTTGGCGCAATAAATCCGCCATTTTGATTTCCAATAATTTTATTTACATTTAACTTAAGTATGTAGGTACCATTTTGTTCGATAACTTTTTGCCATCTTATAGGTAAGGACATGATCCTATTGCAATAGAAATTTTAAAACAGCTCATAATGAATAATGCCCTTCCAATCCTACCACAGACACAGCATCACCTTGTTGCGAGTTGACCTGGGTTTCACCACAGTCTGTGAAGCCTGGCCGGCCTTTGACCATGACCTTTTTCGCACGTTCTTGTCGTACGTGATCCACTTTTCATCACCAGTTATAAATTTCTTCAAAAATGGTTCGGTCTCATTACATCGTAATAAAGAATCACAAATGAGTACACGATTCATTAGGTTTCTTTCAGAGAGCTCGTGAGGTACCCAAATATCGATCTTTTTTGTGTACCCATTTTTTTTCAAATGCGCCAAAACTGTTTTGTGGTCAACTCCCAGTTCTTCAGCTACGTCGTAACTACTGATATGCCGATCTGGCTCCACTGTTTCAAAAATAGCATCCATTTTATCCGTAACAGGGCGACCAGAGCGACGTGCATCTTTGACATCAAAATTTCCGGATTGAAAACGCTTAAACCGAATTTGTGCTACTCTCACAGACACTGCACTAGGTCCATAAACATCGCAAATTTTTTTCGCGGCTTGCATTGCATTTTTACCTTTTTGGTAGTAAAATTTTAAAATGTATCTAATTTCTTCATTAGATTCACTCATCTTGACGGTAAGAAAAACAATTGAAAATCACGCATTTTCCTAATTTGAATTTGGAATTATCTTCATTAAAATGTAAACTTTCAAATGATACCAAAACCAGCCAGGTACAAATAGTATATCCGAAAAGACTTTTCCCCAACCTAATATATATTTACGATTAATCCTTCAGTGAATAATTAAATTTTTTACAAAAAAAACAACCGACTTCAGTTTATTTTAAGGATTTTCTTCCATATCTCCAAAGTTCTTCATCATATCTTCACCAAATTAAAATGGGACCAACTTGGTACTAAAGCCTTTCAAGTAAAAAAAGAATCATCATAATATTTGAGCTGCAGTTGTCTGGTGAGGAATTTCGGTCTCCAGCTCCAAGATCTTAAAAACATTACATGGGACCAACCTTGCAATGCATTCTTTAAAACGAAACATATTTTTTAAATCGGTTCATATTTGACGGAGTTATGAGGTAACATACACAAAAAAAAATACATACACGTCGAATTGATAACCTCCTCCTTTTTTTGAAGTCGGTTGATAAAAATTACTTTGATTTTAACTCTTTGTAAACCAAAAAGTTTTTATCGAGTGTATTTTTGGATAATTATTTCAATATCGTGACACGAAACTATCCGAAAGGACTAATATGAAAATTAAATTCGGTCAAAATTACCCGTAATTCTCGAACAGCATGCCGTGAGTCACGATAACTGGCAGAAATTGATTCATTGTTTTAAAAAAACGTATCGTGACAGCGGGGTATCAAAATCCAGACGAAAGCATTTGGCTTACAGTATAACAATAGACTTCAAATTAACTTTTGGCACAAAATCATTGTTAAATTTAATTCTCACTTCGTACTCAAGTCTAATTTGTCCAACCTTGCAATCATTTCACGAAATCTTTTTATTCCGCGAGATTGAAAACGCTTCTAAAATACTTTCGCAAATTTTAATCAGTCGATAACAGTCTTACAGCTAAATACGTCTCGGTACAAAGGCGAGCTGCCGATTTCTTCTAGTGAATAGAATCAATTTTCCGCTGTGGGTAGAATGGGAAAATTCGCTGGGTAGAATGGGAAAATTCGCTCATCGACCACCTGCCCCGGTGGCCCGGTGCTCGATCAACTGAGCTCGATACAATAGAGTCGCGCACTTGAAGGTACTTCTTAAGACCTGTTCATACATTATATTTATTATATGTTCATTTTGGTGTGCGTTTTTTTTACATGACTGGATATCGCGAGATTTAAAATTTCGTTGTTAGTTCGTGGTTAGTTTGTTTACCTCGTTATATTTCGGAAAGGTCTATTTAATTTAAATGTTCAGCATCTCTATTAAATATTTCTTTATTAATTTATTTGTCGATCATGTAATGTAATAAGAGCAATGTAGCATTTTTCCGCTCAAAATAGGCAAGATTAAACACTCAAACATTATTACTATCAAATATAGGAAATGTCGCTAGATAGCACTTACATGGAGTTCATACTCTTTTAAAATTCTTATTATTATTTAAAATTCTACTTCTACTTAATTCTTCTTCTATTACTTATTCTGTCTTTCCTGAATATTTAAAATGTAAATTCAATTATCTTTCAGACACTCATGATCGACAACTACGTTCCAATGAGACACGTCAACTCTTTATCCCTCTTTTCCGGACAAATTTTATGTCTAACTCCTTTTCTCTCCAAACTTCACGGCTCTGGAATGCTTTACCCGTTGACATCAGAGAAATTTCTACCAAATTCTCTTTTAAAAGGAAAGTTCACGCTCATCTTTTGAACTCCCTTCCTCCGTAAAGTCATCATCATTAAGTTCTCAAAATTGATTATATTTGTAATTATATATGTAGATATAATATAATGTTACGTATTGTATAAGTTGATATTTATTCTGATATATAGTATGTAGTAATGTAACGTTTTATGTATGTTCTTAATATTTTATATGAAGTATTTATTAAATCGGTAGTCATAATTGATTAATTTTGCTTTTTGCGCCGAACAAATTACTTTTCTGTTTATCCTTATGGTTGACTGGGAGAAAATGCTCTTAGCATTAAGTCCGCCATTTGTTAAAAGTATGTTTTACTTTAGAACAATAAAAAGTATTAAATAAAAAAATAAAATATTTGTCGATCGTGAAATGCAATATGAGCAATTTTTCTACTTAAAAACGCAATTTTAATCTCTTATTATACCTATTTAGAAGTATTTAAAAAACCGTTTTTAAATACTTTCAAATATACGCGTCTGACAATGTGGGCGGACCCTAAAGCTTGTCAGAGATTACCAAAGGGTACCCGGAAGTGGGGCCCTCTCCAAAACTTCCTAAAGTACACACTCCCACTATTGATAAAAGTTTCGCATTATGTCACTGCCAAAGTTATTCAAAAGACCCTGTTACGGCTCTGTGCAAAACTATCGATGATTCTGGATAATTGTATTGTCACCTGTATACGTGTGACATTTACTCGTAAACCAGACGTAAAAAAATACACCTAGATTTTTTTCTAAATCTATGTGTAAAAACGTGTACACGTGTCTGGCAGGATGTTTGGCAAATTCGACCGAACTGGCTGCTTATAAAAAGTATTGAAATAGTAACCAGAATAAAATATAGAAAAATCAGAACTGAAATTTAACGAGAAGTGAGTTTGGGTCTCCACAGCAGTAAAGGACGATTCACACTTACGGCCGCGCGTCTCGCCACGTCGAAGCGCAGCGCATCGGATGCTCGCGCCGTCAGCCGACCGAAGCCGACTGACGGCTATAATCCGCTGTAATCCGAGGGCATGTGTGCGCATCCGACGGTATGATCTCATAAAGCGACTGTACCACGTCGCAGTCAACTTGTTTCACCTGCGCTCGCGACAATAGCCGACTAAATGGAGCCGTTTGGACGCGTTGACCCGACCGTAGGTGCGAGCAGCCGACCGCGTACGCGAGCAATTCACCGCATACGCGAGCAGTTGACTGCATACGCGAGTAGCCAACCGCGTACATAAGCAGGTCGCGAAATCCGAGCGCTGCTAGTCGGCTTCAAAGCTGCGTAAATTACATGGAAATAAGGAACTTAACTTCTTTATGGATGTTTCAATTTCCTTTAGCAAATTTTAAAATGCGCTCCGACGCGGCCCGTCGCCCTTCCGTAATTGTGAATCGTACATTAGTCAGCCCTGTTTTCAAACTAGCGAGTATGCGTAAACTGAAAGTACATAATATGTACGAGTATACACTACTTGATCGCACACAAATGATTAGTGAGAAAATAAGGAAGGTCTGGCAGTTCTGCGGCTCTTGGTCCAATACTGCCGTATTGCTTATTAGGCTAAGTGCCCATAAATTTCTTTCGCTAGTTGCAATTCACAACGCCCGACCTAGTTGTAAAAATATTTTTCGTTTTAGCTATTTCAGTCCACCGTCCAGAAAGGATTACATGCAGCAACTCATAAACCTTGATGAAAAAGCCGCCGTACTCGTGTTAATGAAAACTGGTAATCTCAGATATTAATTTCTGAAAGTTAACTTTTATTGGGTTAGTAAATCAGTTTTGTAAGTTTTCGTTGTTCGTATTATAATTTTATTGGGCAGAGTCATGAACTTTCAATGTACCTAAATCGTACTAATGTTATAAATGTGAGAAAAATGTGTTGATGTTTGTTACATTACGAGTATGTAAAAATTGCTGGGCGTATTGGAATTTGGTATGTATAGATGCATAGCTTACTACCTGGCATAATACTTTTATCCCGGTAAAATGCAAATAACTATCTTTATAGGCGTACAACACTTTTGACTGCCTCCGTGGTCCAGGTGTTTGCCTTGTAATCCCGAGGACGTGGGTGCAAATTCCACTGAAAAACATACTTTGTGAACAGTTCTTTCCAGCCTAGTTAGGATATTGCAGGCTTGAATCACCCGATTATCCGAAAAGAAAGATGATTTCGTGCTTCAGAAGACACGTAAAGCTGTGGTTCACGAACTCTATCTAGCGTTTGATTAAACCTATCCTAGGATTTGTTTTGGTCTACCCTTTGGGTTGCGAGGCAGATCAAACTGCAGTCGCTCTGTGTAAAAACCAGTAACCTCATCAAAAAACCTACAAAGGTTAGGTAGCGGACCCCGGGCTCTGAAGCATTACCGCTAAGAATGCAACCGGGGATACGCTCGGACAATGATGACACGCGTAAAACAGTTTACCAAATAAGTTTAATTAATATTTCAAGCGAAAGAAAACTAACAAGTTAATCATGTCAATTGGTCCTAGTAGTTTCTTTAGTCGGTAATTCCAATAGACCGTTTGCTAGAAGCTGTACAAAGTACGAAACTTTCCAACCAAAGGCTTCGTAAGTAACCACAAATAGAGTATGACTGAACGATATATCGCGACCAGACTACAAAGTGTCAAAGTTTCGCAAACCGCGCTCGGGAAACTAGGCATCGCGGAGGTTATAACTGTCAAAGTTATTACTGCGTTTCCGTTAAGTCTGCCTCTGACGGGCCGGCTTTAAGGAACGTATCGAAAACCATCAAAGTGGATTCAATAAGTCAAAAAGGTACTAGATGGTGTCCTCTTTCACAGCTCAAATTTATACAATGATAGGGAAATATGAAAATGTTGAGCCTTTTTAGGGTTCCGTACCCGTCTGTCCGTCTGCCCGTCTGTCCGTCTGTCCGTCTGTCCGTCTGTCCGTCTGTCCGTCTGTCCGTCTGTCCATCTGTCCGTCTGTCCGTTTGTCCGTCTGTCACAGGGCTCTATCTCTTGAACCGTAATAGCTAGACACCTGAAATTTTCACCGGTAATGTATTACTATGACCACTATAACAACAAATACTAAAAACAAGATAAAGTTAATAATTAAAGGGGGTCGTCATACAAGAAACGTGTTTCTTCAGCGTTCTAAAACTTTGTACGGTGGTACGGAACCCTTCATGTACGAGTCCGACTCGCACTTGCCCGTTTATTTTTTAAATAAACATGATCAGTCGATCGCAAGTTAACCAACCGATTTAAAATTCAACAAAACTCGCTATCAAAATTTTCACGCTGGTTAAAATATCATTCTGTATATATAGAGACAACATCGGGACCTACTCGTATATGTATCCAGCATTGCATCAGCAGCAGTGGGCATGCGTAATAGGCCCATACAAATGCATACAAAATCAAAGCTCGTGATTCTTGTAGCGCGTGTGACGCTTTATTTCTGATTTCCGAATCTAATCTACCGGATGTGGACTAAAAATGTTTCTAGCTCATCAGATAGATTATTAACTATATGATAATTTAATTATGATATAACAAACAATGTTATCTCAGCCATCCATTTAACAAATTTTAAGTTTTAGGTTTGTTAGTTGACGTCTTTTGAGAAAATGCTACAGTACAGTTTTTTGCCGCTTCTTCTGTACTTGCGCCTAGGAAGCGGTATAAACTTAGCTGTAAGTAATGATTTGACGTCAAAATTTGTGCAAAAAATACAAAATGATTATTCAGAAATATTGTAAATATCCTATGTTAATAAAGATATTTTGAATTTTATTGAAAAATATTGTGTGAATTCTTTTTTCTTTATTCTGATAAACAGTAATTACAAAGATACAGCGCAACTTTTCGGACCCATTCCACATTCCCATTAACACGCCACCTTTCTTCCACTCAAAAAAGAGACGGTTTAATTAGGCGGAAAACAAAACAAGACATTGTATAATCAATAGGTTTTTTACATTGGTGTTCATTTTGACAAAAAGCAAGTAGAAAAAACGCGACGACGTTAGTAGCGAAAAAAACAAAAGAATGACCGTTACCCTCTTCAAACAAAAATAAACTATTTTAATATAACTATCTCGTTCATTCGGGAGCTATAATGCCACTCGCAGATACACAGACAGCTCTAACTTATACCACTCCTCTTTTTGCATCAGATGTTAAACATAAAGCTCAGGACACGACAAACGAGCGCGCTGGTCTCGAGTGGCATCTTACTTATTACACTCAGCGCAGCGCAGCTTCAAACACTCGCCGTGAGATGCCGGCTCTACGAGCAGACGCCAGTTTCTACAGTGGCAAAATGAATTAATCTTTCCGTATTGATCTGGATATAAAGATAAAACTTAAAATCTGGCCTTTTTCGCGCAAATCATCCCGATCAAGGGAACGAGTGAATTCATGCGGCCAATATTATAAGACCCGCTACTCGTATTTCCATTTGCAATGATTTACGCTACATGTGGCTTCCAGGTCTTGTGGCTCAAGGCTTTGCCTAACCCATTATGGATGAAGACGTGAAAGTGTATCTATTTAAAAACTAAGTGGTCAGCACGAATGTTGCCGATGTAATTAAAAGGCATTAAAAGGTTATTTAAAGATATTTACGACCGAATAATGTAATATACAGAGTAAATAGAAAATTACAATTATGGTTGGTGCTCCTTGCTATACATGTTTTTTTTTAGGGTTCCGTAGTCCACAAGGAACCCTTATAGTTACGTCATGTCCGTCCGTCCGTCCGTCTGTCTGTCCGTCCGGGCTCATGCTCCGCCGCTACTGTACCGATTGTCACGAAAATTGGTGGAGAGATAGATATTGAAGTTCCAAAAGTTGGTTTTAAAATTATGAAAAAATGTTTTTTTTTCCGAACAACGAAAAGTGAATTTAAAAAATTTAATTATCTAACCCCAACGTGTGGGGTATCGCACACAACATAAAAGAGGACTACATAAGTGGCAATTACAAATGACTATACTTTTTTGTATATCCCATTTTATTACTCGAAGAGTGAGCAGTTTTGAATAATGTAATCGGTTTTACTTTTGATCTTTTTAAATAAAATGCATGTACTGTATGTTGTCGAATGCTCATTAATTTTGTCTCCTAAAAAATGACTAGTTTATTTTTACATTTATATTCAATGACAAAATAAATTTTAATTAAAGTTCGCCCGACATTGATCCCACGTCCGCAACCCAATCGAGGGCTAAATCGCTAATTGAACAAGTTTTTGCAATAAAAATGTTTTTTGAGTTATGATTATTCATTTCCGGTTTCATACTGAGGGGCTTTTCTAATTTACATCGGTAGTTTTCCAAACAATAATATATAATTACATGCTTTTTAAAACGATATATTCTCTGGCTAAGTAAATGAAAAAATGAAAAATATGCGGGTAGTGATGTGCCGTTCCCGTTCCCCCGATTTCTGGGAACGTTCCCGGGAATGTTCCTAAAAATTGGAAATGTCAGGTTAAGTTGTAATTCTATTTATCAGACATATTTTTTATTACTGTAAATATATTTTGCTAACGTAAATGCATCACTTGATATGGTTATAGAACAAATACATATATCCAATATTCTGTAACATTCCCTAGAAATACGGGAACGTTCCCAAATTCCTAGAAATTTGGGAATGTTACCGGGGAATTTGGGAACATTCCCGGGAACGGCACATTACTATGCGGGACTAATATCACACTGATGAGCTAGCCCCAAAGTAAGTTTCAAACTTGGGATACTAACTCAACGATACTAAATTTTATGATAAATATAATATAAATAGAACCTCCGGATTGGTGGACTAGCTTTTTAACCATTCCGCTGCAGCGATAGTCAGTATTATCTGATTATAAATTAAGTAATGCAGCATTCATTGACAGATTCAAATCACTGTATTCGTAAAGAATCACTCCTTAAATCAATTACCTGTAGGTATGTTATAACGCTTCCTATTCGAGGAGGAGTTCTTATGCAATTGAAAGACTTGTTTCTGTCAATTTCATAAAAATGTCTGCACTCCTTAAATTGGTAGCATACTCACTATAAAACTGATAAAGTTGCGCCGACTTTTTCTGAGTGAGTGATGTGAAAATGATTGAAAAAGAAGAAAGCGAAATTTCAATTAAACTCTTGTAACAAACAATCACATTGGTATTTTGCATTAACATTAGGACCTGACGCTAGGCTCTCCTCTCATCTCCATTTAAACCAGAGCTAATAAGACGTATAATTAAATAACAAAGAACAAACTATATTTTAAGAAAAAAAATGGTATATTCTTTTATTATGCGACCAAAAATAAATATCACAAATTAAATTAAATAAGCTCACAAAAATAAATAAGCTCAGACTCGATGAAGTTGCGTCGTTTTATTATTGGGGTTTTTTATATGGCTAATTAAAGCGGCCTGCGCCCAGTTTTGGCAGAATCCTTGGGAGATGCCTTGTCTAGCAGTGCAACGTTATGCGGCTAAAATGGTATTAGTTTTATTAATTTATCTTCTATTTCTTAAAATTCTACTTACACCTTTATGATATTGGTATGAATATATATTCTCACGAATTTATTCAAAGCAGATAAGTCAGGTCTGACCCTAAAAGCGGGAAATAAAACGAACAGGGACTTGAGAGTATTATCGGAATGGTACGGAACTACGGCGGCTTTCAGTCGTGTTCCCGAGGGATTTCGCGGGAAGTATTCCATCCAGCCTGGTTAGAGGTGTCATTCCAGTAAATTACTCAGATATATCGATGCCCCAGCTTTGGCACAGTCAAAAAATGTTTCAAAAACTTTATGCTACTTTTTGTGTTCGGAAAAGAGACAGAATTTTTTTTCTTGTGAATAATTGTTGCTCACGAATTTCAATAAAGTTTGTGCATTGATAAAAAGGCTTTCAGTTGTATTCTCAGAGAACCTATCTATGGCTGAGTTCAGCGATGGCTGATCCACGCGTCAACTCGTGAACAGCTAACCAGTCCCTACTGGCGGCCGGCACCTGGCCGGCCGCCAGTAGGGACTGGTTAGCTGGGCTCCGTTTTGACACACTGACTTTCAGTGATACTTATTTCTGTAAATTGGATTTGGCACTCTTTCGCAAACTTTACATGTTATATTGTGAAAATATTGTATTAGGCATAATATATTTGTAAACTGACAAAGCCCTTTTGGCACGCAGGCGACCAATACTAGTAAATGAGTTGCTTTCGGCGTTCTCTCAGCAGTGGTCGTTGCGAAAAGTTATCAACGGTAGCTTGTTAAAAAAATATTTATATAACTAAACATTATACGTGATACGTACACTTTATTTATTTATTTATTTATTTATTTATTTATTTATTATGTTATGACACACTTAACAAATTGTCACCATAATTATACAATATATATAAAATAGTATACCATAGCTAGGCAACAACTCTTTAACAAGTGCATACAGCTAGACACTATATAAAACCATGAGAGAGCAAGTAAAATAAAATTATTTAAAATGTGCAATAAATACTTAAATCATTGACGTGTAAAAGCGCCTGCGAAGGCCCATTCACTAAATAAATATTTGATTCTTTGATTTCTATCTCCCACCGTGTCGCAAGAAATTCCAAGAAATTCATTCAGGATTATGTGAAATAAAATTACGTGAAACGAACAATTAGACCAACTAAAGTAATGGCAAACATTAAACAGCAATTTCTTAGTACTACTGCAAAACTAATGGCCAGCATAATAAAAATTTGCTTAGCTAAACTTGGCATTTTAAATTATTCCAATTGAGCTTTCTCGTAATTCTCTGAACATAAAACTAAATTTTTCGTGGCAAATTGATTTTGTGCTTGAGTCGCGGAATACGGCGCAAGTCGTTCAAACTCTCAACTTTATTTCTGATTTGACGAAGTTTGATCCAACTCTTTATACGCAAGCCAATAAAAGTATATGTGCGCCAATATTTCAGGGTAAAGTCCAACACGTAAAGGAGCTATCGAGTGAAATAATAATTAATTTAAAACGATTGACTCACGGTATTTAGTCGGAAAAGCCGTTACTGACACTCGCCCTAAAGATGATCGTCTAAATCGATCGAAACCTGGTCGGCATTTTCCGATTTTATTACGTTAGTCAACTATTTTAAATTAATTAATTATGGATTTATCTCACGTTGGTTTTAATAAAATAAATAAAAAATCAGCCAAGTGCGAGTCGGACTTGCCCATGAAGGGTTCCGTAGCAGCAAGTAAAGTAAAAGTAAAAAGTATATTTATTTTCTCCATATTCTTCATTTTCTCATTCTCCAAGTAACATAATACAAAAGTTCTAAAGGTAAATTGCGGTTTACGATTTATGACGTATTAAAAAAACTACTTACTAGATCTCATTCAAACCAATTTTCGGTGGAAGTTTGCATGGTAATGTACATCACATATTTTTTTTAGTTTTATCATTCTCTTATTTTAGAAGTTACAGGGGGGACACATTTTACCACTTTGGAAGTGTCTCTCGCGCAAACTATTCAGTTTAGAAAAAAAAATATATGAGAAATCTTAATATCATTTTTAAAGAGCTATCCATTGATATCCAACACGTATGGGTTTGAAGAAAAAAAAATTTGAGTTTCAGTTCTAAGTATGGGGAACCTCCAAAATTTATTGGTTTTTTTTATATTTTTGTGTGAAAATCTTAATGCGGTTAACAGAATACATCTACTTACCAAGTTTCAACAGTATAGTTCTGGCTGGTAGTGGCTGTGACATACGGCAGACAGACAGACAGAGATGACGAATCCATAAGGGTTTCGTTTTTTGCCATTTGGCTACAGAACCATAAAAATTAAATAAATGAAAAATAACAAAATAATATACGGTCGATATGAAGCTAGCGGGGAATAACCGCAGACGGTGTAACGACAACTGTATCGACTTGTGGCTTTCATTGGTCACGAGCCCACATACGGAGAGTTAAGGTGAAGATATAGGCAAATGACCTTGAAGTGGCGCCCTCATTTGAAATAAATTGTTAACTCGTAAATATGGAGATAATTTCCATATTACTCTTCGTCATGCACTAGATAGCCCTTTAAATTTTATAAACCACCGTTGAAAGTATTTACATTAGTCCGTCTAGCTTTAAAACTTGCCTCCGCCAAAAGTGGCCACGGCAAGTTTTAAAGCTAGACGGATCACCAATAATAGATTCAACGGCAGTTCATAAAATAATTTAAAGGGCTATCTAGTGCATGACGTAGAGAAATATGGAAATTATCACCATATTTACAAGTTAACAATTTATTTCACACTTCAAGGCCATTTGCCTATGGAAATGCCTAATGGAAATTCCTTAGTCGCCGTGAGGCGGCCGAGGCGTATGGACGTGGGGGTGTTGTCAAATTTTTGACGGACCTCTCGCTCTAACAGATGTCTTTCTCTCACTCACTTTGTAATGACGTACTGATCCGATCTTGACTGTAGCTCTACTTATTACAATTATTTATTTTTATCTACTACGAGTATACTATAAAGCTAGACTTACCACACATTGTCTCCTTACTGAGTGACATAGTTGTTTGACCTGTTCCCGGGTGACTGGGGGAATGACTTTTAGTGGAATGTTTATAGGTGGGGGGTAGAGTACCAGAAAAATCTGACATTTGAAGATTTGGAGAAACCTGATGTGGAAAGTTTAAGTAAAAAAAACTTATTTCGTTTATAACGTCTCAGCGGGACCTCATAAGTGTCTGAAATTTTGTATGCTGGGGTAAAGCATCCCGCAGAACTCGAAACTGAAATCAGATTTTGGATCCAAGATGACCGCCCGTAAACATTTTTATTTTTGATATTTGATTTTGCATGATATTTGTTCTAAAATGTAGGAGGTTGTAACCAATTTCCGAGTGCGTACTTCTGAGTGTCCGTGTTTGTAAAAAGTGAGGCCGCAGATCGAGCTGCGTGGCGAGAGCGAAGCCTGAGCCCCTCTTGACCTTGAGGGATTTTAGGGGAGAGCCCCTAAAATCCCTCCTGCCCCCCCAGTGTCTAAGCGAAACCTGAGGCCGAAAGCCAAAGGTTGAGCTCTTTCGCGAGATCGCAGGCCGATCTGCTACTACCAAGGGCTGAGCGTTTCTTCTTTAATTTTCCAAGATGGCCGCCAATAGTCAACTGCGTCCGATTTGACTGAAATTCAGTACGCAAGGATTTTTTGGATTGCGGAATCCTAATCTGACTTTTTTTGAAATCCAAGATGGCGTCTTGATTTTAGAATTTTAACTTAAATTTTTATTACGTCCTACTGGTACATCGAAGTGGTCTGAAATTTTGTATGCTAGGGTAAAGCACCCCGCGGAACTTGAAACTGCAAGCAAATTTTGATTCCAAGATGGCCGCCCTCACATTTTTTGATGTTTCCTTTTCTGACTGCAGTTTTTTACCCATTTCCTTATGGGCATGTGCTTCATCCAACATCAACAACTGCACAAAAAACCGCGGGTTGCTTGCAGCCCGCGCAACGCCCGAAAAACTAGTTTTCATTATTTTTATATAACTTGTATTATATATTTTGTATGTTTGACTTGTTTCTGACTGACAGGTGTTATGATTGATAAGTATGCCATAGTGTTCAGGGTGCTCCAGTGATTTCTAGAAAAATCTGAACCAGATGTGGTAGCGGTACGGCCTGCAAAAATGGTTAGAATAAGCAGTGTATTTATTTTTCAAAATTTAGGGGGATAAGTAATTTGACTACTGTCAAGTTTTATCGAAGCCGCGATCCTTGTCCCTCGCCTCATGTGTCGATGTACCTGAACTCACGCAGTATCTAAGTAAAACCCGAGGCCAAAAGCCGAAGGCTGAGCCTCTTCCACCAACTGAGCGTACTTTTTTTATTGATCCATGATGACCACCAATTCTCAACTGCATACAATTTATCTGAAATTCGCGAGGTTTTTTGGTCGAGATATCCAAATCCAAAGTTTTATTTGGAATTCAAGATGGCGTTTCGACTTCATAATTTTAACTTAATTCCTTCATAACTTATCACTGTTACCTCCTAAGGGTCTAAAATTTGTATGCCGGGGTAAAACACCCCGCGAAATTCAAAACTGCAACTAGATTTTGGATCTAAGATGGCCGTCCACATATTTTGAATTTTTGGCTGTATTGACTGTAGCTTTTATTTTCGTATTTATCAACTGGCCACGTGACTTACTCATACTCAACGGCTGCTCAAAAGCTGCACGGGTTGCAACAGAGCATTCGAGTGGTTCACAGATGTGACCATTCAAAAGATTTTTACACAAAATTACCATTCGAGTGTTGATAAGTTTTACATTCTTCAATAAACAATGTGATACTGTAGGGATTAAAAGTGAACGTGGACTGGGCTGCATGCATCACAAGCACCACATTCACTGCATTTGAATTTAATAGCCGAGCTCACAACATCGGCTCGCCCGCATCGGACTCTGTGAACGATGCGGGTGTAACGCTGATCATTCCATAAAAAAACAAAAAATAAAAACAATTTCAGGCAGATGTTTGTACGTGCGAGATCATTGACAAAAATTTCTTCTTTAAAGCCATTTTGAAGATAGATAAAAGTTTAATACCAATCTCAATACCAATGTATCAATATTTTGTAGCTGATTGTCAGCTGATACCGATTTTCCATGAAACTCTGGTTTGGTCACAGAATAAATAATACTAACGTACAGAAGTCTCACTCAGCAAAGAAATATCTACTCAATGTGGCTAGCGATATGGTATAATTTAGCTCACGTCAGAACTCAGCACCTTTTCGTATAGATAGCTAGACATCCATTGCGAGCCAATTTCATTCTTATTACTCTGGACAAACGATTCGTATAACTGAATTTACCACCCAGAGGGGCCACTGCGCGCATAGTAATAATGTAGGTACATTTTCAATACCTAAACGGGGAGTGACACAGGCCTGGTTTGGTTTCAAGTACCTACTTTAACGGTCGCTCGCCATTGCTACTTCGTAGGCATTCTACATTGTATATAATTTCTTTAGATAGAATTGTTAAACAACTTCTCTAGCCGCATGGATGAATACAAGTCGTTCATTCCATCCAGCGTATTAGGGTTCGCTGTTTTACAAAACCGAGCTGTAATGCCAAAGAGCTAGAGGTTTAGTGAATTAGCGGATTATACCATTCAACTGCGACATATACTCGTATATTACGAGTCTATATTAATAAAAGAGAATTATAAATTATCTTACTACTCGTACCTTGACTAACAAGGCCATCAAGCTAAAATAAACATCGATAGTGTTTTCATAATTACGCACTAGTTTGATTACTGGCAAACATTTGAGCTTTGTCGTGTTCATATCCCTAATTTTCGGTGGTTGTAACACTAACACTGTGCTAATTTTCAGCACCTTTTTGTATTTTCTGTAAACCTCCAACGAAAAACAGGGGTGTTATAAGGTTTTTGACTTGTGTGTCAGTTGAAAATAAGCTTGCCATAACAACTTGGATCAAATAATAAACTTCGTTCATCCTTGTAAAACGTGTTGTATTCCGAAATTAAAAAATTATGACACGCCTCCACTTATTTATTGTTAAAATATTTTGTTTGTTTTAATTTGCTAAATATCAGCTAGCATAGTTAATTAACTTCGTTAATTGTTGAATGTTAGTAGGTAATAAATTTACATAAACTTTAGCATTAGTAATAATAAAAATATGTAAATTTTAGTAAATGTTTAATAATATAATTAATTAAGTACATAAATATAGTATTTTATAAATAATAGATAAATATGTATTACTATTTGTTTATGTATATGTTTATATAAATATATATTGTTTGTATAAAATAGTTAATAAAATATTTGTATAATATATAAGTAATATAGTAATAATTGAATTTGTATAGTTAGTAAGTTTATAATAATATTAATTTGTACGTTGACCACGTTGTACGAGAAACCGGTCTTGGTCGCCGGCGCATCAGGCGGCCGCTCACTGCCGCCGCAGTCTGCGAAACCAATTCAACCCGATCGCATGTCCGTCGCGCGCGCATTTCACTTGCCGTCAACGTTATAGTGTCAATGTTTACGTATGCTACTGTATGTAACTGTGCTATCGCTTTCATTCTTCATTACACCTTCTACTTCTTGCAGTGCTTTCTTTCTTTTCTACCTATCCACTGCTTTACATGTGCCATTTTTTTTAAAATATAAATTCTTCTTTCATTTCTTTTGCTGAACTGCCAATAATATTTTGAATTCTACATACTCGAAGATCAATTTATGTTAACTTTTTAAATATTTTTAATTCCGTGACATTTTCTTTTTCAGTCAGTCCTGTGAGAATTACCAGTGACTTAGTCCCCAATATTAACTAATATTTTTTATTTTTTATTTAATTATAGATGAAAAATTAATTTAATCTCTTTATTTGTTCTAAGGTATTCGCTTTTAGTTCCACTCTATAGAGAAAGGTGATAAGTTTAATTTCGCCTGTATGATATTAATATTTTCGTGTTTTGACACCTTGAAAAAAAATATATCACAAAAATCACAAGTAATCTCAAACCTTGCCTATAAAGCCGTCGTCGGTAGTAGATTTAACTCTTTGTGGACCGGCTATTTTGGAGTATCATATCGCCTGGGAATTTGTCCCAACCCTCGAAACACCTCAAAAGTGCCTCCAAGTCCACACAAAGGCCCTGTATCGCGCGGACTTGATTGTTACGCCTGGCCCAGCTGTTATTTGCTCGTTTTATGACATGGAGGTAAAGCGAAACGATTTTTGGCCTCCGCTCACCTTTCTTTGGGCGGATAAACAATTTTTCATAGACTACGAGTTTTTGTGAGCTTATGATCGGAGAAAAGTGAATTTTTACGAAGTATTTTATGAGTGCGGGTAGATTCAGATGAATGAAAAGTTACTGGTGCAATGTTAGTTAAAACATTCTCATACATACATACATACTATTTTTCCTTATACATATACAGAAGTATATATATATTTGGAACCTTATACACAGGTACTCCCTAATTAAGTGCATATAATTTAAGGTAAAGATATAGGCAAATGGCCTTGAAGTGTGAAATAAATTGTTAACTCGTAAATATGGTGATAATTTCCATATTGCTCTTCGTCATGCACTAGATAGCACATTAAATTATTTTATGAACTGCCGTTGAAACTATTATTGGTGATCCGTTTAGCTTTAAAACTTGCCGTGGCCACTTTTGGCGGGGGCAAGTTTTAGAGCTAGACGGACTAATGTAAATACTTTCAACGGTGGTTTATAAAATAACTTAAAGGGCTATCTAGTGCATGACGAAGAGCAATATGGAAATTATCTCCATATTTACGAGTTAACAATTTATTTCAAATGAGGGCGCCACTTCAAGGCCATTTGCCTATATCTTCACCTTAAGAGAAGTTTAGTCAATGATACTGAACACCTCAATAAACTTGCTGTTTGGTTCCCGGCAGAGTAGTATAGGACCACTCCAAGTCTACCCGTGGATGTCGTGTCGTAGAAGGTACTTAGAAAATGCAAGCAAACAATGAGACTTCTCCAATCCGACTGGCCAGCAATAGCGGAGAGAGTAAACCAATCCCACTAGCTGCTCTGGCTAAGTATGGCTCTAGTAGCAAAAAGTGGATCATGGTCCTGCAGTTGATACTAAAAAAGACCTGATGATGATGATGATGTCTCTAATAAACTTGTATGTGTAGCTACCATGTATGTTCGATTATGTTCATACAAAGAATACAAACTTGAAAAAAAATTAAAAGCGTAATAAGCTTCGTGAAATTCCAAACTGTAGCGCTTGATTGCCGTTCGACTGTACTTGCCAATAAATTAGTCAACGATCGACCCAAAGGGGCCTGTAACGCTGGCAACCCCCTCCAAGCGTTTCATTTAATTGCCATAATTTACGGGATTAGATATTTTAATAATTTCGCTGCGCAATATAATTTATAACTTTCTTTATTGAAAATTTAATTCAGAAATCAATATTCATACCAATTTAAAGTGACTACAAGATGGTTACACACGGCCGTGCTACTGCCGCTGCTGCGCCGCGCACTTGAATTTTGCGTGCATTACAACCCAATATGCATCATTGACGGCGTCCTCAGTAAATTTTTTTTGCAACCCAATATTGAGCAACTTTGATGGCGTCCTCAGTAGCCGTCATATAAGATGTCCAGGGTGCAGGACACCCGGGACAAGAAAGCAGGTACGCCATTGTTCGTGGGGAGAAGCCCCATTGGCACATGTTTTAAGAGCTATTATTAATCATCATCACCTGGATAAAAGCTCTCCAGAGCGACCTACCTGGGGTTCGCAGCTTATTAATTTATTTCCAAGCAGGCCAGGGTCAACTGTCCAGGTGTCAGTTTCGCTTTCACATGCGTTTGTTTGGACCTTCACACACAGCGACGGCTCGCTGCTGCGGCCGCGGCGCTAAAAAAAATAGATTTATCAAGTGAATGTGATTCATGTGAAATACTTCATTTTTTTTCTATTTGCGTTTAGAAAACACCGTTCGTTAATGTAATATGTACAATATTGTAATGTAATATACAGAAGGCTCTTTGGAAAGGTTAAGTGACACAGGACGTGGGCCGCACTTAGATGAAATCAACGAATTAAATATTTATACAGTAATTAGCCCTTTGCTATGTTTAACTGACTTGATCTTTCATGTGGATTGTGGTGATCTCAAAACTTATTTCGCTGGGAAAGACTGCGTTGCGGTTTTGCGAAACAGTTTTTGAGGAGATCTCACTTTTACACGTCAACATTTTGTGTGTACAATACGTGTAATGTTTATGTATATTTAAATTATTATGATTTAACACAACAGAGGACGCAACGCGCTACGATAAATATGACCAAGGCACATGATAAAGTCTTCCATTCAATACCTTTAGCCCAGCTAGTTTTACAGCTGTGGGGTACTGGGACAGGCACATTAATTAATAAAATCATATTGAGACGGTTAACAATGTGTAGAATGAGAACGTATCTTGCTGAGTGATTATTGGCATGGAATTGCCAAGTCATTTTATGTTTAGCTGACTTGATTTTTCATGTGGATTGTGGTGATCTCAAAACTTGTTTCGGTAGGAAAGACTGCGTTGCGATTTTGCGAAATAGTTTTTGAGGAGATCTCACTTCTTTTTGTAGGTGATCACTGTAACAACGTTAATTGACATTCTTAATAAATCAAAAACTAATAAAATTAAATTATTTTATTATAACTAACGTGAGATAACTTTATAATAAATTAATTTAAACTATAGGTATTTATATTTATTGCGTTTAAGTAAAGCTGTGCGTGCAAATTATCTACGAAAACTGTTAGACTAATATAAATAGTATTTATATAGTTTATGAATGTGTATAGTCGGAAAAGGCCAACCAGGTTTCGACAGATTTAGACGATCATCTTTAGGGCGAGTGTCAGGAACGACGACCCGACGATATCCGCTCAACACTGATCTAAACCTGTTCGGCTTTTTCCGACTTTATAACGTGAATCAACCAGTTTAAATTAATTATTAAAAGAAAACCGGTATGAAAACAACCAGGGCTTACTTAATTACTTTAATATTACAGGATTTACTTACATAAGTAAATAAAAAGGTTCAATACTCTTATGATAATATACCGATGAAATCATAAACTGTTTCAGTGGAGCCACGAGTTACAGATTTGTAATTTTATTTCACAATATAAGGAAAATATAATCTCAAATCTCTAATTAAAACATTGAATAGGCGAATACTCTTGAATTTATTTCCGAGTCTATGCTCTTGGTCATAACAACATCTACTTCATAATAATTTTCTATTGAAACCGGCATCTTGCTATGGAATTTGATGAAATGGTCGGCCAAATGGAGTTTTGCTGTAGAGGGAGTAAGGGCGATGTTGTATTAAACAGGACACGCGTGTGGGTCCCAATCGCCGCGGAATCTCTTTAAAAATATACTTCTAAAATTGGCACTGCCATAGAATAATAAATTATATAATCATAGCTAGAGATCGTCTATTTTAAAACTGAACGCCCCTTCAATGCCTTTAGTTTAGCAAAATTGTTGTATATATTTATTTCATATCATCAATTCTGGCTTGTCAAATTTCGAACGGCTTTTTCGCAACTAGTGTATAGTGTTCCTAAAAGAGCGAACATGTTTAAGACACTAGGTAGTATAACTTACAAAACGGAAGCTCATCCCCTCCCGCTCCACCGCCTCCCGCCGGAAGCTTCCGCAAATCGGTATAATATAGCCTGGTTTATATTTTAACAAGTAGCAGTGACAAGTGGTGTTCACACATCTGGCAAGTGGATGTGAAGTAAGCTCATAATTATGCGGGGAAAGCGAGGTAGCGCGAGGCAGAGCTACTGAGGCAGCAGGCGAATGCGGGGAAAGCGAAGTAGTGCGGGGCAGAGCTACTTGTCAAAGAATAGAATAGGCTGCTATTTACTTGTCACTTGCCACTAGTAACTTGTCAGTGCCGTTCACACGCAGAATCACTTGTCACTTGCCACTGGTCAGTACCACTTATCACATGTCAATATGTAAACCGGGCTTATGGATAGATATGAAATAAAGTTTGTCGCTACGAATTTGACATAGCTTGAAAATTACTACACAATAATTTCAAACAGTTTTTTTTATTGAATTATTTTTCGTCCGTGGATACAAGTCCTTTAGAGCCTATCTTTAGTTTATCGTTTCTTTATTCCTAACCCTTAACCTGACATGATGCCATACATGGGGTGGTGTAGGACCTTTGATTACTTCAAGGAAGCTTCTGGCGTCAAATCTATACGAGTCCACTAGTTTTCATAGCCAATTAAGTGGCTGACGGCACCTAAAGACGACCACAACTCGCTTAAAAAATCACTACAGTCGTATTATGTCTGTTATTTTAACTATTTCACATAATGAATAATATGTGAAATAGTAGAGTTTGAGCATTTATTACACCAAACTACACCAATTTCACATTATAAATAAACTAAAATCTTTTTGCAAAATAAATTTAAGCATACCCCAACTGAACCCCTTGACTTCCCGCCAAAAACTCCCAGAATAAGACAGATGTAGCTATGGTTTGACAATTTAGCTCAAAATGTTCAAAAGCTTCACAGCTGTACTAAGTCCTAATCTTATTAAACGACATCACATCACAACGTCGTCGGTGAAAGTCAAGTGTGAAAACGGCCATAGGTTCCCCATTCATTTAATAATTCCCCGCTGTCAAAATTAAAAGCGTTATTATGTCGCGTCAAACGTAACGGCTATTTATAGACCTCCACTGAAGCTGCTTTTCTTGGTATTAGGACTCGAAACCTTTTTGTACGTACTTTATTTTTCGTGTGTGGTACGCAGTCGTCACTACCTCAACTCACACGTTTTTAGTTGCATCCTTAGTTTCTATTCACACTGGGATGACAGTGGCTGGTAGCGCAATTCACTCTCAAACTATATTCACCTTTATTTCTATCCATGAAAAGCATAGAATAGCTTAATATATTAGAATAGCTTAGACTTGGCTGGTTCTGGATGCGTGGTTCCACTGGCGGCCGCACGGGAAATTGACCATGTAACTTCGCTCCGAGATTTACTTATATATTATACTTCTAGTTAGCTATGACTGCCTCCGCGGTCCAGTGGTCAAGGCGTTTGCCTTGTGATCTGGAGGTCATGGGTTCAAATCCCACTGGGAAGCATACTTTGTGAAAAGTTGTTTCCAGTCTAGTTAGGATATTGCAGGCTTGAATCACCTGATTATCCGAAAAGAAAGATGATTTCGTGCTTCGGAAGGCACGTAAAGCCGTTGGTCCCGAACGCCATCTAGCGTTTGTACCTATCCTAGGATTGGTTCTGGTCTACCCTTTGGGTTGTGGAGGTCAGACGGCAGTCGCTCTGTGTAAAAACCAGTAACCTCGTCGTATCCCCTAGGGTAGGTAGCGGACCCCGGGCTCTGAAGCGTAACCGCTGACGATGCAACCGGGAATACGTGAGGATGATGATGATGAGTAGTAGGTATGTCAATGTTCGCTAACTAGAAGTATAATCATACTTCTAGTTAGCGAACATTGACATACTACTTTCATTGTTTGTGATGAACAGACAGGTATACTCTGCAGGTATATGACATTGTCGTCATAGGTGTCAATCAGAGTGTCAATGCTCTCACATCTGAGAATACCGAATGTAAAGCAGAGATGCAGATCTCGTTCTCTTAAAACCGCAGCCAAGGATGTATAAAGACAAAGTTTGGCAATGAGAAATAACTGTTACTGATGAATCTAGCCTAGATGAACCTAGCCTTCAATACATACTGTAGCTAATAAATACTTATCTCATATTTTTTATACCTATATTTCTGCACTTGTCGACGAGGGTGTACGTGTCCAAGTCAATCGTTTATCTATATTATTTTTGGGTATAGTACGAGTATCATGGACTACGACGACATGAATTTGGCCTTTATAATCTATATTTATAGCTGTTTTGATAAACCGGTGGACATCTTACCTAGCTTAAATATTTTGTAAGATATTTGTAGACAAAAGATAAGAGGCACAAACGTATCAATCAGAGCTCCAATCCATCATAGTAAGCACCCGAAACCGGTCTTGGGAATTTTGATTCCCGGCAGATCAATCGTTTATCCTACTGTCGAGAAACAAATCCCTAAATTAATATGGATTACTTCATAACATCAACTGACAATTGTGTGTCTTTGGAGTTCCGAAGTCCAGACAAGGAACCCTTATAGTTTTGCCATGTCTGTCTGTATGTCTGTCTGCCTGCGGCTTAGCTTAAAGACTGTAAGTGCTAGAAAGCTGTAATTTTTCATGGACATGTATATTAACGCTTGTGGCTACCTACAGTAATCACTTACTTAGTGCCTACATAGAATAAAGACAATTTTACCAAGTGGAAAAAATCGGGCCATTCTAAGAAAATTTGTCAGTGTGGCTTTATTTCACTAACTATGCCGCACTTACTTTCGTGTCTTAAGTGCACAAATGCAGCTGCATTTTAAAGGACCCAGTCGATACAACGAGCTCTTAAGGGTGCCCTTTACTGGAGCAACCTAATATCATTTTTCATGGGCATGTATATTAACAGATTTCATGCTCATCGGACAATTAAAGTATGCTATCGGCTGCAGCCGTTCTAGTGTGAATCGACTCTCGGAAGGTTGTTCTAACATGCAGTCTAGCGCACGTCTAAATCACCTACAGACAGATTAACAATCCACTTATTACAAAACCGGACTGTTTAACTCACAAATTCCTTTCTTCCCCAGGCACTATGTGGCGACTGGGGCCACTGGTGGTATGGCTTGCAGCCATATCACTGGTGGCAGTCGTCTTCGCCGACCCGGATGGCGGAGGCACCTCAGTCATGGCGCAGGTGCCCCGGGGCACGGTGGGCCCGGTCAAGCCCACGGCGCCGATGCCACGCCGGACCGAGAAGAAGCAAAGAAACCGCCGCCGAACGACCACAACAACCACCACAATAGATCCTGAGGAAGAGGAAGATGTCGACTTTACCACCCCGTCGACCACGACGACTGTTGACCCGCGCACTTTTGATCACAGTAAGTTTTAGATTCGTCATGTAGTTTTTATAGCCTGAACTTTTTACTAAAGCATGCGGATCTTTAGCAAGTCATTATTGAAAATAAAATAAAAACCGACTATGTGAAAAATTTCGTAAAATCGCCATTTTGTTTTTTCTTTTCACTTTTGATATCCCAATACCATTCTGATAATTAAGGCGACAACGACACCTCTCTAGCTAAAATCCATCAAACCGTTTAGGCGGCAAAGCGTGCCAAAGAAATACGAGTATACATACTTACACAAAAAAAACAAACTTCCTCGCTCACCCACCCCAACCCAACCCATGAACACAAAGTCTTTTTGTGTAAAGGTTTCTTTATCGTGGGCAACGCTATGTGGCTTTCCCACATCCTTAGGCTACCTACAGTAGTCACCTACTACCAGGCAGGCCATGTCTATACTAGTACTCACTAGTGCCTACATAGAATTTTGACCAAGTGGAAAAAAACGGCTGTTCTAAGAAAATCTGACAGCGTGGCTTTTCTCCACGAAATATGGCGCTCTTACTTTCGTGGTCAAAATACGAGTACCTGCACTTTGGGGGACCCAATCAAAGCCAATGATAGGGCTCTTGAGGTTACTCTTTACTGGAGCAACCTCATCACACTAAGAAAAGAAAGAAGTAGAATAAAAAAAGGGTAAAGCTTGACTAGATACACAAAACATTATAATACCAACCACCTTGCTATAATTTAGAGTTGATCTGTTATGTAACAATAAAATTATGGGACCTACCAAACCGTATATCATCTTTAAAAAAAAATAACGTACAAACATCTTTGTTACAAATATTAACCTTTGGGCGTAAAGGCAAATTTTGCAGCGACTTATTTAATATCTGCGAAATACACCGTTGCTAAGGTAAAGCTAAAGTTATAAAAAATGTTGTCCCATGTTCAGCGTACCTGCCTTCCTTCTGATTCCAGATACAAATCATGGTGTAATTAAAAGCTCGTTAAGAGGTACGTGTCACCTTAGGCAAAAGTAAAAAAAAAAACCTTTATCTCTCTTTTATTCATAAAAATATACAAAATTCCGGGACAAAGTGAAATCGTTTATTACTATCTAATAGTACATAACATACACGTATTTGTAACTCTTAAATACCATACTGGTCTGAGAAAAAAGAAAAAACTTAGAATATACCAGCTGTTTTTCTTCCCGCGTAGATAGTAGAAAGCGATTGAAAGAATGGGCGAAAATGCAAGTCATGTTTATGGGCAAGACTCTCTTAGAAATCATTTGACAGTGATGACTCTAGTTCAGCATGAATTCTGCAACAAGTAACATTTTACAACACTTATATAAATTTATTTGACATCTTATCTGCAACGAATAATGTTACTTTAATTTGAATAACGCTCATTTATTATTATACATTGCATACATTTTGCATCAAATTTATTATTAGACGGTACGTCTATGGCGTCATTAAACATTTCTTTAGAAAATATTGTGATTGCCATCGACATAAGGTGATTGCTCTAAAAGAACACATGAAATACGTTATCTGAACTGGTTTTTTAGTGAAGTTTTTTTAGAGGGTTCCGTACAAACCTGTAGGTATATAAGTAAATTTAAAATTATAAGAAATATTTTTATTTTATGATGTAACTTAAAACTTATGCTTTTCGCTATTTTTTCCTTACCTGTGCTATAAGACGTTGCTTCGTACCAAATTTCAAGATTATTTTCACGGGAAGTACCCTGTAGGATTGATTCCCTTCCGAGTGTCAAAAATTTGCGGTATAAACGGCTGTATCTTTTGATTGCGTTGTCTTAGAAGTTTGATTTTTTTACAGCTCCAATGGACATTAGACTTGAGTATTTGATATACATTTCAGCTTGATACCTCCACGCGTTCCTGAGAAAAAGGGTTTTGACAGACAGACGGACAACAAATTGATCCTATAAGGGTTCCGTTTTTTCCTTTTGAGGTACGGAACCCTAAAAATGATGAGTGGGCAATGTGCGGGTCTAATTTAATATTATTTGTAAACGTGTTTTACTAAAAGTATTGTTTTTGTCTATACTGCAGAACGATGCCACCTTTCCAAGGTAAGATAACTTATAAATTTAAACAGTTTCCTATTTAAAAAATCCAATTTTCATATGATGCAATACAAGCCGGTCCGTCAAGGCCTCGCACTCATTCAAAAGTTGGCTATACGTCAATTTGATCGCTATGTCGTTTTGCTCTTATAAGAGCGACCGTTATCGTATTGTTTGTCACACACGGCTATGGTAGTCTTTTAAACAGTAAAAAAAATGTTGGTCTATCCTATCTCCATTGACTTTTAAGGCCCCAAGAGTCGGTTGATAACGCGCGGACTATATAGTAAGCAATGCTTACACGTAATATTGTAAGCATGCTTATATTATTATATTTATTACACGTAATAATGTAATGCTGAGCCATCGAAATCCTCCGAGTAAGGAAAATGCATTTCGTTTCACAATCAAACATATTGGAAATCTCCTTCTCATTTTAGCACTATCCAACTTGTATCCTTAGTGACAGTTTCAAAGCTTCAAATATTCTGAGACAAATAGACACAATATATACAAAGTTAGTACACACGCATCAATGTGTGAGTTAATTGTAGGGCTACCGTAAATGGCACATTTTATCCGATTGTTTTGCTATCTGTTATTATTGTACTCAGTTGTAAAGCTATTTCAGATTCATAGCGATAAACCTTTTGTTTTCATGTGTCTACATAAGGTCTCCATATGATACCCATTTTCGGGGGATGCGGGAGGTCGGGTTTACCAGGTATGACCAGCAATGTATATGTACAAAGAGATTTAAGGATTTCATTAGTTACTATCTAAAGATAGTAACTATGAAATCCTAAATTCTCATTATAACTCAATATAAGAATAAATTAAAAAACCTCCAAAATATTCCCGAATCTTTAAAAACTAAAAACTTTCCTAATAAAATCGTTAAAAAATGTGCGTATGCGTGCGGGTAAAGCACTTACTACTTTTTTTTCTAAGAACTTAGTATTTTGTACAAATTTTTTCATAAACCTATATTTCAAGTAAGGCGACTCCTACTCCTTTACTAACGAAGTTCACTTAATAGTGGTAGATTTCCTATAAAATTCATTGTATAAACTACCACTACGATTTTTTTCAAGTTTTTCAAGCAAGCGATTTAAATTCTAAAGGGCCACCCCCTTAATAATTTAATCTAAATCTCGGCTCGAAAAGTTTTACTCGGACAAAAATTTTCACAGTTCAATATTTCGGAAACGGATCACTATATATAAAAATTATATTAACAATCCATGTTTTTCAAGACCTATCTAACCATACTACGTTATGGGGAAAAAGGGGAGGAAAACTAAAAAAAGGGTTGTTGTTAACTCACTATTTCATTTCAATTTACCACTTTGTGATAGACAGACGGACATGGCGAAACTTTAAGGGTTTCTTGTCTAGACTCCGAAACCCTAAAATTCTAAATCTTTCGACCCGTTTTGGAGAATCCAAACCAATAGTACCCCTCTTTTTGTGTCAGTTAAAACAAACATAAGTACTTTACAGTGTCAATTCGTGCGGCTATTAAGGCGCGTTGCCTTTTTCATTTTAAGGCGCATAGTTTTCCAAGGGGTCCTCGAGGAATGCTCTCGGAAGACGTGAGGGCATCCAAATTGTTTGTCGCCAAGTAACGGACGGACGTAATTTGAGTGTTACTCCGGCCATTGCAGGAATGTGCTGAGTTAGCGACGAATGCGACACGATGCTGGGACGCAATTTTAATTCTAGACATTTTACGAATGAATACTTAACACGTTTAACGCCGTGGGGGTCCATGGTGATCCCCAACAATACGCTAGTTTACAACAAGTCAAATCAGATACTTTTTTCTTAACGTCAAAAACAATCATTTTCTAAGGGATTTGTATGAAATATCGAACTATGACGTCATAGTTCCTTGGAGTCAAATAGCGCTCTTAATATCCGTTTTTCTGCATTAATAAATCTAAAATCACGTTCAAAGTCGATGTGATTGACCAACGATGCAGGAGTAGCACTTATTACTCACATCTGACACAAGTATTAGCCACTTATTACTTGGAAAAACAATAAATAATTGGTTGCATGGAGGTACAATACAAAAAACCCTGTATATCGTACAACGCAAATGAAATCACATATTATCTTCGTAGGGCGCGGGATTCCTTCCAATTTTCTTTGAGAATAATATTATATTATTATATTATAACGAGCCCTTTTTGTCCCAATGTTGGGTAAAGGCATCTTTCTCTCGCTTGATTTCTTTCAGTCCGTTGCTCTTGACCTCATTGTGATAACCCATAACAGTTTAGCTTGTCGCACCACCTTCTCGGCCGGTCAGGTCCTGGTCTGCCATTTAATCTTCAGTCAATTACTATCTTTACTATGCGATCTTCGGGCATTCGAGTGACGTGTCCAGCCTAGTCCCACTATAAGTCAGCTCGGGACGCAACATCGGTACGAGTGTGGGAGCGCAGTGTAGTGTTCTGTACTCTGGCGATGAATTTAACCCCGAGCATATTAAGCTCCGTATATTGCTGTTAAACCTTCACTTTCAGTCCGTCAAATACTAGGTTTTTAAGAACATAAGTTTTGATAGCATATTAAGCCTTTTAACTTAATGCAGACACAATAGATTTATGGTTGGTCGGGGGTCACCGGTAAACCCTATGACGTTCAACATGTATATTTAATATTTATTTTGCTATGACTATTTTACAACTCCATTCATTTAGCCCTGATCCATAACGGGATGGCATTTTCCGTCAGCGTACTTTCACTTTCAAGTCAAACTTACTAAGTGTTATTCACCTATATTTCTATCTACGAAATGCATAGTATAACTTGAAATAAACATGCATATTTATATAATATCTCTAGTATTCGTATTAATTTCTTAGCAACTTAGTAACACCACGGCAACAAAGTTTCTCACTTATCATATCATGCTCAATTTTTCTCACATAATATGGCTATACTAATGGGATTGTAAAGTTGTATTTTAAATAAAGCTTGGTTTACCTTGTGATCTCACAACTTTTAAAACAGCCCGTATCTCACTGCAAGAGCAAGGCATTGAATGCCATTGATTTTCAGCTGCCATTACATTTACAACACTTTGAAAATCAACGGTAAACGTCAAGTACTGTTAATCATTAGGCTTTTAGGTCTCAGTTCAAGTAAAACTCAAAAAGGCGGATATAAATGTTGGGATTGAAACGAGTGATCCCCCGAGGCGAGTTGGAGACCAGTTTGACATGTAGATACTTGGATAACAGATTGAGCAGTTTGAACGCGATGGACACTATCGCTCAACTGCGCAGTTCATTTCGATAAATGCGAGCGTTCTCGTTGGTTCTGAAATAGGTTATGAAATGGATGGAATTTTTTTATTTGCGAATAATGTACACGTCATTTTAATTATGCTTTTAATATTATTAATAAGGGGTATAGGGGTAACTCACATTCGCCTTGAGGAAGGCATTCGGATTAGGTCAAAAATTGTCGGCAAGTAGCTAACTTTTTACGTGAATTACCCGTTTATCGTATATTAATAATATCTATGTCTCACGTTTGTTTTAACCAAAAAATATGCATTTAATGTTCTTTCCAAAAAAGTAAGAAGAAAATTTTATATAACACGTCGCGCGCGCAGATTCTGCCAGTCTGCGCGGGGGCGCGGTGCTGGCCGCAGGGTAACACATTGCTCTGCAGAACCGCCCGTATTTTTATGTATAAAGAACAAAGAAAAAAAAACTCTACGGCACTCATTCAAGATGCCTTTTTGAATGAGTTCGGTATCCATTTTCCACGACGATCGACTGTAAAGTAAAAATTTGGCGCGGGGCCGGGCCAATCTGCGCCTCCGTCGCCGCGCGCGGAATTTTCCGATCCGCGCACCGCGGCGGGACGCGTTTCCAGTGGGGGAATCGCCTATGGTATTTTTAAAATTACTCTGAATTCAACCCTACATAGAAATTATTGTTTATGTTTGTAATAGATAAAAGTACAAAGAAAAAATGAAAAATCGCTTTTCACGCCGGCTCATCTATCTAATAAACCTAATATTGGTTCGGCTCGCGCCCAAGAGGCGTGAAATGACGACCCTCTTCCCTCCCTACAGGGAGCCCTATCACCAGCCTAGGCAGACCCCGCATTTTATACAACCTTAATCAGAAAGCGTATGTCAAGCTGACTGGAGTTTTATCTATACTAATATTATAAAGCAGAAGAGTTTGTTTGTTTGTTTGTTTAAACGCGCTAATCTCAGGAACTAATGGTCCGATTTAAAAAATTATTTTTTTGTTGGGTAGTCCATTTATAGAGGAAGGCTTTAGGCTATATAACATTCCGACAACCACGCGAACGAAGTCGCGGGCACAGCTAGTCATTGATAAACGCGGCCAGTGCCTGGCCTCCGTCTAGCGCTAAAGAGTGCGTCGTCAATATTTACAAGTATCTCTTCAAGAACATCTCTGAAATTGTGAAAACATTAAACTTTGATACTTGACTAACTTTTTTAATTCATATTAAAAAGTAACATAATCTGTAACAAAATAAACGGGCAAGTGCGAGTCGGACTCGTACATGAAGGGTTCCGTACCACCGTACAATGTTTTAAAACGCTGTCGCCATGTCTCCCTCTCTTGAGCCATCCTTTTGACCTCCCTATACGAAACGGCGTCGACCTTCTCCTTCACTTCTATAAATGCTCTTCTTGGTCTTCCCTTTCCTCTTCTTGCTTCTATTTTTCCTTCTATTATGTATTAAACCTTATGAGAGGTTAAATACTCTATGATGACACTAGAGACACAGCCAGGGATCATACAATGCACCCGTATCACTTGGCAATTAAAATCTGACCAGTCTTTTAAGTTACTTTGATAAATTTTAGCTCAAATTTTAATACAAGTATGATGTACACGAGCAGTTAGTTATTATGGCTTTTTAAAAATATATTATATTATATAGTTGAAATTAGTGTTTAAAGTGGTAGACTAAAACTAATGTTATGACATATTATTTTATAAAAATTATTTAATATATTATCAAAAAAATTGAAATTTTAGGTTTATTGTTTACTGGTTTTTCAACATAAATATTAACAATTCATCTAATAATAAGTAATAACTAAAATAAGACTTAATACAAGTCAAATACTAAAAATAAATTACTTATAAACATAAAAAATTAAAAATAAAAAATATCCCGTGTCTTTTACCAACAACTTAAAAAAATATTTTGCAGTTGGGTGGTAGCACGCCCAATATTAATTTTGATATCGCAATAGAAAAATCCGAAATGTATACGATATTCGGCTAAAATATTTTCACTGACACAATTTTACGCTCGTACCTGAAAATGCCATAGTTTTCACTATTTTCCTAAACATTTAATAGGATTTAATTCCTCTTTTGAAAACCTCTAACAAAGTATCGCAGAAAAATATTAAATAAACGTGAAAATTCCCGCAGCTCGCTCAAATAGCATCGGTAAAATTTTAAGCGAACTGGTCTGGAGATGTCCACGTTGGAACTTCCTAACGGATTGATTTTCTACCAGTATTAGTATGCCTTTTTATATCCGTGTTTGGTGAATATATAGGGTTTGACTTATTGTTTCCAAAATAACAGGGTTTTCACTATACACAGTTTTTTTTTATTAAACTATATTACAAAAAAGTAAAAGCAATGGCCAAGCCTTTCTTCAGTCCAGTCTACCAACAGGTGGTGTGTTTATTAACTTAAACAACTATAGGATTGCAATCCTCTTTTAAAAACCTGTAACAAGATGTCGCGGAAAAATGTAAAATAAATGTGAAAAATTTCCGCAGGTGAAATTAGGACCATACTGATCTGTTGATATTCTACCAGTATAAGTACGCCCTTTTATTGATAAATCATTGTTTTAAAACTAGCCCATATGATTCCACCACAAAATAATAAATAAACGGGCAAGTGCGAGTCGGACTCGTACATGAAGGGTTCAGTACCACCGTACAATGTTTTAAAACGCTGAAGAAACACGTTTCTTGTATCACGACCCCCTTTAATTTTTGACTTTATTTTATTTTTAGTATTTGTTGTTATTGTGGTCATAGTAATACATAATTGGTGAAAATTTCAAGTATCTAGTTAATGCCATTATGAAGATCAAGTAAAAAACACATTTCTTGTATGACGACCCCCTTTTATTTTTAACTATTTTTTATTTTTAGTATTTTTGTTATATCCGCTACAGTAATACATAATCGGTGAAAATTTCAAGTGTCTAGCTATTACGGTTCAAGAGATAGAGCCCTGTGACTGACGGACAGACAGACAGACGGACAGACAGCGGACTCTCAGTAATAGAGTCCCGTTTGCACCCTTCGGGTACGGAACCCTAAAAAGCGACTCTTCCATGCTGATCTGGGAGAAAAGAAAAAACTTAGAATGTACCAGCTGCATCTCTTCCCGCGCAGGTCGTAAATGCCGATCGAGGGAATGGGCCAAAATGTGAATCGTGTTTTGTCCCATTAGGGATAACTATTCATTAATATTATTTGCTATCAATGTAGCAATCGTATGTCTAGAATATTTTGAGAGATAAATATTATCGTTTGTCACATGACATTCACTTATAAAATTGTTAGTGTCAAAAAACACTAATTTATCACTACAACGACATGTCATATTATGTATCAAAGTATTTAGATAGTGAATGATTCTGTTAGTTTTTGGAGACTGGCAACGTAGATATGGGAACGCACATAATATTATTTTGCTTACTTCTAGTTCAGATAAATAATCCATACAGCTGATTATTTCTTTCTTTTTACATTGTTACTATTGCCTATTAATAATGCAACAGTAGATTTACAATTCAGTTTGGTTGATTTAATTTTGTCTAAAATTTGAGTATAGGTTGCATCCGGGAAGCAGTAATTTATACAAGTTTTATCTAGAATTTTGTTTAACATGCAACCCATATTGCGACCTTTACTGTCAGAAAATACTATTGTATTACATAGAGGGTCAATAAAGTCAACAAAATCAGACACATTACTACACAAACTACCGTCACAAGGAGAGAGCTCTGGTGTGGAGACACTGATGGTGGGCTGGGTGAATTGCCCGCAGGTACATTGCTTAGTTAATACTCCTGACTTTCCGCCAACTTCCCTGACTCATGTATTTTCACAATACGCAGTATTAACTTAAACATCTATAGGATTGCAAACCTCTTTTGAAAACCTGTAACAAAGTGTCGCAGAAAAATATAAAATAAACGTGAAATTTTTCCGCAGCTCTCTCAAAGAGCATCGGTGAAATTGGGAGCGTACTGGTCTGGAGGCGTCCACATTGAAACTTCCTAATGGATTGATTTTCTACCAGCATTAGTTCCTGCAGTCTTTTATATCCGCATTTGATAATTGGGTTGTCAAGCACAGTTTCGAAACAAGTTAGTTTCGAAACAGTGTTGACTTGTTAGAGTTACCACCATTAAATAAAAAGTAAAAATTAGATAATATGACATTTTCATAGTAATTCCTTTGCTTCCTTTCTTTCCTTCCTTTTAAATAAGATAACTACTGACAACTGACAGACATACAGAGAACCTATATGTTTTTTGAAATAGTTAAATTAGATGAGAAGTCTGCATTCATACTATACTTAACTGCTGTACAGAGCTGCATCCCACTGCATCTATGAACACTTTGCACTTGAAGGTGCTTGAAGGGCAAGGACACTTTTACACTAAGGACAAGTATACACGGTGCATGCCAAAAAAAAGAAAAAAAAAATATTTAGATACTCTTTACTCAATAATTTGATACTGGAAAATTATACACCATCGTAAACATTGTACTTAGTGTTTAAATATGGAAAATATTTGAATTCAAATATTTTATTTTCATATAAATGCTTATTTTTGTGAGAATCTGGCGGGAATATGCTTGCAACAATGGAATTCAGTCGACGTGATTTACGCGTTATGATTTATTATGATTACAAAAAAGGTTCAAACCCCGAAGAATATTTTGAACTTTTGGCTAATACTTTTGGTGAGTTTGTTTGTTTACGAGCAACAGTTTTTGATTGGTGTGCTGAATTGAAATAAGAACGTGAAAGCTTTGCAGATGAAGCAAGGACAGGTCGGCCATCAACCGTAGTCACTCGAGAAAATGTTCAAGCAGTTGAAAAATTGATTTGCGAAAACCGACGAATCACATATGCATACCTTGAGCGAGAACTGGGTATTGAATCAGCAAAGATTTAAACTATTATTTAAGCACGACCACCTTTCTTACCGTAAGCGGTGTTTAAGATGGGTGGCGCATAAACTGACCGAGGAACAGAAAGACTGTGGTGCCGATTTATGATAGAGAATTTGACGGAGGCGAGAAACAAAATATATACAATATACTTACCGGTGACGAAACATGACTGTTTAACTACAAGCCCGAAACAAAACGACAATCGACTGCGCAGTCTCGTGAGCGCAGCACGCAGAAACAAATGGTTGCCTTGATTTTTTATAAGACCGGCCATATCGCTACTGTGGTGCTAGACAATCAAAACAGTTCTGAGTGGTATGAGTCTGTTTCTGCCCAACAGTATTATCAGCTTGGTGTGACAATCGACCGAAGTCAGGATTCCGGAACCTTCTTTAGCACCACGACAACCCCTCGCTGCACACGTCATTACGAAATTTCCAAGGTATCTTCAAGGTCCAAGGTATAAGGAAAAGAGTGGTGTTTGATGGATTTTGAAAAACACCTCTGTTTTACAAATAGTTTAAATATATAAAGACAAATCACACTGATTAAGCTAGCCCCAAAAAAAGTTTTATAAATTTGTGTGGGATATTAACTCAACGTTACCATATTTTTAATAAATAAATAAAAAAGGAATATTTTAAAAAAGGCCATTATCCTACTTGTCCTGGCTGGGGATCGAACCCAGAACCTTTAGATTGGTAAACTAGCGTGTTGACCATTACCACAGAATACATAAGAGTCAAACAGAATGGTATCTCACAGCGTCTCCCGCAAATTGGCGTTCCCGCACCTCTCCCCCGCACTTTGTGAGCTTTGACAGCTCCAAACCAGGGTTTAATTACTAGCCGCACGCAATACGCGACGTGTGTTGTCTTGAGAACTGTCAACCAATAGTAACCATCATGGTGAGAAGGTGCGCGTATAATAATTGTTTATCCACCCAATACTCTAAAGAACGTATATTTCATACATTTCCAAATGATGAAAACAGGTAAGCAAAGCAACAATATAATTTCACGTTATTACCCAGCAACCATCTTGATATATATACCCTTCTCGCTCTCTCGCTTTGGCGGGAGATACACAAGAGCGACAGGGGTATTAGCAATCCGGTAATGTTACATTGGCTCCTCGCTCACAGGTAATCACATACACGCAGATGCCAAATAGATTTCCGCGGGTTATAGTGTAAATGCCATTATTGACAATGACAACTTGACATGCTGTGCGTGAAAATGTGATAAACATTTGTTTATTTTTATTGAATTGATTCATATAATTACCGTATAGTTTTGCGCCGAATATGAAAATTACTATATTACAATAGTGAATTAGTGCGTTACATTATAAATTGAATTGAATTGAATTGAAAGGCATTTATTTGTTGCTATAACACACATACAAAAAACAGGCAAACATAGTAAAAAAATTACACAAAAACATAATAATTTAAATGTGTGTGCTACAGCAATACAAAAAGGACACAGCTCAGTGGTAATATTGCCCGGGAGCAATACACTAATTTTCAGCTGTGTCCTGATGATGCGTGGTGCGGATAAATGACTCAATAATAATCAGTAAAGTGAACTAATGGTGAAATGGACAATGGACATAATGAAAAATATTTGTGAAGTGATATTATGTAGCTGTTTCCGACTTTTCTGTAACATTTGATACATATAAAACAAAATATTTTTTACGTCATAGTGTTCGCAAATCTTCAGGTATGGAAAAATATAATCGTAAATATGTCGAACTCGTTAGTAGGTAAGTATTAAATTAATTCTGCGGTGCGACCCTAATTATAAAACTCACACATCGACGTGTGTACAGATAAATTGTTTCGTTTGTAGTAGTAGTAGGTATATATGTTACTCTGAATCAATGGAGAGTCCTACCAGTGCCATTACACTACGGAGGTCGTCTGGTTTAAACGCATGGAAAAGTGTGTATACATACTCAGGGTGAATACTTTGAAAGGATAGATATAAGTAATAAATAATAAATATTATAACTGTCGAGAACTTATAAATCTAGTTTCTTGGCATACCTCTCGTATCTTAAATTTCAGTTATTTCCCGCAACATAACACATCTAAACTTTTTACTTAATAGTTAAGACTGTCATATACGAGTAAGTACATATATAACCAGTGAGTGGAAGTATCGCAATGCTAATTTATTTATATTATTACCTCGGAAACTGGCAAAATGCCACTTCCACGTTGCTGCTAGTATAATACTGCACAATGCGATAAGCGTTGTTTCGGAGAAACACCCGGTAGAGAGAACCGGGTGTTTCTCGTTATTTCAAAGAAACACCTGGTTCACTTTCTCATATAAGCGAGCTTCCGGTTACATCCTTAGCTGTGCTGCTTTGGAGCCCAGGGTTTGGTTTCAGACTAAATTTTCTTTCCCAAAGATGATAATATCATTGTCAAAAGACAAACTCACACCTAAGGTTACCGAACATAATGCAAAGCAAAAAAGAAAATGAGGGAAACCATTAAAACTATTTGACTAAGATTATACTACAAAAAATAACAGTTATACCACAGATCGCCTGCATGACATCAATCTTCCTTAGGAATGCATTTGGATGTACAGCTATACCAACGAGAGCCTACCAACGCCACGTCAAACTTCCCTAAGAAGGCAGTTGTAGCAGTAAATACTATGAAGCACGTACTTACATGGCCCAGAAGCCCAAACACCGGCACTTGGGAAGATCAGATGGCCACAAATGACAGCTATCAAAGCCCATATAGACCGGAGACCACACGAGATCAGAGTACGCAAATAATACTATTAATTTTTATATTGGCAAAGTCAAAATTAAATAGAGCTCCCACGATGTTCTGGGAGAAAAGAAATAGTAGATTACTGCACCGAGCACAAAGTGAGTCATTATTGTACGAGTGCTATGTTTTTGCCCGAGCGATAGCGAGGGCATTAAATTAGCACGAGTACATTAATTACTCACTTCAGCAAGGTGCGTAATCTACTTTTCTTTCAACTTCTTATATTCTTTGAGTATAAAATATACGTACGAAAAAAAATACAAATTATAAACAAAACTAACTTAACTTACTTATTTTACCCGGAACTTTTGCGGTTAAAGGTTATTAATAATATCATTTGCAGCTGTTTATATGCTCTCTATAGTTGAATTTGTCGTGCAAATCGAATTTATTACTTTCGCTGTCATTTTCCATTTTAAAAATATTTTTTTTCGTAAAATAATTTGACTTTAAAACTTTTACAATGGTACAGAATGCACGATTTTTGTTTTTTTAACAAGGTCTTTTTTCGTCGGCCAATTTTTTTTTCAGCCAGTATCTTTTTGATTGAATGCATACATTTTTATTAAAACTTAAACATCTGTGCCTGCCATATATGGTAAATTAAAAAGTAAAACAGTGCAATAATGAAAAATTAAAAAGTAAAACAGTGAAATAATGAGAAATTAAAAAGTAAAACAGTGCAATAATGAGAAATTAAAAAGTAAAACAGTGCAACAATGAGATTTCATAGAACCATTATTGGACTGTTTTGCTTTAATGCAATAAGCACTCACTTTGTGATCGGTTTTTTAGTGATTAATGATAACATTACTGCGTAGTTGGAAGAAAAAACTTAAACTTTACCAGCTGCTACTCTTCTCGCAAGATCGTAAAAGCCGATCGACGAGATGCGAATCATGTTAATAGGCGATGCGGCTAGCAACCTATTACTATGACTTAGTTAGCTCGTATTACAGGCTGAATACAGTCAGTAAGTTTATGGGGAAGTGTATACTTCTTCATAATAAATTGCCAGAATCGGTCCTTGATATGCCAGACAGAAAATTTTAGGCGTATGTGAAGAAACTACTTTGTGAGAAGGCTTATTATGGGACCGATGACTATCTTAAGGCCCCGCCAGTTCGGAGCCAAGAAAACTGTGAGTGTTTTTAAAAATTCACTGTAATTAAACTACTACAGTTTATTCCTCAAAAATGTTACTTAAGAATGTAAAGGCTTTTTTACAGACACCCACAATATCCAAAACACGATAGAGCATTTTTGGCGCGATAGAAAAAAATCACAAACATACCTCTAAATTTGCCTAAATTTGCCTTTATAATACGTATTACTATTTTATACAATCACCTTTTTATATGAAAATTATACCAAAAATGTATTATCTAAATATCTATCCGTTTTGGCTACAGAAAACATTATAAAAATAATAATAAATAAAACACAGTGTAATATTCGTCGAGAGCGAAGAAAGGCCCGGAGCCGTGCTCGACGATATTTCGCAGTGTTTTATTTATTATTTTTTTGTATTATATTTATAATTTTTTTTGTAGCCGAAACGGATAGATATTTAGATAATACATGTTTTAGTATAATTTTCAATATAAAAAGGTGATTTTTTAAAATAGTAATACGTATTATAAAGGCAAAATTAGGCAAATTTAGAGGTATGTTTGTGATTTTTTTCTATCGAGCCAAAAATGCTCAATCGTGTTTTGGTTATTGTGGGTGTCTGTAGAAAATCCTTAAATTTTTTATGTTAATTTTTTGAGGAATAAACTGTAGTAGTTTAATAACAGTGATTTTTCAAAAACACGCACAGTATTGCAAATTGTGAACCCATGTCGCCTTAAAGACAAAAAAGTCTGGCTTGAGCTTGGCGCGGGTCCCTCTTAAAGGTTTGTATACTTAGACATGTCATAATTTAGGTACATTGGTACATACTAAATTTACAAATTGACATTATTTTAAATTTCCTAATTCTTATAATTCAATTTAATTATGACATAACAAACAATGTAATCTCAGTCCATCCATATAACTAATTTTAAGTTTTAAGTTTGTTAATTGACGTCTTTGGAGAAAACGTGCAGTGCAGTTTGTTGCCGCGTCTTCTGCACTTGCGCCTAGGAAGCGGCGTCAACTTAGCTGTAAGTAACGATTTGACGTCAACATTTGTGCAAAACAAAACAAAGTGACTATTATTAAGAGATATTATAAATATCCTATGATAATAAAGATATTAAGAATTTTGAATTTTTTGAATTTTATTTTGATTACTTATTCTATCTTCTTGCCAACCATCACACTAAAAGTAGTATTGTGGTCTTGCGACCATGCCTTTTAGAGCTTCTTCTTCATTAACTTAAGTGGAGATGCGTCCATTCCTCTCTTCTCTCTGCCATCTTTTTAATGTCTTGGTAGGACCTTGCCTTTTAGAGCTACAAGACCCAAAATGCTTTGTGTGTCCTAATAGGTTAAAGACGTGTGACATATGGTTCCTAACTTATTGCCTGTTTAACACCCATTCCATTCATCGACTTTTATAATCTGTGCATGGAACGAGAAGCAGTTGTATTACATTCCTAGTTTTTTATGCCCACGACTTGCATGGCAAAATATCGCAATTTTCTTATTTACTTTGCAATATAGGACAATCCTACAAATTCTATAGAATACGGTCGTTATTGTGATAGTGCAGTCATTATGGTAATAGAATAGTGGTCGGAATATATTACTTGGCAAAGATTCGCGCAAAACTGTTCTATCGCGATTATGTTGGATAATTTTCGTGCAAAGTTTTGGTATTGTTTTCTATTTAGAAAAAAATAAATCTTTGGCACATGGTTTAGTAAACCAATGAGTTTAAATATCCTTGATTCTTCTTTGTCATGACGATATTTGTGGGTATTATGGTGACATGATTCGCGCGAGAAAAGTAGCAGCTGGTAATTTTTAGTTTCAAAGTCTGTCTATGTTTCATTATAAAAACGGCTCCAATGATGTACCCATACTAGAAACACGAAGTGAGCCTTAAAACCAATCTTTAAACGTTTACCTACCAGGCGGCCTCACGACCTGACCAAAGTCGCAGAATGATATTACATGTATCTTTTTCTGACTTTCTTTTAATGATATTTTTAGAAGTGGTATATTGTGAAACAATAAATGCGGAAAAATATAACGCTTGAATATTCATTAGACAGGCAAACAGTTCTAGCCGTGTGAATCCTAATAAGACCACTCCATCTCTTCCTGTGAATGTCAAAAGACAGTGACTAAAGGACTAAGTACAAACATCTCGTGCTACAACTGCATGTCAAGAAGGGTTGGACATGCAGTTGTAGCTTGGAGCAGTCTGTAAAAATTTGCGCACAAATGCATTCCCAAAAAATTGACGTCAAACAGCCAGCCAGTCGTAAAACTACAGCCAAATAGTTTAAAGTGTTCCGGCTATTTATTCTCGATTACGCATGGTCATGGCCGCTTCCGATCGGTCGTTTTGGAAATCCTTGGGGAAGGCCTATGTCCAGCAGTGGACTACCTGTGGCTGATATGATGATGATGATGACGCATGGTCTTCCTTGCCTTTAATATTTGTACGTTAATTTATTTTTACAATAAAATGATACTGTAGTGTAGACCATATTCAAAGTCTGTAATTTATAGAAAAATCAATTGTTTTTTTATGTCAACTTATGCCAACTTGCATACAAAACCTGTCGGTGTCTTTTAACCCTTAAATATATACCATAATGCTAAAAAGTGGGTCAGAGCAAGGAAGGTTAGGCCCTTATTTCACGGCAGTTGCGTCGCTCGTCTCGGGTTATCCCTCCCCATATAAAATCATGTGAGGAGACGAAATTCCTCAAACCAACCAAGGCTGTTCCTATAAAATGTAATACAAGCTTTTCTTGGATAAATAACCGACTTGCAATATGCTTTTTTATATGAATCAGAGGTTTTAAATACTGTGGTGTAAAACTAAATTCTTCTTTATCTTAGCGCGGTCCCGGTTGCATCCTCAGCTGTGCTGCTTCGAAGCCAAGAATGCGCTTTCCCGCTTTTTCTTCTCCAAATATAATTTGCATGTCAATGGTCACCCAAGGATGCCGTAGACCTTGCGAAGTGGAGAAGACATAGCTGAAACAGTTTAAATGGTTTGGCTATAGTTGTACGACTGGCCACCTGCCTGACGTCATCCTGTGCGTCAACCCTCTTTGGGAATGCATTTGTGCGAAAAGTTGTACAACCGGCCGCCGCCCGGCGTTAACCATCCTATTCCTTTAGTCGTCTCTTACGACATCCACAGGAAGAGATGGAGTGGTCCTATTGTAGGCCGGAAGGCACACGGTATAAATCTAAATGTCAATCAAGTTCTACATAGAATTCCGCAGTGACCAACAAACATTTCGAAATGGTTTTTGATCAATATATTGCCAAAGCTATTCCTATATACGAGTATCTTTATCTTTAAAAGTAAGTGTTGGGGACAGTACGATTTCAGAGGAACTTTCATCCACGGACGTGAAATTGTGAAATATCAAGATGAGGTTCTTTATAAACTTTTCTCGAGTTCTTTCATATCTAACTTGGTTAGTAAAGTATCGGCAAAGTATACATGTTTTGTTGGAGAATGTTGTTTGTTTCACTGTCTGAAATTGCTGTGAAAATAAGCGGATTAAACAATATATCCTGTTTTATTGCTCAATAATATTTTTATACAAAAAAGCGACTTCCATTTCTGGTCCTCTTTATTAGTTCCACTTCTGGTCCTCTTTATTAGTTTCACTTCTGGTCCTCTTTATTAGTTCCACTTCTGGTCCTCTTTATTAGTTCCACTTCTGGTCCTCTTTATTAGTTTCACTTCTGGTCCTCTTTATTAGTTTCACTTCTGGTCCTCTTTATTAGTTCCATTTCTGGTCCTCTTTATTAGTTCCACTTCACCAAATCACACTTTCACAAAATCACTCATCATCATCCAAACGTATTCCCGGTTGCATCCCTAGGTGATTTGACGAGGTTACTGGTTTTTAAACAGAGCGACTGCCGTCAGACTTCCGCAACCCAAAGGGTAGACCAGAACCAATCCTTCTTTTTAATCTTATAATTTCACAAAATCCCTTTATGCCTAAAATATTTGTGGAGTTCGAGGATCATTAGATATGAACTGGTGACAATGGGACCACAAATAAAAATAGAATTTTCTAAATCAATTCAAAAATGGCGAAGTTATTGATGAACAAATGTACTTACATCGAAAAATATATAAGTATTCAAATTGAGAAACTCTTCTTTTAAGTCGCTTAAAAAATGTGACCTAAGAAATAAGTTTTATTATACAGCAAAGAACTGAAATTAAATTTACGTGGTGCAAAGAAAAAACTAGTTACAAGGGGAAATTGGCGTAGACAGTGACAAATTGTGCCGCAAGAGGTGACTCTTTCTCTCTCGCTCTAACACATTAAGGATTGCATTTTTTATTTCTGTCTACCAGGACTACACAGTACACCAACCAATCCAATTCTTAAATTAAATTTTCATTACATGGTCTTAATTGTTGTAGAACATCAATTTGTGACACATTTTTTGACGATTTGAATGAAGATTGTTCAGCGACATCGTCAGAAAAAATGTCTCAGATCAGGCGAAATAGCCATCCTATGAGACGGAATGGTAAAAAACGTATTTTTTAAAGGCTTTTGTTTTAATAAACATATCAACCTTATCGTAAACCTAACACATGTCTATATCAAAGAGTTACTATTGCGCAGCCCCTGCTAGTTTATATACCTAAACACATATATATATATATATATAAAAACACTATTATTATTTGTATAAAAAACGTTTAATCTGATGTTTTCCTTATAACAGCCGCGAGTTGGCGAGTAGGCAAATTAGGAAATAAAAAAAAAAGTTTTGCAAACCTTACTGTGTCGTATATCAAATGAAAGGGCTCGTTATGAGGATCTCAAATAAGTATCATAAATATATATATATATATATATATATTTTATTATTATAAAATGAATAGTTTTGATTTTATTCATTAAACGAAAACGAAAATTGACCATTCCCCCCCCCCCCCCCTCCCGCCCTGATCTCCGAAACTACTAATCCTAAAATTTAAAGAAATACAAAATATAGTTCATTGCTTGTAGATTACAGGAAAACCTATAAGAATTCAATCAATTGTACGGAACCCTCTCCACGCGAGTTAAACTCGCACTTGGCCGGTTTATTTATTTAAAAATTGTATTCCCAATTTGTGAGATAAGATAAATAATATAGGGTAATTAAAATACCCTCGTCTATGGCTCGGTTTTTAAACACACATTAGTTTATGAACACATTTTTGAATGACCTTTATCTACAACGTCCTTCAACTACTACGTAAGGCTACGTGAGCATCTCTATATAAATTAGTCTAGCCAAGAAAACTACCGCGGCAAATTAAAGAAGTCTAAAAATTTTATAATTTTTTCACTCTTTATAAACAGATTTGATACTTTTTAGTTTTTCATGTCATTTTAAATTTTGATTGTTACGTAATTTCATGTTTATAATATTATAAATAAGCTTCAATTGAAATAAAAAAATGGTTTTTTGAAGTGAAAAATTTCTTTAGCGACGTTGTGCACTTTTTTTGCAATGGGTAAAAAATGTTAAACTCGCGTCAGGACACGTGTCCTGATCGAAAATTCGTAAGACGGATGGAGTGTAGACAGCCGGCGCGGCGTAGGAGAGGAAGTATCCCCCTCTCTTTATACGGTGCGGCAAAACTTTATGCCTGCGCCTGCTGTTTCGTTTAGCTGAGATTAATAAACTTTTTAATGTAATATAAATTGTCATGTTTGTGTACGATAGCGCAATAAATAAATATTGTATTCTACCACATAAATTATAGTAGTTTTATACTGATAATTAAAGCAATTCGTGCAAAATTATTCCCTAACTATTCCAAAATATCAAAAATGTACAACGTTAATATTCAAGTTTTCACTTCTGCCGGCATTCCCGGAGTGCAACCCGTCTTTTTTTTTTATTTGCTGCGGTTTTTCATTGGCAGTTTGCATTAGCCAGACTATGTGCAAAAGCATCACCTCATTTTCACAACACATCTCACAGTACTTGTTTCAGCACTACGAATAACTCGATGCGAAAGAGAGACGGAACATAATTATGAACAAGCGAACTCTATTACATTAAACAACTGGTTGTAATTAAGTAAACACGTACCGTGTCTCATGTTCGTTAATTACGCGAGAGGAGATAATACTCTGAGAACAAGCTGAGTACAATAGCCAGGTAGGTATGTAGCTCCGACACACTACTCGAGGGTTGATTCAATACGAGAAATTCGCAAATCCATGAAAATTCACACAGCCGTGATACGACTTTATGCCTCACGGGGTAGACATAACAGGTCCGTTGGATCCAAAGGCCACATGTGATGGTGGGTGTAAAGTGGCAAAACGGAATCAGAATAGTGATGGGCAAAGAGCTATTATGTAAAACTAGAGGAGACACCACATATCACTTTAAAAAAAACCAAAATTCTAAATAATTTATTCAGTACTCAGTATACATTATTCTGCGTGGCTATAGGAATCACTTTTAACTATGGGCGTCCTTGTGTTAGTGATACCCGCTCTCTATACAATAGTTTTAAGAAACTATTCATAAAACTGTATCCCATTAAATTAAATATATTAAATCAATTGATTCCAATTTAAACATTAGTATTAATCATTTTTCATATAACATTACTAAATTATGTTTTGTGTCCATAAACTTCATTTCGTCGCTTGCTAGCTTTCTTAGGGTCAGATCAGACAGAGAGGAAAAAGGCTCGCGCGGGCTCGAGCTTCCTCTAGCCGCAATTCACACTGAGAGCAAAAATGCGCTTCAAGACGGTGCGTCATCGAAAGAATGCTTGAGACCGCGCCAGGACGCTCGCGCCAACGCGAGCCGACGCGGGGATACACGCTAACTACAATGAAAGCGCAGGCGGCGATCCGCGAGCGCGTTAGAACTTGCTCGCGCGGTTTCGGGCGTGCTCGAGGCCTCGCGGGCGGGTGAGAGGACGCGCGCGACCGAGTCGCGAGCATGCGCCAGACGACGCTTAAAGTCTCCGCCGATATTCATACAATTTTATACTCTAAGCAATGGCAATACGGTTGTGATTTTAATGGAACTAGTAAATTCCGCGAGCATTTTTCCTCTCTGTCTGAACTGACCCTTATACGCCTAGTACTTTCGACAGTGTATAAGCGAAAACCATACGAAAACATGGTAAACATAATTAAAAATGCCTTGGTGTGTGTAATGTAATACAGTAAGAATTACGATATTTAACCAACACGGCAAAGTGTAAAGAAATAACTTTCTATCGGCGAGTAACCAGAGTTTGTTGTATGAAAATTAAATACGTGTGATAAAATTTCCGCCGTGATATGTATTCAAAAATAGAACAGGGGCCAATTTTTGAGATAGCTGGTCTTAGTATTCTAGGTCAATGGTGATTGGTCGCTAGATGCTGCTAGCGACCAATCACCATTGATATAATTCAGATTCTCAATTATTTCCTGGATTGGCGTTTACAATGTGCGCGGGATGAGAAGCAGCTGGTAAATTTTACGTATTTATTTACTCCCAAACCAGCATTACCTACGCAATATGAATTTAATCACCCGAGAGGCTTTAATACCCAGATCTGAGCCAAATACAATAGACATGCTCCAAATAAAAAAATTGTATTTCTAGTGTCCCTAGAAATAGAAAATCTTTATTTGGAGCCTAAAAATACAACAAATACAGATAAATAACACTATCACGTCTTTATCCCTACTGGGGCAGACAGAGCATGTCGGGTCTTGCGGCTCTAAGCAGACAGAGCCCAGGGCTGCAAGGCCCAAAGGCCACTTTTAGCGGGATGATGAGAAAGATGGAAGATGAAACAAAATAGTGATGGGTTGCTAACCGCATCGCCTATTGATACGAGTATGATTCGCATTTTTTTGTTTAAGGAACGTCTATAACGAATTACTAAAAAATGTCTTCGCCTCCCATACAAGTTGACTGATCACGTGACCCTTGTTTTTGAGGAAAGCAATTATTTAAATATAATGTTGCTTGTTCAGAATTATAAGCTGGATGAATCCCCCTTAAATGTTCAGAAAAATTTTTTGAGGTTTTTTTTTTTTTGGGCTAGCAACTTATGTAGGTACTATGTGTATTTGTAATCTGTTTTAAATCTAAATAGAAATTCACCATTCTGCTAACAGTAGTCTTTCGGCTTTGCGTCGATTGGCTCTATTCTATGTCAGTTATAGGTAGGTATACCTACCTAGTAGGTATGTTAAGTTAATTTAAATATTTCGTTACCAGTATTTTCAATTTCAAAATTTCCAATTTCAATATTTATATTACTTACTGCTTCAATACTAAGAATGTTGTATTTACCTATAATAGGGTAACATACTAATACACAAAGTGAAATGTTAATTGTAAGGTTTTGTCGTGTAAAAATAAATTATATAAATCAGGGATGAAGACGTCATAGTCTGACCTTGGAACACCTTTATGTTAGTGAAAAGGTCACTAACAATGGGTTACGTAATATGAATGAGTTTCACCAACAATAAGTTACGAAATATGAATGAGTTTTTAAGGAAATCTTACATAAAGAAGTCTGTAGATTTACTAACTCGGTATTGCTTAAAACGTTTTTTATTTTGCAAATTTTATAATAATCAATCTAATGTATTAACGTAAATACTCGTAATCAATAAGGTAATGCACTGTGGTAATGCAGCACCATACCATTTTTCCAAGGTCAGACAACGCATAAATTAACACAGTATACAATTTGAAAACCCCAGTTTTCGTGTGACGGTGTTCGTGCCGTAGTTTCGACACGTCTTGTATCTAAATTTGTCACATTTTCACTTCTTGATCGCTTTCTATTCTGCTCTATATACTCATACCAATCAAGTTATAACTAAGTAGGTAAACATACGGTAGGATTCCAGTACGTCCATTTTTTAAGGCCCCGTCAGTTCAGAGCCAAGAATACTGTAAGTGTTTTTGAAAAATCACTGTAAATAAACTACCACAGTTTATTTTTACTTTTTTTAAATACTTAGGAACCTTAAGGCTTTTCTACACCCACAATAATAATACATATTATACAAAAAAAAAGTAAAACACAGCGAAATATCGTCGAGCTCGGGTCCGGTTCGCTCTCGACGAATATTTCACTGTGTTATATTTATTATTATTTTTTTGTATAATATTTTTTATTTTTTGTGTAATAAAATTAACTGTTAAATCAGATTATACATTTTTTGGTATTATTTTCATATAAAAAGGTGATTGTATAAAGTAGTAATATCTTTTTGAAAGGGAAATTTAGGCAAATTTAGAGGTACCTATGTTTGTGATTTTTTTTCTATCGAGCAAAAATTCTCAATCATGTTTTGGATATGTCTGTAGAAAATCCTTAAAATTCCTATGTAAAAATTATGGATATGTATATGATTTTAGGTATAATTTTCTTTCTTCTTCATGTAAGACACATAATTTGCACATCCTATTAGTCTTCTTTTCTCGGCATCACCAGTAAGTTGAAGGGTAGATACAGCCTATGGCTTTAAGTCTGCCTATTACTTTTGTAATAAAATTAATGAAATAAATAAAAATAAAAACAAAAGTATCATCGTAACACGTAGGTCGTACCTAATTGTAAACACAGCATCAGAAGGAGTTAGTCCAAAGCAAACAAAGTGGAGGGAAACCCGTAAACAAAACAATTACAATCTTAGGGATGGTAGTTACGATTCCGCTTCAAAAGTAACTTCGTTCTATCCTTAACTAATGGTACTCATAGACAATAAATTACTGAGAACTTTGTACGGGCTAGGGTATGTTTTCAGTGTCTAGTTGAAGCTATTTCGCTGCGTCGTCTTTGTTTGGCATAATATGAAATTTTGGTTAATAAATTTCAAAAAATAATATTTTTTACCGTTACACCAGTTAGTTCTACATGTTTGTTTGTCGTGTGTAAGTTACCAACACTGGTGTCACATTTTTCAAACTGCCAGGCATAGCTTGATTAAAGTTTAAACCAAAAAATAAAAAACAAAATATGTTTAATTACGAAACTACAGCTTTTTTTAAATAATTGCTTGACGCTACTGCGTATTTAGCCAGTAACAAGTTAATAAAACGTGGAAAATTCTTTTTTCCTAACAAGTTACAATCAAAGGTTAGTGTAGGCCTTTGATTGCTTTAAGGGAGCTTCTGGCGACAAATCTTTACGAGTCCACTGGTTTTCATAGGCGATTGAGTGGCAGACGACGCCCGAAGACGCCCACACAGTCCGCGAAACAAATATCACTACAGCCGTACTATGACTGTCCACTTAAACTATTTCACATATTTTTCGTGAGCATGAGCATTTATAACACCAAACTACTCCAATTTCATATTATAAAGCCCACTAAAATCAATTTGCAAAATAATTTAAAGAAATCCCCAACCGAACCCCTTGACTTCCCGCCAAAAAACTCCGTACCGACCTCCAATATCTTTGGGTGAGTGTAGTCAGCGATAGTTTTTTTTTTATGTTGACTCTACGACATGAGTTGGATCGTTCCGTTTACACATTTATTTTAATAACTATATTTTTAATACTTTTTATTGCACTTTGATTGCAATATATTTTAAGAAATTATAACGTACCTACTTCTGCTGTAATTCTTTTATATAATTATCGTGTTTGTTTCACAAAACTCGTGTTTAAATTTATAAATAATATATTTTCTTGCAGACAGAAACACTGTTTAAAAACTGTATGCGTGTAATGAATAATTTTACTAAGTTTTCATTCATTAATTTTATCTTGTTATGACATTTTCATGTACATTTTTACAGAGGGAACATAATGTATCGGTCTTTGATTTTAATTCATGTGCTAAGGCCGCAGCATACCGTATTTTTCCACCGCTATGGCAACAACTCTGTTTGTCAGACACTCAGAACTGGAGGAAGCATGTTTCAATGTACCTACAACGTACATGGTCGGTTTTCACTGTTGATTTACGTCGTGTGGCATGTCGTCCGCCGAATTGACTCAGGCATTTTAGACCAGCAGGTACAGTTGCTCGGCCTGCAGGCTCTTGCTCTGTTATTTACTCAATTTTCAGCCGTAAATTGATTCCTAGTCGCAGGACTGTGCAGGCATTAGAATCGAATGTTTATTCATATTTAGTGGTTTGTTCGGAACTGTAAATTAGCGCCTAGTGTTGTAATAAAATTACATATCTAGACAACCTTTCGACATATGTGGCATTATACAAGCTTATTTATAATTAGGTACAAATATTTTAATGATTCACTCTATCATTTTGAACAACTTTTGCCAACAAATGTAGTATATCGAAATTTCAAATTTCAAACTGATCAAATTTCACTTACTGTGATAGGAAGGATCACCCCATATGTTTATACTTAAGTAAAATAACCATGTATATCTGTTTACGAAATTTTATGTAGTTCAGACAAAAGTACTTGAAAGAACTGCGTTCGCTTCACTCATTTGATCAAATATAATGATATCAAATGCAAGTTCCTATGTATTATTATACATACGATCAGCTCTTGCCGGCTGCACTGTGAGATACGACAAAGACACAGCTGTGACGGTCAAAATTATTAAACAATCATAGATACAACGTTCTTGGAAACACGTCTGTGTGTGAATAAAACGTAGGGCTATCGAAGATCGACACATTTTACCAGATTATTTGTGGCAAACCTTATTTCATATCATCATAGTGTGGTTCCCGGTAGAGTAGAATAGTACCACTCCAAGTCTTCCCGAAGGTGTCGTAGAAGGCAACAACACAAGCTAAACAAAGCTTATAAACATCAATGAGACCTCTCCAACCCGTCTGGTCAGCGTGCAGAGTGTAGATCAAATCCTCTGACTGCTCACGCCAAGTATGGTAGGTGGTACAAAGAGGGCCGTGCTCCTGCAGTCGAGACTAAAAAAGACCTGATGATGATGATAAAAAAACACTGTATGACCCAATGCCAAGAAAGTGAGTTCACATACAGAGTGGCATGTAAGTGGGTCCGTATGTGGTATGTAAGTGGGTCCAGTGCCACAGAATACAGTAAGAGTATACAGAACGGAATGTCCTAAGGTATATACGCGCAATATGCGTCCCCGTTCCCCGCGTCCGCACCTCTCCCCCGTTCTTTGTGAGCCAACTTGCGCCATGCAGTGTGTGTTCGCCCGCTCTCACCCGTCGTCAAGGTAAAAACGGGGGAGAAGTGCGGGGACGGGGAACGGGGACGCATATTGCGCGGGACCTTAGGAGATTCCGTTCTGTGTACTCTTACTGTATTCTGTGCCAGTGCCCCAGCATCGGCGAGTCCTACCTATCGACTAAAGTGTTGAGGATGATGTTGGTGGTTACAATGCTCGGAATAATATCTCAATTAATTCTCTGATATCGCAATTACAAAACTACTGCTGACTGCCTCTATGGTCTAGTGGTCAAGGCGTTTGCCTTGTGATCCGGGAAGTCATAGGTTCAAATCCAACTGGAAAGCTTACTTTGTGAAAAGTTGTTTCTAGTCTGGTTAGGATATTGCAGACTTGAATTCACATGATTATCCGTAAAGAAAGATGATGCCATGCTTCGGAAGGCACGTAAAGCTGTGGGTCCATCTAGCATTTGTGTAAACCTTTCCTAAGATTGATTCTGGTCTACCCATTGGGTTGCGAAGTCAGACGACAGTCGTTTTGTGTAAAAACTAGTAACCTTGTTAATTCACCTAGGTTAGGTAGCGGACCCCGGGCTCTGAAGCGTTACCAACATACAATACACTCGGATGATGATTGCAATTACAAAACTAGCTTAATGTTTATTTTTTACTGAACATTCTTCCGATTGTCTTGGGGACATAAAAGTAGTTGGTAGGACTACTGAGAATTTTGTCCCAATAGACCTACCAGTAGAACTAGTGGGACATATATTCCAAATAGTCCTACTGGTAGATCTATTGGGACAAAAATTTCCAGTAGTCTTACTGGTAGGACAAACTTAGTAGGAGTATTGGGAATAGCCCAAGACAGCACTCTAAATATCTCAGTCAGCCACGAGTGTCGATAGACCACTCAATATAAATCCGAAAGTAAAAGGATAGCAATAAAAATAAACGTGTAACCACTAGAGCCGTACGTGGGTCAAACAAATATCGCATTGTAAGAATCTACACCTGAGGGCTGACGGCCGTATGGTATAAATAGAACCATTCAGTCAGCTTCATTCCTTTGTACTATTTTTATACGATTGTTAAAATTTAGAGCTTTTATTTATTATATGTTTTACTATGTTTAAATTTTGTCAATTATCTGCTACACCAGTATTAAGAAACCCAAGTTTGTTTTTAACAAGAAATGTGAAAAAGGTTAAAAAATGATTGTCTTCTTCTCGAGTCGAAAGGCTATTTATTAATTTAATTAAATCAAACTTGACCAGTATTTGGCCACGGCGATTCCTGGTCATTTGCCTCATTTAGGTCTTGTATTGTGCATGATGTGGGGCATTTAAAGCATGACAATAAGTGGTTTTTAGGGTTCCGTACCTCAAAAGGAAAAAACGGAACCCTTATAGGATCACTTTGTTGTCCGTCTGTCCGTCCGTCCGTCCGTCTGTCAAGACCCTTTTTCTCAGGAACGCGTGGAGGTATGAAGCTGAAATTTATATCAATTACTCAGGTCTACTGTCCCTTGAAGCTATGAAAAAATCAAACTTCTAAGCCAACGCAATCAAAAGATACAGCCGTTTATGCCGCAAATTTTCGACACTTGCAAGGGAATCAAAACCTACAGGGTGCTTCCCGTAAACTCAGAATCTTGAAATTTGGTACGAAGCAACGTCTTATAGCATAGATAAAGGAAAAATTACGAAAACCATAAATTTTTAGTTACATCACATAATATATTTTTTTTTAATAATTTTAAACTTACTACCCATTTCCTCATAAACGCGTAGAGGTATTAAATTGAAATTCATACCAAATACTAAACCTTGCAGGTTTGTACGGAACCCTCGGTGCGCGAGTCCGACTCGCACTTGGCCGGTTTTTATTTGATTGGACAACACCGCACTCGCATTTGTCGTTTTTGGCGCCACCTAACACGATTTTCTAGTCATCTCCCAACACCAGTTCGGAGTCTATTTAAAGACTTCCAGACTGCCCAGGGGAGGTCGGCACCAGGTGGAAGTTTCTCAGCAGGCGGAAGATCAGAGGGTGAGCCCGGGAATTTATGGTCCCATAGCTCCACTCTAGACTTAGTGGCTACTTTTGCATCGATGGCTGGCTGTCTGAGAAAGCTATTAAGGCTTTTCAGACAATGTGGGTGGTGGTACATGGCCAAAGACTAGATACCTGCCATCGTGTGTCTGCCTGTGTCTCTCCACAGCACAAGCCACGTTTCTTGGTAAACTAGGCGGAGCTATTCCAGCCATGACATACACATGGGGCAGGGGTGTTGGCTCTAAGGTGCCGGTGCCAGTACGGCAGGTGATATTAAGTGCTACATCAACCTCCTTATCGTAAGCAGAACGCGCCCAGATTGGGCATGCGTATTCGCACGCTGAGTGACACAGAGCTGGGCAGTTTGTACGAAGGGTGTGAGGCGATGCTCCCCAGGAAGTGGTAGTGAGACGACGCAAGATGTTGTTGCGTGAGTTCACTTTGGATTTCACACTTTAACAATGTACTTTGTAAGTCAAGGATTGGTCCAAAGTGACCCCAAGATATTTCGGTGTGTAGTGTGTTTGATGTCTACCACCTACCCACGAGATCTTCAATTTCCTGTTCACCCGCTTATTACACAGGTGGAAAGCGCTGGCCTCTGTCTTCGCTGGATTGGACGCAGTGAGTTGTTTCTGTAGTAGTTCGAAAGCAGGCTCAGGTGCTGTGATAGGTTAGCTTAAAAAATGATTGTAAAAATTATAGTTAACTTTGCAACTCTATTTCTCTGTTGGTCTTGATAACAACACCAAACAAAAAACACTAAAATCTCTTCAGTCACGAACAGCTCCGGTCACACCTTCCTTTACTTTCTCACCTGTTGCCGATTGTGATGTTGAGAAAATTGTCCGCTCATTATCGTCAAATGCTATTGGTAGTGACGGCATTGGTCGTACTATGATTATTCCTATTCTTGATATCCTTCTCCCAATCTTGACTACTATCATAAATAATTCCCTTGCATCTGGTACTTTTCCCAATGCCTGGAAAGAGGCAAACATCACTCCTTTGCCCAAAAAGAACAAGCCTGACTCTTTCGCTGACTTCCGTCCTATTTCTATACTCCCTTTCCTCTCTAAAGTCCTTGAGCGAGTTGTGCAGTCACAACTTAATCACTTTCTTAATGTTAACAACCTGCACAATCCTCAGCAATCCGGTTTCCGTCCTGGTCATAGTACGACTACCGCTTTAATTAAGATCACGGACGACATACGATTAGGTATGGATAATCAGGAGCTGACAGTTTTAGGGCTCCTCGATTTCAGCAACGCGTTCAATATGGTAGATTTCGATATACTATTAGGTGTTTTACAATCTCTTAATATATCTCCAACGGCAATTGAGTGGTTTCGATCCTACCTGTATGGGCGCCGTCAACGTGTGCGCATTGAGAATAAATACTCTTCTTGGTGTGATGTCACTGCTGGTGTACCGCAGGGTGGTGTTTTGTCTCCTCTGTTATTTTCTCTTTTTATAAATTCGATTACTGCTCAGCTTCAGTCTTCTTACCACCTATATGCAGATGATTTACAAATCTACGCTAAGGGTTCTGTCGATAATTTTTCAGCTACAGTTGATAAAATCAACAATGATCTTGAATGCATATCTGCCTGGAGCAAGTCACATGGCCTCTTAGTTAATCCTACCAAGTCACAGGCAATCATTATTGGCAACCCTCAACTAACCTCTAAATTAGATTTGGGACTTCTACCACAAGTTGAGTTCAATGGGGTTGTCATAAGTTATAGCGATAAAGTAAAAAATCTAGGTATCTGGATGGATAGTAAGTTTTCTTGGCTTCCACAAATTGCTGAATTAAGTAGAAAGCTAGTTGGTGTTTTTTGCTCGTTTAAAAGACTGAATAAGTTCCTTCCTGTAGATACCAAAATTATGCTTGCAAATTCCCTCCTACTTCCTATCCTTGACTATGCCGATACCTGTTACCTTAATCTTACTGTAGAGCAACTTACCAAGCTTGAGCGCCTCCAAAATCTTTGTATTCGGTTTATTTTCGGTCTCCGGAAATACGATCATGTCTCCCATTTTCGCTCCCAGCTCAAGTGGCTACCTATCAAACGTCGCCGGGAATGGCATATTCTTTCACTCCTGTTTTCCATATTATTCAATCCTGCATCCCCTAGGTACTTAAGGGAACGTTTCGTTTTTTACAGTGAAATTGCAACTCGTAAATTACGCAGCTCCGAAAATTTGCGACTAATCATTCCTGATCATTCCACCCGGTTTTATTCTCAGTCCTTCACTGTAGAAGCTGTTCGGCTTTGGAACGCACTGCCACTGTCCATCCGACAGGCTCGAACGCTAGCCAGCTTTAAATCACAAGTCAAATCACACTTCCTTTCTTCTTTGTAAGTCACTCTTGTCCTTTCGCATCTTGTTTAGGTTCTTACTTTCTTTCGTGTACACTATCTTATTTATATTATATATATATATATATGTAAATATTTTTCATATAAGAATGTATTATATATATTCTATAACATTTTATTTGTATATCTCCTTTGAAATATTGCACCTCACCTGTAACATATCTAAATTTCTTTTGTATCCATACTACCCTAAGGTTGCCTGGAAGAGATTGCTGTGCGATAAGGCCGCCTTTTGTATGCTAACATTTATCTCTATTTTTTATGTATAATTTGTTAAATTGTGTGCAATAAAGAGTAAAATAAATAAATAAATAAATAAATTTCTATTCCTACCAACATATTTTTATATTCGCATACAAATTAGCATACTTACTGAATAACTTCTGTAGACATACTATAATAATATTCAGTGCATAAAATATACGAAGCATGTGCGTTTTCATACACAACGCAGTGGCCGCTGCTCAGTGTTCTTATATTATAAGCATACCTCTTTCTCAAAAATATTTTTTATGTAGTACTAACGGCGCTCCCGGCTTCCCTTATGTCACACACAGCCGCAGGCCGCCCTTCGTAATTAAAACATCTAAAATAGTAGTTGTAACTAAAACATATAACTTTTTCTATTTTCAGGGTTCCGTACCTCAAAAGGAAAAAAGGAACCCATATAGGATCACTTTTTTGTCCGTCTGTCTGTTTGTCAAATACCTTTTCTCAGGAACGCGTGGAGGTATCAAGCTGAAATTTATATCAAATACTCAAAACTACGGTCTTTTATAGCTGTAAAAAAATCACACTTCTAAGCCAAAGCAATCAGAAGATACAGCCGTTTATGCCGCAAATTTTCGACACTCGCAAAGGAATCAAAACTTACATTGGGTCATTGAATTATTACAGGATAATTCCCGTGAACTCAGAATCTTGAAATTTAGTACAAAGCAACGTCTTATATCACAGATAAAGGGAAAATTGCGAAAAACATAAATTTTTAATTACATCATATTATTATAATAAAAATATTTTTCATAATTTTAAACTAACTTATATACCTATAGGTTTGTACGGAACCCTCGGTCCGCGAGTCCGACTCTCACTTGGCCGGTTTATTATGTATTCTGTGATTGATGTTAGTACTGACAGCACTCCCCGCTCCTCTTACGTGAAATCTGCAGACCGCCTTCTGTTTAAGACCAGCACCTTAGAGGTCTGTCAGAGTCGTAGTACCGCGCCACCTCATTAATTTGTACCTAATGTCTGAAACGGGTGGCGCGACGCTGTAGACCACATTTTGTGCTCACACACGGCCCGTATATAGAGGGGCATGGGGTGTGGCGCTCACATCTACCCACATAATTTTTCACTTCTTTACTCTTGTCCCCGCCTTTCCTTTTTAGACAGGACTGGCCTGGCAAATACGATGAAAAGCTCGGTGGTTCAGCAGTGCGCGTGATTAGTTTTATTACAGCGTTAAGTACCGCTAGGAGCGGCTGAACTTGGATGAATGTGCTAGTGGCATTTTTTAAACTCATACTTGCTTTGAAAGGCTGGGTAGGAACATATACTGAACAGGGCTTCTTTCGGTATAATCTTCCCAGAATCCGAATCTAAACTTTTTTGAAATCCAAGAAGGCGTCTGGAAATTAGTTTTTAAATTATTTATTTATAATACTTCATCGAAGATTTTAAATTAAGTGTCCGTACATCCATAAAGCTTTCGATTTTCCAGTAAGGAACTTCGTTCTCACTGGGTGTACCACGACGCTCGTCCCCTTGTATATTTATTTGGAAGACACAAAACAGATATCAGTCTAGGCTTTGTTGAAAACCAACTAGGACCAAATAGGGCCAAATAGAGCTGGCATTTAATTTCTTTCTATTTTACTTCGCCCAATGCTAGCATGCGTGACCCATCAAAAAATACAATAAAATACGTTAATTTTCAAAAGTTTAATCCGTTCAGAATAGTCATTTCATTACTAAGTAAAAATTTTGTCTGTAAAACTTCTCTCTTATCTCCCCTCATTCTAATCTTAGCTACGCCAGCCCACACAGGTTCATATACACAGTAATGAAGCCTCACTGGATGTATCATATTTTGTTACCGTCTTCGGTTCTTCTAATCATTATAAATTCTAATGAACGTAACTTGATGTTTGCTGCTAAAGTTATGAGGCAGAAAAACTTGGCGAGAAAATATACGTAAAATTTTGGTGCTGGGGGAAAACTCTTGTAACAGATTCAATAAGGACGTATTTAAAAAATAAAAATTATTGCGTCTTCATAAAATACATAATTTATCCGATGAAAATTACACAGAATCACAGACACTGTTAGCCAACACTGGTGCAATTTTTTTTAGGCTACGAAGGCATCTAAATGTGCAATTTTTCAGTTTATAAAGGTATAAAAGCATCTAGGCTGACCACTCCTATTTTATAATAAATAACAGCCGGGACAAACGGTATATCATGCCTACCGCAGCACGGTGTAGCACGAGTTTTAATTCGGCGGCAAATCAAATAGGAATGATAAATCTCGAACGTAGAGTATTATTGACAAAATCTGACCTTAAACTGATTTCATTATATTTTAGACCATACACTACCTAACCTTTTAGTGCTAGCTCTAAATAATCCGCCGCTTCTAAATCTAACTACATCTACGAGTACATCTGTTTGTTTGTTTCACACGCTGGACACTCACCAAACAGGGTGGTTGTTTAGCCAGTGATGTTACACCTTCCCAAGATGTCGCATCACTCTACGTTAGAATGTGTATGTGATGATCACATACACATTCTAACGTAGATAATATTATTCTAAGTTTGTCAGATTCTGAACTATCTTCTTTGTTTCTAACATCAAACATCGTCTTAAACATCGAGTCTTATTTCGAACAATAGTGCTGTTTGTTTGTTTGTTTATAAAGCTTTATTGTACACAAAAAAGAATCAAATACAAAAATAGAAAAGTAAACATACAAGTGCTTCGGTTAATCGAAAACACTTACTTCTCAAGACGTTTTTGGAATTATGAGTCACATGATACGACTGGCCGGCTGGCTAACATTAACCCTCCTTGACATTTGTGCAAAAAGTTTTACAACCGGCTAACGCTGGACATCAACGCTCCTTGGGAATGCAAATTATAGCACGAGGTGTTTTTGCCTAGTCATTATTTCGCCTCTTACGACATCCACGAGATGGAGTAGCGAAACCATCTGTGTCTTTCCGTCTTATTATAAAAACAGGACTAACTTTGCTACTAGGTTTAAACCATTATCCGCCCAAATCAAGTTGACATTGGCAGGTAAGATAGTGTGATATTACTATAAGTCAACTTGATTTGGGTGGGTAATGGTTTAAACCTAGTAACAAAGTTAGTCCTGGAGTTTTTGGCAGGAAGTCAAGGGGTTCGGTTGGGGTTTCCTTTAAATTATTTTGCAAATTGATTTTAGTGGACTTTATAATATGAAATAGGTATGCTCATGAACAATATGTGAAATAGTTAAAGTGGACAGTCATAGTACGGCTGTAGCACAGGGCTGTAGTGATATTTGTTTCGCGGACTGTGTGGGCGTCTTCGGGCGTCGGCCGCCACTCAATCGGCTATGAAAACCAGTTGTCGCTAGAAACTCCCTTAAAGCAATCAAAGGTCTACACCAATCTTTGAATGTAACTTGTTAGGAAAAATATTTTCCCACGTTTTATTAACTTGTTCCTGGCTAAATACGCAGTAGCGTCAAGCCATTAATAAAAAAATAAAAAAATAAAAGTTAGTCCTGTTTTTATAATAAGACGGTTTTTTATGTCTACGAGTTTGAACATGTCTCAAATTAACTCATCAGTAAATAGAGCACTAAACCGTAATTCTACGAAAGCCGTCAAATGTGGACAGTTCAATATGTTGAGTGGCAGTACATTGCTGAATACCCTCAGATTGCAGATAATTCCACCAGACGTCAAAGGATAGCGCCTAATGGATTGATCATATTCCAATGGACTACAAGTACATACTACACACACTAGTTAGATTACTACAGTACTGATTCTAATTTGTGGTAGCACACAGGCCCACAGCAAATGTATAGAGCTAGATATGTGCCGAAGGTTATGTTTATTACTCACTGTTACCCACAGCTTTACTTGAGATAAAGTAATCCATGGTAACCTCACATATTTTCGGGATAAAAAATAATTTCTCGTAATATCTCTTAACTCACGTTTTTTTTAAATTGAAATTAATGCGTCTGTTTGTCATTAAAACCGAAATTGATCCACAGCTGAGCAAAGGTACCCCATCTTTTCTTAGGTAACCCTGTCCACATGCTTGAAACTATTAAAAATATTTTTTAAATTCTTTCAGTCAACACGGAAGGAAGCATCGGATGCTTCTCTGGCCTGCTCGTTTTTCTATATCCGTCTGAAGAAATAGGGATGTGTCAGGGTCCGAAAAAATGTATTTTATTGAGTCCGTCAGTTAAATTACACTGTTAAAAATTATGTAATTTTACATGCAATAAAATTACATAAATCTGTAAAATTCCCGAAAAATCTGGGAAATTTACGGGAAAATATGAAATTTTATGTAATTTTATTGCATGTAAAATTACAAAATTTTTAACAGTGTATCCAAAATAATGGACCCATATTTTCGGTTTAATAAAGTAGTGAAAATTAACAAAGATAGAGCGCGTCGAAGTTTCGAAGTGGGGGTGATTGACGTCACCGTCAAGTGAAAATCGTAATTGATCGTGACTTCATGCGGAATTGAAATACGTTGTATTTTGTAATTATTTGCTAATCAGAAAAAAGAGATTTTAGAAAACAATATTATTTAATAATCCAACTGAAGAGCTAAAAATATTTTTTTGTCTACTTTTATTCACCCTGATGTGGGCGGGCGCATTCGGCAAAAAATAAATGGGTAGCTATATTAAGTGATAAAGAAGTATAATTTTTACTAATTGTTTGTCAATTTGCGAAGATATTTTTTACATTGTATCCTTAATTGCAAGGTTAACACATGTCTGTGTTAACCTTGCAAATAAGGAAACAATGTGTAAATATTTGATGGCGTTTGGGGCACTTTTCCTCTTCAATAAACTTTTTTCGGGGATTCCCATTAGGTTACGCATTATTTATTAGCTTCGAATATATTCGCGTTTCACAAAAATTTGTTGATTCTTTGAATTTTTTATATTTTTAATTGTTTAAACACAATTCTCAATGAGCTGTAAGGTTGACAACAAAGTTCTTTAGTAGACCTAAATTGATGAGTGCCACCGAGTACTTATTTTAAATCTGTGCTAAGTAGAAACCTTTTTCAGGAATATAAAAATGTAGTATATTTTTTTTAAATAACTAGGTATAATTGGTGGTCTCATCGCTAGCGACCTTGGTCAGGTCGTCTGACTACTCGTACCTTGTAGGTGGGTGTCCTACGCTTAAATAAATATTTGCGTTCAATTCGACGTCTACAATTATGTTAAAATCAATAACGAATTTGACGATTAGGTGATTAACATATGCTATATAATGAATTTGACATATTCTAGGCTCTCCTGCACTGCAAATATATATTTTTCTAATAATCAAAGGGTTATAAAATACGTTTTGTGTCGTGTGCCTTGTAGATGAGTTACCTACTTCTTCGAGAATCGAATCCTGACGATTACAGCGAATTTTGGATTCATTTCGAAATTGCACATACATTTCGGCTTATATGTATTAGACTCGTAGGTATTATTATATTCTGTAATATTGCCGACCAAAACAGTAGCTTAGTTATTGGATTTCTTATTGAGAACAAAATAGACAAAATAATTTCAAAGGATTATGTAAGTAGGTTTCCATTAGCGTCTATTCTTTCTTACAAATGTTTTAGTAGTCAATATTAGGAATTAATATTTTTCTTAATGCCACGATTTTAAATAACTACATACTATAATGGGCAATTTTTGTAATAAATAAAATAAAAATAAATTAGTATTAATTTTTTTCGGACTAATTAATGTTAAAGTATTAAATAAGATCCATATAGAATTACAATTTAAAAATGTGTTAAATCAAATCGTAATTAACTAAAGTAAAGAAGACCATGGAAATTGTTCCAACAATTTCGTATTTAGGTAGTTTTAGGACCGAAAAATCGATCTAGCGAGGTTTGATTTTTAGATAACCTCTTTCTCTGTCTTTTTATCGAGCAAAAGTCATTTGCCCAGGTATTAAAGTACAAATTAAAATAACAAAGCCTAATCCTTAGTACAAAAGTCTAAAAAAACGTTCATTTAAAACTCATTTTACAATTTAAATTGCGACAAAAGAGCGTGAGGTCATTCTAATTTGATGAATTCCGATAGCAAACAGTTTCATTAAGCCGCTCGTTAAGAAACTTCCTTCAGTCTTTAATTCTAGTATGAATTATTAATCTAGATCCAACTGTACTTTGCGCTCCTAGGGAATATTAATAGTCCCGCTTTCCTTTTCACTTTGATAATTTAAACTTTTGCCGAAATGCAGCTGCGTGCCTTTTATTAATTGTATTACACTAGCCGCGCACTTGCTACGAACTGGCATGATAAGTGTACCTACTTATTAAATAAAAAAAGATCGAGAGAAAAGAACTTTGGACATGTCTTTTCAAAAATGCCAAGTTAAAACCTTATCAAAGACAGCGAGCTAAGAAAGATAGGAAAAATAGTCTTATTTATTATTTATAACATCCTTTTAAAAAAATATTCTTGAAAAATGTGAATACTTTTGGCAATAATGATTTCTCACTAATTTAACATGACATAGATATAGTCCTTATGCTCCAATAAATACTAAGCTAGAAATAAGAATGCTGTCTTACACGTACCACTCGGTACAACCTTCAATAAATCCGAATTTCCCAGAGCTAACCTAATCAAACAATAATGATCGTTTCACTAGCCAACCCTCTACACATATTCGCTTGTTCCGCGACCCAAAAACAAAGTAATAGAGAAAACGCAAATTAGATTATGACGACACAAATATCTTTGGGTAATAGAAAGCCCATCATGTCATTTAGCCTCCCCAAACGAGCAGGAGCTCTGTAAATGTTAAACGTAGGGTTCGTTCGACATTTTATTTGGCAGCGCAACACGTACGAGGTACGGAGGTCGTTCTACTCGTAGCTACTGCGGTTCCGATGCGGTACCGCCGGAAAATTTATGTACCACTGAGCGTGCAAGTCTAGTCCCCTACCGCTACAACCCGCCGGGACTCGCCCTGGAACAAAAATTCAGAAATTTACCCTCTACACTGCCGCTTGCTCTCCACACGCTGTAACCGAACCGCCCATTCACGCAGCTTTGTAATGAAAATAGCTGCGAATCATCGGAAATGCTCAAATGTTTTGAGTAGGCATAGGATCCTTAGGGGGCCTGCCTCGTTCAAATATTAAGTTTCGTAAGAATTTTAAATTAGGGCATTAGGCGCGGCGTCTCAGCAGAATTAAACATTAATAATGCTATCTGAACAAAGTTGGCGGAAGGCTAAAAACAATGAATTTTTAATAATTATTCTCCGTTGCGACTGGCAATTAATGTAATGAGGTATCAAGTTTAGCCAGCCCAGAGGGCTACTGCAAATTCGAGTTAATTCTCCACTAGATTTGCTTGCGATTACTGTGTTTAAACGGCGTAGCCATTTACATTATTTTCTAGAAGTCTCTTTGCGAAACAATGAATAATTCTGCGTCTCGTTTGGAGGTCGTCGTAGGACGTTTTCTTTGACTGAGTACACATTATGAGCAAGCAATAAGGTTAGTTTACTCGCACAGACTTCTTGCAAAGTTATTCGTGAGTTAACATTTAAACTAGGGCTGGTACTTAGCATAACTATAACTTTACTAATTAGTTTATGAATATTAGCTTCTTGTAGGTATATGTATTTATGTAAGTACATATAATTTTATAAAATTTTAATGTAATATTGGAACGGATTCATTCTACTAAATTTTATAGGAGTAAGAACATAATTTACACAATTTACTAAGTTATTTTTAAATTTTAAGGAGCCATCGCAGTCTTATTCATGTAAGGACAGGGAAAATACACGTAGCTAAAGAATTTTGTGTGTAAGATTTTTGAGTTTGACTTGCAAAGATGGCTGGCCAGTGCGAAAAAGAATAAAAATTACAACCATTACTCAAAACCTAGATGGGTGTGCCTAGTGGCACTTTAACCTGAACTCCTCCGTGCTTCCGAAGACACGTTAAGTATTTGGTCTCGGGTATTATCGCTTACGAAGCTCTTAACACTTCCACTGCTGAAAAATGCAACGTGTGTTTTTCCAAAGAGGAAAACACAGTGGAAGTGTTAAGATGAATAGGTAATTTGAAAAATCCACATGACACCAATGTACACACTCATATTGCTTTTTTTATTAACACATCCGAAAGAACTGCGGCCGCCCACACAACTCTAAACGCCCCAACGGCAAGAACTTAGCCAGAGGGTGTAAAATATATATTTTTATTTATTGCCCAGATAAAAGAAATGTACAAGTGGTGGACTAAATGCATTCTCTCCCGGAGCCAAACGAAAAATTTAATATGTGTGGCTGGCGTCACAAAATTCGTGAATAAGTAAAATATAAATAAAAACCTATATCTAGGTCAAAAAATAAGCATTGCAATACAACGTGGTAATGATGTCAGCCTTCTGGGCACGTTGCCGCAAGTTAAAGAACTACCCGACTTTTTTTATTTGTAAATATTAGTAGGTAGTTTAGTGTATTAAGTAATGTTTTTATCTTTAGTTTGTAAGAAATTTAATATGTTTTATTTATTGTAAATCAACAATTTATAACAAATATAATGCAAAAAATATGTCCTCGAATTCCATGTAACAATGCTTGTGGACAACACAGAGGCGTACCCGGGGGCATTCGCTGCAGTCCGTCAACAAACACGACTAATTACACCATCACCGATGCAGCGGACGAAATAGGGGAGGAATGAAAATTTTGAAAACGCTTGATATTTTTTCTGCTGTAAGGAATAACAAACCTATACCAAAAAAATATCAGATTTTTCTGTTCAGTCAATGCAATGTAAAAATAATTCATTTTAAATCACGTAAAATATACTCCATTACAGCATGTCGTCGCCATTTCTCTTTCCCGGACTGTCTGACGTATTAAAAAATAATGTCACATGACAGTTGACAATTTAACTGTCATTGTGGTAAAATGGAGACATCCCTTATCTCAGATGGAGACACTATGATTTGACAGTTGACAACTTAACTGTCGAAGTTGTCAGAATAGTCTCCCTATATTTTACCGAATAGGCAGTCAGGTTGTCAACTCTAAGTGCGCGTCCACGGACACGCGGTGCGGTGTGCGACGAAGCCGCACTGCCGTGTTTGTAGTCGCGCCGACGCGTCCCGGCGTCATCTGAAAAAAACTATGGAAATTTTTTTGATGAAAATTTTAAATGGTCCGCGTGGCAGCCCGCTTGGCAGCCCGCGTCGCACACGGCACCGCGTATCCGTGGACGTGCACTAAAGCGTTACCGCTGAGGATGCAACCGAGACTACACTCGGATGATGATGATTTGTTGAAAACTGAGGTGTGATGAAGATTACATATACATTTAGGAATTCCAAAGCTATTCAAATTTTATTAAAAGTCGTACGTACTCGTATGTTGATACTTGTACCTTGTAATTAAATTTCTGCGTAATAGGGTTCCGTGATGGGTAAGCAAGCACATATGATTAAAACTTTTAATCATGTTATAAAACACGTAAAGTTGACGAAATTTTGCGTTATTTGAGGAGCTCGGTGAGAGATCGGCCGTAAAATTATATCCCCTGATTACCGCTATGCGCTTTCCTCTATTTCTCATCTTCTCTACATGTCAAATAATAGGTACCTAGCAGTTTATAATTTTTTCTAGTACCTAGTTTTTGAGTGGTAAGTAAATAAATAAATCTTATATAAGATATAAGTATAACGTACCACATAAAACTCTCCAATCGACCCAAAGGTTTGACTGTTAGAGAATGCTTTTAGCATTAACCCTAGATAACTAAACATTCGTCTGGCAGACTACGCGACCCCTTGCATAAGTCTAGTTCACATACTTTCGCGTACCCCCTGCTTGCACGCCTTTGTATACCTTCATAATTAGAGTAAAAAGTTGCACAAATGCGGCGTTTGCGCAAACAATTGTCTTTACTTGTGATTTATAACCACCGCGTCGCCTAGATGACGAAAGTTTAGTTATAACAGGTGCAGATTTTCAAAGGTATCTAAATTGCATTTTATTTTATATTAGTATTTTCAAATAAAAAAAATTAATAAATGTTTGTATTATAATTAGATAATATACAAATAATATGAATTTCATAAAAACGGTTATTTTTTAATGACTAGGGTTTATTAGTAAGATGTCATTCATACTACTAATTGCTTTCAACTTTTTCTCATATACCTAATATTATTGATGGATTTATAAATGGAAACATATGTCCTAGGCTGAAAGTAGAAATTCACGTTTATTAAGATTGATTACTTTGATAAAAGAAACAAGATAATTTAACTTCTGTGGTGATGACAAATCATTGGAAGGTTGAAAGTCAATACAATATCAGCATTAATACTGATGTCTCGTGCCAATCTTTGGGTTCTGAAGATGATTTTTTAGTATCAAGTAAAAGACAACAGAACCCAAATTATTAAACCGGATGATTTTATATTGTCAAACATGGAAAGAAACGTACTACATACTACGTCAGATGCTACAACGTAGCATTCGACATGTGCTTTAGCAACTCTTCGATTTTTATCCAGTAAAACTCATCATAAATGGTCATCTGCACTAAGACTACTCCTACTTATGTTATTATACGTCGCGAATAACATCAAAAATAATTAACAAATAACACGGCGAGATTTTGTTTTGAAACTGACAAACCACCTCATGGAGCCTTGGTTGCGGCAACTTGCTCGGACGGTAACTTTAAGACGTGACATCAAGGTCATGATAGGAGATATCCTTGGTGAAATCATATGAAGAATCTGCTCCATTTCCTTATGTATGAAATATTACAAAAAAATTATACGTTTGCCCGTCGAAATTGCTAAGGAAGACCAAAAATTGATGCCTTAGATGTAAAAAATGCAATTTGTGACACCCATAATGTAGATGTGTATAAAAGGTATGTGGCATCATTAGTATAAAATTATTTCTACCTATCTCTATTCACAACGAGCACTTTATACGAATCATGTAACAATTTCTTCCTCACGTTAAATTATGTTGATAATATAAGATTTTTTAATGCGTAGTCCGCTAGACGAATGTTTAGTTATTGAGTAACTCCCAGGATAGTTTAGTTATCTAGGGTTAAGCCCGCCTGTTGTACTTTAAACATGTATATGTGTGTACAATAAAGTATAAATAAATAAACGTTATATAATAAAAAAGTGAATGTAAAGTTAACTTATATGTTATATATATAAGTTAACTTTATATCCACCAGCCAAATTTTTGGAGCTCAATCCATAAACTATCACGTCTTTATCCCTGAGTGTTGTACTACCTACGTGGCACGAATGTAAGACTTTTGACCTTCAGCTGTCGTAAGTAAGAAGCACACACAATCATATATCGAGTAGTTTGCGCTTGAGACACAGGCACAGACACAGAGGAAGGTTGCCCTTCGTTAGCGCCTTCATGGAACGGAAGCTCTTCCAGGCGTTTTTAATTCCGCGTTCGATTTCCTTGTCCTGCCTGTTTTAGAAGCTTGCTACTTGGTTCAAGTATATATTTTTATATGTATATTCTTCGACATAACTCTTTCTTTGCTTTAAAATTATCGATATTTTTAAAAGTAAGTAATTGAAAAATATGTCGAAACTGATTTTAATTAACATTTTTTATTAACACTTTTCGACAAAATTATAGTTAGGTATATTTGCATACGAGTATGGTTATTTACATATTTTTCTAAAGCCGGTTGAAAATGTGTGTGTGATCGGACCTAGAGTGTAATTTTGCATGTTTGCGCCCATTTTATCGGTTTTACGACTAGTGCTTGAATTTATAAGGGCCCTTTACAACGTCATAAACGTGTCCCAAAGCTATTGAGAGTGATCGATATTTCATTATTACTACCGTGGAAATTTTTCATTTTAAACCATCCATATTCCCTGCCGAATGTATTTTGGTTTTCATAGTTACTGGTCTGAAAGTAAATAAAGTTCACTTAGTTATTAGACCCTCTTTGAAAGAAAATTTCATTGTTGTCAGCTATGTATAGTCGACTACTCGTATTTCAGATGCTTTTAGCGCGGTAGGTTTTAGCTAGACAAAGCATAACGCAACTTTTTAGAGCCTGCCGTACAAATTGATCCATCAGGTCGAGCTTCTACTAAAATCAATTTTTTTATTCATGTATAGATTTTTTTTCTTTCTTGGGTTTCAGTATTACGGACACTAAAAACGGAACATGCTTATAGATAACACAATCTTCCCTAAAAATAGTTTGAGTGGATACATTTTCACATACCACAATTTTTTTTTGTTTGCCCAATATTGTGTGTCCCATGTTGCATCAAGGCAGAGGCGGGAGGTACACTGGGCATTAATAAAATAAGACAGTTTTTGGATACACATCTCAATAATTAGCTATCATCAATATCGTCCTATAACCATCCATAAAGCTCGAGAACCAAAAAAAGATCACCACAGGATGTGAGAACAAATTGTGGGGGAAAATGAATAATCTCCACCACGTCGCCTGAGACGACTTTACAAAGCCTCCCTCGGGTAAATAAGTATTATCATGTTATAATTAAAATCACCTTGCGACAGCGGTCTCGCGGCTAATTTGTCTTCGTAATAAATTGTTTGTTTTTCTCGCACCAGTTCCACGTAATTTGTTTGTGTAATTTATCACGTGTCGTGGCGCTGTGGATTAGTATGAGCATCGCTCACATCCAGCTTGAGATTAAGCCTGCCGTCACACCGCGACATCTGTTGCTGGCAACTCGCGACGTTGCAGCTATTTACATGTAGTACTTTCTGATAACTTACAGATAGTGCAGCGTAGATATAGGACCTCGGTGGCTCGTGGGAGAACGCAAAGCTAGCTGTTTTTTATAATAAGCAGTTTTATCTTATGGGATTCGTGGCCACAACCAACTGCATTCGTTAGATGGCTGTCGTCAAGTCAGATGTCTCTAGACAGCTTAAAAATCTGAAACTAGTATAGGCCACAAAAACAAAATGAAGCGCGGCATGAAAACGGCTGCGGCTTCATTAGATATAGATAGATATAGATATATATGGACAAATCACACTGATTGAGCTAGCCCCAAAGTAAGTCATAGACTTGTGTTATGCGATACTAACTCAACGATACTATATTTTATGATAAATATGTATAAATAACACCCAAGAACCAGAACAATTTGAAAAAGGCCATTTTCCAACTTGCCCTGGCTGGGGATTGAACCCAGAACCTCCAGATTAGCGGTCTAGCGGTTAACCATTACGCCACGGAGATGGCGAGCTGAGCTATGGAAACATCCTACAAACAACGGAATCCGATAATTGTTAATCACAGCACAGACTCGTTCAGCTTTAATGGGCAGGCGGGCAAAGACCAAGTAATCCGACAAACAGCGATTTAACAGAAAAAAATTATAGAGCTCAAAGCCGCTTCGTGCACATTCTTTTCACACACCCAGCTTTATTTGCATTGTAAATTATAAAAATAGATGTTACGAGTCATAATCACTAGCATGCACCACAATTAATCGAGAATAAAACCTTCCATGCTGGTCTGGGAGAAAAGAAAAAACTTAATAATTTAACATAATTTTGGCGAGGTATTACAATCTCTTATGAACCAAAGAACCATAATAACATAACACAAACACTCTCTACCTCAATTAGATGTTAATACCTTACTTAGCCACGTCAAAAACATTCTCCTTGTCGAAAATAAAACCATAAATTACTCTCGAAGACAAAAACATCAAAGAAAATAAGGAAATTTGAGAGACCCACCCGAGTATGCTTGCAGACCAAATAATACGGATAAATAACGTTTTTACCTACAAGAATCTCGAAATACGATTACACAAAAGGAGGCAGATGTAACGAGAAAATAAACATACGTTTGTTAAAATAATGCTGCGTGCAAAACCGAATTTGAAATTTTCCCTTTGTGCCTCACCGACGTCGTGTATTGTATTTTCGTTTTATTAAAAGCAGGAAAATAAACAAAAATTTGGGCTCTTACCCGCCCCACCTGGCCGGGCCTGCCTGCCATACAAAGCGTGCATGCCCCTTTGTAATTCTACTGCTTGCCGTGTCGCGCATACTACAAACTACGTAATTGGGGTTAAAGAAAACCTCAGTGTGTCAATTAGTGGTCTCTTTTCACGACTGCCCCAGAAAAGGAGTGTAATGTTTTCAGCATTTATGAATATGATTTTATTTATTCCACCATAACTTTAAATTCCTGAACAGACTTGAATGTATGGGTTACGATAATCCTTACATTAACTTATAAGATTCTGAATCTGTGATTTGTGCCTATATTTTTATTTAAAATCATTTTTTACTAATGGGATTACAATAAATAAATAAATATATAGGGACAAATCACACTGATTAAGCTAAATATATTAAAATATCAAGCATTTTTGATCCGGAGCATATAACTCGCAATTAGGTGCTCATTGCCGTGTGGTTTCTGGCAGAGTAGTAATAGGACCACTTTAAGTCTTCCCGTGGATGTCGTAGAAGGTGATTTAGGGAACACAAGCTAAACAGCATATAAACATCAATAAGACCTCTCCAACCCGTCTGGCAAACATGGAGAGTGTAGGCTAAATCCTCTGGCTGCTGTGGCATATCAATATATAGCTCTGGTAGTATAGAGAGGGACGTGCTCCTGCATTGGAGACCAAAAAAGACCTGATGAAGATGAGCTCCTGCCAGCAGTTTCTTTTGAGCTCCAGAAAGCCATATCTAGTCATCCCTTCCTGGAAATTGCATGAAATGTTTAGAGGATGTGTTAGTACACATAACGAAAGAAAACAATGTACAAAAATATTCTTATATATAGAAAATAAAACACGATACGGTTGTTCCATAAAAAAAAACTAAAGATATTCCCACATGATCTCCGCAGATATCTGGAACACTAATATGAGAAATTTACAGTTAAATTAAACATAAGAAACAGTCTTTATTACGGAGCTAAGCAAGCAGTGGCAATAAACTTCCTTAAAGTTATAACTTAAACTTATAACTAATTTTAAGTTTTTAGTTTGTTAGTTGACGTCTTTGGAGAAAACGTGCAGTGCAGTTTGTTGCCGCTTCTTCTGCACTTGCGCCTAGGAAGCGGCGTAAACTTAGCTTTAAGTAACGATTTGACGTCAACATTTGTGCAAAACAAAACAAAGTGACTATTATTAAGAGATATTATAAATATCCTATGATAATAAAGATATTTTGAATTGAATTGAAAAAAAGAGTGAGCACATATGGACGAGCCGCACCGAGTCGGAACGGTGACCACAGTAGCTTATTATCTTGAGTTCCTTCATTCAAAGAATTAAGCCGTTGGTGTTTGTAAGTTTCCTTGTGTTTTTTTTTCTCATGTGTGTTTAAGTTTCCAACACTAGTGTCAGATTTTTCAAGCTGCCTTAAGCTAACTGACATTGCTTGACGATTTCCATCTAATGATGCCAACCGTAACCAACAGCTTAACGTGCTTTCGGAAGCACGGAGGAGCTCGAAAAAAATTGTATGCTACTTGTGGTCACCCATCCAAGTGCGGACCACGCCTGGTGTCGTTAACATGCGCAAGCGCTAGTAATGCGTATTACCACCGAGCCACCGAGCTCCTTAAAGTCGTTGGTATCAGCTCTTACCAAGATGGCTGTCGTTTAGCTATGTCAGATGCCGTGCACTTGTAATCGTACTTGTAGTCGAGGGTGTTGTTATCAATCTTCGAACCACACCAACTCCTTCAGGAAGCTAAGCAATGCCAATATATACGGAGGTTTCGTCCATCGTCTCCATTTCATAGAACTACTACCTAACGTCGGCGATTACATGCCTTAGCTGCTTTGAGGGAAGCGTAACTGTCGGGCTGCCACTCTTACACTCATACTGATGTTGGTCGTTAATCAAATGAAACTAATGGGCGTTTTCAACTTGAGTAATCCGTTTAATCCTTGAATAAATACGAGTAGTATAGAATTTATGTCACGCTAACAATACTGCTGCCTAAAAATCGGACTTCAGTCTTGGCCACATACAACATTACCATTATATTATCTGTCTTACATGGTACATGTAAGACAGATAATAGCGCGCTTAAAAGGCTCATAGAGACGAGCGGCACTTTGTCGACGGCAGATGTCGTGCGCCGGTGACTGCCGTCGACTGGTGTTAACAGCTGCTGTTAACGGGTGTTAACAGCTGCCGTCGACAGGTGTTAGTAGCTGCCGTCGACAAAGTACCGCTCGTCTCTATTAACTCTAATGTGCTAAATACTCATCGGGATCCGGCCCACCCCGTTGGGAACCGCCGCAGTTTACTCGTTCCTTTAAATGAACCTCGGAGAGCAAATACATGTTAGGAAAATAAAATAAAAAGGTAATTTTGCGTAGCTCGGGCTCCACGCCTTTTTAAATATGGCGTCATTCTAAAGAACAATGATGATTGATTGTTTGCTTCCTGGGGTATTGTTTTAAAAATTAATTTTCGGCAGTCGTTTGTTTAAAAACCTTTTTGGTTGAGAGTTACATCATTATTTTACAGGTGAACTGGCTTAATGAAAGCGTTAGTGTAAACAACGAAATTCTTCGTGTACTATGTATCTGGTTTAGTTCATACAAAGGGCTCTGTGTTGTTTTCTTAAATCCAATTGTTTGACTTTCAATGTCACAAAAATAATTTTTAAGTTTGAATACGCCAAAATCGGCCAAGGATTTGCCAAGATATAGGTACAATTAGAATATTACTTTCAAACCGGGGCGAACTGCTTATTAAGGCCCATTTAACTGTAGTGGCGCTCAAACTGTAGTGATGTTGGCACCGACTTGTTTGCTGCACGTAGATTTCAGTATATAGATGCAGCGCCGGATACAAGCGGCGCGGGGGGAAAATCAAATTTCGTCGAACACGCGGTACATATCGCGTACCGCTGTGGTATGCGGTTCTGGCTTCGCGACAGCAGTGATAATGCCATACCAAATACCCGGCTGGTATCGCTCGGGTATACCGCTACCCACGGCGGTAGTGGATACCGCTACGGTTTAAATAGGCCTAAAGTCAACACTTACCACTTATTTTCATACGTAGCAAATATGTTACTTTTCGGATTTCAAAATGTGTTTTTATCCGAAACCACTTATAAACTACCACTTGTAGACGTAGGTTGGTATTTAAAACTAGTTTAGAAATACAAAGGCCAATGAAATATGTTCACAGCCACCATATTTGGCAAAGACTTAGTACTGAAGTATGTGTAGAACGTTTTTCTCTCGATATTGGCTTATGTAATAAGACCCTTCTAGTCTTCGTCATAGCATATGATCGAAGCTTCTAGTAATACTTTTCAGTAGTCGAATTTCTTGTTTTTTTTCATCTAGGTCGTAATAGAATTCTGAAAAGTGTTTTTCCTTGTCTACAGCTGACGTAGGAAGCTGCGAAGTGCCCCTGGGCATGGAGAGCGGGATGGTCTCCAACGAGTCCCTGTCAGCCAGCTCCAGCTACGACCAAAGCGTCTCTCCTCTTAGTTCCAGGTAACTTCTTCTTTACATTTTTGTTTAATTTATTACTAACAACATCCTCACTTAGCTTTCATGGAGTCTAAGCCTTAAGTACTCATCGAATAAGGAAATAAGACATGTGAAAAAATACCACGCGAGCAAGATTTGAACCGGCGACCTTTGTTTTAATACGAGCATACTCTTCAAAATGAGCTATCGCGTTTGTACCTAACGTGTTAAATTCCACCACATTATGTTATTATTATAAATAATACTCTTATAACATTTTTTATAACTCACGCATAAGGGTGAAGCCAAACGAGCATAATATTATCTGCTGCAAAAATAAGTTGCAGAATTTCGTTGCATTCTCCTATTTGTGCCAAGCAGCGGCAGAAAATGAGATATCAATTTTGTTTTTCAGCAAACATACGCTCCTTGCCTTCCTCTTTATCCTAAAAATTAGTAGTTCTTATTTACAAACTACACCAGTCCATTAGTGAAGTAAAGCCTCTACTCATATAGGAACCAAAGCTTTTGCTAATTAAAACAATTAGAATTGCTTGCAACTATTTCTACCTTCACGAAAATAATAACGTATAATAATACTGTATCTGTACTTTACTTAATATTTATTAAGTATCTTATATACATTTTCTATAATTGAATCTATTCATTACTCTAACTTTCCTCTTTGACCTCCCAAAGAGCCAATCACATTCACTTACACACAATAGTTCCATATAATACCGCACTCCGTAAAATTAAACAGTCGCATCGCATGTCGTACCACAAATTCGCAACTAACAACCATGTAATCAATACGCCTTTGTCTGTCTATTGTTAGTACTGTTACATAACAATAAGTGGCATGATACAGCCAAGTTGTTACAATAATTGAGAATCCAGTAGCCGCAAAATGCTCATGCTTAGCTCAAACAATTAACAGAGGGGTTCACATTTGGCTTTAAACCCGCATAAGCCCACAAGACAATAGCGCGCGAAAACTCGAGCCGTTTCAGAAATTCACTAACAGAAAATTAAATTTTCATATGAATTCGGGGTGGCCGTGATCCTACAAAAGCCTTTAGGAGCTTGACTCCCTAAAGATAACAAGATGTAAGTACGGACGGATGTGCCAAAGCCTTATCAACTGAGCCACTTTACATAGGGTCAGAGGCGGTTTAGCAAATGCTACGTTAATTCGGCGTTTAGCGCTCTTTGTTCGCGTCTGTGCTGATGAGATCGCCGTGCAGATATTCAAATGAACGGTCGCTCGCAGTCGGCCCTGTGGCCCGCCAGCCCAGTCACCAGCTTCTGTTGACAAACGAAACACCGAACCGTTTGAGACTATTTGCCCGGACTATAAACGCTAATTTTTGTTTGCTTATGCACCAGCGTGCTCTAAGGCGGCGTTTATAGAATTTTAACTTCAGTTGACTTTGCGACTCGCCTTTTAATACTATTTTATAAATGCGTTCATTATTTTTATGCCAATATTTGTACACAAACTTTGAATGATATTTCTCCATCGACAAAGCGAGGCAAAGCAAGGCAACAATAAAAAAATTGTAAAGAAACACCTTTCAGTCTTGCATTTCAGTGGAAATGGAAGTGGTTATTAAGTAGCTATTTTGTAAAGTTAATAGGATTAAAGATATTTCAATACTATTCCAATACTATTATATACCTTATTCAGTACAACTAGAAACTGATATTAATGCTGCTTTATTTGGAAAAGAGATATAAGATACGAGGTACTCGTATAAAAACTTTGATTCTCTTTTTTACACCGATGATACAAAAGGGAAATAAAAAACTTGTAAGTACAACAAGAGGACACAAATTTAATTTAATATATAGGTCACTGAAAATGTGTTTCAGGAATTCTACTAGGAATTAATTCTTAGGAAATATTTTAAATTCTTAGGTCATTTAGTAAATGTAGATAAGACATATCGTTTATACAAGATGCCATTCTCAGCCAATGTATACAATTACTAGAATTGAATACCGTACTTAAAGGTAATTAGGTGTATCTACCGTACCTAAAGGTATTAGGTGTTATCTACCGTACCTAAAGGTGTTAGGTGTTACCTACCGAACCTAAAGGTATTAGGTGTTATCTATCGTAGCAAAAGGTATTAAGTGTTACCTACCGAACCTAAAAGTATTAGGTGTTACCTACCGTACCTAAAGGTATTAGGTGTTACCTACGGTAGCTTAAGGTATTAAGTGTTACCTACCGAACCTAAAGGTATTAGGTGTTACCTATCGTAGCAAAGGTATTAGGTGTTACCTACCGTACCTAAAGGTATTAGGTGTTACCTACCGTAGCTAAAGATATTAAGTGTTACCTACCGAACCTAAAGGTATTAGGTGTTACCTATCGTAGCAAAGGTATTAGGTGTTACCTACCAAACCTAAAGGTATTAGGTGTTACCTAGCGTAGCTAAAGGTATTAGGTGTAACCTACCATAGCAAAGGTATTAAGTGTTACCTACCGAACCTAAAAGTATTAGGTGTTACCTATCATAGCAAAGGTATTAGGTGTTACCTACCGTAGCTAAAGGTATTAAGTGTTACCTACCGAACCTAAAAGTATTAGGTGTTACCTATAGTAGCAAAGGTATTAGGTGTTACCTAACGTAGCTAAAGGTATTAGGCGTTACCTACCGAACCTAAAGGTATTAGGTGTTACCTAGCGTAGCTAAAGGTATTAGGTGTTACCTAACGTAGCTAAAGGTATTAGTTGTTACCTACCGTACCTAAAGGTATTAGGTGTATCTATTCGTAAATTTCTAAAACCATAGTCTCGGTATTTTTTTGTACTAGTCGGATAAATAATTCAATCTTAAAATTTTTTTCACTCCTAAAAACAAATCTTTACTACGTACTGTCGCGAACGTGACAGAACCTTCTCGAACAATGTTCGCGAACTACGAACTACTACGATAGAATGGTGCAAGCCAAATTGGCCCATATGTCTTGTGTCATAAAGTCTAGAGTTGCTTGACTATGTTACACTCACATACATACCCGGCGCCTGGATGCTTCGAAACACATTCTTCGACTATGTAGCATATTCGAGATTAATGTGGACCTATTCGATGGCGCATATAAATAGGGATCGTTGGGTGCGCCACGGCAGTTCAATACGAGCTATCAAAGCGATCACTTCGAAGCGAAGGAAACCTACCTTAGTGCGACAAGTGGAAGTACCTGCGACTACCTTGGCGAGATACCTGGACCTCAGCTGCTACGCGACTTGGACCTTGGACGTTTGGACCATCTTCACGTGTCAACTTAGGGTTCCGTAGTGAATAAATCCCTCATACGAAGTTTGGCGTTTTTCTCCAAATACCGAACCCCAGTTTCGTAACAGTACTTTTTTACACTCGCTTACTGCATTACTTGATTATTAAAATCTATTTATACTTATTTCGCTATTTAGATAACTATGTTAATTTAGTAGACTACAAAATAGGCATCTTTATCTTGCAGGCTTTGGTTTCCAGATATTTTTGCTAGCATAGGCTTTGACATTTTCTGAATTATGTAGACTTTTTCAAACAGATCCAAATTTGCACAAATTCCGAACCACGATCTTCTATGTTTGCCTCTCTGTATATAAGTAGAGATACTTATAGCTTTTTTCCATTAGAAGAATTTCTCTGTCTTTGAAGAGTCCTCCATTTTGTTAACATTTCGTGCGTACCTTCGACAAAGATCGAAAATGTTATTTGAGTATTATTATTATTATGTATATTATTTATAATCAGAAGCAAATGATAAAGGGGTGGTGTCAAATTATTTTTTTCGGAACATTTGAAAAATGGGACAATACTACTGATGGTTAACTTGTAAATGGTATTGGTTTAAGCCAAGCTCTATACCATTTCACCTTTGAGTTCGTAAAACAATTTGACTAATCCAGCTAAACGAATATATCGGGAGAAAACCTGCACTTCAGAAAGCACAGTTCCTATAGTTTTGTGTCACATACTATATTTTTAGATAACATGCACCAAAATATAAACATATCTAAAAGAAAAAAAACTGCTATACAAATGTGCGATTGGCCTATCTTAAGTAAGTGTAGTGTGACCTAACTGTAAAAAAATAGTTGGATTATGACTAAACCTTCTTATAGGATCCGCACGGAAATCCGCGGCGGCGCGTGGTGTCCAAATGGACTGATCCTGCCGGACAGCCGCCAGTACCTAGAGGTAGACCTGCATGACGAGTACCTGATCACCGCCACGGAGTCCCAGGGCCGCTTCGCCAACTCTGTCGGCGTTGAATTCGTGGAGAGCTATTCGGTCGAGTACTGGCGCCAAGCGCTCAACCACTGGGTCACTTACAAGGACTATAATGGCAGCAAGGTAAGTTATTAGTTTTTTTACCAGTGCAATCTATGACTATATATTTTTTGTGTAAGTAAAGAACTTAATACGTAGTTCGTAAAAGTAACGTATTTAAAATATAAAATTTGGTAGATCATCACAATTTATTGGATGACTCTCTTGTTTAAAAATCATATATATTTTTAGAGAATGGTAAATTATTTATTACACTCATTTGAGGTATAAAGGCTAATTTTAGACATGAATGAAAAATTTACATGATATATCGTTTTATCGCCTTAGTTTATTGCAAACGTTTCATGAAGGTCACTAAAAATAGGACGCGCTCGTTATATGAAATTAGTCTCGCTGGGAATAGAAACCCCACACTGTCTAGCTAAGATCTTCTCAGAAAATATACAAATGGTCCAAATCTGAAATATGTTCAAAGGGACTTACATAATATTATTGAAACCCGTATTTTATACGGAACAATATGCTAGACACGAATCATATTAACATGTCGCTTATTTTAACACCGCAACAAATAATGTTGAGACCAGAATCCGAACTATTCTATAACTGAAAAATCCAAACAATATGAACCTTACCAGTATCTGATTCGCTTGAAAAAGTAGTCTGCATCATTGTTTCTTTCTTTTTAGTTAATACCGGGAAATTCGAACACGTACACGGCAAGGAAGTCGATACTTGAAGCCCCTTTCATCGCGTCCAAAATCCGCTTCTTCCCCTTCGCAGCGCACCCACGAACCGCCTGCATGCGCGTGGAACTCTACGGATGCCGCTGGAAACGTACGTACGACAGGGATCCAAAATATTGCTGGCGTCGTCCCGGGACATATGCAAAGCGAGAACGCTTATGCGACTGAAATTAACATTGCAGCTTCTTAATTTGAATATGTAAATGTTTAATTGTTATCTGCTGAGCGATTGGTTGCCGCCTCTGGCGGCTTATTTACACTATCTATATTTGCAGAGGCTTTAGTGGCATATTCGGCGCCTAAAGGCGGGGACATGCAAGCGATGACTGGCGGCGCTAAGTTTGAGGACCTGTCATTTGATGGCGTGCTTCGCGATGGCAAACTATTCGACGGCCTTGGCCAAATCAGCGACTCACTAACTGGCCCTAATGATTTCGAATTGCCAGACATGTCTGATACAAGAGGTGTGTAATAACCTTTAAATATTTTAAAACTCGAACTAATCACATAAGAAAGAGACACATGTAAAGCATTCTACCGAAAGAGCTTGGAATTATATTTGAGAACGCAGTTATTATCAGCGCGTTTTACTTTTTGTTTTTATGTCTCAACTTTTTTGTTAGAAATGTGAGCCTTAAACTATTTGACGATTTCAGGGACACGATGGGTTGGCTGGAATAAGACGATGCTCGTCGATGATGAAGTAGAACTTACCTTCAACTTCACTGACACAAGACTTTTCCAGTTTGTCGATATCCATACTAATAACATGTTCACTAAAGATGTACAGGTATGTCTATTTGTACTTTATTCTAGTTTTTACTTTGTAAAACATGTTTTCTTCGCAGATTTGACTTGATCTATTGCTTTTTGTACAGTTGTTCAAGGAAGCTGAAGTGTATTTTTCTCTGGAAGGCGAGCGCTGGCAAGAAGATTACGTTTCATACGAGCCCAAGCAAGACAGGGTGTCGGAGCACGCACGAGTGGTGCACATTGACCTTCAGAACCGTACTGCCAAGCATCTAATGGTCAAGCTGAGATTCCAACACGAATGGATACTGATAAGCGAGGTCACCTTTAAGTCCGGTTAGTGAATTTATTTATTGAAGTATCGTCTTGTTTGTTATACGGTTTACCTTCGTGGACGGTTACCCTCAGCTTGAGCCGACTAGTTCAGGCTTTTCGCGCATCGCGAAAACTATCTTTAGTGCCACTAGGGATCACAAGTTCACTACTACGTCGGTGTGAACCCTAGACGTTTTGTGTACATTTACGTTAGCATTGTTGTCTACATTCACCCTCTAAGGATGGTCATAATATCGCCTAATCAATTCGTAGACGACCCGTCTGTCTGTCTACGCGAATAACCCGTATAATAAACATAACACTTATTGTGATTTAATTATGAAGCTTGTTGACCATTTATCAACCCTCAAGCAAATATTGTTTATTACTGTTTATCACACGAAAATTCTCGTTAATTCAATCCCAATAGCTGATGTAATGGCCCTACTTAAAATAAATAAATCAGCACGACCGGCAGATAATTTATTTGGAATTCGTTCCCAACTCATTTTCCGGAGGCCCAATCAACGCTCAATTCTCGGAATAAACATTCCCGGGATTCGCAGATGGGAATCTGAAACAGTTTATCGAATCAAATGTTTTGTACAAACAAATTATATGAGCAAATCAGGCAAAAAAGTGAGCAGGAAGATTCATAAGCACGATTGGGTGATTTTTCGCACGAACTAAAAGCGCTTCTCTGGGGGGCACAGTACGGCACGCTTGTAGATCCATTACTCCGCAGCGGACTCCCTTATCTGTCCCGAGCACTCGCAAGCCTCCGGCTATTTCACAAATTTTATCTTTCTCTAATTAATCCACAGCTCTTTTGAGGAAATCGCCTCTTAAGTGATAAATCGCCGGCCGCTAAATGAAGAACTTGTAATTAAAGAAAATCTTTGATCTGGATTATTTCGCTCCCCCAATTATATTTAGGGCGACTCGTGACGGTCGCGCTCGCGGTCGCCGGGTTATTATCGTCGGGCCGGCTGTATCGTCGCCAACGATGTTATATTTTACCAACATTCTTCCATGCCAAAAAGTTTTCAATACTTGTTATTCGTATATATTCAGATTTCGTTGCTAATTTACTGGATGTTACATGACATATTATATTGTAAACAAGTGATACCTCGCAAGGGCATAGCAAACAAGAGAGACCAAGAGATGCATATTTTGTATGCCATCATACCATCATGCCATACCTTAACTTACAAAGTAACTTATATGTAATCTGTGCCTTAACTATAATGTCAAACAAACGTTTTGTATACTCTTCGCCATAGACATAAAGGTATAAGATACACATAGAATAATGAATAAACGGGCAAGTGCGAGTCGGACTCGTACATGAAGGGTTCCGTACCACCGTACAATGTTTTAAAACGCTGAAGAAACACGTTTCTTGTACGACCCTCTTTAATTTTTAACTTTATTTTATTTTTATTTATTTTGTTATTGTGGTCATAATAATACATAATTGGTGAAAATTTCAAGTATCTAGTTAATGCGATTATAAAGATCAAGTTAAAAACGCTGAAAAAAACGCGTTTCTTGTATGACGATCCCCTTTAATTTCTAACTATTTTTTTATTTTTAGTATTTGTTGTTATAGCGGCTACAGTAATACATAATCGGTAAAAATTTCAAGTATCTAGCTATTACGGTTCAAGAGATAGAGCCCTATGACAGACGGACAGACAGACAGACGGACAGACAGACGGACAGACAGACGTACAGACGGACAGACAGCGCAGTCACAGTAATAGGGTCCCGTTTGCACCCTTTGGGTACGGAACCCTAATTAACGAGCAAGTGCAAGTCGGACTCGTACATGAAGGGTTCCGTACCACCGTACAATGTTTTAAAACGTTGAATAAACACGTTTCTTGTATGACGACCCCCTATAATTTTTAATTTTATCTTATTTTTAGTATTTGTTGTTATAGCGGCCCTAGTCATACATGATCTGTAAAAATTTCAAGTATCTAGTTAATGCCATTACAAAGATCTAGTTAAAAACACTGAAAAATCACGATTTTTGTATGACGACCCCCTTTAATATTTAACTATTTTTTTTATTTTTAGTATTTGTTGTTATAGCGGCCACACTAATAGTCTAGCTATTACGGTTCCAGAGATAAAGCCCTGTGACAGACGGACAGACAGACAGACAGACCGACTGACAGACAGCAGTCTCAATAATAGGGTTCCGTACCCAAAGGGTGCAAACGGGACCCCCGTTTGCACCCTTTGGGTACGGAACCCTAAAAATGAGACCAGAATTTTTGTGTGACTTTAAAAGGGTTGTATTTATACCTTACTTCACATAATCTAGCATGATACCATTTTTTCAAGGTAAGATAACTTATAAATTAACCCAATATACAATTTAAAAAATCCAATTCTCGTATGACTATCTTGGTGCCCGGCCAACAAAGGCAGACACGTCTCGTACCAAGACCCGTCACGTTACATGTCACTATATGATCGCGTACCTAAGAGCAATAATGTACCTTATGTACCTTTCATTTATACCACTCGGCTAATGGTGGTTTTTTTACACAGTAAAAAAAAACTAGGTTCATGCTCTATGCTCTAAGTCTTTATACATTATAACTTTTTGCTCTACATAATTAATTAGTTGCCAATGCACAAGCCTATGTACACGCAAGTCTAAAAAAATCATTACAAATATTGTTTGGAGATTTGATTTTGGGATTATGTTTGTTATACACCTACAGTATGCTGAAGCTAGGTAGGTACATCTATGTTTTTTCTTTATATTCAAGATCTCCGCTTTCATGCATTTCATGCCGAGACATCGTATACAGGCATTTTATACAGGGTCCAAAAAAATATACTGAAACTATTTTAAGGCTGAATTCAGTCCATGATACTGAACAACTTTCCCTAAGAAACATACATATATCTAAATATGAAAAAAAATGTTTAGCCTCCCATACAAGTTGACCGATCAGCTGATCCGAGTTTGTATGGAAAGTCAAAAATTTAATTTCATATTTCGATATATGTTCCTAGGGGAAAGTTGTTCAGTAACATGGACTGAATCCACCATTAAAATAGTTTCAGTATATTTTGTTAGTTACGTTATTTAATAAATTTATCCCGCAATGACTTTAGGATTTGCTTATTTCTTGATATTCATATTGAACATTATTAAAATATTGTGATATAAATTGATTTGACTTTAAAAATTCCTTTGTCTTCTTTTTACAGAAGCTATGTTCCGAAAAAGAATCGAGCCTATACTTGGATCAGATAATACTATTAATTAATAAGGTTTCATTGCTTCGTTTCTGCTTGCTCAAATTAAATTAACTACAATGAAATTATTATCGTCTCTTGGTACGAGTAATTACGTTCACGTCTAATTAATGCAAAATTATTTATTAAAGTTAATAAAATAATTACAAAACAGCTAAAATTTTGAAACTATTTGCTAGCGCCTTGAAAATTTTAGTTTCAATGCACATCAAAAAAGCGGCCAAGTGCGAGTCAGACTCGCCCATGAAGGGTTCCGTAGCAGCAAGTAACATAATATAAAAGTTCTAAAGGTAAATTGCGGTTTACGATTTATGACGTATTAAAAATAACTACTAACTAGATCTCGTTCAAACCAATTTTCGGTGGAAGTTTGCATGGTAATGTACATCATATATTTTGTTTAGTTTTATCATTCTCTTATTTTACCACTTTAGAAGTGTCTCTCGCGCAAACTATTCAGTTTAGAAAAAAATGTTATAGAAACCTCAATATCATTTTTAAAGACCTATCCATAGATTCACCACACGTATGGGTTTAATGAAAAAAAATTTTGAGTTTTAGTTCTAAGTATAGGGAACCCCCAAAATTTATTGTTTTCTATTTTCGAATTTTGTGTGAAAATCTTAATGCGGTTTACAGAATACATCTTCTTACCAAGTTTCAACACTAAGTTCTTATAGTTTCGGGAAAAAGTGGCTGTGACATACAGACGGACAGACAGACAGACAGACATGACGAATCCATAAGGGTTCCGTTTTTGCCATTTGGCTACGGAACCCTAAAAAGTAATAAAATATTTATGAAGTAATTTTCGTCCGTAATAAGCCAGACATGGGACGCTTACTCCTTCTAATCCCACCAATTAGGAAGCCTTACGTTTACTGAGATAGGTATCTGATTACTGAGGACTTAATCCTAGATCAAGGATAAGTAGGGAACAAAACAAAATGGTACTTATTTTTTTTTTGCATTGGGCAGGACTGTAAGTCCAACCAAAAGTGAATGTTTGAAAGTGAATATATTATGTGGCAAGACTATGAGTCCAACCAAAAGTGAGTGTTTGAGAGTGAATGATTATGTGGTAGGACTGTGAGTGCAACCAAAAGTGAGTGTTTGAGAGTGAATGATTATGTGGTAGGACTGTGAGTGCAACCAAAAGTGAGTGTTTGAGAGTGAATGATTATGTGGTAGGACTGTGAGTGTAACCAAGAGTGAATGTTTGAAAGTGAATATATTATGTGGCAAGACTATGAGTCCAACCAAAAGTGAGTGTTTGAGAGTGAATGATTATGTGGTAGGACTGTGAGTGCAACCAAAAGTGAATGTTTGAGAGTGAATGATTATGTGGTAGGACTGTGAGTTGAGTGTTTAAGTGTGAATCGGCTATGTGGACAATGTAAATAGAGGTAGATTATGTGGACACTATTTGGATACCATGTCCAGATATTTCGGCTGCTAAAACAAAGTAATTGCAGTTAATCATATTTTACAGGAAGAAAAAAACGAAAATCGTCTATTTATTTAATACCTAGTACTGCTGACTATTTGACCATTTTTTTAGTTTAATAATTTGCTTTATTTACCTTTCCAGTAAGGTTATACTAATTGTATCTGCCTTTAAATAACATAAATTAACTTTACATATTTAAAAATTCACAACGATCCTCTACAAAAAGATGATTCAAAAACTAAGATTGCTCTGAAATAATACACAAATATTTGTCGTAGCCTGTTGCCCTCCTCCTGACCCTGATCCGACGCCCTTCGCGACCCCTCACGGCTCGCTCGGGGAGGCCGGGATAAGCCGCATCTAGGTCTTCATGTCAGCTTGATCACACATTCCTGGCCATCACACAAGCCTGGATTATTTATACAAAATCTTCCCAACTACGATCAGATATATCGCAAATCTATTTGACAGATTTTTACAACTTTATCTTGGTTTTACGAAAGATAAATTTCAAAATTTCCTGTCCAATCGAGTTGTAACAGACTGGAACAAGCTACCAGAGAATGTTGTTACTGCACGTTCAGTGAACAGCTTCAAGAATAGACTGGACAAAAACAAAATCTCCAAACATTAAGACGCACACGCATCAGCATAATAAGCTGCTAGTGTGTTTAATAATAAATAATAATAATAATACTATAAAGAAATGGCGACCCTATTGGAAATAAACTGTTTAGTCGTAAAATTGGTATATTTAATAGGATGTAAAGCAGTTATTTCTTTATTAGATAAGAGCAAATGACACTAGATAATTGAGCTAGCCCTAAAGTAAGTTTAAACATTGGCATACTAACTTAACGATATTATATTTTTTATATATATACTTATCTAATAAAAAATGCAATTTTCTAAATTGCTCTGGCTGGGGATCGAACCCAGGACGTCCGGATTGACGGAGTAGCGTGTTGGCCATTACGCCATGGAGATCGTCAAATTACCAAGGTATAATAAGGTAAATAGGTAACGATATTTTACGTAATCCTTCGTATTTTGCGGTATATTAACGGTAACTTTCAGTAAAAGACGTATTAAACGTACTAAGATAATAAATAATAAGATTATAAATACGGTAATAAGTGTGTTTCTGTATGTATCTTACTTAATCACTATGGATATAAAACATACCATGTTTCAGCTATTAAAATAATATATTTAATTAATTATTAAAAAAATATAAATCTTCAGTAATCACAAACAAATTGTTACTTAAAATGTTTTAAGTCACCAGTAATTTAACCGTAATTTATATCAATTACCGTAAAATATTCGTAATTTACCAGAGTAAAATTACGTAATTTTGCAACGCTATAATAGTCCGTTTAGCTTTAAAACGCCTTTCTGCTTAAAGTGGCCACTCTGGCAGAAACGCGTTTTAAATCGACAGATTTAAGAAGCATTTTACACTTGATTGGCTGTCTTGCCTGCACAATCAAATATTTTTTTAATAATCTGTAAAAATGTTTAATTGTGCAACCGAGACAGCTAACCAAAAGTAAAATGCCTTTTAAAGGTAATAGGTAATTAGTTACTACGCTCAAATCTGACACTTTTTTGTCTTCAAAGTCAAGACTCCAGCAAGAGTGCGAGTATTTTGACAACCAAAAGAATCTTGATGTCACTAGATAGATAGTCTATTTCTATGTCTTTCGATACAGAAATGTGTTTGTTCAAACTCACAGCACATATACTCTTGAGTAATATAAATAACTTTCTGATGAGCGCGCGCGCACATTCGACACGCCAAGGTATTTTTGCCCAAGCTTAATCAAAGACGCTTCGCCCTCGCTCGGCCAATTAATATTTCAAAAACGCATAATACGAGGAGGTGTAAATGGAAACCGATAACTGCAGGTTCCAATCCCACGTCAATCGCTTATTTAGTAGACCTATACCTACTTTTCTTAGGCTTCCGTTTTGCTCACATAATACGGGATCAATATAAAACTTATAACGGGTTCGAGCACTGAACAATATAAAAAGTTTTACGGAAGTCTTCGAAATCAATTCAATGTTTGACTAAACAAACCTGAACAAATGCCACAGAGTAAGTTAAAAACTACTTACTTGATGTCTCAGGATGTTTGCTGAGTTTTCTAACAAAAGTTCTTGAATTTCGACAGTTTTTCAGCTCATAATTTTATTTTACAATCTCTATTATTACGTCATTACGCCCAGCTAATTATTTTTTATTGGTTCGTATTTGAATTAGAAACAAATGAACAGGAAATGACGAAACAATCTACGTTTGGGTGCGTTCGGCAGGACTATTCATGTAATTTGACTACCGATATAGAACAACTTTTGTCTCTGTTTATTTTGCTAGTATTTTTAACCTAAAGAATAATTACCATAGAGCACTTATCTCAGATCTAGCCGCTATTTTGACTCTTATGTATTCTATGCCGCTATGGAAAGGTAAAGTCAACCAAAATGGGATATTTTTTTATTCAGTGCGTAACTTAAGGCGAGATGGGTTAACAATTTGCAATACTGTGCGTGTTTTTGAAAAATCACTGTTATTAAACTACTACAGTTTATTCCTCAAAAAATTTAAATAAGAATCTTACGGATTTTCTACAGACACCCATAATAGCCAAAACACAATTGAGCATTTTTGGCTTGATAGAAAAAAATCACAAACATACCTCTAAATTTGCCTAAATTTACCTTTATAAGACATATTACTATTTTATACAATCACCTTTTTATATTAATGTTATACCAAAAAATTTATTATCTAAATATCTAGTCGTTTTGCCTACAAAAGAAAATATATAATACAAAAAAAAATACACAGTGAAATATTCGTCGAGAGCGAAGAAAGACCCGGAGCCGTGCTCGACGATACTTGGCAGTGTTTTATTTATTATTTTATTTGTATTATATTTATTATTTTGTAGCCAAAACGACTAGATTTAGATAATACATTTTTTGGTATAATTTTCATATAAAAAGGTGATTGTATAAAATAGTAATATGTCTTATAAAGGCAAATTTAGAGGTATGTTTGTATTTTTTTCTATCTAGCCAAAAATGCTTAATCGTGTTTTGGCTATTGTGAGTGTCTGTAGAAAGTCCTTAAGATTCTTTGTTATTTTTTTTGAGGAATAAACGGTAGTAGTTTAATTACAGTGATTTTTTAAAAACACTAACAGTTTTCTTGGTTCTGAACTGGCGGAGCCTTAAAGTAACAAGTTCAGTCCACGATACAATACTACACGATATGATGTGATATGGTACGATACGATACGATACGATACGATACGATACGATACGATACGATACGATACGATACAATACGATACGATACAATACAATACGATACGATACGATATGATACATTCAATCCCACATCCCCACGCTTCAAGAACGTTTCGTGTTCCTTCGCTGTAACCATCCTACACATAACTTGAGGTCATCAGATACTCTCAAGCTCAGTATGCCGATGCATCGGCCATCCTTCTACGACCACTCGTTCACAGTTCAAGCTGTACGTTTGTGGAACGAACTGCCTGAGTTTATCAGACGCGCACAATCTGTCTCTGTCTTCAAAAACAGACTTAAAGAAGTCTATCTAGCTGAGTAATCGTACATTTTTAAAGCAATTTTTAGTAATTAGTAGTCTATATATTTATATGTATATGTATACTATATTTATTATACCTATATAAGTAGATATATTGTATTACAAATATGTAGTTTTTATGTGCAAGTATATTAAACTCGTAGAATACCTCTACGTGTAGGGTATTGATATATGCTAATTTAAAAGTAGCCTTATTTATGTAACTATTTATCTTATATTATTGTTTTCTTTGCGCCACCGTTTCTTTTTTACGTGCCTACATTTCTCTCCATCCACTGGTTGTCTGAAAGAGATCGCTGTCAGCGACAAGACCGCCCATTGTACCTTTATATATATATTTACAATTTGTATTTAGTTAATTTTTTAGGTGCAATAAAGAGATTTTCATTCATTCATTCATTCATAGATTTATTTCTCAAGAAAAAAAAATTATTTAGTATTTTATAAAGTATTTGTCTGTAAAGATTAACATTTTTAAGTACCTAGTAATTGTTATTTTTATACTAACATCAGTCATAAATTCTCGACCGCCTTTAAGCTATCTTTTGAACGGATGTTATTTTTATTAACGCACAAATAACACGGGAACTTTGCTTCCGCCGGGCTTTAATTAAGTTTTAAAGTCTTAATCATGCAAGATTCAGAATGGAAAAGCATTTTTATTTGTATTTACAATCTCTAGAGACTAAAGCTGTTAGAATTTGGAATATCAGCGTTTGATATTTATAGCTCCTACGTGAGAGGTGATGCTGTGTTTTGCAAACCAAATAAGGTGAAAGAGTGTCTATGAACAAAGGCCAGATAGCGCTGGCATAAATTTATTTAAAATAGAGGTAGTTACATAGTGGGCATATCCTTCAATGCTCGTCTGGGAAAAAAGAAAAAACATAGAAATTATCCGCTGCTTCTCTTCCCGCGCAGATCGTAAAAGCCGATCGAGGTTTTGGGCGAGATTCTGAATCATGTCAACCCATCACTATTTGATTCCCTTTTTCCATCTTCACCCATCAATGCACTAAACATAGTCTTTGGTTTCATTGGCCTGGGCTATGACTACCCGTTACGGATAAAGACGTGTTAATATGCATCTGTAACTAATAGTAGTGAATAATATAGGAGTATTTTTCCAATAGGCGAATGTTAAGAGTAAGTGCGGTCTATAATATAATATTATATAATGCTGATTGCTCGAGAAAGATACAGCAAAATATATAAAAAAAAAATCTAAAGATAATCTAAAGAGATGTTTTGTAAACAAAAGCATTTTTTTTGTACTTATTTTACATATATTCGTATATTTTAGGACTAGGGTACACTGTCGGCTTAATATACCAATTCCAAGTATATCCGATCCCCAGCCAGGGCAAGTTGGAAAATGGCCTTTTTCAAATTGTCCTGGGTCTTGGGTGTTTATCTATATATGTATTTGTCATAAAATATAGTATCGTTGAGTTAGTATCCCATAACACAAGTTTAAAACTTACTTTGGGGCTAGCTTAATCAGTGTAATTTGTCCGTATATATTTATTTATTATTTTATTATAAGAATATTTTCTTTGTGCTTGTTATTTTTATTTTATGATTTATTATGGTGCAATAACGATAATTTGTATTGTATTGTATTATATTGGTAGATAATTATTATCTGCATTTTATGAATAAATAATACTTGCCCTATTTTAACCTTCTTTCGAACATAATAGAGCCGACCTCCAATAAATCAAAGGGCAGAGCAGAATACGCTGTAAATATCACCTCTAATACGTTTCATTTGGTGAGTTACAAACAAATAATCTATGAGTTGATAAAACCGCTAAAGTTGAAGAGCAGATTTGAGACTGCAACAGTGTTCTGTTCCTCTACGGATACGCCTGTCAAATGTCGTTTTTAGGGCTTTGTATTTCAAAATGTAAAAACGGAACCACTGGATCACTCACTTGTCTGTCTGTCCGTCTGTCACAGCCAATTTGCTACGGAACTTCTCGACCAATTGCATTGAAATTTGGTACACATTTTCATGTTTCTCACCCAAAGACGGACGTATAATCTTTATAAATGAATTTCAAATATGGGCTACTTATGGGGTAAATTAGAATAAAAAAAAGATTTGTCAATTTTATCGTGTGACATATCAAAAGAAAGAGCTTTATAAGATAATCAATCGATAAGTAAGTATATTTAGGATGTGCCAATAATGTGACTTACATGAAGAAAAAACCAAATTTTTGGAGCAAGTTCAGTTAATGATACTGAATTACTTTCTATAAAAACAGTTATTAAAAATCCATAAAAATTATCCTCCTATACAAAATCCGTTTGGCTGAGCACTGATTTGTATGGGAAGGCGAATTTTTGTTTTTCGTTAATTGTTTTTTTGGAAAGTAGTTCAGTATCATGGACTAAACTTGTTCCAAAAATTTGGCTGGTGGTTAAAAGTCACCTGTATAATATTACACACCCGTGTGGTTCTGGGTTAGAATAGGACAACTCCATCTCTTCTTGTGTATTTCGTAAGAGACGACTAAAGGACTAAGCACAAACATCTCGTTCTACAATTGCATTCCCAAGGAGGGTTAACGTCAGGCGGCGGCCGGTTATAAAACTTTTCGCACAAATACATTCCCAAAGAGGGTTGACGTCAGGTAGGCGGCCTGTCGTAAAACTATAGCCAAATCATTTAAACTGTTCCGGCTATTTCTTCTCTATTTTACAAGGTCTTTGGCATTCTTTGGTGACCATTGACATGCATTTTATATTTGGAGAAGAAAAAGCGGGAAAGCGCACTCCGGGCTCTAAAGCAGCACAGCTGAGGACGCAACCGGGAACTATGTAACTTTTTATGTTCATTCTTTGTCGTTCGTCATTGAGGCGATTAAGAAAGAGTAAATATATACGGACAAATCACATTGATTGAGCTAGCCCTAAAGTAAGTTCGAGACTTGTGTTACGGGATACTAAATTAACGATACTATATTTTATATCAAATACATATATGTGGGCTAGCAACATTGTAAGAAAGAACGAGAGATAATTTATATATTTAATTATTATTTATATAGTTATTTCTCGGCTAGTTACAATCATATATATCTCAAGCAGCTGCATTCAATGCTGACATAGTTGCATCGCAGGATAAGTGAGATGCAACTAAACTTTAGACGGATCGCTAACCGCGTCCAATCGGCCCAAGTTGAAAAGTTCTATTCTGAATTGAATGAAAGGACTCGGCCTTCATTGTATAGTAATTATACGTTGGCTACTTAGTTATTAGACAATTAGTTTTACTATAGTTTGATGCAACTTTTCAAAAGGTTGAAAAAGGGTGCATCAAAACTCAATGTTTTCAATTTATAGATTTTCTATGGTACCTATTAGATATGGTTTCATTAATTCGAATTCAGTAAATCGTAATCGTTCCGTACCAACGAATTTAGAGGCAAGGGCATATTATGAGCACATTAAAAGTCTCGCGTGTGCACAATGAGAACATTTCCCACATCTCTTTCTCGTGTTTTGTGTGTTAATACAGGTACTGCCAACACAGGTGTTAGATTTTTCTAACTGCCTATAGGTATATCTTGCAAGCCGTATCCTATCAATAAATTCAACAATGAATCTTTAAAAAGCTATGCTAAATCGTACAGCAAGATACTAAAAAAAATAATAGCAAGCCAAAAAAGAAGACATAATATAAGAATAATAAAGAATTCGCAAAATAAATATAAAACAATGTGGAATATGATAAATGAAAAAATAAAAACAAAAAAGAATAACAAAAATAAGCATGAAAATATAAGATTAAAGAAAAATAATTGAGAAATTATAACGTCTCCTTCAAAAATATCGGACATGTTCAATAAACATTTCCTAAGTATAAATGACAATAAAAATAAACCAATGACATACCAATCTAATTTATCCTCCCAATTGACAAATACATTTTTTCTCGAAAGTGTGACCGAATCAGAAATTAAAAAAGTTATATTAGGATTGAAACGAAACAATACAAGCGGTTATGACGAAATACCTTCTTCTTTACTCGTATACTGTGTTAATGAATTTTTAACACCATTAACATTCTTAATAAACCAATCTTACAACGAAGGAGTATTTCCGGATCATCTAAAACTGACTGTAATAAAGCCCATTTTTAAAAAAGGTGAAAAAACGTGTATAACTAACTTTCGACCAATTGCATTGTCATCAGTTTTCTCTAAGGTATTCGAAAAACCAATATGCCAAAAAATCGGTTTGTTTTTAGAAAAATACAAAGTATTGAACCAAAACCAACATGGTTTTAGAAAAAATCACTCGACAACGTCGGCTGCCTTCGATTGTTGTCAAGAAATATACGAAGCCCTAAATAATAATAAGTGTGCCATAGTTACGTTTATGGATATGTCCAAAGCATATGACCGAGTGGATCATAACACTCTGATAAAACAGTTAGACACTATAGGAATCCGCGGACCAGCAAAGAAGTGGCTAATATCCTACTTAACGAATAGACGACAATATGTACAGATCGCTCATCATTCTGAGACCAGAAGGGAACTAATATAGAGTAAATCATCCAGTGAGGTTGTGCTTGGGTCTATTCCACAAGGCAGCGTGCTTGGTTGTTTGTTATTCTTAGTTTATATAAATGACCTACCCACGGTAGTCGAGTCTCACAAAATTGTATTATATGCAGACGATGTCACACTTATAGTATCTTGCGAATTAGATAAAATAAGCGAACTACAGGACCTCATCTCTGTTTCTCTTCGTAAGGTTATTGAACACTCAAAACAAATAGGACTTACGCTAAACTTCGAAAAGACCAAGATAATGCAATTTAGACCCTATCAGAGAAAAGAAGTAGTATTAAATGTATCCCACGACGGTACTCGTATTGAGGAGGTGAATAAGTTTTCACTGCTGGGGATCACGCTGGACTCCAACTTAAACTGGAAAGACCACGTAGAATCAGTAGTTGGCAAACTAAGCCAGTTCACCTATGCACTACGGGAACTCAGAAAAAATACGAATCAGGAGTGTACACTTACCGCATATCATAGTCATGCAGCAGCCTGGATAAGGTATGGGTTGATCCTTTGGGGAAACTCAACTGACGTTCAGGCAGTATCTGTACTACAAAAACGTTGCGTTCGAATAATAACCTTCACAAAACGCAGAGAAACATGTCGAGACCTCTTTAGTAAGCTAATATTCTCACAGTTACGGGCATGTACATATACGAATTATGCCGCTTTGTAAGAAGACACCCACACATATTTGAAAAATACGAGGACAGGCCTAGGCGATACACCTCGCGCCGCGGTAATGACTTAATTCTACCCCCATGGAATCTTGCATTGTACCAACATAGTCCGTATTATATGGCTTTTATTATTCAGGTGTACAATCACCTACCAAAAAGAATTAAAGACCTTCAGGGAAAAAAGTTTGACACTGAATTAAAAAAACTTATGATAGACAAAAGTTATTACAGTATGACGGAATATTGGACGGACAAACTTTAGTAATTAAGGACATTTTAACGACATTTATATACCTAATTTAAATTATCTATATTTAATATTAATAATGATATCCCAGTTAATAATTTTTGGAATTTTATGAATTGTAATGTTGTTTAAAATCAATTCCCAATGCCTAAGAAGGCAATTTTGTAAATAGTTTTAAGAACACTAATTGTAAAGTGCATGACAGTGAATGTGTATATTGTTTACAAATGGTGAATAAATGAAATATGAAAATATGAAATATCTCACTAGGGTTGTCAAATCATCCTAATTTCATTTCACAGTCCTTTACAAATTCAAGGATTAATTGACATCATAATCCGCTAGTTTCCAACAAAGCAAAACAAACATTTTCTATGATATTTGTATGAAATATCGGACTGTGACGTCATAGTTTCTTGGAGTCAAATAGCGCTCTTAATATCCGTTTTTCTGCATCAATAAATCTTAAATCACGTTCATAGTAGATGTGATCATTGACAAGTGACATTATTTTTAAACGTTTTATTCTCTTAACAGTGCCAAATAAATTTTTTTGTGACCCAGGAAGTTCCCAATTGTGTAGGTAGTCTTTTATTTCTAGTTTGAATAGTCACCTAACTATTCAAACTTGTAAGGAATAAAAGAATCCTGCCAGAGCTCCAAACCCGTGAATCCTCCATTGTCGTGAACTCCATTCGTACTGCGGCGGGTGTGCTATAATCCACGGTTCGTGTTGACCTGCGATAGGTTCCACTCACACAATTAGAATTTAACACAATGTCTTGGCGTTTGTCAGTCTGGCAGCCAGCCATGCGAGGGCTTGTGGCTTTAGATCTACTTTTAGGAATGGTACAATAAGTAGCGATGAAGCGCGGTACAGGGACCCAAAGATTCTAGATAATTAAGCAATTATTTTTTTGGCCATTTAGGTCCCATAGTTGGGCAAAGCCTCCCCTTTTTGTTTCCAATTACTTCTATCTTCGGCTGTTTCCCTCTATTCTTTAATTATTAAATCATTTTATTAATTTGTTTATTTAGTTTGGGCTGCAGAGCGTGCCAAAGAAATTTACATACCTACATACATGCACTCGGAAACATAACCCTCTTTCTGGCACAGTCGGGTAAAAAGAGTGTCTACACTCTCCATCCATCCATAGCAGGCTTTAGGTTATCCTTTTCAGGACATAGGCCTTCTCCATTTCTTTCCATTTGTGTCTCTCTTGTCATCTGTATCCAGTTGTAGCCTGAGTGATGCTTCAGGTCCACAGACTTGAATCCATTCTCGCTACGCATCCTGCCCACTACCATACCAAATATGTCTACTCTTTGTATCAAATGAAATGAATTAAACTTATTAAACTTTTTTAAATACTTTTTAGTTTTTTTTTCCCTGAACGAAATTATGTATAATATAGGGTGCCGTATTTATACTGCCGCGGCACTAAAAGCGGCCCAAAGTACAAACTAGGTTGAACACAATTATTGAATAGGACAGTCCCTTCATTTACTCGCATTCAGAACTTCTGCGGGCTGCGAATGACGAGCATCAAACTTGTTTTTAATTTATCTGTTTCAAGTTTCATTTCCATTCTATTTCCAACTCTAATTTAAAACTTTAATTGTTTGTTCAAACTATATAATTGAATTATTCCTGTATAGGGTTTCGCTTATCAGTAAGCATTTGATAATTTAGCAACGGCACATACTAAGAATTGTGTGTTGGTGTATAGGACCTAGGAACACTTTTTAGTTTTGAAAAACTCATACAGCTACTCGTTGAGACGTCTTTTTGTATAATTTAACATTGCCAAAAAAAAGATACAATGTGTTCGGATGCCAATAAATAGCATTGCAAGGGCCAAATCAAAACGTAAAATGCTAACGCTGATTCACACTGGAACATATATTTTTTGTTATACTAGAACATTTTTTTTACCATTAACGCGCGCCCGCGTCTTAGTTACTCTCTCTCTCTCTATTTTGGTAGAATTTGTCGGTATAAGTATTACAGTAACTATTGATTAGTGTAGCATTACATGCATGGGGTGGCCGCGATCGCTTCGAGAGTATTAGACTAAATATGTTATTATTATGTAACAAATATATAGGCACATAGGTATGTGCCTATATATTTGTTAAATAAATAAAGGCGTCATAGTGTCTACGTCAAGCGGACGGCCGCGACGGGTTCAGTCCGCTTCTGTCACAAACCCTACGTGCGATAGAGATAGTTTTGACGGCGGCGACGGGTTCAGTCCGCTTCTGTCACAAACCCTACGTGCGATAGAAATAGTTTTGACGGCCGCGACGGGTTCAGTCCGCTTTTGTCACAAACCCTACGTGCGATAGAGATAGTTATGACGGCCGCGACGGGTTCAGCCCGCTTCTGTCACAAACCCTTGTAGACTTTGTGGCAGAGACGGACTGAACCCGTCCGGTGCATCTGCTTGACATAGTTTTTAAGCCAAACCCAAGGGCCACGTTTAATGCATTTGTTGGTTTGCAGATGCAAAAAGGGAATCAAAATAGTGATGGGTTACTAGCCGTCATGATTCAGAATCTCGCCCATTCCCTCGATCAGCGGCGCTTTTATAACCTGCGCGGGAAAGGCGGATGCTGGTACATTGTATGTTTTTTGAAGTGAAACCTTTTTTAGGCGCGTTGGGCATTTTTGAGATGGGAAAAACCATTGAACTCTCGACACTGTTACCTTGTTCAAATGTTCACGTCTTTCAGCACTCCCGGAGTGCCACTGTTCTTTTTCTCAGACCAGCATCAAAGAACAAATGGTGTAAATTAATCCAAAAGCCAATCAGCAGGAAGCACGTAAGGCACAATAATTCGCCCACGGCCGAGGAACAAACCAACCAGCAGCTCTGGCCCCTTTGTCACAAACAATTAGTTCTGCTCGCGACACCTATTCATTTTGCCGCATTGTCTTAGGCGAGCGCTGTTTTCCTTAAACCTGGTTATAAGTAGCTTTAAGACCCTTTAAAAATATGGGCGTTAGTTGTAAACTAATACGTTAAGTTTGCACAAAGAAACAGTGAAAGCCATTTTGGTCGATACGACTTTTTTTCTCTTGTTAAAGATAAATTTATATGCTAAACATCAGTTAAAAGCAAGATTTTTACATTTCGTTACGTCCAACCATGTTTTACCATCATGAATGTGCAATTTTTTTCAGAAAGCCTGCCATAATATTCTATAAATCAAAGTGAAAGTAATCTTTAATACTATAATAACATTAAACAACAATAAATCATTTTTTTTCCTAAACAAAGTCTTTTATATTGCTTCGGTATGTGATAATATATCTTCGGTGCTATACATACTACAATACAATACAATACAATACCCTTTATTGCACAAAAGTAAAAAAAAACAGCACATAATTATCTTAAAAACTAGGAAATGCGCAAAAGGTGGCCTTACTCGTACACTGTCATACTCGTAATGTGTTACAGAAGAATGAATAAATGAATTATCTATCTATCATGGAATAAAGCAGTTTTAGATTAATACAGACTCAATTTGTCACAATATATCTTACGTCGATTTATTTTTACTACATCAGAAAAAAAAAACATAATTAAATACATTATTTTGTCAACAGTGCCAACGGCGGTCAACGCGTCGTTAGAATTCTTAGAAGAATATTATAGAACGGACACACCGCCATCGTCCAGAAAAAAACGAAACTCCTCCCTTAGGGTGTCCGTGGGGCTAGCATGCGGAGCTCTAGTGGGTGGAGGTGCGTTCATAGCTGCCACGGCCGTCCTCATCGCGAAGAGGACCAGGCGGCGGATACCCAACATGCTGAAAAAGCCGTTCTGCCCGTCCCTGCGTCACAGCTCGAACTCCAGGAACAACCGCCGCGCCCCGCGGCTAGCACTTGCGCTTGCCAACTGCCCGCCCATCCACATGTTGCGGTAAGCAACCCCCCAAAACCCTCAAAACTTAAGAGGTCTTCCATTAGTGAACCAAATCCCAGTTTAAAACTCACGAAACATATTTGCCTCAATTCCGTAAAAGCAAAGACTGGCAGGGCGCCGAAAAAAGATATGAATTCTGTACGTGATTTAATTGAATTAGCGGGGTTTAAAACGAAGACCTTTTAATACGTTTTTTATGTCAGCTGAAACAATCTTTGTTTTCAGGCCAGCGGTTGTTGACGAGGATTACCGGGAGCCGTACAACATATGGAGGGAGACCCTGGGCCGCCGCGACAAACGGGACACGCACGATCAAAATGAATATAATGGTAAGTTCATGCATTATGATTTTATAATATAGAATGGTATTATAATACGTCTTCTTCTTTGGTCGCGTTAAGAGCCCGTATGACCCTTATAGTACTTAGAGCTATCTTAAATATTATCAATTTCATTATACTATAATGATCTAGTATAGACTGTGGTTCGATTTATTACGGGTATGTCCCTTCCACGTTGTATAGTTTAACACCACAGTAATACTTTCGTTACTTACATGTCTTCGCATCAAGTATAGACAAATAGATAACAACAAAAGTACCCGTATTTGTAAATATTTGTAGTACGCAAGGCAATCAGCTCACCTCACAACACACCACAACTCGGAAACGGACGAGACAATGGCACGCAGATAGAAAAGAGTAATAAAGTCAGGGATGTTTAATCCATGGGGTCTGACCCTAATTGTAAACAGTACTACAAATGAACAAACTACTGCTGGTTTTTTCTCCACAAACAGGGGCGCCTCCCCATTGCCGCACGGCATTGCAGGAAATTATTTGCCTTTAATATTATGCCATCCCCGACGGGATTACGATAAAAGGATACTTGAGTCCATAAATTAATTTAAAACAAACCATGGCTAAACGTTTCGTTTCACTCTTTTGAAAAGTTTCTCTAAAACATTCCGAGTCGGTTGTTTAATCTTTAAACTTAAATAACAACAACCTCCGTAATTTTTCAGGACAGTGACTTTGAATATTTTTAAGTCGTTTTGGTAAAATTTTACTTTAGTAAGTAATTACGATTTATTACAAACTTCATTTGTTGTTAATTTAATTTGAAAATATATAAGTTTATTGACGGAGCGAGCGCCTCAGTTTCGAAGTTGAACAAAAAATGCTTTTGTTTGTCTGTCTGTCCTGGCCTAGAGGTCGCTTTTCACAACCGATTCTCGTAAATTTATATAGAATTTTATGGGTTTGGAAACTTAAAAATTATTTTATCTAAATTATATAATAATCAGCAATTTTTAAAAATGTCATAAGACTGTTTTGTTACTCTTATTATAAGACGCAACTTTTTTACCTGATCAACTTTTACATCCGATAAACTTCAAGAGGTCAGGGGTTGGAGAGGCTATGAAAGTCAGACTCGCAAGGTCTACAGCTCATAGAGCCATTAGTGTTTATTTTGAACTTAATTTTAATTTAACTTTGTTTTTTACCTCAGAATTAATTCTATTTACAGAAAATTTTAAGTATATAAGTACTTATACACCCTTATTTTTAAATTAGTACACAAACTTTGAGGGGTGATTCAGTCCATCATTATGAACAACTTTTCCCAATAAATGTATATCGAAATACGACATACAAATTTCACTTTTCATACAAATCGAAGTAGTCAATTAATCTAGTTACTATGGGAAGTGAAATATTTTTTTTCGAATTTGATATACATTTATTGGTAAAAGTAGTTCTTAATGATGGACTGTACTAATTTAAAAATAAGGGTGTATAAGTGTATATATTTTTTAATGGAAAATATATCTTTTGTTTAGAAGCTGTAGGTAATTTGGTCTGAGTTTGGTTGTACCACAGATGTTAATAAAAACTTTTACGTGTAATAACAACACCCCGGGGGCCTGCTCTCGCAGGGCCCTTGTTGATGGCCCTCTGAGCCCTCCGTAGTAGGGTGTACATGTACAATATTACCTCACATGTTTTAATGCCTGCCTAGCTAGAGGCAAAAATCAAGCGTGTAATCGACATATGGTTTACTTTTATATACATAACTTAAATAGTATTCAAATTATCTATATTTAATATTAATTATGTATGACAATATCCCAGTTAATAATTTATGGAATTTTATGAATTGTTATGTTAGTTTTTTTTTGTTAAGTAGGTAGGTAGTATTTTTTTATAGAATGCCTAAAAAGGTAATTTTGTAAAAAGTTTAAAGAACACTAATTGTAAAGTGCATGACAGTAATTGTGTATATTGTTTACAAATGGTGAATAAATGAAATATGAAATATTTAATGAACAAAGTAAAAATCATTTTAAAGCTATAACCGAATTCACTACAATAATGGGGAATAAAAAATACATCGTTTTTTATGAAATTTTTATTTCAAAGTGAAAATAGTTTTTCAAATTTTCAGTAATTCTTTCACCAGTATCAAAATTATACTTACACCTTATTTTGTGTAAAAAATATATTTAAAATAAGCTGATCATACAAATTATTTTAAATAATGGTATTCCGATATACTTGAGGATCGGCCCATGTTTAAAATATGCTTATTGATTGTCTAAATCGATTCAATAATCTGAAACTTTATTCAAAAGGCTGTAATTACTATACAAGACGTGTATTTTCGGCGTAGATGTACTCGTAAGTACTTTATTAAACTATTTCCTCACGTACTTTTTACGGAATCGGTCTTTCTACAGGATTTGTTTTCCGCCTAATTAAAATGTCGCTTTCTTTTAAGTAGGAAATAGCGGCGCCTTAGTTAGGTATACCATACTTGTCTTATATGTTTTTTTTATATGTTTGATATGAATTATTAAATAAACGGGCAAGTGCGAGTCGGACTCGTACATGAAGGGTTCCGTACCAACGTACAATGTTTTAAAACGCTGAAGAAACACGTTTCTTGTATGACGACCCCCTTTAATAATTAACTTTATCTTATTTTTAGTATTTGTAGTTAAAGTGGTCATAGTAATACATAATCGGTGAAACTTTCAGGCGTTTAGCTATTACGGTTCAAGAGATAGAGCCCTGTGACAGATTGAGTTAAAAACGCTGAAAAAATCACGTTTTTTGTATGACGACCCGTACTAATTTAATTTTTTTTTTTTCATTATTTTGTATTTGTTATTATAGCGGCCACAGTAATACATAATCGGTGAAAATTTCAGGTGTCTTGCTATTACGGTTCAAGAGATAGAGCCCTGTGACAGACGGACAGACAGCGGATTCTCAGTAATAGGACCCCGTTTGCACCCTTCGGGTACGGAACCCTAAAAAGTAACATAATCCAAAACCACAAACATAAATATTTTTTTATCCGCTTAAAATTAAGTAAATCACAAGCCTTTAAAATATAGTGGAACAGGAAACTGTCAAATAATAGAAAAGGGATGCACGTACTGCAATGTGATGTCACTGCCATTAGGTGTCACGCGTACGAATGAGATAGCGAGATGACCCGACCACACTCACTTGTCTTCATATTTGAAATGGTAATTGCTGCGTCATTCAAAAACCAATTTTCTTGCTATTCTCAAAAAAGATTTCTTTTTAGCATTTTCTTCTTTAACTTAAGAGCTTGCTATAGTCAGTGGAGTTAAGTGGAGATGCCTCCATTCCTCTATTCTCTCTGCCATCTTTTTAATGTCTTGGTACGACCTTACTCCTAATCCTTCCTTAATTTGTTCGAATAACTTCATCCTTGGTCTTCCCCTTACTCGTCTCCCTTTTATTTTTCTTTCTACTCTTGTTCTGAATAGATTGTCATGTCTTTTTAGATGTCCAATCATATTTTAGCATATATTGTTAATACATAAAGTATTGTTTTGCATAAAATATTATCCAAAACAAAACACATACAAATGGGCCTACTCCTGAGCAAATTGCATAAAAAGAAATGTTTTTATTACTTTTAACTATATATTTTTTCTTCTTATCATACAGCTTCTCTTCACAGATTTGTGATCAATGTTCATGCGGGCTATCTTTGCAAGCGAAAAATACCGTTTTCTAAGAAGCAAATTACCACGGGTTCATCACATATTCATTCCCCAACTTCGGCTCAAGCCGCGATCCGAGACTTATTTCACCGACCAAAGTCTACAATGTACTAAACTTAATAGCTAAACGTAATCCTACTTTAACTTAGATTATTTTGTTCAGGTGCGCTACCATATTTCGTAATTACCTGTCCTGGTCTCCAATTTATTTCATTGATGAGTTCCACAGCATTGGTATATTTGTAGCCTACAATAATCATTGTAGTCAATCTTGACGGAATTTGCATAGATATAGAAATGGCTGATACTGATTTGCCTGTAACAGCATTGTCTCCATTAAAATTCATTAGATTTTATCTGACTACTTTATCTTAGTTCTATTTTGGGATTCCATTCCTGAGGTACGTATCTCTCTTTCGTGTGGCCAAATTTTTGTCTGATTGTTTAAGCCTGCATTTAGCGATAACGACAGAAATAAACGGCTTTACGTGCATTTTTGAAGAATATAATAGCTAACTATTAGAGCCGATTCCGACTGGAATGACAGTTGCCAGCAGTGCATTTTCACTGTAAAACCATATTCATCTTTATTTCTATCAGGGTATTTCTACACGGCTATCAAAGGACTTAACTAACTTGCAAGATGTGACCCAAAAAACAAATAAACAACCACAAACAGGGCCTGAAAGCTTGTAAAAAGACAGTGATGCTGCTAACAAGCAATTACTATTTTGACTCCCTTTTCTCAGCTTCAGGCCCGCACTCCCAGCCATAGGCTCTGCCTAACCCTAACTAAACAACGACGTAATATTAAACTTGTATCTGTATCTGTAAATATGCTTGTGAACAAGAAAGTTACAACTTCTTTTGAATTTTATACTCAACAAATAAAGATTTATGCTAAGGCCTGTTTACAAAATTATCAGATCGCACTATTTGAGAACTCGAAAGTCTAGGATAAAGTTTGAAGTATTTAGCACATTTTTATTACTTTAAAACTCCGTCAAAGTTAATTTATCTTCTTGGATTTATGCTCGTAAGATCTCATAATAAAACTTTTGCTTTGAAAACTATTAAAATGAAGTAAGCATTTATGTACGTAGTTAAATTTACATCGTTTAGATATATGTTAAGGGTAGGTAGCTTAATACCTCTTGTAAAGTAGTAAATGAAAGTAACTCTGAATGAAGCCAACAACAGGGCGGTTACCATGGCCAAGGTCTGGTGTAAACGAAGTTAAACTTAGCCATTTTGGACTAGATGAAGGAAAAAGTAGGTATTTTCGTATAAGAAAATAAGATAAGTCTAGTAACGTAGTAATCGAGGTCTAAAAGTATTATGCTTTAGACCTCGATTACTACGTTACTAAACTTTCCAACACTGAAACATATCGAAGATGGCGGTTCGTTACCACAACGGACGTCCGCCGGACGCCGGTATTATGCCAGTGCAGCATATTGAAAAGATGACGGGCTTTGAATGCGGATCTCTCGGGTATCAAGATATCAAAGAGAAACCCTACTATTTACACACCTTTATATGATTATTGATTCTTATTACCAATAAATATCATTATTTTCGATATTTTTTTACTAACTAGATTTTATTCATTCGGAAAGTTTGCAAAGACAGCCGGATAGTTAGGACAGCGGACGTCCGCCGGACGGCATTGCAACGGCATATTGAAGAGATTACTTGTTAGATAGGTAATTAAAATGTCAATTTTACACAGCTCAGAATATCGAGTTAATCTTCCGTGTTTTTCTATCTTTAATAGAGTTTATAAAATGATGTCCGCAATGGTGGGTGGTCAGACACCGGACGTCCGCCGGAAGCCAGCATTGTTATTGAAAATATGACGAGCTGAGAGTAAATAATGAATTTGCTATCTTACACCATACCACAAATGACAGTAAGAGTATACAGACCGGAATCTCCTAAGGTCCCGCGAAATTGCGTCCCCGTTCCCCGTCCCCGCACCTCTCCCCCATTTTCACCTTGTCGAGAGGCTAGAGCGGGCGAACACATACTGCATGGTGCACGCGAGCGCACAAGAATGGGGGAGAGGTGCGGGGGCGGGGAACGGGACGCATATTGAGCGTACCTTAGGAGATTCCGTTCTGTATACTCTTACTGTATTCTGTGCCACAGAAGACAGTAAGTGTATAACCATACAAGTAGTGCTTATTGCATCCTCCCGTGTTTTGTTTCCGTTAAATAATCAATTTCTTAGACTTCAAAGTAGGGAAGAAACCTGTATCGTTATCATATTGATAAAATAACCATCTGAAAGCAAAATAATAAAACTTTCTATCTTAACCAACAACATTATTTACTTATTGGATCTTTACGTGCTTAACTTAGAATTTACAAGCTGAAATCCGCGATGTTGAGTGGTTAGGACCGTGGACCTCCGCCAGACATCTGCATTGTATATATGACGACCGAAGTGCAACCAACAAACTTTCTATCTTATACCGCCCACAATATCAAATTATTGAATCTTCCCTTTGTTTTTTAATCCAAAACCTATTTTACTACACTTTATTGCTCGTTAGGAAGAGACCTATGTTGGCGGGAAACTAAAATGGCGTAAGCTTATTGAAAAGGTGACAAGCTGGGAGCAGTATAATAGATACCGCAATCTTACACCAACAATGACTAAGTACTTAATGAAATATATCCGTGCTTTGTTTTCCATTTTCCTAGAAATTATAAGGTAGCTAGAACAGCTGAAGTCCGCCGGACGCCTGCATTGTAACGTCAATATTGAAGAGATGACGAGTCGAGAGTAGTCTACATTAATATTATAAAGAGGAAAGATTTGTACCTATTTTTGTATGTTTGTAATGAATAGGCTCAAATGGTACTGGACCGATTTAAAAAATTCTTTCACCGTTGGAAAGCTACACTATCCCCGAGTGACATAGGCTATGTGTGTACCACGGGCGAAGCCGGGGTGGACTGCTAGTATAACATAATTGAGTTTGCATCTTACCAAAATTTTATGCTTTGTTTTTCATTTTAGTACAATTTATAAAATGTTATTAACGAGGAATAGCGGATTGTTAAAAGGCAGTCAAAGTCAGCCGGAAGCCATCATTATTACGGCATAAAAAAACAGGGGCGCTCCGGGAGTGCCGACAGAAGTAAAAACTTGAACAACTACGTGAGGTTTCGGTTACGGTAAGAGTGTCGCGAGTTCAATAATTTTATCTCATCGCAAAAAATGCCCAACGCGCCTAAATAAATTTTTCACTACAAAAATACCTGAATGTAAATAACAAACTTGCTATACACCGCTTTAAAATCAAATTATTGGACGCTTTGTCTTTAATTCAGAATCTATTTTACTACACTTTATTGCACGTTACGAAGAAAACTACGTTGACGGGAAACTAAAATGGCGGACGTCCGCCGGACGAGCTTTGTTAAAGCTTATTGAAAAGATGACGATCCGAGAGCAGTATAATAAAGGTTGTACCTATCTTACACCAACAATAATATCTACCGGAACGTCTGGATCCTACGCTTTGTTTGTCTAGCTACAACCTATCAGCCATTGCTCTGTTTGTTAGGTTTAATGCCTTTATTTCGCATAGTTTATCCATTGTTTTTCTCCGTAACTGAAACATAGTAAGTAAACACTTTACACAATGCAAAAGACTTGTGTTGATGGAAAGTGAATACTTGAATACAAGATGACTTCAGAAATTGTAGTGTACAGTACACAAGCCATTTGGTTCCCGGCAGAGTAGAATAGGACCACTCCAAGTCGACCCACAGATGTCGTAGAAGGCGACTTAGGAAACACAAGCTAAATAAAGCTTATAAACATTAATAAGACCTCTCCAACCCGTCTGGCCAGCGTGGAGAGTGTAGGCCAAATCCTCTGACTGCTCTGGCTAATATGTGGCTCCAGAAGTACAGAGAGGGGTCCTGCAGTGGAGACTAAAAAAGACCTGATAATGATGATGAGTACACATTAGTTAGTGAAGACAAAACTAGTTGGCTGGGCAAGCAGTTTAGGCAATAGGCGTAATTTGTACCTCTCTACCTCCTAGTACCCTTGTATTTGTACACATGGACGGTAATTTGCAACTACCACTACCACCTGCATATTAGTTCACTTGTTAGTTTATAACGGCTTTTGCTGATACCTTCGCTCGAAAATTCTGACACCATTAAAATATACGATTATTTTCCTCAACAAGAATACGTGAGAACAAGATTATGAAAAAATATCATACTCTTAAATTCAACGTTTGTTTATTTTCCATCTTATCTTTGCATGCCTGGTGCCTGAAGAAGGTAAAAATACCTGTTACACAGAGCGCCAGTGTCAGCTATTCATTAGCATCTAAGGCTCTACAGCCGCGGGTGGGCTTGTACCTGGTCAAGTAATTTGTTCCAGATAGAACGATTTTGGGCTTTGTCTGGTTCCGGGTTAGAATAGGACCACTCCATCTTATCTCGACTAAAGGCAAAATAGCACTTCAAGCTCGTGCTACAATAGCATTCCCAATGAGGGTTGAGGTTGACATCAAGCAGGCGGCCGGTCGTAAAACTATAGCCAAATTGTTTAAATTGTTCCGGCTATTTCTGCTCCAATTCGCTAGATTTTTGGCATCCTTGGGTGACCATTGATATGCATATTATATTTGGAAAAGAAAAAGCGGAAAAGCGCACCCCGGGCTCCAAAGCAGCATAGCTGAGGATGCAACCGGGAATGCGTTCAGATGAAGAAGAAACTATTTCGGGCTTTCTGTCCGACGTTAATCCATCTTAGCTTGGGTCTGCCTCAGCTTCTACGACCCTCGGGTCGACTCTCCAGTATTCTTTTTTCTCGCTCTGCCCATCGTAGGCGTATAATCTTGATGGTTTTAATGACGTTAGGCCCATTGTATGTTAGCTATTAATACACTAAATAAGAAGATTGACTCATTGCATTGAACACGGCCGGCCCACGGAGGAATTTGAAAAGCGCATGTTTCTCTTATACGCCCTGATATAAATTACTTTTACTTTGGATCTAAAACAGATTTGTTTATTTAATTTTTGGAGTTGGAAAGGTAATCTTTTTTCAAATACATTTTTTTTCATATATTGTCCAAACCTATGACTTATTATATCTTTCTCCGTGCCCCATCGCTATTCACCGCATACAAATTACCTTCAGAATAAAAACCTGCTCAGCATCAAAAGCATGCTCGTTAGGAATCATTAGGGCGTTTCGCGTGGAGTGCGGCGAGGAGTTACAGTCGTCAGTGAGGGCTCTCGAGGCCAGCCAGCCAACTAGTGCTAGAAAAACATAAAAACAGACAGGTTTTCTTTTTCCTGTCCCAAAGTCCTGAAATTCCTGCAGAAAATTTTGAAGCTAGTTCTTCGCAATACAACACGAAGATATACTTACATAATTAATGTCGTCTTTGTCTACATGGTTAATATGTTTCGCCTGGTATTATCTTCCTGTGACAGCTGGTCTAGTGACTAGCACAAGAATACGTCATCAGTTAGTTGTGTTGCCTATGTGTGTGATTGAATTATTGAGCAAAATGCATTTTTTAACTTAACAAACCAATTATTAACTAATGAATTTAATAAATAAATTTAATAGATGAATCCCACTAGATAATAAATAGCTAAGTTAGTTAAAATTTCATTTTATATTCATTAACTAATTAAAAATGTCCTTAAATTTACTGAAAAGAACAATCAGTGGTCGCTTATCGTGACATTCGTGACGTAGTCTTGGGCCATCACGGGAAGAAGAAGAGAATACTTTACTAACGTACCATGTTCCTGTACATATTGGACAGACTCGTTTGACCCTAATGCCACTTCCAGTGTGATAATGGGCATGGTAGAATTTGGAATCAAAATAGTGGTTTGCTTACCGCATCGCCAATTGAGAAGATAATACGAAATGAACACTTAAACAAGTATCTGGGTCTGTCTGTAGTACAAAACATTTAAAAAAAACTAATGCATTCTTTGGCGAAAGTAGTTCATTATCATGTACTTTAATACAGGTATAGTTTCAGTATAGGTGGTGTTGCATAATGTAAACCTATATTCCATTGCGTAAATGTCGCAGTTGGATTGTATAACCTGCTGTTCGAAAAAACCGCTAGCAGTATGGCAATACAGCTCCTCTCGGTATACCTACATTTGTGAAACGGCTGAAGACACTAGTTTTTTTAGTAAAGTAACTGAATTTGAATATTTACGCAGAATTACATAAACGGTTTGTTTTTATCAATGTCGTGTGTAGAGTTAATTATGTAAAACTGCGTAAATTGAAACGTAAGATGACTAACATTGTAGATTTTAGTTGTGTATTTTATGTTTTGTGGCTGTCTGTATTATAACATAAATAATGGCGTCCGATGTAGACAGTTCTTTACCGTTACGAATAAATAACATGTTGAATATGTTAAAAAAACACCCTTACTCAACTGAAAACAGTAATTTTAAGTTCTTAAGTTAATAAAAAGATGTAAGAATTTTATATAAGACGTTAGAAGAATTTAAAAAATCCGTAGTCTAAGCGACCAGTTGTAAAACAAATAAAAAGCGGTTAGTAAAGTACAATCTTAACACCTACACCAAAGCCTTTTTATGCCTACATGCCTAAACTTTCTGCATTACGTAAAAATATGAGTAGCAGTTTTGTTAAACGTAACACAATCCAGGGAAAGGGAGGCTTATGCCCGTCAGTGGGTTTTGGAAAGCTGATGATGATGATGACGATGACCACAATCCAGGCAATCCAGACAAGCCAGCTGAACGAGGTCCAGCTGTTTTACGAAACCGAGCTGTATTGCCAAACTGCTAGTGGTTATAGCGGAATATACAATCCAACTGCGATATAAACGTACAATATACAAGTCTGTACCGCAATGCCGCTGTTACCGTATGTATTAAAACTATGCCCCCGAGCTTTGCCACACTGCAAATATTTAAAATCTCTGCTTGAACATAATAAAATAACATCTCCCAATATAGGATTATCAGCAGGCGGGTTAGTGATCCGACCATTGACTGATTAGTCTATAGATGCCTGCAACACCACACCACCACAAAACTTTAAAGCCCTTTCTGATTAACCTCTCTTCTTTGGGAAATCATTAATTTAATTTGTATGATTGTTGTCAAATGAATTATTTATATGTTTATGATCAGAAGTTACTTATACATAAAACCACGTGCGAGTCGTACTCGTACATGAAGAGTTCCGTACATCCAAACAATGTTTTAAAACGCTGAAAAAACACGTTTCTTGTATGACGAACCCCTTTAATTTTTTATTTTATCTTATTTTTAGTAACTATTTGTTGTTATAGCAGCTACAGTAATACATAATCGGTGAAGATTTCAAGTGTCTTGCTATTACGGTTCTAGAGATAGAGCCCTGTGACAGACAGACAGACAGCGGAGTCTCAGTAATAGGGTCCCGTTGGCACCCTTTATGAACGGAACTCGAAAAAGATGTGCGAATGAGGAACCTCCGTAAGGAACTAAGCTTAATGCGACTACTCGTAAAAGAAAAAGTCTTTAAGTCCTCATTAATTTTTTTTCGTTTTTTTTTTTTCATAATATCACTAAATATTAAAAGTCAGTTTCCTGTGTTGTCTATGTTATTATCCCCGCTAAGTACCCAAGATATTATGCGTGTTGCGTGTACAGCTACAAACACACTTGGTTTTACAGCATCTTAAATTATTCACTTGCGTCATCTCATTTCCGTATCGGTAATAAAGTTTATAACTGTGCTCTTAAACACAGCTGTTAAAGGAAAGCGATTTCACAATACTTGAGGCATTAAAGTGACATGCGTCCTCGTATCAAAGGAGGCCGAACAAGAAAAAGTTGAACATTTTGTTGAGAAATTCAGTTGTACAGTAACACCTCGATTCTTGACAAGGAGCAACAAATTATAATATATTAGCCGCATCTTCCCCAGTGCAGTTTTAAGTAGCTGATCAACGGAATCTTACAGATAATATTCTATCTAATTAAGCAACGGGCAAACAACTTGTCGATTTATCTGCATCACATTCAATCTAGAGGCCCAACAACATTCATGGCGGGTTTTGAATCCTGCGATTGCTTTTTTAGGGTTCCGTGCCCAAAGTGTGCCAACGGGACGTTATTACTGGGACTCTGTTGTCTGTCTGTCTGTCAAACAGGGCTCTATCTCTAGAACCGTAATAGCGAGACACTTGAAATTTTCACCGATTAAGTATACTTATATATTACTATGGCCAATATAACATCAAATACTTATATAAGATAAAGTCTAAAATTATGAATATATACAGCATTACAATACTCGGAACAATATCTTACACATAATATACTTACAATATACTTGAATACGCCCGTGCGATAAACAAGATAGCCTTACCGGACAAAGGCTTTACATGATAGCGTATATCTCATTAAAATCAGCCCAGTAGTTTCAGAGCTTATCGAGTATAGACAGACATATAGATATTCGTGTCGGAGACTTCATTAAATATAATAACGATGGACACAGGTGAATTCACATATCTGTATATCACATATCCCACGAAAGGATTTCTTTCAATCATCCTGCGATAGATTAAACGAAAATTATTTCTACTATACCTACTGTAACGTATTTATTTTATAGTTATATTGTTATTATACTGCATTTCTTCCTTGCTGGTCTGGGAGGAAAGAAAAACATAGAATGTACCAGCTGCTTCTTTTCCCCCGTAGTTCGTAAAAGCCGATCGAGGGAATGGGCGAGAATCTGAATCATATCAACAGGTGATGCCGTTAGCAACCGCACCACCCACCATCATACTAAAAGTAGCCTGGGCCTTACCGCGCTAGGCTCAGTATGCCTCGTTAGGGGAAAAGACGTGATAGTGTATCTGTATCTGCATTGCTTTGTCCCCAGAAATCTGCGAAGATCCAGAATTCCCCCGTCCATACATGATGAAGCGTCCAGATCCACACGAGAGCTTCTACGCCGCCACTGACATCATACATCATGTAAGTTTTGTCTATTTTTAAGCGACTTAACACATTGCTGGACACACTAGACGTAGATCAGTTGTTCTTTCTATTGTGTCTGGCTGAGTGTCCAGCTTCGGAAGCATATTTTTTTAATGTACATATGTTCACCAATAACTTCTCCGTTTTTTCACTGTTACACTTTCCATTTTTATTTGAAAGGGTATATAAGCAAGTTGGTCTCATAGTTACTAAGTCAATAGATAGAATCCTCGAGAAAGGAGAAAAAACTCCTCAAAAATTCTAGTCACACATATAGTGATTTTCATGTTTTTTCAGTTAATTAAACATATGCATTCAGAGTGATTTGGTGCATTGGAACTGATAAAGAAGACCAGACACTTTCATTTTGTTTAAAATTATTATCATGCCTTTTCAGCAGTATTTATTCTACCATGTCTCGTATTATACACTTATGTATAGTAGTATTATACACTTATGTACATATTATTTCTGTATGGGTTTAAAAAACCATTCTAAATTTTAGGTTAAAGGGAAAATTATTTTACTCTTTTCACATTCCTTGCCATATGTCATATTGTGCGTAAAGACGGCGCGAAATTTTAAAAAAAATTAGGCACCTTTCCATGACTTAAATCAGCTTAAGATAATTTATATCATCATTTTAAAATCTCCATTATAAAAAACCTTCACCTCCTGCGCAAGAAACGCGCGTGGCCGCCATATGCATTTTCATGATACATTGTTTGTATTACGAAACGTTTTTGAGTGGTAGGGCATAGAAAATAAAATAAAATAAAATGCCAACACTGACCCATTTTACCAACCACGCATTGCACCTTTTCCCACAAGCTGGCCGAAATTCAAAACAATTATTTACGAATGTCATCGATTACGAATCATCAATACCAGGCATTAATTAAAATAGACACGGATCAAATCGAATTGGCAATTTTCAGTCTAATCTAGACGCAATTTCCGTGAGCTAGGGTTGCCGACCGTTGCAGCACTGTCTCCAAATCGCGGTTTTAGAGACTCCACTTTGAGAGCTTTCAGAAAAAATAAGCTAAATTCTCACAAAATCAATACATTAACTATGTGCTACAGTATCGGTAAAGCAACTTGCAATTTAATTGATGACAAAATTGATCAATTTGATTTATGGCCGACGCTGTTTTTAAGAATTACCTAGGTGTCTTGAAACTCTTTTCAAGCGTTATCGCGTTAAGATTGTTAAAGCTATCGGTTATTTTTACTTCTCTCATGCCACATAAAACTAAAGTCTTAAAGTTGTTTTTCTTGCAGAAAAAATATAAGTAATATAATTATAAACGTATGTATGTTCCTTACAGGCTTATGCTAATTCTGCTTGTTATAACTCTTACACAGCGTTCTGTTTTTCAAAATACTAATATCTTTCTCTATAAAATGTCTCGATACTTTTAGTAGTAAAAAACATTCTCATTCAGACGAAAGAATACAAACTACGAGTATATAGTGAATAATTCTGATGCAAAGAGATGTGCAAGAATGATCAGCGGTGCGTGAGGAAAAAATACACCAATATATTACTGACTAGAAAAATGTAGCCTTGGATTACTAAGAGCAAACCACTGCTTGAACAGTAAAGTTTTTTATTTCGAGAAGTGTCATTTTTAGTTAAATCTTGCTCTATCTAAAATATGATGGCACACTGATTGAGCTAGCCCTAAAGTAAGTTTAAACTTGTGTTAAGGGATACTAACTCAACGATGCTATAATTTTATAAAGGCCATTTTCCAACTTGCCCTGGCTGGGGGTCAAACCCAGAATCTCCGAATAACGGACTAGCGTGTTAACCAATACGCCACAGGCTCATCAATTTTGACAGGCTAGACTATTGAGAGTAAATAACTGCTTGAACAGTAAAGTTTCGTATTTGGAGGGGCACCATTATTATTATTATTATTTTTATTAAAATCTTGCTGCATCTAAAATGTTGATACTCGTCGGACCGTCATTGTAGCAACCCTACCGTAAGCTGATCAGTGCAGAGCTCATAAACTTAAATGAATATTTCAGCATCCAGAAATAATTCCGACAAACAATTCATGAATATCCGTACGTGTTTTAGAATCGTACGGCTTACTTAGTTTTTCCCTTAGTATTTCTCTTCGTCTATTGTTTAAGATACGATACTCGATATAAAAACCATTTAAAAAACAAATCGCGGTACCATAAATATTTACATTGTTTGATGACGCCGATTGTTTTATTAACTAAATTCCTTATTGATATTTAGGAAATGGATACATTTCCTAGAAATTGTATGTGTAGCTCAGATTGGTCTGAGATGTAGTAGATGTTTTAGCGTGCTTTATTGCGCGTTTGAAAAAATTTACAGCTTTCTCGGTATGACAAAAAGAAAAATAGGACACATTACGAATTTCGAGATATATTGTTCGAAGAATTTTTTTTTTTATTGTAATAATATAAAAAAAAAATATTTCCTTGTGTGCCGAAATTATAAGCCTTCTAATATTTGATATTATGTAAAAACTGTTATTGTCAATAAAGATTTAATTATTTATTATTTAAATTCTCTTTCCTTCTTTCTCCTTCTGACTTTTCTATATCGGAACTCTACTTTTCCTAATATACAATTCCGGAGTTTAACAAATTGATTCGAAACTTCAATGGGGCGCTCATATAACTAAACTTTCTAATAGGCTTAGCTCTGCGGCTTACGCTGTTAGGAGAATAAGACAATTGACAGATGTAGCAACTGCTAGACAAGTGTACTTTAGTTACTTTCACAGTCTAATGTCTTACGGGATACTTCTATGGGGGAGTGCAGCCGACATTCAGACTATTTTTCTTTTACAAAAAAGAGCAATTCGTGCTATTTACGGTTTAGGATCGAGAGACTCACTGAGGGAATTATTCAAGGAAATAGGTATACTTACTTTTGCATCACAATTCATATTTGAAAATATAATGTATGTAAGGAAAAATATTTCCATGTTCAATAAAGTAAGTGATTTTACAGATAGAAATTTACGTAATCAGAATGACTTAGTTAGCCCGTATTACAGGCTGAATACAGTCAGTAAGTCTTTTATGGGGAAGTGTATACTTTTTTATAATAAATTGTCAGAATCGGTCCTTGATATGCCAGACAGAAAATTCAAAGCTTATGTAAAGAAAGTACTTTGTGAGAAGGCTTATTATAGGACCGATGACTATCTTAAAGACAAAAAGGTCTGGCTTGAGCTTGGCGCGGGTCCCTCTTAAAGGTTTGTATACTTAGACATGTCATAATTTAGGTACATTGGTACATACTAAATTTACAAATTGACATTATTTTAAATTTCGTAATTCTTATAATTCAATTTAATTATGACATAATAAACAATGTAATCTCTGTCCATCTATATAACTAATTTTAAGTTTTTAGTTTGTTAGTTGACGTCTTTGGAGAAAACGTGCAGTGCAGTTTGTTGCCGCTTCTTCTGCACTTGCGCCTAGGAAGCGGCGTAAACTTAGCTTTAAGTAACGATTTGACGTCAACATTTGTGCAAAACAAAACAAAGTGACTATTATTAAGAGATATTATAAATATCCTATGATAAAAAAAAAAAAAAAAAACACATTTCTGGTAACAGAATTATATATTTACTCGCGCGAAAAGGGCCTCATCGTCAGATAACAATATAACAAAAATAAACACCACGGGCAACGATAAAAAGACAGGTCACAATTTGTCACTGTCTGATTCCTGCTATATGGATCAGAAACCGTGTTTGTTTCACCACACTCACTGTAAATTTATTGACCCATTGAAAAAGTCACTTCATCCAAAATATGAAATAATCCTTAGAGATATCTACGTACAAGTCACGGGTGCGCGCGACAGCTCGATTCAATAGAACTCGTATTCACATCTGTACGAATATGTCATCCTGGAGAATATTTATCGGTAAAGAAATAAAATGTACATTTTGTTCTCAAACTGTCGGTAAAACTGTCTAATCTATAAAAAAAATATTCAGCACCTTTGTTTAGCACACGTTTGGACGCGTTTTATTTCAAGTAAAATGTTGAATTTGAATAAAAACAAATATACCTAATTTATTTACTTAGTGAAAACTATTTCTTTTTTGTGTAGAAGTTTTAAAATAAAAATAAAAACATTAGAAGTGAGCGATCTTTAATCTTTTAAGCCTAAAGTTTTTAATTACATTTACTTTTTAGATTAGAAAATCACATATTCACAACATTTTCTGTTGGTCTCCCACGGGCTCTGCAAACCCAGATTTGTTTAGAAGTTGTACTGGGTGGCGCAAAAGTAAAGACCCTATTTGGTTCAGCTATAACATTTTTTCTAAATTAGAAAACTAGATTTAGGTTTTTTTAAATGTATATTTGTGCCATTAAATTTCGTACCATTAGGATTTAAAGATGATGTCTTTTAAATGGTGACCTCCAGAGTTGATACACATTTGAGCCCTATTTATGACATTTTGCATAACTTGCCGTAACACTTCCTGCGATATGTTCGTTATTTCTTGACGAATGTTTTCTTTTAGAGCTGCGAGAGTCTGTGGCTTGTTCACATACACCCGAGATTTCAAAAAACCCCAAAGAAAGAAGTCTGGACTGGTCAGATCGGGTGATCTTGCAGGCCAAGGCAAATCGCCAAAACGAGAGATAACTCGGCCTGGAAAAGCGTCCCTCACTAAGTCCATAGTGTCGCGCGCTGTGTGTGCCGTAGCGCCGTCTTGTTGAAACCAGATGTGCTCCAGCCCCAATTCGTCCAAACTGGGTATCAAAAACTCTCGTAACATGGTTCTGTAGCGTTCTCCAGTGACAGTTATCGCATTGCCTCCAGCGTCTTCGAAAAAATAGGGTCCGATCACTCTGTCAACACAGATGCCACACCATACAGTAACTTTTAGTGGGTGTAGAGGTGTTTCTTGAATAATGCGCGGATTATCAGTGCCCCAGAACCGAGTATTCTGCTTATTGACATGCCCTGAGAGATGGAAATGCGCTTCGTCACTCATAACCAATTTTGAAGGAAAATCATCCTCTTCAAGGTTAAGGTTTATGACGCGCTGGCAGTAATCTAGACGAGCTCGGTGGTCAGCAGGCAGCAACTGATGAGTCATTTGAGTTTTATACGGGAACATCTTTAAGTCTTTCACCAAAATACGCTGCAGGGTCCGTCTGGAAATGCCCAATTGCGTGGCACGTCGCCTCGTTGATGTTTCTGGACACTCTTCCACATCTTCGCGCACAGCATCGATATTTTCAGCTGAACGGCCTGTTCTTGGTCTCCCAGACTTAGGTCTATCCAATGTTGAGCCAGTTGCTTCAAGGCGTGTGGCAAAGCGTCGAATTGTGCGACCAATCGGTGCCGGACGGTGGTGAAATCGTCGACGAAATTCACGTTGTGTTCTTATCACTGATGAATTATTCCGTAAGAACATTGACACAATTATTCCACGTTCTTGGGGAGTAAAACGGTCCATGTTTATTTTCAGTGTATTTTACATTTGTTCACTACACAATTTTCAACAACAGAATGACAGAAAATGTCATATAAAAAAAATAAAAGTATTTTCTTTAGTGCCAGTACTTTTGCGCCACCCAGTATATATCTAAACTGAGATCTGTAGGTATAGCCTCTTACAAAGCTCGCCTGTACAATACACTTAATAAAACTCGCCTGTACTACTCATATGTTATAATACTTACTGGTTTGCTTAAAGATTAGAAATGACAACGATGTTTGAAGACCGGTAATGGTGACCCGAAACATAATTTTTTAATTAAAAAAAATATATATAGTGAGATCTACTAATCTGCTAAGTCACAAGAAGTCCACTAATGGACAAAGGCCTCAGGTATTTCAAAAAAGTCTTCTCGTGGATGTTTTAGAAGGCAACTTAAGATAATATACTCGTACAAGCTAGACAAATCTTATAAACATCAATGAGACCTCTCCAATCCGTCCGGCCAGCGTGGAGAGTGTAGGCCAAATCCCCTTGCTGCTCTGGCCAAGTATTGCTCTGGAAGTACAGAGAAGGACATGCTCCTGCAGTGGAGACAAAATAAATAAACGGGCAAGTGCGAATCGGATTCGTACGTGAAAGGTTCCGTACCACCGTACAATGTTTTAAAACGCTAAAGAAACACGTTTCTTGTATGACGACCACCTTTAATTTTTAACTTTATTTTATTTTTAGTATTTGTTATTATTGTGGTCATAGTAATACATAATTGGTGAAAATTTCAAGTATCTAGTTAATGCCATTATAAAGATCAAGTTAAAAACGCTGAAAAAATCACGTTTCTTGTATGACGACCCCCTTTAATTTTTAACTATTTTTTATTTTTAGTATTTGTTAACTTATGCATTAAAATCCCGTAAGCGTAAAAACAACCGTAAAATTGGGTCGAATCATTGACAGAAACGAATAAACAAGTTGTTGAAAGCCGAACAAGATAGAAATATGGCTTCAATGTATATTTCTTTAAAAACGTCGCAATAAACAAGGTTACATAATGGTGAAACGTAGGAATGGCTACAAGGCGTATAACATAAGTCAGTGTTCACACCAAACATAAAGGTAATTTCATGTAGCGTATCGTACTCCTGCCGTATACTTTCGGCCGTTCAGTGAAAGCATCTTAGGTCACCTTAACAAACCTATTCTGTAGTTCGCGCCAATTTCTAATTCAAAGCTGCGTAATGTCATCATCACCTGAGTTCTTCTTCCATCCCCTATTTAGGTAGTATAGGTCTATCTGCGTCTCTTCGTTGACGACCACAGCTTGGTCTTATGCTGTTCTCATCCAGATGCAACCCGTGACTTTGACTATGTCGTTAACCCATCTCATAGCCGGACGTTCGACACTTCTCGCACCCTAGACCACCATTCGACGTAATGTCAGTGTGGTAAAAATAAAAAAGGTGCGGTTTCCGGTCTAGAATAAGAGCACTCCATCGTCTCCATCCCTTCCTGTGAATGTTGTTACATCGTCCTTGGGTGCTCATTGAAAAGTATTCCTTATTTGGAGAAGAAAAAGCTGGAAAGTGCACTCCGGGCTCCGAAGCAGCGCAGCCAAAGATGCAAATGGGAACGTGCTCAAATGAGATACAGATTACAGGGTATACAGAACTTAGGGCCGGAAGACCAAAAGGCCTTAGACAATACAGAAAACATTATTGCAGCATATAATGTCAGAAAAAGAGGCGGCCTCATCACTCAAACCAAAATGTATAATATACATATAAAATTTCTTCCATGCTGGTCTGGAAGAAAAAAAAAACATAGAATGTACCAGCTGCTTCTCTTCCCGCGCAGATCGTGAAAGCCGATTAAGGGAATGGGCAAGAATTTGAATCATATCAATAGGCGATGATATGATTTCCTTCCACCTTCATGCCTACCATCATGCTAAAAGTGGCCTGGGCCTTACCGCCTAAGGCTCTGTCTGCCCCATTAGGAATAAGACGTGATTATGCATCTGCCTGTATATGTATTTACGAGCGAAGCCACAGAATACAGTAAGAGTAAACAGAACGGAATCTCCTAAGGTACGCGCAATATGCGTCCCCGTCCCCGCACCTCTCCTCCGTTTTCGCCACGATGACGCACGGTGGCTACCGTATTCTGTGGCGAAGCTGCGGGCTAACAGCTAGTGTATTCATAAATAATAATATATAAATTGTATACCTAAAGCATCTTAAGAGTAGGAAGAATTTTAATAAATACTTAAATTTTTCCTCTTCTACATTGGGCCCGGCAATATTTTTGGTGTGAACGCAGCCTAGAGTGGTAGGTATAGTAAGGTACTCCCTCCTGATTTCCCGGGGGCCGGCCAGTGTGGGGAGCAGAAAACACCGATTGATCGTTAATTTATAATGAGCCCGCTGCTCCCCTTATTGTATGTGTAATTGAATTCACAAATACCTATTACGTCATGACATTTGATTCTATTTAGGTTACGCCGCGATATTGACACATTTTTAAGTAAGTATATTTCTACACGAGCGGGTAATGAGAACGGGTATTAGCACGGAGGAATAAAATATTATGTGCAAGTATTATGTGGAATATTATGGAAATAAGATTACTTTGAATCATTATCTCTATACACATAGGCTAATCTATGAATTGATAGGTGAATATTTAAAGTTACCAGATTTTAATTTTTCAAAAGTTAGTTTTGCGTTATATTCATGACAGGATTCATACTAAAAACATCCAGCACCTACTTTTTAATAAAGTAATGATTTTAAAATATTGAGTACTAGCTTTAAGCCCCAGCTTTTTATTTAAATACATCTTTATTTCTTTTTTATTTGAATTTTATTTCACTAATAAAAACTGGCAATGCCGCCAGTCTCTTTGGCACCCTGCCATGTGACCCTAGTGATCTGGGGTACATTTTTTTATATTATACTAGCTTTTGCCCGCGGCTTCGCCCGCGTAGATTAGGGGTATGAAAAATAGATGTTGGCCGATTCTCAGACCTACTCAATATGCTCACAAAATTTCATGAGAATCGGTCAAGCCGTTTCGGAGGAGTACGGGAACGAACATTGTGACACGAGAATTTTATATATAAGATAATGTTTTACTAAGTTCTAAATTTAGTATATAATTTTTTATTTATTTAATTAGTATTTTAGGTTTTAGTTTAATATATTTATTTATTATTGTGTAATTATCTCTCTTTTGAGATAAGTAGTGCCTTTGTACAACTATTAGTTTACATAAAATTGGTAAATAAATATCTAATAATAAAAATATAGTTTAAACTAATATGTTAAAAATTACTTACTCAATGCCATTCTTTATCATTCAATGTCGATGGTCCCCAAAGCCACATTTTTTTCCATCCAGATTTTGCTTCTAAACGTTAATGAGTAACTGGTGATTATCAGTAGAAGGTAATAAAATATCAATGTCATTTACATTTAGGTAAACACACATACAAACACCGAAACATCTTACGGTAGAATCCATTAAGTGGAATCCTGACAGGTCATCCCTTTGTGTGACGCCGACCGCACCTCGCAATAGATGAATTCCTATACCCGTTTCTAATATCGGCGCCGTGTTAGTCATATATCTGTTTATTCGAGCGTGTCACTCTAGTTCCATTGAGTTTATCCCGCACCTGGACAATCCACTAGATAACAACCAGTCAAATCAGACACTTTTTTATAAACGTCAAAACAAACATTTTCTATGGGATTTGTATGAAAATCACAACCGTGACGTCATAGTTTTTGGAGTCAAATAGCGATCTAATATCAGTTTTTCTACAATAATAAATGTAAAATCATCTTAAAAATGGATATGATCAATGACAAGTGACACTATTTTGTGACGTTTTTTTCTCTTGACAGTACCAAATAATTTATTTTTGACCCCTCTTTGACCCAGTCATCTACACAATTGAGACTAATTGTGTACCTCCATGACGTAGGTCAATGGGCCATAGTCGAACATCGGACTTTAGTTAAGCTACTCGTATAGAGAGGTCGTTACTCGGTGTTGACTTACAAGATCGAATCAGAAATAAGGAAATCAGTAAAACAAAAGTCACTGATAATGTCAATTGTGAAAACATCATCTTCATCATCCGAGCGTATCCTACGCTTCAGAGCCCGGGATTCACTACCTAGCTACCTTACCTAGGTGATTTGACGAGGCTACTGGTTTTTACACAGAGCGACTGCCGTCTGACCTCCGCAACCTAAAGGCTAGAACAGAACCAATCCTGGGATAGATTTAAGCAAACGCTATAGATGGCGTTCGGGAGCTTTGCGTGCCTTCCAAAGCACTTAATGCATCTTTATTTTAGAATAATCAGGTGTTTCAAGCCTGCAATATCCTAACCAGACTGGAAACAACTTTTCACAAAGTATGCTTCCCGGTGGAATTTGAACCTACGATCCAGATCACAAGGCAAACGCCTTGACCACTGGACCACGGAGGCAGTATCTTAACTGTGAAAAAATGTGATTAGCTTATTAAATTAGCAGTGGACGGGGAACACAAGGGTCAGAATTGTTCTTGAATTAGCAGCTGTCGTATGCATTTAAAACGTTATTGATTTCCTATCGCAAATTTTGTGCCAACATTCGCCAATATCCGCCTACTTGGGGTCCAGCGTGAAACGTCAGACCCGCCCCGGGTGGCCGTCCATTGACAGTCCCACATAATTTTAGACGATGCATTGACAGCTTTGAGTAACACCCTCGATGACAGCTAACCGTCTGACCGAAATCGTGCAGTTATGTTTGCTTACGTAATAGCAAAGTAAATATTATTTAACTAAATGCAGTTTTATTAAGTACAGAAATTAGAAGAAATATAACGTAAACTTTTAAAATATTTCTTTCAAGTTTTCGACTGCTTTCAAAAATTATATAATATAACAAATTCTTAATCATATATGTAAGAATATGTAAAATTACTTGATTTACGTGCGTAGTACTGATTTTTTTAACCTAATGGACATTTTCTGATCTCGTATCTACAAGAGAATTTACACGGCTAAATTATAGAAATTTGTTTATCGCCTTTTCGTTTAACCAATATCCTACAGCTGTAGGAACAGCATTATCTTAAATATTGTTTAAGATCAAAGATACATCACGTAAACCTGTTAATATTTTCTCGAAAACCATAATTTATTAATGGTTTTCGAGAAAACGCGTTGCCAATGCAGTAAAAAGAATAATTTAAGTTTGAGCGACTAAAAAGAACTTTTAAGGCCTTACAATATTACTTTAACACTTAATACATTAAAAATATTAAACTTTGCTTGTAATCTTCATTTTAGTCACAGTTAGAACTGCTGGACATGCTCTCACTGGATACACTCAAAGGCTAATCCAGTTTAGAAGACAGAGTCAAAAGTCACAAGGATTTGGGCTTTGTGACTCCGTTAATTGTTAGCATGCATCCAAGCCATGTATACGTTACACCTTGATGCTGATGATGAAGTTAAATAAAAGATGCAGCTAAGAAGTTAAAAGATATATTAGGTAAACTGCTGCTAAATCTAGGCTGATGAGAGAGAACGCGATACGCGGCGACGATGTGCAAGCGTGAATCGTGAACTGATTTGTAACTAAGTGACGAAACAGATATATGCTGAATTAGCTATGTGCGGTTATTGAACCGTATAACACCATGTTTTGTAGAATAGAGGTGACGACAGGGTCAGAAATAGTACATTACTGCAAAGGCCGGAAGTTAGGGATTTCCGGACGAGTAGACATTAACTAATTACAATATTTCCCACCGAAGTGTCTATATTTTCTCAATAAATGTGAGAAAATAATGATAAAATAACCAACTTTACAAATATTTACCGAAAGCAATTAATGTTTACTGCAAAGAGTATACAATCAATTCGTGTTTTACTGAAAAAAATTGCATTCTGTTTTTTTTTTTAATTTTCAATTAGTTCAAAGGAAACAGCCATTCAGTTTAGTTATATTTTACGCAAAAAATTATAACATTTTTTGCGTAAAATATGACTAAACTGTATGGATGTTTCCTTTGAACTAATTGAAATTATTAACTTACCGTAGATTATTCTTTTTCTCACGCAACGAAAATTAAGCATATTTTCGTGTGATTCTATACCAACATTTTAATAAAATTGTTGTCATATTCATCAATCATATGCTCGAGGAGTGCATTTTTTATAATAGGTTATATATTCTTGTGATCTGGAGGTCGTGAATTCAAATCCTAGTGGGAAGCATACTTTGTGAAAAGTGGTTTAGTTAGTCTGGTTAGGATATTGCAGGCTTGAATCACCTGAATATCCAAAAAAACCTTATTCCGTGCGTCCCAAACGCCATTCTGATCTACCCTTTGGGCACAGAAGACAGAGTATACAGAACGGAATCTCCTAAGGTCCTTTGGGTTGCGGAGGTCAGACGGCAGTCGCTCTGTGTAAAAACCAGTAACTTCGTCAAATCACCTAGGTTATGTAGCGTACCCCGGCCTTTGCAGCGTTACTATTGAAGATGAAACTGGGAATACGCTCGGATGATGATGATATAAGTATGTTCCTTGGGGAAGGTTGTTCAATATCATGGACTGAATTCACCCTTAAAATACTTTAAGTATATTTTGTTTAGACACTGTATAATATGATTTTGACAGTAATGAATAGTTTATTCGTGCTATAAATGCCTGATAGAGAGATATATTGTGTGTGTCAGTGTTTATTACATATGTACATAGTAGATAAGGAAGATAATGGGTCGCTTATAATAATATCAAATATTCATATAGTCTTCGCTCGCGTCTTAATTATTACAGCTTACTAGTGGCTCGAATGTGACGGCATTTTAGTTAGTTATGATCATGATAAATGTTAATGATTTTGATTTAACTTCAGGGTTTGGGCTTGAAAAACACACAATAGATGTTTAGAATATCGGAGGGCGTTAAATATAAAATTACTGAGATTCTAAGAATTAACCTGCGGAAGCCAAAAGCGAATATGGTATATAAATGTGATTAGGAGCTATTTTTATTATTATTTGTATCTCTGGGAATCTCCGGTTATTTTTTTACTCCTGACAGGATTGCGTTGGGATACAGTTCCAACACGTAGAGGCCCTTTGGAGAAGTTGATGTTATGTGGCACTCCCGCCAAAACCTATTCTTAAATATACTATTTAAAGGTACCCTTAAATAGGTTCCGGCAGAAGAAGGATCTATTGCAAGAAAAAGGAAAGGTTTATGGGTTATGGAACGAAGGTGGGATGGACTGATGCTGGGCTATTGCAATACAAACAACGGTAACTGCCATAGTTATGATAACTGACTCTTGTAGGTAGGTGGTGGCTTGCTGTCCATGTGCAGGCGACTTAGGGGTATCGAGAGGTGTGCAGCACTTTATTTAAAGTTACTCGCGGCATGATGCCCTTTAACACGTACACCCCTGGAGCACTCGGGTCCATAGTGTCGTTACTCACCAACAGCTCGCAACAAGCTGCCGTGCGGGCTTATTCTTATTATTTTTACACTCCAAATCTTCCCGTGGATGTCGTTAAAGGCGACTTAGGAAACACAAGCTAAAAAAAGCTTATAAACATCAATAAGTCTTCTCCAACTCGTCTGGCTTGCGTGGATAGTGTAGGCCAAATCCTCTGACTGCTCTGGCTAATATATGACTCTGATAATACAGAGAAGGTCGTGTTCCTGCGGTAGAGACTAAAAAAGACCTGATGATAATAATAATAATAATAATAATAATAAGGTGTTAGGGTGCCCACAGGCAGTGTAGCCAACGAGCAGCAAGTCACCATCTACCAGGCTTAAATTGTTGTGAGAGATTTTTAGGTAGATGTCCGTATCTTACTCCATAACCCAGTTATCCGGTCCACTAACATCCCATCCACATAGCCTAAACCAAGTAAATCCCTCCCTGGCAATAGTTCAGCAGCTATGGTGGACTGTCCGTTAGTGCATCTCAATGATATATTAAGGGATAGACCTCCATAGATGCAGCCATCTCACTTTTTAGATAAAAAGGTACTAAAAGGCCTCTTCATGTTGGCTTTGGCCCCATGAACGCCTCAAAGGACCGGGTCCCCATGGACCCGTGGCTGACAAGCGTACCGACATAATAATAATATCATTTATTGACAGTTATTACATGTGCATTTTACATGAAGTCTCTGGTTTCCGAGTTAGTTCGCACTGTGTTTCGGAAACCAGCGTCTTCTCCCATTGGTGTGAACTTATGCCAATACTAACAATGTTTTTATCGGATTATAACAGTGTTTTTTTTTTCCAATTAGAATTTGCAAGCAACAAACGTGTGTATGTGTGTGTGTGTGTGTGTGTGTGTGAAGGTGTGTGAGGGTGTGTATGTGTGAGTATGAGTGTGTGTGTGTTGTTGGAATATTTAATAAAAACTAGCTAGTCTGAGTGTCCAATACTTTTTCTAGAGAATCGTAGTCAAGTTTTTTAAGCCATAAAATTAGAAAATTTTTAAAATTGAATTTAGTTATAATATTAATATTAATTTTTAACTCCTTTTTTATTTTATTATAAAGTCGGGGGGCAACACAATCAAAGTGTTTGTACGCAATTTGACAACAAGTGAAGGGTATAGGGCACGGGTTCAATCTTTTGGTAGTATGAGGTAAGGTTGGCACTACTCTTGAATGATATCTTGTAAGAATTTGATATATGTAGAGTTTTCTTACAGATGATGATGTTATCCCCAGACTTAAAAGTAACTTGCGGTAAATAAAGTTAGTTTGGTTGGCCGTGTGGTCACCACCCCTTTACTCTTCCACTGATGTCGTAAGAGTTTATTCACCCTTAGCTACTAAGGTTTAAAAGGCGATTAAGGGTAAATGAATAATAGAGAACGAGCTTCAGCGTCTTCTATGCAAAGCCTTTATACCATCTACTGCGATCACCAACTTTTCTGCCATGAGCATGGTGATTATGGAAAATTTGTTTATTGGGAGAGGCCCTCGTAGTATAGCACGTTGGTAAACACAGACAAAGTATAGATCGCGTGGCGGACCAGTGCCATCTCACTCGTTATTATTGCGCAAAGCAAGATAGTAATAGACGATAGGCTTCGATAAATGCTGTCGCCGGTGCCAAGCTGTGTGGGGTCTGTCCAAGCACTTGGCTAATTTATTTATATGAACAACAAGCAAATAATTTCTCTATACACATGTTTCGCTCATACAGAGTGGGTGCTATGCCTACGTATACAGAGTGTGACATTCCCAGCGTTGAAAGCTCTACTTTGCCGACACTTCGTACATATTTATTAAAAGTTGTGTTAGTATGAAGCTTTCACTGTAATTAAAATTGAGTGCATTGTAATTGCTTTAGCTGTAACAAGTAGGTACGCAAAGTTTGTTTCTGCGTTTTCCTATACCTTATGGTAAATATTTATTTACCTATACTAGATAACTGTTTGATTTAAAAATATTTTTGTTATGCAAATATTACTTATCACTCGTCCATGCTAGTCCGTGAGATAAGAAACAACTTAATGTACCAGTTGCTCCTCTTCCCACGCAAATCGTAACAGCCGATCGAGGGAATAGGGAAAAATGCGACTAGGAACCCATTTATCTTTTTGGGTTCCTTTTTTCCACTTTTTCGCGCATCATCACGCAAAAAGTGTTGGGTCTGGATAAAGACATGATTGTATAAAGCATTATTCAGGATGTTTCAAAATAAATTTTACATTTGTTTCGCTGACTGCATGAACGCATCGAATCTGAGGGGCGCGGGGGGTATGCTAGTAGGTACCCAGGCTCTTGGGAATTCAGTAAGTAAGCAAGCAAGCTAGCAAGTAAGCAAGCAACTAAGAATTCAGTTGCTTACAGCTTACAAGTAGTCTGTTATTAATGTATATTTTATATGTATGCGTTATCCGTACTTGAGAATATAAGTGGGAGAAAAAAAATAACAGGCCAAGTGCGGGCCATGTTCAGAGTAGATTTCCATAGTTAGATATAACATCATGGGGACTTTAAATGTATATCTTTTTTACATATAAAATCATGGAAAATATTATTTTCTTTAAATATTTAGGCAAAGTTTTACATTGGTGTTATTAAAATTGTAATAACCTCAAAACTATCTCACAAAGGGCTAATAAGTATACTTTATATAGCTGTCTATCAGTTGAGAAAAATTGGCGTTTACACTTTACAGGACAGTGTAATTTTTTTATAAAAAAGCTTCTAATCTAAATAAGACATAAAAAATTGTTTATTTTTTTATTATCTTCTCAGTGAAAATTGTATCAGTTCTCCTAACAATGTATTGTCTATTATTGGTTTTTATATTTCTAAAATCGTTGCATATGTAGATTAGACTTGATTTAATAAGCGCCTAGGTTCAGCAGCCACAAAACAAAATGGCTGCCATTTCACTACATAGAAAGAGAAAATTTACTTAAGTACGTAGGGTAATTTTACGATAAAAATACCGTATATAAAATCTAATAAAAAAGTCTTTATTAGTTCCATATCCCACATTAATTTTTTATCTTATATAATAGTATTAGTCTAATTTAAAAATGCCGTATATCATTCCACAAAAGGCTCTGTTTCCGACAATAGACCATACTGTATTATTTATAAAACAAACCCAAAAAGCTTGGCGTTGTATCCATCTGCGCGATTGTTCAGATTCATTTAAATTTGGTACAAGCATCCATACTTACAAATTCATAATGTTATTAGAATATTTTAATTATTCCAGCCGCGTTTATTAGCCATGTTTTATTACGCCCGCTCGTTGTAGGTTAATCAATTTTCGTGCCCAGCGTCGTAATAAAAATAAAACTTTGTACTAACTTATTGGTAGGTACATTACGCTCTAACAAAGTATACTCAAATTTGTTCGTGATAATGAACAATTTTAATCATCAACATTTTTTCCCCACCTTTGTGCGTTTCGGATTACATTCTCCTCAGCTATGCTACTTTGGAGACCAAGAAGCGCTATCTTTTTTTTATTCTCCATAGAGAATATAGGTCAAGTCAATGGCCAATCGTCACATGTCACTGGCCACCTAAAGATGCCAACTACCGCGACTCGGCGAAGCAATAAGGTTGCGGTTTTATGACCAGCCGTTTACATGATATAAACCGTCTTTTGAAATGCATTTGTGCAATAAAAATATCCTTGACAATTCAAATATAAGGTCCTAATTAGAGATCACACGACACGTTGTCCTATCCTGTCTCTTATTCGTTTTCCTTCACCAAAGAGCATCGCGCACGCTAGATATACTCAAATTCATCAACTCCCATCATGAAAGTATCTTCACATCGCAATTTATTAGTCGCAATCCATTGCAGCAACGCAGAGGAGTGCTAAGCTAACCTAAACGTTATTAGGAGCTGCGCAAAGTGATTGCTCGCATGCTTTGAGCTGAAGATTGAGCCTTTAGGTAACTATTTGCTTGAATGAAGGCCGGTGTTCACTGCTCTAATTGAAGTGTATTCCGACAGGGATACTGGGAATTTGGCCTTTATGTATCTGCACATTCTGTATTATGCTGCATCCTATCCGTCCTATAGAACATCTTCATTGATTAGCCAGCCTTTCATGCTGGTCTGAGAGCAAAGAGAAAATGTAAAATGTAATTTACCAGCTGCTCCTCTTCTCCGCAGATGTCGATCAAAGAAATGGGCGTCAACCTAGAGGTATTTTAAAGGGCTATGCTTGGACAGAAACCCTATCGCTATTTATTTTTTCGTTTATCTACCACTTTGCTTTGTGTGGTCTTTGGGTTTAGCGACCATTGTCAACCCAACCTATGTCACGACACTCAACCTATCACGGTTTCTTTTAGGGGTCGTACAGCCCCATCTACCCCATAAAGATTTTTTTTTCAGTAAAATTGCATGTTTGTTACACGTTAAAAAAAATATAATTTATAATTAGTAAATCGATAGTTATTTATATCCTTCAGCGATGTCTACCGATTACCTAATAGCCAGTACATACTACACGATATTGGTACAAGATATTGTATCGAGAACCAACACGAAATTAATTTCGAATTTCGGTAACTATTTGAGCTCGCCTTGGTAACAGGAATAGAGATAGTTTAACTTGAAGCCTCTATCTTGTAATATTTGTACATATATTATTGACCAGGTACGATTATTTGTCTTAGGGGCGATTTCACCAAACAAGAATAAGTCTTACTCCAGAGTATTTCAGCAGATAATCTAAGGATAAACCATTTTTACGTTTCACCATAGATTTATCCCAGGATTATACGGTTATTCTCGAGTAAATCACTACTCCGCCGATTTCCAAGGAGTATTGACCTTATACCATGGATAAGATTGCAATATGGCGTCCAAATGTAAGTAACAGCTGACTGTGTCACTGTTAATATTGTGTCTGTAAAAGCAACACTTCAACAAAACAAAATACCATGAAATCAAATATTGAGGTTAGAATACTTTTAAAATTTTGACATATAACCCTACCAAAAAGAACAATACGCAATACACATTACTTAATATGACAGAAGCGGATATTTTAACTTAGATGGTTTATACAGTCGTTCATTTCAATCATTCAGATTCGTTCCGAGTTACAGAATAACTGCGAGAGTAAATTTACCCTCGTGTAGAGTGGTGAAACGTAAACGAAGTTATCTCAGAGTAAATTCTAGGAGTAAATTAATTCCGAGAATAGATAACCTGGAATAAAGTCGTGTTTGGTGAAATCGCCCCTTAATAAGAAGAAGAAGAAGACAATTTGACCTATCAGATGATCAGTTCTGATAGGTCAACTTGTATGAGCAGCATTTTTCTATAAGAAATAATATTTTCTTTTATATTTTAACATATGTTCTAAGGGAAAAGTTGATTTGAACGCAGCAAATCCAACAAACACGGAGGCCTGTCCTTTTCACCTGCTGCGTAACAAGCGGGCCAACAGAAAGCTTAAGAGCTCCTGGGACGGCATAAATATTAGACATAACCACACTTCAAAATATCTTGGAGATCGCTGACTTACAATTTACTTAGTGGCTCTTGTCGGTGGAGTATGCGCCAAACTTCAGGTAAGGTATGAGGCCAGAATTCTTTTTTCGTATAATGCTATTAGGTTCCTTGGAATCCGAAACATAGAAAATTGTTTCAGTATATTTTGTTAGACCCTGTAGGTAAAAAAGTCATTCCTGAGTTTGCCGTCTCAGTTTATTTACCCATTTTAACAAAGAACGACGTCTCTACATTTAGGTGAGTGAAACGGCTACGAGCTAAGGCAGAAAGGCTGTAATATGTTTAATCAAACGCGAAGGCGTTTACTTCGTTAGCCTAAAATACTCAATTAGCTGTTACCGAGATACCGCACTCGCTTCGCGAATTTCGGAAAATGATTTTTATGGAAATTCTACATTATTAGACAGCCAATGTTTTGTGTTTCTATTAAGTTTACGACTAAAGTTTATTTATTTTAGAAGCATTTCTCTATTTATCTATCTTGAGAAACAGAAAAAAACTTTTTAGGTATTTACTAGAAAAATTCAAATAAAAAGGAGTACTACGTGCTCTTGTCTGGAAATTAGGCCAATTTACCCTTCCCTTTTTAAAATTATAATTACAAAAAATGCATAGAATTCACTCAATATATAACACAGACTTGTCATACTATAGATTTCTTTTAATTCAGTTGCAAACGAACAGCTTCAAGGTAACGTCAGAATCCCTTGTCAAAAATAATAAAGGATTTGGGCAGTGGATTACGGCCATTGAGGCGAATAATCTTGGCGATCAGAATCATGTTCTGGCTATTACATTGATATAAGTACCGGGTGTAAAATTTCTACGTAACTCAGCATAATTATGTAAATATCCAACAACTAAACTCTCCATACTTTATTATCTTACTACTCGTAATCCATAGGTACCATCCATATTACACAAAACATGTACTGATGACGCATTGACAAAAATGAAGTCGTGATACAAGCAAAGATAGAAAGTAGCCATATTTTTTTTTTTTCAAGTTATAATATAATACAAAAGACTTTATTGCACCAAATAACAGGACATTGCAGAAATTACAAGATGTGACCTTATCGCTGAAGCAATCTCTTACAGGCAACCATAAAGTTCAATAAGACCAATGTTTATTTTTTTTTAAATAAGTTTATACTTTACACTGTGGAAACGTTGACGCGAAATCAACTAATTGTATTTACTCATAATAACAAGAAAATGTTATCCTTAATCTTAGTCCAATATTTCTTATACTAATTTAATTAATTTACCTATCTTATATTTAACCTCTACTTCACGGTCCAATGTTGGAAACAATCTCGCAATAACTGAGTTTCCGAGCCGGGCGTATTCCCGGGAACTTACACTGAATGCGGATCCAGAATTTTGGTTTTGAAGGGCCAAGCCACCCTAGGGTTACTTTCTGTAAACACATGCACACTCCAGGGAAATCGAATTCTCTTTAAAAACTATTTACGCTCGACTGTATCTGACGATAGTTCTAGGCCCCGTTGTCTACGTAGTAGATTGGTGGCAGTTGGATAACATAACTTACAACATGTCTCTTGTCATAAACCATTAAAAAGAACCTAAACAATGTAAAGAATAATGTTTAAAGAAATAAATTTACTGTCTACATAAGCCCGACAAACAACTGATGCAACAGGAAAACAAAACGTAATAACAAAGACAGTTGCAGATTTACACATTTGCCGTCTTGAGGCTACTCATATTTTTGCCGCCCCTAACCTGTGTTTACTGTGGTGATGCACGGGGGGTAGCAAATTGGCCACCCCTAAAATCTGCCGCACTAGGCCACCTATTCTTAAATCTGCCTCTGAAAAACATGAGAATATTCATATTTTGTTTTATTTGTGTACTTAATATTCATGAGTAATAGTAAGGGTTGGATCTCATCTATCAGCACGGAACAGCACTTTCCTATACTGGTATCCTTTTCTGTCGCTCAGAACAGTAATTTGCTAGAGCGAGAGAGAGCGACGGAATGTTTCAGCACGGCCGGTGCTGAAGCGTTCCGTCTCTTCGTGCCGTATTCCGTGCTGTTCCGTGCTGCTCCGTGCTGATAGATGAGATCCAGCCCTAAAAGGTTTTATAGCTTTGGGTGTAGCTGATTATTGTATTAAAGCTAACAGTTCCCACTTAAATAAGAATAGGTAAAGGTAAGTAAGGATTATTTTATTAAAACAAACAAAAGATAAATCCATAATTTAATAATTTAATACGGTTGACCTACGTAATAATTATTTATTTTTCGACTATAGTAAGTCAACCGTTTTAAATTAAATTATTGACCGTGCGAGCAAAGCGCAAAAATGCTTTTGTCCGTCAGTCTGTCTGTCGGTTTGTTCTCCTACAGGTCGGATTTATTAACCAGTTCTCGTGAAATTTTATAAGCAGGTTCGATAATTATATAGATTTATTTTTCGATTCAGTTTTTGGAATTTTTCAAAATGGCGGAGATATGGGCGGCTTAAAACTTTAAGAAAACCATAATTCAGCCATTTCGAAAAGTTTTCAAATATGTCATAAAACTTTATTCCTTATTAAGACGAAACTTTTTCGTCTGAACAACTTTTGTATCCGATAAACTTTAACAAGTTGGGGGTGTTTCGCGAGGTTTACAGCTCATAGAGCCACTATATAGGTAAGCTAAGCTATATAGGTAAGTAAAGATGTGAAAATTAGATGGGATTTCATTTTACTATTTACTAACGGTGTGGTTGGATTTCGGTTCTTTTGGGCTTGATCCATTCAGCCCTGCGCCTGGGCCCGCCCCGCTCACCGCCGCGCGTCCACCTCAACGCCGCGCCGTTTTAATTTCATTAAAAAGGAATTTCTCCAATAATGCCAACCACACCGCCTGATCAGCCGCGCATAATCCTGACAGTCTGAATTTTCCAAATATTTTACATTGAAATTAATATTTAAGATAGATGACGTGGATAAAAGTCGAGCAGTACCCTTTTGAAATCATGGAGATAAGTAATATTTAATTTACTGCAGTATCAAAATTTATTGGAAAACTTTAATGCAAAAATGGTGGCTGGTTCAGAGCCCGGGGTCCGCTACCTAAACCTAGGTGATTTGTCGAGGTTACTGGTTTTTACACAAAGCGACTGCCGTCTGACCTCCGCAACCCAAAGAGTAGACCAGAACCAATCCTAGGATAGGTACAAACGCTAGATGGCGTTCGGGACCAACGGCTTTACGTGCCTTCGGAAGCACGGAATCATCTTTCTTTTCGGATAATGTGATTTAAGCCTGCAATATCCTAACCAGACTGGAAACAACTTTTCACAAAGTATGCTTCCCAGTGGGATTTGAACCCACGACCTCCGGATCACAAGGCAGACCACTGGACCACGGGAGCAGTCAAAAAACATTCGAAAACAGTAGAAAACAACGAATCATGAATGATAATGCGGATTTTTTTGTAACGCCGTCAAATTTTTGTCCCTCGGCCCGTACACATCCGTGAAATCGGCGGCCAGTTTTGCGGAACGATAATGTCCTTTAGTTTTGAGACTGTGGCAGGATTTTTACATAAACTTTACTTTTTAGGTATCCCTATAAAAAAATCTCCATTGGAGTGAGATCAGGGAATCTTGGCGGCCGAACGATGTCTCCGAATCACCTAATTTATGAGGAAAAAATCTCCCTATAGAGTTGGCTTTGAAATAAATCTAGATCGCAAACGCACGTTGCTTACCCATCCACTGAGACATTTAAACAAATCCGCACAAAAAATAAATGAAATGATCAAAAGCCCCGCCCTAAGTTTTTTACTTTTTAAAATATTTGCAAAGGAAATTCGAATTCTGCCACCGGACACCGGCGGTCTGTCATGAAACCAAAGACAAATCGTCTAAATGGTTTCTGAATTTTCTTGTCCCCTTCGCATTTTTCTTCATCATTCTTGGGTGACTATTAACATGCATATTATCTTTCGAGAAAAAAAAGCCAGAAAGCGCAGCCTGGGCTCCAAAGCAGCTCCGCTAAGGATGCGACCTAAACGCGCAACGATGAGACAGGAAAAGGTAGTAGAAAATATTCGAACTCTCATATAAAAGTACAATCCAATTCACGGAATGAATATGTTCCGGTTGAATTCATAATACTCAATCTACCTATAGGTATGAAGCAAGGGTAATAGAAATAACCAATAAAATCAAGACGAATTTCATTTTCAGTCCAAATTCTCTCACGTTTTTTGTCTTTAAAAAATTCAAAATTCAAATGATTGTCTCATTTTTCGTGTGTGTGTGAAGGCATTAAATTTCCAGCTGCCTAAAGACATCTGATATAGCTTGACGACTGCCATAAATGATAAATAAATAAATATATAAGGACAAATCGCACTGATTGAGCTAGTCCCAAAGTAAGTTTTTTTTTAAACTTGTGTTATGGGATACTAACTCGACGATACTATTTTTTATAATAAATACATATATAGATAAACACCCAAGACCCAGGACAAATTGAAAGAGGCCATTTTTAAAGTTGCCCTGACTAGGGATCGAACCCAGAACCTCCGGATTGGCGGACTAGCATGTTGACCATTACACCACGGAGGTCATCGATGATGACAGCGGGCACCGCCGAAACTCGAGAAAATTCTTTGCCACCTGTGATTATCTATCTATGTGCGGACCACGCCCAAGGTTGCTTAACTTGCGAAAGCGCTAGCAATGCAACGGCTAAGAGATTCTTAAGTGTCTCGTATTGAATTAGCGCGTTAAGTCAAGTAGTGTCTTCCGGACGGCTGCTCAAAGCTATTGTTGATATTCGGAAGCGAGCGGTCCGCCGCCAGCCAGCAAATGTTGGGTTAGTGGCTTCTATACACATAGATAATTAATATATCTAGACAACCTAAAGGGTACAGGAGAAGGGCGTTACAGCAGAAACGCAATATCAAAGGACATGGAGATGTGCTTTAGGACCAATATTAATCTATGGCTCTCTAAGTAAATATTCTTTTTATATGAATAACTGGTCAAGTAGAGTTCCAAAGTTACACGTTACAACATGGGGACTTTTTAGGACTATTTTTCATAATTTTATGTATAGCATTTCTTTGGTGAGGTTTACATGCAAAGCTACAATTGTAGAGTACACACATATGTACACATATTCTGTCTTTTATTCCGGAATAGATTAAAAAAACAATATTTTTAACCCACTTCAAAAAGGAGGAAGTTTTTTTACATAAATATCATGCGCGATTTTTTTGTAGATTCTTTTTTTTTTATTTGAAAGACAATGACAGTTATGGCTTTCAAACAAAAAATACCAAAAGAAATCAAATGAAGATTTGATGAAGAACTTTGGAGATATGTAAGAAACTCGTTGAAAACGTCTTGTATACTCGGTTGGTTACTTTTTGTAAAAAAAAAATATTATTATTAGACATAAAATTGCTAATGTTATTCGTATTTTTATGATAGATAATTCGATATATTTTACTACAATTCTAGAAGTCAAATCGTTTTCTCAAAGCAGCAAAATCCATGATAATATATTCGTATTAATTTTATTACGATGATGAAAATATAACGTAAGAGGATCACCCTCTTACGTTATCTACTTAAATAGTATGTCAGTGATGGTTTCCTTCTATTTGCCGACTTATATGTACCGGGATTATATTATTTGGCCTGTGAACTAATTGCCCCGGGCGAAAATGCTCCACTGATTATTAGGTATATTAATTTGCGTGAAGACGGAGGGATCAAATAGTGTTACCCGGGGCGGCTAATGAATTAAAGTTACGTTTGAGTAAATGGTATAATTGTTGTAAGATGATATATACATGTATGCATTGCCGTGAAAATATTTTAATATAGATTTGTATAATACTTTTATATGGGAGTTTCAAGTAAGAACTTTACATTTATTTCACTGGTCATGTCATTTTACTAACCAAAAATGTACGTATTATATTATTACACTATGGCAAAAATCTTAAAGGTATGTCGAAAAATTTGCCAAAATGTATTTTTTTTTGGAATTATTTTACCGCCCTTGTCACTTTCTCCTTCCTTTAGAGCCTAGTTTTTTGTCTTTATTACTGACCTAAGAAATAAATCAAAGGCTGGCGTAGGTGCTTTAATTGCTTCAAGAGAGCTTCTGGCGACAAATGTATACGAGTCCAGTAGTTTGCATAGCCGATTGAATAGCGGGGGGCCTAAACTATTTTATATATTGTTCATAATTATTGAGCACCAAACTACACCAATTTCACATCGCAACCGGGATACGCTTGGCGAAGCGTAATGCTTAAAAACATCATATGACAATATGTTGTTTTTTAGCATTTCTCATTCCAAATTTCATTTAAACATGTAAGTTGTATTTAACTTTGTAACCCTTGAATAAAATCCTTTAATATGATATCCCACTCGATAATAAATGATTTTCAAGTCGCGCAATTTGGCTCCAAAAATCCACTATTTTGATTAACAATAATTTTAATATAGCGAATGACACTGGCTACGTCGAAGTTCAGTGTTATGTATATCGTCCATGATGTGTAACTACCTAAAGATTTAAGCTTAGTCGGCGCCGTTCCCAGCCCACCTGCGGTGAACAAAATTAAAGAGGTTCTGCTTAGTCGACACCACTTTTGCTGGCGGTACAATCTGCCCAATATTGTAATCGAGTTTCGTAAGAAAAGATTAAAAGAATTCTTAACTCTAAGAAAACGTGATGCAAGTTTATAAATCACTTAATGAAACTAGAAGCGCGTTTAGAGGAGTTTTCTTTGTAAGGCACCTATGGATAATAAAATAAGAGGTGCATTGGTTTGCAAAATTCCAACCTGTTTAATATCCTAAGTTTCAGAATAAAAATTATTTTGACTTTACGTCTACGCAATAGAAACAATAGTAATATATGCTCGTACTTAAGTCAATGAAATCGTCGCTGTAATGTAAATACACGGTTCTAGTACCTACGAGAGCACTTAACAACACACTTACGGAATATTATTTCTAGATGATGCTTGTCTTGTTACAGTTTGCTCGCAAAATTATAACTTTCTGAAGGGAAGATTGATTGAAACCGTCCTACAATTGAACCGACTAATTTTGAACCGAAGTGCAAATTGCATCAATCAATTAGTATTGTTCAGAGTAGTTTATAGTGCTCCTTCGACCTTCCTATTAAGACTGTATAATGTAGGCTTAGTTTGATGATTGCCTCCGTGGTCCAGTGGCCAAGACGTTTGCCTTGTAATCTGGAGGTCGGGTTCAAATCCCACTGAGAAGCATACTTTTTGAAAAGTTATTTCCAGTCTGGTTAGGATATTGCAGGTTTGAATCACCTGATTGTCTGAAAATAAAGATGATTCCGTGTTTCAGAAGGCACGTACATCTGTGAGTCCCAAATTGCCATCTAGAGTTTGTTTAAACCTATCCTAGCATTAGTTTTGGTCCACCCTTTGCGTTGCAGAAATTAGAGGGTAGTCGCTCTGTGTAAAAACCAGTAACCTCGTCAAATCACCTAGGTTAGGTAGCGGACCCCGGGCTCTGAAGCGTTACTACTGGGGATGCAACCGGATAAGCTCGGATAATGATGATGATAGGTTTAGTTTGATGACAGGATTACACCTTGTCTTTCGGAATAGAAGTTTTGTTTGAAATTTTATTACCTAAATAATAATTGATCCTGGAAAGTCATTAACCAATAATGTTGCCTACGGGCACATTCTTAAATAGTTGAACCTAATGACATTCAAAGATTTAACATATAAACCTACCTACTTTTCAATATTCCAAGAGAACACATCTACATTGTATACTTAGGTACTGTTTGGCGCAATCTCCCAGCGCTCCATTACATCTAACTTTTGTTTCTGTTAACTTCGCGGGAGCAGACTCCCAAACTTTAATTTCATAATTAAGTTTCCAAATATTTTCGCTCTACTTGCATAATACGCTAAATCGGGATTTATATTATTTCCAACGCCTATTTCACATTTACCCGAGTATCTATAGATATAAATAAATAAATATCTATATGACCTCCGTGGCTTATTGGTGACCACGTTAGACTACAGAATAAATAATACTAACGTACAGAAGTCTCACTCAGCAAAGAAATTCAAAGAAATATCTACTCAATGTGGCTAGCGATATGGTTTAATTTAGCCAACGAGATCTTTGTACTTACGTACTAGAGAAGACGCCACATACCACAGTTGTGTTCTGTTCATCATATGCTATCACTGTTAACCTCACATTAGTCACTCGCTAGCAACACGCGCATAAAACACTCTACAATTCATTAAAGAAAACACTGTCAACTTAGTCAAAAATGCCTTGGTGTGTGTTGAGATACTGCACTAGTAATTCAAAGAACAAAGCAAAATATGAAGGAATAACTTTCCATCGGTAAGTAACTAGATTTCATTGATTGAAAATTAAATACGGATCGAAAATTTCGGCTGCCATAATGAATGAAATGAGTGAATGATCTGTCAACCGATGGAATGATCCGTCATAGACAAACAAAACAGAAGTGAAATGTACACATCATAAATATGCCTACATTTCACTTTCTTCATGGAAGCATCGAAAAACTATTTGTTTGCTACTCAGTTATTAATGTTTGTAAAACGTTTAAAAATGTTTAAGTTTTATAATTTTTATCTACTGCTATAAATGCTTTACAAAAGTTTCCTAAAATCCTATAAATCCTTTATAAAATTAAGTCATATCTCGTAACATCTCACTAGGACCTCCGAGGGCTCAAAAATTTTGTATGTGGGGGCTGTACCCCTACAAGTGCCCCGCGCAACTTAAAAACTGCTATCAGATTTTGGATCCAAGATGGCCGCTTACACATTTTTGATGTTTTATTATGTTTGTCCCTATAATTCTGTTTCCTCGTAACTACTACGCGGCTGAATCGATTTTGATAAATTATTATATGACTAAATAAGCCGATTACATATCTTCATATATGTAATCTAAATAAACATATGTAATTGAGACCCAATACCTACGTATATGATTATACAATACATTAAATACAGAGATAGCTAACAATGAAAAAAAAAAGGTATACAAGTACAAGAAATCACTTTCTTCTAGTGCAAAACATTATGTAAAGAAATTAAGTAAGATTAATAAAAGGTTACCAAAGAAACAGATATGTGCAGTTTAACTTTTACCTTTATAAATATGATAGTCGTTAGTCTACAATCTAAAAATGTATACAACCATCCATACACCCATCCGTACATCCAGCCATACTTACCAACATTCGCATTTATTAAAATATATGTAGGATTTAATTTGAACCACGTACTCGTAGGTATCTAAAAATATATTGACCTTTCTGTACTACTCTCGAGTTTATTCTGTAGAGTATAGACATGGCCGTGTTTGAAGACGCCGAGTCTATATATTCATGTCAATGAATTTAGCTCATGTCAGAACTCAGCACCTTTTCGCATAGATACCTAGACATCCATTCCAAGCCAATTTCATTCTTATTATTAAATTAATGCATACGGGAATTAACGCGAAACGTACCTTTTATTTATTTATTTTGCTGACGTTTCATTCGGGTTTCACCGAACGTGGTCCCAGCTTGACTGAAGCAGCGATGACGCCTACGCCTCCCCCTGCCCGGTGTGATCTTCGTCCACCGTCATATTGTTCATTTTCCAAGTAATTGTTGTTCATTTTTCATTTTAGTTTCACGTTCGGTGAAACCCGAATGAAACGTCAGCAAAATAAATAAATAAAAGGTACGTTTCGCGTTAATTCCCGTATGCATTAATTTAATAATAATGCAACGCGATAGTTTAAGTATTCATTCTTATTACTCTGGACAAACGATTCGTATAACTGAATTTACCACCCGAAGCGGCCGCCTGCGCGCATTGTAATAATGTAGGTACATTTTCGATACCTAAACGGGAAGTGACACAGGCCTGTTTAGACCGCCACTCGGAGTTCTAGCTAGGTTTGATCCCCAGTCAGGGTAAGTTAAAAGGTCTTTATCTAATTATCCTGGGTATTTATAACTTTATAGCAATCTTAATAATAAGTAAACACAGGTAAATGAAAAAAAACCGGCCAAGTGCGAGTCGGACTCGCGCACCGAGGGTTCCGTACAAACCTGCAAGGTTTAGTATTTGGTATGAATTTCAATTTAATACCTCTACGCGTTTATGAGGAAATGGGTAGTAAGTTTAAAATTATTAAAAAATATATATATTATGTGATGTAACAAAAAATTTATGGTTTTCGTAATTTTTCCTTTATCTATGCTATAAGACGTTGCTTCGTACCAAATTTCAAGATTCTGAGTTCACGGGAAGAACCCTGTAGGTTTTGATTCCCTTGCAAGTGTCGAAAATTTGCGGCATAAACGGCTGTATCTTTTGATTGCGTTGGCTTAGAAGTTTGATTTTTTCACAGCTTCAAGGGACAGTAGACCTGAGTAATTGATATAAATTTCAGCTTCATACCTCCACGCGTTCCTGAGAAAAAGGGTATTGACAGACGGACGGACGGACGGACAGACGGACAACAAAGTGATCCTATAAGGGTTCCGTTTTTTCCTTTTGAGGTACGGAACCCTAAAAACAAATAACACTAAACTAACTAAAACTAAATTCATTCGATTTAAAACTAAACTTAAAATAAAAAAAAACTTTCTGAATGGTGAATTTTCTGATTTTAAACGGTACCTATTTATTAAAAGTGGTAGTTTGTAGGTATTCTTTTCCTCCCTAATGCAATTAATCTAGCTTATGGAAGTTTTATAATAAATTGCCTGACCGCTTCATTAAGACGCCCCGTATAAATTATTATACTTAACTAGGTACTTACGCCGATCGTTTACGGGGTAGGTGATAAGGTGACACAACCTGAATTATTTTCATTTCAATAATAGAGTTTCCATCTTTTTATTTGTTTGTCCTGTATTTTACAAGCTTTTATTTACTTTCACCTGTCCCGTTGTCTGTAGCCAAATCTTGCAAGTTAAATTTGACCCACTTCCCGGTTTCCGATTGTGCTGAAATTTTGGACGCATATGTATATAATATTATGATGACAAGGAGCTGATGCTATGCAATAAAACGACACAACCCCATCGAGTTTAAGCTCGTTTGATGCGTCTTGATGAGTAATTTATATGATAACCAGAGTCTGATGCTAGAGCTGAAAGGGGGCCATAGGAACACCGCAATAAAACGACACAACCCCATCAAGTTTGGGCTCGTTTGATTTGTCTTGCTTGGAAGCTGGTTAACTCGTAAATATGGAGATAATTTCCATATTGCAAATATTCAGGTACTAGATAGCCCTTTAAATTATTTTATGAATCACCACCGTTGAAAGTATTTACATTAGTCCTCTAGCTTTAAAACTTGCTTTCGCCAAAAGTTGCCACAAGTTTTAAAGCTAGACGGATCACCAATAATAGTTTCAACGGCAGTTCATAAAATAATTTAAAGGGCTATCTAGTGCCTGACGATTAGCAATATGGAAATTATCACCATATTTACGAGTTGACAATTTATTTTACACTTCAAGGCCATTTGCTTCTATATTCACCTTAAAGATAATAAACTAAAGTACCTACCCGTTTAACAAATAAAATATCTTGCTTTTTGTACAAAGAGATATAAAATAATTTCAAAAAGTGGGGCAACTATCCGGGTTTTACCCTATATATTAATTATAATATAATAAGTTTATTTCTAAGTATGTGCAGCTTTATAGCAATTATTATAACAATTTACTTCGTTATAAAATTTATATTTATGGCACAGCGACATGTATCCAAATTGCATTGCCACCTCTGATCCTAAATCTAATAACAATTCTCGTCACGCCAGGATTTGTGAAATACGATATTCATTAGCCCTGGCACGTTGCAATGCCATTGTAAATTAACACTTCACAGCAGAATGCGAGATTAGCAAAATGGATAGTCAGTCAGTCAACATTTATTTTATATAACAAAATGATTACATATGTGACTATAAACTACTATTACCTATTTAGTTTTGTAGGTACACGCCAATTACCTCTTTCTTCCCATTTCCTCTCGCAGGTCTACTGGAAGAAATTTCTTTAGAAATAACTATTTTTTTTCGTTTTTTACACATGTTCTGTGTAAATTTTCAAGTGTACTTGAACTAATTAAATTAAAATAAACGTATTTTGTCGTCGTCGCAATCTCGTAGGCTTGATCGTAGGTGATTTTTTTTAATTAGGCTTTTTGAGAATACATTCCACATAACGTTATGCGAATAAGCGCGTTACACCCTAAATTAACACAATCGAAATGGAATGGTAATATCGTTTTATTATCGCATTCACTTCGTCCCCCATTGCACTGTGACACGTGCACGGCTTTCAGGGTTCCGTACCCAAAGTAGACCGGGATCCTATTAATCGATACATTTTTTTTCTTTGCTTTTATGTGCTAAGACTTCGCTGTACAGAATGTTCGTCCTTCACATAGTCTAAGCTATATAATTTGAATTGAACCCCTAATTGAACATTTTCAGAAGGTGCGTAATACCGCGTTAGCAAGAACAAGAAAAGTTTACGGCGAAATCACGTTCTTGTATGGGAAGTCCCACACAATATAAAAATTATACTTATCAAGTTGTCATCATCAAGTACTTATCGAATTCAAGTAGCATCCGTATCTTTTTTAACCATTAGACACACTTGACATTTTCATACTATTATAACTTTGAACTACAGTAATAAAAGTAAAAAAAACAGGCCTTCTAAAATGGCTAATATGTGACACGGAACCCTAACTACGAGCCCGAATCGCACTCAGACAATTTTTTTTCATCTTTTTGAATCCAGCGAACAGAATAGCGTAATATGTTGCGATTACCGTTGCTTTGGCTTCGTATGGATTGAAAAATGCGTCTCTGTTCCGCTCCCCACTCTCGTTTCTTTTTAGCGGGTTATAAAGCACTTATATCTGGCTGATGCCAGCCCGTTTTGAAAAATGATTCGCTTTGGCATTTGAATTTCCTTGTGAATAATCGATTTATGAGTTACGGACGTGTTGGAACATTTTGTAAGTTTATTGGTAGTTTGGTTTTCACGCGGTTAACGATCTTTTGTCTACGAACTACTTTCGTCTTTCCTAGATCAAAGTCGGGTTGGAAGAAAATAAAAAATTAGAATGTAACAGCTGCTTTTCTTCCTGCGCCTCGGGTTTTATGTTTAATACATACATATTTTTATTATTTTTGACGGCCTCCGTGGTCTCGTGTAATGGTCAATACGCTAGTCCACCAATCCGGAGGTTCTGAGTTCGATCCCCAGCCAGGGCAAGTTGGAAAATGCCCTTTTTCAAATTGTTCTGGGCCTTGGGTGTTTAACTATATATGTATTTTTTATAAAATATAGCATCGTTGAGTTAGTATCCCATAATACAAGTTCAAAAATCTTACTTTGGGGCTAGCTCAATCAGTGTGATTTGTCCTAATATATTTATTTAATTAGTTTATATATCAGTGCCCGCTAGTTGCAAATATACAAGTGAGTTTACTTATACCTCAATAAAACATAGGGCAGTTTTCAAACTCAAACAACAGAGGTGTTGTCTAACTAAAGCTTCGTTAACTTTATTTATCACTGCGGACAGCGCCGAACATGTTTAAACCTACTTACATTCATGTACACTACATGGGTGATATATGTTACACTGCGTGGACGTCACCTCAAAATCAATTTGTTGTTATGTTGACGGTTTGCAAGTTTGTACATAACTCCAGAATTTAGTATCTACAGTGTGCGCGTCGGTAAACTAGAGGTAGAAGGGGCCAGCGTGCCTAAATCCCTTAGTCTCACAGTGACACTCACGTGACACTATTACTGGTTGGCGATTTAACAGGTGACACGTGAATGTTAGTTTAACATTAAATATTCTGAAACTTTATGTTTAGCGGTATCATTTAGCATTTGCCACTATTTCTTTGTTTGTTTTATCAATTGATTCAGTTTGATTTCATGTGGCTACAACAAAGGTAACACAAATAAACTAGGTAGGTACCCTTAAAAAAATACACCACTGTCTTCCATAAATTAGTAACTTTTTATTAATCAGTAATCAAAGAAAAATGAAAAAAAAATACTTATCTAACTAAAACTAAATTAAGTTTGTTTAAAAACCAAACTTACAATTAAAAACTTTATAAATAGAAAATTTCATCTAAAGCGCTTTTTTTGCTTTAGCACCCCATGACCCTAAAGTTTCAACTCTAAATGGAATGAAATAGTAATTGTCGACCAGGTCCACATATTTCCTCTTTTTACCTGCTTTCTGTCTTTCTTGTTTCAAAATTTTTAAATTTGTTGTGTTCACGTTTTTGTCTGAAAAGTTCAAAGATCAGCTACTCTACTTTTCTTGGCAAAATAAAAACCCAAATGACTGGAGCTGGAGCTTAATATATGTAGATACTTTTATAAAATCCTGAACTGAATCTGAATACCTGCTTTTTCAACGTGTTAGGTTTCAGTGCGCTTTACAAGGCTATGGAAAAGACAAATACGAGTATTTTGGCAGAAAAACCTTTAAGCGAAACTGTCGCCCGCAAACTCATCAGGGACAACTCGAAACTGTGACACAAACGTGAAAAGTCGTATTCGTTCGTGCGCAGCCGACACGCCTCACCATTCCTGGAAAATACAACTGAATAAAAAAGTCCTGGAAAAACAACGTTTAAGTCTAACTTCCGACACTAAGTATCTATTATAGAGGTATAGCATCATCTACAAATTATTTTTGGTAGCCTATTATGTCCTATTGTTGGGCAAAGGCCTCCCTTCCAGCCTTCCACACATATCTATTAGTGGCGACAGTTCTCCAGTCCTTCCTATAAGCCGTTAGTTCGTGTGCCCATTAAGTTCTAGGGCGGCCTCTTTTTCGTCGCCAGTCTGCAGGGACCCATTCCGTGGTTATTTTTGCGCACCTATCCAGGTGCATCCTGCAGACATGACCGGCCCAGTCCCACTTCAGCTTAGCTGTCTTTCTCCCCACGTCCATTATTTTAGTCCTGGAGTGAATGGTTGTATTATTATACTAGCTTTCGTCCGCGGCTTCGCTCGCGTATCCCACAGGAACATTACATTTTTCCGGGATGAAAGGTACCCTATGTCCTTTTCTATACTCCTAACTATGTGTATGCGAATTTTCAAGAAGATTGGTTCAGTAGATAAAGCGTGAAGAGGTAACAAACAAACAAATAAACAAATATACAAACTCACTTTCGCATTTCTATTATTAGTTAGGATTAGGATATTAAAAAAATATATATTTCTCTTTTCGTAGTAGGGTAAAAATGATACTATTTTGAAATTTCTCTTTTACTGATATGGCAAACAATGTATCGTGAAATCGTCCGATCCGATCACGCAATTAAGCCTGCAATAAAAAAAATTGTTGTTTATAGACTACGTTTATTTTAAAAAGATAACTCCATAAGCATTACTCATAATTATAACTAAGTTAGGCGAATCTCACATTGCCCCGCACAACGCAACGAAGCGCGTGAATGCGTGTTCTAACGTTGCTTGTAAGTATCTCCGTTTGTATAGAAAACACGCACAGTCCAACACACAGAAAATGCATCCAGAAAACGCAACATACAGCGTGATGCATGGCAGTGTGATAATCGCCTTACGAAACAACTAAGTTACTCACACGTCGAAACCCAAGTCTGCCATTTAAATGCCATCAAAGTCTAACGAAATCGTAGAAATATTTATCAGCCTAATGTTTCTAGTTTTTAAAAGTTTTTAGCAAACATCTATTATATCAGATGCTCTCTTAGAATAAAATAAAGGTAAATTTCAGGCGGGAATGCAGCAAACATTTTCGAGCGTTCAAGTTATAAATATAATGTAAGTGACTTGGCGGGCGGTAAAAAGAGGGAGCTACATAGATAGCGCGGGACTGCGGGGCCCAGGTGTTTGAAGCCGGTCTCCATTTCTCAAAGTGAATCCACATCGCGGTCCGTGTTTTATAATGACGCCGGGAGCTCCAGGCGACGTATGCTCGCTGCCCACTCAAGGATTATCTAGGGTTGCGTCTTGGGTTGTGCCTCAAATGTTTTTGGGCGTTGTGATGAGAGGAACGTGGATTGAATTAACATGGCTGTTTCTTTTCTATTTTGAGATAAATTTTAACCGACCGTACCATGCATAACTGGTAAATGAGTGCTCAAAAGTGGATGGAAAAGTCGAAAGCAGAAAATTTGACTTAGGATTTTTGTTTGGACTAGTTAGGAGATAAACATACTAAATGTCCTTACCCCTCCGAGGTGAGCCCGAGGGGGGGGGGGCAAAAAATCGTTGCATTTGCTACGGCATGAGCTAAGGAAAACGAAGGATTTTCAAAAATGTGTCCAATTCTCTGTCCCCGTTTTTGACATGTAAGCAAAAAATCAAAAACAGGACCTTCTTTCCCCCCCCCCCCCCCCGCCTCTCGGGCTCACCTCGGAGAGGTAAGGACTTTTAGTATGTTTATCTCCTAACTAGTCCAAACAAAAATCCTAAGTCAAATTTTCTGCTTTCGACTTACCAAGAAAGGCCTTTTTATATGTGTAGCCTAGCCACCATTAACTACTTTTAAAATTAAATCCAACTCATGCACTTTCATACAAACAAGTACAAATAAAAAATAAAAACAATTTTCTACAACTTTATACTTATCCAACAGTGTAAAAAGAATAAGATGTCTTACATACCACCGCAAACAACGTAGGTTTACACAAAACAAATACGTGAAGGTACAACTTAAATAAAAGCCGCGTTGACATGTGTACTGTGGGCGGGTGGTACATAATACGTAACGCAATCTACATTGGGCGAGTTCTAGATACGAGGTCAAGTGGCGAGTGAATCGTTTGTGGAGCTTGAAACTGTAGCATATGCTATTTGGTAATATTTTTATTATTTGCTTTTAACTTAATTATCAAGAGTGATACTGGTTTACTTTTGTGATATCCTTTGATAATTTGCGAAAAGATGACAAATGATACACAGAATATAAAAATTTCTGCTGTGTAAAACTAATTTAGTCCATCGAAAACTGAAAATCACTGCTGAAAAGAAAACTAATATAATCCATCTCGCCCTAAACCTCAACCAATATGAGCTATCGTAACATGTGGGGTGGAACAAGGGGCTCACGAGGTAACTAAGCTAATTAGTGCACTACAGCGTTCAAGGTTTTCCCGCTCTTAATTAATGCACTTTATACGAACGCACACCTGAGGTAGCGCGTTTAATTTTTACCCTACTACAAAAGCAAAGCATGATTTCGTTATCCAAATAGTGCCTTGTAACTTTAAAAATAAAACCACATTTTAAGGATTTTTTTGCAGGGACGCGGCTTTTTTGTTTGTACCGAATTTTGATTAGAGAAGACTTGAACAAACCTTGGATGAGATAAGTAATTTTAATTAAATGATAGAAATAAATTTTAATTAATGTTAAATTACCTGCCGCTTATCCCTACAGCATGGTTTCTTTTTTTATATACTTGGCGCGTTTTTTTTTCGTATGTTGCAGTATTTTCTTTGCGGAATAATATCAGCCCTAGTCAAAATTTCCTATAAAAAAATGTCTTCGTGATCAGTTAAATATACATACATATATACGGACAAATCACACACATTAAGCTAGCCCCAAAAAAAGTTCGAGCCTTGTGTAAAGGGATACTAACTCAATGATACTATATTTTATAACAAATATAGGTATACATCGTGTTAATTAAATAACGCAAAACCTCTCAGATGGTGGTACTTCAGCCCATTAAACTGAAGAAATGTTATTCAACAACTTTCACTAAACCCAAAAAAAAAATTCGGATTTTCATACAAATTGACTCGATCAGCTTATCAGTTTGTATTAAAATTAATTTTTTTTTTTAGTTTTGTTAAAGTTGTACAAAAATTGATCAGATTCATGGGCTGAGGTACCATCTGAGAGGTTTTGCGTAATTTAATTAACACGATGTATAAGATAAACATCAAGACCCAGGTCAATCTAAAAGAGATCATTAACATCTTGACCTGACTGGGGATCGAACCCGGGACCACCGGTGTATGACAGCCTGGCTTGATGACCACTAGGCCACAGAGGTCGTCAGTTAGATATGTATAAATCGATTCTGGACAGAAATTCTAGCTATATAAAATACTTTTCTAAGTATATCGTCTATCATTGCGGTCATCTCTTCTACAAACATTTTCTCCTCGCAAGTACAAACTTCAATTTATAAAGCCAAACGACAGCGCTATGCAAGGTATTTTCGCTTTTTCAAAATGAATTCACTAAACCCGCAAATTCGTCTTCAGGATAAAGTTAGTTTAAAATCTCTTTAATGCATGTAACATAGCCCTATATTAACGTTGAATGAACACGGTGGCTGTAAAGGTTCGTCTACACTGTACCTGAGGTGTCAATCGACATTTTTAAAATTCTAAAATAAATAAATAATTATAATTTCCAATATAATATTCCTGATATTAATAGAGCATCTTGGCTCTAAAAAACATTCAGACCGTGACAGTGGAAAAGAAGATTGGCAGGCGTGGTACCCATTTAAATATAAAATGTAGGGTGTAAATTTTTTGGTATTTAATATTCGATACTTAATCATTTATTTTCCATACATTCAAGTTTTTCTACAACTTTTGAGAATAAAGAAAAATGAGAACTTTTGTTTTCAATGAAATCGTGCAAACTAAATGCATAACGGCATAACTGACTAGCAATAATAAAACGCAGTGGGCTTCCAACACTTTAGGGCCGTCACACAGAACTATGTCATGCACTACAGAAACATCGATTATTGATGAATCTACTTCTACCCAGTTAATCAAGTAACGACAAATGAGTCTGTCAAACAAAACTATTGTTAGAATCAACAAGATCAAGATAATATCGGTGTATATTGTTTTTACATTTATGTTTTAAGTTATTATATTATGGCATAATTGGCGTCATCGATTAATATCGATCTTTTGTCTACGCGTTATCAACCATTTGTGCGATTAGTCAACGTTACGGGACTGATACAACTGTCAACGTCAATGTTAATGTGTCAAAAAAAAGTCAAAACGTTTTGTTATCTCCATTTGCAACGTTTTGTTATGTCTCTACACTTTGTCCCATACTAATTTTAAATGCATTTAACTTTTTACTCATAAGTTGTAGAAATATGGTATGATTACAGTTTTTATTACATAATTCAAGACAAATAAATTAGTAATATTTTCATTGTCCTACACTTCGACATAAGACGGTACCACCAGTCAATAGGTCTCTGCCAATCTTCTTTCACATTTATATTTTTCAACACAAATTTTCCTATATTCTTTTATTACACTTCTTCTAAAGATCGTTCTATGACTTGTTTATACTTTACAAACCCATATAACAAGATTGAGAATTTGGAAAATTGCTAACATTGAAAAATCACATTTAGATTTGTCATAATTAGAAATTTTCCAAATTCTGTTAGCTGTTACTCGCTGATGTAGTACCTCCATATCTTGGCAACCTATCCAAAATGATTGCGGAATCTTTTCTCAATACATTATAACGATAAAACCATTATTTTTTTAATCCATTAACGACACGTTACCTAACTTCGCATGCTGTTGTTTATCTTAACAAGCTCGCGAAATAGAAAATGCACCCTCTCACTGAAGCGGAACCGAGCGCACGTAGATATAGGAAATCAAAACATCTCCGCTTCAGTTGTTTGTTTGTTACGACTGCCCCAAAAAATGGAGTTTAATGTTTTCAGTTTTCGTGTATAGTATATACAACGTGGAAGGGACATACCCGTAATAAATCAAACCACGGTCTATACTAGACAATTATAGTATAATAAAATTAAATTCACAGTCAAAAAAAACAAAAAAAATTTTTGCTTTTCCATACAAAAGTGTGCGGCCACCCGGGAGATTCGTATGGGAATGTCGAATGTTTTTTTTTGTTTTTTGACTGATATTTTAATTTGCATTATACTTTAATCATCTAGTATAGCCCTTCCACTTTGTATATGAGAATTTCTTTATTTCACTATAACTTTGAAATGCCTGCGCCGATTTGATTATACGGTATCGTTAGAATTCTTACGCATCAGCCCGAGTGTGTAAATTTTTTTTGGAAATCCAAAAGTATTATATAAAAAAAATATTAAAAAGGATTTGTTTGCATTTTGTTTGTGTATGCCAACAGTGGTCTCAGATTTTTCAATCTGCCTTGAGGCATGACTTAGTTTCACGACTGTCACCCTAATATCTCATCTCATCAAAAAATATCATGTGATCGGGACTTGAACTCGCGACCTTGGTCTAAATACGACCATGCTCTAACCACTGAGCTATCACGTGTTCAACCCCGCACGCCGAATTTCTCCACCATTTTATATTCCTATAACACGCTTGCGTCACCTAAGGGTCAGTTCACACCAAGACGCGACGCGACGCAACGTAGCGCCCACTTTGGAAGATATATAGAACTTGTTTACTAGCTTGCTTGCTTTGCCGCGCTGCGTAGCGATGCATAGCGGGCGCAGGGGACAAAAAGAGTAAGCTTTTTGTCTAGTAAACAAGTTCTATATTTCTTTTACGTGCGCGTTACGTCGCGTCGCGTCGCGTCTCGGTGTGAACTGACCCTAACAGTAATAAATAATAAATAAATATATACGGACAAATCACACAGAATTAACTAGCCCCAAAGTAAGTTCGAGACTTGTGTTATGGAATACTAACTCAACGATAATATATTTTTTATAACAAATACATGTATAGATAAACATCCAAGACCCAGGTCAATCTGAAAAAGATAATTTTCCATCTTGACCGACAATCGAACCCGGGTCCACCGGTGTGACAGCCTGGTATGATGATCATGAGGCCACAGAGGTTGTCCACTACCCACCCATACTAATACCTACTCGTACTATTACAAGTAAGGTACTTATCTGATTTGACCCATGTTACAATGAAGTTAAAAATCAGATAAAGTGCTCGTATAGGAAGGAAGATTTTTTCACAATTTCTTATTTCATTATTTAATTTGAGTACATTATCACTTGTGATCACCATTCCGCTGCAGTGGGAACGCGCCTTTATTCTGTTGTCTGTTTCACTCACGCGTTTAAAATATGCAGCGGAAAGTAAGCCGGACTTATATTATGAACTATTTCTCAGCAACTTTGCATGGACGCCTATTTATGATGTTTGTGTAACTTCTTCCCATGCATAAGTTAGCAGCTATGCTGTGCTTTATTATAACTGCCATTTTGTTTTGTCGGTTGAACATGAAATATATGTAGCTTGTTGTTAACCGATTTCAAAAGGAGGTTTTCAATTCGTATAACCATTTATTTTATAGATGTACGAGTAGAGTACGAATATGTAACATTTTCGTTTATGTAGAAAAAAGTTTTATTTGTTTTGTAGGTACTTGTGGTCTGGGTCGCACGGGTGCCTAAGGGTCGCGTGTACACATTGTACACGCGACCCTTTTTGGTGGATCTCATCAAAATCGGTCCAGAGTTTATCGAGTACACATATATAACGTCTAACAAACTATACTGAAACTATTTTAAGGGTGTATTCAGTCCGTGATACTGAACAACTTTCCTCAAGGAACATAATATATCGAAATATGAAAAAAGTTTGTTTGCTTTCCATACAAACTCGGATCAGCTGATTGGTCAACTTGTATCGGAGGATTGTTTTTCATATTTCGATATATGTGCCTTGGGGAAAGTTGTTCAGTGTCATGGACTGAATTCATCCTTAAAATAGTTTCAGTATATTTTGTTAGACCCTGTTGAATTCAATTTTTTTATTTGAGAAAAATTTTACGGCTCTGGATACAACAAGTTACAATCAAAGAGCGTGTTGCGATGATTTGACGTCTGTATATTTTTTCGTTCATCGCAACAATACTATCTCATCAATTGATATATTTTTGTACAGATATAATCAATATATAGGGACATATCACACTGATTAAGCTAACCCCAAAGTAAGTTTTTAAACTTGTGTTATGGGAAACTAACTCAACGATACTATATTTTATGATAAATATATATATAGATAGAATAAACACCCAAGACCCAGGATAATTTAAAAAAGGCCATTTTCTAACTTGCCACTTAACCATGATTATCAATACACCACGGAGGTGTCATTAGGAAGATCTAGGAGGATATTCATCATATCAGTTTTATTTAAGGCGAAATACGAAGAGACTCTGAGGGGATGAGGTGCGGGGCGATCCGCAAAGCACCCCGCATGCTTTTACTTATTTCATTTGACTGTGAAGCTGGAGGCGGGAATGAACGCGGAATGTAGATTTTATCGGTTTTTATGAATTATTTAAATAACAAATTTTTTGTATCGAAAATAAGGAAGACGGCAGCTTCGGAATCACAATACTAATATTTATAAATAAAAATATGTATTCCTCAATTTATATAGAGTTTTGGAAGAAAAATAATTTTTAGATATCATTTCATAACATTTTTTTACTCAAAAAATTAGTATTGTGAGTCCCAAGCTCTCTTCATTTTCGATACAAAAAATTAGTTATTAAAATAATATCAAATAATTAATTTCCGCCTTAAATAAAAGAAGTTTACGTAATAATTCATGATGAAACCACGCAGGCAAAGCCATGGCCGGGTTAACCATTAGGCAGAGTAGACAACTATCCAGCCCTGGGCAAAGCCATTGTTGAATAATATTCGGCATAGATATTAACTTTACTTTTTGTTCTAGGACGACGGCCAGCCGCAGTGGCGTCTCGAAATGAAATACTTTAGTAATTTGTGTAGGTCGGGCGAAATGAGAGTGCACTAAATGAGACCCTTTAAGGCAAATACCAACTTAGATAATAAGGATTCTCACCGAGAGAACTCACTGTTGTAATTTGGATCTCCGTGCCTTATATTCAAGTTTTAATTTAATGAACTTATTCCAAGAAGACCGTGTTTAAAGATTGTTTAAACTTATCCCAGGATTAATTCTATGGCATACGGCAGTCGCTATCAAATCATCTAGGTTAGGTAGCGGACCCCGGGCTCTGAAGCGTTACCGCTGAGGATGTAACCCGGATGGTGATGACCGTGTTTTAAGATCGAATAGGGACACGAAGTGAAATCTCCTAATTCAGTTTACGTACAGTACGTAGGTAATAAATCCGAACACTGGAGAAGACGCGCATGGTTTTTGGTGCCAATAAAACTTTTATACAACTATAAAAAATTCACTTCGTTTTATATTGTTTTGTGCATTATTTTATCGGGTGGCCGGTGTGTCCCCTCCCCCCCTACTTCCCCCAGGCAGCCCCCGCTCCCTTCCGCGGGCACTCCATTACAGTAACACACGGCAGCATGTAGCCGCAACACTAGCGGGTATAAGTACCCCCGGAGCGACGCGAATATGTCACACGTCCCGCGTCCACCCCGCCCGCAGGGGTGTCACACCGGGCCTGAATTAAATAATGGATTGCTTTGCATGCCCGCTAGCTTATTCTATTTAGTCATAAATAAAATTTATGTGTTAACTTAACCGGTAATTAAGATTCAAAAATTGCCTGTAAATTTCCAGTGACCGGTCTTGAGCGATACTGATTATGCGTTTGAGAAATGGGGACGATTGTCAAATCTATTCGGAAATTAATAACCATCCATAATTTTATTACTTAGGTACTTCATTGTGAATTTTTATTTTCAATGTATCCTTCCCCTTGAACGGGTCTCTGCCCAGGGTAGCGTTTAAAACACACAGAAAACAATAACTTTCCTTTTTGAATTTTCACCTCCAATACTCTTACACTTCTTCATATTGTAGAGTCATTTTTTATACAAATATTAGGCATAAAGCATGAAATATACAGCTTGATTTTGAACCTAGTAGCTATATTGATGGAAAAAATACATAGTCTTATGTATCTTATTTCATAATAAACTAAATATGTCAGCTTACAAACGCATACCACAATTCTCCCATTTGAGTATCACCACCCGCTACCAGGCTCGTGGCGGGCGGTGGCCGGTGAGCGGGGAGGGCAACGGTTGCGCGTATAGCAAAGTCAGTAACTAAGCCATTTATAAGAAATCTGACAAACTCTTACGGTTTTGTATTATATAAATGACTCTTATTTAATATTTATCATATAAGAATCTAATATAGCGTACAATGTAACCAAACCATAGCTGCATTAACTTTTACCGAAACAAACAGAAAATAGATTAAGACTTGGTATCAAGATATCAAAACAAACATTTGTTACCACCTAATGTTAGTTTGACCTGACCGCAAGTCATTAAGTGTTCAGTCGCTGGTGTGAACTTACAAAGAGGGTTCAAACAAGTCTACGTACTTACTAATGATAAATCCAACTTTTAATTTGTGTACCGCCCGTAACGCCGCCACATAACGGCTCGCCTCACGGTCAAATAACCTTCAAAGTTCAAACTATGCCGTGTAGTGTACGCATCTGTAAAGGGGAAAGGCCGGGGTTTGTAATATTAATGGTATTGCCCAAGGTATGCTTGGATTTTACTCATTAGGGGTATTATGCGGCCGTTTGCGAAATGATAAATGAGTATAGGATGGCATTATGAGCAAAGCGACTTGCGAGCCCGCTCTGGTGTTTTGTTAATGTTTTACTATGGCTTTGTAGGGCTTACGGACGAGGCCCGGCTTTTGTGCCGGCGTTATTACTGATGCTTTCAATTGTAAGGTAAATTTGTTTTTCGTAACCGCTGCATCACTGCGGAAGGTTTGTTTCGCGAAATCTGTTGATACCGCTTGACCTCTTTGCAAAACATCTGAATATATCAGATGTTTTGCGAAGATAAAGATAATTATTTGCCAAACGTGTGTTACAAGCAAGCACCAAGCAAGATATTTCGTAACGTCAATCATGTTTTCGTAACGTCAAACTGTAATGATAGTATGTAAGAAGAAATAAAATAAATAAAGAAAAAATGTTTTACCATCATGTGGTTCACGGGTGTGCAAATTTTTTCAGCATTTATTATTTGGAGTTTCATGTCTTATTAATTTAATTCATTTATTGCATTTCATAATGTAGAGGTAGGTACATCAGTTCTAACTACTAAGTCATTGTCTCATAATAGCACATTATGAATCCTGTCGGTAAAAATCTTCAGCGTTCTTTCTGTGAGACGCTTTACGTAATTTATCATTTTATAGACGATTTTATTTTATACGAGAGAATTTTTAAATGTTGCAAGTTTGTTGTCTGAAGGAATTAATCTCGAAAAATCAGCTTTCCTTGCTGTGTATTCCCTCAAAAGTCCACACATCGCACACCTCCCCGTAACTCATCGCGCAGTATAAATTATACCAGCAATCTTGGGAGGGGAATAGCAATTAAGCCGAGAGCTGGTTATTTACTAGCTCATATAAAATATGTGCTATCGGACATTATTAACGGTGTAATATTGCAACAAAAACTGATCAATATACCGTCGATAATGACTTAAGGCATCTTGTTGCATTTTTATAATTAATACTTACAGAAACATACAGATCACGTCGTAGACCCAAAGGCCACACGCGTGTATATGGGCGTTAAGATGGAAAAATCGTATAATGTTTTAATAAAACACGTTTCTTGTATGACGACCCCCTTTAATTTTATCTTTTAGTAGGTATTTGTTGTTCAAGCGGCCACAGTAATAAAATTTTCACCGATTCTCTCTCTCTCTCATCCCAGCGTATTCCCAGTTGCATCCACTTCGCAGCTGCAACGCTGCGAAGCCCGGTGTCCGCTTTCCGGCTTTTCCTTCTCCACATCTTTCCGCATCCTTGGTTGTAAGACGATTGGCACGCATATCATCCTTGACGACGTCAAGCCAGCATTTCTTGGGTCTACCACGTCTGCCGGGCCCCGGCGGAGGTGGCATGGCTATACATTTGTTTCCCATGTAGCTTGCCGGTTTCCGTAAGACATGACCGTACCAGCGTAGGCGACTTTCCTGCAGTTTGTCTGCTGTGTCACGGACATGAAGGCTGCCGCGGATGCGGGTGTTTCTCACGCGGTCTCTCCGTGATACTCCGCAAATCCAGCGCAACATTTGCATCTCCGTGACACGCAGTTCCTGCGTGTGTCGCTCAACCAATGGCCACGCGGCCATGTATGAAATATGAAAATTTCAAGTATCTAGCTGTAACGGTTCTATAGATAGAGCCCTGTAACCGACGGATGGACAGACGGACAGATAGCGTAGTCTCAGTAATAAGGTCCTGTTGGCACCCTTTGGGTACGGAACCCTAAATACTGATAATTTGCTCAAATTGTCGCCCATTATTTTATATTTTTTTTCATTTTTGTATTTAAAAGCTGCGCTCTTGTCAGCGGAGTGCTTTTCATGTCTCTCTTTTCTCCGCTAAGTTCTTAACCTCCTTATATGTTTTCACGTTGAATTTAACTTTTATTTGATCAATACAACTTCTGGATTAACGTACTCCACTTTTTCCTTCTATCTTTACTTCAATTATTGTGTTAAAGAATGCATCGTATCGTAGTAGATGGATGACCGAACATTTTCCCTATTTTCCATGATTTCTAATATCTGCCTTTTCTCTCCAAAGTTCTCTAATACCTTTTCGTTTGTTACTTTTTGTATCCAACTTATTTTTTTTACTCTCCTCCGCACTATATTTCGAACTTCTATTATCTCTATTATTGCTAAAGAAATGTTATATTTACCACAATGTTATATTTACCACAATGTTATATTTTATTTAAGTAATTCCAATTCCGGTTGCATCTGTATATGTGCTGCTACAGAGCCCAGGATTTGCCTTCCAGTTTATTCTTCTCCAGCAACCTTTACGCTGGCCGTCGGCAGATATAGAACTAGTAAGACGACCACGTCAAAGTCCCTGCCTGCCTGGTCCAGTGGTTAAGGCGTTTGTCTTGTGATCTGGACGTAGGTGCAAATCCCACCGAGAAGCATACTTTGTAAAAAGTTGTTTTCAGTCTAGTTAGAATATTGCAGGCTTTAATCGCCTGATTATCCGAAAATAAAGAGATAATTGTTCATCCGTCCATCCGTGTTACGGAAGGCACGCAAAGCTGTAGGTCCCGAACGCCATCTAGCGTTTGATTAAACCTATCCTAGGATTGGTTCTGGTCAGACGGTGGTCGCTCTGTGTGAAAATCAGTAACCTCGTCAAATCACCAAGGTTAGGTAGCGGAACTAGCGGACCCCGAGCAGCGTTACCGCTGAGGATGCAACCGGGAATACGCTCGGATGATGATGATGTTTCTACGTGGCAAAGTGTACATACGACGATAATTATATTTTGTGTTTTTGTTGCAGACATATCCGGAGGAGCGCGCGTGCCGCCGCGAGCGTCCCGCACCGGGACTCTTCACTTCCATCAAGCTTCCAGAAGCCGAGCCCCCAAACGGAGTGGCGCCCCTGCTGGATTTCCCGCGGGGGCGCATGCGACCAGTCACTTTCCTCGGAGAGGGCCCGCATGGCTCTGTGAGTACCTAGATTCATTTCCATTTACTTTTTCGTTTGGTTAAGATGCCAACACTAGTGTCAATACGTGCAAATAAGTAAATACGGGCGCAAAAAAAAATGTTAAACAGAAATCAAAGAGCAAGATAAAATTTTTGCCGGAAATGGCTAACTGAACTAATGGTAAAAATTTTCAAGCTGCTTTAAGGCATTGAGCGGTTTAAATATGTTATTGCAAGAAGCACAAAATATCTCCTATTACTTCGTACCTCAGAAGGCACGTTAAACCTGTCATGCCAAGGCATATAGGCTACTTCAAAAATCTGACACCAGTGTTGACCACTTACACACATGAAGTACAAAAAGAAAAGTTGGCGTACACGTCTTATTTACCAACTTCTCCTTTATTTTGCCTTGTTTCCTTATGTCTTCACTTGGTTGCATCCTTAGCTGTGCTGCTTCTGAGCCCGGGGTGATATATCCGGAATTTATTTTTCAAAAATAATATTCATGTAGGTAATGCAATGGTCACCTAAGAATGCCAAAGGCCAAGCGAAGTGGCCGAGGAACAAGTAATTATTTAACAAAACAAGATTGTATCTAAAACAAAGAAACTTAACTTTTAAACTTTTTAGTTCTTTGTTTTAGAAATTTAGATACATGATGAAACAATGTCCTTAAGACGGCATCTCTCTGATAAAATGTTGTTTTATCAGAGAGAGAGAGAGCCACCTTCTGGTTTCATCATTATATCCGGTCATTGGTACCTTAATATTGCATTGTCACCCAGCTTAGATAAATATGTGAAATTTCAAATAAACCGAATACTGCAAAGTGGGTCTAATTTAGCTTGCAAGATTTGATTACGGATACAGGCAACGGGACAGGTAAAACTAAATAAAAGCTTGTAAAAAACGAAAGTTGTAGTTTTACGACCGGCCGCCTGCCTGACGCCAACCCTCCTTGGGAATGCAATATCTACCTTCGTGTATCAAGCTACATGATACTAATCTGGACTGGCAGTGGTATTATTTGAATTGAATTATAGCGACCCAGTAAAGCCACATTTACTTCCTATAGGGAAGTTTTGATAAGATCAGGCCGTGCCAAGTTTACTTCAACAAGTCTGTCCTGATAAAAGCCTGATATTTCAATTATGTATGTTGTCAAACTTAAATAATTGCGCAATTACTAAAAGCCAATTTTACTTGTATCTGTAATTATTAGAATGTGTACCTATTCATTATTTTCATAATTATTTGAAGTGGTTTTGTGACTAATACACTTCGTTCATTAATTCATACTTCATTTATACTTCACTAACGCTCCGGCAGTCGTGATCTGATTCGAAAAGAGAAAGGTCACATATTTCATAAATGTAAAAAAAGCCAAAACACATGACAGTAATGAGCGATAATAAAACAAGGGCATTATTTATTGATCTACTCTGTTTTATTATGATCCTGAGCTTCGATATTTTAAGAATGTAACATGCATCATTCCATATATTGTCTTATATTGAAGGTATTAAAATAACGAAACAAAAAAATTAACTTTAAAAAGGTCAAATTAAAGCGAATTTTAATGTTATTAAGGTTTGAAAGATTAATAAAAATCAAAGTTTTTGACCTTCGGGGAAGTGACTTTTCTCAATTAATAATCTACAGTGTAGATTCTCTCGTAGCGATTCCTTCGCTTGTTGAGACAACGCCTAATGTGTGAGACAATTCAAACAAAAAATATATTTATGAAAATTATACTTATGTCATTTTAGATGGATATGAGTAATATATTGTTCATGATCCTAACGAAAATCATCATTTAGGTTAAACAAGTTGTCTTCCTTGATGTATGGATGAGATTCATTCTTCCGTACTTCCACCTTCGGTTCTGGTTCCTCGCCTTGATTGGCTAACTTCTGCAGGGCGTTGAGACTCGACTTGGCTGCGTCGATAACCTGTTTGGTCTTGCTGTCAGGTGTCTTGGTGGAGAACTCACTCAGCTGTCTGGCCATCTCGTCGACGTCCACTAGACCATTCGGGTCCACCTTCATAAGGGTTCTGCGAACTTCCTCTTCTTTTATTGCATCTTCGCCGATGACTTCGGCTGAGGAAGGATTAGGAAAATGATTTGAAATAATACCTTTATATTTACTGCGACTGACTAGTGTCACAGGCCGGAAACTCCTAAGGTACGCGCAATATGCGTCACCCAGGCGTCCCCGTTCTCCGTCCCCGCACCTCTCCCCCGTTTTCGCCTCGATTTCTCACGTTGGCCGTCAAGAACCGGGGGAGAGGTGCGGGTGCGGGGAACGGGGACGTATATTGCGCGTACCTTAGAAGAGTCCCTTCTGTTTACTCTTACTGTATTCTGTGCTAGTGTGACTAGTGTTACCACGCACTGATAAAAATTTTCCCCGTACATAAAACTTGGATGCGGATTTATTTTTTATTGATACATACAATGTAATTAGTATAGTATGTATGCACACGACTGTTTCCCATATAGGGAGAGGAGAGACTATAGTTAAAGCGATAAGTAGACCTTCCATTGCTACAGTCCTGACATCCTGGCAAACCTTCAATTTATCTATACTCTATTCATATGTGTCCTGCAGAAACTTAGGTACTCCTAACTTCTCCTTTTCAAAATGTTTGCATATGTTCGCAAAGGCTTTGGCAAACCACTCCATTATATCTACCAAAAATCGTCATTGTGCGTCTATATTCATACAATGACACTGACAAGAGCTTGGCTCTTAAATGAAGAAGAAGATATGGTCGCAGTATCGAGGAGATGTGTACTATGCAATATGCATTGTTTGAAATACACATGTATGTTGGCACTACCATACTCGTTTGTGACGATCATAAAAAGGCATGGAAAATACAATGTTAAAACCATTACCTTCCTTCATCATTTCGACTAGAGTATCAACAGAGAGCTTCTTTTTAAGGCCTTGAATAAAACTATCCATTTTCACAAAATAATTTAGATATTGGTTACAAAAATGTTTTTTTCTGGATTTTTTTTATGAAATGTTTGTTTTTTGATGGACGGACGGAAGTTGTGCGGACAATGTCAAATTTTATTTTTCTGTTCATAGAGTAAAAGAGAAAATACTCAAAGAATAATAACCCATAGAGAAAATACTAGATTTTTATGATATTTTCTTCAGGTTTTTGAATTTTAAAAACGTATCCCTTAGTCTCCAGTCGCATTCTCACGAAAATCGTGGGACCTATCCCACAATCGAAGTAAGACGCGACTGGCGACTTAAGGAATAAGGATACTTCCCTTAGTCGCCAGGGCTCTGTCTAACCCGTCATAACGAGTGATAATTTATCTCCTTCGTCTTAGCGCGTTCCCGGTTGCATCTTCAACTATGCTACTTAAGAGCCCGAGGTGCGCTTTCCCGCTTTTTCTTCTCCAAATATAATAGCATGTCAATGGTCACCCAAGGATGGCAAAGAACATGCGAAAACGAAAAAAGTAGCAGTTGTCGTCAACCCTCTTTGGAAATGCATTTGTAGCTCGAGATTTTTACTTAGTCTTACTATTTAGTCGCCTCGTACGACATCCACAGGAAGAGATGGAGTGATTTTTCCGCTACATTGCATTTACCACCCGCAGTTGCCACAAGGCAATAGCTCTGAAAGCATCAAGTTTGTTATGATCCATCGACGTGTACAATAAATCACGGGGATCCCACCCCGCGTTAATTGCCGAACGATTCCGTCCTAATCTCGGGAGCAGCTGCGGCGCCATTTACAAATGAGACCATTATTAACAGGTAGCACTTTGTACTCCGCTGTCACGGGAACAGGTATTGAATACGTATCGGAAAATATTCACATTGCAATACGGTATTTAACTCTATTTTTTAATAACATTCACGGGGATACAGATCCAACACGGCTTTCACGCGTGTGGGATCTGTATCCTGAAGCAAGCTTCCTAAAGGACCGGGGTGAAATCCAAAGTAGATCCAAGTAATAACTTAAACATACATATTATCACGCCGGTTTCCCACGGGGGTAGGCGGAGAAAATCTTGAAATTTCAAACTTTGTTTTCTTTACACTGCCACAGGCAATTCCACAGGAATATAATCATTCCTTAACAAAGACCGGCATTCCTTAACAAGTATTGCTTTTTAGAAAAAACTTCATTTCGAAAAGTGCAATAAATATGTTTTTAAAGGTTTGTTTTTATTATATCCAAACAAATTCACTAGTAATTTGTGTAAAGTCACTACGCGGGAGTTCGCATTATTGTCCGCATTGTGTTCGGTCTGCATTTTAAGTACGTGAGCAAGTGCTGCTGGAAAGAATACGTCTCTAAATGACCAATTTACAGACGCGTATTCAACTAAATATACTCTATAACTATATTTATATTGTTCCAATGAAGCAACTCGACTCGAAAGCTCGACTTGATATTGAACGAAATCCAATTTTAAAATTTAACGTTATCTACCGAGATATGTTGGATAAGCGAAATATATCTTTATTGTACTTACCCCTTCTTCTCGTGTCAAAAGCTCGACCTTTTTTTCCTCCACAACTTATTGTTGTAATATACATATGTACAATCGGTGAGAATTTGTGAAGCGATGCTCTTAGCCTATGCTCTTAGCTAATACTAAAATGTTATCTAATAAACAAGATTTATTTTTAACTGGTTGTCGAACCTCTTCATTTTTATTAACTACCGAACCTAAGGCATGGGCAAGAGAGAATTATGAGCCTAAATCTTTTTTTTTGCTCATTACTCGAACCCGTTTGAGACCGCTCTGTTTAGTTAAGGCGGTGATCGCACTGCACCGCGCACCATCGTGGAGCACGGGGCGGCAGATTCTAACATTGTATGCAAGTATCTCAATTTGTATAGAAAACATGCCTAGTCCAATACACTGAAAATGTGTCAACGCGCGTTGAACCGCACTCAGCGACGATGCGCGGTGCAGTGGGTAAACTAAAAAATAAACGGGCAAGTGCGAGTCGGAAAAAACTACAAACTCGTAGCGCGATACGAGCATGCTACGAGCGTGCTACGATGTAGCTCGCAGTTGCGTGGGTTCTCAGCGTAAGAAGAGCCTATTAGCATGCTTACTGAGCCGAAGGATCACTTGCATAAGTAAAAAACGTTCATGACAAAAGAAAATATGAAAATTTAGATAACGCTTCAAATTAATTTTTAAGCAACTATCTTCGTACATATCTTTTATATTTACCATAAATGGTCACATTTATCTACACAAGCGTGTAGTCTATATTCGCTACTGCAATATATCACAGGCAGTCCGTAATAACGTTTCATTCCCGTATTCATCTTGATAAAACGTTGCAACGCATAATTTTCTCGCCAGTAATTGCCGTCTCCAAAACGTTTGCAATCGCTTAGAGTGCGATGTTGGCTTTAACTCCTCTAATAAATACAGGATATGCTTCTGGCTTTATTTATGGTTTTAAATAGAACGCCGCTCCGTTTGAAATGTATGCGTTAGATGAAGTTCTTTCTCTTTTGCACTGTTTGTGTTTCAGACTTTATACACAGCGGTTTCAAAGCTTTATGCTTTTTCTATTAGTCAACCAACAGGCAATGAAAAAGAGCGATTTATGTAGTATTAATAGGCGAGCAACTAGTCACTACTCTGGTTCCTGTTTTGCACTTATAACCCTAATAACTAGCTAAGCGTAGACTTTAAGTTTTGAAAAATAAGAATCAGAAATAAAAAGTCAAATCACACTGATTGAGCTTGCCCCATAGTAGGCTTTAAACTTGTATTATGGGGTATTAGGACTATATTTAGTGATATATATAAACAGATAATAATAGCCTATCATCTATTTCAAAGAATTCCCATTTTATCGCTCCGACAATTTTAGAAGTTGGTAGATTTTGTTTTGACTATTTATATTTCCACCTTTCATTGGTAAACGCTTTACCTGTATCGATTAAAATTACGTATTCCCGCAACCTCAGGCCACAAAAACCGCTAATAGGCATTTTTTTAATAACCCTATTTTTCCCATTGTTGAGCAAAGGTCTCTCCCATCTTCTTCCACTTGTCTCTTTCCCGTGTAAATCTCGACCATCCTCGAGATCGTCTCACCAGCGCTTTTAAAGCCTGACTGGGCGACGACGGTAACCATCTTTAGGCAACCACTTCATTGCAATCTTGCCCATCTTTCGCTGTGCATCCTACCGATATGCCCTGGTCAATTCAATTTCAGTATGGCGGACGATCCGTGTTTTGGAACGTATGGTGACGTTTGGGATTCTATCTATCCTTTTAACTCCTAGCACAATTCGCTCCATAGCTCTCTGGCAACAGGCATGTTGACTAAAAATTTCTAATTAACCCATCAGATGGATTATTAAAAAATATTGTACACGTATTTTTCTTTTCTCTGGCTAACTCCAAATGACAAGACTACTGCACATTTCAAATTCGCGCTACGTTACGCCTTATTACATTATTTACCAAGAGATGACGTCACAAGCCCCCATTCCCGAACTTAGCCGCTAAGTATATTTGTGATTTTTTACTAAATCGGATGAATGGTAAATTAAGAGTCAATTATTTTTGGATAATCTAACTGACGCACTAAAAAGAATAATATTTGTCTGACCCAGACATCATCCGTATTCACACTGTTTGTGAAAACACAACTGAGCTCGCGGGATGTTTGCTGAATGATTGGCTTTTCCCCGCAACTTCCACCTCGTACTAACCTCGAAGAGTCATCGTCCTATAACATAATTTTTCAAAATACATATACAAAGTAGAAGGGACATACCCGTAATAAATCGAACCACGGTCTATACTAGATTATTAAAGTATAATTAAATTAAAATAACAGTCAAAACACAAAAAAAAATTCGACATTCCCATACTAATTGTCACACTCGGTACACTTTTGTATGGAAATGCCATTTTTTTTTTTTGTTTTTTGTCTTTTTTTTGTTATACTAGAATGATCTAGTATAGACCGTGGTTCGATTTATTACGAGTATATCCCTTCCACGTTGTATAATAAAAGATACAGATATACTTTTACATCTTTGTCCCTTTCGTAATAGACAGATTCAAAGTTTATTGAATTCCCTATTTCTAATGACTACCTTTAAGGCTGCGCCTGATGTGGATAATCTAAATTTTTCTCCAGCTTCCACGCACACAAATTTACTCTAGCCGAAGCGAGACAGCGAACCATGCGGGGTGAAAAGGTCGGGTGCCCCTTGTTTCACAGACTGAAATTTCATAGAATTTCGATTCACAGAAAATTTTTCATAGAATATTTAATTCTTATATTTTTATTAAAAATATTATTGTTTCAAAGACTATTTACTTAATTGAAACACAATTTATAGAAACACAGTTCAATGAATTTTAGAATCTCATATTTTCATTAAACAAACTAATCAAACAGTAAAATATTTCTTTAAAGAATATTGTTTGTTTGGTATAATCTTTCATGGAATTTTATTTTACTAAAAATTATTATTTAATGAAGTATTAAGTGAAAACATTGTATAATCAAATTAAATACCATATAATAAGTTAGAATATATTATAAATCGCTACCAAAATATAGGTTAGGGCAAACTTATAGGTTAGGTTAGGTTAGAACTGCGACCAGCTGCTGCTGGGAAAGTTTTATCCATTTTACTAGAATAGGGCAAACTTATAGGTTATAAATATTATATTAACCTAACTTATTAAAAATAATAATATTTAATTTGATATTCTGATATTAGAAACATCGCCAAAGTAAATGTTATTCGTAATAAAATTCTATGATTTTAAAATATTCATAACAAACATTCTAATTATTGATTTTCTGGGCAATCTGTTATTAAAAATTCTTTATACTGAGTAACCTACATATTGATTATTTTATGACCTGATACTCTTATAAAAATTTTCTAAATAACGAAAATCTGTTAAACTTTTGTCTGTATAAGAAAGTACACCCGAAAAGGTCACTGCGGGTCAATAAGGCTGGTTTACACGTTTCTGGTTTTTGAGGTTTTTTTCGTTTTACAAATAATATTAAGAAGTTATTTAAAAAATAAGACATATGATCCCTGCCTTATGTTTAATACAATTATAATCCAAAGTTACAAGGGCTAACTTATACATTTTTTTTTGCGTTCACTGTTTATTAAGAAAAAAAAATACTATTGAGATTAAACTACAAACTAAATCTAAAAATAAAAGCTAATCTAAATTATTGATTTAAAAATCTAAAAGATTATGACTTAAGAAAGAGGCTCTTAATATGAGGTAGTTGGTGGAAACATGTAAAACGTGTACCTACCAAACACGTTTTACATCTGTGCCCATCAAATTACGAATTCCCTTAGCCTCAGGCCACAAAAACGGATAGTGCAGGTGCCCGGCCAATTCACACTGTTTGATCGCTCTTAATGGAAACACAACAGAGTTCACGGGATGTTTGCTGTTTGAGTTGCGGGATGTGCGCAGACCACACCGCCACCTAGAGGGTGAACAGCGTTTCATCTCTTTTTATATTTTCGTTCACACCGCAAATTAAGGGTTGGATCTCATCTATCAGCACGGAACAGCACTTTCCTTACATCACCGGCCGCGCTGCAGCGCTCCGTCGCTCTCTCTCGCTCTAGCAAATGACTGTTCTGAGCGACAGAAAAGGATAGTAGCATAGGAAAGTTCTTTTCCGTGCTGATAGATGAGATCCAACCCTAATAAGCTACGTCAGCGATGCGAACGAGGCGAATTAAATATCCGACGATCAACGAACTCGTTCACATTCGTTCGTAGGTTAGCTCTGTACTTCACGGTGTGAACCAAAGTATGAAAAGAGGTGAAACTTTTTGCCAATTTGGAACTAAAATGCCCTAAAATGAACCCGTAAAACTTCGGTCGGACTCACTATCACCATCATTATCCTTACCCCACATCAAACTTTTTCGCGCTAATTTCTATGGTCCTGTGCCATTGCCAGTCTCATCCAGTGCTTTCCTGCCAACCTCACAATGTGATCCGACCAACAGTCTGGTGGTTTCGCTACTGGACATCCATCAAACCTTTCTTGCTGGTCTGGGCGATAAGAAAAACATAGAATAGCTGCTTCTTTTCCCGCGCAGATCGTAAAAGCCGATCGAGGGAGCAACCCATCACTATTATGTTTTCCTTTTTCCATCTTAATGCCCACCATCGTGCTTATGCTGTCTGCCCCGTTAGGAAAAAGGCGTGAATGTGTATGTGTGTTAACTTATCGACTATCTATCGATCTGACCACTCCGGTCGCCATCGCAACCAAGTTTCACACCTAGTTGCGATGGAAGAATTTCTATTCTTTATACCTACGCTACTGTTTTTTGGTAAAACAATGACGCTTACTAATAGAGCCAGGGAAAGTTGAAAAATGGCCTTTTTCAAATTGTTTTGGGTCTTGGGTATTTATCTATATATTTATTTATTATAAAATATAGTATTGTTGTGTTAGTATCCCATAATACAAATTTAAAACTTACTTTGGGGCTAGCTCAACCAGTTTGATTTGTCCTTATACTCGTATACTCGTATATATTTACTAATATTTATATTAATTAAAAAACTCGATCGTTGTTCGATATTATCGTCCTATTTCTATGTCAAATCAAATTAGATTTTATAATGATTGCGTAACGTCCAATTTCGTTTGACACTGCAATGCGGACACGTAGCTACGACGTCTTCTTCTTCTTCATCTAAGCGCGTTCCCGGTTGCATCCTTAGCTGTGCTGCTTCGGAGCCCGGGGTGTGCTTTCCTGCTTTTTCTTTTCCAAGTATAACATGCATGTCAATGGCCTTGGCCAAGGATGCCAAAGACCTTGCGAAATGGAGAAGATATAACGGTCTTGACTACAAAAGAGTTATTTTTTACTGTCGAAGTATTACCCCATTTCATGTTGATACCCTTTCCTTAACCTTGTTGTGATAACTCAATACATCCAAATGCAGTCCTTGTGTATTAACCGACGCACCGGAAGCACCCACTTTGATCTACTTCCCTTGATATCCATATTGAATACAAATCCTCCTGATTGGGGAAACGAACCCACGTTTATTTTTATCGCGGGAATAAAGTTATTACTGACGTTCTAGGGTTGGGAAAATAATCTATTATAAAAAATAAAAAAAATCTCAAGAATTTTATAAAACCTGACTGCCAACATATAACTTGTATATATTTTAGTTGTCCTTGTATAAAATCCTTTAATTTGATGCCCCACGATAGGTTTTAAATAAAAAAAAATGTAGACACATAATTAGGCGCGAAAATCCGCCATTCTGAATTAATAAAATTTTTGATATACCCAGTGTCACTCTCAGAGTTAAGACAAATCTATCGACACCTCTCAAGCGAAAATCCATCAAGCTGTTTAGGCTATAGAGCGTGCTAAAGAAATTTACATACAAACGTACATACATACACACTCGAAAAACATAACCCTCCTTCTGGCGTAGTCGGGTAATAATATTGTTTATTGTTTCTTTATTTCCACTTACAACTACTTTACAGGAATTCCCAATATATTAGTTGCGTTATATCTGTCTTATACACTCATACATCCATCATACATAACTTATTGTATACATACAGTCATCAAAATAGATACTTAATTATATTTCGATGTATACATCCTTTGTTTGATCATATTGAGTAATAAAGTATTTTTTTTACATTTCATTTTAACTAAATAAAAGTAATTGTATCTACTTAACTAAAAACTAGAACTTAAAAACTACAAAAAAAAACTAACTAGGTACGAGTATATTAAATAAAATAAATATATATATATATTTACAAAAAAAATATCGCTTTTTTTTATTATAAATTTGAGTGCGTTTGACCTCTATCTAGCCTGATGGGAAGCTAAGATGAGGTCTAAGGAGTATCACGCAGACTCAAAAAAATGCCTGTTCACTCTTGCCTTGAAAATCCCTAAATTATATGTATGGGGAAACATCGATGCAGGGACGGAATTCCACAACATAGCGGTTCGCACAATGAAGGAGGAGGCGAATCGAGAGGTACGATGAGGAGGAATATTGACCACAAATGGGTGGAATCCCTGTCCACGTCGTGTTGTCCGATGGTGGAATGGTGCAAGGGGAATTAAATTATGTAATTCCTGCGCACACTCCCCGAAGTGCAGCCTGTAGAAGACACACAGACTTGCTACTAGTCGGCGATGTTCGAGGCTCTGGAGCCGTCCTGCCGTAAGCAACTCATCACCAACGAGTCTTCTGGCACGTCTGTCGATAGCTTCCAGGACTTCGAGCTGATAGCGGGCAGATCCATCCCATAGGTGGGAGCAATACTCCATACGTGAGCGGACTTGAGCTGTGTAAAGGCTCAACAGTTGGTCAGGGGTAAAATACCGTTGGATCTTGGAGAGGATGCCCAGTTTTTTAGAAGCCGTCTTAGCCCTGGACTCAATATAGCTACCGAAGTTAAGATTTGATGAGAGATCCATACCAAGAAGTTGGAGATGACGGGTGACAGGAACAGGCACATTACATATAGTGTAGTTCATTGCCTTGCGGCAGGTTGCCCACAACGCTGGCTGCATTGCCACATTGGATGGCAATGCTAACTCGTTGAGCGAAGTAATTGCCAGCCCTTTGTTCACCCGACCAGCTTTTATTTAAAATCTTAAATAGTCTATGGATGATTTTTTTATTATTATAGTTTTTACAAAACTATTCGTAAATACAATAAAATATTTGTAATGTAATTCAATGAATAACGCTAACATTGTGAATATTTTAGTTATTCGGTCGACTAACTTAAATGCAGAAAAAATAAATAAGTCACTTTTCCCAAAGATCACTCAAGTGGGGTTTTTCCCATATTTAATACCTTTAGACTCTATCACTTTTCTTACGCCTTTGGCTTTGGCCTTTGGGCTATTATCTATAATAAATATGGTCGGTATACTTTATTGTGACAGTTTTACCTGCAAATAATAAATAAATTAATAACGAAGAAAATGTCAGTCTTGGAAAAAAAATGTACCAGCTGCTTCTCTTCCCGCGTAGATTATATAAGCTGATCGCGGGAACGTGTGAGAATATGAATCTGTTAATGTGCGATGCGGCTAACAACCCATCATGATTTTGATTCATTCATCATTCATCATCCGCCTACCATCATACTATACGCATACTTTCAATCATGGCCCTCGGCTCTGTCTGCCTTGTTAGGGATAAAGACGTAATAATGTATATGTATCTTTACTGGAACAACTTTTTAAACTCGCACTAATGTACAAATGGATTTCTAAATCTTCAATACTCATATTGCTATGTCTAGACACGGGTAATCTCGAGTCCGAGGGTGTTTCGGCTCACTGAATCTTACTCCGCATCCGGTACCGACTCATCTTAATGATTCCTACTCCCTTATTGGCTCCAGCTCCGAGATCCGCTAAGTTTCGCTATTGAATCTACAGAATACAGACGTCCTTTGTGGTCCCGGTTTCAATACAGAATAATATTGACTCCCGACTCCCGATTCCTCCCGAGACGCGGTGGAGCCGAAACGCGGCTCGCGGCTCGCGACCTGACAGGCGCCGCCGGTTCCAAGACGGGACCAAGATCGGTGCGGACTCAATAACTCGCGGGAGCCGATAACGATTACCGGGATTCAGTATGGGTATCGGCTAATGTTGATGAATCGGCTCATTTAAATATTCGAATTCGGAGTTATCCATGTCTAGCTATGTCACATCCCTAGCGGTCGGTGTTTAAGTTTAAAAATAAATTAAATTGGCGGTCAGTAACAGAGCTTTTATGAAATCAAGTGGAAAGTTCAGTGCTTCGGAAGGCACGTAAAATTGTTGGTCCAGACTGTCATTACTGTATGGCAGTCATCAAGCTATATCTGATGTCTTAAGGCAGCTTAAAACATCTGACACAAGTGTTGGCCACTTACACACACGAAAAACAAAACAAACAGCGGTAAGTTTGGTTGTCAGTCATCAAAAAAAGGGACGGTTCATTCTTCGAGTGTTCTTTTTTACTACTTTAATCATATATCTGTTAGTGCTCGATGAACTCTGAAACTACTGCCGATTTTGATACATACATATAGTAAAAGAAAAGGCAGAAGTCGTAGGTCAAATATTTTTTTTCATTCTTCTCCAGCACCACATTTCGAACTATAATAACAATCTCTAATAAATACAGCTTTAGAATTTTTTTTTTTATACTTAAAACATGTGAAATTTTGTTTAAGTCATTCCGATTCCGGTTGCATCCGTATCTGGTTTGCTACGGAGCAAAGAACCTGCCTTCCAGGTTATTCTTCTCCAAGGAGAAAAATCTAAAAACGATAAACCGAATACTAAAAAGCTTGTACCTTCCCCAAACCAATACGCTCTGAAATCTCCAGAAGGCACGTCGAAGCAGTCATCATTATTACAGTCGTTAAAAACTACGTCAGTTTGTGTTGTTGTAACAGTTCTGAGTGACGACAGTTCAGGCCATGGAGCTAAAACTGTTAAGAAGTTGATTTGCTAAATGTAAAACTACAGAAATGTTTTTTTTTTAGTTTAATGTTAGTTTATAGGGTTCCGTACAAGAAATGAAAAAACGAAACCCTTAAAGGATCACTCATGCCCCGTCTGTCTGTCCGTCCGTCTGTCACAGCCAATTTGACGACCTCCGTGGCGTAATGGTTAACACGCTAGACCGCTAATCCGGAAGTTCTGGGTTCGATCCCCAGTCAGGGCAAGTTGTGAAATGGCCTTTTTCAAATTGTCCTGGGTCTTGGGTGTTTATCTATGTATGTATTTATCATAAAATATAGTATCGGTAAGTTAGTATCCCATAATACAAGTTTAGAACTTACTTTGGGGCTAGCTTAATCAGTGTGATTTGTCCCTATATATTTATTTATTTATTAATTTGCTTCAAATTACTGGACCAAATCAGGTGAAATTTGGTAGGATGGTGTAATCCTATGAGCCAAACACAGTTGTGCAAAGGAAATAAATATTTTTTTATTATGGGTAATTTCGGGGCACAAATTAGGAAATTTAAAAAAAAAAATTGGTAACCCTTACTGTGTCATATATCAAATGAAAGGGCTCATTATGAGGATCTCAAATATATTTATGTTATTATTGTGAAATAAATAGTTTTGATTTTATCTATGAAAGAAAACTAAAATTGACCCCCTCCCTGATCTCCGTAACTATTGAGCCTACAATTTTGAAAAATACTTCATTGCTTGTAGATTACAGGAAAACCTATGAGAAGTACGGAACCCTCTTCACGCGAGTTTAACTCGCACTTGACCAGTTTTTGAAATATCTATGGGTACACTACACATATACAAAGGGACAAACGGCGGGAAGGGACTTTGTTTTATACTGTTTTTTAATAGTAGTCGTTTCGAAGTTATAGCGTACGCAATACAGTGCTTCAGAGCTTACGCATGTGTATTGTGTAGTGTAGGTAGTTCACACTAGAGTGTTCACACTAGAGTGTGAACTACCTTCACTACCAAACTTTCCTCCGTGCCTTCTGAAGTACGGGCGTACTTCAGAAGGCACGGCGGTAAGTTTGGTCGTCCAGCGACGGTTCATGAAATGTTACTGTTTTACAACTTTAATTAACTAAATCTGTAATGACCACAAGTTATAGCTGGAGTATTACTTCTCCTAGAATCGTAAACTAAAAAGCTATAAACGAACTCACCCAGTGTCACGCTGCAGATTTATTTAAATGCGATGTCATTTCAGGAAACACGAGACTTACATTTATGATTTAGTAGTAGATTTCTGGTAGTGTGACTATACAACATCCTGGCGGAGTACATGTTTATGTAATTATAAATAATCATCATATCAGCCAAAACGAACGATTGGAAGCGGCCTGCATGCAGCGTTTTCCTGCAAACTTACTCAGGTCGTCCGACCACCTAGCAGATGTGTGTCCTACACTGCGCTTGCCAGTACGTGGCCGCCATTCGTAATTATAAATAAAACCTCTTTATTTGGAATTTTAATACAGTTGAGTAGGCATGGCTCTGCTTTACATTAATTACTTAAAGTACTTATAATTTACAATGCACTTCTTCTTCTTCTTCGTCGTGTCGATAAAATGCACTGTAAAAAGAATTGATATGATGTCCAGTCTTTTGTAGCACATTTATTTATATGTAATATGTGTTGATAAATGGAATATGAAATATTATAGATAGGTAATGGTATTATTGACCGAGATTTCAGCTTCGGCAAAAATTATTTCGTGTGTCAGAGTTCCAGTTTTCCGGTAGTTCTCGCCAACTGGTTGCATTTCTCATGAATTCTCGTGAAATTTTGTGAGAAGGTTCGATAATTATGTAGACTTTTTTTGTCGAACCAATTATATTTTAGACATTTCGAAAATATTCAAAAAGTCATAAAACTTTTTTGTTGCCCTTTATAAAGACGGATCTTTTTGTCCTAACTTTTTCGTCCAGTAAACTTCAAGGGGTCAGTGTGTGAGCGGCTATGCAAAGACAGACTCGCGAGGTCTACAGCTCACAGAGTATTTACAATATTTTACTTTTAGCCCGCAATACATGTTGGTCAAGCTTAGGCAAACGCAAACGTGGCAAATTAATACAAGGCAAGTGCTACCGCCTAGACGTTCGGAAAGTTTATCGAAAACCAATGCAAATGGCCAATATAGACGAGTTTTAAAGAGATGCCCCACACGTTGGCCGAGTGCGCGCGAGCGCCTTTGATTTGTGCAGAAAAACCGACAGTGCTCCGAAGTGCGGCAAATGGTCGCGAGCGACCGCAAGTTGTGACAAGCTACGCCAAATAAGTTCTAAAGACGTTGGCGCCTCACTTTACTCGGCTATTAGCTAGGCAAGCGACACCGAGCGATGGCAAGACAATGCAAATATACTGTCTATACGTTGGTATTGGTGTTCACTCGGCGACGCTCGGCCAACATGTATTGCAGGCTTCAAACAAACTCGCTCCTGGGCAGTAACTTGGGCGCTAGTTTTACTGTATAACTAGCTTATACAGTAAAACTAGCGCCCAAGTTACTGTATACTACGCCACTGTACTGACCCTATATACATTAAAGCTAAAATTATTGCCCTTACAACTTCGTGAAAAATTACAGTTGCTCACGCCCGCCATTTAAATGCAAACCATTTTTATGGCATATCACAATGCTGACCATTGCGCGCTCGCCATTAAATTAACAATTTAACAGTTAATACTGCTGAACACGGCATTGGAACTAATTTCTTACCGCGCCTCTTTTTGTCACATTTCTGGAGTCTGCAAAACTGTGGAATTTTATGACGAAGCGTCTTATAAATACTTTTCTACTTAATTTTTAACAAAGCCAATTGCAGATTAATCCTAATGAAATTCATAAAGAAATATTCTAAAAATGATTTATTATTCAAAAGAGTCAACTACGAAAAACAACCTAGATATTATCACGTCTTTTTACATTTTAAAGCCTAAGGATTACAAAACTCAACTATTCGAGTTGCCTAAAGGCATCTCACATAACTTGACTGCCATACAATGATGACAGCCGGTACGTGCTTAACGCGCCTTCCGAACTAAGAAGGAGCAAGAGAATTCCACACCCATCCAAGTACAGACTTCACCCGGGGTTACTTTACTTGCGAAAGCTATAGAACTTTCGCAAGTAAAGTAACCCCGGTAGTAGTAGTAAAGTAAAGTAAGATTTATTTATTTTGCGTTAGATAGCTAACGCAAAATAAATAAATCTATGCATTATCTTGTATTACCTATTATCAAAACACGAAATTCGTTTTAATTGATCTAGGAATGGGCAAAAATATGATTTCTTTACATTTACGAGTACCTACTACAATTACACCATATTCAATTGATGTAAGTGAGTTGATAGAGTTATTAGGACTATTTTCCAAGCCACATTCCAAGCCCTTTGTACTTTTCTTTCCAACTGTAGATGTCTGTGTGTATACTGAATGTGTAATGTATAAACTGTAAATACAAGGAGATACCGGCGTTTGCGTGACTCTCTAAAGCACTTACCAATAAATTCATTACATTTTTAATATTCCTAAATTCAGTTGACGTGAATATTTCTTGTTGCAATGCCAAATATTGGTGGCCCATCTGCATACCGTCGCGTGTCATTCCTACCTTATTTACGAGTACATACCTATAGTCAGTGGAAGAACCCCTACACAACTTATGGAAAGTTACAGATGCGAAACTAGAAAAAATGGTCACTTACGTTACATCATTTGTGACAATTTTAAAGTGAAGAAATTTTAATCCGATAAACTTCAACAGGTTGGGGGAGAGTCGCGAGGTTTACAGCTCACAGAGCCACTACTATAGAATAGCCCGCTATATGTTTTTTTTATGTTATAGAGCGGCAAACGAACATGTAGTCTTATTATCTACAGACTTTTATTTTTTCATTTCGTAGATCTACCAATTTATTCGTATGTACTTATTTTTTTTAATTTAGAGCGTTTACACACGCGCCGCATGCGACGCAGCGTCACCACCGTTGCGGCGCCGCGCGCCCCCGATATGTTATGCATTTAAATAAATAAATATATAGGGACAAATCACACTGATTAAGCTAGACCCAAAGTAAGTTTTCTAAACTTTTGTTTGGGAAACTAACTCAACGATACTATATTTTATGATAAATACATATGTAGATAAACACCCAAGACCCAGGACTATATGAAAAAGGCCATTTTCCAACTTTCCCTGGCTGGGGATCGAACCCAAAACCTCCAGATTAGCGGTCTAGCGTGTTAAGGCCGTACCGGAATTTTCCGGGGTCCAGTGCTGCCCCAAAAAATTCAGGTACGGCCTTAACCATTATGCCACGGAGGTCGTCAAAAATTTGAATTGACCCTTACACGCGCCGCTACGGCTGCTAAAAGCGGCGAGCTGAATTGTATGGAATACGTATTTGAATGGGACTTTTCTTTACACGTTAACCGTGTGTAAAGGCTCATACATACATTCAAAATTCAAGTGCGGGGCGGTGCTGCAGGGGCAATAAGTAATTATTAATACTTGTCAATAAGTTGTTAAAATGTCACTAACATGTCGGTTCTTTAATTGCTTATGTAGTTATAGATTAATTTTAGTTTAATGATGTAATTTCAGTTATGTTATAAATAAAAATATTTGCTTTTTAAATGACTTCATGTTTTTAAAATGTATACCGTTGTTGTTAGTCGATAATTTTTCTAACAACTTTCTTTTGCAAGTACATGCCCTACTAGAAGTACTTATTCTTCCGTAAGTTTATATTTTTGACGCACATCCACGAGTATATTGCCTGCAATGGAGATGAAAGGCACACAAATATTTTTGTGCGATCAAAAAAATTCCCCCAAATAAGTCGAATCTCTTCCGAGCAAAGAATTTTATTTGCTATTGATGTGGATCCAATCATAAAGAAAATCTTTACCTGCAAAAAATCCCCAGTTTGGTATCGATCGGTGGGAATGGAAGACATTATAAGAGGCTTTCGCCCGCGGTTTGGTGAGCGACTTTTAATCCTGTAATAATTAGTCGCCAGGAGAAAATCAATTACCTGTTTTTTACTCTGTTATTATATTACGTGACGTGTTGATAAAATCATAGTGGAAAAATACTGAATACTTATAAGTATGCAAAGATACACTTCACTGTTGCTAAGTTAAATACAGTGTAGAGTGGCGAACTGAGGATTTTTACCCGACTGCGGCAGAAGGAGGGTTATGTTTTTCGAGTGTATATATTTATATAGGTACGAGTATGTACTCGTAAGTATGTAAATATCGTAGGCACGTTCCGCAGCCTCAACGGCTTCTTCCTTCAGAAAATTTTGTGAAACCTTGCCAGCTTTTTTTATACTGATACAGTTAATTAAGTGAGTCTCAGACTTGGACTTTGGACTTGACTGTAAAAGTAGATACGTCAAGAACATTATTATTCATGCCCCAGTGCTTCTAAAAAGACCAATAACCATAAAATCAAAGTTGAATTATTTTAGTTTCATAGCATATTTGTTGATCATTGTACAAAATATTAATAAAGGGCATCGCAAGGCGTCATACTATTAAATGAATACCTAGCGTCATTTGAACCTCACATTTTCAGGGATAAAAATTTTTTTATTTATTTATTTTATTTAATACTCTTTATTGTTCTAAAGTAAAACATACTTTTAACAAATGGCGGACTTAATGCTAAGAGCATTTTCTCCCAGTATTTGTTTTAACCATAAGGATAAACAAAAAAGTAATTTGTTCGGCGCAAAAAGCAAAATTAATCAGTTATGACTACCGATTTAATAAATACTTCATATAACACATTAAGAACATATACATAAAACATTACATTAATACATACTATATAATATATATCAGAATAAATATCTACTTATACAATACGTACCATTATATTATACCTACATATATAATGACATATATAATCAATTTTGAGAACTTGATGATGATGACTATTCTATGTATTGTCCCGGTAATAAGTTAACTACATGCTAAACTTCATTCCAATCCGTTCATCCATATTTGCGTGTTTAAGTGCCTCATAAACAGACAACCATTCATACCTGTAAATACAATTTTTCGCATTTATAATATTATCAATATCTAAATCTTAATATATAAAGATTACTTTTATGTTAGTCTGGGAGAAAAGAAAAAAAGGTACCAGCTGCTTCTCTTCTCCATCTCTCTGCCCCATTAAGGATAAAGACGTGATAATATGTATGCGTAAAGATCTAAGTATACAGGCTGACTTTTAAACCACCAGCCAAATTTCTGGAGTAAGTTCAGTCCATGATACTGAACTACTTTCCATAAAAATAATTAACGAAAAACTAAAATAAAAATTTGCCTTTTCATACATATCAGCGCTCAGTCAAACGGATTTTCTATGGGAGGACAAAAAATTTTCATCGATTTTTAATAACTTTTTTTATAGAAAGTAGTTCAGTATCATGGACTGAACTTGCTCCAAAAATTTGGCTGGTGGTTTAAAAGTCAGCCTGTATATAGATCTAAATATCAATATCTAATGATAAGTAACTATCGAAATATATAACGATCTGTATCAATATCTAATGATAAGTAACTATCTAATTATATTTTAATATCTAAGTATCAATATCTAATGATAAGTAACTATAATTAACCGGGCACAAACCGAGCAATCAGCCGACGCCGGGTCGAATGTGGCTGGTGATTCAATCAGCTCATATAATTGACCGTCATTGGGTTATCATCACAGATAACTAAGCCAATCAGAACTGCCAAGGCTTAATCACGCGCCGGATATTGATTTGATAATAGAAATTGGAATAAGTACATTGATTATGGCGTATGATTGTACGTTCAAGACTTCTAATGAGTGTATTTATTTATTTATACTTTATTGTACACACATATAAAAATGTAACAAGTACAACAGGACTTAATGCTAAAAGCATGTTCTAACAGTCAAACCTTTGGGTCGATTGGAGAGCTTTATGTAGGTGTAAATTAAACTTAAAGAATATATATAAATAAAACTTAAACTAAACTAAATTTAAAACATAACAATCAAAACACATACTCTAAATATAATATTATTATTACTTATTCATAATTACCTACTAGTACTACATTTTCAATGTACCTAAGTTTAGATGTTTGAATTATTATTATTTTTTCCTTTAATATTATTACAATCTAGCCTAAACTTAGACTAATTAGTAATTTAACATTGACCTAGTTTTATAAGTAATAGCTTAAAAATGTGTCCATCGGCACTTTTCTTACTGTCTCTATTAAGGGGGAGGCACTTTGTTCGTGTGTCTTTAATTTTGATGTTTGAATGTGTCTTCAGATTTTTCTGACACGATCACGCAGAAACATCTGAACAAATAGGGACGGAACACCAAATGACGTCACTACATTAGCTAAAGCATATTTTTATTGCAAGATTAATTTAAATGTGGTCTATCGTCGCTTTGCTTACACGCATGTTTCCTACCTTGATACTTATAGTTATACAAATAAAATAACATTTTACATTTAATTAAACAGTACTGAGTGATTAATTTATAGATAAATACTTGTTTTATTTTATTTTATTTCGGAAAACTTACAGCTATTTTCTTATCTATGTAAGCATAACAGCAAATAGTTAATAGTTAAAAATAGCTGTAGTAACTTAGCCAATAATAAATTTCTACTCATAGAAAAAATATAGTACTCAAACCAATTGGATGACACTATTTTAAGTTCAAGGACACAATAGTTCAATGAAAATGAAGGCAAAACTATACAATATGGTTGAATATATGGAAAAAACCAAGGTTGATAAAAAGAAACAAATCTACCTATAGTCTTAAGACTTACAACCTTACAACGTCATTAAATGACGAAGGGGGGTTGGGAATTAAAAAACTATTTGTGTTAGTAAGTACAAATTGTATGTTTTATGAAATTAATAATATTAATATTATTAAAATTCATTTTTTAGTCTGCAGTCCTTAACTTGGTAGCTCACTATATCACTGATTTACGAGAGCAGAGTTTTTATGAATATCACGTATAGGTAGTTACTCGTAATGGCAACTTCATACATTTCATAAATGGATGTGTAAATTTTAAATGCCCGCTGCACATTTTCCAGAGCGGCCGGCGCTGCATTTTTAAGCAATTTGTAGCAAATCGAATTAACAAGCAGGTCCGCGCGTACAGAGTAACATCGTAAATATAATATAAATATGAAAAATAAACGGACCCAGCTATTAAGGAGTGTTTGTGGGGGAGGGGGCGGGCGTTTGGAAGGGGGGCAGATTGCATTTCCTTGCTACGGCCAGTAATCAATTTTTACGAGCATTTTTGTGGACCGACGCTCTCTTGGCGCCCTCCTATGGTGGTGAGGCGGTGTGCAGACTCCTTAACAATTTTCCTCATTATGGTAATACCACGGGCGTGTGACTTGAATGTAATCTAATTTTAGCCACTATATTGAAAAGGGTGATCAGAAATGCTGCCTAGACTTTAAACATGACACTTTTACCAGTTGTACCTAATATACAACTTAATGTGTTTCTATATCGATTTTATGTTTTATAAAGTATCCTGTATCGTCTAGTCCAAAAAATAACTCCCCTCCACTAATTATGGTTGTTTAAATGTGTAGGAGTATATGCTCATTATGGCATTTTAATTGAGTGAGCGCGGCCATTTGACTGGTTAGGACTCGTCCGCGCTCTAATCTAACAACTAAATGTGCGTTCAATCCGGATACTGACATTGTAAGGCGAAGTGCGCGCTCCTAATGTGTGACGTGACGGCTGTTCTGTCGCACGTTCGTGTCTTTATGCACTAGTACGTCAACAGATCATTTTGACTATCATTAAAAATAAACACCTAGGTATTTCACTTGTGAGCATAAACCGCAGAGTGGGGCGAGCATTTTTAAATTATACGATCAATACTTACTTAGATACTGGAATACACAATGCCGTTCTCCAAACTTATACTGAGACTAACTAAAACTCATTGTGTGTGTCTCGATATTATATACATTACTGTATATGGTCACGCTATTAGCCAAATAGCAAGACGTGCCAAACGTCTTAATATAAAATAGTCACATCATAATCATAAAAGCATTCGAGCATAATTTTTTTTACAACCTCAACCAGCAACTTATTCTTTATACTCAAATTTTAATAATTTAAATACTTCGTGTAACTATTCCAAGCATTATATTTTTTACTCAAAAAGGAACGACCTCTTAATCTCGTCTCTTGGATAACCACTCACCAAGCTTATATTTTCACAAGTTTAAATTTAATAAAGCACTAACCCGGTAAAAAGCCAAAGAAACTATAACCAAAACAAGCACTCATCTAATAAAATCTCCGCTGAAATTGAGTTCAGGTAGGTCAGTTTTAGCCGGGGTTATATATTAAATTTGTTTTGCTCTTTGAAAAATGTCGTGTTGGCTCAACCCGGAGTAACAACACTGCGAAATAAAAATCACTAACTAAGTTTGCTGCAGCGGTAAATATTATTAACGCGGCTGGGAGTCCGCTGCAGGGTTGCATTTTGTTTTTACTACTAAGTATACTCCATTTTTGGCAAGTTTTTTAAATATTTTTCGCGTATTTTTCATGTGAAAATGTTTCGGGATTCGTGTCACATTTAACTAGCGATCATGGATTTACTACTTCAGTTTACTGTAAATACACGCTGTGTTCGCGAAAACGCTGCGTTGGCTTGATACTCTTAACATGTTTTTTCATTCAACGACATCCTTGTCGCATTTTACTTTTGAAAATGATGAGTAAATTTTTATTGAAGCTGTTGCCCGCGGCGTTGCCCGCGTAATCAATGGATATTTGACAATCCCACGGGTACATCACATTTTTTCAGGTTAAAAAGTATCCTTTGTAGTAATCAGATAAAAAGCTATCCGCATGCCTAATTTTATTCCGATCACCGTCTGCCATTTTGGCTTGAAAGCGGAACTAACATCCATACAAACTTTCGCAATTATAATATTACAGTTTATTCACTTTTTTTTGGGGCATCGTGTTTACAGATTCTTCTCAGCCAGGTTCTTCTATTACCTACCTTCAACCAAAAACGCTTCTTCGTATAGTTCTTTAAAAATATTGAACTGTAACAAAATGTTATTAAATTGTTATAAACATTATTTCTTTCTATGAAGTTGTCATATTATAAAAGATGTCTAAATACGTTACCTATGTGAAAAATATCATGTTATTTATCGCATACATACTTATAGATCAACTCACCGTTTCGCGCCACGGACGTGGCGTGTGGCCGTGGCGAAAGCCACCCGACAGACATACCCGATAGACCGACTACAGAGGCTTCTGCATGACATCCAATTGGCATATTTCAGCTGCAGAACCCTAAAACCCAGTTCGATATTTCCACTTTACAATAATTTCAGTCCCAGTCACATGTAGCACATAATACAGCGGCAACCCTGCGCACTTTCGCGAAGGATTTTATTATCCACATGCATTGTGTGCATGCATACGACGGCCCAATAACAAGTTACATTGTATCGCCGGGTATTGTGTCCAATGCTTGCTATGCATGACAAATTACGACAAACAAACGTAGAATAAACACAGTGAATAAAACACATATTAATACAACAACATTACTCGGAAGGAGTACGAATATCAACCAAATGTGCAGTGCTGTAAGTAAATCGGTCATTCTCCAGGTTTTGTTTTTCGCCTATTAACACTTCGATTTATTTCGACTTACTTTTTGACAAAATTTACACCAAATATAAAAAAAAACTATCGACAATACAATGACTTGGAGAACCAATTAGCTGAAATTGAGATGCTGAGTTTTATATACTTAATATGTACATTGCTGGTTTTGTACTGATACAATTTTGACCGAGCGATGTAAAACAAGCAATGTATATAAAATCAGCATCTTAAATTCAGCATAATAGACGTGGACCCAATGTATTGTTTGTTCTCCGCCTTATCGCGTCGCATTTTCTATTGAAAAAAAAAGACTATGACCCGTTATTTAGGCAGAGAACAAAACTTGGAAAGTGACATAAATGAAGAAAAACCGATTGTTTTGCATATTTAGCCATGAAAGTTACAGTTTGAATGGCAATCTGAATTCTGGAAAAATCATTTATACCTAGGTTCCGGCTATTTCTTCTCTTCGCACGGTTTTCAGCATCCTTCGGTGACCATTGATATACATATGAAAGCGCATCCTGGGCTTCAGAGCAGCACAGCTATGTGTGCAACCAAAAAACGTCTAAGAGAAAAGGAATTGCCACAAAAAAAATTACCTCCTTCGGAAAAACTGCCTCCAGGCGACAGGGGGTGAAATAATACGATTTATATCCGCTCAAATCTGTTCCTTATAAGTACTTTTAATGCGTTTTCCATGTTCAATAGTCTTTAAAATATTATATTATTTAAATGCGAGGTAAAATAGAAATAAGTTTAAGGTAATAGAAGATATATAAAAATGTTGACGCATATTTGTTATTAAGTATATAGAGTCATAAACGACACAACACATTATCTGTAAAACAAATTAGTACAATCATTTGCCCGCTTTGAGAATCAAACTCAGGACCTCCACAAGACAAAAGGAAGATCGTGGTAAAAAATACGTTACAGACGTTCATTATTAAGTAGACCTCGAGCTATGTCACAAACTTGTTTGGTAAAATAGGAAGTTTGGCTTGAAAAAACTAAAAAATAAACAACTTGGACGTTTATTTAATATACGATTACTTAGAACTATTAGTACCTATAGGTCAATCTCGGTCATACTCGAACGAGCGTAACAAAATTAGGGGGCATGTGGGAATTAAGGGCGTTAGTGCTTGGCAAACTAGGTAATTGTCGGATGGCGGGACATCTGACGACGGCCGGGTGTCGTCTGCTAATGCATCCTGTCCGGACGCTTATGTGCATGTTGTATGTTACGAGCATATCCGGTCTGCTCCGACATCATCAGATCAGACATGTATATTTATTGATATATATGCATGTAGGTAAATATTTTTTTTTTCTTCATGTAAGTCCCTAGTGGGTTGACTTTTAGATAAAACCTATGACTTTAAGTCCACCTATTACATTTGTAATAAAGTTAAATAAATAAAGAAAATATTTAAAATTATTGAAGTTTACCTTCTAAAAAGGTGGAAAGGATGAGATGATTTAGAAATGGTAGAGTAACATATAGCATCGTTACAATCATATCACGCGAAAGAAAATATCTTTTCGACTTTACGCTTTACCCATGCAAAATTACATAACAGCTTTCTAGACTAACAGTGTCTGAGCTAAGACGTGGACGGACAGACGGACATACCGAAACTGTAAGAGTACCGTCTAGGGACTTCGGAACTCTAAAAAATATGGCCTAAAATACAAACTTCCTTCTTTTTTAGATTAAAAACGGAATTGAGTTTTGTTATTATCTCCAAAGTTTTCTTTCATTTTATATTTCGTGAACGTGACTTTTCAATGGCCAAGTTGTTTCAGTGTTGATGAAATAATAACATTTCGTGGCTTTTTCGGTTTGTTTACCTAAGGTTTACCTGAACAAGACTTAAGACAAAGATCGCTGCATCTCTAAGCATCCCCTTTCTCTTACTCCTCTAAGCAACTACAAATTTATGTTATTAGTGTCTAGGTTTGAAACTAAGGTCGGATATTACCAGGATGGGGCATACCCCCTCCTTCTTTGGGGTGAGGCTAACCAACTTACACGTTTTTTACATGAAGCGTGATTCCTAGATAATACGATAACCATAACTACGAGGTTGCAAATAAGGAAAATTAGATACCTATTGTAATCTCCGATTTTCTCTTAACTCTTGACCTGTTATTTCCCGATTTGTCTGATACTAAAGTTATTCATTTTCTACTTTACAACTAAACGGTGTCGGCTGATTCAATTTAGGGTAGATTTCATGTTTTTTTATTTTATTTCGCGATGTTTATCTTGGGAGACATAATCAGGATATGGTCTGACATTGCACTTAAAAATTTTTGCTCTCGAAATAAATATCCTGTGTTCGTTTTCTAACTAATATTGAACTGAGAAAGTTTTACCATAAGACGGGCGAGAGCGAAGGCCTGAAGCACCTGAGCCAACATTAATTCCATTAGTGGTTGGTTTTACAAAGACTGACTTGTTTTCCTCTTCCACGGCATACTTTGGAGACTGTTGGCACGCAGATTATCCCGACCGACGTATAGTCAGGCTTTTCTTGGCTCTACCACTTCTGCCGGCGGAAGTGGCATGGCTCTTGTGAACAACTTTATTTCTAATACAATAGATAGGTTATAATAAAAAGTGAGTCCCTATAGAAAAAACCTTTTTATCCTTGGATTAGAGCTACACCCAAATTTTTGTCTTCCAACGGTGGGTTGGAAGACGAAAAGTCGCGTGTAGCATAAGTATAATATACCAATATTTATCAGACTATTGCTTGGTAACACTTCCTCAAGATATGAACTGAACAAAGGTTACGACTTTTGGAATTTTGATCTCACCATCGATAAATCGAAATAGATAAAATCTCTTCCTAGCTAACAAAATCCGGGCAACCCCAAAATATATTGCATTGACCTTATCATCAAAGTAATATTTTGGCTCTATTGACATAATGTATTTTCGTCGAGTCCTTAAGCGTGTTAGGTGGAAATCTAACGGCGGTATCCCTTTCGCGCCATTTTCCTTTCAACTCGTAACCGCGAGTGAGGGGCTATCGACGAAACTTTCTGAAGAATTATATTTTGTTTATTTATTCTCTCTGATAGGATTACATTTTATACAATTACGTTACTTCGAGGGCGAAGTAAATACATCGTTTAATTGTCCTTTTTTTGGTAAAGTGAGCTAAAGAGACTATTGTGTGAACTAGGTGTCACATAACAGGCACCTCTGTTCTAAGCTAGGGCTTTTTCTCGGGCCCGCAAATCCGCTAGGCGCGCCGCCATTCTTCACGGTCGGTAAACTTAGAAACTGGGCCAAAGTAGGCTTTTGTAAAATATACCTACAGGAAATTCTCAACCCTCGCTCACTATATTACGTGCTTAAGAACTATTCCCTCGGAAAGTTCCCACGTGCCGCAGAATAAAAATGTAAATGTAAATTCTCCTTTTTATCTTTAAAATACAATTTGTTGGTAAACGTCCGCGGTCAGCGGAAGCTTTGCTTTTCTTTACAAAACAGCCTTTGGGTCTTATAACCCTTAGCTTTGTTTATTCCGTAAGGGATAAAGATGCAATAGCATATACATAGTGCCCGTTCATTATGAAAAATGCCCAATTTGAGAGTGGAATTTGGTAGTAATTATTAAAAAAATCAAATTTACCGGGCATTATACATATTGTCCATCACCTTTTGGGCAGAGTAATAAAGTCTTAGCTTTCTTCACTTTCCATGGAAACAAACAAAAGCATGTCGAAAGAAAAAATTTATTAACATGTTTATAATAAATACTCTTTTGAAAACTGTAGTTTGTAAGTATGTACTAATATATATTTATCAATTTCGGTATTATTTACTTACTTGGAAACCCAATTCTATTTAGAAATATTAAATTATCTGATTTTAATTTATACTCGGTATAAATTCAAAACGTCTCGGGTTTTCACCGGGTAGATGCTCATCTCTAGCCGCACGCTGAATGATTGGTCAAAGCGTGTCACGCGTGCTTCTCTCCCCGCACCGCGTCAAATTTAGCTTTATTATCAAATTGCCCAATTGTCAAGTAGCAATATAATAATGACCGTGCGATGTGAATAATAAAGTTTAGATAGTAATTAATCACTTATCGCCCGATAGAGCTAGAGCTATTCATAATGCTCGCACATTATTCATAATGCCCGCATTAATCACCTTGTCCATAACATATATATTTCAAAAGAACAGTTTTCTTTCTTGTTGGAAACCAATTTTCTAAATGAAATTTTCGATCTAGAAATGAAAGAAAGAAAGAAAGAAAAACTTCTGGTCACGTCTGCCCTTCGTCGTCCAAAAAAAAACGGTATAGTTTGAATAAATACTTTGAAAGGCTTATGATATGTCGGATGCCTTTAGGCAGCTTGAAAAAATGTCATCGTTGACACACAACAAAACAACAAAATTACGACTTTATTCCTTACGGAGTAGGGACCGGAGATGCAGAACCGAAATTCCAGGCTATCAACAATAGATAACTAAAATAGATGGTACCCACACGATTCTTTAAGTTTTCGTTTATTTTTCACAATTTTCTGTACTATCAAGCAAATTGAACAATTTTGGGGGCGACGACACGATCCTGATCAGTAAATCACACTCACAAACTAACGAGAAAATTTGATATCTCGTAAAAGCCGAGCTTAGCGTTAAATTTTATATTACTCTTTTGTTTATGCTCCATTAGGTACTTTTAAAATGTCTGAGCTAGCCAATAACCTTCAGTTATTATTTCTATAGTCAAATTTTATTACTTTCTTATTAAAGACCGTAGAAGTAAGCAGATCTGAGTACAGCAATTTCGTAGTAGATCCTTGCATAAAGGACGCTGATGTCCATTCTTTCTTACCACATCCATGGGGGAGAAATGAGAAGTGATAAATTTTACCTATTCTACTTTTCTGTCAACTCACGCAAAGTACATTTTGATATAACAGATATAGATTGAGACCCGTACTTAAATCTCAGGATCAGGACTGATTTTTACTAACCTTTAGGCGGTGAACCCACTGCACCGCGCACCGTCGCGGAGCGCGGTTCAACACACTGACGCTCCCGCGCGTTGATGCGTTTTCAATGTGTTAGACTAGGCGTGTTTTCTATACAAACTGTGATACTTGCATACAATGTTAAAATCTTCCGCCCCGCGCTCCGCGACGGTGTGCGGTGGAGTGGGATCACCGCCTTACTCTCATTGCGATCCTTTGGGTCCCTGTACCAGTAAATCGGCCATGTTTTTAAATGTGCGAGTGTGTAAACTGAAATTACATACTAACACTACTTAATCCCACACAAATGATTTGTGAGAAAAGGAAGGTCTGGCACTTTGCTGACCCTATCTCGATCCAATAGGTAAGTATATAAGTATCAGTGGCGGAGAAAGATCACAGTTTTATGTGAGCGGGCTAGTTTAGAGAGTTTTATGTAAGCGTTAGGAGAAGCCACCTAAAGTGTTGTCAGGTGCTGAACTCCTAAAAATAGCTCCACCCAATAGATCGTTGGCCAAGGACGGTGGCCCACATCGCCCACGCTGCGATGCATGTTGATTTGCATTTCTTGTGTATGATAAATTTAACTATTATATATGCGAAACTCTGTAACGATGTGGATGAACTGACCTATGGATGTTTGTTCCGTTTTCAAGCAAAACGGCTAAACGGATTATGTTGAAATTTCGCATTTACACCACTCATTAGAATACTTTATACCCCGGAAAATAAGAGGTTTAACCTTAAGACGGCGCCTGATGTAGATACTTAATCTAAATTTTGCTCCCGCTTCCACGCACACAAATTTACTATAGCCGAAGCAAGACAGCAAGCCATGCGGGGTGATAAGGTCGCGGGAGGTCAATGTGACTGGTTTACGCGTTACTGGTTTTTGAGGTTTTTCCGTTTTACAAAGAATATTTAAGAGTTATTTAAAAATAAGGACATGATTGATTTTGTTTAATAACAATTATAATCCAAAGTTACAAGGGCTAATTTATTGAATTTCTTGAATACTTAGTTATATATCAGCAAAGTAATACCATAATAAATAATATAATTTATGCCTACAGTTAGACGCCACGCCGTCATCACCTCACTTATTCGAACCTTCTAATTTTTTGTCTTTAACAAGTGCAAACCATAACTCAATCCCTCGTCGTAACTCGTGTTTTTATATTCCATATTTTTTGTTAGTATTTGCGATATATTTGCGTTTGTGCGTGCGACCAGCCATTATTAGTTAGTTAGTCTTAAGTTAAGTTAAAATATTGTAAACGATTAAAATAAAATATTTAACGTTTGCAAATTAAATAATTTTAATTTATAAAACCGCTCCCGAATCTTAACTACTTTCCGTTTTAGTATAATTCTGGGAGCAACTTCGCAATTCTTTTCAATCGAGAAAATTTTAAGCAATCGTGTTTTCGAAACATATAATGTATAGAGTTAGTCCTGAACTTTGCTGTATTTTTATTTCAAACTGAGTATTTCGTTAATATTGATAATATTTAAGATCGCTCTAAGTACTATCAGGGTCATACGGGCTCTTAAAAACACGCGGGCAAATCCGCGCGCATCGGCTAGAATTAAATAAGTGGTTTCTCGTTTGTTGCAGCTCCAGATTTGCGAGACGGACGGTATCGAAGAGCTGAGCGACGAGGAGTCGCCGAGTGGAGAACAACGCCGCCTTGTTGTTGTGAAGACCCTATGGCGTGGCTGCCATAGCGATGTCAAGTAAGTATTATAGACCGAGCGAGGGAAGCGAGCGAAGCGTCAGTTCAAAAATGCTTTTGTTTGCTTTTACCCGAATGCGACAAAGCCGAAAAGGAGGGTATATGTATTTGACCTGTATGTTTGTCCCTATATTTTCTATGTTCCCTAGTAACTACTAAACGGCTAAACCGATTTCAATAAATTATACATGGTTAGATTCGTCTTAACTACCAGAGTAATATAGGATATGTTAAAATTATTGGAAATCAAAATGGCGGATTTTAGGCGCCAAATTGCGCTGCATATTTTTTCTTTTTCTTTTCAAAACCTATCGAGTGGGGTATCAAAATAAGGATTTTATTCAAGGATCACAAAAATATATACAACTCATATGTTTAAATGAAATTTCAAATGAAAAATGCTAAAATACAACATATAACATCGGCCTTTTCCGACTATATCACGTGAGTCAACCGGTTTAAATTAATAGTATAGGGAGGGGGAAGTTTGACAATCAAGCAATCCACCTCTCCCTCCCCCCCCCTACAGCTAGTTATAACCTTGCGTCGTATCACCATGTCTTCATCGTATCTATCTAAATTAATGTTCTTTCATAACAGGGCGGCGTTTGCCCGAGAAGCCACGTGGGGCGCCGGTCTGAAACACCCTCAACTCGCCAGGGTATTAGGTTTGAGTCTTCTGGAGCCCCCGTGCGCAGCACTAGATCGCGGAGATGCCGTTCCCCTGCCATCGATATTGAAACAGGACAGGAAATTGAAGTGAGTACATCTGTTTTGACAGGTTCTAACTTTATCTCATCCTGGCAATGAGTCTATATACTTCATCATCATCATCATCATCTTCTCGGTCTTTTTTAGTCACCACTGCAATAACACGACCCTCTCTGTTCTAACAGAGCTATAGGTACTTAGACAGAGTAGCCACAGGATTTGGCCTACACTCTCCACGCTGGCCAGACGTGTTGGAGAGGTTTTAAATCGTCTTTTCAGTTCTGCGGGGAAAGCGAAGCAGCTCGTACATTCTACGTATTTTTCTCCCAGATCAGCATGGCAGGCAATGTACAATTGTACAAACCTAGGTTACTACTTATACAAAATCGTCATCTGAATTTAAGACAGTGTGAATTGCAAACGGACGAGTCATCATCACAACATCATTTCAGCCACATGAAGTCCACAGCTAGAAGTAGTCGAATTCCGTACATTAGAATATTTTTTATTTGTTGCAGTTATTCGAGTTTGATTCACATATGCTGTCAGATAGCAGCCGGCATGAAGTATCTGGAGTCGTTCGAGTTAGTACACAGAGATCTCGCAGCTCGGTGAGTATCTTCAAATTTCTCTCTGTCTCTCATCTCCCTTATATTCCCAGTTGCATCCTTAGCTGTAACGCTGCGAAGCCCGGGGTCCGCTTAGGAGTCCCTTTAAGTTTCGTACGTACAGAGGAAAGTTAAGATACCTGTGCCTCCTCACGTAGTGCGCGACGTATCTGACAACCGTATTTATTATCAAAAAATAATCCTTTCAACTGTTAAAGTCCACTGGCACCGGTATATCTATTACTGCTGGATATTATCATAGCCCCAAGGATTTCTAAAAGACCGTTAGGAAGTAGCCTGCACCCAGCGTTTCTCTGTGACCATGCTCAGGATGTCTTGACTACCTATCTAGAATATTCTAAAAGGTCCATCAGCCCCGCTGCGATAGCCGATTGACATTAGGTACCTTTCTGTCTGGCTTGAGCTTGGCGCGGGTCCCTCTTAAAGGTTACTTACTGTATACTTAGACATGTCATAATTTAGGTACATTGGTACATACAAAATTTACAAATTGACATTATTTTAAATTTCGTAATTCTTATAATTCAATTTAATTATGACATAACAAACAATGTAATCTCAGTCCATCCATATAACTAATTTTAAGTTTTAAGTTTGTTAGTTGACGTCTTTGGAGAAAACGTGCAGTGCAGTTTGTTGCCGCTTCTTCTGCACTTGCGCCTAGGAAGCGGCGTAAACTTAGCTTTAAGTAACGATTTGACGTCAACATTTGTGAAAAACAAAACAAAGTGACTATTATTAAGACATATTATAAATATCCTGTGATAATAAAGATATTTTGAATTTGAATTTGAATTCTGTCCCAAGAGTCATCGTTTTATATGTGCTAGCTCAGCTATCCGCTGAGATATGTTAACCCATTTAGGTACAAAATAAATTGTACCTAACCTACCATAGTACTCGTGTCTCCATGTGGAAATTATATAAACTCAGGTATTAATCCATAACGACACTCCATTGCGGGTTGATTGTTCTATCATTGTAACAGATTCTCCGCGTAATAATATACATTTAACCTTTAGAGACAATAGAGTCAGAATCGCGACAAATATACAGTACAGGAGATCCCACGTAGTTTTATATCACTTGCAATAAGTGAATGCTAACAAAGCTGGGATATCAAACTCCTTTCTCTCTTTTTCATCTTACCTCGATCTCTTTTGCATCTATAGCTGTGCTGTTTGAGAGTCCGGTATCCACCTTTTTCTTCTCTACATCGCACGATCTTATCATTCAGTCGATATCCTTGATTGAGAAACTGTTGGCATGGGTATAACTCTTGGCGACGACGACGTTTCCTGGTACTCATTTTTTCGGAGCCCGGTAAAGACGTTATGACCTGACATTTATTTCCTTTGTATATCTACCGCACCGCACCACTTTGCACCGTTCTCTACACGTCTAGTGTTACAGGAAGTAATCGCTCATCAGAAAACACTATGAGATAGCTAAAGTTAAGGCTCCTCTTTACAGAAACGTCACAGTGAGCGAAGACCTCCACGTTAAGGTGTCGGACTATGCCATGTTTTGCGAAGAGTTCGTGGGTGATTATCACATCATGGCCGACGGAACCCGGCTGCCGCTGCGGTGGATGGCCTGGGAAAGTCTACTAATGGTTAGTAAGATAGATAATTAAGCAGTATCCCTAAGGTGCACAAGGTTCGACATGTTCTTGGGCGTTTACCAGCTTTGGGCGTTTTGGGGTTTCTAGAGTCTTTGGAAAAGTTGATTGTATAGAGGTTAGATCATCTTCTGAAGAAACTGCAAGTTGGTGGATGACTCGCGGCGAAAGGATTCCTGGTGGCGCTTCGGTGGATGGTTTAGGTGTCTCTCCATGTGATCAGGTTGGGAGGTATATATAAACCTTAGACTCTGTACCGTTTCGGTTAGTAAAGCCTAGATTTAGGATCTAGGAAGATAGATGAGATAAAAGAAAGACCAGATATCGGCAAATGAGATAGGTATAATGAACAACTATTACATTACATTAGTTACAAAGATTCACAAGAACACTAGGTACAGATTAGGTAGTCAGGGTCGTGAGTTATATGCACTAGATCAGTTGAGTAGCCCTTCTAGGTAGTAGAACTACTTAGCTTCAGATGCTGCCGAAGACGAAGAGGACGAGCGCCGGCCGCCGCGCCTTATATATGTTATATATGGGCATGCCCCCCCCCCCCCCCCCGCTGCGCCTAAGGGGGCGGAGGAGTGCTGGAGCCCGCGCGACGTCACAACTCAAACACGCAATATTTAAGCCAAAGTTATATTATTATAACTATCTTTCACAAAATTGATAACTATTCGTATGTACAGTTATTGTTAACTGCAAAAAAAGTACCTAATACAAAATCATGCATTTAGAGTTAATCATAAACTTATCTTGATATGTTGCCATTAAATTATCCCCAAAATGATGTATGTTAGAACTAGATAACAGATTTACTTTATTTTACCTAGTGCTACTTTGTTTACGACAGTTGTTCATTATATCTGTACTGTTGCAGGGCATGTACTCACCAGCAAGTGACGTGTGGTCGTTCGGAGTGACAGTGTGGGAAGTCCTCACATACTGCGTGACCAAACCTTTCGACGAGATGAACGACGACCAGGTAAATATAACCCCACGGTGTTCAATACTTTCAATTTCTTTTTTTAAGACGATACACGGAGTCCAGTGCTGTCCCCATTTGAAATAATTTATTTGTAAGGAAACGGAGATATCATTTAAAATGTTGAGCTAGTAAAACCTAGATAACCCTTCAAACTATTTTATGAACCACTGTTTACAGTTTCAAGTGAGTTAATACTTAGACGATTTTGCTGATTCTTCATGGTATCCCTTTAATTATGAAAGAAATTACTTATAAACTAACTACGAGTACTCACGAGTTACGTCCTTATATCCTGTCCAACTTGGAACCAACAACAGTCTTCGTATTATGCAAATTTACAGAGCTATCCGGGATATGATAGCATGTATGTATTGTACATAATATCTACGTCGTATGTACCTACATCCTTATAGCAGATAGAAGTCTTATCCAAGTAATGTCAGAAGTCCATATAATTTATCGAAGCATGCATGCCTTAAGGCTGCGCCTGATGTGGATAATCTAAATTTTACTCCTGCTTCCACAAACACAAATTTACACTAGCCGAAGCGAAACAGCGAACCATGCGGGGTGAAACGGTCACGGCGGGTCAATGAGGCTGGTTTACCGTTTCTGGTTTTTGAGGTTTTTTTCGTTTTACAAATAATATTTAAGAGTTATTTAAAAAATAAGACATAGATTCCTGTCTTATGTTTAATCCTAATACATAGGGTTCGCGAGCGAAGCCGCGGGCAAAAGCTAGTACAATTATAAGAAAGTTACAAGGGTTAATTGATTGTATTTCTTGAATACTTTCCGTTTTAGTATAATTCTGAGGTGATTTCGAGGCAACTTCGCAATTTTTTTCTATCGAGAAAATTTTAAGCAAACGTGTTTTCGAAACATATTATGTATAGAGTTAGTCCAGAACTTTGCTGTGTCTTTGTTTCAAAGTGAGTATTTAGTTAATATTGACATTTAAGATCGCTCTAAGTACTATCAGGGTCATAAGGGCTCTTAATATGATTCCCGTTGAATAGGATTTCACAAACTCCGAGTCACAAGATTGTATCGGCAACTTGCTAACTCTAACTAATAAATCAAGTTTGACTGAGGATACAATGCCATAAAGCAATCTTCCAAGTCAAAAGTTTCAGAACTTGGGACTTATTCGATATGTTAGTTCAATTTGCTGACATACGCGCTTCATAGTGTTGACAACGGATATAAATTCAAATAAATCCAACCTGTGATCGTAGTTCGGAATTTGTAAGCTTTAGAGCTTCAAGCTTTTTTTCAACATTGTGCTTGGTTAGTTGTGTCAATATTGTGCAACATTAGGCCCAGCGCACACCAGGCGAGGCGCGGCGAAGATACTGAGAATAAATCAATTTAAAATAAACCTTAGCTACTATGACATGCAGTTGAAAACGGCATGCCAAAGGTCGATTATAGCGAGATCGATCGATATATTATGATCAAACTTCATTTAAAAATTAACATACCACAAAAGAATTATTTTTCTTGAACTAATTTTCTCAGATTTGTTTACTTATTTCTTTTTCGTCTTCAGGTAGTCGCAAACGCAAGCGAGTGGCGTTGCGGCGGCCGAGGGGCGCGCGTGCCAGCGGCGCCGCCCCCGCGATGCCGGCGGGAGCTCTACGACCTCATGCACGAGTGCTGGCGGCGCGAGCCCATGCAACGCCCGCGCTTCCACGACCTGCACCGCTTCCTCGAACGCATGACGCATGGATACAAACCCCCTAAGCGCTGAACCTACAGTACGTAATAGTCAAGGCATTTGTATTTAAAGTTCCCTCGGGGGTCAATGCACTTTGTAAATCAGCTGTTCTGTTGCCGCAACAAAATGTATGCAGCAGATTTTTTCGTCTTTTGCGGCTCATATTGATATGTGTACCACTGTACCTATTTGACTCCGTAGGTGTCGGTCTATTAAGAGGCTATAGTTTTCCAAAGCTAAGCTAAGTTGTATCCTTTCTGAGTTTTCTTTCTAAACTTATTTATAACTAGACATTAAGTTGGTTCAGTAACCTGAACTCGCTTGCCAGCTTAGCGCTGGTTTACTTACCTAGCTTGAAAACTAGCCTCTATTTGTCACGGCGAAGGTTTCCAAGTACCAAGCTCTTTTTGTTTTACTTAGGGACTCGTAAGTTGCTTTTTGTAAATTGCGACCTGGGCATTGAGAATATGACTCCTATATACAATTACAACTACACGAGTTTTCTCTATTCAATGACGACTCCAGTGGGCTTCGTTTTCGATGCTACTACAGAAGTTCTTACTTTTACTTAAATTAACTAATTACTTAGATAGGTACTAACGCTTATTAAATGTCAATAATATACAATAGATTACTATTTGGATGCAGTATACTAAGATAATGATTCATTTTTATATAGTGGTATTTAGGCCTAGGACTTAGTTAGTAATATATCTATAGTTAATATGCACTTAAAAGTATTTTAAAAAAATGATTTTAAAACGGCCTAATTTTTAACTTTTTCCAACAACATCTGGGAGCCACAGTCGACCTGCTCTACAGTAGAGCAACTGTGGCGGGTCAGGGGCGGGTGTTTGTTTTGTTCCTTTGTATCAAAGGAAACGGTTCTTTTTTTAAGCATTTTTAAATTGAACTTATAACATATCCTTAAAGAGATTTAATTTATTCTACAAACAGTTTCCCCTCTCTTTTATCGGTCATAGGGCAAGTTTTGTTCAGGATTCAATTCAATTATTTAGACAAACATATTTAAAATATTTAGTTTATTAATCAAATTACTTCAAAAAATTCGTTTCCTCAAGCAAAAAGAGAAATAAAATGGTAACTGCTGGCTTTTGTATAGTAGAACGAATACTGTAGATGGCCGTGACGCTCGCTCACCGCTCACGGTCTTCATTTGAAAGAAAGAAAGAAAATCTTTATTCAGCAAGCAATTAACAGAATATAACTTACATAACTAGATTATACCTAATGAATGCCGAAAAGACGGCCAGCTTAGCTTCATACTGTGGTGTAGGAACCTCAGCGCTGATTTTCAGCTGGTACCAAAAATAGAGTTTAGACGGCTTAAAAAACAATAAGTTGATAACTTCGACAATACTCTCTTACAAAATACAGTACTTGCACAGAATTTTACCGGAACTAGTCATTAAAATAGCTTTAAACTTCTCAGCCATTTCATTAGGCTAGCTAGTTCTTGGGCAACGTAACATTATGTCGACTTTCCCGACACCACCGCCGCAGACAACTTGAACAATCTGCACTAAGACTCACCACACTACTCTTTGATCGGCCATTTGATAAACTGTGAATTTTTGCTGACGCGAACAGTTAATGGATATTTAAGAGCCCAACAATCGGCCAATAGTCTAGTCCGTAGTGTGTAGGCTTAATGATAATCCAACAGTATTATTATCGGTATTATAACTAACAGTGCTAAGACATTCAATTAGATTGTAAGTACAACGCTCGACTGAGCGTTGCTTCGCTCTTTTCCGAGCACTTGCCTCATTTCGAGCTTTGGCCATATTTTCGAATAGCAAAGCAAGTGCTTGAGAAATGTAATGTAATTTATTTATTAAGATTTGCAACATACGATATTGATCTCATATGTAAACAGTTAGGTGGAAAGTCATCGCATTTAATTAAATATATGTAATTACATGTATACCTATTTTTATTTATTTATTTAATTGGTGATAATAATATAAATCAGAAAGTGTTATCAAAAAATCATCCTTTTACCTAATTTAAAAAAAAATTATTTTAAAAACTATTAGAATGTTGAGGCAATTGTTTTCTAACAAATACTTACAAATATTTAGGTACTTATACAAATTACAGTTGACATCTTAATCTGCATGGGATGATTTCCATCTAACAATATGTAGAAATAGGTCTCTGAAAGGCACTCGAAACTAGTGGTTTAATATTGAATGCTTGTGTACATACAGTTAGAAGGTTAGTCGATTTGAACGAAATACCGGCTTTCAGAGACCTGCTTCTGAGCTATGATGTTAATGCTGACATTTGTTATTGTGAAGTTCATAGTGAGGCGCACATGTTAGGCGCGGTTTGGAAAGGGGTTTAAAAAACTAGAAGTAAATGTGCTTTAGATCAAACGCGCGATAAATTTTGTGTAAAAAAAGTGAAAAGCTAAGTGCTTTATGTGTGCGCACTCTACTTGGTCTCTAAATAGCGATTGTAGGCGGTAGCATCTCGATTGCGTACTTCTTCACGCCTACCCCCAGCGCCCTTCGCTAGCGCTCCCACGATCTTCCACTATCACTGCCTTTACGGCAAACCCCTACTTTAGGTCACTACTTCAATACACGACCGAAAACTATAGGAGATTAAGCTATTTACAATAAGCAGCCATTGTTTGCAACCATTCAAAATGGCGATGTTTTAATATTTTCGTTGTATATTCGAGTAGTGACAATCTAGGCAAAGGGCTGGTCTTCCATAGATTACAAAGCGGACGTTAAGTTACTGGATTTGTGATCGTCACAGTTTAATTGAAAATACTTATTACTACAATGCATCTGAAAAGCTTTACTTACAGCGCCTAAAGACTGTTCATTCATACTTCTTTTGAATTTACTTTCCATAAGTATCCACTTCACTGCCGACTAATTCAATAAAAGTGCTCGTAATTTGTAACTGACTATGTAAGATCGGCCCTATGCCTATAGTATATCCAAAGTCTAACTCCTATTTTTTTAACCTGTTTTAAATGTTAAGGTTGTATACTTCGAGAGGTGAGGGAGGCCTAAGGGCATTATTTGCCCCCTGTGCTTCTTGTTTTCTTCGATCTGATACATAAGGTTGCGGTCACACCGCCTCCGCGAATATCGATGTAACTGAGCGAATTTTTCGAGAGAGAATAATTATTTTAGTAAAGAAAATCGGTCAGTTTTCGGCCGCGAGAAGGTCCCATTTATCGCGAGTGTAGTTGCTATCAGATCAATATTTCCGGAAGCTGCGTGTGATCTTTCTCGACACAAGGTTGACTCAAGCCGAATTACTCGTTAACTCTAGTCTCTGATCTAGCCTTGTGCCCATCTAATATAATAGTTTTAAGGGATACATTTAACCATAAACATGGATGTTTAAAGTCACAGTGTTATTGTTGTCACGGTAAATTAAGATCCACTTTATCCCACGACACTCCCCGCGTCATCGATAACAGCACCTTCATAAGTCATCACAATTGGTATTAATATTTGCACTTCACTAAGAGATAGCGTTCCGAAGTACCGGTTTGGACGACGCGACGTAGTCGCTGTTCACGCCTCACTCGGTAGTCGATGAGACGGGGTGCTTGCTGTTCCTTCAACTTACTGTTAGTTAAGGTGTAGAACATTATGAATGTGTCCTCCTGGTAACCCTGAGCTAGTGGCATGACTGAGGAGGTGTATACGTGCATAACTTCAGTAGGGATCAGACCTAGGTACTTGTCTCTACCAACTCCGCCAGAGCTGATTATAGCTACACGAATTTCACGATGTAAGATATTTTCGGTGCTGATCCCTCGATATGGAAATCCAAGCATTTTGTATACATCGCTTTATATGTACTTATATGTTAATTATAAGTTAATTGATTAAATTAAGTTTATAGTTTTTAAAACATACGTGCTATTCTCATATTAAGCAATACAGAGCCATTAGTTGTGAATAAAGTAGATTATGTGTTTTAAACGTAGTGATGAATGCAGTTATAGACTTTCTCTTAATGTATGCAGTCTTTGCTTTCATTTCTTTTTTTTTATTTCTTTATGATCCAGAGTTGAAATGGAACGATTACGAATCGATTCAATTCGACTTACTGGGACTTAGTCACGTTTTTGTAAATATTCATCATTATGTGAGAAACGCTTTTGAGTTGTAGGCTTGGCAGCAAAGACTGCAAGACCATTAACACTTTTAATAGACATTTGTAGATAAGATTGCAGTTTGACGAAAGGTCCTGCAACCCAAAATTCCTATAATCTGTATTGGTTGCTACGTTTAGGGTGGACTCACACAGACTGACATTTCATATCTTATTTCACTAGTGCCTGTTATGTAACGATTACTCTGAATTTGATCCTTGCGTTACAGGCAACTATGAAATCAGATATGGAATTTCAGTAAGAGTGCGTCCATCCTTACCCTTATAGCACGAGGGTGGTATCAATTATCGTGAACGCGAGTAGGACTTGTTTATTTGTAAGGACTTTATAGACAGTTGTTTGATTGGGATTTAGATTATTTATGCCACCCGAATGATTATATTATAATAATTGTAATAGTAATTATAACAAGTAATTATAAATAAAAAAACCCCGACTGCGTGAAAAAAATCTAAATACCTATGTATAAATAAATAGAAACTTAAAAAGTAAATAGAATATTTAGTTTCAAATTACATTTAAACATACCCATACGATGTATACAACGTGGAAAAGACATTGGCGTCATAAATGATAGCACAGGTCGTAACGTAACTGAAAAATGCAACGTGTGTGTTTTTCCAAAGAGGAAAACACATACGGTGCGTTTTCAGCAGTGGAAGTGTTGTTTTTCGATTAAAATACTTAATTCATCGCTTTTCATTATGTCCGAAGTAGATACTCACCTAAAATTTCAAAATTGATTTTCGCGAAAACTACTGGATTTCAATAATTATTTGCATACCGTCGTTAAATATTAATACAAGTATGTGCTTTCATTTATAACGCTAATGTCTTCTCCATCTTATATATTTTTGTAAACCTTTTATAAAATCCTTCATTTGGAATACCCCATTCGTAATCAAGTAGTAAAACACCACTCAATAGGTTCTGAATAAAAATAAATTCGAAGACATACTATTTTGTGCCATTAATCCGCCATTTATTTTAAATCTGATATTAGTGTCACTCTCACACATAGGTACACACACAAATATACAGGATCTAACAAAATATACTGAAACTATTTTAAGGGTGGATTCAGTCCATGATACTGAACAACTTTCCCCAAGAAACATATACCGAAATATGAAAAATAATTTTTGACCTCCCATACAACTTGACCGATCAGCTGATCCGAGTTTGTAGGGAAAGCCAAAAATTATTTTTCATATTTCGACATATGTTCCTTTGGGAAAGTTGTTCAGTATCATGGACTGAATTCACCCTTTTAATAGTTTCAGTATATTTTTTTAGACGTTATATACATATATAAACACACACTTTCACATATCAACATGCATACACACGTACATACATAATACATACTGCATCTCTTCCATGCTGGTCTGGGAGAAAAGAAAAAACTTAGAATGCACCAGCTTTCTTCTCGTGCAGATCGTAAGAGCCGTTCGAGGGAATGGGCGAAAATGTGAGTCATGTTAATAGGCTTGCTAGAGAGGCGAGCTCAAAGCCGCAAGAACCAAAATACTCTCTGCCCCATTAGGGACAAAGACGTGATAGTGAATTGCATACTACATACATACGTACATACATACACTCAAAAAACATAACTCTCTTTCTGGCGCAGTCGGGTAAAAATACATGGTACTTAGTACAGGTACTTACAGCTTATTATAAGAATTAATATAATTTGATGTTAATATTATTGTACAGTACTGGCTACAATCTCAGTGTAGGTGCCGTTCACAGGTGTACATTGATTGCTCCCTGATTAGTTGACAGTCAAGTGTTCGAAACGGCTTAATTTAAATAAAGTACTTGTAAGTCTTGTAACGGTAATATTATATTCGTGTACTGCATACCTTGATGTCGTAAACTTAGTCCCTGACGTGTCTCCCGCCGCTGCAATGCTGATCGGACAATATACCTACATGCACCTCTACGTCACCCTAGCTCTCAACATCCCCCAACGTATAACATGTAACGTTAATACTCGTATAAAAGAAAACAAGTAAGCTAAGGAATTCATAAACTAAGTAAGTCCCTGCAAAAATGTATTTCATTTTATAGAGTTAACGTATTTAATATTAATTAAATGAATTATTGTATTTTAACATATTGTATGTCGGATGAAACATGGAGTAATTGTGGGTTGTGTACAACGAATGTAATCAATTTTTGTAATCATATCTGTCGCCTTTGCATCGTGTTTGGAGCTGGATTAAAAAACAAAATGGCTGGCCACTAGTCAGCTGTTTTCAGTAAGTGAAGCTTCCCGGTTTCTGAACATGGCGCCAACCGCGGCATTTAACACAATGTGGTACTAAATGTTCGGTGTTATTTTAATCATTAATATGTGTTACTTCTTCCATGCTTCCTACGCGATTAACTCGATCATTCACATTTTTTAAATTTAATCACAATTCGATATTATATCGGGATCGAGTCTCCTGTTGTTTAGATATTGTTAAATATGTAGGCTAATTCGTCAGGGAGCTCGCTCCATCCCCATGGCAGTTTAACTTTAACACTGTATCCACGGTCAATCGGGCGCAGAGCCAGTCACTGACCATTTATCATAACATCATATCATCGTAAATTCTTCTCTTACAGATTGTGTCTAAATTTCCTGTCCAAAGTATTTTCCATGTTAAAGTTATTTACTAAATTATTGCTGTAACTGTATTTCTACTCATTTGACTGTTGGCATGTTAATAGAAGAGGTCATAAATGGAGAGGTAACATCCAAATTAAGTTTTAGGAAAATTGAGGATTGTGTCCACTGATTTTTAACTACAATGTGACCTCTTAAATGTGTGGGACCAAAAATACATTCACGGACAATGTGGTCTGAGCTGGAGCCGTGAGTTGCTCGTTGCTGCGCTGGAGCGATTTTCACTCGCTCGACATGAACCTCGAAGGAGGTCCTTACAACACCTTTAATCCTAAATCTATCGCGAGTAAGAATCGCCTCCTGTGAGTAGGTAAACTCGTCAACCAACTTTTATAGGTAATCGATGATAATTCAGCGCTGATGCGCGTAAGACAATATCTGCTATTAATAAGTTCGTCAGCAAAGGCAAAGCCAACCACCTGCTAGGTAAGAGAATACGAAACGTTTGCTCAGATTACCCTATAAGAAAAATGCATGTTTTGTACGAAGTAACTCGAAATTGTTTTAACAGCCTGTCGATAGTGTATCAAACTTTGTAAACATCAAACACTTTTGAATGTTAAAATACGAACGGTGATTATGCCTATCTTGAACATATCGTATGAGTTAACCTGTCTTCTACATGAAGTATTAATATGCTATCTATTCTGTCAAATCTTTGTCACCACTATTTTTGCCCATCCTGCTCGAGCCCAGTCATTATATTATGTCGATGTATTGTAATGTCTGTCTTTTAAATAAATGGTATTAACACGTGGGTTCTATAAATTGGATGATAGCATGTTCACACTTGATGCACTAATTGTATTTTGCAAATTATCACTCTATAAATGAAATCAATTCTGTAGGTACATAATTAATAAATAATCAAAGACTTTTAAGGCAGAATGCCTTCTTTTTATGTAATTTTAAATGTTAAAATAAATGTTGATTAACATATCAATATCACTGTTTCATTTACCTCCTGATCTTCCACAACAATAAAGGTATCGCCATATCTTCAAAACTTCCTGCCTTTTTATGACAATCTGATACCTAATAGTTTTACCTAAGATTTGAAAACCCCTAACCGTCAGGTTCTGTGTGCCATTCACGGTATTTTGTATGGATATCGTAGTATAAGTAATAGGTATAACATGTCTGATATAACGTTATAGCATTTTTATTATCTAGTAAATATGAAACATTTCTATCTGCACATGAAACCTGTCTGGCTATGACGTAGCGAAGAACAAGCGCCTGTAGCATGGCACCGTAGATAAGGAGTCAACAAAATTTAATCGCGCGGCAAACTAATACCTACTGTTCCGCTGATTGTCGATGTAGGTACCTACGGTCGAGAGAATCGATATTATAATGTCACCAGTGCCATGCTAATGCTAGAGCTGAATAGATTCTGACAGGTACCAATGTGCTGGAGCTTAAAAAGGTTTATAGTGTAATCAAAACAAAAACATTAAGTATGCTTGACAATTTTATTAATTCTTACTACTTATCTTTTTTATGTTAACATTAATATAAAAACAAATCTCAAAAATATATTAAAACAAATACAGGCTTAAATTCACATCCTTATCTGAACTATTCGAATAGGTACAATGTATAGTACGGCTAATTATTACAAATTTGGAACAGGAAGCTTGAAAATTAAATGTTTCAATGTTTCTGATAAATTAATTTGGTAAGTTCCTAATACTTTAATACAATATGCGAACCATTTTATTACATAAGCACCATTAACCCGCGACAGCTTAATCACGATAACAATATTTGCTGTAGAACAACTACGTGAGCCGAAACATAGAACAGGACGTAGGTTATAATGAGTACATTAACGTTTCGAACTGATTATCTATTTCTGAAATACGTATAGTAAAAAATATACTCTCAGCCGAATCGGTATACAATTACTTTACGCTTCTATACAAAAATAACAAAAAGCTTATTAGTTATGCTGAGTCAGAACAACCGTGCGTAATCGCATTATACGTTTTCTAAAAAATATACTCATCAGAATCGGTATACAATTACTTTACACTTCTATACAAAAATAACAAAAAGCTAATTAGTTATGCTGAGTCAGAACAACCGAGCGTAATCGCATTATATGTTTTCATGACAAAAGCAAGTAAATAACATAAATGCACTTTCTTTTTGATTAACAAACCCTGTACCACATATATTCTGCTCCGGTAGCACTTTCGACTGTCCCCATTTTAGATTAATTAATAATAAAAATAAGCGAGATGGTAGCATCGCGCAATAAAAACTTTATCGACGGTTGATGACAATACCGTGTTAAGGCGGCTGGAGTTACCAAGAATTACCTAGCCTACCAGTAGACATACAATACGCTAAAGCTCTGCCTTATTATTAGATGCTAGGAAATCAAAATGAGCTTCGGCGATGAATAATTTTATTTCGACAGAGGCCAAAGAAATTGTATACAATTTACGAAGTCGCGAAGCCGTTCCCAAAAAAGATACCTAAAATTTTAAAGTTATAGGTCTCCCTTTCCACTTTATTACACTGTCAATTTGCAGGAAAGGGACGCCTATAACTTTAGGTACATTTTCTGGCAATGTTAGGTATTTAAACTTAAGTTATGAAAATATAAACTTTATGTACGTGGCATTAAGTTTAATTTACATGTTGTTTTTTATTCTAGATTGTATTATAATTTCTTTGACAGAGGCTCATGTTGTTGTTTTAGCTATTTTCTCCAAACATTTCCTAAATATGTATGGAATCGTAACTTAATTTTTTTCAAAAAAGAAAATAATACCTAATCTGACATATAAAATTGTCGACAAAAACCGAACCTCAATTTATAGAAGATTTGCCGGCTACAATGTCGCGGAATTGGAATAAAATAACATCCGAAAAGGTTTACTATGAACATAGAAAATACACCTACACAACATTAGGTGTCAATAAAGAACTTTGAACTTAAATCTCTTTGCATTTACAATACTACTACAACCATACTACAACTAACGAGATTCATTGACAGTATTAACGATTTTAATTAAATATAATTGTTGTCTTACGATGAGATATATAGTTGTAACAAAGCTACAAAAAACTTTGTATCAGTATAATAATAATTTATAATAATTTATAATAGACATTACAACAAAACTGTGGGACAAACTAAAGGACTTAACACAAGCATCTCGTGCTACAATTGCATCCCCAAGGAGGGTTAACGTCGGGCGGCGGCCGGTTGTAAAACTTTTCGCACAAATACATTCCCAAAGTGGGTTGACGTCAGGCAGGCGGCCGGTCATAAAACTATAGCCATACCCCGGGTTTCGAAGCAGCACAGCTGAGGATGCAACCGAAACGCGCTTAGACGAAGAAGAAGATTACAACAAAAACTGTGCAGTGAAGAAAAAATCGACTGTATCATTACAAAAAAAGTGATATCTCATTAATAAGTTTATTAATATAAAGGTACATAAAAAATAAAGGTACATCCTGCATGTCACAAACTTACATATTCTTGAAACTTTGTATTATTTCTAGTAGTTTAGAGAGTCGGATTATTTATCACAAATTACTTAATGAGAAATTAACAACCTTAATTAATATTAAACTTATTTATGCACTTCAAAATACACCTCGTTGCACTATGTACTTATTAAAAAATATAACTCACAAGTGTAACATTGAATCAAATGTATACAAAAATAAATTATACATCTTGGATAAACTAGTACTAAAATAGGTAAAAATAAGAGATTGTGGAAAGTATAAAGGACGGAGTATTGTTTTTTCTGGCCTAAGGAAATCACCTGAGGGCTGTGAAAGGTGCGTTGGAAAATGTCTATCGATCGACCAATGATCATGATTAATTTTTCATAAACAATATAGAATGCTGAGGACAAAAGTATCGCTTCATAAATATGCAAAAAGTTCCATACTGCGATACATGTGATTATACGCGAATCTTTCTTGCAATCATTATGGCAACAACAAAAACAACGATATTACTTTAAGGTGGAGGTATAGGCAAATGACCTTGAAGTGGCGCCCTCACTTGAAATAAATTATTAACTCGTAAATATGGTGATAATTTCCATATTGCTCTTCGTCATGCACTAGATAGCCCTTTAAATTATTTTATGAACTACCGTTGAAAGTATTTACATTAGTCCGTCTAGCTTTAAAACTTGCTTCCGCCAAAAGTGGCCACGGCAAGTTTTAAAGCTAGACGGATCCCTAATAATAGTTTCAACGGCAGTTCATAAAATAATTTAAAGGGCTATCTAGTGCATGACGAAGAGCAATATGGAAATTATTACCATATTTACGAGTTAACAATTTATTTCACACTTCAAGGCCATTTGCCTATATCTTCGCCTTAAGACTGGATGTATCTCGATCAATAATATAACTATTGGGTCAGTGTAAAAATATGGCTCGTCAAATAAGAGCTCATTCCAGGCGGTGAGGTCTTTTTATTTCAGTCAAAGGGAAAAACCCCCTAAGTCCCTAAGGTGAACTGGTAGACAATGCTTAGCATTAAGTTTTACCTTTTGTATTATAATCGTTAGATTATTGTGCAATAAATATTAAATAAATAAATAAATAAAAAAACACTTAATACGTAGTGTGATAAGGTTGACTTCACATTGATTGTAATTTGATATTCAAGCGGACAGAATTATGCTTTGATCTTGTAGGTATCTTGTTGATTTGTTAAGCGAAGGAATGTATAGTCATTAAGTGATAATGGGCTAATCTCTCTTTATTGGGAGAGGCCATTAGTCCAGCAGTGGACTAAAAGGCTTTCAAGAAAAAAATAGCAAAAGTGATTAATAAAGTACTTGGTAAGAGGCACAAGGGCACTCACGTAAGTCCTCTTTCGGAAAGTATAATTTCGAAAGCATTTTACATTTTATTGTAAAGGCGATAGATAAACAGATCATACGACGCAGAGGGAATAAAGAAAAACACACAACAGCTCAACAATTCAATTAGTGGAGCTGAAATGATACTTGATGATAAACGACACTGAATGACTTTGTTATGGGAATACTCGTATTATAGAAAAAAAATATTTTTAACATTGTACTGTTAAATATAGTTTCTTTTTTCTGAAATATGGCGAGGTTATGTAACTTATTTTTCAAACTGTGCACAGAACAGGTGCCAATGAAGAAACACTAACAACCTGGAATCTTAGGACAATAAGAATCTAGGACGGAATCTCTACAGAATAAATCATAAGACTATATCTGACTCATTCATAGGAACATTTGTATAATGACATATTTGTCAGGTCAGTTTTTATCATATGAAATTAAACAAAAAGTATACAAAGTAAGGTAAGAATAAAATAGTAAAGTAACAATACATGTAAAATCATCGACCGCCCCGTTGATGAACCCAAATAAAGTTTATATCACGCCAAAGACTAGTGCCCTCCCGCTCAAATCATGAGAGCAAGATAAATAAATAAATAAAGTATATGATAGCGCTCAATTAATGCTGTCGCCTGTGCCATGCTAAGGGGGCTGAAATTATTATATTTTTTATCGCTTTTATGCATCGCAAAATTTGTTTTAATGACTCAAAAGAATCCATAAAAGGAATATAATATCATTATATCGATTGTGTGAAATAGTAGATTGTGTTACAAGGCGTAAAGGTAATAGTTTCAACGCGAGGGCGCTACTTTGAATCCAGAGCGAAACGAAGGATGCCACAATAGTTTTGATTCTACATTCGTGTTCGGTTTTCAAATGTGTTTTAACGCCTAGGGAATTTAATTTTTTGCTTTTCAGTGTCTAGAGAATTACCAGTGACTTTAGCCCCAAATATTTGGGATAAAAACATCGTTTTTCGAATAGATGAGATGAAAATAAATATATTCTCAAGTATATCAAGACCAAAAAGTTATTGTGCTTAATTTAATAAGTCACGTCTCAGGGTTGAAAGGAAAAATATAGTATAGAATAAATGCAGATTCATTTCTTGCAATAATTACCTGACTACAAGCCAAATTTTCAGTACAGAAGAAAAGTATTAATAGGTATGTATGTATATTATGTAAGTGTATTGGATGTATTTACTCGTATGTACTTCTTCGCCATACCCAATTTACTTTTACTTGAAGTCTACTATAGTGGTTGCCTGTAAAAATTGCTATTGCGATAAGGCCGCCATTGTACTGTTAATTTTATTTACTTTTATGTATTCTTGGTGCAATAAAGAGTTTTATTATTATTATTGATAAGCAAGAACCTATTTTTTGTATGCTGGAAACGGCTAAGTGTACGATCCTGTTTTAATGTATTCTATGTACGACACTAATGCAAAATAAAATTCATATCATTTCATTTAATTTCATGCCGCAACGCAAAAAGCGCGCCATTTCAAGAGCAAATTTCCGAGTACAATTAGCGTAATAACAAATTTATTACATAAGACATCTATCTATACATAGCCACCAAATTATTAATTATAATAAGAGTGTCTAGTTACAAGGCGCAGCTCCTGTCATTCAGAATGGAAGATTTTGAAGTGATTCTGGCTACCAGTATAATCCTTTATAGTTGGTAATGTTTACTTGAAAAATTGTCTGATATTCAATGGTGGAAATAGCCGAAGTGCTTGTCACCTGACTATTTTTCCACCTGAAAGTTGAAAGCTGTCGCGAGTGAGAAGATAACATCGTTACCTCTCACTCGTACTCGTTTACAGAACGCAGTGCATTTCGCTTTGCTGTTATGTTGGGAGCAAGTCAGTTAATGTGGAAGATTAATGTATTTTAGTTTTCGTTTTTTTTTATTCAGATCTTATTTTAATGAATTCACCAACGATGTTTTTATTCAAAAAAGCTCGTTTAGTGACTTGTTCGTTAAAAATAGAAGCTCAGACACAATGCCGTAAGTAGCTTAAATATATCGAATGAGACTGACCGAAAAAAATCGCAATTGTCGAATAGCTCTTATGACCTGACGAAATCCCACTGGTGGTTTGGCTTGTTGTCACAAATTACCATGATAATCGGCTCGCCGCGGTACTTCCGGTCCACGCCGAGGCACATGCCCGCCGCTGTGTTGTAAATAGGACTACCAGCCTGGTAAACGAGTAATTAAATTAAAAAATACTACCCCAGAACCTTGCTCCCCCTTTCCCAAACATAAAACCATTTTTGTCATCTCTAAGGCTTGAAACTACGTTAAGCGGACGCCCCGGACGGGCTCAGTCCGTCTCTGACACAAACCCTACGTGCAATAGAGATAGCTGAAACCGTCGCGGGTCACTTGTCTCTGTCGCACCAAGAGTTTGTGACAGAGACGTACTGAACCCGTCCTAAGAGTCCACTTGACGTAGTTTCAAGCCTTAAGATTTAAAAATACTTACGGATCCATCGTGTTTCCACTCTTGGGTGCCTCCAAGTTCGTGGCACTTCCCTAGAGTGGGCGCCATGGTATTGGAAGCGTCTAGGCACAGCGTGCGGCCTAATACGAGTTCGTGGCGGTCTGTCTCAAACCACATCTGAAATTTTAATATATCATTAATATAAAATTAGATGATGCCGTGTGGCAACGACTTTCCTCTCCCACGGGAGTGTAAGAGGTGATTAAAGGATGTTATAGGCAACAGACAGAATAGGCAGCAGAGGCATATGCAACGATTCCAAATCATCTCTCAATCTGCCTAGCCAGCTCGGTGACTGATTATGGGAAAATCCTTCCTTTCTTGGGAGAGGCCTTTAATCTAGCAATGGACTGATATAGGATGATAAAAATAATTATAACGATAATGTAAATGAATCTACCTCATTACTTTAGGTCCCGTTTAAAACTAATGAAGAAAAGACAATACCTACCTTCTGAACGAGACAAAGTATTGAGCTTCAAAAGGAATTGGGTAGATGACTGGGTCAATAATAAATTATTAAGAAAATAAACCGTCACAAAATAGTGTCATTTTTCATTGATCATATCCATTTCCAACATGATCTTTGATTTATTTATGAATAAAAACTGATATTAAGAGCGCTATTCGACTCGAAACAATTATGACGTCACGGTTCTGATTTTCATACAAATCCCATATAAAATGTTTGTTTTGACGTTTACTTGACTTTTTATCATCCTAGTGGATTATTGAAGAACCCGGCATGCACTAAGAAATCGATTAAGACTTAATTCATAGTCACATATTCACTTTTATTTGTATCTACCAAATGCATTATCATCAACATGCGACATGTCGCAGCGTCACGTCGTCTACTGCTGCTGTGTGCAGTCGGCTACAAACTTGTGACACCACCTTACCTGATTCAGGGTCCGGATACAGAGGGCGAGAACAAGCCCGCTGCCTTTACTTTTAATGTCCTTGGCGCTCTGTGCGCACAGCGTGGTATTCTTCAGCCGGATCTGATAGGCATCTGTGTAATTTCTTTTCCTGAAAACAATCAAAAATTAAATTTATACAGTTAGGAACTTATGAAAAAATTTGTTGTTCAAATTCGATTTTCAGGGGGAGAGGCATGATACCTTAGGTCTTCCCTTTTCCCTTTGCTCAGGGTTCAGATACCAGGTTAAAATTCTTGAGATACCACCATAAAATCACTATATACAACAAGCAGCCAGCCCCAGCTTCGTACGGGCATGTACTATTTTATAAATATAAACCTTCTTGAGAATTGTGAAAACTGCATCAAAATCGGCTTAGTAAGCCGAACAGAGGGCTTCATTTTATAAAACGTAGGAGGCCTGGAACGTAATAACCATGAAATGAGACCCTGTAGGCTGGCTACGCAAAAAAACCACCCTAGAACACGGTGAACATGATCTTACGGCTTATAAGGACTGGCGCTTGCCACTAACATACATGCATGGCAGGCTAGAAAGGTAGCCTTTGCCCAACACTTGACAACTATCTAAGCGCACGCAGGCACAAGTTATTCGAGGTGCCGCAAGGAAGAACAAATGTTCTCAACCAAGCGCCGTTGACCAGGTCTCTTCGGTTGTTAAATGAGATGAATGAAGAGTATCCAGAGTTAGATTTATTACATGTTGCAGAGAAATGTATTAGTTGTAAATAGTTCTTATCTTATATTGTCGCATTGGTGAAAATTGAAATGACAATGTTAAAGTGTGTTGTAATAATAAATAAATAAATACAATATGGATGGGATACCATATAGCCTGGGCAATGAATGATTGTGGATTCTGTGAATGATGGATGATGGTGAAGCAGAAAATTTCACTTATGAACTTTGTTTGGACTAGTTAGGAGATAAACATACTAAAAGTCCTTACCCCTCGGAGGTGAACCAAAAAACGGGACCTTCTTTAAGCACTCATTTACCAGACTAATAGGCTAGCAAAAAAAAGGAGAAGCCTGTGCTCATCAGTGGGCGGAAGAACGGCTGAGATGATGATGATAGTGATGATGAAAGATATCTTACCTGGAATGCCATGGCTGAAATTTGTTTTTATCCTGGTCATTGAGATCTGTCCTCCTTTTCTTAGCGACCGAGTCCTGTCCTATCTCCAACTCGGGATAGATGTTGTCCAGATACCATTTAAACGGCTTGCAGTTCAGGCTCTTGCGGAGAGCCACCCGGTCGGACAAGTCTCCTATTTCGAGGTGGGCGGCCGATGGATTCTGCTCTATTACCTTTTTCTGGAATGTTCGTATAAAACGAATGCTATATTTAAAACAGCTAATTCATCGGAATTCTTCATATCCATTGATATTGGCTCTCTTGTGTCCATATTTTTTTTATTATTGTATAATATTTATTTAACTTCATTACTATACACTTCAAGGCCACGTGCCTTTTTTACGAGTCAACCAACAAACAGGTGATGCTGAGAAATGCGTCAGTACAACAAACTAGTGGATTGTGAGATTACATGTACTATAGCAACCGTAATGATACGTGCAGGATTGTTGGGCTAGAAAGTATTGACTTTGGCTACGTCAAAAATATGCGATTTATTTTTACAGCAAATACTATGTATTTCCTTCTTTCTATTCGTTCAAAAGCTTACTTACAACATACTCATCCATCCAAACGTTGGCCATCCTCATAGAGTTCTTCATCATATAATCTTCCTTCTCACCCAGGCCATAAGGCCGTCTTTTGCGGAACACGTGGCCGACGCGGCTACATGGAACCAACTCCAAAGTCCCTCCGCACATCCATATCTAAAAAATATTCATTTTAAAATAAAGTATCTTGACTGTCCCCGAGAAAATTTTAAATAGACGTACATAGAATAACCGAATTGATCACTAGCGTCCTTGAAAATATAATATTTTAAACAAAAAAAAAACAACACTGTTTTTTTAGGAGTTTCTTCCATATCTCCAACGTTCTTCATCATATCTTCACCAAATTAAAATGGGACCAACTTCCTAGTAAAGGATTTTAAATAATAAAAGAATCATCAAAATCGGTCCACAATAGGCGAAGATTTCGCGTAAAAACATACATAAAAAAACATACAGTCGAATTGAACCCTCCTCCTTTTTTGAAGTCGGTTAAAAATAAAAATTTTAGTAAAAATATGTTTACCTCTAAATTTTAACTCGCACAAGCTAATCAGACTCAAACTTGAGTGAGTAAAATAGGTTCCGGGACTTCTGGTGTCTCGAGACCCGGCACTTTTGTATAAATTTGGCTGTCGCGCGAGATCTACGATTCATTTTCGTTTTTTTTTTTCAACAAATTTGTTAACTTTTCAGGACTAACTCTACTAACACACAATAAAAATAACAATGGTTTTAAAGTTTAGCCTATTAAAAACACAAATTTTGATAACGATATATGTATTCAAAAAATATAAAACTATGGTACTACCAGGCCTGTCACTCCCCGTTTAGGTATTGAAAATATACCTACATTATTACTATGCGCGCGGCTACCACTCGGAGTGGTAAATAATAATAGTAATAAGAATAAAATTGGCCTGCAATGGATTTCTAGGTATCTAAACGAAAAGGTGCTGAGCTCTTACGTGAGCTAAATAAAACTATATCGCTAACATTGATTAGATATTTCTTTGAATTTCTTTGCTGAATGAGACTTCTATACGTGAGTACTAGTACTTATTCTGTGGTACTACCCTGAAGGTAACTCACCCTGAAGGATATCTCGAGGTTCTCCCCGCCCCACACGTTCATGCCGGAGTCGTATTTCCCGATGTGGTTGAAGTACTCGCGGTAGATCGCGAACAGCCCACCCGCCATGGTCGGTGACTTTATCGGCTTCACGAAGTCTTCGTTATCTGGTTACATGTGCTATTCGTTATTATTTATTTATTTAAATCTTTATTGACAACAATGCAACAAAAGGTGAACACATGGTTGCTAAACCTTTATTCAGGCCGGCATTGTCGGTTCCGCAGTATTTGTCGAATAACAAAGCCGACCCGAAGCAATCCGCTAGATGACAAGTCGAATGAGACACTTTTTACTAAACGTCAAAAAAGATTTTGTATGAAATATCGGACTGTGACGCCATAGTTTTTTGGAGTCAAATAGCGCTCTTATTATCCGTTTTTCTGCATTTATAAATAAAATCTCGCTCAAAATGGATGTGATCAATGACAAGTGACATTATTTTGTGACGTTTTATTCTCTTATCAGTACCAAATAATTTATTTTTGACCCAGGAAACTACCCATAGAATATTGGCCCGAATAAGTGTGTAGCAAGTTAGCAACCCTTAATGTTAATACATTCAAGAAAATTCATTAGCGTTAAGTTTATCTTTTGTATTTATAATAAAATTAATTTATATGCGAAAAGCGTTCAAATATGTACTTAAAAATACACTATTCGTATACAGGCTACTTTAATACATTCATACACTTTATACATAATTATAAATACTTACATCTGACTTCATACAAATAAATATTATTACAGAATCAAAGTCAATTCTTTTTATTCAATGTACGATTATTGTTTCTTTCATGAAGGCGAAGAAATGGGTATAGTAGATAGATACATATTATATGTGGTTAGTCTATCTCGTTTTAAAGCAAAACTAACTAAGTACTACTAAGTTTAAAAGACTCTCAGAATTGTATTCATTACCTGTTTTAATTATTAGTATTGTTTACGATAAAATAATTAATTTCAAATGAGGACGCCACCATTAAATTAAAGGACATTTTAAGGTTTTTAAGTTCATAATGTCCAGCGGTTTCAAAATGTCCAGTTCTGAGAATGTCCAATCATCAAAACGTCCAAGTCTAAAAATGTCCAGTCTTTAAAATTGGATAGGCAAAAAAATTACTCAAAATACTACTAACAATCGAAATGTTTTAATTTTAAAATAGCATTGACGACAGAAACAGGTGTTCTAGACTTTAGCCTGGTATAAAATCAACTTTTAGTCTATGATAAGAAACAAATTTTAAAGAACAATATTTGTATAGACTAAAAACTATATCTTGTGAGTTTATTTATTTGCCTATCCAATTTCAAAGTCTGACCATTTTGAGATTTAAACATTTTGAGACTTGGACATTTTGAGAATAGTACATTATAAATTTAAACGATTTTAAGATGGAGAACCAGCGAACTATAATTTATGCCGGGCAAATAGCAGGTGTAAGTCTTGTATATTTTATTTTTAAAAGCTTATTCTTTGCAATATACTATTTATTGAAGTTTTTATTTTTTTGATATAGTATTTAGGGCTGGCAGTTAATTATGGAAAATAATATGAGAAAAATGTCCATCTCTAACAGCGTGGCAGATGGCACATTTCATTGAAGGTTCATTGGCCTGTTAGCATAGACACGTCCCTTAAGATAGCCCCTACGATGCCATGCTGCTCAAATTTATTCACTAAACGAGTTATTGTTAGCCGCGGAGGTAAGTGATTTCTAGCAAAAATTAGGCCGCAATTTTCTTAGTTTGCGCAATACATGATTGGGCTGAGTACAATCTTTCAATAATTAAAACACGTTGTACAGTCGTAAAACGCTCCATTAAAAATTTACCGTATTAAAACAAAATAATTTTCATGAACTAACTATCATGGTTTCCACCAAAACCAAACGAGTTGCCAATCCTTTACTAAAAAAATGATTTCAATCATTATCGTCGCGCAAAATGACCCCACAAAAATTATATTATATGTTACAGCAGTTACTGATACGTCAGTAACGGTATTGGCGGAAAACAAGATAATTTTTTTTAGTATTGTACCTACTTTAATGTAGTTTTTATAAGGTCATTTTGTGCCAACGGGACCCTATCACTGAGACTCCGCTGTCTGTATGTCTGTCCGGCGGTCTGTCACAGGGCTCTATCTCTTACACCAATAGCTAGACACTTGAAATTTACACAGATTATGTTTTACTGTGGCCGCTATAACAACAAATACTAAAAATAAGATAAAATTAAAAATTAAAGTGGGTCGTCATACAAGAAACGTGTTCTTTCAACGCTTAAAAACATTGTACGGAGGTACGGAACCTTCATTTACGAGCATGACTTGCACTTGACCAGTTTCTTGCGCTTAATTAAGCTTTCATAGTATTAAATACTAGCTGTGCCTGCGACTTCGTTCGCGTGGTTGTCGGAACGTAATGTTATATAGCCTAAAGCCTTCCTCTATAAATGGACTACCCAACAAAAAAAGAATTTTTCAAATCGGACCATTAGTTCCTGAGATTAGCGCGTTTAAACAAACAAACAAACAAACTCTTCCGCTTTATAATATTAGTATAGATAATTCGCTGCAAGAAAAAGCTTATGATGAGTGAATAAAATAACGCGTGAATACCACAGGATGGCCGACATCACAGCAAGCTTAAAAATGACGTGAAGATCTTGACAACTTCCAGCGTAGTTGATCGACAAACACTGCTGAACAGAAACGCCGAAAGAAACTCAGTACTGACTCAATGAGTTTCTTTCGACGTTTCTTCTCAGCTGTGGTCGTTAAAATGGATCTGTTGATACAAAAAATTAGTCATGATAAAAAGTTTAGCGATTACTAGTTGTAAGATATGCACTTACTTCTAAGAGTTCCTTTGGGCAGCTGATCCCATTTGAAATGCAGGCCCCAATTGAAACCGCCCCTGACCAACGGGCTAGCCGTATATTCAAAGGTGTCTGCATTGATGATGTCAATAATAGGCATCACTGCTCTCTGGGAATAGCGAGTGTTTGCATCTGTGCCATATGCCAGTCGGCCAAGTAGTGGAGTCAACCAGTCTACATTTACTTCAATGTGTGAGTCCAGAAACACTAAGACCTGAAAGAAAAGTATTTCTCCGTTCGTTTGACGACCTCCGTGGCGTAATGGTTAACACGCTAGACCGGTAATCCGGAGGTTCTGGGTTCAATCCCCAGCCAGGGCAAGTTGGAAAATGGCCTTTTTCAAATTGTCCTGGGTCTTGGGTGTTTATCTATAATGTATTTATCATAAAAAATAGTATCGTTGAGTTAGTATCCCATAACATAAGTTTTAAAAAAAAACTTACTTTGGCGCTAGATTAATCAGTGTGATTTGTCCCTATATATTTATTTATTTATTCTGGTAGACGTAGATAGTTTTACGTTTTATACGGGTAAGGGCATACATCTTATTCAATAAAATTTGTCGTGTGGTTCCCGGCAGAGTAGAATAGGACCACTTCATGTCTTCCCGTGGATGTAACAGGAGGCGACTAATGAAACACAAGTTAAACAAAGCTTATAAACATCAACGAGACCTCAGCGTGGAGAGTGTAGTGTAGGCCAAATCCTCTGACTGCTCTGGCTAATGTATGGCTCTGGTAGTACAGAGAAGGTCTTGCTCCTGCAGTGGAGACTAAATAGGACCTGATCATGTTCACCTCCACTAGTGTACCTTTGAACCCCTCAAATCTTGTTAATGCAATGAACGGGCTCTCCAGTGCGTTGCGGGGTCACTCTACCTACTAAGTTGAATTAATATTTAATTATTTTAAAAAAAGGTACCCTTTCGCAACGACTACTGCTAAGAAGAAACGCCTAAGTAAACTCATTTACACAGTATTGGTCGCCTACGCGCGAAAAGGATTTGTCATATATCTGTCAATTTACAAATACTCGCTTGCGAACGAGCGAACAAACATAAATAACGTAATAAGAAAGTACTTGCCTCTCCTACACTACTAGCAGCACCAAACAGCCTCGCGCGAATAAGACCCTCCCTCTTACTGGTCTTCAACAGTCTTATACTGAACCCTCCTTTAGAAAGCTTGTCATACTTGTCTGTGGTTCTCCTGTCTAAGATATTATTGTCATCATTTATGTACTCAACAACATTGTCATCTAAGTTGTTCGTCTCAAGCATTTCCTCCTCCTTTCGCATCCTGCTGTTTAGTTCGTTCACTGCCTTGGACACTTGACCATGCAGTCCATCTAAGTCGCTGTAGTCATCAACCAATATGATCTCTTTAAGATGTTGCTGATCTGTGCGATCCAATATGGAGTAGATAGACCTCATGAGGGTCTCAAAGTGTTCATTGTAAAAGCAGATTATAATGGAAGCCTTTGGAAGTTTTGGTGGATATTTCTGGGATCTACATCTGCAAAAATAATTATGTACGAGTAAATATTATGAAATAGAATGCAATAATTTTAATCAACGGCGTTATCAACGATTCCGCGGCGTTCCGTCGCTCTCTCTTGCTCTAGCAAATGACGGTTCTGAGCGACAGAAAAGGATAGCAGCATAGGAAAATACTGTTCTGTGCTGACAGATGTGTCCCAACCCTAAGTGATTAATTTAGTACAGTAATTGAAAACAGTTATTTTTTTTATTTAACATGTTACATTTACATTTAATTAGTACAGCAGTCAACAGTAATAAGAATATTAAAAAATATATCTGTAAACATTAGTTAATAATTATAGGAGATTGATATTTATTTTTATCAGGCTGGTGATTATATTAACTCTGTGTTATGTAACTGCGTGAAATTTAGGCAAAAAAGACCATATAAATAAAATATGTGCATGGTCAAGTTATATGACCCAACCTAAATTCTTAAGTGTTGTGTTTTAAATTTCGAAATTCGTAAATTATGTGTGTCAAGAAATTATAAACGACTTTTCAAAAAGGAGGATGTTATCAATTTAGTTATATTTTTATTACCTCAAAGCTCCTACATTTTACACTACTACAAGCTCGTACATTTAACAATCTGGAAATACTTTTTAGGTTAAAAAAATATACTCTCAGCTCAGACTCATCTCAAAATAACTGTCAGCCAAGTAGACTTGAGAAGTAGGCTTTCCAGTGGTATTTATGGTCACTAGAATAAAATTGTCTTCTTTTTCGTAAAATATTATGTAACTGGTCACGTTCATTCTGTTTTAATACTTAAATTAATAATGTGACCATAACTTACAATTTATTCCTTGTATCGGGCAAGCCCCTATGGTTGCCTATCCTTTGGGATACAAGAATGTTGAAGGCATATAAATTATAACCCTTTTCCCGAAGCCTGACATCCTCGGAGTTCCGGATCAATCCAGCTTGACCATCTACAATCAAGTTACACAGTATTACTTAAATTTGATATTATTGAAAACATTGGTGACTCTCACTACAGCAGTGACCTCGTCTTAGTTTATTTAGGTTCCAGGGGGGTTACTCTATAAAATAATACGATAGTCGTACGATAGACGTGTTAGTTATATGTCAAACCAAATTAGACTTTATAATTATGTATAAACGCTCAATGTTGCTTGACACTGAAACGCGGATACGCAGTAACGTACGTCAACCCTACCGTTCATAAGCTAAGACATGGATGAACAAACACTAGAGGAGTCTAAGTGACCCGCTTAGAGTTACCTATGTAATATTGTGATAAGACGGAGGACTTAATACATGTATTGATGGAATGTGACCAGTATACCGCCCATAGATGTGCACTATCACATATGGCAAAAGCCATATACTTTTTCATAAGAGCTGTGATGTTGCACAGAAACTAGAAATTATCTAATCGAAATCCCCCATGAGGCTGGCATAGTCACACCAAGTGAACTGAAGCCTCGTAAAAAAATTTATAAAAAAAAAGACACTAGATAGAGGACTGACCACCCCATACAAAAAACGTACTCCGCTAGAACGCCAAAATCCTGTACTATTTCAAGATGTCACTACTATTTCGCACGCTAGTCATAACAATAGATGCTGGGTACTTAGACTGACGGTATCCACAAAAAATCTGAGATGGCGCTTATTTGTTCGTAATTCACCACTACGAAACTACCTTCTTTAAGACCGTTTTTAGGGCTACTCAGTGTAACTTATTTCTGTAAATTGGATTTGGCATTCGTTTGCATGCTTTACATATTATTTTGTGATAAAATTATATTAGGCATAATATCTTTGTAAACTGACTAAGCCCTTCTGGCGCGTAGGCGACCAATACTGTGTAAATGAGTTTCTTTCGGCGTTTCTTCTCAGCAATGGTTGTTGCAAAACGCTAGTATTGGTAGCTTTTAAACAAAGAAAAAAATAATTTAGATATAAATAAACATTACACGTAATGTACACTAAAATTATTGACGTGCAAAGGCCTAATTACTGAATAAATATTTGCTTTTGATTTAGATTACTTTCGAACTAGTAGCTCCATCTAACTACAACATTTAAACTCAATTCAAAATATGAAGGTTGTCAGTCGGCAGTCCTCTAGTCTATTTGTTCGTCCATATGGCTAACATTAAATTAAACTCGCCAAAAGATATTCTAAGAATATGGTTGACATGTCAAGCACTGAAATAAGGCTGCATTTTGAGCTCTATAAAAATTGAGTGACTTGTGAATCGTTTTGTTTCATAGGCCACAAATATTACTATAACCTTACCCAGTCTCTTATCTGGGTCTCCTGCAACTTTCATATTCAGTTGTTTGGCAAACTTCTCTTTCAACATCATTTTTTGGTGGTAATCCGACTGACTTCTGTGGTATTTCCAAACATTCCCTGAAAACTTATCGTTAGTTTGGGGCGTGTCGGATAGCAGATTTTTGCCCTCTAATGCAGCAATAGATTTGTCATTGTTTTTTATACGATTCTTTTCATCAGAGTTTGCAAGGTGGTAGTACATCTTGTTTTCAGCTTTGTTCATTACATTATCACCTAAAAAAATTGCAAGTCATAAATAAAATAGTTGGTTTGCTCACAAACTTACATCTTATTACACCATATCTCTAGTTATTAGTTTTGAACTATCCCTGTCATTCTTCACATCATCACATGACAACCTCCGTGGCGTAATGGTTAACACGCTAGACCACTAATCCAGAGGTTCTGGGCTCGATCCCCAGCCAGGGCAAGTTGGGAAATGGCCTTTTTCAAATAGTCCTGGGTCTTGGGTGTTTATATATGTATTTATCATAAAATATAGTATCATTGAGTTAGTATCCCATAATTCAAGTTTAAAACTTACTTTGGGGCTAGCTTAATCAGTGTGATTTGTTCCTATATATTTATTATTATTTATTTATACCTGTTTGCTTGACTAGTAAATAAGGCCTTAGGCTTAAAATTCGATCAAGCAGACGCCCCAGACTGGTTGAGTCTGTCTCTGCCACAAACTCTATGTGCGACAGTGACACATGACCCACAAAGGTTTCAGCTACCTCTATTGCATCTAGAGTTTCTGACAAAGACTTAGAGAACCCATTTGGGGCGTCTGCTTGACATAGTTTCAAGCCTTAAGCTGGGTCCAGATATGTTCTTTTGTCCGTACCGTACCTCCGCATCGTATCAGCAGCGTCGCGATCAAAGAACACTAGTTTCGACGCATGTTCGGTACGGTACGGTGGTACGGAGTTTCGATACGGAGACAGGTACGCTCTGATCCATCGCGAGTCGGTTTTATCATTCCGTTCAAAGGCAATACGGTACGGCGTACGCGCCAGTCTGGACGCGATCGCGGCATGCATTTTTATTTTTGGACCAATTAAATTAATCAAAAACTCGAAGTCACTTGGTGACATGCTAGTGAAGTTTTTGTATTTTCCACTTATGCTTTGAAATTTTAAATCTCTAATTAAGGCTCTTCCGCCACATTTTTCTCTATTGTTATACAATTCTAACGTCCACCAACCACCAACGTCGCTTTTTTTGTTTTTTTTGTTACAATATTATGCATAACAATGAAGGACGCGCAAGTAATCGCCAAATTCTCGTAAACTTCTGCAGACGACGACATAGTCAGACGACACTTCGTACAGAAATGAGCACGTGGTGATCGCAGCGACGTACGAAGATACTGGCTATTTTTATATGCGTCCAGAGTTATTGGATCGCGACGCTGATACGATACGGAGGTACGGTACGGACAAAAGAACATATCTGGACCCAGCTTTAGGCTTTAATTTCACCATTACGTCGCTCCGATGCTGAATTGGAAAAAAAAACTGACAGAACATTCCAAGTATGTTAGGAAACTCTTTGTTGCAAAGAAAACAAGTACTCAGTGGAGCGCTCACTGCTTATCTTTAAGCAATTTTCATAACACTTAAAACTGCCACGACCTACAACCAAACAAGCCATGAGATAGCCAAAATATACACTGCTCATTACTTTTTGATCAACCAAGTAGTTTACAATTGGAACAAACTGCCCAAGGAAGAAGTTATATGTCACATCTATGAACTCTTTTAAAAATAGACTGGATAATTGGCTATGCACAAATAAAATATTCTGAAACAATCATAGTAGACATTTAAACATATTATGAATATGTGAAGTGACAATTAGGTACCTATATGAATTACAACTGTGCCTGAAATAGGCAGATAAGCTTTATGCTTGTCTATTATTTATTTATTTATTAAATCTTTATTGACCACAATGGTACAAAAGGTGGACTTAATGCTAATGCATTCTCTACCAGTCAGCCTTTAGGATTTGTCTATATTTAAACAAATCAATAAATTTATTAGTTGATCAATATATTCATATAATATTAGCTATTCAATAGCCTTTAGTTATAGTAGAATCATGTTCTTAGGTACATATCTAAATTGTTAAACAAGAAAGTGTGACGGTAAATTTTTTAATACATGTGCAATTGTGCACATTGCATTTATATATATACCTTAGATTTTTAACCTAGACATGTCTGAAAATAAATTAACAATACAAAATTAGAATGACGACTTACCACTCATATTCAACAACCAGTACAAGTACAGGGAGATGCTCCACGTCGCCGAAGCGAAAAATATCCCCCAGAGAAATGAGTTATTAATCTTACCCATGGTTTTACCGCGCCTTGGCATACGCCTCATACATTAATGTTTACTTATCGGGTCATTATGTTACGAAATCACTAAAGAAACGGGAACACAAAGGTTTGTTTTTCAATCTAATGAATGAGATTGTTTATTCCCGTGACAAATATCAACGCGGTAAAATAAACGCGATTTTAACACAATACTTAGTACCTATTTCTAAAGTATTCTTAGTTATTTAGTACATATAAAAAACACCGCACCCTACAAAATTTAGAATAGGTTTGTGGATAAACTTTAAAATTGAGATCAATGCACTTTAATGCAGCACACAAAACCTATAATATATTGTGTAATTTGTGGATAAAATAAACCATAATAAAGACGCGACGCAGAAGGCAGACGCAGAAGAGAAAGAAAATGTTTGTTGGTTTGGTTTGGTTGGCTTGAGAAGTCTCGTTCGCCTCGCATGACATATTTGGCACTGACAGTGACAGCTCAATCAATATGAATAAATCTAGTTTTGACGAGGCAAAGAAAAATACTGTACATAAATACGAAAAAACAGGAATAGAGAAATCTTTACCAACTTTTCAAAAAACAAGAAATTCTCCTTTTTTACTTTACAGCCAAGCCACGCACGATGCCGCTGCGTGACGGCCGCGCCATCTAGTGCTTGACGTGTTAAGACTGCAGTCTTCGATCGTGGGAATTTTTGATTGAACACCCCAGAGATATGGGATTGGTTTTATTGTCCTGAGTCCTGAGGAACACCCGAATCTATATTTTGTATCTACACATACGCATTGCGCTGTATTGTAAATACATGCACCATGGAGATGAATTTAGACGAATTCAGAAGCGCAGCGAGCGGTCTGCCTTATCAGCGTTTTCGTCTCCATAATTTATTTGAGAATTTCGGAGAACTTTAAATTTTTCTATCTTTTTACAAAATACAAATTATTTTTATTTATTTATTGTACGTGTTTACGCATGAATCAATCTTCATATATGTGTATTTTTTTAACTCAGTCGTATGCGCAGGAAATCCGACGACGTATTCGCTTAAGTATATTTTCTTCAAAGTTTAACCATTTTAACTAAGTTTTTGAATGAATTAAATTGTTTTTTATATAAAAATTTTCTCATTCACTTTTTAAGATTTTCCTTTGTCTTTATTTCTCTGTAATTAATACACAGCTTCATGTTTTAAATTCCGTGTAAACAACAATGACATGAACGTCGCACACCGCGAAAAATCGAAACACGTCTCAGGTTATTTGGAATTAAACAAACTAACTATTACAATGAAAATCAATAAATTGTCTCATTCACTTTTTTAATACTTAAATAAACTTAAATTTAACATATCTTACCATATTGTTACTAAGATAGTTTAGCTCCAATCAGCTCCGAAAAAGCAGTCAAAATCATTAAAAATAAGGACTGGGCCCTTAAGAATGCAGGGCACAGGGCGATCATTCAGCGCCCGAAAAAATCCATCACTCACTTACTACCTACCTCACTAGTAAGGATAAGCGAATTAAACAGAGTGCGTCTGCAACTGGTGCCATTTCGAAACGCTGAGAGACACACTATAGGTACGAAGGGTTATTTGTACCTACCTTTAGAAAACCCATTCTTTACTAACTCAGCGTTTAAAAAATGGCTCCTATTGAGGTGGTAGATCCGCGGCCCTAACTACCAGTAGATGAGAACATATCTAATCACCTACTTGTCTGAATTCAATCGATTCATGTATAACCAGCCGGACCCGTATTTTAACGACGACATAATATTAAATTTAAACACGGAATCGAGTAAGTTTTTGGAATGTCCGAAGTCCGAACACTGGCTGACGACAGCAGACTAGCCCAGCCCGGCCGAAAACAGAAATGTGTACTTAAATACATCTCAGCGAGGGGAGAAGGAATGAATTTGGAGATTTAGTGAGGCTAACTTGTGGCTTCTCAAAACTTTATTTCCATAATTTTATTTAATAATCTACAGACAAGAGCTTAGCTCAAAAGAAGAGGACAAAAGTCCCTGGTCTGCTCAGGAAGACCTCATACCTTCATATCATCACAGAGTAATAACAAACTACGTACAAAAATCATTATCATCATCATTTCAACCGCATACGTCCACTGCTGGGCAAAGATCTCTTCCAAGGATTTCCGAAATCACCTTCAGGTGTATTTACTGAAATCGGATGTTACAATACAAGTATACTACACAATTTCAAAGCTGGTCTGATGCTGGGCTAATGAGCTCACTAGTGGAATGACGTATACCCGATTATATCTATTTGGTCTGAACGCATACCTACCTACCCATCGAGTGTTTTGATTTTTTACTTTTTCTTAGATGATATCCTGGGTATGGAGATAAGTACAATATAAGCTTTTGAAAAAAACCTTATTATATTTTATTATCAAGTTTACTCAAAATATTTAATAATCAAACGGTAAAGCTACCCTACTAAAACAAGAGTATCACTAAGAAATTTATAAGGAGGAACCTCTAGATTCAATGGCGCCGGGCCTTTCCGGGCTCTTCCGACGTTGTCGTAGTGGCTCCCGTGGCATGGACAATAGAATCCTCCAGGCCAGTCACCAGAATTAGGAATAGGTACACATCCTAGATGAGTACAGATTCCTATAACTATCAACCACTCTGGCTTCTGCGCACGCTGTTCCGGGGTTTCTGGGTCGCGTAGAGCAGACATAGGGGTATTAGCCTCAGAATCAATGTCAGCTTGTGTTCGGTTCTTGATAAAAAGAGGCTTGCCTCGCCATTTGTAAGACATGGTGCCCCCGGGCGCGACCTTTGAAAGATCAACTTCTATTGAAGCTAGAGCCAGGACGTCTGCCGCCGGTGCCATGGACATTATGAAATGAGTCGCGACGCTTTTTGCACTATACGTTGTAGCTAGTAATCCGAAGAAAGAGACGATGTACGTCCATCCTGGCTTTCCGTCACCCGATCCCCACTTAGTTTTTCTGACGTCTATGTTTTCTTCTTTTCTGTAAGCATCAAAGTTTGGAAAGTTGATATCGCGATGCAGTCGTGGACAGTCCTTCTGAAATCGCACCTGAGTCCACATCGCTAGCCCTGATGATAGCCGTAGGTTCCCGGAACAAGTCGTTACTTGGAATCCATTCTGTAATTTTGTTCTACAAGGTATGTGCTTGGGGTTTGTGTCTTCGCTCACTACACTCTTTGGTTTCTCTTTGCAACAGGCCAACGCCACTCTGCTGTAACGTGACAAGTAACCGTTGTTCAAAAAGTTCATCATAATTCGCAGTTCTATCAGTTTGTCTTATGATTTGGTATAAATTTACTACATTATTATTTGTTTTATTTTAATATATCAAAGAATTAATTGTGTAGAACTCGTAATGTGATTTGGCATGTATAGTGTCAACACATCATTAGGGGCTGTCATCTAAATTTTTCGTAATAATCATTCCGTGAAAGGAGGACATAATCGGCGATTCTACATGTACGGGCCATAGCACGTACAATTTGCAGCGTCAGCGCGTTCACACCGCGCGGCGCTTGCACTCGAAAAATTACACAGTTCACGTTCACGTTTACATCCGCGACGGTCCGCGAGTGGCGTGTGCTCATATATCAAAATTATCAAATCATTGTATCAATTTATCAGTTATCAATATACATCGTTCTATCAGAACTTTCTATCATTTACTATCATTCTATCACTATATGTTTTGGTAACAAACCATACACTACCTAACTTTGGAACATCCATACTACAGTTCTCAGAACGAACTTCAGTATTATATTAATATTAACGAAATACTCACTTTGAAATATAAATACAACAAAGCTTGAGACTGACTCTTGTGATCCGGAGGTTGTGGGTTCAAATCTACATTACTGGAAAGCATACTTTGTGAAAAGTTGTGTCCATTCTGGTTAGGATATTGCAGGCTTGAATCACCTGATTATACGAAAAGAAAGATGATGCCTTGCTTCGGAAGGCAGGTAAAGATATTGGTCCCGAACGCCATCTAGCGATTGTACATATCCTAAGATTGGTTCTGGTCTACCCTATGGGTTGCGGAGGTCAGACGGCAGTCGCTCTGTGTAAAAACCAGTCGAATCACCTAGGTTAGATAGCGGACGCCGGGCTGTAAAGCGTAAGCGCTGACGATGCAACCGGGAATACGCTCGGATTATGATGATGATAGCTAGGGTACGCTGGTCCCTGACCCATACGCAACTAGTGCAAAAAAGAAATTGTGGCCTTAGGTAACTAAACTGTTGCAAACAGGAATGCGTTGGTACATTTGCACCACGACCATCGAGTTCGGACCTCACAAATCTAAAGCGAGCCCCCTGACCTGCAGAGCCCCGGTGCAAGGCACCGTCTAGGCTAGGCCTTCGATAGCTACATTACTGAACACGATAATGTGTACACCTCAATGACGTTGAAGTTAATAATTAAGCAGTAATGTAAGCTTTGTCTTTAACTAACAATACCTAACTACTACTGCCAATAAGTAGGTCACGCACGCTCCCAGAGTCTAGTGGAGTTCATGGTCTAGCTATGAAAAATTCCCAGAGCTAAACCAATCAGTGCTACTAGTAGATAAATTGTGATATATGAAACTCCTAACTTTAACTTTAACCGGATCTAAATGTGGCGAAGACTGAATACATGGCCTGCAACTCTACAGATCCCCAACCCGTACGCATAGGCGAAGACTTGGTCAAGCGTACGGACCAGTTTAAATAGGTAAGTACTTGGGATTTATACTTCACGCGTCCGGAGACATCGACATGCCGACGACAAGGCCCGTATATCTGCCGCATGGGCAAAGTGGCGGGAGGTAACGGGTGTATTAGTGACCCCAAAATGCCGGTTAGGCTAAAAGGACAAGTCTACAAATCCATCATTAGACATGTCCTTTTATATGGTAGTGAAGCGTGGCCATTGCTTGAGCGACACAAGCAGGAACTGCGTGTCACGGAGATGTAAATGTTGCGCTGGATATGCGGAGTATCACGGAGATATCGCGTGAGAAAAACCCGCATCCGCGGCAGCCTTCATGTCCGTGACACAGCAGACAAACTGCAGGAAAGTCACCTACGCTGGTACGGTCTTGTCTTGCGGAAACCGGCAAGCTACGTGGGAAACAAATGTATAGCCATGCCGCCTCGACCGCGGCCCGGCAGACGTAGTAGACCCAAGAAATGCTGGCTTAACGTCGTCAAGGATGATATGCGTGCCAATTGTCTTACAACCAAGGATGCTCAAGATCGTGCGAAGTGGAGAAGGAAAAGCCGGAAAGCGGACCCCGGGCTTTGCAGCGTTGCAGCTGTGGATGCAACTGGGAATACGCTGAGATGAGAAAGAGAAAGAGAGAGAGAGAGAGAAATCCTAACTTTAACTCCTCCCAACGCCTAAATTACAGACACAAAGATTTTATATTGCTTGCCGGTCACTTCATGTAAATTATAATCACCCGTCTAAGGGTCAGTTCACACCGGGACGCGACGCGACATGACGTAGCGCGCACGTGAAAAAAATATAGAACTTGTTTACTAGACAAAAAGAGTAAGAGCCCGCTGCGCCTGCGCTGCGTAGCGATGCATAGCGGCATCGCTACGCAACGCGGCAAAGCGGGCTGTCGCTGAAATCAGTATCTTTTTGCCTAGTAAACAAGTTCTATATTTCTTCCAAAGTGCGCGCTACGTCGAGTCGCGTCTCGGTAGGAACTGACCCCAAGGTGTTAAGGACATTTTTTTCCCATGAAGGGAACTTTAGGGACGTCTACGATGAAACGTTTAAGTATACTAAAGATGTATCGACTAATCGGCCTATTTTTTTACTAAACATATAATGAGTAATAGAAATTAAGGAAGGAATAAAAGACAGAAGGTACTTAAAAGACTAAAAATAACAAAAAAAGAACAATTTCCATAAAAAACCGGTCAAGTGCGTGTCGGGCCACGTGCCGTATAGGGTTCCGTAGTCAGTACTTGTTTTACGTAACTAACGATATTTTCCTTTTCTATTTCATAAGTTAGTCGACTATAACTTTTTAATTTGTAAACCCTACTTAGCCACAGCATGAAGGGGGACACTCGACTGTAACCAAAATTTGCAATATTTCACTAACTGATCCCTAAATTGAAAAATGGTGTTTACAAACTCACAATATCCTACCTACTCGGGAGCCGTTAAAACTTTCCCCTTTCCCCCGACATAGCGAAGCAATAATATTTATGGTTTATTATAATGCAAATACAAGTCTAAAAAAGTATTACAAAATTAACGAAGAATGTCCAATATTAAATCGATTTTCAGTTGCTTGAATTTTACAATATATGTACTTAGGTAGGTACTTACCTATGTAGACTTTTGAGCAAAATAGAGGTAGGTATAAGTTTTAGCGATTACTCGCGTTCTCTTGGTCCTATGAGGTCGAAACTTTGAAACGGGTTTATCTTGTAAAGGCGAAGAGGATTGCAAAGTTTAGTACTTAGGTATCTGATGGTATTGGTTTGAATAAAATCGAAAAATATATAATATGTAAAATCCGTCCATAATGTACAACGCTGCAGCAAACTTCCCCCTGTTTTCCTTCCTCCACTCCTCCCTTTTGGATTTTTTTTTTACAACATCTTTCTTGTACATACAGGCTAACTTTTTATCCACCTGCTAAATTTTTGGAGCAAGTTCAGTCCATGATACTGAACTACTTTCTATAAAAAAAGTTATTAAAAATCAAAAACAAATTTCCGTCCTTCCATACAAATCAGCGCTCAGCCAAACGGATTTTGTATGGAAGGACGAAAAATTTTTATCGATTTTTAACAACTTTTTTTTATAGAAAGTAGTTCAGTATCATGGACTGAACTTGCTCCGAAAATTTAGCAGGTGGATAAAAAGTCACCCTGTATATTGAAGTCCTTAGAGTGCTTCTCAAACTTGAAATCACTCTAATTACTACGCTACGGCTATGGCCAACTTTCCCCTTTTCCCCTCTATTTTCCCCTCAAACAAAAATCGCGATCGACTAAAAAAATTTAATAAATGAAGGAACTTGTACCAATTATTATCAAAATCGGTTGAAAAATGTGACCTGTACGCGAGTACAGACAGACGAACAAAAGCATCGAGATGAGACTTAAGGCTGTGGCCAATCTCAAAACTGAGACGCTTCGCTCGCTCAGTCAATAATGTAAGCAATTATCGGCATGGCCTATTAATCGGTCGGCTAGTCGGCATTTTTCCAGTCGATTAGTTGGCTAGTCGGCCAAACCCATAGTCGGCCCATCTCTAGTTTATACACGTTATGGATGTCCTTTTTTAATCAAAACCTTATAATGTACAACAGTACCTGTAATGTGTTGATATAACCCATAGACTTAGTATTTAAACAGTCATCAGAAGGGATTAGTCGTCTTCCTGTCGTAGCGAGTGTCCAGGCACAGGAAATGTTGACATGTTGATATTGATGACCCGAGAGACTAATCCCTTCTGATGACTGTTTAAATACTAAGTCTATGGGTCTATTACTTAAAAATTAAATTAAAATAAATAAGGCGAATAAGTACGAACATTTAGATTGTCCTTAAAACAGCACAACTCGAGTTCACAGTTCAGAGCAAGCTTCTACAAAAGTCAAAGTTTTACTTAATTGGCGATAAGAAAAGGGAAACAGAACACTAAAAAGTATTTTTTTTGTCTGTCTGTATGTACACGCTAATCTTCAAAACTACTAAATGTGTAATAATTTTCACGGTTTAAAGAAATAAAATTAAGCTCAGCTTGGTGCAACATGTAAGCTAAAAATTTTGTTTTATTAAAATTGATGTCAGAAAAAAAAGTTATCGCCATTTTGAAATTTCACGCAATTGAAGTCACTGCTAGTAAATAAATTAATGTCTGGTAACTAAAATAATACAGATCCGATACCCATTACACAATTTAATCAATAAGTACCCACTTTAAACAATAGGTCTACAATCGCTGTTTATATAAGCACATGTCCGCGACCCAAACACATTTGAAGTGCCAAGGCTCCGTCAGTGACGTAACTTGTGAAAGTGCCGGCGCTGGCAGTCGACGAGCAGAGCCGTCGAACGACGTTCGCAACCACAGGTAAGTATTGACTGCTTAATCTGCTTATTGCGATTTATATAAGATCTAATAAATTCACTCGATACCCCTTTTCGTAATATTTTTTAAAACTACTGATATTTTACATTTAATTCTAAATATATAGACAAATTCGTAGCGTTTCTTTTTATACCTTTTATCCCTTTTTTAATTAACAATTACAACTAAAATCCGATAAAATCTACATTCCGCGCTCATTCCCCGTCTCCCGCTTCACAGTCAGACGAAATAAATATGTTAAGGCCGTACCTAAATTTTCCGGGGTCCAGTGCTGCCCCCATTTAAAATAAATCATTTCAAAGAAAACGGAGACATCATTTAAAATTTTGCAACTATCAAGTCCTAGATAACCCTTCAAGGTATTTTGTGAACTACTGTTTACAGTTTAAAGTGAGAACGTTAAGCTTTACTACGCACAATTGCGAAAAACGGCCACTTTTGGCTAATGTGCGTAGTAAAGCTTAACGTTCTCATTATAAACTGTAAACAGTAGTCCATAAAATACTTTAAAGGGTTATCTAGGACTTGGTAGTTGCAAAATTTTAAATAATGTCTCCGTTTTCTTTGATATGATTTATTTTAAATGGGGGCAGCACTGGACCCCGGAAAATTCAAGTACGGCCTTAAAGCATGCGGGGTTCTTTGTGGATCGCCCCGCACCTCATCCCCCAAATGTTGGACTACAGGGCCTTAATAGGGATTATAGGTTTACTATAGTGTTATAATGGCCCTGATTTCACTTCTATCCTGTTAGGGGGAAAAACGTAATCGGTAATATATGTCTGTCGTATTATCATAAACTCGGTCTCTGTCCTCTGTCGAAAATGTAATATATTACCACATAGGTAATTAACATATATATACTAAAGTAATTATATGTAGGTACGTAGAATAGAATAGAATAGAAAAACTCTTTATTGTACACCAAAAGAAAAAACAATATAAACAAATAACTTAAAATAACATTAGTACAATGGGCGATCAATACGCGGTACGTATTTTTATTTATTTATACTTTATTGTACACACATATACATGTTTAAAGTACAACAGGCGGACTTAATGCAAGCAGCATAAAAGCATTCTCTAACAGTCAAACCTTTGGGTCGATTGGAGAGTTTTATGTAATCTAAGATTTATTTTATGTAAATAAGATAATAATCACAACACATACTATAAACATACTATTATTATTATTACATATACATAATTACTTACTTACATACATATATATTCGTAAAATATATACCTACATTAAAATATATACAACAAAAATAAATATACAAATACATGACCATAAATAAATATTATGCAATCAAGTCTGTCCTATGTTTAATTGGAAGTGGAAGTGCCTAAAAACTCTAAGTTTAAAGGAGTCGCAACTAGGGCCCCTTCTAATGGATTCAGCGAGAGCATTCCAGAGTCGTACAGCAGTCACGGAGAAAGAGTTATGGAATAAACCTGTACGGTGAGAAGGAGTGACTAGGGTAAGAGTATTTGAAGAACGCAGGGACCTTTCATGAATAGAACTTAAAAGTTGGAAACATGTTTTGAGATACGTAGTAAGGTATGTACATGTAAGCATATTGCAATTTTACAAATTATTATTTTGTGATGCACCGCGAATACTTTTGCGCTAAGGCGAGCTGGATTTCCCTCCGTTTCTGGCCTGGCGGCCGTACCTGAATTTTCCGGGTTTCAGTGCTGTCCCCATTTAAAATAAATCATTTCAAAGAAAACGGAGACATTATTTAAAATTTTGCTACTACCAAGTCCTAGATAACCCTTCAAAGTATTTTATAAACTACTGTTTACATTTTAAAGTGAGAACATTAAGCTTTAGGTACTACGCACATTTGCGAAAAACGGCCACTTTTGGCAGGTACGGCCTTAAAACGTCTTGGTTCAAAACTGACCCTCATGTTCTCCATATTTTTTCAATGCGCTATGTACCTATGTACGAGTATAATGTTTACATTTATTTTTCAAGCAAAGTTATAGTAACTAAGTATTTTAATATTGCTTCCATCCTTGTTTAGATAATACCGTGTAAGTAGTTATTACTCGACAGAAAAATTAACATCGCGGATAAGTAGGTACCAGACATACTTCCTTACATATATCTACTGTACGCACTGCATATCTACTTACCACATTAGTTCTGTTAGGTACCACATCAAGTTCTGTAGGGAGTTTCCCAAGAAAATGTTTGCGCACCATAGAGGTAGGATGTTGTACCCTATAGGCTTCGCACCTACTTAAGGCGAAGTGAGTTCACAAATTGCAATACTGTGCGTGTTTTTGAAAAATCACTGTTATTAAACTACTACAGTTTATTCCTCAAAAAAATTACATAAAAATCTTAAGGATTTTCTACAGACACAATAGCCAAAACACGATTGAGCATTTTTGGCTCAATAGAAAAAAATTACAAACATACCTCTAATTTTGCCTAAATTTGCCTTTAAAATACGTATTACTATTTTATACAATCACCTTTTTATATGAAAATTATACCAAAAATGTAATATCTAAATATCTTTCCGTTTTGGCTACAGAAAAAATAATAAATATACTTAATACAAAAAAAACAGTGAAATATTCGTCGAGAGCGAAGGAAGGGTCGGAGCTGTGCTCGAATTCAGAGGTATGTTTGTGATTTTTTCTATTGAGCCATAAATGCTCAATCGTGTTTTGGCTATTGTGGGTGTCTTAAGAAAATCCTTAGGATTTTTATGTAAATTTTTTGAGGAATAAACTGTAGTAGTTTAATAACAGTGATTTTTGGGGTTCCGTACCCGAAGGGTGCAAACGGGACCCTATTACTGAGACTCCGCTGTCTGTCCGTCTGTCCGTCTGTCTGTCTGTCCGTCTGTCTGTCTGTCCGTCTGTCTGTCTGTCCGTCAGTCACAGGGCTCTATCTCTTGAACCGTAATAGTGAAACACTAGAAATTTTCACCGATTATGTATTGTATTGTATGTGGCGGATATAACAACAAATACTAAAAAAAATAGTTAAAAATTAAAGGGGGTCGTCATACAAGAAGCGTGTTTTTTTCAGCGTTTTTAACTTGATCTTCATAATGGCATTAACTAGATACTTGAAATTTTCACCAATTATGTTTTACTATGACCACAATAACAACAAATACTAAAAATAAAATAAAGTTAAAAATTAAAGGGGGTCGTCATACAAGAATCGTGTTTCTTCAGCGTTTTAAAACATTGTACTTACGCACTTGCCCGTTTATTCAAAAACACGCACAGTTTTGCAAATTGTGAACCCACGTCACCTTAACCTCTAAAATTTTGTTTATCTACATATACTTAGTCACTCGCTAAAACTCTCAAATTATTTGAGATCATTTGGTAACGACTGAGTAATGATGATGCTTTCAATGTCGTCAAAAATGCATTATCGCATATCATTAAGTATATTAAAGGCGCTTTCGCGGTAATGATGACCGCAAAACGTACCACCTACTACTTAATAAGAAAAAAAGATAGGTAGGTCTATGCTGCTAATATTAGCAGCATACCTACTACCTATATTTTTTTCTATGAGCAGCAGAGATTAAAAGTTCCATTAGTCGCATAAAGTCCATGTGCATTCTGGTTATTCCGAAAATCGGGTAATTCTAATAATCACTAATTTCTACCAAACCCGATATTTTTACTGTACCTAATACTATTCATCTAGACGCTGTTCTAAACGGCTCTCCGCTTCAGCTTCAGATTGCTACGTACGAGTGAATGTATACGTGTAATTTTTTTTAAGCGAGTGCTTTTTCGCCGTTTGTTTTTCGAATTTGATCGGATATAAATTAAACATCATGTTAACTCTTCTAAAAACAATTTTCATTTACCCGAATGCACCTTTTTAACCGACTTCAAAAAAGGAGGAGGTTAACAATTCGACTGGTTTTTTTTAATATATATGTTTGTTACGCGATATCTCCGCCAATTGTGAACCGATTTTGATAATTCTTTTTTTATTTGAAAGCCTTTATTACCAAGTTGGTCCCATTTTAATTTGGTGAAGATATGATGAAGATCTTTAGAGACATGGAAAAAACTCCTAAAAAGAATTGAAGTCGGTTGTTTTTTTTTTTGTTAAAAATTTAATTATTACAAAGTGCGACCATTGTATTGGAATCATTTTTGTAAACACCGAAAATAAGACAAAGTTTTTAATTATATGTATATGTAGTATTTATGTAAAGTCAAATTGATATGTAAATATGTATAAAATAATACAAACAATAAGTCCCTAGATTACATCACATGTTCTGCTCTTGATTCCACGCAACAGAAGCACAGTACAACCATACCTCTATAAAAAGTGTTAGTATCAAAAAGCCACAGAGCAGGCCGAGAAGAGAAGATTTCTTCAAGATACAGAAGCCAGACAAGAAAAAGCAGGAAAGCGGAGCTGCCATTGACATAAAAAGAAGAATAAAGCACATGATCAAAGTGACCCGCACCGACGTGGACACATAAGCTTGGCGGTTAAACGAGACACCCAAAAACAGTAAAAGGTTGCTACAAATGAGCATCAATGACGATATACCAATCGGCATTAACACTGCCTTTCTGACACTCTCGTCTATTTCTGGGCTGCCAAAATGTGCCATTATCAAACTTTCTGCAATACCGTATAAAATTAACCCCGCTAGTAACACTCCGCCCAATGCTAGACCGAAAACGGCTATGAGGAAGCAGCCATACTTCACAGGGAATACTCCCAGGAATTTATTAATTTCTGGCATTTCCATTATGTTATAATGTAGGTAAATTATCCATAAGGTACTCCAAATATTGCGCTAAATGCTGCAATATCAATCAAAATATTATAAAATGGATTTGATGAAATCTTGTTTATTGTCAAAGGAAATGACATAGCGATCCCAAATGTCTTTTTCCAAAGAGAATTACTTAAGAATTTTCTCTATGATGATAATGTACATATAGAAAAGAGCTTGGACGTGAAGATACATGAAGGGTTCCGTACCTCCGTACAATGTTTTAAAACGCGAAAGAAACACGTTTTTTGTATGTCGACCCTTTGAATTTTTAACTTTTTCATATTTTTAGTATTTGTTGTTTACAGCGGCAACAGTAAAACATAATCGGTGAAAATTTCAAGTGTCGAGCTATTACAGACAGACGGACAGACAGCGGAGTCTCAGTAATAGGGTCCCGTTTGCAGCTTTTGTGTACGGAACCCTAATTAGTTGTTTACTATGTGAGCCGTAAACTTTCCGATCACCACGTACAGCAAAATTTCAGATTTCGTGCCTAATACGCGTCAGAGAGTTATTATTTTCTGTGCTCATACGACAAAAAAAATGTCGTCCTGACTTTTTGACTTTTTTCAAAATGGTTGGGCTACAGGGCAAACCGAGGAGTTTTTTCAAAAAATTTCCAAAATATCGAGCGCCAAAAATTCGGAAAAATTGATTTTTTTTTCACTGTTTCGGCCATATTTTTTTTTTGTTTTTGTTTTGTCGAATACCTAATTCTTTTTGCACCTTATGGATCTCAAAAATACGCGTCTTTTGAGCCTTTTTGTATATCATATCTCCACAACTCCCTGAGATATAAGGGGATCGCACTTTTTCGTGAAATCAGAGCCTGGATTGGGGAGAACAAAATACGAATAGACCATTTGGGTTCACAGTCTCTCGCTATACCAACTAAGCCAACACTTTGCTGTAGTAGCTGCGAATTTTTGTATAAATTTTTAAAGCTTGACAACACCGAAAAAACTAGGTTTTCTAAAACGAAACCTATCTAAAAGATTTTTCAGCCCCGACACTCCCTAACCTAAATACCTAAGTACTAAGTTTCATCAAAATGACTGCTCTGGCTAATATATGGCTCTAGTAGTACAGAGGGGGTCGTGCTCCTGCAGTGGAGACTAAAAAAGACCGGTTGAAGATGATGATTTTCCTGCACATACAGAATTTTCTCGGGCTAGTTATTACTGTGTTGGCAAAACTGAATCTGAGGCTTAACTCAAGTAATAATAATAATAAGTACAAAGTTGACAGAACTTTAAGATCCTTTCTGAGCACTTGTATGAGACAGTGGATCACAGTTCTTTGTCAACCAGGCGGTGGAGATAGTACCTCAGATCCGTCAGACTATATAAGGATTGAGCGAGGCATTTTCCAGGGTGACAGTTTGAGTCCATTATGGTTTTGCCTAGCCCTGAATCCTCTTAGCACTTTGCTGAAGGAGTCAGGATTGGGCTACCGACTCCGAAGAGATGGTGAAGTTATTTCTCACCTACTGTACATGGATGATCTCAAACTATTTACACAAAAACGCACTGACTTGTTGAAACCACTAAAAATTACAGAAGTTTTTAGTAGTGGCATCATGATGTAGTTTGGTGTAGATAAGTGTGCGGTTATGCATGTACAGCGGGGAAAGGTAGTAAATTCAACAAATTTACAACTTTCTGAGACAATGACTATCAAGTCTCTTTCGGAGTCTGAAACCTACAAATACCTTGGTATGTCACAGTCATTGGGTATTATAGATGGGGACATAAAACAGGCAGTGAAGGAACGCTTCTTTGGCAGACTGACAAAAGTACTTAAAAGTCTTTTGTCAGGTGTCATTAAAACCCGTGCCTTCAACGCTTGGGTGATGCCCCTACTCATTTACTCCTTTGGCATACTAAGGTGGACTCAGACTGAGCTAGATGCCCTAGATAGGAAGGTCCGCCTACTGCTCACAACACATCGTATGCTACACCCACGCTCATCTGTTATGAGACTGTACATCCCACGGAAATGTGGAGGTCGTGGCTTTTTAAACGCCAAGAATCTTCACAACCGTGAGGTGTGCAGCCTTAGGGAATATTTCCCTAGCAATAAGTGTGGGTTGCATCGTGATGTTGTAGCAGTAGACAAAGGCCTCACGCCGCTATCCTTGGCAAAAGAGAACTGGCGCAAACCAACGGTGCTAAGTACCGAGGATCGCAAGAACGTATGGAAGAGCAAAGAGCTCCACGGGCGGTTCTATCGGGCCTTAATAGGGCCTGATGTGGATCAGCTCGCATCGGTGAATTGGTTACGTTTCGGCGACCTCTTTGGAGAAACCGAAGGTTTTGCCTGTGCAATTGCAGACGAAGTCATGATGACAAACAACTATCGGAGATATATCCTGAAAGACGGTACTGTTGATGTCTGTCGAGCATGTCGACGTCCCGGAGAGTCGATCAGGCATGTAATCTCCGGTTGTTCTCATCTGGCTAACGGCGAATACTTGCACAGACATAACCTAGTAGCCAGAATTATTCACCAGCAGCTTGCTCTTCGATACGGGCTTGTAGAATCGGAGGTACCGTACTATAAGTACTCACCTGCGTCAGTTCTCGAAAATGGTCGTGCCACGCTCTATTGGGATCGATCTGTCATCACGGACAGGACTATTGTCGCCAATAAGCCTGATATCGTGCTGACAGATCGATTGATGCGCCAGGCAGTGCTCGTCGACATCACCGTCCCGCATGACGAGAACCTCGTGAAGGCCGAGAAGGACAAACTTAGCAAGTACCTTGACTTGTCCCACGAGGTGACTGCTATGTGGGATGTGGATTCGACGATCATTGTCCCGATAGTCGTATCGGCGAACGGTCTTATAGCGAAGAGTCTTGACCAACATCTTAAGACTCTCTCGCTAGATGGCTGGATCAAGGGTCAGATTCAGAAGGCAGTACTCCTGGACACGGCACGTATTGTCAGGAGGTTTCTCTCTCTGCGGCCCTAACCGCCGGTAGCTTGGGCCTTGCCCCGCTGCCAGCGGGCAGCTAGGTTAGGTTTTTGTAAATGTTTATATTTTGTAGTATGCTTTATATTTTACTTTTTATAAATGTATACCAAAACCTAGCCTAAGTTTCAAATTAAATAAAGAGAATAATAATAAAACTTTAATGCACCAAAACACTTAAAAAAAATTCTATACAAAAAAGAAATCAACGGTGTACAATAGGCGGCCTTATCGCCAAGGCAATCTCTTACAGGCTACCTTTGGGTGACAGGATTGGCTGAAAAATAATAAATAGGTGGTGCGATTGTGAAACTAGTAATAACCTAATTATATGGTGATATCAAACAGTAAAAATAAAGAGAAGATGGAAAACCTTGAATATTAATATAATAATAAATGAATATTGAATATATAAACAAAATATATACGTATATAAAATTACACACATATACATACATACAATATACATACATACATATAAATACGCATGTCATACACAACTAGAGGAAAACGAAGATTATGATAATTTATAGAAAATACATTACTTTAAAGTTAAAAGAAAATGCGACTTTACCTTGTTCTTGAAACTTGCCAATGTCTGAGCAAAACGGATGCGGGGCGAGTACTTACATCATTTGAATGAAAGTGGAAGAACAATTGTTTTATGCACGGTGTTTCAGAAAATCTAAATAATACTATGTAATACTCTTACCGTCTTATATGATAATACTTAAGTACCTTAGTTGGGAGAGCATACTCTACTCACTCCATGATCTGCTTTTGTTACTAATTGTTCCACAGAATAGCTAAGAAACTATTGTAAACTCAAAATGCGTATAAGATTTGCTTTTTATAAACTTAAGTACACTATAATCCCTGCGACGAGGAAAAAAAGTTGATCAGGGGCCGGCTTCAGTTAGTTAATTCCTTGGTTAGGTATATTCTACTACTTAGCTGAGGGAATTCACACCATAAGGAATTCACATCCAAACATTACAGCATTATCATTATAATTTTTTTATTTTTTTTTATTTATGGCTTGACGCTACTGCGTATTTAGCCAGGAACAAGTTAATAAAACGTGGAAAATTCTTTTTTCCTAACAAGTTACAATCAAAGGTTGGTGTTGGCCTTTGATTGCTTTAAGGGAGCTTCTGGCGACAAATCTATACGAGTCCACTGGTTTTCATAGCCGATTGAGTGGCGGACGACGCCCGAAGACGCCCACACAGTCCGCGAAACAAATATCACTACAGCCGTACTATGACTGTCTACTTTAACTATTTCACATATTGTTCATGAGCATGAGCATTTATAGCACCAAACATCACCAATTTCATATTATAAGGTCCACTAAAATCAATTTGCAAAATAATTTAAAGAAAACCCCAACCAAACACCTTGACTTCCCGCCAAAAACTCAGCATTATCATTACATTATGTGTGTTATCGTTGAAAGCGCTTACACACGGCGGCATCGCAGCGGCAGCGGCACTGCCGTAGCGCGCTTGAATTTTGTATGCATTACGGACCTTTATACACGGTATGGCACATGGCACACCGCCGTCGTAGCTGCGACATCATGTCACAGAAGACAGTAATAGTATTACATACAGAACGGAATATCCTAAGATACGCGCAAGGTATCCCCGTTCCCCGTCCCCACATCTCTTCCCCGTTCTTGTGCCGCCGTGCACACGTCAATGGGTGTGTTCGCCCGTTCTCGCCCCTCGACAAGGCAAGAACGGGGGAGAGGTGCGGAGACGAGGAATGGGGACGCATATTGCGCAAGGACCTTAAGAGATTCCGTTCTGTATGTAATACTGTTACTGTCTTCTTTGGCTATGTGTAAGGCCAGTACAAATGCAAACAAAATGAAGGCACCACAGCGGCGTCTGTACCACTGCCGCTGCGACGCGTGCATAAACGCTATGACGCTGCCGTTTAAAAAATATTTGATCATTCCAGGTCAAAATAGTAAACGATGCTGTGCGTAACACTGCACCTAGTTCTCTTGGCGCTAAGCGCGGGCTCAGCGCCGGTCGACGACCCCATCAGAGTGGACCTACCAGTTTACGACCAGCCCCAAGCTGGCTCCGACGTCTACCTCGCTCGTCCTCTTCAACTCGAGAGCTACGACCACCCGAAGAAGGATGACTCCATTGTTGGCAATCTCCTGTCTCACAACTTGAACACGGCTTCAAACATCTTCGGAAATTCTGCGAGCTCCAATCTGAAGGTCTAGATACCTCTTGTTAGTTTACACACATACACATACTATCGAGTCTTTATCTCTATCGGGGCAGACAGAGCATTTTGGGTTTTGCGGCTCTAAGCAGACAGAGCCCAGGGCCGCAAGACCCAAAGGTGCCTGTTTTGGCGTGGTAATTGGCGAGAAGGTTTAAAAAGGAATTAAAATAGAGATGGGTTGCTAGCCGCACCGCCTAGAGAAGAGAAATAGCTGGTACATTTAAGTTTTTTGTTTTCTCCCAGACCAACATGGAAGAGTTGTTTGTGTTGACAAATAGGTGAAAAGCTGTCAGGCTGTATTCCTGACAAAAGTTAGCGGGGTATATGATGGGTATATGCCATGTGGTTTCCGGCCTAGATTAAGACCACTTCATTTTATCCTGTGAATGTCGTAAGAGAGACTTGCCACTGTTAAATCGCTTCTTATGATGACGGTCCTTCACTGTCAGTACCATGTTAGTACCGACCAACAGGTCGCTCGGATAGTACAGTTAAGAGAAGCGTCCTGCCTGCTCTGGCTAATATATGGCTCTGGTAGTACAGAGAGTCTTGCTTCTGCAGTGGAGACTAAAAAAGACCTGGATGATAATGATGAAGTGAGGCGTATCATTTGCATTCCCAAGGAGGATTGCGAGTGTTGCGACACGTTGTTCGAGCCAACTAATCATTTTAATGCTTCTGGCCTTATTCTTGCCTAAACTCGGCTAATATTCTATGGACACATATAATGTCTAACAAAATATACTTACTGAAACTATTTTAAGGGTGAATTCAGTCCGTGATCTTGAACAATTTTCCCCAAGGAACATATATTGAAATATGAAAAATATTTTTTGGCTTTTTATACAAACTCGGGTCAGCTGATTGGTCAACTTATATGGGAGGCCAAAAACTATTTTTCATAATTAACTATACGTTCCTTGGGGAAAGTTGTTCAGTATCATGGACTGAATCCACCCTTAAAATAGTTTCAGTATATTTTGTCAGACCCTGTATATGTGATTTTAATGTTTTTGTCAATTAATCAAGCATTTGCATTCAGAAAGTGAGTTTTGGTGAAGTGGAACTGATGAAGGCCAGAAATAGAAGTCGCTTTTTGTTTAAATTATATTTATTTATTAAATCTTTATTGACCACAATGGTACAAAAGGTGCACTTAATGCTAATGCATTCTCTACCAGTAATCCGCTAGTTGCCAACAAGTCGAAATAGATACTTTTTTCTAAATATTTTCTATGGGATTTCTACATAAAACGCACGGCGTGACGTCATAATTTCTTGGAGTCAAATAGCGCTCTTTCTGCATTAATAAATCTTAAATCACGTTAAAAATGAATTTGATGAATGATAATATAGGATACTAACCTACAATCATTAATGTAATTTCAGAGCGGGACTCTAAACATCCAAGGCGGCGATGGCTGGTTTGCGCCTCCGGTGACCACGCTCGAGGGCGCGCTCTTGGAGACCGAAGGCATAGGCAGCAAGGCGCTGTCCGTCAAAGAAAATTTGCATGGTCTTGTCGCTGGCATCCTACAGGTTGGTAATGAATGCATACAGCTGGAAGTGCGTCACATTGGAAAATAAGTTGCTTTTCAGCCGACTTCAAAAAAAGGAGGAGGTTATCAATTCGACGTGTATGTATTTTTTTTTTTGTGTATGGTACCTCATTACTCCGTCAAATATGAACCGATTTAAAAAATATATATTTCGTTTTAAAGAATGCATTGCAAGGTTGGTCCCATGTAATTCTTTTTAAGATCGGAGAAAAGATCTTGGAGCTGGAGACCGAAATTTCTCAACAGACAACTGCAGCTCAAATATTATGATGATTCTTTTTCTATTTGAAAGGCTTTAGTACCAAGTTGGTCCCATTTTAATTTGGTGAAGATATGATGAAGAACTTTGGAGATATGGAAGAAACACCTTAAAAAAAGTGAAGACGGTTGTTTTTTTTGTTAAAAATTTAATTATTAATTACATTTTTTGTACAAGCTTTTATTGTGACGCCAAAGTAGGTACCTACCACACTTATTTATATAAAAAATCTTACCTTACAAAACAAATAATGAAAAAAAAAATACAATATCGCGTTAACTCATTACAGAAATAATGATGCCGCAACAATGCAATTTCTTTAAAGCGTCTACCAAACCCGGCAACAGAAGACACTCCACCATTAGATTCAAAACACTACTATATAATTCTCCTACCAAATCAATTCTTCTTATTGCGACACTATTCAAATATATTGGCTTGATATCAAGCCTATACTGATCCCCCATGTAGTTCCAGGTTAGAATAGGACTACATCATCTCTTCCCGAGGTTGTCGTAAGAGGCGACTAAAGGACTTAAGCACAAACATCATGAGCTACAATTACATTCCCAAGAAGGGTTAACGTCGGGCGGCGGCCGGTTGTAAAACTTTTCGCACAAATACATTCCCAAAGAGGGTTGACGTCAGGCAGGTTGCCGGTCGTAAAATTACAGCTGAATCATTTTAACTGTTCACGCAATTTCTTCTCCACTTCGGAAGATCTTTGGCATCCTTGGGCGACGGTTAGCCCATTCCAAGTGGCATCCTCAGCTGTGCTGCTTTGGAGCCCGGGGTGCGCTTTCCCGTTTTTTCTTCTCCAAATATAATTTGCATGTCAATGGGGTGACAATTGACATTCTATTTGGAGAAAGATGCCAAAGACCTTGCGAAGTTGTGAAGAAATAGCCGGAACAGTTTAAACGATTTGGCTATATTTTTCCGAACATTCATCTACATACTTTATTCGATACTAGCTGTGCCCGCGACTTCGTTCGCGTGGTTGTCGGAGCGTAATGTTATATAGCCTAAAGCCTTCCTCTATAAATGGACTACCCAACAAAAAAAGAATTTTTCAAATCGGACCATTAGTTTCTGAGATTAGCGCGTTTAAACAAACAAATAAATAAACAAACTCTTCCGCTTTATAATATTAGTATAGATTACCACAGAATAAATAATACTAACGTAATATTACCGCCCGGCATTGTCAATTGGGTATTTTAGTGGGTCAAAAATAAATAATTTGCTACTGTTATTAGAATAAAACGTCACAAAATAATGCCACTTGTCACTGATTAAATCTAAAATCACGTTCAAACTGGATGTCCACTTTGAACGTGATTTTAGATTTAAATAATGCAGAAAAACGGATATTAAGAGGTATGCGTAACTCCAGCAAAATGTTGCGCCTTAGAGAAATTAGAGTATTACAGATTAATGGTTCATAGTAACCCTCAATGTAAACAACTATAGCAAAATTCGTTCATGTTGTATTTTCGAAGTTATTCAAGAAAAACTGATTTTGCTGGGGTAACGTTATCCCAGCAAAACCTTTTTCAAAAATAGCGTTTAGCCTAGAATCAAGTATACGAAAAGATAGCTCTTAATGAGTTGTAAATGTATACCAATAGCAAAATCTGTTCATCTTATGCTTTTTGAGAAATTCAAGATTTTGCTGGGGTAACGTTTTGCAATTTCCCATATCTCAAAAACTGTTAGAAGCAGAATTTTGAAAAAAAAATACTGTTCATAGGCCTTCATTTGTTCAAATGTGTTCAAATATAAGTATTTCGATTCATCAACAAATATCGAAGTAATTTATTATTTTAAAAAATCTGAAAATTCCGGTTTCCTCGTAAACTAGTACATTTACTAACAAATCAAAAGCAGTTACATATACGTATGATATAGCCTTTTAACGTGTACAAATTCGGATGAACGCATTACGCGATATGAAGATATAAAGGCATTTCATCGAATTTCTAGCGGTGTGACTTTGGCCAGGCCTGTTACACTCCCCGTGTAGGTATCAAAAATATACCTACGCGCGGCGGCCTTCTCGGGTGGCTAATTCAGTCGGGGCTCACGTGCGAGCAGTAACGCACGCGCGAGCTTTGTTCGTCGCCTAGGTACTTCACCGATCCGGCCGTTAAAAAATACTGCGCAGTTTTTAACTGTTTAAATTGAAAGGTAAGATCTACTTTAGTGGTTATTATTGTTATGTTGTCATTCATGATAGGTACACTAAGTAGGTTTAATACCTAGGACCTAGGTACCTTCTTAGGTTACGAAAATAAGTAGGAACGTAGTATAAGTATACATATTATTCTTTAGAATTTCTGATGTTTGGTTTGAGATTGACGATCTGTTTCGTTATAAGTAGGTACCTAAGCCACCTACTTAGGAACTTTTCTGTTCGCTAGCAAAATAATTATGAAAGTTACAGAAATGATATGTACCTACTAAGTACATCCTATAGAATTCGGTATCTACTTTAAAGACTTTGTTTTAGCTGGTTAGATATTTCGCTCATGTTATATTATATTTCATTCATTATAGTTTACTACCAAACGATGATACATACATACTTCACATCTTTATCCCTAATGGGGCAGACAGAGCATTTTAAGTGTTGCGGCTCTAAGCAATCAGAGCCCAGGGCCGCAATACCCAAAGGCAACTTTTAGCGTGATGGTGGGCGAGAAGGTGGAAAAAGGAATCAAAATAGTGATGGGTTGCTAGCCGCATCGCCTATTAACATGATTTGCATTTTCGCCCATTCCTTCGATCGGCTTCTACGATTTGCGCGGGGAGAGAAGCAGCTATGATCTCCGTGGTGTAATGGTCAACACGCTAGTCCGCCAATCTGGAGGTTCTGGGTTCGATCCCCAGCCAGGGCAAGTTCGAAAATGGCCTTTTTCAAATTATCCTGGGCCTTGGATGTTTATCTATATATGTATTTATTATAAAATATAGTATCGTTGAGTTCGTATCCCATAACACAAGTTTAAACTTACTTTGGGGCTAGCTCCTTTGATGTAAATGTAAGATTTGTCTTTACATATTTATATTTATTTAAATTTATATTCAAGTTTTATTTTTGTCTCCCAGACCAGCATGGACGACCGATAATACGGTGCGCTAAATGGCGATAGTAGCTTGTTGTAGTAGTCAACCCTAGCGCGTCGCTCGCTGAGTCTATTTTAGTCGGTTTTGTGTGTATTATGAATCGTTTGTCCAGAATCATAAGGATAAAATTGGCTTGCAATGGATTTCTGTAGGTGTCTTAACAAAAAGGTGCTGCGTTTTGACGCGAGCTAAATTACACCATATTGCTAACCACTGTGAGTAGATATTTCTTTGAAAACGTTTGCGGAGTGAGACTTCTGTACTACTGGTATTTATTCTGTGCTTTGGCCATCGAATACGCAGTTCTCTCTGAATACAAAAAGATAAACTATAGTGAACATTCGTGTTCATTTTGTCACAAAACTTGCCTGAAAGTTTCGGCTTCGAATCTCGGATGAAATAAAAGTTATTAAAAAAATTAAAAAATATCATCAATTCTCCTATAAACCGACTAAATAACGGAGACTACGAAAAAGCGGCCGTTTCATACTTGCGGGTTTCCTACGCAAATTAGCAACCTAATAACCGATAAAAAGTACAGACAAGCAGAATAATATTCATGTAGCCGATATTTCAAATGTTTTAAGTACCTATGTACTCTAGTATTATTTGGTGTGAATTCATACATTTGTGAATTAATTCGTTTTTAGAAATAGGGTTGACAACTCTATGGCAGTGTATGTCGGATAAATTAATGAATGTCGCATCCCCACTCAAACAAAGCAATAAATACGAGTTTTATATTTTATTATTATCTACGAGACAGATTTTAAATTCTTCATCAAAGCGCGGTCCTGGTTGCAAGCTCAGATGTGCTGCTTCGGAGCCCAGGGTGCGCCTTTCCGTTTTTTCTTCTCCAAATATAACGTGCACGCCAATGGCACAGTATAATAAAGAGTACTAGCGTACAGTATGGCCAATCCCTGCCTCCCGTAAGTGCCGCCCACCCGCGCTCAGTTACCTCACAGTTACAGGCTGCAAGGACGCGACGACGCGGTCCGCAAAGCGGCCACGTAAAATATTCAAATATTTACAAATACTTTTGTAATGGGCTTGTGTTGTGCTGTGTACGATTGTTTAAGCTCTATAAACGACAAAACTAAAAGAAAGTTCTACAGATTCATGCAAGTACATACCTAGTTATTTTTATGTTTTAGTAGAAAATCAACTTACAATATTTCTTTTACCCTATCTGTTTTAGACCTAAACCTATCAGATCACACTGAAAACAACACAATATCTATATGAACAAAAAATCATGTTTTCAACTTACGTACGAGTAATATTTTGGTGGCCTGAATTTCCATACTAAAATTTTGTTACTTCGTTTATACTGATTCAAAATGGGAAACTATTGTATAAATCCAGCTTAGATACCCACCTTACAGCATAATATGATCATTATTTCTTCCTAATTTGCGCAATGAGTTTTAAGTCATTGAGGTCATTAAACTTAAACGCGGGCGGCGGCGCGACGCGCGGCCTGTGGCGCGGCGCTAAACCTAGCATGTCTTATCTCACCCACACAAGCATGGTACGCGTTCACCTACACGAACTTAGACTGTGTGCGTAGGAACGCGTTTGTTTCATACATTTTGGCGCCAGTGACCGATGTGTGCCAATGGTCAACCGAGGATGCCAAAGACGCTACGAAGTGGAGAATAAATTTCCGGAACAGTTAAAATGATTCGACTGTAATTTTACGACCGGCCGCCTGCCTGACGTAAACCCTCTTTGGGAATGTATTTGTGCGAAAAGTTTTACAACCGGCTGCCGCCCGACGTTAACCCTCCTTGGGAATGCAATTGTAGCACAAGATTTTTGTGCTTAAGTCCTTTAGTCGCCTTACGCCATCCACAGGAAGAGATGGAGTAGTCCTATTATGACCCGGAACCACACTGGGAGTTCTTCTTCTTTCTGGATTCTTGTTAAAAGTTCTACAACAAGTAAGATATGATCGTTTAGCCGGCTATGTAAGAGAGCCAGATAATCAGATGATTTTGTGTCCATTTTACTCTGATCTTATCTTACCTAGTTAAGTAAAGTGTGATAACAAAGCAAACTAATTACCTCAACAAACTGTGATTTGAAATTGTACTGAAAAGCATTTAATATTATTCAAGTTTAAAACTAGTGATAGTACACTTGTTTAATAATACTCAATTTATCTGTGATTTTCCTAGTTTATGTATTATATAGCATACGATTATTATGAAACAGTAATTTGAATAAAAAATAATCATGCTCATGATGTATTTTCTTTATCCACCAAACACACTTTTTGTATGCGACTGTACTAGCAAATAAGACTATTATATCATTATTTTGAGATGGTTACGCTCAAGTATGAAACGGCCGTTTTTTCATAGCCTCCGTTATTTAGTCGGTTTATAGGAGAATTGATGATATTTTCTTATTTTTTTAATAACTTTTATTTCATCCGAGATTTGAAGCCGAAACTTTCAGGCATGTTTTGTAACAAAATGAACACCAATGTTCACTATAGTTTATATTTTTGTATTCAGAGAGAACTGCGTATTCGATGGCCAAAGTCAAACCGCTAGAAATTCGATGAAATGCCTTTATATCTTCATATCGCGTAATGTTCGTTCATCCGAATTTGTACACGTTAGAAGGCTATATCATACGTATATGTAACTGCTTTTGATTTGTTAGTAAATGTACTAGTTTACGAGTACACCGGAAATTTCAGATTTTTTAAAATAATAAATTACTTTGATATTTGTTGATGAATCGAAATACTTATATTTGAACACATTTGAACAAATATAGGCCTATAAACAGTATTTTTCCAAAATTCTGCTACTAACAGTTTTCGAGATATGGAAAATTGCAAAACGTTACCCCAGCAAAATCTTGAATTTCTCAAAAAGTATAAGATGAACACATTTTGCTATTGTTATACATTTATAACTCACTAAGAGCTATCTTTTCGTATACTTGATTCTAGGCTAAACGCTTTTTTTGAAAAAGGTTTTGCTGGATCAACGTTACCCCAGCTAAATCAGTTTTTCTCGAATACCTTCGAAAATACAACATGAACGAATTTTGCTATAGTTGTTTACATTGAGGCTTACTATGAACCATTAATCTGTAATACTCTCATTTCTCTAAGGCGCAACATTTTTCTGGGGTTACGCATACTATTAAGAGCTCTATTTGACACCAAGGAACTATGACGTCATAAATCGATATTTCATACAAATCCCATAGAAAATATTTGTTTTTGACGTTAAGAAAAAAGTATCTATCTGATTTGACTTGTTGCAAAATAGCGTATTAATGCGGGCACAAGCCCGCTGTTATTTATGAAAGAGTTATAATGTAGGTACCGAATTGTTGTGTATAGCAACTCTAACCAGGTGATTGTTTTCATCCGCAGCCTAAGCCGATAGTAGACACAATAAAGGAGGAAGAAAAGTATGGCAACACTGGAGATAAATTCCACGGCGCGGGCCGCGCTATAGTGAGCGGCGCCGAAGGAGTTTCAAACTTTGTAAACTCGATTATAGAGGTGAGACATGGCAATTGAATATAAATAGGTACTTATATTCTAAATTTCTACCATTTTTTTTTTGTATTTTTGTGTATCTGTCGCAGTTGGATAGTATAATCCGCTAATTGATAAAACCTCTAGCTGTTTGGCATTACAGCTCGGTTTTGTTAAACAACTGAAAATCGTTCAGGTGGATGTTCTAAGACTGCGCAACGTGTTACGTTTATCGAACCGCTAACTACGTTTCCAAACGGCTAGCGGTTTTGTTAAACAGCGGAATTCCATAAAAAAAATAAATTGTTTTCTTTACTAGTAAAACGGTATATCGAAGTAACATTTTATATAAAGCATTAAGTTATCGATCGTTAACTGTTTATAAAAACATGTTTCGAGACTCGTACGTGTTGGTCGCAGTTCTAACATAACCTAACCTATAGGTTTGCCCTAAGCGGACTCGGACTCCATATTTTTATGACGACTGCATCCAATCCACTTCCTTCGCCACAAGTGTCACGTGACAGAATCAAAGAAATTACCTAAATACAATCTAGAATGACTACGAGCAATGACCTTCCATACGTCATTGACTACGAGTAATAATCTCAACAAAAAAAAACATTGAAAATTAAACCGAATGCCACGTGTATAAAGTTTATATTTCCTTATTCAAATATCTTACTTTCTCAAAAACATACATAAAGGCATCCCGCTAACTGCCAAAGCAATAAAATAGAAAGGGACACCTACAACGGCTTTGCCACTTCGTAGGCATTCTTAATTGTATATAATTATTTAGACCGAATCGTTCAAAAACTTCTCTAGCCGCATGGATGAATACAAATCGTTCTTTCTATTCCACGTATTAGGGTTAGCTGTTTAACAAAACAGAGTTTATCAATTGGCGGATTATACTATACTGCGACATATATAACGTCTAACAAAATATACTGAAACTATTTAAAGGGTACATTCAGTCCATGATACTGAACAACTTTCCCCAAGGAACATATATCGAAATATGAAATATACTTTTTTGCTTTCCATACAAACTCGGATCAGCTGATCGCTTAACTTGTATGGAAGGTCAAAAAATATTTTTCATATTTCGATATATGTTCCTTGGGGAAAGTTGTTCAGTATCATGGACTGAATTCACCCTTAAAATAGTTTCAGTAGATATATTTTGTCAGACCCTGTATATAACTTTTCTGTTTTCAGGTCCCCGGTTCGTTTCTGAGGAAGGTGGCCAAAGCTGCATCAGAAAAGCTTAATAACCTAGGAGGAAGGCTGATTGGATTATAATATTTTTTCTATATTCAAATTAGTTTTAAGGCAAAACGTCATCATAAGTGTTTGGTATCAAACATGCCTGGCTACAATTTTTAAAAGTGTAAATAGATTAAATGCTTACGGTAAGAACAGGTATAAAGTTTTAATTTACAAACGTAATTTATTTTTAATTCACAATCCTTTCCATTATTTAAAGACCTCCGTGTCGTAATGGTTAACACGCCAGTCCGCCACTCCGGAGGTTCTGGGTTCGATCCCCAGTCAGCGCAAGTTGGAAAATGGCCTTTTTCAAATTGTTTTGAGTGTTTATCTATATGTATTTAATAATATTAATTATCATATCGTTAAGTTAGTATCCCATAGCACAAGTTTAAACTTACTTTGGAGCAAGCTCAATCAGTGTTATTTGTCCCTATATAAAAAAATCCTGTCCCCTTTTTCAAAATGACCTGAAACTTATTCGAATACTACGGAAACGGAACATTATCATTTGGTTGCTTTTTGTTGAATTCTAAAAATTCTTTATTAAGTAAATATGATTTATAAAAATTATAAATTAAGGCTAGATGAGCTCACAAGCTCGAAATACTGTGCGTGTTTCTGAAAAATCACTGTTATTTAACTACAACAGTTTGTTTCTCAAAAATTTTACATAAGAATCTTAAGGCCCCGCCAGTTCAGAGCCAAGAAAACTGTAAGTGTTTTTAAAAAATCACTGTAATTAAACTACTACAGTTTATCCCTCAAAATTTTACATTGGAATCTTGAAGGCTTTTCTACGACTCACAATATCCAAAACACGATTAAGCATTTATGGCTCGATAGAAAAAAATCACTAACATACCTCTAAATTTGCCTTTATAATACATATTACTATTTTATACAATCACCTTTTTACATATAAAATTATACCAAAAAATGTATTATCTAAAAATAATCAATAAATAAACTATAGTAGTTTAATTTACACAGAGACGCGACGCGACGTGACGTAGCGCGCACTTCGGAAGAAATATAGAACTTGTTTACCAAGGGCTGTCGCTGGAAATAGTATATTTTTGTCTACCTCTAGAAAACAAGTTCTTTATTTCTTCCAAAATGCGCCCTACGTCGAATCGCGTCGTGTCTCGGTGTGAACTGACCCTTACTAAAATGCCAATGAAATTTTTAAAAACCTTCAATCTTTTTAGGGTTCAGTACCCAAAGGGTGCCAACAGGACCCTATTACTGAGTATCCGTTGTCTGACCGTCTGTCACAGAGCTCTATCTCTTAAGGTGGTACTGGAGGCGCGGGCGAACTCCACAGCGAGTTGCCTACCGACGCGCTTCGTCGTGTTGCTATTTCGTCGAGAAAGAGAAAGGGCGCTAAAAAATGTAGCTCCGTCCCGACCCCCGCATGTGAGAGCTACACCCCCGCGTACGACAAAGAGAGTGCACTGAACGCCAGCGAAACGGGCCGTTATAGGCCATGAATCGTAGTTTTCGTTTATTTCGATAAATACGATACATACCCAAATAAAACTAAATTATTTGGAATTTAGATTCTTCACTCTAGTCGTATAATTAGTTTCCATAAGGATCGAAAATATAATTATAAGTGTAATAGGCGTCTAAATATTACTCGATTTCGTCGATAAAAAAGGCAAATTTTAAGTTGCTATAACTTTTTTTTTGTTTATTATTTTCGAACCAAAACTAATTACAGATCTAGATATTTATCATCTTAATGCTTGTAAAAAATTTGAATACGATGAGTTTTATGGTTTCGAAATTAAAACGAAAGTACGTTTGTATGGGATTTCGTCCCTCCAGTTAACCCTTAAACCGTAATAGCGAGACTCTTGAAATTTTTACTGATTTATAAACTATTATTGTGGCCGCTATAACAACCAATACTAAAAATAAGATAAAGTTAAAAATTAAAGGGGGTCGTCATACAAGAAATTTTTTTTAGCTTTTAAATCATTGTACGGAGGCCCGACTCGCACTCAAAATAAAAGAGATCGTTATTTTTTAAATATTTTATTTGTTTTAAACCAAAAACCGACTTTACATCTTTGTTTCGCTAATAATAAATGATAGTGATACATTCATAGGAGCTATTACTAGGCCCCGGACATTGTCATATATCCCTACTTACGCTATTGTTAACCGTGACTGAATATCTAGACCTTACGTTTAAATGCTTTAGATATTTACATAAAAGTATTTAACGCAAAACAAGCACAACGATGGATTTCAGTGTGTATGAGGACAATAGGACTTTAATTTAAACATACATAGTTTTAAGGCCGTACCTGAATTTTCCGGGGTCCAGTGCTGCCCTCATTTTAAATAAATCATTTCAAAGGAAACGGAGATATCATTTAAGTTTTTGTTTCTTCCAAGTCCTAGATAACTCTTCAAACTATTTTATGAACTACTGTTTACAGTTAAAATTGAGAATGTTAGGCTTTACTACGCACATTTGCCAAAAGTGGCCGTTTTTCGCAAATGTGCGTAGTAAAGCTTAACGTTCTCACTTTAAACTGTAAACAGTAGTTAAAAAAATAGTTTGAAGGGTTATCTAGGGCTTGGTAGAAATAAAATTTTAAATGATGTCTCCGTTTTCTTTGAAATAACTTCTGTAAAACGGGGGCAGCACTGGACCTCGGAAAATTCAGGTTCGGCCTTAAGTAGATAACTCTAAAGCATTTGATGCAGTAATTTTCACTGTATATATTTTTCCTAAATGGGAAGGGGCCAAGTATGTGATATAAATAGCGAATTAACAAAAATAAAACGATAAACAGTATAACGGGGACCTTGCCTGGAGGATGCAAAGGGTAAAGTGTAAGAGACAGTTAATACTTCGCGTCGGCCAACCGTGCTCGTTCTTTAATTGTCTCTCCCTGGTTTCCCCACATTCCCCAACAAAATCAGTTTTTCGGCCTAACCGTAATTGAGTAATTTTAACATTCAAAATTCAATAAATAAATCAGATAATTATATTGATATTTGACAAATATGTTAATAAATATATTAACATTTGACAAATATCTAAGTAAATGTTTATGGCTAATTATTTTCGCGGCGACTAACAACTTAAGGGCGACTATTTGTTTACTAAAAAAATAACTTGGCAGTGATGAACTCCCCGGCCTCTGCAGTAATGTACTATTCTTATGACCATTTCCATATTTTCTTCTTATCTCAATTACCTTTATATACAACCTCGTTGTATAATTTAAGAAAGCCTATTTTCTACTTTTTATCTGCCGTCAATGCAAAACAAAAAATCAATGCCAGTTAAAAGTAAAACAAAGCTTACAACTGATTATTAAACTGCTCTTCTTCGTCTAAGCGCGTTCCCGGTTGCATCCTCAGCTGTGCTGCTTCGGAGCCCGGGGTGCGCTTTCCCGCTTTTTCTTCTCCAAATATAACATGCATGTCAATGGTCACCCAAGGATGCCAAAGAAAGACCTTGCACACTGAAGAAGAAATAGCCGAAACAGTTTAAATGATTTGGCTATAGTTTTACGACCGGCCGCCTGCATGACGTCAACCCTCTTTGGGAATGAATGATTATTAAGCTGCTACTTTCTACTTAAAATTATCCTTCACTGAATCTGCCAACCTATTATTGTTGCAACCGGCTATATTTTTTTAAATCCCAAATTTACATTTATTTGTCGCCGCGTTAAAATACATGCCAATATTTATTACACATAATTATAATATAATTAATTAAATATTTAATTAATTATATATACAGTAGAGCATCGACTATACAAACGTCGATTTATTAAATATCTGCTAGATCGCCTGAATATAGGAGCTGCTTTTGCCTAAAACGGTCATATATAAAAATTGTCTTGGAGCTGATTTCAAGCACAAGATGAAAGCGACCACTAATTGATATCTGTCTTAAGGTGAAGATATAGGCAAATGGCCTTGAAGAGTGAAATAAATTGTTAACTCGTAAATATGGTGATACTTTTCATATTGCTCTTCGTCATGCACTAGATAGCCCTTTAAATTATTTTATGAACTGCCGTTGAAACTATTATTGGTAATCCGTCTAGCTTTAAAACTTGCCGGGGCCACTTTTGGCGAAGGCAAGATTTAAAGCTAGACGAACTAATGTAAATACTTTCAACGGTGGTTCATAAAATAATTTAAAGGGCTATCTAGTGCATGACATAGAGCAATATGAAAATTATCTCCATATTTACGAGTTAACAATTTATTTCAAACGAGGGCGCCACTTCAAGGCCATTTGCCTATACCTTCACCTTAAGGCCCTGTCGTCCCATACTCTGGGAGGATGAGGTACGGGCGATCCGCAAAGCACCCCGCATGCTTTTACATATTTCTTCTGACTGTGAAGCAGGAGGCGGGAATGAACGCGGAATGTAGATTTTATCGGTTTTTAATTGTTAAAAAAAGCGGCCAAGTGCGAGTCGGACTCGCCCATTAAGGGTTCCGTAGCAGCAAGTAACATAATATAAAAGTTCTAAAGGTAAATTGCGGTTTACGATTTATGACGTATTAAAAAAAACTACTTACTAGATCTTGTTCAAACCAATTTTCAGTGGAAGTTTGCATAGTAATGTACATCATATATTTTTTAGGGTTCCGTACCCGAAGGGTGCAAACTGTCTGTCCGTCTGTCACAGGGCTCTATCTCTTAAACCATAATAGCTAGACACTTGAAATTTTAACCGATTATGTATTACTGTGGCCGCTATAACAATACTGAAAATAAAAAAAAGTTAAAAATTAAAGGGGGTCGCGATACAAAAAACGTGGTTTTTTCAGTGTTTTTAACTAGATCTTTATAATGGCATTTACTAGATACTTGAAATTTTTACACATTATGTATTACTATGGCCGCTATAACAACAAATACTAAAAATAAAAATAAGTTAAAAATTAAAGGGAGTCGTCATACAAAAACGTGTTTTTTAGCGTTTTAAAACATTGTACGGAGGCACATGAAGGGTTCCTTCATGTACGAGTCCGACTCGCACTTGCCCGTTTATTTTAGTTATCATTCTCTTATTTTAGAAGTTACAGGGGGGGGGGGCACACATTTTACCACTTTGGAAGTGTCTCTCGCGCAAACTATTCAGTTTAGGAAAAAAAATTATATGCGAAACCTTAATATCATTTTTGAAGACCTATCCATAGATACCCCACATGTATGGTATTGATGAAAGAAATTATTATAAGTTTCAGTTCTATACATGGGGAACCCCCAAAATTTATTGTTTTTTTTTCTATTTTTGTGTGAAAATCTTAATGCGGGACACAGAATACATCTACGTTACAAGTTTCAACAGTATAGTTCTTATAGTTTCAAAAAAAAGTGGCTGTGACATACGGACGGACAGACAGACAGACAAGACGAATCTATAAGGGTTCCGTTTTTTGCCATTTGGCTACGGAACCCTAAAAAAGGATAAAAGCGAACTAAGCTAATTTGTCAACAAATATTTAGTGGCTGTACTGGAGCACAAAAATTAAATGTAAAATATCAGTAGTTTAGTCATGTCAGTCTTGAGAAAATATTACAAAAAAACCGGCCAAGTGCGAGTCGGACTCGCCCATGAAGGGTTCCGTAGCAACAACTAACATTTTACGATTTAAGACGTATTAAAAATAACTATCTATGATATATATATATATATATATATAGTTATAATTGAAAGTACATACTTTGAGGTATATACCACATTTTTTTCAGAATTATTTTAGTAATATTTCAATGTTAAAATTTGAGGTGTCCCCTCACCGTAGGGGGGACACCTCAAATTTTAACTTTGTATTAGATTATCTCGAGACTGGGGGGTTTGATCTACATAGTTTCAAAGCAGTTTTTGTTGCATTTTAAAGGACCTTTTCAACGATACCCCACACGTTGGGGTTAGTCCAATTTAATTTATTAATGTAATAAAATATCCGCAACATGCTTCGTCAAAAGGTAAAACAGAAAAATATCCGCAACATGCTTCGTCAAAAAGTAAACAGAAAAATATCCGCAACATGCTTCGTCAAAAGGTAAACAGAAAAATATCCGCAACATGCTTCGTCAAAAAGTAAACAGAAAAATATCCGCAACATGCTTCGTCAAAAGGTAAACAGAAAAATATCCGCAACATGCTTCGTCAAAATTCTTAATCTAAGAGACCGCTCCGCATCGTTCCCGGCCCGAAGGTTCCCATAACGCTTGCTGCATTTCCACGCTGAATAGCTATGGAAAGTCTTTGAGCCAGAAAAGATACAGAACGGTTGTCGTTAGTGCGATCGCAGATACGTCGGCCCAATTCTCTGATTTAATTTATTAAATTCACTTTTCGTTGTATGGGAGGGGGCTCAAAAAAAACATTTTTTCATAATTTTAAAAACCAACTTTTGGAACTTCAATATCTATCTCTCCACCAATTTTTGTGACAATCGGTGCAGTAGCGGCGGAGTACGAGCCCGGACGGACAGACAGACGGACGGACGGTCGGTCGGACGAACATGACGAAACTATAAGGGTTCCTTGTGGACTACGGAACCCTAAAAAGGTGTTACTTTGGATATTTTTTTCAAGTAAAGTTTATTTGACCGTGTAACTGAATGCGAATTTGACTAGATTAGATCCTAAACTAAGACATATATGTATTTTATTTTCAGATTTTAAAACACAATTTTCTATATGTCTCAAATAGTTTTAACAAACTCTAAATCTCAGCCTACCTAGCCTTAAAAAAGTACGTGACGCTTCGAAGTCGCTTCAACTGATCAATATGCATGCTGTTTGTGCAAACACATAAATGTACCGTACATATACAGTTAGATTATCAGAATAAATCAAATTTGCGATCACGTATGCCTCTGCCCTCGCTGTTGGAATAATCGACGCTCTACTGTACGTTCATATACGAATACGTACACAGTAATCCAATATTATATGAATTATGAATTTAATATTAAATCCAAAATATCAAAATACGTCAGTACGCTCTTCCAAAATGTACACACTAACAACCTCAATCACTTCATAATGACCGCATCTTCAATTTAATTCAATACATATAAACATACCAACAATAAATACAGCGATGAAGTGCGAGGTGATAAAAAAAACAAACGCTCGGGCCAGCTGAGCTTCTACGTGCGCCCAAAGCAGCGCTTGCATCGCTACTTTTGAACGCTAACAGAATCTAAATTAATTCTGTAAGAAAACGAGAATCGCAAACAAACTATACAAAAATATAATTCTAAATCGATGAGAACAGTTTAAACCACCCGCATTCATCACTTTTCACCTTATGTCTATTTAATAATAACATTTACAAATTATAATTACAGTGCCTCCGTAAACTTCCTTTGGAATCATTTACACGATAACTTAATCTTTCATATAGTATTGTCTTAGTCCTAAATTGTATAGATAGGAAACACTTTAACTTTTCACTGCAATCTCCTAAGAAAGATTACGCAAGCATAAAAAGGTCTCCAAGAGACTATCTTTATTTACAATAAAGAACATAACTATAGTATTTTATGATCATACAATATTATATCTACGTCCATATCATCTAATACATGTTTATCGTCATGAAAACTGCCTGTTTGACACAATAATTAATGATTATTGACACCGAGAATCAACATCAACTGTCTGTATATTAGACATTTTACAAATATGAAGTAGCATAAAATTTTCAATTTTAGTTTGACTACACACATTATCTTACGATTTAAAGTCGAATAAATACGAGTTATATTGTAAAATACGTGTGCTTCACATGCTTGACACGGAATAAACTGCATAAACTGCAGGCAGTCTAAACGTAAAAGTGTATAAGGTAAATATATTGAACATACTTGTTCTTCTTCTTCTCTATATGTACGTGACGGACTTGAATTAATGAAAAATATTCCCAGTTGTAAAAGTAATCAGCATTAACTAAAAATCTGATTCGTATGGTCTGTATTATTGGAGTTAAATTTCATTGATGAATCCGAATTGCTTCGTAATCGACCTTAACTGTCACTGGCGCCCGACCCGCACCTGCCGAACAGTCTCAACGTAACATTTGTTGTGGGCCATCACGCACTCCTGGAGCCTCGGAGGCATCTCTTCGAAGGATAAAGCAGTGCCCTCTTCGATGTCAGTGCGGCGATAAAAAAGAATGTAGGGCGTGCTAGCACGATGAAGGTTTTCGAGATGAGTTTCGTCACTCACCGATACCAAGTCGTCGTTATAAACGTGCCACTGATCGTTGTCTTTGGCTAGGGTGTAGTAGTGGCCAGAGTCGAGAGTGGTTCCGGTGTGGATGACGGCCGCGTACAGGCTGTAAGCGGAGTGGTCGGCCTGCGAGCGGACCGTGGGTAAAGTAACGGTGTGGTTGTGGTAAATAGAGTGCATCAGTTTAGTCTGCACCTGCAGCTTCGGATCAAACCTGTAAATATAACCAATCAATATTATTTGACAAGTAAATACGCATAGAAACAAAATTATTTATATATACACTGCAGTGTGAAAAAAATTAATTGATAAAAGAATATCGAAATATATGACAGATTTAATTTTTAAATATGTCTGTCTGTATAGTAGTAATCGTGACGTAAGGCGTCACGTGCCTTTTTTACATAGCTAAAGTCGTAAACACTACCTGCGTATCGTAAACCCCACTAGGTACTTGTTGTGTACGCCGTATTAAAGCGTCTCAGCTTAGTCTGGCTCTGGCAGCCGCAAGGTGAACAACTCGTTAATATTCGGATTTGCGCTTCGATATATATATATGCTTGGACATGACTCATTGAGATACGATTATTAAAAGGAATGCTAATCACATGACCTATTTGTTATAATGCCAGGCATAGGATAAATATACGGGCTAGAGAGTTAGTTTAAACTTTGATGTGGCTTCGCAAGGAAGCTTCTCATAGGTCAGCGCGAGGAGGGGCGCTGACCTTACTGTCTCTCTCCTTCTGCCAAATATATTATTATTTATAAAACATAAGTAATGAAATAACGAAGGACACTTACTTAAAATACTTGAGAACGAGGATGAGATACTTTGGAGTGGTTTCGATGAGGACGCTGCGCTCGGCGTCGCGAAGGCCACCACAGTCGCGGCACTCGTACTGGTTGTCGCCGGACAGCCGCTCCTTGGAGCAATAGAACTCCAGCAGGTTCTGTACACTGTGGTTCCAGCCTTCCGGCTTCTCAGGGAACGCGAGCTGAAGATCTCGGAACACGTCGCGGGAAAGAGACGAGGAGTGGCATTCGGTACACTCGACCCGCGTCAGCAAAACGCCGCTGAATAAGTTATCTATGTAAGAGTCGCGGCGGAGGAATGCGGAATCGTACGAATGACGAATGCGCTTCTTAGGCGGGACCATGATTTCGTCAGATAACGTCCGCTTCACGGCCCCCGAGCTCGAACCTGAAAGGAAGTCAGACTTCAAACCCAGTGACTGCTATCAAAATAAACGGTACTAAAACATGACACATACTTTCTGATAACATTATAAATGTAAAAATTAATATGTTTTATATGTGTGTTACTCCATTACGCAAAACAGCTGACGGGTCAGAATGAAAGGCATGTAGGCTTACTACTTGGATTGACACAGGAGATTACATATCCCTTCTCGTGGAAGTGAAACAAAACACAAGGCAATTGCTCCTTTGACCACGGATGACAGGCAGTATTCAAATGTCAGCTGTTTTCTGTGACATGATGTGTAAACTATAACAACACTATATAATGTATTTACAAGCCGCGTGAGTTTTTGGCGGGAAGTCAAGGGGTTCGGTTGGGGTTTGCTTTAAATTATTTTGCAAATTGATTTTAGTGGACTTTATAATATGAAATTGGTGTTGTTTGGTGTTATAAATGCTCATGCTCATGAACAATGTGTGAAATAGTTGAAGTGGACAGTCATAGTACGGTTTTAGTAATATTTGTTTTGCGGACTGTGTGGGAGTCTTCGGGCGTCGTCTGCCACTCAGTCGTCTATGAAAACCATTGGACTCGTACAGATTTGTCGCCAGAAGCGCCCTTGAAGCAGTAAAAGGCCTACACCACCCTTTGATTGTAACTTGTTATGATTCGGTTAGGTTAGGATAAGGAATAAAGAACAAAATCAAAGAAGAACAAAAGAAGCTCTGAAGGCCTGTTATCCAGAGCCGTAAAATTATTTAATAAAAAAAAATTACCAGCCGCGCTGCTGCCCGGGCGAGGCGACACTGATCGCCGGTTCGATCCCGACTCGGCGGGCTCATGGTGTTCACTGGCAAACAATGCTCACAGTCAAAAATCATACAATACAAGCAACAACAAAGCACAAAAATTCGAAATAACAAACAAATCATTGCAGCATATTGTGCCATGTTTAACCTCTCTTTTGTATACCAAAGTCTTATGAATGTGTTGCTTTCACACACAGCTTTTTTTTCTATTCCCTTTTCCCACTGACTGCTAGTCTGTTCTTAATATTAAGGATCAACATCATCAGCAGCTATCTACATCCCGCTGAATAAGTCTGTCTCAACTATTGCCTTCCATCCCGGTCTTGCGTCTTACGAATCCAGTTCCTCTCACGAATTTTTTATCATCGACCCATCTTGCTGTCGTTCGACTCTTCTGAGCTTGCTGCTCTGTCTTTTCTACGTTGCGACCCGCTGGGTAGTTCCAGCCCATTGATCATACCACTTGCAGCAGATGTGACCAGCCCAGCCTGAGTCTAAGGATCATCATCGTCTGTCTTAATCCTTAAATGTATGAATTTTCCGATTTTCATATACTTAACTTAGAATATTGATTACTAAATAGTCTAACAAACATGGGGAAAATATAAAAAATATTTTCTTCTTTCATTAGCCAAAAATTAAAAAATTTGGAATCTTTCAAAATCAGCCCGTCAGAAAATAAATATTATTATTTTTATTAATTTTTGTATCAAAATATATTTCGTTCATCATCCGAGCGTGTTCCCGGTTGCATCGTCAGCGGTTACGGTTCAGAGCCCGGGGTCCGCTACCTAACCTAGGTGATTCGACGATGTTACTGGTTTTTACACAGAGCGACTGCCGTCTGACCTCCGCAACCCAAAGGATAGACCAGAACCAATCCTAGAATAGGTACAAACGCTAGATGGCGTTCGGGACCAACAGCTTTACGTGCCTTCCGAAGCACGGAATCATCTTTCTTTTCGGATAATCAGGTGATTCAAGCCTGCAATATCCTAACCAGACTGGAAATAACTTTTCCCAAAGTATGCTTCCCAGTGGGATTTGAACCCACAACCTCCGGATCACAAGGCAAACGCCTTGACCACTGGACCACGGAGGCAGTCATTTATTATAGTTATAGTTCGTTATAAGCTATAAAAAAAATGTTTTGAGTCGATCAGATACTTTTGAGATTTTTTTTTATTATTTCAACATTGATGTCGGCTCTACGGTTCATTGTCACGAAAATGTTGACATGGCATAGACTAAAAAAATAGAAATTGTCTATTAAACAGTTCATTTTTTTTATTATACCAGAAGAAGATGGTGCGTGGCCAGTTGGGCAGATGACTGGGTCAAAAATAAATTATTTGGTACTGTTAAGAAAATAAAACGTCACAAAATAGAGTCATTGATCATATCCGTTTTCAACTTGATTTAGATTTATTAATGCAGAAAAACTGATATTAAGAGGGCTATTCCAAAAAACTATGTCGTGATGGCTGTGATTTTCATACAAATCCAATAGAACATGACGTTTGTTTTGACGTTTAGAAAAAAGTGTCTTATTTGACTTGTTGTCATCTAGTGATTGGCAATACTATGCAAGTATGCGTGTCCTGCGCTACCTCCCTCGATTCCCATATTGGACCCGTGATCTTCCTGGAGTCGAGTCTAAGGCTGCGTCCACGGACACGCGACGCGTTGTGTCCGTGGACGCGCACTTAGGATAATAATGACAAATGGCGGTTACCTGGAGGACGAAGCATGCGAGGTGTTAGCGGGCTGCGCGGCGATGGCGCGCATGCGGCCCAGGACGGCCGGCCGGGAATAGTCGAAATTGCGGTCCGAGATATGTTCGTACGATTGCAATAACTCGAACAAATAACTGCAAAGAGAGTAACAATTTTTCAACTAATACTAGCGGCCCTAGCCGTGTGGTTCCCGGCAAAGTAGAATAGAACCACTCTAAGTCTTCCCGTGGATGAAGTAGAAGGCGACTTAGGAAACACAAGCTAAACCAAGCTTATAAACATCAGTGAGACCTCTCCAACTCGTCTGGCCAGCATGGAGAGTAGGCCAAATTCTCTGGCTACTGCTGTGGCATATATATGGCTCTGGTAGCACAGAGAGGGTCCTGGTCCTGCAGTGCAGACTAAAAGCGACCTGATGATGATGACGAGCGGCCCGCCCGGGTATGTATTAAACATTTAAACTGAATTGTTTTGAATATCACAAAGATGTAGTGCGCGCTAAAATCTCATACGAAATCTGATTCGGGTTAAGACTGTCACTTTTTTTAGTCGAACTTCATAAAAGTAGGTTTTGTAAATCATTTCGTTACACCTTTTCTTTCATGCCCATTCGGTGTAATAGCAACAAAAATATTGTAGACTGATACTATTAAATAAATAAGTATATTTGTAGGTAGGTACATTTTCAGTGAATAAGAAATCGTTGCTGTAATATTAAGTAAGTATTAGGTCCTTACATATGAAATTGCCGATTTTCAATACTGGCAACTTTAAAATCAAATATCTTGCGTTTCATTAGGAATTCCAAATTCAAATTTATTTCGAAATAAAGCCAGAAAAATATTGTTTTAAAATTCGTATTTCATTTGTTTTAACATCATTTGTTTGAGTTTCAACATTGCTATAACAACAACTATGGACAAATTGAAAATTCGCGGTATTTACGAATACGAGTTCCACCGTGGCACCAGTGCTGCAGAAACGACTCGAAGAATTAACGACGTGTATGGACCAGGCACCGCTAACGAACGAATGGTGCGTTTTTGGTTTCAACGTTTCCGTTCTGGAAATTTCGATTTACACAATGAGCCTCGTGGACGACCTGATACTCAAGTGAATAACGAAGAATTGAAGGCGATAGTGGAAGCGGATTCATCTCAAACCACTTCTGAATTAGCAGCAGCCTTCGGCGTAAGTGACAAAATGATACTTATCCACTTGCGCCAAATCGGAAAAATTAAAAAACTCGAAAAGTGGGTACCGCACGAATTAACTGAAGCAAACCTACAAACACGCGTTGCTTGCTGCGTTTCTTTGCTTAATCGCCACAATAATGAGGGGATTTTGAACCGTATCGTGACTTGTGATGAGAAATGGATCCTGTACGACAATCGGAAGCGTTCATCACAATGGCTTGACCCTGGAGAACCGGCAAAACCTTGCCCTAAGCGAAAACTGACCAAAAAGAAGATTCTGGTTAGTGTTTGGTGGACCAGTGCTGGTGTTATCCACTACAGCTTCTTGAGATCAGGCCAGACGATTACTGCAGACTTGTATTGCCAACAATTGCAAACAATGATAGAAAAGCTCGCCATTAAACAACCGAGACTGATGAATTGCTCTAGCCCACTGCTCCTTCAGGATAACGCTAGACCACACACTGCACATCAAACGATCGCCAAGTTAGAGGAGCTGCGACTGGAACCTCTGCGTCACCCACCATACTCTCCAGATCTTGCCCCAACCGATTACCACTTTTTTCAAAATTTGGATAACTTATTACAAGGAAAAAATTTCAAATCTGATGAGGCAGTCAAAACCGCCTTCAAACGACTCTCGCTCCCAGGATTTTTTTTCCAAAGGTATCAATGATCTGCCTATAAAATGGCGGAAGTGTATCGATAACAACGGCGCATACTTCGATTGATTAAATAATAATTTCATTAAAAAAAACTTGTTTCCCTTTTTTGATACTGAACGGCAATTTCATATGTAAGGACCTAATATATACTCATCACTACAAACAACTCTTACTGCAGGAACCACTTCGAAAAATATCAGTTAATGTAATCATAAAAATAACAATTTTGTCGTTCCAAATTGTTGTGCAAAGCTTCTCGAAAATCAAATCGAAATTTTATTCTAAAATACATACTAATGAAGTTTGGATTTTTGACTCGGAATATTCAAATTTGTGAGTTCCCGTCTAAAAAACATGTTGCGGCTCACCTCGCACAGCGCTGGCTCGTAACAGTTTCAATAAACACTTCCCGGAGAAATCCTCTACATGTTAAAGAAAACCGCATCAAAATTGACCCCATATTATCGAGGACCGACATATAAACCGCCGGGGGACTTTAATTTATAATAAGTATGAAAGTGGGCAAACGGCCATATGGATCATCTGATGGTAAGTAGTTACCATAACCTACGGACGCCTGCAAGACCAGGAGTGCCACATTTGCGATGCTGATCTTCTAGAAATCTTTTCACGCACTTTTTTAAGAACCTTGTATTCTCTGGGAAAACTATTACTACTACTCTACGATAAATAAAAACGGTCAAGGGCGAGTCGGACTCGTACATGAAGGGTTCCGTATCTTCGTGCAATGTTTTAAAACGCTGAAAAAGACACGCTTCTTGTATGACAACCCCTTTAATTTTTAACTGTATCTTATTTTTAGTATTTGATATTATAGCGACCACAGTAATTCATAATCCGTGAAAATTTTAAGTGTCTAGCTATTACGGTTCTAGAAATAGAACCCCGTTGCAGACAGAAGGCAGACCCGTTGGCACCCTTTGCGTACGGGACCCTTTAAAGCAAGAAATAAAGCAAATCATAGAAGATGAAGATCAACACAACATTTTAAAGGTATAATAAACTTGGCTGTCTGCGTCGTAAGATAAAAATGTGAAAGTATATATTTATGTGATAAGTTGTAGTTGACTTGAACTATGTGGACTCGCAACTTTACTCCACATCTTGGGAAGTTCCGATCAAAGATACTGGAACATTTAATCTCTGAACCAATTAGCTTCGCTGTTCGACAATCAACCAATAAATACTCACACCACAAACTCCGAGCAATCTTGCTGTGTTTTACTGCGGGCAAATACAATCGGGTAGATTCCTAAGTACTAAACGAATCTCATAATGTGAAGGGTAGGATTTAGTGGTGCCATCATTTGAAATATTTTTTTAATCGTAAACAAGGTGATAGTTAAATTTATGATCACCGTTTGGACTTAGATAGCCCTTTTAATTATTTTATGAACCACAGTATTTTATTATCACCTTCTATACGATTAAAAAATATTTTAAATGTTGCAAAGGACACCAATGGACGCTATCCTTCACCTTCAAAATTCCTATACAGTTTTTAGTTTTACTACTTTTTATTACAAAAAATAGATGTTAAAATAATAAGTGAAAAAAAAAATTACTACTACACCACAGTTTAAATTTTTATACACTTTTATTTTATTTCATTACATTTGTCTTAAGTCCAAATAAATAACTAAAAGGTGTCGCTGACTTAGACGAACTCACTTATTTATGTAGCTTATACTTCATAAACAAAGTGATTGTCATGATGATAATTCCAACCTAATCCAATTATTTTACAACATGTTTGTTACACGAATTTTATAGACTTTTGTGAAATCATATTATCTCTGTTCTTATATTATGGTTCGTAACCATGTTAAAGACAGATAAAAGTATAGAAGTAGAAAAAACTACTTCTTGCGATTTCTCGCATCATAAATGTTGAATTTAAGGTATAAGCTCATAAGCTTTGATATTTACATATTTGTATACTTATGCAATTGCAAAATTCATGAAGAATTACTCCATGCATTTGACACAATTTTTTTTTTTTCAGAAATAAGTTTATATACTTCTGTTTTGAGTAGGTGATTCGTATTCGGAACTAAATTAATAACTACAGAATAAATTCTAGCAACATTATTTTATGTTTATACATTTCAAACTGTTAAAGCGTAACAAAGTTTATCAAATTGGACTTTAGCGGACTCATTACTCACCCCAAAAATTCGGAGCTATCGTGTTGATTGTTGCTGGTGAAAAACGGCGGCTTGACCACAGCGAAGAACTCTTCGGGGCTCAGCTTAGTGCCGATGCAGTGCATCATCTTGGCAAAGAGAATCCCCATCTTCGACCAATAGGGGGCACCGTTCATGCGCAGTACCACATGACTGCTAAACCTGCGGACAAGGCGGCGGGTTTCTTGGTTAAACCTTTATTGAGACGCTACTGCTGTGTGTGGAACTGTAAACTGTAATATGAAGGCGCTTGATGCTGGACGTAAAGTCAAAGTGGATAAATGTCAACGTGCCTTTCGACGAAGTCGTATTAAATTCCTCTTAACAAGTTTTACACATAGAACCGACGAAGACATTTAGTATGCTACAATTTATCTCTGTTTTTGACATATATCAACTAAGATATCAATATTCATTCTAGATTTTTTTAATAAGAGAGAACTTGAACGTGTCCGCGCAAGATGGTGGCCCGTACAAGTTAATACCGTCGTTTTCGGCGACCCGCACAGTAAACATCCGATGTTGCCAGTGGCTGCGACTGCCTTTTTTATTACTAATACTTTTAGCTAGAAGTCCATGGTTTCTGGTTTCCCTGTGGTGACGGTAAAGTAAAATACGATTAATCACCACCTATTTCCTCTACCACAGGTGTTGTAAGAGGCAACTAAGTATGGTATAAGTAACAGAAAAACGACAGCATTGTGCACAGAGAACGGACAGCAGCGTTCACAGAGAACGGACAGCAGCGTGCACAGAGAACGGACAGCAGCGTGCACAGAGAACGAACAGCAGCGTGCACAGAGAACGGACAGCAGCGTGCACAGAAAACGGACAGCAGCGTGCACATAGAACGGACAGCAGCGTGCACAGAAAACGGACAGCAGTGTGCACAGAGAACGGACAGCAGCGTGCACAGAAAACGGACAGCAGCATGCACAGAAAAGGGACAGTTGCGTGCACAGAAAACGGACAGCAGCGTGCACAGAAAACGGACAGCAGTGTGCACAGAGAAGGGACAGTTGCGTGCATAGCGAACGGAAAGCAGCGTGCACTGAAAACGGACAGCAGTGTGCACAGAGAACGGACAATCGCGTGCACAGAGAACGGACAGCAGCGTGCACAGAGAACGGACAGCAGCGTACACAGAAAACGGACAGCAGCGTGCACAGAGCACTGTGCAACAACTTTATATAGTAACCCGCCTGCACAGAGTGGTGATTATGGACAAATCCTTCCTTTATTGGGAGAAGCTTTTAGTCCAGCAGTGGACTCATATAGGCTGTAAAGAAGAGTCCATGATCTAAGCGACAACCGTGCCGTCTCAAACACCATCATCAGTCGTTAGTGGCTATACGTTGAAATTATGCAACTTTAAATATTTTACCGTTACGAAAAACGTGGGCTTAATATTAATTTGAAGAGCAGTTTCCTCGACATATCCACATAAAAAAGTACTACCACTTTTTAAATTTTACACAAAAGCTTAAAGGAACATAGTTGAGCATTAAAACACGAAACGCCGTGTCGTAAATGTGGTCACCATTATACCGTGTCGCCAATCGAATGATACTGTGTGGTGTATGTAAAACAGAACATTGTTATCATTATGCCGATGCTGTAGTCTGTAGTAGCCAAACTTTCAGACAGTTGCATTAACGGTATTCACTTACTTGAATATTTTGTAGGGCTCAACCGAATCGTTGGGCGTTCGGGACCAACAGGATAACCTACCTTCCGAAGCACGGAATCATCTTTCTTTTCTGATAATCAGGTGATTCAAGCCTGCAGTATCCTAACCAGACTGGAAACAACTTTTCACAAAGTGTGCTCCCCAGTGGGATTTGAACCCACGACCGGCAAACGCCTTGACCACTGGACTACGGAGGCAGTCAGGCTCTGTCTGCCCCGTTAGGAATAAAGACATGATAGTGTATCTGTCACCCGCGTGGTTCGTTATTTGATAATCCCATGGAAGATTCTCATTTTTCCAGGATTACAAGTATCTTATATGTCAAACCAAGTAAATAACCTATTAAAATGTTTTATACCGTTTAGTCGTTTTGGCTTGAAAGTAAACAAACATCCATACATACATGCATCCTTCCTCATTACTTCCGCATTTATAAATATTAAGCTCTCGTAAGTAAAATGGTTAGTAGTTAAGTATCTAAAATGAGAAGACTACAAAAAGCCTCGTCTCTTTTTCTCCTTCATCTTAGCGCACCCGTTTACATCCTTCACTGTACTACTTCAAAGCCCGGGACCAGTCCGATTCTGCTAACCTTCACACGGTTTTTGGCATCCTTGGTCATTAAACTATTGGCAGGCATATCACCCTTGACGACCTTTTATTATTCTACAATACAATACAATACAAATACTCTTTATTGCACCATAAACAAAAGGAATTACAAAAATACAGAGAAAAAAAATCCAGTCAACCTTTTGGTAAAGAGAGAAGTGAATTTCTACTTACAGTATAAAAAAATATAATTAAATTGCTACTACTACTACATTTAAGAGCCACGATCTTGTCGGTGTCATTGTATTGAAAAAAGGCAGACAATAAATATATTTTGGCAGTCGTAATACAATGGTTTGAAATTGATTTCTCTTTGTAAACTTTACGTCACTAGTGCTAGTATTACAGTATCTGTGCTACTGTGCACGATCTTTACGATGTTTTCTTTTACCGGAAGCAAATGATCATTGTGATCATTGTGGTTCCCGGCAGAGTAGAATAAGACCACTCCAAGTCTTCCCGTGGATGTTGTAGAACGCGACTTAGGAAACACAAGCTTATAAACATCAACGAGACTTCTCCAACCCGTCTGGCCAGTGTGGAGAGTGTAGGATAAATCCTCTGGACTGCTCTGGCTAATATATGGCTCTGGTTGTGCAAAGAGCGTCGTGCTCCTGCAGTGGAGACAAAAAAAGACCTGATGATAATGCTGATTAAATGATCATTGCTGAAAATTACCGTACATAAGTACAAACTCAAAGGTACATGCAAATCTTGCCTAGTGAGTATCGAACTAAATGCCTTACAGTCGCACAGCCACCATTTGCATTGCTATAGAGCATTCATTAGGAAAGAAGGTTCACATGAAACTTCGCGTCGAGCTAAGACTAAAATCATATATTGACAATTTAAGAGCCTACCCCACGCCAGAATCTAAGTTTTGCTACCGTTTTCCCGCACACAAATTTACTCTAGCCGAAGCGAGACAGAGAGCCGAGCGGAGACGCGGGCGGCGCTGCGGCACAAAGTGAGTATTTTGTTAATATTGATAATACTGGAGATCATTTTAAAAACTGTGAGGCAGCATGGATCTACCGTTGTCGATGCAGGCAAGTATTGCAAATAATTTACATCACGTTGCAGCTATCACAAAGTTTCAGAAACAAAAACGCTCGCCTTGGAAATAAAAATTCGCTGAGCTCGGTTGGACACTTTAGAATCGGGTCAATCAATATACGAGTATTGTGCCATTTAAAATCAGGGCTGTGGTTGTCATTCTCCGGCAGACCAACTTATCTTTCTTAAAGATCGAAATATGATTTTCCTTTGCGTTTGTTTAAAATTTAAAACTGCACATTGCAATGTGGATAAATTTAAAGAAATACACTTATCGTCATTAAGAATTTTTCTTCGCAAAGCTAATGTGCTGGAAGAAATTTTATAGTCGAAACCAACTTCTGAAAAGTATCAACTAAGCAAGCACGTGGAATCCACATAACCTTAAACGTAAGAGTCCTCCGCTGGACATAGGCCTTCCCTATTGATTTCCCAAATTACCGGTAGCCAGCGTTCTACTTACCTTGATCAGGTTATCTTCCCTCCTTGGTAAGTTAGTCTTTTACACTGCTTTTGCGAAAAGTGGTCTTTATTCGAGAAACTTCCTACTCTATAGGCAATCGGGTCTGAGTTTCCCCAACACTACTACTCTATCTATATTTAAGAGCTATGCTCTTGTCGGTGGAGTATGAATTCTCTTTCATTCGCTACTACTACAATGTGCTAATCCGCCACGTTATATCGGATATGTCATCATCATCATCATTTGACATCATCACAGGAACATGACATCCACTGCTGGACACAGGCGAAACATCTAAATACATAGTTGTGTAGTTTCTTTTTCTGATTTCCCTTACTCCACTCAGTCAGCACAGCACAGATAGCTCTAATAAAAAAAAGGAATTTCTAAATGCATTCGCTAGGGTTATCAAAGCGCGCTAGCGTCCATGAAAAAAACCTCATGATTATATGCTAGTCTGGGACAAAAGAAATAACGTTCGAATGTACTAGCTGCTTTCCTACCCGCGCAAATCATAAAAGCCTGTTTAATGAATCGGCGAAAATCTTGAGGAATCATTACAACTGGCGATGCGCCTAGCAAACCCACTATTTCGATTCCCTTTTACCTACACGCTTTTTCTTAAGCGCTGATTCTTTGAATTTTGTTCTTTCAGAACGTTGCAACTTTTACGCTTCCCTCCGAGGCAGAGTAAAAGTCATGCATGGTACAGCTGGTGGGGCACAAAGGGCATGCACAGAGGAGGTGCTGCATGGTCTGGACTTCCTGACCACACCTACACGCTGAAAGTGAACTTTGGGTCTTGTGTCTTTGGGTTCTTTATGTCCCATATGAGATAAAGAATATGATTGTATTTAGCACTGGCTGATGTAACATTTAAAGAGCAAATAAGACATTCGAGTTTGAAAAAATAAGACGAAAATGTTATATTTATGTCCGTCATATGTCGTTTAAAGGTGAGTGCAGTATTAACGTGATATATAGATACAAAAGCGTACAAACAGCGGAGAAAACATCTGGCATTTTTTTCACATCCAGCGAAGACTTTGCAAAGTAGGTATTTCGCTTTGAGCGTCGCGTTACTTCCAGAGGAGCGGGCACATTTAATTCCACCTTGCGAACGCATACATCTCCACTCCGAAGTCAAAGATTCGTATGATTCGATTCATTAATGGATTTAATTAATTATGTCCTGCGAGACATGCCTATAATAATTTTTATTGAAAAATGGTGAATATTGAAAAAAGTAAGGCTAAAAACAGACGACTGTTTTATAAAGAATTAATAGTAAGTATATAGGAGTTGATTGACTTTTAAGCACATAACTATCTCCTTCACGTCCTAACAACAGTTTTAATAGATTGACAGAGGGATATCTACCATAGAGCATTCGTATTATGACACTAATTAATATAGTGAAATCGGAGTAGAGAAACTCCCTCCGTGGATTCAAAGAAGTCGTAATTATTAAGGCTCCGCCAGTTCAGAGCCAAGAAAACTGTGAGTGTTTTTAAAAAATCACTACATTTATTTTAAATATATAATACAAAAAAAATAATGAATAAAACACAGTAAAATATTCGTCGAGAGCGAAGAAAGGCCCGAAGCCGTGCTCGACGATATTACGCAGTGTTTTATTTATTATTATTTTTGTATTATATTTAAAAAAAAATTGTAGCCAAAACGGATAGATATTTAGATAATACATTTTTTGGTATAATTTGTATATAAAAAGGTGATTGTATAAAATAGTAATATCTACACTATCTACATCTACACTAATATTATAAAGAGGAAAGATTTGTACCTATTTTTGTATGTTTGTATGTTTGTAATGAATAGGCTCAAAAAGTACTGGTTTATGTTTGTGATTTTTTTTCTATAGAGCCAAAAATGCTCAATCGTGTTTTGGCTAATGTGGGTGTCTGTAGAAAATCCTTAAGATTTTTATGTACATTTTTTGAGGAATAAACTGTAGTAGTTTAATAACAGTGATTTTTCAAAAACACGCATGGCAAATTAAGCAAGTAGTGCAAATTGTGAACCCATCTCGCCTTAATTGGAGTCAGTACTGCGGCCAGATTCAGTAAATCGAAACACTCCTCGGAGTGGCGATTACCTATCGTATGCCTAAGGAGTTGATCCCGCGGAGCGCGGCAGATTTTAACGTTGTATGAAATTATCTCAGTTTGTATAGAAAACACGCCTAGTCCAACCCACTAAAAATGCGGCAGATTCCGTAAAAACGCATCAGATTCCGCGTACTGCAGCGGGGTGCGTTGCCAGTGGGTGAATCGCCTAACTCACACGTTCAATATGGACATTAAAAATGTAAAATGTCTATTGGAAGATTACATTGAATTTTAAAATAGTTTAAACGGGTGTGAGCCGTGTCAATATGAATTGTTGATTTAACATATCACGGAGGTTGATAGAAAAACGCTGATTTTTTTATTTTATGAGCGCTTTTTTCTTTAATTCAAGACTTCTTGAGATTTTTTGGGCATTTTTTGAGATGGGAAAAATCCGCTGAGGTCGCAACACTTTTACCGTGTAACCAACCCCATCTTTTTTAAGTTTTCACTTCTGTCGGCATTCCCGGAGTGCCAGTTTTTTTTTATTAGTTTTGGCCAGCAATGGGACATGATCATATGTCCAAAGATCTCTCTCCATTTCCTCCATATCTTCCGTCCGTAATATTAATTAGCGAACCGAGCCAGTGGGAATCGAACCCGCAAACAGCACGTTTGGACTGTAAACACTCAACCCGTGATACTATGGTCTATAAGGTACGTGGCTGCCGTAGTCATATTTAACATGCTACTCAATTAGCGGTCCGCCCCGACTGTGCTCGGAATGCATTGTAATTGTAAACCTTCCCAAAGAAATGATCTCCATGTTAGTAAAAACTGCATTAAAATCAGTCTAGCAGTTTTAGAGTTTATCGAGAACAGGCAGGTAGACATTAATACGCTCCGGGGGCTTTCAATAATATCATACATATAATAGAACATTAAAAAGCGCTGTACATTTAATAAATTTATCAATAAATTAGTTGAGGTAAGAAGAAAAGAGCCTACTCAATGTAGGTTGAAACCTGATGACAGAAAAAAAGTTATCGTCATTTCTGAATTTTACGCGAACGAAGTCACGGACACCAGCTTTTCATAAATATTATTTCTTATCCATACTTACTTAAACTATATAACTAGCTGGTCAATAGACGCCTACGTAAAATGTTATAGTCCAAGATCCCAGAGCGATCAGACATAACTTATTTTCACACGGATGAAACCTCTGAGGTTCTATCTTACTCTATTATTATGAGACATTCGTGGGCAGCAGATGTGAGGTGGGCAGATAATTCAGCCATACCCGTGCAAAAACGCTATTCTTACTTTTTTTACTCACTTTACGAGACATCTTTTTAAAATAAAATAAGTGTTCTTGGAAGTGCCCTAAGTGACTAACCACTATCGATGCCGAACAGGCGTTGCAGATGCGAAGATGTTTTGTTACTAGATACGGCAAATTGTCAGTAGTTATGAGAGCAGGGTTTCCTTGAATGTGAGATTGTAGCATTTTTTAGAACAATATGTTCGTTTTGATTTCCCTTATGTCTAACGCAAACTGATTTTAAATATGTGCTCCTTTAAATAACAATGTTTTTTTACCATAGTTTGTTTTGGGATAAATTAGACATAAGCACGGGGCGCGTTAGTTTCCTTTGTACTTGTGAATGTTTTTTTTTGGTCTAAATTCGAAATAGGAACGAATTGCACTCATCTGTTCAATGAACGAAAAGTGTTTTATATCAAATTTTGTATGTACAAAAAAGATATATAGTCATTTATTTGCTGCTATAACACATAATAATATAAACTCTATTATTTGCTGCTATAACACATATAAAATATATACAAAAATAGGAAAAGCAAACATAAAAAATATATAAGTAACTACCTACCTGAACAATTTTTAACGTGCATATGTATGTATATCTTGACAACTGTAGCCCAAACTAGCCCTATGATTAATTGTTATCCGGTGTAGACAGATTTCCCATTTGTTGGTTGTCGCATACTAAAGGGGTCTTAGTTTGGTCGTTGATAGCTCTAAAGTTTTTGAAAATAAAAGTTTCGTATTCTTTTAATATTGCATTATGGCCTATTATGTGTGACATTTTCTTAGTTTTCTTAGGACCTTGACTTTTTCTTAGGCTATCATCCCATCACCATTTTGATTCAATTTTTTCACCATGACGCCCACTAAGAGTGACCTTTGTGTACCCCCTGACTCTGCCTATCCCGCCAGGGATAAAGACGTGATAGAGCATGCGTATTTATCTATTCTATTTTTATTTACAGTAGACTGGTAATAAACATGTTTTTGTATACTAAAACTATCTCCAATGTCCGAAAAAAACATAAGACTTCGCAAAGCAAAAACAAAATCGCCACATACCAAAAAAAAATTAAAAAGCCTGAGCATAACAATAGATAAGTACTTCAAAAAAAATACAAACAAAAATATTGAAAGTCCAAGTTTGAAAAGCAGTTCGCTGAGCTATACATAAAAAAATGCTGAAACAAATCAATCGCCTAAGCAATATTTAAAACAAGGAAATTGGTTCATATCGCACGCTTTGAGGAAATGATCATTTTGAAAACCAGCGTGTATGATTTAGATTTACTCTGCACGGGTACGCGCTTTATTTCAGATGGGATATATGTCACGTGAAGAGGGTTTCGTACTTCTCATATGTTTTCCTGTAATCTATAGGTAAGAACTATAATAATAACAAAAATATAGGCTCCGTGGTTACGGAGATAAGGAGATGGTTAATTTTCTTAAATAACCTTTAAAATACCAATCTAAAAAATATGAAAATATATATTTATAATTATCATAAAGCACATTTTTTTGTTATGTCACACGATATAAATGGCCCCCACATTTAAAATTTCATTTATTTAGGCACGTTATGAGTCCGTGTTTAGGTCACTGAATTACATATCGTTCATAATCATCAGGTCCTTTTTAGTCTTCAATGTAGGAGCACGATCCTCTCTGTACTACCAAAGCCATACTTGGCCAGTGCAACCAATAAATTTAGCCTACACTCTCCACGCTGGCCAGGCGGGTTGGAAAGGTCTCATTGATGTTTATAAGCTTTGTTTTACTTGTGTTTCCTAAGTCACCTTCTACGACATCCACGGGAAGACTTGGAGTGGTTCTATTCTACTTTGCGGAAAACCACACGGGTAAGAATTCCAATTTAATGCAACTGTCTAATCTACATAACAGCGTTTAGCGATGCCATGTGTAAGGGTCCAAACAAATCTAAGAGTGACGTCGCCGCCGGTCCTTTTGCAGCAGCATCGCTGCGGCGGCGCCATGTGTACACGCTCTTAAGGTGTAGTGTAGAGTACAACGGCAGAGCAGCACCGCGGCGGCGACCATGGCGGCGCGATATATAAACACTCTAAAGGTGTAGGGTACAATGGCAGCTGCTTTTTTTCAGTGGTAGAAAGTATGGACATTCACGGTCTACCATCCTAACAGACCTTTCTCGCGTATTCTCGTGTAATTAAGTTATAAAAGAAGAAGAGATATGCACTTACTTTCTAGCAGCTAGCAACGCCTGCAGCACGCTGTTCATGTAGCGTTACCCAACCTGAGCACTTTGAGCAGACCTACTTAGGGCGTGGTGGCGCGCGACTATATCGTGATTAGGTAAGAAAATAGTGGCAGCTGTAGTATCACATATGTATTGGTGAACAACTAAGTTATTCGACCTAAAATGATGGCACCACCGAATGTTTTGTATAATCTGTACCATCATTCATTTAGTTCGAGATTTTTTTCCGTAATACGGTGAGTACCAATGTTTGTTTTTGTTTGTTTTTCGTGTATTAAGTGGCCAACATTGATTTTTCAAGCTGCCTGAAGGCATAACTTGACGACTGCCACACAATGATGACAGCCGTGACCAACGGTTTTACGTGTCTTCCGAAGCACGGAGGAGCTCGAGAAATTTTTATACCACTTGTGGTCACCCATCCAACTACAGACAACGCCATACTATTATTATTTAAGTGTAGCTTATCTCGTGAAAGCAATGCCCACCAGGCCACCGAGCTCCTCATAAAACTCCTCCTCCCCCGCTAAGTTTAATGTTTAATGCACTTACTGCCTGGTGGCGAGCAGAGCCTGAAGCACGCTGTTCATGTAGCAAGTGTTGCCCAGATTGAGCAGCCCCACTTTGCGCATGATGGCGTGCGTCGACACCGTGGCGAGACTCACGTCGCGAGCGCGCCAAGGGGGCAGCTGAGTGTAGCGGCAGCACCGGGACGCCATATGACGTTCCAAACACAGAATCTGGGGAATAGAGTAGTATCCAGTGTCAAAAATAAATTCTTTTGTAATGATAAGAGATTACCGTGTGGTTCCCATCAGAGTAGAATAAAACCACTCCAAGTCTTCCCGTGGATGTCGTAGAAGGCGACTTAGGAAACACAAGCTAAACAAAGCTTATAAACATCAATGAGACCTCTCCAACCCGTCTGACAAGCGTGGAGTGTAGGCCAAATACTCTGACTGTTCTCGCTAATATATAACTCTGGCAGTACAGAGAGGGTCGTGCTCCTGCAGTGGCAACTAAAAAAGACCTGATGATAATGATATGAATAATAAGAGAATAAAACGACACAAAATCATGTCACTTGTCATTCATCATATCCATTTATTTAATATTGAGCAAAAAACGGCACAAAAATCACGTTTTTAGCATGGGAACTCGCCTTAAATATTTATTTTAGTCTGTTTTTAGTATTTTTTTATATAGCGGCAACAGAAATATCTGTGAAAATCATCATCTGTGAAAATTTCAACTGTCTAACTATCACGGTTTAGGAGATACAGCCTGGTGACAGACAGACAGACGGACAGTGAAAATTTCAACTGTCTAGCTATCACGTTTCAGGAGATACAGCCTGGTGACAGACAGACAGACGGACAGTGAAGTCTTAGTAATAGGCTCGGGTTTTTACCCTGTGGGTACGGAAACCTATAAAGAGTACAAGTCCACTCACCACGTCAGCGTACTTGCTCTTGAACAGATCCTGCGCGTCGCCCCTAAGAGAGTCGCGCAGCCGGTCCACAGCAGCGGTGAGGATGTCGACCACGTTCTGCAGCAGCTGCCGGCTGAACTGGCCGCTGTCCGCCGCTAGGTCCACCAGCACACGGCCCACGTGCGGCGAGAGCTGTGACAACCAATATTTCATTCCAATCCATCTATACACTTTACATAGCTACCTCACCTAGGACGGTCTTATAATAAAATACATACATACGCACATACTAATGACGTCTTTGTTCACTACAGTTTCAAGAAATTTATTTCCAATAAAAAGAACACTATTAAAAAAATTTTAGATGTCTTAATTATGCCAACCCTTACGAATATTAATTTGAATGATCCGTATAGATTCAAAACGTGTGGAAAACTCTTTATTGCACCTAAAAAAAATTACAAAATACAAGTTGTAAATATATATACATAATTACAATGGGCGGTCTTATCGCTGACAGCGACCTCTTCCAGACAACCAGTGGATGGTCAAAATGTAGGCAGGTGAAAAAGATACGGTGGCGCAAAGAAAACGATAATATAAGATTAATAGTTACATAAATAAGGCTACTTTTAATTTAGCATATATCAATACACTCACATATAGGTATTCTATAATATACTTACACATAAAAACTACATGTTTATAATACAATATATCTACTTATATAGGTATAATAAATATAGTATATACATATAAATATATATACTACAATTGCTTTAATAATGTACGATTACTACTTTCTATAAAAAAAATTTATTAAAAATCGATAAAAATTTTTCGTCCTTCCATACAAAATCCGTTTGGCTGAGCGCTGATTTGTATGGAAAGGCGAATTTTTATTTTAGTTTATCGTTAACTGTTTTTATGGAAAGTAGTTCAGTATCATGGACTGAACTTGCTCCAAATATTTGGCTCGTGGTTAAAATGTCAGCCTGTATATCTATAAATCGAAATATAGATAATAAAATTCAAAATAGAGAAACTAAATAATCACAAAGTGCAGCGAAAGCTGGGAAAACAAAAGTAAATAATTTTTGTAAAATCTGGAATGGGTAATAGTGGAGAAGGATAAATTTGAAAAGTTTGAAGGTTCATGAAAATTGGCTGCATTCACTACGAAAAGCTTTAAATAATCTCTTTAATTCCCTATCACTTTAACACGTGCACGTTTTTACATTTTTTCATTATTTATGAAGATTTATATCCGCATAATGACCCACTATGTCCCGCAATCTGATTTATTCGTTAACGGGTTTCGGTTTGCGTGAATTTTCAAATGTACAGGGACGAGTAATCCGCTAGTTTCCTGAGTAAACAAAAAATTCATTTGTACTTTTAATCAAACCTAACGACACGAAATAATTCACATTTGGTGTGGTTTTAGATATTTTATTGGCAAATTTGTTATTTATTCCCGCTTTTTAAATACGAAAAATTATGACGGCTTGCAAACTCCGAGGAAGCTTTTGGTTTTATAAATAATCACTTATTGGAAAATAGCGTATAACAACTAGCATATAAAAGGAAGGATAGAAAATCTCTTTACATTGATCTCTGATGCCCAAGAAGACTACGCGGTGAAGCACCACCGACGTATTTGCCTTAATACACGTGACATTAATAACGTAGGTGTCGAGAGAAACGCGGGAGATGCAACGAAAAACACGGCGAGACGCGCAACTGCGAATGATATTCAATAAAACTTACTCCACGCGTCGACTCAGATTGCACCGATGTATGTACCCCGCGAAGGCTTTTAATCAAATAACTCAAGTTACAGGGGTTTCGTATGACACGCCACCACTGATGATGCCGACCTAGTGCGCAGGCGTTAGTAATACTACCTACGCATTTTCACAACGTATGTTGTACGTAGACAATAAACTGAACAATACCTATATATTGAGAAAGAAAAATGGACATTTATATTCTTTGGTTTTTTTCCAGTAATTACAGTTTTTAAAATTACGTTGGTAACCCCTATACTTCATGGGGCTTCTTTCCCTCTAGGCTACATCAAAAAGCTCGGTGGCTCGGCGGGAAAACACGTTACTAGCGCTTTCGCATGTTAAACACTGATACATTGATTGGTGACTCAAAATGGTACAAAAAATATCTCAAGCTCCTCCGTGCTTTGGAAGGCACGTTATGAGATGACAGTCGGCAAACTAAGTGAGATGCCTAAAGGCAGTTGGAATAATAGTACACACACGAAAAACAAAGCGTAGGTAAATAAAAGGTAATATTGCATTGTCACGGAACAAATCAAATTCTCCAAGCTGGAAGAAAAGAAAAAACAAAGAATGTACCAGCAGCTTCTCTTATCATCTTTAAAAGTCGATATGACGCGTATATAATAGTATATTCGTTGTGATGCTATCATCATCACTATTTTCTACAGCTTCTTCGTGCTTTGGAAGGCACGTCAATTATCATTGTATGGCAATGGCAGTGGAAGACGTTGCGCTATGCTACACGTGGCCTTTGGGTTTTACAGCCCTGGGCTCTGTCTGCCTCGTTAGGGATAAAAATATGATAGTGTATCCTTATGTCAAAGCTCAACCCAGTTAGATAGCAAACGGAAGGCAAAAAGGGGTTTGCAAATTTTGGAATGGACTACATACGAACGATGCAAGTTAAATAAAAATTTTGTAAACATTGCACGGACTGAAGATTTCATTCAAAGATTCAATAAACTTGCCATTAATTTATTGACACTCGACGTTTTAGGGTAAGACATTCTGAGACACTTGATATTTTGAGAAGTGGACATTTTGACACTGTACGTTTTGGGACAAGACATTCTGAGATACTAAACATTTTGGGAAGTGGATGTTTTAATACTAGACGTTTTAGGGCAAGACATTCTAAGACACTTAACATTTTGGGAATTGGACATTTTGACACTGTACATTTTGGGACAAGACATTCTGAGATACTTAACATTTTGGGAAGTGGATGTTTTAATACTAGACGTTTTATGACAACATATTCTGAGATATTTAATATTTTGGGAAGTGGACATTTTGATACTGGACACTTGATATTGTGGGACTGGGCGTAATAGCACATTGGACATTGTAGGAAACTAGACATTGTAAGCCGGAAGGAACGGCCCGTCGTTCATTAGGGTTCCGTACCTCAAAAGGTAAACAACGGAACCCTTATAGGATCACTCACTTGGCTGTGGCAATTTCTTCTCCACTTCGCAAGGTCTTTAGCATACTTGGGTGACCATTGACGTGCATGTTATATTTGGAGAAGAAAAAGCGGGAAAGCGCACCCCGGGCTCCTTTAGCAGCACAGCTGAGGATACAACCGGGAGCGCGCTAAGACGAAGAAGATAATAAAAAGGTCAGCAAGTTATGTCGTGACATATCAAATGAAAGGTCTTGATGTAACAATCTCAAATATGTATTTTTTTTATAATTTTAAGGCAAATATTTTTTAAGTTATTTAAGAGAATAGGCGAAATTGGACCACCCTGACTTGCCTACGTATAAGTTTGGCATCACAGCTGGGACATGTGCAAGGCCCAAGCTTTCGGCGTATAGTGCTGCAGAAACAGAAACTACTTATTTACAAGTAGTTCGCTCCAATGTTCCGAACTATGAACTTGCGAACCCCATATTTCGGAGATTGGGCTCATGTTTAAACTTGAAATTTCTGTTGGCTTCATCTACACGCATACCACGTTCATGAAGCAACGTTCAAAGGTACTCGAGTTAACACCTAACAAACAAACATACATACACACGCCGGATTGTTCAAGTAGCGTCTAAAATCTAAGAATGGGAGGAGAATAGGAATTTTAGTGTATGCATATATTTTTATACAAGAAACCGATGCATTCAAGAAAGGAAACAATGATTATTTTACTCCTTAATTTGTTCGGGTAACTTACGTCAAAAGCCATCTACTGGCCGATTTGTATCGACCTCATCCGGAGGTCGTAATCAGGGCGAATGGTTATTTTAAAAAAAAAGCCCTAAAACGTGTTCCTATTGCCACGAGCTAACACGTGGCTTCAGAAAACACGTTATTAGGAAGTTATGCCGCAACATTCTTCTGAAAACTTTCGTGAAAATACTTTTATGTTTCACCATATCATCCGAATTTTTATCCAATTGATAACATTTCGTTTCAAATAAAATGACACGTGGCTAAAAATGTGACAACAATCAAAGAAATTATAATGGAAAAATTCAAGGTCTAACAAAATATACTTTAACTGTTTAAGGCTGAATTCAGTCCATGATAATGAACAAGTTACCCCAAGGAACATATATCGAAAAATGAAAAATAATTTATGACCTCCCGTACAAATTGACCGATCAGCCGATCCGTTTCTATAGAAAGCAAATTTTTTTATATGTTCGTTGGATATTACTTAATTCACACATAAATTAGTTTCAGTATATTTTGTTAGACATTAAATACGATTGGCCCGGAAGAATAGAAAAGATGTGATCATTCAATAAATTCAAATATAGAAACAATGTTTTATTCGCACATAGTCAATTTTATGACAAATAACTGTTCGAGCAAGTAAATGATCATTCCATATATGGAACATACTGCAGATCTGTCTTAGACTGAGGCACATACTGACACAACTGCATCCGGTGAAGAAATTGTCTGGCTGAATGGAAAAGATTAATAACCGGATATATATTCATTTTAGATGCATACCTACATGTCGAACATAAGAACCTCCTCTTTTTTGGAAGTCGGTCAAAGTCGGCAAGATCTGGAGAGTTTGGTGGGTGACGCAGAGGTTCCAGTCGCAGCTGCTCTAACTTGGCGATCGTTTGATGTGCAGTGTGTGGTCTAGCGTTATCCTGAAGGAGCAGTGGGCTAGAGCAATTCATCAGTCTCGGTTGTTTAATGGCGAGCTTTTCCATCATTGTTTGCAATTGTTGGCAATACAAGTCTGCAGTAATCGTCTGGCCTGATCTCAAGAAGCTGTAGTGGATAACACCATCACTGGTCCACCAAACACTAACCAGAATCTTCTTTTTGGTCAGTTTTCGCTTAGGGCAAGGTTTTGCCGGTTCTCCAGGGTCAAGCCATTGTGATGATCGCTTCCGATTGTCGTACAGGATCCATTTCTCATCACAAGTCACGATACGGTTCAAAATCCCCTCATTATTGTGGCAATTAAGCAAAGAAACGCAGCAAGCAACGCGTGTTTGTTGGTTTGCTTCAGTCAATTCGTGCGGTACCCACTTTTCGAGTTTTTTAATTTTTCCGATTTGGCGCAAGTGGATAAGTATCGTTTTGTCACTTACGCCGAAGGATGCTGCTAATTCAGAAGTGGTTTGTGATGGATCCGCTTCCACTATCGCCTTCAATCCTTCGTTATTCACTTGAGTATCAGGTCGTCCACGAGGCTCATTGTGTAAATCGAAATTTCCAGAACGGAAACGTTGAAACCAAAAACGCACCGTTCGTTCGTTAGCGGTGCCTGATCCATACACGTCGTTAATTCTTCGAGTCGTTTCTGCAGCAATGGTGCCACGGTGGAACTCGTATTCGTAAATACCGCGAATTTTCAATTTGTCCATAGTTGTTGTTGTAGCAATGTTGAAACTCAAACAAATGATGTTAAAACAAATGAAATACGAATTTTAAAACAATATTTTTCTGGCTTTATTTCGAAATAAATTTGAATTTGGAATTCCTAATGAAACGCAAGATATTTGATTTTAAAGTTGCCAGTATTGAAAATCGGCAATTTCATATGTAAGGACCTAATATTCATTTTGTTTAGATTTTTATTAATTTATCCTATACATATTAAAAAGGAGTAATGTTATATTCCCACGGAAATCAAAAAAAAAACAACAATTAAGAACTTAGTTCTGAATTTAACACGGAAATAAGCATTCGTTTGTATTCAGAAAAGCGATGAACCCCGCGGGTCATTATGAATTAGTTCACGAAAAACATTCTTATGAGTAATATCGACTTCTAAGTAAAATGCATATTTTATCCTACTACCTAAACCCGAAAGCATTATAAATTATAATTTTTTTCATGTCACCCTTTGCTTTTGTTATACCTTTTTATGTATAAAAGGACATGACAGGACATGACATGACATGAAAAATATTGATGGTGTTCGAATTGTAAGTGAAAAAAAATATTAATATTAAAAAGTGTCAGTTCGGACAGTGAGACGGAATATATTGTGTCCGAGTCGTCGGCAAGCCAAAACTTCGTCACGGTCTCGTACGATTAGTACAGGGCAGTGACTTCACAAGCCCCAACACGGAAACGACGATGCTCTGTATCCTTGTGAATTTTTACTAATTTTAAAAACGTGAAAGTAGACAGACATTATTTTTGAATAATTTGACTGACGGACTGAATAGAATTCTTCCGCAACTTCGTCCAACTTCCCGTGACTTTTCCAACAATCTCTGAACATCAATTTCCGAGTTCACGTATCTCGTAATTCCTCGGTATGCCTCTTTTGCGTCGCCTAGTGCTCATGAGAACATAATTCCGGGTGCATTCGACTATATCCAACTATGTTGCTTGCATGAACTTTGTTCCTTCAACTATTTCTGCAGCGAATCAACTAGGTATGTTCACATACTTCTGCGGTTTGTTTGTGCTTAGTTTGAAGAAGAGCAGCGCGATGTCACTAATTACACCATATATACATTCTATCACATCTTTAGCCCTAATGGGGCAGACAGAGCCTTTTGGTCCTGTCCTGCAGGTCTAAACAGACAGATCAAAGGGCCGCAAGACCCAAAGTCACTTTCAGCGTAATGGTGGGCGAGAAGGTTCAAGATGGAATCAATATAGTGATTGCCAAAAGCATATCCTATTATAATGATTCGCATTTTCGTCCATTTGATCTGCGCGGGAAGAGAAGCAGCTGGTACATTCTACGTTTTTTCTTTTCTTTGCGTTTTCTCGTTTTTCCAGACCAGCATTGCAGGATCATCTTTAGATTATACGCAAGTTATTGTGTTTACATTGTAAGGTTCTATTTCATGAAAAAAAAATGTTATTTCATGTATCCATGTATCTAAGTTAATCCGAGTAGTGTCAAAATTAGCTCAGAATGGTTTGTGTAATATTACAGTCAAGTCGTCGCCAGTTCTTCTTTCTTTGAACTTGGCTAGATCTGTGCCGTTGGACCCGACGGTTGTTTTTCGATTGCAGTTGTCAAGCTATCTATGATAGATGCTTTTAGGGGCTTCAGACAACTTGAAAAAGAATACACTGTACTGGGCTAGTGCCCAGTTTATATTGTGTGTACTAACACACACGAAAAACAAAAGCAATCCATAAAACAATATAAAACATGCTGCGAAGACATGGTCAAGATTCAGGATCATTGTCAGTTCCAGAACCACAAGAGGGATTTAGTTGCAGTATTAATCTTATAGTGGGCTAACTATAATAGGGCAAACTATTGCCACGCAAGTATTATTCATATAGGTCACACACGCAACACATTCACCAGCCTCCCCAATGCCCACCTAACCTCCTCCTCTGTAAATAACTGAAATTGCATTGCACCTTTGCGTAAAATCAATTGTTATTTTTTAAGCTTTAATGAGGTGGGTTCATAATTTGCAATACTGTGCGTGTTTTTGAAAAATCACTGTAATTAAACTACTACAGTTTATTCCTCAAAAAATTTACATAAAAATCTTAAGGATATTTTACAGAAATACAAATAAAACATAGTGAAATATTCGTCGAGAGCGAAGAAAGGCCCGGAGCCGTGCTCGCAGGGTGGCCCTTAGGCAACCCCGTAGCCGCCAACAGTGCTCATGCAGAGCAGTTCATGCAGTAGCATAAGTTATGTTGCGGCGGGGGTGGCCCTTGACGAAACTTGAAACCCTGCCTTGGTCAAATAATATTTTTGGAATGATAGCTTAACATTTCAAATATTTTGTCAAATGATTACTTTTAAATTAAGGCCTTACCTAAATTTTCCGGGGTCCAGTGCTGCCCCCATTTTAAATAAATCATTTCAAAGAAAACGGAGACATCATTTAAAATTTTGCTACTACCAAGTTCTAGATAACCCTTTAAAGTATTTTATGAACTACTGTTTACAGTTTATAATTAGAACGTTAAGCTTTACTACGCACATATGATAAAAGTGGCCGTTTTTCGCAAATGTGCGTAGTAAAGCTTAACGTTCTCATTTTAAACTGTAAACAGTAGTTCATAAAATACTTTGAAGGGTTATCTAGGACTTGGTAGTTGCAAAATTTTAAATAAGGTCTCCGTTTTCGTTAAAATGATTTATTTTAAATGGGGGCAGCACTGGACCCCGGAAAATTCCGGTACGGCCTTAATATGTTTCCGAAATTAGATGTTTGTCAAATTATCAGTTTTTATAATTTTATTTTTAAAATGATCATTCATCATTAGTTTTTTGTCAAACAGTAGTGAACCGTAGTTTTACTTTTTTAGGCTGCACGGCAGCATAATTTCATTTAAACATAAAAACTTGTTGTATGAGTCCGTTGACAAAATTTGGATCGTAGTTCAGAACTGTGTTGCATTTATTTGCACGTTACTTTAATTTTACGTAGTACAACTCAAACTCAAACTAGCAACGAAACTGAACTAATTGTTTAACTAGTATTTTCCCCCAAACTGTGAACCCTTTGACCGATTTGACGCATGTTGTAAAATTTATATTGGCTATCATATATCTTCCATGTAGACTGCCTCCGTGGTCCAGAGGTCAAGGCGTTTGCCTTGTGATCCGGGGGTGGTAGGTTTAAATCCCACTTATAGCATAAGCATACTTTGTAAAAAGTTGTTGCTTGTCTGGTTAGGATATTGCAGGCTTGAATCACCTGATTATCTGAGAAGAAAGATGATTCCGTGCTTCGGAAGGCACGCAAAGCTGTGAGTCGCGACCGCCATTAAGCGTTTATTTAAACCCATCCTAGGATTAGTTTTGTCTACCCTTTGCGGTGCGGAGGTCAGACGGCAGTAGCTCTGTGTAAAAACCAGTAACCTCTTCAAATCACCTAGGTTAGGTGCAGACCCCGGACTTTAAAGTGTAACCCTGCTGAGGATGCAACCGGGAATACGCTCGGATGACGTATAATGAATATGACTATCTACACGCCTATCAAATCTCATGAAACTCCGATTAAAGATACTAGAGTTATCGTCGGACAAATATACAATCGTCAGGTTGTTCAAGTACTCTTAGAACTTCGCTCGCTTGGATCACTCGTTCAAATCATTATGTAATTTGCCCTATAAGCAGCAGAGGATATTATAAAGTTTCAATATAGTTCTCAGCGCTCAAGTTGCTAAACGCGGACTGCAGTTCGGTTAGAAAACTTAAACTTAACTTGCTGGGCAGTTAGGTTTGAACAGCTCAGCCATAACGATTGTTGTTTAAGAAACCCCACTTTGCTCGGTTCTCATGGCATCTACTAACACCAGTCCGGAGCCTGTTAAGGGACTTCCAGACAGCCCAGAGGAGATGAATTACCACTATCATCAATACATACTATAAAACAAAGTCGCTTCTGCCACCTGTCCCTTTGTATGTATGTATGTACTCTTGGATCTTTTAAACTGCGCAACGTATTTTAATACGGATTTTAATAGATACATTGTGATTAAACTCTAAAATTATATAGCTAAGCTCGGTCTATGGAGCAACTAGTCCCGTCCGTGTGTCTGTAAATGTAGACCTAATACTCAATCATTTATTGTTTCCATAATGTACGTACAATACATACAGGTCTTTGATTATAAAGTAGGATCAATTAAGGGCACTGTCGTGTGCTGCAATGGTTTTTTTATGATATGGTGTAACATTTAGTTTTTGAACTTACAATTAGTGTAAAAAATAATATTTTAAGGCTGGGCCTGATGTGGATAATCTAAGTTTTTGCTCCCGCTTCCACGCACACAAATTTACTCTAGCCGAAGCGAGACAGCCGAGACCATGCAGGGTAAAGGAATCACGGTAGGTCAATGAGGCTGGTTTAGGTATGGAGGTATTTTCGTTTTACAAAGAATAATAGTTATTTAAAAAATAAGACATATGATTCCTGCCTTATTATTTAATACAATTATTATCCAAATTTACGAGGGCTAATTTATTGTATTTCTTAAATACTTTCCGTTTTAGTATAATGATGTGGTGATTTGGAGTCAATTTAGCAATTTTTTTCAATAGAAAAATTTTAAGCAATCGTGTTTCTGAAACATTAAATACGTATAAAGTTAGTCCTGAACTTTGCTGTGTTTTTATTTCAAAGTGAGTATTCCGTTAATATTGATAATATTTAAGATCGCTCTAAGAACTTTAGGTTAGTACGGGCTCTTAAAATGTTGACTATATTTTTGTTTGTTTTATTTAACCGAAGTGTATTTTGTCATTACGACTTGGTATTCTCCGTCTAATTACAATTTTCAAATGATCGCATCTTGTATACTTTTATCAATATATAATGTATAAAGCTAATTCTAATAATTATTAAAACTTGCACACAAGGCAAGTAACTTTTAAAAAGAAGTAATTAACGTACTAAAACATAAAGCCGTTACACGTTTATTGATTTTTATTTTGATCGTTATTTTTAGACGCCATATCTTAAATAGAAGGACATAAATAAAGTTTGAAAGACATTTTCCCGTGAAATACATGTGAGCATTTTCTTGATTAATTGTGTGGATATCATTGAATAGGTCTTTTTCCATATTTCTCAATGATAGCCCTTTAAATTATTTTATGAACCACCGTTGAAAGTATTTACGAGGGCTGTTTGATAAGTACCCGTTTATGAAAAAAAAAACATTTTTTTTTTTGTATACATGCATTTATTTTTCTACGTAGTCACCTTTTAACTCTATACATTTGTTCCACCTATACACAAGCTTCAATAAACCATCCAAAAAGTATGATTTTGGAAAGTCATTAAAATAGGCCTCTGTGGCGACAATGACTTCGTCATTTGATCCAAATCGCTTGCCACCGAGCCATTTTTTTAGGTTGGGAAACAAAAAGAAATTGCATGGGGCCAAATCTTGAGAATACGGGGGATGAGACAATAGTTCGTAGCGTAACTGTGCTAATTTAGCCGTCACAACTCTGGACGAATGAGCCGGGGCGTTGTCGTGATGAAACAGTACTTTTTTCTTTTTTAAATGGGGTCGTTTGTCCTTCAACACGGCCTCAAATTCATCCAATAAATTGGCATAGTACTGCCCTGTTATTGTCAATATGTATAATACCCTGCGAATCTCAAAAAACGGTCGCCATGACCTTTCCAGCCGATGGTACGGTTTTTGCTTTCTTTGGAGCAGGTTCACCCGGTAAAATCCACTGCTTCGACTGCTCTTTCATTTCCGGGGTGTAGTGGTGGACCCACGTTTCGTCCACGGTTACGAAACGACGCAGAAACTCCTTCGGGTTACGTTTGAACACGGCCAAACACTGCTCCGAAGTAGTCAGTCGGTTCCGTTTTTGCTCCTCCGTGAGTAAACGCGGCACCCACCTCGCCGATACTTTCTTCATACCCAATTTTTCTTCTAATATGTGTTGTACCCTCTCGATTGAAACATTTACAGCATCAACGATTTCTCGAAGTTTAATTCGGCGGTCAGCTTAAACGATATTTACAATTTTCTTAACCATATCGTCTGTAGTCACCTCAACTGGCCGGCCTGGGCGATCCTCATCAAAGACGGTTGTTCTTCCCCGCTTAAACTCGATATACCAATATCTGACGGTTTTCATAGAAGGAGCACATTCATGGTAAACCGCTTGCATTCTTACTTTTATTTCATCACATGTTTTTCCTTCCAAAAATAAGAATCTAATTACAGACCAATACTGTTCTTTCTCTATTTTAACAATTTTAAGTCCACGCCTTCACTGAATCGTTGTCAAATGAGAAAAAAACAAAAGAATGTCATTTTTTTTTTATTTTCCCGCCTCTGAAAAATGGCTTAAAAAGGTGGTATACTTATTTGCGGCCAGTGATATTAATATATTTAGAAAACGGGTACTTATCAAACAGCCCTCGTACATTAGTCCGTTTAGCTGTAAAACTTGCCCCCGCCAAAAGTGGCTACTTTTGGCGGAGACAAGTTTTAAAGCTAGACGGATCACCAATAATAGTTTCAACAGCAGTTCATAAAATAATGTAAAGTGCTATCTAGTGCCTAAGATTGAGAAATATGGAAAAATTTACCATATTTACGAGTTAACAATTTATTTCAAATGAGAGCGCCACTTCTGCTTGCTATTCACCTTAAACCGTGAGGTGTGCACTACACTACACTGTACATTACACTGCGCGTGGCTCGACATGCACTTGGCTGCTTATTTATTAAAAGCTAATTAAATAAATTAACGGGTGGGTTCTCCCATTCGCCCCCACAACGGGGACGTCTCTGCCTAATTGCAAACTTTTAAACTTCCAACAGCGTGCTAAAATAGAAGTAAACACCAAGTACAACTAATTAATCAATATTAAACGCGATCTTAGTAATTTCACTGATGACTTGTATGAGTGCCGACCTTCAAAGTAGAGATTTTACGCATACAACGAAACTTTGTCTAGAATTTAATAAAAACCTGTCCTAAAAATATGAAAATTACTAGCTTTTCCCGCGGCTTCACCCGCGTAGACTACACAAATAAACTGGGGTTGCAATTTATTAAAATCCAATTAATGGATTATTATTTTTTACTAACCACTAATTAAAAAATTTCATGTGTCTCGCTTCAAAAATGACGAAGATTCATACAAACTTGCAACCCCTATTTCACCCCTATAGGGATGTAATTTTCAAAATCTAATAAATGCATTATTATTTTCTACTTACTACTAAAATACATTAAAAATTTCATGTGTCTCACTTTAAAATTATGAAGTTTCATACAAACGGCCAACCCCTATTTCACCCCCTTAGGGATAAAATTTCCAAAAACCCTTTCTTAGCGGACGTCTCCTACTCACTATCTACCTTCCTGCCAAATTTCATCTTCATTGGCTAAGTGGTTTTCGAGATTTCATGATAAGTGACTGATTTTCGCTTTTATATATATATAGATCAGAAACTCTATATTCTTTTTGTCTAGTGTTTTGTTTCTAAAAACTTTGACGACCTCTGTGGCCTAATGGTCATCATGCCAGGCTGTCACACCGGAGGTTACGGGTTTGATCGCCGGTCAGGTCAAGATGGAAAATAATCTTTTTCAGATTGCCCTGGGTCTTGGATGTTTATCTATATATTTGTTATAAAATATTGTTGGCGAGAAGAGTAATGGTGGAGGGGAGAGCCTATAAAAAGGCGATGCCGCTCCAGTGTCGACACATTCTCGCTTCATCTTTCGTGTGACTAGGTCGTTACTCTGCCGGTTTGGTTAACTGTTTTAGTGTTTGTCGTAATTGTTAGATCGTAGTGTTGTCATGTCCATTTTGTGATTAATTAGTTAGTTTGTGATATTTTTGTGCTGAATGATGTGAATTAAATGGTTGTGTAAAAATTCTATTTTTGAGTTAATATTTCTTAAGGCAGTTGTAATTAAATCTTTTAAAAAAAATCACTTCTGGTCTTATTTCCAAGATCAGAAGTGGGATTCGTTCTCTTTTGCCCACGTATTTTGTTTTACATGTGATTTTAGTTGGTTTATGATTTGAATAACCGTTTAAACTCATCTACCCTAGATTTTTTTTTTATTTTTTCCTTTTCTAACACGTGTAGGTGTTGATTGCGAGTCATCATAGTCGTCAAGGGTGAGTTATTTCCATTTTTTCTCCATTTTGTTTGTACTGTGGTATTTCAGTGATTTGTGTGTGATTTTCTCCCGTACATTGGTGTTTTTTTTTTATTTGTTTTTTTATAAGTTATTGTTCGAATCTTTATAAAGTTAGAATGTCAGATCACGGGCGTGATCGCAGTGTGAGCCGCCGTGATAGTCGAAGCCCGTATCGTGAGCGTGATCGCCGTGATAGTCGCGGTCGACATAGTAGTAGGCACCGTGACCGGTCTTCTGAAATGGACGCTCTAATGGCTCGTGTTAGGGTGTTAGAAGAAAAGGTTAGGTCTTCGTCTTCGTCGGTTCGTTCTAATGTACGAGTGGTACGTTCGAAAAATCGAGATGTGAGTCGAGATAGGTCGCCACTGCGGCGCCAGCGAACACCGTCACGTTCTCATGCATGTCACCCGTCGCCAACGCAGTCCAAGCATACGTTGGTGTCGCCAAGTAGACGTAGGTCGCGTTCACCAGATAGGTACATGTCTACGTCTCACGATCGAAGTAGGAGACACTCACGGGATTGGCTTGTATCGCCCACCCGTAATCCATCGCGTTTGCATTGTAGATCTAGATCGCCACCTCGTGATACGGAACGTAACTTGAAACATCAACGGTTGACGCCGGAACGTTCGTCGGTTACCGATCGCATTGTAGACGCGATACGTTCCATAAACTATGGGGGTAGGTCGAGCCAACATTTTTTCATTTCGAGTTTCGATCCGAATTTGCACAATTTTGATGATTGGTGTACGGAAGTGGATCGTGCTAAATCATGTAACAAGTGGAATGACTACGAATGCCTTTCGCGTATCGGTAACTGTCTTAAAGGTGACTCACAATCATGGTTAAACGAGTGGGTGTCAAATGATCGTTCCTGGACAAATTTTAAGAAAGAGTTTAAGCCGTTATGTCCAAAGACACCCGACATTGCGAATATTTTGGCCGAGGTCATTAATACAAACTCCGACAAGTATCCTACGTATGCGGATTATGCGCGTCGCGCGTTGCTTCGGTTACGTATAGTGCGGGGTCTCAGTGATGAGTTGATTTCGGCAATAATTATACGCGGCATTAGCGATCCGAATATTCGAGCGTCGGCAACTAATGCAAAATTAATGCCTAATGATCTGATTGAATTTTTTTCGATTTATGTTAAGTCGGTTGGTACCTCAAAGAGTTTTGCGCCGCGTTCGGTTGCGTTTAATAGTACCCCGAATAAGCAAACCACGGATTCATCGCGAAAAAAGAGTACTGGTGATTTTAAATGTTTTTCGTGTGGTCAACCGGGGCATAGGCAGGCTAATTGTTCTAAGCGTCATAAGGTCGATCAGGGGTCGAGTAAGCCGTCGAATACTTCGAGTGCCGCGTCTTTAAGGTCTGCTTTCGTGCCGACCAGGTCTGAACCTTGTTCATTCTGCAAAAAATTGGGTCACAGTGTCGATACTTGTTTTGCGAAACAAAGGTCCGAAGCGGCAAATAAGGAGACAGTCAATTTTTGTAACGTTTTGGTTGCTTCCACCAATAGTGACGTTGTAGTGGCTGTCATTCAGGATGTATCGGTGGATATTTTGATCGATAGTGGTTCGACTATTTCACTAATGTCATCATCGTTGCTGAAACATTTTAACTGTTCAGTTAAGCCTGCTTTTCGGATTTTAAAGGGATTGGGTAGCCAGGAGGTAGAAAGTACGTCTTATGTCAGGTTGCCGATTGAGTTTGACGGGTTGACTCTCGAGGTAGACTTGTTCGTTGTACTATCTCAGTACATGTCATACACTCCAGTCATATTAGGTACAGATGTTTTGAATAGGGAAGGAGTTAGGTATGTTCGTACCAAGGATTATCAGCGGCTTACGAGGGTTGAACGTAACTCGGATACGGTGAACACAGTTCAATCTGAGGCTTCTATTCCAATTAACACTCCTCTTATTGGTGTACAGTTACAAAAGCTGTTAGAGATAATAAATTACTTTTCAAAATTTTTCATTTCTGGCACTGCGACCTCAACAGTTAAGACAGGGTGTATGTCAATAAAACTTAACTCCAACATTCCTGTCTACTATCGCCCTTATAGACTGTCTCACGCCGAGACACTTCGCGTTCGCGAAATTATTAAAGATCTTTTGGATAAAGGCATTATTGAGGAGTCAGATTCTGAGTACGCGAGTCCTATCCTTCTCGTCAAAAAGAAAGACGGGTCGGACAGAATGTGTGTCGACTTTCGTAAGCTGAATGAGGTCACTGTGAAAGATAGGTTTCCTTTGCCACGAATAGATGACCACATAGACCGATTAGGAGGTAACAAATTTTTTAGTAGCCTGGATATGGCAACTGGGTTCCACCAGATCCCATTGGATCAGGAGTCGATACCGCTCACAGGATTTGTCACGCCTGAGGGTCATTATCAGTATCTTAAAATGCCTTATGGATTGGCCAACGCTCCTGTCGTTTATCAGCGAATTATCGCAAAAACACTTTGCGAGTTCATCGAATCTGGTGATATCCTGGTCTACATTGACGATATCGAATCTGGTGATATCCTGGTCTACATTGACGATGTACTTATTTTAAGTAAAACGGTAGACCAAGGCCTTATTTTGCTTCGTAAGGTCCTTGACACATTAACCAGCGCCGGTTTTTCGATTAACTTGAAGAAGTGTTCGTTTTTAGCGACAGAGATAGAATATCTGGGACGAACAATTAGTGAAGGTCAGGTTAGGCCGAGCCATGAGAAGGTGAGAGCTTTGATTGACTCAGCCGAACCACAAAATGTAAAACAGGTTCGTCAGTTTATGGGCTTAGCCAGTTATTTTAGACGCTATGTGGCTGACTTTGCCCAAAAGACTGCGTGTGTGGCCGCATTAACTAAAAAGGGCGTTAACTTTTCTTGGGGGATAGAACAACAGGCTGCCCGAAAGTACATCATAGAATGTCTAACGAGTGAGCCGGTACTAGCCATCTATGATCCTTCGTTACCAATAGAGGTCCATACAGACGCGAGCTCTATTGGTTATGGAGCTGTTTTGATGCAGATACATGAGGGTAACCGTAAACGAGTTGTGTCTTATTTTAGCCGACTGACTCAGGGTGCTGAGAGCAAATACCACTCTTATGAGCTGGAAACGCTTGCAGTCGTTAAGGCCCTCCAGCACTTTAGGCATTATCTTGTGGGTGTACGCTTCACCGTGGTAACTGACTGTAACGCTTTAAAACTAACTCAGAGGAAAAAAAGATTTGTTGCCCAGAGTGGCCCGGTGGTGGGTATACCTACAAGATTTTGATTTCTCTTTGGACTATCGTAAGGGTTCCCTTTTGTCCCATGCCGACTATCTCAGCCGTAATCCGATCAATACTGTTACTGTCCAAAAACCTCAGAACTGGGCTCGAATTGCTCAGGCTTCTGACGAAGAGACTCGGTCTCTTATGCAGAGATTGTCGGACGGTCAATTGGATGCTACTCAATATGTTGTAAAGAATGATATCTTGTATTTTAAATGTACACCTACTGGTGAAAATTCAAGATTGTTATGCTACATTCCGAAAGGTCATAGATTAAGCCTTTTACGAATATTCCACGACGAACATGACCATCCTGGGGTAGATAAAACAGTGGACTTGATCATGAAGCACTTCTGGTTTCCAGGGTTGAGAGCTTTCGCATTGAAATATATAACACACTGTTTGGTGTGCCTTTCACATAAAAAAGTAGCTCGTGCTCCTTTCCAACCCATTCATTCATGGGAAAAACCAGATGTGCCCTTTGAGACAGTCCATATGGATGTGTTGGGACCTCTACCAGAAGCCGATGGCTATCGTTATGTTCTAATAGTAATAGACGCTTTTTCTAAGTACTGTTTGTTGTATCCTATGTTTCGGCAAGAGTCAGACGAATTAAAACGCCATGTTTCCAACTTCGTTTCACTTTTTGGAACACCCAAGCTAATCGTAGCTGACAGAGGTCGGATGTTCCAAAGTGCCGACTTCCTCGACTGGATTAACGGTATGGGCTGTGACACGCATCTGATAACTCCCGAGATGCATCAATCCAACGGGCAAGTGGCAACGGCAATAGCGCTATTGCCGTACTGTGCTCAATATGGTACGAATTGAGTGCAATTATCGCGAACAAAGATGGCCAACTGTCATGTGGAAGCTACAGCTGGTCCTCAATATCACCAAGCACAGGACAACAAAATGTTCAGCTCTGAACCTGTTAATTGGCATTGATGCAGCTACGCCACTCATTCGAAGTTTAATTCGTGATGTGGCCATTGAGGGCTCAAACCCAAACAGGGAAGCTCTCCGGGAGATGAGTCGCCAGAGAGTTTCTGAACGTCTTCGTTCAAACCAAGCGACTCAAAATGCTTATGTCAACAAAGGTCGCAAGTCACCTCGTGGCTTTGAACTTAATTCTTTAGTTTTTGTAAGAAAACAGGCTCAAGCGACAGGGAAGCTGGATTCCTGTATGCGAGGGCCTTACCGGGTGATGAAGATCCTGCCTCATGGTCGCTATGAGCTGCAGCTCCTGGCAGGCTCATATGGGAAGTCAACACAGGCAGCTGCGGAATATATGATGCCGTGGCATGGAGAATGGACTCCTGATGTTTGTTCTGCTTTCTTTAGTGGTAAGTGAATTTGATTATTTCGGCTTACCAAGAAGTCTGCTCAAATATTTTTTGTGAGACACGCCTGTGCCGGGGCCTCTGTCTGTTTTAAAGATAATGGTTTCGAGAAGTAAATTTTTGTGCTCTATTATTTTTGTGAGTGTAATATGTTTACGCATGGGGCAGACACGGTCGATGGAGGTTTTATCTTGCGGTCTGGATAGCCGCTATCTTGAAGTCCGTGTACTTGGGTAAGCTATCTTGGCTGACGGATGTACTTCCAGTGTAAAGTATGTTTCATGTTATGGAATGCTGTATTGGAGTGCGCTCATACATGCGATTCTGGTATATGGAACATGCTTGGTGTTGTGTGCTCGGACACTGTCTTGGAGTCGCTCAGATACGTGGTCCTGGAGCATTGGTACACGCAGCGTCATACCACGGGTTGGTCCCTGACGAGTCGTGGGGTATACATATGTGTGTGTGGTGCTTGTGTAGGAAGCACTGTCCTCAGATTATTGAAAGTTTGGGTTGAAACATTCTTTTATGTGGAACCGATTCACACACGCAAAGTTATGTCTCACGTAAGTGCACGTAGATCTCTAACGAGTCGTGAGGCGGCACTCCCCCGACGGGAACTGCCCCGGGTGATTGGTACAGATATCAGTTTGTTTTATATCCGTCTTGCTTAGGCTAGGCTAGATCAGCTAGCCTACTGTATTGCCGTTTAACTTAACTACTAATTAAGTTCCCTCACTTTGTTTTGAATTGAGTGAACAAGTTTTTGTGCTTTGGTTCTTGTTCTGTGCAGATGCAGACGACAAGAGCGAGGAGTCCGCCTCGTGTGTTACCCAGCCTCCCATAGTCGAGGTGCCTGACGCTGGACAGCCCCAGCCGGGAACATCCGGGTCGCAGAGATTGACAGAAGAATCTGTCACGCCGCCCAGGACCCCATCCGGCAGAGAAGACTCTTCCATGCCAATCTTGGATACCGACCATCACAGTTAGAGATGAAGGAGCCCGAGGTCGGCCTCCCGTCAGGAAAGGCCGTGTTGGCGAGAAGAGTAATGGTGGAGGGGAGAGCCTATAAAAAGGCGATGCCGCTCCAGTGTCGACACATTCTCGCTTCATCTTTCGTGTGACTAGGTCGTTACTCTGCCGGTTTGGTTAACTGTTTTAGTGTTTGTCGTAATTGTTAGATCGTAGTGTTGTCATGTTCATTTTGTGATTAATTAGTTAGTTTGTGATATTTTTGTGCTGAATGATGTGAATTAAATGGTTGTGTAAAAATTCTATTTTTGAGTTAATATTTCTTAAGGCAGTTGTAATTAAATCTTTTAAAAAAAATCACTTCTGGTCTTATTTCCAAGAATATAGTATCGTTGAGTTAGTATCCCGTAACACAAGTATCGAGCTTACTTTGGGGCTAGCTCAATCTGTGTGATTTGTATACGTATATATTAATTATTTATTTATTTACTTATTATTATGTTGCCCTCATACGTCTTCTAAGTGTCAAACGGCACTTGCAGCCCCTGTAGATGTACTCGTAAAAGCATTTATTATTAAACTTACTCTGTCAAGGGCCTCAGTGGACTCGCGCAACGAAGCCAGGATGTGAAAGATGACATCGGCAACCGACTGGCGGAGGCCGATCGGGTTGTCCATGGCAAGGAATAGCCGGCTCAAGTTGTCCACTGAAACTTCGATGAGTATGTCGAAGTGCTTGTTTTCCTGAACGAAAATTATTTTCTGTCATGTATCTTATGTGGTAGTAGTAGCAATAGTAAAAAATAATGGTCAGGGCAAAATAATGGGGTTTGGGGCAGTGATGCAGATCACCAATTATGCTTAGACACCAACAAAAATTATCGTACTAATTATTAATTAAAACGGGAGGTTATATTTTTTCGCTATTTTTTTTATAGGTATTTAATTGTCTTGTATAGGACTACTCCATCTTTTTCTTTAAATGTCGTAAGAGGCGACTAAAGAAAAATAGCACTTAAAGTTCGTGCTACAATAGCATTCCCAAGGAGTTGACGTCAGATCGTTTAAATTGTTCCAATTTCTTCCCAAATTCGCTAGATTTTTGGCATCCATCCATCCATTGATATGCATATTATATTTGGAAAAGAAAAAACGGGAAAGCGCATCCCGGGCTCCGAAGCAGCATAACTGTGGATGCAACTGGGAATGCGTTAAGCTGAAGAAGATTTAATTGTCTTGTAATTAGCCTCAAAGAGAAATGTGGTCACGTACTGGAGGGACCAATTTAAAGCCAATACTCTCTAAGAAGAAGAAATATAAATAACATGTAAAGAACCATGCTAAACTAGATTCAAATACGTACAAAAAAAGTTAACCATAGAAGAAAAATATTAACGACAAAGTATCATGAAATTACCTCCAAAGCCTTGATGTAAGCCATGACCCACTCGCCCAGTGTCGGGGTACCGTGCCACTCGTACAGCCAGCGGTACAGGCAAGACAAGGAGGCCCGGAGACCAGCTCCAGCGGGGCCATTCTCCTCCTGCTGCACCAGCCAGCGCGCAGCTGACAGCGTGGCCTCTTGATCGGCCGACCCCACTACCACCAACACTATGGAGGTCGCTGGGCTGGCGTCGGATTCTATCGAAAATTAAAAAATTGTTTCGATTGGAAAAATCTGTATGAACTAAGACATTTAGAATAGAAAATATACGGTAATATTTTCTATAATGTAATTTGAAACTCGAATTTTAATTCATATTTTCTCAATGGCCTGACACGCTTTGATAGAGCGAGATAGTCACATTGCGATTTCTAAAAAAAAGAAGAAGAAAATAGTGCCGTGAGTTATCCTTATCACGGACCGAGCATTTGTTCATGGTCGGATTGTAGGCACACTTCAAATTGCAATACTTACTACAGTGTGCCTATAACCCAACCATTAAAAAAATATAGGTAGTATCATTAATATATCTTTCTCTTACGCTCGGGGACAAATGTATAACTACTTGTATTATAATATATCCTTGTATTTTCTAAACATGACTTCTCTGTAAATTAAAATTCAATTGAAAATATCGAGATTCCTAAATCAAAATGAAAATTTAATTTGATAATAACACTCAATATTCATATATACTTTTCCCAGGCGAGTTTTTGGCGGGAAGTGGGGTTCAGTTGGGGTTTGCTTTAATTTATTTTGCAAATTGATTCTGGTGGATTTTATGATGTTAAATCGATGTAGTTTGGTGTTATAAATGCTCCTGCTCATGAACAAGTTGTGAAATAGTTTAAGTGAACAGTCATAGTACAGCTGTAGTGATATTGTGGTTTCTCTCCACAAACTATGGAGCACCTACTTACGTGTCCCAGGTGCCCAAACACCGCCACCTGGGATGACCTGATGGCCGCAAATGATACAGCTATCGAAGTGGCCCGATACTGGAGTGGCAAAATATAGTAAGTAAAGTACCATCGACACGAAAAGAAGTGATATTTGTTGAGCGGACTGTGGTGGGTGTCTGTCGGCTATGAAAACCAGTAAAACTCGTATAGATTTGTCCCTTGCTCACCTGAAGCTATTAAAGGCCGTGGCCTACGCCAACCTTTGATTGTAACTCGTTAGGAATAAAGTAGCAACAAAACTAAAGATAGGCTATAAAGGAAATGTATCCAGGGCCGTAAAATAATTCTCAAAAAAAAACTTTTCCTAATAACTATTTCTTACTTTTTTTAATGGATTTGGTGTAAAGTATTCACTTACGGGGATCCGAAATAATCGAGTGAAACTTATCGAGGATCGCCGTGACGATCTCATGGCGAAGGTTGCTGTGAGAAGCCGTTACGATGCGCAGCAAGAAAACCTCAATGGTATGCAGTGTATCCCACAGCTGTTCCTCGTTACTTGTGGATCGAGCTAAAACAAAATGAAAATATCTACACTCTATCACGTCGTTGTCCTTAACGGGTTAGGCAGAAGGCCGTGGGACCTAGATGCCACTTTTAGCGTGATATTTGTTTATTACATTTTAATAACATTTTGTTACAGGTCAATATTTTTAAAAAAACTTAAACAAAAACAGGGCATATACATGTAAAATAAATACATATGTATGTAAAATTCGGTAAAAACATAGTGTAAGTCAAACAATTAATAAATTGTGAGCATGATGGTGAAAAAGGAATCTAAAGCTAGCAACTCGTCACTATTTCGAAAATCCATTATTTCCATTCGATTCAGCAAAATATTTTATTTAACGATTTTATTTAATTCAAAAGAAAATTTACTGCAGTTTTCAAATTAATGTAAAGTTTTCACTTCTTCCAAAGCTTGGCTGTTAGATTTTAGACACGGCTATTTAATAATTCCGCCTTTGTAACATTTTCCTGTATCTATATTTTGTTTCCTTTTGTAATGAACAACAAAGAGTTATTTGTGTGGTATTGTGCATTCTACTGAAGGCTTAAAAATAAAAATGGGCAACTCCGCGTAAATAATCCTTTTGCAAATTTAACGTGCAATATTATTATAAATGGTATCACAACGTCGCAGTTGGATTGTCAATCTGCTGTTTGACAAAACCTCTAGATGTTTGGCATTACAGCTCGGTTTTGTTAAGAACATATCTGTTTTTCCTGAAGATTGTTTGGTAGAGAATGCATTAGCGTCAAGTTCACCTTTTGTACCATTGTGGTCAATAAAGATTTTAATAAACAAATAAAATCGGCGCACCGACATCATCGTCTGCATTTTAACGGATGGACTAATGTAATGAGTAGTGATAATTATAACATATTATACTTAACTAGCTGTGCCCGCGACTTCGTTCGCGTGGTTGTCGGAATGTTATATAGCCTAAAGCCTTCCTCTATAAATGGACTACCCAACAAAAAAAGAATTTTTCAAATCGGACCATTAGTTTCTGAGATTAGTGCGTTTAAACAAACAAACAAACAAACAAACTCTTCCGCTTTATAATATTAGTATAGATTAGTATTATTTACCCAAGCATTTCACTATGTCCTGGCAGTTTTTGATAATTTCAGTGGGCGGCGGCAAGTAGTTGGGCTGCTCGTTCATAAGATGGAGGTACTGGGCCAAGGCATGTAGGTCCAACTGATTGCGGTTGTCATGCACCAGCTCATGTTTCTTGACCGCCATTCTGATCAATCTAAACAACAATAAAAAAGATTTTGTTAAACAAAGAATAGACCACCCACATCAGTCATCCTCATCATTGTAGAAACGAAGTTCCTTTTCGCAGTTTCCGGGGTCGGAACTAATTCCACAAGTCGCGTGCGTTACACGAAATTCGAGACCCTCCTACCAAAGGTTGAGCGTTTTTTTTTAGCAGTATGGAACTTCATTCCTACAGGCCAACTACGACATCCACGGGAAGGCCCATTCTACTCAGATCACCAGGCTTAATCCCTTCTTTTTTACTACTGAAGGACATATAGCGAAATTACATCCATGTTCTTTTATTTTTCTACGTTAAGCGGGCGACCGTCGCGGGCTGCCGCGCGGACGGCCCCCGTCAGCTACGGAGTGTCAGCTAGTTCAATTTTAACGGCGTACATTTACAGTCGTGTCGATGGAGAATTTAATTATTACTACGCAGAAATATGGCTGGCAGTTAGTCGTCTGTTTATAATTATCTGCTCTATAGTCTATGCTGAACAAGTCCGAGCCGCGCTCGCCCCCGCGCGTGCGTCCATCGCGGGGAAGCGGGCCCCGTCGCACGGACGCGGGGCCTGTCTCCCCGCGACGGACGCCCGCACGGGGCACTTTTGTATGGAACCCCGCGCGGGCGTCTGCGTAACGTAGTTTTAAGCCTAAGTTACAGTTCGTTCGTCCAAATGGTATGCATTCTGACGGCGCGCCGACAAAGACGGCGGCGTCGGCTCTTTTGAATACGCGGGCTTTGTGCCGCACCGACAGTATGCACACCATTTGGACGAACGAACTGTAAGAAAAGTGTACTTAATAAAATATATCTTGTGATATGCTTTTATTGATGTAAATAATTGTTACGTTTGATAGGTGACTTAATTAAGTTCTTTTTCTTCTTTTAAGAGCATTTAATTAAAATATTGTTTTTAAAGAAGATTTCTTTTATTTATTAATTACTTCTAATCTAAGTCTTATAACTATACATATACTTAAAACTTGTTACACTTTTATTTGGACATGTAATGCCTAAACAATAAACGGGCAAGTGCGAGTCGGACTCGTACATGAAGGGTTCCGTACCACCGTACAATGTTTTAAAACGCTGAAGAAACACGTTTCTTGTATGACAACCTCCTTTAATTTTTTACTTTATTTTATTTTTAGTATTTGTTGTTATTGTGGTCATAGTAATACATAATCGGTAAAAATTTAAATAATAATAATAATATAATAATTCTCTTTATTTCGGACAAACTTGATCCATATTGTATTAGTAATTAACAGAGGTAACTTAATCTAGTGTTAGTAACATGAATACGAAAAAACAACATAACAAAATAATCATACTTACTAACAGCTAGGTTCCCACCTTCTGGTCACCGGTATCTTAACATCCACCTCAGTATGAAGGCGCATCCAGTGGCCCAGTAAAGTGTCTAGCTATTACGGTTCAAGAGATAGAGCCCTGTGACAGACGGACAGACAGACGGACAGACAGACGGACAGACAGACGGACAGACAGACGGACAGACAGTGGAGTCACAGTAATAGGGTCCCGTTTGCACCCCTTAAGTATGGAACCCTAAAAAGATACACTTTCTTGAACATGTTTACATGGTACACATTGTCAACTATCTGAAATGTTAAGGTTCATATAGAGGGAACTTTTTCTTCTTCATACCTTATCTCACTTTACGTGAGGTATCTATCATGTGAGATATCATGTGAGGTAAGCATGTAAGTCTTTTCCTCATAGTTCATATAGTACAGAATCCTTTGAAGAACGACCTTCACCGATCAAGTAACCGAACCAAATGTGTTTTTTACAGAATAAAATATGTTAACAAAAGTAACGGTGATGGGTTGCCTAATGAAATCCTGTCAAGGATATTTTTCATTAATATGTAACAGGTATATTTTTTTCGATACTTTCACCGATGGAGTAACCAAAAAAAATAACACCAATTGAAAGTATGATGTCTCTAGAATATGCAAATATAGAGTTGCCTACTTTTTTCTTGTCAAGGCTATATATAGGTTGCCTAGTCAAAACAGGTAAACTGAAAATGGTACCTTCACTGATTAAGTAACCAAATAATTTATATATCAAAATAGACATTATTTTTTTGCGAATACAGTGGTATAGGGTTGCATGTGAATAACTTGTCAAAAATCATGGTTGTCAGGTGTAGAAACTTAAAAATTAAAGCATTCAAAATTGTTCGAGAGCAAGAGAGTTTACATGTAGTATCAAACGCGATAGAGAAAGACGCAACATAGCAACAAGACCCTGTCACCCCCTGGCCTATGAAAGAGAGTATGCACGCTCTGTACGGTTGACCTAGCAGGTTTGTGTATGAATCTCAGCTTTTTGTTATGGAGCAACTGAAAACATACTGAATACCCATAGGAAGAAATTTATGGGCATCTATTTGGGAATATTCCCAATTAGCCTTATATGCCCGGGCATTTGCCCATCACTGTTGAACACATTTGGATATAGATTTCCAACAGGTAGGTACATAACATAGATATAGGTATATAACCAAATGTGTCAAACGTAGGTAAACGTAAGTAGGTATACTATGATCAAGGCAGGTAGTACATATTATAAAATGGCTACCTGATTGATCTACATTTTATAGGTACTACATAGGTATTTACCTTTGTTCAAATTGTTAGTAAAAGGGAAAATAACTCACCTTAAAGTTAAAGAGAATCCACGAAGACTATCAATCCCTTCTAGACAAGGGCGCAATGATTATCATCGATATCCAAAAAGAACATTGTAAAAATAACTATCTTTTAAATCTGTGATGGAATGCTAAAGATAGCATGATTGCAGCTGCAGTTCCTCCAAGGATATGATTACGAGCAAATAATGACGACCATAGCTGAATATGGACACATCGTTTGATCAACAAAGTGATCAACACTTGGCGAGGTGAGACCACCTAGATTTAACTTGGCTATTCACAGAATATACAAGGCTATTCACAAACTAAAACTAATAATCTTGATTCACTATTAAATGTCAAAGACCAAGAACTTCTGGGGCACTGAACAATGAAATAAGACGTTTTAATAGAGAAAAGATTGATTTTATATCACTGTTGCACGAATATTTTTGTACAATAGATAGAGATAAATAGACTAGAGACTTATGGTAGAGACAGAGACAAAATTTCATAGACAATTTTCTATAAATGAAAATGTTTTCGTTCATTAGCACTATTTACACTATGCTGTCTGTCTGGCAGGACACACGGCCCTAAAATCGGAGGCGATATTGGGAGAGCGATAGTGGGGGTAAAATCGGGCACGACTCTACACACGTCCCTGCCTGCTAGTACGCAACCGACCGTGTAGTGAAGCGCGCGTCAATATGCCGCCAACGCTTTCAAAATACCAAAGATAGGCCTCGCTTTGGCACTTGCTACAGAGCGGTGCAACCAAAACAAAAAAGAAAAAGAAGGACCTGGGCAAAAACTTGGTTGTTAAAACGAGAGGAATTGAGCCACATGAATATAATGTTGCATTTAGAACCACCAGATTTAAAAAACTTTTCAAGAATGGACATAGAGTGTTTTAAAGAGCTCCTCAGTATGGTAACACCATTTATAAAGAAACAAGATACTTTGATGCGAGATTCCATAAGTCCAAGAGAGCGACTTACAGCTACTCTACGTTTCCTGGCTACAGGTCAAAGTTATGAGGATTTAAAATTTAGTGCTGTCATATCACCGCAACTAATGTCGAAAATGATCCCAGAGACATGCGCCGCTATATACAAGTGTTTGAAACACTATATCAGAGTAAGTACCCATTTTTTATAATAGTAGTGGATTCTAACTGAAAACGATATTAATAGTATATTAAATACTAGCTGTACCCGCGATTTCGTCTGCGTACACACGAACACCTCTTTTTTTGTAGTGGGTTTAAATGTAGCCTTTGTCCATCCTCAAGGTCTTTTCTACCTCGTTCCAAATTTATTCAAAATCGGTTCAGTGGTTTAGCCGTGAAAGCGTAACAGACAGACAGACAGACAGGCAGACAGATGGAGACACTTTCGCATTTATAATATTAGAATGGATATAAGTTACATGATACTTTTCATCCAGTAAACAAATGGGTGAAGATTGTTTTCAGTTCGGATCCTAGACTATAATGTTAAGAAAGACCCTCCTTTTCACCTGAATGTTTTTGCTCATAAATAAAATATCTATTTTTAATATTAATATTTATTAAGTTTTAATCAAATACACTTATAACACATATAATACAGGTAAAGAAAATGGCCTAGCAAAGCTAGTTAATCACTTTTTCATTTTTTTTTAAACAATAGAAACTCCTTCATATTTTTACCAGAACCTTATGTAATTGTAGCACAAGTAAAATTAGTTTCGTGAGCTTGGTTAGAATCACTGGGTTCTATGTCATTTGATGAGCTAAATGTAACATTTGGTAAATCAGTGTCAGTGGAATAGATGTGAGACGAACCCTGTTCATATTGTGAAGATGATATTTCATATTGAGGAGATGGTGTTGAGGAAGTATTTGTTATATATTGAGGAGACGGTGTTAAAGCAGTATTTGGTATATATTGAGGAGATGGTGTTGAAGCAGTATTTGGTATATATTTAGTAGATGGTGTTGAAGCAGTATTTGGAATATATTTAGGGGATGGTGTTGAAGCAGTATTTGGAATATATTTAGGAGATGGTGTTGAAGCAGTATTTGGTGTATATTGAGGAGATGGTGTTGAGGGAGGTATATATTGTGGTGATGGTTTGGTATTTGGTATATATTGATATGGTTTAGGATTTGATATACGTATATACTGTGGGGATGGTGCTGACACTTGGTAGCGTAGAAAACGGATAACTTGATTTGGTGCCAAATTTTGAGATGATAGAGTTATTGTGGACTCGTCTGTTAATTTGCCTAGTTTTCCATAAAATATGGCATCACTTATAATTTTCTGTGCAATTATTTGTTGATGAGTATTTAGATTTTTCAGTTGAATTCCAATCGATTTCCAAATGATCTTCCAGTCATCTTCTTTTTGAGTCATTAGTGCTTGAGCAGTATCGAACATTTTTTCTTGTTTATTTTGTATACGTAATTTTGGTTTCTTCGGTACTGGTGATTTTCTACGGACATCAGGCAACTCTGGAGACTCTGGCGATAGTTCACCATAGTTCTGTAACAAAACTTCACATTACTGTTTGTTTCAGATGCCTGCGACGCAAGCTGAATGGAAAGAAAATGCTAAAATGTTTGAAGACAAATGCAACTTTAATCATTGTGTTGGTGCGATCGACGGAAAGCACATAGCTATAAAAAAACCACCTGGGAGTGGTTCGTCTTTTCATAACTATAAAGGCTTTTTCAGTGTAGTTCTATTTGGGGTCGTAAATGCGAATTACGAATTCATGTACGTGCACACTGGTATTAACGGAAGCGTCTCTGATGGTGGCGTCATACAACACACGACATTTTAAAAAAAATAATGGCAGATAATTTAAATCTGCCACCTTCGTGTACGTTACCGGAAAGTAATATTTCAGCGCCATACACATTTTTGGGAGACTCTGCATTCGGTATTGACAGGCACATTATGAAGCCATACCCATTCAAGAACATAACCCACGAAAAAAGGATTTTCAATTATAGATTATCTCGAGCAAGAAGAGTAGTCGAAAACGCTTTTGGCATCTTAGCAGCACGTTTTAGGATTTTTCGACAAAGTATAAGTGTGGATATTGATAATGTCGATAATATTGTGCTGGCTTGTTGTGCCTTGCATTATTATTTGAGAAGAAAATCAAGAACTTATATTACAAAAAAATGTGTGGACACTGAAAATATAACAGATTCTTCTTTTTCTTTTGGCGATTGGCGGAAAGAAACTGAGGGTTTAGTATCTTTGGCGGATATAAGTGAAAAAGAGCGCAATAATGAGGGCAACAATGTGCGAAATAATTTTACAACTTATTTTAATGGACAGGGCAGGGTGTCTTTTCAAGAGGATATGTTAAAAGTTGTACTACCTACTTAAATTTTGTGACTGATTTCGTACAAATCTTACAAAATTAGTATAACCTTAAATAAATAAAAAATTCAAAATAAAACATAATGTCAATAGATTTGATATTTGTTTTATTTAGTGACCTCATCCACAGTATCAGTTCCAAAACGATATGGCTCCGTCGTACCCTCTAGGAAGTCGAAGAGATTATAATACCATAATGATGGTATATATGCCTCACTGGACCCCGAACCTGTCTGCTTTGAAGCATTCACCTGAAAAACTTTTCTTATTAGCCCATGTTATTAGCTAGGATTTGTAACTTAATGAAAAAACAGTCAAGTGCAAGTAGGATTTACACACAAAGGGTTCCATACCATTCTAATAAAAAGGGCTTAAAATGCATTTTTTTGTTTGTGATACCGCTTAAATAAGTATTCAAGATTTCACCCATACAACAATAAAAATCAAATGTTTTTTTTTGTTTTCAATGTAATAGCGGCAACAGAAATACATTATGTGAAAATTCTAACTATCTACTTAAGTTGCCGCGAACGACGGGAGCTTTTTTAAAAACAAAATCTTTTAAGTTTTAAAGACAAGTTTATTGTCAGAGCGTTAGTTACAGACTGAGGCTTACGATCTACTTAACTCTACTTGCAAAGGGCGTCTAGACGCTAAGTCAGCACTTGGTGGTCGTATGGTGTGACTCTGCGTGGGCGATCACTAGAAAGTACACTAAGCATTTATGAGCACTATGTCTCTATGTGGGGTCCCATGCATAACTCCTTCCTCCCTAAGTTCGAGATTATCCGCAGGATCATCTCGAGTTTTCCTCTTAAAGATTTCTGTCAAAAACTTATATCTATAACATAGAGCAAAAATAACTAGAGCTATGATTATAACTAAATTCCCTATAGTAACACTTTTCACAACTCTATGAGACTTTTCACTAACACTTTTGACACTTTGATCACTTTTTCGCACTAAATAGTTCAGGAACTGGATATCAGCCAGGTTGATCCCATCGAGGTTGATAGTCTCCAGCGGTTCCAGGGCATCGTTTACTTTAGGTAGATGAATTAATGGTAATGTAGTATCAAATATAGTTTTTCCTTCAGTTGCATGCTTTTTCAGAGTAATCTCATTAATTTTGACGTAACAATCATTGTTTAAGGTTAATAAATAAGTTCCTTGAATGACCTCTTGAGCTGTTCCTTCTTTACAATATTCTGTAACTATAATTTCATCTTTTGTGTAAATAATCCAACGGTTTAGCTCTATTGACTCTATCTTTAAGTCATTTATGACAACGGGTATAGAGTGACAGCTCGAAGTGTTTACTGAAAACTGCAAAAGTTCAGTGATACATTCATCTTTCATATGAGGTAACAAGTCATATTCGTAGCACAGGAATAGATCTTCATCAATTTCAGAACATGAATGGGAGAGCATCTGTGTTTTCAACCCCTTCATAAGGACGTGTAGATATTTAGGAAGTATAAGGGAGGTTTCAGATCTATCATGGTTTAAAATAGGCAAAGGTAATAATTTAAAGTAATTATAAATTTCATTTGTAATTAAGGGTATATGCATAATGAACCTTATCTGATTTTGTTTGATATAAGCCTTCACTTCGGTACATAGTTCTTTTTTTACAATATTATAAGAAGTAGCCGGAAATACTAACTTATCAGTATTTTCTATTTCCTTTAATATTGATATAAATTCTTCAGGATTAACAATAGATTGGTGTAATACATTGACTTTACTAAAAGCAATTGCGGTTTCCACTTCATTAAGTCGGATATAAAGAGTTTGAAAATTATATAAAAATGAAATGTAAATATGTGTAATTTTATCGATATTTTGACTAATCTTTGTTTTATTTAAGTATCCTTCTATGTTCTTAATATTGTTCTCGATTTTTATATAGTTGCTTTTAGTAGAGTTCGCTACATTAGAAAAGATATCCATCATTTCAGTAACTATAGTCATTTTCTCATTTAAACCATCTTGTTTTGTTTTTATATTATCTATTAATTCTTCAAATCTTAAAGCGTCATCGTTATCCAGATTACCTGTAATTGTTTTAATTAAAGAACCAAGTGGATTTAGTATGCCACGTTTAATTTTTTGAGAAGGGATTAATTGTTTATATTTCTCTGTAATACTACACATAATATAGTCAGTTTGCAGCTCTATATTCATAAAGTCTATATCTAATAGTTTAGTGTCAATAAATCTATGAACTTCTTTCTTAAATGCTATATATCTATTTCTATTTAACTCTACCTCGCTCTTAATTTTACCTAAATCTAAGATCTTAATTATTGTCCAAGATTACGTGCAGAATGTATTGTATCAATATTATCACTTTGATTTTCAGACGCGGAAGCTGTACTACTGTCTAAGGACGGAATAGAGTATGGAGACCTACGGCCTTAATTCTCTGGTAGCATGATGGATTTCTGCGAATTAGAAGATGAGATTGTAATAGGAGAAGATGAACGATCACGTTTCTTAGCTTTACCTATTTCTGTTATTTCATTTGTAATATCATTTAAATACTCTTGCAATTGTTGTTCCTTTTTATCTACGTGTACTTTCATTGATACGTCATCATCATTTTCTCCTAATGCATGAACCTTTATACGTGACAGTGCGTCAGCATTGCTATTTTGTTTGCCTTTTTTATAGATTACCTCAAAATCATATTCTGCCAAACGCAATTTCCATCGTGTTATTTTACTATTGGGCTCATTAATACTTTTCAACCAAGCTAGAGGCCTATGATCTGTGTAAATTTTAAATTTTCTTCCATATAAATAGGGTCGAAAATGTTTGGTTGCCCAAATAATTGCCAACATTTCTTTTTCTATTGTGCTATATCGTGTCTCTGCATCATTTAAGGTCCTACTTGCATATGCCACCGGCTTATCACTTCCTATCGGACCCTGTGAAAGGACTGCACCGAGGGCATAATTCGAAGCATCTGTAGTAAGGATAAACTGTTTGTCAAAATCGGGGAATTGTAAAATCGGGGCGTTAATTAGCAATTCCTTACATCTCTCGAATGCATCGACATATTCTTTGGTAATTTCTATTTTATTTCGTTTTTTTAAACATGAAGTTAGAGGTTGAGTTATTTTAGCAAAATTATTTATAAACTTTCGGTAGTAACCAACTAGTCCAAGAAAACTTTTGATTTCTGTCGTAGTTTGAGGCAATGGGAAGTTCATAACTGCTGTTATCTTATCATTATTTGGCTTACGGCCTTCTTTTGTTATGACATGGCCTAAGTACAGAACTTCCTTCCTTAGAAACTCACTTTTGTCTAATGTAACTTTGAGATTAGTTTCCCTAAGTCGGTCAAAGATTTTACGTAATTTTGAAATATGCTCTGGGAGGCTTGAACTAAAGATTATGATGTCATCAAGATAGACCATGCAAAGAATGCCTTGGAGGCCTCGCAGCACGTTGTCCATGGCTCTTTGAAACGTTGCCGGGGCTGTTTTGAGTCCAAATGGCATTCTTTTGAACTCGTAATGTCCCGAGTTTACAGAAAACCCAGTTTTCGGAATATCAGCTGGATTTACCTCAATTTGATGGTACCCGGAAGCTAACTCTAATGTGCTGAAGTAGGTTGATTTACCCAATTTATCAAAAAGGTCTGTAATGTTAGGTAACGGGTATTTGTCGTCAATGGTCAGTTCATTTAGGCGTCTATAGTCAATAACCATCCTATACTTCATTTCCCCGGAAGCATCTAGCTTTTTAGGGACGAGATGTACCGGCGCACTCCACGGAGAATGTGAATCCTGTATTACATTATCTTGCAAAAGTTTATCAACCTGTCTTTGAATCTCTTCGTTTTGGGAATGCGGATGACGATAAGGGCGAATATACACAGGTTCTTCATTAACTGTGCGTATATTGTGTTTTACTTGATTAGTGAATGAAAGTGGAATTTTTTCGCAATAGAATATATCACGGTATTCGTAACATAATTTAGAAATACTCTCACGTTCTTCTTTATTTGTGTGGTCTAATTTTAGTTTCGCTAAATTTTCTTTTAAAGCATCATCAATCTTATAGTTACTTGTAATTGTATTTACTTGAAATTCTTCATTTTTAAATACACTAACATTAAATGGTTTATCTATGGTTATCTTTACTTCATGTTGCATAAAATTTTGAATAACGGTTTCTGCGAAAAAATTCTTACAAGTCACTAAAGCTGTAGGCATACGTACGCCTTCAGTGAATTGTGTAAACTCTAGAATGGCTTCACCATTGCAAAAATTTGTTGGTATGCGTACTCGCGTTTCCGTTCGAGGTTCTAGAAGTAACTCATAAGGTGGGCTATAAATTATAGGTATATCTACACTAGGCGTTCGTAAAACTTGATTAGCCATATCTATGTTAGCTGATAATTTTTTAAGAAGGTCTGAGCCTATAAGACCGTCGTATCTATGATCTACATCAAATACGTAAAATTTGTGAGAAAGTGTGCTTTTAAATGTTTTCAATAGTGGAATGCATATCACTTCACTATGTGTGCTTTGAGCATGGGTACTAACAACTGTGAAAGGTTCGTATTGTTTGAATTCACTGAAAAACTCTTGGGTTTTCGCAGGACTTATGAATGACCTACTACTTCCTGTGTCAATAAGAAATTTGGAGCCTATTTCAGGAATTTCTATATGAGGTAATTTAAGTATGCTATCACAATAATTTAAATTTATTATTTCACCTGACTGTCGGAGGCTGTAGTGTGAAAATTTTCTGGGGTGGTATTTTCCTCAACATTTTCAGAATTTTCCAGATAATTTGAAGGCACTTCCTCGGCATACTCAGAATATTGCGGGTCATTAGTATAATGATTATACTCAATGTTGTCGGGGTAGTATTCTAGTTCAGGGCATGGCTCCTCACAGTAAAATAATTCATTTGCAAGCATGTTTTGTCTCACAGGTGCAGTGCTCATTGTGACGTCAGAGTCAGCTTGGAATTTGGGTATATTTTGCTGGTTTTGTATACCATATCTAAATTGGTTGGCACCGGAAGTCTGTTGTTGGGGTATCCCAAATTTAAATCCACTGTGCTGGAAAGGTGCACGTTGTACAGGGCCCTGGGCAAAATAACGCTGTGGTGTATTTTGTGGACCTTGGAATGGTGTACTTTTATTTGATGGCATAAAATTTGGTCTGAAACCATGCTGACCCATGAATTTTGGCCTTAAATTAAGTTGGCCCATGAAATTTGGCCTGAAACCAGACTGACATACAAAATTAGGTTTAAAGCTAGACTGACCTTGGTTTTGGGGTATGCCAAATTTAAAATTTTGCTGATTAGGCAATAAACTGAATGGCTGACCGGAACTATTAACAAACGGTTTTGTAAAATTATGGGCATTAGGGCGGTGTGCAATACTAGATCTAGGTTTATTATTTTTAACATTGTATTGATCCTGAAAATTAACTTCCTCTGTTACTACAGTTAATGCACTTTCTAAACTTTCACACTGTCTTATACGCACTACTCGCAACATTTCTTCCGGCAGGTTATACATAAAAACTTTAAGCGTAATATTATTATATATAATCATTTTAGCTGCTTTAATTACTTCATCACTTAAAGTATTTACTTTAGCAAATAATGAGGCTCTAACATTCTGAACACGCTGGCAAAACTGGATAGACGACTCACTTTGTTTTATTTTTAAGCTTTCTAACTCTATTGCTATACAGTCTTCCGAACGAGGGTCACCGAAATTTTGAAAAAGAATGTCCTTGAGTTGGTCCCATGACGTCACATTTTGGTGCTCACTTAGTAGAGTCGCAGCTCTACCTATAAATCTACTTGTAACTGAATGAAATATATAAAGGTCTTGGGTACTATTTCCCTCTCTTCTAAATGCTCTTATAACGTACTCACATTTAGATAAAAATAAATTTAATAACTTTCCATCCCCATCAAATTTAGGGATTATGCACAATATTTCTTTAGGAATCATTGTAACTTGTTCCATTTTATTTAATTTAATTTAAAACTGTTAAAACACACAAAAAAAATATACCTAACTCTTAAAATCTTAATTAATAAAAAAAAAATTAATTACGAATATTACGACACTTGTACCATACAAAATCAGATAAACGTAATTAAAAGTCAGACGATTTTGGTCGGAAAATGTGGAAAAAACAGGGAAATATACGAAAACAGGAGCGAAGAGGTTTACTCACGCGCTGCTCGATCCCATGTATTCCTGCGAGTCTGCAACCACTGCTTACGCACGCTGCTTGTACTCCAGGCGTAGAGGTTTTACGCGTCGTACTGCTCACGCTGTTTCGTACTCCGGATGTAGAGGTTTTACGCACCGTATCGCGTCGCACTAAGTTATTTATTTGGTTCGTGGATATCCGAGTCCGTGACACACCAACTTACAGCACTTTAAACCGATTTTTGGGCGTACAGGCACTACAGGATATTCGGATCCTACACAGGCTGCGCCACTTAAGTTGCCGCAAACGACGGGAGCTTTTTTAAAAACAAAATCTTTTAAGTTTTAAAGACAAGTTTATTGTCAGAGCGTTAGTTACAGACTGAGGCTTACGATCTACTTAACTCTACTTGCAAAGGGCGTCTAGACGCTAAGTCAGCACTTGCACGGTGGTCTTATGGTGTGACTCTGCGTGGGCGATCGCTAGAAAGTACACTAAGCATTTATGAGCACTATGTCTCTATGTGGGGTCCCATGAATAACTATCTACTGAGACTATAACTAGCTATTGAGATGCAGCCTGGATGACAGACAGACGGAGGGACGCACAGACAGATAGCGTAGGGTCCCGTTTTGACACCTTGGGTACGGATCACTAAAATATACTTATACTATAAAACACTTATCTTTGAAATAGTCAAGAGATTTATTAATTATATAGGTATAGTTATAACTCTCGTGTTTCAGCGTGAAAAAGTAACAAATAAGTAGTTATACACAACACATACTCACAAACATTCGGCTCAGACATTATTATTTACATACACGAAGAAGGCCTTACCTTTTTTAATTCTCTTCCATATGAAGTGCGCATATTTTTAAGTTTTTTCTTAAAATCAGCTAGGCTCGTCTCCTTGCCAACCTCTTCATTATAAACTTGGAGGAGCATTTTTAATGCCTCCTGTCTCATATCTTTATTAAAATATTCTTTATGTTTTTTGTCCCATAAATACGGCAAATCCCTATATAACTCTAAAGTCTTCGTCCATGCCTCGCGCTCCCTTTCTTTGGACATTTTAACTTTAACTCTCGAAATAAACTCGCTGCCGCGCCGCACACGCAGGCACCCTTGAAATTCTTGAAAGGAAAAACGACCTCTCGCCGCTCGTCACGCACGCGTACTGCGGCGAAATCGGCCCGATCTCGCCACACACGGCACAACAACGCTCCCTGCACGATTTTCGACCCTAAATCGTGAGCTCGCCCGAACCGATTTCAGAGTTAGGGGCAATAATAATAATTATGCTGCCGATTTGCCTACACACGACGCGAAATCGGGAGCGATCTAGGGCGCTCCCCTCCACCGACCCGATATCGCCTCTGATATCAGGCCGTGTGTAGACCGTTTTCGATTGGGTGAACCACGAATGCCAACAAAAAATTTACAACTTGTCTATGAATCATATATCTGTGGGTAGTATGTATAGTCTGTGGAATGAAGGATGGAGAGAAAAAAAAAGTGCCTATCGACAAAAAAAAAATAGATGTTTCAACAATAATACCAGTAAAAATGTAAAATTATCCAAAATTAATCTTAACAACACTGTATTTGTAAGCTTTAAATATTTTGTTCAAGTTATCCCTAACATGATTAATAAATAACAAGAAAAGGTGCACTAAAGTAGAATGGATGCTTCGGCATCACCGCAAGTTGACGCCAATATAAATGAAGTGTACGGCTTTTTTCTGAAAAATGAAGACTCCAAGTTTCCTACCCTCAAACAAAAAAGTACTGTGATCAAATATACTAAGATACCAGACTTTGAATTTGATAGGAAAGGTAAGGTTTTTTCATGGACGCTGGGCGTTCCATATCAACGCACAATATCATGGCTTTTTTATATACAGTTCAAAACAATTCGTCTATTTAGAATCTTTTGTACAATATATAGCCCATCATTGAATTCACTGAAGAACTCAAGAAACTTGAGCGTCTGAAATATATATTTCTGCATCCACATAACTAACTCACTCAACTTTATGGGCATTAATTTCGTAAGGTTTTAATGGATCACCACGAAAATAGATATCTATAAATTGTTGGTTTCACATATAACTAGATAGACATAGTCACATCAAACATATTAGGGGTAGGGGTTAAAAAAATTTCAAAATTTTTAGGGCCCGAATCCATATTGATAAGTTATCCCCCCATCACTTACGCATTGAGTTTCCAACAACACGAGCACATCAATTTATATACACATAATTTTATATTCGCAGTGTCATGGCCTCCGAACAGTTATGTGCTGCATCCACGCTTGCGTCGGATCGTTTCAGTTGAAAATCCGATGTTTGTGACCAGTCGGTCCCTATGTACGGATATCATGGCATCTTCTAGAACCATGACTTCAAACATTACTAAAAGGAAAATAGTCACAATTACAGAGGATGAAGAAAATGATTTGCATCCGAAAAGCAGTATGTATCTTATCTCTTTTCAAACTAAATTCCTACTCTACAAATAAAATGCACAATTTGTTGTCTATAATTCTAATAGTAATTAGGTATTTAAGTTTTAAATTATTACCAGTGATGGGAACCTTGGATGCTATTATACTATCAAAAGTATGGATACAACCAACATTCTCGGGAATCCGTGGGAATCGGAATCGGTACCTTCTATAACAACGTTTTTCTCTATATTATATTTCACGCAATAAAAAAATGTATATTGTCAGAGAATTGTATTTTAATTGTACGAAAAATATTTTTCAATTAGATTTTTTTTTCTATTAAGTAAGACTTGTTGGATGTAAATAGTTCGGAAAAATTTCGCTAAAAATATTTGTGTATTGTTAAAAGTAAGTATCCATTGATATATTTTCATTTAGAAGATAAAATCTGTTTCATATCTGGAGCGTTTTTGACCCTATATTTATATTATTAAATCTGTTTATAGTAGTACAATACCCGGCACATAAGTTGACCCAAAATGGCGGTCACTGCGCACACTTTTCCCTCTAATTATACCTGCGCAGAGCCGCCATTTTGGGTCAACTTATGTGCCTGGTATTGTAGTCTGTGTATAGGAGCAACAGTGCAGTGCAGTTTGTTGCCGCTTCTGCACTTGCATCTAAAAAGCGGCGTAAACTTAGCTGTAAGTAACGATTTGACGTCAACATTTGTGCAAAACAAAACAAAGTGACTATTATTAAGAGAAATTATAAATATCCTATGATAATAAAGATATATTTTTTTTTTTAAATTTCTCTACTGTCTAAGTCCGAACACTGAATTAATAAATAAACGGATTTTTAAAATAAACACTATTTCACACATTTTTAGTAATATTAAATATTTTTCCTAAGAATTCCCAGAATTATCGTCATATCCATATTAGTGATATCGTCCCAAATAGCACCCAGATTCCGATCATTGATTATTACACAAGTTTTAAATTATTTTGCATGGGTAAATATGTGTGTGTTTACTAGAGAAGTGTCGTAAGCCAGTGGATAGGCCGGCCCAGTGGATAAGTCTTTATAAAAACTTTCGAAATGTGTCTTTGATAGTAAATAGAAGAATATTAATAAAAAATGCTATCAATTTTTTATAAGTTTTAATTTGTTATTAGTTTAACAGTTTAACATTATATTTTGAAAAGGAGAAGGTCCTCAAGGGATTTTTCAAGGTAACAAATTAGCTTTTAGAGATGGAGGACACTATAAATTTTTTAATATTTTTCTATTTACTGTTCAAAACACATTTTTTCATATAGATTCATTGACTGGCCCTGCATTCCGAGGTGTAAACCTTACCTACGGTACTTCACTAGTAAACACACATAAAAATATTTTGCACTGGTAAAAGTGTGTTGTTGTGTGTTTAAGTTGTAAATAATTACTGTTTGTTTGTATTTTTTTTTTCTGTAGCTAAAAAGCTAAAAATGCTGACCTACATTAAAACGTGTTTATGATGATATGTATTCCAAATTTAAATAAACGGGCAAGTGCGAGTCTGACTCGTACATGAAGGGTTCCGTACCACCGTACAATGTTTTAAAACGCTAAAGAAACGCGTTTCTTGAATGACGACCCCCTTTAATTTTTAACTTTATCTTATTTTTAGTATTTGTTGTTATATCGGCCATAGTTATACATAATCTGTGAAAATGTCAAGTATCTAGTTAATGCCATTATAAATATGTAGTTAAAAACGCAGAAAAAACATGTTTTTTGTATGACGACCTATTTAATTTTTAATTATTTTTTTATTTTTTAGTATTTGTTGTTATAGTGGCTACATTAATACATATTCGGTAAAAATTTCAAGTGTCTAGCTATTACGGTTCTAGAGATAGAGCCCTGTGACAGAAGGACAGACAGCGGAGTCTCAGTAATAGGGTCCCGTTTGCACCCTTTGGGTACGGAACCCTAAAAATGACGACGCCTGCGCCTATATTTTATTGATTTAAAACGAAATTCTTGTTTTTGTTGGCTGGACTGCTAACATTATTATTTGTGATTTAGATTACATACATGTTCAGTTCTTTAAAAAAAATGATTTTCGTACTTTTCTCTTTCATTTTGCAATCCCGCGGAATCATCAAGTGACTTAGTCCTATTTATAGATAAATAAACGGGCAAGTGCGAGTCGGACTCGTACATGAAGGGTTCCGTACCACCGTACAATGTTTTAAAACGCTGAAGAAACACTTTTCTTGTATGACGACCCCCTTTAATTTTTAACTTTATTTTATTTTTAGTATTTGTTGTTATAGTGGTCATAGTAATACATAATTGGTGAAAATATTAATTATTTTTATATTAAATTAATGCCATTATGAAGATCAAGTTAAAAACGCCAAAAAAAACACGTTTCTTGTATGACGACCCCCTTCAATTTTTAACTATTTTTTATTTTTAGTATTTGTTGGTAAATCCGCCACAGTAATACATAATCGGTGAACATTTCAAGTGTCTAGCTATTATGATTCAAGAGATAGAGCCCTGTGACTGACGGACAGACAGACAGACAGACGGACAGACAGCGGAGTCTCAGTAATAGGGTCCTGTTTGCACCCTTCGGGTACGGAACCCTAAAAAGGATAAGGAGGATTTTTTCAAAAAGATATAATTTCAGATTGGTCCCATAAGAATTTTATCAAAATCGGTTCTGTACTTTGGTTTTAAAACTAGAATAACTAGAAAAAATATGTCATTCAAGTTGCGTAAGTATTTTTGCCTTTCTGTGGTGTTTACAGTCACAGGAATTGACGTCGGTTTTTTTGTTTGTAAACATTATTATTGTGTCTGGTTGAGTGTCCAGCAAAGTGTTTAACTTTTTTATTGTTTCTAGCGAGAAGTTTGCGAAGGCCTCCTTCAAAAACTTCAAATAGATCAGTTGGCACAGATCCGAAAAAGGAAAAGCATTTTTCTAAAACAACCGCATCAAGATTAGCCACGCCAAAATGTAAGTTTTATCTTTAGCTTTAATTTTTACTACGCCTTAGTCTTTAGTGTGTGTCTACTGTTACAGTAGACACACACTGTGTCACTTACAGTAAGTGACACTCAGAAATTACCGATAGAAACGACCTTTTCCGTTGCAGTGCAGGCTTATCATGGACAATTTATCGATTCTATCCATAGTTGATTAATTATCCATAGCTTTATCGAATATATATTGGAGTACGGCTGTAAATCGTATCCGAAATGCTGGTTTTAAGTATTTGGGTTGTTCAGTAGTTTTGGTCTCAACAAACTCAACAAAACTTTTTCTTATTGGTTCATTGGCTTTTCTTTTTTCCATAACCATCATCATCCGAGCGTATTCCCGGTTGCATTGTCAGCGGTTACGCTTCAGAGCCCGGGGTCCGCTACCTAACCTAGGCGATTTGACGAGGTTACTGGTTTTTACACAGAGCTACTGCCGTCTGACCTCCGCGGTCGTGGCCCCGCGGCGTGTGGGGCACATGGAAACCTGTAACTTTTCTTCATTCTGAAATATGGGCCACGGACCCGCTGGGTACGGGTGTGCAGGGCGTGCACCGCCCAAGGGCAGCTGTTTCAAGGGGGCGGCATAAAATGGATATCGAAACGAAAACGAAACGTGGAGCAACAAAAAAAAGGCTCTTTATGCGCGACCCTATAAAATGAATACGAGTCATCAAGTTCATCCGCTTCACGCAGCATAGAGTTGTACATGGGGCGGCATAATCGGTATTGCACGCGGGCGTTCAAACAGCTACCGGCCGGCCTGTTGAGCCGTGTGCTGACAGTAGAATAGGATTTGTCACCACCCCTTTCTTCTCCCGTGGTTGTCGTCGGTAAGAGGCGACTAAGAGTAACAGAACTTTTGATTATATGCAAATCCTACATTTATGTGGAAAGGCCTTTAGCCCAGCAATGCCCGGCCTTTCCTGTTCTAAATGCCTCACCCTAAAGGCTGTAAGATTCTGAAATAAAGCTTCACAAAAAAGGGTCGATTGAAGTAAGTGTTCACATAATTTTTTTGTGTAGTTACCGTTTAACAAATTCATTTCTCATAAAAAGAATACTTATATTATACCTCTAATAATTCTTAAAAAATATAAGAATACAATTCACTTATAATGAGAAATACAGGATATTTTAATTATACCTATGTAAGTAGGTACAAACATTTACTTATTAAGTTTGATTTTTTATTACACCATTTGACTAATAGTAATAACAACGATGACGTCATTGTTTAAACTTATAGTAATCGCTGTGTATGACATGTTCGTACAAAAAGTTTTTGATTCGACTTGATTGATATAATATAGCAGATTGAAATTGTGTTATCAGCATGTTAATGTGCATTGATGCACCAAATACAAGTGCTGTCACAAAACAGTTTACATATCTCGTTGCTTCGATCTCTGTTGAGCAATGTGTTCATATACACACCTAATGTATTTTTTATTTTACTGACTATACTTTTAATACATAATAGTATTAATTCATTTTATTCAATTTTTTTTAAATATTTTCAGACTCAAAAGAAACTAAAAGTAGCCCGAAGTCGCCTAATGTAAATTATAATAGAGATGTTGTACTGAAAGCTAGTACTAGAAACGAATACTCAAATGTTAGTCAACCGTCCATTTCTGATATTTACCAGCAAGCCAAAGGGAAAGGTAAGGATAAATTAATTGTATTTTTAGCTAGTTATTGCTTGAGCGTCTGTCTATCGAAAAGTATTCTTCCGGATGTAAATGTACCAACGACATAGGATACAGGCCAAAACAAACAGTTTTCACCCCATATTGCATGAACAAAAAGTTTATAATTTTAAAGATTTTCGACATTTTAGTTTATTTCAGAAAAATCCACTTTGGACGATACTCGAATTTTGTGGGCTGTTTTTTTCAGTAATCCTGTACAGTACTTTTATTTCACGAAGCGACGTGCGCTTTACTTGTGGTAACTAAGTGTAAAAAACACGCTAAGAATGTGTGCGTGAAAATGAGTACAGTCAGCACATAAATCTAAACTGATGGAATATTTAATGAGGATCAATCAGTAAACAGAAAAATCCAATTTTGACTAATATTTCGCATGCCTCGTGATTTTCTAAGTACGGCACTTTTTGAATTTTTAAAATCCGTTCAGAACTGCAGAAGTTATTCAACATTTAATTGACCACGATTTTAAAACACGCGTCTGCCGACCGAAAGTAGCAATAATGTTACTATCTCCAAGCGACACGCCGTCCGCGCGCCATCGCATTCGTTTAGTGATATTATACAGATATTCGTGGTTAGTGATGGACACTGTTGATTTTTTGCATTGTTTCTGGGACTTATAATGAGCAACAAATTGAAAGATGGGTTTGAAAAATGATTACCCATAAATCGGTATTTTATATAATTTTCCATGTAATTTTCCACCTATAAAATAGTTTACATTATGTTAATTGATACTACAGCTACATAACTAAAATCTAATAATATTATCTAATCTTTTTAGCAAAGTTCTGACTCTATGCGTAGATTAGGATACGGAATACGTGTAAAATAAAACCGCTCAAGTGTGAGTCGGACTTGTACATGAAGGGTTTCGTACTTTGGTTACGTAGGTACCTACGTACAATGTTTTAAACCCCTGAAAAATAGACGTCTCTTGTATGATGACCCCCTTTTATTTTTTACTTTGTTTTATTTTTACCCGACTGCGGCAAAGCCCAAAGGAGGGTTATATGTTTGATCTGTATGTATGTCCGACTCTATGTTCCTCCGTTACTGCTTACTACACGGCTGAACCGATTTTAATTGATTATACGTGGTAAGATTCGTCTTAACAACTAGTTTCATAGGTCATAGGCTATATTAAAATTATTGGAAATCAAAATGGCGGATTTCAGGCGCCAAATTGCGCAGCATGAAATTTTTTTTCTTTTCAAAACCTATCGAGTGGGATATCAAATTAAAGAATTTTATTCAAGGATTACAAAAATATACATACGTAAATACTATCACGCCGGTTTTCCACAGCGGTAGGCAGAGACTATGGACCTCAATTTGCTACGATCCTGACAGACCTCTTTATAAAAATATATACAACTTATATCTTAAAATGAAATTTGGAATGAGAAATGCTAAAAACAACATGTATAACCATGCATTTGCATGGTAATGTACATCATATATTTTTTTTAGTTTTATCATTCTCTTATTTTAGAAGTTACAGGGGGGGGGGGACACACACACATTTTACCATTTTGGAAGTGTCTCTCGCGCAAACTATTTAGTTTAGAAAAAAATTATATTAGAAAACTCAATGTCATTTTTAATATTTTTTTGAGTTTCAGTTCTAAGTATGGGGAACCCCCAAAATTTATTGTTTTTTTTTCTATTTTTGTGTGAAAATCTTAATGCGGTTCACAGAATACATCTACCAAGTTTTAATAGTATAGTTCTTATTGTTTCGGAAAAAAGTGACTGTGACATGCGGACAGACAGATAGACATGACGAATCTATAAGGGTTCCGTTTTTTGCCATTTGGCTACGGAACCCTAAAAAGTACCTACTCTTGCTTGCTAGCGGATGGCTCTTCATAACACTGATCCACTTTTTATAGTTTTTTGGTCCTTCGAAACACGAAAAAAATAGTTTGGAGTACCTACTATTAGTTGTAGGTATACTCTTGCTGTTGCACTGTGGCACGATCACGATACAATATTTATTGGAAATATTTTACGCTATTGTTGACACCACAACTCAATAATAAATCCACAACAAAACAAAAGAGGCCAAACACGACTCAAAAATGTGGGTAAGTACGGAATATTACCCACAAAACAGGTGAGCGCGGGCGGCGGGCAGTACGGGATGGGTTTAATGACGTCACAGCGATGGAGACTCGTACTTTGGGGCGTTTTTTGAACTGCTGCAGTATAATCGCTGTATCTTCGTCATTTTTGGTCGGATTTGGATTTTTTTTTCACTTTATGATATGGTTTTCTTCATTTTATCAATCTACATACTTAACAAAAAACGTGATTGATCCTCATTGTGACGGAATTTATGAAACTATGTATTTTTTTATATTTTGTCTTTGTGTAAAAAAAACTAAGGTAGTTTAAAACTAAGGTTTTTAAAACAAAAAGGTATTTTTTTATTAATTACATGAAATAAAACAAGATACAACTAAGTACAAAACAGAACGATAAAAGAGAAGAATCAGAATTATTCGAGTCAGAAGTATTCGAAATGACTCGAATAATTTTGATTCTTCTTTATCCTAGCGTTTTGTTTTGTACGCAGCATGTTTTATTTTTATTATGTAACAAGTTATTTTTTACTAGCGGCCCGCCCCGGCTTGGCACGGGTATGTATTATACATATAAACCTTTCTCATGAATCACTTTATCTATTAAAAAAAACCACATCAAAATCCGTTGCGTAGTTTTAAAGATCTAAGCATACATAAGGACAGACAGCGGGAAGCGACTTTGTTTTATACTATGTAGTGATTTCGCTAAGAGTGAACTTTTCTTAAACTAGTATCGGTAGCTTTTGCACTAAAAATAATTAAAAATAATGACCTTCAATAAGTGATATATTTATCCTACATTGAATAAAAATTTTTTGACTTTTGAACATAACAGGAGGTTCGTAAGCGCCCCGTACCTACTGTATTAATTCGAAAGCTATACCTATTAAGGTATAGCTTTCGAATGAAATGACATTATAAGTGTTATTATGTAACTTACAGTGCCACAGTTTCTATTAACTTCCAGTCATTACGCTATTAGGGTTACATGACAACAAGCTACGTACAAAATAAAACGCTAGGATAAAGAAGATGCAATTTTGGAAATTTTAACTTTGCGATTATACAATAAGTATACTCGTATAAGAAAAAATACTAACTCATGGAACTGGGCACAAAAAAAATATAGTAAATGTTAAAATTTTCAAAATTTCTTCCATGTCGTTAAATATGAGTATATCACAACTCATTAGGCGTATGGTTTATAAAAATTCATTCAGCCGTTTTTACCTGCAGGAGCCCAAAATTGGTATGTTTTGAAAATGCTTTTTGTTTTTTCACAAAACAGGTGACTGAAATTTAATAATGTGATATATTTCTAGAACCATCTTATAAAGCCCTTTCATTTGATAACCCCACACGACTGGTTTTAGAAAAAAAAATTAAAATGCCATACAAAACCTTTATGACGTCATATTACGTCAGTCCACCAATTTATAAAGCGACTACGTCACTTTTCCTACTCAGGAAACGTCACTGAATCCAATGATACCACTTGTTGGTATAAAACTACTCAGTCCAACGAAAGTAGTTATTTGACAACTTAGCCTCCCTACTATATTTGAAACTTACTCAAGGAAGTTCTTAATTCGACGCATGTCTAATGTATAAATTTTTGCTGTGCTAGTTTAAAGTGATGCCGCTGAAGTAGCATATTATAATGTGTTTATTTTGTTTTAGCTGGGGTATGGAACACAAGTACTAATATATCCAATGTAAGATTAAGTAAAAATTTGATAACATCAAGTGAAAATGACAAAAAAATAAATTTGTACAAAAAATGGGATCTGCAAAATTTTAATAGTAACTCAGCTATCGCGAAACCGTCGGAGCGGTCTCGTATCCACAGACCGCCTGCACAGCCGACGGCGAAAGGGAAGTTGAAGAAGATCGGCGGCAACAACAAGCCAGTCACAGTGATACACGTGCCGCTCGACGAACCGTGCCAGAAACAGTGCGACTTCTCGGCCACAGCCTCGGATACCATTACAGAACCAGTGCCAAATGTCATGAAATCGGAAGTCAGTACGGAAGTGGAAATCACATCCAGAGATGTAAACGTCGGAACCGAGCCTCTATCGACCTCCATAGACCGGGACACCCAAAAAGACCTGGACCATCTCAACACAAACGACTCCCGAACAGAGTTAAACAGGAGATTTTTTGATAGTCTGAAAATACCAAATGTTACTTTAACGAAAGATAAAAATGAATGCAAAGAAGAGATAGTCAAATTCCATAGTAAATCTCTGCCAAATCTAAAGGTGCCTGCTCTGAAGGTGACGACCAAAACAGAAGACAAGATCAAAGAGTCTGGGGTTTACAAGTCATATATAATCAGCCGCGCGACGGTGACGTGTACCACGAGGCAGAAGATAAACTTCGAAGTGGTCGGCAGCAACGAAGACACTTCCTCGGAGCTGTCGGCGAACAAACTGGCGTACCCTATGAACGTGGTCTCCGTGTTCAAAAATAAATTGACAAATACCGAATCAAAACGCCTGTCCTCTAAAAACTACAAGCACAGAGACAAGTCCGGGACCGAGTACACCGACCGGCTAAACGAACTCAAGTCATTTAATTGTTCCTACGTCCTTAATAGCAGTAAATTAGTGAAACCGTCTGATATAATCAGCACAATAAGACTTAATAGCTTGTTACAAACCGACTACATCAGCGAACAGTTCCAGAGAGAGCTTAATTTCATAGATTCATTCTTCGAGTCTGTGCAATATTTGGAAAGCTGCTCTTTCTCCGACCGAGGGTTTTCAGATAACAAAGTGGACAGCTGGGTCCACAAAGCGGGCCTTGACGTCACCACTCCCGATTACAGCTCGTTTCTCTCGAGGCTCGAAAATGGAGCGAATGTTGATGAGACTGAAACAATGGCCTCCAAAAGCCTTTGTCTGGTAAGTGTTATTCTTTTTATGTGTAAACATTTCGGGGGAAGTTATTCTCATTTACAATGATCACAACTTGTTTGGCAGTGGTCTGTCGTCGATCAATTAGGTCGGTTGTTTGTTAATGATGAGAAAGTTACACTTAACTTGGTTTTCTATTGCTTAAATGATGAAATAGTCATTATATTTCTATTGTTTCTTTAATTTTATAATTTTCTTATAATTACAGCTCAATCTGCTCATCCGCGATGAACAGAGGCGAGCGAAGAACCTACTCTTTGTGTTGAAAATGCGAGAGGAAGCTCTTAAAGACTTCACCAAATCTCAAATTCTTTGGCTAGAAGACAAGAAGAAGCAAGACAACACAGACATCTCTACTCTGAAGAAGAAGCAGCGCGGCGCACTGGTTAAACTGCAGCATGAGTGTGGGGAAATGCAACGCATGCGCAAGGCCTTGCTGACACTCACCGAGAAACGCAAAGTCGCATTAATGAAAACGAAAAAAAATATAGAACTAAAGTTGAGCAATAGTTTGAACGTCGATCAACTGCTACTTGGAAAGAAGAAGCTGAAGAAAGGCGCGGCGGCCGACCGGAACACCGCGCCTCTGAAATGTTTTGACCTGTCGAGTAGCGGCTGCGACGACAGTGCCACTTCGCGGAGCAAGGAGATGCCGCTGTCCGCGCCCGCCACGCCGGTCACCAGCGCCGAGAAGAGCATACAGACTGGGGACAGCATTCTTGGAACTACTCTCAATACAGACACAGCCGCGGAGCATTTCGTCGTGGTCGACGGAAGCTACCTAAACATACTCTTTCACAATCTGTCGCTACCTCAAATATTTAGTTACGGCAAGCAGTATGAAGTCAATGAAGAGGCATTAACAAATATAGTGAATTCTTCAAATACCCACCATAATAGTTTGAATGAGACTGATGTTATTGAAAAATTTATGGATAATGTGAAAAATTCAGATGTCGAGAGCAGCACTCCCTCGACCGCTCGTAGTCTAGTCGAAGAAATGGATCAATATTATAAGGATCTTACGGAGGGGGATAAATCTCCGTTGTCGGATATGGATTGTAGAGTACTGGAGCTGAAGGACAATATTGTTCAAGTGGAATGTAAGTCGTTGTCACAGTGCGAGAGTAGCAATTGTCAGAGTACTCCTTCGGTAAATACGAGTACGGAGACAGTGATGAATGTGAACAATGTGTCAAGTGGGGAGCATTTGGAGTGTTCGGTGTCGGCGGACGAAGAGGGGGAACAGGAAGCGCCGCCGACGGGCCCGTTGCCGGTGCCCGCGGGCGCCGCGGCCGGCGTCGAGCCGCAGCAGCCTACGGACGTCCCGCTGTGGTTGCTTCCCGCGTCTTCGTCCTCATCTATCACTTCTGGTATGTTTGTTTTTAAAACTTACTTGACATTTATTTGTTTTTATTTATACATAATACTCGTATTAATATGGGATACACGAGTAACTCACATATGTCAGCTACTGGCCGATATGTATACCTCATCCGGAGGCCTTCCTTAGGGCGAATGTGACTTGAGACGCGCACAAAAAGACGTCCCGACCCGCAAGCGTCTTGTGGTCAACATTATAGAAAGTTTCATATTTCATCCAGCACAGGCAATATTGTTATAAAAATTTAAGTCCTCTCCCGGCTAGGAAGGGTTTTGACCGCGTTAAGGCCATAAATGATAACATACCACAAATAATTTATTTCAAATGGGGGCAGCATTGGACGTAGTCCCTTAACATAATAAACGTCATCGGGATCATCAAAACTAAACTAATTACACGACTCACCCAAAAGGTCCACCTTTTGGGTGTATGGAGTATCATTACAATCCTTACATCATCCTTTATGACGTAGACTATAAGTAGTTGTTTTTGTGGAAATGGGTGTTTTTAGAAGAAGAAAAAAATTTGATTCAGTAAGCCCTGTTCCTATTTTTGTTTTTTGCAGAAAGCAGCCGTAGCAGTCAGCCAATGAGCATGACTAACATATCTTTAACGGGAATGGCATCGCCGGTGCAGTGCGAGGCAGAAGAGCTGCGGAGACAGCAGCTCGCGATCGAGAGAGAGGTATTTGCAAGTGCATTCTCCTTGTTTATCCTTCATACTTGGCATCCAATCGTTCCTTAATTCTAACTCTTTAAACGCTTTCTTTACTCCGCCTGTTTTCTTAATAAGATATTGGAAAGTGTTTGCCCTATTTTGCTTTCTGTCTTTCCTTATTTGTTATTTTTTTACTTATCTCTTTTCGTTTCTCTTTATTTTCCATACCCTGTAAAAGCAATTTTCTTTCCTTGAATAGTTGAGTTGTTTCTGTGTAGTTTTTAGGACATTTACAAAATCACTGAGTCGATGTATTGCACTCTTTTTCTTCCCTTTTATCCAGAATCCCAAATAAGATATTAATTAGCTCATCTTTATTTTCAATGTTTACATAGGATACCGACTTTGTGTGCAGCCTTCGACTTTTCTTGAAATATGATCATATCGTAACGTCGCGGTGTCAATAGTTTTTTGTAATTTTGGTAGAAGTTTTCTATTTTAACTGTATCTTCTTTCTTTTCTGATTCGGTAGGTGAGTAAGCCTGAATTCCCATGATTCGTCTCTGCTATTTTGTATGAGGAATTTAATGTTAAGAATTGCTATTCTTTTGGATATTCCTTTAAATTTTTCTGTTCAGTCAGCATATTTTCGTTTTATTAAAAATCCGACACCATAATGCCCTGGGGTTTCTCCTTTATAACGTAGAAAATACTCCCAATGGTCTTATATTCCTTGGGGTTCTTAGTGTTCGTGTGTTAAACGACGCTATATTTATGTCACAATATTTTTTTCTTTTTTTACTATTATCTATCCTTAGAGGGTGTTGGTCATTTTCCCTCAAGATGACCAGTCGGCTTGGGAGAGGTTGTTGTTTTCATGTTACAGGTGCTTTTATTTCTTTGTATTGTTGTATTTTCCGTTTGCCGGGAGTTAGTTGCTATTTTTGATTGTTTTTTGGGAGGTTTAAAAGAGAGTTGGATTTTTTTCTCATCACATCAAATGCGTTTAGTCTATGTCCTTACAGGCTTTTTAGATTTGATATTTTTTCGGTTGACTGTTCGGAGAGTGTGGTAAAGAAGAAGTGTTCCATTTCCGTTTCCTTTTTAGGGTTCCGTACCTCAAAAGGAAAAAACGGAACCCTTATAGGATCACTTTGTTGTCCGTCTGTCCGTCCGTCCGTCCGTCTGTCAAGACCCTTTTTCTCAGGAACGCGTGGAGGTATGAAGCTGAAATTTATATCAATTACTCAGGTCTACTGTCCCTTGAAGCTGTGAAAAAATCAAACTTCTAAGCCAACGCAATCAAAAGATACAGCCGTTTATGCCGCAAATTTTCGACACTTGCAAGGGAATCAAAACCTACAGGGTGCTTCCCGTGAACTCAAAATCTTGAAATTTGGTACGAAGCAACGTCTTATAGCATAGATAAAGGAAAAATTACGAAAACCATAAATTTTTAGTTACATCACATAATATATTTTTTTTTAATAATTTTAAACTTACTACCCATTTCCTCATAAACGCGTAGAGGTATTAAATTGAAATTCATACCAAATACTAAACCTTGCAGGTTTGCACGGAACCCTCGGTGCGCGAGTCCGACTCGCACTTGGCCGGTTTTTTTATTTCTTTACTTGTTCCGTTTTGTTTCACTACAAGTTTCTTATACTTCAAAAACGCAATGTGTCCCTCCTTCCTTTCTTCTACTAACTCCGCCTGTGAAGCTTTCCTTTTAAATAATCTTCAGTGACATATAAATGCTTCAGATCCTTCTTATTTTTCATTATCTCTCTCTTTTTCCATCCATTTACGAAAAAGCAGAGGATTGGCCTCGGTTTTGTACCTTCTCTATTTCTATTCCCTATTCGATACATATTGTTTATTCCATGATCTTCAATCTCAATGTTTATGTCGCATTTAAATGTTTACTTTATCTTCCATGTCAAATATAATAATGTGGTTATTCCTTCTTTCTCTTCTAAAAAATTGTATCTCTTTTACCTGATTTTCTACCTTTAACTTTAAACTTTTGTTTTCTTCCATAATCGAAATAAATTTTTCATCCATACTGATCGTTATGTTCTTTGTATATAATATACAGTAAATAGATAGATTCAGTAAGTTTCTCAGATTGGTGTTGCATATCTAATTTCATTCCGTCGAAGAGAAGTTGGAATTATGTATCCATTCTTATTATTTTGTTATCTTGAAACGAAACGTACCTCTTATGGTAGAAACCAGTATATTTTCAACACTTGCAACACTGCCGTAGTGTCAATCGTGGTTGTCAAAGTAACTTTTCCAGAACTGCCAATGTCAAGATGACAAAAAGAATTATCACTTTTGATTCTAGATGGAGGGTAGATGTAAAAAGTCTCTAACCTCAATATGTTGTTGATAAACTTTCTTCTTTCCTGTGATGTAATGTGCTGGTTTCACCTTTATTTATATCTCCAACACTTTATGGCCTTCCTATTGCCGGTGTGCGGCAGTGTTTGTGACTGTATAAAACTTAGAACTATTTTTTATGTGCGACTGTTGGAAAGTGACTTTTACACTTCGAAGTCCGGAACCGGACAAAAATGTATAGTATAGCTTAATAGAGATTTGATGGGGTTGCATTAAAAATTCGCATCTTTATATAATGATTTTTTTTGGGTGGGGTTGGAGAGGGGGGAGGGTTAGTTTCCGAGATATTCATGGTCAAAGTTTGAGGTTATGTCAGTAGCACAAGTGACTAAACGTACCAATTGGAAGGACTTGGGTGGTTTTTTTGAGGGAGTGGACCATGGAGATGTTGTTCGCAGTTCTAACATAACCTAACCTGTAGGTTTGCCCTAACCAAGTAAAATGGATAGAACTTTCTTAGCGTGTGTTGGTCGCAGTTCTAACCTAACCTATACGTTTTCCCTAACCTAGTATAATGGATAAAACTGACCTAGCTTGGTCGCAGATCTAACATAACCTAATCTATAGGTTTTCTTTAATGACGTTCCATTGCACGTAACTTCAAACACATTAAAAAAAAAATTACATGTTTCCGCGGGGCGAGCGGAGTGTCATCTGAAAGGGGCAACCCACCCCTATAAAAAACAACCCCTATCAACCCCGAATTCAAGAAGCGAATTACTAATGTCATCCCGTCTCTCGCAATAAAACGAGGATTTGCCCATAAATTCTTTGCACAGTGGATGCTGCTGACCGTTCTCTGTTACCTATACCTCCCTTAGTCGCCTCTTACGACACCCGAGGCAGGAAATGTGCTGTGACAAAGCCTTTTTAACTCTGCCGTCGCCACTCGGCCAATGCCGGCGGATGCACCCTACCTAATCTACATTAATCCGCTAGTTTCCAACAAGTCGTAACAGATACTTTTTCTGAACGTCAAAACAAATATTTTCTTTGGGATTAGTAGGAAAAACGGAAGTCGTGACATGTTTCTTGAAGTCAAGTAGCTAATATCAGTTTTTCTGCATTAATAAATCTAAAATCACGTTCAAAATGGATATGATAAATGACAAGTGACGTTGATTTCGTAACGTTTTATTCTTTTCTAAGAATTATTTTCCGGCCCTGTATACAAGTCCTTGCCAATTTTAGTTTTTTATATCTTACCTTCTTTATTCTTAACAAGTTACAAACAAAGGTTGGTATAGGCCTATTATTGTTTCAAGGGAGCTTCTGGCAAATCCATACGAATCCAATGGATTAGATATTACAAAATAATTTATTTTTGACCCTGAATACTACCATATTGAACGTATTATTTCCAGATAAAGGCTTTAGAACAGCAGCAATGCCAGCTGGTGGTCCGCGAGATCCCCGACAAGCCCCCGCCGCCGTACACCCCTCCCACCGAGACCAGACTAACCAAGATCCCACGCATGTACCTCGCCGATGACACCACTTCGCAACGTGTCCATAAGTACATCACGAACCCGAGCCTCGGCCCGACTGACCCTACCGACGCCTTCGACGTGTTCGTCAACGATTTCTGCCAAGAAGCCCTCATAAGGCAGAGGCTAGAAGAAAGTGATATGCCATGGGACGCGTGCAATCTTTTACCGCCAAAACAACAAGAAGACACGGAGAAGTTTTTGAGTAGAACGTCAGCGGAACTTGTGGATGTATTCACGGGCGTCACGCCTACGGTTGTGTCAGGTTAGTCGTTTGCGTATATAAATGTAAATGGCTAGCGGAGCCGCAGTTATCTTTTAAGTTAGGTGACTTCCGTGGCGTATTGGTAACCACGCTAGTCTGCCACTTTGAGGTTCTGGGTTCGATCCCCACCTAGTTGGCAAGTTAGAAAATGGCCTTTTTCAAATTGTCCTGGGTCCTAGGTGTTTATCTATTCAGGGTCTAACAAAATATACTGACACTATTTTAAAGCTGAATTCAGTCTATGGTATTGAATAACTTCACCCAAGAAACATAATATTAAAATATGAAAATATTTTTTGTTATTGACCGATTATCTGATCCGATTTTCTATGGATATATGTTTCTTGGGGAAAGTTGTTCAGCATCATGGACTAAATCTACTCTTTAAATAGTTTCAGTATAGTTTGTTAGACGATAAACGTGGAAGGGACATGCGCGTAATAAATCGAACCACGGTTTATACTAGACTAGCTGTGCCCGCGACCTCGTTCGCGTGGTTGTCGGAATGTTATATAGCCTAAACCCTTCCATTATAAATGGACTACCCAACAAAAAAATATTTTTTCAAATCGGTCCATTAGTTCCTGAGATTAGCGCGTTTAAACAAACGAACAAACTCTTCCGCTTTATAATATTAGTATAGATTACTAAAGTAGGTATAATAAAATTTAAATTACAGCCAAAAAACAAAAAAATATCGACATTTCCGTACCTGGACCCCAGCGGTTGCACACTTTAGTATGGAAATGCTGAATTTTTTTTTTCGTTTTTGCTGTTATTTTAATTTCATTATACAACAATGATCTATGTAGTATAGACCGTAGTTCGATTTATTACGTGTATGTCTTTACCACGTTGTATATGTATCATAAAATACAGTATCGTACAAGTTTAAGGGTCAATTCACACCGAGAAACGCGAAGCGAGGCAACATGGAGCGCACTTTTGAAGAAATATAGAACTTCTTTACAAGACAACATGATAATAATTTCAGTAACAGCCTGCTACGCAGCGCTGCATAGCACTCACTTATTTTGAGTAATAAAAGTTCTAAAGTCTGATTTTTTATTCCGTAGAATTCTGACATTTCAAAAGTGTTGCAACTAAAAAAACTCTCTAGCTAAAAAGGGAACCCATTTAAAGGCTATAAAAAATTAAATTCGGGATAAATTTTTATGTTTTACCTTGAAAAAGATAAATTTTAAACTTTCTGGTATATTTAAAATGTATTGTCATTTTTTAATACTGAATTATCAAAGTTATAATTTTAAGTTAGCAGGTTATTTTTCTTTAGCCGGCATCACTCCCTACTAATTCATGTATAATAAACCTTTTCAAAGCATTTGAAAAAAAATTTTTTCGTAAAAACATTAACTACTAATTTAAATAAAACTAAATTCGTATTTTTTTTATTGGCTGCGGTAGCAAGCTAGTAGAATTTATTTAAAATCTAATATTAAATAAATATAGTCGTAATGAAAAGGGACGTAAATATCGCTCGCCGTAAATCTCCTTTTGATTTGGAGCGTGCGAAATGGTTACATTCACTAACAAATAAAATGAACAGACTTTTATGTTCAGACTTTTATTGAAACCTGGAATTTAATAAAAATATGTGCCCGGCGAAAAAGGTTTGTAATCTCTGACATGTCAAAATTTTCAGCTGTCAAAATTCTACGGAATAAAAAATCAGACTACATTTCTTCAAAAGTGTGCGCTTCGGTGTGAACTGACCCTAATGCCCGTTTTCACCGACCAGCCCCTAAAACATTCCTAGTTAAGTATCTCTTAAGTTAAGGGCACCCCTAAATCAGTCTCCTACCTAAATTCATTTTCACCATGCTAGGTGTTACCTAATTAGGGGGCTCTTAGTTAAGTGACAGATGCTTTTCTTTTTTAATGTGTGGGAATGTCATTTATCTTATCGACAACATATCGATAATATAAGGGATCGCCCTAATCTTTGAAATAAAATATAAATAATTAAATTAGAACCAAAATATGTTTATGTAGTATCTTTTTACACATTTAAACATTATTTTGTACTTCAAAAACGTAAAATATTAAAAATTTACACAGCCTTGGCTGTATTTTCTTATAATTTTTGTCTACGGGCTGTCATATGAAATGTCAAGCAAGTGTCAATCTGTTAAAATAACCTTTATTTATCGCTTAAATCAAAAATAGCGGTTCAGAACTTCGAGTACGAGTTAGTGTTTGTTTTGTTTCTTTATTTTATTGATATTGTGTATACTCAATGGCTGAAAAGCGGAAACGTGGCCAAAATTTTACGGCCGACGATAAAGAAAAACTCATTAAATTATTGTTAGCTCATAAGGAGACCATATTAAATAAGAAAACTGATGGGGCCACGAATGAAGCCAAACACAAAGCATGGAGTAATGTGACGGATTCTTTCAATTCTTCGGGAACGAATTTCAGGTAAATCTGTTTAATTGCTTACTTACATTTTTATTTTTGTTTCTACTGTTTTTATGGACGTCCCTAAAAAATACCACGCTTGTAACAGAAGCATGGTACTTATTTATTTTACACATTTCATAACATGTCATATCATTAATTGACTATACTATGCTTTATGTAAGTTAATTCTTTATGGTACATATATAAAAAGCCACAATAAAAAAAATACAACAAGTGCAAAGGCGGACTTATCCCCATGAAGTCTTATTACTTATGGGGTGAGTTTTGCCAAAAATATAAAAGTCAGTATGCAATGCAATCTCAGATTCTAAGAAATTATAAACACATCAATGTAGCTCTAGTGCTTTGTTTCAGGACTAAAGAATCACTCCAGAAAATGTGGGAGAAATTAAAAACGGAAAGCAAATTATATTATCAAAATAAAAGGCAGAACATGACTGGTACTGGTGGTGGACCTGCAGATTTAAAAGTGGATCCTATATTAGAGCAAGTTTGTGCCATACTTGGCCGAGCTTGTACAGGCATTATCGGGGTACAAGACTGTGATAATGCATGTGACAACAAGAAAGAACATTCACCCCCCAAAAAAATAATTTTAAATAATCATGATAATGTGGTTATTGAATATCATATTGAAGATATACAACATAGCCCAAAACCAGGCGCTTCACAGGATGACCTACCTAAAGATGATGTGCCGATAGAGGTATGTTATAGTAAAATTGATTTATTCATTATTTAGTTACCTTTTAAATAGTTATATTACACATTGTGTGATTTGTCTTTATTTAATTAGCAGTAAGGCAATAAATAAAAGTAATCTTTATGTATTGTTTCAGAAGTGTAAAACTCCAATAATGCCCCTCTGGTCAAGGAGACGGCCACAGTTCTCTCAAACAAATGAAAGGACTGAGGCTGTATCTTCCTTGTGCTCAAGTTTCACAAATGTGAATTAAAAAAAAAAAGAAATCGAAGAGTTAAAAAGACTACTTCTTCAAGAAGAACTAGAATTCAAAAGAAAATTGTATGCATTACAATTAGAGGCAGCCACCAAGGAGGTGGAAATTAAAACAGAAGTTTTAAATCAAATAAAAGGTAATTTGAAAAAAAAAACTATTTCAAAGCATCAAATATTTATTCGGATAATTAGTATTTTAAAATTACTAATTTCTACTACTCTGATTTTCAAAGTACTGTGTAATCAAAGTCCTTTGATAACCATAAATTGGGTCGGCACTTGTTATAGGATCTCTTGGAATTTGTCCATTATGTATAAGTTCCTCTAAATTTGGGATAGCTCTGTTCTCCCTGACAGGTTCTTGCTCTTTTCTTATTATACATATATTGTGTAATATGCAGCATGCCAAAATTACATTAACTGCTGTGGTTAGTTTTAGCCGTATGCCCACAGCCAACACCGGGAACCTTCTTTTTAAAACACCATACTGTCGTTCCACTGTGTTTCTTGTTTTAATATGAGCTTCATTATATTTTTGTTCTCCACGAGTTGAAGGATTCAAGTATGGGGATAAAAGGTGGCTCTGAAAAAAAAATATTACATGAATATTGTTTTACAATAAACTTCTTTTTCAGGTGGAGGTCTGAACATTATTCAAAGTCTATTTGGTGTCCCAGAGAAAAAATAATGTAGATATATATATTAATAAATGTTTAGTAAAATATTATAGTGTTTATTTGGTTAATAATATTCACCTTCAATGGATATCCACTATCTCCTAAAAGATATGCAACTCCATATGATCCTGTATCAAACTTGCGATATCTTGAACTATTTTGATAAATAGAAGAATCATGTGTTGAACCAGGCCAGCGTGCAACTACATCTGTGATCAATAAATTAGAATCACATATAGTTTGTACATTAATGGACATGTAAGATTTCCGGTTCCTAAATAGCTCTGCATCATCACCACCTGAAAATTAAAAAAAAATTGTAATAAATGCAAAAAAAATAGATTTCTTCCAAGAATAGAAACTTAACTCAAAATATAACTATGGGGAAATACATACCTGGTGATTGAATTTTCACATGCGTACAATCTATGCAACCAAGCACATTTGGGAACTGGGCAATTTTATAAAATTGTTCTTTTACTACACCAATTTCTTCCTCTGACTCTGGAAATTGTATAAACTCCTTTCGTAGAGTCACTATAGCAGCTGCAACTCGCTTCACTATACTACTAGCAGTAGCCACACTGACCCCGCCTAAGTCGCCCACAGTTAATAAGAAATTTCCAGTGGCAAAGTATCTTAATGCACATAATAGTTGATTTATAGGGGACACTGATTTATTTCTGAAGTGAAAAGATTATTTACCATAAAAAACATAAAATTATTGGTACTTCACCAGTTATATAACCATTTATTGTATTGTGCCTGCTACCTAGGTAACTATACAAAATTGAGGTTAGACATAATTCAAATACACTTACATGTCGTTTTTATATTCAATATGGTGCTCAATTTTTTCTAATAAATATAGAAAACACTTTGTTTAGACATCCTATATCTTGAGAAAAAGTCCTGGTCATCATAAATATGAAAGTGGTCTGCCCTTTCCCGGTAAAAACGTGGTCTTTTAAGACATCTTTGATTTGTAACCAATTCAACTGTTTCAATAGCTTCCAGATTATCCAAAAAATCACTTAAAGCACTCTCCATCGTAAAATTTAGTAAAAATAGCAAATCACGTTTGAATTTCAATACAGAAATAAATGTATCGTACAACAAATAATTTAGGGGTTGGTTTGAGCAGTGAATAATCGGGCTCCTAAATATAAGAGTCCCCTTAAGCTCTTAGGTGACACCTAAACGCTGGTGAAAACGAATTTCATACTAAGGGTCCCCTAAAGGCCGGCTAAGGGGCCCCTTAACGTAGGGGTTCGTTGGTGAAACTGTGTAATTAGTCCTTAACTATATAATTTTTTTTTTTAAAATGTCACATACACAGGCCGTTAATGCAAACACGCATACTTGAAAGAACGACTCATATCGTAAATACCTTTCATCATCGTTTTAAATAGCATGCCGTCCAATGCAATAGACAAAGGTCTTCCTCAGGATTTCCTAAATGACCGGTATTCCAGCCAATTTAGTCCGTAGATGTCCCACGCCGCGTTTATCAATAAATAAATATATAGGGACAAATCACAGATTCAGCTAGCCCCAAAGTAAATTCAAGAATTTGTGTGATAATAAAAGAATAGATAAACATCCAAGACCCAGGCCAATCTGAAAAAGATCGTTTACCATCTTGACTTGACTGGGGATCGAACTCGGAACCTCGAAATGAGGCAATGCACGTTTCTTTTTGGTTGATTCGAAACTTCATAGGTGACATGAGAATGCTCTCCGTTTTTAACAATGTTGCAAGCTAATTTTTGAGTACCTATCCCATCTACGCTTACTTTTAAATATCCCGTTTTTCAATTTTTTTACTCTAGCGTTATGATGACGACCTCCGTGGCGTAATGGTCTACAAGCTAGTCCGCCAATCCGTGGATTCTATGTTCGACCTCCAGCCAGGTCTAGTTAGAAAATGGCGTTTTTCAAATTGTCGTGGGTTTTGGGTGTTTATTTATACATGTATTTATTTTAAAATATAGTATTGTTGAGTAAGTATCCCATAATTCAAACTTATAACATAATACAAGTTTGAACTTACTTTGGGGCTTAATTATTTATCTCTTATATAAGGTCTTTTAGTTTCCACTGTAGATGCACGACCCTCTCTGTACTACCAGACCCATATATTAGCCAGAGCAGTCAAAGGATTTGGCCTACACTCTTTATGCTGGCCAGACGGGTTGGAGAGATCTCACTGATGTTTATAAGCTTTGTTTAGCTTGTGTTTCCTAAGTCGCCTTCTACGACATCTACGGGAAGACTTGGAGTGGTCCTATTCTACTCTGCCGGGAACCACACCGCAAATACGCTAGTTTACAACAAGTCAAATCAGATACTTTTTATTAACGTCAAAACAAAAATTTTCTATGGGATTTGTATGAAATATCGGACTATCATACGACGTCATAGTTCTCTTAATACCTGTTTCTTCATAAATAAATCTAAAATCACGTTCAAAGTGAATGTGATCAATAACAAGTGGCATTATTTTGTGACGTTTTATTCTATTAACAGTACCAAATCATTTATTGTTGACCCTGTAAAATACCCAATTATTAATTGCATGTGTATTATGACTGCAGGGGTAGTTGCATCTCGTCGCTCCGACCACATCGACGACATCCTGTTCGCCGAGTGGCGGCGATGTGAGCCCGAGTGGACGGCGCTGCACACCGACGAAGCCTCCGTCAAGAACCAGCTGTTCGAGAGCATCTTCCAGAAAATCCTCACCGAAACCATCGACGAGTACAAGCGGGTGGTCCAAATTAACCAGTAAGCTGATGATACTGTTGTTAGGGTTCGCTTTGGCTAACCATGTTTATGTTGTACTGTATACATACTTAATAAATTATATTATTTAAACATTAATTACCGAGGATTATTTATTATGTTATATGATATGTCTTCACACAGTGTTGAGAGTCCGTATACTATTTTTTTTCTTGTCCTTTTTTTAAGTTATTGGTACATCCAAGAATGGGTTAGGCGCCAAACCACTGTATCCCCTGGATCCATTGGATCTGTATCCCCACGCAAGCATCCCAAAAGACCGGGGTGAAAAGACCCGTGAATCCAAAGGAAATACAAATAATAATAATTTAAATAGAATCAAACATTACACATAATGTTTCAAACTATTTTATGAACCACTGTTTACAGTTTAAAGTGAGAACGTTAAGCTTTAGTTTGCATTTTTGCCAAAAGTGGCCGTTTTTCACAAAAATGCAAACTAAAGCTTAACGTTCTCACTTTAAACTGTAAACAGTGGTTCATAAAATAGTTTGAAGGGATATCTAGGTTTTACTAGCTCAAAATTTTAAATGATATCTCCGTTTCCTTACAAATAATTTATTTCAAATGGGGGCGGCACTGGACTTCGTGTATCGTTTTAACACATTTCATCCACCTTTTCTTTCGGCTCCCTCTATGTCTGTTCCCATTCACTTCCATATTTAGTGCTATCTTTACAACGTTGTTTTCCAGTGTCATCCAGAATCAGTGTCGCCAGTTGGTGAATCGGATAGTAATGAAACGACCATATTGCTCCGAAGCTGGTTTATTACTGTGGAAGATACCCACAGTTACTTGCATATAAATAAATGAGTTTACGTACAGAACAGTGATACATACAACAGCAGAGTATGCCTAGGGCAAAGAGGATATAATCACAACGTCCTTGGATGCAATCGAGATTCGTTTTTCAGCATTTCTTATTTAAAATTACATTCAAACATATAAGTTGTATATATTTTTGTAATCCTTACATAAAATCCTTTATTTCGATATCCAATATGGCTTTGAGTAAAAAAATAGACCAAAAATCCGCCATTTCGGATTTATTAAATTTTCAATATACCCAGTGTCACTCTCCCAATTAATACGAATCTAACGACACCTCTCAGGCTAAAATCCATGAAACCGTTTAGGCTGCAGTGCGTGCCAAAGAAATTTACATACATACATAATGTAACATAACCCTCTTTCTGGCGCAGTCTGGTAAATATTAACCAACATTATTTATCTTCTACCATAGATTGCTCCAGTTTATTTTAAACACCGAAAGAAACAAAAAACAACAAACAAAGCTATTAAAATTAACTTAATCATCTACATCAATTAAGTATTTAATCATTGACAGCTTCAACTTATATAAAGTTTAACAAAATACTGAAAATATTTTAAGTTGTTCAGTATCATTGACTGAATAAATTCAGTCAATGATACTGAACAACTTTTCCCAAGGAACATACATCGTAATATGAAAAATATACAAACTACGATCAGCTGATCGGTCAACTTGTATGGGAGCCAAAAAATGGTTTTTATATCTCGGTATTCCTAGGGGAAAGTTGTTCAATATCATGGACTGCATTAACTCTTAAAATATTTTCAGTATATTTTTTAGACGTATTATAAGTTGCCTTGCACTTGTTTTCATCATGTTTTCACATAATTAATCACTAAAATATGGGTACGGAAGTTTAGAGCGCGCGCAAATTCCTTATAATAGTGGTGAGTGAGAAAGGTGACGCGCCGTCTCACCTGTTGTACAGCAACATTAGGGGTTGGTACATCAGTCAGCACGGAACAGCACTTTCCTATGCTGCTAGCTAGCATAGGAAAGTGCTGTTCCGTGCTGGCAGATGTGTACCAACCCTTTATCCGCCTAAGAAATGGGCGCGGCTCGACAAAAGCTGAGTGCTCTCTTTATTGACACGTCGAAACAGACAGTTTGTTTGTTTATAAAGCTTTATTGTACACAAGAGAAAAAGAAATACAAAAACAGAAAAGTAAACATACAACGGCGGACTTATCCCGTATAGGGATCTCTTTCAGTCATCATCATAATCAGGTCCGTTTCAGTATCCACTGCAGGAGCACGACCCTCTCTGTAACTACCAGAGCCAGTACTCTTTCAGTCAATCGGCCAGAAATTGAGAGGAATGTTTACATAATATGCGTTTGGGGCAGAAGTGGTACAATATGAAAGACTAATATTACAGAAAAATTCTGTACAAAAAATATGAATTATATACATATAAAAATATAAATACAGTATAAATCTATCTAATAATAACGAACACACACAGCTCCACTCAGTTTCTGAAGAACCGTTTATAGGCTTTTATAGGTAAAAGCGTATAAGCGGTTCTTCAGAAGCTGAGAATGAATAAATTGACTGTTAATGACAGTTTATTCATAAGATACGTAACAGCTAGCAACTGTTATAGCTCTATGCATAATATTTTGTGATGATTTTAATGACTATAGTATAAAAATAGTTCAGTCAATACTTGTTATAAAACGGCTACATACGTACTACAAAATACATTTTTGCGATTCACCATTCCGTTTGCATACCAAAGCCACCACTGGATATTCAAAATCATCAATTCGTCATCTTTATTATGAATAATGGTACATATTGAGTTATACACAGAGTAGAAAATCAAATTAAATTCATCTCTAAATCTTATTTGCCAGAGTTTGTACAAAACAGTTACAGTAGATTCCTTAGTAATAAGATTTTTTGATCACATGAAAGAAAGAAAAAAGTGAAATAATATAAGCCTCCTTGTATGTTAAGATCTTAGCGGAGGATATAGAGACATGGAAAGCACTCCACCGACAAGAGCGTGGCTCTTAAAACATTGCTGGACACTAAGCCAAACACAATAGAAATAACAATTCATTTACGTCTATAGACGTATATCCTACAATGTGTTAAATATAAGAAGAAGATTCCTTTAAAAAGATACTCTATGCAGACTAAAACAATAAATAAAATATAAATTACGACTAAAACAGTATCTATCTTATTTTAAAACGCCGAAACGCTGATTAACTTATCACGTTGCTTAAGGTGAATTCCAAGTAGCAGTGGCGCCCTCATTTGAAATAAAATGTTAACTCGTAAATATGTTGCCGCAATCGCAATATGGTGTAGCAAATTGCAATTTCCATATTTCTCAATGTTAGGCACTATATAGCCCTTCAAATTATTTTATGAACCACCGTTTAAAAGTATTACCGTTTTTACCAGTTAACAATTTATTTTAAATGAGGGCGCCAGTTATGCTTGGTATTTACCTTAAACCTTTATCCACCCAAAATAAGAAGACATCCCGTAATATGTCACCTTCCTTCCGTCGTTGTCAACTTCATTTGGGTGAATAATTGTTACGCGGGAACACAGACCCGCAATGCGTCGCGACGCGAGCGCCTCGGAAGGGTTGTCGTGTCTGCGGTCACTTTTACTCAATTTTAATGCACTGCAGGTTTACAGCTCACAATATTATGAGTATTTTTGAAAAATTGTTGTAATTAAATTACTATATATTATTTTTCAATAATTTTACACAGATTTTATACACACACAATATCCAAAATACGATTGAGCATTTTTGGCTCGATAGAAAAAAAAAGTATTTTATGCAACAGTTATATAAGAGTGCTCAAAAAAGACGAGTGTCCCGGGTTATGGCTCGAGCCTAGCGAGCACCATAATAAAGGCGCCACGAGTATTTTTTGACGTACTTACACAACGTAGCATACAATACTTTTTCTACGACCATATTTGTAAATCACAAAACATCGTTCCGCTACCATTCCATAATGCCCAATCACTCGTTTCTTTTTTCCGCCATCGGCACGCGATGGTTGCCAGTACTCAAATAAGAATAGTTTTATTTATATATCGTATTTTTATCCGACTTTGTTACCACAGTGTATGTTTTTCGTTATAAAAAATTATAAATTAACTTGAAATAATGAAATAGAGTCACAAAATAAAATAATTATTTGATGAGTAAACAATAGGCGGCTTCCAACGTAAATAAATAAAAACTATGGCAAAAGCAGATGTTCTTTTAATTTATCTCTGAAAGTTTTATCTTTAATAAAAACCACATGTATTTAGTTTTTTGTTAAGTTAGTAGTTGTGGTTTTTTGTTGTAAAGTTATGTTGATCAAATCAAACCTTAACCTATTTAGACTTTTACTTATAATTATCTGTGGCAGCTAGCCACTAGTATCCAAAGAGAAAGTAATAAAGAGCAGTATCTTTAGAGAAATAAAGACACGTGTGCTTTATGAGGAACAAACAGAGTATAAACTTTTGTAAAATCATGTTATCTCTGTTCTAATATTATTGTTGGTGTTTTTGGCGGGAAGTCAAGGGGTTCGGTTGGGGTTTTCTTTAAATTATTTTGCAAATTGATTTTAGTGGACTTTATAATATGAAATTTGTGTTGTTTGGTGTTATGAATGCTTATGCTCATGAACAATATGTGAAATAGTTAAAGTGGACAGTCATAGCACGGCTGTAGTGATATTTGTTTCGCGGACTGTGTGGGTGTCTTCGGGCGTCGTCCGCCACTCAATCAGCTATGAAAACCAGTGGACTCCAATAGATTTGTCGCCAGAAGCTCCCATAAAGCAATCAAAGGCCTACACCAACCGTTGATTGTAACTTGTTAGGAATAAAGAAATTCCCACGTTTTATTAACTTGTTCCTGGCTAAAAACGCGGTAGCGTCAAGCCATTAATAAAAAAAATATAATATTGTTCTTCTAATATTATTGTTCGTGACCATGTAAAAGACAGATAAAAGTACAGGAGTAGAAAAATCACAAACGTACCTCTATATTACCTCAAAAAAAAATATAAGTACTTATTTTATACTATCACCTTTTTAAATTAAAAGTATACTTACCAAAAACTGTATAATCTAAATTACGAGAATAATCGCTACAAAAAATATAAATATAATACAAAAAGTAATAATGAACAAAACACAGTGAAATATCGTCGAGCATGGATCCCGGCCTTTGTTCGCTTTCTAGGTAAATTTAGAGGTATGTTTGTGATTTGTTTCTATAGAGCCTAAAATGCTCAATCGTGTTTTGGATATTGTGTGTGTCTGTAGAAAAGCCTTAAGATTTATGTGCAAAATTATTGAAAAATAATTTGTAGTAATTTAATTACAGCAATTTAAAAAAACACTCAATGTATTGTGAGCTGTGAACCCATAGCGCCTTAAGCTTTATTAAACCAAGTCGTAAACTTGTCTGCGTTTTTTAAACAGTAGGTATGGGTTTTAGCGTTTTAAAAAAGACACGCCAACAACAAACAACTGATATAATACAAAAAAAAATTGTTAGCTAATAAAAGCTGTGGCAAAGGTCTGATATGCATACGGCCCAGACAAAGCTTAAATGAGCTATTTATTCAACAAGACTAGGACTACAAGACAATTATAGTAGATTATACACGATGGTGATGAAAAGTCTTAGATCACATCAATTAGCTAAATATATGAACTGAAGGCTACATTCTTATCGAGTCGAAATGGTTACAAGTAGTGTACTGTAGCTTCAATTACAAATGACCTGTGACCTGTATGTGGCCACGGCGATCCCTCTGTCGTTAGCTTTATTAAGGCTACATTATCATCATCAGAGGTGTTTACAATTAACGTCTTCCTCAGGCCAAGAAGCTATTTAAGCACACGTGGCATAAAACAACACTTTTTAGCCCGGGAATACGTAGAATAAATTATGTCAATACTTTTAGTGATAAAAATTAATTATCTCACTTCATGCCAATCATGTCATGGCACAGTGTCTCTTACCCGATTTGAAAGCATACGGGTAATATAAATAGGGTTTGATTCGCTGACGACCATACAGTTTGATTTTTTAACCTCGTAGCTATATTCAAGGAAAATACTCGGGAAATAAAAAATACATATTCTGTCTTGCATCTTGTTTCATAATATAAACCAAAGATATGAGTCTTCAAAGGCAAACCAAAGATCTCCCATTTCAATGTCACCGCCCGCTACCGGGCTCGAGGCGAGTGGTGAGAGCAACGGCCACGCGTATTATAAAGTCAGTAGGTTAGCCATATATTAATATACCTATATAAATTTATTTTTTATAAAAAATAAATTTGGGAGAAAAAAAATTACAAAAAATACTTTTTTTACGGTTTTGTTTTTATTAAAGATTGTACTCGTAATATAGCTAGGGGTGCAAAATCAATCTGTATAATCAAACGCATTTGTAATTAAATCCTTGATCTCAAGTCTCTGACTAGATAATATTTTAGCTAGAGAAGAGACCCTCGTACACATAAATAATATTCTTCCAAAATCAGTTTTATTTTAAAATGCTACCGAATTAAGAAGTTCTTGTTACCTTATTAGTAATTCTTTAAAGTTTGCACTCTTTAAATTATAAAGAGCACAGACTGAACTGGGTCCAAAAATGTTTTTGTTTTAATAGAATGTCGAAATCACGTTGTAAATATGACCGGTATAACACTAACACTGGCACGGACAGTTTGTGTGGAACCAAGTCTAGTCGTCAGCCTTGAGGATGGATTCTAGAGGGTTCGGTCCTTTCCTCCTGGGATTTGACGGCGGCTTCGAAGCTTCGGCTGAAAAGAGAAAGTCTACGTTAAAATATATATTTTCTTATTTAAGTACTACTACTAGTAAATACGTAGCGCTGGGGCAGCGAATGCGTTGAGGTAGTATGTCTAGGTAGTATATCTTAAATCTCAATTAATGTAGTAACCAGTGAATTTTTTTAAGAATGTCGTAATAACTCGATCCGCTTGCGCTATAAGTAGGGAGGTTGTTGAGTTTATGTATGTAATTATGTATATTTCTTTTGCACACTCTGTAACCTTAACGGTTTGATGTACTCGTAATAAGCTATCTACGTGGCAAATTTCATTCCAATCTGTTCATCCGTTTTAGCATAACAAACATTCATAAATATTTTTGTATTTATAATATCACTAGCAATTTCCATGGTTAAAGGGTATTTGACAACAATCACACGGGAGATATACATTTTTCTAGTATAAAAGTATCCTATGTCACAGAATACAGTAAGAGTATACACAACGGAATCTCCTAAGGTCCCGCGCAATATGCGTCCCCGTTCCCCGTCCCCGCACCTCTTCCCCGTTCTCACCTTTTCGAGGGGCGAGAGCGGGCGAACACACACTGCACGGCGCACGCGGGCGCACAAGAACGGGGGAGAGGTGCTGGTGCGGGGAACGGGGACGCATATTGCGCGTACCTTAGGAGATTCCGCTCTGTATACTCTTACAGTATTCTGTGCCTATGTGTTAATCCAGGTAATGAGCTATCTACATGATTTTATTCCAATCAGCAGAAGATACATCCATACTCGTATAAACTTTCACATGTATAATATTAGTACGAGGGCCACACCAAAAAGATCGGGAATAAATTACTTAGGAATAAATTAGAGTAAACCTTTTTGTGTTTGAAATGTAGTATTATTTCGAACACAATTCCATTTTTGAATTTAAAATAAAGTAAAAAAGAAAAGAGTATTGACCATTTGAATTTGACAAGTCGGTGAGAAAAATGGAGTTTACGCGGGAACATTTTCGTGCAATAATTTTTCATAACTTTCGTCGAGGTTTATCTCAAGAACAATGTCTCGCCGAGCTTGTTTCTATTTATGAACTTGAAGCACCTAGTAAAACGACTATATATCGTTGGTATTCTGAGTTACGTCGTGGACGTTCCTCTCTTACCACACTCCCTTCTACTGGTCGACCAAAAACAGCGGTAACACAAGATAACATCGATGCTGTACGCCAATTAATAAAAGCAGATAGACATGTGACATACGAGCAGATTCGGGTTTCTCTCAGCATTGGTATGACAGCCATCCAGACCATTTTACATGATGAACTGGGTGTCAAAAAGTTAATTTCACGCTGGGTGCCCCACCATTTGACCGAGTAACAAAAGTCGGCTCGTGTTAATTGCCGACACCAATTAACACGAGCCGACTTTTGTTCTGCTCTGCAACGGTTCAATAGAGGGAGCTCAAATGCAGTTTACAATATCGTCTCTGGGAATGAATCGTGGATTTATTCATATAAGCCCGAAAGAAACATCAATCGGCAGTTTGGGTCTTCGAGGGTGAGATCAAGCCAACAAAAGTTATTCGCTCACGCAGCGTGTCGAAAAAAATGGTCGCTTCGTTTGTATCGAAAACTGGTCATGTGGCTACGATTCCTTTACAAGAACGAAGGACGGTTACTGCTGATTGGTACACAACAGTTTGTTTGCCGGAAGTCATAAGAGAACTTCATAAAATTAATCCGAACCGTCGTATAATCCTTCACCACGATAATGCGAGCTCACATACCGCACACAAAACAAGCGCGTTTTTAAATCTGGAAAACGTGGAGTTGATGCATCATCCTCCGTATAGCCCTGACCTGAGTTCCAATGATTATTTTACATTCCCAAGAATTAAAGATATGCTACGTGGTCAACGGTTTCACGGCCCAAAAGAGAGGGTCGAAGCTTACAAATCAGCTGTTTTGACTGTATCCACTTCAGACTGGAATTACTGTTTCAATAATTGGTTTGATCGAATGCAAAAGTGCATTGACTGTCACGGAGAATACTTCGAAAAACAATAAAAGTAAACATTATTATATTATCTTTGTACTTTTTTCTATTCCCGATATTTTCGGTGTGGCCCTCGTAGGAAGTAGGATAAATTCTCTAAATAACCTTTGTTTTACAATAAATACTTTATTTTATATTCGTACGTTTGAACTTATGAAAGAAAATATTGATAAAAATAGTTTATTTAGTAGTTTAAATATAATTATAACACGTTTATCGTAAAATTCTTGTCCTACTGGACTTGGGCTAGTCCCAGTAGTCCTACCAGTAGGACAACTGGGAATTTTAGTCCCAATAGATCTACCAGTTGGCTGTGACGTAATAGTAGTTCAAATGGGAATATTAATCATCCCAATAAACCTACTAGATTTTTTTAGGATTTGATAAGTGAGGTTTTGGAGCGGTGTGATTTTGGAATGTATTAGGAATTTGTCAAGAGTGGTTTTTGTTGTCTTCTAGCGAGTTTTACATACGTATGTATGTACAACTACTAGTAATAACGACTCTTTCCCGACTTTGAAAATATCGATGTAATGTATTTAGAAAGTATGCTGTGGCGAATTACTTTTGGTACAACCAACATTTTATTGTAAGTATAATATTTTTATTATATCCAACAAATTAAGGAAGGGTTAGAAGTAAGGTCCTACCAAGACAATAAAAAGATGGCAGAGAGAAGAGAGGAATGGAGGCATCTCCACTAACTCCACCGACAAAAGCAAGCTCTTAAAGAAGATAATATTTTTAATATTTTATTTGTGGTAATTCCGCTACAAAATATCTATGTATAATCTACAGAATACATTGTTCTTACAGAGTTAGGGGGGAGACAGATAAAGGTTGTGAGACCCAAAGGGCACGCTCAGCATGATGGTGGGCGTGAAGTTGAAAAAGGGAATCACATCTATCTATATATTATATAAAAGCGAAAATCACTCACTCATCACGAAATCTCGAAAACTACTTAGCCAATGAAGATGAAATTTGGCAGAAAGGTAGATTGTGACTAGGAGACGTCTGCTAAGGATTTTTGTAAATTCCATCCCTAAGGGGGTGAAATAGAGGTTGGTAGTTTGTATGAAATTTCGTAATTTTTAAAGTGAGACACATAAAACTTTTAATGTATTTTAGAAGTTAGTAGAAAATAATAATGCATTTATTAGATTTTTAAAAATACATCCCTATAGGGGTTGCAAGTTTGTATGAATCTTCGTCATTTTTGAAGCAAGACACCATTTTTGTATAAGGGGTTAGTAAAAAATAATAATCCATTAATTGGATTTTAATAAATTGTAACCCCAGTTTAAAAAAAACAATCTAAGTTGTGTAGTCTACGCGAGCGAAGCCGCGGGCAAAAGCTAGTTAGCCTATATCCTGGATCAACTTAGATTTAAATGTACAAGATATACTCGTATAGTACTGAAAAATATTCCCAGAAATTTAATGATTTTGCGTGACTTTAAAAGCGTTGGAGTTGTACTCGTACCTACTTCACGAGCAATCGGTAATCGCTTTTCAAGGTAAGATAACTTAAAAATTACTTAACACAGTTAACAATTTGAAAAATCCAATTTTCGGGTGACAATGTTCGTGCGGGGCCGCCAAAGCCCTCTACGTTTTGTACCAAAAGTTGTCACATTGTCAATTTGATTACTGTGTCTTTTGTTCTTGTGAGGGTTCATCCATGCCTATGAAACTTAAAACATTGCAGATTTTTGATAAAAAAATTCAATAAAACGCCATCTAGTCACGAATCAGCTGACCTAACTCCTAATGCGTCTTATAGAATAGGAATATCAAATGGTGGAGAAATTCATTCAGAGGTAGAACACGTGATAGCTCAGTTGATTAGGGCATGGTTAAAATAAGAGCAACGTTGCCACTCACGCAGTATAGTTTTTACACCATTTTTTTATTTGATAGGAATATTAAATGATGGATAAATTCGACATGTGCGGTTAATTATTTAATAGCTCAGTTGTTTAGGCTATTAAATATAGTCGTATTTGAACCGAGATCGCGAGTTCAAGTCCCAGCTCACGGAGTAATTTTTTCACCGTTTTATTTCATATTATAGTCCTTTCGGGTTGCGAAAGTATGTTACCAGATGGCGCCACTGGTTTGATCTAATTTTAAAGCTACAGTTTCTTATCTATTTCATTATATACAATATTAATCTATGGGTTCATCATCATGATCAGGTCTTTTTTAGTCTTCACTGCAGGTGCACGACCCTCTCTGTACTGCACGAGCGATATAGCTAGAGCAGTCAGAGGATTTGGCCTACACTCTCCACGCTGGCCAGACGGGTTGGAGAGGTCTCATTGACGTATATAAGCTTTGTTTAGCTTGTGTTTTTTCCTAAGTCGCCTTCTACGACACGTAGAAGGCTTGGAGTGGTCCTATTCTACTCTGCCGGGAAGGGGACTATACGGCTTCGTGCACGGCTTGTGAGGGTTACAATTATCTTATTATTCATCGCACACGGCTATCAGCTAAACATAATCTAGGTCTATGGTTGTAAACACAAACTCACTGGCGTGTCCCTGCGAGGCTTGCACTACCTCCAAGCATGCCATCCACTCGGTGATGCTGATCTTGGTGTCGTGGTTGACGTCGCAGTAGCGCGGCAACTTGCGCCCGCACTTCCGCAGGTGCTCCACGTTGGCAATCAGCTGGTGGAAGCCTTTCCACTCGCGCCGCTCTAACGCCTTGTTCTTGTCTTTGTCTAACATCACGTACGTCCATGTGGCCGCTTGCTCTTCGTTCGACGCACCCCATTTCACCATTTCTCTGGAGAGTCAAATTAATGTCATATTACGCGAAGACGAAAGAGAAGCGTTTGATCTTCATGTTTATTTTGAAAATGTATGTTCATAAAGGTTAAATTGAGGTACATACTCGTACATACTAAATTTATATATTGACATTATTTAAAATTTCGTAATTCTTATAATTCAATTTAATTATGACATAACAAACAATGTAATCTCATTCCATTCATATAACTAATTTTAAGTTTGTTAGTTGACGCCTTTGGAGAAAATGCTGCAGTGCTGTTTGTTGCCGCTTCTACTGCACTTGCGCCAAGGAAGCGGCACTAAACTTAGCTGTAAATAACGATTTGACGTCAACATTGGTGCAAAATAAAACAAAGTGACTATTATTATGAGATATTATAAATATCCTATGATAATAAAGATATTTTGAATATCTATATATATAAAAGAACAAGGGTGACTGATTCATCAACGCCCAGCCTAAACTATAAAAGCTACGAGTATAAACGTGAAATTTGGACGGTAGTTTTATGTTATTACATAGTGCTCAGATATGAAAGGTTTTTTGCAAAATCCAACCCCCGTTGTAAAAATCGGGGGCAGTTTGTATGAAAAAAAATTAAAATCATTACTGATTTACTTGAAACTTGCCATTTTTACCTAACAAAAATAATAAAACACGTGTTTCAGCATTTTTTTAAATTTCATCTCTACATTAATGATACAGCTGCGGTTATAAATGATACATTGTCGAAGTCATTCGAATCGACTGAAATGCAGTTAATCAGTAAATTCTGTATTGCAAACATGACGCAGTAATTACCCGGTAGAATTCCAGCTGGTCTCCCTCCACATAATCTGGTACTTAAAACTGGCGCACCAATTATGTTGCTAAGAAACCTAAAACCTCCAAAATTATGCAATGGAAAAAGACTACAAAAAAAATGGGAACATTGTCGAGGCTATTATGCTCACTGGATGTGGTCAAGGGGAAACTGTTTTCATTTGTCGCTGATGGTATCATCAGAGTATCCATTTGAGTTCAAGAGATTGCAGTTTCCCCTTAAAGTATGCTTCGCAATAACCATAAAAAAAGCCCAAGGGCAGTCATTGAAAGTCGCTGGGATAGATTTAAGATCTGACTGTTTCTCACAGTGGCATATTCCAGAGTGAGTTCTGCTAATAGTCTCATAATCCTTTCTCCCAATGCTATCGTATTACCGTAAAAGAGGTTTATAAAGAGATTCTTCGGTACCTAGTAGAAAATCAATTTAAAAATGTACTTGTATAGGTATCTTTTTTTCCACAATAACATTTACATAAAAGTTACCAGCTGGATTGAGCGAATTAAAAAAACTATAAATAGAGGAAGGTGATGGGTTTCATTTCGCTCAGTTATTGAAAATAGGATTCAGCAAAACCGAAATTTACGAGAGCGAAGCCGCGGGCTAACAGCTAGTTTGAATATATACTTTACAAAATTTATAGGGTTCATAGGCATTCAAGATGCAGTACTATAAAGTACTCAAATAATGAAATAAGAAATGTTAAAAAAATACCATGTGAGTGGGATTTTAACTCGCGACCTTGGTATAAATACGAATAATATGCTCTTACCAACTGAGCTATTACGAGAAATCAGATATCGTGCGGGGTTGATCGTGATAGCTCAGTTAGTAAAAGCAGAGTTCAAGTCCCGCTCACGTAATATTTAGGCATGGATAATTAAATCGTGCTCCTGATATTATACACTAGCTGCTTAACGCGGCGTTGCTCGTATTTTGAAAGATAAAATGATACATTATTCGCTGATAATGTAGCTTTCTTTAGGTAAAGGAAATTTCTAAATAGGATCAGAAGTTTTTGAGTTTTATCCATTAAAAACAAACACAAGCAATCAAATCTTTTCTCTCTACAGGCAGGCTTTTCATCCACCAGCCAAATTTATGGAGCAAGTTTCCATGATACTGAACTACTTTACATAAAAACAATTAAAGAAAAACTTAAATAAAAATTCACCTTCCCATACAAATCAGCGCTCAGCCAAATGTATTTTGTATGGTGGGACGAAAATTTTGTATAAATATATAGGGACAAATCACACTGATTAAGCTAGCCCCAATATTTTTCATATATCGATATATGTTCCTTTGGGAAAGTTGTTCAGTATCATGGACTGAATTCACCCTTAAAATAGTTTCAGTATATTTTGTTAGACGTTATATTTCTAAAGTGCTTACTAGTATTAAATAAAAAAATACCAACCCTGGGCCAGTGCCGTTTGTAGCACTCGTCATCTTCATTATGAAGAAATTCCTCAAGTCGCTTAAGAATTTGGTCTTCACATTTTCAGGACAACCTGTCAATGAAAGGACGAATTAGGGACCCCGCTAACATAATAAGTACATTACGAGTATAGTATACGAATTCAAAAATGTTCTTTTTGTACATTATTTCGTTTAAATAATTTCTTTCAATTTTACATCTTACAGTAAAAACTATGTACGACTTATATTATATATGTATGTATATGCCTGTATGTAAATAAAATGATGCCAGGGTTGAAATAGATAACCGCTTCGAGACCTAAGTAAAGAGCGTAGCCCAAGACCAATTAGATGGCGGAGCACTGTCGAAATGCCTTGCCCTCGCCGGGGGCCTTAGGTCCTTAGTCAAGTAAGTCAACACCTATTCAGTATGGTTTTAAGTACCTACGAACAATGTTTTTTAATATTTTATTACAAACAAATAAAAAAATAATACTTATAAAACAATCGCATTTGCAATATATTGATAAAAACGGTCGCAAAAATTGTAGTTAGTAAAAATTAAAAGAACCCAAGTTAATTTCGCAACAGAAATAGAAAAAGCAAATATTGTATTAATATATTACAAAAAAACTACGGTGTTCGTAGTTTTTTTTAACCAAAGTTCATTATAACAAATAACCAGCATAAAATAACAAAAAGATTAGAATTGGTGTAAAGACCTTGCCTTGAAGTTATAACGATTTGTCTGTTTACTTCAACCAATTAGGCTTTAAAAGTAAACAAGTCGTTTGTTTCTTGTTAATGGGCGGGATTGAACAGGTAATTTATGGTTGATAACATAATGGCAAGACTAACTGCCAGTCGATTCTAGGGTTGTCTAGCACTTACACGCAACGACACCTGCAATAATTATGTCTACATGTGGATTCTAACAATATATTTAAAAAAAAAGATTCCGACGAATTGATAACCTCCTCCTTTTTTGAGGTCGGTTAAAAAGAAACCGATTAGAGATCTAAGTAAAGCGCGTAGCCCAAGACCATCGGATGGCGAAGCACTGTAGACACCTCACTGGACTTACAAGCGACGACCATTTATTGTAACGATCTAACTAGGTATACTAAATAAGTTTTTCACTCTCCCATTCGATTTAACTGAGCCCTTTCATTTGCAAAGATAAATCGATACAATTTGTCGACGCGTTTTATCGTTTAACCACGACTTAACGACATTGTTATAGCGATAATTGTTTGTAATACAGAGTCATTTAGCCATCGTTTATCTAGTGTCTCGTTCATGAGATAGGGTCAGGGCAAATAGAAGCTAGTGTCTGTCAGTCTGCCTATACTGTACTGACAGGTAACAAAGCGACGTGGTCAACACTGTCAGCTAGAAAAGCTAACCTAAAGCGCAGGGCACACTGCCAGCTAGCGAGCGAGCTAACGAGTCGGGTGAGCATCGTTTCACCTCTTTTTCATATTTCCGTTCACACCGCCAACTACAGTGATAAGTTACATCAGCGTTTCCAACGAAGCTATTCGTTCACATCGTTAGTGTAGCTTAGCTCTGTTCTTCACGGCGTGTTTTATATGAAAACAGGTGAAACGATGTTCGTCCGAGCATCGTTTCATCTCTTTTCATATTTCGGTTCACACCGCGAAATACAGAGATAAGCTACGTCAGTGATTCCAACGCAGCTATTCCTTCATCTCGTTAGCGTTTTTCACGGTGTGAACCAAAGTATGAAAAGAGGTAAAACGATGTTGGTGCGAGCATGATAACACCTCTTTTCGCACCTCTTCGGACTATTTCGGGGATCGCTCCCCTCGCTCGCCCGTCCGTAGTCGGACCCCTAACAAGGCGAGAACGGGGGAGAAGTGCGGGGACGGGAAACGGGGAAGCATATAGCGCGGGACCTTGGGAGATTCCATTCTGTATTACTTCTCTCTTATTAATTTATGTGCCTGTGCTAAATGCTTTCAACGGTTGTAGTCATTACCTCTCATGGGGCTGGCATGCTGCGGAGCGGCGTCGCAGTCCGGGCGGGCGTCCTTCACCGAGGAGCCCGGGATCGGCTTGCCGGTGTCTTGGTGGACGCACCAGCAGTACCCGGTGGAGCGGTAGCACTGCGCGCGCGCGTACCGCCCGTCACCCGTGCACTCCGGCACGTAGAGGACCGACCCGCCTGCTTTCTGGATATCAAAATCTTTATTTTAAAGCGGATCGTGAACTTGAGGTGCCCTGGGCTAATACTACTTTAAGGGAGCGTACCCATACTACGTGACCCATCTAAGGGGGGAGGGAGGTCTTTCAAATACCACACTAAGTTACAAAAGCTGGTGGCGACCATGAAGCCGGAAGAGTTTAGTTTTACGACCGGCCACCTGCCTGACGTTAGCCATCTTTGGGAATGTATTTGTGCGAAAAGTTTTACAACCAGGCGCCGCCCGACGTTAACCCTCCTTGAGAATGCAATTGAAGCACGAGATGTTTGTGCTTAGTCCTTTAGTCGCCTCTTACGACATACACAAGAGGAAGAGATGGAGTGGTCCTATTCTAACCCGGAACCGGTATATACCAGTTTATGTAACACAATATAACCACATATATTAACGGAAAACTCTAAATAAATATAATTTTGATCATTATACCTATCAGACACAAGTTGCCCGGAACAAGGATACGGCTTTCCTAGTCACGCAATGTGACGCTGCGCCACTGGTATTTACGTGTGTATTTAACAATGATTTAACTACAATTAATTGATCACCACACTACATGTGTATACTCGTATTCAATTACGTCTTCCCAGGGCCAGAAAATTTTTCCGCACGTTTAACTAAGGGCCCATGCAAACGAGTGTAATTTTTTTGAGTTGTGAGGCGCCGAAAATGAGTTGCGCTATTTACCTACGTTCTATTAATAAATTCACAACTCATTTTCTGTCACCATGTACCACGAACAGGACTTTTGTACGAAACCGAATGCAGTGTAAATTTCGCAACTCATTTTACGAGATCTACAACTCAAAATTACGCTCGTTTGCCTGCCGTAAGCCATAACGTAAGAAAATAGACAAACAACACTTATAAAATAACATTGTTCACTTTTTTTACCAAGTCAGAAGATAATTAAATTTAATTATTTTCAAATATAATTTTACTGCTGCGTACATAGTTAAGGCAATGGAGGGTTTGATATACATAGCCATTAATATTTTTACAATATAATAAAAAAGAAAGGATAATAAAACGTCATAATAGAACTAAAGTATGTCATTAGGCTAATCAGTTCTCAATTAAATATCACTTTACAAAATAAAGAAATTCGCTCAGCAAGTCGCGTGCGCAGTCGCCCAGCATGTTGCCGAAGAAATCTTAAATTAAAATGGCTGCAAAAACTGACGTTTGACCATATTTTTTAGGGTACATTTTCACATTTCACATCAACGTATGAATTTATTATACCTCACGCTTGTTGACTTTTAAATAGTACTTGTTTTTATCGCAATTTAATATAAATAACTGAAATATATACATCGTGTTAATTAAAGAACGCAAAACCTCTCAGATTGTACCTCAGCCCATGTAACTGAAAACTTTTGTTCAACAACTTTCACGAAACTAAAATATTTGAATTTTCATACAAACTAATCAGCTGATCGAGTCAATTTGTATGAAAATCCGATTTTTTTTATTGATTTCGTGAAAGTTGTTGAACAAAAGTTGTTCAGTTCCATGGGCTGAGGTACCAATGGTACCTCAGCCCATGGAACTGAACAACTTGGTACCGTACCATCTGAGAGATTTTTCGTTCTTTAATTAACACGATGTATATATCTATTCTATATATAAAAATCAATTGCTGTTCGTTTGTCTCGCTAAAACTTGAGAACGGCTGGGCCGATTTAGCTGATTTTGGTTTTGAAATGTTTGTCATAGTCCAGGGAAGGTTTAAACTGAGAGATAACATGGAAAAAGGAACGGGAACGGGCGAAACGAAGTTCACCGGGTAATCAATAATAATTATTGGAAAAGAGGTAATTTTTAGGCTGTCCATCATCATAGGTACGTATTGATGAAATATAAACATTGAATGGTATTTCACCATTAGGTACATGTTTGTTTCTATACAACGTGTTACAAAAAGGGGGTATCAACCCGAAAGGGAGTAAACGTACTAATCAATGTGAACAAGTTTAAATATGCGACCATCCCTGAAATCGCAAAAAAAGAATCTGCAGCTCCATACAAAATTAAACCGTGCCAAAATGTATGGAGCTTTTTTCGTGATTTCAGGAATGGTCCCATAGTAAAAGTTGTTCACATTTATAAGTACGTTAACTCCCTTTCGGGTTGATACCTCCTTTTTGTTACAAGTTTTATATGTTATGTAATATTTTATTTTGCAATAGAATATGTAGTATCACAAATAGAGTTCAGAACACGCAGACATGACATGTCATTAGTAGCAGATATCAAAACGATATTTTATATCAAGGAAAATTCCCTTAAACATATGGCGAGGTAAAAAAATACCACACAAGCATGTGATCAGCTAATCCACAGCAATTAAAAAATGTGTTTATTTATTTCTAGGCGTGTTTAAAGTCAATGTCCTGGAAAAGGAAAGACGTAAAATAGTACAGGGGTACACAACTCAGATTCCTGTGATCTGAGAATGCGCAGAACATCTAAAATTTGCGCAATGTAAAGATCTTTCTGTAAATACATATAGAGTTAACAACATGCAGACACGGACAATAATTATTATCAAACCTGTTCATCTAAGACCGCTTGCCGGTCTGTCAGACAGTCGTTAGCTTCGTCCTCCCGCCTAGAGTCTGCGTCGGGCCCGTCCGGGGCAAACGAGTTCCTCATTATTCCCGGTAGCACTGAAATTTAAAGTTTGTTTTAATTGCAATCTAGGCTAACTTTGCTAGCTTTTAATTGCATGATAATAAAAAACTACACACTAAAACTATTAACGTAATAAGTACTAGCTTGTGCCTGCGGCTTCATCCCGTTGGGAAACTGTAATCATTCCGGAATAAAGTCTTCTTCTTCTTCGTCTAAGCGCGTTCCCGGTTGCATCCTCAGCTGGGCTGCTTCGAAGTCCGGGGTGCGCTTTCCCGCTTTTTCTTCTCCAAACCTCTCCTCTCTCCTCCTACATGCATGTAAATGGTCACCCAAGGATGCCAAAGACCTCGCAAAATGAAGAACAAAAAGCCGGAACAGTTTAAATGATTTGGTTATAGTTTTGCGACCGGCCGCCTGCCTGACGTCAACCCTCCTTGGGAATGCAATTGTAGCACGAGATGTTTGTGTTTAGTCCCTTAGCCGTCTCTTACGAGATCCACAGGAAGAGGTGGCGTGGTCCTATTACGGGTAATTCCTGTATAAAGTGTATGCTTATAGCACTTTTGGATGTCTCAAGTAAATCACGACGATACGTGGCTTCGTTTCGATGTGAATAATGGACAACCAACATATAAATTAGTCAATGGTATTGAATCTTTATAAGTACTATTGTCAATTTGTCTGACTAATTTAGCAGTCTGCCTATAGCACATCAAGTTCGGGCCATGATACTGATTCATTAATTAAAATTTAGGTATGTAGTGAAAGTTGAAATAGATACTAATTTATTTATTTCGAAAAATTTTTGTTTAGGATAACCGCGTGATTTTAAAGTATATTTTTGGGGAATGCTAACAATTCTGAAGACAAAAGATTTTACTCTCTCGTCTGATACCGTGTTTCCGTTGTGACTTAGTTTTCGGTTTTTCTTCTTCAGATATATTGTGCACTTACAATGCTTAGTGCATGCATGTGTGCTCGAAAGGGGGGGGGGGGGGGGTTACGCCATGCGTGATCAATGGACAATCGCTGATTTAAGGGCAAAGCTCTCTGCGCACGCAAAAACACTAAATATGAAGAACATACTCGTAAATTAGAGTAAGACCAAAGTAAGGAATACGGGTAATAAAGAGACAGGCAGGACCTCGGTGACCCAGTGGACTAACGCATTATTAGCGCTTTCGCAAGTTAAGTACCAGGGGGCGGTGGATTAAAAAAATCTCGACCTCCTCGTTGGTGCAGCGGGTTGGCTGACATCAATGTCCATCCAAGTGCGGACCACTCCCGAAGTTACTAACCTTGCGAAAGCGCTAATACGTACTTCCACAGGACCACTAAGCTCATTGACTCCTCGATGGGAAAAGGTAAGAGAGGATAAATAAATTAATATATAGGACAAATCACACTGACTGAGCTAGCCCCAAAGCAAGTTTAAACTTGTATTATGGGATCTCAACGATACTATATTTTATTATAAATACATATACAGGGTGACTTTTTAAACACCAGCCAAATTTTTGGAGCAAGTTCAGTCCATGATACTGAACTACTTTCTATATAAAATTTGGCTGGTGGTTAAAAGTCAGCCTGTATAGATAAACACCCAAGACCCAGGGCAATTTGAAAAGGCCATTTTCCAACTTGCCCTGACTGGGGATCGAGCCCAGAACCTCCGGAGTGGCCGACTGGCGTGTTTACCACTACACCACGGAGGTCGTCTGAGGATGATGCAAGCTCACCCGCACTGGGGTCCGGCGGCGGCTCCTCCTCGTTGTAGTCGGGCTCCGCTTCGGGTCCACTGTCGTCGTCTGCGTTCAACGACATGAAGAAACGAAGAGAGACTATATATTATTATTATGTTTGCACACACATTTGCACTACACAAGAACATTTATTTATTGTAAAACTAAATACAACGGTTTTCACCTATTACAGTAAGTATATAGAAATAGCTTACAGTTTTCACCAATGTACAGACAGTTAATCAGATACCTGTGCCACCGCGCGCGTCGCGTTCTACGTGAGGTGGCACAGGTATCTTAACTTTCCTCTGTACATTTTACATGTACCTAACCCAAGGCCTGTATAATAAAGCAAGATATTTTTCTTTCTGCGATGGCCCAAGACTATGTCGCGAATGTCACGATAACTTTTCAGTAAATTTAAGGACTTTCTCAATTAGTTCATGAATATAATATAACATACTAACTACTTAACTTAACTATTTCTTATATAGTGTGATTCATCTGCTTAATTTTAGATAAATTTATACAACGTGTTAATGAAATAACGTAAAACTACTCAGACGGTACCTCAGCTCATGAAACTGAACAACTTTTGTTCTACAACTTTCACAAAACTCAAAAAAAATAAATCATACAAACTGATCAGCTGCTCGAGTCAATTTGTATGAAAATTCAATATTTTTTTTTGGGTTTTGTGAAAGTGATATATATTTTTTTAGGGTTGGGAGACATCTGTCACCACGGAACTGCACTTTCCTATGCTGCTATCCTTTCACGCTTCAGCACCGGCCATGCTGAAGCTTTCCTTCGCTCTCTCTCACTCTAGCAAATGACTGTTCTGAGCGACAGAAAAAGATAGCAGCAAAGGAAAATGCTGTTCCGTGCTGACAGATGTGCCCCAACCCTTAATGTTTGTAGTCGATCGATAGCAATATCTCTTTACGTCTTATCAATTTTCTTTTATTTAAACTAAACGAGTATCTATTTAAATATTTTACCCCAAAGAAAGAGCTATTATACGCCTTTGGATAGTTTATAAGCGAAAACCATATGAAAACATGGTAAGCATAATTCAAGGAACACCGAATAGTGTAAAGAAATAACTTTCCATCGGTAAGTAACCAGATTTCATTGTTTGAAAATTAAATATGTATGATAAAATGAACACCGCCAAATATGCAAAAATAGAACAGGGACCAACGTTTGAGATAGCTACTCTATATAATCTATGTCAATGTTTTACCCTCTGTGCAACATTGGCGCCGAATCTCAGAGTAGATTATTTTGCAAGCTGCATCTCAAAGCAATAAAGCTGGCCGTAAGGAAAAAAGATGTGAATTTATTTATTTTTTGTAAATTTGCATTTCGGATTACCATGCAAATGAGACGTCAAATGCAGTCGTAAAATACAAAATTCGGAATGTGAACAAAAAACGACATTGCTCACCGTTATAATCTCTTATGTCTAATGTCGCGATTCTGATTTGCAGAAGTTGTTGAACACGATTTGTTTTATTTCTTTCTACATTCTTATAACGTGACCTCAGAGAAATTGAATACTGTAGGATGAGTAATCGTAGGTAGCGAACTTTTATGATAAAATATGTTACTTGGTAATTGGCATAAGAAAACGGTAATATAAATTAGTCCATGAACTGAATTAACTTTAGAAAATACACCTTAACATTGTCCTGTGTTTTTTTAGATCCTATCCACAGCAGCTAGCTGCCATTTCGTGAAGCTGTAGAAGTGTACATGTTGTCTTGACATCAGCCAAAAAAAGAAATGGGGAAGCCTTTGCTTAGCACTGGTCACATCGACAAGCTATAAAAAATCCAAAAAGCTACTATGTAAAACTCGAGGAGACGCTTGCTAGCTCTTATACGCCTAGTACTTTCGACAGTATATAAGCGAAAACCTAGTAAACATAATTAAGCCTTGGTGTGTGTTAAAATACAGTAAGAATAATTCAAGGAACACGGCAAAGTGTAAAGAAATAACTTTCTATCAGTAAGTAACCATATTTCATTGATTGTAATTAAAATACGTATTATAAAATTCACGCCGCCTTATGTATTCAAAGCTAGAACAGGGGCCAATAGTTGTTTTATTCCGTTCGTACAACACAACACAACACAAAGGTACTCACAGTCCGGCGCAGGCGGCTCCGGGTTGGCGAGCAGACAGGCCGTCCACTCTGTCCGCGCAATCTCTCCGTTGCCGTCCGCGTCGCAACCAGGCGCCCATGCGCGTGCGCAGCGTTTCGGCTTCACCACCTAAACATAATTTTTTTTTTAACTATACTGATATAGAGGTAGACCCAAGCCAAAGTGGACAGTTTCGTACAAGACCTTAAAAGAGACTTCACAAACTAATAAGGATAAAACGGAGGCTGAAAAGCCGTAAATGATGACTACTTAAAGTCTCAAGATTATATTGGATGCATCCAATATAACCCTCGATGTACATGTACATCGAGAGTCGTACTATCGTTACAGTACGAATGTCTCGTGATTTCGAACTGACCAAATCAAACAAGAGAAGCAAAACAAAATAAGGAGTAAAATAGTACTATCCTTTCTAATCAGCCACTTGTGTTGTAGCAAGGATTTGGATTTTTCTTGGATTTCACCAAGGACAAGGAAAGCTAGGCAATAAAATTTTACAAACCTTCTTGATTAAGCGGCGAAGCCCCCTATACTCAGATTTCTGCAGGGAACCACTTTTGTCTCGATCAAGCTCCCGGAATTTCCAGTCGGCAACAGCCCTGGGTTCCGTGGGCACAGGGTCGTGGCGCGCCCGGTCGTATTCCCCGCCAAAGATCTTGATTAAGTTCGCGTTGAACTGGACGCGGTCCAGCCGAGTGCAACCTGATCAACATTTCAAGAAGTAAATCTACGTACCTATAATAAAAAAAAGGTCTTTACAGCTTAAATCAATCCACCGTTGGCAGGCGGATAATCGCAGTCGCAGTAGATGGTTAATATTATTTGTAATAGTTCTCTGCCGCCCCTGCTCGTTCTCTGTTACATGTATCTCCCTTAGTCGCCTCTTACGACACCCGTGGGAGTCTGCCGTCACCACACGGCCATTTTAATCGGTGAACACTATTAACATAACGGGACTTTTTAGAGTTCCGTAGTAAACAAGGAACCCGTATAGTTTCGCCATGTATGTCTGTCTCATCATCATCTTCTTCGCCTTCTCCCTATTTGGGGTAGGTAGGTGCTGTATGTCAACTTACTCCATCGATTTTTATAATTTACAATATATGTACTAACCTGTCTGCCTGTCTGTCCACGGTTTTTTATTATTTTATAAATTTCAGTTTAAGACAAATATTTCGAAGACATTTCAGCCGTCATGGTCTCTGGCAGACAGGGCAACTGCGGTGAATTTTCAGCTGTCAAGGGTGGCCGTATCAAATAAAATTCTAGGCTGTACTCTTTCTTAGGCGTTCGTTACACAAGTTTTCACACGCGATGACTGTGTTTCCGTAATGCTAATAAGTTACTATTTTGTAATAATAGTTACCACAAACGTCGAAAACCATAAATCAGTGAACATTTCGAGTGGTAGGTAAAACTACATTTTGATCAGTATTTGCTACATGGGTTTTAATACAAATTATAGTAAATGTCTGGGTTTACGATAAGATTGAACATTACTATTTACAATAGGTACTTTTACGACAGTTTTACTATCGTGAATGCAGTCGTATACGATGGCGTTGCATCCATGGACGAGTTCATCGCGGCAATAAAAATGACACCGAACGTGACGACCTCTGTAGCTTAGTGGCATCGAAATATAAATCTCTAGAAATCTAACGCTCCTACATTCACCGCTTTGATTCTGATTCCTGTTGTAGTATGTAGGTAAAACCAAACGCAGTTTTTACTCAACGAAAACCAGTGTCAATGATAAAATATATAGAGATATATATATATATATATATCTATATATATATATCTATATATATATATATCTATATATATATATATCTATATATATATATATATCTCTCTATATATTTTATCATTTTTCTACCATCAACATATATATATATATGTATGTTGTTGGAATTGGAAAAATTAAAGTGCAAATGTTGATTAATTGTAAATGGGAAAATGCTTACCTAAAAGATACCTGATTGCAAGCAAAATTTATTTTCTTCAGGATCAGCATAAAAAGCATAAGAGACATCAGAGCTATTGGAATAAAAGGCAAAGGTACTTTGTATAATTTGTTGTTAAGAGTTGTTGTACCAGTAAACTCATGTATGTTAGCCGAAGAAATTGGTCTTCAAGTTTGGCATGAGAGGCTTTGTCATCAAAATATGCGTCATGTTGAAACGCATGAGGCCCTGGAAGACCCTATCGTTCAAAATGAAGTGTTGAAAGTCTAGCTCGATCCAGTGATATCAGTGGTGATGATAAGTGTTATCGTATATATCCATTGCATGATAGAAATAGGAAAGAATATGGAAAGAATATGGGGACTATCATGTGTGTGCGTGCAATGATAAATCTGAAAAGTGTTCAAACTATAGTGACATTATTAGTTTGCCAGATTGTTGGAAATATGTAGTTAATGAGGAACTTTCTTGACATAGAGAAAATAATACTTGGACTGTTGTTGATCTACCTAAAAATGTGTCCCCAATAGATAGTAAATGGGTGTTTAAAGTGAAGAGAGACAGTGATAGGAACATCGTCAAATATAAAGCTTGTTCAGTGGCTCGGGGATATAATCAAAAGTTTGGGATTGATTACTTTGATACATATTCTCCGGTGGTTCGCACTAGTGTCATGAGAATTTTATTTGGGATGTTGTCACTGCTTTTCTTCATGGGACTCTTAATGAAAATGTCTATATATACTTACTGAAAGGTTTGTCAATTAAAAATACTGGTAATGTGGTAGTGTTCATGTAAAGTAGTAAAGTTGGACAAAGCTTTGTATGGTTAAAAGAAAGCTGCTTCTAGTTGGAATCAAGAAATTGACAACGCTTTGATCAACCTTGGTTTTAAGCAGTCAAACTTTAAAATGTGAAGTTTCACTTTGTTTAAAAAGCTGTGTTATTTAAAAGCATAATGTTATCTTATTTGTCAACTGAAGAGATGGTAGCAGACTTGTTTACAAAACCTGTAAATGGTAGGAAACTTGCTAAATTTATGCAAAGTTTAGCATTATGTTAAATTTTAAGTATTTGTATTTTTGCTAGTTCAGTATGTACTCAGTACATTTTATGAGTTAAAAACTGGTTTGAGGGGGTGTGTTGTAGTGTGTACGTAAATCCAAACGCAGTTTTTACTCAACGTCATATTTGACAACATCTGTTAAGTCAGTCGTGTTTTTCCCGCTAATAAAGATATTTCGTCAACTACAATATTCTTATATTTTCTGCTCTCTGTAGGCTTTCTGGCTCTCTGCTATTTGCTTTCACAATTCCATTTACGCAAACAAACGAACAGTAATTACAACGAAACACTCGAACGCACACATAGACAAAGATGCATGCGATTGGTCGCAACAAGGTCACGCGTCGTCGTAGGTCTGGTGGGGCAGTCAACGCAACGAGCGTTGAGGTACAATGCTCGGATGGTACCTATTATGCAGTGAGCTACGCTAAAATAAATAACCTTGTTTACGTGTTATTTTTTTTTAATAATTAATTTTAATCTCTGTATGGCTTCTACACTACTTCACGGCACATGACGGCATTTTTAATGAATCGAGTATCGCAAAAACAAAGCAATATTCTCAAAGGAAACTTCTTGCGACGCAACCGCACGACTCGAGTATCACGGCGAACTGTCGCGCCGCGCTGTTCATATTTTAAGCCCCGCCCGCCGCGGTACATATCGCGTGGAATGATTTTTCGGGATTAGTTACGATTCTAGAGAATTATTGTTCGTAGCTTAGTGGTCATCACGCCAGGCTGTCGCACCGGAGGTCCCGGGTTCGATCCCCGGTAAGGTCAAGATGGAAATGATCTTTTTCAGATTGACCTTGGTCTAGGATGTTTATCTATATGTCGCAGTTGAATGGTATAATCCGCTAATTCACGAAACCTCTAGCTGTTTGGCATTACAGCTCGGTTTTGTAAAACAGCGAACCCTAATACGCGGAATGGAATGAACGACCTGTATTCATCCATGCGGCTAGAGATGTTGTTGAACAATTCTATCTAAAGAAATTATAAACAATTTAGAATGCCTACGAAGTGGCAATGTGGCGAGCGAGTGTTCTATCTATTTTACTAGGTTAGGGCAAACCTATAGTTTTCTGGGAAATTAAATTTGATGTCGAAAAAATCTGTATTCTAATACACCCAGTTATATTTCATTATGGTAATCCTACACCAAATCCTTACCATGCATGTGTCGCAGTTGGATTGTATAACGGTTTCGTCAAACAGCGGATTACCGCTACTGTTTCACAAAACCGCTGGCCGTTTAGAAACGTGGTTAGCGGTTTTAATGAACTTAACACGTTGCGCAATATTAGACAATCCAGCTGAACGATATTCGTCTGTTTAACAAAACCGACCTGTAATGCCAAACAACTAGAGGTTTCGTGAATTAGCGGTTTATACCATCCAACTGCGACATATATATGTATTTGTTATATACGAGTAATATAGAATCGTTGAGTTGGCATCCCATAACACAAGTCTCAAACCTACTTATTTTGATGTATTGATTTATCAGTCATATCAATTCGTCGCAGTCGCGATATTCTCTCGATTTTACGCTTTTTATGATAAAACTAGCGCGCCTGCCCCTGCGTCGCACGTGGAAAATCCTCTACGAGTTAGTAAAAATTAAAATCGGCCTAGTAGTTTCAGAGTTTACCGAGTACAGACAGACAGACTGATACATATATATGTCGAAGAACCTCAATTTTAAATAAGAATTGATGTAACTTGCAAGACAAAGACTAGTTGACATGAAACAACAAACAGGCGAACAAAATCAAATATCTGCATACCGAATAACTTTGGATATAGAATAGTCACAGTTCGATTCCTATTTACCGACTGCTAGGGAAGGCTTATGTTTTTCGCTCGTATCTTCCAAATGGCTCGATAGATTTCGACAGATAAGGTATTGTTAGATTAATTTTAAACCCAAGTGCCCTTAAATCTAGGTGTTTAAAAAAATACAAAAAGGCGGATTTTTAGCGCAAAATGACGACTGTTTACGCAGTCGATTTTTTTTTTTAATAATTACTTATTTAACCATAAAAATAATAACTTAACCATTTTACTTGGACAGAATTTACGCTTACTTCTTTTATTCCGTTGGTCTCGAGCTGAAGACCTGCGCCGCGTGTGGGATTTACCTGTTGAAAAAAAAAACTTTAAGTACCTAATGTTATCTCTTCGACTAGGTAACTCGTAAGTATGTTGTTTTTGTTTTTATTCCATGTTCTTTTCCTATTCATATAAGTTATTGTATTTCTTCCACGTCTCTCTCTATTTCACGTAGAGCATTCTCTATGGATATACAAAGTAAGATGCGACTAAGGGACTAAGCACAAACATCTAGTGCTACAACGGCATTCCCTAAAAGGGTTGACGTCGGGTGGCGGCCGGTCATAAAACTTTTCGCACAAATGCATTCCCAAAGAGAGTTGACATAAGGCCGGTCGTTAAACTAGAGCCATATCGTTTAAACTGTTCCGGCTATTTCTTCTCCACTTTGCAAGGTCTTGGCATCCTTCAGTGACCTGACATGCAAATCATATTTGGAGAAGAAAAAGCTCCGAAGCAGCACATGAGAAGATGAAACCAGAACCGCGCTAGGATGAAGTAAGATGTGTAGTGAATCAAGATTGTTAATACAAATAGAGCCATGAGATTCAAATCTGGGACATAGAATTAATATAAGTTGAGCGTGTTACCTGGGGCCATTCAGTCTGTGATCTGCCGTACTGTCGCGTCAACATCAACCTAGTAGCCTTTATTTCTAGCGAATCACATCTTACCAAAACCAGTATCTGAATTCCAAGTGTCTTCATTATGTAAGTCCAGTCTAGCAGGATTATTGGCAACATCAATAACTAACGTAGCCGGTAGTATTTGGTAACATTATAAGTAAATGCACTATGCAAGGTGTGTTAGTATAGGTACCTCCATAGCATCAGGTATTTTTCCATAAGGTACTTAGCATGGGATTTATGCGTCATGCATTTTTTTAATGTATGGATCATTTGCGAAGTAGAAAACTAAAATTCCCAATTAAACATTTTCTCATCACATATTTTAAGATAAGGCTAAACCCATATTATGCTAAGAGCATTTTCTCCCAGACCCATTAATATTAATTTAAAAATATTAACTTTCGCAAATTAGAATAGTGACGAAAAACAACGTTCATCACATCACTGATCGCTTGCGTGCAGAGGGCATATAGTTAGGACCTCAGAATGCAGAACTTAGCACAAACACAATATGCACGATCGTGTGAGATTTATGTTCACATGTGTGTGTCGTCCCGGCGGGAGCTAGACGTGAGAGGGGCGCAACCGGTCCGGAGTGATGCACACCATTCGTCGATACAAAAACCGGTAGGCTGCCGTTTGAGCTTTACGATTGTTTTCATAGAACGTGTTTTATGAAACTTTTCACACAATCAAAGTTCTTCAATATATACTCGTATTAAACAGGGTGACTTATTAACTACCAGCCAAACAAGTTCAGTCCATGAAACTGAAGTATTTTCCATAAAACAAATATCGAAAAACGATAAAATATCGCCATCCAACGCCTTCCGGATTCTGTATGTTTGTATGGGAGGACAAATTTCTTATCGACTTATCGAGGTTTCGTTACATGGTTTGGTTACCTACGCCTAAAAATGTAGAAAGTCCAAGGATATTAGACAAATTATTGTCATGACAAGTAATTTGTCTAATATCCATTTTCGTATGAGGTAGTGGCTTATCCTTGCAGTTTATGTGAGATTTTTACACCCGATTCAATTATTTATTATACATAGTGCGGGACGTGGGAGGAACGTAATCGGTGCTGTCGACACAGAATACATAAGAGTCAAACAGAATGGTATCTCACAGCGTCTCCCGCAAATTGGAGTCCCCGCACCTCTCCCCCGCACTTTGTGAGCTTTGACGGCTCCAAACCAGGGTTTAATTACTAGCTGCACGCAATACGCGACGTGTGTTGTCTTGAGAACTGTCAACCAATAGTAACCATCATGGTGAGAAGGTGCGCGTATAATAATTGTTTATCCACCCAATACTCTAAAGAACGTATATTTCATACATTTCCAAATGATGAAAACAGGTAAGCAAAGCAACAATATAATTTCACGTTATTACCCAGCAACCATCTTGATATATATACCCTTCTCGCTCTCTCGCATTGGCGGGAGATACACAAGAGCGAGATCGTAACATTACCGGATTGCTAATAAGCAATCCGGTAATGTTACATAGGCTCCTCGCTCACAGGTGATCACATACACGCAAATGCCAACTGGACTTCCGCGGGTTTTAGTGCTAAATGCCATTGTTGACAATGACAACTTGACATGTTAAGTGTAAGCGTGATAAACATTTGTTTATTTTTATTGAATTTATTCATAAAATTACCGTATAGTTTTGCGCCGAATATGCAAATTACTATATTACAATAGTGAATTAGTGAAATAAGTGCGTTACAATATAAATGACTCAATAATAATCAGTAAAGTGAACTATAGGTGAAATGGACAATGGACACAATGAAAAATATTTGTAAAGTGATATTACGTAGCTGTTTTCGACTTTTCTGTAACATTTAATACATATAAAACAGAATATTTTTTACGTCATAGTGTTCGCAAATCTTCCGGTATGGAAAAATATAATCGTAAATATGTCGAACTCGTTAGTAGGTAGGTAAGTGTTAAAATAATTCTGCGGTGCGACCCTAAGTATAAAACTCACACATCGACGTGTGTACAGATAAATTGTTTCGTTTGTAGTAGTAGTAGGTATATATGTTACTCTGAATCAATGGAGAGTCCTACCAGTGCTGTCGATTGAGCCCTTCGTACGATTAGTTATATTGTGTTCTATAAAAACAATAAATACCACTTTTTTAAGATTTTATGAAACATACCATCATTTCGATAGCAAGTAATGTATATTTATTATTTATTCATTCTTTCTAACACGCTTGGACATTATACCTACGCATGTTACATGTTAAGCTGTCTAAAGGCTGACATGGCATACCTACTGCCATAAGACATAACAAAACTCACAAAATTTTAACTATTAAATAGATCATCGTGTGATTTTGCAAACACGTTATTTTACATACCGAAAAGGACAAGAGGTAACTTCTTTTCGGAAAGAAATACTGTTTCCGTTTTCGAGGGATCAATACTTAAGGGGGTACATAGAGCCTAGTGCTGCCCCATTTGAAATAAAACTATAAAAACCGAAAGCTTCGGCAACTAACTGTAAAGGTACTTCAGTCTAAGACCTCGGTGATTTCACTTAGATATATACGAGCTTTTTTGCTTCCTGTATTATCATTTTACTTATAGATAGATAATTTACGACAGAAAATTACTCACTTCCATATGGAATCATATGGAAGTAATTTTGTGTCGTAAATTTCGTACGCATCCCATCCCTACCGTCCGCCGACAGACAGACGATAAGTACAAGGGAATAAAAAAAGAAAAAGTTAATAAAATCGGGTTCGGACACAGACAGACTCAGCGGCGCCTTGCCTATCGAGATGCATTACAATTTGTTGAGGATTCTACCTGCTCAATCCATTTTGCAAGATTAACGATAGAAAAAATCGTATTATCATTGAAAGGCCTCAAAACTGTAAAATGGGAACCTTTGTTTTAAAACTTCTTTTGTTTTTCACTTGTCGGAAGTCAATCTTATGGTTAGATTAGAATATGAACGGTCATAAATAAGTACATATTTATGAGTAATATGCAAATTGCTATTTGGGTTACAACGGTGGTGGTACCATGTCTTGGTAAGCATATGGTAAGCATAGAACATATAATAACACACGGTCCATTAAATAACAGGTATATTATAGGTACTTAATTATTTATATTAATAGCTTTTTAAACAATGATAGTGTCAAGCAAGTATGTTTAAAAACCGTAACGCTAAAGTCAAAACAAGTTATCAATCGGAAATCGGATCACACTTGAAGCTAACGACTTCATTAAACCGGCACAGGTATACACGCACATCAAAGGAGTCGCCGGACGAAAGGGACGAAAGAGGAGCATTTTTTCTGCTGTCTCATGGACCAACACCGGTTCCATTGCTTCGGCGGAGGCAAAAAACTGGACACCATTGTGATCCGGCGTCGAGCTGTCTGAGCGGAATTCTAAGAAAACCTCGTAAAAGCTCGCCGTCTCCCGGCGCGGGCCTATTGTGTTCAAGACGACCGGCCAACGAATCGAGTAGTCCAACGTCAAATTAATGAGTTCTAGCTTTTGGTTCACCTCAATAGTTGTAGTGATCACTAATAGCATTAATATACATACCAAATTTCCAAAAGAAAATTAAATGATTTGATAATGCTGATGATACATATCTACCAAATAATCAATTTCTTTCCTTTTAACCGACTTCAAAAAAGGTGATCAATTCGACTTTTTTTTTTTTTATGTATGTTTGTTACGCGATATCTTCGCCAATTGTGAACCGATTTTGATGATTCTTTTTTTATTTGAAAGCCTTTACTACCAAATTGGTCCTATTTTAATTTGGTGAAGATATGAGAAAGAACTTTTTGAGATATAGAAGAAACTCCTTAAAAAAATTGAAGGTGGTTGTTTTTTTTGTTAAAAATTTAATTATAATAAAATTAGGTATATCAGAACAAAAATAACCTACGCTACAAATTGGTGCCTCGTTGAACCACAACTCTAGTGCAAGACTGCGAGTATCTATAAAGATTTCAGTGACGATTCTCCAGAACATGAAAATGTAATCAGAGCGCAGTACATCCTCGCATCGGGGTCAACTCAAGTAGCCAAGCAATAAATGTTTAATTGGTGTCTTAGACGACTGTCGCTAATGGAAGACTGGCGACTGGTTAACGTCCGCGACTCGACAGACGCACAAAGAGGAAATCGGGACAGGCGAGACGATTAGCCATTACAGCCCAGATGCAACATAAATCATCCTTGCGAAATGAAGCGAACTTACAATGTGTGCCTACTAGAACATGATGCGACGATACAAGGTACATATAAGAATAGCAACACGGTGGAGTGCGGAGCCATTGTAGTATTACATACATGAGCTAATGTAATGATAATATTCAGAACATCACCCGGTTGGTTGACTGGTAGATAAGGCCTTGAGGTTACACTTATATTTGTGTATAAAGTAAAATAAATAAATAAATCATTACAGCAGAAGATTGATATTCTTGAAGTCGACTTATGAGCAAAAAACAATAACCATAGAGGCTTATGAGTGTGTGATGTTGCCGACATTTTACAGAGGTGTCGTCGTATTGAACTGTCCTTAACTTTGGGCATGTTCTCGATCAAGACACGAAAACAATGATTAGATCTTGGACTAAAGAAAATATACAATATGTCCGAATTTTCTTTTGTTTTTTGGCTGTTATTTTAATTTCATTATACTATAATGATCGTGGTTCGATTTATTACGGGTATGTCCTTTCCACGTTGTATGTATGCTTACATGTATTTTTTCTTTTACCTGACTAAAAAAAATTACGATTATCACGACTTCGTACAATTTCTGCAGAGCGGTAATGTCACAAGCCCCACTCACGAACTTACACGCTTTGTCTTTCTTTGTTAATTGTCTTTGATAAATCTATAAATAAGTACGTGTCCATTATCTCGGATAAATCTAACTGACAAAACAAGGTAAAATAATATTTGGCTGACCTTATCATCATCACTATTACCTGAATGTATTCTGTGCCTGATGTCTGAAGTTGACGTAAGAACCACTAAAGCTAGCTGAATATACTAAAAGTTTACATACTGCAAACAAACTGTATTCTTGGCATTTGGATGACTCGATATATCTCTACCCATGATAGCGGTACACAAAGTACGGGTAGGTAACATATCGCTCACTATCATGCTAAAACTGGCCTCGAATCTTGCGAACCTGGGCTATATCTGCTTCAAGCCTCAAGACCCAAAATGCTCTGTCTGGCCCATTAGTGATAAAGGCGTGATAGTGTACAATATTAGCGAAATTTCGTTTCTATTGCTAAACTATAGACCATAAATTAGTCAAAGGTTAAGTGCATACTGAGTTATAGTCGCTCGTGACAGTCGTGACTAAGGCAGAATTTGCACTAAAGTGATAAATTGTAAAGTGAAATTTTCATTACTATTCAAATGAATAAATTCGCAGGTACAGACACGATTTTGATGACCCATTATAAGCTATCAAGAATTAATAAGAAATAGTGACGATACTACACATTTAAAAAATCTTTAGACAAATACAGAACACCTAATACACCGTGAGGTCTATATTTTCACATAATGTATCCCTACTTATTAGAAATAACCTTTATAATTTAATGCGCGATTTTGTCTGTAACTTTGTAATCTGTAAGTTCTCTGTGTTGTTGCTTTCCTGAACATTAGAAACAAAAACACGTTTGGTTTTTTTAGTCTGTACCTAATACCCACTGATATTTTTTGCGATGCTCTTTATCAAATAATGAATGAAAATAATACTCATTTCGTTTTCCTTCGCGTCCGAATGAGGCTCGCACTTAGTTGTTTATATTTATTTAGCGCATAAATAATGTATTATCTGCAGTTTCGTTATAAAACCGTGAATCACTGCACTACCAGCCTAGCCACAGCATTCCGATTGATTTAGCCGACAGTCTAGACACAGCATAAGTTTTACTTGTAGGTAGGGTTGCTAACTTTTTCTTTTTCCCAGGACATATCATGTGATCATGACTTTTATGGTGAAAAGATAATGATAAGACGATCTTTACTGGTATATACATAGCTCTTATAAATAGGAGCGTATTTTTTATAACAAAGATACTTTTTAAACACCGGCATCATTTTTAGAGCAAGTTTAGTCTACGATACTTACTTTCCATAAAAACAATTGTTTCAACTTTCAACAAAAAAAAATTTACTTCCCATACAAATCGGCGTTCAGCCAAATGGATTTCGTATGGGAGGACAATTTTCTTACATAATTTTTCGATAATTGTTTTTATGGAAAGTAGTTCAGTATCACTAACTGAACTTGCTCCAAGTTGCTGGTGTTTTAAAAGTAACTCCGTATAATATGTTACGGTCTTATTAAATACTTTTTTTATTACTAGCCTGTGGCTGTTTTGTCCCACAACTGGGCAAAGGCCTCCCGTTATCAGGGTCATCTCTAATATAAAAAAAATATCCCCTAGGACTTAGGACATTCAAAAACTATTTAATATTTTAGAAATTCGTTATATGTATATATATTACAAATTTCTAAACATTTACATAAACGGTGCGTTTGTAATTTCAAAAATACACTTTTTAAATTTGGACCTATTTAAGACGTTTCTAGAAAATTATCCAGAAAAGAACAACTCACAATAATACCGCACTGTCACAGGGAAATAAGTTTTAGTTGGCAACCCTAGCATAGTACAGGCATCTTGATTTATATAGCTAGCCTGTATAACATGACTCAGAAAGATCATATTTAACTAAAAGCGTAGATTGAATGTTATTTTGTTGTAAAAATAAACTCAGGTAAAAACACGACGTGAGTCAATGTATTCGGGCCTCTGGTTTTGACTCGATTTTGCACTTAATTCTATCGGGACATGTAAATAAATTGCATTTACAAATTTAAGGTTCTCGAATGCCGTTCGCAGACAGACCGGTCATAACTTTGGGTTTTAGATTAGTTAAACATTTGTTTTATTTGCCCTTTAAATTATATTTATACTATCTTCTAAAGAGTTTTGAGATTTATGAATTGAAACTCCGTCAGGATAGTAGAATTCAATTTGCGTCTTAGATGTGTGTCAATATATTTCAGTAGATAATTTTATTATTCTTTTACAGAAACTATATTATTATGCCCGTAATAGCATACGGTAATAAGTAGTAAGTTTATGACTATGAATATCTACTACTACTTTACTACCTACCTTTTCTGCTACGCTAAGGTGAACTGGTAGACAATGCTTAGCATTAAGTTTTACCTTTTGTATTATAATCGTTAGATTATTGTGCAATAAATATTAAATAAATAAATATCACAGAGCATCATTTGGTCTCCCGAACGGAGCGGAGGTCGCAAACATCGGGCGACGAGGAAGCGGACTATTAGGCCACGGCGGGTAATGCCCTGCGTAGGCTGGCCTGGCCCTTTGTCTGAAGGGTTCTGAGGTGCACAGCTCTTGCCTACTTCGTATTAGTCGATATGCCTGTAGACGGTTCGAAAAACCTGTGCGGTGTGCCACACGAAAAGATGTTCGTTATAGGTTCGTACAGCAAATTATATTTATGATTTCTGCAAAAGGATTGTAACGATGACGCATGCATCCTGTTCAAACCTCCTTTATTCATCTCATCCTGTCTGTTTTTCATTCTTCATTTCATTTCAAATACCCTTTCATTCCATTTTCAAATCATTTAATGATCCCTTTTCACTCATTCCACCATCATCTCTTAAGCTGATCACTTGCTTGATCTTTTGTACCTTCATAAATTAAATATTATTCTTTTATAACAAGTTGTCAATATCAGATAATAAATTATATATAATCTGTGTTATTATAGAGTCTCTATTCTCCACTTCTCCTACTATCTTCTATGTGGGAACTCGCCTAGAGCGGCGGGACAGGTCGAGGTCCCACAGGATGAAGCCGCGGATAACCTTTAAAGTGACAAACTAGGCTAGCATTCCAGAATACCCACTGCTGAGAAGAAGCTCATTAAACAGCTTTGGTCGCCTAATCGCCTAAATAATATAAAAATCGGTTTTAGCTCAAGTTTTTATTCTAGTCTACCGAAATATATGCCCTACCTCTACGGCAATGTACCTTAATCGCATTTAAATTCTTCAAGATAAATATCTAGCACCTGTGTAGTTTTCAGACGAAAAAGCGCGAATAAAAATATGTTCAAAAAAAGTGTTTTATTTAAAGTAACAACGAGAACGGATAACAATAAAACGTTAATATAAAACACGTGGCCTCTACGTGTTGGATCTGTATCCCCAGGCAAGCGTCCCAAATCATCCGGGATTAAACGACCCGTGAATCCAAAGGTGATACATTAAATTATAATATTTTATTAAATAAATAAAAACCTTGTTCAATATTTATTTTAAAATCACAATGCATATAAATTCATACTCAATTAGTACCTAACTTACCTATCATGTACTTTTTATAATGCAGCCTACTTTGAACTAGGTAGAAAAAATGTAATAAGTACTTAACTAATTACTGACCTCATGATTTATATATATAACGGGACTTAGCACGAACCTTTTTAAGGTGTTATGTAGGTAGTGTTATTATCAAAAAATCTGCGTTCACCATCAACAAGACACCGCTGCTCTCCAGTCAGTCTGCGACCACGAAAGATGTAACTCTTTTTCAAAACTTTAAAAAAACAATAAAAAAGGTTCGTGCTAAGTCCCGTTATATACATATAAATCATGTGTTCAAAGCGCGATAGTTTAAAAAACCAATAATGACTGACCTAAATCTCAATTCACAAGACATCAGACTGTGCAAACTACCTCAACTCGATAGCCAAAAACTGGTCGTATCAATGTCGTCTAATTTGATAATAGGTGGCAACCAGTAAACAAGTTGGGATTGCTAGCTTCCGCCTCCACGGGCCCCTTGACCCCTTTTATATTTACATGTATACTTGCATCAGATTTATCTAGTCTGGTATGTGGTACCTGATGAAAGAAAGGGAAAATCAGTACCTATCTACATGAGACCTACCTAATACCTATCTTGCTCAGACCTAACAAATATTTTCCAAAATGAGACCTACTTTGTCTAACAAAGCTGTGTAGGCAAGCTATCTAGGTAACTTTCGCTAGCATCTGACTTTGGAAACTAACCTGCTGTAACCGAGCGTTAGTAGCTCAGCTTGGTTCTCAGCTTTATACATTTCTGAAAAATAATATAAGAACTAGCCTAAAAATTACGCCAGTTACATGTGGCTGAATGGTCTTGTGGTGACAGCAAAGTCTCCCTTTCTTCTCCCTAAGAGGCGATTGAGGGTTGTGGAGGTCAGACGGCAGTCGCTTTGTGTAAAAAACCAGTAACCTCGTCAAATCACCTAGGTAAAGTAGCGGACCTCAGGCTCTGAGGCGTAACCGCTGACGATGCAACCGGGAATACGCTTGGATGATGATGATGAAGTAGGTAACTGAAAACGGTCAGCAGCGTCCAGCGTCTTCTGCAATGACCAACCCGTCTGCCAAGCGTGGTGATTATGGGCAAGTCAAGATAAGACTGATATAAATAAATATATAGGGACAAATCACACTGATTAAGCTAGCCCCAAAGTAAGTTTTTAAAATTGTGTTATGGGATACTAACTCAACGATACTATATTTTTATGATAAATACATATATAGATAAACACCCAAGACCCAGGACAATTTGAAAAAGGCCGTTTTCCAACTTGCCCTGGCTGGGGATCGAACCTCCGGATTAGCGGTCTAGCGTGTTAACCATTTCGCCACGGAGGTCGACTGTACTCGTATAGGCTGTAAAGAAGAGAAAAAAACAAAAGTATTGAAGCTACAATTCCTACCCTGGCTTGGAAAAATAGCTTGGCTTACAGTTCAGATGATTCAGATGTGTGTCTCTCAGCTCACTTTGTCCACTGGAACAATTGACTCATTAGGTCCAAAATAATTTTACCAGTCTTATAATGAAATTATACCACCTGCTAGGTGGTCGGATGTCCTGAGCAAGGTTGCAGGAAAACACACTAGTGATAAACCTAGTGTGTAGGTTTCCTCAAGATGTTTTGCTTCACCGGAAGCAAGTAGTGGTATCTAAAAATGGCCGTACATACGTCAAATTGTACTACAAAATCAAGTACCTACAAGTCGAGCCCGGCGAGGATCGAACATGAGCCTTTCGGTTATAAATTGCACTCTAACCCACTAGACCGCTACCGCTCCTACTCTCTACTCAGATAACATTATCTTTATCAGGCCTGAGAACAATTTCCAATATGAAATCGCAACAAAAGATCCATCCGGCGGCGGCAATTTGTTTAAAGGTGGCACCAATTGTAGAGAAGTTAAAAAGCCACCGTTTAACATGGTATATACGGTCATATCAAGAGGCGGGATGCCGAACATCTGGCTAATAAAATGGGTAACTTGAAGGTCGATGGCCACAGAGATAGAGGATGACCTAGAAGACGTGGGGGGGAATGTGTTAAGCTGATGATGGACAGAGATATAATAAATGATAGAAAGTGATGGAGAGTTATACAGAGCCGAGCCCAAATAGGGAGAAGGCGAGGAAGATGATGATGATGATGATGGAGACAAACAAACCAAAGCTCGACTATTAGTTATTATGAACATCACAGGGAAAGTAACAAAGGATAGTTTATGTAATTAGCAGCACATACGGACCATCGCAGTTCATTACACTTATTCTGGTTATACCTACACAAGACAACGCGGACGGGATTTTCCAACAATTTAGGTTTTTTCACAGAGCCCTGTTTAGTGAAACAGTAGTGCGTAAACAAATAACATAATATGTCTGTTTAATACCCATCGTTAGCAGTTTAAAGTACATACATATTATCATGCCTGTTTCCCAAGGGGTTAGGCAGATACTAGTTTTATGTGTGAACAAATAACTTATATCTACAACGTGTTAATGAACTAACGCAAAACCTCTCAGATGTTACCTCAGCCCATGAAACTGAACAACTTTTGTTCTACAACTTTCACGAAACCCTAAAATAAATTGAATTTTAATACAAGCTGATCAGCTGATCGAGTCAATTTGTATAAAAATCCGATTTTCTTTTGGCAAGTTTTAAAGCTAGACGGATCACCAATAATAGTATCAACGGCGGTTCAGAAAATTATTTAAAGACTATCTAGTGCCTAGAAATGGAAATTTTCACCACATTTACGAGTTACTTGTATTTGTGTATGAAGTTAAATAAATAAATAACAATTTATTACAAATGAGGGCGCCACTTTTCCTTGGTATTCATCTCTATGATACTGAATAAGTTTCCCCAAGGAACATATATCGAAATATAAATAATATTTTATTGCTTTTCATACAAACTCGGATCATCTGAGTGGCAAAAAATATTTTTCATATTACATATGTTCCTTGAGAAAAGTTGTTTAGTATAGATAGTTACCGGCAAACAACTTGAACAAAAATAGCGGCGCTGCGAACACTTTTTCTTCTTAAAATACCTGCGCAGCGCCACCATTTTTAGGGTTCCGTAGCCAAATGACAAAAAACCCTTATAGATTCGTCGTGTCTGTCTGCCGTATGTCACAGCCACTTTTTCACAGGGTAGGGAACAGGAAAGGGTGTGAACTGGGTTTCGTTCGATGTATCTTCCCAAGTATCAGTATTATCATTCAGTTTTCAAACTTATATTTTGTGGGAGGCACAAAATTAAGTTTAAAAACTTTAATTTTTTTTTACTTTGACATTGTATAGGTATTATTGATTTTCTTGGAAACCCATTTTTAGGGTTCCGTAGCCAAATGGCTAAAAAACGGAACCCTTATGGCTTCGTCATGTCTGTCTGTCTGTCCGTCCGTATGTCACAGCCACTTTTTTCCAAAACTATAAGAACTATACTGTTGAAACTTGGTAAGTAAGTAGATGTATTCTGTGAACCGCATTAAGATTTTTACACAAATTGAACTCCTTTTTTTTTCATCAAACCCATCCGTGTGGGATATCTGTGGATAGGTCTTCCAAAATGATATTGAGGTTTCTAATATATTTTTTTTCTAAACTGAATAGTTTGCGCGAGAAACACTTCCAAAGTGGTAAAATGTTGGCCCCCCTGTAACTTGTAAAATAAGAGAATGATAAAACTAAAAAAAAATATATGATGTACAAAACCATGCAAACTTCCACCGAAAATTGGTTTGAACGAGATCTAGTCTAGTAAGTAATAAATCGTAAAATGTTACTTGCTGCTACGGACCCCTTCATGGGCGAGTCCGACTCGCACTTGGCCGCTTTTTGTTCAAGTTGTTTGCCGGTAACTATATCATGGTCTGAATAGTTTCAGCATATTTGTTACAGCCCTGTATAAAACGCGCAATTTTTTCATCATGAAAGCACTACCGAGTTATCTGCGCGGCGTGGTGTGAATGGTGGTATGATGTATGGTGGTAGGATGAACCACGGAGTGGCGTTGAGCGCCGTAAGTCAACATTAAACAGGATGTCTATCGAAAACGATATTGATTATCGATGATCTTATTGGTTCGAGACTCGGGCTTCTCCGGGAGCTCTAGTATAACGTAAACACTGGCTTTCGTCTGGGCAGTTGTTTACAAGGCATGTCTGAACTATTTCCATTATATTTACAGCCTGCCATTAGCCAAAACAGATGTTTTGAATCCGGGTATGAGGAATAAAGTAGGTTTTGTGTGATGTTATTGGCTGTTGTAGCAATAAATATGCCTCTGAATATTTTTAATCTGTAATTTTTTGGGTAAGTATATTTAATTTTGTTCACGAATGTGTTCGGGTCTACAAACTTCTCTGTCATTTTTGTTTGGTAAGGTCAGATTTCAAAGGTTACTAAATGTTTGGTATTGTCGGATTAATATCTATTTTCTTACGCATCTTTTAGGTATTTATTTTATTTGCAAAAAACTACTCTTTCTTTTCTTGGCAGATATGTTCAAACTTCCACGAACAGAAAACCAAGTTAGAATCCAAATGTGACAAGAGAGCAAAGACGGTTGTCTTACTCGTTTTTTCGTGCATAAAGATAGAGACAGGCATCCATGCGACCCATGACTTACATTTTAACTTTGGAGAAGAAAAAGCTGGAAAGCACCCCCGTGGTCCGAAGCAGCACAGCCGAAGATAAAACCGGGAATACGCTAAGACGTGGTAGGTATAGCGATAGGTACATAGAACATGAGTTACTTACCAGTCCTAGTACAGTCGGGCCTTCCGTTTCTCACGGCAGTGTCAGGCAAGGTTTTGCCTTCGGGCGTGACGCACCAGCAGCCGGCAGCAGCGCCCGCAGCCGCGCACTGTACCGGCGAGTAGGTGCCGTCCGCGCGACATCGCGGCACGAACGTCGCCCGCCGCCCCGTGCGAGCGTTCAATGCGTAACGCAACGCAATCATGCATGATGACTGGCCTTCTGTGGACAGACAGATTTCATTTAGTGCTCCATTATGAAGCACTGACATCTGATTTCTACAGGGACCTAAGTACCTACTGATGTAATAACTAAACCTGAAATCTCTACAACGGTTGTATTTTGGTTTGAACGTAATTTGTGTCACGGCTATTGCCTTTAAAGGTCTAGTTTCTAAATTAATATGTGATTCTAGATCGATTCTAGGTATTTATTTAAACTAAGTAGGTAGTCTTCACCACAGTCAGCTCAAGAAAGCCATACCGTCAATTGAGGGTAAAAAAGTTTCCTTCGTAAAACATGTCGGCAGGATTCGTCGTCGTCTAAAGGGCAGGCCACACCGCCAGCGATCGAGCGAGTTGGCGGGCGAAGTGAGGCGAACAAAACAGCGATGTGGTTCACACCGCGAGAGAGCGAGCGAGCGAGGCGGCGGCAGAGCGGCGGCGAGAGAGCTAGCGAGCGAAGTGGCGAGAGGGCTAGCGAGTGAAGTGGGCGAGCGATCCAGCTAGCAAACGAGAGAGGTGGGCGCTCTCGCTTTGGCTCACTTGTTATATTACACGTTCCACCCGTCTGGACTGACTGGCTTTTGGTATGGACTGAGTGCGGTTTGAACAGAGAGATAGTTCCATCGCCCGCCAGCTTGCTAGCTCCCTCGCTGGATCGCTCGCTAACACCGCGCTCTATAGAGCTGAGCGAGGTGAACGATGGGATCGCTGGCATCCTCGAATATCTTCGGCCGCATCGCTCATAGCTTATCTTATAGTTGGCTGTGTAAACCAAAGTATGAAAAGAAGTGAAACGATGTTCGCCTGCCTCACGAGCTCGCTCGCTTGCTGGCGGTGTGGCCTGTCCTTAGAGGTAAGTTACACGATCATTCTGGCATCAGTCAAATTCATCAGTCTGATCAGAATGATCGGAGAATGATCGTGTAACCCGCTGAATGTCAGACTGATGGTTCGGACTGATGAAAATTAAAATTGTTTTGAATGATGAAATACTGATTCCCATCAGTATTTCATCATTGACTGATCGCGTAACCCGCTCGTATCATTCTCGCGTCAGTCGCCGTACTTTAGTTACTTTAATACAGGTCACCTACGTATTGTCAAATGACGCCGAAGCGAGGCACGTTGTGGCGAAAATATTTCAGAGTAGCTCACAGGGGTGAAAGCTTATTGAAGCGAAACCCACCAAGTCGAATGACACGCAGCAAAAAACGTTATGGCGAAAAAAAATTTATAATTACATATTAATGTGCTAGTTTTAAACTTTAAGGGTGAAATGAAATAGGCCAACGTTACATAATGTCGCATTTTAGGGTTAAGTCACACTCACACACCGTACACCAATGTACATATACAGGGACTAACAAAATATACTGAAACTATTTTAAGGGTGGATACAGTCCATGATACTGAACAACTTTCCCCAAGGAACATATATCGAAAAATGAAAAATAATTTTTGGCCTTCCATAGAAGTTGACCGATCAGCTGATCCGAGTCTGTATAAAAACCAAACAATTATTTTTCATATTTCGACATATGTTCCTTAGGGAAAGTTATTCAATATCACAGACTGAATGCACCCTTAAAATAGTTTCAGTATATTTTGTTAGACGTTATATAAGGTTCATTATAGCTCTTTGCCGTACACATACTTTTTATCAGTCTGCTGTCATCCTGGATTGACCGTGTAACCGTAAAAAACATCCATCATTCTGGCGTCATTCACGTCATTCCAGACTGATGGACTTGTCTGATGCCAGAATGATAGTGTAACATACCTCTTAAAGTTATCGTCACATCGCCCAGTAACTTCCTTGAATCAAGAAAGTGTTGGCTATACAATCTCGAGTTCAAAACTTTCAGAAACAAAGAAATCACATCTGGCATTCATTTCAGTATTGAGACTGGAGAGTCGGGAGACAATGGTCGGCGGTACCTACCGCTTACTCATTGAGTACATGGCTCCTTCACACGTTAGACCATCATTGCGCCAATTCACTGAACATTGCTGTTTAACTCACAAAAGCTTTTGAGCGATTTCCATCCAACATCCAATTGATAAAAAATCTGTGCAATGATGGCCCATCGTGTAGAGGTGCTATAAACTCCAGAGAGAATGAGCAATGAGACAGGCGCGAAAGGAATAAGTATAGTATTTCGTATTTTAAACAATGGTAATTATGGTTCTAATTTTATTGGAGCCTATAATTTGCAAAAGCATTTTTCTGTTCTGTCTGTGCTGAGTTCCTGACACTTAGTTGTTTGCGCTGACTGCTTATGTTCACTATGAATATTGATCTTATCAGCTAAACTTTCGTAGGTACCTAGCACTCAAAGTTATTGGAGAATAGTTTAACTGTCATTCCCATAAAAAATTTGCCATTCTAAAAATTCTAAATAAGATGTAAGGTACAGAAAGTATGCCAATTTAAGTGCAATCTTGTTATGAATTTGACAGAAAAAATCAGCACATCTAGGTACTTCTTCTTCTTGTTGACCGAGCGAGCGAAGCGTCTCAGTTTCGAGATTAGGCAAAAATTCTTTTGTCCGTCTGTCTGTCTGTCTGTCTGTTCTCGCCTACAGGTCGCATTTCTTAACCGATTCTCATGAAATTTTGTAAGCAGGTTCAGCAACTAAATATTTTTTTTTGTCGAGCCAGTTTTTCGAAATTTTCCAAAATGGCGGAAATATGGGGGTTGAAAATTTAAAACTGTCATATATGTCATGCCATTTCAAAATAAATTCAAAAATCTCATTTGACTTTTTTGTTGCCATTATATAAATGCAATTTTTTTATTTGAACAACTTTTTTGTCTGAACAACTTTTTTATACGTTATACTTGAAAGGGTTTAGGGTGACTCGCGAAGTCTAGCTGACTGAGCCGTGACGGATATACAATAGAAATCTTCTTACAAAATATAATGAAACTATTTAGGGGTGAATTCAGTCCGGGTTACTAAACAACTTTCTTAAAAATGCATGTCTCTCGTGGGAATCAACCCGCGACTTCCGAGTTACAAAAGTCTTGACAAATATTTAAAAAAAAAAAAGAAAATTATCAAACATTTGTTCCGTACATTCAATACCATATAGTTCACAAAAAAATCAATAGATGTTGCAACAAAATTTTAAAACTTAGAACTTGCTATGGTTATTTTTTCATAAGATTGACTTGATTTTTTTTAGAATCGTATATTTATGATTTTTCGTTGTCTTCTTTAAAATTTTGTTTGTTTGGTCGGTTAATTGTGTTCAATTGTGTCGTGTATTGGATTGGTTGCTTGCTTTTCTTGGTACCTTGTATGAGTAGAATTATATTATAAAAAAAGTAATTACTTACTTATAATAGTTACCTACTAATCTTTGATTGAACTGTAATCGTTAATTTTGCTGCGCAAATTACCTAAAACCAACTTTACCATGCATTTCGAGGCAAAAAAGGGAGGTTTCAGTCAATTTTTAATGTTTTAGATTAACCACAAGAACAATGTTTCGGAATGGCTGTAGTTGGTATATTTATTTATGGCCAAAGTCAAGGTATAAATTTTCAAAATTATGGTATCAATTACGTTTTGCATCAGGGGATCGTTACTATAGGAAATGCTTAGAAAAAATGAGGCACGAGGGAAATTATAAAGTACAACTGTGTTCCGATGATCTTCTCTCACCAATCAAAATGCTTCAAGGTTCACTCGTTCATTTATTGTTCAAACTGAGAATATTGCTGACCATATCACAAAATTATATGTATACGTCGGGTACTTTGTATATAAAAAATCGCGAGGTCTAAGTTCGCAGCGAACTACTAGTATATATTGTACATAATTGATTTAAGAAGAGCAGATTTTAATGAATTTGGTGGTTAATATTGTTACTGTGCATGCAAAATCACAAGTTTTGAGGAGGAAAGAAACCTTTTTCATTAATTTTTAATACATTTTGTTCCTAAGTAGGTAAAGAAAAAATTTGAGATTGTCTTTGCCACACGGTGGTAATGGTGTCGATATTTTCTATGATACTTTTGCTTTGAGAATTTTTGGGCTAATTTAGGCACATCTTAAAAGTTTGACATCTATAACACATTCACGTAATTTGGTAAACAGGAAAGTAGTTATATAAGTAACATTGCTTATAATTATTAAAAATCTGTGAAACAAACATCCCAAACAATATAATGTCCCAAACAAAAACTAAACCTGAGATCAAAATTATTCATTAAATTTCAATGCAACCCTTTATGTGCTATCATGAGGGGCAATGATTTTAAACTTAGAAGTAGATTTTCATGTGCGGATTTGTACACATAAGTATGTAGAGCCATTTTCTTTCTAAAACAGGGTTATCATAGCTGGAATTTTTTTCTTACTAAAACTGGTTTTACAGGCACATGCGCCTTTACTGCATCAATTTTTAAATGTGCAGGGATGATATTTTTTTTTTTTATTGTTTGATTAATTGTAATAAATTTATGTATTAAAAAAATAAGTTTTCATTATTTTCATATTAGTGTCCAAATAGCATGGATTTGCTGCAAACTATTTGAACAAAAGAACTGTAGCTTTTATGCCTAAATATCAATCAATGTTTGCACGTGGTCACAATACAATACAAAAATCTTTATTGCACCAAATAAGATTTACAAATACAGGAAAGTGTCTATAATATAAGGTACAAGAGGCGGCCTTATCGCCGAAGCAATCTCTTACAGGCAACTCTAAAGAGAAGGAGTGCGAAGTGCATAAGTAAGATAACAGGTGGCGCATGGTAGGTTGTCTACTTGTCCTTATACCAGTCCATACTATAACTATACTATAATACATTACCTATTTTTTTGAAAATGATACTTACCACAGATACTTAATTACTTACAGTTCATTCACTCAAATGGTTTGCAGACTGTCAGGCCGCCACAAAACTTGGCCACAAGTGGCCGTGCAACTTGTTATTCTCAAGTTATATACTATGCATTTCATAGATAGAAATGAAGGTTTGACCACAGGGTTTGACATTGAACGTGCGCTGCCGGCCGCTACCATTACAGTATGAATCGACGCCTATTATAGCTACCAAGAAGTTCTGTTCTGAAGTTTGTTCTTTGCTATCCACTTTTTCTCTCATGCTGACATTGAACTAAAAAATGTATTTTTTTCGTGGCGCTAAAACATCGTTGTAGAGCTTATTTTGCCAGTGCATCTGAATACCTTAATAAACCAATGGCGTCATTCCAATCGTAAAACATCTACTTTCAATCAAACAATTATGGTAATTTGATTGCTTCAAGAGGGTTTATGGTGGAATCTGGCGACAATCTGTACAAATCCACTGGTATTTATAACAGATGTGGGTTGCGGACGGCGCTTATAGACACACCACAACACACCTGTCCGGAAAACATAGATTTTCCGCAACGCAAAACAAATCGCACTATAGCCCTCAGACAAGTCGAACTATTCTACTGTTCGTGAAATCCTGAACATGGGCAAGGCAACACGAATTTCATCACTGGAATCACACATCACAATCTCAGTCCACTAGAATCAATTTACATACATACTAACTAATTTAAAACAAAAAACACCAACTGAACTAACCACAAGTCTTCCCGCCAAATCCAAAAAAAACACCATTTGACGTTTGACGTCATTTAGAGATGTGCATAATTTATACTTACGAACAATAAAACGATATAAATAACCAGTAAATTGTAATTATTTAATAAACAGTTACCTAATTGTATAGAATAAATGTCAGTTTTTACATATTTTCATTTAAGTACCTATGTATTAAAATATTCGCGACAGCAAAACTCAAAATTTTCACTAAATAAATCAAGTAAGTGACTAAAACTAATGGAAAAAAAATTGCAACGTGATAAGGGAAGAGGGCATTTCAAAGCCAAGTCATGAAAAACTTTTTTATCGTTTGCCTAAGAAGCAGCAGTTAACATAGTAATATGGATAGTTCCCTGCCAAAGGTTTTGACTCCACGGGCGACAGAATTGCGACGATATTTCTGTCGTACCTACCATCTTATTTCATACTGGCTCTATGAACCAATTTCCACTGTGCGACATCAACGTGGCGATGCGAAGAGTGAGAGCGGTTTCGCACTACGTCCGATCCGAATCCGAACCGAATCCGTGAATAGTGCGAAACCGCTCTTTTGTGATGTGGTGTGCACTGCATGTGCACTATTTCACGGGTTAGGATCGGATTCGGATCGTACGGATCGTAGTAGCGAGTGATTTAGTAGCTAAACTACTCGCTGCTGGCCCGAAATCGTTCACACTACGATCGAGTACAGTACACAAGAAAGTGGTGTTTTGCAAGATGAACAAACTGCAAACTGCAACGCAATAAAGTGAAAAAGCTTATAAAGCTTTTATAGTAACGGCTATTTTAGAAGATAATATAATGTGGAGACTTAACATTCCACAAGCAGCCACAGATTACTGAGGGAGCAGAGAGAACTACGTTGCAGCAGGCGGCAGCTAATGAACTCGACTAAAACTTACGGTTCAGACTTGTTTAGCCGGTAAGTCGCCCGCCTACTCGCCCGAAAAAATAGAACAAAATGGATCGATTCGACAAAATTAGTTACTAATATACTTGACTAATTTTTTGGTGTTCAGACACGTTTTGTAACTAAATTACTCGCCTTGACTAAAATACTTGCCTAGTCCGAACAAGCCTTAAGTCTGTGATATTTGTGTACATAGCATAAAACGTTGTTTCGTTGTTAAAAAAATAGCCTTTTACAAATTGTCCTGGGTCTTGGGTGTTTATCTATATATGTATTTATTATAAAATATAGTACCGTTGAGTTAGTATCGCATCATAACACAAGTTTAAAACTTAATTGGGGCTAGCTCAATCAGTGTGATTAGTCCTTATATATTTATTTATGTTTAAAAAATAAAATAACATTATATGGATATAACAAAATTTAAATGCCTAGATATTTAAATCAATTAACAAATTAAATCAGGCACAGAATACATACACTTACCCATACATTGGCCTTTGTGTGCAAAGGCGACGGGTGCACCGGAGCATTGTGCTTTCATGAGATGACACCTCGAGGAGTAAGTTCGCCCGTCAGTGCCGCATATTGACCGTCTGGCATTCGACGGACTTGCTTCGCAAGATGCCGCTCGGGAAAAACACGCGTCTCTTTGTGTGTTCGTCTGTGGATCAGAAAGTAAGATGATATTACAGATATTGACAACCTCAGTTGATTGATTGGACTGGCATGTTAACCAATACGCCACGGCGGCCACTCTGGAGGTTCTGGGTTCGATCCCCAGCAAGGGCAAGTAAAAAATGGCTTTTATCTATTTAACCAGTAGGGTTACTCCAAAAGCGTATCTGTGTTTGTGTCAAGCAACATTGAATGTTAATACATGATGATAAAGTCTAATTTGGTTTGACATAGAAATAGGACGTCACTATCGGACGACTATCGTCTTATTTTATGGAGTAACCCCCCTAGGTCTTGGGTGTATAAATGTATTTATTATCAATCAATGTGATTTGTCCTCATATATTCATTTATTTAAGGGATTGGTAGAGAAGGCGCAAGGCATAAGTCCACCGTTTACAATTTTTGAATAATGCTGAATAAATAAACATTAGGATGTTTTTAGAAACGGGATTAAGTCAGCCCATGAATAATTGATTGAAAAATACAATACTGTAAATCAGCATTTTTTTAATAATTTAGAATTATTAAAAAAATTCTGATTTACAGTATTGTATTTTTAATCTGTACTTTGAGGGAGAAAATACCTACTTACCTTATGAATGAAAATAAAAATATTTTGGTTGTTTTACAAAATATTCTAATATCAACAATTGATTCAATTTAAAGATCATTGTGCATTCTATCGTTGCCACAAATTGCCATTATTTTAAAATTTTACATCTCGATCTAATATTATTGTAAATAAATATGTATGACAAGTCAATTATCTGATCTACCTACCTACGTATGGACTGCTTCATTACATTCTACCTATTCTACAAACAATAGAGATTGCGTACTCGAGAAAACTTTGAATGTTATGCTTATTACTCTATTTTTCCTTATAAAGGAGCTCAATTGTGCTATAAGGATTCATTTGAATTCAATACACTACGATGGTAAGAAAATGAATGCGACGTTTGGTGCCAATTTCTACTTGACAACATACCTACCTATGTACCTTAACGTCACTGAACTGAACACAGAAGCTCTGTCTATTGCTAACTTTATTATATATCTAGTTTCGAATTTGACATGCTACCTTAGAATATTGAAATCTACCAATATTATATGTAAAAGTTGTGAGAACTTATTTAGCTAATAATACATGCATAAATAAAGTCAGTACTGGAGAAGCTCATATTTTTAATGTAATTATCATCATATGGTTTTGAAAGTCTTACAGTACCAGAATCAAACTACCTAGATAGTTAATCAGTCTATCTTTATAAGAAAGTAATGCATGTAAGAATATAAAAAAACACATTGTTAGTTTATTGCATATCTTTCGTAAAATACTTTTCTATCGATATATTATAATGATATTAAAATTATTTTAATATCATTATACTATAGTGATAAAGTATAGCCTGTATGTATAGTCCGTGGTTCGATTTATCACGCTTAAATATCAATTACACTTGTATAGGATTCATATTATTATAAAGAATAAGTTAGGTTTACAGTAATAAACCGATACATAAATAAAAATAAGTACTTATATAATGATACATACATTTAAAAGATAGAAAAATTATAAATTAAACAAGAAAAGTTCATAAAACAAACCTTATTGTTATGTAAGTAGAATTAATAAATACAAATAAGGATGCAATTTTTAAAAACAATATTATTAACTAATATCTTTGCTTATTTATTGTATTGCACTATTTATCTGTACTTTGCGAGAAAAAAAAACACGTTTTTCTACTTCATTCTTAGACTTGTTTTAAATCGAACCAATTCAAAATCAATATATAGGATTTAGAAAATATAAAAAAGGTCAAGTAAGAGGATACACTTAATTATTTAAAACCTTCATTAAAAATAGCATTAAATATCCCTAGCAGTTTTCGAAATATAGCCTATTTAAAAGACCAACCAACTTACGCAACAAAGGAGGATTTCGATATGATTTATATGTAAATTTAATGTTTGTTATGATTTAGTAGCCGCTTTTTACACTTGACAGTAATAAACCGATACATAAATAAAAAAAAGTGCTTATGTAATGTAATAGATACATTTAAAAGATAGAAAAATAATAAATTGACCAAGAAAAGTTCTTAAAACAAACCTTTATATCTGGCGGTCCTCCAGTAACGATATAAATAACGTTAAAAATAAATAAATGAATCGCAAAATAATTCATAATGATAAAATCTTTTAATTAAACGATTCGAAAATAAAAACTAAAAATGTATGTTATCTATATAGGCATTGTTTATTTACAACACTTGCTCACTGAACATAACAAAACATGTTTTAACACAATCACATCAAAACTTTTTGTTATCATATTGGTATTTACAAAAATATTGTTATAAATATGTTTTTATTCCCTTAAAAAAACTGGGATGCACTACTCAGAGCGATCGCTTGTAAAGAGAGCGAGGAACAGAATAAATAAAGTACAATAAAGGATAGGATCCCGGTGCGCCCCGCTGCTGGACGGTCGCCTTGCTTTGCCACGCACGAGCAAAAAGCGCACACGCACCCCGCCCACCGCTTAGCATTCGTTTCGTTCATAATCACCACATCACTCGATGAATAATGATGTACCACCTCAACAAAAACCGGTGCTATTATATTTAATCGCTATCATTATCGATATAATTTACAAAATAGCACGTTGATTTAATCTACGTTAGACACATACTTCACAATTATTGTGTTGGTTTTTGATTAAGTAACATTTATTTATTTATTATTACAAGAAACTTTTGCAATGCCATTACAGTTTTTACCAATACGACAATATAAGATAAGAACTATTTACAACTAATACATTTCTCTGCAATATTCGCGAGTTTGTCACTGAACATATAAGTCTAACTCTGTCTAATCTACTCTTCGTTCATCTCACAAACGATGAGGCCTGGTCAACGGCGCTTTTTTAAGAACATTTGTACTTCTTCGCAGTACCACAAATAACTTGTGCTTGCGTGCGATAACATAGTTGTTGGATAAGTACAACTCCAAGTGACAGTAATTTAGGATTGAATATTATAATTTTACATTACATACATACAAGAGGTATACCTCTTAAAACTTTAAAATATATTTATATGTCAGTCAAGAAAAAAAGTAAAAAAAAAAAATAACTATCATTCGCCAAACCTATTTTAGTCAAAACATGATTTATTTGGTTCTTTCAATGTCATTGAAAAGATATAGAGACAAAACATATTTGAAATAAAATAGGTTTAGCAGACGTTTGTTAATTTTTATAAATACGAGGGTAAGTAGTTATATTCTTCTATAGGTACTTATTGTTATTTTATTTCCACGCATCCAGATTGATACAAAACGTACTAGGTGCTGTCCGCAACGCAACGGATATATGTAATATATAAAAGTGGCTATCATATTGATGTCCACCAATTTTAAAGTTAGTGAACAGCCTCACAAAGTCCTCGTTCCGATTCAGCTCCAAGTGGAATCCTTAGTGGAATGAACAGCAAGAGTCTCAGCTTGCCTTTGAATAAATATTTGCCATCCATCCGTCCATCCGTCTAAATAGTAATTTATGATCATCCAGATAATATTGTACGAGCATGTACAAACTTAATAAATAAATAAAAAGTGGAAAAAATGATAATACCCCAGCATCAGTCCATCCGAACCTCATTCCGTAACACAAAAAACTTTTCCTTTTTCTTGCAATAAAAGCACCTCTGATTGTGTTGGGCCTGTATCCACGCAAGCTCCCAAAGGACCGGGGTGAAAAGACCCGTGATTTCAAACGGGGATACAAATCATAATAAATAAGTATGGACAAAATAATGACAATATTAAGTTTGAACTTGTGTTATGCATTAACTTAACAATACTATATTCTTTAAATACATACAATTTAAAAAAGGCAATTTTCTAACTTGCCCTGACTGGGTATCGAACTCAGAACCTCCGAGTGATGCACTAGAGTGTTAACTAATACGCCACGGAGGTCCTCGGAACTTGTCAAAAATGGAAGGAACTAGCGAATAATTCTAAGACTATTATCTTATTTATGTGGCAGGTGACTTTGGTGTTATGCATGGAATTATCCATTATTATCCTTATCCTTACTTCCTTACTTAATATTATAAATGTGAAAGCGTGGATGTTTGTTACCTTTTCACGCAAAAACTACTTGACGAATCATCATGAAACTTTGTACACATATCCTGGGAGGTACTAGAAGTAACATAGGGTACCTTTCATCCCGGAAAAAAGTAATGTTCCCGTGGGATACGCGAGCGAAGCCGCGGGAAAAAGCTAGTCATCTATATATTTGAGAGCTATACTCTTGTCGGTAGAGTGTGAATACTCCCCCCATTTTAGTCTATCGTCTGCCACCTGTATTACTTCGCTGTACGACACGATGTTTACCTTGTCCTTTATCTGTTTCATGTAGCTATGCCTCTATGCTATGTAGGAAGACTGCTTCCTGGTCCTCATTTCCTTCCTGTCTTTCCTTTCATGATAGATTTTATGAAATCGTCGTGTCGTATCGTATAAGTCTTTCCCCGACTATTCTCTTTTATGTTAAGAATGCACCTTTGTCTCCTAATTTTTTCCAGACCTCCTTATTAGCATTTCCTATCATCCAACGCCACCATCCTTTATTATGCAAGGATTACTTTGTGATGTCTGACAGCAGATCCAGTTTTAAGGAATACTTATTCTTTCTTTTCACTGGTAAGTTATTTTTTCTTATTTATCATTAACACATTTTAGTATAAAACGTTAGGAGAATTATCAAAATTACCCATTTGTATCTTTTGAATGGGTTCCAGATAGATGGAACCCATTCAAATGATACAAATGGGTAAATAAACAGGCAGAATCTCGATGCTCCGAATTTCATTTGGCATAACATACTTGACAGAATCTTATTTGAAACAACATTTCAAACGTAAAAAAAAACATTTCATATAATTTTTGTTTGGCCGAATAATTATATGTCCGAATGTATAATAGCATACTTTAAAGATGTCAGTATTTCATTTAGTACAATTAACTTTTACATACATTAAGTTTCGCATAATGTCTTTTAGAATAATGTTTATATAGTGTTACTATTATTTGGTATAATTTCTTTTGACCTTCTAAGAAAACCATAATCGTTAAAATCTAAACTATTGTTGTTCAACATAAAAAAATAGCACTCCAAGTTTACTCGATTAGGGCAAAAATATAGGTTATGTTATGTTAGAACTGCGACCACCCCATGCCAAGGTAGAAAGCCTTTTCAAACTGATATTTTTTTATCAATGCCAGAAGAAAATTCTGTCTTAGAAAAGGTTCAGCGTTGAAATGAATATACGTATGAATTAATACCAAAAAGCGATTGTGACTGCGAACTTTTTGAGATATAATGATTCTGCTTTTGGATAATTATGGCAATAAAATGTATGCTCAAAGATTATTCTGATTTTTAACATTATTGGTTTTAAATCTATAATATCTGAGTAGATGCCAAACTATTTTCTACTAACTGACGTTTCTGTAAACCGCTGTTATGCATAATAATATTATAACATAAAAAGTTATACTATAAAGGGGGGGCCCCATTTGAATGCCTGCAACGTTTACATTTTTTTCCATATATATATTTTTCCAATATTACTGATCTAATCTCTTCTGTAAATAGTTATGTATTAATTTATTTACTTATTTAACTTTATAACAAAACATGTAATAGGCGGATTTAAGGCCCAGGGTCTTTTCTACCAGTCAAACCACATGTAATAATAATAACAATACCATACGAGGTAATAAATCTTTACAAATATGTAAAGATTTATAAAAACATTTATATATGGATGCCTGTATGGATGTGAAACGTGGACGATAACTAAAATAAGTTGGACTGAAAAAGTAACGAAAGAAAATAAATAATAGAACGTGGGAGAGAAAAGGCAAATATTACAAATCATATTAAACAGAAGAGAGAAAATGTTTGGTCATTTACTGCGTCACGCACGATGCGTTCTTTAAAACAATAATTAAAGAAAGATGAAAGGAAAACGAGGAGTAGGAAAACCCAGAAAAAGATTTTTGATCAACTAGAAAGAAAATTAAATGTGAAAATGTGAAAACATAATATAAGGAAGTTAAGAACTTAGTGGAGGAAAAAGAGTCTTGGAGAGCACTCCAGAGACAAGTGGCAAGAGGCGGCTCATACAAGAAGATTTTTTAAATCAAAAGACTGTAAAATCAATAATTGCAAGTCAATCTGGTTAACATTTCTAAAACTCAGTCATTGCATATAATATAAAGGTAGATAAAATTAAATAAATAATAGTCTTTATTTAACTAACGTATAAAGTACTTATTAGTCGCTTTCCAAACGCGTTTTGGAAAATTTTAAGGGAGGCTTATGAAAGTATTACTAGATGGTATTTAAATAAGGCGGAAAACCATTAAAAACACCAACTTTACCAAATTGATTTAAACATATTAAATTTTATTGAACTAAAAAGGCGTAGCATTTTGATAAATTGGTCTACTGAGTTTATACTTCAGAGTTTAAACTTCAATGTGTTACCTATTCGATAAAAAAACAATCTTGCAAATATCAGGTGAATTTTTCCGATCTTTATTAGGCAATTTAAATGAAAAATTAATCAGAAAACCAATAATTTTGTATTTTTTACCCTTATTACACACACACTTATACCGTATAATATAACTCATTTAAAGAAAAGGTTTGCTAAGGCAAGCAAACGACGAGATATTATACGCATGTTATAAAACTTCCAAAGCTTCAAGATTTTTGTCACTTGAAAATGGTAACATAGAAATATTGATAACTTATTGTTCGTTATCGGTTTACAAAGTAGTTTACGATTCGATCCTGTACATCTCTTTAATTGTCAATGCCGAGTAAGCTGTCAATGTCAGTGCGAGTAGCCCCACAGAATTTATAATACATTCTAGAATAACTACGAGTAACAATCTAAAAAAACACAACATTGAAATTTAAACTTAATGCCACGCACATAAAGCTCATAAGCATGTAAGCATTCTAGATTTGTATACAAATAGTTATGTACGCTAGCTAGTAAATATAAGTCAATGGGTAGCCCTATAATGTGAACAAGTGAATGTCAACTCAGTGCCAAGTGCGAAGTTGCCAACATCAGCAAGTCAAAATAACAATAACAAAATGTAAACAGTATTGTTATTTGTTGGGTTTTTTGAGATTTAATTGACTTTAAGTATGGATTTTAACAAAGGTTCGACCTTTATGCAGTACTGATAGTATCTAAGTAACTCTATTACCTACCTACTTACAATTTTGATTAATCATCCATTTAGAGGATAGAATTCTAAAAATTCGATCCAGTGATTATTTGGTTTAAAACGATACCTATTTACATAATTGTTATAAATTTCTTCTTCACATCTCTTAGAAAAGTAATATTCTACAGTAAGTTACATAGTTAAGACATGTGTGAGTGATATCCCATTTACCCACGTATTTTTTATGAATGGATGTTCTATTCTAAACTTTGATCAAGTTCTTATGGGTTCAAGTTCTTATCCCTTAATGTAGGTTTAGTATGAGTTAAAACAACACCTCTAGTAATATTTTTAATGGCAATCACGCTAAACTTGGCCTTCAGGTCTTGTGGTCCTGGGTTCTTGTCTGCTTAGAGACCCATAATGATTTTTCTGTCCCATTAGGGATAAAGACGTGATAGTGCTAAGTACAGTTTATTTTAAATCCACAAACATAATACACAAAGAGGTATTTTTCTACATTAATAAGATTATAGTGACCTTAAACACATTTTATAATTATTATTAATTTTATAATTTAAATTACTTTGCTAGATCAATTTTAGTCTATGTGTTTGGTCAACTCTAGTAATTGTTTACAATATAGGATCACATGTTTAGATCAGGGTGTGCAGGATGAAGCACGAGAACACAATGTTTTTTTTATTGTTTTTTAATTTCACCAAGTGGATAAAAATCAACTGCTCGCAGAAAGCGGCAGATTTAATGCTTTTTTTTTCATTGTTTTGTAATTTGACCAAGTAAAATAAACAGGCAAGTGTGAGTCAGACTCATAAAGGGTTCTGTTCCTCGGTACAATGTTTTAAAATGCTGAAGAGACACATTTCTTGTATGACGACCCCCCTTTAACTTTTTCTTATTTTTAGTATTTGTTGTTATAGCGGCCACAGTAAAACCTAATCAGTGAAAATTTCAAGTGTCTAGGTTTTATGGTTCAAGAGATATAGCTAACCCTGTGACAGACGAACAGACAGACAGCGGAGTCTTAGTAATAGGGTCCCGTTTGCACCCTTTGGGTACGGAACCCTAAAAAACGAGCACTTGCCAAAAGGGGCAAATTTAATTCTTTTTTTCATAATTTTTTAATTTCACCAAAATGTTGTCAAAAATCAACTGCCTGCAGAATATCTGTCAGTGTGGTTTCTTTCCACAAACAATGGGACACACACTTTTTTTAAATAAATACCTTACTGTAAGTTAAAAATCTAACATCTGTGTACTTTACTGGCGATCCTCCACTAAACTACACAAGTGCTGGGCAGCATCAGAGGTGGGGTTGCTCAGAATGTTCTGAACATACCCCATATCCAATCTATTTACATTAAATTTGCTTATAAAGAAATTTCTCTGATTTCGGTTCTGTTCACATTCCATCAATAGGTGAGACACTTCATCGATAACGCCACATACTTCACAATTAGATGAATTTGCTTTATTCATGATAAATGCAAACTTACCTGATAGAATGTGACCAGATCTAATTCTAAACATAATTTTAAGTTTTTTCCTATCTATTGTACAATTAATAAACCATGGTATACGAGGAGGTTCACTCTGTACCGTTTTGTACCAAATGCCTTTTATTTTAAACTGTTCATTAAAGTGCTCTTTCCAGCATTTATGACAGGCATCTTTGAATTCAGTCAACACTTCTGAGTAACATGGACCAATCTCGAAATCTGTACCATTACGCACACACACTTACTTTACAATGTTCTTTCACGAGTACATAATCAAGAACTAACTACCTACTGCACAGTCTCTTCGAATTATGCTTTGTTGTCCTAGTGAGCCAGTGTTCTTGTGTGAGGACATAACACTATTCTTTTAATATTTCAAATTTAGGCGCCGGTAAGTAAACAATTTAATCATGTATTTGTCAAACATAGGTACAATGTTACAATAAAATACAGGTTGATTTTAAACACTGAGCTATTGAAATCTTGGAATCAGAATCACTAATACAACACAAAATAGCAAGAAAAAGAATACAAGGCATACGAAAATAAACTTTAAGCTATTGGTATAAAGAGCATAAATGTTTGAACATGACAAAAAATGCTCGCGCGGCCTGGAGGCCACATGGCGGTCGGTATTATTGCGATTAGGAAATTGCCGTACAACTTTGAGGGCCTTTATCTTTGGTTTTTATTATGAACCAAAGTAATTGTAAGAGAACATATTTTATATAGGGCATAGAGAACTTTTCTTGAATATAGCTCAGAGGGTCAAAATCATCCTGTATAATTATACTCGTATAATATAATTATACAGGATGAGGAAAATCATCCTGTATAATTATACTCGTAGTTCACTACATCTTGCCATATAGGTACCTTGCCATAACCGAAAAAATCTTATGCAAATTTATTAATGTAAAATAATAGGTTGTCTTTTATGTACTTACAATGTTACAATGAGTTATGTTACAGTGACAACTATTTTATTTTCTATAAATGCCTAAAAACCTAAGAAAAATTGCGAGAGAATCTTTAAAAATGGCTGAGAAAATTGGTACTCCTTGAAAAATGTTGTCTTAGTATTTCTTTAGTGAAAACGACGCCAAATAAAGGTATTACTGTCTGTTAAACTTTGTTTAGATATATGTAGGTATTCTACTTTTTTTTAAGGTGTTAATTTTAATTTTTTTTTCTTCATCAGAATCTTTTGTTTCGCTGAGGATTCAAAGTAGCGCCCTCGCCTTAATAATATTACGCCTTGTAGCAAAATTTAATTTACTATTTCTTTATGTTTAAGTCCATAAGGCATTATTTTTAATTTTATTGATATTGCTATGCTATATTTTAAATCATACAATGTACAATATTTGCTTTTATTACTTCATAATAATATACACGTTTATCGATTGACATAAAATTCGTATTTCACTTTGCCAGCAGAGTACACGCATTAAAGTACTCGTAGTTTATCGTAAATTGGAAGAAAACTGATGCGTTACGTCTATTTGCTAGTATTTTTTATATTAGCGCTAATGTTCACTGGATTGCCAGCTAAAAAAAAAAAAACTAAAATTAAGCTTAAGAATATTACAACTACAAAAGGAAGTGCTAAAACCATTAAAAGATGCCAGAAAATAGATCACGCTATGACCGGTAATCCTTTTTCATTATATTTTATACAATACGGTATTTGACAAATTTTGAAAAAATATTTTAATTAATTCTTTATTACCTAATAAGCACAATATTGAAATATTTCCGGGATATCTATTGCATTATCAATAAAAATCAATGTTGAAGGTTTTTCCACAACTGTGCCAAAAACGCTAATTTCTGTCATGGCGGCGGTTATTTATCAGATGACGTCACACATAGGTGACACAGGTACCACGTTTACTATTGTGTGACGTCATCGGAGAAGACGCCTTTCACAGGGCGTTTTAGGCATAGATAAAAAATAAAAAAATATTTTAATTTTATTTGTATATTTTGCAAAAACCATGTATAATTTATATAATAATTAAGTGAAATATGTTTCTTTACGCCCTTATCTCATAGGATGACAACACATTATGGTTTACTAGCTGTGCCCGCGACTTTGTTCGCGTGGTTGTCGGAACGTAATGTTATATAGCCTAAAGCCTTCCTCTATAAATGGACTACCCAACAAAAAAAGAATTTTTCAAATCGGAACATTAGTTCCTGAGATTAGCGCGTTTAAACAAACAAACAAACAAACTCTTCCGCTTTATAATATTAGTATAGATTTTAAATGTTGTCCAACACCCTATTACTATCGCTTCTACCGATTGCCGCTAGTAGTCTATCAGGCGCGGATCCAGTCTTCAAAAAAAGTTGTAAAAACATATTTTAAGGCCGTACCTAAATTTTCCGGGGTCCAGTGCTGTCCCCATTTTAAATAAATCATTTCAAAGAAAACGGAGACATCATTTAAAATTTTGCTACTACCAATTCCTAGATAACCCTTCAAAGTATATTATGAACTACTATTTACAGTTTAAAGTGAAAACGTTAAGCTTTACTACGCACATTTGCGACAAACGGCCACTTTTGGCAAATGTGCGTAGTAAAGCTAAACGTTTTCTTTATAAACTGTAAACAGTAGTTCATAAAATACTTTGAAGGGTTATCTAGGACTTGGTAGTAGCAAAATTTTAAATGATGTCTCCGTTTTCTTTGAAATGATTTATTTAAAATGGGGGCAGCACTGGACCCCGGAAAATTCAAGTATGCCTTTAACTAAAATAGGTTTAATAAACGTTTGATATTTTTTATGAACTATTATTATTTGCCCCCCGTAGGCAGCAATCATGGCGGCGCTGTCTGTCCGTTTGTCACAGGGCTATATCTCTTGAACCTTAATAGCAAGAATCTTGAAATGTTTACTGATTATGTATTACTGTGGCTGCTATACAACCACAGTAATACATAATCAACAACAAATACTATAAATAAATAAAAAGTTAAAAATTAAAGTATGAATGTGAGTATGTATGTGAATATGTATGTATGTATGTATGTATGTATGTATGTGAGTATATATCTAAGTATGTATGTGAGTATGTATGTGAGTATATAACGTCTAACAAAATATACTGAAACTATTTTAAGGGTGGATTCAGTCCATGATACTGAACAACTTTCCCCAAGGAACATATGTCGAAATATGAAAAATAATTTTTGGCTTTCCCTACAAACTCGGATCAGCTGATCGGTCAACTTGTATGGGAGGTCAAAAATTATTTCTCATATTTCGGTATATGTTCCTTGGGGAAAGTTGTTCAGTATCATGGACTGAATCCACCCTTAAAATAGTTTCAGTATATTTTGTTAGACCCTGTATATGTGAGTATGTATGGGAGTATGTATGTGAGTATGTATGTGATTATACAGGGTCTAAAAAAATATACTGAAACTATTTTAACAGTGTATTCAGTCCATAATACTGAACAACCTTCCCTAAGGAACATATATCGAAATATGAAAAATAAATTCTGGCCTCCCATACAAGTTGACCGATCAGCTGATCTGAGTTTCTATGGAAACCTACAAAATATTTTTCATATTTCGGTATATGTTCCTTGGGGAAAGATGTTCAGTATCATGGACTGTATTCAGCCTTTAAATAGTTTCAGTATATTTTGTTAGACGTTATATATGTGAGTATGTATGGGAGTATGTATGTGAGTATGTATGTGAGTATGTATGTGAGTATGTATGTGAGTATGTATGTGAGTATGTATGTGAGTATGTATGTGAGTATATATGTGAGTATGTATGTGAGTATGTATGTAAGTATGTATGTGAGTATGTATGTGAGTATGTATGTGTGTATGTATGTGAGTATGTATGTGAGTATGTATGTGAGTATATATGTGAGTATGTATGGGAGTATGTATGTGAGTATGTATGTGAGTATGTATGGGAGTATGTATGTGAGTATGTATGTAAGTATATATGTGAATATGTATGGGAGTATGTATGTGAGTATGTATGTGAGTATGTATGTAAGTATATATGTAAGTATGTATGGGAGTATGTATGGGAGTATGTATGTGAGTATGTATGTGAGTATATATGTAAGTATGTATGTGAGTATGTATGTGAGTATGTATGTGAGTATGTATGTGAGTATGTATGGGAGTATGTATGTGAGTATGTATGTAAGTATATATGTGAGTATGTATGGGAGTATGTATGTGAGTATGTATGTGAGTATGTATGTGAGTATGTATGTATGTATGGGTGTATGTATGTAAGTATGTATGTGAATATGTATGTGAGTATATATGTGAGTATGTATGTATGTATGGGTGTATGTATGTAAGTATGTATGTGAATATGTATGTGAGTATATATGTGAGTATGTATGGGAGTATGTATGTAAGTATGTATGTGAGTATGTATGTGAGTATATATGTGAGTATGTATGTGAGTATGTATGTAAGTATGTATGTGAGTGTGTATGTGAGTATATATGTAAGTATGAATGTGAGTATGTATGTGAGTATTTATGTATGTATGGGTGTATGTATGTAAGTATGTATGTGAATATGTATGTGAGTATATATGTGAGTATGTATGGGAGTAGGTATGTAAGTATGTATGTGAGTATGTATGTGAGTATGTATGTGAGTATATATGTGAGTATGTATGGGAGTATGTATGTGAGTATGTATGTGAGTATGTATGTGAGTATGTATGTGAGTATGTATGTGAGTATGTATGTAAGTATGTATGTGAGTATGTATGTGAGTATGTATGTGAGTATATATGTGAGTATGTATGGGAGTATGTATGTGAGTATGTATGGGAGTATGTATGTGAGTATGTATGTAAGTATATATGTGAGTATGTATGGGAGTATGTATGTGAGTATGTATGTGAGTATGTATGTAAGTATATATGTGAGTATGTATGGGAGTATGTATGTGAGTATGTATGTGAGTATATATGTGAGTATGTATGTGAGTATGTATGTAAGAATGTATGTGAGTATGTATGTGAGTATGTATGTGAGTATGTATGTGAGTATATATGTAAGTATGAATGTGAGTATGTATGTATGTATGGGTGTATGTATGTAAGTATGTATGTGAATATGTATGTGAGTATATATGTGAGTATGTATGGGAGTATGTATGTAAGTATGTATGTGAGTATGTATGTGAGTATATGTAAGTATGTATGTGAGTATGTATGTGAGTATATAACGTCTAACAAAATATACTGAAACTGTTTTAAGGGTGGATTCAGTCCATGATACTGAACAACTTTCCTCAAGAAACATATGCCGAAATATGAAAAATAATTTTTGGCTTTCCATATAAAGTCGGATCAACTGATCGGTCAAATGTATGGGAGGCCAAAAATTATTTTTCATATTTCGATATATGTTCCTTGGGAAAAGTTGTACAGTATCATGGACTGAATTCACCCTTAAAATAGTTTCAGTATATTTTGTTAGACCCTGTATATGTGAGTATGTATGGGAGTATGTATGTGAGTAGGTATGTGAGTATATATGTATGTATTATGTGAGTAGGTATGTGAGTATATATGTATGTATTATGTGAGTAGGTATGTGAGTATATATGTAAGTATGTATGTGAGTATGTATGTGAGTATGTATGTGGGTAGGTATGTGAGTATATAAGTGAGTATGTATGTGAGTAGGTATGTGGGTAGGTATGTGAGTATATAAGTGAGTATGTATGTGAGTAGGTATGTGAGTATATATGTGAGTATGTATTATGTGAGTAGGTATGTGAGTATGTATTATGTGAGTAGGTATGTGAGTATGTTTGTTCACTAATCGAAGCTTTATGAAATTTAGTAGGCGTGTAGATGTAACTAATAGAATTTTTCAAGGGGTTGCCGAAATTTGGACTTCGCAAGTTCACAGTTTCAGGGCGAACTACTAGTGTAATGTGAGTAAACGTTTTTTTGAAAGTTTCTTTATCTTTATCCCAATACTGGACGACCCGTCTTGCATATTCCATACGAAGAAGTGCAGGATTTGGGGTTCCAAATGTATGGACTTACCAGATATATGTTGTATTTGTAGCCCGCTACAAATCATGCTTCCTGCGGCCTGACACCGGACCATGCCGGGCTGATATTATCCAGTGGTACTTCGACGTACAGCCGAGAAAATGCTATCGTTTCTTTTGGGGAGGATGCCAAGGCAATGGAAACAGATTCGAAACAAAAGAAGAATGTCAATCTTACTGTTACCTGAACAAATCTAAGCCTCCAAGTAAGTCAGACAATTTGCTTGTCAATTGCTAAGATGAGATACTTTTTCGGGTCAGCAATCATACTGGCCACATCGTATATTTCATATGGGTCTATATACCCATCTGTGTATTACCACAGAGACAACACATAACCCTCCTTCTGGCGCAGTCGGGTAAAAAATTACATACCGTGTTTATAATCAACAGCCAAATGTTACGAGCAAGTTCAGTCCATGATACTGAACTGAGTTAATGTTAAAAAATCTATTTTAAGTAAAAGTAAGTAACGTTATCTTGGTTTAATTTATTATTTTTTCTTATCATTGCTAAATCCCGAGAAAGAGAGGGAGTCACAGACGGCTAAAATTATATACATATTTTGATCAGTAGTATGTTATGATATCACACATGGCACACCAGGTATATTTAGGATATTATACAGGCTGACTTTTTAAACACTGTCCAAATTTTTGGAGCAAGTTCTTTCCATGATACTTAACTCTCGTAGGTACTTTCTATAAAAAAGGTTATTAAAAATCGATAAAAAATTTCATCCTCCCATATAAATCAGCGCTCAGACAGACGAATTTTGTATGGGAGGACGAAATTTTTTTATCGATTTTCATTACTTTTTTGTAGAAAGTAGTTCGGTATCATGGACTGAACTTGCTCCAAAAATTTGGACAGTGTTTATAAAGTCACCCTGTATATTCATATTTTGATCAGTAGGTATCATCACACAAGGCACACCAGGTATATTTAGGATATTATATATATATATTTATCTTTGTCGTCTGGAATGCCCATGGCCTGACTCGATGAGAAAGGGGTGCCTAGTACTACCACAGAATACCTATAATAGTACTACGTAGTACTACACTACACGGCAGGATCTCAAATCCAATAAAATGATTAGGTATAACTTACCTAGTTAGGTATTTACTACGTTCATTCGTGTTTAGTAAGTCTCAGTAGTAGGTACCATTATTTTTTTCGCTTTATAAAGAGATGATTCACTAGTTTACAAAATTTTACAATTTTTGGTACCCGACTATGAAACTACTCGTTTCTATTCGATTTTTGTATTCTATATACGGACCTGATTATGTTTTTTTTCTAGGACGTCAGAATCGGAAGTATTGTTATATATATCTTTCCAAATTTGATCAATTTTACCTATTTTCAAATTTTAATAGTAAATACACTACTATGCATATAATTTACTTTTATATTGTAAAACACAAAATCATTATTCTTAATTAAAATATAATTTGATTTATCGTCCTACCATTTTTATGTACACAGTTATATGAAATTAAAGTTGCCATAAAATTCCCCATACTTTGAGCATCGTGCGCATTGTATGGCATTTATACCGGCCCATACTTAAATAAATATATACATAAATGAATATGAATACATAAACGCGAATATATAAATTATAAATGAATTGTACAAATGAAGGCTTGCACTATAATAAACTTAAATTAAATAAAATAAAAGTTCCAAAAAAGCTTAATTAAATTTATAGTATTTTTTTAATTGGCGGAATTTACGAAAATTATGACATGAGATATTTTAAAACTTAGACGTACTAATTTTTTTTTTTATAACCAGAATTGTGTTTTTTGTAATGAATTCTATAAGAAACCGTTACAAGTGTGGGTGGGTAAAAAACCTTGTAAACTAGTGATTGATTAATCCACTTGAATATTTAGGCCCTTACTTTCTGTACCTATTTCATATAAACACATACAATGACATCACTTCCAGTAGCCTGTGAGACTAATCAGAAAGGCAGACAGATACAGATGGATTGGTTAATAATACAGATACACTATCACGTCTTTTAAGCGGCAGACAGAGCCCAGGGCGTAAAACACACGATTACCGCATTGGTGGGCGTGTAGATAGAAAAAGGAAATCGGAACAAATACAAGAGGACTAAAAACCCCTGAGGACAACTCCATACAAAAAAGCGTACTCTGCTAGAAAGCCAAAGTCCTGTATTAGTTCTAGACACAGACCTACCACTACTAGACTTGCAACGATATTGCTAGAGACTGTCAAATACAGTACAACGTGAGTGTGAAAGAAACGCTGATATGTTTTTTGTCTCTATCGCCGTGGCTGCTATAAGCTGGTCTACTGTCAAAATCTGGGCCAAACAAACTACAAAATGATCGAAGAAAGTTATTAATTTTAGGGATTTTATCATTTAAAAGGTGCTTTAGGGTTTTATTTGAGTTAGTAACCATAGTGTGTTCTGTGACGTATGCAAAATATGGGTGGAGGCAACAATCAAAGATAGAAAGAGATGCACTAAAGTGGCCCGCACTATGCAGGTCTAGTAGTGGCAGGTCTGTGGTTCTAGATGTCACCGCTAGCCATACAAAGGATGCTGGGTACTTAGCACAGGTACTTAGGCTAACGATATCTACGACAAATCACAGATGGCGCTTATTTCTTTGTAGAGAATGAACGCTTACCTATACCAGGCCTTAACGCTTACCTACATTATTACTATGCGCGCAGCGGCCCCTCCGGGTGGTAAATTGTTATACGAATCGTTTGTCCAGTGTAATAAAAATGAAATTGGCTTGCAATGGATGTCTAGGTATCTAAACGAAAAGGTGCTGAGTTCTGACGTGAGCTAAATAAACCATATCGCTAGCCACATTGAGTAGGTAGATATTTCTTTGCTGAGTGAGACTTCTGTAATTTTATAAACCACTATGAAACTAATTTCTTTCGAACTAGTTCTCTATCAAGCTACAAAATACGAGTATTTTAAACTAAAAATCGAATTACGCTTCAAAGTATGAAGGTTGTCAGTTGTCAGCCCTCTTGTATTGTTCGTCCATGATATGATTTAGATTTTCACCCATTCCCTCGATCGGATTTTACGATCTGCACAGGGAAAGAGGCTACTGCTACATTTTGTTTTCCTTTATTCCAGACCAGCGTGGTAGAATTAGTTACTACTATTCAGGGTCTGACAACATATACTGAAAATATTTTAGGGGTGGATTCAGTCCATGATACTGAAGAACTTTCCCCAAGGAACATATGAAAAAAAAAATGGCCTCCCGTACAAGTTGACCGATCAGCTGAACCGAGTCTATATGCAGTCAAAAAATATTTGACATATTTCGATAATGATATGTTCCTTGGGGAAAGGTTCAGTTTTATGGACTGATTTTACCCTTAAAAAATAGTTTTAGTATTTTTTGTAAGACGCTTTATATACATACATATATATATTTTAATTAAAATACTTTTTTCAGGACGCAATCCCTATTACTGTGAACTTGCGTACGATTATGGCACTTGTTTCGGGGCCTACAAACGATACTACTACGACAAATTAACACAGTAAGTAACAAAAATGTTTATTTTCTGATAGGTGCCCAGAGAATCGCGACTAGGATATAAGTCAATACATGAACTCGCCGCGAGGAGTGCCCAGAGAATCGCGACTAGGATATAAGTCAATACATGAACTCGCCGCGAGGAGTTTCAAGGGGTTCGGTTGGGTTTTGCTGTAAATTATTTTGCATTTTTTTTTGTGGACTTTATAATATGAAATTGATGTTGTTTCGGGTTATAAATGCTCATGAACAATATGTGAAATAGTTAAAGCCGGGTCCAGACGGGTGTAACGTGTAATGTAATCTAACGAGTAATGTAACGCGAATTCTGTGTGTGGAACTGTGGACTGCCTACGAGCATTAAGGCTGATTTACACAGGGTCAGTGTACAAGTCAGTAGCGGCGCCAGTGCCGACTGGCTTCAAAATATTCTTATGTGAATATACAAGGCAGCGCTGACTGCTGTACTGACGTCAAATTAATTTACATTGGGTTTTTTTCGGGTCAGCGCTGACTTGTTTCTTATTCGGAGTCAGTCACTGACCCTGTGTTAATCAGCCTTTATATGTAACGCTCGTAGTGCCGTCCCTTATTATTTATAAACACATCCCCGCCACACATTGAAACCACTGAGATTCGTCGTGGCGAACGAAAACTATCAGAATCAAAATCATTTATTCGCCAGGTTTTTGTAATGTCACAGTTATTTGCAACGGTAGAACTAACGTCGGTACTCGAACAGCTCGTTGGTACGAGTGTACTAGTGTACACATTGGCTTATATATTACTAGCGTAAGGAGTAAGGACTAGGCTAACCGCGCGAAGAAATGGCACCAACTCGTTGACCCGATAAAGTTGGTTTGCGGTCCAACGCGACTTAGTCGTCCTCGGTCCGCGGAAGAGTTCATTTGTTTTTGTTTCATACTTGTACCTAAATGCCATAAAAATGCCTGGTTGCGTATTTACAGGCTGCAAAAACTACGATATAGGTTAAAAAAGTACATGGAATATCGTATCATCGGTAAGTAACATAACTGTTTGTTATAATTAAAATACTAAGGAATTTTACAGGAAGGAATTTTTCAACAGCGCATGCGCTGTGTTCGCTCCGGGGGCGCGACGTTGAATTTAATGAAGATATTTTATGCAAAATGTTCCGATGGGCTTATCCTTAGTTGAAATCATTTAGTGTAGGTACATTATTGGAAGGTGATCTGGTATTCTGGCTCTTACTCTGGATGTTTATACAGGTCATGTCGACCGCGACTGTACTCGGGCTGCGGCGGCAACGGTAACAACTTCGAGAACCAAGAGCAGTGCAAGCGCACCTGCATTCAGATGCCCTACTCCTCCCTCGACAATCCCAATGCGCCAAACTTGACAATTTGTTACCAGATGGATATAGAGGAACTTAATTAATAATATAAAATGAGATATTGTTATATTAAGAGGTTTTATTTTGGATAAAACTAACGTGAGATGAAACATCACGTAATAATTTATAGCCATCCAGTGCCAACCAGGTTTCAATTAAGGACAGTGGTGAGAAGATGAAAAATTTGGGTAACATAAAAAGTCGATATCGCATGATCATGATCTCGTAATCGATTTTCAATCGCGCCCCGTCTCCTATAACTTAGTTAGATTGTAATGTAGGTACAAGTGTTTTCTCTAAATAATAAATAAATAGATAAAGACAAATCACACTACTTAATTGAGCTAACCTCAAAGTAGGTTTAAACTTCTTGTATAGGAAATTAACTCAAAGATACTATATATAAATATACCTACATAAACATCTAAGTCCCAGGACAATTGAAAAGGGCCATTTTCCATCTTGCCCTGGCTGGGGATTGAACACGGAACCTCCAAATTAGCGGACTAGCGTATTTACCATTACGCCACGGAGGTTGTCAATAATAATAATCAAAAATAATGTTTGTCCGTCAAAAACAGTCGACACCACAGATCTGTCTGTATGTACTACCAGATAAGAAAGTCCTTCAATTTGTATGAAAACCTGGCGTGCCAATTTTCAATACAATATTTAATAAGAAATTCACTTACAAACGGAAGGAATATTTTTACAAAGACTAGAAATATTGTCGCTAGTAGACACCATCCAGTTTGAGTTCCAATAACAGCGTCAGGTGGCGGAAAATTGAATTAAAATGTCTCGATTAAAGGCATTAAGCCCCAGTTGCACACTGCAAGTTTCTTGTCTGTTGTATACAATTAAATTGAAGCAATAGATTCACTGACTTGCATGGCCTAAGTATAATGCCAACTTATATAACAGGATCGGTGTGGAGTGAAAGAGGACGTAGTGACAAAAGTAGAGCAAGGGATGTTAAGATGGTTTGGGCATGTAGAAAGGATGGATGAAAATAGATTAACAAAAAATATTTATAAGGCAACTGTGAAAGGAAGAGCGGGACAGGGTCGACTTCGGCGAAAGTTCAGCCATCCGATTGCAGACGTTCTGGAAAAGGGAGAGGAAAGATACCGGTAACCGAAGGGCATGTATGAAGACGTTGATGAGTGTAGATGAAGCGAAAGAGGTCTGTCAGGATCGTAGCAAGTGGAGGTCCATAGTCTCTGCCTACCCCTGTGGGAAACGTGTGCGTGTGGATGGAGTGCTCCTTTTCCCAATCCTTATGAACAAAACGTTAGAATTTAGAGCAAAATTGAACCAACTTCGTGACATAGTTAAAAAATTGTACCTCCTATGGTCAAAAAGTTATACCATCATCACTCACCATGACGGTGGCACAAGAACGGGGGAGAGTTGCGGGGACGGGGAACGGGGATGCATATTGCGCGGGACCTTATGAGATTCCGTTCTGTATGTGTAATACTGTTACTGTGTTCTGTGACATAAGCACAGTAAAGTTTGCTACCGGGCGTTTTACGGTCAACACTACTTGATACATAGGGCGCACTGTAAGTTTCCGGAACTGGCCACTTACATAAACAATATTTAAAAATTTATTGCAACATTTGAAAATAGAACTCTTTGGCTGTAGAATGCAGTTTGTTTCATCTGACTGTCTTTTATTTTTACCTTGTGGCGCCATTCACAAAATTGTGTGTCTACATCAACATGGATTTAACTCGGGAAAATTTTCGTAGTATGATTTTCTACGATTTTAAGTGTAATTTGACAGCTCAACAGAGCATCGCTCGGCTTGAAACAGCTTTTGGCAATGAAGCACCATGCAAGACAACTGTTTATAGCTGGTTTGCAGAATTCAAGCGTGGTCGTATCAATCTCAGTGACGAATCTCGCGATGGTCGGCCGTCCACCGCTGTGACCAACAAAAACATCAATGCTGTGCGCCGTATGATTGAAACAGACAGGCATGTGACCTACCATGAAATTCGCGCATCCTTAGAAATAGGCATGAGTCAAATACAATTAATCCTACACAAACATTTGGGTGTGAGAAAGCTGTGCTCGTGGTGGATCCCACACAACTTGACCGAGGCTCAAAAAACGGACCGCGTCACTTGGTGCAGTGCCATGCTTACCAGATTCAACGAAGGTGCGTCAAATTTGGTGTGGGACATAGTAACAGGTGACGAAACATGGATTTATTGCTACGATCCCAAAACAAAGCAGCAATCGAGCGTATGGGTCTTTCAAGATGAGCCGAAACCAACCAAAGTGGCGCGCGTGAAAAGTGCATCTAAGCGGATGATTGCTTCTTTTTTTAATAAAACTGGACACGTGGCTACTGTTGCTTTAGAGAATCGTCGTACAGTGAATAGTGACTGGTACACGACCATTTGTTTGCCGGAAGTTATTGACGAACTCCGTAAAAATAACCGTAAACGCCGTATCATCCTGCACCACGACAATGCTAGTTCTCACACGGCCAGACAGACAAACGACTTTTTGAAGGCGAAAAATGTAGAACTCATGAGTCATCCTGCATACAGTCCCGACCTGGCACCTTGTGACTTTTTTCTGTTCCCAAAAATTAAGAACCAATTACGCGGTCAACGATTTTCATCACCAGAAGAGGCTGTCGAGGAGTATGAAAAACACGTTTCAGAGGTCACCACAGAGGAGTGGCACAAAAGTTTTCAAAACTGGTTTCATCGAATGAAAAAGTGCATAGACGCCAAGGGAGATTATTTTGAAAAACAATAAATTAATTTTGTACCTTTAATAGTATTTTTTCATATTCATTCCGGAAACTTATAGTGCGCCCCACGTAATGACTGGCTGAGTCACCCCTTCAAGTGTATATGTCCGTAGTAGATTTACATTACACCCGGTATATGTATTAACCCTTTAGCCGCGAACGTCACGTATATGTGACAAACATTTTCGAGCCCATTCCGCGAGCGTCGCATATACGTGACATAAAACCAGTCCTTGTAAAATCCAAATTTTCTGTTTCATTTTGTTGTATTCGGATAAAAAAATATTCAAATTAGATATATAAGTAGTCTATATAAGTAATTATACGATTATAGTGAATAACATTCACTATAATCGTATAATTAGAAGACTCAAAAATAATTTCAAAAGTTTGACGAATTATCAGATATATTTTTCATAACTTTGTATTAATGTCCACCGCGAACGTCGCATATACGTGACACGCGGGATGGGACATTTACGATTTATTTACTGATAAAAATTAAACGTAAATTGAAATATTCTTTCTTATACCGACTATATCACCATAAAAAGATCTAAAATTATCACATATATTATTAATAAATAATTTTAATACTAATATTTGTGTATATTTTATTTAATGTCCTTGAAACTTAGTAAATGAACTATCGAAATGTCAGCAATGGATTTGATTTTCCCATCCCTAAGCCTAGATGTTTAGAACATAATGTTGGTAGTTCCCCAGCGCGAACGTCTCATATACGCGACAGCTTGTGACGTCACAGGCGAGCGCCGTCTTCTTTAGTGTTGGGCTTGCGTTCGTGTGGTTAAATTCTCTTTGGTGGTGATGACTACTGTGGAGGAATTGATAAGAATTCTTGAAGGCGACGATAATGAAGAATTCAATACAGATGATGAATTTGATATTGATAATGAGGTAAGTTTTTTAATACATCTTTTTTTTTTACCTATTTTAATTGCGAGAGTAGTAAATACCTACGGACTTATAATTTTGTTACTAACTGCTATAAAAGTAGAGTAATTTAAGAAGTTATGTACATGTATGTTTGCGAATTTCTTTATCACTAAATAGTATAAAACAAAGTCGTTTACCGCTGTCAGTATGTAGGTATGTATGTCGCCGCTGTTATAGCAGCTCGTTCGTACCTACGTTCATCAAAAAGTTAGGTAGCCGACCCCGACCTCCGGAGTGCGAATCGGGAGTGCGCTATGATGATATATTATCATCGTTTTCCATTCACGCCTTGATAGATTTCCATTTTTGCCAGTTGAAAGTTGCCAACATTGATTGTTTGTCATATGTTTAGGTAGTATCGTTGGGATGGAAACACTCGCACATACTTAGATATTGTAATTTACAACCTATAATATCGCAGCTATACCTGGGAGCTGCGACCGCGGATTATTATGTATTATAAGTACTTAAATAAAACGTATCCGGATAAATGTTCTTAATAGTAAAAACGTCATCAAGATCGCCCCAGTCATTTCTAAGCCTATATAGACAGCCAGATAAATGGATATACGCGCGGAGACTTAAGTTTATGCTATACTTATACCTATTGTAATCATTATCGATATCTTAATACGTAAGTATTGCACATCCCTATTTTTTGTAGGTACTTATTTTCGATTCACTACGCTTCGCGCTGGGGGCACGACAACTGACATAACGTCTCGCGGTGAAAAGGTTAAAGGTAATACATATAGGTATATTCCTTCTCGGACAGGAAATCATATTAACGTATGTCCGGCTGTCTGGCTGGTCTTCTTTCCTTAACATGTCGCATTTCTTGACATATATTTTGTGAGCAGGTAATTAAATGTTTTTTTTTGTCGATTCAGTTTTTTACCTTTTTGAAAATGGCGCAGTCATGGGGGTTTTAAGGTGCGCGGTGATCATAGTATGGAGATCAGTTGGAGATTCACTATAATTGAAACAAAATATACCTAGTTGATAAATTTATTTCCCTTTGCAACGGCTGCATCCTTTGGTAGTTGTAGACGGCGTGTGAAAAACGTCTTTCAGCTGGCGTAATAAAGCTTTGTAGTTATTCTTATCCCTGATCAACTTGCTGCCGCTCAGCTGGTTTAGAACCAATTGCGCCTTCGGAGATAATGTTGTTTCCTGATCATCGGCTTTCAAGACCTTGAAAGGATTGTTTGCCTGAAAAATTATGTAGGCGCTTAGGCTCGACTCATACCATCTTAAATTTCGTTTCTAATTGTAAGCAAGTATATTATCTAAATGCTATAATTAGCATCTCAATTTAAGACAAATGAGCTCAGCCTTAGTATAGCTTCTTCATAAATTAACAATGTGTGTTTATTAAATAAACAATTAGTTTTCTACAGCTTGGAGTATTTTGAAAGTAAGTACTTTAATATATGTTAGTGACAATTTTTAAAGAGCGTTGCGACTTGGAAGTGACTCTTTCGTATCTCTTTCTCTCGCATTAGGGTTTCCCTGTAAAGATGGATAGTTTTTGTATTTAAGTACAGTAGGTATATAATACCTAGGTACGCTAAATAAAACATTACCCTTCTTCTGGGACAGGCGGGTTCGGGTACCTAAAAATACAAGGAAACTAAAAAAATGTAAAAGCTTTGATATTCAAGCAAGTTTGATATTCAAACACTTCAAAATGATATTGAATGCAATGTTTAGGTTTAAGTCCATAGGTAGTTAAAGTAGGTATAGATCGTCTAAATAAAAACTGCTCGTCCCACTCCTCGGTTTACGGCTCACAAGCAAAATAGGTGAGTTCATTTTTCGGCTAGACGATGTTTCTATATGTTACGGTAAGTGTGATTAATTAAAAATAATTAATAATTGTCTATCATTATCAATAATTACTAAAAGTCGAGGTTAAAGTGAGAAATCAATCACATTTACTCGTATCGGTAATTATTAATAATGTAACCTTAGTACCGATAAATGTAATATTTATTAAAATTACGTACTCAGATCGTCTTTTGTAAGCACATAATGCAGATATAAAAGAGATGAAGTTTTGAGTGGACGGGAGCTTACTAGGGCTGTGACTATAAAGACCTCGTTGGTACGTTTCTACAGAAAAAAATTTAACCGCTTGTAAGCTAACTCCACGTCTTTGTGGATGCAAGCGAGCAGGCTTACGCTTGTGTAGCCTAATGGGGATTTCTATATGAGGATAGAAGCATCAAATTGTCCCTGATACACATACATTGCGCATTTCCTAAATTTTCCTAGGTATTTTTCTTTTGTGCAATAAAGGGTATTGTATTGTATATTGTATTGTACACACATGGGTAAAACTTAAATATTTTAAACTAGCTGACCCGGCCAACTTCGTTTCGCCCTTTCCCGTTCCCTTTTCCATAATTTCTCACCGTTTAAACCTTCCCTGGACTTTCATGAATATTTCAAGACCAAAATTAGCCAAATCGGTTCAGCCGTTCTCGAGTTTTAAGCAGACTAACGAACAGCAATTCATTTTTATTTATATAGATATTATATAGTCACTACTAGCTAAGAGTATATACACCCTGGTCCAGATTATTAATGTTTATGTCTTACCAGACAGGCAGGTGGGTAGTGGAAAGGAATTTGTATCACAAGGATTCTAGCTAGACACTGGGAAAAAAACACTTCACTATAGTTTTATCTCTTTAAAGTCTTAATTCACGCGACACATATTTTTTACATAATTGACAACATAGTTATTTTTTGGATAACATAGCAACCACCTTTTTTTTCGAATAGACATTTTACTTTTTTATTTAGTGTAGGTACTGCTATGCAACCTTAATACTTTGTTGTACACTTGTTAAGCAGGCTTAAGGCAAAGCCCAGGGGCTTTGGAACTGCCTTGGTAAGTAGGTCAGCCAACTGGTCAGCTGAGCTTGCCTTCTTGATATCAACAAGACCCTCTTGCACGGTTTCACGAACGAAAAAATGTCGTACTCAGATATGCTTCGTCCTTTTATGAAACTCTGAGTTATTGGCAAGGCGTATAGCTGCTTCATTGTCCACTCTCAAAGTTGGTATCCCTTCCAAATTTGTTAGTTGGTTAAAGATTCTTTGGAGCCAGACTAGCTCGCGCGCACCTTCGCTTGCTGCAACAATCTCTGCTTCAGTTGTTGATATCGCGACTGATGGTTGACGCTGGCAAAGCCAGGAAACAACTCCTCCAGCAAAAAGACAAGTGATTCCTGTAGCAGAACGTCCAGTTAGGTCGTCACCAGCATGATCTGCGTCACTATAGCCTTCGATTTTGGCTCTAGTAGAGTTTGCATTATATCGAATGCCGTAGGATGTCGTTCCTTTATCTATCTGAATATCCTTTTTACCCTCAACCAGTTCTCTTCAGTGGGGTTTTCTAACGTTCTGGATACAACCCCAAAAGCGTATGCAATGTCAGGACGAGTCCCTGTCATCAGATACGCTAATGCACCTACTGCCTCTCGGTAAGGAAATTTCTTTCCAGAGTTTCCGTTTTGAACTTTCCCTCTTTCATTAGCCGAAGTTTTCTCGATTTGTGTCGACACTGGATTGCACTCGGACATTCCAAAACGGTCTAAGATTTTCTTCGTGTAAGCTTCTTGCTTAATACATATAGAACCATCTTCAACTCTCTGGATTTCCATACCTAGGTAATATGATGCTGGTTTCTTTGTGATTTTTATGGTTTTACCTAATTCCTCCCGAAATTGGTTTCCTAAAGCCTTATCTGTAGATGCCACAAGGCCGTCATTCACATAAAGAGTTATTAGGCTTTTCTTGTCCTTAACATTCCTGGTGAATAGGCAGCTATCAGCAGTACTCTGTTCGAAACCTTTTGCTAACAGAATCTCCTCAAAACAAGAATTCCAGCAGCGTGGTGCCTGTTTTAGTCCGTACACACTTCTTCCTAATCGACAGACTTTTGATGTGCCATCATTGAATCCATCAGGCTGTTTCATATAAATCTCTTCTTCGATCTTGCCATTCAGGAATGCTGTTGACACGTCAAACTGCATCAGATGTAGCTTTTCTTTGGCGCTAACACTTAACAAGGCTCTTATCGTAGCCATCCGGGCCACCGGACTAAAAGTTTGTTCATAGTCAATCCCTTTTTGTTGCTTGAACCCTTTTGCTACAAACCTCGCCTTGTATTTGTCAATTGTGCCATCTACCTACGAAACACACATAGTCGTCGAACTTCTTAGGACGTGTAATGGTTGATCTTAGATTATATGGCGGCTCCGATTCAGTCACGGGTTCACCCAACACAGGCTCCGCCTCTGTTAGGGGCTCCATTACCTCCAACTGCCCCTGATCAGCGTCGACAAAAACGTCATCATCATTGTCATCCAAGCCCTCCCTCGACTCATAGTGCTCGCGCTCGTGAGTTTCGCGTTCTTGATCTTGGTCTTCACTGATACTATTTCTATCTCCCTCAAGAACATGATCACGATCTTCTATATTGGCATTTGCAGACTCTTCCTCAAGAATATGTTGGCTATTATTGTTATCTGTAACTCCCTCTGAAACATTAGGAACGTGAATGGTAGTCTTAAACTCCACATCACTCTCAAACGTTTTGTCCTGCGACTTTAACGTCTTAAGTCCATCCCAGATTCTAAAGCCGTCATCATTCTCGTAGCCAATTAATATGCCTTTAATCGTCTTTTTACTCATCTTTTTGCGATTTTCCTTTGGGATATGCGCATAACATGTACTCCCAATTATTTTAAGATGGGATATCTTTAGCTTTTTTCCATGCCATAGCTCATATGGAACTTTACAGTCTATCTTGGTTGGCCCTGTCCTGTTGAGGACATATGCTGCTGTATTTATCAATTCAGCCCAGAGTTTCTGTGGTAATCCACGAGGGTCCAGTTTTCTCGCTCGCTACATGCATTTTGCTTTGGAGTGTAAGGCATAACAAGTCTCTGTTGAGTCCCATGATCATTCAGTATTTTCATAACTTCTTTATTATCGAATTCTCCACCATTGTCACTTAACAATTACACACTTAACAACAAAAAACAAAAACAACAAGACACTTGACAATATGACCAGTAGTTTTTGTTTCATTCTGCATCAATTTCAATTTATCCTTGACTTCAGATTTCTGCCTCATGAAATAAACTAGCCGATATGAGGTAAAGTCATCTTTGAAAATAATAAAGTAACGGTATTTCTGTATGCTTGGGTGTTCAAATGGGCCACAAACGTCAGCATGAACTATTTCACCAGGGTTGGTTGCCCTATCTCTCCTCCCGAACGGTAATCTGTGCGCTTTTCCAAATATGCATGCCTCGCATTTAGATTTGTCCTCAGGCAAATTAATCCCAAACTCTCTCTTTACCAGAGCTTTGATATGTCTCTTGTCCTGATGTGCGAATCTCTCGTGATATACTTGCAGCATATTTCTACCCGTCAAAACATTGACCTCTATAGTCGAATGTTGTGTTGGACTGACTGTCTTCAAATCCAACTTGTATAGTCCGCTATGATGGACCCTACTTCCAACAACTCTAGTCATTCCTTCAATCTCTAACTTGCACTCTCTAGTTGTAGAAGTGAAAACGCTGTTCTGCATCTTATCTTGCGCCGCAAGTGTCGAAAACAGATTTTTCGTTAAAGATAGTACTAGCCACACATCATTAAGAGTTATCTTCTCCTTTTGTCCATTGACATTTGATTCCACCACTACAGAACCCATTCCATAAGCAGATATGGTCGTCCCGTCTACCGTCACGGTGTGATCTGAATCAAATTCATGAAATTCGTTGAAGAAATTTCTCCTTACTGCAATGTGTACAGTCGCTCCATTATCACAGAACTAGCTCTCACGATCTTGTACTTGATTGATTGAGCATGCATTTACCATTAAAGAAATCTGTTGTACTTGCTTGGACTTTGAGCTAGACGCTGATGTGCCTGGAGTTGGTTTAGGTGGCCTCCCATCTTTAATCCACTATTTGCACTTCCGAACTCTGTGTCCTTTTCCAGAACAGTAGTTACAGATCAGCTGCTCATCAGGATTCTTCTTATTTTGCTGTTCAGAAGGTTTAGTCACTAGTGCCTCTTGCCGTGAGTTCTCTTGACTACTTAACTTTCTCTCGAACGTGCAAAGGTGAGTCGTCAAACTGTCGATAGTCCTTTCCGACTGTTTAAGCATTAGCCAACTTGACTTGAAGTTAAAGTACCTATCGTCAAGTGTATCTAAGACCTTACAAATGAGGAACAATTCGGGGAGCTTAGCAGTAGCGTCGATTTTTGCGATCTCAGCCTTTAATTCATCCCAGATATTCTTAAGGTGCGCCATATGTGTAGGAACATCATTCTCTATCCTATGCCGAAAACCAAAGAATTCGAGGCATAAATTGTATGCTCTGTCATCCGATTGTCCATCAAATAGCCTATGAAGCTCTTGCCATACCTCTTATGCTGTCCTGAATCTCATAACTTTTTTTAGGGTTTAGTAGGGCCAGCCTGAGTAGAGCGCTACTCTCAGTCCGCCTATATTTTGCAATTGCAGCATCATAGGAGCCGATTTCAGCGTCACCTGCTCCTTCAGCAAGGACTGGCTTTCTGAGCTTACCTTCAACTGCTTCTAGGGCACCTACCGTGCCTTCCAGCAATATAGAAACTTTATATTTCCAGGTAGCCCAATTTTCCTTTCCTGCTAATTTGCCGAGCTCAATTTTTGTCGAAAAATCCATTATGATTTCTTTTTTCTTCCGCTGGGGCTCAGAACCTATTAATGTTTATGTCTTACCAGATAGGCAGGTGTGGTGGAAAGGAATTTGTATCACAAGGATTCTAGCTAGACACTGGGAAAAAAACACTTCACTATAGTTTTATCTCTTTAAAGTCTTAATTCACGCGACACATATTTTTTACATAATTGACAACACAGTTATTTTTTGGATAACATAGCAACCACCTTTTTTTTCGAATAGACATTTTACTTTTTTATTTAGTGTAGGTACTGCTATGCAACCTTAATACAGATAGCTTCCTTCGATAACAGGCAAGATAGAGAAAGCTAACCTTGTTAACTTAAGAGTGCGACCTCCTCTTTTCTAGTCAAATTGCTGAGCCGGACAAGTATTGTTGTCATCTTAAACCATTGACTTACTTATATTACTGGCTTATAGATTACAATAAAATATTAAGTAGGTATTGAGGTACTTACGGCATTGGTCAAGTAGATAACAAGAAATATCATACCGCTAAAATAAAACACATGGCGTGCAGGCACCATTGTATTCAACTCAAATGAATTTGTTGCGTTCAACAGGCAATAAAAAAAGTTTCGCAAACATTTCACTATTCCAATAACAATAAAAAATAAGTAAATATAAAGTGCAATTTTTATTTTATATCATTTTACGGAATTGCTATAATTCTTTTCAATACGATGAGGCCCATCCAGCAGTTGATTTGTTTTTTCACCATTGTTTTCTTTGCTGTCTACTTAGCAAATGCCGTAAGTAAAATCTGTTGGTTTTATGTGGTTTTATACCCAATAATCTATATCTGTAATATATCAAATCACTGAGCGGAGGCATTTTACACTTCGTGGACATGACTACATCGTAATTAGTCGATCAAAACTTTTAACTCTTTGATTAACTAATTCACGATGGAGTCAATGTCTACACAACATAAAAACATGTCTTAAAATATCCACGATATAAGTAATCTAGGTTAATAATGAATCACTTTTATAAAAATGAGACACATTTTTTAATAATCTTTAAAAATGTTTGATTGTGCGAGTGAGACAGCCAACCAAGTGTAAAATTCCAATTCGCGTCATGGCTTTTCTGCATTACCACAACGCGTTGTGTTGTGGCTGTTTTGCATGACGACCACTAATACGACACGAAATTCGCGCGATGTGGTCATTCTGTGATTGCCACACCCACCACAACGCTTTGTGAGCGTTTTTATAAGAGCCAAGACACGAATTTCGTGTCGTGGTCGTTTTACTCGTACATTAGTTAGGTACAACCACAACGCGTTGCTACCTAGTATTTTTGAGCGATTTCAGTCTTCAATTAGCGTGAGTCAAAAATACATCACATACACTTTTTGCTACAGGATAGCAGGTCATACTTACCGATACAGATATAGGTAAGTATGACCTGCTATCCTGTAGCAAAAATATAAAATAAGTCAATTTATTATAAACAATTTATAGAACTTATTCCCTAAGAGCCCTTGCCTTGAACCAGAGACCTCGATTTTTTTACTGTATACGAGTAAGTTTGAACGAACTCGTTCGCTTGCTAGTTCGTGATCGCTTTGCATCTGTTTTTTTACCCGACTTAGCCATAAGAATTATGTTTTTCGAGTGTATGTGATGTATTTTTGACTCACGCTAATTGAAGACTGAAATCGCTCAAAAATACTAGGTAGCAACGCGTTGTGGTTGTACCTAACTAATGTACGAGTAAAACGACCACGACGCGAAATTCGTGTCTTGGCTCTTATAAAAACGCTCACAAAGCGTTGTGGTGGGTGTGGCAATCACAGAATGACCACATCGCGCGAATTTCGTGTCGTATTAGTGGTCGTCATGCAAAACAGCCACAACACAACGCGTTGTGGTAATGCAGAAAAGCCATGACGCGAATTGGAATTTTACACTTGGTTGGCTGTCTCACTCGCACAATCAAACATTTTTAAAGATTATTAAAAAATGTGTCTCATTTTTATAAAAGTGATTCATTATTAACCTAGATTACTTATATCGTGGATATTTTAAGACATGTTTTTATGTTGTGTAGACATTGACTCCATCGTGAATTAGTTGATCAAAGAGTTAAAAGTTTTGATCGACTAATTACGATGTAGTCATGTCCACGAAGTGTAAAATGCCTCTTAAGGCTATGCCGCACAGTGATTTGATATAAGGTCCTCCTCCTCCTTCCTAGTCATGAAGGCAATATTGCGGTTTTAAAATAATGCCTAGTTTCAGATTGATTCTTGAGGAAATAGCCATAAGAGTCGACTGTTCCAGACTAAAGGCCTATGTTATGTACTTTACAATACATTTTGTTTGTTTAGAAGCCTCAATGGGGGGTTCCAGTCATTCCTGTTCCAGCTAAGGAGGTTGATCTGTTCGATATGTTGGTTCAGGGAGCATTTGATCAATACAGAAATACGTTTAAACAGACTGTAAATTTTTTTAAATATTCGTTGCAATATAACCCACAAAATATTAGGTATCATTACTAGGTAGGTATCATATATATACATACGTAAACCAAAAAGGGTATATCAATTAAGTCAAAAGGGCTCAATGTACTGAGTAATACGAATAACTTTCAGAGTGGAATCTTTAAAAATAACAAAAAAGATCAACAGCACCATACAAAAATATAAACAAATCGAACAGCAGACTTTCGCGATTTTAGTATAAGTACCTAACCTACCACTGCAGTACCTATTTACTACTATGTCAACTTGATATACCCTGTTTGACTATAACTTACTCTACTCGAGCAGGGTGTAAATGTATGCTCGTGCTCGATACACACCCGGGGGGGTGACAAGTCCGTCGATATTTATGTAACTAATATACCTACAGGGTCCAAAAAAAACTACTGATCAACTTTTTCCAAGGAACATACATAGAAATATGAAAAATACTTTTTTTGCTTTCCATACAAACTCGACTTAGCTGATCCGAGTTGATATTTTTTGTACAAAAGGGTGGATTTAGTCTATGATACAGAACAACTTTCCCCAAGGAATAAGTATCGAAATATGGAAAAATTTCATCATATCAACGCGGATCAGCTGATGGACAACGTAAGAACGTTCGAGCAAAGTTGTTCAGTATCATGGACTGACTGAATGTACCATTAAAATAGTTTTAGTAAGATATTTTGTAAGACGCTATATATATAAATTTCGTCTCAAATCTTGGATCTCGAAGAAATATTTCCCCTTTCCCATATAAATTGTCACGGACATGACAGTTTGAATGAAATTGCAGGATCCGAAAAGGAAAAGCTGTTTAAATTATTATACTTATGTATAGAATGCATATTTAGGGCCAGTTCACACGGAGACGCAAAGTGGCGAGCATTTTTGAAAATAAAAATATAGACCTTGTTTATTAAGTACGTACACAAAAAGATGCTAATTCCAGCAGCCGCTCAGTTTGCGCAGCTTGATCTCACTGAAGTTAGTACGAGTATATTTTTGTGTAGTAAACAATTTAAATGCTCTATAGACAAGTGAGCTTACTCTTACACCCAGTGTAGGTGCAGTGTTTATTTCGTTTATTTTGAATTTATAACTTATAACAACGTGGTTATTTTCAGTGCACCGCCTGCGCCGCCCCCAAAGAAACTGTACTCCCAGAGGATAGATTCTATAAAGTGTCTGTACCTAACAGAAAGTTCATACTGCGTTTGAAGGAAAGCTCTTCTCCTTATGGATAAATTATCTAAATAAAGTAACTTCAAATAACCAACTTAATTATTTAGCCATTAAACTATTCATAGAAGTAGAAAAAGTTTAAAGTAAACTTGGAAAAGCCGGAAAGCGGACCCCGGGCTTCGCAGCGTTGCAGCTGTAGATGCAACTGGGAATACGCTGAGATGAGAGAGAGAAAGAGAGAAAATAAGTTTATTGATAAAAATATATGTACAATTGTACAAATATACTTTTACTGCGAGACTAAAGCACCTATAAGTAAAGTACCTACTTTACTTATAGGTACTTTAGTCTCGCAGTAATAGTAGCAGGTACCTACCTACTTCAGTTTCGCGTAAGACAATTTAAATCAGCCCAAACCCGATTAGGTTTCCGTAGTCTTATTAAGTAGGTTCCATTTCATTACAGAAGAAAGAAGATTGGCAGAGACCTATAGACTAGTGGTACAGTCTTATGACGATGTGTAGGACAACGAAAATATTACTAATTTATTGGTCTTGAATTATGTAATAAAAAATGTAATCATACCATATTTTTACAACTTATGAGTAAAAAGTTAAATGCATTTAAAGTTAGTATGGCACAAAGTGTAGAGACATAACAAAACGTTACAAATTGAGATAACAAAACGTTTTGACTTTTTTTGACACATCTAAAAGTGAATGTAACTGTCAATTGAATATTTTTGTTTGATGTTGACATTGACGTTGACAGTTATATCAGTCCCGTGACGTTGACATAATCGCACAAATGGTTGATAACGCGTAGACAAAAGATCGATATTCATCGATGACGCCAATTATGCCATATTATAATAACGTAAAACATAAATGTAAAAACAATATACACCTATTTATAGATATTATATTGATCTTGTTGTTTGTAACAATAGTTTTGTTTAACGGACTCATTTATCGCTACTTGATTAACTGGGTAGAAGTAGAGATGGGCAATTGCCCGGGCATTTTAGGCAGATTGGGAATATTCCCAATAGATGCCCGATAAATTTCTTCCCTTGGGCATTTATCTGGGCATTTATTTTTTTATGTCGATATTATTTTTTTATTCTATTTTGACATTGAAAATAAACAATATTGTTATTAGACCTAATAGTTATAGGTAGTTAAGTAATTTTCTCGAAGTTGATAAGTTTAAGACCCCTCATTTTTTTAAAAATTTGCAATTATCTGCATTACCCGTCAGTGTGGTAAAATTACCGTACAGATTTCTTTAAATTTAATGTCTGATTGTTTAATTTATCATATACGTTTTCCAGTAAAAAATGTGAACATGTACCTGTTAATTTGTTTGTTGCCATTGACGGGCGTAAATACCCAGCATGCTATTTTAGGGGAAATGTTATAACAAGTTGATGGAGAATCGAAGAACTTGTCAATACGAATATCTCCTGTTCCGGGGCCAACTCCCAAATCAGTACCTAGTTTAGGCTCTTGGATGAGCAGTCAAAGAAGACTACTCTCGACTAATGTATAAGTGTGCTCATATGCTGACATCACATTTCATTTCTGTTTGCATATTTGAACATATAAGGTCTAACAAACATTTGCCAGTAAAAAAAATGAACTAAGCCCTGTCTATTCATATGTCCCCTTCCGACGACGGGTAAATTAGGTTAAATATTATGCCAGAGCATTACCTACCTATTTTTTGGGAAATGTTATAACAAGTTAATAGGGAATCAAAGAACTCGAATATATTTGGTTCCGTTGATATAATAGCTGATTTATTCGGTTTTATCTCTCAATCAGTCTAAATGATGCTTGTAGCGTCAAAAGCTGTCTGTGTTAAGTCCATACGAAATCTAATATGTATGAGACTGTCAAAAAAAATTACTACATATATCGAGGGTGCTCATTTGTTGATACCGCATTTGATGTCCGTTTGCCTATTTATACATATAATTACGTCTTTTCACACCTCCCAGCAAAGAAAAAGAAAATAATTCAACGAAGCCTACTTTCAATGTATGATTAGTAGGTATGAGTGCAACGTTAAAGTTTATGAAAAAATCATTGTTTTCATAAACTTTAACGTTTCACTTGTCGTAAACCTGCATTATTAGCATATCATAGCGTTTGCACACACTTTGTGACAAGTAATACCAATTAAACTATCGTCACAGAATACAGTAAGAGTAAACAGAAGGGACTCTTCTAAGGTACGCGCAATATACGTCCCCGTTTCCCGCACCCGCACCTCTCCCCCGGTTCTTGACGGCCAACGTGAGAAATCGAGGCGAAAACGGGGACGGGGAACGGGGACGCCTGGGTGACGCATATTGCGCGTACCTTAGGAGTTTCCGGCCTGTGCTATCGTGTTGCATTATTATTAAATTAATGCATACGGGAATTAACGCGAAACGTACCTTTTTTATTTATTTATTTTGCTGACGTTTCGTTCGGGTTTCACCGAACGTGGTCCCAGCTTGACTGAAGCAGCGATGACGCCTACGCCTCCCCCTGCCCGGTGTGATCTTCGTCCACGTCCAAATAAATAAATAAAAAAGGTACATTTCGCGTTAATTCCCGTATGCAATAATTTAATAAGTAATACCAAGTCATTATTCATATAATTTACGCAATATGTCGCACCACCTAAATTTATTTCTCTATGTACATAGATAACATCATCATCATCATCCAAGCGTATTCCTGGTTGCATTCTCAGTGGTAACGCTTCAAAGCCCAGGCTTCCGGCCGCTACCTACCTAGGTGATTTGACGAGGTTACTGGTTTTTACACAGAGTGACTGCTGTTTGACCTCTGCAACCCAAAGTAGGTATATCAATCCGAGGATAGGTTTAAGAAAACACTAGATGGCGTCCAGGACCCGCAGATTTACGTGCCTTCCCAAGCACGGAATCATCATTATTTTCGAATAATCAGGTGATTCAAGCCTGCAATATCCTAACTAGATTGGAAACAAGTTTTAACAAAGTACCTATGCTTATTTTTTTATTTATAAAAACTTTATTGTTCCACAATAAAAAATTGGTACAATTGGCGGACTTAACGCTAAAAGCGTCCTCTCCCTGTCAACCATAAGGATAAACAGATACGAATCATGTTGTGGCGCAAAAAACTATATACAAAATAAAGTATTAAAATATTTGCATAATATATATGCCTACTTAAAACTATATAATATAATACAATATATAATATACAATTGAATAAAATATACCTCATAGAATATACCTACATACGTACATAATACTATCTTTAATACCCTAAATACATATAACAAATAAATATATGTATACAAACATGCAATATATATAAATAATGAATGATGATGGTGAAAAATAAAGAATATAATAACATCAATCTAAAAGATTAGAGTGCACTCTTCTCTTAAAAGAAAAAATTGTAGAAAGAGCCCTATAGCTTGTAAGGTAAAAGAGCTTGTCATAAAATTTGTGTGATGAGGAGGAACAGAAAGGAGAAGATTATCAGTAGAACGAAGTTGCATGAGTGTCAGAAAGAAATTAAAATTTACATTTAGGTTCTCAAAAGAATTGAAAAGAGAGTGCAAAGAATTAGCATTTGTCTGCGTTCACGGATAGGTGCCATTTAAGCTCAGAATGAAAAGATGATATATATGATTATATTTGCGAAGGCAAAAAATTAAACGTATACAATTATTAACGAGACAGTCAGGCTTCCCAGTGGGATTTGAACCCACGACCTCTGGACCACAAGGCAAACTCCTTTGAACCACTAAGGCCATTAATTCTCTATAAGTATAGATAACCTTTCTACAAATTGTTTAATAAGGAGAAAATAAATAAATACAATTGAAATTAAACTACATTACTACAAACTAAACCTAATCTGATCTAGTGCGGCATGGTGTCAAGAAAGTTTCTACTATATTTTAAAGCATAGATGCCCTTCAGAATACTAAAAAACACCTTTTACCTTTTCTTTTTTTCTGCCCTGTGATTGGGCATTTATTTGGGTATTTATGGATTTATGCCCAAAATGCCCGGAATATTCCCAATATGCCCGTTTGGGCATAAACACTTTGCTCATCTCTAGGTAGAAGTAGATTCATCAATAATTATTGGCACAGAACTATGTCATGCACTACAGAAAAATCGATTATAATCGAAAAATCGATTATAATCATGTGCATGACATAGTTCTGTGTGACGGCCCTAAAGTGTTGGGGTTGGGCTTAGATCATTTAATCCAGGATAAGTTACGCAGACAAATCTTCTTACAAAACTTTCTGCCGTTTTTGGTGCGGGGGGAGGGTACTACTACATCTAAAAAACACACACAGTCACAAAAATAATTTGTGTCGTTATAAACGCACACTTAAGTAAAATTGACACACTAGTTTATTTTCTGCACACTAGCAAGACTCACACTAAAACAAATGTGTATGTACACGTAATAATACACCCTAGTGCAAAAGGATTGAACAACAAAAAAAAATATCGACATCGATATTTCGGAAAAAAAAGTTTACGTTCGTTTTAACTCTGGAATGTTTTCATATAATTATGAACCACGTGAGCAGTTTAAATAATAGAACTTGTTTAGTTTTACAAGTTTTATTTTTTATAATGCCCACGTGGCGCTTCACGAATACTATAAAACTTGTTAATTAGTTTAACAAGTTTTATTATTTAAACTACCTACGTGGCGCTTCAAGCATACTACAATATAATACAAGTTTTTGAGTATTTAAACTTGTATTATGGGACACTAACTCAACAATATATATTTTATCATCTTCTTCATCTAAGCGCGTTCTCGGTTGCATCCTTAGCTGTGACGCTTCCCCGCTTTTTATTCTTCAAATATAATATGGTCACCCAAGTAGGCCAAAGACCTTGCGAAGTGGAGAAGAAATAGCCGAAACAGAAAACTTGTATTATGGGATACTAACTCGACAATATATATTTTATCATCTTCTTCATCATCTAAGCGCATTCCCGGTTGAATTCGTAGCTGTGCTGCTTCTCCTCTGTTTCTTCTCCAAATATAATAAAGTTATATACCCAAGGATGCCAAAGAACTTGCGAAGTGAAGAAGATATAGCCGAAACAGAAAACTAAAAAACTTGTATTATGGGATACTAACTCAACGATTGTATATTTTATAATAAATACATATATAGATGGGGTTATGGGGTTATGTCGTTTAATCACGGAGTTCCTATGGCCACCTTCCAGCTCCATCATCAGACCCTGGATACCATCTAAAGACAAAAAACCCGTCAAGATGAATCATACGAGCCCAAACTCGATGGGCTTATGTCGTTTAATCACGGAGTTCCAATGGCAACCTTTCAGCTCTATCATCAGACCCTGGATACCATCTAAAGACAAAATACTCGTCAAGACAAATCATACGAGCCCAAACTGGATGGGGTTATGTCCTTAATCACGGAGTTCCTATGGCCACCTTGCAGCCCTATCATCAGACCCTGGATACCATCTAAAGACAAAATACTCGTCAAGATGAATATTACGAGCCCAAACTTGATGGGGTTATGTCGTTTAATCATGGAGTTCCTATGGCCACCTTCCAGCTCCATCATCAGATCAGATCCATGTTGTCATAATATTGCATTGTCACGCGACATACGTATGCGTTCAAAATTTCAGCTCAATCGGAAACCAGGAAGTGGGTCAAATTTAACTTGCATGATTTGATTACAGACAGACAGACAACGGGACAGGTAAAACTAAATAAAAGCTTGTAAAATAATTAAAGTATTTCGATATTAAAATTATATCACAAATAAAACTATATCAAGGAAATGTAATTTTTAACGACATAATGGCAGGATGGCAGGAAAGCAGTTGCAAACTTGACTCAAATATTTTTTTCGTAATCTAAACTGAAAGATATTATATCGATTTTTAAGTAATTACATTTAAATAGAAATCAATGTTAATAAAATAAAAAAATACTTACAAATGAAAGGTTATTCCATCTTTACTAAGATTAGAAGTATTTGACCTCTTTTTACATGCGTTAACTGCACAATTTGGCATTTTTAATCGAGCACTTGTAGACGTCCTTTCGATACTTTACCGATGCACATAATGATCATAATCGATTACGCAACTAGTTTTTATGAACGTATTAGAGCATGCGATCTTATACCTCGGCAGAGGGGAACGCGCAGGTAAGGCTTATCCTGTATTAAGGTGAAGGGTTAGGCAAATGACCTTGAAGTGGCGCCCTCATTTGAAATAAATTGTTAACTCGTAAATATGGAGATAATTTCCATATTGCTCTTCGTCATGCACTAGATAGCCCTTTAAATTATTTTATGAAAAACATAAAATACTTTGAAGGGTTATCTAGGACTTGGTAGTAGCAAAATTTAAATAATGTCTCCGTTTTCTTTGAAATGATTTATTTTAAATGGGGGCAGCACTGGACCCCGGAAAATTTAGGTCCGGCCTTAAAGGTAATCTGTCAACGTGCTTTAAGAAAATAAACGGGCAAGTGCGAGTCGGACTCGTACATGAAGGGTTCCGTACCTCCCGTACAATGTTTTAAAACGCTAAAAAAACACGTTTTTTGTATGACGTCCCCTATAATTTTTTTTATTTTTAGTATTTGTTGTTATAGCGGCCATAGTAATACATAATTTGTGAAAATTTCAAGTATCTAGTTAATGCCATTATAAAGATCTAGTTAAAAACGCTGAAAAAACACCTTTTTTGTATAGCGACCCAATTAAATTTTTAACTTTTTTTTATTTTCAGTATTTGTTGTTATAGCGGCCACAGTAATACATAATCGGTGAAAATTTCAAGTATCTAGCTATTACGGTTCAAGAGATAGAGCCCTGTGACAGACGGACAGACCGCGGAGTCTCAGTAATAGGATCCCGTTTGCACTCTTTGAGTAGGGAACGGTCTAAACTGAAGGTGTATGTATACCTTATGCCGCTCCGCCCCCCCAGGTAGCACTTTGAGGGGCGGCAATATTTCACTTTAAAATGTGCCACAGACCAGAGGTATCAGAGACACAAAGCCAGAACTTTTTTACTGATGAAATGTGCATAGACGGTGTCGACCAAAGAACAATAACCATGTGTCGACCTGAGTGTCGACTAGGCGTTGACTGACACGTGTCACAGCTTTGCCAAATCACTGGTCAAAATTAAAGAATTCTAAATTAGAAGTAAAATTTTAAATAAAAAAAAGTTTATGTATAAATTTTCGTATAAATATTTATCTTAAGTTCAATAAATTTGTATAAATTAGTCACAATGTACAATAACGAATTTCGTCCCTATTACGTTCTCATTAAAAAAGAAGAAGAGAAAGGCGATAAGTTCGCAAGAATCAACATGCAAGTTAAGCATGTGGCGGTCAAAGAGCCCATGAACCCGTTCACGAAGAAGTGCGCCCACACGCAGACCTACCCCTCCTTGCTAGTGCCGGCCGCGCCCAGGAAAGCCTGCTGCTTCTACTGCTCATAGACCACAACATGCAAACTAATGTAGATTGCCCAAAACGAAAAATGCGTTCGCTCCTCCAACTACTATGCGTCGTTTGGGCCAGGTTCATAGGTGATTCTTTAGGGGCTTCAGTAAAACTGATCAGCTGTCACAAGATGTCTTCTAACATTTATCTATTTTGCTTGCAAACATTTCGCCATTTATCAAAGTATCTATCGATACAGATGATAGGTTTAGATAAGACTGAGGAGCACTCCAAATTGAAGATATCGTCGGAACCAGGTCAGTGACAGCCAACAACCTACAATCCTACATTTACATAGACTATCATGTCTTCATCCCTGATGGGGTAGATAAAGCCTAGGGCCGTAAGATCTTCAAGTCACTTTTAGCGTGGTGGTCTGATGGTGGGTGGGGAGGTGGAAAAGGTGAATTAAGAATAGTGATGAGTTGCAAACCGCATCGCCTAACGACATGATTCAGATTCTCGCCCGTTTACTGGATCGGCTTTTACGATCAGCGCGACCAGATAAATACATTCTATGTTTTTTCTTTTCTTCCAGTCCATTATGGAAGGATAGGTGATATCTTGTGATCTCCGTGACTCTCCCCGTGAAATGTAAATAAGTGGCTAACACTCGTGACAGATTTCTCAAGCGAAACAAGGAAAAATCTAGGTATATTTAATGATGACAGCCGAGACCCACTAGCGTGCCTTTCAAAAGACTGAGGGTGGCGAATATTTATTTGCCACTTGAGCCACTTCTGGTGCGCCATCCAAGTTTAAATAATGTATTGTGCAGGGCCGGATGTCGGTGCCCCTAGGCAAGGCATGGCCGGAGGTCCCCAGAGTCAGACTGTCATGTTGAGGGCCCTAGGAAGAGCGTCGGGGGAGGGGGTCAAACAGGATGCTTAGTTTTGGGTCCTAAACAAGCTGGACGCCTCCTAAAAAGAGTTGGGGGACAATAAATAATAAATAGGGACAATGACACAAATTGAGCTAGCCCCAAAGTTAACTTAAACTTGTAAATATTTTATAATAAATAGATAAACACTAGCTGACGGACTAACTAAATAAAATACAAGTTTTCTGACCCAGCCCATATCTCTATTTGGTTTGAAATTTAAACAGGACGACACTCGGACGGCTGTCAGTAATTTATGGAGAAATGATCCTGGTCACATGACCAGGACCAATGATAGCTAGATCTGTGATATGGACTCAGACACATGTCTGAGTCCATATCACAGATCTAACTATAGATAAAGAAAGTCCTTTAATTTGTATGAAAACCTGGTGTGCCAATTTTCAGTACAATATTTAATAAGAAATTCACTTACAAACGGTAGGAACCTCTTTTAATACTTCCTCCAACGTTTTTCGACGAGTTTCTACGGCTCAAAACGGCTGATTTAGGTATTTTTATAGAACTATATTATTATATTATAGAACAGTAGAGAGCTCAATGTCCGATCTAATGACTTGACACGGACACAAAGTGACGATCCTAAATGAAGTCAATTTGACGTCAGATCGACACGCAAACTCATACAGACCCTCTGTATGAATTTGCGTATCGATCGGTCCATATGCTAAATACGCTCATCTAGGAACTTTACTTATATACTTGTATTTTTTATTTTTACAGATACAGATTCAGGTGATGATCCTCGGTCTGTAACGACTGCGCTAAATGGACCCTAAAGCTAGGATAACGTGAGTTAGATAATCTGCAGATAAATAAATAAATAAAATCTTTATTGACCAATAACAGTTTTTTCCATAATGTCGATTACAGCCCTGACTCCTAAACTAGGTAAAACCTGTATGTTAGTAGAAAGTTCCCCCCAATCAGAGGATTTAATCTTAACAACTAAGTACTTAAGGCGAAGATATAGGCAAATGGCCTTGAAGTGTGAAATAAATTGTTAACTCGTAAATATGGTGATAATTTCCATATTGCTCAACGTCATGCACTAGATAGCCCTTTAAATTATTTTATGAACTGCCGTTAAAACTATTATTGATGATCCGTCTAGCTTTAAAACTTGCCGTGGCCACTTTTGGCGGAGGCAAGTTTTAAAGCTAGACGGACTAATGTAAATACTTTCAACGGTGGTTTATAAAATAATTTAAAGGGCTATCTAGTGCATGACGAAGAGCAATATGGAAATTATCTCCATATTTACGAGTTAACAATTTATTTCAAATGAGGGCGCCACTTCAAGGTCATTTGCCTATATCTTCGCCTTAAGTTGATGAACTAGTGTTTATTTCTTTGTCACTAAAAATACCACTATTATGTTTAACGTGGCCTCAGTGTCGCGGCCTTAGGCTCTGTATGCCCTGTATGTAGGGTAAGGAAGCCGGTTAGCGACCAGTTAGCTGAGTTACTCACTTTAGATGAGTAAAAGAAAATGTTACCTACACGCGACATTTATTATGTTAGTGCTAATTAGTCCCAAGTATAGTCTAGTTTAGATATAAAACATAAAATACAATACTTTTACCCATTAAATATTACAAAAAGCTGAAAAAGTGAAAAAATAGCCATTTCGCCAGTTGGCGACCACTTTTTTCAGTTTACGACCACCAGTAAGCTGGTTTGCGACCACTATTTTAATATTTAAAATATACCAATAAAACATTTATACCTGATTCAAAATATATCTTTTATTTTTCCTTTAAATAAAGAATATTTTTTACATACCTAGTGTATGTAAAAAAAATATTGTCTATTTTTTATAAATTTTTAACAGGCACACACGTGGTCGCATACCCAATAACTTAAATACTTATTTCGGTTTGCGGCCGTTGTTTCTCATACTAAATTGCAGTGGCCGTAAACCAACGTCTTTATTTCAATAACTAGCTTATAACTAGCTTATCGGACGCTGCGCGGGCTGCAAGCAGCCCGCGGTTTTTCGTGTAGCTGTTGAAGTTGGTTGGAATCTTATTTCCAGTTGAGAGAATAGGTAAGGTGCTAAAGTCAGTATAAAACAAATAAAAACGTATACGGGCCGCCATCTTGGAATCAAATTTTGTTTGCAGATTTGAGTTCCGCGGCATGCTTTACCCCAGCATACAAAATTCCAGACCCCTTCGATGTTCCAGTAGGACGTTTTGAACAAATAAAGTTAAAAATTTTAAAATCCCGACGCCATCTTTGATTCCAAAAAAAATGTCAGATTTGTATTCCCCGGCGTAAAAAACCCTTAAATCGGACGCAGTCGACTATTGGCGGCCATCTTGGAAAATTAAAAAAAAAAAAACGCTTATCACTTGGTGGAAGTGGCTCGGCCTACGGCCTTGCCACGCAGCTTGGCCTGCGGCCTCGCGGGAGACCTCAGCCTTCGGCCTTCGGCCTCAGGCTTCGCTTAGTGACGGGGGGGGGGGGTTCTGGGGGGAGGGGGGAGGTCAAGAGGGGCTCGTCCTTCACCCTGGCCACGCAGCTCGGCCTTCGGCGGAAATTGTCCTTATATGGCGGCCATCTTGAATTTTGAAAAAACACAAATGGCACACGTCAAATTGCTTACAACCCCCTATATTTTGGAAAAAGAATCACACCCCTAACCCTAACCGTTTTTGCAGGCTGTACCTCGTCCACATTAGGATCTGATGATCTTCAACATATCGGATTTCTCTGGTACTCACTGGAGCACCCTCTATACGACCATACATCAATCATTACCCCACCCACCCGGGAACAGGTCAAACAACTATGTTAATCAGTGAGTGAGTGAGTGGTAATGTAGGTTTATACAACGTCCCTTTCAAGGTGAAGGTATAGGCAAATGGCCTTGAAGTGGCGCCCTCATTTGAAATAGATTGTTAACTCGTAAAATAACTCGATAATTTCCATATTGCTCTTCGTCATGCACTAGATAGCCCTTTAAATTATTTTATAAACCACCGTTGAAAGTATTTACATTAGTCCGTCTAGCTTTAAAATATATATTTACGAGTTAACAATTTATTTCACACTTCAAGGCCATTTGTCTATATCTTCACCTTAATTAAGTACAAATACTCTATGGGCTGGTTCATGGAAGTAAGAAAAACGGTTTACAAGCAAAAAATCAAAAATCGGCAGGTTAGTATTTTTTTTCACTATTTCTAACAAAATTAATAAATTAATTACGATACCTCCTGTATGCGGACTACTAAAATTCATTCATAGTTGTAAACAATCATTGGCGCCGGCCATCGCCTTCTATCTACCTCTCACTACGGTAGGTTGTGTATGATAGACAGAGACAAACGTATTTTGAAACTTCGAATGTCAGTGTTTAAAAATTTGTATTTGGGAGATTTCCTACAAATCCGGGACCGGAAGCAATGAACGGGAAAAATTTGTACCATAAAAATGTGTTTTCATGAACTTCATGATAGGTATCATAGTTTTATTTCAATGTGAAACATGGATATTTTTTTTCATTTACCTAAATATCTAGGTACTTAAATAAGTTTCTATTAATAAATACAGATACACTATCACGTCTTTATCCCTAACGGAGCAGATAGAGCCCAGGCCACTTTTAGCGTGATAGTGGGCATGAAAGTGGAAAAATAAAATAATAATAATGATGGGTTTCTAGCCACATCGCCTATTGATATGATTCAGATTCTTGCCCATTCCCTCGTTCGGCTTTTAAGATCTGCGGGGGAAGAGAAGCAGCTGGTAGGTACGTTCTGTTTTTTCTTTTCTCCCAGACCAGCATGGAAGAATTAATAAACTAATAAATAATAATTTATTTGTCGTACTCACTACCTGCTGCTGCAAGCTGCAGTTTTTCAAGTACCTACCTACCTGCCTACCTATCTGCTTCAAATTAAATTAAGAATTGCAAGAATGGTAGAATAGAAAAAATACCGGCTCTGGTAATTGCTTAGGAACCCCTTTTATTTTGTCTATGGGGTCAAACCTCCAAGTCCTACCGTTTAGCCAGGCCGTACCCCTTCCACGTCAGGTTTCTGCAAATCCTCAAATGTCAGATTTTTCTGGTACTCGACCCCCAGCCCCCTATACATTCCACTAAATGTCATTTCCCCACCTACCCGAGAACAGGTCAAACAACTATCTCAGTCAGTCAGTGAGTCAGTGGTAAGTGTAGCTTTATATAATATAACTAGCTTTTCGGGCGCTGCGCGGGCTGCAAGCAGCCCGCGGTTTTTCGTGCAGCTGTTGAAGTTGGTTGGAATCTTATTTCCAGTTGGGAGAATAGGTAAGGTGCTAAAGTCAGTATAAAAAAATAAAAACGTATACGGGATACGTATCTTGGATCAAATTTTGTTTGCAGTTTTGAGTTCCGCGGGGTGCTTTACCCCAGCATACAAAATTTCAGACCCCTTTGATGTTCCAGGAGGACGTTATGCACAAATAAAGTTAAAAAATTTAAAATCCAGACGCCATCTTGGATTCCAAAAAAAATGTCAGATTTGGATTCCGCTATTCAAAAAACCCTTGCATACTAAATTTCACTCAAATCGGACGCAGTCGACTATTGGCGGCCATCTTTGAATATCGCGGGACAGCTCAGCCTTCGGCCTGCGGCCTCAGGCTTCGCTTAGTGACTTGGGGGGGGGTTCTGGGGAGGGGGAGGTCAGGAGGGGCTCTGGCTTCGCCCTCGCTACGCAGCTCGGCCTTCGGCCTCGCGGGTATCTTAGTTTTCGGCCTTTGGCCTCAGGCTTCGCAAAGACACTTGAGGGGGGGGTTCTGGGGGGAGGGGGGAGATCAATAGGGGCTCGGGCGTCACCCTCGGAACGCAGCTCGGCCTGCGGCCTCGCTTTCCGCTCGACCTACGGTCTCGCGGTACACACTCGGAAATTGTCCTTGTATGGCGGCCATCTTGGATTTTGAAAAAAATCAAAAAATAAATGACAGTCAAATTGCTTACAACCCCCTACATTTTGGAAAAAAAATCAAACCCCGAACCCTAACCGTTTTTGCAGGCTGTACCTCGTCCACATTAAGATCTGATGATCTTCAACATTTCCGATTTTTTTGGTACTCACTGGAGCACCCTCTACACGACCATACATCAATCATTACCCCACCCACCCGGGAACAGGTCAAACAACTATGTCAATCAGTGAGTCAGTCAGTGGTAATGTAGGTTTATATATTATAACTAGCTTTTCGGGCGCTGCGCGGGCTGCATGCAGCCCGCGGTTTTTCGTGCAGCTGTTGAAGTTGGTTGGAATCTTATTTCCAGTTGAGAGAATAGGTAAGGTGGTAAAGTCAGTATAAAAAAAAAAACGTATACCGGCCGCCATCTTGGAATCAAATTTTGTTTGCAGTTTTGAGTTCTGCGGGGTGCCTTACCCCAGCATACAAAATTTCAGACCCCTTTGATGTTCCAGGGGGACGTTATGCACAAATAAAGTTAAAAATTTTTAAATCCAGACGCCATCTTGGATTCCAAAAAAAATGTCAGATTTGGATTTCGCGATTCAAAAAACCCTTGCATACTGAATTTCACTCAAATCGGACGCAGTCGACTATTGGCGGTCATCTTGGAAAATAAAAAAAAAAACGCTTATCGCTTGGTGGGAGCAGCAAGCTCCGCACGCAGCACGCAGCTGGCTGCGCCAAGTAACAAAGAGGGGCCGTTTGTATGAAATTTGTATGGGGGGGGGGAATTATTTTTCGAAAATTAAAAATAAAATACCGGCTCTGGTACTCCTCTCCTACAAACTCCTTTTATTTTTTCTATGGGGTCTACATACGCTACATAAGTTAGTTATGGCGCTACATACCTAAGTTTTTCTGATTCTGTCCGGCGTATTATTGGGATACCTTAGAAATACCTACACGAACGTCATTTCACTGTCAAATCTGGAAGTACATGCCATTAGTTTTGAGTGATTTAGGGATTCTGTACTGTGATTCTGTAGTATTTAGGTATTCCAGGTCCATTGCCGTGAAGAAAAAAAATGTAAGATAATCTAAAGATATTTTACGCTTTATTCGACTCTGAGCAGGAAATCGATGTAACTATCGAAAGGGTAACAATAGTCCTCTCAATTCTATTCAAGATTTTTTTCAATTGAGGATTACTTATTAATTAGCCGTAGGGCATTACTATTTCCCTTCTTAACAAATTTTACTTCAAAATAAAAGAAAAATGTGCGCACAGCGAGGTGTGCATAATATACGTAATGATTGAAAACGGATCACCCTAGATGTCCCAAACGGCATTTGGAAAGACATTAAAACGATTTTCGTCAAAATCCTAGCACAGCAATTAAACCTCATGTGTAACATGAAACCAGGACAAAAAAAAAGGATTTGCTGTCTAATAGTTTGGGATGTATACACAATCGCAAATAAAAAAGCCGTCAAGATTGTAGCTGGACATTAATCGTGAGGAACGTTAAATAACTTTTTTCAGGAATTCACAATTGAGAAGATCAGGTAATGCCTTCCTGGTGACCTTAACTTGGGGATCAGCTGACGAGATCAACGAAAAAAATTAAGCTTGACAGCCGTGAACTTTTGACCATTCAGATGCCCAAAATTTTTTAATGTTTTAGCGAAATTAGAGAAGAATACGGTCAGCGGTCAAGTGACTCTTCCGGAAACACTTGCCAAAGTAAATTCAGGAAATTTACTCCAAAAGTGGCAGGACATGCGTACGTAGATACGTGTCTTGAACGCTACGAAATGAAAGTTTAATTTGGTTTGACACCGAAATAAGACGACACTATCACATGCCTGACGTGTTATTTTATGAAGTAAAGGTCCTCATGGATTTTTGGAGTGTACCACATGAAAAAAATTCTACATTACGTGTACGCGCTTTACTTCAAGAATTGACCAAGCCGCTGCAATAAATGGGAATATTGTCACAAATTGTTGGGAATTAAGTGGTCAGCTTTTGAGTTCATATACTGCAAGTCGTCTTCACTTAAAATTACTCTCAAACTTGGTGTACCGATAATGATTTTAGAAATCATTCTCCGCCTAAATTGTGCAATAGAACTCGACTTAAAGTAACTAAGTATATTACAAAGGTGGTCGTAAGCCGTGTGGTTCCTGGTAAAGTAGAATAGGACCACTCCAAGTCTTCCTGTGGATGTCGTAGAAGGCGACTTAGGAATCACAAAAAATCTATGAGACTTCTCCAACCCGTCTGGCCAGCGTGGAGAGTGTAGGCCAAATCCGCTTACTGCTCTGGCTAATATATGGCTCTGGCAGTACAGAGAGGGTCGTGCTCCTGCAGTGGAGACTAAAAAAGGATCGTCATCGAAGCAGCGATTCTCAGTGGATTTAGTTCAGGCGAAACTGTGTTTATAGCACAAAATAAATACACCAGTGATCCCCAACAATGTCCAATTCCAGTTATGCATACAATTTTCTATAGCAGCTTACATCGCGACAACCGTAAAATATCCCAGATCGATCTAAGTCTAAATGTTTTTGGGCAGTTGTACGTTGCCTGCTTGCGGGTAAATAAGTACTCATAATGCTGTAGGTAATCTATATAGAGGTAGGTATAAAACTATTAATGTCATGTTATCTTTGTCGTCGTGTAATATACGAGTAATGTATGATGCCGTGTGGTTCTCGGCAGAGTAGAATAGAACCACTCCAAATCTTCCCGTGGATGTCATAGATGGCGATTTAGGAAACATAAGTTAAACATCATAAGACCTTTCCAACCCGTCTGACGAGCGTGGTGAGTGTAGGCCAAATCCTTTGACTGCTTTGGCCAAGTATGGCTCTGGCAGTACAGAGAGGGTCGTGCTCCTGCAGAGGAGACTAAAAAACAAGCTAAAAAAAGCTTATAAACATCATTTATTTATTTATTTATTTATTTATTGTAAAAACTAAATACAACGGCTTTCACCAATTATCATGAAACCTCTCCAACCCGCCTGACCAGCGTGGAGAGTGTAGGCCAAATCCTTTGACTGCTTTGGCCAAGTTTGTCTCTGGCAGTACAGAGAGGGTCGTACTCCTGCAGTGGAGACTAAAAAAGACCCGATGATGAATGTATGTGCCAAATTAAAATAAAAAACACGGACTGTACATTACACACTAAGTAACAAAATTTTTAAATTCGCACAATAAAACTGAATTTCACGCGGACGAAGTCGCGGGCACCAGCTAGTTCTTAATAATTTGATGACAAAGTGGCTATAAATAGGCATGGTTGCGTGCAAAGTACCTACTTTAATGTCATGTGTGTAAAACATGTAGCGCGGAAGCAGTGATTCGCAATATTTCAGCCGATCCACAAGTTCCGTGCAAATTGAAACATTTACTATTTTTAAAAACAATAGGATTTCAGAAAATTCCGTGATGAATACCTATAACTGAAACAATTTACTATTTTTAGAAACAATTAATGGGATTTTAGGAAATTCCGCGATGATATCACCTAACGTGTTGTGTAGAACAGTTGCTAATGTTAGAGAAGTAAAAAGTCATAGTTTGTAAATGTCGTGCTCGATTTTATCTTCACAGATGACTATAATTATAAGAATTTTGATAAATGTGAAAAATATCACTGATATCTCAGTGAGCGGTGCCGTTTGTTTGCTAGAGCTCAGCACGTCTAGCGAAACGCAAGTAAATGCTAACCTTTATCAGAGTTATCGTGATATCAAACCTCCGCCGCCGTGCACTATTTTATTAATCACATTTAGACAGTGTTATTAAATTTAACAATGCAGTTAGAAGCCAACGACGAGGGGAGCGATCTACTGCAGAAGCTGCCAAAGGTATTCTGTTTGCGTAACTTCTACACTTTGAGTCTTTATAGAAATCTTTTGTACCGATTAACAGACAGGAATTTCGGAAGATTTATGAGATATGAACTGCAGAAAGTGATAGAACAATACCAAGAAAGGGAGGTTGATAAAAGGAGGTGCAATACAATAATGTCAATAGTAAGTACTTACCAAATATTAACAAAATCCCCGGTGAGTGGATGTGTGCAGTATGGTGTGTGGTATGTGCAGTACGGTGACAGGAGTCGAAACTCGTATAGGTAAGTACTCGTATTACCTACTTGAAGGACTTACTTATATGTATGTAGTAATGAATTAAATAATGTCCAAACTGGTGGGGGTCGCTGGCTTCCCTCTAATATGGCTGATCCATACATCGACTCGTGAACGGGTTCCGCCAGTTGGGACTGGTCAACTCGGCTCCGTTTTTTAAGACTACTCAGTATTATTTATTTCTGTAAATTGGATTTGGCATTCGTTCGCAAGATTTATATATTATATTGTGATAACATTGTATTAGGCATAGTATGTAGTAAATGGACAAAGCATTTCTGGCGTAGCCAACCAATTCTGTGTAAATGAGTTTGTTTCGGCGTTTCTTATCAGCAGTTGTCTTTACGAAATGATAGTTTCGGTAGTTTTTTTAAATATATTATTGACGTAAAAGTGTCTGCAAAGGCCTAACTACTTGATTCTGAAAAGCATTTGTTTCACGCTATAAATGTTATGTGAAATTTGTCATTTTTAAAAATTACAAATTTCACCTAACTTCTAAGCGTCTCATGACGTCAACGTCATCATGGGCATGATGGCTGATCAACCGTGAGCTAAGTAAAGTGAATGACGAGGTACATTACTACCTACCACTATGATGACACTCGTCGAGTAACACAACAGGATCCCAAGGGTCAAAAATAAATTACGTACGTAGTCACTAATATAAGTAGTCGCATGTTATTTATTGCACATATAAATTTTCAACGTGATTATAAAATTTAATAATGCAGCAAAACTGATATTAAGCACACTTTTTACTCCGACGGACTTCACAGTTTGTTATTTCATTACATCCCAGAAATGTTTCTTTTAACATTACTTGTAGACTTGTTGGAAACTAGCGGATTATAGGTAGGTATTATTTTCCACCAGACCTTGCTGGTGCGGTTGTTTTTACTCTGATTTTAATAAGCCAAACATTTATTCACTACTCACGTAAAATTTCATTATTTAATTTGAGCCAAACATTTAGTTATTGGCTTCCCTTTCTAGAAATATGAAGCCATAGCCTCGAAAAGGGTACAGATGTAATGTGGTACGTACTAAAGTAGCTACATTCTCTCAATATTACTTTGAAAACCAGCAATCCTGATTGTTACTGAAAACAAAATTACGTAATTTAAAATTATTCTATCCTGCATACTATTTTACAGCTTTCCAATTATTTATGTTACTTATATTACCTTATCATCTACATCATCATTTGACCAAAAATTGGAATAAGTATAGACACAATAAAATGAAAACAGCTTAAGGTGATACATGAATTCCAGTGCTGCCCCCATTTGAAAAAAAATATTTGAAAGGAAACGGAGATATCATTTTAAATTTCGTATTAGTAAACCCTAGCTTTTCTTCGCACAACCAAAAGAAGCCGTTTTTTGCAAATTTGCGAAGAAAAGCTTCACGTTCTCACTTTAAACTGTAAACAGTAGTTCATAAAATAAGAACAAAGATAATACTACTTTATACAATCACTTTTTTGTATGAATATTATACCACAAAATGTATAATCTAAATTACTAGTTAATTTCGCAACACATTTTTTTTTAAATTATACAAAATAATAATAAATAAAACACAACGAAGTATCGTCGAGCTCGGGACCGGGCCTTTGTTCGCTCTCGACGAATATTTCACTGTGTTTTCTTTATTATTATTTTTTGTATAATATTTAAAAAAAATTGTGTAGCTATATTAACTAATAATTTAGATTATACATTTTTTGGTATAATTTTCATACAAAAAAGTGATTGTATAAAGTAGTAATATATTTTTTAAAGGTAAATTTTGGCAAATTTAGAGATATGTTTGTGATTTTTTTCTATCGAGCCAAAAATGCTTAATCGTGTTTTGGATATTGTGGGTAGTGTCTGTAGAAATATGTATTTTTTTTGAGAAATAAACTGTAGTAGTTTATTTACAGTGATTTTTCAAAAACACTTACAGTATTATTCTCTTTATTCATTTTTTGACTTAGCTTAGGTTTTTATAAAATATTTATAAAAAGTAAAATATAAAACAAGCTACAAAAATATATATACATTAAAAAAACCTAACCTAGCTACCCGCTGGCAACGGGGCAAGGCCCAAGCTACCGGCGGTTAGGGCCGCAGAGAGATAAACCTGACAATAAGTGCCGTGTCCAGGAGTACTGCCTTCTGAATCTGACCCTTGATCCAGCCATCTAGCGAGAGAGTCTTATTTTTTTTATTATTCTTTACAGTATTATCTCTTTACAGTATTATTATTATTAAAATTTAAATAATATTAGTAACAATTAATTAAATAAATATATATGTTATAATTCCTCAAAGCAATATAATATTTCTGATTGCTCAAAACCTATGCAAAGTTTTAATTTGTCAAGTCTTTTGCATTATTCTTGGGTTTTGCAAGCCATGGTCTTCCGTGTACGGGTTAAAGGCATGTGAAATTCCTATGGGTGCTTCTTATTTAAGTGTGCATGCTGACACATTTTCAATGAATTCAAAGTACTTAACCTCGTGCCGGGCTTCCCTAGTGAGTTAATGAACTGCATTGAAACTGTTAAGAGTCCACTTCTACCACTATTGACCTCGTGGTCCTTTACACTACTTCAGATAGCATTGTAGTGTTATCAAATAAATACTTTGTTGTTTATCCTTACAAGATGCTTAACCCTGCAGCGGACCGTTCGCCCTTGTAGATACAGATACATTAAAGCCGGGTCCAGACGGGTGTAACGTGTAATGTAATCTAACGAGTAATGTAACGCGATTTACACCCGTCTGGACCCGGCTTAACACATCTTTATCCCTATCGAGGCAGACAGTGCTCAGGTCCGTAAAACCCGAAAGGCCGGGCCGCGGTTAAGGCATTGGCGGGCGTGAAGATGGAAAAATAGATATAAAATTGTGATGTGTTGCTATTATAGCATGACTATAATAGTCGTGTCGCCTATTGATATGATTCAGTCAGATTCTTGCTCATTCTCTCGATCTAAGTACACCATAACTCGTGAAAACAAATACTTATACTCGATTTGTAACGATTAAATAAGAGTTTGACTACATTTTATTTACAAAACAGTACCTATTTTAATTACAAACATAGTAAGACATATAACCTCGCAGACTTTCTTATAGGTGATGATAATAATACTTATGTATTTTTGTATTCTAACCATTATTTAGTTCCAATGCAATTTTATTGTAAAAAAAGAGCATAAAATACACCAGCTTTGAATTTAAGCCATTAGTAGCCAGTTGTGCTTAGGTCTTTTAAAGGTTGCTGTAACTTAAGGTTATTTCTTCGTGTTTACTAACAAGTATAGGCTTGAAGCTAGTATTTTATTCATATCATCATAGTGAAAAAACATATTTCTCTCACAGTTTTCTTTTCCGCTATTGCCAGTTCAAACTTATCTTTAAAACGGAACAAAAATAAAGCAATACTATGTGTCTGCCGTGAAGGCCATGCATATTGTGTAGTCGAGCAGATTACCAGCAACAACTAATTCAGAAACTCTAAGAATGTTATGAAAACTTCCAGTAGTTATCTAGTTTTTGTATCTAATTGATTTTCCGCAAGAGTAATCCTGCGTCTGCGGCCACTTGTACGCTCATTATTATAGTCACGCAGCATCGGCAACTAACGATTTCAACTTTTATTTTATTTTCACCATTTTCGGCTCCAAAAGAGCACAAAATCTATATCTTATACCGGTGTTTTCAGCAGTGGTGTCGAACGGCTGAAATTCCATGGATTTAGTGTATTGTAGACAGCTGACGCACATGCTCCATGGGAGAAATAGAAAGTTTGGTTTTGTTCTCCTATTGAGCTTGTTACGTATTGGAATCCCTGAACCGGCTTTACGAAATTATCAACTCAATGAATCAGTTTTCTGACGAATAACTGCTGATATAGCAATACTGCACCTGCATTGATGACTATTCCACGGTGGGAAAATCTGCACCAATATCGGGGCTTGTTCGTCATCAATCGCGAAGGCGTCAAGACGTATAGTTATAATGTAGTTTTTAAGCAAATTCCTGTATAATCATCGTGATTATCCTGAATAAACCTATATTCGTAAGTATGTAGTTTTTAAAAAGAACCTCCCTGCGTCCGGAAACGTAACTAGCTGGATGGGTAATTGTTTTTCATGTAGGTATATAAGTGGTCAACAATGGTGTCAGATTTTTTAAGATTTTTTACCTAAAGGCATCTGACATAGCTTGACAATTGCCAGAAGACCAACGGCTTCAAGTGCCATCAGTAGCACGTAGCTCAAAAAACCATTGATGCCATTTGAGATCAGATCACCCACCCAATAATCTACTGTTTACCTACTTAGTAGGTATAAATTACAAAAATAACCACCACACTCGAAACAGGCACTGCATCAAGATTGACTCCACTATTTAAAAATAGGGCCACTGACTTTCTACGAGTACAATACAAATTTAAGGCTCTCAACCTGCCCAAATTTACAGCAATTTTGTTTTTGTTATATATAGCTGCGTGAAGGATAACATGAATTGCTGCAGTCTGTGCAAGCAAAGTGTACAAAACACGTTCAAGGTCCAACAAACACAGTTGGAGGACAGTTCAACGTCTTGTATTCGTATACATATATAGCATCGTTGCTATGGCACGCGACAGCGTAAGTACCTATTAGTACCTACCTATTCGTCTGCTGTCTACTGGCTCTCGATTGATGAAGAGCTGGTGGGGCGAGTGCCCACTGCGGCCGCGCTTTGGACGCGCACCAAATGATTATGACAGTGACAGTTCGGGCTTGCGCGCCGTAGCACGCGCATCGTTCGAAGACTATGCCCATAACGCGACTCTTATAGCTACGCTAAAACTTTTGCTTTTTGTGTAAATTTTCCCAAAACGAATGTGCGCAGCATAACATGGAAAAATCTACAGGGGTTTGTATTTTTTTTTTATTGCGAAGCGACTTTTTTATAGGGTGTTGGTGCAATTTGTATAAACATTACACATAAGTATAGTTAAATGTGGCTTATTTTAATTATTTGGCGTGCTTGAAACTATAATTGGTTACCACATGCGAATGTTTTTCCTCTATTTCAATGAAAAATATTTTTTTTTCTTTAAAAAAAGAACCTAGTATGTACCTATGTAAATGCTTAAACGTACTTATTTGGTACTTATTTTTTAACCGACTTCAAAAAAGGAGGAGGTTATCAATTCGAATGTGTTTTTTTTAATGTATGTTTGTTACGCGATATCTTCGACAATTGTAAACCGATTTTGATGAATTATTTTTTAATTGAAAGCCTTTACTACCAAGTTGGTCCTATTTTAATTTGATGAAGATATGATGAAAAGCTTTGGAGATATGGAAGAAATTCCTAAAAAAATAAAAGATGGTTGTTTTTTTATGTTAAAATTTAATCATTGTTTAATCGCCTGCAAAGCATATTTAGAGGTTTTTGCGCAAGGGAAGATTTTCCGTTAAGCAACGCAAATGTTGGCAGCAAGTTCTACTGATTACATTCCGTACATTAAAAAAATCTAGGTTCTTTACAAGCTGGTCAAATTTTTATTTTCATGTTAATAACATGTAAGTAGCTTTTTCGTAAATTAAATGCGTACAGAAAAAATATTGTGATGTCTACTTAGCTTTTGCTCGCAACTTTGTCAATGCCACCGGCCTGCACACAATGCAATGGGCAGTGGGCATGTCCTCGGTTACCGCAGCATTTTTTTTTACGTTAAGTATTTTTAAAACTTTTAGTATTTTTATATTGTCATACTCTTGAACAAACTTTGATTAGAATAATTTAAACTGTAAACTAATTGTACATAAACTCCCTTAATTATTAAACTATAGTCGGTTAAGGATTCATTTCTTGATACGAATGTCATCCATCATATTTGGATTTTATTAAAAAAAAGTTGTTACTGCAGATTAACTATAATAGTTAGAAACATAGCCTTGTGGACTTTCTTGTAGGTAAGTAATGATAAGTACTGTTAATTTTACATTTTATTATGTATCATTTTCATCAATCGTTTCCGCAGCGCACGGCCCTAATGACGTTTATAAGCAAATTTTTGACACTTTGGGTTACATTTACATATTCAGAGGTCTAATTTTTTGAAGTAAAAACTTCTTTAGCGGCGTTGTGCACTTTTTTGTAATGGGTAAAAAATGTTAAACTCGCGTCAGGACACGTGTCGTTATCGAAAATTCGTAAGACGGATGGAGAGTAGACAGCCGGCTACCCATGCAATGAGTATTTGACGTAGCGCCATCTAGTTATTCCTTTCAACATTAATGATAACATTACAAGCATTAAAAATTATTACAACGCCATCTATGAACGAGTAGCAAAACTATTTCGTTGAAGTGAAAACTTCTTTAGCGGCGTTGTGCACTTTTTTGTAATGGGTAAAAAATGTTAAACTCGCGTTAGGACACGTGTCCTGATCGAAAATTCAAGTTTTCACTTCTGCCGGCACTCCCGAAGTGCAACCCGTCGTTATTTTTTTAAAGATATAATATAACCTACTTACTAGTATATAACGCAGATTTCTACAGGTAAAAGAATTTTTAAAATAAGATTAATAGTTTTTATGATTTAACCATTGCAAACAAACCAACACAATCAAATCTTTTTTATTATCGTAATATTAGTCTTTATAAAAGAAAAAATATTTGATTGTGTGTTTACCAAACTTGCCGAAAATTATTTCTTCACAAAAATTTTAACCTTTCTTTATAATATATACCTATAGACTACATAAGTACCCATACTTGTCCAAAATTATTTCTTCAAAAAATTCAAACCTTTCTTTATAATATTAGTCTACATACTGGACACCTGTCCATACTTGCCCAAAATTATTTAAAAAAAATTCAAACCTTTCTTTATAATATTAGTCTACACAAGTGTCCATACTTGTCCAAAATTATTTCTTCACATAAATCAAACCTTCCTTTATAATATTAGTCACTTGCGTCTAAAAATTTTTCTTCACAAAAAATCAAACCACAGTTTAAACGTACAACAAATTAATCCGTCTTAAATTTTATGAGAAAATGTTCAACCGCACTTTCTTTTTATTTAATTATTCACATATACGAGTATTTTAGCGGTCTGTACAAAAACTAGACAAACGTCAAACCACGCTGGGGCTGGGAGCGATGACTCCGGAATCGGTACATGTTTTTTTTACAAACACATACCAAAACTGTAGACAATTGTATAGTGAACTAATCAACTACCTACCTACGGTACATCTCATCAGATTTTTTGTCTAAAATTACTTAATGAATCATATGTTTACATCTTTGCATAATACCTACAGCCTACGGTTTGGTAAACGGGTAATATTATCTGACATTCTGACTATTTTTTTCTGATGGGTACTGGATGGATTAAGAATGTACGTACTTACTAAAAAAATAAAACAATTTAGCAAGATATATGTGCTTACTGACATATCAGTAAGTATCTACTTACTGATATAAGAGAACATAAAAGCATTTTCAGCCCACGGTACTAAACAACTTTCCCTCTGGAAAAAAAAATACCAAAAGATTTATTTTTATTATTTCGCTATATGTTCTGTGGGGGAAAATGATCAATAATCTAATAATAAAGTGTAAGAGGTGACTATCAACCTAAACCTCTCTTAGTCGCCTCTTACGACACACGTGGGAGATGAGGGGTGGTGTCAAATTGTTTTGTACTTTGTCGTCACGCACGATACGATACGAGTCTGTAGAAATATAATTTATCTAGATCACGGTTTTATTTACCTGCACTTGCCAACGACCTTATTTGTAATATCGATTGCACAAATCGATATCATATCAATATCGTTTAACAATGTTTCCTATTTAACACGTATTTTAACAATGTTTCCTATTTCACACGTATTTTAACAATGTTTTCTATTTAACACGTATTTTAACTACGGTTTCTTTTTTACATAGGCAGACCACTAAAGTTACAGATGTTTTAAAGTAATGTAGATCATTCAAAGTATGTTCTTAATTTATGATCTATTAATTGTTAGTTACTACTAACAAGTAACTATGTTTTTGTTTTATCTACAGACACTTGTATAAAGAATTACAGCTGTATTTTACTTTAAGTATTGTTATAGAACAGTTTTTTTTGATGACAGTATTACACCTTTTATATTACTTAATTTAAACCGATTTTATTGCATATCTTTTATTGTTTTGTGTGGAAATATGAAAAAAAGGTTTACATGTGCGCGCTCGTGTGCAAATTAAGTATACAGGGTGACGTTTAAACACCAGCAAAATTATGGAGCAAGTTCAGTCTATGATACTGAACTACTTTCTATAAAAAAAGTTATTAAAAATCGATAAAATTTTTTCGTCCTCCCATACAAAATCCGTTTAGCTGAGCACTGATTTTGTATGAGAAGGTGAATTTTTATTTTACTTTTTCGTTAATTGTTTTTATAGAAAGTAGTTCTGTATCATGGACTGAACTTGTTTCATGAATTGCTGGTGGATAAAAAGTCAGTCTGTATAGTTGGAAAATGTAGGTATAATACTTATAGCCCAAGAAATACTCGTATTATTTACGAACATCGATGGTACCTAGTCCAGGTAGTATACCAGTAAACAAATATATATATATATATATATATATATATATATATATATATATATATATATATATATAACGTACATATACGTTATATATATATATCAAAATATATATAACGTATAACAAAATATACTGAAACTATTTTAAGGGTGGATTCAGTCCATGATACTGAATAACTTTCCCCAAGGAATATATGTCGAAATATGAAAAATAATTATTTGCTTTCCCTACAAGCTCGGATCAGCTGATTGGTCAACTTGTATGGGAGGTCAAAAATTATTTTTCATATTTCGGTATCTGTTCCTTGGAGAAAGTGGTTCAATATCATGGACTGAATCCACCCTTAAAATAGTTTCAGTATATTTTGTTAGACCCTGTATATACCTTCTTCTTCTTCTCGAGTCAGAAAGGCTACTCGTATTTTATAGCCATTTCGTGTCGGGTGATCAGCCAATACGCGTTACCAATTATTTTTATTTTTCCTTAAAGAGCCGAAATGTCTAATAATTATCTAATTTACAAAAACAATATCCACGGACGACGTATATACCTGTAAGTATAAATCAACTACCTATATATAATCAAACGAAGATGTTTTAATAAGTTTGAAGTTTTCGTTTCAACCAATCAGTTCATATTTTCGATTGGTTTATTCAAAAAAATACCAGTGCTATTACTACAATGTTATGACTACTACTTATGATGTGCATAGTAGTAAAACATTTAATAGTAATATTTTATTATTACTTTAGTCGTACAGTTAATCTACGTACTAAGACTTAATGTATTTGCTTAAACTAAATATAGACGTAGATAAAGTGTGCAAAATGCTTAGTGATGTAGTATTGTAAGCAAGAAACTTGGCCATCGGGCATAGCCAAGCAAAGATTTTATAATACTATCTAGAATAATAACTACGAATAATAATGTCACCAAAACGACATTGAAAATTAAACTTAATGCCTCGCACATAAAGCTCATATTTTCATAATGCTTATATTTAAATACCTAACGTTCCCAAAAAATGTACCTAAAGGTATAGGCGTCCCTTTCCCGCAAACTGTCAGTGCAATAAAGTAGAAGGGGAGAGCTATAACTTTAGGTATAATTTTTGGAAACGGCTTTGACATTTCGTAAGCATTCTAGATTTGTATACAATTTCTTTGTAGCCAAGTGAGAGATGTCCATTGTACTATTCGGCGACTCTTCGTCACACTTTCTTAGAGAATACTTATTGCCAATCTACATTTGTTTATTTACTACAGTCCTGGGGTTTCGTAACCAGCTTTATAAAAGTATGTGCTTGAATTCTTATGATATTTTATAATTATTTGAAAATATCAGTGGTCAATAGGTATAAAGATCAAATGCCGTTTACCAATATCTAATTTAAGCATAAGTACAATTATTTGGAACAAGTACAAGTTTGCTAAGGACGAGATTTTTCATATGTGATATGTTGAAATACCTAACTTATATTTCAACATATCTATAACAAACTTTAATTAGGTATAAAACGATTCTTAGTATTATTTTATAGGATTATTAAAATTTAATTGGATAGGATAACAGAAACCTACGCAAGAAATATCGATTATATTGTTACTTATAACTAATGTTATATAAATGAGCTCTTAACATATATCGCACTTTCTGTTTATATAAAAAACTTAAGCACAGCAGATACTTTTCCCGCACAGACCGTAAAAGCCGATCAAGGGAATGGGCGGAAATGCGAATCATGTTAATAGGCGTTGCGGCTCGCAACTCATCACTATTTTTGATTCATTTATATCTTCACGCCCACCGTCCTGCTAAAAGTGTTAGAATTGGCTTTTACCGCCCTGGCTCTAAATTTTAAATTTTTAAATCTATAGGGACAAATCACACTGATTAAGCTAGCCTCAAAGTAAGTTTTAAACTTGTGTTATGGGATACTAACTCAACAATACTATATTTTATGATAAATACATATATAGATAAACACTCAAGACCCAGGACAACTTGAAAAAGGCAATTTTCCAACTTGCCCTGGCTGGGGATCGAACCCAGAACCTCCGGATTAGTGGTCTAGCGTATTAACCATTACGCCACGGAGGTCGTCAAACGGTGGCTCTGTCAGCTTAAAGCCGGTAGATCCAAAATACTCTGTCTGCCCCAAGTAAGCACGTGATAGTGTATTGTATAAGTACCTATAGACGGTGTTTCATATCGGTGGTTAGAGTAATCTCTTGCTGACAAGATGGGGTATCTTATCACGTCGATGGGAATGCACTCTTCTCCGTGACAGTTACTTCAGATAACACGATGTTGGGTGGTTACACACATCCAAACCTATCCGACAAACATAACTTTACAATATCTTTAAATTATAAACTAGCGGCTTCGGCTTCGCAAGGGTCTATGTGTTATAAATGCTATATAAACTTTCCTATTCTATCACTTTATACAACGTGAAAGGGATGTAAAATACCCATAATAAATCAAACAGGCTATATTTACTACGAGTAAATAACTAAAGTCATCATCCTCATCATCCGAGCGTATTCCCGGTTGCATCCTCAGCGGTAACGCTTCAGAGCCCGGGGTCCGCTACCTTACCTAGGTGATTTGACAAGGTTACTGGTTTTTTACACAGAGCGACTGCCGTCTGACCTCCGCAAACCAGAGGGTAGACCAGAACCAATCCTAGGATAGGTAAAAACGCTAGATGGCGTTCGGGACCAACAGCTTTACGTGCCTTCCGAAGCACGGAATCATCTTTCTTTTCGGATAATCAGGTGATTCAAGCCTGCAATATCCTAACCAGACTGAAAACAACTTTTCACAAAGTATGCTTCCCAGTAGGATTTGAACCCATGACCTCCAAATCACAAGGCAGACGCCTTGACCACTGGACCACGGAGGCAGTACTAAATAACTAAAGTATAATGAAATAAATATAACAGTTAAAAAAACAAAAATAAATTGACATCCCCATACACATCGCCCGGGGCGGCTGCACACTTCTGTATGGAAATGTCGAATTTTTTTTGTTCTTTGGCTGTAATTTTAATCACAATATACTTTAATGGGAACTAATTTTTTGAGCTGTTATTTAAATATACGAGATGTTATTATGATCAGTTGGAAAACATATTGAGCAGTTATTTAATTTAATGGCGGTTGATTAATGATTGCGACAGTAAAACATGAACTGTAATAAAAAATCAATTAGTTGGTTATTTTATCATATTACTAGTTCTATTCATTTTACTAGGTTAGGCAACGAGTTCGTGCTTCGTGTACGAGTCCGACTCGCACTTGCACGTTTTTCTTTTTTCTCAAAAACAAAAAGAAGATGCATTGCATTTAAATCTCGCATAACGTCACGGCTAAGTACCTACGATGTTTGTATAGCGGTGACGTCACAGGCCCCCACTCTGGAACATAGATGCTCTGTATATTTGTGAATTTTTACTTTTTTGAAAACCTGAAAAGTATGGGTCCATTATTTTTGCATAATCTAGGGTACAAGACGGACTAATTAGAATAATACTTTTCTGACCCGGTCTTCACCCCTTTATTTAAGCGTACATACATATATACATACAGTGAGATAGACGGCGGGAAGCGACTTGTTTTATACTTTGTACTTATATTGATATATTTCGATTTGATATTATTTGTAAACTTGAAGACCACGAAGAAAATAGAAAACCGGTATTCGATATGATAACGATGCGTCAACAAATGCACTCTCAAACAAGCTAAAAAACAAAATACCCGACTGCTTGATACAAAATGAGCGAGATGTAATGTTGTTTTTTTGGCATTTCTTATCCCAAATTACATATAAACATATTAGTTATATATTTGTAATAGTATTTGAATTAAAAAAAAAAAGATTAATCTTATGGCGTCAAAAAATTTGCTTTTGAAGTCTTTTTTAAATTTTTGGTTTACCCTGTATCACTCTTATAAATAATACGACTCTAACGACACCTTTCAAGCTTAATCCATGAAACCGTTTAGGCTGCTGAGCGTGCCAAAGAAGTTTGCAAAATACATGTATAGATACATACATACATACACTTGAAAAACATAACCCTAAGCACAGAATACAGTAAGAGTAAACAGAAGGGACTCTTCTAAGGTACGCGCAATATACGTCCCCGTTCCCCGCACCCGCACCTCTCCCCCGGTTCTTGACGGCCAACGTGAGAAATCGAGGCGAAAGTGCCCTAAGCTCCTTCTGACGCAGTCCGTTAAAAAGGCTTTCACAAAAATATACATTCCTAATAAAAATCTTCCATGGAGAAAAAAAAACGAGAATATACTAGCTGCTTCTCTTCCCTCCCAGATCGTAAAAGCCGATCGAGTGAATAGGCAAGAATCTGAATCATGTCAATAGGCGATGCGGCTAGACCAGCTAGAAACCCATCACTATTTTGATTGGTTCTCTTTTCACACCATTACGCGAGTTGCCTTTGGGTTTGCGGCATTGGCGGCCCTAGGCTTTGTTTACCTCGTTAGGAATCAAGACGTGAAAGTGCATAGTATAAGTACTTTTTAGGGTTCCGTACCCAAATTGCACCCTTTGAGTACGGAAACGGGACGGGACCCTATTACTGAGACTCCGTTGTCTGTCTGTCCGTCTGTCACAGGGCTCTATCTCTTGAACCGTAATAGCTAGACACCTGAAATTTTCACCAATTATGTATTACTGTGGCCGCTATAATAACAAATACTAAAAATATAAAAAAGTTTTCAACTTTTTTATTAAAGAGGGTCGTCATACAAAAAACGTGTTTTTTTCAGCGTTTTTTACTCGATCTGTCACAGGGCTCTATCTCTTGAACCGTTATAGCTAGACACCTGAAATTTTCACCGATTATGTATTACTATGACCACTATAACAAAAAATACTAAAAATAAGATAAAGTTAATAATCAAAGGGGGTCGTCAACCAAGAAACGTGTTTCTTCAGCGTTTTAAAACATTGTACGGGGTGGTACGGAACCCTTCATGTACAAGTGCGACTCGCACTTGCCCGTTTATTAGTACTAAAATATACCTCAATGCCTAATTTAAAAATAAACTTATGATTCGATGCAACTGCTTTGAGAGTTCGAAAGTGACTTGAAATTCAGATGAATGCACATCTTAATCATAGTCATCGTTTATCAGAGCGCACGCGTCGATTCGATGACGTGACGTTCGATGTATGGATCTATTGGTTATTTAGATCGAATTATCGTATCAGAAATGAATCGTATGATCGTATCAAAATGACTGCCTCCGTGGTCCAGTAGTCAAGGCGTTTGCCTTGTCACCCGGAGGTCGTGGGTTCACATCCCACTGGAAGCATATATACTTTGTGAAAAGTAGTTTTTAGTCTGCCTGGTTAGGATGCTGTGGGTCCCAAACGCTATATGTAGTGTTAGGATTGGTTCTGGCCTACCCTTTGGGTTGCGGAGGTCAGACGGCAGTCCCTCTGTGTACAAACCAGTAAGCTCGTCAAATCGCCTAGGTTAGGTAGCGGACCCCGGGCTCTGAAGCGTTACCGCTGAGGATGCAACCGGGAATATGCTCAGATGATGATGATCGTATCAGAAATGAGGAAATTCGTAGAACAAATTTCATTGACTTAGCTCAGCAGATTAGCTCATTAAAGATTGATTGATTGGCAGTAGGCGTAACACGTAGCGTGACGAACTGATGGACAATGGGGGCAAAAAGGTTCTTGAATGGCGACCACGTACTGTCTGACTGGCAAGTGCAGCGTACCTAGATACCATATGACCAAGGTCGCTGGAAAAATGACAAAAAATATTTTCACCTTTTCCAGCAGATCAAAGATACGATAGAAAGGTTATATATGTTGTTAATAAATATCGGGATTGTCTACAGAACATGGCACCCATTTAGACCTCAATTATATTTGTCGGTGTTCCGGTGAAGTCGGCAACCACACAATTATCGTTATATTGAACTTGGCTCCCATTTTCACATTTATGTTTTTGGTGGGATATCTACTACATAATAAGTACTGTAGAACTTATTTCTTTACACTTAGCAGTGTTCTTTTTATTAATCTTACTGTATACAAGGCATTTTTTCATATGGTTTTCATTTAAATACTGTCGAAAGTAGTAGGCATAAGTACGGAACAAAACATAATCTTCTCCAGTTTTACATAATAGCTCTTTGACTAGAATCACCGATATGATTTCGAAGTATTGCTACATCGCCACTTTGAATCGTTCACAAATGTTTAACCTACTTTTACGGTTTTGTTGTTCCCCCGTTACTGTTACCCCCCCCCCCCCTAATTCAAAGATGACAAACAAAAAAAAAGGCGGATTTTACCTTTTTTAGATATTCAATGATATAAGATATGTTGCATAAAGAGTTTCAACCGTTCTGCTCATCGATAAAATATACATGTAGATTAACATAATAAAACTGCTAAACGAAATAACGTGTTGGTGGTCAACGCAGTGCGTCAGATTTGAAGTTGTTCTTTTAATGACGGACGGACGGACGGTGTCACCCCTTCAAGTACATGTCAGGTAAATTATAAAGTACATAAGTGTGTTTGAGTTAGTCTCTTAATACAAGTTAATTTACTAAGTTAAATTGCTAACTTTAGGTCAATTCGTCCTTTGTTTAATATTCTAGTAACTAATCTGCAGAGTCTGTTTTTCCTCTAGGCTCACTGGACCGAGTGTGTCAAGGCAAGGCGTCTAATGAAACGCTGGCGTCAAGGTGGCTCGAAAAAATTATAAGATGAACAAAACAAAGTAATTTTAGGGAAGTATACAATGTAATTTGCGATGATTTTGGGTTAACGGTGAGCGTATTTTATATACAAGTAAGGAACCTAGTTATACTGGGTTTATTTTAGTAATCACAACCAAATCATTGCCCAAAAAAAGGCGTTTCTTTTAGTTTTTTTTCTGAATAGGGATTTCATTTGACAAATAAATAGGTACCTATTCAATAAATGTAATGATAACTTTTAACTTCACTTGGGTGCTTTTAATTTAAAAAAATATTAATTTACACTGCTCCTGTAGACGGTCTCATGGAGGACCACCAAAAAGAGGTGTATGGTGGTGAGCAACATATCTCCGGTTTGGTTTATCTGAAATTACAGAAAAACATAAGATTCTATTAGTGGATGAATAAATTTAGGAATTGATCGAAGGAATAGACAATTTTTTTTCTTTTGACAAAATGGTAGAAAAGAAAATAAATAAATCCAATAAATCCAATCCAAAATCCATGATACTGAATAACTTTCTCCAAGGAACATATTATATCGAAATATGAAAAATATTTTTTTGCCTCTTACACAAGTTGACCGATCAGCTGATCCGAGTTTGTATGGAGAGCAAAAAAATATTTTTCATATTTTAATATATGTTCCTTGGGGAAAGTTGTTCAGTATCATGGACCGAATTCACCCTTAAAATAGTTTTAGTAAATTTTGTTAGACGTCATAATAGATCCACCCAATATTCAGAACTATCTATAAAATGCCATTTTCCAATTTGAACTTTTTAATTTTAATTTAGATTTTTTCTTGGCTGTAATCGATCGAACCCAAAACAGCAGGCTATCGTGTAAAAACCTTTAGGCCACGGATCTCTGTGGCCTAAAGGTTTCAAATTACGTCTAGTTGTAACAAGTAGGTGAGCGACTACTAAAATGCGGGTTAGAGATAAACTCCTAGTTAGTTATCAGCGCACACGACACAAGCCCTCGAAATACCCGTGCCAGATAAGTACACATACTCGTACTTGTTTACTAAATTATTTTTATTTATTCCTTTACAGCGTGGTAGAATTCACTTGTTTTTATTCCTGCGTAGAGATTTTCTGTATATAATTTTCTAATTTGGCTATTATTATAAATAAAACTTTCCGAGATAAATTATTTACTGCCTACCTACCTGAGAAAAACTGCTTTTGCCATAATTTTTAATAACAAATATTGACCCCTGATCTCCGAAACGACTGAGTCTAAAATGTTGAAAAAAATACACAATATAGTTAATTGCTTGTAGATTACAGGAACACCTATGAGAAGTACGGAACCCTTCGCACTTGACCAGTTGACAGACTGGTCAAGTAATCTACAAGCAATTAACTATATTTTATATATTTTTTTTAAATTTTAGACTCAGTCGTTTCGGAGATCAGGGTCAATATTCGTCTTCTTTCATGAATAAATCAAAAGTATTGATTTTACAATAATAACAAAAATATATTTGGAATTCTCAGAACGAGCCCTTTCATTTGATATATGACACAGTAAGGTTTTTTTTAATAGACATTTATGTCCCATAGTTGGGCAAAAGCAAGGTTTGCAAAACTTTTTTTCATTTCCTAATTTGTCCCCCAAAAATGACCCTTAATTAAAAAAAAAATTATTTACTTTGCACATCTGTGTTTAGGTCATAGGATTGTTTGTGATTTACAATAAGTCGAAAAATACTATAATACTAGTCGTAGAAAAAGTATGTGACACATTCTCATCGTATCAGATATAAGTAGGTAAGTACCTACGTATGACTTTGTATGAGGAGCAAACAATTTTAATTTCATATTTTGAAAAATAAATAGTTGTTCCGCTCCGGCTGTCATCTCAAACAAGTTCACAATAGTTGCGATGGAATAACAAAAGTCTTTTACCACAACTTTTACCTTTTTTTAACAAGTAGCGTAAAAAGAATATAAAGTCTTCCATCGCAACTAGTTATGAAACTTAATTGCGATGACGGCCGGAGGGAGTTGTTCAGCATCATATACTTACATCGGTCCTTTTGGAAATCCTTGGGGGAGGCCTACGTCCAGCAGTGGACTTCCTGTGGCTGATATGATGATGATGTACTTACATTAAATCTACCCATTAAATAGTTTTCAGTATGTTTTGTTAGACTTCGTATAAACTACGTTTTCTCGCAAACGTTTTGCTTCAATGCTAAAAAGATATTTAAAATTTGTGAAATCCGTATCTTAATTACTACATACAGGAAATACGTTCGGAATGCGATCGCTTCCGGGGCAGAACAAGCTGAACATTAATATATTACAGATAATTGTTAATTATTGCTCTAATTAACTTTCGCGAGTCAATTTTAGCTTAACAATGTATGCCACTTGAGGAAGTAAGTTTATTTTTATTTGCCCATTTTATTGCTTATTGCTGGGCAAGCCTCCCCTCTTTGCTTCCAATCAGTCCTGTCCCGGGAAACATGTATGGATGCATCCAATTTATCACACCATCTTCTACGAGGTCTGCCTAGCTTTCTGCAAGTTTGTTTTGTAAATTGTTCGTTGCTTAAAAAATTAAATAAATAAAAACAAAAAATAAAATAAAAATTAATGAAAAATCCCACCCCAAATTGTACCCGGCTCAAAAGTAGGTACCCATTACATTTGCTGCGTTTCCTCTTTGAATGGCTGTGAATATTCTTAGAGCCAGGTAACATCCGGTATTGTAATACTTTTAACTGATGATGCCATCATTGCAGTCTAATACAATGGAACAATAAGTAAATATAACTATCATTTAGGAAAAACCACCGAAAAACCATTATTTTTAGGTAACTTAACTGATGGACTTATTCCGAGGGAAACGGTTCCATAGAATCATACTTTTTGACCATACACACATCCCTATTTGCTTTGATTTAGAAAAATACCAATAAGCCCTATATTTATTATCAGTTCAGAAGCCCTGGTTTATCTTTAGACGTTTTAGCGCGTGTACACCTGATAGGTGCATACCACAGATAAGTACACACACAGTATTTGGTCTGAGGTAACCACTTACCATTACGGGGCAGTATTTATGGCTGTTTGACTACTTTTGAGTTATTTCAATTTTAACAAACTTTAATGCATATTAAATAATTCAAATACTTCCATTGACTTGTATTGCTTAGAACAACAACGGTACGGTACCGAGCAAGCCTCATTGGCACGCAGCGCGCACCAGCGATCCAAGGAGTTACCTTCCGCTTCCTAATCCATTAGAAACTCTTATAAATATGTAGATGTATCGCAAAAGAGCATAGATAATATACATAGGTATTTTAAATCAGATACTGATTTTGGCTTGGAATAATATTTATAGGTATTGAATATTGTACCTATAATATCTTACTTCAGAAGCTAAGCAAGTCAAATTTTGAAAAAAATATACAGATATTCCTATTTTAAAGGAACTCCCGACAATATGCCGTTTTACGAGTACCCCGCTATTCAACGTCATCGCATAAAATTTTAAATTTAAGGAGTAGGTAATTGTTCTTTATAAAGTACCTATAGTACTAAGTACTACTAATAGTAAGTACTAAGTAAGATAAGTAATTGTTCTTTACAAAATAAAACAATTTTTTCCCAACGACAATAAGTTATGACTACAACGTGGCCAAGAAATCCCATTGGCTTCGGTTACGCTTCGCAAGTTTCAACTTGCAAGGATTCGTCTGTTGTATTATTTTGAACAATTGCATTATTTCCTTTCTTTTCAAACGCTTTGTTAAAATTATTTAACCCTAGGACAACTTTTTGTACATCAGTAAGTAGGTAGGTACGTCAAAAGTAAATCACGCACTCGCGAAGTTTTTTCTTGTAGCTATTTAGTTTGAGATCATTGACTTATATGTATATTACTGTGATATTACTAGCGTATTTGAGATTGAGTTGGTACTTTACTCGTTTAATCTACTTTACAGGTCCTCAGTGTTTAAAGCAGTTCAACACCATGGCCTTTATAAATTTTTATTCAATGTTTTTTATTTTATTGTATTGTATTATGTTCTTAAGTGGCGTCCGCGGAAGACCAGCGTCGCGGCTCCCGCCCGACACATGCTGAGCGGAGACCATTTTGGTAGATAGATTTAAGTTTAGTGTCTAAGGTGTATGTGACATATGTCTACCAAATAAACGAATTCTCTTTCTTTCTTACCTAAGCCTCTGATTGAAATTTATAATCATCATCTACCTAAATTATTATAAAAATATTAAAAGGTCCATTTAAATTAAGTTCAGTAAATGTTTATAAAACAACTTTCGCCAAAAGACATGCCGTCTTCGTAGGTACTACGAAAAAAAAAACGGTCAAGTGCAAGTTAAACTCGCGTAAAGAGGGTTCCGTAGTTCTCGTAGGTTTTTCTGAAATCTATAGGTAAAGTACTATTTTCTGTATTTGTTTTTAAAATTTTAGGCCCTGTAGTTTCGGAGATAATAACTATAAAATATTTATAGCTAAAAATGGAATATTATTCATTGCACATCAAATAAATAATCATACCATCAATTTAATCTCATCATTTATATACTTTTTTAATAAGCTTTTTTACATCAAATAAATTAACAATCTCATCATAAAAACTGCACATTAAATTTACTAGTTTGCAAACCTATAGGTTAGGTTATGTTAGAACTGCGACCAAAATACGCACAAGCCAAGCGAGCGAAGCGAGCGTGCCGCGGCAGCGGCCGGCGAGTGCTAGGAAAGTTCTATCCATTTCACTACGCCACAAATATAAATTGCAGTTTGTTTAGTAATATTTTCAGTTGAGTATTTTGCTGTGCAATCAGTAATTTTGATTTGCGTTTAAATACTACCCTTATTCGTTCAGTAAAACAGTTCTGCAAATACAATTAAACAGTAAACTAAATTTGATTTATTTAGTGTGCATAATTAGTGTGCAATTCAGTATTTTAGGTGAAACTTTAAAATATTTGTTCGAAAAAAGGGATAAACAGATATCGATTTAAATACATGTCGTTAAAAATTACCATTTGCATGTTTTGGGAGAAAAGAAAAAACATAGAATGTACCAGCTGTTGCCCCGGACTCTGTTAGCCCCGTTAGGGATAAAGGCGTGATAGTGTATGTATTATATGTATAATGATTATCTACTAATATTTCGACGCCTTCTAAGTAAGTTCTTGCTAGCCGTTTTCATGTGATGCACGCCATATACAACATAATATATATATACCTAATAGGTTACGTTAGTAATTATATTATCTTTGCTAATAGGTATCCGAGTATATATAGATATAGTTGTTTCACAGAAAACGTGTCACTTAATTTACGTTACTTGTACTAATATGTATTCCGTGGTTACGTCACAACTGCCGCCTTTATCCGCTTGCCCCGCACTCGCATATTATAATTGGTGGAAAAGGTCAAACACACATCCTCTGTTTTTTTCCTTGCATTTTTTTTTTCATATTGTTCACATACGCGCTTCGCTTTCGCGCATCGTCATAGGATATTATAGAGTACCTTCCTCTACATTTTCATTATTATCTATCAGACTTCCACATATTATTCTTATCTAGCTTCATACCTAGACATTTGCATTCTTTTATTACTTGTCAATTATCCTTTATTACGTACTATTTCAGTGGTCCTTTTGTTACTTTGATAGTGAAATGATACGATTTTTTTATTATGACAAGTTATTCTAACTCATTTATGTGGGTTATGAATTAGATAAACTTAAAGTCACTTCAGCAACGTAAAAGGCAAACTACTTACGTCATCCTAAACTTAATCATTTATTTGAGAACTTCTAGAAATCCTTTTTGATATACCTACGTACCTACGCCCTACCTACCTACCTATATCAACTTATGTCTATTTATTAATTGATTTCTTAAGAAAAAGGCCAGGATTAGACATAGTTCTCTCAAAGGTTCCTTTTAAACAATTGTATACTTAGTTAATATTTTTCTAGTTATTTTCGTTTAAAATACAAACCACACAACTGAGTTTAATACAATTTCTATGGGACCACCTGGAAAGTAGGTTTTCAAAGAATAAAAAAAGATTTTCGAAATCGGGGAACATACATAAAAAAATAAAAGATTCCGACGACTTGATAACCTCCTCCTTTTTTGAAGTCGGTTAAAGATAAGACATTCAATGGTTTAGATACCAAGTTGTAGAGTAAATAATAAATTATGTATGACCAAGCTGGCTGTTTACGACTATGTAGGTGACACTCATTGTGTCTTACTGGTTTTCGGTATTTTGTAGTTTCGTCTCTGTCGAGAGATATAAATAGTGCCAGATACAGTTATTGTACATAATCTAATTACATGGTTAGTGAATCGTCCACTGTTGCATGCCCGGGTCTCATGTAACTATTTATATCAGTGCCAATTACAGCTTTGTGGTTACAATGATTTCAAATTTACAGTGTACGAGCACCTCTTTGTACATTAAAATAATATTCCTTTGTATCTTTATGATTTATATACGAGTATACATACTTATTTCTGTCTTTCAAATATATTACTTAGTTACCTTATTGTTATACTCACAACAATTAAAGATCCTACTTATTTTTTTATAATTATGCATGTATATTTTATATTATAGGTAGGATATTTTATATATAGAAGCGACTATATGGTCGTCGGTCGCCATATCGTCACTATTATGACTCCCTCTTCACTATACGCCCACCAGATTTGGCCTAATTATACATAATATACATACCTACATAGTACTTATTATAAGACAAATTAACATATGAAAGCGAATTGAAACTTTTTTCACGACATTGCCAGACAAATAAAGGCAAAACTGTGCATCAATAGTAGGTAATAGTTATAAGTAATTTTTAAGTATCGTATTCATACCTGGACCAAAGGCTTCTCTTGGTAAAGGGAGGCTTTATCCGCTGGGCAGGCACAGGCAGCTTGCTGATCGCAGTTGGATGTAACCTATAAAGTCTGCACAGAGAACTCCGCTACCCATTATCTGTAAGGTACCTATAACATACCTCGCTATGTCGCCTCTTACGACACCCGTAGTGGTGACAAATTGTATTCTACTCCGCTGTCACCACGCGGCCATTATAATTATAAGACGATGTTAAATAAATCTTCGTCAAGTGAAACTTTTTTGCAAAAGTCGGGTCCGTAGCAATATTTATAATTTATTATATGACAGCACCACTAATGTGTGTGTGTGTCACGTGTTTCAATGAGATAAAATCATAGTAGAGTAGCAGAATTATCAATCAGCACAAAGTACCCAAAGCGAGTCGTCTAATTGGGGTGGTTCCGCTAACTATTCCGAACCGGTTATATCCAGTTCTCTTGTAATTGCTTCTTGAGAGAATTCGGAACGAGACTGAGTCTGGACAATTTTAGCTCGATAATTGATATGCTTCCAGTTAACTCTAATTAACCCTACGCCCGACCCATATATCGGCCTCTAGTAGATTTTCTGTCAAACATTGTTTGTAGACATTTAAGAAGTGTATAAGTAAGTACCTACTAATGAAATACTTACCTAAGACAAAAAATACTAAACGCCTTGGTGAACGAATAAAAGTAGTCCAAATTTACGTGTCTATATTGGTTAATATAATTCCATTTTATTGTAATAATCCTCTCTAGTGAGAAGTGTGTGATGTGATGATGTCTCTCTAATAACATATATAGTAGAAAGCTGCGCACATGAAAAAATATCTTTAATACCCGAAGCGTCGGCGATTTATCGCTACTGGCTGGTGCCTAGAGATGCCTCGGATTCGTAGAAAAATGTTAGGGCAGTCTCCACAACTTTTATTATCAGTGAAGTAGTTTAGTGAAAATATCAGAATAGAGGCACACTTGAAAAGTTGCTATCCCCACGTAAGAGATGGGAATATAGATCTGTCTGTCGGAGATACTTATATTGCAAAAAGCTTAGGTTAGATAAACGTATATCTCTTATGAGATCCTTATCGAGCGTACAAGAATCGCCATCAGAAATTATTTAGATGACGGGTACTTAGTCGTTTATCGAAATATATGTCAAAGGTAGCTCTCGCACCACCGAAGTTTAGGGAGCATGCGATCAGGATCACCCAGTCAGCCCAGCGTGGTTATTATGGGCAAGTCCGTTATTGAGATATGTCTTTAGCTCAGCAGTTAACTGATATAAACTGGTGAAAAATGGTACGAACTCAGATAACTACAATCACACCAAAAATTTATGAATGAATATTGAATTAGAGCAAAAGGACCAGTCAGGGGTTACGTAACAACTTTTTTCTTCAGTTACGTCATTATGAACGACGATAAAAACGTTATGTTTCCAATACATCCATTCTTGACAATATTGTGTTATGTAATCACACGTAAAACATGTTGTATGCTGTATTGTGGCGTTAATAAACAATGTAATAATGCGTAAAACATTGCGGTGTAACCGTGTAATACAGCGTACCGACATTTATCGATTTTAACAATTGTTCAAAACATAAGTACGATAAGAATATATATGTATATATGATAATATAGAAAAATAAAAAAACTTAGATAGGTGCATAACTTAAATTTAGAATTTAATAGACTAAATAAGAATACAACGAGTATGTACTCGTGCTGAAGTTCAGCGGCTGAAGTTCGACAAAATCATGCCTGTAATGTTATTAGCGTTATTAGCAACACGCTATGCCGAACTTCCGACGCGTTTTGGCTGAATCAGAACTTCGGACTGGTGGTTCTGACTGATTTAAAGTTCGGCGAAAATTCAAATCAGACTGCTACTGGACTGGACCATACCCTCGGCCTTATTAAATCTACATTGTATATACTTTCAAGTGTGTGTAGTGTACATACGAGTACGTGTACTTAAGTACTTAATATTTAATTAAATTACTTAATTAAGTACCTAAGTAGTTATAGTACCTATTTATAAAATTGATTTGCGACCGTCAATTAGTCTGTATATCGCGTTGATTAATGTTTTAATATATCGATGAGTTATAAGTTAATATACTAATTTATGACGTTGTACGTTAAATTAACAACAATGGCTGATAGTTTCATAATTAAGTCTTCTATTTCACAACACGGCTTTGCCGGGAACAAACAATAACAGCTTTGTCTACCTACGTGCCTTAAATTCTAAAATGGAACAAACCACACAATCTTTCGCATTTATAAACTAAACTAAAGGATATTTTTAAAATCTCTGAATGCTGTCCTTTTATTATTTTTTGCAACCTATTAAAAACTTTATAAGTAATTGTTTTAATCCTCTTTCGACCTTATCATACAATGTAGTGACTAGAAACATCTAAATTATGAGCTTTAGCAGTTTGATAAAGATTTACATATTTTTATGTTTTTGATTTATCGTCCGTGTTACATTTTTCTTCGTCTAAGCGCGTTCCCGGTTGCATCCTCAGCTGTGCTGCTTCGGAGCCCGGGGTGCGCTTTCCCACTTTTTCTTCTCCAAATATAACATGCATGTCAATGGTCACTCAAGGATGCCAAAGACCTTGCAAAATGGAGAAGAAATAGCCAGAACAGTTTGAATGATTTGGCTATAGTTATATGACCAGCCGCCTGCCTGACCTCAACCCTCTTTGGGAATGTATTTGTGCGAAAAGTTTTACAACCATATCTATCGTTAACATAATATTCTTTCTTTCTCAACAAGCGTTTTAATAGTTGACACTGATGTCAAACTATTTGAGCTGACGAAAGGCATTCGATTATGCATAATAGGCCTTAATTCGATGGTCTTTACGATTTCTTTATGAGTTTATAATCTTATTAAAGATAGCAGATTATTTACCCGACTGTGCCAGAAGGAGGGTTATGGTTTTCGAGCGTACGTGTGTGAATGTCTTTGGCATGCTCTGCAGCCAAAACGGCTTCATGGATTTTAGCTTATATTCTTTAATTTTTTTTATTCATAACTTATCGAGTGTGGTGTCAAAAGAAAGGATTTAATATATGGATTAAAAATATATATAACTTAGGTATTTGTTAAAATGTAATTTGGAATGATAAATGCTAAACATTTATAATCTCGAACATGTTGTATCAGGCAGTTGCGTTTTTTGTTTTTTTAATAATAACTTGATAGTCTGTGTTATTTTCCTTCCAACAACGTTTCCTGTGTGACGCTGCGCGGTTTTATTGATTAGCTGACGACCACACTCGCCACCATTTTATACAGGGTGACTTTTTAAACACTAGCCAAATTTGGAGCAAGTAGTTCAGTCCATGATACTGAACTACTTTCTATAAAAAAAGTTATTAAAAATCGATAAAAATTTTTCGTCTTCCCATACAAAATCCGTTTGGCTGGCCGCTGATTTGTATGGAAAGGTGAATTTTTATTTTAGTTTTTCGATAATTGTTTTTATGGAAAGTAGTTCTGTATCATGGACTGAATTTGCTCCATAAATTTAGCTGGTGGATAAAAAGTCAGCCTGTATAGCACACATATACAACGTGGAAGGGTCATACGTAATAAATGAACTACGGTCTCAGCCTAGCCGAATCCGGCAAGGATATGCTCACTGTGGAGCCCCGAGAGTCGGGAGGCTCTAAACAATGTGACTTTACTAGTCGCGCTTCATTCGTGAGGTGCGACGTCGAAGCCCATGTGGATCACGGAGATCGGTGCGGTCGGTTTAACACGTGCGCCACGGCTCCAAAGGTCCGAATCTACCTCAGTTCGATGTCGGGGCTCGGAATAGTCTGTAGACGACTTCCGTTCCTAACGACTACGTAGGAACGGAAGTCGTCTACAGACTATTCCGTTCTGATGGGTGTTTATCTATGTGTGTATTTAAATTCTATCGTTAAGTTAGTACGGTATATAATACAAGTTACATAACACAACACAAGTTTAAATTAATTACTTTGGGGCTAGTTAATAAGTGTGATTTGTCCTTCCCTATCCCTATTTATTTCATTACACTGGATGTAGCAGATACGCGCAAAATGTATGTGACTTCATTTCAAACATTTCCTTGATCGTGTAGAAAGTAAAAGTTCTGTTTCGTAACCGGTGTAATAAAATCGTCATTCGAGGATCCAATTTCGTTTGACGGACCATTAGGTACTTACTGCAAATCAATGCCGTCATTCTCTGATAAGCTACTCATTTAAAATAAAATATTTAATGGCATTCAAAGGTGATACATAAAATTATTAGGTAACCTCAGACCAAGGATCGAGAATACAGATCTGTTACCTACACAGATCTGTATTCTTGTTCCTTGGTCTTGGTTACCCTTCAATTTATCTTAACTATTAAAAATATCAATCTAGATTTTGGAAAAACATAAGTAAAAAAGTTAGATGACTACGGTACACAGTACAAGACAGTTATTGCTTATAAAATAAATAACTGGTCAAGTGCGTGTCGGGCCACGCTCAGAGTAGAGTTCCGAAGTAACACGTTACAACATGGGGACTTTATTTTTCATAAACTTACACGTTAACTACATACAAATTTTAAACCACTTACTACTTCATCTTAGTAATTGCTTTCTTAGTTATTATTAGGATTATTTTGTACGAACTTTATAATTTATATTAGCGATGATAGTTATCCTAAGTTCAATACATATGTTCGTACAGGGTTACTTTATGAACACCGGCAACGTTTTTGGAGCAAGTTCAGTCCATGATACTGAGCTACTTTCAAAAAAAACAATTACCTATCGAAAATTGTTAAAACATTTCGTCGTCGAAAGTAGCATAGACTGAACTTGCTCCGAAAATGATGCCGGTGTTTAAAAAGTAATACTTTTACAATTTTTTTAAAGAATTTTGAAGTAAACAGGTTAGCTTTTAGAGGGAAGGGGACGCCTAATTCGAAAAAGAATTAGTTTGATACGAGTATTTTGCAAACGAGTCACTGGATCGAAAAAAAAAGTTGCAAACCCTCAATGTTAAAATACCTATCCAACGATATCAATATACACGTAAAAAAATCGCACCGGTATTAATTTATTTCATTTCACGTAAAGTTTTCATTCATTAAAGTATATATGTAATTGTTTGTACTTGTTGCAGAAACTACCGTACCCAAAAGCAGTGGGGTTCATCGTCACAAACGAGTTCTGCGAGCGATTTTCTTACTATGGAATGCGAAGTAAGTACCTAACATGATTTTATTATATTATATACCCAGTCGGGTCATAAGTTATGTCACATATACTTTATTATTTAAGTTATACGGCTTTTTTTGTTAGCTTAAAATTTATACATGAAAAGAAAGGTAATTAAAAGTAGATCAAAATTTTATTGAAAATTATTCGAATTGCCTCTCTGAAAAGCTAACAAATTTTTGCTTGCGAACTATTTCGTTGGATTTGCGCCCTCACTGCCTGGATGACCGCCGGTGTCTTGACCGTACGAGGTCTGCCGCTCCTCTTGCGGTCCTCGAAACTTGAATCGTTTGATTGTACGATAAACAATCCTCAGTGTTATTTTAAAATTTTTGGGGAGTTTGAAATCTCAGTTGGTAACCGCAGCGATGCAACGCAATAACCGCGACTATGTAATACTCCTAACTGTCTGTCTTCAGCTGTGCCGCTACTCTGTCTTCGTTTTGGGTCCACTCCATGTTTGAAAATGGAGTAAAATATTTAAATAATTGTTTTTAATTTTTAGAAGAAGCAAAAGTTCCAAATTTCGCGTCAATCAAAACATTTCTGGCCATTGCAGTATTCGAAATTTGAAAAGTTTTGACAGAACTTGTGACCCGACTGCGTATTATTATAAGTACTTTTTGTTTGTTTTTACTACATTTCATTTTATATTAGACGTGTGGTGACGGCAGAGTAGCGTCTTTCCACTCCCACGGGTGTCGTAAGAGGCGACTAAACTAACAAAAAAACAGGAAGTGTCTTCTGTGCAACGATTTCATACCATCTACTGCGATCACCAACCCACCTACCTCGCATGGTGATTATGGGCATGGTGAATACGACCATCACGGCGTACCTTTAGGTTCCACGCTTGGCCACTAAGTTCTGGGTTCAATCCCCAGCTCGAGAAAGTTTTAAGATAGCCTTTTAAATTGTGCCGGATCTTTTGCACTACATATTTATGTATGTGGGTCTCTTTACACTTTGGAGCTAGCTCAATCTGTATGACCAAACAGAGATTGAATTGGCCAATAAATTGAATAAATAGATAAGTAAGAATCCTTATTTATTTGTTTGCTTATTGGAAGTTTAGCCGCAAACTAATTACTATTATATTATCTGCCACTACACTCGGCAGGTTGTTAGAAATTCAACTGCATAGCTATAACACCAGCTCTCGAAGATTAGATATGCCGCCGCCCGCGCCGTCTGCCCCGCGGTTCCGACCTACTTCATAAAGGTCCTTACTTTATCGTAGCTTAGGTAGTTGGATTTCGCCACACTCTTATCAAGCACCGGCAACTGTGTCAATAGTTAATTGGGCATAGCTCACGGAATACATTTACCTGCCATGAGTGACACTTATACTTACTCGTACTGAAGGTTCATTATACTATCTATGTAAAAAAAAACCGGCCAAGTGCGAGTCAGACTCGCGCACCGAGGGTTCCTTATCGACGTTCCATTATCGACCTGATCTGATGATGGATCAGAATAACTACTTTAGAAACTCCTTAATAAAAAGTGCTAAGATAGTGATAAGAACTTTCCAATAAACTAGTGCACCCACAATAAAAGCTTGTAAATAATATATACCGATTTGAAAATGCTGGCTTGATCGTCAAGGATGATATGCGTGCCAATGGTCTTACAACCAAGGATGCCCAAGACAGTGCGAAGTGAAGAAAGAAAAGCCGGAAAGCGGGCTCCGGGCTCTGCAGCGTTGCAGTTGCGGATGCAACTGGGAATATGCTGAGATTAGAGAGAAAGGGGAATATATACCTATTTGCAAATACAAACAATTTTTTTGTTGTGCAGCAATTCTATCACTGTACCTCCGAGACAAGCTGGGCTACTCGGACAACGGAGCGACGGTCATCTACCACGTGTTCACGATGTTCGCCTATTTCTTCCCACTGCTGGGCGCCATGATCGCGGACGGCTGGCTCGGCAGGTTTAGGTGAGAAATATTTGCCCCACAGAACATGGATCAAGATAGACACAGCCTCTGTATGAATTTGCGTGTCGATCTGACGTCAAATTGACTTCATTTAGGATCGTCACTTTTAGTCCGTGTAGGTATCTATGTCAATTCATTACATCGGACATTGAGATACCTAAATCTGTCGTTTTGAGCCGTTGAAACTCATCGAAAAACGATGGAGGAAGTAATAAAAAAGATTCCTTCCGTTTGTAAGTGAATTTTTTATTATTGTATTGTATTGTATTATAGACTCCGTGGCATAATGGTTAACACGCTAGACCGCCAATCCGGAGGTTCTGGGTTCGATCCCCAGCCAGAGCAAGTTGGAAAATGATCTTTTTCAAATTTTCCTGGGTCTTGAGTGTTTATCTATATATTTATTTATCATAAATATAATATCGTTGAGTTAGTATCCCATAACACAAGTTTAAAACTTACTTTGGGGCTAGCTTAATCAGTGTAATTTGTCCCTATATATTTATTTACTTGGCCAAGTTGTTTATTAAATTAATACGCCTGCAAAACCAAGTTAGTATTAATACATAAATATATATATCTTCCCTTGTCGTTTTCGGCTGTGGTGACTGACTTCGTTTATTTTTATGACTGACATACATAAATATGAGGTATTTAAAAAAAAATATTGATAAAATTTAACACTGGCTTTGTTAAGAAAACTGTATCCCAGATGGATAATGAAGTGTAGTTTTTATTGTACATGTATGTATTAAGTTGACAATAAACTTGGAAGGAAATGAGAATTTTGGCTTATAAACCAGTTTCAACGTTTTTGCCCCATCGCGGTAAACCAGTGAAGCTCGTTTTATTCGGAACAGAGACACGTGCAAAGACATTAAATATTTATTGCATAGAAATGACATCGCAGTTTTTTTTCCTTCACAAACAGCTCATTATCTCACTTGTTTTATTTCGTTGTTTTCTACGACGGGAAATATTAAATTTACATTGTTTGTCAGTTATTGCAGATTTATAAAAGAAAATAATATAATTAAAATAATAATTGACTACCAAAAATAGGCAAATTTTTTTAATAGTGCTTATATTTAATAGCAGCATAGCATTCCTTGAAAAAATGACGATAAGAAAAAAAATGTGATGGGGTATTCAAACGTTAAAAATCAGAATTTTAAATAACACGATGTTTACAATTAATTAATTTATTAGCTACAGAGCCTTACCTTAACAGCCGTATTTTTTTGAGTTTTGAGTCTATTCATTTTCTGTGTCCTATTGAACGGAAATTGTGCAACTCATTTTACAATAAAAAATACACGCGTTGGCTGGTTTGAAACGCAGAAATAATACATGTTTGCGGCGTTTGTTCCTTCTGTGATGTTCTGTCGTTTGGTTTTAACAGAACCTATACTACGGTCTTACACTCGTACTTTTTTCCAGTAATACTATCCTGTTCCAGGACGATCCTGTATTTATCACTAGTGTACGCAGCCGGCAGCGTCCTCATCTCGCTCACAGCCATGCCGCCCGTCAGCTTGCCCCAATTGTAAGTTTCATGTATGCTCATCATCATTTTAATTTTGTTCCATACACTTAAGTCTCCGACGATATTGTGATATTCACATACAGTTAAAGTTTTGTGGAACGCAAAGGACAACGCTGGAACCCCCTCTCTCCCTAATTGTTGCAGTTCAGCGGGACTAGCCCAGTGGCGTAGCTTGGGGGGGAGAGGGGGGTGGCGTGACTCCTATTTGCACTCCCCCCATGTACCTACGCGACTGGTCTAGTCACTTGCAGGTTGAGAAAATAAACAGAAACAACAATACTAGGTACTACTCTTTATTGCACAAGAAAAATAAGTACCTACAGGACATAAGTAATTATCTTACATTAATTTGCTTGTATAGAACTGATTAGAAATTATTTAGTGCGGGGTGGTCAAAATAATAAACATACTATATATAATAGTAACCCAGGTAGCTTGCATCTTTTTTGTTTAAAATCAAAGAAATGTGGCCGGCGGAAACCCGAAACTCGTGACGTTCTGCGTACGAGCCTCACTCTACCTCATAAGCTACAGACAGCGTCATAGACAAAAAGTAATAAATATGTAAAGTGTTTTACACTTTAGGTGTTAGGCTCTCTAAGACTTACAGCAGTGAGTAAGCAAAAACAAAACAAAGATTTACAGAAACTATTGGACACAGTGGGCCACGATCAATTCATACGTTACAATCATTGTAACTTGATCTGTAGCCCACTGTATCTAACATTCAAAATGATCGATTGTAGTATTACAAACGATCTTTTTAAATGTTGGACCGCATGACATAAAAATCAATAAAGAGTTCGAAACGTTATATGTTTGATCTGTGAAAAACTGCACGATATAATTTACTTTACAATACCACCTAAAGTACCTATGAAATACGTACGCCACGTGTTTCATATAAGTATATTGATAAAGTGTCTAGTAGCTATAACAAGTATAATTTACGCAAATACTGCAGCTTATATTATATAAATGTTACTCGTGCATTCAAGCAAAAACAATAGTCCATTTGATTGGACAATATGACAATTCTACTCGATGTGTGTCTCTATTTTATTATTATTGGATTGTACGCGTATTATAAAATACATTTAAATTAAGCGGGTCACCTTACACAACCGTCGTATTGTCGTTAATTTTCTTTTATATGATGTTTAAGTTGGAGGAATTTGATTACATAAATAAAATAATTATGTACATATGATATGCAGCTATTGACAAACGCTGCCATATCGATGGATTTTCAAAGACCAAAAACATGTCGGTAGGTACTTATTGGCTCATATTTGACGCACCATTAGATATACATAGTTAGATCTCTTTCTCTCTCATGCACTCTCATCTCAGCGTATTCCCAGTTTCATCCACAGCTCCCTCCGCTGACATATATATTTTTTTTATTAAATAATTTTACGGCTCTGGATACAAGTCCTTTAGAGCCTATCTTTAATTTTATTCTTTATTCCTAATCCTAACAAGACAATCAAAGGGTGGTGTAGGCCTTTGACTGCTGCAATGAAGCTTCTGGCGACAAATCTATACGAGTCCACTGGTTTACATAGACGATTGAGTGGCGGACGACGCCCGAAGACGCCTACACAGTCCGCGTAATGAATATCACTACAGCCGTACCATGCCTGTCCACTTTAACTATTTCACACATTGTTCATGTCATTAGCATTTATAACACCAAACAACACCAATTTCATATTATAAAGCCCACTAAAATCAATTTGTAAAATAATTTAAAGCAAATCCCAACCGAACCCCTTAACTTCCCGCCAAAAACTCCGCTGACATACGAGTATATATCCAGGGATTAGATATGTCAGATCGTTCGATGTTTATTTAAATACTAGCTGTGCCCGCGACTTCGTTCGCGTGGTTGTCGGAACGTAATGTTATATAGCCTAAAGCCTTCCTCTATAAATGGACTACCCAACAAAAAAAGATTTTTTTTAAATCGGACCATTAGTTCCTGAGATTAGCGCGTTTAAACAAACAAACAAACAAACAAACTCTTCCGCTTTATAATATTAGTATAGATACAGAGTCTGACAAAATATACTTTAACTATTTCTAGTCTCCGGTCTACCGATAACCTGATCCGAGTTTGCATGGACAGCAAAAAATATTTTTCATATTTCCGTATAGGTTCCTTGGGGAAAGTTCTTTAGTATCATGGACTGAATTCGCCCTAAAATAGTTTCAGTTTATTTTTTTAGAAGCTATATTAACTTTTGCTAGTCTTCTCTAAAGCTACTTCATTCTACACTATTTTCAGGGAATTTACAATCCTGGCATTACTTCTCATAGCCTTCGGTACTGGAGGCATCAAGCCGTGCGTGTCGGCCTTCGGCGGCGACCAGTTCAAATTGCCAGAGCAGGCACGGTACCTGGGCTACTTCTTCTCCCTGTTCTACTTCGCGATCAACGCGGGCAGTCTGATCTCCACCTTCATCACACCGATCCTCAGGGCAGACGTTCACTGCTTCGGAGAAAATGACTGCTACTCGTTGGCGTTCGGAGTCCCTGGGATACTTATGATAGTGTCGATTTGTGAGTATGACTTTTGGCTTGAGGATAGTGACAGTCATTCGATACTTAATTACTTAGGTACCTGATTATTAATATACATGTGATACCAAAAATGGTACTTACTAGATCTCGTTCAAACCAATATTCGGTGGAAGTTTGCATGGTAATGTACATCATATATTTTATTTTACCACTTTGGAAGTGTATCTCGCGCAAATTATTCAGTTTAAAAAAAATATATATTGGAAACCTCAATATAATATTTTAAAACCTATATACACCAAACGTATAGGTTTGATAAAAAAAAATTGAGTTTCAGTTCTAAGTATATGGAACCCCCATAATTTATTGGTTTTTTTCTATTTTGTGTCTACTTAGCAAGTTTCAATAGTATAGTTCTTATAGTTTCGGAAAAAAATGACTGTAACATACGGACAGACAGACAGACATGACGAATCCATAAGGGTTCCGTTGGCTACGGAACCCTAAAAAGTAGGTACTTTTAGTTTTATAGCTTTCTAGGTTTATTACAACTAGTTTTCTCCCATGATTCTGATCATCACACACTATTCTAACACATATAGTGCATACTTAAGATAAAAACTTAATTGGAGGGGGTTGTAATTTTTTATAGGCACGGTATAGGTACTTAAGTATCATATTTAAAACTCAATAAATTTTAATGTAGACAATTGTATTATTAAGAATAAATGAATTATTTGTTATTATTTGGAAACATTTACTTGTTTCAGTATTTTTCGTAGCTGGTAAGAGATTGTACAAAATCAAGCAGCCTGCAGGCAACGTGCTCGGCAAAGTTGGCACTTGCATCGGAGTAAGTAGAATATGACAAAGTTTTATGTCCACAACCTACAAGTATTTATTGTTATTTCCTTCTACCATGAATGAGGATTGATTGTACGCCATGAGCTCGATAGTTGAAAGTTCGATGAGCGCTGGATCGAATCTTCGTTGACACGAACCATACTTCGCACATTTGTCTAAAGCTTCACGTTCTCACTTTTCACGTTTTTACAGCAATACTTACATGCATTTTCTGGGGTCCAGTGCTGCCCCCATTTAAAACAAATCATTTCAAAGGAAACGGAGATATTATTTCAAATTTTGTCTTAAGAAGCCCTATATACCCCTTGAAACTACTTATTTTATGAACTACAGTTTATAGTTTAAAGTCAGAACGTTAAGCTTTTCTACTCATTTTTGCGGAAAATGGCCACTTTTGGCAAGAATGCGTAGAAAAGCATAACTTTCTCTCTTTAAACTGTATTGAAAGGTTATCTAGGGCTTGCTAGAGACAAAATTTTAAATGATATCTCCGTTTCCTTTCAAATAATTTATTTCAAATGGGACCAGCACTGGACCCTGGAAAATTCATGTAGTCCCTAAGTATTTCATCACTTGTATTATTGCCATCAGCATGCAGTGGTGAGATCCTGCAAGAGTAAAGAGAAACGGTCGCATTGGCTGGACCACGCCGGCGACGAGTACGATGCGGGCCTCATCGAGGACATCAAGGCTCTCCTGCGGGTCCTGGTGCTCTTCATCCCGCTGCCTGTGTTCTGGGCACTCTTCGACCAGCAGGTAATTAAAGTAGCAGAAAACATGGGCTTAAGCGTGGGCATGCAGCCCCGGATATAGAGGAAGCTAGCCGGGGCCCACGCCCCGCAAGGTAAGAGAGGTGCAAAATCAATATTTGCACCCCTCCCACCCCGCTTTCCCACCCCCGCTACCGAAGACATTTTTTATAATGGTTCATAATGGGGCGGTGGCTAATTAGTTAGGCGGCAAATTTAAAGACTCCTGTTTGCACAATCCCTCCCCGCCGCGAGAAATAACGACATGGGGCGACATATTTACAATTTATCCCTCCTATTTGTTTTTCGTGTATGTAAGTGACCAACACTGGTGTCAGATTTTTCAAGCGGACATAGCTTGACGACTGCCCCAATGACAGCCGGGACCAACGGCTTTTACGTGCCTTCAGAAGCACAGAGAGGCTCGTTCGCTCTCGAACTTACATACACGAAAAACCAACAATCCCTCCTAAAAAAAAGTCTAGATCCAGTTGTGGGCATGCCAAAGAAAGACCAGTGGCTTCCTAGTACTTAAGTACTTGCTTCTTCCACCACTGAGCGCTTCGCAGTCTTCACGCTCAGTCTCAGAAATATAAATTTAAGAGAATTTTATACTTTACAACTATGTACTATATGTCTGACTTAACATTTCAACATTGTGTATGTTTTGCTAATTTAGTTGTATTATAGTTATTTTGGTGTAACTAAGTTGAGTTTTTTCTTTTCATATCTCTAACACTTATATTGAAGAACGCCAATAAACTCTAGGTTTATTCATGAATTTCAAATAACCTCCATCTCGCACCCTCAAGATACCATAACTTTCACAATAAATGCAAGTACCAGTTGAGGTAGAAGAAAGATATTTCAAAAAGAACTGATTTTGCCACCTCGAACAATTAATATCTAAGGACGCCTACACGTAACCATGAAACTTTGGAGACAACATTGAGGTCATTTAGAATGCCAAAATAAAACTTTATAAAAAAATCCAGCTTCTTCCGTTTCATTTAGAGGTCATTTACCTCATTAACTAGGTTAAACTCCATGACTAGGCCATCGAGTTTAATGTGAGTTTAACCTAGTTTATTGAGGTAATTTTCAGGATATTTAGCTTTGGTAAATGTACCTAAATAACATTTTTGAAACTTTAGATTTGTAATAAGTGAATTAAATTTACAAATCGGTCCTTGATATGCCAGACAGAAAATTCAAAGCTTATGTAAAGAAAGTACTTTGTGAGAAGGCTTATTATAGGACCGATGACTATTTTAAAGACAAAAAGGTCTGGCTTGAGCTTGGCGCGGGTCCCTCTTAAAGGTTTGTATACTTAGACATGTCATAATTTAGGTACATTGGTACATACTAAATTTACAAATTGACATTATTTTAAATTTCGTAATTCTTATAATTCAATTTAATTATGACATAATAAACAATGTAATCTCTGTCCATCTATATAACTAATTTTAAGTTTTTAGTTTGTTAGTTGACGTCTTTGGAGAAAACGTGCAGTGCAGTTTGTTGCCGCTTCTTCTGCACTTGCGCCTAGGAAGCGGCGTAAACTTAGCTTTAAGTAACGATTTGACGTCAACATTTGTGCAAAACAAAACAAAGTGACTATTATTAAGAGATATTATAAATATCCTATGATAATAAAGATATTTTGAATTGAATTGAATTGAATTGAAAAAATACAGATATATTATCACGTATTTATCCCTAACGGGGCAGTCAGAGCCTTGGGCCCTAAGAGTTGAAGGTTTATTTCATTTTTTCATCTTCATCGCCATGTTGCTGTGGCGGGCGTGGAGATGAAAAAATGAAATAAAAAAAGTGATAGGTTACTAGCCTCATCACCTTTTTAACATGACCCTAATTCTAGCCTGTACCCTCGATCGGCTTTTAAGATCTTCGCGGGTAGAGAAGCAGCTGGTACATTCTACGTTTTTCTATTTCCTACACCAGCATGGAAGTTTTCATAGTTATGAAAATATAACAAGATGAAGAAGGAACATGTTGTCACCCAACAATCTTCATCTTAGCGCGTTTCTGGTTGCATCCTCAGCTGTGCTGCTTCGGAGCCCGGGGTGCGCTTTCCCGCTTTCTTCTCCAAGTATAAAATGCATGTCAATGGTCACCCAAGGATGCCGAAGACCTTGCGAAATGGAGAAGTAATAGCAGAAAACAGTTAAAATGATTTGGCTAGTTCTACGACCCAAGAATCTGAACACAGAAATAAATCAAACCCAGAAAATTAAGTTATGTTTAAAAAAATTACGTAATGATGTTTTGTCAGGGTTCGAGGTGGACTTTCCAAGCGGACCGCATGGAGCAGGACATCGGCAGCTGGCAGCTCAAGGCCGACCAGATGCAGGTGCTCAACCCACTGCTCATCCTCGTCTTCATCCCCCTCTTCGAAGTGGTGAGTATCACCAAATTCTTTACAGTAATTTTTACTGTTCATACATATATCAGGAATGATCAGATCTTTTTTAGTCTCCACTGCAAGAGCACGACCCTGTCTGTACAGCCAGAGACAAATATTAGTCAGAGCAGTCAGAGAATTTGGCCTACACTCTCCACGCTGGCCAGACGGGTTGGAGAGGTCTCATTGATGTTTATAAGCTTTGTTTAGCTTGCGTTTCCTACGAGTAAGTTCCCTTCTACGACATCCACAGGAAGACTTGGAGTGGTCCTATTCTACTCTGCCGGGAACCACACGGCTTCATACATATATATATATATATATATACATATATATATATACATATATATATATATATATATATATATATATATATATATATATACATACAATATGTTTCTAGGGGACAGAAGTTCAGTTCATTACTATGCGCGCAGGCGGCCCCTCCGGGTGGTAAATTCAGTTATACGAATCGTTTGTCCAGAGTAATAAGAATGAAATTGGCTTGCAATGGATGTCTAGGTATCTATACGAAAAGGTGCTGAGTTCTGACGTGAGCTAAATTAAACCATATCGTTAACCACATTGAGTAGATATTTCTTTCAATTTCTTTGTTAAGTGAGACTTCTGTACGTTAGTGTTATTTATTCTGTGGTATAAGTTCGAATCCGACTGCAGACAGTAGCAGCAGACGACGTGTCGCGGTGACACTATTGATTTTTTTTATGTTATAGGACGGCAAACAAACAAGCGGGTCACCTAATGGTAAATGATCACTGCTGCCCATGGACAATTGCAACACCAGCGGTGTAACAAGAGCGTTACCGGCCTTTCAGGAACATATAGACTCGTTTTTTGAAGGTTTCAATGTCATATCGGTTCCGGAACACCGCTGCAGGAAGTTGATTCCACAGTTCGGTCGTACGTAGCAAAAAGTTCCTTTTAAAACGTACGGTGGTTGATTGCCTATTAGGTATCTAAATGGTGTGGATGAAATTTTAATTTCTGGCGGGTGGTGTGGTGGTGACATTTTGCAGCAGGTACTAAACTCTTCAGAGCATTCCCATCCCTAGGATGCAACATTCCTACGTAGTTTCTAAGAAATAGCTTACGTAGCTAGCGACACGTTGCCCGACTACACGTCACGTTGCTCGACCGCAGATGAGTAGAGGTAGAAGTTCGTTGCCAACTGCAGACGGCAGCGGCTGCTGTCTGCAGTCGGCTCCAAACTTGTACCTTTATGGTAAAACTTGTCAAATTTCTACAACATCAACTTGCTGCGATTTGTTTCTCAACATGCGGGCATTAGTGGTTTGGAGAAATCATCACTAATATTTTTTATTTTTAGGCAATTTACCCGTTCCTCACGTGGTGCCGCCTGGTGAGGAAACCTCTGCACAAAATGATTTGGGGGGGCATCCTGGCAGCCTGCGCTTTCGTCATTTCCGGCATTGTGGAACTTAATCTCCTGGTAAGTTTGATTTTAGCCTTCTTATTAATATTTTATTTTGTTTTATACTTACTTATTATAACTGTTCAACACAAAGTCCATGTTATATGCTAAAGATTCTTGCACTTAGTAGGTACTACCACGCTTTTCGACAGATTTTTGTATATAATTTTATTTTATTAAATAAACCAACCAACTTCAATTTTTTTTGGAATTTCTTCCATATCTCCAAAGTTCTTCATCATATCTCACCAAATTAAAATGGGACCAACTTGGTAGTAAAGGCTTTCAAATAAAAAAAGAATCATCAAAATCGGTTATCGCGTAATAAAAATACATAAAAAAAAATAACATACAGTCGAATTGTAATCTCCTCCTTTTTTGAATTAGGTTAAAAATTACAATCTAAAATTTCAGATACTTTTAACTTAAAACCGCATGCATTTATTTTGTCGAATAATTCTATTTTGTATTTTTAGCCAACATATGGTACACCAGTAGTAGCGGGTTTCGCTCAGCTACGAGTCTACAACGGATATAATTGCAACATTACGTTAAATTCTGGGTCCAATAACACACATGTTATTGGACCATTAGCAGCCTACGAACAACTAGACATAGAAACAGACTCATTCATAGACCTGCCATATTCCATGCACGGCGAGCCTAACAGCGAATGCGCCAATGTGTCCTACAGTGGAACGTTCCACTTGAGAGAGGAAACTGCCAATTCGTTCTTCATAAGCCAAAACACAGTTTATAACTTCACTGATAAGAACGACAAGGCCATTGACGGAGTCAGTGTCAGGTAAGAGAAAGTATGTTATTTGCGTTACAAAGCATATATTTACAGAAATAAACAGCACAGACTATTCAATCTCTTATCAATACCTGATTACAGCTCATCGTGATTATTATCCGTTTTGAAACAATTTTCTTTGGTATAATAATCGTTATAGATTCCTTCCCAGAAAGAAAACATATCCTTCTCCGACTTCATATTGCTTAATTTAATATTCTTACTAATTAATAATATATTGTCATCATTCAAAGTGATAGATGGCCAGGTAATATTTCCCGAGGATTGAAGAGGCGTAGGATCACCCGTTTTAGCGAAGTTAGACCATAATTTGGCCATATCTTTGATTAATATTCCATCTTTGGTGCCAGTATCGCGTATGATTTGGAAGTAGTTCTCAATCAAAGGCTGACATTTCAGTATGTAGCATATCTCATCTCCAGCCGCTGCCCCTTTCACTCGTACGCTTGTGCCTGACAGTGAAGTCCCCTTCACAGCACTCAGATTGCCTACATAATCAAATTTATACACATACATCTTATCGTTCTTATGTTTCAAATTTACGTTGATAAATTTTAACACTGGATATACGAGCAGATCCGAAACGTACCTCAAAAATGAATTCAGCGACTGCTCCGTTATAACACCATCAAAGTATTTATTTTTTATTTTATTCGAAATCTCCTTATACTTGTCTGATGTGTACTCATATCGACACTGCCCTGTGAACGGTATCATGAACTTAAACAATGCTTCGAACGGTCTTAAATAATATGGATAGTGTATAAACGGTATAGCTTCCGATATACTCTCCTGACTATTAAAACCTATTAAAATGGGAATGCCGTGTTTTTTTATAATTTCTTGAGGATTTTTTGTTAGTATCGATGCATTTGACTTTTTTTCTATTATAGGTGTGAAAGGAATTAGAGGTCTTTGAATGTTTATGAGCTCCTTACTGTCGTATATTTTATTTGAAGCTCTAATAATATCCTTCGTCTTAACTGATGGTAATTCATTGAGATTAACATTTAGCTCTCCTAATAATCTATCACGCTCTACGTTAATGTCGGTTTGAAATAGAGTCGGAGAAAGCAAAGTGCCGCTGTGTAATATCATTTTTGAGAATAACTTCTTATATTTAGTGGTGAGGAGTAACGAGATTTGCGTTGCTGCCGATCCACTGCCCATCAAAGTTATTTTGTTTTTATCTCCACCTAAATATTTTATATTTTTTCTTATAAATTTCAACGCTTGAATGATGTCCTTAAGGCCCATGTTAGCATTAGTGTCTGTTTCATTCAACTTTAAAAACCCAAAAACTCCAATCCTATGAGTCACGCTGACTAACAAAACTTCGTTATCTATTAAAAAGTCAGCGCCGTGGATGTGACTGAAACTGGAAGTGAAAGCGTATCCGTGTATCCAAACGATCACGGGTTTTAGTTCCTCGTTTTTGTTTTCTGGGACATTAGGCGTGTAAATATTCATATTAAGACAATTTTCATATCCAAACAGTCCTTTTTTGTGCACAATGTGTGCCTGGGCACATGCTCCGTGGTATTCCAGGGTCGCGTCGAAAGGTTTCTTCCATTTTTTCAGCGGTATGGGATCTTTGAACCGCAGCGCTCCAATCGGGGGCTGAGCGTACGGAACTCCGTAGAAAGCGTAATAAAGTTTCTTCTCGAAAGCGGTATCCGATCTGATGCCTATTAGGGTACCCTGTTTCACTTTCACTGCCACTAAGCGTAGTGTAGCACCTGCGATCAACGTCAGGAAAACAAACACAGTCTTCAGATACATCACACATTTTCTGCAAAACTCTTAGAATAACGAAACTGTAACCATCACTGCAAAATGTTTTTTTTAATTAAATTTTTCGCAATGTTTTGGTTGTAAAATTACAATGTTCTCGGTCTAGTAGCAAGATTAAAAAGTGGTTTATTTTTGTTCCAGATTTTTATCTAACATAAATAGCGGAGTGCAAATAAGTATATTTGACCCGAAGAAGAATTTAACGAAGTTAATTTTACAAAGTGGTGACACGGAACAAAAGCGCATCGAGAAAGGAGTGAGCAACGTGGTCCTGGATGGCGTAACAGTATTACAAGATTTCAACTTCCAGTCCGGAGCTGTGTACACAGTCAATGTGTATCAAGACAGCAATGGTGTTTATGTAAGCATTTTAAATGATAACAAAATATTATTTCGATATCAATCTTTCTCTGAGCAAACGCAAAAGGGCAACACTTGCGTTCGTGTACTTTTCTAGGACACTTGTGGCTAAAGGCAACTGTTATTTTTATAGTTGTACCCGAATCCTTTTCCTATGGAAGCATAGGAAATGTCATTCGTATCGAGGGCTGTGTAGTTAGTAGCCCCTTTAAGTATGTGTCGTCCGCACATTTACTCATGATTAACACTCTGTTAATGGTATGCAGCAACACGCACTTCTCGAATAAGCCGGCTGTGTTTATCGATGGTATACTAACAGTGTGTCTGTCCTCATTTATGTTTTCATTTCCAGTATGCAAACCCCGTGATGATTACGCCCGCCAACACGGTGCACATACTGTGGCTGATCCCGCAGTACGTGGTGATGACCATGGGCGAGGTGATGTTCTCGGTGACGGGGCTGGAGTTCTCGTTCACGCAGGCGCCTGCCAGCATGAAGTCCGTGCTGCAGTCCGTGTGGCTGCTCACCGTGGCCTTCGGGAATCTGATCGTGGTGCTCATCGTAGAAGGAAACTTTTTGGATGCTCAGGTTTGTTTGTTTGTTTGTAATAACTTAATTGTACTCTGAAAACACATAATTAAAGACAAAAACAACATATACCTAGAGTAAATGGACAACGGCGGACTTAAGTATCTCATAATGGAATCTCTTTCAGTCAGCTAGCGAATAAGTAGATAGGACAATTACTCACAAGAAGGGTAGAAGTGCGTACATAGTATGTCTATATATATACATGCACTGGGTGCTACAGATTTAGTATAATCTTAAACCGGACTTATAAACCGGTCAAGTGCGAGTCGGACTCGTACATGAAGGGTTCCGTTCCTCCGTACAATGTTTTAAAACGCTGAAAAAGACACGTTTCTTGTATGACAACCCTCCTTCATTTTTAACTTTCTTATTAGGGTTCCGTCCAAAAATTAAAAAAAACGGAACCCTTACAGGATCACTCGTGCGTCTGTCCGTTCGTCTGTCACAGCCAATTTGCTCTGCTCTTACTGGACTGAATCAGGTGAAATTTGGTACGATGGTGTAATCCTATGACCAAAGCACATATGTGCAAAGTAAATAATTTTTTTTTTAAATAAGGGTGATTTTCGGGGAACAAATTAGAAAATTTAAAAAAAGAAGTTTTGCAAAACTTACCGTGTCACGTGTCATATATCAAATGAAATGGCTCGTTATGAGGATTTCAAGTATATTTTTGTTATTATTGTAAAATAAATAGTTTTGATTTTATTCATGAAAGAAGACGAAAATTGACCATCCCCCCCCCCCCTGATCTCCGAAACTACTGAGGCTAAAATTAAAAAAATATACAATATTTAGTTCATTGCTAAAAAATAACAAACAACTAATTTAATAATTGTTTAATGTAAACTAGATAAAAATAATTAAAACTAACTAAAAACTAGGGCTTCAAAACTAAATATATTATACTTATAAAATAAAAATTTAAAAATATATTTACAAATAAAAAATATCGTGCAGTTCAATGCCCTGCGGTAGGGTGCCCAAAACGCTGGCTGCATTGCCACGTTGGAGTGCAATGCTTACTCGTTGAGCGAAGTAATTGCCAGCCCTTTGGTCACCCGACACCTCGACCAGCATTTTATTTAAAATCTTAAAAAAATTATTGGCCGATGGCACCCACGGACCCATCTTCTTGACCCCAAACGGCTCAAATATGAAGCCGTTCCGTAGGCATTCATATTTGCGCCGTTTTAGGGTCTCGGCAGTGCCTGCAGCAGCGCCAGCCTTTGAGCTTGTACCGCGAATATGGGTTGCCGCCAGTGTGTCGACACACGTAGCATCCCACACCAACGGCCTTCCCAACTTTCACGGCACAAGTGTCATACCATTGCTTGTAGATTACAGGAAAGCCTATAAGAATTCAATCAATCGTACGGAACCCTCTCCACGCGACTTTAACTCGCACTTGGCCGTTTTATTTTTTTTAGTATTTGTTGTTATAGCGGCCGCAGTACATTCAGTAAAAAATTCAAGTGACAGACGGACAGACAGCGGAGTATCAGTAATAAGGCCCCGTTGGCACCCTTTGGGTACGGAACCCTAAAAAGAAATAATTATTTTATGCCACAGCATTTACTGTAATTATTTTATGCGATTAGAGTTTGCTGGCACCTCTCGCAAATTCCATTTTTTTGCAGACTCTGTGCTCTTGTCAGAGTGTCATACATGACTGCTAAATACATAACTGCGAAACTGCGATACACGTAAATGCGACTTCTCGTTACTGTTCTGATCTTTAAAGCCGCAGCGACTACTGCAAATGTGACATCCATGATGAGGGCACATCTGAATGATTAACTTAACGACTGGCTGACCTTGGCTCTATGTATTTGCCTAATGTCCTCATAATGTTCTTCTATACTTTTAAATGTAGGTTTGAGATGTTAGGTACTATTATTTTCATGCAATCCTTTACATGAGAAACGAGCCAAAGCAGGCGACCCCAGTCTTGTTCGCTATGCGATGACCTGTCTCCATAATTGCTAATGGTTTCTGTAGCCAAACCGCTGCCGTGCAAACAGTGTTGTCTATAAACTTTGTACAATTTCCAGTGGAAGGAGTTCTTCCTATTCGCTGGGTTAATGGTGGTGGACATGCTGATCTTCACGGCCATGGCGCTGCGATACCGGTACGTGGACGTGCGCTCCAGCGTCGAGGAGCTGCCCGTCGAGGAGATCAGACTGCCCGAGAAAAACCAGCCAAAACAAGCCTAGCTGTTAAATTTAATATATTTTTTATTTACACTTTCCGTGTTTTCTTGTCATACGAGTATTATAAAGTAACCCAATCCACTACATTCCAGCGATTTATGTAAATAACGTCCAGCAAAATATACTGAAACTATTTTAAGTGAATTCAGTCCATGATACTGAGCAACTTTCCTCAAGGAACATATATATATCAAAATATGAAAAATAATTTTTGACTTTCCCTAACAACTCAGATAAGTCAACTTGTATGGACCAACCACCACCAAAAATTATTTTTCATATTTCGCTGTATGTTCCTTGGGGAAATTTGTTCAGTATCATAGGCTGTATCTAGATTTAAAATAGTTTCAGTACATTTTGTTAGACCCTGTATAAATACACACCCAGTATCACGTTTTTATCCAACGAGGTAGACAGTGTCAGTGGGCGTAAAGGTGGAGTATCGTTACCACTCCACCTAAGTACCTACCTAATATTTGTTTTTCGTGATTTGTAAAACGTAGTCTTTTGTTTGTTTTTCGTTTTTGCTTCGTGCGTGTGCTGCTGCTGCCTTAATGCATTAGACCGACACTAACGGCATAATACTTACAACGACTGCGGTGCTGCCCAATCAGTGAACCATTTATTGTCATGCCCCAAATGCCCTACCCTGCTCAATGCAGGACCTCAACGCAAATGATCGGGCAGGCACCGTGCGAGTGTGGTCACGACGACCAGATCATGCAGCACCTGCTCTCATGCCCTTTGTGCCCCTCCAGCGGCATGACCATGCATGACTAATGATATACTCTGTTTTGGAGGGAGGCGTAAAAGTGGCAACGTTCTGGAAGAATAAAATTTAAATTTTTAAGCAAGCGACACGATAAGAAGTCCCCGGAGCCAAGCACTGGGCAAAACTATTATAAAAAAAATTGCCAATCGACTCGAAAAAAGAAGAAGAACAGCATAATATGCTTTACAATGTACATAAGTAGGTATGATCGATTTCAAAATGTTTCTATGCCACTTGTTGAAGGTACAAAACAATACAGAAATGTGATCCGCGGGATTTAGTTCGCTCGCCTGATAGGCATCAATGTATTTGTACTGTACTGTATTGTAATGAAAAAGAACAAAATTATTGTCTATGTATAAAATACTTAATATAAGTAGGAACTTAACGATTTAGGTTTTTAGGTACATTCTTTTTCAAAGACAGACATTCGCACATAAATCAAGAAAAAAACATTTCGTCTAGCATCTTTTTTGTTTATCGTACTATTTGCTTTCCCAACCCTGGCATTACACGCACATTATAGAGATAGGTAGGTACTCTACGCAAAACCACTCGAAACATTCAATCTGTTTAGTTAATGGCGTGAACACATTATACAATTCGTTTGGGGTAATTTGTGTGTTGTTCCCATAGGAGCGGGATCCGCCGCTGGCGCATCGTTGGGGCCGCAGTGACAGGCTACGGCGGTTAACCCCCTTGTACCATGCACTTCAATAAACAGCAGCACTTCTCAAACTATAAATAAAAAATAAAATAAATAAGTTTATCTAAACTATGATTTAATATGGTTAAAGGTTTGTTTAAATGAGACCTGAGTCAAAATCAAAAACATTGTTTATTAAATATGGGTGATACCTACATACCCATTACCCACATGTTTTATTGAAGGTCTTTTTTAGGGTTCAGTACCCAAAGGGTGCAAACGGGACCCTATTACTGAGACTCCGCTGTCTGTCGGTCCGTCCGTCGCAGGGCTTTATCTCTTGAACCGTAATAGCTAGATACTTGAAATTTTTACAGATTATGTATTACTGTGGCCGCTATAACAATAAATACTAAAAATAAAAACAGTTAAAAATTAAAGGGGGTCGTCATACAAGAAACGTGTTTTTTTCAGCATTTTTAACTAGATCTTTATAATGGCATTAACTAGATACTTAAAATTTTCACCGATTATGTATTACTATGGCCGCTATAACAACAAATACTAAAAATAAAAAAAGTTAAAAATTAAAGGGGGTCGACATAAAAAAAACGTGTTTTTTTAGCGTTTTAAAACATTGTACAGAGGTACGGAACCCTTCATGTACGAGTCCGACTCGCACTTGCCCGTTTATTTACTTTTATTTGTACAAAAGCGATGCATGAGAGCCCAAGAGGAAAGTAGTTTCTCTCATTATATGATGGCTGGTATATTCTACTTTTTTCTTTTCTCCCAGACCACCACGGAAGGAAAAAGAAAACGTAGATTCTAATTTTCAATCTAGGCCTACCATATTGCCCGAGCATCAAATTAACACCTCATTTTGTGGCTCTACTGTGCAAAACTTTTTATCGATTTAATCTTACACTGTAAAAAAATCTAGGTTTGTGAGTTAACCCCATTTGAGAAAACAAATATTGTACATACCTAATCGTTTTTTTTTTTAAATTATAACGATACTCTGATGATACATGACATGCACATGCCGTACCTAAAAATCAACCAAATTGAAAACTATAATTGAAGGTACTACATACGTAGGTACGATTGGCTCTAATATTAATCTGTAGCACACAAATATATTATTTCGAAGTTTGGGAAACCCTGTCTTCAATCACGGAGCAGGGGCCTGCGGACGACTTGTTAATAATTGCGTATTATAAATGCTTAAATACAACAAACAGACAGACAAATACGGGTAGGGGTGTTTATAAAAAGACTATTTGGTTTCCAGGCTATTGACAAGATCTAGATTATACAGCTGTGGTCGTATATCACACGTGGTACAGTTCGCGAGGCCTAAGCTGAGCTTTGCATTTGTGTGAGTGATCACCAAAAGTAGAGTCAGACAAAAAACTTTTAATTAAAAATAAATCAATTAATAAAATTCTAGCCGCATCGACTATATTGAAAATATTCATTGCGATTTCGGCTTATAGGATCTGAGCGTGAAGAGTTATGCCTAGGTTATCTACGTATTTTTTTATTTGTCCGAAACCAGAAGGTCGCAAGATCACAAGCGTTTAAGAGTGCTGTGCGCGCTTATTATCTTCTCAAATCGTCATAGAGATTTATGTAAAAATATAAGCTAGCAACCCTGGGCGTGGTCCGTACTTGGATGGGTGACCACAAGTGGTACAAAACTTTCTCGAGCTCCACCGTGCTTCGGAAGGCACGTAAAAGCCGTTGGTCCCGGCTGTCATTGTATGGCTTTCGTCAAGCTATGTCAGATGCCTTTTGGCAGCTTAAAAACATGCCTGACACCAGTGTTGGCCACTTACATACACGAAAAACAAACATGTATAAATATTTGTGCAGTCTTAGAGTTTATGAATTTATAAAATCTTTGTGGATTTGTTTTGAATGTAAGTAAGTCTATTCATGTAAGTAATAAAAATATCTTTGAATATAACTATGTTTTAGGTTTTATAATTTATTAAAATGTGTTAATCTTCCAAAAATTTGCTTTTATCAGCACCGGTCTTAAGTCTGCCGGTTCAATAAAGTTAAATACCTAAATAAATAAATCACAAATATTGTAGTAAGTACTTACATACTTACCTAACCAAACGAATTACTTTTACAAGCGTCGCGTATGTTTTCATCTGGTCCACGACACGGATTAATTGAGTGCAGTCAGAAAAACAGTTTTTGAGGAGGCGTCAATATGTGCCGGGCCACTGGCGGCGCTTTGAGCAGCGCGTGGCGTGGCAGCGCACGCGCCGGTCACGCGCCGCTCGCAGCGCGCGCACCACGTGCACACTCGGGATAATCTCAACCAGAGCGGAGGACAAATAAATAAATTAACCAAAGCCAATGAGGAAAGCAATAAAAACCGCGGTTTACGGATGTTGGTTTTTCAGATCGAATTAAGACTCCTGTGAATTTTTTATTGGTGTTTGGATTATTTATTTATTAACTTAAATAATAATAGAGCTATTTTGAATCGCGATTGAGAGGGATAGTACTTACTGAAGTAGTTAATTATCCATTCAACACTGTTAAAGATGCGTCTTTTCAGCAGTGGTTTTCTATCTATCTACCTACTAGCCCTTTATCCTGAGCTCAGGTTGCTTTAATTTTTTTTCTCTTCCCTATAAGATGTCTCTGAGCTCAGTGTGCCTCCTGGCAAAGGCCTCCTCTAACCACTTCCATTGTTCTCTATCTCTTGCGACTCTTCTCCAATTTGGACCCGCTGTCAACTTAAATTGATCCTCCCATCTTGTGAAGATGGGAGGATCAATTTAAGTTGACAGCAATTGCCTTCCTTGGCTTCTTTTGCCGTCTCTGGGATACCAATGTGTAACAATTTTACTCCACTTTTCTTGTCTGCTTCGTAACATGTGGCCGGTCCATCTCCACTTCAATTTATCTATTTTTGAAAGGACATCTATTAACCCTGTTTTGGCTCTTATCCAAGTATTTCTGTGTTTGTCTTTTCGGCTGATTTGTAACATGCTTCTTTCCATAGCTCTCTGACAGTACTGCAACATGTCTCTATGGATTTTTTAGAGTGACCAGGTTTCACAGCCGTATGTTAAGCATGCTAATATGCAAGTGTTGAAAACTCTTCATTTAATGCCATTGCTGAGATCAGTGGACTTCATCACCTCTTTTAGCGACCAGTATTTTGTGTGTGGTTAGTGGTTTTAGTTTTGTCTAAAACATCTATTAGGTATATAGGTAATGTTCCTATCAAAATACAACATGTTAGTCTGAAAGTGTAAATGAATCACGAATAAAAACATTTTTCATAATCAGGAAATTATATGTATGTGTATCTAGTTACATATAGGTATCTACAAAAAACCATTTTTCGTTAAAATTTGCTAATTCAGAAGATTTTAGACGAAAGAAAGCAGACCAAATCAGCAGGTAACATTAACTTGGTTCAGTTTTATAAAAACAACATGTATGGTAATATTTTTATATCTATACCTACAAACTGGGTATACCTTTATGTATTAGTCCAGTTTTTGAGGCACCCAAGCAAAAAATTGTCAAAAGCAGGTGACAAATCCAAATGACTCGCGCACACACACATCACGAAGGGCGGCACAAAGACTTCAAGATCCCACAAGTACCAAGGACCCCACAAGTACCCAGGATCTCACGCGTAAAACTATCAGAAATGGTCGCGAAGGGCGGGGCCCGCGTGCCGGTCGCGTGCCCGTCGGCGGCAGGGCCCCGACCCGCGACAAATCAATTACAGGGGCCGACTTCCGAACGAAAATTAGCGCAAAATTATAGTTGTCCGCGAAATTACTTGTTTATAGTTCGCCCTGAGTAGGGCGATTCGCTAATTTATAGACGAATGTAGATTGCCCGTTAGGAGTTCACACGCCGCCCTACTTGTCATTTGTCATTACTTATGAGTAAAATATGGTGTTTATGATGACCCCACTTAGCTTTGTTATTTTTAAACTGGGATATGAATTAGAATTGGTATGTATTTTACAATTGTCTGTTTGCGCAACTTAGCGCATTCCCGGTTACATCCTCAACTATGCTGCTTCGGAGCCCGGGCTGCGCTTTCCCACTTTTTCTTCTCCAAATATAAAATGCATGTCAATAGTCACTCAAGGATGCCAAAAACCTTGCGAAATGAAGAAGAAATAGCCGAAACAGTTTAAATGATTTGGCTATAGTTTTACGACTAGCGCCTGCCAGAAGTCAACCCTCTTTGGGAATGCATTTTTACAAAAAGTTTTACAACTGAACTGGCCGCCGCCCAACGTTTATCCTTGGGAATGCAGTTGAAGTACGTAAGATGTTTGTGCTTAGTCCTTTAGTCGCCTCTTACGACATTCATAGGAAGAGATTGAGTGGTCCTATTCTAGGCCGGACAACTAACACATTTGTCTGTTTGTTTGTCATGTGCTAATGATAAGTATGTTTTTGCTGAACTTTTCCTTGACGATTCAGTCCGATGTTCCAATTCAGCCAAAACGCGTCGGAAGTTCGGCACAGTGTGTTGATAATAATGCAAATAACAATACAGGCGTGTTTTTTCGAACTTCAGCCGCTGAACTAGTGTGTTTAGACACACTAAATTCAATCTTTCCTATTATTATTCAGGTGATGTCATATATTGGCAACTATAAGAAGAGCTTCCGGCACATCATTATGCAAACTACAGCAACATTGGTCCATAATCCTGTCCTGACCGAATTTTTTTTTATGAACGATCTACGTCATGCGTTATCTCGAGAACTTAAGACTAGGATTCACGCAGAATTCTATTTGCTATAAGGAGAGTTGGTGAGTTTAGGTTAGGGCGTATACAGTTAGGAGCTGGGCTCTCCATGAGATCTAATAACTTTTATTACAGTGCAAGCAATATGTACCTACTCGTCTTGGCATTACTTTAGATGGAAATGTTTTTGGAGAAATTGAATTAGCGTGCACTTTAAAATTTCCTTCGATCCAATTATACAAGATACAGATACACGGGGCAGACAGAGCCTAGGGCGGTAAGGCCCAAGCCACTTTAGTGTGATGGTGGGCATGAAGGCAGAAAAGGGAAATCATAATAGTGATGGGTTGCTCACCACATCGCCTATTCATATATTATGATTCAGATACTCGCCCATTCCCTCGATCGGCTTTATAATAAAGGAGTTTTAGAAAGGCGAAATAATATTTTAAGTGATATTGAACAGGAAAGAAATTTTAAATAACGAAAAGCAATTAACGTTATGTTAGTATCCCATAAAACAAGTCTCGAACTTACTTTGGGGCTCAATCTGTGTGATTTGTCCCTATATATATAAAAAATATACTTAGTTAAATAAAAAATAAAAAATCCCATACAAATAGAGCAAATCAGCTGATAGTTTCTATGAAAAAGAAAAAAACATGCTTTCTTTCCTGGGTAACCTACGTTCAATTTCGCGAGATTGGACTTACAACATTATTTTGCCTTTTTGAAAATGTAGTTATTCGCATAGAATTCGCTGTAGAATATAGACCCTTTATACATCTCGAGGCAAGGACGGCTGATTCCGACCTTTCCGTATTACTCCAAATGGAATCTGCATTGAGCACAATCCTGTAAGCTTTCTGCTTACCATGGTGCCAAATAGATCGTGATGAAGACACATATTCTGCTCGCTCCAAAGCGCTTTATATTGAAGCTACGAGTAACGGGTAATGGCAAATAAGTGAGTTAAGTTAGCTGTTCCATACATTTTGTTGCTGATTTCATTGTATATATTTTCCAAAAGTAGGCAAATACTTATATGAATGTTTGGCCACAATTTGAGTCAGGTCTTGATGAATTTTGTAGACGAGTTCCATTGGTTCAAAAGTTCCACCCAATTTCTTACATACTCTCCTCTGGTTTAAGGGTTAACTGGAAGAGACCCCAGATAGGGACTAGTCCACCTATATACACCTATAATATGTGTTGTATTTTTAACTGTAGGTTTATCCTTTTATGTACAATAAAAAATGTCACTTTGTCTACCACCTATCCATATGTGTCATTTTTTTATGGTCAACGTTATCTTTGAAGTGTGGAGTAGGTGACACAGTATAAAAACCAGTAATATGATAAAATGTAAAGTACCTACCTATACCTAACGGTTTCGGTCATATTTATCGTTACCTAAATCACAGACATCACAGTGAGTTAAAAAACTAAAATATTGAATGCTTCAATTAAAAATGGGATAACTCACAGAAAAATAAACCAAAGAACATTAGTTTACGTTAAGACGATAAACGGAATCCAGTGCTGCCCCCATTTAAAATAAATTATGTATAAAACTATGTAATGTCTATGTAAGAAAACAGAGATATCATTTAAAATTTTGAGCTAGTAAAACCTAGATAACCTTTCAAACTATTTTATGAACCACTGTTTACAGTTTAAAGTAAAAACGTTTAGCTTTAGTTTGCATTTTTGCGAAAAACGGCCACTTTTGGCAAAAATGCAAACTAAAGCTTAACGTTCTCACTTGAAACTGTAAACTGTGGTTCATAAAATAGTTTGAAGGTTTATCTAGGTTTTACTAGCTCAAAATTTTTAATGATATATTAGTTTCCTTACAAATATTTTTTTTCAAATGGGGGCAGCACTGGACTCCTTTTATCGTCTTAAGAACACGTAGGAACTGAAATGGAAAATTGAAATCTAAAAATAAACGAGCTAATTACGGGCTATTCTATATACAGCTTCGAATTGAAATAGCCAGTGGTTTACAGATTTTCGTCAATTCAAGTGGCTGTGGGAGTTCTTATTGTGCTAAAGTTTCATTACCGGCGTGGCTGTGTTGCAGGTAGTGACGTGCCGTTCCCGGGATCGTTCCTAAATTCCCGGGGAACGTCCCCGTATTTCTAGGGAATGTTACGGAATATTGGATATATTTATTTGTATTATAACCATATCAAGTGATGGACATTTACGTTAGTAAGATATATTTACAGTGATAAAAATATGTCTGATAAATAAAATTACAACTTTCCCAGACATTTCTATTTTTTGGGAACATTCCAGGGAACGTTCCCGTAAATCTGGGGAACGGGAACGGCACATCATTAGTTGCAGGTTGCAGCTGTGTGCGAGTCACAGGCAAGGCGTGCGTTTTATGGAGCTGTCAGCAGCAGCACCAATGGGCGCTGGAGTTGGCATCGATCCGACGTTCGACACTCCCATTTTGCTGACACGCGCGTACTCGCAGAAAGTGGCAAACAATATTTTGATATTATTTATGTAATTTACTTTTTACTTCTATTTCTAAAGTTAAATAACTAGATCGGTTTTGGATTTTTAATTACCACTTATCGTAGCAGAAGAAAATGCCGGCTAGCGGACCTCGGGATCCGAAGCAGCACAGCTAATCCTGCAACCTAGATAATGTCCCTGGACTAGATGCGATTTTGTGCATATATTTTTGTACACTTCCCTAATATAAACAGGCAAGTAATTAAATGGTATTTATTTGAAATATTTGTTCAGCAAGAAAATTAAGCAAAGTATATACTACGATAGCCTAATATGTTTTTGTCAGCCGTAAAAAATAACCAGCTGATACCTAAGAGTAGTAGACAGCAACTAAATCAAGTAAGATAAGAAAATAATAACAAATTTGTTCAGTTTTACGAGATGTGTTTGCAAAATACATAAATAGACGAACACATACTTATTATTTGGTTAGCAGGATCATACAATCGGTCAGCATAAACATACCATTGATAAGCTATAATGTTGTCGAGGAGCTTGGTGACCCGGTTGGGTATGCAATATGCATGCATTACCAGCGGTTTCGTAAGTTAAGTAACCCTGGGCGTGGTCGCCAATTAGATGGATGCCCAAAAGTGGCATAAAAATTTCTCCTCGTTTCCGTGCATCGGCAGGCACGTTAAAGCTTATTCGTAGCGTTAAAGCCGTCAAGCTGTGTCAGATGCCTAAAAGCAGCTTTAAAAACTTTAACATGTGTTTAAGTGAGTACGTAAGCACATAATATGAGTATGGATACGTGGATACGGACACGGATGTAATACCTTAGGCGTGGGCTAGATAGACAAGGCGCGAGTGTGGCGCGCCATATGGCCCCCATCATAAAAATTTCTACGCATAAATTATTTTACGCATCGCTTAAGGCGAAGATATAGGCAAATGGCCTTGAAGTGTGAAATAAATTGTTAACTCGTAAATATGGTGATAATTTCCATATTGCTCTACGTCATGCACTAGATAGCCCTTTAAATAATTTTATGAACTACCGTTGAAACTATTATTGGTGATCCGTCTAGCTTTAAAACTTGCCGTGGCCAATTTTGGCGGAGGCAAGTTTTAAAGCTAGACGGACGAATGTAAATACTTTCAACGGTAGTTCATAAAATAATTTAAAGGGCTATCTAGTGCATGACGAAGAGCAATATGGAAATTATCTCCATATTTACGAGTTAACAATTTATTTCAAATGAGGGCGCCACTTCAAGGTCATTTGCCTATATCTTCACCTTAAATTCAACAATCAACTGATTATACAATTTTAAAAAAACTTGGATTCAACTTTGTAAATATCTACTTTTGTTAGGTATGTAGGAACCTAGGTAGGTACTATTACAATTTGGCGTTGCAAGCTAGTTAGCGTACCTACGTATTACGGGAATATTGTTTGATTTAACTTGATGTTATTATTTATTTAGGTACGCATAATATTTAGACAATGAGTTAATGAAATAACGCAAAACCTCTCAGGTTGTAACTCAGTCCATAAAACTGAAAAACTTTTATTCTACAACATTCCCAAAATGCTAAAAATAAAATTCGGATTTTCATACAAATTGACTCGATCAGCTCAGCAGATCAGCAAGTTTGTATATAAATTCAATTTTTTTTTGGATTTCGTTAATGTTGTTTAATTTCATGAGCTGAGGTACCATCTAAGAGGTTTTGCGTTATTTCATTAACACGTTGTATAGGTGATAACTATCCCTATGAACTGTATAAAACGCCTTATCCTTTTTAATCTTTCTTGTGGAAAGTTATTCAATAAATATCACTTGCGGTGTTCTCTTTCAGAATAATATAGCCCCGCCTCTTACATAAGCGCCTCCCACTTTTCAGCCCCGAGATACACACAGACAGCGATATCATTCGACGTCCACCCCTAAAATAATCTTTTTATAAATACAGCTAGGGTCTAATATGGGGATGCCAAGTTTTTGAATAAATCTTACGCACACGCCGCTGCGGCAGTAGCCCCCGACAGTAAGCACCCTTTGAGCTATAAAATTATTTACTCATTCAAATCCAGCTCACTCCAAATCGGGTGTTTAGGAGATTAGTTTGTTTTTCTGGTGATAATTGAAATGTCTGGAGCCAGGGCCCAGTTAGCGGATTCGTCCACGTCGCCACCTCTAAGGTAAGTACTAGGTACTTACCTTACGTAGCTCTGTATTTTTATTATTTACCGGATTTATTTTTACGTTATATGCGAATTTAATAACTACAAGTTATTTTAATAGTAAGTAAATGCCTGCTGGAATATATTTTTTTTTTAATTGTACATAGATATCTTTTAGCGTTTTCATATATATTGAGAACAATAAAATACAATTAAAAATAAAATATGCGTATACTAACTAAAATATTTTGATCGTGCATTTAGTAGCTCTAATAATCTAACATAGTTAGTGAAGTATACATTTTTGGTTACCTCTTTTTGTCTGAATTTTCTACGCGATTTTTCTGTTTGTTCATCTTTCTCAAAGTACAGTTTTGGTACATGATTAGTACCTTCCTATATCAGATTACATACATACATTACAATAAAATCTGAAGTACCTAAACCTAATTTATTTATTATTGAATTAAAGAAAAAGAATTACCTTCCTACTTAAGTATTTAGATTAGGTGGATACTTAATTACAAGGTAGATAAGCGGTTTTTCTTTTTAGTTATAGCTGTTAATCAGCTCGCCCATGAAGGGTTCCGTAGGAGCAAGTAACATAAATTAAAAGTTCAAAAGGTAAATTGCGTTGTACGATTTATGACGGATTAAAAAAACTACTTACTAGATCTCGTTTAAACCAATTTTCGGTGGAAGTTTGCATGGCAATGTACAGTATATATTTTTTTGTTTTATCATTCTCTTATTTTAGAAGTTACAGGGGGGGGGGGGGGGGGGGAGGACACACATTTTACCACTTTGTCAGTGTCTCTCGCGCAAACTATTCAGTTTAGAAAAAATACACGTATTAGAAACCTCAATATCACTTTTGAAGACCTATCCATAAATACCCCACACGTATGGGTTTGATTTAAAAATTTTCAGTTTTAGTTCTAAGCATGGGGAACCCCGGAGGGGATTTGTTTTTTTTTGTGAAATCCAGAACAAATAACCTGCGCAGCACATTTAACCTTCGTCTTATAATGCCACCCCAATACTTCATTCTTTTCTAACTAATTCTCAGTCCAAGCTGTTCGTCTGTGGAACTCGTTTCCGGTGTTGATTCGAAAAGCACGAACTCTCCCTAGTTTCAAAAGTCAAGTAAAGTCTCACTTTCTTTCTTTGTACTGAATTTAGTGTTTTCTTCGTTTTGTGTATTATGTACCTAGTTATTTTGTGTATGTGTCACTACACTTTCATAAGATACGTGTTATGTATGTAAGGATATATAGGTATGTATCGTATGTATTTTTGTATGTATGTATAAATATATAAATGTATATATGTAAGTTTATTGCATGTATTTATGTACTTCTGCGCCATACCCACTTTACAACTTGAAGTCCTACTAGCGTGGTTGCCTTTAAGAAATTGCTTTTGCGATAAGGCCGCCATTGTACATAACATATTGTTAACATTATTTACTCTTATGTATTCTTGGTGCAATAAAGAGTTTTTAACCCCCAAAATTTATTGTTTTTTTTTCTACTTTTGTGTGAAAATCTTAATGCGGTGTACAGAATACATCTACTTACCAAGTTTCAACAGCATAGTTCTTATAGTTTCGGAAAAAAGTGACAGTGGCATACGGACGGACAGAGAGACATGACAAATCCATAAGGGTTCCGTTTTTTGCCACTTGGCTGCGGAACCCTAAAAATGAAAGATTACAGTGACTTATAATATAAGTACGTACTGTTTTGTTTTACAAGCTTTTATTTAGTTGCACCTGTCGTCTGTATGCACGTACTTAAATACATAGCAAGCAAACCGAAAGGTGGCCATGGTAGCCTCTGTAATAAAAGTACATAGCCCCACCGAGTTTGGGTTCGATTGATTCGTCTTAAAGAGCACTTGAAACATGATAAAAGCTAGTTTTTAAAAATAACTTGTAAGTATGTATGAATATAGCCAACATCGGTATTAGATTTTTTATTTTGCCTAATTTTAAAGGCATCTGATATAACTTAACTACTGCAATACAATGATATTGATGATAGCCGAGACCAACGGCTTTTAAGCCTTCTGCAGCATGGAGGAGCTCAAGAATGACTTCTGCCACTTGTGGTCACCAATCACATGTGCGGACCACTCCTGGTGTTGCCTAACATGCAAAAGCGCTACCTATGTATTGCATACTCCCGGCTGTTAGATACCTAAGTACTTATTTTTTACCTATATATATTTTAATAATTAATCCTAATCCTAACTTATATTATAAATGCGAAAATGAGTTTGTACTTTTGTTTCTTTGTTTGTTACCTCTTCACGCTTTATCTACTAAACCAATCTTCTTGAAAATTCGCATACACATAGTTAGGAGTACGGAGAAGGACATAGTATATACCTTTCATCCCGGAAGAATGTAATGTTCCCGTGGGATACGCGAGCGAAGCCGCGGGCAAAAACTAGTAATCAATAATGTTTTCTAATAGCAATTTTTCTACCTAAAGTTGGTATTAGAGTCTTAGGATCCTGCAAATGCATTTTTCTTGTTCAAAACAAGTCGGGCGAGCTATCCACAGAAAAATAGACGTTTTCATTTTTACAACATTTAAGTTATAACTAAACTTTATACCTAATTCAATTATGAAAATAACTTTTTTGTGAGAGGAATAAAATTAGTATCTAAGTAGCATCTAAAAACTCACTCGTCAAGACAAATCAAATAAGTAAGTGACCCAAATAAGGCCTACCTTAAGTTTATGATGATGTATATAATAGGTTTTTAAGTAAAATGCATTCATCTCTTGCAATAATATTCTTTATTTATTTAACTTTAAAGTAAATGCAGTTGAAGTGATATAAAAAAGAAATACGTATTTATATAAATCAAAATATAAAAAAACATCCTTTAGGCTTTATTGAGAAACTATGCCATAATAAGGCCTTACATACTAAAAGAAACAAAAACAATCATTTTAGCACTGTTTTACCTAGAAGAAGTACAGTTTTCATATTAGATCTTTCGCATCTTCCTTAGTAATTAGATTTGGCAGTATAATCAGTCTTAATAATCATCTTAAAATATAAACAGATCTATTCATAATAGATCCTTCGCATCTTCCTTAGTAATTAGATTCGGCAGCATAATCAGTCTTAATAATCATCTTAAAATATAAACAGTCTTCAAATGGTTTCTTAAGGTTCTTCTGGGTATATTATATCTTTCTGCAGCAGTGTATGTGCTTAATATGCCTCTTCGGACCATGTTCACGGCACTTTCCATCTGTTGTGATGTCCACAAAGCCCTTTTCTTTTTTGGATGTGGCGCTGATGTTTGTATTTCCATGATGTATATGACTAAAACAAAGATTTTATGCTTTTATAACAATTTTAAAATCAACATAAAAGTATGCCCCAATAAGGCCTAAACATTATTTTTATAGGCCTTATAAGGACCAATACTGTGTTCAAGAATAAAAATTATTATACAAAAGACATCAAAAAGATTGCGTATCTATACTTTTGTAAGGGTCACTAAACGTATAAACTAAATAAAAAGCAAAAGAAATCGGGCCATATCCAAAAATATATCCAAATACTTACATTTTAACCCGTCAATTTTTTATAAAACAAGCGTGCACTCCACCTCCGTAACTGTTTTCGACTGCACGATCCGACATGCTCGTGGCCTTTGCCGCGTGCGGTACTTGTGTGCGTTAGATACATCCTTACGCACACTACTACAAATTTTCGACGTCATAGCAACAGTTTAAGCGGGAAATTTTAAACGTAGGCCTTATTGGGTTATAGGCTTTATTTGGGTCTCCTACGTTAAATCCAAACTCGATGAGGTGGCGTCGTTTCGTTACCAGTTCCTGATTTTTCATGCTTTTTTTTCGTGTGTGTATGTGACCAATATTAGTGTCAGATTTTTCAAGCTGCCTAAAGGCATCTCCTATAGGCATCACAGCTCGACGACTGCCATACAAGATGACAGTCGAGATTAAAGGATTAACGTGACTTACGAGCACTGAGGAGGTAGAGACATTATTATGCCACTTGAGGTCACCCATCCAAGTGCGGACCACGCTCGGGGTCACTTAAGGCTGGGCTTAAGGCGAGATGGGTTCACAGCCCGCAATACTGTGAGTGTTTTTGGAAAATCACTATTAATAAACTACTACAGTTTATTTCTCAAAAAAATTACATAGGAATCTTAAGGCTTTTCTACAGACACACCCACAATATCCAAAACACAATTAAGCATTTATAGCTCGATAGAAAAAAATCACAAACAAACCTCTAAATTTGCCAAAATTTTTCCTTAAAAAGGATATTACTACTTTATACAATCACTTTTTCATACGAAAATTATACTAAAAAATGTATAATCTAAATTACTAGTTAATTTCGCTACACAATTGTTTTAAATATTATACAAAAAAAATAAGACACAGTGAAATATTCGTCGAGAGCGAACAATGGGCCGGTCCCGAGCTCGACGATATTTCGCTGTGTTTTATTTATTATTTATTGTATAATATTTAAAAAAAATTGTGTAGGGAAATTAACTAGTAATTTAGATTATACATTTTTAGGTATAATTATCATTTAAAAAAGTGATTGTACCAAAAAAACATAATCGTGTTTTAGATATTGTGGGTGTCTGTAGAAAATATGTAATTTTTTTGGGAATAAACTGTAGTAGTTTATTTACAGTGATTTTTCAAAAACACTAACAGTATTCTTGGCTCTGAACTGACGGGGCCTTAAGGTGGTACTGGAGGCGCGGGCGAACTCCACAGCGAGTTGCCTACCGACGCGCATCGTCGTGTTGCTATTTCGTCGAGAAAGAGAAAGGGCGCTAAAAAATGTAGCTCCGTCCCGACCCCCGCATGTGAGAGCTACACCCCCGCGTACGACAAAAAGAGCACTGAACGCCAGCGAAACGGGCCGTTATAGGCCATGAATCGAAAGGTTTTCGTAGTTTTCGTTTATTTCGATAAATACGATACATACCCAAATAAAACTAAATTATTTGGAATTTAGAGTCTTCACTCTAGTCGTATAATTAGTTTCCATAAGGATCGAAAATATAATTATAAGTGTAATAGGCGTCTAAATATTACTCGATTTCGTCGATAAAAAAGGCAAATTTTAAGTTGCTAAAACTAATTACAGATCTAGATATTTATCATCTTAATGCTTGTAAAAAATTTGAATACGATGAGTTTTATGGTTTCGAAATTAAAACGAAAGTACGTTTGTATGGGATTTCGTCCCTCCAGTTAACCCTTAAGTTACGAAAGCGCTAGTAATGAGTTCTCCCACGCAGTGGCGGATTTGCCCTAAGGCCCAGTAGGCCCGGGTCTAGGGCGGCTAGATATGCAGGGCGGTGAATCGTGCCAAAAAAAAATTTTTTTTTATGTTATAGGGCGGCAAACGAGCAAGCGGGTCACCTGATGGTAAGTGATCACTACTGCCCATGGACAATTGCAACACCAGGGTGTAACATGAGCGTTACCGGCCTTTTAGTAAGATATAGACGTGTTTTGAAGGTTTCAATGTCGTATCGGATCGTATCAGCCAGAAGTTGATTCCACAGTTCGGTCGTACTTAGCAGAAAGTTCATTTTAAAACGTATGGTGAAACGTATGATGATAACAAGATTAACAAGAAATAACTCAAATGCAAAGTATCATAATGTATTAAAGGCTCGCGCAAAAGGGGCGGCACATGGCTTGGGGCCTAGAGCGGCTAGGACTGCAAATTCGCCACTGCTCCCGCGGAGGAGTCACCATTTTAGCAGCACTATGAACATAAGTATATTGCATCCTGTTTTGTACATAAGTATATACCTACCTATGCTATAATTTTAGTTCGATAGGAAACGACTAGGATAAGAAACTCAAAAAGAAAACTCATTTATGAACAAACTTATATACTTACGTAAGGAAATAAGTAGTGAGAATCAAAATCGTGTAAATTGGCGATGCGGTTAGCAACCCGTCACTATTTTGGTTCCCTATTCGACCTAAACATTCACCGCTACTGTCAAAAGGGAACCAAAGTAGTGACGGGCTAAAACTTTTGTGTCTTACGGCCCGAAACTCTATGTTTACCCCGATAGATAAAGAGATGTTTCAGTGTAGGTACCTCAGTCACATCAATCATTGAGATAACCCAGAGTGCGCCTTATACTCGTACTTGGAGCTAATCTATTCCCGCTTGCTTCAGTGAGAATCACCGCATAGACTACTCGGGTCTGAAGTTCGCATACGCTGACGGGTCAGACGACGAGAGTCCGTCCTTGTCTTCGGAGCTGCCTTCGTGTGTGTATGCAGCGGCCAGGAGCAGGTTGCAGCTCCCCCTGGCGGCCTACATGCACCAACACACCCGGCAGCTTCACCCAGGTATTCTTTTCTGAGTGACCAAGTACTGTATGATTACCTAGTTTCGACTAACTTGCCAGAAAACTTTTAAAACAGAACTTTTCAATATGTGATGTGGCCTCTAACTACTTCCTCCTCTCTTAATTTGTCCCCGGTGGCATCCTTAGCTCTGCTGCATGAAAGCCCGGGGCGCACTCTCGGCCTTTTTTTTCTCCGAAGATGATGTCATGAAGTGATGATGATGAATGTCAATGGTCATTCATGGATGCCGTAGACCGTGCATAGCGCAGAAGCCACTATTGTAGCGATTTGGCTATGATGTTCAGAAATGCCGCCTGCTTTTTTTTTAAATTAAGTTGAGATGCTACACCTATGCTGATTGAAAGCATTCTTCAACTAGTCATTTTGGCGGGACCAACATCTGCCAAAAAATAATAAATTATTAGTTTCGCTGTTTCACGATTGTTCTTTTTTTTACGACGGACGAGCGTCAGCGTGACGTCAACCCTCATTTAGAAATGCATTTATGCGAATTGTTTTACAATCGGCCGGGACTCGACATCAACCCTCCTTGGGAATACATTTGTTGCACGAGATGTGATGTGACTGTGTGATGTTGCACAGCAAGAGAAGCATACTACTAGGGCTCTTGAAGCTAAATTTAATATGTACTAATGATGTTTGAACAGATGTGCTGTTAGAGTCGACAGGAGAGCCCGACTACCAGTGCGGCGGGTCGCCGTACCGCGTGCAGCGCGCCGCAGCCAACGTGCGCGAGCGCCGACGAATGCTGAGGTCCGGCCCCAATGGGTACCCACTCGTTTTGCCGAGATTCTTTTGTAGACTGCTTTTGGTGTTCAGTGCCGTGGACCTTTCCCTATTAGATTCGTTAGTGCGAAGGCTTAGAGCATATAATCAGGGCTGAAAGTAACTATCACGCCAGCCACTATCACAGCGCAGTATAGGTAGTAGAAGCCTCGGGAGCAGACAGGGCTTATATCTTATATGGCACATTTGTGTTGCTGCTGTACTCCTCGTAGAATAAGTAGCTCCCACTAACTTGCCTGGATGCATAGCTATTCAATATGTCTGCGAGTATAATTAGCAAATTAATATTCCTCTTTTACGTGGGCACTTATGGATGTTTTCTTTGATTAACACGATGCTGCTACATTGTAACCGTGAGTGCAATAAAGGGAAAGGCATCCTCTAGCCTAGTTATTTTTTTATTTTGATCTAGAATAGGTACTTTGTGTGCAAGACGAGATTCGCCTCTACACGAGGCATCCTCGGGCATGCAACCAGATGTTCATCGTTCGACAGCCAAACGACGAATGATTTTCATTCATCATCAACTTCATGATTTCAATATATCACGTGTGACCTCCGTACGATCAACACCTGGTTTTGTGCCTGAGGATGCCTCGTGTAGAGATGAAACACGTACCGCGACTAAAGAGCTAAGAATGTACCTTCTCCCGCGATTACGACAGCCGTTGGCTGTTGACGACTGGTGGCGGAAGCACACGAAGCACCTATAATGTAGGTCAAACAGCACGTAGGTAACTTTGACTTTAGCAAAGTTACATAATATGAATCTATTAACTAATTTTATTACCTAACTACATGAAATGTTTACTTACTTCTGACTACCTCCGTGGTCCATTGGTCAAGGCTTTTGCCTTGTGATCGTGGGTTCAAATCCCACTGGGAAGCATACTTTGTGAAAAGTTGTTTCCAGTCTGGTTAGGATATTGCAGGCTTGAATCACCTGATTATCCGAAAAGAAAGATGATTCCGTGCTTCGGAAGGCACGTAAAGATGTGGGTCCCGAACGCCATCTAGCGTTTGTTTATATCTATCCTAGGATTGGTTCTGGTCTACCCTTTGGGTCAGACGGCAAGTCGCTCTGTGTAAAAACCAGTAGGTAACCTCGTCAAATCACCTAAGTTAGGTAGCGGACCCCGGGCTCTGAAGCGTTACCGCTGAGGATGCAACCGGGAATACGCTCGGATGATGATGAAATGTTTACTTACTTCATTTATAGGTGATGCATAGATGGTATTTTTGTCCCTGGCTATACCGTGTGTGTGATATTGTGATTTTAGCAGTATAAACTCGGCGTTCGATGAGCTGCGCGTCCACGTGCCGACCTTCCCGTACGAGAAGCGCCTCAGCAAGATCGACACCCTGAGGCTTGCCATCGCCTACATCGCGCTACTCAGAGAGGTGAGGTGTCGGCCACTTATTACCAGCATTATTAGCAGCAGCGAGTCTCCGCGTGACGACCAGTGGTGATGCTCATAGTGTTGAGGTGTCGGTCATTTACACTCATATTTTAATATCTTCCAGGTAATTTTAAGCCAAGCCATAACAAGACGCGCTGTCCAAATTGTGCTCAATATTAGACGTATAGGGACAATTTTATCTATATTCTATAAGTATATATAAAAGCGAAAATCACTCACTCATCACAAAATCTCAAAAACTACTTAGCCAATAAAGATGACATTTGGCAGGAAGGTAGATTGTGACTTGGAGACGTCCGATAAGAAAGGATTTTTGGAAATTCCATCCCTAACGGAGTGAAATAGGGGTTGGAAGTTTGTATGAAACTTCGTAATTTTTTTAAAGTAAGACACATGAAATTTTCAATGTATTTTAGTTGACAGTAGAAAATAATAATGCATTTATAAGATTTTGAAAATTACATCCCTATAGGGGTGAAATAAGGGTTGCAAGTTTGTATGAATCTTAGTAATTTTTGTAGTATACGTGGGCGAAGCCGCGGCAAAAGATTGTTTAGTATAAAAACCAGATCTGTTATTAAAACCTCAGACCGATAATCAATACAGATATGTGATTAAAACAGTTTCAGCATAATTAGACGTTTATATTGTCCCTAAAACTGCTGGCAAAGATACAAAGAACCAACATGAATTGAAAAACTACTGAGTAGAAGGTAGTAGTACCACAGAATACATAGGTACCTATTAGTAAGAGTAGTAGTTTATACATTAGTACTTGTACTTATATTTTATGTTATTGTTATAGGTGCTGGATGCCGATTATGACCCGTTGACCTATGTGGAGAAGTGTTTACGAGGAGAAATAAAAGCGGACAGGGCGCACTGGAATACTAGCGGTAAGATGTTATGCTAAGGCCATACTACATGAATTTTCCGGAGTCCAGTACTGCCCCCAATTTAAATAAATCGAGTTCACAGCTTCAAGTTTTGAGAATCGCGTCTTGATTTTTGGTCCTATCCAAAAAATTACTAATCCTAACGGGATGTTTTGTCCAATCCGCTAGTTGCCAACAAGTCAAAACATATAGATATCTTCTTTTACTCTAAACGTCAAAACAAATTCTATGGGATTTCTAAATAAACGCACGGCGTGTCGTCATAGTTTTTTGGAGTCAAATAGCGGTCTTTCGGCATGAATAAATCTAAAATCACGTTCAACATATCACGTTCAGGATATGATGAATGACAAGTGACTTTATTTTGTGACGATTTTTCCTTTTTTTCAATAAACTTATTTGTCCTATTGTTGGGAAAAGGTCTCTTCCATGTTCCACTTGTCTCTTTCCCGTGTAAACCGACCATCCTTTTTGGAATGCATCGAGATCGTCTCGCCAACGCTTTTTAGGCCTGCCCGGGTACGGCAACGGTAACCATCTTTAGGCAACCAAGTCTGTTTATCCTCGTATCATCATCATCCGAGCGTTATTCCCCTGGAAACAACTTTTCACAAAGTATGCTTTCCAGTGGGATTTGAACCCATGACCTCCGGATCACAAGGCAGACGCCTTGACCACTAGGCAGTCTGTTTATCCTCGTATCATTGCAAAATATATTTTTTTACCCTATTACTGAACTTTCTTTCCAGATCTGACCGCCCGGCTGTCGTGGATCAACTGGGAGAACCTGGGCGTGAACCCGCAGAGGCGCAGCGTGCTCACGTCGCTCGCCCTCAGCTCCGACAACCTCCAGTACACACACAACTAACACCGATCAAAGCGGATTTTGTTATTCCCTTGTTGATTTCTCATTTTACCGCGTTCCGAGATAGTTTTATGTATATATATAAATGTATATTTAGATATCAATGTTTTGTAATATTATTTAACTTTGCTATGCTTCGGTATCTAGTGACCGTTGTTGGTGCAGTACCCTTCGACTACTTACCTGAAGTTACAGACTACTTAGGGTTGGATCTCATCTATCAGCACAGAACAGCACTTTCCTATGCTGCTATCCTTTTCTGTCGCTCAGAAGCGACATTTGCTAGAGCTAAAGAGAGCGAAGGAACGCTTCAGCACCGGCCGTGCTGCAGCGTTTCGTCGCTCTCTTTCGCTCTAGCAAATTACTGTTCTGAGTGATAGCATAGGAAAGTGCTATTCTGTGCTGATAGATGAGATCCAACCCTTACAGTCTTCTTGTCATCTAAGCGCATTCCTGGTTGCATTACATCGTAGCAGCTACGCTATCTGGCTTTTTCTTCTCTAAAGATGCTACGGATATCAATGGTCAATCAAGGAATTAAAGATCTCGACAGCTGAATTACCGCGCTTGCGCATGATAAATAATCTCATTGTGCTCTGCATATACTTATAGTTTGGTGGCAAGCAGCATTATCTCAAGCTCCTCTGCGTTTCGTTTCTTACGCTGCCAAAATAATCTGACATGATGTCAGTCGTACGGCCTGGTACTGCATGAATTCTACAGCTGACATAGCTTGCAACGATGGTCATTCATGACGAGGGTCGGTACTAGCGTTGACAATGACATGTAAAATACATGTATTTTACATGTCGTCGGTACCAACAGCTAAACGTTACGAAAGTTTAGCTGTTGGTACCGACGACATGTAAAATAACCTTCCGAACAACGAAGGAACTAGAGATAATTTGTCACTTACGCCAAGTGTAAACCACGCCATATGTCCATATACTTAATGCAAAAACCCCAAGATCAAGCACCATGAGTGATAGACATGTTTGTATAGAATATAATGAAAGTTTCTATACTATCGCCGAAACACTATCGCCGAAATACCACATAATTCCTTGGGTCAACATAAGACAACCAATCTTTAGTAGACGTCTTAGTAAAAGCGTTAACTCGGTGCGATTACATCGAATTAGTTATAGCTATTAGTAAATATAATGTATTCTGTGAGCCTGTGAAAATGTGTGCCATATAACCTGTATTTATATTTTAGATCATAAGTGAAGTATTTTAGTCGACTAGGAATACCTACTAGGATATTAATGAGTGCAATAGTAAATAGGTACCGCATAAGGAGGTACCTCTATTGTATGTTTCTATTTCCCAGAAACAGCCATGATCATGATTATCGTTCGAGCGTATGAGAGAATCAATTTTATATCAACAACAAATTACATGAGTACCTAGATATGGATATGTTTCATAATATTCTTTTTAATGTGTAGACTAGTCTGAACAGTGCAATATATTTGATTTAAATTAGTAATATGTAATAGAATAGACGTGTAATCAGTTATGTATATTTGTAAAATTTGGATATAAATCAGATGTAATTAATTAAATACAATTAAAATTGACAATTTCTAATTTTTGTATTCGAAAGTGAACAACATACTGCATGCATGATAAAACCCCTAAAATATGCATGACATGAGATGAAGTGTCAAAACATGCAACATAAAATAAAATATAAATAAAAAGTAGACTTGAGGTCAGATTATTTCCAGAAATACACGACACATAAAATACACTCTATATAAAGTTAACATAAAGAAGAAATATCGAAAATAAATTATTAAAATTTAAACAAAAATAATACCTATTTGAGAAACAAACAGATACAAAAGAAATCCAATAATAATTAAAATAGAATAGGTACCTAATGTAGTGTGTCCATGGTGGTAAATTTTGTGAGATCCTAGGATTTTTCCTAGATTCCAAAATTAAATATATTTAGGAAAGCTCTTATGCCTAATGTGCTTTTTCTACTAATAATATCATAGTCATCATTCTTCTAATAAGAGTAACAGATGATAATATGGTCTCATTTGTTAAATTAGGTCCTTACATATGAAATTGCCGTTCAGTATCAAAAAAGTGAAACAAGTTTTTTTTAATGAAATCATTATTTAATTAATCGAAGTATGCGCCGTTGTTATCGATACACTTCCGCCATTTTATAGGCAGATCATTGATACCTTTGGAAAAAAAATCCTGGAAGCGAGAGTCTCTAGTCTCCTCTAACTTGGCGTTCGTTTGATGTGCAGTGTGTGGTCTAGCGTTATCCTGAAGGAGCAGTGGGCTACAGCAATTCATCAGTCTCGCTTGTTTAATGGCGAGCTTTTCCATCATTGTTTGCAATTGTTGGCAATACAAGTCTGCAGTAATCGTCTGGCCTGATCTCAAGAAGCTGTAGTGGATAACACCAGCACTGGTCCACCAAACACTAACCAGAATCTTCTTTTTGGTCAGTTTTCGCTTAGGGCAAGGTTTTGCCGGTTCTCCAGGGTCAAGCCATTGTGATGATCGCTTCCGATTGTCGTACAGGATCCATTTCTCATCACAAGTCACGATACGGTTCAAAATCCCCTCATTATTGTGGCGATTAAGCAAAGAAACGCAGCAAGCAACGCGTGTTTGTTGGTTTGCTTCAGTCAATTCGTGGGGTACCCACTTTTCGAGTTTTTTAATTTTTCCGATTTGGCGCAAGTGGATAAGTATCGTTTTGTCAGTTACGCCGAAGGCTGCTGCTAATTCAGAAGTGGTTTGAGATGGATCCGCTTCCACTATCGCCTTCAATTCTTCGTTATTCACTTGAGTATCAGGTCGTCCACGAGGCTCATTGTGTAAATCGAAATTTCCAGAACGGAAACGTTGAAACCAAAAACGCACCGTTCGTTCGTTAGCGGTGCCTGGTCCATACACGTCGTTAATTCTTCGATTCGTTTCTGCAGCACTGGTGCCACGGTGGAACTCGTATTCGTAAATACCACGAATTTTCAATTTGTCCATAGTTGTTGTTATAGCAATGTTGAAACTCAAACAAATGATGTTAAAACAAATTAAATACGAATTTTAAAACAATATTTTTCTGGCTTTATTTCGAAATAAATTTGAATTTGGAATTCCTAATGAAACGCAAGATATTTGATTTTAAAGTTGCCAGTATTGAAAATCGGCAATTTCATATGTGAGGACCTAATATACAGGCTGACTTTTTAAACACCAGCCAAATTTTTGGAGCAAGTTCAGTCCATGATACTTAACCACTTTCCATAAAAATAATCGTCAAAAAACGAAAAAAAAAATTTGGCTTCCCATACAAATCAGCGCTCAGCCAAACGGATTTTGTATGGGAAGACGAAAAATTTTTATCTAGTTTTAATAACTTTTTTTATAGAAAGTACCTAGTTCAGTATCATGAACTGATTTTACTCCAAAAATTTGGCTGGTTTTTAAAAAGTCACCCTGTATAGTGAGTGCCTGAGGGCGATTATTTTAGCGATAATTTAGTGCAGAGTAATATTTCTTTGTACTTATTTTTAAAAGCATAATTAAAACAGTGTTCAGACAATGTCAAGGCGGGGGCAAAATGTTCCAGCATTCGGTAGCTGCATACATAAAACTGTAGAGTAGTTTTTTGGGTTCATGTTTTGTGAAAGTTCTTGCCCATATCAATTTTTCATAAAATAAGAATTTTTAAACGGATCACAGGCTGACGGGCTTATCGACCGGTCTAAGTACTAAATTTATTAAAATGCCTGATGCTCTTGGGAACTATTCATAATACTCGGTCCTTATTAATACAGCCCTGTTAATCAGGTTGCCCGTAACATCGACATTAAATAAACAATTATTAAACATTTTATATTGTTAACAAGAAACAGTTTTCTAACTTCGGTACTATAATTGTGTCCAGAATTACTCAACATATTTTTATACAACGTGGAAGGGACATACTAATTAATCAAGCCACGGTCTATACTAGATCATTATAGTATAATGAAATTAAAATAACAGCCAAAGAACAAAATAAATTTCGTCATTTCCATACAAAAGTGTGCGGCCGCCCGGGTGATTTGTATGGAAATGTCAAAATTTTTTTTGGTTTTTTGACTCATTTTTATTTCAATATACTTTAGTGATCTAGTATAGACCGTGGCTTGATTAATTAGTATGTCCCTTCCACGTTGTATAAAAATATGTTGAGTAATTCTGGACACAATTATAGTACCGAAGTTAGAAAACTGTTTCTTGTTAACAATATAAAATGTTTAATAATTGTTTATTTAATGTCGATGTTACGGGCAACCTGATTAACAGGGCTGTATTAATAAGGACCGAGTATTATGAATAGTTCCCAAGAGCATCAGGCATTTTAATAAATTTAGTACTTAGACCGGTCGATAAGCCCGTCAGCCTGTGATCCGTTTAAAAATTCTTATTTTATGAAAAATTGATATGGGCAAGAACTTTCACAAAACACGAACCCAAAAAACTACTCTACAGTTTTATGTATGCAGCTACCGAATGCTGGAACATTTTGCCCCCGCCTTGACATTGTCTGAACACTGTTTTAATTATGCTTTTAAAAATAAGTACAAAGAAATATTACTCTGCACTAAATTATCGCTAAAATAATCGCCCTCAGGCACTCACTATACAGGGTGACTTTTTAAAAACCAGCCAAATTTTTGGAGTAAAATCAGTTCATGATACTGAACTAGGTACTTTCTATAAAAAAAGTTATTAAAACTAGATAAAAATTTTTCGTCTTCCCATACAAAATCCGTTTGGCTGAGCGCTGATTTGTATGGGAAGCCAAATTTTTTTTTTCGTTTTTTGACGATTATTTTTATGGAAAGTGGTTAAGTATCATGGACTGAACTTGCTCCAAAAATTTGGCTGGTGTTTAAAAAGTCAGCCTGTATATTAGGTCCTCACATATGAAATTGCCGATTTTCAATACTGGCAACTTTAAAATCAAATATCTTGCGTTTCATTAGGAATTCCAAATTCAAATTTATTTCGAAATAAAGCCAGAAAAATATTGTTTTAAAATTCGTATTTAATTTGTTTTAACATCATTTGTTTGAGTTTCAACATTGCTATAACAACAACTATGGACAAATTGAAAATTCGTGGTATTTACGAATACGAGTTCCACCGTGGCACCAGTGCTGCAGAAACGAATCGAAGAATTAACGACGTGTATGGACCAGGCACCGCTAACGAACGAACGGTGCGTTTTTGGTTTCAACGTTTCCGTTCTGGAAATTTCGATTTACACAATGAGCCTCGTGGACGACCTGATACTCAAGTGAATAACGAAGAATTGAAGGCGATAGTGGAAGCGGATCCATCTCAAACCACTTCTGAATTAGCAGCAGCCTTCGGCGTAACTGACAAAACGATACTTATCCACTTGCGCCAAATCGGAAAAATTTAAAAACTCGAAAAGTGGGTACCCCACGAATTGACTGAAGCAAACCAACAAACACGCGTTGCTTGCTGCGTTTCTTTGCTTAATCGCCACAATAATGAGGGGATTTTGAACCGTATCGTGACTTGTGATGAGAAATGGATCCTGTACGACAATCGGAAGCGATCATCACAATGGCTTGACCCTGGAGAACCGGCAAAACCTTGCCATGAAATGTCAAATTTTTTTTTGGTTTTTTGACTCATTTTTATTTCAATATACTTTAGTGATCTAGTATAGCCCGTGGTTCAATTTATTACGGGTATGACCCTTCCACTTTGTATATGGAAAAAAGTCCGTTCCACATCCTTGGTTTGAGGTTCCTTCTACATCTACTACGCGAAGACCGTTCGCCTAATCGATATAGCCAGCTTACAACGTAGTATTCTATCCAGAAATATTTTGAATATGTATCATCTAAAGATTTTGAGTAAAATTTGCAATAACCTATGAAAATTGACGAAATGTGCAAATGCATACGAAATTGCATATAATCCGGTCTCTACTAATGATGTTGGGAAACAACTACGTACAAATTCTGATTTAATATGGAATCTCAAATCAAATGCATTTCAATTAAATTTATATTACATATTTATACATACAATAAATAAGCTACACTGCCTCCGCGGTCCAGTGGTCAAGGCGTTTGCCTTGTGATCCGGAGGTCATGGGTTCAAATCCCACTGGGAAGCATACTTTGTGAAAAGTTGTTCCCAGTCTGTTTAGGATATTGCAGGCTTGAATCACCTGATTGTCCTAAAAGAAAGATGATTCCGTGCTTCGGAAGGCACGTAAAGCCGTTGGTCACGAACGCCATCTAGCGTTTGTACCTATCCTAGGATTGGTTCTGGTTTACCCTTTGGGTTGCGGAGGTCAGACGGCAGTCGCTCTGTGTGAAAAACCAGCAACCTCGTCAAGTCGCCTAGGTAAGGTAGCGGACCCCGGGCTCTGAAGCGTAACCGCTGACGTGCAACCGGGAATACGCTCGAATAATGATGACAATAAATAAGCTACAAAATAAAATTTAACATGACTAGCTCATTTGCAGTAAAATAATATAAATAAAAATAAGTATTATACTTTGATAAATATAATACAATATTTTACAATAAACTTGGTATTGATTGCAGAGGCTCTGATTATCGCTATTCGTGGTTTGTATACAATTATAATATCCAACCCAGGCAAACATCTGCGCGCGTATCGAGCGTAAAATCACAGAAGACCGTCCTCGTCCCCGCATCTCTCCTCCCTTCTCGCCTTGTCTCAGGGCGAGAGCGGGCGAACACACACTGCACGGCGCACGCGGGCGCACAAGAACGGGGGAAAGGTGCTGGGGCGGGGAACGGGGACGCATATTGCGCGTACCTTAGGAGATACCGTTCTGTATACTCTTACAGTATTCTGTGGTAAAATATCACTTGCGTCTGGCTGGGCCGATCATTATTTTAAGTTTACAATGTAGTTTGTATGTAGTAAGCCATAATTACACATTATTGGCTTTTTAATGGATAAACTTTACGGATTGTGAATATTACATATTATTGCTTACCAGTTTAAATTTAAATTACGCTTAAAACTAAGATAAAAAAAAATGATATTTGCTTGACCTAAAAGTATCTACTTACCATCATTTATGGTACATACATACTATTTACTATTCATCAATCCTCATCGTCAATTCATAATTTATGGTATTTACCATTCATATTCTTCATCGTCAATTCATAACCGCATGTAACTAAATGCATCGTGTAAAATTATACAGGATGGTTTTTCGAACACCATTCTAATTTATGAAGCAAGTTCAGTCCATGGTAACTAAATGTAAGTCCATAAATTTAACACTATTAAACAGTCCTTGTTCATGGCCAATCTTCCATCACATTATGCACCGTGTGCCATGACAAACCGTTTCCAGCTGGCCTATGTGCAGAAGGGAACAAGACGTGCCTTACGAAAGTCCTGCCTTGCGTCAACCCGAGGAACAGCCTCCAGTTCTTCTTCTTACCGAAGTTATACGGATTTCTAAATGAAGACTTATGGGTTTTTCGTAGGGCCTCATTGATGTGCGCTTCGACACTGGTCTCGCCTCTGCCTATGTTCTTTCCGTGCATAGCGCTTAGAACACCGAGCGCGAAGAGTACAGACACGCAAGTGATCGCCATGAACATAACTGCTTTTCTCTTCCATGTGTGAGCGCATATCCGCTGGGCTTCTGTTATGGGCGGCACGGGCAGGTCGTGTTCCCGTGGGAAGTTGAAGGAGTCGTACTCCACGATGTCTTTGACGGGCACCAGCGCGCCGGTTTGGTTCACCCGCACGGGGTGGCCGATCAAGTCCGGCTCGTTGTTTGGAATGATACCTCCTGTAAAATAACAAAGGTCAATGTTCTCACTCATCAATGAGTACAAACAATCCGCTAGTTTCCAACAAGTCAAATCAGATACTTCGGCAAAACAAACATTTTCAATGAGATTTGTATGAAATATAGGACTGTGACGTCATAGTTTCTTGGAATAAAATAGCGCTCTTAATATCCGTTTTTTGGCAATGATAAATCTAAAATCACGTTCAAAGTGTATGTGTGACAATATTTTGTGACGTTTTATTCTCATAACAGTACCAAATAATTTATTTTTGAACCAGCAAAATACTACTTAATTTAAGAGGGCCTATACCGATATCACAGAAGAGTGTGTCAGAACACACAACAAGAAACAAACAAACATATCTGATGATGAAGCAGACTTCATCATCATAATATGTTTGTTTGTTTCTTAATAAAATTCAAAAAAATTCTAAATTCTAAATATCTTTATTATCATAGGATATTTATAATATCTCTTAATAATAGTCACTTTGTTTTGTTTTGCACAAATGTTGACGTCAAATCGTTACTTACAGCTAAGTTTACGCCACTTCCTAGGCGCAAGTGCAGAAGAAGCGGCAACAAACTGCACTGCACGTTTTCTCCAAAGACGTCAACTAACAAACTAAAAACTTAAAATTAGTTATATGACTGAGATTACATTGTTTGTTATGTCATAATTAAATTGAATTATAAGAATAACTAAATTTAAAATAATGTCAATTTGTTAATTTAGTATGTACCAATGTACCTAAATTATGACATGTCTGAGTATACAAACCTTTAAGAGGGACCCGCGCCAAGCTCAAGCCAGACCTTTTTGTCTTTAAGATAGTCATCGGTCCTATAATAAGCCTTCTCACAAAGTACTTTCTTTACATAAGCTTTGAATTTTCTGTCTGGCATATCAAAGACCGATTCTGACAATTTATTATAAAAAAGTATACAATTCCCCATAAAAGACTTACTGACTGTATTCAGCCTGTAATACGGGCTAACTAAGTCATTAAAGCTTTATTGTACACATGAGAGAACACAAATATAATAACAAGGCAAGTGCGAGTCGGACTCGTACCTGTAGGGTTCTGTACCTCCGTACAATGTTTTAAAACGCTAAAAAAACACTTTTTTTTTTTATGATGTCCCCCTTTAATTTTTAACTTTTTTGTATTTTTAGTATTTGTTGTTATAGCGGCCATAGTAATACATAATCTGTGAAAATTTCAAGTATCTAGTTAATGCCATTATAAGATCTAGTTAAAACGCTTAAAAATACGTGTTTTGTATGGCGACCCCTTTAATTTGTAACTTTTTTATTTTCAGTATTTGTTGTTTTAGCGGCCACAGTAATATATAATCGGTGAAAATTTCAAGTGTCTAGCTATTACGGTTCAAGAGATAGAGCCCTGTGACAGACGGACAGACAGCGGAGTCTCAGCAATAGGGTCCCGTTTGCACCCTTTGGGTACGGAACCCTAAAAATTGAAAAGTAAGCATACTACGGCGGGCTTATTCCGGTATAGGAATCTTTTTGAGTCAACCAGACTAAAAGTAAGTGTTGTGGCCAGGCCAGAGGAATGTTTACTTATTGAGCATTTGGGGCAGATGTGGTACAATCTAGAGATTACAGAAGAATTCCGATATTAATGTCGTACGGTATCTGAATCATATAAAAGTCCAACATTGACTTTTATACACGCATGCATGAATACATTACATTCCTTTTATTCTCTAAAAATGAGAATTTGGCTCTGAAGAGAGAAGTAATTTTTACTTCAATAACTATATGTTAAGGCTCCGTGATCAACAAAGACCCTAGTATTCCTTTTTAGGAAGATCCGTGAGCTCAGGCATATGCTCAATAAAATGTCAAAACTAGTGCGGCGTCGTGCGTGGGTCTCTTAACAATTATTTGATGTTATTTTACATAATTTGTTACAATTTGTTTAAATAATATACATACATTTTAACTTTATAAAATATATTTTAAGTATATACTCATGTGTAAGTATTTGGTATGCAATATGTATTTAATTATTTTGCGCTGCAACAAATTATCTGTTTATCCCTATGATTGACTGGGAGAGAACGCAAGCGTTAAAACCGCCAATAGTGAGACAATTTGTATTGTGTTACGATAAAGTTAAAAGAAAACAAAATTAATCACAATAAAAATTACCTGTGTCATTAACCCATAGCACTTGGTAGCCAATATCTAAGCCGGCAATGATGACGAAGGTGACCCCTGCCACCATGTACACCATGTAGAGGAAGAAATGGCGGGCGTTGTAGTACCCGACGCAGTTGTTGAGCCACGGGCAGTGGTGGTCCATGGCCAGGATGCAGCGGTCGCACACCGAGCAGTGGTGCGTGCGGGCTGGCTTTGGAGATATACATTTCTTGCATATACTAGCTGCTTCCGATAGCATTGCGCCCTGCAATTTAATTCATCATCATTTTCAGGTCTTTTTTAGTCTCCACTGCAGGAGCACGACGATTTGGCTCTTCACGCTGGCCAGACGTTGAAGTTTAGTTTGTGTTTCCTTAGGCGTCTTCTACGACATCCACGGGAAGACTTGAAGTGGTCCTATTCTACTCTGCCGGGAACCACACGACAATTCTCCGCAATTTAATTCATCATCATCATTATCATATCAGCCACAGGCAGTGCCGGTTTTAGCTCTACCAGCGCCCCGGGCGAGATTTTCCCGCCCCCCAATCTGCAATTCAGACTCTGACTTAGGCTTCAATCTTATAGGATTTATTTCTGCCGACGGGGGGGGGGGGGGGGTGCAAGTGCGATATAGGATTCTTCAAATTTGCCGCCCCATTGTAAACGAAGGGAGGGGGGGGGGGGTTGCATACAAATAAGAGTCTAGGAGTTGCCGCCATTAACCAGCCGCTATTTATATGTGTATTTATTATTACCTGAGACTCCCCCTTCCCCAAAAACGCCCCCTGTCGCCCCCTAGTATATGGCGCCCAGGGCGGTCGCCCAGCCGCGCCCTACCCTAACGCGGCTACTGGCCACAGGAAGTCCACTGCTGGACATAGGCTTCCCCCAAGGCCTTCTAAAACGACCGATTAATTAATTTAATATTAATAAATAAGCAGGTAAGTTGACACCAAACCAAACATACAAACACGCACGCACACACAAATACTGCCGCTCAATTTATTATTTTTATAAAGAACTTAATTTTAGATATCAGGTCTCAAAACCTTTACATTACTAGTATTATTACTGTTAAATTTTGTGAAGAATGTTAAAATTGATAGTTCAAATGCATTCTCCAACTATGGAGAACACAGATAAAAAAGATAAAGATAAAAATTGCTCTCCATACATAAATTCAAACAATAGATTAAGTACATCGATAAATAATCAGTATAACACCAGTGTGTTATATGTTACCGGTGAGATTGGGGAGACTGGAGGCAGCGCCTGTATTACAGTTCTCCAGAGCTCTCCTTTCTGGATGCATATGAACACAAGAACGATATAAACCCTAACACATCCAGCTTAAGCCACAATGCCTGGCAGCCCTAGTATAAATCCCAAACTCACACCACTGCGTGGAGGACTGCAGCTGAATCCTGTATATGAATACAAATGGGATGTAGATACATTGCATTGTCAGTCACCTCTCCTTCATATTTGCAAGTTTTCCAGTCTACAGCCTTATAGTGAAACTGAGACTTATACTTACATGTGGAGGATATCCAGGCTCTGTCACAACGCCCATGTAATAATGGAAGACAATATTAAGGAGCAGCCAGTTGCCGAACACGACAAGGAACGTGGTTGTGTACGGGCATATCTGCCACCAGTATGGAAGCCCCACCCAATAGGCTATCGCCACCACAGCTGCCGTTAGCACAGTCACGCAGAACACAAACACCTGTAAATGACATTCAGAAATAAGTAATGCGTATGTGATACATATCTTTCAACAAAATAATGTCACTTGTCATTGATCACATTAATTTCATCATGATTTTAGATTTATTATTGCAGAAAACTTGATATTAAGAACACTAAACTATGATGTCACAGGCCAGTATTTCAACAAAATCCATAGAAAATATTGATTCGTCGTTGTGAAAAAAGTATCTGATTTGACTTGTTGTAAAGTCGTGGATTCTTAAAAATTATCCACATAGCTACATACTACATAATATCAAAATGAAGAAACATGAAAATGAATCCTTTCCAATTGTAATTTTTTATGGCAATATTATGTTGTGTTTGAGTCAAATAAATATATTTATAGGACATGGGCCATATGTTAGAATTGGTTTTGGGTCCCCTGTGTTAAAGGCCTTCCCTATCCGCAAATCATCACATATTTACATATTTGAATGAGCAAGTGAAAGCAAGGGAGTATAATGTAATCTTCTTGGCTATGTAAGTGCGAGTAAATGTAGTGCTTGTATGTTTGTTCGATTGTCAAGTACCTTTAATCGGACGGTTGAATTAAGAGGCCGATGGATTTTCAAAGTTTGAACATGAGTCTAATCAGTCATGGTGTTTTAGATGCTGCCCAACATGCTTGCATATAGTTTGTATACCTAATGTTAAGTTCTTTTTATGGCAATTCCAGCGCTGTGAAAAATCTCTAATGAGATTATTATAGCGTCTCTAAGCATGGATTTATATATTGTATTTTATTGGCTTAAATAAATAAATAAAATAAATAAAAGATATGGCTTTACTAGTTTAGTTTAAGTTTACTATTATGTATTTTGTGGTTTAGGGCAAACTACTAGTTTAATATGTAATGAAACTCCTTTAAGGCGACGTGGGTTCACAATTTGCAATACTGTGCGTGTTTTTGAAAAATCACTGTTATTAAACTATTAAAGTTTATTCCTCAAAAAATTTACATAAAAATCTTAAGGATTTTCTACAGACACCCACAATAGCCAAAACAGGATTGAGCATTTTTGGCTTGACAGAAAAAAATCACAAACATACCTCTAATTGGCCTTTATAATACATATTACTATTTTATACAATCAACTTTTTATATAAAAATTATACCAAAAAAATTTATTATCTAAATATCTATCCGTTTTGGCTACAAAAATAAATTATAAATATAAAACAAAAAAAAATAATAAATAAAACACTGCGAAATATCGTCGAGCATGGCTCCGGGCCTTTCTTCTCTCTCGCAAATTTAGGCAAATTCTGTTTGTGATTTTTTTCTATCGAGCCAAAATTGCTCAATCGTGTTTTGGATATTGTGGGTGTCTGCAGAATAGCCTTTTAAGATTCTTATGTAAATTTTTTGAGGAATAAACTGTAGTAGTTTATTTACAGTGATTTTTTTAAAACACCGATTTCTTGGCTCTGAACTGGCGGAGCCTTAACTATACATACCTTCCCTAGATATTTGGCAAAGTTATCCACAAACCAAAATATAGGCTCCAACAAACAGTCAATGACATAGTTTTGATTCAAATGTTCATTATATGTTAGGGAACGGAAAACAAGCGCTGTCTCCGAATATTTCCATCTTATATTGGCTCTGAAATGAATTAGAAATAAATTGTTATTTTATTAATTACATCACCACCTGACACATAGTCAGTAATCATGATTGTGGCAGGTGCCGTCACTTCTATTGCAGTAGCCCAGCAGTCCATCCCAACTTCATTCCATAACCCTAATTAATCTTTCCGTTTTCTTGCAATAGATCCTTCTACCGAAACCTGTTCAAGGGTACACCTTTCATTGGTATATTCAAGTATGGGTTTTGGCAGGAGCGCCACATTCCATCAACTTCTCCAAAGGGCCTCTGGTGAAAAGACCCGTAAACCCGAAAAACCAAAGGAGAAACAAATAATAATTGCCTTTAATCAGACAATATTTTCCATTTCATACCTTAATCAACTTATATCCTATCATCATTTCCTCTTTCTGCATTAGTAGCGTGTGTTCGCTATAAAAAGAATTTTTCTTTGGCTGAGTTGTTCCTTACCTTACGACTCAAATATGGATTTAAGAAGGGGAGCCATCTCGATTTTATAAGAAATCTCTTCCAGCAGACCCAGGAGAGGAAAATTGAAGAAAACAGGTAGTAGGCGTGTACAAAATAGACTATAGTTACAAATACATATAAGTACTTATATTTATTATTTATTTATTACATTCCAGTCACCTGTTTTCTAAAAAAACAAAAAACATTTTCAAAACATACCAAGTTGGGCTCCTGCCTGCACGTAGACAAAGGCTAATGAATTTTTATAAAACGTCAACGTAACGTAACAAATTTTTAAATTATTTTTAGGGTTCCGTACAAAAAATAAAAAAATGGAACCCTTATACGATCACTCGTGCTTCTGTCTGTCCGTCCGTCTGTCACAGCCAATTTGCTCCGAATCTACTGGACCGAATCAGGTGAAATTTGGTAGAATGTTGTAATCCTATGACCCAAACACATATGTGCTAAGTAAATAAATATTTTTCTTAAATAAGGATCATTTTCGGGGGACAAATTAGGAAATTAAAAAAAAAATTACAAACCTTACTGTGTCATAATCAAATGAAAGGGTTTGTTATGAGGTTCTCAAATATATTTGTTATTATTGTAAAATGAATAGTTTTGATTTTATTCATGAAAGAAGACAAAAATTGGTCTCCGAAACTACTGAGGCAAAAATTTCGAAAAAAATACAAAATATAGTTCATTGCTTGAAGATTACAGGAAAACCTATAAGAATTCAATCAATTGTACGGAACCCTCTCCACGCGAGTTTAACTCGCACTTGGCCGGTTTATTTGGTCCCTAGTTCCATGAGTTATTATTTTTCTAATAAACTTATATGTATATAAAAATCTCATAATGATTGAAAGCACACCCCGGGCTCCGAAGCAGCATAGCTAAGGATGCAACCAGGAACATGCTGAGATGAAGAAGACTTTGGTCTCGTAAAGGATATTCAGAGTCTAGATGCAAAACATCAACCTGACAAAGATGTAAAGAGAACCCAAACTACATAAAATATTAATAAATAAATAAATATAATATATGTATTTATTATATATATGCTTTATGAATATATATTTATTTATGTATTTATGTAAGTATATTTATGTAGGTATGTATCTTGTCTATTTATTTATTTAGTTTTGTATTGTAGGTACACACCAATTACCTCTTTTTTCCCATTTCCTCTCGTGAGTCTACTGGAAGAAATTTCTTTAGAAATAAGTAGCACCTAAGTACTATGTTTTCCTTATTTTTTATGTGTATGTTTGTTAATTTTCCAAGTGTACTTGAATAAATAAAATAAAAAGGAATAAGGGAAATGGACAAGGAAAAAGTGTGTGAATTTCGCGATACGCATTAATATTTGTTAGTATTTATTGAAGAAAATGGACTCTCAACACTGTGTCAACTAGACATATCAGCTCTTAGCTGCTCGTCTATAATAAATAAATAAATAAAATTAACATAACCGGGTCACTAAGTGGTTTGTCACCCCTATACCCAGACAATGCAATTAGTAAGAGTTGCTCACTTTATACGGCGGTAAATTTCCCTCCAGTGAAATCGCCACTTAATTACAACCATTATCACAAAACTATATTACTTTGTTTCCTAATATTTATTAAAATTCATCTGTTTAAATTTAAGTTATGAAATAAGAAATTATGAATGAACGAACTCAGGAACGATTACGAACGGAACAAACACACAGAGAACGAACCAGTGTTGCCAACAGGTGAACGAGCTGTCCACCAGATTCGACTTCTAAAACCACCAGAAAACCACTAACCAAAAACAACCAAAGTTAAAAAGCCACAAAATTTGTCACTACATCTTTTTTATTGTTAATATGAAAGAAAATAAGCAGGGATATATGAAAAACGTTTATTAATAAATAACGTTTGTTATAATTTTAATATGTTCTATTTTAGTACTAAAATAGAACATATTAAAATTATAACAAATCGTCATCAGATGTGTCTATTTCACCGCCACCATCATTATCAATTTCCAAGGAACGATATGATTCATTGGTGCCATTTTTTATTCATCTGAAGCCAATCTTTCAAAGCAGAGTCTTGCAGCCAAGAATCCCGAAACTTTTGAGAATACTGAGGTTTCGGCATATTTTTCAATAAGTGACCTATCCGTCGCGAACAAATTTCAGTCAGTGAATAAGACCAATTTGAGTAAGGAGTAAGTTTAGAATATAAAAAATATTTTGCTGGAAATCCCCGGTTCACCTGATAGAAAACTGCTATAAACATGAACATATTTTACGGGAAATCCCCGTGTTACTTCACAACAGAGATTAAGTGTTGCTCACATAGTAAAGTAAATATCCCTAAAATAAATTATAAATATTATGAACCGCAACGTCCAAACTTTATACTGGCGTGATTAGGTATTTAATAAAAAAAGGAAAAATTCTATTTCACTAAACCACCAGAAAAACCACCAGCCACTAAACGCAATATTTTCCCCACTAAAAGGGGGTCCAAACCACCAGTTTTAGTGGAAAATCCACTAAGTCGGCAACACTGGAACGAACACAGATTACTTAGAGAAATACGTTCCGTGTACTCAAACATCTCTCCTGAAAAATTCTAGGCATTTAATACCTTAGAACCACAGAATTGATAACTACAGTGCGTTGTGTCCAAAAACATGGCGTACGTCCCGCACTTACCGCTCTTCACACCCTCATAATGTTGCTAGCTCAGGGGCGATATACAACTTTTTTGGGTAATCTCATAATTTAGTTCACATAATAAAGGGAATATTTTTTTTCGAAAATTAAACTAACTAGCTTTTCGTCCGTTGCGCAGGCTGCAAGCAGCCCGCGGTTTTTCGTGCAGCCTAATGTTTAGGTAAAATATTAGATTTTAACTATTGATAGTATAATTACAAACATATTTTTTTTTATTCATAGGTACTGAATGAATGTTGTATAGTATATTTTCGCATAATCGTTTTACAAGTTGTGTTGATTATGCAAAAATATACTAACCTATTGTTTAGCTGCTAAAAACCCCCAATAAATTTGAATCGTACAATGGCTTGAAGCGTTCAAGGTTTAGGTAGTTTTCCTGCTTTTAAAAATGAAATACAATCAAAAATAAAAAATTTAATACGTAAAAATAATTTTTAAACAAAAGTATTCAATACAGTATGTATGAATGTTTGATCCTCTTTCACCCCAAGACGACTGAAGGGATTAGAATGAAATTTGACATGTAGATAGCATAAAACTTGGATTAACACAAGATAGTTTTTATTCCGGAATAATGTGAGGTTCCCGTGGGATTGCCAAAAATTTGAATTCTAAATTTAAATTTCAGAATGTCTCAAAAAAAGCTAAAATAAAAGAAGTATCTTAGATCATAACATCAACATAAAATATACAAACTAGCTATGTACTTTGAACATTGGCCCCTGTTATATTTAAGAAAATGCTATCACACTGCAGCGCTAAGTCGTTATCTGTAGCGCTAGATTTGCTAAGAGAACCGACGAATCGTTTAATATGGCGGCGAGAATTTCATCGTCCATATTGAATTTTCAAAGAATGAAATCTGATTACTATCCTTGAATAAAATTGTTCGTACAGAATTTCAACACATAACAAGGCATTTTTAATTATGTTTACAGTGTTTTCTTATGGTTTTCGCTTATAAACTGTCGAATAGGCGTAAGTGAAGTTTATGGAGATAGCTACAATTTAACGGGACAAACAGTGATATGTGGTGTCTTTTCTTGTACTTTAGTACATAATAGCTCTTAGGGTGATAAAAAGTGTGAAACAAATTAATTAGTGTCTACTATCAAGAATTTTAATTAGCCTTTTTCCTCTTTTTATTTTAATAGCCATTTATGGCCCATAGTTGGGCAAAAGCCTCCCCTTTTCGTTTCTAATTAAATATATATTTCCTCTAAAGGTTAAAAAAAATCCACCAGATGTTCCACTAGTAGGGGGATTCAAATGTATTAGATTCTCTTCTGATAATAATACAAATGTATTTTACCATAATTCTTAATTTTAATCATATTATCTTGTTTCAAATTGTTCACTGTGTTACTCTAATTCTTCGTAATTGTAAGACATGTTGCAACTAATTAGCCTTTTTCCTCTAAAGATTCCAAAAAAAACTGCCAGATGCCACTAGTAGGGGGTAAATTTATTTTTGATTTCCCTAATACTTTTCTGGTATCGAGTTTCATCCAAATCGGAAGCAGTCGACTTTGGGCGGCCATCTTGGATTTCCAAAAATGTAAAAAAAAGCAAGCCTTGGTGGATAGCTCGGTCTCGCCCTTCCGGCTCCTCCTGTGGCCTCGTGAAAATTAGGGGGCTTCTCTCCACCAAGTTACTTTGGGGGCGCTTTTATCAAATTTGTAAGAGGGGGGGGGGGACTATTTTTCTAAAATTAAAAAAAAATATGGGCTCTGGTAATTGATCAGGTACACCTTTCATTTTGTCTATGGGGCCAAATCTCCAAGTGCTACCGTTTAGCCAGGCTGTACCCCTTCCACGTCAGATTTCTTCAAATCTTCAACTTTCAGATATTTCTGGTACTCGACTCCCCACCCCCTATACATTCCAATAAAAGTCGTTCCCATAGTCATCCGGGAACAGGTCAAACAACTATGTCAATGAGTGAGTCAAATTAGTCAGTGATATTTAAGTTTAGCTTTATGTAGAAGTAGATATGAAAATAAAATAATAATATAAAAAATATAATACATGAACCCTGAAATCTTTTCAGTGACAGTTGTGTAAAAAAATATTATCCTAAAAAATATTATTATAAAAAGGTACAATCCGGGAAAATATTTTGATTATACTGGCAACACTCACAAAATGGACTCGCCCTTTTGTATGACAAAATGGACTCGCCCTTTTGTATTTACATTAAATGAAAAAAATTGAATAATTAAATAAATTGATTATTGGATTAGGTATTTACAGATGAAATGTAATCCCATGCTGCTTACTCTTCAGTCCAACAGCATTTTTGCACGTTTTGGACAGCACAACACGGCATAATAATATTAAAATTTCTACGGTTTCCACACGTTCACACGGTTGTCGACCATAGACTAAGGCGGTTATCCCACTGCAACGCGCACCGTCGCGGAGCGCGGTTTCTACATACAGACGCTCCCGCGCGGTGTCGCGTTTTCAGTGGGTGAGAGTAGGCGTGTTTTCTATACAAACTGAGCTACTTGCGTACAATGTTAAAAATCTGCCGCGCCGCGCTCCGCGACGGAGCGCGGAGCAGTGTGAGAATCGCCTTACTGCTCGCGTCAAAGTAGATCAACACTATATAAGAGTGGTTTTTGGCTCGTCAGTTTTGGGCATGATGATGGATTCTGTAGCATAGTAAGAGGCAAATACACATACAAATTAGGTTTTTATAAAGTAGTCCTATACATTTTTTTTGTTGGATGGTACGGTACAATGTACAATATGAATATAGTAGGTGATAGTAGATATAGCCATATTATAGGCCTTCTCTTTGTCCAAGCCAAGAGTGCCCGGGTGCCTTTAGGACATACTATCTAATTTGTGCCCTGGTGAATCCAAGAATTTCGTTCCGATATGTTAATTTTTTTTTCTTTTTTCCGAATGTACCGCGGCGTATGTAATGTAATAAAAAAAAGTAACACGTAAACAAGGTTATTTATTTTAGCGTAGCGTACTGCATAATAGGTACCATCCGCGCGTTGTACCTCACCGCTCGTTGCGTTGACTGCCCCACCCGACCGCGGCGACGCGTGACCTTGTCGTGACCAATCGCATGCATCTTTGTCTATGTGTGCGTTCGAGTGTTTTGTTGTAATTACTGTTCGTTTGTTTGCGTAAATGGAATCAGAATCGAAGTGGTGAATAGGAGCATTAGATTTCTAGAGAATTATATTTCGATGTGTAATATAGGATGAAATTAGAGACTGACTCTAACGATAACATGAAAAGGTAATGCTGCCGTGTTTGACGGTAAAAAATTACACATCACGATAAAAACATACATATATACCTATGAATATTGTATATATGTTACGCTCATAGACCGAATTCGCTCAGTAAGCGAAATAATAGGCCCGCAACGTGTTGTGGCTACGGAAAACGGCCACAACGCGTTGTGGCATTCACTGAACGACCACAACGCGTTTTTAGCGTTTTAATAAGGGCTACGCTACGACACGAATTGGAAATACATTCAGACAAAAAAGTATCTATAAGTATATATTTTTTTGTTTTTTTATTGTTGGATTGGCACAACTTTTTTTCATTTTGTCGCGGAGTTTCAGTTGCATCTGTTATTTATATTAAATACAGCGCTGTTTTTAGTTGTATCATATCTAGTGTACAGCGTTGCCAGACCTACGGATTTGTCCGTAGATCTACGGACTTTAGGTTTTGTCTACGGACACACGGATTTTGGTCGCCAAAACTACGAATTTCTTTCTTGTTTTTTTTTTCTTTGTGGTTGCCAGTAAACCAATAGCTCCATACCCAAACAATAGTAAAATGATCATATTAAATAGTTATACCTTATTAAAATGATAAAATTCAAAAGTACTATGTTTCCTTATTTTTTTTATGTGTGTATGTAAATTTCCAAGTGTACTTGAATAAATAAAAAAAATAAAAATAAAATGGTTGCCTGTAAAGTCGGTTTTACGGGCGAAGATTTTACGTGACAACGCGCGCGGCAGACCGATCATAGTTGAGTGGGAGAGAGACGCAAGGCATTCGGCGGGCCTCTCTCTCGTTCGGTGACTCATCGTAACGTTACCGAGCGTTACACTTTTTCATAAGTGAATCCCAGCCGCAACCTAATTTAAGACGTTGTCACGTCAAAAGAAAAAAAAAATGGTTGCCTGTAAAGTCGGTTTTACGGGCGAAGATTTTACGTGACAACGCGCGCGGCAGACCGATCATAGTTGAGTGGGAGAGAGACGCAAGGCATTCGGCGGGCCTCTCTCTCGTTCGGTGACTCATCGTAACGTTACCGAGCGTTACACTTTTTCATAAGTGACTCCCAGCCGCAACCTAATTTAAGACGTTGTCACGTCAAAAATGGTTGCCTGTAAAGTCGGTTTTACGGGCGAAGATTTTACGTGACAACGCGCGCGGCAGACCGATCATAGTTGAGTGGGAGAGAGACGCAAGGCATTCGGCGGGCCTCTCTCTCGTTCGGTGACTCATCGTAACGTTACCGAGCGTTACACTTTTTCATAAGTGACTCCCAGCCGCAACCTAATTTAAGACGTTGTCACGTCAATAAAATATATGACAAACATCCAACTTTCAGTTATTTTTATTTATTTACAAGTATAGTACTCTACTCTGATCCCAATTCTGTAAAAAAAAACCTTAACACGATGTATCCAACATGTTCCAATAAAAAAAATAGGTTAAGTAAACGTTGGTTGGTTTATTTTTCTGAACACGAGAGTAGTCTACTATTACCTTCTTTTTTTTCTACTCGTATTCCTTGCTTTAATATAGTAAGTTATTAAAAAAAATATATGACCGACTAGTCGATGGTTTTTACCGACTAATCGCCGATAAATATAACTAATCGGCCACTAGTCTAGCTAGTCGGCACAGACTACGGAGCAGATACTATACTAGTCTAGTCGGTACATCTCTAGAATTAATAATTAATAAAAATAAGTTTTTGGCGGGAATTCAAGGGGTTCGGTTGGGGTTTGCTTTTAATTATTTTGCAATATTTTTTTTTTGTTGTATAAATTAAACAATTTATTTAACTAAAACCAAACTAAAATCTAAATTAAAAACTAAATTAAAAAATAAAACTGTGTTTAAAAATCTAAATGTTGATCATGTGGCATGGTGCCAAGAACACTGGCTGCATTCCCGCGCTGAATGGCTACTGCAATTCTCTGCCGAGATATGATCCAGCCCTCTTGTCACCAGCGGCGTCGACGAGCCGTGGTATAATTTTTTTAATAAATTGTTTTGTGCTTGGACCCCACGGACAAAAGTTTCGACGTCAAGCGGAACAAAAATATTTTCATTAGATAAGGATGAATATTTGCGCCGCTTGGCGTCTTCTGCGGCCGCTGCCGCGGCTCCAGCCCTTAACACTGTGGCTCCGAGGCGAGAAGGGGCAACCGTGTCGACGCATGTCGCGTACCACACGAGTGCCCTCCCTCGCTCCCAAGGGATGAGGGTTAATCCATCTGGACGCTTGCCATCATCGCAAGTTATCCCTACAGGTTCTAACACATTAGGGATGTCGATGGTGGCAAGCGCCCTTTTAACGATATTGTTAATGGAGCCGTGGTGTGAAAATCTGCCGGTACTGCGTTGGCAGTGCAGTCCGTGAAGTCCCTTCTTGTCGACGACGCTACCACATGAACAAAGGTGGCTTTCGACAATAGCAGCACCCAGTCTAAGCCCAACTACAATTCGGAAGCTGCCATTGTCGAAAAGTGTTCCGAGGTTGGCGGAGGGGAGTGCGTGTAACCATTGACCAGATTCGTGTTCTGAGACGGCAAGAAGCCTCGCGCGGTCGAGATCACTGACAGAATTTTGAACCAGATAGTTATAATCTCTCTGTACCAGTGGGACATCCCAGAGTTTTTGACGGTTTGGTACCTCTGGGATGTTTTCATTGGGACAGAGAGTCCCAAGAGATTGCGTCCGTTGCACAGTGTATGTCAGCTGAAGGCATTTTAAGTATTTTTGCACACAAAAGTGATACACTATGAACGGACGAAAGAAAAGCCGGAAGAGCTATGCTAGAATTTTTTCTAATACCGATGCCACCAGATCGAATAGGTAAAGAGGCTTGAATCCAGGCACGGTCATCGAGGTTTAAATTTAGAATTTTTTCTAACGCGTTTTTGAGTGTGGCGTCTAGGTTTTCCAAAAGAACAATTGCGCTTCACATAACATTTAATGTTTGGGTTATTTCAATCGGTTCACAAAAAAGTTATATTATTTTAAACAATTTTGTCGCACATTTGTTCGATAAAAAAAAATCTGTTGCGTTGTCTGAAACTTTAGCCCTCTAACTTTTTATTATGTTAAGTCATAACTATACATAATCTGTGAAAATTTAAAGTATCTAGTTAATGCCATTATAAAGATCGAGTTAAAAACGCTGAAAAAAACACTTTTTTTGTATGACGGCCCCCTTAAATTTTTAACTTTTTATTATTTTTAGTATTTGTTGTTATAGCGGCCACAGTAATTCATAATCGGTGAAAATTACAAGTGGCTAGCTATTACGATTCTAGAGATAGAGCCCTGTGACAGACGGACAGACAGCGGAGTCTCAGTTATAGGGTCCCGTTTCCATCCTTTGGGTACGGAACCCTAAAAAATAAAAAATAAATCGACATTGCCATACAAATCGCCCGGGCGGCCGCACACTTTTGTATGGAAATGACGATTTTTTTTTTGTTCTTTGGCTTTTATTTTAATTTCATTATACTATAATGGTCTGGTCTAAATCGTTGTTCGATTTATTACGGGTATGTCCCTTCCACGTTGTATAGGGACAGATCACACTGATTGAGCTAGCTCCAAAGTTTTTTTTAAAACTTGTGTTACGACTGTTATGAGATACCAACTCAATGATACTAATATTACATAATAAATACATATAGATAAACACCCAAGAACCAGGACAATTTAAAAAAGGCCATTTTCCAACTTGCCCTGGCTGGGGATCGAACCCAGAACCTCCGGATTGGCGGACTAGCGTGTTGACCATTACACCACGGAGGTCGTCGTATCGATAGTTAAATAACAGCCGATAGTATCGTTTCCCAAATTTAGCTTATGTAGCAAGTAGTATTACCTAAACCATTCTAACTTTTTGCTTTATTACACATCGTTTATAGGAAATGTTACTAGCTATGTAGTCAATTATTAGAAAGCAATACTATTGCAGTTTATTAAACTATCGATAGTGTGAGCTATCGATAGTATTACTCTTAAATCTTCAATAATATCGATACTATTATTGTATATCAATACTATTGCCCTGTTACATACTATCGATACTATTGATAGACTATCGATAGTTTAGCGATAGTCGACTATCGATGGGCAACTCTAGAGTCGAGTGTCAACTTAGAGAGTCCATCCACGCCCCGCCAGCTCGCCAGGGTAATATTGTTCTTTGATCCATGCGTCCATGCGAGGTCCACGAGTCTATGCCACCTATGTGAAATGTCCACAGCAAATACTATCGATTTTTACCTACTATTTGTATGAAAAACTATCGATAGCTAAATTACTATCGATAGTATTATAATATCGATTTTCGGTAAGGAAGCAATAAGTAGTATATTCTTAGATAGAACTTAGAACATAGATATTATAATACGATCGATAGCTTTTCATACAAGTAGTTCCTTCCTATTAAATAGTATCGATAGTCCATTCGATATTATTGGTTTTTCAAGTCTTGCAATACTTATTGTTCTTTCTTTGGTCCTTCCAATATTATCTTGTGAAATGTTCAGTTTTATCCAAATCTGATTAATGGTTTGAGAGTTCTAGTGCAGTATTTATTTTCACCAAAATGCGAATACCTCAAAATCGGCTGAACCTGCTGAAAGCTGATTTTGATGCCCAACTAACTTTAATTCTATGAGTATTCTTATTGCTATACTCATTTTTATTATCATCTAAATTGGTTCAAAGATTCGAGTTAGTCTCCGTTTTCTTTGAAATGATTTATTTTAAATGGGGGCAGCACTGGACCCGGAAAATTTAGGTACTGTCTTAACGTGAGGGGGTCGTGGCTTTGAGTCCCAGTCGTGGAGAATTTTTTTATTACATATTTTTAATTTAGATTTTTACTAGTTTAGTACTACAATAATTTTGTACATATTATCTGATGGTTTCGAAATAATCGAACGCTTCTTTTGTGACAAATTGGTGTTATCGGAAAATTATTGTATAAGTAGGTATTTATATAAAATAAAATATGAGTCGCTCCTTCCACTTTAAGTACGTTTTGACTGCACACTTACATCCTGTATGTTATGTATGAAAAAGGCTGGTAAATAAAACACTTACTTCACATTTAAACATTATATACTTAATAATCGGTTCACAGTGTGTACGGTACAAAACAGGTAGAGCAGAGTGTAGCTGAGCTCAAAATATTTTGCTGTCTTAAATTTAGAATGAGTATCATTGAAAATACTAACAAAGAATGATAGTAGTAAAATATTCTAAACATTATTCGATCACAGCGAGCTTACTCAATATCTTATAAAATATTTAAAGTTAAAGCTGGAAACGTAAGAATAACAAAAGGAAACTCGTCATATTCGCTACTCGTCATTTTCGCATCTGATCATTTTCGCAACTCGTCAAACGAACCTTATAGGCGCTCCAGTTCAGAATGTCCAATTCTCAAAATGTCCAGCGGTGTCAAAATTTCCAACTCTCAGAATGTCCAACTTTAAAAATGTCTAATTCTCAAAGTTTCTAATCCATAGGAATCTGTCGACTTACACAATATCATGTTACGTGGGGCGTATGCTTGTTTGCCAACCATGTAGTCAAAAAATACAAGTAAAGCTATTTTATAGTTAGTCTATTTAATTAAATATTGGTAGTGTATTGAGATTAGTTTTATAGTATGGTATGTTAAAAACAACATACCGTCAATTAAAAAATACATCTAATAATCTAAATGTTTTTATTCTGAGAGTTGGACATTTTGATAGTTGGACATTTTAAAGTTGGACATTTTGAGAATATTGGACATTCTGAACTGGACCGCCTAGGTATAAGGTTCGTATGACTAGTTGCAAAAATAGCCAGATGCGAAAATGACGAGTAGCGAATATGACAAGTTGCGTATTGCGCAAGCATAACGAGTTTGCGTATATGACGAATTTCTACTAATCCCTGGGATGTTATTATGCAGTTAATAACATAACATCCAAAATTGGTTTCTTTCAAAGTGTTAGCGGCAAACAAAAGTGTCAGATTGGAGTTTGGAAGGATTTGCTTTCATATTTTACTGCAGAAATATTGGATTTTGTCTTTATAATCCAATGTTAGGAAGGTATGTTATTAACTCATGTTTTGCATTTGACCCCAGTTAAAAAACAAGAAATTATCAATAACTTCTATAATAACAGATTTATATTAATTAAAAACAATTACGACACGAGTTCTAATTGTTGTTATGGTCTAAGTATGTATTTAAAATATCAGGTGTAGGAACATACTGATCACGTTATTTACAGGGTAGGTTGGTCACAAGACCCATACACCTCGCTCAGTGTGATCGTGGGCATGTCAGGGGCAAATTGGCTTTCAAATAGATGGGTTACTTTGCATGCTCACCGTCTCGCCTACTGACATGACTCCTCAGATCATAGAAACGTGTCCCATTAATATCTAAACGCCACCACCACTGTGTCAGAAAGATTTATATAAGTATTTAATGAAATTACCACGTAAATTACATTTTGACAAGTTTACGACTAATGAGATCGATTTTAATTCTTATTTTTACAGACATATCTAACGATTGGTTAATTCTTACTGATTAAACGTAACATACTTAAATTAATTAGTTACAACATATTTTTTATTTATTTCACGTTACTTCATCTTATTGTATAAAGAAAAATTTGGCTGTGCACCAAAGTCGATTTCCTACCTCTCATAGAGGATACTAAAATTGTCACATTTTTTAACTAAACTCAGAAACTAATAGAAACAAAATAGCAAAATTTTAGTAGTAAAACAACATTATCAATAAATAAACCAGCCGAGTGCGAGTTAACCTCGCGTGGAGAGGGTTCCGTACAATTGATTGAATTCTTATAGGTTGTCCTGTAATCTACAAGCAATGAAATATATTTTGTATTTTTTTCAAAATTTTAGGCTCAGTAGTTTCGTAGATCAGGGGGGGGGGGGGTGGTCAATTTTCGTCTTCTTTCATGAATAAAATCAAAACTATTCATTTTACAATCATTACAAAAATATATTTGAGATCTTCATAACGAGCCCTTTCATTTGATATATGAAACAGTAAGGTTTGTAAATTTTTAAGATTTTTTTTAATTTCCTAATTTGTCCACCGAAAATGACCCTTATTAAAAAAAAAAAATACTTTGCACATATTAGGTCCTTACATATGAAATTGCCGATTTTCAATACTGGCAACTTTAAAATCAAATATCTTGCGTTTCATTAGGAATTCCAAATTCAAATTTATTTCGAAATAAAGCCAGAAAAATATTGTTTTAAAATTCGTATTTTATTTATTTTAACATCATTTGTTTGAGTTTCAACATTGCTCTAACAACAACTATAGACAAATTGAAAATTCGCGGTACTTACGAATACGAGTTCCATCGTGGCACCAGTGCTGCAGAAACGACTCGAAGAATTAACGTGTATGGACCAGGCACCGCTAACGAACGAACGGTGCGTTTTTGGTTTCAACGTTTCCGTTCTGGAAATTTCGATTTACACAATGAGCCTCGTGGACGACCTGATACTCAAGTGAATAACGAAGAATTGAAGGCGATAGTGAAAGCGGATCCATCTCAAACCACTTCTGAATTAGCAGCAGCCTTCGGCGTAAGTGACAAGACGATACTTATCCACTTGCGCCAAATCGGAAAAATTAAAAAACTCGAAAAGTGGGTACCGCACGAATTGACTGAAGCAAACCAACAAACACGCGTTGCTTGCTGCGTTTCTTTGCTTAATCGCCACAATAATGAGGGGATTTTGAACCGTATCGTGACTTGTGATGAGAAATGGATCCTGTACGACAATCGGAAGCGATCATCACAATGGCTTGACCCTGGAAAACCTTGCTCTAAGCGAAAACTGACCAAAAAGAAGATTCTGGTTAGTGTTTGGTGGACCAGTGCTGGTGTTATCCACTACAGCTTCTTGAGATCAGGCCAGACGATTACTGCAGACTTGTATTGCCAACAATTGCAAACTGATGGAAAAGCTCGCCATTAAACAACCGAGACTGATGAATTGCTCTAGCCCACTGCTCCTTCAGGATAACGCTAGACCACACACTGCACATCAAACGATCGCCAAGTTAGAGGAGCTGCGACTGGAACCTCTGCGTCACCCACCATACTCTCCAGATCTTGCCCCAACCGATTACCACTTTTTTCAAAATTTGGATAACTTTTTACAAGGAAAAAATTTCAAATCTGATGAGGCAGTCAAAACCGCCTTCAAACAGTTCATAGACTCTCGCTCCCAGGATTTTTTTTCCAAAGGTATCAATGATCTGCCTATAAAATGGCGGAAGTGTATCGATAACAACGGTGCATACTTCGATTGATTAAATAATAATTTCATTAAAAAAAACTTGTTTCACTTTTTTGATACTGAACGGCAATTTCATATGTAAGGATATGTAATATGTGTTTGGGTCGTAGGATTACAACATTCTACCAAATTTCACCTGATTCGGTCCAGTAGATTCGGAGCAAATTGGCTGTGACAGACGGACTGACAGACAGACGCACGAGTGATTCTATAAGGGTTCCGTTTTTTCATTGTTTGTACGGAACCCTAAAAACGACACAATAGAGAGTATGCATGCATTTTTTTTATATTTTTAATCGATAGTCCTCGTCGAGAAATAGCCGCAAAAAATAAATCAGTGCCGAAAAACATGTATATGGTGTAGAAAATAAATATTAAAAATAGCAAGAAGTTTATAACAACTAAAACACGCCATTTTAAAATATGACGTAGTCTGCAATATCCGCTAGAGACACGCTGTCAACGCATGTTTTTCTTTTTTGGGTACTTTTGATATTATTAGCCAGTGATGTTTGTTAAACCTCTACCATATAAAAGTACATACATTTCAAATGTCATCGATAGTCAAACTACACGGACGGACATTCCTACCGAACGCACCCGAACTTGTCATTTCCCTTTTTGTTTGTCAAAAGTTCCCGCGCAATATTTGCATATTTTCAATAATTTATTTCTAATCCAAATAGGATTCAAAAAGAAAAATAATTAACTAGGCGTGGTAACGTATTAATAGAAATTATAAAATAAAAATATGAGCCGGATTGGTATTACATGCATATTCCTTATTATACATTAAATTAGTATTAGAGATTTAAACAAGGCTTTCCATTTATCATGTTATACATATCGGCAGCCGGCACCCGTGTGGTTCCGGGTCAGAATAGGACCACTACATCTACTCCTGTGAATGTCGTAAGAGGCGACTAAAGGAAAAATAGCACTTAAAGCTCGTGCTACAATAGCATTCCGAAGGAGGATTGACGTCAGGCAGGCGGCTGGTCGTAAAACTATAGCCAAATCGTTTAAAATTCTCCGGCTATTTCTTCTCCAATTTGCTAGATTTTCGACGTCCTTGGGTGACCATTGATATGTATATCATATTTGGAAAAGAAAAAGCGGGAAAGCGCACCCCGGGCTCCGAAGCAGTACAGCTGAGGATGCAACCGGGAACGCGTTCAGATGAAGAAGACTATTATTGGCATCACTTCACCACTTAAAAAAACACAAACACATGCAGTACTGACTGAGTGTAACAGAAGGTCAATATTAGACTTTTTTAAAGAAAACAACCAGTGATGACACTGGTTGTCTTCTTTGAAAAAGTCTAATATCGATATACCGTGTACTGGACAAAATACTCTAAGTATACTTAATATATCTATTATAATGTTGGTCTGCCAGCCAACGACATAGTTATAAAAGTAGTACATAAAACTACAATTAAATGCAACACCTATTTTATAAATCTAGAAACGTCTAACAGTAACGACAGTCTCAATAAGTTTATTAACAGGGATTTATAATAAAAAATAATATGATTGACATTACAAAAATATATAGAGAATTGGAATGCATATATTCTAATCTGATTCCTAAATATATTCAACGAAATACTTATTTTTTTTGTATTCCTATCTTACCAGTTTTATAAAAGGAAAATATATTTTTGAAATGTCTTAAGGTGAAATGGTAGCATAAGTGGCGCCCTCATTATGGTGATATTTAAAAATGTGATTTGTATATATTTCTAAAAAGACCTTTAAACTATTTTATGAATAACCTTTGAAAGTAATATTGGTAGTCCGTCTAGTTTTAAAACCGGTTTTCGCCAAAGGTGGCCACTTTTGGCGATGGCATAAAATAGTTTAAAGGTTTTTTCAGAAATTGATACAAATCAAATTTTTAAATACCACCATATTTAGTTTTAAACAATTTATTTCAAATGAGGGCGCCACTTATGCTACCACTTCACCTTAAATCTTAATTTTAAATGGTTAATTTTTAAATATGTAGTATTATAACCTCTGGATTGAGTAATAAAATCAGTAATAAAGTTATAGTTTTAAACGTAAGCATGATTGCTACTAATTGGACAGCTTAATTATTAATTTAAACACTAGAACGCACAGCGTTGGACAAAGAAGAGAGTTACTATAATATTGTATGGTACATCAAATACACAGTATCATATCAATGGACCCTAAATACAGTGCGGATCGTTTAAGGTTTTAGGTTAATTATTTATATTTATCACAATGGAAGAAGTTAGGAGGTACATAGTGTACACATAAACAATTTCTAGATAGTATTTGGCACACTTACCTTCCAAGATAGAGTAGACTACACTAACAAGAGCAGTAAAAATAGAGGATATATTAACAATAAGTGCACATCAGACATAGGTACAAACATCACAATAGTACATACCCTGCAAATTTCGAGTGTTCGCTTATTAGGCCACTATACCGACCGCGAGCACGTGATAGCTGTTATAATGCAAATCAAGCAAAATTACGGTCGCATTTAAAGTTTGCAGGACCGCGGCCCAAACGACTACACGGGCATTAACCCGTGGACAATGGATAGAACGAGACTATAGTGGCCCAATTAGCGGGGACTCTTGGAATCTTATTTAGATGAATACATAAGGTAAATGATAAGTGTAATGTAGGCGATTGTTACGTCGATGGATGCGCACGGTGCAGTATATGTAGCGGCCGAGGGTGAAGAAGTGCATTGTGGGGCGTTGGCATCACAAATGCCGCTGCTGCCACCAGTCAGCCAGCGCGGACTCGTAGTCGCGCTCGCTGCGCGGCGGCTGCGTGAGCGACGTGTCCAGAGTGCGCAACACTGCACGCATGCGCTTCTCCAGGCTATTCGTGGCCAGAATCAGGATCTGAAACAATACATATGGCTCCTCTATCATCTGTGTTTGACCCAGTCATCTACCCAATGTGCCCGCAGATGACTTTTATTCTCTGCATCTTTTGGCTGTACTAAATAATATATTTTTAACCCAGTCATCTGACCATATTGGGAAGATGACTGGTTCAAAAATAAATTATTTGGTACAGCCAAGAGATGAAGAGAATAAAACATCACAGAATAGTGTTACTTGTCATTTATAATTCAGGGGTCGAAAAAACTTTACGGTTTGAAAGTCTGATATAATAGCTGAATCAGACTTTTTTTAATCTGACTTTATCTGACCATTTCAAATTGTTTTGTAAGATATAGGGATAAAAATAATAACTCTACCATTTAATAATTGACCTCCACCGTCCTCATAGCCAACCAGCAATACCTCTTTATTATTTTAGTTAATAATGCAGAAGAATTATTACAAATACATATATTCTAAGATAACATGCAATTATGTAAACAAAATGTAAATTGGATAGATAGCAAAATCAAAAAGTAATGAAAGACAGGATTTAAGATTTGTTAAAAAAAATGTTATTAATGACTTTTTTCTGTACTACAATACTTTGGATTTTTTGTTCTTCTTCGATTTCTTTTCTCTCTTTGACAGCAATATTTAGTAATAATGATTTATCCATATTTACGGATACTAAATCCTTATCTTTGATACCGTCTTTAAAAATTTTGCTAGCGATATTTTGGAATGCACATTTTTCCAGATTAAATAATCTGGAAAAATGTGCATACCAAAATTTAACAAACAAAAAAAGAATTTTATACTTATAAAAAAGATACAACTAAAGTAAATAAGTTAAACCTGTAACAACTAAAGTAGAACGAAAAAAAAACAAATTATACCTATCAATTAACGGTCAACCTCTTAACTTTTTCTTCTTTCAATTTTCTTAAACAAATAAAAAAAGAATTATTCACTCACTTATAAAAAAAGAAACAACTAAAGTAAGTAGTAAGTAAGTTGAACCTGTAACAACTAAAGTAGAACGAAAAATAAATCTATACGTATCAACAGTAGATTCTCCTTTCTTAATGTCTTTGCTATCCTTAAATTTCCTTTAATTTTTTTTTTATAAATTACCTGCTTCCTCTTTTTCTTTAAGGTGCATCTTCTTTTCTTCCTCATTTTTTTTTATCCTCGCAGTACTGTCTGTATTGCATGTCTCGCGACCATTTTTTTTTGCAGTATACGAGGGTCACACCGAAAAGATCGGGAATAGAATACTTAGGAATAAATTAGAGTAAAACCTTTTTGGTGTTTGAAATGTAGTATTATTTCGAACACAATTCCATTTTTGAATTTTAAATAAAGTAACAAAAGAAAAGAGTATTGACCATTTGAATTTGACAAGTCGGTGAGAAAAATGGAGCTTACGCGGGAACATTTTCGTGCAACAATTTTTCATAACTTTCGTCGAGGTTTATCTCAAGAACAATGTCTCGCCGAGCTTGTTTCTATTTATGAACTTGAAGCACCTAGTAAAACGACTATATATCGTTGGTATTCTGAGTTACGTCGTGGACGTTCCTCTCTTACCACAGTCCCTTCTACTGGTCGGCCAAAACAGCGGTAACACAAGATAACATCGATGCTGTACGCCAATTAATAAAAGAAGATAGACATGTGACATACAAGCAGAATCGGGTTTCTCTCAGCATTGGTATCACAGCCATTCAGAACATTTTACATGATGAACTGGGTGTCAAGAAGTTAATTTCACGCTGGGTGCCCCACCGTTTGACCGAGGAACAAAAGTCGGCTCGTGTTAATTGGTGTCGGTCTGCTCTGCAACGGTTCAATAGAGGGAGCTCAAATGCAGTTTACAATATGAGCCCGGGATTTATTCATATGAGCCCGAAAGAAAACATCAATCGGCAGTTTGGGTCTTCGAGGGTGAGGTCAAGCCAACAAAAGTTATTCGCTTACGCAGCGTGTCGAAAAAAATGGTCGCTTCGTTTGTATCGAAAACTGTTCATGTGGCTACGATTCCTTTACAAGACGGTTACTGCTGATTGGTACACAACAGTTTGTTTGCCGGAAGTCATAAGAGAACTTCGTAAAATTAATCCGAATCGTCGTATAATCCTTAACCACGATAATGCGAGCTCACATACCGCACGCAAATCAAGCGCGTTTTTAAATCTGGAAAACGTGGAGTTGATGGACCATCCTCCGTATAGCCCTGACCTGAGCCCCAATTATTATTTTACATTCCCAAGAATTAAAGATATGCTACGTGGTCAACGGTTTCACGGCCCAGAAGAGGCGGTCGAAGCTTACAAATCAGCTGTTTTGACTGTATCCACTTCAGACTGGAATTACTGTTTCAATAATTGGTTTGATCGAATGCAAAAGTGCTTTGACTGTCACGGAGAATACTTCGAAAAACAATAAAAGTAAACATTATTATATTATCTTTGTACTTTTTTCTATTATCGACCTTTTCGGTGTGGCCCTCGTACTATAAGCTGGAGGGGAGGCCTTTGCCCAACAATAAGACACAATAGGCTAGCAAAAAATACTATAAACGAAAAAAATTAACAAAACTGACCATTTTATCAAAAAATTGACCTTATCTGACCAATGTACAAAAATCTGACTTTACTCGTACAACATGATTTAAGATTTATTAACGCAAAAAAAATATGATGACGTCACTGTTGTGTTTTTCATACAAATCCAATGAAAAAAATTTATTTTGACGTTTAGAAAAAGTATCTGATTTAACTTGTTGTCATCTAGCGGATTGAGGAATCCCCTTACCTTAGACTTTCCCATACAAACGTACCTAGTCTATGTTTTATTTTGAAACGACATGTCAAATTTCGGTAAAAATTTGTAACTATCTAACTAGGGTTATAATTGGTTTTCACAGTCAAAATATGAACTTCAAAGAAAATATAACGGTGCAAAAGTTTTCCATACTAATGTTCAAAAATGATATATTACACTATATTCTCTTTTGTTTATATTTTGTCTGTGAAAATATGCAATTTCTTTAAAGTTAAAATTTTTTACCGAAATGTCGTTTCAAAATAAAACGTAGACTACGTTTGTATGGGAAACTCTGATTCTGTCTAGGAAAAGGGGACTCTTAAGACATTATGAGGCTAAACCACAGAATAAATAATACTAAGAAATTCAAAGAAATATCTACTCAATGTGGCTAGCGATATGTGTTAATTTAGCTCACGTCAGAACTCAGCTCCTTTTCGTATGGATACCTAGACATCCATTGCAAGCCATTTTCATTCTTATTACTCTGGACAAACGATTCGTATTACTGATTTTACCACCCGGATGGGCCACCTGCGCGCATAGTAATAATGTAGGTACATTTGCGATACCTAAACGGGGAGTGACACAGGTCTGGCTGAACCACAGAATACAGTAAGAGTATACAGAACGGAATCTCCTAAGGTACGCGCAATATGCATCCCCGTTCTCCACCCCAGCACCTTTCCCCCGTTCTTGTGCGCCCGCGTGCGCCGTGCAGTGTGTGTTCGCCCGCTCTCGCCCTGAGACAAGGCGAGAACGGGGGAGAGATGCGGGGACGGGGAACGGGAACGCATATTGCGCGGGACCTTAGGAGATTCCGTTCTGTATACTCTTACTGTCTTCTGTGGCTGAACCAAGAATTACCTTAACAACCTTCGTGGCGTACAGTCCGCCACGCCGGGCAAGTTGCACAATAAGGAATATGCATGTAATACCAATCCAGCTCATATTTTTATTTTACAATTTCTATTAATACGTTACCACGTCTAGCTAATTATTTTTCTTATTGACTCTTATTTGGATTAGAAATAAATTATTAAAAATATGCAAATATTGCGCGGGAACTTTTGACAAACAAAAGGGAAATGACGACAAAGTTCACAAAAAGGAAATGACAAGTTCGGGTGCGTTCGGTAGGACTGTCCGTCCATGTAGTTTGACTATCGATGACATTCGAAATGTATGTACTTTTATATAGAGGTTTAACAAACATCACTGGCTGATAATATCGAAAGTCCCAAAAAAGAAAAACATGCGTTGACGGCTTCTGTCTCTAGCGGATATTGCAGACGTTGACGTCATAATTTAAAATGGCGTGTTTTAGTTGTTATAATTTAATTTATTTAAAAAAAATGCATGCATACTCTGTATTGCCTTTTTCAAATTGTCCTGGGTGTTTATCTATATGTATTTTTTATAAAATATAGTATCGTTTAGTTGCATCCCATTATACAAGTTTAACCTTAGTTTTGGGCCAGCCCCAAACAGATTGAGAAAGATTGAGCTAGCTCAATCAGTGTGATTTGTCTTTATTTTATTTACCTTGATCTCAAGCTTGAGCGGCAGGATGGAAATAAGCCACCAGAGCCATGCGGGCCCATCAGCTTCCTTGTGCCAGTTGCCGCGGAGCACCATGCGCGGAGCCCCGCCGAAGGCGGTCTCGATGTTGGAGCGCAGGTCGGGGTTCATGCCGCGGATCCAGATCCTCGCCTTAGCGGAGATGTGCTTGGCTAGGGCTCGCAGGCGCTCCATATTTTGCGGTTCGATGGGGATGTCAACTACTGGCGCCACGCGGGCGACGTCACACCATCTGTACCCGCTGTAACGTTACACGTTATTTAATATTTGTATTTCATCCATAAAGTATTACATAACCCAGTATTAGAGAAGATAGGCCTTTCGTTAATACTGGTACCAAATCATAATGATTAAAATTAAACGAAATAAAGCCAAAGAAACCATTGCTGAAATTTAGATGCTGATTTTATATACATTGCTAGTTTTGTAATGATACCATTTTGACCGAGCGTTGTAAAACAGACAATATATAAATCAGCATCTTAAATTTTGCACAGTGAACTGGCGCCCAAAGAAAATGCTTCAGTCACTAACCTATTTAGATTTTAACTTAACATGACATGAGTATTGACTTTGTTAGTTGCATCTAAACAGCTATTTAGAAATAAATTTGAGATATTTAAGTTTCTAGAAAGTATAAAAGTGTATTCAAAAACGGTTTCATTATAAAACTCACCCATCCCAAATATCCTTCTCCACGACTCGAAAGCGCGAAAGCCCAACTGTCGTTACAATAGTACACCCGTCCTGCAGGTGAACGCAATCGCGTATCTCCAGTAGCTGGAAATAAATATTCAATAAGGTCTAAGAAGACTGAAAGAAGACGACATACTGAAAAGCCTGAAACTATATTACGCACAACATCAGTCAATGATATTCAACAACTTTTCTAGAAAATATAAAAACAATACATAGCGAAACTTACCAGAAAAAAATCAATTTTTGGCCATCCACACAAATTGACTGATCAGCTATAGTTTCTTATGAAAGCAAAAGCAAAGATTTTTTTTCACAAATTGATAAACATGTTTCTTGGGGAGAGTTGTTCAATATTATGGATTTAATTTACCCATAAAATAGTTTCAGTATATTTTGTTAGACGATATATACCTCATTGGAGTGGCAGTGACCTGATCGCTAGCTGGAAAATAAAATAACTCACCGTGCCATACTCAGAATGAGTGCCCTCCCTCTCGTGCGCGACCATGCCAAACTTGCGCGAGCCCGATTCTAATATCCGCCTGATCATGTACCAGTAATGCGGATTGAACAGGAATAACGGGCAGGGCATCCTGACAACAAAAACAATGCTTAATTTTGACGATATACTTGACTTGTTAAGCTCATTCGCAAAAGGTTGTAGGACCTCGACCTGTCCCGGCGCTCTAGGCGAGTTCCCACATAGATACTGACTGTGACATACGGTTTACAATGAGAACTTTAAGCTTTACCACGCACATTTGCGAAAAACGGCCACTTCTGGCAAATGTGCGTAGTAAAGCTTAACGTTCTCACTTTAAATTGTAAACAGTAGTTCATAAAATACTTTGAAGGGTTATCTAGGAATTGGTAGTAGCAAAATTTTTAATGGTGTCTCCGTTTTCTTTAAAATGATTTATTTAAATGGGGGCAGCACTGGACTCCGGAAAATTCAAGTACGGCCTTAAGTATGATGGAACCATATTATAGATGTGCCGCACAGTGATTTGATATGGGGGGGGGGGGGGGTCCACCTAGTCGCCCATGGGTGGCCAGCGGATTAGCTCATTTAAGTGGTAGTGGGCGGGGCACATAGCGCGAAGAACCGATAGCCGATGGGGCAGAAAGGTTCTCGAATGGCGGCCAGGACAGCTGCCTGTGAGGTAGTCTAATATTATTTTTGACCATCAGTATGGAAATCTTTTACATCCTTATACTTATTTCCTTTAAAGTTCATATTTTGACTGTGAAAACCAATTATAACCCTGGATATATGCAATTTCTTTAAAGTTAAAAACTTTTACCGAGATCTGACATGTCGTTTCAAAATAAAACGTAGACTACGTTTGTATGGGAAAGTCTAGGGTAAGGGGATTCTTAAGTCCGCCTGTTCTATTTTTTGTAATAAAATAAAATAAATAACCCCATAATTAATAACTTAAAACGGTTGACTAACACACACAATTTTGATGATCTTTAAGCGAGTGTCAGGAACGGTTAACCGACGATGTCGCTGTCCGCTCAGCAAATCTGAAAATCGATCGTAATCTAGTCGGCCTAGTAAGTCAACCGTTTTAAATTGTTAATTACGATATACTTGACGGTAACGACATGCAACATGCGACGTGAAAAGTATGCTAAGTCCTAGTATCTAAATAAATATGTATTTGATTTTCACATGGAATATGACCTAAGGTGATTCTTCTTCTTCTTATTTAAGAGCTTAGTGGCTCTTGTCGGTGGAGTATGCGCCAAACTTCTCGGATCTCTGCTTTACTTTTTAGTGCTTGATACGACATGACCCCTGCTTTTTTTTTCAGTTGGTCTACATAGCTCTTCCTTGGTCGTCCTGGACCTCTTCTACCTTCTATCTTTCCTTCTAGTATGTTTTTAAATAAGAAGTCATTAGTTCCCTTAAATTATGTTCCTTAGGGAAAGATTTTCAGAATCATAGACTGGTTCAGAATATTTTGTAGACTCTGTTTAAGTATGTTCCTCCACTCCACTTATGACAATGCAACTGAAAAGTTTTTTATCGAACAAATGTGCGGCTAAATTTTTAAATGATATAGCCTTTTTATTTATGAACCTATTGAAATAAAACAAACACTAAATTTTAAGTGAAGCTTATACAACACATAAGTGAACCAAATCAATTAATCCGTTTCTGAGATTATCGGGTACAAACACACAGACAAACAGATAAACCGACAAACAGACAAACACAAAAATTCTAAAAATCATTGTTTTGGGTTCTATTGCGTTAATAAAAGCCCCCGACAATATTTTTTCTCATATATCTTTCATGTACTGACAGCAATCGGATACGATTTTATTATATGTATATTGATGATGATGTCTTAACTTTTCGAACTGTTTTGGTATATATAACGAACATTTGTGTATTTGGCAGTGAAAAGTTATGCCTATGTAAGTTATATTCATAATGGCATCCACCATTTTGCAGGTTAGAAAGAGCGGTGGGGACTAGCTGTCAATATGTAGTATCTACAAAATCAAAACGAATGTTCGATGCTTGTATGGTGTATAAAAAATATGTTTATAATATATGTTATGTAATTAGGTGGTTACTTACCCCGGAAATGCTACGGTACAAGCGAGAATCGGGATCACGTGTGGGTCCGGAAGCGGGGCAACCTTCGGCTCGCCGATGGCTGCGAGGGCTACGCTCACGAACTGGGTAACGCTAATCTGTCACCACCACAAACGGTGTTCATTACAAGTAATGTTTATAACACAAACAATTAGTACTAACGTCAATCAGGCCACTTTCTGTTAGATTTTGGAAACCCTGGAAAAGTTAGTCATAACAAACGTCACGAAAACTGCATCCAAATCCGTTTCTTGATTTTCGAATTTGCTCTGGTCATAAATGCTAGTATTTTTCAGCAATAAACGGTCTTTACTGCGTGAAATATTCGTTACAATAAAGCATAACGCATGCGATTATAACGTTAAAACGACCCTTACGAAAGGACCCTTAGTCCAAAAGCACCACAACTTGCGTACGCAGCTACGTGTCCGCGTTGCAGCGGCAAGCAATATTGAGCGCTACAACATTATATGGTATAGTCTAATTTGGTTTGACATTGAAATAGCACGATACTACTGGACATTCGTTCATGGTTGTTTTATGGAGTAAGAGTCCTGCACTCTAAATCTGTTTCCTGGTTTGAGATTTCTCTGGTCATAAAGTTTATTCTGTAGCAATAAACGTAGATATTTTATGATGTGTGACGTATTTTTTACATCGAAGTACTACACACGCAAATTCAAATTTGTACCTAAATCAGTTTAGTTTCTCTGGCACCTAATAAAGGTTAGTTTTTTGCAGCAATATATGTACCTACTTAATGGTGTACAGTATTCGTTACAATGAAAACACGCAAATTCTAACGTCAAAACTGCATCCAAATCAGTTTCTTGGTCCAAGAATTTACTCTGGTCATATAGGCAAGTATTTTGCACTTATAAACGTTATTTTATGGTGTGACGTGTTTGGTTTTATCGGCATGTCAATGACTAGTATTCAGTAGTGGTAACTTCTTCACGACAGTTGTTGACAGGTCGTTGGGGTTGGTCTATTATCCAGGAGATCCGGGTTCGAATATTATCATTTAAATCTCGTTTACTAGAGGTATATCGTATAGCGTTATGGTCTCAATTAATTTTTTACTGGATGGCAAGAGACCGCAATAGACAGAATAGTAATAATTGGAGACATTTTGCATAGCAGTAGTACATAATACGTACAGGCACGAAAAAATCTCTTTTACTTACTTCATGACATTGCAGATAAGACAGCGTCTGTATGCAGAGCGCGCAAGTGTTTCTGTAGTCGAAAGAGCGCTCGAAGCAGGAGCTGCAAAAGGTGTGGCCGCAGGGCGTGGTGATGGGTTCATTGAATGTGTCGAAGCAAAAGACACACTCGAGGTCCCGGGCAGGCAGCCAGTTGGACACAGCTTGCGAGCTGATCAGGTGACGGAGCTCCGTCTCGAGCGCGAGGAGGTCTCGAAACTTGGCCAACTCCGACAGAGCCTGTTCATTATTATTTTTTTAATATTTGCTAGGCAAATTACAAAAGCCCCCGACTGTCAAGCACGCCGAAGTACCGGAACTACCGATACGACTTTATATCCGCAGCGCCGCCATCTATATATTTTCTAGAGAAAGCTCTGACTTTCAAGCGTCAACTCCAAATAACTTTTAAACGGCTGAACCGATTTTCATCAAATACGGCTAAGAACCACCGCAAGAGAACTTGCTGTCACGTAAAAAAAACCACATCGAAATCGGTCCAACCGTAGAGCGCTACGATGCCACAGACAGACAGACAAATAGACCGACAGACATTAGCGTCAAACTTATAACACCCCTCTTTTTTGTCGGGGGTTAAAAACATGATCCTTTAAAGAGAAAATATAAAAATACATCGTGTATTTAATATATATGCGTAATAAATCGTACCATGGGCTATACTAGATCATCATTATCATCAGGCCATTTGGTTTTCACTGCGCAGGAGCACGACCCTCTAGTCAACCAGAGCCATATATAAGCCAGAGTAGTCAGAGGATTTGGCCTACACCCTCCTCGCTGGGCAGAAGGGTTAGAGACTGTGGTTGGAGAGATCTCAATGATGTTTACAAGCTTTGTTTAGCTTGTGTTTCCTAAGTCGCCTTCTACGTCATCCACGGGAAGACTTGGAGTGGTCCTGTTCTACTCTGCCGGGAACCACACGGCTAAACACATTAGTCAGTCCACTAGATCACTATATTATAATGATATTAAAATATTTTTTGTAGTATCAAGCGGGTTTTACTGAATTGAATCTCTTTTTATTAAAACCGCTTTTTTATAACAACTAAAGACAGATTGGTTTTTAAACTATCGAAATGAAAAAATATCGTTGATCGAAATCCTGTAGGGTTACTCCAAAGTACGCAAGACGTACGTTACTGCGTATCCGCGTTTCAGTGTCGCGCAACATTGAGCAATAAAACATAATGATCAAGTCTAATTTGGTTTGACATATAAATAGGACGTCACTATCGCACGACTATCGTATTATTTCATGAAGTAACCCCCCTGTATCGTAAGTCCTACTTTAGTTCACGTACCTGAATGAGTAGCCTGCGAGCTGGCCGCGCTACCTCGGTGTCTGAGATGGCAGCGCGGGTGAGATGGGGAACGGCTGCCTCGTGCTGACCCGCCTCGATCAGATGACGGGCGTACCCGATCCGAGCCTGCCATTAAACTTACAGTTAGTTTCCATCTACATAACGTCTGAGTGTGTTACCTAACTTTGAAAAGTGTAAAAAGAATCCCCCCGTACCCATCCTGTAACTATGTCCTCGAAAATTTACTAATACGACAGTTATTACTATAATACTAGCCGTACTAAATACTAATACGAATCAACTTAAGAGGGCGCCTGATGTCAGAAATCTAAATTTTGCTCCCGCTTCCACGCACACAAATTTACTCTAGCCGAAGCAAGACAGCGAGCCGTCGGGAAACGCGGTGGGTCAATGAGGCTGGTTCTGGTTTTGAGGTTTTTTTCATTTTACAAAGAATATTTAAGAGTTATTTAAAAAGTAAGACATATGATGACTGCCTTATGTTTAATACAATTATAATCCAAAGTTACAAGTGCTACATTATTGTACTTCTTGAATACTTTCTGTTTTAGTATAATTCTGAGTTGATTTGGAGAACTTCGCAATGTTTTTCTATCGAGAAAATTTAAACAATCGTGTTTTCGAAACTTAATCCGTCTTATTATAAAAACAGGACTAACTTTGTTACTGGGTTTAAACCATTACCCGCCCAAATCAAGTTGACACTGACTGATGAGATAGTGTGATATTACTAGATATCAACTTGATTTGGGCGTGTAATGGTTTCAACCTAGTAACAAAGTTAATCCCGTTTTTATAATAAGACGGATTATGTTTAGAGTTAGTCCTGAACTTTGCTGTGTTTTTATTTTAAAGTGAGTATTTCGTTAATATTGATAAATATTTAAGATCACTCTAAGAACTTTAGGGTAGTATGGGCTCTTAACAAGGAATGTACGCCTAACAAAATATAATGAAACTATTTTAAGGGTGAATTCAGTTCGTGATATTGAACAACTTTCTCCAAGGAACATATGTCGGAATATGACTCAAGAACAAACAAAGAAAAACTCGGATCAGCTAGTCGGTCACGTTGTATGGCGGCCAAAAATTATTTTTCATATTTCGATTTATGTTCCTTGGGGAAAGTTGTCGTGTATAATAGACTGAATTCACCCTTAAAATAGTTTCAGTATATTTTGTTAGACCCTGAATATGCAGCGTTTGCTTAGAATTACACAGATGTTATTTTTTTAGCGCGCAAACTTTTTACCTACATCAAGGTTAGATGATACTGATTACCTACATTCCTAATGAAAAAAATGGCCAGTAGGACCAGAAACTACAAGGCCAATCATTTTTAATATACTACAAGCAGCTTGTTAGCTTGTCTAGGTGTTTGGGATAAAATTTTTAGAACAAACTAGCTACTTCTTTTCCCACGCAGCACGTAATAGCTGAACGAGAGAATAGGCCAAAATCCGAGTCATATGAATAGGCGATGCTGTAAGTAGCTCATCACTCAATTTTTCCAGCTGCAGTCGGTCACGCCACAAGGCAAAGACCCTTGTTTTTGAAGACCTTGGTTTTACGGCCTCAGGCTCTTTCTACCCCGTTAGGGATAAAGGCGTGATAGTGCACCACTATCGGCCGGCGTGTAATAGCATACCTACATAGGAATAATAAAATGCCGACAAAGCCTGCGTGAGTCACGTCAAACGGCGGACATGTCCGACGTCGCAGACAATAGCAACCCTCCATTCATTTCTAGGAAAGAAGTAGCTATATGGAGATGACGACAATGTTATTCTGTTTGGTAACGCCATTTTTATTTTTCTTTGTAGCCTATATCAGCTTACAACTGACCTAAAAACTAAAGGGATCTCTCAATAAAGGGAAGATTTGCCCGTAATCACCACGCTGTGGGCAGACGGGTTAGTGACCGGAGTATTTGTAGTCTTTGCACAAAGGACGTTCTTGCGTGTTCTTTGTCGCCTATACCTCCCTTAGTCGCCTCTTACGACACCCGTGAAATAGGAAAGGGTCGGTGATAAATTGTATTCTACACTGTCGTCTTCCACACGGCCAATTTAAGGGCCCATGCTACCTCTCAGTTCTTAGAGCGATTTCCAGTATTATCAATATTAACGGAGATACTACTCACATTGAAAATAAAAAACCAGCACTCAAAGACTCAAAAACACGATCGCTTAAAATTTTCTCATTAGAAAAAAAATGCAAAGTTGCCTCCAAATCACCTCCGAAATACACTATAAACGGCCTAATATTCCAAAAATACATTAAATTAGCCCTTGTCACTTTGAAATTGAAATTGTAAATAACATAAGGCAATGATCAACACCTGTCTTATTTTTAAATAACTCTTAAATATTCTTTGTAAAACGAAAAAACACGAGTAATCCACCCGCAATACGCCGCTCGCGCCGCCGTGCCGCCCGCGGCCCCGTTCGGCTCTCTGTCTCGCTTCGGCTAGAGTAAATTTGTGTCGTGTGTAAGGAAAACTTAATTCATAACCATGAAATACACTAAAATATTTAGTTTATACGTTTAAATATATTATTTTGTTTAAGAATGTAATAAAAAAAAAAGTTAAAAGAGAGTTTATGTAACAACCAAATTAATAAAAACAAACTTCACCCATAGTCAATGAAATGCATCCAATACCTAGTGTTTTTACGAGTATTAAATACGGAGTCAATTCTGTTGGCTGCCTCGGGAACCAATTATTTTAAATTTAAAAAAAGTCTCTTACATGTTTCCATTCGCAAATTTGCGACTATAACTCAACTCTCAGTTTACGCTGCAGAACAATTATTACGAACAGCATGAAATGAGACACCCATTAAATCACGAATAATTTGCACTTATATGAATTGCGGCTCCGTTTGAAACGATTTGCTTGTAGATTCACATTCGCAATACTGGTTGCATTATGGGTTTTCTTCCAAAGGAATTATTATTGTTACTTGTTTTTTATTTCATGTTCGTCATTCAGACACTAATATTATATAACATTATTACTTTTTGTTTTGTAGTTAATTTGATTTTTAGGTTACATGTATGATATGACATACAAGAATGATACTAGGGTAAATCCTATCAGATTTGTTCGCAGAAAACTACCGTTGATTATTTCTAAAATTGAAGTTTTCCGAATTTCATTTTAAATTAAAATAATAAGTAAAAGGATATCCTAACTAGGTAAGAACCAATTACATTTATATTAATAGAATATGCTCAAAATACTGTGAAAATGTCATTCAGTTCCTTGAAGCCAACTCGGTTCCTTGAAAGAAAATAATTATGAAAATAAAACTAGCCATAGGATTTCATTAAAAAAATAACACTATACATCATGAATGTTCCATTCATTCTATAGAAACAAAAATGCAGTAATATTACTATTTTACCAAGTAATGAATTTCAAAGTTTTGTCACTGTAATTCCGTCATTCAGTTCACGATGACATTTCGACCTTTTCGAGACTATAACTCAGTTATAACATGTCGTAAATATATTATCTTTAATAAGTTTCTTTTCATTTTCTGAGAACATTTACCATAGTAATAGTATATATTACTATGTAGTAGTACAGTTTTTTTTACACCATCAGAAAGTAGATATTTCAACGAACAGAACGCCTACCAGCTTTTTTAAAAAAGCAGATATTTGGACGTGAGAATTTTCGATTGAAAATCAGGGTGATTTTTCGATATTAACTCAAAATACGGTAAAAAATAAATAATATTTTAAATTAGAAAAATTACAGTGTGTTTGGAATATAAAAAGTTAAGTTTTTACCAAATTTCGAGGAAAAAAAAGAAAATGTAAGAGATAAAAGTAAAAAACCAAATACTTGGTTATTTGAATTTTTCAGGCTATGTGAAAAAAGTGGAAATACAAAAAGTAGTATCTTTTTATTACTACTTTGCCATTTAACTTTTTTCCATAGGACTTGCAGTTTTGCCGGAAATCGAGATAAACCGTTTTTTAAATAATTTTAAACTATCGCGTTGCATTATTATTAAATTAATGCATACGGGAATTAACGCGAAACGTACCTTTTTTTATTTATTTTGCTGACGTTTCGTTCGGGTTTCACCGATAAATAAAATAAATAAAAAAAGGTACGTTTCGCGTTAATTCCCGTATGCATTAATTTAATAAAACCGTTTTTTACCCTTAATAACCCACCCCCTCCCACTCCAGCCCTCAGATCGACCGTAATTTATTTTTCCCTTATTTTTGTTATACTCTCTTCCTTTTCCAGTGGGTTTCATCCTACTATAATTTTTTTTGGTTTCAAGTTATAGGCACTGGTCTAGTAATCCCTATCGAATCGAAAATAATAACGGATATGCTTAGAGCAGGATAGCGATGGCAAAGGCAATGAAAAATTAATATGTAGCTGCTTTTTGGTAATTATATAATGAGTGTAATTACAAGCAACGTTACGTAACATACTCGTACATATGTACAAATATGTAGTTGTATTTTCATACAGTATTTGCTGTGTGTTTTATTTACAACATTAAACATATTGTCCGTGTACATAAATTGGTAAATAAATAAATTAAAGTAAAAAAACTTGATGATTTAAGTTTTCTGGAAATATTTATGTGAGACGATACTTATTATATATATACTACGGACTTCAGAATCTAAATTTTGCTCCCGCTTCCCCGCACACAAATTTACTCTAGCCGAAGCGAGACAGCGAGTTGAGCGGCATTTGTATTTCTTGAATATCAGCCGTTTTTGTTATAATTCGGAGGCAACTTCGCAATTTTTTTCCATCGAGAAAATTTTAAGCAACCATCGGACCTTAGGAGATTCCGTTCTGTATGTAATACTCTTACTGTCTTCTGTGCCTGAACTTTGCTGTATTTTTATTTCAAAGTGAGTATTTCCTTAACTTTGGGGGTAGTACTCTTGATCACGGTTATTATCTATCTACATCGTGTTTATGAAAGAACGCAAAACCTCTCAGATGATACCTCAGCCCATGTAACTACACAACTTTTGTTCAACAACTTTCACGAAACTAAAAAAAATAAATTTGAATTTTCATACAATCTGATCAGTTAAATCGAGTCAATTTGTATGACAATCCGATTTTTCCTTTTTTGGATGTCATGATAGTTGTTGAACAAAAGTTGTTCAGTTACATGAGCTGAGGTACCACCATAATGAAAAAAAAGGTGTATATAAAAAGAAGACACTGACTGGCTGACATATTGACTGACAGATCGTTTAGAAGCAATGAGGGTGAAAAGTTTGTATGGAATGGTCAATTTTGAAGATGTAAAAAATTTTATATGAGCTCATGGTTTAAAACAATATTATTGTATAACTATTAAAAAAGGAGAAAATAGAGGATGAAAGTTTATATGAACTTACGTCATTTAAAAAAAATTAAAACCGTGAGCATCAGTTAGTACTTATACTCGTATTATAAATATTTACCTATAACGTTTAACATGATTAAATCACTTATTGTTATTTACTTACATGAGGTGTTATTGGAATTCTTTCACGTGGATGTGGCTCAGCAGGTTGAGCCAACTCTACAGGCCCCCAGGCTCCTTCTTCTTCCATATCAATGCATATTGAGTTTTCTAGATCGATAGATACTTTGGCTCCCGCTTCAGAAGAGTCAGCCTCCACAGCTTCACATTCCCTCATTGTTTCGCCAAATTTATTTTTATCGTTTTTAGATATTTGAGACTTTCCAGTGATGATTTCTTCTAATTTAGGCGGCGACAGGGTATCTAAAACAAAATGAAATTTATAATATAGCAAAGAAGATTTTTTCACCATTGAGACCACATCACGTACTAAGTTTTGTTTTAATTTGGTTCAAGTATTTTGAGGACATGTTTAGCTAATATCTAATAGCCACTAAATAAAAACCACTTTCCCCAAAAAACTTGTCGAAATAAAAAAAACATTTTTTGTAACCCGATCCTCTGACTCTGACTGCTCTGCAATTTGTATGGGATACAGGTTCCAACCCGTCTGACCAGAGTGGAGAGTGTAGGTGAAATCCTCTGACTGCTCTGGCTAATATATGGTTCTGGTAGTACAGAGAGGCTCGTGCTCCTGCAGTGGAGACTAAAAAGAAGACCTGATGAAGAAGATAAAGACAAGTTCCAAGGTTGGAACTATTATAGTCTCGGTATGTCCGTCTGTCCGTCCGCGGCTTTGCTCAGACACTGTTAGTGCTAGAAAACTGTAATTTTGCATGACAATATCAGCCGTGTGGTTCCCGGCAGAATAGAAGAAGACCATTCCAAGTCTTCCCGTAGATGTCGTAGAAGGCGACTTAGAAACACAAGCTAAAAAAAGCTTATAAAAATCAATGAGACCTCTCCAACCCATACTGGCCATACGGCCAGCGTGGAGAGGGTAGGCCAAATCCTCTGGCTACTCTGGCTTATATATAGCTCTGGTAGTACAGAGAGGGTCGTGCTCCTGCAGTGAAGACTACACAAGACCTGATGAAGATATTATATACGAGTATTACGTATGCTGACAGTGGTAAAATAAAATGTTGAAAAAATATGTTTTTCGGGTTGCTTCCTTATGCGTAAAGCGGGGATGAAATTTTTTTTTCACGTGTACCCTATTTTGTGGGGTATCGAGATAGCTATTTAATAACCACTGAGAGTTTGCATAGAAAACTTTTCGATTTATTGATAGTGTCCCGTTTTCGAAATAATTAAACTAAACTGTAAGCTTAGGGCCTCACCCAAAAATTTCCAAAAAGACTGATCATTACTTGTACTTATCCCATAATATAATGTGACACTCTTTCCACTGACAGTGACACTGTGTGATTTTTCCATATTTATATATCTATACTTATTTATATACCATTCCACAACACACATTACTTCATAAGCTTCACATTCATTCATTTATTCATTCATACATACTTACGTACTTCCACGATATACAAACAAACACACACACACTTCACTATAACCAATAACATAAATATTTCACTCCATTCCCGCTCACCTCTAATATACATTGCATAATACGTAAAATAGGCACCAGTAATAATTTTATTTTGTTTTTAAATTATGTATGTATAGCTGCGACAAAACTCTAAATGTACACTTAGGCCCAATCACAGCAGGGCCTAAGTATAACCTCATTTTAATTTGAATAGCCTTGCGTCGTGGGTGGAATGTAGGTATGCTCGATTCTTAAAAATGTACCGCGCTCTATTCATCAACCGACCGGTTGTGCATCACTTGAGATACAGACCAAAACGTCTAGTTCGGGGATGGACTTCCGGACCGGCATGGACTGGGCGCCTTTAGTACCTACCTACTACGATTTATTTTTGTAACCTTTATAAAAAATATGTACGTGTTAGTTACCTACATTGTAACATTGTAATATTTTTTGTTGTTAAACGTTTTTGGCAAATAAAGATTTATTATTATTATTATGTCGGTACGCTTTTCAGCCACGGGTCTATGGGGACCCGGTCCTTTGAGGCGTTCATGGGGCCAAAGCCAACATGAAGAGGCCTTTTAGTACCTTTTTATCTTAAAAGTGAGATGGCTGCATCTATGGAGGTCTATCCCTTAATATACCATTGAGATGCACTAACGGACAGTCCTCCATAGCTGCCGAACTATTGCCAGGAAGGGATTTACTTGGTTTGGGCTATGTGGATGGGATGATAGTGGACCGGATAACTGGGTTATATTATTATAGCTTGAAAAATCTAAAAAAAAAATCATGAAAGTAGTATATGTACTCGTTCGTTCTAAACTTTAAAGGGAAACAATGCCGGCTAAGTTAGCTTTGTTAATTTAAGAGTTACAGACGCCTAAAATATTTAGTATGTAGGTACACTGTTTTTTTAATAAAATATACGTATGTGGACTTAAAATCTTTTTGGCTCATTAGATAGATAGATTATAAAAAATATAGTATACGTATATTTTCTTTTCTCTGATAAGCTAATAATGACGAAGATACAGCGCATTTAAATTTCGCAAAACGTCACGATCTGATTATATCACAGTTGTCCGAAAAACCGTTGCCCGCCGAAAACTACGAAAAACAAAGTCCCCACGTTGTAACGTGTAACTTCGGAACTCTACTCTAAGCGTGTTCGCTTGATAAATACTAAATGCTAATCATTTCTTAAAGTTAAAAGACCCTTATAATGCATACTATTTATAAAAGGATACATCGGACACATCAACACTTTCGTATTTAAAATTCGTAGGGCGACAATTGCAAAATTATGTAACATTGCGAGTATAATAAGTACTATAAAATTTCCAGTGCGAATCGACCTTGTGCGCTGTAATGTAACTAACATAATCCGTTTATTCTATGGTTTCAATTTGAATATTACATAAGTAAAATAGCTCGATTGTAAATGGAGAACTACGTAACACTAGTTCTAGCTACCAGTTCTAGGTACTTGAAAATAAAATGTAAATATAAAAAAGTTTAAATGTAGAATAGAATAAAACTTTATTTGAATTGAAACACACACACAATCTTTTACAACAAAAATAAAAACATAAATACAGAAATTATAATACATAAAAGAAAGAAGAAAAAAAAGAACATAATAGCCTGTGTGAGTTCAATTCAAAAAGGTCATAGGCTCAGTGTAAACCTTTACTCACGCACGGGTGTAAGTAAGCACTGGTTTTCTGCTATGACCTGAATGAAGTGATTGACTATTTTGGAACCAAACAAAAAAATAATACTTAATTAGAATTAAAATTACAGTACTGTGTGGCAAATATATTGAAATGTACCTACATTAATTGAAACCATTTTAAGTAACATTTTTATAAAAACATAAATATAACGTGTTGCTGTAGAAATGGTGTTGATTGTTGTGTGGTGGACAGTATATGTATGTCGGGTATGTGTAATCAGAACAGCTAGTCTTTTACACAGCAAAATCCGCTACCGACCAACCTCGTGGTAGACCTGCAATTTGTTTGTTCATGAGAAATTCCTTAAATTTTAGCTTAAAAGAATACTTGGATGATAATAGCCTTATAGTTGTAACCTTATGTTACCTAATACATAGGACATTTCCAGCTGTGACCTTGTGCTGTGGCTATTTTATGTCGACCGATAGTTCGGTCGATAGTTTTGGTTGGTTACATACTTAATCTTAGGTTAGTGGCCCAGTAGTGAAGGCGTATGCCTTGTAATCTGGAGGTTGTTAGTTCAATCTCACGGAGAAGCATATTTTGTGAAAAGTTGTTTACAGTCTGGTTAGGATATAACAGGCTTTGAATCACCTGATTATCCGATAAGAAAGATGATTCCGTAAAGCTGTGGGTCCCGAGCGCCATCTAGCTTTGTAAACCTATGATATCCTAGGACTGGTTCTCCCCTTGGGTTGCGGAGGTCAGACAGCAGTCGCTCTGTGTAAAAACCAGTAACCTCGTCAAATCACCTAGGGTAAGGTAGCGGACCCCGGGCTCTGAAGCGTTACCGCTGATGATGCAACCGGGAATATGCTCGGATGATGAGATAATGACTTAAAGTCAGTTAAAGAAAGTTAACGAGTTCAGCAAAATCATCCTAGGAAAATAAGAGTAACCTGTATTTGGAAATAATTTATTACTCTCAAGTCATACTAAGGGAATGAATGGTCAAGTCCGAAGATACGAGTACATCCAGTAGATAAGTGGCCAGCACTGTTCTGTTTTTCAGATTTTTCAAGATACTTACAGACATAGCTTGTTGACTGTAATTTAATTAAAAATAGCCAGTTTTTGCCACTTGTCACCAATCCAAGTACGGACCACGTCCGGGGTTGCTTCTTATGCAAAAGAGCTAATATTGCGTACTTCCGCGACCACTGACAGCCTCGAATCGAAGAAGAGATTATAAGGTATAATTTAAATTGTAATAAAGCACTGCACGCACACAGTAACTTTAAATCACGGTCGGAAACTGCAGCCGCCGCCGGCAAGTCCTAACAACCTAATGTAGATATTAGGTTGTTAGGCGACACACGTTTCAACTTCAGCTACAGCTTCCAATCTGGCGTAATAGGTCGACCTCATTGGTATTAATGAGCTCTGATATAGAGTGTATTTTAGATTCTTTAACCTATGCTAACTCTGCATACTCTAAATCAATCAATACAGATTATATTTTTTAAAAACTGATTTAAAAATATTTTTAAAAAGAAGATTTTATCTAAAAGAATGAAAAGTGCTCCTCTAGACGAATCAATTGAGCAAACTCGGTGGGGTTATGTTGTTTTATCACAGGTGTCATTGCCACGTTCCGGCTTCATCATGAGATCAGGTTATTGGTACCATAATATTGCATTGCTATCCAACTTACAATAGTATGTGAAGTTTCAGGTTAATCGAAAAATGGGAAGTGGGTCTAATTTAGCTTTCAAGACTTGATTACGGACACAGGCAACGGGACAGGTGAAACTAAACAAATAAAAGCTTGTAAAAAGTGTTTTGCGTTTGTTCGCGTTCTTCTATTAATACCTTGATCTGCGGTCTACACAAAGAGCAAATTGAAAGCAGAGAATTTTAATTTGAATAAAGTTAGTGTATGTATAATATATACGAGTAGGTGGTACTTATAATTTTGTCCACTAATTTAGGTATTGTTACCGCAGAACGGATTTTGATACGGGAAATATCCATTCATACTTATTTAATACATGATTCGGTTTCAACGATCAATCAAAATTCCAAAGACAAAGTACAAACTTATCTACCTATTCTCACTAACACGGAGATTGAAGTGAAGAATACTATTATGTGCAAAAAATAAACAGTGTCATTGTTAGACATCGACTACAACTACCTAACGTGAAAACCTGATTGTATATAGGATGGTTTTTTCATTGGTAACCGGGCAGAGAACTAGATTTTCGCAAGATATGTGATTGTGACATCTAGTGACCGTATACGTTACGACGCCACGCCACGCCATGGCCAATAAACAAAGAAGCCCAATACGTCTGTGACATTTGTACGCTCCGCTACATAATGCTGTTACGTAACCTAGAATGGAGTCAGAGTTTGCGCTATTATATAAGTGTAGCCGGTGATAAGAGAACAGCGGGTGCCTGCCAATAACGGCTAATAGTGTTGTTGAATTCCGTTTATTCCCAATACATCGAATTATTTCAATTAGCGAATTCAATTCGACAAAACATTTAATTAAATATGATAAAACATTAAAATTCAAAGAAAATTTGCCTGTCATTTCAGCAAAGTGGTGGCCCAGATGGTGTAGCTATAAAAATAAATAAAGCTAAGGGTTTAAGGTACGAATCTCGGTACGTCGATTAAATTTTTGTTATTTTTGGTTTTCTGTTTTTTTTTTTACTATTTTCTACTTTTATTTTTCAAAATTCATAATGTTTCGCCAATAAGATGGGCGGCGGATCAATACCCAATCTTCCCATTTGGACATTTACTCAGTAGATTGAGTAAATATCCGATAAATACCCGTATCTATCCATTTGGTGGGTATCTAGATTAAATTATATGTAATGATATGACCGAGAATCATCAATCAGTCATTTTCCTGATTGATTGAGGGTTGTTTCCAGAATAAAAGATATTCGTATTGACAAGTTCTTCGATCCCTCATCAACTTGTATTATTTACCTCACTCAACCCGTCGTATGGCCATACGAATTACGATTACGATTTTGACGAAAATTGGCACACAATTCCTTGATTTTTTTTTTTTTTTTAAGTTGATCCCGATTTTCGTTTTTTTATTTGAAAGGAGAAAAAGGGGAACGATTTCTGTAGCGTTATATATGACGGATTTCAATGAAATGGCTTCGCTAAGCCAGGGGAAAGGGAAAAGTGTAAGTACTAACTTATTTTCCAGCATCTTTTTTTTATACGTACACTCAATCGTACACTTGATAGTTACTACCGGCCTAAACATTCAAGAAATTATTCACATTTATACATTTACCAATGCAAAATAATTGCGCGTTTCTATTTATATATTTTTCGTAGAAAAAAATCTATACATACTCGTATATGCTGACTTACATTCATTCTTGTAAAACATGTTGTATTCTTTTAAAACTAAAATTTTCTTTAGGATTCTATATAGATTAGATTACGTTCGTGTTCAGTTTTAAGGCCGTACCTGAATTTTCCGGGGTCCAGTGTTGCCCCCATTTAAAATAAATAATTTCAAAGAAACCGGAGACATCATTTAAAATTTTGCTACTACCAAGCCCTAGATAACCTTTCAAAGTATTTTGTAAACTACTGTTTACAGTTTAAAGTGAGAACGTTAAGCTTTACTGCGCACATTTGCGAAAAACGGCCACTTTTGGCAAACACGTCACATTACATTTTCAATATGGCGCCCTCTGTAGGCCAGAAAGTAATAAACTAAAAAATAAATTGAAACATACCGTGTAGGGTATCAAATAAAAGGGCTTAATTAGCACATTTTATAAACATACTTGGTAGTTGTTCTTTTCTGCTGTGCTTGCATTAAATGTACTTTTCAGAAAGAATCGTCCCGAAGTCGCGTTTTAGTTTTTTAAACTATATCTTTTATTTGCCACTTATGTTGGGCATATGGAAAATAATAGAATGAAAGTACGACACTCGCTCGAGACACCTCAATATCTCCTTCGTTTTACGGGTTAAAATGGAATCCGCCGCCGCTCGTAGCTTGCGCGTGCGCTTGTTTTATTTACAATGGCATCTTTCAAGTTCGTCATCGAGATGGTTGACAACCTTTCATGATCAACAGTGACAAATGTGGCAAAATGACATATTTTTAGTATTAATTGGGCTTAATATGTAAATACGGAAAACATGTTATATTGTATAACTCAAGGGTTGAATGCTCAAGTGACAAAATACAAAGATGTCAAAATGTACAATGATTACGTGGTGGTAATAGCAATGCCCTTGTTCGTTTAATACTGCCGAAACCAACTGATTGAATCCCGCAAATCAAATACTAAAATAAAATTATATGTCACCGTATAATTTGAAAAACCGATAGTTTACTAACTATCGCACGAGATAGTAGACTCTCGATAAATTGTGAACTGTGCTTTACTGCTCACAATATAACGTAGGACGCCCACGGGCAGCAACTTGGACTAGCCGAATTCCATTAGACAGAAATATACAAAAACCCACTATTATAGCTTTTCTTTCAGATATTTAAAAATTATTCTCTCCGCATCCTTCTGTTTTCGTATTTTTTATAACATACGTTTCATAAAAATTTATTAATATTATGAAGTTAAAAACTTGTTAAATAATATTGGCGTCGGGCACAGATCTGTATAGGTATCTATGCGGCGGGAAAGGCAATAATAAATTGATCTAAGTTCGGGTAATTAGTAAATACGGAAATGTCTTTTTGGAATTGTCTAATAAGTATTTTTTTGAGAATTATTAGAGGTCCCGGATACAAGTCCTTTAGAGCCTATCATTAGTTTTGTTGCTTCTTCATACGCGTAGGCCAGCGTACGGTGTAGGCCTTTGATTGCTTCAAGGGAGTTTCTGGTGACAAATCTATACGAGTGCACTGGTATTCATAGCCGATTGAGTGGTGGACGAAGGCGCCGCGGCGCCTAAAGACGCCCACCACCCCACCACAGTCCGCTTATCTAATATTACTACAGCCGTACTATGGCTGTCCATTTTAACTATTTTACATATTGTTCATGAGCATGAGCATTTATAACAACAAACTAATCCAATTTCACATTATAAAGTCCAGTAGAATTATTTGCAAAATAAATTAAAGCAAATCTCAACTAAACACATGACTTCCCGCCAGAAACTCCTATCTACACTATATCTATATCTATACTAATATTATAAAGAGGAAAGATTTGTACCTATTTTTGTATGTTTGTAATGAATAGGCTCAAAAAGTACTGGGCCGATTTAAAAAATTCTTTCACCGTTGGAAAGCTACACTATTCCCGAGTGACATAGGCTATGTGTGTACCACGGGCGAAGCCGGGTTGGACTGCAAGTATAATATTATAAAGAGGAAAGATTTGTACCTATTTTTGTATGTTTGTAATGAATAGGCTCAAAAAGTACTGGGCCGATTTAAAAAATTCTTTCACCAATAGAATGCTACATTCTTCCAATTTGACATAGGCTACAAAATTAGGGATCCTTGGTAAAATTTAATTGTCTACCCCGTGCGAAGCCGGGACGGGCTGCTAGTGTCTAATAAGCAGAGATAGAAGCTACCAACATATGTTTTCTTTTTTGGGTAAATTAGATATTATCAACCAGAAATGTCTTTTAAGGTGACGTGGGTTCACAACTTGCAATACCATGCGTGTTTTAAAAAAATCACTGTTATTAAACTACTACAGTTTACCCTTCAAAAAATTTACATAAAAATCTTAAGGATTTTCTACAGACACCCACAATAGCCAAAACACGACTGAGCACTTTTGGCTCGATAGAAAAAAATCACAAACACGTTTACTATATTTCGGCATTTCCTTTTTGATTGTTAAAGTTCCCGCGCAATATTTGCATATATTCTTTGAAATATATCATATAATTGAAAAATAATGAGCTAGGCGAGACTGATAACGTAATGATAGAAATTATTTAAAAAGGGGCCAAGTGCGAGTTGGACTCGCCCATAAAGGGTTCCATAGCAGCAAGTAATATTTTACGATTTATGACGTATTCATAAAAACTACTTAGTAGATCTCGTTCAAAACAATTTTCGGTGGAAGTTTGCATGGTAATGTACATCATATATTTTTTTAAGTTTTACAATTCTCTTATTTTAGAAGTTACAGGGAGACCAACATTTTACCACTTTGGAAGTTTCTGTTGCGCAAACTTTTCAGTTTAGAAAAAATTATATAAGAAACCTCAATATCATTTTTGAAGATCTATCCATAGATACCCCACAGGTATGGGATTGATAAAAAAATAATTGAGATTCAGTTCCAAGTATGGGGAACCCCCAAAATTTGTTGTTTTTTTTTCTATTTTTGTGTGAAATAATTTGTTTATCGTCTGTGTAAGTGGCCAACACTGGTGTCAGATTTTTCAAGCTGCCTAAAGGCATCTGACATAGTTTAACGACTGCCGTATTTAAATAGTAACAAGCTTGTTTAAAATTATTAATAATAAAGCAATGAGTAAGAACATAAATCATTATATAAGTCTGAACGTATTACAACTCCAACAGCTGTTCTTATATAAATGTCAACAAAGTTATTTATGTGGCCATCTATATCTACTGTGTCTTTCATGACGTCTTATTGGTCACATATTGCAGCGCGTAGGTATATACTTAGTTGGCGGAGCGAGCGTGAGACGCAAGCAAAGCGTTATCGATTCAGCTTAGGCAAAGATGCTTTCGTATGTCCGTCTGTCTGGCTGTCCTCCTCTACAGGTAGCATTTATCTTAACCGATTCTCGTGAAATCTTGTAAGCAGATCCGATTTCTATATTGAATTTTCATAATGGCGTAGATTGTAAGGTGAATATTTATTCACTTTTAAGCTATGCAAAGAATTTTCCTAGTCGAAGGTAGATCGACTTTTCGCCCCATACAACAAGAAGGCATTGTAAATTGTAATACACTCGTACGTTGAGTATCTTTATAATTTTCTACTTCTAGATTTGGGCTTAAAACATAATAAAGTAAATGACATGATCAAATGAAGCAAGTGTGCTATCTCTTAGGGTTACGTCCCCCAAAGGGTACAATTGGGACCCTATTATTGAGACTCCGCTGTCTGTCCGTCTGTCACAGGGCTCTATCTCTTGAACCGTAATAGCTAGACCCTTGAAATTTTCACGAATCATATATTACTGTGGCCGCTATACAACAAATACTAAAAAAAAAAAGTTAAAAATTAAAGGGGGTCGTCATACAAAAACGTGTTTTTTTTTGCATTTTTAAGTAGATCTTTATAATGGCATTAACTAGATACTGGAAATTTTCACAGATTATGTATTACTATAGCCGCTATAGCAACAAATACTAAAAATAAGATAAAGTTGAAAATTAAAGGGGGTCGTCAGACAAGAAATATGTTTTTGCAGCGCTTTTAACTCGATCTTTATAATGGCATTAACTAGATACTTGAAATTTTCACTGATTATTACTATTTCAAATCTTTTCTTATTGAAACGAGACATACTTTATTTACAAGTATAAAGATTGTTCATTACCAACCAGAATATTGAGCGTAAATATAGTTTTACTATCTATTATCTAATGGCACCAGGCTCTGTCTACTTCGTTTTGGATAAAGAGGTGATAATACATCTGTATTTTTTTTTCATAATCTTTTGGATAATTTTACAAGCGTAATTATCAATTAATTGAGGCAATAACTTATTAAGGCCGTACCTAAATTTTCCGGGGTCCAGTGCTGCCCCCATTTAATATAAATCATTTCAAAGAAAACGGAGACATTATTTAAAATTTTGCTACTATCAATTCCTAGATAACCCTTCAAAGTATTTTATGAACTAATGTTTATAGTTTAAAGTGAGAACGTTAAGCTTTACTACGCACATTTGCGAAAAACGGCCACTTTTGGCAAATGTGCGTAGTAAAGCTTAACGTTCTCATTATAAACTGTAAACAGTAGTTCATAAAATACTTTGAAGGGTTATCTAGGAATTGTTAGTAGCAAAATTTTAAATAATGACACCGTTTTTTTTTAAATGATTTTTTTTAAATGGGGGCAGCATTGGACCCCGGAAAATTCAGGTACGGCCTTAAACGAAATATGTTTTACAGAGTTTTAAAACAAATCATGTATAATTGACTTTGCTTATTATTAATTAAAAAATAATAACTTTCCTTACTGAAAACTATCAGTTAAATATAAAATATCAGTTATAATATAAAGTTCTATGTACATTTATTTTATTTATTTATTATTTCAATAACCGACACTTTCCCCTTTTCCCTGGCTTAGCAAAGCTATTTCAATAAAATCCGTCCATACCGCTACAGCAAACTTCCCCTTCCCTTTTGGTATTTTTTGCAACATCTTGCGAATAATTAAATACTTACGACTTAACGCTTGATCAATAATATGATATTTTAAATCCATATCTCAATTCCATAAAAGAGTAAAGAATTGCAAAATTCTAAGGTCTCTACGCCTAGCAAAATCAACTTAGATCCTATCAATAAAAAAAGAGTTTTCACCTCTCACACAATATTTTTGAAATCCTTGGGGGAGGCCTATGTCCAGCAGTGGACTTCCAAAATCAAAATCAGAAAATCAAATATTTATTTAGTAATTAGGCCTTTACAGGCACTTTTACACGTCAATAATTATAGTGTACTCGTATGTCGTATATAGTAGTTAACACGTGGCGTGAGGCGCCACGTTGTCAGTTTAAATAATAAAACTCGTTAACCCCCACTATTGCCTTGTTGTGTACGGCTTGTAAAAGCGTCGCACGGTCGATTAGTCATCAGTCTGGCTCGGGCGGCCGCACGGTGCACATCTCGTGAATATTCGTAGTTGTGTAGCTGTGACTAGGCGTAGCCATGACTTATTCAGATACGATTATTATAAGGAATGCGGATCACCTGATCTATTCGTTATAATGACAGTCTACTTCACCTGGACGGTAAGGCCTGTGAGCACAGGATAACTGTGCGGGCTAGAGAGTTAGTTTAAGCTGTGATGTGGTTTCACAAGGAAGCTTCTCATAGTTCAGCGCGAGGAGGGGCGCTGACCTTACCGTCCCATTTTTAATTAATGGCCATCCATCTACCTTCATTGCGACATGTACATTACGTGTAATGTTTATTAAATAAACAAAGGAATGCTTATTTTGATGAAATTACCACATTATTAAGAGTAGTTGCTGTTCATATAAATCTGCATATTTGCTGTCATATTATGTAAATCAGCACATCGTACAAGATCGTACCTTGCCACGTCATTTAATGAAACAAACTACACGTGCAGATAACTCATCCATGAGAATCCTAAACAAGAAAATACAAAAAGCTATAAAAACTGATTTACGAAAATAGAACAAAGACGTAATAACCGACACAATTAAGAAATACCGGGTCCAAAAGAATTTATAGGAAACTCAAAATTGGTAACAAACAAATACTTAACTTAAAAGACAAAGATAATAAAATAATAACTGACGAACATGAAATATTAAATATAGTTAAAGATTTTTACAAAGAGTTATACTCTTTAATATCAGTAAATACGCTTACATATGTAACACACATAAGAACAACTACATACATTGTATTATATGGTATACAAGGGATGATAACAAAACTAGATTCTAGAAACTGCATATATATGCAATAGATTCTAGATGACATTTCTGAGATTCTGCCATTCGAAGTTCAAAAAGCAATAAACCAGATGAAATCTACGAAGGCACCTGATCATATTACAACAGAAATGATCCATGCAGAGGGACGACAGGTCTTGCACTTACTAACGAAACTTTTTAATAATAATAACTTTTTAATTAAGTTATCTTCAAAGCCTATTCACCTCAATGCTGAAAGAAAGCAAAGTAAATATTATTCACAGAAAGGGGACAAATCTAATTTGAACGACTATCGACCGATTACTCGTCTCTCATTTATGTTATTTACCAAAGTAAGCTATAATCGATTCACTCTACAGCTCGACGAATATCAAACCGATGAGCAAGCAGGTATCCGAAGTGGCTTCTCCACTATCGACCACATTCCAAGCGGTAAAGAAGTTGATGGAGAAGAGCCATGAATATAAGCGACCTTTGTGTTATAGCCTTCGTCGATTACGAGAAGGCTTTCGACAGCGTCGAACACTGTGTTGTGTTTGATTCACTCCATCGCTGTGGTATTGACTCCCGCTATATAAATGTATTGCACGCCTCATAAGCGAAGCGCATGAGGTAGTGCTCTACTCTCGCCTTACAAAAATCAAGTGATTTTTTTAACTAAATGTGTCTCTATTTATTTTCTATCGCACTTGTATATTTACACATAAATGTCAAGGAAAAACACTAGTTTCAACACTTATAACATTTTTAAAAGACATTTTGCCTTTTAAATAAATAAAAACAATGTTTAATAAAATCATTTTGTGGACGTCCGTGTGTCGGTATGTATGGAAACTGGCGTGGTCACGATAACTCCCGAAAAACTTATCTGATCAAGTCCATTTTTTTTATACGCTTCAGTATTATCCAAAACTAAGTCCTTTCGAAGATCACGGTCTAATTCAATGTAGTTTAATCGTAATTATTATTATAAAAATACAGGTGACATATTAAAAATAATTTTGGATGTGAGGTTTGTTGAAAGAGTTAATACCTATGTATGATGAGTACGAATGTGTAACTGGCAAGTAAGAAAAGAAGTAAAAAGAAATTTGAATAAAGAATGTTGTGATTTTGTTTGTTTTATTAAATATGAAAGACGAATAAATGTAAAAGAAGCGATAAGTTAGTTAATTTTTTATTTAATTTGCATTAACTAATTGAGAATAAAAAAGAACAATTAGTGGTAACACTTTTCTTGACATTCGTGACGTAGTCTTGTGTCTTTTTCTTGTTTTTGCTTAGTTTTTTTGAGATTTCTCAAAATCTACCGGTCTGAATCGGTTTAAATTCACAGGAAATCGAATTGTATAGAACTCTTTGGAAAGCTACTTGTTTGGTTTCGATCGGTTTAGTTGTTCAAGAGTTATAAGCGGGTCACATACACACCCACACACACATACGGATAGGGTGCATGACACTTGCTCGTGAGTGGTCAGGGAAGATTCCTGAGACCTTCAAACGTCGAGATCTGATGAAAACTCGACTTTTCAAAAACGGGGTGAAACTAATAACGTCCCGAATTTTGAAAATTTTCAATTTTCTCAGCGGGAAGTTAAAAATAAAAGTTAAAAATAATCTCCAGTCGTGCGTTAAAGCCGACACATACTTTTCTTCGTTTTAAGTTAGCAATAAAACAATCAAAATCAATTTAATTGTGAAAAATGAGATTATGAGGCGTGCACTTTTGGATTTTCCAAACTATTTCTTTTCTTTTTTCACGTCTTGCGGGAACTGTATGAGTCCGCAACTAAGGTTAAGCTGCACGAAACCTTTTTCCACCTTAGCGCCCACCGCACGCAATGGGCATTTGTTGTGTCTACCCCGTAAAGGATAAAGTATGATGTGACGTGAAGTGATAGTGTATGATGAATTCTGCATTATTCGATTTTAAAAGAACGCTTGCCTGCCCCGGAGAACTATGTACCAGAAAGGAAATTAATCACTTAGGGTTGGATCTCATCTATCAGCACGGAACCGCACATTCCTATGCTGCTATACTATTCTGTCGCACAGAAGCGTCATTTGCTAGAGCGAGAGAGAGCGACGGAACGCTTCAGCACCGGCCGTGCTGCAGCGTTCACTCTCTCGTTCTAGCAAATTACTGTTCTGAGTGACAGAAAAGGATAGCATCATAGGAAAGTGCTGTTCCGTGCTGATAGATGAGATCCAACCCCCTAAGATATGCAGCATATGTCTAAAGTCAAGTGTCTTGTATAAACAACAGGGATGATGACTAGGTCATAAAAGTAATATACTAATTAGTCCGTTAGTTAGATTATCCAAAAATAATGTACCCATATTTTTCAGTTTATCAAAAAAGTAAAAATTCACATAGATACAGAGTATCCAAGTTCAAGAGTGGGGGCTTGTGACGTCACCGATGTGTAGAAATCGTACGAAAGCGTGACGTCATGCGAAATTTAAATGGGCTGTATCTTCGTCATTTATTGTCTCTCAGAGAAAAGAAAAAATATGTGTACAATATTTTTTAATAATCTAACCAATGGACCAAACATATTTTTTCAGTCATCATGCCTACTACAGTATGTCCGGTCCTACATGTAAGGGTGAAGACAGTAATTTATTGTCACGCATTTGAGACTCGTGGATCTTTGTTTAAACTTTAAGGTACACTTTGGCACCGAAGTCACAGGTATAACACTTTCTAGAGCCAGAGTAACATATATTCCTACTACTACTACAAACGAAACAATACTCGTATATCTGCACACACGTCAATGTGAAATTTATAATCAGGGTCGCATCGCAGAATTAATTTAATACTTACCTACTAACGAGTTCGACATATTTACGATTATACCTTCCATACCGGGTCTTTTGCGAACACTATGACACAAAAACATTTTGTTTTATATATTATAACGTGAATTTATATTGTTGATTTACTTACCTGTTTTCATCACTCGGAAATCTATGAAATATACGTTCTTTATAGTATTCGGTGGATAAACAATTATTATATGCGCATCTTCTCACCATGATGATTACTATTGGTTGACAGTTCTCAAGACACGTCGCGAATTGCTTGCGGCTAGCAACTAACCCTGGTTTAGAGCGCAATGTGCCTCTTGCACATAGAACGGGGGAGAGGTGCAGGGACGCCAAATTGCGGGAGACGCTGTGAAATTCCGTTCTGTTTGTACTCTTATGTATTCTGTGCCGAAGTGGAGCCTTATACATTTAGAGCGCAATCACACAAACACAGACGGGGTGTGAGCGAGTATCGTGGGACTCATTTACCCAACTGACTTATTCTGTCTCTCATTATTGTACAGCAGTTTTTAAACTATGTCAGATTTCTAGCCACAAACCTTATTTCATCTATCCATGTCATATCAATTTCGGGAGGGGATGAGCTTCCGTTCTGTACGGCACTTTTGTTACAAAGGAGATCAGTCACTTAAGGTTCTTTCATCTTCGTCAAACGTAGAAGTTAGAAGGTTAGTTACCCTAGTAATTTGGACTCAGATGTTTAGGTCCCATTTGGGAGCTCAATCTTTGTTTATAACTTTAAGATATACTGATTTGGCTCTGTAGAAGAAAACTGCGATGGGAAATCAATCACTTTGGTTGAACGAATAAAATGTTAATATTAAGTATTCTTTTTAGAGTTCCGAAGTTTTTCACGGAACTTCTGGTATGTCCGTCCGCGGCTTAGTTCAGAGACTGTTAGTACAGACGGTTAATCAGATACCTGTGCCACCGCGCGCGTCACGCACTACGTGAGGTGGCATAGGTATCTTATCTTTCCTCTGTACTAGAAAGCTGTAATTTTGCATGGGTATATACGAGTGTATTTGGTATGATGACAAAGTGGTACCTATATCAAAATGTTGAAAAAAAAACAAGTGATTCTATAAATGTACCGTTTTTTTCCTTTTGAGGTACGGTCGATACGACGGTACGAGTACGATTCGAATTTTCGTAAATTCCATAAATCAGTTTTTATTTTCGAAAGAAGCAGCTGGTACATTCTACGCTTCTTCTTATTCCCCAGTATACTCGTATTTCCAGTATAATAATATTTACGCATTACGATTTAAGTTCTTTTTAAAACTACAAAATCACAAATATATTACAAAGAGAGATTAAAACACAGTCGCAAGCGCGGGCGACCGCGTTTTGCAAGACTACAAGTATCAGTTTTCGCAACGAGGCGGCTAACGTAACCCTTTGCTGCCACAGCCACACCAAAAACACAATCTGAATTGCCAACCTCAGCAGTTTAAAGAAACGTGGCATTTGGTCAAAGGATTTTTAGGCGGCGTAAAGTGAATCTATAACAAGTAATTATTTAAAAAAAAAACATAAAACAAGACTGCCATGAGCGAGATTATATGTTGTTTTTTAGCATTTCTCATTACAAATTACATTTAACAAAGTAAATTATTACTCTGTGATATAAGTTATATAATTTGTAATCATTATATAAAATCCTTCTTTTGAACTCGTTAGGTTTTGAATAAAAAAAATTGAAGACAAATTTGGCGCAAAAATCCGCCACGTTGCTTTGTTTTTTAATTTTTGAATCTAACGACACCTCGCAAGCTAAAATCCACCAAGCGGCTGCAGAGCGTGCCAAAGAAATATACATATATACATACACTCGCAAAACATAACCCTCCTTCTGGCAGTCGTTTGAATAATGAAATAAAACCTATAATAAATAAAAAGGTTATAGACGGTATCGTCGCAAAATGTCCCCTAGTCGCAAAATGTCCCATACGCAAAATGTCCCCTAGTCGCAAAATGTCCCTTTCGCAAAATGTATGTTTCGCAAAATGTCCCTTGCGCTAGTAATAATCTGGGTTATAAACTATCTGTGTGCAAAATTTCATCTAAATCCCTTAAGCTGTTTAGGCGTGATGGAGTAACAAACATCCAAAGTGGATTGGACATTGTATAAAAAAAACATGAAATTTTGCGAGGGATATTTTTTGCCACCAGGGGACATTTTGCTACCAGAGGACATATTGCGAAAGGCACGTTTTGCGCAAGGGACGTTTTGCGCAAGGGACATTTTGCGAAAGGAACGTTTTGCGAAAAGGACATTTTGCGCATAGGGGACATTTTGCGTACGGGACATTTTGCGACGATACGTTATAGGGTAACGAATCACGCAGTTAAAGTGGGAATGGGCAGGAAACTCAAGTAATTATTATAAAATCTAAAAGCCCGATTTTGCATGCGAAATTTTATAACTTAGTACTCGTAATAAACATATAGGTTTACATGTATATTTTTTGTAATCTTTTAATTTCCTTTATTTTGATACCCTAATCGATAGATTTGTTTAAAAAATATATTAATGACTTTTAATCCGGCGCCAAAAATTCGTCATTTTTATAAAAAAAAGCACACGGGTGCTTTTTTACGCACTTGGATTTTTGAAAAGAGCTTTAGTTAACGAATTAAGGCTTGCTGAATTTATAAAACAGGAATTGAATGCAACTGAAACATTTTTAACCGACTAGATACTCGTACTTAAGTTCTTTGTACAAAAGTTGGGCGATTTACTACTTTTGCACTAAATACCTGAAACTGCAAATACGTATTTTGTTTATGATACAAAAATATTTTACAGATACAGAAAAACTATTATTTTTTTATATCTAACGGGTAGACAAAGTCCAGAGCCACAAGACTCAAAAGCCACATTTAGCATATCGATGGGTGTGAAAGTGGAAATGGGAATCAAAATAGTGATGGATTGCCAGTCGCATTTCCAATTGTCACGATTCAGATTCTCACCCAATCCCTAATGAGTTGGTGGTTGTTGCAAAACGCACGCATGCATCGATAGCTTAGCTACTCGTTAACTAATTAATACGAGTAATTTAAATATACATCAAATTTTTACATGTATAGGTACTATTTAAAGGCCTTATTACTGAATAATAACTAAATCATTGTAGTAAATCTTGCTCGATGGAATATCAGAACAGAATAAAACCTAACGACAGCCATACAATGATAACTGACGGTCTAACGTGTCTTTTAAAGCACGGAGCAGCTCGAGAAATTGCTTACATGAGTGCATAAAACGACACTCACGTCACATAATATATTTCACATTCGCAGAGCCGATCTGATTCGATTACGAGCATTCGGCTGGTACCACCGCCGGCGACCTGTATACCGACCAACCAACGTAACCTGCGACCTGAGCTCTCCATCGCAACATGAACGCCGACAATATGCTTACATAACCGCAATGTAACAAACAAATAGCCGATTTACATAATAGCGCAGTTCGCGATTATAGTCACAGTCACAGACGCCCAAGAGAACCCGACAACCATTATTACGGCTGTTACAACTTACAACACAATTATTTTTATTATAACATAACCGTTGCGACGAATACCTACTCTCGTTGAACTTGACAAAGGATTGACTTTTAAGGTTACTTCGAAGAATTGTTAGGATTGTTTGTACTACACTAGCTGCTGTCTGCGGCGTCGCCCGCGTGGTTAAAGATTATTAAAATTTAAAAGTAATGAAATAGTATTTATTATAAATATTAGGCCAGCAAGATAAATAAGCCAAGTAAATATTTGACAGTATAATATATTTTTGTCGGCCGTAAAAAATAACCAGCAGCAACACCTAGTAAGCAAATATATCAAGTAAAAATAAAAATCATATTTGGTATGATTACATTGTGTTTGCAAAAAAAAACAGTGGTACTCCCGGGAGTGCCGACAGAAGTGAAAACTTAAACAAGGTGGTGTCGCACACGGTAACAGAGTCGCGAGTTCTTCGGTTTTTTTCCCATCTCAAAAAATGCCCAGCGCGCCTAAAGGTTTTACTTAAAAAAATAGACGGGGCGCAACATTATTATTTGGTCAGCAGGATCATACAATCGGTCAGCACAAACATACAACTCTTTAAGGTTTGCAGGTTTTTAAGGAGCTCACTCGAGTGGCCTGTCAGGAGTATGCATAACTAGCGGATTCGCAAGTTAAGTAATCCCAGGTGTAAAGTGGCACAAAAAATTCTCGAGCTCCTCCGTGCATTAGAAGGCACGTTAAGCGGTTGGTCACAGCTGTCATCATACGACGCATACCACACACAATACATACATAAATACAGACATACATAACCCTCCTTCTGGCGCAGTCGGGTAAAAAAATGGTTGTTTAGTGACCAAGTTAGTACAAATTAGAGTGAGCTTGGGTTAAAATATTCGGATCGGTAGTTTTTCAGTTTATCCATTACAAACAAACACACACTATCAAATCTTTTCTCTTTATAATATAACTCGTAGTATAAATAACTTAATAGAGAGTGGCCTTTTGGTCTTATTACCCCGGGACAAAGGACGTTGCGTATATGGAGACTCTTTGTTGGACAGTGGGATTTCGCTGAGGTAGTGAATTCGGCTTTTTAACGTTGAATAATACTACCCGATTTTTAATCTCAGTAAATATTGAAAAATAAATATTGTATATTGATTGGATTATAGATTCGAAAAATATATTGAAAATGCAAAAAGAGTGAATACTGAACAAGAATACTGTAAATAATTTGACGCAAGTTTAAAAAAATTCCGGACGGGTCTCATGTTTCGAAAATATTATACATTTAAATTAAAAGAACAACTTTTAGCTATCAACCAGTCTAATATTGATTATTGCACTTTTTTCGCTGTTAAACACACTAATTAAAACAATAATTTGTAGCAAAGAGGAAAAAAGTTCAAATAAATTACAGTAAATAATACTTATATAGGGACAAAACACACAGATTGAGCTTGTATTGTAAGTGTTACTATTTGAAATATAGTCATGTTGTGGCGTTTCCCGGCCTGAGAGATCCACCAACGATATAATATCAGTTGAATTTCGACACTAAACGAAATAATGTTGTTGCACCTTGTTTACAATCTACTATATTTTTTATGTAATTTTATAATAAGCATAATTTTTTCGTATACGTTTTTACCAACAGGATTCATAAATTAATGATGATTCAAAAAATAAATTCATAAATCATTCATAAATGAATGATTAGTAAGAATATATTTTGACCTAATTATGCATCGGGATTCCCCTAAATTTTTAATATATAGTATTGTTTGTCATATTGACTTAGTCATAACTTTTTATGTCATAGTCCAATATTCCCCGACTTATCCAATAAGTCGGGCGCTTATTTACCTAAACTTCACGCGGGTACATAACATAGAGTTGATTCAACCACCAACCTGATAAATATTACTATCAACTTCCTTTAAGTCAAGTTTGCTATAATCTATACTAATATTATAAAGCGGAAGAATTTGTTTGTTTGTTTGTTTGTTTGAACGCGCTAATCTCAGGAACTAATGGTCCGATTTGAAAAATTATTTTTTTGTTGGGTAGTCCATTTATAGAGGAAGGCTTTAGGCTATATAACATTACGTTCCGACAACCACGCGAACGAAGTCGCGGGCACAGCTAGTGGTTTATAAATTGTTTGGAAATAGCCCTATTGAAAGTACGAAGAAGTATCTATGTTAAATGTACCCACATAAAGTTTAGGTAAATAAGGTGAATAGGTGGTAAAATCCTCGACGCCACTGGTATTTTTTGTTTAGTCGTCAAGTGTGTCTGAGGTTTTAGAGGAGTACAAATTCTTTTTAAATATTTTTTTACTTGTCTTAAAAATGGGCCTGGTAGTAAAAGCCTATTAAGGGGATGGGCGTAAATCTGAGGAACCATGACACACGCCATGTTGAATAAAATCATGATTTAGGTGTGTCAATCATTATGTTAAAAATATAATTTAGGTTTAATAAATGATGTTAGGAGAAATAAAAATAAGGTTAAAATACTTTACGTGAAGCTATATTGTGATAAATTATTTTATGAGAATAAATAGATTTGCAATCAACAACATTATGCATCTTGGCCGTCGACCCCGTAAATATAATATAGTCGTTTTGCAGCCATGTGTTTTTCTAATGTTTTATTTATATTTTAAGGGGATGAACCACTTTCAGTAATAATTGATATAATAATACCAATTCAATAAATAAGTTGTCTGCATTCAATATCATCATCATCATCAACAGGTCTTTTTTAGTCTCCATTGCAGGAGCACGACCCTCTCAGTACTACCAGAGAGAGCTATATAAGTATATTAGCCAGAGCAGTCAGAGGATTTGGCCTACACTCTCCACGTTAGCCAGACGGGTTGGAGAGGTCTCACTAATGTTTACGAGTATATTTAACACATTGCTGGACACACAGCCAGAAACAATTTTATACGTCTATAGACGTAGTGTGTCCAGCAATGTGTTAAGCTTTGTTTCGCTTGTTTCCTAAGTCGCCTTCTAAGACATCCACGGAAAGACTTGGAGTGGTCCTATTCTACTCTGCCTGGAACTACAGGACATTCAATATAAAAGCAATCACATGATTTAATTCACTATGAAAACTAAAAAAATATCGTATTCCGATAAAAGTTCCTTGGGGAACGTTTTCCAGTTTAGTTCGTTCGCTGAAATGCTGTAAATACTGCCGACGCACCGACACTGTCAGCACCAACCATTTGAACGAATGAAATATTTGCACTCATAAACACTTGGGGCGTTAGACGTTGACAAGGAGCGGCGCTGTACCCGTGTGTAAAATTTCATACAATGGCATACAAATTTCATACGGCGCCGCAGAGGCCGGTTGTCACGTTAAAAAAAAAATTGAATTTTTATACAAACTGATCAGCTGATCGAGTCAATTTGTATGAAAATCCGAATATTTTTTTTTGGATTTCGTGAAAATTGTTAAACAAAAGTTGTTCAGTTTCATGGACTGAGGTACCATCTGAGAGGTTTTGCGTTCTTTAATTAACACGATGTATAGAAACGCGTTCAGGAAAACGCTGGTTACAGGCCGCTTAGACTTGGTCGTTTTGGAAAATGCTTTAGGGAGTCCAGTAGTGGACTATATAATGATAGATATGCGCAGCTAATAGTGGACATTCGCTTAGCAATTGTCATAATATCTGTGTTACATAAGATGGACATCCTTCTATTAACGAGTACGATTGCTAAGTAAAAGATAACATGCAATAGAGTTATATAACTACTATCCAGATTTGATAAGTAGTTTAATAAGGTTGTGAGGCACAGCCTGCTTGACGCCTGGACGGACGGACATATAAGGCTTACTAAGCCTGGCTTAATAACAGTTTTATTATCAAATAGTCAGTGGACAACATACATACGAGTATACAATGTAAAATAAAATCTTTATATACCAATAAGGTATGTAGAAATCAGGGCTTGTTAACGATACCAAATTCACACTAAAAGTAACGTTATTTCATACAGGTATTACTGGTAACGTTATAAGGGGTATCGATAATACAGTTATAAAACGTTATAACAACGTTATCAATTAACGATATAAGTAACGATACTTTTTTCAATCATCATCGTCAGCCTTCAGGGACCCACTGCTGGGCATAAGCCTCCTTCTGTCTGCGCCATCTTAATCTGTCCCTGGCCATTGCAAAATATTATATAAATGTTATACAAGTATATTACATCGCGCTGGGATTCGAACCCGAGGTAGCACAGACTATCACGACATCCGTGTAGCTCTAGTAGCCTGCTAGACAAACTTTCATCAATTAATTCTGTCAAATATCGAAAAGAAATACAGTCTTAACAATACATAACGTGATCTGAGTTTATCGGTAAATGGTTAGAAAAAAACATTACCCAGCATAACGTTATCTTTGCTGATAACGTTAACGCCGTTTGACAGAATTAACGTTACCAGATTTTTAACGACCCAGCATAACGTTATCTTTGCTGATAACGTTAACGCCGTTCGACAGAATTAACGTTACCAGATTTTTAACGGTATTCCAAGCCATGGTAGAAATATCATGCGACTAACATTGAAAGATATGTACTTACGTGACTAAGTACGTTGTAACATTCTGGTCCTCTATAAAAAACGAATCACGAACCAGTAATTCATGCATTTTAAACAAATTTAAAATAATTAATTTGCAGTTCTGTGATCCTTCTGGCGCAGCCGGATAAAAGTTACATAAATATGACGTGCAAAGCATAAAAAAATAAAAACGCCACAGAAATATACAAAAAATAATAAATCAAGAAAAATCGCTAACGCAAAAAAAATAAATTAAACATCCTGCCCTGTGCCTTACCACCTGCACCCTGGAGGATTTACGTGCAGCAATTGCGGCTAATGATAGCGCCGTCAAAGTGGCTCTCTACTGGACTGACAAAATATAGAGACAAAAAAAAACCATCGACACGCAAATAAGAACGCAAAAAAATTTACAAAAAGGAGCACTAACCTGCAACAGTTAAGTCTGCAAACTGGCTCTGCGGTGGGTAACTAGACGCATCTCTGGTGGCGGACATCCAGTCCCTGCGAAATGAATATCAATGTATAATCTGAAAAATATACATATTTTATACTTACTGGGAAGAAAAATAGCAAAATTTTCTTTAGTTAAAAACTCGAACAATTCATAAGCCAACAGTATTTGTTATTAAGTATATTTATTTATGTTATTAGAGGTATACGTATTTTCTATTTAATTTATAATACAAAACCTTTTTATAACAAGCTATGTGACTGTAAACGCTAGAATCTGGGGTTATATTCATATTTTAATGGTAAAGTCCAAGCAGTTCTGTAATCGTTTTTTTAAATCGAACTTTTACAGTCGAAACTAACAGTCGCGTGGCCTTTTGGTCTGATGGCCCTGCTCTGTCTACCCCGTTAGAGATAAAGACATGATAGTGTATCTGTATCGTCACGGCAAGTAGGTATTGAAATATAGTAATGTCACTCAGATTGACGTGATCGCATTAAACTGTTAAGAAAATAAAAAGTCTCAAAATAATGTCACTTGTCTGTCATTGATCACATCCATTTTGAACGTGATTTTATATTATAATGCAGAAAATTAGACTCTAAGAAACTCTGACGTCACAGTCCGATATTTAAAAATCCTATAGAATATGCTTGTTTGACGTTAAGAAAGACTGATTTGACTTGTTGGAAACTATCGGATTGTAAAATAGCTTCATCATCATCATTTCAGCCGCATAACGTCCACTGCTGGACATAGGCCTCTCTCAAGGTTTTCCAAAATGACCGATCTAGAGCGGCCTGCATCCAGCGCTTTCCAGCGACCTTGGTCAGGTCGTCTGACCACCTTGTGGGTGGGTGTCATACGCTTCACTTGCCAGTACTTAAAATAGCTTATTTAACTTTAATTGTGCGTTGTATATTTTACTCTGTGCTTCAAATAAACCCGTCAAGTGCGAGTTAAACACTTGTGAAGGGGGTTCCGTACTTGTCATGGGTTTCCCTGTAATCTATAGGTAGAGAATGTTTTTTTTTTAAAGTTTACGTTGTGGTTTCGGATATAAGCCCCGCCCCCTTATCTCTGACACCGCTGGTAAATTTTCGCCTATTTTCTTAAATAACTTTAAAATACCGATCTAAATAAAATTTTATTTAAAATTCTCATAAAAAGCTCTTTCATTTCATATGCCAAACGATATACTCGTAGTTCCCAAAACTTTTTGTTTGAATTATTCACACTCAAAAGTGTCCTCATATTTGAAATTATTTTATTTACGTTTACGTCCGTCTTCGGGTCACTGACTTACATTGTGCACCAAAGAGTTCTGTTCTCATTTGGGCCCTTTTTGTTGCAGTATCATGTCGCAAAATGTGTACAGCGGCCTAAAATTAATTTAAACAAGCATAGGACTATAATTGTTAATAACCTTTTATAAAAACATATTTAACGATTAAAAAACTACAAAAACCTTACGTTTTATATACTTGAGTTTTTTATAATTTCCCATAAGATAATCAATTTTTTATACCGCCATACTTACTGAACGAACGAGATGTCATTAATCATTCCATGCCTATGAAATTTAGAACATTGCAGAATTTTGATAAAAAAATTCAATAAAACGCCATCTTGTCAACAGTTCTGACCTAACTCTTAATGCGTGTTAAAGGATAGGAATATCAAATTGTGGAGAAATTTGCCATACGAGATAGAACACATGATACCTCAGTTGATAAGAGCATGGTCAAAATTAGAGCAACGTCGCGAGTCCAAGTCCCACTCACGCAGTGTATTTTTTTATTTTATCTTTTAAATAGGAATATTAAATGATGGATAAATTCAACATACGAGGTTAATCACTTAATAACTCAGTTGTTTAGAACGTGGTCGTATTTGAACCGAGATCGCGAGTTCAAGTCCCGGTCACGGGGTAATTTTTCACGATTTTATTTCGTCTTTTATTCCTTTAGTGTTGCGAAACCTTGCTACCAGATGGCGCCACTGGTTTGATCTTACGTCAAAGCTACTGTTTCTTATACAATTTTAATCTATGAATCATTCATGTTCATTTGTCAATCGCGTTTTGTTTTACTGTCTGTCACCAAACCTCTTGCCTGGAAATCACTTTATTTATATGCATCCAGTTTTTCAGTTTATGCCCTTATCTGTTCCTCCTTGTAATGGACGCCTTGACGTTAAACATTCAGGAGGAAGCCCCCTGGTGCATGTTATTCGCGGACGACATAGTTCTTGTCGATGAAGATGGACCTGAGGTTCAGAGCAGGCTGGTAAAGTGGCAACAGAAGCTGGAGAACTTTGGATTTAAAAGAAGTAGGTCAAAAACTGAAAAAATCTTTTTCGATTTTGGTGGTGCCTCCAGCTTTACTTCCGTTGCGTTAAATGGTGAATCCCTGCCAGTCTGCTCTGATTTTCGATACCTCGGTTCTCTTTTCCAAAACGACGGCAATATAGACCGAGACGTAAAAAATCGCATTAACGTAGGTTGAGCAAAGTGGAGGCAAGTGACAGGGGTTATTTGTGACGCCCGAATGCCCCTTAAACTGAAAGGAAAAATTTCTAAAAGAGTAGTAAGACCAGTTGTTTTATACGGTTCAGAATGTTGGGCTACCAAGGTGACGGATGAAAGACGACTGCATGCAGCGGAGATGAGAATGTTAAGATGGATGAGTGGAGTGACAAGAAAGAATAGAATTAAAAACGAGTAGGAAGTACAAAGGTAGCCACAATAACGGAAAAGTTGAGAAGCAATAGACTAAGATGGTATGGACATGTAATGAGGAGGGAGAAGAGCCACATTACCAGAAAGGTGCTGAATTTGAAGGTTACAGGAAATAGGAACAGAGAAAGGCCTAAGACAAGGTGGATGGAGTGCGTTAAGGACGATATGGATAAAAAGAATGTAACAAGTGCCTTGACAAAAGATAGAGGAAAATGGAAAAGACTCACATGCTGTCCCGACCCCACGTAAAGTGGGATAAGGTGAGGAAGAAGAAGAAGTTTGGCAGCAAATTGGCTGTGACAGACGGACTGACAGACAAGTGACTGACCCTATAAAGGTTCCGTTTTTACACTTTCGGGTACGGAACCCTAAAATTTGCGATAAATTTTTATGGATCGTGCAATGTTGATATTACCTGAGGCCTGTTTCAGTAGTCAAGAGTTTTTGAATAAGCTCTTCGACTACAATAGTAACGTTGAGCGGCCCTGGTGAGTGAAGTGTGTCGCAGTGGCACATCGGGAATTGTATGATACACCTGTTGAAAATAAAAAATAACGTTGTTATTGTTTAGAAAAAAATAAAATGCTTAATTAAAATTATAACTGAACGGACAAACATAAACATACCTTAGGCATCGGGTATGGCCACACATGCCAGTCACGGGCATCAGCGGCAGCAGAAAACAGTTAGGGCACTGCAGGACGCGTTCGTCTATGGTGGCATTAAGGCGAGCATCATTAATCAGCCTATTGGCCATTATCCCTAGGTTTCGCTCTTTATCTGGTATCCACCAGTTGTCTTCGTGCCCCGGTATTTGTGAATCAGGTCGCAACGGTCTCTCGCGATTTCCGCCACTCCTGTTATCATGGTGGTTGTCGTACATATTGACGTGGTTCCCAGGCGTATCCGAAACTGATCTACTGGTTGACGGTTGTTCTGGCAATTCGAAATTTAAGCTTCGTACTAATGGAGTTTTTCTGTTCAGGTGCAGTGCCAGGCTAGACCGTGCCTTTCGTGCACGGCGCTGCTGCACTTCCGGTGAGGGCGCTGGCGTAAAGCCAGGAAAATTCCAGTCTGCCGACGACTGTAGACAAAAGAAACAAAAATTTTACCAGCAAGAACTTATTGGTGACGCCTCCCGGCTTCCCGGAAATTGCTGAATAGCGACGTGCAAGTATTAAATGATGTAATTCCGTGCAGGCTGGAGAGAAATTTAACAACTGGCACATTTATAAGAGGAGTACTGAGAAGGATATAGGGTAGGGACCTTTTATCCCGAAAAAAGTAATGTTCCCGTGGGATTTAGGATACGCGACCGAAGCCGCGGGAAAAAGCTAGTTTGACTATAATGATCTAGTTTAGACTGTAGTTTGATTTATAACGGGTATGTCCCTTCCACATACGAGTAGTATACATATAATTTCTTTGTCGATTTGTATTTTGGAAGTTTTTCAAAATGGCGGAGAAAAAACTTAAACTTAAACTAAAACTTTATGAAAATCATATTTCAGCCAATTCGAAAAAAATACACATATTATGTCGTAAACCTTTCATGTTATCTAACTTTTTTGTGTGAACAACTTTTTTATCCGATAAACTTCAACGCGGGGGTGAGTCGCGAGGTTTACAGCTCACAGAGCCACTAGTAATCTTTATTTACCATGCCACTCATAAGAATATCAAGTAAGTACATAATTTATTGTTAAAGTATAAAATTTTATAGTAATTTATTTATATAATTATAGGTATATTATTATATTACTATTGTTATTTTGAATATACATATTATACTTTCTACAGGAAATATTTTATCTCTGATTTCTTGGTTTAGGTTAGGAACGGGTTGTATGCATACTTATGAAGTATACAACGTGAAACTAAAAGGGGATATTAACCCGAAAGGGAGTAAACGTACTTATCAATGTAAACAACTTTTATATTAAGGCCATCCCCAGAATCACGAAAAAAACTGCTGCTCCATACAAAATTAAATACCTACCGTGCCAGAATGTATGGAGCTGCAGATTTTTTTCGCGTTTTCCTGGATGGTCCCATGGTACAAGTTGTTCATATTGATTAGTACGTTTACTCCCTTTCGGGTTGATACCCCCTTTTTGTCACACGTTGTATATATTATCTTCTTTTTTGAAGTGGAACAATATCCCAACAATTACTCTGTAGTACATGAAGTATTTATAATTTTTATGATTGCGTGACTGATGTCCACACGTTACACAAGCAAGGGACTGCAGAATATCAGTGCTGCAGCATCGTGCTGAGCAGGCAGCATCCTATTGGCAACCATTGCGGCACGCAACGCACATTTAGTAAATGTTATTGTTGTCTTTTTTATATTTTCCACTTTATAATCTAAATGTACCGACCTTAATAATTAAAAACATTACATTATGTAAGTATAACATGCCATATAATTTAATAACCTATTTTATATCATTATTTTCATCACTCTTGTTAACGCCGCCGGAGACTTAATTTTCTCACAAGTACGGATACCGACTTTCATATCAAATTTCGTACATATTACAAAATTCTTCGAAGAAATACTTATGTACTACGGAACCCTACATTTTCCACGCACTTGGCCGGTTTGTATTTAAGTTTATTCTTTTTTAATTTTATATATTAAGGTGAAGTATTTTTTCTTTATAATTAATAATACTTAGTTTATTATGAAAAGAAAGAAATAAAATAAAAGGTGAAGTGATGTAGTAGGTGACCGCTAACTGTCTTCGTAATCCAATTAGGATTACGAAGACATAGTTAGCGGTCAAACATACTAAATATCCAGAATTCCAGATATTTTGTATGTTTTTCCAGAAAAACCACACATAGATAATTCATGTCATTAAGAAGTCAAATGACTAAGTCTTCCAAAATAAACCATTAAGGCGCTACACGAATTTTAATGCCTACATTTGAAATAGGTACATTTTCTTGAAAACGAAGATATGAAAAAATTGACAACAACCTAAATTTAATTTTGTGGATCTTTCAATTCTTTTAAGAACTATGAGTATATTTTTGGGAGAACTACCTCAATCGTCAAAAGCTTAACTGAAATGAATTATCAAACAATTTAAATGTTTATCTAAATGATACAATATTATAACAAAACATAATTTTATATTCATCTCGTTGTTGAGAAAATATTTTATTTTAAATAAAGGCCGCTCTGACATTTTTATAGCCTCCTATGTAAGAGTTACGTAAAGCTGATTAAATTGTTATCTAAAATGTGACCTCACACGAGTGCGATTATCACGTAAACCAATTGTAATGCGCTTATCTTTCTAACAATACGTGGATAACAACGACGAGAAGAAGCTGATAACAGCTGTATTGATAACCTGAAAAAGTTTGACACCACGTAAACATAAATACGAGGCTGCCGGTATAACAAAAACAAATTACGAACCTGATCCAAAAAGATTGTTCTAGACGCAGCACTCGGTAGTATCACTGTCCAAAATATTCACAGTCACTTTTGCATTTTTGCAACAGTCATTCTGAAATGACTATTTTGAAACTGCACTAGAACGACAGCGAGCGGTCGCGTCCTCGCGTGGATAATAGAGCGCTTGTAGCGTAACGTGGGCACCGTGCGAAGCGGCGGCTGCGAATAAACGGTTAAGTGAACTTGGCCCAGTGAACGAGTGGCGGGCGGCGGCGGACCGGTTGCGTTCTTGCGCTACAGCTCCACAAGTAACGTGCCCCACCGACGACGACGAGCCAGTTTATGCAATGCAATCGAGGCAGCGACTGTACCGCCCTAACCATCCGCTGCAAGCGTCCCCATTTCAGCGGAGCTGCGCTTTGGCTACAGTCATTTACGGTCCTGCGCCCAGTCCTGTAAAAGGGGCGTGTTCTGCACTACCTTATTTTAAACAACATCTATACCACCCCTATATGTTTAAAGCAATCACTACTATCTTCATAGTTCGGTCACATTAGACGAAAAAATAGGTGTGAGGTTACAATAATTCGCAACCAGCTGAAAGTTGGTAGGATTGTTCAAAACACCATTAGAAATGAAATACAAAAAGTCCTCAACAATCCCTTACCTGGAAAAAAAATGTATTCAGACATTTTTATAGATAATTATCTGATCTTCAAGTTTGGTCCAAATTAATTTTATGATAACATTACCGTTTTGCTGAAAATTGCGAAAAATCCGTTTTTGTGACCTTTGACCCCCAGTAATTTTTTTTCCAGGTATCCGATCGATAAGGGCTTTTTAGATTTAATTTATGATGGTGTTTTAAACAATCCTGCCAACTTACGGCTGGGTGCGAATTATTGTAACCTCGGATGTTTAAATTGACCGGGCTATCATCTCATACAAATCACACTCCATACAAATACAAGTCATAAGTACAATAGTTAAGCAGTTTTTTTTTAATACGTCATAAATCGTAAACCACAATTTACCTTTAGAACTTATATATTATTATGTTACTTGCTGCTACGGAACCCTTCATGGGCGAGTCCGACTAGCACTTGGCCGCTTTTTATTAGACCATGTGTCCTGCCTATGGAATAGAAACTATTAAGGTACCCTTAACAATGAAATCTGCAAAAAAACTCAAGAGTTGCTCAGTGGGCAATGGAGAGAAGTAGGAAAATGCTGATCCGTGCTGACAGATGTGTCCCAACCCTAAGTGGGACATATGTTTATGAATTCATTCAATTTTATCAGTTGATGCATGCAGCAACCTGTCACTATTTATGATTTCTTCCAAAAAGAACCGCAAATTCAAAGGTATCTTCTTTGAATTGACTGTTCTTTTTGAAAGAAATAATATATTAATTGTTTGTAAATAAACCGTATATTACTATTTGTTTTAAAAATACTTTCCGGAGTGATGGACTAACATGGTAACCAATAAGCCACGGAGATTGTCAACTATAATTAGCAATCCTAATTACGGCAACCTGATTGGCGAGCATCACAGAGTTCGGATAGCTTTACACGCATGAATTTTTTCATTGCGGGCGATGGTATTCACGTACGAAATGAAACATATTTGGTTTGGACTGGATTCACATCCGATCAGAGGCCATAGATGCCATAATGGACAGACTATAGCCACAGTCTAATAAAGAGTACTAGCGTACTATAGCTGCGGCTTGTGACTAGCATATTTAATAGGCAATCAATGGTAATACAATTTCTAGTTAGTGTATGGACACTAACTAGAAATGTGTGTATGTTCTCAATCAAGGGAGCTATTGTGGTTCTTATCGGAAGTAAAAAATAGGTCGTCCACTACAGTTTGATTTTAATATTCCCATGTTCAATGATTTAGTAATATTTAAGTCAATGCCCATGTTAGTTTGTTTTTCTTGTGTGTAGGTAGGTAGGTACGTATTAGATTTTTAGGGTTCTGTAGTCCGACAAGTAACCCTTATAAGATCGTTCAGTCCGTCCGTCCGTCCTAGTCTGTCACAGCAGAATATCTTCTACGTTTATGGACTGATTTGCATGTAACTTGGTTCAAAGATACTTCACATATACTCTCATTTTTAAAAATACAAAAAATTATAATTACCCCTTTTTAAGGGTCCCCATACATGTAGAGGGGGGGTGAATTATTTTTTTGAGTGCTCCCCCTTGTGTGGGGTATCGTTGAAAAGGACTATGAAAATAAGGTAGGGTTTCCATACAACACTTTTTTATCTTTACTATTGGCGAGATATAGCCCGCCAAAGTCGTTTACACGGTGTCCCCCCCCCCCCCTGTAATTTCTAAAGTCTTGGACCTATAAACTTCAAATCACTCACGTAAAGAAACAGGCGCGGGAAACTCTTATTTAAAATTGTTTCGGGTATCCTGTGATGAATACTTTTGAAATTATAAATAAAATAAAAATATATACTTTTTTCCAAAAGAACAGTATAAACTTAAAAAGTTTTTTTACATATTTTACTGTTAGGACTGAATGAAGCTTGAAATGCAAGAAATGCAAAACAGCGCGGTGCCAAAAATGACTAAGGAACCCTACTTTATGCGTGATCCGACACACGCTTGGCCGGTTTTTATTCAAACTGCTATTATTTACATGAAACACGTTTGTCGGAAATAAGAAATATGTACGTACGTACGTTCATTACACCTCGACAGTTTTAGACATAAGATACAGATACACTATCACGTCTTTATCCCTAACGGGGCAGACAGAGCCTAGGGCGGTAAAGCCCAGGCAACTTATCGTGTGATGGTGGGCATGAAGGTGGAAAAAGGAAATCATAATAATGATGGGTTGCTAACCGCATCGCCTATTCAAATGATTAAACATTCTTGCCCATTCCCTCGACCGGCTTTTACTATATGCACGGGAAGAGAAGCAACTGGTACATTGTAAGTGTTTTTCTTTTCTCCCAGAACAAGTATAATATTACTTATTATATTAGACATAATCATGTTAAATATTCCGTTAATGTTAAGAGAAAAACTATCTATAGAACTACAAAACGGGTTCGGTTAGGATGCAATTTCATCATTATAATGTCAACAAAAATAATTCCACAATGCTGAAAACATATTTCTCGCGGAAATCGCTCATATTAAAAATTCTCGTTGCACTTTTTGAGAAATAAGCTGAAATACTTTCTAATTTAAAATCAGGTCCTTAAATGTATTTCTTTGGCTCTTTTCATTTTAACGGTCACCTAAATAAACAGGTTTTGTCAACAAGTAAATTGATCAGAAAGAACAGTGATATGAGGCAGCTTTAAATTTAATGTCATACCAAATTAATTAGCAATTTTATGAGAATTTAATTTTTCCTTAAGTTAATTTTTTTATAAGCTGAAATACTTTCTAATTTAAAATCGTGTCCTTGAATTTTGTTGTATCATAGTATTGTATCATTTCAATTTAAAAAATTCTTTGGCTCTTTTCATTTTAACGGTCACCTAAATAAACAGGTGTTGGTCAGTTCAAAAACTTATTTTGTCAGCAAGTAAATTAAATAAATATATAAGGACAAATAACACTAATTGAGCCCCATTATTATTATTCATTTATTTATTTATTTATTCTTGCTGACCGACAATTTTGCGCTACATCTATTTATTTTGTAAACACATAGATAATAAAATAAAGCTAATATTTATTCTCTTTTTATTTTGATGTTATAATATTTTTAGCTTTTTTTGTAGCTGACCAAAAACTTAAAAATAAATACCACCTAATTACTTGCTTTTTTTTGTGGCTCGGGTGGCTAATTCTGTGATCCGAGACTTCCTTCGTTCCCCACTCTCGGTACGTCATCTTCTAATTTTGGTCTCTATAAGGGTTGGGACACATTATTCTGTCAGCACGGAACAGCATAGGAAAGTGCTAACAGATGTGTCCCAACCCTAAGAAACTTTTATCTCATCTATTCGAAAAACTATGTCTTTATCCGTAAAAAGTAGGAATTTAGTCTTATGTTATTGATTGAAAGTGAACAAGAAAAGGAATGAAAAAAATTTAAATCTGAACACGAATGTAAATATAAAATGTTGGCAGTCCAGCAAAAAGAAAATAGTTTTAAAATAAATAAATAATTGGCAAAAGCGTCTCGTCATTTTTACCCGACTGCGACAGCAAGACGATTACACTAGTTTACAGGCTAAATCTAGGGCTAGCTTAATCAGTGTGATTTGTCCCTTAATATTTATATATTTATTTATTTACAAAATTTTTGCTCTTCGCATACTTGCAGCGGTTTTATAAAGAAAAACACATTTCTGGTTATAAAAAAAAATTAAGAGGTCTAAGTTTTAAAATATCTCATATCAAAAATTAAATTTTCGTAAATATAGCCAATTTTAAAAATTTTACTATTAATTCAATTACTTTTTTTGGAACTTTTTAATTCTAGTTTATTATAGTGCAAGCCTTCCATTGTACAATTCATTTAGATCACAGCTCAATTCTTTTACGAATTTGAGTTATTCGCGTTTTTGTATAGTCCGGTATATTGCCATACAATGCGCACGGGGCTCAAAGTATAAGAAATGTTATGGCAACTTCAATTTCATATATCTGTGTACATAAGAATGATAGAAGGATAAATCAAATTTTATTTTGATGACAAAGAGTGATCTTTTATTTTACAATATAAAAGTAAATTATAAAAAGGTGAAATTGGTAATATTTGGAAATTTGTTATAACAATACTTCCAATTCTGACGTCCTAGAAAAAAATCATAATCAGATCCGTATTTAGCATACAAAAATCTAAAAGAAACAAGTTTCATATGCTGAGCACAAAAAAATAAAAATTTTGTAAACGAGTGTTATTTCAATTTGGAATGCACAATATTTTTAAGATTTCATCATCAGATTTAATGATTATGCAAAAAAATAGAAAGTAAATATAAAAAACGGCTAAGTGCGAGTCGGCACCTCTAAGTACCTCCGTACAATGTTTTAAATAAAACGCTGAAGAAACACGTTTCGTTGTAATGACGACCTCCTTTAATTTGTAACTTTACCTCTTATTTTTAGTATTTGTAGTTATAGTGGCTATAGTAATACATAATCGGTGAAAATCATAAGTATTTAGTTAATGCCATTATAAATATCCAGTTAAAAACGCTGCGAAAAAGACGTTTCTTGTATGACGACCCCCTTTAATTTTTAACATTATCTTATTTTTAGTATTTGTTGTTATAGCGGCCATAAACCATAATCTGTGAAAATTTCAAGTGTCTAGCTATTACGGTTCAAGAGATAGAGCCCTGTAACAGAAAGACAGACAGACAGTGGAGTCTCAGTAATAGGGTCCCGTTTGCACCCTTTGGGTACGGAATTACATTAAAACATATTCAGCGTAGGACAGCTACATGCTAGTCGGACGAACTGAGCAAGGTTGCAGGAAAACTCTGAAGGAATGCAGGCCGCTTCCGATCGGTCGTTTTGGAAATCCATGCGGGAGGCGTATGTCCAGCAGTGGACTTCCTGTGTCTGATATGATTTTGATATATGTTGTACATAACATATTCATGTAAATCGATAAAGTAGCGGTATACGAGCCGCTATATACAATGAGATTGAATTATGATTTTCGATTGATACGAGTATATGCCTGAGTCGTAGCAGTGAGGCAGACGTCCAGCAAATAAAAAAATATTTACATTTAAATAGTGGCGCAGTGACGTAATAGCTTAATCTGGGCGGGCTAGTGTTGCGATTGCGAAGTCTTCTGGTTTAAATAAGTAATGCTTTATAACCATAAGATCTGCTAAAGACGTAAGTACATATATCTCAATGGCTAAAGACATCGACATATTCCATATATATCTCAATGGCTAAAGACACTATTGGCTAAATACAAGCTTATACATACCTTCACTTGCGAGGCCCTACAGACCGCAAGAAAGTGTCGTCGCCGCCTTTAAAATCACAGTTTAAAATACATATACCTACACTACATTAACTAGGATTTGGTCCTAAATTAAAAATCCTTATTATTCAAGAACGATTTGTTTTTAAACGCACGGGGCAAAGGTAAACATGAGCTAATTGGTGTAACATTTCGTAACAATTGGAAACGACTAACAAGGCATTGTTGCTTTTGAACGTAACGAGTGATTTTTTATGGAAACAGTAACAAGGCCGAGGTGCGCCATCGATCATCGCGCTATATTTTTTTCACTTCTTTGGAAAGTAGTAATAGGACATATTACGCAAAACTCAGTGCAGATAGCGGCATTAGCACATACATAAACAATCTGCTGTCATTCTACATGTCATATTTTTTCGCTACAAATAATTATTTTAAAAGTATTCAATTTTAAGTTCCATTTTATTTTCATTTAAAAGTATTAACAATATAAAAATGATATAACTAAAATAACTAAACTAAACAAACTAAGTAGAAAATAATATAAAAAGTTTTATTATTATTCACTAATGAATGAGTCATGAGCTGTGGTGTTTTAAATAAATAAATGTAAAATATACACGGACAATTCACACAGATTGAGTTAAGCCCATACAAAGTAAGTTCGAGACTTGTGTTATGGGATAGTGAAAACTAACACAACGATACTATATTTTATAACAAATACATATAAGTATAGATAAACATCCAAGTCCCAGGTCAAACTGAAAAATATAATTTTCTTTTTGACTTGACCGGGGATTGAATCCGGGACCTCCGGCCGGTGTGACAGCCTGGCATGATGACCACTAAACCACAGAGGTCGTCAAAGTTGTGTTATAGCTTCCTACGGCCATTTAAATATAATTTTACAAATTTAATGCGATATTGATGTACTTGTCACTATCAAACATTTGTTTACGGTCTGTGCTAATCTGTGGTGCTAATGCTGCACTCTGGCGGCAGAACATTGCAGTAATATTTCCTATTGATCTCTTGATTAATATTGATAATGTTTTTAGAGCAGTGCAGACAATGCTGTTGCTGTGGAATATTCCTGTTTGGGAGTAATTCAATACATATCATATTTTGGCCTTAGTCTTGTCCCCTTTTGGCTACCGCTCCATGGAGACGTGGAAATACTGAATTTATCTAATTAGGGTTGTTATCTGGTAACACAACACCTAGTATTAGCAGGGAAAATGATTACCTTTGTCCATCCCAAGGCTGCGAAACAGAAACGGGGCCGGTCGCCCAGGGCGCTCAGAAATAAGATATGCCGTACATCGAACAGGAAGCCACGGGGGTAGTTTGAAAAACGAGCCTGCTCTTCACCCATTTTAGGGTTCTATACCCAAAGGCTGCCAACGGAACCCTATTTCTGAAACTCGGCTGTCTGCCCGTCCGTCTGTCACAGGGCTGTATCTTTTGAACCGTAATGGCGAGAAAAAAATTTCAGCGATTATGTATTACTGTGGCCACTATAGCAACAAATACTAACAAGTTTATTTGCTAGGCAAATTAAAAATACCCCCTTCTGTCAAGAACCCCATGTAGTGATGAGAAGCGGAACTACCGATACGACTTGATATCCGTAGCGCCATCTATTATTTTCTAGAGAAAGCCCTGACTTTCAATCGTTTACCCCCAATAACTTAAATGGCTGAACCGATTTTCATCAAACATCTATAAGAACCACCGCAACTTAAAAAACCGCATCGAAATCGGTCCATCCGTTCGAGCGCTACGATGATGCCACAGACAGACAGACTGACAGTCAGACATTAGCGTAAAACTTATAACACCCCTCTTTTTTGTCGGGGGTTACAAATAAGATAAAGATAAAAATTAAAGGGGGTCGTCATACAAGAAACGTTTTTTTCAGCGTTTTTAACTTAATCTTTATAATGGCATTAACTAGATACTTGACATTTTCATCGATTATGAATTACTGTGGCCGCCATATAGTCCGGTCAATTAAGACATTTGACGTTACAATAATTCGCACCCACCTGAAAGTTGCTGTCTGTCACTAGGCTGTATCTCATGAACCGTGATAGCTAGACAGTTGTAATTTTCACAGATGATGTTTTTCTGTTGCCGCTATAACAACAATACTAAAAATAGAATAAAATAAAAATTAAAGGGGGGCTCCCATACAACAAACGTGATTTTTGAGATTTAGCGTGATGTATGGGAGCACCCTTAAATATTTATTTTATTGTAATTAAATTATTTATTTTTTAAGTTAATATACAACTAAATATTAGTATTTGGCCGGTTTATAGTGAATATTTTAAGCGTCTACCTGTTGCCGTTATTAATATCGAGTAAAAATAAACGGGCAAGTGCGAGTCGGAGTCGTACATAAAGGGTTCCGTACCACCGTACAATGTTTTAAAACGCTGAAGAAACACGTTTCTTGTATGACGACCCCCTTTAATTTTTAACTTTATTTTATTTTTAGTATTTGTTGTTGTTGTGGTCATAGTAATACATAATTGGTAAAAATTTCAAGTATCTAGTTAATGCCATTATGAAGATCAAGTTAAAAACGCTGAAAAAAACACGTTTCTTGTATGACGACCCCCTTTAATTTTTAACTATTTTTTTATTTTTAGTATTTATTGTAATAGCCGCCACATTAATACATAATCGGTGAAAATTTCAAGTGTCTAGCTATTATATACGGTTCAAGAGATAGAGCCCTGTGACTGACGGACAGACAGACAGACGGACGGACAGACAGCGGAGTCTCAGTAATAGGGTCCCGTTTGCACCCTTCGGGTACGGAACCCTAAAAACGGCAAAACTTCTCTTTTAACTTTTTGAATCGTTATATCTCGAAAACGGTGACTCTTAGGAAAAAAATATATTCAGCCATTTTTATAGATAATTATCTGATCTACAAGTTTTGTCTGAACTAATTTTATGATAAAATTTAACGTTTTGATGAAAATTGCGAAAAACCCGTTTTTGTGACCTTTTACCCCCAGTAATTTTCATTCCAGGTATCGGATCGATGAAGACTTTTAGATTTCGCTTCTGATGGTGTTTTGAACAATCCTACCAACTTTGAGCTGGGTGCGACTTATTGTAACCTCACTACCATTTTTAGTCTAATTTGACCGAACTAATAACACAAATACTAAATAAGATAAAGTAAAAATTAAAGGGGGTCGCCATACAAAAACGTTTTTTTTGCGTTTTAAAACATTCTATGGAGGTACGGAACCCTTCATGTACGAGTCCGACTCTCACTTTACCGTTTTTTTATTAATTTATTTTTATTAAGGCTTATCTCTCATTATTTATAGAGGTTGATTGTAAAAAATGCCTGGAAACGTGCTACGGACTTTTTAGCTCCCTTTTTCTTTCCTCGCGCGTGTCGTGTATTATGGATTTGAGCTGCTTGAGCAACAAAATGAAGCAATATGTACGAGTACTTACCAATTCCTCTCGATGCGTCTCATCTTTTTAATATTTGCAAGTACTACCTATAAGTTCACTCAATCAGTAATACAGTACAGTACGGAACAGTAAGCACACAAGTGCTATTTGCGCAAAGCGTCAAAGCTACGGTTCTCCGAATTTTACATCGTATATTGGAAATATCTGCATTGCTTTCTCATATTGCACCTTGGTACTTTATAGCCAAGAACGTGTCGGTAGAATCCAAATCTGTGCAAACGATATACAGGTGACTTTTTAACCACCAGCCAAATTTTTTCGGAGCAAGTTCTTTCCATGATACTGAACTACTTTCTATAAAAAAATTATTAAAAATCGATAAGAATTTTTCCTCCTCCCATACAAAATCCGTTTAGCTGAGCGCTGATTTGTATGCGAATTTTTATTTTAGTTTTTCGCCAATTGTTTTTATGGAAAATAGTTCAGTACCATGGACTGAACTTGCTCCAAAAATTTGGCTGGTGGTTAAAAAGTCAGCCTGTATTTAATACTATTTCACATACGATTTCAAGATTATTTACAATAAAAAAAGTGAGAAACGAAGTAGCATAAAGACTTATTTCTATTATAATCATTGTTCCTACAAGACATTGCTCCTAAACACGATGTTGTTTATTTTTAAAAGAAGCGTTATAACATAATATGAAATCATTACTACTTAAAGTTCATTGTATTCGGCGACATGTATAAAGTAAATTCGTTTCAAATGCGTTTGTATCGATACAAACGCGCGCTTACTGCGCGTTTTACTTGCGAAAAGAAACGTCTAAAATCTGCCCAAACGCGATGAAAACGCGCAGAGGACGCGCGCATCAAAAACGCGCGTCGTACGAGCGTTAAAAAAACGTCGTGTCGAGGAGCCCTAAGAACGCCCTCACCCTAAACTTTTCCATACAAACGTAGTCTAGCTTTTATTTTGAAACATGTCATGTATGTCAAATAAAATACAATTTATCGGACCCAGTCCACGTCCCTATTGCTTTAAAATAACATAATGTATACTTCTTCTTCGTATAAGCGAGTTCCCGGTTGCATCCTCAGCTGTGCTGCTTCGGAGCCCGGGGTGCGCTTTCCCGCTTTTTCTTCTCCAAATGCCAATGCCAAAACATGCATGTCAATGGTCACCCAGGGATGCCAGACCTTGCAATATAGAGAAGAAATAACCGGAACAGTTTAAATGATTTGGCTATAGATTTACGACCGGCCGCCTACCTGACGTCAACCCTCTTTGGGAATGTATTTATTCGAAAAGTTTTACAACCGGCCGCCGCCTGACGTTAACCCTCCTTGGGAATGCAATTGCAGCAAGAGATGTTGTGCTTAGTCCTTTAGTCGTCGGGTAGACTAGAAGCAATCCTAGGGATAGGACAAACGCTAGATGGCATTAAGACCAACAGCTTTACGTGCCTTCTGAAGCACGGAATCAACTTTCTTTTCGGATAATTAGATGATTCAAGCCTGCAATATCCTAACCAGACTGAAAACAACTTTTCACAAAGTATGCTTCCCAGTGGGATTTGAACCCACAACCTCCGGATCACAAGGCAAACGCCTTGATCACTGGACCACGGAGGCTGTCAGTGAAATATCTTTTGCAATATGAAATTATAATAATATTCACTAAATGCATGTACTGTTGTTTTAACGGGTTTGGTTTTTTTATTTTTAAGTTTACGGCTCTGGATACAAGTGCCTTAGATCTTTAATGTTGTTCTTTATTCCTAATCCTAACCTAAGCTTATCTTAACAAGTTACAATCAAAGGGAGGTGTAGGCCTTTGACTGTTCCAAGGGAGCTTCTGGCGACAAATCTATATGAGTCCACTGGTTTTCCTAGACGATTGATTGGCGGACGACGCCCGAAGACACAGTCCGCAAAACAAATATCACTACAGCCGTACTATGACTGTCCACTTTAACTATTTCACACATTGTTCATGAGCATGGGCAAATGCCCATGGTGTTATAAATATAACACCAACAATTTCATATTATAAAGTCCACTGAAATCAATTTGCAAAATAATTCAAAACAAACCCCAACCGAACCCATTGACTTCCCGCCAAAAACTCACATACTTTGGTCAAAGTGACATGGATTACAGTTTACACTACACAATACACATACGGAAACTAATATCGATGATTGCTTTGCGCTTTGTGACATCCTATATTGCATGATTGCACCTGCCTCTAGAGATCGTACAAGTATTACCTAAGCAGGATTTCAGCTATTTTTTACTCTCCCGTCCCCTTGTCAGCAAGAGTAAGCAAACTGTTATCCGGTCTGTCTCCTATACTTACATAAGCATTGATATATTCTTTATAAAATCTGAAGTTCTATATTGTTTTCATAAGCAAGTAGGTATATTGTTCTTAGCTACGAAGGAACTCCAGGAGATAGAAATTTAAGCATATATGTATATATCGGTAAGTAGAAATGAATACTAATTAGACTACTTAGGTCATAATTCATTCAGGCAAAGGGTCCCGCTGGGACAATGGACATCAGACCCCGCCCCCTAATGTCATCAAAAATAAGCAAATCAAAGACCCCCTTTGGTGCCTACGTAATATTTGAACGGCCCCCTATATTGTAACTACCTCTCCGACGCAAGGATGGAATCATTTGGCCTAGTTACATGGTAATGACACTTCTATTTCAGTTGAGTCTTATTGCATCTTTGGACTCATTCCGTCAAACAGGCATCTAAGATCCTCAATATAGTGACTGGATGGCAATAACATGGCATAGATATGGGAGTGCAGCCTTTTATATAGACTATATAAAAGGCAAATAACTAGTTATATTTTTTTATATAGACTATTTTTAGTTCAATTCACTGCAAGAGTATGAATAAATGAATAAATAAATAACTAAATATACTAGTGGCAGTGGAGGGGTATTATCTACCCTTCTCTAGAGTTTAGTGGTAGATAATCTAATTACTTCATTAAATGAGAAACACTATCACACAGTTGGCTACGCGGATGAATTGGAAATACTCATACAAGGGAATTTGGCAAGTATCGTATGCAACCTAATCAGAAGTGCATTACGCATTGTGGAGTCATGGTGCACCACACATGATCTCTCAGTGAACGCAAACAAAACGAAACTAGTTATGTTTATCAACAAAAGATCCTTGGGGAAGTATGAACCACCAAATCTCTTTGAAACGACTCTCACTATATCGAAAGAAGTCAAATACCTAGGTATAAAACTGGACTCCAAGTTAAATTCGAGCACGCATCTAGATGAAAAGATAAACAAAGCAAATATACATTTTTGAAACTGCCGAAGGTAAGTAGGCAAAAACTAGGGCATTTCCCCTAAAATTATGAAATGGCTATACATAACAGTCATCCGACCTGGACTTACATACGCGGCTTTAGTACGGTGGCATATGACCACACTGACAACAGAGCAAGACAAACTACAGCAATTCCAAATAACAGCACGTCTGGTAATAAGCGGAGGCATGAAAACTTGACCAACGGCAGCACTGGAGGCAATCCTAAATATCATGTCACTACACTTACACATCAAACAAGAGCACATCGCAGCTGCAAGACTTAACACACTGGGCCTGTGGAAACGCAAAGAAAAAGCCCCACACACACGAATCCTGCCACTAGCCCTTGAAGCATCACACCTTATAGGTGCGATAAACGACAGGATCAACAAACAATTCATCTTCGATAAAAAATACAATTACTTACATGAGGAATCTTCAGACAGCTCAGGCACTGAAGAATTGAGGGTATACACAGACGGCTCAAAGACACTCAATGGTGTAGGTGCTGGCGTATTCTCTCATGATCTCAACATTTACTCTGCATCTGCCCTGGGTAAGGACAACTACATTTTCCAAGCCGAATGCGCAGCTATAACCCACACATCTATAGAAATTATTAGGGAAAAGGTATCAGGTATGGCCATCCGTTATTCAGACAAAATATTAACTGTATTTTTTTCAAAAGTTTAGGCTTAGTGGTTTCGGAGATAAGACCAATATATTTAAAATGCTCTTGCATTTGATATCTCACACGATATAGTCAGCTATATCGTGTTTACCAAACTTTTTTTTAATGTCTAATTAAGACCCACATAAGTGGCCCCTTTTTTTGAAATTTATTCATTAACGTTTTATTCTATATATACTATACAGTGAACATAAAACTAGTAAACAAAGAACTAAAATTATACATTGTTTTTTAAATTGGCTTGTTCTTGGAACCTCTTTTCAAAAATGTAACCCATTCACGCTTAAAATTAAGTATTAATATTTTGTTAGACCTAACTATGAGAGCAGCCGGCGGAAAGGGGCAGCATCTGGCTCAACGTAAAAGGTTGCCTTTACAACTAAATTATATAACTGCGACACTAGAGCGAGTCCACAAGGCGTTGTGTCGTTGCAAGTCGCAACGCAAAAATTTTGACGCATTGCCGGCCACATAGGCGCTGCGTCATCGCAGCGTTGCTACAACGCAGTCGCAATGAGGTACACGTGGGTACACCCCTCCCGATTCGTCTCGGCGGCATACAGTAAATCGTATGTGCGTTGCATCGACGCAGTGCATCGTGTGTACCTACGTACACTATTAGTAATTTGTATGTCAAACAACGCAGCGCTGCGTCGCCGCAACGCTGACGCAACGCGCCGTGTGGACTAACTTTGATAGAAGTTCTTTTAAAGATATTCCTAATCCGCTTAGCGGCGCGGCTTCCGTAGCCTTATTATTTCTGATTTAATAAGGCTCCGTCCGCAGCATAAAGGCTCATATCGACATAATTTTCCTAGAAGTATTGGAAAAATGAAACATCTTAAAGAATAGGATTACGGGAGCGGATTTATACGGACAAATTAATATCCGTTTGGAGTAGACAGAGTCAGTGTTGCAATCATCATCATCATCATCAGGTCTTTTTAAGTCACCACTGCAGGAGCACGACCCTCTCTGTACTACCAGAGCCATATATTAGCCAGAGCGATCTGAGGATTTGCCCTACTCTCTCCACGCTGGCCAGACGCGTTGGAGAGGTCTCACTGATGTTTATAAGCTTTGTTCAGCTTGTGTTCCTAAGTCGCCTTCTACGACATCCACGGGAAGACTTGGAGTGGTTCTATTCTATTCTGCCGGGAACCACACGGTATTCAATATAAATTGAAGCAATCACAAGATTTAATTTACTTAGTGTTATATATTTTATTTTATTTAGTGTTGCAATACACAAAGGAAACTCCTAGCCAAATGCTTGTTATGTTCTTCCTGTCAAGCAACTTATAAGTTTTTGATACCGTACTCTGGTCTGTGGTCCACAGGTTGTAACCCATATATTTTTGTGATATTTTATCCCTACTTTTCGAGTTATATTTTTTTATATGTACTTACTTTATTCAAATCAGTATACTTAGTATGAAATGGAAAAAATCCTTGTTGAATGAAAGTAAATGAAGTTAATAAAAGAAAACCGACGACTTCAAGATAAATTTGTATAAAAATAGAAAAAAATGTTGTGAATTGTTTTTAATTCGGTCTGTTCAATTTGAAATTCCAATGTAGTGCGGACAAAATACAGCTACAAATTTAACTACCTATCTGTTGCTTCACAAACCAATAATGCAATAATGCGATTTTAATAGAGTTCAACGTTGTTTCAAACAGAACCTACGGTTAGACTTATTTGATATATTAAATTGTAAACTATTTTGTAGGTTATTTTGAATCAGTAAGCAGGGTTTATGTACATGCTAAGATTTGCACCTTTACTCGAATCGCAATTCAGACCATTGACGGTCCTAGAGACATGTGTGTGACCCCCCCCCCTGAACTGAAGGCTGGATCTTCCCTTGGTTTTGTACTCTTAATGTATTCTGTGCCTTGGGGCCTTGGTCTCAGCGCGACAATAAAAAAGTGCACAAATAAAGAACTACTAATGAAGAACTTTCTGGGGCATTTACAAATATAGACGTAGATCAATTGTTATTATTGATTTAATTTATAAGTTAAATATCCGTTTATTTCAAAATATGAAACAACAATCAATCCCATTTAAATTCTACTGTCCCACGCTCTTGTCCCCCCTTATCCCACTCCGATAAAGTAACATACTCAGGAATTATAATAGTATTGATCAAAATTTAAATTTTCAAGAACATAAATGTCACTGCTGGGCTATCCGTAGGCCGTAATCTATATTTTTAAACGCATAAGGCATGCGCTCAAGATGTCTCTAGGAAACACCATATCTACCGATGTATGTATGTTGAAAATCTAGAATTGTGTGCATGCATTACTGGTATAATCAAATTCTGGCGAACTACGGGCTGCTAATTAACTTTGCGTCTATACGCGTCGCGTTTGGTTGCTACATGCCTTTGGCATGTTCATGTCTAATTTCATCCATACTAGACTGAATATCACTCGAATGGCACACGAACGATGTTGTACATAGAAGTTACACAAAATTCTGTAGTGTGTTTGGAAAATTTAAATAAAGGAATTGAAATTTGAAATCTAGGAATATCAATTAACCCAGTATATGAGATACATATAAAATACAAAGCCGTGTGGTTCCCGGCAGAGTAGAATAGGACCACTCTAAGTCTTCCCGTGGATGTCGTAGAAGGCGACTTAGGCAACACAAGCTAAACAAAGCATATAAACATCAATAAAACCTCTCCAACCCGTCTGGCCAGCGTGGAGACTGTAGGTGCTGTAGGCCAAATCCTCTGACTGCTCTGGCTAATATGTGGGTCCAGTAGTACAGAGGGTCGTGCTCCTGCAGTGGAGACTAAAAAAGACTTGATGATGATGATTAGGTACATACAGATATTATCGCATTCTCTCCTTGGAAGTTATACTATAGTAGGAGCAACTAGCTACGCACGGGATTGTTATATAAACGACTGCTGCCGTCAATTTACTCTTACGTACTGTATTGTGTCTAAATGAGGGTTTATATAGCACAATAAAGTTGATGCAAACAAACTATCCACCAAAAGACCACTATTACATCATTGAATCTGGCATTGAAATCGACCGTGAATTTATCCTGTACATTACAGACACAGTCAGACAGATATTATGCGCCACGCCGGAGGGTTTCAATTTATAATGAGAGTAGAATAAATAAAGCCGCTTCCAGTCGGTCATATTGGAAATCATTCAGGCGGGCTTATGCCCCGCAGTAGACTTATAATAAAACGCAGTTACAGAAAAATTAATAACACGTAGAATCTTGGTAAACTCTACAAGCGACTAATTAATAATGTTTTTATACCGTGATTGTTATGTTCCTCTCAAAGAATTTTGAGAAACTATTTTCGTTAATTTCAAAGATTGGTAAAGTTTCTGCTGCAATATAGTATTTTTTTTACGAGCTATCTATGTCCCGAGGGCAAAAGCCTCCCCTCTTTCGTTGGACCAAAACTGGAAAGTGACGACCAAGGATAGAGAATCGTAATTATCACAATAAAACATTTTAATAACGAAATAGCTGTATCACCGATTAAATACTGCTCATACTCGTAAAGACGACAAAGTAACATATTTTTTTCGTCATTTGTTGACACCATATTGATATTTAGTTAGATTGAGGACTCAGTTAGAAGGAGGTCAATACTACTTTTCTATATAGGTATATGAAGGAAATCAACGAGCAACTTCACGTTGTGACGTGAAACAATTGTTTTTTGCTGAAATTACGTAATTTATTTCTTCACAGTTTTCATTGACATTTTCTTTCAGAAAAGTCGACTAGTAGAAAACACTTCGCCTTTTTAGAATTCCGAAGTCCCTAGACGGAACTCTTATAGAATGGCCGTCAGTCCGTCCGCGGCTTCATTCTAGAAACAGTTAGTAGGTACTAGAAAACGTAATTTTGTAAACGTAAACGTAAAAAGTAATTTTACATGGGTAATACGAGGGCTGTTTGATAAGTACCCGTTTTCTAAATATATTAATATCACTGGCCGCAAATAAGTTTACCACCTTTTTAAGCCATTTTTAGAGGCGGGAAAATTAAAAAGAAATGGCATTCTTTTGTTTTTTTTCTCATTTGACAAGGATTCAGTGAAGGCGTGAACTTAAAATTGTTAAAATGGAGAAAGAACCGTATCGGTCTGTAATTAGATTCTTATTTTTGGAAGGAAAAACATGTGATGAAATAAAAGTAAGAATGCAAGCGGTTTACCATGAGTGTGCTCCTTCTATGACAACCGTCAGATATTGGTATAACGAGTTTAAGCGGGGGAGAACAATCGTCTTTGATGAGGATCGCCCAGGCCGGCCAGCAAGTACGATATAGAATTCTTAAAATTTGCCACCCCATTGTAAACGAAGGGAGGAAGGGCCCACCCCCTTCCTCCCTTCGTTTACAATATGCATACAAATAAGAGTCTAGGAGTTGCCGCCATTAACCAGCCGCTATTTATATATTTATTATTACCTGTGACCCCCCTTGCCAAAAAACGCCCCCTGTCGCCCCTTTGTATCTGGCGCCCTGGGCGGTCGCCCAACCGCGCCCTACCTTAACGCCGCTACTGCTTTGCGTTTTGCGTTTTTGCGTTCACTTGATAGAAATTTGTTTTTTTTTTCACAGCTTAAAGGCAATTAATAATTATATTAATTAAGAATTTCAACTTGATACCTCTACGCGTTCATGAGGAAAAGGGTAATAATACGTTTATAATTATTTAAAAAAATATTAAGTATGTGATGTAACTAAAAATTTAAGGTTTTCGAAATTTTTATTTATGTGTGCTATAAAACATTGCTTCATGCCAAATTTCAAGATTCTAGGTCGACTGGAAGTATCCTTTAGGTTTTGATTCCCTTGCGAGTTTCAAAATATGCAGCTTAAATTGCTGTTTCTTTTGATTGCGTTGACATAGAAGTTTGATTTTGTTGCAGCTTAAAGGTATAATAGACCTGAGTAATATGCGGCTTAAAATTGCTGTTTCTTTTGATTGCGTTGACATAGAAGTTTGATAGACCAGAGTATTTGATATGAATTTCAATTTAATACCTCAACGCGTTCATGAGGAAAGGGGTACGTAGTAAGTTAATTTTTATTATATGATGAAACTAAAAAATGCTAAAACTTATGCTTTTCACAATTTTTCCTTTATTTGTGCTATATACCTAAGACGTTGCTTCGTACCAAATTTCAAGATTCTGAGTTCACGGGAAGTACCCTGCAGGTATTGACTCCCTTGCAAGTATCGAAAATTTGCGGCATAAACGGCTGTATCTTTTGATTACGTTGGCTTAGATGTTTAATTTTTTCCTAGCTCTAAGGGACAGTATACTTGAGAATTTGATGTGAATTTCAGCTTGATACCTCCACGCGTTCCTGAGAAAAAGGGTCGTGACAGACAGACAGACGGACAACAAAGTGATCCTATAAGAATTCCGTTTTTCCCTTTTGAGGTACGGAACCATAATGAAAAGATGCAAAGCGAAGTCATATAAAAAAAATATTTACTGACGAGAAAAGTTTTACTACTGAGCAAAACAAGCGGAATGATTAAGTTTATGCTCGAAGCTCTATACGAGTAAAAGCTTCTCAATTAGTTAGCAGAGTACAACGTGGACATTATCCGGCTTTAGTATTGGGTGGTATTGGTTTGCCGGGTGTGACAGAGCCATATTTTTGTGAAAAAGGTGTCAAAACGTCGGCACATCTGTATGTACGAGTAAGATACGATTCTTGAGAAGGTGGTTAAGGCTCCTAACAATACTAAGTTTTATAAACAAGTGTTGGTCCTTTCAGCAAGACTCAGCACCGGGTCATAAAGCTCGATCCACCCTAACGTGTTTGGAAACGAACGTTTCGGACTTAATTAGAACTGACTGGCCGTCATCTAGTCCTTATCCTCATACGCTGGATTGTGATATATAGTCAGTTTTAGAGACTAGATTCGCTCTAAACGCCATCATAATTTGGAGTCCCTAAAAAATTAGTGGAATGCAATCTGACTACGGATACAGAACGAAACAGTCCATAAGATTGATTGTGAAACAGTTTTATAGCCAATGAAGATAATTTTGAATAAGCTTCATATATTTTTAATGTTATTATATTAATGTATAAACTAACACACATTACAGTACCTAATAAATGATTAATGCAATAGAAAAAAAAGATTTTTACTTGTAATAATATTTCAGGCAAGACTAGGTAATTTTAATTCATCGTATTCAAATAGTTGCATTTCGGCGGGCTGCAGTGCTTCCATTGAAAACTGAATAATAGAACACAAATAATTAAGCATTGACAAAATATTGCTTTGAATATTCTATTTATATTATAATACCCGATTTTGGAAAGTTTATAGATACCAGAAAATTTTATTTATAATAGAATATTATATTAAAATAGAAAATTCTCTCTGAATATTTTACACTGTTTATTCTTAGCGTATAACGTTAACGTTTATACGTAGCGTATTCGTATTCATTTCAAATAACTTATGTTAGTTTTTATGATCATTTCCTCTGTTCAACTTTGTATAGTTGATACTCTTATTCAGTTTTTCCTGAAATAAAAGCTCTATGTAGCTTTAATAAGAATATATTTATAAAATTAAACTTACATGCGTAATGCGGTTGCGGTCCGACATGTTCCGATGCCGCCTGTAAAAAAGGAAACTAGTTAGAATCTAAATCTTGCTCCCGCTTCCCCGCACACCAATTTACTCTAGCCGAAGCTGTGGCCGAAGCGAGACAGCGAACTATGCGGAGACGGGAACGGCGCGGCGGGTCAATGCGTTTGTGGTTTATAGGGTTCCGTACCCAAAGGGTGCAAACGGGACCCTATTACAAAGGGAGAACATGTTATGGATGGGCTTCAATGAGAATCGAAAACAAAGGCCTAAAGTAAGAGTCGAAAGTCATCTTATAATTCAAAAATGATGTCGAGCAGTGGCACAGAATTAATATAAGTAGGTACCTATTTACATAGCAGTAGTGGTGCGAGTCTGCTGACTATCTGCGGCTGTGATACGTACCAGATATACAGTATGATTTTGACCCTCTTGAGCTATACTCAAGGAAAGTACTCTATGCATGTTCTCTTACAATAATAAAAACAAAAGATAAAACCCCTCAAATTGTACGACAAATTCCCAATCGCAGTGATACCGACCGCATTATGAATCGAACGACAGAGCGGTCATTGACACTAATAATAATACGTTAGCCATGTATTTCAAATGTGGAGATTTTTTCTAATGAAAAATAGTAAAAAAAAAAATTACTTTTCTTGCTATTTTTGTTCTATTAGTGATTCTGATTCCAAGATTTCAATATAGCTCAGTTTTTCAAAATGTATGTAGGTACAAGAAAGCGTAAATTTCGAAATATGAGGCGACTAACTAAACATGTAGGTAGATCTGAGCGAGGCGAAGTTTTGTTACTTCTCTTTTCGCCAATATATGCGGTGAGCCTAAGCGTCAAGATGGCAGGACCAAGTCCCCGATTTAATATTAAGCACATGTGGATGTTAGTTCTACATAATATGTACCATTTGTACAAAAACAAGACATTTGTACCTCTGAAGGTAAAGACAATTTCCCAACTTTTGTCTGGTCCCGCCAACCTGACGTCAAATTGGCGGGACCTAATGGAAGCGTCACTCCGAGGCAGTTGTAACTTACAAAAATGCAAGGGCTTAGAGCTACAAATGTACTATCAAATAGCTTATGTTGATATAATTGTCTGTACTTATCAATGTTCAGTTATTGAAATATAGGTAAGGTAGGTCCTGCCACTTTGATGTTTCAATAAATTGCTGCATATGAAATCACAAGGTTTCAAATAGCGAGCGAGGGCTATAATCATGATCATGGGCGCCGGCAGAAAGAATTTCCAGGTGGTGCAGATTTTAGTTTTCTTACAATCTTCGCCGTATATGATTGTTAATAAAAAAATTAATTTTATTTGGAAGCAAACATCTGTAGCCCCGTTTATTTTATGTTCGAGACATTTACAAATTTCGAGACGAGCGACTGTCTGGATTATGCTTGTTAAGGCGAAGATATAGGCAAATGGCCTTGAAGTGTGAAATAAATTGTTAACTCGTAAATATGGTAATAATTTCCATATTGCTCTTCGTCATGCACTAGATAGGCCTTTAAATTATTTTATGAACTGCCGTTGAAACTATTATTGGTGATCCGTCTAGCTTTAAAACTTGCCGTGGCCACTTTTGGCGGAAGCAAGTTTTAAAGCTAGACGGACTAATGTAAATACTTTCAACGGTGGTTCATAAAATAATTTAAAGGGCTATCTAGTGCATGACGAAGAGCAATATGGAAATTATCTCCATATTTACGAGTTAATAATTTATTTCAAATGAGGGCGCCACTTCAAGGTCATTTGTCTATACCTCCACCTTAAGTGTCCACCGAGGCAAGATAACCAAGGACAATAAAGATAACTTTATAGAAAACGTCATTAATAAGTTCGGTCAAAAACCCCTACGGCTGCAGTTGCTTTTTAAATGAGAATTGTGTAATTACTGCCTACTAATTATTGTGAATAAAAAAATGATTTCCAACAGACGGCTTTTTATTTCAATAATTCCTCAAGATTTCCAAGGGGTGCAAGTGCACCCCCTGGCACCCCCCTGCCGGCGCCCATTGCTATAATTCAAGTTGGGGCGAAAACACATTGTTTGTATGTATGTTTGTTCCGCGATAACTGCCGAACCGATGGTCCGATTTTGATGGAATTTAGTAGGCATGTGGGAAATATGAATAGAATTTTCAAGTCCGTTGGGCATCAAAATCGGTTCAGTAAGTTCGCGGCGACCTACTAGTACTGGTAAAATAACATTTAGTTGAACGTAAAAAGGTTTATGTCTGTGGTTTATGTCAAAGATAACTTCCTATAATATAAAACCTGGTCATAATTAAGTACTTATCTAGTACTAAGTTTCCATATACGACGACCCCCGTGGCGTAATGCTTAACACGCTAGACCGCTAATCCGGAGGTTCTGGGTTCGATCCCCAGCCAGGGCAAGTTGGAAAATGGCCTTTGTCAAATTGTCCTGGGTCTTGGGTGTTTGTCTATATATGTATTTATCATAAAATATAGTATCGTTGAGTTAGTATCCCATAACACAAGTTTAAAACTTACTTTGGGGCTAGCTTAATCAGTGTAATTTGTCCTTATATATTTATTTATTTATTTATATTTGATTTTACAGTGAAACCTTATGATTTCATATAAATGCAGCAATTTTATGAAACATCAAAGTAACAGAATCTATATATTAATTTACCGAGCGAGCGAAGCGAGTGAGGTCTCTAAATCGAGTTGGGGGCGAAAACACATTGTTTGTATGTATGTATATATTACATATGTATGTATGTTTATACTGCGATAACTGCCGAACCGATGTTCTGATTTTGATGAAATTTGGTAGGCATGTAGGAAATATCAATAGAATTTTCAAGTTTGTTAGGCATCAAAATCGGTTCAGTAGTTTTTGAAATATTAATAAAAATGTCCGCGATTACGTAGCAAACGAAACATCGCGCGTTCTAACTTTGGATAGCGCCATCTAGGTGTTACTTAGGGACCTATAGTCGCAAGTTCGCGGCGAACTACTAGTTACATAACTGAACATTGTTACATACGAATTGAAAATATGTGATGAAAACATCCGCCACGAGTGGGACTCGAACCCACGACCCTCACGTTAGCGCCGTGAGTGTACTACCAATTGTGTATAACTAAAAGTGCTATCGTGACTTCGAATCACCGCGACGAATTTTCTCATCACATAGTATGTACGCAGCATCATCACATATTTTCAAAGTTGATAAATTTCCGAGCATTGTAATGCTATTAAAAATAATAATTGGTACGTACGATTGTAATCAACATTAGATATTTGCCAGAACATGTGTAGCACTAGGCCCTTGCATGTAAGTTACCTGCACGGAGTGACGCTTCCATTTCGTCCCGCCACTTTGACCAGACAAAAGTTGGAAAACTGCGTCTTTACCTTCAGAGGTACAAATGTCTTGTTTTGGGTACAAGTAGTACCTATGTATAATTACTAACATCCACTTTTTTTTTTACTATCCTATAGTGTCCCATTGTTGGGCAAAGGCCTCCCCTCCAGCATCTCTGTTAAATTCAATAAGAGTCCAGGAAAAGATGGCATCACAGCAGAAATGCTAAAAATTGGACAAAAATTTATATTACCTCATTTGCCTGAACTTTTTAACTTAATATTACGAACAGGTCAATTACCCAAGAAATTTTGCCACGCAAAAAAGGCGATAATAGTGATATAAACAATTACAAACCAATAAGTTTAATTTCACATTTATACAAAATCTTTATAAAAATAATACAAAATAGAATATCAGCACAATTAGATAAACACCAACCACCAGAGCAAGCCGGATTCCGACCCTTCTTTTCTACCACTGATCACCTACAAGCCCTTAATCAAGTAATAGAAAAATTTACAGAATACAAAAACCTATATATATATTGCCTTTGTAGATTATAATAAAGCTTTCGACAGTATTTATCACCAAGCCATATTTTCCGCCCTACAAAACCAAAACATCGAAACAACATATATAGAGCTTATCAGACATATTTATAGAAATAGCACAGGTGCCGTCAAACTTCAGTCCGTTGGAACATCATTTCCCATTCAACGAGGCGTAAAACAGGGCGATCCACTATCCCCAAAATTATTCACTTGTGCTTTGGAGGAAATTTTTAAAAGCTTAGATGTCAAATGGCAAGCCAGGGGCATTGTCATTGGGGAAACAAGGTTAACAAACCTTCGTTTTGCCGATGACATAGTCCTTCTGTCGTCCTCTCCCGCAGAACTCCAAAACATGCTACAAGACCTATGCACAGCAAGCCTCGAGGTTGGACCACAGAATAAATACCAGTAGTACAGAAGTCTCACTCCGCAAACGTTTTCAAAGAAAAATCTACTCACAATGGTTAGCAATATGGTGTAATTTAGCTCGCGTCAAAACGCAGCACCTTTTTGTTTAGACACCTACAGAAATCCATTGCAAGCCAATTTTAACCTTATGACTCTAGACAAACGATTCATAATACACAAAACCGACTAAATTGACTCAGCGAGCGACGCGCTAGGCTTGACTACTACAAGAAGCTACTATCGCCATTTAGCGCACCGTATTACCGGTCTTCCATGCTGGTCTTGGAGATAAGAATAAAACTTGAATATAAATATAAATAAATATAAATATGTAAGGACAAATCACACCGTTTAAACTTACTTTGGGGCTAGCTCAATAGCCCCAAAGTAAGTTTAAACTTGTGTTATGGGATACTAACTCAACGATACTATATTTTATAATAAATACATATATGGATAAACATCCAAGACCCAGGACAATTTGAAAAAGGCCATTTTCGAACTTGCCCTGGCTGGGGATCGAACCCAGAACCTCCAGATTGGCGGACTAGCGTGTTGACCATTATACCACGGAGGTCATAGCTGCTTCTCTCCCCGCGCAAATCGTAGAAGCCGATCGAAGGAATGGGTGAAAATGCAAATCATGTTAATAGGCGATGCGGCTAGCAACCCATCACTATTTTGATTCCTTTTTCCACCTTCTCGCCCACCATCACGCTAAAAGTTGCCTTTGGGTATTGCGGCCCTGGGCTCTGATTGCTTAGAGCCGCAACACTTAAAATGCTCTGTCTGCCCCATTAGGGATAAAGACGTGATAGTATGTATGTATGTATCATCGTTTGGTAGTAAACTATAATGAATGAAATATAATATAACATGAGCGAAATTAAAGACTGTTTTAGCTGGTTAGATACCAGCTAAAATCGAGCTAAAATCGGCCGGATCGATGAATTAGCCACGCGAGAAGGCCGCCGCGCGTAGGTATATTTTTGATACCTACACGGGGAGTGACACAGGCCTGGTTGGACTTAAGACGAATGGGTCTAAGACCAAAGCAATGACCAACAGGTCCAAAGTCAGAATTGAAGTGGATGGGCAAGAGATACATTATGTCGACGAATACCTCTATCTGGGCCAGATAGCTTCTTTCCAAAATAGACAAGATCGAGAGATAGGACGAAGAGTCCAAAATGCATGGAAAAGCTACTGGTCCATGGGTGATATCATGAAGGGAGAGCTTCCGCTAATACTAAAACGTAAATTAGTCGACATGTGTATCCTACCCGTCTTAATTTATGGAGCACAGACCTGGTCTTTGACCTTATCGCAAAAGTGTAAACTCGGGGTCTGCCAGCGGTCTATGGAGTGAAGTTTACTGGGTATTAAACTGTCAGATCGTGTGCGAAACACAACCATTCGCTCCAGGACTAAAATAATGGATGTGGGAAGAAAGGCAGCTAAGCTCAAGTGGGACTGGGCCGGTCATGTCTGCAGGATGCATCCGGATAGGTGGGCTAAAATAACCACGGAATGGGTCCCTGCAGGCTGGCGACGAAAAAAAAAGGCCGCCCTAGAACACGATGGGCAGACGAACTAACGGCGTACAGGAGGGACTGGAGGACTGTCGCCACTAACAGAGATACAGAGATACAACATCCACATGTCCTAAATATTAAATCAGTGACTTGGTCCCGCCATTTTGATTAGCTCACCATATGCGGCGGGAAGCTAATTGGCTCTGAGCGCCCCATCGGAAAATGGAGTATTCAGAATGCAACAATATGATGCCCATGATATTAAATTCTAGTTAGTTTGCCTCGCAGACTGCGTTCGGTAGCCATTATTTTTGCGGCGGCAGATAAGGTAACATGAACTTTTAATGAGAGGTAGCTGCGGCGATAGCGAGTGCAGCTTGCAATAGGGTATTTCCATGCGTTTGTTTTTGGCAAATATTATTAACGAAACGGATTATGTATGTTTCTTCATATAATTAATAAATATTAAAATACGCAACTACGAAATAATAGTATCTAGGGGCACGGTAGTGCCCACGCCAAGTCGAGCAAACAGAAACAAAGGCATCGCCGAAGTATACTTTTCTCGAAGCCTTTCGAGGTACTTTCGACACCATGTAATTTCATTGTGGAAGAAGCTAGTAGCCTAAACATTTCACTGACCGTACGTACATATGCTTAGCTTTATTCCAAAACTCTTTGTTCTCTGTTTCTCAATACTGTCACTCACCGCTCATCAAAATTCTAAGGTACTTACTTCTAACGGACTGAGAAATTTAAAATTTGAAACTCAGCTAGTACTTAGCTTCTAAATAAAAGAAAAAAATTAAACATCTCTGAATTTTAGGCCTAACGGCAAACTTCAGGCGATCAGAAAAAATATTATTCAAAGTAATTATTAGTCAAAGGACAAAAGGCTTTAATTATACATACCTTCAAAAGAGGCGGCTGCAACCAGACCGTTTCTGAGCTGTTAACAAAAAATGAGGTAAGTCACATGGAAAGAAAATACATTGTGTAGGGAAGGGTAAAGAAAGAAAAGTGTGTTCTAAATTCTAAGAAAAGCTATTGTACAGCGCATTGTCCCTCGTTTCGTCTCGTGTACAATAAGTTATCGGGTAGCTTGAGTTGACTGGGGGTGGCAGATTTTCATTTTGTAAAATGGGGTAAATTTAAAAGTGCTTTTCTTTACAGAAATTAATTACTTATTATAAACTAGCTGTGCCCGTGACTTCGTTCGCGTGGTTGTCGGAACGTAATGTTATATAGCCTAAAGCCTTCCTCTATAAATGTACTACCCAACAAAAAAAGAATTTTTCAAATCGGACCATTAGTTCCTCAGATTAGCGCGTTTAAACAAACAAACAAACAAACTCTTTCGCTTTATAATATTAGTATAGATTAATTAGAACGATTAATTATTATTAGGCATATTTGTAACAGTCTTAAGATTATATACAACTGTTATAAACCATAATACCAATAAGCCTACTATTATTAGGTCACGAACATTAAGTAAATATAATTCAATATAATTATAACTTGTGTAAAATTAACGTGGCCCAAGAGCCACCGTGCTTATAAAAGTTACTTTTTTTGTAGTAAATCGACAACTTACCAAATTCTCATTAATCATTTATTTATCGCATATATTAAGATGACAAAATATAGGTGTAATGTAAACATGTACCCAGTTACAGTGTGGCGACAGTTTCGAATTACTTATATCAATAAAAAAAACTAAATAGTTCTCTCTCTAGAAACTGTAGTATTAATTCCATTACGGACTACGGTGGAGCTGCATACATTTGGAAATTGTATTGGATGCACTCGCAACGTAGAGGGTTCCTCACAAAGGGAGGATGCAAATGAAATGCGAGTTTCATACACATAGAACTCGTTTTATTTGAAACCTGAAACCATTGAAGTGTGTCAAAATAATAAACTAAATCGACATTCTTTCTCTGAAAGATATGTCATTTTTACCCGACTACGGCGAAGCCAAAAAGAGGGTTATGTGTTTCGCCGCTATTTATGTATGTTTATCTGTTCCCTCGTACGTATCTTCCATGATATCCATGGTACATTGACCAAAGAAGTATCGTTGGCAGTGTCTTGGATATTTGCTGGTTTAGGCTAAGTGACGTCACACTAAATTCAATATGGCGCCCTCTGTAAGCCATATATGGAACTCAAAAATGAAAAAAACTAAAACCTAACTACGGGAAATTCTTACAAAAAGTAAAGGCTAATAATATATATATATGCTACGGCCAAAGATAGGTGGTTTAGGTAGGTTTATGTTCACACTTTAGCGGCTAATCCTAGGTTTATGTTTACATCCATCTTTAGCCGTAACATGTATAATAATATATACAATATATAAAGCTTGCTAATTAAGCCCTTTCCTTTGATACCAAACATGGAATGATTCGATTTATTTTATTTTTTAGTTAGGTACTTAGTTTTGGCCTAGAGGGCGCCATATTGAATTTATTGCGTCGTCACATAGATAGCCTATATCTAGCGTACAGCCAAGACGCTTTTAACGATATCTTATTTGTTAAGGTAGCATGGATATAGGAACAGTCAAACTGGAAGATAAGGTGTTAGCGTTAAGTTGGACCCATTGTAATCCATCAAATATAAGATTGTGTGCAATAAACTTAAATAAATAAACAGATGAACATACATACATAGCGGCGAAACACATAACTCTCCTTTTGGTTTCGCCGTAGTGGGTAATAACACAGAATAAGAACTAGTAGTACCAGAAGTCTCACTTAGCAAATAAATTCAAAGAAAAATCTACTCAATGTGGTTAGCGATATGATTTAATGTAGCTCACGTCCGAACTCAGCACCTTTTCGTTTAGATACCTAGACATCCATTGCAGACCATTCTTATTACTATGAACAAACGATTCGTATAACTGAATTTACCACTCCGAGTGGCCGCCGCGCTCTTAGTAATAATAGGTATATAATATTTTCGACACCTAAACGGGGAGTGACACAGGCCTGGTAATAATTCAAATCATATTTAAACTAAATATGTAGATCTTGTTATACATGTGGTAATTTTAGCTAGAAATGATTCCTCGGACATTTTCGCCTAATCTCTTCATCGAATTTTACGATTTAGACGGGAAGAGAAGCTTCTGGTATGTTCTTATTTTATAAATCTCCAAGACCAGCATGGAAGATTACGCTTACTGAGATGTTCAATACAATAGGGTGTTGGACAACATTTAAAATAAACCATAATTTGTTGTTATCCTATCAGATATAGAAACATATTTCACTTAATTATTACATAATTAATACATGGTATATGCGAAATATACGAATAAAATTACAATATTTTTTATTTTTTATCTATGCCGAAAACGCCCTGTGAATGGCGTCTTCTCCGATGACGTCACACATTAGTAAACGTGGTATTTTGACGGACTTTTTGTATGAGCGTATTACCTGTGTCACTTATGTGTGACGTCATCTGACAAATAACAGCCGCCATGGCACAGAATACAGTAAGAGTAAACAGAAGGGACTCTTCTAAGGTACGCGCAATATACGTCCCCGTTCCCCGCACCCGCACCTCTCTCCCGGTTCTTGACGGCCAACGTGAGAAATCGAGGCGAAAACGGGGGAGGTGCGGGGACGGGGAACGGGGACGCCTGGGTGACGCATATTGCGCGTACCTTAGGAGTTTCCGGCCTGTGGCCATGGCAAAATTAGCGTTTTTGGCGCAGTTGTGGAAATTTAAACTTCAACACTGATTTTTATTAATAATAGAATAGATATCTCGGAAATATTAAAATATTGTGTTTATTAGGTAATAAAAAATGATTTAAAATGATTTTGTAAAATATGTCAAATACCATATTGTTAATATGAATAGCATTTGAATTTAAAAAACAACTAAATTTATATTAATATACACACGTATAAATGCTAACATATAAACGCTTCCTAACACAGGCAGTGAAGTTTACCGAGCAACGTAACTACATTTTAGGTATTCCTTAGGGTTGTTAGTATTACAAAGGCAAAGTTTCGCAAGAAGTTGATAGCCTAACAAAGTAAACAGTTTTAAAAAAGCCGTTCTCGTAATCACGACGAAAAGCCGAATAAATAAATATATAGGTACAAATCACACTGATTAAGCTAGCCCCAAAGTAAGTTTTAAACTTGTGTTATGGGGTACTAACTCAACGATACAATTTTTTATGATAAATACATACAGGCTGACTTTTAAACCACCAGCCAAATTTTTGAAGCAAGTTCAGTCCATGATACTGAACTACTTTCTATAAAAAAAGTTATTAAAAATCGATGAAAATTTTTTGTCCTCCCATAGAAAATCCGTTTGACTGAGCGCTGATTTGTATGAAAAGGCTAATTTTTATTTTAGTTTTTTGTTAATTGTTTTTATGGAAAGTAGTTCAGTATCATGGACTGAACTTACTCCAGAAATTTGGCTGGTGGTTTAAAAGTCAGCCTGAATATAGATAAACACCCAAGACCCAGGACAATTTGAAAAAGGCCATTTTCCAACTTGCCCTGGCTGGGGATCGAAGCCAGAACCTCCCGTATATCGGTCTAGCGTGTTAGCCATTACGCCACGGAGGTCGTCAATATATATATTTGAATTCGTATATATTTGAATAAATAATAAACAAATATATACGAACAAATCACACAGATTGAACTAGCCCCAAAGTAAGTTCGAGACTTGTGTTATGGGATACCAACTCAACGATTCTATATTTTATAACAAATACATATATAGATAGACATCCATAAATACGAACTTTTCGATAGCAAACGTTCGACCAAAAATTAAAAAAAAAATTCAAAATTAAAAATATCTTTATTATCATAGGATATTTATAATATCTCTTAATAATAGTCACTTTGTTTTGTTTTGCACAAATGTTGACGTCAAATCGTTACTTAAAGCTAAGTTTACGCCGCTTCCTAGGCGCAAGTGCAGAAGAAGCGGCAACAAACTGCACTGCACGTTTTCTCCAAAGACGTCAACTAACAAACTAAAAACTTAAAATTAGTTATATAGATGGACAGAGATTACATTGTTTATTATGTCATAATTAAATTGAATTATAAGAATTACGAAATTTAAAATAATGTCAATTTGTAAATTTAGTATGTACCAATGTACCTAAATTATGACATGTCTAAGTATACAAACCTTTAAGAGGGACCCGCGCCAAGCTCAAGCCAGACCTTATTGCGTCGTAATACTCAATAGTTGAGGGTCTTGATCGTAACACTTTCGTGTGTACTGCAGAGCACAGGACTAAATGTCCTGCCATTCTCTGCAGCTCGGACAGTGTCGCTGACTTTGGTCTCGAGTATCGAGCGAGAACCAATGCATGGGACTGCGTCTTCTGAATCTCTTTCCTGAAACTTTGCCAGGAGTTTCTCAAGATTGTCTTCACGTTTCCTGGAAATATGTTCTAAGAACTCAAGTGTTCTGCATAGACATACCATTGAGTGGAGAGTCTGGTTTCTATTCCTAGTTGTTTGAGGATATACGCGTTTGTTCAACGTGCTGTCCATGAAATCCTATGCATTTTTCTCCAGCACCGTACCTGAATTTTCCGGGGTCCAGTGCTGCCCCCATTTAAAATAAATCATTTCAAAGAAAACAGACATCATTTAAAATTTTGCTGTCTCCGTTGTCTTTGAAATTATTTATTTTAAAATTTAGGTATCGTCCAAAGTCGATTCTGGTGCGGTCTAATTTGTTTAAGGTCCAGGTCTTAGCGCCATACAAAAATATTAAAAATATCAGGGTAGTGACTAGTTTCTTTTTAGGTTTATTGAGATGTTTCTATTGGTCCCGATAAGATCCAGTTGTGACATGACATTCTTGGCCATACCCACAGTACCTATGCGCCAGCGCACGTCATAATAAAATTATTTACAGTGTCGGAACTTCAGGGCGTTCGGTTAGTTCCATTTTACCTTGGTGGTTTATCACCATGATTTTGGTTTTGCTCCGATTGATAGATTCAAAAGTTCAGCATAGGACGAAAAATAGAAGTTACCGCAGTATTGCTCACAGCTCTTACGCAAACTGAAGTAAGCGGTGCGGTTACGCGTTATATAACACGACCCAGTGGCACACTGACTCTGCAGCCTACAACGGTGCACCTACTTAGAGGCACGAAACGACAGACTTGCTTTAGTATTGGAATCAGTATCGGTCGGGCGTTAAATTCAACACACTAACAAATTGACTTGAAGGAAAAATTATGAATCTAGTCTAATAATATAAAGAGAAAATATTTGATTGTGTATATAATATATACGGACGAGAATGGCGTCGATATGGGGGTTTAAAACTTAAAGAAAATCATATTTCAGCCATTTCGAAAAGTTTTCAAATGTCGTAAAACTTTTTTTACCCTTATCTCAATGTCCTTTTTATTATTATTTGGCGCAACTTTTTTGTCTTAACAACTTTTCTTATCCGATAGAGGTGGGTCGCTAGGTTTACAGCTCAAAGACCACCAGTAATAAGTTTTTCAAGAAAAAATATTTTTTTCGTACAAGTCAGATCAGCTTCTTGTTGTAATAATATTGCATTGTCTTTATGTAGTAGTGTAGTATACAACGTGGAAGGGACATACCCGTTATAAATCTAACCACGGTCTATACTAGATAATTATAGTATAATAAAATTAAAATAACAGCCAAAGAACAAAAAAAAAACAGCTTTTCTATACAAAAGTGTGCAGCCGCACGGGCAATTTGTATGGAAATGTCAATTTTTTTTTGGAATTTCGACTGTGGTTTTAATTTCATTATACTATAATGAAATTAAAAGCCCGTGGTTTGATTTATTACGGGTATGTCCCTTCCACTTTGTATATAGATCTGTGCTTTTTAGGGTTCCGTACTAAAAATGAAAAAACGTGACCCTTATAGGATCACTCAAGCGTTTGTCTGTCTCTTTGTCCATCCGTCTGTCACAGCCAGTTTGCTCCGAATCTTCTGGACCAAATCAGGTGAAATTTGGTAGGATAGTGTAATCCTACTAAATTTCACCTGATAGTTAATCCTACACAGATGTGCAAAGTTAATAAATATTTTTTTAAATAAGTGAAATTTTCGGTGGACAAATTAGGAAATTAAAAAAAAAAGTTTTGTAAACCTTACTGTGTCATATATCAAACTAGCTGTGCCCGCGACTTCGTTCGCGTGGTTGTCGGAACGTAATGTTATATAGCCTAAAGCCTTCCTCTATAAATGGACTACCCAACAAAAAAATAATTTTTCAAATCGGACCATTAGTTCCTGAGATTAGCGCGTTTAAACAAACAAACAAACAAACAAACTCTTCCGCTTTATAATATTAGTATAGATGAAAGAGCTCGTTATGAGGATCTTAAATATATTTTTGTTATTATTGTAAAATAAAGAGTTTTTATTTAATTCATGAAAGAAGACGAAAATTTACCTTCCCCCCCCCCCCCCCCCACTCAAAACTATTGAGTCTGATATTTAGAAAAAAATACAAAATATTGTTCATTGCTTGTAGATTACAGGAAAACCTATAAGTACGAGTATTCTATCAATATAGTTCTTTACCTATAAATTTCAAAAAAACCCTATGAGAGGTACGGAAGCCTCTAAACGCGAGTTTAACTCGCACTTGACACAGTTATTTTTTTAATTTTCCGAATGCTTCATTTTCCTAATTATTATTAGTAGCAATTTGGTGTTTTTATACTTGACTAAGCAAAAAGAAACTTGCAAAATTACTGATTGGTAGAGGCCTAAATCTTCCCATGGACTCCATAGAGCTACTTTGTAAGTACATAAGCATCCTGCGGGTGTTCCTGTGACCTTGCTGATGTCGCATGCATAATTGAATGCAATATTAGGCTGACATCATTGAATAGCAGTCGTCAAGCTATCTGTAGCGCCAACTAGAAAAATTTAAATGTGTAGCTTATTTTTTCTAGTGGACTGTATGTTTATTTAAGTTATTTCTGTTTTATTTTCTCATTATGTAAATAAATAATTTTTTTTTTTCTTATTCGATGGATGTATATACATCGTGTTAATGAAAGAACGCAAAACCTCTCAGATGGTACCTCAGCCCATGTAACTAAACAACTTTCGTTCAATAACATTTAAGAAATCCAAAAAAAAAATATTTGAATTTTACTACTAACTGATCAGCTGATCGAGTCAATCTGTATGAAAATCCGATTTTATTTTTGTCTTAAAAACGGAGCCTAGACGAACCGTTCACGAGTTGATGCGTGGATCAGCCACCGCTGAACTCAACCATACTTGACATATTGACAACACAAAAAGATTTCTTATACTTAATCAACAAAATGGTTTTAAATGTTTTAATGCTTTAACAATCTTAGGTGCCTTTAGCTACTTCTACTATTATGTATTCTGTGCTTTGCTAAGGCGTACGGCCTTTACGCAACTTTAAAAATTTTACACTAGGCATGGCCGGTTACATACACGAAATACAAACAAATACAATAATAATAACATAAGATGTATTGCATACTAATGAGTAAAAAATGCAGCAATAAACGATTAAATACAGAACAGTCTGAAAGTGAAACCTAGCAGACCAGACCGCCTGGCAAACTCTAGAGATTTGACTATGAACGATAAGGATCCAGACACGGCAAAAGTTTTCTCTCATCCTTGGGATCCAGAATTCCGGACGGACAGTAGGTCTGAACCTATTTATTAATCTGTGACTGAACTTCGCAAGTCGAAACAACTTTAACGAGCGGGCTAAAGTCGGAGCCATGACTTTGAAATGTTATAATACCTGCAAATATGGCTTCGCAAGAGTAGCAAGAGAGTAGAAAGAAAAAAGTTTTAAGGTGCTAACAGTGCATTTATTTTTGGTACTTGGTCGTGGTGATTCCACAACCTACAACCAAAAAATTTTAACTACCTTCGTCGTCAAATTATTGATTATTGTAATTTAATTAGTATTTACTAAATGAGTTCGGTGGTACATGAAATAAAGTTCGTTTTGTACAATGAAAATCTGTACAGTGAAAATTGATTGAATTGATTGAAGGTTGTATAGTTTATATTTTTGTCAAAAAAAATAATTTCGGTCGCTGCGTCATTCACTTATATGGGAAAAACTGGCTAAGTTTACGATATATACAACGTGGAAGGAACATTATGTGTAATAAATCGAAACACTGGCTTAACTAGATCACTATAGTATTAATAAATAACAGACAAAAAAAACAAAAAAACGACGTGTTGCACTCCGGGAGTGCCGGCAGCAGTGAAAACTTGAATATTAACGTTGTGCATTTTTGATATTTTGGAAAGGTTAGGGAATAATATTGCACGAATTGCTTTAATTATCAGTATAAAAGTACAATCATTTATGTGGTAGAATACAATATTTATTTATTGCGCTATCGTACACAAACATGACAATTTATATTACATTAAAAAGTGTCCTGACGAGAGTTTAAAATTTTTTACCCATTACAAAAAGTGTACAACGCCGCTAAAGAAGTTTTCACTTCAAAAAAATGGCATTTCGATACAAAAGTGTGCAGACGCCCGAGTTTTAAATACTCTTAACAGTATTATGTACATGCTTAGGAAAGGTCTTCGTGCATCAGTGGACACCAAATCATCATAGCCGAGTAGGTGTACATATAAATGACGTAGGTATATCAATTGACGATTTCGGGCAAAGCCGCAGAGGTACAGTACAGCTAGTCCAATTATAAGATACGATTTACAATCCTGAGCAAATTGACCCAACGGCGTGTAATTCAGCTATAGAGGCAATAATCTGCCCGGCGAGTCCCATCTCCATACGACGACTTCATTTCCGGGATTTGACAGGGTCATTTGCATGCGGAACAGTAACTCTTCGCCTGGGAATTAAAAACGTTTTGCAATCACGGTATCGACTGCCCATAGGTAACGCCGAGATGAACAGGCACCAAGTCTTTATTTCACAGATGCGAATATACCATCACGTCTTATAGCTAACAGGGTAGATGGGGCCTTAGGCCGTACACCTACTTGAAACTTCAAACCTAAAAGCCACATTTGGTTAGCGTGATGGTGGGCTTAAAGTTAAAAAAAAGCGGCCAAGTGCGAGTCGGACTCGCCCATGAAGGGTTCCGTAGCAGCAAGTAACATAATATAAAAGTTCTAAAGGTAAATTGCGGTTTACGATTTATGACGTATTAAAAAATAACTATCTATGATACCGAGACCGCTATAGTTTTAATTGAAAGTACATACTTTCAGGTATATACGAGTAGGTACCACATTTTTTTCAGAATTATTATAGTAATATTTCAAAAGTTACGGTGGGGAACACCTCAAATTTTAACTTTGTATTAGATTATTTCAAGACTTGATTTGATCTACATAGTCTCAAAGCAGTTTTTGTTGCATTTTAAAAGACCTTTTCAACGATATCCCACATGTTGGGGTTAGTCCAATTTAATTTTTTAAATTCACTTTTCGTTGTATGGTAGAGGGGCTGAAAAAAATCATTTTGTCATAATTTTAAAAACCAACTTTTGAAACTTCAATATCTATCTCTCCACCAATTTTCGTGACAATCGGTGCAGTAGCGGCGGAGTACGAGCCCGGACGGACAGACCGACGGACGGGCGGACATGACGAAACTATAAGGGTTCCTTGTGGACTACGGAACCCTAAAAAGGGAAACATAACAGTGATGGGTTGCTAGCCGCATCGCCTATAGACTTGATTCTACTCCATTCCTTCGATCGGCTTGAATAATCTGCGCGGGAAGTAGGTACATTCATGTTTCTCTTTTGTCCCCGAACACCATGGAAGAGATATATTTCTATTTCACAATGAACGCAACTTGATTTAGATTCAAAATTACATTTCAATCGATAAAATTGCAGTAGTTTCAAAACTAACTAACGCAAAAATCATCGCCCACCCCTAGAGTAACTATTACATTCTGTTTTCGAACTGCACGAACTCCGAATGGCTTTTCCTGTTCCACCGGCGAGCTCTGCGCGGGCTACGGAGAGTGGATCTTACGATTTAAGCGCTACCCAAACATTAACGGGTTCCCGTCGCGGACGGGACGGGCCGTCCGTGGCCGTTTTTCCGTCAGGGCCGTGCCGTTCGGGCTCTGTGTTCACACATATCAGGGAATTCGGTGTCCGGGAAATTGTGTCAGTGACTGATACGCACACGATGCGATGATTTCAATAGCGCTCGATGAAGAAGAAGAAGCTCATAAGCACGAAGAACACCGGCAAAATGTCGTTAGGTAAAAATCGGATGGCACCGTCAGGGGGGACGGGCGTCCGGGCGGCCTCCGGGACACTGACGGCCCGGCCCTGAACTGTGTGAACGATTTCATACAAATCGTATGTAACAAATTTTTCTCCGTCCCGGCCAGGCTCTGTCCGGGACGGGAACCCGTTACTGTGTGGATAGCGCTTAACGGGCAGGCGCCGAGGGACAGTCTCGTTTTACCTGAAATAGGGGTAAGGCCGCTGTTGCTTACCTACATCTACCTACCTAGCAGTAAAGGCTGAGCCGTCAATTGGGGCTCAGACAAATTAGTAGTAACTAATTTGCTTTAAAAAACTGAAAACTGAATGGGCCAGAACCTGAATTATGTCAATAGGCGATCCAGCTATCAAATTATTATCTTTTCCAACATCACGCTAAACGTGACCTCGGTGTCACGGCCCAAGTTTGTGTCTACCTCGTTAGAGAAAAGGACGCGATAGTGAAACTTTTGAATGTGCACCTATGTGGCCAACGTCATATGTCGAGTCGTGATTGACTTCTCCACTGCGTTCGATAAAAGTATGTATGAATACGATAATAGTAGCGTTATAATTTTAAATAATTATAACCAATAAAATTTTTTTCTACCCACGCTTCAAAATTATATCGCTTTGATGCTTGAGCACGCGAACGCGACTTGACTTCCAAGACGCTCACGAGTTATAAACGCTTGCTTGTTCAACACTTAAAAGCATCGGCTTCGACTCAGCGGTCAGCGCTTGACGCTCAATGCTTATTTTTATTACAACACCTAGTTCTACCATATTCCGATTTACTTTGGGTAAGTAGGTAGACAAACTTAAAATTTCGCAAGCGAGGTTGCTTCGTTCCTCTATCTTCAACTATTATTATTGTTTATGAACCACACATTTGTTTATACACAAATTACAAGTCGATGCCGGCACGGCTTTGTAGCATCACGACATTCACGGCGAACGTGTACATTTAATCTACAACTAGACAACAAAAGTTTGCCAGTCTGTAGCCGGCATCGGCTATGAGGGCCGGCGCGCCCCTTCAGTCATCCCTACGGTTTATACCCTTACATAATTTTCTTACGTAATGATGACCGAGAGTTCGGTAACCGGCCTTATATCGTATTATAGTTGATACCTACACAATGATTACAGGTTTGACATAGGTATAATCACACAATAAAATGCTCAAAAAATATTTAATTGTTTTATCCACTATGATATTTAACCCTCTATTGCATTTCATCTACCCTCAAATATAGCTAAAACTAGTAATCAATGAAAATTGTTCATAATAATTACAAATATAATACTCTAATAGGTTACTTCCCGAGAAATAAACAAGTGCGACACATATATACTGCATGTACTAAAAGAAAATGTATGAATTATATATCAGTAAACAAATAAGAATTCTTACATGATTCGCAGCGTAGTATCTCCCACGCGAGAGTGAAACTGAAATGACAGCCAACAGCAACCAGACTTTTGACAGAATTAATGACAAAGACATTGACATTGAGAGCAGTTTTTGGCGGGAAGTCAAAGAGTTAATTGGTTCTTTTTTGGGCGGTTGGGCCCCGATATGCAGTGTCGTCATGTCGCAAAATGTGTACAGCGGCCTAAAATTATTTTAAACAAGCATAGCAATAACACTATAATTGTTAATATAATTTTATAAAAACATATTTTACAATGAAAAAACTCCAAAAACCTTACATTTTCTATACTTTGGTTATTTATAATTTCCCGATAATCAATTTTTTATAACGCCATACTATTGAACGAACGAGAAGTCATGAATCATTCATGTTCATTTGTCAATCGCGTTTTGTTCTACTGTCACAAAACCTCTTGACATGGTTTTCATTTTAAATGATGAGTTTTATTATATTGTTTATATGCGTTTTTAAACCATACACTTTTAATTGTATTGTAAAAAAATATTTTAATGGACAACTGTAGAGTGAACAAAACGCTCCGACCAAGATGCATAACATTACCCAGAGATATTAGAGGTATTTATTTATTGTACAAGCTCTTTGACATTACCCATCATCACATTACCGTTATTGCAGAGTTTTTGGCGGGAAGTCAAGGGGTTCGGTTGGGGTTTGGTTTAAATTATTTTACAAATTGATTTTAGTGGACTTTATAATATGAAATTGGTGTTGTTTGGTGTTATAAATGCTCATAACATGAACAATGTGTGAAATAGTTAAAGTGGACAGTCATAGTACGGCTGTAGTGATATTTATTTTGCGGACTGTGTGGGCGTCTTCGGGCGTCGTCTGCCACTCAATCGTCTATGTAAACCAGTGGACTCGTATAGATTTGTCGCCAGAAGCTCCCTTGCAGCAGTCAAAGGCCTACACCACCCTTTGATTGTCTAGTTAGGATTAGGTTAGGTTAGGATTAGGAATAAAGAACAAAATTAAAGATAGGCTCTAAAGGACTTGTATCCAGAGCCGTAAAATTATTTAATAAAAAATGGTTGCCTGTAAAGTCGGTTTTACGGGCGAAGATTTTACGTGACAACGCGCGCGGCAGACCGATCATAGTTGAGTGGGAGAGAGACGCAAGGCATTCGGCGGGCCTCTCTCTCGTTCGGTGACTCATCGTAACGTTACCGAGCGTTACACTTTTTCATAAGTGACTCCCAGCCGCAACCTAATTTAAGACGTTGTCACGTCAAAAAAAAATTTACCGTTATTGTTCTTTGACAATGACATTACCCCAAGCGTCACTGCTATTTCCCAATGTAGAAAAACTAAAATCCTTTTTTATATATGTGCAAACGTCCATAAAATCTAAAAAAAAATGTTTTGTAATCCAAGGATTATTATCTACAAAATCACGTAAAAATACTTACTGCGACACGTAATGCAACAATGAGGGCCCAAAATGTATGAAACGACTGAACAGATGTAAATTGGTGTACTTTGATGATAAACTAAGGCGTTTTTAAGGCGCCGTCCGCCCCTCAATTGGCTGTGAAAACCAGTGGACTCGTATAGATTTGACGCCAGAAGCTGGAAGGAAACATGTATTTACAAAATAATAAAAGTTTTATTATATAACAAACAAATACTGACTTAATTAATTGACACAATTATAAATCAATAATAATTTTCGGGGTAAAAATTAGCAAATTAAAAAAAAAGTTTTGCAAAAATATTATCAATCAAAGAAAAGGGTTATAAGGATCTTAAATATATTTTTGTGTTATTGTAAAATAAATAGTTTTGCTTTTATTCAAGAAAGAAGACGAAAATTGACCAGCCCCCCCCCCCCCCCTGATCTCCGAAAGTACCGAGCCTCAAATTTTGAAAAAAAGAAAAATTTATTTTATTGCTTGTAGATTACAGGAAAACCTATAAGAATTTAATTAATTGTACGGAACCCTCTCCAAGCGAGTTTAACTCGCACTTGGCCGGTTTATTCAAATCGTGGTCCTCTCGCCACCAAAATGGCTTCAAGAAAGCAGCGCGCTTATCAGAGCCTAATAACTCTTTTATGCAATAATCCATTAACAACATTTACATAAGTATACCTATAATATTTTTTGGAATAGAAAATTCATATTTTTTGTTTCTATCCGCTTGAGTGAGCCCCAAATAAGGGATAAACATTTTGAAAACGCTTGAATATTTTTCTGTGGTTAGAAATAACATTCCTTGTTTCCCTAAAAAAATAAAAGATTTTTCTATCCTATAGGTAATAATTTATAAAAAAAAAAATATTTTCAGACACATCGCCATTCCTTTTGTCTGACATATTAAAAAAAATAATGTCATATGACCAAAGAATTTATAATACAATCTAGAATAACTACGAGTAATAATATAAAAAAAACAACATTGTTAAACTTATTAAGCTCATAATATGTTCATAATGATTATGTTTAAATACCTAACGTTCGCAAAAAATATACCTAAAGTGGTACGCGTCCCTTTCCCGCAAAACGTCAGTGCAATAAAGTAGAAGGGGAGAGATATAACTTTAGGTATATTTTTTGGGAATGGCTTTGCCACTTCGTAAGCATTCTAGATTGTATACAATTTCTTTGAATCCAATCCAACTCCATAAATCCATAAACTTTTTTAGGCATTCATTGGTGAGCACTGTAATTAAACAACGCTGAGAATGAGCGCTGCATCGATCGGGTCCGGTCCGTGGGGGACGTGGGTGGGGGGTAGAGTGGAGTGGAATAGGAATGGAATGTGGATTGGAGGGAGTGAGGGTCAGACAGACAGACAACCAACAAACAACGGATAGGTAGGAGAGTGATAACGACCGTCAACGCAACAACATTAACAGACATTTAAAAAAAAACATATTGTACAAACACACTGAATCCCCGAGAAAATGGCAATATACGGTGCTTACCAAAGTTCGTGGTCTAATGAACGAATGATAATTTGGTCCTTAGACCAACAGACAGTTCTGCTCTGCTCTATGGTTATTGTGGTTTTGGCAAACAAAGAATTTATAATACTATCTAGAATAACTACGAATAATAATCTCACAAAAACGACATTGAAAATTAAACTTAATGCCACGCATACAAAGCTCATATTTTCATAATGCTTATATTTAAATACCTAACGTTCCCAAAAAATGTAGGTACCTAAAGTTATAGGCGTTCCTTTCCCGCAAACTGTCAGTGCAATAAAGTAGAAGGGGAGAGCTATAACTTTAGGTATAATTTTTGGGAACGGCTTTGCCATTTCGTGCGCATTCTAGATTTGTATACAATTTCTTTGGGTTTTGGTTTTGTGAAACTCTGTTCTCTGCACGGTCTGTGGTTCTCTGAATGTTCTCTGATTACCTACCTATTTTGTTTATGTAGTAGTGTATATTAAATACACGAATTTTGGCACACACATTGCTAACATTATATAGGTATACGTAATTTTCATTTCAACAAGAAATATCATATCATAGCATAGACACAGATCGAACAGATAAAAATATCATTGTTTTTCTCGTCGGGTTCAGATATTTTTCTAATAAAGTTATCTCTTGGGTCTTTTTGGTATTATTTCGTGAATATGATTAAATCTTGGATTATTATTGGTGTGCTGTATTAATTTAGTAGGTAAAGAAAATAAATACGATAGCGTGGGCGTGGAAAGTTACCTTATTTACACGGTGTAATGTTGGTGCTTCTACGGCACTTCATGGCTGTGCCCGCCCGGTCGCCAGTGGGCACATTCAGCATTTTTCGGCCTGTAGACGTATCGCGGTTATTTTGCTGTGAGATAGTTATCAATTTCAGATTGTGAACTTGCAGTGATCGAAAAAGTGTATCGAAGGATTATGAAGTTTTAATTTTACACTGAATTTTATCTGAAAATCGATAGTGGACGCTTTGCAAATCTATTGTATTACTATGTGTTTTGAGTGACTGTGCCAGCGACAAGATATCCAGCAGAATGGACGACGACGGAGACGACAAAGATGACTCCAAAAGGTGAGGAATGTCTGTCTGTCTGCCTTATTTTTATCTTGTCATAATAATATATTCCTAATACTCAATTCCCTCATTATATTGTTGTTAATATTATCATAACACACTTACTGATTGCTTAGTCCTTCTCATCTTTTGATCATTCTTTGGATAAATTGTATGTAAGTGTAAAAAAATCCCAATTGGTCAAATTCATTCAACATGATACCTATAGTTTACGTGATTGTAAAGTATCGGAGAGACTAAGAGGTGTATTTCAGAAGTACTGATTAGTATAGAGTACTTTTAATGTATATATTTGCAGATTGCCTTCAATGAAATGTCAGAATGGTAAATACAACTAGTAATATGTCTTGAGAATGTGTCTGTGTCACCAACACCAGTGGTGTAAAGTGCCCACTGAAAATCAGTGCACTTTGATGATTATGATTAGATTGTTTATTACCAAACTGTTACCAAGTTTAAAGTGAGAACGTTAAGCTTTACTATGCACATTTGCGAAAAACGGCCACTTTTGGCAAATGTGCGTAGTAAAGTTTAATGTTCTCAAAACTGTAAACAGTAGTTCATAAAATAGTTTGAAGGGTTATCTAGGACTTGGTAGTAGCAGAATTTTAAATGATGTCTCCGTTTTCTTTGAAATGATTTATTTTAAATGGGGCACTGGACTCCGGAAAATTTAGGTACGGCCTTAACAGAAATATTTTATATATCTATTACGGGCGTGTACTGTGTTGCATGTGATGCTTTCTTTTATTCTGAACAATTTTAGTAGGGGTTGCATTTCTTTGTTTTTTTCCCGTAAGTAGTTACAATACCCGGCACATAAGTTGACCAAAAATGGTGTCACTGCGCACAGTTTTTCCTCTAAAAATACCTGCACAGAGCCACCATTTTTGGTCAACTTATGTGCCATGTATTGTACAGGTTTTGATTATGACATCAATGACGATAAAGAGAACATTGCCATTATATCTAGAAGCAGTAACAGGCATAGATAAAACACATTCATATATTTTTATACATATACAGAGTGGTCGCTTTTCCCACTTTAACCTGGCGGGAGGTGCACCCTCATATGGAATATGAACTGTCGCTATCAGGTAAAATATACCAGAGCGATCAAATGCGAATAGTTAATATAGATGTATTATATTATTTGTAAATAGGAAATAAAAAAAAAATATTTACACTATCCTAACAAGATGTACAAATGTTTTTATTTAACATTTGTATATAATATATCATATTTTAAAAATACCATACAGTTTGTTTAGTCGAGAGTAACAAATGCAATCTTTATTGTACTTTCTGCTAAGTTTTTAACAAAAATATTTAGTTATTAGTATAATAAAGTTATTTCAAAAGTTATTTTCTTAAAAAGAATAAGTTTATTGACTAATAGTTGTTAAAAAAATATATAAAATATCTTAACTCATATTAGAAAAAAATCGCAATCATCTTCATCTGGCATGGCTTGATTTCATTCTTTTGAATATGGCATGAGTTTGAGGTACTGTTTTTTTAGCAGTATTTGGTTTGTGACAAGTTTTTTATTTTAATTATTTTTTCACAACAGATATACCAAAAAAAGGTGCAGTGTGTGCAAGACGTATAATTTCAACACACAATTTACATTTTGTTTTGGTTTTTCAGTTTATTTAACAAGAGTATGCTGCATACGTTGTAGCGCAAACATTGGCACATCCCCTAGAGGGGCTGTGTTTTTGGGGTTATTCTGATTAGTGACAATCAACTCTGAAATCTATTTTAGTTTTGATGAAGGTACTGAAAATAATATTGAGACAGTTTTTTTACGTAAGGTATATATTACAATCTCAAGAATATTGCGATCTTGCAAGTGCCATTTCCTTCAAAATGTATTTCAATATGTCCTTCTCTCTGTATCTTCCAAGTTCAATATTTGATAAAGTAACATCCTCTAAGCCTTTCTTCTCTATTTATAGTGCATTTTCTTCTGGTGCAATAGCTGTAGTGCCCTTATGCTCTTCTTGTTCGGAATCACCATCACATTCTCTTACTGCTTATAATTTTCTGTTTTTGTTACTTTTTCCTCACTGTGCTTATTCGGAAGAATATCTTCTATAATTTGGTCACTTTCTATGAGTACCAAAATTATTAGTACACAGACAGTCGCTTCGGTTTAAAAAATACCTATAAACCCTTTGCACACTCGTAGCGCCTAAATGCGTAGTGCCTACTTAACGGAGCGAGGAGGGGGCAATCCTAGTTTCAATTCAAGAAGCAAGAAGAATAAGTAGTGCTGTGTAATTATTTATTTTTACAGAAGTAACTGTCCTACTGCCCCAGCCTTTCTTAATATCTTTAACTAGTGCATTAATACTGTGTCGTTTTAGGCACTTTTTGTAGCTGATATTCACCAGCTTGGACACCAGCTCATTAGGGGTGGTTAGCAAATAGCTTCTTATTCTGCTCTGACAAAATCTTATCTCCTCCTTTACACAGTAATTTGCAATTATTAAAGTTTAAGTTGGCATCCCTGACTGTTTTCCGCAAGATGCTAGACTCAATATTTCTTTAAAAACTTGTCTCGTCCACGGTGCAATGGATTGTCAGTACATTCGAAAACATAATTCTTACTACTGTAAGAATCGAGGTACCTACTGGTACCTCGACTACTTTGCCTAGACCAAATACCCGTAGAAAGGTTGTAAACATATATGTCATCCCCTGTGCAAACACAAACCTTAGTAGGCACGCACCCTGACTAAGAATGCTCTCCACTTACAACAAAATGAATACTAAATATGACCTGGACATCTACCAGGAATCATTATCTAAATTGAAATATCAAATACAGTTATCCCCTTAATATCATGCGTGTTAATTTCAAAATTTTGATTTCAGTATTCAAATACCCAATTCCAATTTCAATATTTTTATACTGTTTGTATTCTCAGAATTTGCAGGTTGCATGCTAATACACAACTTGTTGGTGTACCTAATAAATAAAATAAAAATTAAATAAAATAGTTTAAGGTGAAGATATAGGCAAATGGCCTTGAAGTGTGAAATAAATTGTTACGAGTAACTCGTAAATATGGTGATAATTTCCATATTGCTCTTCGTCATGCACCTGATAGCCCTTTAAATTCTTTTATGAACTGCCGTTGAAACTATTATTGGTGATCCGTCTAGCTTTAAAACTTGCCGTGGCCACTTTTGGCGGAGGCATGTTTTAAAGCTAGACAGACTAATGTAAATACTTTCAACGGTGTCAACTAGTGCATGACGAAGAGCAATATGAAAATTATCTCCATATTTACGAGTTAACAATTAATTTCAAATGAGGACGCCACTTCAAGGCCATTTGCCTATATCTTCACCTTAGGTTCATATTTTATTATGACCAATTATAGGCTTGACGGTTGTATTTTAAAATTAAAACCTTGTTGTCTAAGGACAACACTGAATTCCGTATGCCAATAAATTTCTTTCTCAGGTTCAGTTCTTCTCTTTAGCTCTTGATGTGCAAAAGAGATGTTAATTTTCTGTGACTAAAATGTAATAAAAAATATAGTAATTTGATAATACAAATTATAGCTACCTTAACTTTATATTCACATGGGTGATTAAACAAATCTAAACAATGGGTACCAAAGATATAGGCCAAAAACGTTAAAGTGTCCGAGGCTGCTATGATCGACACACGAAAAATTGGTAGGATGCAGTCTTTGACATCTGAGATGTCATCTTAAACACCAAGAATTTATAGCAAATACGACTAATCCGTGGTATTTGGATTAAAAAAGGAGATACTCACTAAATTTTTTACTATTTCATTTATAATTTAGCTGCATAATAAATCCTCTATAATGCGTTGGTTAATATAACATTCTCGTCTATTACTAGGACTAAAGCCCTGGGTTGGATTCCCAGGACGATTTCCTTTAACTTTCTTGATGCTTTTTAGGGTTCCGTAGCCAAATGGCAAAAACGGAACCCTTATAGATTTGTCATGTCTGTCTGTCCGTCCGCATGTCACAGCCACTTTTTTCCGAAACTTTAAGAACTAAACTGTTGAAACTTGGTATATAAATGTATTATGTGAACCGCATTAAGATTTTCACACATAAATAGAAAAAAACCAATAAATTTTGGGGGTTCCTCATACTTAGAACTGAAACTCATTTTTTTTTCATCAAACCCATGCGTGTGGGATATCTATAGATAGGTCTTCAAAAATAATATTGAGGTTTCTAATATTATTTTTATCCAAACTGAATTGGTAAAATGTGTGCGTCCCCCCTTGTAACTTCTAAAATAAGAGAATGATAAAACTAAAATAATATATGATGTACATTACCATGCAAACTTCCACCGAAAACTGGTTTGAACGAGATGTAGTAAGTAGTTTTTTTTTAATACGTCATAAATCGTAAACCCCAATTTACCTTTACGCTACTATGGAACCCTTCATGGGCGAGTCCGACTCGCACTTGGCCGCTTTTTATTGTTTTTATGAAAAGGCGCCACCTTATTTCTGGCTTTCTTTTCCTTTCAATAATTTAATTAAAAAAATCTTGTTATAATAATTCAAAATAAAAATAAATCATCCTTTTTACACGTTTACACGTTTGACACTCTGGAGTGTCAAACAGTCGTAAGGTCGCAATTATATCGGTGTAATATCAATTTAACATGAAATATAAATCACGCGTTTTATTTTTTGGGATTAACAAACATTTTCTATGGAATTTGTATTAAATACCATGTCGGGACGCCTTTTTATATCAGTTTTTCTGCATTAATACATCTAAATCCACGTTCAAAATGGATATGTCCAATTGACATTATTTAGTGACGTTTTATTCTTTTATCATTACAAAAAATTTGTTTTTGACCCTGGTTAGTACTTTATTAAGTATATCGGTTAATAATTAATTTAGAAATGTCTAATTCTTAGGAGGACGCGTAACTTGAGCGAGAAGAAGCGGCGAGACCAATTCAACATGCTGGTGAATGAACTCAGCTCCATGGTCTCCTCAAACAACAGGAAAATGGACAAATCAACAGTCCTCAAAGCAACCATATCGTTTTTGAAAAATCATAATGGTAAGTGATTATGTCAATATGTTGCATGTACACACACACGCTGAATGTGGCATTTGGTGGCTTATGTTGGTCATATAACGAGTACCTTAAATTTAGAGTGGGGAATACAACATTTCAATTTAATTAACTATAATTTTATCGACAAGTGAAGAAGTAATGAAACTTTAAACCTGTGTATGTTAATAAGTATATATTAGGTCCTTACATATGAAATTGCCGTTTAGTATCAAAAAAGTGAAACAAGTTTTTTTAATGAAATTATTATTTAATCAATCGACGTATGCGCCGTTGTTATCGTCCGTATATTGTCAGTTTTCGCTTAGGGCAAGGTTTTGCCGGTTCTCCAGGGTCAAGCCATTGTGATGATCGCTTCCGATTGTCGTACAGGATCCATTTCTCATCACAAGTCACGATACGGTTCAAAATCCCCTCATTATTGTGGCGATTAAGCAAAGAAACGCAGCAAGCAACGCGTGTTTGTTGGTTTGCTTCAGTCAATTTGTGCGGTACCCACTTTTCGAGTTTTTTAATTTTTCCGATTTGGCGCAAGTGGATAAGTATCGTTTTGTCACTTACGCCGAAGGCTGCTGTTAATTCAGAAGTGGTTTGAGATGGATCCGCTTCCACTATCGCCTTCAATTCTTCGTTATTCACTTGAGTATCAGGTCGTCCACGAGGCTCATTGTGTAAATCGAAATTTCCAGAACGGAAACGTTGATACCAAATCCGCACCGTTTGTTCGTTAGCGGTGCCTGGTCCATACACGTCGTTAATTCTTCGAGTCGTTTCTGCAGCACTGGTGCTACGGTGGAACTCGTATTCGTAAATACCGCGAATTTTCAATTTGTCCATAGTTGTTGTTATAGCAATGTTGAAACTCAAACAAATGATGTTAAAAACAAATGAAATACGAATTTTAAAACAATATTTTTCTGGCTTTATTTCGAAATAAATTTGAATTTGGAATTCCTAATGAAACGCAAGATATTTGATTTTAAAGTTGCCAGTATTGAAAATCGGCAATTTCATATGTGAGGACCTTATATAGTGAATGGTACCTACCTTTAAAATTATGGTAATAAATTTATACTTGCTCATGTTCATGTCCGATTTGGCTGAATTTTTTGCATGTACTTACACTTGTACATACACATTATGAAAAAATAAATAAACGGGCAAGTGCGAGTCGGACTCGTACATGAAGGGTTCCGTACCACCGTACAATGTTTTAAAACGCCGAAGAAACACGTTTCTTGTATGACGACCCCCTTTAATTTTTTATTCTATTTTATTTTTAGTATTTGTTGTTATTGTGGTCATACAGTAATACATAATGGGTCAAAATTTCAAGTATCTAGTTAATACCATTATGAAAATACACGTTTCTTGTATGACGACCCCCTTTAGTTTTTAACTATTTTTTATTTTTAGTATTTGTTATATCCGCCACAGTAATACATAATCGGTGAAAATTTCAAGAGATAGAGCCCTGTGACTGACGGACAGACAGACGGACAGACAGACAGACAAACGGACAGACGGACATACAGCGGTGTCTCAGTAATAGGGTCCCGTTTGCACCCTTCGGGTACGGAACCCTAACAATCTAATTGATTCTTTTTCTGACGTTTGTATCCTCTAACTCTAAGACTAAATGCTTACCAATGTCTTATATGTACTCACAACGAGAAGCTTGCAGATTTTTTAAAATGTAACTTATTAGTAAAATGATGAAATTCTTCAAATAAAACATTTTTTTTAGAAATAACCGTGAGATCCCGTGCTCACGATGTGCAAGAAGACTGGAAACCCACATTTCTCTCAAATGAAGAATTCACATTTTTAATTTTAGAAGCTTTAGAAGGTTTTGTAATGGTATTTTCGGCCAGCGGGCGAATCTACTATGTATCCGAAAGTATATCGTCACTTCTAGGCTATAATCCGGTATGTAATTTAATCTTTACTTTAAATTATTTATCATTAAATAGAAATCAAAGTGGATTTCTACTGAACTGAGGTTTATTGCGGCGTATTTTTTCAGCAGTGTTCCATCCGAAACGCTGGCATTAAAAATAATACTTTTTAAAATGATGTAAATTTATTCTACATTAAATAATAAATATTATCGACTTTGATTTTAAATCGTTTGAAACTGACAAATATTTATCTTTAGGACATATTCTAAATGATATGGTGTTTTGCAGGCGAGTCTGATAAACCAAAGCATCTTCGACCTAGTATACAAAGATGACAGGCCGAACTTGTACAATTTGCTGCAGAACCCTACAGATTCCGTAGACCCAGGAATTACCAAAGGTTAGTGTTTGTTTCATTTCATGCCTTATACTCCACACTATACTATAGCTAGCCGCGTTCCTGCTACGGAAACCTACCATAAATCCAAGAAGAAAATTTATTGAAGCCCAAGATTACCAAGGCACTGGAACAGAAGTGTCATAAGGAGATATATCGTGCAAAAGCAGTGAGCAGGCGATCAGACGATTGAAGAAGTGCTACTCATACCATCGATTCATTTCTCGGATCGTACGGCTCACTTAGTAGTAAATACTAAATTGACTACCAAGACCACCACTAACAAGACTAATATTACTGACTATGACTTCACTATTGTATACCACATAGTTGGTATCTACATTGTATATTTTGGGAGAAAAAAAAACGACCGTTTGATAATAAAACAAAAATGGCAACAAAAATAATTTTAATTACCTACTTAATTTATGGAGGAGTTTTTGATTATATGTATGTGTTACTTTTGTATCAATTGACACTTAGCATTTTTAACATCGGACTAATAAATTAACAATATTGCTAGTAGGTACCGACAATATACAAGAGATTGTTTATTGCGTGGCGACAATTATACTTTTCGTTTCTTTCTTTTGGTTGGGATATTTTTGCTTGCACAATAGATTCTAGGCAACAAAAAAGGCATCGCAAATGTATATAAGAAACCTTTACAGGCTTGGCGACTTTCTAGACCAGGTTTCATTATGCCAATACATTTTTAGCGTTGGCGAATTTTACCTTTTATATTTTTTCGTTTATTATGATTTCTAATGATTTTTGTTTATTATGTATTTTATTTTTTACGAGTGTATAAGTGGCTAACAGTAATGTCAGTTTTATCCAGCTGCTTTAAGTCAGATGATATAACCTAACTTGTCTTCTGAAGCTCTAGATATTTTATGCCACTTGTCGCCACCAATCTAAGTGTGAACCATGCGTTAACACTGAAGTACGTCCCCGAGGCCATCAAGCTCTTTATGTTTAAAATTTTAAATTGTAGAACTTTTATAAATAATATTATACCATAATGAGACTATCATCATCTTCATATCAGTCGTAGGAAGTCCACTGCTAGACGTACGCCTCTCCCCCAAGGATTTCCAGGAATAATAATCCAGCAGCAACGATCGATTGGAAGCGGCCTGAATCCAGCTTTTCTCTACAACTTTCAGTATAAAGCATGGGTATCTATGTATGCCGCCTTTTCCAGGGGTTTGGCAGCTGTAATACAAAATAATGTTCAATTTCATACTATTGTTGTGGAGTTGTGGAGATACCTACTTGATATCGATATCATAAGTTATTGTACTGTTATAATAAATGAAATTCGCTGACAAAAGCGCGAAGGCCAGTAAATCAAATTCAGGACAGCTACAAATATTATAATTATGTTTAACGTTGAATGTTAACTACACAAATACCTGATAAAATGTAGTTGTTTTGTTTTTGACATAGTTTGTTGTAGTTAATTAATAATTTAATATCAAGCAATTAAGTATTGGATGATTAATATATAATTTTCCGAATGTAGTCTGATTTACCTCGACATTTCACTTGCACTGCTAGCTTGCGGCGAACTTGTAATTATCAGAACAATGTGATTATGCTTTTGTGTGCTTTGACGAAGAACGGGCGGTGCAGGTAGCAGCGGGGGTGCAGGCAGCAGCGGGGGCGCGGGCAGTAGCGGGGGCGGACGGACCGCACAATACCGAAATCCGTCTAAGTGCGAGTTTGCTTTACGTTATTTTGCTATTACGAATATGCTGCGGCGAACATTAATCAAATAAATATATGTATAGGGTAGGTAGTAAGGTAAAGTAAGGTTTAAACTAGTGTTATGGGGTGCAAACTCAACGATACTATATTTCATAATAAATAAATATATAAACATCCAAGACCGAGGACAATTTGAAAAAGGCCATTTCCCAACTTGCCCTGGCTGGGGATCGAACCTAGAACCTCTGGAGTGGCGGACTGGCGTGTTAACCACTACGCCACGGAGGTCGTCAAATCAACATAATTGCGCTCAAATTGAAAATTCGTTCATGCTGGTCTGGAAAAAAAGAGAAAACTTAGAATGTAGCAGCTGATTCTCTTCTGGCGCAGATCGTATAAGCCGATTGAGGGAGAAGAGAATCTGTATCAGTCAATAGGCGATCTAGCAACCTGTCACTATTTTTATTTTCTTTTCATCTATGTACACGCCCATTTTAGTTATCTTTCGGGCTTGAGGTAAAAAAAAAACAATTCTTGTCTACCTCATAAGGAATGAAGACGTGATTAGTATGTGTGTGTGTGTGTATGTATTTTTAAAATCTATTCCGTCAAAATGGTTGTGAAAAGTAATTGCAATAGTAACTAAAGTCTCACTAAGTTATCATTGTTATCACTAAAGTTGGCTAGGTGAATGGGAGCAAGAACGTGCTTATTAATTGTTACTATAAGCTGTGCGAATAGTATTTCCTTGCTGATCTATGTTTACAAACATAAATAAAAGCGTTCCGTTTTCCGAAAACATTTTTTTCGTTTTTCGATATTGGTTTTTATGGAAAGTAGTTCAGTATAATGGAATGAACTTGCAGCAAAAAGGTTATGCGTTAGATACCAGTAACCCTGTATAGACTACATCAGCCGAATGCTGGACTAAAGGTTTTGTTTTTTTATTATCGCCATTCTGTGCTGGCGGGTTGGTGATCGCAGATGGTAAAGTCTATGCACAGAGGTCGCTGGTGTTCTCTGTTACCTGCACCCTAAAGGTCAGTTCACACCGAGTCGCGACGCGACGCGACGTAGCGCGCACGTGAAAGAAATATATGAACTTGTTTACTAGGCAAAAAGAATGAGAGCCCGCTGCGCCTCGCTATGCATCGGTACGCAGTGCGGCAAAGCGGGCTGTCGCTGAAATTAGTTAGTAGTAGAAATATTTTTGACTAGTAAACAAGTCCTATATTTCTTCCAAAGTGCGCACTACGTTGCATCGCGTTGCGTCTCGTTGTGAACTGACCCTAAGTCGCCTCTTACGACAACCGCAGGAGAGGACAGGGGACAATAACAAATCGTATTCTACTCCGCGGTCACTACACGGCCAATTACGAATATTAGACAATCTAGATAAATAATATATTTATACGTGTTAATTAACTAACGCAAAACCTCTCAGATGGTACCTCAGCCAAAAATAAAATTCGGATTTTCATACAAATTGACTCGATCAGCTGATCAGTTTGAATGAAAATATTTTATTTTTAGTTTCGTGAAAGTTGTAAAGCAAACGTTGTTCAGTTTCATGGGCTGATTATACCATCTGAGAGATTTTGCGTTAGTTAATTACCACGTTGTAATATGACCTTATAGCGTTCGACACTGTTTATCCATAATAAATAGGATTTGCTACACAGCAATCTCAGAATAGGGAACCCACACAATGCAATGTACTCGGAAATGCTCTGTAATTTGCATATTGTATTTCGCCGTTCTCATAGGACGCATCGTTCATATAAAAAACTATAACTATAATATATAAAACACAATACGTATCCAAAAATTGATTATCGTCGGCTTGAAGTACAAATCTTGCTGAGTGCTTTATTACAAGATTGCCCTGAGTGCTTTATTACAAGATTGCCCCAAAAAAAGGAGTGTAATGTTTTCAAGGTCCAGCTTTGTATATATTATTTTTACTAATATTAGTTGTTTGTTTGTTTGTTTATCGTGTGTGTAAGTGGCCAACACTGGTTTCAGATTTTTCAAGCTGCCTAAAGGCATCTGACATAGCTTGACGACTGCCATACAATGATGACAGCCGGGACCAACGGCTTATACGTGCCTTCCGAAGCACGGAGGAGCTCAAGAATTTTTTATGCCACTTGTGGTCACCCATCCAAGTGCGGACCACGCCCGGTGCGCTTTTCTTGCGAAAGCGCTAGTAATGCGCACTCCCGCCGGGCCACTGAGCTCTTAATATAAGTGAGATTTTACTAATATGCGATAAACGGGTAACTCACGAATAAGTCAGCTACTGGCCGACATGTCTGACGACACGGGGCAGTGTGGCTCGGGATGTCTTCGTTTCGGCGTCGCCAATCACATCCGCCCTGAGGAAGGCCTCCTGATGTTTATACCAAAAAAGTATAGTAAGATTCTTTATTCCGCTAAATCTTCGCTAAATGCCTGAATTGATATGGATGTGTGGGGTGTCGATAAAAGCATAAGAAATATGCTTCAATTACCTTTTTTCGAAATTTAAGGGTAGTCGTTATAAGTACCTACTTGGTCGGCTAACTTGTCAGACTTGTCTTCCGTGCACAAGCCAAGAAGCCGGTGAAATAAACCTCACAATTTGCTTAATGGGCAAAGTTGTGAACTCAGAACTTATTTTAACCCATACAAGTTTATGAAAACTAATTTTCCCAGCATGAAAGTCTTGTTCGAATAGCTTTTATACGAAGATGAAATCTTACTATACCTATATAGGGTTTCATTTCATTTAATTTTCTCTTTAAAAGGGTATGGAACAGAAATCTTCCGTCAGCTTATTATAAAATACCTACTAATATTGGTACAGTCCACAGCTGGGTGAGATGTTTTTCACTCTTTTATTACAAAATTTTAATTTTTTTCACCTGTCCCGTTGTTCTTCTGTAGTCAAATCTTGCAAGCTAAATTAGAAACTTCACATACTTATTGTTGGATGACAATTTAATATTGTGGTACCAATGACCTGATGTCACGATATAGCCGGGAGGAGGCCATGGCATCTCTGTAATAAAACAACTTAACCCTATCTAGAGCTAGGGCTCGATTGACTTGTCTTGAGTAGAAGATATCCAGGGTCTGATGATGGAGCTGAAAGTGAGAATGAGTCATCCTGAGGAGCACTTCTTTCCTTGATGATATCTAGGGCCTGATGAAAATACGCGCGTATAGAAAAGTCAGTAGGTTAGCCATTTATTAGAAAAAAAAATACGTCGTTTTTCTTACGGATTTGTGTGCTATTAATTCTGATTACAGATTTTAATATAGGGTGCGAAATGAACCTCTATACTATGGCGGAATAGGTGCGAAATTTCAATCAATTTTGTTGATACACGCAACTTAGTTTCTTTACTCTTGCGCACTTTCAAACGGATTGTGAGTTAGTTAAGGTAGCATGAAAGACGCATCGGACCAATGTTCGTTTATTAAAGTAAATGGTTTATGAATCATCCGCAACGGCGTATGCGACGATGGCAGACGGTTTATAGTCAATCCAATGGAAAGGTTACACCGGTCTTACATTTGTCGGCGATTTCGTCCTAGTCTGAATTAAGAAAAAATGCAAAGCGAGTTTTAATTTGCGAAATACTTAGGCGAAACACGTGACGCGATGCGACGCGACTCTTCGACTCTGCGCCAGTGTAAGTTGACCCTAAATAGGTGATGGGCTAACAACTTGTCAGTGTCACTATTTCAGATTCCTGTTTTTTAAGTTTCCGTACCTTAATATGTAAATCGGAGCACTTTTATAAAAATGAGACACATTTTTTAATAATCTTCAAAAATTAGTTTGATTGTGCGAGCGAGACAGCTAATCAAAATACGAAAATACGCGCGGCGCGGACGACGAGGCGACTGGCGACTAAAACAACAGTTTTTTGCTATTTAGGTTCTAGAGTATGACAAAAGCCTCCCTTTATTGTTTCCAACCATTTCTAACACCAGCTGTTTCGTTCATTCTTTGTTGAAAGTTTATTTCCCTTACATTAAAAAAATACAGCCTAATGTCACTCTAGACATCTTCAAACCTGATCTGAACAAAGTCATGGTGTAAAAAAAAATTCACATACATACATGTACTCCAAAATCATTACACTTCTTTTTTTAGCGACGTCGTGAAATAAAAATTCGTCGTCGTGAAATAAATACGAATGTTTGTTTATTTTACTTCAAATGAAAGGACGAGACACATGAGAGTGATTATAAGCTGCATTTTATTCTAAACAGATTACATATTTATTTATTTTTAATACCAGAATAGAATCAGATGCACGCGGACGAAGTCTCAAGAAAAGTAAAATGTTTATTAGGTACATTTATATGACAATATTTTTATTTTCTTGTGTTTTGTCTGACTTATCGACTGATTGAATGACCTAGACCTAGCCGTAGACTGACTTAATACACTTATTGATTTAGTTAACACTTATATTTAATTCAAGCTTTGATTGTTAAGATATTTTTAGCGATCGACAGAATGTTAAAACTATTCACCTATTTTCAAGTTAGTCATTATTAATACCTATTTTCAAGTTAGTCATTATTAATACCTATTTTCAAGTTAGTCATTATTAATACCTATTTTCAAGTTAGTCATTATTAATACCTATTTTCAAGTTAGTCATTATTAATACCCATTTTTAAGTTAGTCATTATTAATGCCTATTTTCAAGTTAGTCATTATTAATTCCTATTTTCAAGTTAGTCATTATTAATACCTATTTTCAAGTTAGTCATTAATAATACCTATTTTCAAGTTAGTCAATATTAATACCTATTTTCTAGTTAGTCATTAATACCTATTTACAAGTTCAAATAAGATGAGAGAGACATGAGGGCAGTAGGTTGACCTCAAAAAAATATATAATATGTAGTTGCTAACAAGGACTACAAGCCGGAATAACAAACAACATTAGGCCAACTAAACAAAATTGATAAATAAAAAAACCCAATGCCAGTTTGATTATTATTAAATAAATATATTGAATATAGTGTCGTGCCCACCGCTCAAACCTTGTTTATGTAGCAGAAAATAGCTTATTTAGTCTTGTCCATTTACTTCAAAATACAGGAGTAAGCTAACATTGGACTTGCACAGTCGTGCTATTATAGTAACATAAGTACCGACGTGACGTCTGTTAGACCACCGTAGCTTTGGTAACGAAAACTTTAATATTTATTCTTTTTAAAAACTATTTCTACGTGTTGTACATTTAATTATTGTATACAACGTGTTTACGAAATAACGCAAAACCCCACAGATGGTACCTCAGCCCATGAAACTGAACAACTTGTTCTAAAACTATCACGAACCCAAAAAAAATATTGAATTTTCATACTAACTGATCAGCTGATCGAGTAAATTTTTATGAAAATCCGAATTTGGTTTTTGGCATTTTGGGAATGTTGTAGAACAAAAGTGGTTCATTTTCATGGGCTGAGGTACCATCTGAGAGGTTTTGCATTACTTAATTAACACGTTGTATACTTAAGTAAAACAAAATATTATAACTTTGTTACTAATTATAAACGTTTGATTTTGCTATCTCAAATTCTTTGGGAATAAATTAAGTCTTATCTATATAATTAACTTTTATCAATTGAACAATATTTATTTATCGAGTTCTTTTTTCTTAATGTCTGGATGCCAGATATAAACAATAAAAATAAAATATAAAAAAAACAACTCTTTTCTTCGTGTGTAAAATCACACCATCATCATCATCCCAGCCCTTCTTCCGCCCACTGCTGAGCATAGGCCTCTCTTCGTCGACGCCACCCATCTCGGTCCTGTGCTGCTCTCATCCAGGTGCGACCCGCGACTTTGGTTATATCGTCAACCCATCGCATAGGCGGACGCCCGACGCTTCTCTCACCCGTTCTGGGCCACCATTTGTATTCGCCTATCGATCTCATTGTTTTTGTTTTTATTCTTCTCTTTTTTCTTGTTTTTGTTGTTTCCTTTCCTTTACTTCTTGCTTGCTACCTTTTTTAAGGATAAAATATGTCCAAGGTAAACAATTTCATCGACTTTCTCCAAACTCTCGTCTCCAACTGAAACAGTTGGATTCGAGAATCCGGGGGCATTTGACATTATCTTTGTCTTGGACATATTCATCCTTAGTCCTACTTTCATGGAAGCTTCATAAAGGCTGTGTAGCATCTTTTGGAGATCTTCTATGTTATTTGCGAATATAACTAGGTCGTCTGCGAATCTCAAGTGAGACAAGTAGACACCATTGATGTTAATCCCTACTTTATCCCATTTAAGCGTTTTCACAATGTCTTCCAAGGCAGCCGTGAAAAGCTTGGGTGAAATAGTGTCGCCTTGTCTCACTCCCCGCTTGATGGGTACGGGTTCGCTTAATGCGTGCAGACGCACCTGCATAGTAGCCGAGTTGTACAACTCCCGGAGCAGGTCAACATATCGTGTATCAATCTGGCAGCGATGGAGAGAGTCAAAAACAGCCCAGTGCTCGACACTGTCGAAAGCTTTTTCGTAGTCAACCAAAGCCATGCACAGGGGCTGGTTGAACTCTCGACTCTTCTCCATCAACTGCTTAACCGTATGAATATGGTCGGTAGTTGAAAACCCACTCCGAAAGCCAGCCTGCTCAGGTGGTTGGCATTCATCTACTAGCTGTTTAGTTAACCTATTGCATAGAACCTTCGTGAACGTTTTATATATGGCACTCAGGATGCTGATAGGGCGGTAGTTGGCTAATTTTGTGTTATCTCCTTTCTTATGTATGATGATAACAACGGCGTTTTTTTCCAACAATTAGGGGTACAGGTACCAGTCAGGACTTCGTTAAAGAGTTTTACAAGAACGGTTGTAACTAGTGGACCGCCTAAGCGAAGTAATTCAATAGTGATGTCATCTTCTCCTGGAGCTTTGTCAGATTTCATCTGAGAAAGAGCCTTGTCAATTTCAGATGGCAAGATTGGTGGGATTCCATCCAGATCCTGGTAAGGTATCGGTGGTGATCTGACATCTTCACCAAGTGATTCTGATGCTGATGATTTTGAAGCATAAAGATTCTTGTAGAACTCTTCAACCACTCTGACGATATGGTTCCTGTCAGTTATTATGTTACCCGCCTCATCTTTTAATTTAAATATTTGTTGAGAACCAGACTTGAGTTTTCTTCTGAAAACCTTAGGACCTTTGTAGGTTTTAATTACATCATTTATTGTTTTGGTATTATATTCTCTCAAATCCTTTCTTATTGCTTTACTTATATTTTTGTTTAATAAATTTAGGTTTATATGATCTATCACAGTATTTTGTTTCATTTGTCTTCTCTTTTCTATCATATGGATTGTTTTGGGCTTTAATTTTTGAGGCTTTCTATGTATCTTCGGTAGTATTTTGTCAGCAGTATTGATGATAGCCTTACAAAGATGATCGTTGATCTGATCGACATCCAAATTCAATTCAAGAAGTCCATCAAATTGGTTACGAAGTTCTATTTGAAAGGAGTCCTGTAGTGAAGAAAAATCGTCTTTAGTGGTGTAATTATTACGACGTACCATTTTTGCTCTTTCCGTTTTCAAATTGAATCTGAATGTCGCCCTCACCATCCGATGGTCACTTCCGGTTTTGAAATGAAAAATAACTGAAACATCGGTTACTATTACTTTGTGGGAGCTTACAATATAATCTATTTCATTCTTAACTTCACCTCCTGGACCTACCCATGTCCACTTTCGCGATAGACGCTTTTTAAAGAAGGTGTTCATTGCGTACATGTGATTTTTCTCTAAAATGTTTACAAGGGTTTGTCCTCTGGGGTTTCGTTTACCAAGACCATACTTGCCTACGGATTTTTCATTGACCAGCGGGGAACCTATTTTGGCATTGAAATCACAAGGCACCAAAATAATCAAAGCTTACAGACATTCTTTAGATACAGGGTTGCTGCATTGAAGGCACACATGTATCATACAAGTGTTACATTTGCACAGAAGACAGTAAGAGTATACAGAGCGGAATCTCCTAAGGTCCCGCGCAATATACGTCCTCGTTCCCCGTCCCCGCACCTCTTCCCCGTTCTCGCCTTGTTGAGGGGCGAGAGCGGGCGAACACACACTGCACGGTGCACGCGGCTGCACAAGAACGGGGGAGAGGTGCGGTGACTAGAGTTAGGAGATTCCTTTCTGTATACTCTTATTGTCTTTTGTGACATTTGTAAGAAGTCTTGCGCTTTAGTTTTGAAGGATAGTTGTGAAGAAGTTTTCTAGTTTAATTTCCTCCTGATTCATTTTCATCCCTGACAAGAACCACCCAAAATATTTATCGACAAGTGCAATTTTATTAGTAGATGTTTGTTTAGAACCCGGCAGAACACTCTTATTTTCATTTGTTTACCTGAAGTACCTGGCTGATACATTTTTGTAAATTTCTGAAAATTAAAGAGGAAATAGCGATATAATGTTTAAAAAGTTGTACCAAAATATTGGTAGGAACTGGATTGCGATGGCCAGTGATAGAGCAGGATGGCGCAGACAAAAGGAGGCTTATGCCCAGCAGTGGGTACTTGGAGGCTGTTGATGATGATGATGACCAAAAAAATTACATTTAAGCACAGACGAGTGGTCTGACAGACCACGCGTGGTCTTATCAAAATCAAAACATACTGGAATAGCACGCGCCGATACAGCCACTATCCCCATCGAACCCATTTATGCAAAAAAAATATCAAGGTCAAATGTCACAAATATATGGGTTTTTGCATTATTTTGCGAAACGATAAATTTTATTATAAAATAGGGTAGACAAAAAATTGCAGATCATGCAATTCTCTTAAAAAATTACTACACTTTTTCCCTCATTATCACCATTTCTGAGATAAAACGGTTAAACAAGTTTAAAATTGTGCTTACATTTTTCATTATATAATCTCAAAAACTATGTAATTTCAAAATAATTTAAAGACAATTTTATCTGTATATAAAATAAAACCCTTTCATATGATGATACCCTACTAATACTAGTATTCACATTTTAAATTTTTATTTCCGCCCTTTAAGGCCCTATTCTAAAATTATAAAAATACTTTTCTCTTTTTTACTTGCATCAAAAGTGGGCTTAAGAATTGTTTATACTTATTCCAAATAGCCCGTTGCTACTGAACTTAAAAAGTTAAACATCGTCGTCGTTCTATTATTATATTTATATATAATTTTTTTTAATGTTATTGACAAATCACTTGTGTATTATTCCAGAAAACGAGATTAGGTTTCAATGCCATCTGCGGCGGGGAACCCTGGACTTCAGAGATGAGACGACGTACGAGCTGATCTTGTTCAATGGGCATTTCCGTTAGTATCTTTAATATGTACTACATTTTATATTTCATTAGGTGATTTGTTGTTGGTAACCGAGTGAGTAGTGAGCGCCAATAGTATGGCAAAATGCTGGCTGGTCATTTTAAAATCACCCTGCGGCTGATTATTGTGAATACATTTAAAATATGATGTTTTCAAGCAGGATCGTTTGCGTTTTAAATTCTTACATACATTCGTTTTACATGCTTGGTTGATAGTGTTGTAAAAAACTGGAGTCTGGGAGTCTACATTTGCATACTTGAATTAATATTGCATGCTTGACTAAGACATTCCCAAGTCAGAGTCGAGTCGAGCATGAGTCGTCGGAGCATAGAGTCGAGTCAAATAAAACTTAGAGTCAAATAAGAAGTCGAGTCGCAGAACCAACTCAAGTTCGAATACCAAACTCGAAGCAAGTATCTCAACAAACTCTTTAATACAATGAATTACATCATACAATAAACCGGCCAAGTGCGAGTTAAACTCGCGTGGAGAGGGTTCTGTTTAATTGATTGAATTCTTATAGGATTTCCTGTAATCTCCGAGCAATGAACTATATTTTGTATTTTTTTCAAAATTGTAGGCTCAGTAGTTTCGGAGATCAGGGGGGAATGGTCAATTTTCGTCTTCTTTCATAAATAAAATCAAAACTATTCATTTTAAAATAATAACAAAAATATATTTGAGATCCTCTTATCGAGCCCTTTCCTTTGATATATGACACAGAAAGGTTCGCAAACCTTTTTTTTTAATTTTCTAATTTGTCCCCCGAAAATGACCCTTATTTTTAAAAAATATTTATTTACTTTGCACATATGTGTTTGGGTCATAGGATTACAACATTCTACTAAATTTCACCTGATTCGGTCCAGTAGATTCGGAGCAAATTGGCTGTGACAGACGGACGGACAGACAGACGCACGAGTGATCCTATAAGGGTTCCGTTTTTTTCATTTTTTGTACGGAACCCTCAAAATCTATTTGATATGATTTTTTATAACTAATAACATTATTTCTTATTTACTTAAAATAAACAATTATGATTTTCTAAACTCTACGACTGTTTTGTATATCGACGCAGTAGACTCAGTCCATAAACACACTCGAGCACTAATACCGAAATAAAGTCTATTTCGGGAGTTTGAGTATAACTAACACATCTAGCAGTGGAGTCTCTTTTTATGAGTCGAGTCTTGTGATTTACAGTCGAGTCAAAATGTTTAGACCGGGAGTCTAAATATTCTGACTCGACTCGAGTTTTTTACAACACTACTTGGTGATGTCCAACTTGCGAAGTGCCTGTGTACTCAATGCCTCTTATTTCCAAGTAACCTGTCTGAACCGTTTCACCCCAATTTATTTAAAGATTAATAAATATGGGTTTTACCTATTTACTGACTGATAATGTTCTTGTTACAGGGACGAACATGGAGCAAGTGGGTAGAGATGACCTTTCTGGCTATCAGCAGCAAGATCCCGATTCTAGGTAGTGATATGTTCATTATGCGTTAAACGTTTCGCGGTAAATCTGTTGTCCGATATTGTACCTGAGTTATCTAGGGAAACCGTGCGCCCTTAATTTTGTAAAAATCTACTGTGAAATCCCTAATTAATAAATCTTTAATCCGCTGGCTGACAATAAGTTAAATCCTTCGATCATATATTCTATCGAAGGTCAAATCAGTCACTTTTTTCTAAATGTCAAAACAAACATTTTCTATGGGATTTGCATAAAATACAAAACCGTGACACATAGATATTTGGAGTCAAATAGCGCTATTAATATCAGTTTTTCTGCATTAAAAAATCTAAAATCATGTTGAAAATGTATATAATCAATGAAAAGTGCAACAATTTTGTGACGTTTTATTATCTTAACAGTACCAAATATTTTATCTTGGCCCCAGTCACCTATAATTACAAGATGAGCTCAAAGTAATTAATATTTTTATTGCAAAATATTAAGGCGAAGATATAGGCACCTTGAAGTGTGAAATAAATTGTTAACTCGTAAATATGGTGATAATTTCCATATTGCTCTTCGTCATGCACTAGATAGCCCTTTAAATTATTTTATGAACTGCCGTTGAAACTATTATTGGTGATCCGTCTAGCTTTAAAACTTGCCGTGGCCAATTTTGGCGGAGGCAAGTTTTAAAGCTAGACGGACTAATGTAAATACTTTCAACGGTGGTTCATAAAATAATTTAAAGGGCTATCTAGTGTATGACGAAGAGCAATATGGAAATTATCTCCATATTTACGAGTAAACAATTTATTTCAAATGAGGGCGCCACTTCAAGGCCTTTTGCCTATATCTCCACCTTAACATATTATACTCTTTTTGTAAAGGAGCATTTTTGCTAGGGCTTACAAAAAGAGACAGAAAAAGGGCCGATGATATAAGACTCATAACAAAGGTTGAAGATGCAACAATAAAAACTATAATGGAGATGGACAGGTCACTTGCTCAGAGAGACTAAAAATAAAAGGATTAAAGGATTAACAAAAAAAGCTTGGAGGCCCACTATGGCAGAGAACTGCAAAATTTAGAGAAGCTTGGAAGAGGCTGGAGGAGGCCTTTGTGTCTGAAGACACGCCGACAATAGTTGGCAACTAAAAGGCTTATAAATAAATAAATAAATTAAAAACACATATTATAGAGAGCTTTACAGAACCTAATTCTTGGGTGTTTATCTATATATGTATTTTTCCTAAAATATAGTATCGTTGATTTAATATCCCATAACACAAGTTTAAAAAACTTACTTTGGGGCTAGCTCAATCTGTGTGATTTGTCCGTATATATTTATTTATTTATATTATTTTAACAAAAGACTTTTATGGATTGCCTTTAAAATAAACCACGTCTTTTTAATAAACCACCATTTATTATAATGTAATCTTTTCGTTACTTTTTTTCAGATTGTTGTTCGTGTGCACTGGGCGGCTGTACACGCCGCAGCTGATCCGCGACGTGTCCCTAGCGGATTCAAACCGGAATGAATTCACATCCAGGCACAGTCTAGAGTGGAAGTTCCTATTTCTAGACCACCGCGCGCCGCCCATCATTGGTTATCTGCCATTCGAAGTGCTGGGCACCTCCGGATATGATTATTACCATTTCGACGATCTGGAGAAGGTAGTGACGTGCCATGAAGCTTGTAAGTACTGTGGAGAAACTGTTACGTATATCTGATTATAGACTGCGGTAACAATCACTATAATTAACAATAATTAACGCTATTGATTTTGGTTTGAGCCATATATTTCGACGATATTACAGCATGTTTCATATAATTATTCTCACGTCGTAGATATTTAAAAATGGCGTTTCCTCGTGTCGACCAGTGATTTTCACTATAGAGCCTGCAATAAATCTAAGACACAAACTAAAAAGTATTTTTTGTCAAACGTGCTCAGAAATGTAGGCATTATTGTTGTAAAACGAAGACTCGAAGTTTGCAATTCTTGGCTCATGCATTACTATACCGACCTAGGCCAGGAAAAGTGAGTATAAAAATTTATTCAAAAAATCCACTCTTCAAGCAAATATTTGACTATGACAACAATTATATTAAAATGTTGGTATAAAATCACACGCTAAATATGCTTAATTTTCATTGCGAGGGAAAAAAAACTAATCTACGTAAAATATGACTGAGCTGTATGTTTCCTTTGCACTAATTGACAATTAAAAATTAAAAAAGAAAAAACGCGGGAAAGCAGATTTTTTCAGTAAATTACGACGTGATTATATACTCTTTCAGTTTAAACTTCAAACTTCTTTATTTGCAGAAACAAGTTACAAAAGATAACAATTTAAATATCTTTATATTTAAATTATTATCTTTTAACAATTTAAATATTTTTATATTTAAATTGTTATCTTTTAAATATAAAGATATCTAAATTGTTATCTTTTGTAACTTGTTCAGTTAGTTTTGTTAATTCAGCACTCTGTTTCCTGCCCACAGGCGTACAAAATTTAGTTTCCAGTATTACGTCTTTAATTATTTCCTCACATTTATTGAGAAAAGCACTATACATCCCTCGGCGGGAATGAGATTGCCGGACTCGTTATCAAGGCATCGCTGACTCTCGGCCTTGAAAACTCTACTACTGTAGTAATGTACTAAAAGTCAAGAGATAGGCAACCTATATATTGTGTAAAAAACTAAGCCGTGTTGTGAGGCAGAGTAGAATACGTTTTGTCTCCATCTCTTTCCTATTCTACGGGTGTCGTAAAAGGCGACTAAGGTAACAGAATATCACCAACCCGTCGGCCCAGGGTGGTGATTATGGGCAAATCTTTCCTGTATTAGGAGGACCTTTAGTCCAGCAGTGATATATGCTACTAAAGAAAAGTGTGATAAAAAGTCAAACTTGGAGACATTGATTAACCTAAGGTTTTAATTGCAGTGATGCAGAAAGGAGAACTGACGTCTTGCTACTACCGGTTCCTCACAAAGGGCCAGCAGTGGATCTGGTTGCAGACCCGGTTCTACATCACGTATCACCAGTGGAACTCTAAGCCGGAGTTCGTTGTGTGCACCCATCGCGTTGTCAGGTACTTTACATGTACCTCTATGATGTACCGACCACTTGTACCAATGAACACTATCATTGATGAAACAATACGGTATTTTCTTTGATCATATTTTCTAAAGATGCACAGTTCCTTGCAAAATAAAAATAAAAAATGGCCCCGTGTCAATACGTACATAAGTAGATGTATACCATTTCAAGTATTGCGAAAACAGTTTAATCTAATTTGAACCTTAAGTAACTGAGATAAGCGTAGAAATTAATCCGTATTAAGTTCGTTACATATTACCTTCTGGTTAGATTGGTTATCTTTGACGTAACGTCACGCGCGCGGTCACCGAGCGAATGACAGCAAAACAAGGCATAATACTGTTTTATTCCTTGTTTTCCGGTGCCATTTTTTAGGCGGCAACTGTGCATCTTTACAATATATGATCGAAGGGTATTTTAGTCTATATGAGAAAAAAGTCTAAATATATATTCTTGAGATAGCTTAGGCTAAAAACAGTCGGAAAATGATAGTTTAAGTTCATAAAATAACAAAATAAATTTATTATTTAATTTAAAATTTTCAGTTTTTATAATCTGTTTTTAAATAACAAAGTAGCTTTTCGGGCGTTGTACGGTTGAAGTTGGCTGAAGTGCATGTCCAGTTGAGAAAATTGGTAAAAAAACTAGTCAGTAAAGAAAACATCAAAAATGTGTGGGAGGCCATCAAAATGTGTTGTACGAGTAAGTTGTAGTGATGTAGATACAGACAGAGAACTTATGTCGAAACTTCTTCTTCGCCCGAGCCTATTTCCCATATCTTTTGGAGAGGCCCTCCTAGTCCTATTCCTCCATTCGAGCCGATGTTGTGTCATATCTGGATTCAGGTCCATCGTCTTCATGTCTTTGGAAATGGTACCAAACCAAGTCGTCGGAGGGCGGCCTGGACCTCTCTTTGGTTCGCTTGATGTGGTTGGTTTGGGCGCTTAAGCTGGAGCATGCAGAAGAGGCGACGGCGGAAGAACCCCAAGCGGGTCAACGGCGGCGTTCACGATCCTTCAGAAGGATTACAGTCATGGTGTCAGTAGGCAACCGACTGTAAAACTTAAAGCCTAAACTTTTCTCTTTGTCCTATTATGAAAGTGCAATTAAAGAGAACTTATGTCGAAACTTGATGTGCAAAATAATATTTTTTTACTTTTATTTATTACATCATTGCACGTGTCATTGCCACAAAGATGTCAAAGAATCGGTGACAATAACTGAGCTAAGAGTGAGTTTTTAAGGTGAGAATTTAGACGGCTGCTTTGTTAGTATGGAAGATTTAAGATATTATTCTGTAATCGTAGCAGTATAAAGACAAATAACTAGACAAAATCAATTCGGAAAGGGCTACTTAAATTGATAAAAAAAACACATACATAGGATGTCGAACCTACTATATGTACTTTGGATGAAAAAGAGATAGTTCCGTTGTGTGGCCTGTGGTTCCGTTCGAGGGTGTCTAGTGATGCCATAAATACACATTTTGCATTCGTCTCGCTGATGTTGAGTATATTTTTCAAAGACACTGGTTTGTACAGGAAGGGGATTTTGCTTTTCGTTTTTCTTAAATTTTTTTTTAGGTACTTGCTACAAAAATTTGACTGGTAGTTTAAAAGTCACGTTTATGTCTACATAATGAAAAACTTTTATGAAAAGCCGTAAATAACTATAAAAAAATTGCTTGGTGGTCACGTTTATATACACAATGGAAAACTTTTATGTTAAGCCGTAAATAACTCTTGAACGTAGCCATAAACAGCTCTTTGAACGAAGGCCCACGCACTCGCAAGTGCGTGGGCGTCGTTATCGCAGGCTTATGTCGTAACAAAAAAGTTTTACTCCGAAGGTAACCAAGAAGTGAACAGGAAACTGCGTAACAGGGATATGTGGACTGGGTTGAAAATAAATTTCTTTAATAATGATAATAAAATAAAAAGACACAAAATTATGTCGTCATTGATCACATGTATTTGAACGTGATCTTAGATTTTGATCGTGAAAAACTGATGTAAAGAGCGCTATTTGACTTCAAGTAACTATGACGTCACAGTCCGATATTTCACAGGAATCCCATAGAAAATGTTTGTTTTGACGTTAAGAGAGAAGTATCTGATTTGACTTGTTGGAAACTAGTGGATTAATTGCGCAGCTATTTCAAACATGATCCGTACAAAAACTACTTGTTAAGGAATGCCAGTCTCGCAAAATCTCAACGCAGTATTTTCCATCGCAAATAGTTGTCAGAATTACAATCCACATGAAAGACCAAGTTAGTACTAAAATAAAAAGCCGTGTGGTTTTCGGTCTTCCCGTGGATGTCGTAGAAGGCGACTTAGGCAATACAAGCTAAACAAAGCTTACATACATCAATGAGAGAGTATAGGACAAATCCTTGTATGGCTCTGATAGTACAGAGAGTGTCGTGCTCCTGCAGTGGTGACTTAAAAAGACCTGATGATGACTTAGCAAAGCTACGACAACATGTTTCTCAACATTCTTAACCTTTTTTACATGAAACTGAAATGGTTTACCAACAATCGATTGGTTCAAGACCCCTTTTGACGACCTCCGTGGCGTAATGGTTAACACGCTAGACCGCTAATCCGGAGGTTCTGGGTTCGATCCCCAGCCAGGACAAGTAGGAAAATGGCCTTTTTCAAATTGTCCTGGGTCTTGGGTGTTTATCTATATATGTATTTATTATAAAATATAGTATCGTTGAGTTAGTATCCCATAACACAAGTTTAAAACTTACTTTGGGGCTAGCTTGATCAGTGTGATTTGTCCCTATATTATTTATTATTATTTATTAGTCAACAAAATCTTTAAACCATTAACTTTTCTTCCATAATGTGATTATGTAGTGGCAGCGTCTTCCACAATAACTTACAAGGGGTATCAAAACTGCCTCGAATGGACTAACATAATTTCCGTAACGATCAAGAACGTTGTATGACTGAGCGAGCGAAGCGTCTGAGTTTCGAGTTTGACCAAACATGCTTTTGTCTTCTGCTCAGGGTCTAACAAAATATACTAAAACTATTTTAAGCGTGAATTCAGACCATCGTACTGAACAACTTTCCCCAAGGAACACATATCGAAATATGAAAAATGATTTTTTGCCCCCCATATAAGTGGACCGATCAGCTGATCCGAATTTGTATGGAAAGTCAAAAAATATTTTTCATATTTCGATATATGTTCCTTGGGGAAAGTGGTTCAGTATCATGGACTGAATTCACCTTTAAAATAGTTTCACTTTATTATGTTAGACGTTATATATGGACGGATTTCACTGAAATGGCTTTGCTAAGCCAGGGGAAAGGGGAAAGAGTCGGTTATTGCATGGTTATAAGAGCACGCGAGGTCTTGTTCTCACAGAACTACCTACCAGTATTATATTTCGCCATATATTTCTTGTGGATTGGCCTTGCTGTAAGCTAAGCTAAGTTAAATTCTATCAGCTATTAAAATTTGCTACAGCTACGCTGACATGGCTAAGAGCATGAAGCAAGAGGGCGTGGATGCGGAACCGGCGAGCGAGCCCGAGCCGAACCCCGTTCTGAAGGACACGCCCTCCGAGGATATGGTGCCCATGTCGCCCTCTTACATGTCGGAAGTCAGTGACGCGTTCGGCAACTCGTACCACCATATGTCTCAGGTAAGTAGATTAGTTGTGGCCCGCGTGGTCAAAGGGTTAATACGTTATTTGATAATGTCGAATCCCAAAGGAACCTCACATTTTTTCGGGTTATAAGTATAGTCATCATCATTATAATCTGAGCGTTTACCCGGTTGCATCCTCAGCGGTAACGCTTCAGAGCCCGGGGTCCGCTATGTAACCTAGGTGATTTGATGAGGCTACTGGTTTTTAGAGTTCCGTACCCAATGGGTGCAAACGGGACCCTATTACTGAGACTCCGCTGTCTGTCCGTCTGTCCGTGTCACAGGGCTCTATCTCTTGAACCGTAATAGCTAGACACTTGAAATTGTCACCGATTATGTATTACTATGACCACAATAACAACAAATACTAAAAATAAAATAAAGTTAAAAATTAAAGGGGGTCGTCATACAAGAAACGTGTTTCTTCAGCGTTTTAAAACATTGTACGGTGGTACGGAACCCTTAATGTAAGAGTCGGACTCGCACTTGCCCGTTTATTACAAAGAGCGACTGCCGTTTGACCTTCGCAAAGGGTAGACAAGAACCAAGACAGTGCGAGTTAAACTCGCGTGGAGAGGGTTCCGTACAGTTGATTGAATTCTTATAGGTTTTCCTGTAATCTACAAGCAATGAACTATACTTAGTATTTTTTTCAAAAGTTTAGGCTTAGTAGTTTCGGAAATCGGGGGGGAAATGGTCATCTTTCATGAATAAAATTAAAACTATTTATCCAAAATATATTTGAAATCCGCATAACGAGCCCTTTCATTTGATATATGACGCAGTAAGGTTGCAAAACCTTTTTTTTAAATTTTCTTATTTGTCCCCCGAAAATGACACTTATTTAAAAAAAAAAAAAATTACTTTGCACATTTGTGTTTGGGTCATAGGATTACACCATCCTACCAAATTTCACCTGATTTGGTCCAGTAGATTCGGAGCAAATTTACTTTGACCGACGGACGGACAGACAGACAAATGCACGAGTAATCCTATAAGGGTTCCGTTTTTACATTTTTTGTACGGAACCCTAAAGAACACCACACAACATTTTTATTTAACACTTTTATACATGTACAATTCTTCCAGTCGCCAGAAAAAGGGATATTGTTGCCAGGGACCGGCCCCGGCACGCCGGTTCGACGTCAAGCGGCATGAGATTGACATATGTCAAATTAAGTTTCGATACTGCATCCTTTTCCAAAACAAAAAAATGTGTATACTATATAAAAAAAAAACAAGAAATCTTTAACATTTAGTAGATTAAGATATGTAACATTAATGTTTTAACACAGAATAAAAGCAAGATCACAATAGAAGAGCTTAGCTTTAACACATATCTAATACTCTAGAGATCTTCAAAAGTTAACAAAGTATTTCCATTGAGATACTAGTTACTTTTTATTACATTATATTATTGTCAATGTTTAGTCAAAATGACAATGCCACGCTTATAAAATTCTTGTGGCTTTTTACTGAAAAAGTTGAACAGTGCCATCCTAAGATCTTTCTTATCATCAATTTTTTTTTCTCCCAAATCATCCCAATGATCTAATCAGATGGTAATCCGTGGGTGAAAGGTATGGCGAATACGGAGGATGTACATTATTGTCCAGCCTAGCTTCAATAATTTTTCTTTGGTCTAAAATAAATATCATGTTTTTCCTATTTAAAAGTCGTCATCCTGTGCCTGTGCCTGGCGTCAACGGTATTATAGACTTGAAAGCAGAACAATTGGGTAGATGACTGGGTCAAAAATAAATTATTTGGTACTGACAAGAAAATCAAACGTCACAAAATAGTGTCACTTGTCATTGATCATATGCATTTTCAACATGATTTTAGATTAATTAATGCAGAATAACTGATATTATGAGCGCTATTTGACTCAAAAAAGTTATGTGGTCACGGTTGTGTTTCTGATACAAATCTCAAGTTTGTTTTGACGTTTAGAAAAAGTGTCTGATTTGATTTGTTGAAATTTTGTTCTCATTTAGCGGATTATTAATTCGGATTATTAACAATTATTTTTGGCTTGTCATATTGTGACGTAAATTAACTGTTATTTGAATGTTGGCAGCCGGCGTCAGTGAAATCGGCTTCAGCGGGTAGCACGACGGGCACCGTGGCGACGGCCGGCACGGCCGCCACCGCCGGAGCGTCGTGGCCGCGCGCCTCGCACGCTCGCTACGTTGCTGGCTCCGACACCGCCTCGCTTTCCGGCGAGTCGCGCTCATCGCAGCGAAACAGCAACCGCGAGGTTAGTATTTAGAGTTGTTTTATCCACGGTATAATAAAATAAGGTATTCTCATCCCGCGATAGCCCAAGACTACGTCACGAATGTCACTAAAAGTGTTACCACTGATTGTTCTTTTCAGTAATTTTAAGTACTAAAGATTAAAAAAAGTGGCGCTCCGGGAGTGCCGACAGCAGTGAAAACTTTAAAAATTACGAGAGTGTCGCGAGTTCAATGGTTTTTTCCCATCTCAAAGAATACCCAACGCGCCTAAATAAGTTTGACTTCAATAAAATATTAACTAACTTAACTATTTCGTATATCGTGTGATTCATCTGTTACATTTTTAATAAATGTATATATTGAATTATTAGTTCATGATTTGTTTAAGTTAAAAAATACACTTTACTCGTGTAATTTAAACATACAGTGGCACAACTCCCAGCTGATGACGTATGCTTGTGCTAATTACATGACCAGCTGTCACGGGAAGAGCTTACCTTATTTTGTTATACCATGGTTTTATCATAGTTGCCTTTTATGTAGTCTATCACAGCCAACCCAATCGGTATTACGATTGGCACGACGGCCACGGCCGCCGCGTCTTGGCTTCACACGTGTACTCCGCGGCCGGCTTAAACTTGCAGTCGCGTCGTCGCAACGTAGCAACGCGAGGTCTATGTTTTATTCTTTAATCATTTTCGCCGTGCAGTCGTCACATCCGCCCAAGCAACCAGCAGTGCAAAAGGCGTCGGGACGGCGGGCAACGGACAATTTCGTTCTTACCAATAAAAAAACTCAGAAAAACATATTCAAACTTTATGTATGTAATAAAGACAGGTCTTTGTTTAATTAAATTCTTTATTTCAGTATATATCAACGGTAAGTGTTAATTTTGTGTCTTTTTCGGTATATTTTCTAACCTTTTATTTTTTTAATTTAAATTAATAAATATATATAGGGCAAATCACACTGATTAAGCTAGCCCCAAAGTAAGTTTTTTTATTACTTTGATCTTAGATAAAGTTTCTCTTCTCGTATTTTTAAGAGCTTGTTCTTGTCGGTGGAGTTATTCTTTTCTTCTCTCATTCCTTTGAGACCTTACTACTTTTATATGTTGATAAAATTTTACTCTAGGACTTTCTTATTTAACTTTCTTTTAATATATTAAAGAGATTGCATACAGGTTTTAAAAACTATTGCACAACTGCATGCAATCTCTTTTTCTTTGTTTCTGAAATAAAAACAAAAGAAAGAAAGAAGAAGAATTCCGCAGACAAAATCCAACGTGTGGATGGAAAATGGATCCTTCTCCTGGGATTTTGTTGACTTTATTGGTATCCTCTTTGCAAACGAGTGTCCAAAGAAAGAGGTCTTTCGCCACTTATTCTAGTAGCGTATATTAAACGTGTACCTTATTTGTCCGATAGCACAAGCGGACAGCGGCCCCTAGCGGCCAGTTGTACGCGCACCCTTGTCATGGTAACATGATGGTGTTCTCTCAGGCGCATAATGTCCTCGAGCCGGCGCTGGTGCCGCAGCACGGCATGGGCGCTCAGTACCTCGACCCGGCGCCGTACGTGAGCGCCGTGGGCGTGCCCGGCGTGCTGCCGCTGCCGCTGCCGCCGCTGCCCGTGCTCGTATCCCCCGACCAGGCACAATTACAGGTGATTTAGGTGTTCTTATAAATTTTTTGCTTTCAACAACTAGTTAAATAAATAAAAATATACAAGGACAAATCGACAAGTTGCCGCAGCGGAGCTATTTCAATTACTATTGCAGCGTATTTATTTATCTTTCTTTTCATAAAGATAGGAGGTTAGATATCTGAGGTAGTAGATCTAAGAGGTTAAGGTGGAAAGAGTCTCTTTTACCAGCTTATATTAGTTTTGGTGGATTAATGATTTGAAAATTAAAAAAATAATCTGCAAACTATGTCTGACAGATGTATCAAATGAGAGGGCTGTTGTACGAATCTCACATGTATTTTTTTAGAGGCGAATTTTTTATCACCGATATGGAAAAACACACACGTTGCATTTTTCAGCAGTGGAAGTGTTAATGGGTCTAAAATTTAAAAAAAATCTAGAAAATAGTTATTTTTATAGACAGGAAAACCTATGGGAATACAGAACTCTCTTCACGCGAGTTTAACTCGCACTTCGCCAGGTTATTAATTAATAAGTGTTCATCATTGTAACGTTTGAAAAACTAGTACTAGAGGGTCGTTTAGTAAATAAGTCACTTTTAGATTTAATAAAACTTTTTAACATGCTGTTTCATTTTAAAATTCGCGCGAATATAAAAGTTAAAAAATAAAAGTTATTTACATATTACTCACTTTTAATATTATTTACTTATTTAATATTATTTACATATTTAATATAAAAGTATTTACTTATTTAAGGTAAAACAATTAAATACTCAAAAGACAAATTAAAAAATAATATGGAAATCGGCTCCGTCTAATGGAATAGTACTAAGCGGTTCAACAAATTTTGTTGTTAAAATTCACATATTGTTCTGGCAGACCGTCGAGTGAAAATACGCAAAATAGCTAATGCTGTGTACATCTCGACTTTACGAATTTTTCATATTTTGCACGATATCATCCTGGGCATTAACCAGGGGCTTAGCTACCAGTATCAATTATACGGGGGACACCGAAGTGCGTAGGCAAAAAATTTTTCTAAATTAAAATTTATAAAAATGGTTAAATATATATTGTCTATAGAGGCAGAAACTTTAGAATAAGTAAAGTCATCATCAGCTATAAATGATTTAATAAATCAGTTTTCCGAAAAAAAGGCAAAAATTATATGCATACATTTTCTTTGTGAGAAATTTTTACCCTTCATGAGCCCCCAAACAAATTTTTATACGGGGCCCCGCCAAGGCACGCTAAGCCACTGGCATGTACATGCTTACTGCAACATGGGTGCCGCGCTTCCTAACACCGATCAAAAACTAAATCGCATAATAGCTTCAGAGTAGTGCTGAGTCATGTACATTCGCAATCCAAGTGATTTTTTGCATCGGTACGAGACACGAATTTATTACCCCACCCACCGTATTCGCCAGATTTAGTCCCTTTTGACTTTTTTCTCTTTCCAAATATATAGAAATGTCTTGGAGGGCGAGGGTTCACATCAGACAATAAAGTAATAATTGAAACTATTCAGGTTTTGAAAAATAAAAAATAATTTCAGAAGAGATGGAGTGCCATTAGGTACATGATGCGTTGCAGAGGGAAGATACGATGTGAAGAATATATTAAGGACATCGATTGTTAAACAAAAGATTTGAAGTCGTACACTCACGGGAGAGTGATGTGAGTGACAGGTCATAGACTTTTTAGGCATACATATTCGTGGAAAACAATCAAGAACACAAAAAATCTTAATGTACTTAAAAATAAAATATGGTTGTTATCTGTTTTGTGTGTTAATAAAGAAATTAAATAAAAAAAGGTCGAGTGTCCCGACTTCGTGCCCTCAGATACCTTCTGCAACTTGTCCTTGATGACTTTATGTAGCTTATCAAGATTTATTGGTAAGGTTTGATTCTATTGTACAGTAGTGAGTGTACCATGATAGTGGTGACTGGAATCTTGATAGGATTACTTATTTACTAGTTTTGTTATTAAATTCTAATTAATCAAGTAAATTAAATACAGAGCTTTAACTTTCGCGTGTTTACGTTGCCTTTACCCACGTAGAAAAAAAAAAGTTTCTATAAAACGTCACTGATTTACCAAACGACCCTCGTCCAGTTCGGTTCATACCGAGATGTGATGCTACTCTGAATCACTCGCACTGTTATGTGAAAAAAAGTGCCAGAAATAAATGGATTTTGTGCTAGAAATATAAAAGCCTTATATAAGACCTATAAAGCAAATTGCTACTTTCCAACAGCAGTTGAAAAGTCATTGGGTATAAAGCTGCGGCTCCAGCACACAAAATGCAGAATCCTCTACAGTGCACGCTGAGATAAACGCCGACGAGGAGCAGCTAGCTAGCTAGGAAGAGTAAATAAGAACTTAAGCAAGAAAGAACATATTTTTTTTAAGCATTTTGTAAGCATCGAAGTCAGTCTTTATTGTATTGTATGATGATTGATTTACCGTCCATCTGAGACGGTGCGTTCGGTGCGCATACGCCAATATGCACTCATCTTTTTCCATCCTTTTTAGAGTTCCGAAGTCCCTACTCGTACAAGGAACTCTTATAGTTTCGGTATGTCCGACGACAGTACGTCGTCCTTTCGCGGCTTCGCTCAGAGACTGTTAGTGCTAGAAATCTTTCACTGCATGTGAATACTTAATTTAGCTTACAAAAGCTAAATTAAAATTTTGAAAATAGGGATGTTTTTTTCTTCGATTCAGTGCCCCGTTTGTGAAATATTAAGTTGATTCCCCCCATCCCCCCATCGTGGTAGTAGTATGTATTTTTCTTCTTGTATTTAAGAGCTGCGCTATTGTCGATGGAGTGCTTTCCATGACTCTCCTTAGCTAAGTTCTTAACCTCCTTGTATGTTTTCACATTTAGTTTTTTTTAAAGTATTTGATAAAAAAATCTTCTGGGTGTCAGTAGTACATGTATAGATGGTTACAGCTGCGTGACTTATAAAATATACTTATATGAAAAATTTTATACAAAATAAGTAATCCTTAGAAAACAATAACTAAAATGTAGTTGTTCTTTTTATCGAGTCGAAGTTGTAACTTGTTTAAAATGGGTAGTTAACATGTAAAATAAAATAAAGTCACCATGTTGTAACGTGTAACTTCGGAACTCTACTTTGAGCGTGGTCCGACATGCACTTGGCCAATTATAATTATTTTGCATGCAGTGCCGTCTTACCCACATAATGTAGGGTTCACTACGCAAATTTGAATCAAGTTACATCTTGTTACACTTTCAATATGACAATTAATCGTTTATTACTTTGATCGGTAGTCCAATTCTCACAATGTTTGGTATAACCACAGAGTAAATATACACAAGTATGACGAAGTACATTTCTTCCGTGCTACGTTTGACCTAAACACTTTTAACTATAAGCACAGAATAAATAATACTAACGTACAGAAGTCTCACTCAGCAAAGAAATTCAAAGAAATATCTACTCAATGTGGCTAGCGATATGGTTTAATTTAGCTCACGTCAGAACTCAGCACCTTTTCGCATAGATACCTAGACACCCATTGCAAGCCAATTTCATTCTTATTACTCTGGACAAACGATTCGTATAATTGAATTTACCACCCGCAGGGGCCGCCTGCGCGCTTAGTAAAAATATAGGTACATTTTCGATACCTAAACGGGGAGTGACACAGGCCTGCTATAAGTACGTTTTTATTACGTCCTTATGTTATTAATCACTAGCGGCCCGCCCCGGCTTCGCATGGGTATGTATTATACATATAAACCTTTCTCATGAATCACTTTATCTATTAAAAAAAACCGCATCAAAATCCGTTGCGTAGTTTTAAAGATCTAAGCATACATAGGGACAGACAGTGGGAAGCGACTTTGTTTTATACTATGTAGTGATTTACATCGGTACTTCAATAAATTTATAATAGATACCTACCTACTCAGGAACCAGATAAACATCAGATATTCTCCAAGAAATATTTAGGGTATTATAGGGGAAGTAAAAGACATGTTTTCGGCTTGCCTCATATACCTACTCAAAAATGTCTACCAGCTCTCGGACCAATATGTTAGCCAGTAAATTTCTTATTTTATGTAAGATATAGATACGCAGACGTAGTCGTGGGAAAAAGCTAGTATATTGTAAGATAAGTTCACGTCAACACTTTCTCTTGCTTTTTACGTGTTTTCATAATACATGCTAAGCAGGTTAGGAAAACTATGTTATATTGATGAAATAGAAATTTAATTAGGTATAAAGAAAGAATCAAAAGATCACTTGTTGATTTTTGTTTGTTATGTAGGTAGATAAAACGCCATTCGACCAAACAGTTTTACACAACATAACTCTTGGACATAATAGTTAAAATGAACCACCGGTGTAATGTGATTTGTTCAATAGAAGACTCGCACAAGTAAGTGGTCGAGCAATAGTCATAGTTAAAGTGTAACAAAGTGTAACGTGATTCGAATTGGCGTAGTGAACTCCAGAATGTAGTGGGCACGCGCCCAAGGCCCAGTGATATATGGGGTCTTAAAATCCCGAAGTAGTTGAATCCCTTCATGAGCAGATATCTCTAGACCTTATTCCATCTTGTCAAAATAAATTTGTGAGTTCAGATCGAACATTTAATTAAGCGTGAGTTAAATGTTCTTCAATTTTAATACGATTCAAGTTTCGTGGTAAGTAAGACATGCGGGACGGGATGTCTTCTTAAATTCTCAATACTAAAATTACTTGATTGTGACCCAAAAATATAGTCACAGGGCCTATCTTAGCAAGATATCAAAACAATTACGTCTTTATCACTTATGAGGTAGACAAAGCTTACGGTAATGGTTGACCTAAGATGGAAAAAATACCTATTCAAAAGAGTTATTAGGCACGACCGTTACCTTTGTAGACTCTTACGATCTGGGAGACTGACGCGGGAGAAAAGCAGCTGGTGCATTATTATTCTTTTGATCCCAGTCCAACACCACGATATGGTAGTTGGTCATACAGTAAAGAAGTTCGTATTGATTATTAATTTGACTTATGCGACTGCGGTGCCATTCAGTCGATTGACCACCTTTCGTCATGTCCTTACTGAACTAGTCTCGAACCTCTCCTGTACTACCTCATGTACCATTGAGGACCTTAATGAAACTAACGATAGAGCGGTCCTCGTGGCCACATGGTGGTCAAAGATCATTTAAAACTATATTAGAGTCATTTAGACCCGATAAGAAGCAGTACTTAACCTTTTCTAAAATTGTATAGAATTGTGGAGGCTGGACGCTATGACTCAATGCCTACAGTCTTCAAAGGAATACTACTCAAACGCCAGTGCCCCCCCCCCCCCTAAAACTCTAGTTTCTTTGTAAATATATATGTCGTAGTTGGATGGTATAAACCGTTAATTCACGAAACCTCTAGTTGTTTGGCATTACAGCTCGGTTTTGCTAAACAGCCGAATATCGTTCAGCTGGATTGACTAAGATTGCGCAACGTGTTACGTTCATTCAAATCGCTAACCACGTTTCCGAACGGCTAGCGGTTTTGTGAAACAGTAGCGGTAATCCGCTGTTTGACGAAACCGTTAAACAATCCAACTGTGACACATGCATGATAAGGATTTGGTGTAGGGTTACCATAATGAAATATAACTGGGTGTCTATTAGAATACAGATTTTTCGACATCGAATTTCATTTCCCAGACAACTATTCCACGATTTTTATTGCTATAGGTTTGCCCTAACCTAGTAAAATAGATAGAACTTTTCTAGCAGTCGCTGGCCGTTGCCGCGACACGCACACTTCGCTCGCTCGCTATTGCCACTTCGTAGGCATTCTACATTGTATATAATTTCTTTAGATAGAATTGTTCAACAACTTCTCTAGCCGCATGGATGAATACAAGTCGATCATTCCATCCCGCGTATTAGGGTTCGCTGTTTTACAAAACCGAGCTGTAATGCCAAACAGCTAGAGGTTTAGTGAATTAGCGGATTATACCATTCAACTGCGACATATATATAAACATTTTATTGTTTATAAAGTACCTACTGCATGCATGTACATATATGTAGCTTAAAAAGGTCTAGCTTCAAAATCCGTGAAAAGTACACTAAACGATTTTTAAACTAGACAGAGGTACCTTTCGACACAATTATTAAAATGCCGTCTTATTACGAAACGTATACTGATTATTTGGTTTTAATTTAAACTTTATACACCCAAAAATAATTGCTGCTTTCTTATCCGTCAGTGCCATTTTTTGCGTAAAATATAAAAAATAATTTCTAATGTTAGTCTACGTTTTATAAAAAAGGGGAACGATGAGATTTTCATTTAATTTACCTTCATATGTAATAAAGAAAATAAGGCCGCAACTAGCGTTTGAGTTAAAGGCTAAGGGCGTTATTCCATTACTAGACACGATCACGCAAAGCTAAACTAATAGCTTGATTACACGTAACGAGTAGGTACTGTGGCGAGACAGTAAATGGGCATGAGCAGGCAGAGAGAGTCGCCAAAGCAGATCAGTAAGTAAGCCCTCGGTCGAGCTGTACTCGTTAGTGTTCGTAATTTCGTATGCACCGAACACTCGGCCGAGGATACTGTCTCGCAACTGTACTCAACTATAAGTCCGTACGAGATTGTGCGCTGCAATGGAAAAGCGCCTTTAGGCTTGAAACTACGTCAAGCGGACGCCCGCGACGGGTTTAGTCCGTGCGATACTAGGTGCGATAGAGATAGCTGAAACCGTCGCGGGTCACGTGTTTCTGTCGCACGTAGGGTTTGTGGCAGAGACAGACTGAACCCGTCACGGGTCTCCGCTTTACGCAGTTTTAAGCCTTACGGCACTTACACTCGCGTCGTCACGAGATACTAGTTAGTGGCTGTGGCAGGAGCAGTTGCAACGGAAACACGAGGAACTGCAGCAGATGATCGTGCAGCAGCAAGAGGAGCTGCGGCAGGTCAAGGAGCAGCTGCTGCTGGCCAGGCTTGGTATGTTGCAGCCGATTATCAACGTGAGTACTTGCCGACACGTGGCCTCACGTTCACACTACCTATGGTCACGCAAAGTTTGGCCTCACACTGTCTTACACACTTGCTAATTTTATAACAAGCTTTTGTTTAGCAATTGTTTATTTGTTTGATGTCGAATCTTGCAAGTTACATTTGAGCTACTTCCCGGTTTCCGATTATTAAAACAAGAAGCTGATCTGATGATGGAGCCGGAAGCTGGCACTGTTGGTATAGAATCCCTGTAATAAAACGACGCAACCCTATCGAATTTGGGCTTATGGCATTAAAATTTGTCTTTGCATTGATAAGTTTTAAGACAGTATGTTGCTGACTATTGTTTTGTGTATTTATTTTTCCCACGGACCGGTGGCTAATTCCTATCCCCTATTTTTACCCCATCTCATATACTTTTTAACCTTATTTCGTTTTTCTTCACGTAGGTTCTTATCAAAATATCTACAAGTACAATTTTTATTGTTCTTATTCATAATTAAAAGATCCCTTAACGAATGTTATGGCAATGCTTATTCTGTGTTGTTTTGTTTTTAGGTTCAAAGTCCGTATTTGAATGCTGAAGAGTTGCAGCAGAGCCAACGGCCCGCTCAGATAGTGTACGAGGCGCCTGCGGGCCCCCGCCCCCCGCCCGCTATCTACCCCCCGCAGCTCCCACCGCACAACAACCATCTCCAACAAAACAACATGCAACAGTGAATCCACTTCACGAAACAGCCGGTTGTATCGTGAGGATGGATCCACCGGAAGCAAATGTATGCTACTGGAAAGTTCTGTGAACTGAACGGAATTGGAACGGATGCGGTCTGGTCCGAGCTGTCAAAAAGGTAGCTTAGCTGTGAATTCGAGAATACGCCGCATCCAAATGCTGCTTCACGCCGCCGCTGCGGTTTCTACCTAGTCGTAACTAAGTGCCCGAGCTAGGCATTCCTTTTTTGTCCGTTACCATGGGCTGTAAATAGAAGATACAATATGTGTTATGAAATGCAGTTTAACGTACATACTACATGTTAAAAATAAGTTTAATTTGTAGATTAAGCCAGTAGAGACGTCGCATAAGTACTTGTAACTTGGCGACATGAAAACGTAGCTAATGTTTCTATTAGGCGGAAGTGGTGCTCTGAATATGAGTGAAATGGAAGGTTTGATAGCAGGTCTCGCTTTTTTGTCTCTTAGTAATAAATATACACGAATTTAAGATCTTAATACTATACTTTGCGCGCGATACGGTGCTATAAGAAATAAACTTACAGGACATAAAACTGTATATGTCGTAGTTGGATTGCATAATACGTCGTTTGACATAGCAGTTTGGCAATACAGCTCGGTTTTGTAAAGCTTGTCAGTGTTACGGTTAAGAAGATGCTAACCACGTTTAGACGTAAACGTAATGCAGAATAGCTTATCTGCAGGCATAATATCGATTTGGTGTAGGGTGGTTATAATAAAATATAAAAAATGAGTGGGTAAATTAATTATTAAACAAATATATTTAAAAAATTTAGGTAATAAGTACTTTAATAACCGCTTTGTGTTATAACCTACAAAAATTTAGAAACTAAAGAACTTCCTTTAGCTGACACCTTTGTTGTTGTTATGACACTGACAGCCTCAAGTGACAGAATTTAAAACTAAAATTTACAATCTTACGTTTCATTAACCGTTAACCCGCGGCATTGATAATTACAAATTGTGTAAGCATTTCTGCGTATTAAGTTTCAAATATTTTACAAAAACGCTAAACGTCATTTGGCTGTTTTACAAAACCGGGCTGTATTGCCAACTGCTAACGGTTATGTTATACAATCCAACTGCGACATATACACACAAATGCGATCTGGGATCTTCTTTACTTAGCCGCCCTAGGTATATTATATTACTTGTACTACTTTAAATTTTCACGATATATCAAATGTTGATGCTACAATGATATTGATCTGAACGACAGGATTCAATATTCAAAGTATTTATATGAGAAGTTTTATTTATTTTCGAAGGCTGTGCAACCTATAAGAAAAGGTATATAAATAGCCACGTAAGGTTAAATGTTAAAATAGTTATTGTGCAATGTGTTGCTATGACTATATCTACTATTAAAATCTACTTGTATAATTATAATTCAGTACCTACACAAAGATTTTTTTAAAACGTGTGCTTAGAATTTAAAAGGCACAATACAATAGGCTTATAGATGAGGGGTTTTGTGCCATTGTAGTATTTTATAATACTTACGTTTCACCTGTAAATTTGATATTTTTTGCTGATCTCTTTGTGTAAATAGTTGTGTTGCGCGTTTATCATTTTAGTTACTGCAGAAATTGAAAAATAGATAGTAACTATAGCATGTACATGTATACAAGGTAAGTCGAAAACGTATACAATTTCCGAGCCGAAAGTGGGGTATCAAGGCGAAACCCCGTCCGACGAATTTGTGAAAAAACAGGTCAGGCGTTCCAAACATTTTGATTCAAACTTTGTAGTGAACAGGAGTTGAATTTGCGACAAAAAAGGTCAGGTGTTCCAAACATTTTGATTCAAACTTTGTAGGGAGCAGGAGTTAAATTTTTGACAAAAAGTGTCAGGCGTTCCAAACATTTTGATCCAAACTTTGTAGGGAACAGGAGTTGATCCCATAGTTAAATTCGTTTGTGTTGACAAGTAGTTACTTGTCGCAAATGTTTCTCGGCGTGATATACAGACTACGTTTTATATTTTCTATTCACACAGAAGAAGGTACATCAAACGATACTTGTGGTAAAAATTGTCAGAAACGTTACGTCAAATGTCACAGTACACCTTCGGTGTTTTTATTTTCCTTTTAATATAACATATTTGTTGGCAGGGACCAAATCTACTTGAATATACATTTTAATTGTCAATATTGGGCATTCATTTTTTTACTGACAGCACTGGCCTTTATAGTCAGTTGAGATAAATTGAATATGAATTTTATTTTTAAATGGACTGAAAAGTTTCTTATTATACATTGTTTCTAATTTTGTTTTTATTCAATATGTTATTGTTAAGTAAAGTTTATATTTTAGTTCAAATACGTGTTATATGAAATTTTATAAAATTTAGAGTGGTTTGCATTTGTTTGCGATTTGAATATATCTAATTTATGTTATTGATACAGTACCACTTCTTTACTTTTTATGAGTTAGACATAACCTAGTGTTATAAACACAAAGGATACGGTTAGAAAAATGTTGGCTTAGCAATACATTATTTATTATTACTTCAAACCTGCACTTTTATTTATATTCATATATATATGTATTCATATATAATGAGGATATTGGAAACGGGTCCAAAGATTTCGACGAAATTTTGTAAATGGTTTCAGTACCGAAAAATCGATCTACATAGATAGCTATAAGTAAAGGCGAGAGAGAACCTCGTTTTCTTGGTGATTTCGTCGAGCGATGTTCGGTATTTGTAGTTATTATGAAATTGTTAGTTTTGGTCATGTTGCCAGTTTTTATTGTTTCTATATTCAAATATTATTTTTGGTTACTTATATAAACGTATATGGTGGATAACTGTAAATAACGTATATCTAGAGTCACTGTACTCGTGTTCGGATGTTCAAAATGTTTTGCATTTCTAGTACCATTGGGCAGACGGTTACCACGCTTGTTCACTTCAGTCTGGCCATTTTTTTTTTACTTGACTTCTGTCAGCATTAGAGCTTTTGATACAATTCTATTTTCTAAAAAAAAATGACAACATTCGCCTAACGAGATCGTTCTAAAGCAGGTTTTCCCAACCTTTTTTTCGTTGAGCCCTCCTGGATTATATGTAATATTAGCATGCCTGCCCTCCCTACTACAAGATACTTGAGCTTGAATTATCTGTACCAGCTGATCGATCCTAGGTTAAGTTTTTGCCAGAACTGTCATCAGGTCGCTATCGAAGGCAAGATGATTTCGCTGTTTAGTTTTTATCAAAAAGTCAAGCTAAAAATCCAGGCTCGCTCGCATAGGAAGTCAAAGAAAAGAGAACGAGTTCGAGCAAGGGGGAAACTTTAGAATTACCTAGGAATCGTTTAACACAAGATTTCTCAAATGTCAAGAGATGAAAGTCATTTGTCATGGCTCCATAGTTATGTTGTTTTCAGAAAGGAATGTAAGTTCTCAAACAATATGCTACTCTTAGATCAACTTAAGAATATGGTTAATGTTAAATCATAATACCAAACATAATTTGCTTGAAAATTGTTTTCGGCCTATACAATCATGTGTAGTTTATAAATAAACCAGTTATAATATAATAGGTATTGAATGTTAAAAATCTAAGCTAAATTCATGTTAGTTTCGTAAGCCGAGTACCTGATATTTTCATAATTCAGTTATTTTCTTAATCAACTATTAACATACTTTTTAAATTACTTACTGGGGTTTTACTATTTTTTACTATGTAGGTAGGTATTTATTAATATTTATCGAGTTAAAGAATTGTTGTTGGTTGTATTATTAATCGCAGGCTTATAATTCTCAATGTTTATCTGCGAGATCTATATTTGTTTTGTTTTGTTGGTAATGAAGGTTTATATACGTCTAATTGCGGAAAGGTATTTAAAAGATATTGATAGGTACTTTAAATATTCTTTTAGTACTTTCTAGCATTTGCTTTAAAATGATTGAAAAACTGAACTTCAACAGATAAATTTATTCTATAATGTATTATTTACTTTAACAAGGTCTGTTTACAGTACTGTGACTATCGAACTAAAGGTAAATTAAAACGGTATTTGAAATGGTACTAAAGGGCAATGCAACTTAGCCATACACCGCTGGCGTTGTTTTTTTTATTACTTTAGCCTGAAATCTTACCCAGATCATATAAAGGACCATATGAGAAGTCAGTAGCAGAAAGAACCAGGTTTTTAAACCCCAACCCAGCCATGATAAGAGGAGGAGAAATTGCCATTTTTTTAAACAGGCGTTACTTTTATACAACAATATATTACTCGTACTACACTATTTTGTTTATTCCAGGCGTTGCATTTCCCAACCGAGACAAAAGATAAAAAAATTGCTATTTTGTTACCGGCCAGTCTTCTAAACGCGGCTCTGTCTACCCTGCAAGGGATAAAGACGTTATAATATGTATGTATGAAAGATTCTAATAAAAATAATGCCTGTTAAAATAAATATCAATCTGCTTAAGGGCCCAGTCCTTATTTTTAGTAATTTTGACTGCTTTTTCGGAGCTGATTGGAGCCAAACTAACTTGGAGCCAAAGTAACAATATGTTAAGATTTGTTAAATTGAAGTTTATTTAAGTATTAAAAAAGTGAATGAGACAATTTATTGATTTTCATTGTAATAGTTTATTTAATTTCAAATACTGAGACGTGATTAAATTTTTTGCGGTGCGCGACGTTCATGTCATTGTTTTTTACACGGAATTTAAAACATTAAGTTGTGTATAAATTACAGAGAAATAAAGACAAAGGAAAATCCTAAAAAGTGAATGAGAAGATTTTAGTAATTTTTTTTAATTCATTCAAAAACTTAGTTAAAAAGGTTAAACTTTGAAGAAAATATAAGCGAATACGTCGTCGGATTTCTCGTGCATACGACTGAGTTAAAAAATAAAAAATACACATATATGAAGATTGATTCATGCTTTAACACGTACAATAAATAAATAAATATAAATTGTCTTTTGTAAAAAGATAGAAAAATTTTAAGTTCTCCGAAATTCTCAAATAAGTATGGGGTCGAAAACGCTGATAAGACAGATCGCTCGCTGCGCTTCTGAATTCGTCTCCAGGGTGCATGTACAATACAGCGCAATGCGTATGTGTAGATAGAAAATATAGATTCGGGTGTTCAATCAAAAGTTCCCACTGTCGAAGACTGCAGTCTTAACCCTCTCTTGATCTTGCTTTGGTTGCGGTCTCCAGACTTGTTTTTCTGACATTGACTACTCACATTAGTACATGACCTAGTTTCATTTCTGGCGAAAACAAAAAACACAACATCGCCAAGAGGTTGCATTGGCCTTTGAAGTGCGTTTCCGCAAATGGGCGTTAAGGCCTTACCTGAATTTTCCAGGGTCCAGTGCTGCCCCCATTTAAAATAAATCATTTCAAAGAAAAGGGAGACATTATCTAAAATTTTGTTACTACCAAGTCCTAGATAACCCTTCAAAGTATTTTATGAACTACTGTTTATAGTTTATAATGAGAACGTTTAGCTTTACTACGCACATTTGCCAAAAGTGGCCGTTTTTCGCAAATGTGCGTAGTAAAGCTCAACGTTCTCACTTTAAACTGTAAACAGTAGTTCATAAAATACTCTGAAGGGTTATCTAGGACTTGGTAGTAGCAAAATTTTAAATGATGTCTCCGTTTTCTTTGAAATGATTTATTTTAAATGGGGGCAGCACTGGACCCCGGAAAATTCAGGTACGGCCTTAAGTGTTTGGTTCACTGTTTTCACTTGGATGAGCTTAGTTATTATTCTGCTGTAAATGGCGGCTTTGTATGCGGCGATACCTAAGTACATATGTGTCTAATATTAAACGTCATGTGCCATAACGTGTATTAAGCATTTTGTCGCACCTACTGTAGGTACTTACGTAACATTAACTCGGTTCTATATAAAATACGAGCGGTACTTAATTTATAAGTACTTTATTTGAAATAGGTGAATGTGTCGTTTTTTTTTAAGGCGATGCGATCAGCGCATTATTATAGTGTTGTATTTATATAAAGTAACCTGGTGGAGATACCAGATGTTACACTATTTTGTAAATACATATTTTATTATAGAAGTAATTAGTTTTACGGGCGACTGGGCGTTGCTTTAGTGTAATACACTTTTTCCAATATATAAATGTTTAATTATAATCGTAGATTAATAATTCGCAAAGCCCCGTCATTCGTTTTGTCTAATTAACATTTTATTTCCTATTTAGATTTTGTTACAGGTTTATATAGAATTTACATTAATTTGTTATTATTTCTTGTTAACTTGCCATAAAAAATCCTTTTTGTTATAAATGTTCGTATATTATACCAAATAGGTGACCATTGATATTATACTATGTGTTGTACATGTATAATTAATTGTATACTTCAAATAGTAGGTTTGTGTGACAAAAAACTTACAGTCAGCCGCCGACTTCATGCACGAAAAATGCGACAGCTACAACTTTGTGTTAAAAAGTTTGTGAACTGCAAACGGAAGCTCGTTTAAAGTCGGCGGCAGACTGTAAGTACTTTTGCTGTAAACAGCCCGTTGGGGATGTTCCACGAGATATAGTTCTCTACTTTATTATAATTCTCGTGCGAATATTTTTTATGTACTCTACATAGATTTATAGACGTAGCATTAAACGGCAGATTTTACCAAGCATATCGATCATATAAGATGTAGTAGGGCAATCACAAAACTTTTTGCTACCAAATAGCCACTGCTTACTCCCATTGAATGTACACGGTCTAATAGCCAGTAGGTATACTTGTATAAGTAGTAGATATATCCCGAACGGCAGTTTTCCTCCGCGCGATGTTTCCACATAATCTTATATGCACTGCATGAATGTAGGCGCACTTGTGAAAAAATTCGTAGCAGGTTTTTTCATTGTTTCCGATGCAGCTACCTACGCGCAGTGGCGTAGGTAGCATGGGTGGGGCCCGGTGCGGTAACACAATATCCAACAGTACCAAATGTAGACTTTTTTAGGAGGGGCAAAATCTAAATATGCCGCCCCATGTCCAGTTATTTCTAGAGATGGAAGAGGGTGCAAATAGGAGACTAGGGGGTCACCCCCAATCGGTCCGCCCCCTTAGCTACGCCACTGCCTACGCGGTTTAACTTCGTGCATAGAAAATCCGCAATGCTGATTATAGATCTTAAAGAAAAACAATAATATAGATATAATTGTTATTCGTAATCTATCATTATAGTGATTCGCCCTGTCTTGTACCGTTTGCTTGTGTACGGTCTGCCAATAAGTGTAATATTCCGGAGACAGAGTAAACGTGAAATTGTTGAATTTACTATGCGAAACATTTACAGAAAACGCCAAAAGGCTGTGTTATTGAATACAAACGTATTTCGTGGTGCTTGTAGTTAATTTCGAAATTTCTGAAAATTATATTAAATAAAAAAATATAATAAGTTAATTTTCATTTCAGTAAAAATTGTCTCGCATAGCACATTCCAGTCGTCGGCTAGCATAAGTTTAAACACATGCCTAATGTAGAAGACCGATTCAGTACAACTTCGATTTAATGCATCTACTCAAATGTCTAAATGAAATAACGCCTTTACTCAGTAACTGTTATATACCAGTACCCAACTGAGTAAAGGCCCATTTAGACTGTGAAAGTTTCTTGCCTGTTGTATACAATTAAATTGAAGCAATAAATTATTGGTCTTCTGCGTTTCGCATACCTTGTTATCATTAGGTGGTGAAACTTAAACAATTAGCATAATTATAGTGACATAGCTCCGCGCGCTCAGCACTGGTCAAATTGTGTTCGTGTCTAAGCTACTTTGGGCTATTTGCTAGAGGGTAGTACTGCTTAGTGGCGGTCATAAGTAGCTATGCGGGTGGGCTTGCTTAGTCTAGGGAGGCTCAAAGTGACATTGCGGATAATAATCGTTTATGTTGTGTCCAATGTCCAATTTTCAAAATGTCTTAACGGTTTCAAAATGTCCAGTTTTAAAATTTGAATAGGCATTTTTGATTTTTATTTGCGTATACAATTTTAAAGACTGGACATTTTGATGATTGGAGAGATTAAAATGTTTTGTGTTATACTCGACAACTAAATAGTTGTCGAGTATACATAACAAATGTTAACAAATGTTGTAATGACCAAATGGTCGTTAAGCTTAAATTATTGTAATGTGTAGAACTACTACTAACTTTGTATATAATATCATTTAATATCATATCATAATATCATTTATTGACAGTTATTACATGTGCATTTTACATGAAGTCTCTGGTTTCCGAGTTAGTTCGCACTGTGTTTCGGAAACCAGCGTCTTCTCCCATTGGTGTGAACTTATGCCAATACTAACAATGTTTTTATCGGATTATAACAGTTTGCAGACTACATTGTATCGGTAAGTATTCTTTTTGCACAAGTCTATATTATTGGTAGTCGAGTTTTCCACCTAATGCTTAACGATGTTAAAAGGAAAGGATACAGGGTATTGCCAAAAATGAAGTTTGTGAAGTGATATTGTAAGTAGATTATAGTACATAACTGAGAATGTGGTGTGATGGATTTAAGAATGTTTGAAAATAAATAATGGAATCGTCTGTCAGTGACATTTTATTTATAAATAATCTCAATGTAACGATATGTATTATTTGGGCGACACATTACACGTACGTACGTGCTCGTACATATTTTTCTTATAATTAATATAAAATTATAAACAATACCTAATACTTATTGTTAAAACGAACTAGGAATATTTCTTAATCTATCTTTACAAGATTGACCCGTGCGTTTTGGCACAGATAATTTAATTACTAACGTAAGTTTTGGCAAGTTTTTGGTACATAGCGTTAGGTTTTCGATGTTTCCGCTTAGGCCAAGTGCTGGCCTTTGCTCATGCGCCAGTAAATGCCTTTCTGGGCAGTCAACTCCGAATGACTGCCGCGCTCCACGATTTTACCTGTATTGGAAATAATTATAATTAGTCGATATTGATATTTGTTTTTCCGAATCGAGGAAAAAACGTATCTACGTTTCGAACAATGAGGTAAGTCTGTCTTCGTAGAGGCTCAGGTTTTTGTGGCGGTGATGAGGTTTGCTTATTCTATTCTGGAATTGATGACGTAAGCGTCACAGTCGTAATACTTTTAAAATTGTCGCGCTGCTATGACAGCCTGACGATGAGCCGGTGAACTAACTTTAGAAGTAAGTAAAACTGCGAGCGCAGCAGGCGATTGCACGCGCCACACTCGGGACATCGTGCGCGTCTCAAGTCACATTCGCTCTGAAGAAGACCTCCGGATGATGTCGAAACAAACAGCCAGTTGCTAATTCTTTACGAAAGTAACCCAGTCGCTTATAAATTGATTTTACACATTCACTTCACGCGTCTTTCTGCTCTAAGCAGACAGAGCCCAGGGCCGCAAGACCCAAAAGCCATTTTAATCGTGATGACGGGCAAGAAGATAAAAAAGGAATTAAATAGTGATGGGTTACTCGCCGCATCGCGTTCACGCGCATTCCATCGATAGGCTTTTACGGTCTGCGCGGAAAGATGAGCAGCTGGAACCTACATTCTATGTTTTTTATTTTCTAAGAGCAGCATGGAAGTGAATAATAAGTAAATTACCTTTATCGACCACACAAATGATATCGGCATCCTTGATGGTAGAAAGGCGATGCGCAATCGTGATACACGTCCGTCCTTGCGCCGCCTTCTCTAGAGCCTCCGTCACCGCCTGAAAAACAAATTCTATACTTATATGGCAATTAAAAAAACAACCATAACCCTGTTACCCTGTATAATTCATTTGTTATATGGTCTTACAGAATTCTATCTACACAGTCTACACTGTCATACCGCGCTTCCGGTTAAATCATAGCTGCTTCGATCCGTGATTTCCTCCAATATGCGTGTCATCGGTCATCGGTCTCACTGCCCAGGAAGTTGAACACCGTGTTTAGCGGAAAAGAAAGGCGAACCAAAAGCCGTGACGCATGTCTCACTTTGCAGGAACTTAGCCACCCGGACCAAAGGCACAGAAATTAATAAGAGTATTTCATACAGAATGGAATCTCCTAAGGACGCGCAATATGTCCTCTCCCCCGTTCTCGCCATGTCGAGGGGCGAGAGCGGGCGAACACACGCATTGACGAGTGCACGGCGGCACAAGAACGGGGGAGAGGTACGGGGACGGGGATCGGAGACGCCTATTGCGCGTACCTTAGAACATTCTGCTCTGTATGTACTCTTACTGTCTTCTGTGACAATACATTACCCTCTCGCTGTTGGCGTCCAGTGCGGATGTGGCCTCGTCGAGGAGAAGCAGCCGCGGCGACCGAATCAGCGCCCGCGCGATACAAACGCGTTGCTTCTGACCCCCTGACAACTGTGCACCACCGGACCCTAAGTTGGTGTCGTAACCCTATAAAATAGCACATAAAATAATTTTTAGTCATGAAAATGGATAAAACGATGATTTCCTTCCATACACTTCTTCTTCATCCAAGCGCGTTCCCGGTTGCATCCTCAGCTGTGCTGCTTTGGAGACCGGGGTGGGCCTTCCCGCTTTTTTTTCTTCAAATATTACATGCATGTCAATGGTCACCCAAGGATGCCATAGACCTTGCGTTGGAGAAGAAATAGCCGGGTATAGTTTTACGAACGGCCGCCTGCCTGACGTTAAAAATTTTTTTTAAGCAATTTTAGCTCGAGATGTTTGTGCTCAATCCTTTAGTCGCCTCTTACGACATCCACAGGAAGAGATGAATTGGTCCTATTCTAACCCGAAACCACACGGGTAGATTTCCTTCCATATACTGTTTGGAATTAAAGAAGAAACGTAAAATGTATCAGCTGCTTCTCATCCCGCAGAAATCATAAAAGCCCATCGACGAAATGGGCGAGATTCTAAGGAATCATGTCCGAAGGCGATGCCGCTAGCAACCCGTTACTTTTTGATTCCGTATTTAACACTTCACACGACCCAAAGCCATTCCCAAAGCTCTGTATGCCCATTAGGTAAGGGTTAAAAAGGCATGGATAGTATCTATGTACCTATATGGCTATAAGTTTTCCAAAATAAAATAAATAAAACATGTACAGATACATTATCACGTCTTTATCCCTAACGGAATACACAGAGCCCAGAGTCCAAAGGCCACAATAGCGTGATGGTGGGCGTAAAGATAAAGAGTCAAAATAGTGATGGGTTGCTAGCCGCATCGCCTAAACGTGATTCGGATTCTCGCCCATTCCCTTGATCGGCTTTTACGATCTGCGCGGGAAGAAAAGCAGCTGGTACATTCTACGTTTTTTCTTTTCCCCCAGACCAGAATCTTCCTTCCTTTATCCCACTCTAAGTGGGGTCGGCACAGCATGTTAGTCGTTTCCATTTTGTTCTTTCTTTTGTCATTTCGACTGTATGTACTCTTAATGTATTCTTTTCTCCCAGACCAGAATGGAGGAATAAATATAAATGTAAAACTGACGGGGAATCCTACTGACTACCACTCGTACCGTTTCTGATAGTGCGAATGGACGCCACCGGTGGCACCGCACGCGCACACCGCTAAAATGTCAATACAGAAGAAAAAATAGCAGTAGAAGTGCAGCCTAGGGACAACATGATACAATAAGACTGAAATGAAAAATATTTTATATAGTTAAGTTATAAAAGTTCCTGAAAAAAAAAACGATCAATGTCACATACCTTGGGCAGCGAGGTGATGAAGCTGTGGATGTTAGCGGCCTTTGCGGCGGCGATGATCTCGTGCATGGTGATTTTGCGGTTGTTGTCACCATACGCGATGTTCTCTGCCAATGTTCGGTCGAACAGCACAGGCTCCTGCTGCACCACGCCCAGCTGCCGCCGCAGTCGCGGCAGCGTCATCCCATTGTGAATGTCGCGACTGTCCAGCTCCTATGCAATATCATCAGGTCTTTTTTAGTCTCCACTGCACCATACTTAGCCTACACTCTTCACGCTGGCCAGACGGGTTGGAGAGGTCTGATTGAGTTAATAAATTGATAGTTGATAAAGCTTTGTTTAGCTTATGTTTCCGAAGTCGCCTTTTACGACATCCACGGGAAGACTTGGAGTGGTCCTATTCTAGCGCCCAGCGTGCTGAGGCTTTGCTTAAGAGTAATGTTAGCCCTTGTGATTCTAAATTTAACCCTAGCGATATAATAGATGCTTTTAAACAGTTAAATTTTAAAAAATCAAGATCACTGGGGTATGTCAGTAGCCGTAGTAAGTCATATTATACACATAATTGCTGCCGATTTAGCTTTTATATTTAACGAATGTATTGATGAAGGCATATTTCCTAACTTAATGAAATGTAGTAAACTAATCCCCTTTTTCAAAAAAGGAGAAAAAACAGACCCTGGCAACTACAGACCTATCTCTATTCTGCCAGTTTTGAGTAAGGTGTTCGAAAAGATAACGCTCAATCAAATGCTACTTCACTTTAATACCAATAATCTTTTCCATAGCCAACAATACGGCTTTACTGCTGGAAAATCGACCACCGATGCAGGAGTAGCACTTATTACTTATATCTACGACTCGTGGGAAAACAGAAATGATGCAATTGGATCATTTTGCGATCTTTCTAAAGCATTTGATTGCGTTGATCATCGAACACTTTTGCTCAAATTTCGTCAATACGGTTTTGATGATAAGTCAATTAAATTAATAGAATCTTACTGAACAGATAGGCTTCAAACTGTCGATATAAACGGCGTAAAATCACACGGGTCTAATGTTAAAATGGGCGTACCCCAAGGCTCAATTCTAGGACCGTTCCTTTTCTTAGTTTATGTCAAAGACTTGCCTTACATGGTTGAGAAAGAGGCTGACATGATGCTGTTTGCTGATGACACCTCGCTAATATTTAAAATAGATCGTCATAACAAAGATGCTAGCGCGGTGAAAAGCACCTTATCTTTAATTTCTGATTGGTTTTTAGCCAATAACCTTATGTTAAATGCGAACAAGACCCAATGCATTTGATTCTCTCTTCCTAATGTGAATCAAGCCTGCGTTGACATACTAATTAATGGTCAGAAACTCGATCTGGTTGAAAGTCCTACTCCTTTTTAGGAATCACAATTGATTCAAAACTTCAATGGGGCGCTCATATAACTAAACTTTCTAATAGGCTTAGCTTTGCGGCTTACGCTGTTAGGCGAATAAGACAATTTACAGATGTAGCAACTGCTAGACAAGTGTATTTTAGATACTTCTATGGGGGAGTGCAGCCGACATTCAGACTATTTTTATTTTACAAAAAAGAGCAATTCGTGCCATTTACGGTTTAGGATCGAGAGACTCACTGAAAGAATTATTCAAGGAAATAGGTATACTTACTTTTGCATCACAATTCATATTTGAAAATATAATGTATGTAAGGAAAAATATTTCCATGTTCAAAGTAAGTGATTTTACAGATAGAAATTTACGTAATAAGAATGACTTAGTTAGCCCGTATTACAGGCTGAATACAGTCAGTAAGTCTTTTATGGGGAAGTGTATACCTTTTTAGATTAAATTGCCAGAATCGGTCCTTGATATGCCAGACAGAAAATTCAAAGCTTATGTAAAGAAAGTACTTCGTGAGAAGGCTTATACCCTCTAATTGGCGCGGGTCCCTCTTAAAGGTTTGTATACTTAGACATGTCATAATTTAGGTACATTAGTACATACTAAATTTACAAATTTACAAATTGTCATTATTTTAAATTTTGTAATTCTTATAATTCAATTTAATTATGACATAACCAACAATGTAATCTCAGTCCATCCATATAACTAATTTTAAGTTTTAAGTTTGTGATTTGACGTCTTTGGAGAAAACGTACAGTGCAGTTTGTTGCCGCTTCTTCTGCACTTGCGCCTAGGAAGCGGCGTAAACTTAGCTGTAAGTAACGATTTGACATCAACATTTGTGCAAAACAAAACCAAGTGACTATTAAGAGATATTATAAATATCCCATGTTAATAAAGATATTTTGAATTGAATTGAATTCTACTCTGCCGGGAACCACACAGCGTGAACCTATGCAATATATTCGATCAGTATTAGCTGACATACGTGGGTTTGTCCATCAAGTTATACCTACTATTAGGTATAGGTACGATATAACAGAATCGACAAAAATCCAATTTGAACTGACAGGTCGTTACTTCACGTCTGAGCGCGTTACCGTTTGCATCCATGGCTGTGCAGTGTGCTCATAGCATTTAACCAAGTAGATAGGCACTTCTTCGAAGCCCGGGGTTTCTGACTTTTTCCCCCAAGATATACATGTCAATGCTGAAAACCGTGTGAAATATGGAGAAGTATCTTAAGGCTACAGATACCTACAATATCCAAAAGATATTACTTTATACATTCACCTTTTTATATGAAAATTATACCAAAAAATTTATAACATTAATTACTAGTCGATTTCAATACTTAAAAAATTATAAATATAATACAAGAAAAAAAAACAATGAAATATGCGTCGAGAGCGAACAAATGCCCGGACCCGTGCTCGACGATATTTCGCTGCGTTTTATTTAGGTACTTCTATACAATGTTTTAAAAAAACAAGTTTCCTTCTCTCCCTCTTCAACAAGACCCTCCTTAATTTTTTAACTTTGTTTTATTTTAATCGGTAAAAATGTCCAGTAGATAATGCCATTATAAAAGATCAAATTAAAAACGCTAAAAAAAACAAGTTTTTTGTATTTCGACCCCCTTTAATTTTTTACTTTATCTTATTTTTAGAAAGAACTTGTTATAACAGCGTAATAGGTACCTTTAATCGGTAAAAATTTAAAGTCTAGCTATTATGGTTCAATAAAATCGGTGAAAATTTCAAGAGTGTACATATAGCTATTATGGTTCTATGACAGACGGACGGACAGACAACGGAGTCCCAGAAATGAGATCCCGTTGGTACCCTTTGGCATACGTGATCTTTGAGATAGGTGTGAAACGTTACCTATCGCAGTTTACGAGTATATCTACATAGTTGGGCCGTAAACTTTTTCACATTCAGTGATAAGATAAAATATAGTGTTGGTTAAATAATGTTAAAATTTTTTCGTAGTGGTAAAACATTGGATTTATTTCTAACATATTTGTAAGTATACATAGAATTTTCTATTTCTATTCTATACAAACCTACCTTTCGTCAAACGTAGGTACAATGCAACGCACTGTCCAGTCACAAGTAAGTGTAATGTATTTTTGGGAGATTATTCTTGCTGCACCATAATTAAGCTGTGATTTAAACCTAGTGATAAAGTTAGTCCATGTTTTATAATAATACAGAAGTCTCAAATGCTTGCAAAAATAAACAAAATAATCTATTATTATTTCACAACAAGATCAAGCAACAATAATCATTTGGATTCTTTTTCTTTCTTGATTCGTGCCTCTCTCAATCGCAACCGCCTTTCTCGTTCGAACTCCTTTATTCTCAAAATATAATCTTCGTACTCGCATTGCAGGTAGGCGTGCTTTTCGTGGGCGCACTTGAATAGCAGGGGCATGTGCTCGTATCGACATATATGGTACTTGATTAGGAAGTGCGCGCAATAGTCTCGGTACTTCGGCGGTATCCGAGCAGATGTCATCTCATCTTCGCGCGCGACCATCACCCGCTTTCCCCTTGAGATTTTAAAACCCTTGCTTACGTCGAAGGTCGGCTTGTCGTTCATGTTGAGACCCAAGTCTCTAGAAGTGAACGAACCCAAAATTTGCCCCATTTTGATTGAAATAGCTTGATTTCAGTGATTGTTTGTGTTGGCCCCTTTGGAACTCTATTCGTAAAAAAATATCTGAAATACTTATCGTACAAAATAGCTAACTAAACAGCGGAATTTCTCAATTTTATGGGTATTTACGACATTACATTGACGTTATAAATTGTGAAGTTGTACCCAGCAGTCACAGATGACACATTCCTAGTAAGAGTAACACCATATCGTGAAGGTTTTAGTTGTTAAACTTGTTTGGTCCATAAAGTTTTTACCTAATTTTTGACTTCGCGACGCCCCTAATAAAAAAAAAACAAATTTCAATATTCTGAATTTACGGGAAGTACCTTGTAGGTTTTGATTCCCTTGCGAGTGTCGAAAATTTGCGGCATAAACGGCTGTATCTTTTGATTGCGTTGGCTTAGAAGTTAGATTTTTCACAGCTGCAAGGGACAGTAGAATTGAGTATTTAATATGAATTTCAGCTTGATACCTCCACGGGTTCCTGAGAAAAAGGATCTTGACAGACAGACAACAAAAGGGTTTCGTTTTTTCCTTTTGTGGTACGGAACCCTAAAAACATACAGTCACCTATGTATAGACTACTTTGTTCTCTTAAAACGTTATGTTCCTAAAACAAAAAAACATACTGTTCACCAAGGAAGAGCTAAGTATGTATATACTTAGACTACTTTTAGTTCTTTTAAAACGCGACGTTCCTTTAACAAAAAACATACTGTACACCAAGGAAGAGCTATGTAGACTGCTTTTAGTTTTTAAAGCGCGATGTTCCTAAAAAAACACATACAGTACACCAAGGAAGAGCTATTTAGACTAAATGCGGGCAGGGGGTCTTATTAAGAGCTAATGAGAACCGAGCAATAAAGTGTATAATACTCACAATGGCTCCTGCGTCAGGATCATAAAACCTCTGTATCAGTTGCAAGACGGTTGACTTGCCGCAGCCGGAGGCCCCCACCAGGGCCACGGTCTTCCCAGCGTCCACTTTGAGATCTAGACCGCGGAGCACCCTAATGTGCGGCCGCGTCGGGTAGCTGAACTCCACGTCTTTGAAGCTGAAGTTTCCTGTTGCCGTCTGTGGAAATATACAAAAAGTATAAATATTCGTGCTTATCCACTGAAAATTTAAAAAACGTGATCTGATTGTAATGTTTATACCATCATCATTATTTCTAGGTTTGTAGGGTCAATTGACTAATGACTATAACTGTAGGGTCCGTCGTATCATACTCACCCAGTCTTTCTTGTCGCGCACACCGTCCTCGGTGCGCACTTTGGGCGTCCGCCTAATGACGGATAGGATCCGAGCGCCGCAGTACCGCGCTGAGTTGAAGCTGGGCGCGTACACCAGCGACTGACCCAGCATGTACGCTCCATACATTATAGCTTCGTTTACTCTGTAAAACAGAAAATTCATAACTATTTCCAAAGAAAACATGTCTATTGCTCCTCCATGTCTCAGAACGCACGTCAATTCTTTGGTCTAAGTAAAAATCAAATACAACCAGGCCTGTGTCACTCCCCGTGTAGGTATCAAAAATATACGTACGCGCGGCGGCCTTCTCGGGTGGCTAATTAGAATAGAATAGAATATAATTTATTTTCCTAGAAAAATACAATACAACACAATAAATATACAGACAATGATAGGAGACAACACATACAATAACAATTACAACAAGAAAAAAAATAGACATGATACGGTTAGGAATAATTTAACAATTATATTTATTTCACTAGAACGCGGTGTTGTCATGCATACGTAAAGGAGTGTGTTGTAAATGCACTCCGGGAAAAAAGGGGATCCACTCAGCATTTGTCGTCGAACCCAAGAGTCCGCGACGCTGATTTTCAGTGGCACCCTGTTTTGTGATGTGACTCACGGGCCTGTGTGGTGGCATAATCTAGAGCAGATTTTTTGGTGTTTATTTACTGGTGACCTAATCAATCAAGTGTATTCTATGCTGTGTTTGGTTGAAATCGATTCAGTAGTTTGAAAGATAATTTGTCGGGGCTCGCGTGCGTGCAGTGACGCACGCGCGAGCTTTGTTCGTCGCCTAGGTACTTCACCGTCCCGGCCGTTTTAAAAATGGAAAAACATAAAAAGAAGGCTAAAAAATACTGCACAGTTTTTAACTGTTTAAAAAAGGATTGCAATCCAAATTTAACTTTTTTTAGACTTCCTAAGAACGCTGAAAGGTAAGATCTACTTTAAAGTAGTTATTATTATTATGTTGTCATTCATGATAGATACACTAAGTAGGTTTAATACCTAGGACCTAGGTACCTTCTTAGGTTACGAAAATAAGTAGGAACGTAGGTATAAGTATACATATTATTCTTTCGAATTTCTGATGTTTGGTTTGAGATTGACGATCTGTTTCGTTATAAGTAGGTAGGTACCTAACCCACCTACTTAGGAACTTTTCTGTTCGCTAGCAAAATAATTATGAAAGTTACAGAAATGGTATGTCGGTATCTACTTTAAAGACTTTGTTTTAGCTGGTATCTAACCAGCTAAAACAAAGTCTTTAATTTCGCTCATTATAGTTTACTACCAAACGATGATACATACATACATACTATCACGTATTTATTCCTAATGGGGCAGACAGAGCATTTTAAGTGTTTCGGCTCTAAGCAATCAGAGCCCAGGGCCGCAATACCCAAAGGCAACTTTTAGCGTGATGGTGGGCGAGAAGGTGGAAAAAGGAATCAAAATAGTGATGGGTTGCTAGCCAGGGCAAGTTCGAAAATGGCCTTTTTCAAATTGTTCTGGGTCTTGGATGTTTATCTATATATGTATTTATTATAAATATAGTATCGTTGAGTTAGTATCCCATAACACAAGTTTAAACTTACTTTGGGGCTAGCTCAATCGGTGTGATTTGTCCTTACATATTTATATTTATTTATATTTATATTCAAGTTTTATTCTTGTCTCCCAGATCAGCATGGAAGACCGATAATACGGTGCGCTAAATGGCGATAGTAGCTTTTTGTAGTAGTCAACCCTAGCGCGTCGCTCGCTGAGTCTATTTTAGTCGGTTTTGTGTGTGTGCGTTTGTCCAGAGTCATAAGGATAAAATTAGCTTGCAATGGATTTCTGTAGGTGTAGGTGTCTAAACAAAAAGGTGCTGCGTTTTGACGCGAGCTAAATTACACCATATTGCTAACCACTGTGAGTAGATTTTTCTTTAAAAACGTTTGAGGTGTGAGACTTCTGTCACAGGCCGGAATCTCCTAAGGTACGCGCAATATGCGTCCCCGTTCCCCTTCCCCGCACCTCTCCCCCGTTTTCGTCACGATGACTCACGTTGGCCGTCAAGAACCGGGGGAGAGGTGCGGGTGCGGGGAACGGGGACGCATATTGCGCGTACCTTAGGAGATTCCGTTCTGTTTACTCTTACTGTATTCTGTGCTTCTGTACTACTGGTATTTATTCTGTGATACAACACACGCCAAACAAAAAGTAGGCCCGTATATATTTGTTTCAACATTTTTAACAATTATAAACTCTACACATGTCTCTGCCCAACTAAAAAAGAGGAGAAACAGAGATCAGATAAATATGTACAAACTGTTCGTGAATTGACATAATTTGTGTAGGTATGTACTTACAGCATGACAGTCTCGTATTTGACTCCCTCGCGGGCGACTAGCACAGCGCCGTACACTGTGGCACTGCAGTAGGACATGAAGGGCACGTAGACGCCCAGACCAAGCACCAGACCGCGCCAGCGCGTTTTCTTGATAATGGCCTTGCATGACTCCATCAACGACACCTTGAATTTCTCCAGGAAGGACTCTTCGATTCCTGTTTGTTCACATTTGATTAGCTACAAGGTTCACATATCAGTAACCAGTCTACAGAGGCTCGCACGTGAAACACATTATCTTTTTTCAGGGAGTCTCGCGCCTAGCCGGCCTCTACTCTTCCAGAACCACAAAACACAAAACAGTAAACGCTTTTGTAAGCCAAAAATAAACCAAAACGTCCATGAGTGCGTTATACTGGTTATGACTTTTTCCTTTGTTTTCTTCTCCAAAGAAGAGCCAAAAATATAAGGATGTCGGAACCAATAAAACGATTTGGCCAGTATTAGGACCGGCCGTCTATCCGTCGTCATCGTTAAGAATGCCTTATTTATTTCTTCTTTTTGTTACTGAAAAATTGCAAAACTTCATTTGTGAAGTTGCAGAACGAAAGGTTTACCTACTGCTTCAGTCACCTCTTACAACATCTACAAGAAAGCATAAGGTGGTTTCATTCGCCGGCAACCACACGGCACAAGGAAGCGTTCAGCTGTTCTCACCCAAGCTCTGCACTGTCCGGATGCTGACCACCGCCTCGGTGGCGACGGCGTTGGCATTCTCCATGGCCTTGCTCTCGTCCGCCTGCGACTTCTGTGAGATGATGCCCTCTAGCCAGATGCTGCCAACCATCTGACGGAAAAAGTATACTTACAGGATTATTTTTCATCAGTGCACACATTTTTACAACAAGTTCAGTCCACGATATGATGATTACTTTCGTCAAAGAACATCTAATAGGTATCATTTTATAATATATGATTTTTACATCAAAGGCGGTTAAAGAAGAAAAGTCTCAGATCATAGATAGAGGTTGTAGAGGGGAACAATTCTTTTGTCTTAGAGGCCACTAAAATCAAGCATTCCGATTAGAACTTGACTCACAATTGGTAAGAAGGCAGTGCCCACAAGGGTGAGCTTCCAGTTGTAGCTGATGGCCATCAGGAAGCCGACAAGCACCGAGCTGACGCCCTGCAGGATGAGCCCCACGCGCAACCCCGTGGCCCCCTGCACCTCTGCCGTGTCTCCGCTCAGGCGGGAGCAAAGAGCGCCAACCGTGTTCGATTCTTTGTCATAGTAGCCAATTTCCTGAAACAATAAATTCAAGGGACCACTGAATTGTAAGTTGCCATTTACCACGATCCTAAGCTACTCTCATCCCCATTTACTATCTCGGTTTACATACCAAGGAGAAATCAAACAGCTTCTAGCTCGATACTTCAGATTCATATACACTAAGCCCTACGGTGTTCATCCCTTCTGGAGTAAACGAGCCAAGTGTTTCTAACGGCACGTCAAATGATCGGGCATGTCAGATGTCATTGGACACACATGGCATAGCTTGAAAATTGGACACCAGAGTATAGCTTAAGGTGTATACCATGAAGAATTGGCGCCCTCATTTCAAATAAATTATTTAATCGTAAACAATCAGGCATTGGATAGCCCTTTTATATTTAAAACCAAGTTTCTGCTAAAAGTGGCCTCTCTACCAATGATACTTACAACAGTTATTCAAAAAATAACTTACCTTAACCCACACAAACCGTATTAAGGATCCGAATGTGACAAGGGATCAAGCTATAGAATTACGAAATCCTATATTGACATGCAAAGTTTTCTTTAAGCATCTACGAAACAATTCAAACCTGTTTCAAGAGAGCCGTAAAGTACTGTTGCCGCAGCCTCGTGGTCATTCTAAGGCCAGCGTTGGTAAACGTGACGTTCTGCAGACACATGCTGACTCCAGCCACCGCGGCAACCACTACGAACATGCCGGAGTACAGGTCAGCCATTCGGATGATTTCGTTGCGATCGTCCATCACGAATATCTGGAAAGCAACAAGCAGTGCCATTAAACTGTTAGATACACTGATATACATATACTTTGCCTGTATTGTAAAGATTATATTCAGATTGATCTTTAAAAACCAGGCAATGTACCTATAGGTAAGATCAATCTGAATATTATACGCGTATATAAAATAATAGCCAAAAACTTAGAGTCAATGTGTCAGCGTTAATGTGTCCTGGGACTGTGTGGTTGATCTCAAACTTGTGATAGAGACGGGCGTCAAATCAAAGAAAGGCGACCGGCTTGCTTGACGGGCAAATAAAGTCGATGATGAAAACATGCGTATAAAAACACATACTTACTAGTTTATACACAGAGTGACTGCCGTCTGATCATTGCAACCCAAAGAGTAGACCAGAACCAATCCTAGGATAGCTATAAACAAACGCTAGATAGCGTTCAGGACCCACAGTTTACGTGCCTTCCGAAGCACGGAATCATCTTTCTGTTCGAATAATCAGGTAATTCAAGCCTGCAATATTTCTAACCAGACTGGAAACAACTTTTTACAAAGTATGCTTCCCAGTAGGATTAGAACTAGAGGTGAAAACTTCCAGGAAACATTCCACTTCTAAGGAAGTATTCCTAAGAACTTCCAAAACTTCCGGCAATTTTGGAAGTTTTTAAAAATATTTTTTTACCTAAAAATAGGTTAATTTCATTACATTTAGTAAAAAAATAAGATTCTTAAATGGTATATAGGTAGGCACTTGAAAAAACCTTTATGAAGGCGATTGAAGTGAATATGATTTTCTGTGTTAAAATTAATTTTAATATGTATGTGTTATAGGCATTTACTTATAATAGGAACCCAATCACAATAAAAAATAGGTAATTTGTAATATTCACTGTCTATCAATAGTATCCTCAGTTTTTCTAAGTCAATAATCTATTTTGAAAACTTCCAAAGTTGCTGGTAATTGTGGAAGTTATGAGGAATACTTCCGGAAGTATTCCTGAAATATTCCAAAGTTTCGGAAATATTCCGAAAATTTCACCTCTAATTAGAACCCACGCCCGAGATTACAAGGCAAACGCCTTGACACGACCACGGAGGCCCACTAATTGATGATCGTCAAATAACGAATTATCCACCGCAACAGCTATCTACTTAAACAACTTACCCCGCTAGAATAACCGAAGAGCAGAGCAAAGACCGGGAAGCAGGCTCCCTGCACGAAGGCGGCGATGGCTCCGATGGTCAAGAACGGCCATTCGGGTGCGTTCAGTTTCATCAGCTGCCAGTCGCTCACTTGTTTTATTTCCTGGAACACGCAAACATATTTGTCAATATAAAATAACTTCTACTGACTTTCGGTATTTCGTTTTAATCACAGAGATTACATTTTGTAGGTACCTATTAGCGAATTATCATATATAGCGACATTTGTTGTCCCAAGTGGATCATAGCAAGTGGAGATCTATGTTTCTGCCAACCCCATGGGAAATAGCCTTGAATATGTATTTGTTTACCCTTTATTTATTTTTCACACTAGTGAATGTTCAGGGCTACACAAACATATGGGTAAATCGAAATTCCCTTTACAGTAAGTATCAGTGCGAGGTGCGAGTAGCTGACGGGATGGTGACTCCTCAGCAAAAAGTAATTTTGACCTATGAAATTAGTTCACTGACACTAATAAATCCAAAAGGAGTTTTTGGCGGGAAGTCAAGGGGTTCGGTTGGGGTTTTCTTTAAATTATTTTGCAAATTGATTTTAGTAGACTTTATAATATGAAATTGGTGTTGTTTGGTGTTATAAATGCTCATGCTCATAAACAATATGTGAAATAGTTAAAGTGGACAGTCATAGTACGGCTGTAGTGATATTTGTTTCGCGGACTGTGAGGGCGACTTCGGGCGTCGTCCGCCACTCAATCGGCTATGAAAACCAGTGGACTCGTATAGCTTTGTGGCCAGAAGCTACTTTAAAGCAATCAAAGGCCTACACCACCAACCTTTGATTGTAACTTGTTAGGAAAAAACAATTTCCCACGTTTTATTAACTTGTTCCTGGCTAAATACGCAGTAGCGTCAAGCCATTAATAAAAATAATAAAAAATAAAAAAACCAAAATAAAAAAATTGTAGACTTCAAAAAAAAAACAGTACCTACTCGTATGTACATGGTACGAGTATGAATTAGGCAAAAGAATGTTGCGGATTTACAAATTAGAAAGAGCTTGGTAGTGACACTACCACTAACAAAAAGAGCGAGTGAAGCAAGCCAAGTTCTTGGGATCTATGTACTTGGCGATTCAGCATTTAAGTATATAAAGTGAGAGTCATACAACGAATAATTTATTTGAGTAATTCTTAAGTAATTTAAAACCGGTTGACTCACGTGATATAGTCGGAAAAGGCCGACCAGGTTTCGATCGATTTAGACGATCATCTTCAGGTCGAGTGTCAGCGGCGACCCGACATCGCTGTCCGCTCAGCTTTCTCGCAGTCAACCGGTTTTAAATAAATTAATTATGGATTTATCTCACGTTAGTTTGAGTTTAATTTATTTATTATTATTTTATTCTCTTTCTAAACGCTCGCTATAATCATTCGTTTTATGACTTCCTCCTTCATAAATAGGTCTCCAGATCTGTGATGTCCAAAAAGTAGAGTCTCGCTGATATTGGTGTTTGTGTTATACTCACTTCATCGTCAGCCTTCTTCTCCTCTTCGTCCAGGTCAGCGTTGTACACGAAGTTACTGAGGCCGGTCGACATCACGGAGCTTATGGAGCCGCGCGGGGTCATCCAGTCGTGGGAATCTGGAATCCATTCTGGTTTTAAATATATTTTAGGTTACAAACTAGGTACTAGCTTTTCAGTACGATTGCTGAAGAATACGCCGGAAGAAATTCAGTTCAGTATAAAAGCAATAAAAGTGCATACCTCTCTTGGTGGAGTGGTGCCTGTGCAGCCTCCTGCCCGAGCGTCGCTTTACGTCGAGCCTCGGCGCCAGTGCTACCTCCGCAGGAACCTCCTCGCCTTCCACCGTCTCTTCCGGGACCGCCTCGATGGATTCCGGCTCCATTTTGTCACTTCCAGCAGTCACCAATTTGTAGTAGAAACCTGAATATAATCACTAATTCATAACCTTTTCGTTTATTTGAAGTCAGTTGAAAAAACAAAAAGTTTTGTAGGAACTATTGAATCTCTGCGGGTATAATATTTTGTTTGTAGGGCTTACTTACATGTTATGCAACTCAAGACGCGGTAATTTTTTTTGATTGGTTGGTGACCACAAGTGGCATGTAAGTATGAGAGCTTGGAAAATCTGACACCAATAGTACTGACACACATTAAGAATATCTAAGCCCTTACCTTTGGCCTTCATGAGCTCGCTGTGAGTTCCAGATTCCACAATTTGTCCCTGATCCATGCAGACAATCCGGTCGGCATTTACGATCGTAGACAACCTGGAAATGACAAGTACACAATGACCACAGTAAATTCGACAAAAATGATTAAGCATAAGGTCAGAAAATAATAAAAATAACAGTGTTTATCATTGAAAAACTACGACCCTCCATATTCTTATTTTATTTATTACCCAGGCTCTATCTAGACTCTCCAAGACCCTTCAAAGTTATATCTCCCCGGTCAAAAATTTGGTACGTAAAATTGTTTCCAAACCAGTTTGCTACTTATTTAGCTACTAAACTGCAAGGTGAAGAGTCAGGGCTTTCCATTTGTTTAAAGATCTTAGGGTTTATGAAGTAGGTACTTATTTAGCGAAAATTTTATATGTACGTGTAGTAGTTACATGTCAAATTATCGCTAAATACTTGTAACTTAGAACCATAATACCTACTTAAATAAAACAAGGTAGGTATATAATATAATTCAACTTGCTACGATACGATACGACGATGCTACGACAACTCATACTTACACAAATTAAACAGTCGCAACACTTATAACAGGCTCTTTTTAGCCCCTATCAGTGAATTTTGATTGCAAATGTAAATAAAACATTGAATTTACAAGCTCACTACTCACACAGATTAATAAATTGTGTTCCAAAATATGGATATTAAAAGTTACATTTTGGTGATTGTCGCAATCCCTTTGAGGTTAGGAGACTAATAAGGGGTTATACAACTAGGGTTTTAGAACTAACTAGGAGGTGTATTAAAAAGCGAAGTGTCCACTGCCTCACGTCACTATCACGAGTTGAATACGAGACTGAAGGCGTAGTAATATAAAATTGTTGTAGTTGCCACGGCGCTACTACGAGAAGTACTTGCATTCATTTAAAATCGTCTTTTTAACCCACTTCTTTGTCTCACTGCTGGACAAGGGTCTCCCCCTTATATCGTTAAATATTTTTAAAAATTAGACTTTAAAATCTATACAGGGAGCATTTGAAATCATTGGCATTAATTTAACTTGTTACCATATACTCACTTAAATGATATTTTTTATGGTAACAATACTGCAATTAGTGCAGTAATTAAAAAGTATCGAAAAGTAAGAAAAATTAACAAAGTATCATAACATCGCGCGTCGCGTTTGCGAGAGGGCTATGACCCCGGGGCGGTGGTATACACTCACCAGCTGTAGCGCGGGCGGCCGGCATACATAAACAGACTTTAAACTGCGTGGATAAGGTTTAAAGTCGAGTGGGGAGAGGCGATGTCACGCGACCGATTGAGGGAACAAATGTTAGGTACTACGGAATCTACGACGCCGTAACGAAATAAATACTATTAGATTTAATTTATTTTTCATGAGTCTTATGTCGATAAGTTTTTTTATTTATAATTGAAGTAATGGTGTCTATCAAGGAGTCTAACGCATGTTTAGAGGTTTTCTTTAATATGAAAATGACGACTTCTGATTGACGTTTTAATAGGCTCACATTACTTTGTATCATGGGTATAGTGGATATTTAAAAGGATGCCAACGATTTCAATTCCACCCTGTATCTATAATAATAGAACCTGCTTAAAAAAATCACGAGAATCGTTTGATTGTCGGTTTGTCGGTTTGTTCTCGCCTACAGGTCGCATTTACCTGTAGGCGAGAACAAACCGACAAACTGACAAACAAAAGCATTTTTGGCCAATCTTGAAACTAAGACCATTCGATCGCTTCGCTCGCTCGATCAACTATTTTGGGTCCCTAGCTTATGCTCAGCTGGAAGGCGGTAAGTTCTCCGAGTCTACTGGACAATCCGGCGTTTAGGTTTGTGTTTGTACGATGATAACTTGGTTATTTTTGACTGGAACTTCATGGATTTCGGTATATAAGTTGATTAGGCTCAAATTAGGTACTTTTAAGTCAAAACATGAGCCAAATCGGTCAAGAGGCTGCTGATATATAAGGCTGTAAGTGTTAGCCAGTTAACAGTTTGGACCGAACTACTAGATAAAAGTAGTTTAGGCCCGTATCAACTATGGCGGACCCCAAGCCAATGCCCCGCTCGAAGGCGGTACGTTTTTCGAATCTATTTAGGTAAACCGGTGAATAAAATTTTTTGGTTTGATTACCTAGTACTTTATAAAAATATGATATTTCCTGCCGTATCGTAAGACAATGTATGCTCAGAGTGACGTCATAGCTCACTTTCGCTTTCAGTCAGCGCATCTGAATCTATTGATCGCTGCATTCGCGCACAGACAGCACACTGCTTCATGTTTGCATGTATTTGTGATGCATCTCTGTTAGTTTATGCTGCCCTAGTACAGTGAGGCTGGAAGGCCGTACAATTGCAACTGCATTTTGCCTTTGCAGCAGCGCAGCGGTGTAGGTACTTAGAAAGGTTCAACTTAAATTTAGTTTAAAGAGAAGTAAGCTCACAGTTAATAGAACAATTTCAATCATCAATAAAATTTAATTCTGATTCGTTTTACCATTTTTGCGAGATTTAAATCCAAACATCGAAAACTTTACGAGTATTTAGTAATGGGCCGCCCCGAACAGTGACCTCGCGACAAGTTTACAACCCCCAAATTTCGGCTTCTTCTGGAGTCGAAAGAAGAAGTTATATATATAATTTAACTATATCAAACCTGACCAGTACTTGGATATTATTAGGTCTTATCAACAATCGCCTACTATATTTCATATATTTACGATCAATGATACTCTAGTTATCGTCGAGAGAGCATACATAAATAAATATCTACGCCGGATTATATAATATTATAATAAATATCTAACTAAGCAGGCTCAAAGAGATTGGCCTGAATCGGCCGCTCGCTCGTCCAATATGTGGACTGATTTTAAGATTAAGTATTTTGTGACTTTAAGTACATATATTTTCTTATTAGTCACTTGTTAAATGTGTTCAATAATGCCACTTGTTGTCACATTGGTCACATCCAGTTTAATCAAGATTATTAATGCAGGAAAACGGATATTATGAGCGCTATTTACTCAAAGGAACTATGAGGTCACAGTCCGGTATTTCATACAAATCCTACAGAAAATGTTTGTTTTGAAGTTAAGAAAAATGTATTTGATATGACTTGTTGAAAACTGGCGGATTAGGATAACTCACCGATGAGAGACTGTGACGGTAGTCCTGCCAGCGCTGGCTCTGTCGAGCGCGGCCTGCACCTGTCTCTCCGAGTGCGGGTCCAGGGCCGATGTGGCCTCGTCGAGAAGTAGCACGGCTGGTTCTCTCAGCAAGGACCTGGCGATGGCTATACGTTGCTTTTGACCACCAGAGAGAGAGGCACCGCGTTCACCAATTACCGTGTCGTAGCCCTAGTGGTAATACACGAGTAATATTTAGACGAAAGAAACTATCTAAGGAATAGGGGAAGATCATGAGAATATATTCCATAGTTCGTTAGAGTATCCAAAAATAATGGACCCATATTTTTCGGTTTATCAAAGTTGTGAAAATTCACAAAGATAAATCGCGTCGAAGTTTTGGATGGGATGATTGACGTCACCGTCGAGTGAAAATCGTACTTGAATTTAAATGCACTGTATCTTTGTAATTATTTGCTAATCAGAAAAAAGAACATATAATAAGTTTGCTAATAATAAAAAAGAAAACGTTAAAATCCTTTTTTTAGTCCACATCCGTAATAATGTCAATATAGGCGATTTGGTTATCAATCAGTCACCGACCAAATGGGAGGTAGCTGGAAGTGGTGTCTGAGACTTGGTACAGTTCTTTTAAGGCGTAAAGAAGTGACGGCTGTTTTAATTTCATCAAATTTCTACAAAATTATTTTGTAGTCAGATTGTATTATCAGAACCTAGGGCTTGCTCTTATTTTGAAGGTGTATGTTTATTCATGGCCAGAGGTCATTCCTCCCTTCCTCTACCTTAAGATTAAGTAAGCAAGATACGTAGTAAGATAGATTGAGACTATCTTAGTGGATGTATACGACAAGCGTTACTCGTCCAATCCCACTTTAGTCTTGCTACCTTCTTCCCAATATTGGTAAAAAGTTTCCAAATCTTTTTTTTCACTATCTTATTATCTTTTATTGGAAGCGGATGATGTGAATACTAACGTTTGGCAACAATACGATGAAGTCGTGAGCAAAGGCCATCTCCGCCACTCGTTGAACTTCCTCACGCGTAGCTTCTGGGCAGCTGATGGCGATGTTTTCGTGGATGGTTCCGCGGAACAAAACTGGCTCTTGGCCTACCACGCCTAGAACATTATACAATATTTTAAAGCACATCTCGCCAAGACACCCTTGCCCGGGTTGTTCCGTATTCATCCTATGACGTCTCATCCTACTCATTATTTTTTCCTTACACAACCTATTTATGTGCCTTACTCAACCCACAACAAAAATTTAATTTTATATTCCTTATTCATCCCATCAGTATTCCTAACTCAACGTATAATAAAATACCTAAAACAATGTAAGAATTGTGTGTACGGCATCGACATTAATTCTCTAGATACCTAACGCTAGGAGCGTTCACCGCTTCGATTCTGATTCCATTTACGCAAACAAACGAACAGTAATTACAACGAAACACTCGGACGCAAACATAGACAAAGATGCATGCGATTGGTCGCGACAAGGTCACGCGTCGTCGTCGGTCGGGTGGGGCAGTCAACGCAATAAGCGGTAGCAGTAGGCTACGCTAAAATAAATAACCTTGTTTACGTGTTACTTTTTTTTAATAACAAATTTTTATGTCTTTATGGCTTCTACACCACTTCACGGCACATGACGGCATTTTTAATGAATCGATTACCACAAAAATACGGCAATATTCTCAAAGGAAACTTCGTGCGATGCAACCGCACGACTCGAGTGTCACGGCGAACTGTCGCGCCGCGCTGTTTATATTTTAAACCCCGCCCGCCGCGGTACATATCGCGTGGAATTATTTTTCGGGAGTACTTACGATTCTAGAGAATTATTGTTCGTAGGTGTACGGTCTGAAAAAAAAATCAGTTTTAGAAATATTTTTATATTGTATACATAATATTTCGAAAAAATATTAAGCGTTGTTATACTTTTTTGATAATATTTGCTTAGTGATGACTAAGGAATGCATTTGGGTTGAATTAAGAAAATATATTAAAATAATGTAATAGGTTGAGTTAGGAATACTAGTTTGGGATGAGATGTCATAGGATGAATACGGAACAACCCTCTTGTCCGTTTGAATATACTGAAATGAGCTGGTTTTATTATACCTATCAAGTTAGCCCTACCAATTGGTCCAACAAAATTTTTAGCCCTAATAGACAAATGCACCCTTAAAAATAAAAGGGATTTTTTCAAACTCCACACTATTTTCTGTTGGCTCTTAGAAAAATATTTAGCTACAAAGTTTCGCAACAATTCAATTAAAACATTTTTTTAGAAAAAACATATTTTTTAGAAAAAAATTTTTTTTTCCTACAAGCTTTTATTGTAAGGTCTAATCAAGACAAATGTAATAAACCCAAACTAAATGGGGTAGGTTCATTTTATTAAAGGTTTCCTATAGTCACCTTCCGATGCCAGCATCAGGTCAGCTTCTTGTTATAATAATATTGCATTGTCATCTTTACATTAGCATACAAAGTTTCATCTCAATCGGAAGCCGGGAAGTAGCTCAAATTTAACTTGCAAGATTTGACCCAAACAAATAAACAACAAACAGGGTAAGCTAAATAAAAGCTTGTAAAGAAAAGAGCTTTTGACCTTCATATGGATAATTTAATTTTAATTTTATTTGTTCAAGTTCACTTGAAAATTTAAAAACAATATATGTAAAAAAAAGGAAAACATAGTACGTAGGTGCTACTTATTTCTAAAGAAATTTCCTTCAGTAGAACCGCGAGAGGAAATGGGAAGAAAGAGGTAATTGGCTATATACTCGGTCGCTATGTAACTACTTACGCTACTTAAAGTATTCTATGCTGTATACCTAAAGAAGATCGGAGCCAGCCCAGGTTGAGGTTTTTAAAGTCTCTTCCATCGAGTTTAACGGACCCCGAGTGCGGGTCGTACATTCTCTGCAGCAGCTGCAAGATGGTCGACTTGCCGCACCCAGAGGACCCCACCAGGGCCACGCACTCTCCAGGCTTAATATGGATGGAGAAACCTATCAGTACCTGAAAACAAATAAAAAGTAAGATATTGTAAAGTTTGAGTAACTTGATGTATTGCGCAGACTTAAAAATCAGTCGGCTAGTTTTAAAAGTACCTATCTGAAACACCTAAAAGATTTTATAAAATAGGTCACAATACTCGCAATTTATTAAAAATTATGTAATTTTACATGCAAAAAATTATGAATTTTACATAAACCTGTAAAATTTCCGAAAAATCTGGGAAATTTATGGAAAAATATGAAATTTTAGATAATTTTTGTCATTTTTACATATTTTTCTGTGAGTATTTCAGATTTTTCGGGAATTTCACAGGTTTATGTAATATTTTGCATGTAAATTACATAATTTTTAACAGTGTATACGAGTACTCACTATGCCGGAGTTCCGCGGCTGAAGTTCGGCAAAAGCACGCCAGTAATGTTATTAGATTGTTCTTTATTTTCGTGTGTTTAAGGATAACACTTGTGTTACTGGTCAGATATTTATCATATTAAGTAAGTATATTCTTTAGTCATTGCGCGAGTAGATTGATTTTACGCTATTACGCGTGAGAGGTGTGCTAAAAAAAAATAAAAAAAAAACATTTATTTCGGACAACTATGATCCGATACTGATCTGATCAGAAAACATTAGCTAAGCCCCTGGTACGCAGAGTACGGGCCAGCGCCAACAGCATCCTAAAAATGGTGGCCAGCAGACTGGACTGCGCTACATTAATCGCTGCTGTGCAGTTTCACACGGAGTTGTACGGCAGTGATTAGATTAGATTTGTAGTTTTTCTTAGGTTATAGGTACTAACATTAGGTTAAGGATATATATAATATGTTACTAACATTAAATGGACAATAGTCTGATTTAACAAATGTTATTATTATATTGTACAACAAGTTTATTTGCAAAACAAATTAAAAATCTCCCAACTTTCAAGCGTTCACCGTTAATAACTTTTGAACTGCAGAACCAACTCGACAGACAAGCCTTTCAATTAAAAAAACCGCATTAAATTCGGTCTATTTAATTAGAAGCTACGATGCTACAGACAGACACACAGACACACAGATATACAGACACTCACAAACGTATAGCCCTCTTTTTCGTCGGGGTGCACTAGTGTGTCTATTCCCTAAAAATTCCCTGATGTGGATGGGAGGACTGAAAGGAGTTAAGTAGGTGGGAGATTTTTAAAGCATGAGGTTTGAAGAAATCGCCAGTTCCAATGGACTTACCTTAACGTCGGGCCTTGAAGGGTAGCTAAAGTGCACGTTTTCCAGTGTGAGCTCTCCGATAACCCTCCTCGGAGAGATGCCCTCCTTAGACATGCTGTTGATCTTTGGCACGCGGTCCAGAAGCGAGAAGATGCTGGCGGCGGCGCCCCGCGCCGAGGCGAACACCTCCATGTGCGGCACACACAGCGTGATGGACTGGGTCGCCATGTACACGCTAAACAATATCTGTCAGATTATAAAGTATTTGTATTAACAAACACGAAGGACAAAAATAACTGCAACACACTTTAGCACGAACTGTTGGTAAACTCACACTGAACACCACGCCGACCAGATACTTCCTATCGTCGGGCGCCCTGTCAAAGTCCTGCAGCGCGAGCCTGGTGCCGTAGGTGAGACCGATAGCGTTGAGCGAGTATGTCAGCACCCAGTTGAAGCCGTTGCCCAGCCCTGTGAACAATCCTCGCCGCCGCCCGTAGCGCTCCGCTGGTTCCAGTAGCTTGTTGTACCTGTATAGTCAATTTCAAATTCAAACATAAACTTTTGCTGACGGGAGAGCTTTGCCCAGCATGGGTTAAGGGCATGGGTTTAATGAAAAAAAAAGTCTGCAAGCTAACTACGAATATCATTTGTTACTTCAGAAGAGACTAAGCACTAATCGGCAGCAGTCGTTAAAATATACTTACTTTAGAATACAAGGTGCAAACATTTAACGGGCAAAAATACTTATGTACTGACGAATAAAAAACGTTGCATCCCATATAAATTGCAGCAGACACGTCATATTTTTACTAGTGATTTTTTTTTGTAGGGATAGTTGTTTAGTCAGTATAATCAATTGACATAATGCTGAGTAAAAAACTGTTTCAACGGGCCGTCAGTCCATGATACTGTATAATAACCGAAAATAAATATCCATTGGATTGAATCTAAAAACAAAATGCTTTCCTAAAGTACGTACTACTCGTACTTATATGGTAGATAAAATTCTTGTATGTAGCTAGGTACCTATAAGTTTAATGGGGAAAGTTGTTCAGTAGCAATTATAGACTCATTCTGACGGCCCGGGTGTGAAAAGCGCGCGCGTTGCTCTTTGTGTAAATATTAACTTTTTATCGCAGACTAAACTCTCAAATAAATATTTATTACTAAAGTAAATCAAGAAAATCTCTACATAAGTATCTTAAATAAATATAATGTTCAAAAATACTTAAATTCACACTCAAATAGACATAGATGTCTGAAGCATCGGTTATTGTATTGCAGATAAGATTTCCAGATGGCACAGCAATGATTCGCAAACTATATATAGGTACCTACCTACTATCTTACAATTGAAACGTGCCATAGTCCGAGCAGATGTTATAGTTTTCATTTTTATTTTTTATGAGCCATCTATATTCCACTATTGGGTAAAAGGCAACCCTCTATCATGCCAATAGTACCTATCTATCCTTGGTACTAACGGCCTATTTCTTTTCAAATGAATTCTACCCATCGGCCCATCTGGTCCTAGGACTTTCTCGTTTTGTCGTGACAAACTGGGTATCATCAGGTGGCTAGCAGAACCTACTTATTTATGTTTTACAATGGCGTATCCACACATGCCCGGCAGTCTCAAAGCCGGCGGCAAACCCGGTTTTATAGTGAGAACGTGAAGCTTTTCTTCGCACATTTGCGAAAAACGGCCACTTTTGGCAAATGGGCGAATAAAAGCTTTACGTTCTCAGTTTGAACTGTAAACAATAGTTCATAAAATAGTTTGAATGGTTATCTAGGGTTTACTGATACAAAATATTAAATCATATCTCCGTTTCCTTTTAAATACTTTTTTCAAATGTGGGCAGTTTTGGACCTCATGTATCACCTTAAATTCGTTCACTAAAATAACTGCGGAATATCTATAAGAGCCATTGTAAATCATAACACAACTGAAATCATTTAAATCTGGCGCTAGAGGAAAAAAGAAGAAAACTAAATCCTTAGTAGCCAGCTTAAAAACGAGTGGTTCAGTGAGAACAGTAGATCTCGAGAGCTCTAATAAATTATAACCATGCAGTCACCAACACTTTCCCCTTTCCTCTGGCTTAGCAAAGCCATTTTAGTGAAATCCGTCCATATATAACGCTACAGCAAACTTCCCTATTTTCTCCCCCTTGACTCCCCTTTTGTATTTTTATTTGCATCATCTTGTGTAGAATGGAGTCCTTAGTGTACCTCTCAAATTTGATTGTAATCCGTCAATAAATTACGCTACAGCACGTTCCCCCATTTCCCATATTTCATTTTCAATAATTAATTCATATTTCTCCCAAATTAAAAATCGCGATCGGCTAATAAATATATATAAATCAAGGAACTTGTGTGCCAATTTTCGTGTAAATTGGTTGAAAAATGTGACCGCCTGTAGGCGAGAACAGACAGAGGGACAAAATCAATTTTAGCCAATCTTGACACTGAGACGCCTCGGGAAGTTCGTATGGGAATGCCGAAATTGTCTTATATGCTGTTATTTTAATTTTATTATACTATAGTGATCCAGTATAGCCCGTGGTTTGATATAAAACTAGTGTATAAACAAGGTAACTCGTAAAACCCGGTAACATTTTTGGAGCAAGTTTAGTCCGCGATATAGAACCACTTTCCATAAAAACAATTACCGAAAAATAAAAAAAAATACAGCTTTCCATACAAATCGGCGCTCAGAAAAATCCATTTGGCATTTCTATGGCAGGACGAAACTTTTTTATCGATTTCGATATTTTTTTATTAAAAGTAGTTCAGTGCCCTGTATACTTCGATCTCGAAGCCTGTATATGTTTAAAACTTCAGCAAATATCAATAAAAAAAAACAAATCGGTCATTTTTGTATGGGGAGTATGTTTAAAACTTCAGCAAATATCAATAAAAAAAAACAAATCGGTCATTTTTGTATGGGGAGTATGTTTAAAACTTTAGCAAATATCAATAAAAAAAAACAAATCGGTCATTTTTGTATGGGGAGTATGTTTAAAACTTCAGCAAATATCAATAAAAAAAAACAAATCGGTCATTTTTGTATGGGGAGTATGTTTAAAACTTCAGCAAATATCAATAAAAAAAAACAAATCGGTCATTTTTGTATGGGGAGTATGTTTAAAACTTCAGCAAATATCAATAAAAAAAAACAAATCGGTCATTTTTGTATGGGGAGTATGTTTAAAACTTCAGCAAATATCAATAAAAAAAAACAAATCGGTCATTTTTGTATGGGGAGTATGTTTAAAACTTCAGCAAATATCAATAAAAAAAAACAAATCGGTCATTTTTGTATGGGGAGTATGTTTAAAACTTCAGCAAATATCAATAAAAAAAAACAAATCGGTCATTTTTGTATGGGGAGTATGTTTAAAACTTCAGCAAATATCAATAAAAAAAAAACAAATCGGTCATTTTTGTATGGGGAGGGCCAAATTAATTTTTCATGATAAATAGTGAATAAAAACTATCGCTATTAAAATGTACCCACCTAGAGCACTTTTAAATTGGTACTAGCGGATCCAGCTATGCACTGGTATTTATTATGCATGTATTTAAACCTTCCTGGAAAAATGCTCTATAAGTTAGTAAAAACCCCATCAAAATCAGCCCAGTGGTTTAAAGATCGAGTACAGAGTGATATACTTATGTGCCAGGGTACTACAATTTATTAACATATAAATTAGACAGGGACGTGTGGAATGGTAAGGTGGAGGCCTTTGCACAGTTGGGGACATGAGACCTGCAGGGTAGCAAAAAAATATAAATGTATCACTTCCCCAAACTATGACACATTGAAACTCGAATTGTGACGTTCTAGGACGAACTAGTATTATGACAGCCAACATAATATCGTAATCTTGTTGTCGTAGCTTATCATTATCAAAGAAATTAACGGCTAGGAAGAGGTGTTAGTATTAACCTGTCGTAATTTCTCTCACACATCTCATTTCATTATCAACAAGAAATAAGTATAAAAAACTAAAACCCGACTAGAGGAATTTCTCACTGAAAAAAGTACGATCACAACCGCGAGCAACTGCTTATAATATATTTTTGAAAAGTGCTAATTAAGGTGATGTTAGAAGCAAATGACCTTGAAGTGGCGCCCTAATTTAAAATAAATTGTTAACTCGTAAATTAGGTGAAAATTTCCATATTTCTGAATGTTAGGCATTAGATAGCCTTTTAAATTATTTTATGAACCACCGTTGAAAGTATTTACATTAGTCCGTCTAGCTTTAAAACTTGCCTCCGCCAAAAGTGGCCACTTTTGGCAGAGGCAAGTTTTAAATCTAGACGGATCACCAATAATAGTTTCAACGGCAGTTCATAAAATAATTTAAAGGGCTATCTAGTGCCTAACATTGAGAAATATGGAAATTTTCGCCATATTTACGAGTTAACAATTTATTTCAAACGAGGGCGCCACTTCTGCTTGTTATTCACCGCATTTGATATCCACAACACAGTATGATTTGATTTATTTTATTGTTTAGACAGCCAAGACGCTTCCAATGATACCTTATTTGTCAAGGTACCATGGATATTATAGATGACACGAGGGAACAGATGAACATAGGTACCAACATAGCGACGAAACACGTACCCCTTCTTTTGGATTCGCTGTAGTCGAATAAAAAGTGTAAAAAATATCTTTCTGTATCTTCGTGCGCAGATCGTAAAAACCGGGGAATGGGTGAACATGCCACTATTTTGATTACCTTTTTCTTCTTTGCTGGTCTGGGAGAAAAGAATAAACATAGAATGTACCAACTGCTTCTCTTTCCTTGCAGATCGTAAAAGCCGATCGAGGGAATGGGCGAGAATCTGAATCATATGAATAGGCGATGCGGTTAGCAACCCATGACTATTATGATTTCCCTTTTCCACCTTTATGCCCACCATTACGCTAAAAGTGGCCTGGGCTTTACCGCCCTAGGCTCTGTCTATCCCGTTAGGGATAAAGACGTGATAGTGTATCTGTATCTTGTCCGCACACACCCAAAACCGTGCTGAGAGTTGCTGTTGGGTGTTATGTCCTTTAGGTTGTGCTTGTGTCTATGTAAGGGGGGATAAAGACCTTGTTTTTCACATACCTGTCAACTTCCTTGCTCTCCCCGGCAAAAGCGACGATGGTTCGAACCGACTTGAGCACCTCTTCCGCCTGCTTGCCGGCCTGGCTGTACGACTCCATCTCTCTGATAGTCGAGCTGGTTTGATACTGGAAATATATGAAATATGGATGAACCTTTTTTGATAAAATTAGAACATTTAGTAAAATTATGCCTGCGAACGATGAACAAATAAGCACAACAACATCGGTTATAACTATAATAGGCTCCGCTTGGAAAGTTATTTGTAGTAATCGTACTACAAATTCTTCAAAAGGAATCTAGTTGACTAGACCCTTGCAGACCAGAGTTGACAAACGGATCGCAGAACCCCAACCTATCTTGTCATCCATCATTATGTATGGCACGTTACTGCATGAATCCCAAATACTCAATACCCATAAGGCAGGGGTGACAAACTTGTCACCTAACTAGGTTGCAATTTTATTCAAGATTACGTACGTTGGACAGCAGCACAGACGCCGTGACAGAGAATGGCATGACGGTAAGGCACGCCAGGGCCAGCTCCCAGCCGAGCGGCAGCGCGGTGCATATGCACAGGATGGACGTGCCCACGAGGTTAGACACCACCGAAAGCTTGTCACCCATGCCTTCCTTCAGCTTCATCATGTTGCTGGCAAATAAAGAAAAATATGATTGAATATGGTTTTTGCCGTGTGGTTCTCGGCAGAGTAGAATAGGACCACTCCAAGTCTTGCCATGGATGACGTAGAAGGCGACTTAGGAAACACAAGCTAAACAAAGCTTTTATACATCAATGAGACCTCTGCAACCCGTCTGGCCTGCGTGGAGAGTGTAGGTCAAATCCTCTGAGTACTCTCCTCTGATATCTGGTAGAACAGAGAGGGCCATCCTCCTGCAGTGTAGACTAAATAAATGGGCAAGTGCGAGTTGGACTCGTACATGAAGGGTTCCGCACCTCCGTACAATGTTTTAAAACGCTGAAGAAACGTTTCTTGTATGACGACCCCCTTTTATTTTTAACTTTAACTTATTTTTAATATTTGTTGTTATGGTGGTCATAGTAATACATAGTCCATGGAAATTTCAAGTATCTAGTTAATGCCATTATAAAGATCGAGTTAAAAACGCTGAAAAAAAAACGTTTCTTGTACACGTATGAAGACCCCCTTTAATTTTTAACTTTATCTTATTTTTAGTATTTGTTGTTATAGCGGCCACAGTAATATATAATCGGTAAAAATTTCAAGTGCCTAGCTATTTCGGTTCAAGAGATAGAGCCCTGTGACAGACGGACAGACAGACGGACAGACAGACGGAGAGACAGACGGACAGACAGACGGACAGACAGACGGACAGACAGACGGACAGACAAACAGACAGAGGAGTTTCAGTAATAGGGTCCCGTTTGCACCCTTTGGATACGGAACCCTCAAAAGACGATATGATTTTCCTCAAAGGTATCTTGAATGTTAAGTACATTCCAACCAACTTTTATGCTTGTTTAGGGCAAAAGCATTGGGTGTATTCCCATTCCGTTTTTTATAGCATTTTTTTTTTGCAATATATGATTTATTTAAAACCTTATCCAAGAAAATTTTAAAAGTAAACAAATATGTAAAAATAACAAACTATAGCGTTTCGCAACGACGACATCTGCTAAGACGAAAGAACGTCGGCGGAAACGTAAACTTTGTTTGCTGTCCATAAAACATTATGTAGGACTGCAGTACGAGTACCTAAAAGCTAAGTGAACCGTGATATTTATCTGATACTACCGGCCCGCCCCGGCTTCGCACGGGTATTTAAGCTCCATAAGAACCATCCTCGTACTTCAAGGAATATTATAAAAAAAGAATTAGCGAAATCGGTTCAGCTGCTCTCGAGATTTGCGCTTAGCAACACATTCAGCGATTCATTTTTATATTATAGATTACCATTTTTTACTCTTGTTCGACAGTAAGACAAAGTTGAAGTTGTGGCTTAGGTCAAAAGGATAGTTAACGAAGGGGAGGCATAGAAAAATATGACACCGGCAAGAACGAAGTTCATAAATTACAAATAGAATAGAACAGTAAGAAAAATGCTTACTCCGTCATTTTGGTGGCTAGGTTGAATCCGGTGTCAGTGTCGAACCATTCCATGTCTTGACGAAACACAGCATTGAGGAAGAGCATTCGAATCCTCGTAATCTGAAAATAGTGATGATACTCAAAAATATTCAGCTTTTTTCGACATGTATCAATCTCCTACAAGATCCATATCAAGTGTATGACAAATATCTGCAAACAGGTCGGGACTCGGGTTGAATATTGTAACTGAATTTGAAAGCACAGTATCCCTAACCGACTGAGCTGCAGATTTTGAAAACGTACATAAAAAAATATATTGCCATAACACATGTCGACAATAATGATGTCATTCGTGTGATATGGCACTATATTAGAATTCGGTAAGAAAACAACAAAAACCTGAACTTGCTTTTTTATCTTGACATGTATGTACTTTGGTCACACAATAAAAGCTTAAACATAACAAAAATTAATTTAAAAAATGTGTTTTTTGTATTTCTATTTTTTATTTCATCATGGAATTGCATTTCTGGAATGCTCTGTATATATTTGGTTACGTTCAACAAATAAGTTAATGCTACTTATATTATTAATACTTCCATTTGATTACGAGAATATATACGCAATAAAGTAAATCAACGTTAAGTATTATGCATTCGTTACAGTACAAATACGGCTTTGTCTACACAAAGCCGTAAAGATATAAATTAGTAATCAATCACTGATAAAATTATTTAGTTTCCCTTTAACATTTCGACGCATATTTATTTATATATATGGGGCCGAATCACGGGCTATACTAGATCGCTAAAGTATAGTATTAGTATGTTTGTTACGCGATATCTTCGCCAATTGTGAACCGATTTTGATGATTCTTTTTTTTATTCTAAAGCCTTTACTACCAAGTTGGTCCCATTTTAATTGGGTGAAGATATGATGAAGAACTTTGGAGATATGGAAGAAACTCCTAAAAAAATAGAGTCAGTTGTTTTTTTGTAAAAAAATTAAATATGTTCGCTCACTTGATGCTGCAACGTGGACAAATAACTATTTGTCGAAGTAGTTATGCTTTTGAAGTAAAAAACCTGTGTTTAAAGTACCTAGGTTAATTTCCGACTCTAACAATAAGGAGATATTTATAAGTATATTGCCCATGAGGTCGGCATAGATTATTAAAATAATGTGGTCAAGAGTGAACTAGCTGAGTCAATAAGTAGCAAGGCTTTTCAATCAAGGCAATTGCTTTTGTTTAGTGTTGCGCAAATCTTTCATTGTTTTAGTTGATCCTTGTCAATTCATATCACTGTGTTGTTTGTAGAAAGTACCTACCTACTCAGCGAATCAACGCTATTTTTACCCGATCAAGCCAAAGCCAAAAGGATGGTTATGTGTTTCGCCGCTATGTATGTATGTTTGAATGTATGTAAGTTCATATGCTCTCTCGTATCTTCTATGATATCCATGGTACGGAAGTATCGTTCGAAGCGTCCTGGCTGTATGCTGATTATAGGCTATGCGATGTCACAATTTTAATATGGATCTCTTTATAGACCAAAAAGTAAGTAAATAAAAATAAAATAAATTGAATCATACCGTGTTTGGTATCAAATGTCTCGGAAAACTTAGTGTTTCGTCGGAATGGGTGCTTGGAAATATATGGAGTTGTTATCTTTTTACTTATTATTATGCATTTTTTTTTATAGTAGGTATTATTGAAATTATTAAAATTTAAGTACCTAGGTAGGTATTCGTAGGTATAAAGTATTTTCTGCTTATGTCGTGTTATACACACGAACACAAGCAACATTTTTATATATATATAAATATTCTTCTTACTTCTAATGAAAGTCGAAGGAAACTTACATTTTTGCTTTCATTAAGTGGGTAGTTGTTATATAGCAGTTGAGAGTATCGTAACATCAGCCGCGTAATATAACGTAAAAAAACGAAAACAAAAAATGAAAAAAAGCAAAATTAAACTAATTGAACATAGGATTGACGCAAACCTTTATCTACCGTATTTTTTCTCTAAAATTTTTAAATTTTATATTTTATTTTTTATTAGTGACAAGCACGACTCAAACCACACAGTTTTGTTACGTAATCGTAAATAACAATAACCACGTAAGTACATATTACAGACATCAAAACATAGATAATTTTATATTATATTATTTAAGTCAATATACTGAAGTATAGTATATTTGCATTGAATTGGTAAATACAACAATTACTTACGATTACCGGTGCAATCCGAGTAGTAATCAGCGTTTATCATGTTATTACCGCTATTTGCCACGTATTTTCAGCTCACGTATGTTATAGTATACGTACCTACTTCTATCCGACTTACTATCATACTTGAATTTTCGTAAATAGAATACCTTTTACTTCAGAACAATTACTCCATAATACGACAGTTTTTAGATAGTGCAGTCCTATTTTAATGTCAAACCAAATTATACTTTATCATAATAATTAGCACTCAATGCTGCTTGACACTTCTTCTTCTCGAGTCGAATTCGTGGCGAGAGGATCAGCCAATCTGCGTTACCGACTGACTGTGTTCGCAGATTGCCCAGGGTGCGCCGGAAGTACAGGGGGGCTCAGTACGTCACTCGGGGAGGCTCCTTTCATGCACCCCAATGCAATGCAATGAACATTATATTGAAATTTGAAAAATGATTTTTTCACTATTCGATATATATTCCTCGGGGAAAGTTGTTCAATATCATGCACTGAATTCACCCTTAAAATAGTTTCAGTATATTTTGTTAACAAATAGAAAAAAAAACGATCACACGATTTCAGTCGCCCGCATCATAAATATGTTCAGAAACTATAGCAGTGGTGTTTAGACGAACTATAATTATAACGACCTTGGGCATTATTAATATTACCATGATTGTGCCTTGAATGTACTTGACCATACTCGTAACCATTTAACTTCCAGACGTTTAGATTTATAAAGAAATGATTTTTGAAGGAGTAGTCATCGGTTTCGACCAGGTCAAGCTCGAAAATAAAATCTCTTTCAAACTGTCCTGGGTCTTAAAAATTTAGAAAGTACAGTATCATTAAGTAAAAATTAAAATACTTAGTATAAACAACTCAACGTATGGTTTAATATTAGCTTTGTCCCTAGTTTATATGTCTGTTTATTTACATTTTTGTTTTTTTTAATAAGTTTTGAATTACGGACCTTATCCATTTCCAAAGCACTTCTTTACAAATTGACTTTTCTTTTCCCTTTCAATTTTGATTGCTTTCAAGAGTAGGATTACGAAAATTCTTCTAAAATACCTTTAACTACAATACAATGGTCTGACTTTGCACTTTTAAAAGTATTTTTCTACTTCTGTACTTTTATCTGTCTTTAGCATGGTTACGAACAAAAATATATGAACGAACGGAGATAGGTAATATGATTTCAAGCACATGTGTCTTTATGTTGCCAAAAAGATACGGCTCTATGTTACTTTCTCTTTGGTTACGGCTAGCTACCACAGATAATTCTAAATAAAGATAAGTCTAAATAGGTTAAGATTTTACTCGATCATCATAACTTTGCAACAAAAAAAACACAACTACCAACTTAAGAAACAACTAAATTCATGTGGTTTTTATTAAAAACAAAAATACGATTCATACATAGAAACTATTCTTATTTTGAGTACTAGAAAAACATTGGGTGATTGGACATTCTGGAATGGTAGCGGAACGATGTTTTTTGATTTAAATTAAGTCGAAAGAATACTATAATACCTATCGTCTACATATCTTAATATGGTAGTAGAAAAAGTATTGTATGCAACGTTGTATAAGTAAGTACGTCAAAAAATACTCGTGGCGCCTTTTTATGAACCCGCGCCACTCGTCTTTTTTGCTCTTATACAACTGTTGCATAAAATACTATATGAGTGGCCAATTTACTGATCGTAGACTATTTATTTTGTGCGATTTCATGCATGTAAAACACTCGAGTAAAATATGTCGATCTACGTTAGCCCTACGTCTTACTCACTCACGGACACGTGTGTACGAATGTTGTATCTATAGTTGTATGACAATTTTGTTTAGGAAGTAGGGAGTTTTAGAGCTGTGCTTAGGGTTAGGCTCACCTGCCGAAGCGCACTCCAGCTGACCAGCACGGTGGAGAGCATGCAAAACACCAGCGAGATGGCGATACTGATGAACATGCCAGTACACATCGCCTTGCCGTCTTCCACCAACGCGTCCATATTCTCTTCATTAGAAGCATTTCCATATCTGTACGCATTTAGAAGTAATGGCGGAATAAATAAACTACAAACACTACTTACAAAATATGCTACAATTTTTTAAGAGTAAACTCAGTCCACGATATTGAACAACTTACCCCAAGGAATAAGAGAAATACGGAAAAAAATTTTGTCCTCCAATACAATTTCAGTTTTTTAGGGAGCAAAAAATATATTTTTCATATCTCGATATACGTACCTAGGGGAAAGTTGTTTAGTATCATGTACCCTTAAAATAGTTTCAGTATATTTTGTTATTATATACATGAACCTTAAAAACATTACACTTCTTTATTTAGCAGTCGCGTAATAACTTCAAAACTATGCAAAACGACCAAAGAGTAAAAAGAAGCCCGTTTTAGACCAGAAATCCAGTAATAAATCATTTCAAAAAGCTAAAGTGGACGATTCTGACACGTTCGCTGTGGATCTCTAGCGAAGAACCCATAGGATTTTTTAAATTACTATTATTGAAAAAAAAAGGATAATATATTCAAAAATAATATATTCAAAATATACACATATATGATATGATAATCAGTACTCTTTGACGCTACACGATATTTATTGGTAGGGCGTTCTAAAGCCACTGGTAGGACTCTCCATTGATTCAGAGTAACATATATACCTACTACTACTACAAACGAAACAATTTATCTGTACACATGTCGATGTGTGAGTTTTATACTTAGGGTCGCACCGCAGAATTAATTTAATACTTACCTACTAACGAGTTCGACATATTTACGATTATATTTTTCCATACCTGAAGATTTGCGAACACTATGACGTAAAAAATATTCTGTTTTATATGTATCAAATGTTACAGAAAAGTCGGAAACAGCTACATAATATCACTTCACAAATATTTTTCATTATGTCCATTGTCCATTTCACCATTAGTTCACTTTACTGATTATTATTGAGTCATTTATAATGTAACGCACTAATTTCACTAATTCACTATTGTAATATAGTAATTTGCATATTCGGCGCAAAACTATACGGTAATTATATGAATAAATTCAATAAAAATAAACAAATGTTTATCACATTTTCACGCACAGCATGTCAAGTTGTCATTGTCAACAATGGCATTTACACTATAACCCGCGGAAATCTATTTGGCATTTGCGTGTATGTGATTACCTGTGAGCGAGGAGCCAATGTAACATTACCGGATTGCTAATACCCCTCTCGCTCTTGTGTATCTCCCGCCAATGCGAGAGAGCGAGAAGGGTATATATATCAAAATGGTTGCTGGGTAATAACGTGAAATTATATTGTTGCTTTGCTTACCTGTTTTCATCATTTGGAAATGTATGAAATATACGTTCTTTAGAGTATTGGGTGGATAAACAATTATTATACGCGCACCTTCTCACCATGATGGTTACTATTGGTTGACAGTTCTCAAGACAACACACGTCGCGTATTGCGTGCGGCTAGTAATTAAACCCTGGTTTGGAGCCGTCAAAGCTCACGAAGTGCGGGGGAGAGGTGCGGGGACGCCAATTTGCGGGAGACGCTGTGAGAGACCATTCTGTTTGACTCTTATGTATTCTGTGCTAAAGCTTTACCGCTTGCACAGTATAATCAGTAAACGAACGTTTGAAGAACCCACTCCAGTGGACGGTGAGAGCTAGGCTAGAAGAGGAAGGCTGTGAGCGAAGGTTTTTGACATGAGTATCATCAAAAAGGTTTGAATTGAGATACGACGGAGTGTGAGGGTCAAAGAACGTAAGAGTTTCCGACGTCGGTGGCGAATGGGTAACTAAAAAAACATGGTCACACTTACGAAGGCTACGGTATATAAATGATGTTTATCTATATATGTATTTGTTATAAAATATAGAATCGTTGAGTTAGTATCCCATAACACAAGTCCCGAACTTACTTTGGGGCTAGCTCAATATGTGTGATTTGTCCCTATATAAAAAAAAAAATTGTCATCATCCGTATTCCCGGTTGCGTCCTCAGCGGTGACGCTTCAGAGCCTGGAGTCCGTTACCTAACCTAGGTGATTTTACGAGGGTTAACCAGTTTTTACACAGAGCGACTGCCGTCTGACCTCCGCAACCCAAAGGGTAGACCATAACTAGTCCTAGGATAGGTTTAAACAAACGCTAGATAGCTTTCGGGACCCACAGCTTTGCGTGCCTTCCGAAGCACGGAATCATCTTTCTTTTCAGATAATCAGGTCATTCAAGCCATCAATATCCTAACCAGACTGGAAACAACTTTTCACAAAGATTGCTTCCCGGTGGGATTTGAACCCACGACCTCCGGATCACAAAGCTTGACTACTGGACCACGGAGGCTGCACCTATATAAATATTATATCACTAGCAGCCCGCCCCGGCTTCGCACGGGTATTTAAGCTCCGTAAGAACCATCCTCGTACTTCAAGGAATATTCCAAAAAAAGAATTACCGAAATCGGTTCAGCCACTCTCGAGATTTGGCCTTAGCAACACATTCAGCGATTCATTTTTATATTATAGGTAGATGTTTTCGGGAAGCCAACCTACATTGCTTGGAAATATCAAAACGTTTCAAGATTATCAATGTTGTTGTCACTTACAATATTCTTCCTCCTCCAAATAAAGAAGTGAGTGGTAGTTTGCTGGATGTTCTATTTTGATATTTGGTCCTCTCCACGAACGCTGTGCTGAGTTCCCCAAACTGGACCAGGTTGTACACCACGCCTCCTCCGCTCAGAATACCGAACAAGATGCCCAAGATCGTGGCGAATATTTCCAAGCACGTGCCATATCGAAACTGAAAAGATTTATGTAAGACTCAGATCAAGGATGATAATTTTCCAACTCACCGCTCGCGTTCCGACGCGTTGCATCGTAATTTTTAAACCGTCGTGTCAGCGTCGTAACATTGTTTTACGTAAAAAATATCATAGTTTTATAAAAATTTCAACATATAAAAAAATTGCAGTGTGAAACAGAACGGATTCTCTATGCAAGGTTTCTTGGCATTTGTACGCTACAAACAAATGTCAAAATTACGAGAGATCAACCACTCGTGCAAATCCATCGCGTACGACGACAGTTACGAAAATGAGCAATCCATTCGTAATTCAAAAATAGCACTCAAGATCTAGAAGGTAGAGAAATGAAGATATTGTATTTTATACACCGATTGCTTTTTTCTTTTTAACCCCCGATAAAAAAGAGGGGTGTTATAAGTTTGACGCTAATGTCGAGTTGTTTGTTTGTTTGTCTGTCTGTGGCATCGTAGCGCTCGAACGGATAGACCGATTTCGATGCGGTTTTTTTACGTGAAAGCAAGTTCCCTTGCGGTGGTTCTTAGCTATGTTTGATGAAAATCGGTCCAGCCTTTTCAAAGTTATTAAGGATAAACGCTTGAAAATCAGCGCGCGTGGTGAGTAGTAGAACTATCGGTAGTTCTGCTAGTCATCACTAGATGGCGTTCTTCACAGTCGGGCTTTTTTGAATTTGCCTTGAAACTAAACTTGTTTATCGAGTGTAAAAGCTAATACTGGTGTGCTGTTAACTAGTGACAACAGTCATTTTAAAATCTCGTAAACTAGTGTGCAGGTTTCCTGAACAAGCTTTCCTCACCGGAAGCCAGTAGTGGTCGATGAAAATGATACTGATACACTATCACGTCTTTATCCCTAATGGGGCAGACAGAGCATGGCGATGAAAATAACCATACCTACATAAATCAGATTGTACTACAAACTCAACAATAAGGCGGTGAACCCACTGCACCGCGCACCGTCGTGGAGAGCGGTTCAACACACTGACGCCCCCGCGTGTTGACGCGTTTTCAGTGTGTTTTCAATGTTAAAATCTGCCGCCCCGAGATTCGCCACGGTGCGCCGTGCAGTGGGATCACCGCCTTACAAATCAGGCCGGGCGGGGATCGGACTCTTGAAGTCTCGGTTATAGGTAAGGCTCTTACTCTTCATAGATTGCTAAGCTTAATATACGTTATATTTGATAAGATGAATATTTAAAACTGTTTTCAGAATTTTATTACACAGTAGCTGTTATCCGCGGCGTTGGTCGTATTTTTAAAAGATAAAATATAGCCTATGTAATGATAATGTAGCTTTCAATTAAATGTTTCCGCTTTATTTATTTATTTACCAATTTATGTACACGGAAAATATATATAGAGAATACATAAACAAAAAGTTGTACAAAGGCACTACTTATCTCAAAAGAGATCTCTTCAAGTAGGCCCGTGAGAGGAGATGGTCATATATGAAAGGCATACAGGCGTGTTCGTTAAATAAAGGAAGAAGAAATTAACATACTATGAAACTAAAGATAAACATACATATACAATAATACTAGTGTACTCGTAGATAAGTAATCACAACTTACTATTTGGATATAAGACAGTCTTGGTTCCTGTAAGGCAGGTGTCCTGAAAAAAAAACATAGATTTATTTCAATGTTCATAACTACAATGTTTTTTGTATCTATAACATGCTTCTTCAAATTTATTGATCTAAGAGACCACCCCGTATCGTACCCAGCTCAAATGTTTCCATAATACTGGCGGCATTGCTGCGCTGCATAGCAATGTCCGAAAAAATATGGAGATAGAGGAGCCGAATATAATCGGGGTTACTAAAGCGCTCTGCCTGCAGTGGCTTGGGCATCTGAATAGAATGTAGGGGGATCGTGGCGTCAAGGCAGCCTTTATGGGAGAGGCCAATGACCAGTGGGTAGACCCAGATATCGCTAGAGAAGCTGTCAGCTAGCAAGATATCGCTCAGAATAGAAAAATTGCGGCGCTCTCGTTTTGGAGGTCTGTTTCGGGTCGCTGAGCAGCGGAGTAATATTTATAAAGTAAGTATACCTATTTGTAAAACTTCATAAATAAAGTCCTCAGAAAAATTAACGGTTCAAGTGCGAGTTAAACTCGCGTGAAAAGGTTTCCGTACCTCTTATTGGTTTCCCTGAAATCTATACAGGGTTTAACAAAATATACTAAAACTATTTTATGGGTGGAATTAGTCCATGGTACTGAACAACTTTCCTGTAGGAACTTATATCGAAATATAAAATCTGGCCTCCCATACATATTGACAGATCTGATCAGTGTCTGGCTGATCAGTGTTGTTGGTATGGAAAGCAAAAATAATATTTTTCGTATTTCGACATATGTTCTTTGGGGAAAGTCATTTAACGTCACGGACTGAATTCACCCTTAAAATAGTTTCAGTATATTTTATTAGACGTATATAGGTAGAGAACTATTTACAGTTTGAGTTACTTTCTACGCTGAGGTTATACATGCGTCGGTCTTTGGTGTGATAGTAGTTTCGTGTGTTGGTAGTTTCGTAGCAATTGGCTGTGAGACGGACTGACAGACAAGTGAGTGATCCCATAAGGGTTCCGTTTTTACCTTTGAGGCACGGAACCCTAAAAATACTTAAATTAAGTGGTTACTTGTATAAAATAAGTAGTAAATGTGTAAAATAGTAGCCAAGCACTGGTCAAACCTATTATAAAAATAAAAATAAAATGTTAATATAATAGTAAAAGTATAGCCAATCGACTCGAAAGAAGAAGAATGTGTAAAATTATGAAAATAAGGTCTATATCGTAATCGACGACTTCGAAATCCTACAAGTATGCGCTTGTCCCGACGACAGGCACATGGCCGGTTATTTTCATTAACTTATACCTAGACTACACATAAAAACATTCGTCAGTGCAGAAAATAGTTTGAAAAGAGAATAAATTATCTAAACATTTATAAAATAAAAAGAATCATCTTTGTTTTCATATCAACAATAATTTGAATTTGAGCGCCAAAAAAGTCTCACTGAATTTTGTTTCGTCAAAAATAATTTCGTCGTAAACAAACAGAAAATTGTTTGAAAAGAGAATAAATTATCTAAACATTTATAAAATAAAAAGAATCATCTTTGTTTTCATATCAACAATAATTTGAATTTGAGCGCCAAAAAAGTCTCACTGAATTTTGTTTCGTCAAAAATAATTTCGTCGTAAACACCCTCATATTCATTAACGATCTGCCCTTCTAAATCAGAGAGTGCAACTTTTTACAAGCTTTAATCTGTCCCTTTGTCTATGTGTCCGTAATCAAATCTTGGAAGCTAAATTAGATTCACTGTGCTTGATTCGATTGAGCTGAAACTTCACATACTTATGTTGGTCACGGCATTTCTGTGATAAAACAACATAATCCAACGATTTTAGGCTTAATTGATTCGTCTTGAGAATGATAACACATGTTATTTTTTAAATTATCCTATTGTGCTCCAGTGTTGGGCAAAAAAACCCGTTTACAGATTAAAAACTGAATAATTCATTTAGACTTCAAATCCAGACTACCAGTCAAGCAATTGAGATAATAATAATATTTTTTAAATATAAAAAATTTGCTAGATACTATAAGTGTTCCCAATAACGTTAAATTTTACGTTATGTGTTTCAGGTTTTCCACTAAATATATAATTTTTTATTATTTGACTCATAAAAAAATTTATGTAAGTAAACAAGAACAGTACCTCATATAATCTTGGATAAATCTCATTAGATACGCATGATATGGAAGTATAGTTGATGCACACCTCCATGTGAACAAAATATTGCGAATTCACATACTTTATTCACTATTTATAATTAGTACCGAACAATTCTACACTTATTTTTTTTAAATAAACCGAATAAGTACTTTGCCCTTCTGCCCTTTACAATAATAAAATAACGTAAAATAAACTCATAAATAGATATTTGTATATAAGTGAACTTAAGTTCAAGAAAAGATACATTGTAAAATAACGAATAGCAAATAAATATGTGAATTTAGTTTTGTTCATAAACCAAATAATTACTAGCCTCCCTCTCATTAATAGTTTTTCAAAACAAAAAACCGCTTTTAAGGCCAGTAAGTTCAGAAAAAATACACACTTCTTTACTTAGATGATATATCCTTACTTCCTTACTAATATTATAAATGTGAAAGCGTGGATGTTTGTTACCTTTTCACGCAAAAACTACTTGACGAATCATCATGAAACTTTGTACACATATCCTGGGAGGTACTAGAAGTAACATAGGGTACCTTTCATCCCGGAAAAAAGTAATGTTCCCGTGGGATACGCGAGCGAAGCCGCGGGAAAAAGCTAGTAATGATATATAACTGAAACACAGTTAGTGTTTAAAAACTAAACTACTGAACCGATTTTGATAAAACGTCTATGGGACCAATGACAAAAAAATGTAAATTGACAGACATATGACAAAGCTCTTTTGGCGCGTAGGCGACCAATACTGTGTAAGTGAATTTCTTTCGGAGTTTCTTCGCAGCAAGTCATTGCGAAACACTGTAATTATCGATAGCATTTGTTTAAAATGTTATACTTATATACAAAACTTATTGACGAGTAAATCACCTGCAATGGTCTAACTAATTATTGAATAAACATTTGATTTTGGAGAAAAGGTGTAAAAATTAATAAAAAAGAAAATCCAACTTGCATGACACATTTACTCGTACCACAGAGTAATACTCTTAGAATTAGTGCAATATTTAGAAACGATATTTGATTTGAGAGCTGTAAACCATACTCTGCCTGTATTATATTATGTTTACCTTGTATTTATCGATATACTATATTATATACTTATTTCTAAGTAATTGTTATGAAGTAAGTCAATAGATATACCTAACTTCTAGTCCTTACTAAAACAAGCAAAGTATAATTTACATTGTAATGTCGATTTACAAATATGGGTAAGTCTAATAGTAGGAGGTAACTAAAACTTTGTCGAGACATCTGATTTAATTAAAAACCAATAAAGAATCGGGCTTTTTTTCATTGCGCAATTTTTTACAGTAAGACTAACTTATGAAACTTATTTCATTCCAAGATAAAAATATGGTGTAATACGAAATAAACTTTTGATCAGCTGATTACGCGTTTAAGTGGGTGGTTTTTTTTTATTTCGCCATATTATGTTTTTTTGGGGAATGTAAACGAAACAGTATCTCAAATTCGCTGTAAATAATGAACACTGGAACAGTAAAATAATGAAAACGAACTTTATAACGAAGACAATAGAATCCGAATATTATACGGTCTAACAAAATATGCTAAAATAATTTTAGAGATTCAGTCCATGATACTGATCAACTTTCACTAAGGAACAAATGCCTTATATTGAAACTGGCGCAGTCGGCAAAAAATATTTTTAAATTTTTTCTCAATAAATTTTTAAAATCGTATAGAAAAATCGCGGTAGCTTGTTTATTTTTAAAAAACATGAGGAATAATCTCGCTTAGCTTTCAAATCGAAGAAGACGTTACTCACTTTTCAGTTTTTTTCTTCGCTCCCATGTTGAACTATATGCTCCCAGTTAAACCGACTTCGCTGAAGCGTGTGCGCCCGCTGAAGGCGGCTGGAAGATTGGCGGACGCCTGAACGTTTCAGTGTTTATACTACGGACGGGCTTGAAATGTCCCGATACGTGCAGCGTCTCTCACACATCTGAATCTTGTGAGACACATAGATAAGTATAGTACACTATATTTAAGTACCAGACGCGCAACACTTATGTTGGGAGTAATAAACGTTAAATCTCTTAATTGGTATGGTTGGTGTCACTATTACATTGATGTTGCAATGTTTTAAAACAGATTTGGTTTATTTTTAGATTTAACTAGATACCTACGACACTACATGGTATTCTCTTTCCATGACAGCTGGTCACGTGATTAGCCCAAGAATACGTGTGTAATTGATTTACCCGAGCAAAGTGCATTTTTAGGGTTCCGTACCCAAAGGGTGCAAACGGGACCCAGTTACTGAGACTCCGCTGTCTGTCCGTCTGTCACAGGGCTCTATCTCTTAACCCGTAATAGCTAGACACTTGAACTTTTTACCGATTATGTATTACTGTGGCCGCTATAACAACAAATACTAAAAATAAGAAAAAGTTAAAAATGAAAGGGAGTCGTCATAAAAAAGGTGTTTTTTTCAGCGTGTTTAACTCTATTTTTATAATGGCATTAACTAGATACTTGCAATTTTCTCCAATTATGTATTATTATGGCTGCTATAACAAAAAATACCAAAAATAAATAAATAAGAAAAAGTAAAAAATTTTACGAGCGTTTCAAAAAATTGTACGGAGGTACAGAACCCTACACGATATACTAAATAGAAAGTTAGTTAGTATTTTTTTTGTCTTGAGTATATACTTATTCGTTGTCACTTTTTGTATTAAAATGAAAAGAGTATAACTAGGGTACAATCCGGGCCGTAAGTGGTTTATATCCATAATTAATGCACTTACGAAAAGAAGATACTATATATTATAACTGTGAATGTAGATAATGTCTAGGAACTGAGCTTGAGTATGTTATACTATTTTCTGTTTTAGTGTCTGGGGCGCGGTGCGAGCTGCAAAGCATCTCCTAGGGCAGCGGTGCAGCTGTTGAAATAGAATTCACCAACTGCATCCAGTTGAAAAAATAGGTAAGTTGCTGTAGTCAATAAGATTTAAAAGAAATACAGGCGGCCATCTTAAAGTTTTAAATTTCGCGGAGTGCATAATACATATAAAATTTCAGACCCCTACGAAAGCTCAGTGAGACGTTATGAACGAAATAAGTTTTTTTTAAGGACCTGACTCTAAATGCAGTTTATTTTCGGCGGCCATCTTGTATTTCCAAAAATCAGCGCTCCGTTGGGAATGTTCGGGGTTCCCTCGCACCTTCGGGCCTTTACGCTTGCGTCACTCAGCCTGCGGCGTCGTGAAAATTACTTGGGATAGGGGCAGGGGCGGCACTTGGGGGAAGGGGGCTCCGCCTTTGGCTTCATGCTGCGCTAAGGGGGGCTATTCTTATGAAATTTGTATATTAAGGGCGAATTTTTTTTCCAAAATATGAAAAAATCCAGCTCACCCCTTCCATTTTGTCTTTAAGGTCAAATTTCCAAGTCCTAACGTTTAGCCAGGCCGTACCTCTTCAACATCAGGATCTGGTAATATTCAACTGTTCGGATTTTTCTGATTGGTTTCAAAACACCTTGTATACGATGGTATAAAACTTATAACCCAGTCAGGAACAATAGGTAAATGAGTCCAGCTATATTCATCATTATCATCATCATCATCCGGTCTTTGTTAGTCTCCACTGCAGGAGCACGACCCTCTCTGTACTACCAGAGCCATATATAGCCAGAGCGATCTGAGGATTTGCCCTACTCTCTCCACGCTGGCCAGACGCGTTGGAGAGGTCTCACTGATGTTTATAAGCTTTGTTCAGCTTGTGTTCCTAAGTCGCCTTCTACGACATCCACGGGAAGACGGAGTGGTCCTATTCTACCCTGCCGGGAACCACACGGCTAAATTATAGATTTTCAAATCGTATGCATACGTCCCTGAGTATACAGACTACTCAACTCATGCCTACTTATATTATAATACTTTTCAACCGTGAAAGTAGAGATCGTTGATATAGAAATGAAACCTATGGGGTTTTTCTTTCCGGGTAGGTACGCAAACAAACTCATTATGCTATTAAGCACTTCGTTACAGCTCTCTAATCCACTGATTGTGGAAGATAATGTTTTCGTAAACTAATAAAGGAACGGTTTTTAATTAAGAATTGCAAATCATTGTTGTACGTACACAAGGACGTCTAGTTACAAGAGTCAATTGAATAGCGACAGTGTCGCGCCTAATATTGCCACAATTGGCACTTGCTTTTTATATCCTTAAATACAAATAAGTTCAGGAATTAAAAATGTCAGGTTGCTGGCCCATCGACTATATATGTAGGATACCTAGACTTCCTGATGTTTACATATTCTATATCTGTCATCGAAACTGCGGGAATTTCAACTTTCCCGAAGCCATTGTTAAATGGCGCTGACCAATTTTAGAACTGGCTATGGTTTTTTTTACGCTCTGTCTTTTATCACCAATTTTAGAACTGGCTATGGTTTTTTTTACGCTCTGTCTTTTATCATCGGGTAAATTTAGTAAATTTACACAATCAGATGATGTGTGACACATAAAAGTGCACATGTTATCTGTTTGTGTTATTATAAAATAATAAACAGAGATCTTATTTATAAGATGTAATGTGTATTTGCACATTTAATTTTATAAATAACAGAAAATAATTCTTGAGTCTACGTCACACAAATTTAAATTCAGATTTTTTATTATGAGCCCACTATTGATCCCATTGTTGGGAAAGGCTGCCTCTCGGTTCTCCATTTATTGCAACCTATTTTGTGCGTATGCGTGCTAGTCTTTCGAGTAGGCATCACTAGGTCATCACGCCTTACACACAGCACGCTTAGGATTTTAATGAAGTCTAGTTTGCAGGTGATATTTAGACTTACTACTTTGCCGCCCTAGGCTCTGTCTACCCCGTTAGGGATAAAGACGTGATAGTGTATCTGTATTTAGACTCAAACCTTTTTCCTAGCTTTTACTTATTTTGTGAATAGTCGATACCTATTTAGTACTTCGCAGAGCTAAACAAATGATACAGTAGTCCATGACTTCTGACTCCACTTTTATACTCTATACTGGAGTTTTCCTAAAATTTCATGTCTTTCAGGGAATTTCAAAAAACCTATTGCCAATGCCGATAAATGGCGACACATTTATCCTCAATAGCTTTAATCGTATCATCCATTATATAGGGCGATACGTAAACACGAAACAAAAAGAGTTTACTTTTTAATATTTAATTTGTAATATTAAAAAAACGATGTCGCAGCTCGCAGTTGACTGGTATAATCCGCTAATTCACTAAACCCTTAGCTGTTTGGCATTACAGCTCGGTTTCGTAAAACAGTGTCAAATAACTGAACCCACATACGCAGAATGGCATGAACGATTTGTATTCATCAATGCCGCGGCGTAAGACGTAACAGTGTAGATTTTAGTTCGGAATTCTTCACGGCGTTCCGAGAATAAGCTGTTTTTATCGAGAGATATCGGAGACATCGTTTATGATTTTGGACTGCAAATGGTTAAGAAGAAGCAGATCATCAGCGTGGTTCCCATATAGTTATTTTGACGCCAGCCTTCCGGCAATATGAAGAATTTACGGGAATCAAATAAAGGCCGAGAGAAACCGCAACGCCATTAAGATTATGTTACGTTAGAACATTTCTGTATCCACTTGCATCGAACTTTGTATCAATCCTTATTGGTGTTCAAAAGTAAGAAGTTGAATTGAGGTTTTATTTTAATGTCACGCGTGATAAAAAAACAATGAATTGCCCTGTCATAAATTTGTTTGATAATAACATCGCAAATAACCAAGGCAAATAACCTATTTTGCGGTCTATACGTGGTAAGTTTGTTGAACGTAAGACATTAACAATCCAGCTGAACGATATTTAGCTGTCTAACGAAACCGAGCTGTAATGCCAAACAACTAGAGCTTTAGTGAATTAGCGGTTTATACCATCCAACTGGGACATATCTAAAGGTATATTTATATAGCAGATATCATAGGTAGTTCTGGATATCGTTCCAGGATCAGAGATGAAGGTGGAATGAGTCAAAAATGAAGAGAGGTGTGAAAATGATTTGAAAATGGAATGAAATGAAATTTGAAATGAAGAATGAAAAGCCGACAGGATGAGATGAAGAAATGAGGTTTGAAACATGAAACAGGATCCAACATCGTTACAGCTCTATATACATACATACTATCACGCCTGTTCCCCACAGAGGTAGGCAGAGACTATGGACCTCCACCTGCTACGATCCTGACAGACCTCTTTCGCTTCATCTACACTCATCAACCTCTTCATACATGCCCTTCGGTTACAGGTACTTCTTACCTCTCCCTTTTTTAGAACGTCTGCAATCTGATGGCTGAACGTTTGCCGAGATCGACCCTGTCCCACTCTTCCTTTCACACTTGCCTTAAAAATATTTTTTGTTAATCTCTTTTCATCCATCCTTTCTACATGTCCAAACCATCTTAACATCCCTTTCTCTACTTTTGTCACTACATCCTCTTTCACTCCACACCGATCCCTTATAACATCACAGCTCTAATCAAAAATTACTTGAGTTATTGTAGAACAAACATACATACAAACGCTGGATTGTTTAAGATGACTCGGAGAACTAGGCTTCGCTTACTCGTTCGCGTCGCAATAAAGCTGGTTACATTAAGAACACAAAACTTGGCCTTTACGCTAATAAAACTGAAAGAATATTTATATAGTCATATAGTTTATAAATACTAGTACTATCGACGTATGACGCCGCCGTGCCAAATTTCGACTGAAGGTAACGTGCGCGTCCGCGTCATATACTTACACCGCTACTATCGTGTTGTACTACTGGTCACTTATTAATAAAATAAAAAGCTTTACCCAATGGAAATATTATCAATTGAAGATTGGGTGAAGCGAGTAAAGAATTTTAGTTTCATTTGCCAAGAAAGCCGTTTTCAATCCCTGCCCATTTTTTCAGCTGGCGTGTTGTACTACTGACCACTTATTAATAAAATAAAAAGCTTTACCCAATGGCAATATCGTCAATTGAAGATTGGATAAAGCGAGTAAAGAATTTTAGTTTCATTTGCCAAGAAAGCCGTTTTCAATCCCTGCCCATTTTTTCAGCTGGCCTTTGCTGGTCAGGGTCCAGAAATTGTTTTTATCATGCGGTGAAAATTAAACTTGTAAAACAGGATGTAAATAGCAGTCAACGTAGTGAAAATTAAACTTGTACAACAGGATGTAAATGTGAAGTCAACGTAGTGAAAATTAAACTTGTACAACAGGATGTAAATGTGAAGTCAACGTAGTGAAAATTAAACTTGTACAAAAGGATGTAAATGTGCGATCAACGAAGTGAAAATTAAACTTGTACAACAGGATGTAAATGTGCATACAAAGGGGCGACTCATTTCAACAACATTATTATTGAAATCTATTTTTTTTTTCGGAATAACAATTATTATATCTATATATGTCTACACCGTTTAGCGTGATTTGGAACGAACATCAAAATAAACCTAATATTAGTCCAGGTCACTGGGGTCACTCGTTAGGGCGAAGATATAGGCAAATGGCCTTGAAGTGTGAAATAAATTGTTAACTCGTAAATATGGTGATAATTTCCATATTGCTCTACGTCATGCACTAGATAGCCCTTTAAATTATTTTATGAACTGCCGTTAAAACTATTATTGGTGATCCGTCTAGCTTTAAAACTTGCCGTGGCCACTTTTGGCGGAGGCGAGTTTTAAAGCTAGACGGACTAATGTAAATACTTTCAACGGTGGTTTATAAAATAATTTAAAGGGCTATCTAGTGCATGACGAAGAGTAATATGGAAATTATCTCCATATTTACGAGTTAACAATTTATTTCAAATGAGGGCGCCACTTCAAGGTCATTTGCCTATATCTTCGCCTTAATCCCGCATCGATTTTTGGTCGAGAATAATCTTGCCTTTAGTAGGCCGAGGTCTCGCGAGAACGAGATTGCATTCCCAAGTTACGTTTGTGAGCCAGAAAGTTTACTCGGGACCGCGCACGTGTTCTACGCGTATTGCCTGTATTTCTGTTGTAAACATTTTTGTTGCAGAAACAACTGATATGCGGAGGATCCATGCACACACACACTCCGCTATTGGTATTCTTCATGTCAGTATACATACCTACACACGTGTTTGGAAGATCACAGGCAGAAACGAAATATAATTTTAATAAATAATTAAGAAATATTAGGGGCAAATCACACAGATTGAGCTAGCCTCAAATTAAGTTTTAAACTTGTATTATGCCGATTATGCGGGATACTAACTCATCGATACTATATATTTTTAGACTTAGATAAACATTTTACATACCTAATACAAGTTTCCAAGGGTGTTTTCAAGACCCACGACAATTTGAAAAAGGCCCTTTTTTCAACTTGCCTTGACCCTGACTGGGGATCGAAACCAGAACCCTCGGAGTGGCGGACTAGCTATTAACCATTACGCCACGGAGGTAGTCTTTTTTATGTCAAAAGCGGCTAGCAACCATCACTATTCAGAGTTCCTTTTGCTATTTATTATAACCGTCATGCCTAGTGCTAAACGTGGACCTTTTGCGTAACGGCTCTAGGTTTAGCTTAGGTTAGGGATAAATACGTCATCATCATCATCCTCTGCATTATCAGGTCTCTCTAGTCTCCACTGAAGGAGCACAAACCTCTCTATACTACCAGAGCCTTGGCTAGGCCAGAGCAGCCAAAGGATTTGGCCTACATTCTTCACGCTGGACAGACAGGTTGGAGAGGTCTCACTGATGTTTATAAACTTTGTTTAGCTTGTGCTTCCTTACTCGCCCTCTACGACACCCACGGAAAAAGAAACCCAAAGAAATATATAATACTACTCTGATATTATATATTTCTTTGGTAATATCATCATCATCATCCAAGCGTATTCGCGGTTTCATCCTCAGCGGTAACACTTCAAGCCCGGAGTCCGCTACCTTTCCTAGGTGATCTGCCGTCTGACCTCCGCAAACCAAAGGATAGACCAGAACCAATCTTAGATTAGGCTAAACAAACGCTAGATGTCGTTCGGGACAGTTTTACGTGCCTTTCGAAGCAAGGAATAATCTTTCTTTTCGGATAATCAGGTGATTCAAGCCTGCAATATTCTAATCAGACTGGAAACAACTTTTTACATAGTATGCTTCCCAGTGGGATTTGAACCCGACCTCCGGATTATGGACCACGGATGTAGTCATCAAATACGTGATAGAGTATATATTATAAAACATAGTTTCCCGATATTGTTTCGTGGCACAAGGGTCGTTAGGAGCGAGCTGCCTACAAATTGATTCATAACAGCTGGCTAGGTCATATCAATTCGCCGGCGAGCTTGTATCACAATTTATACGCAGAAAGGTCGGGATTCATATCCGGGGCGAAATCATAATGTGCTTATTTATTAAAACTTTGATGACCTTAAATTTAATATAAAATGTACGTGTACGTAAAATTGGTTGTGGTTAGTTGTTCGACGCGCAAAGCGTCTTTTTGGCATAAGTATAAAAATGCTGTTTGTTAATTTTTAACAACAAAAAAACCGACTGCAATTTCTGGTATTTTTCATCAGTTCCACATCACCAAAACTCACTTTCTGAATGCAAATGCTTGATTAATTGACAAAAACATTAAAATCATGTGTGTGCATAGAATATTTGAGGAGTTCCTCCATTTCTCGAGGGTCCCGTCATCAGATCTTCACCTGGTGACAATGGGACCAACTTGCTTGTGTACGCTTTCAAACAAAAAAAGAATTTTCTAAATCGTTTAAAAAACGGAGAAATTATTGGGAATTAAAAAGAAAGAATCATAAGATCCTCCTATTTTAAAGTCGCCTATAAAATATTAAAAAAAAAACAGATTCGATGGAAAAATATAGGTATGATTGAGTTTTTTTAATATTATTTGTATTTCTTGATTGTTTTGTATTTTGTTTTTCTTTTTTGCATTAAAATTTTAATAGCTAAGTATAAAAAAGCGGGGAGACGGGTTCACTTTCAATTAAGTTATACCTGTACAGTTACGAGTATGTGTACTATTTAGTGTATTTACGCGTTGATTTTGTATTTCGTGTAGATTTTTATTATGTAGGTACCTATAACTTATAATAAAATTACAAATATAAATATGAATCACTTCCACTGGGAAAACAATTTGAATAAATAAACGGGCAAGTGCGAGTCGGACTCGTACATGAAGGGTTCCGTACCACCGTACAATGTTTTAAAACGCTGAAGTAACACGTTTCTTGTATGACAACCCCCTTTAATTTTGAACTTTATTTTATTTTTAGTATTTGTTGTTTTGTGGTCATAGTAATACATAATTGGTGAAAATTTCAAGTATTTATTTATTTATTTAATTTATTGCACTTTAAAATTAATGTACAATAGGTATAATCTTAACGCTAAGCGCTGTCTACCAGAAAATACCTTTGGAACGTTATACGTTGCACCCACCCCATTTATCGCCTTCTCTATAAGAGGGGTGGGTACAAGCGTATACAAAACAGGAATGAGAAAAAAATATATATCTACTTACTAGCTAAGATACATAAACTACGCCTACATATAAAATTAAATAACATTTAGTAAGTTACATATAAAAACATAGATATAATATACTTGATATCTCCAAATATATACTTACATAAATATTTAAAATAAATAAACATACATAGACTACTACAGCAAAGCTTGCTCATGGAAGTGTCGAAATACAAGTGATTTAAAATGATCTCGCGATTGTGCTCTCATAGTGTTGTCAGGAAGGGCATTCCATAGTCGTACGGCCGTAACAGCAAAAGAATTAGAAAGCAACCCAGTACGGTGAGAAGGAATCGAAAGAGTTAATTTATCAGAAGTGCGCAGAACTAGGGTTCTGCGCCCAATTTCAGCTCTTATGACCTATCATGAGTGGAGCATAAGAGCTGAAATTGGGAAGTTAAATAGTTAGGAGCAAACAAATTATAAAGTGTACCATGTAGCTGCCTAAACTGACCAAGTATCTAGTTAATGCCATTATAAAGATCAAATTAAAAACGCTGAAAAAAAAACACGTTTTTTGTATGACGACCCCCTTTAATTTTAAACTATTTTTAATTTTTTAGTTATTTGTTGTTATAGCCGCCACAGATTACTGTGGCGGCACCGATTATGTATTAACATAATCGGTGAAAATTTCAAGTATCTAGCTATTCCGGTTCAAGAGATAGAGCCCTGTGACTGACGGACAGACAGACAGACAGACGGACAGACGGACAGACAGACAGACGGACAGACGGACAGACAACGAAGTCACAGTAATAGGGTCCCGTTTACACCCTTTGGGCATTAAGTCCGCCACTTGTACGTTTATTCTATTGTGCAATAAAGAATAAATAAATAAAATAAATAAACCCTAAAAAAGCATAGACTAGAATTTTGTATATTTCATGAATACCTCTAATAATTAATGTAATGTCAAATTCCATTAGGTAGTATAATAAAAAACGGTTTTTACCATACTGCAATTTTTTTCCTTCTGATAAGGAACACGTGATAAGCACATCATCAGGTATAGTAAAATCGTCAAATCAACCATAAAAGGATTAGAAGATGCCATCACGGAAAACACATCTCGTGCTCTCCGTGCGTCTTTGTCAAAGATATATATAAAAATACTTGAAACCACGTGGTCTCCTCATCTTTTTCTACGCGTTATATCTTTTTAATGCACTATCACGTTTTTATCCCTAATGGGGCAGACAGAGCATTTTGCGTCTTGCGGCTCTAAACAGACAGAGCCCAGGGCCGCAAGACTCAAAGGGAGAAAAGAATCAAAAAAGTGCCGCATTGCCGTTGCGCATCGCCTACTCGTATTAACATGACTCACAATCTGCCCATTCCCTCGATCGGCTTTTGGGATCTGCGTGGGAAGAGAAGCAGCTAGTACATTACAATACAATACACAATACAATACCCTTTATTGCACAAAAGTAAAATACAGGACATAATTGTCTTAAAAACTAGGAAATGCGCATTCTAAGTTTTTTCTTTTCTCCCAGACTAGCATGGTCATATCTTTCATCATCACTATATTTGAGAACTATATTCTTGTCGGTGGAGTATTTTTCATGTCTCCCGATCCTCAGCCAAATGCTTGACTTCCCTATACGACACGACTTCTGCCTTTTCTTGTACTTCATCCATTAAGGGCTTCTTGGCCTTCCTTTTACTCTTCTTGCCTCGATCTTTCCTTCCATGATATTTTTGATGAAATTATCGTATCGTATAAGGAGTCCAAACATCTTTCCCCATCTTTAAAAACAATAAAATATATTTAAACAATAAAATATAACCAAAGATAATTCAGAGGGGTTGTCTCTTTAAATTGGTTTCATGCTATATTACCCGACTACGGCGACGACACTTTTCACCGCTATGTATGTAGGTACTTATTTACGTTTGTTCATTTGTTCGACTACAAAACTAAACGACATACTGTATTACGACTTACGACAACATTTTATATCGACAAACTGTGATACGTCTTAATTGCGACAATAGTTTAGTTCGAAATATCTCAAGTCAGGTATTACTGTACTGCGACAAAGCGTTTCTTCGACGTGACATGAGCGATTCATGTGCGACGACATACCTACTTCTTCGACAACAATGCTAGGTATTTCTTCAGCATGCTGTAAGTCGACAGTGTTTTTAACCGACTTCAAAAAGGAAGAGGTTATCAATTCGACTGTATGTTTTTTATTTTTTTATCTATGTTTGTGACGCGATATCTTCGCCAATTGTGAACCGATTTTGATGATTAATTTTTTTTAAAGCCTTTACTACCAAGTTGGTCCCATTTTAATTTGGTGAAGATAAGATGAAGAACTTTGGAGATATGGAAGAAACTCCAAAAAAATTGAAGTCGGTGTTTTTTTTTTTGTTAAAAATTTCATTATAAATCGACGTGACACGTATAAGATTTGATGCTACTAAACAATTTGAACAAAATTAAAAAAAGAAAACAACATTTGTGTTGGCTTCCTAGAAAGATACGGTTACAAGCGTGTTACAGTAAATTTAATATGGCGCCCTCTATAGGTAATAAAGTAATGAACTAAAAATAAAATAAATCGAATAATACCGTGCAGAGGTAATTAAGGCGAGTGGGTTCACAATTTGCAATACTGTGCGTGTTTTTGAAAAATCACTGTTATTAAACTACTACAGTTTATACCTCAAAAAATCGTCGAGCACGTGCACGAGCACGAGTATTTCACTGTGCTTTTTTTTTGTATTATATTTATATTTCTTTTTGTAGCCAAAACGGATAGATATTTAGTTAATACATTTTTTGGTTTTATTTTCATATAACAAGGTGATTGTATAAAATAGTAATATGTATTATAAAGGAAAATTTAGGCATATTTACAGGTATGTTTGTGTTTTTTTTCTATCGAGTCAAAAATGCTCAATCGTGTTTTGGCTATTGTGCCTGTAGAAAATCCTCAAGATTTTTATGAAAATTTTTTGAGGAATAAACTGTAGTGGTTTAATTACAGTGATTTTTTAAAAAACTCTCCCTTTTCTTGGCTCTGAACTGACGGGGCCTTAAATGAAAGAGTAACTAAGGTAAGTAACTCCTAAAAATAAAAATAAAAATGTAGCTAAGAAACATTTCATCAGTCATCTATTAAACAAAAATAAGATAAAATGCATTATAATCGGTGAGTCTACCACAAGATTCCGACACATAAAATCTCGGTGAACGCTAGACCGACAGCTCATTTTCTTTTCAGAGCGACAGACGACAGAACTGGACGATGGGAGTTAAAAAAGAAAATGAGTACTCATATATTATACGCTTTACTTGATATCAAGAGGATTTTACTTTATAAGTACCTAGTTATAAAGATAAGATTGATTTTCTTAAACGCCTAGCGTTTTTTTAAAACTAATCTTACCTACCAATGCTTTAAACGATTCGTTGCGTTAGGGATCCCAAGGCGTTTGAAGTACTCGCAATGTCCTGTAGGTTTTAAAATATTAGGTCCTTACATATGAAATTGCCGATTTTCAATACTGGCAACTTTAAAATCAAATATCTTGCGTTGCGAAAAATATTGTTTTAAAATTCGTATTTTATTTGTTTTAACATCATTTGTTTGAGTTTCAACATTGCTATAACAACAACTATGGACAAATTGAAAATTCGCGGTATTTACGAATACGAGTTCCACCGTGGCACCAGTGCTGCAGAAACGACTCGAAGAATTAACGACGTGTATGGACCAGGCACCGCTAACGAACGAACGGTGCGTTTTTGGTTTCAACGTTTCCGTTCTGGAAATTTCGATTTACACAATGAGCCTCGTGGACGACCTGATACTCAAGTGAATAACGAAGAATTGAAGGCGATAGTGGAAGCGGATCCATCTCAAACCACTTCTGAATTAGCAGCAGCCTTCGGCGTAAGTGACAAAACGATACTTATCTACTTGCGCCAAATCGGAATAATAAAAAAACTCGAAAAGTGGGTACCGCACGAATTGACTGAAGCAAACCAACAAACACGCGTTGCTTGCTGCGTTTCTTTGCTTAATCGCCACAATAATGAGGGGATTTTGAACCGTATCGTGACTTGTGATGAGAAATGGATCCTGTACGACAATCGGAAGCGATCATCACAATGGCTTGACCCTGGAGAACCGGCAAAACCTTGCCCTAAGCGAAAACTGACCAAAAAGAAGATTCTGGTTAGTGTTTGGTGGACCAGTGCTGGTGTTATCCACTACAGCTTCTTGAGATCAGGCCAGACGATTACTGCAGACTTGTATTGCCAACAATTGCAAACAATGATGGAAAAGCTCGCCATTTAACAACCGAGACTGATGAATTGCTCTAGCCCACTGCTCCTTCAGGATAACGCTAGACCACACACTGCACATCAAACGATCGCCAAGTTGGAGGGGCTGCGACTGGAACCTCTGCGTCACCCACCATACTCTCCAGATCTTGCCCCAACCGATTACCAACTTTTTCAAAATTTGGATAACTTTTTACAAGGAAAAAATTTCAAAACTTATGAGGCAGTCAAAACCGCCTTCAAACAGTTCATAGACTCTCGCTCCCAGGATTTTTTTTCCAAAGGTATCAATGATATGCCTATAAAATGGCGGAAGTGTATCGATAACAACGGCGCATACTTCGATTGATTAAATAATAATTTCATTAAAAAAAACTTGTTTCACTTTTTTGATACTGAACGGCAATTTCATATGTAAGGACCTAACATTATTTACCTTAATAATATTTACATACTTCTTCCTTGCTGGTCTGGGAGAAAGGAAAAAGCATAGAATGTACCAGCTGCTTCTCTTCCTGCGCGGATCGTAGAAGCCGATCGAGGGAACGGGCAAGAATTTGAATCATATCAATAGGCGATGCGGTTAGCAACCCATCACTATTATGATTTCCTTTTTCCATGCCCACCATCGCGCTAAAAGTGGCCTGGGCCTTGCTGTCCTAGGCTCTGTCTGCCCCGTTAGGGATAAAGACGTGATAGTGTATCAGTATATTTACGTACCTACATGCCAACATACTAATTACGTTTCATCCCTTGCGGGGTGAAGTCGGAAAAGGAAAAGCAAGAAGGAAAAATGATGGGTGCTCACCGCATTGCCTGTTACTTCTACGCATGTTGCTACTGTTGTAGGTATATAATTAAGTAAAAGCCAGCAGGGACAATACAAGCAAGCTGCCTGATAATTACAAACAATTAAAAATATAATAAATCCACTTAGGTTATACAGCTACCAGTCACCAAAACCTCCGGACAATATTAATCTATGGATTGAATGATGATAAGTTCGTCTTTGCCGTTTGAAAAATGTTGTCCCCTCCCCATACATAGAGATAAGTCGCTGTCATTGCGGTAACTACAATTATGTTTATAATCACAATGTTTTTGGTGGTATAACTACCTAAAATTTTAAGATTTTCTGAATTTTTCTGTTACCTGTGCTGTAAGCTATTGCTTCTTAGCAAATTTCAAGATTTTATGTCAACGGGAAGTATCCTTTAGGTTTTTGCGAGTTTCAAAATATGCGGTATAAGTAGTTGTACGAGTACCTAGGCCTATTTTGGGTTGAAAAATCCAACTTTGACATTTTTTAGGAATCCAAGATGGCATCTTGATTTTCTCAGAGTCTGAAATTGTCTGAAATTTTGTATGCTGGAGTAAAGCATCCCGCAGAACTCGAAACTGAAATCAGATTTTGAATCCAAGATGGCCGCCCGTAAACATTTTTATTTTTTTCATACAGACTGCATTACCTCACCAATCTCTCAACTGGACCTGGAATATAGTCCACTTCAACAGCTGCACGAAAAACCGCAAGCTCCTTGCAGCTCGCGCCGCACCAGAAATACTAGTTATATTATGTAAACCTATAATACCACTGATTGACATAATTGTTTGCCCTGTTCCAGGGTGACAGGGGTATTGATTGATATAACGTCATGTAGAGGGTGCTCCAGTGACCAGTCAACTGCGTCCGATTTGACTGAAATTCAGTACGCAAGGGTTTTTTGGATTGCGAAATCCAAATCTGACTTTTTTTGGAATCCAAGATGGCGTCTTGATTTTAGAATTTTAACTTAAATTTTTATATCGTTCTCCTGGTACATCGAAGTGGTCTGAAATTTTGTATGCTGGGGTAAAGCATCCCGCGGAACTTGAAACTGCAAACAAATTTTGATTCCAAGATGGCCGCCCACACATTTTTTGATGTTTACTTTTCTGACTGCAGTTCTTTACCAATTTTCTGACCTGCAATGGACATGTGCTTCATCCAACTTCAACAGCTGCACGAAAAACCGCGGGTTGCTTGCAGTCCGCGCAATTTCCGAAAAACTAGTTTTCATTATTTATATATAACTTGTATTATATATTGTGTATGTTTGACTTGTATCTGACTGAAAGGTGTTACGATTGATAGGTATGCCAAAGTGTTTAGGGTGCTCCAGTGATTTCCAGAAAAATCTGAACCAGATGTGGAAGCGGTACGGCCTGCAAAAACGGTTAGAAAAAGAAATGTTTTTTTGAAAATTTTGGGGAATAAGCAATTAGACTACTGTCGAGTTTTATCGAAGCCGCGATTCTTGTCCCTCGCTTCATGTGTCGATGTAACTGAACTCACGCAGTATCTAAGTAAAACCTGAGGCCAAAAGCCGAAGGCTGAGCCTCCTCCACCAACGGAGCGTACTTTTTTTACTGATCCATGATGGCCGCCGATTCTCAACTGCAAACAATTTGTCTGAAATTCGTGAGTTTTTTTGATTGAGATATCCAAATCCAAAGGTTTTTTTGGAATTCAAGATGGCGTCACGACTTTATAATTTTAAGTTAATTCCTTCATATATCACTGTTACCTCCTAAGGATCTAAAATTTTGTATGCTGGGGTAAAATACCCCGCGAAATTCTAAAATGCAACTAGATTTTGGATCTAAGATGGCCGTCCACATATTTTGAATTTTTGACTGTACTGACTGTAGTTTTTTTTTTCGTATTTATCAACTGGCCACGTGACTTACTTATACTCAACGGCTGCTCAAAAGCTGCACGGGTTGCAACAGAGCATTCGAGTGGTTCAAAGATGTGACCATTCAAAAGATTTTTACACAAAATTACCATTCGAGTGTTGATAAGTTTTACATTCTTCAATAAACAATTTGATACTGTAGGGATTAAAAGTGAACGTGGACTGGGCTGCATGCATTTAAATTTGATAGCCGAGCTCACAACATCGGCTCGCCCGCATCGGACTTTGTGACCAATGCCGGTGTAACGCTGATCAAAAAAAATTCCAGGCAGATGTTTGTACGTGCGAGACCATTGACAAAAATGGTGCAATTTTGTCTTTAAAACCATTTTGAAGATAGATAAAAGTTTAATACCAATCGTGGTCAGATCTGGTTTATTAGTATAAACTTGTGAAACCGCGCAAACCCAATGTACTCAATACCAATGTATCAATATTTTGTTGCTGATTGTCAGCTGATACCGATTTTCTATGAAACGCTGGTTTAATGTCAAGTACCTACCTAGGCTGTTTGACAAGTACCCGTTTATGGAAAAAAAACATTTTTTTGTATATATGCATTTATTTTTCTACGTAGTCACCTTTTAACTCTATACATTTATTCCACCTATACTCAAGCTTCAATAAACCATCCAAAAAGTATGATTTTGGAAAGTCATTAAAATAGGCCTCTGTGGCGGCAATGAATTCGTCATTTGATCCAAATCGCTTGCCACCGAGCCATTTTTTTAGGTTGGGAAACAAAAAGAAATCGCATGGGGCCAAATCTGGAGAATACGGGGGGTGAGACAATAGTTGGTAGCGTAACTGTGCTTATTTAGCCGTCACAATTCTGGACGAATGAGCCGGGCCATTGTCGTGATGAAACAGTACTTTTTTCTTTTTTAAATGGGGTCGTTTGTCCTTCAACACGGCGTCAAATTCATCCAATAAATTGGCATAGTACTGCCCTGTTATTGTTTTTCCCTTTTCTAAATAGTCAATATGTATAATACCCTGCGAATCCCAAAAAACGGTCGCCATGACTTTTCCAGCCGATGGGACGGTTTTTGCTTTCTTTGGAGCAGGTTCACCCGGTAAAATCCACTGCTTCGACTGCTCTTTCATTTCCGGGGTGTAGTGGTTGACCCACGTTTCGTCCACGGTCACGAAACGACGCAGAAACTCCTTCGGGTTACGTTTGAACACGGCCAAACACTGCTCCGAAGTAGTCAGTCGGTTCTGTTTTTGCTCCTCCGTGAGTAAACGCGGCACCCACCTCGCCGATACTTTCTTCATACCCAATTTTTCTTCTAATATGTGTTGTACCCTCTCGATTGAAACATTTACAGCATCAACGATTTCTCGAAGTTTAATTCGGCGGTCGGCTAAAACGATATTTTCAATTTTCTTAACCATATCGTCTGTAGTCACCTCAACTGGCCGGCCTTGGCGATCCTCATCAAAGACGGTTGTTCTCCCCCGCTTAAACTCGTTATACCAATATCTGACGGTTGTCATAGAAGGAGCACATTCATGGTAAACCGCTTGCATTCTTACTTTTATTTCATCACATGTTTTTTCTTCCAAAAATAAGAATCTAATTACAGACCGATACTGTTCTTTCTCCATTTTAACAATTTTAAGTTCACGCCTTCTCTGAATCGTTGTCAAATGAGAAAAAAAACAAAAGAATGCCATTTTTTTTTAAATTTTCCTGCCTCTGAAAAATGGCTTAAAAAGGTGGTATACTTATTTGCGGCCAGTGATATTAATATATTTAGAAAACGGGTACTTATCAAACAGCCCTCGTACTTTAAATTAAAAATTTGAAAGATCACAAAAAGTACACAAATTGCAGAATCAAGACATTTGACATTTCCAAACAATTTGGCGTGATTGTCAATTTAAGATTACTTTAGAATGCTGGTTACAAAAGTGATATCATTCTGTAGATTCAAATTTCATATAAATCTGACATTTGCAGTCATCTTCTTCTTTTCGTGTCAATTGGCTCAAAGACACATTATATTTGGTTCCTCCAGTAAGTCGCCACTCTTATGCCACTTTCCGACGCCGTGTACAGGTGGTGTCTCGTGCAGCTGGTCGTGCACGAAGGACACGAGAAATATTTGATGTGAATTTAAATTTAATACCTCTACTGTATGTAATAAAATACGATGTAACTAAAAATTTATGCTGTTCGCCATTTTTCCTTCATCCAAGCTGTAAGACGTTGCTTCGTACCAAATTTCAAGATTCTGAGTTTACGGGAAGTATCCTGTAGGTTTTGATTCCCTTGCGAGTGTCGAAAATTTGCGGCATAAACGGCAGTATCTTTTGTTTGCGTTAGATGTTTGTTTTTTCCAAGCTCCAAGGGACAGTATAGACTTGAGTATTTGATGTGAATTTCAGCTTGATACCTCTCCACGCGTTACTGAGAAAAAGGGTCTTGACAGACAGACAGACGGACAACAAAGTGATCCTATAAGGGTTCCGTTTTTTCCTTTTTTTAGGTACGGAACCTTAAAAATAGCAAATACAATGTGTAAGAGACATGCGTAATAAATCGAACCACGCCTATAGTAGATCACTGCTATATATATTAGGTCCTTACATATGAAATTGCCGATTTTCAATACTGGCAACTTTAAAATCAAATATCTTGCGTTTCATTAGGAATTCCAAATTCAAATTTATTTCGAAATAAAGCCAGAAAAATATTGTTTTAAAATTCGTATTTCATTTGTTTTAACATCATTTGTTTGAGTTTCAACATTGCTATAACAACAACTATGGACAAATTGAAAATTCGCGGTATTTACTTTATACTTTATACCTGCTTGCCCAGCGCAAAGTGGGGGTTATGGGTTGACCCTCACTATATTGGCAGAAGCTTATTTAGTCCAGCAGTGGACAGGTGTAAAAAAATCAACAAAACTCGAAATAGTTTATTCAGACTTACATTTTCTGAGTGGTAATGGGAATCACTTTTAAGCATGGATATGCTTGTGTCAGTAATAATTGTGCGTTAGTATTTTATTTACTCTATGGTAATAATAACCGCTCTTTATTTATTTATCTAATAATTACATTGCATTGCTCAATAAAGTTACATATTTAGAGAAACATCACATAATGCATGTTATGTTTATCTAAATATGTAACTAAAATTTTACCATGTAGTTAAAATTAAGTTTAAATTAAATTAAAGCTAAATAATATTTATTTTTATAAATTAAAACTTATAAGTACCTCTAAGAACTAAAACTAAAAAAAATACAAATTATGTAATCCTACTAAGATCCCCCTCGGCAGCGTGGCCAAAAGGCTGGCTGCATTGCCACGTTGTATAGCAATGCTGATTCTTTGTGCCAGATAATTTCCAACCCTTTGGTCACGGGATACTTCGGATAATCTTATAATAATAATATAATATAATCTTATAATAATATAATGTGTAACTATATTTTGTACTAGCTGGTGCCCGCGACTTCGTCCGCGTGAAATTCAGTTTTATCCACAGGAAGACTTGGAGTGGTCCTATTCTACTCTGCCAGGAACCACACGGCTTACGACCACCTTTGTAATATACTTAGTTACTTTAAGTCGAGTTCTATTGCACAATTTAGGCGGAGAAAGATTTCTAAAAATCATTATCGGTACACCAAGTTTGAGAGTAATTTTAAGTGAAGACGACTTGCAGTATAGAACTCAAAAGCTGACCACTTAATTCCCAACAATTTGTGACAATATTTCCATTTATTGCAGCGGCTTGGTCAATTCTTGAAGTAAAGCGCGTACACGTAATGTAGAATTTTCTTCATGTGGTACACTCCAGAAATCCATGAGGACCTTTACTTCATAAAATAACACGTCAGGCATTTGATAGTGTCGTCTTATTTCGGTGTCAAACCAAATTAAACTTTCATTTCGTAGCGTTCAAGACACGTATCTACGTACGCATGTCCTGCCACTTTTGGAGTAAATTTCCTGAATTTACTTTGGCAAGTGTTTCCAGAAGAGTCATTTAACCGCTGACCGTATTCTTCTCTAATTTCGCTAAAACATTAGAAAAATTTTGGGCATCTGAATGGTCAAAAGTTCACGGTTGTCAAGCTTAATTTTTTTTATTGATCTTGTCAGCTGATCCTCAAGTTTAGGTCACCAGGAAGGCATTACCTGATCTTCTCAATTGTAAATTCCTGAAAAAAGTAATTTAATGTCCAGCTACGATCTTGACGGCTTTTTTATTTGCGATTGTGTATACATCCCAAACTATTAGTCAGCAAATCCTTTTTTTTTGTCCTGGTTTCATGTTACACATTAGGTTTAATTGCTGTGCTAGGATTTTGACGAAAATCGTTTTAATGTCTTTCCAAATGCCGTTTGGGACATCTAGGGTGATCCGTTTTCAATCATTACGTATATTATGCACACCTCGCTGTACGTACATTTTTCTTTTATTTTGAAGTAAAATTTGTTAAGAAGGGAAATAGTAATGCCCTACGGCTAATTAATAAGTAATCCCCAATTGAAAAGACGATATCTTGAATAGAATTGAGAGGACTATTGTTACCCTTTCGATAGTTACATCAATTTCCTGCTCAGAGTCGAATAAAGCGTAAAATATCTTTAGATTCTCTTACATTTTTTTCCTTCATGGCAAAGGACCTGGAATAAGTACTACAGAATCCCAACATCACTCAAAACTAATGGCATGTACTTCCAGATTTGACAGTGAAATGACGTTCGTGTAGGTATTTCTAAGGTATCCCAATAATACGCCAGACAGAATCAGAAAAACTTAGGTATGTAGGCCCCGTTATATTACTTGGTAACGCGAAAATAGGAATCGAGTCATCTACTTACAAACAGAAGTTCGTAATAAACTCAATTTCACGCTAACAAAGTTGCAGGCTACAAAAATCTAGATAAAATAGTATTTTTGTTAATTTTGTAAGGCAGTTAAGATTTCGAATTGACCCTTCTAGTGATATCTTGTGATATACATTGTGTTAATAAAATAACGCAAAACCTCTCAGGTGGTACCTCAGCCCATGTAACTGAACATTTTTTATTCAACAACTTGCACGAAACTAAAAAATAATAATTTGAATTTTCATACAAACTGATTAGCTGATCGAGTCAAGGTATGAAAATCCGAATTTTTATTTTTTGGATTTCTTGAATGTTGTTGAACAAAAGTTGTTCAGTTACATGGGCTGATGTACCACCTGAGAGGTTTTGCGTTCTTTTATTAACACGATGTACGAGTATATACGCATTTTTTTACCAGGCGAGCGAGCGGCGTAATAAAAATAACCTTAAAATGATGATAACTTTTTCCCCTGACATCCGATTTTGATGAATCAAAGCCTATATGTTGCTCCGAGATGAGCCTAATCTATTATTGAAAACCGCGTTAAAATCCGTTCCGTAATTTCGAAGATTAGCGTGAACATACAGACAGACAGACAGACAAAAATGTTTTTTTAATCTTTTTTGTATTCAGTTAGTCTTTTCTAATCGCCCACACTCATTTTTTGATAAATTTATTAAATGTACAGACACGCGGTTTTTACTGTTTTATTATATGTATATATAGAATGAATTATGCATTTGCAATGCAATGTAATTATAAGATAAATAAATAAATGCGGGTCAGGAATTGCAATGGGACGAGAGTCAGGTTAGACATATTTTATTTTTTTATCTTGTAGGTACTTGGCAATTGATTAATATGATATTTTTATCCGATGGTTTTTTAATAAGTTAAAAAAGTTTTGTTTTATAAGCACATTAATTAGGCATTAATAAAACTGTATTACATTATTTAGATGTAGGCTGTGAAGGAGATATGAGTGCCACGGTGAATCTATAAAATTCATCCCAGCTGGGCTACCGAACTTCGCCTACTTTGCGTAGTTTCCGCGCTTTGCATCACTTTCACTGCAGCGCGGCGCTCTGTAGCTCTCGGCGCAGGCGCAGGTGCATCGAGCAGGAGTCAAGACTAATAAGAAAATTATATGGCTCACTTAGCTCACTCGTTTACCATTTATATAGATAGATAATAATGGATTGCTTAGTTACCTATGTTTTGTCTCGTCGGCTGCGCACCTCCTTGAGTGCAAGGGTCCACTGATACTATATTTCAATTGTCGAACGACAGAGCCCTGGACTGGTGGGCCCTGGAAACGTCAGTTGGGAAGATTGCAATCGGAGTTTCAGTTGTAATCTCCCAGCTGGCAGCTAGGACGCAGCCCCCTCCTCCATTCCCACTCCCTTTACCTTTTATCCTGTCATTTGTCCTCTTCGTCTTAACTCCCCCCCCCCCCCCCTGGCGCCTAAAACCTCATATTTTACGTTATATATATGAGATGATGGTAAGGCCAATTCTGACCTACGAAGCACTCGTCTGGTGGCCCAAGGTAAGACAGGTGACTTGTAGAAAATACCTCACAAAGTTCTAGCGATTGGCATGCTTTGCAATAGCTGGGGCGTTCTCTACAACACCGACCGCATCGATGGAAATCATCTTTAGGCTGCCACCACTACATCTATACGTGCAAGGCGAAGCCATGTAAATAAGATATATGTCCCTACAAGGAAGAAATGGAAAGAAGAGCTTCGACCTTCAAATCGAGATTGCTTGACCTGGTACACGGATGGCTCGAAGACCAACCATGGAACAGGAGCGGGCATCTTTTCAAAGGACAAACAACTGTATCAGATATAGTATGTGCTAAATTTAATTTAGAAGGAGGCCTAAATAACCACCAAATCTATATTCGGACAGACAGCCAGGCAACCCTCGCGGCCCTTAGTTCCAGCAGGATCGGCTCCAGACTGGTAAGGGATGGTGTGCGTGCCCTTAATCAGCTGGGCAGGCACAACAAGCTGGTGCTGGTCTGGGTGCCAGGTCATGTTGGCATCGAGGGAAACGAAAAAGCTGATGAGCTGGCAAGGGAAGACTCGAGTAACACGCCTATAGGCCCCAAGCCATGTATATCATATGGAATGGTCACTAATGCCATAAACGCCTATGTCAGGATTAGACAAAAGGCTGAATGGAGTGATATTAGTGGACATACCCACTCAGAACAGACTCTCGGCGAGGATTTTGCCATGTGGTACAAACGGTTAAATAAATTTAACAGAAAACAGGCAAGACTCTATTGTGAGCATTGACTGGACACTACCACAATCGCAGTCATCTCTTTAAAATGAGACTTGTTGATAGCCAAAAATATCGGGCATGTGAGGAATCAGAGGAGACAATGAGACATATCATGTGTAGCTGCGAATCGATGGCTGGTAAGCGCATGGACCTCTTCGGATCAGCACATCTTGAGCTAGAGGACTAGAGGCACTACGCACCAGGTGATATTCTGAAGCATATGCAGTCCTTCTTCAGAAATCCCGAGGCGGGTGAGTAAAGCAAAGGGGGTAAGTACAATATAACGAAAAACTAATTTAGCGACATACTTTTTCAGAATCTTCTTCATCTAAGCGCGTTCCTGGTTGTATTCTCAGCTGTGCTGCTTCGGAGCCCGGGGTGCGCTTTCCTGCTTTTTCTTCTCCAAATATATCATGCATGTCACTGATCACCCAAGGATGCCAAAGACCATGCAAAATGGAGAAGAAATAGCCGGAACAGTTTAAATGATTTGGCTATAGTTTTACGACCGGCCGCCTGCCTGACGCCAACCCTCTTTGGGAATGTATTTGTGCGAAAAGTTTTATAACCGGCCGCCACCCGATGTTAACCCTCCTTGGGAATGCAATTGTAGCACAAGATGTTTGTGTCCTTTAGTCGCCTCTTACGACATCTACAGGAAGAGATGGAATGGTCCTATTCTAACCCCGGAACCACAAGGGTGATACGATTTCAGAATAACAAACAAAATCGTTATCTAAAGAATTGTTGCTACTATTTTATAACAATCCATGACATTTATAAAAAAATATTGGTTTTTTCAAAACTAATTACTTAAATAACGTCTAACAAAATATACTAAAAGTATTTTAAAGATGAACTCAGTCCATGACACTTATCAACTTTTCCCAAGGAACATTTAAGACTGCAGTCTTCGAGCGTGGGAATTTTTGATTGAACACCCGAATCTATATTTTTTATCTACACATACGCATTGCGCTGTATTGTACATGCACCCTGGAGACGAAATTAGACGAATTCAGAAGCGCAGCGAGCGGTCTGCCTTATCAGCGTTTTCGTCTCCATATTTTTTTGAGAATTTCGGAAAACTTTAATTTTTCTATCTTTTTACAAAAGACAAATTATTTTTATTTATTTATTGTACGTGTTTAAGCATGAATCAATCTTCATATATGTGTATTTTTTAATTTTTTAACTCAGTCGTATACGCAAGGAATCCGACGACGTATTAGCTTATATTTTCTTCAAAGTTTAACCTTTTTAACTAAGTTTTTGAATGAACTAAAAAAAAAATTACTAAAATCTTACTAAATTCACTTTTTAGGATTTTCCTTTGTCTTTATTTCTCTGTAATTTATACACAACTTCATGTTTCAAATTCCGTGTAAACAACAAAGACATGAACGTCGCGCACCGCAAAAAATTGAAACACATCTCAGGTTATTTGGAATTAAACAAACTATTACAATGAAAATCAATAAATTGTCTAATTCAATTTTTAATACTTTAATAAACTTCAATTTAACATATCTTAACATATTGTTAATAAGATAGTTTGGCTCCAATCAGCTCCGAATAAGCAGTCAAAATCACTAAAAATAAGGACTGGGCCCTTAAGTACATATTAGGTATATATCGAAATACGAAAAATTTTTTTTTGCTTTCCGTACAAACTCGAAATACAAAAAATAATTTTAGACCTCCCATACAACTTAACCGATCAGGTTAGGTTGTATGGGAGGTCAAAAATTAATTTTTGTATTTCGATACGAGTATTTTCCTTGGGGAAAGTTGTTCAGTAGTAGTAGACTGAATCCACCCATAAAATAGTTTCAGTATATATTGTTAGACTCTGTATAACGTCTAATAAAATATACTGGAACTATTTTAAGGGAGAATTCAGTCCATGATACTGAACAATTTTCTCCAAGGAACGTATGTCGAGATATGAAAATCAATTTTGGCTTTCCATACAAAAAATAGTTTCAGTACCTATATTTTTTAGACCCTGTATAGAATAGACCAGAAAATAATAAAATTTATTTGCAATATTGTGTTACTGTAAATATAGAAGTAACGCGGCAAATGTAAAAACTGCGATAACAATTTTTTTTTCTTTTTCCTTTTTTTATACGTTTTGCGGCTAACACTTGAGCCAGTTCATGCCAATATAGGTATTCATTGACAACAATGACACTTACAAAGTATCAGTTGCATTGATTGCTCCCAATTAATATCTATTGGAAAAGCAATGCACATGCAAGTAAATTTAAATCAGTGAAGAAAACACGGCGCACCGTACAAAGAAAACGGAAACCCTCGTTATCAGTATCAGCGCTGGTAGGTACTCGTAATCACTTTCATTGCAACCCCGCAAAGAGGTCGCGAGGCGGTGCCGCCGGTGTCACGCACAGTCGGTGTCGCGCAGTGGGTGCGCGCACGCGTACCGTGCAGGGCTCCATCGCACGCCACGCCAGCCGCGGCCAGTGTACGGCACCCGGCCAAGCCGGGAATGGAGGCCTGCTGTGCGATCTCAGCTGCCGAGGACCTTGTGGGCGACCAGGTACGCCGCGCCACCGCCCGTGTCAACCACCACCCCAGTGCCCATATTGTTGCAAATTGTCGCAAGTGTTACGACTGTGATTTTTAAGTGCCTTCGGATTCTTGCCCTGGTGCTGAATGGTGCCAGTCCAGATAAGCGATGCGGTTGGTGTTCAGCTCACTTTGCGATCTATCGGTGGACCCCACACAGTATCGTTTAAAACCAAAACCTTTGAAGTAAAATGGATCATATTTTGTACCAAGACTAGACTGTTTCTAAAAACACTTTAACGTATTGTTTTATAATATTTCTCTCGTTTATTACATAAATAAACTAAATATATTAGAGTTAATACGCAAAATTTTTTAGCAAAACGTAGTTAACTTATCGTGTCAAATTAATTAAAGTATCTGAAGTAATAACATTCATTTACGTTTATTTAGTGAAAGTACGTTTAAAAATACTAACTTAATCAATTGATCAATTAAAATCTATATTTTATTGATATAAAATATATTTATTAACTTAGTTGTATGAAATAGGAAAACAATTTTAAGTGTGTCTTATCTTATTTATATTTATTACTGATATCAATATTATTTCACTTGTTTTGCTATTGTTTACATCTGGTACACTGAAAGTGGGCAAGGCGCGCGCGGCGGGATGCGTCGGCCGCCTCGCAGCTTTGCGTACAAATATATTGACGCAGCCTTTCCTTTACTTGCCAGTATAAAGCTTTTACTTCTACAGAATTTATTATATATTGAATTTTTACTATTAAATTTTTATTATACACAAAATTAAACGTAAAACAAGTATCAATAAATAAGGAAACAAAAAGAAAAATCAATGACTTTTCGCCAAGGAAAAGACATCAACGCTTTCAAACAAGCCTGACGAAGTTTGTTGTTAAATGTTATTAACAATATCTTATTTGTTCCCTTTTTTTGTTAAATCAAATAAAAAAAAAATATACTTTATTACAATATAATTGAAATTAAATTACATAGCAATAAATTAAATCTAAAACTAATAAAATAAACTTTATTAAGGAACCAATTAAATTAATCTTCACTTAAAGGTTCAGTTCACATCAATTTGACAAAACTGAATGCAAATAATTGCATTGCATTCAATAATGTCGGTTCTTGTATTAGAATAATTAAATAAGACTTAAAACAGAATGAATAATAAAATAAAATAAATCATAAGTCAAAGGTAAAGACCCTTTAACTTGATTTTTAAAGAAAAAATGTAAACTATCAATATAACATATGTGTATGATAAAGTAATCTCCTTATGCTAGTCCGGTAAAATTATATTGAAATATATAAAAAAAAGCTGTTATTCATATTAACATTTAAAATGTGAACGTTTTGGACGTCCAAATATTAGATAATCTTACAGGAAAAATAAAAAAATCTTTAGTTATGATATGCGGCCTGTAAGGTCATCACAACGCAGCCCATGAAAGCCCGTCGGATAAGCAGCGTGCTGAATTGATGCAAAAGCTTTGTCGTTTATGTACTGTATTTATTTATTTAAATCATTGTAGTATCTTCTTCTTTGGATTCACGGGTTTTTTTAACCCGTTCCTTTGTGAAGCTTACGTGGGAATACAGATCCAACACGGAGAGCCCCTTTGGGGTAGTTGATGTAATGTGGCGCTCCCGCCAAAACCCGTATGCGCCAAATTTCTGGATCTTCAGCCTGATTCTTGAGCGCTTGATACGAGATGACCCCGGCCATTTCTTTTTCATGGCTCTTTCTTGGTATTCCTGGACCTCTTCTTCCTTTAATTTTTTCAATTTACTCATAGCAAGATTTTAAATCCTTGTAGTATCGGTATATAAATGCGAAAAAGCGGCCTCTTGAACACATTAAAAAGAAACAGTACGGACGGTGTGTTAGTTTGTTTTATAATCACACAGAAATGCATTAGAATCAAACTTGGAGCCTCAAGATAGCCTTTTTAACTGCTCGTAAGTTGTAAGTTATCCCATTACCTGTTAACGGGAGAATATGCGCCAAACTCAATGAAAAACTTTCGTTTTTAATTTATCGAAAGGTAAAGGAATATATAAAAAGTAGCAAACGTATAATTTCGTTATAATTGAAAATGTACACATTTAACCGGTCACAATACTCATATAAATAACTGTATCCCCATCCACAGCCTTTGCGAGGTTAATAAAACAAAATTATCCTATATTTGTGACGTTCCACGGGTAAAGGTACCTTGTGGACAGTGGCGCTTAAGACGTTTAGATAAACAATTCGTACAATTAACTTAGCTTGAATAAACATAATGTCGTAAGTGCCACCGTCCATAGGGTACCTTTACCCGTGGAATGTCACAATTTTTATGTCAGGACATTATGTTTGCGTAAAAAAGAATGACACAGCACATTTACGAGTATAAAGGCATATTAATAACATGTACGTCATAAAAAAATAGTTATTTACAAAAATAATAAAAAAAAGCTATAAACTATTAGACGATTCCTTAGATACCTATTGAAATATAAAATGTTTTTCGTAAAAAAATATCGTTCCAACTTTTATTGTGAGGCCTCAGTACTATTAAAGACAAATTTAAAATAAGCCACAACTCGATGGTGTTCCTATACCTTCCGGCTCCATCATCAGATCAGCCTCTTGTTGTAATAAAATTGCATTGTAATGTGATTTACATAAGCATGCAACACTCTATATCGATTGGGAACCGAGAAGCTCAAAAACTTGTAAGATTGGAGCGAAACAAATAACAAACAGTGCAAGGTAAATAAAAGTTTGTAAAAACAATATGTACTTCCCATAGAATCAACATGGATTCATGCTGATGCAGTAACATGTCATATGACATGACGATGATATGAAAGGTAAAAAATATTTGATTGAAAGCACCACGTATGACAATTTTTATGTCAAACGCGCCCACTAGGGTGCATATTAATGTGAATTTGGTTTTTTTCAAGTTAGCCTTTTCCTTTTCCAGTATACAGCTATTAATAAAATCAAAGACCATAATCAGCACCTTTATCTTTATATATATACTCGTAACGTCTAACAAAATATACTGAAACTATTTTAAGGGTGATTTCAGTCCATTATACTGAACAACTTTCTCCAAGGAACATATGTCAAAATATGAAAAATAATTTTCGGCTTTCCCTACAAACTCGGATCAGCTGATCGGTGAACTTGTATGGGAGGCCATAAATTATTTTTCATATTTCGGTATACGTTCCTTGGGGAAAGTTGTTCATTATCATGGACTGAATCCACCCTTAAAATAGTTTCAGTATATTTTGTTAGACCCTGTATCTATAAAAGAACAAGGGTGACTGATTCATCAACGCCCAGCTAAAACGTGAAAAAAAAAGCTATAAACGTGAAATTTGGGCAGTAGTTTTATGTTATTACATAGTGCTCCGATAAGAAAGGTTTTTTCAAAATTCATTTCCTAAGGGGGTAATAATCGGGGGCTGTTTGTATGAAAAAAAAGGAGTTTGTATGAAAAAAAAATCTTTACTGATTTACTTGAAATTGCCATAAATGTTACCTAACAAAAATAATTATACACGTGTTTTAGCATTTTTTAAATTCATGGGGATACAATAATGATACAGCTGCTGTTATAAATGATACATTGTTGAAGTCATTTGAATCGACTGAAATGCATTTCAGTAAATCAGTAGATTCTGTATTCTTCTTCTCGAGTCGAAAGGCTATGTATTGTATGAAAAAAAAATTCTTTACTGATTTACTTGCAATTGCCATAAATGTTCTATTCTGTTGCAAACAGATGACGCAATAATTACCCGGTAGAATTTCTTAATTCTCTAAATCCAGCTGGTCTCCCTCCACATAATCTGATACTTAACTACTAATTGGCGCATCAGTGATGTTGTTAAGAAACCTCAAATCTCCGAAGTTATCAATAGAATAAAACTACAAAAAAAAGATCTCCATGGGAACATTGTCGAGGCTACTGTGCTCACTGAATGTGGTCAAGGGAAACTGTTTTCATTCCTCGCATATCATTGATACCCTCAGAGTATTCATTTGAGTTTAAGAGTACAGTTTACAGTTTCCCCTTAAAGTATGATCCGCAATGACCATAAATAAAGCCAAAGGGCAGTCATTGAAAGTCGCCGGGATAGATTTAAGATCTGACTGTTTCTCACACGGACAATTCTATGTGGCATGTTCCAGAGTGAGTTCTGCTAATAGTCTCATAATCCTTTCTCCCAATGCTATTCGTACTACCGTTAATGTGGTTTATAGAGAGATTCCTCAGTAGTGGAAAATTAATTAAAAAATGTACATAGGTATCTTTTTTTCCACAATAACGCGGGCTCACAGCTAGTTTATTTATATACTGACACTTGATGGCACTGTTATATACATACAGTGGAGTAGCTACCATGGGTGGCCCCCGGCGCGGTGATACAATATCCAATAGCAAAATCTAAATATGCCTCCCCATGTCCAGTTATTTCTAGAGATGGGGGAGGGGGTGCAAATAGGAGACTCGGGTAACAACCGGGGCGGTTTGCCCCCTCGCCCTCTAGATACGCCACTGGTTATGTAAAACAAAATAGGACACAATCAGAAGTAGGTATGTACAAAAGACGTCCTCATCGCAGTTTGCAAGATCTTCCAGGCAAACAGACTTTAGAAGGGAAATAACCGGACAAGTGCGAGTCAAACTATCTTATCGAAGCTTTCGTACTGTTTATCTTAGTGCGCTCCTGGTCACATCCAACGCTGTGCTACTTCGGAGATCGGGGAGAATAATTTTACGACCGGCCGCTCGTCTGACGCCAACCCTCTTTAGGAATGCATTTGTGCGAACAGTTTTACAACCAACCACCGCCCGACGTCAACCTTCCTTGGGAATGCTATTGTAGCAAGAGAAGTTTATGCTTAGTCCATTAGTCGCCACACATCACAGGAAGAGGTGGAGTAGTCCTATTCTAGGCCGAAAACCACATGGCTAACCGAGGCCTCCTACTTAAATTAAACGAAATTTCCCATGTTACTTTAAATACCATAAACTTCTTATACTTAGGCTTTCCTGTAATCAATACATAAAAACCTTTGTATATATATATTTTTTTAAATTTTAGGCACAGTGGTTTCGGAGTGGTTTTATTATAAATTATAGAAAACAAAGGAAATTTATGTTAAAATATTCGTTCTTTCTATAATTATAAACTATTATTATTACGTTTATTAGATACATTCTCCAATATCGACGCAATTCATTTCCTCTTCACTCGAAATGACAATTATTGCTAACGGTAATCAATCCGTCGTAAAACTGTATTGTTTATGGATATTGTTTTGTTATAGGAAATTGGTCTTAGGATACGTTAGAGTATCATTTACTGGTTAAAACTGACGTGAGATAAAGGCATTATTAATACGCAATAAACGGATAACGAAGTGTAGGCCGAATACTCTGGCTGCTCTGGCCAAGAGAAGGTTGTGCTCCTACAGTGGAGACTAAAAAATACCTGGTAATGAATATCAGTACCTCAGTAAAATGTCAGCTATTGGCCGACATGTTTCTATTTCATTCGAAGGAATTCCTCAGGGCGAACGTTACTCGTGACGCATACACGAAGACGGTCTATCAATCAATAGTATCATTTACAATACCAAATGCATAAGCAGGTAGACACTGAACTGAGTTTTACTCATGTACAAGCTGATGCCCACGGTTTCGCCCGCGTGCTCAAACTTTTGACAATCCTCGGGAATCGCTCATTTTCCCGGGATAAAAAGTATTCTATGTTTTACTTCCGGTAATAAGCTACCTACATGTAAAATTTCAATCCGTTTAGCCATTTTGGCGTGAAAGCGAAATATTCTTACATCCAGGCATTCATCAAACATTCGCATCATTTATAATTCTATAGGATAATATGATAACAACAAATAAATTTGCAATTCTAAAAAAATAGATTAACACAAGTAAACAATCAACATACATATTTGCAAGTAGAAGATTATTAGTAAAGATTGTTTTTATTTATTTAATACTAGATTTTGCTCGCGGCTTTGCTCGCGTATCCCACGGGAACATTACACTTTTCCGGGATGAAAGGTACCCTATGTCCTTCTCAGTACTCCTAACTTGAGTATGCGAATTTTCAAGAAGATTGGTTCAGTAGATAAAGCGTGAAGAGGTAACAAACAAACAAACAAATATACAAACTCACTTTCGCATTTACGAGTATAATATTAGTTAGGATTAGGATTAGGATAGGATAGGATTAGGATTTAATCAAGTTAATTTATGACGTACTCCTCGTTTGGCAGCTGGTGGGATGAGGGAGTAACTCGCTCAATTCCCACATTTTCATGCGAATTCGTATGTTTTCAGATTGTCCCGGGCGGCGGCCACTGGGGCGCTCCACCCAGCGGCGCGTTCATCGACTCGTGGTTTCAGATGCAGGTAAGTTGATTACCGTTACCTATATATATTATACCATTAGTACATACGTCTGTAGGTACAATACAACACAAAATTTTGATATTAACTCTGTCTTTTTATAACCTTACCACGTTACCAGGACCCGCTTTCGGGCTATTTTAGATGCAGTGTTTTAACAAGCTCTAGATAGGTACAGTGTTGCACGCCTCATAAGCGAAGCGCATGAGGTAGTGCTCTACTCTCGCTTTACAAAAATCAAGTGATTTTTTTAACTAAATGTGTCTCTATTTATTTTCTATCGCACTTGTACAATAATATTTACACATAAATGTCAAGGAAAAACACTAGTTTTAACAGTTATGACATTTTTAAAAGACATTTTGCCTTTTAAATAAATAAAAACAATGTTTAATAAAATCATTTTGTGGACGTCCGTGTGTCGGTATGTATGGAAACTGGCGTGGTCACGATAACTCCCGACAAACTTATCTGATCAAGTCCATTTTTTTTATACGCTCCAGTATTATCCAAAACTAAGTCCTTTCGAAGATCATGGTCTAATTCAATGTAGTTTAATCGTAATTATTATTATAAAAATACAGGTGACATATTAAAAATAATTTTGGATGTGAGGTTTGTTGAAAGAGTTAATACCTATGTATGATGAGTACGAATGTGTAACTGGCAAGTAAGAAAAGAAGTAAAACAGAAATTTGAATAAAGAATGTTGTGATTTTGTTTGTTTTATTAAATATGAAAGACGAATAAATGTAAAAGAAGCGATAAGTTAGTTAATATTTTATATAATTTGCATTGAAAAGAACAATCAGTGGTAACACTTTTCTTGACATTCGTGACGTAGTCTTGTGTCTTTTTCTTGTTTTTGCTTAGTTTTTTTTGAGATTTCTCAAAATCTACCGGTCCGAATCGGTTTAAATTCACAGGAAATCTGAGTTGTATAGAACTCTTTGGAAAGCTACTTGTTTGGTTCTGATCGGTTTAGTTGTTCAAGAGTTATAAGCGGGTCACATACACACACACATACGGATAGGGTGCATGACACTTGCTCGTGAGTGGTCAAGGAAGATTCCTGAGACCTTTAAACGTCGAGATCTGATGAAAACTCGACTTTACAAAAACGGGGTGAAACTAATAACGTCCCGAATTTTGAAAATTTTCAATTTTCTCAGCGGGAAGTTAAAAATAAAAGTTAAAAATAATCTCCAGTCGTGCGTTAAAGCCGACACATACTTTTCTTCGTTTTAAGTTAGCAATAAAACAATCAAAATCAATTTAATTGTGAAAAATGAGATTATGAGGAGTGCACTTTTGGATTTTCCAAACTATTTTATCAATGCTCTAGATGCAGTGTTTTATCAGCTATTTTGACAGAACACAGCATTTTTAGGGTTCCGTACCCAAGGGGTACCAACGGGACTCCGCTGTCTGTCCGTCTGTCCGTCTGACCATCTGTCCGTCTATCCGTCTGTCTGTCCGTCTGTCACAGGGCTCCATCTCTTGAACCGTAATAGCTGGACACTTTAAATTATCCCCGATTATGTATACTGTGGCCGCTATAACAACAAATACTAAAAATAAAAAAATGTTAAAAATTAAAGGGGGTCGTCATACAAATACGTGGTTTTTCTGCGTTTTAACAAGATCTTTATAATGGAATTAACTAAATACTTACAATTTTCACAGATTATGTATAACTATGGCCGCTATAACAACAAATACTAAAAATAAAAAAAAGTTAAAAATTAAAAGGGGTTGTCATACAAGAAACGTGTTTCTTCAGCGTTTTAAAACATTGTACGGTGGTACGGAACCCTTCATGTACGAGCCCGACTCGCACTTGCCCGTTTATTTCATTCTTAATTAGGTTCTTTATTTGATTCAAATGCAGCATTTATCGATATCATTTCATTTGCCTTTTGGCAACTGAAAAGATATTGACAAAGGTTAGCCAGACCATCATAATTTCACTTAAAACTCAATAACATACAATTTTCGCTTAGAAAACGTCATTAACCCATTAAATCCACGCGTTTTATATGCGAACTTGTGAACCCAGCACAATTCCTTGCATTCCGATTCAAGTACCATTTCTAAGCAATATCGGATGTTTACTATCGTCCTCAGATGTATAGAAAATTTAATTCTAGTCGATATAAATCCTATCAAATGTTTGGTACTCACTCTCACATACTAGAATTATTTGAAACTATATTTTTTGTAGCGCGAACTTGTTTAGACGCATCAGTTTTTGAGATGGGAAAGAACCATTGAACTCGCGACACCGTTACCGTAACTGACACCACCTTGTTAAATTTTTAGGGTTCCGTACCCGAAGGGTGCAAACGGGACCCTATTACTGAGACTCCGCTGTCTGTCTGTCCGTCTGTCACAGGGCTCTATCGCTTGAACCGTAATAGCTAGAAACCTGAAATTTTCACCGATTATGTATTACTGTGGCCGCTATAACAAAAAATACTAAAAATAAAAATGTTGAAAATTAAAGGGGATCGTCATACAAAAAACGTGATTTTTTCAGCGTTTTTAACTAGATCTTTATAATGGCATTAACTAGATACTTGAAATTTTCACCGATAATGTATTACTATGACCACTATAACAACAAATACTAAAAATAAGATAAAGTTAATAATTAAAGGGGGTCGTCATACAAGAAACGTGTTTCTTCAGCGTTTTAAATCATTGTACAGTGGAACGGAACCCTTCATGTACGAGTCCGACCCGCACTTGCCCGTTTATTCACTTCTGTCGGCACTCCCGGAGTGCCACTGCTTTCTTCGTGTTGTTAACTCTAGTGTCTTTATTCTATCAAATAGATACACTTACACTTATAGGAGCGGATGTCAGATACTTCTGATTGTATGCTGGGATCTAGAACAAAAAATATGGGCAGAGTGTCTTCCGATGGGCGTCCGAAATTTTCTGACAATAAATTTCTTACAATATGCGTCCAGCCTAAACATGACAGCTGATTGCATACTTCCAGTTACTTATAGATCTCCCTATAGTATATTCTGCGGCAGTTCCGTATTTATATCTATATATTATTGAGATAAATATTATATTAATACAATATCATAATAATAAAGATGATATTAATTATGGCAGGAGCCGTGCAGTTCTAACTGCAATAGCCCATTATCAATCCAACCTACCCCACTCTATAACCCATTATTTTTTTATATTTCGTTGCAATAGATACTCCTTCTGCTGGAACATGTTCAAGGGTTTTCCTTTCATTAGTAAATTCAAAAATAGGTAGCTGTATTCCCATGCAAGACTTCCAAAGGACCGGGGTGAAAAGACCCTTGAGTCCAAAGAAGATGATATAATATTGATATGGCAGGTGCCGGAGTCCCTATTGCAATAGCCCAGTATCAATCCCCCCTCACTCTACTCTTTAACACATTTAATCTTTTTATTTTGTTGCAATCGATTTTTCTCCTGCCGAAACCTGTATGGTTATAACTAATGTATCACTATGTTTTAGTGCAATGAAGATTTTAACTAACGGAATATACAATCTGAGGCTTAAATTATCTAATAATATACAAAAGAAGCATTTTTATGCATTATAGCGGTTGCAAAATGCCTCTTACAGCTTCGATATTTAAATTTACTCGTATTTGATTAAATTTTTATTCAATAAATTGGCAGAGGTCTTAAGTTCAACAGTGAACTTATAAAGCCTGTAAAGGATACTTAATCGAATTAAATTTACATGAAAATAAGTAGGTAGTCTTGTTACCTATGTACATGTAATATAAACTATATCTACTTACCTTACAATAATATTTTTTTAATAACAGACAGTTTTTGCTAAATAAAACAGCTAGAAGACCCAATCCACTATTACTAGCAGAAAAATTCTAAACGTACGGCAATGAGTGACATTCGTACTCTGGTTGAATAAAAATATGGTGTAGAAACCCGGCGACCACTAGAGCACGGCATCCAGAACCTTAAGCCTTGCTACATCGTTTGGAGTAGACTTCACAAAACATTGCCTTGTTATGAGGCGCCCAATTTGTATGCAAGATACGAAATTGACATTGTCACGTACAAAATACATGCCTATGTATCTATTTAACGTTCACTCTAATACAGTAATAATAATATAGCGGTTTTACGAGTCTTGATTTTTGTTTTTAAATATTAACCAACCTCTTCTGCTTAACAAATTGTTTGATATTTTTAAAGATATTTTAAATACTTAATAATACCTTTTCAGTTATAAATTTTGACAAGGTAATTGTTTAAAGCTTTTGAGAAAAGGCATTTACATCACAACACTCAAGACACAGGAGTAAAATATAATTTGATTTAGTAACTGGTCGCTGAGTCTAGAATTTTGTTCTAACTACTAAAAGTCACTGTCCGAAAATAGCACACTATGAACTCTGTCGGGTATCGCTAAACAAAAATTGGAACGGCAAGCGAGTTTTATGACATGCAGTTAATTTATGAATATAAACCTGTGTTAACAATATAGGTTTTTTTTTTAAATTTATTGTCAGCGAAATTTGTTACCCACAATTAGATTACAACCCTAAAACAATACTATTGCTAATTTCAATTATTTTTTATTTTAAGTTTTGAGAGACAGTACGTCTTGTTCAGTAAGTAGTATAAAAATAGCAAACTTCAGAACTGTTTTGCTTATAACTCGAGAATGTTATTATGTTAGTCTTACAATTAATTCATTGAACATTCTTCCGAAAAAGTCTTTGGAAAAGGCAAATAATGAAGACTGCGACATCTTATTTTAAAAAGTCTACCAACATATTGCTGACAGAAAATGTATGTGTATGTGGCACTATCATTACAATTATTAATATTTAACAAGTACGTGTACGTTATCATGTCAAATTTTATAATAATGCCGTCTTCCAAACTATATTATTACAGGACGTTTCATTGTCACTTAATTGATTGTCAATTTCATAGTCATTTTATCCATGTTTAGTCCGATTGATATGAAAGCGATTATGCATTATCCACGGAGTGCGAGTAGGAGGATCGCATTGTGGCTGAGCGCAGACCGCATCGCTTTGGAAGCGCGGGTTTTGGCTGGATGGAGCTGAAACATGGGATTTTATTACATCAAATATATCAGTATATATATATCAAATTTTTCTGGGTCTTGGGTGTTTAAAATAAATAAATAAATATATACGGACAAATCACACTGATTAAGCTAGCCCTAAGGTAAGTTTTTTTTTTTAAACTTGTGTTATGGGATACTAACTCAACGATACTATATTTTATGATAAATACATATATAGATAAACACCCAAGACTCAGGACAATTTGAAAAAGGCCATTTTCCAACTTGCCCTGGCTGGGGATCGAAATCAGAACCTCCGGATTAGCGGTCTAGCGTGTTAACCATTACGCCACGGAGGTCGACATGTTTATCTATATATTTCCGACTCGCTAAGAAGAACATCTATATATGTATTTATCATAAAGTATAGTATCGTTTAGTTAGTATCCCATAACTTATAACACCCCTCTTTTTCGTCGGGGGTTAAAATTCAGCAAAGGCTAAGGTAGAAATGAAAAGATACCAATGTGAGATATATGTTTAAATCAATTTTATAGAAATATATGTATATTATTGACATTTTATTCAGACGTCATTTTGAAAACTTTTTTCCAAAAACGTTTTTCCCAATGGAATGCTTCATTCTTAGACAAGCTCCATTTTACGACGACAACGCAACATCGCCATTATAATAATAATAATAATAATATATTTATTTGCTGTAAAAGTGGTTACAATAGTTGTTAATTACAATTTTTAGATCACACTTCTAACCTGTCTAGGCATGCAAATGTCAATTAAGTTATCATTAATTTAATTATTTATTGTATTCATATCTTTCTATTCTATAATTATATTAGTATTTGGTCTAATTTGTTATTACTAACGTTTAAAAAATTTAATTAGTAATAAGTATTTTATAAGTAACAATTCTATGACCAAAGATATTCCTGTATCGAGTAGAAACCCTTCTCCAGCAGGAAACTACGCAGCCTGTTCTTAAAGACTGGCAACGGCAATACTTTGATATCTTCCGGCAGCCTGTTGTAGATACGAACAGCCATCCGACAGCTATTTTGGTCACATAAAGCTGTTGATACATTAGATAACACAAGCCTGTTGGGGTATCTGCCACGATAATTAGAAATTACCTCACAATTTCTTTGAAATAAATATGAGTGTACCTTTACAAAGTGACACATTTCATAAATGTAGATGGATGGTAGTGTCAACAATTTAAGTTTTATGAAATGCGGTCTACAGCTAGTTCTCTGAGGCAACTTATATAAATACCTTACACAGTTTTTCTGTGCCATAAACGCTCTGTCCAATTCTGTCGAATTTCCCCATACTACAATTCCATATCGTAATACAGACGCTACGTACCCATGATACGCCAACAAGGCTGTTTTAAGCTCTGTTATATTGACCAGTCTCCACAAAACAAAAGAAAATTTATTTAATTTACTACATACTTGATCGATATGAGATTTCCATGTTAAGTTTTTGTCCAAAGTAACTCCCAGAAATTGTACATCATTACATTCATCAATAGTCTGTCCATTATGTGTTATTGTTAAATCTGCATTTTTATTATTCCTTTGATTATGAAATTGTACGTATTTGGTCTTTTTAGTGTTTATTTGTAAATTATTTTTGTCAAGCCAATTTATTATGTCATTTAACGTTTTATTTATGTCCGTATTATATGCGTCAATTGAATTTGATAAATTAGGTATCACTACAGAAAGATCGTCGGCAAATAACGTGCAGAAGTGTTCAGTAGCATTTTTAGGGTTCCGTACCCAAAGGATGCAAACGGAACCCTATTACTGAGACTCCGCTGTCTGTCCGTCTGTCCGTCTGTCTGTCCGTCTGTCATAGGGCTCTATCTCTAGAACCGTAATAGCTAGACATGTATTATAAGATTATGTATTAGTGTGGCCGCTATAACATCAAATACTAAAAATAAAAAAATTTCATACAAAAAACGTGTTTTTTCTGCCTTTTAACTAGATCTTCATAATGGCATTAACTAGATACTTGAAAATTTCACCAATTATGTATTATTATAGCCGCTATAACAACAAATACTAAAAATAAGATAAAGTTAAAAATTTAATTATCGCCATACAAGAAACGTGTTTCTTTAGCATTTTAAAACATTGTTCGATGGTACGGATCCCTTCATGTACGAGTCCGACTCGCACTTGCCCGTTTATTTCTTGCCACAGCACGACGAGTGATTAGAAACGTTATCACTGCTTTTAATTCGATGCTCGGGGATCCATAATTGCATATTTAGTGCCGTTTTTGTACTGCAATAAACCAATCGCTTGGTTTGTTGAAGTACAAAAACGGCATTGTGTAAATCGCACGCTATCATAAATGGAGTTAAATTGAATAAAAAAATTTGAAGCGCGGTCTAAATGATACTCTAGAATTCTAGATAAACTCTGTAATGTAGAGTGCATTTTTGTGTGTGGTTTGTTTGATAAGAACAGGCGAATTAATGGGCCGAGTGGCCGTGACGCTGTTTGTTATCAGCACGCGAGGGGTGCATTGCATAATATGGGCTCAATGACACCCCAACACGATGCCTAGTGAGCTACGTTTTAATTACTTTTAATTACTACAGAGTTTTAATTAGCTTTAATCATGACATGATCATTGCGTCAATCATTTATCATAGGAAGATAGTTAAAAAATGTAATTACAGAAATTAACAACAGTTATTACCAAAAACAAAACGAGCGAGCCTCTGCATATGATGTGTATGTGTAACATCTCACCTTGGTAATGGGGTAATGGCCAACGCCACCACCACGCGCGCTCATTGGTCAAATCAAATAGCAGGCGCTTGCGGCTTCCTATTACACACTTCCGTCGCATTTCATAGAATCACCCCCACAGATAGCAGAAAAGCGACAGAAAGATGTTACACATTAATAAACGGGCAACTGCGCGTCGGACTCGTACATAAAGGGTTCCGTACCACCGTACAATGTTTTAAAACGCTGAAGAAACACGTTTCTTGTATGACGACCCCCTTTAATTATTAACTTTATCTTATATTTAGTATTTGTTAATGTTAAATGTTAATTAATGTTTAGTTATAAGTTGTAATACATAATCGGTGAAAATTTCAGGTGTCTAGCTATTACGGTTCAAGAGATAGAGCCGTGTGACAAATCGAGTTCAAAACGCTGAAAAATACACGTTTTTTGTATGACGACCCCTTTTTATTTTCAACTTTTTTTATTTTTAGTATTTGTTATTATAGCGGCCACAGTAATACATAATCGGTAAAAATTTCAGGTGTCTAGCTATTACGGTTCAAGTGATAGAGCCCTGTGACAGATGGACAGACGGACAGACAGCGAAGTCTCAGTAATAGGGTCCCGTTTGCACCCTTCGGGTACGGAACCCTAAAAAGTACCTTAACGATTAGCTTTTGTTCGTAACTTTTTGGGCAGCTTTCGGGAAGTTACGCAGTCTCTTCTCGTCCAAAATACCTCAGTACCTCAAGACGAAAGTACTAAATCAAGTGATGACTTATGGCTCTGAAACGTGGTCCCTTACTATGGGTCTCATAAGAAGGCTCAAGGTCGCTCAACGGGCTATGGAGAGGGCTATGCTAGGTATTTCTTTACGTGATCGAATCAAAAATGAGGAGATACGTAAAAGAACTAAGGTCACAGACATAGCCCAGCGGATTAGCTCATTGAAGTGGCAGACGGCGGGGCACATAGCGCGAAGAACCGATGGCCGATGGGGCAGAAAGGTTCTCGAATGGCGGCCACGTACCGGCAGGCGCAGCGTAGGACACCCACCTGCTAGGTGGTCAGACGACCTGAGCAAGGTTGCAGGAAAACGCTGGATGCAGGCCGCTTCCGATCGGTCGTTTTGGAAATCCTTGGGGGAGGCCTATGTCCAGCAGTGCACTTCCTGTGGCTGATATGATAATGATGAGTCACTTTTTACTGGGGTCCATGACAAAAATAATGGACCCCTTACCAAAGACTCAATCTAACAATATTGTGAAATCTTAAATATTTTCAATTTCTTTTTTATCACAAAGTTTTCTAAAAGCCGCTTTTGAAAATTTTTATTTATTTATTATTTCTCGCACAATAATCTAACGATTATGTTACAAATGCTAAGCATTGTCAATTTTGTAATATTCAAAAGTGGCATTTTGAAATTAATTAACGTTTATCTATGTATGTATTTATTATAAAATATAGTATCGTCGAGTCAGTATTTCCTTGAGCTTAAACTTACTTGGGGTAAGCTCAATCAGTGTGATAGGTCCTTATATGTTTATTATTGATTTACTTTGTCCAGTCGACAAAGGTTTGATAACAGCGCCTTACCGTTTTGGAGACTGGGTAAAACTTATGCCTTCGAAGCATCAAGTACCAAAGGCTGCCTATGTAAAGGCAATAAATTCAATAAAAAAAAGTTCATTCGTTTTGTAATGCATAGTAAGAGCAGTGATTAGCCTCATTTTCATACCGTAAAATATACCCATTGAATGAGTGAACACCAAAATCCATTGGAGTGTGCAGAGGAAGTCACAAGTTTTGTCGTTATTAGTCCGGCTCACTGGTGCATGGGACGCCGAGCCGACCATGGTTTACCTAAAAATACTGTGAGATCGGAAAACAATCGTATTTCAATTATTTATTTGTTTATTTTTATTATTGGTATTTGTAATTTGGCGATTGTAATTCCTCGCGCCCTCTCTCTCTCTCTCTCACCCTATCCTTCAGGTGCATTTATAGAAAAAGTAGAGTTCCGATATAAGATAGTCAGAAGGTAAAAGAAGAAAAGAGAATTTAAATATTAGTTAAGTTATATTTTTGCCACACAAGGAATAAGTAAATATTATAAATATTAACCATAATTTTTCTCAGAACAAATATCACGACATTCGTAAACACAACAGATTTTTTTTTTATTAAATAATTTTACCGCTCTGGATACAAGTCCTTTAGAGCCTATCTTTAATTTTGTTCTTTATTCCTAATTCTAACCTAACCCTAATAAATAAATCTAATTTAATCCTAACAAGTTACAATTAAAGGGTGGTGTAGGCCTTTGACTGCTTCAAGGGAGCTTTGACAAATCTGTACGAGTCCACTGGTTTTCATAGACGACTGAGTGGCGGACGACGCCCGAAGACGCCCGCCCACACAGCCCGCAAAACAAATATCACTACAGCCGTACTATGACTGTCCACCTCAACTATTTCACACATTGTTCATGAGCATGAGCATTTATAACACTAAACAACCCCAATTTCATATTATAAAGTCCACAAAATCAATTTGCAAAATAAATTAAAGAAAACCCCAACCGAACCCCTTGACTTCCCGCCAAAAACTCTCAACACAAGAGACTGTCGAATTTATTTTTCTTTTTATTTAAAACGCACAGCAACAAAGAGGTTTCATATAAACATTACCTACACATTTATCAAGTTAATGCAAGCACAGCAGGAAGAAACAGCTAGTAATGTATATATAGTTCATTACTTTATGGCCGATAGAGGGCGCCATATTGAATTTACTGTGACGTCATAAAGTCTGTAACCAGCGGACGCTTTCAACTATACCTCATTTGTCAAGGAGTATCCATAATGGATTTCATTAAAGATACGAGGTAATAGATGGACATACACATACACACAATTTATATACACAAATAAACACTTGATCTAGGATAATTTTCAAAAGACTTTTTAACTTGTCCAGATTGAACCCACAAGTCACTACTTTCGGATTGGCGGGCGTGTTACCTATTACGCTATGTCGGTCACCACAACTTCTATATATTGCAATTGCAATTACTGAAAAAAAAGATAGGAAACCTTCAGCAAATTCTATAATGAGTTGGATTTCCTGGCTAATTACTCAACGCGGAGCATCCTGCTGGCAGCTGGACGACGAGCGATCTCGCCCGTGCGTTTTTGCCGCTCGCTGATTTCCACCGGTGGCAGCTAGTTCCGGAAAACCGCCCATGCAGCGGCGACAAAAATAGGCTCTGCTTAAATATTTTTACAAGCTATTCCTTTAATTAAAAATTTGTGATATATTTAATATCAGTTCCTCCGATTTTGCAATTTGATTATTAAATAGAATTTCGGCAAGCAGGTCTTTAGATTTTTTTGTTATAGTGGTCTTATGATGGCAATGCAGTCTCTTTAATTAAGTATGTGTTTTCAAAGTACAATAAATTTATTACAAACAACAAACATACCTACAGAGCAAAAATCTTTTTAATCTAAATCAGTTCTAAAAATTGCCTATTTTCATATAAAATTGTCATAAATTTAAGAAAATGCTGTATGAAAATGGAATTATGTGTGAGCTTTAAGGTATAAAGATGCATTTTAGTTTTGGGCTCATTATATTTTCTGACTACTTAATTACCAAAACATCTTTCACAAATCACATCATATACTTTACTGATATATCTACGTACAGTACTATAGTACCTACTTACTAATTCAGACTAAAGTGGCGTTTTTCCACCATGCCTTATTGAATGATTATGTCTAATCACTCTATACTGCCGCTCCTTTGCCACCCTCCATTAAGTCGCTTCACTAGTTTTGCAATCCATTCAGTTATTACAGAAACACACAAAAACTGCGTATGAATTGTGCATGAATGTGCATTAATGCAACGCTGAATCAAACCTGAGGAGACTAAAAAAGATAGTTTTTTGTGCTGTCGGTACAACGTGTAAAATAATATTAAACGCACCATTAGAGCCGCGAGCACTGTGACATTGTTCATTGTTCTCTTTCCTATTTTTGTTGATCGACCATTTCCATTGCGGCCGGCAATGACAGGGTCTTGGCAGTGGTCATTCCGAAATGTAGTTTGTAGACTTTGCGTGAAAATAAGTTATAGAAAACTAACTTCAGCCAAAGAATCATAAGAAGAACTACAATACAAATGAGCCGACAAGGATTCTAAAAGCTATATTTGTCAATCGTGATCACTACTTAAGTTAATACGTTTAAAGTAACTAAATACTTATAATACAAAGTAACAGATCCATCTATGTGTGTAAATACCATTTTATCAATAATGAGAGGAGCTCGATGCCCAGCTGATATGCGCATTATTAGCGCTTACTTACCTTAGGCGCTCAAGCATAATCAGCAATCCCAAAAGCAAAATATATCTCACATGGCTCATAGCCATTGTTCACGATTGTCGTCATGAGATAGTAGTCGTAAAGCTACGAAAAATTATATTAGGCTTTTTGAAAATTAAAGAAATAACAAAAGGATAAACATAGCCACCAGCAAAGTGATGAATAACAAAGTGAAATTATGATTACCATAGCAATCACAGCAATTTGGGAGCGAACTAATTTCCATTAATACTCCTGTTCACCCTTAGCTAATCAACATTACACACTCTACTGGTTTTACTCAGTTGCGTAAGCGCAACATAATGAGATTCATATGGGGGGAGGGGGATCAAGTGGGGACGAGGGGGGGAGGTATAGTGACAGGATTCACGGTCCAACTGGCGAATACAATGATCGCGTTCAATACGTGATCGATTATGCCATTATATGTAAGCATGCATGTACTATTATGTACGGGATTCGCTGGGTAAACTGACAAATTTTCTTCTTGAATCAGAAATGTGAAGGATACTGAACACCAAAATGACCGCTCATATAACTCGCTTAACATCTGGTAAATTTATCAGGTCAAAACTTCTTATTTCGTCAATACAGATCTAATTTTCGATCTTTTTGGAAGGTCGCAATTTCTTTTTTTAACAAATTTCTACGATGAACGAAAACCAAGCGTGAGAAAATACTCCATCTCAACCCAATATAATTTTTAAAATCAAAAAACTGACTTCAATACCATCTTAATACGAGTACTCGTACGCAGAATAATATTTATAAGAATGTTTATGATATATTTTCAGTTATTTTAGTTTATAAGGCTAAGAACGCAAGGCCAACCCCGAATAGATGTAGTATGTAAATATTTAGAATAATTCACTATATGGGACAATTTTCAATATTTTCTATGTAGTGAGACTAACAATAGGCCTAACAATAGGTTCTGTTAGGACTAAGTAAGGTCTAACAAAATATAGTGGTTATGAAAATCCGCACGCTCCAATATCTGACTAAGCTATGGTGTCCAAATAAAGGAACAGATACGTAAATCCGGCTATAGCTAAGTATGTCGTTGTACTTATCGCAGCTATCAATAAGTAAACTTAAGTTAGCCTCGGATACTTAGAATGTATCTATTGTACTGTTACGACGAGTATACAGTATACAATGGTCGCGTCAAACGCTTGTTGTACTTGAAACTATTTCATGTCTCACTGATGGGACACTTGATTCGATTTGCGGACATTCTGTATTTTTTTTGTAATATTATTTATTTTTAATGTAACTATTCCCGCGTGAAATATCATTTACCTACACTGCTACTACACAGTAGATTACAAATTCTTTATAGGTGAATGTCATACTATAGTATGATGTTATCAAATCATCCATCTGAACAAATATTTGCATGAGATTTTAAGGATTCCTAATTCGCTGTTCATAAATACTTTATATAGCTAAAAATTAGATGATAAAGTCGATCTTATAGCATGTAAGTCGTTCCTAAATACTTAATAGGCACCTACATTATATAAAAAGTTAAAAGTCTAGTCGATATTTTACGTATTTTTCCACATATTGTACTTACCTATCTAATCTTACTTACAACGTCGTTTTATATATGACTCATTAACTCTTTTTTTCATAATGGTTCTTATTTTTGGAGTTTTTCTCTGCTATTCTAGAAATAAATAATGCTTTATCTATGTTTTTAAATAGATTGATCTTTATTTGTTTATTAATTATTACATAATAATACATAAATAAATTAAACTAAAACCTAAAATACAAATGAAATAAATAGAAAACTATGGACTAAAATTGTAACTAAAAGTAAATAACGTAAAGTAAACCTTATATTATGTAAAAAATTATCCCAGATCTTACTATAGTTCTTTATGCACCGTTCTCATCTGTATGCGTAAAAATGATATTTGACCAAACTGTAAGCATCTAGGCATTTTCAGGATAAGGCTTAGCTATTTCCATTTTGTAAGCGTAAGGCTCTAAGAAGTGCAGTGCACATAGCGGCCCTGGACGCGTACCTTTGCTACAAAGTCTGCCTCGGCAGACAATCTGGGTTAGGGCGACGCGACCCCAAATCGCTCTCGCCATCTCCCTCGTGCCTTATAGGAACGAGCGAGACGGCGGAGGCTGACCTAGAGTAGCAGGTTGGGAATCCGGAAGGTATGAAGAAACCGGCTTCGCGGTGCATTTTTCCATTCAATGGAAAGCTCTACGTTTACTTCGCGGACCGTTGGGATTCCTTTCTGTTTTTTGGTGAATTTACGGTTTTCATAACTCAAGGGTGACCTGGGTGACACACATGCCTGGTGGATTTTAAAAATAAATTAATAACCGCCTATCTTAGTTTAGTTGTTTGTTGTTGTTGTTGTTTAATATCAAGCATGCTAATTAGAGAAGGCCATATTAGAGTATGCAATTTTTGCAGAATGATATGTGTAGGTTACAATTACATAGGATAAATTCCAAAAAGTTGGCCAAGAGATTTTAATGCTAGATCCACGATCCACTATGGTTGCAATGCACATGCGAGGTATTGACTATATAATAAACAGTATCACTAGAGGCTCTGTGAGCTATAAACCTCGCGACTCACCCCATCCGTTAAGCTTATCGGATTAAAAAGTTGTTCAAACAAAAAAGTTGCGTCTTAATAAAGGTAACAAAAAAGTTTTACGACATATTTGAAAATTTTTCGAAATGGCTGAAATATGATTATTTTTAAGTTTTAAACTCCCATATCTCCGCCATTTTGAAAAATTTCCAAAAACAGAATCGACAAAAGAAATCTGTATAATTATTAAACCTGTGTATAAAATTTCACGAGAATCGGTTGAGAAATGCGACCTGTAGGCGAGAACAAACTGACGGACAGCCAATCTCGAAGCTAAGACGCTTCGCTCGCTCGCTCAATTATGTACAAAGGCTTTTTATTATTAATTAAGATTAAATATCGAGAATCTAATGAACACAAATCACTAACACTAAAGAGGTATATTTCTATTTTTTATACAAAAACATAATTTTCAAGATGCGACTACAATATACTTTCACGGATATATCGCTTGAGTGACATATTGCATATGAAAAGCCAAGGGTCGCAAAACCAAAAAGCTATGGTTATCGGCATGGTGGGCCTAGATACTGGTCCTACGAAGAACTAACCTTCACCTTTTTATTTATTTATTGTTTATTAGAGATGACCTCTATCTACCTTACCCTTGAACACTTTCAGACAGCGCACCTAGTGCATATTTACATGTATACAATATACTAGCTGTGCCCGCGACTTCGTTCGCGTGGTTGTCGGAACGTAATGTTATATAGCCTAAAGCCTTCCTCTATAAATGGACTACCCAACAAAAAAAGATTTTTTCAAATCGGACCATAAGTTCCTGAGATTAGCGCGTTCAAACAAACAAACAAACAAACAAACTCTTCCACTTTATAATATTAGTATAGATTACGTCTAACAAAATATACTGAATCTGTTTATTCAGTCCATGATGTAAACAAGTTTTCCCAAGGAATATATATCAAAATATGAAAAAAAAAGCTTTTCATAAATACTTGCATTCTAGGCCAAAATTTATTTTGGTCTTCTCTGCTGGGCTGAGAAAAAAAATACATCTTATGTACCAGTACTTCTCTTCCCGTGCAGATCGTAAAAGCAGATCGAGGGAATAGGCGAGAATCTGAATCATATATGAATAGGCGATGCGGTTAGCAATCCATCACTATTATGATTTCCCTTTTCCACCTTCATGCCCACCGTCACGCTAAAAGAGGTCTGGGCCTTACCGCCCTAGGCTCTGTCTGCCCCTTTAGGGATAAAGACGCAGTGTATCTGTATGGTTTGAATTCAGCTTTAAAATAGTTTCAGTGTTTTTTGTTAGACCCTGCAATCCCTGCATATGTAAGTAAGATTTAGTAAAGTTACGTAAGATGTATGACTGGCATTCCCCTGGTGAGATGCCCTCTTAAATAATATCAAGAATCCTTGGTAATGAGCCAGAAAACTAAAATTGACTAACTACTTAACACGCGCTGAAAATATCGAAAATGAAAATTCACGTGGGAAAATATGGCCTTAGTGATAGCATATCCAGTTAGTTATTAACCCCGATTTTGAGTTCGGATTGGCACACTTAGATTGGGCCGCGGTAGTCAAAGGGCCGTCCCATTTGCCACAGAAGCCGTCGCGCTCGGCTTTCTACCCCGCGGCTGTGCCCGCCACTCGCCACATTCCATGCCCGCGGGTCACGCGCGGTCGCGGCTCGCGTCCGCGGAAGCGGTAGCGGGCATCTTTCACCATTTATTTAATTTTAGGATAATGTAATATAAAATTTAAAATGAATCTTTTTTAAACTATCAAATATGTTTCTCAATAAACTAAAATTCACTTGTAGAAAAAATTGTTTGAGATTTTGAGTTTGAAAACACGCGTGTTTTATTTTAATTTCATATTTCTAAAGTGATCTAGTAACCCGTAGTTCGATTTATTACGCATATACGTGAATCACACGTGGTATATACCTAAAATATTTGTATATTTATAGCAACTTTGAAGACACGTGCTTTATAGTACATATATGTACGTAATTACGATATAAGTGCGTTATGGTACTTATAACACACGAGGCGGAATTTCAGAGCCAAGCCGTAATAGAGCAGAGTGTGTTTCACCAATATACCCATGTACATCGTACGATGTTTTTCAACACACTTGCGAGGAAAAATACCTAATAAACTGATTTTTTTTACTATTTTAAATAAACTTAACGATAAAAATTGTGATGCATACCTACTAGGTACTGTTGCTTTCCCGCCATTTTAGTTTTTAAACTACATCTAGTGATTGGTGCCGCGCGACGAGCTGGTTCGAAATTTGAAAAAAATTTGAAGCAGATAAATAAATAGCAAATAGTGCGGTTATAGAATATTACCTATTTACGTTTATAACACACGCGTGTTTTATGAGCTGCTTTATACTATATATCTAAAACCAGTGAAATTAGATTAATTAGCCATATAATCGCATAAACTCCTGCTTGGGAATACAGCCCAACACATAGACGCCCTTTGGAGAAGTCGATACAATGTAGTGTTCCTGCGAGAGTAAACATTACCATATAATGTGTAATATCTAAATCTTGTAACTTGCGCCTGCGCGATGAGCCTGCCGGCCGATTGGCCAGATGTGGAATGTGCTAGTAACGTGGAATATAGTTCTAATAGTTTTTGCTGTGATGACACCGATGTAGCCTAATATTACTAGAGTAAAATTACAATTTAGGTAAATTATAAATCATCATTATCAGGTCTATTTTATGATCGTGCAGAGATGTTCGTGTTCCTGCAGTGGTGTATCCACTGCAGGACGACCAACTCTGTCTGTTCTACCAGCCATATGTTAGCTTTATAGCAGCCAGAAGATTTGGCCTATACTCTCCACGCTAGCCAGAAATAAAAATTTTACATAACATTTTAAAAATATAGTTTTTACTACCCCAACCTTAGATGTTTTCATACTTACTAATCACGTCTTTATTCTTAACGAGTTAGACAGAGGGGTGTAAATCAAACTAAAATAGATGTTATTTCGACGCAAACGTACATAGGTTCTTAATAAAAGATATAATGTAGTTAATTGATTTCCCAGCCATAAATGCCAATTTAGCTGAATAAAGGTACCTCTAGAATGCAAAATATAATAAATTGGTTTGAATCTGTACCTTACCACATAACGTACCTTAACGTTCAACGTTATCGAACAGGAGCACCTGTTGCATATTATATTAAGCATATTGTAAGTAGGTACTTACTATTTTTATAGGGTTTTTTTAGGCATTCAAGATGCAGTACCAAAGATTATCAAAAGGTGGCGAAATTCGGTGTGCGGGGTTGAACACGTGATGGCTCAGATGGTAAGAGCATAGTCGTATTGAGACCAAGATCGCGGGTTGAAGTCCTGCTCACGTGGTATTTTTTTACCATTTCTTATTTCATTATTTAGTTTAGGTACTTAAATTACTCTTAGTAACGTTGCGTATTCTTGTTCGAAATGTATGTCGATAACTATATAATAATGCAAAACTTGAGTTATAATTTGCTAGTTTGTTTAGTTTTTCTATTTGTGAATTATGAAAAAAAAACAGATATACCTAATAAATTTAATTATTTGTGATAAAAATAGAAAGGTAGTGGCAGGAATTTCATTTTGAGATGAGTGAAGAATTCGAAGCAAGCTATAAACGTTGTGGGATGAATACGGTACAAGTTCTAAATAAATAGGCAATTGTATCAAAACGGGCATCCCGCTCTGGGCAGCCCAGTATCATATACTCAACTCTCTTCTTTGCAGCCTTTATCAGTCCACTGCTGGAATAAACACCTCTCTCAATAAAAGAAGGGTTTACCCATGATCACCACGCTGGGCAGGCGCACTTTATGGTGTATATTCATTGCACAGCCGACGCTACCGCCTGTACGCACCTGTAGGATTACTCCTTAAGCGGTATGCAAGACATACGTAACTGCGTATCCGCGTTTTAGTGTCGAGCAACATTGAGCGTCAAAACATTATGATAAAGTCTAATTTGGTTTGACATAGAAATAGGAAGATGACATAGAAATCCTTAGATGTTCAGGGTCAAAATATCGATCTCCCATTAAGTACCTACCTCAAATCGTATTTCCAAAAATCTAATATTTATTGAGCCTTTACAGGCACTTTTACACGTCAATAATTTTAGTGTACAAGTGTAATGTTTTTATTTATATTTAGATTTTTTTTTAAAGCTACCGATACTAGCGTTTCGCAACGACCACTGCTGAGAAGAAACGCCGCATTTACGCAGTATAGGTCAACTACGCGCTAGAAGCGCTTTGTCAGTTTACATAGATATTATGTTATCACAGACAGTACAACATGCAAAGCTTGCGAACGATTGCCAAATCCAATTTACAGAAATAAGTAATACTGAGTAGTCTTAAAAATGGAGCCGAGCTGACCAGTCTCTACTGGCGGCACCCGATCACGAGTTGACGTGTGGGTAAGTATTTGATTTTTTTAGATACTTGAAGAGTATAACATTTTTAAAATATGACTTTTTTTATTTATTTTTTGTACGTAGTATGAACACGGGCGTTTCGCACCGGGCGGCCCAGTTATCGTGTCATCGACTCTACATTTACTCTATTATTTGCGTTGGCCGTTATCTGGCTTGTTGACTCGTCCAAACGACTTATCAGTTGGTCAAGTCAAGACTTAAAAATGCTGGCCTGAACCGTTTTTGAATTTGTCGCCTAATTTGTTAGCTTATTATTATTTGCTATTTAAGGCCTACAAGTTACAAGTAATTAAGCACAGACCTTGCTTTATTTCATCCTTATATAACTTGAAGAAGTGACTCCGTTTGTCAATTCAACAACTTTGTCTATGGGACCAATGCTGGAAATTCGAAAAATGACTTACTGGATAATTTGTTGGTCGCATTGAAAAAGTTGTTCATATTGACCGGCTGATACGCAAGTTTATTTCGGCGGTTTATTTACACCCGCCGGTGATTTGATAGATAATTTACAAAAATTTACATGATACCTAGGTACGTACAACACACCTTACTAACACTTTAAAATGTAAGTACGGTAAATAACTATTTGATTAAGCTAGTTCATTTAGCAATTAACATAATTATACAATTTCATCAAATGATCGATTTATTTATATCTGTGTACAAGTACTAAAGTATTTGCGATTCATTGCGAAAGATTTGACATATAAATTCCGCCACTTGATTAGCAGTCAAACTGTGCGTGATTAACTGTTTAGTCGACATTGGCCGCATGAACGTATACAGGATTTTAGCACCGTTTTAGTTAGAGTCATTTCACAACATCATACTATATGAAAAATCCCATGTAAAAACAACAAAATTATAAAAAAAACTTGCCAAAATGTGTTTGGCAAGATATGAAAGATAAATTTGTATAATTATTTTAGATATCATGTGAAAACTTACGTAAGTACTTATAATATTTGTTATTTATTTTTTGGAGAATGCAATCAGTTTAACTTACATTGTCTTAAGACAAAAAAAAAATGTTTAATCATACAGGTTGGATTGAAACAACTCTCTATTTTGAATATTCCAACCTGTTCTTCCTCTCGTATCAATGCGCAAAAAAATTATTTAACGATTATTTCCGAAAAAAATTCGAATAACGTTTGTTATTTCGATACTATCATAAGTATACTTACATTAAAAAAACAAGAAATTAAATAACGCATTTAAATTATTTTTTTATACTCATCTATAAAATTCTGAAAATGATACCCCTCCTTTATCCCAGCAATATTTACGTCCACAATTGAATATAGTTATCTAAGTATTGGAAAAACTGCAAGTAAAAGTAAAAGCATCCATTTGCGAAATGTCGTTTTTGGAAAATGTTTTGTTCTCAAATATATCGTATCTCACTTTGGATGTATTCTTAACGATTGGATTATGTTTCTTAAAAGGAAATTTTTAATCAGATCTCAAAGAGTTGTTTGTATAACCACAATTTTATCGAGAGTAATTTTATTTACCTTACGAATAAGGTTATTCTAGAATGACTTTAGACTGAAAGCACGGAAACGAAACGAGAAAATAAGAAATGGTGAGAAAAATTCACAACGTTTCTACTAATTATGCACGTAGGAATATTACCTATTTCCTTATTTAGTTTGTACTTTAGTAGTTACTGCATCTTTTGATTTTCCATCCATGCTGGTCTAGGAAAAAAGTAGAATGCTTCAGCTTCTCCTATTACAGATCGTAAAGCCGATCGAGGGAATAGATTGACGGGATAGCGTAATTTTGCTAAAATCCATTTAAAAATGTAAAATTGTTAAATCTAAAGAAATTCACAAAATCATATTTTTTTTCTATAGAAAAATATTGTAGCTAGTACTCGTATGTACCTTCGTACATATGTCAGAAATATGTCCTACGTCGATGTTAGTCAACCTGAGATACACATTTGCACAGATTTTTCGAAAAAAATGGAAGGAAGAAAAAGGAATAAAAGTATGACTGGCGTTTAGTTTTATTACAATCGTATACAATGTCCGAGAACTTAATTATTGCCTTGAACAAAACGCACCGTTACACCCAAAGTAAATAAAAAACGTTTTCTGGTACATCGGTTGCATGTTACATACGCCTGATGTATTTTAAGTTACATCACAGGTTTCGTATCTATTGCTAAAGAACAAAGACCCCTAAAGGATTGTGGTTTGCACGACTATTTTCTAAACAAAAATGTTTTGGTTAAAAAAACGCATGTCGTGGCGTCATAGTGTCTATCAGTTTTACTGCATTGATAAATCTAAAATCACGTTCAAAATTTTGTGACATTTTATTTATTCTTTTCATTACAATATAATTTATTTTTGACCCTGGATACTACCCTATTCTCGAACGTATTTTTAGTAATATGCCCAAAAAGCGTGATGCGGGTCGAATTAGATCGGACTGAACGTTGTACCTACATAAATTTAGGTTTTAGTCATATTTACCTGTTGAAAGAATACTATTCAACGAATATACCTACTGGCTTTATTCGGAAAGTACAGTGATCACAGGTCGCAGTCACAGCAGCGGCAACATGTGCCGTAAGTCACCTCCCGCCGCAGTGACAGGTTAACGTGCCCGATAAAAGCGCGGTCGTAATCGTAATACCATTCAGGTCTTAACAGCCTTTTTAAACACCGGCGCAAGACCAATAACTCAAAGGCCCGATACAGAAACTTTTTCGAAAAGTACCTACACAAAGTTGTGCAATTGCGACCGCTCGTGCTAAGTGTAGGTAGGTGTCGGCCGCGATAGCGCAGACGTACGCTGATGCTTTTCCGACTTCGAGTGTATTTGGTGATTACTTTTCGGAACAACCGGTCTCATTAATTATTTTCACAAACAACTCAAACGGACTTTTTAAGGCTAATCAAAGATCTATGTTGATTGTTACGACATAGGCCACAGGTCGTGCTTTTATTGTAAATAATATACAATTGAAGGCAGTTGCACAACGGAACTCGAAAAGTATCTGAGGCTAATAAAAAGCAAATTGATAGCGCTGGGTCGCAAGCGAAACCCAAACGCTGAGGTTTCACAATATCGTGATAAAGAGACAAACAAGTGGTTGTGCAGCTTTTGAGCGTATCTCATTCGGTCGGGTGTCGCGAGCGCCGGTACCTATAGCGCAGTGTTGTAGTGAGTCGTGACAATGGCAGGAGTCAGCGAAGTCGTCGGCGGCGCAGCTACCAGTCGGTCTTGTCTTGACGTCGGGTCAAACATTCTAAATGTTCCATTTGGATGACGCAATGTGCCTCGAACTGGATTTGCACTCGTCTCACCGCCACTCGCGCATGTGTGTCTATGACTTAATTGAAATTACCTTTCGGAATATCTGTCCAATGGCTGTGTCGAAATGCCGACACAATTCGAGAGAAGTACTACGACGCGGAGTTCAGCTTTGAAGGCCGATACAGAGAATTTAGTAGCCCTTGAAATTGTTATTCTGTAGTTTACTTAGTACTATTAGCAAATAATTTCAATCGACAGTTTTATTTGCCAGAATATTAAAACAGAAATTTTAACGGCATAAATATCTTCTGCATAAAATACAATTTTACATTCATAAATGCTAAACAATTACTAAGACACAAACAAAACTAATATAAACTATTAGTTTGGTTACCAAAATTTCCATGTCTACCATGAATAGTAGACTATGATCGCTGTGGTTTCTCACGACGTGATCGCTGTAGCAATAGGTTGATTTCCATTGATGTTTTGATGCGTGTTGGCTATGAAGTGTGTTGTTTTGGAGTGTCATCGGATGTGCGGCAGCCGGCAGTGGAAGAGCGTCGCGCTGGTCGGCAGCTGGCGTCGGTTGCAGACAGCATGGCGCGCCACATTTTTACCGCCGTATCTCGAGGCGACTTCTCAAAAGTTACAAAGTTGCCCAGCAGTGGGCGGGGCAGGGCACTACATGCTTACTTTCTTTTTTATAGCCTTTGAGAATGTAATAAATTTGGAGACGCTAGCTGTCGTGATGCTAAATTAAGTAGATATAAGTTTCTAGTGTTACGAGTAGGTTGAAATGAACAATGTCAATGTCCCACATTTTTAATGATTTCAAATCCAATTGATTGTTGATAAACTTTACGTACCTAGTAATAAAATTAAGTCTTTATTATTTGTATTGGTACAATCAACTATTACTGGTTTAATCAATATCATACATATCCATAAGCCAATTTTAAAAAGCAGGTTGGTCACTAATACTTATTGTTGTTAAATAGGAACTAAGTAGGTACCTATTGTTTAAGTATTAATGAATCGCAAAACGAGAACACCGCGCACCGCACCCTTATCGATCAACTTTCTCCGAAAGGTTTTCCCCTACAGAAGAAAAAAACGAGAAAATTATGTAGGTATAAGAAGTATCTTAGTTTTATTTACATATCTATAAGTTGTTAAAAATAAAAAAATAAAAGAATCTGCATCCATTTATATTGATTTGCATGATTCCAAACAGTCGAGATGAGTCACAAATTCAAATCATAGATGATAATGTATGAATATCAAAACAATTATTTAAATATTAAAGTACATAAAATATTTTAATATTTTTAGTGGTGAGTCACTCTGATCTTAACATATTACGTAATAGCCCATACTAGTTCTTTAACAAAATAGCTATAGGCAATAAATGTGACTCATGGTAGTCATGGTAATGCCACACGTGCCATCGCAAAAAATATGCCATTTTTTTACCCAGCTTTGTTCGAGTTAAATATAGCCTATTCGTATAATTTATTTAATTTATTACAAATTATAAAAAATTATGAAGTTCGATTCGGTTTTTTGTACAAAACTGACTGACCTAAAAATTCATGAGTCAGAAGAAATTACGAGCAGTATAAATGTGATTGGCAATGGTCGAGACTCACATAAGACATAAGAGCGCAAGTGGGGATGCAGAGCCGAGCAATGAGGCAGCATAGGTTAGTAAATAGAAAATGTTAGAGCACTATTTGCACATATACTTACCAAATATTTCTTAATACCTACTCGTTTTAAGAAAAATTACCTAGAAATCACTAATACTTTAAAATAGAATAAAATATGCATAGGGCACATCCTTAGGTATCACTAATTATGACAAGCGTGGGCCAAAAATTATTTAAATGCAAGTTTGCAATTCTAAAATCACTCGAGAGCGGGTGGTCCTGCTGCGAAAATTCATACATTTAATGTCGTTAATAACGACGTTTGAATCGTATCGTGTGGAGCCCGGAATAGGTCCCCGGGCAGGTGTCTGCCAGATAATGAAACTGCAATTGATAAACAGCTCGCAGTTTCACTTTATATGTTCCGATAGGTACTAGGTGGACCTGTTCCACTTGTATCGTAAGTAACTTCCACAAGGCTTTCTTGTTTAAGCCTCGGTTCCACCCGACATCAAATCAACCGATATCATAATCCTGATATTAAACTGTAAAATTTATTTCTTCGCTGCAATTAAATACTATAAAATTGTATACTGTTAAAAGTAGGTACTTAAATGACATATTTCACTAGCTGAATAAAGTTTACAGCTGTAAAAGCTGTAGCTCGACAAATAAAGAGGGGCAACTGTCTATGATAATAATATTATACGAGTAACAACCAAAGAATGTAGCTTCCATAACAACCTAACCATAGAGCGTATCATATCAACAATTTTTATTTTAAGGTTAAATGAGGTTTAGTTATGTTCATAGACAAGCGCATGTAAAAAATTATATATATATATATATATATATATATATATATATATATATATATATATACTTTTGTTTTTATCATTAAGTCATTGTCTGTTCTCACCAAAGCATCTCTTCTGAATACGATAGAAGTAGGTACGAGTAAGAGCGAGGTCATGGAATTATGGTCGAGACTTACGCGGGAAAGAGACAAGCGGAAGAAGATGGGAGAGACCTTTGCCCAACAATGGGATAAAATATGTTAGCAAAAAAAAAACTAATATCTTGCACTTTTTTTATAAGGACAAATCACATTGATTGAGCTGGCCCCAAAGTAAGTTTTAAACTTGTGTTATGGGATACTAACTCAACGATACTGTATTTTATAAATACATATATAGATAAACATCCAAGACCCAGGACAATTTGAAAAAGGCCATTTTTCAACTTGCCCTGGCTGGGGATCGAACCCAGAACCTCCGGATTGGTGGACTAGCCTGTTGACCGTGTTGTCTTGTTATTGTTTTACAGTAGCTTGAACTGTACTATACCATCAGTACTTTATGTCGAATGCCTGTAACTATTTTACTAGCCGTAATATTTACGTAAGTAAGAGTTACGGTGACTAGGTACCTAACGAAGTGTAGGTAACTTAGCGTTTATCATAAAATCATAGTCAAGGAAATGCAAAAGTCACACAGCAAGTGGTTTAAAGACGTTATCAGTAAAGAATATGCATGTTTTATTTACTCTAGCCATTTTATCGAAACCTTTATCTAATCGATGTTTCTGCAACGTACCAAATTATAGATAAATACCAAAACTTGTGAGTTTTTGCAAACCCCACCTTTGTTTGCTAACCTACATTCGGTAATTTTAAGTAATTACCTACTTTGAAACAAAATTTATCATGCTCACAAGTTATTTGTACTGTTTATGGTACATTATAAATTTTATAAACTGTTAATTTTAAAGAATTTCTTATTGGATTTATGACACTTTTACAAACTAATAGCCATAGGTTGAAATTTTGTACATGTGGGTGTAGTATATGCTAAACAATGTGTTGGTTTTAGTGTTGAATAAAACTTCGGTCGTCAAGTTCATTTTTATTAGGGTTCCGTACTCAAAAGGTGCCAATAAGACTCTATTACAGAGACTTTGCTGTCTGTCCGTCTGTCACAGGGCCCTATCTCTTGAACCGTAACTTGAACTTGTAGACACTTGAAATTTTCATCGATTATGTATTACTATAACAACAAATAGTCAAATACTATAAATAAGATAATGTTAAAAATTAAAGGGGGTCATCATACAAAGACGAGCGTGGCCGAGCACTAAAATGTGGACTCAAGGACTCGAATGTTCATCAACACTAAGTGGTTTGCTATTAGTTTCATAATCTTTGCAGGAGAAGAAACAGTTGACACATTTTATCTTTTTTCTCTGGTCTCCGAACGTTATCAATTAAATTGCTATACTTCTTCTTCTTCATGCTGTTCCAAAGCCCGGGGTGCGCTTACCCGCGTAGTCTTCTCCAAATATAAAATTCATATCAATAGTCACCCAAGGATGCCAAAGACATTGCGAAGTGGTGAAGAAATAGCCGTTTAAAATGTGCCATACAAGCTAAGAAAGTCAACTAAAGGAAAATCACGATGATCACAAACTGAAATGATGATGATCTCGTTACTTGCACCTAAGTATAGTCGATTCTTGCTACTTTTCATATACAGCCTGTGTCCCGACATATTGTTTTGTAAAGTCGTGAAGATACTTATAAAAAACTACAACAATTATCATTCACTAGCTTTCGCCCGCGGCTTCGCTCGCGTATCCCACGGGAACATTACATTTTTCCGGGATGAAAGGTACCCTATGTCCTTCTCTGTACTCCTAACTATGTGTATGCGAATTTTCAAAAAGATTGGTTTAGTAGATAAAGCGTGAAGAGGTAACAAACAAACAAATATACAAACTCACTTTCGCATTTATAATATTAGTTAGGATTAGGATTATGCCAGGTATGTGCTGTGGAATCCTTTCCGCAATTTTCAAAAGGTGCGATTCATACAGACGGTAGGTACTTACCTGTAATTATTGCGAGGAACGTAGAGTAGAGATTGGCAAGAAACCCGAGTGACGACCATTCAAGATTGGAGAAATTTGAATACCTATCACTAAATTATCAGAATGTCGTCACAATATATCTGATTCTAGTCACAAGATTTTGCAGTGGATAGGAAGATACGCGTAGGTACTATTCGTGGATATGCATTTATTATCTTTTAGTGTGACTCGTATCGTATCTACTCCTACGTAATTATTGTAGGTAGTGCATTGCGAACACGTTTTATTTTCATATGTGAAACCTAATTGGGTACTTAACGCCTTGAAACAGTCACATTTGAATAACGTCTATCTCGAAAATTCTTTATAGTGATTAAAAATAAACAACCGGAAGACCACCGTCAAAGAAGTTCCATCCACCTCTTCTTGAAATAACGTTAAGTATGAGACGTACGACGGACTTTGGATACCTAGGAGAAGAATATTTACAAGAATGTTTTTTTTTTACATGTACTATTATATAATTTAGTTCTTAAAAAGTCAATACGAGTACATAGGTCACATTACAAATTAATAAAATAAAATAAAAATTACAAATAAGAAAGAGACTCCAACGCCTTGCCGCGAGACAGGATACCCAAAAGACTGGCAGCATTACGCCTCTGCACCACTATAGAAATCCTTTGTGCAAAGTAGCTGCCCGCCCTCGGATCGCCCGTAACATCGCGGAGACGCGTTGAAATCTCAGTCACAAAGGATTTTGCTTCTGGGCCCCATGGACCCATCGTCATCATCATGTATGTTAAATATTTCATATTTAAAAATGTGGATCGCCTTCGAGCCCTAGGGAGAACCCCTTTCTCCCTAGGGATCGTAGATAATCGCAGATCAGCAGGTTGTTCAATGAGTAAGGATACTTAACATATTCCATATTATACATACGTATTCCACTGAATATTCCTTGGGGAAAGTTGTTTAATACCATGTACGTACATGGTTAGTATTCTTACTAGATTACGAGTATACAAAGTATCAGCTATGAAAGTAGTTTTTTTTTTCTAAAGTTATTTAATCGAGAGACGATATGACAGTACGTTTTTCGTAAAAAGAGTTATTCAGTCGTGAAAATATGTTAATTATATTTAAGTAACAATTATGAAATAGTAGATAAGCAAGCTACAAGAACACCTTATAAGCCGCAGTCGTGTGGAGTTATCATGCAGCGTATCTTGTTCAAACAGACCAGCTCGGGCCACGACAGCTATTGATTTTGACTGATATGGAGTCGCAGTGCCTTAAAGATAAATACCGATACGGCAAGCACTTCGAAATTTTGAACTGAGGTCTTGTACGGAATTGGAATCGGAAATATTTTTCAAATTGCTGACGCATTATAATACCTACAAATTGATGAATTGCAAGTATAGGTTTAATATGGACACAATTTGTTAAAACTTTGTTGTTTCACGAATAATTGTTAAACAATAAACTCATCGCTCAAGGAAGCCCAAAGTTTAGTTAGAAGATAGTGTAAAGGTGGGAGGTGTGGGACCAAGTCAAACGATCGAAGCTTACTGACGTACTCCAGGCTTTATTGGTATACAAGCATATATAATATGTAACACACATATAAAAGGTTGACACATACACACTACTACACTACAATAGGTATCTTCCCACAAAATTTTGGGTGTACCTTTAAACTTTCAAAAAAAGTAATAACTGCGTCTGCCCTGTGCTTTTTTTCTCCGTAATACAACCTATGATACAACCTAAATTGTATTATGTCCGTTACTATTATTTCCCAATTTTTTTCGTTTTAAGATGCTGCCGATTAATATCAGGATTATCAGGTATTTCTGTAGGCGTCTGTTGAAATGGTGTTTATAGCATAAACAGAAAGAAAAATATCTAATATCCTACAATTTTTGACTTCCTTTTTTTGTACTGTGTAACAACTGCTTACAAAAAGAAATGGGATCCTCTCAAAAACAATACTTGCTAAGGAATGCCAGTCGAGCAACGCAATTTTTTAAACGTAAAAAGTTTTGAGACCGTAATCCACATTAAAAACCAAAGACAGTTAAAAAATAAAATTAATTTGCAATCCACAGTAATATTATTATAATCATATTATTTGAGAAAAAGTTATGTTGCCGTGGCATTGCCCAGTAATTTACTAAAAAAGAAAGGCCAGAACTCCAAGATCTTTAAATTTTTCTTGATGTTAATCGGCAGCCTCTTAAATGAAAAAAAATATGGAAATAATTTCAGCGAAATAATATTATTAAAATGAAGAACAATATGATTGACATATCCACATGTACGAGATATTTGCATATAAACATTGAGGAGGAGGTTATTTATCTCGGAATCTAGAAATATCGATATCCCAATGGAGCCATATTCATTGTAGGTATACTCGTATTGTTGCGTATTTGTTGCTCTTTTTATGGCATCCGTAATTAATGAAATCAATATAAGTAAATCTAGAATTACAGAACAAGTCTGATCAGTCGTCCTTGGTTTACTTATAGCTTCAAAAACGGTGTAAGTATATATTCAAAAGGTACGGATCTATACGTAATTATGATATCTTTAGAATCTTATGACAAGGAAATTTGGCTCGTGATTATTCGTAAATATTTGATATTTGGGATTTTTAGGTTAGTATAATACGTTATTATAATTACTAAAAATGTTGACTTATATACAAAAAGAAGTTTCATAGGTGTCAAAAGTGCCTCGAATAGCTTCGAGAAAAGTATGGTCCGGCAGTGGATTTTATTTTTACTCGACTTGGCGGGGGCACCGCCGTGCCTCCAGACCTGGCAGTAAGCTGTTCAATCTCCATCTATATGGAATATTTAGTAAATCACGCAGTATCATATCACAATAGCGGACAGCTGTCTGGGCTGAGCAAATACCTTATGATACTAGGTATTCTATTATCATTACAATACGTACATATCTACATAAATGATAATAATAAACACAATGAAGTGAAATACCGATTGCCTTTGCAGAGAATATTGAAATCGTGACCGAGCGCGCTCGCCGCCAAATGAAACCTTAGGCTAAATTATCGTAGGTCTCATTTACATCGGAGCCTTATCTCGCAACATTTTCCTATCTGCGACTGTCTCTGTCCCACGTCGGAGGCGTGATTCGCTATTTCAGCCGCAGAGTAGCTGAGCGGAATATGTCTATCCCTGTTTACCGTGCCTGCGACCTATGACCTAAGAATCTATTGTGGTGAATGTGGTCGACTCGCTTAGCGAATCAATTAATTATCTAAAGTAGCAAGAACGAATAGTTAATGGCGATACAGTCGTCCCGATAGCGCGGCTTAGATGATTTTTCATGATCTATCTGAGGTGGGCATTGTTATGTTTCACTTAATTAATGATACGCGACGCGGTTATTTATTTTAAATGGGCTTTTCGTTTTGTATTGACACACGGCGCAATCTGCGATCGAAAGCTGCGCATGAGCTGGATCAGTCATTCAATCATATTAACTAATAATGTTCATTGTTCTTACGAAAACAATATGTTACACGTACCTACTCAATTTTTTTATATAAAATACACACGGTTTAACATAACATACGGAAACTATAATGTTGGCCTCCCATACAAGTTGAGCGATCAGCTGATCCGAATTGGTATGGAAATCAAAACATATTTTTCATATTTGTATGTATGTTCCTTGGGGAAAGCTGTTCAGTATCATAGTCTGAATGAATTCACCCTTCAAATAGTTTCAGTATATTTTATTAGACGTATATATACAGGCTGACTTTTTAACCACCTGTGCCACCAGCCGAATTTTTATAGCAAGTTCAGTCCATGATACTGAACTACTTTCCATAAACGTACTATAAACAATTAAAATAAAAGTTCACCTTCCCATACAAATCAGCGCTCAGCCAAACGGATTTTGTATGGGAGGACGAAAATTTTTTTATCGATTTTTAGTAACTTTTTTATAGAAAGTAGTTCACTATCATGGACTGAACCTGCTCCAAAAGTTTGGCTGGTGTTTAAAAAGTCACCCTGTATATGAAGTAACTAGATAGGTAAAAAGATTTTTTTATGTTAAGATATTTATTTTACAACTTAGACTTCGATAAGAAAGTTATGTATACTTAGTCAAATAAAAAATATCAAAATTACAAAATAAACTACAGGTATTTTTGTTAAAATAACAAATCAAATTGCAAATAGTTTCTAATTCAGAACTTTATAAATGTACTCGTATAAGGTAAAATATAAGCTCTACGGTGGCCTCTACGAAATGTAGAGTCGTGTCGTGCGTAAGGCGAGCCACGAGCTGCGGAAACAAGTAGGACCGCCGCGGTCGTTGCAATTGACAGCGCTGCGTTAGCGCAGCAAATGAAATTTATGACAGGTTGGAGCCTATTGCTCCATGACAAAAGTACTGTTGCGGAAAGCGTCTAGATCAGGGCTTCTTAAACTAACACCCTCACGTACTCCTCCAAAATTTTATAAAAATGCTTTTTTTTTTTGTTTCTTTTTTGTAAAATTCATATGTTTGTTCAGTAATTAGGCCTTTGCAGTCACTTTAATTAATTAATTATTTAAAGAAAAGCTACCTATACGTTTCGCAACTCATTTACACAATATTAGTTGCCTACGCAACAGAAGAGCTTTGTCACATAATATGTCTGTCAATTTAGAAATACTTATAATATAATTATTATTATTGAAGCCGTGTGGTTCTCGGCAAAATAGAATATGGAGTGGTCACTCCAAGTCTTTTCGTGGATGTCGTAGAAGGCGACTTAGGAAACGCAAGCAAAACAAAGCTTATAAACATCAATGAGACCTCTCCAACCCGTCTGGCCAGCGTGGAGAGTGTATGCCAAATCCTCTAGACTAAAAAAGACCTGATGACGATGATGAATTACTATTATCAACACCAAGTCTTGTATTATTGTTTCTTGGATTCGTTTTTTAATGATTCACGGTTGGCTTTTTCATAAAGAAAAATAACTTCAAAAAATATATATTGGAATAATAATAGTTACAAATTTACAATACAATTATTTTGAAACATTAAAATCTTTAACTTCTAATTACTACTTGTTTGGGTTTATACGAGGTTGTAAAGTTAATTTAAGCGCGTTGATGTCTTTTGAACATAGAAATCAAAATGTCTTTTAAACTCAAACTACTTCTAACGATCGCGTTGCGTCATCACTAAATTAATGCATACAGGAAATAACGCGAAGCGTTCCTTTTTTAAACTGACTTCAAAAAGAGATAAGCTTTTCAATTCGAATGTTTATTTTTTTTATTTGAAAAGGATCTCATCAAATACTCGTATTTTAGGCACACATATACTGATATTGATATTTTTCTCAGTACATCAAGTACATATTTGCAGTTATTTTTCGGACCCAGTCCATGCAGGACCCAGGTCCTGCATGGACTGGGTCCGAAAAATATAATTTTCGTTAGTTCGTCAGTAATATTATCCAAAAATAATGAGTGCACACGAAAAAAATCATACTATCTAAATATCGTATAGGGGTGCTACCCTAAAATCATTTATTTTTTTCAACTTTTTAATTTACCACTTTGTCAGCATACGACATGCATACATATATGTATACCCATGCAAAATTACAGCTTTCTAATACTAACAGTCTGAAATAAGCCACAGACGGACATACTGAAACTGTAAGAGTTCCTTATAGGGACTTCGGAATAAAAAAGTATGGTTTGTGGTAATTTCCATATGCATTAATTTAGCGTAGAAGTCAAACACTTATTTGAACCCTTTTTAGTTTTAAACCAATTTCATTCAGTTTTCATTCACTCATTCAGCTACAATTTCACCGCTATTTTGTAAAAAAGAAAAAACTTTTTCTTCAAAAAGTCTTAACAATAGCAAAATATGAAAGTAGAATCATTCCTTTACAATACGCCACATAAAGTATTTCGCACCTTCACCTGATGAATTCATTCATATTGAGACTTACTTTTACAAATTATAAAGCTTGTGTGTACTGGCAGCATGAATCGATCAAGGGAATGATATCTTATTTAGTGACCGGTCTGGACTACGTTATCTGAATTTCTTAACTACATTTTAAACTATCACGTAGCTTCATTATTAAATTAAAGTTTATGTGCTAATTAACGTGAAATATGCCTTTTTTTTCATTTTCGGTGACGTTTCGTCCGGGTTGCAGCGAAAATAAATAAATAAACGGGCAAGTGCGAGTCGGACTCATACATGAAGGGTTCCGTACCACCGTACAATGTTTTAAAACGCTGAAGAAACACGTTTCTTGTATGACGACCCGCTTTAATTTTTAACTTTATCTTATTTTTAGTGTTTGTTGTTATAGTGGTCATAGTAATACATAATCTGTGAAAATTTCAAGTATCTAGTTAATGCCACTATAAAGATCTAGTTAAAAACGCTATAAAAACACATTTTTTTAGCGTATGATGATCCCCTTTAATTTTCAACTTTTTTTTATTTTTAGTATTTGTTGTTGTAGCGGCCACAGAAATACATAATCGGTGAAAATTTCACGTGTCCAGCTATTACGGTTCAAGAGATAGAGCCCTGTGACAGATGGACAGACAGCGGAGTCTCACTAATAAGGTCCCGTTTGCACCCTTCGGGTACGAAACCCTAAAAACGAATGTTTCGCGTTAATTCCCATATGCATTCATTTAAACATGAAATCTTTGCATGGTTTTTCGGGACTTCTTGAAAAATAAAACAAGTTTAAACTTACTTTGGGGCTAGCTTAATCAGTGTGATTTGTCTTTATATATTTATTTATGTATTTTTACAATGCACAATTGAGCAACATTGGTTTTAAAATTTTAGGAGCAATTTCGTTGAGTCGGAGGCACTACGGGAGCGTATAAAATGGGATATTTATAGGCTTCGCTAAACACTGGTAGTCTGTAGTACCCAGTTTATGTCCCATAACAATGACATATGGTTATTGCGATACAGGATCGTGAATTCGATGCCTGGACGATCATTTAGAAATTGCCATTCATGAACTCATGGGAAAATAATTACAACCATTCAAATGGAGGCAACGGGTACGTACGAGTATAACAATATTTTGAATGTCAAATACAGTCATTAAAATGTTTAGGCAGCAATCTTAAGCAGTAGTGGCGGAAATGCTGCGCGATATACCGAAACTGTGTGCGTAAACCCAACCTAATGGGCGATAAAACTTCTGCCAAGGAAAATACAAAATGTGGACTGTACGTACCTATATTTTTTATGGTATCCGTCGTCTCTGAATTCATTGTTATGCAATTGGCCTTCAGACAAAACGAGTGTAACATGCACATTTAAAAAAAAAAGCAAATGTCACAAATACAACTTGTATCAAATAAATTTTATTTTAGCCCCTAACAATCACGAATTACGAGAAGACAGCTGATCGATTCAGTCGGGACGGCCACATTCCTTTCGTAATAAGGTACAAAATCAAAAAATTATCCAAACAACATTTGTGCATAACATAATAAGAAGAAAATATCACCCATTGTCGATCCAACCAGCATTGACTATTATCTTTCCGATGACAAATGAGCTCAAAACTTGGCGTATCATTGAGACCCACACACACACAGCCACGAGCAGAACTCATTTACAAGTAACACATCCATCGATGCCTGCCCAGGTATTCCATGATGAGCTTTGTCAGCAAGCCGGTGATGTATGAAGTGCACTTGAGATTACCACGCGCTTCGTTGAAGTGAATGGTTAAGCCGATTTAGATCGAACAGATAGGACGCGCGTGATGCTAATTCTAAATTTAAATATTATGTTCGCGTTCACAATTCAAATTCCTGGAGAAGAATTCCTCAGGCTGACCAATGTGCGATGCAATAAGATGTCGTAAGGCCCGCCGATACTAGGATACTAGGATACTTAATTAGAATAACAATAAATTACTAAGCTAAATTAAAACTAACTAAAAAAAGAAAATCTTAATACATGTACAATACATTACTTACAAATATATAAACTATTATAAATAAAAAATATGCCACAGTAAATTTAAAAAGGAAAACAACGTACCTAATGACAATAGAATTTAAGTGTGGCTATAGAAAAAAAAATCAAAAGACATCTTAATTGCTATAAATTAAAATAAATCTCTTTTATTTCTTCTTATTTATTTTCTCTTGTCGGTAGAGTATGTGCCAAACATCTCGGTTCTCTGCCTTACTCTTTAGTGCTTGATACGACATGACCCCTGCTTTTTCCTTTCAGTTGGTCTACATACCTCTTTCTTTCTTGTAAAAATAAGGGTACAATATTAATTTAATTTATTAAAAAATCAAAATACAAATTAAATGGAGATTCATCAAAATATACCTGTTATTTGTATTCACAACATATCTTAGTACTTTTACTCCCTAGAAATCGTGAGTCGTAGGTCGAAATGAATTACAAGTATATCAATCAATAATCGATAATAATCTGTACAAAAAGAGGCTACTGTCACAGATACAATCATTCCGAAACAAACATGGCTATCTGGAAATAATTCCTCTTTCTTCTCTGACTAGCATAAGACGGCTACAAATGCTAAGTACCTACAATAGCGTTCTAAAAAGTAAACCAGTCCGCGATCGGAATACAGATTTTATCTGATCAATCGAAGCACCTGTTAGGCAGCGAATCTTCTAAGCCATGGTTCACATTGGTTTATAAAATTGACCAGTCAACTAGTTGTCCTTTGACAGACAACAACTGCCTACTCAATTCAACACGTTACAAGATTGCATTACAAGACTTTTCATCTAAAGTTAATAGTCTTATTAGAGTTAGAGCGCGTAAACTCAGACTTTGGGAAAATCTTTCTATTAAATCTATTAATTAATGCGGTTGGCAGAAGAAGCTTTGCTTTAAATGTACAAAAGCACAAGATCTTGACTTGGTCATTCAAATATCGAATGAGGTATAAATGTGACAAAATAAAGTGCGAGTCGGGCTACGAGTAAAGTTCTAAAGTTACACATTAAAACATGGAAACTTTATTTTCTATAATTTTACATGTTTATCATTTTAAACAAGTTACAACTTTATTAAAGTAGCAAAGCCGCGTATGGACAGACGGACATACCGAAACTATAAAAGTTCCGTCTGGAGACTTCGGAACTCTTCGGTAAAAATTGCCAAATTACTTCTTGACTTCATGAGTCGTACTCATACCATAATTATACGTATATACCATATATAAGGTTTTTTTTCTACTCGCCAGTCACTTAACTAATCCAATCCACCAATATGAAAGGTTTTTGTCGTTTTCGCTGTATTTACTGTTAGATTAGACAGGCCAGATGTAGTTTCTGTAGCGAGCACTCGTCATGGCCGCTTGCCATTTGGCCGTTGCCATGGTCCCTGATTTCCTTTTGGCCGGACACTACGGATGTTCTGGGTTCGATCCCCAGCTAGGTTGGAAAATGCCGATTTTTAAATTGTATTAGGTCTAAGGTGTTTATCATTATCTATATATGTATTCAGTATAAAATAAAGTATCGTTGTCCAGATATAAATTAAGTATAACTCAAGTTAAACTTACTTTAGGGGTAGTTCAATCAATGTAATTTGTCCCTATATATTTAATACATATTTTAAGGAAAGTTTAGGTTATACAAAGGAAAATAAGGAATATTTTGATTGTAACATGATATGTGTTATGTACCTAATGTAAAAAGATGGTAACAATGAGCTAACATTTTCATGGCCAATTCTGACTCATTGTATGCAAACATCTTTGTATCGAACCCAACTTAAGTGTCGGCTAATATATTCTGCGGAAAGAAAGTACCTACTTACGTAAATCGTTACCTACTTATCTCTTTGTCTAAAAGACAGCGGTAAAATTATTATAACGTTATGCCGACAAGTACTTAAATCCTTACATCAATAATGTTACATCACGAAGCCTGCCCCACGCTGGGACCTGAGATCTAGTTTCGGCATACTCCTCGCAATCGGCGATACAACCTGTAATGCTACAATATTCAAATACACTCCGAAATGTGCTGTTTATGTATGTATATGTACGTTTACTGCTGGATAATGGCTCTATCTCACAAACTGTGTTAACGTTGTACAGATTTGAATCAGCATAGGTTATGCGCCTATGGAATAATAAGTATTAAATAAAAAACAAGAAACTGCGTTATTTGTACTAAGGAAGTTCATGAGTAATTAGGTCTCTATAAAACTATGATATTCTTAAGATCAAGACAAATATACTGAATAAACGGCCAAGTGCGAATTACACTCGCGTGGAGAGGGTTCCGTACAATTGATTGAATTCTTATAGGTTTTCCTGTAATCTACAAGCAATGAACTATATTTTGTATTTTTTTCAAAATTTTAGGCTCAGTAGTTTCGGAGATCAGGGCCCCCCTGAATGGTCAATTTTCGTCTTCTTTCATGAATAAAATCAAAACTCTTCATTGTATAATTATAACAAATTATATTTTATATATAATTTTTTATAATTATTATTATATATATTATTATATATATTATATTTGAGATCCTCATAACGAAACCTTTCATTTGATATACGACAAAGTAAGGTTTGCAAAACCTTTTTTTTTAATTTCCTAATATGTCCCCCGAAAATGACCCTTAAAAAAAATATTTATTACTTTGCACATATATATTTGGGTCATAGGATAACAGCATTCTATCAAATTTCACTTGATTCGGTCCAGTAGATTCGGAGCAAATTGGCTGTGACAGACGGACGGACAGACAGACGCACGAGTGATCCTATAAGGGTTCCGTTTTTTCATTTTTTGTACGGAACCCTAAAAATAGGCACGTTTTCTGTTATATAAAATGACAATTTCAAGATGAAGACCTACCCTACCTTAACATAAGATGAAAATGATCTACCAAATCGTAAGTAGGAATACTCGTTCTTACACCACACTTACCTACTTCAAAATTCATTAAAGTAGGTACTTTGGTCCCAAAGAAATCTATACGCATATATGAGTAACATGTAGTAGTACCAAGCACCTTTTTTCGAGGGCAGCAGTGTAAGTAAGTACCTATGTATTTTCTTACACGTCATCACAATTTAAGAAAAGATTCTGTATGATTCTTAAAAGATAACATCTCCTTATTAGTATCGCATTAGGGAAGTTAGCAACGCCTCGACATATACCCATCGATGAATGTTTCCCGAGATAGCTCCGCAACAAAACATCACTAGCGGCCATCTATCAAACGGGTTACTAAGACTGACTGGGCCGTCATTAAAGTCGACCAAAAAGGATTTAGTTGGCCCTTATTAACGAACCCTAGCAGAAAGCGACCCGCTCAACCTACTCTTGATGTATTGTCTTACTTTTTGACGTCTCTCAATCGTAGGTACATTTAATAAATTGTTGTCACATAAATGGACGTCGTAAACGTAATAAATACCAGGTTTCTTGAGCACTTAGTGCGGAGCAACTTTTTGTTTACACAGGTGCCTCTCCAATAACTTAGAAAAGGGAAAAAGTGAACTAGTCTCATGGAAAACTAGATTTTCCAGGTCGCTTTATCTACGGCGTTTACGATCTACATGATGTCTTAAGGTAATTAACATTAAATAATAAGACTTTAAAAGTAAGATGTGATTGCAAAATCTTGAGAAAATATAGCAACGAGGCACTGAAAGCTTTTTTCATTTTGAATGCCTTTATCGTTTCATGTTCTTACCATGTTTATAATATTGAGCAACCTAGTTAAAAATAAGCGTTAAAATTATCAAGAACTAGGCGACAATATATATTTATTATACTTTACTGAAATAAAACAAGAACGCATTTTACTTATAAATAAAATTATTTTTAACAAAATTGCTAATAAGTCACCCAGGGGAATACACACAAAAAAAAACTACTTACTTCAACATCATCGTCCTCGTTATCAGCCCACATCAAGCTCACTGTTGGACATAGGCATAATTTCTTTATAAGTTCCTAATTGACATCACAGAGAAAAAATACTAGTAATATAATGCCTCTCAATCCTTTGCTTAAAAATAAAATAAACACAAAATAAAAAGTAATATAAACAGGAAACTAGTATTTTAATTTGCGCTTATACCCCAGATGATGTCATGTACAGTCGCACACAAAATGCGTCAATGCTTTCAAGTGTCGTGATCCAATTTTGAACTATTCGTAAAGCTATAATAAATATAGCTTTACTGATAGTTATATTAGTTATCGCCCGTAACCCAAAGATCTAAAAACGTGCTTGAATGAGAAAATAATTATCAATAGCCAAAATATGTACAAACAAATGTTATCGATAAAATATATATAAACAATAGCAAAAGCTACCAAATCATACTATCAGGAACACCATTATTAGTAAATGTTAATCCTGACTGACAGATTTTAATAAATATAAGTTTTAATTGAACTATAAACACTGTTACTTACTTTATTTTATGTTTTTAATTAATATGTTTACAGAAATGACTTAAATACCTACTATTGCGCTACTGTAATATACCTATCTATGTGAATAAATAATAGTTGTTGGACAATCCAGTGTTTGTATGAAAGTTCGTCGATTAAAAGAAATTATGGGGATTCAAGAGAGGCCGCAAGTGCACGCAAGGGTCACACAACACAACTAGTAAGCAAGTAAATTAGTTTAGTAAAGACTTGTGTGACCGAGTGTACTGCACACCGGTCGCTGGGCGCGTGGGCGTTCGCCGTTTTCCCATGTCCCGCCCGACAGTTATATCAATATGTTGACGACTCCGCATACGTGTGCCAGCTTTCGGCATCGTCTATTGTTCTCTATGAAAAACTATAATGTCTATAATCATTGTAGACTTGCAGTTTTTAATAGATAATAGTCTTTACTGTAGCTGTAAGTTTTCACTTAATAGGTTGTTGCTGGTTAGAGTAGCTAGCTTGGCCAAAATAGTCCTATCTCATATTTTTTACACTACCAATCCGAAACCGTCGCGTCCGTTGTATGAAAAGGCGAGAGAATTTAGAAATGATATAAAAGTTCGTTCTTGCGACGACAAAACACGGTAAAGTGGTGATAAAGAATACCTAGATAGCAGGAATTATTATAATAACTATGCGAGCCGAGGCTTCCCTTATCATAATCGTGGTAAGTATAAATTTTTACAGGATAAGACATTACATGCGCACGTATCGGATGAACGTAACTTAATTTTTAACTGCTTTACTTAGCGCTTAAGGGGCTACTTGAATTTTCCGGGGTCCAGTGCTGCCCCCATTTGAAATAAATTATTTGAAAGGAAACGGAAATACCATTTAAAATTTTGTCTCTAGTAAGCTCTAGATAACCCTTCAAACTATTTTATAAACTACTGAGTGAGAACGTGAAGTTTTTCTTTTCACATTTGCGAAAAACGGCCACTTTTGGCAAATGTGCGAAGAAAAGCTTCACGTTCTCACTCACGTTCCCATAAGCAGAAAATCTGTTTTTCTGTAAGAATCTGTTCGACGCTAATGTCTGTCGGTCTGTCTGTCTGTAGCATCGTATCGCTCGAATGGATGGACCGCAAGTTTCCGTGGTTCTAAGCAACGTTTGATGAAAATCAGGGCTTTATCCAGTAAATAATAGATTGCGCTAAGGATATCAAATCGTATCGGTAGTTTCGCTACTCATCACTAGATGGTATTCTTGACAGTCGGGGGTATTTTTAATTTGCCTAGCAAATATTATACAGGCCGTGTAGTTCCCGGCAGAGTAGAATAGAACCACTCCAAGTCTTCCCGTGGATGTTGTAGAAGGCAACTTAGGAAATACAAGCTAAACAAAGCTTATAAACATCAATGAGACCTCTCCAACCCGTCTCGCCAGCGTGGAGAGTGTAGGCCAAATCCTCTGACTGCTCTGGCTAATACAATATGGCTCTGGTAGTACAGAGAGGATCGTGCTCCTGCAGCGGAGATTAAAAAAGATCTGATGATGACGATAGCAAATTATTGAGTACTATCAACCAGTCATGATTAAGAAGTGATTGTGAATAATATTAAAAGATTGTGTAGTTTGCGCAACCAATGCTATTGTTGGCAGGCGCTGTGTATAGTGGATATTATTCTAATCCACTAATCCGCAAACAGAAGGTTAAAACCAGATCCCTTTCATTTGCATTTCGCAGCCGCGGATAGCAATTTCGCCACATTCAGAAACAAAGGTTAAAAGGTCTGCGATCTTAACTGGAATTTATCATTTACTTTTTGGCTAACCTACTTATGATTGTTTACACAATACTTTGTACAGACACCTGTTCAGAAAATATTTCTTTCTGTCGAATATGTGGCTCACTAAATCGGATATTCTATAGTATTTACGAGTTCGAGATAAGATACGATTACAATAAAATAAAAGTATCTAGTTTTGTCTTTATTTAATATGAGTATCATCTCTTGCTCAGTAGCTTATCGGCAGCGAAGATATAAGAGACCTGTAAAAATAGTATGTACTCATAGACATAGTAGAAATATTAAAGGAACTAGTTTAGAAAACATGCGAGGTATTCAGTATAAATCATAATATTCTAGTTCTAAATGAGAAAATAGAGCTTATAACTGCATTTCCACTTTCACTCTCCGATAAATTACTAGATCTTCGTTTTAATTTAAGTTACCTAGAAAACTGCATCTCTGTAAGATCATGAACGAAAGTTTTGCTCTCATAAATTATTATTTTCTCGAGAATGAAAATCAAAACCGAAGTGATGTTTCGATAACTCTTCAAGTTCTTGTAAAGCAATGATTCCTTATCGACTTAATCTGTTTTGGCCCATTGACACAGTGCAAGATTTTAGCCTGTTGCATGCAATTAATTGAAGCAATAAATATTTTGTATGGTTTAGAGTTTTGCTTAGACCATACAAGGCATATATTCATCATCATCATCATATCAGCCACAGGAAGTCCACTGCTGGACATAGGCTTCCCTCTAGGATTTCCAATTTTTTTTCTAAATTTACCACTTCAGAACCATAAGAGTCTAAGAGTCATCTATTGCTTTAATTTAATGAACTATATGCAACGTGCAAGAAACTTGCAGTGTGTAAATGAGTCTTTATTACATTTATTATACACGCATATATTCGTAGATATGATAAAAGATGATTGCATATTGTTAGACAAAAACAAGGCTTCGCAGCTAAGAAGCGATTTTGTATGTCTGATCCCCAATTTCATTATGGTCTGCTTTTTGGACGCCACTTTTTTGTCTTTTCTCTAAAGATTTTTAAGTCGTAATGACGATATCTTCTGTAATGTGCGCTGTGAGAATCAGTTCGTTTTCCACTTGACAGGAGAGAGCTCGAGGGTTCTTAACTCGCACTTGAGGCCGTGTTTGTTGAGAGGCTTTACTTTACTCGAGGCTCTGGAACTTGCACTGATTTTAAATCGACAAAAATATTATTTGGCGCACACCAACACTACTTATGTCATATTTTTTTTATATAAAATATTAGGAATACTTTTCAAGTCTTGTATATGTATAAGAAATAAATACAATTTATTTCTTATCCGATCTTTCATGACCTTTTCAACAATGACATACTTAGAATACTTTTTCAAAATTCTCTAGAGTTACTAGGTACTAAGTACCTAAACAAAATTACAGTACACATATCGATAAGAATACCCATTTTCGGTTTTTAGGTACAGATGGTATACGTACATTATGTATGTACTAACGATTTATATATATATATTATTAGAATAAAACATAAATAATATTTTTAAAATGAAAATAAACAAGTTTAGCTGAATAAGTAGATACTTACTTATACAAGAAAACACAAAAATTGTAGTTCAACACACTTTTTACGACTCGAATGGAGTGACTCACCGATGATCTTTATTATTATAACATGTATCAGGCTACAGGTTTCTGCTCTTAGCATAAATCCTTAATCATATTCGGTAGGTAACGATATTATTTCTTGACATCATTGTTACCGTTTAAAAAAAATACCTTTACATAAAATTTTTTGCAGCTACTGCTAAAAAAAAGGATATCAGGAAGCTTGAATTGGAATTTAATAATATTTAAGAGCTATGCTCTTGTCGGTGGGGTATATTTATTTTCCATTTGACTCTCTCATCCGTGCAGACTAAAACTGATGGTCACTGGTCACCTGATAATTTACTCTGTATTTTAAAAGACTCTAGCTAGACATTCAACTGCATAGGACAACACATACATGTAACTAGCGGCTAAACTTGCTCATTGTCTGAAGTTCGTGAGGGAGGAGCTGTTTGAAACCCTTAACCAGCTACAAAGCAGCTGAAACTGATCGGGACTGTTACAATTTTACATTTTAATGCAAAAGGCATATTTTCGGCAAACTTCATGGATTGGCCAAACCGAATAGTAAATATTTCACATCAAGCCTTGGAAAATAATGAACAAAAAGCCAGAATAGAAAACATCTTTTCAAATATACATTTAAAACGTTGTATTGGAGTCAAAGATGACACATTGACATACGCGGCTGACCCTCGGCACGAATTTGAGAAGCGCGTATTGCTCTAAATTATGAAAAAGTTATGAGACGTTTCATGTGAATGCACTGTTAGGTCAAACACCAGGTCAGCTTCGTCGGGGTGGTATACAACGTGTGAGGGACATATGCGTAATAAACCAAACCACGGACTCTAGATCATTATAGTATAATTAAATTAAAATAACAGTCACAAAACATGTTCTATAACCTTAGACTGAATTTCATAAATTTTGTAAAACCCTGTTAGTTTTAAAAATACTTGTCCTTTGGAAGAATTCCACATCCATATACGAGCAACCTTAGCAGGTACGCGTCTGGCCTAGTGGAAAAGAGCCGGTGGATGTGAATGTCTGCGAGAGCACAGGTCCGTCCGTTAGATGTGGTGACATCATCGTGCAGACACGCTAATTCTAAGCTCGATACTACACTATACTCGTACAGTGAACTGCAAGTAAACTATCCAAATTAATTGTTATTATCGCTCTCTTGATTCCAGTTTGGGAGCAAAGAGTAAACGTAGAGTATACTTACCAGTTGTATCTCTGATTGCGCGTTGCAGATGTCGACCATTCCCCGTAGCTTGTTAAGGCCGTACCTCAATTTTCCGGGGTCCAGTGCTGCCCCCATTTAAAATAAATCATTTCAAAGAAAACGGTGACATTATTTTAAATTTTGCTACTACCAAGTCCTTGATAACCCTTCAAAGTATTTTATGAACTACTGTTTACAACTGATTTATTTTAAATGGGTGCAGCACTGGACCCCGGAAAATTCAGGTACGGCCTTAAAACCCAACTAAAGTTTATATCACGCGACGGACTAGCGCCGTCCCTCTCGTTAATATTACGTAGAGCAAGATAGTGATAGACGATAGCGCTTGATAAACGTTGTAGCCGGCTACGGGGGGTTATAGAACGTAAACCTGGGAAGTTGTGATAAATAGGAAAAGGATGAGCAACCTATTACTATTTCTGATTCCCGATTTTCATCTTTAGGCGCACCAGCTTACTAATGGTCTTTGGATGTTTCGACTTTTTGCTCTTCAAACACAGGAAAATTCTTCTTCATATAGCGCATATATAACTTGCTATGCAAGCAGTATTTTAATAATTAAGGGCCATTGTGTCGCTGAGTGTACCCAGCGTTTAGCTTGTTTTCTAGTTGATTACGACATATCGGTACGATATATTATTATTTGGTACTACATTCTCTAGATATTTTTTACAGGTAGGTATTACGTTTTCCCAGTAACTTTTTAGTTATAGTGAGTGTAAAGTTCGTAACAAGTATAGTTCAGTTCTAATTTTAATTTGCGATTGTTTATTTTTGTGAGTTTTGACTCAATTTACTTTTATACATATTGGTAGCTAGAAGGCTTTACCTATGCAAGGAATGAATGACCTCCGATACCGCCCGGAAAAGGGAGATGACATTCGCACATATTCCTTTTTAGGATAACAAACGCAGTATGTTAGTTTAAACTAAGACTAAGTAACCGATTGCATATTCATTATTCGCCTTTTTGTAACAACAATGTAGGTAATTAAAAATTGTCCAATTTATTTCCAAGCATCACTAAAATTAATAGGAACGCTTATTTCGTCTCAAATGTACTTAAATCACAAAACAATTTTCAAACATTAATTACCGTTCGAGGAGTCGAAGTCAATCAACGAAATTAGAATTTATTGGTGAACGCAAAATATTGCTCAAAACCGAAAGACGGCGAGTGTAAAGTCGGTGTGTAATTTATGAAGACATGCTAATGAGGTATCAACAGATGTCCCGTTACGACTCGCTCGTTCCATTCATAAAAATACTACACGGGCAGACAATCACACCAGCATTTATCCGACTGACGACGGGAGTCGTGTTTTGCGGGCAAAATTTATAGGATATGTAACAGACAAGTTTATCTATCGTGTTTTATTTCTTTGTAAGTATATCATATCTTAACGAAAAAATTATAAATTAATTTATAATCTAAAAAAAACGAAGGCTGTTTCTTTGGCACGCTCTAAAAACTAAACAGGTTGTAGGAGTAAGGTACTCGTATGTTTGTTTAATAGATCCGGAGCTACCTTCAAATTCCTTAGTTTATTAATATCAGTTGAAATATATTTATATGATAGAAAAATTAAAAAGTTCAATAAATTTTATTAATTATAATTAAACTAAATATAACAATAATAAATTAAATCTAAAACTAATATTATATAAAAATTAAATAGTTTTCTACTGTTTACGCATGGGAAGGTTTTCGGGTGTGTGCTGAGCCTGAATGCATCATATAATAGGAATAATTTGCAATTAAATTTAAAACAAACGGCTAATAAAAAAATTGTATGCACTCGTATATACTTTTAGATCCGATAGGAGTATAATTATTTTTAGTCATCTAGGTAGTAAAAATGTAAAGACGTACAAGCTCCCGCGTTTTTGAGCCCGTATGTTTTCACGAAGTACAATTAATACCAGTTCTGGAAGCCGTAACGTGATCATTTTGTCATGTCCCAGAAATTAGGTAGATAGTAATTTTTCGTAATTTTCTTACCAATGAAATCTTACATTTCTTGGTTAAGTTTTTTTTATTTTTTTATTATTATTATTATTGATTGGAACTATAATTTAGCGGCATTTTGTTTTAATAAAAGGCTCTAGTCGCGATATTGTCTATATTTATTGGTCAGGAACTTCCACAAATAACGAGATAAAATTTAGCCTATGACAATCACTCACTGTGTCACTCAACACAAGTATCTTCTTATTACCCAACTGCGCCAGAAGGATGGTTATGTTTTCAAGTAAAGGTATGTATATTTATATTTCTTTAGCACACTCTGCAGCCTACACGGCTCGATGGATTTTAGCTTGCGAGGTGTCGTTGGAGTCGTCTTAATTTTGAGAGTGACACTGTGTATATAAAAAATAAAAAATATTTCAACAAAATACTTAAATAATTGCTTATCTTCCGACTGATTAAATATAGTTTGTAGTGTAGTAATTTGTTACTGGTTATATAAATTGACAAACCGTACAAATTATGTATTTTATTGATGAAATCTTCAAAAATTTAAAATAATAACGCCGATCGTTCTCTCGCACGTTTCGTAACCGATATTATTAAACGGTACACACGAAACGAAATAAAGTGTAAGAAATACTTTCAATTTTATACACTAAAGATAACCAAATAAGATACCTGATCCATCTGTTGGTAGAATATTTTTTATGAAGGATTACATCATGGAGGTCGTGATTGAGCGATCAGTTTGCGCGTTCGTGACAGGCAGACAGACGGACAGCCGCGCACGAGTATGTCACAGCGCCAGTATGAATGCCGCCGGCCATTGTTTCCATGCTTCTGTGTTAATGTGACATATGTATTTACATAGCTGGAAAATTAATGCCAGCATAACTACCTAAATAACACTAGGTACCTATATAAACACGGAATAGCTCGAAATATTATGTATGTCATTAAAGTAGCAAACATTCACTAAGCTTTACTTGTAGGTACCTATCTTTTTACACTCTGGGGACGTCTGAGTTCCCTACAACATTTATGATGATAATATTCAAAGTTCTAGTAAAAATGGCGAAGCACTGGCTGAAAGTGTGTTGTTAGATATTTTTTGTAGATATTTATGATTAATTGTAGGTACAGTTTAAAAAAATACACGATATACCCAACGATATTGTCTAAAACATGTGCTAATGTATTACACAATGAGTTGTTCTTAAGTCGATTAAATTAAATGAAAATAAGCTAAATGAAATGCTAAAACGAAATTATTTAGTAGTAAAATTTCTGAATTCGCACATATTTTTATATTAAGATCATATTTGTGAAATACTAGATAGAATGTGTTATATTATAAGTTAAAGTTTAGTAATTAATTAATTTTATATTTATTTAAAAAAACGATAATATCTACGGTAGAGTCACAATATGTAAAAGCGTGCGGGGTGCACCTCATTCCCCTCGAGCGTTGAAATGCCTCGCCTTAAGTATCAAACCTAATACTATGGAGAAAAACTACTGTTATACTCCTTAAGAAGAAGAAAAAAACTTAGAAAACGAGATCGTAACAACAGATTAATATAAGATATTATGTCAACGACCCTTTACAAGCTCTGTGACCTTATCAAATCTAAACTTCCTTTCTGGAGAGGCAAAAATGTACAATTCGTACTAATGACGGAATCGTGGCCAGCCTCACTCGACAAACCTGATAGCATCTCCACATCCGGCGCGTGGGCGGTGGCTGGTTTCAGAGCCTAACTCCTCGACTCACTTCGCACACTCTTGCGCACCTCGCTTCCTCTTGACATGCTCTATCATTCCGTCCATCAACTGTACCTTTTTGGCAATCATTCTTCTATCAAATTTGATCTTTATGTCGAAAGAAACGTAGCATAATTTCAAACAAAAGCACGTCACGATTAAGGCATTTTGGGCATTACACCGAGAGGCACCATTCATTGAGACAAGTAACGGGCAATAGTAATCTCCGTCTAGGCTACGCCATTCAAGAGAGCGCGGACTATCGATACCAAAATGTTTATGGTTTTGGTTTAGGGCCGCTTTTACTTGACTAATATCGGGTAACACACTCAACTCATCGGCAATTGAGTAATAATATCGCTGTTTTTAATTTCTATCATTAAATATATAAAGACATGAAACAGATATAGCAGAAGGTTAATGTCGTGTCGTACAGCGAAGTAAAACAGCTGGCAGATGAGAGAGACAAATGGAAAAGAATTCATACTCCACCGAAAAGATAGATAGATGTTATAAATTTATAATAAACTAGTAGTGTAATATTTTTGAATAGACCACTAATTTTAATTTTAATATGACTGTCAATTTGCCTCGTTGCTAATTTGCTCTACCTATCTATATACCTATAATGGATACTAAACACAGTGACAGTTACTGTATATTTATTCTAAATAACTGCTTAGATACTGTTTAGATCCAGTTCAATAAAAGTGAAACTATAGAGATAATGACTATGCCGAAATATCGACTTGTATGTAGATTTTTATGAAAGTCTTTTACATCTTTCATTGAGCTTCACTACAGAAATAAAGTCCTTTTTATTCTGCGGATAAAATTAACTAAGTACTTACACATACATAGTATACGTAAACAGCTAATTTTTGATTAGTTTTAGACAAAGTCCGTGCTATACCTATGTAGCTGACTAAACTTCTCGCGAGCTTCTTAATTTAAAAATTTTTTGCAAACGTTTCAAAAACTTTTGGTGCCGATCATACTATTTTGATGTGTGCGTGACTGCAGAAGGTTTGATTGTTTATGTATGGAGTAACTTGTTTTCGGCGGGCGATGTGTGCGACTGCTTTTTTGTATGCACACGATAGTTGCGTGTGTGAGTGGTCGCGTGCGGCACATTCCTCCACGTAGTCATTCATACGTACCTACAGCGCTCGAGCCTTTTATCTATGCTTTTTATTTAGCTTTTCCTCGGCAATCTTGTACAATATTTGCAAAGTATTCGTAGGTGTCAGAAGAAACTTTTTTTTTGGGTCAGGTACGATATATTTTTATAGGTATGAATATTTTGTAGTGACATGATCTTTTGTTATCTATTGAACAAAAAAATATGTTTTTGAATATGGATATTATGTACATACGAACTACTGACGGCTAATTTAATATGTAAATCAGCCACTGTCCTGAAACCTGAAATAATCTAGTAGGCTAAGAAACACGACGTTGATTAAATTTTAATGTAATCTACCCAAAGTTCAGAAGTACATATATTAAATAAAACAGCAAGATGGAGTACGAGCCGCCGCCCCCGGTGATCTCGAGACGAGGCTTCGTGATGATGGGGCTGTGCCAGTCGCTGGGCGCAGCCACCTTTATCTCCATGCCCAGCACAGCTGTGTACAACGGGACCTTGGGGTACATGCTCGGGTACACCTTCGTCTACATATTTATGGGAATCCCACTTTTATACATGGAGTTCGTGATCAGTCAGTTCACAAAGAGAGACTGCCTCGACGTTTGGAAGGTGAGACCCTGCCTGTCTCACTTTGGTTACGCCATGCTCTTAGTTCAAATCTGCCTTGTCGTCAACAACCACATTTACAACACTTTCCTGCTTCATTTCTTGCTGGTCAGCTTCGAGATCCCCGTACCCTTCTACTCCTGCAGGGGACACTGGAATGATAAAAACTGCGACTTGATTTTACACAACTATACGGTGCGAGAAAATTGCATGCGAAGACAGGAACCGGCACCGTACTGCGAAGATTTCCAAATCACTTTTCCGGAAGTACAGTACTTCAGATTCTACGTTATGGGCATTCCTAACAGAACTTACAGCGTAGCGTGGCGGACGATTTTATCTTCTGTTATAATATGTATTATAATGTATATAAGTAATTTGAAAAATAGAAGGACTGCTCAAAAGTCCGCGGAAATATTTACGTTCTTGCCGCTTTTCGGATACGGATTACTATTGTTAGGGTCCATGGTACAAACAGGAGTAGTGAAGTATTACCACGAAGTTCTAGACCTGAATTTCAGCACGTTCAGTGCGGCGTACCGAGTGTCGCACATGGTGGAGCAGGTGATGGCGGCGCTGCGGCTCGGGTCCGGCATCCCGATGAACCTGGGCTCGTTGGCCGCCTTCCACTCGCCCTGCTTCGCCAATACCGTGGTGGTGGTGGCGGCCTGCGTGGCGCTGCTGCTCGTCGGCATCTGCACCACCGCCATGATGTTCTGCCCCTACGCCGACAGCTATGCCATCTCCGCCAAACTCGTCATGAGTGACGAAATGTCTACTATGTTCGAGAAAACGCCGCGACTTTTGTATCTATACGATAATAGTAAGTTTTGGCTAATTCTTTCCTACGGTTGCACTACAATGTTAGGCATGGGGACGAACATAGTTTTGATATCGCATTTGACGGATGTGCTCATGAGCAGACAAAAGGTGGTGGCAAAATATCCGGGACTGGTTCGCCTCATCGGTATAACTGCGTTGTTTTTATTCACAATGCCTTTGTTGGGAGCTATCGGGCTCATGACAATTGCTACTTTTAGAAAAATTTTCTTTTTGATAACTTTATTGATAGCCACTATAGAAAGTCTGGTGTTTGTCGTTTGGTACGGCTTGGGGAAGTTTTCCGAAGACGTTCACTTCATGCAGGGGCTGAAGCCGGGATGCTGCATGAAAACTATCTGGGCCCTGTCGAGCGTCATACTGGCCTATGTGTTTTGTTGTGAGCTGAGATTTGTGTTAAGCAAAATAGACAGGACGTCTGCTTATGAGCTAGTCGCACTTTATTTTTTATTTTCCCTTATGGGATTTTTGTTCGGGATGCTTGTAATAAAAATTTTGATAGCAGCATACAAAAAATGTTTTAAAGAGATGTTTGCACTGGACCCGTCGTGGGGCCCCAAGAACCTGATCCTGAAGCGCAGCAGAGCCATGTTTTCGGCGCAGGCGATGACCAAGGAGTACATGTACCGGCAGCACCACCTGCAGGCCGGCATCCTGCAGCGGCAGCGCGCCGCCAACGTGCGCCGCCACACCCCCTCCACCGCCGCCACTTAACACTTCACTTCCAATATCACCAACACATTTATCTAAATTAATTCTGCACTTAATTTCTTATAATACAAACTTAGCAGGGCTGTGGTGGTGTGGGCAACACGTTTATTTATGAAATATTATATTTTAACCATATACAATACAAAGACTAAAAAATTATACAATGTGTATGTAGTTTTATTATCTTTAACTCTAGACATATTACTATTCGCACTGTTCGAGCTACACCGTGGCTATCTGCAACACGGAGCAGTGTTTTTAATATCCCTAAGAAATACGTGCACTTACTCGTTCTTATTACACATGCGAACAATTACTTACGTATTTATGAGTAAGTACATTCAGCATTTCCTTACGCCAATCACAGCTCAGGGCGGGCGGCCGCCGCTTGGGGGAGCCCTAGGGGAGCTCCGAAGAAACTTGTCAATGTGCGCGCGCAATATTTATTGTATCATAAATACATACGTACTTACCTAGTTGTAATGTACTTTTTAACTTGTTTTAAATTGTCACTGTAAGCATAAAACAATAAAACTAGCATGTATGGAAATAAGGATCCGTAATCTTACTTTTCCACATTAGGTATTCTTATTATATATATTAATAAATATATATACAGACAGAGTGACGTTTTATCCACCTGCAAAATTTTGGAGCAAGTTCAGTCCATGATACTGAACTACTTTCTATAAAAAAAGTTATTAAAAATGTATTAAAATTTTTCGTCCTTCCATACAAAATCCGTTTGGCTGAGCGATGATTTGTATGGAATAAAAACATTTTTATTGATTTTAATAACTTTTTTTATAGAAAGTAGTTCAGTATCATGGACTGAACTTGCTCCAAAAATTTTGCAGGTGGATAAAAACTCAGCCTGATCATTACTTTTCTATTGCTATTTGCTAATATGCGGTACATTTGTGTCGTGCGGGTATTATACGAATTTGTTGTCATACTTGAGCGGGTCGCAGCTCACAGCGCACGTTGATATGGACTGCTTCCATACAGTTACAGAATACGGCGGGCTAGAAAAATAAAGGTGTCAAATTTACCAATGTAAATTTATATACCTACTTTTAGGCCAAAAATTATTTTTCATATTTCTTTACATGTTCCTCGGAGAAAGTTGTTCAATATTATGGACTGAATCAACCCTTAAAAATTGTTTCAGTTTATTTTGTTAGACCCTAAGCTGCGGGACAGGGGCCAATGTTTAAGAAAACTGGTCAATATATTCTATGGTCGTAAGGACGGATTTCCAATTGCGTTGCGTCCCGCCGCGCCTCAGTTTGCTCGTCCCATGAAAACAAAAGTGCGGAATAATGCGGGTGGACGCGAGCGCGTGACTCATCTCACTCCATCAACCGGTCTTATTAATATTTATTTCAGTTATCAGTAGGCTTCGCCGGCCGTCGATGGTATCTGCAAAACTACTCTACTAATTTGAATTAATAAAGTCTGCGACACAAGTCATTCTGGCATTAGAATTATCTTAATTGAAGTTTTCCGATTTTAAGGTTATTGAACTCAGTATTTTAGCGGGCTTTTGAATTACTTTATCCAATCCGATGACAAAGTATATGAGGATATACGAGTTTTGCCTACCATTGATATAATGCCCTTCTCAAGCTTATGTTTGTTTGTAAAGACTTCACAGACAGATGGAGCGATTTTCAAGCTGGTTTCACATTGTGTATATACCTGTAACGAAGGTTTTTTTGATACATAGGTGTACTCAGGTGTTAACCCGGGGCGTGGTGAAATAATCTTTGAGGGTATTCATTTTAATGATATCGCAGCATTTATAGCATAAAGCCTCATTTTTATGAGTGCTTAATAAAATTATTCCTAGCATTTAATTTTTTTTGCTTGTCGTAGTTAACTATTCAATATCATGGACTGATCAGACCTGAGCTCTGTCTACCCCGTGAAGGATAAAGTCTAGATAAGTATGATCAGATCAAGACCCTGATTATTTCGTCTTACTGCAGAAGACTTTAGTGCACTGTAGAAGCTAAGAGTTCTTTATTTATCGATAACTAGTGTATATTGAATAGTGGTGAATATTGCATCGGCGTTCCGTAGCGATTCCTCCATCCACACTAGTAATGTCACTCACAACCCCATGCCGCTTTACGACCTCTCCTTCAGCCAAACAAAATTGGATCAAATCTCATCGAGTTAGTGGCTATTTTATCTTATCAGTTTCCCACCTCTCACCTACTCTCCTAGCCCATTCAATTTGCGCCAGACAAGTTATGCGTTTTTTATTGCAGTCTGTCCGTTCGATTACGAGGACTTATTTTAGATAATATCTCAACTAAAGTATAGTGTTATAAGTCAGTAATAGGCAATAGGTCAATATCCTGTACCTTCGCGACTTGCTTCTGGTTTGTATCGTGTCTCTAATGAGATATCTATCAAAGCGCGATAAAAAAAAGTCGTTCAATTTTAGGGTATTTCGGTCAAAAAACAATCATTCGACGAAATTTCGAAATTACACAAAGAAATTGGTTATATAACGTCTAAAAAAGTATGCAACTATTTTAAGAGGATTGTGTAGTGCCGATACGCATCGCGAGTAGGTACCTATTTGCAAAAAATCTATCTGTTTCACGCCGCCTCTGCTTCCGACCCGTGTCGTGCGATAGAGAGATGCAAGTCCTAGAGGCGATTGCCTACTTTTTCCTTCTGAAATATTGTTTCGGGCGATAACGTTTCCACCCCCCTAAACCTTTACAAAATGCGGAAATTTTGGTGTCATTCAATTCAATACACCTTAATCTAGGGCTGTATCCTATTATAGTAATTCAGTTTAGTTTAACTTAAATAAATTAAAACGCTCGAGGTAGTTTTTTAGTCAAAATATGGATATTGAGATGCTAATAACGTTTGTTATAAGCAATATTTATTTCAAATTAAAACATACGGCCCTACTTATCCGAAATATCTTTTGCCGTCCTATAACATAAAAAAAACAACGTAAAGAAATTTAAGTATTGGTGTCCATTTCCCTATTATAGGAAAGTATCTACAATAAACATTCTAAAATTAATAGAAATTGCAAGAACCTACGTGATTTAATGCCTCTCCTTTCTCCGCGACTTTCTATAAAATGTTGACATGAAATTGCAACAACTTATAAAACCCACGCATTGTTAAAATGTACCTATAGTATATGAGATAAAAACTACCTGGAAAAATCATGCTATACAAAAAATACAAGCTAATTGAATGCTAATTTATCTACGAATTAAAAGCTCTAAAATTTTTATATATTTTTTTTTATATAAAATAAATGCTATGCACATTCTCATCAGTCGTGCAAACAGACAAGCGTGACGTAACTAACTTTTTATAAAAGGAATTTGAATTGAAACAATTGCAAAGGCAATCGGATCCGAGACGAGCCCGCGCGCGTGCCTCAATCCATTACAGGCGAGTGCGGGGTAACCAGCGCTCCGAGGGGGGGGGAGACATGGCTTCCATTAGCTAATTAGCAGACCACCACCAACCCCCTTCTTGCCAGATTGTTACCGAGCAGAGCTTCTTAATTGTCTTTGTAATGCCATTCTATTCAGGGTTGCAAGTGTCTTGTTGGATATTTTCTTTCATTTTCGTTCTTGTCATAGATATGATTTTAAACAAGTTTATTGCGTGGATATCGCTATTACGTAATTATACAAACTTGATCTGATCTAGTACCTATGTGGCAAAATACAAAATAACTTTGGTCTCACAATAAAAGCTTGTACAATCCAAAAAAATATTTTGTTTTTATTACTTTTTTTGCATTTTGCTAAATATAGAAATACTTGTCATAGGTCTTCCATTTTCTGGAAAAAGCGCATTGTATAACAAACAGATTACTAGATATCTTCACAATAATTTCATTAAAAACGTGCGAGTGCGAGTCGGACTCGTACATGAAGGGTTCCGTATCTCCGTACAATGTTTTAAAACGCTGAAGAAACAGGTTTGTTGTATGACCATCCTCCTATAATTATCAATTTTATCTAATTTTTAGTATTTGTTGTTATTGTGGCCACAGTAATACATAATCGGTGAAAATTTCAAGTATCTATTTAATGCCATTATAAAGATCGAGTTAAAAACGCTGAAAAAACACGTTTCTTGTATGACGACCCCCTTTAATTTTAAACTTTATCTTTATTTGTTGTTATAGCGGCCATAATTATACATTATCTGTGAAAAATTCAAGTATCTAGTTAATACCATTATAAAGATCTAGTTAAAAACCCTGAAAATCACGTTTTTTTTATGACGAACCCCTTTAATTTGTAACTTTTTTTTACTTTTAGTATTTGTTGTTATAGCGGCCACAGTAATACATAATCGGTAAAAATTTCAAGTGTCTAGCTATTACGGTTCAAGACTGTGACAGACGGACAGACAGCGGAGTCTCAGTAATAGGGTCCCGTTTGCACCCTTTGGGTATGGAACCCTAAAAATGATTAAATACTTTTGGAGTTCGTAATCTTCGGATAGGCAAAAATAAATATTTTCTTAATTTGCAGTAAAATCTTATATCAATTTATTTAGTTATTATAATGTATGCCGCAGTCGGGCTTTGTCATGCGAAATCATATTGTAATTTTCCGTATAATAACAATAAATTAATGAATAATTAGTATTTGGCAATATAAATTACAATCGATAAATCTTGCATCCTAAAAACGTCAACGAACTGATGATTGGCTAATTAAGTATCTATTACTTAACAATCGACGTTAACATAAAAAAAATCCAATCAATATTAAAATTTTACATCCTTGAAATAATTTAAAAGTTAAAACGCCATAGTTTTCGCGTCGCTCGTAAAAATCACACCCTTTTACAATACTAAACATTGCGCCATTAAATTAAAAAGTAAAAGCGACCCCACGATGATCACGAGCATCTAATGAGGTAATGGTGATCCTGCGAGTGGGGTGGCGCGCTGCCGGGCCGCCGGGCACGCGACCGCCGTGTTTGTAATAATTTCATTATTATAATAAAACCGAGTCAAATGTGTAAACGATGGCACGTGATAATTGTGACCCACGTCACCCACGGCCAGAGACGGCGCCCCGCTTCAGTGACGACCGCTGCGGTGGAAGTACCCCTAAATTCCTATAATGCATTTTCTAAGAAAAACGTAAACTGGCTTTGGTTGACTTTGGTTGATTCATTTTATTTTTTACTTATTGTTACTTACTTTAGTTTGGATATATTAATTTAGTATAAAACTAACAATACAACGTAAAACTGAACTATGTTAAAACTAAACAAACTAAAATATTAATATAAAATATAATAGCTAAATTAAAACTAACTTACCTAAAAATATTTAAAAATATAATTATATTGCCTGATTGTGTATGTCCTACTAAATGTCCTACTAACATAGTCTTAAGGTTCCCAATGTTACTAAAAAAATATGGAGAAATCTGAAATAAAATTATAATATTATTATTATAAGTCAAATATACCACCCCGGACGGTACCAGGCTCAAAGGTACCCATTATACTAGCGGTATTACCTCTTTGTATGGCAACGGAAATCCTTTGAACCAGATACCATCCGGAGCGATGATCATAGCCTTTGTCTCTCAAACGGCGTCCTATCTCGCTGATGAAGCATTTTGCTTCTGGAATGAAAAACTTACTAAACTACTTTAGTAAAAAGCCGAATTTTGACTAGTAAGAATTCGGCTTTTTTATTTATTTGATTCAATGTGTCTAGTTTATCTCAAATAAATAGTAGCAAACCGTAAAACAGAAATTCGGTTTTATTCGACTTAAAAATATAGATATTTACACAAACAAATAAATGACTTTTCAACAAGTAAAGACTCCAAGAATGATCCAGCCGGATAATTTAAAAACGATGAGTAACAAGCATTACCAAACCGCTCAGCGGGCACAATAAACATTATGGGCGCATTCATTAATAGCTGACCGCCGACAAACGGTGCTTTTGACCCCCTCTTTACCCCATTATCCCCCTTAACCCCCGACTCCCGACGCCCCTCGCCAGGTGTAAAACTGCCCGGTCACGGAACTAGCGACATGCGATGCTCCTAATATAACATATTAAAGGTATTCATTTGCCCCACGCTCGCTGGGGATGCTCTATGAATATTCATGCGATGATTTGAGTGATTTGTTAGCAGTTTCAGTATGTTTTGGGCTTGAGTATTTTTTAACGTATTTTATTTATTTGTCAAACTATTGTCCAAAGTAAAAATATACTTTTAACAAATGGCGGACTTAATGCATTTTTAGGCTTAAGAGCATTTTTTCCCAGTCAATTGCGAGAAAATTTTTATTGTGATACTATGAATTTTAGAGGCTGTTATTATATATGGTTGTTGATTATAATAAAAGAGTCAAGTCAGTAAAATATAAAAGTCTATACCTTTACCAAACAATCAAATTTATTTATGCAAATAAAATTTAGGTTATAATATGACTACCTCCGTGGCCTAGTGTTTACGCCAGTCCGCCACTCCGGAAGTTCTGGGTTCGATCCCCAGCCCCCAAGCCAGGGCAAGTTGGTAAATAGCCTTTTTCAAATCATCCTGGGTCTTCGATGTTTATTATAAAATATAGTACCGTTGAGATAATATCCCGTAACACATGTTTAGACTTACCTTGGGACAAGCTTGATTAGAGTGATTTGAACTTACTTTGGGACAAGCTTGATTAGGGTGATTTGAACTTACTTTGGGACAAGCTTGATTAGGGTTATTTGAACTTACTTTGGGACAAGCTTGATTAGGGTGATTTGAACTTACTTTGGGACAAGCTTGATTAGGGTGATTTGAACTTACTTTGGGACAAGCTTCATTAGGGTTATTTGAACTTACTTTAGGACAAGCTTGATTAGGGTGATTTGAACTTACTTGGGGACAAGCTTGATTAGGGTGATTTGTCATCATCATCATCCGAACGTATTCCCTATTGCATCCTCAGCGGTAACGCACAGCCCGAAGGTGATTTAATTTTGTCTTTATCTAAAAAAATAACATGTCCTTAATTGTTTAATATATGTTATTGTTATTTACGAGTACTTAGTTTCAATAAATTGATACAGAACATCCTACAAGAAGTTGATGCTACAAACCACTCACCTAAAATATTAAAGAAGAAAAGTAAATGGCTTAAGGTGAAGTGGTAGCATAAGTGGCGCCCTCATTTGAATTAAATTGTTTAAAACTAAATATGGTTATATTTAAAAATTTGATTTGTATCAATGAATAAAAAGACCTTTAAACTATTTTATGAATAACCTTTGAAAGAAATGTTGGTAGTCCGTCTAGTTTTAAAACGGGTTTTCGCCAAAACTGGCCACTTTTAACGAAAACCCGTTTTAAAACTAGACGGAAAATAGTAATAATTTCAAAGGTTATTCATAAAATAGTTTGAAGGTAATTTTAGACATTGATACAAATCAAATTTTTAAATATCACCATATTTCGTTTTAAACACTTTATTTCAAATGAGGGCGCCACATATGCTACCATTTCACCTTAATAGTTACCGTTATGTCAGTTTACATCAACCTAACTTTACTTACAATTATCTATCATCCCACTATTCATTATCTATTACATTTAAGTAATGTATATGTTGGATTTTTATCTATATATGTATTTGTTATAAAATATAGTATCCCATAATGTATCCCATAAAACAAGTCTCGAACTTACTTCAATCTGTATGATGTGTCAGTAAACAAAAAATGTATACGTACTTATAAATTAAATGTTATTAAAAATATTTTAAATAATTACACTAAAAATACCTTAATAAGTATAATATTAAAACAATAAAATAAACCGCAAGTGCCTTTCGTTTGTTATTTTATTATAAACAAAATATAAAAATCTTCGACTAAGTAATATTTACAAACAAACAATTAATTGAATTAATTATTGATAATGTCGTGCGGCTTGGTCTGTTCCAATTTATGCAAATCTATTTAAAGCAGGAGATATGGAGGTGTTCTTTTAATTATGGAAGCGCCTTTTAATTAGGTTGCTTTAAATGGAAGGTACAGATTTGGAGGTTTATTCTTTTAAATCAAATGCCGCCTATATATCACGGTTTTAGTAGATTCATTGATTTATATAAGGTAAGTAATTATTTAAAGTACCTACGTATTTATTCTTAGGTACTAATACAATACGAGCAAATTATGCTGGCATTTTAAAGGGTTCCGTACCTCAAAAGGAAAAAAAACGGAACCCTTATTGGATCACTTTATTGACTGTCCGCCTGTCAAGACCCTTTTTTCTCAGGATCAAGTGAAGGTTACAAACTGAAATTTATATCAAATAGTTAAATCTACTGTCCCTGAGAACTGTGAAAAAATCAAACTTCTAAGCCAACGCAATCAAAAGATACAGCCGTTTATGCCGCAAATTTTCGACACTTGCAATCAAAACCTACAGGGTACTTCCCGTGAACTTAGAATCTTGACATTTGGTACGAAGCAACGTCTTATAGCACAGATAAATAAAAAAATTCGAAAAGCATATACATTTTTAGTTACATCATATAATATAAATATTTTTAATAATTTTTAACTTACTTATATACTCGTACCTACAGGTTTGTAAGAAACCCTCGGTACGCGAGTCCGACTCGCACTTGGCCGGTATTTATTTGTTATAAAATATTAATATGTATAGTTTGATATTGGACAACTGACTGATAAATAGAGGAAAGGTTCATCATTAAAAATAAATATATTTTCTAATCGACAATCATCTACTAATACTAACAATATTCGTAAATAAACCGGCCAAGTGTAAGTTAAACTCGCGTGGAGAGGGTTCCGTACAATTGGTTGAATTCTTATAGGTTTTTCTGTAATCTACAAGCAATGAACTATATTTCGTATTTTTTTAAAAATTTTAGGCTCAGTAGTTTCGGAGATCAGGGGGGGGAATGGTCAATTTTCGTCTTCTTTCGTGAATAAAATAAAAATTATTTATTTTACAATAATAACAAATATATATTTGAGACTCTCATAACAAGCCCTTTCATTTGATATATGACACAGTAAGGTTTGCAAAACTTTTTTTTTAATTTCCTAATTTGTCCCCCGAAAATGACCCTTATTTACAAAAATATTTATTTACTTTGCACATATGTGTTTGGGTCATAGGATTACAACATTCTACCAAATTTCACCTGATTCGGTCCAGTAGATTCGGAGCAAATTGGCTGTGCCAGACGGACGGACAGACAGACGCACGAGTGATCCTATAAGGGTTCCGTTTTTCATTTTTTGTACGAAACCCTAAAAAATTATATTAGCACATACAAATCAGCTTTATTGCACCAATAACATCAATAACATTTAAAGAACTTACATGTACTTATATAAGTGAGCAAATAAATAATTTATGATATTTTTTCAAAACAAAAAACCGACTTCAATACCGGTGAAGTGACAATCACAGAAAAGCTAAATAGGTGACAATTGTATACTTAGACGATATATTTTTCAGTTATTTTTGTTTAAAAACCAAACTACTTTATCTATTTTAATAACATTTCTATGGGACCACCTGGAAAGTATACTCTTTCAAACAAATAAAGAATTGTTTAAATCGGTCTAGGCATATTCGAGAGATCGGGGAACATACATAAAAAAAAGATTCCGACGATTTGATAACCTCCTCCTTTTGTTTAAGTCGATTAAAAATAAGGACTTATTAATAGCGGCAAGTGGTGAAATGAAACCTCAAAGCTGGTGATTCAGACATTTTCTCCGGAACTATTCGTCATGGCTGAGGATAAGTACTCGTAGTGTCGTGTAACACTTTACTTCATCATACATGTTCCTCAAAACCTACTTCGTTGCTGTGTAATAGATAATATGAATCACTCATATCATCAATCTAAAGAAACATCATTAAGAAATTATTTGAGACTCCAGAACACCGCTTTCGTTTGTCAATCTACACTGTTGAAAATTATGTAATATTACTAAAAAGTATGTAATTTTACATGCAAAAAATTACATAAACCTGTAAAATTCCTGAAAAATTTTCGAAAGTCACGGAAAAATATGTAAAAATGACAAAAATTATGTAAAATTTTATATTTTTATGTAAATTTCCCAGATTTTTAGGGAATTTTACAGGTTTATGTAATTTTTCTGCATGCAAAATTACATAATTTTAAACAATGTAGTCTAGTCATTGTCTAGGCTAATAATAAGTTTGTTATTCGTGTGGTTAAGTAAGTGGCCAACAACCTTCAAGCTGCCGAAAGGAATTTGACATTGATTGACGACTGCATATCTAATAATGACACCCGAAATCAACTGCTTAACGTGCCTGAAGCACTGAAGAGCTCGAGGTTTATGTCACTTGTTATCTATCCAAGTGCTGATGCCAAGCCATTGTACTCCAACGCTAATGAAACGTTATCATTTGATTAAGGTTTTGAATATTTTTCTTCAAAGAAGACTAATGAAGCGTTGTTTAACAACAAAGAGTTTATTAATCACCATCATTATTTAAGCCACAGAGAGTCCACTGCTGGACATCAAAAATCTTAGCGACAGACTTCAAGCCTGTCAACGTATCAAGAATGACAAGCGCTTGCAATGCCAACTTTACTGCCTTCCTAATGTGTCGAGTTATCTTTATGTTACTATCTGGAAAGTACCGCTTCCTACTCGTATTTTAACGAGACGATGTTAGAGATTGTGCCATCAACATAATGCCTATAGCAATGCAACTTGCGTTAGGACTAGGACTTGCAGTTGTTTATTTATTTCCTAATTTATAATATAATCAAAAAATCTGTAACAGATATAAAACAAGTACAATACAATGCCCTTTATTGCACAAAAAATTACTACAGGACATAATCTTAAAAACTAGGAAATGCCAAAAAGGCGGCCTTATTTGCTAAGCAACGTCTTCCAGGCAAACTCGCTTATCTAAAAAAAAATAACGGAAAATTAGGTAATGCGCGGTGGTCAATATAATAGATATATACTTAACACAATAATTATAATAATGAAACATATACATCGTACGTAAAAACACATAAAAACACGGACAAGGTGAAAAAAACGAAGTGAAAACAAAGGGAGATTAACCTTTCATAAAAGATGAGATTTTACTGAGTTGGCCAGTAAACTACCGAAAGAGCAAAAAAATAATAATAATATAAGCAGCTATTAAATTAGCAAATTCAGATTAACAGAAAATATTAGAAATTTAATTGGCAGATTGGTACATACATATATAGCAGCTATACCTGTTTTAGGAAAAGCTGATTTTATGAATACGACGGTTAAGGCCGTACCTGAATTTTCCGGGGTCCAGTGCTGCCCCCATTTAAAATAAATCATTTCAAAGAAAACGGAGACATTATTTAAAATTTTGCTACTATCAAGTCCTAGATAACCCTTTAAAGTATTTTATGAACTACTATTTACAGTTCAAAGTGAGATCGTTAAGCTTTACTACGCACATTTGCGAAAAACGGCCACTTTTAGCAAATGTGCGTAGTAAAGCTTAACGTTTTTATTATAAACTGTAAACAGTAGTTCATAAAATACTTTGAAAGGTTATCTAGGATATGAAGTAACAAAATTTTAAATTTTAAATGGGGGCAGCACTGGACCCCGGAAAATTTAGGTACGGCCTTAAGGCCTTACCCGAATTTTCCGGGGTCCAGTGCTGCCCCCATTTAAAATAAATCATTTTAAAGAAAACGGAGACATTATTTAAAATTTTGCTACTACCAAGTCCTAGATAACCCTTCAAAGTATTTTATGAACTACCAAAAGTGGCCGTTTTTCGCAAATGTGCGTAGTAAAGCTTAACGTTCTCACTTTAAACTGTAAACAGTAGTTCATAAAATATTTTGAACGGTTATTTAGGACTTTGTAGTAGCAAAATTTTAAATGATGTCTCCATTTTCTTTGAAATGATTTATTTTATATGGGGGCAGCACTGGACCCCGGAAAATTCAGGTACGGCCTTAAACTTTATTGCACTAAAGGAAATCAGAAAAGGTGGACTTTTATGTGATGTGCTCTTTTAGCATTAACTTTATAGACCAGTTGGAAAAATCAATTTGTGCGATAATGAGCAACAGCAAATACCTATATAGAAAAACAGTGGGACTGCTGGTAAAAGTAAAACTTGAGAGGTGTCGGTTACGGTAACAGTGTCGCCAGTTCAACGGCTTTTTCTATGAAGAAGTCTTCACTTCAAAAAATACTAAATTCTACAACTATCAAACTACAATTTTTAACTCCACTTTTTACTATTTTCTTGAACCTTACATATAAATTGAAAACTATTTTTATTTATATTCGGACGGATTTAGGTAAAAAGAAAAACCTAAGTTAAATATTGAGATTATTATTTTTTAAATAAAGTAAAAATGACACGCCAAATTGAAGTAAAACATCCATGGCGTGTGGCGCTCGGTCGTCCAATCCGCGCTCTGGGATTGTGCTTACATAACACTTTTATGCTACACCACTATGTACTTATGTGAGTACGTCCAACTAATAAACTGAGGGAAACCACGAATTCTTTTATTTTGAATTAAAAATAACCATAGTGTCCGTGACGATTGCAGAGAAAGAGCAATAGGAAAACCCAGAAGAAGATCAAATAAAATAAATTTAGGTTCACTTAGCGTAGGAAAGACAGACATGGAAAGTGGTCCACCGACAAGTTCTTAAATACAGAAGAAGAAGACAATTTCAGTCATATTTTTTATGAATGAATGTGTTTATAAAATAATGAATATATCGAACGATACATAGTAGCTTTATGTTTTAAGCTTAGGTCGTAGCTTTGATAAATTATTCTCTTGACTATTATAAAGAAATATTTAAAAATATAAGACTTTACAAACTAACATTTACTATTAAAATGTAGTTTAACTGTTTAGTCAAAAAGTTTAAGTCTCGAGCACCATGTTGACCTACAAATGTACAACATTCAAAAACTAGTAGAGTTAGGTAATTTGCAAAGAATATGATATTGGTAACAAATAAAAAATGTTACTCGCCCAGAACCAACAATTCGTAAAGTATTTTTTGTAGACAAACGACTGCCACCCTCGCCTCCCCACATTACCAAAAATTATGGGAAATGTAAACATTACTCGAATTACACTCATTTATCGATTCCCGACCCGTGGGACCGCGTTATTTTATCACAAAATATTTTTTTCTGTATAAAAACGAAAATAGTGCCTCTCTCATAATTCACTTCTCTCTCTACCCAAAGGTTGACTGAAGAGATTGCTACTTAAGCGATAAGTCCGCCTTTGTATCATTTTTGTTTTTTTCTCTGTATTGTTGTATGTCCTTTCTTCATGGTGCAATAAAGAGTAATTGTATAGTATAGTGACTGATTGCTAGCACATTGCGTTTGGTTCATCATCTTGTTAGGTCTTATGATTCTCAGTTATAGTATCGCGCAAAAACATAAAGCCTTCATCGAATAAAAAAGCAGTGTGTTCACGAAGCCTGAGTTAAATATATTTTAAAGATTTTTAGTTTTTTTGTGAAACTGTTCATTAATTTCAGACGAGAATTACTTACTTAATTCGTTACACAAAACCACAAATAAATACAATACATAAAGGGTTTTATTGCACAAAAGAACTAGGAAATGCTTAGAGGCGGCCTTATCGCTAAGCAATTTCTTCCAGGCCACCTCGCTCTAAGAAAATATAACGGAAAATTCGGTAAGGCGGATAAGGCTGTGCTGCGTAAAGCTATAGACGCTTCTTCATATTATAATACAAATGAATTGCAAACTATTTGTTTTCCATCCGTTTTATCCCACTGTTGAGCCTACGGTGAATTATGAAGTCCTCATGCCACTGCATTAGTTGGTCGATTGACTGAGGGGAAATTCATGTTCACTTTTATTCTTCTAGCGTTCATAAATAATAGAGCTAAATTTGAAATGTAAAATATATAATCACAGAACTAGATAAATAATGATCTAAATGGTGCGAGCAGGTGCCCCACTCTCGGTGGGCGGTTTGGTATCGATCGCGCCGCCCGCCCCACGGCGCGCCGACCGCCCCACGGAGATACGGTATGACTGGCTCCCGACCGTGTGGCCGCCTATAAAATGTTATTGCTATTAGTTATTGTCGTAACTTTTTAGGGTATTTAATGATAAAATACATAATTCCTGATGGTAAAATTTGATATTTCAGACCATTAAGAAAGTGGAGAAGTTTTCAAAGTACAATATAATTATAAAGTAGTGCGCTTAATTTTTTTTTATTACCTATTTAAGGTGAAGATATAGGCAAATGGCCTTTAGGCCAAAAGTGGCCGTTTTTCGCAAATGTGCGTAGTAAATCTTAACGTTCTCACTTTAAACTGTAAACATTAGTTCATTAAATACTTTGAAGGGTTATCTTGGAATTGATAGTAGCAAAATTTTAAATAATGTCTCCGTTTTCTTTGAAATGATTTATTTTAAATGGGGGCAGCACTGGAACCCGGAAAATTCAGGTACGGCCTTAACGTGGCTGTACTAGAAAAAAAAAGGATTCTGTGGTTATATGAAACCACGGTAAAAGTGAAACTTTTTTCGCGGCCGACCGTCACGCGACATGCAACACACAGACGAAAAAGTTTGAGACGATGTAATAAAAGTTTCACTTTAAAAGGGAGGCGATATGCACCTATATCGGCCCATGGCTATAAGTGCAGTCATGTCCATTCCAAGGTGGACTAAGTTCCTACGCTCATGCTACGAAACGCTGGCTGGGTGGGCACAGAACTGAACTGAACTGAAAGTACTAGACGTATAAGAGCTTGCAAGCGCTTACGTAAAGTTTATGGAGTTAGCTACAATTGAGCGGGACAAAACATTGATATGTGGTGTCTTTTCTATTTTTACATAATAGCTCTTTGACAATTAGCGGCTAAAGTCGGCGACGGTCGCTGCCACAGTGTCGCTGGTCTGTCTGAGCCCTTACTATCAATCAATTGATTAATTCCTGTCAGTATTTTTTGGATTTCATTGTTTAATTTGTTAAGGCAGATGTAAGCCACCCCATGTTATGCTTTAGGGTGTTAATAGTTAAAACAACGTTTGCCCTATAGGTTTAATGATTGTAATCTTTTATGAGCGAGAACCTTTTCGTACACACACACGCCTACGGAGTAGAGCCAATAATAATGCGCTAACTACTATCATCATAAGTAAACAAAAATGAATGTTTGTATGTTTGTCTTATATGCGTTCTTAAATCATTAATCAGATCATGATGGAAAGGTACAGTTTTCGGAGGACGGTCATAAAGGTTTACGTGGCATTGCTCATGCCGGGTGCAGTTAGATTTTAAATAGGGATTGCAAATGACGACTTGCTACCTTGTTTTTTTTATTTCTTTATTTTTTTACTAACATATTACACACTAAGTACAACAGAAAATTTACATAACATTTCTATAAACCACTGAGGTTTGTAATGAAATGCCTTAAATGTTATACATACAAAAATTTAAGACACATCGTACTCATAAAAATTAATAAACGCCTGCCAAACCTATTCCAGCTAAAGACATGCTTTGCCTTCTTCGTTTGTTACTCGTAGATATTAAAAAGAGTAACAGGGAAAATGTTATAAGTAAGTATATTTTATGGACTAAGTGATTAATAATAAAACATTATACTAAATGCCCGCGCACTTTAATAACAATTGGTAAAATAATAAAATCGTCCGGGCACTATCATCAATGCGCCAGAATAGCCGCCAACTGCAGACAGAGTCATGTAGACCACCCAGGTCATGTAGCATAGGTTATTTTGTGGCGCGATGGGGGTGGCCCTTTGGCAACATTGTCTCTCTTACCGTAGAACGTATATTTTTTCAGTTCTACGCATATCTTATGGACCAAGTAATAAATTGAGGCATTTTTCATAATGCCCGGTCATTATGAATAATGACAAGCTACTTAGGGCAAAGTGATTAATTATAATTTGAACTTCCGTATTTATCACACTGCCTAAACATTTTGATTATTATCATGTGGTTTTGGGGCATTCTGATAATAAGTGCGGAGAGGAGAAAATACGTTCTTGTACACTAATTAAAGTAATGGACGATTCACCTACAGTTGATTATCTTAACAGTTACAGTTACAGTTGGTCTATCGACCAAGTGACGAAAGCGTCCAATTTAGCATACATTACACCCCCATCGCGCCATAACATAACCTATACTAAATGACCTGGGTGGTCTACATGAAGAGTCATGTAGACCACCCAGGTCATTTAGTATAGGACACTATTTATTTACACTATTTAGCCACCAACAGTGTTCTTGCAGAGGCAAGAACACTGTTGGTGGCTAAATAGTGGCCCAAGGGCCACCCCCATCGCGCCACAAAATAACCTATGCTACATGACCTGTGTAATGTATGCTAAATTGGACGCTTTCGTCACTTGGTCGATAGACCAACTGTAACTGTTGAGATAATCAACTGTAGGTGAATCGTCCATTACTTTAATTAGTGTACAAGAACGTATTTTCTCCTCTCCGCACTTATTATCAGAATGCCCCAAAACCACATGATAATAATCAAAATGTTTAGGCAGTGTGATAAATACGGAAGTTCAAATTATAATTAATCACTTTGCCCTAAGTAGCTTGTCATTATTCATAATGACCGGGCATTATGAAAAATGCCTCAATTTATTACTTGGTCCATAAGATATGCGTAGAACTGAAAAAATATACGTTCTACGGGAAGATAGACAATGTTGTGTAGATTAAATCATTGAGATCTTTGTGATCTTTGATGATATCATTAGAAAGTACATAGGTACTCGTATTACGTTTAATAGCCAGAAAGCTGAGATTGAGAATAACGGCATATAAATCACATTAGTTTTATTGGTTTTGAATCACTTGTCGGTAAATCATTATATCACCTTGACTATTAGGTATACAATGTCTAACAAAATATACTGAACTTTTCTCAAGGAACATAGGTATATAGAAATTTGAAAAATGTTTTTTTGGCTTTCCTTATAAACTCGGAGCAGTTTGGTAGGCTTGTATGAGAGGACAAAAATTTTTACATTTCGATATATGTTCCTTGGGAAAAGTTCAGTATCATAAATTCAGTATATTTGGTTAGACCCTGTATACAAGTAATGTTTAACAAAAAATCAAACCGATGTTTTGAACAATACCTTTTCCAATAAAAAATATAAGTACGTAAAAAAGCAGCAAATGTCATGCCGAAGAAAATAATTGCACAAATGTATAGTCTTCGTGTATAAAGACCACCTAGATATTCGTGCAAATATTTTTCTTAATGAGATTTACACAACTTATTGTATATATTACAACAATTAAATATACAAGCTGCATATCCATGCATAGCATTCTCTATTTTACCATCCCTCAAAATAGTGTCTCTGTCGCAAAAATGTTTTAGGGCAAATAAGAGTTTAAAGACTTTTATGTATTGTTAGTACATATTCTAGTAATCTACTATATATTGAATTATATCACTTATTTGACGACCTCCGTGGCGTAATGGTTAACACGCTAGACCGCTAATCCGGAGGTTCTGGGTTCGATTCCCAGCCAGGGCAAGTTGGAAAATGGCCTTAAATTTTCCTGGGTCTTGGGTGTTTATCTATATATGTATTATATCATAAAATTTATCATAAAATATAGTGTCGTTGAGTTAGTATCCACCTTACGAGTCAAATATCCCTCCTGCTGAAAATCTCCCACCGGGTAGAGACCTCCCCTGGTCAGTCTGGAAGTCTCTCAATAGACTCCGGGCTGGTGTTGGGAGGTGTCGGGAAAACCGAGTTAGGTGGCGTCACGCTGATAAAAACCTTTGCGACTGCGGTGCCATTCAGTCGATGGACCACCTTTTGTCATGTCCGGGCTGCCCTACATCATGTACCATAGAGGACCTTAATAAAGCTAACGACAGAGGGATCGCCGTGGCCACATACTGGTCACAGGTGATTTGAAATTGAAGCTACAGTGTAACCATTTCGACTCGATAAGAAGAAGAAGTATCCCATAACACAAGTTTAAAACTTACTTTGGGGCTAGCTTAATCAGTGTGATTTTTCCTTTAAAAAAATGTATTACATATATAATACTAAGAACAAAATGCTCAACTACATTCAGTACCTTTACAAATTCCTAATGAGAGGTTTTGATCTTTCCGTAAATTATGCCAATCATCTACCTCAAAGACAAAGTGTTCCCAAACCGAACATTATTGGCAAAATGATCTTTATTTCATTGTAATAAGCGAATATATATGATTTTATGTAATTTAGTGCGCGTATTGAAGAATGGAACGTGGGCGTTCGATGAATTATGGAAATAGAGCGCGCAAGGCGTCTGTTCAAACAATGCCATAACGGGATGGGAACGTTTTTAATTCTTTTCGTATGAATGTATTATCGAAAGGTCATGTCTAGTGGGGGGTAGTTAAGGCGATTGATTACACGTAAACATTCTTTCTACAGTTGGCTCAGGAAGCTTGTAGAACATGAAACTTAGATGATATAGTTTTAAAAACTAAAACCCGACTACAGAAAAATTCATACTCAAAATTACATTTATCCAAATAAAGCAAGCACTGCAGGGTGTCATCATCATCGTGTTTTTTAAGTCTCCGCTGCAGGAGCAGTCAGAGGATTTGGCCTACACTCTCCACGCTGGCCAGACGGGTTGGAACGGTCTCATTGATAAGCTTTGTTTAGCTTGTGTTTCCTAAGTCGCCTTCTACGACATCCATGGAAAGACTTGGAGTGGTCCTATTCTACTCTGTCGGGAACCTCACCGCTAACGGGAGCACAGCAGGGAGTAGTAGCTAATAATGCATATATTTTTGAAAAGTTATTTTTATGCCCTTTAATTTGATACCCACTCGATTTATAGATGGCGCCACAGTGGATTTACTGTGACGTCACATAGCCCGTAACCAGCGGACAGCCAAGACAATTCCTACGCTTCTTATATGTCAAGGTACGGAACCGATGAACATACATACATACATACATACATAAATAGCGGCAAAATATACGATACGAATACGAATAACATGTCCTTTTGGCTTCGTAGTATAGAAAAAGGGTAAGAACGTGGTATTCTGGTAGCAAGCTTTTTGGGTTCAATGTTATGTAGCTGCAGTAACATTATACCTACATGTATTCGTAAGAAATGACTATATCAGGTGCAGTTTTTATGTGTAGGTATACTATGTAACTATACAATTGTAAAACTATCTACGTAGGTATATGTAAAATAGATAAATACAAGTTTAGTTTTACTATGAGTGATTTAAAGATAAATATGATTTTAAACGTTTCTTAAAATTTTTAGTCTATCGAAAATTAATTATAATAACTATATTCTACAAATAAGCCTAGGTACCAAGTTATTTTCTTTCAAATTGAATTAAATGTACTGTTCTGACAATAGTCCGTTATTGCTCCTATAATTTATGAACATGACGTTATGTAACAAGACGATGATTTAGACTAAAAGCATACAAATATTTACACCAATTGTGACACACGCCGCCCCTTAAAGCTAATTAGCACACAGTCCCCGGGGCTGGCGGCGTACATACCAATGCTAAGCGACCCCGCCTGACCTTTCACATTCGTTTTCCCGCCATATGCTTTACTCATAATGACCTTATATTTTTTCAAGATGTCGTACTGGTTGGACAATTTTCTTTTTGGACATTACTCGTGCAAATCAGTGCAACCTGTACACTGGTTTAAAATTTTTCAAGCTGCCTAAAGGCATCTGACATAGTTTGACAACTGCTATACATTGGTGACAGCCGGGACCAACGGCTTAATGTGCCTTCATCATTCATCATCATTTCAGTCGCATTGCGTCCACTGCTGGACATAGGCCTCTCCCAAGGTTTTCCAAAATAACTGATCTAGAGCGGCCTGTTTTGCCCCATCGGCCATCATAACGTGCCTTCTAAAGCACGAGAAAATTTCGTGCCTCTGGTGGCCACCCATCAAAGTTGGTCCGCCCGGGGTTGCTTAACTTACGAATGCGTACTCCCACGGGCAACCTTAATTATTAAAAATTACTAGTTGTTTCCCTGAATACGTACTTACATTACTGTGTTTTTAATCATATGTATTTCATATTATATGTGTTTCATATCGATGATGATGATGAACAGGGCCGGATGAACCATGTCGGGCGCCCCTAGGCAGTGCATGGCATAGCTATATTATATGTAGTTACTTTACCACCCAAGAAAGATAGGGAACAGTAGGTAAAAGTCACTTTTCCCATATATTTTTTGAGGAATGTTCAGTACATTCCTCAAAAAAAAATAGTCAGTAGCATCAACTGAACATGCTATAAACATTAGCAGACTAGTTATATAAACCTGGCTTTTTTACATATTTATAAGCGCTTACCTTTAGTAAAAGTACTTGTTAGTCCGTTTTTTTGTACACCTGGTGCTATATCTACACATTTCTTGATCAAAGCTTCCCAAGCTATTTCCCGACGCGGTGGGCGATTTGACGTCAATTCCAACTTATCCGTTATAAATGATGCGAAGGCATTTACACAACTACAGCTCGGTCTATTCGTGCTAATATTTTCCTACAACTAATATTTTTAGCAACGTGAGCGTGACTTTCTTTACTGATTATTGGATTTAGGTGGCCAAGTGGCAGTACGTATAAAAATCCTAACACTAGTGTTGAACACACAAAAAACATTGGATTTTGTATCTTTAGGTCGATCGAGACATGTTTCAGGGTATTTTTGCATTGCACTAGTTCTGTCCGTGATATACGTACTGATTCCATATAATAATTTATATAACTTACATTAAAATAATGTATTTGTCAGGGCAATTATAAAGAGAGAACTGTACTGTACATTATTTAATAACCTAATAACACCTCATTGTTATTATTTATTATTTTTAAAAATACCGTAGGCCTCTGTCCTAAAGCTGTTATTTTTGCTAATCTTATAATAAATGTAATACCTATGGCAAAAACATCGATAAGTATATAACTATATTATAAAAAAATATTCGTTAAGTACTTAGTACCTACCTAGGTGTTGTTACAAAATTCAAAAAACATAGAGAGTAGCTATAATCGCTAATTTGTAAATGTTTTTGTGTTTTGCATTGCTTCTTTAGTACCTATATTTTTTATTTATTGTATTTTTCCGTGTCTCCCATAGTTAATTAAGTGATAATGAAAAACAATGAAGATAACCCTCCAGCATTTTCTAAGCTCCGCATAGCGAGCAACGATTTACCCTAGAACTAGAAGCGAGCATGTCACAAAGCAAGAGAAAATTACTTCAGTATTGCAGGGCGGCACGCGACCGCCGTGATTGGTCGCTGCATGGAAATATGGCCGCCGAGAACGACATAGCTTTTCCTAAATAGCTGCTTGCTAATTTGTATTGGGGGGCTGTTCGAAGTACACGAATGTGTTTTATTGCTATTTACCTCTAATTTCAATTTGTTTGGATTACTTACTTTCTAAAAATGTTTTCATATCTGTAAACAAAATTACTAGTTTGATTTTCATTATGTTTTCTGAATGGGATGATAATAGAATCGGACATAAAGAATATATAGGCATCTATTGTGTTATTTTATGTCTTACTTGATATGTCAGCCAGCGCCATAACTTCCTAGCCAAGTGAAGACGTAAAATTTCACACTTTGAGCGGTGATAAAAGAAGCAATATCTCATATTTATAAGTTACATACCTACATTATATACCCAATTCAATCTGTAACATTGTTTTATTTACCACTGTAGTGTATTAAGAGTCTATGTAAGTACTATAAATTGGCTTTCGAAGTAATATATTTTGCAAATTAATAGTTTTTTATTTATACCGCGTTGATGTCTTTTGAATAGATGATAGAATATATTTCAAAATTACTAATTAAAACCGAAATCAAGTTACTTTTTATAAAACTTTAATATTTTGAATCTAACTAAATAATGACATATTAAGCGCATTTCGGCTTTTGGTCTCACAGCAAAGAAAATAATCATGTAACAAATTTGTATAAAAATGTACTATTTTTCTTAAATTTTAATCCAAATTTGTATAAAAATGTACTATTTTTCTTAAATTGTAATCGAAATTTGTATAAAAATGTACTATTTTTCTTAACTTGTTTTCCCAATTTGTATAAAAATGTACAATTTTTCTTAACTTGTAATCCTAGATAGCCCAACCTAACCCTATCCAATTCAGAAAGGAATCATTATTATCCTTACTAAGAAAACTGCCTGTCTGGTCTCTTTTAAGGATTTCCAAAATGAAACGAGATATTACCTTCAAACTAAATCTATTAGAGTCGAAGACGAAACCATACATAGGTACATATCTATGTACATTTGTGATGTAGGACGCGGTCGCCAGTCGTCACTACATTGTCGATCAATGTAGCAAGGGTTACAGCAGTTGCACAAACATAATGGAGTTTCAGAGCGTCACTGCTTAGCAGCCATTGGTCGGCGCGCTCGGCGTCGCGCGTCGCGACGCAGTGCTACCTCGGCTTTAACTCAACATAAAATTATGAGCAGACGAATACCTCCTTCAGATTGGGTAAAATGTCAAGGCCTGGTGAAGACTGAATGAGAATATACTTAGAGCGAAATATGAGCACGACAAGAATACGTGACGTGAACTTGGTGCTGTAGAGATCTTTAATAATAAGAATGGGTGCTGTAGAGATCTTCAATAATAAGAATGGGTGCTGTATAGATCTTTGATAATAAGAATGGGTGCTGTAGAGATCTTCAATAATAAGAATGAGTGACGTGTACTTGGTGCTATATAGATCTTCAATAATAAGAATGCGTGACGTGAACTTGGTGCTGTAGAGATCTTCAATAATATGTATACTTACTTACAATGCCATAATTTTGGTACATTTTGTATACCTATCCATGTGTTTACAAATTAATAATTAAATTTTCTTGACGTAATAAACTGTTTATTATGAAAAAAAAAATTACAATTGAAATTGAACTAACTACAAACTAGCGTTATATTATAAACTAGCTTTTGCCCGCGGCTTCGCTCGCGTAGATTTATACAAACTTTCATCACCTATTCTATCCCCTTAGGGGTGGAATTTATCAAAATCCTTTCTTAAGGGATGCCTACGTCGTAGTAGCTTTACGCATGCAAAGTCTCAGCCCGATCGGTTTAAAATTAACAAAGTTTCATACAAACTTTCATCCCCTATTTTATCCCCTTGGGGGTAGAATTGATCAAAATTCTTTCTTAGCGGATGCCTACGTCATAACATCTACCTGCATGCCAAATTTCAGCCCGATCCGTCTAGTGGTTTGGGCTGTGCGTTGATAGATCACTATGTCAGTCAGTCAGTCAGTCAGTCACCTTTGAGTTATATATATTTAGATATAAACCTTTTTCCGATCGGCTCAAACCAATTGCGAATCGGAAAATATGGGGATCATGACCATGTTTTCCGATTCGGAATTGGTTTGATGTTAGTGTGAACAATAGCAATACTGACTTTCTTCATACATTGCATACTTTTCAAATGCGGAATAATTGAACGAACGATTATTTGTATGGAAAAAATCGTTTCGTCACTCTGAGCTTCTAAAATGGGGCTAATATATATATATATATATATATATATATATATATATATATATAAATCTCACTCATCATTCTACGTAAGCTGCTTACATAATGAAGAGTCGCATCTGCAACCTTCTCTACTTTGTGGTTGAAGAGCACGCTTTGTGCGTCACGCTCATTATCTAGCCGGCGACCAATCACAGCGCGGGCCTCTTCATTTCGGTACCTACTGCTTTCGGCATTCGTCATCATCAATATTCTACAATAAAGTGTGTCGATGTTCGTATAATTTTATTGCGATTGTTGTTTTATTATATTTATACAATTTCTTTTTGTAAATTATCATCTTTTCGATATGTACATAATTTGATTTGACTTTTTTCTGTCATTTTATAACAACAGTCCTACATAAGATATTTGCACCACTTTTTTATTTAGGTATATTAGTTATTTATATACTTTGTTAGTTATTTAGGTATAAACTTACATAATAAATATAATAATTAGAGTTAGTTATAAATGCATAGGGTCTGAAAAAATATACTTACTGAAACTATTTTAAGGGTGAATTTAGTCCATGATACTGAACAACTTTCTGTACCGTATTGTTCAGTATCATGGACTGAATCTACCCTTAAAATAGTTTCAGTAGGTATATTTTGTTAGACATTACATAATATATTTTTTTTAATGATGATGCAGAAAAAATCAAATTACGTAGGTACTAAAATCGTTTATGCCTAACTCTGTTAAACTGAATAAAATTCAAGCATCCTTGCAATAGGGTCACATGGAAAATAATTTATGACAAATGACTTTGAACCGACCCACCTAATTATAAATTGGATACGCTGTAGTTTACACGTTCACCATAATCGCTTATAATAATTTAAATTTAGCAGGTATCTTATCCACCGATTTAGAACCTGGGTCATTGGCTTAAGCATAGAAGGGCGATCAGTCAATTCATTGTTCAAAATAAACTTTTTCATTAAGTTTAAGACAAATCACATTCGCAACGACCACAGCTGAGAAGAAACAATGAACAAAACTCGTTAAGACAGTATTGGTCAACTAGGCGCCTACTCACCAGATGGGCTCTGTCATTTTCAGAGATAATTTATAAATTATCTTTGTGACACATAACAATATAACATGTAAAGCTTGCAAACGAGTGACTAAATCCAATTAACATAATAAGTAATACTGAGTAGTCTTTAGAAAATCATGTATCAGTCCACTGCTGGACAAAAGCCCTCTCCTAATAGATAAAGGATGGATTTTCACAACACTGGTGATAGCAGTAGATGGTCCAAAGTCGTTGCACAGAGAATGCTGCTGCCTCAAAGATACATGGCTCAAATTTAACATCTTTATTTCTTAACTAGCAGTCCACCCCGGCTTCGCCCGTGTTACATGCTGTTTGCATTGAATAGGCAATAACCAACAATCAAATCTTTCCTCTTTATAATATTAGTATAGATAAATAAAGAAGCTAGATAAAATCTGGTGTGAGCAGTACTTCATCTGAGAACACCCGCGGCAGGTCCCCGGTTACACAATGAATCAGACTCGGAATAGGCCGACTGATTTAGCTGACTTCGTAAATGAGCCAAACTGAAGCGAATAAAGCACCCAGCAAGTCGCATGCGCCAAAGAATAACTAAGAAAATAAATAGATGTGTGAATCGTACATTTTATTTAACTATTATTTTCCTATGCTACCTTCAAACTCTAGAAATAAATGCTTCAAATCAGGAAAATAGTTATTAAAATTAAGAACTAGGTATAAAAATGACGTCAATCAGAAAGTCATAAATTATTATTTTGATTATAAAATGACCCGAGAGATTAAAGTCAAGCCACGCCGGAAAAGCATTGAAAGGCAAACAATAGACCAGGATCCAAATGACTCGAGATGACGTTTCTACGTCCTGTGCGCTAGTCTATGAGTCCTCTAAAGATGACCAACAAATTACAAATAATTTATAATAGATAACATTTTTGCGCCCTGTGCACCAGTCTATTTGAGCCTTGAACGACAAACAATAGACTACAACACAGTATACTAAAGATGACGTCCCTATGCTCTGTGCGTCAGTCTGCAAGATAAACAATATCTGTAGTAACAGACTATTAATAGAGACGATGTTTCCGTGCCTTGTGTGCCAGTCTATGTGTCCAGCAGGATAAACAATAAACAACAACACAATAGACTAGAGGTGACTTTTCTGCACCCTGTGCTCTAGTCTATGAGCTCCTAAAGATAAACAATATACTTAACACAATTAATAATAAATGTACCTACGCTATTGTTATTGTAAAACGATTTTTTGGAGAAAATAAATGATTGTTTACTGTTACTGTTAATAAAATAAAATAAATAAAAAAATATATAGGGACAAATCACACTGATTAAGCTAGCCCCAAAGTAAGTTTTAAACTTGTGTAATGGGATACTAACTCAACGATACTATATTTTATGATAAATACATAAATAAGGACAATTTGAAAAAGATCATTTTCCAACTTGACCTGGCTTGGAATCGAACCCAGAACCTCCGGATTAGCGGTCTAGCGTGTTAACCATTAGGCCACGGAGGTCGTCATACAATAGAGTAATAGACTACAGGTGACGTTTCTGCACCCCGTGCGCTAGTCTATGGGCGGTTGCTTAAGCGCGTCTAGCCGCGCCGGAGAAGCCGCTGCGCAATCGGTCGCTCAGCAAAGGTCACGCTAGGAATTCGCGCGGACCGGCCGCTCAGGGCTTGCGACACCGCCCTGCTCAGAGAGGTTCCAGCCTCATGAAGGGTAAACGTGCTGATAACATATTGTATAAATAATTTATCGGTTTCGAATTGACAATGAGGTCGGTCAGCTCAAGATAATAGAATTATTAGTATTTTAGTTGTTTGGATTATACTTATTTATCTATATCTATACTTCTATACTAATATTATAAAGAGGAAAGATTTGTACCTATTTTTGTATGTTTGTATGTTTGTAATGAATAGGCTCAAAAAGTACTGAGCCGATTTAAAAAATTCTTTCACCGTTGGAAAGCTACACTATTCCCGAGTGACATAGGCTATGTGTGTACCACGGACGAAGCCGGGGTGGACTGCTAGTTGTAGATATTTTTATAACAGATTGATTACAACAGGTCAACAAATGGGAAAATTGGTTATGTTAATTTGATCATGTGGCGACAGCTGGGGTTACATTTCGATAAATCTACAAGGATATTTTATAGATAAAAAAGTAAAGTAGGTATACATAATAAATACTTATTTAAGTTTACCGTGCATTGATGCGCGTTCATCAAGTTCATTTTGAGAAGCGCGTATTGCTCTTTGACTCAGTAATTTCATTCTTCCCAACAACTTAAAAATATGATAGTTATAAGACTTGTTTGTACTACACAGACAAACAAACAAACGCCTACGCAGTTACTGATTGATGAATGTCCATTGATAAGTCAATGAAAATCGTGATGCGCGCTGCAGACAATGACTCAAGTGTTACTCGTAGCTGTCGACTGTCATTATGCATTTTATCATAAAATTACATGTGGATTGTAGCCGTACTTGTCTTGTTCTTGTCTATTTTTGTTACTAAAGCTTATAGTAAAAGCTAAAAGGTAACCATCATCTATATTTTATAGTTAAGCTTTTGTTTTAAGTCAATAAATTATATTATCATCATCAGCTATCATAAAGTATATTATACCTAATACAAAAATTTACGCAGATTTAGGTATATAAGAGCTTTAAAAATCTATTTTCTATCTAAATGTAGACACATAAGTACTTGGAACATAGCGAAAGAAACAGAGATATTAAAATCGTTGCACCTCCAGGAATCTGGCTCATAATTAAATTTAAAAACAGGTCAAGTGCGAGTCGAACTCGCATGTAAAGGGTTCCGTATCTCCGTACAATGTTTTAAAACGCTAAAAAAACACGTTTCTTGCATAACTACTTAATTTTTAACTTTCTTATTTTTAGTACTTATTTGTAGTTGTAGCGGCCACAGTAATAAATAATCGGTTGACGTTGACGGGACGGTTGACCAGAGGGCCCGTTGGCACCCTTTGGGTACGGAACCCTAAAAAAGAAGTCAACCTACCATCATATCCTCTAATTAATTTATTATAATAACATTTTTGTAAGTATTTCTTTCTTTTAACTTAAAAGTGGTTGCTCTTGTCGTTGGAGTTAAGTGGAGAAGTCTCCCTTTTATTTTTCCTTCTACTATTATTCTGAATAGATTGTCAGGTCTTATTAGATGCCCAATCATCTTCCCTCTTCTATTTTCAATAGTTTTTAAAATATTTCTTCTCTCTACCACTCTTGCTAGTACCTCCTCATTGCTTATTATATTAAAGTAAGTATTTAAGTATAACAAATTCATTTATAAATTAATATGAATGAACAGTGACTTCTTAAGTACCGCTGGAATAACTATTTTCCTACCGTACTCATCGTATACATAAAGTAATATTAGCAAGCTATGAAAACCGTAGTGAATGTATGCTAAAAAAAAATGGTTGCCTGTAAAGTCGGTTTTACGGGCGAAGATTTTACGTGACAACGGCGGCAGACCGATCATAGTTGAGTGGGAGAGAGACGCAAGGCATTCGGCGGGCCTCTCTCTCGTTCGGTGACTCATCGTAACGTTACCGAGCGTTACACTTTTTCATAAGTGACTCCCAGCCGCAACCTAATTTAAGACGTTGTCACGTCAAAATGTACAAAATCCATGCTTTCAAAACGAAGTAGGTAACAGTCGCAGGCCGTAACAGTATTCTGCTTTGTGTAAAGTCTCGGGATTTACGAGACATATTCAAATGGCTCGATAAAATATTCAAAACATATTCAAAATCAATCGCCTCTTTCTGTGTTAAATATATGCGTTATTAGAAAGGTAATCTGAGCGACAGCCACAATGGGAGAGCACTTCCGAAGACATCAAAACATTGAGTTTGTCTATCAACTTTTGTAAATTGTTCGAAAAAAGTCTTTTTTTCTTACAAGCTTTTATTGTGCGGCCTAAGTACTTATCATCATCATCATCAGGTCTTTTTAGTCTGCACTGTAGGAGCACGACCCTCTCTGTACTACCAGAAATAAATATATGGAATATTAGCCAGAGCAGTCAGAGGATTTAGCCTAAACTCTCCACGCTGGCCAGACGGGTTGGAGAGGTCTCATTGATGTTTATAAGCTTTGTTTAGCTTGTGTTTCCTAAGTCGCCTTCTACGACATCCACGGGAAGACTTGGAGCGGTCCTGTTCTACTCTGCCGGGAACCGCACGGCTTAGTACTTATCAAGTAAGGGCAAGTACTTATCAAACCAACTGTAATAAGCCCAAACTAATAGGGTTGCGTCTTTTTACTCCTATAGCCACCATCCGGCCCCATCATCAGATCAGCTTTTGTAATACAGGTTCTTCGGAAACCTAGCACTACCAGCACTCCACTTTTACTTATTTTCAGCACCTTTTAACGTACCTATAACTTTTTACCTTTTTATACCTACCTTAATTGATTAATTTAAAACCGGTTGACTCCCGTGATATAGTCGGAAAAGGCCGACCAGGTTTCGATCGATTTAGACGATCTTCTTCAGGGCAAGAGTTTTTATACCTTGTCGTAGTTCTTAACTTAGTTTTAAGATAAATTATGGAGAAAAAATAAACATGGATGAGACTGGCCCAGGACCGTACAGAATGGCGCAAAGAAGGGAAGCCTTTGCCCAGCAGTGGGCTCATGAGGGCTGAAAATGATGACGATGATCATGAAATAAACAATTATTACAGAAAAAAAGCTTCTTTTTATAATAGTATTGGATTGTCATCTGATTTACATGAGCACACACATTTTCATCTCAATCGGAAACCGGGAAGGGGCTCTAATTTAACTTACAAGATTAGACCCAAACAAATGAACAACAAACAGGGCACGCTAAACTAGCGCTTGTAAAGATCTCAATTTCTAGGGAACCTTATTTCGGGATACAAAGTTGACTACACGTGGCTCTCCGGTGTCTCACATGGCGTGCGCACATTGTGACATGAAGGTCGCACGAACCAACCTCAAAATCCTTTTCGATTATCCTTATTAGAAATATGAATAGGAAAAAAGAAATTACTTTAAATTTACCAGATGCTTCTCCTTCCACGCAGATCGTAAAAACTATAGAGAGAAACGTGCGAAATTACGATGTGGCTAGTAGTCTATGGCTTTTATGATTCTTTTGTTCACCTTTTCGCCAACCATCATGCTAAAAGTGGCCTTAGGGCCATGCGGCCCTGGGCTCTATCTGCTTAGAGCCGCAAGACCCAACATGCTCTGTCTGCCCCTTCATCTTCGTCTAAGTGCATTCCCGGTTGCATCCTCAGCTGAGCTGCTTCGGAGCACGGGATGCACTTTCCCGCTTTTTCTTCTCCAAATATAATATGCATGTAAATGGTTACCCAAGGATGCCAAAGACTTTGTAAAATGAAGAAGAAATAGCCGGAACACTTTCAATTATTTGGCTATAGTTTTACAACCGACCGCCTGCCTGACGTCAACCCTCTTTGGGAATGTATTTGTACGAAAAGTTTTACAACCGGCCGCCGCCCGACGTTAACCCTCCTTGGGAATGCAATTGTAGCACGAGATGTTTGTGCTTAGTCCTTTAGTCGCCTCTTACGACATCCACAGGAAGAGATGAAGTGGTCCTATTCTAACCCGAAACCACACGGCAACAAGCATGCTCTGTCTGCCCCATTAGGGATAAAGATGTGATAGTGTATATACGAGTATGTATGTATTGTTTTCTTCCGTATTAGTAACGTTTGTAATTTAGATTAAAGTTCTATTGATGAGCTAAAAGGGTAACCCAAAGAACCACAACACGAGTGAAACTCGGTCTGTGTTTAACTCTGCTTTTGGTTACAATGTTTCATAAGTAGTTACTTGTAATTTAACGAAGGCTTCAATATTTATATTAAGTATGATCTCCACCAATACCTAAAGCCCCTCGGGGGTTGTCCATGCTATCAATCACGCATAAAGAGATTATGTCACGACGTGGGCTCCCCGAGGCTCGTACGTCATTGTTGTAACATTTGACCCCGGGTGAACTATTTCTAAGTCTGGCGACGTAAAGGCATACGTCCACTGCACTACGTTCGATCATAAGTGTACTCTGCGCATGCGCATTTGATGAAAGCCTATCTATTAAGGCAACGTGGGTTCACAATTAGCAATACTGTGCGTGTTTTTGAAAAATCACTGTTATTAAACTACTACAGTTTATTCCACAAAAAAATTACATAAAAATCTTAAGGATTTTCTACAGACACCCACAATAGCCAAAACATGATTGAGCATTTTTGACTCGATAGAAAAAAATCACAAACACACCTCTTATTTGCCTAAATTTGCTTTTATAATACATAGCACTTTTTTATACAATCACTTTTTCAAAATGAATAAAACACTGCGAAATATCGCCGAGCACGGCTCCGGGCCTTCCTTCTCCTTCGACGAACATTTCACTGTGTTTTATTTATTATTTTTTTTGTATTATAATTATAATTTTTTTGTAGCCAAAGCGGATAGATATTTAGATAATAATTTTTTTGGAATAATTTTCATATAAAAAGGGGATTATATAAAATAGTAATATGTATTATAAAGACAAATTTAGGCAAATTTAGAGGTAAGTTTGTGTTTTTTTTCTATCGAGCCAAAAATGCTCTATCGTGTTTTGGCTATTGTGGGAATCTGTAAAAAATCCTTAAGATTTTTATGTAAATTTTTTGAGGAATAAACTGTAGTAGTTTAATAACAGTGATTTTTCAAAAACACGCACGGTATTGCAAATTGTGAACCCACGTCACCTTAAACGCATTTTACTCGCAAAAATCTTTCTCAGAACGTCAATAACTAGATGCGCTTCTTTCTCTAAATAGATAAAATGATGTATGCCGCCTTAAAATTTGAGAAATGCGCGTTGTTTTAATTGTATCTTACCGAAAAGGCAACAAAAAAATTTCCATAATCTCTGCTAAAATGTAATTGTGTAAAAGGAAATGCCATCGTTATAAACTGGCTCTTGAATAAGTATATAAGAGAGCATTCATTTTGATTCGCAAATAGATCAAAAGACATCTCGCCTATTTCACTACACAAACATAAATCACAATCACTCATAACAACTTGGATGTGGAGCACCAAGTTCGCAAACCCTAGTGTATACGTGCCTTAACAAAACGCATAAAATGGTCGTCAGAAAAGCCATGGTTGTCAGTCGTCACCTGCGAGCGTGGGGCGGCATTGTATGCAAATACCGGAGCCTGGGCCCGCTTCACGAGCATATTATTGGAAATCACACAATATCAGGGACCGATCTCGTCGCTTGACTAATACTATCATTAGCAATCATAGGGATTTGTCGCTCTTGACAAATCGCTCAACTTTAGACGTGGCAGGTGCAGTCATAAAAACTAAAAGCCACAGGACGAGTCTAACATATGTACATATATAATCACCCTTTACCCTTACGTGATTAGTATGGATGTATGTTCTCATCGCCATAAAACCAAAAGGTCACGTTGAATATAGTTACAATTCCTTCAGGGCAGTATAAAAAGGACTTTCTGAGACATTTCAGTAAAAAAATATATAATTCACCTGTTTTCAGTAAATTAATAAACGAATACTTATCATATTTTCTTATGCATACTTATCTGATTCTACCTAACTTAACCTACCTTAGATTATACCCATCTATTCTTAGATCACATCTAAACCAATTGAAAATAAAACAATTGGCATTAGCACGTATTCAATTTAATTTCCGTCTCAGTGGAGCTCGATATTTTATCAAGTATTTGATATTTTACAAAGGGACATTAACGTTGTCCACCATCACCATTAAATGCATGAGCGTCAATTTAAAGCCATGAATTGCATTGTCCGTCTGAATCCTCTCGCCCTCTGGGATTGCTCTTTGTGATCAACGGATTAGCATAATAAATTTCTCGAGGAATTACGTGATACGTCGCAATCTAAGTTTGAATGTTCGCATTCAGGTTGGCTTTCCATAATGTTACATTGTAATCCTGCGAAAGAAGCAAGTTTAGTCTGGAATGTTGATAAAACATACCTACTGGTAGAAAACCTGCGCGGGTTTCCATATATATTCTACTAATAAATACAATATTCTTCACTTGAAATAAAGATAGATTGTGGTCAGTCCGTTATTAATTTCAGACTAAAATTTGAACTTTTGTAACGTATGTATGTTTCTTTTAATTTGCAGACATCTGAGCTAGAGACATTGCTCTGCAAGCAGGAGGGCGCCGCACTCGCGCCCGCTCACATGGACCTCTTCGACGGCGGCACTAGCTCCCGCGACGATGCCTTCCTCCGCCCCGCGCCCGCCCTCTGGGAGGACATCGCGTCGTCCATCAGAAACATCGACCCGGAGAACGCGAACATGCTCGCGTCGCTGGGAACCACTCACGTCAAGCTCGAAGCAGACGACCCTCTGCTGGAGGAGTGCGCTACGCCGTTGCTTAGTCCGCTGGAGATCAAGACGGAGAGGCTGTGCGCGCCGCCCACGTACGCGCATCCGCAGCCGCCGCAGCATCAGCCGCAACAGCCACCGCCGCCGTCGTTCGCCAAGTACGCGCCCTCGAGGCTCGTCTACATGTCCCCGCTGACGCCACCTGGCTCCGACCAAGGAAGTCCAGGAAACACTATGCAGGTACTATGTTTATCAAGTAGGTACGAACTTTAAAAAAATGATTGATACTTGCAATTTAACACCGATTAACATTTTATCATGTCGCCCTGCGAATGCTTGCGGATGGTACCATCTCCTGCTTGGCGATTGTTTTTTAACATAACCTTGAATTGTTTATCTTTTAGCAGGATGACATTGAGAAGGAAGGGCATTGAACAGCTTAAGATTCATGATGCCCAGTGGGTCCAGCATATGGGTAAACAGTCCCGCATAAATGTTTATCAACTTGCCACTTAATTTTAAATCTGAATCGTATTGACATGGATTATTTCAATGGTATATTTTTTATCAAAATAGTCAATCGTAAGATGTATTTGTCATATAAACTGAACTAGTTTAAACTGATGCTACAATTATTCACCAGCAACATGCTTCGTCAAATCAAATAAGTACTTAACTACTTATATTTCAAGTTAGTCTAAAACACCCCCACGGTTCGTACCCGGACCAAAGGTACCTATAATGCTCGCGGCATTTTCCGTTTGAATGGCTATAGAGAGCCTTTGAGCCAAATCAATCCCAAGCGCCCGTGGTCTCAAATCTATATAAGAAAAAAATATAAGTAGGTGTACCTTCAAATAAAACTTGCATTGCGAAATCTCGCCGCGGGATTAAAGTTTTTGCATACCTCTTCGTCAGTTAGGTATACCAAGTACCTACCCAGTTACTTTTACAAAGATGTGTTAGTCTATCAACAAAACATGGATAAACGGTATTAGATTGTGACAATTGTTATTGCTCAACGGTTCAGGCAGGCGCATGTCGCAATGATAAATATGGCGGCAGGTGGTGGCCTGCCAGTTCAGATGCGGGCAATCCGCAGTATCAAAATAATCTAAAAAATCAGTACTAGATATGATAGAAAATATCGATTTTATTGGGCTAACTGAGACAAATAAGGAGGGGACTCAAGACATTCACCATTTTATTGCACTTTTACAAACAGACTTTGCGTATAGTAGTTTATAGATAGGCTACAGCACGTTTTCTGTTCTGCTTTGTTCATGTTTCAAAGAAGAAATCAGGAATAGAGACTTTTCATGGTCACATCATGATTTTTCGTTCAGTCAAAATGTTATCGCGACTAACGGTCACTGCAGATCAACTATTGTCATGAGACACATTTACTACTTTTTGTAGATAACTTTCAAAATCTTCATAAAATGGATCATAACGATTATTTTCTGTAGTTATAGCAATAGTGTTATGGTTGGTGTGCAGCCGTACCTAGACTCGTGGGAAGACATAATTGTGTTGGTTGCAGGGCGGACCTCGCCGGACGCCACCGCCGCCTTACCATCCGCCCCCGCTGCTCAGGGCTCCACACATCCCACCGCACCCTGGACCCCATGCTCATCACCACCAACAGGTAAGGCTTGAAACGATACAGCCAATAAGCTGTAAATACCTTACACTAAAATATCATTATCATCAGGTCTTTTTTAGTCTCCACTACAGGAGCACGAGACCTGTCTGTACTACCAGAGCCACATATTAGCCAGACAGTCAGAGGATTTCGCCTACACTCTCCACGCTGGCCAGACGGATTGGAGAGGTCTCATTGATGTTTATAACTAAGCTTTGATTAGCTTGTGTTTCCTAAGTTGCCTTCTACGACATCCACGGGAAGACTTGGAGTGGTCCTATTCTACTCTACCGGGAACAACACGGCAAAACACTAAAATATATTCAGAAATATTTCGTATATATGGTTTGTTTCATAGTTCCCTTACTCGTAGTTCTCAATTTAAAAAAAAATAAGAAAATTTCAACCAAATAATGGCCAAAAAGCGTACCCCCAAAGACTTTTACAATGGTACGAGTATGGTACCCATCTGCCTAATGGGCGAAAATGCCAATCATGTTAATAGGCGATGCAGCTAGCTACCCATCACAATTTTGATTCCTTTTTTCACTTTCCATCTCGCCCACAACTTTGTTAAAGTAGCCTTTAAGGTGAATATAGAAGCAAATGGCCTTGAAGTGGCGCCCTAATTTGAAATAAATTGTTAACTCGTAAATATGGAGATACTTTTCATATTGCTAATCGTCAAGCACTAGATAGCCCTTTAAATTATTTTATGAACCACCGTTGAAAGTATTTACATGAGTCCGTCTAGCTTTAAAACTTGCCTCCGCCAAAAGTGGCCACGGCAAGTTTAAAGCTAGACGGATCACCAATAATAGTTTTAACGGCAGTTCATAAAATAATTTAAAGGGCTATCTAGTGCCTGACGATTAACAATATGGAAATTATCACCATATTTACGATTTAACAATTTATTTCACACTTCAAGGCCATTTGCTAGTCTATTGCGCCCTGTTTGTATTGTGCTCTGTTTGTTTGAACCGCGAGACCCAAAATGCTCTGTCAGCCCCATTAGGGATAAATTCTTGATAGTGTATAAAGGCCAGGAGTGGCGACAGAATAATGGACCAAACAAATTATTATAAGGTACAGTTTACACACTTAACTTATGCCCTTTCCAGCCCATGCAGCAGTTGCAAATGGGCCCGCAGCCGCCGTCGCAGCCGCAAGTGCACCATCCCCCCGCCCCGCACTCGCGGCTTGCCTCACCTCCGCAGAACAAGTACAACCGACGGAACAACCCCGAGCTCGAGAAGCGGAGGGTACACCACTGCGATTTTATAGGTACGCTACTTTATATTCCTCTTATTCTTGAGGAGCTTTATGGCTCAACAGTCAAGCTTAAGTATCACTAGTTGCAGCCAGCCTTATTATAAGCACTCTCTGTGCTCTGGGTACGTCAGATGGAAGGGCATGCATAAAGGGATAAAATATAACGTACTACACCGCTACGCGCGCGTTTATGTCACTTTCATAAGGGCAGACATAACATGTAGCCATAGGTACTTACCTCGGACGGTGTTAAAGAAAGGGAACTAATTTTTTGAGCTGTTATTTAAATATTCGAGATGTTATTATGATCAGTTGGAAAACATATTGAGCAGTTATTTAATATAATGGCGGTTGAATAATTATTGCGACAGTAAAACATGAACAGTAATAAAAAATCAATTAGTCGGTTATTTTATCATATTACTATTTGTATTCATTTTACTAGGTTAGGGAAAAGCTATAGGTTAGGTTATAACTGCGACCAACACACGCTAGGTCGGCTTTATCCATTTTACTAGGTTAGGGAAAACCTATAGAACCGCTCGTTTAATTTTTTTTACCGCCCAATTATTATTTTCCTGCTGAATTATATATTTACTGATCCAGATCATTTTTTTTATTACTCATTTTTGTTTACTTTACTGCTTAGTTTTAACTGCTGAACTAGTTATTAAACATGCCATTTATAATTTTTAACTTACCAAAACTGCTATTTACAACTGCCTCTTTAAAGCAGTGCCTTAAAGAAACGCAGATCATGTATTTATCACTATTTCTTTAAATAAAACGCTATAACTGTTACGATAGCGCTTCTTCACACTTTTATGTAGCTAATTTCGTAGCTGCTCGTAGCAGCTACGAATCTTTATTTTTCATAACTTATAGGAAGGTCTTAGACGCTATCAATAATCATGTTAAGGTGACGTGGGTTCACAATTTGCAAAACTGTGCGTGTTTTTGAAAAATCACTGTTATTAAACTACTACAGATAGAAAAAAATCACAAACATACCTCTAAATTGGCCTAAATTTGCCTTTATAATACGTATTACTATTTTATACAATCACCTTTTTACACGAAAATTATACCAAAAAATGTATTATTTAAATATCTATCCGTCGAGCACGGCTCCGACTCTTCCTTCGCTCTCGACGAATATTTCACTGTGTTTTATTTATTATTTTTTTTGTATTATATTTTTTTATTTTTTCTGTAGCCAAAACGGATAGATATAATAGATATTTTTTGGTATAATTTTCATGTAAAAAGGTGATTGTATAAAATAGTAGTACGTATTATAAAGGCAAATTTAGGCAAATTTAGAGGTATGTTTGTGATTTTTTTCTATAGAGCCAAAAATACATAATCATATTTTGGCTATTGTGTGTGTCTGTAGAAAATCCTTAAGATTTTTATTTAAAATTTTTGAGGAATAAACTGTAGTAGTTTAATATCAGTGATTTTTCAAAAACACGCACAGTATTGCAAATTGTGAACCCACGTCGCCTTAAGAGGAAACCTCAAGGGCTAGAGAAATGAAAAATAGGTATTTTTAAAATCTATTGCTGTCGCGCTGTGTCCGAGCAAGTGCGATAGAGACATACTGCAGCTTGGACTAAAAATACCTATTAAAAGATCAGAAAATCAACAATTCGTAGTCCCCTGATTTCTTCTCCAAAACTTAACCAATATAAGTACTTTTTTTATTACGAATTAACAAAGACTTGATCGGTGTTCCTATGTTTTAATTTTTTTATATAATCTACTCAAATTTGTTTTCTGGATGTTTGAACACAGCGAAAAATCTGGCCATTTTTTTAGGTTTTTGAACGTTCATATCTCTTCTAATAAATAATTTATGAAAAAAAAGAAAACATAGGGACATGCTAATAGTGGCTATAGATATTCAGGAAAAAATATAACTCTACCGGTATTATCCAGGGAGGAAAGCGGGGACTACGTTTGTATGTAAAAACGGCCCCTCTATTTCGTCTTAAATGCGGCGTAAACTTAGCTGTAAGTAACGATTTGACGTCAATATTTGTGCAAAACAAAACAAAGTGACTATTATTAAAAGATATTATAAATATCCTATGATAATAAAGATATTTTGAATTGAATTGAATTGAATTGAATGCTGCGAAATAATTAAATAGTCGCTAATTTTAATCGTGAGTCAATTTGCGCTCTTTCATATGTTTTTTTTTTTTTTATAAAGTTCATCATCGTGGACATGCGCATGTTAATCTCGTCTTAGTAAAAACAAATGTTAAATTACTTCTTTTTATCCGCAGGCTGCACGAAAGTGTATACAAAAAGTTCGCACCTGAAAGCTCACCAACGGATACATACAGGTAAAATAAATATGTTTTTATTTTATTTGGTTCGCTTTCGATTGTAAAATAATATCAGTGGGCTTACTACTGTAAATTCACAACAAGGTCTGTTAAACCTATATCGCTCTTTGAGGCAGGGATAGGCGCGAAGCGCACGCGCTGTATTCTTCACATCAAAATAGTGATCTCTCATAAAATTCATACAAACAATATCAAACAATAATAACAATATTAACTGTGTTTTATTCTAACATTAATTACTTACTTAGCCAAAGCGAAGTCGTTGCTTAGCGAATGTGGCACATGCGATTATATTTTTTGTAATTATATATATACGTTTCAACTACTCGAAACCCTTAAATCTCCACACTATTACAACATCGACTAGTCCTGAAAATTGCGATTGAAAATAAACATTTTCCAATAGGGGAGAAACCATATACGTGTCAGTGGCCAGAGTGCGAATGGCGGTTCGCACGGTCGGACGAGTTGACTCGCCACTACCGCAAGCACACGGGCGCGAAGCCTTTCAAATGCGCCGTGTGCGAACGTTCGTTCGCGCGCTCGGACCACCTCGCGTTGCACATGAAACGCCACTTGCCGAAGACGTCCAAATGACACGCAAGGAGGGGCGGTGATCAGCCGCCCGCGTCTCAATCCACTCAGGTATTATTAAATACTTACACTGACTTACTGACTCTTAGGCTTGGAACTACGTCAGGCTGACGCCCGTGATGGGTGAGCAATAGAAATAGTTTTAAACGTTGCGAGTCATTTATCTCTATCGCACGTAGATTTTGTGACAGAGACGGACTGAACCTGTCGCGGGGCTCCGCTTAACGCAGTTTCAAGCCTTAGCATGGACGAACAAATACAAGAGGACTGACAACTGTCATACTTTGAAGCGTAAGGCCTCGTGTCCACGTATCTGGGTTTCCACCGTACGGCGCGGCGCCGTCGCCGGCTATGCGTGTCCACGTGCACGGCGCCCGGCATGGTTGGTAGCCGGCTGCGGTGCGGGTCAGCTAAGTGCCCGCTTAGTTTAAAACTTTTTTCGTAAATTTCACGCAAACTATTTACTTCTTAATTATAGAAATATATTATTTGATAGGTAGAAATAAAATGCTCCACGGAAATGTCTTTTATTAGTCTGTAAACCTTTTATTTTTATTTATTCACGAATGACCCCGTTGGAAGTACATACTGGTTTTTAAGGAATTTTAGGGAAATCTGTTGAGGTAGCAGAATAATAGTATATATAATATTTCTGAATTAATTTCCATCGTATATAGACGGCACGCGCCTTGCGTACGTCCGGCTACGTGAACAAGCTCTCATAGACCGTCATACTAGACTGTGCGCCGGACGTGAGCGCGGCGCGAGCCGTGCCCGGCTGCAAACCGAAACGCCGTGGCTAGCGCCGGCGACGTGGACACACCTTCTAGAGGCTTCATACATTCATTACTGATCGACCGTATGGCAGTCCGGCGCGCCGTACGGCCGCAAAATGGATACGTGGACAATCTGCTTCAATAAATTTAGTATTTAGATTACGAACTAAGAACAAAAAAATATATTTTATCACGTGGACATGTTTACACCTTCGGACAACGCGTAGGTATACTATGACTTTTTGCCACCATTTTATTTGTACATTGTATACGACATCTAACGACACTATTTTACATTGAATGTTTCAGGAGGAATGCAGTGAAAGCATCTTCCTGGAGTGCGATCTGGACACAAACCTGATGGACACGTTCTACGGCGCGCTGTGACCGACTGCGGCAAGCAACGTGCCCGTGTCCGAGCTCCGGAGCGCCCAGGGTACCCAGCTCGTGTACACCTAGCTTAGCTAGTCTCCTTAACTCGACCAACACGCTCGCCCTCGGATACTTAAGTTATTACCTTTGAATCTAATCGAATAAGTTTTCATTGAATTTCAGACATTACCTCGTCTGTATTTTAAATTGTCGAATTTTAATCAATCCTCAAAAATCCATGATATTTTAGGTATTACGCTGTACTTCATACATTTTCAACAAAAATATGTTAGCTTTGTAAATACTATGTAGTTCACAAAGGCTCTTAATTATCAATTATATCTGAAACTATCTTACATGTTTCGGTAGATGATCTTTAAAGAACTATAAGAACGTTTAAACACATGCCGCTGCGGCGCCGCGCTCTTGGATTTTGGCGCTCAGCGGCGCGTGCGGCGAGCGGTGGCCGTGTGTGAAGATACCTACATACAAAATCCAAATGCGCGGCGCCACAGCGGCATGTGTGTGAAAGCTCTAACGCAACATTCTCTTCTGCCGAATTTATATTACAAAACAAGTTTCATGCATGATGAAATTAATTTCATGACACTATTTTAAGTATCTGTGTAACTAGTGTCATTACAAATAATAGTGTCGCGAAATCCACAGTATGTCTGTGGTCATGGCTCCGACAACATCGAAGCTTTATACTGCATTGCAAAATGTTGTCATACAGATGTTATTGTATTGCTTTCGCGACACTAATTTCGCGCCGCGTTTACACGATGACATTAGTTGCATGACACTAGTTTTATCCAAAAATTGCGCGCAACACGAAACTGTTTCAGTGTCGTGAAATAAATGCATACATTGTAAAACTTGACGTTTACACGTGAGATTGTTGATGAAACTAGCGTCGTGAAACTAGTTTTATGCCACTAATTTCATAATGTAAATTTAGAATTATAAAAATAAACTCAACCATGTACAACATTGAACAGCATTACCAAGGAAATTGCTTTACACATTATATTACCTTAAATTTCTAGAGCAGAGTCGTGCGCTCGTATTGTGTAATCCAAAACTATCTTATTTATACTTAATTATTTATGTAAATTAAAATAGATAATATAAGAGTAACGTGAAAATTGCTGCACCGTTGCTATTTAAATTAAGCTTAGAAGAGTATTAGCTGAGTTATGTATTGGTAGAATAGAAGGACATAAACAAGTCGCCACAAGGACGAAGAACAATTGAAAATGAAATTTGCGAAAGGAAGATCGATGTGAGTGCCCTATACTCGTATACTGATATTTACAAAATCGATGCATATTTTGTACAAGAGTCGTCTGGCTGTATTCGCCCTCGCCGCCTGACCTCGTCCGCTGAGCGATGAAATACTGAAAATGCACATTTCATGTTTAAAAATGTGCTCCTCAGATTTATTTAATATTGAAATCATCATCAGGTGTTTTTGAGTCTGCACTGCAGGGGCCAGACCCTCTCTGTACTACCAGAGCCATAATTTAATTGAAATAATCATAACTACTATAAAAATATCTACATATACAATAGGTATGCGACGATCAATTTCGCCACAATTGGGTTAAAAATATTCTTTGAATACGTGTAAAACTCGTTTGTACTGGATGACGACATTTATCACGATGATTTGAAGCCACAGATCTGTTTAAGCCATGATAAGTACGTTAGCTGAACACTCGGCAAGTCGGCAGAATAATGTTTGTAGGCTCAAATCTGGCGAACTTGATCATAAAATGTCAATTTATTTATTATGCCTGACATATCAATGCTATAACAAAAAGGAAATTCATATAAAATACGAGTACCTACTTAAACTAAACATGCAACAATGAGATTTTTATATATTTATGTTTTCTGTGGTCAACGTAACATAGAAATTGCTCAGAATAATAGCAAACGGTGTCGGCACGAAACCCTCGTAAGCTCTAAGTATTTTAGATATGATCAGTTAATTTATTGTAAGTTATTAGGTAAGAGAGCAAGGAATATCCAAGATATTAGAGTTATCCTTAATTACTGAATATTATAGGTACAGTTAGTCGATAGATGTTAGTCTATGAACGGACGCGTGTGCGGAGCTTACGACCTAGGGACTTTAAATTAATTTTAAGTGTAATGTGCACATCTATTCGTAATGTTAATGTTACAAAAAGTAAATAATAACGTCTAAGTATTGTACTAGTGGCCCGCAGGTCGTATGTCCGCAGACGCCAAATATACACTTTCTAGTCTCGATTTACTACAGTTGTTTTAATTCCGAAATAACGCAACATATAAGCTTAGCCTGATCTTAATATTTTCTCGATATTTCTAAATGCCTTATAATACGATGCAAATGTATTGAATGTATTTGTAGAACGTAGGAATGATAAGTATTTAATTTAACTCTTATGAAGTCTAGGGTTTAAAAAGAAGCGAATCAGCCTTATTGCCTCCGTCCAGTGAAACAAATATGACTCCACGTCAGTGCCTTGCATGATAAAATGTACTTATTAGTATATTAATCTCTCACACGCGTAGTAGAGTACACTGTTGTCCTCGCCGATACTGTTCCAGTCTTCCTGAGAGGCCACGACACTACAAGTTCAGAGTATTTTGCTTCTATCTGTCACGTTTTAGAGAAGGTATGAAACATGGGTATGAAAGATAAGTGATGTGTCAAGAAAAGACGTTCGCCTGTACGATGATGTCGTGGCCTCCTTTGACTACTCTAGACGTTTTCCATCCAGGTGAGATCGCAGTTTGTATCGTACCTAATTGTATGTATCTAATTGTTTAATCGTCTATTGATCGTAAGCACATATTGCCATCAATAATAGTCACTAGTTTCGTGCTACCTACTTTAATAACTTTGCTTTATATAAAATTACGCTAAAGTTGTTCTTAGTTTTTAAAGAATATTGTAAGGTCTGCTGTTCATAATTATTCTGGAAAAAATCTTGGAATTATGTTGGAACTAGCTTATGCTACTATATACTTACTCCAAATAAATTGTTATTTGTAGCGTAATCGACTACTATACATGTGTACATATACATATATTATTGTCCGAAAAATATGCAAATTTTTCATAAATCGGTGTAACGTCGACCTTTCCTATAGACTTTCTCATTTAATAATAATACCTAAAAGCAATATTAACTAAAGACCGTCAAACAAAACGTATTTTTTTTAAAGTCTACCTCTTTTGGGAAATATGGGTGAAAAATGTTACCTAAAATACCTTTTTATATCATGCCCCTGCAACAATATCATTGCAAAGTCAATATCACTTCCCACAGTCAGTAGATCCATATGATCTAATACTTAGCGTACTCGATCTTGCCACTCTCTCTTGCATTTAGTTTTGTGAAGTTATCTTACTTATCTACTTAATTTTACTTGAGATGAAATGAGGTTAAGCCAAAACACTATATGAGTGCTAGATTCTTTATTTTCTATTTTAATAGGTGTGAGTGAATGCTGGTACATCCTCATTATCTGAAAATACTTATCTATAAATGAAATTTGGTTAAAACTACCGTGAGTTGAAGATATTTATACGTCCTGTATACAACGTGTAAGGTACATATGCGTAATAAATCAGACCACGGGCTATACTATACTATGTGGTTCGATTTATTACGCATATGTCCCTTTGCGATGTATATGATAATATTAGCGGACATGCCGAATAACTTCAAAATGGCTCGAGATTTTAATGACCATGCCAAGAAATCGGCAAATTATGTCCCAGTTAATTGAAATGACATGATCTAGGTTCTTGAAATAAGTATAGGTACAGCGAGTATGTATAGCTTGTAAACGAATCTTAATTCATTAGTAATAGCAACCTCAGGTTTCTCTGTCTCCGTGCAACAAACGTTGCAATTATCAGTTTATAGATAGGCAGTAGGACCACTATTTCTAAGCTTATATCCCAACTGTAAAAAAACCTTTGTGTCCCAACTTGAAAGAAAGAGGATGTGCTACGCGATAAAGTTTCGTAAAGCTGAGCAATTGCCATAACGTGTCTGTAGATGCCATATTTTAATTTAATTAGTTTTACGAAGAGCCCGTAGTCATAAGCACGTCTTTGTATAGAACAAATACAAACGCGGTCCACACAAGAACGATTTTGATCTGTGATCTCTTGGCAACCATGAGGCGACGCAGTGCTGTAATCAGTGAGCTTACCATAACTAGACAAGCAACGCTATAAAATACAGATACGACATCGTGAAGTCTACTTAGAAAAAAATATCTCTTGAACACAATGAGGTGGACTTATCACGACTTTATCAATCGATGCAGCCTTACCAGAGCAGGGCGTCCATGGGATTAATTTTTTATGGGATTCACATTGGGATTCTACTAAAAGGACATACTTAGAAGTAACGCCGCCGAAGTTTATAGCATTTGACTAAAATTATAATATTCCAAAAATTACGAAATTTAAAGTTGATGTATTAGTTAGGGTCGAATGAATGCGTGTACAACTGAGGTGTGTTGAATTATATTATAGTATAATATTACTTCATCAATGAGCTTTGGATTTATTTTTCTAAGCAATCGCAAACTTGTGTGGGCCACATTGTACTGTACCTCAATCTTCGTTCTTGCTTATTCCTTGTACTTATTGTTTCATTTTTAATTTTATTATTGTTTCTAGTATTCTACATAATGGTACTCTAGTACCTGGTTAAGTATGTTGACTAAGTCACAAAATAATTTATTACCAATGACAATTTTATAAATTCTTTTTTATACATTTTAATTATGATGTACCTATTTTGTATAGTTAAGTGTAAAAACTTGAGATATATATTTTGATGAAATAGCTATGAAACTTATTGTAATATAGGAGTTGCCAGATGTGTGATTTACTAACATTTTGTGTTATTGCAATGTTATAGATTTTATTTTTGTTTGCATGACGACTACTGCGTATCGTCTGATCATTACATTAATTTACGTTGTTTTTTTTTTCACAATAGCTCTGATTTTTCTAAATATTGTATTAGATTCGATGAGCTAGTTTTAAACGTCATAAATGATATATTGACTAACTAAAGGAATAAACGGCGCAACAAAAGCAGGTGTTAGCAACACAAATATTTAGAAAAAAAATGTCTTTTTTTTTCGTTTGTCGCAGCTTCAGCCGGACGTTTTGTACAAGAAAATCAAGGTATTTTTCGAGTTCCCAGCTAGTCTCATAATAAAAGTTGTTTGTGTTGACTGGCTGAGTCACCCCTTCAAGTATATGTCGGCGATACATTTTCACTTGGTATATTTTAACGTCGTACTTAATTATTATCTTTAAGTACCTAGAAATATCTATTTCATCTTTAGATACTTAAAGATAAGTAATATAATACTTACGTCATGTGTAAAATGTATTGATTTCCGCTATAGATCCTTATTAATTGCGATCAGATTTATCGGTGTTGCTGATACCAGCATTTACCGTAAGTATTTGTGCATATTATAACCTGGCGAAGAATATGAAATAACATATAGAATTTTGGGTAAAAACGTACATTGGGTTATATTTACAACTACACATTGAAGCTCTACTTACGGGAATGATTTATATACATAAACCGCGCGTATCACACGTATTTAAACGTAAGGAAAACTACACTTTAATCTGGTCAGGTTATAATAACTACAAAACCTAAAGAATCAACGTGTCTTTGCCACGTGTTTTAACAAAACAGAATACCGAAATATATATGTAAACCATTGTGCCATAATGTCCAAACTATTGTATCTCAAATACGTTATCTTGTGCTATTGCTTCACATTGGAAATAGCAAGTGAGGGTCAGAAATAGGGCAGGCGCGTTCATAAGGTACCGAGCAGTACATAAACGCTTTTCGCCAGTCGGACCCTCATTCACTTGAGACTTTGTCGAAGCCGATCCCAAGTGACGCCCACAGCTGAGGTTCGTTCTCACCCTGTGGGAACCCTTTGCGCTCTCACTCTTCCAGCGCGGACCACATCATACCAGTTTGGAAAATGTTGGTCACCACCGGCAAATGTTGCAGCTCAAACCTTCTCAGTGAGCTGCGAACCTTCACCATAAGTAAAGCGTTATGTTTACGCTAAAAAAATCCATAGAAAATGTAATAAAAGGTATGTAACAGCAGAATGGAACGATACATTTGAAATGAGATCACCTGACACAAAAATAATACTTTTACGAGTGCAAAATACCTGCAAAATTCAATATCAACATCAACGTCGTTTAACCATTCAAAAGCTGTCATACGATGCATCCTACGTTTAACCATGGGCTAGTATAATCTTTGGTTCAACTGAATTTTAATACATCAGCTATTGAAGAATAATCGTGCGAATAAAGCCTTACAAGTAGTACCTTCGAGATGATGAAACGCTTCAACAACTATATTACTACTAGATTTTGTGAAACTGTTGTGAAAATTCAATTAGGGACCTAATGCAGAAAAGTTCAATTTCGCGACCTATATCTACATAAGGACCTGTACCTTAATTAACAAATACCTAACATTAAAACGTCATAAATAAACTTAATGAGACATTTTCGCGATTGCCGCAAGCATAACTAGAAGTCAATAATCAAAACTGAAGTGTCGTTTTCCTCACGGCACTTTTAAGGCTTTTCTCGGAATACATGGACATTAAAGGATTTCTTTCAATTTTGTACAATGGCATCTATTAATATTGGTATTTAGAGATATATATCAAAATGGATTTAGAAGGATAAAATCCATTTAGGTAATAAAATATCTACTTAGTCAATCACGCTATATATATTTATGTATATTTGCAACCTCAGCAGTTATACAGTTTCAGTGAAGTTGCACATTTGAATGCTGTATGCTATTCGATACTATGTAGTTCTCGTGTTTCTGGCTTATGTAAGCAAATATTGCCACTTATCATATCTACTAAATATTGTGCTATGCAAGTTTAACATTTCAGAACAAATTAAATTTAGTCACATGTATATTGGACTATTATTTTTACCTGCCCATATCATACCCATTTTACCCATACCTATACCGTAGTATATACCTACTCATATATTTATCAAAACAAATATTACAAAGAATCAAATATTTATACATAAACTAGCCTTTGCAGGTACTTTCTGTAAATATACGTTACGTGTAATGTTCGGATATATTTAAAAAAATATTATTTTTCAAAGTTATATCTATCCACTACTATCGTTTCAGAACGACCACTGTTTAAATGAAAAGCCGAAAAACTCAGTATTGATTGCCTGACAGATAGTGATTGCCTGCTCGCCAGAACGGCTTTGTTATATTCACATCCTGAGTTCACATCATGATTTTTTTAATTAAAATTGAGCAATCAGCTGCTTTAGTTTCATGATTATTTTTCTCTCTTCGTACCCAAATAGGTATGGAGGAATTCTTTCTTTGTTTACTATCACAAGCTATACACGCCCTTCGTTTTGTTAATAAACACTGTTTAATAAACTTTTGGTTTTTGACTGATAAAGAAATTTTATAAAAACAGACGCGTAGTTTAGGCTTTACAATGTAACATAGCATACCGATACATACACTATCACGTCTTTATCCCTAACGGGGTAAACACAGCCTACAATCGCAATACCCAAACGCCAAGGCGTGGGCGTGAAGGTGGAAAAAGAGAATTGAAATAGTACTTAAAAGGTTGGTAGCCGCATCACCATTTGACATGATTCAGATTCTCGCCTATCATCATCATCAGATCTTTTTTAGTCTCCACTGCAGGAGCACGACCCTCTCTGTACTGCCAGGTAAGTTCTCCTATGACTGCTCTGGCTAATATGTGGCATATTAGCCAGAGCAATCATAGGAGAACTTATCCGTTCAATCGGCTTTAATGATCGGCGCAGGCAGAGAAGCTGCTGGTGCATTCTACGTGTTTTCTTTTCTCCCAGACCAGCATGGAAGAATAACAACATACCAAACATAAATAAAAACATACAAAGGGCTGCTGAAACTGTAACGTGTTTTTGATTTTGCGGTATGTCTAGTACATACCGCAAAATGGTAGGTTAGTCTTTAAAAACTTTTCTACGGAGTTCTATGTTCTGTACAAAACATTTTTTAGTTTGGTACAAAGCCTTGCAACTTCTTGAACCATCCTGAAAATATGTCACTCTCAATCTACGCCACTCGGTCACCAGGTGGCATGTCACCGATGCGTGGTGCTAACTAGAAAACGGTAACACCCCTAACTACCTTCGCAAACAAGGCACCGTTAACCCACTTTATAAATACTTCGCTAACTCGACCACTCTCATTTTTGGAGAAAACTCCGCAGAATTGGGTTCCGTACATAATGCACGTGTTGCAATGCAAGTTGAAAATAATTGACGGCAGTTCAACAATGGCTTGCAAAGCTTTTTGGATAATCACCGTCGCCTTCGTTGTGGCGGTAGCAGCGATGTCAAAGGGCATCGATGAATATCGTGACGATGATATGGACCTGAATGAATTTGACACCGACCTAGAAGAGCACAGCGAGAGAAGAGGGAAATTATGTAAGTACCTCATCATTTCCTTACAACATAGTATCATAAACTACTTATTGTGATTCCGTTAAAGTCTCCTTTCTTTAAAATGTTTTATTTTAAATGGGGGCAGCACTGGACCCCGGAAAATTCAGGTACGGCCTTAACACGATACACGGAGTCCAGTGCTGCCCCCATTTTAAATAAATTATTTGTAAGGAAACGGAGATATCATTTAAAATGTTAAGCTACTTAAACCTAGATAACCCTTCAAACTATTTTATGAACCACTGTTTACAGTTTAAAGTGAGAACGTTAAGCTTTAGTTTGTATATATCTCTAATAAAAACATTAAAAAAAAATTATACAAACTTAGATGAGCTGACCGGTCAATTGTATTTTTCATAAATCGATACATGTCCCTGGGGAAAGTTGTTACACCTTAAAATAATTTCAGTTTATTTTATTGGACCCTGTATTTTAAATTACAAAAGAAAATTAGCTACGCGAAATTATTTTTTTACTATATGTTTAATAATCTCTTCGAAAATTGATTTGCGAAAGTTTAAATGTTTAGTTTTGTTTAGTTTGAGTTTCTCAACACGCAATAACCGCTGAATTGATTTGCATGGCACCTGTGCACACTGTATCTATTTATTTATACAGTGCACGAATACAGCAAGTTCATTTCATGATACTTATTTCATTTGCGAAAAATTATGTGGAAAAATAAAAATAAGATTTAAAACTCGGCTACGGGAGGATTCAAGCTGAAAACTTGAAAAGTACGTTTATCCAGTTAATACGAGCACAGCAGCGGGAAACAGCTAATAATGTATACAGGGTCTAACAAAATATACTGAATCTATTTTAAGGGTGGATTCAGTTCATGATACTGAACAACTTTTCCCAAGGAACGTATATCGAAATATGAAAAATAATTTTTGGCCTCCCGTACAAGTTGACGGATCACCTGATTCGAGTTTCTATGGAAAGCCAAAAATTATTTTTCATATTTCGACATATGTTCCTTGGGGAAAGTTGTTTAATATCACGGACTGAATTCACCCTTATAATAGTTTCAGTATATTTTGTTAGACGTTACATATTTTTGAAGTGTGCTAATTAAGCCCTTTTATTTAATACCTTAAGTTTTAAACATGCGTTATGGGATACTAACGCAACGATACTATATTTTATAAAAATATAAATAAGTAGGTATGTAGATAAACACCCAGGGCAATTCGAATAAATAACCGGGCAAGTGCGAGTCGGACTCGTACATGAAGGGTTCCGTACCACCGTAAAATGTTTTAAAACGCTGAAGAAACACGTTTCTTGTATGACGAACCCCTTTAATTTTCAACTTTTTTTTTATTTTATAGCATTTGTTGTTATAGCGGCCATACTGATACATAATCTGTGAAAATTTCAAGTATCTAGTTAATGCCATTACTAAGATCTAGTTAAAAACGCTAAAAACCACATTTTTTGTATGAAGTCCCCTTTAATTTTCAACTTTTTTTTATTTTTAGTATTTGTTGTTATAGCGGCCACAGTAATACATAATCGATGAAAATTTTAAGTGTTTAGCTATTACGGTTCAAGAGATAGAGCCCTGTGACAGACGGACAGACAGAGGAGTCTCAGTAATAGGGTCCCGTTTGCACCCTTTGGGTACGGAACCCTAAAAATTCCCTTTCTAACTTGCCCTGGCAGGGAATGGAACTCAGAAACTCCGGTGGTGGACTAGCGTGTTAACCATTACGGATGTTTTAAATTGGAACATTAACATAATAGTAGGGGTTGCCAAATGTTTTTGGTGTAAGCTCCGTGCTTCGGAAGGCACTTAAAAGCCGTTGGTCCCGGCTGTCATTGTATGGCAGTCGGCAAGTTATGTCAGATGCCTTTAGGCAGCTTGAAAAATCTGACACCAGTGTTGGCCACTTACATACACGAAAAACAAAAAAACAGTGTTAGCCGTGTGTAGAATAGGACCACTCCAAGTCTCCCCGTGGATGTCGTAGAAGGCGATTTAGGAAACACAAGCTGAACAAAGTGTGGCTCTGGTGGTACAGAGAGGGTCATGCTCCTGCAGTGGAAACTAAAGAAGACCTGATGATGATGATGATGAAACAAACAGTGTAAGGTTTTATGTACACAGTGTAAGCTTTTCGAGAAACGTTGCAGTGTTCCCATTCGTGAGCATCGTTCGGTTCGCGAACACGGACTGCTCGACGACGAGCAGTTTCGACGGGACATGCTTGGCGCGCCGCGAATGCAACAACCTGAACGGAACCATCACGGGCAACTGTGCGTCGCGCCGTGGCAGGTGTTGTGTAGGTAAGTACTAGCTATAGGTAAGCTCTATGACTGCCTCCGTGGTCTAGTGATCAAGGCGTTTGCCTTGTGATCCACAGGTCGTGGGTTCAAATCCCACAGGGAAGCATACTTTGTTAAAAATTGTTTTCAGTCTGGTTAGGATAGTACAGAGGGTCGTGCTCCTGCATTGGAGACTAAAAGAGACATGATGATGATGATTGCACTTCTAGTATTATAATTCATTTCCTACACTCAAAATCAAACTGTTTCCAGTGACTAGATCGTGCGGTAGCACCACTAATGTGAACAACACCTACTTCACTAGTCCGGGGTACCCGGCCGCGTACGCAGGTGGCGCTGCCTGCAGCATCATAGTCAACCGCTGCAACAGCAATATTTGCCAGGTCAGTACAGTACCACAGATCTGTACAGGGTGCATTTGAAATCATTGGCATCAATTTAACTTGTTAACCGTTCTGTATTTATTTATTAGTTTATAGTATATATATCTTTAACCGTCTCAAACTAGATAACGTCCTCTCAGGAGTTGCCATGGAAACGGGAAGTCGATAAGCCGCGAATGTCGGATTAATCCGACAAACATTTTCGTGCCCATTTCGCAAGCGTCGTCGTATATATTCGACCAAAAACTACTCGTATACCTATTAACTATGCCTGGCGCTGGGAGCACGATAATAAGTCTCGCGGTGAAAGGGTTAAAAAAGCCGTAGTATCTTGATTTCGGGGGGTGTTTGATCCCCGCCCCCCTCTCGGTACGCCTATAACCTAAACCACAGACAGCTAAACTTTGCACTATTTTTCCAGCTCCGCATAGACTTTACGGACCTAGTTCTAGCTCAGCCAGACGGCGACGGCAACTGCGTGACGGACTCCATCTCCGTGACCGGCGGCAACACCATCGTGCCGACCCTCTGCGGGGACCTCACCGGCCAGACCATCTTCGTAGATTTCAATGGCAACACTGCCATCACTATCACAATAACCGCTACGCTGGCGACTACTTTCTCCAGGAGATGGAACCTCAAGCTGATCCAGCTAGGATGTGACTGCCCTGGCATAGGTAAGGCAATTTTTTTCGATACCGTTCCGGTATTTCGTAATCACCAAAGTTGGGTGGTTGATTTGCTTATTTTTGATGACATGGGGAACGAAGGGGTCTGCACTCCTATTAAGTCAGTTTTTTAGTTATTTATTTATTTTTGCATTTCTTGGAAATGTTTTCTAATTTTGATTTTAAATTATACAGACTATAAAATAATATCTACGAACAATATACTTAGAAGTTAATAATACAAAAAACATAATCAGATTTTGTAAAATATATATCGATGCTTACATGAGCGTAGGAGGGTTTTGATAAGAGATTTGCTTATTTTTGCTGACGGGAGACGGGGGGTTAAAAATAGCTAAAACTGCTTGCGAAATATTTGAACGGTCCCATACCAACGGCAAAAACTAAGATACTTACGGCCCTTATTTTCTAAAAAGGTATTATTTTCGCCGTTTACATTTTTATAAAGTTAAATAAAACCAGTCGCAATAGCGATTACAATTGGTTAAAAATATCGTGTGTGTGTTATCTTCGCCCTCAGCTCCTAATGGGTGCCTGCAGTATTACACGGGGACGTCAGGCACGATAAACAGCTTCAACTACGGGACAGCGGCGAACACCGTGCTGAGTGCCTCGCTGGTGACCGGCACGAGGGAGATTGTCAACTTAAACTACGGCATCTGTATCAGGATGGAGGCCGGCTACTGTGCCATACAGTACGCGCAGGTCAGTCCGTCGAATCTTGTACGACACTTCACCAGGCTTGTGTCGTTCCCCGTTTAGGTATCGAAAATGTACCTACACTATTACTATGTGCGCAAGCGGCGTCTCCGGGTGGTAAATTCAGTTATACGAATCGTATGTCCAGAGTAATAAGAATGAAATTGGCTTGCAATGGATGTATAGGTATCTATACGAAAAGGTGCTGAGTTCTGACGTGAGCTAAATTAAACCATATCGCTAACCACGTTGAGTAGATATTTCTTTGAATTTCTTTGCTGAGTGAGACTTCTGTACGTTAGTATTATTTATTCTGTGACTTCACAAACACTGGCTTCAGTACCACGAATATTTGCGTCAAAATTTGTATCACCTTAGTCTACGATTTGTATGCAAAAATTAACAGTGCCTCTATCGTACGTAAAAGGAACTTTAATTTTTGCATCCAAAATGTAGACAGTGATACGAATACTTTGACGCAAATATTCGTGCTAAGGGTGCAGTAAGTATATATTTAAATCCATGTATGACATGTTACAGACAAAAACATACGTAATGTAAATAACTTAGTTTCTCCGTATTATATGCTGAAAACAGTCAGTAATTCGTTTATGGCAAACTCTACATATACATTTTTATAATAAATTGATAGAATCAGCCCTTGATATGCTAGACAGAAGTTCGGCATAGTATGTTTTGACACTTAAGTGCTTGCCTTAGTGTGAGGGTTATACGAGTACCAACAGCGCGAGAGCGCCATTGTGTTCACTTAGCACAACCAAGACGATGACCTGCTACGAATTTGATGTATTCCTGATTAGAATTAACGAGTCGTCTTCTTCCATTTAAGAGCTTCCCTTATCAGTGAAGTTATTTGCATGTATCTCGTTCTTCCGCCAAGTCCTTAACATCTTGGTATGTCTTTTAACATTTAACTTTTCTTCTATCCACGTCTTAAAGTTATAAAATTGAATATAAGATGTATGCCACAGGCGTCCGGCAGCTACTCGTTTACCGTCTCGGGTGACGTGGAAGGCGCAGACACTACGGTGCTGGGGACGGCCCTGGGCGCCAGTAACGACGGGGCCTGCACCACCGACTTTGTGGTCATACCCAACCCGTATGTGGTAGCCACGGGCCTGGCCGTCGGCACCGACAGGTTTTGTGGCATTGGTTTCGTCGCTGTTCAGAGTAAGTAACGTTATCCTATAGGTATAAGTCTTCTTGTGGATGTCGTAGATGGCGACTTAAGAAACACAAGCTAAACAAAGCTTATAAACATAAATGAGACCTCTCCAACCCGTCTGGCCAGCGTGGAGAGTGTAGCCCAAATCCTATGACTGATCTGGCTTATATATGGCTCTGGTTGTACAGAGAGGGTCGTGTTCCTGCAGTGGAGACTAGAAAGACCTGATGATGATGATGATGATAATGACAGGTATGAGAAACATCATCATCATCCGAGCGTATTACCGGTTGCATCGTCAGCGGTTACGCTTCAGAGCCCGGGGTCCGCTACCTAACCTAGGCGATTTGACGAGGTGACTGGTTTTTACACAGAGCTGACTCTTATGTATTCTGTGACAGAGCGACTGCCGTCTGACCTCCACAACCCTAAGGGTGGACCAGAACCAATCCTAGGATAGGTACAAACGCTAAATGGCGTTCGGGACCAACAGCTTTACGTGCCTTCCGAAGCACGGAATCTTTCTTTTCGGATAATCAGGTGATTCAAGCCTGCAATATCCTTGGAAACAACTTTTCAAAAAGTATGCTTCCCTGTGGGATTTTAACCCATGACCTCCGGATCACAAGGCAAACGCCTTGACCACTGGACCGCGGCGGTAGTCTAGGTATGAGAAACATATTATGGCAAATCTAGAAACCAAACTTCACCTTGTCGTCTCCGTACAACAGACGTAAAAATATTGCCATAAAGATCGCCACCACAATTACTTTTTGTGGACTTTTTTTCGACTGTGTAAAAGGACATTTATATTTACTTCCCCACATACCACTGATATGCCTAACCTGATACATAGATGACGCAAGTATTACGATTTCTATAGAAATCAAGCAGACTTTTTAACAATGAATTTACGCTTAATATGATTTTATAACCTAACATATTGCCTATTGCCTTTGGGTGCTTACAATTTTTGGCTATTACAGTTAATTATCACGCAGCGAGGCATTTTTTAGTTTTCGCAGCCGGCTGCCGGCCAGCTTTGACGCTTGGTCGGGGTTCAGACACGCGGAATAGGTGCATTTACGTCATCTATGTGTATATATATATCTGTGCTACATACATATTGTTGGAGTTTTCGTACCTACACTCTGACAGAATGAAATTACCAACGGCTTACAATGCCTAACATAGCATGGAGGTGCTCAAGATAAATTCAACTTGTAGCCAAACGAGCAACACCCATCCAAGTCCAAAGCTGTTTTTTTTTTCACTTTCATTATTTTATAAACATTTTATTTTCCCAGCTGGCGCGAAACCATTCGTGCTGTACGTGGTGACGAATGGCAACGAAGGAGCCACGGCCACGGCGTCACCTGACGTGGCCAACCGCGGCTTCTCACTGTCTTACACGCAAGTTGCTTGTTAAGCCACAGCTATCTTCGTAATCAGGGCTACGTGCAGTAGCCCTAATTATGACATTTGCCAGATGCGTTGGTTCAACAAGTTGGCCGAACGTGTAGATGCCATAATATATATTTCATGTTCGTGCGGTCTCAAAAAGCCAACTCCAACAACCTCTCATATCTACTACGGGGGTGCTACGGGGTCAGGGGGGCAAATGATTTTTTGTTCATACATGATTCTTGACTGATTCTAGTTGTTATGTTACAAATACTATTTATTATAATGTTTAGTGTAAATAATATGTCTAGTGAAAATAAACGGTAAAAATACAACTTGAAAAGACGACATTGATACTAGATAATACTTAACCCCCTTATTCATAAAAAATGAAACGTTTGCTAAACCCTTTTTAGTTAAAATATGTTTTGTCCCTATCACCCTTTTCAATATTTGACATTGCAAGAACCAGACAAAACATATTTTAACTAAAATAGGTTCAGCAAACGTTTTTATTTTTTTATGAATAAGGGCGAGACTATTTAGTACACCGACTGTATGTTTTTACTTTTATTAGTGTCTAAAACGTAAATAGAAACACTTTTAGCTATCTTAAGAAGATACTGCCAACAATGTGTTTCAGATAAATAAATAAATAGACAAACACAAATCACACTCAATGAGCTGGCTCCAAACTAAGTTCAAACTTGTATTAAGGGATACTAACTCAACGATACTATATTTAGAGGTTCTATAAAATGAAACTTTCACTAGAATTAAATAAAAACCTCCCTCCCCCCCCCCCCCCCCCCCTTAAGATAGCAAAAGTATATGCAACTACAATTCTTTTTAGTTTGTTTGTTTCTTAAAACTTATAGTGTGATCCATGTATTGTTGTTTTCTTTTTGAATGATGTTAAATAAACAGCCATTATATAACAAGTCCAGTTTTATTTCTCAATAAATAAATCTACATTATCCTGGAAATATCAACGTTTGTTAATTTTTATGTTTAGGAAAATCTTGCTTCTATGCATAACATAATGTAACTTTATATAATACTAACTCTCGAACCTTTGTTGTGGTCCATTGACTAAAATATTAAAATACGTCATCATCATCCGAGCGTGTTCCCGGTTGCATTGTCAGCGGTTACGCTTCAGAGCCCGGGGTCCGCTACCTAACCTCGGTGATTTGACGAGGTTACTGGTTTTTAAAACGTTTTGTTTAAAATTTTAAAATACGTTTTTATACACATTATTAACGAAAAGGTGTTCTCTTGAAAATAAATTAACGTATCAAAGGCACGGTATCCAGATACAATAACAATATTCAACTACTATCTAAAGCGATCACACAGCGCGAACGAAGTCATAAACTTATGCATGAGCGGCGATAACTTTACCCATTTTCCGATGTATTGTGTTCTTTATGTCATCATACCAGATGCCTATCTGGGTGTGGTTTCTGAGGTCTTGGAAAGCCTCGCAGCCCTCGATGCTGCTGAGCACGCCGTACACGCTGACGTCGGCGAGGTTCGGCTGCTCGCCGCCGAGGAAGCGCGTGCCTTTCTTATTTAACGCCTTGGTCCATTCATTGGCTGCGTCGTAGAGGGACTGCCGGACATCATCTTTGATGTTATGTCTGTGAAAAAAAGATTTGCATGAATAACAAGTTTATTTGCTAGGCAAATTAAAAACGGAACTACCGATAGTTCCACTACTCATCACGCGCGTGTTGTACACCACATAGCGCCATTTCAATATTTGCTAGAGAAGGCCCTGACTTTCAGGCGTTAATCCCTAATAACTTTTAAACGGCTGAACCGATTTTCATCAAACATAGCTAAAAATTACCGCAAGGGAACTTGCTTTCACGTAAAAAAATCGCATCGAAATCGATCCATCCGTTCGAGCGCTAAAATGCCACAGACAGACCGACACTAGTTCGGAACGAAATATTTCTATTTTACTCTTGTTTTCTTCCATGCAGGTCTGGGAGAAAAGAAAAATCATAGAATGTACCAGCTGCTTCTCTTCCCGTGCAGATCGTAGAAGCCAATCTAGATAATGGCCAATTTTCTGAATCATGTTGGTAGGTGATGCAGCCTGCAGCCCATTACTATTTTGATTCCGTTTTACCATCTTCATGCCCACCATCACGATAAAAATGGCCTTTTGGTCTTACAGCCCTGGGCTCTGTCTACCCCGTTAGAGATAAAGGTGAAAATGTATCTGTATCTATACTCTTGTTTTTATATATGATTCAAATCAGGTAACACATCAATTTCCTAAAATTTATATACCATATAAAATTTATATTTATAAACCGCAAGGTCTCACCCGTTTGAAACCTCCATCTTTCCATCGCACATCCCTGTTTTTAACCGACTTCAGAAAAGGAGGAGGTATCAATTCGACTGTATGTCTTTTTTTATGTATGTTCGTTATGCGATATCTTCGCCAATTGTAGACAGATTTTGGCTATTCTTTTTTATTTGAAAGTCTTTACTACCAAGTCGGTCCCATATTAATTTGGTGAAGACATGATGAAGAACTTTGAAGTTATGGAAGAAACTCCAAAAAAATACAGTCGGTTGTTTTTTTCTTGTTAAAAATTTAATTATTCTAAGGTTGGATCACAGAACAAAGTCAACAAGTTAAAAATATGTATATAAGTTCATGCTTACCTAGCTTTAAGTCTTTTGGCAATAATCCACATGGCCACGGATCCCACATACACCATCAGGGCGCATTCCCAACCTGGGAAAGACTGTCTCCAGCCGCCGACCTCTTCGAACCACTTGAAGGTCTCTATAGATTCTCCAAACGTTCGATAAACATTCGGGGATAAAGTGTGAACTAGAACGCGGTCAGCCCATTGTCGCCACTGACGCTCTTCGCTGCAAAAAAAAAATTGGTGTTACGATTTAGTGAAAAATCCGTTCGCGCCGTGCGCCTGTCTGCACCACAATGCAATTTTTGCACATCTTACCAGTCCACTGCTGAGCTTTTTGAAATGTGCCAATTCAAGGTGATAGCCCACTTACACGACTCGGCTCCAACACCGCTCGCACCCAAAACCGCCCTAAACTAATACGACTGCTCGCGCTCCACGCAACGACAGCTATCAGACGCCCAGCGGTCTTCGTTCAGACAGCTAATCTAAGGGAGCGAGGCTCATCTAGTCGCCGCGGCGACTGTTAGCAGTCAGCGTGCGGACAGCGCGTAGACCGCTTGTTTCCAACGTGCGGCCAGCGAGGCGCCAACCACCGAGCAGTCTGATGGCGGTAAGCTCGATGACAGTGAGCTGTCTGCTACTTTATGTTGCCAATGTAAAATTTATCTAAAGAGCACTACCTAAAGCCCATATTTTAATATTTTATTTGTTGGGTGGGAGCAGAGTCGTGTAAGTGGGCTATGACCTTAAGCCTTTTCATTTACTCAACACGATATGATACGATTTTTTTTTTGCCGTGGTTCTCGGCAGAGTAGAACTTCCAAGTCTTCCCGTGAATGGCAGAAGGCGACTTAGGAAACACAAGCTAAACAAAGCTTATAAACATCAATGAGACCTCTCGAACCCGTCTGACCAGCGTGGAGAGTGTAGGCCAAACCCTCTGGCTAAGTATGGCTCTGGTAGTACAGAGGGTCCTGCTCCTGCAGTGGAGACCAAAAAAGACCTAATGACGACGATTTTATTTTACCCGACTGCGGCAAAGCCCAAAAGGAGGTGTTTGACCTGTATGTATGTCCGACTCTATGTCCCTCGTAACTACTAAACAGCTAAACCGATTTTAAACGTGGTTAGATTCGTCTTAACCACTAGTGGCTATATTAAATTAAAAAAATTGCGTAGTCGGGTTTTAGTTTTTAAATCTATATCTTGTTAAGGCATCGAAATATAATTCTCTAGAAGCCTAACTAATCCCGAAAAGTCATTCCACGCGATATGTACATATCGCGTGGAATGACTTACGCGGCGGGCGGGGCTTAAAATATAAACCGCACGGCGCGACAGTTCGCCGTGACACTCGTCGTGCGGTTACGTCGCAAAAAGTTTCCTTTGAGAATATTGCTGTGTTTTGGCGTTAATCAATTTATTAAAAATGCCGTCATGTGCCGTGAAGTGGTATAGAAGCCATACAGACATGAAAACAGAGGACTCGCCTTTCATATGTAAGTAAATGAACATTTTAATAATCCATACTTGACATCTGTAGACACCTCACCGCTCGTTGCATCGGTCGAGTAACCGGCTCGGGGCAACCGGCTGCTCGACCGACGCGAAGATGACGCGTGCGTGACCTTGTCGCGACCAATCGCATACATCTTTGTCTATGTGTCTGTTTGAATGTTTTGTTGTAATTACTGTTAGTTTGTTTGCGTAAATGGAATCAGAATCGAAGCGGTGAATGTAGGAGCGTTAGATTTCTAGAGAATTATTGTTCGTAGCTTTATGGCCTATAGAAGGCGCCATAATGAATCTTGTGCTACAATTGCATTCCCAAGGAGGGTTAACGTCAGGCGGCGGCCGGTTGTAAAACTTTTTGCAAATACATTCCCAAAGAGGGTTGACGTCAGGCAGGCAGCCAGTCGTAAAACTTTAGCACAGAATACAGTAAGAGTAAACAGAAGGGAATCTCCTAAGGAGAAGAAATAGCCGGAACAGTTTAAATGATTTGGCTATAGTCACAGGCCGGAATCTCGTAAGGTACGCGCAATATGCGTCCGCGTTCCCCGCACCCGCACCTCTCCCCCGGTTCTTGACGGCCAACGTGAGTCATCGAGGCGAAAACGGGGGAGAGGTGCGGGGACGGGGAATGGTGACGCCTGGGTGACGCATATTGCGCGTACCTTACGAGATTCCGGCCTGTGACTATAGCCAAATCATTTAAACTGTTCCGGCTATTTCTTCTCCATTTTGCAAGGTCTTTGGCATCCTTGGGTGAACATTGACATGCATTTTATATTTGGAGAAGAAAAAGCGGGAAAGCGCACCCCGCAAAACGCGTTTAGACGAAGAAGAAGGCGCCATAATGAATTTATTGTGACGACATATAGCCTATAACCAGTAGACAGCCAAGAAGCTTCCAACGATACCTCATTTAATTTGTCAAGGTATCTTGGATGTTAGATAAGATACGAGGACCACCGATTCCAAAAATTTAAATTTTTTTGAAAAAAAAAATGGAAATAGGGCGCTGCATGGCGGGGAGTATGCTGTCAGATAAATAAATAATCGTCATAGACTACTAGATATGAACAATTGGACACGTCATTAGGAGAAGAAAGTCATATTCCGTAGAAGAAAGTCATATAGTCATATTTAGAGGAAAACCTCAAAAGACATGGATGGACAGTGAGGAGAAAAGATGTCTGAAGGCCAGTGTTAACACGAAAAGTGAGATACTCACGCTTCAGCAGCCCTCTCTCGTTCATCAGGTACAGCGGCGTTGTGCATTACAAAGTACTTATTAGCGATATCGTTAATCTCCTTCCCGTCGTCGCTCACGAACTGAGTGTTGGGGTAGAACTTGATGATGTCTTGTAGTTGCGCAGACTTGTCGCGCAAGTACGTTTCGAGGATTGACACGATTGCTGTGCTTTCCATAAGTTGCTAAAAATCATTCACCATGTTTAGTTTGTACATATATTTATATTATAATTATAAATATAGAGATATAAGAAAGGACCAATCACACTAATTGAGCTAGTCCCAAAGTAAGTTTTTTTAAACTTGTGTTATGGGATACTTACTTAAAGATACTATATTTTATGATAAATACATACATACATATTATTATATAGATAAACACCCAGACCTAGGACAATTTAGGATTGAACCCAAAACCTCCGGATTAGCTCCAGACTTGCGTGATAACCAATAGATCATCATAAATAAATTATTCAGACAGTAAGTCAAACAAAACTGTATTTGTTAAGTATATGTGTGTATATTATACACTATATATATTATACACACAAACAATCACATCTTTATCCCTGAAGAGGTAAATAGAGCCAAGGGTCTCAAGAATCAAAAGCCACTCTTAAGATGGTGGTATGGCCTATAGGTGGAAAATGGGAATCAGAAATTACCCATTACTTACTTAAAAGGCCTATTCCTTTGATCGACTGCTAAGATCTTTGTAGGAGACACTGCTGATACAATCTATGATTTTCCTTTGCTCCCAAACCAGCCAGTTAAACAAAACAACCTGTTATAACCTTTACTTACTTGATATCCTCCATCTACTTTAGCTAGAACAATAGGCACTTTCTTATACGCCGACCACTGGATCCCTTGCCGCAGAACAGCGTCCACTTCGACAATATCATAGCTGATTCCTCGGGAGTCCAGGTACGCCCGGACCTTGCAGCAGAACGGACACGTCCTGTATTGAAAGAGGACTAGCTGCAGGTTGCTGGTGTCTGCATCATTGATTATCTAAAAATATTAAGATTATTACACAATCATGCAGACATAGACGATTTTCGGAAAAGATGTAGATGTTTTGAAAAACTAGGGCCGTAAGCTTAGATGTTATTTATTAATAAATATCAATATTTTTGCAAAAACTTCATTAACTTTACTTTATTTGTTTTATTATATGGGATCGAATATATAAAAAATCAATATGAATGGCCCTAGTTTATGAGTATATTATATATTTATAGTTTAATAGTTCATGGTTCGAGAGGCACAGACAAATATGAAACAACAATCTATCTAGAAACTACTTATTTTCGCCGCGCAGCATATGTACACACAAGTCTTAATTAAGTGGGAATTGAGTCACATTAGGTTCCGCATATTTTATGTTATGTGACATAAATTTATATAATAATGGCTGTTGGGTGGGACAAACATGCTTTAATCCAAGAAATAAGTAATCTAGGTATATAGCATGTATATAACTTATTACTAGGATTAACACACTTCATAAACTAGCTTCATTCCAATCAGTCCAACCCGGTTAAAAAAATGTACTATCACACCCATTTGGGGTGCATTCTCTGTATATGAAAAACAGTTTCTTTGTTTTACTCCAAGTAACCAGTTACGAAGTGTTTTAAAAAATATGGCCAGCACTACATTTCTCAGTAGGTTTACAATATGTGGGGAGGGCGGAGGTTAAAGAAACCAGAGCCTTACAGTCTGAAGATCTAAACATCACACTTAGCATAGATTTAGAAACAGGTGTTAGAAATTGTGAGGCCATGATAGTTTTCGCCTTGGCTTCCAACTTAACTAGGTTTGAAAAAAAGTTGATTTTGCCCAAAATCCTGATATCTTCGTGGATCATCCACATCATCATCATCATCATTTGCCATATGCCTATTTATATCCATAAATTCGGATAAAGGTACTCAATCTTACTATTGTAGTCAACATATTACATAAGAGATGTAATGTGTTGACTATAATATAATAGTAAGATAATTTTATATTATTGTAAATTAAAATAAGCTCTTGATTTGCATGTATATGGTTCAAACAGGAAAATTACAATAAAAATATGGGGTAGTTTCACAAACACACTAAAAATATTTAAACAAGCAATTTATTCAACATAGTTATCAAAAGAAGAGTTAATATTTAAACAGGTGGCATAAACTGTAAATATCACTAGAAAGATAAAGTTTTGCCCTTGGCTTCTTTTTAAATGTTGACCTCTATAGCAAAGATGTTGACAAAGGACGCCAACACAACAAATCATTGCATTTACAGAATAGTGGCGCACTTGATAGCACAATCCTGTAACATGTACAATAATTTAATAAGTTTTTATTTTCAGCCTGTATCGGTCCATTGCTGGACCAATGGTCTTTTTCAGTAAAATCAGGAGACAAGTTGTGATGGCAGTAGATAGTACAATCTTTGCATTGAGGATTATACATATTTAAAAATTTCTACAGATGATTCCTTTAAAACCCAAACTAATATCAATCTGGTTAAATTAGCAAGGTAATTGGATGTGTAGGGAGACCACTGTAAGGGACTTGGACGGGTTTAAAGATTTTACAATAATACATACTTTGCAAAGATGTTGATATCATCAATATAACCTGCGCAAGCTTAGACGAGAAGTTATACATTTACAAACCTACGAAAAGTTCTTAAATATTGAAAAAATACACTCGCTAAGACACACACAGACATACTTCAGATCAGATCACTAAGCATACATATCATAGACAGGTAAAACATATCTCAGAAATCTCCAAATTTTGAACTAGATATCTATATTCGGTAAAAGCAAAGCAGAGATGGTTACTTACCTTATAATGAGGTTTATACTCTGGACGTTCCTTCAAAAAGGGATACTCTTTGTTCTCTACTGGTGCTAAGCTTTTCTTCGCATTTATTTTATAATGTGTGTAGCCGCCGTATCCAGCTCCTATCAAGATACCGACACTGGCACTGACCAGCGTTAACTTCGCAGTTGACCTTGGAAGCCGGCTACTGGTGGAGTACAATATTCTCGATAGGTTAACGTTATCTTTCAATGAAGGTATAACCACTTTGCGCAATATAGTGAACGTCGGTCGCCACATGTTATATTCAATACATTGAAAGAGTAAAACTGAGGATATAATTAAAGTAGTAGGCACCTATCGAGCGAAAAACGAAACCATAAAAAATTTAAGTTGCGTTACATGACACATGACATGAATAGATAGAGCGCTGGACGCGCTGGTTGAGCGAACGAGCAAGCAAATCTGCTATTGAATGAAAAATGTCCAACCTTTCCAACCAACCTTTCACTTCAGTCGTCGCTTCAGTCAATCTGGATATTTAGTCTATGGTCAGTCGTTATTGATCGATTGATAACCCGGCCGGTCATCAGTCAGTAGGTCTGGTAGTAGATAGCAGACTACGGAGCAGATGCTATAGATAGATAGATAAGATGACCTTCAATTTGAATGGGGGAAGGTCATTTTTGATTACCTACCTAATAAAAAATATTTTCGATTGCAAATAATATTCTATTAAGGGTTCCATAGTAAACAAGGAATCCTTATAGTTTCGCCATGTCTGTCTGTCGACACCTTTTAGTACTATTTATAGCTGTAATTTAGCGTAGGTAAATAGAGCCACTAAACTGACGTCAGAAGTTGACACAGCACTTCACCAATGTACTGGGAATATGTGATGAAGGGTTTAAATTAGCGGGAAAATTTCTACTTTCTAGTGGCTCTTTAAGCTGTACCTACTGTAAATAAACCTCGAGCGCGACGCGACTCTCCCCAACAGGACCGTAGAAAATGACGCGAAAAAAGGGAACTCTGTCAGCAGCAGGATGATTTGAAATGGGCTGAGAGCCCGAGAAGAGAATGATGTTGATGAGTTTGGTCTAAGAGGGATGGGGAGTTCATTGGGGAACGCAAATGCACACATGCACGCAACGAAATGGACCATAGACTGTTTACTGATCTAGTTCAATCATTTCATTCTTTTCGTTCATTGTCTGTTGCCTGGCTGTCGTTCTCTGTCGTCCGTCGCACTCACATATAGATAGGTCGCACTTTGCAGTGTTTAGGATCCACATAATTTGTAAATTGTGTGATTTGAAGATGTTTTATTATTTCTTTTCTTTTGTTACATCCCTCGACTTCTTCATTAAGTTTTCTTCTGTCTTTTAAACGGCGTGTACTTGACATAACATTCTAGTGAAGGTAAATGTCGACTCACATCTTGGTAAAACTATTGGCGCGTTAATGGTTCCGGACTCTAGTCTAGTGCTTTGTATCATGCTGTGTAACAAGTAGTGACATTTTATTGGTAGGCAAGTGGTTATGCCCGGAGGATGCCGTCGACGTCGCGGTCGAGGGGCTCCGGTCGCGGGCCGGACGGCGCGCCACGGGCCCAAGTCATAGCGCCCATGTCGGAGCGGCAACAGTTGGCTCTAGTGATGCAGATGTCATCACAAGATGCCCCTCCAGGTCAGTTAATACTAAAAGTGTGTTATTTATTGTTTGTAATAGAAATATATTTAACTTCCCGCCAATTTACATTTAGTCGCTCCGACCCCAGCTGAAGAGAGGAAGCGCACTAGGCAGCAACGAAACGAGCGAGGAGAGACCCCACTTCACGTGGCAGCTATCAAGGGAGACCATGACCAAGTCAAAAAGCTTCTCGATCAAGGCCAAGACCCAGACGTGCCAGACTTTGCGGGTAAGTTACACATCTCACTGTAGTGTATTGAACATGGACGTTGAACATGTATGTAGAAATCTTTTATTTGATTATGCACATGATTCATAAATTATATATCCTTTTATTTTCAATTATATGTATATCTACCTAATAATTAGTTAAGAGAACATCGGCAACAATCGTAGGTAATTGTCTGTGTTCATCTCTTCCCAGTATCTAAACAGATATTGATTATATCCACAAGTATGTGCTTAATGATGAACTATTGTTGTTAATTGTTATATTAGCTGAATGTTGCCTGTCGCCGTGTTGTATTCATTATATTCAGAGGAGCATGTCAGTCAATGCTAAGGGTTCCGTAACGACATTTCAAAATTTTTCTATAAACTTTTAAAGCAAAAATGGTGCTTAAATATCTATGAGATACTTATTCTTGGATCAAACAATCTTGTTGGTTTAGTAAATTTTCAGCATACATTAAATGCTTTCATACAAATGTTTATTGTGTACATTTTTATTAGGTATTAAGTTAGAACCTATACCATTCTTATATTCTATGTCAAGCATTTAAAACACTTGTGCAGTGTTACAATATTAAAATGTTAAATTTTTCAACAGCTTCCTCTCAATTCAGTAGATTTTTCAAAATCAAGATCTACTCTATTTCTTCAAATAAAATTAATTTATCTTGAAGTAAAGTCTTTAAAATAATTGTGTTAAAAAAACTAATGTGTTAGAAAGATGATTCTTTGCTTCGAAAGGCACGCAAAGCTGTGGGTCGTGAATGCCATTAAGCATTTGTTTGAACCTATCCTAGGATTGGTTCTGGTCTACCCTTTGGGTTGCAGAGGTCAGATGGCAATCGGTCTGCGTAACAATCAGTAACCTCGTCAAATCACCTAGGTTTGGTAGCGGACCCCGGGCTCTGAAGCATTACCGCTGTGGATGCAACCGGTAATATGGTCAGATGATGATGATGATATTTATAAAATCCTTTTTTCTGGGGTAAACAGAGCCTAGTAAGATGTTGGGTCTAAAATGGAAAATGGGAATCAGAAATTGTGCTTTAGTTGCTATCATACATATGCATAGCCCATTGCTTCATTAAGAAGATTTCACATTAACACTTTAGGGGAATGGTCCCCTGAATGAATTAACTCAAAGAATAGCTAATCTTTTCTTTTGTATTATTTAAATACAAAATATTTAATACAAAACAAAATGTAAAATAGATTATATCTTTTAGGCATGGCCTTTGAGTTTTAAGATTCTTGGCACTGTCCAACCTGAAAAGTATAAAAATGTGACAGTATATGCCTATGTATAGATGAAAGCAGTTATCGACTAGCAGGAGTAATACATAACTACTTACTCCACTGTATTTCCAACGCCTTCTACTCGTGTCCCAAAGAATTACTAATAGCATTTGTGTGAATTTATTTGCAACTATCAAGTTGCATATAAATTTATTGGCCTATCTAGGGATTTCTTAGCACAACTTTAATGAGGGACAGTAATATCTCACCTGGTGATAAATAGTAATGCATTCATATATTTTAAGAATTCTATTAAATCAAGTATAACAGGAAAATCAATGGTAATGAATACTTAAAAATTAAGGTTTTTATAGTTTTACTAACTTTTTCCCGCGGCTTCGCTCGCGTATCCCACGGGAACATTACTTTTTTCCGGGATGAAAGGTACCCTATGTTACTTCTAGTACCTCCCAGGATATGTGTACAAAGTTTCATGATGATTCGTCAAGTAGTTTTTGCGTGAAAAGGTAACAAACATCCACGCTTTCACATTTATAATATTAGTAAGGATATGCTCTGCCTAATAGGTAGACATTATTTTTCTCATGTCAGTAATATACTTTTATACACAAAATGTACATATTACAGACTAATGTAAGCATTACATATCGATTTATATTTCTGTATGGGTATGTTTGTATTTCGGTAAGTAGGTAATAACTTTCCAGTAGTTTAGAGATTTCGAATATTATGTTCTTTCTTTCTTAGAATAGACCAGAAGAAAATTAAAAATGCCTGTAGGTAGCCGGTTGGTTACTGATAACGGAACCTTGAGGGATACATTTGGCTAACATAACTGAATAGCTTCCTCCATAGAATAATTGTTTTTGACAAATTATTTGATTATTTGAGAGTTATTCTGTTTTCTTTACTGAATGTATCAAACTGGGATTTGAAATTGACTCCTAAATTATTCGTGCATTGGACAGTAAATATTAAAAAAAAGCAAAACTATCAAAATTATGTATTGACATCCAAGTTATCTTATAATACATATTACTATTATGTGCTCATTATATGTATAGTAAAACTCATCAAACAAAATTGGCAACATTGTATTACATGATTTGTACGGAACCCTTTAATCTTTCTTTCTTTGCTACAATTAACTATTCTGCTTGAAAGGCAAGGAATGTACCTAGATCGAAGATGTTATATATTTCTCTGGACAAATTCATATAGGGCCATCCTTAGAATTTGTCATAGAAGAATATATGTATCGAAACCTTAGGATGGACTCCACTCCATGAGGCGTGCAGCTACGGTTGGCATCCCGTTGTAGTAGTACTGGTAAACGGGGGTGCCAACGTCAATGCGAAGGGTTTGGACGACGATACGCCGCTGCACGACGCTACCACCTCTGGAAACCTTAAAATGGTCAAGTTCCTTATTGAACATGGGGCTGATCCATTTGTCAAGAATAAAAAGGGGAAAATGCCCTCTGATTACGCTGCAGCGGACATCTATGAATATTTGGAATCCCTGAAAGGTATGTGATGTTGTTTTGTAGTACTTATGACTTTGATCTACGACGGATCGATGTGTTACAGGTGAAAACGTTTGCCAGTCCATATTGATTTACCCTCAACCTACTTTTATGACGTAGGTACATATGTAATAAAATAAATACATAAATCGCTTATGGGTTATTTGAGTATGGATAGGCAATTCGGCTTACTATATATCTGTATCAATTGTGTAACAGAATAATGAAATCTGATTTGTAAACTGATTATACTTATGATAAATGTTAAGTTAAAAAATATATGTCATCCCCGGCTTTAATTTATTTGTGGTTACATCATCATCAGAACTACATTCATTATCCGTTTGTGCGAATGATGAGTGTTCCCATTTATTTATTTTGCCTGTGCGCCTGTTAAATGTTTTTCGTGAATGGATGTTAAATTTTTGTTTAAAGGTGAGTATTACAGTTTAATATAATATTATCAGTTGAATGCTGTGCTACAAATATGTTTAAATAACTATTGCTTCGAGTAAACGATGTTGTCATGTATACGAGGCAGCCAAATAGGACAAAAGTATTAGAAGTAGGAACAATTAGGAAGTCCAATCATTTTGTTTGTTTACACAGCAAAAATTTTACCTATTTCAAATAGCGTAATCAAACAAAGAGTAGAAAACAATTCACATGAGGCTTTTGAATAATCTGATCCTTCAGAAACCTAATTTGTATAAGGAAACGATGTAATATGTGTGAAATATGCATAGGTAAATTATACAACTAAATACATATTTAAACGGCTGCCATTAAATGTTATCATTGCATTAATTATAACATAATTTGTTTTCAATTCCAGGTAAAAAAAAACATAAATCCAAAAGATCGAAACATAGGTTAAAAATACGGGGTAAATATAACATTTAATTACTATCTTTTTTAAGTGTTTTTCTTCTTGAGGTCTTGAATTATACAACGTGGAAGGGGCATACCCACCCGTAATAAATCGAACCACGGGCTATAATACATCATTATAGTATAATAAAATTAAAATAACAGTCAAAAAACCAAAAAAAATTCAACATCCTATACAAATCGCCCGGGCGGCTGCACACTTATGTCTAAAAATGACGATTTTTTTGTTTTTGGCTGTTATTTTAATTTCATTTTACTATAATGATCTAGTATAGACCGTGGTTCGATTTATTACGGGTGTATCCCTTCCACGTTGTATGGCTTTACTTCAAATGCGGCACTATCCGTCTTATTATAAAAAGCGGACTAACTTTATGACTTAGTTTAAACTTTTGTCCACCCTGAATAAGTTAACATATACTAAAATTACACAATCTCATCTTTTAATGTCAACTGGATTTGGGCGGATTGGCTTAAAGTTTAAACCTAGTAGTAAAGTTAGTCCGTGTTATAATAATACGGAACATGTTTATACTCCAATGGCCGTTATTTTTCGGTAAGCTAGTCTTTAGCCTAGCTAGTGGATGAATATCCGGCTAAAACTAGTTAGTTCTAATATTGAATATAGGACAATAAGTTCATCTTCTAGACATTAGTTAGTACTTACGTAACAGTACGTAGTGACGTTATTACATAAGTTTTATGTATATTAATTCTGTGACTTTTACGGCCTAGCTAGGCCAAACTAATATTTATTTTAATTCTATTCTATACATATAACAAAAATGCGATAAGTAAATTACTCAGATCTACATTAAGAGCGGTTGTGCACTGCACCGAATCCGATTTATATTCAAATCAAATCAGATTCTGACTCAAATTGGCCTTCCTAGTGATTGTATGGACGCCTGTGCACTCAGTCGTAAACGGTTAAAATTCGATTCGTATTCAAACCAAGAATTCTCCGAAATAAAAACGAACTTTGGGTCGTTTTTATTTCGGATCAAAACCGACTCGAATTGGCCGCCGTAGAAATTGTACGTACGGTTGTGCACCCACTCAAATTCGATTCGTATTCGAATTTCGGTTTCAAGGATGAAGAGTGAGGTACGGGGAGGGAAGCACACGTTGCACGCCCCGCCCACTGCCCCGTCTCGCCCGATAGTGTTGCCGAAAATATCGAAATTAATGTATAATGTCGACAGTGTTATTGATAATGTTTCTGCTATTGCAATAACAATTGATACTATTGATAGTTCTTCTTTGCTGGTCTGGGAGAAAAGAAAATACATAGGATGTACCAGCTGATTCTCTTTCCGTGCAGATCGTAAAAGCCGATCGAGGGAATGGGCGAGAATCTGAATCATATGAATAGGCGATGGGGTTAGCAACCCATCACTATTATGATTTCCCTTTTCCACCTTCATAACCACCATTAAGCTAAAAGTGGCCTGGGCTTTACCGCCCTAGGCTCTGTCTACCCCGTTAGGGATAAACACGTGATAGTGTATCTGTGTACTATTAATAGTTTGATAATAAACATAATTAATGTCCTTTATTTAAGTAGGTAAATAACTCTAGACAAAATGGAAAAGAAAATACGGGACAGAAGATGAGAGAGAGAGAAGGCAATAAAAAATTAGTGATTTGAATATGGAACATTGATGCGACTTTGTTTGAATTCAGAGGGTATATAAGCAGTACAAGGCGCGGCCAAGGGCAGTTTTTAGTTGAGAAGTGAAATCCGAAGAAAGAAGAAAAGTACTAGTAGTGAGTAAAAGTGAAAAGTGAGTAGTGAGTAAAAGTGAAGTGGACATTGCGGTGACAGTACGGTGAAGTGGACATTGCAGTGACAGTAGGTACAGTGAAGTGGACGGTGCAGTGACAGTACAGCGTGTGACAATTCAGTGGCGTTTCCGCGCGCAAGACAGCTGTGACGTTTCCGCGTACGGTATTTTTTTTTATTAAATAACTTTACGGCTGTGGATACAAGTCCTTTAGAGCCTATCCTATATTTTGTTCTTTATTCCTTATCCTAAACTAACCTAATCCTAAAAAGTTAGAATCAAAGGGTAGTGTAGGCCTTTGACTGCTTCAAGGGAGCTTCTGGCGACAAATCTATACGAGTCCACTGGTTTTCATAGAGGACTGAGTGGCGGACGACGCCCACACAGTCCGCAAAACAAATATCACTACAGCCATACTATGACTGTCCACTTCAACTATTTTACACATTGTTCATGAGCATGAGCATTTATAACACCAAACAACACCAATTTCATATTATAAAGTCCACTAAAATCAATTTTCAAAATAATTTAAAGCAAACCCCAACCGAACCCCTTGACTTCCCGCCAAAAACTCCTTCCGCGTACGGTGATACGCGTAAGGTGTGGAAAGAGGACTGTCAATTACTGGACTACAAAGGTTGTAAATAAAGGAACGATTTCATAGAATTGTCGTTTCCTTTCCTATCCCCAACCCACTCTCGTAACAATACTAACGTAACTATTTCGGATATCGAGTGATTCATCTGTTTAATTTTTAATACTCGTATATTGGTTATTTATTAAGTTTATTTTTAGCGCATTTTGCTCGGGTAATTCAATCAGACAGTGGCAACACTCCCAACCCAACTGATGACGTATTCTTAAGCCAATCACGTGACCCTGCAGTCACGGGAAGAGAATACCTTATTTTATACGGATTTCAAGTATATTACGTTGACAACCCTTTATTTACTTATGATTCTGTTCTGTGTCTGTGAGAATGGTGAGAACAGTGGCCCTTGCGACTTCACGAGCCCATTAACCCTTTCCCAGCGCGAGGAATTGTGAATATCTATAGTTTTTGGTCGGATAAATCCGACGCTCGTTAAATGGGCACGTAAATGTTTGTCGGACTAGTCCGACGTTCGCGGTTAAAGGGTTAATACTTGCAATTATTTCGACAAACGGAAAAAAAAGAAATAACGAACGACACTTTTCCCTTTTCCCTGACTTAGCAAAACAATTTAAGGCCGTACCTGAATTTTCCGGGGTCTAGTGCTGCCCCCATTTAAAATAAATAATTTCAAAGAAAACGGAGACATTATTTAAAATTTTGCAACTATCAAGTCCTAGATAACCCTTCAAAGTATTTTATGAACTACTGTTTACAATTTAAAGTAAGAACGTTAAGCTTTACTACGCACAATTGCGAAAAACGGCCACTTTTGGCTAATGTGCGTAGTAAAGCTTAACGTTCTCATTATAAACTGTAAACAGTAGTTCATAAAATACTTTAAAGGGTTATCTAGGACTTGGTAGTTGCAAAATTTTAAATAATGTCTCCGTTTTCTTTGAAATGATTTATTTTAAATGGGGGCAGCACTTGACCCCGGAAAATTCAAGTACGGCCTTAATTGAAATCCGTCCATATACAACGTGTAACCAAAAGGGGTATTACCCGAAAAGTAAATGTACTTATCAATGTGAACAACTTTTACTATGGGACCATCCCTGAAATCGCAAGAAAAAATTCTGCAGCTTCACACAAAATTAAATACCTACCGTGTCAAAATGTATAGTTTAGTACGTTTACTCCCTTTCGGGTTGATACCCCCTTTTTGTTACACGTAACGCTACAGCAAACTTCCCCCTTTTCCCCCTCCACTCCTCCCTTTTGAATTTTATTTGCGTGTAGAAACCAGTGATATGGGGAGGTAGAAACAATGAAATCCTTCGCGAGCTTCTTTGAAATCCGTCAATAAATAACGCTACAGAAAAAAGTTCTAATTTTTTGAGATTGGGTTAAAAAAATTGAAAATGCGTGATTTATCAACCAAATAAATATCATTCAGTTTTTAACTTGGCTAAACTACAACATTTTTAAAACTAATTTTACCTAATCTATTTTCGCGTGAAATGGAACAATGGTAAAGTGACATATGGTGCAATGCAACCGGAGTGAACATCGTTCAAATCAAATCGCGTCTCTGTGCGTGCGTTCCGTTCCTTCCTTCAATTTTATTTTAGTGTATTTAAATATTTTGTGTTTTAATTATTATGGCCTATAAACTAATTATAGCACTTCTTAATGTGGCTTTAAAGTTTGAAATGGTTCTTTTCTTGGTTTACGTGGTTTGTGTTTCGTTTTTCATTAAACCTGTCAGCACACAGCAACTCTTGTGTGAAAAGAAACGTATGGGGCGTGTATCTCTAGCTGTCGAATGATGGCCGCTCCTTAACGCCAACTTCGTTACGGTCTTGTAGACCGATAAAGAGTCAAATTTTTATATTGAAATTTCTAGTGAATAGCAAGTAAATACTAATCAAACTGATCCAAGACGTGAAATGCAAAGGAGGACGCTCTCGCACAATAAAGGGGAGTTGCGTGATATTTATTTTCGCTTCGCATTTGATGAATATAAATGAACGCCGCAAAGTACTCGTGCTATGACCCTTGTGTAAAGCTAATTATGACCTAACTGACGTGACAATGTGATTATTTGGACAGCGGAATTACTGTATGTCGTCTAAATTTTATAGTAGCCGATAGTGTATTTTAGTGTTAACTAGTTATCGCGCGTGAGTGGAGTCGGAAGGTGATTGCGTTAGTGGCAAACTTGACTTTCTCAGTAATGCCATTTGCTATTTCTACATTGGCTTGTAAAACTGCTACAGCTGATTCCGGCCGAAGAACTATAAAACACATAGAAGCAGTGTTCTCCTCATAAATAACCAAAAGATTTAATCCAATCAGAACTGTCACTGGCACAATTGAAAATAGTTTTAGAAACTTTTTATTGAATAAAACATAGTTCTGAATTCGTAATCTATCAAAACTGATATTCATACTACAGAAAACATTGTCACTTGGCCAAAATTTACCTTTAGGTTAATTCAGGTGGAATGCAAGTGTTGAATGAGTGTAAAAAGTTTACCTTACATACAACATACTACACTTGGCATACATACCTCATACTTTATGTATACTCTATGATTACACTAATATATATATATATGTTTATTTATCGATTAACAAAACTAATAATATAAATACTATTTATTACTAACCTTATTTACAGCTTTTAACAATTTCCAGTCATAAATTTCAACCATCAACAAATGTAGCATCACTGACAGTGAACTTATTTTTTACAGAATTTATTTACGACAATCCTTATGATTTGGCACCTTAATTATATGCTATTTTGTATTGTTACTTTAACTCAAGTTATTAATACTCTAATACCACTCTTTTACATAATTACATGTAAATTTTTAAATACAAATAATAAATTAAAATGGTTCACAATCCTTATTTGCAGTTAAATTGATATGCACATTAATCAATGGGCTCTAAATTATCCAGCTATCCATACAATACAAGTTGGTTGTAAGAAAAATTCTTTTGTAAATATAATTTCAAAGTGGCCACTGCTTGTCCTGATCTTCATTTTATGTCTGAGAATCAATATGTTCATAGAAATAAAGTAAAGAGTAATTAGAATACTTAAGTATCTACAGTTTAGAATATACCTTCATGTGATAAGACCATTTTCACCTACTATACAAAATTTAACGAGTTTTCCACTGTAATTTAATCAGCTGTTACATGAACCACAAGAATCAAATGTTTATTCAGCAATGAGGCCCTTGCAGGCACTTTACGTTAATAAGTATTGTCACATCAATAAGTACATTACATTAATTTATTTATATTTAAATAAGGTATTAAATTTTTGGTTACTTTAAAGAAAAGCTACTGATACTAGGTGTTTCCAATGCCAAAACAACCGTATTAAGACAGTATCAGTTGATTATATATTACAATATTAATATGTACCTAATACTTGTGAACAAGCCAACAAATATAAATAATCGTATAAGTTATACTGAGTAATCAAAAAGGGAAACCCAGCTGACAGTCTCCTCTGGTAGCTCCTGTGCCTCCTGGTTAGGAGTTGACGCACAGATCAGCCATCACTGAACTCAGCCATATTAGAGGGAATAGTAAAATCTAATTCTTCTTTATATTTAGTATCAATTAAGTTTGTACCTCTATAATGACGTCTGAATGAAGTAAACATTTAACAAAACATGTACATTATTGTGTTTCTTTATGATTTAAATGCCTTACAATTATTTTTCATTAAACTGTTACACAATTCTTATTTATTTAAGTTTTTTATGAGTATATCTGTTAAAAGTTGTAGCTTAAAATATTGTACTGATTAAATAAGGTGAGGATATTAATCAAAGTAAAAAAATCTATTCTTTATATGGTCAGCTAAATAAAGAGGTTTTGGTAAGCTCCAAAATATATGTTTTTCAGCAATTGTGTAAAGTGAGCTGCTTCTAGTGATTGGCAAAAATAACTAAATTGGTCTGCAATAATCATGATTTATTATGTATGTGTAGTATGGTATGTATATATGGTACATACGTACTTTCGAACGTATGTGTGGTATGTATGTATGTACTTATACACATTTACACATTGAGTTACATAAGTAGCCAACACTGGTTTCAGATTTTAAGCTGCCTAATGGCATCTGACATAGCCTGACGACTGTCATACTATGATGACGGCCGGTACCAACGGCTGAACATGTCTTGAGATGCACAGAGGAGCTCGTCTTTCTTTTATTCCTGCCAAAGGAGCTTAAGAATTTTTTATGCCCCTTTAGGGCATCCCATCCAATTGGCGAATACGCCCAAAGTTACTTAACTTGAGAAACCGCTAGTTATGCATACTCTCACTGGGCCACCGAGCTCCTCAACAACCTGCAAATCTTAAGAGATTATAGCTTATCAATGTAATGTCTATGCTGACCAATTGTATGATCCTGCTGACCAAATAGTAATTTTGCGTTCCGTCTATTTATTTTATAAGATGATTTTATAAATCGTCTTTCCTGACCAAAACTGTAATTATTTTCTGATCATCTTTGATTTAATTGCTGACAAAAAACAAGTTATGCTGTCAAAATATTTACTTGGCAAATAAATACCATTTAACTTGCCTTTATTAAATCAGTACATTGTTACTGCAAGTTGTATGATAAATCTTCTCTTAAGATATTGTAGTGCATGTTACAAAAGTGAAGGATTTATTATGTACTAAGTTTGCGGACCATCTTACCGCCAGGATGACAACCAGCATGCTTCTATTCCTATAATATTTCATATTTAAATATATATAGTAAAATTGTGTTTTTATAGTGAGTGCAGGCAGTGAGCAGTATGGTCATCCATGGAGAACCTGTTATTCACATTACTTTCCACCTAAAATTGTTAAGGCTAAACTCAGTATTGCTCATAAATTACTGGCACTTGACGCCCTGCTTTAGCTGTTTAATACTTTCTCATATTGGGTCAGGGTAAAAGTATCTTCGTATTTTTTGTTACTATTCGTCGAGGACGTGTCGTGCGTGGGAAGCTTCCCTGCACGAAAGCGTAGGCGTCCTGCACGCTTCCGCCATGGTTCCCGGGTATTCTAGAAACCTACTTCTTATGTCTGCAACTCTTTGACACTTGAGCAGGAGATGGTTCGCAGTTTCTTCTGCCTTTATGCACTACCTGTACATGGGACTGTTAATAATAGCACCTTGGGTGAAAAGGTGTTTGTTTAGTGCACAATGACCAGTAATGAAGGTTCTTTCAGCACAGTGCTAACAGATGTTGAGATAGTCTATCGCATTGGGGTAGCGCCTCCCTAGCCTGCCGGCACGTCCAAATGATTGTTATGATTGAGCTTGTAAGGATGCCACTCAAACGCACTTAAAGAAAGATTTGGTTATCTTTATCACTAAAACGCCAATGCATACTCATATTTGGTAACACAGAAAAAATTTTTTGAGCTGTAAAATACGAAGAATCTTTTTCCCCAACCTATTAATATTTATATTAATATTTCTCTATTATATTGTTTAGTGTTATGTATGAGTACAATAACTTGGAACTGATTTTTATCTGGTGCAGACAATAACGTTAGAGCGTCACACGTCGGTCGCGCAAGGGATGACAGCGGCAAAAAGGGTTGCAATGCGAACAGCGACAGCAGCAAGCGAAGCAATATGGAAGGCCTAGCGCAGGGCGATCATTTCGAGGGCAAGGACTCCTCGCAGGAAAAAGGGTCCGCCTCGGATAATAGGGATAGTAAGTGTACTTTTACTTAAATACCTCTTATCAGTTAGAAAATATTTGTATAACCTTCTTTATTTATTTATCGACAACTGTTTTCACTAATTTCTCGTTTTGTGAAAGTTACATCTATTGACTGATTTAATATATTACTCTGACATCTTTTTCCCTTTTTATGATCATTGTATATTGTAAGTAGCTTTTGATAAAAAAATGTGAATTATATGTACTTATAATAATTTTTAAAAAAATATATTCAACAAAATATTTGTATTTTACAAACAAAACATGCTTACTTATTTCAGATAGCGCACAACTCAGCAGTGGGGTGGTGTCCTCCACCCAAGATGAAACGAGTGGTAGTTCAAAAAGACAGTATGCTGATGAAAACCAAGAGACTGAGGCCACAGAAGACGATGTTTCTAAAAGAAAGAAACGGAAAGAAAATGAAGACAAAGAGCCTATGGCGAAGCCGGCCCCTGTAGCGCGGGGTGGACCCGGGAGGTTAGTAACTCTACTAATAAAGCGAGTTCTATAGACAAATTAAGTAAATTACCCATGTTGTTATGACGTCATCAATGTCATCATGTCAAGTGTGGTATGGACTAGTTGCGCATTCTCTAAGTTAATATAGTTATAATTTTTTTTTAAACAGTTTGGAAGATCCAGAAGTGCACGCCTCATAATCTTATTTTTCACAATTAAATTGATTCTGATTGTTTTATTGCTAACTTAAAACGAAGAAAAGTATGTGTCGGCTTTAACGCACGACTGGAGATTATATTTTACTTTTATTTTTAACTTTCCGCTGAGAAAATTGAAAATTTTTAAAATTCGGGACTTTATTAGTTTCACCCCGTTTTTGAAAAGTCGAGTTTTCATCAGATCTCGACGTTTAAAGGTCTCAGGAATCTTCCCTGACCACTCACGAGCAAGTGTCATGCACCCTATCCGTATGTGTGTGTGGGTGTGTATGTGACCCGCTTATAACTCTTGAACAACTAAACCGATCGGAACCAAACAAGTAGCTTTCCAAAGAATTCTATACAACTCAGATTTCCTGTGAATTTAAACCGATTCAGACCGGTAGATTTTGAGAAATCTCAAAAAAACTAAGCAAAACCAAGAAAAAGACACAAGACTACGTCACGAATGTCAAGAAAAGTGTTACCACTGATTGTTCTTTTCAATGCAAAGTAAATAAAATATTAACTAACTTATCGCTTCTTTTACTTTATTCGTCTTTCATATTTAATAAAACAAACAAAATAAGGAATATGCATGTAATACCAATCCGGCTCATATTTTTATTTTACAATTTCTGTTAATACGTTACCACGCCTAGTTAATTATTTTTCTTACTGACTCTTATTTGGATTAGAAATAAATTATTGAAAAAATATGCAAATATTGCGCGGGAACTTTTGACAAACAAAAGGGAAATGACGACAAAGTTCACAAAAGGAAATGACAAGTTCGGGTGCGTTCGGTAGGACTGTCCGTCCATGTAGTTTGACTATCGATGACATTCGCAGTGTATGTACTTTATATAGAGGTTTAACAAACATCACTGGCTGATAATATCGAAAGTACCCAAAAAAGAAAAACATGCGTTGACAGCTTCTGTCTCTAGCGGATATTGCAGACGTTGACGTCATATTTTAAAATGACGTGTTTTAGTTGTTTTAATCTACTTGCTATTTTTAATATTTATTTTCTACACCATATACATGTTTTCGGCACTGATTTATTTTTTGCGGCTATTTCTCGACGAGGACTATCGATTAAAAATTTAAAAAAAATGCATGCATACTCTCTATTACAACATTCTTTATTCAAATTTCTTTTTACTTCTTTTCTTACTTGCCAGTTACACATTCGTACTCATCATACATAGGTATTAACTCTTTCAACAAACCTCACATCCAAAATTATTTTTAATATGTCACCTGTATTTTTATAATAATAATTACGATTAAACTACATTGAATTAGACCGTGATCTTCGAAAGGACTTAGTTTTGGATAATACTGAAGCGTATAAAAAAAATGGACTTGATCAGATAAGTTTTTCGGGAGTTATCGTGACCACGCCAGTTTCCATACATACAGACACACGGACGTCCACAAAATGATTTTATTAAACATTGTTTTTATTTATTTAAAAGGCAAAATGTCATAAGTGTTGAAACTAGTGATTTTCCTTGACATTTATGTGTAAATATTATTGTACAAGTGCAATAGAAAATAAATAGAGACACATTTAGTTTAAAAAATCACTTGATTTTTGTAAGGCGAGAGTAGAGCACTACCTCATGCGCTTCGCTTATGAGGCGTGCAATATATATATTTGGCACTGTTAAATATATGGATGACAAAGTAAATGCACTAAGTACAGCAGTTCGTTCGCTGAAATGGTTTCTAAACTGTCGGCGCGCTACAAAGGCGCGTCTTTGAAAGAGCCAGCGCTGGTTTTATGACTACTAAACAGTCAGCAAACCATTTAGCGAATGGTTTTTTTTATTAGCTATTTGTGTCCCACTGCTGGACAACAGTTGAAAAAGCTACAACGAGTTGTAATTATTATATTTTATACTCTCTTAGGATCTTAACGGGTAGCAAGCCACCGGGTCCAGCAAGCAAAACAGGGGCCTCGCCGCTGGGCAAAAGTGGTGGCACACAAGGTAGCAGCAAAGGAGCAGGCGGCTCCTCTGGCAAGGGGAGCCTGCAGGCGCAGGGGAAAGGCGGCGCTGGTGCGAAAGCCAACGCACAAGGCGGTCACCAGGTAAAAGCTACTGAGCAGACTACATGTTGCCAAGTTTGAAAAAATAAGCACTTTATCATCTAATCTTTTAGGAGGTTCTGGGTTCGATGCCCAGCCAGGGTTGCCAAGTCCAAGTTGGAAAATGACTTTTTTCAAATTGTCCTGGGCTTGGGTGTTAACCTACAGGTTGATTTTGAAACATTGAGCTATAATATCTTGGAATTAATAATAGCAAGAAAAAAAATACTTTTTTAAATTATTTTTCATTAGGAAAAATCCTTACATTTGCAATACTTGGCTAACGTATTATTATTAGTGTCAATGACCTCGCTGTATGACCGCCCCGCACCCATGGTAAATCATACAAATATTTCTCTACTCAGTTCGTCCCTAGTAAAAATGCAGCATAAGTTCTCCCTAGAATGCTGGTTGATGTTTTCTTTGTAACTTTTTTTATATTATAATATGTAAAATTTTAGGGCAAGTCTTCTGGGGGGTCAAAGGGAGCGTCAGGTTCGCAGTCAGGCAAACAGGACCGGAAGAGCCCCGTTGCTAGTCCGAAGCCAAATCAGAACAAAGACGGGGATGACGGCGACGAGCCGAAGAGCCAGGAGTCGAGTGCGCCGAAGGTTCCGCCGCTCAAGATAGTGATACCGGGCGGCGCGGGCGGCGGCTCGCGCGAGCAAGAGGGTGAAGGTTTGTCGATATTCGCATGATCTGTTCGCACTGAATGCAACTGAGGGTCCAACCAAATGATCAGTACGACGTTTCTCGTTATTGGGATTCATTGCATCTTTATGAAACATTATATTTAGGGTTGATGAGGATACCTTTTAGTAAAAAACTTACTGTTTTTATTTCACTTTTGAAAAAAAAACCTGCTAAAGATTTAACGGCAATATATACGCAAAAATAGTTTTGTAGTACTGAATAGAAGATGGGTACATGACTTTTTAAAAATATTATTGTTCATCAAGAAACATGTAATTCCCACAATTTTACCAAATGACAACCGTTTTTCGAGCGCTGTAATTCCTTAAGACGATACACGGTGTCTAGTGCTGCCCCCATTTGAAATAAATTATTTGTAAGGAAACGGAGATATCATTTAAAATTTTGAGCTAGTAAAATCTAGATAACCCTTCTTACTATTTTATGAACCACTGTTTACAGTTTAAAGTGAGAACGTTAAGCTTTAGTTTGCATTTTTGCGAAAAACGGCCACTTTTGGCAAAAATACAAACTAAAGCTTAACATTCCCATTTCCCACTCAAAATTTTAAATGATATCTCCGTTTCCTTACAAATAATTTATTTCAAATGGAGACAGCATTGGACACCGTATATTGTCTTAAGGCTGGTAATGTCTGATCTCATACAATGTCCAATGTGTTAAGAGTCCAGTGTCCTATTGTGTCCATACCCACAATGTCAAATATCACTTCGTCAATATCGTTCTAAGTAATAATATCGAGCATTAAAATACCTCAGTGCCTCAAGACGAAAATTTATAATCAATGTGTGTTACCAGTGATGACTTATGGCTCCGAAACGTGGTCCCTTACTATGAGTCTCATAAGAAGGCTCAAGGTAGCTCAACGCGCTATGGAGAGGGCTATGCTTGGTGTTTCTCTACGTGATCGAATCAGAAATGAGGAAATTCGTAGGAGAACAAAAGTCACGGACATAGCCCAGCGGATTAGCTCGTTGAAGTGGCAGTGGGCGGGACACATAGCGCGACGAACCGATGGCCGATGGGGCAAAAAGGTTCTCGAATGGCGACCACGTACTGGCAAGCGAAGCGTAGGACACCCACCCACAAGGTGGTCAGACGACCTGACCAAGGTCGCTGGAAAGCGCTGGATGCAGGCCGCTCTAGATCGGTCATTTTGGAAAACCTTGGGAGAGGCCTATGTCCAGCAGTGGACGTTATGCGGCTGAAATGATGATAATGAATAATATCGAGCGGGATGAAACTAGTCCGTCGCACGGTATAAAGGTTATCTTGATTTAACAGTGCCATGCTATGGGGGCTAAAATAGAAATATAAATACAGCTGAAATTAAAATGGTTTATATTCGAGAATTCGACTTCGTCGTCGTTGTGGCTGACAATATCTAGTTCGTGACCTCATCAGTCCTAGTAACATTGACTCAATTTCTCTTGTATACCATTCTCTGGGTATATCCCATTTGTCCCCAGTTGGGACGTCCCCCCCACTGGGGAGAAATGGGACAATTTTTAGTTTTGTGTTTCGATTGTGACCACCGCGTCGTCCCCACTGGGGACTAATGGGAAGACTGAACGTCATTTCACAGTTTCAATTGTCCCCAATCGGGACAAATGGGACATACTTCCATTAAAAATCTTATTTGTGCCCAGTGGTGACGAATGGAAATTTTTGTTTTTTGATTCTTGACCCCGGTGTTGGCAAATGGGACGAATATTTTCGTTTAGGAGCATATCATCAAAAGCGCAATTTGTCCCCAGTTGGTCCCCACTGGGGACGAATGGGTGGTGGCAATCGAAACACAACTAAAAATTTACCCATTTGCGCCCAGTGGGGACTTCCCCACTGGGGACGAATGGGATATACCCCATTCTCTGTGCAATGTTGATTGTTGACTGTCGCCATCAAATATGACCTATCTATTCAGTGTTACTGTAATGCCTTTTCCCACTAGTTATTGTTACGGATCAATGTTCTTATTTCCGTCGCGCTTCATATATTTTGTATTTGTAGACCATTATTACAAAATTATAATGTTACACGAGAAACCGGACCCTCTGCATGTATACTGACTTGAGATGCACTTCAATGTTGAATTATAATTAAGGTGCAACACCTTAGTCGGGTTGAAAGCATCGTGAATATAACGCCATCTAGCGTTATAGTTAGTTTATCTTATTAATTTTTGATATATTGATATTATATTGTTTAATTTTTTGGAAATTTGTAATTTGTTTGTTTTTAAAGGATAAACTTAAAATGTACAAATACGAGTTACGAGCACCTATAGAAAGCTATATTATGAGCGAGTAACATAAGCTATATTTTATATTTTAAAGCGCGGGAAACAGCTACTAATAAATGAAATATACTTATAATAAGACAACAAAAATTACGTTTTCAAACACAAAAGCCATCTCTTTCTCAAGCATCTCCGACTGAGACGTTTCGCCTTAAATCGATTTTTGTGTAATTTCGAGATGTAAACTAAATGAAGGTGGTACAGGTCAAAGAGGCAGCGGTAAAGGCAGAGGCAGTGTGTCGACGCTGCCGTACGTTATCCCATGCACGAGCGCGGACGCTGGACAGACGTCGGACAGCTCGGACGGCGCCACCGACGATAAGCGACCCGCCGACACTGGCAAGGTAGGCCTCCCGTGCCCTGCTCTAATTAGGCGTACCCAGACCAGTTTTTCGGGGGATGGGAGGTTCGGCTCATATGAGATATTTCTTCTGAAAAAGGGAGGAGTCTGCAAGATAAAAAACCTGCGGTGTCTTTATTTCAGGGGGGAAGGGGGGTTTGAACCCCCAGATCCCCCCCTCGGTACGCCTATTCTGCTCTCACATTAAACTCCTTTACTAATGAACGGACTGCTTTCTGTTATAGTACGCGCTATGTCGTCGAGGACTACAGGTAAACAACGACTGAGTCCTTGTCTATTCATACCAACTATATTCGATGTATTTCACCTCGCTACTCGCGCTCTGTATTTTTTTCCTCCCCGCTTCCCCTCGTTTTTCGAGCATGATCACTATTTTATTATGCTGTTTACCTGTTAGTTAATAAATGTTTTATGTCAAAGTAAACTGTTGCTTTTGTTATTACTTTAATTATTCCGACTGACTGTTTCATCTGTATGTGTACGAGAGGCAGACACGGCGCGTGCTATACATGATCATTCAATATTAGTAAGGTGGTTGACTCATACTAACTCACAAATTAACACCAACATGCCAGATAGCCTGTAGTAGTTTTACATCCAGACATCTATGGGCAATGCATTATCCGTCCCGCATTATTCGATAGAATTCGTGGCGATATCAGTTTACTGAAAAAATATTTTTCCTCCGAAGGCTGGGCAAAGAGTCCTCCGTTCGCACAGGACAAATGATGGAGAAAAGGACAAGGGAAGGACGTCCCCTCAGACAGGGCCGGACGGTCGCTCCGGGTCAGGCCAGAATCACTCTTCTTTGCATTCCAACAAGAGCCCGCCACCTTCGGGCTCTGTAAGTTCGCTTTGAGTTCCACAATTATAGGGTACAGTGGAGCCCGGCCACCACGACACTCTTTTTATTTGAAAACCTATTCTTTAATCAAATATTTCAATGTTACCATTAGGTCTATCTCTAGTGTTGGCGGAAAATTGAACTTATTTGTGTCGTTCACGTCAAACACATGTCTGCCACAAGGGTTGCTAGTCTCGTTTGCCATGAGTACAATAGTTTAAATTGTATTATTTCTGGTTAAGTTCTGGTTTTTTTCATTTGGTTGTTGGTTATTTCTCGTCAAACATATTACAATAACAAGAGGTATTGGTGAGAATATAGTTTCAGCGACGGTTAAGGGGTTCCGAGACGGTCAAGCGACTTGGCGGCAAGCACGTAATTTTGTTTCGATTGTACAAGCAGCTTGATCCAATAAGAGGTACTTTGACAATGGTAATATAAATCCTCTATGGTCAAATGAGCTATGTTTGATCAAGCCAGTCGCGAACACTGTCAAAACGTCGCGTGAAGCAATTATATTTAATCGCACCAAACATGTTTGACACAAACATCAAGCAAAACGGTCAACATGATTGGTTCAAGCAAACATCTTCGTGCTTGCCGTCAAGCAGCTCATTGCCGTCTCGAAAACCCCTTTACAATTGAATTGCCACGAGCCCAGCATCCCACTGGCATCGCAACCAAGTTGTGCTATTGCGAAGGTGATACGTTTGTGCAAAGAGAGAAGTCATTAGTAATAAAGGAATGTCTGACGTACTCCAGTAACAGACTTGAAATATTTTTTATTAGTGTTTTTGTATGTTTTATGAAGTAAATATGAATATGAAGTGAATGAATTTAGCCTACTTTGATTCATCTACAAAAAAAGTAAATAAAATAATAAATAGGTACCTACATAATACATAGAACCTTTAAAAACCTGTCGTGCCGGCCGGGCTAAACGTAACTTGCATACTAAAGTTTATTATGTAATGTTATTGCTGCAGAAGTGTGATGGTACTACTGGCAAAAAGAACGTAAGTCTTTTGACATTATGTGTATTACCTGTAACGTATCGTATACTAGCTACGCGCCGAGCATGGATGTTGTTCTTGCTGTAAATAAGACTACTGTCAGGCTGTCTAGTGCCGTGGGTACTTATTGATGGTTGTGTTATTGTTCAAGGCGCAGGACGGTGACCATCCGTCGACGTCGGGCCACAGCCGGTCGGAGTCGGGTAAGGAATTGTAGCTTTCTTGTTTGGGGTATATCCCCACTGGAAACAAATGGGACAAATTTTAGTTTTGTTTCGATTATCACCACCGCGTCCCCACTGGGGTCAAATGGGAATAAGAATCTAAAATTTATGTTCGTCACCATTGGAGGCAAATAGGAATTTGTCTGTCCCATTCGTGATATAATAGTCATTGCCATTTGTCCCCAGTGGGGACGTCCCCAGAATGGGATATACCCTAATCTGATTCATAGTAAGTACACATCTTTCAGGTCGATTCAAACGAAAACTAGAGTATTCGGAACTTCCAATACAAAAACAGTAATACAAAAACCGCTAGTTTCAAACAAGTCAAATCTGATACTTTATTTAAACGTCAAACAAACATTTTCTATGGGATTTGTATGAAAGAGCAAGCCATGACGTCAATTTCTTGAAGTCAAATAGCGCTCTTAACATCAGTTTTTCTGCATTAAATCTAAAATCTCGTGACGTTTTATTTGACCCAGGAAACTACCCTAATTTCGCTACAGACTTTAATTACGTGACTAAGCAGAAACAATGTACCTACTTACTTTCTCGTTTCAGACCACGTTGAGTATTTACCGTTTACCGTCTCTTTTAAGCTGTTAGTCGTATCGTAATCTAATTGTTTGTTGACGCCCCTTTTCACCCGACTGCGCCAGAAGAAGGGTTATGTTTTTCGAGTGTATTTAGGTCTTTGGCACACTGCAGCCTAAACGGCTTGATGAATTTTATCCTGAGAGGTGTCGTTAGATTTGTCATAACTCTGAGAGTGACACTGGGTATATCAAAAATTTAAATGATCCAAAATGGCGGATTTTTGCACCGAGGCGATAAGAGAATAAAATCAGGGCGGGGCCTAAACGACGATTCAATTACAATTGACTGTACCAGATTAAACATATAGTTAAATTTGATGTCCGTGTGGTTCCTTGAGAGTAGAATATAACCACTCCAAGACTCCGTGGATTTCGTAGAAGGCTACTTAGGAAATCAAGCATAAAAAAGCTTTTATACATCAATGTGACCTCTCCAACCCGTCTGGCCAGCGTGAAGAGGGTAGGCCAATTCCTCTGGCTGCTCTGGTTCTGGTAGTACAGAGAAGGTCGTGCTCCTACAATGGAGACTAAAGACCTGATGATGATAGTGACTTTGGAGAAAAGCAATAAAAACAGATTTTCTTAATAAAACTTTATCCGCCCAACTGTATATACGTAATTTTTGTACTTACACATTCATTCTTGCAGCAGCGGGGTCATCAGTAGAACTGCACCCTAGAAAAAGAAAGATAAAAGCGTCCAAAGACAGTCATTCCCGGGAACCATCAAAGAGTGAATCGGCTTCGGAAACCAGCAGTGCGGCTCACAACGTTACCCATTCCAACCCCTACCAAATGTATATACACATAAGGAAACAGGTAAATGTTAATGTGACATATACCTAGAACCCGACCGGGTTAACTCCGAACCTGGCATATACGGCAGCCCTACCATCGAGGTGCGGAGTTGCCACGATCGGGTTGTATACTGTTCTTTGCATGTGGATCAGCTTAGCGGCTTGTTAAAAATGCGGGGCGTTGCGACAGTTTTGATAATTATTTAAATTTAAATGTCATTTGTTTCTTGAAATACTTGCGAGCCCTATTTTTGAGACATATCACGAAGCAAACAATTTGTATGTCAAAAATGTTTCGTTTAGCTACTTCCCCTTTTTAAATTTTAGAAAAGCTACATCAAGATTATTTATTTTCAGTAAACAAGTCTAAGAGAGGTCGACTTTCACCCATCTGCCAACCGGATGAATAGGCGGTTGTGACGCAATTCGTTACTTTCGCAAATGGTCATCGCTCGAAAATTGGTCACTAACACAGAATGTCACTTTTTCAAAAGGTCACTTTTGCAACACTTCACTTTCACTTTGTTCATCAACAACTTTTTACCACATTTCTGACGGCCAAAACACAACATGCCTTGTTTTTTTTTGCCAACAACTTTGTTTTTGCGTATGTATCTATCTGTGTTAACGTACCTAACAAACAGATTAACCAAATTGTTCTACTGCCTGGCACACGCAAAAGCAGGCGTGTTGAGCCTTTTGGCCGTCGGAAATGTAGAAAAGTGATTATTATTAAGATATATTATAAATATCCTATGATAATAAAGATTTTTTGAATTTTGTTGATGACCAGTTGCGAAATTGGCATATTGCGAAAATGACAAAGTGCGAAAGAGACGAGTTGCGAAATTGACCTTTTGAGAAAGTGATATTCTGCGAAAATGACCAATTTTCGAGCAATGACCATTTGCGAAGTGACAAATTGCGTCACAACCCTCATTGTCGTAAAAAATATTGTCAAGGCTATTTTTTATTAAAATACTTGCTTTTTTAAATTTAATTGCTTTGCTAGTCGATAAACTAAATTCCAATGGAAAGCAAAAAACAAACATAGGATGCAACAGACATTTTGCTTACCCTTTTGTGGTACCTATTATAAACAGGTTTGTTGTTTGTTTGTTTTTCGTGTATGTAAGTGGCCAACACTGGTGGTAAACAGGTAAATATTGTATAAAAAAAAAAGAATATGTTCATGATTATATTTTATTTGGTTAAAATAATTTTCATCTGGTTGGCAGATGGGTAAAGGTCGACCCCTTTCGGATCCTGCACCATAGGTTGAAGTTTGCACACATTGAAGTCTGTTGATATGTTGCCTTATCATCTGTTTATAGATTGACCGTCGTCAGAAAGGTTTGTTTCCGGTGAAGCCTAAGCCGCCGAAGGATTTCAACAAGTACCTAATGAATCGGTGTACATACACGCTTCAGAGCAACGTCAATCCGGAACCCCAAGTAGAAATACCCATCAATCTGCCACAGCAAATGGTCAACGAGTTTATGTCACAAGAAAAAGAGAGGTGACTTAGTTGACGTTTTTATTTATATTATTTATTTTTATTCTTAGATTGGATTATTTATTATATATATATATATATATATATATATATATATATATATATATATATAAAGTAAAATATTAAAAAACTACAAAATATAAACATAATAAAATCTAACCAAGCTGCCCGCGGGGCGAAGCCTAAGCTAATGGCGGTTAGGGCCGCAGAGAGAAAAACCTAACAATGTGTGTCGTGTCCAGGAATGCTGCCTTCTGTGTCTGACTCTTGTCCAGCCATCTAGCGAAGGCTTATGTGATAGGTTATATAAACCAATCTTTAAAAACAAGCGAAATATAAATGTTTGAATTATCTATTAGGAATGAAGTGTAATATTAAAATATGACGTCACATTACAATATTTCCGTGTGACTTACACGCAATTACGGATTTACAGTCCTGGCCGCCGTAGGCCGTGTCATCTGAATTTTTAATTCTGTGTCAGTTTGCCGCCCGCCAAATTATGTTAGTATACTATAACGACCTTCGGTGGCCCAGTGGCTAACACGCCAGTCCGCCACTACCCACCGCCGGGGGTTTTGGGTTCGTTCCTAAGCCAGGGCAAGTTGAAATATGACCTTTTTCAAATTGTCCCGGGTCTTGGTATATCATATACGTATTTATTATAAACCCCATAACACAAGTTAAAATTTTCACAAAGATTTATTACGGGTATGTCTCTTCCACGTTGTATATATCCCAATATACGCCATACAGATTTAGAGAAACTTACGTAGCGCCCATTTTATTACCTAGTAACTTTTTCTTGGTCTATTCCCTAAAGCGAAAAAAGAAATCGAATCATCTACTTACTTTGTCAAAAAGGAGTTCGTAATAAAACTCAATTTCACGCGAACGAAGTCGAAGGTACAAACATCTAGATAAAATAGTATTTTTGTTAATTTTGTAGGGCAGGTAAACTTTCGAATCGACCCTTCTAGTGATATTCTTATACGCCTTTTTTAGCAGGCAAACGGCGTATTAAAAAAAAATATTAAATTTTCATAACTTTTTTCCCTGAGATCCGATTTGATGAAATAAAGCCTATATGTTGCTCCGAGTCGAACTTAATCTATTATTTAAAAACCGCGTTTAAATCCGTCCTGTATTTTCGAAGATTAGCGTGAACATACAGACAGACAGACAAAAATGTTTTTTTAATCTTTTTTGTATTCAGTTACTCTTTTCTGATTAGAAAAGAGTACGAGTAACTGAATAAATTTATGAAAAAATGAGTGTGGGCGATTGCCCACACTCATTTTTTCATAAAGTTATTTAATGTACAGACACGCGATTTTTACTGTTTTATTATATGTATATAGATACAGTATCGTTGAGTTAGTATCCCATAACACAAGTTTAAACTTACTTTGGGGCTAGCTCAATGAGTGTGATTTGTCCCCATATATTTAATAAATATATACTAATTCCATGCATGTATACACGATATTAAAGTGCTGATGCCCATTGTTTCAAGAACTCGGCTGCGTATACAACACCTAGTGGAGAAAGAGAAGCTTGTGCTCGCCGTCGAACAGGAGATTCTTCGCGTTCACGGGCGCGCCGAACGCGCTGTGGCCAACCAGGTTCGTGACACATGTTCTTTTTATTTATTTTAATTGAGTTTTTAAGGGGAGCCAGCAGCTTTTACAATACAAAACATAAATTTGAATGAATATCGGAGAGCCAATAAGGCGATTCACCCACTGGCAACGCGCCCCGCCGCGGTGCGCGGAATCTGCCGCGTTTTTAGTGGGTTGGACTAGGCGTGTTTTCTATACAAACTGAGATACTTGCATACAATGCGCGTTCCAATTTGTATCCTTAGCCACAGGCCGGAAACTCCTAAGATACGCGCAATATGCGTCACCCAGGCGTCCCCGTTCCCCGTCCCCGCACCTCTCCCCCGTTTTCGCCTCGACTTCTCACGTTGGCCGTCAAGAACCGGGGGAGAGGTGCGGGTGCGGGGAACGGGGACGTATATTGCGCGTACCTTAGAAGAGTCCCTTCTGTTTACTCTTACTGTATTCTGTGCCTTAGCTGTAATGTTTCGGGAACCTGGGATGCGCTTTTCAGCATCTCTGACTCTGACTGACAACATCCATGATGCTAGTCCATCACTCGAAGGTTCTGGGTTCGATCCTCAGCCGGGGCAAGTTGGAAAATAACTTTTTTCAAATTGTACTGATTCTTGGGTGTTTATCATGATATCTGTGTGTTTATTATAAAATGTAGTATCGTTGAGTTTGTATACCATAACATAAGTTTAAACTTTGTAGCCTCAACCAATTTGTTTGCCCTTTCTAATTTATTTTATTATTTATTTATTCTCCAGTAATTCTCTAAAGATAATATACATGTGCATGTCGATGGTGTGATATATGTTCGGTTTTTCTTTATTTCTTATGTGCCGATACTTGCTGTAACAACTGGGACCAATGGCTTAGCTTGTTCACAAAAGCATTGAAGAGCCCAAAATTCTATCTACTTTTATAGTGGTATCTGTGTGTCTGTCTCTTACCTAAGTTTCTCCTTTGAATTTAGCAATAGTGCTAAAATCCAAGTTTTATTTCGAGCTATTTGTATAAACAATCGTTATTTTCATAGTGCGAACATAGTTTATCATGAGTTTATTTTACAAAACTGTACTGTACACTTATCTTTTCCTATTCGTCATTTATAACTTGTTTGTTTACAGGCTCTTCCTTTCTCTGTGTGCACAATGCTGCGTGACAAGGAGGTGTACAACGTATTGGCTCCAGAGCAGGAGGAAAAACGCAACGCGCAGCGCTCCCGCTGCAACGGCAGACAGATCAACTCCTGGCTGCAGGAGGTCGACGACAAGTGGGAGAAGATCAAGGTAGCAACCAAGTGTTCAATGACTTCCTTACAATCGAGCAAATATCCTCAATAGGGTCAAAAATAAATTATTTTGGAATGATACGAGAATAAATGACCTGTCATTCATCATATCCATTTCGAACGTGATTTTAGATTTATTAATGCCCAGAAACTGATATCAAGAGCGCTATTTCACTCCAAAAAACTATGACTGTCACGCCGTGCTTTTTTTAATAGAAATCCCTTAGAAAATATTTGTTTTGACGTTTAGAAAAAAAGTAACTTTATGACTTCGTGGCAACTAACGTATTAGTGATGCGCCCTTGATATTCCAAATTTAAGGTAATTTTCCTAAATGACAATTTTTTTGGAATATTTCCAGGAATACTACTGAAAACTTATTAATAGCTAAGTTTTGTAACTATTTGCTGTTATTCTTACATAGATAAGAAAAAGCTGTAAGTTGTCCGAAATAAAATAAAAAACCAGTTTCCAAGGACGGCACTACTACTCTCAATCAATCGCAGCGGAGTTTTTGGCGGGAAGTCAAGGGGTTCGGTTGGGGTTTGTTTTAAATTATTTTGCAAATTGATTTATGTGGACTTTATAATATGAAATTGGTGTTGTTTGGTGTTATAAATGCCCATTCTCATGAACAATGTGTGAAATAGTTAAAGTGGACAGTCATAGTACGGCTCTAGTGATATTTGTTTCGCGGACTGTGTGGGCGTCTTCGGGCGTCGTCCGCCACTCAATCGTCTATGAAAACCAGTGGACTCTTATAGATTTGTCGCCAGTAGCTCCCTTGAAGCAGTCAAAGGCCTACACCACCCTTTGATTGTAACTTAAATATATAATGAATAAAGAACAAAATTAAATATAGGTTCTAAAAGACTTGTATCCAGAGCCGTAAAATTATTAAAAAAAAAAAAACAATCGCATCTGGACTACATGGGATACCCATTGCATGAATTACTATTGCACATACATATACACATAACAATTATATCTTTATCCTATACGGGGTAGACAGAGCCTAAGGTAACAAGACCTAAAGCTCACGTTAGTGTGATTGTGGACTTAAAGTGGAAAGGGGATTTAAAATAGTGATGGGTTGCTAGCCGCCTCGCCTTAAATATGAATCCTAAGATATTCGTACATTCGTCATATACGATCTGCACGAGTAAAGTAGCAGCTGGTATATTCTGTTTATTCTTACCTTACAGACCTGCACGGAAGTTGTACGTACATACATGTAAAATTTACTTTATACTAATTACAACCAGTGACTACTAGTGTGGTTCCGGGTTAGAATAGGACCGCTCCATCTCTTCCTGTGGATATTGTAAGAAGCGACTAAAGGACTAAGCACAAACATCTCGTGCTACAATTGCATTCCCAAGGAGGGTTAACGTCGGGCGGCGGTTGTAAAACTTTTCGCACAAATACCTTCCCAAAGAGGGTTGACGTCAGGCAGGCGGCCGATTGTAAAACTTTAGCCAAATCATTTAAACTGTTCCAGCTATTGGCATCCTTGGGTGACCATTGACATGCATGTTATATTTGGGGAAGAAAAAGCAGGAAAGCGCACCCCGGGCTCCGAAGCAGTACAGCTGAGGATGCAATCGGGAACGCGCTTAGACGAAGAAGAAGAATCACAACCTGTGCCAACATCATTTTCATGAGCTTACAGTCGTCCACTCTGACATCGTGTGCGTTTGTACAAATGTATAAAATTATTTTCGTTTTTTTGGCAGGAGGGGATGCTTCGACGGCAGCACACGGAAGCAGAAACATTACACGCAGAGCAGATGATGAGTTGGGAGTGGAAGCTAAAGGAGCTGGGCATTTGTGACTACAAGACAACGCCCAAAATAGACCCTACGCACGTGCCCCAAATACACGTGTCGAATTTTGACTTGCCCGCTTGAATTTTCAGTTCATATTGCCTGTGTTAATGTAACGTCAACTAACTTGTTAGGATGACATAATCTGAACTATTTTTAAGTTATATAAAATTAAAATGTGATCTAAATCTCTCTTATAACATCAATTGGTATACGTCTCAAGCGGAGCTACAAAATTGGATTTTAAAACTAAATTTTCGACTTTGTCGAGCCTTCAAGATTCTCCCGCGCCCCATCTCCCGGCGACTGATGACTCTGCACTAATTGCACACTTTTTATCTTTTATTTGAATAATGAACATGAATCATTCGTTTTCGGGAGGTGGACGTACCCAAAAAAAATAAAAAAAATAAAAAAAGTCCATGGCTGATATTTTAAGTCTTTTCTTATGGACATGATTTTATTGTTTCGTTTTTATGCAGTTCTTCTTGGCCTTGGTTAATTTTTGGTTATCTTACGCTGTTATGGGTTGTAATTTTTTTTTTATAATAGACAAATCTATTTCATTTACAAAATACACATTTAATTTGACTCTGCTTATATCTGCTTAATTTGACAAAATGTATTTAAATTGATTTGAACATTTAATTTTTATTTTGACATGTTACAAAAATTGAGTTTTGTGGTATGGTTTCTGTGGTTTATTTCCATGGAGAAAAAAAAACAAGACCTGTATTATGTTTGTTTTTATTATGTTATTATACATTTTATTTGTAAGCTTGTAAGTTTTAAGTCTCCTTACCTCTGATAATGTGATTTAGACTTGATAGATGTAATGAAAAAACAGGGATTGTAAGTGATTAGGCACACAATAATATTCAATTTATTTTTAAATTAAAATACGATTATGAGTTGATAATAAATTAATTGTAATCGTAAAACTTTAAATAAAGTAATAAGTGTCACGTTCCCGGCCCTAAGTGTCACGTAATACCGGCTACGCTCGCGTAGGCCGCAACTGAATGGCGACGGGAACACGTGAAGTCTTATACACTAAGCAACGCTTCAGATCGCATAATTTATCGCTTATTTAAGCTACTTGCGGTCTGAGCTTTAAGACCGTCCTACGTGCTATTTATACAGATTCAGTTTTAAATCATAGTTTCGAATAAAAATATTAAAATATATAATTGTATAAATAATGTAGATGATAATACGAAAATATTGTGTGCCCAAGTGACGGGATGAAAATATTTTTTTATATTACTTATCTATGATTCATCATAAGTATTCTGTGATATTTATGATTCGCTTCTCCTTAAATATTAAATTAGTAACTCTAAATTGTTAAAACTATATCAAGTTTAATAAAATCAATATACTTTCGAAAAAGTGAAAATATTAATAGTTTTCGACTGTCGATATTCAGCTGGGAAAAAGTTTTATCTTACGACCCTATGGTGGGTCGTTCGTCGTTGAATTTAAAACCTTTTATAGAAAGCGTTTAGAGTTACTGATTTAAATCTCTTGTAAAGTTATATTTACGTTTAGTAATTTGCGATGTAATTTTAATTGTATTATTTGAAAATTAAACTTAAGACATCTGACGAGATCTCATCGAAACTGACGTTTAATTTTTGCCTACTCGTAATTTATAAAGTATTCAATGTGCCAATAGCCCACATTGGGAGAAGCCCGCTAGGCGCGTAAGGGTTAGATCTCATCTATCAGCACGGAACAGCACTTGCCTATGCTGCTATCCTTTTCTGTCGCTCAGAAGCGTCATTTACTAAACCGAGAGAGAGCGACGGAACGCTTCAGCACCGGCCGTGCTGCCGACGCGGCGGAATGCTATAGCGTGCTGAACCACGCTTCAGCACGCTATAGCATCCTTTCGCGCGCCGTGGGAACGCTGACACGCGCTATAGCATGCTTCATCACGCTATAGCATACTTTCGCGTGCGATCGCCCGTTTCGTAGACAAGACAGGAAACATCTTGTCATAGAATAAATACATACAATGCCTACCAGAGTTTTGACTTTTTCATATTTGGATAAATAAATTCTAGTAAATTTAATACTATACTTATTTTAGTTCCTAGCTTTGAAGGGTTATCTAGGACTTAGTAGTTGCAAAATTTTAAATAATGTCTCCGTTTTCTTTGAAATGATTTATTTTAAATGAGGGCAGCACTGGACCCCGGAAAATTCAGGTACGGCCTTAATAGATTAAATTATTCTTTAAAAGAAGACAACCCTTTGTCAGAACAGGTAAATTACGCAATAGAAAAAAAAGCATGCTGCAGCGTGCTGACGCATTCCGCAGCACTTAAATGTTTTCGCATGCTGCAGCATGCTATCGCACGCTGTTGCACAGGCGGAACAAATGCCGTTCCGTGCGTGTAACCCTAACAGGCCACTAAGGGTAACATTGGCAACTAAAATAAGTCAAGTATACCTAGTATTAAATACACTAGAATTTATTTATCGAAATATGAAAAAGTCAAACTCTATAGGCACTGGATGTATTTATTCTGTGTCAAGTGTTTCCTCGTTTTTCTTGTCTACGAAACGGGCGATCGCACGCTGAAGGATGCTATAGCATGCTGCAGCATGCGAAAGGATGCTATAGCGTGCTGTAGCGCGCGTCAGTCCTACGGAGCGCGAAAGGATGCTATAGCATTCCGCCGCGTCAGCAGCACGTCCGGTGCTGAAGCACAGAATACAGTAAGAGTAAACAGAAAGGAATCTCCTAAGGTACGCGCAATATGCGTCCCCGTTCCCCGCACCCGCACCTCTCCCCCGGTTCTTGACGGCCAACGTGAGTCATCGAGGCGAAAACGGGGGAGAGGTGCGGGGACGGGGAACGGGGACGCATATTGCGCGTACCTTAGGAGATTCTGGCCTGTGGCTGAAGCGTTCCGTTTCGTCGCTCTCTCTCGCTCTAGCAAATGACGCTTCTGAGCGACAGAAAAGGATAGCAGCATAGGAAAGTTCTGTTCCGTGCTGATAAGTGAGATCCAACCCTAACTGGCCAGGGAAGTCGTACATTCATATTTACACTTCGGACTAATACAGCCTATGGGGTGGGGTACATTGAATGAAGGACGGCGAAATCGAAGCGAAGCTACTTTTTGCGAGGGCAACCGTTACTCTAGCAAGTAATTCCTAGAGATATGAATGGAATTTATAATTTAGTACCCAATATGCTGTAATAAGGCAGGAAGTTCCAGATTCGAGAAAGAGGTCTTTCGACGAATCCGACGGCTGGGCAGCGTTCGGGAAGTTACGCAGCGTCTTCTCGTCAAAAATACCTCAGTGCCTCAAGACTAAAGTGTATAATCAATGTGTGTTACCAGTGATGACTTATGGCTCTGAAACGTGGTCCCTTACTCATAAGAAGCCTCAAGATCGCTCAACGCGCTATGCTCGGTGTTTCTCTACGTGGTCGAATCAGGAAGGAGGAAATTCGTAGAACAAGTCACTGATATACCCCAGCGGATTAGCTCGTTGAATTGGCAATGGGCGGGACACATAGCGCGACGAACTGATGGCCGATGGGGCAGTAAGATTCTCGAATGGCGACCACGTACTGGCAAACGAAGCCTTGGACACCCACCCACAAGGAAGTCAGACAATCTGACTAGAGTCGCTGGAAAGCGCTGGACGCAGGCCGCTCTAGATCGGTCATTTTGGAAATCCCTGGAGAGGCCTATGTCCAGCAGTGGACGTTATGCGGCTGAAGTGATGATGATGATGCTGTAAATGTGCCCTAAATAATTTGCGGGGTTGTCGTGGGTCGCGCGTCAAGCAGCGAGGTTCTCGTGATGTCGCCGGTGCCGCGCGCGAGGTAGTGCCGAAGTGGCGTGATCTATGCGGTGTCGGGATATTCATCTGCCTTACAAATGAGCGATTATAAAAGTAAGATGCAAGTCAACCAAGATTACGACTTACAACTGAACGTCCCCTACAGTAGCGTCGCGAGGCGAATTCGCGCGCTTACTCGCGACTTAGCGTAACGCTTCGCTTCGATTCGCTTCTGCCGCAGTGTAAATTGTGCCTCCCGCAGGAAAGTGGCTCCTTTAGCGATATGAGTGAAACGTATTTAGATTGTAGAAAAAGTAATAAATAATAAATGTACGTATTGTCGCTTTTTGGAATAAATGTTTTTGCCAAAACGACAACACGCGCTAGTTTTTTATGCGACGCATATTCACAGCAGATTACACACTCATATCACTAACAGCCACGTTCCTGCGGGAGTCACGTTTTAAGGAAAAGGACCTGATAATTATGTATTTTTTATTACCTACCATAACAACAGAAATTAAAACAGCAACTATTCTAATAACATACATAAATGATTTCTTTACAGTTTTACACAATAATCGCTGCAATACTTGAAACTTATACGAGTGGTAATTTTCTGATGAAGTAGCGGTGCCACATGACTCCAGTGAAGGCGGATAGGCAGAACCACGTGACGACGTAGGACATGTGCTCGTTCCTCAATGTGACTCTGGTCTGGTTGGGCATGGGCCAGCCGTCCGGCGGTTCCGAAATACCACGTGCGTCCAGCCACACGGGCTCACAACCTATATATTCACTCATTTGTTCTAGGTCTCTGAAATACGAGACATTTTTTTTATTTTTTTAGACCATATATGTTATATGTACTCGTACCTACCTTGCGCATTACCGGCATTGCGCAAAAGTTACTTTTTTTTTAAATAGTCAATGGTTTTCTTTTCATTCATTCACTTCAAGACCCAGAGCCCACAAAAGTAATGTAAGAATCATTTCCACTAAAATTCATATTTTAGTGGAAATTATTCTTACATTACCTCATGGTCTAAAGGCTGGGTAAATTGGCCAAAGGTACTTGCAGTGTATAAAGGCCCAACTTGCAGTGATTACACACTTTAAGTTTCTTGCACGTTGCATACAATTAAATTGAAGTAATAGATGTATTGCATGGTTTACTTTAAACAATGCAACATGCAAGAAACTTGCAGTGTATAAATGGGCCTTGAAATATATTGATAATATGTCAAAAGTATTTAATTCCCGAGATCTTTCCTTGAATAAAGTAGCTCAATATCACTTTGTCCATGTCTACTTCCTGTATACACTTATTTAAACCTTTGTTACCTGGAATACCAAGATCCACTTCCCGGCTTGTTTTTAGGCATAAATGGTGCTCTTTTTTCCGTAAGTCTCACCACACCAACAAGTTCGACGGGGCCCTTTATTAATGACGCTTGTCTCCTTTCTTTAGGACGCCAACTCTGCGGTATCCATCCTCTGTTAATTAAGATTACTTTCCTGCAATAAAACTTCGGGTAAGCATAGCCAAGGGCGCCGCCAGTGGGAGTTTGTAGTTCCAGGCCAGCTGCGCCCTTAGATGATCTCCTATAACTTGTACTCCACATTATAAACATATACGTACTATTTTTAAAAATATATAAATTTAAAAAATATATATATTTTGCCGGTTTATTGATCAGGCCATGATTAATTGTGGCCGGAATGCATATTATTATAAGCTCCTGCTGTTATAAAGTCTATGGTAATGGTTCACTGGTTTGTCCCACATTGCATGTGCATAGGTACTACATTTATCAAGTAATACAAAGATAAATAAATGATTTTGACTGACATTACTTACACATAAACTTTAAATTGAGATAAGTACAAAAAAAAATTCATTAAAGTATTTCCATTTAAATCTTTTCATATGTTAAATTCCTTATCAAACTTGCCCAGTATCCTCGAGGCGAAATGGAGTGATAACCAGATACCCCTGGTTCTTTTTAGGGTCTGACACCAATGAGCCTGCTCTGCTAATGGCTGACTCGGGTTCAATGAGAGCTCTCGGTCCTATACACATCTCTTTATCATGAAGGAACTCTCCTCGCACCTTCACAGGTCTATACTCCAAGTTTTCCAACAAATCCAGGCTGTAGAGAAATTTTAAGATTTAAAAACACTAGTTAATACCTTTAAGATATAATATACCTGTAGATAGCAAATGCACCTTTTTAAGAGAAATATATTGTGATGATATTTACTGGGCGTTGCAATAATGGTCTTACAACCAAGGATGCTCAACACCGTGCAAAGTGGGGAAGAAAAAGCTGGGAAGAGGACCGCAGGCTTCACAGCATTACAGCTGAGGATACAACTGGGAATACGCTGTGAGAGAGTGAGAGAGATACTCGTATTTCCTGGGCGTTGAAGGTATGTGGAAAAATAGACCATGCAGCTTCTCATCTTTTTCAGGGTCAGAACTGTATGGATGAGCAGTTTATAAACACAAACTATAATTACTTACTCAGTGGGTATATCAATAGGGGTAGCGTTAGATGTAGCTTGCAAAATGTCTATAAGCTCCAGTTTCCAGCGTAACCTGTATATTTGCCAGCAGCCAAGCCCAAAGGAAGTCACTGGCATCAACTATTAAAAATATGTAAATATAAACCAGTGACATATAAGTTAAATCAAATAAAATTTAATTTTTTTTAAATTAATTGTTTTTTTTTTAAATTTTATATTTGATTAAATAAAAACTTATACCTCTAAGAACTAATACTAAATAAACCAGCCAAGTGCGAGTTAAACTCGCGTGGAAAGGGTTCCGTACAATTGATTGAATTCATATAGGTTTCCTGAAATCTAGAAGCAATGAACTACATTTTGTATTTTTTTTTTTAATTTTAGGCCCAGTAGTTTCGGAGATCAGGGGGGCCAATGGTCAATTTTCGTCTTCTTTCTTGAATAAAATCAAAACTATTCATTTTAAAATAATAACAAAAATATATTTGAGATCCTCATAAATAATAACCCTTTTATTTGATTTACTCATATGACACAGTAAGGTTTGCAAAACTTTTTTTTTTAATTTCCTAAGCTGTCCCCCAAAAATTACTCTTATTTAAAAAAAGTATTTATTTTCTTTACACATGTGTGTTTGGGTTATAGGATTACATCCTACTAAATTTCACCTGATTCGATCCAGTAGATTCAGAGCAAATCGGCTGTGACACACGGACGGACAGACGCACAAGTGATCCTATAAGGGTTTGGTTTTTTATTTTTTGTACAGAACCCTAAAAATTACAATTTATGTAATCCCACTAAGATATTACCCCTCGGCAGCGTGGCCAAAAGGCTGGCAGCATTGCCATGTTGTATGGCAATGCTGATTCTTTGTGCCAGATAATTTCCAGCCCATTGGTCATGGGATACCTCAGATAATTTTGTGGAAAAGTATTTAAATAAATTATGAGCTGAAGGACCCCACGGACCAAAAGTTTCTAACCCAAAAGGTTCAAATAGTGATTATCTAAGGGTTGCTACCCACTTATTCAGGCTGGCATTAATCGGTACATCTGGGCGGTAGAATAGAATATATGTAGATGAATGTTCGGGGAAAAAGCCGATATAATTGCTACGAACTGACAATGCCAGCCCAAATAGGTGTGTAGCAACCCTAATTCATCTTAAGACAGGAATGATTCATCCATAATAATAAAAAATTACAATACTTAATATTAACAATATCCTTTCCTCTTTTGAAGAAAATGGTATGTTTTGTAGCTTAATCACGAATAAGAGCTAAACCTACCAAGGTTACTTACTAGCTATCTATTTATAGCCTATTGGGTTTTTGTCTATTCCCTTGAGTGATTTTTACGAAGATATGCATTATTGAGCTTTTAGTATACATATAGCTCAATGAGGATAAGCAACTGTTAAATTCAACTAGGTATTTTCTTGGATCTCAGACCAGCATGTAAGAAGACAATGCTTGATGTTCAACATAAAGCATAACATAATACAGCAAGCTGAACTATAATACAAATAAAGGCCTGTTTCAATTTCATAACACAAAAAATAGATGGAATGAGCCTTACCAAAAGTATCCATTTCAAGATTTCCTGTGGTTCCTTCTTTTTAATCTTTGGAGATCTCAGCAGGCTTGCAACATTGGTGTTACATCTTACTGTTTTCACAATAACAGTTCTTGTATAATTATTGTTGAATGCAATGAAACTTCGGGACACCTTACACATGCTACGAAGTAGTGACATTTTTAGCTTACTTACAACTTACATATAATATTGTGAGCTCAGGAATACTTATCATAAATCAATTTAAAACAGTATCAATGTTCTTAATTTTTAAGATCCCTTTTATACAAAGTATTCTGTGGATCTCTTCTATTTTTCAGTATTTTTATTTGAATTAAAATATTCAATAAATTCTATCCGAAATCGAAATTCTACTCCTTTAGGACATACTAAGTACCTATCTAATTTATGAATTCTACCATAAACATAGTATCTCTAGACGCCTCATGAAAATAGCAGCAGAATAACTATATCTGCTCTACTCGCACTAATTGGCCCGGCTCATATGAACGAAGCGAGATAGCGCTAGAGTGCATCGCCATCTTGAAATGCCGCGCGCCGTCAGCCGACCGGTTGAAGTACTCACGGTGCCAGCTGGACGTATGCGAGTTAATTGTGTTTTTAACAAAAATTTATAAATCAAGTTGTTTTATCGTTACTGTTTGTGTGGAAACAAGTGCTAAGATGCCTATCCCGTGTTCTGCTCCCGGTTGTTTCAGCCAACAAGGTATTTTGAGCGAAACAGGACAAAAAATATCCTTCCATCGGTAAGTCGTATTAAATACATTCGAGGAAGAAAATGATATTAAGGCTTAATTCGAGTAAAACAGCATGTTGACTTGTAGTTGTATTCGTTGGTAATTGGCGTAACAAAGTTTCGAAGTCTTTATTAGTAAAATGAACTAATTTTTATGTTTGTATTCATTGACTGTACCATTTTTGACAACTGAAATACCCTTGAAATTTAATCGTAGTGCTGCACCTAAATACGTTGCTATCGATAAGTTTATAGGTACTTATTTCCCCATTCTGTGACTAATTTAATGAACGATATAACTATTTTATAATACATAAGTATTCCATTTTAGGTGTACCACATTAGGTATATTGTATTTTGTTTTTATTGCAGATTCCCAAAGGATAAAATTTTGAAAGAAAAATGGGTCAGGAATATCAGACGTGGAGAATGGACTCCTTCTAAATATTCAAGATTGTGTTCACTGCATTTTGAACCCACTTGCTATCGTTAAGGATCAGATCAAAAACTGTTACATTCATATGCATATGTCGCACATTTAGATCTTTTTCATAGGCAGGCATTATTACTTTACAACCATTTAAACATTCCTTTGTTATTTGGATTAGATTAAATTGTGAACGAAGTCACGTGACAGCTGCTTTGTGAGTCGATTGGAGTTCATGCTGACGATATGTACAATGACAACCGACTTACCCGATGATTCATAAGGAACCCGACTACTCTGCGTGACCGTTCAAATTTAATCGCAATTCAAAGTTTACAGTGATATACATATTTACTTCTACGTGTTTTTATACTTTTATGAACGTCTTTTTGTTATATTCTGTTTTAATATTTTTTTTTCGTCTTATATGTGACAGATAAAAACGTTGGATGTAAGATAACACTGCTGTGGTAACATATTAATCTTCATCGCCGTATTTAGTTAAGATTCTAACTATTTTTTTCAGATCATAACTACTTACGAAACTTTAATTTTGATTCAAAGTGCATTTAGTAAGTATTAGAAAATAGTAGCGTGTAATAGTTTTAATAAATACTCTTCTCTCACTCGTGAAGTTGGTGTTTGTAAAAAACATTTTTGGCAATAAATACAAGTATGAGAAATTCGAGATGTTTTTTGACAACTAAAGACAAACAAAAAGAAGAGTATTTTTTTTTTAGTTGTAATGTTGTTAATGTATCGACTCTACGTATACAGGTGTATACGAAGAGTCGACAAATCCAACCAACCAACCAACTTAGCCATACAGATGAGCTGTAGGGTTAGTGACTACTCTAAAAGCTGTACGTAAGACGTACATTACTACGTATCCGCATTTCAGATAAAGTCTACTTTGGTTTGACAAAGAAATAAGACGTCACTATCGTACGACTACCGTATTATTTTATGGAGTAACCCCCAGATTTGCTTTCTTCGGAAAGCAATTTTTTCAATATATAATAATATTATACAGGCTGACTTTTAAACCACCAGCCAAATTTTTGGAGCAAGTTCAGTCCATGATATTGAACTACTTTCTATAAAAAAAGTTATTAAAAATCGATGAAAATTTTTCTTCCTCCCATAGAAAATCCGTTTGACTGACCGTTTGATTTGTATGAAAAGGCGAATTTTTATTTTAGTTTTTCGTTAATTGTTTTTATGGAAAGTAGTTCAGTATCATGGACTGAACTTGCTCCAGAAATTTGGCTGGTGGTTTAAAAGTCAGCCTGTATATTGAAAAAATAGCTTTTTTATCATATTATGATACTCGTACAGCTTTGCGTATTTTGTTAAACTTTATTGAACATTAGTACGAAGATAAGATTTTTGACTAATTGTATAACTGGTTTAAGTAAGACAGAAGAGTGAGCTATTTATTAATATTAAGTATTGTAATATTCATGTAAATTATTAATTACATAGAACATTATTTGACACAAAATTTGTATTTTTACTTCTACTGCCTGGTTTCACAACTTCACGACGTTAGTAGGAAAGTAAGTATACTCTTCCCTGAAATTGTGAAAAGAAAATCAGCTGTTTTATACATTAAAAAGTATTTCACACTCAAACGTGTGAAACAAACAACTGATAGTTTTTTCCATCAACGCCGATTCAACCCTATCATTTAACACTTTTTCTTTTGGTTCGACTAATCTGACGAAGAAGAACCCCAACATATCTTCGTCTACCAAATCATCGGATTAGCAGAAAATCCATGTTATTTAAGCTTCTAGTCATTGGATATAAGAATAAAGGCCCATTTACACGGTGCAAGTTTCTTGCCTGTTGCATACAATTAATTTGAAGCAATAGAAAACTTGCATGGTCTAAACAGAACGTCAGCCATACAAATCATTTATTGCTTCAATAAAATTATATGCAACAGGCAAGAAACTTACACTGTGTAAATGGGCCTTAATACACGCACGTACGATCTTCATCTGAAACGTATCAACGTATCGATAGTTGTAGAAGTTTGTAGATTTTGCTCTTAATATATTTTTTTAAAATGACTATATAAATATATATATAATAAAATTACCTACCACTTACTTTTTTGCAACGGTTTGGTGTTTGCATGAAATTCCGATGACATTTCGAATACTGACCAACAGTTCTATTTTTGAGCTAAACCCCAAGCCCCAACCATATGATTATTAAAATAATAAGTTTTAATTATGTACGAATAAACAGCTGATCTTTAAACTTATATCCGTCTTACTACAAAAAGATAAAATACTGTTTAGCAAAAATGATACCAAAAATATATACAGTCACTTTAGCACTTTTCTTGCTAAAACGAGAGTATTATTTTTGGTATCATTTTTGCTCAACAGATGTTTACATTTTTTGTAGTAAAATGGATACTGTCTTACGACGGGCTAACTTTGTCACCTTCTTAGTTCAACCAATAACCACCTTAAACAAGTTGACTTCTAGTAAAATGATACTATGTCTATATCATCTGTAAATGTCAACTTAATCTGGAGAGATATTGGAGGTTCCGCGATAAAGTAGAAATGTGACGTAGCGTGGCGTATTTTTTGTATGCAATACGCGTGCGTGGACATGTATGAGTATGACACTACGAAATAGAAAAGTCATCTAAACCACAGAATAAGTACTAGTATAAACTTAAACAGAAGTCAATGTCATAAAAATTTTGTCGAAGGCAAACAATGGACTTTATTTACTTTTGACGTTTGGCGAAGTAGGAATTCTTGCAACAGTAAATGCCGATATAGTTTCCGGCAAACATCTTGAACACTGATTGATTAACCCTTCTCGCTCTTGTGTATTCTCCCGCCAATGCGAGAGAGTGAGAAGGGTATATCAATGATCGGTGTTCGAGAAGTTTGCCGCGATAAAAGGGAAAGAGACAAGATCAGTTTTAATCAGAATCTCTATAATGAAGGTATTTATTTTTATTTATTTATTCAACTTTATTACAAAAATTGTGAAAGTATTGTAACGTAAATTGTAAGGGTATGTTATTATAGTTATTTTTTTTTTCTAGTGGGGAAGTAAGAAGTCTAGTTGGTTCCGAGTCCAACAACCAACGAGATTTGTCTGCCATTAATTGTCATTATCGATAAATTGCAAATCCTATCATCCCTGCTCTGCCCATCACTAATAGTATACATTAATATAAACAAATTTGTATAGCACAAATGGCGACATGAGGGTTTTAAGTAGTAAGTGTTGCAGTATATCGAACTCTGTCACTCTTATAACATTTCTTATTTGTAAAAAAGAAAAGGCTATAGTGTTTTCCGTTCATTTTTTTAAATTTCCTCTATACATTATTGCTCTGAGAATTCTACTCTAATTCTAAATTGTTAAAATGCCGTCATGACATTATCAAATCAAATATTAGACATTGACATTTGTGTTTTTTTGAATGCAAAGAACAAAAATTATTTTTTACTTTAGTGCATTCTATAAAATACCATGAGACCATGTTGGCATGAGTATGACTCATAGGCCCGGTGCATATGGATCACTGATATGACTTCAGCTTGCCAGACTGACAGAAGAAGTTATGATAAGACATGGCATAGGAGGACATACATTTAATGGGTTTAAATGACTGGGTTTGGGTGAGAAGATCCAAGCTCTTTGGTCTGTCTGGGACTCTGGGTTAACCTTATGGTAAGGTAAGTTTAAATTGTTGTCTAAAATTACGGTGAATCGTGTATTTCCTGCCTGAATGAGAGTCACAATGTATAGGTAAGTTCCTACATATCTACTATATTATATCTCATCCTAAGTGATCCAATGAAAGCTGCATACACCTAGATACGTGTGAAGTGGCTCGCACGAAAATAGTCAATGCCAGATAAACTGTACCTACTACTTAAAGCAAAATTTTTGGTCAGTGCCGATCAAGGGAATGGGCCGTGAGCCTACCTAATTTCTAAATAGGCGGGCGATTCGATAGAATTTACAAGTTTTGTAATTATTATCAAGTTCAGATAATACAGTTGTTCGTTGATTGCTCTACCTCTGAACAATAACCATGTGTGATCATGATAGGGAACTCCGCCAAAAGAGGACTTGACGTAAATTAGTTCGCCATTTATAACGCTCAGATAAACAACTTTCGCATATCTTCCAATATGTATACTTACATCTACATACATCTACAATTTATACGTTTATGTGTGCGTGTAAATACTTATCACGTCTTTATCTTAAGCGAGGCAGACAGAGTTGAGTGCCACAAGACGCAAAGGTCATCGGAGTGATAGTGGGCGGGCGTGTAGGAGGAAAAGGAAATGTAGGTACCTACTCGTATCTAACAGGTCAGAGGAATATTTAAATTTTTGGCCTCTCATACATGTTGGCCGATCAGCTGTTAGTTTCATTGGAAAGCATTTTTTATTTATTTTTGTAAGTATCGATTTAATTCTGCATTTTGGGAAAGTGGGTATACGAGTAATATCATCTTCAATCGAAGATTATCAAGAATTGAGTCTAGTTACTTACCTAGTACACTAAAAAAATTTCAGTACCTACCTATATTTTGTTACGACGTTAGGTAAGTACTTATATTATTTTTGTGCCTACAGTCTAATTCTCCCTAATCTCCCCAGTTGTATTAATGTGGCATTCGTTGGCACAATTTTAAAGACACGTAGCGGTCTCCTAACAAAGTGATAAATGATAAGGAGTTCTTCTGTCGATAACTTTATCGATAAACTTTATTTTTATAATTAACTATGCTTAATTTCAACACTGATTTCGATAACATATAAAGTACGTACTACGTTAGTTCACTTATTAAAATAGTGTAAGAATGAAATAAAAATAATAGTTTTAATATAAATCACGAAAAAAGTTAAACATACATACGTTTTCCGTTTAGTGGTTGCTGCTAGTTGGTTCGTAGTTGGATTATGGATTCGAATCCTCCGTTTTCTTTTGTCAATTCGTAACTTTCTTCGTTTTAATTCAGATAAGTACCACCAGTGCTGGATTAAGACTACTTTTTGCACTAAGCAATCTACCTACGTCTGTGTGTCATATATTTTTTTAAAGATTGATGTACTAGTTTTCTTATGAATAAAATAAGGCTAAATTTTTTACTTTATGTGTAAGTATATATTATTCTTCTTTAATTTAAAATGTAAGAGCTAACTCGGTGGAGTTAAGTGGAGATGTCTTCATTATATTATATACGAGTATTATTATAAATAAAATATGAACTAGTGGCTCTGAGCTGTAAACCTCGCGACTCACCCCCAACCCGTTAAGGTTTATATATAAGTTGAAATTTATTTATCATGTTGATAGGCAATTCAGCTAGAAACCCATCACTATTTTGATTTCTTTCCACCTACTCGCCCATCATCTTCATTAGACATCCTCCGTGGCGAAAGGTTAACACGATAGTCCGCCATTCCGGAAGTTCTGGGTTTGATCCTATCCAGGGTGAGTTGGAAAATGGCCTTTTTCACGGGTCGTGGGTGTTTATCTATTTATTTAGGTATCTATAATATAAAAAGTGGCCAAGTGCGAGTCGGACTCGCCCATGAAGGGTTCCGTAGCAGCAAGTAACATAATATAAAAGTTCTAAAGATAAATTGCGGTTTACGATTTATGACGTATTAAAAAAAAACTACTTACTAGATCTTGTCCAAACCAATTTTCGGTGAAAGTTTGCATGGTAATGTACATCATATATTTTTTTTAGTTTTATCATTGTCTTATTTTAGAAGTTACAGGGGGTGGGGGGACACACACACATTTTACCACTTTGGAAGTGTCTCGCGGAAACTATTCAGTTTAGAAAAAAATATATATTAGAAACCTCAATATCATTTTTGAAGACTATCCATAGATACCCTACACGATATTCCGATGCATAAACGTATGGGTTTGATGAAAAAAAAAATTTTTTCAATTATAAGTATGGGGAACCCCTAAAATTTGTTTTTTTTTCTATTTTTGGGTAAAAATCTTAATGCGGTTCACAGAATACATCTACTTACCAAGTTTAAAGCAAATCTCGAGAGCAGATTGTACGAGGATGGTTCTTATAGAGCTAAAATACCCATGCGAAGCCGGGGCGGGCCGCTAATTTATAATAAAATATAGTATCGTTGACTTAGTATCTCATAATACAAGTTTAAAACTTACTTTGGGACTAGCTCAATCTGTGTACGCTAAATGTAGCCTTTTAGTCTTGCGGTCCCTCTACATGCTTAACTTGCTTTGTTTGCTCCATTAGGGATAAATACGTGTATATATATGCTTAACTGAGATACGATGATCTTTAAGATGAACTGAGCTTAGTTAAATTTCTATGAAATTATGAACATTCTCCCTTAACGGGCTCATCTGGTACACCTTTTCCCTTTCCTACATATAACCACTTGTAAGGAAAACTTTCATATCAATTTATCGACAACTTACCGTACCGAGCATCACTAGGAATAACACTTGAATCAACTCTTTTGTGGCAGTAACATTTTTGTCATTTCTTCGCGATCTCGCTTGTGCGCCGGACGCAGGGACTATGGCGACTGACACGGTGTCGGTAAGTACGACATATGTTTATTAGATAAAAGTATAGCATGTTAGAGTAAATACATTATTCATGCTTGCTTCGAGTTCTTCTTCTTATCGAGTCGAAAGTATTTTGTGTAGTACTTTGCTTCGAGTAGCAAAGTACCTTCATTTTACTTATTTTCATTGCTCTTTTAGCAATGAAATTCACGCTAGCGTTAGAATTACTGCCATATGCAGTAAACACCATATTATTTTGCTGTGCGAAATTTATATGATAAGACGTGTTTTTTTCTATATTTGTTAATAGGTACAATAGATACATCTAAGTGATTATAAAACCTTAATAAACACAGGTTTATGTCGGGATAACGCCACGTGGGTGACTTTAAATCCCAATGTATAAAAAGAGGAGTGTTATAAGATTGACGTGTCTGTTTGTATATCTGTCTGTGGCATTATAACATTGTAATAAACTAGGTAACTTCCAAACGGACAAATACTCCCGAAGCGATTTTATATTTATACAGGGTGACTTTTCAAACACCAGCCAAATTTTTGGAGCAAGTAAAGCAAGCAAAAAGTCGATAAAAATTTTTCATCCTTCCATACAAAATCCGTTTGGCTGAGCGCTGTAACGTGTTTAATAAAATACCAGTTTCGGATCAAAACTGATTTATTTCTCTTTGGGGGTATCCACACACCAAACCTAGTTATGACTACCTTCACATCTCCGCCCTTAACAATGTAATACATCATATTTATCCTCATTCAAAAATAAAAGAGAAATTAAATTAACGAACTATAACTCAATTATAAGTACTTAGTATTTTTTTTAATAACAAAATTCTATTCTTCTATTTTAAAACATAACATAGATTGTATAAGTGTCAATATTAAGGAATTTATTTTTAAATATAAATCTGATTTAATTTAGTTAATATTTAATTGATAAATATATTTAGTTATGACATGATTATAATTATACAACACAATTACAATTCAAAATACCTTATTCTTACGACTTATGTATTGTTTTTATGTCGATATGCTCTGAACAATCAATTAAATATCATTTTAACATTCAATTACATCATATCTTACACTAAATATTTTTCACTTAATACATCCTATCATTTTATATACAAAAAAAAATCAATTTTATTATACCCATAACAAAAAACCTAAAATAAAAAAAATTACATTAATTTTTTTTAAATATAAATTTATAATAAACCAATAAATTTTTATAGTAATTAATATTTTTAAAATTAATAACTAAATAACCAAAGCAGCTCATTCAGTCCGTATTGGTTCACCCCACCTAATCGGCGGTCTCACTGTCCTGTCAAAACGAGTTACATAGTTATTATCACAGTCAATATTACTATTATTATTAGTTGGTAGATTAGTCTCAGGTGACTAACACCAGCGTCGTCTAAATCTTAATCATAGTGTACCGTGTCATGTCTTTCCGGCGCATCCTTAATAATATGCCTACGATTTCTAATAAGTAATTTTTTTACCATTCAACAATTGAACTTTGTAAGATCTATTTTGTAAAATCTGAGTCACTGTTCCAGATGACCGTCGTTTTTTGTTTTTCATGTCCATAACTTTTACTTTCTGACTATTTTGTAAAATCTGAGTCACTGTTCCAGATAACCGTCGTTTTTTGTTTTTCATGTCCATAATTTTTACTTTCTGACCTAATGACAATTCTTTAAGACTTTCAGCTGATCTATCGTAATAATCTCTAATTTATTTTTATATTTGTCTGTACTTTAGGTTTTAATAATTTATGTGAAGATGGAATAATACTGCGAAGTTTTCTGCTTTGTACCAACTCCGTTGGAGATGGCAAATTGTTACAAAGCGGCGTATTTCTGTATTCTTACAAAGCAAGGCGATAATCTGACCCATTTTCGGCCGTTTTAGTGATTATATTCTTAACAGTTTGTACCGTACGTTCTACTTGGCCATTTGATTGCTAGTAATGTCGAGAAGATTTTTTAAAATTCCACTCATTAGCAAATTCCCTAAACGCATACGACGTGAACTGTGGTCCAAAGTCAGACATAACAACTTCGGGTACCTATTCCTTGTCTACTGAATATGTCTTTTAGACAAGATATTATATAATTATGTTATAATCTACTAACAAAAGATAATAATAATTAAGGTCTTTAATTTGAAATAAATCCATGCCTACTTTCGCCCAAGGTCAGTCAGGATTTTTATTGCGGTTGCATTTCCTCTTTACGGTTGCATTACCTGTGCGACAAGCATACATCACAATAGAAATCATATTTTGCAAGTTATTGTTTATACCGGGCCAGAAAATAACCTCTCTTGCCCTCAACCTACATTTTTCCAATCCCAAATGACCAATATGAATTTTACATAAAAAATCTTATTTTTAAATTTTAGGAATGCCTATTCTGTTTCCTTTCCAAATTAGGCCATAGGACTGACAAATCTTCTTTATAACCCGAATACGGTCTTATCAATTCATCTACTTGACTTTTCTCTGCTGGCCACCCTTTATTTATATATTTTTTCAAAATCGTTAATTCCTCATCACTTTCTGTATGCTTTTGCAACCTTATAAATTGTTTATCACTTACATACTGCGAGTCGAACGCACGCGCAGCGTTTTCTGCTGTACATTTCGTAGCTACTTCGCCATTTTTTCCAGGCCTCATTAAGCGTCCCAGACGCCACATCTAGTGAGTTCTTATCCGATCGAAACGGTGTAGGCGGAGACAATACACTTTCCATGATTTTAACTCGTTGTAAACGAACAATCTATCTTTATTTTATTTTATTTATTTATTTATTTAAACTTTAGTGAGCCAAAAGCTACAATAGCATTCTCTTCCTGTCAACCTTTAGGAGAAGAGAAACAGATAGAATAGTTGGCGTCTAAAATAGATGGAAACAATCCAGAAATAATAAGTACTTTTAAATGATGATACATTAATATCGTATAAAATAAATACTATATTTATATCATCCTTCCATACAAAATCCGTTTGGCTGAGCGCTGTAACGTGTTTAATAAAATACCAGTTTCGGATCAAAACTGATTTATTTCTCTTTGGGGGTATCCACACACCAAACCTAGTTATGACTACCTTCACATCTCCGCCCTTAACAATGTAATACATCATATTTATTTCAGTTTATCGTTAATTGTTTTAATGGAAAGTAGTTCAATATCATGGACTGAACTTTCTCCAAAAGATTAGCTGTTGGTTAAAAAGTCAGTACTTTTACTTGTAAGAAAATGTCATGTTCAGCCCACCTCCCATACAACGAAAAGTGAATTTAAAAAATAAATTGGACTAACCCCAACGTGTGGGGTATCGTTGAAAGGTCTTTTAAAATGCAACAAAAACTGCTTTGAAACTATGTAGATCAAACCTTAAGTATCTTAACTTAACTTAAGTATCTTGAGATAATCTAATACAAAGTTAAAATTTGAGGTGTAACTTTTGAAATATTACTAAAATGATTCTGAAAAAAATGTGGTATATACCTCAAAGTATGCACTTTCAATTAAAACTATAGCGGTCTCGGTATCATAGATAGTTATTTTTTAATACGAATATGTTGGGACGACACTTGAAACGGCATGACAATCTTATGCCAAAAGAAGGGGAAGAGGAAAGCCTAGGCACAAACTGGGAGGGCAACTTTAGACATTTTCTTTTACGAATTCTGAAACTTTTTGCGGTGAACCCACTGCACCGCACATCCACTGACGCTCCTGCGCGTTGACGCGTTTTTAATAGTATGTTGGACTAGGCGTGTTTTCTATACAAATTAAGAATCCCCTTACCCTAGACCGTCCCATACAAACGTAGTCTACGTTTTATTTTGAAACGACATGTCAGATTCCGGTGAAAAAATTTAACTTTAGAGAAATTGCATATATCTAGGGTTATAATTGGTTTTCATAGTCAAAATATGAACTTGAAAGAAAATATAAGGGTCTAAATGCTTTTCATACTAATGGTCAAAAATGATATAATACACTATATTATCTTTCAAGTTCATATTTTGACTGTGAAAACCAATTATAACCTTAGATATATGCAATTTCTTTAAAGTTACAAATTTTTACCTAAATCTGACATGTCGTTTCCAAATAAAACGTAGACTACGTTTGTATGGGAAGCTCTGATTCTGTCTAGGGTAAGGCGACTCTTAAGATACTTGCATACAATGTTAAAATTTGCCGCACCGCGCCAGTGGGATCACCGCCTTAGAAGTTTTGAGAAAATGCTACCTAATGAGATTGCAATTATAAACGGTTAGTTTTGTCGTCAATATTGTACTCGTACGTACCTAAGTACGTAGGTAGTATCTCGATGTCACTATTAAAAACATACAACGGTCACTATTGCTAGTTTCCACTCGTCGGGAAGGTTCCATTTCTATTGCAGTGACAAAGATTAAATATACCTATTATGCGTTATGTTATGGGTATAATAATAACTGATTTAATTTAAAAACATTGTAATAATAGAAAACAGTTGTACACCTAGAGATGTATGTATACCTAGGGAATTACCTACATACCTACCTACTTACTTATTGATCGAATTACAAAGGTCGAAGTGTGTTCAAGATCTTTATACTTAATATATAACTTGCATAAAAAAAACTTAAATAAAACTGAATAAAAAATCTGAATGTTTTTTTTTAGTTTTAGTTCGATAAATATTTATGTAACGTTTTATAACAAAATGTAATCGTTTTTAAGTTAAATATAAGAAATAAATAATAACAAGCATAAAAGTATATGTGAAAGATATATTGTCTTATCTTGCAGTGGGGCCAATGGCTCGTGTACGTGAACTCCGACATAAAGCAGCTGTGGGCTGCGCAGCCCTCGTACCTAATCTCGCAGGCGGTCTACGTGTTTGCTGGGCTGCTGACTCTTCTTCATGGTACGTTAGCTGTACAGCCTTAGAACATGCACCTAGCGAAGGCCGGCTATATATGTTATTTGCCTGCATATTAACGCAGAAACTTCTTAAAATATAAAAAAAATCTTAGGCTATTTCGAAATACGAGGTTTGTTTTGATTCAGTACGTACCTCATCATCACCATCACCATCAGACCAGAACCAAACCAAACAAACGCTAGATGGCGTTCGGGACCCACAGCTTTACGTGCCTTCCGAAGCACGGAATCGTCTTTCTATTTGGATAATCAGGTGATTCAAGCCTGCAATATCCTAAACTGTCTGGAAACAACTTTTTACAAAGAATAGTTCCCACTGGAATTTGGAACCTACGACCTCCGGATCACAAGGCAAACGCCTTGACCACTGGACCTCAGACGCAGTCATTCAGTAGTCTTCAGTGATTACCTACCTACTTACAAATATATTAAGTGGTAGCTCAGTCATTATTTTAAAATAGTTACTTTTTAAAAAGAAAGCACTGGGAAGCATACTTTGTGGAAAGTTGTTTTCAGTCTGTTTAGGATATTGCAGGCTTGAATCACCTGATTATCCGAAAAGAAAGATGATTCCGTGCTTCGGAAGGCACGTAAAGCCGTTGGTCCCGAACGCCATCTAGCGTTTGTACCTATCCTAGGATTGGTTCTTGTTTACCCTTTGGGTTGCGGAGGTCAGACGGCAGTCGCTCTGTGTAAAAACCAGTAACCTCGTCAAATCGCCTAGGTTAGGTAGCGGACCCCGGGCTCTGAAGCGTAACCGCTGACGATGCAACCGGGAATACGCTCGGATGATGAGTTACTTTTTAAAAAGGAATAGGTAGGTATTGAGTTACCTAGTTCATTAAAAAACCTCATCTTCTCATGTAAATTTTCAAAAGAGTCATGTGATTGTTTTTGCAGCTTTCAGGAAAGGCGGCAGATGGCCGTACTTCTGGCTGGCTGTGGTGCTGCACGGGCTGTACGCCGACAACTTCTGGCACTTCGTGATGCCAGAGTACGACAACTTTTGGCACTCGTCGGCGCCCGTCATGCTGCTGGGCGGCCGCATGCCCCTGCACATCATATTTTTGTGTATGTAAATAATATCCATTTCAAAGATAGGATTTGATGTAAGTTTTTTCTTCCTTCTAACAAAACACCCATTAACAATCCACAGCTGAAGTAAAAGCCCGGTAGATGAGTAGAGCAGCAAAAGCATTTTGCAAAATATAATGCAAATTTCGAGACGTGCAAACACAAGACTGCCTAATTTAGCACCATAGATACACGTCTTTACCCAAGATCCTAAGGCCTCGCCTAGCAAGATTATGATGACAATTTACTAGTCTAGTCATCCCCTGTTTTGTACATAGATTTCTATATTTAAGGTGAAGATATAGTCAAATGGCCTTAAAGTGGCGCCCTCATTTGAAATAAATTTTTAACTCTTAAATATGGAGATCATTTCCATATTGCTCTTCGTCATGCACTAGATAGCCCTTATTACATTAGTCCGTCTACCTTTAAAACTTGCCTCCGCCAAAAGTGGCCACGGCAAGTTTTTAAGGTAGACGGATCACCAATTATAGTTTCAACGGCCGTTCATAAAATAATTTAAAGGGCTATCTAGTGCATGACGAAGAGCAATATGGAAATTATACCATATTTACGAGTTAACAATTTATTTCACACTTCAAGGCCATTTGCCTATATCTTCACCTTAAGTACATAGGTACCCAAGTTTGGTCAATTTCTACCAACTGTGCGGGCAAAGCAGCTAAGTAGTCGCTAGCTAGTTTCCAGAGCAGCAGAGAAGATGGGTGCTTACTTATCATTTATTGGTTTCATAATTTGCAGACCCGGCCTTTATATACCACGCAGCATACGCGGCATCTCGTCTAAACCTGCCCAAATACGCCGAGCCGTTCGCCGTGGCCCTACTCACGGTGCTCATCGACATCCCGTACGATATCGTCGCCGTAAAGTTCGTACACTGGACGTGGCACGACACCGACCCCAACATTGCGGACAGGCACTACTGGGTGCCGTGGAACTCCTACTACTTCCACGCAGCATTTACCGCCAGCTTTTACTATCTGTTCTACGCCAGCCGCAAGTGGTTTGCGCCGAAGGTCGACCAGTGGGACTCAGCAGGGTAAGTTGGAGAAGTTGATGTAATGTGATGCTCCCACCAAAACCCATTCTTGGATACACCAATGAAATATATACCCTTGAACCGTTTTTGGCATTAAGATCTATTGCAACGAATTATAAAGTTTAAATAGGTTATAGAGTGGGGTAAAGAGGGATTGATATTTTGAATTTGAAACTCTGGAGGACTCGAGTCCGTGTTGTCGTTACTCATCAGCAGCTGGCCACAAGCTGCCCTGCGGGCTTATTATTATCCCGCTCTATGTAGAGTCGGGGCAGCAATAAATAAGTTAGTACCGATGTAACTCCAGTCATCATCCTCAGGTCCTTTTTAGTCTCCACTGAAGGAGCACGACCCTCTATGTACATATGGTCTGTGTTTGTACCAGAGCCATACGTATACGTACAGCTATAAGTATTAGCAAGAGCAGTCAGAGAATTTAGCCTTTCTCTCTACGCTGGCCAGACTGGTTGGAGAGGTCTCATTTCTGTTTACAAGCTTTGTTTTACTTGTGTTTTCTGAGTCGCCTTCTACGGCATCCACGGGAAGACAAAGCTTGGAGTGGTCCTTCTACTCTGCCAGGAACCGCTAAGCTAGTAAGGTAGAGTAGGTGACTCTAGTACACATATCGATATAACTAGGTATATTTTTGCACGAATTTGATCACACTCTTCAGTAGAGTACCTAATTTTAGCATTGTTTTCAAACAGCTTTGCAAAGGAACTGAAGTCTCTTCTGGTAGCGGTGCTCCTGGGCATGCCCGGTGGTGTGCTGATGTTCATACCAATCTACCACCCGCTGCACGACAACTACGGCATCCATTCCGAGGTTACCTTCTTCCTGCTCTTCTCCATCTTCAGTATGGTTGTGTTGCACGGGCTGCTTGCTGACCGGGAAAAATGCAAATCCAAGTAAGTCATACTTACTTACCTAACTTAAGTATATCATTATCCGAGCGTATTCCCGGTTGCATCCTCAGCGGTAACGCTTTAGAGCTACCTAACCTAGGTGATTTGACGGTTACTGGTTTTTACACTGAGCGACTGCCGTCTGACTTCCGCAACCCAAAAAATAGACCAGAACCAAACCTAGGATAGCTTTAATTAAGCAAACGCTAAATGGCGTTTGGGATCCACAGCTTTGCGTGCCTCCGAATCTGCCGTGCATCTTTCTGTTCGGATAATCAGGTGATTCAAGCTTGCATTATCCTTACCAGACTGGAAACAGCTTTGCACGAAGTATGCTTCCCAGTGGGATTTGAACCCACGACCACCAGATCACAAGACAAATGCCTTGACTACTGGACCACGGAGGCAGTCGTTATACCGAAGTAGGGTACTTGACCTATATTTAATCTGAGTAGGGTATATAGTAATTTTAAAACCCCAACCAAACAGGTTGTCAACATTGGGTGAGCTTGCTTTTGTGTCCTGTAGCATCGTAGCTCCTGAGTCATGAAAGTCGGGAAGGCGTTTTTTATTTGTTATCATCATCAGGTCTTTTTTTTGTCTCCACTGCAGGAGCATGACTCTCTCTGTACTCTAGAGCCATACTTGGCCAGAGCAATCAGAGGACTTGACATACACTCTCCACGCTGGCCGGAGTTGGAGAGGTCTCATTGATATTTATAAGCTTTTCCTAAATCGCCTTCTACGATATATAGAATAAATAAGTTAGTACAGATGTGACTCCAGTCATCATTATTATCAGGTCTGTTTTAGTCTCCACTGAAAGAGCACGACCCTCTCTGTACTACCAGAGCAATATAAGTACTGGGTGGCGCAAAAGTAAAGACCCTATTTGGTTCAGCTATAACATTTTTTCTAAATTAGAAAACTAGATTTAGGTTTTTTTAAATGTATATTTGTGCCATTAAATTTCGTACCATTAGGATTTAAAGATGATGTCTTTTAAATGGTGACCTCCAGAGTTGATACACATTTGAGCCCTATTTATGACATTTTGCATAACTTGCCGTAACACTTCCTGCGATATGTTCGTTATTTCTTGACGAATGTTTTCTTTTAGAGCTGCGAGAGTCTGTGGCTTGTCACATACACCCGAGATTTCAAAAAACCCCAAAGAAAGAAGTCTGGACTGGTCAGATCGGGTGATCTTGCAGGCCAAGGCAAATCGCCAAAACGAGAGATAACTCGGCCTGGAAAAGCGTCCCTCACTAAGTCCATAGTGTCGCGCGCTGTGTGTGCCGTAGCGCCGTCTTGTTGAAACCAGATGTGCTCCAGCCCCAATTCGTCCAAACTGGGTATCAAAAACTCTCGTAACATGGTTCTGTAGCGTTCTCCAGTGACAGTTATCGCATTGCCTCCAGCGTCTTCGAAAAAATAGGGTCCGATCACTCTGTCAACACAGATGCCACACCATACAGTAACTTTTAGTGGGTGTAGAGGTGTTTCTTGAATAATGCGCGGATTATCAGTGCCCCAGAACCGAGTATTCTGCTTATTGACATGCCCTGAGAGATGGAAATGCGCTTCGTCACTCATAACCAATTTTGAAGGAAAATCATCCTCTTCAAGGTTGAGGTTTATGACGCGCTGGCAGTAATCTAGACGAGCTCGGTGGTCAGCAGGCAGCAGCTGATGAGTCATTTGAGTTTTATACGGGAACATCTTTAAGTCTTTCACCAAAATACGCTGCAGGGTCCGTCTGGAAATGCCCAATTGCGTGGCACGTCGCCTCGTTGATGTTTCTGGACACTCTTCCACATCTTCGCGCACAGCATCGATATTTTCAGCTGAACGGCCTGTTCTTGGTCTCCCAGACTTAGGTCTATCCAATGTTGAGCCAGTTGCTTCAAGGCGTGTGGCAAAGCGTCGAATTGTGCGACCAATCGGTGCCGGACGGTGGTGAAATCGTCGACGAAATTCACGTTGTTCTTATCACTGATGAATTATTCCGTAAGAACATTGACACAATTATTCCACGTTCTTGGGGAGTAAAACGGTCCATGTTTATTTTCAGTGTATTTTACATTTGTTCACTACACAATTTTCAACAACAGAATGACAGAAAATGTCATATAAAAAAAATAAAAGTATTTTCTTTAGTGCCAGTACTTTTGCGCCACCCAGTATTAGCAAGTGCAGTCAGAGGATTTGGCCTTCACTCTCTACGCTGGCCAAACTGGTTGGAGAGGTCTCATTGATTACAAGCTTTGTTTTGCTTGTGTTTCCTAAGTCGCCTTCTACGACATCTACGGAAAGACTTGGAGTGGACTATTCTAGTCTGCCGGGAACCACACGGCTATTATATTATTATATATATTATATTATATTATATTATATTATATATATATATATATATATATATATATATATATATATATATATATATATATATTTATATAATATTATATTATATATATATATATATATATATAATATAATATTATATAATATATATATATATATATTATATTTATATAATATTATATTATATATATATATATATATATATATATATATATATAATATTATATGTAGGTTCTTACTGAAAATCATAGTTTTTTAGTCTCCACTGCACGAGCACGACCACAGACCAAGGCTATACTACCAGAGCCATATATTAGTCAGAGCAGTCAGAGAATTTAGGAAAGTTAAAATATGTTAGACATATTGACAAGAGTATTTACCAATATATAAGGTCTCTCACAAAATAAGTTGGATTAACACGATTGTGTTCTGGTCAATGGCGTTTATCTCATCATTGGGAATGCCCATGTAGGTAATAATGTGGCCCCTTCACTGTCATATTTGTAATTTTTTTTCTATTTCAGACTGAGTGCTATCGACTTCACTCTGATCCTGCAGCTGGCGGCACACTACCTGTTGTACCTGGCGTTCGTGCTGTTCTTCCACCCTGAACGCGAGTGGTCCCTCGGCCTCCACGAGCCTGTCGGCCCTTGCAACGAGAGGGCCACGCTGCGGACACCGTTCGGACAGGTATATAAACAAATCCCTTATGTTTATTGATATTTCTTCCAGGCTAGTGTGAGAGCAATGAAAAACCTTGAAATGTGCTTCTCTTCTTATGCAGATGCAGTAAAAGCCAGAGTGAAAACTCTGCCCGCCATCACGCTGAGTGAGGCCTTTGGATTAAGGCCTAAAAGTTTGCCTTTGTAAAATATCATAAACACAATTGATATGTATATGTACAATACCAGTGTACCTACTATCTACTCGTACCAATATAGATCAAGTATGTTCGAGGAAAATATGGACCTGCACCAAAAGACACAACTGCGTGAAGATATTGATGTTAGTCCATCTCAGCTTACACCGCCTGGTCTCAGAAGTTCGGTGAATTTAGTCCGGAACCGGACTAGTGAGACTGTTGTCTTAGTAGTTCGACTATATGCAACGCGACCGAACTACTGAGTCAGATTTTTCGAGCTGCAGACATTTGACGTAGGTAGCTTAATTCAATTCAATTGTTTTTATTCGAATAAATGTTGCATGATTTGTTAGTATTACAGTAGGTAACTTAAAACTACCTAGTGTACTTATATAGTAGTCAACTTATAGCTACACAGTATTTTGGTACACAGCATGCAACCTCTGAGTACAGAGAGCCCGGTGGACATGCCTTCAAATTTGTCCATACAAGGCCACCAGCAATACCAGCGTGGTCCCCTGCACAGGTAGTCCCATTATCGGCGAATCCAGTCTATACGCCACAGTTTTTAAAATGCTGTTGTGACTCGACCTCACTCTTCATTTTTTCCGGATCACGGTATGAACTGTCATCTAGTGACAAGTATTTTTATACAGTTTCCTCACGATGTTTCCTTTGACCGGAAGCAAGTTAGTGAATGATGAACTATTTTACTCAGGCTGACCGGTTGATCACACCTTGGATCACGCTACAATGCCCTGCCTGCTAATAGAGGAGATTACTACCGCAACAATGCCCTGCCTGCTAATAGAGAAATTTGTGATTTGCAGACCCTGTCCAAGCGCAAATACTTCTGCCCTGAGGACTACGACGAGAAGTACTTCGATTTCTACTGCGTCAATGGCCAGAAGCCGCACAACGGTGCCCATTGGTACGTCATCTGCGGCACACCATTCGAGTAAGTGGATTCATATTACCTAGTTAGTTATCCTTATACCAGTAGTATTAAAGTTTATCAAAATATACTGAAACTATTTTAAGGGTAGATTTATGGATACTGAACAACTTTCCCATGGAATATAATTATGTACTCGGAAAGTACGGAGAAAGATGGTAAGTATTATGGACTGAATTCAGCGCTATAGAGTAATAGATTCAGTATATTTAGTTAAAATACAGTTGACGGACTATAGAAATAACTTTTTGTATGGAATCAATAGAGGCCAACAGCCAGTCCAGGGTAAGTTGGCTGAATGGTATCTACCTAGAGGTACATCTCTCGATTGCCTGTAAAAACTGTATCTCATTAATTTATTATGAGCTTCTAGAAAAATCTTTCACTTTGCTAATAGTTGGCTTTTTTAATACAGCAAGTACATTTATATCCGTAGACCTAATGCAGTTATAATCATGAGAGGTAGGTACATGATTATGTTAGAAAACTGCAGGTCCATACAAGGCCTGTTTACTCGTACAAGCTACGCAATTGGGTAAAGGCGGCAAACTAAAAATAGCCGCTAGTGCTGCACAAGTGTAAGAAAATCATTATCAGAACAATACTGAAAACTTGGTAAAAAGTGTAATATAAATAAAAATACTTTTCATGAGCCCAGTATCAATTGTTTATATTGAAATAGGTTTTAATTTAGATTTTTATGTAGTGAATGTAGTAAACCTCAGCGAGGTGACCATTCAGCGGTTACCTTTACAAGGGCAACGCGCGCGGCACCCCGCCGCCGCTGCGGTGCTAGTGTTAAGGTCCAAACACCTATATACAAAAACATGTGCGGCACCGCAGCAGCGACGATACCGCTGCCGTTGCGGTTTTTCAACGCTCGTAGAATTTCCGTCCTGCATTTTTGCATTTTGCGATCCCAGTGGAAATTCTTACCTTGCAAAACTGTACCAGATATCTGTATGTAGAAAATACATAGTTTTTTTTTTGTTTTCAGAAATCGTGTGGAATATATAACGGTTATATCAACAATAGTACTCGTTGCGCTCGGCGTGTTCTACGCGTTGTATTTCAAAACAGGACAGGTGGCGCCACCAGCCTCGTCCAAAAAGCTGAAAACCAAGTAAACAAGCCAATTACACAACTTAGAGGACCATCAGATCGCCTAAGAATGAAGCATATTAAAAGATAGATGGACGACATTAAGATTTCTAAGTCATGATAAGATTAATTTTTGAAAAGAAGCAGGTAAAGCAGGTGCAGGACATCTCTGAATCTCTGAAGAATCTGTGAAGTCAATGATTTGTAACGAATCTGAAATACTTAAATATTTTAAATGAAATGTTTTAAATTTGTTATTTGAACGTGTGTTTGTATTAAATATTAAATTATTGAGTTGGAAACAAGTTTTATTTCTTTCTCTTCTATTTTTATTTTTATATGAAACTATTAAGAATTAAAGTAATTAGGAACTTATACATTTAAAAACATTTGCGATGAAACTCACTTTGTTATTTGTATTACATTGACAAAGTAAGAATAATAAAGAAAAGCTTTTTAAAGATAGGATATCTAATGGGTGTTTAGGTATTCTTGTGTTCAGACGTGGGCCAAGTGATTAAAATCCTAGGTTTGTGTGGATTTTGTTCGTACAAAGTCTTACGTACCAGGTATTTCAGAGGAGGAATTAAAAAAAATATACCTACGTCGATCAGTTTCATATTTAAAAAAAAGATTCAGCAGTTTAAACCCCAAGTTTCGGAAATTCTCTGGAACTTGCATATAGAGCCCCACTTGAAGCACAAAATCAGCGGGTGCAACCGCGCTGTCTAAATTATACTTGAAGGAAAAGTCAATGAAATAGAAGACTGGTCACAGGAATGGCTCTGCTTTCATATACTTAGGTACATTGACTGTAATTAGAGATGAAATTTAGATTGATCTTTACATTACAAGCAATGAATATAGACCAAGAGACTAAAAATGTCAGTGTGACTGTGAGTGCAGGCAGAGTATGAGTCTATATTGTGGCAATTAGTGATTGTAGGTAGATTTTTTTTGGCTTATAAGAAGGGAATGACAATGTTTGTGTACTCGTAACACTAGTTTGAGTTCAGGTTGCATGTGAAAGTCAATAATTGACAACCAATTCCACAGTATTCATATTTAATCACGTTTAATGATATGTTCGTTTCGACATACAATCACAATAACATCGCTTATCAACTATACCACTATAATTATATATATTTAGTGCCAATATATACCATATAGTAGAACACAGTGCAGCAACAGTAGATATAGTTATAGATACTGCTATGTTTTCTACGCACATATGTATTTTAAAATCTTATTTCTGTAGAACCTAAATATTTTTAACAATGTTAAGGTACGGTTATGAGTGAGACATGACAAAGAAAGAATTGTCTTAGAATAGACGTATATGCCGTATCTCAAATAATAAAAAATAAAAAACAATACCACGCTTCAGACACTTTATTAGTGTCCTTGTTACTTGCTATTAACAAATATATTTTTAATGGTTCTACACTCAAATTCATTTTGCACCTGATTTTTCAATCAGGACATCTAACTGAAAAATAATATAACTTCATGCTTACTGACAACTCAAAGCCATTAACTATGAAGTTCTACCTGCCGATAGAAAATTTGGGACAGAGTGATCGCACAGCGTTGTGTTTACTACTGCTCTATATTGAACCCTTTCTAGGAAAACATCTGCACATTGAATCGAAATACAGGAAAGCAGAGGAAAATTGGCAAATTGGCCAATCTGGCATCGATAAAGGACACATTCATTAGAATTATTATAATATTTACTTGAAACAACATTTTAACACCTACTCTGACATTGCAATAGCAAACATAAATACTTACTTCGTTCAGATAGTCATAGGTCCCTTCCGAATATACATGCCTATAATGTATACAATTTTCTTGTAGGTGTATATAGCAGTTGGTGCCATGAAATTGATTGTATTAGCTAAGAGGTACCTATGTATGGATTTCATATTATATTTTAACATTCGATAACAGGTCGTGTCCAATTTTATATGATTTTATATAGCCAATCAATTTCATATTATCAGCTACCTACACCGTATGTGTAAATATTACTAAAAGTGTGTCAACTCCTGCGTTGCGTCAAAACTGTCCTTAGGCCGACGATGCGCCAGAGCTGTACAAAATTGAGTTTCGAGTAAGGATTTAAAATTTACAATTGCGTCAAATGTGTACCTTAATAAAGTGTAATAGCATTCTTATGTAGTGCGATTTGCGGGGCAGTATCCAACGTCTCTTCGGCTCCACACAGTTCACCATGTGTTGTTGACATACTACTAGTAATACATATACATAGGCCGACATACGCTTAAATTGCAACATTTAGTAAAAAATCATACAACCGTACGCTATGATTATTACATATTCTAGCTTTGGGCACATTGCAAGGTTTCTTCACGGCTCAAAGCCAAATAAAGAACACACAGCTAAGCTCATACTATTTAGAATAGTTAAATAGATTTAAGTCATATAAGCGTTGAATAAATTTAAAATATAGGCAACAATCACCAATTGAAACATGTCTCCCCAATATACGACTTATCTAGAGAATATCGTAGAACATTCCAAAGGAAATATGCCTATAGAGAAATTTATAAATTAGTACTTACATGCAATATGCAAGCTCCCTTTAGGGACAATCAGTTAACGTAGATAGCACATCAATTTAATATTTAAATGTATGCCTTAACTTTTTTTCGACATTAATTTCCTGTAAGAACATACGATGATTCAAAAAATAAATAAAGTAACAGCCTTAATATGCTACAACGTGAACATGAATAAATATCGCAACTAACAACCAACTTTCTTGTTTTAAGTATGTAGGTACTTATCTCCTACCGCTGTAAGCTTGTAAGTTCAAGCATTTTTACTTACAACTAGTAAATATCCTTCTAGAAACAATAAACCTTAACGAGTATATAAAAACCTGCGTAAATAAAAAAAATCACATCAAAGTAAATGTCAAGGCAAAACTACACAACCAAAATATGATAAACGAATAGGTATTTTCTCTACTCTCACAAAAACTCTCACTGACATGTGACGTACACGATAACCTTAGGGTTATGCACATTATGCACGATTTTTTTAATGCCTAGGTACCTACATGTTATCGAAGAGGCTGACATTTCCAACTTGTATATTTCATAAATAAGTAGATGGCTGATAGCTGTGTAGCGGCGTATAATTGTAGATAAGTTTATCAATTGCAAAAACACTAACTAAATGCATATTTTAAGTTTTCGTGTTATTTGGTTGCACTTTCTAGACAAAAAAATAAAATAAAAGACTAGCACCTACCTAAATACTAAAACTAAGTATTGAAAACATTATTCTATTTTATTTATTATGTATAAACCACCGCTGCAATGGGACTGGGCGGGGCACGTCTGCCGCATGAGACAAGACAGGTGGGCCAAACTGACCACATCGTGAGTGCCAGATGGTCGTCGAAAGCGAGGCAGACCTAGGCGGAGATGGCAGGATGACTTATATACATACATGTCAGACTGGCGGGCTGTAGCTCTGAATAGAGATAAGTGGAAGGCAAAAGAGGAGGCCTTTGCCCAGCAGTGGGACACCAATATAGGCGAAAAAAATAAAATATAAACCTATGTACATTGCAACTCACTAACTGATTGACATAATTGGTTGACCTATAATACCTTGGGTATTCCAGGGGTAATGATTGATATACCGGCGTGTAGAGGGTGCTGATATGAAGTAGTACCAGAAAAATCTGACATATTCAAGATTACCAGATCCTTACGTGATGATGTGAAAAACCGTTGACTGGTTGTAAGGAATTTGACGGCTGTCATTTGTTTTTTTTTTCCAAATTCAAAATGGTCGCCATACTAGGACAATTTCCAAGTGTGAAAGCGAGGCCGAAGGCCGAGCTGCGTGGCGAGGGCGAAGCCGAAACCCCGCTAAACTCCCCTCCCTCCCGCAGGAAGTAACCGAAGCCTGAGGCCGAAGCATGAGCATCTTCGCATTCTTCACATTACTTTTTGGAATCCAAGCTGGCGTGTGGATTTTATAATTTTAAATTAATTAATTCATAAAATTCAACTGGAACATCGAAGGAGTCTAAAATTTTGCATCGTGGGATAAAGCACCCCGCGGAACTCGAGACTGGAATTAGATTTTGGAACCAAAAAGCCCGCCCACACTTTTTTTTCCATTACTGACTGTAGTTTTTTACCTATTTTCTTAACTGGATATGGAATTTAGTCAACTAGACTTCAACAGCTGCACGAAAAATCGCGGGCTGCTTGCAGCCCGTGCAACGCCAGAAAAGCTAGTTTAATATATATAAGTCTAGATTACATATTATTTTGGTTATTTTAATGATTTCATGGCAACCATTCATACCAAGCGATAAATAAGCACTTATTTATAAATTACTCGTAGGATATAACAAGCCATACTTTTTGGAACCTAGTGAAACCAAATGTATTTCTATAACATATATAAGTACAACATTTTAATCTTATGTCTGTATTTTCTTTTATTGCTGGTAATGCACGTAGTTTATCATTTGTATACAATCTATATTGATACTTACAATATTTATGATAGATCTTGTCACCAAAAATTGGCAACAACTTTTGGGCAAGGCGTGTGCTGACCGAGAGCTAACTGATGTCTCTCCAAGATCAATAAATATATATAACGTCTAATAAAATATACTGAAACAATTTTGAGGGCGAATTCAGTCCATGTTACTGAATAGCTTTCCCCATGGAACATATCTAAATATATTTTTTTTTTTTACTTTCCGTACAAACTCGGATCAGCTGATTGTTCAACTTATATGGGTGGCCAAAAATGATATTTCATATTACGATAGGTAAGTATATGTTCTTTGGAGTTCTTCCTATTCAGTATAATGGTCTGAATTCACCATTGAAATAGTTTCAGTATGTTTTGTTAGACCCAGTATACAACGAGCCGTTGCCCGCAGCATTGCCCGTAGTCAAGGGTTTTCTGACATTAATTAATGTATTTGTAAATTTTCAAGTAAGTATATAAGAAGTAATAAAATAAAATCAAAGGACTATCACATTTTTTCGAAATAATAAGTCCTACCCTATATGTCAATCCAGATAATAGCTAACTGCATGCCAAATTTAATTAGAAACCGTTCACCTATTTTGGCGTGATAGCGAACAAACATACATACGTCCATACAAACTCTCGCATTTATAATAATTAGTAGGATTAATTATATATCCATGCAGCCATAGCTGATAGCATAGGAATTAGCTGAATTGATATTGCATGAGAGCATTTCTTTCTTGTGCATTGCAATATGTTTTCTTAAAAATACACCTTGGGCACTTTTGGTGAAATAAATCGGACGAAAACCGTAACTGTCAGGGCGTGTTTAGTGTTTAATACGAGCAATGTGATCTGGACTGACCGCCAGACTGCAACGAAATGTATGATGAAAAGATTGTTTTTGAACATTAGTCTGCGCCAGGTTCTCAAGCTACAAAACTTAAGTTGCAACCAAGAATACACTAAATAAATGAGAGAGAGACACCACAGGCGTACCCAGGACAGTCTTTGAGGAGGAAAAAAAAAACACTTCTATTTTACTAATTAAATAAATATTTTTCCAAACTAAGGAATTTTGAGACCACAGATCTATTTGTGACATTATGACCACTTAGTAATAAATAACTGTAAATATTTAAAAAAATCCACGTTTTGTTAAGGTACTAATTTGTAAAAATTGTAGAGCCCACCCTAAATATTTACCTACATTACTGTTTACAGCCGGTAAGCAGTGTTAAAGATAAAAATCCCGCAAAACTTCTTTATTTCCCACTGGGGGTTTGAACCCCCAGATCCCCCCTCGGTACGACTATCAGAGAGACAGGTAAGTTATGCTCTCGGTCAATATACGATACTTAGTATTACTAACGTACCTATGTTAGGTAGCTACAAACTAGACTTATCTAAAGCGAAATTACACTTTGTGCATAACAAAGAAGTGCATTTGAGAACATCCATGACACCGATCACATTGTACTTACTTAAGTATTGAAATATGTGCAATATTTCGTATGGTCTAGCTTAGGATTGTCAAATACACTGGGGAAAATATCTATGTGATTTTCTACACTCAATTCAAAATAAGGTTAGTTGTATCCCTTAAAATTCTATTAGTAGACTTTAGAAACAGCTTTATTTTATAGGGTTTTTTAGTCATTCAAGATGCAGTACTAAAGTACTCAAACTAAATAAGAAATGGTGAAAAAATACCACGTGAGCAGAACTTGAATCCGCGACCTTAGTCTAAGGTTTTTATTTCATTATTTAATTTTAGAAACAGCTCTTGGTGAAGCTAAATGCCAGGCTTTAAACACATGTGTTGACTCTATTGGTGGCTTATTGTACAATAGAGACACACCTAGTATTTAATGTACGTATATGTTTAGAGGTCATATCTCAGGTAAAAGTACATTAACAATTCTGGACTCTCAAAAATCACGCATATTACTCATCTTAAATCTAATAAAAATATATGTTTAACAGTCTCAGCTGCTAAATATTATATATACTTAATTTTATGTGCGTAAATAAATCCCTAAGCAGAAATTTCATCACAACCAAACGAAAATACAAAAAATAACCAACTTGTAATTTACCAAAAGTACAACAAATTACTTACATCAAAATATACATATAAAAATGTGTAATAAACATATAAACTACACCCTATAGCTCTAGAGGGAAACATACTTTACTACTTGGAATGACGAATATTTTTTGGTGTCCAGTACCAAAATATTTAAAAATAAAATATACAATTTCGTAAATCTATTAAAACAAAACTAAAATAGGATAGTCATTGTCGACTCGCGTTGCATTACATTTATATAAATAAATACCTTCCTTAGTAGGTTTTTGATAGACATATAAATAATTAGATTACGGTAAATAAATATTTTTGTTACTTTATCATCATGCGTCATTTGCTTAGCATTTAGTCATATAGGTACACGTATTGTTAATATATCAATATTACTAAATTTTAACACTGATATATAAATATGTCGACAATGATGAATGATATCATTGCCGAATCGTTAATTTACTTTGATATAAGCAGAATAATATAACTAATTCATATAATACAACAACAGTGTTTAATGTCGACGTCGCGACAGTTGCCGGCAGTCCTTCAATCCGCCAGCTACATTATTTTAAAATCTAATACAATTAAGGCTCAAACTAAAACCAGTTAATTTCTGCAGAGCCGGCAGTCGCTACAGTGTCTACCGTTTGGAAGCAGATGGATCTTGTTACAACGGAATAAGGGCAATAAATATCGGAAAGAAATAATAAAACTTCGCAATAGCTTTAGGGCCTATTCTTGAATAGCTGGTCGACGACGCCGGGGTCAGCCAGGGTGGACGTGTCGCCGATGTCGTGGTCTCCGAGGGCGACCTTCCTCAATATCCGCCGCATGATCTTCCCGGACCTGGTCTTGGGTAGGCCAGGCGCGTACTGGATGACATCTGGCGCGGCGAATGCTCCAATCCTTTGCCTGACGAGTTTCTTCAAGCAGTTTATGAGGTCTGCGTCGAATTTCGCCCCATCGTTGAGGATGACGAAGCAGTACAGCGACTCGCCCTTGATGGGATGCGGTTTGGAGACCACGGCCGCTTCGGAGACCCTGGGTTCCTCCGTTAACACGCCCTCCACCTCGGACGTGGACATCAGGTGTCCGGACACATTGAGCATGTCGTCTATGCGACCTGTCACCCACAGAAAGCCTTCTTCGTCTCTCCTTGCACCTGAAATGGTTTCGATTGTTAATTTTCAATAATGGTTACCAATGGTCAAACTTAGATGTTAGTATAAGTACAAATGTTTGCTTAACCTACTTTAGTTAAAAATAGATGTAAAATACAAAAGGATTGAAACCCCCAATAACTTTTAAACGGCTGAACCGATTTTCATCAAACATAGCTAAGAACCGCCGCAGGGAACTTACTTTCATGTAAAAAAAGCATTGAAATCGGTCCATCCGTTCGATGTCGCTACGATGACACAGACAGACAGAAAGACAGACCGACAGACATTAGCATCAAACTTATAACATTACAAATTTTTTGTCGGGGGTTAAAAATCAGAGATGGCGCTTCTTTGTTCGTAAAAAATAAACGCTTATTAAATCTTTCCGAAGTTAAGCGGCACCACTACGAAAGTACATGGACGACATCTAACTCGTGATATCGAGACCAATTTTGTTCCATATCTTGAAATACTTGTAATAAGTTATGTATAGATAGGTACTTTGTTACACCTGATATTCAATTAGTGTGAACTGTGAAGTAGCAGGCAGAGCGCGAGCATGCCGCATCAATTACTGGACAAGACATGCGCTCCAAATATTTGGCCATTCATCGCTTGAGCGGGGTCATCGCCCCGCCTGCTAATTCGAGATGCAAGTAGGTATGACCGCTACCTCGCCGGTTCAATCAGTTCCGATCCGTACCGAGTGCTGGTAATTACAATGCCACAATGTCTAGACTACGAGTACTTGACCTAAACTGAAAAAGAAACCCGCAGTGGAAGTGCCTAACATACCTACCTACTAACTGCGTTATTGTAAGTTCTAATAAGTTTATAACTTTAGAACATATGTGTTCAATCAATTCCGATCCGTACAAAGTGCTGCTAATTACGCCACAATGTCCAGTCTACGCTAGTCACTTGACCTAAACTGAAAAAAATACCTACAGTGGAAGTGCCTAACGTACCTACTAACTGGGTTTATCGTAAGTTCTAATAACTTGTTATGTTTTACTTTAGAACATATGTCGACGGATTAATCAATCAATGTAAAGAGATAAAACTGATAGAGACATAAAACAAAAAACGATTTTTCATTTACCCTATACCCGGCATTCTAATAGGAAATCAGATATATACCTATACTACTACTAAGATAAATGTCAGCAGCATACTCGTAAGCATAGGTCAGCTGGGTTAATCCATAAATAAATAAATAATTGCGATTGGACGGATTGGCTTAAAATATTTTGATACGATTTATTGCGATTTCTATAAAAAAAAGTGTTGATAAAGCGAAAGAAGTTTTCAAGGATATCCGTCTAAGCCAAGAAGAAAAAAACCGCATGATATTATCTAACGTTTCATGCCAATAGAGTTCAATTTCTTTGTACTATAAATAAACTGTATTTCAAATTGTCGTGATTGTAATATATTTGAATAAGTACGAGTACATCATTCATTGTGTTCCTATTTCTGAGGAATGTACACAATTACAAATTGAAATGGAGCGGAAGTCACGCGCGTACCATAACCGAAGAAACCTTTCTTCAGCTATCGCGCTTTTTTGAGTAATTATTAAAACTTTAACAAGTGCATTATGAAAATAACGACCTCATTATCAGTTCATAAAAATATGTCTAATTAAAAACAGCTGACTATTGTATTATATGTCTTTTTTATTTCATATCTTATCGAATTTATTCATAGATTTCCCTTCACCATTACCGCAAAAAGAAAACTAAGAATGAACCCACTTGGACTTTTGGGCCCTACAACTTAATTTGCCTACCAAAGTACGAAGGAGTAATATATTTTTAGGCCAGTTGTAGTTACCGATAATCGTACACTAGCAATAGTCATCACGTCGAGTATTTTTTATATTTTTTTATCTAGCTCTTAATAGATAAATAAAAAATACACGTCGACTTAGGGCGCTTTTTCGTTAGCAGAATAGTTTTAAACAAAAAAAGCGAATTCAATGTGTGGTCTCCTTCACCAGCTCCACTTCACCACAACTCACTTTGTGAATGCAATGCTTTCATTATTTACGAAACATTAAAATCACTATATGTGTGCATAGAATATTTGAAGAGTTCCCTCGATTTCTTGAGGATCCCATCATCAGATCTTTAGCATGGTGACAATGGGACCAATTTGCATATATAGGTACCCTCAAATAAAAAATAATTTTCTAAATAGATACACAAAAAATAGTAGGTACATAAATAGGTACATTCGAATTGAAAAGCTCCTTTTTGAAGTTGCTTAAAAACAAACAACTAACCATCTCCAGTGCAGTAGTAGCCCGGGAACTTGGAGAAGTACACTTTCTGGTAACGATCGTGGTCCCCGTAGAGAGTCCTCATGATGCCGGGCCAAGGCCGCGCGAATACTAGGTAGCCCTCGCCGGGGCCTTCGATCACCTGACCATTCTCGTCCAGCAGAGTCGGCTCCACGCCGAAGAAGGGAAAGCCCTGCAGTTAAAAATATACACAAATTACCTACTATATATTGTGCCTTGTAGTTTTTGCCTTAGGCCCTAATACGATCCAGCTTTTTCTTTTCCACGTTGCATTATTTTCGTCATCCTTGGATGACCGTTAACAATTAATAGTAGATTGTGCTACAAGGGGTAAAGCTAATAGTTTTAAGGCGAGGGCGCTATTTGAATCATTACGAGCGTAGCGAGTGATTCTACTACTACTACTATTCTAGGGTAGGAAATTTCTTTTTTACTTTTCAGTCTCTACCTAGAGAATTACCAGTGACTTTAGCACCAAATATTTGGGATGAAAACATGTTTTTTTTTTATTTTCATTTATTTAAATATAAAAACTTTATTGCACAAAACTATTGTACAAGTGGTGGACCTTATGGCATTTTCTACCGGTCAAACATAAGACCAAGCAGAACATATGTGTGGCTGGCATGATCTTATCTATTAAATTACATAATAAAAAAAATCTGATATTAAATTATACCTACTTATAATATACAAAGTGGGAAAGTGAGAAGGGACATACCCGTAATAAATTTAACCACGGGCTATACTACATCACTAAAGCATCATGAAATTAAAATAACAGTCAACAAACCAAAAAAAAAATCCACATTCCCATACAAATCGCCCGGGCGGCCGCACACTTTTGTATGGAAATGCCGAAATTATTTTTTTGTTCTTTGGCTGTTATTTTAATTTCATTATACTATAATGATCTAGTATAGACCGTGGTTCGATTTATTACGGGTATGTCCCTTATACGTTGTATAGTATAGATAAAAATAAATAACCAAAACATTAATATACCTAAACATACTATTAAATATATATACTTATTTAACTTAAGAGCTTGCTCTTGTCGGTGGAGTTAAGTGGAGATGCCTAAATATATATTATACGAGTACATAATATACATTAAATACGAAATAATTAAATATATTAGGATTGATTGTGCTAGGACTGCTGGAGAAACAATTTATGTACCGCCCGCTTGAATGCCATGAGAGTGGGAGCCCTTCGGATAGACTTAGGCAAGGCATTCCATAGCCGGATAGCCTTGATCTGGAAACAGTTGTCCATGAAGATAGAGTGGTAAGGAGGAATAGCAAGGATAAGAGTGACAGAGGAGCGAAGTGAACGAGAATGAGTAGAACTGAGAAGGTTGAATTTAGATCTTAGATAGCTAGGGACTGTGGATCGTTCAGGATAGAACAAAGCGTAGATAGAGTTTTAGCGTTGTGACGTAAGGGTATTGGGAGCCATGCTAACTGAGAGCGAAATGAAGGAATGCGATCAAATTTACGTAAATTGAAAATGAATTTGATGCAGTTATTGGCCAACCGATCTAATTTAAGAAGGAGGACTTGTGTTAGGTCACAATAACATACATCAGCGTTATCCAGAATAGGTAAAAAAGTTTGAGTTAGCGTTATTTTAGGATTGACAGAAAGAAAGTTCTTGAGACGATAGAGAAAGCGCAGCGTGGCTGTTATTTTGCGACTAACTTCGGTAACTGGGTAGTCCAACTCAAGGTGGAGTCTATATGCAGACCAAGATTCTTCAAAGTCTCACTAAAGAGAATGTATATTATTAAATTGCAACGGGGAAATACTTTCAAAATTTAATTTAGATAATTACAGAGAATTATAGTAAAAATAAATATTTATTTTTCGAATAAATGGGATGAAAATAATCTTTAAAACCATCTTCAATATTACATTGCCTTTGAGTTATTCTATTTGTATTTTTATTACTTATATTAATGCGATACAATGGTAAAGTTACGTAAAATATTCACTGACTCATAGAGAGAAGATTATTATAGTTTGCACTGCTTCAAACAATCCAAGATACAGAACTACTAAGATTACACCTGTGTGTCCCTGTGTGGCAAGGGTTAACTGTTTTCAATTGCTAGAAAATGTATTCGGATAACGTCATATGATATTAAATCGTATCAAGTGACATTTCGTCACGGATTTTATCTATTACATAAGATTACATAGACCAAAAACATAGCATTAAAATATGCAGACCACCCAGGTTGTAATATCTATTGGAACCTGGGTGGTCTGCATATTTTCATAATATCTTATGTGAAGTAATATGTTTGTGCACACGAGAAGTCACCATCATCACCTCATGAATGTTTTAAATGTTTTATTGGACTATACTATATGTGATTGTATCAGTTTTTTGGTTTATTGACCTTCATCGTAAAAACCTTAAAAAAAACGAAAGTGGAAAAAACTATTTCAAAACTTTTCGACTAAAGAAGTTCCAGTCAAATTTCAAATGTGAAAGAGCTGCTTTACAAATTTTGAAATGGACAACTTACTCGCCGTTAAATACAAATATATGAAACTTGTAGGTAAAAAGAGCGGGACAGAATATAAACTTACAGCAGCTCCAGGCTTCATGGGGGTGGCGCCCGGCAGGCTGGTGAGCACGTGGCCACCGGTCTCGGTCTGCCAGAAGGTGTCGGAGATAGAGCAGCGGCCGCTGCCCACCAGGTTGTAGTACCACAGCCAGGCCTCCGGGTTGATGGGCTCGCCCACGCTGCCCAGCACTCGCAGCGTCTTCAGGTCGTGTCTGCCATTTGGAAATGTTTTTGGTGAGGTACGTACACCAACAAGGGAAAGGATAAGTTTTATAATTCGCAAACGGGTCATTAAATACAAAAGTTGTCTTTGCAAACTTTCAATGTTATTAAAAGAGATATCCAACGATAGGCACCACTCATTATATCAAGGTATAAGCGAAAAAAAACATCTCAATTGAATGTATAGCGGAGCTACCTACCCTAATTTTTTTTTCATTATTTTATTTTACAACTATGTCGGCTTACGTAATATATAAACCTACAATTTTACAGTATTCTAGTACTAAGAGTCTCTAGCTAAGTCGGTGACGATAAGACGGACGTGCCGAAACTATAAGAATAATTTACCTAGTTACTTGTAGGTAGTTGTAGAGACTTTGAAACTAAAAACTGTCGACTTTTTTTTTAAGGTCTGAGAATCGGCTACTATCTATTTTTTCACACCCCTAAGTGATAAGGGTTGTCCACCCCTAACATTTTATTTTTATTTTTATAGAAATTCCCTAGAAATAATTTATATGGCAAAACAACGTATATATATATACAATATATATCTGTATTATGTAATTTCGTTATCTACAATACTATTTGCGTGATATGAAATAGGTAGGTATTGCATGCCCATAATCTTGTAAACTCTAAACAAGCAGCGACTCGTTCCAGCAGATGAGATAAACTATTCTACCTACATGACTTTGCGCTCACTCGCACAGATTTAATAGAACTAGGCATGTGCTTTAGATATGAATAATAGAGACACCATTTACTAACATTTTATTTTACTAGCAGTAGTTACTTTATTTTCAGCCTATCTCCTTCTCCCCCCCCCCCCCCCCCCTACTCTGACATTTCTCACATGGACCAATCGTTAAAAAAAATATAAAGCCACCCACATCCAATAATTGTAGGTCAAAAATAGAACGTATTGGTTGCCATAGTGCAACGCACACATCCCTACAAAAAGTACTTAGGCCAGAAATTCCTACAAAAAAAATCGTCCCACCTATAATTCCAAAATTCAGACAAACTGGAGACTGGACAGCATGGGACGTTGACCTTGAATGGCACAAATCACTTCACAGCCTCGCCAAGGCCGCGCAGTATATGTTGCAGTAACTTTGGTCGTCTGTTTGTTTTTAATGCAAACTAATTAGCGCCTACTTATATCCTCGAACCATATGGCAAAAGATAGATTTATTTATCACCTTGTTTACGATTAAAGAAATACATTACAATGAGGACGCCACTGAACTCTACCCCTCACCTTAATTGAAATCTGTCGGGATTAGAATGAATTGAACATTTGGCGTAATAGTACATTACGATATAAGTGCGTTATGGTGGTTATAACACACGAAGCGGAATTTCAGCCTGAGCCGAAGGCGAGGGCGTAATGGAGCTGAGTGTGTTTAACCAATATACGCACGTATATCGTACGACGTTTTTCAACGCACTTGCGAGGAAAAATACATATAAACTGATATTTTTGATTTTAAATGCATAAACTCAACCATAAAACTGTGATGCACACCGTTGCTTTCCCGCCGTTTTACTTTTTAAAAGCAGCACGGCGCGCTGCTTACTAGACGGCGCCGCGCGGCATGCGAATTCGAAATTTGAAAAAAAAAAAACAATATGAAGCATAATTATGTATTGATACAAAGATAAATATTGAAACAACGATGACGTTCGGTGCTGATTTATTCTTTTTCTTTGTCTAACCTTCACCTTATGTTATCTAACTATCTCGCTCACACACAACTGTCGACCTTTCTTACTCTCTCATTCATACTGGATTTACCATTAATTCTGTCCCTTTTTTTTCGCAATAGCAAATCGTGAGTTAAAGAATATAACTTCACTATTTGCGTTTATAACACACTCGTGTTTTATGAGCAGCTTTATATATCTAAAACCTATGAAATTAGATCCACTTTCCGAGCAAGGGTGTTGAAAAATCTTTATCATAGTTGAAATAGGTACTTACATTTTGACATAGTCGTCCCCAAACTTGGTGAGCGACCTGATGGCGGTGGGCGCGGTGTAGAACTGGCTCACTTTGTACTTGTCCACCAGGGACCAGTAGCGGTCGTTGTCGGGGTAGAACGGGGTGCCCTCGAACTGCCACACAAATTACATTCATAAAGACAATGGGTTATAAAATTCGAGGCTCATATATAGATGGCCGTGTCTCCTTTTTTATAGACTTAATTAAAAATTCCCAGCACTTATGTTTATCTCGTAATAAATGAAATACCACATTTAAAAAGGAGTGGCAGCAGGCTGCTATGGACAGAGATCTATGGAAAAAGGAAGATGAGACCCTTGCCCAGCAGTGCGACACTTTTACAGGTAAAAGGAAATAAAATGAAATATCATAAGTTCCCAGGAGAGGTTAGAAGTACTAGGGTACCGGAGGGTATGTATGAAGAGAGTAATGAGTGTAGATGAAGCTAAACAGATCTGTCAGGATCGTACGAAGTGGAGGTCCATAGTCTCTGTCCCCTGGGGGAAACCGATCATTTTTAGTAGATCAATTGACCAGATAACAGGCGTGATATGTGTCAGATCAAAGTTTAAAATATTAGCATGTTTAGGCTGTAAGTAGCCTACCTACCTATTTTGTTTGTTATAGAAATTATATACGATTGTACGAAAACCATTTATAAAATATTTTATGTTTTTTTTCTCCGGATCAGCATGGGGGAAATTACAGTTCTATATAGTAAGTCTTCAAACTAAAAATGAAATCATTCGTATTTGTCATATCTCTTCACTTCTCTCTCTTCTAAAGTATAAAAGTACGAGTACATAAGGGTGGCTTTTTGCTAAATAATGGGTGTAAATATACTTACTGCCGGCAAACTTTGTGGTTGGGGCGGTGATTCAGTCTACCAATACAACTTCGCCTATGGACCATCAATGCTAAGAGCTTAAATATAATTTCTACTTGCCCATACAAATTGTCCTGACTGTTAAACAAGTTTATAAAAGCCGAATGTTTTGTCGAGATCCTACCATTCGTCCTATAGGCAAAGTTGCTCAGATAAACTGTCTGAGTCACCCTTTCAAATACGTGTCGGCCGTAAATTTACAAGGACAGTTACCTATACTATTTTGTAGTCGAGATAACTTACTTATTGACTCTGCCGGCACAGCGACCCGAATTTGAACTTGACGTGTTGATAAATAAATGAATATCTATATATATAATATACATTCAATTTTGAGAACTGAACGGTAATAACTTCACGAAGAAAGGGAGTTCAAAAGATGAGCGTGAACTTTCCTTTTTAAAGTAATTTGGTAGAAATTTATCTTATGTCAACGGGTAAAGCATTCCAGAGCCGTGAAGCTTGGAGAGAGAAGGAGTTAGACTCAAAATTTATCCGGAAAAGAGGGATAGAGAGTTGACGTGCCTCATTAGAATGCAGTTGTGTTATCAGATATCTTGCTAGGTGATAGCTTCCATCTCCCGCAGATTAGCCTGCACCGTATCGCTGCAGTGATATCTGGGTCGAACCAGTCTCGACCTCGGGTCGAGATCAAAGGTGCATAATGAACAACGTGACTTCCGGACTTTTACTTAGTAATCTCGCAGTGACCTCTGAAACACGGATACTGATAGCAACGACAGTGAACGCTTAAGGTCAGTCAAGGAGAACGCATGTGTCTTTGCCATGGTTGATGACTACTCCGTTTCAATTGCACTTAGTATGAAAATAAGAGATAGAGAAAGCCAAGGGATCAACTAAACACTACGCTTAGGGAGACGAAATAGTCAAGAAATTAATATCTCAGCTTATAGGTATAATTTTTTTGTTCTCTCCTGAAAAATTACTTAAGTACCTACAATTTGTATAAAAGTTCATAAATACTAAACTGTATCCAAATAATTATAAGCTCAATATTTTATTGTTTTATTCTTTTTAGTAAGGCACATCTGTTCATTTGCGTTTGTTACCGTAGATTCTTTTTAAAGCGAGTACGTTATTGTTAAAATATTTACTTTACTGGCACTGTTTAGGTCTATACCTTCACTATTTTTTGTCAATCCCCTTTCCCTCCCCTGGTCAGTCTGAAAGTCTCTCAATAGACTCCGGGCTGGTGTTGGGAGGTGTCGGGAAAACCGAGTTAGGTGGCGTCACGGTGTTAAGGACCTTTGCGACTGCGGTGCCATTCCGTGGATGGACTACCTTCTGTCATGTCCATGACATACCATAAATGGCCTTAATGAGGATAACGACACGCTGTTGCATGTTATTTTACCTAAAGCACAAAATACATAATAGTACAAGTACCTATAGTACCGCCCTTAACTCGTCTTTTAAGACATTCGGGGGAGAGGAAATAAGTGGTGACATATTCAGCTTTGCCGTCACCACACGGTCATCTTATCTAAGTTGTACTTATTCAATTTACATGTATGTATAATAATAATTACATAATTAAGATTATGCGACCTTCTCGATGCAGCGGTCACACGAAGCTGTTTATCTATGGTTTGATCCCACGGTGATTTCTCTGAGAGGGTTGTTATCTCATATTGAATTATACTTCCCATGGGACTTAATCAACAATAGTAAGGTAAATTTTTACGTAATAGGAAATCACTTCCCAAAGGTACTTATATCGGAAAAAAATAAATTTGAAAGATATTTAAAATTAAGATAAATAAGTTACCGAAATAAATAAATAAGGGAAAATCACTCATAGGTCAATGGAAAACTTAATAATGAATGAACGAATGTAAAACTGAAAGTACTTAGATGATTTTTAAGAGACTTAAGGAACAATGTTAGGGAGTGCATTCTACTCACAATAACAGAAGCACCAGAACACGGCTTTCTCCACGTAGTGGAACGTTGTCGCAACGATGAAACGAATTAAATGGCTGACACCACAGAATACGTAATAAATAGTAAGTAGGTAGTTAAGCTGACACTTCCGATTATATAAAAACCTAAAAGGCAAATAGATTTTAAGGAATGAGCGTTCTACTCACAATAACAGAAGTAGCAGCGTTGGCTAAAGGTGCGTACACAACGTAGGTGTGCCCCGTGATCCAGCCCACGTCAGCCGTGCACCAGAACACGTCTTTCTCCACGTAGTCGAACACGTAACGGAACGTCGCCGTGGCGTACACGAGGTATCCCGCGGTCGTATGCTGCACGCCTTTAGGCTTTCCCGTAGACCCACTGGTAAAGATAACATACTCGTAATATAGTTTGTTGCTAAACCACTAGTTCAGCTGCCCTTCAGAAAAAGGTTAGACTGGGGTAATCAGCAGTCAGACACAATAAAAATATTAATTAATTTATGTCTATAGTTGTTACTGTAAGTGTCCCGAAAAGTGTTAACTTTTTAGGCTACCTTTGATGCATTCTCTTTTAAAATAATCATGTGAAACATGATTGTTAATTAATGGAAGGTATGAAACAGGCCATTTTAAGGTTCCGAAGTCCAGATTAGATAAAAACATATGTATAAAGATAAATATACTCAAGACCCAGGACAATTTGAAAAAGTCCATTTCAAACTTACCCTAGCTGGGGGCCGAACACAGAACATCAGTGGCGGTCTAGTGTGGTAACCAATACGCCAAGGAGGTCGTCAAATGTATACAGATAGATAAAAGGAGTTTCCACGTACATACATTGTCTGTTTAGATGTAGACTTCATCTACTTCTGACCAAACCTTACAACATATCGCTGAACAATGTTCGCTATATCGCTTTCCTGAAGAACTTAACGAACCCTATAGCTTGACCTCGGCAGCCGTAGACTAGCTAAAAACCTACCATTAGTTATTATTAATTATTTATTATAGTATTTAGGATTCATGCAGTAGCTTAAATGCGTTACAACTTCTGGGATATACATATACATACACCCTTATTTTTGAATTAGTACACAAATATTAAGAGGTAATTTGGTCCATCTTTTTGAACAACTTTTCCCAGTAAATGTATAACGAAAAACGAAAAAAAAAATTCACTTGCCATAGTTACTAGATCACGTGACTACTTTGATTTGTATGAAAAGTGAATTTTTTTTTCGTGATGTTCCTTATGATGTAATTTTTTGGCGTTCCTCGATGAATATTCAATAATGATAGGTGAATTTGAGTAGATGGAAACAAAATGATCGATCTCATTGAATACGCTTAAAGACAATTATTATCCTCAATAATTTTCTCAAGATTTTGATGTCAATGATTTCAACTTTCAAATAGCTTGTAGGTAAGTAGTATGTGAACCATAGTACCTATATTGCAATTAACTATTATTTATTAAGCCTATTTCATAAGTGCAAATCGGAAAGAACCTAATTATAAATTACTCGTACCCATCGTACGGTAATAAATAAATATAATATTAAATAATCATAGAAACTTTTACATATTCGCAGTTCATTTACCAGGCACAATAGCAAAACGATACATTGACTGCGAATGTGTTAAATAAGACTCAATGTACATCAACCAGCCAGCATACTGTTTTCATATTAAAATATAGTATTTATTAAGTGGAGTTCGTATTGTTTCTACTACTGAGCAACCTATTGGCTATCTACACATCTTCCTTCCTATCCTACACCTACTATTTAATGTACTTGTACAGGTCGCACCAAACTTCTAGATCGCTCTGAAGTTGCCTCACTCAGATTACAAACAGGGACAGAATATTTACCACAATAATATTTTTTTCAGAATGATTGCAAGAATGTAGATATGATATACATACACAATAAACAAAAATAAAGCAAATTCTATATCTGCTATGGGTATCTGTATTTGACTACTGCGACGCGAATCGCCTCAACTTCAGAGCGATCTAGAAGTTTGGCGCGACCTGTACATACACATTACGTAGGGCTCACCTAATCGTAAGCTGGGAGGTGTGACCCTCCACTGGCACCCAACGTGTCCTTACTTTATTCTTCCTTGTCAACCACTAACAAGGTGCGATGTCGATCATCATCATCATCAGCTCTTTTTAATAAAACTATCTAGGAATTTATAATAAAACTATTATAAAAGGGGAGAACCAGCAGTAGGACAATCAAAGTTAAAAAAAGCGGCCAAGTGCGAGTCGAACTCGCCCATTAAGGGTTCCGTAGTAGTAAGTAACATAATATCAAAGTTGTAAAGGTAAATTGCGGTTTACGATTTATGACGTATTAAAAATAAACTACTAACTAGATCTCGTTCAAACAAATTTTCGGTGGAAGTTTGCATGGTAATATACGACATGATATAATTTTTTTAGTTTTATCATTCTCTTATTTTAAAAGTTACAGGGGGGGACACATTTTACCACTTTGGAAGTGTCTCCCGCGCAAACTATTCAGTTTAGAAAAAAAAAATATTACAAACCTCAATATTATTTTTGAAGACCTATCCATAGATACACCAAAACGTATGGGTTTGATGAAAAACAAATTTTTTGAGTTTCAGTTCTGAGTATGAGGAACCCCCAAAATTTTATTTTTTTCTATTTTTGTGTGAAAATCTTAATGTGGTTCACAGAATACATCTACTTACCAAGTTTCAACAGTATAGTTCTTATAGTTTCGGAAAAAAGTGGCTGGAACATACGGACGGACTGTCTGTCCGCCCGTATGTCACAGCCACTTTTTTCCGAACAGACAGAACCGACAGACATGTCGAATCCATAAGGATTCCGTTTTTTGCCATTTGGCTACGGAACCCTAAAAAGCTACATACATACCTAGTGTAGAGCATGAACAGTGGGTCTTCGGCGGCCATCCACTCCGGCGGGCAGATGGTGGACTGCCCTTCCACTAAGTCATGCCACCAGATGTCTTTGGCGTCGTCCCATTTGTACTGTAAAAAATACATAGATACAGTATTCTGGAACTTTCACGGAAGTTTAGAGCTTTATCTAGGGTCAGTTCAGAATTTTCAGAGTATTTGCCATTTTCATTGAGGAAATCTATCGCTACTCTTCCCCCGCGTAGATCGTAGAAGCGAATCGAGGTAATGGGCGAAATGCAAAACATATTAATAAGCGATGCGGCTAGCAACAAATCACTATTTTTATTTCTTTTTTCCACCTTCTCGCCCACCATCATGCTAAATGCTGGTCTTTGAGTCTGGCGGCCCTTGGCTCTGTCTGCTTAGAGCCGTAGGACCCAAAATGCTCTGTCTGCCCAATTAGGGATATAAAGACGTGATAGTATGTACCTTATGTATGACACATTCTATACTGTTTTGCAGCGCTTTAAATGTAGTTAGGTACCTACCTACTCTTTGTAAAAAAAAACGTGCAAAAGCGATTTAAAAAAAATATATGTTTGCATAAGTATGCAAAGTTTGGCTAAGTAGCCAGGGAAAGAAATCCTCCTTAACAAAGGCGTCACAACAGTCGGTTTCAGTCCATGAAATTGAAAAAATGCCCCAAAGGGAAATTTGCCTTCGACCAATCAGCTGATCCGAGTTTCTATGGAACGCAAAAAAGCGTTCTTTGCTGAAAGTTGTTCAGTATCATATGAACTGAATTCTTACTAAAAGTTAAAATATTTTGTTATATTTTGTTAAAATTATACACTATTGTTAATATATACTTACTTAATTGTGGAAACACAAAAGAAACGATTAAATAATTATGTACTTACTTAGATATTATTAGGCAGACGAATGTTCCAATTTCATTGCACGCTCTACTTGAAATTACGAAAGCGGACGTCTTGAAATGTACGTCCAAATTAAATAAATTATTTGTATGAAACGGTAGCGATTGTAATGCCAGCTGTGATATGCGTTGTCAACTTGCATTGATTTCAAGAAAGTAGGCTACAACTAAATAATTCACATCCTACACAGGCCGTACAAGTCTGGGTGCCATAGCTGGGTAAACAGGTTTATTTTAATAAATAGTCGATAAGTTAGCAACTTCCCTTCTGAGCACCGTTTTCTATCTTTGAGGTGTCTACCCAGTAAGGTGAAAAGACATAAGTGTACCTACATTTACTTGCAGATACGTATTACGTATATATTCACATTGGACCTCAATCAACTATAGGACCCTCATTCCTGGCAGATGATCACATTTTAGATATTTAGTTTGTTTTTTTTACATCTCGTCATCATCACCATCCGGGCGTATTTCCGGTTGCATCCTCGGCAGTAACGCTTCCGCTACCTAACCTATTTGACGAGGTTACTGGTTTTACACAGAGCGACTGCCGTCTGACCTCCGCAACCCAAAGGGTAGACCAGAACCAATCCTAGCATAGGACAAACGCTAGATGGCGTTCGGGGCTTACAGCTTTTTGTGCCTTTCGAAGCACGGAATCATCTTTCTTTTCGGATAATCAGGTGATTCAAGCCTGCAATACCCTAACTAGACTGGAAACAACTTTTCACAAAGTATGCTTCCCAGTGGGATTTGAACCCACGACCTCCGGATCACAAGGCAAACGCCTTGACCACTGGACCACGGAGGGAGTAAATTTTTTAGCGTTCCGTACCCAAAGGGTGCAAACGGGACCCTATTACTGTGACTCCGCTGTCTGTCCGTCTGTCCGTCCGTCTGTCTGTCTGTCCGTCTGTCACAGGGCTCTATCTCTTGAACTGTAATAGCTAGACACTTGAAATTTTCACCGATGATGTATTACTGTGGCCGCTATAACAACAAATACTAAAAATAAAAAATAGTTAAAAATTAAAGGGGGTCGTCATACAAGAAACGTGTTTTTTTCAGCGTTTTTAACTTGATCTTTATAATGGCATTAACTAGATACTTGAAATTTTCACCAATTATTTATTACTATGACCACAATAACAACAATACTAAAAATAAAATAAAGTTAAAAATTAAAGGGGGTCGTCATACAAGAAACGTTTCTTCAGCGTTTTAAAACATTGTACGGTGGTACGGAACCCTTCATGTACGAGTCCGACTCGCACTTGCCCGTTTATTTACATCACGTATGTAGGTAAATTACCTACAGCAAATTGTTCTATATTTAACAGTAGAACAAAGCACAGATAGACCGGCGCTTCATATACATAGGTACTCGTATAATTATATAATTTTTAAATAAAAAAAGCGACTTCAATTTTCTTCCTCCTTATTTCCACTTCACTGAAGTTCACTTTCTGAATGGAAATGCTTGATTTATTGACAAATTAAAATTAAAATCACTATATGTGTGCATAAAATATTTAAGGACTTCTCTCGATTTCTCGAGGATCCCATCACAGATCTTCAGACCTGATGACAATGGGACTAACTTGCATGTATACGCTTTCAAACAAAAAATAATTTTCTAAACGGTTCAAAAGCGGAGAAGTTTACAGTGAACATACATAAAATAAACCGGCCAAGTGCGAGTTAAACTCGCGTGGAGAGGGTTCCGTACAATTGATTGAATTCTTATAGGTTTTCCTGTAATCTACAAGCAATGAACTATATTTTGTATTTTTTTCAAAATATTAGGCTCAGTAATTTCGGAGTTTAGGGGATGGGGGAATGGTCAATTTTCATCTTCTTTCATGAATAAAATCAAAACTATTAATTTTACAATAATAACAAAAATATATTTGAGATCCTCATAACGAGCCCTTTTATTTGATATATGACACAGTAAGGTTGGCAGAACTTTTTTTTATATTTCCCTATTTGTCCCCAGAAAATGACCCTTATTTAAATAAAAATATTTATGCACATATGTATTTGTGTCATAGGATTACAACATTCTACCAAATTGCACCTGATTCGGTCCAGTAGATTTGGAGCAAATTGGCTGTGACATACGGACGGACAGACAGACGCACGAGTGATCCTATAAGGGTTCCGTTTTTCATTTTTTGTACGGAACCCTAAAAAAAGAAAAAATCGCTTAAAAACTTACTAAAGTTGAAATATCTTGAGGCAGTGAACCGCAGGGCGTCACCCGTCCAAGGTGCGAGACCACGATGCAGGTCTGCACGGTGTGGTTGTACTTGTTCGTGGCCTTCTGCAGCGCCTCGTCGCAGATGTTCTTCAGCACCAGCAGCTTCTCACCGCGCCAGGCACCGTCCGCAGTCACGAGTAATTTCGCTTTGCAGTCCGACATGCGCTCTGCGAGAGAATCCGATGAAAAGCCGGCGAACTGAAACAATGGTTACTTTATGTGATCTGTCCTCATTATTTATATATATTTATGTTAATTTACAAAAAAACACTACACCACTGAAATAAGATTTTGGAAAACTAGAGGTCTAATAGTTTGGCAAAGGTCTCCCACCTTTGCCAAACTATTAGACACTACAGGTTTATAAAAAAATTTAGTAAACTCATGAGTCCTATAAATTGTTGCAACTTACTCAAGTTGCCAATTAGCAACATTTGCCAGTACTATTGCAGACGAAGTCATGAAGACGGACAACTATCGGAGATACATATATCCTGAAAGACGGTACGGTTGACGTCTGTCAAGCATATCGAGGTCTCGGGGAGTCGAATAGGCATATAATCGCCGGTTGTTCCTATCTGGCTAACTACGAGTAGTTAAGGTGAATATAGAAGCAAAGCAAGCCTTGAAGTGTGAAATAAATTGTTAACTCGTAAATATGGTGATAATTTCCATATTGCTAACAGTCAGGTACTAGATAGCCCTTTAAATTATTTTATGAACTGCCGTTGAAACTATTATTGGTGATCCGTCTAGCTTTTAAACTTGCCGTGGCCACTTCTGGTGGAGGCAAGTTTTAAAGCTAGACGGACTAATGTAAATACTTTCAACGGTGGGTCATAAAATAATTTAAAGGGCTATCTAGTGCATGACGATTAGCAATATGGAAATTATCTCCATATTTACGAGTTAACAATTCATTTCAAATGAGGGCGCCACTTCAAGGCCATTTGCTACTATATCACCTTAACTACTTGCACAGACATAATATCGTAGCCAGAATTATACACTAGCAAATTTATAGAGACATCAGCACAAATACTTACGGTATGCTTTAGTTTGCTGTTTTACCAGATCAAAATTTTAAATGGTACCTCCGTTTCCTTACAAATAATTTATTTCAAATGGGGGCAGCACTGGAATCCATTATCGGACATCGTCTTAAGACATATGCACCAGCGTTGCATTGATAGCATTCAAGCAAGGCAAGCAACATCGTGGGTGTGCCTAACGTTCTCACTTTAAACTGAAAACAGTGGTTCATAAAATAGTTTAAAGAGTTATCTAGGTTTTACTAGCTCAAAATTTTAAATGATATCTCCGTTTCCTTACAAATAATTTATTTTAAATGGGGCCAGTACTGGATACCGTGTATAGTCTTAAGACTTATACGAGGGCTGTTTGATAAGTACCCGTTTATGGAAAAAAAAACATTTTTTTTTGTATATATGCATTTATTTTTCTACGTAGTCACCTTTTAACTCTATACATTTGTTCCACCTATACTCAAGCTTCAATAAACCATCCAAAAAGTAAGATTTTGGAAAGTCATTAAAATAGGCCTCTGTGGCGGCAATGACTTCGTCATTTGATCCAAATCGCTTGCCACCGAGCCATTTTTTTAGGTTGGGAAACAAAAAAAAATCGCATGGGGCCAAATCTGGAGAATACGGGGGGTGAGACAATAGTTCGTAACTGTGCCAATTTAGCCGTCACAAACAGTACTTTTTTCTTTTTTAAATGGGGTCGTTTGTCCTTCAACACGGCGTCAAATTCATTCAATAAATTGGCATAGTACTGCCCTGTTATTGTTTTTCCCTTTTCTAAATAGTCAATATGTATTATACCCTGCGAATCCCAAAAAACCGGGCCGGTTTTGCTTTTTTTGGAGCAGGTTTACCCGGTAAAATCCACTGCTTCGACTGCTCTTTCATTTCCGGGGTGTAGTAGTGGACCCACGTTTCGTCCACAGTCACAAAACGACGCAGAAACTCCTTCGGGTTACGTTTGAACACGGCCAAACACTGCTCCGAAGTAGTCAGTCGGTTCCGTTATTGCTCCTCCGTGAGTAAACGCGGCACCCACCTCGCCGATACTTTCTTCTTACCCAATTTTTCTTCTAATATGTGTTGTACCCTCTCGATTGAAACATTTACAGCATCAACGATTTCTCGAAGTTTAATTCGGCGGTCGGCTAAAACGATATTTTCAATTTTCTTAACCATATCGTCTGTAGTCACCTCAACTGGCCGGCCTGGGCGATCCTCATCAAAGACGGTTGTTCTCCCCCGCTTAAACTCGTTATACCAATATCTGACGGTTGTCATAGAAGGAGCACATTCATGGTAAACCGCTTGCATTCTTACTTTTATTTCATCACATGTTTTTCCTTCCAAAAATAAGAATCTAATTACAGACCGATACTGTTCTTTCTCCATTTTAACAATTTTAAGTTCACGCCTTCACTGAATCGTTGTCAAATGAGAAAAAAAACAAAAGAATGCCATTTTCTTTTTAATTTTCCCGCCTCTGAAAAATGGCTTAAAAAGGTGGTATACTTATTTGCGGCCAGTGATATTAATATATTTAGAAAACGGTTACTTATCAAACAGCCCTCGTATGTACTTATAGATCCTCCGAGACATTGATGGCGGACTCAGAAAATAATACTTATCACGTTTTGTGACGTGAATTATACGTTATAGAATAGGTAACAATAATCTTATTTCAGTCACTATCAGGGAACGTAGTACATACAGCCAACCGGTCCACCATGCGGCCCGTGCCTACGTCCCTCACCACGTGGTTTAAGACGACAGCACGAGTGTCAACGTTTGTGTCACTCACCACCACAGAATGCACGGCTCCGATCCTTGCGCAGGCCAGCATGCATACCACCGTCTCCAGGATCATGGGCATGTACACGGCCACGCGGTCCCCCTTGCCGATGCCGCTGTCCCGCAGCGCGTTCGCGAACTGGCACACCTGCTCCATCAGCGTCTTATACGTGACCCGGGTGTAGTCGTCAGGGTGATTGCCTTCCCTGCAAAAGTTACATTTTCTCGAACCAAGTTCTGCATTCTTCCACACTAGGTACCTAGTCTGGGAGAAATGAAAAAAACAAAGAATGTGCTAGCTGCTTATCTTCACGAGCAGATTATAAAATCCGATCAACAATTTGGGTAAAAAATCTCGAGGAATTGTGTCTATAGGATAAGCGGCTAGCAACATTATTTTGATTCCCATAACATAGGGTGGTTTAAACTAGTGATGTGCCGTTCCCGTTCCCCAGATTTCCGGGAACGTATCCGGGAATGTTCCCAAAAAATGGAAATGTCAGGGAAAGTTGTAATTTTATTTATCAGACATATTTTTTATCACTGTAAATATTTTTCACTAACGTAAATGCATCACTTGATATGGTTATAATACAAATACATGTATCCAATATTCCGTAACATTCCCTAGAAATACGGAAACGTTCCCTGAGAACGTGCAGAAATTCCCCGGGAACGCTCCCGGGGAATTTCGGAACATTCCTGGGAACGGCACATCACTAGTTTAAACTAAGTACTAAAGTTAGTCCACGTTTTATAATAAGACGGATTATGTACAAGTACTAGAGAAGACACCACATATCACTGTTCTGCCCTGTTCAATTGTGGATATTTCCATAAACTTCATTTAGTGCTTACTCATACATACACCTAGTAGGTAGGTACTAAATCGACAGTTTATAAGCGAAACATGGTAAACATAATTAATAATGCATTGGTGTGTGTTCAATAAGTGTTAGAATAATTCAAGGAACACTGCAAAGTGTAAAGAAATAACTTTCCATCGGTAAGTACCTAACCAGATTTAATTATTTGAAGATTAAATACGTATGATAACATTCTAAAAATAGAATAGGGATCAATGTTCGAGATAGCCAGTCTATATATTCTATGTCAATGTCTATTTCGTTGAGGATAAATAAAGAGATTTTGAAATTAATTTATATCCTAATCATAAAAATATATGCAAAGCCAATGGTCAAAAGGCCCAAAAAATAATACCATTTAGATATTTTTATTTCAAAATATTATATATATTTTTTTTTTTCCAAAATAAAGCTTGCGAAACACTGTGCAGTTTGTCGTCGTATAATGAAGTTATGATGAATTTCTCAGCAAAAGATTGCAAAATTACATTACGCCCGGTATGCTCTGATAACGATCTTATTTTGCACATAGTATAAATATATGTAAGTAAGGATTTTTATTCTAATTAGTTAGTAATACATTAATATTAAATAAATCCTACCAACTCCTGATCCATCGTAATTAGTTCCATAGTAGATAGTTAATTTTAAATAATGCAACAGTGGATTAGAATTAAGGAAATGGCTATTTTTTTAACCCCTGACAAAAAAGTTTGACGCTAATGCCTGTCGGTCTGTCTGTCTGTGTCATCGTAGCGCTCGAACGGATGAGCCGATTTTGATGCAGTTTTTTTTACGTAAAAGCAAGGTCCCTTGCGGTGGTTCTTAGCTATGTTTCATGAAAATCGGTTCGGTATTTCTCTGGCAAAGAACGTTATATTATACACTTTTATACCTACCCAGTCTACCGCGTCTTTATTCTTAACGGGGTACAAAGCCCGGAGCCCGTTAAAGTGGTAAAAGGGAAGTAAAATAGTGATGGGTTGCTAGATGTATTTTCGCCCATTCACGCGGGAAGAGAAGCAGCAAGCATTTTTTTCTCCCAGACGTATTTTTTGTATTATTAAAGTATATATTTTACGAATTATTAAATTGTATGAATGTGGAATTGTACGAATGCGGAAATTGTAAAAATGCGTCTGAAGCAGCATACTTTGCTTTTCAGCAAAAACAAATAATTAAAAGAGGTTACTGTGACTATTAGATTTCCCAGTATCAAAATACAACCTTTTAATGCGTAAGTAATATGTGATGTGGAAATTCGTCAGCGTGATTCCAAGTCACGGTAGCACAATTGGAAGTGCACTTGCAGTACACATGTGAGGGGCGTGAGTTCGAATTTCACTTGAGAAATTTTTCATCACATATTTTTAATTTAGATATTGTTTCGAGCATTCAAATGCTGTATTAATCAATAATTAATTAGACTTTATCATCATTACGTTGTTGCTTGAAACTGAAACGCCGACGCGTAGTTACGTACGTCTGTCGTGCTGCTCCTGGAGTACGGGTCCAGTACCTATATAGATGCCCGGGTACCGGCGCGGCAACTTCCCCTGGTTTATTTGTAATTAACCTGTGAGCGCAAATCGCTTTTAACAGCTTCAGTTAAAGTACAGACCTTTTGAATTGCTATTATTTTTGTAAGCGATGTTCCGGTAAACAAAGTAAATGTAGCCTTTCAGTAAATTAAATATTCTGATAATAATTCCAAGGTAAAGAATTCAGATTGATTGACATGATTGACCTCTAGGATCCCCCCTCGGTATGCAAGCGATCGATATCTATATCGGTAGACAATCCCAGCCCAGGTAGGTACTCGTATGTCGACTTGCCCACATATCGTTCCTTTCCAGTTGCCCTCTGGCATGAATCGCAAGTGAACACTTGGGAAAATTTGTCACCCAGATGAATACTGGGAAGTAGACTCCCAGGGGACATTGCCAGAAGGGAGTTCTGGCAATACCTAATCGGATATTTCTATCATATTGCGGAATATGTTCCTTAAAGAAAGTTGCTCAGTATAATGACTAACCACTACATCGAATTTGACGTTTGCTGCGGAGATACGGTTTGTTGCCAACATAATGTACAGATCACAGAACAACAAAGTATAGATTCATTATCATGTATGTATCTATCCCTAACCACAGAATAAGAACCAGTATTCACGTACAGAAGTCTCACTCAGCAAAGAAATTCAAAGACACATCTACTCAATGTGGTTAGCAATATGATTTAATTTAGCTCACGTCGACGTAAGCTAAAGACTAGAAGGAAAGATAAAAGATAGAAGAGGTCTAGGACGACCAAGAAAGAGCTCTGTAGACCAACTGAAAGAAAAAGCAGGGGTCATGTCGCATCAAGCACTAAAGAGTAAGACAGAGAACCAAGATTTGGCGTATACTCCACCGACAAGAGCCACTAAGCTCTTAAATAAGAAGAAAAAGGATAAACCTACTTATAAACAGGATGACTTTTTAACCACCAGCCAAATTGTTGTAGCAAGTTCAGTCCTTGATACTGAACTAAGTAGTTTCTATAAAAACAATTAAAGAAAAACTAAAATAAAAATTCGCATTCCCATACAAATCAGCGCTCAGCCAAACGGATTTTGTATGGGAGGATGAGAAATTTTTATCGATTTTTAATAACTTTTTTCATAGAAAGTAGTTCAGTATCATGGACTGAACTTGCTCCAAAAAGGTTGCTGGTATTTAAAAAGTCACTCTGTATTTAATAGAAGTTTCGTTTTGGACTTTATTAGCCAGACTTCTTTTTTTATCTTTGAGCACACTATAATTTAACAATGAGAGTAACAGATCAGATACAATAAACCTGAAGACGCCGCAGATAAGATAATAACGAGTAGGTAGGTACTCGTAATACGTAGGTAGTTGTTGCTAATTCATAAATTATTTTCTTTTTTTTCTCTTGATCTTTGAGCACATGAAAATTATGTTGCACATGTTTGCACATGAAATAACTTTCCCTGTATTTTTAACCGACTTCAAAAAAGGCGGAGGTTATCAATTAGACTGTATGCTCTTTTTTTATTTTTTTTATGTATGTTTGTTACGCGATATCTTCGCCAATTGTGAACCGATTTTGATGATTATTTTTTTATTTGAAAGCCTTCACTACCAAGTTGGTCCCATTTTAATTTGGTGAAGATATGATGAAGAACTTTGGAGATATGGAAGAAACTCCTAAAAAAATTGAAGTCGGTTGCTTTTTTTGTTAAAAATTTAATTATATAAATAATGTTAGGTGTTGTTTAGACCATACACTCTTTTATTGCTTCAATTAAATATGCAACATGCAAGAAACTTGCATTGTGTAAATGCGTCTTACTTAACAGATCAGAATAAATCTGAAGATGCCGCAGATAAGAGAAAGATAAGTACTCGTAGGTACGTAGTTGGATGTTGCTATTTTTAATGTGTAGCTTATAATTTCGTGAATGTAGCAAAATACAAACTAGTGCTTCTGTGAGAAAACAGTACACTTCGCAAGCTCTTAATTATAAATTATGTATAACCATGCAATAACCGACACTGTCCCCTATCCCCTGGCTTAGCAAAGCCATTTCAGCGAAATCCGTGCATATATAACGCTACAGCCAACATCCCCCTTTCCCCCTCCACTCCCCCCTTTTGGAATATTTTTTTGCAACATCTTGTGTACTCTCAAATTTGAAATCCGTCAATAAATAACGCTACAGCGAAGTTCTCTCTTTGTCCCCTATATCTCCCCCAAACAAAAATGGCCATCAATTAAAAATAAACGGGCAAGTGCGAGTCGGACTCGTACATGAAGGGTTCCGTACCTCCGTACAATGTTTTAAAGCGCTGAAGAAACACGTTTCTTGTATGACGACCCCCTTTAATTTTTAACTTTTTTTTTAGTATTTGTTGTTATAGCGGCCATAGTAATACATAATCAGTGAAAATTTTAAGAATCTAGTTAATGCCATTATAAAGATCTAGTTAAAAACGCTGAAAAAATCACGTTTTTTGTATGACGACCCCCTTTAATATTTTACTTTTTTTATTTTTAGTATTTGTTGTTATAGCGGCCATAGTAATACATAATCGGTGAAAATTTCAAGCGCCTAACTATTACGGTTCAAGAGATAGAGCCCTGTGACAGACGGACAGACAGCGGAGTCTCAGTAATAGGGTTCCGTTTGCACCCTTTGGGTACGGAATCCTAAAAATAAATACATCAAGGAACTTGTTTGCCATTTTTCTTCAAAATCGGTTGAAAAATGCGACCTGTTGGCGAGAACAGACAGACGAAGCATTTTTGGCCAATCTCTAAACTGAGACGCTTCGCTCACTCGGCTCGTATACAATAAAAAATGGCAATGCGCAAGTCAGTGTTCGCACAGACACACCTACCACCGAAATACTTTTAAATATTTTCGTTAAGGCCCTGTCGTACCAAACTCTCGAGGGAATGAAATGCGGGGCGATCCGCAAAGCACCCAGCATGCTTTTACATAATATTTAGTTTGACTGTGAAGCTGGGAGGCGGGGAATGTACGCGGAATGACGCGGAATGTAGATTTTATCCGTTTTTATGAATTATTTTAATAACTATTTTTTTGTATCGAAAATGAAGAAGGCGAACACCTTCGGAATCACAATACTAATATTTTTGAGTAAAAATATTTTTTCCTCAGTTTATATTCTTAGAGTTTGAAGTTTCGACAATTCTCTTCGTATTCCGCCTTAAAGAAAATCATGTAAGTACATTGAAGAAAGCTTATAGAACACATGTAGGTACTTTTATTTTTAGGAAAGTAGATCAGCTGGCACGAGTAGATCAGGTAAGCCTAACTTGAACAAGTTTTTAGGGTTCCGTACCCAAAGGGTACAAACGGAACCCTATTACTGAGACTCCGCTGTTTGTCTATCTGTCCGGCTGTCACAGGGCTCTATCTCTTGAACCGTAATAGCAAGGCCCTTGAATTTTTTACCGATTATGTATTACTGTGGCCGCTATAACAAATACTAAAAATAAAAATTAAGCGGGGTCTTGATAAAAAAAAACGTGTTTTTTCAGCGTTTTTAACTAGATCTTTATAATGGCATTAACTAGATACTTGAAATTTTCACCAATTATGTATTACTATGACCACAATAACAACAAGTACTAAAAATAAAGTTAAAAATTAAAGGGGGTCGTCATACAAGAAACGTGCTTCTTCAGCGTTTTAAAACATTGTACGGTGGTACGGAACCCTTCATGTACGAGTCCGACTCGCAATTGCCCGTTTTTTTAAATCACGTATGTAGATAATTTGTTACATAGTTAACAGTAGAACAAAGCACAGATAGACCGGCGCTTCATATACATAGGTACTCGTATAATTATATAATTTTTAAACAAAAAAAAGCGACTTCAATTTCTGGTCTTCTTCCTTATTTCCACTTTATCTTTATAATGGCATTAACTAGATGCTTGAAATTTTCACCGATTATGTATTACTATGGCCACTATAACAACAAATACTAAAAATAAGATAAAGTTAAAAATTAAAGGGGGTTGTCATACAAGAAACGTGTTTTTTCAGCGTTTGAAAACACAATGGTTTCACAAACGGAGGTACGGAGCCCTTCATGTACGAGTCCGACTCGCACTTGCCCGTTTATTTTTTATATTCTTTTCATTATTTCTTGTTATTTCAACAGTGTACCTTTTCTGATTTGCAATGCCATTTGATCTAGTAACTTTGTATGCTTCGGCCAGCAGTCATCGGCTGTCGTACTCGCGACACGTGTTTCATCTCTATTGGGGTTGTTCACAATTATGGACTGAATTCACCCTTCAAATAGTTTCAGTATATTTTGTTAGAATCCTGTATATTGAGGATCTCGGAAACAGCTCGAACGATTTCGATGAAATTTATATGTAAAGGTTTTAGGGGATGAAAAATCAATATAGCTAGGTTTCATTTTTCGAGAACCCCTTTTTGTGTTTTCATAGAGCGAAGGTCGGTCGCCTAAGTACTCTTAGTTATATACCTACCTATCTGCAAACTCAGTTATTTGATTTATTTGGCGTTGTGTTAACTACCACTATGGGTGCTAATTAAGGTCCATGTATGTTCAAGGTTTTTATGTAGAATATTGTACCTAAACAGTGGTTTTCTTGAAAGACATGTTGCGTCAGAAGCATAGGCGTACCCAGGCCAGTTTTTCGAGGAAGGGGGGGAGGCAGGTTTCCTTATCATCAGGTCTTTTTAGTCTCCATTGCAAGAGCACGACCAAAGCTCTCTGTACTACCAAAGCCATATATTAGCCAGAGCGGTCAGAGGGGAGTTTCCATGAAAAAAAATATTACCTTTAATTGAACATTTTTATACTGGGTGGCGCAAAAGTACTGGCACTAAAGAAAATACTTTTATTTTTTTTATATGATATTTTCTGTCATTCTGTTGTTGAAAATTGTGTAGTGAACAACTGTAAAATACACTGAAAATAAACATGGACCGTTTTACTCCCCAAGAACGTGGAATAATTGTGAGTGAGGGACGGAGGGACGCTTTTCCAGGCCGAGTTATCTCTCGTTTTGGCGATTTGCCTTGGCCTGCAAGATCACCCGATCTGACCAGTCCAGACTTCTTTCTTTGGGGTTTTTTGAAATCTCGGGTGTATGTGAACAAGCCACAGACTCTCGCAGCTCTAAAAGAAAACATTCGTCAAGAAATAACGAACATATCGCAGAAAGTGTTACGGCAAGTTATGCAAAATGTCATAAATAGGGCTCAAATGTGTATCAACTCTGGAGGTCACCATTTAAAAGACATCATCTTTAAATCCTAATGGTACGAAATTTAATGGCACAAATATACATTTAAAAAAACCTAAATCTAGTTTTCTAATTTAGAAAAAATGTTATAGCTGAACCAAATAGGGTCTTTACTTTTGCGCCACCCAGTATATAACTTTTGAGACAAACGATAGACAGACGACCACTTAATGATATTGTTTATATTTATAGTTATAATTAAATGTTACAATTTCAGGGCCCATCCTATATAGGATAAAAGGACCGCAAAGTGTCTTTATTTCGGGGGGGTTTGAACCCCCAGGTGTCTCACCCCTCGATACGCCTATGGCAGAAGTAAGAAAACCCGATAAAAATATCATCCTTGCTACTTTAATTTGATAAAGGTAGGATAATTAGTTGTGTAGGTATCAAATCTTTAAAAAACAAAATACACATCAGAAGTGGGATGATTTTTTTCTTAAAAATGTGTTGTTGTTTTTATATATTACTATTGTATTCCGTGATGTAAATAGATCAGATAGGATAGAATGTAATGATCAGAATCATACTCCCAAATCTCCTTAAGAATTTGATGATCAAACAGAATCATACACCCAGATATCACTATAGTGAATTCGCTTGGCAAAATCATTGATGAACGTGGAGATGAGTTATATTATAACATTACATAACTGAAGGGTCAGTCGAGTATAGACGACTGAACCAGCGATTACACTGCTTTGCTTCAGAAAATCAATATTTCGCGCGCCGTCTCAGTACTGCACTCGCTCAGCTGACTATTGATTCAACGCAATTGACAAAATAAAATTACTTACCAGTAATATGCAATTTTGTCCCCATGGCCGTTCCTCACGTTGCGATCTAGCAGGTTGAAGCAGACGTTGGTCACAGCTCCTTCCATCCATTTGACAAAAATGTTCCCATTGTTTATATTGAAGTTATAGGAGACGAAGTTGCCGGGCTGCGGCGGCGTTTGCCAATAGAATTCGTTGGCTATTTCAGACCAGAATCCCTCGGGATCTTCGAGGGATTTTTTGTGCATCTCTTTATATCTATCAAAGGACGGTACGCGCGATTTCTCGACTACATAGTCGGAAGGTTGATAAACGCGCGTCATCGCGGAGTCGTGCGCCGGACCGCCGCTGCTTCGGTGTTGACTTATCGCGACGGAGCTCGCGCGGCTACTAAGCGAAGTGAGCGAGTAGCGAGTACTGCAGAGTACTGACTACTGACCGCTCGAAGCCCGCTCTGCTTGACGTTCGCGAGGTCGCCGCCGTGACGCACGCATAGGTTGCGCGACTTGCGCGTGCGTGTCATCTGTGTGTCAGCCTCACTAGATCTTATATAGTGACGAACGACACAAACTCCTCAAAGGTCTGGGACCTTTGGGGTTATAGGTTTGACACAACTGATATCAAGTTGTTAGCTTGAGATTTTCCTGATTTAGCTGATCTGTTAAAACTTAGCCTGACGCAATGTTGATAGTACCTGAATGCATCAAATAAAATATTTAATTATTTCAAACAAGAGATTTCAGGATAAGTATGTAAGAAGCTATACAGGGTCTAACAAAATATTAATGTAAGAGTGAATTCAGTCCATGATACTGAACAACTTTTCTTAAGGAATATTTGAAATGTGATAAATAATTTTTCGGCCGTCCAAATAAGTTAACCGATCAGGTGATCCAAGTTTATATGGAAAGAAAAATATATTTTTCATATTTAGATATAGGTATTATGTTTCTTGAGGAAAGTTGCCCAGTATCATGGACTGAGTTCACCCTTAAAATAGTTAATATTTTGTTAGACGTTATATAATATATCGTGTTAATGAAAGAACGCAAAACCTCTCAGATGGTACCTCAGCCCCTGTAACTGATCAACTTTTGTTCAATAACATTCTTTCACGAAATCAAAAAAAAATCGGATTTTCATACAAATTGACTCGATCAGCTGATCAGTTTGTATGAAAATTCTATTTTTTTTTTGTTTTGTGAAAGTTGTTGAACAAAAGTTGTTTAGTTACATGGGCTGTGTTCTTTCATTAACACGATGTATATTACGTAAGTAAATAGATCTCGCTGTCAGTATCATGGACTGAGTTCAGCCTTAAAATAGTTTAAAAATACATACTACATTATAATACGACTATAAAACATCTGAAATAAAAGTTTTGTGATTTACTTATGTATGTATTTTGAACATATTTACTACATTTACTCAAGTAAATAAAAAAATAAAATAGGTTCTTACTTACGTTATGCAAATATTAATCAACTATTATTTTTACCGCATAAAGTAGGTACTAATATGTTCTAAATTAAAAGACAAAGAAACAATATCATAAATGATTTATTTACTATTAATTTTTAAAACTAAACAATCACCGGTTTTTAAGCTCCTGTGACTCCAGATATATAATATCTATCAATCTTTGATAAAGTACCGTGCCAGTAATACCAATCTCCTCTATAGCTACATATACTTATATCTACTTGTTAATATAGTATGTAAACTGTATTTTATTAATAGTATATCAGAAAATTGTATACATACCTACAAGCTGACGGACTGGCGAGCGCAGCTCTACATTAATAAATAAATAAATAATATATTTATATAAACGTATGTTAAAAGCAAAAACGTAGGTACATACTTACAAAGACAGTGATATTATGTGTATGTATTCGTTACTTACTAGCGATTATTCTGAGAATAACATTCTAAGACTTAAAACATATATAATATACAATAAACAACGTGGAAGGAACATACCCCTTATAAATCAAACCACGATCTATATTAGATCAATAAAGTATAATGAAATTTAAATAAACGTCATAGAACAAAAAAAAAGTCGGCATTTCCATACAAGTGTGCAGCCGCCCGGGCGATTTGTATGGGAATGTCATTTTTTTTTGTTTTTTTACTGTTATTCTAATTTCAATATACTTACATAAGTGATCTAGTATAGCCCGTGGTTCGATTTATTACGGCTATATCCGTTCCACTTTGTATAGTAAAAAAATAAAAAAGTAAATGTAAAATCATAACGCAAATCGACAAAGCATTTTCTTCATAAATATGTGTTTCCGGTAGTTTATTTCAATAGGTACGTATTTTTCGTAGATGTCTATTAAAAATAATTGACCGATGTCATGCCATTTTCTCTACGAACAATAATTCTCTAGAATCGTAACTAATCCTGAAAAATCATTTCACGCGATATGTACCGCGGCGGGCGGGGCTTAAAATATGAACAGCGCGGCGAGACAGTTTGCCGTGACACTAGAGTCGTGCGGTTGCGTCGCAAGAAGTTTCCTTTGAGAATTTTGTGTTTTTACGAAACTTAATCGATTCATTATAAATGCCGTCATGTGCCGTGAAGTGGTGTAGAAGCCATACAGACATAAAAATTAGTATTTATTTTAGCGTAGCGTACTGCATAATAGGTACCATCCGCGCGTTGTACCTCACCGCTCGTTGCGTTGACTGCCCCACCCAACTGACGACGACGCGTGACCTTGTCGCGACCAATCGCATGCATCTTTGTCTATGTGTGCGTTCGAGTGTTTCGTTGTAATTACTGTTCGTTTGTTTGCGTATATGGAATCATAATCGAAGCGGTGAATGTAGGAGCGTTAAATTTCTAGAGAATTATATTTCGATGCATTTTCTACATGTTTTCTTAAATTAAATTTAAAAACATTTAAAGTCGAAAAAAAATACGGCTTTATTCGTATAAACAAAACATAACTTTAAAATTACACTTTGTTTTTTTATAACGTCAGATATTGTTATAATAAAATAATGTAGACCAAAACATATACATATTTGCTCAATAATATCTATTCCTACAACAAAGTAGTTGTACAACTTTATCGTTTTATTATACGATTTTATAAAAAAAAGATCTGCGTTTCCCAAACGATTGTTCTTATTTAAGAGCTAAGCCCTTGTCTGTGGAACAACCAATGCCTTCCATCTCTCTCTGTCAAAAGCCAACTCCTTAACATCTTTTTAAGATTTAACACCTTTCAGTTGTTTTATAAAACTTCTTTTGGCTCTTCTTCCTTCTTTTTCCCTCCAATATTACTTGGATAGTATTTATTTACAATCACAGACTTAAAATTAAGTAATAGCTAGTTTTAATGCATTTTCAGTCAAGTGACCTTTAGTTTCGCTTTCAGAATAAGTGTTTGAGTTTTTTATTTTTTATTATTATGATTTTTTTCTTTGGTATTGCATTGATGCAACTCATATACTTGCATCAAAATCTTAAATAGGGTATCGGACAACTTTTCACAAACTGTTTGAAAGTAATTAGAATGGTTATTTATTATTATAAAAAATATATTTTATTTATATAAGGCTGTAAACATACATAAAGTACATTTAAAATTTGAATACATAAAAATGCCGCGTAAACGCTCCCATCTGTCACCTTGGCCGCGTGACGTCATCAGTGTGTGAGTAAACATCAAACAATCAAGTGGTGAAAAGGAGTGGCAGTAGTGGAGGCCACAAATTCACATAGTAATGTTGACATCTATGGTTGACATTTTGAGGGGTAACCTCAAAATGTCAACCATAGATGTCAAGCCAATAGCCGTCAGAAATGACAATTACAAACGAATGACGTAACGCACTGTGAGCTGTTTCGTTCAAGGTGGCGAACAGATTAAAAATATTGCAATTAACGCATTTTATTTCTTGATTTAAAAAAAAAATGGTTGCCTGTAAAGTCGGTTTTACGGGCGAAGATTTTACGTGACAACGGCGGCAGACCGATCATAGTTGAGTGGGAGAGAGACGCAAGGCATTCGGCGGGCCTCTCTCTCGTTCGGTGACTCATCGTAACGTTACCGAGCGTTACACTTTTTCATAAGTGACTCCCAGCCGCAACCTAATTTAAGACGTTGTCACGTCAATATAAATCATTATTATTTCACAAAAATACTCATTGAATGGTCAGTTTATTTAATGAGGCGTTTTCTTTAAAACAGTCACTTAGGATAGATGGCGCAGCAATAACTTAAATCGGTCTATCAATGTCAAATTCATTTAAAATTTTAATGGTGTATTTGTTTTTGGAATTGACAGAACGATTTCAATCATATTGAGAACGTTTAACGCCATCTATTGAATATGTTTTTAACCTATATTTTTTTACTGAAAAACGCCTCATTAACATAATTTATAATTACAATAAAGATTTTTTTGGGAAGACCTGTCCGATTCCCTATTACCCCTACAGTAATCTAGATTAAAACATTATCTACTGAAATGAATTTTGGGCCTTACAAAGATATTATTGCTCGTAGATAATTTTGGCCAAATACAACTAAATATTTTTTTTATTGCAATCTGCTAATATTGGCTAATATATAATGGGCTTATATAATGGGCTATTATATGGGATAATAATAATGGGCTTCATGCCGTCCCTAGCAACGGATGTAGCAATTTGTGCTGTGATCGGCAAATCAATTCAAAGCGTATCCTCTGTCTTCTATTCTCAATTGGTCTCATGAACTTATGAGCCATTACATCAAATTCTAGAAATTCATTTTTCATCAAATGCAGACGTCACTTTGCATATTACATTAAATTTGGTATATCCTTTTCGGACGTACTTATCCTCAAATTAGACGGATACCCATTAAGCCTAATTTAAATCCCATTAGAGCGAAGGCAAGTATTCTGAGTTACGTTGAACAACGTCACAAACAACATTATAATATACGAAATAACGTTAACTGCAGTCAATCAATGAGGTATGTAAATGTTAAGAAAGACAATTTTTAAAAATATTACTCATTTTAAAAGACGTACCAGTCCACTACAACAACTAAAACTATGTTTACTTCGTTTCATCTTAAATTAACCAATTGAGAGAAATGCACGCGTGCTTAACATATTCAAGGCGGGTTCGATTTTAGGTCTCCTTTTGCAATTCTAATGCAAGATGTGTTAAGACATATTAACTCAGCGGTGCAGTCTATCGGAAGTTGACATTCCTTCGACAGTGTCCACTTGTATAAGATCGAAGTTAGACCGCGTTTAGTAATAAGATGGATTGAGTAAAATCTAGAAAAATATTTAATCGAATAAATTGTATCGACTTACTCGATTTAATTTACTTAAGTAATTTTCGACAATTGCACATTTTCCGTACTTATTTAATAGAAACCAGCCAACAAAAATCGAGTAAGTATGACTAAAACTATTGAAAGAATGAGAGATGATTTTGTGACAATAGCAATATTTAAGTTAAGAAAATTAATAGATATATTAACGGAAATGTATGTAATCCGTCATTGTATACAATTCCTAGCAAATGTATGTAATTCCTAAAATCGCACGGAAATGTGTGAAATAAATTATATTATACACATTACCTAGGAAATCCATGTATTTCCTAAATAGCAATCGGAAATGTAAGACTGCCGCGTAAACTGTCAGTGCGCGTACGTGGGGACAGCGGTAGCGGCCGGGAAGTGCTAGGAATGTTCTATTCATTTTACTAGGTTAGAACAAACCTATAGGTTAGGTTAGGTTAGAACTGCGACTAACACACGCACGAGCCGAGCGAGCAAAGCGAGCGTGCCGCGGCAGCGGCCGGCGAGTGCTAGAAAAGATCTATCCATTTTACTAGGTTAGGGCAAACCTATGGCAATAATAAAAATTATTATTCTCATTTTAACAACGTGTTTTATTACAGAAAGCATTTATTTTATAAATTTCCTAATACGATATTGGAATTATATACAATTGGAACCGAGGAAATGTACACATTTCCTAGGATATCTATGCATTAAAAAGTTTTTTAAACAATATTTTATACATTTCCTAAATAGCATCGGAATTGTAAACATTTCCTAGGATTTGTATACAATTCCTTGATTTCATACATTTCCGGTAACAGATACATAAAATTTACATACTTCGATTTCACAATCGCCGAGTATACGAGTATCTACGTTAACATTAAAAATTCATAAAATATTAGATACTTATTAATAGAGACTGAAATTGATAAAATAAATAAATAAGATAATACAATGAATGCATTTACACAAGTATACAGATAATTTTCCTAAGAGCATACGTTTAGACACATTTACATATAAATACTACAGCAGTCAATAAATTCACAATTTCTTTAAGTCCTTCCTTAGCACCCTAGTAAGTAAAAATAAGAAAGTGTTCGTTCACACCTATGAAGAAAATTATTATACAGAGTGTAACAAAATATACTTAAACTATTTTATGGCTGAATTCAGTCTATGATACTGAAGAACTTTGCCTTAGGAACATATATCGAAATATGAAAAATAATTTATGGCCTCCATACTTGTTGACCGATCAGTTGATCCGAGTTTCTACACACTAAAAAAATATTTTTTTTTATATTTCAAAATGTGTTCTTTGGGGAAAGTTGTTCAGTATCATCAGTAATCAGTCATTTATTCACCATAAATATGATTGTATACAATGGTCTTAAATACTAATATCATATTTTGCCGATAACTCAGCGTGTGAATATTTAATTTAATTTCATTATCCTATTTATCATGGACTGAATCTACCCTTGAAATAGTTTCAGTATATTAAGTTAGACGTCATATACAACGTGGAAGGGACATACCCGTAATAAATCAAAGCACGGGCTATACTAGATCACTAAAGTATAATGAAATTAAAATAAAAGTCAAAAAGCCAAAAAAAATGGCACCGATTTAAAGAGGCAATTTTAAATAACAGTTTTGGTAAGTTAAAAATTATAAATGGCATGTTTATTAACTAGTTCAGCAGTTAAAACTAAGCAGTAAAGTAAACAAAAATGAGTAATAAAAAATTATGAACTGGATCAGCATTGCCAATCGATGTTATTTCGCTAAAGGTTCTAAATAAGAGAAAAAAATGATAAAATTATGCGAATTTAAGCTTTAACTTTTTGACCAAAATGGTAGACATGACACAACTCACTGCTACAAATTTGGAATCTCAAAAATAATTTAAAAATTAATTATAAAAAAAGTCTTCGAGTTCGCAACAATCAGTGATTTGAGCAGGAAAATAATTAAATAGGCGGTAAAAAAAATTGAACTAGCGGTTCTATAGGTTTTCCCTAACCTAGTAAAATGGATAAAACCGACCTAGCAAGGAAACTATTCCACGATTTTTATTGCTGTAGGTTTGCCCTAACCTAGTAAAATGGATAGAACTTTTTTAGAACTCGCCGGCCGCTGCCGCAGCACGCTCGCTTCGCTTGCTCGGCTCGTACGTGTGTTGGTCGCAGTTCTAACCTACCCTATAGGTTTTCTCTAACCTAGTAAAATGAATAGAACTAGTAATATGATAAAATAACCGACTAATTGATTTTTTATTACTGTACATGTTTTACTGTCGCAATAATTAATCAACCGCCATTAAATTAAATAACTGCTCAATATGTTTTCCAACTGATCATAATAACATCTATACTAATATTATAAAGCGGAAGAGTTTGTTTGTTTGTTTGTTTGTTTCTTTGTTTGTTTGTTTGTTTGTTTAAACGCGCTAATCTCAGGAACTAATGGTCCGATTTGAAAAAATATTTTTTTGTTGGGTAGTCCATTTATAGAGGAAGGCTTTAGGCTATATAACATTACGTTCCGACAACCACGCGAACAAAGTCGCGGGCACAGCTAGTCTCGAATATATAAATAATAGCTCAAAAATTTGTTCCCAAAAAAATTTACATTCCCATACAAATCGCCCGGGCGTTGCACACTTTTGTATGGAAATTCCGAGTTTTTTTTGTTCTTTGGCAATTATTTTAATTTTATTATAAGTACCTACTACAATGATCTAGTATAAAACGTAATTCGATTTATTACGGGTATGTCCCTTCCACGTTGTATAACTATACATATTATGTACAAACAACAGTATTGTATAAGTAAGGTCTAGCTCTAACTCTATATAAGCCAGACGTATAGTTTAGTCGGTGTCAATGAAAAGCTAATTACCTTACGATGATACATGGAGTCCAGTGCTGCCCAATTTGAAATAAATTATTTAAAAGGAAACGAAGATATCATTTAAAATTTTATTTTAGTAAGCTAGGGCTTACTTACTAGTTCATAAAATAGTTTTTCAAATTAGTATATAAAATTTTCCAAAAGTGGCTGTTTTAGCAATGTGCGAAGAAAAGCTTCTCGTTCTCACTTTAAACTGTAAACAGTAGTTCATGAAATAGTTTGAAGGGTTATCTAGGGCTTAATAGAACAAAATTTTAAATGATAGGTATCTCCGTTTCCTTTCAAATAATGTATTTCAAAGGGCAGCACTGGACTCCATGTATCAACTTAATAGGAAAACTAATAAGTCGCTGCGTGTCTGACTATTTGGTGTGAACACTTAAAGGACACAATAAATGTATACTTATCGTAATGATAAACTTGAAAACACATAAATATGAATAATTAAATACACAAATCCACTGTTCTACTTGCATCTGCGCACGCTAATTTCTTTTCTATACCATATGAAATATTAATTGTATATCACGTTTGCAAACATAGCGCACCTGTAACATGTAGGCCAGGAAAGGGCACTCACACATATCAATACACAAGTATATCAAATTACTTACTTATTAATCTACCACGGATATCTACACAATGTCTAATTTATCAGTTCTACAAAATGTACTCATAATAATAATAAATAGGATGACTTTTTGACACATGTCATATACGTACGCGTTCCATCTGTCTTCGTCGCTCTCCTTACCAAAGAGGTATAATGTACCTAATATACCTTCTGCTCCTTACATTCTACAACCTGGCTCTGCTCCTTACATTCTACAACCTGGCATAAAGGTCTTATTTGTTAACGAAGTAAATTAATAAGCAAAAAAAAAGTCAATATTGTTGCTATTATGAACATTATGATTGATGCCATCAATAGAGGATATTTTTATCTAGTCAGCCAGAGCCCTACGGGTCTGGCGGCCTGGGCAGACAAGCTGGGGTAGCAAGACCCCAAGGCTACTTTTTGCATGATGGGCGAATGGTTGAAGAAAGAAATCAAAATAGTGTTAGGTTGTTAGCCGCATCGTCTATTAACATGGTTCGTATTTTTGCCCATTCCCTCGATCGACTAACGATCTGCGCGGGCAGAGATGCAGCTGGTCTATTCGAAGATTTTCTTTCCTTCTAGATCGCATAGAAGAGACTAAACTAGCCTAGAGTTATAAGCCAGGCTGTATCCCGTTCTCTCAGGCAAGACAAATCCCAAATTAGTTTAAAGTATATGTTAGACGAGTGGTACGAGTATGTGTTTCCAAAACAAAAACAATAACTTTTTAGGAAAATGTTTATGATCAATGCCTGTGGAGCCATCGGGGTCAAGTGTTAGTAACACATTAAGATCCATAAACAAGATTGTATAGCGTTAGTAAAAATAAAATTGACCAGTTTATACAACTTAGTAAGAAAAATGCGTTTTTGTGTTGACATAGTTTTAAGCACTGCATTCCGAAAACTGGAAGGATTTTTATATCACCAATTTATAGGAGTGTGCAAGCGTTAATTTTAAAAATAATACTTGTAAAAATATTTGATGTCGTCTAACCACGCTTTAAGTGAGCGTGACATCTTCGTACAACATATTCTTTGTGCCTATTTTTAAAATAGGTCGTTAGGGTTGCTACACACTTATTCGGGTCGGCATTAATCGGCATAGCCGGGCGGAAAAATCGAATATATGTAGATGAATAAATGTTCGGGGAAAAAGACGATATAATCCGCTAGATGGCAATAAGTCAAATCAGACATTTTTTCTAAATGTCATAACAAACATTTTCTATGGGATTTGTATGAAATACAAAACCGTGACGTCATAGATATTTGGACTCAAATAGCGCTCTTAATATCAGTTTTTCTGCGTTAAAATATCTAAAATTATGTTTAAAATGGATATGATTATTGACAAGTGACACTATTTTTGTGACGTTTTATTTTCATAACAGTTTTAAATAATTCATTTTAGACCCAGTCATCTACTCAATTGATTCGCTTCGGATTTGTTGTTCGAAAAATTCTGCCGAACTGACAATTCCGGCCCGAATAAGTGTAGCAACGCTCACCACACAAACGTCATTGCATTAAAATAAATTTAGCGAGTACATAAGTGATACACACCGAACTACTCGTATAAAACTATGGAAGCATAAACAAGTGCAAAAAAACTACCCCATCAAAAGTTCATTCAAGTGGCAAGTACTTCCAAACTTTTATTATGAAACAAGATACCTACATGAAATAATATAATTTACATTAAATTAACAACAATAAATTAAATCTAATGCTGATACTAAAAACAACAAACAATTAATTCATATAGAAAAATGGAACTCGAATCGCCACCATCAAGGCAAGGTCTTACACACTACGTGTCTATTTTCGACAATACTGTTACTGTTATAATATATTATTCAAATATATTAAACTGCTGTTACTTCACGCCAATTAATAGGCCAATCAGTACCGTGTGGCTTCCGCATCATAATCAGTACATCTCTTCCTATGGATGTCGTAAGAGGCGACTAAAGGAGTAAGCACAAATACCTAGTGCTGAAACTGCATGCCAAAAATTTTTCGCACAAATGCATTTCCAAAGAGAGTTGACGTCAGGCAGACGGCCGATCATAAAAATAAAGCCAAATCGTTTAAACTGTTTTGGCTATTTCTCCTCCACTTCAAAGGTCTTTGGCATCCTTGGGTGACCATTGACAAGCATGTTATATTTGGAGAATAAAAAGCGGGAAAGTCCATCCCAGGCTCCTAAGCAGCATTGTTGAGGGTGCCGGGAAATGCGCTTGGATGAAGAAGAAAATTACTAGGCCAATCAGCGGCTGCTGGCTGCTGAATGACGCTGTATTATAACATACTTATACATTGGTCGACAGTTAGCGCTGCATCAGGGTTGCTACATACTTATTCGGGCTGGTACTAATCGGCACAGCCGGGCGGTAAAATCTAATATGTAGATGAATGTTCGGAAAAAAAGGCGATATAATCAGGCTTGTGTCACTCGCCGTTGAGGTATCGAAAATATACCTACATTATTACTACGCGCGCAGAGGCCCCTCGGAGTAGTAAATTCAGTTATACGAATCATTTGTCCAGATTAATAAGAATTAAATTGGTCTGCAATGGATGTCTAGGTATCTAAACGGAAAAGTGCTGAGTTCTGACGTGAGCTAAATTAAACCATATCGCTAACCAAATTGAGTAGATATTTCTTTGAATTTCCTTGCTCAGTGAGACTTCTGTACGTGAGTACTGGTTCTTATTCTGTGATATAATTGTTTCGGGTCGGCTTTGTTCGACAAATACTGCTGAACCAACAATGCCGGTCCGAATTAGTGTGTAGCAACCCTCATGCGAAAATATATTTTAGGGTTCCGTACAAAAAAATTAAAAAACGGAACCCTTATAGGATCACTCGTGCGTCTGTCTGTCCGTCCGTCTGTCACAGCCAATTTTCTCCGAATCTACTGGACCGAATCTGGTTAAATTTGGTAGGATGGTGTAATCCTATGACCCAAATACCTACATATGTGCAAAGTAAATAAATATTATTTTAAAATACAATTTCGGTAGAAAAATTTGGAAATAAAAAAAAAAGTTTTGCAAAATTTACTATGTTATATATCAAATGAAAGGGCTTATTATAAGGATCTCAAATATATTTTTGTTGTTATTGTAAAATAAATAGTTTTGATGTTATTCAAGAAAGAAGACGAAAATTGACCATACCCCCCGGATCTCCGAAAGTACTAAGCCTAAAATTTTGAAAAAAATACAAATTTTAGTTCATTGCTTGTAGATTACATGAAAACCTATAAGAATTTAATTAATTGTACGGAACCCTCTCCACGCGAGTTTAACTCGCACTTGGCCGGTTTATTTTAAATAAAGCGCGATGATAATGTTTGAAGTTACTCTTCCACAGTATTATAGTTCGCTGGTGATACGCCCTTTGCCATTTCTAAATGATGGTTGATGCTATTTCTAAATGATGGTTAATGCCACTTCTAAGTTATGGTTAATGCCATTTCTAAATAAAGATAAATGCCACTTCTAACCGATGGTTAATGTCATTTCTAAATGATGGTTTCGTATGCTGCTTCTACTAATAGTTGAAAAGTGTCTGTCAGACTATTTCTGTTAGGTTTTTTTTTTTCTTAACCCCCTAACATTATCAGGGACTATATTCGCTGATTACAATTTTTCAGATTTTTTGTAAATAATAATAAATATACAGGCTGACTTTTCAAACAGTGTCCAAATTTTTGGAGCTAGTTCAGTCCATGATACTGAACTACTATATTCGCTAATTAAATTTTTTCAGATTTTTGTGAATAATAATAAATATACAGGCTGACTTTTTAAACAGTGTCCTTTTTGGAGCTAGTTCAGTCCATGATACGTTATTAAAAATCGATAAAAAAATTTCGTCCTCCCATACAAATCAGCGCTCAGACAGACGGATTTTGTATGGGAGAACGAAAATTTTTTATCGATTTTTAATAACTTTTTTTGTAGAAATAGTTCAGTATCATGGACTAAACTTGCTCCAAAAATTTGGACACTGTTTAAAAAGTCACCCTGTGTATATACAGTTACAGTTATGTGTTTTCTATTTACGAAATAGATTACCATGTAATATTTTCTAAATTTACTCATCAGACCCGCCGGAATCATAATTTCAACAAGTCTACGACCGGCCGAAGAGAAGTTTTCCCGAAGCCGGGACGGGGGTTTTGACGTTCCGGTCGTCCTGCTCTAAGGGCGAAGAGAAGCTCAAATTTCCCTTCATCCTTTTTGCAGGTCTTCCCCGGTCTGCCTCCCCCGGGCCATCCCTCCTCGTCTTCTGTGCGGCATTCGTAGGTCAAATTTAAAGCCGCTTTCGTTGTATTCGTTAAAAAAAATTGTTAGGGGGCAGCCCATGAATAAAACTTTAAAATGAAATTGTAAAAATAGCTAAAATGGATTTTTTTTGGCCCTATATAGGGGGGGGCAGGATCGTTATCTGTGCAATTGCACAGATAACGATCCTGGCCCCCCTATACAGGCTATTTGCTACTCATCAATAATGAAAAACCGTTACAATGTAACCTAAAATCTAAAAACGTAAAAGTATTGCGTTTCGTACTGCAGGATACAGGAAAAGTGTGCTTACACTGTCCGTCAAGCAGGCAGGGGGTCAATACAACTAAAATAAGTTACATGGCACTGAATTTTTATTATTTTGTGTACTTCGGCCACTATTTAACTGTCGTACTCGCGACACGTGTTTCACCTCTACACGAGGCATCTTAAGGCACAAAACCAGATGTTGATCGTTTGGCGGTCAAACGACGAATGATGAAAATACACTGTATTGCCGTCTTTTTATACTGTATGAGAAGGTATGTATGTATATGTCGCGAGTACGACAGTTAAATAGTGGCGGAAGTACACAAAATAATCTAATTCAAGTGACATGTTACTTTGACTTTCGCAAGGAAACGCCTGAATCGATTATTTAAATTAAAATAAGGTCAAAATTTAAAACGTTAAAATAGGACAAACGCAAGCACTTACCCAGTTTTTTTATGCAGTCTCACGAGTTTCAGCCAAGTCCAAGGGCACACGCTAATGCAATCACGCACAAACACTCACCGGTTCGCTACTGGACGCACCGACACACTAATTTTTCCAAAATTTGGCGAAGATCCCGCCAAAACAATTTTATTTGTGCGGAGCACTAAAAACGCGAGTGTCCGGCTCGGCTGACGTAACGCAACCCAAACTTGCTAGGTTTCAAGCTACTAAGTTTGGTTTATTTATTTGATTTATATACTAGAATTAGACTTCAAATATTATGTATGATATGTTAAAAGTAGGCATTACTCACTAAATAGTTACAGACTTCTATTATAATTTATAATGCTTACATTATGATTTTTTATGTTAGGTGTATGATGTTAATTAATCATGTGATGGTGATATTTTAACATAGTATTTTTATTATAATATATTTCATATAATTACATTATATGAAGGGGAAGACCAAGGATTAAGTTTTTCCAACAAATTAAGGAAGGGTTAGGAGTAAGGTCCTACCAAGACATTAAAAAGATGGCAAAGAGAAGAGAGGAACGGAGGCATCTCCACTTAACTCCAACGACAAGAGCAAGCTCTTAAGTTAAAGAAGAATCACATTATACCTCTATGTAAAAATATCACCATCAAATTATTAATATATTACTACCAATAGACACCGATTATTGTATAACCTATTTATTACGCGCTTTTTATTCTTAGGCCTCGTCCACCGGCAGGTGACGCGACATGCTGCGCGGCACGCGACGCGGCGGCCTTAGTTGGCAGATAATTCTCGACCTTATCGTCGCCGAGCAAGTCCTAATTTACCCTGATCTCGTGCAGCATTTCTTCGCGCACGCGCCGCATGTCACGTCGCGTGTCCGTGGACACGCACTTATTTTTACAATGTCTGAATTTTACACAATTAATAGATATGACCATCTATTCATTTTATAAAATTTAGATATAACGGCAATCTGCTTAGAAATCGCGTAAAGTATGACGCGTTCACCGCTTTTATCAGCGTCCACGTTACGACATAAGTTTCCAGTAATGCCAGGAAAAGTGTAATTCGCAATGTAATTGAAATTCTATTTAACTCACTCGACTAGTTCCAGCCGTTTAGACGACCATCGTCAGGGCAAGTTTCAATTACATGATGAATTTATCTCACGTCAATTTTACGAATAATAAGTGTACCTTCATTTATAAATTAAAAACATACTTGCTAATATGAGTCTTATCAACGTATAATGCTTCTATTTTCTTAATGTCTCTCGGAAAACTTCGTATTGCGTCGGAATGGCCGCTTGGAAGTTACGAGGGTGCGACGGAAATAGAGTGATCGAGTCAACAGGACTCGAGTCTAATAAATAAGGTACTCGAGTCAGCGAGATCACAGTAGGAATCGAGTCTGACTCGAGTACCGCCGTACTCGGCACATGGAAGTATGTTGATAGAGTTGTTATTAGTCTTTTTACTTAGATATTAGTATAAATTTATTTTAAAAATTAGAGGAAAAGTTGTTAATTCGCATGCACGGCAGATAAGTTTTAGCGTATTGTTGTTGATTCGGAAAATTGTATGATGTTTTATGTTGTTGATGATGTTTTATTCTATGACATTAAGAAAATTGAAGCACTGTTAACACTGTAGGTCTATGCGTGGACGAAATTTAAAGCAAAATGTTAATGTTCAATCACATCACTGTCGATGCTCCTTGTTCAGACGCTAGTTAGATCCCCAGGTGCATTTGTTTCTTACGTCTTCTGATTTCTTTAGTCCTCTAATGAGGTTTTTCTTATGCTAGGTGGCCAGTGACATAAGTCTCCGCCTCCTGATTTTCCTGCCACACCGTTTCCACAGGGCAGTGAGGCTGTAGATGATGGCAATGATGGCCAAGAGGGTTATGGCGCGATTGGTGGTGCTGGACTGGGGTTCGGAGCCCGGGTGCGACCGGGATGGGGCCGCCCCAGCCCCGCGCCATGTGCGAGGCGCAGGTTCTGTGCCTTCCATTTCTGGGGCACCTGTAAGTGATGAAATAGGTGATCACTGTAGGTATTTCTCTTTTAATTAAATGTGAATTTTTTCTTCTGTTTTTATTTCATTTTCATTCTCTGTAGAACTTGGCAGCCATTTTGATCCATTATTCATATTTAAAGAATGCCAAAAAGCGATGATGTCGTATTAGATCGTTGCATTCTTTAAATATGAATAACCGATCGAAGTCGCTGCCAAGTTCTACATATAATCCTGAAATTTATTTATAAGAATCTCAATATTTGACTTGGCCAGTTTTGGAATACTAGTCGTCTTATATTTGGCTAATCAACTTATCGTCTATGTATATTATAAATATATATATTTCGGTATAAAAATATACCGAAACTATTGTAAGGGTGAATTTAGTCCATGACACTGAACAACTTTCCCCAATCACAAAGTCGGATCAGCTGATAGGTAATTTTGTGTGGGCCAAAAATTTTTCGGCGAACCAAATAGTTTGTGGGAAATGTTGTTCAGTACCATGGACTGAATTCACAAAAGTTAATGTTTTACATTGTAAAGTTCCCTTCTTTTAAATACGTATCAGATTTGCTGGTAAATAAACGGGCAACTGCGAATCGTACAATGTTTTAAAACGCCGAAGAAACACGTTTCTTGTATGACGACCCCCTTTAATTTTTAACTTTTTCTTATTTTAAGTATTTGTTGTTATGGCGGCCATAGTAATACATAATCTGTGAAAATTTCAAGTACCTAGTTAATGCCATTATAAAGATCTAGTTAAAAACGATGAAAAAAACACATTTTTTTGTATGACGACCCCATTTAATATTTCAACTTTTTTTATTTTTAGTATTTGTTGTTATAGCGGCCACAGTAATACATAATTGGTGAAAATTTCAAGTGTCTAGCTATTACGGTTCAAGAGATAGAGCCCTGTGACAGACGGACAGACAGCGGAGTCTAAGTAATATGGTCCCGTTTACACCCTTCGGGTACGGAACCCTAAAAACTAGCCAGTCAAATGTTGAAATTCCAATTAATAAACAGAATTCTCTGTAGAAATTCTTTAGTCCCATATTGAACTTGGGTCCCATTTTGACTTTTATGTTTTTGATGGGATATTTTTGTCACCTATGCTCTTAGGGTCGGTGGGCTGGTGCCTCGGGGCCAGTGTCCTAGCAGCGGGCGGCGCGTGTACCGGGTGGGAGGTCATGAAGGCCGGTCGGGGACACTCCGGTACCGGCCGGGGCCCGCTGCCGTCAGGGGACAGCACGCGGGAGTACACGTGCAGCCGGCCGCCTTCCGCGCGCTTCGGAAGATCTGAAGTGAGACAAAATAATTTTAATCAACTGAAACCCAACTACGACAAATTCCTAATTTGTTTGTCTGTTTTTATTTTTTTTATTCAATCTTTATTGTCCATCAAATACAAATTGTAAAGAAAAATAGGCGAACTTAATGCTAAAAGCGTTGTCTACCAGTCAACATTAGGGTTATACAGAAAGTCTAAATGTGGGTTGCAAGATAAAGTGTAGTATACATAAATTAAATAATGTACATTTATGTAAATCGTAAATTTCAAATTATAAACTTTAGAATTATTTTATATTTATGTACTTTGTGAACGCAAGTGATATATGGAAGAATGGATGCGGAAGTGCATAGGATGTTTAATGAACTACATGTTGAATACACTAGTATAGTGCGAGGAGTCAGAAGTAACTTAAAATAAGATATGGGCCACTGTAGCTTAAAATAAAACAATTTTATTTTATTTAATACCAAAATTTTAAAATAGAATCACTATTATAACACTGGTTCCCGAACAAAATATACGTTATACGGAATTTTTTGAATTGTTATGATTCAGGTCAATGTTTGTTATGGCTCTGGATACACTCAATTTGAGCCTCATAAAAATGGTGACACCGTTTATGCGTTTCAAATCCTTTTAATTGGGTAGTTTCCTGGGTCAAAAATAAATTATTTGGTACTGTTAAGAAAATAAAACGTCACAAAATAATGTCACTTGTCATTGATCACATCCATTTTAAACGAGATTTTTAATTTAATTATGCAGAAAAACGGATATTAAGAGCGCTATTTGACTCCAAAAATCTATGACGTCACAGTCCGACATTTCATACAAATCTCATAGAAAAATTTTGTTTTGACGTTTAGAAAAAAGTGTCCGATTTGACTTGTTGGAAACTAGCGGATTGACGCTGGTTTTCTTGGCGATCAATTTGTTTTGTAAATGGAACACTATAGACGCTGTTTACTATTTTTATGGCGCTACAAACAAGTTTTGATTGCTGTATGATGGCTCAAAAGGATTCGTACTTAGGGCCGTAATAAAAAATAATTAATTATCTGTGTCCTTATAATTTATTTTGGCGCCTCATACAAAAGAAATATTGTTACGAAACTGGGGTTCGGTATCAAAAACTTACTGCGTTGACTCAGTGGCCCAAAATGAATCTTGGACTCCGACACCAGAAGACGCCACTGTTCCCTGTTCTGCAGATCTTGGAGGGCTTTGACGTCTTTGCAGACTTCGTCTTGCCAGCGGTATCTCGGACGACCCATCGGCCTCTTCCCGGTTGGTCTCCCCATGTACGCTCTTTTAACGGCACGATCTTTTCCATCCTCTTTACGTGGCCCAACCATCGAAGTCTAGCCGCTTTGGTCTCGAAAAGGTCCACATTAATCTCGAATATTCTACATAGTCGACGAATGTGTTTCACGCATCCAGGCGCCGGGTATGTGTGCGAGTGTAACATGGTCAAGCAACTCTAGACTTTATGACACAAGCAAGACATATGGGCCAATTTGGCTTGCACCATTCTATCGTAGTAGTTCGTAATTCGCGAATATTGTTCGGGAAGATTCTATCTCGTTCGCGACAATATTGTAATCTCCTTGCCTACGTCTTCTTTTGCTTGTAAAATTGTATGATAGTAGTGAATTTTAAGAAAATAGGACTCCGTCCAAGATTTTAGAAGCGGCGACGGAAATGACTTACTATCTTTTAGCAGCAAATTCAAGAAAACTATATGATAAGTGTTATCAGGACTTCATGACATGGAAAATGCAAAAACAAGCTTCTTTGTTTTCGGAAAACGTACTATTGGCCTATTTCCAGAAATTGTTTAAGAAGTTTAAGTGTTCCACATTATGGTCTAAATACTCAATGTTAGAGAGTGCATAAAGTGTATAAGTATAACGAAGTCGATGTGTCCTAATATTCAAAATAAACATTATAAGCAAACAACTACTTCTTTCTCTTTTAACTTTTATTTAATAGCTTGAATTCTAGTTTATGAGATTAGATAAGTAGTGTATGACTCGGTATTACCACACTCGTGTATAATTATTTATGTGACAGTGTCATACACTACTATTTCGTGTGTGTAAGTGGCCAACACTGGTATCAGATTATTCAAGCTGCTTTAAGACATCTGACTTAGCTTGACGACTGCTTGACGTGCGTTCCGAAGCACAGAGAAACTCGAGAAATTGTGTCACTTGTGGTCACCCATTTTTTTATTTATATTTCCTATACTTCGTGTTAATTAAATAACGCAAAACCTCTCAGATGGTACCTCACGACCATGCAACTAAACAACTTTTGTTTATCAACTACCACGAAACTAAAAAAAAATGAAATTTCATACAAACTGATCAGCTGAATCGAGTCAATTTGTATGAAAATCCGAATTTTTAGGTTTCCTGAAAGTTGTTGAACAAAAGTTGTTTAGTTTCATGGGCTGAGGTACCATCTAAGAGGTTTTGCGTTATTTAATTAACATGATGTATAAACAAAATTTTTTCTGAGAAACACGTTTATCCTCTTAGTGCAAGCACAGCAGTAAGTGTTATAGCTAATAAAGTATCATGTTCATGATTTTAGACGCATAACGGATATATTATACATACATACACATACAGATTCCCTAGGATTTACAAAATGACCGATCTAGAGCGACTTGCATCCAGCGTTTTCTAGTGACCATAGTCAGGTGATCTGACCACCTTGTGGGTGGTTGTCTTACGCTTCGCTTGCCAGTACGTGGTCCCACCCATTACCACTTCAACGAGCTAATCCGCTGGGCTATGTCAGTCGCTTTTGTTCTCGACGAATTCCCTAATTTCTGATATTGTAGGCAAATCGAAGGTGAGTGATAAACTCGCCATTGATGTGGATGCCAAGTCCTTCCCATTCCAGAAGCTTGAAGGCATCTTCCAGTGCATCGTGAACTGTTATGAAGATATAACGTCTCCCTGTCTCACAACCCTTTGCAGATATGTGGCGCCTAAAAGAGTTGACGCCACAATATACAAGTTTTACAATTTTGTGTTTATTTTTTTATATTTAAAACAAATTAAATATTGAAAAGTAAACTATTTTTATTGTTTCGCGTTTGCGTCAATGGGATAAATAGTGGGCTCAAAATAATATAAATAAAAAAAATTGAAAATAAATTTGTGTGACGTAGGCTCAAGAATTATTTTGTTATTTATAAAATGAAATGTGCAAATACACATTACATCTTATATATATATAAGATCTCCGTTTCTTGTTTTATTATAACACACAAACGGATGATGTGTGCACTTTTATATGTCACACATCATCCGATTGTGTACAATTACTAAATTCACACGATGATATAAGACAGAGCGTAAAACAAACCATAGCGAGTTTTAAAATTGATCAGCGCCATCTAACGATGGCTTCGGGGAGGTTGGAATTCCCGCGGTTCGGACGGCAGATTCGAACTTTTGAAATTAGGTATCAACCAGAGATATGAAAGTAAAGGAATAGTTCGAGTGAATATAAGAAGAACATGTGCCAAATTGTCCGTCTCGTTAAAGACAATCGGTTCACCATATAACGTCTAACAAAATATAATATACTGAAACTATATCAGGGGTGAATTCATTCCATGACACTGAACAACTATTCCCAAGGAACATGTATGGAAATATGAAAAATATTTTTTTGCTTTCTATACAAACTCGGATTAGCTGATTGGTCAACTTGTATGGGAGGCCAAAAAATATTTCGATATATGTTCCTTGGGAAAAGTTGCTCAGTATCATTGACTGAATTCACCCTTAAAATAGTTTTAGTATAATATGTTAGACCCTTCATAATTTAGAATGTTTGTGTGTAACGAGCACAACTATTTCAGAATTACTTTTTATTTTACGAATTGACGCTTGTCTCGTATCTCTGGTATCAACCTAATAAGCACAGCCACTTGACATCCACTGTTGAAAAAAAAAGCGGCCACGTGCGAGTCAGACTCGCCCATGAAGGGTTCCGTAGCAGGAAGAAACATTTTACGATTTACGACGTATTAAAAAAACTACTTACTAGATCTCGTTCAAATCAATTTTCGGTGGAAGTTTGCATGGTAATGTACATCACATATTTTTTTTAGTTTTATCATTCTCTTATTTTAGAAGTTACAGAGGGGGGACCAACATTTTACCACTTTGGAAGTGTCTCTCGCGCAAACTATTCAGTTTAGAAAAAAAATATATTAGTAACCTCAATATAATTTTTAAAGACCTATCCATAGATATCCCACACGTATGAATTTGATGAAAAAAATTTTGTTGAGTTTCTGTTCTAAATATGGGGAACCCCCAAAATTTATTGTTTTTTTTTCTATTTTTGTGTAAAAATCTTAATGCGGTTCACAGAATACATCTACTTACCAAGTTTCAACAGTATAGTTCTTATAGTTTCGGAAAAAAGTGGCTGTGACATACGGCAGACAGACATGACGAATCTATAAGGGTTCCGTTTTTTGCCATTTGGCTACGGAACCCTAAAAACGCTCTCCCATACAAATCAGTGCTCAGATGAACGGGTTGTCTATGGAAGGTAGAAATTTTTACTTTCTTTAATTGTTTTTATGGAAAGTAGTCCAGTATCATGGAGTGTGTGAGTGAGTGGAATGGAGTGAACTTGCAAATATTTTGCTGGTGGTTAAAGGATCAACCTGTATAACGGAGTATTTACACCACGCATAATAGTGATACAACAGTTGACTGATACAAGCTGGTAAAAATTTATAAAAAAATATGAATAATTTTTGAAGTGAAAACTTCTTTAGCGGCGTTGTGCACTTTTTTTGTAATGGGTAAAAATGTTAAACTCGCGTCAGGACACGTGTCCTGATCGAAAATTAGTAAGACGGATGGAGAGTAGACAGCCGGCGCGGCGTAGGAGAGGAAGTATCCCCCTCTCTTTCTACGGCGCGGCGAAAATGTATGCCTACGCCTGCTGTTTCGTTTAGCTGAGACATAAACTTTTTAATGTAATATAAATTGTCATGTTTGTGTACGATAGCGCAATAAATAAATATTGTATTCTACCACATAAATGATAGTACTTTTATACTGATAATTAAAGCAATTCGTGCAAAATTATTCCCTAACCATTCCAAAATATCAAAAATGCACAACGTTAATATTCAAGTTTCCACTTCTGCCGGCACTCCCGGAATGCAACCCGTCGTTTTTTTTTATTGATAAACAAAGAAATACTGAAATTGCTTAGTATATATATATGAAAACCTCAAAAATATGTGCTCAGACCATATACTTAATGGCAAAGCGACGACCTAGGCCGCTGCAGATCTCCAAAGATGCTAAATCCTCCAAATATCGGCAACTCAACAGACTTATACAAAAGTCCTTGCAACACGATATCCGCTTCTTTAATACTAAATGTATTAAAGAGACGATCGAGTATAACAAAGTCTCCGAAGTGTTCACAAGAGCTATGTCGGTTAGGTAAAGCTAATCAGCTGTCTTGCGAACGCTTTAGAGACTTTAACATACGAGTATTAAGAAATCGTTAAGCTGAAGACGGCGGACAAGGGCGTGGTGTCGACAAAGGCGGAAAGCGGAAAGCCGGTACTGAAAATCCTTTAGAGGCTCCTTGATTCCGTCCTGCTCGAGGGCGGTACGCCAGAAGCGTAGCATAGACATAGCATCCAATTGAAGAACTAAAGACCTATCACGCTTCTAAGTCATTTTTATGTCGTAGTCAGATCGTAGAATTGATCATAAAAATATTCGCTGATCACATCATGATGTGGTCTGCCCAGATCAATAAATAAATCAGCGTTTAACGATATGATAAGCTAAACGCATGGCTAATTCATGATATGGTCAAACATTATTGATCATAAATCGTAAAATAGTTATATTTTCCACCGTTAGAGGCGCTGATATTATTTTATTTTTGAGATGCATCATGTCGGCGGAAAATTATTCTGATAAAAAAGCTAAAATTAATGTAACAATTGAGAATATGGTGGTTGTATCAACTTTGTGTTATGTACCCGCGTGAAGTTTAGGCAAATGATAATCTATCTGGATCATCTGACCTGAGGGTATGATGTGCACGTCTCGCAGCCGGTGTTGCTGCGGAGTGGCGGCCTCCTTGAGCGAGGACGGCAGGTGGCCAACCAGCGCGTACTGCAAGGCAGCTAGCAGCAGCCAGTGACAGGGTTTGGCGGCGCCGCCCTCAAGGCAGGACGAGTCGCCGTATACAACTAATCTGCCGGCCTATAAGAGAGAACAATTTTAGAATTGAGTAATCGACTATTTAATTTTTTACCGCAAATCTGTATATACTACTAAAGAAAGTCTGTATGAAAACCTGTCGTGCTAATTTTCAATACAAAAATTTAATAAAAAAATTACTTAGAAACGGAAGGAAACTTTTTTTTATTACTTCCTCCAAAGTTTTTCGACGAGTTTCTACGGCTTAAAACGGCAGATTTAGACATTTTACAGTAGAGAATGAATATCCGATCTAATGAATTGACATACACGGACTAAAAGTGACGATCCTAAATTAAGTCAATTTGACGTTAGATTGAAACGCAAATTCATACAGAGGCTGTGTCCACCTAGATCCATGGTCTGTCTGTCTGTAAAAATTAACACTTAAAAGAAATCTTTTTCTGAAAACAGCAAGAAAATTGGTTATTAAATGAATCTGTAATTAGCATTTAAATATTAGTATCATGAAAAGTGGAACCGTGATGGGAATATCTCTTTCGTACGCACAAAACTTAATGGGAGTGATATGTCACATTATATTTCTGTTACGAGTACTTGACAGTTTCAAGTACCATGTGTAAGTACAAAAATTACGTATATACTGTTTTACGTATATTAGGTCCTTACATATGAAATTGCCGTTCAGTATCAAAAAAGTGAAACAAGTTTTTTTTAATGAAATTATTATTTAATCAATCGAAGTATGCGCCGTTGTTATCGATACACTTCCGCCATTTTATAGGCAGATCATTGATACCTTTGGAAAAAAAGTCCTGGGAGCGAGAGTCTATGAACTGTTTGAAGGCGGTTTTGACTGCCTCATCAGATTTGAAATTTTTTCCTTGTAAAAAGTTATCCAAATTTTGAAAAAAGTGGTAATCGGTTGGGGCAAGATCTGGAGAGTATGGTGGGTGACGCAGAGGTTCCAGTCGCAGCTCCTCTAACTTGGCGATCGTTTGATGTGCAGTGTGTGGTCTAGCGTTATCCTGAAGGAGCAGTGGGCTACAGCAATTCATCAGTCTCGGTTGTTTAATGGCGAGCTTTTCCATCATTGTTTGCAATTGTTGGCAATACAAGTCTGCAGTAATCGTCTGGCCTGATCTCAAGAAGCTGTAGGGGATAACACCAGCACTGGTCCACCAAACACTAACCAGAATCTTCTTTTTGGTCAGTTTTCGCTTAGGGCAAGGTTTTGCCGGTTCTCCAGGGTCAAACCATTGTGATGATCGCTTCCGATTGTCGTACAGGATCCATTTCTCATCACAAGTCACGATACGGTTCAAAATCCCCTCATTATTGTGGCGATTAAGCAAAGAAACGCAGCAAGCAACGCGTGTTTGTTGGTTTGCTTCAGTCAATTCGTGCGGTACCCACTTTTCGAGTTTTTTAATTTTTCCGATTGGGCGCAAGTGGATAAGTATCGTTTTGTCACTTACGCCGAAGGCTGCTGCTAATTCAGAAATGGTTTGATATAGATCCGCTTCCACTATCGCCTTCGATTTTTCGTTATTCACTTGAGTATCAGGTCGTCCACGAGGCTCATTGTGTAAATCGAAATTTCCAGAACGGAAACGTTGAAACCAAAAACGCACCATTTGTTCGTTAGCGGTGCCTGGTCCATACACGTCGTTAATTCTTCGAGTCGTTTCTGCAGCACTGGTGCCACGGTGGAACTCGTATTCGTAAATACCGCGAATTTTAAATTTGTCCATAGTTGTTGTTATAGCAATGTTGAAACTCAAACAAATGATGTTAAAACAAATGAAATACGAATTTTAAAACAATATTTTTCTGGCTTTATTTCGAAATAAATTTGAATTTGGAATTCCTAATGAAACGCAAGATATTTGATTTTAAAGTTGCCAGTATTGAAAATCGGCAATTTCATATGTAAGGACCTAATATACTGTTAGGCGGACAAAGTTTTATTAAGAAATTTTGGTTTTATTACTTTTCTTGGTCTCAAAGTCACTATCATTATAAGGTCTTTTCAGTCTTCACTGTTGGAGCACGACCCTCTCAGTTCTACCAGTACCACACTTGGCCAGAGCAGTCAGAGGATTTGGTTTACACTCTCCACGCTGGCCAGACGCGTTGCAGAGTTTATAAGCTTTGTTTAGCTTGTGTTTCCTTAGTCGCCTTCTACGACATCCACGGGAAGACTTGGAGTGGTCCTATTCTACTTTGCCGGGAACCACACGGTGTCTATATGTGTGACCGTAGCGATTCCTTACCTTGGGCACTTTATCGATGGTGTCGTTGGTGTAGTCCCTGGTCTCGCCGTCGGTCTGCAGCAGGCCCAGGATCGGCACGTCCACCGTCTGCGCGTTGGCCGACGCCTGCCCGCCGTTCAATTTCTCTCCTGACATTATCTACAATAACGAGATATACGTTTAAATAAACGGGCAAGTGCGAGTCGGACTCGTACATGAAGGGTTCCGTAACACCGTACAATATTTTAAAACGCTGAAGAACTTTTTTTTATTTTTAGTATTTGTTGTTAAAGTGGCCATAGTAATACATAATCTGTGAAAATTTCAAGTATCTAGTTAATTTTATTATAAACAACTAGTTAAAAACGCTGAAAAAAAAACACGTTTTTTGTACGACGAGCCCCTTTAATTTTCAACTTTTTTTTATTTTTAGTATTTATTGTTATAGCGGCCACAGTAATACATAATCGGTGAAAATTTCAGATGTCTAGCTATTACGGTTCAAGAGATAGAGCCCTGTGACAGACGGACAAACAGCGGGGTCTCAGTAATTGGGTCCCGTTTGCACCCTTCGGGTACGGAACCCTAAAAACCGAAATCTGACATGTCGTTTCGCCGGAAATAACACTAGTAATTGGGTAGTTCCCTGGGCCAAAAATAAATTATTTGGTACTGTTAAGAGAATAAAACGTCACTAAATAATGTCACTTATCATTGATCACATCCATTTTGAACGTGATTTTAGACATCTTAATGCAGAAAAACTGATATTAAGACCAATTTTTGACTCCAAGAAACTAAGACGTCACGCCGTGCGTTTTTCATAGAAATCCCAAAGAAAATATTTGTTTTGACGTTTAGAAAAAAAGTATCTGTTTTGACTTGATGGCAACTAGCGGATTGTATTTGCGAACTCTTGGAACTTGGATTCTCTGAGCCGCAACCACTTGATTTGACGTCAATAGCGCTCAGTGGGCCAGTTGCCAGCTGGCTTTACGCGAATATCCATGACTAGGAGACGGTGTTGTGCTGTGAGACTCTCGCCCGGTATGACTTTGCAGTTGGTTACTTTGGCTTCTCCGATATGGTCTCTTATAGTAAGAAAGTAATGGATTTGGGTAGCGTACCCCCGCTTTTGTAGGATTAGATGCTAATATTTATTATTGAAAAACGTGTTCACGATGGCAAGGTCGGCCCCCGCACTCGTTAAAGAGGATTCCTCCTCCCTCCAGATTGCGGCTTCCGAATCCGTAGCCGCCGTAAACATTACTCCTCACACGCCTCACCCACATGACCGTTTCAGTCGCCTCCCAAAACGATTGCCTGCGACAACGGGATGTCGCGCAGAACCTCGTTCTACCAGAACCAGGAGTGCTGTTTTTCATTTACGGACTCAGCGAAACACAAAACGTGTAGTTTTCCAACTCACCACTCGCGTTCCGACGCATTGCATCGTATTTTTTATACCGTCGTGTCAGCGATAAGTAATATTATGGTACGCAGCAAATATCATATATTTGTCAATGGTTTTCTGAACATTTTCAACAAAAATAAAAAAGCAGCGTGAATCGGAATTGATTCTTCATGGAACGTTTCTTTGACATTTATTCGCTACGAGTGCTCCAGACAAATTTTCGCATACGATCAATTCAAAAATGCGCCCGTTTGGAAACACTTGCGCAAACCATTCGTAATGTGAGTCCCTGAATGAAAAACAGCACTCTTGAAGTAGGTTCAAAACCGCCTTTTTGGCGTCGTCACAGCTAGCCTGTGGCGCGTAAGCAATTATCAGATGGGGAGAACCTCTCGATGAGCACCAACACGCCCAAAAGCAGCAGCCAGCATTTTACCTCCGATACGCTATTCTGAAGCCCCTCTTCCGCATCTTCGCTACCAGGTGAACCGGTGTAGATCAACTTGTAACCATTACCAATGAACCGAGACCTGCTTGCCTTTCCAGCGAGTGTCCTGCAGGAACGGCACGGCCACTTATCGCCAGCTTTCTAGACCCAGTCCAGTCAGCGTGCCAATGCTCCATGTTGCGAAGCGGAATTACTGGGTTAGAGTTGTGTTGTGGGTGACGGTAGCCCTGGCCCATTTTACACAAGAGTAGGGAGGGGCTCCTGCGCGCCATTTTGCGGTGGCACCCTATCCCTATACCTGACTCTTCCACAAGATTGCTTCTGCTGCTGCGACGTTCCATAAGATTGATTTGGCTTTACATTACAACAGGCCGCCTGCCTTACGTCCACCCTCCTTGGCAATGATATTGCACGAGATTGTGTAGTGCTATTTTTCCTTTAGTTGCCTTTTACACCCGCAGGAAGAGATGAAGAGGTAATATTCTAACCCGGAACCACACGGGTAGGTGATAAGAGAGTACAATAAGCCTGAAAAATCTAACACATGTGTTGGAACTCCAATATAACAAAAGGTGCGTTGCATTACCACTGCTTCTAGGCGCTCTTGTAAATTTATTTTACGTTTTCGGCTTATAGCTGCTTTACTGATATATACCTGATGTCCTTGATCACTTAGATGTGCTGTTATAAGAACTCCGTGCTCAGGGAAACTGTGGATGTGTGTTCCACTGGCGTAGTACATAGGGTGCCCGCCCAGTTTGAAGGCACCTTCAAAAACGCGGTCACCTAGCGCCACCTACACCAAAATTCGAACATCAAAACATGATTTTAAATTAAAGAAATCAAGCCAATAAAACTGAAAGCTTACATTTAAATTATCCCCTGGGGTATACAGACCTCAAGCGATGACGAAGAAAGCCTCATATCATATTTTTAGTATCCTCGCTTCGGTTCGAGTGGCTTGCTACTGTAATCTTTATAAGCTTTCCTTCCTTCATGGCCCTCGGGGTCTGTATAACATTTTGTCGGAGTCATTGTATGGAAAGAGACGCACACGATGACTATTTTTGTCAGAGATAATGGATTGGTTTGCCATTGCCTTCTCTCTTTCACACACTAGTAAACTTTTGAACCACTAGTGTGCAGGTTCCTCGCTTATACAAGTACTTATATTATAATAACTAGCAGACTTTAAAACGTTGTCGTTTCCCTTTTATAATATTAAAATACCTATACGCCGAGAAGAGAAAAAAAGAGGTAATACAAACCTGATACATGCTTAGTAAGTCATTCAGCGCTGGAACATTAGCACCGCCAGTTTCTGGTATCCACCTGGAAAAATCAACATTACTTATTAAATTTTATAAAAAATATTTAGATTGTGATAAACTGAAACAATGAACTAAAAAGTTTAAAGTGCTCTTCAAGACGAATAATAAATATATAGGGACAAATCACACTGATTGAGCTAGCCTCAAAGTAAGTTCGAGACTTGTGTTATGGGATACTAACTCAACGATACTATATTTTATAACAAATACATATATAGATAAACATTCAAGACCCAGGCCAATCTGAAAAAGATCATTTTCCATCTTGACCTGACCGGGGATCGAGCCCGGGACCTCCGGTGTGGCGGACTGGCGTGTTAAGGACCGTATGCACAAAGCCATGTGGTCAGATTTGGCTCTGAAATATGCAAAATTTTCCCGCTAGGGGGATAAAAAGGTCAAGATGAAGTTTCATAGAGTTAATAATGTGTAAACGGGACAATAGATGTAGGTAATCATAAATTGTAATGTAGAATTAGTATACAGCATACTTTTTTCTTTTCGTGAAGACATCCAGTTCGCGATAATTATTAAAATTTTCAAATCAATCAAATCAAATAATTATTTTGTTTGAATTATTATTTCTGAATTAATGCCTTGGCAGACGTCATTATAATGTACTTAACACTTTAGTAGACAGGCTATCAGTAGAAAAAGTAAAGTTGAAAATACAGTAGTGTGCGTGAATGCAAGACGTTTATTTAAAAAGCGAGTTAAAATATATGTGAAATTCATATACCACTTTCTAAAAAATCCAAGTTATAGTTATTCGAATCTTGCGTAAAATTTATTACTTTTCAATTTATTAGTCGACCTCCGTGGCGATTCCTTAACACGCTAGTCCGTCACTCGGAGGTGCTGGTTTCGATTCCCAGCCAGGGCAAGTTGGTAAATGGCCTTTTTTAATTTGTCCTGGTTCTTGGGTGTTTATTTTATCCCATCAAAAACATAAATGTAAAAATGCCAAGTTCAAATTCCGACAAAACAATTGAAATTTAAATAGCTGCCAATTTATGTAGGTAGAAAAAACTGAAATTTATTCATAAGAATCTCAACATTTGACTTGGACAACATTAAGATTGAAAGCACGGTCACCCATCCTAACTGTGACCAAGCTAGAAGTTGCTTAACCTGTAAAAACACGGTCATTCATCCATCAATTTTTTAATTTATCGTATGCGAAGTGGAGCGAAATATTTGCACAAGTGGTTTTGATTACTCGTATTTTGAAATTTGTTAAAGCGCAAATGACAAAGAACCCTTAGAATAGAGAATCTGTTTCGTTTCACGCAGCTTTTTAGGGTTCCGTAGTAAACAATAAACCCTTATAGTTTCGTCATGTCTGTCTGTCTGTCCTCAGTTTTACTCATAGACTATTAGTACTAGTAGCTGTAATTGGGCATGGGCATGGATATGTGGTAATAAAAACTTGAAAAAAAAAATTGTGGTGTGAGACGTCGTTGAATAGGTCTTTCAAAAATATTGTAAGATTATGAACACCCTTTTTCGTTTTAGCAATCCGTTTGTTAAATATTTGGTTTTTGATTGCAAATTTTTGTTAGAATCATGTGTCTTCCCTCTCTGTCAGTTAAACGGATGTATATGAGCACTTAAAAAACATCACGGCAGTAGTATATAACGTCTCCCTGTACTAAAACTAATTTAAGGTGGATTCAGTTCATGATACTGAACAACTTTTCCTAAAGAACACATATTTAAAAATGAAAAGAAAATGTTTGCTTTCCATTCGACCTCCGTGGCGTAATTGTTAACACGCTAGACCGCTAATCCGGAGGTTCTGGGTTCGAGCCCCAGCCAGGACAAGTTAGAAAATGGTCTTTTTCAAATTGTCCTGGGTCTTGGGTGTTTATCTATGTATGTATTTATCATAAAATATAGTATCATTGAGTTAGTATCCCATAATACAAGTTCAAAACTTACTTTGGGGATAGCTTAGTTAGTGTGATTTGTCCTTACATATTCCATACATATATTACATAAATATTACATTTTGCCAAATCTTGTGTGTAAGAGATCAAAAATAATTTTTCTATTTCGTTTGTTCCTTGGTGAAAGTTGTTCAGTATCATGGACTGAATTCAGACCTAAAGTTAGGCAGTTGTTAGTTTCATAAAACAAGTAGGTACTGACTACGGAACCCTACACTGCACGTGGCCCGTCACGGCACGTGGCCGGTTTACTTAGGTTAAGTTGAAATTTTAGGGAACCATAGACAAATTTATGATATTTCTGCGTTAATCAATATTACTTATCGCTGACAGGACGTTCTCAAAAATACAATCAAATAGTATTTTACGCGAGCGGTGACTTGGAAAACTACACGTTTTGTGTTTCACTGACAGAAAATGTACACATTTGAATTTTCTTTTTGAAACATAGACGTTTAGCGACCATCTGCAATCGTCACACCTTTCACTTCTATTCACCTTATTATGTAAGTACGGAGGGTAAAAAAGAATTGCACGTTAAACAGATCAACAGTCTTGGCTTAGCAGCTGTATGTGCTCAATGAATGACTTGACTGTTTGATTTTGTACAATATTTTTAACGAATTAACAAAAAGCACTAAAAAGAAATCTTTTCCTGAAAACAGCTAAAAAACTTGGTTGATTAATGAAGCAGTAATTAGCATTATTGCACCCTTTTATTTTTTATCTTCTAATGGGTTTTCCTGTAATCTATAGGTTAAGAACTTTTAACTGTATATTTTTCAAAAGTTTAGGTTCAGTGGTTTCGGAGATAAGGGTATTTTTATTATTTATTTTCAAAAATAACTTCAAAAACACCAACTTAAAAAATATAGAAAAATATAATTAATATTATAATAAAATGCTCTTTCATTTGATATTTAACGCGATATAATTCACAAAACCCTTTTTTTAATGTCTCATTTATCTCCCATAAGTGGCCCCATTTTTTTTTAATTTATTCATTTACCAACATTTCACTTCCGTCTTTGGGTCACAAATTTACATTATGTGCACCACATTTGAACTGAATTGGTCCAGTAGTTTAGTAGGGGGGGTCAATTTTCGCCCATTTTCTTAAATAACTTAAAAATACCGATCTAAGAAATAAAAAAAATATATATATTTAAAATTGTCATAAAAAGTTCTTTCATTTGATATGTCACACGATTTTGTTATCAAAACTTTTTTTAATATCTAATTTACCCACAATAAGTGGCTCCCTTTTTTAAATTTCATTTATTTACGTTATACGTCTATCTTTTGGTCACTAAGTTACATAAGTGTAGGTACTAAATCTCAACTAAATCATTCTAATAGTTTCGTAGCAAATTGGCTGTGACTTACGGACAGACAGACAAGCGAAACCCTAAAAACAGTAAAATCACCAAAAAAATCGGTTCCTATACAAATTTCCCGGGCGGCTGCACACTTTTGTATGAAAAAGCAGATTTTTTTTGTTTTTTGACTGTTATTTTAATATCATTATACTATACTAGCAGTCCATCCCGGCTTCGCCCTTGGTACACACAAAGCCTATGTCACTCGGGGATAGTGTAACTTTCCAACGGTGAAAGTTTTTTTTAAATCGGTCCAGTAGCCTACTATAGCCTGCCTGCCTAGCCAAGTTTAGATCTAGTATAGCCTGTGGTTCGATATATTACGCATAATGTTAATTCGTATTTTGATATACATTCATGGGGAAAAGTTGTTCAAAATTTCAGACTGAATCACCCCCCAAAATAATTGTAAAACCCTAATTAAATAGCACTTTTTGTTACAAAAACAGTTAATATGATTCCGCGACCCGAGAAAGTTCCAATCCGATTTTCACCCTAATCGCCAATTAAAAAATATAGGTAATAAATCAAACCAAATTATTTTTTTCATTGACTTAATTTTCAATAAAATTAAAAAAAAAAATGTGCGATGCCGTATCTGCGATAGCATTACATCTTTGCTGGAACGTCAACAAAATGTCAAAACTGTACCATAGTGTAGCGAAAGTATGACATAATTTGGCAGTTTGTACATAGTTTTTTATTGAAATATTTTAGACTGTAATGCAATTTTACGTAATTCGCAAACAGATTTTTTTGAAAAATTCGACACGGCCTCCTTCCTGAACGCCCTGCGGGCAACTGAATTTGTATGGAGGAAATATGGCCGCCATTTCAGAGAATTCTGTCAAAAACGTTGCAAAACATCCAATTTTGAAAAATTTTTTTTTTATTATTGCGTGATTGATTGCATTGTAAACAAATATTAAGAATATTTTTTCAAAATAGCCTTTATTTTTATAAAATATATGCAATCCCTTGTTAGAATATTTCTTTACGCAGAAAAACAAGCCAGTTTGTAGCAAGATTTTCTAAAATATTTCTTTCAGGTTTCTTTACAATTATCTTACTTTTTCTGAATGAAAATTAAAAAAATACGGTTTTCGTCTACTGGCTAGTCTATTCACCTATAACTAAGTATGTAATTTTCTTAGTGGTCTTTTCTACTTAAGCCATAACTATTGCCCGCGCAAAGTGCGTTTTGCATGTTTTTGGGTAAATTCAATGCTTGTTTTTAGGAAAACTACAAAATATTTTAAAAAATCCTTTTTTTCGTCTACTGTCCCAACTCTTCCTCTATCTATTTGTATACATTAATTGACTTAAATCAAACGTTTTCTGTACAAACTTGTTGCCCGCGCCAACCCAGTTTACATGGTGCCGACCCTTAACCACTACACCACGGAGGTCGTCAAATCAACGAAGCCCGAACTCGGTGGGGTTATGTTGTCAGAGAGATGCCATGGCCACCTACCATCTTGAGATCACCTGATCTCATGACGAAGCCGGTGACAATGCAATATTATGGTAGCAATGACCTTATTAGTACCATAATATAGCATTGTAACCAAACTTACATAAATATGTGAAGTTTCAGCTCAATCGAATAATGGAAAGATTTGATTACGGCCATGCAGACAACGGGACAGATGAAACTAAATAAAAGCTTGTAAAAACGTTATGTGCGTGTCAAAGAAATAAATAAAATCACGCTCCGACACAAGTTTACCTTTCTTCGACAGTCGAGTAAAGTAAGTTCTAAAGTTACCTATTGCTCACTTTTTAATGAGTAATATTTTCTATCCTCTCGCTTTCCTGCAATCTATGGCAGTGATTTCATGAAATGCGACGAAAGTGTGTAACAGTAAGCTGGGGAAGCGCGCTTCCATGAAACCGCTTACGCCGTCAAGAGGCTACAGCCGACACTCGACGCTCTACCTGACTGGCTCTCCAAGTGGAGAATGCAGGTGAACGTCGTCGGCAAGTCGCAGGCCATGTTGACTGGGAACTGCCACCTACCGCCACCGCTCAAACTACTCGGCGAAGACGTGCCGTGGCAGCTACACGTCAAGTACTTGGGCGTCACCATCGACAGGCGTCTCATTATGACGAAGCACGTGGGCGGTGTTGCGGCGCAAGCGAAGCTGGCCAAGACGAAGTTGCATGGAGTGTTGTTTTCCCGCCTGCCCCTGAAAACTCCGAAGGCTTCCAACTTGAACTATCAAATCGCTTCGAAGGCCTTTAGGATTGCTCTACAGTGGACAAGCTAAGAAAAGGGTTTGTAAAAGTTGTCCAAGCTGTGGGGTCGAAGGTGTTTAGGTCCCACCCCAAACGAAAACCTCAAGAAATCTCTTCTTAGACCATAGACTTGATGACAGAGCGACGATCCAGACCACTGCAGTCCTCCGAAGATGCTAAATCCTCCAAATATCTGCAGCTCAAGAGACGTATACAGGTCCTTGCGACACGACATCCGCTCCTTTAATACCAAATGTACCCTACATTTGGTATTAAATCAAGAGATCGAGCAGAACAAAGGCTTCAAAGTGTTCGCAAGAGCTATGTCGGTTAGGCAAAGCTGAAGACGGAGGGCGGTGGCGTGGTGTCGACAAAGGAAGGGGTTCTGGCAGTGATCTAGATTCCATGGATAGCTGTATACCTTAGTTGCACGACCCAGGGGACAAATGGCTAAAGACCTAAGAGCCAAGCTGATCTGATACTAAACCGAAGAATTCGAGATTGGGATGACCCTCAAACAGCTTTAAAACAACAAGGCGCCGGGCGAGGATTGAATCACAGCAGAGCGTCCCCTGTAATTTAATATTGGGCTACTATAGATAGACGAATTTAAAACAGTTTATTCTTTACGCTCACCATTGCCTCGTGTTCTCGTCGTAAAACTTGACGTGTCGTAGCAACGACGCATTGTACCAATCAGCGAACACCACCAGCGAAAGTCCCGCGTCCACAGCCTTCTTCAGCGAGGCCATCTCTTCGGGAAAGTATTCGTCTTCAGGATCCACTAGTAGTAGAGCTCCGTATAGGGAGGTGTCCACGCAGGTTAATGGAGTACCTGAAATAAACAAGGAAATGTGTCACGAAGAGGTACTGTGGCAAAGGTCGACCTCTGTGTTGTAAACAATGGTCACCATTGTTTGGTTAAAACTAACGTGAGACACAGACATTACTAATTAAGATAAGCGGGTCACTCACGTAAAGAAACATGTCGCCCAGTAGCTGACTTTTTACGCGAGTGACCCGCCTATCTTACTCGTAATTAGTTATGGTAACCATGTATATTATAAAGGTACAATATACACATATTTATGAAGCGCTCAGAAAAGAAATTAAATGTTTTTGTGAGACTTAAAAAATGTTGTATTTGTACCTACTACACAAACAATTTGTAATGCAGCACAATACCATCTCTCCGAGGTCTTAAAAATTTACATAGTTTACAATTTGAATAGTATTAATCTGAGAGCACAATGCAAACGGGTGAAAGGTACCAGTTCGGATGACTTTTCGGTAAATACCGGCTTGAAGCAAGGCGATGCCCTGTTTCCGGTGCTTTTCAACCTGGTTCTAAAATATGCAACCTGGAAACTGATCACACTAGATACAGTAGTACAACTAGATGAAAGGCATAAGGCTATAGGGTACGCAGATGTCTTAGCCTTGCTAGGGAAAAAGCGCGAACATGTCGTAGAAGCCGCTAAAATCCTGAACAAGGAAGCTGGGAAAGTTGATCTGAGGATTAACCACGATAAAACTGAGTACCTTTACACGAAAGTTTATAAAAATACACGCGCATGCCGTTCTGTACTAACTATTGAAGGTATTAAATACAAAGTGTTAGCTAAATTTAAATATCTTTAAGCTAGATATTTAAGCAGATACCAACACCCGAAGACATAGGCACTCACATCCAAAACACTACACAAGGTTTAAGCGTCCAATCTTCTTAGTAGGAATAAAAAACTTAGAATATATTAAACAGTCATATGACCCATACTGACATATGCTGAGAGGCTTGGACGCTAACACTAAACGAAGTAAACCAGCTCTTGGTAGCAGAACGCAGAATATTTCGTAAAATTCTCGGATCGGCTAAAAATGCTGACGGAAGCTGGAGTCCGAAAAATATAGAGATAGAGGAGCTGGTAAAAGAGCCGAATATAATCGGTGTTACTAAAGCGATGGCTTGGGCAACTGAATAGTATAAAGGAGGATCGTGGCATCAAGACAGCCTTTATGGGAAAGGTATCAGGTCGAAGACCAACGGGTCGACCCGGATATCGTTGGAGCGATACAGTGCAGGCTGATTTGCGGGAGATCAAAGCTGTCAGGTGTCTATCGCTCAGAATCGAAAATCCGCTAGTCTCCAACAAGTCAAATCAGACACTTCTTTCTAAACGTCAAAACAAACATTTTCTAAGAGATTTGTATGAAATATCGGAATGTGACGTCATAGTTTCTTAGTCAAATAGCGCTCTTAATATCTGTTTTTCTGCATTATTAAATCTAAAATCACGTTCAATGTGGATGTGATAATTGACATGTGACATTGTTTTGTGACTTTTTTTTTGACCCAGGGAACTACCCAATTACGATTATTTATGGCGCTCTCTCATTTCGGAGGCCTAATCCGCTTCGGGTCGCTGAGCCAGCGGAGTAAGTAAGTTTTAATAAGATATATAGCAATTCTTCCATGCTGGTCTGGGAGAAAAGATAAAACTTGGAATGTACCAGTTGCTTCTCTTCCTGTGCAGATCGTAAAAGCAAATCGAGGCAACGGGCAAAAATGCGAATCATGTTAATAGGCGATGCGGCTCGCAAGCCATCAAGAAGTCACTTTCTTCTAGTGCGATGATGATGTTGTGTGTCACTCACCCATCACCTCGAGGTAGAAGCCGTGCTCGCGCAGGCGGCGGTACATGTCGCGGAAGTTGGTGTGCACGTGGTCAGCGTGCCAGTCGAGCGGGTCGTGCTTGGCGCGCAAGTCGTCCCGGGGGAAGTAGCCCCCAGGGTAGCGCAGGCTGTGGAACTGGTCCCAGAGGAGACGCCGCGTTCGGACCGGGATTGGAATCACGCGGGCACTGCCGAAATATACTTGTGTTAATGACGTTAGCAGTGTAACGATGCTGCATGCAAACCTCATTTCTTCCTCTCATCCTGTCCACTTTTCATTCTTCATTTCATTTCAAATTTCGTTTCATTCCATTTTCAAATAATTTACACACCTTTCTTCATTTTTGACTTATTCCACCATCATCTCTAACCCTGGAAACATAACCAGGACTACTTGTCATCTGCTGTATATTAATCAATATTATTTAAAGTCTTATTATAACTACACCAGTGCTATAAAGTGTCAGTATCAGATAATAAAAATATAATCTGTTGTTGTTGAGTCTATATTCACCACTCCTATCTTCTATGTGGGAATTCGCCTAAGGCGGTTAGCCCACTGCACCGCGCACCATCGCGGAGCGCGGTTTCTACATACTAACGCTCCCGCGCGGTGACGCGTTTTCTGTGCGTGGGAGTAGGCGCGTTTTCTATACAAACTGAGCTACTTGCATACAATGTTAAAAATCTGCCGCACCGCCTAAGTGCGCCAGGACAGGTCGAGGTCCCACAGCAATATGCAGAATAGGATACACCTTGCTATGAATAGGGATGGGGAGTGGGTTAAAAATAAATTGTTTTGTACTGACAAGAAAATAAAAACACGCTAAAAGTGGGCTTTGGGTCTTGCGACCAAAAATGCTTTGTCTGCCCCATTAGGGACATAGCGCGACGAACCGATGGCCGATGGGGAAGAAAGGTTCTCGAATGGCGACCACGTACTGGCACGCTAAGCAGAGGACAACCACCCACAAGGTGGTCAGACGGCCTGACCAAGGTCGCTGGAAAGCGCTGGACGCAGGCCGCTCTAGATCGGTCGTTTAGGAAATCCTTGGGAGAGGCCTATGTCCAGCAGTGGACGTTATGCGGCTGAAATGATGATGATGATGACGTGATAGTGTATATGTAAGAAAATAATAAATCTCAAAATAATGTAACTTTGTCATTCATCATCATCATCATTTCAGTCGCATACCGTCCACTGCAGGACATGACATGTGCCTCTCTTCACTTTGTCATTGATTATATCCATTTGGGACGTGATTTTTAGATTCATTCATTTAAAAGCGCTATTTGACTCCAAGAAATGATGACGTCACAGTCCGGTATTTCATACGTCTCGTTTGCACCATTGATGGTGCAGGTAAATGGTGCATACGGTGCAACGGGAGTAAAATGGTATTTTTGACGTTAAGAAAATGTCTAATTTTTGGAAACTACCATGAGAGGCGACTAAGGGAGGTATATATATATGTAACCACCCGCCCAGCGTGGTGGTCACGAGAAAATTCTCCCTATAATTTTACCACTTGCACTTAATAGTCTTGGAAAGATGACGACACATAGATGGGGGAGACGTTTTCCCAGCAGTGGGACAGTATAGGTTAAGGAAAAAAATACAGTTAATGTCTTCAATTAACATACTCGTACATAACATTGAGCAAAATTCGTGAAATGAGTAGAGGGCTAGTTGAATTCGAAATATTTTAATTTAATTCTTAAAAATTCTAATATTTTCTGCTATTCTGATTTCCTGTCATTTGATGCCTTATTCAACATTTATTAAAGGAATAACACGTTTAGCTTCCCATTGCATCGAGTTTTTTCTTTACTAAGATTGTCGAACTCTAGTGGTTGTTACACGTTAGTAATTCTTGACACACCAAAACAACTTGTAACATAATATTCCAAGATTGGCAGCGGGAGTTGAAAATTATAAAATAAGTTTTTTTTTTGTGGTAAAAAAACTTATTTTATAATTTTCAATATGACATTTTGAATATGACAAATTCCTTACCGTATAGGGAGCATCAGGGTTACATTTTTCATGGTTCTATCGCCAAAGTCAGTATGGCTTTCGATGGTTACGTTTACATGACCCTGAGACAAAAAAAAGAGATTATTACTATTAGATATTAAAGACAAAATTGTTTGCACGCCATCGACGCTTTTTTTAATACTTTTAAGGTTTATATTAATTTATATCAAAAACATTATTTTCCAGAGCGAGAAAGAGTATGCCGTGGTGCCGGTGATGCGGCCGCATTCCCGCCCGAGCGAGAGAAAAGGATAGCAGCATAGGAAAGTGCTGTTCCGTGTGGCCAGATGCATACCAACCCTAATAATGCTGTGAACCAATTTTTTTGCCGCCAGTATACAACGTTTAAAAAAATTCACGGATATCAAATCCCGAAACTGTTAAAACAGATTGTGTGGCAAAAATAATGATAATATTGAGACACTTACTTCAATGACTCCGTCGAAGTCGGCGCCTTCCTCCTTGACGGAGAAGCTGAGTGCCAGCCAGCCTGACCAGGGCCACAGGATCTGACTGTACTCGCAGGACACCTGGAGCAGCCCACCGTGCGGCAAGTGCGGATGCCAGCTCACCTCTTTCTGTAAACGACAGCAAAATCATACCACCAATTGGTAGTGTCCTGGATCAAAAATAAATTATTTGGTATTGTTATGGGAATAAAACGTCACAAAATAATGTCACATGTCATTGATCACAACCACTTTGAACGTGATTTCAGATTTATTATTGCAGAAAAACGAATATTAAAGAGCGCTTGTTAACTCCAAGAAACTATGACATCACAGTTCTCAAACTATGACATCTCATTTCGCATATATCATAATTTGAGGGAGTTTTTGGCGGGAAGTCAAGGGGTTCGGTTGGGGTTTGCTTTAAATTATTTTGAAAATTGATTTTAGTGGACTTTATAATATGAAATTGGTGTTGTTTGGTGTTATAAATGCTCATGCTCATGAACAATGTGTAAAATAGTTGAAGTGGACAGTCATAGTACGGCTGTAGTGATATTTGTTTTGCGGACTGTGTGGGCGTCGTCCGCCACTCAGTCCTCTATGAAAACCAGTGGACTCGTATTGATTTGTCGCCAGAAGCTCCCTTGAAGCAGTCAAAGGCCTACACCACCCTTTGATTCTAACTTGTTAGGATTAGGTTAGGTTAGGATAAGGAATAAAGAACAAAATTAAAGATAGGCTCTAAAGGACTTGTATCCAGGGCCGTAAAGTTATTTAATAAAAATATCATAATTTGACACTGCCTGTTCGTCCCAAATTTTACATATAACATGCGTTGCAGTCATTTCTGGAAACATCTACATCTGCTCCACAGGTTAGATGCGTTCATTCAAAATTCCCTTTCGTCCATTCTTAATATAGATTTTCGTGGTCTTAGGTATTCGTAAAATTTCAAGTGTGGCTCTCCCGGCGTTTTTGCCTTCGATACATAGCATTGAAAGGCTTTATAAGAAAATATATAAAAACACACCAAACAAAATTTGCTATGCATCGAACGCCAGGAACACCTGGGCAAGCCACCTTTCAAATTCAAAATTTCCTGATTACCCAACTTCGCAGACATTGGGACGGTCCACTTTGCAGAATTGCTCAAGATCATTTAACAGAAACATCAAGCAATTCTGTAGAGCGTGCCCGTGTTCTGGTTGTAGCGCAATGGGAATGTGGATCTGGACTTTGGTTACAGGCATTAACATCCGCCAATCTGGGCACATTACTGCATAACAATACATTCCGCGTAGCAACAGCGTTACGGGTAGACGCTACAAGTGTAGTCCCAAATCCTTGCCCCTGCGGGAATACCGTCGAAGGACTTGGACTCCACGGACCTTCCTGCACCAGGAGTGCTGGCCGTTTAGGGCGTCATGCAGCTTTTAATAACATTATCCTCCGTTCTCTTGCCACGATCAATATCCCCACGACTCTAGAACTTAATGGTCTGGCTAGAGATGATGGCAAGAGACAGGACGGGATGACCTACGTGCCTTGGAGATTGGGGCGGCCTTTAGTATGGGGTGCCACTTGTGTGGATACCCACGCATCATCCAATCTTCAGGTACCAATTCAAAAGTCGGCGCAGTAGCTGCCATAGCAGAGAGAGCCTTAAAAGGCGATAATAAGTGAGTAGACATCGGAGTAAACTACATATTTTAACCTTTTGGGGTAGAAACTTTTGGTCCGTGGGGTCCTTCAGCCCATAATTTATTTAAGTACTTGTCAAAAAGATTATTCGAGGTATCCCGTGACCAAAGGGCTGTAATTATCTGGCACAATAAATCAGTATTGCCATACAACGTGGCAATGCTGCCAGCCTTTTGGCTACGCTGCCGAGGGGTAATATCTTAGTGGGATTACATAATTTGTATTTTTTTTACTTTTAGTATTAAAGTATTTAAGTTTTAATTTATAAAAAAAATATTATTTAGCTTTAATTTAATTTAAATTTGATTTGATTAATAATAATCATTCAACCAATACTCGAACTATTCCTTTACTTCCATATCTCTGGTTAGTACGTAACTTCAATAGTTCGAATCTGCCATTCAAACCGCGGGAATTTCAATGTTCCCGAAGCCATCGTTAGATGGCGCTGACTAATTTTAGAACTGGCTATGGTTTGTTTTACGCTCTGTCTTATATCATCGGGTGAATTTAGTAACTGTACTCAGTCTGATGAGGTGTGACACAGAAAGGTGCACACCTTATCAGTCTGAGATTCTAAAACAATAAACAGACACCTTATTTATAAGATATAATGTGTATGTGCACATTATATTTTATAAATAAAAGAAATGTATTTTTGAGTCTACGTCACACAAATTTAACTTCTTAGATTTTTTTAAAAAACTATGTTTTTATCCCAAATATTTGGGGCTAAGGTCACTGGAAATTCTCTAGACACGGAAAAGTAAATTCCCTAGGCGTTAAAACACATTTGAAAACCGAACAAGAATGTAGAATCAAAAATAATATTGGCAGTCAGCAATAAAACGCGCAATTGTTGTCTTTGATTATTTAATAGTAATTTAAGGAACTATTAGGTTATTTAAACTTATACTATTTAAATGTGAGTAATTTCTTAATGAGGCCTATAGTGAATAAGTATGAAGTTTACGTATAATATACATATTTAAATATATAAAGAATTACACACAAGGTAAAAGTAAGTAAAACGATTCTAATGACTGGAAAATGTATAAGATGTGGGGTGGTCCTAGAAAAATATTTTCATAGTCTTCAGTGAAAACGCCACTAAATAAAGGTTAGTAACCGACTGTTAAACTCTGATTAGGTATATGTAGGTAATCTACTTTCGTTATAGGTATATATTTGATTTTTCTCATAGATGGAGCTGAAAAGAAGAATGTGCTATATGGTGTACGGTAATAGTTTTATCTCGGGCGATATACTTGAATCCCTCGCTTCACTCAGGATTCCACCGTAGAACGCTCGTGATTTTCAGTATATTTTACACACGTTAGTTCGTCACTGCGACGCATCCACGACTGTTGTGTACCTAATGTATAAGTATATAACGTCTAACAAAATATACTGAAACTATTTTAAGGGTGAATTCAGTCCATGATACTGAACAACTTTTCCCAAGGAACATATATCAAAATATGAAATTTTTTATTGCTTTTCATACAAACTCGGATCAGCTGTTCGGGCAACTTGTATGGGAAACCAAAAATTATTTTTATATTTTGATATATGTTCCTTGGAGAAAGTTGTTCAGTATCATGGACAGAATTCACCCTTAAAATAGTTTCAGTATATTTTGTTAGACCCTGTATATAAAACTGAGAGGCTGTAGGTATAATTCACGTTCCGACCGTTTGTAAATATGAAGACAGAATAGGTATTTTAAGCAGTGACGAATAAATATAATTAAAAAAATACAAAACAACAAGATTTAACGTGTTTATTACACTTAGAAAAATAGGAGCAAATCAGCTATTGAATTCACTACACAAAAATCAGGAAAATCAAATAGAAAAATTACAAAAACAAGTACGTCACCAATATCTCTTTCCAACTCGAGCGCCGCCGTGCAAATGAGACCCGTTCATTTTTTTTTTTTATGATTGGCATATATAGGTTGCCTCAGACGGCATATCCTACTCCACCGGACAAGGTTTGAGGAGCGGGCCAAAGGCCCGGCTTCCTATATTTATATACTACTAAGGCCCGTTCAGGGTGACGGCGCTCTTATATAGGCACCAGCAACGAATATTTTTTTGATGACATCCATTATAAAGGGCGATACGCAAACGCGAAACAAAAACATTTTGCTTTTTAATATTTCATTTGTTTTAAATTTGATAAAATTAACACAAAATGAGAATCAGTCAGTAAACAGAAAAATCAAATTTTGACTAGTATTTCGCATGCCTCGTGATTTTCTAAGTACGATACTTTTTGAATTTTTGAAATTCTTTCAGATATGCAGAAGTTATTCAGCATTTCATTGACCGCGATTTTAAAACACGCGTCTGCAGGCCGAAAGTAGTGATGACGTTACTAGTGTGACATCGCGCGGGCTCCAGCACTCCTCCGCCCCTCTTAGGCGCAGCGGGGGGGCCCATGCCCATATATAAAGTAAGTAAGTAGTTCTTCTACCTAGAAGGGCTACTCAACTGATCTAGTGCCTATAACTCACGACCCTGACTACCTAATCTGTACCTAGTGTTCTTGTGAATCTTTGTAACCAATGTAATGTAATAGTTGTTCATTATCCTATCTCATCTATCATCCTAGATCCTAAATCTAGGCTTTACAAACCGAAACGGTACACTAGCTCTAAGCAGCACACCGTCCGCGCGCAATCATATTCGTGGTTAGTGGCAGACACTGTTGGTTTTTTGTATTGTTTCTGGGACTGTTATAATGAGCAACAAATTGAAAGATGGGTTTGAAAAATTATTACCCATAAATCGGTATTTTATACAATTTTCCATGTCATTTTCCACCTATAAAAACAGTTTACATTATGTTGATTGATACTAAAGCTACAAAACTAAAATTTTATAATATTATCTAATCTTTTTAGCAAAGTTCTGACTCTATGCGAGGATCAGGATACGGAATACGTGTAAAATAAAACTGGTTAAGTGAGTCGGACTCGTACATGAAGGGTTTCGTACTGTGGTTTCGTAGGTAATTACGTCCAATGTTTTAAAACCCTGAAAAATAGACGTTTCTTGTATGATGACCCCCTTTTATTTTTAACTTTATCTTATTTTACCCGACTGCGGCAAAGCCCAAAAGGAGGGTTATGTGTTTGACCTGTATGTATGTCCGACTCTATGTTCCTCCGTAACTACTTACTAAACAGCTAAACCGATTTTAATTAATTATACGTGGTTAGATTCGTCCCACTAGAGTGTCATAGGCTATATTAAAATTATTAGAAATCAAAATGGCAGATTTCAGGCGCCAAATTGCGCGGCATGAAAATCTTTTCAAAACCTATCGAGTGGAATATCAAATAAAAGAATTTTATTCAAGGATTACAAAAATATACATACATACATACTATCACGCCTGTTTTCCACAGGGGTAGGCAGAGACCGCCACTTGCTAAGATCTTGACAGACCTCTTTATAAAAATATATACAACTTATATGTTAAAATGAAATTTGGAATGAGAAATGATAAAAAACAACATTATGACATCGCTACGCTAAGCGTATTACCGGTTGCGTCATAGGCAGTAGGTACTGCTGTTGTATCATTTAGTCGGTTTTTTGTTTTTTTTTTAAATTACTTGTTAGTATTTGTTGTTATAGTGGCCACAGTAATACATAACCAGTGAAAATTTTGAATATCTAGCTATAACAGTTCAAGAGATAGAGCTCTACTGTTGACAGACGGACGGACAGACAGCGGAGTCTCAGTAATAGTTAATAGTAACGTTTATTGCAGGTTAAAATACAGTTGTCTCCCGCCTGAACTATTCAAATACCTACGTAGGTACTCGTATAGGCGTTTAGATAACCAAACAGTTTATTCGTAGAATTTGAGCGATGGCTTAATATAAGGCTGTACTTGTACTAGGTTAAATTAGGTAAATCTAGCAACACTGACAAAAAGAGATAGGTAGGTAACTATAATATAACCTATTTCTATTGATAGTTTAATAGGTAGGTAGGTACATATTTAATACTCAATAAGTACTATAATATTTAAACCTTAAAAATTATCATCGCAAAAGTAAAAAGTATCTACTCTTGCTTGCTAGCGGATCTCTCTTCATAACACTTTTTTATAGTTTTTTGGTCCGTCGGAACACGAAAAAAATTGTTTGTTTGGTGTACCTACTATTAGTTGTATACTCTTGCACTATGGCACGATCAGGATACAATATTTATAGGACATATTTTACGCTATTGTTGACACCACTTCAATAATAAATCCACAACAAAACAAAACAGGCCAAACACGGCTCAAAAATGTGGGTAAGTACGGAATATTACCTGCAAAACAAGTGAGTGCGCGCGGCGGGCAGTCCGGGACGAGTTTAATGACGTCACAACGATCGCGACTCGTACTCTAGGGCGTTTTTTGAACTGCTGCCACAGAATACATAAGAGTCAAACAGAATGGAATCTCACAGCGTCTCCGCAAATTGGCGTCCCCGCACCTCTCCCCCGCACTTTGTGAGCCTTTGACAGCTCCAAACCAGGGTTTAATTACTAGCCGCACGCAATACGCGACGTGTGTTGTCTTGAGAACTGTCAACCAATAGTAACCATCATGGTGAGAAGGTGCGCGTATAATAATTGTTTATCCACCAATACTCTAAAGAACGTATATTTCATAGATTTCCAAATGATGAAAACAGGTAAGCAAAGCAACAATATAATTTCATCTTGATATATATACCCTTCTCGCTCTCTCGCATTGGCGGGAGATACACAAGAGCGAGAGGGGTATTATCAATCGGCAGCAATCCGGTAATGTTACATAGGCTCCTCGCTCACAGGTAATCACATACACGCAGATGCCAACTAGATTTTCGCGGTTTATAGTGCTAAATGCCATTGTTGACAATGACAACTTGACATGCTGTGCGTGGAAGCGCGATAAACATTTGTTTATTTTTATTGAATTTATTCATATAATTACCGTATAGTTTTGCGCCGAATATGCAAATTACTATATTATTATAGTGAACTAGCAGTCCACTCCGGCTTCGCCCGTGGTACACACATAGCCTATGTCACTCGGGGATAGTGTAGCTTTCCAATGGTGAAAGAATTTTTTAAATCGGTCCAATACTTTTTGAGCCTCTTCATTACAAACATACAAAAATAGGTACAAATCTTTCCTCTTTATAATATTAGTATAGATTAGTGAATTTAGTGCGTTACATTATAAATGACTCAATAATAAATCAGTAAAGTGAACTAATGGTGAAATGGACAATGGACATAATGAAAAATATTTGTGAAGTGATATTATGTAGCTGTTTCCGACTTTTCTGTAACATTTAATACATATAAAACAGAATATTTTTTACGTCATAGTGTTCGCAAATCTTCCGGTATGGAAAGATATAATCGTAAATATGTCGAACTCGTTAGTAGATAAGTATTAAATTAATTCTGCGGTGCGACCCTAAGTATAAAACTCACACATCGACGTGTGTACAGATAAATTGTTTCGTTTGTAGTAGTAGTAGGTATATACGAGTATGTTACTCTGAATCAATGGAGAGTCATACCAGTGCTGCTGCAGTATAATCGCTGTATCTTCGTCATTTTTGGTCGGATTTGGATATTTTTTTTACTGTATGTTATGGTTTTCTTCCTGTTATCAATCTACATACTTAAGGGCCCCGTCCTTAGTTTTAGTGATTTTGACTGCTTTTTCGTAGCTGATTGGAGCCAAACGATATGTAAAGATATGTTAAATTGAAGTTTATTTAAGTATTAAAAAAGCGGTCGGTGTGCGACGTTCATGTCATTGTTGTTTACACGGAATTAAAACATGAAGTTGAGTTTAAATTACAGAGAAATAAAGACAAAGGAAAATCCTAAAAAGTGAATGAGAAGATTTTAATAAAAAAAAAATATTCTTTCCAAAACTAAGTTAAAAAGGTTAAACTTTGAAGAAAATATAAGCGAATACGTTGTTGGCTTTCTTGCGCATACGACTGAGTTAAAAAATAAAAAATACACATATATGAAGATTGATTCATGCCTAAACACGTACAATTAATAAATAAAAATAATTTGTCTTTTGTAAAAAGATAGAAAAATTTAAAGTTCTCCGAAATTCTCAAATAAATATGGGGACGAAAACGCTGATAAGGCAGACCGCTCGCAGCGCTTCTGAATTCGTCTAAATTCATCTCCATGGTGCATGTACAATACAGCGCAATGCGTATGTGTAGATAGAAAACATAGATTCGGGTGTTTTAGAAAAAATTCCCACGGTCGAAGACTGCAGTCTTAACAAAAAACGTGACTGATTTTCATTGTAAAACTTGTATTATCTAAGTAAGGTTCTTACAACAACAACATCTTGCGAATGCACGAAACCCTTGGTTGTAGTGTTAACGTGTAGGTATGCAGATGCTCTTTTGCGTGCGTAGCGATAGCAAGATCATCGTTAATGAGCAAAATATTCTATAGTAAAAAATTTATTAAATTGAAAAGTAAAGCATAGTTTTTATAAACGCAATAAGCTTTTTGAGAGAAAAAAATGGGTCTAGTTACTATTACAACTTATTCTTGTTGATGCAACGTTGAGGCAATAAATTTTATTCCATAAAAAAGTGGTAGTTTAAAACATTAAATATGGTTTACCTCAATGCCAAAAACTTTTCTGTTTGCTCTTATTGTCATGCTAACGGTACACATTTTTATGTAGAATTGTGGACTAATTTGAAATTGACACTCCTGACCACTTCTGTATTGACAGATATAAAATATGCTTGCTAATCTACACACACACAATCATAGATCACGAGCATACTAAGCGTTTTTGGCGTTCCTGTAAACTCATAAATGTATTGTGTTCTAATTGTGAAGACCTACATTGGCTTTTTGTTTGCTACTTTGTAACCTGTAATAAGCTGTACAACATATAAATTAAAAACAGTGCGGCGGCGGGAATTTTATCTGCCGTATTTAATTTTCAAACAATGAAGTCAATAAATACTTTATAAATATCGTATTAAATTAACGCAAAGTAAATATGTAGGTAAGTTAGTACGAGGTTAGTACGAGGGTGATGTGGAAAGAAGAGTGAATGCGGGTAACCAGAGCGTTGCATTCCTTTATGACCAGCAGGAAGGTATCAGATAAGGCACGTCTTGCCGTTCATAAAGGAGTACTAATACCTACTTTAATGTAAGATAGTGAGAGTTGGGTATGGCAGAGAAAGCATGAAAGTAGATTAAATGCAGTTGAAATGCGAGCGCTGAGGAGTATGTGTGGTGTTATCTTGAAAGACCGAATAAGAAATGATGTTATAAGGGGTCGGTGTGGAGTGAAAGAGGACGTAGTGACAAAAGTAGAGAAAGGGATGTTAAGATGGTTTGGGCATGTAGATAGGATGGATGAAAAGAGATTAACAAAAAATATTTATAAGGCAAGTGTGAAAGGAAGAGCGGGACAGGGTCGACCTCGGCGAACGTTCCGCCATCAGTTTGCAGACGTTGTGAAAAAGGGAGAGGTAAGGTACCCGTAACCAAAGGGCATGTATGAAGAGGTTGATGAGTGTAGATAAAGCGAAAGAGGTCTGTCAGGATCGTAGCAAGTGGAGGCCCATATAGTAGACATGGGTAATTCCGGATTCTAATATTTAAATGAGCCGATTCATCAAAGGAGCCGATACCCGTACTGAATCCCGGTAATCTTTATCGGCTCCCGTTAGTCCGCACCGATCTTGGCGGGGCCTGTCAGGTCGCGAGCCGCGAGCCGCGTTTTGGCTCCACCGCGTCTCGGGAGGAATCGGGAGTCAATATTATTCTGTATTGAAACCGGTACCAGAAAGGACGTCTGTATTCTGTAGATTCTGTAGCAAAACTTAACGGACCTCGAAACTGGAGCCGAAAAGGGAGTAGGAATCATTAAGATGAGTCGGTATCGGATGCAGAGTAAGATTCAGTGAGCCAAAACACTCCTCGGAGTCGAGATTACCCATGTCTAGTCCATAGTCTCCGCCTACCCCTGTGGGAAACAGGCGTGATAGTATGTATGTATGAAAATTAAAGCGAAAAAAAAACACGTTCGATGAAACCCGGACGAAACGTCAGCAAAATAAAAAAAAAGGTACGCTTCGCGTTAATTTCCGTATTTTTCCGTTCCGTAATTTAATAATGTAGTCAACGGTTACCTACCGATGTAAATTATTCCTTTACACTTTGCCGTAGTCTTTAATAACCCACGACAAAGCATTTTCAATTAAGTTCGCCGTGTTTTCTTATGGTTTTCACTTATCAACTGTAGAAAGTAGGTACAGACGGTTAATCAGATACCTATGCCACTGCGCGTCGCGCACTGCGTGAGGTGGCACAGGTATCTTAACTTTCCTCTGTACTAGACGCATAAGAGCTAACAAGCGACTAAGTAAAGTGAATCAGTGGCGGATTTACCAATAGGCTAAGTAGGCTGGAGCCTAGGGCGGCAGATTTATAGGGGCGGCAAATTTAGCACAAATATTTTTTTTTATATTACGGAAATAAAAAAAACACATACACATTACGTCCGTAATCCGTATATAAAAGATTACTAAATGCACTGTAAAATTCTTTCCCTCACTTTCAATCATAGATATTAATATTGTATATACTGAAATAAATAAGAAACTGTAGCTTTAACATTAGATCAAACCAGTGGCACCATCTGGTAACATGCTTTCGCAACACCAAAGGACTAAAAGATGAAATAAAACGGTGAAAAAATTACTCCGTGAGCTGGGACTTGAACTCGCGATCTCGGTTTAAATACGACTATGTTCTACAGCCTAAACAACTGAGATATTAAGTAATTAACCGCGCATGTCGATCATTTATCCATCATTTAATATTCCTATTAAATAAAAAAATGGCGTAAAAAATATACTGCGTAAGTGGGACTTGAACTCGCAATGTTGCTCTTATTTTAACCATGCTCTAATCAACTGAGTTATCACATGTTTTACCTCATATGGCGAATTTCTCCACCATTTGATATTCCTATTCTATAACACGCATTAGGAGTTAGGTCAGCTGATTCGTGACTAGATGGCGTTTTATTGAATTTTTTTATCAAAATTCTGCACTGTTCTAAGTTTCATAGGCATGCTTTCAATGCAACCTTTCATCTCAAAGAATTTTGATAAAACCAGATTCTGGACCATTAAGAAGTCTATCTTTGTTCCTGCGAAAACAGAATTTGGAGCACATTTATCCAAACTTGGATATAGCACTTCGCATGGCTCTATGTACACCAGTGACAAATTGTTCAGGTAAGAGAAGCTTTTCTTGCTTGAAACGGGTAAAAAACTATCTACGATCTACTTTAAGTCAAGAAAAGCTTAACGCTTTATCTCTTTTGTGCATAGAGTCAGAACTAATGAACAAGATTTCATACGACGATATAATTAATGATTTTACGAATTTAAAATCTCGCAAAAAGATAATGTAAAACTTATTTGATCTCATTGTCACCATTAACCGGATTGTTAACATGTTATTTAATAGAAATTGTTCGTATTATTTTTAAACTGTAAGTGCGAAAAAAAAAATTTTACAAAAACAACGTTTACCGACTACACATTATTTTGTGTAAGCTGTGATCATATGGTGTAGGTATTTTTAAGGCATGCCTTTCCCCACCTTATGATTAGTACATGCTGCTGTTTTTAGGTCAACAGCATACTCGTCACTACATAGTGGGTTGCAAAAATAATCTAGTAACTGACAGAACTATCACCTAGTTCACAATCATACTAATAACGGGAAAAAGCCGATGTAATGAGGACGATAGAACATAAATCATAAAGTTGCAATTACAGAATAAATGTAATTAATATGATTGTGAACTAAACTAACGTATTGGATTTCAAAGGTCAGTAGGGGCGGCAAGAATTGAATAGCCTACTAGCGGCAAATTTGTAAATCCGCCACTGAAGTGAATGGTGATAGCTACAGTTCAACGAGACAAAACAGTGGCATGGGGCATCTACTCTTGTAATTTATATTGTCTCGACGCTTATTGCTCAATCAATAGGTAATGCGACTAGCAATCTATTTTGATTCATGTTTCCATCTTACCGCCCATCATCACGCTAAAAGTGACCTTTGGGTCTTGCGGCCCTGGGCTCTGTCTGCTTAGAGCCACAAGACCCAACACACTGTCTGTCTGCCCCATCTGGGATAAAGACGTGATAGTGGTTCAGTATCAGTTATTGCTCTAATTGGGTATTTTAGTAGGTCAAAAATAAATCATTTGGTACTGTTAATAGATTAAAACGTCACAAAACAATGCCACTTGTCATTGATCACATTCAATTTGAACGTAATTTTAGATTTATCAATGCAGAAAAACGAATATTAAGACCGCTATTTGACTCCAAGGAACTATGACGTCATAAATCGATATTTCATACAAATCCCATAGAAAATGTTTGTTTTTGACGTTATGAAAAAAGTTTCTGATTTGACTTGTTGCAAAATAGCGTATTCTGGCTAACTCACCACTTCTCCAGCCACTCCGAGTCCGTTGATGACGGTGACGTTGGTGATGGTGGGCTGCGCGCTGTGGTACAAAGGTTGTGTGCAGTAAGGCCACATGTACTGGCACTCCGTGAGGTCGATGTACGGTGGGCTAAGGCTGGCTTGCGGCTCGTATTCGCGAAGGAACTGTGGGACAAAATTGTGTATTGCTATCATATCTTTGAACTTTCGGCCAATGTCCGCTATGATGCAGCGTCCTACGACAGCCACTGATTGGTCTAGCAATTGGCTTACATCAGTATTGAAACAAGTAGTTTCTAAATACTACCTACTTGAATGTACTTTAGATGAGGCAAGTTTTTGCGCTTGATTATGCCATAGTATAATAGTTTGCTGGATAAACCCTAAACTCTGATTTGACGAGCAGTGAAAGATACCTGTGTTAATAAAATATTTCATTGGTTACTGACCTGATACGCGCTGATAAGGTCTAATTTGCCGTGTCCCTGCTCAAACATGTTGGGGCCATTCAGTCGCCGGGCAGTGATGCACAGCGCTTGTTTGACTGAAGCTGGCGAGAGATGATGTCGGGGGACCCCACTGGCTAGCAGCGCGATAGCCCCGGCCACCACTGGCGAGGCCACTGACGTGCCTAGAAAGCAAACAAGGTCAATTTAGGGCAAATTCACCCTTATCTCCACAACGATATTTCTACTGAGATAAAAAATTTAACGGAATTCGCGCATCTGAGTGCGACCAACAATTTTTATTTATCGGGTGAATTTAATTTGTTAAAATTCAAACTAACGCTTCGATGCGCTTCGGCTCTGCGCTAAAATAAACTGACCATTTTCGTTTTTTAGAGTTCCGTACCTGAAGGGTGCAAACGGGACCCTATTACTGAGACTCCGCTGTCTGTCCATCTGTCCGTCTGTCTGTCCATAAGTCACAGGGCTCTATCTCTTGAACGGTAATAGCTAGTTACTTGAAATTTTCACCGATTATGTATTACTGTGGCGGATATAACAACAAATACTAAAAATAAAAAATAGTTAAAAATTAAAGGGGGTCGTCATACAAGGAACGTGTTTTTTTCAGCGTTTTTAACTTGATCTTCATAATGGCATTAACTAGATACTTAAAATTTTCACCAATTATGTATTACTATGACCACAATAACAAGAAATACTAAAAATGAAATAAAGTTAAAAATTAAAGAGGGTCGTCATACAAAAAACGTGTTTTTTAGCGTTTTAAAACATTGTACGGTGGTACGGAACCCTTCATGTACGAGTCCGACTCGCACTTGCCCGTTTATTTTTATTAGCCTATACTGTGTTACTGCTCGGAAAAGGCCTCCCTTCTTGTTCGTCACTTCGAAGGACTTCCAGGTCTTGTCGAAAGATGCCAGATCAATATCACTCCACCTTGTCCGTGGGCGACCTCTTTAGGGACGCCAGCCTACATTTCTACAGCCTACATGCCTACATGGTAAGATTGCTACAGAATAGTACTTCTTCTGTAGCAATCTTACCATAAAAAAAAAATGTTATTATAAAAGAATATGTACATTCCTACTGATCATGCATGGGAAGGCAAAGCCCACTGCCATAAGACACTAAGGCCACTTCCAGCGTGATGTGAGCGCGTTAGTGGAAAAGGGAATAAAATTTTAAAGGGTTGCAAGTTGGTTCTCCTATTTCAATTTATTTGGCTCAAGTTTTGGCTACTTCTTCTGCTTTTAAGCCTATTATCTTTCTACTGCTAGACGGTACCGGATTTAGAACTTTTAGGAGGCGGGGCAGAATAAATATACCGCCCCCTCATTTTGTTATTTCTGTGGCTGGGGGGGGGAAAGGCAAATAGAAATGGGAAGTAATTCAGTTTGCCGCCCCTAATCACTGAATATGCTGCCTCTTTCTTGATTCAGTGTTATTTGTCGATATCTAATTATCGCTGTTGCGTAATTACCAGTAACTTGGCCTTATCCTTCTGTACAGTACGAGAACGTGAGGGTACGAGTATTGATGAAAATTCGATTTTGTCACGCCCCTTTGACCTTACAGCCCGGGGCATGCCCCCCCCCCCCTACAACTGGGGTTGCTGCTGGACTTAAGGCCTCTTTCAACGGCTACTAACAGATACAAGCAAGTCCTTACCACTGAGAGATCTGCAGCCACCAGTAACACTGGATCCTTGCACGCCGCTTCCGTAAGTCACAATGTCGGGCTTCATGCGACCGTAGCCCTGGAACATGGCACAAATACACCATGACGCTTGTAATATAAAACGAAGTCGGCTGCCGTGACAGGGTACAAATCACCCATTATATCAAAGTTTTCTTTATTTTTACTTTTTAACAAGATTTCCTATGCGACACCGACACGCTGCGTTGCGTGTCGGTGTCGAATAGGTCTAAGCGAAGCCTGAGACTGAAGGCCGAAGGCCGAGCCACTCCCGCCAAGCTCTAAACTTTTTTTTTTTTAATTTTCCAAGATGGCCGCCAATAGTCGACTGCGTCCGATGTGACTGAAATTCAGAATGCAATGGTTGTTTGGAAAGCGGAACCCGTCTAAAATTTTTTTGGAATCCAATATGGCGTCTGGATTTTAGAATTTTAAGTTCATTCGTTCATAACGTCCTACTGGAACATCGAAGGGGTCTGAAATTGTATATGCTGGAGTAAAGCACCCCGCGGTGCCCGAAACTGCAAAAAAACTTTGATTTTAAGAAAGCCGCCCACACATGTTTTGATGTTTCCGTTACTGACTGTAGTTTTATCTATTTTCTTAAGTGGAAATAGATTCCAACCAACTTTAACAGCTGCACGAAAAACCAGTATATATTTATATTTATTTATTGCACGCGGATGGAGTAGTGGACAACCACTTCGTTTTTTTATATAAGTTTATGGATTACTAATATTTTTTTTTTTAAATATTAGGTATATTTACTTCACAAGTATATACCTAATATTAACTAAACGAATAGATATTATCGCCGTGGCACTGGTAGGACTCTCCATTGATTCAGAGTAACATATATACCTACTACTACTACAAACGAAACAATTTATCTGTACACACGCCGATGTGTGAGTTTTATACTTAGGGTCGCACCGCAGAATTAATTTAATACTTACCTACTAACGAGTTCGACATATTTACGATTATATTTTTCCATACCTGAAGATTTGCGAACACTATGACGTAAAAAATATTCTGTTTTATATGTATCAAATGTTACAGAAAAGTCGGAAACAGCTACATAATATCACTTCACAAATATTTTCATTATGTCCATTGTCTATTTCACCATTAGTTCACTTTACTGATTACTATTGAGTCATTTATAATGTAACGCACTAATTCACTATTGTAATATAGTAATTTGCATATTCGGCGCAAAACTATACGGTAATTATATGAATAAATTCAATAAAAATAAACAAATGTTTATCACATTTTCACGCACAGCATGTCAAGTTGTCATTGTCAACAATGGCATTTACACTATAACCCGCGGAAATCTATTTGGCATCTGCGTGTATGTGATTACCTGTGAGCGAGGAGCCAATGTAACATTACCGGATTGCTAATACCCCTCTCGCTCTTGTGTATCTCCCGCCAATGCGAGAGAGCGAGAAGGGTATATATATCAAGATGGTTGCTGGGTAATAACGTGAAATTATATTGTTGCTTTGCTTACCTGTTTTCATCATTTGGAAATGTATGAAATATACGTTCTTTAGAGTATTGGGTGGATAAACAGTTATTATATGCGCACCTTCTCACCATGGTGGTTACTATTGGTTGACAGTTCTCAAGACAACACACGTCGCGTATTGCGCGCGGCTAGTAATTAAACCCTGGTTTGGAGCTGTCAAAGCTCACGGGCGGGGACGCCAATTTGCGGGAGACGCTGTGAGATACCATTCTGTTTGACTCTTATGTATTCTGTGGCCGTGGCACTAAATCTATAATGACTCTTTGAACGTGTCTCCACACAACAATATCATCGAAGCGATACGACGTCTGATAGTGACTAACGTCAACTTGACGCCATACTCATCCACAGAGGCAACGCCAGGGTTGCTACCCACTTATTCTGGCCGACATTGTTCGGCAGTATTTGTCGAACAACAAAGCCGACCCGAATCAATTATAACGCCTTTTTCCCCGAACATTCATCTACATATATTCGATTTTACCGCCTGGCTGTGTCGATTACTGCCAGCCCGAATAGGTGTGTAGCAACCCTAGGATGGTGGAAAAGGGACAACATACCTAAGGCAACTCCCAAGTGGTCATGCCCCTGGATGAGAATTTGGCGATACGTCGTCAAACTCACAAGTGTTCCTAGAACCACTCAATCCCTTTAGTGGTTCCTTTGGAGGAACTACTGTGCCTTTTTTGTCTTCATAGTTTCTTCAAAAGTACTAAAGAAACTACTGAGTCTATGAAGTTCCTTAGTCGCCTACAAAAGAGATTTTATCACAACAAAGAAGTAGGCCTACTAATACTATATTGGTGATGTCTGTTCCTCTTCGCCAAAACGGCTAGACGGATTTCAATGAAATTTGGCATGTAGATAGCTAATTCGCAGGATTAACTCATTTTCTTTATTAGCCTATCAATGTGTCCCACTGCTGGGCAAATGCTACCCCTTTATTTTTCCACTGATCCCTATTTAAAGCAGCCTGCTGCCATTTGCCATTCTTTCATGAAGCTGTCGATTTCATCTCGCCATCTCAGTGGTCTTCCTCTACGCCTGCGCCCTTCTGGTATTAACACATATAATACTTTTCCCAAAAAGCGTGAGGTCTTCTTTGGGATCATCAAATACCCTTTTGACCACGTGGGCGACGCCGCAGGCATCTAGCTAGTACTTACATAAGGCAACTACCAAGTGGTCATGCCCCTGGACGTGAACTAGGCGATGCGGTCGTCGAACCCTATGCCGCTGACGCCGATGACGTCTTATCTATTCGACCTATAGAAATAACTATTTAACCAAACCACTCCATTTCTTCCTGTAGATGTCGTAAGAAGCGGCTTAGGGAATAAGCACAAACTACTCGTGCTACTAATGCATTCCCAAGGTGGGTTAACGTCGGGCGGTTTGTTGTTTGACCCGAATGTTTTTTTTTTAAACCGTAAAGTTACCTCGTAGTAAAAGGGGTGCTTTTACTACGAGGGCCACACCGAAAATATGGGGAATAGAATACTTAGGAATAAATTAGAGTAAAACCTTTTTGGTGTTTGAAATGTAGTATTATTTCGAACACAATTCCATTTTTGAATTTTAAATAAAGTAAAAAAGAAAAGAGTATTGACCATTTGAATTTGACAAGTCGGTGAGAAATATGGAGCTTACGCGGGAACATTTTCGTGCAATAATTTTTCATAACTTTCGTCGAGGTTTATCTCAAGAACAATGTCTCGCCGAGCTTGTTTCTATTTATGAACTTGAAGCACCTAGTAAAACGACTATATATCGTTGGTATTCTGAGTTTTGTCGTGGACGTTCCTCTCTTGCCACAGTCCCTTCTACTGGTCGGGCAAAAACAGCGGTAGGTAACACAAGATAACATCGATGCTGTACGCCAATTAGTAAAAGAAGATAGACATGTGACATACAAGCAGATTCGGGTTTCTCTCAGCATTGGTATGACAGCATTCAGACCAATTTACATGATGAACTGGGTGTCAAGAAGTTAATTTCACGCTGGTTGCCCCACCGTTTGACCGAGGAACAAAAGTCGGCTCGGGTTAATTGGTGTCGGTCTGCTCTGCAACGGTTCAATAGAGGGAGCTCAAATGCAGTTTACAATATCGTCTCTGGGGATGAATCGTGAATTTATTCATATGAGCCCGAAAGAAAACATCAATCGGCAGTTTGGGTCTTCGAGGGTGAGGTCAAGCCAACAGTAGTAATCGCTCGCGCAGCGTGTCGAAAAAATGGTCGCTTCGTTTGTATCGAAAACTGGTCATGTGGCTACGATTCCTTTACAAGAACGAAGGACGGTTACTGCTGATTTGTACACAACAGTTTGTTTGCCGGAAGTCATAAGAGAACTTCGTAAAATTAATCCGAATCGTCGTATAATCCTTCACCACGATAATGCGAGCTCACATACAGCACGCAAAACAAGCGCGTTTTTAAATCTGGAAAACGTGGAGTTGATGGACCATCCTCCGTATAGCCCTGACCTCACGGCCCAGAAGAGGCGGTCGAAGCTTACAAATCAGCTGTTTTGACTGTATCCACTTCAGGCTGGAATTACTGTTTCGATAATTGGTTTGATCGAATGCAAAAGTGTCACGGAGAATACTTCGAAAAACAATAAAAGTAAACATTATTATATTACCTTTGAACTTTTTTCTATTCCCGCTCTTTTCGGTGTGGCCCTCGTATTAACAGACGTTCCGACTCATTGACATTGTGTAGAGTGTATTGCGCTAATGATTTTGGAGGATTTTTTTTTAGAAATTTTCGTAAAAAAAAACGTTATTTATTTTCACTGGTTTTCGACCCTACTCATGATACTGAACCACTGGTTTTAAGGACAAGACTGTTTATACTAACACCCTGTATAGCTCTGGTAGTACAAGAAGGGTCGTGCTCCTGCAGTGGAGACTAAAATGGACCTGATGATGATACTTACATGAGGCAACTCCCAAGTGGTCATCCCCCTGGACGAGAACTTGGCGATGCGGTCGTCGAACCCTATGCCGCCGACGCCGATGACGTCCATCTGGTCGGCCGGGTTGTTCAGAGTCCCGTACAGGGGGCCGTCGTTGCCGATTGCCGATACCATGATCACCTGGAAAATAATTACATCATTCTTAATTTATAATTATAACATGACAATGTGTTCTCATCTACACCCTGTTGAGTGAAGATGAAGCGAGACTCAATCTATTCATGCATTCCCGCCGGTTATGGCTACTTCTGACCTCTCCTTTTATAAAAATGTCTGCAATCTGGTCACAGTACGTTTGTCGACGGCGACCCTGACCTGATCTTCCACTCACATTTGCTTCAAAGAAATATTAAGTACTTAATGTCCTTTCGTCCATCTTTCGTCCTACCAAACCATCTCAACATTCCTTTTTCAAATTTTTACCCGTCTACGGCGAAGCCAAAAAGAGGATCATGTGTTTCGCAGCTATGTATGTATGTAAATCTGCTCCCTCGTATCTTCTATGATATCCATGGTACCTTGACAAATGACGTATCATTAAGGGGATACCTAAAAAAATGGGTGTTTTTTATGTGACTGTATCGTCCAATGTGGACAATGAAAAAATCTGAATTAAATATATATTTTAATTGATTATATACCCGAGGATTTGGTCGTTTTAAAAACATGTTAGCTTATAATTTTCTCGATAGAAAATAAATCCAAAGTTACCTCTCCTTTTTCTTTATGTGACTAGTGTAGATAAATGCCGCATGTTTAACCAGCAAATATTTGTTCAAAATAACGGCCACAGGTATATCTAAGAAACTGTAGTAATAAAATTATTTTAAAAAATATATTTATAATTTATTCATACCTGGCTAATAATATGAAAAAACGTAAAAATAACCCAAGCACACCGATATCTCCCTATCTCGCTCTTCACTGTTCGACACTTATAAACCTGTCCCATTCCGACGACACGCCCAGTCTTCAAGTCAATGTTGTAGAGGCAAGACGTGTGCTCGATTTTGTCAGCCTCAAATTATGATTTTTTACGAGAGATTTCTTTAGGAACATTCTATGTTTAATTTCGTCCACTTTACCGCAGTAATAATGGCGCAGCGGTCTGTAATACAACATATATGTGCTCCAGGTTCAAGTCCAGACATAATGAATCTTTCAATTTTATATTTTTTCTATTATTTTGATTTTTATTGGAAAATTATTTATTTAAAAACCTAAAAAAATTTTTTAATTATTTTTATACCCGCAATAAAATGCCTTTACAAACCAATTTTTTTATATATGTAGTAAAAGTAGAACGCACTAGGTACAAAAATTATTTTTTTTATTATATTCACGAAAATATTGATGAAATCAAGTTATGTGTGTTTTTGTGCGTTTGTGTTTGTTTGTATCGGATAAACTAATAACTGGACCGATTTAAAAAAATCTATCAACAATACTTGAATTTTCCGGGGTCCAGTGCTGCCCCCATTTTTAAATGAATAATTTCAAAGAAAACGGAGACATCATTTAAAATTTTGCTACTACCAAATCCTAGATAACCCTTCAAAGTATTTTATGAACTACTGTTTACAGTTTATAATGAGAACGTTTAGCTTTACTACGCACATTAGCCAAAAGTGGCCGTTTTTCAAAAAATGAAAATTCTTTTGGCTAGGTAAGTAACAGTTATCGCTTTCTATCAAGTGTGCCGTACCGATATGTTTGCATAATAAAAATCTTCTTCGTCTAAGCGCGTTCCTGGTTGCATCCTCAGCTGTGCTGCTTCGGAGCCCGGGGTGCGCTGTCCCGCTTTTTCTTCTCCAAATATAATATGCACGTCAATGGTCACCCAAAGATAACATACCTTGCGAAGTGGAGAAGAAATTTCCGGAACAGTTAAAATTATTCGTACAAAAATTATAATAATAATAAAATTATACAGTCTGATGTAAGTAAACTTTATTCTGGCTCGGAACATCCACAATATTATGTTAGGTACCTATAAGCGGGCCGCGCGCGGGGCGCGGGGCCGCGCGCACCTGTGCTTGCAGCAGTTCCAGCTAATTTCCGAGCCGCAATGAAGTTTGCTGTACTTGTACATAGTAATTTCCCTCCATATTTTAGGGCGTTAGGTACGCTCCTATTTACTTAGATAAAATAGGTAAGGCCATGATGTTTGTGAGGTAATTTTCTAAACAAGTCGTGCTATGTTTACCGATAATCTTCAAATAAAATTCGTCGATTATTTTTTACGTGAGTTTAAAAAGGTGTTATGATTATTATTATATAGTATAGTTTCATCACACTAGAGACGGAGTCAGTTGAGATGGAGGAGACTGACAATTTACAAGTTGCAGAGAAAACTGCGCAGTCACCACTTACGAGTGCATATGTCAATTTAGACGAACAAAATCAATTTCCAAAGTCAAGCTCTTTAGAAACCTTGTAAGTACCTGTCTACATGTTATGGACCAAGTGATAAACTAGGTCATTTTTCATAATGTCCGGGCATTATGAATAATGACAAGCTACTTTGGACTACGTAATTAATTATATTTTGAACTTCCTTATTTATCACATTGCCTAGCTAGACATTATGATTATTGTCATGTGGTTTTCGGGCAATCAGATAATATACACTGCACGGGGGGATTTAACTACAGTTGATTTATCTAAGGTCTTTCGACAAAGTGACGAAAGCGACCTGGGTGGTATGCATGACTCTGGAAGAACACTGTTGGCGGCTACGGGGTGCCCCAAGGGCCACTCCCGCCGCACCATGACCTATACTACAAGACCTGGATGGTCTACATGTATGACTTTACAAGAACGTGTCTGCTGTTGGTGGCTATTCTGCCCCATAAATAATAAGCATTATAATAATGCTTGGACGTTTTGATTATTTTAATAGTTTTTATCATACTGCCCCCTCATTTTGGGCATTTTTCAAACTGCGCGAACTGCATATACTTAATGTCTTAATAATCACTTGGTCCATAACTTATACACTATAGTAGTAATGGTAAAAACTTAATGACAATATTGCTATTTACTAACTTAAAATATTGAGAGGTAGGTTAAACCAGTTCACGATAAATTTCAATTCTCGACCATTTCATAGACTGTCTTTGAAAAATAATAATGGAATTATGCTTATGCCATGTAATGTAAATAAAACTAAATCCTGGGGCTTTCGTGTACCACTCGATACTGACATTTTGCTAGCTGTCAGACTAATTTATTGATTAAAGTGTGTAATTCTTTTTAAAAACCGCAATTATAAATAAAAATTTACTTTTCAGATTAAGCAATGTTTCTAAAAAACGGAAATATGAAAATAACGATTCACTTAGCTATAATTATTTCAAGAACGTTAGTACTTATATTCAATATAGATATTATATTTTGCATCTATTTCTTGAATAACTAACGTTTTCGACGGTTTTTTAAATTCCTTTTAATGATTTTGTTTTAGGGTGAAGATGTTTTTAATGATACTGGCCATCGGATTGTCGACCTCGAACGATTTTTCAGTGCACTACAAAAAATCTCAACTCACAGCTCTCTTCAATTGTGGACTGAGTACGGTGAAAATTGTTTCAGAAATATGGAGAGGCCTAATTTCAGAATTTAAATTAAGTTGCGAAATGTGTAAAAAAACATTCAGTTTAAAAAAATCATGGGAAAATTTGAATAAGAATGCGGTATCTGGAGTAATGGTTACTGGTTGTGGAAATGCGGAATTGCAGAATATTACAGCAGCCTTAGATTTACCTACTATTTCCGAACATTTATACATAAAAAACCAAAATGAAGTGTGCGATGACTGGGAACAAACGGCATGGGATCTGACAATGTCGAGTCATTTGTTCGGTAAGAGCGTTTACTCCAACACATTTATTATTATTATTTATTATTTATTCATAAATCACATACAGATTGACAGAGAGACACATGTCTACTATCACATCAATAACCGGAATACTATCTTTCAAGACTTTTCCCTCCTTGATTGCTTCTTCTCTTTCTCTCTCACGAGCTATTTTCATTTTCTACCACGCCGTTTCTTCTCATTCGTTACAAACATATGATGTACATTACCATGCAAACTTCACCGAAAATTGGTTTGAACGAGATCTAGTAAGTAGTTTATTTTTCATACGTCATAAATCGTAAAATGTTACTTGCTGCTACGGAACCCTTCATGTGCGAGTCCGACTTGGACTTGGCCGCTTTTTATTAGGAGCTAAAAATATGTTATCGACTGTTGAATCGATGAAAATTAAACTTATGTAAACTAATTGTGAATAGGTCCTTTTATTTTTAAATTCATTTGTTTATATCCGATTTATGTATTGTTTAATTCAGAACCCTTACCAAAGAATATTTTTGAAATATCGAAATACGTATTCGTGTATATCAATCACTGATATCCACCGGATATAGTGTATATCCCATAAAATGCAAAATATTGTATACAACAGTTTTGCATTTGATTTTATTTGGTGTCTAATATCAAATGATGACCTTTTGATTTTAGACGCCTAAGACGATCTATGATCTACCAATATAACCCTAAATGCAAAAGGCATTTTTTTTATTTTATTTGCGCAGTACTTTGAAAAATAACTGTAGATAAATAAAAAAATATATAAGGACAAATCATATTGATTGAGCTAGCCCTAAAGTAAGTTTTTAGGGTTCCGTACCCGAAGGGTGCAAACGGGACCCTATTACTGAGACTCCGCTGTCTGTCCGTCTGTCGGTCTGTCCGTCTGTCCGTCTGTCCGTCTGTCTGTCTGTCCGTCTGTCTGTCTGTCCGTCTGTCCGTCTGTCTGTCTGTCAGTCACAGGGCTCTATCTCTTGAACCGTAATAGCTAGACACTTGAAATTTTCACCGATTATGTATTACTGTGGCGGATATAACTACAAATACTAAAAATATAAAATAGTTAAAAATGAAAGGGGGTCGTAATACAAGAAACGTGTTTCTTCAGCCTTTTAAAACATTGTACGGTGGTACGGAACCCTTCATGTACGAGTCCGACTCGCACTTGCCAGTTTATTTTTTTAAACTTGTGTTATATTGTACGGTCTCTTAGGTTTTTAGTCCAAAATAAAACCCAGCGTTCAAGGAAAATAATCCAATTTCAGTCTTGTCTTGTCTTGTCTCGTCGTCTTCTGTCTTGTCTGTCTTTTTTATCCTCCCTTGTCAAGTCATAGTCCATGGTCAGTCAGTAAAGAGGCTGGACGCCCGAACATCCCCGGATACAAACTCAACGAGACTATAATTTATCGTAGATAATTTATAATAAATACATATATAGATAAACACACAAGACCCAGGACAATTTGAATAAGGCCATTTTCCTACTTGCCCTGGCTGGGGATCGAACCCAGAACCTCCGGATTAGCGGACTAGCGTGTAGACCAATACACCTAATGAGTTATTTCCTTCAAGAGTGATGCTACACAGATCTGTATATACTACTAGATAAAGCAATTCCTTCAATTTGTATGAAAACCTGACATGCCAATTTTCAATAAGTACAATATTTAATAAGAAATTCACTAACAAATGGAAGGAATCTTTTTTATTACAACGTTTTTCGACGAGTTTTTAGGGCTCAAAACGGCAGATTTGGGTATTTTACAGTAAAGCTCAGTGTATGATTTAATGAATTGACATACACGGACTAAAAGTTTGAATCGTCACTTTTAGTCCGTGTATGTCAATTCATTAGATCATACATTGAGCTCTACTGTAAAATACCCAAATCTGCCATTTTGAAGTCAATTTGACAATTTGACGTCAGATCGATACGCAAATTCATACAGAGGCTGTGTCTATCTTGATCCATGGTCTGTGGATGCATACCAGCCAAGTCATGTAGTATAGGTTATTGTGCTGCACCTATCTAAATGACCTGTACATAATTCAGGGTAGCCAAATGAATAGCTTTCGTCACTTGGTCGATAGACCTTAGATAAATCAACTGTACTGATAAACCACATGACAATAATCATATTGTCTAGGCAATGTAATAAATATGGAAGTTCAAATTATAATTAATAAATAAACATGTAATTATAATAAACATACATTAAATTATAATAAATATACATTTTATTATTTAAAAAAAATACTTAGCTCAAATGTTATCTTTATAATACCCGGGCATTATAAAGAATGTCCCAATTTATCACTTAGTTCATAACATATACATTTCCCTTATATTTTGTATATGTTATGGACCAAGTGATATACGAGACAATTTTCATAATGCCCGGGCATTATGAATAATGACAAGCTACTTTGGGCTAAGTAATTAATTATAATTTGAACTTCCTTATCACATTGCCAGAAGACATTTTAATTATTGTCATGTGGTTTTCGGGCAATCTGATAATACATCGTACACTGAACGGGGGGATTCACCTGCAGTTGATTTCCCTAAAGTCTATCGACCAAGTGACAAATCAGTAAAGGTCAAGGTCAAAGTAAAAGTTGACCTAGACTAGGACTTTAACTTTGTCCATAGTTTGTTTTGAGCGGCCGCCACGATTACAAACTATGGCAATTTTACGGCGGTCTGCCAGCGGCCCGCGTGGCGGCCCGCGTCACACACCGCGCCGCGTATCCGTGGACGCGACCTAAGACTTTAGACTAGACTTGAAACTAGACTTTAGACTAGATTTTAGACTAGACTTTCTAGACTTTAGACTAGACTTTAGACTAGACTTTAGACTAGACTTTAGACTAGACTTTAGACTATACTTTAGACTAGACTTTAGACTAGACTTTAGACTAGACTTTAGACTAGACTTTAGACTAGACTTTAGACTAGACTTTAGACAAGACTTTAGACTAGACTTTAGACTAGACTTTAGACTAGACTTTAGACTAGACTTTAGACTAGACTTTAGACTAGACTTTAGACTAGACTTTAGACTAGACTTTAGACTATACTTTAGACTAGACTTTAGACTAGACTTTAGACTAGACTTTAGACTAGACTTTAGACTAGACTTTAGACTAGACTTTAGACTAGACTTTAGACTAGACTTTAGACTAGACTTCGTTTTTACCTAGAATTTAGACTTTGTGATGGTCACTGCACTAAACAACTATACCACGTAACTTCCGTGACTAATTCGGGGTATGAAAGGTAGGAGAAACAAATAATTTCATACATTGCCTAACATTGTATACACCCTTTTTTTTAAATTAGTACACAAATTTTAAGGGTTGATTCAGTTGATCATTATGAACATCTTTTTCTAGTAAATGTATATCGAAATACGAAAAATAAAATTTCACTTCTCAAGTAACTAGATCACATGACTACTTCGATCTGTATGAAATAATTTACGGCATTTAGATTGAAAATTTCATCCAAATTATGCAAGGTAGGATGGACTAGTGGTTAGACGCATTGCTTTTACGGGTTCCTAGGTTCGGTCCCTATGTATGGATGAATGTTTCGTTCTATACAAGGTACAAAATGCTAACTTTTTTTTTATGGGGGTCATTTAATAATGTATTTTTTAAAGATTTGTTTGAATTAAGTGACCTATATATATATATATCCCTATTTCGAATAAGTCATTACAAATGTCTTAGGTACATGTCTACATAAAATATTTTTAGAGTAAATACTTTTCTGTCAATTTTTAAAATAGATATACGAATAGATACACTTTGTCTTTGTCCCTAACGGGGTAGACTGAGCCTAGGGCGGTTAAGCCCAGCACTTTTAGCGTGAACAGGGCATAAGGGGGTAAAGAAAAGTGATGGTTGCTAACCGCATCGCCTATTTATTATGATTCAGATTCTCGCCCATTCCCTCGATCGGGTTTTAAGATCTGCACAGGAAGAGAAGCAGCTGGTACATTCTATGTTTTTTCTTTTCTACCAGACCAACAAAGAAAAAAATATATACGAAAAGATCAAGGGAACCAAAAAAAATCATAACCAATTTACGCCATCTATCTCAAATTTATGGGCGTTATGGCACATCTGTTATCAACTTATCGCGTTTGGTGTCGGTTTTGGAAGATTTACGAAGATGGCGCTACTGTCATTATTAAGACCAGTGTAAATGAGATAGCTATATCGGAAACCACGTCTAGAGACGAAGCGGGGTAAATGGGCGTGGCCTGTGAGTAGGTATTTACGATTCGTGACTGGCCTTAAAAGCGTCTTGGCTGTCCGCTGATATAGGCTGTATGACGTCACAATACATTCAATATAGCGCCATCTATCAGCCATAAAGTAATGAACAAAAGAATTAAATATTGAATCATACCATGTAGGGTATCAAATCATCATCATATCAGCCACAGCCACATTTCCAAAATATATACATTATTACCTGATTATTCCTGCTGTGCTTGCATAAATAAAATAAATATACAAGGACAAATCACACTGATTGTAAGCTAGCCCCAAGTAAGTTTATAAACTTGTATCATGGGATACTAAACGCAACGGTACAACATTTTATAATAAATACCCAAAACCCAGGACAGTTCGAAAGAAACATTTTCCATCTTGCCTTAGCTGGGGATCAAACCCAGAACCTCAGGATTTAACCATTACGCCACGGAGGTCGCATTATTAACTGGATAAACCGTGTTTTTAAAATTATCTATTGTGTTACTACATCATCTTTCAGTCCCCATCGCCCCCTTATGACAGCATTTCTAATCCAATATTTCAAAGCTTCGAAATGAGAGCGCTGGGGAGTATGTGTAGGGAGTACACATACTCCCCAGCGCTCTCATTTCAACTGCATTTATTCTACTTTCATGTATTACGCGTGTAACTTTAAATAAATAAATATATACGGACAAATCACACAGATTGACCTAGTCCCAAAGTAAGTCCTAGACTTGTGTTACGGGATACTCACTCAACAATACATATATAGATATACATCTATCCATAATTAGCATAAAATGCCATTTCCAGCTCTAGGAACATACATAATAGATTTTTCTTTACAACTGTTACCTTGTTAGCACTCAGCTCCCACACTTTGTCCACGAAGGGATGGTCCATAAAGTCCGGCCCGCCGATGCTGAGGTTGAGCACGTCTATCTTGCGCATGATCGCGTAGTTGAAGGCGTCCAAGAACCACGACGTGTACGAAACCTGTGGACAAACAAATACCATGGATATCATGGAACATACGTGGGAACAAAGTCAAAAATTTTTTATTCAATGTAGTGCAAAAGCTACAAACTACTAGCGTGTCGGAACGACCACTGCTAGGAAAATTACGCCGAAAGAAACCCAGTTCAGTATAGGTCCCTACCCAGCCTGATGGGCTTTATTGCATTACCTACAGATTTTAACAGATGCACATACATACATACGAGTATATAGTGGCGAAACATATACTAAACAACTGCAACACATTTTGCTACTATAGCGGTTGTTTACGATCCTTATACGTTAAATTATACGTATGTTTTAGAGGAATAAATCATTCATTCATTCATTCATACATACATATAACCCTTCTCCTGCCTTTGCCATAGTCGAGTAAAAAGACATACATTCACGTATTTATCCCTAATGGGGCAAACCAATGAAGGTATACATATGTTAAGGCTAGATTTTAGAAATGGTAATTTCATGATTTATTTATTTAATCTTTATTGCACAATAAAATTAACGTACAAGTGGCGGACCTTATGCCATATGGCATTCTCTCCCGGTCAACCAAGCAGAAAATGTGTGTGTACATGATGTAGCCGACCATTTCATGGAATGGTTGTATTTCATGATATGGCCAGCTGTAACTGACTATATCGTTTACACGTCACCGTTTGATAATATGTCTATCAACGTTTGGCCATATCATTCATTAATGTATGTTCCATGACATCAAAGCTTTATTGAAAATTTCATATGATTTTTTAAAGGGATACTACTGAATAACATTTCATGAAATGGTTGTATTTCATGATGATACAACCCTTTCATGAAATGGAATATTATCAAGATCCGGGATCAGGAAGTGATTAATTTGAAACATTGAATGTTTGTCGAATAAATCAAATCGTTGAAAGGATTCGGATAGCACTTGACACACCTGCACATTATACACACATAAACTACTTAAAATCTACATTTACGATACTTTATAGTAGCTTTAGTATCATAGACGGAGGCCATGAATAGAACAAGGGGTCAATCATTGGTAGTCACTTCAAAGCTGGTGATTGTGTCCACTAGACAAACTTTTGGGAGCCACGTACAATTTACTCTCGCGTTGAGACGGTTGAACTAAAATGACACGACTAAAATGCGCCTTGTATTTACATACGACCGAGAGAGCGAATTCGAGATTGGCCCAAAAATGCTTTTGTCCGTCAGTTTGTCAGTTTGTTTTCGCCTACAGGTCGCAAATTTATCAACCGATTCTCGTAAAATTTTATAAGCAGGTTCGATAATTATATAAAAAATGTATTTTTCGTGGGTTTTTTGAAGGTTTTCAAAATGGCGGAGATACCTATGGGGGTTTAAAACTTTAAGAAAATGATAATTCAGCCATATCGAAAAAAAATTAAATATGTCGTAAATCTTTTTGTTACCCTTAACTTTTTCGTCTGAACAACTTTTTTATCCAAAAAAACTTAAACGGGTTGGGGGTGAGTCGCGAGGTTTACAGCTCACACAGCCACTAGTCTTTAGCTTACCTGATTATCAGTGAAAACTCGAAATATATGCAAATCGGCGTCTGGCGCGAAACCAAGGCAATCGGCGCGCGACGCGATGACGCCTGCCACAAAGGTCCCGTGGCCCAAAGCGTCGTCCAGCGTGTTCTCTCCCGTCCAGTCAGTTCGCTCCCTGACACGCCCAAAGTGTGGGTGGTGACGCGCCAGACCAGTGTCGAATACTGCCACTCTGATGCCTTCGCCTGATCATAGGTCGAAAGAAACAAAATCTCGTATAATCCTTTATAAAACGTCTAACCGAATATACTGAAAGTATCTTATGTACCTAAATTTTCCGGGGGCCCGTGCTGCCCCCATTTAAAATAAATCATTTCAAAGAAAACGGAGACATCATTTAAAATTTTGCTACTACCAAGTCCTAGATAACCCTTCAAAGTATTTTGTGAACTACTGTTTACACTGGACCCCGGAAAATTCAGGTACGGCCTTAAGGGTAGATTCAGTCCATGATTCTCAATAACTTTCCACGAGGATTTGGAAAAACTTTTGCTTTCCATACAAACTCGGATCGGAAAATTAGTTTGGTAGGTCGAAAAGTTTCATAATTATGTTACTTGGGGAAACTTGTTCAGTATCATGGACTGAATTCAGCCTTAAAACAGCGTTAGTATATTTTGTTAGACTCTGTATAGACAGAGCCCCGAGCGAATTCTATGTTTTGCTTTTCGTGTATAAATGGCCAACACTGGCGTTAGATTTTTCAATCTGCCTAAAGGCATCTGAAATAACTAGACAGCTGCAATCTCATGATAGAAGAAAACCAACCTTCTGTGCATCGGAAAAGATATACAATCCTATTATGCAAGCTACATTGAACTTGTTTCGGTATCATTCTAAAGGCCGAAATATGATAAGTCTAATTTATTAACGTCTACAAAACCATATTGAAATAATGTGATAAGGAAAATGTTTGAACAGTTGTTCACACATTACCAATTAAAGACAATGATAACGCGTTAAACTCATTTTCAACGCACTTGCGCAGTAGATTTCACCTTTTTTGCTAATTTCACCAGTTTTAAATATACATATAAAGCAGCTCATAAAACACGCGTCTTTAATAAACGCAAATAGTGAAGTATTATTCTATAACCGCACTATTTGCTATTTATATGCTTAAAATAGTTTTTTTTTACAAATATTTCAGTACATTACGATGAAAGTGCGTTAGTTATGGTGGTTATAATATAACACACAAGGCGGAATTTCAGCCCGAGTCAAAGACGAGGGCGTAATAGAGCCGTGCGTGTGTGTTTAATAATATACGCACGTATATCGCGGCGTTTTTCAACAAACTTGCGAGGAAAAATACCTATTAAACAGATTTTTTTGGTTTTTAAACGACGCTCCCTACTGTCTGACGCCGCGAGGCGGGGCCAGTTCGACATAAAAAAAAACGATTTGGAGCACATAAATAGCAAATAGTACGGTTATAGAGTATAACTTCACTGTTTGCGTTTATAATGCATGCGTGTTTTATGAGCTGCTTTATATATCTAAAACCGGTTACATTAGATCCACTTTACGAGCAAGTGTGTTGATATAGCAGATTGTGCTACAAGGCGTAAAGGTAATAGTTTTAACGCGAGGGCGCTACATTGAATCCAGAGCGAAACGAAGGATGCCACAATAGAATCACGAGCGTAGCGAGGGATTCTACGGTGGAATCCTGAGTGAAGCGAGGGATTCAAGTATATCGCCCGAGATAAAATATATACCATATTTGGTTTTTCTCATAGCTGGAGGTGAAAAGAAGAATGTGCTACACGGTGTACGGTATAACAAAAGTAGAATACCTACATTAACCTAATCAGAGTTACAACCTGTTACTTACTTTATTTGGTGGCGTTTTCACTAAAGAAGTAGGAAAATACTACATACCTACTATGAAAATATTTTTCTAGGACCATCTTATACATTTTCCAGTCATTAGAATTGTTTCATTACTTTTTCCTTGTATGTTAATTCTATATATATATAATATGTATATTATACGTAAACTTCATATTTATTTACTATCGCATCGGCCTCATCAAGAAATTAGTCACATTTAAAATAGTTGTAAAAATAACCTTATAGTTCCATACTAAAATTACTATTAAAATCAAAGACAACAATTGCGCGTTTTTATTGGTTTTTAATAAATTTTTATTTTGAAGCAAGAGAACCAAAACATTTTGACCTACAGTCATACACGTAAAATGTGTTGTATTCCAATTATAAAAAATTACGACGCCTTTGCCTATATTTTATAATTTTAAAACTAAATTCTTTATTTTTTTAGCTGACTGCCAATATTATTTTTGATTCTACATTCGTGTTCGGTTTTCAAATGTGTTTTAACGCCTAGGAAATTTACTTTTTACTTTTCAGTGTCTAGAGAATTACCAGTGACTTTAGCCCCAAATATTTGGGGATAAAATCATCGTTTTTCGAATAGATGAGATGAAATAATATTTATTCTTCATGCTCATATTACTTTGGATTTAAGAAATTTCAAGATAGGTAGGAGCCAGTTCAGGTAAATCGGTACCTGATTATACCCTTCCAGCCGTCATCGCAACCAAGTTTCATAACTAGTGGCGATAAAAGAATTTATATTCTTTACACACCAGTAGGTACATTGATATTCATAGTTATGACTAGTAGAAATAGTGATTCAAATATTTTGAACCTGTCACGCCAAGGGACCAGAGAACATCTGCTTTCAGCACTGAAGTGATCTGACGCGGTACCGTCCTTAGTAACTTCCTTGAAGTGTAGCCGCCATTCTGCAATATACATATATTAAATTAGACTTCCATATTTTACAGTTCTACTGAGTAGGATAATAAATCGAACTATGGAAAAACATCTTAATAATAAAGTGTCGTCTCGATTCCAGCAGCGGTCGTTCCTTAAGAGGCATTTTACACTTGGTTGGCTGTCTCGCTCGCCTAATCAAAATATTTTAAAGATTATTAAAAAATGTGTCTAATTTTTGTAAAAGTGTTTCATTATTTATTAACCCATAATTATATCATGGACATTTAAGACATGTTTTTATATTGTGTAGACAAAATATAATAATCTAGGTTAATAATTAAACACTTTTATAAAAATGAGACACATATTTAACAATCTTTAAAAATGTTTGATTATGCGAGCGAGACAGCCAACCAAGTGTAAATGCCTCTTAACGCTAGGTCGGTCACTTGGTCGGTGTCTTTGAATCGATTTAGCGCGAACAGAATGTTCTCATCACTAAATGTCACTACTGACATTACATTTGACAGTTCAACATTGGCTTGACACGCGAGGTTTTCATACAAATTGAAAGGTTTTATTTATATAGTATATACAGATCTGTGTAAAGCCGCTGCTTTAATACAAACTTATAATACTATGATGGAGTAGTAACTTCAAACATAATGAAAGTTTCACAAAATTTATATAAAACGACTGTCGCATAACGCAGCGCCAACTGTCGCCCAATGCCCGCTATGACGCAGCGTCAAACAGCAGCCACTGATTAGTCCAGCAACTGGCGTGAAAGAACGTCAGTAATGGGCGGTATTGGCGAAAAACGATACTTTTGATGCGGTCATTGTTTGAGTTAGACTATGCTTGATTATGCTTCCATAGTTCACTGCTATAAAGGCTTACGGTTGCCGCACACTTATTCGGGCCGGCAGTATTTGTCGAACAACAAGGCCGACCCGAAGCATTTACCGGCTTTTCCCCCATAAAGGACTTAGCACAAACGTCTCGTGCTACAATTGCATTCTCAAGGAGGGTTAACGTCGGGCGGCGGCCGGTTGTAAAACTTTTCGCACAAATCATTTAAAATGTTCCGGCTATTTCTTCTCCATTTTGCAAGGTCTTTGGCATCCTTGGGTGATTATTGACATGCATGTTATATTTGGAGAAGAAAAACCAGGAAAGCGCACCCCGGGCTCCGAAGCAGCACAGCTGAGGATGCGACCGGAAACGCGCTTAGACGAAGAAGATTCATTCTAACTATATAATTATATATGTAAACTTTACCTCGCGTGGCTGTCGAAAAGAACGGATATTTCGCGCTCGGTGGTTGCGCCAGCCCGTATACAAGCAGGACGAGGAGCCACAGTCATCCTGGAAAAGAGCATGTCCGTAAAAAAGATGTCCAGAGACTTTAAACAGCCTATTAAACGACCCCCAAAACAATCTACACAAAGAAATTGACATGATGAATGCCTAAGTAAAATAAGCATGACAACTGAAAGAATATTTTTGGCCCACCGGTTAGATTATTAAAAAATACTGAACACGCATTTTTTCTTTTCTCTGAGAAACAAGAATTGACGAAGATACAGCGCATTTAAATATAGCATGACGACACGGCTACGTTTTTTACATAGCGGTGACGTCACAGGCCCCCACTCTAATCTACACGACGGACTAATGAGAATAATACTTTTCTGACCCTGTCATCACCCCTATTAATATATCACTTGGACAACAAGGATATTATCTAAGACAATACAATAATGAGTGTGTAAGACTGCAGTATAACTGGCCAACTAATGATAAAGAACATAAACACACTCACCTCCTGGATGTACTTGATGGTGCGCCGCACCTGGCGTTGCATAGTGACCCTGCGGATAGCGGGGTGATCGCTCAAGGCGTGCAATGCGCGGCGCCCGCTTTCCTCCAGGATGATGACGTCGAAGTCGCTCGGGTACTCCCCGGCGGGGTTGTTCCGCTGCAGTATCGTCCAATTTGATATCTGATGGGTTTTAAGAATTTATTTCTCAACAGAATACAAAGATATTCACTTACATGATGTAAGATATAATAAATGAAAAGAAGAAAACACATGTTCTGTAATACAGTGCCTAAATAAAAATGTGGTTGATACCACTCCATGTAAAAGCATTATCATCTATATAAGCATAAATTCAACCTGTGAATAACATAGTGGGTTACCTAATTATTACCACTTTATATATGTATATTTAGTTATTTAAGACTTTATTAATGTAACTGTTTATTGTTCCTTAATAAATAAATAAAAAATAAAAAAAATACAAAATTATTGTATTTCACCTGATAAAAGTGTTTACGTATTAGTAAACACTTAAATTATAAAGTAGTGGACGTGTACAAAGCAAAAATTGACAAAAAACCGCAAATCAATGTACAGGATACCCATTTGGTACATGGGTGGGTACTTTAGGTTTAAACAATCATTTTGAGCGGTAGTTCTTAAAAATATTCCCATAGGGAGGGCAGTAATGACGTCATCAATTTTATGTATTTAAAAATTTGTATGTTAGTAGGCGTATGTTTTACAAAAATTTGCAAAGCAGTCCACTACCTAGAGGAGCCTAAACTTAGTAATTCTAAAATATTTTTTGGATTTGTAGAAAACAGGTGGCAGAAAGGACATGGTGTAGTATATACTTAGAATTAGCTCATGAAGCCCTTTCATTTGATACCAAACAAGATAGGCTACAAATTATTATTTTTTTAATTCCCTTACATACTATTGATGACATGACGTCATTACTGCTTTCCTATGGGAATATTTTTAGGAACTACCGCTCAAAATGATTGTTTAAACCTAAAGTACCCATGTACCATGTTTTTTTTACGTAGCTCGACCACTAATAGAGCATAGTCATTTAATTAGTAGTTATATATAATACAACTTACATACTACTCATATGTAATGTTGATAATATGGAAAAATATAAATATATACATTTGTTGACAGAGACAGTGTATGCCTAATGCAAAAGTTTGTATGGATGTATGGATGTATGTTTGATTGATTTATGGCTGATTAATCCACTTTCACACCAAAACGGCTGAACGGATTAAAACGGGTGCTCTTTTTTTCTCCTAAATCTTTTTGTCCGATTGTCCATCCATAAAATTCTTACTTTATAGTAAGAATTTTTCAGACTGCAGACTTCAGATAACATAATGTTCGAATATCCGCAATTTTGTTTTACCTAATCATCTTTCAGCTAGCGAACGTCGACCAAGTGACGGAAGCAACCAATTTGGCAATTCCGTATTAGCCACGAAAGGTAGGTTAGGTTATGGTTGTGCAGTGACCATCACAGGAGCAGGGAACAATGACCAATGACGAAGTTTTGTCTTTTAAATATTATGGATTGTAATAATATATTTATAGTATAGCACACAGATTTAGGTAATTTTTTATTTAGTGGATTCCAACTGTAGGGCATGTGATATTATTGTGACATTAAATTAGGGCTAGTCATATTCGGACACATGATGACTTTGAAAAAAGCATTATGAGACCCTATGATATGATTAAATACTTATGAAACAAAATGGAGAACCGTTGAAATGTAATTTGGAATGTAGGTAGACAGCTTGTTATATGTGTTATTTATTTATTTATAAAAACTTTATTGATTTACAATAAACAATTGTTCACTATCTGCGGACGTAACACTAAAAGTGATCTCTCCCAGTCAACCCTCAGGATAAACAGAGATTTTACTGTGGTGCAAAACATTTGAATTTAGTTCATGTTAAAAGTTAAAACACATACAATACTTATTATCCCAGAAAAATGTAAGAATCCCGTATGATGTGAAATAAAATTTGATTATGCAGGCAACAGCTATTAGAAAATAAACCAGACAATGAGGGGCTGGCTATTTGCTATTACTGAACAGTAAGTTATACATTTGCCATGAAATAAAGACCTTTAAAAACACAATTCAAAACATAGCATGCCATTTTGATTAAATCACAGTTCATGTTAGGGACTTAGTGCCCAGGCATGCAAATGTAATTTTTTGAGTTCAAGGCTGCAGAAAATTTATTACTTGTTATCTGCAACATTCTGTGTCAAACAAAAGAGGTGCTTGTGCCACAGAGCAACTCAAAATGACTTTTCATTTTCTATAAAATATACGAGTACATTGGGCAACCCATTTTACTTACTTACAAGTCACAAAATTATGCTCATTTGTCAAAGTCCTTAAGCTAGTTAGGTAGGTACCTATATAGGTACCTATATATGAAGGCTGACTTTTTATCCACCTGCAAAATTTTTGTAATAACTTTTTTTGTAGAAAGTAGTTCAGTTTCATGGACTGAACTTGCTCCAAAAATTTTGCAGGTGGATAAAAAGTCACCCTGTATAGGCAGGTACTACTTTTACAAAACTTTACTAAGGGTCTAAAGTAAATAATTTATTTTTCTGTGGTGTAAGGCCTCTCGCCCGCGGTGACGTTTTGTAGCGATTCTGTCGCGCGTTCACAGCTATACAGTCGCGATGCGGTCGCATCGCATCTTTTGGAGCAAGTTCAGTCCATGATACTGAACTACTTTCTATAAAAAAAGTTATTAAAAATCAGCCAGCTCAGCCAAACGGATTTTGTATGGGAGGCCGAAAATTTTTATCAATTTTTAATAACTTTTTTTATAGAAAGTAGTTCAGTTTCATGGACTGAACTTGCTCCAAAAATTTTGCAGGTGGATAAAAAGTCACCCTGTATAGGCAGGTACTACTTTTACAAAACTTTACTAAGTGTCTAAAGTAAATAATTTATTTTTCTGTGGTGTAAGGCCTCTCGCCCGCGGTGACGTTTTGTAGCGATTCTGTCGCGCGTTCACAGCTATACAGTCGCGATGCGGTCGCAAGCTGTGTACCCTCGCCCACGTAAACAATATTCAGTCGCGATACTGTCACGCTTCTGTCGCGATGCAAACGAGATTCAGTAATTCAGTTTTCCTCACGCGTCATCCTCCCTGCGTTCTCTCCCCGATGTCGTCCGACACGGTCACGCATTTGCATCGCTACAGTCGCCATGCTGTAGCGCGTTACAAATGCGACTAACGCGCGTTAGTAGCGATGCTGTCGCGCGTATACGAAACTCGCGTCAAAAAGTCGTCGTGGGCGAGGGGTCTAGTCTAATACAGACAGGAACATCAAAAGCTAAAAATAATCACAAAGAAGCTTATGATAGACCATGTGATTCAATAATACAAACAAACATGTGATGGACAAAACACATGGGGACAACATCTGCAAAATTAATCATTACAATAACATTTGCACATGCCAAAACATTATTTCGCTTACTTGCTGCTATAATTTTTACTGTTTGTTTTGGTCACTTAGTATTGAAACATATGGAGGCGGCATACCTACAAAAATTGCGTGTATACCTAAACTTACTAAGAAACAAAAATGGCGCCTGTTCGTAGTGCTGCCCCATTGTATTGTTATGATACCGATATCTTTACGAGCATGTTAATGAGACTAAGTAATTATTTTTTTACCCGATTGCGGCAAAGCCCAAAAGGTGGGTTATGTGTTTGACCTGTATGTATGTCCGGGCTCTGTACCGTACCGTCTGTTTCTTCGTACCGTAAATACTAACCGATTTTAATAAATTATACGTAGTTATTCGCTTTATTAAAATTATTGGAAATCAAAATGACAGATTTTTTGTGCGTCAAATCAATCTTTTATTTTCAAAACCTATCGAGTGTTTTGAGTGAAAAGGATTTTATTCAAGGATTACAAAAATATATACAACTTATATGTTTAAATGAAATTTAGAATCAGAAATGCTAAAAAGCAACATATGACATCACTTCGAAACCCCAATCGTATTCCCGGTTGCGTCCTAGTCCTGGGTATAGGTAAGTACTGCTGTTGTATCACGCAGTCGGGTTTTTGTTTTTTTAATAATTACTTGTACGTTTCTTGGTTACTCGGTTTCTCTGGCACTTCTAGACCGATTTTGAAAATTCTTTTTTTAAAGGTGGTCCCATATAAATATCTTAAAATATTCTCTCAGGAAGGACTTTGGAGACAATTATTGGGCTTTTAAACCTTGTAATTATTATTTAGGTAACCACTTGATCTCACCTGATGGTATGCATGCACTATCATATTTTTATCCCTAATGGCACAGAGAGCATTTTGGGTCATGCGACTCTAAGCAGACAAAGCCCAGGGCAGCGGGACTCACCTTAGTATCATGAAGATGGGCGAGAAGATAAAAAATTAATTAAAAAAGCGCGTAGCCAAAGACCAATCGCGACGCGGAGAAAGACTGTTGAAGCCTACGAACAATAATTCTCTAGAATCGTAAATAATCCAGGGCTTGGAATACCGTTAAAAATCTGGTAAAGTTAATTCTGTCAAACAGCGGTAACGTTATGCTGGGTAATGGTATTTTTCCCACTATTTACCGATAATCAGATAATGTTACCAATGATATTAACGGTAAAATGTATTGTTGACACTGTATTTCTTTTCGATATTTGACAGAAGAAATTGATGAGAGTTTGTCTAGTAGGCTACTAGAGCTATTTATACAATATTTTACAAGTATTAAAAAAAAGTATCGTTACTTATATTGTTAATTGATAACGTTATAAACTGTATTATCGATACCCCTTGTAACGTTACCACTAAAATAACGTTATCTAATGTTACTTTTAGTGTGAATTTGGTATCGTTAACAAGCCCTGAAATAATCCCGAAAAATCATTCCACCCGATATGTACCGAGACGGGCGGGGCTTAAAATATGAACAGCGCGGCGGGACAGTTCACCGTGACACTCGAGTCGTGCGGTTGCGTCGCAAGAAGTTTCCTTTGAGAATATTGCTGTGTTTGCGATAATCGATTCATTAAAAATTGGTACCGTTATGCACCCTTTGGGTACGGAACCCTAAAAACGACCACTATCAAATTTGTTTTTAAAATAAAATACATCAGGACAATATTTAAAGCAAAGCCAAAACTTATATGTAAAGATTTAATTGTTATTATTATACTATGTTTTCATTTATAAAAATAAAAAAATATTATTTAGCTTTAAGTAATTATATGTAAAGTATATTGTGCTAATCTTCAGCAAGACCATTTTGACAAAAAAAAACTTACCCCAGCATTATTGAGTGCTGCGGCGACATACTTCTCACGAGTAGACCTCATAAAATATCCATTGAAAGTAATTATGTGCTCTGTACTAACTACATCTGTGTTGTACTCATATTCTACTCTAGCTGAAGTTGTAATATTGCATCTTCCCGAAGAATTTTCGTCCGCGTTTATAAGGACACCGTTGAGTATTAATAAAACAGACACAATTTTATGGGTCAGCTCCATGTTTTACACTAATTGAGTATATTTTTACATGATCGGCACTTTAAGAATACATTACTACATTTCGTATCCACATCGTAGGTAACGACAAGTTTTTCATGTTGCAAACACAACGAAGTTCAAATCCATCACTACGCATATCGATCGCATGTTGTATTGATAGTTAAAAATGTTCGTGAAATCTCAATAAGATTAATCCGAGCCTTTGATTAAAACAAAATTAATCTAAGATCCGAGCTTTTGAAATCAAAAGTAAAAGCGACTGACTGATGTTTGTAGTGGAACTAGTGGATGGATGCTGTGGATAGTTGAATGCTTTTGCTCTTTGATAATAAAATGCGCTAAGCCGCCGCTGTTCAGCTTTCCCAAACACAAATTAGATACCTAGATAATAAAATCAACAGACAAGACAAGACAAGCACAAATTATTGAAGTTTATTTTTTTTTATTAAATAATTTTACGGCTCTGGATACAAGTTCTTTAGAGCCTATCTTTAATTTTGTTCTTTATTCCTAATCCTAACAAGACAATCAAAGGGTGGTGTAGGCCTTTGACTGCTGCAAGGAAGCTTCTGGCGACAAATCTATACGAGTCCACTGGTTTACATAGACGATTGAGTGGCGGACGACGCCCGAAGACGCCCACACAGTCCGCATAATGAATATCACTACAGCCGTACTATGCCTGATAATGCCTGTCCACTTTAACTATTTCACACATTGTTCATGTCATTAGCATTTATAACACAAAACAACACCAATTTCATATCATAAAGCCCACTAAAATCAATTTGTAAAATAATTTAAAGCAAACCCCAACCGAACCCCTTAACTTCCCGCCAAAAAAACCCATTGAAGTTTATTGTCCTAAAACATTTTTTTTTTATTATAATTTTACGGCTCTGGATACAAGTCCTAACCTAACCTAACAAGACAATCAAAGGATGGCCTTAGACTGCTGCAAGGGAGCTTCTGTCGACAAATCTATACGAGTCCACTGATTTACATAGACGATTGAGTGGCGGACGACGCCAGAAGACGCCCACACAGTCCGCAAAATAAATATCACTACAGCCGTACTATGACTGTTCACTTTAACTATTTCACACATTGTTCATGTTATGAGCATTTATAACACCAAACAACACCAATTTCATATTATAAAGTCCACTAAAATCAATTGGTAAAATAATTTAAAGCAAACCCCAACCGAACCCCTTGACTTCCCGCCTAAAACTCCTCCTAAAGGACAGATAGGAACAGTGTTGGGAATTAGTTGGTGAGTAGAGATGGGCATAGAGTTTATGCCCAAACGGGCATATTAGGAATATTCCTGGCATTTTGGGCATAGATCCATAAATGCCCAATCACAGGGCAGAAAAAAAATAAAAGCTAAAAGGCGTTTTTAAGTATCTGATAGTCATCTATGTTTTAAAATATAGTAGAAACAATCTTGACACCATGCCGCACTAGATCAGATTAGGTTTAGTTTGTAGTAATGTAGTTTAATTTCAATTGTATTTATTTATTTTCTCCTTATTAAACAATTTGTAGAAAGGTTATCTATACTTATAGAGAATTAACTGCCTTAGTGGTTCAAAGGCGATTGCCTTGTGATCCAGAGGTCGTGGGTTCAAATCCCACTGGGAAGCTTGACTGTCTCGTTAATTATTGTATACGTTTCATTTTTTGCCTTTGCAAATATGATCATATATCATCTTTTCGTTCTGAGCTTAAATGGCACCTGTCCGTGAATGCAGACAAATGCGAATTCTTTGCACTCTTTTTTCAATTCTTTTGAGCACCTAAATGTAAATTTTAATTTCTTTCTGACACTCTTGCAACTTCGTTCTACTGATAATCTTCTCCTTTCTGTTCCTCTTCATCGCACAAATTTTATGACAAGCTCTTTTACCTTACAAGCTATAGGGCTCTTTCTACATTTTTTATTTTAAGAGAAGAGTGCACTCTTATCTTTTTGATTGATGTTATTATATTTTTTATTTTTCACTATCATCATTTATTATTTATATATGTATATTGCATGTTTGTATATATTTATTTTTTATATGTATTTAGGGTATTAAAAATAGTCTTATGTATGTATGTAGGTATATTCTATGAGATATATTTTATTTAATTGTATATTATATATTGTATTATATTATATAGTGTTAAGTAGGCATATATATTATGCACATATTTTAATACTTTATTTTGTATCTAGGTTTTTGCGCCGCAACATGATTCGTATCTGTTTATCCTTATGGTTGACTGGGAGAGGACGCTTTTAGTGTTAAGTCCGCCAATTGCACCAATTTTTTATTGTGGAAAAATAAAGTTTTTATAAATAAAAAAATAAGCTTAGGTACTTTGTTAAAAGTTGTTTCCAGTCTGGTTAGGATATTGCAGGCTTGTATCACCTGATTATTTGAAAAGAATGATGATTCCGTGCTTGGGAAGGCACGTAAAGCTGCGGGTCCTGGACGCCATCTGGTGTTTGTTTAAACATATCCTCGGATTGATATACCCTTTGGATTACCTCGTCAAATCACCTAGGCAGGTAGCGGACGGAAGCCTGGGCTTTGAAGTGTTACCACTGAGAATGCAACCAGGAATACGCTTGGATGATGATGATGATGATGTTATCTATGTATATGGAGAAATAAATTTAGGTGGTGCGACATATTGCGTAAATTATATGAATAATGACTTGGTATTACTTGTCACAAAGTGTGTGCAAACGCTATGATATGCTTAAAATGCAGGTATACGACGAGTAAACCGTTAAAGTTTATGAAAACAATGATGTATTCATAAACTTTAAATAAAGATGTCTATTTGCTTATTTTAAAATATAACTAGGTTAAAAATATATTTGCCAGCAAAAAATGTAAACTTAGACAGGTCAATTCGTATGTTCCCATACAACGGGTAGATTGGGGTAAATACCCGCCATGCTGATTTGTGCGAAATGTTATAAAAAGTTGATGGGGGATTAAAGAACTCATCAATATGAATATCTTTTGTTTCGGGACGAACCTCGAAATCAGTAGTTTTGGCCTTCAAATAAGCAGTCAAAATTAATTCTCTCTATGTTTTGCATGAGGGGTGTCCATATGTTGACATCGCGTTTGATGTCTGATTGCTTAGTTTAACATATAATTAGGTCTAAAAACATTTTCCAGCAAAAAATGTAAACTAAGACGTGTCAGTTCGTATGTTTCCTTCCATACAACGGGTAGATTGGGGTAAATACCCGGCATGCTAATTAGTGGAAAATGTTATAACAAGTTGATAGGGGATCGAAGAACTCGTCAATACAAATATCTTTTGTTCGGGGACGAACCCCGAAATCAGTAGTTTTGGCATTCAAATGAGCCATGGGTGTCCATATGTTGACATCGCGTTTGATGTCTGATTGCTTAGTTTAACATATAATTAGGTCTACAAATATTTGCCAGCAAAAAACGTAAACTTCGGCGTGTCAATTCGTATAATACAACGGGTAGATTGGGGTGAATAAATAACAAGTATAATAATAGTGCCAGCAACTGACGGTGGCCTCAAAATTCACGAACTCGATTCGGATTCGGGTGCAGTGCACAGACGCTACTCAAGAATTTTCCGTCCGAATTTTTCTCGTTTTGGATTTGATTTGAATATGAATCGGATTCGGTGCAATGCACAACCGGTCTAACTCCTAATGCGTGTTATAGAATAGAAATATCAAATGGATGAGAAATTCGCCATGTGACGTGAAACACGTGATAGCTCAGTTGTTTAGAACGTGTTCATATCATAATTTAACCGAGATCGCGAGTTCAAGTCCCGCTCACTGAGTAATTCTTTTACCATTTTATTTCAGCTTTTATTCCTTTGGTTTTGCGAAACCTTGCTACCAGATGGCGCCACTGGTTTGTAACATCTAATGTTAAAGCAGCAGTTTCTTATCTATTATAGTTTATACAATATTAATCTATGGTTCAAGGTTTGTGACATTATCTGAAACCTGCGAACCCCGCCCGCCCCGCAGCACCGCACCTCTCCCTCTTTCCAACGATTTTCTAATTTTGAGGTTATTTAGGTATAAAGGAAATAAAACGAAAAACATTGACCATTATATCTTAATTTATTTACAACATAGAATATGTTGTATTTTAACAATCACAATACATTCCAACACGTCCTTCATTCTTCTGTATAATTCAATCCATTAAAATAGAGTACAATTTACACTACACCACAAAATTTCACTGAAATACAAACAAACATTGCCAAAGATTTAATTATTAAAATAAAATGGACAAAAATGTATTCCAGACCTAAGAACATTCAGACCAAACAAAACCATAGATTAATATTGTATATACTGAAATAGATAAGAAACTGTAGCTTTAACATTAGATCAAACCAGTGGCGCCATCTGGTAACATGCTTTCGCAACAAAGGACTAAAAGATGATATAAAACGGTGAAAAGATTACTCCATGAGCTGGGACTTGAACTCGCGATCTCAGTTCTTATAAGACTATGTTCTGTAGCCTAAACAACTGAGCTATTATGTGATTAACCGCACATGTCGAATTTATCCATTATTTTATATTCCTATCAAATAAAAAAATGGTGTAAAAAATATACTGCGTGAGTGAGAGAGACTTGAACTCGCAACGTTGCTCTTATTTAAACCATGCTCTAATCAACTGAGCTATCACGTGTTCTACTTCATATAGAGAATTTCTCCACCATTTGATATTCCTATTCTATAACACGCATTAGGAGTTAGGTCAGCTGATTCGTGACTAGATGGCGTTTTATTGAATTTTTTTATCAAAATTCTGCAATGTTCTAAGTTTCATAGGCATGAACAAAACAACATGGCCGATTTGTTTTTAAATTTTATAATTCTGATGCCCTGGATACGTAGGGTTCCTGTTGGTAGAGCATAGAGCAAATCTTATTTTCATCATTTTATCTATCCAACTAAATAAGAAGGGTTTTGTTTTCATGCGTATGCCAGCATAATGTATGACTGTATATGTATAACAAATTTTTCCAAATAATTACTTGTATTAAGGTGAAGGGTTAGGCAAATGACCTTGAAGTGGCGCCCTCATTTGAAATAAATTGTTAACTCGTAAATATGGAGATAATTTCCATATTGCTCTTCGTCATGCACTAGATAACACTTCAAGGCCATTTGCCTACATCTTCGCCTTAAGATATTACGATATCTGGATATAAAAAAAATATTATATTCATTTTTAGGGTTCCGTACCTCAAAAGGAAAAAACGGAACCCTTATAGGATCACTTTGTTGTCCGTCTGTCCGTCCGTCCGTCCGTCTGTCAAGACCCTTTTTCTCAGGAACGCGTGGAGGTATGAAGCTGAAATTTATATCAATTACTCAGGTCTACTGTCCCTTGAAGCTGTGAAAAAATCAAACTTCTAAGCCAACGCAATCAAAAGATACAGCCGTTTATGCCGCAAATTTTCGACACTTGCAAGGGAATCAAAACCTACAGGGTGCTTCCCGTGAACTCAGAATCTTGAAATTTGGTACGAAGCAACGTCTTATAGCATAGATAAAGGAAAAATTACGAAAACCATAAATTTTTAGTTACATCACATAATATATATTTTTTTAATAATTTTAAACTTACTACCCATTTCCTCATAAACGCGTAGAGGTATTAAATTGAAATTCATACCAAATACTAAACCTTGCAGGTTTGTACGGAACCCTCGGTGCGCGAGTCCGACTCGCACTTGGCCGGTTTTTTATTTTTTCTGTCTGTGATTCTGTACCTGCATTGTATAATATTTCTCAGATGCTTATTTAATATGCCTACATTGCCAGTTTTTTTACAGTTTAATTATGAACGATCATTAAAAAAAGAGACATTTTCGACTGCCTCCGTGGTCCAGCGGCCAAGGCGTTTGCCTTGTGATCCGGAGGTCGTGGGTTCGAATCCCACAGGGAAGTTGTTTCCAGTTTGATTAGGATATTGCAGGCTTGATCACCTCTTTTCTTCGTCTAAGCGCGTTTCCGGTTGCATCCTCAGCTGTGCTGCTTTGGAGCCCAGGGTGCGCTTTCGACCGAATCGAAAGACCTAGTGAAGTGGAGAAGAAATAGCCGGTACAGTTTAAATGATTTGGCTATAGTTTTACGACCGGCCTCCTGCCGAACGTTAACCCTCTTTGGGAATGTGTTTGTGCGAAAAAATTTTCAACCGGCCGCTGCCCGACTTTAACCCTCCTTAGAATGAAATTGTAGCACGAAATGTTTATGCTAAGTCCTTAGTCCTTTAGTCGCCTCTTACAACATCCACAGGAAGAGATGGAGTGGTTCTATTCTAACCCGGAACCACAAGGGTACAGGCTTGAATAACCTGATTGTCCGGAAAGAAAGACGATTCCGTGCTTCGGAAGGCACGTAAAGCTGTAGGTCCCGAACGCCATCTACCGTTTGTTTAAACCTATCCTAGGATTGGTTGTGGTTCTTTCTACCCTTTGGGTTGCGGAGTTCAGACGGCAGTCGCTCTGTGTAAAAACCAGTAACCTAGTCAAATCACCTAGGTAAGGTAGCGGACCCCGGGCTCTGAAGCGTAACCGCTGACGATGCAACCGGGAATTCGCTCGGATGATGATGAAATGCAATGAGTATGACGGTTTCTAAAGCCAGTAGTGCTATTTTACTGAGCTATTTTTCATTTAGGTCATAGATTAATATTTTATATACTGAAATAGATAAGAAACTGTAGCGTTAACATTAGATCAAACCAGTGGCGCCATCTGGTAACATGCTTTCGCAACACCAAAGCACGCAAATAATCTGTTCTCATTTGGGCCCTCTTTGTGCAGTGTCATGTCGCAAAATGTATACAGCGGCCTAAAATTTATTTAAACAAGCATAGCACTATAATTGTTAATAACATTTTATAAAAACATATTTTACGATTAAAAAACTACAAAAACCTTACGTTTTCTATACTTTGGTTTTTTTATAATTTCCCATATGATAATCCATTTTTTATACCGCCATACTTACTGAACGAACGAGATGTCATTAATCATTCCATGCTTATGGAACTTAGAACATAGCAGAATTTTAATAAACAAATTCAATAAAACGCCATCTAGTCAACAAATTCTGACTCAACTCTTAATGCGTGTTATAGAATAGGAATATCAAATGGTGGAGTAATTCGACGTGCGAGGCTAATCACTTAATAGCTCAGTTGTTTAGAACGTGGCCGTATTTGAACCGAGATCGCGAGTTCAATTCCATGTTCTTTTATTCCTTTGGTGTTGCGAAACCTTGCTACCAGATGGCGCCCCTGGTTTGAACTTATGTTAAAGCTGCAGTTTCATATACTATATGAATCATTCATGGTCAATGACCTTCCATACACATGGACATAGCACGTCATACGATAACAAAGCCCAAAAATGGCACAAGCTAGAAATTTCACTATATTTAGCTTCTACTGCTGTGTCTATACATTGCTGCTGACACTCGAGTCTTACACAATAACTTCAGTTGTTAAAAAGCAATGTATAATTATCAGTCAGTCGAAGCTATGTAGTTGATTTTAGAAATTGTCATGAAATTTACGGAGTAGCAATGCGTTTTTGTTTTTGATGGAATTGAAAAAGAGGTGTTTTTTTTTTATGTATTGCCGCATTATATATAAAATATTATTTCGATACTTTATATTGGGTTATTTATATTAGTGAACAATATTTGATCGCACAAATATAAGCTCTATTAGGGATAAAGACGTAATAAATATATATAGTGTAATAATAAATAGTGTATGTATGTATGTATGATGTGTGTAAATAAAACCAAAACTTTTTCATTGAAAATATTTTTTTACTTATACTGAAAAAACAAGATACTAAGTACCCTGGAATAAATTTAACTTGTTGAAAACTTGTCTTTTAGACTTAGTCTGTTTTCCAAGGTATCTTTTTGGCATATGTAGTGAAGACGGACGTTAACATATATCTGTATGACTGCTTTAGTCAAATCATAAATATGACTCAACTGATCCTTTGTGTGTGCATCAATTTGGGTAAATATGTTTACGTTCAAAAGAGACTTCAGGACTTCTACTGTCAAAAAGGCTTTATCATACTTTTTGAGCATGATCTTGCCGCCGCTGAGTTTATTGTAATGTCTTATAATATTTTCTGTTTCGAAATTTATCACAAAGACATCCTTTGATGCATAGCATAAGCCACCCATGTCCTTTAAATCGACTAGTTTATGAAACCACTCCTTTTGAGTAGCAAGCAGGTTGTTTTTACAATCATCACACTCTAATTTTTTAAGTAATTGGTACACCACAAATCCTGAAATGTATCCAACTATCTGGCTCTTAATTTCATTGTTAGGAGTTTCGTCTATAACTTGTACTATATATAGGTACAGGTCACTACTCACCTCAATTGGTGGAACAGCTGTCTTTTTAAACGTTTGAATCCTTTGGTAGTGTAATATGTATCAGATTCAAGAAAATGATCTGAGCAAATAACGCTTGATTTATTTGGTTTGTAAAATTCTTCAAATCGTTCTCTTGCAACCAACTTACGCCAATTTTCTCTTATAATCTCGTTTACAGGAAAGCTTAAATAAAATTGTTTATTACAGGTAGCACAATATTAACATTTTGACAGCTAATGTGTATTTTGCAAATTCCAAAAATTGCAATTCAAAATGTTCGCGCCTATTTATACTACAAATAAATAATATTGGAATACCCAACTAACAGTTTAAAGAAATGAGGTCGATAAGTACAAAGTAATATCTTACTTTAAAATTAAACGAAAAGAGCGACTCTATAGTTTTATAATTTGACTGTGTTCTAGTCGCTTCCTTTTTGTCTCTTACTGACGAGCGTAAGTGAAAGAGATAGAAATATTAGTCAATCATTCGTGTTATTTAATGAAATTAAATTATTTTACCGTATTATTTACACTTTTTCGCGTGTTAATATTCATAAATAAAATTTATTTACCGGTAATAAGTCACACCATCCTTTTTTAGCGTCGTTAGTGTATTATTTCGGCACCATTTCAAAGCACACTTCGGCATGATTTCGGCGTTGCTGTCAACAAATGACTGAAGCGCAAGTGTGCTTACTGATTACTCTGACTTTAAGCACACTTTTGCCGTTCCTTTGTCAGCGCGGGCACGCGAAGTCCATGTGTATGGAAGGTCATTGTTCATGGTCGTTCATTTCATTTGTCAATCGCGTTTTGTTTCACTGTCTGTCACCAAACCTCTTGACAGCAAATCACTTTAAATAAATGCATGATGCAAGCTATGAAGTTGTTGATTTATTTTTATTATATTTTTTATCAGATTTTATACCATACACTTTTATTTCTATAATTATCGCATTGTAAAAAAATATATTTCAGTGAACAACTGTAGTGAACCAAATGCTCCGTCAAAGACGCAGCATTTGGTTCACTACAGGTGCACAGAAGGTGCATTAAACGGTCTACACACGGCCTGATATCAGAGGCGATATCGGGTCGGTGGAGGGGAGCGCCCTAGATCGCTCCCGATTTCGCGTCGTGTGTAGGCAAATCGGCAGCATAATTATTATTATTGCCCCTAACTCTGAAATCGGTTCGGGCGAGCTCACGATTTAGGGTCGAAAATCGTGCAGGGAGCGTTGTTGTGCCGTGTGTGGCGAGATCGGGCCGATTTCGCCGCAGTACGCGTGCGTGACGAGCGGCGAGAGGTCGTTTTTCCTTTCAAGAATTTCAAGGGTGCCTGCGTGTGCGGCGCGGCAGCGAGTTTATTTCGAGAGTTAAAGTTAAAATGTCCAAAGAAAGGGAGCGCGAGGCATGGACGAAGACTTTAGAGTTATATAGGGGTTTGCCGTATTTATGGGACAAAAAACATAAAGAATATTTTAATAAAGATATGAGACAGGAGGCATTAAAAATGCTCCTCCAAGTTTATAATGAAGAGGTTGGCAAGGAGACGAGCCTAGCTGATATTAAGAAAAAACTTGAAAATATGCGCACTTCATATGGAAGAGTCTCTGGGATAATTTTCGACATTAGTTGCGGTGATATGACAGCACTAAATTTTAAATCCTCATAACTTTGACCTGTAGCCAGGAAACGTAGAGTAGCTGTAAGTCGCTCTCTTGGACTTATGGACTCTCGCATCAAAGTATCTTGTTTCTTTATAAATGGTGTTACCATACTGAGGAGCTCTTCAAAACACTCTTTCTTAAAAAGTTTTTTAAATCTGGTGGTTCTAAATGCATCATTATATTCATGTGGCTCAATTCCTCTCGTTTTAACAACCAAGTTTTTGCCCAGGTCCTTCTTTTCTTTTTTGTTTTGGTTGCACCGCCGTAGCAAGTGCCAAAGCGAGGCCTATTCTTTGGTATTTTGAAAGCGTTGGCGGCATATTGACGCGCGCTTCACTACACGGTCGGTTGCGTACTAGCAGGCAGGGACGTGTGTAGAATCGTGCCCGATTTTACCCCCACTATCGCTCTCCCAATATCGCCTCCGATTTTAGGGCCGTGTGTAGATACCTTTACCCATCGTGTTGCCATTGTTGCCAGATAGCGTCACTGCTATTTCGCAATGTAGAAAAATTAAAATACTTTTTTATATAGTGTATAAACGTCCATAAAATCTAAAAAAAAACTATTTTGTAATCTAAGTATATTTTCCTACAAAATGACGTAAAAATACTTGCTGCGACACGTAGTGCAACAATGAGGGCCCAAAATGTATGAAGCGATCTAACACATTATTTAGAGGTATGTTTGCGACTTTTTTCTATCGAGCCAAAATGCATAATCGTGTTTCGGATAAGTATTGTGGGTGTCTGTTGGTTCACAATTTGCAATACTGTGCGTGTTTTTGAAAAATCACTGTTATTAAACTACTACAGTTTATTCCTCAAAAAAATTACAATTTTCTACCGACACCCACAATAGCCAAAACACGATTGAGCATTTTTGGCTCGACAGAAAAAAATCACAAATATACCTCTAAATTTGCTTTTATAATACATATTACTATTTTTATACAATCACCTTTTTATATGAAAATTATACCAAAAAATGTATTATCTAAATATCTATCCGTTTTGGCTACAAAAAAAAAATTATAAATATAATACAAAAAAAATTAATAAAAATCTGCGAAATATCGTCGAGCACGGCTCCGGGTTTTTCTTCGCTCGACGAGACTCACCGACATAGCCAAGGTGGTAGCGCAAAGGAAATGGCGATGGGCGGGCCATATATGCCGAACCATAGACCAATGTTGGGGAAAAGAAGTGCTTGAGTAGAAGAACTAGAACTGGCCGCAGAAGCGTTTGTAGACCAATTACAAGGTGGACCGATGATCTGGTCAAAGTTTCCGGAAAGACTTGGATGAGATCTTACGAAATGGCATGCATTAGTAAAAGCCTACACTCAGCATTGGGTGACAATGGGCTGAAGAAGAAGAAGATTATTTACATTGATTTTTCAAAAACCAGTATTCTTGGCTTTGAACTGAAGGGGCCTTAATCTTCATATTCTCGAAAACCTGTTAAATTGAATAATAAGATATTGCGCCGAATTTCACTTGTAATTTTTTATCCGACTTAAAAAAAGTAGGTTCTTGATTCATTCCTTGAAAATATTTCAAAAACTATTACCTACGTACGACACTAGTTTCTTGTTTCCTTTAATAACTAGAAAGGTCTCAATAGTCTCAAGTTCTCAACTCAACTAACAATAATCAAAAAATATGCTTTTATTAAAAATTCAATGTTATAGGTAGTACATTACGATATAAGTGCGTTATGGTGGTTATAACACACGAAGCGGAATATCAGCCCGAGCCGGAGGCAAGGGCGTTAGGAGCTGAGTGTGTTTAACCAATACCTATACGCACGTATATCGTACGACGTTTTTCAACATACTTGCGAGGAAAAATACCTAATAAACTGATATTTTTGATTTAAAATAAACTCAACCATAAAACTGTGATGTAGACTGTTATTTTCCCGCCGTTTTACTTTAAAAAAAAAGCACGGCGTGCGGCCTTTTGGACGGGGCGCCACGCGGCATGCGCGAAAAAAAAAACAATTTGAAGATACTGGCTAAAAAGCAGATGCTAAACGCCGTAAAAAAAATAAAATAAAAATATGTAAGATACAAAGATAAATATTGAAACTTGAAACAACGATGAAGTTCGATGTCTGAATTATTATTTTTCTTTGTCTAACCTTCACCTTATGTTATCTAACTATCTCGCTCACACACAACTGTCAAACTTTCTTACTCTCTCTTTCATACTGGATTTACCATTAACTCTGTCCCTTTCTTTCGCGATAGCAAATCGTGAGTTATAGAAATATTACTTCACTATCAAAGAGTATATAACCGCTACTTCACTATTTTCGTTTCTAACACACGCACGCGTGTGTTATGGGCTGCTTTATATATCTAAAATCGAAGAAATTAGATCCGTTTTATGAGCAAGGGTGTTGAAAAGTAAGTAACTGTTCTACTTTTAAAACAAAAAATGGGTAGTTTAAACAGTTTATAAAAATTTAAATCAATGTATAGGTAGGTATATTAAATATCCCAAACTAGGTGCTTATACAAAACTTATTCACAAAAAACATCGTAAAAATTTTGGCTTTGTACTTTCAGGCGGTGGAGGGTTACTACTGGCAGTGGCTGCGCCAGATTTTTTAGGAGGGTCTACATCCAATAACAATATAGATTTATTTAAAAGTTCCGTTTCGCGTTCTTCATAGCTCAGTTGTTTAGGTTCTTTTGGAGGTTCCCAGTGAAATTTATGTTGCTTTTCAATATTATCTTTGAGTCGTTGGTTGTGCGTATTTAATATAGTTTCAAGGCCGCGTCCAACATTATATTCGTTAGGAGCTGGTGTCACCCAGTGGCAGAATGGAAAGCGCGGTGCACGTACCAGTGGCCCATGGGAAACAGCTGGCATACATCTGAATTTTTCCAAACAATAATAAGCTGGACCAGGTGTATTCATTTTTCCAAATACTGGCATCCAATCATTCCATGGTTCAAATCGCCCTTCCGATGAATTAAATGGTGCTATATACTGAAGTTCAGGTAAACGTTCCGCCTTTTTATTTGACTGAGGTAAATCAGCGGGGCTTGGTTCATCAAATTTTCTGATTAATGGCTTCATACGGATAGTTTTTGATTTGAATTCCCATGTAGGATTGGGACATTTTTCAGTTTCTGATTCGTCATTACTATCTTTCTCAGGTTCATCTTCATTCACAATATTTTTTTCTTTTTCATCCTCAGAAATTCCGTTTTCTTTGAATCTTTCTGCAGAAATTCCAAATGGAGCAGAAAGACAATGCAAATATTGACAGCTTTTATAATTAACACTATAGCTCGCTGGACTTGGGCCCTCCTCTTTCCTTGGCTTAAACCTTTGTGCCTTTACTCCAAAACAAGCCGGATCTGGAAGCTTAGCGTGGCAAGGTATTTCTGGAGGTTCAGGGAGGTCACACAACCTTTTCAGTGTATAGTCAGCTGGACCAGGACTTACTTCATACTTAGACGTAGAGAATCTATCAGCTTTTGGACCATAGTATTGAGTACTATCAGACTTGGGCTCATCAGGGCTATATGAAGCGGGCCCCGGACGACCTTCTCTTATATTTAAACTCTGAATCATTTCTATAAAACGTAATTGTTTAGACTCTTTTCGTTTATAATGACGATTTTTTTCGTAACAAATTTGTTCTTGCGAAGGTTCTGGAACGACACTATAATCGGCAGGACCAGGAGTACTAGCAAAAGATCTTATGAACCGTTTTGAAGTACGTTTGCTCCATTTCCATCCTCGATAAAACTGTGTAAATTCATTTACTCTAGCATCGTAAAACGGAGGACTTTCGTCGGTAACTTTATCCAACTTGCGTCTTTGAAATCCGTCTTTTGATATGTCAAAGCCATGATCCCTTTTAGATGGAGATGATAAACCATTGTCACCCAAAATCATTGATCTTGGAGGAGGACCTTTGTACAAACACCTTGGAATTTTTGCCTGACATACTAATTCTTCTTCTTCCTCCTCGTCAACTGGACATTCACATTTGTTTTGTATACCGCATTGGCAGAGAATCCTTTCTAAATCTTCTTTACTGAAAGCTTCATAAGGAAATCTAGGACGGGTTGACTTTAGAGACGTAGCGTTTGGAATTGTAGGTCGAATATCGGTATCATATATAGTATGTGTATATAATACACCACAAGGTCCAGTTTTCCGGGAAGTACTTGACAAAAATGGAACTTTGTTTAATTTATATTTACGTCCACTAGTATATTGATACGAACATGGATCTAAAATTTTATAATATTTTGGATTTGGCGGAAATCTTTTATCTAGAGAGAAAGCCATAGTGAAATGTTATAAGCAATGTAGGTACCTACAACAAGATTATCTAAACCGTATTAATGGCTAGGTAGGTACTTTATAAAATGTATTGAATGAAAAAAAATTCAACGATTTTGTAGGAATAACTTAAATTTCTACTTAAAAAATAAAATTCCTGAACCCGAAACCCGTAACCTTCTGAAAGCGTGACAGCCTGACACAAACTAGGTACCTAAAATGATATTGTTTTAATATGTCAAATGTAATGTCCAGTCAGTCCATAGATAAGTACATGTTTTATGATTTCATGTGCTTGACAAATAATAAACGAGCAAAAGTCTCAGTGTCTAGTTGATTCGTTGAAATGATTTGGTTACTGGCGGGTGGTGGCGCGCAACAAAGGCAGCGGTGCCGTCAGAGATATAGGATATAAGGTGCCGTGGCTCCTTCACAGAAGCCTGTGAGGCGCGGCGACATATGGGCGAAAGAACTTGAATACTGGTGTTGTTGGTAAGTTGGTGTTGTATTCACAGTTGCATGACAACTACTTCATGTCTATTAACTGAGCGAGCGAAACGATGTTGGTAAGATATGGTGTTGTATTCACAGTTGAATGCGATCTACCTACTTCACGTCTATTAACTGAGCGAGCGAATCGATGTTGGTAAGATATGGTGTTGTATTCACAGTTGAATGCGATCTACCTACTTCATGTCTATTAACTGAGCGAGCGAAACGATGTTGGTAAGATATGGTGTTGTATTCACAGTTGAATGCTATCTACCTACTTCATGTCTATTAACTGAGCGAGCGAAACGATGTTGGTAAGATATGGTGTTGTATTCACAGTTGAATGCGATCTACCTACTTCATGTCTATTAACTGAGCGAGCGAATCGATGTTGGTAAGATATGGTGTTGTATTCACAGTTGAATGCGATCTACCTACTTCATGTCTATTAACTGAGCGAGCGAAACGATGTTGGTAAGATATGGTGTTGTATTCACAGTTGAATGCGATCTACCTACTTCATGTCTATTAACTGAGCGAGCTAAACGATGTTGGTAAGATATGGTGTTGTATTCACAGTTGAATGCGATCTACCTACTTCATGTCTATTAACTGAGCGAGCGAATCGATGTTGGTAAGATATGGTGTTGTATTCACAGTTGAATGCGATCTACCTACTTCATGTCTATTAACTGAGCGAGCGAAACGATGTTGGTAAGATATGGTGTTGTATTCACAGTTGAATGCGATCTACCTACTTCATGTCTATTAACTGAGCGAGCGAAACGATGTTGGTAAGATATGGTGTTGTATTCACAGTTGAATGCGATCTACCTACTTCATGTCTATTAACTGAGCGAGCTAAACGATGTTGGTAAGATATGGTGTTGTATTCACAGTTGAATGCGATCTACCTACTTCATGTCTATTAACTGAGCGAGCGAATCGATGTTGGTAAGATATGGTGTTGTATTCACAGTTGAATGCGATCTACCTACTTCATGTCTATTAACTGAGCGAGCGAAACGATGTTGGTAAGATATGGTGTTGTATTCACAGTTGAATGCGATCTACCTACTTCATGTCTATTAACTGAGCGAGCGAAACGATGTTGGTAAGATATGGTGTTGTATTCACAGTTGAATGCGATCTACCTACTTCATGTCTATTAACTGAGCGAGCGAATCGATGTTGGTAAGATATGGTGTTGTATTCACAGTTGAATGCGATCTACCTACTTCATGTCTATTAACTGAGCGAGCGAAACGATGTTGGTAAGATATGGTGTTGTATTCACAGTTGAATGCGATCTACCTACTTCATGTCTATTAACTGAGCGAGCGAAACGATGTTGGTAAGATATGGTGTTGTATTCACAGTTGAATGCGATCTACCTACTTCATGTCTATTAACTGAGCGAGCGAAACGATGTTGGTAAGATATGGTGTTGTATTCACAGTTGAATGCGATCTACCTACTTCATGTCTATTAACTGAGCGAGCGAAACGATGTTGGTAAGATATGGTGTTGTATTCACAGTTGAATGCGATCTACCTACTTCATGTCTATTAACTGAGCGAGCGAATCGATGTTGGTAAGATATGGTGTTGTATTCACAGTTGAATGCGATCTACCTACTTCATGTCTATTAACTGAGCGCGTTACTCGGATATAAACTAAAAGCTTTTTAAAAAAAACTAATTTTAACCGCTTGAATAAAAAGGAGGTTTATTCACTTTATTACAGCACTTATAATAAACTTGAACTACACTCGGAATAAACTTAGAGAAATAATATTTAGGCAACCGCTCTGTTCGGAGATGAAATACGGACTGAGGAGCAGGAGCCCTCACTTGGGTTAGGTTCAGAGACCACCCAGGCGCTAGACATACCGTCAGCATTAGGATTGCTGACAGAGGCAAAAGGCCTAACAAAGCCAGGATGTAACACCTCCCCCTTTAAGAAGAGACTTTGGGGTTGATTCAAAGTCTCTGTTAAACTTTAGTTCTAAGAGGAGCAATGGGACTTATCATTTCTATGTCATCGTCTTGTATGTCTGTTGTGTTTACAACCTTAGGGGTAGGTTGTGGTGTTTTTTTTATTTTAAATTTAAGTTGAAATGGGCGGTTGCTGCCATATTTACATTTTCTTATAATATAGTATACAATAAATGAAGAAATTAGAACTAAGAGTATAATAGTAATTACAGAGTAATGTGTCCCATATTTAACAATATGTGGGCTTTGGTGTTCAATAGCCTCTAAGTCGTTTAGAAGGGACTTTATCCTAGCATTACTCTTGGAGTTAATGTCGTCTAAGTCTATATCGTGCAGATGTACAGGAGGTACATTGTTTACTGCATGATTTATCTTATCTAGGTTACAACAAGTGTCGTCGATTAGACTAAAATTTGGGAAGTGGTTAATAGGGGAGGTTATATTTAATACATTATATTTTGGTATTAGTGTGGTACTCTTGCAGTACCCTATACAATTCTTTGGAATAGTGATTAAACCTGTGCCTATTATAGTTGTTTTATATAATTAAGAATTTATACAATCAATTGATATTTTGTTAGGTTCCGATTGAATATAAATCCACTTATTGTTCATTAATGGTTTCCAAATATCTAGTGTTCCTAATATTGTCCTTGTATCGCACTGTATTGGTTTTTCACTGATCACTTTCGATAGTAATTCACTTTCACAGATTGGTTTTGCGTCAACGGAGTACACATTTTCAATGTCACAAATATAGGTCCCTGTGTTTACCTTTTTACAAACATCTAGGTTATTGAAGCTACAATAGTATGTTTTGTCTTTGGTCATTGCTATGTATTTGTCATTTGGTACAATTAGGCTGAAGGAATTTGGTTCCTTAGGATTATGTGGTGTAGGCAGTGCTACATTATGAAACAGTACATATTCTCTTGTAGTTACCAACGGCACTTGTAAAACAAATACAATTTTATTTTTAACATAATAACATACTAACTTAGATATACTTAAAATAACATGCACAGAACTAATATCTAAGGTTACAGGCAGCTCAAGGTCACTGGGCAAATGTCTGTAGTTATCAACGAGCTCCTGATGCAGTTGATTAGGTGTTATAATTGCAGGATGTAAGGTGTTTTGACTGCTAAATAGTATACTATTGGTAATATCTTCTAATTGAAATGATAGGGTGAGTATTGATGTTTCCAGAATATCAAAAACTCTATTAAGATTAGTAATTAACTGCAATTCATTAGTAATATCAGTAATATTTGCAATGTTTAATGAGAGCTCGTTAATAGCTTTATTTAGGTTTTCTTCGTTTTCTCTTATTTCATATAAAGTTTTATTATAACGTGACAATGTTGAAGTAGTGACCAAAATGTTTTCTTTTACGAGTGAAGCTAATTGTTTTTGGTTGTTTTGTAAGGCAGTTATTGCTTCTTCGTAATTTAAACCATCATTTTCATCTAAGGTGCCAAAAATATGTTTAAATATTGTACCTATACTTCCTATCCATGCTCTTTTAGATCTTTTATCTATCAGGTGTGAAATGGATTCGAATTCCCTGCACATATCTTGGAATTGAGCCATTAAGGGTTGTATCAGACTGTCACATTCCACAATAGTTTGCGATGTGTGTGTTTCATAGCACAACCGTGATGTATCTCCTAGAGCAAGTTTAATATTTTGTATGTGCGGTTGAAAGTGTGAGATGTCTACCGGTATTACAATTTTTAACTGAACATTATTAATTTTTAGTTTTTCTAAGTAGTCATAGTACAGGCCCGAACTGGAGGTGATTGGTTGGATGAAATCTCCATGAGATTGCCCTCGAGTTGAGCTGCAAATAACAATTATAATCAATATAAGTTAAAGGTAAGTTAATCTTATTTACTTATTTAACTATATTTTCTTTTAATATTATTAATGATGTTTCTATTTACAGGTCTGCCCCGACGTTAGCAGGTTTCACTTGATCGAAGTGATGAGTAATATGACGCCGGTTTATTAATAGAGTAAGTGTGTTGTTACCATTTATTTTTACTACCTTGTAAGGCCCTTTCCAAAGGGGCGAGAGTGCTTTACGTATTCTTAGATGATTTTTAAGATATACATAATCACCTGCTTTGTACTTAGCAGAGCGAGTGCGAGAATCGTAATAAGTTTTTGAGGATTCCTTAGAACTCCTTATAGCATCTAAAGCTTTTTCTCGAGAATACTTTAGTCTATTTTGGAGCATGCGCACATAATCAGGGTATGTGGCTGCTGAAGATTCTTCATATACGGAAGTGGGGATCACGGGCTTGCATCCAAACATTAATTCGTAGGGTGTGAAATGAGTTGTTGAGTGAACGGTGGTATTGTATGTGAGCATGGCGGTGTATACATAGCGAGGCCAATTTGTTTGCTCTTCATTCGTGAAAGATCTAAGGTATTCCTTGAGAGTTGAATGGCTTCTCTCAAGGGCACCCTGAGTTTGTGGGTGATAGGGAGAAGCCCATAGATTTTTAATTTTAAGGAATGTTTTCTTAAACAACTCGGAAGTGAAGTTTGTCCCTTGATCTGTGAGAATCATTTTAGGGATACCAAATATAGATATATAGTGTAGTAAACATTCACTGGTTTCTTCTGCGGTTATACTTCGAATTGGATATGCAGAAGAGAATTTTGTGAGGTCATCTTGTATGGTTAATATATATTTGAGTTTGGCAGGTCCAGCCTCAGGCAAGGGCCCAACAATATCAAGAGATATTCGCTGACAAGGTTCAGTCGAAGTACTTGTAATCTGCATAGGGGCGCGATTTGTTTGCCTAAGTGCTTTATTTGTTTGGCATTGTGGACACTTCTTTAAATAGTTCTCTATATCAGTTCGCATGTTTTTCAATAAAACGTTTCCTGGATACGTTTGAGCATACGATTCATTCCCAAGTGTCCAGCTATAGGAATGTTATGATTTTCCTTTAGGATCTTCGGGATTTCTGACAGAGAGGGGAATATAATTTTGTCTTTATAAATATGGATTTTAATTCCTGTATTATTAAATAGGTAGAGTAACATGTTGTATATTTTAATAAACTGATGTGTATCAAAGGGGTTTCTGAATTCTGTTAATGCTATATCTGGAATAGTATTCTTATCATATTTTGTAAGTAGATCATTTCTAAGAGATTTAAGGCTTTCATAAATATCCTTGTAACAAGATTTATCGAAATGATATACTTTAAAGAAAAGGAAGTAGTATGATTTATTGAGATGGGTAAAGGATATGTGTGAATTTAGAGTCCTTTCTTTTTCTAGAATCTCAGAGTTTTCAGGTATATTTTCCAAAATAGATTGTACAAAGGGATTAGACTCATCGAGGTCGATGGAGGTAGGTATAATAATGACCTTGCATTCAGATTTAGTTATACTTTGGTTGTGTTCTTGGATATTAGTATTACAGGTGTTATTTTTATTTGTCGTGAATTTTAGGAATGTAGAATAATCTCCATCAGTTGTATCTGTGTGACTACTGGTAGATGGTATTTGGGTGATATCATCCTGGATATTTTCGGATGGTATTTCTTCTAAGCTTTGCTCAGCTAAGGCAATTGGATCAGGGTCTGATAGCTGTTCTGGAAGGACTTCAGGTAAATTTCTGATAGGCTCATTTTCTATCTCTTCTCTAAGGGCATCAGGGATATTATGCGGTAGAGTTTCAGGTAATGAGGGTAAACTCTCATTATTGTCGAGAAGGTCTAGCGGTAAGTTAATGTCAGGTAAGGATAGCGGATCTTCATTGAGATTAGAATGAGAAGGTTGGTTTGTCTCAGGTAAGATTGGGATAGCTACATCATCCAAATTTAGAGGATCTGAGAGGTGTGGTTCCATCTCATCTGGATTGAATGATGCAGGGGATATTAATAAATCCATGAGATCTTTATCCAGCTCTGGGGCAGGTTCTTCAGTTACACTGGGTTCCAAAGTGGGAGTAGTTTCAGGTTGGACAGGATTAACTGGGTATCTAGAAAGTGCATCAGCATTTGAATTTATCTTACCCTTTTTATATTTTATATCATATTCGAACTCTTCTAGTTTTAGACGCCAACGGATTAGGCGTGATCCTGGATCTTTGCATTTGAATAACCACTCTAGGGGTTTGTGGTCGGTAACGACCGTGAAGCGGTGACCATAAAGGTATGGCCTAAAGGTTTTAGTTCCAAAAATTACAGCTAAACATTCCTTCTCAGTTACACTGTAATTACACTCTGCTTTGTTGAGTGTGCGAGAAGCATAGGCAATAGGACGATCTTGTCCGATAGGACCTTGGGATGGTATGGCTGATATAGCATAATTAGAAGCATCATAGGTTAAGAGGAAAGGTTGTGTGAAATCTGGATATGCCAGGATTGGAGCGGATGTGAGTTTATCTTTTAAAGATTCGAATGCTAGCTGCTGTTCATTCTGCCACCTGAATGTGGAGTCTTTCTTTAAGAGGGATGTTAAGGGCTTAGCTAATTTTGCAAATTCAGGAATGAATCTTCGGTAATAGGATACTAATCCGAGAAATGATTTGATGTCTTTTGGAGATTGGGGTTTTGGGAAATCGGAAACAGCTTTTATTTTGTCTGGATTTGGTTTTACACCATTTTCACTGATTAAATGCCCCAGATAGGCTACTTCCTTCCTGAGAAACTCACATTTTTCAGGTTGTAGCTTCAAATTAAAATCACGGATTCTTTCGAATACTGCTTTTATATTGGCAATATGAGAAGACAAATCGTGACTGTATATCACGATATCGTCAAGATAAACAAAGCAGCGGGTGCCTTGCAGGCCAGATAAGCACGTATTCATGAGTTTTTGGAAGTAGATGGCCCGTTTTTGAGCCCAAAAGCCATACGATTAAATTGGAAGTGTCCTTGGGGAACTGAAAATGCGGTTTTAGGGGCGTCCTCAGGAGACATAAGGATTTGATGGAACCCGGAAGTCAGGTCCAGGGTAGTAAAGTATTTGCTATTTCCTAATTGGTCAAGTATCTCAGATATTTGTGGCATAGGATATATTTCTCCAATTGTGATGTCATTTAGTTTACGATAGTCTATGACGATGCGCCATTTGCGATGGCCTTGAGAGTCGGATTTCTTAGGTACTATCCAGATAGGAGAGCTCCAAGGAGAAGATGAAGGTTCTATTATGTTGTCGTCAAGCATTTTATTGATTTGGGTTTCCACCTCCTTCTTGTGGCATTCTGGGAATCTATAGGTGTATAGGGACATCAGTATTTGTTTTAATCTGGTGGTGGATTGCAGGGGTATATGTTAGCTGATCATCAGGTAAATGAAATATATCGGAGTACTGGGAACAGAGTTCTGTAATAGCATCTTCTTCTTCTTGATTTAGATGATCAGTTCTTAATAATTTAATTTCTTCATTAGTTCTTTTAGTTGTTTCTTTGGAGTTCATATAAGATGAGTTCGGGTTATAATATAGAGGTTCGACTTTAAGGTTTAAGTTGGTTTTAATATTGGCGAAGTTTTCGGAAGTGTTGGCCACGGTTAAGTTTACCCGATTGTTGTCTTTGATCTTGACTATACAATTAGCTATTAATAGGTTGTTGGACAGGTGCTGATCTGCAATAATACCTTCTTTCAGGTTGGTTTTGCGAATCGAACACTCAATGACTACTTCAGAGCGGGGTGGAATGACGAAAAAGGGTTCAGAGAAGTGCAATTTAATGTCTAGTTTACCCACTCTGAGAGTGTCGCGTGTGTAATCGATTTTACAACCGAATGTAGTTAGCAGATCAGTACCTATAATACCATCATATGGTAGATTAATGTTTTTTACAACATGAAATCTGAAGGATAGGGATTTATTGTCTTGTAGGTTTAATTTGAGTTTGAAATGGCCTTCAGTTTGGGTCGTATCGTCGCTAGGATCTATTCCCTTTAATTTAATTGGTTCTTTAATTAATTGGTTGTTTTGTCTGATGCTGGTTTCTTTTATAAGACATATGCTTGAACCTGAGTCCACGAGCAGGGATAAGGGAATATCAGAATCAGGTGAGGTTAATAGGACGTGAGGTAACAATCTTTTGGTAGTATCTATATTTATTTCATAGATAGGATTTTGAATTGGATGTGATTGGGTTTTTTTATCTTTGTGACCCTTGGATACAGTGGATATTAGAGGTTGAGCACTTGTTTGGGGCTGGTTACCCTTGTGACTCGGATTTGAAAGGTGAGCACTTGCATGGGGCTGGTTACCCTTGTGGCTCGGATTTAGAAAGTGAGCACTTGCTTGGGGCTGGTTACCCTTGTGGCTCGGATTTAGAAAGTGAGCACTTGCTTGGGGCTGGTTACCCTTGTGGCTCGGATTTAGAAAGTGAGCACTTGCTTGGGGCTGGTTACCCTTGTGGCTCGGATTTAGAACGTGAGCACTTGCTTGGGGCTGGATACCCTTGTGGCTCGGGTTTAGAAGATGAGCGCTTGCTTGGGGCTGGTTACCCGTGTGGCTCGGATTTAGAAGATGAGCGCTTGCTTGGGGCTGGTTACCCGTGTGGCTCGGATTTGAGGTGTCATTATTATCTATCTGGGAAATTAATGTTGGAGACGTATTGGGTCTCACGAGACACCGCCGTGAGCCCATTATTCGTTTAAATCTTCGTGGGAATCTAACTCTTCCTGACTATTTTCTTCTTCAGGCTGTTCGAGGAAGTTCACCCGTGGTTTATAAGTATTAGGTAATTGATTTTGTGAGATTTTAAAACGATTATTATTATATTCTCGTTTTTTACATGTAGAAATTTCGTGTCCTGTGGCCTTGCAATAACGGCAATACAGGCTAGAAGACCCTTGTGCTACTGGGTTGAATGGCTTTTGTGTAGAGGACACATTATTAAAATTTTGTTTTGAAGTGCCAGCCCTGAATTTATTATTATTACTAGAATTGGGTTTGAGTTCGGGTTGAGTGCGTTTATAAATGGTTTGTTGTATGCGCTCTTCCGATATAGCGAAATTAATTGCTTCGTTGAGTGATCTAGGTGACTTACACCTTACAATGTTAGATATGCGTGGGTGCAAGCCCATAATGAAGTGGTGAAGGGCGAGGTCCTCCATAGAAGCAGTTCGGCCTGGCAATTCTTTAGCCTTAGTATTAGACAGGGATATTTCGGTTAGAAGTTGAGATAAGCATGTCTCCATCTTAAGGGAGTACTGGCTCACCGATTCCTGGGGACCCTGTTTGGTTTCTTGCAGGTCAGTGAGTAGGTGAGAATAATGTTTTCTTTCACTGAATTGCGTTTTGAGGAAGTCTTTCAGTTGGTCCCACGATAAAAACTCTTTTATAGAACATGCCACTTCGGCCTTACCGTTAAGTTGGCTTAGAATGTATTTGAAAAGAATAGGTTTTTGAATTTCGGTTGCGAGGTTTAAAGCGTTATCGCAATTAACTAAGAATGAATTAATGGTCTCCCGGCTCCCATCGTATGGTTTTATAAACTTGAAAAGAACATTTAACTCAAGGCTCGACATTGTGAGAGCGGTTGTGGTTCTCCTTGTGACACGAGGGGAGCTAGGAGCAGATTTAGACCCTTCTTCTGTATCGCTAGTAGAACGGTCAGGGATGTTGACAGATAACTGGTCTTGTTCAGCCTGAGACACTTTTGGCATTATAAACTAAAATAATTTATTAATTAATTCGTTACGAGTTACTAAAATAGGTTAAGGTATGTCACAAATAGTTAACAGAACCCTAATTTAGTATAAGCAGCCTAGACACAACAATGACCAAAGACTCACATTACGTGGGCGACTGATAAGAGCACGACGACGGCGGCCGGGAACATTCCGATGTAGGTCACGCACGGTCGCGACGCACGGCGTCTCGCTCGAAGGATGCAGGAGATTCAAGGTCGTGCAGTAGTGGTGCTGCACAGTGCACAGGCTGCAGGCAGGATGCGATGCAGGCAGGATGTGATGCAGTGGATGCGATGCAAAGGAGGCGTCCCGTATTTTCTCGAGACGTCAGATGGATTTGGAACACCCCTTGCACAAGGGTGGGGGTTGTGGTTCAGGATACAACCTCGTAGGACGTAGATCCTTTCCAGGATCTATTTATGAAGATAACGATAAATACACAGTGAGGGTTTTACACTTTCACTTCACTGCACTGGATTTGGGTTTTGTTTATTTATAGAGTTTTGTAGGATCCGGGATGAGTCCGTGAGCGGGCCTAGGCTTTTGGTTTTGTTTTCCGGATCCCACCGCTGCCACCAATGTTACGCGGATATAAACTAAAAGCTTTTTAAAAAAAACTAATTTTAACCGCTTGAATAAAAGGGAGGTTTATTCACTTTATTACAGCACTTATAATAAACTTGAACTACACTCGGAATAAACTTAGAGAAATAATATTTAGGCAACCGCTCTGTTCGGAGATGAAATACGGACTGAGGAGCAGGAGCCCTCACTTGGGTTAGGTTCAGAGACCACCCAGGCGCTAGACATACCGTCAGCATTAGGATTGCTGACAGAGGCAAAAGGCCTAACAAAGCCAGGATGTAACAGAGCGAAACGATGTTGGTAAGATATGGTGTTGTATTCACAGTTGAATGCGATCTACCTACTTCATGTCTATTAACTGAGCGAGCGAAACGATGTTGGTAAGATATGGTGTTGTATTCACAGTTGAATGCGATCTACCTACTTCATGTCTATTAACTGAGCGAGCGAAACGATGTTGGTAAGATATGGTGTTGTATTCACAGTTGAATGCGATCTACCTACTTCATGTCTATTAACTGAGCGAGCGAAACGATGTTGGTAAGATATGGTGTTGTATTCACAGTTGAATGCGATCTACCTACTTCATGTCTATTAACTGAGCGAGCGAAACGATGTTGGTAAGATATGGTGTTGTATTCACAGTTGAATGCGATCTACCTACTTCATGTCTATTAACTGAGCGAGCGAATCGATGTTGGTAAGATATGGTGTTGTATTCACAGTTGAATGCGATCTACCTACTTCATGTCTATTAACTGAGCGAGCGAAACGATGTTGGTAAGATATGGTGTTGTATTCACAGTTGAATGCGATCTACCTACTTCATGTCTATTAACTGAGCGAGCGAAACGATGTTGGTAAGATATGGTGTTGTATTCACAGTTGAATGCGATCTACCTACTTCATGTCTATTAACTGAGCGAGCGAATCGATGTTGGTAAGATATGGTGTTGTATTCACAGTTGAATGCGATCTACCTACTTCATGTCTATTAACTGAGCGAGCGAATCGATGTTGGTAAGATATGGTGTTGTATTCACAGTTGAATGCGATCTACCTACTTCATGTCTATTAACTGAGCGAGCGAAACGATGTTGGTAAGATATGGTGTTGTATTCACAGTTGAATGCGAACTACTATGGCCGACCAAGAGCAGTTGCTAAAAGTCAGCTATCCCTACAGAGTAGGTATTTTTTATCAGGTAGGGTTTTTTGCAGTCGGCTCCCGGACTATTATGTACTATTATATTCCCTGATGATGACTTGAAAACTAAAATAACAAAAAGTCAAACTTTGATGATCCCGAACTGTACTTAGGTATATACGGCAAAAAGTAGAATATTTTTACGTACACTTGTCATTTCCATTATTTATATATGTCGCAGTTGAATGGTATAATCCGCTAATTCACTAAACCTTTAGCTGTTTGACATTACAGCTCGGTTTTGTAAAACAGCGAACCCTAACACGCGGAATGGAATGAACGACTTGTATTCATCCATGCGGCTAGAGAAGAAATTATATACAACTAGCTGTGCCCGCGACTTCGTTCGCGTGGTTGTCGGAACGTAATGTTATATAGCCTAAAGCCCTCCTCTATAAATAGACTACCCAACAAAAAAAGAATTTTTCAAATAGGACCATTAGTTCCTGAGATTAGCGCGTTTAAACAAACAAACAAACAAACTCTTCCGCTTTATAATATTAGTATAGATTTAGAATGCCTACGAAGTGGCAATGGCGAGCGGGCGAAGCCAGCGCGCCGCGGCGCGGAAGCGGCGAGTGCTAGGAACGTTCTATTCATTTTACTAGGTAAGGGCAAACCTATAGGTTAGGTTAGAACTGCGACCAACACACGCACGAGCCGAGCGAGCGAAGCAAACGTGCTGCGGTAGCGGCCGGCGAGTGCTAGATAAGTTCTATCCATTTTACTAGGTTAGGGCAAACCTATACCTAACAATAAAAATCGTGGAATAGTTTACTGGAAAATTAAATTCGATTTCGAAAAAAATCTGCATTCTAATGACACCCAGTTATATTTAATTATGGTAACCCTACACCAAATCTTTATGTTATTCATGCATGTGTCGCAGTTGGATTGTTAAACGGTTTCGTCAAACAGCGGATTACCGCTACTGTTTCCCAAAACCGCTAGCCGTTTGGGACGTGATTAGCGGTTTAAATGAACGTAACACCTTGCGCAATCTTAGACAATCCAGCTGAACGATATTCGGCTGTTTAACAAAACCAAGCTGTAATGCCAAACAACTAGAGGTTTCGTGAATTAGCGGTTTATACCATCCAACTGCGAAATATACATTATTATATCTGTTTTATTTTCACCTTTATTTTTAGTAAAATAATGAATTTGTAGCTTATGGATGCTAACGATGTTTTCGGGTTAACTTTTGTCGGTGTTAGGCGAGTGATGCCGGGAAATTCAGCTAGTATGTCGTGGTATGACTGTTGAACGTCGATACTTCGTATAGTCGGAGTGCTTGAGGCGCAGACTGGAGCGTGAATTTGGAGATTCGTGATTCCATCAACAAGTCTTCGATTTGTAAGGTCTACGACGAGCTGGTGATGTTTGAGGAAGTCGGCTCCGATGATAGGCTTCGAGACGTCGGCGACTATGAATTTCCATTTGTATGGACGGCGTAGGCTGAGGTCGAGTTCGAGCGTTTTTTCTCCGTAGGTATTTATCGTAGTGTTGTTCGCGGCGTACAGCTTGAAAGGTAGAGGCGTCGATTGCTGGCCTGCTCTGCGTGGTAGGACGGAAATATTTGCACCGGTATCGACGAGGAATGATAAGCCTGTCTTCTTATCAGTGACGAATAGGCGGTATGTTCCGGCGGCGTCGCTGTTGTCTGTCGATGCGAGAGTTCTAGCTTCCTTGTGGCAGGTCGTCGTAGAACGGGCAGGTGACGTGGGACGCGGTAGTGGGATTCGTGAGCGGTGATGACTCGACTGACGATGTTGATGGCTGTACCCGGTGTTTGACAAAGTGGCGGATCTGACTTTCTTGAGGTGCGCAATTTCTTGTGATAGTTTTCGAAGACTCTGGACGAGCTCTTGATATTCTTGAACGGTCGTGGACATCGTAGTGCTTGGTACATACAGTGCCAGTGAAATGAAGTGCACGATAAAAGTAACGCTGGTTGCGTAGAGATGAGCTGGAGTTCCTGGTGCACGACGCGCAGCCGGGCAGAATTTTCTTCCGGTGGCAGCTGGACGTGGGTGCGGAGGATGTGGGCTCGATGAGTGCTTCTACATCACTTGCTTAGGACGTCGCGTTGGTTGACGCTGGAGCTGGTGGTCCGCGTGTCGCGTGACACGCGGAGTCGTCGGCGGTCACCACTGTATCACGTCGGGGTCACCACTGTAGCTTATGAATGCTAACTATGGTGTGTGTAGTAAATAATAATGCGTGTTCTATGCTCCTGAGTCGATAGTCGAATGAATAATTTATTTACAAAATTCGGGTTTATATACAGTGGTTAGGGACAAACAGATAGCCAAATAAGGTAATGTTCTCGTTCCTGCGTTTTGATTGGCTGGCGCGGTGCGACACTGCTCCCGTGTCCCGATATGTTTCCTAATTTGGAGTTGTCGACGAATAGCGCGTGCGATGCAAGTTGATGACCAAATATGGTAATGAATTTTCAGCGCGACGTATGCTGTAGTGGCTACAAATTTAAAATTAAGTACATGAATAGTCATCATCATCATATCAGCCACAGCGAACGCCACTTTGCGGAAGACGCTGTGAGATTCCATTCTGTTTGACTCTTATGTATTCTGTGACTAAATGTTAAATTTATAAAACATAGTGAGGGTAAGAGGGCCTCTAATATATGTCATACATCGACATATAATTCTCTAGATACCTAACGCTCCTACATTCACCGCTTCGATTCTGATTCCATTTACGCAAACAAACGAACAGTAATTACAACGAAACACTCGAACGCACACATAGACAAAGAGGCATGCGATTGGTCGCGACAAGGTCACGTACGCGTCATGTCAATCAAGCAGCTAGCTCCCCGAAGCCGGCTGCTGAACCGACACGGCCGCTGTCAACGCCACGAGCGGTGAGGTACAATATTAAAATGTTTATTTACTTACATATGAAAGGTGAGTCCGGTGTTTTTCATGTCTGTATAGCTTTTACACCACTTCACGGCACATGACGGCATTTTTAATGACTCGATTATCGCAAACATACAGCAATATTCTCAACTTGTTTTTTGATATTTACGTTTTTTGGTACTTGCGGTGCACCTTTGATGTCCAAGGATGAATGAAGAGCTGTTGATTAGTTTAGTACAAGGGTACAAAGAACTATATATTTACAAGATCCTCATTACGATGATCAACAACGAAGAGACAATCATATACTCGTACATATTTTTTTTAGTTTTATCATTCTCTTATTTTTAGAAGTTACAGTTTGATGAAAAAAAAAATTGAGTTTCATTTCTAAGTATGGGGAACCCCCAAAATTTATTGTATTTTTCAGTGAAATTTTTCTTTTTTTTGTGTGATAATCTTAATGCGGTTCACAGAATAGATCTACCCACTTACCAAGTTTCAACAGTATAGTTGTTATAGTTTCAAAAAAAAGTAACATACGGACGAACAGACAGACATGACGAATCCATAAGGTTTCCGTTTTTTGTCATTTGGCTAGGGAAACCTAAAAAGAAAGTTCTTTGTCAGGCAGAGCTATCCATGACGTACGCACGCAACGTCTAGCTGTACACTGTTCTCAAAATCCGTCAATGCGCTGCGGCCCGCCCCGTCACCAATGTGCTAAGTACGCATTTTGGGCTGCGATGCGGCCCGCTCCGCTCCGCTGCGGCCCGTCATAGTTTGCTATAAGGCGGTTATCCCACTGCATCGCGCACCGTCGCGGGGCGCGGTTTTTTACATACTGACCCTCCCACGCGGTGACGCGTTTTCAGTGGGTAGGAGTAGGCGTGTTTTCTATACAAACTGAGCTACTTGCATACAATGTGAAAAAATCTGCCACGCCGCGCTCCGCGACGTTACGCGGTGCAGTGGGATCACCGCCTTAGCTTTGCTCTTAACAATTAAGCAGGCGTAATATCCATAAAAATTTAACAACAAATATACTATCATTTATTTATTTAAACAATGTTACAAAACTTTCCGAAGGTGTAAAATGAGTATTAAATGACAGACTCGCTAAGAAGAAGAAGATTAAATAACAGCGTAGTTAGTTTAATAAAATGATTAGTAGTTTTGTGGTAACAGCATGATCCCGTCATCTTGATGCGTCAAAATAGCGGGATCAGTCTGGACCTTCAATATCTTCGGAGGCAGGTACCTACATTATTATTATAGTATCGAAATGTGCCAAATGAGTATTACAAAAAGATAGGAAAGGCTGTTTAAAACTCAGAAAAATATCTCTGGTTTATAAGAGGTTTAAAACAAGCAGTGATCCCATCATTTTGACGTTCATGCCGAGCCATCGCGTCACGGCGTCACCCGCGCCGCTGCAGTCGCGTATATTTGTGGCCGAGCGGTCACGGGCAGGGCAGGCGAAGCTACCGCCCCGGGGCCTTTGCAAGAGAGGGGCCCCCACATTAGAGATAAAAAATATCCAAATATAGAGGGGACGGGCAATTTTAACGTTTTTTTCCAAACAGTCTTTTTTTGCATTTTTACCGACGATACTTGCACAAACAATAATATTGTTCTTGAATATTAATAAAATTATATGTATATCCATATTTGTTCACTTTTATCCGTAAAACATCAATAGGTATATCAGAAACCCTTACTACCTTCCCAAACATTTAAATTAAGGCGTAAAAAGGCGTGGCGACTTTTTTGTAGGTATGTCACTTCCATATGATTCCTTAATCTTTGGTTTTGTCCCATCTTTGTTCGGAGCCTATTGTTTATAATTTTTATTTTTGAAAATGAGCGCTTTTTCTGTAGTGTTTTTTGAAAACGAGCGCTCTTCATCAAAACCAAGTTTATGCTTAATGTAATTTAAATGTTTGGGAAGGTAGTAATAGTTAAAGTGGACGGTCATAGTACGGCTGTAGTGATATTTGTTTTGCGGACTGCGTGGTCTACAGGCGTCGTCCGCCACTGAATCCGTTTGCCGCCCTATAACATTAAAAAAAAAATCCTGTATGAAAACCAATGGACTCGTATAGATTTGTTTGTCGCCAGAACTGCCAGAAGCTCCCCTAGTATAGTATCTGCTCCGTAGTCTGTGAAGCTCCCTTAAAGCAGTCAAAGGCCTACACGCCTACACCACCCTTTGATTGAAACTTGTTAGGATTAGGTTAGGTTAGGATTAGGAATAAAGAACAAAACTAAAGATAGGCTCTAAAGGACTTGTATCCAGAGCCGTAAAATTATTTAAAAAAAAGAAAACCTATTTTTACCTGACCTAACCTATTGGTACCTACCTACCTACCTATTTATTTTCAATTTTCATCATCTAAGTGCAATATAATATTTCTTTGATACATACCGAAGAGTAAAAAGCATTGTCTACCCCCAAACCCCCGTTTGTTTGTGCCGTTTGGTCTCAAAATCTCCTTTATAGCACTTAAAGAGATTAAGTGTAAATAAATAATGTCAAAATTAAGTGCTTTACATTTGACTAAACATACCGGACCAAAACATTCGGCTACTGTAATATTTTTTCATGGATCAGGTACGCACTTCTTTTGTCAAGCACTCCTCTTTCTCATCCTATCTCCCGACGCAGTTGGAATATCTTTCGGAACGCAATACGCAATATAGGATTAACCACAAATAGCTTTGTGGTTAATCCTATACCTAGTCGCCTCATCGCCTCCAACGACATTCACAGAAAGAGATAGAATAAGAGGTAGGTTACACTATCATTCTGGCATCAGTCAAGTCCATCAGTCTGGAATGACGTGACTGACGCCAGAATGATGGATGTTTTTCACAGTTACACGGTCAATCCAGAATGACAGCAGACTGATAAAAAATATGTGTACGGCAAAGAGCTATAATTAACCTTATGTTCATTGGTATACGGTGTGTAGTAAAGTAACTAAAGTACGGTGACTGACATCAGTCTGTCATTCAGGGATACACGGTTACACGATCATTCTCCTATCATTCTGACCAGACCGATGGACTGGAATGATGGCAGAATGACTGTGTAAACTTGCTCTAATGATGGAAATCATAAGGCATGAAGATTAGGTACTTATCTGGTAATGTATAATGTTGCTGTAGCATCACGGAATAAAGTAAAATTACAATTTAAAAAGTAGTTGAAAAATAATTCTCCTTTTGTAGGTTCAAATGGTGGTGATATGAAGGAATGGGTCAATATTATGGCAAAGAATTTTTCGTTTCCACACATCAAAGTGATGTACCCGACAGCTCCACTTCAAGCATATACTCCAGCTGGAGGTCTCATGAGTAATGTGTGGTTTGACCGAGCAGATATCAGTCCAAATGTGCCGGAGAGAGTGGAATCTTTAGCGAAGATTGAAAGTGAAGTGAAAAACCTCATTAAAATTGAAAATGATGCTGGTATACCAAGCAATAGGATCATAGTAGGTAATATAATGGTATTTAATTTTGTAATTTAGAGTATACTTAATGCAAACAAATAAGCACTGCAAATCAAACACATACAAGCAGGAGGATTTCATGTTTATGATAGCCATATCCAAATGAAGCTTATATGTATAAGTATTTATACTCAATTAAAAAAATAAAGTACTCAAAACAATTTATTAGGGTTGCTACACACTTATTCGGGCCGACATTGTCGGTTCGGCAGTATTTAGTAACAAAGCCGATCCGAAGCAATTATATGGGCTTTTCCCCCGAACATTCATCTACATAGTATATCCGATTGAACAGACCGGCTAGGCGGGGCCGATTAATGCCGGCGGAATAAGTGTGTAGCAACCCTTACATTCAGTGCCAAATTATATGATGTTTTTAATTGATCCAATCTAGCACATACCCAGACTCAGTAGGTGAAACTCAAGTGTAAAAGAGATTTTACCTAATTTGGGATAATATTTAACCAAGTTTCTTTATTGAAGGAGGATTTTCAATGGGAGGTTCTTTAACGTTACACACAGCGTACCGATGGGACCGAAACTTGGCTGGGGTTTTTGTGTTCAGCTCCTTTCTAAATAAAAAATCACTTGTATATGATGAATTAAGGAACTCCGCCGTGGGACCATGTAAGTGTTTATTTTGTTGCATAGAAATTTTGTGCTGCAGCGATTTTAGAGAGTTATGTAAGTACATTTAATAATATCATAATGATTTTCAGTCTGAAAAAAACTCAATTTATTATTACTTATAGTGACTGCGTCTGTGACTTATCTGTACATTTTATATATCTAATATCTGTTAGACCACACTGCTTAGCGAAAAGCCAGGCGAAGGCTTATTTAATATATAACTAACAACCGTCCTTAGCTTTGCGCAAACAATCATTATTTATCTAACAAAAAACAACATTGAAGATAATGACTGAAAAAATAAAAATAATATTTCCAGTGCCCCCACTTCTACAACTTCATGGTGACAGTGACGAAATGGTTCATTTGAAGTGGGGTCAGCAGACATTCAACCAGCTCAAAGACCTTGGCGTTAGAGGAGACTTCCACATCCTTGAAAAGCTGGGCCATTCCATAAATAAACGAGGAATGCTGAAGATTAAGGATTTTATTACAAAGTATCTACCTGAAAACGCATAGCAAGGCGAAAATTGAAAAGCTAATATTAGTAAATAACATAATGATAGGAAAGATGATGATGTGATTTTTTTTTAAGGCGACGTGGGATCACAATTTGCAATACTGTGCATGTTTTTGAAAATTCACTGTTATTAACCTATGAACCAACTACAGTTTATTCCCCAAAAAATTTACATAAAAATCTTAAGGATTTTCTACAGACACCTACAATAGCCAAAACACGATTGTGCATTTTTGGCTCGATAGAAAAAAATCACAAACATACCTCTAAATTTGCCTAAATTTGCCTTTATAATACGTATTACTATTTTATACAATCACCTATTTAATACAATTTTTGGTATAATTTTCATATAAAAAGGTGATTGTATAAAATAGTAATACGTATTATAAAGGCAAATTTAGGCAAATTAGAGGAATGTTTGTAATTTTTTTCTATCGAGCCAAAAATGCTCAATCGTGTTTTGGCTATTGTGGGTGTCTGTAGAAAAGCCTTAAAATTCTTATGTAAATTTTTTGTACAATAGACTGTAGAAGTTAATAACAGTGATTTTTCAAAAACACGCACGGTTTTGCAAATTGTGAACCCACGTCACCTAATTACATATATTTTTAGTAATTTGTATGACCAAAACTTAGACATGTAGGTTATCAGTGGCGAAATATTTTTTTGTATGTAACTTTTATTTATCTTGATAATCTCATTCGTAATTCGCTTAGGTAAGTTTTGTCACTCCTCAAAAAGCAGTTCTCATTGTAACACTACACTACTTTGTTCGTTCTCCACAAGCATTAGAATATTTAGCTAGTCCTAGCATAGATATTATACATATTACAATACATATTGTGATTCCAAAGTTATTCCTGAACTTATTGTTGTTTTTATTAGAGACAATGTTTGAAGATGTCGTTTCATTTTCAATGACAGACTTATACTTGAAGTGATGGCCCCACCCTGGCCCCACCAAAGTTCACCAAACGTTTTTAATCTGTGTTATGGGCGCCGGCCAAAGAGCTAGTAACCTTCCCCCATACCTTTCACAATATCTTTGGCGCCGGCAGAGATATTGGAGAGAAGGTCTTTGGGCACCGGGCAGTGCTATGTGAAATTTAGTTCCGATTTTTTCTGTAATATGATGTGGTACACTGACTTATTTGACATTTTTTTTTAAATATAAAGAGGTTGTATAGACTATTTCCTCTATGTTGCAGATTGCGCTATAAACATACGTGTACTATGGGGAAGTAACTTATATATTAAGGTGAGCTACGTGGGGACGACTGGTAGTCTACTACCAGTCGTCCCCACGTAGCTCACCTGGCAAATGGCAAATGAAGTTATATAATTCTTGTTTTAGTTTATGACTTCAGCAAATGTTAACGTTCCCCTGCGGTGGGTACAGAGTCAGAGTTACAGACATTTTTAGGGTTCCGTACCCGGAGGGTGCAAACGGGACCCTATTACTGAGACTCCGCTGTCTGTCCGTCTGTCTGTCCGTCAGTCACAGGGCTCTATCTCTTGAACCGTAATAGCTAGACACTTGAAATTTTCACCGATTATGTATTACTGTGGCGGATATAACAACAAATACTAAAAATAAAAAATAGTAAAAAATTAAAGGGGGTCGTCATACAAGAAACGTGTTTTTTTCAGCGTTTTTAACTTGATCTTCATAATGGCATTAACTAGATACTTGAAATTTTCACCAATTATGTATTACTATGACCACAATAACAACAAATACAAAAAATAAAATAAAGTTAAAAATTAAAGGGGGCGTCATACAAGAAACGTGTTTCTTCAGCTTTTTAAAACATTGTACGGTGGTACGGAACCCTTCATGTACGAGTCCGACTCGCACTTGCCCGTTTATTTTCTTTAATATAATAATTTAATTTAAGTAATTTAAATAGGCCTTTGCCCAGCAGTGCGACAACATGTCACCAAGCAGTGGGATAATTTTTACAACGCAGGTGACTATAGGGGCCCAGCCTTTAAGATAAGATCCATTTCTATCCATCGTACTATTTCATGCTCTAGGCTAATTGGTGTACGAGCGAGAGGCAACTATGTACGCTTTCTCCAAGAGCTGGTAGACATTTTTGGGTAGGTATTTGAGGCAAGCTGAAAACTTGTCAACTTCTCCTATAATACCCTAACTTCTTCTGCAGACCTAATCAAAGATACAATTTTTATACAAAAAAATTTGAGGCACCTGTTCGTGTGTCTCACTGTGTTCCCCTTAATTGAGACAGTAAGAAAAGTGCCAATAGACACATTCTTAGTCAATAACGTATAAAACTAGGCATTGGCCTAGTTAAATTACTTTATTAGTCTGAGTTAAGGCTAGATTGTAATGATTAGTAGCGTGTTTAATTTAGTAGGTACAGAGGAAAGTTAAGATACCTGTGCCGCCTCACGTAGTGCGTGACGCGCGCGGTGGCATATGTAACTGATTAACCGTCTGTACACGTTAAGAATGGAAAAGTCTGTAATTTTTACACGTTAAAATAGAATTTTTTTAATTATCCTATATTTGTGTCTCACTGCTGGGCAAAGGCCTCCCCTTTTTCCTTCCACCCATCTCTATTCAGAGCTACAGCAAAATAAAATATTTAAGGAGTAAAAAATATATACTTACGACAGATCATTTGCTAACTTGCAAAATCCTTAAATATTTTGTTTTAACGTGTAACCAACCAGATCTGCGGTTCTGTGTTAGGGGAAGGAGAAATTATAGGAGAAGTATAAGACAAGATTTCAGCTTTCCCCAAATACCTACCCAAAAAGTATGCCAGCTCTCGGACCAACTTTTAAGCATAGATTAAAAAAATCCTATATTATAACCTATATGTTCATATTTTATTACCTCCTTGGTTTTCAAGAACTTATTCAAAAAAGGTACGGTTAACATTATAACTCTTTGATTTAAAATTTGGTGATTTTTCAGAGATATGGGAGTGATTTTTTTCTACTGACAGTTAGAGTGACATTGGTTTTGTGATTGCGAAAAATATTCATATTCCCTATTTCTTAACACCAAGATAAACTAGTTAATTGCTTATTTGAAGAATGGGCCCAAAAAAGACACCTGATATCAATTCATGGAGGACTCAAATAGAAGAGGCTAAACTAGATGATGGTAATTGGACAGTGAAAGTGGTCGTTATTGAGTCGGCTGGCAGTGACCAGGATCGTATATATTTAAGCAAATTTGAAACATTCGCCGCCGAAGAAAAGAGATTTGTCATCAAAAATATTTGTAAAACGGAAACTATATTCATGGTCAATCAACTCGGCGGTGAAAAGAAAGTAAAGGATAATAATCTCAGAGTTTTCGAAGAGGGTCAGGCTTACCTCAAAGATAAGAAAGATATCCCTTCAGACATACAAGCTTTAATTATTAAACACCTAATTTTGAAAATGAAAGAAGAATACTTGTTTGTGAAACGTCAGCGGCTAGAGGTTAAAGTAGGAATGAGAAGAGAATCGGCTACTATGATCGACAGAGCTGAGGTGCGCGGAACTGTTAACGTGGCCCCGCCAGAACCAGTACCTCCGCCGCCTCCTGCAAAAGGTAAGAAGGGCCAAAAAACTGATGATTCCAACATTCCACCGGAGCCAGTCGAAGGAAAGAAATACAGCACAATGTTAAGAGTGAGAGGAGAAGAATGGAGAGACAAAGTCTATGTTGACGATTTTCCCACTGATGGTCCTAATCTGTACGTTACTGTGACGGGGTTCATGGAACCGAACTTAGTGAGGTGTCTCGTTCAGATTGGGGTTCCGTTGACAGCTATTGTTCAAGTAAGAATTGACCCAGCTACTATAAAGATTCCGTCCACATTGCTAAGGCCGACGAAGCGAGGACAGAGTCAAACAGAGATAATGGCAGATAAGTCGTTAAGATTTTGGGAGGACTTGCAACAGTTGCGGATACACAAAGACACCGCAGATGACCTCAAAAATACAGCTTTCATTGTGTTTACACCTCCTTACTCCGAAAACAACAATTTATCTGGTTGCCCTGATATCGTTTACGATGAATTGTGTTACCTGATGTATGATATTCAAGACTTAACTAGGCAACATTTGCATTATCTCGATAACATGGATATCATTCAAATACCGAAAGACACACCGGCTAATGAAGAGCGTTACAATAAATACTACGATCAATTATTTAAAGACATACCATTAGAGTCGGTTACAGTATATTCTCTATTAGACACAGTACTCCAAACTGTATGTAAAATGGATGAAATAGATGAAAAAAGTAGCAGAACATCCTTATCAACGGCTCTGACACTAACTCAAGTTCGCCAAAGTAAAGACGATGATTTTAAAAAGGACAGAGCTGAGAACTTAGTTAATGATGTGTTTAATAGGCTTTGTATAACTGAGACTGACAAAAAGAAATATAGATTCACATATGGCGAAGAATACGAAGAGCATAAGGATCCTATTGTTATAAATTATGGAGACTTTGCCAAAAACACTACATTTCATTTGGGGAATATAAATTTAGACAATATTGTTTGGCATACATTACTCGGCATGCCAATTCACAATTTGTGGTTAAATCAACCAATACTTACTGAGGAGCAAGACGCTAAAGTAAACTTTCACGTCAATGTTTTGCTGTCTTGTTTCGATAGAGCAGATGTAGAAACGGCGGAGCTCAACAGGCTGATCCATATATTGGCTTGTCGTAAACTATACAACAACAGAAGTTCTTTGAAAAAGCTTCACTTGCCGCCTTCAACAATATCCGAGTTTAAAAAGGCATATCTGAAAAGAAGTGTGCTCGCTGAACCTCTTCAGACAAAGTTCCCATCATTGCAGTCCTCGAGCACGACCTCCCCATCTTTCCCACCCATGACGAAAAGTGAAAATACTCCGTATGACTTGAACACAGAAGAAGAAGACCCAGAAGTCTGCCGCATAAAATTTCTTTTTGAATGTCCAGATTTGAGCGAACTAGTAACAGCTAGTGAGATCGCTAATGAAAATAGATTTTATCACATGATAGACGATTATGAATATTTTGACGAGTTTTCAGGAATAAGTGCTTTTCAAATTATGCATGATGCTTTTAATTCGTTTAACTGTGTTGATTATAAGTATTGTGAAGTCACCGACAGCATTGTTTTAATGTTTTATAATAGCCATGACGAGGATGGCATTGCACGAGAAGAATGGCGCTGCCATCTACCTACTCCACTGTGTTTGCAAGATTTCTTTGATTTCGTATTAGAAGAACATTACGATTGGATTCAAAAGGAAGAAGCAATCTATGATGAAAAAATGACATTACAAACACAGTCTGACAATAAAGAATTGATAGACCCAGCAGCTTCAAAATCTTGTGTAGAGAATACGGAAATTGAAATGGAACTCCTTTTGGAAGGTTCCCTCAAATATCAAGAAGTAGCTCAAATTGAAGAAAATATTGAAACAACGGAAGTTACAGAAACTAAAGCTACATCGTCAAAAAAATCAACAACCTCGCCGACCGCAACAGATGGCGGCTCGAAGAGTAAAAAGACAAAATCATCACCAGCATCCACTCCGCGTAACGTAAGACCGTCTGTAGTTTATTCATCTGATGTCCCTCAGCCCGAGAAACCTAGAAAACCATTCTCGGGTTACGATTTAGGCGATAGAAGAGTTGAAGTGTTCGGAAAAGATGTGATATATTTTTCCAAAGATGGAACTCGTGTTTCTAGTTTTTATACTCTAATAATACCTATTAATTTGGAGAGTATACTACTAAGTGTGATGCCAGGTAAAGGGCGAAATGAATTTTGGTTTCATCGGGTACTCGGTGAGAATATTACACCTGAAATTATTGATATATGTGAGTCCTTTAGAATAACAAGCAAAGATCGCGTTTTGATTAACATAAAAAAGCAATCATACACATTACCGTTACCGCTTGCAGCAACACCGTCTACAGAAAAGCCTCGAAAAGATATAAGGTCTGTAGACAGACTTGCGAGTCATCAAGAAATATTTGAGACAAAATCTTTTCACAAATTTTATATTACCTGGCCTAATGGTCTGATAACAGAAAGTGTGTATGAAACAAACACTCCTAAAATATCTCATATTAAGCAGTACCATGTTGCTAAGCTTTCGCATCTCGATGAAAATATGCGTTGTATAAGTTTGAACGGAGAAGTTATTGTTTTCAAGACATCAGGTGTTATTGAAGTGCTCCGACCAGATAGTTCATATATTAAGATTACTCATTGTGAAAAAAGACTAATACAACCCATAGTGGTTGATGATTCACACAGTGAAGGCAGCTCTGATAAGAGTAAAAAAGACAAAGGAGTAAAAAAAGCTAAGTCCAGTAAAACGTCTTCAAAATCTTCCAAAAATGCAATTTTTGATGAAGACAAATCTTCAGACGTAAAACAAGCTGACTATGAGTTCGTTATTGATGAATTTGAATTTATAGATACTAACGGTCTTAGACAACAGTGGATTAAAAACATACCTATAGACATTGAAAAATTGCTTATTCGTACTGCAACGGAATTTAATTTAAGAGAAGTATTTTCTCGGCGCATGGACGGAACACATATTTTGATAAATAAAGATGGAGTACAACTTGTAACTTTTCCTGATAAAACTAGAATCGTGACTACTTACGTGATAGAAGATGAAGAAATTTACCCAGAGTGGACAGAAGAAGAATGTCAATATTTTGATATGTTTGAATCGGTAACGCAAGAAACGGAAACGAAGTCTAAAGCTTCTGAATCTCAGAAAAGCAACATTAGTGCTAGTGAGTTTGCATCGAGAAAAATAGAAGAAGAAGAAGTTAAGGAATATGTTCGAACAGATGGATACATTTCTGTTCAGATTGTTTACGATATTGAACATCCCAATTTTTCTACAGTTACTATAAATAAACTAAACGGTAAAATAAGTGTAAATTCACCAAATGGAACTAGCGTCATTGTAGACCATGATAACAATTATATAATATCTTTAGATGAGTCTACATCGGCTACTTTCGACGGCGAAAACTTAGTAATAAATCATGAAGCTTGTTCAGAATGTCAGTCAAATACAACATGTAAAGTAAAAATAAAATCTGACGATAAAAGTAGTGTATCTAAACTTCATCAACATTGGTTAAAGATGAATGATTCTTTTAGCAATAAAATAGTCGTCAACGAGGAAGGAAACATCACATTAAAAACTAAAAACATTGAAAAGCGTGAATTAGAGGTAGCGCCAAACGGCAGCATTGTGGAAAGTCTTTATGATGAAAAAGTATCAGTGAGTGCCCCGAAGCAAGAAGATAATGAACCAGTCGATTTCAAGTCAGAGATATCTGTTCACGGGAAATGTAACGAAATATATAACGCTAAAACTCTAAAATTCTTCGTGCTTAAGCGGTAAGTCGTAGTAGATCTCGGTAAATGACTTAAAACCACGCTGTCTTCTCACCTGAGCGCGTCCCCCAGGTTGCATGATTAGATGTGTTGCTGCAGAGCTCGGAGTGCGTTTTTTAGCCTTTTCTTCTCCAAATGTTATGTCATTGGGCAATAATCACATAAGACCGTGAAAACTGTAGAAGAAAAATGGTTTGGAACGATTTTGCTGTGGTCTTACGAACTTCCCTCTGCCAGACGTCAATCCTCTTTGGGAAAACAGTCTGGACAAACAATAGTACCACAACTATTGTTTGTCCAGAAACCCTCACTTACAGCAGCTAGAAGCTTCGCAAGGTGTCACCTTGCTGTGAAGTGAACAGAATAGATATTCTGTTCACACCAAAACAGCACAATTTTGTTTCGAGCTCGAAATTGTGCGGTTGTAGATCGCCGATATACATGTAGATTGATAGAGATACTTAATAATTTCTGTCATATCATACCTACTATATCTAACCTACCTATTCCTTGATTTATATTTACTGCACGTTCTTTGTGAATGTTTTAGCGATCTAGGATGTTCGGAACTGGTGCATAGACGCCTCTTGGACGAATACAAGCAAGCCTGCCGCTGGCTGCCCTGGTGCTCCGTCAACCATTACGATACTTTCGGTGACAACAGAAGCCTTGTCTCCATTTTGACTCCAATCCATCTTACTGAATCTGAGGTCTGTTCACCTATCTGATTCATTATAATAACACAAAATCCCGCGAGGGGCAGACCTCCGTTATTTTATAAAGGCTGAATGAATATAGCCCATATACAAATAAGAACAATCCCCGAATATAAAAAATGGGCCGTGATGGCTTTGGTTTGTGGAGCCTTGATACTCTTTTTTCTTTTCTCCCAGACAAGCACGGATCAAAATCACTTGTCATCTACATTTTTACTAAATGGGCATAAGGCTCATAAATTATACAGTAATCAGCTTGAGTTGTCTTTAACAACTTGACATTCACTTTGGTTTTGGATTATATCGAGGGTTTGATGATATAGCTGGAAGGTGGTTAGAACAAAACCTAAAAAACGATTTACGAAAAAAGAAAACCACCAATATAGTTCACGGTGCGTGTCTATGTGTCTAGAACCTAAATAGGTCTTCTTAAGAAGCTGTCCAAGGGCTGACGTAGCTTAATGACTGTCACCTAGTGACCAGTGAGTACTAGGGAATGTGTGTGCAGGTCTCCTCACGATATTTGCCTTCAGCGGAATCAAGTTGTGGTAGTTCAAAAATGACCGTACATGAGTTACAAACTCAGGCCAAAAGTAGCAATTTTTCGCAAAATTGAAAACCAAAGCTTTTAACGTTCTCACTTCAAACTGTAAACAGTTCGAAGTGAGAACGTTTTTAAAACGGTTCATAAAATAGTTTTAAGGGTTATCTAGGTTTTACTAGATCAAAATTTTTAATACTAACTCCGTTTCCTTACAAATAATTTATTTCAAATAGGGGCTGCACTGGATTCCGTTTATCGTCTTAACCGCTTAGCCGCTATTATTATTCCAGTTCTCTAATCTAGACGGTCTAGAAAAATCTTTTCTCTTTATAATATTGGTCTGTACTCTAGATTTATATTATGAAAAGGTTTTATTGAGTGTCTGTTTGTTTGTACTTAATAATAATGATCTTCCAAAATTCTTGCACCTATAAAACTGTAGGTTATTATCAGCGAATAACAGAGGCTAACTTAAGGGCATACTTGAATTTTCCGGGGTCCAGTGCTGCCCCCATTTTAAATAAATCATTTCAAAGAAAACGGAGACATCATTTAAAATTTTGCTACTACCAAGTCCTAGATAACCCTAAATAATTAAACCGTTAATAAAATAGAGTAAAGTAGAGATCCCTACGAAAATAGGGAAGAGATGAAAATTTTTAAAACGCTAGAACGCAAGGTAGTTATCGAAATTTTGCCCATACACGTCATTATGGCGCATGCGCTGCTAAAATTGTTGATGATACATAATATAATTTAATAAACGTTATCGTACTTACTTATCATTAAATACGAGGAAGTCCGTGCGGCTATATTTCAATAGATAAGTTACAAGGGCTTTGGTTAAAATTAGTCGATCAGATCACATGATATTAATATCACTATTTTCTTAATAGGTACTTATCCAACTTAATAGTTTTTCAAAGGAATTATGTACATGGAGATTTTAAATGATTTTGATCACACCCTTTGTTAAGGAGTCATGACATGACGTCTATAAAAATTATTAAAAATGCTTAAGTAAAAAAAATGTCGCTGTGTGAGTGCCATACGTTGATTATGTTAGGCATTCTACTTAGTTTAATTGGTATACAATACTAAATTTAAATAAACTTTGACCACGCGGGCAACGCCGCGGGCATCAGCTAGTCTTATATATCATTTATTTATGTAACAACGTCACTTGTATCAATGTTCTTTATCAGAAATGGTTGGTGGACTCTAAACTGGCTGACAAACCAGAATACCTGGCGTACAAGGATCTGAAGGAAGACACTGGCAAAGGCTTCTACCATTGGATGCGCCCCTACGAGAGATTCGTGCCCAAGCCGATGAAACCAGCTAACGTCCTTCCACCAAGGCTCCCTAGGGCTTTCGTTCTAAGGTTGATAACTAAAAGTACTAAAACTGTTGTGTAGTCAAAAGTAGCGTAGTTAGATTTTAGTTTCTTTTTTCATTTATTATTCTGTCAATAGATGGTTTTGCCTTTCAAAAGGTGGTGTAAAAGCAGGCAAGCTCCACTGCAGGAGCACGACGCTCTCTGTACTACCAGAGCAATAAGTAGCCAGAGGATTTGGCCTACATTCTCCACGCTGGCCAGACAGCTTTGTTCGGCAGCTTGGCCGGATGGAGAGGTCTCTTTGATGTTTACAAGCTTTGTTAAGCTTGTGTTTCCGAAGTCGCCTTCTACGACATCCACGGCAAGACTTGGAGTGGTCCTATTCTACTTTGCCGGGAACCACACGTGTAAAAGGTGTAAAATAATTTTTATTACATCTATAGTTGACAAATTAGTTAGATAGATAAAACATTTATTTTGTACAGCTGTCACACACATTATACATTACAAAAGAAATAACAATTAACATTAAATAAATTCTTAGCCTAATTACAAGCAAATGTATGCCACAGCAGCACAAATAGGCTACAGCTCAGCACAACGTTGCTTACAAGGAACAACCGCTGATTTTCAGCTGTCACCTATTGTGAGATGACCCGAATAAGTGCAATTAAAAGAATTAGATTATTAACAATAACATAATGAGCAATAAAAATACACACATGAAAAGAATTCGAAACAACGCAGCTTCTATGAAATCTAAGAACTGAAACAATTACCACCAGCTACAAAGGTTTTGTTGCATAGAATTTTGATGGTCGGTGACAAAATTGAGAAACTTTGGCTGGTGATAGTTCGTTAACTATGTATACTTACCTAAGTATCTTTAAGAAACCGTGATATTTAGGATTTTAGCTATTTAAAATTCGTTCTTTGATCCTTGAAAATTTAGGCTTTTAGCTTCATCCACAAGTTAGAGAGATGTCAAAAGTGCCTGAAAAGGCTTTGAGAAAAGTATAGTATGATTGTGCCTTTATCTGTCCGGAATTGCGTTATCAAACATCGGTCTTCATCGGCTTGAAGTTGAATATTTTTAGTTTTATTTTATTAGGACGCTTTAACTTATTTTGTGAGTTACAGAAAGACAGTTACAAAAATTGTAAGGAATTGTACCTATCTTCTTTATTCTTCTTATAGATTATCACACAATCAACCAATCAATTATTTAAAAAAAGAGAAGTCGGGTCCCTGGCGTCTCCGCGTCTAGCGCTTAGGTACATCCCCGAAAGTCAAAAATTTGGATATTTATGAAGCTTTCAACATTACGTCAAATGTACCTATTCTTCGACCTACGAGGGCTTTTTTTTCCATTCAAAATATCTTTATTATCATAGGAGATATATATAATATCTCTTAATAATAGTCACTTTGTTTTGTTTTGCACAAATGATGCTGAGCACAAATGATGAGGCTGTTTGATAAGTATCTACCCGTTTATGGAAGAAAAAAACATTTTTTTTGTATATATGCATTTATTTTTCTACTCTACACATTTGTTCCACCTATACTCAAGCTTCAATAAACCATCCAAAAAGTATGATTGTGGAAAGTCATTAAAATAGGCCTCTGTGGCGGCAATGACTTCGTCATTTGATCCAAATCGCTTGCCACCGAGCCATTTTTTTAGGTTGGGAAAAAAAAAGAAATCGCATGGGGCCAAATCTGGAGAATACGGGGTTGAGACAATAGTTCGTAGTGTAACTGTGCTAATTTAGCCGTCACAACTCTGGACGAATGAGCCGGGGCGTTGTCGTGATGAAACAGTACTTTTTTCTTTTTTAAATGGGGTCGTTTGTCCTTCAACACGGCGTCAAATTCATCCAATAAATTGGCATAGTACTGCCCTGTTATTGTTTTTCCCTTTTCTAAATAGTCAATATGTATAATACCCTGCGAATCCCAAAAAACGGTCACCATGACCTTTCCAGCCGATGGGACGGGTTTTGCTTTCTTTGGAGCAGGTTCACCCGGTAAAATCCACTGCTTCGACTGCTCTTTCATTTCCGGGGTGTAGTGGTGGACCCACGTTTCGTCCACGGTCACGAAACGACGCAGAAACTCCTTCGGGTTACATTTGAACACGGCCAAACACTGCTCCGAAGTAGTCAGTCGGTTCCATTTTTGCTCCTCCGTGAGTAAACGCGGCACCCACCTCGCCGATACTTTCCTCATACCCAATTTTTCTTCTAATATGTGTTGTACCCTCTCGATTGAAACATTTACCTACAGCATCAACGATTTCTCGAAGTTTAATTCGGCGGTCGGCTAAAACGATATTTTCAATTTTCTTAACCATATCGTCTGTAGTCACCTTAACTGGCCGGCCTGGGCGATCCTCATCAAAGACGGTTGTTCTCCCCCGCTTAAACTCGTTATAGCAATATCTGACGGTTGGCATAGAAGGAGCACATTCATGGTAAACCGCTTGCATTCTTACTTTTATTTCATCACATGTTTTTCCTTCCAAAAATAAGAATCTAATTACAGACCGACACTGTTCTTTCTCCATTTTAACAATTTTAAGTTCACGCCTTCACTGAATCGTTGTCAAATGAGAAAAAAAACAAAATAATGCTATTTTTTTTTAAATTTTCCTGCCTTTGAAAAATGGCTTAAAAAGGTGGTATACTTATTTGCGGCCAGTGATATTAATATATTTAGAAAACGGGTACTTATCAAACAGCCCTCGTATGTAGTTAGGTATGTATGTAATTATGTATGGTGGTTAAAAGTCACCCATTATAAGTATGCACTAAATGTACTCTGACACCTCAGTCGCGAGTGTCGCGACACCTCATTGTGCCTAGAACAATGGCCATCCATCGATCAAAGATACGCTGTCGTCAATGCGACACAATGATAGACAAAAGCTTATGAAGTAATGTAGCTACAGGAACACCACACAATAGTTCCATTACAGTATCAGAGTTACCTTTGTGGGCCATTGTTGTCAACATACTTACATTGATATCAGTAGGGTGGTCCAAAAGCGGTATGCAAGACGCACGTAGGTAACTGCGCATCCGCCTTTCAATGTCAAACAACATTGAGTCACAAAGTCTAATTTGGTTTGACGTAGAAATAGGACATCATTATCGGACGACTATCGTACCTATTATTTAATGAAGTAAGTAACCCCCCAGTATCATTACGATAGTTATTCATGTGCCGATGCAAAGGATGGCCTAGCCAAAGGATACAGCGCGGCAACGCTGCTAGTGTCTTGGGTAACTGCGCCGGAAACGTCAATGAATACAACATGAAATATACTTTTTTATATTATACTAGCTGTGCCCGCGACTTCGTTCGCGTAATGTTATATAGCCTAAAGCCTTCCTCTATAAATGGACTACCCAACAAAAAAAGAATTTTTCAAATGGGACCATTAGTTCTTGAGATTAGCGCGTTTAAACAAACAAACAAACAAACTCTTCCGCTTTATAATATTAGTATAGATTGACATGTAGGTAAATGATTTTATGTATTTTAAAGTTTATAATTGAATGAAATAAAGATCTAAGTATTGCTTGTCAAAATGTAACTAAACTTGTATCAATCTGTGTCGATAGAACACAACTACGAGTACCTATATTAGGGCCTGAATTCATTTTGATTAGTGATTAGGAGAAAATAAGTGTGGACAATTGTGTGACTAATTAGTGCAAGTGATTAGTTGGCTGCGTAGTAACGTGATTGATTAGAAGCGTGTTCTATTTTTTTGCAAATGGACTGCGAGTAGTGCGAGTAGCCACGTCCCGCGCGCCCTCCCTTCTCTCTCACTCGCAGCGTGACAGTGTGCCTGCCACTAAACGCGTCTGGACTCTGGACAGGCAGTTTTAGTGTTTAGCGTTGGACGCTCCTGAGAGCAAAGTAATATTCCGTCGTATCTTCAGCAGCCAATTCCTTAAAGAGTTGGTAGCTTGCGCCATGAATGGGTCTTCTATTAATCCTTTTTGGAACCCATACTTTTCTTGATATTGCAAGTTCAGCTTCCAAAAGTTCTTCGGTTTCAAACACCACCGCGTTTAATACTTCTTTCAGTACTTCTTCCATTGCAAGCGCACTTCTCGTTGTTCGTCCATACTTGCTGTTCCAAAGTGAAAATATACTTTTAACAAATGGCGGACTTAATGCTAAGAGCATTTTCTCCCAGTCAACCATAGGGATAAACAGAAAAATTATGCGGCGCAAAAAAGTAATACAATATACATAATAAAATATTACTGTATAATATACAATAACTACATATCTACTAAGTACATAATATCAAAATGAATAAGTATCTACTTACACACTACATACCTACCATTATAAATATACATACATATAACTAGCTTATGAAGAGTAGAACTGAATGATGATGACTTTATGAAGAAAGGGAGTTCAAAAGGTGGGCGACTAATCACCCTCAAAATTATTTTTCATATTTTGATATAGTTATGTTCCTTGTGGAAAGTTTTTCAGTACCTATCATGGACTGAATTCACCCTTAAAATAGTTTCAGTATAATTCGTTAGACGTAATATAGGTAGTCCAAGATCCGAATCCGATCCGTCAGGTCGACTTTACAAGATAAAAATTATTTTTATCAAATATGTTCCTGAAAATATAGAAATAGGCTTGCCGTAAAATATATTCTCATGGCAATTTTATTGTAAATTACAAGCAAGTCGGGGTAATAAAAAAAGAAATTATTTAATAAAGCAAATAAAAATACCGTGCCCTACATATATTCGCCAAGAACAATCCATACAAACAAAACACGACAAACTTATCGTTTTCTTTACGTTTCAGTTTCGTTTATATGCTTATCTTCCTATTTAGGACTTTAGAACAACAATGGAAGGAAGAGTCTAGAAATGAGTTGAAGGGCGCCAAGGAGTTGGTGTCTGCGATACTGCGATATCGCCACGTCATGGAGTCCGACAGCGAGACAATCCTCAACGTGCCAATAGTAGACCCCCGCACCGAAGACGAGCGCGCCATCGACGATATCGTGCATGCTATAGCTCACCGGTTATTATACTTACTTCATTCTCATTCATTTCTACCACATTTTTACCGTCCTGAGCAGTAAGAAAAGAAGCAGCAGCTTTAATTCTTGCGCAAATCGTAAAAACCGATTAGGGAAATGGGTGAAATTTGAGTTGGCAATGCGGTAGTCTATTTTTTATTCCCTGTTCCAATTACGCGCCCATTCAAGCTTAGTTCAAGTCTTAAGTTCTTACAATAGTCGTAAAGTAAGTAACGGCAGTTCATAAAATAATTTAAGGCCGTACCTGAATTTTCCGAGGTCCAGTGCTGCCCCTATTTAAAATAAATCATTTCAAAGAAAATCGAGCCATTATTTAAAATTTTGTTACAACCAAGTCCTAGATAACCCTTCAAAGTATTTTATGAAATACTGTTTACAGTTTATCATGAGAACGTTAAGCTTTACTACGCACATTTGCCAAAAGTGGCCGTTTTTCGCAAATGTGCATAGTAAAGCTTAACGTTTTCACTTTAAACTGTAAACAGTAGTTCATAAAATACTTTGAAGGGTTATGTAAGACTTGGTAGTAGCAAAATTTTAAATGATGTCTCCGTTTTCTTTGATATGATTTATTTTAAATGGGGGCAGCACTGGACCCCGGAAAATTCAGGTACGGCCTTGAAGGGCTATCTAGTGCCTGTCGATTAGCAATATGGAAATTATCACCATATTTACGAGTTAACTATTTATTTCAAATGAGGGCGACACTTCATAGCCATTTGCTTCTATATTCACCTTAATAAAATACGATACAATTTTGTAATTTTATAAGAAATTGCATAGGTACATCTAGATGTACATATTCAGTACTTATGCAATTTTGAAACGACATTTCAAATTTGAATTTTACCTGTTTCAAAATAAAAGCTTAGAGTAGGTACTTAAATATTTCTACGTTTGTTTGAAAAAGTCTAAGTAGGTTGGCACTTACACACCCCTAAGTAGGTTGGCACTTACACACCCCCAAAGGAAGACTCAGATCAGATATTTATCAGAAAACCAAAGGCAAAAGTGATAAGCTCTGCTTCGGCATGGGTAGTTAATTCCTTTCCTTCAATGGAGGAAGGTATAGGAGAAACGAAGTGGATTATGAAAAATTAGTAAGTCAGTAGAATAAAGAATGTCTTGATAGCAAAAATTATGGACCCGCACCGAATGTGAAAGTGATACTTACAGGTAGCACTTTCGCATTCGGTGCCTTAATTTTTTATAAACATTAGTATTTTGATACCACGACATTTTTTCCCCAACATTAGTATAGACACAGGATAGAATTATACCTAGATAATACTTACCTTAGGGAGGCTCAACCAATGATAACTACCTAATTTAAAGTTCCGTTATTAGGTAGTTATATATATAGTGAAATAAGTAAGTAGATAAGTATGTTACATACTTTTTTTTGTAAGCCATGCATGTCCTGCTGCTGGGCAAATGAAAGAAGTTTCCTTCCACTACTGTTTACTCTCTATATTTGGTATTTTCTGTCCAATCCCTCTCGCAAATATCCCAATTCCATTACCTAACTTAAGTTGCTTGCTTCTAACCTAGGTACATACTACCTACGTAACGTAACATAATCTCAGCGTAGCTAAGGTGTAGGTATCCATAGCTACACGTTCGTTGTCCCTAAGCCCGGGTAAACGCCGGGGAGGCTGGATATAGGTAGTTGAGTTGAGCGATGGCTGATCCGCGCATCAACTCGTGAACGGATGCCACCAGTAGGGCCTGGTCAGCTCGACTCCCTTTTTAAGACTAAGTATTAATTATTTAGGTAAATTGGATTTGGCACTCGTTTGCAAGCTTTACATGTAATATTGTGATAACATTGTATTAGGCATAATATCTTTGTAAATTGACAAAGCCCTTCTGGCGCGCAGCATAGGCAACCAATAGATACCTTGGTACCTACTGTGTAAATGAGTTTCTTCTGAGCAGTGGTCGTTGCTAAACGCAAGTATCGGTAGCTTTAAAAATATCATCATCAGGTCTTACTACTTAAGTCTCCTCTGCAGGAGCATGACCCTCGGTACTTAATTTACGTATTTTTATTGTCCGTACTATCCGCTTAGGGGCGCTGTACAGAATTCCATAGAAAAAGTAAACTACAGTCGCTAGCGTCTGTAGTTAGCAAAATCTCGCGGTAGCCCTAATGTTCTACCAGAGCGATATATTAGCCAGAGGATATGGCCTAGTAAACTCTCCACGCTGGCCAGACGGGTTGGAGTGGTCTCATTGATGTTTATATTATATGTTTATAAGCTTTGTTTAGGTTAAACTAAAACAATTGTTTCGTAAGTCGCTTTTTACGACATCCACAGGTCGACTTGGAGTGGTTCTAATCTACTCTGCCAGAAACCACACGGTGCCACACGGCACATTAAAAAAATATGTTCTTATTAATAAACGTTAGATAGGTACACGTAGATAATGTACACTAAAATTATTGATGTGTAGGTAGAAGTGCCTGCATTATTTTTGAAAAGTGCGAAAGTTTAAGAACGTTAATTATTCCATAATCGAGTACGTACATATAAGTCTAACTCGACGAGGGGGTAATAACGTACCTATACCTACTCGTAGCTGCAGAGAACGGGCCAAGATAAGAGAGAGAGTAGGTACGTCAAAGTACAGCATACAGTAGTACCTACCTACCTATCGATCGACTGTCATGTCGATCAAATTAACTGTCGCTTTTAAACATACGTCGGGCCAACTTAATGTCGAGCAATAGTAGTGCCGATTAAAATTATGCTATGTCGGTCAAACAAAATTGATGTCGAGCAATAGTAGTGACGATCAAAAGCTATGTCGGTCATTGGTCTGCCGGGCAACGGTTTGTCGCACAACTGTGGTAAGTACAGGGTGGCGCAAAAGTAAAGACCCTATTTGGTTCAGCTATAACATTTTTTCTAAATTAGAAAACTAGATTTAGGTTTTTTTAAATGTATATTTGTGCCATTAAATTTCGTACCATTAGGATTTAAAGATGATGTCTTTTAAATGGTGACCTCCAGAGTTGATACACATTTGAGCCCTATTTATGACATTTTGCATAACTTGCCGTAACACTTCCTGCGATATGTTCGTTATTTCTTGACGAATGTTTTCTTTTAGAGCTGCGAGAGTCTGTGGCTTGTTCACATACACCCGAGATTTCAAAAAACCCCAAAGAAAGAAGTCTGGACTGGTCAGATCGGGTGATCTTGCAGGCCAAGGCAAATCGCCAAAACGAGAGATAACTCGGCCTGGAAAAGCGTCCCTCACTAAGTCCATAGTGTCGCGCGCTGTGTGTGCCGTAGCGCCGTCTTGTTGAAACCAGATGTGCTCCAGCCCCAATTCGTCCAAACTGGGTATCAAAAACTCTCGTAACATGGTTCTGTAGCGTTCTCCAGTGACAGTTATCGCATTGCCTCCAGCGTCTTCGAAAAAATAGGGTCCGATCACTCTGTCAACACAGATGCCACACCATACAGTAACTTTTAGTGGGTGTAGAGGTGTTTCTTGAATAATGCGCGGATTATCAGTGCCCCAGAACCGAGTATTCTGCTTATTCACATGCCCTGAGAGATGGAAATGCGCTTCGTCACTCATAACCAATTTTGAAGGAAAATCATCCTCTTCAAGGTTGAGGTTTATGACGCGCTGGCAGTAATCTAGACGAGCTCGGTGGTCAGCAGGCAGCAGCTGATGAGTCATTTGAGTTTTATACGGGAACATCTTTAAGTCTTTCACCAAAATACGCTGCAGGGTCCGTCTGGAAATGCCCAATTGCGTGGCACGTCGCCTCGTTGATGTTTCTGGACACTCTTCCACATCTTCGCGCACAGCATCGATATTTTCAGCTGAACGGCCTGTTCTTGGTCTCCCAGACTTAGGTCTATCCAATGTTGAGCCAGTTGCTTCAAGGCGTGTGGCAAAGCGTCGAATTGTGCGACCAATCGGTGCCGGACGGTGGTGAAATCGTCGACGAAATTCACGTTGTGTTCTTATCACTGATGAATTATTCCGTAAGAACATTGACACAATTATTCCACGTTCTTTGGGAGTAAAACGGTCCATGTTTATTTTCAGTGTATTTTACATTTGTTCACTACACAATTTTCAACAACAGAATGACAGAAAATGTCATATAAAAAAAATAAAAGTATTTTCTTTAGTGCCAGTACTTTTGCGCCACCCAGTACAACAGAGAGGGAGTCTGGGTATTAAGTAGATTGTAAGTAAGTACCTAATGAATATTTATTCCTTTATTATCTCGACCAGGACGTACGAGGAACTAAAGCAGCGGCTGGAAGATGACGTGCAAACCAGAATGAAGCCAGACATCACCACAAAGCCGTTGCCCGTTGCTGAGGAATTGTCTGTGGCAGGGGAGGTTGACGAAGGTATTTTTTTCGTAATAACCTATAGTTCGGTACCATCAGGATGGATGGCCTACTTAGTGTCAAAACAGTGTCGAAGTTCAGCGCCTCAAGTTACGTTCGTTATATTCGGTGAGGTCAACACACTAGGACAAGTTAAAGTTACGTGACCAAAGTTAGGTTGGAACGCTGTGCGAGTAGTGAGTGATGTGGGAATTTTCTCAGCATCTTTTCAAGAATTTTTACAAGCTTTTATTTAACTTGCAATGTAGGTATATGTTTTCGGGTTAAATGTTGAAAATAAAATTGGACCCGCTTCCCGGTTTCCGATCGAGATGAAATTCAGATCACAATGCAATATTTATGACAAGAATCTGATCTGATGATGGAGCGGGAAGGTGGCTTGCCCTGTAATAAAACGACGCCAACGAATCGTAATTTCGGCAAATTGTGTTGCTAGTGGGTAAGTAGGTTATTCAAAGACTTATATACTTATATAGTATCTCAAAATGTTCAAATATAATTGCTGGCGTAATCATGTCGAAGTTCGGTTGTGAAACTTAGGCGTAGTATGTTTAGACACTTAGGTTTCAACATTTAGCTAAGCCTAGCCTATGGGTTTTGCTATTTTCAGTCTGCCTCTGCCGTGTGGTGTCCGGCCTAGAATAAGACCACTCCATCTCTTCCTGTGGATGTCGTAAGAGGCGACTAAAGGACTAAGCACAAACATATTGTAACTGACAGGTCAGACAGACAGCCGGTCGTAAAACAATAGCCAAATCGTAAAAACTGTTTCGGCTATTTCATCTCTACTTCGCAAGGTCTTTGGCATCCTTGGGTGACCATTGACATGCATATTGTATTTGGAGAAAAAAAAGCAGGAAAGCGCACCCCGCGCGCGGGCTCCGAAGCAGCACAGCTGAGGATGTAACCAGGAACGCGCTTAGATGAAGAAAGGATCACTTGCGGTGTGAAAGCGGTGGTGACCGGCAGTTACCTAACGTGTGTAACCAGTGTAACCGACGGACATAGGTCGTGTGTAACCGACGGATATACCTAGGTATCCTATGATAAACGAAGAACTTGGTTGTTTACTAATTTTAGATGTGGGAGACGACGCACAAGGCGTGGAAGAGGAGCAGCGGAGCCTCGTCAAAGACTTGGAGGAGGCGGATCAGATGAGTCCGAACCTGAAGGCCTACTGGCGGCGCCGCGCCGAGGAATTGAAGGAGGAAGAGTTCTACAAGTAAGCTGGCAGACATGCATAACTGAGGCGTCGTCATCATAGAACGCCATTAGCACTGGCTCTTAGGCGACCGAGGGGGAAGGGAATCTGAGGCTCAAACATGTCAAATAGGTGTCAAATTTGCGATGGCCGCGTGATTGCTTTCTGTTATTAGAACGACGCCGTAGGTACGCTCGTATACCTAATTACCTACTCGTACCAGTTATCCGCCTGAGCATATGTCAGCGGTAGATTTGTTCTTAGGACCTCCCAGATATCGATCTCTCATCAAATCTTAACTTCGGTAGCTATATTGAGTCCAGGGCTAAGACGGCTTCTAAAAAACTGGGCATCCTCTCCAAGGTCCAACGGTATTTTACCCCTGACCAACTGTTGAGCCTTTACACAGCTCAAGTTCGCTCATGTATGGAGTATTGCTCCCACCTATGGGATGGATCTGCCCGCTATCAGCTCGAAGCCCTGGAAGCTATCGACAGACGTGCCAGCAGACTCGTTGGTGATGAGTTGCTTACGGCAGGACGGCTCCACAGCCTCGAACATCGCCGACTGGTAGCAAGTCTGTGTGTCTTCTACAGGTTGCACTTCGGGGAGTGTGCGCAGGAATTACATAATTTAATTCCCCCTGCACCATTCCACCATCGGACAACACGACGTGGACAGGGATTCCACCCATTTGTGGTCGATATTCCTCCTCATCGTACCTCTCGATTCGCCTCCTCCTTCATTGTGCGAACCGCTAAGGTGTGGAATTCCCTCCCTGCGTCGATGTTTCCCCATACATATAATTTAGGGATATTCAAGGCAAGAGTGAACAGGCATTTTTTGAGTCTGCGTGATACACCTTAGACCTCATCTTAGCTTCCCATCAGGCTAGATAGAGGTCAAACGCACTCAAATTTCTAAAAAAAAAAAAAAAACAAGCGTCAAAGTCTTAATACCTACCTACGTGTCACTATAGTCTACCTATTCGTTCAATTATTGGATGGTATGCTGTCGGCGCGCTTAAAGGCGGCATCAGATTTTACAAATACGCGGCCTATGTGGCGTGCCGACGGCATGCACACCAATTTAGCAAATGAACTAAAACACGAAACTATTCACATCATACTGGTACCTACTACCCTACCTAAATTTTTGCTGCGAAAAACTGTTCTTTAACGTTCTTTTTGCTAAAGTGTCGAAAAGAAAAAGGTGTTCCTATTGGTAGGACAAACTTAGTAGGACTACTGGGACTAGCTCTCCCAGAGCCAGTAGCGTAACTAGACAATTTAAGGCCTGAGGCGAAATAATCGATGGCGCCGCCTTACTTTAAAAAAGCTGGACTGTATTTTCATTTCAATAAATAGTATTGTATTGTAGCGATATCTTTGAACTCCAGCCACTTCCTACTATTGTTTTGATATTTTTGTGTGCAGTTTCTTTTTCTTACAAAAAAGGTTTCGCCAAAACAGGACAGATTACTCGTATCGTCCGGGGGTAGCGTTGCCAGGCGTCCGAACAAAGCCGGACACCGTCAGGCTTTTTGGTTGCGTTTATTTGGCCGAATTAGATGGCGTGCAGCCTTTCCGGCTTTTGTGAGGTGTTTTTTTTAATTTGGCTTTTTTTAATGTGTCACATTCTAACGTGTAGGTAAGTTTCCGCTCTATCCGCCTCCCCTAGCATCGATCGTAATAGCTAGCACAAGCGAGCGAACGAAGACAGTCCTAGCATACTCGTGTATTGCTTTACTTTTTTAAATTGTGTGTTACTCTCAGACCAATATATCCAGGGTATCCGGCCTTTTGACCCAAATGTCCGGCATAACTGGCTCATAGAACTGAGGTCCATAATGTCCCTTTCTTTCCCAAAATGTCCCCTGGTGTCAAAATGACCCTTTTCCAAAATGTCCCTTTCCCAAAATGTCTCTTCCCTAAAATGTCCCTTCCCCGAAGTGTCCAATGTGTTCCGAGTAGTCTATAGTATAGGTAGACTACTCGGAAATAAAATTGATGAATTTCATTTCAGAGTTACCTGACATTATATGACGCCTTTTTGAATTTAAAATCTATACCTACCAAATACCTATGTGTGAAGCCCAGCTATGTAAGATTTCTTTATCCAATGTGTCAAGATTCCGCATCCTGCAGGAACCTTCTCCGCGAGGGCAGCGTGCCTCCGTACTTCCGGAATGTGCTTGGTGGTGCCATCTGGTGGGAGATGAACAACGTTGCCGGGGAAGCGGTCACCAAAGCCGAAAGGAAGAAAATGCGGTGCCAATGCCCTGTAGAAGAGGCTTCGTCAAAGTCGAAAACTGGAACAACCACACCCAACTTCATTCCAAACCTGTAGTTTCGTTGTAAGTTTTTTTTTATTTCTATTAAAGTGTTGAATATTTTTCATGTTATTATTTTTATTTATTTAATTTGATGAATTGGCAGATCGCCTTGGTGTTTGTTAGGTATAACTTCAGCAGTACCTACAACTTTTACTGTTGTTATCTCACTTGTCAAGATTGTTGTTTTGGTCAGGTACCTAAAATTTTTATCTAAGTATTTGATCAAGCCGAAAGAGTGCCATTATGCTCTTTAGGTTACTGTTACTAGGTACTTAGGTTCTATAAAAAAAAGTTATGCTTTTTCATATAGGTAGGTTTAACTTGGATTTTGGAATGAAATGAAAATCCAATTTGAGGATTTTTATTTGGGGTCAGAAAAGGTTAGGTATAGTGGACTTTCAGGGAAGTGGACGTTCAGGGAAATAGACCTAATGAACCGACTGGATATTACGGTAATAGGCCCTAACGCGCCGGAAGGATATTCTCACTCTTTTCCGTTATTAGTCATTCAGTTATTAGTCTCTTTCCTGCGTCTATAAGGCATTACAACACAGATAAGAATTCCGAAGAATTCACACGATTTTCGGAGATGAGGTAACAAATCAATTTCTAGCTACTACATAGACTAAATATTACACGTTTACAGAAGGAAGTTGTATTTATTTGATGAGCCTGTTATTGGGTATGGGTCAAGCTTGAGGCCGACTAGCTAATCGCGACGTCGCTTTGGCATCGACGACATCGACTACCGAGGAGGCGGATGCCGCCGATTGGTGTCTACATAAAGTGGTGTGGCCTCGGAAATCAATTTTAGTATAAAACGAATGGCGGGGAAGTACTATTAGGCGAAATCGTAGTTATTTTCCCCACCGCTTTTTCCGCCGTGACGCCAGAGCCAGTGGTAAAGAAGCGAGCCGGGTTCTGCGATTGGCTCGTATCATAGCCAATGTGCGGCCGCCCGAGCGTGTGCCCTAAAAGCAGGAAAGGGACCGCAAGAAAGACGCACGCCGCCGTCGCCGCCGCGGATGGACAGTCCGTCCCGGGCCCTTGCTAAGGATCGTGTTGTTGGCGCGATTTGCATGCGTCCCTGCTTGTGTGGCAACAAATGTGCTGATTTGTGCGTGCATGTGCAATATATAAGGAAAGGGACGTGGCACGAATGGCAGGTTTTTCACGTAAGTAGTTTGTTACAATAATTTTTGATTTCTCGCGCTAATAACAGATGGCGCTAGGAGTATCAAACGCTAACGACCCGAGAGAGAGTCAATGAACTGTGATAAAATACAAGTGTGTGTGTGCCCGGACCTTTAGAAAAATACATCCACTATAATAATACAAAAGGAGCCATTGTACCAATTAAAGTAGGCGACACAGGCACGCTAAATAATCAATTACATTTAAAAACACATCCTCAAAATGGGCATTCCAATGTTTACATTACAACTGCTGACTCGAATCAACTTCGGCCTTAGTCGGAATCGGGTTTCATAATCCATATTGGTTTCATATATAAGTGCAGTAGACGTAGGTACCAATACAATTACTCGCTTAGGTTTCATTCGAAGAACAGTTTGCGTCTGCACAGGTAGACAGGTAGAGTAGATCTGTCAACTTTTAATAAATTTAAACAGTATCTAATTGCTTAGGTTAGGTCAATGGATTTGGAATAAGGGGCCCACCTTAGTGACCTTGGTAAAGGGGTTCCCTCCCCACCTTAATGTTGCACCCGAAACCTATTTTTCCTTTGCACTAGTTATTAATTACACTAGGCAAGACAACTAATACCATATAATGCTCTATCCGAAGACTAGCCCCATAGTAGGTACCTATAAACCATCCGTACAATGGTCATTAGTATTCACCGAGTAGGTAGGTAGGTATACTTACCGCAAAGAAGGTGATTTTTTAGGGTTCCGTACAAAAAATGAAAAAACGGAACCCTTATAGGATCACACGTGCGTCTGTCTGTCCGTCCGTCTGTCACAGCCAATTTGCTCCGAATCTACAGAACCGATTCAGGTTAAATTTGGTAGAATGTTGTAATATTATGACCCAAACACATATGTGCAAAGTAAATAATTTTTTTTTTAAAATAAGGGTAATTTTCGGGGAACAAATTAAGAAACTAAAAAAAAAAGTTTTGCAAACCTTAATGTGTTATATCAAATGAAAGGGCTCATTATAAGGATCTCAAATATATTTTTGTTATTATTGTAAATAAATAGTTTTGATTTTATTCATGAAACAAGACGAAAATTGACCATTGCCCCCCCTGATCTCCAAAACTATTAAGACTAAAATTTAAAAAAAAATACAAAATATTTAAAATGCTTGTAGATTACAGAAAAACCTATAAGAATTCAACCTTCTCGCGAGTTTAACTCCCACTTGGCCGGTTTATTTTATTCATAAGCGGCTAGGTACCTACACTACTACAAAGTGGCGAACCCTATTGGATTTTACCCTGTAGAAACTTTTTACCAATCCTTATTGCTAAAAGGACCTTTTTATTCAACGTTTATCTCTACTATAAGGGTCAGTTCACACCGAGACGCGACGCGACGCGACGTAGCGCGCACTTTGGAAGAAATATAGAACTTGTTTACTAGACATAAAGATACTAATTTTAGCAACAGCCCGCTTTGCCGCGCTGCGTATCGATGCTGGCGAAGCGGGCTCTAACTGAAATCTCACTATAAAGGTCATAGCTCAGTTACACGACTCTCCCACCCAACAAATAAAATATTATTGAAATATGGGCTTTAGGTACTGCTCTTTAGATATATTTTACATTGGCAACATAAATTAGCAGACAGCTCACTGTCAGCGAGCTTACCGCCATCAGAATGCTCGGTGGTTGATGCCTCGCTGGCCGAACGTTGGAAACAAGCGGTCTACGCACTGTCCGCACGCTGACTGCTAACCACAGAGTACTTTATATTATACTGAAATAGAGACCTCACTCGGCGCCTTAGAGAATAATGTAAAAGTGCTGCTGTCTATGAACAAATCATTGCAACTTTTGTATACTTACATAACATAATAAACTAGGTAGCTATATGCTCAATGCATACAATATAGCTATATAGGTACCTACCAATAGCTTGATATTACTTATTAAATTAGGTTAAGTAGGATATTTGTAGAAGTGTTATTTTGTATTGTAAGTGAGAGAGAGAGATAACGTCTTCATTTATCAAATAAGAAATAAGTATTTCTGCACTTGCAATAAAAATAACACAAATGAGACAAAAAAGTAACATTTTACATCATTTTATTTACAACATTTAACAGAATTATACGGTTTTGTTTATTTATTAGGGCATTCTGCTTATTTTGTTTACGAAAACACTAGGTTTATAGAGTAAAGTTCTCAAAATAACGAGTTTAATAGCTCAGTCACTAACTCATTACACAACAATACCTACAGCACAAACCGGAGGAATTCTGAACTCAACGGAATACTAGGCAGAAATCGTGGTGATGACGACATGCACATCGTTATTACACGAAGCATAAAAACAGAGCAAAATTGAAAATAAAATTTGCCGGCCGGCGAAATAGTTTCTTTATACAAATCAGACCATAATTTTTGACATTCAAAAAGTTGCCATTATTAGAAATAAAAATAATTCTACCACGTTAAATGGCAAATTTATGTTTTTATAGATACTTCTTGAAAAATCAATGCAAAAAGATTGCAATTGCAATTTGTATTGTATATTGTATTATAAATGACTGGAATAATTACATATTGTTTTAATTACCTAATAATTTAAATAGCAAAAGCAACTACTGCGCAAGGAGAGTAGTTTACATAATAGAACCTATTAACCCTAATAAACGATGAATTTACGGAGGCTAGTAAGGAAGTACGAATTCTCATTATTAACCTTCTCTTTAATTTAGTATCATAAAGCTTATGTACGCCATCTATTAGCTATTCATGGAGTTTTTCTAGGTAAACACCCTGCAGATTTAAGGTGAAGATATAGGCAAATGGCCTTGTAGTGGCGCCCTCATTTGAAATAAATTGTTTACTCGTAAATATGGAGATAATTTCCATATTGCTCTTCGTCATGCACTATATAGCCCTTTAAATTATTTTATGAACCACCGTTGAAAGTATTTACATTAGTCCGTCTAGCTTTAAAACTTGCCTCCGCCAAAAGTTGCCACGGCAAGTTTTAAAGCTAGACGTGCATGACGAAGAGCAATATGGAAGTTATCACCATATTTACGAGTAAACAATTTATTTCACACTTCAAGGCCATTTGCCTATATCTTCACCTTAAAGAGACGGCTGATATTCAGAATTCGGGGTAACGAATTCTGAATATTAGCCGTCTCTTAAAAACCTCTTAAAATTGTTTATTTCACATTTCAAGGCCATTTGCCTATATCTTCACCTTAAAGAGACGGCTGATATTCAGAATTCGGGGTAACGAATTCTGAATATTAGCCGTCTCTTAAAAACCTCTTAAAATTGTTTATTTCACATTTCAAGGCCATTTGCCTATATCTTCACCTTAAAGAGACGGCTGATATTCAGAATTCGGGGTAATGAATTCTGAATATTAGCCGTCTCTTAAAAACCTCTTAAAATTGTACGGTTATGTTTCCAACACCAATGTACTGACATTGTTTCCCCTGCTGCTAACATTCGAGCTACTAGATGAGCCTCCCTCCCTTAGATCCTGTCGGAACGAAGACCGCTGGGCGCCTGATAGTTGTCGGTGCGTGGACCGCTGGGCGCCTGCTAGCTCTCGGTGCATGGACCGCGAGCAGTCGTATTAGTTTTAGTTTAGGGCGGTGTTGGAGCCGAGTCGCGTCGCGTCTCGGTGTAAACTGACCCTAAACTATAACTATCTGGTCGAAATCATCTAAAAAGAAGATAGAGTGGTGACAAAAAAACCATCACAAATTTTAGATGGGGACGGACGGTATGGAATTTCGTCCACAGCACCATGACTCTTATCCATCTGTTTTTCGAATACGTTTTATGCCCATTGCTATCTCAATGCGTGTCTTATTAGAGCAAGTTCGTACTTAGCCGGTAATGGTTGTTGTTGCGTTAGTAAATTGAATTTTGGGTTTGGTTACACAGTGATGATGGTGATTGACGCAACTACTAAGCGAAGACCGTGGCAAGACTGTTGCAGTGCTGTTCCACACCACACAACTCAACAATTAAAATTGGGTAGATGACTGTGGCAAAAAAACAATTATAGGTACCTACTATTAAGAGAATAAAACGTCACAAAATAGTGTAACTTTTCTTTGATTATACCACCACTTTCAACATGATTTTAGATTTAATAATGCAGAAACCATGGTCACGGTTGTGATTTTCATATAAATCCCATAGAATGTTTGTTTTGACGTTAAGGCGCTGTGAGTTTAAAGCTCACAATACTGTGATTTTTTTTTAAATAAATTTATTTAAACTACTACAGTTTATTTTTCAACAATTTTACATTGGAATATTATGGCTTTTTTAGACACACACAATATCCAAAACACGATAAAGCATTTTTGACTCATTATAATTTTCATATAAAAAGGTCATTGTATAAAGTATTTTAAAGGTAAATTTAGAGGTAGGTATGTTTGTGTTTATTTTTTCAATCGGGCCAAAAAATGCTCAATCGTGTTTTGGATATTGTGTGTGTCTGCAGAAAAGCAATACCTATGTAATTTTTATGAAAAATAAACTGTTGTAGTTTATTTAGTACCTTCTGGGATAAGTCCACCATTTGTAAAATTACCTTTGTTATTTCATTTTGTGTAACTATCGCTGATGTACAACAAAGTTTTTTTAAATAAATAAATAACAAATTCTGATTTTCATACAAATTGACTCGATCAGCTGATCAGTTTGTATGAAAATCCGTTTTTTTTGATTTCGTGAAAGTTGTCGAACAAAAGTTGTTCAGTTACATGGGCTGAGGTACCATCTGAGAGGTTTTGCGTTCTTTCATTAACACGATGTATAAGGGTTGAGCGACAACCATCAGCATCAAATGCCAGCTATGAGCCCAGTTCTCAGAATGATCTTCAGTATTATCAATATTAACGAATTATTCACTTTGAAATATAAATACCTACAACAAAGTTCAGGACTAACTCTAGTCACAGTATATGACTCAAAAACCGGATTACTTAAAATTTCCTCCACATAATAAAATTGCGAACCTCCGAATCATACTAAAACGGCTAGTATTTTAACTCATATTTATTTGCCTATAGGTATCACTTGCAAACCTAAGTTAACATAAAATAATAATAATAACTTTGGAATTTAAATTCCTCCGGGAAAGCTGCCCTCCGCGCGGTGGCTGTCCCACCCACTTGTCGACCCCATTCGTTGGAACAGAGGGACCTGACCGACCTAATCAAGAAATACCTACAATAAATTAGCCCTTGTAACTTTGGATTATATATAATTGTAATTAAACATAAGCCAGTAATCAACCATGTCTTATTTTTTAAATAAAAATATTAAAAATGTTAAATATTTTTTGTAAAACGAAAAAAACCTAAAAAACCACACACGCATAAACCAGCTGCCGCGCCGCCCGCAGCCCCGCTCAGTTCGCTGTCTGGCTTCGGCTAGAGTACCTTTTGTGTGCCCCCGCGGGAGCAAATTTCAGATTCTGGCGTCAAGTGCCCTCTTACTTAAAAATATTGATGAGACAATGGACGTCCAGGGGTTTACTCCATACAATAATGGCAGTCGTACGATAGTGACGTCCAATTTAAGTCAAACCAAATTAGACTTTATGATTTTGTATTAAGGGTCAATATTGCTTGACAGCTTAGCCGTCTGGTTCTCGCCAGAGCAGAATAGGACCACTCCAAGTCTTCCTGTGGATGTGGTAAAAGGCGACTTAGAAAACACAAGTTAAACAAAGCTTATAAACATCAGTAAGACATAAGTAACATAAGTAAGTTTCTTCTTTGCTGGCCTGGGAGAAAAGAAAAAACATAGAATGTACCAGCTGCTTCTCTTCCCGTGCAGATCGTAAAAGCCGATCGAGGGAATGGACGAGAATCTGAATCATATGAATAGGCGATGGGGTTAGCAACCCATCACTATTATGATTTCCCTTTTCCACCTTCATGCCCACCATTACGCTAAAAGTGGCCTGGGCTTTACCGCCCTTGGCTCTGTCTACCCCGTTAGGGATAAAGACGTGATAGTGTATCAGTAAGACCTCTCCAACCCGTCTGGCCAGCGTGGAGGGTGTAGGCCATATCCTCTGATTGCTCTGTCCGGCTAATATATGTATCTGGTAGTACAGAGAGGGTCGTGCTCCTGAAGTGGAGACTAAAAAAGACCTGATGATGATTGCTTGACACTGAAACGGGGATACGCACGCAGTAACGTACGTCTTGCGTACCGCTTTTGGAGTAACCCTACCCTCCAGCTTATTTCATCAAAAATAAAAAATCAAAGACGCCCTTTCCCCTTTTGTTGCCTACGTAACGACCACTGGAATATCCAAATTATAAGAGTAATTAAAGAGTAAAAAAAGGAATCAAATCACCCGTGGCATTGTTTATTTCGGCGATGACCTAGGGAAAACCTGATGTTCTGCGTCTTAATGGGAACGACGAAAATTTTCTGGGTTTACTTACTTTCATCTCTTGAAATTGAAAATGTTCTTTGCATATTGTTGAGTTCAGTTTTTATGTGTTTTAGAAATTATTTCATTTTTAACTTAAGTTATATCTAGACACGCAGTAGCGGTCCAGCCAAGTTCAAAGAAAAAGGAAATGGCGACCTGTGTGTATATTTACACGAACCATTTCGAGCTACTTTTATCCCCTTCACATCTCCTTCATCCAAGCGCGTTTCGAATTCGTCCGCGAAAGTCCGCAAATCTGTTGGAATTTACAGCGACTCGATGTCAGCACTCCAGACCGTGACGAACCTCGCTTCGCACCACCCCTTAACTGTTAAAACTAGACAGAATATACGTGATATTCTACAGGACAGAATTATATCTCTGTTCTGGGTAAAAGCTCATGCGGGGTTGGAGGGGAACGAGAGAGCCGATCACCTTGCGAAGGAAGCCGCGGTAAATTCCAAAAGAAAACCTGACTACAATTTGTGCTCAGTATCGCACGTTAGGAGTTTGACTCGCGAATATTCTCTACGTGAATGGGACCGTAGATACGAAACGGGCGAAACCGCGGGTAAAGTTGTTCTTTCCAACAGCTTCTAGAGCATACAATACGGTGCGGAAACTCCACCTAACAAACCCAGTAACACAAGTCTTAACGGACACGGGGGGTTTTCGGAGTATCTGTACGGATATAAAAGAAAACAATCACCAGCCTGCGTATGTGACCCTGACCAAGACGAAACAATCACCCACGTTCTCACAGAATGCCCAGCTTATGACAAAAATAGGCACGAAATCGAGCAAGTACTAGTCCAAAATGACAACTAGAAATTTCCAAATATATAACTCAAAGGTGACTGACTGACTGACTGACAGACATAGTGATCTATCAACGCACAGCCCAAAACACTGGACGGATCGGGCTGAAATTTGGCATGCAGGTAGATGTTATGACGTAGGCATCCGCTAAGAAAGGACGCGAGCGAAGCCGCTGGCAAAATCTAGTTAAGTATAAATTCTTAGAATATTGCGTAAAATTAGTAAAAATAGTTAATAATAAGAACAGTAATAAAAATATGATGACATAATATTGTTATATAATATTATTGTACACCATATGGTAAGAAATATTGTATAATAAAAAAAAATAAAGAAATTTGAAAGATAAAGAAATGTAAATCTAGAAGTAAAGATATTGAATTGTAATAGATATAAGGAATATAAGCCAATATAAAAAACTGTAAATAGATATAAGAAATAGAAACTGTTACTAGATGTAAGAAAATGTAAAATAAAACAAAAATAGGTGCACATTCATTAACACTTATAGATGAAATAAAAGTGAATAAAATAAAATAGTTAGATAGTACGAGAGAGTAGACGGGCATCCTACCCGTAAAAGTATTATAAAAGATGATGAATGAAAGAATACGTATGAAGTATGAAAGTGCGAGAGGCATAAATTATAGAACTGGAATGAAAGAGTCAATTAGTGAGCATAGGCTCCGATTACGTCGGAGGTAGCAGTATTATAATAAAAAAAGAAAAAAAAGAAGTTGAAATGGGCATGTCATGTTGGTTTTTTCAATTCCTGGAATGCATAGGTAAATATAGAATAATTTGTTGCTATATTAACGATATGAGATTTCCAATTTGTATTTGTGTCAACAAGCACAAATCCGAGCAATTGAAAATATTTTACGGTTTTAAATGTATCCTTTTTGGTGTAGGGATTCTTTTTGGTGTGGCCTGTTTTGTATTATTTTTGTTTTGTTGAATTTTATTTCTAAGTTATGATCAGATAATCACAATGTTACTTTGTTCAAGTTTTTCAGTGGGAATAATGGTTTGCAGTAAGGCCATGTCAAATGTTGATAAATTCTTAATTCATTCTTATAAATAATTTTAGGATTCTCTACAGAATTTGGCACCCATTTAGGTCTAAATTCTTTTGTCGGTAAAGTCGACAACCACACCATAACATAATTTTGAAAATGGCTCCCATTTTCACATGTATGTTTTTGGTGAAATATCATATCTTTACTTTTTAATCTATTAGTCAATCATAAAAATTACAGATTTTAAATGTTAATATACAGGCTGAATTTTAAACCACCAACCAAATTTTTGGACCAAGTTCAGTCCATGATACTCTATGATACTGAACTACATTCTATAAAAAAAGTTATTAAAAATCGATGAAAATTTTTTGTCCTCCCACAGAAAATCCGTTTGACTGAGCGCTGATTTGTATGAAAAGGCGAATTTTTATTTTAGTTTTTCGTTAATTGTTTTTATGGAAAGTAGTTCAGTATCATGGACTGAACTTGCTCCAGAAATTTGGCTGGTGGTTTAAAAGTCAGCCTGTATATAACTGTTTGAGCTACATTTATGAAATTTTGGATTCTAGACAAGGGGATAAGGGATTTTAATAAATGTGTCAAATTTCATGTATGTGGGTTTAAATAGGTTTCGAGATGTGAAGGGGACAAAATCCACCCCGTGTGGTTTCGGGTTAGAATAGGACCACTCCATCTCTTCCTGTAGATGTCGTAAGAGGCGACTAAAGGATTAAGCACAAACATCTCGTGCTACAATTGCATTCCCAAGGAGGGTTAACGTCGGAGGGCGGCCGCCCGGCCGGTGTAAAATTTTCGCCCAAATTCATTCCCAAAAAGGGTTGACGTCAGGCAGGCGGCCAGTCGTAAAACCTGTGGTAAAACTATAGCCAAATCTTCAAACATTTCCGGCTATTTCTTCTACAAAGCAAGGTCTTCGGCATCCTTAGGTGACCATTAACATGCATGTATTTGGAGAAGACAAAGCAGGAAAGCGCACCCCGGGCTCCAAAGCAGCACAGCTGAGGATGCAACCGGGAACGCGCTTGGATGAAGGAGATGTAAAGGGGACAAAGTAGCTCGAAATGGTTCGTGTAAATATACACACAGGTTGCCAGTTCTTTTTTCTTTGAACTTGGCTGGACACGCTACTGCGTGTCTAGATATAACTTAGTTAAAAATGAAATAATTTCTAGAACACATAAAATCTGAACTCATCAATATGCAAAGAACATTTACAATTTCAAGAGATGGAAGTAAGTAAGCCCAGAAAATTTTAGTAGTTCCCATTAAGACGCAGAATACTTACATCAGGTTTTCCCTAGGTCATCGACGAAATAAACAATGCCACGGGTGATTTGATTTATCAATCGAGCTGATAAGTGCGTGCAACGGACGATATGTAGTAGAATTATGCGAAATATATGCGTGTCTCTGTCTGTCCGTCTGTCACAGGGCTCTATCTTTTGTGAACCGTTATAGCTAGACACTTGAAACTTTCACCGATTATGTATAACTGTGGCCACTATAACAACAAATACAAAAAATAAGAAAAAATTAAGGGGGGTTCGTCATACAAAAAACGTGTTTCTGCAGCGTTTTAAAACATTGTATGGAGGTACGGAACCCTTCATGTACGAGTCCGACTCGCAATCCCCTTTTATTTTGATCGCTGTCGAACCGCTCCCGTCGATTTTGTTTAAAGGCAATAAAGTCGTTTATCGCTTGCTTCATTCTCATGCGTATAGAGTCTATACGCATGAGAATGATTATACTCGTACTATAGACACAGGAGGAGAGGTCGTCAGCTTCAAAACATAGAAATTATCTTTAGTCAATATTTAGAACATGTTATTTCCCTCGCGTATGATTTATTTCTTAACATAATACTTGCTACATAACATACTCGTAATACAAGAGAACTATTAGAAAATAAACAAAAAAGCGGCCAAGTGCGAGTCGGACACTGCCCATGAAGGGTTCCGTAGCAGCAAGTAACATAATATAAAAGTTCTAAAGGTAAATTACGGTTTACAATTTATGACGTATTAAAAAAAACTACTTCCTAGATCTCGTTCAAACCAATTTTCGGTGGAATTTTGCATGGTAATGTACCTACATCATATATATTTTTTAGTTTTATCATTCTCTTATTTTAGAAGTTACAGGGTGGGGAGGACACACATTTTACTACTTTGGAAGTATCTCTCGCACAAACTTTTCAGTTTAGAAAAAAATTATATTCGAAACCTCAATATCATTTTTGAAGACCTATCCATAGATAGTCGACACGTATGGGTTTGATAAAAATAAAAAAAAAATGAGCTTCAGTTCTAAGTATGGGGAACCCCCAAAATTTATTGTTTTTTTTTTTCTATTTTTGTGTGAAAATCTTAATGCGGTTAACAGAATACATCTACTTACCAAGTTTCAATAGTATAGTTCTTATAGTTTTGGAAAAAAGTTGCTGTGACATACGGACGGACAGACAGACAGACATGACGAATCCATAAGGATTCCGTTTTTTGCCATTTAGCTACGGAACCCTAAAAAGGTATCAGTTTCTTTAAAACAAAGTACCGAGTAAAAGTTAACCAAATATGTAAATACCTAGTAAAACGCTAAATAAAGGATCATAAAATAACGGGTTCAAATTATACATTCATCAAGTGTACTATGTATGTCAGGATCACAATATGTCTTAATCTAACATAGAATAAGTACCATTGTTACTAACACCTGGGCCTATGTTGTCTTAAATAAAGATTATTATTATTATTAATCTGCCTGGAAAATACTTATAGAAAGAAGGTATCTTTGAAGAAGTCAAGTAGAGACCCTAAGACGAGACTAAGACCCTAGGGATTTTTAAATTTTTAGGGTTCCGTACCCGAAGAGTGCAAACGGGACCCTATTACTCGACTGAGTCCTGGCACGAATTTTGGGTGTCCTTAAGGCATAAAGACTAGAGTTGTCTGCTTTGACCGTTGTAGTCATACACACATACGAGTATACTATATTTTATAACTAATACATAATACATAAATTCCGTGTAGTTCCGACTACTCCATCTCTTCATGTGGATGTCGTAAGAGGCGACTAAAGGACTAAGCACAAACATCTCGTGCTCGTACAATTGCATTCCCAAGGAGGGTTGACGTCAGGCAGGCACCGGTCGTAAAACTACAGCCATATCATTTAAACTGTTCCGGCTATTTCTTCTCCATTTTGCAAGGTCTTTGGCATGATATTGACATGCATGCTATATTTGGAGAAGAAAAAACGGGAAAGCGTACCCAGGGCTCCAAAGCAGCTCTCGGACCATACTGAGACTCCGCTGTCTGTCCGTCTGTCCGTCTGTCCGTCTGTCTGTCTGTCTGTCCATCTGTCCGTCTGTCACAGGACTCTATCTCTTGAACCGTAATAGCTAGACACCTGAAATTTTCACCGATTATGTATTACTGTGGCCGCTATAACAACAAATACAAAAAATTAAAAAAGTTGAAAATTAAAAGGGGTCGTCATACAAAAAACGTATTTTTTTCAGCGTTTTTAACTCGATCTGTCACAGGGCTCTATCTCTTGAACCGTAATAGCTAGACACCGGAAATTTTCACCAATTATGTATTACTATGACCACTATAACAACAAATACTAAAAATAAGATAAAGTTCATACAAGAAACGTGTTTCTTCAGCGTTTTAAAACATTGTAAGGTTGTACGGAACCCTTCATGTACGAGTCCGACTCGCACTTGCCCGTTTATTTTATTTAATTACCTGTTTAATTTTATTACAGAAAAGGAAGGAATGTTGTAGACCACATAGATTTTTTTGTAGATTATCAACAACTTAAAACACTTTTGAAGATATTTTATCTGACTTTTTAGCTCATAAGTAGTAGTAAACTAATTTGGCTGTGATTACTGATTACTTAATAAAGTACCTAATTGTCCTAAAACTTTTAATATTTACGTTCAATGCTTAGTAAACTGGGTAGGTACCTAGGTATATGGATTATATTAAAGGAGCAGTGAGACGTAAATTCTTATCTGATAATAAAGTGAATGTCCTAAAGTGAAATTCGACGTACAAGGACTTTACTATAATCTAATCAGTGATCATGAAAAAGGACTACTTATTCTACTTTCCGCTGCACGCATTGAAATCGTCATTTCTATTGACGCATTTGGCATCGGCCACCGACGCACTTCAACACAATAAAGTTCTTGACTTGAACGCATCTGGCTGGAGGGATACCAACAAGATATTTTGGAATTTAATGGTATGTTACCTACTTGAATATTTGTTATATATTTTCCGCCTAATAATAGCGGTAAGTATAGGTACAATAACATTGTTTCACAATATTTAACATTTCAAAATCATCGACCGAAAGTTGTAAAGCAGGCTTTTTAACTTTATTTTCTTAGTAGAGCCTATATTAGTCCACTACTAGATTAGAGGCCTCTAAAGGATTTACAACAAAGATATTTTTTTCTATCTTAATGCCAGTAATCTCTTGAATTTGACAATGAACAAAGACCCTTCCCTTACCTGCTTAGTACAGAGTGCACAGGTATAATGTAATAGGTACAAGACCAAGGTACCGTTGATCCGTTCCTTTGTTTCGCGGAAGACAAAACAATTCCATATTCGCCCACGGCACAGTGCAGTAGTATGTTACACAATGCGTAAGAACGTTACACGTGTCGCTTCGTGTGTTACAACAGAAATAGGTACTTACCTATATTATGTACTAAGGTACTCAATTATTTTATTTAATGATGCAAATAGGTACATCGCTGATCTAAGATATATTTTAAACTAAAACCTAGAGTGAAAATATAACCAGAATTACGGATTGCACTAGGCAAATTATACCTATATCGCTAGACCCACTTCTAACATAACTTAGGTATGTCAAAAGTAAGTCCTAGCGCTAAACAAAGAAACTTACTTAAGTTACTTAGGCAGATAAGTTTCTTTGTTCACCGTTCTATACCTACCTAGGTAATTCTACGCTATGAGTGCTTTTCCGTACTTTTACTTCAGTTCACATTACCCATTGGGAATATAGGTAGGTTACATTAAAAGCAAGTAAGTAAGGTAAGTTTATGTTGCATTCAATGTCATATCATATCACATTAGTTCACATTACATACAGTTTTTAATCTACTTGTTTAATATTGTGCAATACAGTCAATAAAACAGCCGCTGTTATTTTTAACCGACTTCAAAAAAGGAGGAGGTTATCAATTCGACTGTATGTTTTTTTATGTTTGTTTGTTACGCGATATCTTCGCCAATTGTGAACCGATTTTGATGATTCTTTTTTATTTGAAAGCCTTTACTACCAAGTTGGTCCCATTTTATAACTTCTAACTCCTTAAAAAAATTTAAGTCGGTTTCTTTTGTTAAAAATTTTATTATTTCTCTTTTGGCTTCTGCAATGAAATGAAACATTCCAAATTCCAATCTAGATCAGGTTTCGGTTTTAGTGTTTGTGACGTAGGTACCTAACTATTTATCCTAATAATTCTAGTGTACTTTTCGATTTATATTCCTTAAGATGACGAATTGAAGATTTTGGTTGCAAGGATACCAATTTTTTTAGAGCAAGCGAGCGAAGCGTCTTTGGTTTCAGCTTTGTGCGTCCGAATTCCGGATGTACTCACCTACAGTTTCTCAACAGATTCTTGTGAAATTGTGTGAGTAGATTCGATAATTAATTAAGTACTTACCTATGTAAATTTTTCGATTTTTTTGTAATATGACGGAAATTTGGATATGGGCGCCGCCAGCATTACTCTCAGGGAGGTGCATGCATATGCATTAGCTATCGGCACATTGTATCTACTATGGGACTAATATAAAATATACCAGAAGGTGCCAGAAGTCCAGAATTAATAAAATAAAATTAATTAGGTATTCTTTTAGATAAGTAAAGGTATTATGTAGATAAATTAATAATTTAATTAAGTACTTAGGTATATTACGCTTATGCGATAAGTGTCGAAAACATACTTAGGTAGAAGGTAGAGTGGTACTGTGACGATGGTTGAAAAGTTAGAGAAGTGATGAACAAACGAAGTCTTCAGTTTTTATTCAAACAGTAACTAAAAAAAAACAGCCAAGTGCGAGTCGGACTCGTGCATGAAGGGTTCCGTACCACCGTACAATCTTTAAAAACGCTAAAGAAACACTTTTCTTGTATGACGCACCCCTTTTAATTTTTAACTTTTTTTTATTTCTTGTATTTTTTGTTACAGAGCGGCCATAGTAATACATAATCTGTGAAAATTTCAAGTATCTAGTTAATGCCATTATAAAGATCTAGTTAAAAACGCTGAAAAAAAAACCATTTTTTGTATGACGACCCCCTTTAGTTTTCAACTTTTTTTATTTTTAGTATTTGTTGTTATAGCGGCCACAGTAAAAAAAAAGCGGCCAACTTTGGAACTTTACCACTTTGGAAGTATCTCTCGCGCAAACTATTTAGTTTAGAAAAAAATGATATCTACCTATTAGAAACCTCAATATCATTTTCGAAGAACTATCCCTATCCAATCAAAATTTATTGTTTTTTTTTCTATTTTTGTGTTAAAATTTAATGCGGTTCACAGAATACATCTACTTACCAAGTTTCAACAGTATAGTTCTTAGTTTCGGAAAAAAGTGGCTGTGACATACGACGGACAGACAGACAGACATGACGAATCCATAAGGGTTTAATAATTTTTTGCCATTTGGCTACGGAACCCTAATAAATAAAAAAAGCGGCCAAGTGCGAGTCGGACTCGTCCATTAAGGGTTCCGTAGCAGCATTAAGTAATATTTTACGATTTATGACGTATTAAAAAAAAACTACTAACTAGATCTCGTTCAAACCAATTTTCGGTGGAAGTTTGCATGGTAATGTACATCATATATTTTTTTTAGTTTTATCATTCTCTTATTTTAGAAGTTACAGAGGGGGGACCAACATTTCACAACTTTGGAAGTGTCTCTTGCGCAAACTATTGTTTAGAAAAAAAATTGGTTGCCTGTAAAGTCGGTATACGGGCGAAAGTTTTACGTGACAAGTCTTTTTATGTCTGTCTCTCTCGCTCTTAGGCGGGCTAACCATGCCCGAGTGGAAGGGACGCGTGCCTCTCACTCGCTCTCATTGTGAGCGCATAACGTGAGCGGAGCGTAACGCAGTTTCTTGAAGTGTCACCCGGCTAACCAATTTATAAGACGTTGTCACGTCAAAAATTATATTAGAAACCTTAACATCATTTTTGAAGACCTATCTAAAAAAAAATTGAGTTTCAGTTTTAAGTATGGGGAACCCCCAAAATTTATTGTTTTTTTTTCTATTTTTGTGTGAAAATCTTAATGCGGTTCACAGAATACATCTACTTACCAAGTTTTAACAGTATAGTTCTTATAGTTTCGGAAAAAAGCGGCTGTGACATACGGACGGACAGACAGACAGACATGACGAATCTATAAGGGTTCCGTTTTCTCCGGAAATACGGACACGGTGTGACATATGGACATATGTCACACCGTCCGTATTTCCGAGCTATAAGTGCTATTGTATTGACCCGTTATAGCATGGTGGCAACGGTTGCCCGGCGGGAGTAGGCACGCATTGCTAGCACTTTCGCAAGCGGCCGTGGTCCGCACTTAGTTGGGTGATCAAAAGTGTCTCCTCCTTGCTTCGGAATTAAGGCACGTAAATTCGTTGGTCGGGTGCTGTAATCGTTGTATGTCAGTCGTTAAAAATTCCCCCTAAATTGCAAAAAGAACCCAAGCTCTCAATGCGAATCAGTTTGTTGAATCGTAAGAAACGATATTAAGAGCACATACTACCCTAAAGTTCTTAGAGCGAACTTAAATATTTATTAATATTAACGAAATAGTCACTTTGAAATAAAAACAGCAAAGTTCAGGACTATAAACAAAGTTTCGAAAACACGATTGCTTAAAATTTTCTCGATAGAAATACATTGCGAAGTTGCCTCCAAATAACCTCAGAATTATACTAAAACAGAAGTATTCAAGAAATACAATAATGTAGCACTTGTAACTTTGAATTATAATTGTATTAAACATAACGCAGTCATCATATGTCTTACTTTTTTAATAACTCTTAAATATTATTTGTAAAACGAAAAAAACCTCAAAAATAGAACCATCCTCATTGACCCACCGCGATTCCCGACGCCCCCGCATGGCTCGCTGTCTCGCTTCGGCTAGAGTAAATTTGTGTGCGTGGAAGCGGGAGCAAAATATAGATTACTGATATCAGGTGCCCTCTTAAATCGGATGTCTGTAGGCGGCTCTGTACATACATTATGCTCTTTGGGCTTACTAACCTGACCGATTCTGATAATCGCTTCCGATCTTTCGTCGGTCGCTTCCGCCCGACCTCAACGTAACATGGATAAATTATCGATTGTTCTGATTCGCTAATCAGCTTTGTTTCAAGACGTCATTCAATTTCTCGTTTATCTGTACTTATCTAACAATATAGGTACTTACTTAGGTACATACAAAGTGGAAGGGACATACCCGTATTAAATCGCACCACGAGCTATACTAGATCACTAAAGTACAATAATATTAAAATAAAAGTCAAAAAACCAAAAAAAATCGACATTCCCATACATATCGCCCCGGCGGCGGCTGCACACTTTTGTATGGAAATGCCGAATTTTTTTTTTGTTCTTTGGCTGTTATTTTAATTTCATTATACTATAATGAATGATCTAGCATAGCATAGATCGAGGTTTGATTTATTACGGGTATGTCCCGCCTTTCCACGTTGTATAATATTTATACGTGTGAAACAGAGGGACAGAGGTCTGTTTTAGTATGTACCTAAGTACATAAAGACGGTCACTTACATTACAAATTAGGCACCAAATTGGTCCTGCATTTGGTAAAAAAGTACCTAAAGTAATCTAGTAAAAAGTCGCATCGAATGTTTGCACAAACCCGCTGATAAATTGGAGTTCATTAACTCCACTGGGCCCATAACCTAATGATTCCAACCGACTTTAAAAAAGGAGGTTATCAATGCGATTGTATGTTTATTTTTTATTTTTAATGTTTTTTTGTTACCTCAAAATCCGTCATTTATTAACCAATTTAAAAATATAGTTTTGATTAAAATTATAAATTTTTTATACTTGGTCCCATAGAAATTTTAACAAAATTGGTTCAGTAGTTTGGTTTTTAAACCGAAATACCATAAAAATCCGGGTAAGTGCGAGTCGGACTCGTACATGAACGGTTCCGAAGTTCCGTACAATGTTTTAAAGCGCTGAAAAAAACACGTTTCTTGTATGACAACCCCTTTAATTTTTAACTTTATCTTATTTTTAGTATTTGTTGTTATAGCGGTCACAGTAAGTAATACATAATCGGTAAAAAAACTCAAGTGTTATTATTACGGTTCATTAGATAGAGCCCTGTAACAGACGGACAGACAGCGGAGTCTCAGTAATAGGGTCCCGTTGGCACCCTTTGGGTACGGAACCCTAAAAATATGTTATCTTAACAAACAATTGTTACCTATGTATTTAACATTCGTATGGGAATATTTTTAAAAACTACCGCTCAAATACCAATACCCAAAGTACCGGTGTACCAAATGGCTATCCTGTACATCGATTTGCGGTTTTTTTTACGTAGCTCGACAACTATTAGGCATGACGGCATGAGAGCCACATTTTTAACCGACTTCAAAAAACGAGGAGGATATCAATTCGACTGTAGATACTCACTGTTTATTAAAAAAAAAAAATACAATTGAGATTAAACTACAAACTAAACCTAAAAATAAAACCTAATCTAAATTATTGATTTAATAATCTGGAAGATTATGATCGTGCGGCATGGTGCCAAGAACGCTGGCTGCGTTTCCTCTCAGGATAGCTATGCTAATTCGTTGAGAAAAGAAGCTTATTCGACTGTATGTTTTTTTTAAATGTAAGTATGTTTGTTACGCAGTATTTTTGATGATTCTATTTTTTATTTAAAAGGCTTTGCTACAAAGTTGGTCCCATTTAAATTTGGTGAAGATATGATGAACTTTGGAGTTATGGAAGGAACTCCTAAAAAAGGAAGTCGGTTGTTTTATTTTGTAATTTTTTTTATTATTTCATGTACAAACTACACTCCGCCGTATCTCAAATTTAAATCCACTTTTCTTGGTGATACTCTTGTCAAAAATCTTCAATGACTGTCGCGATATAAGTATTATTATGTACCATGTCACCGGAGTGATTCTTTGAAAGTTCGTTATCTGTTCAAGAGTTAAAGCTTTGGAACGCCCTACCAAGGATCCATACTTATTATGTCTTTCTCTGTGTAAGTACTGTTTTCCCGGTGCCCAATCTGAATGTAGCTAATAATCACGTAAGAACATAAACAACAATAACAACTAATAATAAATAATAACTAAACTAAAACTAAGTAGGTAACTGTGCTTGCACGTGCTGTAGTTGACCCAGGGGGCAGGACGCGGGGTGCGACGGCGGCGGGGCGGCGACGCGGTGAGCGAGCAGCGGCGCGGCGAGCTAGCGGCGACGCTGCTGCGTGGCGGCGCGGCAGTGGCGTAGCGTGGTGGTGTGGCGTGCAGCACCCTTAACTGGCACGGGGCGTGGCGGCCGGGGCGGCGGCGCGGTGAGGCGAGCAGCAACGCGGCGAGCTAGCGGCGGTGCTACTGCGTGGCGGCGCGGCAACGGCTTGGCGGCGTGCGGCAGTGAGGTGGTGTGGCGGCGTGAGGCGGCGGTGTACGCAGCGGCAGCGGGGCAGCGTGCGGTGGCAGCGAGTGCAGCGGCGGCGTAGCTGTGTGCTGCGGCGGCGGGTGCAGCAGCAGCGTGCGGCGGCAGCGAGTGCAGCGGCGGCGTAGCTGTATGCTGCGGCAGCGTGGCGGCGCTCAGAGCCCTGCCAGGGTCGTCCGTGCAGCGACGACTTAAGTGGACTGTATATATGGGGACGGGCCAGCAGGCTTGTGAGGGAGGCAGAAGGCCTAGCTCAGGTGTTCAACAGTCTTAAGGTGTGATCCATAGTGGATTATACTTATTGCACATTCACATTAAAAATCACACAAGTAATCACAGATTTTAAAGTCAATAGAAAAAATAATATCAAAAATAAAAGAAAATAAAAACATAGACCTTCAGGGATTTTCCTTACTGTAGAAATAAAATCACTATACTTTTCACTTATTTCACCACTTTATTACATCACTATAACTACTTATTATCACTATGACTACTTGCTATAACTGTTCACTATTACTATTCACTACTTGTTATCACTGGACTGCTTGAGGTAAACTGAATGCCTCCATACAAACCGTGACTTGATTTATACAGTTTTGGGCTGTCTAGATTGTAGAATTCAGCAAAAATCAAGCCAATCATAATATTCGAATTATTTCACAAATTAAAAACTTACTGCGCTCATCATTAAATTTTTGCACACGGTTCTGTTTTCTTTATTTCCTTGTCTGTCTTATGAGTGCATCGCTTTCTAGTGAAATCCACAGTTCTCATCGGTTTGTACTATGAAGGCAGTCAATTATTTACAATTTCTTAATTCTCAGTCATGTGTTTCATCTTTAGACATGTTTTATAATTCTGATTTTCAAAATATAATCAGTAATTATCAAGTTATTTACAAAAAACCATCTAGCGGTTCTCGTTATGGTATTGCTTTTTAGTTTGCAGTCAGTTATTTACAGAAAATGTCTAGCGGCTCTCGTTATGGTATTGCTTTTTAGTTTGCAATCAATATTGCTATCTCTTTCTTACAATACATACCATAACCACAGAATACATAAGAGTCAAACGCCATAACGTAACTTAGAAATTAGGGGAATGAAACAACCTAGATCATTATACATTTCAGCTTAATTAATGCCCTATCTAATATAAAAAAGTATTTATTTCCATAAAACTTAACAAACTATATACCATAACTTACAACTATCTTAAGGGATTTTAACTACGGAAAAATCTATCTTATAAAAACCTATCTATACAATTTTTCCTAACTAAAATCATCCTTATTTCATATTCATATCTTGTCCGTCGCTGACAGTAACTAAAAAATAACTTAATACAACTTAAATACTAACAATAAAATACTTATAAATATAAACTATTATAAAAAAAATATCCCGCAAATTCTATTAAATTCATATTTATGTGGAGATACCTCCATTCCTCAGGTACTTAAATTACCGGCCTTACCGCTACCCCAAATTTCATAAACACAGCTCAAACGGTTTTACACAATGATTTCAAAACTATACGAGTATATACCTACCTACTTACCCCAATGATTTACGCTAGTAATTTACAAGTCAATATTTATAATTCAATACTTACGCCAGATTATACATATATATAGATATAATTACGTATTTTTTTAGAGTGGCCATGGTATAATAAAATAAGGTATTCTCTTCCCATACCAGTTGGTCCGTGATTAGAACAAGAAGACGTCATCAGTTGGGAGAGAAAAGTGGATGTCCTAGGTATATGGACTTCCACACGGACGTGATAGTATGTATGCATGTATGGTGACTAGCTAGTTTTCTCGTAAGTAGGTAGAAGTAATCATCTTACATTTTGTGTAGATAAAATTACCGTGTATTTGCGTAATCAACTTTTCATCTTTATGTTATTGTTTCTATAATGTAAATTAGTTAGGTACACTTGTAACTAACAAGCAGCTAGGCCCACTTTAATATAAATAACATTTTTTATCTTGTCCTTATACGTGTTAATGAACTAACGCAAAACCACTCAGATGGTAACTCAGCCCATGAAACTGAACAACTTTTGTTATACAACATTCCCGAAATGCCAAAAATAAAATTCGGATCTTTATACAAATTGACTCGATCACCTAATCAGTTTGTATGAAAATTCATATTTCTTTTTGGGTTCCGTGAAAGTTGTAGAACAAAAGTTGTTCAGTTTCATGGGCTAAGGTACCATCTGAGAGGTTTTGCGTTAGTTCATTAACACGTTGTAATATCACAAACAAAATTTTGTCAAGACAAGGTTGTATGTGCTGATTGATGAATTGATGAGTGATACCGATAACCCATAAAATACGTAAGTACCTACCTTTTTATAAAAGCGACCGCGTCCAGAATCCATTAAAATTAAAACACAACCAAAACGCCTTGGGTGAACCCAAAAAATGTGTAACAATTCATAATTTTACAAAGTTATAAGAACAGAGACTGAAGCTCCTTGAAGGTCCAGTTAATCTACATTGTATTCTTTCTTTAGCGTTTATTATGAGTGTAGTAAGGATGAAAATGGGCATTCTGTTTGCACGTATACCTGACTTCTTAATGGTTCCTAGAAAAGCTTTGACGCCAGCCTCTCCGCCATTGTCAGTTTGGCTACAACTGTCCTCAGCGAATACTTGTTATTTGTCATTTAAATTTGCAACTAGCTGTGAACCTGCGTTAGATATTTGGAATTATGGATTCCCTCTCCGATTCTCTTTCTATTTGCCAAAAAAATTGAGCTACTTACATGTATACGCCTCAAATATGTTTTACTTGCGGCCCACCTCGGCTTTTCACGGATATGTATTGTAGGTAAATGTATATCCTTATCGGTGACAGCTCTACATGTAGTGAAAACCGTATCAAAATCGGTTCAATATACGGTAGATAAACCTACACGCTGGGGGACTTCTATTATATCCAGCATAAAAAAGATTTGGAAAGTAGCTTTAACCATTGACTTATATATTACTAGCGTAAGGACTAGGCCAACCGCGCGTAGGATTGGCACTAACTCGTTGACCCGATAAAGTCGGTTTGGGGGCCAAAGTGACCTAGTCGTCCTCGGTCCGCGGAAGAGTTCATTCGTTTTTGTTTCATACTTGTAAATGCCATAAAATGCCTGGTTGCGCATTTACAGGCTGAATATAGGTTAAAAAAGTATATGGAATATCGTATCATCGGTAGAAAACATAACTGTTTAATTAAAATATGTACTAAGGAATTTTACCGCGCTAATTTTACAACCGAATATCAGCGCTGCTCGCAGCGTCGCGCCCGGAGTGACAACAGACAAGATATTTTATGCAAAATGTTCTGATGGGCCCATCCTGAGTTGAAATCATTAGAATTAAAATCAATCATTCATTCATCACAATCAAAAATTTAGCAGAATTTAGCACGTTGTGTGTGATGCTTACTTCGTAATGTGACTACGTCAATAAGCTTGGCTAAGTTCTTTGCACGAGTTTAATTTAAAAACTTGACTTGAATTAAGTATAACTTTAAAGTTTAATATTTCACAAATTAAGCAACTGGTGATCGAAGAGCCCGGTCACTATCGCGAGTGATGTACGTCATGTACTTGAGGTGTTCTTGTTGTACTTAAAAGAGATTTTTTGTATCCCTCAAGGGATATTTCGTAGTACCTAATATGCATAACAAAGTGGGCGGACTGCTTCGTGTACGCTGCAGCCTGCAGCCCGGCCACAAGGATTTTCAAAGATAGCAAGTTTAAAAATAACGCAATAACAATAAAATACTTCATTTTCCTTTAAAATAATCCATTTTCTACGCATAAATATTTCGCTTAGCGTATAGGTAATTGCAAGTCAGCTAGGAAACGTTACCAGTATTCTGGGTACGTTGCCTCAATGCGGTGCGTCGGAACTCTTGGAAGCCTGAAAGTATCCTAATTGTGATTTTTATTGAATGTATAAACGTTATTGTTGTAATAAAAAAAATCTACGTTCTAGTATAAGTACCTATTTTGCACTGAAATTTATATTTGGGGAAACTATTAATATTTTTAAACCTACGAATACCGAAGATTAGACTAAGGTTTTCAGTAAAGCAGTTTTTCAACTTTTTATATTTGTTCCAAAAATATTTAAATGCAAGTCTTCCAGGGCGAAACTTACAGTATATTTTGTGACGAAAGTTCTAGAAATACTGAAATTGCTTATTCATAAACTCTTGGTAAGTAGGTAAGTACATCATTATTCCATAATTAAACATGTTTTCCCTGAAATACAAAATGCATTATGGAAACGTGAGTACTTACCTAATAAACTAAAGTGAATAATTATAGCCGGGGCCATCAATTAGTTTCGCTCGGGGTCCGTTTTGAGAAATGAAATGACAATCGCAGTCCGCACAACATTTTATAGAAAAAATATTTATTAAATAAATGAATTGTTTGTTTGTTTGTTAAAACTTTATTGTACACAAAGAACAAATAAAAATTACACGTAACATCAAGACATCAATAGGTACAAAGGCGGACTTATCCCAGATTGGGATTTCTTCCAGTCAACAAAAGGAACATTTACAACACAGGGTAGGGAGTGAGTACAATACACAACAGAAAACAGAAAACCAAAAAATAAATACAGAAATAACATCAATTTAACTTAACTACTACTACATTAAAACTTTTATTTAAAATTAATTCAAATACATAACCAAAAAAATAATAATAATGTAATACATAAAAAAAAATAAGTATAAATATATATACACTTAAAAATGTATAATAAACTACATATATACATCAATTCAACTCTTCAGACGTAAGTAATTACGGATATTTGTACCTAATTGAAATTTTGTAACATTTTTAAATAAAATGTAATCGTTAGTTTAATTTATTAAATAAATAGACAATTGACGTAAAAAAAAATACTGAAATAACAAAGTTATTTTTTTTAAGTACATATCAATGAGAAAAATGAATTTTTTTGTTGCGGATGTCTGAAGTGTGAAATAAAATTGGTGCAAGCTGTTGACATTAAATCCTGAAAATAATTTATTCTTAGGCGAGATGGGTTCACAATTAGCAATACTGTGCGTGTTTTTGAAAAACCACTGTTATTAAACTACCACAGTTTATGCCTCAAACACCTACAATAGCCAAAACACGATTGAGCATTTTTGGCTCGATAGAAAAAAATCACAAACATAGATTTACATTTGTCTAAATTTGCCTTTATAATACATCATCATCATCATCCGAGCGTACTCCCGGTTGCATCGTCAGCGGTTACGCTTCAGAGCCCGGGGTCCGCTACCTTAACTAGGCGATTTGACGAGGTTACTGGTTTTTACACAGAGCGACTGCCGTCTGACCTCCGCAACCCAAAGGGTAGGCCAGAACCAATCCTAGGATAGGTACAAACGCTAGATGGCGTTCGGGACCAACGGCTTTACGTGCCTTCCGAAGCACGGAATCATCTTTCTTTTCGGATAATCAGGTGATTCAAGCCTGCATTAGCCTGTATAATACATACCTATTACTATTTTATACAATCACCTTTCTATAAGTATGAAAATTATACCAAAAAATGTATTATCTAAATATCTATCCGTTTTGGCTACAAAAAAAATTTATAAAAAATGGATATTGTAGGTGTCTGTATAGGGAATAAACTGTAGAAGTTTAATTACAGGGATTTTTTTAAAACACTTACAGTTTTCTTGGCTCTGAACTGGCGGAGCCCATCTTCGGAAAAAAAGTGCAAGTTGCTGTGTTCTTGCGGCCCGCACAAAATGAGTCGGCGCGGCCCGCGGCCGTGGCCGGGGCCCGGGCGGTCTGGAAGCGGACCGCGGTCCGCCATTTGGCGACCCCTGCATTATAGGAGAGCTATACATCGTGTTAATCAAAGAAAGCAAAACCTCTCAGATGGTACATTGGTACCTCAGCCTATGTAACTGAACAACTTTTGTTCAACAACTTTAACGAAATTAAAAAAATATATTTGAATTTTCATACAAACTGATCAGCTGATCGAGTCAATTTGTATGAAAATCCGAATTTTATTTTTTGGATTTCGATTTCGAATGCGGATTTCGATAAAAAAGTTATTAAAAATCGATAAAAATTTTTCGTCCTCCCATTAATTGTTGTTATGGAAAGTAGTTCAGTATCATGGACTGAACCTGCTCCAAAAATTTGGCTGGTGGTTAAGAAGTCAGCCTGTATGTTTAAAAGCTAGTGCTAAAGTTGTTCAGTAATTATTTTTTATTTATTTTTATTAGTTTTATTTTTTGCGATATTGATTTCATAGCTTAGACTACTAAATTGATTTCCACTCAAGTACCATCCAACAAAGACGAGGCTAGGCTAGGTTACTTTGCGGAGAGGAATGGCAGTGGCACTGACATCCGAGGGCAACTAGGGTTCTTATTGTGGTGTGGGCAACTAGGGAACATAATTAGACGCACCGAACTTCAGGGGACGCTAGTATTGATCTGCTGCGGCCGCGCTCTCGGCCCCGGCACAGGCACACCGTTCCGGATTTGGTTTATTGATAGAGGTACCTACGCCGATATACCTTTCTCAAAGATCTTTTAAGTATCTTCCTGTATATGTTCTGCATTCATTCTGTTTCATTATTATTGTGTTATATCTATTTACCCCAAACCTGTGCCCCAAACGTATGTAAAAATCTTATCAATTACTGGCCGATTGACTGGAAGAGATCCCTTTACGGGATAAGTCCGCCGTTGTTTTCTGTTTTTGTATCCTTTTCTCTCTTGTGTACAATAAAGCTGTACATAAACCTACATAACTACTTAAACATGAGCACTGCAAAATAATCGTACTTACCTACTTAGTTGGCAATGCCATTACAAGTAAACTTAGCAGTTGTAACAAGCCTAGCCAGAAACGTGTTGGTCCACATTCGCGCTGCGACTGTGACCCACGTAGAACAATTCGGCAAACTTTCAAAGTCGTCTGATAACCTCGGTCAATGTCCTTTTACGTCACTTTACGAGCGGTACGCCTTTACGTAACCGGGGAGGTGTGCGGCGGAGCTTACCCGATCGATGGAGCCACCCTTCGCCTCGGTAGCCCAAGAGACAAGGCAAAGATGTATTTTCTCCCTGATTTTATAAGTAGGCAGAGTTGGGTAAAACACGTGCTTTGCTCCAATAAAAATAGATACAAGAAAAAACGACTCATTTCGCATGTAGGTATTTAAGTTTAAATACCTACGAAATATTTTGTAGGTAGTAAACAAGTTGTAAGTACCAAGCACTAATTCTGTGGAACCAAGGTACCACAAAATTAGTGTCGTAGCACGTCGTAGTGTAGTAATTTTTAGCGTTTTAAAACATTGTACGGAGGTACGGAACCCTTCATGTACGAGTCCGACTCGCACTTTTTTTCAGTCTCTACCAAAACCACCACTGTTTATTTAACAATGTAATTCAAGTTTCCTAATATTCCTTTCTATTTATTTTCCTATTTTTTTACAGTACAGTACAGTAGAGTTCATTGACCGATGGGTCCACCCACAGTCCTATAGATAGGTAGCAAGGGATACAGGGCTGCAGGAAACAGATAAAATAAAAAAGAGAAGCCCTCAGCATTTCTCTTTATGAAGTATTATTTATTTATCTTGCTTTTGCCGGTGGAGCTATCATCCATTCTTCTCTTCTTTCTGTCATATTTTTAATTTCTTGGTAGTACAACCTTACCGTAAACAGCTCGCAATACTGTGCGTGTTTTTGAAAAATCCCTGTAATTAAACTACTACAGTTTATACAGACACCCACAATATTTAAGACACGATTGAGCATTTTTGGCTCGGCGAAATGGTCCATTTTCGTCTATTTTCTTAAATAACTTTCTAAAATACCGATTAAGTAATAATAATAAAAAAATACTTAAAATTCTCATTAAAGCTCTTTCATTTGATATGACACACGATATTGTTTACAAAACTTTTTTTTTAATGTCTTATTTACCCCCATAAGTGGCCCCCTTATTTTAAATTCATTTATTTACGTTATACGTACATATGTGTACCAAATATAAACTCAATTGTTCCAGTAGTTTCGTAGCAAATTGGCTGTGACTAACGACGGACAGACAGACAAGCGAGTGATCCTATAAGGGTTACCTACGCTACGGAACCCTCATTTATGTAAAAGCAGTCTGTTTTTGAAATTCACAGCCATACAAAGCCTACGTAGAGTAAGGTAAAACCGGGATAGTCGCCCAGGGTATAGTTGCCTTAATTGCAATTACTCTAGTTTCGCGAATGAAAGCCATGTTATTTTATTTAGGTATCTATCGAAAAACTGCAACTAGGTAGAACTAAGTTGACCGTGTAGCATGTCTGTGCGATAGCATGGGACGGCTAGGTGCGATCAAAAATTTGCGGAATAAATGTTCTCTTTCTCGACGGTGCATTTATCCTAAACGTAAATATGTATAAAAATATTTTTATTTTTGTAACGTATGAGCACAGAATAAGAACTAGTAGTCACGTACACAGAAGTCTCACTCAGCAAAGGAATTCAAAGAAATTTCTACTCAATGTGGTTAGCAATATGGTTTAATTTAGCTCATGTCAAAACTCAGCACCTTTTCGTTTAGATACCTAGACATCAATAGACAATATGCATGTGATTCAGAAACGAACAAAAAAAATGATGTGTATACTTCATTGCTAAAGAAAAATACCCATATATATATCTTTTCAATTTAACGTGTTTCCATTGAGAAATTAATTATTTAAAAGCTGTATTTTTAAAATTCACGAATTTTAAAAATTCAGAAACGCCACGTGACGTCACGAAACACTGTCAAACTTAATTTTCTAAATAGTCTGTGCTGTCAATCACAAATTAAAAAGAAGAAGACTATCTGTCACTGTCAATAAGTCATTTGTAATTTGCAGTGTTACCAGATTGGGTATTTTTTTCGCAATTCTGGGAAAAATGGGAAATTTTAGAGAAAAAAAATAAATCTTTTGGAGAATTTTGGGTATTTTTTTTCTTAAATAATATAAATTTGTTTAATTAATTACGGTAGGTAGTACATTATCTTATAGCTTATAGTAGCAGGCAGCTAGTCTACTACCTATTAAATTATAAATAATTGAAGTAGGTACTTACAATACTACTGTGTAGTTTTGCAAAGGATGACACTACTCATTTTGCTCACAATATGTATTTTTTGTTCACATTAGGTATGTACAGTTGCAGTTGAATGGTATAATCAGCTAATTTACTAAACCTCTAGCTATTTGGCATTACAGCTCGGTTTTGTAAAACAGCGAACCCTAATACGCGGAATGATTCCTTACATTTGCATATTTGGGCATATGAAAATATATTTTGTCAGGTGCAGTTACGATGTTATTTTTGCACATAGGAACCATACAATATTTATAATAAGATTTTGTGCGCCCTTCCATTTGTAATGAATTGATATTAAAAGCTTTAATCACTCACTTATAATCACAAATTAGATAGTATTACTTATAAAATAAAACTGTGAATCCAAAACTTCGTTGTTTTGTTGATAATATTTTGAATTTGTAATTTGCACTTGACTGACACTGACATATAAGTGTTTCTATGACATTGACAATGCACGGTGACGTCACAGAAAAAAGCGCAAAATGGCAGCGTTTAAAGTCGTCCAAAAATAATAGTAATTTTAATTATTTTTTTAAGCTTATTTAATAATATTCTGTAAGTGTTATATTTTTTTCCGGTTATATAATAACTTATAGAATCGTTTAAAAAAATAAAAAAATAACATGAATATACCCTATTGCAGGCCAAATTCATTCTTATGACTCTAGCTAGAGTTCTGGACTAACAATTCTTATAACTGAATTTACCTACCACTCCGAGTGGCCGCCGCGCGCGTAGTAATATTTAGGTATATTTTCGATACCTAAACGGGAAGTGACACAGTCCTATAGTATGAGCAATGAGCACAAAAATCATGAGCAATGAGCACACACTCAGAGAAAGATATTCGTTTAGAAATAGGTACTTTTACTACACACTATTATTTTTACTCAGTAGGTAACACTACACAACTGGACCAGCTACACATGACTAAGAGCTGCTAAGTTTACTTGTAATGGCTACACATGACCGACGAGTTTTAGGCAATGGCCTCGCATTCGGCATGGCACCCCGGGTGTGCCCCGGGCCCCGTCACATTTCGGCCATATTTAAAAAAAAGGTTGCTCACGATTTATGGGGAAACTGGGTGCCGCCCCTCTTTACCTGACTCTTTTTATATGAGCTTGGATTTTTTGCCATATTTTTTTGTTACAGTTGCCTATTTTAAACGAATAAGTTCAAAAAAAAATTGTCTTATTAAACCCGGGGGTTAGTCGGTAGGACTTCAAATTTATTCTATGCCCCGGGCATTCTGTGCCTGTATTATATGTATAAGCTATTTCGAATGATTTATTATTAATCAGCCTGAAGTGGTACTGGTAAGTAACTAAGTAGGTAGGTACCTACCTATTTCTATACCTATATACCTACACCTACTTAATGTTAAAAAAATAAGTACTTAGGTAGTACCACAGAATAAATACAAGGTAGTATGTTTATTGCGAATAAATATTTATTTTTATATTAATCGATACCATCTTAAAACCGGCTTTGGAACGTTAATTCTTTACCTCAGGAAGGAGCTGAGTTTAAGTTTCAACTCACGTGGAGATCGCGATGAATGTATTGAAAAAAAAACAGATAAAATTAGAAAGACAATAGGTCACGATCGCGACGCGACTCAATCTGCTTATTTAGGCATATCAGCTGCCTAAAAAGGGGAATGGGGAAACAATTTTAGATTTCCCTCTATTGGGGTGATAAAAGTGCATAACAGATGGCGTTACATTCGTTATTGTAACTAGTACAAAAAGTATGGATAGATGGCGCTGTAATCTTTTTAAGTTTTCTGTTTCACTTTTACAGAGGTCGCCACTATCTTTTCACCTTCCCTCGAAATATCTTTTCCTTCGAAAAAGTAGCTATGCGTGGGAAATATAGGTACTTACCTCGGGCCACAGAATACGTATGAGTCAAATCGGGCGAAGATGAAGACAGCCTCAAACTGACAAAAGACTGAGTAATTTGTTTTTTTATTTATTTCGGTGTACCTATTACCTATGTAGGTATTATGTAACTACATACCTGAGGTTACTACCTACTTCTACTTCTTTGTTGTTGTTAGTTTTTTATATTAAAATAATAAAAATATAATTAGGTGCCTACGTACATACGTCGAAAAAAATATAAGTGCATTTCATTTCTGTTAGTCATAGATAAAATAACTGACTGTCTGGCAGAGATATGGGATATAGGTACCTACCTATTATTGTGCTTTGCTAACTTTTTTGACTATTTCGTATTATAGGTAGGTAGGTATATTCTGCTTATTCAATATGCAGGTAAATCTCTGTGTTTCAGTCGAAAATTATCTGTATTATCATAACAATAAGGTGCCCATATTTTACTTTTTGTTGTGTGAATGATAATAAGTTGTGACAAGAACAAAAGTTTTTAGATTTATGATAAGCCCATTGTAGGTACAAACATACCCAACAACAACAAAGTAGGAAGGTTTTACCTAATCGAGGAAATAATTTCAAATGAAGGCTAATTTGGCCATAAAAATCGTACCTACCTACTTAGAAATTATAAATTAGTAGGTAGGTACATAGGTACCTACATACGTACCCACCTCCTAAACTTATTTTTAATTATATTTTTACTGCGTTTGGCATCGAATACATCCTAGTGATAGGTACTTACCTAGTGATGGTATAAAAGTTATCGATAAAGTAAAGTAAAGTCAGTCAGAAAAGTACAATTACTACGAGAAAAACTGCCCTAGATTTAAAAATAAAACTTGAGTGGTTAATTCTTTTATGAATCTATTTATTATGAAAAACTTACGAGTACGGAGGTAGATATTATTTATCAGACTATAAGTAGAAAATATTTCTCAATCTTTTCGAACGCTAAAATCTAATTATACCCAAATACTTACTCTTGCATAGGTACAACTATAAAAGTATCTATTACCACATTTACCACAACCTAGGTAGTTACCTACTTAATTTTCCTATTCACTGAAATAACTATCACTTATGGATCCTCTTTTTGAAAAAAAAATCTAAATAAAGTTGTAATAGGTAGGTACCTTTTACAACTCTACAAAAAAAGTTGTAATGTTAGGGAAGGCTCAGAGTTTGTAAAGCCGCATCATGGGTCGTCCGTAACGTAACTCGTAAACTAATGAAAGTGATATGATGTGTTCGCGGTTTATTGAGCCACGGTATGCTATAGAGGTATATGGGTGTGCAGTGCATAGGTAGTAAATTATATGTAGTAATGAAACTACATAGGTACCTATATACTTTTACCCTCATATTCATAAATAAAAAAAATAAACAATGTCCCTATCTTTTATTTAAATATTTGACATTGAAAGAACGAGACAAAACATGTTTGTTGCTTTTTTAGAAATGATGGTTGGACGAATATTTTATTAAATTATTTGGGTACAAAATACAAATCAAGTAGGTAGCTTCCATGTATACCTACATTAGGTAGATACTTGCTGATTCTTAAATCCTTAAAAATATGAAAATAATAACCGGATTAGATAAATCAAAGAATAAATTCGAACCATGTTTATTTTGTATTTCTTTTAATCAAACGTTTTGAAGATTCAAAAATTAATTAATTATTATTTACTTTTTTTTTATATAGGTACTTATAAATTTGTCTGTGCCTAGCTCCCATCAAAAATAATTAATTTATTAATGCGGTACTTCCATTGGTTTCTAAATCAGAAACCGATGATGTCGACGATGTCGTTGTCGTTGAGATGAAATGTGCGGTTGAACGGTGGCAAACCATCAGCTAATATTTTATGCTCTATCTCCTTCGCTCCTTCTGTAAGAAGGAGACAGAAATAGTAGCAATAATAATAATGGCAGAAACGCTAATTTCGTCCCTCGCGCCCTTTCGTCCCGTTCTTGGCAACTGGTTTTGTTTGTGGAACGGTCGTAAAATGAACCGACCAATGGGAAGCTCCAATCATATGCGGGCGTACCATTGGCGGCAGGCGACGGAGAGCGTCAAGAAGCGGGGCTGCGGGGTAGTGCGGGGTATGGGTGCGGTGAGCCGGTAGAGTAGCCGCGCTCTACACAGTCGTGGTTCGTTTCGCTACTCGAAAGAAGGTTATTGTTACAATGAGACGGGCACCGGACTATCGATAAAGTGTGTTTGTATGTCGTTTTCGTCGATAAAATAAGTGTTGTGTTTACTTTCACCCGTGCGAATGTCTCAATCCTTACCTTTTTGTTTGTTTTTTCTTTTAATAACTGCCGCATGGGACGGCGCTTACGTTTCAGTTAACCCTTTATTTTGAAACGATGGAACGTTGTTCTTATGGTTTTTACACCAAAAGGTATTTTATGTTATTTTTTACTTTACGATTGCGAATTAGTGTGGATAATGTGACGCGTGTGGCTATAAACAATAAGCTGAAGATTTTGTTCATCCGAATAAATCTTGGATGGATGTTTCACCTACTGTGCAAATCTTAATTGAATGGGTGTCATCAATGAATACTACTAGTGAAAGAGAAAGGATGTTCACAAATTAATATACACTCTACCATGATTGAATCAACAGTGCTTTTGGCTATATATATTATTTTGACTCACTCCCAAATTCATGAATTTAACTATTAGGTTGGGGTTCGTTGGTATTATTATTGCAACGCTACGGGGAAACGCCGACAATGTGGGGGCCCTGGCACCCGAGGGTCGACAGCCGAGGGGAGGGAGGGCGCCGTCTGTCTGCACACATGCAGAACCGGTTTGCGCTCCGACTCCCCTTGTGGGCTTAATGTCTCATTCACACACCACACGCGTTTGCATGACTCCCTCTCGCTCGCACGTTTTCATTATTTTTTTTTGCTTCCCCTTGTATAATAATGCCAGACGAGCTGTTTTTATTTAGGTATTTGTCCCTAAATAGGTGTGTAAGGTTTAATATATCAAAGTTCGCGATGGTAAGTGTCATGGCAGACGTTATGAAGCATGGCTCTAACTTATCTAACAGAAGCGGCAGTAATCAGCTTTTTAGTTGCTAAATACCTAGTTACACTTATTTCGGAATGTTTAATAAAAACTAGGGCATTATAAACAGCGTAGCTATTAACTCTTGACAAGGACAATCAAGTTCCGCAGATACTTATACTATTTCAAAGGTAGTTTACAACGTTATTCCAAGGTTTAGTGATTCGATTCAATCTCTACCGCTATGTCAACCGCGGTATATTTTATTTTTAAAGATAATTAAAGATGTAATGTATAATAATGTATATTGGGTTTCTTGGACTTATCAGTTGTATTTTTTGGAAACTACTTTTTATTATACCTACTTCCCTAAACTGTCTTGATGGCTGGGTGTACGCAGTATAGCTATAAATATCACGAAAAATTACAAAAGCATCACTGATGGTCGCTAAACACACACGAAAAAAACAAACAAATCTACATAAATATATTTTTTTAATTAATGAAAAGATATGCATGCAAAATATGGGCGCGTGCAACTAGGTACCTACTACCTATATCGCCCTTTGCCAAAACTGATAATTAATTAGCAACTCTAGTGAGACTTTGGTTGTAAGATGAATGAGCTTGCAATTGTCTTTTTTAGTTCGGTATATACATATCTATGTAGGTTAGGTCCATACGTAGGTTTTGGATATCATAGGTATGGGTACCTATGTATTACACTTTTATGGGAGTAAAAGTTTGAATTATTTTTAAGTTAAGCTATCCATACAACCACAAGGTACAAATTTCCCTATCACTATGTTTATTTATTTATTTAAAGAAAAACCTGATTGTACATCAGCGATAGTTACACATAATAAAATAACATAACTAGTACGTATCCTCTGAACCTTTTCCTTTTTTATTCACTGGGGTACAGATAACTACCTAAAACTTTTTCATGTTGCAGCTTTATAGTGGGATAAGTCCACCATTTGTAAAATGACTTAATTAATTAATTAATAACTATCGCTGATGTACAATCAGGTTTTTTTTTAATAAATAAATAAATATAGTGATAGGTAAATTTGTACCTAACACTTTGGTGAGAAAAATATATCAAAATCAGAATACATTCTAGGCCACCTTAATTATGAGAATTAAACACGTGCTGCGTTTTTTTATTTTTTATTTTTTACTATTAAAAATATCTGTGACTGAGATATAGGTATTCTTTTTTTAAAATAAAGAAAATTTTCGTGTTAAAATACTTGTATATCTGTTTATTTATTCGCTAATTATACTTGTACTGGATACTTACATAACATATGGATGTTATGTATGCATACCTACATGTACATTAAACCTAAAAACATACTCTCTTTATTGGCATAGTCGTTTAAAAACTAAACTGCTTGACTCTGAAGCAGTTTAATAGTTTGTTTTCTATTACAATTAAAAGTGTTATTTTAGTTTGGTTCAATACTTTTTCCTTGTTTTAGCCAAACTTTGAGTTGTCATTTTAAGTCTCTGAAATTCCCACTACGTTACCTATGTTGTTGAGGAATAAGAAATTGAGATTAAAAAACTAATTAGGCTAATTAACTAAGTTTAAACACTTTATACTAAACTTAAAAATAAAACGTATTCTTAATTATAATTAAAAAGTCTAAAAGATTTTGACAGAGCGTCATAGTGCCCAAAACGCTAGCTGCGTTTTCTCTGAATAGCTAGCTATACTAAATTACTAATTCGTTGAAGAAAGAAACCGCCAGCCCTATTGTCGGCGGCGGCGATCAGGCGCGCGCGAAATTATCTCTCTGAGGATCCTTGCACTGGGGCCCCATGATCCAAACGTTTCCACTCCAAACGGCACAAATATGTAATCCTCACTTAATGAATTAAAGTAGGTATTAATTAATAAATATTTTTAAATCAATTTTTAAAAACGCTGCTCAGTGAAAACATGCTATGGTATTGAATTTACTTACTTTATATTTATTTATTGAAGATATCGATAAAGAAATATCGGCGGCCACTATCCCAACCCTAACACATAGTAAGTAAAATAAATGCTTGCTGGTCCCGTTCTTTCCATGTCGAGAATAGAATGAAAAGAGAGTTAAGTAAGTACTTAGATAAAATTATTTGTTACAGAAATATGGTAGGCAAGCGTTTTTATTTTTACCCGACTGCGGCAAAGCCCAAAAGGAGGGTTATGTGTTTGACCTGTATATTTATAAATAAGAAGGTTCCTACTCGTTCGTAACTTTCAAAATATTCGGTTCCGGCAAAGAATTTATAATACAATCTAAAATGACTACGAGTACCTAATAATCTCAAAAAAACAACATTGAAAATTAAACTTCATGCCACGCACTTAAAGCTCAAATTTTCATAATAATTATGTTTAAATACCTAACGTTCCCAAAAAATATACCTAAAGTTGTAGGCGTCCCTTTCCCGCAAACTGTCAGTACATTAAAGTTTAAGGGTAGAGCTACAACTTTAGGTAAAGATATAGGCAAATGGCCTTGAAGTGTGAAATAAATTGTTAACTCGTAAATATGGTGATAATTTCCATATTGCTCTACGTCATGCACTAGATAACCCTTTAAATTATTTTATGATCTGCCGTTGAAACTATTATTGGTGATCCGTCTAGCTTTAAAACTTGCCGTGGCCACTTTTGGCGAAGGCAAGTTTTAAAGCTAGACGAACTAATGTAAATACTTTCAACGGTGGATCATAAAATAATTTAAAGGGCTATCTAGTGCATGACGAAGAGCAATATGGAAATTATCTCCATATTTACGAGTTAACAATTTATTTCAAATGAGGGCGCCACTTCAAGCTCATTTGCCTTTACCTTCACCTTTAGGGATATTTTTTAGAAACGGCTTTGCCACTTCGTAAGCATTCTAGATTGTATACAATTTCTTTGGGTTCCGGTACGCAGCGGCGCGGCGGCGTGCATAAAATACTTAGTAGCTACTTATAGGTAGGTAAATACTAAGTATTTTACGGTATTTCACATAAATCCAAATAGAAAACCTAATCTTTCTAATTTGTAATTGTTGCAAATTAAGTACTTATGTAGGTAGGTACGTTCGGCGCATGCAGGAAGGTACGACTTAGCCGATCATTATTAACAACTTTTTATTCATGTAGGATCAAAGCTGATGATAATGTCAATTTTTAGATTTCCTTAAATTTTAATACCTACAATCAAAGCAAACTTAAAAATTCTGATCTTAATTATTTCCCCGTCACATAAAGCACTCATCAAAGATCTCGATGTATCCGCGAAACGGCGAACATACCTACCTATTTAAATGTGGGCTTCCGGCTCGGGCCTTGTTACCCTTAGATTTGCCTACCCTGTTAGAGTTAGAGATACCTACCTATAGACGTGGAAGGAAGACGTGAGATCTGTATCTACTTACATAAAATAACTAAGTACTAGTTCGACCCGAAGTTCGTCCGAACTGAGAACTCGCGCGCGAGTCGCGACCCATATCTTAGTAACCAGTTCTCGAGACTCTCGAGTCTCGACACTCGGCTAGGCTATACATATTCAAAATTAAAAATTTTGTAATCTTACGCCTTTCGCTCAAACGCTCAAACTCGTTGCTCGTAACGTAAATAGCCAAATCCTCAGATCAAATCTGAGAACTTCACGGGCTTCGTTCGCTCTTCTTACTCGTAGATTAGAATATTAGGCATGCATTGTGGTTTGTTTGTAGCTTAGAACAATTTGTAGGCTACAGCCAACAAGCACAAAATACATAAGAGTCAAACCACAAGCACAATGTCAAGTCACAACACAACATTTTGCGCTTTGAAATTCATGTGGAATGGAACGTAGGTATCAACCTTTAATGACATTGACATTTCCATGACAGTTCTTGACAGTGACAGATGTTAAGTCTGCTGTTTAATTCGGTGGTAATTATTTTTTGTAATTTTGTGTGTATTTTACAACAAACCTTTAATTTTGTATTGTAGTCCTACCTTACAGTTGCTTCAAATTTGCTAACCCATATTAATTTTCTTTTCCCACCTATCCGATTTCGAGTATGGTTTTTGTCCGATTATTTTTAGATGAGTTTATTTTTGTTGAGAACGACTAGCTGCTATAATTTGATTCGCTTTGTTGGTTTCAAAGGCACCACCCTTAGTTTTCAATGGCTGAGTATAGCAACAGGTATGTTTTACAAGGAAATGACAAGTTCTTGATATTCACCCTTACTACTTTACGAGTTCCAAGTAGATACTCTACCAGTTTTAGTGGAGTTTATTTGTCTATAGTAATTTTACATTTTGTAAGTAGAGTAACACTTTTACTCGGTAAGAAACGGTAGAACAAAGTAGAAATAGAAGAAGAGAACACCATTATGAATTTCATTCACTGAGAACTATTTACATGGGTCAAGGAGTTGGTACGGTAGAGTATAGTGGACGCGGGGTGGGGGAAGGAAAGTGATAGCTTGCCCGCAGTGCTAGCTACTCTACCAAATTTTAAGACTCTACTAATACTAACTTTACTAATGTTAACATTAGTAAAGTTAGTAGGGCCTATAAACTTCTACTTTACCTGTGTACAGCAGGCTTAAAGAACTTAGGTTATATGCAAAATTATGTTTGTTTCAATGCAATCGTCATAACTTCATAGGCTCAACTTTAGAAACGTGCTACCCTAATTTGAGTATTTGCACAAACGCGTGGAAACGTAGCCGTTTCTTTAATGAATTTTTGTAAAAATTAATTAAAACTACAATGTCATCCATGTACACAGTATCACTATCACAATTATAAAGTCATATTGGCTATAGAACAGAGACGGTAATGTTAATGGTCACATGAAAGTTATGGGCAAATTCAAACTGGCCAACCCTGACTTCACATAGTCTTGTCTGCCCTATACTCAAGTGTTTTTTTTATAGCCAGAGGTGCGGAGGGAGAGCAGCCTCAAGAAAACTTTAAAAAATCATTAAAAAAATACGGTTGCCTTCCGGTAAGGGGGTATCATTGGGGGGTAACCCCCCTCCCTCTCCCCCTCCAATCCCTCACCCCCTCACCCCCCCGAAGGTAGCACGTTTCTAAATTTTTACCACTTCATATACCTAACTCCTATTTCTCGGGGATTATGGGAGACTTCTGCCTAACAGTGGGCCGTTGAGCTGCTGATGATGACGACAAGAGGCTATTTCAGTGTGTTTTTAGTCCTTTGTACACATTCTAATTTCAATCAATATTATAGAAATTATTAATCGTTCTATGATAGAAGAGATTACCTTATTCTTTGGTAGGTAACAGGTAGTCTTCTCATGCCGAAATTCGAAAATAACCCTAGATATAATTTATACTTAAGTTACTTAATTGATTTTTTATTTTTTTGATTCAGATATATTTTATTTAAATAAAACTAAACTAAAATCTAAATTAAAAAACTAAATTAAAACCTAAATTAAAAAATAAAACTGTGTTTAAAAATCTAAAAGTTGATCATGTGGCATGGTGCCAAGAACACTGGCTGCATTCCCGCGCTGAATGGCTATTGCAATTCTCTGCGCGAGATATGAGCCAGCCCTCTTGTCACCTGCGGCGTCGACGATTCGAGGAGTAATTTTTTTTATAAATTGTTTTGTGCTTGGACCCCACGGACTAAAAGTTTCGACGCCAAGCGGAACAAAAATATATTCATTAGATAAGGATAAATATTTGCGCCGCTTGACGTCTTCTGCGGCCGCTGCCGCGGCTCTAGCCCTTAACACTGTAGCTTGGAGGCGAGAAGGGGCAACCGTGTCGACGCATGTCGCGTCCCACACGAGTGCCCTCCCTTGCTCCCAAGGGATGAGGGTTAATCCATCTGTACGCTTGCCATCATCGCGAGTTATTCCTACAGGTTCTAACACATTAGGGATGTCGATGGTGGCAAGCGCCCTTTTAACGATATTGTAAATGGAGCCGTGGCGTAAAAATCTGCCGGCACTGCGTTGGCAGTGCAGTCCGTGAAGTGCCTTCTTGTCGACGACGCTACCACATGAACAAAGGTGGCTTTCGACAATAGCAGCACCCAGTCTAAGCCCAACTACAATTCGGAAGCTGCCATTGTCGAAAAGCGTTCCGAGGTTGGCGGAGGGGAGTGCGTGTAACCATTGACCAGATTCATGTTCTGAGACGGCAAGAAGCCTCGCGCGATCGAGATCACTGACAGAATTTTGAACCAGATAGTTATAATCTCTCTGTACCAGTGGGACATCCCAGAGTTTTTGACGGTTTGGTGCCTCTGGGATGTTTTCATTGGGACAGAGAGTCTTCCAGGCATCGATTGCGTCCGTTGCACAGTGTATGTCAGCTGAAGGCATTTTAAGTATTTTTGCACACAAAAGTGATACACTATGAACGGACGAAAGGAAAGCCGGACGAGCTATGCTAGAAATTTTTCTAATACCGATGCCACCAGATCGAATAGGTAAAGAGGCTTGAATCCAGACGCGGTCATCGAGGTATAAATTTAGAATTTTTTCTAACGCGTTTTTGAGTGTGGCATCTAGGTTTTCCAAAAGAACTGAGTGTTTCCAGATTGGGCAAGCTCTTAATATATATGTAAATTTTGGAACAAAAAGGCAATATTTGAGAATCGTAAATGCGATATGAGAATTTAGAAGGCCCAATCTGCTGATATTTTTCGAAAGTGTTTCACATTTATTTTCTAGGATAGGCCTAACGCTTTCCTCGAGTAGTGGAGCACCTAGGAGGCAAAGTGAATTATTTTATTCATTAATTGATTTTTATTCATCACTTATTTGACGGGCTCACATTCTCTCTTTTTACAGTAATGAATAAAATCAATGTTTGCTCCCTGATCAATTTCAACGCTCAGTTATTTCCTTTTTGCATTACTGGAGCACACCAAATGTCCAATATTTACACCCTTTACTTCTGTTACATGCAACTCTTATGCTTATTAATACGAGTAAAATAAAGGCTATGGATGAAACTGTCAACTGAAATGTATTAATAACTGACTCAGCTTCTCATATATTCTATAGTTAGGGTAAGGCCTATTCAGGAAGATTTTTTCACCATAACACAACTTTGTAAGCGGGCAAGTGATATCATCATCATCATGATCAGGTCTTTTCTAGCCTCCACTACAGGAGTACTACCAGAGATATATATTAGCCAGAGCAATCAGAGGATTTGGCCTACACTCTCCACGCTGACCAGACGGGTTGGAGAGGTCTCATTGATGTTTGTAAGCTTTGTTAAGCTTGTGTTTCCTAAGTCGCCTTCTACGACATCCACGGGAAGGCATGGACTGATGCTATTCTACTCTGCCGGAAACCACACGGCAGTTATTAAGGTTATTAAGTGATATATTTATTACTATGTATTTGCTTTACCTCCAGAATAAGTTGCATTACAAATACAATATGGACTACACTGATACATGTACTAAGCGTAGATAACACTCATGCTTGCTTTCAAAATTGTTCTAATTTCAAGGTTGGCAGCTGCTTTTTAGGAATTAGGTATATCCTCATTTTTCAACCATGCAGGATGAAAGAGAAGAGTCTACATTTTAAGGGAAGTGAAAGGAACATGTACCTTACTTTTACTGGAACACTTGTGGACTATAGACTATTTATTTAATGATGTCTGGTTATGTAAATTCATTTTTAATTAGTTCAATTAGATTTAAAGGTTAATGATATGCTATGAACTTTAGGGTACTGTTCGTTTTCATCTTAGTTTACAGACACATTACACAATTAGTACATTATTTATTCTTCGACTTTATCATAGATCTAAAATGGCACCTACAATATAATTAAGAATTTTATCTTGATGATAATTTCTTATTTTAAGTTAATTGGCTAGATATATTTGATTTATTCAAATCTACTGTACTAATATACGATATGGTTCTTCCTTGCTGGTCTGAAAGAAAAGAAAAAACATAGAATGTACCAGCTGCTTCTCTTCCCGCGCAGATCGGAATTATATCAGTAGGCAATGCGGTTAGCAACCACTACCAATCATTATTATGATGTCCTTTTTCCACCTTCATGCCCGCCATCACGCTGGAAGTGTCCTGGGCACTACCGCCCTAGGTTCTGTCTGCCCCTTTAGGGATAAAGACGTGATAGTGTACGGTACTTATGTATGTACTTACATAGGATGTTAGTACATGAGCCTTGATGCGAGGAGACTTGGTAGTTACTATATTCTTTATTCATGTATTTATTTTTACAATCAATTATAAAAAGACTAGTCGGGTTTGATTTCAAAATAGATACATTTAAATAAAATGTTAAAGAATTTTCTTAATTTTCATTAAAATTTACAAAATATGTTTGCGTAAACAATTTTTGTAATAATGTGTTTGATCTCTTTTGGATAAAACATAAGACAGTTTGAGTTTATCCCTACGAATAGTACTGCATTTTAGTTATCAATAGCTAGAATGATAAAATTACTGACATATCTAGGTTTTTGCAATGGGAAGGGGGGTAACATTATTAATTTATAAATTCCAGTATTATTGTTGACGTACATGATGCAACTTTAATGAAATGTATGTAAATTATTTCTTAGATCCGAATCTAAGAATAATAGATTGTTACACCGAGCAGAAAGTGATATATTATTACACCCAACGAGGGCGCTAAAAAGCACAAGTACAATATAAATTACTTAATGCGAGGTGCATAATCTGCTTTTCTTTTAACTACTGCAAGAAAAGCTTATTTATGTAAAATTATTAGGTAAGCAATTGCACACATCACTTCACACGCAAACTGTATAACTCCATACGGCCGTCAGGTTGGCCAACGTTACTGAACGCATCGTATATCTAGGCTAGTTTTATGATAGATGAGCTTAAGTTCCAGCGGTATGCAAAGCAATTGTACAAGTCTACAGGAGTTTACTTCTGCAGACTTATGCTATCCTAGTACTTATCCTTCTCGTTTACCTAGTTCTTAGAGTAAGCTAAAGAGACAATATCACTTTTCTCTTTCACTTTCTGTTTACCGATACATCGATAAAAAAAACTAAACAGTGCAGGAAAGAATTTCCATAATTTTTTTCTGCTCTAGAGCAACAAAGTTCTGCTTTGTGCTGCATATGTAGTGCAGTTAAGATAGAATTGCTGCGTAGTTGGAAGAAAAGTTATTTGCAAATAGGTATTCGAGTATTAAGTATGCTGCTAATTACTTTTCTATTACATAAAATATTATCTGTATATCCATAGATAATTTTTATGAAATTATTACCAACAAAATTTCTTCAATTATAGTTTAATTTGCAGGTCTGAAATTCTAGAAAATATCCAGAAGAAGAAAGAACAAGAGAAAGAGCCCCAGAGTCCTGGGTTCCAGCAGCAACTTGCGAAACCCACTGAAAAACCGTTGCATAGTACTGAAAATGTCAACTCTCCAGTGACTCAGCATGTGCCAGCCCAGCAGCTTTTGTCTCCTACTCACGGTTCCGCCCAACCTGTCCAAGCGAAGGACGACAAAGACAAGACAATAAAAGTTGCTAATTCAACGACTATAACCTTAATTGACAACGGCAACCTGAATGGTGAGAAGGACAAAGACAATAACTATCCCAAAAATTACTTTACTTTAGAGCCTAAAAACGATAAGAAAGATGACTGTAACAAGAATAGTATTACTATAACTAGGACTGCACCAAAACAGTCGCCAGGTGGCGGGCAGCAGGATAAGACGAAAGTAGCCCCAAAGCCTGCTAAGCGGCCATTGCAGTGTTTGGAGACCCTTGCTGAGAAGGCGGGCATAACTTTTGAGGATAAGTACGAGGCGGCGAATACCTTATTGGCTTTGGATAAACAGAATAACACATACAGGCGGCCCCCAGAGCTAAAGCAGCCTAAGACTGAACCGGAGAACCATAATCAGGCCGAGGAGTATAGATATAGGAACCAGAAAGAAGAAGATGATAAGTTGCAGGTATGGAAATTATTATTATTGTTTATTAATTATGCTTTTTTGACGTAACCTACACATACTATACATATATGTATTTTTATTTCGTTTTTTAACAATTGTGGTCAGGAAAATGATAAACTTCCTTCCATGCTGAACTGGGAGAAAAAAAATCTAAGAATGTACCAGCTGCTTCTCTTCTCGTGCAGACCGTAGAAACAGATCGAGGGAATGGGCGAAAATGTAAATCATGTTAATGAGCGATGCGGCTAGCAACCCATCACTATTTTGATTCCTATTTCCATCTTCTCGCCGGCCATCACGTATATAGTGTCATAAAAGTGGCCTTTGAGTATTGCGGCCCTGGGCTCTGCCTGCTTAGAGCCGCTGGCCGCAAGACCCAAAATGCTCTGTCTGTCCCATTAGGGATGAAGACGTGATAGTATGTATGTATGTTAAAGTTGAACGCAATGGAATGACTTTAGTATTGAGCAAATTCCAAAATCGCAACAAATATCAGTGATTGTACAACTGTTGTTGTATGGAGCATGACAAATACGTAAGATGTTTATTTAAAACTAATTAACAACGGATGCACTTCCGACTTTTTGACACACCTTATTATATTCTAAATATGTGGGCGTCAATGCAAAAAGGGTCCAGTTGTCGGCATTTAGTGTCTGTATACGCAATTTTGTAAAGATGGGTGAAAAGATAGCATTTTTTATTTTAATTGTTTTTTAATTATTAATTAATGTTAATAAACGTATGCATGTAAATGATCAAATGATGTTTCTAAGTACCAAAAATTTCAATTAATTGCACGCCTCATAAGCGGAGCGTTGAGGTAGTGCTCTACTCTCGACATGTCAAAAAACCCAGTCTTTCGAAACTTAAATGACGTTTTTTTTTTTTTAATATAACACTTACAGGATAATATGAGTGCACTAATATGAAGTTAAATAATCTATCTAGCACATATGGTACATTTTATAAACAATGAATTTGTTTAATATAATAAATAATAACATTAAAACTAATCATTCTTGGACGTCCGTGAGTCTGTGTTTATGTGACCATGTATGTGGCAGAGAAATTGGTCGAAAAATTCATCTTACCGGAATACTTTTGTTTTTAATATATAAAGTATTACACTGTGCTGATTCCTAGTTAATATTAGCGTTCTAAGTACTGTCGTTTAATTATAATTTATAAAAAATCAATTTAATTGTGAAAAATTAGATTATGAGGCGTGCACTTTTGGATTTTCCAAACTATTTAAAACTTTAAAAACTCTTTTTCACAAATCAAGCTATGTCAGAGTTTCAACTTCAAATGTCTGATAAAAAGTGTCAGTTTTAAATAAAAATCCTTATCAATTGACTTGATTGAATTCTAGATACATATGTACTGGGTGGCGCAAAAGTACTGGCACTAAAGAAAATACTTTTATTTTTTTTATATGACATTTTCTGTCATTCTGTTGTTGAAAATTGTGTAGTGAACAAATGTAAAATACACTGAAAATAAACATGGACCGTTTTACTCCCCAAGAACGTGGAATAATTGTGTCACTTAGTGAGGGACGCTTTTCCAGGCCGAGTTATCTCTCGTTTTGGCGATTTGCCTTGGCCTGCAAGATCACCCGATCTGACCAGTCCAGACTTCTTTCTTTGGGGTTTTTTGAAATCTCGGGTGTATGTGAACAAGCCACAGACTCTCGCAGCTCTAAAAGAAAACATTCGTCAAGAAATAACGAACATATCGCAGGAAGTGTTACGGCAAGTTATGCAAAATGTCATAAATAGGGCTCAAATGTGTATCAACTCTGGAGGTCACCATTTAAAAGACATCATCTTTAAATCCTAATGGTACGAAATTTAATGGCACAAATATACATTTAAAAAAACCTAAATCTAGTTTTCTAATTTAGAAAAAATGTTATAGCTGAACCAAATAGGGTCTTTACTTTTGCGCCACCCAGTACGAATTTAGTCCTACCACTCCTACCTTTTTTTTTTGACGCGGAGATAATTCCTTCCGATACCTTACCGACCTTACGGCACCCTCTGCTAAATCAAAGGGGCCAGAGCAGCCGTCGTCTTGGCCTCTTTGCCCGACAAGGACAGGCACGTTGACACGCTCACGCGCCTGCCTGCCACTCCGGATGGCTGTCCGTTGGACGATGGAAACCCGTTTCCACCGTCCAACCAGCCCTCATAATTTGGGGCCTGCAAGAGCAGGCCCTGCCCCAGTCCACCTGACGGTGACCGGGGCCCACCAAGCCGGCCGCAGGGGACAGGGAGAGCGGCAACGTAACACCGACACTCCTCTTCCCCTGCGGCCCCACCGATGCTGTGCCAAGCGCCACGACGCGCTTGGTCGCGGAGGATACTGCGAGCGGCAACTCGGCAACCGACACTCCTCTTCCCTCGCGACCCCTACCATGGCTGTGATGGTAGAGGTCGTCGTCACCTCCTTCCCTCGCAGCCGGGCCATTCCCAACTGGAATGGCCACCGGGCCCGGGGAGGCCTAAGCTTCAACCCGGGCAATGGGTTCCTCTTAGCTTCCCCGCGGATGCCCAGTCCGCAGGTACTGAGCCCCCCCATCGCGACAAGATGAGAACCCGGATGGGGGGGGGGGGGGGGGGGCTACCACTCCTACCTAACTCAATACTCCCCAACTGGACCCTTTATGCTTGGACGCCCACATCACTTATATTATAAGTCTTGTGATTTGCGTGACATTTCCACCAGATTCAACAACAAATAATCCAGCAACAACAACAGCAGCAGCAGCAGCAGCAGCAGCAGCAGCAACAACAACAACAACAACAACAGCAGCAGCAACAGCAGCAACAACAACAACTGCAACAATTTCAACTACAACAGCAGTTCCAGCAACAGCAGCTGCAACAGCAGGCGTTGCAGCGGCAGGTCTTCCACCAGCAAATTAAGTCGCACCAGGACCAGCAGGAGCTTGTAAGACACACTTACGAACACACACACTGCACACACAATCAAACGTACTGAGACACGTCATGTAGCGGGTGTAAATGTATAATCGACACACATTTGAAGGGGTGATTCATCTCAATTTGAACAACTTTGTCTTTGGGACCAATGATGGAAAATCGAAAAAAAACATGATAAATAGATAGATACAATATCCAGATATATATAATAAGTACTTTTAAAACGTATTAATTTTATTTTTATAAACGTGTTTAGCTAACCAGGCAATTTGCATGGAAAAGACATCTTCTAAAGTTCCCAGATGTGGCTGTGTGATGTCAACCCCTTAAGTATATTTACGTATATGTATTGTCGGCGGTATATTTACACCCGGTATGTATTCGTAATTAAATAATAATAACTTTTATTGACGACTTTTTAATTGAAGATTTGTTTTGTAAATAATATTTTTTGCAATACGTTATTATTGCAAAGTGAAAAAAAAAACATACTTTTAACAAATGGAGGACTTCATGCTAAGAGTGTTTAATATCATTATTAAAAATTATATTATTACAATGCGTAGGAATATTTTTGTAAGAAATAGGAGCGTTGTTTATGCCTCAGCGACACGGCATCGTCAAAATGTCTTCGAACACTGCTTTTCCTTAAGGATTTCCTTGAAACTAGTATTGTTACTTAAATTTATTATCAATTTGATTTAAGTGGAGGTTATATTACATCATACATTTATTATAGAGGACTACGGTTGCTGGGTTTATTTGTTCCCATATGAAATTGCTGGTGTAACTTCAAGGGTACCTATAAATAATTTTCGATCATAAAAGTGCTGCCTTTTAAAAATATAAAATTATTTTGGATGCATTCACGGCTACATAGTTTTAGTCTAAGATCCGAAGAGAGGTCAACCTTCCCATCTGTTTACAGGATAAAAAAAATATTTTTTCAAATAAAATATGTTCCTGAACCAACCAACAGGCTTGCCGTAAAAAATATGGTCATAGCTTTTTCATTTTATTTTAAAATATCTTTTTTTAACTCTGTTTAAACCCTTGCGAATTAGGCGACTTCAAGTAAATTCTTAAAAGTTAAAGCCGTCAAATGATGAACCATTGAAATGAAACAAATATTTTTCTTCTCTGTATTAAAAATTGACGCAGGTGCCGTGCCGCATAAGGCAGACAAAGTAACGTAGTTGATTTCTCGGGTGTTTTGTATTATTTTTATTATCCTTAAGTTGCAGAAACAGTTCCAGCAGCTACAACAACAGCAACAGTTACAACAACATCAACAGCAACAACAACAGCAGCAACAACAGCAGCAGCAGCAACAACAGCAGCAGCAGCAGCAGCAGCAGCAGCAGCAGCAACAACAACAACAACAACAACAACAGCAACAACAACAAAAGACTGAACTCCAGCCAGTGGCGCAGCAGCCTGAATTGCAGCAGCAGAAGTTGTTACAGGTATGTTAGACGAAGCAAGTTATGATGACCATGCTTTTGCTTGTGACTATCGTATAGTAATAACATACACGGAATTCCACTGTTGGTGAGAAGGATGTGTTTGTTTGAAGATGTAAGTGAGAGAGATGTCAGAAAAAATTATGGAGTTGATTTTTTAAGAAGTTGTTTTCTTTCTCCGTGGACTCCTGTTCCCAGACCATTTCGGGTCCGCCCTCTGGAATATTGCGGCCATAATTGGCTATTTCTTACAATCGTTTCACCTTAATCTTAGACTAAGACTAAGGCACACCTAATAGAGATCGTTATTTCATCCAACCGGCCTCCAAGTTATGTATCACACACATCTACGTAAAATGAATCATTTTCCTGCAATAAAAAGCAGTTACTAGAATTTAGTTAAAATAAATTGTTGGAGGAGGATTTTCCTTTAAAACTATTAGATACAACGGTTTTGAAGACAGACAACCGGACTTGTACTTTGGATTTCGCGCGTATGTTGATGAAAACTTTAACGCCATAATGCTCTGTGGTCATGACGTCAGCTCTGTAAACAAATTCTTTTATGTTTGTGTTGCAGTTAGATTGCATACTTAATTCGCTGTTTGACAAAACCGCGCCACAGCAGTTAAGCAATACTGTTCGGTTTTGTAAAACAGCTGAACATCGTTCAGCTGGATTGCCTAATGCAGAATAGCTTATCTGCATGTTGAATAAGGATTGGGTTACGATGAAATACTAAAAATGATTAGGTAACTATTATCAAACAAGTATATGTGACGTTCCACGGGTAAAGGTACCTTATGGACGCTGGCACTTACGACATTGTGTTTATTCAAGCTAAGTTAATTGTACGAATTGTTTTTCTAAACGTCCTAAGCGCCACCGTCCATAAGGTACCTTTACCCGTGGAACGTCACATATTAAAAAAAGTCAAACGTCTTTGTTGTTATTATGACACTGACAGCCACAAGCGACAGAATTAATCTACAATATTACGTTTCATTTTACGATGTTTAACATAAACTCTAGCCGTTTACCCGCGGCATTGATAAAACAAATCATTTATGTTTATGTAATTCTGCGTATTTCGCGCGTTCAATTATTGTTGAACTGCTAGCGGTTATGACAAACAGCGGATTATATAATCCAACTGCGACAAATATACGTAGAAACTTGCCACGTAAACTAAAAGTTTACGCAGCCATATCACGTAATATAGAGTATAGGCCAAATCTTTTGACTGCTCTGGCCAAGTATGGTTTTGCTGGTACAGAGAGGGTCGTGCTCCTGCAGTGGAAACTAAAAAATACCTGTTAATGATCACGTAATAACATGGCGATACTATTTAGTGTTAAAAAAACTGACAACATTGAATTGAATTTTAAAATTTATTTTGTTATTATATGAACTAAAACTAACAATCCGATAGGTTTTTGCCTAAGCTTAAATAATATATTTTCAGATTTTTATATATAGAGTAAAATACCTTTTTGCGCCGCGTTTGGATTTTTGCCATACCTCAATCGTTATACGAGTCATACACGATATTAACGTAAGCACTTTGTTAACAGCCCGTGCACACTCAGCAGTTCAACGTACCGGGGATAGGCGAGATCAACCTCAGCTTCCTGGCGTCTCCACAGAGCAACGTCAACTTGCTCTTTGACAAGAACCAGAAAGCCGGCATGAGTGAGATCAAACCTCAACAAGTAAGTACTCAATGTTCATTGGTGATCCTTTTTATTGGTATGTTTTTTACTATTCGGTAGTTTTCTGGGTCAAACATAAATTATTTGGTACTGTTAAGAGAATAAAATGTCACAAATAATGTCACTAGTCATTGATCACATCCGCTTTGAACATGATTTTCGATTTATTAATGCAGAAAAACGGATATTAAGAGCGCTATTTGACTCCAAGAAACTATTACGTCACAGACCGTATTTCATACAAATCTCATAGAAAATGTTTGTTTTGACGTTAAGAAAAAAGTATTTGATTTGACTTGTTGGAAACTAGCGGATTCTTTCTTTCTTAAACCGCCTACCTATAGTCTCAGACCGTCTCAATCTTGAGACTGGCCAAAAAATGCTTTTGTTCGTGTCTATTTTCGCCTACAGGTCGCATTTTTCATCCGATTTTTTAACCGAAAATTGGCACACATGTTACTTGGTTTATTTAATTTTTTTAGTCTATCGCGATTTTTCATTGTGGGGAAATTTGCTGTAGCATTATTTATTGACGGATATCAATCAAATTCGAGAGGCACACTAAGGACTTCATTCTACGAAAAAAATCCAAAAGGAGCGAGTAGATTGGGAAAAGGGTGGGAAGTTTGCTACAGTGTTATGTATGGACCAAAAATTTGGGTGTATTATTTTTGGATCATTTTAACGTGCGGAGAAAATTAAATAATATAATATTTTTTGAAGCCAGGCCACGCCATATCCCTTTTACTTAAATAAAGTTTAATTTAAAATGAGTAGTAAACATGTAAAATTATGGGAAACAAAGTTTCCATGTAATGTGTAACTTCGGAACTCTACTCCGATTGTGGTCTAACACGCACTTGGCCGATTTATTATTTACTCTTACTCGTATCAGTGAGACACTTTATTGACAACTTGACTAAAATGACGAAAAATAAACAAATATTGTAACAAAATTGTATAAAAAAAACTTTAATTATGCTGTTCGACTTGTATAGCCAAAAGATCCCACATGTCAATTTCGTTTTCGTTTTCTGGCGTCGACTTTCACTTTTTTATAAATGGCAGTTTTTAGTCAAGTTCACATCGTTGTGCCTATGCCTATACGACAAGGACTCGTTTCGCCGGATTGGTAACGCTATTCGTTGTAGTAAAACACGAAATGTTTATTGCATGGTTAATATGGTTATGAGTTCGAATTACTTAGCTTTTCGAAATTAGCTTCAAAGGCTCCGGTGCTTTTATAAGCGATAATCACCGGTTATTAACTTTTGGCACGTAATATTTTTTTTACTCTACTTATAAACTAAATTTATTAATTTTATTACCGTGAGCTTAGTCTTAATTTTTTTTCAAGAAAGTCCTTTCGGTAAACGTAACCCTTTACAATTTACATCCTATATCTATTATTATCCGCACGAGGCAGCCATGACGCCGGAATGGACTTCCTGGAACGAAATGGCAAAAAGAACTGCACCAGGTATAACCGCCATCAGGCAAAGTGATGAGTGCTTTGCTTAACTACATAAGAACCATTTTCGCGCAATAACTTATCTCGACGCGCAAAAATAGTTTATTAAGTCGTTAGGATAGAGTGACCGCCTCGTCAAAACGCTGTTATAGTTGGGTTTTGTATACTTTAATATACCAGTTTGGTCGGTTTGCGCTCAGTCGCGTGGGATTTTTGTTTCTTCCTACCATTGCGACACAAACAAACACAACGGGACTTGCCCCGATTAATATTCTTTTGTTCTTGGCAAGTGTTTCGGCTTGCAAAAATGTAACTTACGACTTATGTAAGAAATTAATCTACTTTTAATGCTGTTTCTTCCGTATTATTGGTCGACCTATCGAGGCCAGCGCAGGCCTCCCTTCATGCGCTATTTTCAACGTTCTTCGAGTTACTTTCTTTATATCGTTTTAAATTATAAATAAACATTTATTAACATGAGCTTAAACATCATATATGAAATTACTTCAATTGGTAACTTTAGCACCAGATGCTAATGATTTAGCCTACACTCTCCACGCTGGCCAGACGGGTTGGAGAGGTGTCATTGATGTTTATAAGCTTTGTTAAGCTTGTGTTTCCTAGTCGCCTTCTACGACATCCACGGCAAGACTTGGAGTAGTCCTATTATACTTTGCCGGGAATCACACGGCACAGTAGAATAGGACCACTCCATCTATCTTTATTAAGTACATATTAAATATTATTATAGGTTAATTTGTTATATTTTTACATGCATTATATAAATACGAAACACCGGCAGTAATGATTTTCATGATGGAAGCCGTAAAAAAAGTTACATAAAATATAATGTATAATATACTCGTAGACTGCCAGGTTCCCGACGCATTGGATGAGGAAACATGGTTATTTATTATTTATTAACTTAATGAGTTTATTGATTGAGCTATTACATAAACATCTTTTGCTCATCCTTTGTTCGGTGGAGGATATTCCCCCGTTTTCGTAACTGGGTTTCTATTTTTGAACTCGCACGAATAAAATCGTGCACAAAATATTAAATCCGCATCCTATTTGTTTGGAGATAGTATATGTTGTTATTGTGACATCACATTGTTATATGTTGTATGTATGTCTATTTAATAATTTAATAAACCTATTATGACGACCTCTCGGTGGTGTATTGGTCAACACGCTAGTAAGTCCGCCAATCCGGAGATTGGAAAATGGCCCTTTTGAGATTGTCCTGGATCTTAGGTGTTTCTCTGAACAGGATGTAACAAATCATATTGAAACTATTTTAATAGTGAATTCAGTCCATGATACTGAACAAGTTTCCCCAAGGATGTACATACACAATGTATTTATTATAAAGTACAATATAGTACCGTTGAGTTAGTATCCCATAACACAAGTTTAAACTTACTTTGGGGCTCAATCGGTGTGATTTGTCCTTACCTCATTATCATCATCATCCGAGCGTATTCCCGGTTGTATCCCCAGCGGTAACGCTTCAGAGCCCGGAGTCCGCTACCTAACTACCTAAAGGTTTTTACATGAAGCGACTTCCGTCTGACCTCCGCAACCCAAAGGGTAGATCAAAACCAATCCTTGGATAGGTTTAAACAAACGCTAGATGGCGTTCGGGACCAACACCTTTGCGTGCCTTCCGAAGTAAAGCACGGAATCATCTTCCTTTTCGGATAATCATGTGTTTCAAGCCTGCAATATCCTAACCAGATTGGAAACAACTTTTCACAAAGTATGCTTCCCAGTAGGACGGAGGCAATCATCTTTATTTGTCTCGCTTATTAAAGATTTTTGACACGTTAATATCCCTGTACTATTTATTATCACGTTTAAAGTCTCTATTTGAAATGTGCTAAGAGTACTACCCCTGTTTTTAGAGGGCTGGTGAAAAATCGATGCAAACATATGCACCCTACGCGGTACGGCCGCAAATTAATCTATTTGTTTCGCAAGTAACGAGGGCGTGGAGCGGGATGTGATGTCTGGCGGCTGCCTTTACACACCAATCAGCTGTCGTATGCTTCTGTATATGTTGTATGTGTTTGTATATTAAATGGGTTATTATTTTTTCTCTTGCTGTGTATTTTCTACTACTTTTAGAATAGTTACCTTCATATTCAGTAAAACTACACTCCTTAAATAAGTTATGTAGTATAACGCTGCTGACTTAAGAAGCATTTTTTTCTCAATGTTATACAAATTATTGCACTCAAAATTGGTAGCATACTCACCATATCTGATTGATATAGCAGGTAATTTTTTTAATGAATATGTGGGTAGTGTTTAAAGTAGTTTAAATGGGTCTTTTGTTCTAAATTGATTGGTACTCTAAGGGGGCATGAGGCCCATTGGAAAAGCGGTTCGTCTGTCCGAATAACGCAAGTTTTTTATGTACATGATAACATTACATATTATAATATCAGCCACAGAAAGTCGACTGCTGGACATATGCTTCCCCCAAAGATTTTCAACACGCTATATCAATACTAAGTTATCATATTTTAGCTTAATTAGATTTAAAAATAATTATAGTTGATTGATCCAAGTTCCTACCGCCACAATATCATTATCACCTGATTGCAGAAATCAGTATACAATACGATATTTAATTGCCAGAAAAAATCTTTTTATATACAAGTATTTATACTCATACTAGTGGTTCTATGAGAACAGTTAAGTAGACCTCGCGAGCTCTTATAACCATGCTATCACCGACGACACCTTGCCCTTTCCTCTGGCTTAGCAAAGCCATTTCAGTGAAATCCGTCCATATATAACTCTACAGCAAACTTCCCCCTTTTCCCCTCTCCACTCCCCCTTTTGGTTTTTTTTTGCAACATCTTGTGTAGAATGAAAGTCCTTAGTGTGCCTCTAAAATTTAATTTACTTTTATTTTATTTAACTTTATACACAAATACAAGTGTAATGGCGGACTTAAAGCCTAAGGCCTTATCTACCAGTCAACCAACCGGGTGATGTTGAGAAAGACAAGGGTAGTGCAAAAACTCAAAAAGCAATGGTGAAAATTGAACCAAGTACGAGGGGGGGTCAAAAAGTTCGCGGAACGGAGGGGAAGGGGGGTGAAATAAAATACTGTACTATTTTTCTTTTTCAATATATTCCCCCTTAAGTCGAATACATTTTTCAGATCTCTCTATTAACTTATTAATACCGTCGAAAAAAAATGATTTGTCTTTGTCCTCAAAATAGGCCGAAATCGCCGACTTGACTTCTTCATCATCGGAAAATTTCTTCCCCCGAAGCTCTTTTTTTAATTTGGGAAATAAAAAATAATCACAGGGGGCTAAGTCTGGACTATAGGGAGGATGGTTTAACATTTCGAAGCCACAGTGATGAAGGGCAGCCATCGCAACGCGGCTCTTGTGTACCGGTGCGTTGTCATGCAAAAGCAGCACACCCTTTGTCAACTTTCCCCGCCTTTTCTCCTTGATTGCTTCTTTTAATTGTCTTAGTAGATTAGCGTAGTATTCTCCCGTTATAGAAACACCCTTATCTTTATAATCTATTAATAAAATACCCTCTGTATCCCAAAAAACAGTTGCCATGATTTTTCCAGCCGATTGTGACACCCTGTATTTCTTAGGGGGGGGCTGACCCTTTTTATGCCACTGCATAGACTCTTGCTTCGACTCAGGCTCATAATGATGAACCCAAGTTTCATCTGCAGTAACAAGTCTTGCAAAAATTCCTTCCTTGTCGGCGCTACAGAGGTCTAAAAACTCCTTTGAATACTCGACGCGCAGCTGTTTCTGTGGTGGTGTGAGCATTCTTGGCACCCATCTTGCGCTGACTTTTGACATCCCAAGATTGTCGTGTAGAATATTTAAAATGGTTGTAGGTGATACTCCAACCATTTCTGCAAGTTGTTTCTTCTTCAAACGAGTATCCTCCAGTATAAGATTCTCCACTTTTTCAACGATGTTTGAGGTGGTGGCCTCAATCGGCCGTCCTGAGCGAGGGTCGTCTTCAAGAGACTCTCTGCCTTGCTTGAAAAGGCTATTCCACTTGTACACCATGGTTTTCCCAGGGCAAGAGTCCCCGTATACTGATAACATTTCTTCCAAAATTTTCTGAGGTGGTTTTCCTTGCTTAGTGAGGAACTTTATGACGGCACGAAACTCGATTTTTTCCATGTTCAAGTTTTTCTTCCGGATTCACTTGTTTGATCGACGACAGGTCAAAGGTTATTGACACAATCAGGTTCAAACTTGGCATATATACTCACAAAGAGTTGCTCATTAGTTACTACCTGCGGCAGGTCCCCCACCCCCCGCTATCCCCTCCATTCCGCGAACTTTTTGACCCCCCCTCGTATACTTAAATATGTAATAATAAACCATAAACTACATACAAATAATACACACTAATCCGATAATGATGATAATGATGTAAATCCGTCAGTAAATAACGCTACCTTCCCCCTATTCGACTCAAAATTCGACAGACTAAAATTTAAATAAATCAAGGAGTTTGTGCGCCAATTTTTGTCAAAATCGGTTTAAAAATGCGCCCTGTATGCGAGAACAGACAGACGGACAAAAGCATTTTTGGCTAATCTTGAAACTGAAACGCTTCCCTCGCTTGATCAATAAATAAAATAAATAAAGAAAACATTACAATCTGAACTAGCTATGTTCCTTATAACATGTTGAATTTATTTCATCATCCATCATGCAGCAGGTACGCACATAAACAGACTTTTGGCCTTGCTATATAATTTCTGTGTAAGACATTAATATTTACCATCTGATTTGATGAGGACAATTTTCGTGCCTCTTGTTCAAAATAAGTCGGGTGATTTGTCTGATAAATCCAATTATAGACCGACCTACTTAGTTACCGTCGTCATGGGAAAGGTGTTTGATTGTTTGACAAGTTTCCGGGAAATTTTATCAACGGAATATGCTATATAGTAAAATATTATGTGAAGAGGAAAACACCTGTATACTACACACGTAGGCTTCCTGGATTTAAGTTAATCATTTGATTTAATATGTTATGATTTACCATAGACCTACAATGTTTTTTACTGCGTACCTTCTATGTAGGGCTCGGAAACGGTTTTGATTTACAGGTTAATATTGTTTAAAATAACGTTAAAATTTAGTTAGTTGATTAACCGGTTAAACAAAAAACTGTTTAAAATTTTCCAAAATATTTTGGGTAACCGTTTAATGTAAGAAAGAGTATTTTATGTATCGTTTTAACCGGTAATAACACCTAAACGAAACCGATTAAACTCAGGCGCGCGCAGTGACGCTGCAACTGCTGCCCCGCACCCACCGCCCCCCATTCGCTTGTACCAAAAAGCAACAAATAGCGTAGCTCACTTATGTTGTTAAATACATTTAAACCGGTTATATTTCTTTAAAGTTACCAAAAATACTCGTAGCAAAAAAACCGGTTACCTGATGAACCTGTTGAAATACCGGTAAACGTAAAACCGAAATCCTTTCTGTTTCAGGAAAAAATATCAAAACCGGTTAGAAAAAATTACCGGTTTCCGAGCCCTGAGAAATAATTTTAAAGAAATGTATCCTCGCATTTTAATTCTATGTTAAAATCCATATCCCTATATTTGTTTGTTTGAAATAGCACGACATGTCGAAATAAGCATAATGATAGTTACTTGTCTGCTAATATTATACTAAAACTTGTTGAAAAAAAAAACGATATTTATTCAGTAATTAGGCCTTTGCAGTCGAATGAAAGAAATCGGAACTTCTTTCAATACAATGTATTATTATTCTCGTCTCAACCTGCTGGCGATGTGTCTCCTGGGCTTAGGGGACAAGGTGTCCGGTGGTCAGTGCAATTTGTGACGCTACACTGAGTAACAATATGCAGGGCCGGATTTAGGGGAAGGCAACCAGGGCTACTGCCCGGGGCCTCTACAAAAGAGGGGCCCCCACAATAGACTTTGAAAAAAAAAAACAAATTCAGGCTAGTACCTTTACCTACAGTACTCTGTACAAACATGATTGTATTGATCACGATTTTCTCCCCCCCCCCCCCCCACAATATTAAATCCGGCCCTGACAATATGCACTATCTATGGATATATTTATTTTATACGGCGACCGATGCCCTCAGGCCCGCTTAGTGTTCTGTATCGGATGCCTGTGAACTGTTGTAAGGATTCTACATACATAATGTTTATGTATGCCTAGTCGACCAAGGAAATGGGCGGAAACGTGGGGATCTAAATAGGTGATGAGTTAGCAACCGGCCACTTTCTGATTTCCGTTTTCCATCTTTTTTCGATCACTTTGCTTAGTGTGACCTTTGTGTCTTGCGACCCTCGACTACCTTGCGACCCGTAACTACCTTTAACTTTAGTTGTTCATTTTTCGCGTTTGTAAGTGGCCAGACAATAGATTAACCATTGCCGTATAATGTTGTTTGTTCTTCGTGTGTGTAAGTGGCCAACCTAGTGTTGTCAGATTTTTCAAGCTGCCTAATGGCGTCTGACATAGCTTGACGACCGCCATCTAATTATGACAACTGGGACCAACGGCTTCCGAAGCATGGAGGAGTTCGAGAAAATTTGTACGCCACTTGTGGTCATCCATCTGGATCACACCCTGTGTCGCCGCTGTGTATTGAGAAATTAGATTAGATTGTTCAAAGTTATCAAGGCATTTCTGGTAGAAGAATAAATTATTCATTAAAAGTAAAAGAGGGTGGGTGCACATTTTAGTTGAATCAGTGATGTAGTAGCAGTGCGTACTCCTTTTATTTACGAATATGAATAATACTCGTATATTAACTGCTGTCTGAATATACATATGAATTAAATATTGGAATTAAATTGAAATAACACTTTTTAAAATCACCATCCCATGCATTCCAGCATGGCGGTTAGGGAAGGATTACTCGCAAAAAAATGCTCGGGAAGATAGTATTTTTTGTGACCTTTTTGTCCTAACTCAGAAAGTAGTGATTTAAAAAAAATAGTTTCTCTTCTTCTGGGAGGTAATACAATAGTATATTTTTTTTACATACATATATTTTTATTTGGGACAGCAATATATACATATATAGGTACTTAAATTTTTGTTTACAGTTATTTTAATATCTACAGAGATCGAGTGGTTCGATTTATTACACGTTGTATATAGGACTGAAATTGCTGTACACTTTTACGCACTGGAAAAAATTTTACTGTATAGAATATTTATAAAATAAAATATTATCTAGGTAGGTACTACATATGCGGTAGGTACAGAGGAAAGTTAAGACACCTGTGCCATCTCACGTAGTGTGCGACGCGCGCGGTGGCACAGGTATCTGATTAGCCTTTTGTACTAACTAACGTGCAAACAAACGTACAAACAAAAAATATGTACATACATATTATACTAGACATCTAACAGATATCTACCTAAATTCGTACTTATTTGTTGAAACCGTAGCTTAATTAAATAGCTAAAATAAAACGATGTTATAAATATTGAACACGGGTTAACCACATAAGGTGTTACGATACTTCGAATATTTACGATTTTTCGTGGAATACGAATATTTGTAATGCCGTTCCCATCACTAAGGTGTAAATAAATGCATCGAATCGTCTAGAACACTCCTTACAAGCGCTACTGGAGTTGTCGTGTGCACGCTTTTCTGTTGCCTCTAATGATTGTTAAAGTTACTTTTTTGTATTACTTAAAAATGTTTTCTTTCTTAAATTTAAAAGATTCCCATATTTTGTGTAACGAAGTGACAAATAGAACGACGGAAGTGGTTTATCAATGACTAAAATATGTAAGTTTCTTTTGTTTTCATTTTCATGAAATAAGTTGATTTTAAAGCAATAGAAGTATTGATTTTTAGGGTTCCGTACAAAAAATTAAAAAAACGGGACGCTTAAAGGATCACTCGTGCGTCTGTCTGTCCGTCCGTCTGTCACAGCCAATTTGCTCCGAACCTACTACCGACCGAATCAGGTGAAATTTGGTAAAATGGAACTACTGAGCCTAAAATTTTGAATAAAATACAAAATTTTGTTCATTGTTTGTAGATTACAGGAAAACCTATAATAATTCAATTAATTGTACGGTACCCACTCCACGCGAGTTTAACTCGCATTGGCGGGTTTAATAAACATTCACGCCCACATGGCTCGAGGCCTGGGTATATTAGTCTAGAAGAATTTTTGAATTTTACGACTTTGAACGGCATGGAATGTAACAGTTTGACACCGGGTTTTTTTAGACTAATCGAATTAGTCTAAGAACCCGGTGTCAAATTGTTACATTAAATGCCGTTCAACATTAAAAGGAGAAGGCTTTTCAGATTATTCTTCTAGACTATATCGGGGACAGGTTCTTTCACGTGGTGACCGCCATGGTCATCACATCACAATAATCTGATTTGATCCGCTGCATTCAGCATCATTAACATATTTTTATTATTTGTATGTGACAAAAAGGACTGTATAATCTGTAAACTAACAATATTAACAGTGAGAAGCTCGGTGGCCCGGTGGGAGTACGAATTGCTAGCGTTGTCCCAAGTTAAGCAACCCCGGGCGTGGTCCGTACTTGGATGGGTGACCACAAGTGGTACAAAAAATTCTCGAGCTCCTCCGTGTTTCGGAAGGCACGTAAAAGCCGTTGGTCTCGGCTGTCATTGTATGGCAGTCGTCAAGCTATGTCAGATGCCTTTAGGCAGCTTGAAAAATCTGACACCAGTGTTGGCCACTTACATACACGAAAAACAAACAAACAAAACAGTGAAACGTGTTTATAAGTGCGGCAGCCCCGGCAGCATTCTGAAAACATGTGATCAGTACAATAACTTTGTTAAGAATTCTGCCAGGGCGCATCGGGAATGTTTGCGCACTACCATACTGACAGCTTCCACGCTATAATCCGCAAAAAAACTGCATCCCCGATCAACAGATCGTCACGTTTAGTTATAAGATGGTGGGCGGATAAGTGAAAATATGTTCGGAAGAATCTGTTGGATGTACGTAGTTGCCACACCACACGTAAGTCTGCGTCAGAACGAAGTGAGACTGCATGGTCACGTTCAACAAGATGGCGGCGAGCGACGTGGAAATGGAAATCACAAATTTCCATTTCCACATGGCTACCTCTTGTCTGTTTAGAATGTGGTTGGCGAATGTCCATTCGATAATTGAATAAGAATAGAAATATTACGGGGATAGCATAATTGCGAAATCAATTCCGCCCTAGCAATGCGGCCCGCCAGCCATTCCAGACTTTATTGCATCGCCGCGTTTTCCATTCTTTGACAGTAAGTTGCAGTCACGTCATCGGCAAAATTTCAATGTGTTTTAAGCAGAGATATTGGAGGTATATATTCATATTAATTTATTTATCACTAGTAGTTCGCCGCAAACTTAGACCTCGCGATTTTTTTAATAATATTTCAAAAACTACTGAACCGATTTTGATGCTCATCGAACTTGAAAATTCTATTGATATTTCCTACATGCCTACCCAATTTCATCAAAATCGGACCATCGGTTCGGCAGTTATCGCGGAACAAACATACATACATACATACAAACAATGTGTTTTCGCCCCAACTTGAATTATAGCCCTCGCTCGTTTCGCTCGGTCGGTCATATACATATAAATACAAATAAATATTAGCTTTTAGGGCGTTGCGCGGGCTGCAAATTAATATAGATTCCGCTATGAAGTGTAACCTGTTTTGAAACGTAGTAGCGTATTTTTTTAACGTGGTACGCCAGGACGTGATGACGCTACGTAATAAAAAAGTCACATTAGGTAATTAAACCCCATTTGTACTTATTAAGTTATAAGGTTGCTTTAATCTTAAAATCTTGTGTAAAATTTCATCACGTGTAAAGTATGGAAATCTATTACAAGATAGGGATTTAAGCATGCAAACGTGGAGAATAGACACTACTTGACTGATCGTTCATTTGAACGTTACTTGTTGTTTAGCAAGGAGGATTCACAAGTGCGTTGATGCTCGTTGATATTTAGTAACAAAGAAATAAATAGACTAGTTCAAATCTCAAAGCTTGCCTAGTGTTGTGTTTAGCCTAGTAAGCTGTTAACAGGTAAATACTGCTTGTGAGTGTTTCACGGATATTAAATTACGTAATGTATAGTAAAATTACGTCCTTATGTCTTATTAAAAGTGTGTGTGAATTAATTATAAATCAAATAGCGTTTTCAACATTTAAAATTTTGTGCATTTCCTTAATATCTTATACAACGTGGAAGGGACATACCCGTAATAAATCGAACCACGCTTTATACTAGATCATTATAGTGTAATGAAATTAAAATAACAGTCAAATAACAAAAAATTTGGCATTTCCATACAAAAGTGTGCAGCCGCCCGGGCGATTTGTATGGGGATGTCGATTTTTTTTCGGCGTTTTGACTGTTATTTTAGTTTCATACTATATTGATTACAGGTATGTCCCTTCCACGGTATATACTCACGAGTTTGAATACTTTTTTTAAATAAATAATAAAATTAATATTCATAGCAGGTCGTTTCCCTTAGTAACTTAACGTAATATATAATTTTTAACGAAGAAAACAACCGACTTCAATTTTTTTTAGGAGTTTCTTCCATATCTCCAAAGTTCTTCGTCATATCTTTACCAAATTAAAATGGGACCAACTTGGTAGTGAAGGCTTTCAAATTAAAAAAAAAACATCAAAATCGGTTCACAATTGGCGAAGATATCGCGTAACAAACATACATAAAAATAAAAAAAAACATACAATTGAATTGATAACCTCCTCCTTTTTTGAAGTTGGTTAAAAATTGAATAAAGTTATATTATTCTTTTTATTAATTTAATTTCTTATTCTCTGACATTTAATATTTATTGTAATTGCATCAGAGTGTAACATTAATGCAGGGAGGTACAACAGTACTCAGTACGTGAAAGTACGGGTGGGAGTCAAAGACTTAACAGCAAAAAAAAACAAGATGACTGTAATATTTTAGTAGTTAACTACGTAAGAATAGAATGGAACCTAGGCTGCAGAGTAAAATGTTTAAGCTAAAGTGTTTTAAAAGGAAACATTACAGCTGGAATCCGCTAGACAGCTAGATGACAAGTCAAATTAGACACTTTGTCTAAACGCCATATCAAACATTTTCTATAGGATTTGTATGAAAAACACAATAGTGACGTCATATTTTTTTCGAGTCGAATAGTGCTCCTAATATCAGTTTTTCTGCATTAATAAATCTAAAATCATGTTGAAAATGGGTAGATATGATCAATGACAAGTGACACTATTTAGTGACGTTTTATTCTCTTGGCAGTACCAAATAATAATTTTTGACCCAGTCATCTATATACATTTTGTGATAACATCCCCGCTTGTCCGCAGATAGTAGACAGTCAAAATCAAGTAGTGCAGCAACAGATGAGCATGGCGCAGCACGAGCCCGCGCAGCAGCACCACCAGACGGTCACCGTGGTGTCCTCGATGCCCAGCACCATGGCACAGCACCAGGTTTGTTCTAAGTTCGCGGCGAACTACTAGTTATACTGTAAGTCCCAAAGGCCACTTTTAGCGTGATGGTGGGCGTTAAGATGGAAAAATAGAAACAAAATAGTGATGGGTAACTAACCGCATCGCCTGTTAATATGATTCAGATACTCGCCCATTCTCTCGGTCCGCTTTTAATATCTGCGCGGGAAGAGAAGCAGCTGGTACATTCTATATTTTTCTTTTCCCCCAGACCAGCATGGAAGAATTTTAAACAAGGATTAAGTAGTCAAATTATTAATTTAAAAAATTTGATCTAAAGAAAATTTTAAGGGCGGGCGGACGTTTGTATTTGAAGTTTTATTTACACATATCGTTATTGATCGAGCGAGCGAAGCGAGCGAGGTCTCTAAATCGAGTTGGGGTGAAAACACATTGTATGTATGTTTGTATGTTTGTACCGCGATAACTGCCGAACCGATGCTCCGATTTTGATGAAATTGGGTAGGCATGTGGGAAATATCAATAGAATTTTCAAGTTCGTTGGGCATCAAAAGCGGTTCAGTAGTTTTTGAAATATTAATAAAAATGTCCGCGATTAAGTAGCAAACGAAACCGTAGCGCGTTCTAACTTTGGATAGCGCCATCTAGGTGTCACTTAGGAAAAAATTTAGTATCATGGACTGAATTAGGCCTTAGTAGTAGTTCGCCGCGAACTTAAACCTCGCGATTTTTTATTATTATTTCAAAAACTACTAAACCGATTTTGATGCCCAACGAACTTGAAAATTCAATTAATATTTCCTATATGCCTACCAAATTTCATCAAAATCGGACCATCGGTTTGGCAGTTATCGCGGAACAAACATACATACATACACACATACAAACAAACAATGTGTTTTCGCCCCAACTTGAATTATAGCCTTCGCTCGCTACGCTTGCTCGGTCAACAATTGTTTCAGTATATTTTATTAGACCCTGTAATATTTACGATGGATATACTAGAGAATGAATTTTCTGTAATAAGTTGCGCACATTCTTCATACGAGTACATCTTCTTATATATAAAATTCTCGTATCACAATGTTCGTTCCCGTACTCCTCCGAAACGGCTTGACCGATTCTCATGAAATTTTGTGAGCATATTGAGTAGATCTGAGAATCGGCCAACATCTATTTTTCATACTCCGAAGCTACGCGGGCGAAGCCGTGGGCAAAAGCTAGTATTATATAGTAAATGGTTCCGCCACCGTCGCATAACTTTGGGCACTGAAAGTACCGATCAACGAATAACTATTTACGAATTTTCTGCTCTATTCCAGGCATGTCATGCCTGCGGTAAATTCAGATTTACGTATGTCACTTCAAGCCTGTTATCTGACATATTAATACGGAAATTTCGCCTAAAACGCGCGGTGTCATGTCGCTTCCCACTAAAATTTCGCCGAAACAATTTTCGCCGTCGAATACTGCTAAGTGGCGACTTATATAGTCTACGAGTTTAAATTTATTTAAAACTATAGCTATGTTTGCATACCTGCCTGCGGGTTTATACAATGTACATTAAAAAACTTACTAACATAATTGATATCTACTTATAATTTTTTTATACACCTAACTGGACAAACAGACAAACTATTTCTTGTACAATAAAGATATAAAACAACAACAACAACAACAGACCTAACAATCACCTGATCCTAGGTGTTTAAGAAGCCTATGGACGTCTGCGTCACCAGTAGTGCAACACGCATGTTGACGACTCGGAAAGGATATTTTCATGCCTTTTTTTAGAGAATTTAAATTTATAGTCATTGCGTAGTCATCAAGCGTCTCAGTTTCGAGATTGCCCAAAAATTTGTCCGTCGGTCTGTCTGTCTGTCTCTCTGTTGGTTTGTTCTCGCCTGCAGGTCGCATTTATTAACTCGTTCGTAATATAGAATTTTGTTGTCGATTCAGTTTTCAAAATGGCGGAGATATGGGGGTTTAAAAATTTGAGTAAAACATATTTCAGCCATTTCGTAAAAAAGTCAAAGATGTCATAAAACTTTTTTGTTACCCGTATTAAGACGCAACTTTTTTGTCCGATAAACTTCAACGGGTGAGGCGCGAGGTTAACAGCTCACAGAGCCAATAGTGTTAGGTTAAATAAGGAGTTAATGTTGTCTCTAGGTGCAGCAGCAGCAGCCCACGGCGGCGGGCATCCAGCAGCAAGGCGGAGCTGGCATCTCCACCATGCCGCCGCTGCAGAGCTTGCCGCCTAACGCCCAGCACCCACAGCAAATTAGGTAACACCACAAAAAAGCCTTATAAACTATAGGGATCGTTCAAGTATTACGCAAGCAGAATTTGAACCATTTTTAATGCCCGTCCACCTTGTCAGATAAGTAAGCAAATCTCTTATCCGACCTATGTTACGTAAGCATTGATATATTTTTTTTTATAAAATCTACTTAAGTTTTTTATTGCTTTTATGAGTAAGTGTATTGTTCTTAGCTATTATTTTACAGTCTGTTTAATTTCAAATCAAAATTACAAAAATAAATACAAGAAATATAAAAAGTAACTAAAAAAGTGATTGTCTGTAAAGTCGGTTTACGGACGGTAGTTTGACGTGACAACGTCAAACATTCCGAACTGAGCCGGTCGCTCGAGCCGATCATGCCTCTCTCTCGTTCGTGCCGCGCTCTCGCTTGCGGAACGCGACAATGAGCGTAACGGGACAATGACGTCATCTTTTTCGTGCATGCAGCCCGTAGTATTAAGTTATTAGACGTTGTCACGTCAAAAAAGATTGCTTACGTAATGGAAGTCTAGATTCCCCCGTCCTTGTTTTATCATAAACAAGCAAATCAACGATCCCTCCACCCCCTTAAGGTGATTACGTAATACTTGGACGGTCCTTAAATGAAATAAATGTCAACTTTATCATTTCAACCATATTTGTTTTTTTTAATGACCGATTGGACGCAGTTTGCAGCCAGCATTTTCCAGCAACCTTGCTCAGGTCGTCTGACAACTGAGCAGGTGGTGGAGGTGCAAATGTCAAGTTAAACATTTTGTCTTTTTTTTCCGTGGATGCATCGACGTTTTACGTAGTCCTATCTCAGTATTTCTGTTTAATTCTGTCGAGGATTTATGACACAGGTTTTATGAATAACATTATATTAGTACCTACTTATTTAACGAAAAATTACCCACTGATGTTTTTGCTTCATGTACGAGTAGGTTCTTTGTAACATTGTAATCGTTAAATGACCCGAAACTTATCTAAAAGGAAATTCTAAGAGGAATTAATTTTATCATGAAGAAAGCAACATTCGACGAAAGTGCAGTGAAAGGGGCCTCGTGTAAAAATGTTGCGACATTTTTCGTGATAAAGTTTATTATCGTGAGGGTTTGAAGGCCATCACTGTCCAACGACCCGCTTCGGGGATTTATCGCTACGACGGAAAATTTAAAGTGGATCTCCTGTCGGCATTGCTTTGTAGTTTGGTACCTGTACTGTCGCCGGCATTGGACTGGTGACATAGACCGCCAATTTTGACGTAAGCTGAGATAACCTGGATTCTACCTCACTTTCACCTTGATCGAGCCTTCCAGATTGCAGATAAATTTTGGGTTTGAAAGTAACCGAATCACTTTCACACGTTGGCTTGGAGTCTAGACCACCTTATGACTCCGTACAGCAAATATCAAAATAGGGTTGCTATTATTAGTTTTGACGTACACAACCTGTGCACAGAACTTTTTTTAAAAATAAATTATGGCCAGCTTTTGCAATTACGTTCGCTAGCTTGGCGTCGGAAACTCACTCATTTAGAAATTTGAGAACATTTTGAGACTGGTCCAAAAGATGGGCGGGTAGAGTCATACCATGATGTATCTTAAAGCCAAAATTTCAATACAAAAAAGTTCATTCGAAAGCGCCTGCCTGGAAGTTAACTTACTCATACACGTCGTTGTAATACATGTGTCTTCTTACTAAGTTTCAAAGCAAGATGTTCCATAACAAAGTAATGTTTTTTTTTGTTGTATGTTGTTGTCTGACGTATTTTCATTTTTTAACATTCAGTGCGGAATGGGGCCACAGCCGCGTGCAAGTGATCCAGCAACCCCTTCAGAACAACACGTACCTACAGCAGCTGTACAACGCACAGGGGCCTCTGCTGATGCCGCACAACATAGCACTACATCCCGGGATCAATTCGCAGCAAATACAGGTTAGCTTTTCGTCCAGTGCTTCACAGATCCAACAGCATCAAAGTCAAAGTCAAAACTTTTTATTCAATGAAGGATAAATATATCACTTATTGAAGGTCATTATTTTTAATGCAAAAGCTAGCGATACTAGCGTTTCGTAACGACCACTGCTGAGAAGAAACGCCGAAAGAAACTCATTTACACAGTATTGGTCGCCTACGTGCCGGTGCTTTGTGTAGTTTACAAAAATATTATGCCTAATGTTATCACAATATAACATGTAATGCTTGCATCGATTGAACTGCTCTTACATGTAGCAGATATACAACGCACAGGGGTGATGGGGTGACTGATGCCTCATAACATAGCACAGTAAACAAGGATCAAGTCGCACTAGATATAAGTAAACTTGTACTGCTTGTCCTTTTACATAACTAGCTTGTATCAGTTCACTGCTGGAGTGGAAGGCCGATCAGGCTGGTTGGTGATCGCAGTACCTACGCACATTTTGAGGCCCTTCCACAGAGGACATTGCTGTCCGTTCTCGATAACCTTTACTCGCCTTAGTCGCGTCTTACGTAACCCGTGAAAGGGCATTACAATTATACATTACATTTAAAGTTTTGTTATGGTTAAACTAACGTGAGGCATAGACAATAACGAGTAATGCCGAATCAGGTCGAAACATGTCGGCCAGTAAATGACTCTTTCGTGAGTTATCCGGTTATCGCATATTAGTATATACATTTAGAGAAAAAGATTGATAAATTTGAATGTACGATACATGAAGAATGTTGTTTGAGTTTTGGTTATTGAGAATAGTATCCCATGAAGTCAAGGGATCATTCTTTGGATCTTATCCGGTGCAAATATTTCAATTATGTATTTACATGTTTGTGTAATCACATAACGGTTTCCAATTCTATAAATTGTGTCTCGTAAGAATCTACTTAAATGTATAAATAAATATGTCGGCATGACTGTCCTGACCACATTCCGATGAGATATCGTTTATTCAATCTATTCTTACATCTTGTCAATCTGTCAATCATTTGATAAAGCGTATTATTCGTAATTCCAATAAATCTGACTCACATCCTGATTTTAGAATATGTTAGCAAAAGCTTTTCATAAAATGTATTCTGTTATATATATAAAAAAAATGTAAATGGTTTTAGAAAGTCGACAAAAAGGTTTACCGAGAACAAGGTCTAGAGCTAATTTCTAGACGTTTTTAAATTTTTGTTGCCTAGGTATAATTTTAAGGACTTTTTCATTAGTTAGTATCATTTTAAGTGTCAAAACATATTATGTCGTAATTGCGCAACCAATCTTTGGCGAAATTACGTCTGCAATGCTATTCGAATGACTAGCAACACACTATGCCGAACTGACGTGTTTTTCGACGAAATAAATTAGCCGCGGAATTTCTGCCGCGCAACTTCGGCACAGTATGTACACTTAGCCGCTGCTGGGTTAACAAGTACTTTGGATATTGAAGCTGACTGACGACAGTGTTCTTTTTGTCTTATAACAGGTGATAGCGGCTGGAAAGCCGTTCCAAAGCAACCAGTTAGCGCCACATATGTTGACAACACAGGGGAAACAAGTACTACAGGGTCAAGCTGGTAAGTTCATACATTTTTATGTATTTTATATGCTCTCGGATAGAAAACTAATACTTTCATACTGATGTAATGAATAACAGTGAAAAAAGGTTTTGTATAACATTTTTTGAAACGACAAATGTCGTTTTCGCTTTAACTATTGACAATTTCGTTAAGTTACAATGTTGGCAGATTCATATCCGTCGTAAACAAAATCTGGTCGACCATTCAGTTATTTATTCAGTGTTCGACCATTCTATTACTCGTATATTATAAATTCAATTTATCTGTTGCAAAATGAAAAATATTAGGTATTTTATATTAGATGATGATGTAGATTAACATATACAGTGTGTAATTTTATATTGTATGTATAATTACTGTATCTAAATCTCTATAGAAACTTCTTAAAACTTCAATTCTGAGTTTCCTGACTTGCAGCGATATTGCTAGAAAGATTTTCTATTTTATTAGTGGTATTGGGAGTATGGTCTGTCGGTAGCTACTTATAGTACCCTTCTTCTCTTTCCAATTTTACCTTATTTATTCTTCCTTATTCATCTATAGACTCATAGCAACTTGTGTAAATGATTTTCTATTTCTATGAAATTAATTAAGTATAATCTAAATAAATGAATATAACCAGGAATAATTTTAGAAATCAGAATCAAATTAGCCATTTGAAATGGATTATTTTACTTTTGCTCCATCAATGTGTTTATTTTGATCAGCAAATTTCATTAAGATCATAATAATTTTGTAATGATGATTACGTGGAAATTTCTCAAGAAATAAAATTCAACATATCATCATGTTAGCAAATGTTCCGTGCGAAACAATAACAATTAAAAACACAACTGGTTCACGTATTAGCAAACGCTTGAATACCTATTGCAGTCCCAGAGCACAGAATACAATAGCATAAGTGAGATCCACTTAGCATCACCTCCTTTCTATTAAAAGCATACAAATCAATTGATAAAAGCATTCACATTAGTGTAACCCAGGGGATTGCACCGTCGCACTTTGTTTGTGCCCTCTGCACGCTCACTGCGGTCAGGGAAGGGAATGAACTTCTACACTATTTAGTTTTTCAGTAAATTTTGCAGGTCTCACTACATATCAGGAGCAAGGTTTATAACAATTTTCAAACTGAATAATATTTATTTCGACTCGTGATTGGACAATGTGAATGTGTCTTTGTTTTTTTGGAGGACAATTTTGTTTCATTCATTTATTAATTTGGAAAATTCAGTTGTTTGATCGTATCATTATGATTGGCGTTAATTACAGTGGGATTATTTTAAGCTTTTTCTAAATTTTCTAGTCACATTACGCCGTAGCTTTTTTCACTTTATTTCCACATTAACAATTGCAAGTTCAGCTTATTATTATTTCTGCTTTCAAAGCATTTTGGAGCGTCTTGTGTGTGTCTTATCACACTTTAACAGTAACGTGTTTTATTATTCATTCACACTTAATTTGCGTGAGTACAGATACATGACTGATGTAGAAATAAATTAATCACATAAAAGTATAAACGGAAATAGCTTCTTGCATGCATTTTGTACGATCTTAAACGTGAAATTAATTCTCAAATCAACAACATTACGTTATGCAACGCTATGTAACAAATAAACTGTTTCAAAACACATAATTTTATTACGTAGGTAGGTAGTGTAATGCATGCGGTATATTCGCCACTTTTTTGTTTAGAAAGTCATAGTAGTTTAATAATTAGAGACTGGTCATTGGCAACAATGAATTCATCATTGGGATAATATAGATACGATTAACATTTAGAAATCTAAACATTCGAGGACAAAAGTTTGCCTTGCCATGTCCACTCTCGCAGCTCCTATATCATCGGACGTAACGTTACGAAGGCGCTTGTACACCCACAGCACAGTTCCCGGGCTACACGACGATCCCCGCCATCCCGACGACGCAGAACCAGACCTTCGTGTTCAGCCCGTTGGGCGTCATCAACTCGCAACCCAGCATACTGCCCGCGCACTCGCAGCCCATAGTCTCGGGCATCGGCCAGCAGCAGAAACCTGCTGAAATGCACAAGGTAATTTGAACATATTTTTAGTTTTCTAATGTGAGAAGTACATTTTGACTTCCTTATACATATTTTAAAACATACCATTAGAAATTAAAAGTCGACGCAGTGTAGAACAAATAGCAGAAACAGTGGAGTGGTTTTTACACGGTATTGGCGATTTATTGCTAGTTAGTTAGCTAACCTAGTTTTTCTCTGTAGTGCTGCGTATTTCCTAAAAATGTGTCGGAATGGACGAAAATTTAATATTACTACTCTGTGAACGTAAAGTCAGCCGTCAGCCTCAAACCCCTAATTGCCATCTACGTCCTTTGATCCATAATAGGAGTGATGGCAGCTTTAGAAAAGTATTATTCTTTAGATTATCAAAAATATGGACCAAATTTTTCAGTTAATCAAGAACGTAAAAAAGCACAAAGATTGTATCGGTGTATCTATGTTCCAGAATGGGGGCACGTCACGGCTATGTAAAAATCGTACTTAGCAGTGACGTCATGCGAAATTTAAATGCTCTGTATCTTCGTCATATTTTGTTTCGCAAAGAAAATCAAAAATTCGTGTTATTTCTTTTTTAATAATGTAACCGTGTGCCGAAGATTATTTTCAGTCGTCATGCCTATTAACTTGCAGGTGATGAGCGGCGGCAAGGTGACGGGCGCTAAAGTGGGCAACACTAGCGCTGGCAACTCGCAAACGGTACCGGTGCAGGCGCAGTGCGTGCAGGTGTCGCAGCCGGTGCTGAGCGCGCAGCAGCCTGCGCAGGCGCAGATCATCAGTCCGCTGCAGGTCAGTTCAACAATACCGCCCAACAAGTTTATTGGCTTGGCAAATTAAAAAACCCCCGACTGCCAATTACGTGTAGTAGGTATAGATAGCTCCTTGAGGTTAGTTGGATGGAATTTCTTTCGAAAACTTACGCATGTTTTTTTTTAAATATTTGTTTTACTTTGATTTAATCTGCTATGCGAAATTACTGTGAGTCGCCTGCAAAATTTGCAAATGCAAAGCAAAGCGATTTTATGTAAGTATAGCTTATATTTCAATTCAATTCAATTTGTTTATTCAGTAACAATAATACATTGCATTCGAACATAATATACACCTTAATATCTAATTACTTAATTTTAACAATCCAATTTAATGTGGCAAATCCGTTTTTCAACTAATTAATTAATTACACACACATATATAGCAATAGAAGCAATTAGAACTCCTCAACACTATAGCAGCACTTCTCAAGCAGTAAAATACGTAAGCGACTTTTAAATTTCGAAAGCTTTCGCTCCGTTTTCAGATCATATGGCAATTTATTAAATAGTATTACAGTCTGATTACGAGGGCAATGCTTCACGATTTCCAGTGCTGGAGCTATTCTACGTTTCAAATCTTTTCGTCTAGTGACTTCACGTGCTACCATTTCCTCCTCTGTTTCATATAATGCTCTATTTTTAATAAAGTCTGTCAATAAAATAAATATATATAAGGAAGGCACTGTTAAAATTTGCAGCGTTTTAAAGTGTTCTTCACAAGATTCCCTTGGCGATATTCGAACCATGGCACGTATAGCGCTTTTTTGTGCGACAAAAGCCTTATGCATATTGTATTCATAACTATTTCCCCAAAATTTTATACTATAGCGCAGTTTTGATTCCACCATGGAGTAATAGAGAGACTTAAGCTGTTCAATTGTAAGTTCGTCACGTAAAGTTCTGATAGCAAAGCAGGCGCTACTTATACTACTTTCTACAGCATGTAATTCCCGTTTCCAATTTAAAAGATTGTCCACATGAATACCCAAAAATTTCACAACTGGCACCGGATTTATATTTTCATTATTCACTTGAACTATTAACTTGTCCCTATTGTTGGCAGTTGTTCTAAATAACAATATATTCGTTTTCGCAGTATTTAGTTTAAGATTGTTGGCTGTAAACCATTCGTGAAATAATGTCAAAGTAAAATTTAACTTTCTATTTAGAGCGTCAATATCCTTATCCCATACTACAGCATTCGTGTCGTCTGCAAAAATTACCAATTCAATGTCAGGTTGTGAGTATGTCATATAATTTACTAAATCATTAATAAAAATAATAAACAAAATTGGTCCCAAAATTGACCCTTGCGGGACTCCTCTAGAAACTGTATTCAATTTTGAGCGTTTTATAGAATTAAGAAACTCTTCGTTAGCTTCCCTAATCTCAACAAATTGCTGCCGATTACTCAAATATGATTTTAACAGATTCAAGGTTTTACCATTAACACCACAAAATTCTAATTTCATTGTAAGAATTTTTTTATCAACGAGATCAAAAGCACTACTGAGGTCCAGGAAAATGCCCCCAACTTTTAATTTTTCATTTAATTTATTAGTAACATCATTTATGATAGTGTCCATTGCGTTGGCTGTTCCAATACCTTCTTGGTAACCAAATTGTCGTTGATTTATAATCTTGTTCTTTTTTAAGTGTCCAACTAATCTCGCTTTAATTATCTTTTCAAAAATTTTGGACAGTATTGGCAACAAAGCAATGGGTCTATAATTTAACGGATCCATTATAGAGCCCTTTTTATGTACAGGAATAATTTTAGCTATTTTGAATTGATCCGGAAATATCTCTTGTTGATAACAGTTATTAAAAAAAATTGCTAATGGCTTTGCCAAGATATCAATATTTTCTTTTAATATACCTATCGGAATGTCATCACATCCAGTACTTTTTTTATTGTCCATTTTTCTTACTATGTCAACTACTTCGGATTCTGTCACAGGTGTATAGTCAATTTGAGATACTGATTTTTTATTATATTTATTAAGAAATTCAGCCGATTTATTTACGCTTCCAAAAGATGGCTGCTTACTGTGATCAAACAAGTCAGAAAAAGTATCAGCTATATCTTGCGATTCTGTGATTAATTTATCGTCAATTTTTAAGCAACAAGTGTTTGTCTTTTTAGATTTATTTTTATTAAGACGTTGGTTTACTATTTCCCAAAGACGCTTAGACGAGTTGATGTGTTTTTTTACTTCTGCTTGCACGCTCCGTCTTTTTGCATCTCTTATAACCCTTTTGTATATTCTAAAATAACGATTTCTATAGTCACAAATGCTTGAATGATTACTGGTTTTGTCAAGTGTACTTAAGACTCTTTTCATCTTACTAGATATTCGTATTCCTTTTGTGATCCAGTCCAATTTACAGTGTTTCCTTTGATTTATCCTCTTTTTTATTTTTGGAAAGCATTTGTTAAAAATGTTTACTAAAGTTTGTATAAAAGTATTAATGCCTAGTTTTGCCCAGTCTATTCGCAAAAGTTCTTGCCTAAAATTATTTTTATTTTTGTCAGTGAAACACCTCTTTTCGACAAATGAGACACTGTCGCGCCGTTTATCAGAGTTGTTGCTTTCTCCAGTAACATTTGCAATTATACACGCGTTTCCATCTGATAGGCCGTTATGATCTACTTCAATTGAAATTGGAGTAGTTTCTGGTAAATTTGTCAAAATATTATCTATACAAGATTCGGCTCCATTTCTTGTAAATGTGATTTCGTTAACGAGATACCTAAAATTGTAACATTTTAGTAAATTCAGGAATTCTGTTCTATTGTTACTATCTTTTAAAAGGTCTATATTAAAATCTCCCGTAATCAAACATTTTTTCTTGAAAAAGTGCTGCAAAAATGTTTCTAATCTTACAATAAACTCCCTAAAATTATTATTATTATTATAACAACAAAATAAATACATATTAGAATCAATGTCTCTTATACCACATAACTCAAAGTGTTCAATTTTACTAAGTTTTTTACATAGTTTTACCTCCTCTACGTTTCTATTGTTCCTAGCTAAAATAAGGGATCCTCCTCTAGTTTTCTTTGTTCTTAAAAACTGAGTTACTAGGTTATAATTCAGAAAACTTAACATTGAAGCCGTATGAGTATTTAAAAAATGCTCACAGATACATACATAACTGGGAATATGATCCAAATTGTCTATATAGAGTTCTAACTGATCCTTTTTTGAATTTATTCCACAAACATTTTGATAAAAAATACTAGTAATTTCGGATTTATTTAATATGTGTGTATCACTATTCTCGAAAAAACTGCACAGATGATGTATTAGGTGAGCTACTTGTTAGCAATGGCTTGTCCTTATCGTTTAGTATGCAAAAATAGTCAAGAAGGTTTTTCTGTTTTACTTTTTTATGTTTCACATAAGTGTCTTTCTTAATAGAGTAATAATCTGTTATTTTCTTTTGGTAACTGTAATTTTGGCGACCATTTGTCAGAAATCCTTGATTATTTTTATGCAATGTTGCGATATTCTTAATAAATTTACAGACGTATTTCTGATAGTCGATTTCAACATTTATTTTTAGTGTCAAGAATTCTAGAATGTCAGATGTTTTCAAATAGTCAATTTTTAAAAAGGTACAATTAGGATAATTTGCTGATATTAATTCCAATTCACTATTTAATTTCTTTACATTAAGAAACTCATTACAGGGTACACTCAATAAAATTATTTTAACGTCCTTAAATCTAGATAAAGTATTACACAGTTCCGAGTTCAACATGTATGGATTTTTATCCATTGTGCCCACAGATAAAACTATAATGTCATTGCTTGAAAATGAGGATACATTATTACAACTGTTTAGAATTTGTCTCGATGTTGCATACGGTTTGATAAATCCCTTGACGTCATATATGTCGTTCCATTTACCATTTCTTGTCTTAATGATTTTTGTTGTTAAACCACATGCTTGTTCTCCACCGAAGATGTGAATTGTCGGTCTTTGATCGTTGGTTGATAATTTTTGTTTATTACTACTAGCGCCCTCTGTGGTACTTTTACGGCCTTCAGTTAATGTTTGTTGATTAGGACTAATAGCGCCATCTGTGGTACTTTTACGGCCTTCAGTTAATGTTTGTTGATTAGGACTAATAGCGCCATCTGTGTTTTTTCCGTGACAATCCAACGTAAAATCCAATTGTACTTGGTTTATGCTTTGGTGCTTTTCTTTGCTTGCTGGAATATTTTTCTTTTTCGAGGTGGAATCGCAACATATGTGGGTAAGTTTTTTTATTTTTAATTCGTACGTTTTTATTGCATTTTTCAGAGAAGAGTTTTCCTGCAGTATATTGCATATTTCATTGTCAGCAATAATTAATTTTTCTTTTAGTAATTTATTTTCTTCTTCCAGTATTTCAAGTTTATGTACATCACTCAATTGTTTTTCTGGACAGCTTCTATTGAGATTTTGCAAGGAAATATTTTCCAGCAGTTCTTCGGTCTCATCTATTAACGACTCAAAAGAATTAGAAGTCTCCAAACCTATTCTACAATCCTGTTTATCTCGCACAGTAACATTTTCATGTGAAAAACTGGCGAGACTAGTAACTTCAGGTGTAGTAGTTGGTGTTGTTGGATAGGGTGATTGTGCCATAGTTGAGGATTTTCTTTTCTGTAATTTGTTGATACACCCAGTACATTTCCAAAGAGATTTATTTTCTTTGGTCATAATACGAAAGCGCCCGAACGATACATTGGCGCAATCTATGTGAAATGTTTTCTTACAATACGAACACATTAGTTTTTGTTTGTTCGTTATCTTATTTTTACATTTAGCGCATTCCAACTCCATTTTTGGGTCCATATTATTATTAAAAGATTAACAAAAACAAAGAAGTGCTACCAAAAATACTATGCGTGTGGTGTGACTTGAACTATGAACGTCCGGGTCAACAGTCATACGCTAGACCGCTGTGCCAACTAAGTATAAATACGAGTTATGAAAAATTTGTTCAGATTGTTCCGTCTAGTCAGTGGTCAATGATTTTAATACTAATTGTCAGCATCGTTACAAAGATGTCGCTGTCTTTAAAGCACAGGCAAAAAGCATATAATTAATAGTTTGTGCAGCACTGGCTCAGCTATCAACAGCTGATGAGTCATATGATCATTGTTTACGTTTACACTGTCATTATTTAAATTCACTACGTTTGAACAATATTGTTTATAGTTGTTATTTCTATTTACTACACTGATTACGAACTGTGGAATTACACTACACCTCTAGGTTTGGTCTTTGTTTTACCGAAATTTCAGTTTATTTTGCCTGATAGTATTTGTTTAAACGTTTATAGTTCGCAAAGTTTAAGTCACTTATATCATAAAAAATCCTTGGTCTTTTTCACAGATAACACTAGTTTATATTGTTTAGACACTTATTATTACGATTAACTATTAGTCTTTGATCACATCACTAATAACCTATTTTTAATTTATTATTTGCACGGAGACGATAATTGTCGTGTCACGCCCTCTGGTGACACTGTATTTTGTTGTTTTTCAGGCTTCCGTTTCTCTCAAAGGTAAAAAAGGAACCCTTATAGGATCACTCGCATGTGTCTGTCACAGCCAATTCGCCATGAAACTACCCACCGATAGTGTTGGAGCTGAAAAAAAAATCTCGTTTTCTTAGTGTTTTCAAGTATCAAATAAAAATAATACCCAATATCATTAGAATTGAACGCTAATCTCGCCGCTCGCATCTCTATTTCTTTGACACAGACTGAACGAACACAGTCTGTGTGTGTCTGTGTGTGTCTGTGTGTGCAATACTGCCGAACCGACAATCCGTCCGAATAAGTGTGTAGCATCCCTTACTACAAGCAGGCCGTACGCAAGTCGCCTTCTTAGTCAGCTAACTAAATACCATGGAAGAGTAAATCCAAACATTGTCACGCCCAAAATGACCTCACAAAGCACTGCCGCATCAACTGTCAGCCAATGTCCGTTATGACGTAACGTCAGTAACACTATTGGTGAAAAACGGGATGTCCTTTTTAGCACCGCTTAGTTGAACGCAGTTATGATGGAGTCATTTTGAGATCACTCCAAGTGAGTGATCTTAGAAGGGTCTATCTGTCCGTCTGTCACAGCCAGTTTGCTACGAAACTACTGGACCGATTGAGTTCAAATTTTGTACATATAAGTCAGAGATCCAAAGATGTATGTATAACGTGAATAAATGAATTTCAAATATGGGAGCCACTTATGAGTGGTAAATTAGATATTTAAAAAAAGTTTTGTAAACTATATCGTGTGACATATCAAATGAAAGAGCTTTTTATGTGAACTTTAAATATATTTTTTTCATATAAAAAAAAAATAGACGAAAGACAAGGGTGGTAACCCTTATCTCCAAAACTACTGGGCGTAAAATTATGAAAATTTAAAATACAGAAAATATCTTTATCTATAGATTTCAGATATAACCTATGAGAAGTATGGAACCCTCTTCAAGAAAGTATAACTCGCACTTGACCAGTTTGAGTTTGATATTACTCCATGGTATTATAGTTTGATGTTCTTAGTTGTATAAAAAAGCTTTAGAAGTTACATTGCATGCCGTAAAACGTTAGTTTTGTTGTGCAGACTGGTGGTCAAGCGATGCAGTTCGCGCCGTGGCAGATTTCCGGAGCGCTGCCGCAGGTGTGGACTGGGGGGCTGCAGGCGGGCACGCTACCCGCTGGCGGGTTGATCGCCAACAACCCCATCTTCATACGAGGCACCCAACCCGACTCCCAGCCCTCCATGTTTATACAGCATTCGCCGCAGAATAATGTACAGCATACCAGTTAGTATTTTGTTTTTTTACATTTATATTTTGTCTAGCGTAGACACGTAGCGGGTTCAGTCACTAACTTAATGTAAAACAGAGATGAAGTGTGTAGAGAAAAAGTAAAAAAGTTCCATTGCCACGCAGTAAAATGTATATCTGAGTACTGCATAAACTATTATGATTTTTTTTATTTGATGGCTCGAATTGTGCGAGCACTTTTAAAGAAGTATAGAACTTGTTTACTACACAAAAAGACACTAAATTCAGTGGCATCCTACGCAGCGCGCTCTCACTAATTCGCACTCTTTTTGTGAAGTAAACAAGTTCTATTTCTTAATAAAATTTCTTTAAACGTGCGCGCCACGTCGCTTTTCTTCTCGTCTCGGTGTGAACTGACCCTTAGTTGTGTGAACCCGTTGTGGGTCTATGCCTGACGCAAAGTATGCCCCTAACTTATATTGTTCTGTACGAGTACGTTATGTACGTATGTTTAGAATTTGCATATGAATGACATATTGACTATACGTAAGGAGTTATTTTTTTTTATTTTTTGTATTGTTGTGGTTATTCATTTCATGTGCTATTTGTTTATTATTCTTGTTGCTAGTGCTTGTAGTTGTAAGCGAATGCGAAAAGTGTATAGTTTACGAGATTATCATTTCCGTTGCATATTTATAAATGAGATTGTCTGTAAACTGCAAAGTGAATGTCATTGATTGATATCAAATGTGTATTAACTATTTATAATAAATCTGTTTTTTAAGCTTGCTTCGTAGAATAAATTCCTATAATGGTTTGATTTGAACTGGCACTGGTAAATTATAGAACATGCTTGCTAAGACTTTCGTCTGTTTTAATAATATTTTCGTTGTATTGACGTTCACTAAATGTTTTAGTGGTGCACTGCGATTTCCGTATATCAACCACAAATTGGGTGTTTATCTATACATGTATTTATTATAAAATATAGTATCGTTGGGTTAGTATCCCATAACACAAGTTTAAAAAAACTTACTTTGGGGCTAGCTCAATCAGTGTGATTGTCTTTATATACATATTTATTTATATATTTTTAATTAAATAGATTTAGTGATTTAATGAGCTGTTTAGTATGTATTGGAAATAAGTGTTTAGTCTCATAGTAGCATAAAAACCGAAACTAGTCGACATTTAGACGATCATCGTCATCATCAGCCGTGTGGTGTTCGGCAGAGTAGAATAGGACCACCCCAAGTCTTCCCGGGGATGTCGTAGAAGGCAACTTAGGAAATACAAGTTAAAGCCTATTTAAACATCAATGAAACCTCTCCAACCCGTCTGGCCAGCGAAAAGAGAAGAGTTTAGGTCAAATACTCTGGTTGCCTTGGCCAAGTAAGGTTCTAGCAGTACAAAGAGGGTCGGCTCCTGTAGTGGACACTAAAAAGACCTGATAATGATGTAGACGATCATCATTATGAGCGAGTGTCAGGGCTTCGACATGACGGTTTCGCTTCCTTCAACACTATGAGAGCGATCCCCTCTCGAATTGTGGTCCACGTCAAACCATTGAGTTACTTTGTACGTCCCCCTTTGCCTCACCTTCGGAAGTAACGAGAAAGTGATGTGTAAGGCTTGAAACTGCGTTAGGCGGAGACACGCGACGGGTTAAGTCCGTATCTTTCACAAACTCTACGTGCGACAGAGACACGTGCCTCGCGACGGTTTCAGCTATCTCTATCAAATCAAATCAAAATATCTTGATTATCATAGGATATTTATAATATCTCTTAATAATAGACACTTTCTTTTGTTTTGCACAAATGTTGACGTCAAATCGTTACTTACAGCTAAGTTTACGCCGCTTCCTAGGCGCAAGTGCAGAAGAAGCGGCAACAAACTGCACTGTACGTTTGCTCCAAAGATGTCAACTAACAAACCAAAATATTGGACTGAGAATAAATTGTTTGTTGTGTCATAATTGAAATTAAACTATAAAAATTACGAAATTTTAAATAATGTCAATTTGTAAATGTAGTATGTACCAATGTACCTACCTAAATTATGACATGTCTAAGTATACAAACCTTTAACGCACGTAGGGTTTGTGACAGAGACGGACTTAACCTGTCGCAGGCGTCCGCTTGACGTAGTTTCAAGCCTAAGACCTCGCCATATGAATTATATGCCACTTTTCAAATATAAGCTGGTGCGAAATGCTCAAACTTAACTCAGGATACGCACTTTCGAAGAGATCCATACTCTAGTCAGTCGTTGAGGTACACAAACTGCCTGCTTTGACTACATGTCTTATTCTGCAATGCGTTGACCTCTTCAATAAAGTTTATATTTGTTTACAGATGCAAGCGTGGCCTGTGCGACAGGCACGGTGGCGAAGCCCCGGGCTTCGTCGGACGGCATGGCGAAGGCTCCGCGGCCGCTGTCTAACATCCTGCCCTCCGGCGGGATCAGGCCCGCTTCGTCTGTCTCCACGCAGACTAGCGCCAACCAGGCTCAAAATCAGGTGCATACCTATTACGTATAACAATCCGCTAGTTTGTAACAAGTAAAATCTGATACTTTTTAGGATTTCGTACCCAAAGGGTGCCAACGGGACCCTATTATTAAGACTCCGGAGAGCCAGACGGACAGACGGTCTGACCATCTGTCCCTCCGTCCGTCTTTCACAGGGCTCTATCTCTTGAACCGTAATATCTAGACAATTGAAATTTTCACCGATCATGTATTATTGTGACCGCCATAACAACAAATACAAAAATAAGATAAAGTAAATAAAAAGCGGCCAAGTGGGAGTCGGAATGAAGGGTTCCGTAGCAGCAAGTAACATTTTACGATTTAAGACGTATTAAAAAATAACTATCTATGATACCGAGCCCGCTATAGTTTTAATTGAAAGTACATACTTTGAGGTATATACCACATTTTTATCAGAATTAGTTTAGTAATATTTCAAAAGTTACGGTGGGGGGACACCTCAAATTTGAACTTTGTATTAGATTATCTCAAGACTGGGGGGTTTGATATACATAGTTTCAAAGCAGTTTTTGTTGCATTTTAAAAGACCTTTTTAACGATACCCCACACGTTGGGGTTAGTCCAATTTAATTTTTTAAATTCACTTTTCGTTGTATGGGAGGGGGGGCTGAAAAAAATCATTTTTTCATAATTTTAAAAACCAACTTTTGGAACTTCAATATCTATCTCTACACCAATTTTCGTGACAATCGGTGCAGTAGCGGCGGAGAACGAGCCCGGACGGACAGACCGACGGACGGACGGACGGACATGACGAAACTATACGAAATAAGGGTTCCTTGTGGATTACGGAACCCTAAAAATTAAAGGGGGATGTTATAAAGGAAGCGTGTTTTATTTCAGCGTTTTACGAGTAAACTTTATTTTTAAAATGGCCGATTATGTATTACTGTGGCCGCTCCAGAATGCAGTTCTTTTTTACCCGACTACGGTGAAGCCAAAAGGAGGGTTATGTGTTTCGCCGCTGTTTGTATGTTCATCTGTTCCGTATTATTTTTTATTGATATCCATGGTACCTTGACAAATGAGTATCGCTGGATGCGTCTTGGCTGTCTGCTAATTAAACTATGTGACGTCACACTAAATACAATGTGGCGCCCTATATAGGCCATAAAGTAATGAACTAAAAAATAATATAAGTCAAATAGGGTTTCAAATGAAAATGCTGAATTAGCACATTTCAAAAATATATATTTGGGGTCATGGCTTAGGAAAATCCAAAAGAAACTTCTTCTGTCTTCAAAACTCTTAAAATTAAAAATAAACTGATATGTCTTAGCGTCTTATATCATAATCCATTATTTCCTTCCCTCCACTCGTCTATACCTTTCTCTGTCACACCTTTTTTTATTTACATCATCTATCCTTGTCTTCCAAATCACACGTTCCCTGTACGTAAACTTTTATCTTGTGGAATGCTAACGATGGCGTTGTTTCAGGCGAAGCACCGGGGTAAGCCCGGCGTGCGTTCTCCGGCGCCGGCCGCCAAGCAGGACGCCGCCAACCAAACCAACAAGATGCAGCATCAAATGCAGCAGCCAAAGCAACAGTAAGTGTATTTAAACTCACTATACCGGAAGCATTGCCGTATGGCAGAGTTGGGCATTAATCGATTAAAATTTCAACTGACTAATTAATTGATTGAAATATTAATTGCACGTTCCAATTGATTTATTTGGATTAATCTGTATTAGTGGTACCATGCAACTAAATTAACTGCAATTAAATTAATCGCGACCAGAGAAACATAGGTGACAAACACGTGATTTTAATTGTGAAACTCACGATAAATTACCAATTAATTAATTGTTAGTTGCGAGTTCTTACAATTACAACTAATCAATTGTTAATTGCGACTTTTCGCAGTTACAACTTAAATGTTAGTTGCGAGTTTTTACAATGACAACTAATTAATCGTTAACTGCAAAATGTGCAATTAACAATTGATTAATTGTTAATTTTTAATTGTTCAAACATTTTAATTTTGCCCAACACGGTCGAGTGCTTCCCGGCAGAGAAGAATAGGACCACTTCTACGTCATAAATCTTCCCGTGGACGTCTTAAAAGGCAACTTGGAAACACAAGCTAAACAAAGCTAACAACAGTAAAAAAGCAAAAAAGAATGACATTCCAATACAAATTGCCCGGGCGGCTGCACACTTTTGTATGAAAATGCCGAATTTTTTTTGTTCTTTGTTTTTTTTGTTCTAGTTTTATAATCTAGTATAGCCCGTGTTTCGATTTATTACGTAAATGTACCTTCCACGTTGTATATGCTCAATATATAATGTCTAACAAAATATACTGATTTTTCGAGGTTAGATTCAGTCCATGAAACTAAACAACTTTCTCCTAAGAGCATATGACGAAATATGAAAGAAAAAAAAATGCTTTTCATAGAAACTGTTCTTTTCCTCCATTTTCTTCCCTTAAAAATGGGCCGATTAGCTGACCTCGCTCGGTCCATTTGTATGGGAGGCCTAAAATTATTGTTATTGTTCGATATACATACTTATGTTTCTTGGAGAAAATTGTTCTGTATTATTAGTTAGTAGTATTATTAGTTAGTACTGAATTCAACTTTAAAATGGTTTTAAGAATATTTTGTTAGTATATTTACCAAAGAATGTAACAAGTGCCTTGACAAAAGATAGAGGTGAATGGAAAAGACTCACATGCTGTCCCGACCCTACGTAAAGTGGGATAAGGTGAGGAAGAAGAAGACATATTTACCAACGCCGGATTTTCCAAATAAACTCGGAGAACTTCGCTTGCTCGTTCCAGCTCCCAAAAATGTTTTTTCCTCCAGGTTACTGGTTATGAATGCGGCTGGTCAGATGACGCAGATCACGAGCGTGCAAGACAAGCAGCCGATCAACAAAAACCTACAGCAGCAAGCGATGTTGCAGCAGCAGGTCATCCAGGTAACTATACATTTGCCTTGAAATCTATGGTTGAAATAAAACTTTTTTCAAAACCTTTACAGAAGCCTTTTCGCCCTTGCTGGCTGGTCTAAAGAATCGACGTGACCTTGAATAATCCGCTAGTTTCCAACAAGTCAAATCATATACTTTTTCCTTAACGTCAAAACAAACATTTTCTATGAGATTTGTATGAAATACCGGACTGTGACGTCATAGTTTCTTGGAGTCCAATAGCGCTAATAATATCCGTTTTTCTGAATTAATAAATCTAAAATCACGTTCAAAGTGGATGTGATCAATGACAACTGACATTATTTCGTGACATTTTCATTTTACCAAATAATTTATTTTTGACCCAGGATACTACCCAATTGACTCATTGCCGGCATTCGTGGCGTAATGGTTACCACGCTTGTTTGTCACTTCCGAGGTTCTGGGTTCGATCCCCAGAAAGGGCAAGTTGGAAAATGATCTTTTTCAAATTCTGGGTCTTGCGTGTTTATCCATACAAAGTGGAAGGGACATACCGGTAATAAATTGAACCATGGGCTATACTAGATCATACAAGTATAATGAAATTAAAATAACAGTCAAAAAACAAAAAAAATCGTCATTCCCTTACACATCGACCGGGCGACCGCACACTTTTGTATGGAAATGCCAAAATTATTTTTTGTACTTTAGCTTGTTATTTTAATTTTATTATACTATAATGATCTAGTATAGACCGTGGTTCGATTTATTACGGGTATGGCCTTCCACGTTGTATATGTTTTTTATAATAAAGTATAGTAGGTAGGTATCGTTGAAATAGTATCCCACAACTCTAAACTTAGTATGGGCACAGAATAAATAATACTAACGTACGTAACGGGGCTAGCTTAGTCAATGTGATTCGGTGTTGTTTATCTTTATTGTACATAAATAGTTAGGTAGTCATAACAATTAATAGACCATATTATAATGTAAACAATGGCGGACCATGATAGTATCTCCTCGTTTATTTAGAATACATAGTGTATCAACAGTTTCTTCCTGTGTTGGTCATTGAATTCGACCAAGCGCATGGGAGCAAACATTGACGATAGGCTATAAACGTGTTACTATTCTGATTCACGTTCTCAATCTAAAAGCTCACTAACTTTTTAAACGTGGACTTTGGTCTTGAGACTCAGGATTGCTTAAACCGCAAGGGATAAGGACGTGACGTGTAACCATGAAAAAATGGTCCTGGGCCATAAGATCTAAACGTGCAGCTTGAGGGTTGCTACACACTTATTCGGGCCATACTATTATGTATATTAGATTTTACCGCCCGGCTGTGCCCATAAATGCCGGCCCGAATAAGTGTATAATAACCCTGACAGGGCAAAATATTGAATCAAAATAGTGATGCAATACTATTCGCATCGCCTATTGAATCTAGGCCTTTGCCCTTTTTCTTACAATAATTTATTGGTTGTTGCCTCTCTTTTGATACCCTTGACAGTATCACAGATACACAAATATATATATACAGTATCATATGAATATGAATGACGAATGCAACGTAAATAGTCTGTAGTGGCAACTCGTCTAAAGCGCAACTCTGAACGTGGACTGAAAGTGGACTAAAATGTTATTTTGTGTAAATATCAGCTGGTCCTAGATGTTATTTAGTCTACTGCAACAATCCGCTAGTTTCCAACAAGTCAAATCAAACACTTTTTTCTAAACGTCAAAACAAACATTTAATATGGGATTTGTATAAATACTGTGACGTCATAGTGTTTTGGAGTCAAATAGCGCTCTTCATATCCGTTTTTCTGCATTAATAAATCTAAAATCACATTTAAAGTAGACAAGTGACATTATTTTGTAACGTTCTATTCTCTTAACAGTACCACATAATTTATTTTTGACCCAGGAAACTACCCAATTAGTCAATTGGTGAATATCAAATCGTGCAAAATGCAAGTAACCCAAATATTATTTTGTCTAAATAGCAGCCAGTCTAAAATGTTATGTAGCGTAGCAATCGGTATTCTTCTTATATTCGATTTTATTACGAGATGAATTTAAAGTCAATTAAATAAAGTTAAGAATTCCTTACTACATATTTTATAATCACATTATACCTAACTAAATCATTGGGATACTGTTTCAACCAAGGTGCAACTTTGTAATTAAAAGCTGACTTCATCCAACAACAAATACCTACATCCGTCGACAATTTCTAAGTAATGGTATAACGTTACATTAACTATACTATGCGCGGTCTCATTTTATGTTCGAATACCGCACGATGGCAGTTTTAAAGTTCACGATCAGGGGCTTTAGTTAGTTAGTCTGTTAGGTGAGTAGTTAGTAGTAACTAGACTCTAGTTGGTAACGGACCGATTGATATTTTTTTTTTTCATATTTTAAACTCAGAAGTGACCAATCAATTCTTTTCGTGAAATTGTAAATTGTTATTTTCGCCTCTGTGTTTATTTCAAAAGTATCTAAAACTATTTTAAAGCGTTGATTTGAGTTTTGAACAGCTTAGAGTACATAGTAGCTGTGTTTTTTAATCATCTTCTTTCCCGCTATCCGTGGTCGTCGCATTATGTCTTATCCCTCTGTAACCTGTTATACTTTCGTCTACGCCCCCTATCCTCATGTCGTGTCTCACGCGTGCCTTCAATATCTTTGTTTGGTTACCCTAACTTTAATTCCATTTACCTTCATATGCAAGCCCTTTTTTACATGGTATTCTTTTCAAACATTTGCGTGTCCGAATCAAAATAATCTATTACTTATAACCTTATCGTTTGTTGGTGTTACCTTTTAGCTCTCTCTTACTTTGATATTTCTATCCTTATCTATTAGCGTGGTTTCACGCTACACCCTCATTTGGATTTACTTTCTTTCTCAGTTTACTTTTTCTTTGTTTATTATGCACTATATGTACCTTGCACGTGCTCATGGAATTATTTTACTTATTTTGTGTTAACCTCATCATATCCTCGTGTTTATGCACTTATTTGGATAATAAGTCGTGCGCATTTCTTAAACTAGGTTCTGAAATGTGAATATTTCGCAATGGTGCGGTGGCGGCGTTAGGGTTCTAAGCTGGTAAATATTTTTTTAGAATATGCAAATACAATGTTTTATGTACATTCTTTATTATTGTACTACGTATTACGGTTTCTAAACCTGTTTTCTCGAAAGAGGTCTAATGATTTTCATAAAATTTATTATACTAGGTCGTAACTGTCTATGTACTCGTAAGACTCTATTCATCGAGAGTGCCAATATATTCATTTAAGTTCCTATACTGTAGATAAGATTTTTTCAAGTCTAAAGGTTATCTAAATAGTAAGAGCCGTTTGCGTTTACATATGTATAGTTGAGGCTCCACACCGAGCTACACATATTCATTTTGATTTCGTTATATTTCCAGCTGCGTAAAAATTCGTGAAGGGAAACTTGCCTGCTGATGACCATACCCTGCTCGTTCAAACATTTACGTTCCCTGATCATTGATTTTTGTTTAGCAGCAACATCAGCAGCAACAGCAGCAGCAGCAGCAACAACAGTTGATCCACCAGCAACAGCAGCAGACGCAGCAGATGGTCCAACACTACCAACAGGGTATGTTCTTTGTATACAACAAACACACAGTACACAGGTTTTAGTGATAGCAGGCCTGTGTCACTCCTGCCATTTAGGTATCGAAAATGTACCTACATTATTACTTTGCGCGCAGGCGGCCCCTCCGGGTGGCAGATTCAGTTATACGAATCGTTTTTTAAGAGTAATAAGAATGAAATTGGCTTGCAGTGGATGTCTAGGTATCTTAACGAAAAGGTGCTGGGTACTGATGTGAACTAAATTAAACCATATCGCTAGCCACATTGACTAGATATTTCTTTGAATTTCTTTGTTGAGTTAGACTTCTGTACGTTAGTATTATTTATTCTGTGGTAATAGAGGCCCAGCTAAGCGTGGGCTATGGTCTATAGGGACTCGCGCGTAATGCGGATGAGCTTTTTGGAGGACGCCTCGCGTCTGAAAGCGCTTTTTCTTCTACAAGCCAAAGGTAGTCATAAAACTCTCCTCCTTGTTGTCAAAAAAAGTCCAAAAAAGTTGTCCAAAACATAGAATGTTTAGGACATTCCGATTCCATGAAATTCATAAAAAATATTAGCAATTCTAAATAGGTAAACAATTTACAATATTTATTTTACATTCCAAGTTTTATTTCCTCCCATGTTTGAATGTTTTCACACAGTTACACTAAATACTCGTGCTTCTGTGCGAGTATTTAGTGTTACTGTGTGAAAATAAAACATTGTAGTACTTATTAAACACGCGTTTTAATAAAAATCCGTTAAGTTCATTTGGGTTGCGAAGTATAGACCTTACGGCAAACTTCTGTATCTGAAGCACAGAAGATAGTAAGAGTATTACATACAGAACGAAATCTCCTAAGGTTCCGCGCAATATGCGTCCCCATTTCCCCGTCCCCGCACCTCTTCTCCGTTTTTGCCTTGTCTCAGGGCGAGAGCGGGCGAACACGGCGGCACAAGAACGGGGGAGAGGTGCGGGGACTGGGAACGGAGACGCATATTGCGCGTACCTTAGGAGATTCCGTTCTGTATGTAATACTATTACTGTCTTTTGTTTCTGCAGTCTATGAAGTTTGAGCCATCGATAGGATAAGAAAAATGATGTGTGTGTAGGTATGACGCTGGGCATGCAACAGGGCACGTTGCCGGTGGGGTCGGTCGCGCAGGCGCTACCAATGTCCGGCATGCCGCAGAGCATCTCCATGGTGCACCAGTTACACCCGGTGAGTTGTTGTTTTACGGTTAACCCTATACAGTAGGTATATATAAAAATATTTTTTTTTAGACCCAAAGCCTTAAATTTTTGATGGTAATATATTTACCACTACCTTAAAAAAGGCTTAAGAGTTCCCTTACTCTAGACAGAGTCGGACATTCCCATACAAACGTAGGTCTAGCTTTAATTTTGAAATGACATGTTAGATTACGGCAAAATTTTGTACTTTCGAAGTAATTGCATATATCTAGGCAACTGGTTTTCACAGTCAAAATATGAACTTATCATAATATTATCTTATCATTATAAAAATATAGTGTATCATATCATATTTGTCCATTGATCTATTCTTCTTCTTTCGAGTCGATTGGCTATAATATTACTATTATATTAACATTTTTTTAAATAATAGGTTTGACCAGTGCTTGGCTACAGTGACCGCCCGATCATCTGCCTCGTTGAGGTCCTGCATTGAGCAGGGTATAGGGCATTTGGTGCAGGACAATAGGTGGGTCATTGACTGGACAGCACCGCAGTCGCACTGGTAATTTTTTGAGAAACGCCACCTAACCCGGTTTTCTAGACATCTCCTGACACCAGTCCGGAGTCTATTGATCTATGGAAAACTTCTACACCCTTATATTTATTTATTTATTATTTTACTGTAAGAAACTAGTTATATGCCTGATGAGATATGTGCAATTTCTTTGAAATTACAAAATACTGCCGAAATCTGACATGCCATTTCAAAATAAAAGCTATAGACTACGTTTGTATGTAAAAGTCTAGGATAAGGGGACTCTTAACATACCTATGTTTCTGTCAATGTACGGAGCACAGTCTATATAAAAATAAACCGGCCAAGTGCGAGTTAAACTCGCGTGGAGAGGGTTCCGTACAATTGATTAAATTCCTATAGGTTTTCCTGTAATCTACAAGCAATAAACTACATTTTATATTTTTTTCAAAATTTTAGGTTTAGTAGTTTCGGGGGGGGGGGGGGGGGGGCGAATGGTCAATTTTCGTCTTCTTTCATGAATAAAATCAAAACTATTCATTTTACAATAATAACAAAAATATATTTGAGATCCTCATAACAAGCCCTTTCGTTACACCTTACATATGACACAGTAAGGTTTGCAAAACTTTTTTTTTAAATTTCCTAATTTGATTGACGCACGAGTGATCCTATAAGGGTTCCGTTTTTTCATTTTTTGTACGGAACCCTAAAAACAAAAAAATGTGTGAACAATTAGAAAATATTATAAGTATCCATTTACGTATTTCAGGAGTCATCCATAAATTACGTCACACAAAAATTATGATTGTTTTAGTCCCCTCTCCTCCTTGTCACAGTTGGTCACAATTTTGACATCCCTACCCTCTAGCGTGACGTCACATAAATTTTATAGATTATTTACATATATTTTTATGTAGCGCTGGATTGGATATACATACATTAAATCAAACAGCAGATCCAAAATAAGTTTTATTTATTTAAAAAAAATAATTTAACAAGCGAGCGAAGCTTTAAAAATAAGTTTCTTTTTATTAACAGTTAAATTTCGTGTTTTAATGCTTAGATATAGATTTTGTATTGTGACGTCACGAACCTTATGACCCCTAACCGTTGTAACACAATGTCACACTTCATTGACCCCCTCCCTCCCCTTTTAGGAGTAACTGCAATAGCAATAGTACAACGACAAGTCTTAATTTATTTCCGAATTGAAACTATTGCTAACTTTGGAGTACGAACGTGACGTGCCTGTAGGAAATGTATTAATATTGCTAATTTTGCAATTTACAAGCACGCACGTACACCCGAACACGTATTCCTAACTCAGCAACCTACTCCCATTAATGTACAAATACTAGTTATTTCTAGTACATATATAAGTTAAAATCTTAAATAAAATTATTCTATATTTTACCGGTAACTGTGGTTTAATTTACATCGTCAATGCCATATAACCCGACGTGATTGTTTATTTGATAACATATGGGCAGTGGTGATCACTTACCATCAGGTGACCCGCTTGTTCGTTTGCCGCCCCATAACATAATAAACATAAACATAACAAAAATAGATTTTTTTTCGTTTCAAATTTAAAATAGTAGATTGTGCTACAAGGCGTAAAGGTAATAGGTTTAAGGCGAGGGCGTTACATTGAATCCAGAGCATCATTGAACAATTTGATGTAATTTTTTTAGATCGGTAGCATGACCCAGCCAGGCACGCTGGTCGGCCAGATCAACACGAGTCAGCAACAGAACGCTCCCCTCACACAAGTGCAGACGATACAACAACCACAGGTAATATATTAATCACGTTTTTATCCGTTTTGGGGTGGACAGTGCCGAGAAGTACGTCTTTGGTCTGGGCCCCTCGCGCCCTAGGCTGCAGCTGAATTAGCCTAAGGGTTAATCAGCGCTGCTCGCAAGTCATCTATTGCTTCAATTTAATGGTTTGCAACAGGCAAGAAAGTGGTCGTCCATTATTGACTGTTAATGATGATATTTTTCTTTCAACTCAACATTTAACGTTTAAAAGTAACTTGAGATGTCAGCAATATTACCACCTAATTTCTCATTACTCTTTTCTAAACAAAGTGGAAGGGACATACCCGTAATAAATCAAACCACGGTCTATACTAGATCATTAAAGTATAACTATAATGATCTCGTTATAGCTCGTGGTTCGATTTATTACGGGTATGTCCCTTCCACTTTGTATAAGCGAGGTTGCCTGGAAGAAATCACTTAGCGATAAGGCCGCCTTTTAAGAATTTCCTACTATAAATTACAAGCTTTTATTTAGCTTGCCTAGTCTGTTGTGTATTTATTTTTTGTGTTAAGGGTCGGCACCATGTAAACTGGGTTTGCGCGGGCAACAAGTTTGTACAGAAAGCGTTTGATTTAAGTCAAATAATGTATACACATAGATAGAGGAAGTGTTGGGACAGTAGACGAAAAAAAGGATTTTTTAAAATATTTTGTAGTTTTCCTAAAAACAAGCATTGAATTTACCCAAAAACATGCAAAACGCACTTTGCGCGGGCAATAGTTATGGCTAAAGTAGAAAAGACCACTAAGAAAATTATATACCTAGTTATAGGTGAATAGACTAGCCAGTAGACGAAAACCGTATTTTTTTAATTTTCATTCAGAAAAAGTAAGATAATTGTAAAGAAACCTGAAAGAAATATTTTAGAAAATCTTGCTACAAACTGGCTTGTTTTTCTGCGTAAAGAAATATTCTAGCAAGGGATTGCATATATTTTATAAAAATAAAGGCTATTTTGAAACATTATTCTTAATTTTTGCTTACAATGCAATCACGCAATAATAAAAAAAAAAATTAAAAATTGGATGTTTTGCAACGTTTTTGACAGAATTCTCTGAAATGGCGGCCATGATTCTTCCATACAAATTCAGTTGCCCGCCGGGCGTTCAGGAAGGAGGCCGTGTCGAATTTTTCAAAAAAATCCATTTTCGAATTACGTAAAATTGCATTACAGTCTAAAATATTTCAATAAAAAACTATGTACAAACTGCCAAATTATGTCATACTTTTGCTACACTATGGTACAGTTTTGACATTTTGTTGACATTCAAGCAAAGATGTAATGCTATCGCAGATACGGCATCGCACATTTTTTTTTATTTTATTGAAAATTAAGTCAATGAAAAAAAATATTTGGTTTGATTTATTACCTATATTTTTTAATTGGCGATTAGGTTGAAAATCCGATTGGAACTTTCTCGGGTCGCGAAATCATATTAACTGTTTTTGTAATAAAAGGTGCTGTTTAATTAGGGTTTTACAATTATTTTGAGGGGTGATTCAGTCTGAAATTTTGAACAACTTTTCCCCATGAATGTATATCAAAATACGAATTGACATTATGCGTAATATATCGAACCACAGGCTATACTAGATCTATACTTGGCTAGGCAGGCAGGCTATAGTAGGCTATTTATCTATACTAATATTATAAAGAGGAAACATTTGGTTGTTTGTTTGTTTGCATTACATGGCTCCGAAACTACTGGACCGATTTAAAAAAAACTTTCACCGTTGGAAAGGTACACTATCCCCGAGTGACATAGGCTTTGTGTGTACCAAGGGCGAAGCCGGGGTGGACTGCTAGTATAGTATAATGATATTAAAATAACAGTCAAAAAACAAAAAAAAATCTGCATTTTCATACAAAAGTGTGCAGCCGCCCGGAAAATTTGTATAGGAACTGATTTTTTTGGTGTTTTTACTGTTTTTAGGGTTTCGCTTGTCAGTCTGTCCGTAAGTCACAGCCAATTTGCTACGAATCTATTAGAATGATTAAGTTGAGTTTTAGTACCTACACTTTTGTAACTTAGTGACCCAAAGATAGACGTATAATCTAAATAAATTAAATTTAAAAAAGGGGGTCACTTATTGTGGGTAAATTAGACATTAAAAAATTTTTTTGATAACAAAATCGTGTGACATATCAAATGAAAGAACTTTTTATGACAATTTTAAATATATATATATTTTATTATTTTTTAGATCGGTATTTTTAAGTTATTTAAGAAAATGGGCGAAAATTGACCTCCCTACTAAACTACTGGACAGATTCAGTTGAAATGTGGTGCACATAATGTAAATTTGTGACCCAAAGACGGAAGTAAAATGTAGGTAAATGAATAAATTAAAAAAAACTTGGGGCCACTTATGGGCTTATTATTATTATTAATTATTAAACCTTCTTTTAAGAATTCCTGCTCACTCCACCGACTTTTACTCGCGGTCTTTGTCTGTTCGAGCCGTACGTCTATGGAACTCACTACCACTTACTATCCGACGCGCCCAAACGCTAGCCAGCTTTAAATCCCAAGTAAAATCGCATTTTCTATCCTTATGAAAAGTAATTTCCTTCCCTTGTTTCCACTTAGTTTCTTCATTTTGTCCTGTTATGTTTTCTTTGTGTAAGTTGTATGTATCATCATCATCAACAGGTCTTTTTTAGTCTCCACTGCAGGAGCTCGACCCTCTCTATACTACCAGAGCCATTTATCCAAGTCTTCCCGTGGATGTCGTAGAAGGCGACTTAGGAAACTCGAGCTAAACAAAGCCTATAAACACCAGTGAGACCTCTCCAACCCGTCTGGCCAGCGTGGAGAGTGCAGGCCAAATCCTCTGACTGCTCTGGCTAATAAATGGCTCTGGTAGTTGTATGTATGTATTTAAGTATTAGGTGTATGTATGTTTATTATAATTATTGTATATAAGTATGTTTATTATATTGACCACCCCGCACTACCTAATTTCCCATATTTTTTTCTATATAAACGAGGTTGCCTGGAAGAAATTGCTTAGCGATAAGGCCGCCTTTTGCGCATTTCCTAATTTTTAAGATAATTATGTTCTGTTTTTTACTTTTGTGCAATAAAGGGTATTGTATTGTGTGGTAGATAAATGAGACATTAAAAGAAGGGTTTCGTGAACTACATCGCGTAAAATATCAAATGAAAGACCATTTTATGATAATATTAAATATATTTTCTATATTTTTTAAGTTGGTGTTTTTAAAGTTATTTTTGAAAATAAATAATAAAAATATCCTTATCTCCGAAACCACTGAACCCAAACTTTTGAAAAAGATACAGTTCTTTACCTTAAAGCAAGGAGGCTAATTATTGCTTCATTAATCAACCAATTTTTTGCCGTTTTCAGGAAAAGATTTATTTTTAGTGCTCTTTGTTGATTCGTTAAAAATATTTTACAAAATCAAACAGTCAAGTCATTGATTGAGGACATACAGCTGCTAAGCCAAGACGTTGATCTGTTCAACGTGCAATCCTTTTTTACTCTCCGAACTTACATAATAAGGTGAATAGAAGTGAAAGGTGTTACGATTGCAGATGGTCGCTAAACGTATTGTTTCACAAAGAAAATTCAAATGTGTATATTTTCTGTCAGTGGAACACAAAACGTGTAGTTTTCCAAGTCACCGCTCGCGTGAAATACTATTTGATTGTATTTTTGAGAACGTCCTGTCAGCGATAAGTAATATTGATTTACGCAGAAATATCATAAATTTGTCTATGGTTCCCTAAAATTTCAATTTAACCAAAATAAACCGGCCACGTGCCGTGACGGGCCACATGCAGTGTAGGGTTCCGTAGTCAGTACCTACTTGTTTTATGTAACTAACAACTGCCTAACTTTAGGTCTGAATTCAGTCCATGATACTGAACAACTTTCACCAAGGAACAAACAAAATACAAAAAATATTTTTGATCTCTTACACACAAGATTTGGCAAAATGTAATATTTATGTAATATATGTATGGAATATGTAAGGACAAATCACACTTATTAAGCTAGCCCCAAAGTAAATTTTAAACTTGTATTATGGGATACTAACTGAATGATACTATATTTTATGATAAATACATACATAGATAAACACCCAAGACCTGGCTGGGAATCGAACACAGAACCTCCGAGTGACGGACTAGCGTGTTAAGGAATCGCCACGGAGGTCGACTAATAAATTGAAAAAGTAATAAATATTACGCAAGATTCGAATAACTATAACTTGGATTTTTTAGAAAGTGCTATATGAATTTCACATATATTTAAACTGGCTTTTTAAATAAACGTCTTGCATTCACGCACACTACTGTATTTTCGAATTTACTTTTTCTACTGATAGCCTGTCTACTAAAGTGTTAAGTACATTATAATGACGTCTGCCAAGGCCTTAATTCAGAAATAATAATTCAAACAGAATAATTCTTTGATTTGATTGATTTGAAAATTTTAATAAGTATCGCGGACTGGAAGTCTTGACGAAAAGAAAAAAGTAAGCTGTATACTAATTCTACGTTACAATTTATGATTACCTACATCTATTGTCCCGTTTACACATTATTAACTCTATACAATTTCATCTTGACATTTTTATTCCCCTAGCGGGAAAATTTTGCATATTTCAGAGCTAAATCTGACCACGTGGCTTTACGCATACGGTCCTTAAATCTTGCAAGTTAAAGAGCCACTGCCCGGTTTCAGATTGAGATTAAATTTTGTATGCAAATGGTAATCAGATAACAAGAAGCTGATCTGATGATAGAGCCGGAAGGTGGCTGTAGGAACCCTTTAATAAAACGAATGGCATTTAGTGCAGGCGAATACTGTGCGCCAGTGTGGGCAGGCAGCCATCACACGCACCTAGTTGACACTGAACTCAACTCAGTTATGAGAACTATCTCTGGTACTGTACACCCAACACCAACTATATGGCTGCCAGTCCTCTGTCATATGCTGCCACCGGATTTCAGAAGAGAGATGGCGCTAAGAAGGGAATACGACAAGATATGCCAAATGCCGCAGCTACCAATCCACCAAGACCTAAAGCACACGAGCAACGACTTACGCCTCATATCTCGTAGACCATTCGGGCTCATTGCGACGACTCTACTGCAAGAAGAGAAGATTCCGACGGAGAAGTGGTTAGACAGACGGATTAACTCAGAGGTAGATAACAAAGACCTCATATCTGACCCTAATCTGCCTGTTCCTGGTTTTGATCTCCCGCGAAAATACTGGTCCCAGATAAATAGATGCCGAACTTCACAAGGAAGATGTGCCGAACTAATGTGCAGGTGGAAATTTGCAGTAGATCCCAATTGCTGCTGCGGGAGTATACAGTCTATATCCCACCTCACTGACTCTTGTCCAATCTGGTCCATTGAGGGTGGCATAAGAAAAATACACAAAGCCGATGGCGACGTTGTTGAGTGGATTGACGGCCTTCTATTCACTGTCTAACTTTGCTGCACATTTCAAAAACCATTCTCAAATAATAATAATAATAATAAAAGGACGCAACCCATCGAGTTTACGTTTATAACATTTGTCTTGATAAGTACTTAGGGCTCACAATAAAAGCTTGTCAAAAAAATATTTAAGATTATAATCATGTATTTATTTTTTGTGCAATTAAGAGTATTGTATTGTGTTCGTTTTGTTGTAGACGTTGGTGGGCAGCGGGCTTGTGCAGAGCTCAGTGGGCATGGCGGTGCAACCGCAGCCTGGCTTGAGCCATACCTCGCAGATGCAGACGGTGAGTACATGAACAGTTGTTATGGTTTGTTTTTTTAATCTTTGGTACTTAGGGTCAGTTCAGACAACGACGCGACGCGACGTGGCGCGCACTTTTGAAGAAGTATACAATTTGTACCACCTGTACATAGGTTGACTGGTAGAAAAGGCCAACGGCTTCTCAGAACAGTCGCTGGATTATTCATAAGTAGTGTGTACATTTGTTCTCAGTTAATAAACAAAGCGATAACGCGCGCGCAACAAAAAATGATCGTTAAGTGTCGGGTCTCAAGGGGAAGTAGGCGAGTGCGGGCGCGGTTGCGGAAAGGTGCCCGCCTGTTACAATTTTCTGTAATAAAGTTAAATTAATAAATAAAAATAAAATTTGTTAACTACACAAAAATATACTACTACTACAACTACAAAAAGTGAAGAGAGCCCGCTACGCCGCACCGTGCAGCGGGCTGTCACTGATATTACTATCGTTTTGTGTAGTAAACAATTTATATATTTTTTCAAAAGTGCGCGCCACGTCGCCTCTCTGTGCATCTCAATGTGAACTGACCCTTAGGGTGTTTAGTTTATGCAGAAGGCCGGTTATATAACCACGAACAACTAGTCTTAATAGTTTCGGCTTTTTCTTCTCCACTACGCATGGTCTTCGTTAACTTTGGGTGGCCATGACCATTGACATGCGTAATATTATTATCTTTGTGCTGCAACCCGGAAAACGACCTCCAGGTTCCAAAGCAGCACATTTAAGAATATAACCGGAAAAGCGCTTACTTGAGAAGTTTATAAGATACGGTTAACTTCCATGTGCTGCACATTTGCAGTCGTTTGAACGAGCTAATATTTTAGTCTGAGTACTAACAAAAGGAGCCTTATCACTAGTATTTATTCTTTATTGCTTAAAACTGCAACGCGCAACCTATAGGTATCGTAATACCTCGTGAAGTAAATCGGACGTGTGTTTGAATACAAATTGTATATAATACACATTCAAAGCTTACTTCCATACGTTTGTGAACTGTACCTTGGTAATATTAGGTACTACAATTAGCCAGCATACGAGTACTTAGACCTAATGTAGCATGCGATGGCTGATAATTATTTCTAAACGTCAAAACAAATATTTTCCATAAGATTTCTATGAATAACGCACAGCGTGACGTCATAGATTCTTGGAGTTAAATAGCGCTCGTAATATCAGTTTATCTCCATTAATAAATCTAAAATCATGTTGAAAATGCATACGGATCAATGACTCGTAGCACTATTTTGTAACATTTTATATTCTTTACAGTACCAAATAATTTATTTTTGGACCGAGTCATTCAATACCCAATTGTACCTATCTATAAATAGAAATTTAGAGCTCGGTGGCTCAGTGTTAGTAAGCATTACTAGTGCTTGCGCATGTTCAGTAACACCAGGCGTGATCCGCACTTGGATGGGTGACCATAAGTGGCATAGAATTTACTCGGTCTCCTCTGTGCTTCGGAAGGCACGTAAAGCCGTTGGCTGTCATTATTAGTCGTCAAGTTTTGTCGGATGCTTTTAGGAAGCTTGAAAAGTCTGACACCAGTGTTGGCCACTTACTCACACGAAAAACAAAAATAAACATAACAATTTTGGGTGAAGTGGTAGCATAAGTGGCGCCCTGATTTGAAATAAATTGTTTAAAACTAAATATGGTGATAATTAAAAATTTGATTTTTATCAATGTCTAAAAAGACTTTCAAACTATTTTATGAATAACCTTTGAAATTATTACTAATAGTCCGTCTAGTTTTAAAATATCACCATATTTAGTTTTAAACAATTTATTTCAAATGAGGGCGCCACCCGCGCCACTTATGCTACCATTTCACCTTAATATAAAAGACTTTGAAAAGTCGATGTCAATGTTTTACTTTCAAGTATAAAGTAAGAAGGCTTCATTCAAAGTTAATAAAAGGAGTAGCTAAATATACTTAGTTGGTAGGCCTATTTCGATTACTGATTTCAAGTTATGACCATGTAGTAAGTACCACGTATTAGGTAGATTGCTGGTGTCATATAATAAAGAATTGCCGAGCGCGTGCGAGTGTGTGTGTGTGTATTTATACTTTTGTATTATGCGTTTTAATAAAAGTAATATGTAACATATAATGATATAAGTAAAGTTTGTAAAAATATTTTATTTATTTACATGGTATAAATTGATTAGTACTTACTTATATATTTATTGTACACAGAATATAAAAACATGGACACAATATGTATTTGTATACTCTCCTCTTCATTTTTGGGTATTCTCTCTAATATCAAATCCACAATAACTTTCCAAAGTCATTCATTTTGTAAAGTGCCAAAATATCACCAAGTTTTAAATCGCAAAATGACTTATTTAAACGAGACGTATTGGAAACATATATTACTATCGGTTCTAGTTTCATGATTTCGGGGTTGTAATCTCTCTATACATATATTCTAATAGGGTATATGTAAATTGTAAACAGAGGTTTCATCCAACGAACGCTTTCGTAAATATTTTCTGCTAATAATTCAAGCGTAGTAATATATTTCTATGCTAGAAAGAAGAGTCTACATATGTCCAACTCTCTAATTCCGAATTCACAGTATAATAACTTCCTAAGTCATGTATGCGAGATAGTAGTGACATCTAAAAGTAATTCAGGATTTTGGCTTTCTAGCAGAGTACGATTTTTGAATGGAGTTGTCAGTGCTTTAGTATTTGTTCATCCATGGTTCTGTTTACATTTACCTTATGTAAAAATTTATCTGGGACGATGGGAATAAATTAGTCATTTTGCGAATTATATTTTTTTATTTGTAAAAAAAGAATCTTATGTTGGTCCTTCCCTGCTAGTCTGGGGAAAAGAAAAACGTACAATGTACCAGATACTTCTCGGCGTAGATCGTAAAAATCGATCGAGGGAATGGGCGAGAATCTTAACTATATTAATAGGCGATGCGGGGCAACCTGTCACTATTTAGATTCCCTTTTTCATTTTCACACCGACCATCACACTAAACAGGCTCAACGGCCCTAAGATCTATCTGCCTTGTTAGGGATAAGGACGTGAAAGCGTATCTATATTTCTTATGGGTTTTTTTTGTAAATACACATTGTATGAGCGGTTATACCGTTCTCAGCCCGGGCTCGCGCTCGACGGGACTTCGCTGCTGTCCGCGCCTCTCGTGCAGGTCTCCCCGGCAATACTGCACCACGAGGTAGACCCACAACCGACCCTTCATTAGTTAGCTCTTGGCACTTCGCCCATCATCTTCGTTTTGTGGTTTGGAATTCCTTATTTATGAAATCTACGGCCAGTTTCATTAAAGTAGATAAGTTAAAAGAATCATATGACCAAATGTAATATTTAATATACACGTAAATAGATAATTTCTAACACCATATTTGTGAATATTAGAATGTTCACAAATATGGTGTGGAATCTAATATTTCGGTATTCTTCTTATTGTCTAATATATATTTTTTATTCTAATATTTCTATATTCTAATAAGTCGTATTACAAAAAAATTAAACAAATTCGTTTCAGCCTGTAAATGAAATTTTCCTGTTTTTTAAATAATTTCAAGCCACAAAAAACAATGACCCTAATATTTTAATCTTTTTGTAGCATTACTTCTTTATGCACGTCATCATTCATCATCTAATAGAGATTTCCAAAATTCTGCATGTCCCCATAATTCGAACTCAGGGTTTTTAATTATTTTATCAATTATTATATTTAATCCAAATTATTTTATTTACTAAATTCAGTAGTATAATGTTCTAAGTATGTTTACTTTTATTTACGCATGCTATAGTAAGATACAGTAGTAGTAATACAAATAAATGTGTATGTTTTTATGTAAATTACCTAATTAATACGAGTAAGTGCTGAAGTATTTATCTATGCATGGTTTCAAAAGTAAAAAATTGTCTGGAATGTCTATCAAATAAGTCATTTTGTTTGCATACTGAGTGCGATGAAGAATGGTTTGGCTAGTTAGCCATGTGACAAGACTCGTGGAATACCCTTATAGTACGGGGGGGGGGGGGGGATAGAAAAAATACCTCAATACTATTGGTACTATTATATTATACTATTGGTGGTTTGGTCGGTACATCAACATGAGCTTTGTCTACTGGACCTAGCATTATCAGCGGTGTTAAATGATCTAATTGAAATTAGAAGGTGTGTTCGTGTGTATGAGTATTTACAGACGTGGTAACACCATTATGTCTCAACCGCATTGTTTATGTTTTTCGTTAAAAGCTGAAATAAATAATTTTTTTAACCAAAGTCATTAAAATTTACTTATAGCCGCCGAAGTATTATGTGTTGTATATTCGGTGAAATGAATACTATCTCAGATAACAGGTATTATTCGTCTGAGTATAATAATAATAGGCATCATGACTGGAAAACTATTTTTCGCCCATTAGGTAGATTACTAAAAAATTGTACACGTATATTTCCTTTTGCCTGACTAAAAAAAATACAAAGATACAAAATTTTGCATGACGTCACGCACAAGTTTTGCAGGGCGGTGATGTCATAAGCCCGAACTTCGCTCGGTATCTTTGTATTTTTTTACAATTTTAACAAACCGGAAAATAATGGTGAATGTGCTGAAAATAATGTACCTATATATGGTATAGAAAATTAATACTAAAAATAGGATGTAAATCACAACAACTAAAAGACGCCATTTTAAAATATGACGTCAAAGTCTACAATATCCGCCGACCTAAAAACTTCGACAACTTTGCTAGAGACAGAAAGTCTGTCAACGCATGATTTTCTTTTTTTTTGGTCGTTTTAGTATATTTATCAGCCAGTGATGTTTATTAAACCTTTTTAAGAAAGTTCATACATCTTGTGTGTTTTTTTTTAAATTTAATGCTTGACGCTACTGCGTATTTAGCCAGGAACAAGTTAATAAAACGTGGGAAATTCTTTTTTCCTAACAAGTTACAATCAAAGGTTGGTGTAGGCCTTTGATTGCTTTAAGGGAGCTTCTGGCGACAAATCTATACGAGTCCACTGGTTTTCATAGCCGATTGAGTGGCGGACGACGCCCGAAGACACACAGTCCGCGAAACAAATATCACTACATTCGTACTATGACTGTCCATTTTAACAATTTCACATATTGTTCATGAGCATTTATAACACCAAACAACACCAATTTCATATTATAAGGTCCACTAAAATCAATTTGCAAAATAATTTAAAGAAAACCCCAACTAAACATCTTGACTTCCCGCCAAAAACTCATCTTGTGTGTTATCGATAGTCATACTACATGGGCAGTCCTACCAAACGCACGCGAATATAGACTTTGTGGTCATTTCCTTTTTGTTTGTTAAAAGTTTCGCTTCCATTTTGCCTATTTTCAATAATTTATTTATAATTCAAATAAGAGTCAATAAGAAAAATAAATTAGCTGAGCGTGTTAACTAAGTTAACGCATTAATAGAAATTGTAAAATAAAAGTATGACCCGGATTGGGATTACATGTATATTCCTTATTGTCCATTATTTTTGGAATATCAAACTGACGAGCAAAATAAAATATTATTTGTCTGACCCTGTCATCATCCCTATAATATGTGGTTTTCACTCATATTATGTCATTTTAAGGCTAATAAGTGGATTTTGCACGCGTAACCAGCGTAAACCACTTGTGGCCCAGGGCTACGTAAAATCCGCTAGTTGCCATCAAGTCAAAACAGATACTTTTTTCTAAACGTCAAAACAAATATTTTCTATGGGATTTCTTTGAAAATCGCTCGGCATAAAAATCAATAAATCTAAAATCACGTTCAAAATGGATATGATGAATGACAAGTAACATTATTTTGTGACGTTATATTCTCGTATCATTACAAAATAATTTATTTTTGACCCTGGATACTACCCTATTATTTTAAGCGTACAAAAAAGTTTTCTCACATGAATATTGTACTCGGCAGGTATCCGCGAACAATATGAGTTCGCCACAGCTGACGTTGCAAGCTCCGGGTACGGTGGGGCTGATCGCGGCGCCGGTGCAGGGTTCGGTGGTGCCGCTGCAGCCGTCCGCGCTGGTGCACGTCAAGAGCGAGGACGACAAGAGCCAGCTGATGCCGCCGCCGGTTAGTCACGGATTCTTAGGGCCCTTCTACACGACGTTTTTTACGCTCGTTTGTATCAATACAAACGCAAGTTGAACGCTCAGCAAACGCAAGGAAGCCGGCACTTTTTAACCCTTACACACGATCCTTGCGTTTATATCGACACAAATGCCACCTGTTTTCGAACTCAACCGCGCTGTAAGCGCGCGTTTGTATCATAGTTCATTACAAATGTTCATTTCACATGCGCCCTTATGGTTCTATTTATATTTTGTTGCAAACAATCAGCTTTAGGGATATTTCTGATTTGTTTTTTGTTATAGATTCTTTGTGATATATTTTATTGATGAATAATAAATAGTATTATTTACTTATTGATTTAAAAGGCGCGCTTATGATATGTAGTAGCAGCAGTTTTTGTCTCATAGTCATTATATTTTAATTGCCTTACCATTTCTGTCCTCAAAAAGCATAGCCTTAGTTGAACGACTTTGTGGTACGCATCTTTTTTTACGGAAGTAATCAAGTAACTTGTATGACCGCTGTTCACCAGGCCCCAGTGGTACAACAGATAGCGCCCCAGCCGATTGCAAGCACTGAGACGGGAACCGACCCTGTGACCTCTACGGCGACGGTGTTCAGCTCGAGCACGGCCGTCGTGTCCTCCGTCAGTACGGCCACCACTGCAGATGCGTCCATATCTACTAGCACAGCCTCTGTTGGCAAGTTCATCATGTTTACTTTACATCCTACCCTTCTAGGTCTTCTTTTCCACTTCGCAGAAAGCATGCCACACCACGTGCTGCGAAGCTGCTAATGTTTAAATTATTACGTTCTCTGAACTACTTTAAAAGGTGGCATTAGGTTCAAAAAAAATGTTAAGTGACATAAAGAAATTCTAATTTCACAGTCTACGAGTAGAAATTTAAAACTGGTCAATGATAAACTTCTTTATATTGCCACTGGGTCAGAAAACTTTTATGTTTCATAAGTTGCCACTTTAAAAAGTATGTCAGTTACAATCGTTAAAAATAGGAATGAAGATGAAACCAAGTTCATTCTGATTATATTTTATCTAATATTACAAGTTTTAACAGGAACTTTTACTTTCAGGTCCATCAATGGGCGCAGAGTCGAGCAAGCCGAGTCAAGTGAAAACCGAACCTACGGTCACGCCAGAACTGCCGCCCATCTCTACCGCAACCACCGTGCCCACGTCGACGGCGCCCGTGCCCAGCAGTGCGCAGCAGACCACGCCCGTCGCCCCGCAGGTGGGAATAATGAATATGCGTTAAAGTTTTCTTTACCAAAGTCGGTGACTGTTCATCCGATCGGCTGTTTCCTGACATTGACAGGTCAATCTTAGGAATTTAATTGGGTAGATGACTGGGTCAAAAATAAATTATTTGATACTGCCGAGACAATAAAACGCCACAAAATAGTGTCTGTTGTCATTGATGATATCCATTTTCAACATGATTTTTGATTTTTTCATAAAAACTGATATTAAGACCGCTATTTGACTCGAAAAAATGATGACGTCATGGTTTTGATTTTCATACAAAATCCCATAGAAAATGGGATGGCAGCATAAGATATTTGTGCTTTTTTGTTTAGTTGCCTCTTACAACTTACAGAAAAAGGGTTGGAGTAGTCATATTGCAGGCCGGAAACAACACGCCACATATTTTGTTGTTACCCGAATACGGCGATGCCAAAAGGAGGGTTATGTGGTTCGCCGCTATGTATGTACCTACATACATAGTGGCGAAAGATACGAGATACGATACATAAAGATACGAGGGATCATATGAACATACATACCTATGTTCATATGATCCCTCGTATCTTTAAAGATATCCACTATATTTTGACACATGAGGTGTCGTCGGAAGCATCTTGGCTGTCCGCTAGTTAATAGGCTACGTGGCTTCACAGTAATTTCAGGGTGGCGTCCTCTATAGGCCATAATATTAGGAGAGCCCAAGAGGGGATTTTTTTTGGGGATCTGACGGCTTCAAACTGTCAGATTAAGAAAAGAATATTTTTTTTATAATTTATTGTAAGACCAAGGTACTAGTCAAGACATATCAAAAGAACTCAAACACGATATGTTTTCGTCGGTTCATTACTGAGTTCCTATGGCTACCCCCCGACTCCACCATCAGTTTACCAATTATCGTTATATTGTACTGTCATCCTGATACACATGTTTTATATCTGATCTGACACGCTCATTAAGTAAACTTAAAAATAAAATATGTAAATCGAATCATACCGTATGAGGTATCAAATGAAAGCACATTTCGAAAATAGCTGTTTCCTGCATCAACTGGATAAACATACTTTTCAGTAAGAATTTTCCGCAGTCGAGTTTTAGTTTTTAAAACGATATCTTGTTGTCTCGTGTTTCAATAAATAGTAATAGATGTTTTGTCCCCAGGTGGTGACGACAGTAGCGTCGTCGACGTCGTCGTCCGCCACGATGACGGCCGCCGTCACCGTGCCGCTGTCCTCCGGCGGCCCGCCGCTCTTCAAGAGCACGCAGTGCACGCCCAGGCACATTAGCCAAACTGCCACCGGTAACTCATTCACTCTATGCTGATTTTAAGATGCTGATTTTTAACCCCCGACAAAAAAGAGGGGTGTTATAAGTTTGATGCTAATTTCTGTTGGTATGTCTGTCTGTCTGTGGCATCGTAGCGCTCGAACGGATGGACTGATTACGATGCGGTTTTTTACGTTAAAGCAAGCTATATTTAATGGAAATCGTTTCAGCCATTGAAAAGTTATTGGGGATTAACGCTTGAAAGTCAGGGCTTTCTCTAGCAAATAGATGGATGGCACTACAGGTATCACTAGATGGCATGCTTGACAGTCGGAGGGTTTTTTTTAATTTGCCTAGCAAAAAAACTTGTATGTATATACATTGCCTATTTTACAACGCTTGGTCAAAATTGTATCATTACAAAACCAGCAAATATAAAATCAGCATCTGATTTTCAGCAAATGGACTGGTACACTCTAATCTAGGTCTCATACACTAATCGTCAATGTCGTCGTTGTATCATGTTTGACTTTAAAAAATGTGTTGGTCACATCTACTTCGCTTACCAAATTTTAAGACGATCCGGAGACCTATATTTAAAAGCATTCAACATGATTTACGCGAATGATTCTCTTTGGAAACGCTTGCGCTTATCGTTCGTTGTAAGACTCCCGCGTCCATAAATAGATCTCCCGAGCATAAACTTGACTTATTGTTGAATGTACTTACATACTAATACTGGACTGTCCAAGACTCTTTAGAAGTCTGCTTGCTCGTCGAATAAATATTTTTAAGTTTTTTCGGTCAACGTTTTAATACTGTCCATTCAAAATGGAACTCACTGTAAAAGAAAGTTCCTTAATTACATTTAAATTTGTTTGTTAAATTGACTAATTTTTCGACTTTTCTATCCGAATTAGTAAAATTGTTAAAGGTTTTACGATTTTGATTAATTAAATGTCCCGTAATACCTACATGCATTTTATTCCTTTTCAACAGACAAAGGCTTGCCTAAAGCGATGGTGAAGCCTAACATACTAACGCATGTCATCGAAGGCTATGTCATACAGGAGGCAGGCGAACCTTTTGCTGTAAGTATTTCACTAATATCCTGCATTTTATCTATTTTTAAACGTTTAACGTGTTGTAAGCCTGTCATTGCACGATATTTTTTTCATTCTGCAAAACTTTACACGGGATAGAAAAGATAAATCCTATTTCGTCATTTCTTTCTTTATAATGTATTCAGTAGCATGGACTTGCGCAATTAATAAAACTTGTTGTAAAAATCTTTATTATGTATGACTTAACCTGAAATTTAAATAAACTAGCTCTTCCATAGATAATTAAAAATCGAGTCGTGTAGAACAGCGAATTTAAACTGCAAATATAAATAAAGCTTATTTAAAGCATGCTACACGTTCTACCAACTTGTCGACATGTCCAAAAGGCAAACTTGTAGATAATGCATTAGCGTTAAGTTTGACCCATTGTAATCAATTAAATATAAGATTGTGTGCAATAAACTTAAATAAATAAATAAACTGTTGCTCGAGTGTATATCGATGTATTATGTTTTAAAGGTAAACCGTCCTCTGCGAGAGTGGGGCGCGGACAAAGAGCAAGACAAGGAGAACAAGCTGCCGTCGGCTGACGAACCGCCCCGTGAGTTCACGTTGTTATTTCATATTCAACACACTTGCTCGTAAAGTGGATCTAATTTCACCGGTTATAAAGCAGCTCATAAAACACGCGTGTGTTATAAACGCAAATAGTGAAGTTATATTCTATAACCGCACTATTTGATATTAATTTATATGTTTTAAATTGTTTCTTTTTTCAAATTTCGAACTGACCGGCTGCGCGACGCCAGCCAGTAGGCAGCGCGCCGCGCTTATGTTAAAAAGTAAAACGACGGGAAATTAACAGTTTAATGGTTGAGTTTATTTAAAATAAAAAAAATCAGTTAATTAGGTATTTTTCCTCGCTGTTGAAAAACGTCGTACGATATACGTGCGTATATTGGCTAAACACACTCGGCTCTATTACGCCCTTGCCTTCGGCTCGGGCTGAAATTCCGCCTCGTGTGTTATAACCACCATAACGCACTTATATCGTAATGTATTATTAACGGCTTTTTTAATAGTTATATGGCGTTTGGCTTCAGCCTTAGCCAATATTTGCTTGTTAAAAAAGTAAAAGGCGATAAAGTTATCTTATATATATTTATTTATTTCTAAAAATAACTATTTTGGCGGTGATCCCACTGCACCGCGCACCGTCGCGGAGCGCGGCGCGGCAGATTTTTAACATTTTAAGCAAGTAGCTCAGTTTGTATAGAAAACGCGCCTACTCCCACCCACTGAAAACGCGTCACCGCGCGGGAGCGTCAGTATGTAGAAACCGCGCTCCGCGACGGTGCGCGGTGCAGTGGGATAACCGCCTTTGACAACAACTGTATCTTGAACATAAAGTTAATCTTTTACAATGCTAAAAGATTCGTTTTTAATTATAATTTTAATCTTTCGTCAGCGAGTTGGATACCTAGGCAGTTTCCCGGTTTTAGTATTTGAATTTTTTATACTAAATGTGATATCACTTTTATTGTAGGTTCATAGATTTAATATAAGTATTTTTTAGTATTAAAATAGACATCCTTTATAACAAAATTTGCACACCCGTGATAGTAAGGGCGTCCGTTAAGCGGGCGCACGCGACTTGTTCAGTCTATCTCTGTCACAAACTCCACGTGCGAAAGAGACAACAGAGTCTGTCGCATGATGCCGTGTCTCTGTCGCATGTAGTGTGTAAAACATGATTGGACGAATAACGAAATGTAAATATCTTGCTTGTCATACATGTTTAGCAAATAAATTTGTGTTCGTCTAAACAGGCAAGAAACAAATGCTGGACACGGGCGGCAGTTTGCCGCGCATTAGCTCGAGCATGGACACGAGTGAGGCCCCGAAAGACGCCACGGTCACGGAGCCCGCCGATACAGCGTCCGAAGACCAGCAGCCGAAGCTACCCAACGCTCACAAGTGGACGGTGAGAACTTATTATATTAACACAAAACAAAAGGTGGTAGCCGTGTGGTTGTTCCCGGCAGAGTAAATAGAATAGGACCACTCCAAGTCTTCCCCTGGATGTCGTAGAAGGTGACCTGTGAAATTGGCCAAATCCTCTGGCTGCTCTGGTAGTACAGAGGGTCGTGTTCCTGCAGTGGAGACTAAAAAAGGGCCTGATCATGATGGTGGTGGACACCAGCTAGAGCGTGGACACTATTGAGATTAACCCGCCGATAGCCGCCATGGTCACGGAGTTAGACCAGCAGTCGAACCACTGCGCACAAGTGAACGGTAGGACCTGTGTTTTTTATACAGAAAATAAATGCTGGATACGGGCGGCGGTTTACCGCGCATCTGCTCGAGAACGTCAGCCCACTACTGGACTAAAGGTATCATCTAAAAGGCCATAATCATGACGGTGAGCAGGTCTTAAATACATAATAAAATACACACAATTTAAGATAATAATCAGTATTGTTGCAACAAATTAGCAAAAAGGTGCGTGTGGACTGTTTCCTTAAATAGATATACGTATAGATATTTGAGATGTTTTTGATGACTTCGGGTAAGGCATTCCAAAGTCGCGTAACTTGAAGAGTTTTCATTCTTTAAGTAACTCTTGTAAATAAAATTAGATCGCGTAATAATGGAATATGAAGACGATAAGCAACGCGATTGAGTGCAGTTATCGTTAACCTCATTTCTCTGTTCCAGGTAGCAGAAGTGTGCGACTTCATCCGCAACATCCCCGGCTGTGCGGGCTACGCGGACGAGTTCCTCATGCAGGAAGTGGACGGCGAGGCTCTGCTGCTCATCAAGCCGGAGCACCTCGTGATGGCGCTCTCCATGAAACTGGGGCCCGCGCTCAAGATCGTGGCCTGCATCGACTCGCTGCGCCCCGAGAGCGACCACTCCGCGCACGATCACGATTGAGGTGATTTTTTTTTGAATTGGCAGGCCTTTGTCACTCCCCGTTTAGGTATCGAAAATGTACCAACATTATTAATATGCGCGCAGGCGGCCCCTCCGGGTGGTAAATTCAGTTATACGAGTTCGTTTGTCCAGAGTAATAAGAATAAAATTGGCTTGCAATTGATGTCTAGGTATCTTTACGAAAAGGTGCTGAGTTCTGACGTGAGCTAAATAAAACCATATCGCTAGCCACATTGAGTAGATATTTCTTTGAATTTCTTTGCTGAGTGAGACTTCAGTACGTTCTGTATTTATTCTGTAGTATTGGGTAGATGACTGGGTAAAAAATAAATTATTTGGTACTGTTCAGAGAATAAAACGTCACAAAATAGTGGCACTTGTCATTGATCATATACATTTTCAACATGATTTTAGATTTATGAATGGAGAAAAATTGATATTAAGAGCGCAAATCCCATCGAAAATGTTTGTTTTGACGTTTAGATAAAAGTGTCTGATTTGACTTTTTCATCTAGCGTCTAGCGGATTATTTTACTCCTCTAGATAAATAGCTTTAGCTTCGAAGCCTATCTTTAGTTTTGTTGCTTCTTTATTCCTAACAGGTTACAATCGGAGGTCGGTGTAGACCTTTGTTTGTTTCAAGGGAGGTTCTAGCGACAAGTCTATACGAGTCCACAGGATCTAATTGTTCAAAACCCCCGAAATAAAGACTCTTTCCGGCACCGTTATCTAATTCGATCTAGTTACGAAAAACACATTCTGTATGATTTTCGTGTAATATGGCAACATTTGAACTATCTGAATGTCTGTCAATGTCAGTGAGGTCATAAAGTCTCAACGTTTAGAAAAATACTAATAAGTATTTGTTTTCTACATAGGCCGTCCCTCTCCCCTCATAAATAAAATAGAATATCCTAGCCCCCCCCCCCCCCTTCCAACACTGACGCAACAAGAAATATAAGTTTTATAATATCTCCTTAGTAGCTCTTCTTCTATTTTTTAGCATTATTTGTTTAGGAAAATCTTAAGTAGTAATATAAAGTATGCCCATAGTGATGTAAAGTGAATGCTCTTGGTTACATGGCCAACAGCTCGTAACGCATGTTCACAGTCCTGGTGTTGTTGTTTCAGAGTCAACGTAAAGCCGCGGGCTGCGGCTACCGTCGGATAAGGAAACAGTGTTCATTAATCAACAGTAAGAGCGAAATCTAATTTATTATATCGCTGTAAAATAACTCTGTAATTATATTGATTGTATTAGGTACTATAGATTATTATATGTTGTCCGTTGTGGCACTATTTCTTAGTTTATGTCTTAGTTTAGTTAAGTTTAAGGTTATTAGGTTTAATTCAGATATTTTCTCTTAGTTAATTTAAATAGTATCCCTGTGATTCTGTAGGTTTATTTTAGTTGTTACTTTATTTCTTCATTTTGTATGTTTTTTCGAAGAATGTCATTTGAATTGATAATTTTCGGTTACTACTAATGAATGATAATTGTAATCTGACTAAATTACTTTAATCTGTAAGACATGTGGAATGTGTGACACAGCGCCGAGGTTGCGCTTCGTTGGCCACCGTGCGATGCTCAGATGTACCTACTGAGCAAACATAGATCGAGAACCTTGGTATTGTCATAATTGCAAACTACGGTAAGGTGGTAGCTTCCGGTTACACCGTTCATTATATTCGTAACCATTCTAGACGAATTGAAACGCGTCTAGAGCCAACGTCAATATGTTTAATGCATGTGTAACTAAATGTTCCTGGATATTTTACCTCCATTTGCAATTATCTTCTTTGACAGTACTACAGTGTAGACCTTTAATGTACGTATAATGTGAGTTTGCTACTGAGCCTTAAGATCGCCCAATGACAATGGCTGATATCCAAAATGCCGGATGTCTCTGTCGCAGCGACAAGCCGTGACGGTCGCGCCACAGCGCGTCTTTTGTCCCACAAACGCTGTGTCTGACAATCCACCTTAAGGCCGCCATACATGAAACAATATCGTTACGACATATCGTTTCGTACGGAGCGGCCCTTAGTTATCTTTTAATTCGTCTATGTCAGGGAGGGCTGCACGCAGCAACGCGTTGACAGGTATAAATAATGCTTTCTTCTGCTGGTTAGGTTCAAAATGCAATAACCACTTCTCCAATGACGTAGATACAAGATTTTGTCATAAAAAACTCTGGTATCAAGTCTACTAATAACACTATCAAACAGCTGTTTTAAATCGCCATCTAAGTTAAAAGATGAAGATGCAAAATTGCAATGTTTGACATTCACGGCTTATACGTGTAAGCATACGTGACAAATATTGTATTTATACCATAGATTTATTTTCTTAGTAAGAAAACTGACTAGTATACGGTTGTACACCAAACCGCATAAGGCCAGTATCGAAGACTGCAGCCTGCAAGCGAATAGTTTATAGCCTGAAGCGTCACTATTGGGAAACACGTAGCTGCGAGTGCTCGCCCGTCCAGGGCACTTAGGACAATGTCGAAAGTTCCGCCTACCTAGTTTTAAGTCTAACATAAAATTAATACTCTTTTACTAACAATATGTACTTACAAAAGACCGGAAAACCATCTTTAAGCTTTCATAGATTCATAACATGGTGATCTTAATGCGTAAAGAATTAAATCGTTTCATCTACTGAATAATGATGTTCTCAAGATGTCAAACTTTATGATGCTAAAGAAGATACTTATGTTTCGAAAGTTTCAAAAAAGTTAACCTTGTATGAACTATATAGAATTCAAATCCGTAGTAAAATAATTCGTTTGTTCAGATATATGTCTTTTGATGACTAGTGCTACATCTACATATTTCTATATCGAAGTTCTAAAATAATTTTTTAAACACACAACGTGATCGTATATGTTTTTCATCACCAGTGCAAATCTTCATTCCGTATGGCCAAAGTAAAGATTCGGATAAATGTTAATTCTCTTTCTTTTAGTGTTAGCAGAAATATGAAATAAATAAATAAAAAGGTGAAATAAATAATCTGCCGCGTTTTACGCCTAATGTGTGAAGACTCGTTTTGAAAATTGGTATTTTGTAATTAATTATATGATTGCAAAGCACTGCACGCATTCGTAACAAACACGGTACATGTATTTTAATACTCATTTTTGTGATGTCCGATTGAATGTAACTTGTCCGATAATTTATCTACCTCACGATTCTGTATTGAAAAGCTAGTTTAGAGAAAGCTTATCGAAATGCGTTTGTCGCTTAAAATCTAATCCACGACCTCTTTTAATTAACCATGCCTGTGCCATTGCTTGGAAAAATCCTCTTATTTTATACTTTTCTTTTATATTTGCAGTGTTCACTAAAATAATTTTAAACTGCTTGTTTGAAGCGTTCATTAAAATCCTTTTAAATTGCTCGTTTCCAGTGTTCATTAAAATCATTTTGAATTGCTCGTTTCCAGTGTTCATTAAAATCATTTTGAATTGCTCGTTTGCAGTATTCATTCAAATCATTTTAAACTGCTCGTGGACACCCTTTGAAGAAAACGCTCTCCGATCGCTCATCGAGAGCTCTACGAACGCTTATCGAACGCGGGTTTTTATGACATATATTTGACACCTGTCACGCTCGGAGAGCGATGGATGCGCTGCGCTTCTGACGCTAATCTAACGCAAAATCAACGCTTGCTATAACTACTTAGTCCCTAACGCGATGTCTGCGTATATTGCAGACTTTGACCTCACATTTTAAAATGGCACGATTTAGATTTTGTTATTTTCTTGCTATTTTAAATATTTACTTTCTATACTATATACATGTTTTTAAGCACTGATTTATTTTTTGCAGCTATTTCTCAACGAGAACTTTCAAATGCATACTCTCTATTAGTGAATTGGGTAGTTTGCTGCGTCAAAAATAAATTATTAGGTACTGTTAAGAGAATAAACGTCACAAAATAATATCACTTGTCATTGATCACATCCATTTTGAACGAGGTTTTAGATATATTATTGCAGAAAAACGGATATTAAGAGCGCCCTTCCCGTCTTACTTTTCATACAAACGCTCATACGTGATTATAGCTTTGTAACAGATCTTTTTTTAAAACTTTCGAACTAATAAGTATTTTGTGCGCTATTTCTAGGTTTCTATTGAAATAACAAAATCAAAATTTGGAGAAACAAATTCAGTACAAGCCTCCAAAAATCTGCTTTTTGCTCAAATTTTACCTAAACTTCGACCGTTCATAAAGTACTCATAAATTGTAAAAGTAAAGAAAATATTTTGATATAAACCTTGCAAATGTAATCAAGATTCTAAATGAAAAACATTTATTTCACAAACTTGTAAGGCTTACTGAAAAACACCTACCTGGAAGAAGTTTTGTGAAATTTCCGCCCCCTTTTTTTCTTACAATGTTATCGCCGTCTCACTCGCTGCTGCATGAAATTGCATTGTTCTGGATGAAACAAGCTTTTCTCAACCATGCTCGCGTTGACGATAGACGGGCCGGGAAATCCTCTTCAATGCGTTATTTGACTTCAAAAATCTAAGACGTCACAATCCGATATTTTAGAGAAAAGTGTCTGATTTGACTTGTTGGAAACTAGCGGATTGTAGCTGTACAGAAACTGATAGTGTTGAGGAGCGGTCTACCGAAGTATCTTAGTTAACCTAGAACGGTAGGTGTCACTTAATATTAATATAACGCCTTAATATTTAGATGTAGATAACGTTTTGTATCGTTTTTGTATAAGCCCTTTATCTTGAACTCTTGGGTTATATTGGTGCTTCTTATAGGATGTTTCGGAGTTCAGTGTGCCTCTTGGCGAAGGCCTCCTTCAACCATTTGCACTGTTTCAGCTTTCTATCTCTTACAACTCTTCTTCAATTAGGGCCAGCTGTGAGTTTAAGCTTGTCATCCTCTTATATATTCCTATGCTTAGGCACAGGCATGGACACTTCATAGAAGCGGATTATCATTTATGCCTACTACTACTACAAACGAAACTATATATCCGTGCACACGTCAATGCGTGTGTGTTCGCCCGCTCAACACCCTCGACAAGGCGAGAGCGGGGAAGAGGTTCGGGGACGGGGAACGGGGACGCATATTGCGCGGGACCTTAAATTCCGTTCTGTATGTACCTAATACTCTTATTAATTGTGTCCCAGCTTAATGATTATGAACAAATCTACCCTTTATTGGGACTGTTGGGAGAGGCCTATACTAGTGGTTATTACTGGTGGTGGTTTATTAACCATAACCCTTATAAACTTGCAATAACACTTTCTCCATTCCTCTGGCTATGTAATACTCTTACGAATTCTGTGGCTTAGGTCTGGGGATTTCATGACTTCTTTAAGTGCCCAATAACTTTTCCAGCCATTTGTAAAATTAACTGGCCCAAATATATTCTTCTAATTATTTAAGAGGCTGATAATTCACTTTGACTTTGTAGGTTTCTGAGTTGGTTAGGAGCTTTGTCTTATGTGTGTTCATAGTGAGTCCCAGTTGTTCATTTTCTTTCTTGAGTTCGTGTATCATCTTTTCTAAATTTTGTGATTTTTCCTAAAGAATGATGTAGATAACGTATAACTGTAATAATAACTGTTTTTGGGACACGTCTATTGTCCATGCATACCTGTAACGTGTGTTGTTATTTGTATACATCGAGTAAAAATATTCATAAAATATGCATGGCTTCAACGAGATAAAGCACTAACCGTGTGTGCCGGTTTCACACAGAATAGATAGAATAGAATATTCCTATTCTATTCTATCCTATTCTAGGCCGGAAACCACACGGCACTCCCCTCAATCCCACCCACTCCATCTCTTCCTGTGGATGTCGTTAAGGCGACTAAGGTAGTAAGCGAAAACATCTCGTGCAACAACTAAATTCCCAAGGAAACGTCAGGCAGGCGGCCTGTTGTAAAATTTCTGCCAAAACTTCATTTCATGGTTCCGAATTTTTCATCCTTTCATTGTTGTCTTCGGATAGTCTTGGATGACCGTCCACATGCATATTGGAGAGGAAAAAGCTGGAAATGCGTCGAGAGAGAAAATGGTAGAACTAATCGTGTAAATTTCGAGCATGTTTCATACTTTGTACTATACTTATTATTTATACGCATTGTTAGTAGTATGAAACCAGTAATGTTGTAAATATAAACGCAACTTAAGTTTAAAACTTGTTACGAGTACGTTGTAAGAATATTATTTTAATTATTTAATTATCACTTAGTAAATGGGGGTGCAATGTGTATAAGCCTTTAATATAAATATCGTTATAACAAGTGAAGTACCAATGGTAAAGTAAATTTTGCAAAATTCAAGTATTAATCAATTCATAAAATTAAATCTATGGTGCTAATTAACTTTTTGTGTAGCATTCTTTCTAGCCGTTCATTATGATCGAAGTAGGGCGAATAACGATTTTATAATAGTAAGGGCCTCGACCTCTCCACGTCAGCGGGTGTTACTAGCTTTTTATTGACACATTGCTTGTTATATATTCTTGGAATTGCCGTATTGACAGTGACAAGCGAGCAGTGAATCCAATAAAACGCTGGTCGCCGCAGGTAGACGCGCGGTAGCGTTGACTATCCAAACATAGCATTAATGTTAACTTGTTAAGCTGTCTAGGGAATTTTCCTCGTTACAATTTATACGTGCATTTCAAACGTTGTATATATAGACTATGATAAGTATCTAAATAATTGAGTTGAACGAACACTAATCTTATTACTGTTACATAATGTACGTATCTACACTAAAAAGTTGTCGAAAAAAATAGATACCAGAAGCGGGTCAGTAAAATATTCTATTCTTAGATTCGAGAAGTAGTATTAAGGTTTGATTTACTTAAAATGCCTTTGAATTCCAGTAGAGATTCGTCTGTACTCAGCCCAGTAGTTTAGTGTCGTATGCTGATTTTCACTTGATCAATTGAATATGTGGAATAAAAAAATATTTTCGGCTCGTCAGATAGATAAAATTAATTGTACTCGTATTTTTTCTTTTCTTAAACTAACAAATATTGACAAAGATATATCGTATTTAAATTTCGTATGACGTCACTGCCCTATACGATTTGTATCGGTCGGTGACGTCTTGCACTTAAGATTTTCGATGCTCTGTCTTTGCTGTTTTTTTTTTATTTTGATAAGCAAAAAATTATGGGTCCATTATTTTTGACTAATCTGTCCGACGGAATAAATAGAGTAATAATTTTTTGACCTTGTCCAAATCCCCATTATATTGTTTTAAGTTTTTCAAAGTAAGTGCACTAAACCATGCATGTTAGTATAAGCAGCTATTTGTTAAAAGTCGCGTCCTTAACTTAGTCTATAGGCAGAGCGCTTAACGTTAGTATGTATGTATAATTGTACAACACAGCTCTAATTCAGCACTGCCACGATGTTAGCATGAGAATGTACTCGTACTTGTATTCTAGCATGCTCTTCGACTTGGTGTTGCCACATAGACGTTTCATTAAAATGCTATAGCACATCATATGTATAACATTATATTTAGACTAAATTGTGTCATATTATAAGGATTTTATATTTGGGTGAATCGTAGAATTTCGTCGTGAATGGTAATGATGATGAAAAAATAGTAATGATTGCACGTCCTATGGTAATGATAACAAGCAATGGTGATGATATTAATATTAATAATCCTTTATTACATCATTACCATTTGACTGTTATCATTACCATAGGACGTGCAATCATTACCATTTTTACATCGTCATTACCATTGTGGGTAAGGCAATTATATAATGTAGCCTACCTTGTCTGCAAGCGCCGTCTATATTGTAAGCTCAGCAGCGGTGCACAACTGGGGTAAATAATGAAATCCACACGTAGAACACACAGAAGAGTTTATTGAAAACACAGCACAGATATACAGATAGAAAGTCAGAAGGAGTGGAAGGAACACAGAAGTAATATTAGCACGAAGTTAAAGCGGCAATGGCAAGGTAAAATATGTGCAACGGTATGTATATAAGGCAGAGCAGCCAAGCGTGCGTTCCGCGTCATAAGCAAATCTCGACTGGCGCGGCGATTGCGCATGCGCGTCTTGAAATGGCTGCCCGTCGAGTACATAACGCGCGACGGGTTTATGTACTAGCAGCGCCTGCCGGCCGAGTCCACACTAGGTGATCTTGTGTACGGCACGGCGCGACTCGCTAAGTACTATCCGACCAAGCCGACAGTGTTTGTTTTATTGAAAATAAATTATAATGATTATAGAAGAAAGTGTAAATAAATAAATAGTGTGTATGAATTAAATATATATTAGAAATTGTATTATATTATAAATGTATGGAAGTCACCTACACCACCCCCCTCCAAAGGCCGTCAAGGGCGATAAAAATCTGTAAATTTAACTCGTCGCCCCGAACGAGTGACATAATCTTTTTTAACACTAGGTAAGGGTGTGTCAGAAATGGAATAGGGAATCGGTTCAGCCAAAACGAAAACCGGTTTTAGCCGATCTATTGACACGTTGACTTCCTTATTATTAAGGAGAATTTTGAAAATTTAGTCTCCCCTACTTATGACCTTGTGAGGTCCGGAGTAGGCAGGTTGCAGCGACCCACGTATCGTGTCATCGCGAAGAAAAACGAACTCGGTGGTTGACAGTTCCTTGAAAACAAATGTGTTTTGAGGGGAATTATGACGTGAGGCAGGCACGGGTCGAAGACGCTCGGCGATTTTTCTCAAACGGGCAGAAAAGTCTGTTACGTCCGTGGTATTTGGGATGTTCGCTTCAAAGAACTCACCGGGTAGCCTTAATGGTTCCCCATAAACTAGTTCAGCCGATGAGGCCTGTAAATCCTCTTTGAAGGCTGTCCTGACGCCAAACAAAACCCAGGGCAATGATTCCGTCCACCTGTCATTGGTGTGAGCCTTGCCTGCCTTGAGCTGCCTGTGAAAACGCTCGATAAGGCCGTTGCAAGCTGGGTGGTACGCCGTCGTGCGCTTGTGATCAAAGCCTGTCAACTTTGATAGGCACTCAAATAAGGCCGATTCGAATTGGCGACCACGATCGGTTGTGATGACAGTTGGGCTACCAAAACGGGCTATCCAGGTTGACAGCAAGGCTTTTGCAACTGTCTCGGCAGTAATGTCTTCGATCGGTACTGCCTCTGGCCATCGCGTGAAACGATCTATGGCAGTCAGGCAATACCGATAGCCTTGCGAAATGTTTGTAAGGCATAGTTTTTGGAAGAGAGCTTGTAAGTTGTGGTTCCCATTACGTTGATACTGACTTAGAAAATGAAATTATATTTAGTCCTAGAGACAGTTATGCTGAAAATTTGGGAGCCCTGCATAAAATATTTGACAAAGTGCAGTTATCGCTAGTGAAAGCACATTCTAGGAATAGCACAACATATAACTTGAGACGTAAAAATGTTGAATTTAACGTGGGTGACATCGTTTGGCGAAGGACATTTTATCACAGCGATAAAGACAAAAAATTTTCAAAGAAACTGGCTCCTAAATTCATGAAATGTCGTATCATAGAAAAAAAATCAAAACTAGTCTATGAACTGGAAGACATGTCCGGTCAGAATTTAGGGACATGGCACATTAAAGATTTCAAACTGACTTAAATTTGAGAACAAGCGGATTTTATAAGTAAAATCCTAATCTAAAAAGGGGGGTATGTAACGGTATTCGTTACAAATCTACTTACATACTAATCCTACTTTAACTAAAATTATATTTAACTTAATAACTAACTATGTACAACCTTAAAACAATATATACAAACTAAATCTAACTTACTCAATATTTATTTTTATTCGATTCACCTTCTAAGAAAACTCAGTTACAATGGTCTGCGGCTGCGCTCTCAAGTGCAGTCAAGAATGAACGTCTGAACGATGTGAACCGCGGGAGGCAATGCAACTAACTTCATGTCATTACTGACTAGCTAAGCATCTGTTGGTTTGAAATTGAAAATTTAATTAAACTTATTTATTGAAAATATTAAAAGTATTGTGATTTTGTGTTACCCCGAGATACCGGGTGAGTGTTGCAATTTGTTTTCTTTTCGAAGAGGCAAATCCTAAGGCAGGTCTAGATGAATGTTATTAGTTTACCCTACATTGAAAAAAATAAACTTAATATTTCTATAAATTTGCTATTATTGCGTAAATAACGCAAAAATAATGTTAGTAATTGCATAATTATGATTTGCCTCCGATATTTAAAGTATAAATCATTTAGTTAGTGGTGTTTTCAACGCTAGATCATGATTTCATCATTTCATGTAGGTACCTTTCTTACCCACCTCAATTTCATTGGCTATTAGCTATTAAATTATTGTTTTCTTTTTAATAAATACTTGTGGTTAGATAAACTCAATTGCCTCATCATTATCACTATTGATTGTCTTAAAAAGTCATTCCATCTGCTTGCTTGGAAAGTGATGTCGCCTTGACAGTGCTGCGTAAAGTACTTCTTCTCAATGGCCGAATCGGTGGATTCCAGGGTTCTTCCGTCTGGGTCAGGCGTCACCGCGGATCATCTACTAGACCAGCTATTGCGGCCGGCCTCTTCTGCCGAGCACAGCATCTCTGTAGCCTGCCAGTCTTCCTTCCTTGCTGCATTCCGCCGCCACGCGAGGAAACCCCACTGAAGTCACTTACTACGTGGAGCGTCTGCGCTGCTGCCTACCACTACCGAGGACAGTGTGGTTTGACTCGTTACAAGTAGCGTTACGGTGCGAAATAGAGCTCGCGACCCTAGAGAATAAATTAATAAATGTTGAGTATTTGGCCTATTCTCTTTTATTTCTATCTTCTTGTCACCACCTTCTACAGGGAACGGTACACTTTTTAACTACCATGGTGATTCCTAAACTAAGTTCAGGAAATGAAATGAAAGAAGGGAAGAAGAATGAAAGTGAAGTGAAGAAAAGGTTGAAGGATAGAAAGAATGAAATGAATGGCTGAATGGATCATCCGTCAAATTTGGTTTTAACGGTTGGTCATGTTTGACTCCATGGACAGCTGAGTCTGGAGCATATAATAGCTGCCTGCCACAGCAGCTCTTCCATACAGGCTTGAGCCTATATCGACTCACTTCTTAATCTCTCCATCAAGATTATATAGGTCCAAGTGCTTCAAGAGAGTGATTCGTAGAGCGTCTGAATTCAAAGGGCCAGCAATGGCAGCATTTACGAATTTCTCAGCAGACTCCATGGCTCTGCTTATTGGCTCGTTAACTATTCCTCGTTTCATCGATGGAGTCTGCAGGGTCACTGATTGCTCTATATTATAGAAGTAACAGAACCTCTTCAAGTCCATAGTGCTGGGATCATCAGCCTTAGGGAGCAAGGCAGGAATCATCCCATGGGTTAGGATTGCTGGAGGTTCCGTCAGCTCACCATGCTGATTCTTGTAAGCCAAACGCATACAAGTCATGTCTACCTTGCCCATGACCCCTGTCTTCTTCACTATAGCTAGTGCTATCTGGGGGTATGAAGCTGCTATCCTGCTCAGTGTAATCTCCTTGGCCTGCATATCAATTTTCTCTGACCTCTTCCTCCTCATAGCCTCTTCTTCATTATCACTCTTAATTTTATAAGTCTGTATTTTGGTCAGCAGAGGGGTCTTCACTGTCTTATCAATAGATGCAAGAATCTTCCTAAGGTTGTTGCCTCTGGTCAAGAACAGAGTAGTTAAAAAGAGGACATTCTTGGCTAGGTCTGCCCTTTCAGTTACTGTGAACTGAACCCCATCAAGGACCAAGTTCCAGACTTCACTCCTGCTCCCTGCTCCATTCCAGTCATCATGTCTCTTAGACATTTCAGAGATGATTATCACTGGATTGAAGCCTTCATAGGCCATTAACTTCACTAGCATTTTTGTCGCCTCAAAGTTGGCAGACCCGACAGCTCCTATAACAGCAGCCCTCATCATAGCCTTGTTGCTCGGGTTCACCATAGCCTCCTGATCCCTGGCCAACTGATCCTTCACCTACACCATTCACTCGGATTCACCCATTTTCAGAAAACCATATTCTTTACTAGTGGCTAGGTGAGCTGTAGCCCTCGCGAGTCTGTCTTTGCATTTCATCACTCCTCTGACCCTTTGAAGTTTATACACTATCATACTATATAGTATCACGTTTTATCCCAAACTAAAAAATATTCTCATTCATTTTGTATTAATGTTATACGAATTGGAAATTAAACGTGTAACATTATTTTCTCTGATTACTTATAAAAATTAATAAATAAAAATACCCGAGGGTAGGATTCACATGGTTATAGGATTCATATAATTATAGTTTTATAGCAAAAGGAAACTCAAAAAAACACTTCGATCAATTCAAATTAAGCATAATAACAATTCATCATGAAGGAAATACAGAAAAATAGCCTACCATTATATTATACCATTGTGCAATTTGTAATATTTATACCGATGGCGACTAGCAAATAATGCATTTGAACGGTAAAAATAAAACAATCATGTTCGAATCAGAATATAAACAATTATTTTATTAGCTAAAAATATGATAGAACCTTTACGTTCCAGTCTTCATAGTAATAATATAACAGCCTCCAGCCACATACTGGTCACAGGTGATTTGAAATTGAAGCTACAGTGTAACCATTTCGACTCGATAAGAAGAAGAACAGCCTCTATATTTTTTATGCAATAATTATGTTATTAATACAAACCGCTATTGATTACTAGAATAAATTCAATTTAACGGGGTCACAAATTTTGCGTAATAATTTTAATTGGCGGAGAAGTCCCGACAGACTAATAGACAATCCCAAAACTGAGAGAGGCTTTGACCGCTATGGCTCGCTTGGTTAATTATTTAATTTGGTAAAAAAATAAATCATTATGATAAATGTTGTATGACGTGTTATAACATTTTTAGCAAGATGTGGGAGCACCATAAGTCCTAACGACGACACTTCGGTTGTATTATTTGTACATGTTTTGTATTGAACTAGTAATTTGTTTATGTAATGCGTAATCGTATAGAATAATAACATTTAAAGGCTCGGCACGTCGACAACGGCGGCTCTAGGGTGGTCCACTAGGGTCAATGTATGACACATGTTGCTCAAATCTGATGTTGATTGTTTATGTCGAAATTATGGAAAATTAGTAAAATAAAGCGAATGAGACTGACATTTATTTCTTTTATTTCATGCATCTCCTACCATACTGTTTATTGTTAACATTATTTCATAAGAATTTTATCATACAAGCAATGTCAATATTTTGAATTTGAGTCAGGGCTTCTCGTAGGTTTATTCTTTTGGTTATATCAAATTGTCAATCAAACATATTGTATGAAGATCTTATCACTTAGCTACAATTTTTCTGGATTACTATATACATTTAATTGAAAGCATGTGAGGATTAGTAAAATTTATTTGCATTTTATCATAGAATATTTTTTAGCATAAAGTAACATGTGTAAATCATAAAAATATCGTCATTACTAAAATTTCCATCAAGATTTTTTGTAGTGCAGAATTATATTGGGAGTACAAAAGGTTTTTAGATAACTCTGCCAACGGCCACCGACTACATGCAAGGTTTTACAATTCCAGTGGTAGGTACTTATATAAATAGCAACTTATGTATATTATAATAGGTTGTTGTATAAAAATACGAATAAAAACTGGCGTATATTTGGAAATTCCAATCGATTACCACATTTTGTAGTTTGTCTAGCCTACATATGAACATGCTCTATCCTTGTCATTTATGGGTCAATGAGTATGGTTGAATCCGGAATTTTCCTTGAAGAGCTGTTTGGCGGCGCTGTGGATGTTGGCTTTGTGGGCTATGTTCATGTTATTTGTCCATAGTGCTGCCCGAGCTCCTCCCGAATTGTCATCCGGTGGACGCTTTAGATCGATCAGACATGCCATAAAATAACACAAATCCTCATTCCCCTTGTGACTCAGCTCTAGATGATATCTTTGATGGACAAGTCTGCAATAGGGGAACAATTTAACATCATCAACTGGTGTCCCTTCTGAAGGGTATTTGATATGATATTGGCTGATTCTGACATCTACAAGCTTCTTGACTCCCGAATGGAACTCGGGGTAACTGATCCATTCTAGTGCCTCCCTCTCGTCTAGCTGATAAAGCCCTTGCATAGTCAGGAATAGGTTCATCAAGGGAAGACCAGCTCCAGCAATGTGAGTCATGCAGGTTGCTCTTAGTATGGCCTCGACACCTATATTTTCTTGATCGAGCTGTCCCACAGGCTTGTCGGTGGAAGAGACTGTACATGTTGCATAGAGGTACAGGACTAACACACCTAAAATCCTTCCAGACTCCTGATTCACAGAAAGAGCTGCATCCAAGCTTTTGTTGAGACTGGAGGCTGGAACGGGAATGCAGAGCCCGAATGGCCCTTTGATCATGTCGGAGTAGTGCTTGTGTATGTTTCGATATAGGCTTGAGCCTATATCGACCCACTTCTTAATCTCTCCATCAAGATTATATAGGTCCAAGTGCTTCAAGAGAGTGATTCGTAGAGCGTCTGAATTCAAAGGGCCAGCAATGGCAGCATTTACGAATTTCTCAGCAGACTCCATGGCTCTGCTTATTGGCTCGTTAACTATTCCTCGTTTCATCGATGGAGTCTGCAGGGTCACTGATTGCTCTATATTATAGAAGTAACAGAACCTCTTCAAGTCCATAGTGCTGGGATCATCAGCCTTAGGGAGCAAGGCAGGAATCATCCCATGGGTTAGGATTGCTGGAGGTTCCGTCAGCTCACCATGCTGATTCTTGTAAGCCAAACGCATACAAGTCATGTCTACCTTGCCCATGACCCCTGTCTTCTTCACTATAGCTAGTGCTATCTGGGGGTATGAAGCTGCTATCCTGCTCAGTGTAATCTCCTTGGCCTGCATATCAATTTTCTCTGACCTCTTCCTCCTCATAGCCTCTTCTTCATTATCACTCTTAATTTTATAAGTCTGTATTTTGGTCAGCAGAGGGGTCTTCACTGTCTTATCAATAGATGCAAGAATCTTCCTAAGGTTGTTGCCTCTGGTCAAGAACAGAGTAGTTAAAAAGAGGACATCCTTGGCTAGGTCTGCCCTTTCAGTTACTGTGAACTGAACCCCATCAAGGACCAAGTTCCAGACTTCACTCCTGCTCCCTGCTCCATTCCAGTCATCATGTCTCTTAGACATTTCAGAGATGATTATCACTGGATTGAAGCCTTCATAGGCCATTAACTTCACTAGCATTTTTGTCGCCTCAAAGTTGGCAGACCCGACAGCTCCTATAACAGCAGCCCTCATCATAGCCTTGTTGCTCGGGTTCACCATAGCCTCCTGATCCCTGGCCAACTGATCCTTCACCTACACCATTCACTCGGATTCACCCATTTTCAGAAAACCATATTCTTTACTAGTGGCTAGGTGAGCTGTAGCCCTCGCGAGTCTGTCTTTGCATTTCATCACTCCTCTGACCCTTTGAAGTTTATACACTATCATACTATATAGTATCACGTTTTATCCCAAACTAAAAAATATTCTCATTCATTTTGTATTAATGTTATACGAATTGGAAATTAAACGTGTAACATTATTTTCTCTGATTACTTATAAAAATTAATAAATAAAAATACCCGAGGGTAGGATTCACATGGTTATAGGATTCATATAATTATAGTTTTATAGCAAAAGGAAACTCAAAAAAACACTTCGATCAATTCAAATTAAGCATAATAACAATTCATCATGAAGGAAATACAGAAAAATAGCCTACCATTATATTATACCATTGTGCAATTTGTAATATTTATACCGATGGCGACTAGCAAATAATGCATTTGAACGGTAAAAATAAAACAATCATGTTCGAATCAGAATATAAACAATTATTTTATTAGCTAAAAATATGATAGAACCTTTACGTTCCAGTCTTCATAGTAATAATATAACAGCCTCCAGCCACATACTGGTCACAGGTGATTTGAAATTGAAGCTACAGTGTAACCATTTCGACTCGATAAGAAGAAGAACAGCCTCTATATTTTTTATGCAGTAATTATGTTATTAATACAAACCGCTATTGATTACTAGAATAAATTCAATTTAACGGGGTCACAAATTTTGCGTAATAATTTTAATTGGCGGAGAAGTCCCGACAGACTAATAGACAATCCCAAAACTGAGAGAGGCTTTGACCGCTATGGCTCGCTTGGTTAATTATTTAATTTGGTAAAAAAATAAATCATTATGATAAATGTTGTATGACGTGTTATAACATTTTTAGCAAGATGTGGGAGCACCATAAGTCCTAACGACGACACTTCGGTTGTATTATTTGTACATGTTTTGTATTGAACTAGTAATTTGTTTATGTAATGCGTAATCGTATAGAATAATAACATTTAAAGGCTCGGCACGTCGACAACGGCGGCTCTAGGGTGGTCCACTAGGGTCAATGTATGACACATGTTGCTCAAATCTGATGTTGATTGTTTATGTCGAAATTATGGAAAATTAGTAAAATAAAGCGAATGAGACTGACATTTATTTCTTTTATTTCATGCATCTCCTACCATACTGTTTATTGTTAACATTATTTCATAAGAATTTTATCATACAAGCAATGTCAATATTTTGAATTTGAGTCAGGGCTTCTCGTAGGTTTATTCTTTTGGTTATATCAAATTGTCAATCAAACATATTGTATGAAGATCTTATCACTTAGCTACAATTTTTCTGGATTACTATATACATTTAATTGAAAGCATGTGAGGATTAGTAAAATTTATTTGCATTTTATCATAGAATATTTTTTAGCATAAAGTAACATGTGTAAATCATAAAAATATCGTCATTACTAAAATTTCCATCAAGATTTTTTGTAGTGCAGAATTATATTGGGAGTACAAAAGGTTTTTAGATAACTCTGCCAACGGCCACCGACTACATGCAAGGTTTTACAATTCCAGTGGTAGGTACTTATATAAATAGCAACTTATGTATATTATAATAGGTTGTTGTATAAAAATACGAATAAAAACTGGCGTATATTTGGAAATTCCAATCGATTACCACATTTTGTAGTTTGTCTAGCCTACATATGAACATGCTCTATCCTTGTCATTTATGGGTCAATGAGTATGGTTGAATCCGGAATTTTCCTTGAAGAGCTGTTTGGCGGCGCTGTGGATGTTGGCTTTGTGGGCTATGTTCATGTTATTTGTCCATAGTGCTGCCCGAGCTCCTCCCGAATTGTCATCCGGTGGACGCTTTAGATCGATCAGACATGCCATAAAATAACACAAATCCTCATTCCCCTTGTGACTCAGCTCTAGATGATATCTTTGATGGACAAGTCTGCAATAGGGGAACAATTTAACATCATCAACTGGTGTCCCTTCTGAAGGGTATTTGATATGATATTGGCTGATTCTGACATCTACAAGCTTCTTGACTCCCGAATGGAACTCGGGGTAACTGATCCATTCTAGTGCCTCCCTCTCGTCTAGCTGATAAAGCCCTTGCATAGTCAGGAATAGGTTCATCAAGGGAAGACCAGCTCCAGCAATGTGAGTCATGCAGGTTGCTCTTAGTATGGCCTCGACACCTATATTTTCTTGATCGAGCTGTCCCACAGGCTTGTCGGTGGAAGAGACTGTACATGTTGCATAGAGGTACAGGACTAACACACCTAAAATCCTTCCAGACTCCTGATTCACAGAAAGAGCTGCATCCAAGCTTTTGTTGAGACTGGAGGCTGGAACGGGAATGCAGAGCCCGAATGGCCCTTTGATCATGTCGGAGTAGTGCTTGTGTATGTTTCGATATAGGCTTGAGCCTATATCGACCCACTTCTTAATCTCTCCATCAAGATTATATAGGTCCAAGTGCTTCAAGAGAGTGATTCGTAGAGCGTCTGAATTCAAAGGGCCAGCAATGGCAGCATTTACGAATTTCTCAGCAGACTCCATGGCTCTGCTTATTGGCTCGTTAACTATTCCTCGTTTCATCGATGGAGTCTGCAGGGTCACTGATTGCTCTATATTATAGAAGTAACAGAACCTCTTCAAGTCCATAGTGCTGGGATCATCAGCCTTAGGGAGCAAGGCAGGAATCATCCCATGGGTTAGGATTGCTGGAGGTTCCGTCAGCTCACCATGCTGATTCTTGTAAGCCAAACGCATACAAGTCATGTCTACCTTGCCCATGACCCCTGTCTTCTTCACTATAGCTAGTGCTATCTGGGGGTATGAAGCTGCTATCCTGCTCAGTGTAATCTCCTTGGCCTGCATATCAATTTTCTCTGACCTCTTCCTCCTCATAGCCTCTTCTTCATTATCACTCTTAATTTTATAAGTCTGTATTTTGGTCAGCAGAGGGGTCTTCACTGTCTTATCAATAGATGCAAGAATCTTCCTAAGGTTGTTGCCTCTGGTCAAGAACAGAGTAGTTAAAAAGAGGACATCCTTGGCTAGGTCTGCCCTTTCAGTTACTGTGAACTGAACCCCATCAAGGACCAAGTTCCAGACTTCACTCCTGCTCCCTGCTCCATTCCAGTCATCATGTCTCTTAGACATTTCAGAGATGATTATCACTGGATTGAAGCCTTCATAGGCCATTAACTTCACTAGCATTTTTGTCGCCTCAAAGTTGGCAGACCCGACAGCTCCTATAACAGCAGCCCTCATCATAGCCTTGTTGCTCGGGTTCACCATAGCCTCCTGATCCCTGGCCAACTGATCCTTCACCTACACCATTCACTCGGATTCACCCATTTTCAGAAAACCATATTCTTTACTAGTGGCTAGGTGAGCTGTAGCCCTCGCGAGTCTGTCTTTGCATTTCATCACTCCTCTGACCCTTTGAAGTTTATACACTATCATACTATATAGTATCACGTTTTATCCCAAACTAAAAAATATTCTCATTCATTTTGTATTAATGTTATACGAATTGGAAATTAAACGTGTAACATTATTTTCTCTGATTACTTATAAAAATTAATAAATAAAAATACCCGAGGGTAGGATTCACATGGTTATAGGATTCATATAATTATAGTTTTATAGCAAAAGGAAACTCAAAAAAACACTTCGATCAATTCAAATTAAGCATAATAACAATTCATCATGAAGGAAATACAGAAAAATAGCCTACCATTATATTATACCATTGTGCAATTTGTAATATTTATACCGATGGCGACTAGCAAATAATGCATTTGAACGGTAAAAATAAAACAATCATGTTCGAATCAGAATATAAACAATTATTTTATTAGCTAAAAATATGATAGAACCTTTACGTTCCAGTCTTCATAGTAATAATATAACAGCCTCCAGCCACATACTGGTCACAGGTGATTTGAAATTGAAGCTACAGTGTAACCATTTCGACTCGATAAGAAGAAGAACAGCCTCTATATTTTTTATGCAATAATTATGTTATTAATACAAACCGCTATTGATTACTAGAATAAATTCAATTTAACGGGGTCACAAATTTTGCGTAATAATTTTAATTGGCGGAGAAGTCCCGACAGACTAATAGACAATCCCAAAACTGAGAGAGGCTTTGACCGCTATGGCTCGCTTGGTTAATTATTTAATTTGGTAAAAAAATAAATCATTATGATAAATGTTGTATGACGTGTTATAACATTTTTAGCAAGATGTGGGAGCACCATAAGTCCTAACGACGACACTTCGGTTGTATTATTTGTACATGTTTTGTATTGAACTAGTAATTTGTTTATGTAATGCGTAATCGTATAGAATAATAACATTTAAAGGCTCGGCACGTCGACAACGGCGGCTCTAGGGTGGTCCACTAGGGTCAATGTATGACACATGTTGCTCAAATCTGATGTTGATTGTTTATGTCGAAATTATGGAAAATTAGTAAAATAAAGCGAATGAGACTGACATTTATTTCTTTTATTTCATGCATCTCCTACCATACTGTTTATTGTTAACATTATTTCATAAGAATTTTATCATACAAGCAATGTCAATATTTTGAATTTGAGTCAGGGCTTCTCGTAGGTTTATTCTTTTGGTTATATCAAATTGTCAATCAAACATATTGTATGAAGATCTTATCACTTAGCTACAATTTTTCTGGATTACTATATACATTTAATTGAAAGCATGTGAGGATTAGTAAAATTTATTTGCATTTTATCATAGAATATTTTTTAGCATAAAGTAACATGTGTAAATCATAAAAATATCGTCATTACTAAAATTTCCATCAAGATTTTTTGTAGTGCAGAATTATATTGGGAGTACAAAAGGTTTTTAGATAACTCTGCCAACGGCCACCGACTACATGCAAGGTTTTACAATTCCAGTGGTAGGTACTTATATAAATAGCAACTTATGTATATTATAATAGGTTGTTGTATAAAAATACGAATAAAAACTGGCGTATATTTGGAAATTCCAATCGATTACCACATTTTGTAGTTTGTCTAGCCTACATATGAACATGCTCTATCCTTGTCATTTATGCACTAGTTGGTCAACAGATCTGGCCGTTGCCACATGTTCATCAGACAATGCCGAACGGCCACACAATTTGGACGAACAAGCAACAGAGCCAGTTAAATTTTAGGCTAGACAAACTACGCAAAGAAATCTCCAAACTATACTATAACTTAAACTAAATAAAAATAATGCTACAAATGTCTGATTTGACGGAGCAAATGGAATATGTATTTGAAAGTGCTCGGACAGAAAATAATTTAAATAGTAACACACTGACTTTAATAATATGACTTAAGTATCATCAGTGTCATCCATCATCATAGACCAAGTGAATGGTAAGATTGATTAGTGATTCAATATGTAAACGAGACTAGGTATATGATGATGAAAAAAATATTGAATCAATTGTTCTCAAATGTTTAATTAAATTTTTAACATCAGTGAAGAAGTATCGTAAAATGTAGCAATTTTTTTTATTAACGGATGCATTGTTTTTGATTGTTCGGCCGTACACCGTTAGCCGTCCTATTTAAAGTACATAGTTTACAGCTGAGTTCATGGGAAGTTGTTGAAGAAGGCGTCATGGTCATGGCCCGGCTCCTCGTACCGGTAGGGATGGCGGCCCGCCCCCTCCTTCGGACGGGACCCAGGTTTCAATGTTTCACCATGCGGCCTGAGTTTGGAACTTTCTAAAAAATTCTGCAAAAACATGAGCTGTTCGTTCTTAAGGCAATTATTTAGACAACATTCAGGTTACAGGTTACAAGCAGTAATTTAATGAACACTTACATTAGTATCTATAATCAGTCAATTACATTAGCTTACATGCAACAGGCTAGCTGAACGACGTGACGTGACTAACTACATACAAGAAGTTAAACAATTAAACAGATACGAACAAATATTTATTTCGGGTAGTAAGAGCTGGATCTCATCTATCAGCACGGAACAGCACTTTCCTATGCTGCTATCCTTTTCTGATCCAACCCTAATAGTATTTCGGGGTAGTTGAAGGGTTCAATCCGAAATGTTACAACCAAGCGAAAATATCATCATATTTTCGCGCACGTTGCGCTTGCACATTTTTACATATAGGTATGGAACTCCCGTCCCAAAAATCATTTCTGGCTTCCGCCTTGGTGGTAAATAAGTATCTATGTTTCTTTTTTTAAACTGTTGGACAAACAAAGTACATGACGCCTAACAAAATATACTGAAACTATTATACTGAACAACTTTTCTCAATAGCCATATTAGCCAGAGAACCCTGGGCCGCCAGACTTAATTTAATTTCTCACTCATCATTTGAGTATTACATAAAGAAGGTATTGAAATAGTTGCCTGACAATCATATGTAAAAATCAAAACTGAGAATATAAGAAAAGTTGGTACTGTTTGAACCTAACATAGGTTTTACCAGTAAATTGGCACTGTTTTCATACTAGGTACCTACACTGAAAGTACTACATACTAACACTTAACCGCGAACATCCGATTAATCCGACAAACATTTTCGTGCCCATTTCGTGAGCGTCGGATTTATCCGACCAAAAACTATGGATATTCACAATTCCTCGCGCTGGGAGCACGACAACTGATATAAAGTCTCGCGGTGAAAGGGAACACACACAAATGATTAATGAGAAAATAAATAAGGTGTGGCAGGCCTGGGCTCTCGGTCTTAATTACGAATGTAAGGAAGATAATTTTTTTGATTCCCAAAGAAACTAGGATCAGCTGGTCGGTCGACTTGTATGGGTAGCCAAAATGTTCCCCGGGGAAAGTTGTTAAGTTGTTGTTGTTAGAGTTAATGAAATAACGCAAAACTTCTCAGGTTCAGTCCATGAAACTGAAGAAGTTTTGTTTTACAATATTCCTAAAATGCCAAATACAGGGACTTTAATCACCAGCCAAATTTTTGTAGCAAGTTAAGTCCATGATACTGAACCATTTCCCATAAAAATAATTGACTAAAAACTAAAATAAAAATTCGCTATCCCATACAAATCAGCAGTCAGCCAAACGGATTTTGTATGGGAGGACGAAAAATTTTTATCGATTTTTAATACCTTTTTTATAGAAAGTAGTTCAGTACCATGGACTGAACTTGCTCCAGAAATTTGGCTGGTGTTTAAAAAGTCACCTGTATAAAACTCGAGTTTTCATACAAATTGGCTCGATCAGCTGATCAGTTTGTATAAAAATTCAGATATTTTTTTTGGGTTTTGTGAAAGTTGTAGAACAAAAGTTGTTCAGTTTCATGGGCTGAGGTATCATCTCAGAAGTTTTGCGTTATTTCATTACCACGTTGTATATTAACTGTGTTTGACCAACATGCCATTAACTAAGTATTATATCCTGCAATGTGATACGTATATTGAAATAAATAACGACTTTAATTTATCTTTTTAACCCTATTGTAAATAGGTACCTAACTATAACATACAAATAAGTACCTACCTAAATACTTGTAGATCCACTAACTTACTATATACTTCTGATTTGATCAATAGTGAACTAATTATAAACAAGTACCTACCTGCCTAAATATATAAACTTACATTTAATTTAATACAACATATTCTATACATACATTTTAACTTTAAAAAAGTATATAGTTCCTTATTTTTTCGACTTAGCTTGTTTCGAACTATGTAGTCGGTAGGTTATGGTCAGTAAGACAGAGCTAAACTACTTACAAGTAGGTACTGTTAAAACAAAATACATATACAAAAAATTAACCATTTATTCTAATTAATAGTCACAAACCAATCACAGAAGTTAGGCATACATTACCCTATTAGTGTCATAGTTGATAGGTTTGCTGGCGGGCAGAGGACGGATCATCATCTTGGTCTTGCTGAGGGGTGATTCGGGGCTCTTGAAGGAGATCCAGTAGATGGACTGACCCCGTTCGTCAGGGGTTAGAGAGTACTTGCCGTTCAAGTTACTGAAATCACATTCGGACACATTAGTCATTTTTAACGCCCGACAAAAAAGAGGGGTGTTATGTTGGACGCTAATATCTGTCGGTCTGTCTGTTTGTCTGTAGCGCTCGAACGGATGGACAATATCGATGCGGTTTTAAGAACCATGTTTAGCGAAACGTGAATCAAAAACAGCGACAGTATCAGAAGCTAGCACATCGTCATAGGGATCCCAAATTAAGTTACCAGTGAAGTATTTCTTGAGAAATAGGTAAGTACTCGTACATATTTGTTTAAATAATCTTGAAGATTTCATTAGATCGGTTCGCACTTTGGCAAATAGATACTTCTTGGAATTTATCTTAAAATCCAAATCCTCCGTGCTCCAAAGGCACGCAAAGCCGTTAGTCGCTGATCTACTCGCTAGTATTCTGTATCAGTAAGTATATTATCAGAGTTATATTAGTTTTAGAAAGGTTATAAAATTAAAACCAGTGTTGGAGGCCGTACTTGAATTTTCCGGGGGCCAGTGCTGCCCCCATTTAAAATAAATCATTTCATAATGAGAACGTTAAGCTTTACTACGCACATTAGCCAAAAGTGGCCGGTTTTCGCAATTGTGCGTAGTAAAGCTTAACGTTCTCACTTTAAATTGTAAACAGTAGTTCATAGAATACTTTGAAGGGTTATCTAGGATTTGGTAGTAGCAAAATTTTAAATAATGTCTCCGTTTTCTTTGAAATGATTTATTTTAAATGGGGGCAGCACTGGACCCCGGAAAATTTAGGTACAGCCTTAAGCGCGTTCCCGGTTGCATTCTCAGCTGTGCTGCTTCGGAGCCCAGGGTTCGCTTACCTGCTTTTTCTTCTCCAAATATAACATGATTTAGCTATAGTTTTACGACCGGCCGCCTGCCTCACGTCAACCTACTTTGGGAATGTATTTGTGCGAAAAGTTTTACGACCGGCCGCCTGCCTCACGTCAACCTACTTTGGGAATGTATTTGTGCGAAAAGTTTTACAACCGGCCGCCGCCCGACGTTAACCCTCCTTGGGAATACAATTGTAGCACGAAATGTTTGTGCTAAGTCCTTTAGTCGTCAAACTTTGCGCCTTGTTTTTATTTTGAATATAATATTATCACGTGTCTATATAATTTTCAAACAATCCGACGCGCTGTCGTTAGTGTGAATCGTACATACGAGTAAGGGTTGGGACACATCTGCCAGCACGGAACAGCACTTTCCTATGCTGCTATCCTTTTCTGTCGCTCAGAAGCGTCACTTGCTAGAGCGAGAGAGAACAACGGAACGCTTCAGCGCAGGCCATCATTTCCGTGCTAACAGATGTGTCTAAACCCTAAAATACCGATTAAAGTTATTTCTTTATACTTTGCCGTGTTCCTTCAAATTATTCTTACTGTAGTGTATTGGATGGTAACACACCCAAGGCATTTTAACTATGTTTACCACGTTTTGTTATAATTTACGCTTATAAACTGTCGAAAGAACTTACTAGGCACATAGAGGTAGCAACAGTGGTGGATTTACCAGCAGGCTGAGTAGGCTAGAGCCTAGGGCGGCAGAGTTTAGGGGGCGGCAAATTTGAGGCGTCGTCCCCATTGTTTGCCCACAGTCAACTCACAGTTACTCGAGTGAATGCCCGGGCCGCATATTCGTAAATACCCGACGTGTTAGCATCCCGAAGTGACTTCGTAAATAGCAGACTAGACGTGTCGGAGTAACGCGTCAGATATCTTATTAACACAATAATGAAACGAAATTAAAAGAGGAAAATAATAAAATACAAAGCAGATTAATTATAATGCTTATTATAATATGTAGTAAGAGTAGGACTAAATTAAAACAACGTAACGTAATGTAATTCTGACCATGTAATATTATTTAACTATTTTTTTCAATCAAACATAAACATTAATTAATTTATATAATATAGTATTTTTTTATTTGTTAATACCCAAAGCCATATTGTTTGCGCTTTGTCATTTGGGCGCTTTGAGTTTCGTTTTTTTTATTCCTGTTCGTGATTTACCTACAGCAGTCTTCATAGTGCCACATCGGCGTGTACTGGAATACATTTTCCTCGCCGACATTTTTTTTTGAACGGCTTTTTGTGGGAATCTTTTAAAAGCGGTGCACAAGCTACTCAAAAGTGTAGTTTTTGAACCAACATTTTTTTTAGATTTCCTAAGTAGGTATCTAATGCAAGCGCGAAGTTCTCTGGATCGTCTGCTAAATATTTGATCATTGTGTTGCGATATTCTAAGTTTCTCTTTTTTTATATCATTAACTCCACTCAGTTCTTTTGGAGTCTTGACAATTTCAATTTCTACTGAAGACATCCCCTTAATGATATTGTCTCTTTGCTCAGTTTCCTCTTCTGTTTCGTCAGTGGTAATTAATAAAGACTTGAATATATATATTGTTATTGGCGGATTTTCCGATAGCTACTTCATATAAATCCGTTAGAAAGTTAAAACAATACTGATTGACATATAGTAAATAGCAGACGAGTCGTAACGACACGTCGGGTATATACCAAGCGTCCAAGCGGCAGCCGAAATTTCCCGAATTGATAACGCGTCGGGTATTTACCAATATGCGCCCGGGCCCGCCGCCAGCTCTTTAAACGCCCGCGTCGAATTTATTTTGCTCTACCACTTATTCACGCGCATGAAGCGGACGAGCAGGTCCTTGCTCGAAAGCGGATGCGTTTTTATGCTCCAAATATGAATAGCCTACTGGTGGCAAATTTGTGTATCCCGCCACTGGGGGCGGAAAATATGACTAGCTTACTGGCGGCAAATTTGTGTATCCCGCCACTAGGGGCGGCAAAATATGAATATCCTACTGGCGGCAAATTTGCAAATCCGCTACTGGGTAGCAAGCTACTAAGTTTATAGAGATAGCTACAATTGAACGGGACAAACAGAAATATGTAATATCTTCTCTTATCTTGTAACAGTGTACATAATAGCTCTTTGGTTGAAAATATACCTTTTGTCGCACTCCTTGTACCACCAAGCGCCCCCGTGCTCCAGGGAGCACGCGCCGTCCTTCCACTCGTCGTTATCCACATCCGACGTCGAGAATTTCTGCCCCGCGTGGTAGGATAAAGAATCGCCTGAGGAAGAGAGAACCCAATACTGTTTACTATCTTCTTCTCGAGTTGAAGTGGCTCCAATATTTGTTTTTAAATGATCTTTGACCGTTATGCACAGCACCTCTTTGCACATTGACCTAATATCTAACGGGAGTACACATTTATGGCCGTGATTTAACCTAGACCTAACTTACTTCCTATCAGTTGTCCTTTTCTATGTGATACGAAGATTGGTAAAAGTGAAGAGTGCAGAAGGTCTGGCGAAGAATATTTAAAGCATACATAAGGATGTACGCTTGAAATATAATATACTTCACGAGATCGTTAAGCGAGTTCCACTCGTCTTGCGGCACTTGGCCTTTACTCTGAAATCAATACGACAGTGTCCGCGTTGCAGTATCAAGCAACATTGAACGCTACGAAAGAAATAATTTTGGTTTGGCACTGGATTGCAATATTACTATCGGACGAGGGTGTTTTTCAGAATAAAGGTCATAGAAAAAATGCCCCTGGCTATTGACTTATATATTACTAGCGTAAGGACTAGGCCAACCGCGCGAAGAAATGGCACCAACTCGTTGACCCGATAAAGCCAGTTTGCGGGCCAACGCGACTTAGTCGTCCTCGGTCCGCGGAAGAGTTCATTCGTTTTTGTAAATGCCATAAAAATGCCTGGTTGCACATTTAAAGGCTGCAAAAACCACGATAAGAAAGTTAAAACAGAACATGAAATATCGTATCATCGGTTAGTAACATAACTGTTTGTTATAATTAAAATACTAAGGATTTTACCGCGCTAATTTTACAACCGACTGGCGGTGGCGGCCAGTTCGTGGCGGCATCGCGCCCGGAGAGACCACAGCGCGTGCGCTGTGGTCGCTCCGGGCACGACGTTGACTGTATAAAGATATTTTATGTAAAATATTTTGTTGGCCTCATCCTTAGTTGAAATCATTGCCCTGGCTCTTTCGGCGCATTCCCAGTTGCATCCTTAGCTGTGTTGCTTTTGAGCCCGCGGTACTTTTTGCGCCTGTTTCTCTGGCTCTTTCCACCCTGCAACTTTTTAGAATTTTCAATTTACCCGCAGTTCCATAGTAGGTGCCAAGCGTGCTGATCCGGAATCCTTCATACTCCGGGCCTATTGTGAACACCGAGTAGGCAGAGTATCCCTCGTGGCCCTGCTGCGACTCCAGCTCCACCCGCAGCTCGTACAGCTTCTGGTTGGTCAGGAAGCTGAGTTTCTCCAGCCCCAGCCAGAACTCGCCCGCCAAATTACCGAACCCGTTCTTGTAGTCAGCCCAGTTTTTGTAGAAGTCTTGAGTCCCGTCGAAGCGGTTTTGGAAGACCTGATTGTGATAAAATATTCAAGTGAGTCAAGCCGTGTGGTTCCCGCAGAGTAGAATCTTCCAAGTCTTCCTGTGGATGTTTTAGGAAACACAAGCTAAACAAAGTTTATAAACATCAATGAGACCTCTCCAACCCGTCTGGCCAGCGTGGAGAGTGTAGGCCAAATCCTCTGGCTGCTCTGGCTTAATATATAGCTCTGGTAGTACGGAGAGAGTCGTGCTTCTCCTAAAACTAAAAAAGACCTGATCATTCAAGTAAGTAACTGTGAATCATCAAAGCAAGGGCACTGATAGCTTTAACTAAGTAGGTATGTAATAGCGAAAGTTATAGTCTGGGTATAGTGACTTGGGTCATCCTCGTCATCATTATATTAGCCACAGGAAGTCCACAGTAGGATATAGACATCCCCAAGACTTCTAAATCGACCGATTTGACACGGCCTGTATTTAGCATTCTCTTGGATCCTTGCTTCGTTCGTACTTTTCGCTAGGCTATGTAACCTAACCTAATGTACCTAACCTAAAGATATTCAGTAAGAGGGCATACAGCTATATACACAGGGGAATTTTCGTTTATAGAGGTAAATTATTAACAATAAGCACTGAGAAATGATCCTAAAGTCTAATTTGTTTTTCTAAGTTTCCGGCAGAGTAGAATAGGACCACTTCAAATCTTCCCATAGATGTCGTAAAGGGCGACTTAGGGTTGGATCTTATCTATCAGCACGGAACAGCACTTTCCTATGCTGCTATCCGTTTTAGTCGCTCAGAAGCGTCATTTGCTAGATCGAGAGAGAGCGACGGAAGGCTTCAGCACGGGCCGTGCTGCAGCGTTTCGTCGTTCTCTCTCTCTCTCTAGCAAATTACTGTTCTGAGCGACAGAAAAGGATAGGAGCATAGGAAAGTGCTGTTCCGTGCTGATAGATTAGATCCAACCCTTAGGAAATACAAGCTAAACAAAGCTAAGGTATAATTAGAGATCAACATCAGTGATACCTTTCCAACCTGTCTGGCCAGCTACAGTCTGATCGGACTACTGTAGTGTTATTTTATGGAGTTAGGTCCAGTACTTATATCGACGCGTAGGTATTACGTGCACCTTTATACATTGACCTAAAAACCCTGTATAAATAAGTAACTTTATAGCACAGAAATTAATAAGATTATTACATACAGAATGGAATTTCCTAAGGTCTCACCGTGTCGAGGGGTGAGAGCGGGCGAACAAACACACATTGACGTGTGCACGGATGTATAGTTTCGTTTGTAGTAGTGTAGGCATAAATAATACTCCGGTTCTGTAAAGTTTCATACCTGTGCCTATACTGCCTATAGTCTGGGCTGCTATCGTTTTTACCATGAATACTTACGGTCCAGCCCCCGCCGGCAGTGGTGAGGTCGCACAGCACGTAGAAGGGCTCGATGTCCTCAGGCTTTATCTTGTAGATGCCCGACACGTTGAAGCCCTGCACTTGGATCTCGTGGCAGTCCGTGGGATAGCGCTCCGCGCGGTCCACGCGCCCGCTCCTAAGCAATACGGGCAGACTGGTAAATCAAATGTGACATAGGTACTTAAAAACTATTGATCGTCAATTTCCGCAGTTGAGTTGGGGTTATTTGTCGTTAGATCAACCCTCTCACCAGTATTGTGGTAATTGTTAAATTTTTAAAGATATTAACTTTGATTAATACTCCCTAGATAGAGCGCGGCCTCGCAATTTGTGTCCAAAAAAATATTAGCTAACTGTTGGACTCTAAGTCACCCCCCGCCGTTCAGTGTCCTATATGACGCTAAGCGACAAGCACGTATTACTCACTGGATTTCTGGTGTGAAATAGTGCCTTAAAATGCCGAGTTGCGTGATAAAAGTTTGCCGAAATTATAAAGGATGACTAAAACATTACTCTGCTTTCAGAGTCTGTAGGTTAGGTTTGTTAGTTAGCTTGTGATGTGAAGGACTTTACGTATTTAAAAAAATACAAATAGATTTACCTAGTAGTGCTATTCAAAAGCAACTCCAGATGCCACAACAATCAACAATAGTTCGCAATACCACATACTGCCAGTTCCCACTCTCGATATATTTGTGCACCTTTTAATGACTATGTATATTGAAGGTTATTCAGTAATAAAAATCAAATATACATTTGTAAATAATAATAACTAACGCTAACCAGTTTCAAATTCACCAAATGAAATAACCCTTCATATTTTACCCATTTTATTGGGAGTTTTTCGTATGCTGGTAACCCTACGCATGCACACAGAGACAGATTTCGTTAGACAACGTAATTATGTTAGCTTGTGTGCGTGTCGTGCACACGACGATAAAAAAGTTGGCCTGTTTTGATTCAATGGATTGCAGGACGTCACTCTATCTATAATTACCTAGGTGCAATTGGTTTAAATAACGCTTGGAAGTCAGGGCTCTCCCTAGCAAATAATAGATAGCGCTACGGATATCAAGTCGTATCGGTAGTTCTGCTACTCATTACTACCCATAACTCAGCATTCTCGTACTACACTAGATGGAATTCTTGACAGTCGGAGTTTTTTTTTAATATGCCTAGCAAATGAATTTGTTATTCATGAGAACTTACTTGCATTCGCACTTCCTTGTCTTTTGCTCGTGTATGGTTTTCCTGAATTCGTTTATCAAGCTTGCGGCATCTAGTTGTCCTCCCGCTAGTTCAGTCCTAGAAAACAGAGTTGATTTTATTATTAATTTCTGTGATGACGACGACCAATGACCATCCAACCAAGAGGAACCTATAGCTTTGAGACAGATACAAAAATCTGTCACAATGATGGCCTTACTCTACTTACTCTAAAGACATTTGACACTTACAAAGAGACACTTACAAAGAGTTAACCTACTCGTAATTACATAACATTTAGTCCGAGTACAGATTACATATACCTACTTAAGTTCCTTGGTTCGGTTAGACTTAGTTCCCTTGGCTCTAACTGAATATTAATAAATAAATAAATATAAATAAATATATAGGGACAAATCACACTAATTAAGCTAGCCCCAAAGTAAGTTTTAAACTTGTGTTATGGGATACTAACTCAACGATAGTATATTTTATGATAAATACATACATAAATAAACACCCAAGACCCAGGACAACTTGAAAAAGGCCATTTTCCAACTTACCCTGGCTGGGGATTGAACCCAGAACCTCCGGATCAGCGGTCTAGCGTGTTAACCATTACGCCACGGAGGTCGTCGAATTTGATTAGATTATTGAGCTCATTGATTGATGGGAACAGATACCAAGGCTTCTTAGTACAAGAACAACGCAGATGTTTATATTGTTTATCTACAATTCTACACCAAGTGAGTTTTTGGCGGGAAGTCAAAGGGTTCGGTTGGGGTTTTCTTTAAATTATTTTGCAAATTGATTTTAGTGGACTTTATAATATGAAATTGGTGTTGTTTGGTGTTATAAATGCTAATGAACAATATGTGAAATAGTTAAAGTGTACAATTATAGTACGGCTGTAGTGATATTTGTTTCGCGGACTGTGTGAGCGTCTTCGGGCGTTGTCCGCCACTCAATCGGCTATGAAAACCAGTGGACTCGTATAGATTTGTCGCCAGAAGCACCCTTATAGCAATCAAAGGCCTACACTAACCTAATAGATTACTTGTTCATCACTACTTCCTACGACAATCTTTATTTCGCCATGATTGCCTCTACCACAGGTGTACGTACTAATAAGAAATACGAGTATATGTTGCTATATACAACAATCATCTGACAGTTGGCACATAGGTACCTACTTACTTGGGAAATGTTCTAGAGAACTGCCGCGTCTTGACTTCCGAGATAATGGATACGATGGAGTCCACTCCAGCCATGATGTTCTTCACGTTGCCCTCCAGGAACGTCAGTCTTGTGTCCAGAGCCGAGCCCGCGTGGAAGGAGTGTCCGTCTGCTAAACAAAAAAAAATAAAGAACTCTTCAGGGTATTTCAGGACTGCGAAATTTATATTCGAAGGACGTACCTAACCTACTCAGTCCGCGATGTGGAAAGTGCAAGTACAAAACTGGACTTTGACAAACCGTATTACGACAGCAATAATTATACAGTTTGTCAAAATTCAGTTTTGTAGTCACAAAAATGTTTTGTTATCAATACATATATAAATAAATATATAAAGTGAATCAGCTATAAATTTGTACAGGAAGCCATTTTCGAATGTTTCCTGGGTACAAGCCTTCCCACGTCAGGTACTGAGTATGTCCTTCAAAGATGATTTCGCAGTTTGAAACGCACCCTGAAGTTCAGTTTTGTAGCTATCCGCCCTTCTTAAACATCCTGTATGACAGTCAGATGTGTCGTGCCCTGTTTTTTAAGCGACTTCAAAAAAGCAGCACAGTAGCTTCTCAATTTGAATGTATTTATGTTTTTTTATGTACTTTATCTCAATAACTTCTCTGTTTTTGAACCGATTAGAAAATTATTTTTTTATTTAAAAAAAGTTGGTCCCATTGCCACCAGGTGATTCGAAGATCTGATCATGGAATTTTCGAGAAATCAAGGGAATTCCTCAAATATTCTATGCACACATATATTGATTTTAAATTTTTCAAATCATGCATTGGCATTCAGAAAGTGTGTTTTGGTGAAGTGTATAAAGAAGAAAATTTTACACTAATAGGTACCTACGAATACACCTATCGTGTATCGTAACATCAATACAAACTAAATTGATAGTCGTAAGTGCACTATCCTACCGAGCTTACTTCCTTCATGATTACCAGGAGTTTTGTCCAACTGAGCTCGAATGACGCCCAGGTCTTCCTTGAGAGTGTGCAGTATCCTCTCATACGCTGCGTCCCCCGAGACCTCTCCCGTGCCGCCCTGTCGCAGCGTCTTCGCTATCTCAACCAGATGCTTCAGGATGCTATTCGTCTTCTCGTGGACCTCTATGTCCAAACGATTCAACCGGAAGTCAATACTGTCCACCTTCTTCAAATACTTTTCACTTGACATTATAGTTTCCATCAGCTTCTCCAGCACATTCTCCGTATCGGAATAGCCGACGGATTGCGCCAGCCTCGTGTTATTCTCCTTCTTTCTACTGGAAAGCATGGCGTCAGTCAGCTCTGTCTCGTACTCCTTTTTCCACAGTGATTTGTCCAGGTTGTGGTTCTTCCTTCTTCCTTTCTTTTCTTTCATTTCACAGGACACGGCATAGAACACAGTGAGGGTTATATACACAAACATTAGAAATCGTGGCATGTCGAGATGTTGCCGGAGGGTGCAGCGCGAGGCAACTGCTTGTCGAAGATCTAATGAGCGGAAGAGTTTACAAAAACAAAGACACCAAACAAAAACAGAGCACATGCCAGGTAGGTGAGTGTGTCCCGCCCGCTCCAATGCACTAGTACGTCCCACATTTTGTTTTCAAAACAAAGTGTACAATTAATTGTATTTGTTGCTTACATACGACAGATACCGACGTTTACAAATTACTGATCTGTTTACGTTGGATTGTTGTTAATAAAATGTTTTATAATCACCTTCACACTCAGTTCACTGGACCATTACAGGACCGACATGGGCAGCTAATATTTAAAATAAACTCGCAGTCACCCAGCCTCTCTGTATTGTTCAACATTAGAGATACTTAAATTTCTAAATAATAAAGTAAAGGGAGTACGGCGTAGTTAATACTTAGATGGGTGACCACAAGTGGCATAAATATATTTATTTTTAGTATCTACCTACTGTAATCTATCTACGAGATATATAAAAGCGAAAATCACTCACTCATTACGAAATCTTGAAAACTACTTAGCAGGAAGGTTTAAGGAAGAAATTTCGCTGGAAGGTAGATTGTGACTTGGAGACGTCCGCTAAGAAAGGATTTTTGGAAATTCCATCCCTAAGGGGGTGAAATAGGGTTTGGCAGTTTGTATGAAACTTCGTAATTTTTAAAGTGAGAGACTAGTGGGCTGTACCTAAATTTTCCAGGGTCCAGTGCTGCCCCCATTTAAAATAAATCATTTCAAAGAAAACGGAGACATTATTTAAAATTTTGCTACTACCAAGTCCAAGATAACCCTTCAAAGTATTTTATGAACTACTGTTTACAGTTTATAATGAGAACGTTAAGCTTTGCTACGCACATTTGCCAAAAGTGGCCGTTTTTCGCAAATGTGCGTACAAAAAAAAGCAGTAAAGCTTAACGTTCTCACTTTAAACTGTAAACAGTAGTTCATAAAATGCGCGAAAAAATAGAACGTTTGCTTTGAAAAAATAGAGCGTTTTGCAACGCTCGGTAACGCAGGCGGCGAGACAGTGCACATTTTAGTCTGCAATCTGCACTTAGGTATGAGTGCAACGAACTTATACCGGTACGTTATGTTATGTCCACCACTAACGAGTTAGATGGCACAGACCAGACCAGCAAATAATTAGTACGTTGGAAGGTTAATTTGATTAAAGAAAACTAAGTTTGTTTTTGACAAGAATAATATATGATAATTGTTATAAACTTGGCATATAACGTATGTTGTTTACTTACCTCAGTGTCACAGACCAGCCTTTCTTCTGGACCAATGCACTTCCTCATTGTTGATTACGAATGTGTTAAAGCAGGTCTTAAAATTAATAACAGCTCATTAAATGTAACAGACATTTTATAAAAGTTGAAAAATTAATCAAAATGAAATGTGTAAAATATGGAATTGTCATTTTACAGAGAGATATTACTCCAAATGTATAGGATGTACCCAAAATTCTCTATTTCTTCTTCTTTTTCTGTACTTCAAGTATAAATTTGAAAAATTCGCGACTGGCGTTTTTCGCGCCATGCAGACTGTGCACCGCAAACTCGATCGCACAAAAATAAGTGTGTGTTTGCGTTGCACCTTAAGGTGAAGATATAGGCAAATGGCATTGAAGTGGCGCCCTCATTTGAAATAAATTGTTAACTCGTAAATATGGAGATAATTTCCATATTGCTCTTCGTCATGCACTAGATAGCCCTTTAAATTATTTTATAAACCACCGTTGAAAGTATTTACATTAGTCCGTCTAGCTTAAAAACTTGCCTCCGCCAAAAGTGGCCACGGCAAGTTTTAAAGCTGGACGGATCACCAATAATAGTTTTAACAGCATTTCATAAAATAATTTAAAGGGCTATCTAGTGCATGACGTAGAGCAATATGGAAATTATCACCATATTTACGAGTTAACAATTTATTTCACACTTCAAGGCCATTTGCCTATATCTTCGCCTTAAGGTACTTATTTGTTGAGAGCTGTTACGAGTACTTATATTATTCTCAGCCGTGTAGAATAGCTCAGATGAAACTTCTTCCGGGAGTGGAAAAGAGACTGCATTACAATGTCACGTTTATGTAGATAGTACCACAGAGTAATACCTTATTACCTAGTACCTATCTACTATCTCGTAAGTCGTACAAGATCGAGGATGATTAAAATAAACTTTTTCAAAACAAAAGTCTACCGGGACTGAAAGTGGGAAGGCCTGGACACTCGTCTCCCACCTATGGAGAGATATGATTGACAACGCATAAATTACCGCTGGGTACACTCACTGGCCCGGGGAAAGATAAATACCAGACCCTAGTACTTTCCTACCGTCTCCCGCTACGAACGCGAATCTGAATCTACAAGGCGTACGTCAGTTCCCGCCTGACATATGCAGCCCCTCGGTGATAAGCATACTGCTCGGAGTCCAACAAGCGTCGATTCTAAAGTTTTTCCCCTGAAAACCTATGTTTTCGGTGCCGTTAAAGCTCCGCGTTACGTGAGAAATGCCCGGACTCCTATGGAGAGACATGTTTGACAAAGTTTAAATTATCGCTGGGCGCACTCACCCCGCAAGGCTATTATTCCGTCGTCAGCCAAGCTAGGTGCTGTTTCAGAAGCGACACCTGAACTGAATACCCAGCACTGGTGAAACCTGACCTGGCTGCCACGACTACCAGCATCAAAATAAACTCTTATTCTGTAACTTACGGTACTCCTGATAGGAGTACGCATTCTTAGCCCTTTCGTTAAAAGTTAAGTGACATTGGGCGTGATCGTTACTTGGATGGGTGACCACAAGTGACAAAAAAATTCTCGAGCTCCTTCGTGCTTCGGAAGGCACGTTATGACGTTGGTCCTGGCTGAAGGCAGCTTGAAATCTGACATTAGTGTTGGCTACATACACGAGAAACGAAACGAAAGAAAGTACTCGTTGGTATTAGGCGGCGGTAGCACTCCGTTGTCGAGGGCCGCAGCACTAACGCACTAAGCAAGCTGTAGCCCCACTTCCGCCAAAAAGTGGACGGTTAATGAACTACAACAGCGCCGCAGCATTCAGTTATTCGCAGCCAACGAGATCTATGTACTAACGTACTAGAGAAGACGCCACATACAACAGTTGTGTTCTGTTCATCATATGCTATCACTGTTAACCTCACATTAGTCACTCACTAGCAATACGCGCATAAAACACTCCACAATTCATTAAAGAAAACACTGTCAACTTAGTCAAAAATGCCTTGGTGTGTGTTGAGATAGTGCACTAGTAATTTAAAGAACAAAGCAAAATATGAAGGAATAACTTTCCATCGGTAAGTAACAAGATTTCATTAATTGAAAATTAAATACGGATTGCAAAATTTCGGCTGCCATAATGAATGTAATGAGTGAATGATCTGTCAACCGATGGAATGATTCGTCATAGACTAACAAAACAGAAGTGAAATGTAGATATCATAAATATGCCTACATTTCACTTTCTTCATGGAAGCATCGAAAAACTATTTGTTTGCTACTCAGTTACTAATGTTTGTAAAACGTTTAAAAATTTTTAAGTTTTATAATTTTTATCTACATATGCTATAAATGCTTTACAAAAGTTTCCTAAAATCCTATAAATCCTTTATAAAATTAAGTCATATCTCGTAACGTCTCACTAGGACCTCCGATCCGAGGGCCCAAAAATTGTGTATGTGGGGGCTGTACCCCTGTGCCCCGCGCAACTTGAAACTGCTATCAGATTTTGGATCCAAGATGGCCGCTTACACATTTTTGATGTTTTATTATGTTTGTCCCTATAATTCTGTTTCCTCGTAACTGCTACGCGGCTAAATCGATTTTGATAAATTATTATATAGCTATAAGCCGATTACAAATCTTCATATATGTAATCTAAATAAACATATGTAATTTACACCCAATACCTACGTATATGATTATATAATACATTAAATACAGAGATAGCTAACAAAGAAAAAAAAACAAAAAGGTATACAAGTAAAAGAAATCACTTTCTTCTAGTGCAAAACATTATGTTAAGAAATTAAGTAAGAATAATAAAAGGGTACCAAAGAAACAGATATGTGCAGTTTAACTTTTACTTTTATAAATATGATAGTCGTGAGTCTACAATCTAAAAATCTATACAACCATCCATACACCCATCTGTACATCCAGCCATACTTATCAACATCCGCATTTATTAAAATATATGTAGGATTTAATTTGAACCACGTACTCGTAGGTACCATTCTGTACTACTCTCGTGTTTAGTCTATATTACCAAAAAGGACATGGCCGTGTTTGAAGATGCCGAGTCTATATATTCATGTCAATGTTCGCAGCGAGCGCACGTATTTCAGGAGTGTTTACTTGTACATGTATAAAATTCCATATGCCCATAGTTTAAAATTCCGATCGATTTTAACCCCACATCGAGTAATTATTGTGTGTGATCGTTTTTGAAAATACCAAAATTAAGGTGTTTATAAAATAAATTCAACGTGGATGAAATCGCGGGCAACAGCTAGTAAGTATTTGAATAAATAAAAGTATTATAAATAAATATAATTGAGGAAATGGCAGCAGGCTGCTACGGACAGAAATCAGCGGAAAAAGAAAGGGGAGGCCTTTGCCCAGCAGTGGGACACAAACACAAAAAGTTGAATATGAAGAAAATAGAATAGGACTCCGCCTGAGATTCTAGAAACTGCGACGGAAATGACTTACCTAAAATCTTTTACCAGCAAAGTCAAGACGTGTTATCAGGACTTCATGTAAAAAATGCAATAACAAGTTTCTTCGTTTTCGGAAAACGTACTAGGTAAGTATATTGCTTATTTCCAGGAGTTGTTGTAGAAATTAAAGTGTTCCTCATTACTAAATACTCAGTGCATTATGTGTATATAACGAAGTCGACGTATCCAAATATTCAAAATAATTATTATAAGCAAAAAACTACTTTTTTCTTTTTCTCTTTTAACTTTGATCTTTTATTTAATAGCTTGAATTCTAATTTATGAGATAGTGTATGACACTGCATATAACTCAGTATTATCACCATTGACATGAATATATAGACTCGGCGTCTTCAAACACGGCCATTTCCTTTTTGGTAATATAGACTAAACACGAGAGTAGTACAGAAAGGTCAATACATTTTTACCTACCTACGAGTACGTGGTTCAAATTAAATCCTACATATAATTTAATAAATGCGTATGTTGATAAGTATGGCTGGATGTACGGATGGGTGTATGGATGGTTGTATGGTTGTATAGATTTTTAGATTGTAGACCCACGACTAGCTTTCGCGGAAGGGGAAGGCGGCTGGTGCATTCTTAATGTTTTTTTTCTTTGTTTTTTTTTCTTGTCATATTTATAAAGGTAAAAGTTAAACTGCACATATCTGTTTCTTTGGTAACCTTTTATTATTTTTACTTAATTTCTTTACATAATGTTTTTCACTAGAAGAAAGTGATTTCTTGTACTTGTATACCTTTTTGTTTTTTTTTCTTTGTTAACTATCTATGTATTTAATGTATTATATAATCATACACGTAGGTGTTGGGTCTAAATTACATATGTTTATTTAGATTACATATATGAAGATTTGTAATCGGCTTATAGTTACGAGTACGAGTATATTTAATAATTTATCAAAATCGATTTAGCCATTTAGTACATAGTTACGAGGAAACAGAATTATAGGGACAAACATAATAAAACATCAAAAATGTGAAAGCGGCCATGTTGGATCCAAAATCTGATAGCAGTTTCAAGTTGCGCGGGGCACCTTCAAGGGCTCAGTAATTTTGTATGTAGGGGTACAGCCCCCACATACAACATTTTTGAGCCCTCGGAGGTCCTAGTGGTGAGACGTTACGAGATAAGACTTAATTTTATAAAGGATTTATAGGATTTTAGGAATCTTTTGTAAAGCATTTATAGCATATGTAGATAAAAATTGTACGTTTTAAAAACATTAATAACTGAGTAGCAAACAAATAGTTTTTCGATGCTTCCATGAAGAAAGTGAAATGTAGGCATATTTATGATGTCTACATTTCACTTCTGTTTTGTTAGTCTATGACGAATCATTTCATCGGTTGACCGATCATTCACTCATTTCATTCATTATGGCAGCCAAAATTTTGCAATCCGTATTTAATTTTCAATCAATGAAATCTAGTTACTTACCGATGGAAAGTTATTCCTTCATATTTTGCTTTGTTCTTTGAATTATTAGTGCAGTATATCAACACACACCAAGGCATTTTTGACTAAGTTGACATGAATTGTGGAGTGTTTTATGCGCGTATTGCTAGCGAGTGACTAATGTGAGGTGAACAGTGATAGCCTATGATGAACAGAACACAACTGTGGTATGTGGCGTCTTCTCTAGTACGTAAGTACATAGATCTCGTTGATTATCACACTCGTGTTCTACTCGTATTAAAAACCTCGCCTACGGTTTGGTTTTTAAACTCACACTCGTGTATACTCGTAATACAATTATGTGACAATGTCATAAACTACTATTAAAACACACAATCAATCTTTTCACTTTATTACTCGTATATTATATTAGTCAACATCTACAAGTATAAAAATACTAAGTTGCAGATTTAATTTTTATCGCAAGTGCTGCCTCTCTTTTTCAGGGAGTTACGCAGTGGCCCTCTGAAGGTACTGGGGGGTTACTCCATAAAATAATACGATAGTCGTACGATAGTGACGTCCAATTTCTATGTCAAACCAAATTAGACTTTATCATTATTTGTTAACACTCTATGTTGCTTGACACTGAAACACGGATACGCAATCACGTACGTCTTACGAGACCGCTTTTTATATCTAACGACATCAAAGATAGAGAACGCAACGAGCGGTTTTTTTGTGTGAATACTTACATCGTTCAGAAAGTGTGATTAGGTGAAGTGAAACTGATGTAAAGACCAGAAATCGAAGTTGCTTTTTATGTTTAAAATTATTCATGAGGATTGTCATCTGAAAGCTTTTACGATGGAAAAACCTATAGGTATTACGGCTGATGAGAGACTGACCTATCTTAACAAGTACTTATTGTTTTTGAGGGGATCCCATTTTTTTTTGTAGGTGTTCAACTGATTACCGTTATAGTAGTAGTAAATTAATAAAAAAATAAAGTTGAAATTCCAAGATTTTTGAAGTGAAAACTTCTTTAGCGGCGTTGTGCACTTTTTTTGTAATGGGTAAAAAATGTTAAACTCGCGTCAGGACACGTGTCCTGATCGAAAATTCGTAAGACGGAATGACAGCCGGCGCGGCGGAGGAAAGGAAGTATTTATATTACAATTTCGAAGAAGCTGTCAGCCGGCTCGTTGGTCTAGGGGTATGATTTTCGCTTAGGGTGCGAAATCCCTGACGAGCCCAAACCTTTTTGAAGTGAAAACTTCTTTAGCGGCGTTGTGCACTTTTTGTCATGTTTGTGTACGATAGCGCAATAAATAAATATTGTATTCTACCACATAAATGATAGTACTTTTATACTGATAATTAAAGCAATTCGTGCAAAATTATTCCCTAACCTAAGTTTTCACTTCTGCCGGCACTCCCGGAGTGCAACCCGTCGTTTTTTTTTTTTTCCTTCTTTATAAGCTTTATAAAGTATTAGCTTAATTCCAATTTTCAAATTTCTAGGTCTGCTAGTAGTAAGTGTACCTTAGAATTTTTATGATCGGTGAGTGAGTCAGTAAATCAGTGACAAAATAAGGCTTGCGATCGTTAGCAAACTAAGAATGTAGGTTAGGTACCTACTTAGGTAGCCGGTAGGTACTAAGAATGTATTCTTTTGGAACTAAGCTAGGTCAGAACGTCCTCTTGGTCACTAAAATTTTAGGCTCTTAATTCTTTTGCAATGAAGTTACAGGGATGTTAAAAGAGCCTCGAATTGCTTCTAGAAAAGTAAGTACGAGTATGATATGCCTTGTTTGTTTTTTCGCTTTTGCTTGACTTCACAAAAGAGTTCACAAAAGCACAAAAGGTCAACTGACGGAAATAAAAGTCTTCCAGTTTTGATCTTTTTCTCAAACCTTGTTAATTGTCTCGAACTCGTCTAGTCTAATGCTTTTGTAAATCACCAGACGGTCTTTCTTTCTTCATTATATGTAGGTTAGTCAGAGAATCTGAGGTATCTGTAAAAGGATCTAGGAGACGTTCTTACCAGCCTTAATCCCATTTTAAACTAGTTGCTTCCAGTGCGGACCGAGATCAAATTTTTGTGTGGATCTTTAGGTTTCCTTTTGTTTATTTAGTACCTAGTAATAATAAAAATATTTTATTTAGTACCTAGTAGATAATAAAAATATTAACAAAAAAACAAACAACTTCATTTTCATTGAGGAGTTCTTCCATACCTATCTCCAAAGTTCTTCATCATGTCTTCACCATATAATTATGGGACCAACTTGGTAGTAGGCTTTCAAATAAAAAAGAATGATTAAAATCGGTTTACAATCGGCGAAGATACAGCGTAACATGCCTACATAAAAAAATATTAAAAATCATACTGTTCGAATTGATTACCACCTCCTTTTTGAAATCGGTTAAAAAAAAGCAACATAATGCATCACCTCCTCGCAAGTGTGTTGAAAAACGTCGTATACGATATACGTGCGTATATTCGTTAAACACACTCGGCTCAATTACGTCCTCGCCTTCGGCTCGGGCTGAAAATCCGCCTTGTGTGTTACATATAACCACCATAACGCACTTATATCGTAATGTACCTACTATTAACGCACCATTTAAACTATCTGTGGTGTAGTGTAGTACCTATACTCGGAGTACGAGTAACCGAGTCAATTTGGAGGAAATAAGTATCTATATATAATAAAGTTGGATGTACTTACCTCGCATGCTAGGATGTTCGGGACCCGCCAGCGCCTGCTTCAGCTTGTCCAGGTCGTTCTTGACGGAAATGAGCGCGTTCTCCAGCGAGTTGGCGGGCGACGCCTTCACCGTGCGCAGCATCTCCGCCAGGTGCTTGAGGATGCTATTGGTCCGCTCGTGGAACGTCGCGTCCAGATGATTCAGCTTACGCTCAACGCTCTCTACCATCTTTAGGTACCTCTCACTAGACATCAGCGTCTCTACAAACTTCTCAACGATCAAATCGCTCTTCGAGGATCGATTCGTGGTCGTGGGCGCTATTGACACGTTTGTGCTAAAATAACCATTCGAAATTTCGTCTGATTCGTCCTGTTGCAGCTTACTTTTCAGATTTCGAGAATTCGTTCTCACGGCGGCCGAGGTGGCAATCAGCCAAATGTGGAAAAAAATTAATTTACACATTTTGAAGCCGCCGTCTTGAGTTGCAAGACAGACGATTAATGACCAGTCTTCAGCTCGTGTTTAACATAAGGCCAACTTACTACAAAAACATCAGAAATCGCCCATTGTTATACAAAAGCACTTACACAATGATGTTTTAATATTCTCATCATATATTATCTTCGATGGGTCATCTTATTTTTGTATATCTTCGGAAGTACCTACGGCAGCTGTGCTTGACTTCAGACTCATTACTTAAATCATAATTGTTGAGGAAATTGTTTTTAAATCTTGATGGTTGGGTTTGCTCTATACTTACGTAACAAATATTCATAATGTTAGGTTCTGAGCTTCTCGTTTTTTAGGTATACGCATGTACCTAGGTCCTTATATTAATAACAGACACTACACTCTTAACGTAACATAGTCAATTATGATGCATTATGTTCATTTCAGTACCTTCTGTAGAAGCACTAGACATAGGTCATTTACCTACCGTATTCGACCTGTGTAGTTCTTGGCTATGTTTTTGAGAGTGTCATATTTCAATCCTTGCGAGATAACTTGTGACCAATTGTTTTATAAATAAGAACTGTCATGTTTACACATTTAAGGTTTTGTTGTGGCGTCACGTCAAACAAAATATACTGAATGAAACTATTTTAAGGGTGAATTCAGTCCATGATGCTGAATAACTTTCCCCAAGGAACATATATCGATTTATGACTATTATGTTTTATCTTTCCATACAAACTCGGATTAGCTGATCGCTTAACTTGTATAGGAGGTCAAATATTATTTTTCATATTTGAATATACAACGTGGAAGGTTAGCCTTAGGGAAGTTATTCAGTATCATCATGAACTAAATTTTCACCCTTATAATAGGTTCAGTATATTTTGTTAGACCCAGTATAATAGTATAATAATATGTTTTATTTAGCTGTAAGTGATTTATTAATATCAGCAGCATCAGCATCCGCTGATATAATAAATCATACATCAGCGACTACCCTGGTTCAGACAGACAGATATATCTACCGTAGGTACAGGAGGACATTTAACATAATATATAAAAGAAGAAGTACTCGTATGTACTTACCTACTTTATAAAGGTTCCTACTATACAAGCTGACTTTTTATCCACCTGATAAATTTTTGGAGCAAGTTCAGTCCATGATATTGAACTACTTTCTATAAAAAGTTATTAATAATCGATAAAAAATTTTCGTCCTTCCATACAAATCAGCGCTCAACCAAACGGATTTTGTATGGAAGGACGAAAAATTTTTATGGATTTTTAATAACCCTTTTTATAGAACGTATTAAGTAAGGTCGGACCTTTCTGTAAAAAAATACGCATTGGAAAACAATCCAGCTATAAAATCCAATGGTGTCTAATGTTATATAGATAAATGATACGGAACCCTTTGTGCGCGATTCCAACTCGCACTTGGCCGGTTTTTTTAAAAGCGCGTATGACCTTGATAGCATATACTTAGCGATCTTAAATATAGGTATTATCAACATTAACGAAATACTCGATTTGAAATAAAAACACAACAAAGTTCAGGACTTAAGACCCATTTACACAGTGCAAGTTTCTTGCCTGTTGCATACAATTTTATTGAAGCAATAAATGATTTGTATGGCTGACGTTCTGTTTAGACCATGCAAGTTTTCTATTGCTTCAATTTAATTGTATGCAACAGGCAAGAAACTTGCACCGTGTAAATGGGCCTTAACTCTTGTCATTAATGTTTCAATAACAAGATTGCCTAAAATTTTCTCGACAGAAAAATTGCGAAGTTAACTCCAAATAATAAATAATATTTTTAGATAAAGAGGTACTAAAAGGCCTCTTCATGTTGGCTTTGGCCCTATGAACGCCTCAAAGGCGGACCGGGGTCCCCGTGGACCCGTGGACCCGCGGCTCAAAAGCGTACCGACAAATAATAATAAATAAATACGGACAAATCACACAGACTGAGCTAGCCCCAAAGTAAGTTCGAGACTTGTGTTACGGGATACTAACTTAACGATTCTATATTTTATAACATATAAATATGTACTCGTATATAAAAACATCCAAGACCCACGTCAATCTGAAAAAGATCTTTTTTTATCTTGACCTGACCGGGGATCGAACCCGGGACCTCCGGTGTGACAGCCTGGCATGTTGACCACTACGTCCACTACGTCACCTCCGAATTATACTAAAACGGCTACTATTCAAGAAATACAATAAATTTGCCCTTGTAACTATGGACTTGTATTGAACAAAAGGCAGTCATGAATATTTCTTATTTTTTAAAAACATATTAAAATAGTGACAAACTAAAAATACAACGTAAAACTAACAAGTAACTAAATTAAAACTAAACAAACTAAAATATAACCTAAATTAGAACTAGGTAAACTAAAAATATTTAAAAATAGAACTTATATTAAATTATATAAAAAATTGAGGCCAAATCGCTGCCGTCACAGGGCAAAGTACCCAAAAGGCTGGCAGCATTTCCGCGTTGAATAGCAACAATACTTAAACGCTGACCGAAATGCGCACCAGCCCTTGGATCCCCCCAAGCGTCGATCAGGCGTGCGGAAAGCGGGCTTCCATACCACTCCGGTCTCCACAGCAAAGGGCACGTCTCCACTTATACGGCTCTCCCAGAGCCGCATATTTGCGCCTTTTGATGGCTTCTGCTGTCGTCGCTGCTGCGCCCGCCTTTCGGACAGTCGCTCGTACATGGGATGGAGCTACGGTATCTACACATGTAGCATCCCACACAAGCGAACGCCTGTTTTTCCAAGGGATAAGCGTCATACCGTCGGCCCTATTGCCATCGTCCCGCGAGATACCATTTGGTTCTAAAATTGCAGGCACACCGGCATTGGCAAGGGTACGACGTATGACGTCATTCAAGGCGACGTGACGTGAAATACGCCCTGCGCTGCGACGACAGGGTGGCCCAGGGGATCGACGTCTCCAACGCAGCGACAGCGATGTGGCTCGTTCGTTATAGTCCCCCACCGGAGACTGACCGCTAAACTGAAACTTGTCCTCTCCAAAAGGGTACCTACGAGTACACTCGCCGACGGAATGGCATTTAGCCAATATCCCGACTCCGGCTCACAGCTTGCTAAAAGACGAGACCTCTCCGCATCACTATTCGTGCTCTCTAATAGTTGTTTTCGAATAAGCATGCAGAGAGGCTCGTCCCATTGCCGCTGTGAAGCTGGATTCGGGGGTAGAGCATGGTCCGGACCGGTTGCACCGATCCAAGCATCCCTGGCCACGGCTAAGCCGGCTACCCCTATGTCGCTAAGCGACAGGCCTAGAATTTTACCGACGAAGTTAGCCGTTCTATAGATCGAGGACAGGAATGCTGGAAGTGCTACACTTGAAATTTTTCTGATCCTAAGACCACCGTGGCGAATTGCCAAAGTTGCTTACTTTTTTAAATAACTCTTAAATATTCTTTGTAAAACGAAAAAACCGCAAAAACCAGAAACTCGTAAACCAACGCTATTGACCCGCCGCGTTTCTTCCCTCCCCTGGCTCGCAGTCTCGCTTTGGCTAGAGTAAATTTGTATCAGGCGCCCTCTTAAACCTAAACCGAGTAGCCCGTCCAAAGAGCTAGAAATGTACCTAGCTCGTCCTACCATTTGGCTGGCTGTCCATGACTGAAATATTCAGATACTGAATCTCAGATTTTAACTTTCAGAACGACTAAAATCATTCAGCATGCTCATTTTGTGGTTTTTTTTAAATAATTTATGGCTTGACGCTACTGCGTATTTAGCCAGGAACAAGTTAATAAAACGGGGGAAATTCTTTTTTCCTAACAAGTTGCAATCAAAGGTTGGTATAGGCCTTTGATTGCTTTAAGGGAGCTTCTGGCGACAAATCTATACGAGTCCACTGGTTTTCATAGCCGATTGAGTGGCGGACGACGCCCACACAGTCCGCGAAACAAATATCACTACAGCCGTACTATGACTGTCCACTTTAACTATTTCACATTATTGTTCATGAGCATGAGCATTTATAACACCAAACAATACCAATTTCATATTATAAGGTCCACTAAAATCAATTTGCAAAATAATTTAAAGAAAACCCCAACCAAACACTTTGACTTCCCGCCAAAAACCCTCATTTTGTGGTTGTATCATCAATGAGGCAATAAGACTTTCTAGGGAAGTCTCACTTACATTGAATAAAAATGGCCAGTAATTTTTTAATTACATAGGTATGTATGTACCGTGGGTATGTAGGTGATAATTACTATGAAGTCACTCACACTCAAAGTAGAACAATAGACCAGACTTATGTGTGCTGCCGGTGGAAAGGGGATTCGTAATCCCGGCGATACTTCGACTATACAATCTGCCGACGGCTGTCCTGTCCCGGCGCTCGGAACCGAGAGATGAGACGGTGCAGGCGGTGCCAGTGACGATGTCGACACAGGTAGCGTCAGCGTCCCACACAAGGGGCTGTCCCAAAGTCCCAATCGTGTAATTAGCGTGAGCGCTTGAGATTGTACTCCTATTTAGGGTTCCGTACCCGAAGGGTGCAAACGGGAACCTATTACTGAGACTCCGCTGTCTGTCTATCCGTCTATCCGTCTGTCCGTCTGTCACAGAGCTCTATCTCTTGAACCCTAATAGCTAGACACCTGAAATTTTCACCGATTATGTATTACTGTGGCCGCTATAACAACAAATAGTTAAATAAAAAAATAGTTGAAAATTAAAGGGGGTCGTCATACAAGAAACGTGTTTCTTCAGCGTTTTATATGAAAATTATACCAAAAAATGTATTATCTAAATATCTATTCGTTTTGGCTACAAAAATAATATTAATAATAATAATTGTGTATTGCACGTAATGGCGTAATAAGGGGGAAACCCGTTCTCGGGGGTAAGCCCCGTGATGGTGAAACCGCAGCCGCACCTCTCGACACCCTCAGCTGCTCACATTGTGTTGCCGCATCTTCGTGGCTAGTTAGGGTGCCCACAGGCAGTGTAGCCAACGAGCAGCAAGTCGCCATCTACCAGGCTTAAATTGTTGTGAGAGATTTTTAGGTAGATGTCCGTATCTCACTCCATAACCCAGTTATCCGGTCCACTAACATCCCATCCACATAGCCCAAACCAAGTAAATCCCTCCCTGGCAATAGTTCAGCAGCTATGGTGGACTGTCCGTTAGTGCATCTCAATGGTATATTAAGGTGAAGACATAAGAGAAACAGTGTAATCGAAGTGATTTTGGGCAAATATTTTGGCTTAAATATAGAACGTGAAGTTTTGAAATATTTATATACTGTATAGGATATCCTAAAGTGTTGCTTTACGATTGAAAATGCTTGCTTTTAGTTTCTATTCACATCCAGAAATAATTTGAAAAGCGTCGATCTGTTATTTTTTGGGCAAAATTTTTTATCATTATTACATATCCATTTTAAACCTATACTGGATATATTTGTGACTTTAGTTTGTGTCTATTATTCAACATTCCAATAGTTGGAAAAAGTAATCAAACAATTGAATAATTTAGAAAAAAGAATTTACGCCTTCTGAAAACATGAAAACGTCAAAACTATATTTGCTTGCAAAAACTATCAGGCGCAAAAGCATTCGGCGGCGCGGCGTTGCCGATCTGTGCAGCGTTTGTAAACGCGGCGTTGTTGCCAGCTCGTGCACGTTTCGCTACCTAACCTACGAGTATTGTGATATATTTGATGGAAAAAGTCACAATGTGATAATTTCGAGCTGTTGTACTGGGTGGCGCAAAAGTAAAGACCCTATTTGGTTCAGCTATAACATTTTTTCTAAATTAGAAAACTAGATTTAGGTTTTTTTAAATGTATATTTGTGCCATTAAATTTCGTACCATTAGGATTTAAAGATGATGTCTTTTAAATGGTGACCTCCAGAGTTGATACACATTTGAGCCCTATTTATGACATTTTGCATAACTTGCCGTAACACTTCCTGCGATATGTTCGTTATTTCTTGACGAATGTTTTCTTTTAGAGCTGCGAGAGTCTGTGGCTTGTTCACATACACCCGAGATTTCAAAAAACCCCAAAGAAAGAAGTCTGGACTGGTCAGATCGGGTGATCTTGCAGGCCAAGGCAAATCGCCAAAACGAGAGATAACTCGGCCTGGAAAAGCGTCCCTCACTAAGTCCATAGTGTCGCGCGCTGTGTGTGCCGTAGCGCCGTCTTGTTGAAACCAGATGTGCTCCAGCCCCAATTCGTCCAAACTGGGTATCAAAAACTCTCGTAACATGGTTCTGTAGCGTTCTCCAGTGACAGTTATCGCATTGCCTCCAGCGTCTTCGAAAAAATAGGGTCCGATCACTCTGTCAACACAGATGCCACACCATACAGTAACTTTTAGTGGGTGTAGAGGTGTTTCTTGAATAATGCGCGGATTATCAGTGCCCCAGAACCGAGTATTCTGCTTATTGACATGCCCTGAGAGATGGAAATGCGCTTCGTCACTCATAACCAATTTTGAAGGAAAATCATCCTCTTCAAGGTTGAGGTTTATGACGCGCTGGCAGTAATCTAGACGAGCTCGGTGGTCAGCAGGCAGCAGCTGATGAGTCATTTGAGTTTTATACGGGAACATCTTTAAGTCTTTCACCAAAATACGCTGCAGGGTCCGTCTGGAAATGCCCAATTGCGTGGCACGTCGCCTCGTTGATGTTTCTGGACACTCTTCTACATCTTCGCGCACAGCATCGATATTTTCAGCTGAACGGCCTGTTCTTGGTCTCCCAGACTTAGGTCTATCCAATGTTGAGCCAGTTGCTTCAAGGCGTGTGGCAAAGCGTCGAATTGTGCGACCAATCGGTGCCGGACGGTGGTGAAATCGTCGACGAAATTCACGTTGTGTTATCACTTATCACTGATGAATTATTCCGTAAGAACATTGACACAATTATTCCACGTTCTTGGGGAGTAAAACGGTCCATGTTTATTTTCAGTGTATTTTACATTTGTTCACTACACAATTTTCAACAACAGAATGACAGAAAATGTCATATAAAAAAAATAAAAGTATTTTCTTTAGTGCCAGTACTTTTGCGCCACCCAGTATATTTGATTTTAAAAAAATGGGTAATGTTTATTTTTCGTGTATGTAAGTGGCCAACACTGGTGGCTGTTTCAAGCTGCCTTAAGGCATCAGACATAGCTTGACGACTGCCATACAATGACAACCGAGACCAACGGCTTTTAGGTGCTTTCCGAAGCACGGAGGAGCTCGAGAAATTTTTGTATCACTTGTGGTCACCCATCCAAGTACGGACCACACCCGGGGTTGCTTAACTTGCAGTAGCGGCGTTAGGGTAGGGCGCGGTTGGGCGACCGCCCAGGGCACCAGATACAAAGGGGTGACAGGGGGCGTTTTTGGGCAAGGGGGGTAATAATAAATATATAAATAGCGGCTGGTTAATGGCGGCAACTCCTAAACTCTTATTTGTATGCATATTGTAAACGAAGGGAGGAAGGGGGTGGGCCCTTCCTCCCTTCGTTCACAATGGAGTGGCAAATTTTAAGAATTCTATATCGTACTTGCACCCCTCCCCCCCGTCGGCAGAAATAAATCCTATAAGATTGAAGCCTAACTCGGAGTCTAAATTGCAGTTTGAGGGGGGAGGGGGAGGGGAACTCGCCCGGGCCGCTGGTAGAGCTAAAACCGGCACTGTTAAGAGAAGAAATAGGCGGAACAGTTTAAATTATTTGACTTTAGTTTTACGACCGGCCGGGCGGCCACCTGACGTCAAACCTCTTTGAGAATGTATTTTTTCCAAAAGTTTTACAACCGGCCGCTGCTCGACGTTAACCCTGCTTAGGAATACAATTGTAGCACGAGATGTCCTTTAGTTGCCTCTTACGACATCCACGGAAGAGACATGGAGTAGTCCTATTCTAACCCGTTCCGGGTTGGAATAGGACTAGACCACACTGGAAAGTTGAACAAATAGAATAAGTATAATAGGTAGGTACTCATGTTCATTTTGTAAGTAGTAATCTGATATGCATTCATCTGAATTGCAATGTTTTAGATTTTCTATGATTTTAACCGCGCGGCACACAACCAAAGGATTTGACTCAGTACCTACATTGCGTGAATGTATAGAGTTATATCGATTCAGAGACGTCATTGTTTAAATTATACCTACTGAAGTTGTTACAACAAATAATCCAAATAATTAAATTCGTTTTGTTTTTACCCGACTACGTCGAACGAAAAAAGAGGTTCATGCATGTGTTTCGCCGCTATGCATGTATGGTACGTGTTCATCTGTTCCCTCGGCATAATGATGATATCCATGGAAAAAAAATACACGTGTATATTAAATACACGTGTATATGTATCCAAGTTTTTCAAAATTTCTGAAGGCCGTACCTATTTTTTTGGGGGTCCAGTGCTGCCCCCATTTAAAATAAATCATTTTAAAGTAAACGGAGATATCATTTAAAATTTGAGAACGGTTTGTGTTGGTATGTATTAGTAGTTATTGGTATGTGTTGATAAGTATTGGTATGTGTTGGAGATAAAATATGAAGCATTGTAAGATCTAAAACCTTTCCTAATTACATAGGAAAAGTTAAGCCTATATGATATATCCATATACAAAGTAAAGAGGAGTAAACTTGTCTAGTTTTATTTACCCTATACTACTTACATTTTACCTCTTTACTACTTACATTTTTAACTTTGGTTCAATTATGGAAATTTACAGATTTAATGTTATGTAAATACTAAAGTTAATTTGTATGAGTACAATAGCCTCTCGGCTTATCTATCAGACAACACCGTCACACTCACGTTCTTTTCTTTCTCTTTAACATTCTATTTAATCCTCGCTCACACGTATATCTTCATGAAAAATTCTCCTTTAAAGTTTTTGATAGCCGTCGTCGTTCGTAGTGAACCACTTCTACAGATCCCAGATCACATTCCTCACAGACCTACGCGAAGTCCTTCGCTGTGCTCGCTGCGCGTTTATGGAACGCTTTACCAGTGGAGATAAAATGTCTCAATTATTAGGCTCCTTTAAATCTAGACTTGAGTAATATAAAATATTTATTTATATATTATATGTAGCATATTCATTAGGTATGTATGTAGTGTATTTGTAGCGTTTAAGCTTTATCATTATACTTGTTTTTTTTTTCATTGCTCTGTACGTACTTCTGCCTTCCTACTAAATTTGTAACTATCCTCTGCCCTACCTACTGGTTGTCTGGAAGAGATCCCTTCTGGGATAAGTCCACCATTTGTAATATCAATTATTTTACTATGTGTAACTATCGCTGATGTACAATAAAGGTTTTTAAATGAATTGTAATATTATTACCATCATAGAAAGCCTTATACGTCGTATAAGATAATAATGTTTATGTGAAACCATTTTTTATCTATTTTGTTTCGTACAAATTCTTTAGATAGTAAGAGAAAAGTTGAATTATGTTTTAATTTCTAATTTGAAAAATTGTTTCGAAAAGTATTTACTGTGTTTCATTTAACATCAACTATCAACATACCCTGTATTAATTATTTATAAAAATACAATGGGGGTCATCCCTATTGTATTTTTATAAAGATAGTTGATGTAAAATGAAACAAAGTAAGTACTTTTGCAACATGTAAATACTCAACGCTTGTGCAAAGCATGTACTGGTCTTAATTGATTGATATTTAATGCACAAGACTATTTAATTGTAGCGAAAAGTAACAGAAATGGTTGTTTTTTTTACTGGTGTGACTTTCGTGGTCAGATTTTTTCAGCATTTTATATCTTTATCAATGAGAATCAATAAATTAACAGAAAACAGATTTTGACTAGTGTTTCGCATGCATCATGATTTTTTTAGTACGGTACTTTTTGAATTTTTGAAATCCGTTCATAAATGCAGAAGATATTCAATATTTTATTGGACCCGATTTAAAAACACGCGTCTGCCAGCCAAGTAGTGATGACGTCACTCCGGACCATACGGCACGCCACCGCCGCGCGCCGTCCGCCCGCAAATATCGTGGTTAGTGGTCAACACTGTTGGTTTTTTGCATTGTTTCGGTAACTGTAATAATAAGTAACAAATTGAAAGATGTAATCATGCATGCATAAATCAGTATTTTATATATTTATGGGTACGGAACCCTGAAAATTAGTTAATCGTAACATTTATTGCAGGTTAAAATACAGTTGTCTCCTGAACTATGCATGTACCTACGTAGGTAGATAGGCGTTCAGATAACCCAAACGTTTACTTTTAGATTTTAAGCAATGGCCGATGGGTTATTAAAAGGCTGTACCAGGTTGAATTAGATAAATCTAGCAATAATGAGAAAAAGAGATAGATAGGTACCTATAATATAACCTATTTCTATTGATCGTTTAGGTATGTAGGTACATACTTAATTAATACTAAATAAGTACTATAATATGTCAAAATGATCTTCGCAACAGTAAAAAGTACCTACTCTTGCTTGCTAGTGGATCTCTCTTCATAACAATGATCCACTTTTTTATAGTTTTTTGGTCCGTTGGAACACGAAAAAAAACGGCCAAGTGAAAGTCAGACTCGCCCATGAAGGTTCCGTAGCAGCAAGTAACATAATATAAAAGTTCATGTAGTTCGTTGTAACTTTGATCGATGTTTTAATGATAGTGTATTTTTTTTAAGTTATTTGCGGTTTACGATTTATGACGTATAAAAAAAAAACTACTTACCAGATCTCGTTCAAACCAATTTTTGGTGGAAGTTTGCATGGTTATGTACATCATATATTTTTTTAGTTTTATCATTCTTTTATTTTAGAAGTTACAGGGGCGGGGGGGATACACACACATTTTACCACTTTGGAAGTGTCTCTCGCGCAAACTATTCAGTTTAGAAAAAAATGATATTAGAAACCTCAATATCAATTTTGAAGAGCTATCCATAGATACTCCACACGTAAGGGTTTGATAAAAAAAATTTTTGAGTTTCAGTTCTAAGTATGGGTTCCCCCCAAAATGTATTGTTTTTTTTTCTATTTTTGTGTAAAAATCTTAATGCGGTTTACAGAATACATCTACTTATCAAGTTTCAACAGTCATCTTATAGTTTTGGAAAAAAGTGGCTGTGACATACGGACGGACAGACAGACAGACAGACAGACATGACGAATCCATAAGGGTTCCGTTTTTTGCCATTTGGCTACGGATCCCTAAAAATTGTTTGTTTGGAGTAGGTACCTACTATTAGAATTAGAATTTCATTGTTCCGGATTTTTTTGTTTAAAGCAATATATTTCTGGCAACAAATAAGTTGTTTGAATTTAATAGCAAATAATGTTTTTACGTCAAAACATGGGTATATACATTTGTATTAAATTCTCGTAAAAATAGACTAAAATAGTCAATCTTATAATCTCTGTAAAATATTTTGGGCGAATCTATAACGTGAATAAGTCTGTGTGTAACAACTAACGACGTCTATACAGACGCGCAAAAAACTTTTTGAAAAGTGATATCTGCTTGCCGTCCATTGTATGTAATTCCGGTTTTTTGATAGATGGCGCTGGCCATGTTTCTATGTGTGCACACTCAGTGTGCGTATTAGGTTGTGCATGTGTGAGTGAAAACAAGCGAGGTCATTTGCCTATCTCTTCGCCTTAAGTGATGGACCTCCATAGATGTAGCCATCTCACTTTTTAGATAAAAAGGTACTAAAAGGCCTCTTCATGTTGGCTTTGGCCCCATGAACGTCAAAGGACCGGGTCCCCATGGACCCGTGGCTGAAAAGCGTACCGACATAACAATAAATATAATACAAAAAAAAATATATATAACACAGTGAAATATTCGTCGAGAGCGAAGACGGGCCCGGAGCCGTGCTCGACGATATTTCGCAGTGTTTTATTTATCGAAATAAATAAAACACTGCGAATCAATTCTTGCGAACCAATCGTGTTTTGGCTATTGTAGGTGTCTGTAGAAAATCCTTAAGGCGAAGATATAGGCAAATGACCTTGAAGTGGCGCCCTCATTTGAAATAAATTGTTAACTCGTAAATATGGAGATAATTTCCATATTACTCTTCGTCATGCACTAGATAGCCCTTTAAATTATTTTATAAACCACCGTTGAAAGTATTTACATTAGTCCGTCTAGCTTTAAAACTCGCCTCCGCCAAAAGTGGCCACGGCAAGTTTTAAAGCTAGACGGATCACCAATAATAGTTTTAACGGCAGTTCATAAAATAATTTAAAGGGCTATCTAGTGCATGACGTAGAGCAATATGGAAATTATCACCATATTTACGAGTTAACAATTTATTTCACACTTCAAGGCCATTTGCCTATATCTTCGCCTTAAGGCCGTACCGTAATTCTGGTACGGCCTTAAGATTTTTCTGTAAATTTTTTGAGGACTAAACTGTAGTAGTTTAATAACAGTGATTTTTCAGAAACACGCACAGAAGTACATAGATCTCGTTGCGCACAGTATTGCAAATTGTTAACCCATCTCGCCTTAATATATCAGCAGCACAGTATGTGAAGACCTTATTCCGACATCAGAAGTGAGATCTGAGCAGATATTTACTAGTACCAGATTTGGTGACCTATAGCTTGTAAGGTAAAACAGCTTGTCATAAAATTTGTGCGATGAGGAGGAACAGAAAGGAGAAGATTATCAGTAGAACGAAGTTGCATAAGTGTCAGAAAGAAATTAAAATTTACATTTAGGTAGGTACCTACTCAAAAGAATTGAAAAGAGAGTGCAAAGAATTTGCATTTGTCTGCGTTCACAGATAGGTGCCATTTAAGCTCAGAACGAAAAGATGATATATGATCATATTTGCGAAGGCAAAAAATTTAACGTATACAATAATTAACGAGACAATCAAGCTTTCCAGTGGGATTTGAACCCACGACCTACGGACCACTAAGGCAGTTAATTCTCTATAAGTATAGATAACCTTTCTACAAATTGTTTATTATGGAATAAATAAATAAATACAATTGAAATTAAACTACATTACTATAAACTAAACCTAATTTGATCTAGTGCGGCATGGTGTCAAGAACGTTTCTACTATATTTTAAAGCATAGATGCCCTTCAGAATAATAAAAAACGCCTTTTAGCTTTTATTTTTTTTCTGCCCTGTGATTGGGCATTTATTTGGACATTTATGCCCAAAATGCCAGGAATATTCCCAATATGCCCATTTGGGCATAAACACGTTGCCCATTTCTAACTGTGACGCTTATTTAGTGTGAAAAGACCGCAATTAGTGCCATAATGTCAGATAAAGAAAACAGGCAGCTCTTCGCTTAAAGAAGATGGCATCAAAGTTCATCAAACTGTTCCGTGTTTTGAAGCCGGTAAAAAGAAACCTCTATTGTCGCCAGTCATGTCATGATTAGTCTACAGTGTTTTAAATTAATTATATATTTGAGTAATAAATCCTTGTCCGTAATTCTTTATTGTTTTATTACTTATGTAGGTACCTTTTTTTTAGCTATACAGGTCCCATTGTTGGGCAAAAACCTCCCCTCTTTATTTCCATCTCTCGCAGTCCCTAGACGTTATCTGCCATTATTTTTCAATCCGTGTAAAGTCGTCCGCCCATCTCTTCCTTGGTCTTCATCTTTTCTTCGACCGTCCGGAGTCCAGTTGGTGGTAATATGTGCCCATCTTTCATGATCATGATGCTTGCGACAGTTATGATATGACCCGCCCAATTCCATTTTAATTTAGCCGCTTTTACTCCCACATCAGTTATCTTGGTGATGGAGCGCAATGTGGTGTTTCTTATGCGATCTATTCGCCTGACACCTAACATACTGCGCTCGATTGTTCGCTGGCAATGACCTTCCATACACATGTGTATGGAAGGTTATTGTTCGCTGGCAAACTTTCAGTTTGGACATCTAAGCATCCGTAAGAGAACACGTTTGTGCACCGTAGGTTAGGATGGTCAAAATTCACCTGTTGACGAGTCTTTTCTTGAGGCAAGTACCTAATAATAATAAATTAACCTACCACGGAAACGGAATATAGAGGTATATTATAGTACCTACCTAACCTACCTACTACCTACTACGACAAAACAAAAGTGCCGTTCTTATTGGTTTTTTAAATTCTTAGGAGCCAATCTCTGAGCGAGGGATAATTTACCGACCAATGAAATATAAAAAAATAAAAATCTCATCTGCATATTGCAAAGAAATATTGTCTACATTTTTAATGGACACAGTTGTTATTCTTCTCCGCTAGGATAAAATTGTTCTGTGCTCAGTGCTCGTATCTTATTACTCATATTATTCCATGCCGACCATGCCGTAGGTACCTACCTATCTTTCTATCGACGAATGAAGTGTTATCCATGCCTATGAAACTTAGAACATTGCAGAATTTTGATAAAAAAATTCAATAAAACGCCATCTAGTCACGAATCAACTGACCTAACTCCTAATGAAAAAAAAATGCGTGTTATAGAATAGTAATATCAAATGGTGGAGAAATTCGCCATACGAAGTAGAACACGTGTTAGCTCAGTTGATTAGAGCATGGTTTAAATAAGAGAGCAACGTTGCGAGTTCAAGTCCCACTCACGCAGTATATTTTTTACACCATTTGTTATTTGATAGGAATATTATTTGATGGATAAATTCGACATACGTGGTTAATCACTCAATAGCTCAGTTGTTTAGGCTATTGAACAAAGTCGTATGTGAACCGAGATCGCGGTTTCAAGTCCCAGCTCACGGAGTAATTTTTCACCGTTTTATTTCATATTTTAGTCCTTTGGTGTTGCGAAAGCATGTTACCAGATAGCGCCACTGGTTTGATCTAATGTTAAAGCTACAGTTTCTTATCTATTTCAGTATATACAATATTAATCTATGGTGTTATCAGTGCATTAATACACAAATGAGGCTTTGTATGATAATGTAATTATTTGTTACGTAAGGTGAAGGAACTCTGCGATAAATAGCGCGTGGTCCAAAGGTTGCTTTTATTTCTATTAACCGTACCTGCTTGCATTTTTATTTGTGATTTTCTTTCTGAAATATGTTTAAGGTGAGTTAAATAACTAAGTTCCCATATGTGTTTTATATCTTCTTCATAATCTTATCCTCATGCATGTTTGAGGGTCGTGACCACCCATCTCTCCTCACAATGGTTTGCCACAGTGCACAGTCTTGCTCCAGGTGAATAGCCCGTTGAGTGATTGAGCGCGCCACCCTACGAACGATATCAGTCCATTTTGGCGGCGGTTTTCCTTGAACTCTGCGCCCTGGGCCATGACCAACAATATGGTCTTTTCGAGACGGTCTCGTCGCGCTATGTGTTTTATTATGGTTTCCAAAAACTTTTAACTTAAACTTTTATTTATTGATTCCAAATAAACATTCACTGAATAAGTAATATTATTTGCATGATACAGGCACATGTCTTTTAAATTTGTTTTTTAAATTTGTCATCTTTAGTCAGCTATGTACCTTTTAGTGTTTATTTTTTTATACAACGGCACACTATAATGTTATTTCATGTTGCAGGGACTTGTTGGCTTAGTTACTGGAGGCTCGTCAGGCCTAGGACGGGCCACTGTGGAGCAGCTCGTGAAACAGGGTGGCCGTGTCGTGATCTGTGACTTACCCTCCAGTAATGGACAAGACACAGCAAAGCAACTCGGTGAAAATGCAGCATTCGTACCAGTTGATGTAAGATATTGTGTAAACTTAACATCTAGGTTCTTGTCGTAGTTTCCTTTTACCCCTATACTATATAGGTTATGGGAGAGAAACCTGTTTCAATTTCTAAATCTAGTTGACATGACAATTCAAATGGAAATCTATAGTTAAGACTAGAGTAAACATTGAGCCTTTTTAAATTTTGACTGTATCAACCACGGGTTGGATGATACAGTCAAAATTTAAAAGAACTTAAAAAGCATTAAGTATATGAAGTTTAGCTGTATGGTTACTGAATTTCAGGTAACTTCTGAACAAGATGTTAAGAATGCGTTACAAACAACACTGGATAAGTTTGGAAGGCTGGACGTAGCTGTGAACTGTGCTGGGGTGGCCACTGCCTCCCGAATATACAATTTCAAGAAAGACCAACCATTTAATCTGAAGGAGTTCCAGCGAACAATAGAGGTTTGTATACATACACAAATTTGACTTGCATTATTCTTTTTATATAAATTTATTGTTTACTAACACTAGAATGTCTTTCTCTAATTTTGTCTTTTATTTTTTTAATAGAATGTTTTTTAAAAATTTTTATAGCCCAGCAGTGGGACATAAATGACTATTAAAAAAATAGTATACAGGTCTTTAGTTCATTTGATGGAAAATATGTTAGCTCAGCTGGGGTTTTTGAGTTTGAGAGAACTGTCATCTTTTAATAAACAAATCCTTTGTTTATTCTGACAAAATAAATATTGTGGCATATGAGTGTGAGAAGATTGCTCAACAGATTGATCTTAGTATATGCTGCGCAAAAATGTGCTGTACAACATTAGTAGCGTGTGTTCGCTATAGGGTAAGTCCCGGGTAATTGGCCATAGTTTTCTCAAACCGCCATAAAAACACTCTCCCACATTAGATTCAAAATATTTATTAGTAATTAAACTTTAAACAATCAACTTTGAATATTTTAGTTGTCCACACTTAACTTTTTTTAAAAAAAAGCCGATGGCCATCTCTTCTGGAGTATCCAGTTGAGATGGCCATAACAATAAAGGTAAGATGGCCATAGCTTAAATCTAGTTATTTTTGAATTTTTTGTTCTTTTTTTAAATTTTGTTCGCATTTTGAACACGAGTCATCAAACTCGGTGCAATGCTTGTGCACCCAAAACTGACAAAATGTACATTGAAGCCAGTCTTCGACGAGCTGGGTTTCGTAATAGTTTTCGCCACATCCGCGACAGTTATCCTTTTCGTCGTAGTGGTTTTTCTTAGTCTTCTCTGCTAAATTTGCTAAAGGAACTGCAATCAGAAAGCCTACGAAGAGCTTTTCTTTTGTTCACAGCTTTTGATCGCATGGCCATCTCATACTATCTTAATCTGGCCATCTCTCCTTTGAGGCCGGGTGAGATACATTTCATTAAATCTATTTAACATATTAATTATATTTGATTTAATTGCATAGATGTTAATATTAAAATTATTAATTCTTTGATAAACTTATGTTAGTCAGCTGGACCCCTCGGTGGGTTAAGGCCTCCTCTAGAGCATTCATAAGAGAGACCTGGTGTCTCACCAGTATAGCACAATATGTGATCCTCATCTTCAATAAGTTTTCTACCCATTCATCTTATTTCTGCTAAACCGATGATTTCGTAATTTATATGCTTGACAGCTTCTTTCAATTCTATAAATTTTTCTTTAGTATTGAGTATTCTAATGCATAAAAATATAAAATTTTTTCAGAAATTACATATATGCACATTTATTTTTGCATATATGTAATTTCTGAAAACTTTTTATATTTTTTTTCTGAAGGGTTGTGGTCGCTGTTCAGAAAAACATGTATGTTTTAGAAAATAAGTATTAAAAATAGCAAGTAGATTATGACAACTAAAACGCGCCATTTTAAAATATGACGTCAAAGTCTGTAATATCCGCAGATATCCTGTTAGAAAAAGAAACTCCTTGTTACAACCTAGCTTGGGAAAGGTACATTACAAAGAGTTATAATGTACTGTACCTTCCCCGTACATTTACTAGGTCTTTGACCCAGGGCTTATTAACGATACCAAATTCTCACTAAAAGTAACGTTAATTAACGTTTTATACAGGTATTAGTGGTAACGTTATAAGGGGTATCGATAATACAGTTATAAAACGTTATAATAACGTTATCAATTAACGATATAAGTACCGATAGTTTTTTCAATACTTGTAAAATATTTTATAAATATTATACAAGTGTATTGCATCACGCTGGGAATCGAAACCAAGGTAGCACAGACTATCACGACATCCATGTAGCTCTAGTAGCCTACTAGACAAACTCATCAATTTATTCTGTCAAATATCGAAAAGAAATACAGTGTAAACATTACCTTTTACCGTTAATACGAGTATCATTGGTAACATTATCTGATTTATCGGTAAATGGTTGGAAAAATACCGTTACCCAGCATAACGTTATCTTTGCTGATAACGTTAACGCCGTTTGACAGAATTAACGTTATCAGATTTTTAACGGTATTCCAAGCCCTGCTTTGACCTAGCTAGAGACAGAGTTTTTGGCGGGAAGTCAAGGGGTTCGGTTGGGGTTTGCTTTAAATTATTTTACAAATTGATTTTATTAGACTTTACGAGGGCTGTTTAATAGGTACCCGTTTTCTAAATATATTAATATCACTGGCCGCAAATAAATATACCACCTTTTTAAGCCATTTTTCAGAGGCGGGAAAATAAAATAAAAAATGGCATTCTTTTGTTTTTTTTCTCATTTGACAACGATTCAGTGAAGGCGTGAACTTAAAATTGTTAAAATGGAGAAAGAAAAGTATCGGTCTGAAAAACATGTGATGAAATAAAAGTAAGAATGCAAGCGGTTTACCATGAATGACAACCGTCAGATATTGGTATAACGAGTTTAAGCGGGTGAGAACAACCGTCTTTGATGAGGATCGCCCAGGCCGGCCAGTTGAGGTGACTACAGACGATATGGTTAAGAAAATTGAAAATATCGTTTTAGCCGACCGCCGAATTAAACTTCGAGAAATCGTTGATGCTGTAAATGTTTCAATCGAGAGGGTACAACACATATTAGAAGAAAAATTGGGTATGAAAAAAGTATCGGCGAGGTGGGTGCCGTTTACTCACGGAGGAGCAAAAACGGAACCGACTGACTACTTCGGAGCAGTGTTTGGCCGTGTTCAAACGTAACCCGAAGGAGTTTCTGCGTCGTTTCGTGACCGTGGACGAAACGTGGGTTCACCACTACACCCCGGAAATGAAAGAGCAGTCGAAGCAGTGGATTTTTCCGGGTGAACCTGCTCCAAAGAAAGCAAAAACCGTCCCATCGGCTGGAAAGGTCATGGCGACCGTTTTTTGGGATTCGCAGGGTATACATATTATACTTATTGACTATTTAGAAACGGGAAAAACAATAACAGGGCAGTACTATGCCTATTGGATGAATTTGACGCCGTGTTGAAGGACAAACGACCCCATTTGAAAAAGAAAAAAAGTACTGTTTCATCACGACAACGCCCCGGCTCATTCGTCCAGAGTTGTGACGGCTAAATTAGCACAGTTACGCTACGAACTATTGTCTCACCCCCCGTATTCTCCAGATTTGGCCCCATGCGATTTCTTTTTGTTTCCCAACCTAAAAAAATGGCTCGGTGGCAAGCGATTTGGATCAAATGACGAAGTCATTGCCGCCACAGAGGCATATTTTAATGACTTTCCAAAATCATACTTTTTGGATGGTTTATTGAAGCTTGAGTATAGGTGGAACAAATGTATAGAGTTAAAAGGTGACTACGTAGAAAAATAAATGCATATACACAAAAAAAAATATTTTTTTTCCATAAACGGGTACTTATCAAACAGCCATCGTATAATATGAAATTGGTGTTGTTTGGTGTTATAAATGCTCATGGACATGAACAATGTGTGAAATAGTTAAAGTGGACAGTCATAGTACGGCTGTAGTGATATTTATTTTGCGGAATGTGTGGGCGTCTTCGGGCGTCGTCCGTCACTCAATCGTCTATGTAAACCAGTGGACTCGTATAGATTTGTCGCCAGAAGCTCCCTTGCAGCAGTCACAAGGCCTACACCACCCTTTGATTGTCTTGTTTGGATTAGGAATAAAGAACAAAATCAAACATAAAGCTCTAAATGACTTGTATCCAGAACCGTAAAATTATTTAATAAAAAAAAATAGCTAGAGACAGAAGCTGTCAACGCATCTTTTTCTGTTTTGGGTACGTTCAATATTATCAGCCAGTAATGTTATTCTACCCTTTTGTTTGTTATAATAAGTTCCCTCGCAATATTTGCATAATTTATTTCTAATGTAAATAAGTCAATAAGAAAAATAATTAACTGGGCGTGATAATAGAAATTGTAACATAAAATATGAGCCGGATTGGTATACATGCATATTCCTCATCCTCATTGTTCATAATATTTTTCCCTTATAGGTGAACTTGGTAGGCACATTCAACGTGGTCCGGCTGTCTGCTGGGCTAATAGGCAAGAACGCGCCGGACGCCGACGGGCAGCGCGGGGTCATCGTGAACACAGCCAGTGTTGCAGCTTTCGATGGGCAAGTAAGTGTTACATCAACTCAAGTTTCGTTTCACTTAGCCTATATTTGATTCTTTAATGAAATTTCCTACTGCAAGAAAGACTAATCCCTTTCGGCCGCCTATGTAACTGTATTTTGTTACCAGTTACAAAAGAAGAAATTTTATTTTTTAATGTAACCAGTTATAAGCAAATCTTTTAAGCTTTAAAGCCGTTTAAGTTCATGTCCAGCGGTTTTAAAATGTCCAGTTCTCAGAATGTCCAGTCTTTAAAATTGAATAGGCAAATAAACAAACTCACAAGACATAGTTTTAAATTGTAAAACCCGACTACACTGTACTCTCCACACAGTATGATTCGATTAATTTTATTTTTAAAATTTTAAAGACTGGACATTTTGAGCCTTGGTCATTTTGATAATTGGATATTCTGAGAACTGGACATTTTAAAACCGCAGGACATTTTAGGAATTGGAAATTATGAGCTTAAACGCTTTTAAGCCGTCTTTGTAACTTTGTCATTCCTAAAGAAGGTTGTCTTCAGGCAGTTGACAGATAAACAACATCTACATCGTAACAATGATTCCGGCTTTTTGTACTTCATGGTTTTTAACAACCATAGTTGTGTGTGACACTTCAAAGAGAAGCTGGAAAACGGATCTAGGGTTCTGAACAACATATTAATCTGGTGTAGATCCGCTTCAGAGTTGAATGTTGTAGGAAAATTATATCAAACAACTGGCAAGAGAAGAGTTTGTTTTAGTTGCACACAAACCACACGAAATGGAATGAATTAATTTATCTTGTAAACGCACTGTATGATTTATTCATGTAAAATCTATATAAACATCTATAACATCTGAACTTAAGGACTGTATGCACTAAGCCACGTGGTCGGATTTGGCTCTGAAATATGCAAAATTTTCCCGCTAGGGGGATAAAAATGTCAAGATGAAGTAACATAGAGTTAATAATGTGTAAACGGGACAATAGATGTAGGTAATCATAAATTGTAACGTAGAATTAGTATACAGCTTACTTGTATCTTTTCGTCAAGACTTCCATTCCGCGATACTTATTAAAATTTTCAAATCAATCAAATCAAAGAATTATTTTGTTTGAATTATTATTTCTGAATTAAGGCCTTGGCAGACGTCATTATAATGTACTTAACACTTTAGTAGACAGGCTATCAGTAGAAAAAGTAAAGTCGAAAATACAGTAGTGTGCGTGAATGCAAGACGTTTATTTAAAAAGCGAGTTTAAATATATGTGAAATTCATATAGCACTTTCTAAAAAATCCAAGTTATAGTTATTCCAATCTTGCGTAAAATTTATTACTTTTTAAATTTATTAGTCGACCTCCGTGGCGATTCCTTAACACGCTAGTCCGTCACTCGGAGGTTCTGGGGTCGATTCCCAGCCAGGGCAAGTTGGTAAATGGCCTTTTTTAAGTTGTCCTGGTTCTTGGATGTTTATCCCATCAAAAACATAAATGTAAAAATGCCAAGTTCAAATTCCGACAAAACAATTGAAATTTAAATAGCTGCCAAGTTATGTAGGTAGAGAAAACTGAAATTTATTCATAAGAATCTAAACATTTGACTTGGACAACATTAAGATTGAAAGCACGGTCACCCATCCTAACTGTGACCAAGCTAGAAGTTGCTTAACCTGTAAAAGCACGGTCATTCATCCATCAATTTTTGAATTTATCGTATGCGAAGTGGAGCGAAATATTTGCACAAGTAGTTTTGATTACTCGTATTTTGAAATTTGTTAAAGCGCAAATGACAAAGAACCCTTAGAATAGAGAATCTGTATCGTTTCACGCAGCTTTTTAGGGTTCCGTAGTAAACAAGAAAACCTTATAGTTTCGTCATGTCTGTCTGTCTATCTGTCCCCAGTTTTACTCATAGGCTATTAGTACTAGAAAGCTGTAATTGGGCATGGGCATGGATATGTGGTAATAAAAACTTGAAAAAAAATGTGAGGTGTGAGACGTCGTTGAATAGGTCTTTCAAAAATATTGTAAGATTATGAACACCCTTTTTCGTTTTAGCAATCCGTTTGTGAAATATTTGGTTTTTGTTTGCAAATTTTTGTTAGAATTATGTGTCTTCCCTCTCTGTCAGTTAAACGGTTATATATGGATACTTAAAAAAATTAACGGCAGTAGTATATAACGTCTCCCTGTACTAAAACTAATTTAAGGTGGATTCAGTTCATGATACTGAACAACTTTTCCTAAGGAACAAATAATTAAATATGAAAAGAAAATGTTTGCTTTCCATTCGACCTCTGTGGCGTAATTGTTAACACGCTAGACCGCTAATCCGGAGGTTCTGGGTTCGAGCCCCAGCCAGGGCAAGTTAGAAAATGGTCTTTTTCAAATTGTCCTGGGTCTAGGGTGTTTATCTATGTATGTATTTATCATAAAATATAGTATCATTGAGTTAGTATCCCATAATACAAGTTTAAAACTTACTTTGGGGCTAGCTTAATTAGTGTGATTTGTCCTTACATTACCATACATATATTACATAAATATTACATTTTGCCAAATCTTGTGTGTAAGAGATCAAAAATAATTTTTGTATTTCGTTTGTTCCTTGGTGTAAGTTGTTCAGTATCATGGACTGAATTCAGATCTAAAGTTAGGCAGTTGTTAGTTACATAAAACAAGTAGGTACTGACCACGGAACCCTACACTGCACGTGGCCTGTCACGGCACGTGGCCGGTTTATTTTGGTTAAGTTGAAATTTTAGGGAACCATAGACAAATTTATGATATTTCTGTGTAAATCAATATTACTTATCGCTGACATGACGTTCTCAAAAATACAATCAAATAGTATTTTACGCGAGCGGTGACTTGGAAAACTAAATGTTTTGTGTTCCACTGACAGGAAATGTACACATTTGAATTTTCTTTGTGAAACAATACGTTTAGCGACCATCTGCAATCGTAACACCTTTCACTTCTATTCACCTTATTATGTAAGTACGGAGGGTAAAAAAGATTGCACGTTGAACAGATCAACAGTCTCGGCTTAGCAGCTGTATGTGCTCAATCAATGACTTGACTGTTTGATTTTGTACAATATTTTTAACGAATCAACAAAAAGCACTAAAAAGAAATCTTTTCCTGAAAACAGCTAAAAAAATTGGTTAATTAATGAAGCAGTAATTAGCATTATTGCACCCTTTTATTTTTTATCTTCTAATAGGTTTTCCTGTAATCTATAGGTAAAGAACTATTAACTGTATATTTTTCAAAAGATTGGGTTCAGTGGTTTCGGAGATAAGTGTATTTTTATTATTTATTTTCAAAAATAACTTCAAAAACACCAACTTAAAAAATATAGAAAAATATATTTAATATTATCATAAAATGCTCTTTCATTTGATATTTTACGCGATATAGTTCACAAAACCCTTTTTTTAATGTCTCATTTATCTCCCATAAAGTGGCCCCATTTTTTATTTATTTATTCATTTACCTACATTTTACTTCCGTCTTTGGGTCACAAATTTACATTATGTGCACCACATTTCAACTGAATCGGTCCAGTAGTTTAGTAGGGGGGGGGGGGGTAAATTTTCGCCCATTTTCTTAAATAACTTAAAAATACCGATCTAAGAAATAATAAAAAATAAATATATTTAAAATTGTCATAAAAAGTTCTTTCATTTGATATGTCACACGATTTTGTTATCAAAACTTTTTTTTAATGTCTCATTTACCCACAATAAGTGGCCCCCTTTTTTAAATTTCATTTGTTACATTATACGTCTATCTTTAGGTCACTAAATTACATAAGTGTAGGTACTAGATCTCAACAAAATAATTCTAATAGTTTCGTAGCAAATTGGCTGTGACTTACGGACAGACAGACAAGCGAAACCCTAAAAACAGTAAAAACACCGAAAAAATCGGTTCCTATACAAATTTCCCAGGCGGCTGCACACTTTTGTATAAATATGCAGATTTTTTTTTGTTTTTTGACTGTTGTTTTAATATCATTATACTATACTAGCAGTTCACCCCGGCTTCGCCCTTGGTACATACAAAGCCTATGTCACTCGGGAATAGTGTACCATTCCAACGGTGAAAGTTTTTTTTAAATCGGTCCAGTAGTTTCGGAGCCATGTAATGCAAACAAACAAACAACCAAATCTTTTCTCTTTATAATATAAGTGTAGATAAATAGCCTACTATAGCCTGCCTGCCAAGCCAAGTATAGATCTAGTATAGCCTGTGGTTCGATATATTACGCATAATGTCAATTCGTATTTTGATATACATTCATGGGGAAAAGTTGTTCAAAATTTCAGACTGAATCACCCCTCAAAATAATTGTAAAACCCTAATTAAACAGCACCTTTTATTACAAAAACAGTTAATATGATTCCGCGACCCGAGAAAGTTCCAATCCGATTTTCACCCTAATCGCCAATTAAAAAATATAGGTAATAAATCAAACAAATTATTTTTTTCATTGACTTAATTTTCAATAAAATTTAAAAAAAAATGTGCGATGCCGTATCTGCGATAGCATTACATCTTTACTTGAACGTCAACAAAATGTCAAAACTGTACCATAGTGTAGCAAAAGTATGACATAATTTGGCAGTTTGTACATAGATTTTTATTGAAATATTTTAGACTGTAATGCAATTTTACGTAATTTGAAAATAAATTTTTTTGAAAAAATCGACACGGCCTCCTTCCTGAACGCCCGGCGGGCAACTGAATTTGTATGGAAGAATCATGGCCGCCATTTCAGAGATTTCTGTCAAAAACGTTGCAAAACATCCACTTTTTTAAATTTTTTTTTTTATTATTGCGTGATTGCATTGTAAGCAAATATTAAGAATAATGTTTCAAAATAGCCTTTATTTTTATAAAATATATGCAATCCCTTGTTAGAATATTTCTTTACGCAGAAAAACAAGCCAGTTTGTAGCAAGATTTTCTAAAATATTTCTTTCAGGTTTCTTTACAATTATCTTACTTTTTCTGAATGAAAATTAAAAAAATACGATTTTCGTCTACTGGCTAGTCTATTCACCTATAACTAGGTATGTAATTTTCTTAGTGGTCTTTTCTACTTAAGCCATAACTATTGCCCGCGCAAAGTGCGTTTTGCATGTTTTTGGGTAAATTCAATGCTTGTTTTTAGGCAAACTACAAAATATTTTAAAAAATCCTTTTTTTCGTCTACTGTCCCAACTCTTCCTCTATCTATGTGTATACATTATTTGACTTAAATCAAACGCTTTCTGTACAAACTTGTTGCCCGCGCAAACCTAGTTTACATGGTGCCGACCCTTAATTAAATGTTGACATATTTTTTCTTTTGTTACGTTTTTATTTGAATATGATGCGTTGCCATTAGTACCTACTTGTTTATAGTAATTCTGTACCTACCATTATTATAAAAATTTGCGCTGTTTCTAGACCTTGTAATGATCGATAAAACTACTTGTTTTATAAATATAACATGGGCACCGCTTGCTGGCCACCACCTATAAAACAGATTTAATAACATTTGGCTTCATTTCAGCCTCCGTAGCATGGCACCTGTGATAACGTTTATCGAGCGCTATCATCTATCACTATGTCGTTCTACGTAGTAAGAACGAGCGGGATGGCACTATTCCGTCGCGCGTTATAAACTTTATCTGGATTTATCAACGGTGCCATGCAAATTGGCAGGTCCACTTATTTGCTTTGAGTAGAAAACAGAAAAGATATGTCACAACATGTATGCTGCTTCGTTTGCTCTAGCGAAGAGCATACAGCGAAACTGATTAAATATCTGTTCCATTTTAGATCGGGCAAGCAGCATACTCAGCTTCAAAGGCCGGCGTGGTGGGCATGACGCTGCCTATCGCCAGGGATCTCGCCAAAATGGGCATCAGAGTCGTCACCATAGCGCCAGGTAAGATCTAGGCTTTCTTCTTATCGTGTCAATAGTCATCAGACTTAGTTGGCCTAGTCTCGGGCCACCTTCATAGCATGGTCCGAGGCGGAATATAGAACTTTCAAAGTGTTCGGCACACCTCGGGGATATCGTTTATGGTGAGAAGCCACATTTGCACTGTTTATCAAGCGAGCGAACTGGCCAGTATTTTTAACCTAGATTGTGTTTGCTGCGATCTATCAGGATTTAAGAGCATTTTCCAAACTAGCCATAACAAATGATGATGTTCCTTGCGTAGTGGTATAAAATTAGCAAATTTAGCAAAAGTTTGTCTAGCGTCATTTATGTTGCAGCCGAGGAGAGCATTCGTGTTCATTACGACGGGCTAAGCCAGTTATCTGCTTCCTAAGAGTGGAGTGAACAGGTGTGCTGACCATTCTTAGACTTCAGGGTCAGCTTTATTGCGAAGAGCTATTCGTTAACGTGCCAGCATTTCTGCGTTAGGGTACAATAAGTTTAATTTTAAATTGTACATTAAATACATAGTGTTAAATGTCACATCAGATATTTTTTTCCATAAGGAAATGTCAGCAGTCAGCAAAAAGCGTTTTGACTCACCACGTCGTGCGCTATTAGCTGAAAATTCGCTATACTCAACGCCCGTTGTAACTCGTTGCAGGATTATTCAGAACGCCCATGATGGAGCAACTCCCCGAACCAGCCATCAAGCAACTCGAGGCTTCTGTTCCGTTTCCCTCGCGGCTGGGCCACCCCCATGAGTTCGCCCTCATGGTCCAAAGCATAATCCAGAACCCAATGCTCAACGGAGAAACTATTCGACTCGACGGATCCCTCAGGATGCAGCCTTGACGTGGAACTCTGCTGCGTGAGTGAAATCAGTGTATATTGTAGTTCGTCATTGCGAAATCAAGTTGATTGACAGTAACATGTAAATAAAATTGTTGTTTTTATTTGTAGTTTGAGTAGATAGCCTTTTTCTTGGACCGCAAGAAATTCCCTGGGTAATTGTTGGAGTCTTGAAGTGCTTGGGTAAGATATTTTATATTAAACTAAAGCTACGGTTACACATGTACTAAATGTTCAAAAAGAAGTAAAAAAAAAGAGCATGCTTGAAACTAGTAAGGTATGGACACACATGGTACTAAGTAGCAATTGCTACTAAATGGCATGCTTTCGTGCTAGTCAGTAGCATCTATTTCAAATGTATGGCAATTCGGCTGCTTATTTTGATCGTGATTTTAGCAAAAAACCATTAAAAATTGTATAAATCCGAATTATTTACTGTTATCGTATCTACTTCGCATTTACCACAAACAAAATATATAACAATCATTATTTTTCTTCTAAAGAAATGTTTGAAAAAAACAGCCAGTTCCTTTAAAACCGCTCTTTCACTTTTTCTTTTGAACTGTTCGCCGAACCGGACAATTCGCCGACAACACTAAGCGTAATTCACATCTACTCGTATATACTCTAAACTAAACTAAACCTATCGTCTCTTTATGGGATGTATTTAAGCACCTGATATACCTACCTGAGTTAGGTGTATTGGTTTTTCTTTAGAACCTCTTCAAGGCCTCTACGCAGTGCAGATAAACTTCTTCTCAATATTCCAGTCCACTCGACCAATTTCTACAAATATTTCTTTACTGTCTATGCTATTCATCTCTGGAACACTCTACCCCTTTTCATTCGATTCGCCAAAACTTTGAATAACTTTAAAACCCTAACTAAAAATCACTTTTTTACTTCTGTTTAGTTCCTCATCTCTTTCCCCTACTATTTCTTCTATCTTCCTGCTTAAAATCATCATGTACATACTGTTTACATCATTGTGATATTTATTTATTTGTATGTATGTAATAAATTATTTATTATTATGCTATGTATATATAAGTATGAATATGTGTATATATATATATATATATTCATTTATTTATATAAATATATATATTTTTTTATAATGTTGTATATTTTGTATAAGTATTTTAATATCTATTGGTTATTTATAAATTATATTTTAAATTTAACTGCGCCATCTGTTATCTTACTCATATACTTCGCACTCCTTCTCTTTATGGTTGCCTGTAAGAGATTGCTTCGGCGATAAGGCCGCCTCTTGTACCTTATTTATTTATAAGTTCCGTAAACTTTGTAATTTTTTATTGTTTTTTATTTGGTGCAATAAAGATTTTTGTATTGTATTGTATTGGGAAATCTAGTTGATGTTTATATTGTTGTCATTTCTCATTTTGTCAGATATTTTCAAATATATGGGAGCATGTCATACAAGTAGGGTAAGGAAGCCGGTTAGCGACCAGTTAGCTGAGTTACTCACTTCAGATGAGTAAAAGAAAATGGTACCTACACGCGACATTTATTATGTTAGTGTTAATTAGTCCCAAGTATAGTCTAGTTTTGATATAAAACTGTATCTAAAATCACACGTGGTCGCATACCTAATAACTTAAATACTTATTTCGGTTTGCAGCCGTTGTTTGTTCTCATACTAAATTACGGTGGTTAACGGCCGCCTATTTAGCGTCACTGTTTGTAGGTAAATTAAACAAATTTCCTTTAAAATTGGCGGTCGCATACTAAAGACTTGCATCTTTACACTTTATCAATGCTTCACTCTAAATTGTTACAGTCCTATATAAACCATTAGGATCAGAATAAGCAAATCAAAATAATGTCTTATTCGTCGGATTACGACCACGTGGCCGGAATCCAACATTTTTGCAAATATGCACTTCGGTTATCCGACCACTGGATTTTATTTTAAAATAAAGTATAAAAATAGCAAAATACTACTTAATTAATATGAAAACTTAACTATTGTACTAAAAAAAAAACTTACTTGTGTATACAACATGAAATAACTAATGTATCTTACCACTAAGCGCCGAGCATGTGCATTTTTTTTAACTTACTACTCAAAGACACACCGCTGAATCATCACGCGAATTGAGTAATTTTTCTTTGGGGCTAGGGTAAACCATTTGTTTCAAAGTGTGTAAATTCATATTAAATAATCATTTGAGAAACGCGTAAGATTTATTTTTTGTTTGTGTTATCTCTAGAAATAGTATTATTTTGATTTTAAGACACTAAGTCCGTCAAGTGGTCGCCAACCGAAGGGTGGTCGCTAACCGGCTAAGAGACCCTATGGTGACACATATCCGTAAAAAAATTATAATATTTTGGTCTTGTCGCACATGCAGAAGACCGAAAAGGTTTTTGTCGTTCAAAATAATGTTGAATGAAGATGCTATTTATGTTACAAATAGGAAACTGTGTACAGTGGGACAGCAAAAGCTTGATTCTTTATGAATTTATCCTTTTCTTGCGCATCTTGTGATTGATATATATTAAATTTATCGAAAGGTCATTTCCTATTTATCGTACAAAGTGATCTGTCTATATCGCTCTACTTTCATATTTTTCGTTCCAATCTATCATTAAGAAAGTGTGAATCAGATTGGCGGTGTAATGTGGCAAATCAGCATGAAACAAAAATGGGTCGAATCTACCTTAATTCTACATTATGCCTGTAAAACTTACAAAATGAACAACGTATCGTACGCGCTTATCGCGCACAGTAGTTCCATAATCGACTTTCATTCTCATAGAAATCAAAGTGGAAGTCAAACATATAAAAGTTCTTGCTTTTTAATGCCAAAATATAATCGGTAAAGAAACAAAACAAAAACCACACTTAGGTTTCTGTGTTTGAAAGCCGACTTACCACTATGGTATCGAGAATTTTTACTGTAGTTGTAAGTAGTATTTGCCATTACCAATTTCGCAGGAGTTCAATTGTGAAATTTATTTTTAAATTAGATACTCTTTAGCCTTTGCCTGGATTTCAAATCTATAGGAGGGCCCATGATGTCCTACTGGTCTGGCTGCTTACACAATGTATTGAAATAATGACCAGAGTAATAAATAAAAATCAGCCCTGAGACTAAGAGCAATTATTGCTCACATTTGTACTGTGAGTGCACTTTCAATTGTATCGTTGAGCTCTATATAAATATAATAGCAATTATGCTCTACTCGACAGTGAAAACTGCATTCACTCACTCCTGTGGAAAAGGATTCATTTGTTGAAAGTCAGGCAGACAAATACATATAAGTAGCTTTTTTTCTTTAATATTTGTGATAGATGCTTTTGCTTGTCAAGGAGTAAACGCACTTGGTACGTAAATAAAGACGCAATTGTTTAAACGAAAATATCATTTATTTCTACAATAAGGAGCGGCGACGCGTCGCCGCGCCGCCGCGGCGTTCGTGCGTCTCACAATATTTATTTTATAATCACCAAGAAAATAAATACATTGATGATGCACGGCCAACACTTCACACCGCCATATACATGTATCTATGTTGCCATCTTAAATAGATCCTTGTGTACAGTTTAAACTTAATGACACCTCTAAACAATATCGACAATAAAAATAAGTTTAAAGATTTAGCGACAACAATAACTATTATTTTAATTCATAATGTATAAAAGACAATGTGAGGTAATGACACGGTACAAATGTGGCTGTGGTAAATAATGTCGGTTGCTTCACTCTAACTGAACGCGCACGATTAGTACTCGTGGTGCACTATCATTACTAGTGGGTCGTCAAACCGTTGTCAATTCATATTATTAAAATGTTGTTTAAGATTCTATTTTTATTATAAACTACGGTACAGCAAATAGTAATAAAAAATTGTCATAGTTTATTCACGATATAGATTCGTTACAGTTACACAAATTGCACATGAATATTATGAATGAGTGATGTCAGCGGTGATGTAGCGTTACATTGCGATTGCTCTCTTCTCCGATTCAGTTAAAATAGAAGCAGCCTCACAAACAAGCCTTCGTGGCTAACTTATCAGGTGTACTTAGTATAAGATTAGAATAATAATATAGCCGGCCAGCGAGAGCGGGCCGGGCTGCGAGGGTCGTGTTCCGCGGTGCGCTCGCGCAGCGGCCGCGCACCGTCTACTACAACACTTCAATAGCCGTACATCTATGGTATCAGACACACGTTACTTTACTTATTAACAGCAAATGCAACGTTGCATTGGTATTTGCCAGCCCCACATCTTCAGATTCAACAATAACCATGTAAGATTGAATGAAAACACTGTATACCTCGCCCTACCTATATGTACAATTAATAAAATATATCTAACACGGCTCGCGAAATAAAGTTAGGTGCAACAGAAATAATCGCTTAGGTACTTAGTTTTACAGCTAGTAATGAACCCTTCAGGCGGATACCTGTCGATTCGCTCAAATTCACATCCTCACATATACTTAACCGAGAAAACACTATACACAGACTAAAGTTAAGAACATCGACTGAGATTAAATCTAACTTATCGTTAATGAACAACAAAGTGGTTAACTTACAAATTGTAACGCGTTCGTCGGCGCGCGTCACTCGGCGTTACGAATAGATTTATTTTGGAATGTGTGCGACGCGTACGTACCTCCCCACCCCAGCAACCAATTACCGAACACTCCGATACCTTCTAATGAAGATGACGATGAAGCGGCCGGCGCGGCGCTCGCGTCGCCGAGGACGCGGGCGCCGGGCCGGCTGCGCAGGCGAATCGTGAAACTGCGCGGGCGAATCTGAGCGAAGAAACAGTGCCCTTCAGCTGTCCTCACACAGACCGGAATTCCTTGTCTTATTTCATATATATTACCGATTTAATGATCATTCTAAATTTTATAATTATAGGCAATGTATATGGAATTAGACATGATTTTCAGTGAGTTCGAGTCAAGCTTGGAGCAGGCGGCGGGCGCTACTTCGGCGGCTCCTCGGCCTGCGCGCCCGCCACCTGCCTGCACGCAGTTGTTATTATAACTACTCATTACTTACAATCTAATTGAACTCAAAATTTACATTTACATAGAACACTCATTGTGTATCATAATATAATTAAAAATACTTATCTTTTTATTCATAAATATAGATTTACTTACACAAACACTAATAAAATACAACTTTACGCTGTATATTACAAGCTAACCTTAGACGTAAATAGTAGGGACAAGGGATAGATTTAATGTAGGTATTATAGATTTATTTATATTTCAAATTAATATTTTAAATAATATTTATTATTGTTACACACGTGAATGATTGAATTGCAATAAATGAGAAAAAAGGCAGTCACAAGCTCAGGCACCTTAACAAGTTACTACTGTTTAAGAAAAGAAAGCTAAATCAGGTTCACTTCCATTGTCTTCACCGGGATACGCACACAGAAAATAAAAACTCACCAAAAAACATTAGTTGCAAATAATTTACCGTAAAAGTTGAGAAACTTAAGTCATTTATAACGTTGTTATTTACTTAGACAAGAACAATCGGTCGAAACTGAAACTACGACTATTAAAACTGCTCTAAAGCATGACTTTATGTATAAAATAAAACAATAAACTGAAAATCAGAAAGAAATGAGATTGTAGCTACAAATAATACAAACAATGGCCCAAAACAGGCTTTTCCATGATTACATTTAGGTATATCGCTGGGGGTGACAACAGAGAACAACCCTATTCACGTTGAAATTGGCGTTGTACTGGACCCTGTACAGACACTTAACTAATGGCACACGACTTCGTTACCAGAAGACTTAATTACACGGGACCCATGTTAACATTTGTAAACATGCTAGTTAAAAAACCAAAGAGGTCATTCCCAACCGATTTGATATGATTTAAATTGGATCACGCAGGCGAGTTTTGATAAAGGTGTAAACTATAAAAGCTCCCGCTTTTGTTCAACCGTTCCTGCGGTATTGTATGGAAATGGACGCAACGGATAAAAGTCTGTATGGCGTATAAACTTACCCCAAGGAACATATAACGAAATATAAAAAATATGCTTTCCATACAAACTCTACTCAGCTGATCGGTCAATTTGTATGCGAGGTCAATCATTATTTTTAATATTTCTATATGTTCCTTGGGAAAGTTGTCCAGTATCATGGCCTGAATTAACTTTAAGTTCCCTTGCAATAAAACCAAATCGCAATACGAGCCCGTGGTCCATACGTAATGTACGAACGACTACTTTTTACGCGAATACAAAAATAAACACTAAAATGTTATGTACTTATTGAAATAAAATTTGTGAAAATCATACAAGTAACAAATATATATATCAATATGTACAGTTATGTACTTAACTTTATACCTGATACCCTGAATATATTTATTTATAAACTTCATAAACATATAAAATATTTGCATACATACATGAGTAAGAATATATATCAATATGGTTGTAGTCATCACTTCCAAGGCGAATAAAATTGATTCTTTTTATTTGATGTGTCACATTATGAATAAATATTTGATATAATAAAAATAATACTGTCTATTATAAAATAAGACAAAATATTTTGATTACAAATACTGTATTAATGGTAACGTCTGTTTGGTAAATAAAATTCACACAATAAAAAGAATCAAAGGTGGAGGTAAATCGGCTTCTGAACTAGTGGTACACAAATTCAAATCTAATACGGCACTAAAAATAAGTCAATGACCAGTTCAAATAGGGCCCTATCAGGAAATAAGGTCTATTTAAAGCTGCATTGGAAAAAATATATGAACGGTCACTTTCGTTGTGCCTCTAAAGTACGGACAAATAAGACCCACACAGCCTAATGTACCTAACTATGTCATACCATCACAGATCAGCTTTGCCTTCGATAAAGCGTCTAAATCGCGAAACTGCGGGTTCCCAGACAGCCAAATGGCGAAGATCAAATTAAAGGGACGTGTGTGTCTGTATTTATGTATATATGTATATATGAATTGTTGAAATATACCATTCACGAACCGCATGCTGAGTGTTCAGAACGTCCTCATTTGCAATATCCCATGCTTCTGTCGCAGCTTCGCGTTATATTGTTTGATTTTATAAATAAGGTTTAGAAATAACAAGACTTGGGGTTTCTAACTGTGATTATTTACATATAATATTATGTGGTCGTCAATTTAGATATTGAATTAAAGTATTATATATATTCTATGTCGATAAAACGGCAAAATTTGAATAAATTCAGTTGATATTGTATATTTTAAAAATTGTACCACAACGATATTCTGAGGAACTTTGTTCTAGTTGATTGTTTTACGTTATGTACAGCAGGTACTACTTTCCGTTCTATTGTCGTTGGCTTGTATCTTCCTACTAGTATTTACGTCTACAGCTCGTCAATCGAAGTGCTCAACGTTGGCAAACGAACTTTAATCAATAAAGGTCGATAATTACAAATTGCAATTTAATCACAAATAATTATATTTAACATTGTTTATGTCGTGATAATAACATAACTGTGTTCACTGGACGGTATTATAGACAAAAATCGGTGCCATATTTTATAAATAACATAATAGCCTAGATAAGAACCGCTAAGCCAAATAAATGGAAAAAATACGTCTCTTGTAATAATATCTAGTACTCGTTGATGCGGCCTACTATACATTCGCACTTGGTGCACTGACACTATGATAACTTTTTAATTAATTGTAATAATTATAAACATTCACTTTACAACACAAACCATCAATCACATTTTTGATAAACTTAAATCATACGTCTCATATTCACGTGTACACTCGCAGAGGTCATGGTACAACCCGAAACACCGTCTCACAGTGCTGGTCTAACAACTTACTGAGAGGCCACAAAAAAGCACTTCAAGAGGCGACCAGTGTCGACATTTATATAATAAAAAAAGTTACACATGTAATAGTGACAAAAAGCTGTGGTCGAGTTCAGTTCCTATTTTTTATGTGTGGCCCGGGCCTTAGTACTTTTGAAACTTTACTAGTACTATTATTGTAGAAATTTAATTTCTTTGATTAATATGGCTTCATTACGTGATTGTACCATGAACTTTCTACCACCAAATTGACGTTATACAAAAATAAAACGTTTTCAAATTAAATTTGCAACGTCGTTATGTATCTAGGTACACACAATGATAACATTAAATTTAATATGATGTATACATAATTTTCCCACTTTAAAAGTTGATCATTACACTTGTTTACGTACATACTATATTTAATTATGTTAGAAAAATACGAAATCATGTACTTTCAGTTAACATATTATATATGTTAATAAAGAACAATATGTTTTATAAAAATACATCATCTTTCTCGGCCATTGGCCGGTAGACGCTAGTACCCACATTTCTTTAAAAATCTATGATTTTTAAGGCTTCGTGCATGTATGTTGAGAAATATATTACACAATAATTACATTATAAGTAGATTTTAATCACTGTGAACGTGCTAATGTTATTTACAAGGATCGTAGTTACATTTGTACTGGTATGGCCGACAAAAATAATAATGTTTTACAACATACACTGGGGAAATCCTTGCGATTATCACTCTTTACCACCTTCTAAGATGTGATTGTAAGGTAGCGCACTCTGCGTGACAAATCTTCACTCCTTTTGTTGATATTACGATTTCTACGTACGTCCTCTTATTCTATACGACGTTTTGTCAATATATTTAAAAGAGTGTGGCAGAGAACAAGGATTTCATATGTTCGTGCAATGGATAATTATTCTTTGCTTGTGTTGTAATAATAAAAAATTGGGTAAACAACGTTTTACAACATTTAGATAAACATTTTTAGAGAACAACTGTAAAATTTCAAAGTTTTTATTTATAATTATGTGACTTTCATAAAATTTTATTTAATAATTTTAATATTTCAACTTTTTTATAAAATCTGATACACCCAAGCCAATTTTAATATATCTAAGTGCGTCATACACTGTAAGCGCATGCCACACGGAACTAACTAACGGATCACATTCATCGCAGGGATAGGTAAGCATAACTCAACTCGTTTACAATACATTTATATATACATTCGATCGTAAAGTGATTTTATTTAGACTTAAATGAACAAGAAAATGGTATATTTAATAAGTAACGATGACGTCACAGCAGGCGACGCGCGACGCCGGGAGCCCCGCGCTTGCTCGGACGTCGTAGTAAAACTAATTATATTTAATGTTCATCTCAACTAACATTAATAACGGTTTCTTCCTCAAATTTCTTCGCTTATAATCACAGACGCTTTCCTAAAGTATCTAATGTAATAATATTTCTCTTCGCTTACGCACCGGATTTATTTAAAGAGTACTTAGTTTACATGTACTTAATTTTGATGTAAAATAATATAGATTGCTAAATAAATTAACCGTAGCTACACAAGACTGGTGTATAATATTTTTGTATATTTATGTTACAGATATTAGGTAGATAAATATTTGTTTTATCTGTATTCGGACTAGGCACGCGCGGCACCGGCCGGCGCTCGGCGCAATAACTTAATAAATTTAATCACACACCAAATAAACTAAAGCTAATTAATAAGTAAAGTTTGTATAACATTGTATTGTTGCGGTGTCGACGCGCTTAGCGCGTATTCTCTTCTCTGTTCACTGCTATAGCTCACTGGCCATTCAAGATCTGGAAACAGAAATCGACAACACGCATTTTACAGATGGATCATCATTTAACAATATAGGTACTTACACAATACATATTCACTCATGCCTTATGGAAATTACTATAAATACAACGTGTGAACAAGGGCATATCCGAGTATATTACAATACGAATGTAAGAAACAAACATTTGCAAGAAAAAGTAACTCTCAGTGGTGATTTAGAAAAATTGGGTCTACCATGATCATCTAAAATAAATTATATTTATATAAAAAAAGAAAGAAAGATAAACTGTAATTTATAATATAATGTAGTAAGTAATGATTTTTTACTATATCGTTTGTTACAAAATTTACGTACTAAAATTTTAATGATCACGGCGTGCGTACTAAATCTCGAGTAATATGGAGATGTCATGACAGGTCTACATTTCTTACATCGCCACCCAGCGGAATACCTGTCATGCAAATATTTAACCCTTTCACCGCCAGCGTTTCAGGCGCATTAGTAAATTAATCATATTGTATCAACGTACATTAGGCGCTGTTTTTTAATTTGACTTGTTATAAAGCAAAATTTAGGTCAAACACACAACAGTGTCATCTAATAGATGTCAAAACACTATCGCATTAAAATTGATATAAACAAACAAGATTTAATGGAAATACTGTTAAAGGTGGATTGTTATTATGTAGTAGTAAAAGTAATGCCACACCGTCTTATAACTAGGTATTGGTGTTGTTATATTAGAAAGCAAACAAATAATATTAAAATAGTAATAAAATAAGATAAAAAAGATCATGAACGTCCTTTACATTGAAAGTGATGAACATAAAAATGAAAAAGGATATTGGCCAATAAAAATATAATGAAACCTTATGATTGATAGTGATATATTTACTGATTAAATAAGGTATTATAAAAATTATTTTAGACAATGTCACAACCAAGTCCAACAAAAACCACTCAATTATATACCGGCTCCTTTAAATACTAGAAAAAGTTCATTTACAATTCTTAAAAATGTAATACATAGCTTTACATTTTGAAATATGTGTAAATAAAAAAATGCCTTTAATTTTTCGTTGATTGTTTACAAAACACAGGCATGTAAAATTCTGCAAGTCATTATACATTTTCCCCGGCAGTACCTAATGTATTTTTTTAAATCCATTAATATTAACCGATAATATTTTTTATTGTTCTGACTGATAATGATCAGAATATTCTTATTAGATTTTTTGTTGCAAGGATATTATTTGGGTATAAATTAAATAAATATTTAAAAAAAATTAAAGTGCCAAATTCCTACTTTGCTGTATATTTTCCTGGTTATATTAATGTGTTTAATCTAATTTTCCTGTGTCATTATTATATTTGAGCAAACTTGACTTTTTTGTACTTTGATGAAGGCATTTACATAGAATCAATGTGTAGGTAGAAAAGTAGATTTGGTGCATCAGAAGTGGAAGTTTTAGTCATCAAGCCGCATTCATGAATAAAAAATGGGTTAGGTCGGGTTATTTTTCGATCGGCTCAAAGATCAAGTGCTGATTGCATGGTGAGAGTGCCATAGGAGAGTTTAATAGACATAGTGCAAGTTGCAGCTAGTGTGGGCTCAATACAACGCTTATGTTAATGCTTACTCTAGATTGGCGAATGCGGCTCAATCGTGTCGCTTGGCAGGAAACCGCACCTGCCACACACAGATTACACTCTCAGTATTCAGGCACGTACATAATGATATGTAGCATAATGCCCATAGCAGATCGCACACTACATCTAGCAACAATCAAAGCATATTTGCTTTGCGCTCACATAAAATGTTTACTATACACACACCGAGACACATTATTGCTATATTTACAATGATCTGATCATGTGTATTCATACAAGTATTGCAACTTTGCTTAAAATCTTGAAGTTAACACCAGGCAAAATGAACACTGAAGTGCAGCTTAACATAGAGTATAATGCAAAACTATAAAATTAAATACTTTGTATCAAAAGATAAGCGGCGCACATAAATAATTTCATAATTAGGTCTGAAGAGATTGAAATTGTTATATTAAAATAAAATTCATATAGACTTTTTCAATGTAAAATTGAAAACCAATTTGCAAATTGGTATTTTAAATTCTTATTAAATCATCCATTAAAAAAAAGAATCGTAAGATAGATAATTTCACTCGATATGAAACTGCATCGCTATTATATGTTTTCTTCTTATTATTTGATTAACTAAAAAGTGACCATTTTTAATTTATACCAAACATTATAAATCATTTTGCAGCAAATAAAAATAAATAAAATATTTTTTTCTTAGGAAAAGTATAAATTAAGTTCCGATAAGATAATCGCTGACCGACATTATAACATTTATAACGTGCCGTCAGTTTTACAGACGATCACGAGATCTCATATGTATATTTTTCTCGAATTAACAAGGTGCATTAAAAAATGACAACTTATATAGGTAACAACCCAATCATTACGCTATAAATTAACTTTTTAGGCGTTGGTTAATTTATCTATCTTTCAGATGAGCAATTCAAAGAGGGTGGCAAAGGTTTTTAAAAATTTGTGTTACTTTTTGGATAGATTTATTGCCATTTTTTTAAACTTACTTAAATCTGTACTTACTGGAACAATTTGTGACTTGAAATTAAATTTAATTGAATAATTTAATGCCCAATGAATTTTAGAGTTAACAATTTTGGTATTTGCAATACTTATGAAATATGTATGTATACTGGATACTTTTGAAATATTTATTTATGTGGTTAAGGTTATATTAACTCAACCTTCGACTATACATCTACTAGACTCCGCATGCAGGGCGAACGATTTCTAACAACACGTCAGACTAATACGTCTGACTTAAGACGCCGAGCGGGATATCTACCTTAGTACCGACCACTTCCGTGACCCGTACACATTGCGTGCGATTATAAAAAAAATACTTTAAATTGAAACAAACTATTGAAGTAAAATGGCTCCATGTACTGTTATGTGGTGCGGAAAATGTAGCCAAAAATCTAGTTTCAAAAAAGATGGCATAACATTTCACAGGTAAGCCACTTTTAATATTTTATGTTTTAGGATAAAGTTTAGAGCTCAAACTATGCTGGTTATTTTTGCATGTTCAGTGGTAGAAAAGCAGGTTGCTTTGATGTATTTTTTCCATGCATCCCTTTCTTTTCAATGTATATAATTATTGCTGTCCCGTTTTTGAACTATTGGCACGTGTAAGGTAGTGTTGTACCACATAACTACTCAATGATAAATTATTAAATTATTAATGTCAATGATATTATAAAGTTAAACATGATGAGTGTTGCATGTATTATATACTAGCCATAAACCGCGGCTTTGCTCTCGTGAATTATGCTTGTATATTTCGTATTGTCTGTATGTTCGTATGTCTGTACTGTATTATTTATTTATTTATATTTTGTCCATTAAATACAAATTGTACAGAACAATAGGCGAACTTAACGCTAAAAGCGTTGTCTACCAGTCAACCTTTGGGTTATACAGAGTCTAAATGTGGTGTGAGTCTGTATGTCTGTATGTCCGTATGTCAGTTAATATGTAAGTGTGAACACAAGAATGACCGTGAGTTTATATGCAAGTTTGTTAGTTGGTTTTTTGGTTCATTTTGAACATCTTTCCCATTAAATGTAATTCAAAATACGAAAAAAGGATTTTTACTTCCCATAGTAACTAGATCACGTGACTACTTCGAAATGATGAAATGAATCATTCTTTAAAGTACTTGTACTTAATTTTAAAACGTCTTGTATAATATAATAACTTTATTTTATTCATTCTCCGATTCTCTTCAGATCACAATTTGTTATTTAATTTGCGTCAACTTTTATGAAAGTAAGTTCGTGCGAAACCTTTTTCGTTAATTTTTTTACATAATTGTTTTATTTCTATTAAATACTAGCTGACCCGGCGAACTTTGTTTCGCCATTTCCCGTTCCCTTTTCCATAATTTCTCACCGTCTAAACCTTCCCTGGACATTCATGAATATTTCAAGACAAAAATTAGCCAAATCGGTTCAGCCGTTCTCGAGTTTTAAGCAGACTAACGAACAGCAATTCATTTTTATTTATATAGATGATTCATAGAAATGCTTTGTGTTTTATGCGATCCGATGAGTATAATATAAACTATTATCTATGAGTTCCCATCACTAGTTTTGATTTAGTACTCGCCCCGACCTTGAACTAACCAATCAGCGCTGTATTTCTTACCATTCCCCCGACCCACATCCCTCAACGTTTTTTCTGAATTGTTTGGTTGTAGAAATTAAAACATTAGGCGTCTAGTCGGTTGTATAGTCGATGAACTCAACGAACATTGATAATCTTCGATTTTTAGAACCAGCAACCATCAAATGCATATAATATAATCATAGTTCTTTTCGTTTCAACACTGAACATGGCCGGAAATTGATATAGCCAAGTAAATGTAGTGTTCTAATTTTGTTACTAACTTTAATCGCTGTACATGTTCTATAGACTTCATTTCAATAGGAGTTATTTATATTTGTTTACATGTTGTTAAGTCGGCATTAAACAGTAAATATTTATATTAGATTAAATTAGGTCTATTGTAATAAAAAAATAAAATATAACATTTAAGGTGCATAGTAACTTAATTATATATGTAGCACATAGTTAAATATATAGCATGAAAAGCACATGGATTGTTAATAGCCCGTAAAAATACTGCAAAGCTATGAAAATGGTCCTAGAGTTGCCAGGAATGCATTTAAATATAAGTACTTACCCAAACATAGTATATGTACGTATAAATATTTACGTAAATACATTTTTATAACATTAAACTAATACTTAGCTGGCAACTCTTTTAGCTGAATGGATTATATGCAATTAATATGATGATGATAATATATTCATACACAAGGTAACATACAATCTGTCTAGGGTTGATGTGTGGTCAGCACTCCGGTTAACCATTTCACCTCCGTTCGGCCTAGAACGAGACACATACAAAATAATCCGCTACTTCAGAATGTGACTGAACGTACAAATGACAAGCGATCCACCCCATTTGGAACGGTTATACAACTTTTATACATTTTATATGAAACTCCAGATCAAAATACAAAGACATATCGTCGTCAATATTTGTTGTATAATTAGTGAGGATTAGTTTTTATTATTAGAAAATTTATCGGGGACGTAATTTATTAATTAAGCAAGTTAGTGTGTACCACAATCTGTTTCTGTTTCAAACAATATCATGAAAATTCATGTTGTTGGTGTGTTTTTGATAGAATGGGAACTAAATCATTTTCCTTTTCATTTTTGATCTAAAATATAATTTAAAATTTATTATTTCATTAAATATACAAACTTGCCACGCGATTTAACACGAACTCTATGAATAATGGTACAATTTGGTCAGGCGAAAGTCCTTGCAATTCACAAACATGTAAGTATCTCTCTACTATTTTAGTAGAATGAATCCAATCCAAAATCAGAATCACTAGATTGGAACCCTGTATCACAAGAGAAATTTTATATTTTCTTTGGGATTTCCTCATCTTTGATATGGATATAACGTCTAACAAAATATACTGAAACTAATTTAAGAGTAGATTCAGTCCATAATACTGAACAACTTTTCCTAAGACTACATATAGAAATATAATTTAAAAAAATTGCCTTCTATACAAACTGATCAGTTGTCGGTCAACGTGTATGTTAGGCCATTAATATGTTTTTATATATCTATAATAGCCGTGTGGTTCCCGGCAGAGTAGAATAGGATTACTCCAAGTCTTCCCGTGGATGTCGTAGAAGGCGACTAAGGAAACACAAGCTAAACAAAGCTTATAAACATCAAATGAGATTCGCCGAATCCTCTGACTGCTCTGGCTGATGGCTCTACTAGTACAGAGAGGGTCGTGCTCCTGCAGTGGAGACTAAAAAAGTGGCCAAGTGGGAGTCGGACTCGCCCATGAAGGGTTCTGTAGCAGCAAGTAACATAATATAAAAGTTGTAAAGATAAATTGGTTTACGATTTATGACGTATTAAAAAAACTACATACGAGTACTCTAGATCTCGTTCAAACCAATTTTCGGTGGAAATTTGCTTAGTTAATGTAAATCATATATTTTTTTTAGTTTTATCATTCTCTTATTTTAGAAGTTACAGGGGGGGGGGGGGGGGACGACACACATTTTACCACTTTGGAAGTGTCTCTCGCGCAAACTATTCAGTTTAGAAAAAAATGATATTAGAAACCTCAATTTCAAATTGAGAAAAAAAAATTTTTGAGATTCAGTTCCAAGTATGGGGAACCCCCAAAATTTATTGTTTTTTTTCTATTTTTGTGTGAAAATCTTAATGCGGTTTACAGAATACATCTACTTACCAAGTTTCAACAGTATAGTTCTTATAGTTTCGCAAAAAAGTGGCTGTGACATACGGACGGACAGACAGACAGACATGACGAATCTATAAGGGTTCCGTTTTTTGCCATTTGGCTACGGAACCCTAAAAAGACCTGATGATGATGATATCATAATTATGTTCCTTGGGACAGCTTTTCAGTATCATAGACTAAATACAGCCTTAAAATAGTTTAAGTATAATTTGTTAAACCCTGTATTATATGGTTTAACAAATAATTATTTATTACTATACTCGTATAATATTTTAAACGTTTTTACATAAACCCCACCTCTTACAGGCCAACTGGAAGAGATCTCTTTTGAGGTTATTGTGCCTTTGTACAACTTTTATTTTATGTATTTTATTATATATATACATTTTCCATGTATATAAATTGGAAAATGTTCCTTGGAGAAAGGTGTTCAGTATTATGTACTGAGTCAACCCTTAAAATAGTTTCAGTATATTTTGCTAGACGTTATATATAAATATTTTAAATATCATTTTGTTATTCTTTATTGAAACAATAAAAAAAATCGATATTTTATAGAAATTACGCTTTCTGTAGCTGTTTTAATATTTTCTGCCTAACCTAACCTAATTACAATTTAAACCATTGTTCAAAAGACATAAACACACAAGACTGACTGAAATACCTACTTTTTATTCGCATAGATAGATATAGATACAACATATTATCGATATAATAACATTGCGTATAATATGATAAATATCATAGAAATACTAATAAACATCACATTTTTAGTAGGTATAAGAGTTAGGCTAATGAAAGCAGACTATCAGAAAAGGGACATCATTATCCTGTACACAACATATTAGTGTGATCATGGGCAGATTGATAGAATAGATTTTCAACAATTTTCAAAATTTTAAGGTGGTATGCCAGTCTTGTGTTCAGCTTTCATTATTCAACTCTAGTAGCTATGGAAGTAAAGTACTTACTTGCGCTTTGCGTGCAACATTTCCATGAGAAGGGTCTGGGTGGGCGCTTGCCCTGCGCAATGCCGCTGGTATAGGTGTTCCTCTCCTCGGGCTGCTAATGCATGGATCTCAGGTACTACTTGCACCAGTTTCCCGAATTTATCCTGGAAATAATGTTCCACTTCAGTTTAGTTTCGTTTATAATATAATTCACGACTATAAAGGGATTTTAAAGTTGACGTCTTTCTGTGCTTCTTATATGATTTGAAAGCATGTTTTTACCTGCAAGTAGGTTACCCCTAAGCAAGGTATTTAGCTATGTTTGTAAATTAGAACATTCGGAGCAGGTCGAGTGCATCCGGTTAAATGCTGTATCCAAAACATCAGGTATGGATTTAAATTATTTGTGTAAGCACGTTTCGAAAAGGGTTATTTTAAAAAAATTACAGCAACCCTAGAGTTATAATACTCGTAAGTATCTAGCGCTAAGATCGAATTCCAGTTTAAGGTTTGTTCTGGAATGTTTAGGTGCTCTATCTTTGTATTACTTTTGTATTTGAATTAATTCTTATTGTGACGTTAATGTTTGCAAGTAGCAATAATTGATTCAAAGACTTGGTCAGTACGTTATTATTGCGAGGATGTAATTCAATACCCCTACGTATTTTTTATCATCAAATATGTTCCGGTTGCCAGAGACGTCGTCATTCGGTTCTGACTTATACGAAAGTAATTTTTTGTCTGTGGCAACTAGATATACTGGATACTTACCTGTATCGTGGGATAACAGGCGAGAGTGTAGTCAAGTAATGCAGCCTGCACCGTCTGGTAGCCATCTCGGACGCACTTGACGTTTACGATGCCCCTCACGTCTGAAACCCCAAGAGAACTCTTCAAAACAAACACTAGAATAACTCCTTCGGTATTCCCTGTTCATATATGGAAAAATAAAATAGCACACAAAATAACACATGATAATCATTCGCAGTAGGGTTCGCAAACAATATATAAATAAATAAAATTTATAAGAAGATACTGACCAGGATTAAGTAGAAGCAAAAATTTGACGCAGATGTAGTCCGGGATGTCAAACTTTAGCTCTCCTAGTTTGTGCTGGAGCTCATTGAAATGGTCTGCCAATGATGGGACGCCAAGTAGTCCCAGGCAAAGAAGATCGAACTTCTGTCCATTGTGAAGTGTAGTCTCATCTGGCAGGCCGTTGTGCATCCTCTGGTGAAGGTGGTCTAATACCAACATATCCGACCATGAGTGTTGCAGGAGTTTCATTTGGTCATCAACCTGCAACAAAGAAACCAAACATTTCTACACGTATAGAGTCGCAGAATTCGATACTCGACTCATTTTTTTATTATTAATATCAATAAGCAATATAATCTGAAACCGAAAACAAAAATATTTTTAAATTAGGTCGACCACGCTCTCACTTTTCTTCATACTAATATTTCAATAATATAATAATTACTGCTTCATTTAATAACATTTTTTTTTGTTTTCAGAAAAAGATTTCTTTTTAGTGTTGATTGTTGTTTCGTAAAAAATATTGAACAAAGTACACAGTCAAGTACCCAATTCAGAATTATGGGAAAGACAAAAGGAAATTTGCCGTCATTTAACTCTGAGCAAGGGAACAGTTAACCATAAAATGAATTCGCGTTGGCTTCTTTCTGTTCCTTTAAAAAAAGTCAGCTGCCCTCTTCCTCAAAAGTAAATAAGTTTATGTCGCTCATAAAGACGACATTGCAAATATATTACAATATTGACGGCAAATGTAGGGGAGGCTGATATTTGTTGTGTGGTGTTGGAGCGTATGACGTGAGCATAGCACATCTGATAACGTTTCTTTTTGGAAGTTGCTGTATCAATTAAACGAAGTCTGTATGGAAGACGAGTACTTTTGGATGTTAATTTAACTGCAATACGCGACGTTATCTGTCACCAAAACGCTATCTGCCGAGGTGGGACCGCGTCGGTGTCGTTTTGTGACCTACATTTTATTGAGTTGCAATAGAAAACACGGGGCTGTGCGCGAGCGCGTTAAATTTGCTGTTTTCGAAATGTTTCAACTAAATTTTAGAGCTCGGAGCTATTGCTACACCGCACACTGCTTGCTCAACGTGATGAATCGAGATTGCTCCGACCGAATTCAAATGATAACCTCTCAATATATACTCTTGCGATCAAATCAAATCATACGTTTGTCTATTTTTTGATTATCTTTTATATAATTTCAGTGGTAAATAAATAATTTATAATTTCATAAATGAAATATGAAAACAGCAAGTATAGTTTCGCTTTATTTCATTTTGCTTTTCGAAGGAAGTCCGTTGATTTTCATTAGGTACAACACGACGCGCCGCGGACATGAACATCAATCCTAATATAAGATATAGACTGGCCGCCGACTCACTTTAACGAATGTAATGTAGAGATAGAGCTTCTATTTTCAGTACAATAAAGTGGAATGAGAGCGGAGCGACCGCGGGATATACGACCTTTCAAGACGGAAACGCTGGTTAGCATTCCCTTCGGGCGGCCATCTTGGACGGAGTTGTCGGTCGGTACTAGGTTTTGAGCAAAGTAGGTCAAAGTCGAGTCGATTCTCCGCGTGGCTGAAAACTTAGGGCGCATCTAGGAATTACACAAAGTACTGTTACAAAGTAAGAATTCGAATATAAATAATGTCACTATTCCCACTGCATTAATAAAACGAATGAGATTCAGAAAAAGTGACATGTTGAAAGGAATCAGTATAAGTCAAACGATTTTTGAAATATACGAACACGTTGAATTCTTGAATAAAATGCATTGGAATGATGTGAAACGGACTGATCCAGTTGAAATGCAGCAACACGTTAATGCAACAGAATTGTGCTTTTATGTGATCATACTTTGATAGGTACTATGAGATCAGTATAAAGAAGAAAACGGGAACTCGACTGAGTTAATAATGTTGATATGGACAATGAGAGAGCTTTCATTAAAGACAAAATATGACCTGTTTTTACTGTAAAAACGTATAAGCTACTTCTACAAGATAGTAGGAATCATTCATAATAGCGCAAATTACAGCAAAGACCACAATGTGGTCTACTTATAAAATACTTATTGGAAAAGATTGGAAAATATGCCGATAGTAGATATCGATCGAAAAACCTGCTAATGCACAACATCCACTATGCCTAGAATATAAATAAGTAAGTAGATATTACTTCAGAAAGCTAGACTGTTGAAATATAGCTTAGCTAATAACCAGAACAAGAACATTTATAAATGTTGAAATGCGAATGCGATGCGGGTATTGGACGCCGAAATTAGATATGTCAATAATATGGGTTATAATAAAAACCTGATCAAATAAAAGCTCAAGTCTGAATTCAGATTCGATTTAACTATATGCGTACCGGACCTCGAAACCGCGTGTACTGTATGAATATGATAAAAAGAACGTCATCAACCGCTCAAGTTCATCGCGCTGTTATGTGACTAATCGTACTTGGTAACATTACGTAAGAGAAAGCGAAGAAAGAAGGAACGCATAACTCGTTACGTCTGCGTTACCAGCGGCGGTTACGCGGCGCGGTAAAAAGTGCTTTCTCGAGGCAACTCGGCCACGGGCAGTGTGTCAAGTGCGCCGACGAAAGTGCAGCGTTGCCGCCCCGCACCGAGAACCGTTACATCACATCCGTCTGGAGAAAGCGTAGGTCATCCACATCTCGCGAGGGAGACTCTTATAACATTTACGATACTCTGAGACCCTTCCTTCATATTTACTCGTAAGGTATACTGGCATCGTGCATCCAAAATTTTATTTGACATGAATTTGTAACAAATTAGAGGTTTCAAGAAACATGAAAAGCAAACTAAACGAAACGAGGAAAATCATTTACATACTACGTCAGTCGTTGTCCTAATTCAGAGAATGGATCTTAACTATGCTGCGTCATTTTAGCACCAACAAAAATTGCTAGTTGCGGAGTGGAGGCAGTCTGCGAGAGAGAGACGACGCAATGTGCGCGATGTGGCAACGGCGCGCGCCCACGTGACCGGCTGAGGGACTTGCGTAAGCGTACGACGACCACGACGGTGCGGACACTGCTGCTTCCCGGTCCTCATTGATTGACTCTTGCTGATTGATAGAATTCTCGCGCGACGCTCATACATAATTGACCACAGATCAATCTATCGGAATTCTATTTTGAATTAATGCTTTGTCGTCCGTTATTTTATTAATGGAACGAATAGTTTTCTTAATAACTGCCCAAGAGTTTCCCTCGATATAGTTTTGGATCAAGTCCGAATTTGCCGAAATTACATATACAATTTATAATATTATTATTTGAAAAAGTTGGAATACAAGCGCGGTAGTTGACAGTGGACACGTTTGTCGTGGGAACTTGACCTAGTTGGAGCGGCGCGGCGCGGACGGCACGGTGTATCGATTGCGAACGACACCGCGTCACACGCGCCCCTACTCACACAGCAATATCATAACTACTGTCAGTACAGCACTATATAAACATTCGCTAAGCCTGATTATATTTAACCCTAGAAAGAACAAACATCGCATAGCAGTGTAATGATCACATTCGCCAGCAAATTTGGTGTACACCAGGAAAAGGTTCAGGGATTTGGAAAGGATTTTATACTTATCTGGAAATTCACCTTTAAATACTTAAAGAACACGGTGTTTCTCGCCCAGTCCACTTGTGAGAATAGATTTTGGTCCAGCACTTTACACATTAATTCGAAGAGATCGACCTCACACTGATTGTAAGTTTGGCTCTGCAAGAGTCCGAATAGCGAATTCTGCCACTCGCGATCATCGATTGTTTGCACGAATTCGCGTATCATGGGCGAGAGTCGGAGGGTTTCTGTACTGGTGGGCTCTGCTGTGCTGGATGGTGTGGCGGCTGTTGTGGCAGGTGCGTCGAAAGTGAACCCGTCTGGCGATGCGGAATGCGGCGAGCGCGCTTCCCACTTGTCGTGGGAAGGAGGTGGAGGTGGCTGCTGCGGTTGTGGCTGCGCCGCCAGCAGCGCAGGCCCCGGCGACGATTCCGGAGAGGAAGTCAGCGAGGAAACTTGCGGGATCTGGATCTCTTGCTTGACGGGCACGGCGGCGTAGGGTGAGGTGAAGCCAAGCACCAGTCCGCCGTCGCCGAGCGAGCCGCGCAATGTTTGCACTGCGATCTGCCGCTGCCGCATCATCTGCAGCTTACGGGCGCGGTCGCGTTTATACATAGGCCCGAATTTGTTTCGCCCCCCACGCATGCGGTCTGCTCTCACGGCTGAAAAAAAATGATAATCATTATAAAGTGACTCCATAGAGCCGATAAATAAGAAGTCAGTCTTTGTTAAATTATAATATAAATGTTTCAATCACTAACAAAGACTATTAGTTTATTAAACGCGTGTCTAATCTTAGTTACTGTATCCAAGGAATCTAAGGGCATTGTGATAAAATTAGGTGTAGTTAGAATTACATAAACTGCAATATTTTAGGTTTATAAATCAATCAACTCTACTTAAATAAAAAAATAATTGATGCGGATTTGCTAATGTTGCTAATGTAACAGCCTTATCTACTCATACACTGTAAAGATAAAATACATAAACATTATGATGTTTTGAGTGCGAGTATAATAAGTAGGTTAACTGTAGTAAGTCTTTATGCTCTTCAATAAATATTTAATAACTTAGGCTTGAAATTTAGGGCAGCGGCCTCATAACGCACTCGGAGCGTTCTTTACGATTCTGGCTGAATTCCAAATTTCGAGCAAGCGCTCCTCGCGATACTAACAATTTATGTATGTTCCGATTCTTTAGGATACAACACTCAGCGCACTTTGAATAATTTATTTACGAATGCAAACCTGTCTCATGTAAACAATAAGAATGATAATCTTGTTTGTACGTTTTGACATGTCAGTTTATTTCAGCATTCGCCAACCTATGTAGATTAGGTAAGTGTGCGTTTAGTAATTCTGAACCAGATGCTGTCTAGGTACTTTGTGTCAAAAAAAGTTAGGCAGCAAATTTTTTTAATGCGGTAACTCCGCATTTGTAAAGTTTATTTAAAGATTTCTATAATATTTAGTTTAAATCTTTGGCAAATGTGTATTTTTATAAAGGACTCTGAAACAAAAAAAGTCATAGAAATTCCCTATGACTGTGTCTTTTTTGTTCTCGAGACCTTACTCACAAATTACGTTTCACATCTCTGTTATCAAAAACTCCTAAAATTGGTTAGTGGATTTGGTGGTGGCTGTGGTTACATTGTTACGAATTAGATTTCCGATGTGACATTTTCTTAATTGTGTAATTTCTTTACGATTCAATATTTGAAGTAAGTACGTTAATCGCGAAAGTACTGATCTGGTAGACCAAGCGGAAGGAGTTTTTCAGTCATTCGACTTGCCCAGCCCATAAAGTAAAAATAGCAACCAGTTTTAAGACTTGCCCCTGTGCGACAAGGACGGAGTTACAGGGCTTCGTTTAAAACGGACGGCGGCGAGCGTATCGGATTTAAAATCGCTTGCTGCACGAAAGGTAGTTCGTGGCTAGATTACTTTTAATTAAAACTCACCGCCAGTCTTACTATAAACTTGTGTTTCCTTCGTGTATTATTCATATACAATACATAATTGATTGTTTTCAAAAGTTATTGTTGCGTGTAATGATGACATACTCGGAGCGTCTCTGGTATTCATTATATCATTACATCCGAATACTACTCCATTTAAGTCCTTATATCCTGTTATTAATATCACTTATTTTGTTACGACCCTCCCTGAGATATTTTCACATTGAAATGAAATATTGCGCAAATGTTATTGGTGACACAGGGAGTCTCCATAATATTCATTATATCATCACAGCGTTATTCATGTCGTACTTTATTTTCCAAACGACTGCATGCTGTAAATGCAGGAAACAATAATTCAATATGTTCTTTCTCAGCTAGCTTTCATTATGTTGAATTGTAATAATATTGTATTTTCTTTCGCGTCATGTTGGTTCGCTTATTAATACCTAACCGTACCAGCGCTGCAGCTTACCGGTTGGCGTACATAAACGGAAGCCATAGGAGTGTTTACACCTGACGTCATTGCACCAGAATTATAATATGTTTATATTCTTTCTACAGATTCTTGTTGAAATCTTTTTCATTCATAACACTATATTCATTTAGGCAAGCAAAGGAGCTCGCTGCTTATTTGCAAATTAAGTGCGCGTCGCACGTCGCGCCGCGTGTCCGTCCGTGGACGCGGCCTTAGGATTTTAACAAGAACATGTGCTGTTTTAAAGATTATAAGTCATGAGCATTTGAGTCAGGATATTTATTTTTTTTACTTAGAATCATATTTATGACTTTCGTCTTTAAAAAATGTGTACAACTACCACCCGATCAACTTAAAACGAGGTGATAAGAAACAACAGATAGTCCTGAAAACATGTTCTGGCACATGAAAATTGGGAGATCCGACTGATAGTTATATTCCATTTGCCCGAATGGTTTGCAGGTTTTGTCAGCAGCGGCCCGACAAAGGCGGCTCATTCAAAGACGCAGTGGTGCGTTGCGTTGCGCGGCCTATTTGTATTCGTTATGAATATTGATCTCAACAGCTAAACTTTTATTATTAACACAGTGATTTACTTAATTTGTATTTTGATTTTTCATTGCTTCATTAATCGAAATAAAGAAATGATTATGAAATATATTTATTATTTTTGTATAGGTAGTTTTGAAAGTAGGTGTACTGCAAACCATTTGAACAAATTAACTATATAAGGCTATAAAGAAAAAACAAAATTAAATTCAGCAGTCTTGAAACGAAGTCAATAGAAGAACGACGAAATAAAATAGAAAATGCTGCAACCCTACCATTTACTAATATGATACTTTAGCAATTTTTTTCAAAGTTTGTTACTAAATATGAATAAATCCGTGATAAGATTAAATTAAGTAGGTACACAGGAAGACTATACCTCTGTATATATTCTGATTTCCGGGGGAGGCACGCATTCTCTCTTATCATAACTATAAAATAGAATTTTCTTTTTACTATTTTAAATAACTGATGGTGTAATTTAGTAGCTTTGTTTATTAGGTGGTGATCCCACTGCACCGCGCACCGTCGCGGAGCGCGGCGCGGCAGATTTTTAACATTGTAGGCAAGTAGCTCAGTTTGTATAGAAAACACGCCTACTCCCACCCACTGAAAACGCGTCACCGCGCGGGAGCGTCAGTATGTAGAAACCGCGCTCCGCGACGGTGCGCGGTGCAGTGAGATAACCGCCTTAATGAATAGGCATTATCGTGGTCAATTTTAATTAATTAAATATTGCTTTTCTGAGTAAACTTTGTTGATTATTCAGAGAGTGAAATTGTTCTTTTCTTATTTGTTTAATCATCATTTCAGTCAAAGTGTTATACCTACATACTCGAGGACATCATCGAACCGACCCCTAGTTAGGTTGAGTTCCTTAAAATGTTTCTTTCCAAATATAAGTTCGCTGCTCGTCTAGCCAACTTCGAATGAACGTGCTCGATTGATATATGTTCGATTCCTATTCTTTTAATATATATATATCGGCTAACCGTTATGGTTTCTCCGCTCAAGGAACCAGTTGGACACGTAATGGATTGGGTTGTACAGTAAAGTAAAGTAAACATTTATTAGTACAAAAAAAGACCATTAGAAATCTCTTGCTTTTAAAAAGAAGACATTTCAAATGTTAATAAATAACAATAGTAAGCATGGACCAGAGAGAAAAAGTTGTTACAATCATAATAACCAACAGAACACTGCCATCAAAAGCAGTACGATCAGGATAGATACCGACTTGTCAGGTATGCAATACTGAGAAAAAAATGATAATCATCCAATAGCAAAATGAGCCGAACTATAAAAGAGACACCAATAATATTGTCGCATATCTATGTAACGAGCAAAGTAATTCTTAATTCCTAATCGTGAACTGAATGAATCAGTGGCTGAATATCTGTATCTACGGGCATTGCCGGTTGCCGGTCGTTTGAATTTGTGTAGAAACGTGGTGGCTGGTTAGTTTTATTTTATAACAGCATGAGAAGTACGGACGTGCGCGTAAACTGGACTTTGAACTGCTCTCTGCAGTCAACGAGCACGCACGGCTACATAAACAAATTCTTTTCCTATTTATACCAAAATACAGTTGTAGTTTCGGGATTAGCTTTGTATTAAAATCACGTAGCGGATCCATAGCGGAAATAATAAATATAAGTGTAAGTATGCAGACAGGTACCATTATAGTATTAATATTAGGAAGGCTGGTATTATTATTATCTGTTTGTCCTTGTCCTCTAAAATTATAATTTTTCACTTCTGCTAACGAAGTACTGAATGTATCAAAATACCGTATTTTATTTTATTTACAACACTTTACATGGATGACTGTAGGTCAAAATTTTTTGGTTCTCTTGCTTCATAATAATAATAATATATAGTTAAAAACCAATAAAAACGCGCAACTGTTGTCTTTGATTTAAATAGTAATTTTATTATGAAACTATTACGTTATTTTTACTTAGGTATACTTTTTTAAATGTGAATAATTTCTTGAGGCCGATAGTAAATAAGTATGAAGTTTACATATAATATACATATTTAAATATCTGAAGCATTACGCACAAGGAAAAAGTAATGGAACGATTCTAATGACTGGAAAATTAATAATATGTGGTGGTCCTAGAAAAATATTTTCATACAATACAATACAATACAATACAAAAATCTTTATTGCACCAAATAAGAAACATTAAAAATTACAAAGTTTACGGAACTTATAAATAAATAAGGTACAAGAGGCGGCCTTATCGTCGAAGCAATCTCTTACAGGGTCTTCAGGATTCATAGTACTTCTTGAGTGAAAACGCCACCGAATAAAGGTTAGTAACCGACTGTTAAACTCTGATTAGGTATATTTAGGTATTATACTTTCTTTTTAGGTTTAGATTTGCATTTTTTGCAAAAAGAAGAATATGTTACACGATGTACGGTAATAGTTTTATCTCGGGCGATATACTTGAATCCCTCGCTTCACTCAGGATTCCATCTTAGAATCCCTCGCTACGCTCGTGATTCTACTGTGGAATCCTTCGTTTCGCTCTGGATGTAGTAGTAGTAGTAGTTCGCAAGTACCTTCGCTTTAAAACTATTACCTTTACGCCCTGTAGCACAATCTACTATTATACCAAAAGATTTTCTGTTCTGATTTTCGGTTCATAATCTTCAATAAACTAGGGAACTAGGTCATGTCGGTGGAGTATTTTCCATGTCTGCTAGTTTTCGGCTAAATCCGGCATTTTTCTTCCCCATTTCACACGGTCTGGAGCATACTCAAGATCATGTGAAGTAAAGAAGAAAAATCCGGAAAGCGGACTCCAAGCTTCAGAGCTGAGGATGCTAATGGGAATATGCTGAGATGAGAGAGGGTGGGATTGTTAAATATAAATCATTTTAATAGGGTTATATAGTTGCAGAAACCTAATGCAAAAACGGATAGCCATTCTTTTAAACCAACCAAGAAAAAACTTGTGGACAAAAAAATCATAAATATACGTAGGACACACTGTGTTTTTAGAAAAATTTGTTATAAATAACATTTTCAAAAAAAATATAAAATTTCAAAAATAGCACTTTTTGGTAGTCCAAGGAAAGAGTCCTCCTGTAGGAAAAAGGCGTGATGTATGTAAATACATCACGCCTTTTTCCCACAGGCAGGAGTAGGCAGAGTAGAGTCTATGGACCTCCACTCGCTACGATCCTGACAATAGTAGTCCAATGAGGTACTTGAAATCAATTTGTCATTTATTTTTATTAAATTGTGGCTAATAGAAATGTGCGTGTTGCCCTAAACTCATTTTTCTAACATTCAATTTGATGTTCGCTGTGGTCATACTAAAAAATAAAAGCAACAATTGACTGTGGTTGATTATATATTTGTTTTATAGCTGGCAACCTATTTTTGACGAAATAATTAAAATAAATCTCAATTTATGGTAACTTAAAAACTGACCTTTTAGTAACTTAACAACTGAGTTTAATTTGAGCGTTGTCCAGCGCATGATAAAAGCTGGTAAACGATCGACCTACAATCAGATTGACATAGCCTTACGAATGGATGACAAGATTTAAAAAAAATTGGTTATTTCAAGCGTTTAGAAGCTTTGTTTTAGACAGATAGGCCACATGTTTAGTGTTGCCTAAAAACTTCGCTTCGTTTATATTGGCTAATCACATAGGTAATGCTAGAAAACGGTTGTGATGCAATTCGTCACTTTCGCAAATGGTCTTCGCTCGAAAATTGGTCATTTTCGCAGAATGTCACTTTTGCAAAAGGTCCCTTTCGAAAATCGACATTTTCGCAATACGTTACTTTAGCAAACGGTCATTAACAACTTTTCTAACACATTTCCAACGGCCAAAAGACTCGCACACGCCTGTTTTGCGTGTGTACCTATCTGTGTTAACGTAACTTACAAACAGATGAACCTAATTTCTGCCCGACCGATAAGACTGTTAAAATAAACGGGCAAGTGCGAGTCGGACTCATACATGAAGGGTTCCGTACCTCCGTACAATGTTTTAACACGCTGAAGAAACACGTTTTTTGTATGACGACCCTCTTTAATTTTTAACTTTATTTAATTTTTAGTATTTGGTATTATAGTAGGCATAGTAATACATAAATAGTAAAATATTGAAGTATCTAGTTAATGCCATTATAAAGATAGAGTTAAAAACGCTGATATAAAACACGTTTCTTGTATGACGACCCCCTTTAATTTTTAACATTTTTTAATTTTTAATTATAGCGGCTATAGTAATACATAATCTGTGAAAATTTAAAGTATCTAGTTAATGCCATTATAAAGATCTGGTTAAAAACGCTGAAAAACACGTTTTTTGTATGACGACCCCCTTTAGTTTTAAACTTTTTTTTATTTTTAGCATTTGGGCCACAGTAATACATAATCGGTGAAAATTTCAAGTTTCTAGCTATTCCGGTTTAAGAGATTGAGCCCTGTGACAGACGAAAAGACAGACGGACAGACGTGGAGTCTCAGTAATAGGGTCCCGTTTGCACCCTTTGGGTACGGAACCCTAAAAAAGATTAATGACTTACAATTTAGCGCCAAAAGCCACTTTGATTAAAAAAAATATGTCTAAGGACCTTTAGTATCGAAATCCATCTAGCCGTTTGGAATATACGAAGTAACAAAGAAATTTGCAAACAAACAAAAGAAACGCGTGAAAATCATAACCCGCCCTTGGCAGTCGGGTAATTGGCAGTTGGGTAAAAACAGGCGTGATGAGCCTTTTTGGCCGTCGGAAATGTTTCGTAAAAGTGGTTGATGATGACCGTTTGCGAACGTGACATATAGCGAAAGGGACCAATTTTCAAACGATTTTCGTTTGCGCATTTTGATTCAGATGTGACGAATTGCGTCACAATCGAATCAAAAACCAAATAGAAATTCAGCTGGAAAGGTATTTATGGTAAAAAAGTTATCTGTACCCTTAGCACGAATATTTGCGTCAAAGTCTTCGTATCGAATTCGACTACATTTTGTTATTAGAAAAGGTGGAAATCGAGCAGAAAATCTGCCCGAGTCGAAAGTTTTTACATTTATTTTCTAGGATAGGGCAAACGTTTTCCTCTAGTAGTGGAGCACCTAGGAGGCAAAGTGAATTATTTTCTAAATCATTGTTGCCCGGTGCTATTTTTTAAATTTTGAATAATAGGTTGCCTATCATTGTCATCAAACTTTGGTGAAACATAAAGCTTACACTTACCTAAATTAAGAACTCAACCTATTTTACTAAAATTATTTTAGCTTTATTTTTTATGACATCTAAGAAGCAAAAAAAAATGACTCCAATTATTTACACATTCTTACCATTTATTATTTACACTTTTGCATACCACATCAAATAGAATATAAGCATCTAAATAAATATCTAAGTGTGCAGAAATACGTTAAAAAAACGACATGTTGCACTCCGGGAGTGCCGGCAGAAGTGAAAACTTGAAAACGTTGTGCATTTTTGATATTTTGGAATAGTTAGGGAATAATTTTGCACGAATTGCTTTAATTATCAGTATAAAAGTACTATCATTTATGTGGTAGAATACAATTTTTATTTATTGCGCTATCGTACACAAACATGACAATTTATATTACATTAAAAAGTTTATCTCTCAGCTAAACGAAACAGCAGGCGCAGGCATACATTTTCGCCGCGCCGTAGAAAAAAAAGGGGTATACTTCCTCTCCTACGCCGCCGCGCCGGCTGTCTACTCTCCATCCGTCTTACGAATTTTAGATCAGGACACGTGTCATGACGCGAGTTGAACATTTTTTACCCATTACAAAAAAGTGCACAACGCCGCTAAAGAAGTTTTCAGTTCAAAAATAAGACTGAAATCTCGAGAAACAAAAAAGTTACAGACTTTTGAGATGGAACGCACCGTTTGGTCCCATAGTGCGACGAACGCGAGCGTGGCAGATGACGTTATCAACCAATCGAGTACATCGGAGAGCGTTTTTGTGAGTGCGGCACGAAAATTGCTCTAACTTTGTAATTTTTGGTCCAATTTCAATAATTCACTGAAATAATTGGTTTTGATGTGACTGTAATTCTACATTTTCAACTAAAAACCTTACTTTGCACATTGCCTAACTTGTTGAGACTTAGGATTTATTTAAACGGGAATAAATTCTATAAAGTATTCAAAATACACCACATATTATTTCAAATTGTTAAAATAATATTAAATACCTTAAAAATATTTAATGTGACGTACTCACGGTCGCTATTTTGAAATTTTTAAATGTTAAAAGTTTAAGAGATGCCTAGCGAATAACGAAACATATAACTTTTGAATTTTTTTATTAAATTTTTTTAGCCTTCATTCCGAATTAAATGAGCTATCAGGCTATCACACATTTTTTTTAGGTGCAGTATCTCTATTTTTCACCATTTCAACTGGTCGACTAGACTAATGTGTTGATATACAACTGTATACTTAGTTTACACTAATTTACTTGCTCAGTTGAGCAAGTAAATTAGAGTAAACTAAGTTTAAATAAATAATTTATTTAGGTAAATTGTGTTACATTTATAATAAACAGGTGTTGGAGCCTACTTTTAAGTAATAAAATACTTGTACCAGTACAATTAATCTTGCAAAAAAAAAATAATAATAAATAAGCTACAATTTCATCTATTTAAAATAAAGTATGTATATTCGGTATTAATTAATTATTTTTATCATCGCTAATGAATGCAAATACCATACTCGCACACCGTATCGAAAAGTAATGTATATTAACGTTGTTAATATATCTAAATTAATAATGTGATATTTGTAAAAAAATAAAAAAGTTTACATAATGTTACTATTTATAGAAATGTGTGCATGTGTGTCATCTACGTATGTAATCTATCAGGTACAAAGTATTGTCCCCTGACACACTTAGCGAACCGGTTCTGACGACTGCGGCCGTCGACTATATTATTAGTATTATTACACGAAAGCTTTGTTTTTATGTAATGCCAACAGACCAGTTCAATGGTATTTAAGTAACTTGCATATGATTATTGAATATTTTAGTGCAATTTTTAATTTTTTTTCCATTTTTAAAGAAAAGTCGATAATTTTATTTTATTAGTTCAAGTAGGTACACTTGAAAATTTACAAACAATATATGTAAAATAATAAGAAAACATAGTACTTAGGTGTGCTACTTATTTCTAAAGAAATTTCTTCCAGTAGACCCGCGAGAGGAAATGGGACGAAAGAGGTATTTAAGTATGTAAATCTATAACGATTTCATCATTGTTACATAAATATTCAATCATACTTTTATGATTTCCCTCCACTTTATTCTTGGGAATACAAAATAATTACGTCTAAATCCTAAATTGATTTGAAGCTTTTACATTTTTTTTGTATCTTCGGCTATCTTCATTGAGCTATCACGTATAACTACTGTTTCAATTTAATGAATTACAATTTTAGTAAGTTTTTGTTTCAAATAAGAATTGCGACGGAGAAAATCTCTAAAACGTTATACGTTGATGTGTTTCTTAAAAAAAATATTATGGACCTCCACTGAGTAGAGTAACAAATTGTGTTTGTTAGTGTAAATTGAAGATTGTAGAAACGAACATATCTCTCTGAAATCGTCCTTGCTCTGAAAGTTCATAATTTCAGTAATATTACGGATTTTCTGGTCGTCGTTACTAGGCTGAGAATTCCGCGGTAAACTTTGACCTTGTATCTAGAATTTCAACCCAATGCAGTTGTGGGGTAAGGCTAGTAGGTCAAGTTCGGCACCCGATGACCATGTGGAAGGAAGAAATATTGTACCTATAGTACAAGTTTGCTTTAAAATTTCGTCACAAAACTAAAATTCTACATACCTTTTTATTCCACATTATGTATTCTTTCATTTATGAGAATAATGGGCTGTTAGCAATTCGATCGACTATACAGTACAGCATGAGTTCATGACTGTACAATCGACGATCGATCGGGAAAATGTAGCTTCCACCACATTCTATAAAATCTCTTTCTTTTGAGTCTCGGTGAAAGATATTCATTATCTGTTTTACTTTAGGCAGATTTCGTCAGATTTCTTTTTAAAACCATTTCTTTTGTCAGTGCACTGCAGTCGACTCGAGTCGAGACAACGTGAGTTTATGATTTCGAAAAAATATCGAATCCAGCTCGAATAACAATAAAATCAATACGTTAAATATTTCATAATCACTAATCATCACTAGATGTTATTATAATGTAATGAACAGTCGATAATAGTCGATAATAGCCGATAATGCGGTAAACGAGGTCAGTTGTTTGTTGCTTGACTAAACTAGATCAAGGTCAAGGTCATTTTTACAAATTAAAAACACAAGTCTCGGTGACAAACAGCTGGTCCGCAGAAATAGACTCATACGTGTGAGTTCACCTCGCATTCTCATGCTATTTGCGGCTGTGGCCCACTTGTTAGAGATGGGTCAAGGTCGACCTAGGCAATGAGGTTACGAGGACACTCCATATCCCGGTATCACTTGTTATTGCCAAGTCATTATTTTGAAAATAATAGAGTTCTAAAGTAGGAAAATGCATGATGGCCGCCTATGAAAATGCGACCTTGGCATCCACATCAGGGCCGTAAAATTAAGTAATCGTGTTATCGAGATAAAAAAATAGTAGGTATATACCGAAAGGACGGGAAGAGGTGGGGATCGCTCCTTGTACCGACGAGCCAGTGAAACTTGGTCAAGGCTGACATGCCCGCCCGCGCCTCGCTCCACACTCCGAACGACGCCGGAGTCGGCCGAGCACGGCCGACCGCCCGCACGCACTCGATCGCGTGCCCAGATAGCGACAGCCCCGATCGTTACACAACCGAGATAAATCATCACCTGCGATGATCCACCTAACTGTGTCAAGATCTCGTCTCCAAAGTATTGTCATTTACGAGATTCCAACTGGACTCTGATAAGCTAACCCACTTTCATTTAGTAGGACCAATAAAGGAGAGTACTCAACGTAAAGTACCTACTAGTATTTAGGTTTTCTTAAGTTTGTTGAATTAAATCTACGTGAATTTGGTTGATTTCATGATTTCTTAAAAGCAATGTAAACTATGTATATTACGACCGCTAGCAACCCCAGCACAGTTTTACTATCTGAAACCGGTTCTCGCAGCAGGAGGGCGTGACTGCGACCTAACTGAAGCGCTAGCGCACCGAAATCCTTCCAAGATGGCGGCTTGTAGAACTGTCGTAATAATACGACAGGTAATACCTAAAAAATAGAAAGGCCCGGTGTGCGAGGCCGCTCTGTCGAAACACTCGATTCAGGTCAAGGCAGCTCGCCGAAATAGTCGGCTGGCGCGCGTTTTTATTGTACTCTAACATCTGTCGTTGCGTTGCCCGCGGTACGCTGCGGCGCCACAACACTGCTTCCCCATAACATGGCCATCGTGACCAAAATAGTCTTATGGAAGTTTCAACAATATCTAATTAGTGCCAAATTCTAGTTGGAATAATTCATCCGCCAAACATGGTTTATTCTGATACAAAACGAAAGAAGGGATACTGTAGTAATATTATAAATGTCTGACTATGTGAAAAAAGCGGATTTAGAATTTATGCGCATAACAGGTATCGGAGAGTAAAAACTATTTTCTTTTTTGTTAATTTATTTTGGAAATAGCTACTCATACATAGTTATTTTTGTAATATGATTTGCTTTAATTTCATCAAAAGACGTATCTCTTGCTTCAGATTTGCTATTATTATGTCTGTTTCAAATCACTCTTCTATTAATAGTAGCTTTATCTTGCTTCTATTGGCTTCTTGTATCTTATTATTTGTTTCATGAAAATAGCTCCTATTATCGAATTTAAGTTCATTAGAAACCCTAACCTCCCAAACAAATGTGTTTCTAGATTGTATGGCGTTACAATAACAACAAGTGAAGTAAAAAAGTTGACTAACATTAAATGCCACATTTCGTTTTAGTTGAGTTCAAGTAAATTCCAAATGCAAAAATATACAGTAGTACTACCTCTATTTTTGAGCTTATTCAGGATGTGTGTGCGCCCCTTTACACATTAACCTTAATGGGCATTGTTATTTTTTTTTGGAAAGCGTTATTTTAAAATCCGTTTCGAGGTACAGAGTTAATGAACAGTTGTGGGTCTTTTTTTGCTAAAATAATCAATGGTTTTGGATATTTCTACAAACAAACGTATGACCTTTGTTTGACCTTACTCCGCGGCTGTATCGGTTTAAGCTCTGAGTCCATTCATTAAAAAATACGATTTGCTATTATGGTATTTATCCTTCACTGACTATTACGTTAAATGTCACCGTTTCCGCCAATCATAAGTAAGAAAAGAACTTTCCGCCAAACATGGGCAACTGAATTCACTGAATGACACTAATACTGACAAAGACTATGACACTAGCGTGGTTTTATTTTTTAAATATGTATTGGGCTTGACCGTTTGTTTTGTTAAGACGCGACTTTGTATTTGATTTGATTTTTATAATAATTTATAAAAATTTAACTAAGCCGTAATATGACAAAATAATCAAATTAGTTTCTTTAAATACGCTATATTTTGATATAAAAAAAAAATAAGGGGTTTAAAAAAATTAAGAATCCCAATTGTGACAAGATTGCTTTAATTGTGATTTTTTCTGTTTGCTATGAGCCAAGTAGGTATCTGTTTTGAACAAAAATTTGAACGCATATATATATGTATGTTGCATACGAGTAGATGTAGAGTGCTGCCTGTAGAGAACAGGCAAATTCAATTTTCAAGCAACAATCTAGCTTTACAGTCAACAGTTCCGACATTAGCAACCCTGCTAAGTCGTAAGTGCAGGTAACCCTACCTGCACTTAGTGCCGTAACGAAGTCCATATCAGAAAAAAAGGAAGATGGAACATGTTTGCAAGCTCCACAGTTATTCTCCAATAAAAGGGCATCTCTCCTTGAAAATTGTAAGTAAAATCGAGAACTATGTTTAAGAATTAGCACTGCGTCCTAAATGCGTATAAAATCCTTTAAATAAACTATAATAGATTTCGTAAATTATATAACTATACAGGTTGGCTTCATAGTCTAAAAAAGGAAATGAATTAGCAATGGCAATACCTCATCTCAATATTCTTTATTTCAGTCACCTTTTTATAGACTAAGGAGGCAACTTGTATTTCTTAATTAAACTGATCAAAGCACAACTGGCTTAATAAAATGTCTCCTCTTCATTACTTTTGTTCTGTTTTGTTTTACTAAGTATATGTGCTCTTTCTTAAACTTCAAAAATGTTAACCAGCTAGCTAGACCGCATGGAAATGTAGACAAAGGCGTCCACAAAGATTTTACTATATGGAATTTATCCCATGAAAATGGCCTTAAAAATCTTTAAATATATTACGCAGACAAACAGCATAGAAATCAGATAGAGTTTTTAATACAAAAATAATATTTAGTTATGTTTGAGCCCAGCCTACGTTGCGCGATAGATGACGATTTTTGTCTATTATCTAGCTATTTGAAATTACCTAGTATAGCTGTCGGTAGCGTTAGTTTACGTAAGATAGTGTGCACATTGTGGGCAGCGGTCCGTGTAACAACGAATCATTATTCGTCGATGGCGGTCCTCGGCACCACCACTACCTACCACCGCAGCTTGCTAAATTACGGGCTTCGAACATCGAATACAACATGCCAAGTCATTATTTTCATGTAACAAATTTGCTGAAAATTTATTTTTTATTTATTTATAAAACTCTATTATAAATGTAATAGGTGGACTTAAAGTCATAGGCTTTATCTACAACTCAACCCACTGGTGATGCCGAAAAAAGAAGACTTTAATCGAAGGTGCAAATTAAGTCAAATAACTTAAAGAAGAAAAAAACAAAACTAAATATTTAGCTAATTTTAAGTTCAAATTTTAGTAAGTATATACATACATATACATTCAAAATATACACAGTAATCATAAAATATTTTATACTGTACATATTATACATATATTATCTATATTCTACTATCTGATAGTTCTCAAAGGTAATGTGCACGCACTGCACTCTTAAACGCTACACGAGTACGAGTCTTCTGGATATTAATTGGTAGGGCGTTCCAAAGCTTCACCGCTTACATGGTAAACGAACGTTCAAACAACCCACTCCGGTGATGTGGTATATTGCCAGAAGAGCGAAGATTTTGACATGAGTATCAACAAGAAAGGAATATATTTCAATTCCATTTAATTGACAACCTAAAATTGTAGATCTTTTTAGGGTATTGAAATATAAATTCGTACACCTTCAAATGATAAAGATACTATGTATGTAATTGAGTACCTATAGTTACGTTCTTTGTAAAAGAGGTGGAAAGTGGAACAGAGTTTATTACACTAAGAGTAGCCACAGTTCTAGCACTCTAATAAAGGACTTCATATGCTTTTCGTTCAGATGTATTTTTTATGTATGGATTGCAGAAAAAATATGTAACATCTTAAGGATTACGTGCGTGATTAACGGAATTTGGTGTGGTGACGACATAGTGTAAACCATAGGCAATGCGGCACGCATACACAGTTGTAACGCGATACGTGTTCAGGTCACATTTGGGTAGTCTGTTGCGACAGGTCGAGCGAGGAGTCTTGTGAAACGCCGCTTGCGCAGCGCGCCGCGCACCCCACCGTCGGCGGTGGTGACGAAACGCTCGCTACAGTCGCCAGCGCAAGCCCAATTCACAACCCCCACTCGCAAAGTTGTATCAATGATATTTACCCATAAATATCAGTAGGGCCTCAGTCTGTATCATGCACTTTAGTTTTGAAATCTGAATTTATTACAAAAACAAAAGTAATAAATAAATCCTTTGAATTGCAAAGGTTTCAGTAGTGCTACTTTAAACTAACGCGACAACGTCAGCTTGCGCAAGGCGTCGGAAAATTTAGATATTAAGTGTTCTTCACGTAATATAATAAAATGAACCATTATGGTAGTGTAAAATAAAACTCATAACTTGTCAGCGAAATTGTTATGAATTCGTTTACAAATCATGTGTGTAATTATGATGCAAAACCTGATTAGTTATCTAAGTTCTTTGCAATGTATTCTATGTCAGTCTTCATTGCCAAACGGATCTGGCTTTAGTGAACTATCTGAAAAACATATGCCATCGTTTTCCAAAAAAATATTTCTCTAGCGATAGGTTCTTATTGGGTTTGGCTAACCTTGGCAACAAATATTAGTTTATAACACGTTTTTCATCTGCTGGGCAAGTACGAGTGGTTCGGTGGTGGCATTGCACAAGGCTCGCGGCAGGTCGGCAGGCGGTGCGAGGCTCTCGCAACCGCGCTATTCGGGTCAGCCAGCGATTTGTGTGAATTGTGTCATCTGACATATGCTCGTTGTTAATGTCTGTTATTTGTCTTCTACATACAATGATGTCTCACAGCACACATAAGACTCCCGTCATATTTAATACGCCGTTTTCAAAATGCAATCGGCCCTGAGCCAAACTATTCTTAAAAGCATTTTTGTCAGATTTTGGTTTGTCAAAATCCTATTGTTTTCGAATTCCTATACAACGTGTAAATTCTTCGGTTTGCTATAAGGTAACTATTGGACTATAATTCCTAATTTTTATTACTTGGCCTTCCAATAAGGCTAGTTAATTAGCCATGTCTTCTCGTCGTACTCATGTGGGTGCAAGCAGTATTCCATCTTCTGTCTTGTTTATTTCAGTTTCAGTTTCTAGATGTTGCAAACATCAGAGGACAGCATCTGGCGAAACGCGGAATGGCGAGTAACTAACGCACACAGCGGCAACCTCGCGTTGCGTATATGCACGCACAAACAGGCAGCGTGCGCGCGCGCCGCATCGCGGCCCCGCTCGCAAGTAGGTCAGGGCGTTCTGTGGCCGCGCGCATTTTAAATTTAGAATGATCCGCGCTTCAAGCTCCGCCCCGCGCGATCACCTAACTACAAGTTAATATGTTACCTTCAAAACAATCACCTGACCCATACCCTTGAGTTATTGTTATAAAAACGAATAAGGGTCTTATCATACATCCCAAAGGGCTTGACAGCAAGAACTTTTAACTCCTTCATTTTTATTTTTGACGATTGAATCGCAAAGATCAGTAAGTTAAAATTGGAAATTCTAAGTATTTGGAAAATAAGATTGAGACACTAAATACGGTAGCGGAAAATCTGTACAGTGAAGTGTTACCAACCACCCAAATCCAAGTAATCGTTAGCTAATTTCGTTAGGTAAACGAGCTTGAAGTGTGAATCTACGACTAGGTATTTCGCTGTTATCTAGTTGACGGAATCGTATCAACAAACTTCCCTATTCTATCGCAGGAGATGCTAGAGCAAGATTTTTACTATTTATGGTTTTTTAGTAGTGATGTATCTGTTTGATCTGTCTCTATTCTGTTCCGAGTCCGCCCAGTCAGCAGTTACGCTGCAAGAGCGGAAACTCAAGATGAGGTCTACCTTGGAAAGTGCATCATCACGCTTACAGACCAAAGCCGATACGTTTACCGACCTCAGTGCTCTATCATCAATTCATCACTGAATACTCTGTCAAAAAAGAACCATGTCAAGACCAACCAACGTAATCTATAACACTCCATATTTAAAGAATTTGCTACATATTGATTTTATTATAGCCAGTGATTAGAAAGATCCTGGCAAACAAGTTGTTTTGGTTAACTTCAAGTACATTTAAAATACATTTGAAATTTTAAATATTTACTTGTTTTTTTCGAATCTCTACTAGTTACATGAATGTATGCAAATAGAGTTTAAGTATTATTCTTATTTATTAACAAATAGGTACTCTACATTAAATAACACTACTTGATTATTCCTAATTATTCTAAAATCGTACTAAATATTAGTAGGTAGGAGGATCATCTGATCAACGATAAAATAATAATTATTTTGAATACTTTACTCACGTAGTGCAGCCGGAAAATACCGGCTAGTTTCGATCGGTTGCACTACCCTCAACCGTCAGGTCACCGCTAACACCCCCCACATGATGATCGTCTAAACCGATCAAAGTAGTCGGCCTTTTCCAACTACATAACGTGAGTAAACCGTTTAAAAATTCATAATGAATTTACCTCACCTTAGTTTTAATAGTTAATACCTATGACAAAGATATTGATTGTTAAAACACCGGTAAATTATGTATTGGAGAATAAGTACGTAAAAAAGTAGCATTGACATAATTTAATTTAAGCAAACAGTACAGTAGGTACCTAGGCATCCTAAAAAAACTTTTGAACTAATTACACTCGTAATGACTAGCATACCAAATTTCTCATTTTTTGACACTGACATGTGAAACTACTTGTTTATATTAGAGTTTTGTATATTAGATCCGGATCTGATTATGATTTTTTCTAAGACGTCAGAATTGAAAGCATGTTTTTAACTAATTTCCTGTTTGTACATATTTCACCTATTTTCAATTGTTTAAAGTAGGTACATATACTACTTTGTATAAAATTTAATTTTATATTATATTGTAAAATAAAATATCACTTCTCATTATGAATAAATTTTGATTTATCTTTCTACTGTTTTATGTACACAATTATTTGAAATTCAAGTTGCTATAACATTTTACATACTTTCGAGCACCGTGCGCAATATATGGCCCATACGCGAATAACTCAAATTAGTAAAATAATTGAGCTGTGATATGTAATACTCCTACTGTCTTCTATGGCTGTGATCTAAATGAATGTAAAAAACAGATTGCACTATTTTTAACGTGACTTGAAAAGTTCCAAAAAAGTAATTGAATTTACCTATAAATTGGATACATATATTTCATAACATAGAAGTCTTAATTTTTTTTTACCAGTTTTGTGGTTTATGTAGGTACTGAATTCTATAAAGAAACCGCTGCATGTATGCGTCGGACAAAAACCTTGTAGACTAATGTTATTTGTAATAATGTACATAATTGTTTGGAACGTTATGTACCTATACAATAATTATTCAACCCGAAGTTTCCTTTGACCCGTGAAATTAGTAATTTTAAGAAAGGCAATAATTAAGAATTTTAGAAAAGATGATGAGAACTACATTCAAGATTCATATTAAGTAGGTCTAGATACATTTTTGGTCTCAGTTAGCAAAAAATATCCACAAATAGGAATCTGATCTAATAACAATTTCGTTTTTTCTCATAGTAAAACGACAGACGGTATTTGCTGTACATTGTTGTTACTTACTATTAATATGTTAAACAATTTTATTGGTTTGCTAAACAAGCTTAATTATTGTACGAGCACTAATTGGACTGCGTGCTGGCACTCCAATAGCGCCATACACCTTTTAATGAACTTTCAGTTTTGACTGCATTTCGTACGTGGATGATGTAATCATATCGGAGGCCGGGCACACAGGCCGTGCGACCTACATCTGCTCTGCGGACGCGCCCTGACCAGATCAAAAATAATCCATCCAAGTAAGACATGTTTTGTAGGTACACATTCAAAATTTATCACCTTGCGAGACACTCAACCAGACACAAGAAAAATAACAATTAAATTACGTCTATAGCTGCGAGTCTCCCGGAAAGTGTTAAATAGTATTCTGTCAGAACTCACCTTCAAGTTTCATTCCGACGTCCAGGCACTTCTGGAAGCGACAAAAAGGGCACCGCTTCCTCTGTGTTTTGTCAATGTGACAGGCACGTTCGGCGACGCACGTGTACACCTTCTTATTCTGAACGGTCCGCTTGAAAAATCCTTTACAGGACTCGCAGGTGAGGAGTCCATAGTGGTATCCACTGACTTTGTCACCGCAAACTGGGCACAGTTCTTCAATAACATCCTTTGTATCAGTTTGATCACATACTGTGCCGGCTGCTGGCAGGTATGCTCCTGCTTCACCTCCAGGGCCTGTTGGGAATAGATAAGAAGGATCCAAGTTGGCATAACCAAAGGATTGTTGATCTGGGGCGCACTGATATGCAGCGCCTTGCGGGACATACTGCTGGGAAGCACCCGAGGGTCCCCCGCCAGAGCCTGACCCATCTGGGCCTGGACTCAAATCGAACGGGGACATGTTCAGGGACATGAGGCCTGACTGCTGATCCATCGTCATGCTCGGCCGCGCAGGGCGGCAACTCGTTACAAATCCCTACAGCGGCGTTCAACCGCAACAACGTTCACACAGTCACCGAGTTCACTAGCGGTCTGACCGCAACACTATCTGCCGCTCGCAGGCTGCACCTGTTCAAGCACTATTGTAGGTAACACATAAATCCAGAACATTTTGTCCAAAAAGTGGTAAGAAAAACATAGGAGGCACTGGGAGCCTTTAGACGCAGCTGACCGGCAATGCGTCTACTCGTAAAGTGTTGACGGCGCGCGTGTGTTACGATCGCGTTAAGAGTTGGTACAAGCAGCGGCGCGCGTGCCGCTCGAGAGACGTTCCGCGATCGACTGGCGGCCGGCCGGCGACAACGGCGCGCGTGCCGGCGCCTCCCGCATGCGCGCCCCGCCGCCACCCGCGGGCCCCCGCCCGCTCGCACAATGGAAAACGATTAGGAGCCCATGTAATAAGTGAAAGTGAGTCGGTGACCCACTTTCCCGCGATCCAGGTCTATGTTAGTGCGCGTTCGCGCGGTTGCGCCACCGCGCGGGCGGAGGATGGTGCGGGGGGCGGCCCACTGACCCAGTTGCGCGCGGTGCCGCAGCAGGGCAGGGTTGCCGCGAACACGAGAACTCATGTTTATGTTCGCCTACCATTCGTTCGCAACAAGCGTTCTATGTACAAAACTGACAGACAGCAGGGGCGTCGAAACCTCGCATGATCCGCTCTACCGAAGACGATGTAACCTACATGCGTACATTACATACATACTATCACGCCTGTTTCATATTGCAGTGTACACAACATATTGCTTATATATCAATAAGTACCGATATACATACTTAAATGCTTATGATTCATGCTTATCAAAAAGTAATAAATAAGTACCTACCCATGTAAAAATATCTGTACAAGTAAGTTATTATTAAGTAAGTATGCCTTAACTCAAATAATATCAAACTAAAAATAATTAAAGTCGATCAGGTCCTTAGGTTTACAAATAGAAATAAAACGTCTAAAGGAATAAAATCCGATGGACTCAGAACAGAACAGAAATTATTGATTACTCCCAACAACATTCAGTAACAAGTCGTCCATTGCCCGCAAAAGGAGTACCTAGTAAAGTACTAGTGATACAGTAAAAAGTCTAGCCTAGGCTAAGGAAACAAGATAAAAAATCATATAAACATGTTATGAATTAATAACAATTAGTCTAGTTATATTATTAACACTAAAACTGGTCTGGTCGGTCTCAATTTGGTTACTCAAATAATTAGAAATCCCACCAAAAACATTTTCATGTAAAAATGTTGCCAAGACGAGTCTACATAGCTTACCGTGTGAAAAAGTTATCAGATCTCGTATAAAGCCAAGCTCTACACGCACTAAACCTACAAGCTCCACACTACACCTTAATCACAATCTATGAAAAAGTGGTCAAATCTCATGTAGAGCCAAGATTCTTGATCTATGCGCCCTTACTTTACCAAGCTTAACTGCACATACTCTATATTTTATCCAAAACGTGATGCTTGGCCGTTTTGCTACCGTTACGAAGATTTCATAGGCATTCGTTCATCGTGTGTAATGCTTGGCCGTTTTATTTCACAGACTAGACAGAATAGACTCGTTTTGGCAACATTTTTACATGAAAATGTTTTTGGTGGGATTTCATTTATTTTTGAAGTTGGTTAATGGACTTTTTTGAGTTTAAAAATAACCTATGTTGACCCCGGGCCTATACTTTCGCCTTACCATTTCTACATAAATATCGACGATACGATACGACTACGTAATTTCAAATATGAATGCAAATATCTCCTAATAATCGAACAATCGATCATCATTCGCAGTAGAAAAATGTCGATAGCGCATTTCAAAATACAGTCAGCGCCATCTAGTGACGTCGGCTGATGTCACCGTCATCACTATTAGCATGATTATGTAGTTAGTGCAAATGTATTAGTGCAAGTCTCATACAAACTTCCACCTCCTATTCCGAGGGGATAGGTTAGGTTTGGTTTTTTAATTTTTTTGTTGTCTGTGTATATTAGCTTACATACCAATTTCAGCGTTCTAGGACTTCTGGAAGTACCTTAGAATTTTGATGCTCAGTGAGTGAGTGAGTGAGTGAATCAGTGACGAAATCGGGGGTTTTTAGACATTAATAAAATCTAAAGTATAATAGCTACGACATTCAAACATTGTATGTTTAATGATTGTACTAGTGTCATTATATCTTGAATTTTTTAACTTTTTAGCATCATCCAAACCAAAGTTATGAGAGTTCAAAAAAACGACGAAACGTTTCGAGAAAAGGTAGGTATAGTGCCCTTGCGCTCCGCTTGGCTCGTCTTGGCGGGTACGCACGTACACAATTTGTACGGGTACGAGAGTGGATGTGAGTCGCGTCGTTTATAAAACTACTAATAAATTTTGATTGTAGAGGTAATTAGATATCACCTGTTACTGTATAATTTGCTTTTTGTAAATATTTGTTGATTTCATAATTATTTTATAATTCTGTATAAAAAATTTGCAATAAAAGTACGAATATCGTTAAATAGATGTTTTTGGCGTCTAATATGAGTAACGTTTCAAATTAAAAGCGAAATAAATTAAAGATCTTGACCTGGATTTTGCTAAAATCAGTCAACGGGTCACGAACAAGTGACTGTCAGTTACAGCCTTGTACCCGCAATATAATGCGATTCTACGTAGCTATCCAAAAACAACAACACACAATAGAATGGCTTTTTTCAAACCAAACTTGTGTATTCACTGTTTATTCTTTGGACCATTAGGTTTTCTGAATAATGATATAATTGACATATACTTACAGTATGGTCTGGTTGGCAGGTATAGGTTTTATCTTATATTTCGGAACTTCACTCTTATTTGTGTCAAGGTGCAGAGCATTATAAATTCGTTGCGATCTGTTATACAATTAACACGTCTGGCAAGGTTTGAGTAAGGGCGACACCACTTCATTTAATTGTTAAAATAGAAAAGCAAACCATTATTCTACCCAGTATTCTTTAAAGTTTAATAGGTATCTTATTATTTTAGTTTTAATATTCGGGTACAAGGTATAAGTGTGACTCAAAATTTATTCTCTATTCATAGGTATAAACCTTCATTGAACTAAAATCAAGGGCACCAGCGGGATGTTCAAAAAAACATCCCTTTGTATTTCTTATTTTTATTTACAAACGAGACTGCGGAACAAGCTACAAATGGTCTAGGCTTTTCATTGTCTTGCCTTTGTCATAAAAGTAATTAAAATATTAAGAAATGAGTAAAATAATAAAAAAGAAACAAAACTACGACAATTTTTTGTTTGGTAATCGAAATAAATAACTTATGCAAAATGAGTTGCATACAATGACTCAATAGTTTCGATTTCATAATCAAGACCTGAATACCGGATGAAAAAGCGAAAAGGTGGTATACGCGAAGTGTGTCGTTTTCGCTATCGAGCAGACGTCGTGACCTCCTGCGAAAGCAAGAGTGGCCGCGGCGGCGTCGCACGCGCAACACTGCTTTCTTCGCACGCGCAAATGACGTCATACTTTCCCCGCACGCGATGACGCGCGTTGATGTAACGCACCGCACGGCACGTAATGATGTAGCTAATAGTAATAGGCGTGCCGCTTGCGTTGCGTTATCAATTTATCACACGGCGAAAATGACCGCTTGATATGAAAACAATTGTGTTTGTTGTAAAACGTCATTATTCTGAGATTACTATAAGCGTATAAATGTAGCTTCTCGTTTCCTTTAATTGATCTTAAAAAACCTAAGTATACCCCACGAGAAATATTCTCGAAATTATAAATTAATTGCTCGTTTCGGTGTTTTAAAAATAATTTCCCGCATTACAGACTCATCTGCTAAAACTTATAAATAAAAACTTTGATTTTACTACCATCATTTCAGCCCTTTAAAACACTATAATTTAATTTACTACCTTTGACGAGCGGTCCGGTGCGGCGTCAAGAGGCACGGAACGGTCCAGTGTCCACTGACAATGTAGCGCACTCCTGTACACTCTTCACCATACCTTGGTATAGTTTTGGTAATTTTTTTCTCATCTAAACAACAAGCCTACTTTTTTGTTTGGTTTGGTTTTTATAAGTATTCTTTTTTTACACTTCTGATAATGAATGATTTTTTTGTAAGTAAGTACAGTGTAAAATACTAGTTAATATATAGATCTAAAACATACAAATAAATCTTCGTAATTAATATCACAGTTAAATTCTCATCACAAAAGGGCTTCAAAATAAAACAGTTTGTGGTAAATAGATATGACGGAGGGGCTCGTAGTGGGGACGTATGTGCTTCGGGCCGAAATGCCCCCCTCAGTGGCCGCCCCACTGAGGGGGGCATTTCGGGTTTTGAAGCCAAGTGCAGCGGGTTAGTGGGTCAATGATAGCATAGCCCCCGTCGGTTAAGCTTAATACACGTCAGCATTAAATCGCTGCAAAGCTTATATAAAATGCATTCAGTAACTACAGAGTCTTGTTAAATTAATCATGCCTAATTGCACTAAACGTGAAGGTACCTATTTCTTGAAAGTAGATTACTTGAATTAATGATAAGGTAATAATGAGCGGTCTACCTGCACTGAATATACTGTAGGTGACCTACATTTTAATGAAATTACTCTTACTTACAATTATCTTTTGGCATCGCCATTTATTACTTAACTTTTCATCAGGGTACTTTTAAATAAAACTGGGGAAGCTTTAAATCTTGTATATTTCTTATTTCACTGGATAAAGAGGTAAAAACACTTTACGAAAAGCTCTTCAGTTTTTCTCCAAAACGCGGCATTTCCAACAATGTCATAATTGACAGTTTACAGCTTGGCCGGTGTTGCAAATTATCTTACATTAAAACAGAATTTGGGGTTGCCAGTATAAATAGATATATGGCAGATTTTAGAAATGCTAACATATCGATACCTAGAAATTGCGTCACCATTGGCTTCTTTTTAAAATGCTATGGGAATGCAATGCAAGTAGCATTGCATTTATATCAAAACATTTAACAAACTTTATCAATATCAGAAATCTTGTATCAGAAAATGTACTGTGGGGTTGCGGAGTCACGTCTTGTATTTTTAGCGCGATGAAACGGCAAACCAATGACGCTATGCCAGTGACACAGTTTAGTCATGTACACGAAAGCTATATTATTTAAAGCTTGGAGGTACGATTTTTTAAAATTATAAAAGCATAGTGCGTCTTTTTAGTCAATTACAGCCTATATCGCAGGCTACAGTTAGATGCAGCTTGAAGTACCTTAGGCAATATATTTTTTAATTTTTAAATTCGCTTTGATACGTACCGGTAGGAATAATTTTATATTTTAAAGCTTTTGTTCCTTCTTATTATATTTTGAACCCTTTTATCTGATTAATCATCAAAAAAAATATTAAATAAGTAGTTTCGGTTCGGCCATATAATAAATAATTTGAGGTCGAAATATTAGTCACTCAAACTTCATTACCTTATCCAAGATCCCGTTGGATGGTTTTAAATTGCGGACAGAATTGCGCGGTCAATAGTTAGTATAGTAAACGGGCAAGTGCGAGTCGGACTCGTACATGAAGGGTTCCGTACAATGTTTAAAAACGCTGAAGAAACACGTTTCTTGTATGACGAACCCCTTTACTTTTTAACTTTATTTTATTTTTAGTATTTGTTGTTATTGTGGTCATAGTAATACATAATTGGTGAAAATTTCAAGTATCTAGTTAATGCCATTATGAAGATCAATTTAAAAACGCTGAATTTTTATTTTTAGTATTTGTTGTTATATCCGCCACAGTAATACATAATCGGTGAAAATTTTAAGTGTCTAGCTATTACGGTTTAAGAGATAGAGCCCTGTGACTGACGGACAGATAGACAGACAGACGGACAGACAGCGGAGTCTCAGTAATAGGGTGCCGTTTGCACCCTTCGCGTACGGAACCCTAAAAATTGATAACAGTATTAATAACTTAATTAATCTATTTACAATTTAATTACCTATTATGAAGGTATATCTCTATATAAGTTTTTGTCACGATTTTTTGTGTCTGCAAACATGTTATTGCACGCCTCATAAGCGAAGCGCATCAGGTAGTGCTCTACTCTCGCCTTACAAAAATCAAGTTTTTTTTTAACTAAATGTGTCTCTATTTATTTTCTATCGCACTTGTATACTACTACTATAACTACTGTTTACAGTTTATAATTAGAACGTTAAGCTTTACTACGCGCATTTGCTAAAAGTGGCCGTTTTTCGCAAATGTGCGTAGTAAAGCTTAACGTTCTCATTATAAACTGTAAACAGTAGTTCATAAAATACTTTGAAAGGTTATCTAGGATTTGATAGTTGCAAAATTTTAAATAATGTCTTCGTTTTCTTTGAAATGATTTATTTTGAATGGGGGCAGCACTGGACCCCGGAAAATTCAAGTACGGCCTTAAAGCCGACACATACTTTTCTTCGTTTTAAGTTAGCAATAAAACAATCAAAATCAATTTAATTGTGAAAAATGAGATTATGAGGCGTGCACTTTTGGATTTTCCAAACTATTTTAAGATTTGTGTGTACGTAGGCTACGCTACTAAATAGGTAGTATGTATCTAGATAGATTGTGTACGAGCATAGCACCGTATAGTACTTGATGAGTCAGCATTTGCACAATTTCGCCTTATTGTTATTAAAGTGACGGTTACGTTACGGCTACTACTAGTAATTACCTACGGCCAGCAAGCGTGCCACGCGACTCATTTATCATTTTACATAAGTAATTTAATAGCTAATTATCAAGAATATATCTCAGTTTTTATCAGTTTATCAGTGACTTTTATTTGATCAGAACTCTTAATTTCGGTTCAAACCCGTACATTGGTCCTTAAAACAGGTCCTTGACGCGTGTCAAGGTCCCGCCTGTTTTAAGCTCGAAGTCAATCTTATTTTAAGTATATGTTGTTATATCGGCTATACATAATTGGTTCAAGAGATGTGACAAACGGACAGACAGACAGACGGACAGACAGCGGAGTCTCAGTAATAGGGTCCATTTGCACCCTTTGGGTACGGAACCCTAAAAAAGTAAAGCTGCGAAGATTTGCGAAAAAAAATCCTATTTAAATTTATTCCCTAATTTCTCATCTCTTTTTCCATTTGAGTGAGATTGCCTGGAAGAAATTTCTTAATGATAAGGCCGCCCTTTGGGCATTTCCTAGTTTTTTTTAGGTAATTATGTCCTGTATTTTTCTTTTGTGCAATAAAGGGTTATTGTAAATTGTAAGTACCTACATAAAATCTCAGGTAGATTTATAAAATAAGATAAAAATCAAAACTTACGGTCCTAGTTCATAATATCTACATCATTTCCGATAGTCGTAAAAATCGTAATAAGTTTGAAGGTTGTCGTTTTATGTATGAAAAATTTTAGCTACACAATCTTCTTAAAATAAATTCTTTTGCGAATACAAATACGTTTATTAAAGTATCTAAGTCATTTGAAGCATATTATTTCCGCAAAACAACCGCGTCTGTCATTTCTATATGATCCTGTTGATGTGACTGCAAACATGTAAATTGCCATTCCTTCCCACTGGTGATAGTTATGCTTTTTAGCTTCCAGTGGAAGTGGGGTACCACCGTACCAGTGGTAATGAGTGAGTGAGTCAAAAATGCATTTGTCCTCATGCACGAAGATATCACCACTGTTTTGGGAAAGAACTCTTTGGTCTAGGTGTGCCATCCGTCCGGGTTTCTCCGGATTTGTCCTAGTTTGTAGGGCGTCCGGGGAGCGTCCGGGCGGGGTTCTTATATAGTGTCCAGGTTACACTATTTAAACCCTCCCTCTGCCTCCCGCATGCCCACCCCGCCCACGGCGACCCCCGCCGCCCACGCCATTACTTTTTTCAAGCGCGTCCGCGAGGGCGACTGATGCTGATAATCTAAATTTTGCTCCCGCTTCCACGCACACAAATTTACTCTAGCCGAAGAAAGACAGCGAGCCATGCGGGGAGGGAAGAATCGCGTCGGGTCAATGAGGCTGGTTTACGCGTTTCTGGTTCAGGCCTACTTTGGTTGAACCTAACGTCGTTAGCATGGTCACGGCAGACTTCGACAAAGCCGCTTATGGGGCCCAAATAAAGCCAACGCTTGAAGAAGCCCACGCTATGATGCATGGTAATCGGAACAAAGCTGGCTATGACGGATGGACATGGCTTGGACAATACAGTATAAATTTGCGTTTGCTTATATGAAATCATTGGTCTGAGTATGAAATACATATCTATAACGGCGCTGTATATAGATAAGAATGACCTGATAGCGTACCTGGGTAGTGCCTGTACGAGGGAACTCCTTGATATGGTAAATAGAACAAACATGAAAAATTTTGTAGGTACGCGTTTATTTATAAAAGACAACAATACAATTTGTCGTTAAAAAAGTTATAGAGCTTCTGACCAAATATAAAATTTGACCTATGTACTATAGGTTTTTCGAAGCCACTTGTAAATTTTACTATGGAGTAAAATTACAATCTTATTTGCAACTTATATTGGATAAAAGACATGTCGCATCGCATGGAGTAAACTGCTTAATGACTCAATGTTTACTTCATTTTTTTTAATTTAATCAACTATTACTATTACACCTGGTTTAATCCAATACCTCTTTTAACTTTATTTGAATGTTACCATAATCGTAGCTGGGCGTCATTTGACTGTAAATAAAAGTGATTCAAATACTAAAAAAAGAAAAGCTTTTAATACTTATATAGGGTCCACGAAAATATACCTACTCCATACAATGGAAAAGACCAGTACCACTTTACTTATCCACTATACATTTTACAGTTAGAGGCGGTAAAAACCCCTCTAATATATTTGAGACTGTCTCGTTTGGGTTGTCTGCGAGTAAAGCTTCTTGTAACTTATATTTATGGGATACTAACTCAACGATACAATATTTTACAATAAATACAAATATAGATAAACACCCAAGACCCAGAACAATTTGAATGAGAACGTTAAGCTTTACTACGCACATTTGCCAAAAGTGGCCGTTTTTCGCAAATGTGCGTAGTAGGTAAAGCTTAACGTTCTCACTTTAAACTGTAAACAGTAGTTCATAAAATACTTTGAAGGGTTATCTAGGATTTGATAGTAGCAAAATTTTAAATAATGTCTCCGTTTTCTTTGAAATGATTTATTTTAAATGGAGGCAGCACTGGACCCCGGAAAATTCAGGAACGCCTTGCCTTAATAGGTAGGTAATGCCTTAATAGGTATTTTCAGTCCAAGCTGCAGTACGTCTCTATCGCACTTGCTCGGTTGTAGTTCAGGCACAGCGCGACAGCAATAGATTTTACAAATACCTCTTTTTCATTTCTCTAGCTCCTTTTAATGTCAATAGCTTGCACTTATTTTACTCCAAACTTCCTTCTCCAAAAAACGCAACAAAAAATGTAATTTTTCTCATGGATATGTAAAAAAAATACCTTTGTTGTTTCCGTAATTACATGAAATAATTTTATATTTTTTTATTAAATATTTTTTTCTATAAAATGTGCGGACCGCGATGGTCATTTATTTCTTAAAACGGACCCCGAGCGAAACTAATTGGTGTCCCCTGGTTTAAAGCTTAATTTTATATACAGTGTCAACTCTATGTAGTCACTCGATTTAAAGACCAACTCCTTAAAACGTCAAATTTACCTGATTTGGTTGGTTTGCCAATTTACCTTGTCTTCCATATAATTATATTCACGCTCTATGTAGCGTCGCACCCACTCCAAATAATGACAAAAATACAATAATATCAATAAAGAGTACTTTCTTTGTAGATGTGTCCGTTTTTTTCAATTTGTTACTTTATTGTCTAGCATGGATTTACCTAGACTGACCCCATCATACGTACCAGAGATTCTAAGTAGGTAATTCGTTCTTTTCTTTGTTCTGATTGCTTGCACCGGTTGCACGTGTTTACGTCGGCCGCTAATATTGTTAGCTTGTTTTTGCAGGCAACAATAAACGTTGTTAAAATAACAGACAGGCTATAGTAGAGCCTGTTATCTTAGCGACGTTTTTTAGTCTTATCCATGGTATAGCCGCTATGCCATGGATAAGAATAGACATAGATAAAATACTTTTTCATACGTCGATGGAATATACCTACGCAATATGAGTTATTATTAGTAATGATAATATTTTTAAAGTATTTTTAGGCATTCAAGAAGCAGTACTTAAATACTCAAATTAAATAATGAAATAAGAAATAGTGAAAAAATTCTACGTGGGCAGGACTTGAATCCGCGACCTTTGTCTCAATACGACCATGCTCTAACCAACTGAGCTATCACGTGTTCAACCCCACATGCCGAATCTCGCCACCATTTGATATTCCTATCCGTCCATATCATATCGTTCCAAAATACAGATACTTGAATAACAAATCACGTTGCTCAACCCAATACTTGGAAAGAAACGGGCGACCTGATTCCAAGATGCGATGGCTTCACTCGATCTACAATGCGTTTCCCAACTGATTATATTTCATTATACAAAACAGTCGAAAGTCTGTAAATCAAATCCAGATATCAACAATTTAGGTACAACATATGGTTCTGGCGTAACTGAAACCAGCGAGTGTCTTTCTTTTTATTTTATTTTTTCTTTTAGGAGTTTGATATATTTACATCTCTGATATCTGTATTTCCGTAATGATTTTTTCCGTTTGTATTAAAGCTCCAAAGTAGTTGATCTGTAAATGTGTACTAATATACATATTACATACTTATTAACATGGAAACAAGCTTATAACGTCTAAGAAAATATACTGAAACTACTACTACTGCTATTTTAAAAGTGACTTCAGTCCATGATACTAAACTTTCACTAAGGAATATGTATTCATAAATATGAAAAATATTGTTTTGCTTTCTATACAAACTCGGTTCAGCGGATGGATAATCTGTATGGGAGGTTAAAGATTATTTTTCATATTTCGATATGTTCCTTGAAGAAAGTTGTTCAGTACCATGGACTGAATTCACTGTTAATTTAGTTTCATATTTTTTTAAGAGGCCAATAATTATAGTCACTTGCTAAGCGGATCCGTAACAATTACCTAAAATTGAAACTGCAAGTGATTAAATTCCAGCTAATAGTGTTCTCTACTCTAGGTAATATCACCATAATTTGCTCATTTGCCAGCGAATACTGTGAGTTGTGGACCGCGGCGCGTTGTCCTAATTTGGCGCTGTTATGTACGAGTACGACCTAATTGTAAAGGGCCCGAGTCTGACCTACATCCCAGAATCGTATTGGGCCCAACAGTACTACGTTTTATAAAAGATGCGTTGAAATACTTTTTACAAGATGGGATTCATGGAATAATTACCCTGTATTGGCAACGGTAAAACTTTTAATAAAGTTACTCGTTGTAAAATATAAGACAACAATAAAAAGTCGGCATTTCAAAAGATTTGCAATATTGGGAAAGGTAATAAACAATGCCTTATGGATCCCGTTTATTTTTATTATGTTCGACTAACCTCTCCGCAATAATAATACGAGTAGGTAGTACTGAATTCTTTGCCCCCATAAAATAGGAGATAAGTATAAACAGGTAGGTAAGTAGGTACGTAAATCGAAACATAAACGTATATTTCTGTTTTATTTTTGTTGTTTTAATGCTTAGGATTTTTTGTAAGCAGTAGCAAGTACTTGCAGTAAGAAGTATAAGATTAGAATATCTTAATTCTTTCGCGATATTTCTAGTCATTTCATGAGTTCACAGGCGTGTTAATTTTTCCATGGCATACTTACTTAATACTCGTATAAGAACCTAGCAGCCCGCCCCGGCTTCGCACGGGGTATGTATACATATAAACTAGGGATGCATCCGATACCGATACTGATGCCGATATATCGGCGAAACTTCGGATTTCCCGATATATCGGCATCGGCGATATCTTTATTGCCGATACATCGATACTTTTTAAATTTTGCGCTTGAAGAAGGTAACGTAAACGCGCGTGCTGTTCGTCTATTTGATAGTTTGGAAAATAAAGAAATATATTACTTACCTACAACGATTGATCCTCGTTACAAAGCACGAATATTTCAATTACAATCTACTACTTCTAAGGCAAAAAAGCGTCTTAAAGAGCTACTTTCTTGATGTGGCTCTGCATTCAGAAAATATTTCAGACACACCTTTACCTCTATACCCAGTACAAGTTCTGAGGTGAATCCGTGTTTTGGAGCATTTGTGAAAATGTTATTAGAGAGTCCGAGGAAGGTGAGCCCCTGTCCACTCTGAGCTGTAATTCTCTCAAAGAATAAGTCGAAAGATACCTAAGGTCTGCTAATATATCAAGAGATGCAGATCCGTTGGTTTTCTGGCGCAATCATGTCTTATAACCAAACTTAAAAAAAATGGCACAGAAATACTTTAGTTTTCTAATGAGTTCTGTCGCATCTGAGAGACTATTTTGTACTGCAGGTCTCATTCAAACAGACTTGCGAAATCGCCTTTCCCGCATAACTTGAGAATATTTTGTTTTTTAAACAAAAACCTTAATAATGTTAATTTTAATACTACTCGTAACACCTTAATTCGAATTTTAATAACTAATAAGGGCAGTCTGTATTTTTTATATTAAATACATTTTTTTTTAAATTTATTTTACCATTATTATATATTTTTTTAAGCGTATCGGTATCGGCATCAGTATCGCCGATATTTTTATAGGAGTATCGGTATCGTATCGGCAAAAAGGCGTATCGATGCATCCCTAATATAAACCTTCCTCATAAAAATGGGTCCGGCCGTTAGGCCCTCGTTCTGTGAGGCAATCCCTCGAGTTGTTCAAAAGATTTAAGAGCCCGTATGACCCTGATAGTACTTAGAGCGATCTTAAATATTATCAATATTAACGAAATACTCACTTTGAAATAAAAAACAGACTGACCACTTGATACAGTAAGTGGCGTCAGCATCACTGGATTGCGGAGCTGGATCAGCACTGTATCAATGTAAACATGTTTTACTGGATACTGGACTGGATTGAAACATGTTTACATTGATACTGTGCTGATCCAGCGCCGGAATCCACTGATGCTGGCGCCAGCTACTGTATCAATGTAAGTTAGCCTTAAGTCTATACATAATTTGTTTCAAAAACACGATTTCTTAAAATTTTCTCGATAGAAAAAAAATTGGAGGCACCAAATTACCTCAGAATTATACTAAAACCTAAAAGTATTCAAGAAATACAATAATTTAGCCCTTGCAACTTTAGATTATAATTGTATTAAACATAAATCAGGGATCATATATGTCTTACTTTTTAAATAACTCTTAACGGGCCGGTCCTTATTTTTAGCGATTTTGACTTCTTTTTTGGAGCTGATTGGAGCCAATTTAGTAACAATATGTTAAGATATGTTAAATTGAAGTTTATTTAAGTATTAAAAAAGTGGCCAAGACGATTTGTTGATTTTCATTGTAATAGTTTGTTTAATTCCAAATAACCTGAGACGTGTTTAAATTTTTTGCGGTGCACGACGTTCATGTCTTTGTTGTTTACACGGAATTTAAAACATGAAGTTGTATATAAATTACAGAGTAATAAAAACAAAGGAAAATCTTAAAAATTAGCCGAGGAGTTTTTAGTACTTTTATTTTTAATTTTAAGAAAAACTTAGTTAAAATGGTTAAACTTTGAAGAAAATATAAGCGGATTTCTTGCGCATACGACTGAGTTAAAAAATAAAAAATACACATATATGAAGATTGATTCATGCTTAAACACGTACAATAAATAAATAAAAATTATTTGTCTTTGGTAAAAAGATTGAAAAATTTAAAGTTCTCCGAAATTTTCAAATAAATAATGGGAACGCAAACGCTGATAAGGCAGACCGCGCACTGTGCTTCTGAATTCGTATAAATTCGTCTTTAGGATGCATGTACAAAACAGCGCAATGCGAATGTGTAGTTAGAAAATATAGATTCGGGTGTTCAATCAAAAATTCCCACGGTCGAAGACCGCAGTCTTAAATGTTCTTTTTAAAACGAAAAAACCTCAAAAACCAGAAACGCGTTAAGCAGCCTCATTGACCTCCTGTGATCTTTTCACCTCGCATAGCTTGCTGTCTCACTTTGGCTAGAGTAAATTTGTGTGCGTGGAAGCGGGAGCAAAATTTAGATTATCTACATCAGGCGCCGTCTTAAGCGTACATACATACAGAGAGAGAGATGGCGGAAAGCGACTTCGTTTTATACCATGAATATAATATACGTATACGTCAGAGCGCTTTATATTTACCGGCCGGTAAATGTAAAGTAAAGTGGCCGGTGTTTTTTGGCCGGTATCTGTATGTCGTATTTTTACAAGACTGCGGCACAGAATACAGTAAGAGTAAACAGAAGGGACTCTTCTAAGGTACGCGCAATATACGTCCTCGTTCCCCGCACCCGCACCTCTCCCCCGGTTCTTGACGGCCAACGTGAGAAATCGAGGCGAAAACGGGGGAGAGGTGCGGGGACGGGGAACGGGGACGCCTGGGTGACGCATATTGCGCGTACCTTAGGAGTTTCCGGCCTGTGACTGCGGCAAAGCCGAAAAGGATGGTTTTATGTGTTTGACCTGTATGTTTGTCCCTAAAATTGTATATTTCCTCGTAACTACTAAACGGCCAAACAGATTTTAATAAATTATACATGGTTAGATTCGTCTTGAGTGACATAGGCTATATAAAAATTATTGGAAATCAAAATGGCAGATTTTTTGCGCCAAATTGCGCGGCATAAAAAATCTTGTCTTTTCAAAAACTATCGAGTGGGGTATCAAATTAAAGTATTGTATTCAAGGATTACAAAAATATATACAACATATTGTTTTTAATTGAATTTAGAATGAGAAATGCTAAAAAAACAACGATTTTACGTCCGATACTGTGTTCCCTCGTAACTACTAAACGGCTAAACCGATTTTCATAAATTATACGTAGTTAGATTTGTCTTAACCACTAAGCACTCATAAGTTATATTAAAATTATTAGAAATCAAAATGGCGGATTTTTGGAGCCAAATTGCACGGCAATAAAAAATCTTTTCAAACATATCGAGTGGGGTTTCAAATTAAAGGATTTTATTCAAGGATTACAAAATTATATACAACTTATATGTTCAAATGAAATTTGTAATGAGAAATTCAAAGAGCATTCCCGGTTGCGTCTTACCTGTGGTCTTACCTAGGCCACAGAAGATAGTCAAGTGCCTAGGCATAAGTAAGTACTGCCACAGAATAAATACCAGTGGTACTGCTGTTGTATCACGCAGTCGGTTTTTCTTTTTTTTTCAATAATTACTTGTTATAGTTTGACGTAATCAATTTATTAATGTCGAATTACTTATTTAAAAAAAGTTATTTGCAAGGTATTGTTCTACCATAAAACTTTCCGCTCTGTATATGAAACACGCTGAAAATTTAATGCAACGTCTTGCAATATTCTGTACGCAAACTTAAACGTTATATCCAGTGTTGAAAATCGCATGCGCTGAATACAATAATATCGAAGCCGAGCACAATTGCACAGCATGCATTAGCATACATCCATCCAGAAGCGAATCGCATAACTTGGCACAATATTAAGCATAATTAGGCGGTGACCCACTTTTTTATCAAAGCACGTCGATACGCGGCGCGAGCGCAGTGCAAACACTGGAATAAATAAACGATGTGTACACAGTTAAAACGTACCTAACTCTGATAGCGTTACTTGCGCTTTAATTCGTATATTTACATATAGCAGATACTACGGTAAAATAGGGTCACAACTATCTACGCCACTGCTATAAAGAAACCTTTTTTGGTGCTTATATCCGTATTATCCGGCATGCGGATATTAATTTAATTTTATGCATGAGGATTTAAGTGTTGCCATTATGAGCGTTATTAGAGTTTATACTCGTATAATATTATATATATCGTAGGCGCTAATTTTTTTAAACGTTCGCCGTTTATTCTGATAAGTACTATTTAAATGTTGGATTATTTTTTATTAAACTTGATTGTAGTGAAGGGTGGTGAAAGGTAAGGTCCAGTGGTGTTTCTTTCGTTACATATTAGATTTATTTTAATCACTAGCTGTGCCCGCGACTTCGTTCGCGTGGTTGTCGGAACGTAATGTTATATAGCCTAAAGCCTTCCTCTATAAATGGACTAACCAACAAAAAAAGAATTTTTCAAATCGGACCATTAGTTCCTGAGATAAGCGCGTTTAAACAAACAAACAATCAAACAAACAAACTCTTCCGCTTTATAATATTAGTAAAGATAAACAAAGTGATAATTTTAATTCTGCTAACCATTTTGATGCGGCTAAGATAGCCCTTAATTTATTTTTTATGAGCAACCGATCTAATTATTAGGTCCTTACATATGAAATTGCCGATTTTCAATACTGGCAACTTTAAAATCAAATATCTTGCGTTTCATTAGGAATTCCAAATTCAAATTTATTTCGAAATAAAGCCAGAAAAATATTGTTTTAAAATTCGTATTTCATTTGTTTTAACATCATTTGTTTGAGTTTCAACATTGCTATAACAACAACTATGGACAAATTGAAAATTCGCGGTATTTACGAATACGAGTTCCATCGTGGCACCAGTGCTGCAGAAACGACTCGAAAAATTAACGACGTGTATGGACCAGGCACCGCTAACGAACGAACGGTGCGTTTTTGGTTTCAACGTTTCCGTTCTGGAAATTTCGATTTACACAATGAGCCTCGTGGACGACCTGATACTCAAGTGAATAACGAAGAATTGAAGGCGATAGTGGAAGCGGATCCATCTCAAACCACTTCTGAATTAGCAGCAGCCTTCGGCGTAAGTGACAAAACGATACTTATCCACTTGCGCCAAATCGGAAAAATTAAAAAACTCGAAAAGTGGGTACCGCACGAATTGACTGAAGCAAACCAACAAACACGCGTTGCTTGCTGCGTTTCTTTGCTTAATCGCCACAATAATGAGGGGATTTTGAATCGTATCGTGACTTGTGATGAGAAATGGATCCTGTACAACAATCGGAAGCGATCATCACAATGGCTTGACCCTGGAGAACCGGCAAAACCTTGCCCTAAGCGAAAACTGACCAAAAAGAAGATTCTGGTTAGTGTTTGGTGGACCAGTGCTGGTGTTATCCACTACAGCTTCTTGAGATCAGGCCAGACGATTACTGCAGACTTGTATTGCCAACAATTGCAAACAATGATGGAAAAGCTCGCCATTAAACAACCGAGACTGATGAATTGCTCTAGCCCACTGCTCCTTCAGGATAACGCTAGACCACACACTGCACATCAAACGATCGCCAAGTTAGAGGAGCTGCGACTGGAACCTCTGCGTCACCCACCATACTCTCCAGATCTTGACCCAACCGATTACCACTTTTTTCAAAATTTGGATAACTTTTTACAAAGAAAAAATTTCAAATCTGATGAGGCAGTCGAAACCGCCTTCAAACAGTTCATAGACTCTCGCTCCCAGGATTTTTTTTCCAAAGGTATCAATGATCTGCCTATAAAATGGCGAAAGTGTATCGATAACAACGGCGCATACTTCGATTGATTAAATAATAATTTCATTAAAAAGAACTTGTTTCACTTTTTTGATACTGAACGGCAATTTCATATGTAAGGACCTAATATTGTAAGAATCTATGCGGTTTGTATCAAACATCCTGTCTCACACAAGACAACAGACGTCAAGCGTTGCCATAAAATTACTTATAACAGTAGTCCCTATTACTCGGTGCAGTATTTTGCATTGTTTAAGCCAAGCCATTTACACATATAAACCTCGAGCAAAACAACCTTCATCGTGGGGGAGTGGTACAAGATAACTTTTATTAAAATAATCTTAATGGTTTAATTAGGTTTGCATTGAAAACTGTTTCTATGTAAACATATAATAACAAATGATAGAATTATGTATAGTGAGAACGTTATTTCTCACGTACATGTAAATAAGCGTTGCCTTGGCCCGGTTACCACGATTTTAGCGGTGTTACAAAATGGCCGAGTGATGCGGCGCTCGCGCTGGCGCAACGTGACTCTACGCATTTAACCAACAATTTACACAACTAAATATGGTTATTTCTACCATGAAAATAATTTATTATACTTTTATTTAAGTATTTAGGTATTAAAGTGTATTGTTTAAAGTAATAATACACTTATAAAAAATGGCAGACTTAATGCATTTTCTATTAGCCAATTACAATAAGAGCGGCGCAAAAAGCATGAGAAAAAATATCTAACTACTATTTTGTTTTCACTCTTCTTGTTTCTTTACGATTTTATATTAAATAAATTTATTATAGATACTGAAATAAATTATATTAGCTATGTTATTATTTTATTAAATTATAGATTGTAATTGAAATATATATAAATGTGATTTTTTTTCTCCCCTAAATTGCAAAAGCAATGGCGCGCAATAGAGTGGCGCAATAGTGTTCTAGTTTTTGAATAGAAGTGATTCAAACATAAGTTACGTTGGCCTTATCACATTTATTCATAGAATCAATCAAACTAAACATTTACAATTTTGAAAGAGAGTCGAGATAAAAGTTAAAATAATGTATCTAGTCAGATGAATCAATATATTAAATCGGTAAATGTTTTGTTTATTTGCTTTTTTTTATATAGAACAGAGTACTTACTTCTGCCCCGCCAGTTCAGAGCCAAGAAAACTGTGAGTGGTTTTTAATAAACGGGCAAGTGCGAGTCGGAGTCGTACACGAGGGTTCCGTACCACCGTACAATGTTTTAAAACGCTGAAGAAACACGTTTCTTATATGACGACTCCCTTTAATTATTAACTTTATCTTATTTTTAGTATTTGTTGTTATAGGGGTTACAGTAATACATAATCGGTGGATATTTCAGGTGTCTAGCTATTACGGTTCAAGAGATAGAGCCCTGTGACAGACCGACAGACAGACAGCGGAGTCTCAGTAATGGGGTTCCGTTTGCACCCTTCAGGTACGGAACCCTAAAAATCACTGTAATTAAACTACTACAGTTTATTCCTTAAAAATTTACATTACAATGATAGGCTTTTCTACAGACACCCACAATATCCAAAACAGGATTGAGCATTTTTGGTTCGATAGAAAAAAATCACAAACATACCTCTAAATTTGCCTAAATTTGCTTTTATAATACATATTACTATTTTATACAATCACCTTTTTATTTGAAAATTATACCAAAAAATGTATTATTTAAATATCTATCCGTTTTGGGTACAGAAAACCCTTAAAATTTCTATGTAAATTTTTTGAGGAATAACCTGTAGTAGTTTAATAACAGTGATTTTTCAAAAACACGCACAGTATTGCAAATTGTGAACCCATCTCGCCTTAAGTTCGCCTGTTGTACTTACTTAATACATTTGTATATGTGTGTACAATAAAGTACATAAATAATATATTATAGCTTGATGGCTGTAAATAATATTTAAATATTTTATTTGCACATCCCCTAACACTGAAACATGAACAATTAAAGCATACATTTTAATTCTCAAGGCTCATGAAATAAAACCATCTAACTTACTTGTATTCTGAAACAAGATCTAACTTAAGAGAAGTCGATATTTTTTCAATGACGCTCACTAGAATGAGGATCTACTTGTATAAAATATGTTAAGCAAACAGCCTTCGGAGGCTGTGTTGTAGAGCAGCTATCACCTTTATTTTTAGCTCGAGAGAAAGATTTTCCTTACTGGGTCCTTGAATGTGTTCAACGCAGCTTGCATTTTAGGGTTACCAACAATTTTATTTCTCTAGGACATTTTGAAATCGGTACAATAATAATACTTTTTTCCCTGCCTTTATAATAAAGAATTATCTGAACTTGATCTATTCAATCCTCCTCCTTGTTACAAGTATTAATTTTAAGCGTATTTTAAAGATTTAAGATAAAGATCCGAGACTGGACCGGGGTAATGAGCGCAGCTTAGCTGTTCCCCGGACTAAGAAGAAAGAGGAATTTAAGCTGATTGCCAACCTTCTCTAGTTGGAGAGGCACCTAAACAGGAAGAATATCACTATTTTTGTAATGTTCCAAAAATAGTGCCACAATTAAACGCATAATTTCAGGCCACGAATAACAAATAAAGCGGAAGTAACGAACTCATATTCAGGCCCGGAGAAGACGTAAAATTGATGGCTTGGAATAAAGCCAATTTATAATCAGCTGTTTTGGCAAAATAGCTCCGTTTTGTAAAACAGGCGGCGATAAAAAGATAATCAATATAAATACCTCGGGATCACATTATACAAAGTGGAAGGGACATTCCCGTAATAAATCGAACCGAGGGCTGTACTAGATGACTAAAGTATAATGAAATTAAAATAACATTAAAAAACCAAAAAAAAATTCGACATTCCATATAAATCGCCCGGGCGGCCTCACACTTTTGTATGGAAATGTCAAAAATTATTTTTGTTGTTATTTTAATTTTATTATACTACAATGGTCTAGTATACACCGTGGTTTTATTTATTACGTTGCTTATGAGACTTACTTTTATTACTGAGACGTTCTCTGTTTACGTACATTGAAAAGTACGTGAAAATTGAGTACATTGAGTACTCAATTTTCACACTATGGGGTTGGCAACCCTATTTCATAACCAGTACCTTTCCTTGTACATCAGAAAATAGGTCATGTCGTGTCTAACTCGTTCAATATTGCCTAGAGGAAACATTTAATTTGATTATAGATATTGGAAATTCATTAGTTTAGAGCTCAGAGTTGGAACATTTAATTTGCTTTAGAAAAACATACTAATGAATTCTTATATGCCGTGTGGTCACAGCACTCACAGCAAAGTATAATACAAACTTTCATCACTCCTCGACTCTCCCACGGGTACTGTAAGAGGCGACTAAGAGATATATAGGTGTCAGGAGACGGGCAGCAGCGTCCACAGTGCAAAGCTCTTATACAATCTACTGCAATCAGCTTGCAGTGTATTACGTATAGTGATTATGGGCATATATGAAAATTCTCCTCCTTCATTGGAATATAATTATAGTCTAGCGGTAGACTGTCAAAGGCTGATAAACAAAAAAGTTTATTCCAAAAACCAAAGGAGTAGAACAAAAAATATTACGGTATTAAGTTATTGGCACCAATTTCAATGTTTTATTCATAAGGCCACAACCTAAGTATAAAATTGCAAGAATAAAGAAAGGATTTTTTATATGTTCTGATACTCGTAGAAGCAAATTTTATGTGATTGTTTTTAGGTTTCCGTTAAAAAAGGGTGCTAACGGGACTCTATTACTGAGACTCCGCTGTCTGTCCGTCTATCACAGGGCTCTATCTCTTGTATCGTAATAGCTTAGACACTTGAAATTTTCACTGTATGTAGAGCTGCTATACCAAAAACTAAAAATAAGATAAAGTTAAACAAATAAAGGGGATCGTCATACAAGAAACGTGTTTTTTTCAGCGTTATAAACTTACAGTACGGAAACCTTAATGTACTAGTCTGACTCGCACTTAAACGGTTTTCTTTTTGCTCTATCGTCATAAGAAGGACTAAATAACATGTCATACTGCATAAACAACAAAAACTTTTTAGTTTTACTTATTTATTATTTCTGTTTTTACTCTCCCATACATAATCAAGTTTACTGAGATTATGTACAAGTCTGGGGACAAGCTGCGGATATATATGTAAAATATCAAAAGTACACAATATTGTGAAGCAAGCGCAGGGAATAAACAATCCAATGATAGAAACATTTAAAGTTGGTATTCATTTGCATTCCATTTGAATGATGAACCAATACGCATCGATCAATACATAATATACAGATAAACAAATATGCAGCACATGTGGAAGTGGAACAAGGTTGTCGGTAGAAACGGCGCAGGTTCGCCGAGGATATAAACGGAAATGGACGATTTACCGAAAGCCGCTCATTTTTAATAAACTGCACGTGAAATCTTACAACATTTACAGTATTTATTGAAAAGCATTTAATATTTTGGCAATAATAGGCTTCACTTCCAATCCTGGTCTACGTATGAGGCAGCATAGCAATATTCTACAGTATTTACATTTTTGGGTATCTGTTACACCTCTAGATCTGAAATTTAACAAGATATATGTCTAGATATATTACATATATTTAAAAATGTTACTTTGTTTCAAAAAATCAAAAACCTCACAAGCTGTGTGTGTGTGTTTTTGCTGGTTAATAAAAGTGAAGATCTATAGTGCTTTCCCGAACGAGTATGTCAGTTCAGGCCGGTATTTCTGAAGCAATTTTGGTACGGTTTTTCAGTAACATATTGGAGCATTTCTTCTAGGTATACATATTATATATATAAACTAGCTTTTCGGGCGTACATGTATATATATATAAACTAGTATGTACATATATGCCGTGTGGTTTCCGGTAGAGTAGAATAGAATCACTCGAAGTCATCCCGTGGATGTCGTAGAAGGCGACTTAGGAAATACAAGCTAAACAAAGCTTGGTCATCAGTGAGACCTCTCCAACCCGTCTCGCCAGCGCGAGCGTGGAGTGCAGGCCAAATCCTCTGGCTGCTCTGGCCAAGTATGGCTCTGGCAGAGAAGGTCGTGCTCCTGTAGTGGAGACTAAAAAGACCTGATGATGATGATTGTATATACAGGGTAAGTTTTAATTAACTGGCAACATTTTTGGAGCAAGTTCAGTCCATGATACTGAACTACTTTCTATAAAAAAAGTTATTTAGTATCATGAACTAAACTAGCCCAAAAATATTGCCAGTTAATTAAAAGTAACCCTGTATAACTACATCCTCGTACGACGCCGGAGTGTGTCGGTAGTTAATCTTAAATAAGAAATAGCTATCGTGTAGACGTGACGTGGACTCGTAGTTGTGCCGTGGCGCGGCGTTGCTTAATTTCGCAAGGTCACAGTGATTGGGTAATTGACGCTAGTCTCACTATAATGTGTATAATTATACATGCTTTTAAACTATACTTACCTAATTATAAAGCTGATTTATTAAATTTCAAAATTGCGCGAATACAATTCTGTTTCTTTTTTAGGGTTCCGTACACACAGGGTGTAAACGGGACCCTATTGCTGAGACTCCGATGTCTGTCCGTCTGTCCGACTGTTACAGGGCTCTATCTCTTGAACCGTAATAGCAAGACACTTGAAATTTTCACCGATTATGTATTACTGTGGTCGCTATAACATAAATACTAAAAAAGGGGGGGGGGGGGGTCACAAAAACGTGTTTTTTCAGCATTTTAACTCGATCTTTATAATGGCAATAACTAGATACTTGAAATTATTTACCGATTGTGTAAGTATTACTGTGACCGCTATAACAAAAATACTAAAAAAAAAATTAAAGGGGGTCGTCATACAAAAAACGAGTTATTTCAGCATTTTTAACACGATCTTTATAATGGCATTAAGAAGATACTTGAAATTTTCTAAAATACCTCCTAAAAATAAGATAAAGTTAAAAATGTCATACATGAAACATGTTTTTAGCGTTTTAAAACATTGTACGGAGGTACGGAACCCTTCATTTACGAGTCCGACTTGCACTTGCCCGATTTTATTTAATCTGAATAAAATACATTTTAGGTTTGAGGTAACAAGCTCTTAGTTATCTAGTTGGTTTTTTTTTATGCTTGCCTAATAAAGACAGGCCTGTGTCACTCCCCGTTTAGGTATCGAAAATGTACCTACATTATTACTATGTGCGCAGGCGGCCCCTCCGGGTGGTAAATTCAGTTATACGAAACGTTTGTCCAGAGTCTAGAGTAACAAGAATGAAATTGGCTTGCAATGCATGTCTAGGCATCTATACGAAAAGGTGCTGAGTTCTGACGTGAGCTAAATTAAACCATATCGCTAGCCACATTGAGTAGATATTTCTATGAATTTCTTTGGTGAGTGAGACTTCTGTACGTAAGTATTATTTATTCTGTGATAAAGATCAAGGATGCAGCCACCCAGAGCAGGAGATAATGGAATCACTGACAAGAGGGTCAAAAAAGATGAGTGAGAATAATCAATTAACATAATATGTTACAGGAATTAAGTACGTATCAATTTTACCTGTCAGTGTGAAACCGAATGATGTCTATTTTAAAAGTTATTTTATACAAATAGTGTTTGTAACCTCATTGATATTATTACAGTGCGCAATAAAGGATTTGCTTAACTAGGGCTGTCTAGATTAAGATTCACCATTCCGGTATAAAAGCTCTGCTTGTGCTGTGCATAATATTTGCAAAAAAGTTATGCTCATGTTTGTGAAAAAACAATGATAAAATTAAGTTCATGTTGTCTTAAAATCAATCAATGTTTTTGAGTGTATAAGCGTACAAAATCAAGTCGGATCGTTTAGGAAAAATAAAGATCATCAAACATCGAACGTTAGTCCTATGAATCCTATGATACAAGGGTAGGGTCAGTAGAACACCTTTTGACAAATTAAATCCATATTCCTGTAGCTTCCTTGTTGTGGTAATAGTTCTTAGAAGTGGTGTTTTCTTTTTTCCACGAACTACTCGTACATAGGTAGGTATGTAGGTACTAGGTACGCATTGTTCTCTATTCCTGAAAAGGTGAAGGAAAAGGTTATATTTAATCGTTATAAACATACGGCAATATCGAAAAATTGGGTCAGTGTAAGTACGGTCAAAAAAAGGGCCCAACGTAACTAGTTGCTGCTAACTTTAAAGCCTAGGATACGCTGCCTACCTCTTATAGAAAAAAAATCTTTATTGCTATTTATAGGTTCATCATAATGTACATACAACAAAGGCCCTAGCGAAAAAGGGCCCTACTGAGTATCCGGGACAAACCGCGAAAAGGCCCTACAACGAAAGGGTCGTACTACGAAAGGGCCGTACCACGAAAGGGCAGTACTGAGTAACCGGGACAAAGCGCGAAAGGGCTTGAACCGTCCTCACTCAAATATTTATACTAATTTTAATTCCAACGGGACTTCAATAGAAGGACTAGTAACGCTGTTTTTACAAGCCTTCCTCCCTGGGATCGAATGTGGGCGTTTATATAGAGAAATATAAGGGCGAAGGTTAATCTTATTTTAGTAATTGACATCAAAATAAAATAACTTGGATACCTCCTACGTGAATAGAACGTTGGATGATTGATAAAAATAACCAATGTCAGGTAAGTAAACTGAACAGCTGGTGTTGTACGAAGATGGAGCACAACGCAACCCTGCTTTAAACAGTAGTGTGTCTCCGCGAAACACACTCATTGGTACGCGTATTGCAACATGCGCGAGCGCCGTGTCCCACTTACCAAGATAAATTGAAATTCAATTTCGCCAAAGGGCAACAGTCATGTGCGCAAACTGAATACTAAACGTTACAAAGAAGATTTTAAAGCGATTCCTGAAGCTGTTCAACGAAAATGTATTTTATGTTATCGGTACTTGTATTTTTTTATTTAACTAGTACTTAACTAAACTTTAACTTAATACTTATAGCTTGTAAATTTTTTACAGCCAATTTAGATAAAACGTTGTTGTTGATCGTTGATGATTTTATAGGCTATTCTTGTAGGTAAGTGCGAAATATAATAATATGTAAATTAACTAAACTGACAATTTCAGGCACCTACAGTTCCCTTTTTAGAAGTTGTAGAAGTTTTAATTTGTATTTCTTAAAACCTTGGTTAAAACTCCATTTACCTACTAACACTACCGTTTTTCATTGTTAATTGCACAAGCTCTTTCCTGCTTCCATAATTGATAAAATTAAATACTGTATGTATGCCAACGAAAAATTTGCATACTTACCTAAACCGTTACTGAAAGGTTTAAAGTTACGACATGGAGAAACTTTTCATCATATCATCTATATAGCTCACGTACTAAGTGTGAAATGCTGCAAGTAGGTTTCGAGTAGTACTAGTATTAACAAAATCCTTTGTTCATCAGATATTCTGGTCGCGCCGCCCGCCCCACCGACTCGACGCTTGCACAACTGACGTAACCTTCGGAGTGGAAAAGAAACGCATGCGCGGCCCACGCCATCCAGCGCCTACCACCGCTGCGCGCGAGCGCAGTGTTGAAAACGAGAGTGCCGTTTTTTCTTTAAAGTACGTAGATAACTGTAGAGGTATGTGCATCTATTTTGAATTAAAAAAATACTTAAGGCTATTAAATTTTCTTTAATTTTTTCCCCATTTATTTAGTGGTAAATTGTATAGTTCTACCAACCAACCTAAAAATAATAGATTAGGGATTGTGCCTTAAAGCAGGTACTTCAAAACTGATGATGATTACGATATTTGATGAAGATTTTGACACCGACCGACTGGGAGAGTATCCGGCGAGTACCTAATATGTATTTAATCAGGAAGAAATCTTTATACTACTACCACAGAATACATATTAGTACAAGTACTACCACAGAATTAATAGAAACTACGTAATTTAAAAAAAATATTATGCTTTCTAAACAGTGTCATGGATTTACAAAGCGAAGAAGGAATAAACGGTTGCTTAACATGTAATCCTGACATTCCCGACCATATTACAGTTAGTGATGTGCCGAGTCGCCAATTTTTGAAATAGAGTCGACTTGATTCATTTTGTCAGGTACTCGGATCCTTACTCCAGGATTCGAATTCTAGAAGAACTCGAGTTTGGCCTCGTCCTTCTTTTTCTGTTTTCTCCTAACCCATTATAGTTATATGATGAAGTAGGGGAAAACAGAAGACCTAACCTATGTCAAGTGTACAGTAGTAGAAGATTTGCGTGTCGACGTCAATGCGCACCTGACTGCGCGTCGGTAAAGTAGGTTGATCGGAGCAATTACGAAACATTACGATTATGAATCAATACAATGCAGTTCAATTATAGCGTACGTAATTAATAATACAATCGATTACTCTCATTTTTCGACGCTGATAATTGTGCCTGAACGATATTGTCCTGTCCTTGATACTATTATAAGATTTATATTATAAGTGAATTTCGGTATAAAACAGTTAAAAAAATTAAAATTGCGGGTTTGCTATATTATGCGTTATGCATTGCGAGTTTTAGAAATTCTGTAACAGTTTTTTTTACATTCATAATATTTTTTGCATACACATTTGTTTTTTTTATTATCATACAAAGTGGAAGGGACATACCCGTAATAAATCGAACCACGGGCTATACTAGACCATGATAGTATAGTGAAATTGAAATAACAGCCAAATAATACAAATAAATTATGGCCTTTCCATACAAAAGTGTGCAGCCGCCCGGGCGATTTGTATAATTCGATTTATTACGGGTATGTTCCTTCCACGTTGTATAAGCTTGCAGATGAACATTTATATTGTTTAGATGCAAATTCAGAGTTTACAGCAGGAACTAAGGTTACAGTTGTATAACACCACTTTGTCAGTTTACTTGGATGAAAATGTAACCTTTTAAACTTATTATATATTTAATACCTATCTTTAATTATGAAACTGTAAATATTTAAAAAAAAAATGTAACATGGAAAACACGATCCGTTCAACGTGACCACAGTTGCAAAAAACGAAACTTTCTGCAACGAAGTTTGGTCGTTGCAAGGATTCTTTTTACGAGTAATTCCCTGAAGTTTATAAAATGTAGGCATTCAAAGGGCTTCCCTTTGCACACATTTTAATTAAAATGCGCATTTCTTTTTCAAACCTTCCGGTGTTAGGTAGGTAAACAATGTGTTTTCTCCAGCTTGTTATTCTGATATAAACATACGAGTAGATTATATACTGCCTAAAAAAAGAACCTCCGTTAAAATATACGCACTTTTAAATTAAGTTTATTAAATGGTAACTAACATCGTCCTTACTAGGTATACTTATTTCATTATTTAATTTGAGTACTTTAAAACTGGCAAGAGATAGCAGAGAATAGAGACGAGTGGAAGAGGAAGGGGGAGGCCTTTGCTCAGCAGTGGGACATAACACCAACAGGCTAGGGAAAAAAAAACTTTAAAAACCCTATAAAGGTACACTTATATAAATATTATATTGCAGAGAGCAAAAAACATCTCATAGCAACATAGGAAAATGCTGTTCCGTGCTGACATATGTGTCCCAACCCTAGTGCTTCACCGACACGCTAGCTTTAGCGCTAAGAAGACATCCAGCAGTGACAGACAACCGGTTGAATTTGGGCTAAAGAAATTAAATACAATCTAGAATTACTAGGTACGAGTAAAAATATCAAAAAATAAAATTGAATATTGAAAATGCCACGTACATGAAGTTTATATGTCAATCATGGATTGCATACGTTTCAATTCCTAACGTTCCCAAAAAAAGTATAGGTGACCCTTTCCTGCAAACTATGTATTTTTTCTTTTGATGCAACTAATTATTATATTCTATTCTTTTTCTCTCTGGAAAGTTAAGGCCCTGTCCTTTTCTCGTAATTACGACAAGTTCCCAGAGGTCCACAATTACATTATACGAAACACATTGGTGTGGCGTGACGCGGACGGATATAGGTTGAGAAACGTCTCGTAAAAAGAAGCTTGAAGGTTGCACTGAACATAAATGATATGGTTAATGATGTAGTAGATTGGCTTGATTTGGACATATTATGAAACGAAAAGAACAACACAAAGAATTGTGTTGTATTTCATGGCTAAATTTTTACTTAACTTACGGAGTGACTAATCCTAGTCTATAGCGTATTGGCAGCTTCTCGCCGTTAAAAGTTTTAATTTGGTTGGTTTCTATTTTTGTTGTTTTTTAATTAGGTATTTTATTATATTCTCTTTATTCATTTACAGTCTTTAATTAGGTTTTTATAAAAAGTTAAAATAGAACTATCAAAATATAAACACATTATGAAAACCTCAAGTAGTTTCCCGCTGGTAGCGGAGCAAGGCAAGTGACAATTCGTGCCGTGTCCAGGAGTACTGCCTTCTGAATCTGACCCTTGACCCAGCTATCTAGCGTAAGAGTCTTAAGATGTTGGTCAAGACTCTTCACTACAAGTCAGTTCGCCGATACAACTATCGGGCTAGTGATCGTCGCATCTACATCCCACATAGCAGTCACCTCGTGGGCCAAGGCAAGATACTTGCTAAGCTTGTCCGTCTCGGCCTTCACGAGGTTCTCGTCATTTAGGACGGTGATGTCGACGAGCACTGCCTGGCACACCAATGGATCTGTCAGCACGACATTCCGTGATGATGACAGATCGATCCCAATAGAACGTGGCACGACCATTTTTGAGAACCGGCACTGGTTAGTATGTATAGTACGTACGGTAAATGGTGTTTCTAAGTACCTACCTACCAACATTTTTAAATTAATTTGATAGTAGGTTGTGCTACAGGCGTAAAGGTAATATTTATAAGGGGAGGGCACTTCAAATTAAAAAAATGACGATGTCGTTGCCAGTACCTATTTTATTGTTTTAAAACTAGGTAGATTCTTGTTTCTTTTTGCTGGACTGCCAACATTGTTTTGAAATCTATATATGTACTCGTACTTACTAAGATTAAATGTTCAGTTTTCAAATGTTTTTAAATCCCATGACTTTTTCTTTTCCACTTTTCAGTTTCGCGAGGATTACCAGTGGCTTTAGTCCCAAATACTTTCGGATGAAAACATAGTTTTTCGAATAAATGAGATGAAAATATATTTTTTATGAGATGAGAATCAAGTTTTTCCAGAGTTTCAACTACAAACAGTTAACCAAATGTGCCAGATTATTTTCTTTAATCCTTATTTTCAATTCACTATTCTAAATACCGAATCTAGTTTTCACTCACTACCCCACAGCTGGACCCTTTTTCTTGGACACCCAGAACTAATAATTTACAATCTTATTACATATCTAATAAAGAAATTAGAAATTATGGTCACGTGATTGAATACCCGTAACATGCACAAGTAACCCTTTGCCTTATTCAGAGATTCAGAGAATGAGCTGTAGGTACAAATGCAGTCTCTCAGGACCTTGGATAGCGGGAGCAGGGGGCGGGGCGGGGCGAGGGAGGCATGGTCGCGGATGACGCGCGACCCACTGGCACACTGACACACTTACCCAGTGACAGTGGTACTGCTTTTGGTCCGCCGAGGTCACCACGATGCGTCCTACCTACGTATGCGATTATGTGTGAGATATGTCGTTATTCTACAGTTACGTCTCATTCGTTAGATCACCTTTAGTAGGCAAACCTTAGATGCCTTTTTATGTTAACGAAATTGACCTTTAAAATTTTGCATCATTCAATACAATCCTGTTACCTAACGAATTTGACACCATAATATTATTAAATCTGATGTGGGATAAATGCACTGCGAATATCTAAATAAATTAATCGAAACGATGTTAGTACTTACTTAGTTGTTTTTTTTTTTCAGACTACAACCAAATCAAAACAAAACAGAGCCATTTCCTACACCTTCCCATTCCTTGGGGAATGTTGATAGCAACCTTAAATAGATTAATATTTTCTACCAATCGCATTAGTTCCATCTCAAGATCACCACCAAAACATCCCAGAACCATTCTTATAATATTTTATTAAATCTTTATTGTCCATCAAATACAAATTGTACAGAACAATAGGCGAACTTAACGCTAAAAGCGTTGTCTACCAGTCAACCTTTGGGTTGAACCTTTATGTTGTTCAATACATACACCCTTCCATTTCTTGGAGAATGTTGATAATGGAACTACTAAGACACATTTTGTACTAGTCGCATTAGTTCTATCAATAGATGAAAGGAGGCGACCGCCGTATTCCATTTGATGGAACAAGCGATACTAAAACGAAAAAAAATATATAAACCTCTTTAAAATTTTAAATGCATTAAGAACGTTATACATTTCTTTCTAGTTAAGACCTATGAGAAAATCCGTCAATAATCAGGTGTTCTATATTAATATGATAGCGCTCCGATTTTTTTATATGACCAAGGTTTTATCAAATTACTTACATACTCGTTATAAAATATTAAATTAGAAGCCATTTATAAAATTAACAGTGGAAAATTAAAAAGTCTACCATCGATTTCTCGTTTGCCTCTAACTGAAAATGAAGGAAATTATATTTTACATGAAAAAAGGTTATTATTTGACCCAAGGGGCTGCTGCTCTTTGTTTCTGCCATTTAGAAATAAAAAGTCTTGTTTATCGTACCTGAGACTAGCAATAACTTTACCTATGCTCTTATGTACGTTATTAAACAATTTATTTAACTTTCAGTATACATTTATTTCTTAGTAAAAATATAAAACTATATTAGAAGTATTCTAAACTTCTTACGACTATTTCTATTAATTGACGAATCCGATTCGTGTCAAGGTCTAGTGTATTGCGCAGACAGTGATGAAAGGAAAAATACACACATAGTTATTGTAACCTTGCTGAATATTTATTTAGCAATTAATTTTATAAGCAAACAAACAAGTAGCTAGCTTCTAAGTGAAAGGGGCTTTAAAATTTGCTAGGATACGCTCGCTCAGTGCCAGTTCTGAAAGACGCAATAAACTGAATAGCTGCATAATGATAATAACCTTGTTTATCCAAGCGATTACCTTGTAGCATTTCACTGTGCCATTATTACTTTAACAACATAATGCGTAAGGGCTCGCTGAAGTTGATCTTATGTGATCATCTCCCCTGGGGCCCTATAAGCAACTGCAGAGCTAGTTAGAAAACAATCTGTCGTTAATTTTCCAATCTCTGGGCGGCGCCCGGGGATTTCGCTTTGAGTACACGCGTCCTTCGCATCCCGTGTGGAAATCTGATTTCCAGCCTTGACACGAGTTGATTATGGAAAATTTTGTTCCGAATACGTTTAATCAAAACGATCCCAGATATGCCAATTTATGAATTACTAGCTTTTGCCCGCGGCTACGCTCGCGTATCCCTAATCCCACGGGAACAAAACCTTCTTCAGGGATGAAAGTTACCCTATGTCCTTCTCAGTACTCCTAACTATGTGTATGCGAATTTTCAAGAAGATTGGTTCAGTAGATAAAGCGTGAAAAGGTAACATACAAACAAATATAGAAATCATCACTTTCGCATTTATAATATACTCGTAGTTGGGATTGGGATTAGGTATTATTTAAGGGACACCGAGCTTCAGACAAGATTTATAAATACGTAGATCAAATTTTCATTTGTATCTTCTAATCTCTCAAATACCTCTATCAAATTGTATACTATACATAAACTATATTTATATACATATATGAAATATATGTAAAGCATAAACTTGATTTTTACTAATTCTTGTTCGAGTACGCCCCAGTCCTCTAAAACCTAAACTGTTAGCTTTAAATATATATAAAAATTGTGATAACTTTAAAGAAAAGCTATGCCGGCTAATCTACGAGTAGATTTGTTAATTAAAAAAATTACAGTATGGTGTGTAACAAACATAATTCTTAAAATACCATAACTTAAATAAACTTGTACATATATTCATACTATCACGCCTGTTTCCCACAGGAGTAGGCAGAGACTATGGACCTCCACTTCCTACGATCCTGACAGACCTCTTTGCTTCATCTACACTCATAGCCTCTTCATACGTGCCCTTCTGTTACGGGTACTTCCGGTACCTCTCCCTTTTTCAGAACGAATAAAATTTTGATAAACGTAAATTGTTTAAAATGGGGGTAGCAAACGTAAAATTTTGGAAAATAAAATTTCTATGTTGTATTGTGTAACTTAGGAACTCTACTCTGAGCCACGCACTTGGTCGATTTATTTAAGAACGCGTAAGGCGCTGTATCCTGTATTATGTAGGTACATTTACGATATGTTGAGAGAATGTGAAATTTATTCCACGAAGCGAGATATAAAGTAATTCGGTAAATCCTATGATTCACAGAGTTCTACAAACCAAGTACGCCGTGTGAAGTTAACTGCCGGCAGGTTTGTTCACAAACATAATCCCGTCACTTCACGATCAATAAATAATATTATTAATTAATATCTTTGATCATAAACTGATATATTTGTCGTTGGTGGTTGTTTGGTGGTTGGGGTTCTGGTTTACATATACCAGAACCAAAGATATTGAGTCATATTTATGAAAACGGTAAAATACTTGATCATCACAAAAGTAAGATATCTGGGCTAGCTCAATCAGTATATGATTTATCCTTATCTATCACTATGTATGATATGTTTCTAATGCAATACACACCATATTAGACTTGATGAGTTTTGATATTGGAGGGAAAAATAGAAGGTAGAAGAGGCAAAGGAAGACCTAGAGTCAGTTCACACCGAGTCGCGACGCGACGCGACGTAGCGCGCACGTGAAAGAAATATGGAACTTGTTTACTAGACAAAAGAATGAGAGCCCGCTGCGCTGCGCCCCGCTATGCATTGCCACGCAGCGCGGCAAAGCAGGCTGTCGCTGAAATTAGTATCTTTTTGCCTAGTAAACAAGTTCTATATTTCATTCACGTGCGCGCTACGTCGCGTCGCGTCGCGTCTCGTTGTGAACTGACCCCTAGAGACAGTTTTATGAAACAACTGATCAAGTCCATGTTTCAACCTACAAGGATGTAAAGGAGTTGGCTTTGGACATAGATAGATGGAAGGCATTGGTCGCGTCACAGACAAGAGCTTAGCTCTTTAACTTACTTTGGGGCTAGCTCAATCAGTGTAATTTGTCCATATATATTTATTTATTTTAATAAGAAGAAGAAGAATGCAATATATCGCCCCTAGATTTAAATACACCAGTACAACCTATGGACTATGGTAAAAAAATGTTATGTAATATTCCTTATATTAAGTACATCAAATTAATTTTATTCTTCGGTTTACTTGTTAATCTGTTCAGACTTTTTTTTACTAGCTCTCTATGTCCTACTGCGGGACAAAGGCCTCCCTACCTCCCTCACCACCCTCGGACTACCTCTCTTTCTGTATATCTCTGTAGGAACCCAGTTTGTTATTTTTTTTTATTTTTTACAACTTTTATTTTTTACAATTTTTAACAACGTTATTTACCAGTGAAAATTCCGGGGAAGATTCTCATGTATAACTTGTATCCGTGCAAAGCCGGGACTAGTCGTGTTTTAGGGTTCCGTACCGCAAAAGGTAAAAACAGAACCCTTATAGGATCACTGTTCTCCGTCTGTCTGTCTGTCACGGACCTTTTTCTCAGAAACGCGTGGAGGTGTCAAGCTAATATTCATATCAAATACTCAAGTCTACTGTCCCTTTGAGCTGTGAAAAAATCAAACTTTTAGCCAACGCAATCAAAAGATACAGCCGCTTATGCCGCAAATTTTCGACACTCGCAAGGGAATCAAAACCTACAGGGTACTTCCCGTGAACTTAGAATCTTGAAATTTGGTACGAAGCAACGTCTTATAGCACAGTTATAGGAAACAATGCGAAAAGCATACATTTTTATTACATCACATAAAATATATTTTTTAAATATGTAATTATAAAATTATTACCCCTTTCCTCATTAACGCGTAAAGGTATTAAATTTAATTTCATATCGAATACTCAAGTCTATAATTCCCTTTAACCAAAATAAAACTTCTATGTCAACAAAATCAAAAGAAACAGCAATTTAGGCCGCATATTTTTAAAACTCGCAACTACTCACAAGGGAATCAAAACCTAAAGGATACTTCCAGTCGACCGAGAATCTTGAAATTTGGCATGAAGCAACGATTTATAGCACACATAAAGAAAAAATTCCGAAAACCTTAAATTTTACTTACTTACATCACATAATATTTTTTTTTATAATTACTTATTACTCTTTTCCTCATGAATGTATAAAGGTATTAAATTGAAATTCATATCAAATACTCAGGTCTATAATACCTTTAAGCTGTAACAAAATCAAACTTCTATGTCAACGCAATCAAAAGGACGCATATTTTGAAACTCGCAACTACTCGCAGGGGAATCAAAACCTAAAGGTACTTTCAGTCGACCTAGAATCTTGAAATTTGGTAAGAAGCAATAGCTTTAAAGGATTACTGAAACGATAAAAAGACCTTTGTCTTAAATTTATGCTCCTCCAGCTTTCCACGTTGTAATGTTATGTATTTCATTTAGCAATAAAAATACCATTACTTTTACTTATATACCTACAGGTTTGTACGGAACCCTCGGTGCGCGAGTACGACTAGCAATTGGCCGGTTTTTTTTAAAATAAAATACTGATGAATTACAAAATAGACTAGTTGCCGTGTTCTCAGTGCGTAGGTATAATGGTTGCTGCGACTGCGACTGCCAAGGTAAATTACGTCGATAGAAATTCGTCTATTTATAGCATTGAATTGGAAATTAAAAATACCGCTACGGTTATTAATTGAACAATTTTCAAGAACTCTGTGACCTTGTGCCCAATAAGTTTTTGCTGAGCGGCACGGTCATTTTCCTTGTAAATCATTGCTGTAATAAGTGGCATTACGACATGTTTGTGAATATTTTCAACGTCATTCAAGTAATCCTAGGAGTCAAGTTCTCTGTTAAAATGATACCCATTAATTACTTAGGTCAATTACGACACGGCACAATGTTACAAACCGTAAATATTAAAGAATCAAATATGTAGTCAGTAATGAGGATTTCGCAGGCACTTTTACACGTCAATAATTTCAGTGTACATTACGTGTAATGTTGTTTTTTTATTTATTTAAATGCTACCTAATACTAGCTTTGCAACAACCACTGATGAGAAGAATTGTTCACCTACGCGCGCGACAAAAGTGCTTCGTCAGTTTACAAAGATATAATGCATAATATCTACAATGTTATCACAATATAACATGTAAAGCTTACAAACGAGTGCCAATCCAATAACAGAAATAAGTAACACTGAGTAGTCTTATAAAAACGGAGCCGAGCTGATCAGTCCGTACTGGCGGCACCCGTTCACGAGTTGACCCGTGGATCAGCCACCGCAGGACTAAACCATATTAGAATAAGGAAAGGGAAATATAAAAACACCTCGTTACAGACATTCACGTTTTAAAACGAAGTAACCTATCAAACAAAATTTACCTATCAAAGTTTCAGAAAACAACGAAAAATAGGGAAGAAAGTAGAGAAAGGAAAGCAGTAAGTAGGGTTACTCCAAAAGCGGTACGCAAGACGCACGTTACTGCGTATCCGCCTTTCAGAGTAAAGCAACATTGAGCGTTAAGGTGGAGGTATAGGCAAATGACCTTGAAGTGGCGCCCTCATTTGAAATAAATTATTAACTCGTAAATATGGAGATAATTTCCATATTGCTCTTCGTCATGCACTAGATAGCCCTTTAAATTATTTTATGAACCACCGTTGAAAGTATTTACATTAGTCCGTCTAGCTTTAAAACTTGCTTCCGCCAAAAATGGCCACGGCAAGTTTTAAAGCTAGACGGATCACCAATAATAGTTTCAACGGCAGTTCATAAAATAATTTAAAGGGCTATCTAGTGCATGACGAAGAGCAATATGGAAATTATTACCATATTTACGAGTTAACAATTTATTTCACATTTCAAGGCCATTTGCCTATATCTTCGCCTTAATACATTCCTACATGATGATAAAGTCTAATTTGGTTTGACATAGAAATAGGACGTCAGTATCGGACTACTATCGTAAATCGTATTATTTTATGGAGTAACCCGCTATCGATTTGAGACCAAAATATATTGATATCACATCATTCATACCTAACCACTGAGAAATCGATACAAATACTTACATTCCCAAGAGCAATGTTAGTTTCGGGTTTTAGACAGGGAAACATTTTAGTAAAATGTTTACTTAAAATCATGCAGCCGAATGGACGACCTCCGCCTTTAAGACTGCAGTCTTCGACCGTGGGAATTTTTGATTGAACACCCGAATCTATATTTTCTATCTACATAGTACTACACATACGAATTGCGCTGTATTGTACATGCACCCTGAAGACGAATTTAGACGAATTCAGAAGCGCAGCGAGTGGTTTTCCTTATCAGCGTTTTCGTCCCCAAATTTATTTGAGAATTTCGGAGAACTTTAAATTTTTCTATCTTTTTACAAAAGACAATTTTTTTTATTTTATTTATTGTACGTGTTTAAACATGAATCAATCTTCATAAATGTGTATTTTTTAACTCAGTCGTATGCGCAAGAAATCCGACGACGTATTCGCTTATATTTTCTTCAAAGTTTAACTTTTTTAACAGTTTTTGAATGAATTAAAAAAAAATTACTAAAATCTTTTTCATTTACTTTTTAGGATTTTCCTTTTTCTTTATTTTTCTGTTATTTATACACAACTTAATGTTTTAAATTCCGTGTAAACAACAACGACATGAACGTCGAGCACCGCAAAAAATTGAGACACGTCTCAGGTTATTTGGAATTAAACTAACTATTACAATGAAAATCAATAAATTGTCTCATTCACTTTTTTAATACTTAAATAAACTTCAATTTAACATATTGTTACTAAGTTAGTTTGGCTCCAATCAGCTCCGAAAAAGCAGTCAAAATCACTAAAAATAAGGATTAAGGGCCCGGCTTAAGAATATATGAGACAATTCAGATTAATACACTCTCGCACCTACTACATAGGTACGTGTTTAAATTTAAATATAACGCTGTCAGCGAGTCGTCTGGGGTCCACGGGAAAATGGGCCAAGTTCATTTGGAAGTAGGTCAGGGGAACATACCAACTGCGAGTAAATGATCGCTCCTGATGGATATTTCTGTAGCCCACAGTCTGAACGTTGAATTTCCATTTAATCTACCTACTCATATTTCCTGAGATGCTGTTCGAGCATGAACAAGTATTTTTAACAGACTAATGCTAAATAGGTATTAAAATTTAAAAAAATCATTAATTAAAACAGGATTTTTTAGTAAACAGACAAAAATTAACAAGTATAGGGTATAATTATAGGGTAATTTTCAAAATGGTTTATGCTTAGTAAATAAAAAAAAACACTTTTCATGTTTATAAATATTGATTTAAGAATGTTAGTTTATATTTAAGCATTTATCAACATATTAATTTATTCAGTATTCCTGTGTTATCTATAATATACTACAACTATCTACCTTCTCACAACAAAACTAAATACACTTCAATTACCTTTAAAAAAATAACTCAAAATACTTATTTTCTTAAATTTTCCTCTCCTGGGTCTGCTGGAAGAGATTTCTTATTAAATAAGCAGTACCTACGTGCTCTATTTTCTTACTGTTTGTTCCTTTGTTTGTATTTTGTGTACACAAATTTTGTATATAAAAATAAAATTAAGAACAGAAACTAATAAATAATAATTTAGTAACATGCTGAATACTAATACTGGTAACATCAAATTTTTAACTTGACCTACGATAGTACAGTTACAAGAATATATAATATACATAGCTATGTAGGTTGAAATGGCGCGATTACGAATCTGGGGCAGCCGGGTCAAGATCAAAGCGGAAATGGGTCAGAGGGAACAGCATTCACCCCCCGCGGAGGTGGGTCGGGTAGACATCGTGCCCTTTCCCGGTAATCACGTCATTAAAGTCCAATTTCAAAAGGTTATTCATGACATGTGGGTCCATGAGAATATAGAATCACGTAGGTGGTTAAGAAAAGTTAACTGCATTCAGTAGGCGCAGAAAATAAAATAGTTTATGTATATATTATTATGATTATATATTACTTGCAATGTGTTTTCCAAGCAAATAGGTACCGTTTTAACTCAAAAAACCAGGTTTTGATTTATAGGTCTGCCGCGCAACGATTTGTCGCACAACTGTGGTACAATCAACAGGAGATAGAGATAGTTAAGAGAGAAGAATAGTTAATCAATCATACAATAAAAAAAAATAGAAATTACAGTTAAAAATTATGCTTTTTGGCACTCCCTCACTCCCAAATGTTTACAAACATTTTCTAACAAAATAAAAATGCATTATGTATAAAATGATATAAAAATAAAATTCAAATAATAATACTTGAATTATATTTGAATTTTGATAATGTAAGCTAATGATTGCTTACATTTTTAACAGCAGTGTGCATATAAACGCGATGCGGTAGCCTATTCTGTGATATGGAGCAGAGGTCTTAATCGTCTGAAACAGGACGAGTATATTTAATAAATTCGTCATATTTATTCAATATAGGTACCTCTACTCATACATCTAATATATATCGTTAACAAGTGATTTATAAAATACGCATATTTACTACCTACCTCAAAATATTAACACTTCGACAGCGGAAAAACGCACCGTGCGAGTTTTGCGAAAATGAAAACACATGCGGTGCGTTTTTCCGCTATCAAAGTGCACCGCTTATTCTACGATTTTAGTGAGAGAAGAAACAATGTTGCGAAAGGTTTCTTTCTCTTGGGCGGATACTATAAGACGTATTCAAAGTTTCAAACATATTTTATTTAGATATCCCCTAACTTATCCCTTAACTGGGCATTGCAGGTATAAATTTTGGATAGGTTTTGAGCTATGCTGCCACGGTGTGATTTAGGATCAGTTCACACTGAGACGCGAAGCGACGTAGACCGCATTTTTGAAGAAATATAGAACTTGTTTACTACACAAAAAGATACAAATTACAGTGACAGCCCGCTGCGTAGCGCGGCGTAATGAGCTGTCACTGTAATCTCACTTTTTTGTGTAGTAAACAAATTCTACATTTCTTCAAAAGTGCGCGCCTTGCGCGCGTCGCGTCTCGGTGTGAACTGACCCTAAAGTTTATAAGGAGGTCAGTGAGATGACCTAATTATATTAGCTTCGCAGAGATTAGACGCTATATTAGTTACTACGTAATTCCAACCGATAATTGTAATTTTTGGGGTAAAATACTGGGTCTAACAAAATATACTAAAACTATTTTAGTATATTTTGTCATTCAGTCTATGATACTGAAAAAACTGAAATAGGAAAGTTGTTCAGTATCACGTACTGAATTTACGCTTAAAATAGTTTCATTATGTTTTGTTAGACGTTATACATACATAGACATATGTATGTCAAACATACGAGTAAATTTTTAGGTATAATAGTATGAGAGCGATGGCAGCTGAAAAGGCAATAATTTGCGATGGCAAATTACAGCCATTTCATCTGCTAACTCTACCATACTCAAATGTAATGGATAGTTAAATAAAATTTCTGTCATCTATGGTAATCATGCGGGAGAGAACAATATTCATGTTAACTATAATTTAATTTAATAAAGGTAGAGTCAAGATTGTTTAAGCATGTAGAGCACTTCTTACGGGAGTGTCATGGCATGGTGTTTCTTTACCTTTTTTAGGGTTCCGTACCCAAAGGGTGCAAACGGGACCCTATTACTGAAACTCCGCTGTCTATCCGTCTGTCACAGGGCTCTATCTCTTGAACCGTAATAGCTACACTTGAAATTTTCACCGATTATGTATTACTTTGACCACCATAACAAAAAATACTAAAAATATGATAAAGTTAAAAATGAAAGGGGGACGTTATACAAGAAACGTGTGTGAGGTACGGAACCCTTTATGTACGAGTCCGGCTCGCACTTGCCCGTTTATTGATTTAAACATTGCGCCATATACTATAAGACTATAAACAAAAGCTTTAGGCTTTAGAATAGAAAATAAGGTTTAATAAGTTTATATTTTATTTTATTCTTATTATTCTGCATGCTTAATAAAGTTATTTGACGCATAAATAACTTTATTTAGCATGCAGAATTAGTTATTTTAAACACAAGCTTTTTGAGCAATAAGACCACTAGCAGACCTAGAAGTTTTGTATTACATACTTATTTAGATAATTTATTTTATTTATTTGGGAAACAAACAATTTTTATCACATACACATAGAAAAATATATACAGTACAAAAATCAATGAAGTTTTCACAGGTACATTTTACATAATAACATTGAACAGACCAAATAAAGACGAGAAATAAATTTACATAACAAAACTTTGAATTATTATTTTATACTTAATTAATTACCTAAAAAACAAAAACATCATAAGGTGAAATGGTAGCATAAGTGGCGCCCTCATTTGAAATAAATTGTTTAAATTTGATTTGTATCAATGTCTAAAAAGACCTTTAAACTATTTTATGAATAACCATTGAAAGTAATATTGGTATCTTTGGTTTTAAAACTAGACGGACTATTAGTAATAATTTCAAAGGTTGGTCAAAATAGTTTGAATGTCTTTTTATACATTGATACAAATCAAATTTTTAAATATCACCATATTTAGTTTTAAACAATTTATTTCAAATGGGGGCGCCACTTATGCTACCATTTCACCTTAAAAGTACAGGATACTACAGCTAATTTTACTCATATAGTATTTCCTGTATTCTTTTTTAAATTGCATGGTCTTGTAATTAAAATGATCTACATTACTAAATATATTATTATAATTGTTGCAGGCTCTATAAAAAAATGTATTGCTGGCGTAATTTGTTCTAACGCTAGGCAATGAAAAAAGTGATTTATCTTTTGCATTAACTCGGTGACACCTTATATGACTTAACAAGAAAGGGGACTTGGGGAGTCAATAAGACTGTTTAGTAACTTGTACAGAAGCATCTGGTCATTTTCTACACGATATGTAAAAATTAAAGCAGGCAGTCTTATTATAATATCCGCCCAAAAAAAGACCTTTCGCAATAAAAACTAACAGCTGCTGCTCCTCCCGTACAGGTCGTAGACGTCTACCAAGGAAATGGTACCATTGATAAATCCAGATAAAGGTTGTATCGCCCAACGGGCTAGTGCCATCCCGCTTGTTATTATTACGTAGAGTGAGTCGATAAATTCTGTCGCCGCCGGTGCCATGCGACGGGGCCTGGGGCTATTCTACAAGTCTCTGGGCTAGCAACAGCGGGCAGCGTACTGTACTGGGTGACCCGGGTTCTGTGCTCTATACCGTACTGTACTATAGTACTGTAACAGGTAGTATACACAAAGTTTTCCTTATAATTTTTACGTCGGTGCCTATTATAATAAGTGTTAATTACATAACTGATGACTTAATAAAAAAAACATCGGTGGTATTCATTTTTTTGTAACTATTTCTTTTTATCGTACAGTAAATTAGAAAAAAAAATTATTTTCGATTGGTTGTTAAGCTCTAAATAAAGACATAACGCAATTTCTGCGGTAGCGGGATGATGCGTATGGGGTAATATTTCCTTTTCCAATAATAACTACATATTTCTTAGAATTACTGAAAGAAATTGGATTTTCACACCAACACCAATAAAAATTCTTCCGCTCTTTATTGAAGTCCAAACTTGGTTTTACGCTTTACAGTAAAAGTTATATTACCTATATAAACATTTCCATAGTTTTTATGATAATTGTAAGTAATAGGATAGGACCAAAGATAGACATTAACGCTGATCGCTCATATATAAAAAAAAATCTGTGCCATTTAGACTATTAAAGGTATTAAAGGTAATTGTATAAGTTATTATTATTACTGAAATTTAAGTAAAATGATAAAAGTGCACATATTCTAAAATGAAAGCATGTTGTGGATACTTTTTGTACACTTTTTGATGAAGCTTATTGCTGATGAAACTTTGTAACCTGATGATTCTTCATCAGGTTACTGTGATTGCTGGATAAGTATATATTAATCATGATCACGGAATGTACACCTGCAATAATTACAGGACAATAAATTACTATTTACTAAGTAACTACTCTTACCTCTACATAAAAAAGCATTGATCAACACGGCCGGCCGGCGACGGCTCAGGTGAATTTTCCATAGGCAGGCGAAATTTTTTATGGGCCACCCGCTCTGTCATGGATTGTGCCCGTTCGAGCACAACGCTTCAATAAAACTATTTTGCTGCCAAAATCTTCATTACAAATATGTACATCGTGACCGAAGTGTGCTATGGAAATATGAAAAATTCCACGGATTTTTTGCTTTAAAAATTCTGTCCTATCCAGGATTAGAACAGGAAGTCATTATCTTTTATAATATGTGTTTATTAAACTGTTTATTCTAAGATTCTCATTCATAAAATTATATACATGTATTGGGTATTTGGTGTTTTATATAGGTACACAATCCATTTCTTGTTAAAAATGCGAGCTCTAATTATGATATCCGATATCCATTCAAATTTTTGTAAAGCCTTGTAAAGCTGTTGGCTCCCCTTGAAAATCAATAAATAAACCGTGGCAATGCGTAATGGAAGTTTATCATTCGATCCTGAGATTTGACCAGTCACCTCTCTCCTCTAAGTTAAAAATTTTTAATTGATCGATTTTGCTTGCAGCATGCAAGCAAAATCTTAATTTCTCGTATTTTTAATTTAATCGGATAATTTTGTTTCAGATATTTGCCAAAAGTGGCCGTTTTTTGCAAATGTGTGAAGAATAGCTTCACATTCTTACTTTACACTGTAAACAGTAGTTCATAAAATAGTTTGAAGGGTCTAGAGCTTGGTAGAGACAAAATTTAAAACGATATCTCCTTTTCCTTTGAAATGATTTATTTCAAAGAATGGGGGCAGCGCTGCCATAAATTTTGAACACATACTTAACTGCATCTAATGTTTTAATGTATTCATATCGAAAACATTTTTTTTTTAATTTTACGAATGCAGTTTCTATTATTACAAAATAATTCTTTTATCTAGGTAACGCACTAACTAGCGCTGCGGAAAACATATTTTGAAATTTAGTTGATTTATGTTATGAATGTTATGATCGATTATAAATTTTTCGCAATTAAGTTTTTTGGGTTCTGCGATCTCTTGTCATCAATGTGTACGTGGGTAATATGTCATCATAGTAATTTTACACACAAGTGTGCCTGCCTGCGTGTATAGCAATTTCAAACGTGGCCTGGCATATCTGTGGTGTGCACCCTTTACTTTACTAACAATTCAATTCAATTCTTAATTTGCTTAATAAGAGTTATGTATTGTAAAACTCTAATTAAGCAAATAAAGAATTGTTTTTTTTTTATTAACAGTGTAAGTAAAATAAAAGCGGCCAAGTGCGAGTCGGACTCGCCCATGAAGGGTTCCGTAGCAGCAAGTAACATAATATAAAAGTTCTAAAGGTAAATTGCGGTTTACGATTTATGACGTATTAAAAAATAACTATCTATGATACCGAGACCGCTATAGTTTTAATAGAAAGTACATACTTTGAGGTATATACCACATTTTTTTCAGAATTATTTTAGTAATATTTCAAAAGTTACGGTGGGGGGACACCTCAAATTTTAACTTTGTATTAGATTATCTCAAGACTGGGGGGATTTATCTACATATTTTCAAAGCAGTTTTTGTTGCATTTTAAAAGACCTTTTCCACGATACCCCACACGTTGCGGTTAATCCAATTTAATTTTTTAAATTCACTTTTCGTTGTATGGGAGGGGGGGCTGAAAAAAAAACATTGTTTCATAATTTTAAAAACAAACTTTTGGAACTTCAATATCTATCTCTCCGCCAATTTTCGTGACAATCGGTGCAGTAGCGGCGGAGTACGAGCCTGGACGGACGACAGACGGACGGACATGACGAAACTATAAGGGTTCCTTATGGACTACGAAACCCTAAAAACTGCTTATGTGCGACTTCTTACCATCCGCAAAAATGGCAGATTTCATATTTTTATTAATCTACCTGATGAGGTTAAAAGTTTTTTTTAGGCAAATCCATACTATCAAGACTGCTTATTCCTAATTTATAAAGGATTGCCATGTCTACATAATTCAAATTTAAAAATAAAAACTCAGTATCACGTTTCGGTGGCCAAACTTTAATATTTACCGAACCTTTATTAACAATAGGAGTATTAGGTGAATATGATGCTATCATATGAATTAAGATAAAAAATGAAAGTGTTAAAATCATGAGTGCTATGATCAAACGAAATCCTTGATGCAACGCGAATGCAGCTCATGCACACGGACTCGTATTGCATACGTACTATCATGTTTCAATACTTAATAGTAGATACGTGTAGGTTGTTTGTATTAATTATACAAGCACATATCACTAAGTGGGTCAAGTTTACAAAAACCAGGACAGAGGATAACAGACTGCAATTGAGCGTACATGTAGGTCGCCGAGAATTCATGCCTAGATATGCTATTTATAAAGTGTGATTAAGTCTTATGTAAATATACTGATACCGCCGCCGGTCGCGGTGCACGGCGCTGCAGAAACTTATTTATTTCCCCAGAGCTGAAGATGATAATGCTTAAGCGAAGAATATAAGTACCTACACACGTTCACCGTTCAGGGGCGCGATTTCTGACTTGGTGGAATTGAAATCGTGCACGAAATCCTCAAATTCCCATATTCCCCTACAGAATTTGTGATATTCGTTCACGAGAAGAAAATTCATTATTTTTATTTTGTCTGACTAACAAATATTGACGAAGATAAAGCGCATTTTCATTTCGCAGTCGTCACGGTCTCGCACGATTTGTACAGGGCGGCGACGTCACAAGCCCCCACTCCGAAACTTCGATGCTCTGTATTTTTGTGAATTTTTAACCGACTTCAAAAAAGGAGGAGGTTATCAATTCGAGTGTTTTTTATGTATGTTTGTTACGCGATATCTTCGCCAATTGTGAACCGGTTTTGATGATTATTTTTTTATTTGAAAGCCTTTACTACCAAGTTGGTACCATTTTAATTTGGTTAAGATATGATGAAGACTTTGGAGATATGGAAGAAACTCCTAAAAAAAATTAAGTAGTTGTTGTGGTTGTTTTTTTTGTTAAAAATTTAATTATACCTAATCTGATAAACGGAAATTGACCTTATGTGTTAATATGGGTTCATTATTTTTAGATAATTTTACAGACTCAATAAGTAACACTTTTTTACCTTTTCCACATCCTTATTCAGTCAAAAATCACACTCCAGACTAAAGTGCATTTTTGGACCCTAGATATTATTTAAAATGTTAACACTTCTGAAAGTAATTTAGTTCTTATCTCATCACTTATTTCTTGATTTGAAGCAAAGAATGAAGAGACTGATGAGTGTAGATGAAGCGAAAGAGGTCTGTCAGGATCGTAGCAAGTGGAGGTACATAGTCTCTGCCTACCCCTGTGGAAAATAGGCGGTATTGTATGTAAGTATGTTGAACCAAAGAATAAGAAATAAAATAAGTTGTCTTCTGTTATAGTATAGATAAAGCGTATTGGTAAAAGTTGCGTTGGCAATAAAAAGCTCTTTAATAACTTCCTATTTAGATTCACAGCGTTGGAGGTTATTTTGTATTAACCTATTATATTAATTATTTAATTTGTTCAACTTTTATACAAAAAATGTAAGCCTTGGGCCTTCTCTACCTGTCAGCCCACAGGTTTTATTTGTGCTTTGACGGGAAACCTAGGTAGGTATAATGTTCATATATATCATATATGATTTCAAATGGCTTCATCTATTTTTGTATTTTGTTTTTAAGAATATATTATTCTAGGTACTTGCTCTCTCTGTGTGCATACATTGCGAGTACAGGATACTTTGCAGCTAAAAGTCACGCTGTGCCACCTCACCATCAAATAGCTGAGCTGGCTGCCCTTTCAGTGTCAGTTTCAGAAAGTGTCAGTGTTGTTTTTATTATAAGTATCTTACTAGCTGGGCGACCGAGCTTTGCTCGGTTACTATGTTGTAGCACACCTAAGTACCCACTTTGTTAAAACTCTACATACTTATAAGTACAAAAAATAATTTACACGCTGCTAGACAAAGTAGCACTTTTATATACCTATATTAAGGCGGGGAGCTCTGCCGCTGGTCCCCCCCCCCCCCCCCGTTGCCACTTTTTTCTTAATAATACCTTAAACTGATTGTTCCTCCGTTCTCTTTTAGACGTTGAGACCATTCTCTTAAAAGACCTTGTATGGAATTGTATAGAATTAATGGGGGGGCCCCCCCCATTAATTCTATACAATTCCATACAAGTTCCGTCCCCGTTTCTTTTTTGCCCGCTTCTGCTTTCCTCATAAAAAAAATTTTTAATGACGGTGAGTTCCGCCGCTGTTACCCCTTTTATGTTTTGCCCGCTGCTACTTGTCTCTTAATAATTTCTTACACAATTAGTTCATACCTTCCCTGTTAAGCGTTGTAAACCTTTTATTTTTTAATGGAGCCCCCCCTTCTTTTTCGACCGTTTATGCTTTCCTGTTAAAAGAACCTTATTATTTCTGAGCCCCCCTTCTTTTTTGCCCGTTTATGCTTTCCTTTTGAAAGATACTTGTTATTTCTTTTTATGGTGAGGGGCTCGGCCCCCGAGCCCCCCTTATTTTTTGCCCGTTTCTGATTCTCGGTTAAAAAAACATTGTTATTATTTTCTTTTTTGGCCGTTGCCGCTTTCCTCCTACCTACCTTGCTTTGATATTTTTAGAAAACCCATCTTGCCCGTCCTCTTTTTAATAGTGTTTTGGAAAATCCAAAACTTTCTGATAATATTGCGTTTGCGTTTTTTATGTCTGAAACACTGGGATAACTAAACTGACTTGCCCATGAAGGGTGCCGTAGCAGCAAGTAACATAATATAAAAGTTCTAAAGGTAAATTACGGTTTACGATTTATGACGTATTAAAAATAACTATCTATGACACCGAGACCGCTATAGTTTTAATTGAAAGAACATACTTTGAGGTATATACCACATTTTTATCAGAATTATTTTAGTAATGTTTCAAAAGTTAAGTATTTTGGGTTTTGCGATCTCTTGTCATCAATGTGTACGTGAATAATATGTATTCATAGTAATTTTACACACAAGTGTGCCTGCCTGCGTGTATAGCAATTTCAAACGTGGCCTGGCATATCTGTGGTGTGCACCCTTTACTAACAATTTTTTTTTTTAATAGTGTGAGTAAAATAAAAGCGGCCAAGTGCGAGTCGGACTCGCCCATGAAGGGTTCCGTAGCCGCAAGTAACATATTATAAAAGTTCTAATGGTAAATTGCGGTTTACGATTTATGACGTATTAAAAAATAACTATGATACCGAGACCGCTATAGTTTTAATTGAAAGTACATACTTTGAGGTATATACCGCATTTTTTTCAGAACTATTTTAGTAATATTTCAAAAGTTACGGTGGGGGGACACCTCAAATTTTAACTTTGTATTAGATTATCTCAAGACTGGGGGGTTGATCTACATAGTTTCAAAGCAGTTTTTGTTGCATTTTTAAAGACCTTTTCAACGATATCCCACACGTTGGGGTTAGTCCAATTTGATTGTTTAAATTCACTTTTCGTTGTATGGGAGGGGTGCTGAAAAAACACATTTTTTCATAATTTTAAAAACCAACTTTTGGAACTTCAATATCTATCTCTACACCAATTTTCGTGACAATCGGTGCAGTAGCGGCGGAGTACGAGCCTGGACGGACAGACGGACGGACGGACGGACGGACATGACGAAACTATAAGGGTTCCTTGTGGACTACGGAACCCTAAAAAACGAAACGGTAAAAATAAAAAAATTGCAAAAGTACGACGGAGTCGTTCCTGGAACCTTCACCTTCACGGTCAGTCACTCTCCCAACTGAGTCATTGACGAATTAGTACAGACGGTAAAATTACCTTTCAGTTCTAAGTACAAAACTTTGGTACCCGAAAACACTGGAAAATCGAGGTTCTATTAAAATTAAACCTAGCTAGATCGATTTTTCAGCCTCCTCTCTCCTAAATACTGAGTTTTATCAAAATCGTTGAAGCCATTTCCGAGATCTTTACTATATATATATAGGTATATATATACAAGAATTGCTCGTTTAAAGTAATAGGATAAGTACTTCCTTTAATAATTTATTATAATAGATTTTAAGTTGCTGAATTAAACTTTTAACATTTTCGTTTTTTCGTTCTTTCAACCTCTGATGTTTGTTACATCATTAGAGTTTAGAAACAGTAATTAATATAGTACCTTTATGCACATCTATAAATCTTATTTACACGACAATTCGAAACAGAGGTCAAGGCGACGAGTCGGTTGTGAAACAACACGATTACGCGGGCGAAGCCGCGGGCAGATGCCTGTCTTTTATAAATATCAAATGCATGCGTAGGCAAGCATAACCTTGGTAAAAGATACCTCTTTCATTAAGTTTGGTGACTAGTCTATTTTTTGGAGGTTGTAAGGTAAGTTCGCCGAATAAGGACCATGTTTTTGCAAATCTTTGGTTTATGTATTCATTTGTATAATTCATCCAGTGCATAAACAGTTTATTTGTGAAGCGGAAACTTATGATAGGACCATGACATGAGTTTCAGTTTTTTTCTATTATGAATAAATCTAACATTTCTCTAATGACGTGGTGTAAGTACAGTTATTAAATCATTGACCTCATAAGTCTTGACAGTGGTCTTTATTTTGACTCTCAAATAATGAACAAACAATTATATATATTGAAAAGTATTGCACACGGAAAAAAGGTAAGAACACTATATTTGAAAAAAGATTGGAAAGAACTTTAGTTCAGTTATAACTATTATTAGTAAAACGAGTGTCATACTAAAAAAAAAATTTAAAAAACAAAAATCCGACTACAGCCTCTGAAAAGTCTCAAGAAAGCAAAACCCAAACTACTAAACCGATTTGATAATCCAAAACTATATCACTATAAATAAATAAAAAAACCAGCTCAATCTATACAAATTATTACCAAGAGTTCTGAGGTACCAAACATTTTAAAAATACAACCGAATTGATAACCTTCTTTTTGTTTAAAGTCGGTTGAAAATTTAAGTGCATTCGAAAATGGGAACTTCTATTTACTGAAATTGCCGTTAAATCACGCCGGTACGACAAGACGAGTGAAACCGGGGGGAAACTAAAACCTTGGAAACTAATTCCTAGGGATGACACCTACTAAGCGGACTAAGTTAACTCCGAAATAACCAATCTGTGAATTTAATCAAAACTATTCGGGATTTTCGAGAAACAATACACAAACAAACGTTAAAAACAACTAGAAAACGAATATTTTTTGACGCCAACTGTCCATACATCGTTACGAAATCCCTTTTCGTCAAAATCCTCAAGGTAAAGTAAGAATGCATAAGAAATATAGGTAGAATACGAATAAGAATCGTATTGATAAATCACAGTAACAAAAACAAATACATATTAACGTTCTAAAAACGAATAACGAAACACAACCTTCAAAACATGTTAATCGCGAGTCATGAAAGTCTATTTACGATCGGCTATCGACGGATTACATTTCGTAATTTATGTATTATTGTACAGTTGGAAAATAATAGAACGAGAGCGGTAGATATGAGCGTTTTGAAAAGATTTTCCGAGTGGCGCGCTCCGATCCGACCGAGCGGCTAAGTAGGCGAAGGTCGTCGCACCACCGCCATTGTGGTCGCCGTGAATATACTGACGCCTGTACAGATAACTTGCGTGATCACTGATCACTTGAGGCTGCTCGAATGCTCTCCATATATGTACCAATGAGCTGACAATCCGCTACATGACAACAAGTCAAAACAGACACTTTTTTAAACGTCAACAAAACAAACATTTTTTATAGGATTTGGGTGAAAAACACAAATTTAACGTCATAATTTTTCGAGTCAAATGATCAGTTTTTCTGCGTTATTAAATCTAAAATATTGTTGAAAATAGATATTATCAATGACTATTGAGAGACTATTGTGGCGTTTTATCCTCTTGACAGTACCAAATAAGTTATTTTTGACCCAGTCATCTACCTTTTTACCACATACCTACTGAAATAAACGTATTTACTCCCTAACGATTTTAAATTGGTTTTCGTGTACCTACATATATTTCGAAAAAAAATATACTGTGTCGAGGCATAGAATTTTCTTCAAAATAAATATACCTAAGTAATAAGGAATATGCATGTAATACCAATCAGGAATATGCATGTAATACCAATCGGGAATATGCATGTAATACCAATCGGGCTCATATTTTTATTTTACAATTTCAATTAATACGTTACCACGCCTAGTTAATTATTTTTCTTACTGACTCTTATTTGAATTAGAAATAAATTATTGAAAATATGCAAATATTGCGCGGGAACTTTTGACAAACAAAAGGGAAATGACGACAAAGTTCACAAAAAGGAAATGACAAGTTCGGGTGGGTTCGGTACGACTGTCCGTCCATGTAGTTTGACTATCGATGACATTCGAAATGTTTGTACTTTTATATAGAAGTTTAACAAACATTACTGGCTGATAATATCGAAAGTACCCAAAAAAGAAAAACATGCGTTGACAGCTTCTCATCTCTAGCGGATATTACAGACGTTGACGTCATATTTTAAAATGGCGTGTTTTAGTTGTTATAATCTACTTGCTATTTTTAATATTTATTTTTTACACCATATACATGTTTTTCGACACTGATTTATTTTTTGCGGCTATTTCTCGACGAGGACTATCGATTGAAAATATAAAAAAAATGCATGCATACTCTCTATTAATTGTTTAAAAGACGAGTAAAAGATTATTATTTATCGGAATCATCATAGTTGTAGTTTATATGTTATATATATATTAAGTATATTCATTTCTAAAATGACATACATATGTATTTTTTTAAGTAGGTATGTATGTAACATATGTATATGTATGTTTATCTGTAGTTTCATAGTATGTTAATTTCTTCTTCCTTTATTTAACGAACACGCCTGTATGCCTTTCATATATGAACATCTCCTCCGAGGAAAAGTATCAAAATATCCAAACCACACTAACCAATGCACTGGGATATTTTACGCAAGCACTCTTGTTTTTGCTTGAAAACTACATCGCTTTTTTCTTTTCAAATTTATTAATCATAGTATAAAGAACCTTTCGCAAGTCGCTTTTCAGTGTTTTCGTCGTGGGCCCGTTCCAGTAGGAAGAGATCTCTTTTGAGATAAGTAGTGCCTTTGTACAACTTTTTGTTTATGTGTTCTCTGTATATATTGTCCGTGTACATAAATTGGTAAATAAATAAATTGATAAATAATTTCATCTCCGTCTGTCTTCGTGTTTATTATTCCAAGCCTCACTCGCTTTACGTATTGAGTCGGGCCCATTGAAGCAGCAATATTTTTCACATTTATCTCAGAGAAAAAAATAAACTACCTCTCTAACTTTTATGTAAATCTATTACCTATTGCAAGCTTCTTTCTTATTACTCGGTCTTTGCCGTTATCCTTCTAGATCTAACACTATATAACGTCTAACAAAATATACTGAAACTATTTTAAGGGTGAATTCAGTCCATGATACTGAACAACTTTTCCCAAGGAACATATATCGAAATATGAAAAATATTTTTTTGGCTTTTCATACAAAATCGGATCAGCTGTTCGGTCAACTTGTATGGGAAACCAAAAATTATTTTTTATATTTCGATATATGTTCCTTGGGGAAAGTTGTTCAGTATCATTGACTGAATTCACCATTAAAATAGTTTTAGTATATTTTGTTAGTCCCTGTATATGTACTTACATAGTTTTATATATTGCATATACGAACGTTATTTTATGTCATAAATATACAGGCTGACTTTTTAACCACCAGCCAAATTTTTGGAGCAAGTTCAGTCCATATACTAGTGCAGATACTGAACTACTTTCCATAAAAACAATTAACGAAAAACGATAAAAAAATTTCGCCTTCCCATACAGATTGGCGCTCAGCCCAACTGATTTTGTATGGGAGGACGAAAACAGTCATTTTTTTATAGAAAGTAGTTCAGTATCATGGACTGAACTTGCTCCGAAAATTTGGCTGGTGAATAAGAAGTCACCCTGTATAAAACATGGTAGGTACCTTGATCTAAGCACGGTACGGAAAAGTTTCTACATTCACACAACACTCAACAAATAGCCGAATTGCATTGCACAACCCGCAAGGTTAACAAAAAGTAGAGTTACTCACATTATGTGTGCGGGTGACCCCGACCGAGTGAAACGAAACGCCTTATACATTTCACTAAAATATAACGTATGATGCTGGCTAAATACAAAACCTAGTGTTATACGAGTATTAGCCACATTTATGTCAAAATATCTAAATGTCAAAATATGGGTGACATTACCTACAATGGTAAGGAAATCCCCCCTCATAGGTTCTGTACAGCGGCACTGCTATTTTTTTTTACTCGGTGCTATTTTTATTTTTAAATATGCCAATCAGTCTCCGTTTTGGACTTAAGGCCGTACCGTACCTGAATTTTCCGGGGTCCAGTGCTATTACTACGCACATTTGCGAAAAACGGCAAATGTGCGTCATAAAGCTTAACGTTCTCATTATAAACTGTAAACAGTAATTTATTAAATACTTTGAAGGGTTATCTAGGACTTGGTAGTAGCAAAATTTTAAATAATGTCACCGTTTTCTTTGAAATGATTTATTTTAAATGGGGGCAGCACTGGACCCCGAAAAATTCAAGTACGGCCTTAATTCAAACTTCGATTTCAGTAAGTAACCCCTTCATGGTGAAAAGATCAGTAAATTTTTACAGACTTGGGTTGGTCAAGAGCCGTCTGGACTAGGTATTCCTCTGCATTTCATTTGACCAGACTTCTGATAAAATACACTGAACTGAACACTTGTATGGAAATGGCGATTTATTTGTTGTTTTTTTTTTGTTATTTTAATATGATTATACTATAGGGATCTAGTATAGTCGGCGATTTAATACGCATATGTATGTCAATGGCATGTATAAGAAGATTGCTATTATCTATAGAAGGTGAAATATTACTTCCACGGTAAGAGCAGCTCGCTCTTCTCGTGGATAATGAACAGGATGCTTTATATACCTACTGATTGATTTTTGCCTTAGTGAAACATTGGAATACCTTCCAAAAGACAAAAAATATAATTTGCGCATATTCAGGGTATATTTAAATAGTATTTATAAATGAGACTTAATTTTGGTGTAAACTGTTTGAATTTCAAACATGTCTACGTCTAGCCTGTTTCTGTCACGGACCAAAATATGGAGATTGCAAATGGATCTTTAAAAAATCGCTTTTTATTATTTAATCTTTTTATTATTTTTATCAAACATTGTAGGTAGTTCGTCCTTATCCCAACAATAATCCCAAAATCCGAACGGTATTTTGGCAGCTCTTTTATTCACACCTGGCAACCCTAGATGTCTAATCTAGGGTTGCCAGATGTGAATAAAAAATATATCCTCGCTTATTCCTTGCAGATTTTGCGCTGTTGATTGGTTGCGTGGGTGCGCCAGACGTATAAGGGAGCCCAATACGTCACGCGGGAGGTTCCTTTCTCCCACCCCTCAAATTCAGAAGTCCCACACATTTTGTTACTTAATGCCGTAAAATATCACGCATAATAGAAGGATTTACTATCTATTAAAGGACATCTAAAAAAAATCAACGAACATTGCCTTTTTTTTCTGCGTGTTAATGTTTATTATACGTAGCCAAGTTTCTTCCAAAATCGGCTTATTATAAAGGGCAGCCCATAAGAAAGCAGGTACAATGAATCCATCAACTCGGGGCAATTCAATGCAAATTATTTCATTGTTTGACTTCGGTTTAAATACTTCTGTATTGGTAGATTAGAAACATCGAAAACCCGTATTAAAATGCGAATATTGCATTTGAAATATAAAGTGATAATGCTGTAGGTTAAATCTCTTAATAATGAATTTAATTTTTGTGTGCATGTTATATATATTCTACTTGTAGCAGCAAATGATTATGTATATATCTTTCTAAAATTATAATAATTTATCCATCTATCTAAAAATCCCTACTGCTTGATACAACAGCAGTATGCCTAATAGTACCACAGATTAAGAACCAGTTGGCAGTACTAGAAGCAACCGGGAACAAGCTCGGATAAGCGAGATCAAATGTTGTTTTTTAGCATTTCTCATTCCAAATTAAATTGAAACTTGTAAAAGCCATGATATATTTTTGTTATCTATACTAATATTATAAAGCGGAAGAGTTTGTTTGTTTGTTTAAACGCGCTAATCTCAGGAACTAATGGTCCGATTTGAAAAATTCTTTTTTTGTTGGATAGTCCATTTATAGAGGAAGGCTTTAGGCTAAATAACATTCCGACAACCACGCGAACGAAGTCGCGGGCACAGCTAGTCCTTTTATATAAACATAATTTGGCGCCAAAAATCCACCATCTTGTATTTTTCTTTACCTTATAGACGAATCTAACGACACCTCCTAAGCTAAAATCGATCATGCCAGGAAATATAGGTACTTACAGTTAAGTACATACATATACACCTCAAAAACATATAATACTCCTGGCGCACTCGGCATGTTGCAGGCGTCCATAGATTTCGGTTATATAATCACTTACCATCAGATGGGGCACACGACTGTATAAACACAAAAGACGGAGATAGCCACAGGAGATAGCAATATAAAATTAACGGGTTCACCATTAACTCATTTTGACCTGACTGGATCGTAAGTATAGTGATAAAGGACAGTGAGAGTCAGACTGGTTCACTGCTTCGGAAGGCACGTTAAGCCGTTGCTCCCGACTGCTATCATTCGATGGCAGTTGGTCAACTATGCCAGAGCCCTATTATAGACAGGTCAAAAAAAATCTGACACTAGCAGCGTTGGCAACTTACATACACGAAAAGCAAATAAGCTCGGATTCCGTAGACATATTTGCTCTCGTTTAATACATTCATTCGAATCATACGTGATATCATCAGTATATATTGCTGCTCGAAGATAGATAAATATGTAGGTATGTACTATACACTACTATGTCCTATGTATAATTTTTCATACTTACCTACCTACTATCACGCTAATCTGAACATCGATTTTATTAAAAAAACACTGGTTACGCGACCCTGTAATTGTAAACACAAATCATCAAACAATCGACTAAACCCCATTGTATGGAACTAGGTACCGATTAAAAAATTGTATTATTTGCAAATTAATGTTAAATACATAATTCCTAGACAATTAAGAGATACTTAGTTTTTCTAAAAATGAGATGCGGGAAATAATTTAAAAAGCAAACCTTTTTCATAATAAGTATTGAGTTGTTGATCAGCGTAATTGGCAACAGTAGGTATATAAGTAGGTAGTAATTTTATAATTATTGAATCCAGTTGTGATTTTTTATGGGTAGTACCCAAAGGCAACGACCGTGTGCTCCTCAAACAGTCGTCGTCGGCGCGCCTTGTTAATCTAGGTCCCGAAGTATACATAAGTATCTTTTTTAGGGTTCCGTACCCAAAGGGTGCAAACGGGACCCTATTACTGAGACTCCGCTGTCTGTCCGTCTGTCACAGGGCTCTATCTCTTGAACCGTAATAGCTAGATACTTGAAATTTTCACCGATTATGTATTACTGTGGCCGCTATATTAACAAAAACTAAAAATAAAAAATGTTAATAATTAAAGGGGGTCGTCATACAAGAAACGTGTTTTTTTTAGCGTTTTTAACGCGATCTTTATAATTTATATTTTCACCGATTATGTATTATATGACCACTATGACAACAAATACTAAAAATAAGATAAAGTTAAAAATTGAAGGGGGTCGTCATACAAAAAACGTGTTTCTTCAGCGTTTCAAAACATTGTACGGTGGTATGGAACCCTTAATGTACGAGTCCGACTCGCACTTGCCCGTTTATTTATAAAAGTTCCGTAAATAATTTCGATATTTGGTCCATCCAACAGTGCATAATGTACAAAACTAACATTTAGCGTATGAGAATTAGATAATTTAAATCAAGTTACCTACTGCAATAGTTTCCACGGCGCAAGGTTTGCGATTCATCTCATAAAATATATTTATATAGACATACAAACATGAACCTTATTAATTTATATTTTTTACACTCTGAAACGATGTAAGATGTTTAAAAAAAGTTTCTACACTATCATACTTTGTACCGATCAACCAGGATTAAGATTTCAAGTGTTTAAAAAGGAAATATCGGCAACATACTTGAATCGACGGAGTGACAGAAATTGAGCCTTATTTGGCTTTTGGCTTCTTTCACATATTTTTGGCGGAACTACGAGTAGATATTGACCTACCAGAAGAGATACTATCGAATAAAGCGTACGGAAAAGGAAAAGAGACGACAAACAAGGAAACAATTATGGAAAATAAGACCTTCATAGGCACTTTTATAGTGAAATAAGATTGTATTGAAAAAGCTACAAATTTATTACCGTCGCCTTTAACTAGGTGGGAATAATGATTAAACTGTAAGAAAAAACAACCCTTTGAATCATTTTTCTTGATAAAATGGTAACGATCAAGAAAGAAATACATGTCGTGAGCCTCAAAAACAAAATTAATTTTTGTCCCATTTTCGGATAAGTACCTTGAATTGCAAGGCCGTCCACGCAAATAACAGAAGTGTTCAAAGTAGTACATATGCAATATACGCTTGACCACACCGCCGCTACCATTCAGTAACTTATCTACTGCAGCCGTGCAACTGGTCCAGGAGTGCGTTGTGGCATTCTGTTTTTGTGCAGCAGTGCAGGTGGTAGTATTGAATGGAAGCAGCGTTGGATGTTGTGCGTGGAATAGTTTCGGATAGCGGAGCGTGTTATGACACTGACATCGTAGTAGTTCTCCTCGACCTAGTCTGCTGCTGAGCCATCTAAGGAGAGCTATCGAGAGCAGGGCCACCGACTCTCGGCTCTTAAGGGGACATTGTTGTTTATTTATTTTGTTCAAGCCTTAAAGTAAACATGAACTAGAAGGTACCTAGTTTTATTGTTTCTAATATTGTTAACATCTAGTAGAAAGGAGGATTTACTGTTAGTTCTTTTAATTTTAAATCATAACTTTTTGTAAATAAAAAAATACTCTTTTAAGTACAAGACATAATGGGTATTATCTTTCTAATTAACTAATAGTTACCCTCACGAGTACTTACTCGTAGTTACGTGTATGTTAAGAGATCGGACTGAAATATTGAGTACCAGTCTATCATCCATATAATCTGGCTTTCCAGGCAAAACTTTACCAGTTAGGTCGTATTGAGACTGCTAGATCATATGAAATAAAAAAGAGAACTAATATAAATCTACCCACGTATCCTTTTTTAATGGCCGCCGCAACTGCGGCGTCAAAATAAATATAACACTTTAAATGCACAAAATCCAGCGGGTATCGCTCATTGCGACACTCTGAATCGAATTAATTACCTCGGCAACCGGGCGTAGTATTAAAAAAACGCCTTGCGCAAGAGCTGATCCGTACCTTGACACACTTACACTGTCGTTTTGAATACACAAAAACCGGACGCTGCCTCCGCTGTTTTAAACTTCTGTGCTTCTACATACAATGACGATCATTCATAGTGATTATCACCAGGCCCTGATTTGACCCTAAAGGATAATTAGCCTGAAGTATTATGCGTGTACACTAGGGGCGCAAAGCTAAAGGTCCTGCATTATTTTTACGTACATATGTATCATGTGACGACACGAATAGGTATGACGACTGGAACAATATTTTTGGCCCATCGGTTAGATTATTAAAAAATATTGTACATACATCATACATTTTTTATTTTTTCTGAGAAACAAAAATTGACAAAGATACTGCGCTAAGTAAGTCTAAGTACGACTTTTACATAGCGGTGACGACGTCACTAGCCCCCACTCTGGAACTTAGATGCTCTGTATTTTTGTGAATTTTTACTTTTTTTATAAACTGAAAAGTATGGGTCCGTTATTTTTGGATAATCTACAAGACGGACTAATTAGAATAATACATTTCTGACTCGGTCGTCACCCCTATTATAATATTAATAAAAACATATATTTAAATAAATTTTTCATTACATATGTGTTATAATTATAAAAAGTGAGGCGTTCAAGTATATGAAAAAAACCTGGTTTATGATATTCTCTGAGAGAGAGTCAACGATTGGTAGCAATTCTTCGGAAGAAAAATTGAAAATTATCCTATAAATAACAGCACAGGTTTTTTAATTGAAATAGTGCAAATAATATCATCACTTAACATAATATTTCCCTTTTCTCATGAGTAATATTGAGTAAGTAACTAAGTGAGCTCTACACTGCCTATTCTATTTAAATCTACCAGAACACCCATGATTATATAATCCATGATAATAAATTAAGTACTATTTGTATATACAAATAAAATAGTAACCCGTTAAAAGTTAGTAGAAAAGGGAATCTAACCAACCCTTTTGAAGTAACAAAATAGTAAGACCTAATAATTACATACGTGTTATGTAACATTATGTTATGTCGTATATAAATGACCTAAATAAATAATTTATCGGGTACTTGTGTCAAAGTGCGGGTAACATAATACGGCAAGGGTTAATTCGAAGACTAATAAATGGGCTGATAAAGTATTCATGTTAATTTGTAAGTGGTTAGGTACGTATTTGAGAACTGCATTAACACAGATAAACTTTGCACTGATTTAAATGGTTTCGATAAAACATAAATATACTATATAGGTTAGGTACAATCGATGCATAGTTCTTATCACAATGTAAAGTTGTGTTCTGAAGCCACTAAAACTAATAAGTTAAGGTCTCCAAAATTTACTGCTTATAAATGACTTAGCCATTTTTCAAATTGCCTTGGCTGGGGATCGAACCCAGAACCTCCGGATTAGCGGTCTAGCGTGTTAACCATTACGCCACGGAGGTTGTCAAAACCATCATCCGCTTCACGCGCGAGGCCCTGCTCATCCGCTTATTGCACGCGCGTTCAATCAAACAGCAAGCGGAGGGACTAAGCTTTCATTTTTATTTAAAATTTTAGTAATGATTTTTTACATTGCGTACAATTAGATTGATAAGGCGATTCCTGTTAATTTCTTCCAGAATCTTAGAATTAGGTATATTTTGAATCTTAAACAACATATTATTTATTATACAGGGTGACTTCTAATTCACCTGCTAAATTTTTGGAGCAAGTTCAGTCCATGATACTGAGCTACTTTCTATAAAAAAAGTTTTTAATAATCGAAAAAATTTTTTCGTCCTTCCATACAAATCAGCGCTGAGCCAAACGGATTTTGTATGGAAGGACGAAAAATTTTTTACTGACTGAACTTGCTCCAAAAATTTTGCAGGTGGATAAAAAGTCAGCCTGTATATAATCAAAAGAAATAAATAAATACATTCGTAAGTGTAAAGACAAAGTAAGAGACGATATTTCAGATTTTACGTAACCCCACCATTTGGGAAACACACTAACGATGATTCACGGCTTTCTGAATGTGAAATCGCACGAAGCAAGGGCTGGTCACGGGTGATGCAGTCGACTTGTTCGGTGTGCCTGCAGTCAGTGCCGGCTGTAGGGATACCAGTGTCCCTGGGCAAAATCGCTTTTTAGCCCACTTTATGTAATTTACAGTCTTTAATACGGACATTTTTATGCTGTGATATCTAAATGATCTAATGTTCTTCATAATCATTTTGTTATTGACATGACAATGAAAAGCACTGCGCCATTTTTCCGAACACAGTGACGTTAACCATACATCGCCACCATTAAAATAAGCACACAGGGGCGTCAATGGTAACTTACTTTGACGATGACCGATGACACTGGTCATTTGTGTAGAGTTCAAAACTTGGCAGAAGATCGAGAGACAAGGAAATCACTAACAAAAAGAGCGAAGGCTCCCAAATGAAAGATGTACAGTCTTATTAACCGTTAAATGAGAAAAAATCAGATTTTCATAAAACTTACAATATTGATCAATAATAATTATTCTAATAATATATCATTAATACGTGTTATATAATAAATAAATAAAATATTTTGCTTTTTTTATTGAGCCAACAATTTAAAAAGTCTGAAATTATTCAAAAGCATTACTTCCCCTTCAGAAAATATTTATTTTTATTTCAAAATATACTTAGTTATCACTTATAATCAATTTATGTCCATTATAGGAGAATTTTGAGTTGGCAGACAAAGTAGAAATAAAAAAATATTTAAAAAGGAGATAATTTTGCTTAGATCATTTTATGTTAAAAACAAGTGGTTCGGCAAAGTGCTTAGATTACTAAGCACTATACAGTTCTGACTGACCATGCCCCAGTTTTATTTGCATTGTCAACCAAAACGAGCCCTAGTAGTCGTAAATATAATAATGTTCAAATAAATCATACTATACTTGCTACAGAAATTAAAAATAGTGACCTCCGTCCAATTTTTGAATCATCTGATCCTAACTTTGCTGCAACTTATCTTATAAATATGATAAATAGATGCTTACAAACCAGCTCTACAATTAAATCTGTTTATTGCTGTAAACGTGTAAAGCCGTGGATTACGCCAGGTGTGTTAAGATGTATGAGAAACAGAGACAATATCCATAAAAATCTCAAATTTAACTCTAATAATGAAATTTTTAGATTAACTTATACACGTTATCGTAACTATTTATGTAATCTTATTAAAAAAAAAAGATAATGTACGAAAGAGTAGAGTTAAATAACGCTGGATTAAATCCAAAAAAATTATAGGAGGCAATCCGAAAAGTTACTGACATTAATAAATGCGTTAATAAATCGGATTCCCTCCTCTCTATAAAAAGTACACCTTTAGAATCAGTTAATAGCGTCAACCAGTTCTTTTCAAACGTTGGTAAAATATTAGCGAATAAAATCACGCCTATTCAAAGTAATCATACGTACATCCAACAAGCTCCTTCACCTACACCTAACTCCTTCGTCCTAAATACCGTTGAGGAACATGAAATATGCAGCATTATTGACTCTTTAAAGACTGATGCTACCCCGGGATGGGAAAATATCTCTACCAAAATTCTTAAAATGTACAAACCCGAATTGTGTTCGGCCATCACCCATATTTGTAATCTATGTATTACAAAGAGTATTTTTCATCCGATATTCAAATCTGGAGATAGCGATCAGTTTAATAATTACCGTCCCATATTAATATTGTCAGCTTTATCCAAAATTCTTGAACGAATTATGAGTAAAAGTCTAATCAATTATCTTGAAAAGAACTCACTTCTTTCGGATAATCAATTTAGTTTCCGTTCAGGTAGATCCACCTCTCAGGCAGTTGAAGTTCTTGTCGACAATGTTGCCAAAGCTCTCGATTCTGGCACCCGCTGTCTAGTTATTTATCTTGACCTCAGTAAGGCATTCGATACCGTCTCAATATCTCTACTTATTTCCAAGTTGGCATTGGCATCATTGGTTGGCATCCAAAAAATTGGCATTCGTGGAACACAGCTTGAGTTATTCCGCGGCTATCTGACTAGTCGTACACAACGTGTAAAAGTGGGTGATTACACTAGCTTGGACCAAAATATAGATTATGGGGTTCCGCAAGGAAGTATATTGGGTCCGAATTTGTTCCTGGTGTATGTGAATGATTTGTGCAATCTTCTTCTTCAAAATTGTAAAGTAGTGTCCTTTGCTGATGACACTGCGCTAATATTTACAGGCAAAACCTGGACGGATACATTTAAATCAGCTCAAATAGGTTTGGATCGTGTAAAACAGTGGTTGAATGAAAAATTCCTAACACTGAATTTCAGTAAAACTAAATACATAGCCTTCAGTATTAGAAATATAAATCGCCCTAATCCCAACGTACATAAGTTGTTTGCCCATGCTCAAACAACAGTAGATTGCTCAAATGGCTCTTACAAATGCCCTACCCCCTACCCTAGAGATGACAAACACCACAACATACCTCGGAGTCTTAATTGATTACAACCTTAGCTTTGTCCCACATACAATCCAACTCTCTGCTCTAATCAGGACACTCCTAAATATTTTTAAAAAATATGTATGATATGCGATATGTAGCGGATGCCAATATACTTCGAATGAATTATTTAGCCTTATGTCAATCAATTATAACATATTGTATTACATCCTGGGGAGGAGCTGCCAAGTCTCATCTACTTTTAGTCTAAAGAGCGCAAAGAGCTGTTCTAAAAGTCTGTACCTTCAAGCTATACCCTACATCAGACCTTTACAAATTTTGTGAGGTACTAACGGTACGACAGCTCTTTTTTCTTGCAACAATAATGCAGCAGCATTCAAGTCTCCCTTTCCTTCCGCAACATATTACTAGAAGTAACAGAATAATTAACCTTGCTACTCCATCATTTAACACTGATTTTTTTTTTAAATTCTGTTTTCTTGGCCCTTTTTTTACAAGGAAATGAACAGCAAAGTGCTTATATTTACTCTGAATAGCTAAAATTGCAAAAAGGTTGTAAGTGAGTGGTTACAAAAACTAACATACGATTATGGAAACTGTGGTTTGATCTTATGCATAATATATTTAACTTCTAGTAATTAATTTATTATTATATTAAAGTAAATTTTTTGTTTACACTTTTATTTAGATAAGTTTTAGGTAAATCATGTCCTTGTTAAGAATTTAATTTATAACTTAAGTACTTGTTTTTGTTTAAAACTTTTATTATGTAATTATATTACAAGCAAATAAAAAATATTTTGGTAAGTTAACGAGTCCTGAAGACCCGTAATTACAGGTTCTTCGGAAACCTAGCATGGGCACCAGTCCTCCACTATAAATACCTACCCATGTAATGTATACTTATATTAGTCAATATGTTATTTCTCATTGTACTTATTTATTGTATAAGTGTAATTAATTTGTTGGAGGAAAATAAATGCATTTTATTATTATTATATATTATTAATTGTCAAAAAAAGTTCAAAAAAATTATTAAAGTTACGTTGCAAATAAGCAACACTGCGACTTTAAGGGTTAAGAGGCAAACTACCTTCAGGACATGGTTTAAACTATTTTCACCAAAATAAAGTTGACAGTGACAAACGAGGTAATATATTTCGAAAGGTTTCCTTGATTTGGGCGGATAATGGTTTAATCTACATACTAAAGTTAAACTGCATTTAACTAGTATTTAGTTTAAGATAGAGAGAATAATATGACTCTACCCGAGTTCAAATATAAACACGCCTCCGGTGCCCGACCGCTTAGGTCGGGCACCGGAGGCGATGCTTTTGAAGATTCTGCGAGTGCCAATTCAATTCAATTCAATTCAATTCATTTATTGCATTTCATAATGTACATCAGTTCTAACTACTTAAAGTCACTGTATTAAAATAGCGCACTATGAACCCTGTCGGGTATCGCAAAACAAAATTTGGAACGGCAAGCGAGTTTTATGACATGCAGTTAATTTATGAATATAAGCCTTACCTAAGTGTTTACCAAATAGGTTCTTTTTTAATTTATTGTCAGCAAGATTGTTAATTAAAGTAAATTAATGTAAGTAAAAAAAAAAGTAATGTCAATGAATGTCAATGTTTATTTGGTACCTACCTATAGTATAGTTTATAATGTCAATTTCAATTAATTTTTTTTATCGTTAAAGTACTCGTCTAATTTATAATACATTTTATTTGCTAAAATCGATTTTAATTTTTTTATAAAAAGTGAATTATTTTCTTCATTTCGTAGGCTGTCGGCACAGGCCGGAATCTCCTAAGGTACGCGCAATATGCGTCCCCGTTCCCCGTCCCCGCACCTCTCCCCCGTTTTCGCCTCGATGACTCACGTTGGCCGTCAAGAACAGGGGGAGAGGTGCGGGTGCGGGGAACGGGGACGCATACTGCGCGTACCTTAGGAGATTCCGTTCTGTTTACTCTTACTGTATTCTGTGCTGTCGGGTAGGGCATACATTTTTATCGTCATAGCTAGCGGGCCAGACTTAAATAGTTCTAGCTTGGAAGTGGGTGTAACTAATTTATTTTTCTTTTTCTTTGCCGGGCCCCCCTTTTTATCTTACACCCCTAAGTGGTCGTCCATACGCGTACATGATCATGTACATTATACCCCAGCTTCGCTTCTGGTTGGAGTGGAATTACGAAAAATTTCCGCAGGTTTACACGTACGTGTGTTCGTTTCGTAACGTGTAAAGTCGCTTCTACCTACTTCCAAGATGAATGACGGCCAACACGAAAAGCGTGCTAAATAAAAATAAATAAAGGATACATGCCATCCATTTCGTAAATTAGGTACTTATTATAGAAATACGGTGATATGAGACAAAAGAAGATTAAAATATGTGATATAAATTTTTGACACGAGTGGGATACTAGATCTTGGGTAAATTTGCCCTACAATGGCCGAACAAGAAATACTCACGTAAAAACTATTCGAGACTTGCTTTATGACGGTAGAAATGAAAAAGGCTAAAAAGATGCTTGTTTGCAGGAAGACAGCATAAAATCGTGCTAAATGAAAAATGCCGACAAACAAGGCAGTAGAGTTACTACATGACTGCATATCCCCTTTAGGAAGACAGCACAAAATCGTGCTTAATGAAAAATGCAGACAAACAAGGCAGTAGAGTTACTACATGACTGCATATCCCCTTTAGTATCAAGTATCATTAAGATTTAATACATGATGATGGTAGGTTTGACAGAAATAAGACGTCGGACGAGTATCGTATTATTGTATGGAGTAACTGACCTCCGTAGATGGGACCGGGTCTAGAAGGAAGAACTTTAGGCGACTGAAATATTGATGTAGGTATTGTTAATATTCTAACCGTTTCTATAAATCTACGGTATTTCATGTTTTTATCAACAGCACAGAAAACTAAAAATAATAATTTGCTGGCTTTGGTCATTCTGCATTTGGTAGAGTCAATTTAACTTTCCATTGGTTTTCTGCATAAAAATATCAATTTAAGTACTAAACTAAAAACTTATAACTATCTATTTCATTTTGTTTATACATAATAAACGGGCAAGTGCGAGTCGGACTCGTTCATGAAGGGTTCCGTACCACCGTACAATGTTTTAAAACGCTGAAGAAACACGTTTCTTGTATGACGACCACCTTTAATTATTAACTTTATCTCATTTTTAGTATTTGTTGTTATAGTGGTCATAGTAATAAATAATCGGTGAAAATTTCAGGTGTCTAGCTATTACGGTTCAAGAGATAGAGCCCTGTGACAGTTTGAGTTGAAAACGCTGAAAAAAACACGTTTTTTGTATGACGACCCCCTTTAATTTTCAACTTTTTTTTATTTTTAGTATTTGTGGTTATAGCGGCCACAGTAATACATAATCGGTGAAAAAATTCAGGTGTTTAGCTATTACGGTTCAAGAGATAGAGCCCTGTGACAGACGGACAGACAGACAGCGGAGTCTCAGTAATAGGGTCCCGTTTGCACCCTTCGGGTACGGATCCCTAAAAACGATACAGAAACACAAAGAACACAGCCGGACTAACCCTAGGATCTCTCCCAACGACCATATAATACAGGAGTGATGTGATACCAACGCGCAATGGCAGAATTAACTAAGTACCTACAAAGTTCTATTAAGTGGGTACTTGAGTTTAGGCAGGTGTAAAATTACCCGCATTTATATTTAGTGAAGTAAGTACTCATTAAAAACTATTTGGTGTCAGAATTTTTACAAAAATCTGACGGTGACGCAATAACACGACTGCGTAAAAAGCAAATTAAATTCTTATTCTAACAGCATTTGCAACAGCCAATTTTCGTTGCTTCTGATAAGTGGCCTTCGCAAACATTGCAAAACTCATACAAATAGTTGGGTTAACATTCAGTTAAATTTGATTAAGTGCGTACCCACCCATTCATATATTTAAAAGACCGAGCGAGCGAAGCGTCTGTTTCCAAATTTGTTCAAAAATGCTTTTGTCTGTCTGTTCTCGCGTACAGGGCGCATTTTTCAACAGATTTTGACAAAAATTGGCACACAAGTTCCTTGATTTATTTAAATTTTTTAGTCGATCGGGATTTTTTATTAAGGGAAGAAATAGGGCGAAAAAGGTAAGAACTTTGCTGTAGCGTTATTTATTGACGGATTTTAATAAAATTTAAGAGGCACGCTAAGGACTTCATTCTACACAAGATGACAACAAAAAACCAAAGGGGGAGGTGGAGGGGGAAAGTGACGAAGTTTGCTGTAGCGTTATGTAACGTCTAACAAATTATACTGAAACTATTTTAAGGGTGAATTCAGTCCATGATACTGAACAACTTTCCCCAAGAAACATATATCGAAATATGAAAAATATTTTTCATGTTTCGATATATATTCCTTGGGGAAAGTTATTCAGTATCATGGACTGAATTCAGCCTTAAAATAGTTTCAGTATATTTTGTTAGACCCTGTATATGGACAGATTTCACTGGAATGGCTTTGCTTAGCCAGGGGAAAGAGGAAAGTATCGGTTCGGGTTATATGAGTCCGCGAGGTCTACTAATTGTTTAGCTTGCTGAGATTCCACCTATCCCAGCTTTAGTGTGAGAAGATAGAGTAGAATGCTCAAGAAGCGATGAGAACAATAAATATTAGACACTAATTTGAGTATTTTAATTAGTAATAATAACAGAATATTTCCATTACTGGATATAGCAATTACAATAATTTTAAAGTATGAAAATAACTTTTATTATAGAAGATTGTTAATTCTCCTGATTCAGTTTAATTCAAAATATCTTTATTATCATAGGATATTTATAGTATCTCTTAATAATAGTTACTTTATGTTTTGCACAAATGTTGACGTCAAATCGTTACTTACAGCTAAGTTTAGTGCCGCTTCCTAGGCGCAAGTGCAGAAGAAGCGGCAACAAACTGCACTGCAGCATTTTCTCTAAAGACGTCAACTAACAAACTTAAAATTTATAATGTGGATGGATTGAGATCACATTGTAATGTCATAAATTAAATTGAATTATAAGAATTACGAAATTTAAAAAAATGTCAATTTGTAAATTTAGTATGAACCAATCGTACTTAAATTATGACATATCCAAGTATACAAACCTTGAGGGACTGGTGCCTAGCTCAAGCCAGACTTTTCATCGGTCCTATAATAGGCCTTCTCACAAAATACTTTCTTTATATAGGCTTTGAATTTTTTGTCTCGCATATCAAGGACCGAATCTGGAAATTTATTATAAAAAGGTGTACACTTTCCCATAAAAGACTTACTGACTGTTTTCAGCCTGATATTACGGGTATTTTTTTAATTATTACGGGTATTACGGGCATTGATTGAATCTGAAGGAGGAATGGAATAAATAAAGATGTAAATTATGGAATGTGTCAACAATTTGAATATTGAAATTTGGAATTTAGTTTCGAAAAAGCGAACAGAATGAGATGAAGAAATGAAGTGGATATCAGCATGCAGCATTGTTACATATAAGTCAAAACAGGATAAAAGCCTAGGCATGGATGCTACAGGATAAAACAGCCTAGGCTTGGATGCTTTAACTGCATTTTATTATAATCTAGGATTCTTTATTATGACCATAAGTATTATGTATGTCATGCGACGTCATGTGCGTGCAAACATTGAAATACATTTTATGTAATTTAATATACAAGCAACATGGTTTAAAAAACTTGCAGAGTTTTTAATTTTGTATGACATTTTCTCGAAAACTCCCTCGAATGAGGCACCACAATTCTTCGAATCATTGCGTCATAAAAAAAATATTACTCCAATATATATAAGTCTTGTATAAGTATTAAAATGTTTCTACGTATTTATTGTAAGCGTTTTAATTTTAGTTTACCTAATCATGTTATTAAATACATCGTATATTCCGAAACTACTCCGAAACGCAGAAAGAAAAATAACGAAATTTGTTCAACTTTGAACTATGCTGGAACCATTACGTCACTGATGATGATAATAAATGATACAATAGTAATATACCTACGTAAGATATGGCTTCGAATAATAGATAGTACCGTATCTATCGAGTCGCAGATTTGCAGTATACTCACAGTGAACAGATAATTATTATCTTCACTGATGCAAAATAATTAATGACAAACGACAGACGATAGCAACTAGGTCATAATAACATAATAATTACTCTGTGTTACAGTGCGGATAACTTACTGAAGGAACGTGCTCTCGGAATAAAATACAGAACAATTTATTTTTCATTGTGCGTTACAAAAAGAAATAATCAAAGAGATTTCAACTTCCCATACTGGACTCGCCTCACTATTCGCCGTACTCGCAATCGCTTGATCAAATTTGATTGAAAATATATTTTTATAAATATACCCACTTAGTTTTAATTAAATATTTGTAGTTCAATTCATTTTATATTACTTACTTGTTCTAATAAAAATAAATATCTACCTATTTCGTTCTACAGCAAATATTCTAGATTTACTCGAGTCCAGAAAGTTGTTTCTTTCGTGTTTTCGTTTGCGTGCACAACGTAAAGCTTAAAAAAATTAGTTATTATCAAGTCATGAATAATATATTAAGTGGAGCGCAGGTTTATTTCTCCCTACAAGGCCGCGGTGCACGGGTTCAAAACCATGTTGCATTGCAAATCGAATCGACCTACTTCTTACAGAAAACCACTGAATAAGTAACACAATGCAGTGCATATTGTGCATACAATGTATTCTTCAGTATGCCGAGATAAAAACTCGAGATCAACTATGGAATACACAATATGGGCTATCAAGTAAGTAATCTACACTGCGGGCTTCAGGCCATTTCTCAATGCTAGCAAGGTGATTGTTGTAGTTTTTAGCAAAATTGGTGAAGTTAGAAGCAAATCACCTTGAAGTGGCGCCCTCATTTAAAATAAATTGTTAGCTCGTAAATGTAGTGAAAATTTCCATATTTCTTAATGTTAGGCACAAGATAGCCCTTTAAATTATTTATGAAGCACCGTTTAAAGTATTTACATTAGTTTGTCTAGCTTTAAAACTTGCCTTCGGCAAAAGTGGCCAGTTTTAAAGCTAGACGGATCACCAATAATAGTTTCAACGGCAGTTCATAAAATAATTTTAAGGGATATCTAGTGCCTAACATTGAGAAATATGGAAATTTTTACCACATTTACGAGTTAACAATTTATTTCAAGAGGGCGCCATTTCTTCTTGGTATTTATTTATCTTCATCAGATGTATGAAGTTTGATCTATATTATTTTCAAGCTAATAAAACATGTAATGGGACTAGTAAGCAGCTGATAGACATTCTTTCATTTACTGACAAATTTCATTTGATTTTCATTGTAAAGTTTAGGTAATCATTGGCTGTGTGAGAGATAAAGGAAGATATCATCCGCCAATAGCGATTTTTTCCTCTCATTCAAAAGCTAACCTAGGCTTTATAACTATTTTTTTTCTTTACGTTTCCTTTTTAACACTTCCACTGCTGAAAACGCACCGTATGTGTTTTCCTCTTTGGAAAAACACACACGTTGCATTTTTCAGCAGTGGAAGTGTGCGTGCTCCCGGTTGCATCCCAATCCAAGCTGTGCCGCGTTGGAACCTTGGGTGCGCTTTCCACCTTTTTCTTCTTCAAATGTAACCGTGGGTAGTTACTACAAATATCGAAGACCTAGCGAAGTGGAGAGGAAATAAACGGGCAAGTGCGAGTCGGACTCGTACATTAAGGGTACCGTACCACCGTACAATGTTTTACAACGCTGAAGAAACATGTTTCTTGTATGACGACCCCCTTTAATTTTTAACTTTATTTTATTTTTAGTATTTGTTGTTATTGTGGTCATAGTAATACATAATTGGTGAAAATTTCAAGTATCTAGTTAATGCCATTATGAAGATCAAGTTAAAAACGCTGAACAAAATACTTTAACTATTTTTTATTTTTAGTATTTGTTGTTATATCCGCCACAGTAATACATAATCGGTGAAAATTTCAAGTGTCTAGCTATTACGGTTCAAGGGATAGAGCCCTGTGACTGACGGACAGACAGACGGACAGACAGCGGAGTCTCAGTAATAGGGTCCCGCTTGCACCCTTCGGGTACGGAACCCTAATAAGGAACCTTTTTTACGGATTTAGCTGTGGTTTTACAACCAGGTGCCGCCACAAGTTGTAAGTGCTTAGTCCTTTAAAAGCCTCTTACGATATCCATCCTATTCTAGCCTGGAAACATTTTTGTTATGCATGTCACATACCACCCAAGTATCCACAAGCTTATAGTACAGCAGACTTTGGTTTCTAACAGCTAACATAAAATAAATTCTGATGATTCAATTTCGTTTCGCTGGTTGATGGTTATAAAGTTCACTGAAAACCACAGTAGGTAAATATAATTAAAATTAGGTACAAGCGAGTAAGTACCTAAAGCATGAATGTTCAACAAATAATATGGACTATGGTCAAAGAAACCGGTGACAAACTTTCAGGCCCGTGATTACGAAACACGAAGGACACGTGCTCCCAATTTCAATGAGAATCCATACGAGTGCTGAGTAGGGGTACTTTTCACGTAATTATGGCTAAAGCCTCATTTAAACAAACAATAATCATTTTAGAGTCTTTGTATATTTAAATTAGCAATTAGGCCTTTGTTAGGACCTTTAGTCCATCACAGACGTACAGAAATGCTTGGTTGCATCATGGATAATCCAGCCCTGGTGATTTGTGACCGCTGAACCGAAAGCTGGATCCGCCCTTGTGTATTGGCATATTGTGGGAAAGGATCATGATATCAAGTCCTTACCTGCCAAATTCAAAAGCTTTAGAGTTGGGACACATCTGTCAGCACGAAACAGCATTTTCCTATGCTGCTACACGCGCCGAAATTGGCGATGCTGCCGCATTCCGTCGCTCTCTCTCGCTCTAGCAAATGACGGAAGAATAGCAGCATAGGAAAATGTTGTTCTATACTGACAAATGTGTCCTACTAACCCTTAACGCCTTATATTTTCTGCCTATTATAACAACATTACATAAACAATTTGTGTGTATAGTTGCTCCTTGAGAAGCCCTCAACATTGAAAGAGACGGTAACAAGTAAGTAACACAACCCTGGAAACTTTGCAAAGAGCAGGCTCGAAAGTGGCAACATGGCATTGTTCTCAGAAACGTGACGGGTGGCTAATTTATTGCTGCATTTTTTACTAAGTATTACGTAAGTTTAAAATGAATAGGAAAGCCAAAAGTTTTATCTTTGTCGTTTCAGCCTTTAGTGTATTACCACAGAATAAATACTAATACTAACGTACATAGAAGTCTCACTCAGCAAAGAAATATCTACTCAATGTGGATAGCGATATGGTTTAATTTAGCTCACGTCAGAACTCAGCACCTTTTTGTTAAGATACCTAGACATCCATTGCAAGCCAATTTCATTCTTATTACTCTGGATAAACGATTCGTATAACTGAATTTACCACCCGGAGGGGCCGCCTGCGCGCATAGTAATAATGTAGGTACATTTTCGATACCTAAACGGGGAGTGACACAGGCCTGACAGAACGGAATCTCCTAAGGTCCCGCGCAATATGCGTCCCCACACCTCTCCCCCGTTTTCACCTTGTCGAGGGGCGAGAGCGGGCGAACACACACTGCATAGCGCACGCGGGCGCACAAGAACGGGGGAGAGGTGCGGGGGCGGGGAACCGGGACGCATATTGCGCGTACCTTCGGAGATTCCGTTCTGTATACTCTTCTGTATTCTGTGGTATTACGTTACGATGTCAAAACATGCCTAATAAATAATTTGGGCGGCCCATCCCTTAAAAGCTACACCATTTGCTTAAAAAATCTGAAAAAAAAAACGTGATGAAGAAACTTTATTTTCAAGGATAACTATTTCGTTCAAGACACCTTTGTTATCGAAAGATTAATACGAGAAGTTGCCTCACTTATATAATGTCATTCATTATCAGGTCTTTTGTATTCTCCACTGCAGGAGCATGACCCCTTCTGTACTAACAGAGCCACACTTAGCCAGAGCAGCCAAAGGATTTGGCCTACCTACACTCCACGCTGGCTAGACGGGTTGGAGAGGTCTCATTGATGTTTATAAGCTTTGTTTAGTCCTATTCTACTCTACCAAGAACCACACGGCTAAAATGTAGCTTCTACCATTTTCATTTTTAATAATTTTAATATATCCCATGTTACTCTAGTGGTTAATACAAATCTAACCATGTGTCATTTATTAATATCGGTTTAGCCGTTTGGTAATTACTAGGGAACATAGAAATATAGCAACTAACATACAGGTCAAACACATATACCCTCCTTTTCGTCTTTGCCGCATTCGGGTAAAAACAAACACAGTGAAGTACCTCCTGATCCATGGTCTGTGGAAATACCCTATTGTCGAAAAACCGTATAAGAGTGCGTAAATTAGACATTTTCGGCGTTAAAGTATGTCGCAGTTGTTGGCGACGGCCGATGTAGGCCAGTTCGCTGGGCTGGTCGGCATCAGAATTATTTTTATTGGACCATCATCGGATCTTGGCCACTTTAAATAGCTTTATTTGTTAATTTGTCCTGTTTCGCTGGTGGCTAGTGTCGCCCATTTTACTAGGGCAAAGTTAGCTATGTAGTATGAACTTTGCTATGTAAGTTGCGTAGACACCCAACACACTAAAACTAATTTGTGAGGCTACACTAACTTACCTTTAATAGAATATGCCTCGCATACAGTAGATGTAGAGTAGACATTGAATGCTCAGCAAAGGAAGCAATGAGAACACCACATAATGCGCACTATATTATAATTCACTGGCTATTTTATCACTGTTATAAAATTACAATAGGGATGTGGACTGGGTCCGCAAATAGTATTTTATTGAGACCGTCAGTTAGATTATCAAAAAATAATGGACCCATATTTTTCGGTTTATCAAAGTAGTGAAAATTCACAAAGATACAGCGCGTCGCAGTTTCGGAGTGGGGTGAGTGACGTCACCGTCAAGTGAAAATCGTACTTGATCGTGACTTTATTATAGATGGTGGTGTAGTTCTCCTGATGGTATCTCCAGGAGTAGAGGAGAGAGGAGGATTATGGAATGTGTCATGCATGAATTTAATGTTTATTATAGATGGTGGTGTAGTTCTCCTGATGGTATCTCCAGGAGTAGAGGAGAGAGGAGGATTATGGAATGTGTCATGCATGAATTTAATGAAGTTTTGAAAAGCGATCAGGATTAGACGATATGGAAATGAGGAGGATAGCTATATGCAGCATGAAGGACTGAGGGTGACATGCAGCATCGTTACAAATAAATAAATTTTGTTTGCATGCATAAGCATTAGGTATATCATTTGTAGAATTGTGGCCAACAGAGTACTACAATAGATATTTTTTCCTTACAAAAATACCTACGTTAATTGAGATTTAAAAAACAGAACCTTTGAAATAGCATATTTTCTGTAAAGATTATCTTCAATTCTGGATTAAGGTGAAGATATAGGCAAATGGCCTTGAAGTGTGAAATAAATTGTTAACTCGTAAATATGGTGATAATTTCCATATTGTTCTTCTTCATGCACTAGATAGCCCTTTAAATTATTTTATGAACTGCCGTTGAAACTATTATTGGTGATCCGTCTAGCTTTAAAACTTGCCGTGGCCACTTTTGGCGGAGGCAAGTTTTAAAGCTAGACGAACTAATGTAAATACTTTCAACGGTGGTTCATAAAATAATTAAAAGGGCTATCTAGTGCATGACGAAGAGCAATATGGAAATTATCTCCATATTTACGAGTTAATAATTTATTTCAAATGAGGGCGCCACTTCAAGGCCATTTGCCTATACCTTCACCTTAATTCTAGATAAAGAAATTTATAATTTAATAATTTTAATAGTCAAAGCTCTTTAAATCTGACCACCTGAATGATTTACTGATTTTGTTTAAACCCCAATTTGTTTTTACCTTTTCTGCCTTTAATGTAGGTACCTATACAGATACAGATTAACAGCTAAGTTAGTGAACATCGCTATATTGCGGAACAAAAGTAAAGTAAACTACTATAGCACCAAGACAGCACCGCCCAAGCAGAGATTAAAAATATTTAGTGACGCCCATTGACTTATATACTCGTATCATTAGCGTAGTGACGCCATAATTTCAGTATATATAGCTTTAGTTGTCAATCTTTACTTACTTCCGGGGATAGCCTCTTGATTGAGGCGGTACCTATATAGTGATAAGTACCTAATAACATATTGTAGGAAATGGACGGAAGTTACTCTAGGCTGCTTAGCATACCTAAGTACCTGCGTAACTACCGTATACGAAACTACTTATACAAATATATAATATATAAATACTTATACAAAGGTGCGTGCAACTGAGTTCGATAAAATCCCAATAAAATTAGTAGATATTTAATCATTTTCAAAACAGATTAACTTTTTATTCAATAAAGAAAACATATTTTAGTTCAGGATTAATTGAGGTAAATCGTCTTTATTAATAATAATAAAGGAAATTTTTAAATCAAATTTGAAAAAAAAAAGATTGCTGCTTAGTGATCACTAATCAGGTACCTTTTGTTTTGCTAGCCATAATTATTTCGCTCATTAGTATCAACATTCTCATCTCCGCCTTTCAACCAACATTCAGCTGAACGTTCTGCACAGAAGTACCTACAGGGCAATAAATACGTAAGTACTTCCACACGCCTGAGGCTGATTCGAACGATATTCTGACGTGTAAGTAGGTCAGTAGGTCACCGGCGAGGCGTTCTGATAGCAGAGCTGTTGTTTCCCAAACTACTTTTGTTTTTATTCAATTCCTAAAATTAGGTAACCAGTTGTTCTGCCCGTTTATTACACACTTAGGTACATGAATGGTTAAGTTTATCACATTTATAGAAAAATATCCAACGATACAAAAATATCCAAAAATCCATACTCGTACATAGAGGGTGATCCGAACAGTGTTGGTATTTTATGTACGTAGGTATTTAGAATTAGGAATAGGTACCTTAAATATACAAATATATCCCATGTGCCTTGTTAGGGTTCCGTACCGGAACCCTTATAGGATCACTCGCTTCAGTCACAGCACGGTCACAGCCAATTTGCTACGAAACTACTGGACCGATTGAGTTGAGATCGGTATTTTTGAAGTTATTTAAGAAAATATATAATACAAATTCACTCCCCCCCCCCCCCCACTCCCCCTATCTCCGAAAACACTGACTGGGACTACTTTATGATATGTATTTTTGAAGTTATTTGAGATAATAAGCGAAATTTGACCATCCCTCAGGGCAAACCCCAACTACAGGGCCAAAAATTTTGAAAAAAAAAGATTCTGTAAATATTTTTTTACCTATACATTTTAGAAAATCTTACGAGAAGTACGGAAAACTCTTCACGCGAGTACAACTCGCACTTGACAAGTTTATTATTTTATATTTGTTTGTACTTTTAAGTTTACCTTTTTGCTATTTTAGTCGAAACTGCTTTACAAAACAATTAAAAAAAAATTAAGCTTGACTTAAAATAAAAATAATAAAAAAGCACAATTTTTTAGGGTTTCGTATCTTCAAAGGAACCTTTATAGGATCACTCTTGTCCGACCGTCTGTCACAGCTTATTTGCTACGAAACTACTGGACCGATTGAGTTGACATTTGGTTCACATATGTATGTAAGTCAATGACCCAAAGGAAGTCGGATGTTTAATGGTATAAGGTAATTAAATGAACTTCAAAAAATTATATATTAAAAAAATACAGTTTTGTGAACTAAGTATATCGTTTGACATATCAAATGAAAGGAAAATTTGTTGTAAGAATCTCAGATATATAATATGTATTTTTAAAGTTATTTAAGAAAAAGAACTGTGAGAACGCGACTTTAAGTTTGTAATATAGGTATGAACGCGCTTTTCTTCTGGTTGAAATGGCTGTGCTAAGAAGTGCCGAAATTGTGATTAATTATATTGGTAAATAAAACCACAGTTAATATAAATCAGTTTTAAATATACTTACAAGATTTTTAATAAAAATTATAAAAATCTTTTTATATTTTTGAGATCGGTATTTTTGAAGTTATTTAAGGAAACAAATAATAAAAATAAACGGGCAAGTGCGAGTCGGACTCGTACATGAAGGGTTCCGTACCGCCGTACAATATTTTAAAACGCTACAAAAACACGTTTTTTGTATGACGACCCCCTTTAATTTTTAACTTTTTTTATTTTTAGTATTTGTTGTTATAGCGGCCATAGTAATAAATAATCTGTGAAAATTTCAAGTATCTACTTAATGCCATTATGAAGATCAAGTTAAAAACGCTGAAAAAACACGTTTCTTGTATGACGACCCCCTTTAATTTTTAACTATTTTTTATTTTTAGTATTTGTTGTTATATCCGCCACAGTAATACAAAATCGGTGAAAATTTCAAGTGTCTAGCTATTACGGTTCAAGAGATAGAGCCCTGTGACTGACGGACAAACGACAGACGGACAGACAGCGGAGTCTCAGTAATAGGGTCCCGTTTGCACCCTTCGGGTACAGAACCCTAAAAATTAAATCTGTGAATTTCATTCACTTGACGTACCTACATAAGTCATGTGAATGAAAAGGGCTTGTTGTTAAAATCTCAAATATACAGGGTTACTGGTATCTAATGCATAACCTTTTTGGTGCAAGTTCAGTCCATGATACTGAACTACTTTACATAAAAACCAGAAACGCGTACTTGCGAAGTAACATCAACCTCATTACACAATTAAATAGATATAAGTAAGATATATAATAATATAGGTAAGTACCTACGTACAAGTAAGTAATGGTAAAAAATATTGTATTTTATATCATTTGACGACGGTGTCCTTGTACTGAATACTCAATAATGTTTGAGTGTGAGAATGAATTCGATTGTTCCGACAAGATGTTCCCTGTATAAATAATGGTAAGCAACTGAAACTTACACATGTAGTATGTACCTACATACGAACTTAACACACCTAACTACCTATATAGGTACTATAATTTCTGAAGAAATATTCAACACTATAGTGAAAATCGCACTTAATTCGCCCCAGTAGCTTGCGGGGATAATAGCTATGCATAGATCTAGAATTGTTGAATCTATATAGAATTAATAGGTAATTGTTGTGTATGCCATAATAAAAAAACAAATAGGGAGTGCTTACAATAAAACGGCATTTTTTAAGAAACAACAAGTCAAGAGTTTTTCAATTTGTTAACTTATAGGGTGTTATATTATCTTAATTTTTTACAATAGAAATAGTTACGGAAAATTAAACGTAGAAGTGACAGACGTTACTTCACTAATCATTTGTGTGCCATTAAGTACTGTTAGTATGTACTTTCAGTTTACGCATACTCGCTAGTTTGAAAATAGGGCCTACTTATTTACTGGTACAGGGCCAACTCACTTCTCTTAAGAGTCTCAGGGCTAATTTTATATACAGGGTTACTAGTATCTAACGCATATCCTCCTAGAGGCGACTTAAGTACATCAAAAATAACAACTTTTATTGTATGTAGCAAGATTTTACATTTTTTAGTTCAAATTTGCATATCCATCAAACTTCAATTCGATGTTTCATAGGCGCCGCCGTGCCGCGTGCGCTGCCAGGTTCATGCGGAATTGAAATGCGCTATCTTTGTTGTTTGCTAATTAGAAAAAAAAGAAAAAATTCGTACCTATACAATATTTTTTTAATAATCTACCTTATGAGTACCTAGAAATATTTTTAGCCATATCCGTATTGGTACCAACCTACCATACCATAGTGGATAATAGGCTATATAGGATCTTCTTTGTTTTATTATCATTATAATTATTATTCCGCTGCCACGTTGGTACGTTTGGTGTAGGGATGATATGCATGTCATGAGATGTCCGGGTTCAAACTCTCTTTATTAAATAAGAGCGTTTACGCATTATTTTTTATTTTTATTTTGTTAGTAGTACACCGAGTGTGCGTCGTAATGTGTAAAAGCGTACCTATACAAAACTTTTCAAGTGTATTTTTTATAAAGCCTTCTGCTTTCCTCCCTTATAGAATTCATTTGAGTCTAGTCTGGTCGCGGTTATCCCGGATTTGTATGTAATATCGATTTATGACGTCATAGTTCCTTGGAGTCAAATAGCGCTCTTAATATCCGTTTTTCTGCATTAATAAATCTAAAATCACGTTCAAAGATGTGATCAATGACAAGTGGCATTATTTTGTGACGTTTTATTCTATTAACAGTAGGTACCAAATAATGTATTTTTGACCCACTAAAATACCCAATTACGTGAGGTGTCGGTTTTGGTAACAATGTCGCGAGTTCAATTTTTTTTCCACAGAATACTTCTGTGTTTGTTTTATATCTTTATTGTACAAGAAATGGTTACAGTACGTACACATAGGTAAAGAAATAGGGTCATCATCGTCAGCCGTTAAGCTTCAGAGCCCGGGGTTCGCTAGGCTACCTAGGTAATGAAATAGGGTATAGTAAACTTATTTATAATATACACAATAAGTGTATTTTCCCATTTCAAACTAAAGAAGGTTTCACTTCAAAAATGTTTTTGTTTTTGTTCTTTCTTTGACTAACAATATTGACGAAGATACAGTACATTTACGAGTACGTACACAAAGCGCTGACGTCACAAGCTCACAAGCCCCCAGTCCGGAACTCCTATCCGGACCTAGTCCACATTCCTATTTGTCATCTGCCTAGATTACGTCATCATCATCTATATTTAAGAGCTATGCTCTATCGGTGCGGTGGAGTATAAATTTTATCATTCGCCAAAACATATCTGACCAGCGCAGCGAATTTGTAGTCTGTTTTCTTATTTATTTTTGTCTTGTTACCATCATTAACTAACTACCTAAATCATAAAGCGAAAAAGATGTTTTAAACATAGACATATGTACCTAGGTATACAATATACATACATATATTTGACTTATTCTTGAGGCCCTCTTTTTTAATCATCTAAAAGTGTTGAATGCTTTTTGATAGTGAATGACGAAATAAAATTGTATTTTACTGTCAAATATGTATTATGACAATCCAATAGAAAATGTTTTGACGTTTTATTAAAAGTATTTGATTTGACTTGTTTCAAACCAGAAGTGTGACTTCCTGCTAGAGAGGTGCTAGTATTATTTGTTGTTTATTATTTATGTAGATGAGATAAATAAATATTGTTTAAAATTGACAAGTTCTATTCAAATATAAGAATATTCATAAAAAAAATTGGAAGTGTTGTTCTTAATAAGAACAACACTTCCAATTCAAGATAAGAACTTCTTATCTTGATCGTACATAGGTGGGTACTTACCGCCTATTTAGGGAGTAGGTATTTTTTCACCAAGAATCAGAAGGGCATAACTAAATCGAATTCTTATTTCCTACTAGGTAGCTAAGTACCTTCATAACTATATCGAAGACTGACAATGAGCGCAATCATCTGAGCAGAAGTGGGTGGTTTTGTGTCTGTGCCTACACAGTTACACAGATATTTAACAATAATAGGCGTGCCTACGTAATCCATTAAAAATTATTAGAACGCACTTGTCAGATTCCAAGCAGAATCTTCGTTCACCCGCCCTACTTCTAAAAATATAAACGAAACATGCATCCACAACACGGCATTTATTATGCGAGAAGCAATCTGCGAGATATCAAAACGTGTTTAAGAGCAAATGTCTGTGCAATACAGACGAGTGCAGTGTTTCACGTGCAATGTTTCATAAGCTGGAGCCGACGATGTCGTGAGCGTGAGCGGGCGGCACAGCACAGCACCTCGCTGACGACCAAGCGTGCCCTACTGACACCGAATGAAATCAAAATGCGTCGCCGCTCCACCCGCTGAATACGTAACGACAATGCCGTCACAATCACAATACATGAATAATCTCTCCATGACAATTTATTATTTACAAAATAACCAAACTCCGAAACTAGTTCCTATTATAACTCTAAACACTATTTCCCACAGTCAATTCTATCGCAGGATAGCGCGAAAAAAAACCAATGCGGCGTTGCCACACCGTGCAGCCGAACGTACGCGAGCAGGCAGGTACCTAGTCTCCACAATGGATACGACGACGACGTAATTTATCTATGTAGTATTATTATTATACAACACTTGTTCCCTATTTTACATTAAACTTATTTATAAAATTCCGTCAGGTCTCATGTCCCAAATGTCTAAGAAGACTCCAATTTGAATATTCTCGAATAAATATCACGAAAGTAGGTTACCCAATTCAATTAGCTCATAATAAATAACACGATTAAACAGACGTGGTATTTACTCAATGTTTTGAAGCAAGTATATTAAGATAGTATGTAACTATGTAGACCTTCTTGCAGAGAATTGAAATTGTCCCAAGGTATTCTTACTGAAATCTTAGTAAGATTTCTGTAGAGCCCAGCAGCAGTATGTCCAGCCAAACAAAAGTAGAGTAAGTACGTACCGCTCGGCGGATCCACATAAGCAATTTTTAAGTCCATTCCAATTGCCTCGGGAGGTTTTGCTTCGGTCGAGTTCAGATCGTAATCTATTGGGACATCGGTGATCAAATCGTTCTTCGCCTGGCTCGTCGAGGCGGCCAGACCTTGCGCTACACTCATTTTTGGAGCGTCTTCGTGCATCATACACGAATGTTAAACGAGGCGTCTATATCGACCGCAAAGTCTATAATATGTCACAATTACAGTCTACGAAAAAAAATTATCTCAAAAATCGCTCATTAGAAGCGATAATATGTTTTAAACACAAAATGTAGGTCTCTAGGCCACTTCACTTACACTTTGATATTCCGACCGACATAACCCGGGTTCAATGAAGCTACCGTACTCATGACTGACATTGAAATAAGTCGGTAAAGGGCAGTAAGAAATTAACCTAATTCGTAATAAATATGTGTCATGACCTATTTCTTGAAATAATTAGTAAAATATATGTTAAAATTAAATAAAAAATTTTAATACCGTAGAGCTATTTAATGGATGAGAAAATAATGAAATGCATTAAAAAGTAAGTACTTCGTGAAATTTATTGAACAGCATTAACTTAAAAAAAACATGTAAATGATGCAAAATATCTACGTTTGCTTATGAATGCGCTGTGTTGTGTAATAAATGACCGTTTCTATTGCACAATCCTTTCACAAGGGCTCTGAATGTAGGTCAATCTTTATGAGTATCATTGCAAATGAAGTGTTTATGTTAATGTTAAAACAATTGAAATATACACCGAAAATTATATTTGTTTTATATTTGACTAATGCACTTTTATTATTATGGACTTTTAGTTTTTACGATGAATACAATTAAAAGTTCTATTAGCATATTGCCCGCTTCCGGTGGGCAAAAGCACTCTTCTTAGAGCGCAGTAGTAATGACTAGCTTTTTTAACAGATGGCGTTGATGCGGTATACAAATTATTCATACAGTTTCTTACTAATTAATAATTTTAAAAACAGTAAGTATTAAAATTATTGTGGTAATTATAATAAATAAGTATGTGTAAATTGCATACTGAAATTATTTATTATTATATAAAATTAAGTTCAATAGTTAATTGTGTCACCATCTGTAGGTTTTACAGCGAAATATTTTGCGTTCTATTCGGTTGCAGAATGCGAGGTAATGTGATCAATCTTGTACAGATGGCATTAAATTATAAAATTTGCATAAAATAGAAAAAAATATCTATTTGGGTGGTCCTTATTTATGAAAAATTAATTTAAAAAAACATACAAATAATTTATTAGTAACTATTTTTTTAAAGATTTATTTTTGTATAATGTAAATACACCAAATCATTTGATACCTATATACCTACCCTGAGACACTATTTCAGTTCTGCTAATATATGGCTCTGGTAGTACAGACAGGGTCGTGCTCCTGCAGTTGAGACTAAAAAAGACCTGATGATGATTATGATTATATTCAAAAACTCCCAGTAGTACTAAGTCATCTTGTTTTTGTTCCTAATTGTTTTCTGCTAGAGTAATCCTGTCTTCGGCCACTTTTACACTCATGAGTCACTCGGCATCGTCAACTAAGGATTTTATTTTTAATTTTAATTTTTTACCATTTTTGGCTCAAAAAGTGCCCAAACTCTATTTCTTATACCGGTGTTTTCAGCAATGATGTCGACAAGCTGTAATATCACGGATTTAGGGTTGAGACACATCTGTCAGCAAGTAACAGCACTTTCCTATGCTGCTATCCCTGCTTAGAACAGTAATTTTCTAGAGCGAGAGAGAGCGACGGAACGCTTCAGCATGGCCGGTGCATAGGAAAGTGCTGTTCTGTGCTGACAGATGTGTCCCAAGCCAACCCTTAGTGTATCGCAGACAGCTGGCTGATACACATGCTACAGGCTGGTCATCTTCTCAAATATATGACGGCGGTACTTGTCATTTACATCCGATATGGTAGTGGGGGTGGGGGACATAGTTAAGGTGCAAACAAAAAAACATGATCTTACCGCCCCTTTGAACTTCTTGAGAGCAGACAATCTTGAGAAATTTTCATATACTTATTTTATCACTATTTACCATAGAGCAACGCGCGCACGCTCCTCTAATTAACTCGGAGGGGAGTCGCCATTCCACAGATTAATAAATAGTTACTGCCATTCACCGTAACCGTTTCATGAAAAAGATTCTGCCACTATTTGCGGTAAAGAAAGCAGGGGATTGCGCACAGGCAAACCTTTACTCACGCTGTTAAAAGTAAATTTTTTTTGTAAGCAATTTGAGGAACTAATCTTAGTGCAATTAGACTTTAAAATTTAAATTAATTCTATTAACATAAATAAAATATTGTTATCCAAGCTTTTCGCTTAGTTTGAGAACCCCTGGAAATACATATACTTACTTATATATGTGAATCTTTCTACTAAATGTTCAGTTAAACAAACCAATAACCTATTCTGTAGTACATTGTTAACTTATACTGGTCTCCCAAGGTACTAGCTCTGCTTAGTTTGGGAGCGCCTGAAATTTCTTCTTTCCTATATCCACAATATATATAACCTGATAAACATACAAACATAATATGTAACCTACTATTAACCCATAGTAAAAGCCGAATGATGGTACTCTTAGAAATGTGCATATAATATGTGTTTGTAAAATAAAATCTCTTTGTTTTATACTTATTTTTTTTATTTCTTAGAACACACTTTTCGTGTAAAGAAACAAAGAGATGGCGAAATCGAAACTAAAAATACTTAATCGACAAAATTGAAAAACAGACTTCATAAAAAGAAAATTCTTTACTTGAGTATTTTGACAATGTTCCAGCATTTTTATAATATAACAGTGAATGGACCCATTTTTGAAACGCGGAGTCACTAAACGAATAGAATGAAATTTTTTTTAGTGACAGCTTTTAAAAAATGACACTCCTGCCCCCGTAGCATGGTAATAGGGACAGCGTTTATCAAGCGCTATTATCTATCACTATCTCGCTCTACGTAATAATAACGAGCGGGATGGTAGTGATGGTACTAGTCCGTCGCGCGATACAAACTTTATCTGGGTTTATCGACGGTGCCATGCTAAGGCTGCAGATATCATGTGTGTGTGAGCTACCTCGAAAAACTTGAAGGAATTATAAATCGCCAGATTGTGTGTAACTAGAAATGACAAGATAAGGAATGAGTATGTGAGGGGAAGTGCCAAGGTAGCGCCAATACCTGAAAAATTAAGAAGTAATAGATTAGGATAGTTATACAGGCTGACTTTTAAACCACCAGCCCAATTTCTGGAGCAAGTTAAGTCCATGATACTGAACTACTTTCCATAAAAACAATTAACGAAAAACTAAAATAAAAATTCGCCTTTTCATACAAATCAGCGCTCAGTCAAATGGATTTTCTATGGGAGGACAAAAAATTTTCTTCGATTTTTAATAACTTTTTTTATAGAAAGTAGTTCAGTATCATGGACTAAACTTGCTTCAAAAATTTGGCTGGTGGTTTAAAAGTCAGCCTGTATATTATAGATTAGGTCGCTTCTATGAAGTTTCATACCTGTGCTTATGCAGAATCTTCGCCTTAACGCTATTAGGCGAGAGTTGTGCTGTTTTTTTATTAGGTCATAAAGTGATAATTTCTATCTTCCTTTATCCCACTCTAAGTGGGATCGGCACAGCTACTATCCATTTTGTTTTTTCCTTTGTCATTTCGACTGTTACATCTTTACAAGCCATATCTAACGCATTCTTCCACAACGTTGTTTTCCTCTCTCCTCATAACGTGACTAAGCCATCCTAATCTATTACTTCTTAGTTTTTCAGTTACTGGCGCTACCTTGGCACTTCCCCTCACATACTCATTCCTTATCTTGTCCTTTCTACTTACTCCACTCATCCATCTCAGCAGCATGCAGTTTTCTTTCTTTTGTGACCTTAGTAGCCCAACGTTTCGAACCATACAGTACTACTGGTCTTATAATGCTTTTATATACTTAACCCTTTAGTTTCAGGGGCATCCGTGGGTCACATATGACTCCAGTAATCTGACGCCATTTTGCCCAACCAGCACTTATCCGACTTCTCACGACACGATCTATAATGCCGTCACATTGCAAAGTAGAGCCAAGGTATCGAAAATCATAGCAGACTGGTAATGGTTCTCCATTTAAGGAAACTGCAGAGAAACTGGATGGACCCCCAAAATCCGCATAAAGTTGTTGGGTCTTGGTCCTGCTTATTTTAAAACCAAAGCTCTCCAGTCTCTGCTGCCATTTAGCCAGTCTGCTCTGAACCTCTAGCCCTTCTTTGCCGACAAGGACTATGTCATCTGCAAACAGCATACACTAGGGTGCCTCCTCCTGTATTTCTGACGTTAAGAGCGTCAATTACCAGGAGGAACAAACAAATATGGGCTACCGCCCCACAGAACTCGTTAATAGTGCCAGCTTCCGACCGGACGGAAGCGTTAGTCAGTAATCTCAACCTTATTACATTGACATAAAAATATTGGTTGCTTGACAAAAAAAAATCGATCTTGGAAAGAAAGGTAGGCTTAGATAAAGATAGGACTTCAAATTATTATATGAATAACCATTAAAAGGATCAGGTCACTGAGTCTAGTTTTATAACGTGTTTCTGTGTGTGGCTACTTTCGCGCGCCACCAATATTGAAAAATCCCTTAAAATATGTTTGTTTGTACGATAGATTATGAAAAAGGGATGAAGAAAACGAAACAATGTTTTATATTTATAATTTTTTTTATATAAAATAGGATTGGACAACTATTATGTATAATAAACTATAAAAAGACTATTTGTTATAAAACATGGACATTAGATACCAATAGCTTTGAAAACCTCAATTAATAGTTATAATAATGGAACATGGCTAGTTTCATTTTTACAAACCATTTGTGTGTTTCTTGGCATTACATTTTAATAAATAAATAATTATAAGTATACATTAATATCCCTACTCTCTTGTAAATAGAGTAAAATATAAAATATATACTATATCATATACTCACATAATTAGTAATATTTTAATACATAGACTGCATCACCTTAATATTATATCAGTACAAATAATATTCTTTAACTTGTGGTGATCGTTCCACAGCCACTGCAAATGGAACCTTATGTCACAGTCTTAAGATTTAAAACGCGACTTTATGCTTACACCTTATAAATAAAAAAGGATTTATCAAACAAAATTCTCAAAACCATCAACAATGAGCAAAGCAAATGCTACAAATAATATTACACGTAAGTAAAAAATAATATCCCTTTCCCAAAACCATTCAGATGAGTTACTTTTGATTATTAAACTTCTAAATATCCAGGACGTATCTTATCACCGAGGGACTAAATATGTATGTGTTACAGAGACAGCCTATAAATAAAAATGAAAAGTCACCCTAATCATCCTACCATTTCAAAGTTTAATTCTGACATAAATAATACACAAACTGGAGGAGAACCGAAAAGAGATCTCATTAATCTTGAAACGAACAACATTTTTTTTACAAAACACATTTTTTTCGAATTTGACCTCATAGCAAGTTATTCGTATACATTATACTGTCCACTTCGGCTTGATACCTTGTCTGACTAAATAAAGATGTGCTATTCAAATTGTAAAAGTAAAAAATAGGCAAAAACAATTTTAAATGTTATCTGAGATAAATGTCAACATTGAAAGAGTCTTGTTTAATTTCGCCGAATTTTAACTGGATTTAAATGGATACCTATCATTCGCCTGTTGACTTTACCTTTGGCATAACGTAGCGATACTAAACTAGGCATTGCTCTGCTTGGCTGCGGCCAGGAGTTCCCTGGAGATGATAATCCTTTGGATCTGGGAGGTGCCTTCGTAGATCTGGTAGATCTTGGCGTCTCTCATTAGCTTCTCGACGGGATAGTCCTGATTGAAGCCGTTGCCGCCGAAGATCTGGACGGCGTCAGAGGCGGCCCTGTTGGCGACTTCGGACGCATGCAGTTTTGCTACGGAAGCCATCACTGTGTTCTTTTGCCCTGTAATGATTTTTTCATTTATTTAACTTGATTACTTACATAAAAAAAAAATATTGGGACTTAAGGGGATACATGAATTTTTCGAGATCCAGTGCTGCCCCCATTTGAAATAAATTATTTTAAAGGAAACGGAGATATCATTTAAAAGGAGGTGTTGCACAAATGTATGGGGAGCCGGCTAGGTCACTGAACAACCTGAAATTTGTATTTTTGGGTCGGTATCAACGCCTTATAAGTAAATCCGATAAATTCATAGCTTTTCTATGGTACATTTGGATCAAAATATCGTATTTTAAGGTTAGGTGAGTTCCGCCAAAATGGCCGACACCCCTTATGTCAACTGACCTGACATTGACAGTAACTGCGAGTGAAGTTTAAATCAGGTTGCCATGCCATTGCCATTATAAGCGATTTTAAATGTATTTTTGTATATATGATGGTCTTATCGGTGTTTCATATTTTTTCTGATTTTTGGGGAAGTGTTCATGACCTGGCCCGTTGTGCAACATCCCCTTTTGTTCTAGTCAGCCCTAGCCCTTCAAACTATTTTATGAACTACAGTTTAAAGTGAGAACGTAAAGCTTTTCTTCGCATATTTGCCAAAAGTGGCCGTTTTTCGCAAATGTGCAAAAAAACGCTACGGCTTCAGTCAATCTCTGTCACAAACTCGACGTGCGACCAGAGACACGTGACCCGCGACGGTTTCAGCTATCTCTATCGCACGTTGGGTTTATGACAGAGACGGACTTAACCCGTCGCGGGTCACCGCTAACGCAGTTCCAAGCCTTAAAGCCTCCCCCAATAAAAAAAAGTACAAAATTTTTGACCATAACATAATCAGCACGCTGGGTATACAGGTTGGTAATCGCATATCGCATTATATCGTTGCAAAGTAGTCTGCTGCCAGTTCTATGTTATTTAAGACTATACACGGAGTCCAGTGCTGCTCAGTTTTGAAATAAATTATTTGTAAGGAAACGGAGATAGCATTTAAAATTTTGAGCTAGTATAACCTAGATAACCCTTCAAACTATTTTATGAACCACTGTTTACAGTTTAAAGTGAGTACATTGAGCTTTGGTTTGCATATTTGCGAAAAACGACCACTTTTGGCAAAAACGCAAACTAAATTTTAGTGTTCTCACTTTAAACTGTAAACAGTGGTTCATAAAATAGTTTGAAAGGTTATCTAGGTTTTACTAGCTCAAAATTTTAAATGATATCTCCGTTTCCTTACAAATAAATTTATTTCAAATGGGGGCAGCACTGGACTCCGTATCGTCTTAAACCTTCATTGGTAACCTCTTAGGGTTGGGATACATCTGTCAGCTCGGAATAGCACTTTACTATGTTGCTTACGGAACGCTTCAGCACCGGCCATGCTGAAGCGTTCCATCGCTGTCTCTCGCTCTAGCAAATGCCTGTTCTGAGTGACGGATAAGGATAGCAGCACAGGAAAGTGCTGTTCCGTGCTGTCAGATGTGTCCCAACCCTTAAGACACCCATGGAAAACGAAAGGCGTGGTGACAAATTGTACACTACTCTGTTGTTACCACGGTCTTATTATTATGTGCTATAAGTTTATTCAGTTAACAGGCCTTTGCAGGCACTTTTAAACGTCAATAAGATTTGTATAAATTGCATGTAATGTTTATTTATATTAGTTTATTTATATAGAAAAGCTAACGAATACCGTTAGCTGCCGTTTCGCAAGTCCCTTTCTGTAGTACCATATTTTAGCCAGAGAAGTCAGAGGATTTGACCTACACTCTCCACGCTGGCTTGGAGAGGTCTCATTGAAGTTTATAAGCTTGTGTTTCCAAACCTTCTACGACATCCACGGGAAGACTTGGAGTGGTCCTATTCTACTTTGCCGGGACCTACACAGCTATCTGCCGGTAAATATACAGCTAGTGACACATAATAAAATATAATAAATAAACAGAAAGGGCCGCTAACCATGGTCGACCTGCCAGGCGGATCTCATCCACGCCAGGCGGGCGGTTTCTACGCCGACGGCCATGTCCGCCAGAATGAAGGCTACAGCTTGGTGGTGGGCGATGGGCACGCCGAAGGTCTTGCGCTCTAGCGAGTACTTAGTAGCTTCGTAGAGGGCGCGATTTGCCAGACCAGTGGCGCCGGCGCCCACCTAGAAACAAAGTGTTACATTTTCTAGGGATCTTTATCATAAAACTTCTTTATTTAACCATCGATTAGGAGTGAACTTAAATAATTATTTAAAAAAGCGAAAAAAAAACCTACTTCGTGATACAACAGTAGTATGCCTAAAATGCTACCGGGCACACGCTCGGAACAGCGAGATTATATGCTGTTTTTTAGCATTTTTCATTCCAAATTACATTTAAATTTAAATATAATTTTTGTAAGCTTTCATTTTGATACCCGACTATAATTTTATTTAAGACGCAAATTTTGGCGCCAATTTAGTTTTTTTTTAGTTTTGATATACCCAGCGTCACTCTTACAATTAAGACAAATATAACGACACCTCTCAAGCTACAATGCATCAAGCTGTTAGTCAGCAGAGCGTGCCAAAGACATACATACATACACTTGAAAAACATGATCCTCCTTCTGGCCTTCGGGTAAATATAAATATAAAGTGGGTGGTACAAATCTGCGATCTGCTTACTAAATCCCTTCATTAAGTTACCTACAAAATTATTTAGTTGACCACAATAACACGGCACACATATGAGTGTGGCTAAAAACAAACAATTAAGTCTTTTCTCTTAATAATAAATAGATAAAATGGATTAGTAGCAAGTCGTGATAAACGCAAACTCGTCAAGCATGCGCAATTCGCCATATCCGCTACTCGTCATGTTCGCAACTCGTCATTTTCGCATCTGGTCATTTTCGCAACTCGTCATTCTTGCAACTCGTCATTCTCGCAACTCGTCATTTTCGCAACTAGTCATACAAACCTTGTAGGCGCTCGAGTTCAGAATGTCCATTTCTTAAAATGTCCAGCGGTTTCAAAATGTCCAACTCTCAAAATGTTTTATTAAATAGACAAACAATAAAAAATTGCTTCACTTGTATTTTTTGACTACATGGTTGGCAAACAAGCATACGCCCCATTACATGATATTGTGTATGCAAGTCGGCAGATTCCTATGGATTTGAAATTGTGAGAATTGGACATTTTGAGAGTTGACCCGTGTGGTTCCGGGTTAGAATACGACCACTACATCTCTTCCTGTGTATGTCGTAAGAGGCGACTAAAGGACTAAGCACAAACATCTCGTGTTACAATTGCATTCCCAAGAAGGGTTAACGTCGGGCGGCGGCCGGTTGTAAAACTATAGCCAAATCATTAAAAGTGTTCCAGCTATTTCTTCTCCATTTTACAAGGTCTTTGGCATCCTTGGGTGACCATTGACATGCATATTATATTTGGAGAAGAAAAAGCGGGAAAGCGCACCTCGGGCTCCGAAGCAGCACAGCTGAGAATGCAACCGGGAATGCGCTTAGATGAAGAAGAAGGACATTTTGAGATTTGGACATTTTGAAACCGCTGGACATTTTGAGAATAGCGTATTTCATCAATTTTTGGAAAGTGTCTCAAATAGATTCTATAGTGCTAATAAACCACTAAAAAAATATAAATTTTTTAATCCATCGTTAAGTGCAATAAAAAAGCATTAAAAATTATTTATTTTTAAATTTTGCGCGTAGTTTGACGAAAACGCTAGAGGTAGTCGACACTCTTATTATTCTGTGGTGATGACGTCATCTAGTGTGTAATCCTTTAGGTGTCAATGTCAAACTGTCAATGAATGCGCTCTCGCTGCTAACTTGATATGTGATAATTATTTATAATTTTAAAATGAGTAATTATTATTATACTTATCGTTGGTGTGCTGTTTCTAAATGCAAGAATACTAGTGTAAAAACACGGGACATATTGTGGATTCGAGTGCTAACTGATAAAACTATGAGAAAAACTTGGTTCAAAGTTGAGGGAAAAGATCCCGAAAAATTATCTGAAAAATGACTTTGTACTTTTGTGAAGATCATTTTAATGTAAGTATATGCATTACCTATCTTAAATAATACCTACAATACATACAATAAAATAACGTAGTAAGTTACATGAATGCTTTCAACTGAGGTTTTTGTTTACATCGTTGGATGACGTAATAACATGGCGTACTATTTCATGGTGTTTATAAGCAGATTAAAAAAACTGAAAACTTTGAATTGAATTTTTAAATTTATTTTGTGACTTTATGAATTAAAACTAACATTTTCCGATTGCTTTTTGCCTAAGCTATCTGAATAATATATTTTTCCTCGTATGGACTAAAATAGCTTATTGGACATTCTAAAATGAAGCACCTATAAGGTTCGTATGACGTGTTGCGAAATGTCGATTAGCGAGAATGACGAGTTGCGAAAATGACCAATTACGAAAATGACGAGTTGCGAAAATGACGAGTTGCGCAAGTGTGACGAGTTTGCGTTTATGACGACTTCCTACTAATCCGATAAAATAAAGCCTATGTTACTCACTGATAATGTAGCTTTGAAGTAGCTTTGTGAAAGAATTTTTAAACTCGGAACAGTACTTCTTTAAGTTTATCCATTACAAACAAACAATCAAATCTATAATATCAGTATAGATAAAATATAGCCTATGTTACTCGCTGATAATGTAGCTGTCTATAGGATTCAATGTGTATAGGTGAAAGAATTTTTAAAATCGGATCAGTACTTTTTTTAAGTTTATCCATAACAAAGAATTAAATCTTTTCTCTTTATAATATTAGTATAGATTGAGCAAAAGCTTACCGGTGGACGAGTCTTGTCGAAGGTGCCCATAGCTATCTTGAAGCCTGCGCCCTCGCCCATAAGGACGTTCTCCTTGGGGATGCGCACGTCCTCAAATGTGATGCCGCGCGTGTCCGACGCACGCTGGCCCATGTTTTGTTCCTGCCATTACACAAAATCAACCTTTTAATTTTGTACACGCTTTTATTATAAGTACCTCCAAGTTCCATCATCAAATACTGTACAGGATATACCGTCTATGATTTATAAAAGCGTTTATAAAGACAAATCATGATACAGGCCAGTGACAATTGGTCCCACACTAGGGTACTAGTGTGGGACCAATTGTCACTGTTTTCCCACTACATGTTACCTATTAAGATGAATATTTTTTTAATTTATTAATCAAATAAGCCAAGATCCACAATTTTTCATTGTATTGTTACTCAGTTGCTAAGTATAGCTTCCTTCCAGCTCCATTATCCGACGAGCTCTATGACATTATTACATGTACGAGTATTATCATCCCATTTGAATAAATATGAAAAATCAGATCAATCGGAAACCGGGCAGTGGGTCGAATATAACTTGCCTGATTAGACTACAAACTGACACCGGAGTAGGATTTCTAACCGTACTATAATCTATATTTCGGATCTCCGAACTATAATATATTAGTGTATTTATTTATTTAAGTTTATTGCACACAATCTCATATTTGATTGATTACAATGGGTCAAACTTAACGCTATGCATTATCTACCAATTTGCTTTTGGGACACATCGAGAAGTTGGTAGAAGGGGTGGTGCAAGTTACTTGCTGTTAAAAATATAGGTACCTATACTTACTTCGCAAAAATAATTATATGTCAACCAACTGAATATTTCAGTATTTTTATTTATTCATTCATAACGAAAAAGAAGTTTGCTTGTACTTATAATAGCGTACAATTTATATACATGTATTATATTTTCAACAGATTGTCAAAACGAAAATAAATTGACGACAATCTATTTTAAGTCCCTAGTTAGTTAAAGATGTGATATGATTGGAATGCCTTAATTATAATTAATAATTAATTTAAAATTAAATACGTATGCTAAAATTACGTATTTAGATCTTATGTATACGAAGTATAGTAGGTAACTGATATTTATTACGCAGTTTTTGTGAAAGTGTTAAAAAATCTACACAAGCAATTTTCGATAAATGTGCTGCTAATTTTGAAGACAATTGAGAAGGCGCACCTCCTCTATGCCTTGTATATTGTTTTATTATACCTTGCGTCCAGGGGTCACTCCAGCCCACTCCTTCTCTACAATGAAGCCTGTGAAAGCCTTGCTCGCCGGGCACTTAGGGTCTGGATTGGTGCGCGCCAGGACGAAGTACCTGAAAATATTTCAAAATTATTTTACTCACTTGTTCCATGCTGGCCTGTAAGTGAAGAAACATCGTAGAATGTACCAACTGCTTAGATAGATTCATGCGCAAATCATAATAGCCAATCGAACGAATCGCTAGCTTTTCTTTTAAATACGAGTAATTAATTAATTTTACACGTAATGTTGTTAGAAACTTATTGACGGGTAAAAATGCCTGCAAAGGCCTGATTACTGAATAAATGCTTGATTCTTTAAAATTAACTTAAAGAAACTTGGAGTTTCTTAATTCTAATGTATGTGTTTTTTTTTATGTATGAACATATACACTTAACTAAATAACTTCCCTCTGTCACCAAGAGAAGATCTGATGCTGGAATCCTCGAGAAATCCAGGGAACTTCTCAAATATTCAATGCACACATAGTGACTTTGATGTTTTTGTCAATAAATTAAGCATTTGCATTCGAAGAGTGGATTTTGTTAAAGGGGAAATGATAAAAACGACCTAGAAATTGAAGGCGCTTTTTTTTGTTTAAAATTTATTCTCACCAGTTAGCAACCCCTCCGTTGGTGATCCACATCTTCTGCCCGTTGAGGATCCATTCGTCTCCCTTCTTCTCAGCCCTGGTCTTGATACCGGCCACGTCGGATCCGGCTACCGGCTCAGTCACACAGTATGCCTGGTGGACAAATGGTTATTTATGGAGACATAAAGGTACCAGTGAACATATTTTAATCCCCGACGAAAGAGGGGTTCACGTGTCTGTGTATCTATCTGTGTGTGCCTGTGGCATCGTAGCTCTTAAACGAATAAACCGACTTCGATGCGATTTTTTTAAAAATCGAAAGCCTTGTCTGTCGAGATGGTTCTTACCTATGTTTAGTGATGTGCCGTTCCGTTAGTAAATTATATTTACAGTGACAAAAAATATGTCTGATAAATAAAATCACAACTTTCCCTGACATTTCCATTTTTGGGAACATTCCCGGCTCCCGGAAATCTGGGGAACGGGAACGGCACATCACTACCTATGTTTGATGAAAATCGGTTCAGCCGTTCGAAGTTATTGGGAGTGAACACTGTAAAGTCGGGGGTTTTTAATTTGTGTGGCCAATAAATAAACTTGTATACTAAGGTAAGCATTTTTATATTATTTGCTTATGTGCATGTCATCATAAATACCTTATCTATTTCTTACGATCGAGTTTACCACCCAACTAGTACCTTTTTGCTTGTATTGTAAATTTTAATACATATTAAAATTAAGTCTCTCATCTCAGCCTATTCCCAGTTGCATCCTCGACTGTAATGCTGCGAAGCCCGGGGTCCGCTTTCCGGCTTTATCTTCTCTATTTCCCACGGTTTTAAGCATCTTCGGTTATAAGACCATTGGCAAGCATATCATCCTTGTCGACGTCAAGCCAGCTTCTTTGACCTACCACGCCTGCCGGGCCCCGGGCGGAGGCGGCATGACCATACATTTGTTTCCCACGGGCCGTACCAGCGTAGGCGACTCTCTTGCAGTTTGTCTGCTATGGCACGGTCATGAAGGCTTTAAAATTAAGTATAATATAAGAACGTTTCCAAATAAATGCAAATAGCACGTTTATATTTCATTATGTAATTACGTAATGGTATTGATAATAATGTCTTACGCCCCTTGGCTCTGTCTACCCCTTTAAGGATGTAGACGTGATAATGTATACATGTATCTAGTATTTATATTGATACTTACGGCGACCAAAGGTTCTTCAATAAGCCTGCCTAGATATTTCTTCTGTTGCTCCTTAGTTCCAGCCAGAATAACTGGCGCTTGCTGAAATGTAACCAAATATACGCTGTATTCTTGTAACATAAATATTTTATTTTTGTTTTTTATGTTAACATTTCATGCAAAATATGAGCTAATATCAAGCGTTTTTACGAAGCAATAATCAACTTCAATAATATAACCTTGCAAGTATCAGTATTACAATAACAAAAGAAACATCAAAATGGACTCATATGTAAGAAACATACTGAAACTATTTTAAGCTATTTAATTTCGTGTTATGGAATTAACCACAAAAAATACAGGGTGATTTTGAAACTCCTAGCTATATTCAAGGAAAGTATTCTTTAGGCGACGTAAAAAATACATATTCTGTCATATGTAAGTTATTTCCCAATAAAAACCAGACATCAGCCGATAAACGTATAAATCTCCCATTTAAATACTACCGGGCGATTGGCGAGCGGCAGCCGGCTATTGGAAAGGGCCGCGCGTATAATAAAGTCGGTTGGCCATTTATTAAAAATTGTAGGCTTTAAACTATGTTAAGCGGTCGCCTGCGACAGTTAAGTCCGTCTCTGTCACAAACCCTACGTACGATAGATAGTTGAAACCGTCGCGGGTCACGTGTCTTTGTTGCAAGTAGGGTTTGTGACAGGAATGAACCCGTTCGGGGCGTTCGCTTGGCGTAGTTTTAAGCCTCAGAAGACAAAAAAAAATTAAAATATTTCCTTATTGTTGCTTTCAATTAATGTTCTGATTCAAATTAAATTATATTTCTTCAGGTATGTTTTTACATATAAAGGTTATATTATATCTGGAGGCAAGGCAGTACCCGCAAATTTAACTACATATTAACTATACAAAAATATTTATATACTATTAGAAATATTTTAATAAAATATCTCAGAATTTGAACTTCGTTAAAAATAGTTATTAAAACTATTTACTTACTGTAAATAAAGACAATGCTAATGACTAGCTACATAAAGACACTGAATTTACAAAAGCGACAAGCTTAACATAAATATTAATTAATAAAACCTTAGCCAGAAGGATGTATCAAGCCAAAAGTTGTATATACTGGTAAAAACCCTTTTTTTCGTCAGTTTCATATGGCTTTATACAAGCAGCTTTCTAAGTAAGTACAAATATTTTAAGGAGTTCACTTCTCATAACAATTAAATCACATGACTAATTCGATTTGTATGAGAACCAAACCATTTTTTTTTTACTATATTAGATATAAATTCTTTGGGAAAAGTTGTTTAAAATGATGAAGTGAATAACCCCTTAAAATATTTGCACTTAATTAGAAAACACTTGTATAATACACTTTTTTAGAGTGCGCAAATTTTACAGCACAGTCAGTCCATTGTATTGATTCAGATCCAGTGTTATTTAGAAACTAACTCTTTATTAAGTCATTCGATTGTGTTTCGAAATAGCCTTACATTTCAATGTTATTTATATATTTATATTTATTTATTTATATTAATTATGTATGGGTTGCTCGATATACCCCTTCCGGGAAATGTTTTACAAATAGGGCAACGGTCTCAGGCACAACATTGTCTTCAAAGATGTATACATAAATAATTGGATGAATATATGAATACATGAGAATACGAAACGATATGTTGAAGTCTTCATGAAGCGCTTCAAATGAGGTCGATGGTATTGCATGATATTGTGTTATTTTATTAAAGCTATATTCTTCAAGTAAAGTACTAAAAATAAAGCTATTAGCTATGTAGTAGCGCAGAGTATATAATTTTACGTACCACCGCAGACGTAAAACTATACGTACCCCCGTAAACAGTAAAAATATACACATAACGGAAAGTGATACTCACATCGGATAATTTATATTTCCCCCTCACCTTGTGCTTGGGGGCTATTACTGTGATCTGTGATATCTTTTATTTTATGGTCTTTTGTTGTAAATACGTATACACTATTTTACTGCCTTTTTAACTTATTAACAACTATTATAAAATTAAAATAGCCAAATTATACATGTAGTTATGTATAATTCAAATATATTTTTGTGTTCTACTAATATGAGTTTACTACAGTTTAGGATCTACATCTGTGACATAAACAGGCTATTAAATTAAAGATTACAGCTATAGATGGAAAAATTATATCTATACTTAGCTAATGCACAAATGCGTATACTTGGAAAGAAAAAAGAAAAACGAAACAGCGGGATAGGCGCTTGCCAGTGCAAGTACTCCACATTTGTTTAAGAATCTAAAGATCTACACACCAAGTCAGCACTGCGGTTTTTTACGGCATATAATCTACACGCCGATTTTTTGTGCACGCCAAGTGCATGTACATTCATACAATTCAGACACGACTCAGAATTTCACGAATCAGAAAGAAACGTACGAAGAAATTTCGTTTGCAATGCTGGCTAGCTCCATACACAATGAATAGAAAATTAATTTGATAAATAAACGCAACGCTACTTAGATTCAAATAAAAATCACATACTATTATTGATTTGCGATTTTTTCTGATGTTAATATTTTTCTATCGTCTTGTAACTTAGCTTCATTTTATATCTGTAAATATAAATTAAATATTTTAAAGGCCGTATTGCATAGCATCCATTTAATTAAGAAAGTAGCAGTTAAAAAATGGTTCTTGTATTTGATAGGAAAATCTATATGTGTATATGTAGCTGTTTACAAAAACTTAAGAGCAAAATAGTAATCTAATGAGCCTACCTACTTTTCTTGAAGATTATAGTAGATATTAACGTTAGAAATAAAGTATATATATATATATATATATATAATACTTTATGTCCTCATTTTGTATATTGGTAACATTTGGTAAAAAAATATTACCAAATGAGGACATATTTTATGTATGTCGTGGCCAGAACGTAGAATTGCCAACCATTTCATGAAATGGTTAGTTGTATTTCATGATATGGCCAGCTGAAACTGACCATATAGTTTACACGGCAACGTTTGATGATATGTCAATCAACGTTTGGCCATATCATTATTGTGTAGTTCAATGACGTCAAAGGTTTAATAAAAAATGCAAATAAAGAACTTAGTATATATTTTTTTTGTTATAAGATATTTAAGGCAATACCACTAAATAACACTATTTGAGATTGAAATCTACAAACCTAAGATTTTTTGTATGACTTTTATAAAATTCAAGTAGTTTTGTGTCGTAACGACATTTCACTCCATTTTTATCCTCAATGGTCACATTGCTATTAGCTTTATTATCTGAATAATCACAAAAATAAAAAAATATCAGCGCCTTTAACGGTGGATAATGTAACTTATTTACAATATGATCACTAATGTTTGACCATATCATGAAGTAGCCGTGCGTTTAGCTTTTCATATCGTTAAACGTAAACCATTTCATGAAATGGTCGGCCGTATCATGAAATGTTCAATTGTACAATCTAGCCACGACATGTATATTTGGATGACTAAATAAGCAAAGCAAGAATTTCAGAACACATATTGGCAAGTGGCTTTGTAAAAAGCATACAATATTTGGACATTTCAAATTAGTAATTTAAGCAATGCATATATGCATGTTATATAAAATCCGGCAAAATAAAGTACATGATTTTATTTTTAATTGTTCGCTAATGAGCGTTTTAAATACAAACAGTCATATTAAAAAATGCGGACTAACTTAAACCAAATGCTAATTACTAGCAGTAATTAGCATTTGGTTTAACCATAACCAAACACACATATCACGTTGACGAATGAAAAAGTTATTTATTCGGTAAATGTCAACTACAACCAAAAATTTTGCAGGTGGATAAAAAGTCACCCTGTATGTTATTGTTCTTTGATATCCACCTGCAAAATTTTTGGAGCAAGTTCAGTCCATGATACTGAACAACTTTCTATAAAAAAAAGTTCTTAAAAATCGATAAAAATTTTTCGTCGTGATTTGTACGGGAAACAAATCAGCGCTCAGCCAAACGGATTTTGTATGGGAGAACGAAAATTTTTTATCCATGTTTTATTACTTTTTTTATAGAAAGTAGGGACTGAACTTGTTCCAAAAATTTTGTGTCATCACTTTGAGTGACACTGACGAAGAGCGAACGAGGCGGAGTGGTTAACACCACATGCTTGCGGATCTAAAATACCTCGCGTGGAAAACTAAAAAAACTATATAACAGGTTTTCCCTTGACTTGCGACCGATATAAACTAAATATTTTATTGTCATCGTGCTAACATTAGTCCCCATTTTTCTAATAAGACTCAAAAATATACATCTTTTTGAATATGCTAACTTTGCCGGATTCTATGTGTGACATAAAGGTAGAAACCACGTAAGAACAAACGATGGACACTCACACCGAGACCACTAGCTTCCATTGCGGTCATTATGCCTGTGCACCCATAAGCTATCTCCTCAGCCACCAGACATTGGTCAAACACCCCTAAATTCATACCACCTGCGGAAATGATATGAAAGTGGACATGTCACTAATGCTGTGTAAAGTTTAAACAAGACAGATTGAACAGAACAGAACGTACGTACAATGAAAACAGACGAAACAACAAAACTTAAAAGGTTCGCGCTAAGCCCCTGGAATGATTTCAGGATTCACTGAGGTAAGGAATCCACAATCAAGCTGCGTGTGAAGCCGAAGTAACAATGTCTGCTACCAATAATACCCGCAGTATTATCGCATATTATGTTCTTGCAATAGTTGCATTACGTACGAGTAGTATAAGTTTCATAGAATAAATCCGTGTATAGGTAATATAGTCGTATAATCCGTAAGCTTACGTACAAAGCACAAATACATCGTTCTTTAAATGGAAACTTAGCGCACGCCCTTGGAACGCAGGTGCGTGTGCTTGGTTTCTTAGAAATAAGTACTTCGTGCATTGCAACTGATATAAGTACTACGTGCTATCTCTTCTGTACAAGCCAATAGGGATGATGACTGGGTCAGAAAAGTCATAATCTATTTAGTCAGTTCGATTATCCAAAAATAACGAACGCATCTTTTTCAGTTTATCAAAATAGTAAAAATTCACAAAGATACAGAGCATCTGAGTTTCTGAGCGAGGGCTTGTGTCGTCACCGCTATGTAAAAATTGTACGAAGCGTGACGTCACGAATATTTAAAATCATTGTTCCTTCGTCATTTTAATTGGTCAAAAAAATACGTTTATAAAATTGATCCAGGTGACTCAAATACTTAATCTCAAAACAAAATACAGAAGGAATGAAATATCCTTATTCTTGTAAGTTACTTGTTAAGGGGGATATTATTGGTTGTAGATTTTTGAATAAGTAAAACCGTCAGTTTAAATAACGAAATTTTCCTCTTGTCTTTACTGAAACAAGATTGACAGGCAACAGCGTCTTTTACAACGATTATGTAAATATCCAGGCCCTTCAAGCATCACAAATATTTTCCCTACTATATCTGATTAAAATTTTAAAACTATTTTTTTCTTCAAGCTACAAATGGCACAGTACTTACATTAATAAATGGGCAAGTGCGAGTCGGACTCGTACATGAAGGGTTCCGTACCTCCGTACAATGTTTTAAAACGCTGAAGAAACACGTTTCTTGTATGACGACCCCCTTTAATTTTTAACTTTATCTTATTGTTGGTATTTGTTGTTATTGTGGTCATAGTAATACATACGAGTAATAGGTGAAAATTTAAAGTATCTAGTTAATGCCATTATAAAGATCGAGTTAAAAACGCTGAAAAAACACGTTTCTTGTATGACGACCCCCTTTAATTTTTATTTTATCTTATTTTTAGTATTTGTTATTATAGCGGCCACAGTAATACATAATCGGTGAAAATTTCAAGTGTCTAGCTATTACGGTTCAAGAGATAGAGCCCTGTGACAGACGGACAGACAGTGAAGTCTCAGTAATAGGGTCTCGTTTGCACCCTTTGGGTACGGAACCCTAAAAATGGTCATAAACATGCAATTTTGAGTACATATGCTAGTAAGTAAGAGATGCAAAATCAAGCAAGACAGAGAAATCAGTGGTGGCACCGCACCCTGTAGTAGTGTGCTTAGCTTTAGTTTATATACGAAGTATTGTATTAAACTTATACTACACATTGCATTTCCTATGTTGTGGTGGATGAGAAAGCCATTTCAGTTTCCCCAGTGTTAGTATACCCATTGCTTTGTCATAAATATGCATAAATAAATCATCTTAAACTCACGCCTAGGTTGCTACCGTCGATGGCCGTGGTTATGCCCGTACACCCAAAGGCCATTTCTTCGGCCACCAAACACTCTTCAAACACCCCCAGGCTACCAACACCCCCTGAAATATGCTAACATCTCAAATACTGAATCTCAAAATAAGATCAAAGAAAAGAAATGAGGGTGATGTTTTTTTTTTATTTCTTTGCTTGATAAGGCATACATTTTTTTTTAAAACGAAGTACGAAAGGGGATGATGCACAACGAGCTAGTTCATGAACACAAAAATCTGAAAAAAATTTGAAAAGCGATTAAGACCATCATATATTTGTTTTTTCGTGATCTTAATAGTGTACAAATAAATCATAGGAAAGACATGAGGGTGACTTTTTTATTGAAATTTATGTGCTTGAGAAGACATACATTATTAAACAACCGAACCTTTGGTTGAATCGAAGTACGAAATTTACCTTTCGTCTCTATTTTTCTTTATCATTTCAACCATCAATCACCATTTTACTATCTGGCATCTCAAATAATTTAAATAAGTTAGTACGAGGGGGGGTCAAAAAGTTCGCGGAACGGAGGGGAAGGGGGGTGAAATAAAATACTGTACTATTTTTCTTTTTCAATATATTCCCCCTTAAGTCGAATACATTTTTCAGATCTCTCTATTAACTTATTAATACCGTCGAAAAAAAATGATTTGTCTTTGTCCTCAAAATAGGCCGAAATCGCCGACTTGACTTCTTCATCATCGGAAAATTTCTTCCCCCGAAGCTCTTTTTTTAATTTGGGAAATAAAAAATAATCACAGGGGGCTAAGTCTGGACTATAGGGAGGATGGTTTAACATTTCGAAGCCACAGTGATGAAGGGCAGCCATCGCAACGCGGCTCTTGTGTACCGGTGCGTTGTCATGCAAAAGCAGCACACCCTTTGTCAACTTTCCCCGCCTTTTCTCCTTGATTGCTTCTTTTAATTGTCTTAGTAGATTAGCGTAGTATTCTCCCGTTATAGAAACACCCTTATCTTTATAATCTATTAATAAAATACCCTCTGTATCCCAAAAAACAGTTGCCATGATTTTTCCAGCCGATTGTGACACCCTGTATTTCTTAGGGGGGGGCTGACCCTTTTTATGCCACTGCATAGACTCTTGCTTCGACTCAGGCTCATAATGATGAACCCAAGTTTCATCTGCAGTAACAAGTCTTGCAAAAATTCCTTCCTTGTCGGCGCTACAGAGGTCTAAAAACTCCTTTGAATACTCGACGCGCAGCTGTTTCTGTGGTGGTGTGAGCATTCTTGGCACCCATCTTGCGCTGACTTTTGACATCCCAAGATTGTCGTGTAGAATATTTAAAATGGTTGTAGGTGATACTCTAACCATTTCTGCAAGTTGTTTCTTCTTCAAACGAGTATCCTCCAGTATAAGATTCTCCACTTTTTCAACGATGTTTGAGGTGGTGGCCTCAATCGGCCGTCCTGAGCGAGGGTCGTCTTCAAGAGACTCTCTGCCTTGCTTGAAAAGGCTATTCCACTTGTACACCATGGTTTTCCCAGGGCAAGAGTCCCCGTATACTGATAACATTTCTTCCAAAATTTTCTGAGGTGGTTTTCCTTGCTTAGTGAGGAACTTTATGACGGCACGAAACTCGATTTTTTCCATGTTCAAGTTTTTCTTCCGGATTCACTTGTTTGATCGACGACAGGTCAAAGGTTATTGACACAATCAGGTTCAAACTTGGCATATATACTCACAAAGAGTTGCTCATTAGTTACTACCTGCGGCAGGTCCCCCACCCCCCGCTATCCCCTCCATTCCGCGAACTTTTTGACCCCCCCTCGTAGATACTAATATCTGATATAAGATTTCCTTTTTTTTGTTCCCTAAGAAAAGTTGGATTGGGCAAGAGCATGTCCATTTAACGCTTATGGTGCATATTGACGTACAAAAGCCCGATTACTTACCATAATTATACAGTAAAATATTGTTATTTACGTAATCAGCGCATTTCAGTATTTATTACCTTATCATGCGGCTATTGTGGACAATTAAATTATCCTACTAATAAAATATTAAGACTACTCAGTGCTGTAACTTCGTAATTTTTGGATAGTCAAAAAAAATGTGTATAATATTGACCCAGGCATACAACTCACGACTTAGACTATACACGGAGTCCAGTGCTGCCCCCATTTGAAATAAATTTTTTGTACGGAAACGGAGATATCATTTAAAATTTTGAGCTAGTAAAACCTAGATAACCCTTCAAACTATTTTATGAACCACTGTTTACAGTTTAAAGTGAGAACGTTAAGCTTTAGTTTGCATTTTTGGCCGTTTTTCGCAAAAACGCAAACATAATCCATAACATAAACATGCAATATTATTGTGAACAAGCTATGGAACAGTACATTAAAAATGGTCATGTACATACAATTTTAAGTATATAGGCGCGGATTTAGGACTGCTATTAGGAGATGCAAAATCAAGCAAGACAGCTAAATTATTGGTGGCACCGAATCCCGTAGTAGTGTGCTTTGCTTAGCTTTAGTTTATATACGAACGAACTATTGTATTAAACTTATACTACACATTGCATTTCCTTTGTCATGGTGGATGAGAAAGCCATTTCCGTTTCCCCAGTGTCAATATACCCATTGCTTGTCATAGGTATGCATAAAACATCTTAAACTCACGCCTAGGTTGGTACCGCCGACGGCCGTGGTTATGCCCGTACACCCAAAGGCCATTTCTTCGCCCACCAAACACTCTTCAAACACCCCCAGGCTACCAACACCCCCTGAAATATGCTCACGTCTCAAATACTGAATCTCAAAATAAGATCAAAGAAAAGAAATGAGGGTGATGTTTTTTTTTTATTTCTTTGCTTGATAAGGCATACATTTTTTTTTAAAACGAAGTACGAAAGGGGATGATGCACAACGAGCCAGTTCATGAACACAAAAATCTGAAAAAAATTTGAAAAGCGATTAAGACCATCATATATTTGTTTTTTCGTGATCTTAATAGTGTACAAATATATATTTAAATTCGCTTATTATCGTATAATGGCGATAGTGACATGGCGCCTTTACGTACGCAACCAGTTTTAAACGTCACTCGCAGTTACTGTCAATGTCAAGTCAGTTGATATAATGGGTGTCGGCCATTTTAGCGGAACTCAACTAACCTTAAATTACGATATTTTGATCTAAATGTACTATAGAAAGGCTACTAATTTATCGGATTTACTTATTAGGCATTGATCAACCCAAAAATGCAAATTTCACGTAGGTGTTCTGTGACCTAGCTGGCTCCCCATACATTTGTGCAACAACTCCTTTACCTTTCGTCTCTCTTTAATCCTTTTAATTTTGACGTTTATTATTTCAACCATCAATCACCATTTTACTATCTGTCATCTCAAATATTCTAAATAAGTTTACTAATATCTGACATAAAATTTCCTTTTTATTGTTCCTTATGAAAAGTCGAATTGTGCAAGGGCATGTCCATTTTACACTTACGATACATATTTAGGTATAAAAGTGCAATTAGAGCAAAATATTTTATTATTTACGCAATCAGCGCATTTCAGTATTTATTACCTTACGAGCGGCTGTTGTGAAACCTGATATAGAAGGGCAATTAAATTGTCCTACTAATACATGTTTAAGACTACTCAGTGTTACTTATTTCTGTAAATTGGATTTGGCACTCGTTTGCAAACTTTACATGTTATATTGTGATAACATTGTATTAGGCATAATATCTTTGTAAACTGACAAAGCCCATCCGGCGCGTAGGCGACCAATACCGTGTAAATGAGATTTTTTCATGTAAATAAATTTATTCACTATACATACTTAAAATAACGCTTATCACGTTAATATACTATTTAGTATAATACGCTTCATGAAGACTAAAATAAAATAATATATAAATGTCTACGATATTTTTTTGGATGGGTACATCCATTCAAGCAATTATAGAACTATGATTTTTTATTTGACTTACTCCTATATTGGTAGTAAAAATGGCGGCTTTTATACCCGCACAGCCGAATGCAATTTCTTCGGATACAAGACACGATTCAAACGTCCCTAGTTGCAGTCCTCCTGCAATTAGTGAGTTGTGTTCTAATATACTTACTACACACACCATTGTTTCAGTCTGTCTAATCTACGAATATATCTGTGGTCTATATTATATCTTATTTATCTCATCTCATGTTGCATCTACTTAGTACAATGCTACCAAGAGACTACTAAAAATTAAGCTGCGGTCATTCGTAGGTACATAATTATCAACGAGTTTCCTTGATAATCATTTGAAAATTACTATGATTTAACATTAAAAATACGAAGATGGATATTAAGGCCGTACCTGAATTTTCCGGGGTCCAGTGCTGCCCCCATTTAAAAGAAATCATTTCAAAGAAAACGTAGACATCATTTAAAATTTTGCAACTATCAAGTCCTAGATAACCCTTCAAAGTATTTTACGAACTAATGTTTACAGTTTATAATGAGAACGTTAAGCTTTACTACGCACATTAGCCAAAAGTGGCCGTTTTTCGCAAATGTGCGTAGTAAAGCTTAACGTTCTCACTTTAAACTGTAAACAGTAGTTCATAAAATACTTTGAAGGGTTATCTAGGATTTGGTAGTAGCAAAATTTTAAATAATGTCTCCGTTTTCTTTTAAATGATTTATTCAAATTGGGGGCAGCACTGGACCCCGGAAAATTTAGGTACGGCCTTAATGGATTTTAGCAGTGAAAATTTATAATTGCTTTTCTCATTCAAAGCAAGATATATTACTTAGGTCTTACAGAAAGTTTCTGGATTCTGACAAATAAGATCAGATAATAGACTTATAACATCTGACGAAATATACAGTTTTTCTTTGTAAACTACTGCAGGTATCATCGTACATTATATTTTTAAATGGCCTTGTATTTGTTCCTAATAAAGATTTATTATTATTATACCTACTGAAACTATTTTAAGGGTGAATTCAGTCCATGATACTAAACAACTTTTCCCAAGGAACATATAACGAAATATGAAAAATAATTTTTGCTTTCCATACAAGTTCGGATCAGTTGTTCGGTCAACTTGTATGTGAAACTAAAAATTATATTTTATTTTTCGATATATGTTCCTTGGAGAAAGTTGTTTAGTATCATGGACTGTATTCACCCTTAAAATAGTTTCAGTGTATTTTGTTAGACCCTGTATATATTTTCAAAGTATATACCCCCACTATTTATACATTTTTGCATTTGCTGAAACTATTGTAAAAAGCTGTTGGACCAGACTTTCTAGGAAATGGCAGTCGCGTAAATTAATAAACGGGCAAGTACGCGTCGGACTAGTACATGAAGGGTTCCGTACCACCGTACAATGTTTTAAAACACTAGAGAAACACGTTTCTTGTATGACGACCCCCTTTAATTTTTGACTTTAACTTATTTTTAGTATTTGTTGTTATAGTGGTCATAGTTATACATAATCTGTGAAAATTTCAGGTATCTAGTTAGTGCCATTATACTCGTAAAGATCTAGTTAAAAACGCTGAATAAACACGTTTTTTGTATGACGACCCCCTTTAATTTTTTACTATTTTTTATTTTTAGTATTTGTTGTTATAGCGGCCACAGTAATACATAATCGGTGAAAATTTCAAGTGTCTTGCTATTACGGTTAAAGAGATAGAGCCCTGTGACAGACGGACAGACAGACGGACAGACGGACAGACAGCGGAGTCTCAGTAATAGGGTCCCGTTTACACACTTTGGGTACGGAGCCCTAAAAAGTAACATGTTCCGATAGAGTTCCATTTTCGAATTCCATAAATGCTTTTTTGCTTGTTTCATTGTAAGTGGCCAGTTCCAGAAACTTTCAGTATGCCCCCTAATAAAACATTTTTTTTTTAGTTTTGATGACTTTGTTCGTCTTTTTCTTCGTTCGTTTTTGCCTCCGAACGTCACATGCAAAAATTTGTATGTATGGAAGATGTGTGTATGTATGGATGTTCGTTCGCTTTCACGCCAACACGGCTAAACGGAATGAAATGTATTAACTGTAAAACTGAAATAATATTTCACGCAATCGTAACGTGGTGCAACATAACAAAGCACGGAGCGAATTTTTCATACCGTATATCGTATCAATATCTATGCACGGAAATTATCAACTTGAACCCTCCATAGACCACATCGGAAAATACCTTCATGCACACGACCAAGTACAAAAAGTCCCCACTCTTCAGCAATAATTCAAAAGCTCATTTCAAAGATTCGCGTAGCATTGCACCACCCTAAATTTTAGGAAAATGAGCTCACTCCAACGTCAGTGATATAAATTGCTGCCATGATCCCAGAGCAGCCGAACGCTATCTCTTCGGCGACCAGGGAAGCCTCAAAAACTCCTAGACCTACACCACCTGCGGATTTATGATATGCTGTTCAATGGTTTAGGATCGCATAATAAGGCATGCTCTTCTTTTTTTTTATATAAAAGATAGATTACCGGTTTTGTATTGATGCAATTATGTTCAATCGACCTGACTATAAGCAAGCAGCCTCTAAAGGCATATTAGTACTATACCTTAGTTCAAATTCCACTGGGAAGCATACTTTGTGAAAAGTTGTTTTCAGTCTGGTTAGGTTATTGCAGGCTTGGATCACCTGATTATCCGAAAAGAAAGATGATTCCGTGCTTCGGAAGGCACGTAAAGGTGTTGGTCCCAAACGCCATCTAGCGTTTTTACCTATAATAAGATACTAAGGTTCTGGTCTACCCTTTGGGTTGCGGAGGTCAGACGGCAGTCGCTCTGTGTAATAACCAGTAACCTCGTCAAATCACCTGGGGTAGGTAGCGGACCCCGGGCTCTGAAGCGTAACCGCTGACGATGCAACCGGGAAATGCCAGGAAAACGCTCGGATGATGATCACTACATAGTATAAAACAAAGTCGCTTCCCGCTGTCTGTCTGTCCCTATGTATGCAGATCTTTAAAACTATGCAACGGTTTTTGATTCGGTATTTTTTAATAGATAGTGATTCATGAGGAAGGTGCGAAGCCGGGGCGGGCCGCTAGTACGGTAATAATATTATCATCATCCGAGCGTATTCCCGGTTGCGTCGTCAGCGGTTACGCTTCAGAGCCCAGGGTCCGCTACCTAACATAGGTGATTCGACGAGGTTACTGGTTTTTACACAGAGCGACTGCCGTCTGACCTCCGCAACCCAAAGGGTAAACCAGAACCAATTCTGGGATAGGTACAAACGATAGATCGCGTTCGGGAGCAACGGCTTTACGTGCCTTCCGAAGCACGGGATCATCTTTCTTTTCAGATAATAAGGTGATTCAAGCCTGCAATATTCTTACCAGACGTGCAGACTGGAAACAACTTTTCACAAAGTGTGCTTCCCAGTGGGATTTGAACCCACGACCTCTGGATCCCAAGGCAGACGCCTTAACCACTGGACCACGAAGGCAGTCGAGTACGGTAATAATAATCTTTTCATATTTAAGTTTGATCCCTAATTTTCAACAAAATGCGTAAGTTTTAATGTAATCGTTGAATAACGTTAATCCTTTACGGGCGCGCGGGCAAAATACCCGACTACCAAGGAAAGTTTATGTTTATCGCGCCTATCTTTTATGTATGTTTGTATTTTTCTTTATTATCTCGTATCACCCAAACGGCTGGATAGATTCGAGACTAAAGGTGTCGCTAGATTGGTAGTGAGAATGACACTGGGTATATAAAAATGGAAACAAAATGGTGAATTTTTGGCAGCAAATTATTTGTCTTCAGATTATTTTATTCAAAACCTATCTAGTGTGGTATCAAAATAAAGGATTTTATATAGGCTTACACAATTATATACAACTTATATGTTTTGAAATGAGAAATGCGAAAAGACAACATCGTTCATCCGAGCGTGTTACCGGTTGCATCAAAGGTACTGCTGTTGTATCACGCAGCCGGGTTTTCTGTTTTTTTCAATAATTACTTGTAATCATCTACGATGGCACAGCCGCCGGCAACGCGCGGCACGGTCCGTAGCCCTCCTACTGGCGAGCGCGTTTTGTAAACGGCAGTCTAATTCTTATAATAAATAATAATAACGATATGCGAGCTAAAAGTTTTTAAGCGAGCGAGCACTCAAAGATAGAGCGGTGAGCGTGCGTCAGCACACTGGCAACTCGATTATACGACTCAAAGTAAATAGGCTTCTCGTCTCACAGATAAGCATTCGAGAGCCATTCACAAATAGCCGTATAATAATCAGGCACAAAAAATATAAATATACCTACCTGCAAAATTTTCAACAATACAAAAAGGACACAGCTCAGTTGTAATATTGCCTGAGAGCAATATACCACAGATTTTAAGCTGTGGCCTGAAAAGATGCGTGGTGCAGATCCATACGTAGCTAGATAGATAACTAAGATATACCTATTACCAAATTTAAGGTTGCCGACCGCTGAACTCCGAGTATTAGAGTACGCGTATATCAATGTTTACGTAAACGCCTTGTTTGGTCTGATAAGGTGATAACTATTCTATTTCTTACAGAGAAACGCTCTGACGCGCATTTAGGCTAATCTTCTATGGCATGTTACCTGTTATGATAAATAAACATTTATTATATTTATTGCCAATCGATGTTATTTCGCTAAAGGTTCTAAATAAGAGAAAAAAATGATAAAATTATGCGAATTTAAGCTTTTACTTTTTGACCAAAATGGTAGACATGACACAACTCACTTCAAGAAAACAAAAAAAATATATCAAAATATAATTTAAAATACTGTAAAAAAAGAATAATAAAAAAGGAGTTCGCAACAATATTACTTTTAGGGCGCCACACGCCTGTTTCACTTTTACCAAATAAAGACAAATATCAATTAGATAAGTTAAATGCCTGACACTGTATATCAGTTGTCATATTTTCACCATTTGCAGTTTTCTTTACATTTGAAATTCTGTTCCGCAATTTTTATCAGGATGTCAGATATGCAGCGTTTATGGATTGCCCCATGGGACCACATATTAGCGAGTTATACGAGTCTGTAAGATTTTTAAGTGCTGCTGAGTATTCAAATTGATCTAATAGTTTAAGTTAGAATACTAGGTCTTTACACCTGTCAATGGAGACATATTACCTATTATGCGCCCGAGTCAAATGTTTAAGTATTGTTGCTGCACACAATTCTCACCGGCATTAATCGGCACAGCCGGGCACTAAAATCGAATATATGTATGAATATTCGAAGAAAAAGACGATATAATTGAGTCGGGTCGGCTTTGTTGTTCGGCAAATAGTGCCGAACCGATAATAGAGAGTATGCATGCATTTTTTTTATATTTTTAGTCGATATAAAATAAATCAGTGCCGAAAAACATGTATATGGTGTAGAAAATAAATATTAAAAATAGCAAGTAGATTATAACAACTAAAACACGCCATTTTAAAATATGAAGTCAAAGTCTGCAATATCCGCTAGAGACAGAAGCTGTCAACGCATGTTTTTCTTTTTTGGGTACTTTCGATATTATCAGCCAGTGATGTTTGTTAAACCTCTATATAAAAGTACATACATTTCGAATGTCATCGATAGTCAAACTACATGGACGGACAGTCCTACCGAAAGCACCCGAACTTGTCATTTCCCTTTTGTGAACTTTGTCGTCATTTCCTTTTTGTTTGTCAAAAGTTCCCGCGCAATATTTGCATATTTTCAATAATTTATTTCTAATCCAATTATGAGTCAGTAAGAAAAATAATTAACTAGGCGTGGTAACGTATTAATAGAAATTGTAAAATAAAAATATGAGCCGGATTGGTATTACATGCATATTCCTTATTCTGCCCCCAATAAGTGTGTAGCAACCTTAACCTTTCACCTGTCAACGGAGACATAATTATGCGCCCAAGTCAAATGTTTAAGTATTGTTTTATTTTATCGACAAGTTATGGGGCATTTTACACTTGGTTGGCTGTCTCGCTCACACATTTTTAAAGATTATTAAAAATGAGTGTCATTTTTAGAAAAGTGATACCATATAATTTAAGATAATTATATCGTAGATATTTTGGACATGTTTTTGACCGAGCGAGCGAAGCGAGCGAGGTCCTTAAATCAAGTTGGGGGCGAAAACACATTGTATGTATGTATATATGTTTGTACCGCGATAACTGCCGAACAGATGGTTCGATTTTGATGAAATATGGTAGGCATGTAGGAAATATTAATAAAATTTTTAAGTTCGATGGGCATCAAAATCGGTTCAGTAGTTTTTGAAATATCAATAAAAACGTGAATAATAATCGCGAGGTCTAAGTTCGCGACGAACTACTAGTTATATTGTGTAGACATTGACCACATCGTTAATTAGTTGATCAAAGATTTAAAAGTTTTGATCAACTAATTTACGATGTAGTCAATGTCAAGGGATAAGTGAAATTAATATCGTTACCGCAATGCTCAGGGATGTGACTGTTCATGAGACCGATCTCCCATGCTTTCTTGACGATGGGCCATGGGTACTCCCCAGTCTTGTCATAGTGGGCCGCGTTGGGGATGATCTCGTCCTTGGTAAACTTCCTCGCCAATTCCTGCAAAGCTTTCTGTTCATCGCTCAACTCTGGAATTGTAAGAAAGTCATCATTGCTTACAATGTTTTATGCATGACACCTCATTTATCTGCTAAACACATGTTAAACAAGAACAAATTCTATTCATACCACAAATAAACTGTTTCCAAATTTTTATTACTATAATTGTTTTATATTTCTTTTCAGTCCATGAATGACCACTTTTTAAATTTTGTTGTTTAATGAAACTTCTGATCTCGATTTGCATTATCTATTTTACTTGACAAATATGTGCTTATTTAATTTTTTTTTAGTATTTGTCGTTACAGTGGTCATAGTAATACATAATCGGTGAAAATTTCAGGTGTCTAGCTATTACGGTTCAAGATATCGAGTTAAAAACGCTGAAAAAAACACGTTTTTTGTATGACGACCCCCTTTAATTTTCACCTTCTTTTTATTTTTAGTATTTGTTGTTATAGCGGCCACAGTAATATATAATATGTGAAAATTTCAGGTGTCTAGCTATTACGGTTCAAGAGATAGATCCCTGTGACAGACGGACAGACAGCGGAGTCTCAGTAATAGGGTCCCGTTTGCACCCTTCGGGTACGGAACCCTAATTACACTGTTGACGCCATAGTGCGTTAAATACGTAAATTAATAGTGCTATTCACTCATACAAAGCACTGTGGGTTCTAAGATGAAACAGCTATGCTTTTGACCATGTGGTATCCTGAGTTAAGCTCGGCTTACAGGCCATTCTTAAGAGAGAATCGATGGGCCGTGTTTCTACACAAGCGTAGTCCCCTGATTCCTCGCCGGATAGTGCTGGTAAAGCAAATATTTTTTTCCAAAAAAAATCTATCGATATATTGGCATGTCCCTGTGTTTTCGTTTTCTTGTCATAATTTATTATTAAAAGAGATACGACCCTTCGTAAACCTGAAAACTTAGTAAGATTTTTCACTCTCTTCTAGCAGACAAAGAAGATATTATATTATAAAAGAAAATATAGAAACACAGCCATAGCTTTTCTTAAATCTTTAATGGAAAAATAAATTAAATCTGTTAAGTTTTGGAGGGGAAACCAGGGGACTACGAAACGTTGATAATGTGTACTTTTTATAGGTATTTTCGGTCCAGTTGCAGTTCTATATCGCACAGCGCGACAGGTTGTTCAGGCACAGCGTGACGGCAATAAATTTTACAAATACCTATTTAATTCTCTTGACCTTAGTGTTTCCTCTTAATCAAAGCAGATAACGATTGAAGTAGTAACCATGTAGGTATCTTTGTAGTTTGGATGGAATATAAATATGTATAACCGAGCTTAAGATTACGAGTCAGTGTTATCTTTGTAATCTACTTATATTTTTATGATAAGTATCTTACTGTCCCCCGTGTACTGCAATAAATATTGTAGACAAAGTATGCAGCTTAGACTTTGACCTTTACATAACTTTTAAAATAGCGCCAAATTATAGTCATTATACGAAATTCGAAAATTACCAATTGATAATATGTATAAATATACATAAATATTTATTTATGGAATACTAACTCAAGGATTCTATAGTTTAATATAAATACATTATAGATAAACACCCAAGACCCAGGACAATTTGAAAAAGGCCATCATTCAACTTGCCCTGGCTGGGGATCGAACTCAGAACCTCTGAAATGAGGTAGACTGGCGTTTTAACTACAATGCCATGGAGGTCGGCGAATTAGGACAAATTAGCACATAAATATGGCAATATCTCATAAATATGGTAGTCTCTTATTACAAAAGTACAACGTATCCTTTGTAATTAGAGGACCTTTAACATGATCTACATTTTAACTTCGCAAAATGACCTAAATAGCATTGAAACTACATCTCCTACAAATAGGTAAAAAATACTTGACAGGGGTCTTTACCATAATTTTTTTATTAAACGCTAATATTACCATGATAATTAATCTTCTAGGTGCACCCTCAGCTGTGATACTTCGGAACCCAGGTGGAGGAGGTATCCCGCTTTTTCTTCTCCAAATTAGTAATTAATAATAGCCTTTATTCAGAAGAGGGATAAATGTTATAATTTCACTGCACTTGTTAATGTCTCTTCTCCCATCTGTGTGCCCCTATTGGCAAAGGCCTCCTCCAAGAATTTCTTAAGTGCCACCTGCTACAAATAGCTCTTCCCCAAATAGCTAAGTATAATATGCAAGCCAATGGTCTTCCAAGGATGCTAAGGACCTTGCGAAGTTAAGAAGAAATAACTAGCCGAAACAGTTTAAATGATTTGGCTATAGTTTTATGAGCAGCTGCCTGCCTGACGACAACCCTCTTTAAGAATACATTTGTGCGAAAAGTTTTTCAACCGGCCACCGTCCAATTTTAATCCGCCTTGTTAATGCAGTTAAAACACAACATGTTTGTGCTTATTCCTTTAGTTGCCGGTTATGACATCCACAGGAAGAGACGATCCTACCCTAACAATAATGATAGAATTTATTACTATCTAAATTTAAAAAATTAATTTATTGTATATACATATATATCTAGAAGGCCCCATCAGGAATGTTGTTACCTTACTGTAAGTAGTAGTAACTAATAAAGTATATTTTTATAAAAAATTACCGAAACAAAATCCAGTTGGTGGGATTGGCTTTGCAGCAGAAAGTGTAGCTGTCGTTGACAGTTTCCTGTAGATGGGCCGGGTAGCTCGAGCAATCTAGAACATAAAAGCCACTTTGTTCTATTTTATGCATTTATTAACTTATTTATACTTGGCTAACCAAAGTTCTAAAAGTTGAATAGTTGGCTCCTATAAAAAACAAGACTAAGATAAAAAAATAGGCTAAAGCTGTAAATAAATAGGAATATTTTTTCTTTTTAAAACTACGAAATTTACTCTACTTTGAGATGTCAACCTTATTCCCCCACTGTTGGCAACAGACACTTACATAGGTACTTATTTATGCCGACCATGCAGCAAAAATAGAATATGTCAGAAATTCATTAAATACATGAAAAATATATAAGTTGGCTTTACGGGAACTATAACTAGACGACAACTGACAGATTTTGTTTACAAATATAAGTAAAAATGACTGGATATTAACAATTTCTGTGTTGATGAACTTTGGACTTTGAATTGCTTTTGTAACAAACAACATAGGTAGTTCAGATATAAGTTAAAAGTAAAAGAAACATCCATTGTAGAATTTGGTGAAATAACTTGTAACTTACTTTTTTCCGATTTGACTTAATTAAGTAGGTATACCACTTGCAAAGTTTTAACAATTTGTAAAACATACGTACCTGTGTAATAGGGTTCATCTTGGCTCTTGATCAGTAATAATATAATTTTAATTAATAAGAGAAGATAAATATAATTCTATACGGATATGAGGACTTTGTACTGTCCTAAACCGTATGTACAACGTTGAACTCAGCTAAGACTATGAACGTGAGCTGGTGAAATGAAATGGAAGGAATTTTATAAAATGAAATCGACTCGCCTCACTGACTAACATGTCAGAAAAACAAACTAACGTCAACGTCATCAACGTCAACTGCCCGTTGTCAAATTACATATTTTTTTAAAGGCAAAGAACATGCAAAGAGCGCATAAAAATAACCCAAAAAATGAAACCAATTCATTATTTTAGTATTGTAACATTTCATGTAGGTAGCCAGCAAAATGACAAAAGTGCGTTTTGTTTCACCAAACTGGAGACCTATTTTCGAACGTGGGAGTAAGTAAAACTCATAAATCGCAATGCTCCAAGTCATGAAAAATTGAATAATATTCTTTTACGCAATAAACTTAAAAAAAAACGACATTAAGAGCAATATTTGACTCCAAGAAATATGACGTCAGTCTGATATTTCATACAAATCTCATAGGAAATGTTTGTTTTGACGTTTAGAAAAAAGTGTCTGATTTGACTTGTTCGAAACTAGCGGATTATTATAAACAAATGCAGTTTATAAAATATTCAAAAAAAAAATTCTTATTCTACTTGTTGTGATTTTTAAGAAAAAAAATATACTTAAATTTTTTTTTAAATTACATTTATTATTTAACAATCGTATTTTTACCACTAAATATAAATATTAAGGAATCGTTTTTGCTCTTAAAATCATAAATTAAATTGTCAGATTCTGAAAAAAAAAATTATTTGTTTACTTAATAAACAATCTGTTACATTATAAACAAATAAAATTTCTTATTTTTTTAAATTTTATTATTAAAACAGCTTTGTATTATATTTTATGAACTTTTTTTCTATTTTTATACAAAAATATATTTTTTTCATAAAAAATAAATAAATTTGTTTTTATAATAAAATAAAGAATTGTTTATAACTAATTTTTTATTAAATAAACAAATAAACAATTTTTTTTCCGGAATCTTTAAGTACAATATAATTTATGATTTTTAGAGAAAAAACGGTATATTTACTAGTAAAAAAACGATTTTTAAACAATAAATGCAATTATTACAAAAAATAATATGTTAAAGGAAGATTTTTTTTCTTAAAAATCATAATCTTTTTGGATTTTGATGAATTAAGTAGATAAGGGAAAAAAATTGATTATCTTATAAACAATGCATTTGTTTATAATAATTATTTAAACAAAGGCGGTAAATATTAAAAAAAATATTTTCATTTAACTTTTAACTGTTAGAAATCAAAATATTTGAGATATTAAAAAAATTATTACCTTTATGCAGTTTTTAATTTTTTTGATTGTTAATAAAAAGTGGAAAATTAACATTTCAAAATTATTCAACGGGGATCTATTTTTTTGCCTCTAATGAATAACTCCATGAAGTGAAATAAATCCTAGGGTTGTAGTGTTTTTTATGTTAAGATTCTATTCAGAAAAAGTTGTTAGTTATATAATGCATGGATAATGGAAAAATGGGGATAAAATTTTTTGTATTCGAATAGTGCTCAATTTTTTTCATTCTTTGATATTTATATTTAATATGATAAAATTATTTTTTTGCTACCGCGTGCGAGTGACAAATCGCTTACGGAAGCCAGCCTAGATTGCCCACTTTTGGCGCTATTTTCAGGGCTCTGTAAAAATTATAAATATTAAAGATACAGTTCCGAGAAGCAGGACTTTTTTTTAAGAAATTTCTTCCTCTTTTCAGATAATTTTTCTAATTTTAAATATCTTTGATAATTTTCAGTTTATTAAAAAAACCAAACACCTCCTTTTTCTTAGGAACTGCTCCAAGGGACAGTAGACTTGAGTATTTGATATGAATTTCAGCTTGATACCTCTATCAAATACTCGAGTCTACTGACCCTTGGAGCAGTGAAAAAATTAAACTTTTGAGTCAATGCAATCAAAAGATACAAAACAGCCGCTTATACCTTGAATTTTCGACACTCGCAACGCAAGGGAATCAAAACCTATAGAATACTTCCCCTGAACTCAGAATCTTAAAATTTGGTACGAAGCAACGTCTAACGACGCTTGTGCACTGCACCGAATCCGATTCATATTCAAATCAAATCCGCTTCTAACTCAAATTGGCCTTCCAAGTAATTGTATGGACGCTTGTACACTCAATCGTAAACGGTTCAAATTCGATTCGTATTCAAACCAAGAATTCTCACTTAGGGTCGTTTTTATTTCGGATCAAAACCGACTCGAATTGGCCGACGTAGAAATTGTACGTACGGTTGTGCACCCACTCGAATTCGATTTGTGTTCGAATTTCAGTTTCAAGGATGAAGAGTGAGGTACGGGGAGGGAAGCACACGTTGCACGCCCTGCCCACTGCCCCGTCTCGCCCGATAGTGTTGCCGAAAATATCGAAATTAATGTATAATATCGATAGTGTTATTGATAATGTTTCTGCTATTGCAACAACAATCGATACTATTGATAATTCTTCTTTGCTGGTCTGGGAGAAAAGATAAAACATAGAATGTACCAACTGCTTCTCTTCCCGTGCAGATCGTAAAAGCCGATCGAGGTAATGGGCGACAATCTGAATCATATGAATAGGCGATGCGGTGAGCAACCCATCACTATTATGATTTCCCTTTTCCACCTTCATGCCCAACAGTACTTATAATAATAGTGCCAGCAACTGACGGCGGTTAAATGCAGGACACATAGTGAATTTGGCCTCTCTAATCAATGTCTGGTGGTGCACTAACGAAATCGGTGGCCTCGAAATTCGCGATTTCGATTCGGACTCGGGTGCAGTGCACAGACACTACTCAAAAATTTTCCGTCCGAATTTTTCTCGTTTTGGATTTGATTTGAATATGAATCGGATTCGGTGCAGTGCACAACCGGTATTATAGCATAGATTTTTTTTTTGTATGTTTATCTATAAGTATAATAAACAGTGAATAAATTTGATTACAATACAAATCGATTAGCGCGACTCACAGTCACGATAACCTACAGTTACAGGTTACAGCATACAGCAAGGTATATTCAATATGTATTATACCTTGGAACATAAATTTTTGTAGGAAATACAATATTTAGTGACACCGCGTTTCAAAATGTGGCCTATTAAATTTACCGCGTTTGGTTTCGCTATATTTACGTTTTGTTTGCTTGACAATCTTGACATGCTTGTTTGCTTGCTCGCTCGCTCATAGTTTTGTGTGAGTGAAGTTGTGAACGAAAAGAGGGCGTATCTTCCCTAATTTTGGTTGTAATATTTATTGTAATTGTGCGTTAAAAATAAATAAAATTAGAGAAGAAAAATTTAACACAACAAACATCCTGAAATAAAATTAAATAACTACCTAGTACCTGTTCGCGGTGCCCTAAACAGGTACCTACTTACAGTTTATGACATGATTATGGAACGTCAAATAATCTGGCGTCTGAGTCTGAGAATTTAATTGAGAAGTATGAGGGCGGTGATATTTGTTGGGTTAGTCCGTATAAAATGGGTTGATTGAACTTTGACTTAAGGGTCAAGTTATTTAATGAGCATAGTGAAAAAAGATTCGAAATTTTAGTAGGTCAAATCCGGACGTAAGTTGTTTCGGTATGTGGCACAATCACAATCAGGCCGTGTTATGAATGAGGAGGCTCTCTTGGCACGGGCTTCCGAGGAGCGGGAGCGAATCTTCCAGAGGTACGAGCGTGGCCGGGAGAACCTCGACGGCCAGATAGACCCCTGGGAAGACCCTGAGTTCGAGGAATATCACAAAACCGACAGGTAAAATAATTATCATTTGGTGAGCTGTTGCTAATTTTATTTATTTAATTTATTATAGACGAGCAGCTAAGAACTCCTAATAATAATTATACTTATTTAAATTTTGATTCAATAATGTTATAGTACATGGTCTGTACAGTTTAAAGGCAAGGCAACTTCTTTTTTGTTAATGGCTACTGCCTAGTGCTAAATTTGTACATCATCAAAAATCACAAACCTAATATGCAGTAAATGGTAACAAGTTTACATACACATTTGTATTATTTTAACTTAGAACTTGTTTAAACCATAGATGTTTATTGTGAAAACTACAAAGGTCGGGTCCATGTAAAAAAACAAAGACTTTAGTTAAGACGGCCAACCGTCTCGCATTCTCCGGGACAGTCCTGCATTGAAGGCCGTTGTCCCGCATTGCAAATCTTAATAAAATTGTCCCGCATTTCGTGTAATGCATCCCGCATGTCCCACATTCGGAAAAACCAACATTGGAAAAATCATCACTTTAGGTACAAGTACTACAGGGCCCAGCTTAACCTCTTTACTGCTTACTTCTACTCTTCATTTTATGCTACGTCAGATGCATAAAGACAGCTCAAAAAATCTGACACTAGTTTTGACTGGCAGACTAGCATAGTTACCATTATGCCAAGGAGGTCGTCAGAGTATCATATTACACGTAAAGTTTGGTAGTCATTTTAACAAAGTAATTCTATTGTCATATTTGTAGATGAAGCCTATGGCTTTAAGTCCGCCTATTACATTTGTAATAAAGTTGAATAAATAAATATTTTATTATACACTAGTTAAGACTTTTCATAAGAGCTGTGATGTTGCACAGAAACTAGAAATTATCTAATCGAAATCCCCCATGAGGCTGGCATAGTCACACCAAGTGAACTGAAGCCTCGGAAAAAAAAAATTGATAAAAAAAAAACTAGTTAATCATCTGTAAAGGCTTTTTCCTCTTTATGTTTTCCTTTATCGGAAGCTGTGGTTTATAGTTTTATTTTTATCCTTGTCATAGCTGGTGACAATGCCTGTTATCAGTGATGTCATACATTCAATGCATAATAATTCAGTAATCACCATATTGGTTTGGTGAATTTTAAAACACGATTGAAAATGAACATTAAGAGTTTGTACCAGCAATATCTATTTATAAGAAGTATGTTTGATAAACCCACAATATCATCTACTCCTGTCAATAATGATGGATAAAATTTCTGGAAAGCGCAAGGTGGGAGATTGCAAAATGTCTTTCTTGACTGAAGAAAATCCGACAATGGACTGGCATCAAAACAGTAGAACCTGTTCAGGCTTGCCATGGACAGATTTAAAGTGCTGACTGCCAATCTTCAAGAATGAAGCGGCACCTAACAAGAAAAAGAAATATATTAGCCTTCATATTATTTAAAACAGTCTATAATTATTATTAATAATATATAAATGCTCTTCATCGCAAAGAAAACATAGACAAATCAAATAAATTAACTTGTTTTATTTTTCTATGAAGCAAGTAAAGATAACATCTATCCTTTGCACCATCCGTGTGAATCTGTATCCAAAACTGAATGCATAGATAAATGTGGACAGAAAACCACTTACATGCCCACCATCACGCATAGCGTCATGGTCCATGTCTGCCAGGGTCTTATGGATCTAGGCGTGAGTATTAGTACTTATTCTGTGCTCTGGGCTCACCCCATAAGGGATAAAGTCGTACATTGATTTGTATCCATGTAAAATGTATATTTTATCTTATTTGGAAAATATTTGGTCGAAATCGGTATATTTTTTTTGTGAATGTTTAGAATGTTTTGTTTACCATTCACTCCAGGACCAAAATATTGGACGTAAGGAGAAAGGCAGCTAAGCTTCAGTGGGACTAGGCTGGTCATGTCTGCAAGATGCACCTGGATAGGTGTGCAAAATAACCACGGAATGGGGTCAGGCTGGCGATGAAAAAGAGGCCGCTCTAGAACACGATGGGCAAACGATCTTAGGGCTTATAGGAAGGACTGGAGAACTGTGGCCACAGAGATGCATGGAAGGCTGGAGGGGAGGCCTTTCCCCAACAATGGAAAACAAATAGGCTAGCAAAAAAAAAAAGGATTGTTTAGAAATATAATTTGAATTGCTTAGGTATTTCATTTATTTTGTAAATGCTTGTGGAGGCTTATGTTCAGCAATGGACATCTGGGAGAATAGATGACGTCGTCCTATTTGGTTAGTTATGAGTATATTAGGGCCCCGACCTAAGTATAGCATGGGATACATATTAAAACAGTGTGATTTTAGTCTCTGGCAAAAACTCGTTACTGGTCCATTTGCTGAAATTCAGTTGCTGATTTTTATATAAATTGCAGATTTTGTAATGATTAATTTTTTACCGATTGTTTGCAAAACAGGCAATGTATATAACGTGGAATTTTAATTTCATTATACTTTAGAGATCTAGTATAGCCTGTGGTTTGATTTATTACGGGTATGTCCCTGCCACGTTGTATAAAAATAGTGGACGCCACGCCGCCAGCCGTTATGTGCGTATATTCAATATAATGACGTGCTTGGATCTTGCATGTAGTTGTTTTTAGATAATAAATAAAGAATTGGCCAATAATCAAATATTTTAGACAACACAATATTTCCAGTGTAGAACCATGTTGTTTTGTAAAATACTCGTATATCTCAAATTTTATCCTCTTGTCTATCTACAATCAAACAGATGTCATGCAAAAGTGTTAACTGATAAGTGTAAATGCGATAAAAAACACTATTTGCTAGCCGGTTATCGTTTTTAGGCCGGGTTCTTGATTTTGTAAGTACTCGAATCCTTTGACATTATATGGAAGATGGACCGTCATGGAATCGTCATTCCACCGACAAGAATTTAGCTCCTACATTAAAGAAAAAGCAAGTAGGTAGCAATGACCCAGAGTTAATTAACTTGGCAAGCAATGTAGGGCGTAGGCTGGTATGGTAAGGGTGAGAGTGACAAATAATCTGGAACCCTTTATCCGATTACACCGATTTTATTGTTAGATGGTATTTGTTATATTAGTTGCAGATGTCTAGAGTACATGAAAAATCTGGTACACGTGTCACTAAGCTCCTTTACGCCCTGGCCACGGGACATTCGGACTCGGGACCTCGGGACGAGGCGACGCGACTGGCGACTAATACAACAGTATAGAAAAGTACCGAGCAAGCCACGCGCACCGGCGACTGGCGCCAGTCGCCTCGTCGTTCGCGCCGCGCGTTTTTTCTCCACGGCGAATATCCCATGGCCAGGCCTTTACGTAGGTTTATATGCCTTTGTTGTACTAAAAACGTAGAATGTTCAACCTGCATCTCTTCCCGCGGAGATCGCAAAAGCCGAGCAGCTAGCAACCTATCTCTATTTTGATTCCCTTTTCCACCAATACGCCCACCATGTAGCTAAGAGTATCTTTGGGACTTATGGCCCAAGCTGTTTATCCCGTAAGTAAAGTTTGTAAGTAATAGCAGGCCTGTGTCACTCCCCGTTTAGGTATCGAAAATTTACCTACATTATTACTATGCGCGCAGGCGGCCCCTCCGGGTGGTAAATTCAGTTATACGAATCGTTTGTCCAGAGTAATAAGAATTAAATTGGCTTGCAATGGATGTCTAGGTATCTATGCGAAAAGGTGCTGAGTTCTGACGTGAGCTAAATTAAACCATATCGCTAGCCACATTGAGTAGATATTTCTTTAAATTTCTTTGCTGTGCGAGACTTCTGTACGTTAGTATTATTTATTCTGTGGTAATAGCATGTAGTAGCACAGGCGAATTCACACAGTTTCATTGACTTAGCGAAATTCAAATCAAATCAACAATATGCGAATGCTGCCAATGCGAATTATGATATGATAATGTATGCCTCTGATTGTGTCGTAAACATGCTCTGCCCAAATAATAATTGTGTTGTTTTGTATATTTTACTTGTGTCCAAATTGTATCCTTATATTTTAGTCTTCAATAGAGTCGATATCACGAACTTATTTCTAGGCGATGGCGCCTGCCTGTTTTAAGATTAATTAAAACTTTTATTGATCATAAAATACCTAATAGATTTATAAAATAAGTAGGTAATAGCATCTTATTTTACGTCAATTTACTATAAAGCTATCAATTACAATCGTCTCGGAACGATTACTGCTGAGAACAAACGCCAAAAAAACCATGGTGTTCATGATGAAAATCGACATTTCATTAATGGCGCTGCTGGTGTCAAAGAGATCCAGCGTTTTGTTAGCCTAAGGTCAAGTCTACGGATGCGTACTGGTCAAAGAATCGACCATCTGATTTTTTTAAAATTAAAATATCTTTAAAAAGAATGTATTGTATATCTAAAACACTCTGCACAGACTGCCTCCGTGGTCCAGTGGTCAAGGCGTTTGCCTTGTGATCCGGAGGTCGTGGGTTCAAATCCCACTGGGAAGCATACTTTGTAAAAAGTTGTTAGAATATTGCAAGCTTGAATCACTTGATTATCCGAAAAGAAAGGTGATTCCGTGCTTCAGAAGGCACGAAAAGCTGTGGATCCCGAGGCCCTTTAGCGTTTGTTTAAACCTAACCTAGGATTGGCTCTGGTATAACCTTTGGGTTGCGGAGGTCGGACGGCAATCGCTCTGTGTAAAAACCAGTAACCTAGTCAAATCACCTAGATTGGTAGCGGACCCCGGGCTCTGAAGCGTTACTGCTGAGGATGCAACCAGGATTACGCTCAGATGATAATTATGTATCTTCTTCTTCGTCTTAGCGCGTTCCTAGTTGCATCCTCAGCTGTGCTGCTTCGGAGCCCGGGGTGCGCTTACCTGCTTTTTCTTCTCCAAATATAAAATTTATGTCAATGGTCACCCAAAGTCCTTGCAAAATGGAGAAGAGATAGCCGGAACAGTTTAAATGATTTGGCTATAGTTTCACGACCGGCCGCCTGCCTGCTTTAAGAATGTATTTGTGCGAAAAATTTTACAACCGGCCGCTGCCCGACGTTAACCCTCCTTGGGAATGCAATTGTAGCACGAGATCTTTGTGCTAAGTCCTTTAGTCCTTTAGTCGGATAATAATTATGTATATCTAAAACAATTTAACTATTTATAATTTCAGATATGGATTCATTCACGATCAGCGGTTGCCGCAGAAAACGGCGCCACAAAAGATCAACATCGAGGTGGAAAGGGAAAAGAAATGGGTGAAGATGCTCGCCACCTGGGATTCGCCGGCCACCAAAGAGAAACTACACAGGCGGATATACAAAGGCATTCCAAAGTCGCTACGAATGAAGATATGGTGCAAACTGCTCGATATCAATCGAATAAAATCGGAAAACCCCGGGAAATACCAAGAGATGTTAAAACTGGCGAAACAGTGGTCGACGGACGTCAGGCAGATAGATTCTGATGTCAACAGGCAGTTTCGGGAACACCAGTTTTATAGAGAACGGTACTCGGAAAAGCAATGCTCCCTTTTCAATGTGCTTTGCGCATACAGCATGTACAATTCCGAGGTCGGTTACTGCCAGGGCATGTCCGGCTTAGCCGGAGTGCTGCTAATGTATATGGACGAAGAGGATGCCTTTTGGGCTCTTGCCATACTCTTGTCAGACAAGAGGTACGCGATGCACGGATTGTATGTCGAAGGCTTTCCTAGGCTAACGAGGTTCCTGGAACATCACGATAAAATACTCACAAAGTTCATGCCAAAATTAAAACATCATTTTGATAAGTTTGGATTGGATGCAATACTTTACTCCCTTAAGTGGTTTTTTGTATGTTTTGTGGAGCGAGTGCCGTTCAGCCTGTGTTTGCGTGTTTGGGATATTTATTTGTTGGACGGCGAGAGGGTGATCACCGCTATGGCGTATACAATACTCAAGCTTCACAAGAAAGCTATTATGAAGTTACATGATATGGATCTGATTGTTAATTATATTCAGGTTGGTGTAGAGATTTTTGTTTTCTAGTTTCACACGTGCACATACTTTTAAGGGTTTCGTACCCGAAGTACCTATTACTGAGTTACTCCGCTGTCTGTCCGTATATCCATCCATCTGTCACTGGGCTATCTCTTGAACCGTAATAGCTAGACACTTGATGTGGCCGCTATAACAACAAATACTAATAATAAGATAAAGTTAAAAATTAAAGGGGGTTGTTTTTCAAATTGTCCTGGGTCTTGGGTGTTTATCTATATATGTATTTATTATAAAATATAGTATGTTGAGTTAGTATCCCATAACACAAATTAAAAAAAAACTTACTTTGAAACTAGCTTAATCAGTGTGATTTGTCCCTATATATATATATATATATATATGTTGATATATATATATATATATATATGATATATATATGTATGTATGTATATGTATGTATTTATTATATATATATATATATATATATATATATATATATACATCAACAATATATCACAAATATATATAATATATAAATATATTTATAATACTTTAAAGAAAATAAATTAATGTTTACTATTTGAATTTATTCTTCATTGTTCCTAGGTGAAGCTTCACAAAGATTTCGGATACGAAGACGACGTGGTCATATATCACCTAGAACGCTCGATGGAGGAGTTAAAAAGAGCGAAGTTGGATTACCCCGGGCCGCCGCCCGCTATCGAGCTGCCGAAACGGGCGCTCGGCGTGTTCGTCGAGCCTGACAAGAAGTCCAAGATTGGTCAGCGGGCGGAGAACTTTTCGGAGACTGAAAAGCAGACTCGAGCTAATGTGATATTAAGGTAAGTAACATTTATTTATTTAGAGCCCACTAGATCCCATTTTTGGGCATTATCTATCTTTTTATCAGTTACATTAAATTTAATGCATTCTCTGACTGCTCTGGTAAATATATCGCTCTGGTAGTACAGTGAGGGTCGTGCTCCTGCAGTGGAGACTAAAAAGACTTGGAGCGCTATTTTTCATACGTTACGAATGATTTGCGAGAGTGTTTCCAAACGGGTGCATTTTTGAATTGATCGTAGGCGAAGAATTTGCAACGAGTGGTCTTGACCACTCGTCATTTTAACATTTGTACCGTACAAATGTCGAAGAAACGTTTCATGGAGGATCGGTTTCGTTCCACGCTGCTTTTTTATTTTTGTTCAAATGTTTAGAAAACCATTGACAAATTTATGATATTTTCTGCGTAACACAATATTACTTATCGCTGACACGACGGTTTCAAAAATAAGATGCAATGCGTCGGTACGCCAGTGGTGAGTTGGAAAACTACACGTTTTGTGTTTCGATGAGACCCTAAATAAAAAATAGCACTCCTGGTTGATGATGATGGATTGATGATGAATAACAATCCAATTTGTTGCAGACGTGAAAAAGCAGCGTTAGAGTTGCAGGAGCTGCGCGTTTCCCAAAGCGACACAGTGTCAGGTAATTTGGACGGCAGCCTGCCTGCCTCGCTGTCCACCTCCGACGAAAGCCTCGGCTCCACTCACTTCACGCATTTATAAAATTATGCACATTACGGTGGCAACATTTTGAACAATATACCAGACTTTGACAATATGCGCACTCGCCATTTCTCATGTTTCTAACCGACTCCAAAGAAGGAGGAGATTATCACCTCGAAATCTTTTTTTATTATTTTTTATGTATGTTACCCGATTTTTCGAAGACGCCTGGACCGATTTGGAAAATTCTTTTTTTGATTCAAAGGGTATATACATTACAGGTGGTCCAATTTTGTTAAAATCGGTTGTATGGTTTGTTTTTAAACGAAAATAACTAGAAAACATATACCGTCTAAGTATACAATTGTTTGAATATTTAGCTTTTCTGGTATAGAAGTCGGTTTTTTGTTTTGATAAAATATAAATAATTATATGAAAAAAGAGCTTGCAGGAACGCCCCTATAAAATGTATGTAAGGAATGGAAAATTCCAAGTGCTGATTTTTGAAACGAGTTCATTCCCTGTCGTATCTTTATAATATGTCGCATTACATACATATTCTCAACTAAAAAGTGTTCAACGCTAAATACCTGTCTTTTAAAAATCTACTTTATAATATTCATTTATACAGTGCAATTTTAAACAAACCTGATTGATAAATTTGTCTGTGGTAAATGCACTATTGAAATAGGTTTACAAATTCGTGAAATTTCACTCACCCAGGTAATCTCAAAATGTGCCATTGTAATGTAATAATTTGAAAAGAAGTTGCATGGTTGTTGTGCATCTCTAACCATAATTTTTTCTTAGTTTCGATATCGTTTGTTGTATATCTTGGATTGTATCCATATTATGATGACCTATTTCACCAATTGCTGATAAAATGTTTTGTACTATTCCGCCGGAATGACATGGTGTAGGCATATGTGAATAGGGTATTTTCTATTACCATCATTGTCATACTCACATCTCACTATGACAAATGGAGAATCGATGACGTAAAAAAATTACAGTTTTACCCGGTTAAATAAATTAGTTCTTCTTTTGAAAATCTTCTAAGGATAGTAAAATGTAAAATATTAGAATAGATTTCCGTTGCCCAAACGAATATAACGGAGAATTGAATCAGCAACTGTTGATAATAGGCTTGCGTGTCATTGCATGCATTCAAACAATGAGGATCATTCACATTTTAATGTTTTTGTTTTATATAAGTGCATGTACTGCAAAAGTAACTTGAGATATGTCATGATTACGTTTACCCACGTGATTTGTTAGTCCCTCACCTTTGTATATAAAGTTTTATATTCGGACTTGAAAAACTTTTAAAATTCAATTGATGTATCTCTTTTGCGTCACTCTCCAATCAGCATGTTTGTTCAGTATTAATTAAGTTGTGAATGATCTTCTATGTGTTTTCTGAGTTGCGTAGCTTTCATAGCAGTTAGCGTACCTATTTGTTGCATTGTTTGTAGACAAAACACATAACTGTGTCTACCTGAGGAATGAGAGACGGACGTAGCGGGGAGGGACGAATGCGGATAAAAACGAAAATATACAATATAGACGAAAATACACGTAACCTCCGCGGGAAGCTTGATGGACTTTTTCAAGCTGCCTATAGGCATCTGAATGACATAACGATTGTCGTCCAATTAAGATAGCTGGGACGCGTTGGTCCTGGCATACTGTGCAAACCTTCACGAAGCATCTAGACATTTTCAGTCACCAATGTGAGTGTGCACCACGCCCCGGCGCTGTTCAAACATGGCTACGCCCGTACGCATGTTTAAGCAGCCCCGGGGTTAATTTAATTTAGGAATATCTGTAGTTGCTCCGTCAATCGGATCGCACGGTATGCCGGGGCCAACGCGTCCCTGCTATCTTTATTGTATGATAGTCGTTATGTCACTCAGATGCCTGGTTGCAGCTTGAAAATCTGGCACTAGTTTTTCCCACTTACACATTCGAAAACAACAACAACCCCGCACTGTCCTTCTGTCTGTCCCTGCTTCGTTTCGTGTTCACGGTCTCAGTTAGGCGTTTAGCTATGGTAGGACTATTCACTGGCTAGTTTTGTCATTTAAAACTTTGTATTAGTGATTTAACCTTTTTAGTACAAAATAGTCTTTTCAGTCAGTATATTTGGTGTTATATTTAATTTTTCATTTTTTTTAGCATTTTTCATTCATTTAAATTTCAGCGGCAGGTCACAAACTTTTAAAAGATTTTAATGAGACGTGCAGTGGATTAAACTGGTACGATAAGTACCTATCTATATCAGGTCGTAAGTATAGAGCGGGGATGTTTGTATTTTATCCACAAATAACAAAGTGCAAATAAAATAAAATACGATAAGTTTTGGTGCAAAAAGTTGGATTGCATTTACATTCGAATATTATAAAAGGTTATTGTAATTTTATTGGTTATAATAATAGTAGATTTAGTATATAGGTAATATTATGAAAATCTTGCCGCATTTGTATTTGTCTGTGATGTAGGGGGAACTTGAAAAAGCTGAAGTTCGAACAGAGTATTTTTCGAACTTGATATTAATATTAGCATTACTTTTTCGCGAAAGATTCAATATATGAACGACTCAAATGTATCTCCTACAAAATACTTACTTGGTAACGTCAATTAAGTGATAAAACTGCTTAAATTTAGGTCAATTATTTCAGGTTCCTGTTTCATAGTTGGTAAGAAATTAAATTATGAAACCGTAAATTATATAAGCGTTAAATATAGAGGCAAAGGGAACTAAAGGAAAACAATGTTACAATAATTACACGGTCATATTTCTGTCTTTTATTAAGTTCCTATCTATGTAGATATGCGAATATTTGCTCTGCTTATAATATATATCGTATTCGACTGACAAACTGAGTTGAAAAGAAGTTATATACAACGCGAAAGGGACATACCCGTAATAAATCGAACTACCGTCACCACTAGACCATTATAGTATAATGAAATTAAAATAACAGCAGAAAAACAAAAAAAAAATCGGCATTTCTATACAAAAGTGTGCGGCCGCCCGGGCGATTTGTATGGAAACGTCGAATTTTTTTTTGGTTTCTTGACTGTTAGTTTAATTTCATTATACTTTAGTGATCTAGTATAGCCCGTGGTTCGATTTATTACGGGTATGTCCCTTCCACGTTGTATATTTAAGTAATTATTTTAAATCGTGGCAAACCGCCTCAAATTTTTACAAAGATAAAGTAGAATGTATACCTTTTATTTCTTACAGGATTTTTATTAGTATGTTGATTATAAATCAGTATCGACAGATCGGTATATTGTTTTCACTGAGCACAGGATGTGCTTTAATTTACTTAAATTAAATGTTAGTTTAATCAGAAACTGCCATTCGACTGAAAATACTAGATGCCTGTTTTATCTTGGATACTATTGCCAGAACTGCAATATTTTAGTAAAGGTAGATCGTGAAACGCCTCCGAGGGGGGGGGGGGGGGGGTTGTTATATAAGTTTTGTATATACAACGTGGAAGGGACATACCCGTAATAAATCGTACCAGGGTTTATACTAGATCATTATAATATAATGGATTTCAAATACCTATCAGCCGAAAAACAGAAAAAATCTACATTTCCATACAAAAGTGTGCAGCCGCATATATATTACGGGTATGTCCCTTCCACGTTGTATAAATATTGTATAGAAAATTGCGAATTTCAGGCCAATAATACAATTTTTTATTTAATTTCGTTCATAGTAAATTATTAACGGAAAAATGCTTTCATATTACTATGTTAAATTAATAGTCAATCTGACTGATGACGATGTGTGAAACTGAACATGCTTATATACTTAGGTAGTGTAACATTTTATTTGTATCTACTTTTGTAGATGCAGTTAGAAATAAAAAAAATTAAAGAGTATCTCTATCAAAAATAAATTACAATTCGATTTGGAAGCATAAATTCCAATATTGCATAAAGCAAGTTAATTATATATATTTTTTGCTAGACAACCAGATGTTTTTTTAATCAAATACTTAGTACATACGAGTAAAGTAAATAGTTGTGTTTATTAATACGAAACAGTGTTCGATACATGTTAAACATTTTTCAACCATATATTATATTATTTTGGTGTAGATATTCATGCTCCCTGCATAGGCAATGGTCTGGACACGAAAATCGCGCCGTGAGTGGAAGCCTTTAGCGTTTCACACGCGCTTGTTACTCTAAATAGGACATATTACCCTAAACTCGCCTACAAATAAAGCGGCTATAAGTAAATAAACTGTTTTCATTGTACATGTCATATTTTTTCGCATCAATTAATTATAAAAGTTTTATTATTATTCACTCATTCAAAGCCTGTGCTGTGCTGTGGTGTTATGGCTTCCTACGGCCATTTAAATACCTAATACCTACCTCTATAGAGGTATAATTATACAAATTTATTGCGACTTTGATATACTTGTCATTATCAAACATTTGTTTACGGTCTGCGTTATGCTGCACTCTGGTGGCAGAACATTGCAGTAATATCTCCTATTGTAAAATGTTTAGAGTAAGACAAGCGACGTAAAAACTACTGCTGCTCGCCGCGCTACCTCGGTTCCATGTTGTAGTTGTAACGTTTAAGGATAATAGTTCAATCTTAAATGTTAACTTTACCAGAGTTCATAGTGGTGAACTTATTTATAAATATTTGCATGCCGACGTGCTCTTCACGTGCCTATCGTAGCGTTAAATGTTAAGTTGCCGTGCACAATTTTACCGCCAATATGATCTGAGTCGTCAGGTCATAACATGTTTCATTAACCCATATTTAGATCCATCTCCGTCACACTACAACTAACTGCATAGTGTACATATAGTTATATTGACACTTTTTGAAAATCACCTTACGATTGGTATGCGTTTGGCGTGCGCCAATAAATCGTAGGTACTGTCGGTCGCTGAATGTCAGTCAGCTCACTATCAGCCTCAGTATCAACATTTTTAGAATGAATGTTACGTCCGCATCCTGCTGACAGTGCCACAGAATACAGTAAGAGTAAACAGAACGGAATCTCCTAAGGTACGCGCAATATGCGTCCCCGTTCCCCGCACCCGCACCTCTCCCCCGGTTCTTGTGGGCCAACTTGTGTCATCAAGGCGAAAACGGAGGAGAGGGTCGGGGAAGGGGAACGGGGACGCATATTGCGCGTACCTTAGGAGATTCTGTCCTGTTTACTCTTACTGTATTCTGTGACAGTGCGCCACTGGTTTGAACAACTTGGTTTTTTGTTCACACTGGATGCGTACGATACCATCAGCGGTGGACTATTCTACGGCTCACGGCGCTCGTATCTGATACCCTATTATGTTTGGCATTTTTTTGCCAATCCGCATTTGCGGGTAGTAGAATAGTCGGCCTCTGACGAACGGAGATAATGCGTAGCGTATTGTCGGTTGGTTTTGATTTGAAAGTTACATGTGTATGATTAGCATGGACAAGCAAATAATAGAGGACTGACAACGTTCATAATTTAAAGTGTAATTTGATTTTTAGTTTAAATGTTGTAGCTAGATGGAGCTACTAGTTCGAAAGAAGGTGGTTTCGTAGCGGTGTCGCTTAGAGTCGAAAAGATGGCGGTATAAGCGTACATTTTTTACGAACAAACAAGCGCCATCTCTGATTTTTCGAAGATACCGTCAGCCTAAGTACCCAGCATCCATTGTATGACTAGCGGGAGAGTCAGTAGTGGCATTTGTATGGGGTTGTTAGTCCTCTAGCTATTGTTCGTCCGTAGTATGAGGAAGTGTTACGCTCACTCACAATCAGTTGCGTACAAAGAGTGCGGTATGGACACTGCCTTCTAAAACTTTCTCAGCTCCGCAGGATGTAAATTTTCGATTTTTGGCAAGTCGTAGTTCATTCCTTTTGTATCTGACATGAATGATGGCATGCCTCAGATCGTAAGGGCTCGTATAGCATGTTGTTGGTGAAACGGCGGTGGGTTTATGTCATAATTAACACACCACTCAGAATTATGCATTTAACACGCCGTCTCATTAGATTCGAGGATGATGATACTTGCACGATGAATTATACCTATAAATAAAGTAAAATTTTGACTCCTCATCTTGGTTGCATTCTTTGCCGCGCTAAACTAATATTTGCCGACCTCTCTGTGTTGGAGCGAGAGTAAGGCCCGTGATCAAAATGTCTCCAAATTCATATTGTTCGTTTAGTGTACTAATTTGGGGGTAAACGATTAACGATCCATTATATATTTTATTATTATTTAAGTTATTTTTGTATGATATCCTCGAATCTTAAGACTCATCCCCAGCTTTATTCATTGATGTGCAATAACTTACACGATAACACTATCACGTATACTAATAAATAAACTAACTTGAGCCATACAAATATCGGCATCCATTTTTGACAAGGTAATTTGAAATTAAATTCAAATGTTTTACGGGCCATGTCATAATTCTGGACAACTTTTCTTAAAGAATATAGGTATACTGTAGCACGAATAATAGGCATGTCGACTGGAAGAATATTTTTGGCCCATCGGTTAGATTATTAAAATATATCGTACACGTATTTTTTTTATTTCTCTGAGAGATAAGAATTGACGAAAATAAAGCGCATTTAAATTTCGCATGACGTCACGGCTGAGTACGATTTTTACATAGCAGTGACGTCACAAGCCCCCACTCTAGAACTTACACTCTTTGTGTATTTTTACTTTTTTTTTTGATAAACTGAAAAATATGGGTCCATTATTTTTAAATAAACGTCTACAAGACGAAGTAATTATAATAATGCTTTTTGACCCTGTCTTAGCCCCTATTAATTTACTTTCAAATTAGCAACCATGTGATTTCATGTCGTATAAGCTGCTGGGAGAAAGTTGTCCAGTATCAATGTATATTCTATCTGCCTGTAAATATTAATATTTAATTTAAAATGACCTCATATACGCACCACATCATAGTTGTATCGCCGACATTATTGACGTTTTTACACTTTGATCGTCACTTACGTGAATCTCTGCTCAATACTTGATACTGTGACGTTTCTTGTTATTACATAAACCCACCCCATCATCTGTTATTTTTGTTAATCCTTATAATAATTACCATACTTTTAGAATTTGTATTGTTTTAGTGAGATACTTTTCACATAAATAACGAAGAAATAAAATTTTAAATGCAATGCATTTTTTATTAGTTTCTCGTTTTCGATATTACCTTAATGTTTTTATTTGCTTTTGCATTTATTTGGCTTTCGTGTAAGAGAGAAGACATTTTATCGAATCCATCGAAGGCATGTAATCTATTCCCGCTTCTGCACTCATTTAGAGTGAAAATGAAATACAATTTCTAGTACATACTTGTTTTTGTTGAAATTGAAAGTCTTTAAATCCATAGCAAGTGAATATTAGTGATGTTTGACGGCGAATATTCATGTAACGACACGTAAACAGAAGTTTTCCTTCTGTTTTTAGTATTGCCGCCTGTGGTAGTATGAGGAACATGAAATAATAAAACAAACATACATAAAAATATTCCGGTACGTTTTAGTTTTTATCGACACTAAATGCAAGTGTAGTCACAGCACTAGTAGGTACTGCGGCGTAGAGATGTCAATTTTATATCGCAATTCTTGGTTTATTTTTGTAATTTTCATTTTATTCAAATGTTTATAAAGGCTGTTACGCATAAATGTACACTTTTTTAAAGTACACACATTTTATACACAATGGTTTAAAATATTAAGAAAGCATAATTATGTAGTAAAACTTGCATTTTTATCGCAGATGAGAACCTTTCCTCCGTGCCTCTCCGTAATTCCTCTGCCTCCGTGGATATCCATATAAAACAACCTGCTCCTATCCTTGCCAGTCGAACCGACCCGGAACTCCCGACGTATCTAATAAACGCCAGGCATCCTAAGAAATCAAAGCAGAAACATTGAAATGTTAACTTGTAACTGTAAATACTATTCAATAAATAAGGAATATTTACATTATCTACACTTTATTTCTTTTTTTAAGTCTTGAGCAGAGATTTTTACGTATTGCATGTGTTTTGTGGCGCTTGCAAATATTGCCAAAAGGTAAGTTTGTACTTATTTTTGCATGTTTCGTCCGCTAGTTGAGTTTTTATGAAGAGGGATACACGTCGAAGAACTCCAGAAAATATATGCTATTCAGTATCATCACACATATTGATCAATAGTTCAGAAAGCTTCTATGTGGCTAAGGAATTTATTCAGAATTTTCCACAAACTTTTGCTGTTTTAAGGGCCTATTGTAGGCATTTCAAGCCCCGTACTGAACACAAACAACGAGTATTTTTCAATTATGTAAATAAACTGTTTGATGAGTCTTATATTAAAGTAACCTTGATTTATCTTTAGATTTTCTTAGTGTGTACATTATGTTGATAAGTGAAATTCTTGGATGTTTATCCCAAATAGCAGCATTAAGTTCGCATAGCACAGCACATTTAAATTTGATTTCCGAACGCTTATAGATGTTTATGATTGGGCAGAACATAGCGGGGTGGCGGGAGGCGTGCGATGTGACGACTCAGTCTCCGCCATGGGGTCTCGGCGTTCCTTGGCTGACACCAGCGTGACCAGCACTGCAGACCTGAGTGTCTTCTCCAGCGGGCGGTCACACGCCCCAGACAACTCACTGGACACGCATAGCAACGTCAGCGACGACGGCACTGGGTCAGATGGGTGAGATTTTTTACCGTAGATGACGGCCTTTGCGTTTGAACTTAGGCTTTATTCGAAAGTCAAGACGTTAGATTTATAATGCCTGCAATTATATTTTGACAATGACGCGTCGTTCATTTTGTTCAAAATGTTTTGGTCGCAATCTTGCACACGCTTATCTCGCCAATTGTCCGTAGCCCATTAAAATATCGCGTAGCCGAACTTATTCGGTACCTAGTTCTCTTTAGTAACGATTAATGATAGTGCTTTACGAGTATGTGTTGCTTCTCTCTCTCAACTTCCACCCTCTGAGAAACTCCTACCAGCTGCTGACTGGGAGGTCTAGAAATCTTTGAATAGATAAGTTAGGTGGCGTTTCTCAAAAAATTACAAGTGCGACCTGCGGTGTTGTTCAGTCAATAACCCATCTATTGTCCTGCCCCATATGATCTACACCCTGCTCAATGCAGGACCTCAACGTTGCAAATCATCGGGCAGGCACCGTAGCCAAGCACTGGTCAAACCTATTATAAAAAATGATAATTTTAATATACCCTATCGACTCGAAAGCAGAATGTGTTTATTTGTGTTTTTGTACATCAATTCACAGCACGTGTTTTAGATGCCAATTTGTCAAGCTATACGACATGGATGCGTGAATGGCACTAGTCCGTCGCGCGATATAAATTTTATCTGGGTTTATCCACGGTGTCTCGTATCACTACAGGGTTTAGTATTAGATTTTTATACCACACCCTGTAGCATGACACCTTGCATAAACCCAGATAAAATGTATATCGCGCGACGGACCAGTGCCATTCCGCTCATTATTATTACCTACAGCGAGATAGCTATTGATGATAGTGCGCTGTCGTCGGTGCCATGCTACGGGGGCTGTATTAGCAATTTAATCCTATGGTCTATTACATATTTTCGAAAATCCCGAAACTAAGTTCAAACGCAATGTGTCTTGGTACTATGCTTAATGTAGCCCTTCACAGCAGTTTTATAATGGTTTTCTTCCGCGTACCACAGATCTAGTCTACATTATCTGTATTTTATATGAGGTCTGACACATTACACTACGCTAACATTTTGGACTTTTCGTTGCTTTTTAATTTCTAAGAAATTGTTCTATTTTATTTGTATTTTAAAGTAGTACTTCATCTATTTGATCATAGATTTAGTTTTTATTGGATATTGATATGTTTATTCTTGTATTATTTATACCAAACCTCTTCTACTCGGCAGGGAAAACAAGACGCACTGTCAAAAGCGTACGGCCCATTGGCCAATGGCCATATTCATGCGAAGACAAAAATGTTTATAGAAAATGGCCGTTCGACGTATTAATATTACGATAACCAATCTTTGTTAGGTATAATAGATGCAGATATATAATTAATGCAGTTTCATAATTAATGCAGTTTCATAAATAAAGTGGCAGTAGCACCTTGTAAGCCCGAGGTACCCTTCCTACCTGATGACTCAAAAGTAATTTAATTCTGTCAAAGTAATACTTTATTTTTTGGTCAACAAATGATTGTGTCGGACCTTATATACACTAAACAACAGTTGACGTTTTGCAGGCTGACGTCATTTTATACGCCCGGGAAGTCTCCTCGGTGAGCCAAGCGTTTAACAGCTATGCAGTTTCTTTACTACTCGGTCAATAGCTGCTACTTTTCGTTTTTACAATTTTGCTAATATGTCTTCAAAAATTACCGATAAGGCGACCCACGTTTTGTATTTATTACTTTTGTCTTTATTTACAACGTGCAACCAAAAGGGGGTATCAACCCGAAAGGGTGTTAACGTACTAACCAATGTGTACAACTTTTACTTTGGGACCATCCCTGAAATCGCAAAAAAAAATCTGCAGCTCCATACAAAATTAAATGCCTACCGTGCCAAAATGTATGGAGCTGCAGATTTTATTTTTGCGATTTCAGGGATGATCCTATAGTAAAAGTGGTTCACATTTGTTAGTACGTTAACTCCTTTTCGGGTTGATACCCCCTTTTGTTACACGTTGTATTATGTACTCTTTTGTATGTGTGTGTATATTTCTAGATTTATTAGCCAAATTGTAGTAATAAGCTTGTTTCACGGAACTTTGACTTCGCGTCATTATTTTTTGTTTCCGGCGCGTCGAATTCCAACACTTTTGAAAGTTTGTCATAATATATAAATTGATTCTAAAATAAGTCCGGGTAATATTTGTAATGGCTTGTATAAAACAATTTATGTTGCTTGGGGTTAGTACAAAGATGCCGAAGGATAGCAAATTATGACTGGAGTGGACGTAAAGAGCCGACAAATAGGGAAAAGGCGAAAAAAGAACAAGCTTTACAGCTAGTCTAATGTTTATTTTTCTTGGTTCTAGAGTATTTCGAAGTATTTGGATAAATAAGCTGTAAGATTCCTGCATAATAATGTCAACCTTCCATCTGACTTGACTGCCCCCGTGGTCCTGTAGTCAAGGCGTTTGCCTTGTGATCCGTGGTCGTGGGTTCAAATCCCACTGGGAAGCATACTTTGTGAAAAGTTGTTCAGTTTTCAAGTTTCAGTTCAGTCCAGTCTGGTTAGGATATTGCAGGCTTGAATCACCTGATTATCCGAAAAGAAAAATGATTCCGTGCTGCGGAAGGCACGTAAAGCTGTTGATCCCGAACGCTATCTGGCTTTTGTACCTATCCTAGGATTGGTTCTGGTCTACCCTTTGGGTTGCGGAGGTCAGACGGCAGTCGCTCTGGTGTAAAAACCAGTAATCTCGTCGAATCACCTAAGTTAGATAGCGGACCCCGGGCTCTGAAGTGTAACCGCTGACGATGAAGCCGGGAATACGCTCGGATGATGATGAATGTCAACCTTCCATCTGTATTCCGAATGCAGCACATTGCATTATCAGCTTGTCCCGGTGATTAAATCCACTGACAAGATCGGTTAGGAAAGAGAAGGAAGGAGTCGGATTACTTAATTTTTTGTAGGCTAAAATTATGTTATAAAAGTACAAATAATATTAGTATTTATGTACTTTTGGGGTGGTGATAACTAATTTAGGATATATATTTTACATATTACGTTTTCAAATGGCTTTTTTTATAGTAAATGCCTTTTAAGGCGACGTGGGTTCACAAATTGCAATACTCTGCGTGTTTTTGAAAAATCACTGTTATTAAAATACCACAGTTTATTCCACAAAAAAATTACATAAAAATCTTAAGGATTTTCTACAGACACCCATAATAGCCAAAACACGATTGAGCATTTTTGGTTCGACAGAAAAAAATCACAAACATACCTCTAATTTGCCTAAATTTGCCTCTATAATACATATTATTTTTTTTATTAAAAAAATAATAAATATAATACAAAAAAAAATCACTGCTAAATATCGCCGAGCACGGCTCCGGGCCTTTCTTCTCTTTCGACGAATATTTCACTGTGTTTTATTTCTTATTTTTTTCTATTATATTTATATTTTTTTTTGTAGCCGAAACGTATATATATTTAGATAATACATTTTTTGGTATAATTTTCATATAAAAAGGTGATTGTATAAAATAGTAATATGTATTTTAAAGGCAAATTTAGGCAAATTTAGAGATATGTTTGTGATTTTTTTCTATTGAGCCAAAAATGCTTAATCGTGTTTTGGCTATTGTGGGTGTCTGTAGAAAATCCTTAAGATTTTTTATGTAATTTTTTTTTAGGAATAAACTGTAGTAGTTTAATAACAGTGATTTTTCAAAAACACGCATGGTTTTGCAAATTGTGAACCCACGTCACCTTAAAGATAAAAGTGCCTAATAATGTAATAGCTTGTAATCTCTGCTTCGAGCTAAATACTTAAGATGCCTACATGTTTTTTAGGATCATCAGCTACCTCTTCTTGATATTAAGGCACGATAAATATAATGTAGGGCTCCATTACATACAGTAGATAGCTTTGCAAAAATACTTTAGTTGAATCATTAAGGAATTCCACCTTGCATTTTGTGATATCTCTAAGCAACCAAACGTATGGATACGTTTGATGGAATAGAGACCTTCGTGCGCAATACTAGTACCTACTTGCACGTATTATAAAATATAGTATCGTTGAGTTAGTATCCCATAACACAAGTTTAAAAAAACTTACTTTGGGACTAGCTTAATCAGTATGATTTGTCCCTATATATTTATTTATATTTTTATTTTTTATTTGTGTCGATTCCAAATGACCTCACTTTGCCATAAAATGCAAGTTTGTAACGAAATAACTCCCTGACAGATCTATTTAATTTACGAGAATGTAATTGATTATTAAGATGACATTTTATTATTTTTAGCTCCGGGATTTGCGGCCTAAGTATACAGAGGGCGCCGTCGACAACTCACTCTACCCCACGTGCAACCCCCCACCCCCCGTCAGTCTCGCCCCTTTCCGATGACGTCGTGCGTATCCACGTCACGTATAACCCCCTCGCTGCTAGTCCATCCCACCTTCATCCAGTGAGCCCATCAAAATACAAAGCCTACTCTGAAGAACATCACAAACCAGTCACTCTAGGATTCTACCAGGGCAACGGAGCTAGTAATCTACCTACAGACAACAGAATCAGGATACAAGTACCCTCGGAAGAACTGCTAACGCCTGTCGTTGACTCCGGCAGGATTATATCCCCACGGTATATAGAATCTCATTCGGAACTCTACGATCTGAAATAGCCTGTCAATTTAATATGCTTGACTGTTCTTAGGCCAGTTTATATCTTGTTATATGTTCTGCATGTACATACATAAATAAGTCACAAGTTTACAGTGTGGTTGTTACATTTTTTAATCTTGGAAATGTGTGGGTGTAATTGTAAAGTAAATATTATACTACTTACATGTCTACCATAAGCTCCTTGAATGCATTGCACCGTTTGCAAGTAAGTGTAGATTTTTTCACGATTTCGTACGAAGTAAAAGTTAATGGTATGGATGAGTAAGGGTTGGGCTACATCTGGCCACACGGAACAGTACTTTCCTTCTGTCACTCAGAATTTCTGAGTACAAGAAGAAACTGAGCGGCCGCATCGCCAATTCTGCGGCATACCCACTCTGTTTCTCGCTCTAGCAAATGACGGTTCTGAGTGACAGAAAAAGATAGCAGCATATAAAAGTGCTGTTCCGTGCAGCCATACGTAACCCAACCCTCAGGCACAGAAGTAATAGTATACAGAATTAAATCTCCTAAGGTACGCCCAATTTGCGTCCCGCGACAAGGCGAGCACGGGGACGGGGACACATATTGCGCGGGACCTTAGGAGATTCCATTCTGTATACTCTTACTGTCTTCTGTGCCTCAGGCTTGAAACTACGTCAAGCGGACGCCCGCGAAAGGTTCAGTCTGTCTCTGTCACAAAACCCTACGTCCGATAGAGATAGCTGAAACCGTCGCGGGTCACGTGTCTCTGTCGCACGTTGTGACAGAGATGAACAGAACCCGTCGCGGGTCTCCGCATAACGCAGTTTCAAGCCTAAAGCTTCCGTTCGGTTTGTTATTACTTTTCCAAATAACCTTTATACCGTAACAAAGGATGTACGTTAGTAGTGAAGGAAATAAATACTCATAAATACGAAATACAGCGTGCTTGGAGCTACTCGGTTACTTATCGTACGTATTAAAACTAGGTGACGTCAATTTTATATGAATTGTTAAACTATATACAATTAGCTGATACAACGAATTGCTTACTCGCCATCCCTGTATGATATTAGATACAAGCCTTAAATAATGCCAGCAATTGTTTATATATTTGTGTGTCATAAAATGACTTATATACGACGATCCTTATTATACTTCTACAAAAATGTTTTATTTAAAATATTTTTCTATTTCAGATCGCAGGTACGAATTATTAAGCAATTATTTGGATTTAAAAGAATCTCATTGTTCGAATATCCTATCCTTTCATTAGGAAGTTTTGAAAATATTTTAGCTTATCCTTTAGTTCAGAAAATCGAAAGGGAGAATCTCGTATTTATACTTATATTAATAAAAAAAACCCAGGCGATTTTGTATTCAAATGTAAATCCAATACTGTATTCATTAGGTAACATATAATTATACTGGAAACAATACAATTTAATAAGCAATAAAACACGATTTTTGTGTGAACATAAAGAGAGAAACGTAGAATATTAATATTTTATGCGGTATTATAAAATAAGCCACTATAACTAAAATAATACACTATAACTTGATTTAGAAACAGAAGTTCTACTGCCTGATATGTTTATAAAAATTAACATAAGCTAGTTATGAAGGAAAGAACAAATAGAGCTAGAGCGAGAGAGAGCGACGGAACGCTGCAGAAGCATTCCGTCGCTCTCTCTCGCTCTAGCAAAATTTGCTAGAGCGAGAGAGGGCGACGGAATGCTCTAGCGTTATTTAATGACGCTTCTGAGCGACAGAAAAGGATAGCAGCATACGAAAGTGCTGTTCTTTGCTGACAGATGACATCCAATCCTTAGGCATTTCATAGCAAGTTCATTCCGTTGTTTACTTTTTGCAATTAACGTGGCGAACATTGGCGCCGTCAGGATTAGCTTCAGGGAAGTGCATCTGCACTGATATTCAAATCGCGCAGGTATTTAATTGAATTTATTTCGCAATTTTATTTTTAAATCTTGATGAGTGTGGATCATTCTTCACATTTTGTATCAAAATTAGCAAAACAATGTTCTACATCGCAATAAACATACATTTAAAGGTTTCAGTGTTTTCATCTTACTCAATGAAAATAATTAACTTTTTTTCTATTCTTAAAAAGTAATCGAAATAGCCTCTTAGTTGTCTACTGTAATATTTAATTTTATATTAATATTGTCGTTAGGTCAGTCCAATGGTTGAATAAATAAAAGTAAATATTTAGAATGCTTAGAGTAAAAAGGCCTTGGAATATATAAACAGCAATCTAGTATAAGAATTAATAAATTCTCTTTTTAAGGATTGTTCCGAAAGGCATGAATGTTCGTCCGTACATACCGGTTGAAATCTTCTTTCATTGTTGTGCTGAAGAAGAATCCTTGTTTTTATGTAATTAAATCCTAAATGACTAATTAAATTTGAGCGGATTTCGCAGAGTTTTGACTGTAGGCTGGACTTATACAGAGGGAATTAAAATCTTGACTTCACACTATTGATTGTAATGCGCTCGGAATTGTGTATAATTTAACTATTCTCATACATTGTCATTTTTTCAATTTCAAGTTTTCTGATTCTGAAAAATCATTGTGTGTGGAAAAGAGAGAAGTTAAATTCTGTGTGATTTCCGGCGCGTGGTGTAATAAAGATTTAGAGCTTTCCGCCTGCCTAAAACTGGCCTTACAATGAACGTGATTTTACTTTATTGTAACATTACTAGTTTTAAAACTTAATCCTGCACGCACACTAAGGACGGAACTCGATCGCAGCTAAGACTTCAAACAATCAGTAAGATTTTATTTCTTAACGCATCTAAAATGAAAAATAAGTATTTCTATTTAGTAATAACTAAATCCTCTTGGTTGTTTAAACGACGCGCTGCTCTTGTGGAGTCTCGCCCTAATACCGATTATTAGTCACACGACAACAAATACTCTCAATGTTACATCTCTTTCTAATATTTTACTTTATATGAATGTGTGTATAGGCAAGATTAGTTGGTTGCTAGATGTTTTATAATTATTATATTTATTGTAAAATATGTGTAATGTTGAACGTAATATTATTTTATACAACGGCATTTTTATTTTTGTTAATTAAGTATTATAAAAGGCGCATTTAGAATCTCGAAAGTCGTTTGTTTAAATTATTATGAATTAAAAACTTTCAGTGAGAATTGCAATAATGTCAGTTAAACTGTTAAGTGAGAACTTAGTGTTTAAGATAATGTATAGTATATGCGATTTGATGTAAATATTCGTGACATAACATAAAATTACCTGTCAGTGCTGCCACATTGGTGTTATATAACTTTAGTTACAAAGAGAATGTTTAATCAAAGAAAATCAATGTAGACGGGACTTCGATGCTCTGTATCTTTGTGAATGAAAAATTAAGGTCCATTTTCGGATTATATAACTGACAGACTTAACAGAATAACGCTTTTTTATCTCATCTATTCGAAAAACGATGCTTTTATCCTAAAATATTTGCCACTGTTATTAAGTCACTGGGAATTCTCGACGCGGGGCTGAAAAGTGAAAAAGAAAAAGTCATGGGATGACAAAAATTAAAAGAATTAACATGAATGGTCTAAAATGAAAGGGCTCTAACAGATTTTAGATTCTATAAGATTAGGCCTCGTACTGACAATCCACAGTATGTCCGCGACACCTATCGGCGACCCGTCGCGACAGTAGTGACAGTTTACGTGTTAAAATATAGGTAAAGATATGAAAAATCACGCACAAACAAAACCTCATGAAACTATTATAATGACTGAAAAATACTAAATTCGCCGGGAACTTAGACCTCGTGATTATAGTTCCCTAAGTAACACCTAGATGGCGCTATTCAAAGTTTCGTTTTGGTTTCGTTTGCTACATAATCGTGGACTTTTTTATTAATATTTCAAAAACTACTGAGTCGATTTTGATCACCAACGAACTTGAAAATTCTATTGATATTTCCTACATGCCTACCAAATTTCATCAAAATCGGACCATCGGTTCGGCAGTTATCGCGGTACAAACATACATACATACAAACAATGTGTTTTCGCCCCAACTCGATTTAGAGACCACGCTCGCTTCGCTCGCTCGGTCATTAAGAAGTAGTAGTCCTCGGAAAAGCATTTCTTAATATTTCTTTAGTGAAAACGACAAATAACGAAGGTTAGTAACTGCTTGTTAAATTGCTTTAGGTAATTAGGTGGGCGTTCTACTTTTCTTTATAAGTATATATTCGTATTAGCAATGTTTTTCACAGATAAAGATGAAAAGTAGACTGCGGTACGGTAATATTTTTAATTTGGCCGATATACATGAGTCCCTCGCTTCATTCAGGATTTAACCGTAGAATCACTTGCTAACTTGATTCTACTGTGAAAACCTTCGTTTCGCTCTCGAAGTAGCTCCTTCGTCTTAAAAACCTTTACCTTTTTACGCCTTGTAGCACAATGTACTATTTTGACACAATTTTTGCGGATTTAATTACTTAGAACCTATAAGTAGTTCGTATTCACTAGTATATTGACGCTTTTTCAGTTTGACACCAATAATCTGAGTTGGTCCCTAATCAAAACAACCTTTGTAACTCCGACACAGACTCCGGTGTGGTAGTATTTTAAATTACGTCAAGCAATCTTCATCAATGTGTAATTTTGTTTGTTGTTATATACTTAAGTGTTGTCTATGTAAATTGTGGTTTTTAGGACTAAAAACAACATACTAAGTATTTATAAGCCTTGAGCGACATGTGAATCTTGAAACAAAATCATTATTGTAAGAGAGAAAATCTTTTCAAAACTACTTACTTAAAATATACCTAAGTAAAATAATTAAAATATTAGTGAAGGGAACGCAATAAATAAAGGCTGCATACATAACATAGAAAGTACATATTACTAATGTGGAAATAATAGATTATGATACAAACTAGTAATTTCAGTGGGTGGTTTACACACTAGTTTTAATGGTAACCATAAAAAAAATACTATTCCGGGAAAATTTGATGAAAATACCAGCTAACTATGGAAGAGCAACTTGAATAAGTATCATCGCGCAAAGCAATGCTCAGTTGTGTCGTGAAAAATTATAGTACGAAGTCACTTTCAAAATAGATGTGACATTATTTTCTGACTTTTTATTTACTTATCAGTACAAAACATTTCATTTTTAACCCAGTCCACATTCCTCTCTCTAAGACAACCCTTTCACGTAACATACCAATGTTAGAAAATGTTTTTTTATTAGCCTGTTTTTGTGTCCCACTGTTGGTCAAGGGCTTCCCCTTTATTTTTTCATTGTTTCCGGTCCATCGCAGCCTGCTACCATTCCCTCAAAAAAGAGTCGATGTCGTCTCGCACACCTTTGTGGTCGCCCTATACGCCTGCGCCCCTCTGGCACTCCACAAGGCTCTCCATCTCCGGCCTCATCAATCCGGATGCATGTGGCACACATGGTCCGCCCAGCCCCATTTAAGTTTTTTCGACTTGACATCGACAACCTTAGTCCAAAAACTCGATCACCTATCCACTGTTCGTACTAATTTTGAAAATGTCTCAAGTTAAAATGCTGCCTCGTAAAAAAGTTAATATACTCGTAGTAACGTGTATTATACAGGCTGACTTTTTATCCACCTGCAAAATTTTTGGAGCAAGTTCAGTCCATGATTCTGAACTACTTTCTATAAAAAAAGTTATTTAAAATAGATTTTTTTTTTATAGAAAGTAGCTCAGTATCATGGCTTGAACTTCCTCCAAAAATTTAGCAAGTGGATAAAAAGTCACCTTGTATATTACGATATTTTCTCTTTCATACAAATGAATTCTGTTTGATAATTCGTAATTTCAATAAATGTTATATGTTTGGTGTGTGGCATCCAGATCATAGACCTAAAACTGAAATATACACAAACCGAAGATTTGTAGCGTAAGCCGTATGAAAGATAAATTATTCTACCTCATTTTCATAATCACACTCCACATTTACGTGCCTAATTGTAGAGAGTAGAGTAAAGCATACTACCGATTTCTCTTGAAGTCACAAGTGATACATGTTTGTATCCTTAGTACCATTAATGGTACTAGTGATACTAATTTAGGATCAGTAGTACAACCAAAATATTGTCGTTTATTCTCACTAGTACCATTGGAATTTATCCCATGGTGTACAAGTGATACACTTGATGGTAATACTCAATTTAGGATCAGTAGTGCCATCAGCATATTGATCTGGTACAAGTGATACACTTGATGGTACTAGTAAATTTAGGATCAGTAGTACCATCAGAATATTGATCTGGTACAATTGATTCCCTTGATGGTACTAGTCAATTTAAGATCAGTAGTACTATTGACATAAAGAGACGTAGATTCTTTCTGTATTTTTTATGAATTCTTGAGTAGAAAATAAATCTTAGATATTCATACAACAAATCGTATATTGCACTTTTTGCTGTCTCGATCTGTGGTGTTCCTAAAACTGAATAAATGTGTGCAAGCATCAATTCGACAAAATTTCTGAAGATAGACTTCCAAATTTTTGTTAAAATGTGCCATTTCTAAATCGTAAGCGTACCTTTATCGGGTAAGTCACTGCGTCTTTTATTTTATCCTTGTATTGATTTTGTAAGTGCTTAGTAATTAAGTGTTAGATGTTATGAGCAATTGAATAATTTTGTAATTATTTGTATAGATTTAAGTTACCTCTTTATAATATACACTTACACAAATATATTGAAATGTGTAATTTTTGCAATCAGATATAATGAAAATGAAAATAGTTAGTATTTTTTGTTTATGTACAAGAAACACTAAATCAGAGTTTCGCTATATATATATATTTACTTAAAATGTATTTGCACATAAATATATATATAAGTATATAGGGTGATTCATGTTAGGCCAAAACATTTTTTTTTTACTCAACATCTAAATCTGATCTTTTACTGCTAGGAAACCCTCCAGGATTTTTTTCAATTGACATTTAACTGATTTTTGAAATTCACAATATAAACATAAAACTAATTTTGTAAAAACATGGTTTAAGAGGATACATGAATTTTTCGGGGTCCAGTGCTGCCCCCATTTGAAATAAATTATTTGAAAGGAAACGGAGATATCATTTAAAATTTTGTACCACACGGATCTAGATAAATAACCCTTCAAAATATTTTATGAACTACTGTTTACAGTTTAAAGTGAGAACGTGAAGCTTTTCTTCGCACATTTGCCAAAAGCGGCCGTTTTTCGCAAATGTGCGAAGAAAAGCTTTACACACACATACACGAAAAACAAACAAACAACTGGCTCTTACGTACTCAGCCGGAAGATAAGCAGTTTGGTATACTGTATATTTTCATTTTTCTTCCAGATATACATGAAAAAGCTAATGCCGTCATTTAAGATATTGAAAGTACTTAAATCATATGTAACATTACAATGAGCGATTTATTCCTATTGCAAATTATTTTCAATCTTTGGTAGTTGGTAGCAACTATAGCGACCCTTAATACTACGATTATTATATATTATAATCTTATTTTAGTAGATAGAATCATTATGGGTTGAGAGTTGAAAAAATAAAAACCTAAAATTTATTAATGGTCTGGCCACCCTAGTGTACAAATGGCGGACTTAGTAAAAATCACTTTAAGTATAAGTTTATTTACGTCCTAAATATTGAAACCAATCTTGTACATTAGGCGACTTGGCCGCCGGTTACGGCAGCGAGTTGTTGCCATAACCGCGTTTCGTTCAATTCATGGCTACTACAATATAAATTGGCGACTGGTAGGCCTTCGCCCTTCACACCAACTTGACGCTGATGGCGCCACTCCGACACACTACGCAAGGAGCTTTATATAGTTAGAGTATAAGTCTCCAAAAAAGAATTAAAAATTAATAAAATTGTTAAAGACCACGATTTTCATATATAACATCATAAAAAATATACTGAAACTTCTAAGGCAGAATCCAGTCTATGATACTGAACATATCTTTTCTCAAGAAACATTTTTCGAATTATGAAACATAATTTTTGGCCTCCTATACAAGCTGATTCGAGTTTCTAATCAAAACAATTTTTTTTCATATTTCGTTATTATCATTGAGAGTGTGTCGAAACTGGTTCCGTAAGGCGCAGAATCGACGTGGTTGGCATACATTGAGGGAGGCCTATTCCCAACAGTGGGATATAGAAGGCCGCCAATGATGATGATGATGATGATTTCGTTATATTTAGTTTTTGTTTTTTAGTAGTTGTTCAATATCGTTGACTGAATGCCCTTACAAAAGTTTCAGTATATTTGTTAAACCCTGTATAACTTGACTGTGAGACGAGTCGGAGTTCAATTGCGCCGGCGGCGGCGTCGAGTTGATTGCAAATTCACCTAATGTGCGGAGGCCTGGCTAAGGCCGCGTCCACGGTCACGCGGCGCGTTTGTTTTGAGTGGCCGCCGCGTCCTACAAACAATGGAAATTTTACGGCGGCTCGCCTGGCGGCCCGCGTCGCACACCGCGCCGCGTGTCCGTGGACGTGGCCTAAGAGAAACGAAATATTATCCAGTCGTCGAACTTATTGTAGCCTAATCTTGCCCAAAAGACGACCTTTACACCAAAAGGTCTTTTAATACGGGGCAATATGATGACAAACAATTTTTTGATATTAATTAACTACTGACTTAAAAATAGAGTTAAGTATTAATATCGTATTTTTTCAAGCGATAATTGCATAAAAGCCAGTTTTATTTATCAATTAGTTGTAAATCCGTCCATTTTTACTTGACACAGTTTTTTTAACCTTATACTCGTAGGTACAGATTATAATTGAAATTCGCTTATGATATTCCCACCAACCAGATATTCAGAAGTACTGTTTAGCGTTTCTAAATAAAAAAAATGTATATTCTGTAAGTTACTATATACTATCATATATATTACTATAATACCGTGTTTTCTCATTTATAGCTCAACATTTCAAGACAAACTGAATTCCAACAGGTTCTTTTGCTTGTTTTTAAGGGGATGATTACAAGATCTAAACGAGAGTTTTATTTTGCGTAAAACTATAGATTCAAATGATATTCTTCAGGATATACTTATGCTACTAAAGAAGTCCTCAAAACATGATGCTATTAATTTGATTCGATAGAAAAAATCTCGAATATACCTCTAATATTTTTTCTACGAGTAGAACTGTAATAGTATTATTACAGTTCTACTCGTAGAAAAAAAAATGTATACGTATACATATAGTATGTATGGGAACACTGGATGTTTTTAATGAATTATATGTATCAAGATACGTACTAACGAAGTATAGTTTTTTTTTAAATAAAATGTATATATTGTAAAAAAATAGCTAAAATATAATTTCGAGCATATAACGTCCACTCACATGCACGCATCGCCCGTGTGTCTATTGTACTGGCCGAGGCCTGATGCTATACGGACGTCTCGCTCTTAGGCGACGTGGGTTCACAATTTGCAATACTGTGCGTGTTTTTGAAAAATCACTGTTATTAAGCTACTACAGTTTATTCCTCAAAAAATTTACATAAAAATTTTAAGGATTTTCTACAGACACCCACATTAGCCAAAACACGATTAAGCATTTTTGGCTCGATAGAAAAAAAATCACAAACATACCTCTAAATTTGCCTAAATTTGCCTTTATAATACGTATTACTATTTTTTTTGTAGCCAAAACGGATAGATATTTAGATAATACATTTTTTGATATAATTTTTATATAAAAAGGTGATTGTATAAAATAGTAATACGTATTATAAAGGCAAATTTAGAGGTATGTTTGTGATTTTTTTCTATCGAGCCAAAAATGCTCAATCGTGGTTTGGCTATTGTGGGTGTCTGTAGAAAATTCTTAAGATTTTTATGTAAATTTTTTGAGGAATAAACTAGTAGTTTCATAACAATGATTTTTCAAAAACACGCTGAGTATTGCAAATTGTGAACCCACATCGCCTTAAGTACTATAATGAAAAAATATGACTGAAACAAACTGTTTCAATGTGTGCGAGTATTTCTAGCTCTTGTAAGCCTCTTAGGGGCGTGCGCGACGTCAGACGTAGTTTAAGTTTATGTTTTTTCGCTTTACAGGTTTTGTAATAAATTGAATTATAATGTAACAATATAGGCAATGTATATAAATCATCAGCTATCTCTTTCGCACGTAGGGTTTTTTAACTGACGTGCTGATGCCATTGCGGTTCTATCTACGCCTGACGCAACGCACAATAACTATTTATTATTGTATTCTTGAGAAGGATATTAAAAAACAAGAACAGAAAACAAAAATAAAACATAGGCTAAGTATGTGTTTAGTGTCATTAATGAGAGTAAAGCTGGCAATAGACGTTCGATTTCTCTCTTCTGTAGTCGGATCTGGTAGCCTGATCAGAATATCGTTGGCGCTCGCGTTACACTGTTAAAAATTATGTAATTTTACATGCAAAAAATTACATAAACCTGTAAAATTCCCGAAAAATCTGGGAAATTTACAGAAAAATATGTAAAAATGACAAAAATTATACGAAATTTCGTATTTTTCCGTAAATTCACAGATTTTTCGCGAATTTTACAGGTTTATGTAAAATTACATAATTTTTTTGCTTGTAAAATTACATAATTTTTAACAGTGTAGTATGTATGTATTTGTTTAAATATGCATTACATGTCCGTTCCTATAACCGGATCGGTTTTCGAAGCAGGGAACGGAGCCACAACATTTTAGACGTGCCGTCTCGACTACCTGAAGACCCGAATAATCGGGCATGATAGAGTAAATCCGATCCGGTAACCTGATCAGACGTCAGCCAAACCGGACGCCTATTGCCAGCGTAAACATTGAACTTCCGAGAGTATTCGTTAGACTACAGTGAGATTATTAGTGCCTGCACGAATCTGTTATCTATTGCATAGCTGGTTAACTAACTGTATGTTGTAAATATATTTATTCAATCTCTATGTATTTATCCGAACAACTTATCTCGTAAATTATCCGTACTAAGTATAGAGTTTATTGAAAATAATGGCATTAAATGAAGTGAATATCAGTACTGTTTATTTATTTAAATAAATTATACAATAGAAAAAAAAAACGCTGGGTGCAGGCCGCTTGGAAAATCGGTCGTTTTGGAAAGTCTTGGGGGAGACCTATGTCCAGCAGTGGACTTCCTGCATTATGTGGCTGATATGATATCATACAATTGACCCTGTTACGAGATTTTTAACAGTCTTGTATTAGTATGCTATTCTGTGCTTATAAAAAGATTTTATTATAGGTAGATAGAGATATTATTTTAGAAAGCAGGAAATAGCTTTCAACGCATGTTACATATTATTATTCAAAGCAGGAAATGGCGTTCAACGCACGTTACACGTCCTTATGAGGGCCTTTCTTTTCATACCTTAAATTTATCTTAGAATATTCGTATTATTCACCCGAAGTGAATCGAGTAGGTAACGAAATCATCTCATCAGAAGTTTTAAAGGACCAAAAAATTTTTAACCTACATTCGTCCATATAAGACGTACCTTCATCCATGTCAAACGAGTCCAAATTTAAAATAGTTTGGAAAATCCAATAGTGCACGCCTCATAATCTCATTTTTCACAATTAAATTGATTTTGATTGTTTTATTGCTAACTTAAAACGAAGAAAAGTATGTGTCGGCTTTAACGCACGACTGGAGATTATTTTTAACTTTTATTTTTATGTTCCCGCTGAGAAAATTGAAAATTTTCAAAATTCGAGACGTTATTATATATATTAGTTTCACCCCGTTTTTGAAAAGTCGAGTTTTCAACAGATCTCGACGTTTAAAGGTCTCAGGAATCTTCCCTGACCACTCACGAGCAAGTGTCATGCACCCTATCCGTATGTGTGTGTGGGTGTGTATGTGACCCGCTTATAACTCTTGAACAACTAAACCGATCGGAACCAAACAAGTAGCTTTCCAAAGAGTTCTATACAACTCAGATTTCCTGTAAATTTAAACCGATTCGGACCGGTAGATTTTGAGAAATCTCAAAAAAACTAAGCAAAAACAAGAAAAAGACACAAGACTACGTCACGAATGTCAAGAAAAGTGTTACCACTGATTGTTCTTTTCATTCAATTAGTTAATGCAAATTAAATTAAATATTAACTAACTCATCGCTTCTTTAACATTTATTCGTCTTTCATATTTAATAAAACAAACAAAATCACAACATTCTTTATTCAAATTTTTTTTTACTTCTTTTCTTACTTGCCAGTTACACATTCGTACTCATCGTACATAGGTATTAACTCTTTCAACAAACCTCACATCCAAAATTATTTTTAATATGTCACCTGTATTTTTATAATAATAATTACGATTAAACTACATTGAATTAGACCGTGATCTTGGAAAGGACTTAGTTTTGGATAATACAGAAGCGTATAAAAAAAAATGGACTTGATCAGATAAGTTTTTCGGGAGTTATCGCCAGTTTCCATACATACCGACACACGGACGTCCACAAAATGATTTTATTAAACATTGTTTTTATTTATTCAAAAGGCAAAATGTCTTTTAAAAATGTCATAAGTGTTGTAACTAGTGTTTTTCCTTGACATTTATGTGTAAATATTATTGTACAAGTGCGATAGAAAATAAATAGAGACACATTTAGTTAAAAAAATCACTTGATTTTTGTAAGGCGAGAGTAGAGCACTACCTCATGCGCTTCGCTTATGAGGCGTGCAAAATGTCCACGCCTGCCCCTTTATTCTAACGAAATCCTCTTTTTTTTGGACCGTTGGGATGAAAACGTTTTTCGAATAGATGAGATGAATTAATAGTAGATTGTGCTACAAGGTGTAAAGGTTTTAAGGCGAGGGCGCTACTTTTTAATCGAACCGCGAGGGATTCTATTATATCGCCCGAGATAAAACTATTACCGTACACCGTGTAGCACATTCTTCTTTTCATCTCCATCTATGAGAAAAATTTGCAAATACCTATAACGAAAGTAGAATACCTAAATAGATATACGGTATACCTAGTCAGAGTTGAACAGACAGTTACTAACCTCATGAAAATATTTTTCTAGGACCACTTTATCAACGTTATCCAGTCATTAGAATCGTTTCATTATGTTTTCTTTGTGAGTAATTCTTTATATACCTATTTAAATATATACGTAAACTTCATTCAACCTTTGAAATTATTACTAATAGTCCGTCTAGTTTTAAAACTGGACGGACCAGAGATATGTGAGGGACGGACTACCAATATTACGACGCCATTGCCTATATTTTATTGTTTTAAAACTATTTTTTTTTTCATTTTGCTGCCTGCCAATATTATTTTAGATTCTACATTCGTGTTCGGTTTTCAAAAGTGTTTTAAGGTGAAGATATAGGCAAATGACCTTGAAGTGGCGCCCTCATTTGAAATAAATTGTTAACTCGTAAATATGGAGATAATTTCCATATTACTCTTCGTCATGCACTAGATAGCCCTTTAAATTATTTTATAAACCACCGTTGAGAGTATTTACATTAGTCCGTCTAGCTTTAAAACTTGCCTCCGCCAAAAGTGGCCACGGCAAGTTTTAAAGCTAGACGGATCACCAATAATAGTTTTAACGGCAGTTCATAAAATAATTTTAAGGGCTATCTAGTGCATGACGTAGAGAAATATGGAAATTATCACCATATTTACGAGTTAACAATTTATTTCACACTTCAAGGCCATTTGCCTATATCTTCGCCAGTAAGTGCCTAGAGAATTACCAGTGACTTTCGCCCCAAATATTTGGGATGAAAACATCGAATAGATGAAATAAAAGATTATTTAGGTAGGTATCAAAATAAAACAAATGAAATAAGATATTCAAAAATGTTGTATATTCACAAAATATTGCGCTTATTATGCATTAAATTAAAACATCATAAAACTGATATAGACACTGTTCGTGGTTGGTGTAGGATAGAATACGATACAATGTTTATGAATAAAATATTCATTTCATTTCATAGGAACTTAATTTATAAAAGACAAAATTTAAAATTAGGTTTTGACATAATCGGAATTTTTGTTTTTAAGTTTGTAGCGATAGATATCCAGCTCTACCTATTTCTAAGAGTTATTCCACACCGAGCTCCGACGCGACCTTTTGTATGTAGGAAATAAGTTCTATACTTAATTCTGCAAAAGTGCGCGCCATGTCGTCGCGTATCGGTTTGGACTGACCCTTAGGCCGCGTCCACGGACACGTGTCCGCCAGGCGGCCCGCGTGGCAGCCCGCGTCGCATACCGCGCCGCGTGTCCGTTGACGCGGCCTTAGGCGGTTATCCCACTGCAACGCGCACCGTCGCGGAGCGCGGTTTCTACATACAGACGCTCCCGCGCGGTGTCGCGTTTTCAGTGGGTGAGAGTAGGCGTGTTTTCTATACAAACTGAGCTACTTGCGTACAATGTTAAAAATCTGCCGCGCCGCGCTCCGCGACGGAGCGCGGAGCAGTGTGAGAATCGCCTTAGTTAGCCTGTGCGTAGACTAACGGACTTTGGGCTAAGGATAAATAAGTCGCTTACACACTGCATACAAGTCCATTAATATGCATAGTATACACACAATCGTTGAGGTGGCATTCCTTTAAACCACGAGTTAACAACTTACTTTGGGTAACTCATTATGTGTGTTTTGTCCGTATGTATTTATTACTTATTTATAGAATAATGCATAGGACATATAAAATTTTGAGTAAAAGTAATACAAAAGTTACTTTTTTGCGCCTCAGATAAAAGTCTGTCGTCGCTCAGGCTGTTTTTTATACAGCAAAAAGATTAATTCTACGATTTGTCTTCCAATTAATTGCATTTCATATTTTACTAACTTGATAACAACTAAATAAGCATATATTTAAAATCAATAGTATAGTTAAATCATTATGTTAACTAAATAAATTTGTATAATAATATAAAAAGCTATAAGTTACTTTTTTGATAATTTACTACGGCATTTCAAGGCACCCATATTATAAATTGAATAGGTACCTACTTCATTTGCTAAAATCCAATTTATGATATAAAATATATTTTTATAAATATAAGTAGGTAGGTACCTATTACATCAATCTTTGGATGTTTATACTATAGAACTTATTATTTTAAACACCAGTCAAATTGCAGAAAGCTCATGACAAGGCGAAACGAATAAAAGTACACAAGTTTTTGTTTTTATTTGATATTTTAGCTCAATAAGAGGTAATCAAACTGATTACCTCTCAATCAGCATTCTAAAAAAGTGGTGTGTCTAAAATTTTTTTGTATATTTGCTGAAGGCCCCTTTTGATATACAGGGTGTAACAAAATATACTGAAACTATTTTAAGAGTGAATTTAGCCCTTAATACTGAACAACTTTCCCCAAGGAACATATATCGAAATATGAAAAATATTTTTTGGCCTCCCATACAGCTTGACCGATCAGCTGATCCGAGTTTGTATGGAAAGCAACAAAATATTTTTAATATTTCGATATATTTTCCTTGGGGAAAGTTGTTCAGTATTGTGGAATTCACCTCTAGAATAGTTTTAGTATATTTTGTTAGACGTTATATAAGTACTTTAGATATTAAATGCTTGCGTAGTGTCACTCGAACGCACGCGTCGGGATCATCTATCTCAGTCACACACAAGGTGTGTGACTGAGCCGGCTTGAAACCGTTGCATCCACGATGCAGCGTACTTACCGTTTCCTATTTTAGTGAACTTAGATCCTTGTGTACTCAAATACTTAGTCTAATACATTGTAAATTGAAAATGTATAAATTGGCTTAGTATAAAACTATCCAGATTTATCACAGGCCGTTTTTTTGTATCTACTAAGTTGGGTCCGAATAGTAGGGCAAGTTATTATTTAACATTCTTAAAATGCAAACGGGACATGTACAATTGATTGAGTAAGTACCTGTTTAGTTAGGTATTTGACTTGATAAATATGGCAGTTGGGACAGTTAATTATTATAATTAAAGGTAAAGTGAAAAATAATATAAAATAATGTATCTAAATGTAGGTGGATATATGATATCATTTCTACATGATGACGATGAAGTAAGGAAACGACTTGTGTTAAAGGGAAATGGAAGAAGAAAATGGTATATAGGTATAACGTATCCATGATACACTGAAACTATTTGAAGGGCAGATTCATTTCATAATACTGAACAACTTTTTCCAAGGAACGTTTATCGAGGCATGAAAAATACACAATGTTTTGATTCTCATATAAACTAATATCAGCTGATCGGTCAACTTATATTAGAAGCCATACATTTTTAATTCGTATTTCGATTTGTTCTTTGGGGAAAGTTGTTCAGTATCATGGACTGAATTTGCCCTTAAATAGTTTAATTATATTTTTTTAGACCCTGTATAAGATGGGACATGTCATGGATAAAAGTCTAGTAAAATAAGGGCAATTATCTAAACAGGTACTTAACCAGAAATTCCACAAACTTGTCCAAATATGCACAATGAACTTCTCGAAGCAAATATATATATGAACTTAAGTATAAAGTACCTAGGTACCTATGTTTTATAAAAATAACCTGCATAATCCATTCTCACACACTCTAAATGCAACAAGAGCTAACGGTACTGCTCACAAAAATACTCTAAGCATGCATAAATAAACTATCAGTGTTGTCCCGCACTACAATACAGACCAGCCGCATGTAGGTAAGCATCATAAAATAACATTGTTATAGGTTTGAAAGTGAAATATGTCGCATGCTGCGGTAAAATTGTTGCTTAGACTTTTTTACACCTATTTACTTATGACTTTACTAAATGCCAATCCTATATACAAATCAGATAGGGAAAAACATACAGATAAAAACTAACAATTCATACTCGCTTGTTTGTTTAAAATAACTTTAAATATCAACATGAACAATGTTATTCGTACTTGCTAACAATAAAGAAAGCATCAATAAATTCCCGTAAGAAAAGAAGTCATGGATTTAATTTACGATCCATATAGACCGGCTGGCAACGATTTTTTTGTTTCATCTTTCAAATCTTACAACCCAAGGGAAATATCGTCTTTAGCTAGCTAAAATAATAGCAACTGGAAATGGCTCGTATATCATTGCAATATAATAAGGTTGCAATGTGATAAATTTCCATAAAATGCGAATGACGATATAATTTGAAAGATGACGCTATGCTATGCTACAGCATTAGCAAAGATGGACAGTGAAAAATGCGCTTCCAGCCGGTTTTATGGATTTTTTACGGGTTACCTGTAGACATTGCATACTGACGGTAGTTTTATATAAGATAAGATAAGACGCATCTAGTTAACGGCACATTCACTCACTGAGTTGGGAATGCAGTAAAATTTTCTTATGTCTTGAACAACTTGCACATAATGCACTTAACCTAACAATAAAAGACTTATGCAAGCAAACCGTCTTTGTTTCAATGCAACTGAGCGTATGGCGATCGTAGGCATTAATAAAATTAGCACCATTTTACCATCGCCCAGACTATATTATAAACTATCATTAAAACTAACAAACAAATATCCTAGTATCAAACATAACCTAACACAGCTCAATTTGTTAGCCTATTATTTAGAATACTCGTGTATTATACTAATAACAGCCTCTTTGGTGCCGAAAATAAGAGCAAACAAACCAAAGAGTGTAATGAGGAGATTCTTCCAAATTAGAAACTTGCCAGGGCCGAAACCGATGTCCCAGAACGTAATAACTTCAATAAAGGCAGGTGCAATAAGACCAAGGAGTGAAAAGCAGAACGCGCCAATGACTCCCATGAAAGGTGCGATAGTGGGCACGGCAACGGCCAGGAGAACGCAGACGGTAACCATGATGGTCCTCGTAACGTAGTCGGCGAGTTCTGGGCGCTTGGTGAACTTGTCCTTGATGCCGTTCCACACGATCTCGATGCACACGAAGAACTGGAGTCCGAAGGTGCAGTACACAGCCAGGGCGATGGAGATGTTGACGATTTGAGCAAGGCTGAAATCAAAAAAGATGTCTTTTAGGTAATATATCCAGTGACCAATTAAAATAGAAAAACAATTGTTTGTGTACCACATGCGGCATCTACTGCGACATCATCATTATCATCCGAGCGTATTCCCGGTTGCGTCGTCAGCGGTTACGCTTCAGAGCCCGGCGTCCGCTACCTAACCTAGGTGATTCGACGAGGTTACTGGTTTTTACACACAGCGACTGCCGTCTGACCTCCGCAACCCAAAGGGTAGACCAGAACCAATCCTGGGATAGGTACAAACGCTAGATGGCGTTCGGCACCAACGGTTTTACGTGCCTTCCGAAGCACGGGATCATCTTTCTTTTCGGATAATCAGGTGATTCAAGCCTGCAATATCCTAACCAGACTGGAAACAGCTTTTCACAAAGTGTGCTTCCCAGTGAGATTTGAACCCATAACCTTCGGATCACAAGGCAAACGCCTTGACCACTGGACCACGGAGGCACCTACTGCGACAATCGGACATTATAGTAGACTTTCCGAGTAGATAGTAGTAATACTTAAGTATCTCTAGGCTAGGATGCTGGAGATCGAATGGAAAAAGGACAACTATATCTGCCTTTTTTCAGTATTATGGCCAGAAAAATTTGGCTGGTAGAAGTTGGCTTGTAACTATAACTATCACACAACAGGTCTCTACTAAAGAAATCTCTGAATTTTGACAACGTTTTTGTAAGGGTAAAAAAGTAGTATGTACGTACATGTCACCGTCCGCCAAATTAAGAGTGATAGAATCCTTTACATCTTCGCCAAACCGGAGGTAGCCAAGGAATCCAAGAGTGAAGTAGATGATGGTGACGCCGGTCATGCCCTTATTGAGCACTCCACAGAATCCAAGCATAGAGCGCGGGGTTCTCATGGCATTTTCCAGGGGCATCACAACTCCGATAGCCTCAATAGCGAAGATGGTCAGCGAGAAGAACTCTGGCCATTCAACCGGAGGCTTCACGAGCATATTCTGCATCTCGTCCACCTTCAGGCCGCCAGTGCCCACTAAATAGTAGAAGGTGATTCCCAGGCCGAGTGCCATAAAAATGTTTGCGATCATGGAGACTGGCGCAAGGTACTTTAGGTTGCGGATCCAAGCCATGAGGATGAGTGGAATCAGAAGCGCTATGATGTATACTCGAATGTCTAATTCACTCCCGTCTGCAGACTTCGTGTAGTGCCCTACCACCTGTCGCAGAAAAGTTTTTATGTAGATGCAACAAAAGTTAAAAAGTACGTAGGTAGTTAAAAATCAATCGTCAAGTCTTTATACATCACCATCGTCGGTGTGGTAGGTGTGACTGGTTGCGAATTTTAAAGATTGGGTATGTACGAGTATGTATGTACAGGACTCTTAATTTAGATGTTACCATTTTCTTCTACATTCAAGTTCAATTACTGTTTATACGATGACATAGTTAAAAAACTTGAAAGCAATTATTGAATGCAAGTCTTGAAAGGCAATAATTTCTTGCATTTTACGTTTACACCAATATATAAAATTAAGTGTATATTTGGATTGTCCCTAAAATTGCCCTAAATTAAACTCTGAAATTTTTCTATCAGCATACCCTCTCACTACTCATACGAGTATTGAATACAAGAATTATTATTGTAGTAAGTTTTGTAACGAAACTTGTAGGTATAATAGATTGAAGAATGGCACGTAGTGTTTTCAGTAAAGTTGTATGCAACATGCAAGAAACTGGCACCGTCTAAATGGGCCTTAATAATCGTGGGTATGCTTTTTAGTCGTTATGAAGTTACAGACATTCGTTAAGATAGTCAGCTATATGTCATGAAACAGCTTGAAAAATCTGATACCAATGTCGAAAATAACAATACATCCACAATAAACATTTACCTTCATGATGTGCTTGGAAACAATAACGGTGTAGACTGAGCAGGTTCCGAAATACGTTGAGAAGAGACTCACGACGATGAAGATTCTAAAAATAATAAATAAATGAAATGACTTAGTTAATACCTAAATATTCATTACATCAGTAAAAATAGGTACCCACTTACCAAATATTACGCAATATAGCGCAATCATTTACGCTATATGTTTGTTTTGTAAACTTCTGAATCGATTCGATACAGTCCACAAAGCATTTTTTAATTTAAAAATTTTAATTGCATGAAGGTGTATTTCCACTCAAGCGCCGTTGGCTGTTTATACGGATATTTTAACCAGTTCGTTACAATGCCACACATAATTCACTCGCCTAAACAAACTTGTGAAGCACCGATCGAAAGTTAAAATCCAGGACCTGCCTAAAAGTATAATACTTACATCTTGAAATAAGTACATACAATTTCCCATGGGACAAGCATAGACTATGGTTCTCTGAAGGCAAAATAGAGACTTGCCACGGTCCTAGAGCGATTTAGTCTGAATATTAATACTATGTGTCAGCCAACGCCACCAATCCACTGGACATTAGCATCATTTCATATCAATATATTGGGCGATATAAAATGATGCTTGAGTCCATTTTGCAATGTATGTAGCTTTGACATTTCAATCCGGGTACTCATTGCGTATTTGATATCTTGTAACTTTCAGTGTATGGCCCTTGATAAATCTCTCTCGCTTCGTCTATTCTCGTCATCATTGTTTATACGTGCTGTCTGCTTAATCATTTTAGCAGGAAGACCACTGCGGAACATAGAGTTGGCCATGCCCAGGGTTTTAAAAAACAATTGGAAGCGGCCTGAATCTAGCATTATCCTGCAATCTTGCTCAGTCGTATAATATTGTCTTCCATGTAAAATCTACTTTAAGGCTGGTTTCACAGCTGTACGGGAGATCCGTACTGGTCCCCACATTATGGCCAAAACGAACGCGGTACTTTGAAACGAGTGTTCAAGTACGAGCATGTTCCGTATTATACGGAACGATCCGCGTCGCTTTGAACGTGTCTCCGCTCCGGGAGCCCGTACGGATCTAGTACAGCTGTGAAACCAGCCTTATGGTTATGGTTAAGCTACTCGCTTATTTGTACAGTTCGCTCGTCCAAATTGTTTGTAGACTGTCGGCGTATCGACAAAGGCGGCATAAAATCTTTCAATGACAATATGCACACCATTTGGACGAATGAAGTGTACAGTTTGTTCGCTAAATTAGATTTGCAGACGAACGAATTGTATGTTGGAGTGGCGGAAACGTTTAATTTATCATGTTCATGCCCTTCAGCTCCAGCTGTCGGGTTATGCTCACCTAAATGCCTTAGCGTATCTCCGAAGACCCTGCGGACCGTTCTCCAACGCCGCCTCGCCCACTTCAGCGAAGGTCATGGTGGTCCTTTTGGTTTTCTTGTACAGCACGTGGGCGCATTTAATCTGCAATCAAGAAACTTCTTTAGCGACTAGAAACTGTAAATCTATACTAATATTATAAAGCGGAAGAGTTTGTTTGTTTGTTTGTTTGTTTAAACGCGCTAATCTCAGGAACTAATGGTCCGATTTGAAAAATTCTTTTTTTGTTGGGTAGTCCATTTATAGAGGAAGGCTTTAGGCTATATAACATTCAGACAACCACGCGAACGAAGTCGCGGGCACAGCTAGTTGTAAATACACAAGCTCCTTTGTTAACTGAACACTAAAAAGTTATTACATATTTGTTAAGATCAATGCAATGAACCTACGTAATATGTAATTTGATAACTTACAATTTCTCAAGGTACGAGTAGATTATAAATTAACGATGTTCATGATCTGACGGCGATGTACCCGTTCAAAGAATTTGGTGGGAGTTTTTACTACAATAATGTGGTATTGTGAAACCTAAGTACCTACTTATAGGTACTTTCGTTAAGTCAAAAAGATACAAAAATACAGTAAGCATTCAACGTCAGGGTCTTTAAATATTGAAAAACTAAAGCATTCGCTTAGCACATGTATCTACTTACTAATAAAATTCGCATTGTAGGTGAGTACTTAAGTGAATTACCGTTATTTTTAAATTTCCTTACAACATAAAAAGCTAAAGTCCTCCTGTGGTAGCCTGAGGGTGTGTTTTGATTGAAGTTAAGGTGGGTAGAGTGGCGCATAACAAAATCGGTCGGCAAATTAGTCAATTCATAGGTCGCTTTAGATATCGAAAATGTACCTACATTATTACTATGCACGCAGCGACCCCGGAGTGGTTGATTCAGTTATACGAATCGTTTGTCCAGAGTAATTAGAATGAAATTGGCTTGCAATGGATGTCTAGGTATCTAAGAGTTCTGACGTGAGCTAAATTAAACCATATCGCTAATTACATTGATTTCTTTGAATTTCTTTGCTGAGTGGGACTTCTGTACGTGAGTACTGGTTCTTATTCTGTGGATCTACTTCAGCCAGCTCCGCTTCAATCGAAATGTATGCGGATGGTTTGCTTCGTGTCTTCCGAATCACGGCTCCAGAATTTTTTGTACCACTTGTGGTCACCCATCCAAGTGCCGACCACTCCCGGGGTTCTTAACCTACGAAAGCGCTAGCAATGCGTACTCCCACCGGGCCACCGAGCTCCTCCTGCACGCTGATAAAATAAATACAGGGAAACCAACTTAATTTAGTTCTCAGCGTGATTTCATTAACAATTACCTACTTACATTAGCCAAGCCACATTTTCAAGATTCTCAATATACTGATTTCACTGCATCGATCAGAAATTGAGCCACAAATCTACCTCTTATCATTATCAGTATTTAAAGTAGGTAGTTACTTATATTTCGCTAAATTAAAAATAGAATTCGCAAATACGCATTTTAAATAAATAAATATATAGGGACAAATCACACTGATTAAGCTTGCCCCAAAGTAAGTTTTAAACTTGTGTTATATTTTGATTATACCTAGTGTCAGTCACACACACACACACAGAATAACTTCTGACCGAAATCCGTTTTGGTGAAATTTTTGTGAGACTGCAAAGATAATATTGTAATCTAACGCCATACTTACAAGAATATAAGAGCAGTGAGTGCAAATAACAGCGACAAGGATGGTGAAGAATACTCCAGATACCAGCCCCACGCACTTGAAGGCTTTGGGCATGGCCAGGATGCCGGTGCCCAGGGATGCCTTCAGAAGATGCGTGAGAGTATCATTGTTTCTGAAACAAAACGGGGATATATCATGTTTTGAGTTACTGGTACTGGAAGAAATAAGTCTTTTCCTAAAGGCGCTACGCGACGGGTTCAGTCTATCTCTGTCACAATCTGTACGAGCGAAAGAGATAGCAGAATCCGTCGCGTGATGCCATGTCTCTATCACTCGCAGAGTTTGTGACAGAGATAGACGTAGCGGACGCCCTAATAAACATAGCACAATACAACAAGATGAATGTTTACTACCTAAGTGTTTTGCGAAACCATCGCCCTGTTTACCTTATAAACGATAAAAATGTGATATTATGTAGGTACGTAGATATTATAGAAAGATATATGAATTAGTCGAATTTTTCTGTGGATTTGGCTGATCCCACGTTTGTATGTGGAACAGGATTGTTTTTATGTATTCCGATATATCCTTTGATGAAGTCCTTTAGTACTTAATGGAGTCCTTAAATCCTGCTACATAATTAAAAATAAAGATGAGAGCAGAACATAGCTAGGCATATATGAGCATTAGCGTTATAAGTGCAAATAATTCGACATCAGCAAAAAAAAAATCGCAAAAGCAGTGTGTAATAAATAATAGATAAAGAGTGCATAAAATAAAAAGTACTTAATAAAAAGTCCCGAGTGTAAAAACTACGATTTTAAGGAGTACGAAAAAGAAAATAAGTTTTGTCCTAATACATATATTCTTTTTTTTTTATATATACATATTCTTCATCATTTCAGGAATTTGGATAATGTTCTTTCGTGTGGTGGATCTATGGACTTTAGACTTATATATATATAGAGTCCGAGATTCTAAACGAGAAGGAATAATGGCAAAGAAGAATTTGATCTAAATCAGCTTATTTAAATAAAACAGAGGTTATTGTTGGGAAAATAGATATGAGGAGTCAAATATATACTTACGATGTTGGGTTATCCAACTTCCTCTCAGTAAATGGATCAAATTCACCAGCTTCTGCATCCTTCGTCAAGCTGTACCTGAGACAAAAGAAGTTCATAAGAGTCTCTACCTTGTTTAGGAACTACTGTGGGTTACTGGTTAAACTCTACTTCCTGTGTTACCTATTTCTTTTTTTTTTCACTACGATTATTACAAAATATACCGAAACTTAGTACCGTATCATTGTGATGATGATACTGAAACTATTTTATGGGTGAATTCAGTCCATGGTAGTGAACAACTTTCCCCAAGAAACATATTTCGAAATATGAAAAATAATTTATGGCCTCCCTTAAAAGTTGACCGATAGCTAATCCGAGCATGTATGGAAAGCAAAAAAATATTTTTGATATTTTGATATAAGTATGTTCCATGGGGAAAGTTGTTCAGTATCATGGACTGAATTCACCCTTAAAATATTGTCAGTATACAGACTGACTTTTTAAGCACCAGCCAAATTTTTGGATCAAGTTTAGTCCATGATACTAACCCTTTTTTCTATAAAAACAATTAACAAAAAACTAAAAATTCGCCTTCCCATACAAATCAGCGCTCAGCCAAAAGGATTTGTATGGAAGGACAAATTTTTTTTATTGATATTTAATAACTTTTTTTATAGAAAGTAGGTAGTTCAGTATCATGCACTGAACTTGTTCACAAAATTTGGCTGGTGGTTAAAAATTCACCCTGTATTTGGTTTAGACGTTATATTACTTTTAAAACACCGGCAACGTTTTTGGAGCATGTTCAGTCTATAATACTGAACTAATTTTCATAAAATTCGGATTCCCATACAAAATTTGGCCTATTTGGCTCAGCGCTGATACGAGTATGTATGGGAAGCCGAATTCTTTTTTTCGTTTTTCGATTATTGTTCTTATGGAAAGTAGTTCAGTATCATGGACTGAGCTTGCTCCAAACATGTTGCCGGTGTTTTAAAAGTAACCCTGTATAAGCAAATATATACTTACGTATTTAAAATATATTTTTAAATAATTGATCAAATAGCAATAGTAACTTACTTGCTTACGATTTTTTCTTTCCTTTTCTCGTCTGGAGACAGGAACGTTTCAAGTTCCTGGGTAGCTGGAAGACCAGCCTTAATTTCCTGTAAAAAAATTAAGATTGCATTCATATCATAAATTATAAATATTATAATATAATTTATTTAATGAAGAACTCGTGAAGTACTTCTAGGAACATTTCCTTTAGCATAGTAAGAAGGTTCTTGCGTTTTAGAGACAACAGAAAATTAATATAAAGGCGAAGTAACTTGTTTATGACTGTATATCTGTGATAAAAGTCAGTATAAATAATAATCAAAATATAACTGTTAAACATATTATACAAATTTTACATTTTAAGTCTCTATGGATCTTTAAATATGGTAAATGCTAGGAAACGAAAGAGGACATACAGAGCCGAACCCAAATATACGTATATGTTTCTATCTATTTTAGACGCCAACTATTCCATCTGTTTCTCCTCTCCTAAAGGTTGACAGGGAGAGAATGCTTTAGCATTAAGTCTACCTATTGTAACTTTTGGCTCAATAAAGTTTAAATAAATAAAAATATCCCTAGGTACCTTATTTGGAGGTTTAAGGCGAGGAAGATGATGATGACACTTAGGCTGATTTTCCATCAGAGATGTGCGAGGGAAATGTGTCGTGTGAGGATGTCTAGCTGTACTGTGGAAATGTGTGGGGGTTTCCACTAAAGCCGTGCGAGGATGCGTTGCGAAGCTGTGAAATGTGTTGGCGGGGGGGTGCGGTGTAGTAGGAGCGGAGTGTCTCACATTCCTCGCAAGTATTCGCAACACATTCCTCACACACATCTCTCGCTTGTTTTGTACATACAAAAACCTCGCTCCACTAAGCCGTTTCCACCAGAGCTGAGCTGAGCGAGGCGAGGTAAATAAAGCGATTCTATTGGTTCTTGAAAAACACATCCCTCGCTATGCGTCCTCGCACATCTCTGGTGGAAACGCAGGCTTAGTCTCCCTTGGCAGTAAGTGGCGTCGAAGTAGCTTCTAGGCCAGGGGCGTAAAATCAAGCGACATTATTCCACCTTCGGTGTATAATTGCAATTAATTGTGATAAAGTAATTAAAATAATTATCCGGCGTGGTAACCAAGTAGCAGTAATTTTTAATTTATACTTACATTGACCATATTGTTGTATTCTTGCACACTTAATCCCAGAATAAGAGCCTTTGTTTACGTATCTGTGAACAAAACAACAAATTAGTAGGTAGTTATACTTATAATACGTGCTTAGCTATGTAATTTTTAACTATGTATATGGTGCTAGCTATGTTCCACCATAAACGTCATTTCGACTGCTGAAAAACGCGCCGTATGTGTTTTCATTTTCTAAACACACATGTGCGTTTTTCAGCAGTGTTAACAACTTTTCTATTCCTTGTAACAATAATTTACGTTTTCAGGGTTTCGTATCCAGAGGGTGTTAACGGGACCATATTACTGAGACTCCGCTGTCTGTCCGTCCGTCCTGTCACAGGGCTCTATTTCTTGAACTGTAATAGCTAGACACTTGAATTTTTATTAAAAGGGGGTCGTTATACAAGAAACGTGTTTTTACAGCGTTTTTAACTCGATCTTTATATTTTAACTTTTTAACTTTAACTTTATACATTAACTAGATACTTGACATTTTCACCGATTTTGTATTACTATGACCGCTTTAATAACAAATACTAAAAACAAAATAATGTTAAAAATTGTCGTCATACAAGAAAGGTATTTTTTCGGCGTTTTTAACTCGATCTTTATAATGGCATTAACTAGATACTTGACATTTTTACAGAATATATATTGCTATAGCCAATAGTACGGAGGTAGGGAACCCTTTATGTACAAGTCCGACTTGCACTTAACCTATTTTTTCTATTCCTTGTAACAATAATTTACGTTTCTATATTAAACTTTTTTATAAATTTAATTTACCAGCTTTATTACAGGTGTACTTCCGTTGCCATATCGGTTATGCCTAATACATTATATACTATATTATTACGAAATAAATACCGCTTTATCATAATTATGTGTACCATGAACCGTGGTGCAACCGCTACACAATATGTTTGTTTTTATGTACTCGGAGACAAACGTCACGCTTTCAGAGGTAAGGCTCGGTGACGCCTGTGTTTAGTCTACAGTTTAAATTATATTTTATTTTATTTGCATCATTCATTTATTTATTATGTTTAATGAAATACCTACACGATTGGGTTACATTATTTATTAAGTTTAGTAACCGACTGGACACCCTGGCACACCACCTGGATGGCTGAAAATGGTGGTGCGACAAGCTAAACTGTTGTGATATTATAACATACTAGCTTTTGCCCGCGGCTTGGCTCGCGTATCCCAACGGGAACATTATGTTTTCCGAGATGAAAGGTACCCTATGTCCTTCTCAGTACTCCTATCTATGTGTATACGAATTTTCAAGACGATTGGTTCAGTAGATAAAGCGTGAAGAGGTAACAAACAAACCAATAAACAAACAAACAAATATACAGACTCACTTTCGCATTTATAATATTAGTTAGGATAGTTAGGATTAGGATTAGGATAGGAAGTTAGGATTTTCCGGGATAATTATATGTAAGTATATACCTGTTACATATTAAATGGCTAACTACCTTGACCGTGTGGTTCCGGGTCAGAATAGGACCACTCCATCTCTTCCTGTGGATGTCGTCAGAGGCAACTAAAGGAAAAATAGCACTTAAAGCTCGTGCTAAAATACCATAAATAGCCAAATCGTTTAAATTTATTATTATTATTTTATTTAGACAATATTTCATTTTCAAAAAGGTATAAAAAATCGAAAACCTTTTCGAGATTTGGCAATTGTGAACACGTAAAATATTTTTTCAGATTTTTTTGCGTTATATTCTTAGAGGTACATAAAAAAAAAATATGAAAAGTACAAGGAAATAGGCATTTTACAGGTTACGCCTTTGCTTTAAAGTAAAATAAAAAATAATATACAAGCTGTCAATTTGATGAATTTGGAGTTGTTGGCGGGAAGTCCGCCAAAAACTTAGCTACTACTTAAGCTTAGCTACGTAAGCTTTTGTTACTTACTGTTTAGATAAAAATACTAAGATTATATCTACTTCCTTTTGTAATTGATATACTATCGATATCGATATCTTACTGCTACAAAACACAACTCTATAGACGTCAGTAAAAGTTTTATTTTTTTAATTATAAAATATGACAAAGACGTGAACTTGTTACATCCGAACTCTTGTACTTACGCTCTTTTAGAATGGAGAGATTTTAAGCCGTACCTGAATTTTCCGGGGTCCAGTGCTGCCCCCATTTTAAATAAATAATTTCAAAGAAAACGGAGACATCATTTAAAATTTTACTACTAGCAAGTCCTAGATAACCCTTCAAAGTATTTTATGAACTACTGTTTACAGTTTAAAGTGAGAACGTTAAGCTTTACTACGCACATATGCGAAAACCGGCCACTTTTGGCAAAAGTGCGCAGTAAAGCTTAACTTTCTCATTATAAACTGTAAACAGTAGTTCATAAAATACTTTGAAAGGTTATCTAGGATTTAATAGTAGCAAATTTTTAAATAATGTCTCCGTTTTCTTTGAAATGATTTATTTTAAATGGGGGCAGCACTGGACCCCGGAAAATTCAGGTACGGCCTTAAACAATTTAGTTTTAGAGGAAATAATGAAAATAAATGAAAAAGAAAATATACGTATATAATTTTTTTCGAAGTTCTACTTATATGGAATTTTTTTTAAATATGCTTATAAAATTTTTGAAATGTTGTCACTTCGCTAGATTTTTGGCATCCTTGGGTGACCATTGATATGCATATTATATTTGGAAAAGAAAAAGCGGGAAAGCGCACCCCAGGCTTTGAAGCAGCATAGCTGAGGATGCAACCGGGAACCCGTTATAGTTTTAGTGTTCATTATGTAATAGTTAAAAGAGAAAAAATAATATTGCATAAATTGAAATGAATTAAATTATTAATTCAACGCTTAGATAAATTAGGTAGGCGGAAGAGGCGTTACTTAAATAAGCATATTAATCTGTACTACAAACTTCCATGCTGGTCTGGGGGAATAGAAAAAAACTTAGAATGTACCATCTGCTTTTCTTCCCGCGCAGATCGTAAAAGCCAATCGAGGAAATGGGCGAGAATCTGAATCATGGTAATACATCATTATTATTTGGGTTCCCTTTTTCATCTTACCGCTGACCATCACGTTAAATAAGGCATTTGGGTCATGTGGCCCTAGGCACTGTCTGCCCCGTTAAGGATTAGGACGTGATAATGTATCGGTATCTCTGTAACTTGCTGGATATAAGTTATGGAAGTAATGTACAACTTGGACCTTCGTATTTAGGTCCTATAAAAGTAAGCCCAGTTTGTAAAAGGCACAGTCTGTAGTCATCTATCTGTTTCACTTTATGTTTTAAACTCTTTAAATATGAATGTGTGTGTAAATTGCGTATATTACGTAGTAGCATATTATATGAGCATTTCTACTTAGGTAAAGGAAACAAATATGTTTACGTCTGTCGGTTGCCAGTCACGATTACCATACGCGTTTACTCTACCGTCGCCTATTGAAAAGAAAAAAGTTTACATGAGTGTACTAAGTAATGTACGTTACTTGCGATCACGATTTTTTTCTTTGTGTGATAGTTTGCATGTATATAGTTTGGTGTTTCGTTAAGTACTACGAATATTCTACTAATATATACTACTACTAAAATATGAACATAGTACTTTTTTATACAGGGTCTAATAAAATATACTGAAACTATTTTAAGGGTCTATTCAGTCCATGATACTGAACAACTTTCCCCAAGGAATATATCGAAATATGAAAAATAGTTTTTGACCTCCCATACAAAGTGACCGATCAGCTGATCCGAGTATGTATAGAAAGCAAAAGATATTTTCATTTTTAACCGACTTCAAAATAGGAGATTCTCAATTCGACTGTATGTTTTTTTTTATCTATGTTTGTCACGCGATGTCTTCGCCAATTGTGGACCGATTTTGATAATTCTTTATTATTTAAATGCCTTTATTACCAAGTTGGACCAATTTGGATGTGGAAACTTTGGATATGGAAAAAACTCCTAAAAAAAATTTAAGACGGTTGTTTTTTTTTTGTAAAAAATTTAATAATATGTTCATTGGGGAAAGTTTTTCAGTGTTCTGAACTGAATCGACCTTTAAAATAGTTTCAGTATATTTTGTTTGACAATAAATAAACCTAAACATCGTGTTAATTATTTAAAAAAATTGAATTTTCATACAAACTAATCAGCTAATCGAGTCAATTTGTATAAATTTGTTTTTTTTGGATTTCGTGAAAGTTGTTGAACAAAAGTTGTTCAGTTTCATGGGCTGAGGTACCATCTCAGAGGTTTTGCGTTAGTTTATTAACACAATGTATACTTGTTGTTATCCGCATTGACAAAGAACTGAACGGAAGCTTTTTTGTTTTAATTTAATGTTTTTCAAATTTCGAATTCAAATGTGAATCGTCTTGGACGTGTCAGTTGAAAGTTTCATGCTTTCTTGGAAGTTAAGAAAAGTAAAATATACCTACTGCCCATGGATAGGCTGAATCGTTCTTGCTACTGCCGCAAAATTTGTATCTAGGATGTAATTGATTATCTATTACAAGTATTATTATGATCTAGGATGTATCTAGGTAATCATCCTCGTCATCATCAGGTCTTTTTTAGTCTCCACTGCAGGAGCACGACCCCCTCTGTACCAGAGCCATACTTAGCCAGAGCAGCCAGAGGATTTGGATCTAGATAATAAGCATACGTAAATGTTTGGAAAATGTGTCGTAACAAGTTATTGCAAAGAAAAAATACAGTTGACTTGTCCCCGTTCATTGGCGATCACGATTTCCACACTGCCGTGATAAACTGATAACAGTATCATAGCAAATGATCTTGACATGGTCTGTAAAAGTCCGCGTGTCCTTGATACATGTTTTTTGTATATATTATAGATTTATTCAGCTTGAAGTTCTAATTAAAATGTTCTTCGTTACTCTTTTTTTTGCGGATCATCATCATACTGATATGATGATTATCCGCAAAAAAATGTTATTTTTATCCGATATATACCGATATGATGATTTTTATCCGCAGAAAAAAAGAGTCACATCAAGGCCACTATTGGACATAGGTCTTCCAAATCGGCCTATTGGAATCGGCTTCCATCTTTGAGGATAATATCACTACATAGTATAAAACTGTCTGTCTGTCCCTATGTATGGTTAGATGCGGTTTTTAAATATATAGAGTGATTCATGAGCAAGGTTTATATGTATAACAGATACCGATGCGCCCAAGTCCCTAATTAATTATTCACAATGTCCGGGTATTTTTCAAACTGTGCGGGTATTTGTTATGTCATAAATATATTAAATAATGTAATTTTGCATACACACATTGTAATAATGTTATAGAGTCATCACACCTACTAAGTAGTGTAGTAGATGTGATGATGGATTCGGGAGGGTCCTGGACTGAGGGAGCTAGCCATGGGAACTCGGTAATGAATTGACTAAAACTTTCTGTGGACTTTATGATTTGTCTAAAGAAGTGAATTGGTCTCACAATAAAAAAAATTACCATAAATAAAAAAAAACTAAATACTTTACTTAACTAATTTAGTTATTATTCCAAAGTTTGTAACAAACGATGCCACTTCTGAACTTCATTTCTATCTCCGCTGCTAGTCATACTTAAACCACAAAAACACAAATGTACATACCTAATATGAATTTATATACACAAATTTAAAATGTACCTACACATTTAAGTTTATTTATAAAAAGGTAGCACGGCTCACGTTACTGTTTAGACAAAAAGCGATAACATTTCAGTACGTAGGTGCTATATCATTGGCTATATCAATAAAGAAGTTTGAACATGAGGGCGGCGGTCTTTTTTTAGTGACTGTTGACCTGTAATTAATGCCGTCTGTCTATTCGTTGTTAAGATGTGTCTGTCGTAAGATCTATAGTGGTCGGTGATATATTTTTTATCATAGTAAAAAAGAAATAGTCTTTATTTATTTATTAAATCTTTAATGACCACAATGGTACAAAAGGTGGACTTAATGCTAATGCGTTCTCTACCAGTTAGCCTTTAGAAAAAACAGAAAAATTTTAATTAGCGAATAGGCGCTTAAAGATAAGTATGTATTTCTACACACACTATACACATGTCTACATAAACAATACATACATACATACACATACATACATAAATACATAATATAAAATACAAAACAATTTATGATAATGATTAGTTCTGCTACTTCTGCTGCAACAAATTAGCATAAAGGTGCGTGTGGATTTTCTCTTAAAAAGGAACCTATTTGAGATACTTTTGATGTCTTCGGGTAAGGCATTCCAAAGTCGCGTAACTTGAACAGTAAAAGAGTTAGGCATAAAATTTGAACGAAATAATGGAAAATGGAGACTTTAGCACTTGTGATTTCTTAGGAGTAGAGTCAAACAAAATTATAAAGGGTATTCGGGTACTTATGAGTTACATAAACAATTACTAAAATATTGTGTTTTGAATTTGAAATAAATGATATTAAGTACAGAACACATTATAGACGACAAACTTAGAACCTGCCCAAAATTATTATATTATGACGTAACATAAATGTAATCTAGCATAAAATTAACAAACGAGTCAGTTGAGTTGTTACGATAGCACACATGGGACGAATTCATCTTGATCTTTACCACGCGTATTGGATAACCAATCTTCATGATATAGCATGTATAAATAATCACAAAGGAAACTACGTCTGTACCTGGAGACAGATGAGGGCAGACGAAATCATAATTGCAAAATGAAGGATTTCACCTCGCTGAACCGAAATGTTTTGTTTGTGTTGTGATTCAAGATGCGCGACGATCGATGAGTGATATAGCCCGCAGTTGAATAACTGTACGTTCAGTGAAAACTGAGTTAACTCGAGTAATATCGGTTTTAATATTCTTACATATTCCGAATCAGAAAAAATGCTATTTTTCTGTCTTATTTTCATAGCCGTAGGGCTTAAAATGCCAAAGTTAGGATTCGTGTAAAGTGATGTATGGGATTTTTCAAGTTCCCACAAGGGTTTTTCAATACAATCGCATTTAAAACTCGTTGAACTAAACTACATTTTTAATTTTGTAAGTGTAAATTGATAATAACAGAATCATAACACTTAAAAAGGACGGGTATTCAGGTTTGTGCATCTTTTTTTTCGACATTATAAAAATAAAACTAGCATATTTCAGATGCTGTCATTGAAATTATAATGTGACTTATATTAATTGGCACAAATAAAATGTTGTTTTTTTTTTGTGTCAAACGACATAACTCAATGTTTTTCAATTTTTTATATTAAAAAAGAAGACATAACGTAATATTTGTTCCAGTAGGTTATTGAAATGGGTATTATCTATCAACCCAAAAATTATAAAACTTCCATAGAAAATGAGTGGGAATTTTTTGAAACTTTAAACTCGATTATCTCAAAACTATGATTTTTGACTTAACCCCGTTTTCACTGAACATACATACGAGTACACATTGACACAGGTCACCAGTTAAACATCTTATATGACATGACAACGGATTTAGTTTAGACAATATGGAGTTTTTTTGGCTAAAGTATATTACACTGATCGACAAAATTTGAATTTTTTTTGTCACTGGAATAAGCCTTATTGTCTCTTATTAATTTTTGTAAAGTGTATATGGACATAATTTACTTTTATTACTAGGACGTCAGAATTTTGAATAATGTTATATCAAAGATCCGATTTTCCCGATTTTCTGATATTTTCAATTATTTATATTAAATAGCTTCTGTGCAGGTTATTTAATTCTGCCACATTAAATAATGTAATCACTCATCGAAATCAAAACGAAATTTTACCATTATACCATTTTTATTTAAGGAGTCCATTTTATTAAATAATTTAGAAATGATGTAAAAAGTATTGTAAAAAGTAGGGTTTGCACAGTGTTAAACTGGTATTTGAAAATTGAAAAGGAGCTAATTCAATGAATGGTATAATTTTAAAATAGTTTGGAAAATCCAAAAGTGCACGCCTCATAATCTAATTTTTCACAATTAAAATTAAACTACATTGAATTAGATCGTGATCTTCGAAAGGACTTAGTTTTGGATAATACTGAAGCGTATAAACAAAAATGGACTTGATCAGATAAGTTTTCACGCCACGCCAGTTTCCATACATACAGACACACGGACGTCCACAAAATGATTTTATTAAACATGTTTTTATTTATTTAAAAGGCAAAATGTCTTTTAAAAATGTCATAAGTGTTGAAACTAGTGTTTTTCCTTGACATTTATGTGTCTCTATTTATTTTCTATTGCACTTGTACAATAATATTTACACTATTATTGTACAAGTGCGATAGAAAATAAATAGAGACACATTTAGTTAAAAAAATCACTTGATTTTTGTAAGGCGAGAGTAGAGCACTACCTCATGCGCTTCGCTTATGAGGCGTGCAATTAACAAAAATTAAAAAAATATATAATTTTGACGTGATATATTTGAAAACTTAGACGTCCTACACATTTTTTATAACAAGATTCATGTTTTGTGTACTAAATTCTATTAGAAACCGCTGCAAGTATGCTTGTGGCAAAATCTTGTTGACCAGTGTTATTAAAAAATATAGTAAACGTATTTTTTCTTTTCTTGACTGATTAGCAAATAATAACGAACATACAGCGCATTTAAATTTCGCATGACGTTACGATCAAGTACGACTTTTACTATACCGTGATCGGTTACGTAAATCGCCCCCACAGACTCCGAAACTTTGATGCGCTGTATCTTTGTGATTTTTTATGATATATCCCTGGCCATATTTGTCCTTTGTGCGTTAATATGTATAATTAGATTTTTAGCTTTGTAGCGCCTTCAGAAAGTGTGATGATTGTTGCGGAAAAGACGCACAGCGCTCAGCCTATTGAAGCGTAGGTAAATTATACTCGTACCTACGTCATTCGAGCAAATGCCATTCGATTTCGAATAGTGCTTCCGCTCTTTAAACCTAGATAGTACACTACTACAGACGAGCGTCTGTAGGTAATCTGCGCCCTAACTATTTCATTACTTTAGGCAACTGGCGTCAGGGACATATTTTAGAGCAAGTGCCTCTAAGGCAAGACGACTGGAAAAATATTTTTGGTCCATCGGTTAGATTATAAAAAATATAATACTCGTATTTTTTATTTCTCCGAGAAACAAAAAGATACGAAGATACAGCGCATTTAAACGCATGACCACACGGCTAAGTACGATGTTTACATAGCGGTGACGTCACAAGCCCCTAATCTGGAATGTAGATACTCCGTATTTTTGTGAAATTTTACTTTTTAATAAACTGAAAAATATGGATTCATTATTTTTGGATAATCTAAGAGACGGAGTAGTTTGAATAATGCTATTCTGACCCTGTCATCACCCCTATTGCACACCATGGGACCAACTGTAACGAAATAGCTGTTAACTTCTGGCACGTTCCCAGTGTTCGCTGCAACGAGGTAAAAACTGATTTTGACCGGTTGAAACTTTCGTTTTGAAATAAACTTTTTACGACGTTGTGTTGTGATTGTAACAATTATCATACAAAAGGTTTTACGCTCTAGTGAACGGTTTCTGTACCATTTGATACTAAAATGGATACTTTCGATAACGGTGGCGGTCTTACTACCTTACCTACCTACTTGAATTTATATTTTAAATGATGGAGAAACTACATTAAAAAATTAATAAGCACCTAAAACGAAACTTTTGCAAAGTGAAATATGTATAAAAAGTTATTTGATAATCTGCAAAATATGGAATTTCTAATAGGTTTTTTATTTTTATGTTATATGTATTACGGCCACTAAGTAAAGTTTTCCTAAAGGTAGGTATACTTATATAAAACTTATGAGGTTACATGTAAGTAGCCTAGTACGGTATTTATAAATTGAGTGATGTGATCTCACACTTTATATCTTTCACAGCCTTTGGACGAACCATACCACAAACGGAGAATACCAACTGTACCTACGTAAAATGCCAAATCCTTATTTCGCCACTTCCGTGAAATATCTCTCAGTTACGGTGTTACGTACCTATATTGAAATCGAGTACCTATAAGAATTTGGTCTTTTTTAGTCACCACTGCAGGAGCCCGACCCTCTTTGTATACCAGAGCCATAAATTAGCCAGATCAGTCAGAGGATTTGGCCTACACTCTCCACGCTGGCCAGACGGATTGGATTGGATTCGCTCCAGTAGATTCAGAGCAAATTGGCTGTGACAGACGGACGGACAGACAGACAGACGCACGAGTGATCCTATAAGGGTCCCGTTTTTTTATTTATTGTACGGAACCCTAAAAACTAACAAAAGACAAAACCACATAAAAAATAACGAAGTAATTAGAAAGATATCATATCATTTTTGTCATAACATAACACGTATCTTGTCGTAGATAAAGAGTTCTTTAGCAACAATCGATAAGAGATATAAGAGAGCAGGGAATGTGCTAATTGTTCTTGAACAATAATGAACAACAATAAGCTGTAGTAATTCACACCATCTCAATGATAAGAGAGTAAAACGAGCCTCTATTAGCTATTTAAAATGAGGTAGAAAACTAAAAAGAGAGAATTATTTATTTTATGTAGATAGTACTTTCGTCTTGACTTATATTATATTTGGCAAAAACCATATCTCGTAATCATTCCATTTAATCTTTTCATTCAATTGCAATGATCATTCTCCTGCCGAAACATATGTTCATGGGTATATCGTTCATTGCTAGTATATCCAAGAATGGGTTTTGGCGGGAATGCTTATCCAAAGGCCCTCTACGTGTTGGATCTGTATTCCCACGCAAGCCTCCCGAAGGACCGGGGTGAAAAGACCCGTGATTCCAAAGGAAATACAACTAAATAATTAATTTAAAACCTAATATCAAATCTAAATTACCACCCGTGTGGTTCCGGGTTAGAATAGGACCACTCCATCTCTTCCTGTGGATGTCGTAAGAGGCGACTAAAGGACATCTCGTGCTACAATTGCATTACCAAGAAGGGTTAACGTCGGGCGGCGGCTGTTTGTAAAACTTTTCGCACAAAAAACCGGCAGGCGGCCGGTCGTAAAACTATAGCCAAATCATTTAAACTGTTCCGACTATTTCTTCTCCATTTTGCAAGGTCTTTGGCATCCTTGGGTGACTATTGACAGACATAGAGAAGAAAAAGCGGGAAAGCGCACCCCGGGCTCCAAAGCAGCTCAGCTGAGGATGCCACCGGGAACGCGCTTAGACGAAGAAGAAGTATATCTCGTTATCAATGATTGAATGAACATACTGTGTACTCAAATCGCCTATCTACATCATTACGAGTATCGTCATCATATAGGTATTTGCCACAGGAAGTCCACTGCTAGACATAGTAATCCTAGTAATCTAATAATTGATGAACATGGAAACTAGCATTATTTTGTAATCGGAAATGCAATGATTACCGAGGAACATTGAGAAATAGATGCACTGTATCACGTAAAAACCCCTAAATGGATCTAAATAAGTTATTTATTTAAAAAACTTTATTGTACATCAACGATAGTTACACATAATAAAATAACAAAGGTAATTTTACATATGGTAGACAGTTACAAATTTAGTAGGAAGGCAGAAGTACGTACAGAGCAATGAAAAAAACAAGTATAATATTAAAGCTTAAAAAATAAAAGTTGTTACATATTTTTTTTTCCTTACATAGCTTTTAACATTCGAGTATGCTATGCGGCCCTAGGTTTGCCAGATGGAAATACGGAAATATCTTTAAGGCGAGCTTACAATACTATGAGTGATTTTGAAATATTTAGAGTAATATAGAGAGTAATTTTACAAAAACACTCACCGTAGCTTTGAACTCACCTCGAAATTGTAAAAAATTCCGGATTCTGGAATACTTATTGTCAGGACGTAGCATATTCCAACACTTACAAGGTGCTATGCATGACAAATTGCGGCGAGACTCGCGGGGTCGACGTTAATATACCAAAATATTGCAAAATTATACCAGAATCCCTCCGTCATAAATCTATTCACCTTCAGTATAATGAAAAGATTTTTTTGGCAGCCTTGTTTTGATTCGATAGGCAAATATGTTTTCGTGATATTAATATTAGCCAATATCTTATCCACTACATTTAGGTAAAGCTGTGATACTTATCAGTGTATTACTTGGCGATCAGTAACTTATGCTGAGTGGATATCACTTCCAGTGATAAAATGTATTATAATCTATAATATTAAAATGAATCGCTGAATGTGTTGCTAAGCTCAAATCTCGAGAGCAGCTGAACCGATTTCGCTAATTCTTTATTTAGAATATTTCTTGAAGTACGACGATGGTTCTTACGGAGCTTAAATACCCGTGCGAAGCCGGGGCGGGCCGCTAGTATAATATATAATTAAGCGACTTCAAAATTGGAGAAGCTTTTCTATTCGAATGTTTATGTTTTTTTTATGCACATAGGTCTCAAAGAATAAATACACTACGCAGAAAGAAACGACACTTAAGGCCACCTGAACTGTAAACAGTAGTTCATAAAATACTTTGAAGGGTTATCTAGGACTTGGTAGTAGCAAAATTTTAAATATTGTCTCCGTTTTCTTTGAAATGATTTATTTTAAATGGGGGCAGCACTGGACCTCGGAAAATTCAGGTACGGCCTGTGTGCACGTAAAATCGCTTGCGGCTATGTGTGTGTGTCTGGATGCCTATGTTCCTCAATAACTTCAACGTTTTTTAATCGATTTAGAAAATTATTAGTTTTATTTTAAAGAGTACATGCAAGTTGTTCCATTGTCACCAGGTCTGAAGATCTGATGATGGAATCCTCAAGAAATCGATGGAACTTCTACAGTATGTAAGCACACATATAGTGATTTTGATGTTTTTGTCAATAAATCAAGTATTTGCATTCAGAAAGTGTGTTTTAATGAAGTGGAACTTATGAAGATCTGAAATTGATCTTAGCAGACGCTTTTTTTTTATCACGTAAAGGTTTTTAAAACGAGGGCAAGGTTTTAAGTCAAGAGTGAAGTGAAGCGACGGATTAATGTACATCGCCCGATATACATGAATACATATATATTTACATTTTAATTTTTTTTAAATCCCATTAGTTTTTCTTTTTTACTTTTCAGTCCCGCCACAGGCCGGAAACTCCTAAGGTACGCGCAATATGCGTCACCCAGGCGTCCCCGTTCCCCGTCCCCGCACCTCTCCCCCGTTTTCGCCTCGATTTCTCACGTTGGCCGTCAAGAACCGGGGGAGAGGTGCGGGTGCGGGGAACGGGGACGTATATTGCGTGTACCTTAGAAGAGTCCCTTCTGTTTACTCTTACTGTATTCTGTGGTCCCGCGAGAATTACCGGTGACTTTAGTCCTAAATATTTTGGCATGAAAACATCGTTTTTCGAATAGATGAGATGAAAAGAATTTTATATTCTATTCTCAATCACAAATTAAGTTATTCTGTAATAATAAGATCTAAAACAACTGTCGTCAGGTGAAGTTTTATCTTTTCTTTGTTTATCTCAAATATAATATATGCCAGTGGCCATCACTTGTGACAGATATTAAACTGTTTTAAATGTATACACTTTTACGACTCTTTGTTAATTAAGTATTTATGTGCAATTCATAGACGCAGGAAAACAATGAACGTTTTTTAACTAATACATACTCTTGCAAGTCATTTGTAGTACGGTTAAATTGTAATCACAGAAAAATATATCTGTAAACAACTACAGGAAAGGGAAACCTTTTTCCAGGGTTTCCATAGATTGCCTTGTGCATGGGTCTTATGCGATATGACTTGCATCAGACAACACGCGAAGTGTTATCCCTTAACCTTATTATCGCTAAATTATACTTACAGTCATTGAGCTACGTGAGGCTTATTAAACAATGTGATGATAATGTTAGCTGCATAGGTATATGCCAAGCACTTTATTTATGCTACTGCTATAATTCAGCAGTTTTGCGTAACTTTGTTACAAAAAGTGACGTAGGTCGTCTAGGTACTGTTTAAAGCCTGAAAATAAAAAACTACGTCACTCGATGTAAATTTTACAGACGGTCTGATAAAACCAATGTCACATTGTGATGCGTTCACAAATAGTAGGAATAAATAGCGTCCTACATATCTGTCACATACATTATGTGCATTTCATTATCATGGGTAGTAACGAGGTCGAGGGCAAGGGGATACTTAAACATTTTGGCACGTGTATCCTAGATACCTAGACTAAATGCGTGTTGCGTACCTACCTACCAGCCATATAGCATGCACCGTTTGATAAACCCAGACAAAGTTTATATGGCACGACAGATTAGTGCCTTCCCGCTCGTTATTTTTAGGTTGAGTGAGATAGTGATAGATGATAGCGCTCGATAAACGCTGTCGCCGGTACCATGCCATGCTACGGGGGTCGGCCACAATATGTCTTTGATATTCTGTAGTCACAATATAGGGCCGGCAAAGGACAGAGACCATGGTACTAATAAATAATTCTGTGGCAGAGCGAGTGAAGCGAACGTTCTAGGTCAGTTAGTAAGAGATCAATAAAATCAATATACCTTACTCAACATAGACAAAATTTTGCGACGAAATAACTTTCATTCATAAAACGTATTGTATCTCATGCCTTACTTTTGTACGAGCATGACTTTGACAGGTCAAAGTAAACATTTCGCCGGTTGGCAACGTGAAATCGTGTAAATTTGCCTGTGATTTGCTAGACCCACTCATGACGTAGTTAATCCATTTTCAAACGTATTTTAAACAATCATGCCATTGAATTAATATTAGATTTGTTTACATATTTACATGTAAACACACATCATTATAATAATGTATTACTGAAGTTTACAAGAATCAATAAAAACCAAAAATTATTTTATGACGTAACTATAGTGCCCTTTTCATGAATCCAATAATCATAGTACTAATCAGTTAGGCGAAATTACAGCTCGCTCTTGGGTCTCTTAGTTGTTTCGATGAGGCGCGTTGTTTTATCTTTTACAATTGTTTTTGCTTCGGCACCCTAGGGACCTAAAATTTCAACTCGGCCAAAATTGTCGGCCTCTTTTTACCTGCTTCCGCAGCACAGGCAGCAGCTCCCGCGGCTTTGGACGTAGCCAGAAGGTGCGACGCTGATGTATCCATACATGTAGTATCCCTCGTATTGGCCGTCGCCAAGGCTCTACGAATAATGTCGTTTAGCGAAGAATGCCGTGGAATTCGTCCTGCGCTTTTGGTACAAGCAAGCCCATGATGGCCTCTAGTCCACAGATGTACCACAAAGACAAGTGTGAGGATGGTTTAACTTTGCACCTAAAAGGAAGACCAATGGCCAACGTGAAGGTCCAATTGTCCAGGAGGGTGCCAACATTTGCAGAAGAAAGCGTGGCCAAACCAGTTTTAATTTTTATTTTATTTGTAACGTTTATTGATAAAATAATCGCGATAGCAGTTAGTCACGTGTCGAGGTTACATAAAGGTACACACGTTGTTGGATGTTTCCTACTATAATAATACGCAATATTCTATTCAAAACAACTCTAGTAATCACTTAACTAATAAATATAAACGCACTATGTACCTATCTCTAATGTTATGACTTATGAACGATGGTTGGTTTGTTTTAATTAAAAGTATCAGTAGTCTTTTCGCACTATAACAGTAAAACCCACTTTCAATTTTATTTTCCATTTTCCACTCCGCCCTAAGTAAGCATTTAAATCTTAAAGTAGCTGAATAAAGAAATAATAGTAGGCAAGGCAGCAAAAATACATTCTGTACAGGAATACTACTCCGTACAGAAGTCGCACTCAGCAAAGAAATTCAAAGAAATATCTACTCAATGTGGTAAGCGATATTATGGTTTAATTTAGTTTACGTCAGAACTCAGCACCTTTTTGTTTAGATACCTAGACATAGCCATTGCAGGTTAATTTAATTATTATTAGTCTGGACAACGATTTGTATAACTGAATTTACCACTTGGAGGGGCCGCCGCGCTCTTAGTAATATAATAATGTAGGTACATTTTCGATACCTAAACGGGGAGTGACACAGGCTTGATGTAAGTATCTAATTAAATGAAAACATTAGTGTGTAGTATCAGTATCACGTTACTAGATATTAGGTAAGCGAGTATAAGTATTCGCCACACACAAAGCGAAAGCCGACTCCTGGGCTCGAGTTACTACACGAGAAGCCAAAGTAAGTAACTACCAACTCGAGTGCTGCCTTGTCCACTGCACTACGGCACAACCGTGTTGTGAACTTACGATTCCGTGCCGGTGCCATCACCAACAGCGAGCAAAATGATACCAATGCTATGGAAAAAACCCTAATATAATAACATATTTATGTATCAAGGCATAAATAAATTGTTAATCCACGTAGAAAGCGGCACTAATCACTAATATAGCTGTAAGATGATCAAGTGGGAAGACAATTTTATCAATAATGTATAAATTGTATATATTTATTATTACTATTGTAGCTTTTGGCTCAATAAAGTTTAAATAAATAAATAAATAATTTTGACTGACTTTATTGACAGGAGTACATAATGTGGTTGAATAAAAAAAAGTCTGAAAGATTCTTTATTGACACATGGGGTAATTTTGGAACGGATCTAATAAATTTTGCACAATTCTAAAAAAATGCATAGGTAGTATCACGCAGTGTAATACTTTTAGATTTTGAAGAACATAGCGGTTATAAACAACCTTGTAAAAAGTATGAGATTTTTTTTGGTAAGTAATCATTGTTTCAGCGTTACACAGGTCACAGGTTACAGCGAGACGGCGGCACGCACGGCACTACGCCATCGATCAATGCGGGTGTTGTGGACACGCGGTCCGCAAGGCTGATAAAATAAACCAGCGTAAGTAAACACAGGGATATCCGCACACTCGGCTGGCATTTGACCTACAGTTCTGAGTTAGAAAAATTATCTTTGAAATTCACTTTTTGTAAATTGAATTGACTTAACCCCTAAACCATTTCTTTTCACTGATAAAAAGAAGTTTTAATTAAAAACCCTTAAGATGCTTCTGAAATAGGCAATGTTGCTATGATGACATTGATGACACAAGTTTTAAATATAACACACATGTAGAAAAATTACACGAACAACTAATTTAAGAAAGTTATATAGGTATCCTTCGATTTATAGATATCACCTTTATTTATTATATGGGTAGTTATGAAAGTTTGACAAACTCCGTGGCGTAATGGTTAACACGCTAGACCGCTAATCCGGAAGTTCTGGGTTCGATTCCCAGCCAGGGCAAGTTGGAAAATGGCCTTTTTCAAATTTTCCTGGGTCTTGGGTGTTTATCTATATATGTATTTATCATAAAATATAGTGTCGTTGAGTTAGTATCCCATAACACAAGATTAAAATTTACTTTGGGGCTAGCTTAATCAGTGTGATTTGTCCTTATATATTTATTTATTTATGAAGTTGTTTAGTGTTCTGCTATATGTACGCTAGTGAGAATGCAAAAAACACTAAAATAGTAAAAACATTACGTAGGCAGGTAATGTAAACATTTAAATACGAGTAGCCACCTGGCTATGCGTATAACGTTCGGTTATAATATAACATTATATCCATTTGACACAATGAATTGTTGGCACAGATGTATTTTACAATAATATTGATATAGTTGATGACATGTATAGAAATGAGACGTGCGCAGGTGCAAAATATCGCCCTTACATACCTACACATACATACATACTATCACGCCTGTTTCCTACAGGGGTAGGCAGAGACTATGGACCTCCACTTGCTACGATCTTGACAGACCTCTTTCGCTTCATCTACACTCATCAACATGCCCTTCGGTTACGGGTAGGTACTTCTTACCTCTCGTTTTTTAGAACGTCTGCAATCTAATCGCAGAATGTTCGCCGAGGTCGACCCTGTCCTGCTCTTCCTTTCACACTTGTATTAGTATTATTTATTCTGTGCTTGTACCTACACCAGGCGAAAATTATATAATAATTTATAGTAAAAATACTGAAAATATCATTCCATAGTTAAAAATACTGAACAACAATCCCCAAGGAATTAATAAAAAAAGGCTTTCGGTAGAAACTCGGATCAGTTATCAGTCAACTGGTACTAGTATTTCCAATTTTCTGTATGTAGCTACCTACCTATATATATAGTAGTAACCTACATATATATTTTGTTAGAAAAGTTGTTCAATATCATGGACCAGTGATGATATGGTTTTCTTTAATTATAAAATAATTAAGTAATTTTAATTTTAAACGAATTTAGTTCTTAAGTACTATTGTTTCTATTCTTCTAACAAAAGACATCAATGGGCGGTTGGCGCATTTTCAAATGGTTTCACCTTTTATTAACTTATTATTATTAAGATAGAATTATTAAGTTTATTAGCAGAAAAATTCTTCGATCGCTATTGCAACCATATTCTTTTCAAAAGAAATAGAAGAAATAGATAAAATTTTAATCTTGTAAGTAAATTATCATAGACTGAGCAAAGTACTCAGACACAAATATATACCGTAACTCAGTTTATTATTAATTGTATTATTAATTGGATATTCTTTATACTCTTAGGTAGGTATAATGCTACGAACAATGTCATAAACACAGCAAAAAAAAAGGCAATTAATTAATTTTAGTCAGGAATAATTAAAATGTTTTTGACGGACGAATACCTAGATTAGGTACCTACCTATATTTTGACTCTTATGTATTCTGTGCCTATATGTAACCAAACCATGTGTCATATCTTTACCCGATAATGGCAAATCCAAAAGGAAGGGTACTGTTTTAGCAGTCTATGTATGTAAGTTAGTATTTATACACGTGGTTATAAGTCTGTTTCACCATGGCACCCCAACTGCTTATCCATTTTCACAAATGAGATGTCAATAGATTCGTCATTATCGTCCGGGTGACATAGGCTACATTTTGTGTGTATAAAATAAATATGATGAATGTTACATACAAAAAAGAAGAATGGCTGCCGAAGATAATTCATACTTTTTAGTAAGAATTTTCCTGTAGTCTGTAAGGAAGACTGTTTCAACTGCTTTTTACAGTGCAAAAATGTATAAATGTAACATTTGTAAAGGCATAACAAAAGTATCATAATAAGTCTTATATCTGATCTTACTTATCAGAATCCGGATACTTGCAGTATGACCTAATTATCTTGTTTGTCAGGACGATTTATCCTTATTTAAAATTTCGATTCATAACGAGTTGGGCTTGGACCACTTTGGAAATTATAGTTTTAGAACTTAATGAGTGAAGTCTGGTTGCGTAAAGCGAGATGCCGTGAATAGTGATGTGCCGTTCCCGGGAACGCTCCCAAATTCCCTGGGAACGTTTCCGTATTTCTAGGGAATGTTACGGAATATTGGATATATGTATTATAACCCTATCAAGTGATGCATTTACGTTAGTAAAATATATTTACAGTTATAAAAAATATATCTGATAAATAAAATAACAACTTTCCCTCACATTTCCATTTATTAGGAACGTTCCCAGGAAACTGGGGAATGGGAACGGCACATCACTAGTCGAGAATCGACACACATTTTATTTATAGGCAGGTACGACAGTTGTCCAGAGACTGCCGTTGTTCTAAATTAAAGTAGTCAGTATTTCATTTGATTCTTTTAAAACTGTTAGCAACATGGTGTAAGGTAATTATTTTAAAGTAGATGAAGAAGTAAAATCAGTGTTTCAAGCGTTTAGTCTCATTTGCACCATTGCAAATTTCAAAATGGGTGTAAACGAAATGGTCCAAATGAAACTTATTAGTTGCAATGACACCACCTACTTAAACTTGTAATAACAATATGCCTAGAAAAAAGCTGCCTAGTTTACAATACAATACAATACCCTTTATTGCACAAAAGTAAAAAACAGGACATAATTATCTCAAAAACTAGGAAATGCGCAAATGGCGGCCTTATCGCTAAACAATTTCTTCCAGGCAACCTCGTTTAAATAGAAAAAAAATATGGGAAATTAGGTAGTGCGGGGTGGTCAATATAATAAACATACTTATATACAATAATTATAATAAACATACATACACCTAATACTTGAATACATACAACTTACACAAAGAAAACATAACAGGACGAAATGAAGAAACTAAGTGGAAACAAGGGAAGGAAATTACCTTTCATAAGATAAGATGAGTTTTTTATTTGCAATAAATAGGTTTAATACAGGTGTTGGGGAAATACAATTAAATACAGTAGCTTAACCTATTTAGCCATATTCAATAGCATGCAAATTTTTTACACATTATTAAAATTCAATTCAAAATATCTTTATTATCATAGGATATTTATAATATCTCTTAATAATAGTCACTTTGTTTTGCACAAATGTTGACGTCAAATCGTTACTTAAAGCTAAGTTTACGCCGCTTCCTAGGCGCAAGTGCAGAAGAAGCGGCAACAAACTGCACTGCACGTTTTCTCCAAAGACGTCAACTAACAAACTAAAAACTTAAAATTAGTTACATAGATGGACAGAGATTACATTGTTTATTATGTCATAATTAAATTGAATTATTATTATTAAGAATTACGAAATTTAAAATAATGTCAATTTGTAAATTTAGTATGTACCAATGTACCTAAATTATGATATGTCTAATTATACAAACCTTTAAGAGGGACCCGCGCCAAGCTCAAGCCAGACCTTTTTGTCTTTAAGATAGTCATCGGTCCTAATATAAAAATATTATTAAATCAAATTATTCATGCATCGAATTCGCAGTCTTTAACTTTATGTTCTAAAAATTCTTTAATTGAATAAAAACTTCTTTTTAGCAGCCATTTGCGCAGGGATGATTTTAATCAATAAGGATAGAAAATGCGATTTTACTTGGGATTTAAAGCTGGCTAGCGTTTGTGCGCGCGCGTCGGATAGTAAGTGGTAGTGAGTTCCATAGACGTAGGGCTCGAACAGAGAAAGACCGCGAGTAAAAGTCGGTGGAGTGAGCAGGAATTCTTAAAAGAAGGTTTTCAGCGCTGCGTAGTGGACGCCTTTGAGACTCAATAAATAGAATGAATAATTCTCGTAAATAGTTAGGAGAGTTAGGATTGAAAATAATTGTGTATAACATAAGTTTACTGTTATAATAAAAAAAAGGGGAATCAAGCGATAAGCATCAGCTGCGATAAAGGAATTTGTCTTCTCTTTGCGTTTTGTTTGTGAAAATGTCTGATAATAATGATTATAAAGAAAATAGGACTCCGCCTAAGATTTTAGTTACAGCCATGCATGGAAATCACTTACAATCTATTACCAGCAAAGTCGAGAAAACTATATGATACCTAAATGCTATCAGGACTTGTCATGGAAAATGCCTATTTCCAAGAATTGTCTGGGAAGTTCAAGTGTTCCTCGTAATGGTCTAAATACTGAACGTTAAAGAGTGCATTAAGTGTAAGTATATATAACAAAGACGATGTGTCCAAATATTCAAAATAATTATTATGAGCAAGTAACTACTTCTTTCTCTTTCAACTTTGATCTATTATTTAATAGCTTAAATTCTAGTTAATGAGATTAGATAAAAGTGGTGTATGACACTGCACATAACTCAGTATTAACACACTCTTGTGTAATAAATACCCCTTATTATGTGACAGTGTCATAAACTACTAGTATTAATTAGATGTTTACACATTATAATATTGAGATTATTAACAGGAAAATATTTTTAGGTATACCTCTACATACTTTTAATTAACTTATAATGTACTTAGGTATGTAAGTATGTTTGTTCCGATTAAATCTTGCAATCGCATTTTGTAGCCGTTATCCTCCATCATTAATTAGTTTGTTCATGTTAATATGATAACAATACAATTTAATAATGACTATACATTTTTGGGCGCATTTGACCAGTCTTGAAAAGTAGGTACCTACTTTGACCTCACAATAAAAATTTGTACAAGAAATTATATTTTTTTCTGAGTTTATTTTATAATTGTAAAGTACCTTATTAACTGTGATATTCCATAGGCTCCCACCCCACGCTACAGACGTTATATTTTATTAAGATTAAACAAGATTTAGGTACGTTTAAAAAACTATTACCCGACTAGGGAATTATTTGATAATGTAATTTGGAGCAATATATTTTTTTATTGTATTGTATTCAATTCAGCAGCCGTTTGAAATGTGCTAACTGAGACCTTTCATTTGATACCCCACTCGAAATCAAAACAAAAAAAAAAAATTTTTACTCACACTTTTTTGTATGTAACATTCGTTAGATGATTTTTTGCATACAAAATGTAGCCTATGTCACCCAGACGTTAATGACGAATCAATCAATATCTTATTTGTAGAAATTCGATAAGTAGTTGGGATGCTACGGTGGAACACACAAAGATATCCACAAACATATATGTACATACATAGACTGCTAAAATCATTACCCTTCCGTTTGGCTTTGCCATAGTCGGGTAAAAATCGGTTTTAAACCTTATTATACTTGACCAGGTATTTGCACCGCGGTACGTGCAACAGCATATTCTGTATTGTATATTTTTTTAGCGTGACGTAGCATTTTACGGGTATACTTACTACGCGATTACGTCCCTCCATTACTACAGCCGTTGCACCAAAGTCAACGGAATGATCGATCGGTTTCATACGCCGTTAATGATATACCTATCTACCGACACCACTAACCTAGTTTGCTTGTTGTATTATGTATGTGGTGTCAATGAACCAAAAATTGATTCAGGCGGTGGTAGCCCTAGTAACAGTTAATAACAACTAATTATAAAGTTATAAGTAATAGTTTTCGATTTATTTAATTTGTATTTTAGGTTTTAGTTCAATTTATTTATGAAATATCATTGTAATATTTGTTATTGAAATAAAAATAATTTTTAGGGTTCCGTACAAAAAATGAAAAAACGGAACCCTTATAGGATCACTTGTGCGTCTGTCTGTCCGTCCGTCTGTCACAGCCAATTTGCTCCGAATCTACTGGACCGAATCAGGTGAAATTTGGTAGAATGTTGTAATCCTATGACCCAAACACATATGTGCAAATGAATAAACACTTTTTTAAAAATAAGGGTCATATTTGGGGGACAAATTAGGAAATTAAAAAAAAGTTTTGCAAACCTTACTGTGTCACATATCAAATGAAAGGGCTCGTTATGAGGATCTCAAATATATTTCTGTTATTATTGTAAAATTAATAGTTTTGATTTCATTCATGAAAGACGACGAAAATTGACCATTCCCCCCCCCCCCCCCCCCGATCTCCGAAACTACTGAGCCTAAAATATAAAAGTTTTTATTATTGTTTAGAATCAGTAGTCAATAAACATACAAATACCCAAGTCTTTACTGAACTCTAAATTAAAAAGCAGAATTGGAATACCAAGATATTTTTATCGAAGTATCGTCGAGTCCCATAACTCAAGGTACTTCAGGTTAACTCAAATTGTCCTCATAATTATTGGAGTAAATAGGTACTAAATATATTAGAAATGGATAAGGTAGATTTATTAAACGTTTAAATTCGTCGAATAAGCCAAGATACTGCCAATACCGGGTTAATCTTATAATAAAATGTCCAACAAAATATACTGAAACTATTTTAAGGGAGGATTCAGTCCATGATACTAAACAACTTTCCCCCCCAAGGAACATATATCCAAATATGAAAAAAAAATTTTGGCTTTCCATACAAACTCTGATCAGCTGATCGGTCAACTTCTTTGGAAGGCCAAAAATTATTTTTAATATTTCTATAAGTATACTCGTATGTTCCTTGGGGACAGTTGTTCAGTATCATGGACGGACAGAGTTGAAAATGATAGAATACACCAAGGGCGATGAAAAAGGGAAGTTTAAAAAGATTACAGGAATCAGCAGCGAAGGCAAGGATGACAAATATATGGTATCCTAATCGCCATCCGAGGTAAGTAAGTTCAAATGTTTTGACGCGTTTCGTGCGCCGTAGGTATTTCATTGAGCAAATTAAAGACAAAAACATCGATTTTTTGTTGCTAAAAATTTTGTCGTATGTAAAAAGAAAATTGAATTCAATATAACTTGCGTGGAAAATTCTGCTAGGTACACGTGAACTATCAACGGATGCGGTGTCACGGAAACACTGGATATAGGGTCAACTGATAAAGATGTCTCAATGGCATCATATACTAGTGTTTGGCGATTCATACCGAATAGCAATAGCATTCCTACTCATTTCACCGCGTTCCTGATTCCCAAAGGCGGTTCCTAGTCTAATATAGTGAGAGAAATTATTCCCGGTAGCCTAAACGGTAGTAAGGTAAGGACATAGATGGACTCGATGAACTAGCGCAGTGGATGTTGACTTATTAATTAAGTTATTATTTATCACCATCAGGTCTTTTTAGTCTCTGCAAGAGCACGACCCTCTTTGTACTACCAGAGCCATGCCTATACTAGCCAGAGCAGTCAGAGGATTAGCCTACACTCTCCAGACGGGTTGGAGAGGTTTCATTGATGTTTATAAGGTTTGTTTTGTTTGTGTTTCCTAAGTCGCCTTCTACGACGTCCACGGGAACACTTAGAGTGGTCCTATTCTACTCTGCTGGAGACCACACGGCTACTTATAATTAACGCTTATTAAACCACGCCGGGCGAGGTTCACAGTTTGATTTTTGCATGATCTTTGCATATACTTCGTGTTTCGAATTCACGTCCCCTGAATCTGCCCTTGCTGGTTGCATCCTTATAGCTATGCTACTTGGAAATCTGGAATGCGCCTAATAACCAACTTATTTTACCTATAGTTAGGTAATAAATAAATTATCGTTATGAATAGATTGACGTTTATTGTTATTATAAATAAAATCGATTTCAGTTCGTGTATCTTATCGGAGGTGACTTCGCATTGGAGCTGGCAACAACATAATACGTACGAAACAAAAACATGACTTTTAGTATTTTGCGATGGTCGCCTATCGATATTATCGATGTTGAATGTTTCCAGTGTCAAGATGAGTTAGTTGGTCAAATTTTACACGCCGAGAAGTCATGACTTTGTATTATGTCTGCAACAGTAGTATGTTTTGTTAGATCTAGATATGTTTCCTTAGAAAATCAGATGAGTATGTCTTTGTGTTATAGAGATGAGCCAGACAAAATACTCGTACAAAGGGGAAGAGGAGACAAAGAAAGTATGTTTTTAAATGAATGTCGTGGCGGCCTGCCAAAACAGTTGGGTGCATGTGCGCAGGCGCATTGTTCTCGTGGATTTGAGAAAATAAGTAAACGGAACAGATCTGTATATATATTACTAGATATAGAAAGTCCTTTCATTTGTATGAAAACCTGGCGTGCCAATTTTCAATACAATATTTAATAAGAAATTCACCTCGTACAAACTGAAGGAATCTTTTTTATTAAATCCTCCAACGTTTTTCGACGAGTTTCTACGGCTCAAAATGGCAGATTTAGGTCTTTTACAGTAGAGGGCTCAATGTCCGATTTAATGAATTGACATACACGGACTAAAAGTGACGATCCTGAATGAAATCAATTTGACGTCAGATCGACACGCAAATCCCTAAATTTGTCACCGCGTTGCTTCACTCTCCAGACCACCTAGGTGACCAACGCCACTATTTGTTTCCCTGTATGCCATTTCCTATTTTGCCACCGGCTTACGTGCTCGTATTGCAGAAACGAAAGTAAAGAAAGCTACCAGCTTCTTCTTTTCCCGTGTAGATCGTGAAAGTCGAACGAGGGCATGGACGAGAATCTTAATCGTGACAATAAGTGTGCGGCGAGCAACTCGTGACTGTTTGTAATTCCTTTTTTGCCTACGCCATGGTATAATAAAACAAGGTACCTATTTAATTCTCGTCCCGTGACAGCTGGTCAAGTGATTAGCCCAAGAATACGTCATCAGTTGGGAGTGTTGCCACTATGTGTGATTACTGTGATTGAATGACCCGAGTAAAGTGCATTTTTTACTTAAAACTTGCATTTTTTATATTATACATTTTTGCCAAAAGTGACCGTTTTCCGTAAACAGTAGTACATTGTAGTTTGAAGGGTTATTTAGGGCTTTACAAAGACTAAATTTTAAATGATATATCTCTATGGGCTTAAACGAATTAGGATTCTTCTTCATATAAGCGCATCCCCACGGGGATGCGCACATACGGGATGGAATGAGCTTTTTCTTCTCCAAGTATAGTATACATTATAATACATCAATGGTCACCAAAGAATACCAAAGACCTTGCGAAATGAAGAAGAAATAGCCGAAACAGTTAAATGACAGGCTGTTTTACGACCGGCCGCCTGTCTGATATCAACAACGACGTAAATGCAGTTGTAGCATGAGATGTTTGTGTTTATTCCTCTAGTCGTCTCTTAGGACATCCACAGGAAAATATGGAGTGGTCCTATTCTAGGCTGGGAGCCACACGTCACCAAACGAATTACGGATTTTTTGGTCCAATTGTACGAGACATAGCGGGTGCAGTGCAGTACTAGCAAAGCAGTTCATTGGTATTGCAGTTTGTACCAAACTCGATATTTACTTTACTAATGTATAGTCAACATCGTTTGTGTAATTATTTAGCCGTAATGACTTGTAACGTCCATCCTTGGTTGTAGTTACTTCACGTCTAAATATAGTTTCAGTTTAAATTCTCTACATTTGTTTTTACAATTATGTACGTACAGAGTTCATTTTCATAAACGAACGAACTTTACTGCCTTGTAAAATGTATATTTTGAAGTGAAAACTTCTTTAGGCGCGTTGAGCATTAATTGAGATAGAAAAAAAAACATTTTCTCGTATTTATATGTATGTATATTCTCGCTTTTATTGTGCGGCCTAAGTATGTACTTATAAAAAAAAATGTAATAATCCTAAACTCGATGGGGTTGCGTCGTTTCATTACAGCTCCATCATCAGATCAGCTTCTTGTTATAATTCTTGCATTGTCATCTGATTTACGCAAACCGGGAAGTGGCTCATAGTTAAGGCCGTACCTGAATTTTCCGAGGTCCAGTGCTGCCCCCATTTAAAATAAATCATTTCAAAGAAAACGGAGACATTATTTAAAATTTTGCAACTATCAAGTCCTAGATAATCCTTTAAAGTATTTTATTAACTACTGTTTACAGTTTATAATGAGGACGCTTTACTACGCACATTTGCCAAAAGTGGCCGTTTTTCGCAAATGTGCGTAGTAAAGCTTAACGTTCTCACTTTAAACTGTAAACAGTAGTTCATAAAATACTTTGAAGGGTTATCTAGGACTTGATAGTTGCAAAATTTTAAATGATGTCTCCGTTTTCTTTGAAATGATTTATTTTAAATGGGGGAAGCACTAGACCCCGGAAAATTTAGGTACGGCCTTAACAAAAAACAACAAATAGGGCGAACTAAAAAGGCTATTAAAAAAAAGCTGAAAATGCGTATGAAATCACATTCATTGGGAGGTATAAGTTGATATTTGTTGTGGAAAGGTTTAGTGATTCCTAGTTTTTTAAGCTTATATTAAATTTGTATAGAATGCGCCACATGTTGGCTATTACCACAAAATAGGTACTAGTACTCACGGACTATTACTTTGATTTGACCCAATGGGATGGCTATAAATTCTACAACAGAGGTATGTACTAACAAAATTTAGGTTTGTGTTACAATCAATTGCAGATTTTTAAATACATAATTCTATTATTTTTTATTAGTTTCTTTGTTTTACGACAAAACTTTAATAATTTAACCCGACTGCGGCAAAGCACAAAATTAAGGTTATGTGTTTGATCTGTTCATATGTATGTACGAGGAACAGAGTCGGACATGATTTTCCCTCATAACCACTGAACGGCAAACTGATTTTAATAAATTATACATGGTTAGATTCGTCGTGTCATGGGTTATATTTAAATTACTCCGTCGTCGGGGTTTTTAAAAGTATATATTGTTTAAACTTCGAAACATAATTTTGTTGCTGCATGAATATAACTAGAAGTGTTACGATACTTACGATTGGTGATGTACCTAAGTAGTATTGTGTGCTACCTTGACTAAGCAGCACTTTTGTGACACACTAATTTATTTTTAAACTGTAATTTTGCCAAGTGGGAGAATTTGAAGTCATTGGCTTCGGGCTAAATCTACACGTGCGTATAAATACTTTGCGCGCATATGCGCTTTAGCTTTATCTACTTTACAAAGTGAAAATGCACTCAAGACAAAATTATTATTTTTATTAGCAACGAGAAATTTATCCGTCTTACATCCAAACTACCATAGGTGGGCACAGTTAATCCAAAAGTTAACTTCATTAATCGTTAATTCGTTAGTTAAAAGTTACCTTCGATAATCGGTACAGCGTTAATCACAAAAATTCAACGCAAGTTAAAGTTAACTGCTTTTGGTCTGAGAGAAATAGGTAAATAAAATAAAAACAAGTAGAAAGAAGAATTAAACAGACATTTATTTCGATAATAAAGTAGGTAGAAATAAGGCTATTATTAATTTTGCATTAAGTAATTTAGGTGCATGTTCCTCTTCATGAAAATTAGTATATTAAAATTGACATCCGACAGCGATGATCGTTAAGCCCGTAAAATATCTTTGCCTGTAGAAAAAAGACGTTCTACTGCAGCACTAGATGGGATAGCAGTGTTATATTTAATAAAAATATTTATGCCGATAAAACGCCATGCCTAGCATAAGTTATAATAATATAAGCAACTCATTGGCACGCGCACTTCGCATAATATCATATCGTTCACCATTCGACTCGCCGACAGTCGCCGAACATACGACCGTAGTGTTGCGCGTAATTCAAACAAACAAAATAACAGCATGTCAACAAACGACCAATGTAATAAAGTTAACGGAAGTTCAATTTAACGGAAGTTAACAAAAGCGTTAACATTTTTTTAAGTTGACTTAAAAGTTAATCCGTTCATCACATTGTTAACTTCGTTAATTAACGATTAACGAATTAAAGAGTTAATGCCCACCTTTGCAAACTACTAGCCTTACATACACCTCACAATAAAAACTGAGTGTACAATAATGTAACAAAACAACCAGTTTCTACGTTTGTAGACCACATGAGGGCACAAATTGTCTACAATCTACTACAATTACAGTTTATATCTTCTACAATTATAAATGTTTAATGAATTGATAGATGGATTGACAAGTATATGAATGGAAAAAGGTCTATATGCTGAAATCATGGTATTTTGGCTAAGCTAGGTACGAGTACTCGCATAGGTACGAGTAAGTCTGTTTGTGAGGCATTGTTCAACTTGGGTTTAGATAGGTATTAGTTGGATGGAAGTTAATGAATGGGTCGGTATTCTTATTAACTCAATACAGATCTGTGGTTATTAATAAAATAATTATATTGTATTAGGTTGGTCGATTTATATTTGAGAGTATTTATTATAGTGGGAAGAAGATATTAACAAATGATTAAAAAATACTAACTGAAACTACACTACTTACTTAAAACTACTTATAAATAAAAAAGGCCTGACAAATCGCTGCCCCGTGGTAACGAGCCCAAAAGGCTGGCAGCATTGCCACGTTGTATGGCAATGTTAATCTTTTGAGCGAGATAAAGGCTAGCCCTCTGGTCATGCGTGACTTCAGTCAATTTTCGGACGATACCTATTGTGTGTGCTAATGATCCCTACGGCCCCAAAGTTATGGAAATTATATTAAATCACTGTGACAATAAAAACGTCAAGTATATGGCTGCCTTGGAATTGTAATGTTTTAAAAAACTTACAAGAATGCACCAGGTATGCCCATTCGATATGCTATCGAAAAGCCTTGCAAAAACATAGATTTTGTACAGTTGTAGCTATTTGGTACAGCTATAGCGATATGTATTTATATTTTCATATTGTAAGTTAGGGAGCTGGCTGTTAGGTACAATTTCGTATGAATTTGAAATAATTTGAATTTATTGACTTGACTATTTTTACCCGAATGCGGCAAAGCCGAAAAGGGGTATATGTGTTTGACCTGTATGTTTGTCTATGTTCCCTAGTAACGACTAAACGGCTAAACCGATTTTAATAAATTATACATGGTTAGATTCATCTTAACTACTGGAGTGACATAGGCTATGTTAAAATTATTGGAAACTAAAATGGCGGATTTGTGGCGCCAAATTGCGCAGCATAAAAAAACTTTTCTGTTCAAAACCTATCGAGTGGTGATCAACATAAAGGATTTTATTTAAGGATTATAAAAATATATGCAACTTATATGTTTAAATGAAATTTGGAATGAGAAATGGTTAAAAACAACGATTTTTATGTCCGATTCTATGTTCCCTAGTAACTACTAAACGGCTAAACCGATTTTAATAAACTTTACATGGTTAGATTTGTCTTAACCACTAGAGTGGCATAGGCTATATTTAAATTATTGGAATTCAAAATGGCGGATTTTTGGCGCCAAATTACGCGGCATTAAAAATATTTTCTGTTCAAAACTTACCGAGTGTGGTATCAAATTAAAGGATTTTCTTCAAGGATTACAAAAATATATACAACGTATATGTTAAAATGAAATTTGGAATGAGCAATGCTAAAAAACAACGATTTTTATAACCGATTCTATGTTTAGTAACTATTAAACGGCCAAACCGATTTTGATAAATTATACGTGGTTAGATTCGTCCTAATCACTAGAGTGTCATAGGCTATATTTCAATTATTATGGCGTTTTGGCGCCAAATTGCGCGGCATAAAAAATCTTTTCTTTCCAAAACCTATCGAGTGGGGTGGGGTATCAAATTAAAGGATTTTATTCGGGACAACTTATATGTTTAAATGAAAATTTGAATGAGAAATGGTAAAAAACAACATAATATTACATCGCTTTCTCAAGCGTATTCCATGCTAGGCATAGGTAAGTAGGTACTGCTGTTGTATCACGCAGGCGGGTTTATTTGTTTTTTTTTAAATAATTACTTGTTAATAAAAGTAATTAGGTATAATAGATAATTTAGAAAGCACAACGAAACGTAAAAGTTATCTGCTTGCTTGAGAACATAAAATAAAAGAAATATCTACTTACTATTGGAGTAGAATCGGCTATTTATTGAATTTTATTGTACATAAAATTGATGTTGTCCGAACTATTAAGTAAGCATGAATTATCCTTTACTTTATCATCCAGATCCACTGCGTGTTTCACAAATTCTCAGATGCCATGGTCTATAATTCGAGCTAATCAAAGAGAATGATGTAATGAGCACACATTACGACAATTCTGTGGCAATTTCCTTATTCCATGTTCCAACTTTTCGATAGCAACGTCTACTATACCTACGAGGAAACATTTCCTTTTTTTCAGAATTTCCATTATGTACGAGTATACCTAAGTAACTTGATGTCCGATGCGTAAGTATAATACATGTAGGTACTATAGGTTGTAACTTGTACCTACATTAAAGCGAGGAGAATGTAGTTTAATAGTGCTTAACTTATTAACAATTGATTGTTATTACAAGTAAGTAAGTAATACTTTATTGTACAAAAAAAAAAGGAATATATTATAATATACTCACAAAAAGACATTTACATGCACAATGAGTTTTATAGTTAATAGCGACTTTTTTCAGACAACATGAGTGATGTCTGATGATACAGCTTGTCCCAGTACACTATCAAATACCTACGTAGTAGCATAGGTACTACGTACCCAAGATATTTTTTTTTAAATGGACAATTTGCCAAACTTATATAATTATTAGAGAATTAGACAGGTTACCCAACAAAATATTCAGTTTTCATGATCGTTTATATTTAAATTATAATCTAGCCTTGACCTCTTATACGAGAACGCCTACGACTTGTATACAGATATAAAATCCGTAATATAAACCTTTTAAATATACCATATATGTACTTGTATATTAGAGGTACTTACTTAGTTGTATTGCACCCTGTCGCCTCGTGGTATAATAACATTAACATTTTTTTTTATATCGGACGTAAAATAATTATTTATGATAACTTTTCCGCGTTTATATGTGTTAGCACACAGTAATAACATACTATTTGTGTAGGTTACAAAATATACTTAGGTAGGTAGCATACTGAGTAATTTTATTAAACTTTAAAAGATAGATTGATAGAATAATTTTTTCTTGGACTACAACTAACAGAAAAACAAGTTTTATAATTTATAAATTATATGTGTTAACCGAGTGTTGTTGTCACGTTGCTATGCAAAATACAAATAATAAGTGAATCAAGACTATCACACTGGTTGGAAGTATTTCTGGTGACTTTGTCGCCAATTCTATTTATTCACGGTTTATTTTAAAATTGTATCATTGCGCTCAAAATGCGACGGTCAAGGCAAACATATATAACGTCCAACAAAATATACTGAAACTATTTTAAGGGTGTATTCAGTCCATGATACTGAACAACTTTTCCCAAAGAACATATATCGAAAAATGAAAAATAATTTTAAGGTTTCCATAGAAACTCAGATCAGCTGATCGATCAACTTGTATGGGAGGCCAGAAATTATTTTTCATATATCGATACATGTTTCTTGGGGAAAGTTGTTCAGTATCATGATGTGACTACACTGTTATAATAGTTTGAGTATATTTTGTTAGACCCTGTATATAAAAAATTATATATACAGCCCGATATCCGATCTACAGTCAGAACATTGTATTGGATGTACATGTCGCAGTTGAATGTACTTGTATACATGCATTACTTAAATCTTTTAGAAACACTTAACGAAAAGTAATTACTTAAATCTTTTAGAAACACTAAACGAAAAATAACTAGCGTCCAAAAAGTTTACGCGTAAGGGGTAGACCGCTAGTATATTAAATAAAGACACAAATATAAGATACACTATTAAGGCGACGTGGGTTCACAATTTTCAATACTGTGCGTGTTTTTGAAAAATCACTGTTATTAAACTATTACAGTTTATTCCTCAAAAAATTTACATAAAAATCTTTAGGATTTTCTACAGACACCCACAATAGCCAAAAAACGATTGAGTATTTTTGGCTCGATAGAAAAAAATCACAAACATACCTCTAAATTTGCCTAAATTTGCCTTTATAATACGTCTTACTATTTCATATAATCACCTTTTTATATGAAAAATATACCAAAAAATGTACTATTTAAATATCTATCCGTTTTGGCTACAGAAAAAATATCAATATAATAAAAAAAAATTATAAATAAAACACAGTGAAAAAATTTTCGTCGAGAGCGAGGGAAGGGTCGGAGCCGTGCTCGACGATATTTCGCAGTTTTTTTTTTTTTTGTATTATGTTTATAATTTTTTCTGTAGCCAAAACGGATATATATTTAGATAATACATTTTTTAATTTTCGTTTATTTATTTTGTATAATTTTCGTATAAAAAGGTGATTGTATAAAATAGTAATACGTATTAATCGAGATAAACCGTTTTTACCCTTAAAATCTCACCCCACCACCCGACCTCAGATTGATCGTAATTAATTTTTTCTTTCATTTTTGTCATATTCTCTTCCTTTTCCAATGGGTTTCATCCTACTATAATTTTTTTTTGGTTTCAAATAATATCGGCGCTGGTCCAAAGCTGCATTACAGCATTCTGATTTTAGCCCATTTTCACGATTTCTACTATCAGCGCGGAAAGAGAAGCATCTGAAGCATTCTAAGTTTTTTCTCCCAGACCAGCATGGAAAATGGTTAACTAAATAAAAAAGGATATTTTCAGATATATAGGATTTTGCAGATTAGAAGGTATTTATTATACTAAGTTTTTTATCACTTTCTATTCGTTACCTTGAACATGTTTTTATTTTAAGCTTGCGTTTGCGTAGAAATTAAATAATCAATGAAGGATGAACACGTCCGGATTTTTTGTTGAAACCGGCTACCGTCGATCCACTGGACTCACAGAGTTTCGTGCATTTATGTGGACGTCCTATTAATGTTTATTACATATTTACATCGACATATTTACTATCTTTCTGCACTCATTTTTCGTTGCCTTGAAGACATGTTTTTTAATTTATTTTCAAAATAAAACTATACATTCCTGCTTACTTTGCTTTGGTCCTTGGTGTTAGACTCATTTTACACAGTTTACATTACTGACATCTATTTGTTGTGTATGCTATAAATTGATTTGGCCATGTCACGCTTTGTACTCGTATGCACGTAATTGGAAATAGGTATTATTTGTTTGTTTATATTATTTACACCTAGTAAAATTAAGCCCCTTTCTATACTGCCAGTTGTAAATTTTTTGTCAAGTACCTCTCTTCCAAAAAAAACACTTTTGAGATTTCTATTGGCATTATTACTTGTATTATGACAACACTTAGTGTTGTTTTAAAGCTACGAAAGCAACGTCGTAGCGTTTCGGAACGCCGCGCCGCCGTAAGAAACTCCTATCATAGTAGATTGTGCTACAAGGCGTAAAGGAAGTAGTTTTAAGGCCATACATGAATATACAACGTGGAAGGGACATAATAAATCGACATAAAGACCCGTAATAAATCGAACCACGGTCTATACTATGTCATTATAATACAATGAAATCAAAATAACAGCCAAAAAACAAAAAAAAATCCGGCATTTCCATACAAAAGTGTGCAGCCGCCCGGGCGATTTGTATGGGAATGTCGAAATTTTTTTTGGTCTCGACTGTTATTTTAATTTCATTATACTGTAGTGATCTGGTATAGCCCGTGGTTCGATTTATTACGGGTATGTCCCTTCCACATAGTATAAAATATAAAATTCGAATTAAATTATTTGAATGGAAACGGAGATATCATTTTAATTTAAGTTTCGTCTTTCTAAAGCTTTAGATAACACTTCTAACTATTTTATGAACTATTTGCATTTACTGTTTACAGTTTCAGTGAGGACGTTAAGCTTTTCTTAGCATTTTTGTGGAAAATCACCACTTTTGGCAAAAATGCTAAGATAAGCTTAACGATAAAGATGTCTAAATATTTAGGTTAAGGTTTGACTCGATCAACATAACTTTACAACAAAAAAGCACAACTGCCAACTTAACAAAAAACTTAATTCATGTGGTTTTTATTAAAAACTAGCTGACCCGGCGAACTTCGTTTCGCCCTTTCCCGTTCCCTTTTCCATAATTTCTCACCGTTTAAACCTTCCCTGGACTTTCATGAATATTTCAAGACCAAAATTAGATAAATCGGTTCAGCCGTTCTCGAGTTGTAAGCAGACTAACGAACAACAATTCATTTTTATTTATATAGATATAGAAGATAATACTTTCCGAGATAAATTATTTACTGCCTACATGAGAAAAACTGCTTTTTTCCATAGTTTTTACTTACGTTGTAAGCGTTTTTGTTTACTCATTAAATAATTATTTTATTTTAAACTATTTCATTATTGCAAGTAAATTTATATTTTTTTGTGGTAGAAAAAGATTGAATGCAACGTTGTATAAGTACGTCAAAAAATACTCGTGGCGCCTTTATTATGACGCTTGCCTATAGACTCGGATCATAACCCGCGCCACTTATCTTTTTTGAACACTCTTATGGAACTGTTGCATAAAATACAACAAAAAATGTGCAAAAGACGGCCTTATCGCTAAGCAATTTCTTTCAGGCAACCTCGCTTATATAGAAAAAGTGATGCTTAACGTAACATATGTACATAATTACAATTACTTTACAATGACCGATTTACGTAGAGCGCTGCGTAGTACCACCTCAAGCACTAAGTTATTTTTTATTATTTTTTTAAAATGTAATGTTATTTGTCATTTTTGGCCTTACAGCGTCATGAATCGTTTGTAGTTTTAGGCCCTACGTCACGGCTTCATTAACATTATCAGCTCGATGGTAATCAAAAATATATACCTACCTGTGGGTTTGTTTCCTAATTTTGAAAATGACCTACCTCACAATGGAAACTAAATAAAAACTTGTATTAAAGAAAGTCATTGACTAAAATAAAAAATAAAAAAAAACTAAATAAAAGACATCATTGACTCTTGTTTTTTTACTTTTACTTAAACGCAAAAATTCGAACTCTTTGTTTGGAAAGGTGAGGTGCTAAGGGTTCCAGGTAGTCAGGCATCGTCGTCTAATCGTGACTACGCACTCTTGTAACAGACATTTTATTTTTACCTACATTTATTACTTTATTAAATATATAAATTTAGACTTCTTTACAACTGCTGTCCTTTGTAATTATTATAACCTTTTTATTCATATTGTAAGGTACATTGAAACATACAAAACTATTTAATTGTTTAAACATACTTAAGTCAATAGGTCATAATTTATTATCTGTGAACAATCATTGTGTGTTCCTTCTAAGTATTATTTTATCAAAATTTTCGGTTAACGTTTTTTGATCAAAAGTTTGTTCTTGTAAGTAGTTATGTATGTGATGTGACATATAATAATACATACTTAGTCAATTTAAGTGTAGTGAATATAGTGAAAACTTCTTGTTGTCTTTAATTTTTAGCCATATATTTCGTTTTGTGAGTACCTACCTAGTTTGGTAAGAAGTTCTCGTAAAGTAAAAAGATTTCGGTCTTTAGCAAACAAGACACTTGATTGTCATGTATGATCTTAGCCTTTGGAAAAGACCGGTTCTTCACTGCTATTTAGTTCTACTATTTGCTCAGCAAGCATTGCAGATATAAAACCAGCAACAATATTTTTCAGCATACCTACCTGCATTATTTGACGTAGGTTGGACATTTTTCTCGAACAAGATAAAATGTAATAACCCTAATAGTTTATTATCGTCAAACAGTAGAGCAATAAGTCGCGAGTGCTTCTGATGTACAGTTATATTGCACCAGGTGGTAATTAAAACACACGCAGCGCTTGATATCGGATATCTACCACTCAAATACCCAAACAAGCGTAGATAAAACGGCTACATAAACTTCTTAATTGGAATACCCAAGTTTCAGACTAATATGCAGATTTTCCATTTAATATTTTTACAAATTTTCGACGTAAGCAACATGAAAGTATCATTACATTAGCCGCAGTGAAAACTCCCACTCAGCTAAGTGATACCTATGGATCGATCACCAAGAACCGTAGAATCAACAGCGAAGAGTTCTAAAGAAAACGAAAAGTTCGCGATCATTATAAATATCTTGAACGGAACACTTACCTCGCAGTCGTATTCGTTGGCAGCGACGGGTTATAGGTTAGGATGCGATCGGAACACAACACGCCACGTGCTGTTTTTAGCGAGGGGCGCACAAGCGGCCGGCGCGCGGGTTAAAATCAGAATGAGCTATGTTGGCACTCGCTAGCAGTACAAAACACGCGAAACGCAGCGTGCAGCGTGGCGGGCCGGTGCCGCACTATAGCTGTTATAGTATCGTCTACGTTAGCAAGCGGCAGCCCTTGTTGCGTCATTCGGTCATACATAGCTCATAATCCCATAAAACGCATTCCTTTTTAACGATGCAGCCGGCGGCATTTCGGTTGCATCAAGTGTAGCGTAGGGCTGCTGTACCGTTATGTTTGCGATCTTTTTTTAAATAGCCAAACAGGTGGTTTGATGCAAGTTGGATCATTTGGCTTTTGGCATTTGGCTTATTCGTTACTTGCATCAGTAGAACAATCCTGTGGCTGATTTGATGATGATGATGACGTCGCTACAATGCTAACTGTAGCCATTGTAGAAAGTCAGGGATCGCCTATTGACTCCCCTGAATGCGCTATCAACATGAAAAAATAATGTTCTTTTCAGATGATAGTAAGATTCAATGTCTTACATGGAGGTTTTCTAATGCCACTGATCTACCTACTCATCAAGCCAGTACCTTTAAGTCACTCTGCGTTACTTTGTTATGTTAGGTACGGGTTAAGTGCAGGCATCGGTAAAAAAATTAAAAACAATATCTTTATCGATTCAATCTGTACAATTGACAATGTACAAAGTCAAATCAGTTGGATCTCAAAGCAGGATTATTATATTTAAATTTTAAACAATATGCTAGGTACCTTAAAAGCTATTTGTAGACATGATGAATATCAGTAAAATATGATGTTAGGGTTCGGTACCAATATGAAAAAAAAACGGAACCCTTATAGGATCACTCGTGCGTCTGTCTGTCCGTCCGTCTGTCACATCCAATTTTCTCCGAATCTACTCTGGACCAAATCAGATGAAATTTGGTAGGATGGTGTAATCCTATGACCCAAACACAGATGTGTAAAGTAAATATTTTTTTAATAAGGGTTATTTTCGGGGGACAAATTAGGAAATAAAAATAAAAGTTTTGCAAACCTTACTGTGTCATATATCAAATGAAAGGGCTCGTTATGAGGATCTCAAATATACTTTTGTTATTATTGTAAAATAAATAATTTTGATTTTATTCATTAAAGAAGACGAAAATTGACCAATCCCCCCCCCCCCCTGATCTCCGAAACTAATGAGCCTAAAATTTTGAAAAAAATACAAAATATACTTCATTGCTTGTAGATTACAGGAAAACCTATAAGAATTCTATTAATTGAACGGAACCCTCTACACGCGAGTTTAACTCGCACTTAGTCGGTTTATTTTTTTGGCAGTACAGGCTACTTTGCCAGGCTATTACGTAAAAATAACAATGAAGAGCTCTATACCTAAATAATAAGAGTAAATCAGCCAACAGACTATACGACGCTATCTCAAGGAAACTAATTGAAGTTTCCCGTGACCAGAACGCTGGCCTATATCTAGGTGAGAAAATAAGCATTGCCATACAACGTGGCAATGCTGCCAGCCTTCTGGCACATTGTTCCAGGATAAAGAACTACCCGGCCTTTTTTATTTTTCAAATATGAGTTAAGTAGTGTAGTGTAAATCATTACACTAAGTGTAAATCATAACACTACACTACTTAACTATCAAGTGTTTTTATTTTAGTTTTTAAGAAATTAATATATTAAAATTTTTCGTTGCTGTAAATAAACATACATTTTAAAAATAAGCGTCAATATTTTCATGTTTGCATAATTAAAAGTTCCTGTCGTGTAAAGGACGTCGAAGCACAACCTCGGTCCTCCCCCGTGTTGCTCTAACGTCCTCCCTGATGAAGGGCTAGCGCTGAGGCACCTCCTCAATTTGAAAACATGGCTCCGCCACCGCCGACACGTACGAGTTAGTAGGCACTACTGTATCTTAAAACAAAACACAGCAATTTTTTTAAATAAATGTAAAATTATGTAAGGAAACATTTTACCACTGCCGCATGGATACGACATCTACGTCATTCGCTGAAATTATTTATGTTTATGTTATGCAGCGAATCAGTGACGGCTTTAGGTGGCGAGCAGGGCGAGTGACCGGGGCCTCGTTCTTAGAGGGGCTGCGCGGAACAACCCGACCCGTTTTACTCGTATTTAATTTATTTATTTATTTAATTTAATTAGCTACTTGTACTGTTATGTTTTCTGTGTCTTAGCTATAACAAGACAATATATCAAATTAAGTTAGTTTATTCATTAATTCATACATAAAATACTTGAGAAATTCATTAGGTACTACCTATTCGAATCTCGCGCCTCGATATACTTTTCGGGGAATCCCCGTATTTCATTTTTTCTCATAAAACATCACTTTGTACAAAGGGCCTCGTCCAATTTTGCGAGGCCCAAGCCTCGCAAAAATCTGCTGCCCGGGGCCTCGCTATTGTAAAGACCGCCACTGCAGCGAAGTGTTGTGTTTAGTTCATGGTCACCAAACTCGTTTGGGCGTGTATTTGAAATTGAAACTAGCAGTCTGGCGGGCTTTGCAGGCTGCACTTGACCGACTCTCAAACAAGGGAAGTACTGCTAGAAAGGCATATTGAAAGTGACGCCGAATGTTGCATCAGTGGGAGCAGCGAGCTGCTCGGATAATAAGATACGAGGCCTTCAAACTAATTATGGCGTTAATTTAAGACACTGTACCTTAATGTGTACGGTACACATAGATACTTGAAGGTCACGGTTTTTCAGAAGAAGTCAAATATAACTTCTTTCTTTTTGGTTCGCGATTATTTGCGGGAAAACTCGAAGCAAGCGGGACAGCATTCACCGCTTCCATTCTGTACAAAGAGAAAAAAATCTAAGTTAAGATATGTATACTTATTAATTCTTCACTTGTCAAGTTTACTAAGAGTTTGGCTCCACAGTCTACGCAAACAGAGACAGGTAGTATGAAATGAACCTATAAAGGACCTCTTGCCAGGTATTGAACTTTTCCTAAAGCATCAGCGAAACACGAAAACCTTGGGGAAATCTTGCGCTGTAGTTTGCGACTTAGAATAGTACTATTCCATCTCTTCCTTTACATGGGAAGAGGCTACTAAATAAAAGAAAGAAAGAAAAGCTTTATTCGGCCAATTACAAAATTATAACTAAGTAGGTATCAAACGCAATTTGCCGAAAAGACGGGTGTGCTGATGGCAAGGAGCCATAGCGCTAATTTTCAGCTGGTACCAAAAAAACTAAGGTGAGATGCCTTTCCTAAAAAGTAAAAACAATGAGTCAACTCTATGTCTATGCAAAAACATTCTCATCATACAAATATATTTCTAAAGAGGCTTGACACAAGGCGTTTGTAAAACTTTCCTCACAACACGTGAAAGATGAGAACGAGGTAGGTACCTTGGGGAAAAGTGGTTGTGGTGAAGGATATCATCCAAGTGAGGAATATAGAACGTTGACTTTTGATTGTTTGAGTACAAGTAGGAGGGCTGGCACTGCTACAGCTACGGGAGTATGTAAGCCTAGGATATGCGTGCGTATGTCGTAGCCAGATCGTAGAATTGATCATTTCGTGATTTGGCCAACAATTTCATGAAATTTTTGTATTTCATGATATGGCTAGTTAGTTTTATTTCGTGATATGACCATATGGTCATATCATCAAATGTTGATTGACGTGTAAACGATATCGTTTACACGTCAATCAACATTTGATGTCTATCAACGTTTGGCCATATCATTAATGTAGGACTTCCATGACATCAAAGTTTAATAAATATCGATCTGGCCACGACACGTACACATTTGAGCCGTTTGGAGTTGAAACGTCGGAACCTTCTGCTAGTTTATTTTATTTTGGTAAAAGGCTGGTCGAGGTATCTGATGACCCGGCCGATTCCTTCACACAAAGGATAAGCATTGCCATCAAACGTGGCAACGCTGCCAGCCTCCTGGGCACTCTTCTACAGGGGAAGGAATTGCGGGATAATTTTTATTTGTTATATTCTTATCTATTTTTAATATTCAATAAACTATTATATGTTTAAGTATATATCTATGAGAAATTTATTTTTATTAATTAAGTTTCATTAAAGTTCATTTTAGTAAGTTTAAGTTTAGTTTTTTTAATAGAATAAAATTATTCATTTACTTAATACAAAATAAAAACACTACAATATTAAACTACAACTTGCGGACCCGAGTGCTCCAGAGAGTTGATCAGAGCCTTTGTCTCAGCGCATTGCCTAATTGGCTGTGCAGAGAGGAGTTGTTAAGCTGTTGCTCCAGGGCGTTAGTAATTATATTATCTTTGTCCAGGGCTGTAAGGCGACTAACTTCGAAGAAAGCGCAGTATGCATCTCGACACCACTGAGTCACCCACGCCGGTGTTATCCCTTTGCTGACACTAATCCTCGGCTCTTTTGAGGGAACCATTTAAGCAAGCCATCACCTGCTAGAAAAATAGTCAGTAATCATGATTGTGTCAGGTGCCGCAGTCTTTATTGCCATAGCCCAGTATCATCATCATCAACATCAGGTCTTTTTAAGTCTCCAAGAAAACGACCCTCTCTATACTACCAGAGCCATACTTGGCCAGAGCAGTCAAAGGATTTGGCCTACACTCTCCACGCTGGCCAGACGAGTTGGAGAGATCTCTTTTTTTATTTTTTTTATTAAAGATTTGAGTGCGTTTGACCTCTATCTAGCCGGATGGGAAGCTAAGATAAGGTCTAAGGTGTAACAAGCAGACTCAAAAATGCCTATTCACTCTTGCCTTGAAAATTGCTAAATCGCATGTATGGGGAAACATCGACGCATTGATACTCATTGATGTTTATAAGCTTTATTTAGCTTGTGTTTCCTAAGTCGCCTTCTAAAACATCCACAGGAAGACTTGGAGTGATCCTATTCTACTCTGCCGAAAACCACACGGCATACCACCCAGTATCAATCCCTCTTAACTCCACTCTATAACCCATGTAATCTTTTCATTCAATTGCAATAATCATTCTCCTGCCGAAACCTATGTTCATGGGTATATCGTTCATTGCTAGTATATCCAAGAATGGGTTTTGGCGGGAATGCTTATCCAAAGGCCCTCTACGTGTTGGATCCACGCAAGCCTCCCGAAGGACCGGGGTAAAAAGACCCGTGAATCCAAAGGAAATACAACTAAATAATAAATAATTAATTTAAAACCTAATATCAAATCTAAATTAACCACCCGTGTGGTTCTGAGTTAGAATAGGGCCACTTCATCTCTTCCTGTGGATGTCGTAAGAGGCGACTAAAGGACTAAGCACAAACATATCGTGCTACAATTGCATACCCAAGCGTTGGGCGGCGGCCGGTTGTAAAACTATTCTCACAAATACATTCCCAAAGAGGGTTAACGTCAGACAGGCGGCCGGTCGTAAAACTATAGCCAAATCATGCTATTTCTTCTCCATTTGCAAGGTTTTTGACATCCTTTAATGACCATTGACATGCATGTTATATTTGGAGAAGAAAAAGCGGGAAAGCGCACTCCGGACTCCAAAGCAGCACAGCTGAGGATGCAACTGGGAACGCGTTTAGACGAAGAAGATCAAATCTAAATTAAAAGAAAACTATATAACAAACTAAAATACATCTCATTAAATTTTTGACAGTTACCCAATTTTTTTAAAATTAAATACAATCGGTTCTTCAAAAAAAAAAAAACAAGTAGGTACTTATAAATATAGATAATTGCGTAGGTAGCCATAGCATTTATGGCCAAAGGGAGGTTGACCACGATAACGACTTCCACAATAGTAAAAATATATGATAAGATAACTTATCATCTGTAACTTTTGATTTATTGAAACTTCTACATCACAAAACGATAACATATTTATTCGTACAAAACTAAATTTATTAGTCTTACAAAAAACCTGTGGTTTTAACTCCCAGACAGTGATGCCTTTTGCTCAAACAGTTTACTATAGTAAAATGGTTCCTGTTTTATTCTTCTCCACTTCGCAAGATTTCAGAATTGGTTGACCATATCAGAAGAATAGTTTAGATAAAATAATTTACATATTTACAGACACTGACAATATTGTGCAACCGGACGCAACGCATTTAGATGGGAAGTCTTTATTAGGTAGTACCACAGAATACATTAAGAGTACAAAGTAGTACTATAGTTTTTAGGGTTCCGTAGTAAACAATTATAGTTTCGCCATGTCTGTCGTCTGAGTACTCAGAGACTATTATTACTAGAAAACTGTAATTGGCATGGGTACTCTTATGTATGTACCTATAGTAATCACGCCGACAAAGTGGGAAAAAAATCTTGAAAAACTTTTTTTAGGGAAGGTCGGTATTTCCCATACCTGTAAAGAGGGGGTAGATATTAATTTTTTTCGACTATCCCATTTATTTTTTATTTTTTTATTAAATAATTTTACGGCTATGGATACAAGTCCTTTAGAGCCTATCTTTAATTTTGTTCTTTATTCCTAATCCTAACAAGACAATCAAAGGGTGTTGTAGGCCTTTGACTGCTGCAAGGGAGCTTCTGGCGACAAATCTATACGAGTCCACTGGTTTACATAGACGATTGAGTGGCGGACGACGCCCAAAGACGCCCACACAGTCCGCATAATAAATATCACTACAGCCGTACTATGCCTGTCCACTTTAACTATTTCACATTTCATTTTCTATTGTTCATGTCATTAGCACCAAACAACACCAATTTCATATTATAAAGCCCACTAAAATCAATTTGTAAAATAATTTAAAGCAAACCCCAACCGAACCCCTTAACTTCCCGCCAAAAACTGTGTGGTGTAGTGATGCGCCGAGTACGGCTATACTTGAGTCAGATTTGATTCCTACTGTGACTCACTGACTCTAATACCCTTTTTCTTAGACTCGAGACTCTGGCCGACTCGAGTCCTGTACTCACGAGTATAGCTGACTCAATTCCAGTTCTCTAGCCTGGCTGACTGGACTCCTGTTCTGGTCTCTGGCTGATTCGATTCCAATACTCGAGTCTGAATGTATTTACCTGACTTGTTCACTCGATTTTCGTTGTAGTTCCGTACCGTACCTGTACTCTTTATGAAGCTGACTCGTTTATGAAATTAATTACATGTTCACCTTTATTTCTATTTGTTCAATGCACGGTACGAGTATATGTGGACATAAACAAAAATTCTTAAACAACCATACTCGTATTTTAATACAAAGCTGCCGAACCAAAAAATCACATACAAATACTTGATGCTATGCAATCCATAGCTAGAAAATTAAATAGGGATGAAAAATGTTACTCGGCTCAAATGAAAATAAAAGTTTATAACAGTAGAGAAACCTTGTATATGCACTATACAAATAAATGTTTGCGTCATGTACTTAGCTCAACAGTTGCAAAAGCGAAGAAAAATTTCTTTGTTTTGCGGTCCTCCCACGTGATGACGTGACCTGTTGTGGTGACCCACCCCGGCTCTAATTAGAATTAATAAACGCTTAGAATGAGTTATGCGTAAACTGCGTTTGATAGGCTTCTTGAAAACTTAGAGGGAAATGTGCCCTGGGATGGTACTTAAATAGTCAGGTTTAATTCACTGGTCAACAAGATTTTGCCACAAGCATACTTGCAGCGGTTTCTAATGGAATTTAGTACACAAAACATGAATCTTGTTATAAAAAATGTGTAGGACGTCTAAGTTTTCAAATATATAACGTCAAAAATATATATTTTTTTAATTTTTGTTAATTTTAAAATTATACCATTCATTCAATTAGCTCCTTTTCAATTTTCAAATACCAGTTTAACACTGTGCAAACCCTACTTTTTACAATACTTTTTACATCATTTCTAAATTATTTAATAAAATGGACTTATTAAAGATTTTGTGCGAGTCGGTATAACGGTATACAATACGCGCAGTACACAATGTATGGGAAATATTACAGTAACTTAAATTTTGTATAACTCCTTAAATAAAAATGGTATAATGGTAAACCAAATTTTGTTTTGATTTCGATGAGTGATTACATTATTTAATGTGGCAGAATTAAATAACCTGCACAGAAGCTATTTAATATAAATAATTAAAAATATCAGAAAATCGGGAAAATCGGATCTTTGATATAATATTATTCAAAATTCTGACGTCCTAGGAATAAAAGTAAATTATGTCCATATACACTTTACAAAAATCTATAAGAGACAATAAGGCTTATTCCAGTGACAAAAAAATTACAAATTTTGTCGATCAGTGTTATTATAGATTGTAGAAGACGCAAATCAATCATTAGAACGACTGAGTAGGGTAGAGTTCTACCTAAATTCGAATCTGGACTCGAATCCTGGTCTCGAATTCTAGATTTGAATCCTAGACTCGAATCCCGGACTCGAATCCCTGACTTGAAACCCGGACTCGAATCCTGGACTCGAATCTCGGACCCGAATCCCGGACTCGAGTCATTCGCAATTATGGAACCCTGCACTGGGCGTGGTCAAAACAAAAAACAGAACACGCATGTGTTCTGTTTTTTGTTTTGTTTTTCGTGTGCGTAAGTGGCTAACTATATCGATTTATAGAATTAAGTGCATTATCTCTGAAAAGTGGCAAACTTAATTCATTGCATACTTACATAATTAATCTAGGTGCTTAATTATTTAGTCGCAAAAAGTTTGCTGCTGGACAATATAGGTCATGCCTGCCATACAAACAAACAAACAAAAATAAACAGTGGCACTCCGGGAGTGCCTAACTTGAACTAGGTGGTGTTGGTTACGGTAACGGTGCCGCAAGTTCAATGGTTTTTTCTCATCTCAAAAAATGCCCAACGCGCTTAATGAAGTTTCCACTTCAATAAGCATCCTCATAATAATGAATTTTCTGATAGGAAAATGGAATCTGCTAGATGATAATAAGTCATTTTTTCTAAACTTCAAAACAAACAATTTTTATGGGATTTGTATGAAAATCACAACCGTGACATTATAGTTAGTATTAATGATTATTTAAAATAAATCTATAATTTGCCGTGTGGTTCCTGGCAGAGTAGAATAAGCTCACTCCAAGTCTTCCCGTGGATGTCGTAGAAGGCGACTTAGGGAACACAAGCTAAACAAAGCTTGATCAATGAGACCTCTCCAACCCGCCTGGCCAGCGTGAAGAGAGTAGGTAAAATCCTCTGGCTACTCTTTCGAAGTATGGCCACAGAATAAATAATATTAACGTACAGAAGTCTCACTCAGCAAAGAAATGCAAAGAAATATCTAATCAATGTGGCTAGCGATATGGTTTAATTTTGCTCACGTCCGAACTCAGCAACTCTTTAATATAACGTATAAATACCTAGACATCCATTGCAAGCCAATTTCATTCTTATTACTCTGGACAAACGATTCGTATAACTGAATTTACCACCCCGAGGGGCCCCCTGCGCGCATAGTGATAATGTAGATACATTTTCGATACCTAAACGGGGAGTGACACAGGCCTGGTATGGCTCTGGTAGTAAAATCTAAAATCAAGTTGAAAATGGATATGATCAATGACAAATTCCACTTCTGTCTTCTTCTTCCTCTTGCTCACCTTATCCCACTTTACGTGGGGTCGGGACAGCATGTGAGTCTTTTCCATTTTCCTCTATCTTTTGTCAAGGCACTTGTTACATTCTTTTTATCTATATCGTCATTAACGCACTCAATCCACCTTTTCTTAGGCCTTCCTCTGTTCCTATTTCCTGTAACCTTCAAATTCAGCACCTTTCTGGTAACGTGGCTCTCCTCCCTCCTCATTACATGTCCATACCATCTTAGTGAACTTTTCCATTATTGTGTAACATTTTATTCTCATAACAGTACCAAATAATTTATTTTTGACCCAGTCATCTACCCTGTGCATCTACCCAATTGTTTTAAAACATGTTAAGTACTTATCATGGACAGACAGAACTCGTCTCAAGGATTTCTTTTGTTGCACATTGCTAACAAAGTCTATCTCTACTTATGGGTTCAAAGGAGTCAAATAGATAATAATAATAACGAAGTACGGTTTAATATTACATTACAATATTACATTATTAAATTACAATATTGTAAACAATGTTTCATTACACGCACACGTTATACAAACACGTGATTTTTTTATCTGAATTGAAATTATTGATAAATTGAAAGCCTCGCAAATGACTACAATATATCAATACTACAATGCTTAAATTACTTTGAAAACATTGAAATACCTATTTAGTAACAATATAAAAGGTAATTATACCTTTGTATGTATATCTATTTACAAGTATTTACAATATTTATATCAGCGTTTCTCAAACTTTTTAGGCAACGGTAACTTTTGTAAAGCCAAATCTATACTAATATTATAAAGCGGAAGAGTTTGTTTGTTTGTTTGTTTGTTTAAACGCGCTAATCTCAGGAACTAATGGTCCGATTTGAAAAATTCTTTTTTTGTTGGGTAGTCCATTTATAGAGGAAGGCTTTAGGCTATATAACATTCCGACAACCACGCGAACGAAGTCGCGGGCACAGCTAGTATTTGATAAACGGCTGAAGCGCTTCGCACTCGCTTGATCAATAAAATTTATTGTACCTAGTGATTGTAATTCTACATTCTTAACAAAATAAGTATCTACATACTTACTTGCGCATTTGATGTGAAGGTACTAACCTTTTTTTTAATTTCCACCATATTTTTCTCGGGCTCAGCATGCCCTTTCAAGATTATCTCGCCGTTCTGAAAACCCGTTTTCGGGCAGCGATATAATCTCGTGGGTGCGGTTACCCGTCATAGTTACTCGGTGTAAGGAATTCGATGCCCGCGTCTGACGCAATACCCTCGTCTTGTACAGTAAGCAAGCGATTCGAGTAATCGAGTCACGGAGCGTAGTTTACCGTACACACGCCCACGACGCGTGTGACGTCATCGTTTTAACGTTATCAACCAACGCGTAACCTTCTATTTATCAAGTTGATAGATTTTACTGCCTACATTTGGTAAAAATAGATTCCTAATTTTATCTGCCTGGTTTCCGGCCTAGGCCTACTTCTTATATCTTCCTGTGGATGACATTTCGTGCAACAACTAGGTACCAAAATTTATTAGGAGCATAAATTTCTTGAAGTTCTCATCAAACATGACACGAACCCCACATATTCACAAAAATAACTTTCTTCAGTCATATACATACCAAACATATAGCGATCGTCCCACTGGACGATCGCTATATGTATATGACTGAAGAAACTTAGGTACTCCTAAGCTACCAGAGAACTGAAGACGTTTTTAGGCTTCATATAATACGAGTATGGGAGCTATAAGCTAAGTTAAATGTTCGTCCCGTGATAGAAAGATGAAGCTGTAAAATAGTGAAATTTGACGTCACTATCAACTCCTCCTTCCTTGGGATTGTAGTGCAGGAAAAAACAATGCTTCGAAAATCAGCCGTGATGCTTGGAGAGAAAAAGAGTTAGACATAAAATTTGTCCGGAAAAGAGGGATAAATAGTTGAGTATTCGTCAAGCGCGAAGAAAGGCCCGGAGCCGTGCTCGACGATATTTCGCAGTGTTTTATTTATTATTTTTTTGTATTATATTTATAATTTTTTCTGTAGCCAAAACGGATAGATATTTAGATAATACATTTTTTTGTATAATTTTCATATAAAAAGGTGATTGTATAAAATAGTAATATGTATTATAAAGGCAAATTTAGGCAAATTTAGAGGTATGTTTGTGATTTTTTTCTATGGAGCCAAAAATGCTCAATCGTGTTTTGGCTATTGTGGGTGTCTGTAGAAAATCATTCAGATTTTATGTAATTTTTTTGAGGAATAAACTGTAGTAGTTTAAATACAGTGATTTTTTAAAAACACTGACAGTTTTCTTGGTTCTGAACTTGCGGAGCCTTAAGTCTACAAAACCATCATTATTTTGATATCCTTTTTGCCACCTCAAATTAAAACGCCATCACGCTTAAAGTTCCCTTGGGGTCTTACGGCCCCGGGCTCTGTCAACCCCGTTAGGGATAAAGACGTGATAGTGTATATTGTAGTGCTTCACTACGGAAATAGCTAGAAACTCGAAAACTACTAAAAAAATTTACAAATTGTAATTCCAAAAATACTTACGTAGTTGACTAACACATCATTGTTCTATGGCGGATTGCCAAAAAAATCTTATGTAACTTGCCCCAGTGACACATCTAAACCAGTAGGTAGGTATATACATTGAATTATAATAAGTACCTATATGGAAATGTAACTTCAAACATTACTTATAATCGAGAATAATTAAATTTTTAACAAAAAAACAACGACTTCAATTTTTTTTAAAGGAGTTTCTTCCATATCTCCAAAGTTCTTCATCATATCCTCACCAAATTAAAATGGGACCCACTTGGTAGTAAAGGCTTTTAAATAAAAAAGAATCATCAAAATCGGCCTCGTTTAATTAGTCAGGGTTTTTAAATACTCAAGATGCAAATATTAGATTTTGCCGCCCCTCTGCCCTTGCTCGTAGATCCGAGGCTGTGTGGCCGTACCTAGATTTTTTTACTGCAGTACAGTACTAGCCGTGTGGTTTCCGGCAGAGTAGAATAGGACCATTCCAAGTCTTCCTGTGGTTATCGTATATGGCGACTTAGGATATACCTACAAGCTAAACAAAGCCTATAAACATCAATGAGACCTCTTCAACCCGTCTGGCCAGCAGCGTGGAGAGTGTAGGCCAAATCCTCTGGCTGCTTGGGCCAAATATGACTGATAGAACAGAGAGGATCGTGCTCCTGGAGAGGAGATTTAAACAAAGACCTGATAATGATGAAGATGACTGTAGTACAAAATAAAAAGGGTCTAAAGCCTTTTTCGAATCTGTAAGTTTTTTCTTTGAGAGTAAGAACTTCTTTTGCTCTGGCAAGTAGCAGTGTAGTTGACAGACGGCAAAGAGCATGATAATAGGTGATCTCGTGGCGTCTGTCAAACACAAGGATTTAGAATGTGTTGATTACCTACTTCTAAATCTCTAATCAAGTAAAATTTCCAGTTCACATTACTCGATGCCTCGGTTTTCATTCGATAGTGCCATTTTAGTTGGGTCTTGTGGTCGATACAGTAATGCAAAATGGGGAATACTAAGAAGCCCTATGAAGAAATTGGAGCCTTCTTCAATGGAAACGAGGTAAATCAAAAGGCTCTTTGAGTCTCAGTTCTAAACAAATTATTTTATAATAAATTTTTTATTTTCTTTCAATTCTTAGACCTTATAATATGAAAAATAATCTTATCGCACAGCAATCTTCCAATATAAACTAGTGGCTCTGTGACCCGTTGAAGTTTATCGGATAAAAAAGTTGTTTAGACAAAAAGTTGTGTCAACAAAAAAGTATTATGACGTATTTGAAAATTTTAGAAATGGTCGTAATATGATTTCCTTAAAGGTTAAAAAAAAAATTTAAAAAAAATTCTAAATACTGAATCGTCAAAAAAAAATACATGTTGATCGAACCTGTATATAAAATTTCACGAGAATCGATTAAAAAATGCGACCTGTAGGCGAGAACAAATCGACAGACAACCGGACGGACAAAATCATTTTTGACCAATTGACTGAGACGCTTCGCTAAAAATACAGGTGGGATTCAACTCAACATTTTTTCAGGTAAAAATAAGGGTGCCGAAAAGTACCTGCAAGCCTCAAAAGCTGACACCGTCCCAGATGAAGCTGCAGCAACAGTGTACGTGCGACGACGACGAGTCCGTCTGCTCGGAGACGTGCGGCCAGTCCGCGGACGGCCAGGGCCACGGGAACAAACTCAACTTCCAGGTGCCTTTGTATTTAACCTTCAAACTAGCTATAGAATTCTGAATTTATTAAATGACGACCTCCTTGGTGTAATGATTATAAACACGCTAGTCCGCCAATCCGGAGGTTCTGGGTTCGATCCCCAGCCAGGGCAATTTAAGCTGGGAAATGGCCTTTTGGCCATTAGATAGACCATCTATATGATATAGATAGTCTATCTATACATGTATTTATTATAAAATATAGTACCGTTGAGATAGTATCCCACCCATAACACAAGTTTAAACTTACTTTGAGGCAAGGTGTGACTTATAAAAAAAAATCGTAAGAAGTAATAGTTTACACAAACATCTCGTACGGCAACTACATCTCAAAATAACAGTCAAATCTTCTCCAAAGATAGTATGCATATCAATAGTCTTCCCATTGACTTATACAGGTGACTTTTTAAACTTATTAAACACCAGCCAAATTTTTAGAGCAATTTTAGTCCATGGTACTAAACTACTTTCCATAAAAACAATTGACGAAAAAGTAAAATAAAAATTCGCCTTCCCATACAAATCATCGCTCAGCCAAACGGATTTTGTATGGGTGGACGAAAAATTTTTATCGACTTTTAATAAGTTTTTTTATAGAAAGTAGTTCAGTATCATGAACTGAACTTGCTCCAAAAATTTGGCTGGTGTTTAATAAGTTCAAAAAGTCATCCTATATAAGTCAATGGGAAGACTATTGATATGCATATATATAAGATAGTATCTTTGGAGAAGATTTGACTGCCTCCGTGGTCCAGTGGTCAAGTGTTTGCCATGTGATCCGGAGGTAGTGGATTCATATCCCTAGGAAGCATACTTTGTGAAAAGTAGTTTCTAGTCTTGTTAGGATATTGCAGACTTGAACAACCTGATTATCTGAAAATAAAGATGATTCCGTGATTCGGGAAGCACGTAAAGCTGTGGGTCCCGAACGCCATCTAATTATTAAAAACCTATTCTAAGATTGGTTCTGGCTAGTATTATAGTATCTGTGGTTCAGGTCTATCCTTTGGGTTGCGGTGGTCAGACGACAGTTGCTCTGTGTAAAAACCAGTAACTTGTCCAATCACCCAGGTAGCAGATCCCGGGCTTTAAAGCGTTGCCGCTGAAGATGCAATCGGGAATTTGCTCGTATGATGATGATGACTATCTTTGGAGAAGAAAAAGCCAGGAAGTGCAATAGGCTCCGATGGATTTGACCTATCGTTACTTAAGTAATTAAGTTTTGATTTATCTTTACAGATACCTGACGACATTTGCGAGGGCCTTACAAACCGGACCCCGTATAATTCTGAACTGACGTATAGCAAGGGTAGGGAGGCACACGCGGACCTGTGCAAAGTTTGTAACGTGACCCCCTCGAACGCACCCAAGGGAGTGAAGGCTCAGAAGGTTCTGCACCCGGACAAAGACGTGTTTGTCCTTAAGATTGGCAAGCAGACAGATGAGCCTAACCGCACAGGCAATATAGAGGTAGGTTAGGTATCCCTATAAAGCAGAGATGTTTATTTTCGCAATTGTTATTCCATTTATACAAACTTTTTCTAGTTCTTAATTTTACTGAAAAATTTATACTGTAAGAAATAAGCCAATAAATAAGTTTCTTGACCCTACGAGTTGTCGAGTACACATTTTTTTAGTAAACTTTGAGAACAAACCATTGACCACAGACCATGGATCAAGAATTCAAGATAGACACAGCCTCTGTATGAATTTGCGTGTCGATCTGACGTGAAATTGACTTCATTAAGGATCGTCACTTTTAGACCCTGTATGTCAATTCATTAGATCGGACATTAAGCTCTCTACTGTAAAAGACCTAAATCTGCCGTTTTGAGTCGTAGAAACTAGTTGAAAAACGTTGGAGGAAGTAATAAAAAAGATTTCTTCCGTTTGTAAGTGAATTTCTTATCAAATATTGTATTGAAAATTGGCACGCCAGGTTTTTATACAAATTGAAGGACTTTATCTAGTAGTATATACAGATCTGTGCTATTGACAAATGGTTTATTGCAAGCGAATATACATATATGTAGGTTTTTAACAAAGTTCTTACATACATTGTTAGGACTAAGCAGTTTTAATTCTTAAGGGAGTCGTCTCACGTTTGTATTAACTAAAAGGTTTTAGGAATGAAAAGAAAACATATATGTACCTAGTACTTATAGGTAGCTTCGCATTTTTGAACTGACAGGCATATCTCTTAAACATTTGCAGGTAGAATTAGTGACTCCTCGAACACCAGCCAAGCCGAGGCCGGCGACCCACTCCTGCAAGGAGATCCAGTGTGAGGAGCAGGACATACCGTGCTGCGTGCCCTGCAGGGTGTGCCGAGGCGCTCCGCACAAGAAGAGGAGGCCTCGCCGCCCTAGATGTTGTGTGTAGATTAACAAATACCCACTCGTGGATTTATTTAGTAACAATACAAACTAGTAATGGCTAGTAAGAAAAATTGAAAAATTAATTAAAAGTAATTTTGTTTTTCGTTTTTGGTTTGAATATTATGGTAGTAGAATAGGACTACTCCAAGTCTTCCCGTAGATGTCGTAGAAGGCGACTTATGAAACATAAGCTAAATAAAGCTTATAAACACCAATGAGACCTCTCCAAACCAGCGTGGAGAGTGTAGGCCAAATCCTCTGACTGCCCTGGCTTACATATGGCCCCGGCGTGTTCCCTACAGTGGAGGCTAAAAAAAGACCTGATGATTATGGATCTACGTATGCGTGTAAAGCAACAACAAGTGTAAATGTCTTCGGTACCTAAGACTTTTGACAAGTATATTGTTCGTAGATATTATTTTACCTACTATAATTTCACACCAAAATTACAAAAATAATGCCAAGAAATATGAAAAATAACTAAGAAAGATTGCTGACGTAATTGAAGTCCCGACACCCCGATGTAAGCAAAAATAAGCAAATCAACAACTCCCCTACCCCTTTGGGTGCTCACGTTATACTGGAACGGCCCATAGATATACGAGTAAGTACCTAGGTATTTGTAGTTGGTCTTGATGACTTTCACAAGAGCAGGCTAGCAATCATCGCAACCATTACATTTATTTCATCAAACATTGCAAAGCTGCGTCTACGTGCCCTTTAGCAATATTTCATTGCAGATCACTTTCTACCTGCAGTTGTGCCAGCACTGGCCAGCGCAAGCGCATAAAACAGATACCTGCGCGGAAGTACTCACATTATATTATTGTAATTTCCATCATCATCAGGTCTTTTTTAGTCTCCACTAAAGGAGTTCGACCCTCTCTGTACTACCAGAGCTATATATTAGCCAGAGTAGTCAGAGGATATGGCCTACACTCTCCACGCTTGCCAGACGGGTTGGAGAGGTCTCACTGATTGTTTAGCTTGTGTTTCCTAAGTCGCCTACTATGACATCCACCGGAAAGATTTGGAATGGTCCTATTCTACTCTGCCAGGAACCAAACCACAAGGCAAATTTTATGCTTATTTTAAAATTGTAAGTATAGCTTTATGCAAATCGTTCATCCTAAGTTTTTTCTTATAGAAATAGGAATCATTGAAATACAATTAAGTACACTATCATCTTTCTTTCTCTTTATGCCTAATGGGGCTGACAGAGCTTTGTTGGGCTCTGTCTGCTTAAAGCCGCAAGACCGAAAGGCCACCTTCAGCGTGCTGGTATGCACGGTGGCAAAATTAATCAAATTAGTCACTTTCATTCAGTCATTTTCACCCATTCCATCAGTACAATCATTATTCATCCAAGTTATACATATAATTTACTGTATAATTATACATATGAAATAAAATAAAATAAAATTTAAAGGAAAACGGACTAAGTTTCTAGAAAGACGAACCGCATTTCAACTGCGTTTTGATTGCAAAATTTGCAGTTCAGATGTACCCTGTATGATGTAATTAGTTTGCTGCCCGCAAACTGCACACCTCATGAATTATGGTCATAGTATTTATAAAAAAGAATAGAAAATTCTTTATTGTAATTTACATTACTCGTAGGAGAGTACAATGGCCTATATACTATGGCCTTGCTTCATGAGATTTTTTATAACCGCAGTATAATTATCTATATACTATTACAAGATAATATTACCGTGGTGTCATCATCATCATCAGATCTATAACTCTCTTAAATTTAATTTATTCTTCAGAATCTATTTGTAAACTAGGACTATGTTAATACTAAGCGTTTGGAAGAGCGGGTCCCCCTGCCGCAGGCTTTTTCTAAAGCTTACTAGGTGGGTCCCAGAAATTGGTATAATCTAACTACTGGTTTGGAAATAAAGATTTTTGAATTTTTGAATTTTTTTTTTTACTTGGCCAGAGCTGCCGGAGGATTTGGCCTACACTCTCCACGCTGGCCAGACGAGTTGGAGAGGTCTCACTGATGTTTATAAGCTTTATTTAGCTTGTCCTAAGTCGCCTTCTATGACATCCATGGAAAGCAACGAGATCTATGTACTTACGTACTAGAGAAGACGCCACATACAACAGTTGTGTTCTGTTCATCATATGCTATCACTGTTAACCTCACATTAGTCACTCGCTAGCAATACGCGCATGAAACACTCCACAATTCTTTAAAGAAAACACTGTCAACCTAGTCAAAAATGCCTTGGTGTGTGTTGAGATACTGCACTAGTAATTCAAAGAACAAAGCAAAATATGAAGGAATAACTTTCCATCGGTAAGTAACTAGATTTCATTGATTGAAAATTAAATACGGATTGCAAAATTTCAGCTGCCATTATGTAATGAGTGAATGATCTGTCAACCGATGGAATGATTCGTCATAGACTAACAAAACAGAAGTAAAATATAGACATCATAAATATGCCTACATTTCACTTTCTTCATGGAAGCATCGAAAAACTATTTGTTTGCTACTCAGTTACTACCTAATGTTTGTAAAACGTTTAAAAATGTTTAAGTTTTATAATTTTTATCTACATATGCTATAAATGCTTTACAAAAGTTTCCTAAAATCCTTTATAAAATTAAGTCATATCTAGTAACGTCTCACTAGGACCTCCGATCCGAGGGCTCAAAAATTTTGTATGTGGGGGCTGTACCCCTACAAGTGCCCCGCGCAACTTGAAACTGCTATCAGATTTTGGATCCAAGATGGCCGCTTACACATTTTTGATGTTTTATTATGTTTGTCCCTATAATTCTGTTTCCTCGTAACTGCTACGCGGCTAAATTGATTTTGATAAATTATTATATAACTATAAGCCGATTACAAATCTTCATATATGTAATCTAAATAAACATATGTAATTTAGACCCAATACCTACATATTGGATTAGATAGCTAACAAAGAAAAAAAAACAAAAAGGTATACAAGTACAAGAAATCACTTTCTTCTAGTGCAAAACATTATGTTAAGAAATTAGTAAGTAAAAATAATAAAAGGTTACCAAAGAAACAGATATGTGCAGTTTAACTTTTACCTTTATAAATATGATAGTCGTGAGTCTACAATCTAAAAATCTATACAACCATACAACCATACAACCATCCCTACACCCATCCGTACATCCAGCCATACTTATCAACATCCGCATTTATTAAAATATATTTAGGATTTAGTTTGAACCACGTACTCGTAGGTATGTAAAAATATATTGACCTTTCTATACTACTCTCGTGTTTAGTCTATATTACCAAAAAGGACATGGCCGTGTTTGAAGATGCCGAGTCTATATATTCATGTCAATGATGGAAAGACTTGGAATTTTCCTATTCTACTCTGCCGGGAACCGCACGGCTAGTTACCGTGGTATAACTCTAAGCAAATAAATATTTGATTTGGCTGTAGTTGAAGTAAAGTATGTAGCCGGGAGAATCAAATAAAACCATACGTTTTTGTAGCAAGAAATACTTTTATCGTTCAATTTAGTTGTCTCGAAGTTGCGTTATCATGTTCCCATTATAACTTTATTATTCTATAGTCACTTGCGTTTTCTTTTGCCCTTACTGCAGCAGCACGGCGGGGGGTCAGGGTCACACTGGGACTCCCTGGTGTCCACCCGGCCTGGGGGTTTGTTGTCGGGGCCTTTCGGCGTCACCAGCTCCAACTCCATCTTACAACGCCGGTCTCCATTGGGGCCAATTTTGGCTACCTTAAATTGAAATAATCTGATGTTAACTTTTATTGTATATTCTTTACGTACATATTTAGTTTAATGCTAAAAACTTTAAGGGTCGTATATTAAGTGCTTCGGAAATTTGAGCTGTGGCCAGTGTTGGAAAACTATTTTGCTATTCATTATGAATTGATAAACTCCTTCTCCTTTTTTGAAGTCGGTTAAAAAGACTTTTTATAATATACAGTAATTCTAAAGAACTTGTGTATTGTAGGTACATTATTCAAATAAAAAAAGTCATACATGACTTACAGTAAAATAATTACATTTATTACAAAGAAAAAGGTCTCAATAATATGGAATTTCACAGGTTCACAGGACCTAATAAAAATGCAAGGAAGAGTGGCGTAGAGTGCCGTGTGATGGAAAGGAATATATATCCATCCATGCTGGTCTCGGAGAAAAGTATTTTTCTGTTCTGCCAGATCAGTATGGAAGCATCAGACTAGCATGGAAACAATAAAACAGATTACATCCATCGATACCAAATAAAGAATGGAGTTGGTACCTACCTACAAGATTAATTTACAACGATAGTTTTAATATTCTTGGTATTGGTAGGTTTTATATTCTGAGACCATATCTGTGGGATGCTTTCTAAGAAGTTGAATATTTAAGGTAGTTGATTGCATTCCAATACAAGTTCATGACAAAATAACAGTACGTCTATGTACACATGCAGAGAGTAATTGAAGCCAGTCAAGAGCGAGAAGGACTCGTTCGCGAAGGGTTACATTACATACCACAGCATATAAATATAAAAGGTACCTACGTAGGTATGTAGTGGAACTGAATTATTGGCGCCGACGAAAGATTTTTTATCTGTGTAAATATTAAAAGTATGATTTCTTCGCAATATGGCGAGGTCCTCACAAAATTATATATCTAGCTTTTGTCCACGGCTTCGCCTCCGTAGACTACACAAAGTAGATTGTTTTTTTTTTTAATGGGGTTGCTATTTATTAAAATCCAATTAAATAATATAATAATAATAATTTGTTTATTTCGGTCACACATACAACCATATAATTGTTAGTAACAAAACTTACAGTCTAGTGTTAGTAATGAGTGCGTTCCATACAAAATAATTCATAATAAATAATTGGATTCACATTAATTAATATATTATTACTAATATATTAATATATCCCCCGAGGAGGGATCCCCGGGGGTGTGCACACCAGATATTTAAATTATACGCGTATGCATTGTGTCGTATTTGGGAAAATACGACACAATGCATACGCGTCCAATGCCACTGGATTGGACAATCCGGCTTATCAGTGATGACTTTCTGATTAAAGGATTATTTTTTTTTCTAGCCACTAATTATTCAAAAATGTCATGTGTCTCGCTTCAAAAATGACAAAGATTAATACAAACTTGCAACCCCCATTTTACCCCCTATAAGGACGAAATTTTCGAAATCTAATAAATGCGTTATTATTTTCTACTATCTACTAAAATACATTAAAAATTTCATGTGTCTTACTTTTTAAAATTATGAAGTTTCATACAAACTGCCAACCCCTATTTTAACCCCCTTAGGGATGGAATTTCCAAAAATCGTTTGGCTTAGTAGTTTTCGAGATTTCGTGATGAGTGAGTGAGTGATTTTCGCTTTTATATATATATACGAGTATACGGTGGGTTTATATCGTCATAAAGTTGAATGACGTTTGAATGGTTCATCATCCCAAATCCAACATCCAGATCTGTACGAGTACAGTGTACACGCACGAAGCCGTTGATAGCGCCGCGCCGCGCCGGCTCAACTCGCACCGCGTTCCATACATAACTGGTAGTAAGTACCTTGTTTCAAACCGTGCTCGTGATCACAGGCTCTAAGGCCCAGCAGGGCCGGGCATAAAGTGGTCAATCGATGCACCCCCGGCCCCTCGCTCGTGCATGGCAGCAAGCAATACATCAAAATATAATGAAAGGAAAGACGCGGCCTAACCTGATCTTATGTAAATATATTGTATATAACTTATATTGTATAATTTTTTTGCGCCGCATGATTTTTCTGTTTATCCCTATGATTGACTAGGAAAAAATGCTCTTAGCATAAAGTCCGCCATTTGTTATAAGTATATTTTTACTTTGGTACAATAAAGTTTGATAAATAAATATTACACATCCCAGCATGTATGTTTAATTCATCATTATCATCCGAGCGTATTCCCAGCGGATGAATCCTCAGTGGTAACGCTTTAGAGCCAGGGATCCGCTACCAACCAAACCTAGTTGATTTGACGAGGTTACTGATTTTTACACAGAGCGACTGCCGTCTGACCATTGCAATCCAAAGGGAAGACCAGAACCAATCCCAAGATAGGTCCAAACAAACGCTAGATAGCGTTCGGGATCCTCTGCCTTACGTGCCTATACCAAAAGGAATCATCTTTCTTTTCGGATAATCAGGTGATTCCAGCCTGCAATATCCTAACCAGACTAGAAATAACTTGTTACAAAGTCATTTGTGATACAATCAAGCATATATGTTGGATTGTATGACAAATATAAAGGGGCAGCTGGTCCCGCACGTCCTAGGGCGGGCAAGACTTCATAGTGAACTTACTAGTAAAGTATTTTAATTTAGAACTAGCCTTCAAAACAAAAACGTCCTTATTTGGATGGAGAACTGCTTGAGCCGGGCCTGGGCCAGGCACATTGAGCGGCACCGGGTTGCATAGCCAGGGACAGGGACCCGGCTCCTGCTTCTTCTTCTCTTTCTCTTTATTCTTATCCTTCTTTATATTGCCCTGCACTTGGGTACCAACGGCGGCTTTTACGGACATCTTTATTCAAATGTTACAAAAATTTTTGAAAATTGCTTTTCCGCATGTTAGACACGAAAGTTCTTTCAATGTCAAAGTGTCATCTGTGAAAATCTGGACTGCCTCTATGGTTATTGTCAAAGATATGGGATATAATGTTTTGAGGTTATTGTTCTCTGCTCAGGTTCTGTGGTGGTGACTAGTGACACACAACCATAGAAAAATTACGAGCACACAACGCCGTTGAAACTCAGAGATTGAAAATCTGTGAAAATGGAACGGAATGTCATATCAGATGTCATATACATGGACTGACATTGACGCAGAGCGAGAGATACCAAAGAACCTGAGCAAAGAACCACATCTTTGTGTTGTACTACTTGGCACGACAACGAGAGTTTTTATAGGTACGTCACTGCTCTTTGTTTTAACCACTTCGACTCGTTCCATTTCAGACCCACCGTACCCCTGGCCAGTGTTGTACTACTTGGCAAGACCACGGGATACTACTGGTGGTACTGTGGGACTTTTAAAGTTAAACGGTACCACTGATTAATAGTAATGTGTCATCGTGCTAAAAATAACGTTTTAAAAAAAACCTTTCCTGGACTACGACAAACATTTCAAGACCAAAATCAGCTCAATCGGCCGAGCCGTTCTTGAGTTTTAGCGAGACAAACGAACAGCAATTGATTTTTATAAATAAAAATATATAAATATATATTTAGGATTTATATATATAAATATAGAAGATTGATAGATAGATAAAAGCCAGTTTTTGGAAATATGAGGTAATTTTAAGATAGGTACCTACTATATTTTTAAATCTAACAAACAATTTGTGTCTTCCGTACTGTCCCGATATGAAAGGTAGAAAAACAAAGTAACAAACGGATGGGTGTCGTGGTACCCCGGTAAGAACGAAGTTTCTTACGTTACTTTATAAAGAAATAAGTACAAGCCCACCAATACGAGTAAGTGGTCAAACTTATTAAACCTCCAGGAGATTAAAATGTACATTATCTATACACTTTTTGGGGTTAGGAAACTAGGATGAGGTTATAAGACTAAGGTTTCAAAACCAACAAGAAGTGGTAATTTGTCAAAGAGCAAGAAAGGATGTACCTTAATATGTAAAGTATCCACTGTCTTACGTCAGGCACGATCAGGAGTTGACACGGAACGGCTAGCAGACAATTTTATTATGTTAATTTATTCGTGTGCTCTATATGGAGGAAACACTGAATTGAAAAATAGGTAGGTATTTATCAAATCCAGTAAAATCTATTGCTGTCGCGCTATGCCCGAGCAACCTGTCATGCTGTGCGATAGAGAAAACTGCATTTCGGACCGTAAATACCTATGAAAAGTAGGTAGGTACACAAAATCAACGTTTCGTAGACCCCTGACATTTCTTCCAAAACATAATCGATTGAATTTCTTTCTTCATAAAAAAATTAAGAAAAGCAATGGCTGTGTTCCTATGTTTTCATTTCGGAAAATTTGATTGCTAGATGTTTTCAAAAGTGGACTTTTACCAATTTTTTAGGTTTATGAAGGTTCGTATCTCTTTTAATAATTATTAAAAAAATAAAAAGATTTTTTATTTTAAAAAAAATGCTCTACTGGCACCTATGGGTTATTGTTCTTTGACTGGCACTATCCGGCGAGGAATCAGGGGACTTCGCTTGTACTTTTTTGAGTAGGTAGGTACTTACATAATGTAAGCTCCATCCCATTTGGTTGATTAGTAGCAAAAGCTTCTAGTCTAGTCGACAAGCTGAAAATGATGAAAAACAGAGAAACTGCTCCTAAAAATATGTATAGCTCACTGGATTCGGAGAGATGAGAAAATGTATCGAGAGCGTTCATTAGCACATACAAAATTTTTAAATTATATAAACAAATAAAAAGAAAAGTGTTTTATTTTTTCTTAAATGTTAATAGTTTACGAGATATAGTAAAAAAAAGCGGCCAAGTGCGAGTCGGACTCGCCCATGAAAGGTTCCGTAGCAGCAAGTAACATAATATAAAAGTTCTAAAGGTAAATTGCGGTTTACGATTTATGATGTATTAAAAAGTAACTGTCTATGATACCGAGACCTCTATAGTTTTAATTGAAAGTACATACTTTGAGGTATATACCACATTTTTTGCAGAATTATTTTAGTATTATTTCAAAAGTTACGGTGGGGGGACACCTCAAATTTTAACTTTGTATGATCTACATAGTTTTAAAGCAGTTTTTGTTGCATTTGAAAAGACCTTTTTAACGATACCGACACGTTGGGGTTAGTCCAATTTAATTTTTTAAATTCACTTTTCATTGTATGGGAGAGGGCTGAAAAAAAACATATTTTCATAATTTTAAAAACCAACATTTGGAACTTCAATGTCTATCCCTCCACCAATTTTCGTGACAATCAGTGCAGTAGCGGCACTGCCGATTCACTTGCCTTTTAAAAAATTAAGATATAGCAAAAATAAAGAAATTAATTCTTAGTGGCGAGGCCTCGAATGACCTGCCAACTCGCGCACCGCACCTCACCCCCGCGGTCGCCCAGCACTTACTTACCCAAAAAGGTTGGCAGTACTGCACAACAATATCCCCGAACTCTTTGTTTGGTTTCGAAATAATTTGAATTCTATTTTTTCATCTTGGCGCCATTTTGTGCAAATTATGTCAACTATTGAAAAAACTAAAACAAGTAGGTAATTATAATTTTGTTTTCTAAGATAAACAAGCGACAGTTCATCTTATTTTGTGCTGATGTTATGTAGATTGGAGTTTCCGCTCGTCATGGAATAAGGAACATTGAAAGAAGTAGGTAGGTATTTAATAATAATAATAATAATAATAATAGTTTTTATTTCAGATAATTTAAATCCATATAAGTACACAATTATAATATTTGAATCAACAACATGAACAACTATACAAAATTTAAAATATATCAACTTATTATTATGTAATTCTTCTCACCAGGCATTTCCATAGTGGAGAGGTCAAATTTTTAGCCACTGTTTTCAGGATGCTGTTTTGACTACCCCTAACTCTGTTGATCAGGGATGCTGTTTTTTTGCGGATAATGGCGTGAAAGCTGTCAGTATGGTAGTGCGCCAACATCCCTGATGCGCTACAGAAGCGAGGCAGCCCCAACAGCATTCTGAAAACATTGTTGTACTGAACACGCAGAACATCCAGCGTTCTTTTGGTATGTGCAACCCACAGATTTCCCGTGTAAAATGTCTGACAGAATGCTTTAAATAGTGTCACTTTGACTTGATCAGTACACATGGAAAATCTACGGGTTAGCATGTTACCTCTCACTGAAAGGGCTCTGCGCTCTCTTTCAATGTCTACATCATCTCTAAGGTCGTCGGTAAGGAAATGACCCAGATATTTAAACTTATGTACACGCTTAATGCACACCCCGTTTAACTTTATATCAGGTATAGCTTCTGGGCACCTACCGGCGGCCTTACAGACCATGTACTCACATTTATTCACATTATATGTCAATCCATGTTTGGCAGCATATCTCTCACATATAGCCAATAATTGTCTAAGACCCCCTACCGTTGGGCTCAGCAACACCATATCATCTGCGTAGCTTAGGTTGTTTATACTTACGCCCCCTATACTACAGCCCACACGGGTGCTGCTCAGCTCAGCAATAAGGTCATTTACATATATGTTGAAAAACTTAGGTGAGGTCAACCCACCCTGTCTCACCCCACATTCCAACACATATGGGTCAGACAAACAGTTGCCCCACCTCACGAAGTTGGTTTGACCATTGTACCAATATTTAAAAATATTTCGAACTTCCACCGGCACACCTCTGTCCCTCAGTTTGGTCCACAGCTCGTCATAGGACACAAGATCAAACGCCCTGGACAAATCAAGGAAACAGACGTACACCGGTGTCTTACGGTCTGTATAGTACTGAACGGTATGCTTAAGACTTAGTATCGCACTTTCAGTAGAAAGCCCAGGCTGAAAACCAAACTGGGCATCATGCAAGTTTAGGTATTTTTGTAAACATGTATCAAGCATACCATCCAGCACCTTTGCAATAATCGTCGCCAAAGAGATAGGCCGATAGTTCCCTCTATCAGAAATATCTCCAGTTCTGTTCTTCACAATGGGTACAACAACTGTTTTCATTAAGTCATGAGGTAGATAAGAGTGACTAATACACATTGTGAAGAACATCGCTAGTACCCCCGGCAAGTGAACACCAGCATGTCTCAGATGCTCGACACTGAGTCCGTCGTGACCCGGTGATTTACCTCCCTTCATTTTTTTGAGAACTTCTCTAACCTGTTTAGCACTGAAATAAGTAAGCGAATGCTTTTCACCCACACACTCAGACATATCATCAAATGTCGAGACCGAGGGTCCAAGTGGAGACCGCACACTAAAATGATCCCTAAACATATTAGCAATGTTTGCAGGCTCGTTTGTCCCATCAACACATGTCGAAAGACCAGGCTTAGCCCCACTCTTCCCTGTGGCCTTCCAAAATTTACCAAAATCGTTTGAAGCTCTATGTGTAGCTAAAATGTCCATTTTAAATTTATCTTGACTTTTCTGACACCACTTCAAACGGCTTTTAAAAACCTTTCGTGACTGGCACATCTGCTCATATATAATACCCTCCGTTGGTTTGTTACACAAGACCCAAGTTTCAAAATTCCGCCTGGCCTCCCTATGAGCTTCCCGAACATACTGGTTCCAACCGCATAGAGATTTATCTTTTTTGGGCTTAGTGATACGATCTCCACTCGTTTCCCTAGCTGCAAAACATAAAATGTTTACAATGTCACCATACATTTTATCTAAAACGTGCCTATGCTCAGTATTGCTACAAGTACCCCGGCTACATTCCTCAAAAACAGTAGGTAAATGTATGTTTCGCAATCTCGAATGGCACATCTCATGATATTTATCTATCTGACCCTTATTTCTCTCACCCCAAATCACCGAGTTTCGAGGAAAGCCACATGCCTGGACTTTTGACCTAACCACCCTCATATCACACGTAATACTTAAGGGCCTATGATCAGATACATAAACATCGTCTAAAATATCTACATTCAAGATTGCTTGGCACGCCGAATTCGAAGCAATACAATGGTCAAGCCATCGTCTACTTCCATGGGCATCACTGACAAAAGTGTAACTACCGGATCCTATACCAAGTTTTTCTACGTCAGCACAGACTAGTGACTCATCGGTACAAAAGTTTGTCAGTTCGGTATAAAACAACTTGTGAGGATGGGCATTAAAATCACCCATAACAAAAACACTTTCAACATTGGCACTTTCAATTAATGCACTAATTTCTCCTAACACCTCTGTATATATAGGTAGGTTATCATATGAGTCCGTAGGCATATATACGGTTATTATAAGTATAGATCGCAAACCTATTGTAGCTGTTATTGCAGCCAAACGGACACTATTACATTCTATTACTTTAACGTTATCGAAAACACCCTTCTTCCAGAGAATGGCCACCCCCCCATATGGTCTTCCAATCAATAAACCCGCGGACGTATCAACCGCTGATTTACCACTATATTCGAATTGATCCGATACAGTATCTAGAAGTGGTACGTCGTGGGGAAGTAACCATGTCTCTTGAAGTAAAATTACGTCATTGGTTTTACACAAACTACGTATATTGTCAATAGATCTCTTAAAACACTTACAATTAAAACTAACAAATTTAAGGCAATCGTCGGTATTGAAATTATTATTAACACAACTAAAATCCATACTTAATTATTTATTTTTTGCTTTGACTACTTACATTTTCAGATCTGTACATAAAACGTACAAAACTTTGTATTTGGTAAGTAGGTACCGATTAGGTACCTCTATATATTTAAGTAGGTACTAAAATGGTTTATTCTAGTGTAGGTAGTAGGTACATATATTTTATAACTTGTATTTTATTGTTTTAGCGCAAATAAAATTCAAGCAGTCAACCATGAAAAGAACAAATCGATTCACCCCATTGTAAAAGTTTAAACATTCAATACCTAACCTATCTTCCATATAAAAGGTACCTATCCTAAGAAAATTCGAAGTGAAGTCCAATTGTAAGTACACATAATACCTAAGTTATTATCGTAATTGTCATACTATTGTAATCTTCCATGCCATTTTTTGGAAAAAAAGAACCCACGCCAGTCGTAAAAGCCAAGTCAGAACTCACTTCATTTCAAAAGTGCACTTATAAGTTTACTTTGTCACAAACTATTTAGGGATATCTTTGTTTGTTTACATCTCGCTCAAACTCGGCTTTTACGACTTGAACGGGTGAGGCAGCAACATCCAACGTAAGTTTATATTATTTGATAGGTACAGAATTAAAGTAAGTAGTACTTAGGTATGTAAGTACATATTTGAAGTAAAATGTCTTACTTAAAGCTAAAACTAGGAGGCCAAATTGACCGTAAGACCACCGGCATTAGTTTGTAGTTTGTTTGAAGTAACTGCTGCGGCTATGCTAGCCCATGTGCGAAAGCTCTAAACTTGTGTCTGACATTTTGAATTCCTGATAAAGACATAATTTTTTGCTGACGACGTAAAAAGAGTATATATCGTAGCCTAGGGCCGCGTGATCCGAACGCCTCTTTTAGCGTTATGGTGGAGATAGGAATCAAAATAGTGGTGGGTTGCTAGTCGCGCTTATTAAAATGATTTGTTTTTTCGCCTATTCCCTCGATTGGACTTTTTACGATCTGCGCGTGAAAATAAGTAATGGAATATACCAGTCCAATATTTTCTTTTCTCCCTGACTAACATGTAAAAATGTCTTATACCTCTACCTGTGCCTCTACATAAACAAGTAAATAAATATATTTTCTTTTTTTTTCAGATAAGACAAATCACACAAATCAAATTTGCTCCTCCCTGCCTGAAAGGACTACTTTAAATTTTATATAAAAATGAATAAGTATTATATCGATGTACCTACCTTTTATATTTCACGTACGACGTAATATTATGCTTAAATAAAAATATTTCCTTTTTATTTCGTTGTTTTCTTTGTAATAAATATGAGGTTTTAATTAACCTTAAAAGGTACCTGCTATTTAAAAAAAACAAAATAGACAATTTCTTTGCCTCAAATGTCACGGGACAGAAAAAAAGTTAAATGTCAAATTCAATCAAGGCCCCGCCCATAGACACTATCCACAGAAAAATATGTATGGCAGTCGGTCGTCTGATACTAGTATAGTATCTGCTCCGTAGTCTGTGAGTAGCGGCGGAGTACGAGCCTGGACGGAAAGACAGACGGACGGACGGACAGACGGATATGACGAAACTATAAGGGTTCCTTGTGGACTAAGGAACCCTAAAAAAGCGGTCAAGTGCGATTCGGACTTCCCATGAATTATGACGTATTAAAAAAAAACTACTTACTAGCTCTCGTTCAAACCTCAGGTTCAAACCAATTTTAGGTGGAGGAGTTTGCATGGTAATGTACATCATATATTTTTTTTAGTTTTATCATTTTCTTATTTTAGAAGTTACAGGTTACACACATTTTACCACTTTGAAAGTGTCTCTCGCGCAAACTATTCAGTTTAGAAAAAAATGATATTAGAAACCTCAATATAATTTTGTGAAGACCATAGACCAAACGTATGGGTTTGATAAAAAAAAATGAGTTTCAGTTCTAAGTATGGGGATCCTCCAAAATTTATTGTTTTTTTTTCTATTTTTGTGTGAAAATCTTAATGCGGTACACAGAATACATCTACTTACCAAGTTTCAACAGTACCTACTTATAGTTCTTATAGTTTCGGAAAAAAGTAGCTGTGACATACGGACGGACAGATAGACAGACAGACAGACATGACGAATCCATAAGGGTTCCATTTTTTGCCATTTGGCTAAGGAACCCTAAAAAGAAACGCCTTTTTTCTTTATCTTTGTTCAAAACGCCCATGTATACACATGATAATAGTTTACGAGATATAGGTGAAAAACGAAACACCTTTTTTCTTCATATTTATTTGTTTAAAACGCCCATGATACAAGTTTTTCTAGACATCAGTCCGAATTCTAATGAGATATGACACGTCACGTACGAGTATCACTATTTTTCACAGTTTTTAACTTAAATTAAGACGAAATAGAGGGGCCGTTTTTCCATACAAACGTAGTCCCCTGTTTTCTCCCTGGATGCCGGTAGAGTTATTTTTTTCCCTGAATATCTATAGCCACTATAAGCATGTCCCTATGTTTTCTATTTTTTCATAAATTATTTATTAAAAGAGATATGAACGTTCAAAAACCTAAAAATATTGGCCAGATTTTCCGCTGTGTTCAAACATAAAGAAAACAAATTTGAGTAAATTATATAAAAAAATTAAAACATAGGAACACCGATTAAGTCTTTGTTATACTCGTATCGTAATGAAAAAAGTACTTATATTGGTTATATTGGTAAGTTTTCGAGAAGAAATCAGGGGACTACGAATCGTTGATTTTCTGTTCTTTTAATAAGTATTTCCAGTCCAAGCTGCAATATGTGTCTATCGCACTTGCTCTGTTGTGGTTCGGGCACAGCGCAACAGCAATAGATTTTAAAAATACCTATTTTTCATTTATCTAGCCCTTGAGGATTCCTCTTAAGGCCGTACCTGAATTTTCCGAGGTCCAGTGCTGCCCCCATTTAAAATAAATCATTTCAAAGAAAACGGAGACATCTTTTGATATTTTGCTACTACCAAGTCCTAGATAACCCTTCAAACTATTTTGTGAACTACTGTTTACAGTTTATGAGACCGTTAAGCTTTACTACGCACATTTGCGAAAAACGGCCACTTTTGGCAAATGTGCGTAGTAAAGCTTAACGTTCTCATTATAAACTGTAAACAGTAGTTCACAAAATAGTTTGAAGGGTTATATAGGACTTGGTAGTAGCAAAATTTTAAATTATGTCTCCGTTTTCTTTAAAATGATTTATTTTAAATGGGGGCAGCACTGGACCCCTGAAAATTCAGGTACGGCCTTAAGTCCGCCTGTACAGTATTGTAACGTCGTAGCCTTAGCGTAGCTACGCGTAGCGCCTGCTACCAAAAGCCGTAGTAGGTCTACAACAGACCTGTAATGTAAAATTTCAACCCGTTTTTCTTAAGAGCTTTAATTTAGCTCCCATGCCATTTTCTTCATATTTCATAGTGCTGATAAACTGAAAGTATCGATTAATAATTTAATTAAACGATTTCCCACGATTCACCATTCAGTGGTCATTCTTTGTAAGTCGATGTCAGTCTGTCCATAATAAAATACTGGCAATCTTGCAAGTTAACTTTTTACCCATTTTTTGTTACGTGTTCTTTTGCACATGTAACAAAATAACAGACAATATAGTGAACTCATAAATACTTTATCTGATAAAATACATACAAATATAGTACATACATACTATCACGCCTGTTTCCCACAGGGGTAGGCAGAGACTAAATAAGCCGGAATAAATGTTTGTAAAAACTTAAGTTCTAGGATAAACCAAATCGGTCCAGGGGCTAGTCTCAGAAGTGAATTAGTCCGGAACCGGCCTAGATGTGAAAGCATGTAGATTGTAGAGGGTCGTGAGTTCACCGTTTTGGGCAATCTGCTAGTTTAAACAGCTGTTGTGTGCCACATTGTGTTGAACATCTCTGTAGTCTGTGCCTCACTCCAGCGTTGGGGGACATTCGTTGATGTTGAACATGGTGGTAACTACCAGTATGTTCTTGACGTATCTTGGTCCGATCACCTGGTATCTAGTACCTAAAAAAAAGACCTGGCATCTAGTACCTAAAAAAAACCTGCCGTATCGTGCGAGACAGTGTATACTCAGGTAACGATACGTCATAGCTCACTTTCACTTTTAACCGTGTAAAGTGCATCTCAATCTATTGATCCTGCAGTCTCGTGCATAGCCTAATGTTTGCATGTAGCTGTGAGACATCTGTGTGACTTTTATGCTGCCCTAGTACAGAGAGGCTGGAGCGCAGACTTTTTGCCTCTGGAGCAGGGGGGTGCAAGAAAAGGCGGTGATGGAAGGTTGGGTAGGTATACTATACAGGAATGATTTTTTCAAAACATATTTTTACAGCGAGTTCAGTCCATGGTACTGATTACATTGCCCATCCTTGCTCAGCAGTGGGACACGTGATGGCTGGTAATGAATGAAATGAATAAAAATTCAACGGGAGATAATATTTCTTTTAATTTCGCCATATATGCAGGTATTTTTTTTTGGAAAGTAATCAATCGGTCTCTCTCCAGATTTCTTCGCTAGGTACTTAATTACATACATTTTCCATTTGCTTTTTGACAAAATTATCGCCGAATGTAAAACAAAAACAATCGTCAGTTCTCCATCTAATTAACGCGTTGCATTTTTTTAAGTGGGAAGAAATAGAAATTGGAGAATGTCCGCAATCTGTAAATATGAACTGTCCAAGCTGTTCAGTGCAAATTTGCGCACTGGAAAATAACTAGAGCAATCTTATACCAAATGTAGTTAGCATTAATATTCATACAGGAGCTCAGTGCCCCAGTTTTTTACTTTCTTTCAAGCTAGCATGGAAGAATTTGTGTTGTAATTTTTAAAATGTAATCAATCCTTCCTTGCTGGTCTGGGAGAAAAGAAAAAACAATGTACCAACTGCTTCTATTCCCGCGCAGATCGTAATCGATCTAGGGATTGAGCGAGAATCTGAATATCAATAGGTAATGCGGTTAGCAACCCATCACTGTTATGATTTCCTTTCCACCTTCATGCCCATCTGATGATGCGTATAGCGTGATCGCTAAAAGTGGCCTGAGATTTACAGCCCTAGGCTCTGTATGCCCCGTTAGGTATAAAGACGTGATAGTGTATGTATGTAATCAATTTATTTCAGGAGTTCTGTGGCTCAGCGGGAAAATGCATTAGGTACAACACTTCCGTAAGTTAAGCAACCCAGGGCGTAGTTCGCACTTGGATGGCTGACCACAAGTGGCACAAAACTTATTCGAGCTCTTTCGTGCTTTGGAAGGCACATTTTATGACGTTGGTCCCAGCGATCATCATTGTATGGCAGTAGTCAAGCTTTGTAAGATGCCTTTAGACAGCTTAAGGTCCCGTCAGTTCAGAGCCAAGAATACCGATGTGTTTTTTAAAAATTCACTGTAAATAAACTACATACTACAGTTTATTTCTCAAAAAAAAAATCACAAACATACCTCAATTGCCTAAATTTACCTTTTAAAAAGATATTACTACTTTATACAATCACCTTTTTATATGAAAACTAGGTATAACAAAAAATGGATAATCTAAATGATTAGTTAACTAGCTGTCGCCTGCGGCTTCGCTCGCGTATCCCACGGGAACATTCAATTTTTCCGGGATGAAAGGTACCCCTTATGTCCTTTTCTGTACTCCTAACTATGTGTATGCGAATTTTCAAGAAGATTGGTTCAGTAGATAAAGCGTGAAGAGGTAACAAACAAATATACAAACTCACTTTCGCATTTATAATATTAGTTAGGGTTAGGATTACGCTACACAAAAAATTATAAATATTATACAAAAAAATAATAAATAAAACACAGTGAAATATTCGTCGAGAGCGAACAAAGGCCCGGAGCCGTGCTCGACGATATTTCGCTGTGTTTTATTTATTATTATTTTTTGTATTATATTCATTATTTTTTGGGTAGTGAAATTAACTTGTAATTTAGATTATCTATTTTTTGGTATAATTTTTATACAAAAAGGTGATTGTATAAAGTAGTAATATCTTTTTTAAAGGTAAATTTAGGAAATTTTAGAGGTACTCGTATATATTTATGATTTTTTCTTCTTCTAAGAGCTTAGTGGCTTTTGTCGGTGGAGTATGCGCAAAACTTCTCGGTTCTCTGCCTTACTTTTTAGTGCTTCATACGACATGACTCTTACTTTTTCTTTCAGTTGGTCTACATAGCTCTTTCTTGGTCGTCCTGGACCTCTTCTACCTTTTATCTTTCCTTCTAGTATGTTTTTAAATAAGGAGTCATGTCGTATTAAGTGACTAATCATTTTCCCTCTCCTATTTTCTATTTCGCCCAGCAGTCTTCTTTTCTCTCCTACTATTTTAATACTTCCTCAATTTTTGAGAAATAAACTGTAGTAGTTTAATTACAGTTATTTTCAAAAACACGCACAGTATTGCGGGCTCTGAACCAATCTCGCCTCAAAAAATCGGAGGTGACCACTACACACACGAAAACCATTAACAAACTAATTTACGAGTAACTCTATCTTTACTGTGTGAGATACGCACAGAAAGATAGATAATCGTCGAGTGTCGATTATTTTGCACATCAAATAGATCGCAGTTCATAGTAATGGAAATTTTAACTGTCATACCAATTTTTTTTAATGTACTCTATACACCTAATTTTAATTTAGGTAGGTTTATACAGATTGTCAATCAAGCTACTAAAGTGTAAGACTTAATATTTCAAAAACACCTTTATTCGCTTACAACAAGTTTTGTTATTTGATAATTTACATTGTAGTTGTGAGTTCAGCCAATCGCTCCTCTTCTAGTCCTAGATGAAATTTATAATGTTACTATTTATAACGAAGGGATGCGAGAAGCCGTGCTTGCCATGCCGAGCTGTGCCCTTTTTTAAAACTTCTTGTGATTTATGAAGTCAAATTGTTGTAAGCGATTGTATGTTTTGGTTAGAGCTGCTGGTGTCACTATTCTTCGTCGTATTTTTTATATTCCGTAATTAACTGGTCAAATGCAAGTCAGCATAATATCAAATTGAAGCATCTTTTTCAAAGTTAAGCGCAACACAAAGTGCTACTCTTACAGCACTTCTTGCAGCTACTGCGTGGTGGGCATAGGGGGAAACTGCAGCAAATAACGCACGGTCCGGGCAGGCTCCTGCACCGTACGACAGGGCATAGCTTTGAGCGGTTACAACAAGGCGATATACGTTTTCGGCGTGCTTTGATTTTAGGCGAGCTTCGGCATTTGCGGGGCCCTTTTCGCCGAGGGCAAGGATGTATACAAGGCGAACTTCTGCAAGGAATATCACAGCATGCTTTTCTGCAGCATGGAGTCGGGCAAGGACTCTTAAGAGGTGGAGGTAGACAAGGTTTGCAAGGCTTGCAAGGTGCACACGGTCTACAGGGCTTGATAGGGCCGCAAGGGCGAGGACATGGCCGCGGTGGAAATGGCCTACAAGACGAGCAAGATCTACACGGTGAGGGCGGACAAGGCTTGCAAGGGTATGGAGAGCAAGTCTTGTATCGCCATGGAGGTAAAGGTCTACATGGCCACGTAGCGGGACATTGGCCGCAGCACCCAGAGCCGCAGCCTCCACACTTAGGTGGTGGGCAAGGTCTACACGGCAATGAAGGACATGGCGATTTACAACATTTCTTGGGCACAGGTCGACATGGCACCGGTCGGCAAGGCCTTTTGCATCCCTGTCTACAAATTTTAGGTTTACAAGGTGAAGCTCGACATACAATCATTTTGCACTTTGATCGACGACAAGGCACCGGTCCTGCGCATGGCCAAGGCCCACATGGTGATCCACACGGAGGACGAGATGGAGGTGGCGTCCATTCCAGCATCAGTTCATTCTTTGCTAGTGGTGCTCCAGTCATTCTTCGAATGACTAACTCAAAAACTCCACGACGTGGATTAGCTGCTGTAGAAACTTTGACAGGAGCTTGATCTTCTCCAGTTGCTGCGACACAGCATTTAGGCCCTTGGCAAGGGCCACCGTTGCATACAGGGCATGGCTCTTTAGGACCAATGCGTATATGAGAAATTGTCGCCATCATATCATCTTTGCAAGCACTTGTCGCCGGACAAGGTTTGTCCGATTTGTCTTCTTTTATGCTTACGGCTTTTCCAGTACAGGTTCCACCGCACGATCCTAAAGCAGGCTTAAAAGACCCAACTGTAGTGCTCTTAGATTGTGTTTTTACTGTTGACACATTAGCTGCCGTTACTTCAACGTCTTTGATTCCTGCATTTCCTGAATTTCCCATCCCCTTTTCCGATTTAGGTTTAGTCTTCTCGGCTTTCTTTTTTCCAAAAAAGTATACATCTGAGTATCGTATTCTTTCAGGTACATGTCTTTTACTATCTCGGCAAGTTGAGCTTGATAAAATAGATAATGATGGCGCATTTACGTTTGTACCACTGCTGGATGGACAATACGAACCTGCGCTATTGTTGAAACCTACTTGCAAACACTTGTTTATTGAAGCTGTAGCTTGAGTTCCTGCGGTGCGATGGCGAAAATCATCTAAATATGTCATGTACACTACAGTCTCTTTTTGACCAAATATTTCATAGTCTATAAATAAATTATGCTTGCTATCATTATCTTCCATAGAATTGAAATGCCAATCCGTATTTTTTTGAGGTAAGTTTAGCTTTTTTGCTTTAAGGGTATTTATTGAAGTAACTGATAGTGAATCCGATGTAGAATATAAATTTTCGGCCATGCATCTTATGGGCGTTGTAATATCTCGAAGTGTATCCAGGTATTGCGAGATATACTCTAATGCCAACGCTGGTGATTTTATAAATTTGTTGACATCAAAAGCTGTAATGTTGTTATTATCAGTGCAGTGATTCATGGCCAGGTTAAATATCCTAATTTCCAGCTTTTGCTCTTCTGTCAATTCTTGATAAAACGGCAAGCTCGGCAGGACACCTAGTTGACGATAATTTATTTATGTAATATTTATGAGGTGAACGATGGGTTCAAACTAGAATGCTACAAAACTACATACCTACTTATTGCTTACGCTTTTAAGAAATAAGTGATTTTTCGGAAATAAGACAATATTTTATGCATCATAAAGTATTTTTAATTAATCCGTAAACATAAAACAAATATTTAATGCAACAGATTTATGTTATATCAGCAAAAATGACTTGGGCAGCAATTTGGGCAACTAGGCTTAGTGCATTGTGATGTCCTAGTATCTCGGACTGGTATATATTTCTCCTGGCACTTGGAGGGTGTTACAAACTGATATTCTAGTTTGGACTTTCTTCCTGGCATCTCTAAAGTTTTGCCGATTCTCAATTTGATAATTTGTTTAGGGAAATCGTAAACCACCCCAGGGTACTCCTCAGCAGTGGTTGGCATTAATTGTCCAGGCTCATCTCTCACCACGTCTCCAACGCCGTCAGACGTAAAGTTAAAATGTGATCGTTGCATGTGTGCCATGCCGCAGGTGTCCGACGGCATTTGGAATATCACTTTGTTCCCCGTTGGACAGCAATCTGCACAATTTTTCATATGTCAGGGAATTATCATAATTAGAGTTTAATGTTACTTGGACATCCCGTAACAAATTTTATGTATTGAAGCTGTATCAGTAAATGAAACCCTAATCAAAATATAGTAGAATTTAAAGTTTTAGTAGAGGCGCTTTTTAACTTTTGGCTTTTTAAGTCGTCTTACGCAACATTCACAATCCAAATCTGACTGTAATCGTGTATTGACTTTTTTTATAGGCGGTTTTTTCTCTGGGCCACTAGGAGTCACTAGTTCCAGCTCCAGTTTCAGTTTCCTGTCTCCTTGCATGGCAGTCTTCCCAACTTTTAGTACAAAACAATCTGTTGGAGGCAGCTCCTTGGCATCTCCTTTTTCTAGAGCGCTTTGCTGGCCATGTTTGGATATCTGTGTGCATCCTTCAGTCGTGCAAGTAAACTGCGTAGTGGTCGGCTGAGCACCAGCGCAACAAGTAGCCTCATTAGGCATCGCCAGGCTTAACTGATTTTTACCACAAGGTGGATCACAAGGCCCGGTATCAGGGTTAGCACCTTTTTTTACTTTTACGAATGGACATTGCAATGCGCAATGAGTCTGGCTTATTTTCTTGATGATAGAGGACGAGGCTGGTACTTTGATCTTAAGTTCGTTGCCGCCCAAATTCATGCCAATCTCTTCGAATTGTTTACTGCGACCTGTCCATCAACAAATTTACTCTAAGGCAGGGGCCACCCTGTACAAGTGTTGCAAGGATGTCATGATATATACTCGTACCTAGTCTAGCCATAAATATTATAAAAAAGAAAAAAATATATTTTTCTATTGCAAATAACATTTATTACTTTTACAATGCATTAGTTTAATACATAAATATAAAACAATTTAAAATATAAAAAACTTATTCGAAGTGGGTTCCATTGGCTGCAATACAGTTACTTTAAACGTTGAGGCCAGTTTTCAATAGAAGAACGCACTCTTTCCATGGGAAAATCCTTCACTGCCAATCGTATGGATTGTTTTAGGGACTCCAAATTATCATGACGTTTAGAGCAAGCCGTACTCTCTAAAACTGACCATAAATCATAATCCAGCGGATTAAGATCGGGACTAGACGACGGCCAGTCTTCAGCTCTGATGAAGTCGGAAACGTTCGATTCCAACCAAGACTGCGTGGACCGAGCTTTGCGACCCGCTGCCGAGTCTTGCTGGAAGGACCATTCTTGGTTATTGAACGTGGTGTTGTTAGGGGGGCTTAACGACCTTCTCAAGAATGGTATCTTGATACACTTGTGCCAATGTTTTGATTCCTTTTTCACAAAAGTATGGCTCAGTCATTCCTAATAGCTAACACCCCACCAAACCATCACTGAAGTCGGATAATGCCCACATTGCACTCTGTCGACTAATTGGGAAGCTTTCTTAGAGCTTTGAGCATAAATACGGTCATTTTGTTTGTTAAAATGTTGCTCAATTGTAAAAAACTCTTCCGTAAACAAAATTTTTCTGTGACCTCCCTTTGCGTACCGCTTCAGTAGTTGTTTCGATATTACCACCCTATTATTTTTTTAATTATCAGTTAAGAAATAACAAGTACGTCTCTTATAGGCTACAAGTCCTTAGTCTTTTAAAATACGCGACATGGTTCTAGGTGCTATCTTCATCTCCCGTGATCTTTTGCTTTCGGACAGGATTTCTTCAATTTTTTTCCCTTACTGCTTTGACCACCTTTTTCGTACAAACACTACGTGGACGGCCAGATGGAATAGCCCGGTACACAAACATTTGACTAATACCAAGCGTATGGAGAGTTTTAAAAATTGCATTTGGCTCCATGCCTACTTTGTGTAATGCAATCACAGCGATTCGGTCCTCTTTATCACCCCACTCCATTTGGCAATAAAAAATCATATAAAAATAACGGATTCCAAATTCAAATGTAATATTTTGTTTATTTTTGATTGTAATAGTATTTATGGCCAGACTAAGTATTACTGGAGCGTTGAGGCACTTAAAATCCAAATTAAAATATGCAAAACTCAGTCTTTGTGGGCTGTCACAGTTGTGCTCGCATCCCAGTAACTGAAAGGCCAGAGCCGCCCCTCTTCTCCTTATATTCATATAACCAGAAGTTTTGGGATCATATTAACTCATATGTGAATTGTCTCTGATCACAATGATAACAGTAAGTTCACTTTCATCTTTTGATTTATTATTATCGTCGGTACCGATCAAAATCTTGTGTTTATGAATACCGGTTGTAGGTAAAATAATGACCAGAGACAATTTTCATCATAAAAGCATATTTTTATTTGCTCGTGAAAAGATCATAAAGGAAGCTTTATCAGACACGTTTGAATTTGAAAATGTATGAATGAATTATTTAAATAAATAAGTACATACAAATGTAACTATGTACATAAATAAGTACATACATATGTATATACATATGCACAAATGTTTGAAATAAGAGTGCTTTATCTAAATGTATCATCTTCTGCAACCTTATTTTTAGCAAATAAAATATCTTAACTTATCTTAGGTATGTTCTAACGATTATGAGTACATAGTTTGACAATATTTCCTTTATGATTCTCTTTTGGTTTGTACAAAATATAAACCTAAATGAACCAAAGTGAACAGATTTGCCAACCTTTCGGAACATGTAAGCAGTATTGATCTGTGTTTCTGCAAGCCATTGGTTGTTTTGGGTCTGGCTTTGGGCCAGAACAGTAGCAGAGATCGTCTCCGTCTATGCATGGCATGCTATTGTATGGGTCTCGGGCTGAAAAACATGTTGAACATTGCATGTTTAGTAAATAAATCTAACGTTACCTACTTTACGAAACGTAAAATACATAGTATACCTGGAGGGCAGACACCCCCTCCTCCTCCTCCGGGACAGGGTTGGCTACCAGCACCGCCGCCCCCGCCGCTGCCCCCGGGCACCCCTCGAGCAGCCCCGCAGGCACACGGGTCGTCTGTCGTCTGAAAGTCTCGACGCGGAGTGCAAGAACGATCCACTATGGATGGACCTGCTTTGCCGCCGAGGGTGGGCGGACCGCCACCTTGGAATCTTGTGATGATCAACTTTCCAAAACATGAAATTCTCAAGAACATCACAACTTCACCACTTTCAACGCCATCGGTGCCGACGATGCGGAATGAGTCTTTTAAAGCTTGGTAGCTTACGCTTGTAGGATCCTCTAAGAACTTCTTCCGGGCTTGAACAAACTCTTTCGTCATGTCGATTGTTGCTTCTCCCATTACAATTTTAGTTGGTAAGCATCCACATGGCAACGATTTATAAACTGATACTTTGATAGGAAATTTACTCATGGCTTTACTGATATCAGATTCTTTGAGGGAAAATAGGCAGGATTTTCCATTGTTGAACGTTCTGACGAAAGGGCCGCCACTCTTGGCGAAGCAGGCGCCGGGTTCATCGTCGCATATCTCTAGAGGATCCATAGCCATGCATTCTATGTTGACACAAGTCCTGAAGTCTTTGTCGGTAAAACAAGGACTCTTTGCAAACACAATTTTATCAACGAGTACTTCGAGGAGGAAAAGGCCGTCATCTTGTTTCGCCATCGCTTGGTTTGGGGATGGGAAATTTAGAATTTTATATTTTTTTTTCAAATGTGTTTCTCACATTTATGATTTTGACATTAATAACAAATGAATGGATTAAAGCCGAAAACAATAATGTCAGACGTTATTTTTCCTCTTTTTTGTATTCTACAAAAAGTCTAGCTGCAAGAAGGACCTGAAAAATAAGAAAATAAGTTTGCACCGTTGTGTGAAGGTGACGAAGCCTTTATGGCACTGTTTTCGATCCCTGTACACCTAAACATACTCTCGGGCGATTGGGAGAATTGTAAAGCGATTAATGATCATACAAAAAGCGATAACAGGTTTTCCTACCTACTTCTATTTTGACGATTTTTGAATATGTTTTAGATAAGTACCTACCTATTATGAAAAATTAGGGCCCTACGTTTTCATTTTCGAATATTAACTTACATTTTAGTTATATCTAAACAACGTGAAAAAAACATGTACCAGCTGCCTCTCTGCACGAGCAGTTCGTAGAAGCTGATCGAGGGAATACGCGAAAATGCAAATCATTTTAATGGGCGATGCGGCTAGCAACCCATCACTATTTTGATTCCTATTTCCACCTTCTCACGCACCATCACCTACCAAAAGTGGTCTTTGAGTCTTGCGGCCCACGGGCTCTGTCTTTTAGAGACGCCAGATTCAACATGCTCTGTCTGCCCCATTAGGAATAAAGACGTGATACTATCACGTCTTTATTACATTGCGTACATACGTCCTGTCACGGTGATAGTACGTATGTACGCAAACATCCAATTTTTTGGAAAATTGTGAGCTATTCCCAGTAGTCCTACCAAGTTTGTCCTACCAGTAGGATAACTGAGAATTTTTGTCCCAATAGACCTACCAGTGGAACTACTGAGAACTTTTGTCCCAACAGTTCAACTGGTAGGTCTATTGGGACAAAAACTCCCAGTAAGTCCTACTAACTTATTTTATATCCCCAGAGACCTTATTTAAAAGTTATGTATTGTTTGTTTGTATTTTCGTTTTTTAAAGAAAAGCGGCCAAGTGCGAGTCGGACTCGCTCATGAAGGGTTCCGTAGCAGCAAGTAACATTTTACGATTTTTGACGTATTAAAAAAAATACTTACTAGATCTCGTTCAAACCAATTTTCGGTGGAAGTTTGCATGGTAATATACATTATATATATTTTTAGATTTATCATTCTCTTATTTCAAAAGTTACAGGGGGGACTAGGGACCAACATTTTACCACTTTGGAAGTGTCTCTCACGCAAACTATTTAGTTTAGAAAAAAAATGATATTAGAAACCTCAATATCATTTTTGAAGACCTATCCATAGATACCCCACACGTATGGGTTTGATAAAAAAAAATTGAGTTTCAGTTCTAAGTACGAGTATGGGGAACCACCAAAATTTATTGTTTTTTTTTCTATTTTTGTATGAAAATCTTAATGCGGTTCACAGAATACATCTACTTACCAAGTTTCAACAGTATAGTTCTTAAAGTTTCTGATAAAAGTGGCTGTGACATACGGACGGACAGACAGACAGACATGACGAATCCATAAGGGTTCCGTTTTTTGCCATTTGGCTACGGAACCTTAAAAACCGTAGTCCGGTTTTTTTTTGTTTTGCAAATCAATTTATCTTTATCTTCGTTGACTTTACATTTTTTAGGAACCAAAGTTCAATAAACTGAATAAAAAAATATTATTCGAAACAAGCTTTATTTAAGGTGAAGAGATAAGCAAATGGCCTTGAAGTGTGAAATAAATTGTTAACTCGTAAATATGGTGATATATAGGTATATATATTTCCATATTGCTCTTCGTCATGCACTAGATAGCCCTTTAAATTATTTTATGAACCACCGTTGAAAGTATTTACATTAAGTCCGTGTAGCTTTAAAACTTGCCTCCGTTAAAAGTTGCCAGGGCAAGTTTTAAAGCTAGACGGATCACCAATAATAGTTTCAACGGCAGTTCATTAAATAATTTAAAAGGATATCTAGTGCATGACAAAGAGAATTCGGAAATTATCACCATATTTACGAGTTAACAATTTATTTCACACTTTAAGGCCATTTGCTTATCTCTTCACCTTAAATGCTCTAATTTATTTACCACGTCGAATTTATATGTAACTATACTTAATTGATTCTGTTCGTATTTTAGTAATGAGCGAAGCGTCTCAGTTTCGAGATTGGCCAAAAATGCTTTTGTCCGTCAGTATGTCAGTTTGTCTGTCGGTTTGTTCTCGCCTACAGGTCGCATTTCTCAACCGATCCTCGTAAAATTTTATAAGCAGGTTCGACAATTATATAGATTTTTTTTTGTCCATACAGTTTTTAAAAATGTTTTCAAAATGGCGGAGATATGGGGGTTAAAAACTTTAAGTAAATCACATTTCAGCCATTTCGAAACATTTTCAAATATGTCATAAAACTTTTTTGATTCCCTTGTTAAGCGCAACGCAACTTTTTTGTCTGAACAACTTTTTTATCCGATAAACTTTAACGAGTTGGGGGGGAGTCGCGACTGTCGCGAGGTTTACAGCTCACAGAGCCACTAGTACCTATATAAGCTTGTCGTGAGACTGGTTTATCATATTATTTGGAATCTTACCTATAAGTAATAATAAAGTTATAATACTCCTATGTATTCTGGTTATCTACACAGGGAAATCTCGCGACAAGTTTATATATTATACGTATAAATTCTACGTGGTAAAAAAATTAATGGGTTTACATCTTTTCAGAGCATTTAAATAAAAGCCCCTCTTTTTTTGTCGGGGGTTAAAAACAATTTAACCCCTGACAAAAAGAGGGGTGTTATAAATTTGACGCTAATGTCTGTCGGTCTGTCTATGTGGCATCGTTTCGCTCGAACGGATGGACTGATTTCGATGCAGTTTTTTTTTACGTGAAAGCAAGTTCCCTTGCGGTGATTCTTAGCTATTAATGTCTGATGAAAATCAGTTCAGTCGTTTGAAAGTTATTGGGGGTTTACGCTTGAAAGTCAGGGCTTTCTCTAAAAAATAATAGATGGCGCTACATGGTGTACATCACGCGCGCGTGATGAGTAGCGGAATTTTTTATAAATATTATATAAATGTCTAAGAGTGAATATAAATAAAGTAAATAAATGATTCAATTTTTTTGGTAGGTATTTTATTTGGAAAATTTTCTCAAGATACAATTATATTTCTCTGAAGGATAGTTTTGATAGTACCAATTACAGGCTTCGTTCTGGTACGGGCGGCCTACTCTGAAAAAATAAATAATAATTTGTAAGTTCATTTTTGTGATTTACCATAAAAGTACCTACAGCACACCATAACTATCAGTTCGCCGTAATGGGTTTATGTACCCCTTTAAGGCAACGTGGAGTTCCTGACCTGACCAGCTACGAGGTGCGAAAGAAGCCACTTGCTGGCCAGGGGAAGAAAAGGGGAAATGAGGGGAACACACCGGAGGTGATGAAGACGCAGATCACATAAACTAAGTACTTAGTTAAAGGATGGAAAAACTGCATTTAAACTGCACATCGATAGCCAAATTGCGGTTCAGATGCAACAGCATCTGAACCGCAATTTGAACAGCTTCAAAGCAACCCTGCAGTGCCAGTGTAGTTAGAATGCAGTTGGTTGATGAACTGCACACCGACAGTTGCATCTGAGCTGCAATTTGGCAGTTAAAATGCGGTTCCTCTGTCTGTAAAGAAATGACATGTAATAAAAAAATGGATAATGTTTTATTTATTTATTTTACCACGGACTGTTTTATTCTAAAACGTTATATTCAATGTATATATATATATATAAAAAGGGAAATATTGTCCATTATACTTACTCCGCCATAGAAGATCGTATTTCTTCAGCGGGGAGGTCTGTCGTCAAATCGGGGTAGTACCTCCACCTCTTGAGGACGGCATCCTGCGCCCAGGCTAGCTGGAAAGGCGTCAAACCTGGCTGCATCCACTTGCGGCAGTCCCTGCAGTGAGGGCTGACTTTTTTCTGAAGGAAATGAAGTAATTATTGTGATTGAGAAAGGAAATCTGGTTGTGAGGTGCGTATATAGCGCGCAATGGTACATGATGCTTCGTCACGTGATGATAAGACGACAGACGATAACTACCCTTTAGATATCATTACCTCCAGGTTGGAGCGTTATCAAACGTACTGCAGCACAGCCATTGTAATTTTTTGTATGGACTATGACTACTACTTATACACATACATACATACATACTATCACGCCTGTTTCCCACAGGGGTAGGCAGAGACTATGGACCTCCACTTGCTACGATCTTGACAGACCTCTTTCGCTTCATCTACACTCATCAACCTCTTCATACATGCCCTTCGGTTACGTGTACTTCTTACCTCTCCCTTTTCAGAACGTCTGCAATCTGATCGCAGAACGTTCGCCGAGGTCGACCCTGTACCGCTCTTCCTTTCACAATTACCTTATAAATATTTTTTATTAATCTATTTTCATCCATCCTTTCTAAATGCCCAAACCATCTTAACATCCCTTGTTCTACTTTTGTCACTACGTCCTCTTTCACTCCACACCGATCTCTTATAACATCATTTCTTATTCGGTCTTTCAAGGTAACACCACACATACTCCTCAGCGCTCGCATTTCAACTGCATTTATTCTGCTTTCATGCTTTCTCTGCCATACCCAACTCTCACTACCGTACATTAAAGTAGGTATTAGTACTCCTTTATGAACAGCAAGACGTGCCTTATCTGATACCTTCCTGCTGGTCATAAAGGAATGCAACGCTCCATTCACTTGGTTACCCGCATTCACTCTTCTTTCGACATCACCCTCGTGCTTGCCATCTTTTGTAAACTTACATCCTAAATAAAAAAACTCTTTCACTTGCTCCACTCTCACCCCATTTATTAAAATATTGCATTCTGTTGAACTATCATCCCTTTCAAAAACCATAACTTTAGTCTTACTTACATTAACTTTCATACCCTTTTTTTCTAATGCATTATTCATAACAGTTATCATCTTCTGTAATTCCTCCTCTGAGTCCGCAAGTATCACTTGGTCATCGGCATAGAGAAGGCATTTGATAAATAACTCATCCATTCTAACACCACATTCATCTTCTTTCAAATCTGTCAAACAACTGTCCATGAATAAGTTAAACAGCCAAGGCGACGCTACACATCCCTGTCTAACACCTTTTTCGATGTTAAACCAGTCTGTGTATTCGCCGTCAATTCTGACACAAGCACTAGAATCCTTATAAAGAGATTTCAGTGCCTGAATCAGATGGCTGCTCAACCCATACGTAGACAGTGTTGACCACAATTCATTCCTTTCCACCCTATCATAGGCCTTTTCTTAATCTACGAAGATGCAATAGACTTTCCGATCTTTGGCCAGAAGTTTTTCTAAAATGCATCTTAAGGAAAAGACCTGATCCGTGCATCCCATACCCTTTCTAAATCCCGCTTGTACATCCCATATCTTCTCGTTTGTATCTTTCACAACCCTTTCTATCAAGACCTTTGCATACAATTTGCCAACCACGCTAAGAAGACTAATGCCTCGGTAGTTTTTACAGTCTTGCTGTGAACCCTTTCCTTTATACAGTGGTACAATTACCGCCTTGCACCAATCCTTTGGTACCACACATTTTTTAAAACACAGATTAAAAAGGTCGCACAACTGATTAGCTACAATGCCCTGTCCAGCCTTCAGCATTTCGATAGTAATCCTATCATACCCTCCCGCTTTTCCCATTTTCATACCATTTAATGCGGTCACTACTTCTTCCATACTTATTTCTTCATCATAATTTTGCACATCACTCCCCTGTACTTCATTTTGCGGCTCTGGCACTCTCATTTCATTTTTTTCAAACAGTCCTTCAAAATATTCCTTCCATCCATCTACTACATTCTGTAACCCGACTAATAATCTTCCATTCTTGTCTCTGATATTATTTAGCGTAGAAGTCGTATTTTTCCCTCTAGCTGTTTTAACGCTCTTCCAAAAGTATTTAATATTACTTTGGAAATCTCGAGACAATCTTACATCAAAATCATCCTTTTGTTCTTCTTTCTTCTTTTTTACTATCTCTTTCACAAGTACATTCATCCTCTTATATTCTTGTTTCGCTGCAAAAACATTTTTATCCCTCGCATTTTGTTTACTCTGACCAGCTCGTACTGACAACCAATCCTTCCATGCTTTCTTCTTTCTTTGTACTGCGTCTTGTACTTCCTTATCCCACCATATATTTACCACATCGTTGCCTTTTCTTCTTTTGGTTGAACCACATACTTCAACAGCAGCGTCAATCATTCCTTCTTTTAATACTGTCCACACGTTTTCTACCTCACATTGATCCTCTACTTCTTTAAATTTTTCTGTTAGTAATGATTTATATTCCTTTCTTGCATCTTCATCTTTTATCCTTTCCAGCCGATTGGAGGGTTTAAATTTATGGTTTCGCCACTTTCTAAAAAGGTTTCTCAATTTACAGATTACCAAATAATGGTCTGTAGAAATCCCTACTCCACGGAAAGACCTTGTATCAAACACATTCTTTTTCATTCTTTCATCCACTATTATAAAATCAATTATACTCTTCACTCCGTTTTCCTCCCTTGTGTACATGTGAATCTTTTTGTGATCAAACATAGTGTTTGTCACACAAAGATTCTTCTCCAGACATACCTCAAGCAAACTTTTTCCATTTTCATTCTCCCTTTCATCGCCAAATAAACCCAATACCTTTTCATAACCATCTCGCTTAATACCAACCCATCCATTAAAATCACCTAGCATAATTATCTTCTCATTGCCCTTGCAACCACTCAAAACATCATTTACACTATCTTAAAATTCCTTTCCTTCTTCTTTATTTCTTTTAGATTTACCTTCTATAGGTGCATACACTCCCAATATAAAAATCCGATTCAACCCAACTTTCATTCTAATCCAGACAAGTCTTGAACTTACAAATTCGTACTCATTCACACACTCTGCCATTCTTTTAGAAAGAATGAGGCCAACTCCTTGACAGCCTTTAGCGGTTTCTGGTACTCCTGACCAATATGCCGTGAAAGAACCACACTTAGTGGTTCCGCATCCTTTCCGTTTCGTCTCATTCACACACAGGACATCAATCTTTCTTTCACTCATCATCTGATACACCTCATCTATTTTACCATTCAATCCTCCTCTAATATTCAAAGTAGCCAAGCGGCTGTCCAAAGACCGCTTTTCGCACCTGCGGGAAACGGGACGTGACGGATTGCGAACCGCGTCGCCGCCATACTGATTTCTTAATTTTTTTGGAATCATTGCGTTCCCACGAGTAAATGGGGATTTAGACGGTCGCACCTGACAGAGCCCCTTGTCAGGCGAAGGCTAGCCTTGTTCTGAGGGCGCCCAACCTCAGGGCAAATCGGCACGCTTGAGACTAGGCTCGCCCCTAGCCACGCATCCCTCGGCACGGCAGACCTTGGATTGGCAAAGAAAAAAGAAGGCAGGGAGAAAGTAACATATAGAGAGATATATAAATAGATAAGGACAGGATTGATTAAGTTTGGGATAGGACAAAAGGTTATGGGATACTACTGACTCGGAAGACATAAGGAGTGAGTCCATAGCAGCTCGGGAGGCCGGGTCCGCGTACCCGTATGACATATCCATTAAACTACCGGACAGGTAGTTAAGGAATGGCACCCCTGACCCCTGATATTGGCGGACAAGGTAACCAAAAGCCAAAATCATGATAGGTATATTGAACGAGGTACGGCATAACACCTCGAAAGATATTGTACGAGGTACGGCATAACACCTCGAAAGGATCGACGACTGTAGCGCAGTAAAAAAAGTTCCCGAGGTAGACCCAGGAAGCGCTGGAGAGATGGAGTCGATGAAGACTTAAAGTGGTACTGGAGGCGCGGGCGAACTCCACAGCGAGTTGCCTACCGACGCGCTTCGTCGTGTTGCTATTTCGTCGAGAAAGAGAAAGGGCACTAAAAAATGTAGCTCCGTCCCGACCCCCGCATGTGAGAGCTACACCCCCGCGTATGACAAAGAGAGTGCACTGAACGCCAGCGAAACGGGCCGTTATAGGCCATGAATCGTAGTTTTCGTAGTTTTCGTTTATTTCGATAATATTAATACGATACATACCTAAATAAAAATAAATTATTTGGACTTTAGAGTCTTCACTCTAGTCGTATAATTAGTTTCCATAAGGATCGAAAATATAATTATAAGTGTAATAGGCGTCTAAATATTACTCGATTTCGTCGATAAAAAAGGCAAATTTTAAGTTGCTATAACTTTTTTTTTGTTTATTATTTTCGAACCAAAACTAATTACAGATCTAGATATTTATCATCTTAATGCTTGTAAAAAATTTGAATACGATGAGTTTTATAGTTTTGAAATTAAAACGAAAGTACGTTTGTATGGGATTTCGTCCCTCCAGTTAACCCTTAAGGAAAGTACTCAGCATGAAGATAACAGGCCAGAGACAAACCGAAATGCCGACAAATCTTTGTGGAGGCCAAGACGCACAAAGGGTTGTAGCTTTTAGCGCCAAAGAAAGTAAGTAGGTTAGGTATATTATACGAGTAAGACCTATCAACCGTTTGTGCTACTCGTACTTCTCAAAGAAAAATATTCGTGGGATGTTACCTGTTTTTCAGTATCAGTAGCTTTCAGTCCATCGCAGGCGTGTTGACGACGGTACCTCACGCAGTCCAAGTCGTACTGGTAAGAGCGAGGAAACACGTCCTGGTGAGCTTTAAAAAAAAAATGAACAAGTTAAAAAGTCTGCCACCAGCGCTGACTTTACTTACACACACAAAAAGATACACTGTTTTCGATATCATACACCCACCACGACGCCGATCACGTTTATCTACAAGACCGTGTGGCAAACAGTATACAATCTGTCACCCCACCCGTTACTTTTATACCATCTGCTGCGATCACCAACCCGTCTACCCTACCCAACATCACAGAAGACAGAGTATTACATACCAACGTGGTGAAAATAGGAAATTCCTTCCTTTTTAAAAAAATGCCTTTAGTGCGGCAGGAGACTGACTAATGTAGGATGTTTGTTAGGAGAGGCCTTTAGAACAGCAGTTGACTGTAGATATAAGATATTTGTTAGGAGAGGCCTTTGGTCCAGCAGTGGACCTGAAAACCATACGACTACCTAGGTACTTGTAGGTACCAGAAATTTTATTTATGCCAATATGACATTAAATAATATGCGTGGCGGGAAAAGCAGCTGTTCAATAAACGTCTTTTACCCAAGTAACTATATAGGTACCTTTAGTCATACATAAATTAAGTTTAAAGAAATTAAAATATACATACGAGGTCTCACAGTTTCCGTAGACATCCCATAAATGTCTTTGGCGTCGTGGAGGGTGTATGCATTAGCTCCCGGCTTGTCCACCCAGAATGCCTTGTCTCTTCGAACCATCCGGTCGATGACAGCGTCAGGCAACTCATCTATTGTAGGCCTGTTGATATAACATAGCTTGTTACTTAACAAGTTGATAGTTTATCAACTATCAACTTCCCCCCCCCCCCCCCCCATAATGGTCGTATTCCTAGGCTTTTCCCTGCAAATAAGCAAAACTGGACCGGGTGTAAATATAATGTCGACGTAAAGTATACTTCAAGGGTTGGTTCAATCTGTCAATATGAACAACTGTTCCTATGGGACCAATCAATGGTGGGATGTCGAAAACACATTCGACAATGCCTCACAAACTCTCTAATCACTTCTGCATTAATAAGAAAGTTAGTTTTTTTTGAGATAACATAAGGACCTTTAAGGTCATAGCCCACTTACACGACTCTGCTCCCACTCCTTTAGATATATTTTACATTGGATACATAAATTAGCAGACAGCTCACTGTCAGAAAGCTTACCGCCATTAGACTGCTCGGTGGTTGACGCCTCGCTGGCCGCGCGTTGGAAAAAAGCGGTCTACACGCTGTCTGCTAGCTGTCTGGACCGCGAGCAGTCGTATTAGTTTAGGGCGGTGTTGGAGCCGAGTCGTGTAAGTGTGCTATGACCTTTACTCTTAAAGCGGCGAGTTACAGTGTCAAGAAAAATTGAGCCCTACGAAATAACGATAAAGTCTAATTTGGTTTACAAAAACAACATTGAACCAAAAGCTAATAAAGACTTTTAGTTCTTTAGTCTTGGCCTATTTATCAGACCTAGTCTAAAGGACTAAAAGCCTTCTGAGGTTTTTAGTCTGTCAAGCCCCTTAATCCTCCAAAAACAAGCTAAAAGCCTATAGTCCTTGGGAACTCGCGCCCGTTTATCAAGCGTTTCTATACCTTATCTTATGACATTGTACATAAAGTTTATAATGTCATGATATTAACTGCTCGTCTCTTCGCTGCCAATTCAGTGTAGCGCGAGCCTAAAGTTCCCCGAGATTTTGACGGTACAATAAATGGTTAAATGAAAACCTTGTTTATCACCACGACTAGGCACTGTTATATTAGTCGTGTGGTTCCCGGCAGAGTATATGACCACTCTAGGTCTTACCGTGGATTTCGTAGAAAGCGACTTAGAAAACACAAACTAAACAAAACTTCAATAAGACCTCTTCAACACGTCTAGCCAGCGTGGAGAGTGTAGGCCAAATCCTCTGGCTGCTCTGGCCAAGTGTGGCTCTGGTAGTACAGAGAGGGTCGTGCTCCTGCAGTGGAGACTAAAAAGACCTGATGATGATATGAAAAGAGAATGGGCACTAACCTTGGAGGAACTTCAACGAGCTCACGAGTAAGGGGCTGCAAAAACTGGCCAATGGTATTTTGCGTCAACCGCGGAGGTCGTCCGGGGGTCAGGCTCTCATCAGTACACACCGTTAACGTAGCATTATTTAATATGTATCTGAAAAACAATATGTTTATAATGCCTTTTACTCATCAAAAACCGGGATCAGATTCTACATTTATTATATTTCTATGTATTTTTTTTCTCTCAAAATAGGTATTTTGAGGTAGATTTTTGCTTATGCGGGCTTGTGGCCAAACATAAGCAATTAAGAAAAGTAGTATAAAGAATTACGATAGAGCTTATGATTCAGTGGAGAGGAACTTGCGTACTATACGACAAGTATTTAATATCACTGCTTTCTGCATTAATTTATAGGTGAGTGGATGTATCTGTAGTAATTTGAAACTAGTATGTAAATATTTTGGTATTACGCCTGTGGAAGAGATTATAATAGGGACTGTTTTGACTGTTTCTAAACGCCACTGTGTTTTTAGTTCTATTGCAAGATCAGTGTGTTTAGATATTTTAGCGGTGTAAGTGGAGCTAAGATTATGTGTGACTACGTCAATGAGGTATACGGTTTTATTAAGTTTGTCATATAGTGTTATATCCGGTCTTTTGTGGTGGATGGTCTTATCTGTTATTATGGTTCTATCCCAGTATAATTTATATTCAGGGGAGTCTAGTACAATTTCAGGTAAATATTTATAATATGCTGTTTCTTCTGTGATCAATTTATATTTTTTTGCAAGGTACTGGTGTTTTATAGGAGCGACCTGTTCGTGGCGGTGCTTGTAATCTGTCTGTGTTATAGATCTGCAGGCACCAGTTATATGTTGGATTGTTTCTGAACTACTATGGCAGTGGCGGCAGGCATCATTTTGAGTATCTCGGATAATATGCTTTCTGTAATTTTTTGTGTCTATTATTTGATCCTGTATGGCTAACATGAATCCTTCTGTTTCAGGAAACAACTCCCCTCGCTTGAGCCGGGCGTTTGACGCAGCTTTGTCAACGTTTGGGTTCATCAAGTCGAGGCGGTGTCTACCATGAAGCGATTTTTAAGTCCATGTGTCTATTTTTTGTTGTGATGTAGTTAATGTTTCGTTCTTATGTTTTGTGTTAGCTTTTAGGTTAAGTGGTGTTAATTTATTGTCGGTTAGTGTGATTGCTGAGTGTAGAGGTGACTGTTGTGAATGGTGATGAAATAATGATCGCAACGCTGTTATCTGTTTATTGTGGAGGTTTTGAATATCAATAATTCCTCTCCCTCCTTCAGATTTCGGTAATGTCAATCTTTGGATACATGACCTAGGGTAGTGTTTCCGATATTTTGTTAGGAGGGTATTAATGATCTGCTGTAAATTCTTCAAATCACTCTGTGACCATTTAATGATCCCAAAAGAGTACGTAAGGACAGGAATGGCAAATGTGTTTATGGCTTTAGTGGTATTTCGCGCGTTTAAGTATGTATTCAAAATTTTATGGAGCCTGGTTTTGAAGTCATTTGTTAGTTTCTGTTTTGTCTCTTTTGATGAATCTGTTGGGTTTGATGGTAGCCAAGGTATTTGTATCCTATTGTATGATCTACTGGGTCTATCTGTTCTTCGTTTTGTAGTATATATGTATTACTTTCTAGTTTTCCTTTACTTACTGATTGGATTTTGCATTAATCAATGCCAAATTCCATTATGATATCCGATGAAAATTTTCTGTGATGTGTGCTAGGGTGTGGATGTCTTCAAGTGAACTTGCAAATAATTTTATATCGTCCATGTACATCAAATGGGACAATGAATGAAGAGTATTGGTGGATCTAATTTCAAAATCTTTATTGCTATCTTTGAGTAAATTAGAGAGTGGATTCAGAGTCAAACAAAACCAGTGTGGGCTTAATGCGTCGCCTTGAAATATTCCTCTACGTATATTGATAGATTCCGTTTCAATATTTTCATCATTACTGTTAACTACAAGCTTAGTACTCCAGTACTGCATTACAGTCTTTAAAAAGTTTACAATGGTGGGATGTATTTTGTAGTGTGTCAAAATATAAATTAACCATGAGTGGGGTACAGAGTCATAAGCTTTTTTATAGTCAATATACATAGAGTAAATATTTCGTTTATTTGAGAATGCTTGCTTGGACACTACGGCATCTATAATTAACTGTTCCTTACATCCTCTGCTACTTCTGCGGCATCCCTTTTGTTCTTCGGCAAGAATGTGGTTGTTACTGACATGCCTGTATATATTTTCATTGATACATGAAGTAATAATTTTATATAGAGTCTGCAGACAGGTAATTGGGCGGTATTTGGCTGGATTGGTAGAATCTAAATTATCTTTCGGAAGCATGTAAGTAATTCCTTGTGTTAAATATTCTGGTATGGTTTCTGGTGACTGTATAAATTTATTAATGTGCAAAAGAAGCAAAGGTTGTATGCAAGTGAATTTTTGTACCAGTAGTGGTGAATTTTATCAGTGCCTGTAGCTTTCCATTTGTGCGTTTTAAAAATCATTAGTTGTAATGTCTCCAAGGAAATATCCTCGAATTGCATGTCTGGTATATCTAAAGTATGTTGTTTATCTTGTTCTTTCCAATTCCCGACTTTATATTTAACAGGGTGTGCCCATATGTTGGGCCAAAATTCGAGCAGTGCTTCTGGTTGTGGCTTTTCAGTATTAACATTCGTTGAATTTTGTATAAGTGACCTATAAAATACTTTTTCGTTACTCGAAAATTGTTTATTTTGTTTTTTTCTTATTGTGGTCTGTCTGTACCTACGTAACCTACTAGCAGCCGCATTTATTTTTGTTTTATTGTGTCTAAAAAGTGTGCTATTTCTGTATTCTGATTTTCATGTTAAGAATGTACCAGGTATTCACGTTTTATTGCTTCAATATGTTTCTGAAGTGCGGTGCCCCTATTCCCTTTAATATATTCTATTAGCCTTCCTGCTTTAACCCTCAGGTCTTCAATTTTGTTTTTTAATCATCGTTCCCGTCTTGGTTTTCTAATTTGCTGTTTTCTTTTATATTGTGTTTCTGCTGTATGTGCTGCCGAATATATAGCAGTTTGAAGTGTTGAAAAATCGGTTTCAGTAGTTACAAATTTTGGCAGTATGTTTTTATTGATTGTTGCAACTATTGTTGCTAGTTTTTTAGAAGGTCTTTGTTTTGGTATATGTGGTCGATCTGTGGGATGGGTATAAAACTCCAGAAATCTATTGCTGGCTAAAGTAGCTAGGTACAGATGTAGACATGTGGAGGGTATTGGAATGCAAAATGCATCCAAAAATCTTAAGGGGAGAGAGGAAAGTGATCCTTCCTAAAAAGATTTTAAAATTATGTTCATTAGGTACATAATTATTGGCTCGATATTTAACCACCGAGAAAGATTAAATAATATCTAGGTAATTAGGTGTAGAAAAAAGAGAGGGTTTTAAGTATCTAGGTGGTAAGATATAGGTACTATTAAAGTATTTTCGTGGAATTGTCGCGCCCGAAAATTTCCTTAGATTAATAATTGTGTGATGAGCTTAGAGCATTTTACCAAAGGCGGGGCCTGTATGCCCATTATGGATACCAACCTATTGGTGTGACGTGCGACGTGGTAATGCGCCGGGTACTCCAGGTAAAATTTTTCCCTTTGGTAAAAGTATACTTACCTCAAGTAGGTACTGAAATAAAAAAATATATCTACTATTGAGTATCTTTGGCATACTTATCAGGGTCATATCCTCCAAACTTTGCTACATTGCTGCGTGGGTCCGAGGGATGAGGTTTCGGAGTTTCCATCGTGGTAAAAAATTACATTAGCACATTCAGACTAACATTTTAGAACTCAAGATACATAATGTGCACAGATATGTGCAGTTATGTGTTTAAATGGTAGGTCAATGGTAGGTACCTGTATTAATTTTGTCTTTGACAACTTCGTGTCAATAATGTGATGACAAGTTACATGACAAACATAATAAGCGTCATCCGCGTCATCCTCAGGCGTCATCTTTTATTGCAGATTTTTTACGCGGAACTCCATATTATATAGAACTTTTTTGTTAGATGGCAGCCCTAACTATAAAACTCCCCCAGATAAACAACGTAAAAGGGACATACCCGTAGTAAATAGTACCACGGTCTATACTAGATCATTCTAGTAATAGTAAAATTAAAATAACAGCCAAAGAACAAAAAAAATTCTGTATTTCCGTACAAAAGTGTGCAGCCGCCCGGGCGATTTGTATTATTGTATGGGAATGTCGAATTTGTTTTTGGTTTTTTGACTGTTATTGTAATTCTATTATACTTTAGTGATGTTTCGATTTATTGCGGGTATATCCCTTCCACGTTGTATAATTTTTATTGAGGGTTCATCAATATTCTATTCCAATAAGGAACTCATCTGCTTTTAGCCTATCCTTTATATAATGATCATCATCATCTTACTCGCCTTCTCCCTATTTGGGGTCGGCTCTGTATGTCAACTCTCTCCATCGTTTTCTATCATTTATTATATCTGTACTAACCCCCCTGTTCATCATGTCCCGCTTAACACATTCCACTCACGTCTTTCTAGGTCGTCCTCTATCTCTGTGGCCATCCACCTTCAAGTTAACCATTTTGTTAGCCAGATGTTCTGCATCCCGCCTCTTGATATGACCGTACCATGTTAAACGGTGGCTTTTTAACTTCTCTACAATCGGTGCCACCTTTAAACTCCCTCTTGTATATTAATTCCTGATCTTATCCATCTTCGTCACCCCACACATCCACCTAAGCATCCGAATTTCTGCTAGATGTAACTTATGTTCTTCTTTCTTCTTCGTAGCCCAACATTCCCCTCCATACAACAAAGCAGGTCATAATACTGTCTTATATGTCTTTCCCTTAAGTTTCAATGAGAGCCGCTTATCGCAAGTTGTTCCAGTAACTGCCATCCGGTGTTAATCCTTGGTGACATCTCGTTCCACGTCTCCGTCGCTCTGTTAGACTGATCCGAGGTACTTGAAATCCGTATAAACTGGCAGCGAGGTGTCAAAGATCTTTACAGTAGTAGCGCTGGAAGTTCCCCCAAAATCGCAGAACATATATTCCGTCTTCGATCGGCTGATTTTTAATCCGGCCTCTTCCAGCGCCTTTTGCCATTCGTTAAGGCCGTACCTGAATTTTCCGGGGTCCAGTGCTGCCCCCATTTAAAATAAATAATTTCAAAGAAAACGGAGACATTATTTAAAATTTTGCTACTATCAAATCCTAAATAACCCTTCAAAGTATTTTATGAACTACTGTTTACAGTTTATAATGAGAACGTTTAATTTAATTTTAATTTGCTTAAAAACTACATTATAACTATACGTCTTGACGCCTTCGCGATTGATGACGAACAAGCCCCGATATTGGTGTAGATTTTCCCACCGTGGAACGGTCATCAATGCAGGTGCAGTATTGCTATATCAGCAGTTATTCGTCAGGAAACTGATTCATTGAGTTGATAAATTCGTAAAGCCGGTTCAGGGATTCCAATACGTAACAAGCTTTTATTTATCATCAGTTTATTACCTACAACAAAGAATATATGCCTACGATCCCTATCGGAAGATAGTTCTACTGCTGGTTTGAGAGCAAAAAAAATGTAGAATATATACCAGACGCTTCTTTTCCCAAGGAAATCGTAAAAGCTGGTTTTAAAATGAATCATTTTTTTACATTGCATCGACTACACAGAAAAATCTGTTGAAACATTTTTATGGTAAAGAGGAATATGTTATGCCTCCTAACAGCAGAAAAATATTCAAGCGTGCGCGCATATGTAGGTATCATATGTAGGTAAGTGACAATGCAGTATTCTGAGACCATGTCCAGCAGTGGAGGTTATACGGCTGAAATGATAATAATGATAATGAAACAGGGGCCTGGTTCATCAAGAGTGCCTATTTCCATTAATTTCATAGGTTAGGATTTTATAAAATATCTAAGTAGGTAGTTAGATATAGACGTTAGTTAGAGATACTTACCTATGTAAAGTAAAATATAAAATATAGTAAAAAATATAAACATACTTACTTAACTAGGTACATAAATTCAACCTGTAAGTAGGTATGTCCGCTGGTAACTCGTCTTTACACGCGGTTGATAGATTTTTATTTTTTTAACCTAAATTATCCCATTGTTAGGCAAACAATTCAGATGCTGATTTTATATACATTGCTGATTGTAATGATACAATTTAGACCGAGCGTTGTAAAACAGATGATGTAGGCTTCGATCATATGATGTACTAAAATGAACTAAAATCAGCATAAAGTTGATTTGAATTTGCCGCGGTTTCTCTCAGTGTCCGCGGTCTCCATATTTTAATGTGCTAATTTATTAGACTAGACTCAATTTTAATTTTTATTTACGCTTATCTCCGACGGTCAACTTTAATATTTCATCAATCCGAAAAATACTTTTTTTAAACTTTTTGTTTTTGGAAATATTTGTGCGGTGTATTGTATTCGAACGCATTTGTTATTGTTGTGTTGGATGCATTGTTGCAAAGAAAAAAAAACAGCTTTTGATGAAGTTGTATGTAAAGAAATTATAAACAATCTAGAATGCCTACGAAATGGCAAAGCCGTTCCCAGAAAGATACCTAAAGTTTTAGGTGTCCCTTTCTATTCTATTGCACTCATGCACTGTCTGTCAGTTTACGGGAAAGGGACGCCCACAACTTTAGGTACGATTTATCAGAACGTTAGGTACTTCATCATAAGCATTATGGAAATATAAACTTTATATAGTTAGCATTAAGTTTAATTTTGAATGTTGTTTTTATGAGATTATTACTTGTAGTCATTCTAGATTAATTTTAATTTCTTTGGTTGTATGTATTTCACAGAGCTATTGAGGTCAGGGCTTGGAATACTGTTAAAAATCTGGTAACGTTAATTCTGTCAAACGGCGTTAACGTTATTAGCAAAGTAACGTTATGCTGGGAAACGGTATTTTTCCCACTATTATTCCGATAATCAGATAACGTTAGCAATTATATTAACAGTAAAAGGTATTGTTAAGACTGTATTTTTTTTCGATATTTGACAGAATAAATTGATGAGAGTTTGTATAGTGGGCTACTAGAGCTATTTATATAATATTTTACAAGAATAAGTATTGAAAAAAACGTTACTTATATCGTTAATTGATAACGTTATAAACTGTGTATCGATACCCCTTATATCGTTACCACAAAAATAACGTTATTTAACGTTACTTTTAGTGTAAATTTGGTATCGTTAACAACAAGTCCTGATTGAGGTTGTATTCGAACGTATTTGTTATTGTTATGTTGGATGCATTGTTTGTAGCAAATAAAAAAAAACAGCTTTTGGTGAAGTATGGACGAAGCACAAATTTTGCACAAACTTCTAAGTATTTTCCGTGACCCATAGTTAATGATTCATGTTTCATTGATAAGGCTTTGAGTTCAAACAATGTCTAAGAATATTGTTTTCGAAGGATGGTTGACCAAATCACCCCCATCTAAACGTATTTGGAGAACGGTAAGCACGAATTCGTATCTATACTTTTACCTTTGTTGACAGATTGTGAACGACTAGGTACTTTTGTAAGATGCACTGAAATATTGTTTTGGCATGTATTCTTCAGCTAATGCATTATTGAAATGGAATATCTGTCTTCATGGTACATTAAAATGGACATGTTTGTTCACATACTAGAAATGGCGGAGAAGGTGGTTTGCCTTGCGGCAGTCAGGGGAACTCCCAGGGCAATATTTTCTCGATTATTACGCAGACCGGAATTGCAGGCGGCTCAAGGGCACTATCAACCTAGATTTGTGTGAACAGGTATTTATTTTGTTAACTTACAATCACTTCAAGCAACAACCATTAGTTACTTACTCATGTTTAAAGTTTACTGCATGGAGTAAATAAACGAGTTATTATTGTACACCTTAATTCGTTTATAAGATACTCTTATCCATTAAAAATAATTGAATGAACTCATAACTTATTTATTCATCGCTAACATGTTTCATATAAGATACAAATATTGGTGCAGTAATACATGTACCCAGTGGCTTCATTAAGTAGCTTCTTACTACTAAATAACTTGTTTTTGTAATGTAATTTACTGTGCTCAATCATGAGAACATATATAAATTAATATAGACTGACAGCACGACTATAATCTTTGTTTTGAACCACTATGTAAGTTATTCTGTCTACAAAGTAATGTTATGTGTGTCACTTTGTGTCACTTACATGACAAAGTTAAAATATACTCTAATGAGTTACCCTTTAGCATTTTAGTCCAGAATTAAGTTTAAAAATGATATGTGCTTTGGGCTGAAGCAGCTCAGCTAAAGATACGACCAGGAGTATGCTAAGATGAGAATAAATTTACATTGAATTTCTTTTAATCTTATTTCTCCGAACTACTTTGTAGAAGTAAAACTTTTTATAGTGACTGGTGTATTTAAGATTTTTACAAAGTTATACATAAACTTATACATCGTAAAGATGCACAATCAAACTTAGTAATTCTAAACAAACAAATTTTGTTGCTTTATTTTAATTGTTTATTTAAATTGCTATGTATTTGTGTTAAATTTTTTTTAGTAATATGCACTTTTTTACAGTTCTTAAATGAATTAAGATTGCTTTATTTCTTTTGTTCAATTTGAATTCTCCAAAAATACCAGTGCAGATACTCGTAAAAACAATTACCTACAATTTTTAATATTGCCAATTAAACTGAGTGTTTCCAAAATTTTGCTTACATAAAATATTTTTGATTCGCATCAAGGTTAAATTGTCTTTTTAAAAAACAGCAAACATTTCTGCCTTACAATCTCTTTTTCATCTAAGCGCGTTCCCGGATGTTACCTCAGCTGTGCTGCTTCGGAGCCCGGGGTGTGCTTTCTCTATTTTTCTTTTCCAACACCCAAGGACGCCAAAGACCTTTCGTTGGAGAAGAAATAGCTCAAAGAGTTTTAAGATTTGACTATAGTTTTACGACTGGCTGCCTGCCTGCCTGAAGAAACCCTCCTTGGGAATGGCAAAATTAACTTGGCATCAAATAATTTGTTTTTTTGAAATATTACAAAACTGATCAAATAAATGTCTATTTTCTAAATTGCCATAACCAATATTTGCAATGACTGACAACTCACAGGAACCGTTCCACAATTTTTTTATAATGAAAATGATGTATAATTTTGTTTTTATTCAAATAAATATTCTCCGTCTAGAAAGTTGCTAACTCAACTTCAGTGTTTATAACTACCAAGATTTTTGGTGATTCTGATATGCAGAGCCGGTATAATAGTCAAAATTATAGTAGTGATGGGAGACAACCCTAATTGTATAAGGATTTCATATACTGATAATAACATTGTACCTCTGGGTGCAGCCCTAATAAATAATGCATAGGATATTATTTGCATGTATCAGCTGAAGTCCCGTATGGACGTTTCATGTCATTTATCGGGTTGCAGCCAAGAAGCTTGTGTGTTGCCTGGTCCTTGAAATAATGTAAGTGCCAGATTTACTAAGAGATTTTAATTATTATAATTTCTTGGAACGAAGTTCCGTCTCGCAGGTTGCGGGGTCGGGTCTATTTAGAGATGTAAAGAACTCGAAGTCTTTTGAGTCCTAAATTTTAGGCTCGGCTGACAAATTGCACAACTCGACTCATTACAACAAGACCCCAAGACTAGAGCACTTAAGTCTACATACACTCTTGAGCGCAACATGACGCTCAAATCTTGAGTAACGCTCGAGTCGTTTTACGCGACGAGTCGCGGTCAAGTTCTTTTCCGTTTGGAGTTCCTTTATAAATAAACAGGGAATAAAATATTTAACTTTTGTGGGATATATTAGTAACCAGAAGAGATTTTTTCTTATGTGAAATAAAATAAAATAAAAAGCAATTAAAATTGATCTGTACACACATAATAAATAGTGTCACGTTTTTATCCCTCTTGAGGTACACAGAGCCTAATAATATCATGCCAAAGGCCACATTTAGCATGTTGGCGGAAAAATTGTAGAATACGTGGAAAAATTGAAGTTTAATCGTTGAGTCGCATCGTCTATTGAATTAATGATTCCTTTATAGTTGGTGGTCTTAAATAATTTTCAGAACCAGGTTATCTTTAAAAATGTCTGATATACCATGAATTACCATGAACTATGTTTTTTAAATAATTAAAGCTCGAGTGTATCGCTCAAGACCTTATATACTCGAGCTCTTTTTGAGACGTGATCTTCTTTTTAAGACTCGAGCTCTTTTTGAGACGTGAGCTTCTTTTTAAGACTCGAGCTCTTTTTGAAACACGAGTTCTATTTTATCGCTCGAGTTTTCGTGAAAGGACTGGAGCTCGGTTCGACTCAAGACTCTGAGTTTTGTTAGTACACAGAGTCTTGTAAAATTGAGCCAAATCTATCGAAAAGACTCAAAAGATTCGAGTTCTTTACATCTCTAGGTCTATGTCAACAAGTCGCGTGCGTTATGTTTACCACAACTTTCATATTCGGCGAATGGGGGGCCATACATAGAGAAACTTGAAAGGTTCTCTATGAAAAAAAAAGGTTTTATAAAGGTTGAAATCTAAAATAATGGAGGTCTGGCCCTCGGTGGCTTTTGCTCTATAGTTATTTGATGATCATCTTCAATTTGTCTATATCAAATAAGTTATATAAAATTTATAGTTTAATTATAATAATATGCATAAAGCAATCTCTTAGTTTTAGATAGAAGTGGTTTAATTTTTTCCAATATTCTCTTTGAAAATGACGATGTACATATAAATGGGATCAGTGTGCTTAAAAATATTTTTCTACACGATACATTTCAGTGGCCTTTGTGTCTTGCGGCCCTGGGCTCTGGCTGCTTAAAGCCACATCTAAATATCGTTCAAAGATGTCTTGTCTTGAGTTAGCCGATAGTTGGTTATTATGATTTTGTACAGTAATGATATTGGAACTCTAGAAATAATAATAGATTTTTTATAAGTATGCCATGCTAAAACATAAAACCATTAATGTAATTAATTAAGATGATTTTTTTTGTTGTGTTCTAACGATGGAGGAGTTCTAAGGAGTTCTAAGGAGTGATGATAAAACTTCTTCAATGCACCAACTACTCGTATATAAGAACAACTTATAAGTAAACTTAAAATATAAATTTTATATTTTTAAATTAAAATAATCAGCATCTTCCAGTGAAATATAGGCAAGTTTGTTAGTACCATCACAGTTTCACAACGTGCTGTACATCTGTGCTACCATTTATCATGTAAGGTCTTTACAGTTTCTAAATGTATTCTGCCAATTTCTTCTCATTTATGTTTTTTTTTTGTTTCGTCTTGAAGTAACTGAAGGTGTATTTTAAGCATAGTCATATGTATCGACTTGTGAAGTTAGCAGGAAGGACATTCGTTGTATGACAATTGGACAAAGCGCTGCCCAGATATGATATAGATTTACACTTAATTATTTTTGTGTACTACACTTACAACAAATTGACTGAGGCTTAAATTAGCATCGATTTAGCAACAAGCATTGACCTAACAGAGTAAGCCATCTCTAAGAATACCTACTATCTTGTCAATCTCCTTTGGTGCACTTGAATCGTTAATATGAGGGGGGTTTGTTTGGTATGCGATTGTAAAACGTGATAAGATAAAAGAGGAACAATATTACAGAAGACCAAGCAACTCAAGACAGGGCGTTACCCTTTTCCCCTTTTGTCGTCAACACCGAGTGCGTTAAATTTTATGCAGAATTCAAATTCAACCAGGACTGGAAAATTTTGTACTTCTTAACAATATTTTGTTCTTAAAAACAAAAATTAGGTTGTTGTACAATTTTCATTTAAACAGGCATTCACATTGTAACGTCTCATGTTGTCCATGTCTTGCTGAAATATTAATTTAATTAATTAATTATCTAGACAGAGAAAACTTGACATTTAGGGTTAAGCCAAATGAGCGTAATTTTTTGAGTTGTTAGTCGTAGAAAATAAGTTTCACAATTCCTGTTCTATAGAAATTGACTACTTAATTTCCGTCACCGTGTGGCGCAAACAACAATGTATCAGAAATTCTGAGACTCTAAAAGTTCTATTGTTTGGTTTGGCTCTTAAATCCTCAATTACTACAAATGTGTTTGATCATTCAGGTGTAAATAAAGCAATCAATAATTATATCCAAAAAATTTGTGATTGAATTATTGTCCTTAACATTTAATCACTATTCCGTACTACTAACTATATATTTGCACGATATTTGTTTTTGTGCTGCTCCCGAACGTTGATAGAGTGGTCCCGCTCACATAGGCCACCCGGGAGACTAAACAATGTATAAAACATGTTACCTGTCATTTAGTATTAGCATGTATAACATAAACATAAACAGTAGCCGGAGTGCTGAAGAGGATTTTTAAAATTGTATGTGCATTATATTGATTCAACGGTTACATAGGTGAATAGTGCAGCGTCTTCATAGCACATTAATTTGTTTGTTTGTTTGTAATAACTTTATTGTACACACATAATTAAAGACAAAAACAATTAAATAATAATTAATTTTTATTAAATTATACTAAGATAGTAGACGTGGGGAGAAAAGCAGCCAAACTTAAATGGAACTGGGCTGGGCACGTGTGTAGGATGCACTCAGATAGATGGGCTAAGATTGCTACAGTATATACCTGTAGGCTGGCGTCGCAAGAGAGGTCGCCCAAGGATAAGGTGGTGCGTGATGATCTGGCGTCTTCCGTCAAGACCTGGAAATCCATCGCGCGAGATAGAGATGGTGTACAAGTGGGGAGGTATTTGCCCAGCAGTAGGACAGTATAGGTTAATAAAAAAAATGTGTAAGTAATTTTGCAAATTGATAGTCACATTTTTTATGCTATAAGACGATGCAGTTGAAGATCGTTTTCCATGGAGTAAGGTTTTCACAACAAGCGAGCTTAACTCGAGTTTTCGAATATGAAATCGAAGTAGCTTTCCCTATTTCTAACTTACCTGATTTAAGTTTGGTCTTCTTGTTTCAAGTCCAAGTTTGATGAGATGAATGTATAATCGAACGAAAAGAAAGTTCAAAAATCAAATAGGTACTTATTTTAAATTCAGCATTCGTCAAAAAATATTTTCAATGTTAATCTATTCATATTTAAATTGACTTGCAGTTTCATAAATTTACAGCAGCTCATACATTTTGTGCATGCATGTATCTTTAGACGTGAATAGGTTAATATTTATTGACTCTGATGTGTTTGTGACACAATGTTGTTTGTTTCCGACCTGATGTAACAATAAAACTACCAATTTTCCTGTTAATTTCAGTTATATTCGTGACTGATGCTGGTAGAATACAGTTTTGTTTATTTATTATCACAGTTCATTTGTTAAATTGTTTTAACTTTATTTAGAAATAAATGAATTATTAAGAAAAATGTGAATAGTGTCGTTAAATTATTAGAAAAAAAGTTATAAAATCATCATGGCTGACGATTTGTGGTGGTATTTTAGGTGGACGCAGGATTGCACATGGAACGCACTGGGAATGGTTCATTAGACCCGAAGCTGCGAGGGTCGGTATTCACCATTCAGACGCAATCTCGAACATATCACCTAGAAGCAGATTGCGAGGCAGACATGGAGAAGTGGGTGGATGCGATCTGCAGAGTTTGCGGCCTCCGAGCCACCGATGACTCATCCGAAGTGATAGGTACATACCTACTTTTGTAACGTTTTGCTAAGCAACGCTTGTGCTGCACAATCTCAATAGTTATTTATTTTTTTAATCAGGGTTAAAGTTGTTGCAAGAATAAGTCAAACACTTTATTTTGCCTTGTTTCTAGAGGTATTTAGATTTTAAATTGCACCGATTATTGCATGGACCATTATTTTATTTTATGAAATAGGTACTTATAACTGTCGAATGTGTTATATATTTTCTTTTTGTGCGAATGTTATTTGACTAATCAGTTAATCACTATAATTTAAAGTTTTGTGGGTAATAACTTAAACGTCATTTTAAAAATATGCAAAGTCGAGTTTAGAAATTTATAGCTGTTAGCGAAATCTTTCTTTTTATTTATATAGGTACATATTTATTAATACTCCTGATATAGGTATAAGTCAAGTAGTAAAAGTTACAAGTTGGTATTATATATGACAACCAATGTAGTAATACAGCAAGTAAGAGGTTTTTTTTTGTAGAATGCAAATAGCTGTATTTGGAAGGATAATAGTATATTTTTAGTTCTCGTTTTCTACTTTTATAACATTTTCTATGCATTACTTGTCATAACAAATTTCTTGTTGTCATTTAAGCGAAAGTAATATAACCTAATTAGTATGTTCTCCATGTGGGCAAAATGATACCAGTTGTGGTGGGTCTTTGAACAAAAAAGTTTATTAAATATAGAACAGGAATGAATTAAGTACATATACCTGTACCTAATAATCTACAAATACCTGGGCGACCGAGCTTTGCTCGATGAAAAACGTGAAGAAAATAGACGTTCTATGTAAATAAAACTTAGGTAGAGCGATTTTTCATCCCCGTAATCCCCTACATATTAATTATCATCGAAATCGTTGGAGCCGTTTCTGAGATTCTAATTATATATATATATATATATACAAGAATTGTTGAAAGTAATAGGAGATAAACTTTTAATACGGGTTCCACAGATTGTAAAAAGTATAACTTACACAATGCAAAGCACCCCTAGAATCTAAGGCAGCTGTAAAGTGTTAACTTGCTCTTCCTGGAGCAAAACTGCATACTAACAAAACTAACATATCGCAGATACCGCCAATACTTGTAAACTCACATATACAGAGACAGATTTACAAAGGGATGACTCGTGTACACGTCTTCATCATCATCATCAGGCCTTTTTTAGTCTCCACTGCAGAAGCACGACCATCTCTATACTACCAGAGCCATATATTAGCCATAGTAGCCAGAGGATTTGGCCTACACTCTCCACCCTGGTCAGATGGGTTGGATAGGTCTCATTGTTTATAAGCTTTGTTTAGCTTATGTTTCCTAAGTCGCCTTCTACGACATCCACGGGAAGATTAGGAGTGGTCGTATTCTACTCTTCCGGGAACCACACGGCCCACTCGTGTACATGTACATGGCTCATTTAAACTGTTACTAACAAATGACAGTTCAGCGGCGCGAAGTTCTGTTCTTTACTTTTGTCCAATACTTTGACGAAAATCGTTATATTTCGAGTACGTATAATGATAAATAATAGATAACTAGATAAAGACCAATCACACTGATTAAGCTAGCCCCAAAGTAAGTTTAAACTTGTAATATGGGATACTAACACAACGATACTATATTTTACTTCTCTTCTTCGTCTAAGCGCGTTCCCGGTTGTATCCAAAGCTGAGCTGCTTTGGAGCCCGGGGTGCGCTTTCCCGCTTTTTCTTAACATGCATGTCAACGATACTATATTTTACTATAAATAAATATATAGATAAACAAAAAATATAAGCACACATACATGGTGCTTTTTAATATTTTAAATTGTAGACATTTTATAAATAAAGTGCAGTCGTTACTTTGACCATACTCCTAATATGACCAATGTGTAGATGAAATTGGTAAAAATTTTGCTTTGTCTACTGCTCAGGGTCAAATCTTTTGTTTTCTGCAAAGGCACTAGCGAATATTATTTGAATGCCATTTTGTAGTTTTGCTTATAGCATAGCAACACAGTAGTAACTCTGCTTAAAAACTTATTTTGCGCAAAATAATGATGCACGCACGCTTGCATGACAGAATTGGTAAAATCAGTATTCATTGTTATCAAAATTTAAGCATGGTAATTCAGTAATTCTTGAATTATTATTATTGATTCAAATAAGGTGACAAAAGTAAAAAATAAACGAGAATTACATAAACAAATTACCGAATTAAAACAAAAGAAAATCAAAAATTATATATCATGCATGTTGGGATAAAATTTTAATTAATTCAATGAATGATACTTGTTTTCTTAATTTCTGTACTAATATTTAATAATAATTAACTACTAATTATCTCAATAAAAAAAAAAATGTTTTTGACATTTCAGGCACGTATCAAAATAACTGTAATACAATTACAGCAATAAACGATCAATACGACTGTACTGGTCCATACATACCCATATCGGAATGCATCACAGGCGTCAGGGCGCAGGTAAATTAAAATATTTTTTTTCTTTAAACTAAACTTGACTTATATCGATAGAGTGTCTTACTTGACATAAGTCTGGTTTTAGTCAGCTGAAATATAGCTAATTGTAGTGACACACACACACAACGTTGGAAACGGAACGGATTGTCACGTTGGCACTGACGCATTGCGAGTGATACAGAGCGGTTAAGGCCGTACCTGAATTTTCCGGGGTCTAGTGCTGCCCCCATTTTAAATAAATCATTTCAAAGAAAACGGAGACATTATTTAAAAATTTGCTACTACCAAATCCTAGATAACCCTTCAAAGTATTTTATGAACTACTATTTACAGTTTATAATGAGAACGTTAAGCTTTACTACGCACATTTGCCAAAAGTGGCCGTTTTTCGCAAATGTGCGTAGTAAAGCTTAACGTTCTTACTTTAAACTGTAAACAGTAGTTCATAAATACTTTGAAGGATTATCTAGGACTTGGTAGTAGCAACATTTTAAATGATGTCCCCGTTTTCTTTGAAATGATTTATTTTAAATGGGGGCAGCACTGGACCCCGGAAAATTCAGGTACGGCCTTAATTTGCTTGCAGATCTCCTCGTATGGAAAACTCAAAGAACTAAAACATATTTATATAATTTAGTTTTTCTGTGCCTTTTGCAACGATTAGGTTGTCACTACTAACTACTTCCTTTAAAACATTTTGAAGTAGAGGAGACAATTTATAAAGTGTTTGAATATTGTGTCTATGGGCAAGAATGCCATCTTGTATATGTTTGCAATTTGCCAGATTAAAATCCTTTTAAACAAAACTCAGTTGTCAGCTATAACGATGAATCGGATACGATTAGCAACTACTGCATTTACTGTTTTTTTTAACAACTATCACACTGATTAAGCTAGCTTAGGCGATTCACCCACTGGCAACGCGCCCCGCTGCGGTGCGCGGAATCTGCCGTATTTTTACGAAATCTGCCGCGTTTTTAGTGGGTTAGAGTAGGCGTGTTTTCTATACAAACTGAGCTACTTGCATACAATGTTAAAAATCTGGCGCAGTGGGATCACCGCCTTAGGGCTAGCCCCAAAGTAAGTTTAAACTTATATAACGGGATACTAACTCAACGATACTATATTTTATTATAAAAACATGTATAGATAAACACCCAAGACCCACGACAATTTGAAAAAAGCCATTTTCCAATTTGCCCTGGTTGGGGATCGAATCATTTGCGAGTTGAAGAAAAACCAAATCAATTTTCACATCTGCGAGATTTTTGGTAATCTTTGACGCGAGGTCTTTTAGATCCCCAACCAAATAGTATTAACCACTCCGACTCGTTCGTTCTTGGTTAGCGTCACTCAAAGTGACGTTCATGTCTGTTTCAACAGCCGTAAAATAGCCGGGGACACGGCGCGTGTCACACAGACATTTCCTATTGCCAACCTGGTCATAAATATATACTTAAGAGCGCGTATGACCCTGATAGTACTTAGAGCGTTCTTAACAAAGTATGTTTCAGAAACACGATTGCTCAAAATTTTCTCAATGAAAAAAATTGCGAAATTGCCTCCAAATCACCTCCGAATGATAGTAAAACGGCTAGTATTCATGAAATATAATAAATTTGCCCTTGTTAACTTTGGATTATAATTGTATTAAACATAGGCAGTCATCATATGTCTTATTTTTTAATTAAATATTCTTGTTAAAACGAAAAAACCTCAAAAATCAGAAACGCGTAAAACAGCCTAATTACCTGCTGCGTTTCTTCCCTCCCCGCATGGCTCGCTGTCTTGCTTCGGCTAGAGTAAATTTGTGAGCGTGGAAGTGGGAGCAAAATTTAGATTATCAGCATCAGGCGCCCTCTTGAAGGTAGAAATTATGAATTATTAAAAAGAACATACATATAGGATGGGTAAGGAATAGAAATGCATTGAGCAAAGAAAAATAATCTTAAAGAATACTTGGGATGAGATTATGAGAGACATATTTTGAACAACCTTATATTTGAGTTGTTATAAGACATTCTTATAACGCCATATTTTTAATGCGCTTTTTTTGTCACTATTTTGTTGATATAGATTTTACATAATATGTCTTTAATAAAGCAAAAATATGAAAGTTTACTATAAGCGACCTATAGGTTTGAGTATCATGCGTAATACCAGATGCTTATAATACCTAACTATTAGTCACCCGTCGTTGCTCTGTTCTAGTTACAGTTCAAATAAGTCGTCGGTGACTAGGTCGCAGGTATTTGCGGAGCTAAAGCAGGTCAAAGTACGCTCCATCGATTGCCCTAAGAACTAAGGCATCACCTACTGGTGTAATAGCCTCGCGAACAATTTTGTTTTGCGACTAAGCATGTAGCTATAATCATTAAAAAAAAATTATGACATAAAAATTAAGAATCAGCATGCAAAGATTAGAATCTTGAAATTTAGTTGCTAATCAACTAAATTTTATTTTAAAAGGTGACTTTTCCCCTTATTCATAAAAAATCTACACTCCTTAAATCAGTTACACAGGGTGTAACAAAATATACTGAAACTAAATTAGGTTTAGATTCAGTTCTTGATACTTAATAACTTTCCCCATGAAACATATATCGAAATATGAAAAATAATTTTTGGTTTCATAATTTTTGACCTATCAGCTAATCTGAATTTGTATGGAAAGCCAAAAATTATTTTTCATATGTAGTTTTAGTATATTTTGTTATATGCTATATAGTACAATCAGCATTGTTAATTTTTTTTGGAAAGCGTTAATTTTATATCCGTTTCGAGATACAGAGTTAATAAACAGTTGTGGGTCTTTTTTTGCCAAAGTAATCAATGGTTTTGGATATTTCTACAAACAAACGTATGACCTTTGTTTGACCTTACTCCGCGGCTGTATTGGTTTAAGCTCTGAGTCCATTCATTGAAAAATACGAGTCGCCTTTATGGTATTTATCCGTCACTGACAATAAAGTTTAATGTCACCGTTTCCGCCAATCATAAGTAACAAAAGGACTTTCCGCCAATCATGGGCAACTGAATTCACTGAATTACACTGACACTGACAAAGACTATTATGACACTAGCATGATTTAATTTTTTAAATATGTGTTGGGCTTGGCCGTTTGTTTTATTTAGACAAAACTTTGTCTGACATGATTTTTATAATAATATGGCAAAATATTCAAATTAGTTTCTTGAAATACGCTATATTTTGAATTAAAAATTAAAAATGAGGGGTTAAAAAAAATTAACAATCCCAATTGTAGCGATTTTAGGAGCGTAGACTTATCTCTCAAACAGCAAAGTCTTCAATCTTTAAATTGGTATTGTACTTCTTTCTTCTTTTTCTTCTATATGACTGTTTTAAGATGGATGGGCTTTGTGTAAAAGTCAATCAAATTCTTAGAAAATGATGAGATATAATGTAACATACATTCTTCAAAACTTATTACAGGGTTCACGAAGAGCATTTACATTCGACCGGCACAACATACTAACAAGTAGTCGGACGCCCTTTGACAAAGTGTCTGACAACAGAGGGCACCACATGTACACGAGCCAGCCGATCCGACTGAACAACGCGGACTTTTCCGAAAATGAATCTACGATGAGTGATGAGGAGTGCAAATCATTGAACGCTAGTCAATCCAATATACGTATGTATCTTGACTGCCAACCAGAATGCTTGTTTGTGTCTGCCTGTTTATTTTTATGTGTCTGTGTGTGTGTATATATCTGGGTGTATCCCATTTGGCCCCAATAGTGGCAAATGGAACGGATATTATTTCGTCTTTAGTTATGTTAAATATAATAGCCGATAATGGGAATCAAAACACGAAAATTGCCATTCGTCACCACTGGGGACAAATGGGACTGTGAAATAATAGTAATTACCATTCGTCCGAAGTGGGGACGACGCGGTGGTGACAGTTGAAACGCACAATACTATAAATTGCCCCATTTGTCCCCAGTGGGGACGTCCTCACTAGGGACGAATGGGATAAAACCATCTATCTACCTGTGTCATTATTGTAATGTTGTGTCTTTTAATATGAAACGTTAAAATACACTGTTTACCAAAACAAAGAAAATAGCATAGGCACTGGTATCTAATCTATTGTCTTAATAATATTTAATTTCTGTAATATAAAGCCATAGAAACGAGACTATGGTGTCTATATGCATTTCAGCTAGTTAAAATATCGATAGCTAGCTAGTATAGCTATATTTTACGACTGGATCATCGATACTGGGCTCGGATGATTTGTATAATGAGGAAAATTGTACACTTTCTACACGGCGGGCCATAAAACTGATGAATCATCTGTAGTCGATGAACTGTCAATCCATCACTATTTTAGTTTCAGTAAATCAAACACATACTATCACTTACCTAAAATATGCAATACTTACATACGCAATACCACTACTTTTAGATGCCTTATTTTCTTTCTAACTCTCGAATTATCTGTCTGACTTTAACCGAAAGCAAGCTTCCGCTGGACTTCGCGTTGGTAATGCAATAATAAAGTGTGTTACAGCGAACTTTTGTCGCGTAGTAATCTCCGTGTTGATTTATGAATTAAGTAATAAGTTTCAGTATTAAGTATAAAAATATTGTTTTCAGGTGATTGGGCCGTCGAAAAGTCATTCACAAAATTATCTATAAGCCCCAGGCGAAATGGACTGTCAGAAGGTATGTTCTAGAACCAGTACTTTTATGTCAACCTTGTTCCCAATCGCTGCTTTTAACAATAAATACTCTATTCGTAGTTGGACCATAACCTTCAATTTTATTCTAGTTTTTCAATGATACCAATTTTTGATACGAGAAGTTGATATTTTTTCAGCATTTCTTCTTCTCCGAATATAAAACAAAAAACCATAGACACGACTATGGTTTTTTATTTTATATTCCGTTAGTATTACATTTTTTATACTAAAATCGTACGTTTAATGACTTTATGTTTTATTAGTATTGTTTACCCCGCTTCTCACGTAAACAATCAGCCTGGGCCAACAAAGTTTCAGTTACATGCTAATACTTTCAAGCCGATTTAAATTCTTATTTCACGTCAGTTTTTATTAAGAAACTTATATTACGGACTAAAATCTAGTGACGAATTAGGATCAATATCTTGATGTGCCTGCTGAAGTACGGAGGAGCTCAAAAATTGCTTATTAGAAATCCGGGGTTTTGCTTATCATGAGTGAACGGCGGATTATTATATTAAATAATTTATATTTTAGGACCCCCCGTCCCGCCCAGACCACCGAAAACGTTGTGTCACAGAGATAATATACATCACCTCGGACCAAGAATTCACGAGCCGGTTGAAGCCAAAGAAAATGTTTCTGTGAGTAAAGTTATTGGTTTGATTTAGTTCGTATAGATTCAGCAGAACACCTAGTTATTTACATATCTTTGTAATTTTGTCACTACTGGACATATTACGCAAATATGTTCTAGAGTGACAAAATTCAGCGTTGTGGTTCCGGGTTCGAATAGAACCACTCCATCTCTTCCTGTGGATGTTGTAAGAGGCGACTAAAGGACTAAGCACAAACATCTCGTGCTACAATTGCATTCTCAAGGAGAGTTAACGTCGGGCGGCGGCCGGTTGAAATTTTTTTCGCACAAATACATTCCCAATGAGGCTTGACGTCACGCAGGCTGCCGGTTGTAAAACTATAGCCAAATCATTTAAACGGTTCCGGCTATTTCGTCTCCATTTTGCAAGGTCTTTGGCATCCTTGGGTGACCATAGACATGCTTAATATATATACGTAATTATTACAAAAGTATTTAATTTTAATAGTGGGATTCCACTCTCAAGGATTTCCAACATTACTGACCAGAATCTAAATTTCTATGGAATACACCCATTCATTTTGTTTAATTTTTTCAACGAGCGGGGTCAAGGCATTTTCCATTATATTATTATATTACAACGCAACAGTAGCGACGCTTATGACCACGGTCAGACATGATACCTCATCAGCTTTATGTACGCTGCAGGTAATGCATGAGTGATTTGCATCTAATGAGCTGTAATGTAGGGTCTTCACAGAGTCCCCATTCGTTCGGTTGTAATTTAAACACACAGGAGAGTGGGCTATTTGATACATACCTAAATGTTTTATGATAGCCCGTTATTTGTGATAACCATTAGCTGTAAGAAGTAAATGTGAATGTTTAATGAGAAAATTTGAGAGAATCATTATTGTTTTTTAAGCGATTTAAAAAGAGGATTATGTGTGTTCCCTAATAATTACAACGTTTTTTGACCGGTTTAGAAAAATCTTTTATTTGAAAAAGTATACATGCAAGTTGGCTCCATTGTCTCCAGGTGAAGATCTGATAATGGAATCCTCGAGGAATCGAAAGAACTCGTAAGATATTCTATGCACACACATATTGATTTTGTTGTTTCTATCATTTAATGATAGAAACAACAAAAGAATGAGAATGAGAGAAGCGTCGGGCGTGCGTCCGCCTATGCGATGGGTTGACGATATAATCAAAGTCGCGGGTCGCACCTGGATAAGAGCAACACAGGACCGAGAATGGTGGCGTCGACGAAGAGAGGCCTATGCTCAGCAGTAGGCGGAAGAAGGGCTGTGATGATAAGGATGATGACGATGATCATTAAATAAATGCATTTGTATTCAGAAAGTGTGTTTTAGTGAAATGGAATTGATAAGGAAAACCAGAAATAAAGTCGCTTTTTTTGTTTAAAATTATTATGAAAGTATCATAGATAATAAAAATAATTTAGGAGTACAAATACTTACGATAGGAGCTGCATAGGATCCGTATTACGTAGATACCTACCTGTTAGATGTAAGCTGAACTCTCATCACTTGACTGGTCTTACATACTCGACTCCTTACTGCTCTGGCTCAGTGACTCGAGGATATTATCAAAATATTCTGCACCATTTCCTGCCAGTTGACAACTTCCATTTCACGCAGACGCAGAAACTTATAAATCACAGCTAATCGAAGCAACGTTCCCTATAAGTGACAGCGGCCTCGCTTGCTATTGAGACGAGTGTCAAAACATACTATGCCGAAGTTGCGCGATCAAACTTCGGCGAAATTACGCCTGAAATGCTACTTGAATTCCTAGCAACACCCTGCTGTATAAATAAATTAGCCGTTGAACTAGAGCCGCGCAACTTCGGCATAGTGTTTTTAGAAAGTCGCTGATCAAAATAGCTTCCAGTGACAAGGCGCAAGCCCCACTGGATATGGCGGCGGCACTGACGTGGTACATATATAGATAGATAAAAGATTTATTTTCGTTTTGTCTGCAACACACATTATACAATTGAAAAATTATTTTACATTAATTAACTTGACCTAACATGCATCATGTGTGACACAGAAGCACATAAGGTCAGCGAAATATTGCTCGTGTTGAACAACCGCTGATTTTCAGCTGTCACCCTGAGGGAGTTGACGTAGCGAGCGAGACGTGACGCGGACGTCTATTAATTTCATTCAAATTTCGTACAAAAAGTACAAAACAAGGCAACAAATTCAATATTTGAACACACCGCATGGCGCGATAACGTATCTATTGCGTGTGTTCAAATATGTCCATGCTTTTTGTACGAAAGAATGGAGTTGAAAGAAGTCCGCGCCACGTCTTCCCGCAGCAGATCCAAGCAGATCCAGTATAGCTTAGGCTTACTGTCCACGTAGAATGCACGTCATGCGCACGCTATCGTCAATTGACGATTGCTTGCATTTTACGTAAAAATAATCATTCTGTGTGCACGGAGCGGCAACGTCGCTTTCGCCTGTCGTCTTGCGTTCGGCATGCGGTGCGCGCGGCAGTGTGGACACAGAATAATTGTTTCAGAATAATTGTCAATTGACGATAGCGTGCGCATGACGTGCGGTCTAGTGGATAGTAGACCTTAGGGTTACGCCTAAGGCTAAGTTTTCTCAATGAGGCGCGTTGTAATGTCGTTCCATTCTTACTTGGGTCCTCAAACTAATTTCTGCATAACAACATTTTGACCTGTTATAAATTGTAAAGTTTTCCACACAGGCGTTTCCCTGGACGCGCAGTCCGCGGCGTATGTCCCATGGGGGCGCGTTGACGATGACGACTCGAGCGCAGGTCGCCCCCAACTCGTGCCCAAGGAGTACGGATGACGAAGAGGAACTGTCGCCTGGACATTTGGTAAGGTTTCATCAAGAAGGTTTTAAATTACCAAACTGGTATCACAGTACAGAAGTCTCACTCAGCAAAGAAATTTAAAGAAATATTTACTCAATGTGGCTAGCGATATGGTTTAATTTAGCTCACGTCAGAACTCAGCACCTTTTCGTATAGATACCTAGACATCCATTGCAAGCCAATTTCATTCTTATTACTCTGGACAAACGGTTCGTATAACTGAATGTACCACTCTGAGCGGCCGCCTGCGCGCATAGTAATAATGTAGGTACATTTTCGATACATAAACGGGGAGTGACATAGGCCTGTTGGTATAAAGGATTACTAGAGCGCACACTATCATCCGTAGAAAATGTTATAGAAATCTTTAACACTTATAAACTATATAAATATAATAAAAGTGCTATAAGGACACGGAATAGTAAATTTAAAGACGATAACGATACGATTTTTAAAGACATCTACACTAATATTATAAAGAGGAAAGATTTGTACCTATTTTTGTATGTTTGTATGTTTGTAATGAATAGGCTCAAAAAGTACTGGGCCGATTTAAAAAATTCTTTCACCATTTGAAAGCTACACTATCCCCGAGTGACTTAGGCTATGTGTGTACCACGGGCGAAGCCGGGGTGGACTGCTAGTCATAATATATAATGACATGAAAACACTACCGAGTTGACCCTTAGTAGTCACTGTAGCCAAAATATATTGTTACTCTGTCACAGAATACATAAGAGACAAACAGAATGGTATCTCACAGCGTCTCCCGCAAATTGGCGTCCCCGCACCTCTCCCCCGCACTTTGTGAGCTTTGACGGCTCCAAACCAGGGTTTAATTACTAGCCGCACGCAATACGCGACGTGTGTTGTCTTAAGAACTGTCAACCAATAGTAACCATCATGGTGAGAAGGTGCGCGTATAATAATTGTTTATCCACCCAATACTCTAAAGAACGTATATTTCATACATTTCCAAATGATGAAAACAGGTAAGCAAAGCAACAATATAATTTCACGTTATTACCCAGCAACCATCTTGATATATATACCCTTCTCGCTCTCTCGCATTGGCGGGAGATACACAAGAGCGAGATTGTAACATTACCGGATTGCTAATAAGCAATCCGGTAATGTTACATAGGCTCCTCGCTCACAGGTAATCACATACACGCAGATGCCAACTGGATTTCCGCGGGTTATAGTGCTAAATGCCATTGTTGACAATGACAACTTGACGTGCTGTGTGTAAGCGTGAATCGTGGTAAACATTTGTTTATTTTTATTGAATTTATTTATATAATTACCGTATAGTTTTGCGCCGAATATGCAAATTACTATATTACAATAGTGAATTAGTGAAATTAGTGCGTTACAATATAAATGACTCAATAATAATCAGTAAAGTGAACTATAGGTGAAATGGACAATGGACATAATGAAAAATATTTGTGAAGTGATATTACGTAGCTGTTTCCGACTTTTCTGTAACATTTAATACATATAAAACAGAATATTTTTTACGTCATAGTGTTCGTAAATCTTCCGGTATGGAAAAATATAATCGTAAATATGTCGAACTCGTTAGTAGGTAAGTATTAAAATAATTCTGCGGTGCGACCCTAAGTATAAAACTCACACATCGACGTGTGTACAGATAAATTGTTTCGTTTGTAGTAGTAGTAGGTATATATGTTACTCTGAATCAATGGAGAGTCATACCAGTGACTCTGTGCTGTAGCTCGTGTACCTACCTACGTCTGCAACAGTGCCATTTGTGCGTTGCTGATACTTTTCTTTCTCTAGCAATATAATCACCACGCTGGGCCGGCGTGATGGTGAATCTTAGGGTATAAGATCGTTGTACAGAGAATGCTGCTGGCGTTTCTCTTTTACTTATACTACCCTCAGTCGCTTCTTACGACACCAATAAATAATTAATAAATATATAAGGACAAATCACTGATTGACCTAGCCCTAAAGTAAGCATTTATGTTATAGGTTACTAACTCAACGATACTATGTTTTATGTTAAATATGTATATAGATAAATAAACACCCAAGACCCCGATGACCAATAAGAGAGGAAAGGGGTGTCGTCAAAATGTATAATACTCCGCCGTCCCCACGCGGCAAGAAATCTTTTCAAGCCTTTTTTGGACTACCTAATTTTGCTTGTACGATGAGTCCTGATCATGTATATTTGTCATCAGTCGATGCAGTACTGCAACCTCTCGTCGCTGCCTCCAGCCGTGGACCGAGCGCTGAAACCCCGGCATTCCAGCTACACCATAGGCCATATACACCAGCTCAGTGGACAGGTTACACTCAAACTATTTCTACTATTATAAATTGACTAGCTTTTGGTGAAGGGTACCCTATGTCCTTCTCAGTACTCCTAACTATGTGTATGCGAATTTTCAAGAAGATTGGTTCAAACAAACAAAAACAACGAGTTAATGAAATAACGCAAAACCTCTCAGGTTACAACTCAGTCTATGAAACTGAACAACTTTTGTTCTACAACATTCCCAAAATGCCAAAAATAAAATTCAGATTTTCATACAAATTGATCAGCTGGATCAGTTTGTATGAAAATGCTAATAATTTTTTTGTTTCGTGAAAGTTGTAGAACATAAGTTGTTGTTCAGTTTCATGGGCTTGAGGTACCATCTGAGAGGTTTTGCGTTATTTAATTAACACGTTGTATACAAACTCACTTTCGCATTTATAATATTAGTTGGGAAATTGGGATTGGGATTTACATTATAAATTGATTTACAATCATATAAATTGATTTACAATCATATAAATTGATTTACAATCATATAAATTGATTTACAATCATATAAATTAATTTACAATCATTATAAAAATATAAGGTGCTTTTTAATAAAGTACTTACAAATATTTAAAGGGGTAGTCTATCATTGTGAACATCTTTTCCCATTGAATAAATGTCGAAATAAGGAAAACAAAATTAAGTTCTCGTACAAATCGAAGTAGTAACTAGATCTAGTTACTATGGAAAGAAAATATTTTTTTCGTATATCGATAAACATTTATTGGGAAAAGTTAAAAATGGTAGACCGTTAACTCCTAAAAATATTTGTACTTAAGGCGCTGTAGGTTCACAGCTCACAATTAGTGATGCGCCGTTCCCGGGAACGTTCCCAAAATCCCCGGGGACGTTCCCAAATTCCCGGGAATTTGGGAACGTTCCCAGGGAACGATCCCGTATTTCTAGGGAATGTTACGGAATATTAGATATATGTATTTGTATTATAACCATATCAAGTGATGCATTTACGTTAGTAAAATATATTTACAGTGATAAAAAATATATCTGATAAAAACCATTACAACTTTCCCTAACATTTCCATTTTTGGGAACATACCCAGGAACTTTCCCGGAAATCTGGGGAACGGGAACGGCACATCACTACTCACAATACTGTGAGTGTTGTTAAAAATTAAATACTGTGAGTGTTGTTAAAAATTACTTTTCAAATTCAAAATATCTATATCATAGAATATTTATAATATCTCTCAATAATAGACACTTTCTTTTGTTTTGCACGAATGTTGACGTTAAATCGTTAAAGCTAACTTTAGTGCCGCTTCCTAGGCGCAGGTGCAGAAGAAGCGGCAACAAACTGCACTGCAGCATTTTCTCCAAAGACGTCAATTAACAAACTTACAACTTAAAATTAGTGTTACTGTAGTAGTATACTGCAATTAAACTACTACAAATTATTTAAAAAAAAAATACAGTTTTTTCTACAGACACACAACGTTCACCAACATCCTAAGCTTTATCTTAAACCAAAAATACCTACTAGACTTTTCTCTATGGAGTAATGAGGGTTTTGCCATTAGTTTCTAATGATGTATTCTTTCGCAGATGTTGTCTATCGGGCCGCAGGACGACGTGAAAGCTGACGTCCTGCAATACCTCGATCTAGATCTGCATATATCGAAGCCGGCAATTGCATTGGTAAAATATTCACTAAATACTAAGATCAGGACACATCCGGTGCATGGCCATTCTGTATTCCATCCTTTTCATGTTAAAAACATGGAATACTAACACTTACCCTCATAATAATAAAAAAAAAATCCATCATAAATCAGTATTTCTAAGGCACATATTTATTTAGTTGATCTGATAATCTGAGCTTGATTGAGCCCTAATCCTACACAGGATACCCTGTGGTAGCCTGGGCTATAAATAAAAGATAATGGACTGTAAATTAAATGTAATAGGTACTAGTTATTTACAAAGGACGCGCGTATCGCTTAGCGAGTCGTTTGGCCGAGTTCTGAAGAAGTGAAAGAGAAGAAAAAGCAGGAAAGCGCACCCCGGGCTCCGAAGCAGTACAGCTGAGGATGCAACCGGGAACGCGCTTAGACGATAAAGAAGGTATTTTAAGAAAAACCTATGAGAAGTACGAAACCCTCTTCACGCGAGTTTAACTAGCACTTGACTGGTTTATTTCAACGTTTATCTTTATATTTAAATACTCTTTATTTTAGCCCGAAGAGCCCAAACCAGAGAACAACGTAAGTAGCGAGACACCCCAAGTAAAGTCGCAGTCGGCAGTCCAAGCGGACTCCGCGTACAAAACTGTGGACTTCCTGAAGACTGAAGCCTTCAACATCACGAGGCAGGACGCCGAGGCTTCCCGGAACAACCCCATCCATCCATAGCAGCATTTACGTTATCCTTTCAGTACATAGGCCTCCTCTATATTTTTCCATATTTTTACCTGTCTACGGCAGAGCCAAAAGGAAGGGTAATGATTTTAGTAAGTATGTATGTCTGTTCCACCGTAGCATCCGAATTGTATCCAATTTTCACAAATGAGACGTCAATCGATTCGACTCCATCGTCTGGGTGACTATATAAGCAACATTTTGTATGTATGAAATAAATATGATGAATGTTACATACACAAAATGGGGGTCTCAATTTATTTTTGCTTCGATTCGAATTTGGTATCGAATTTGAAAGTACGCCGTTCTGCCGCCAGGGTGCAGCATTAGCGCATACCGTAAACAAATGTTTGACAATGACAAGTACATCAAAGTGGCAATAAATTTGTAAAATTATACAGGTATTAGTTATTTAAATGGCCGTAGTAAGCCTGTACACCATAGCACAGATTTTGAATGAGTAAATAATATAAAAAAATTAAAATTATATACTTTTATAATAATTATTCGTTGCGAAAAAATATAACATATGAAGAAAGACAGAAGATTGTTTTCTGTATGTGCTAGTGCCGCCGTCTGCGACGAGCTTTGCGTAATGTGTCCTATAAGTTTCTCGTATGAAGCTGATTTCAGACTATGCAATACTATTGTGCTATAAAGTATAGCAAAGAAGGACCTAATGCTATACTATATAGCATGGCGTTTACATACGCGATATTATCGCAAGCGTTTATAGTATACATCAAGCTCAGTCTTGTGGGACGGCCGGGGGTGAGGGAGGAGAAAGAGGGCAGCGCGTGATATACTAATATACTAGTATAGTAAGCCAATAACATATAGTACAGTACAATGTAAACGTGTCCATAACAATGTATGGAGCGTGATATTGTTGTGCTATGAGCTATATACTATATGCTATTATATTATAGCGTAGTCTGAAACCCGCTTGAACTTCCATTGGCTGTCGAAACACTTTCCCAGTGGTGAAGAGCTCTCGGTTACGAAGGAAGACGCTTAGTTTTAATACTTCAAGTTAATAACATTATTATCTACTTATATCTCTTTTAACAGTATTTTCATCAGTATAAGTACATACGAGTATAAAATTAACTAAAACTCTCTATGTAAAAACTATCTTGTTTTCAAGGACTCCATTATTTATTTTTATTTGTTAAATGAATTCATCTATTATACTAAAATCGGTATTTAAGCTATACACTTATAATGATATGTATTGTTTATAGTAATTTATAGCAATCCTTTTTTGATATAGTTATATATAAATGGGACAAGTTAAAAATTCCATGAATCCTAGTGAAAGTTAAGGTGCCTTTTTCATAGTTTTAATGTGTCTTTCTCGACATAAATTTCAATTACCCAAATTTGGTGCTGTGCCGAAAAGAAACATAAGTGTAATCACTTTTAACAATGTGATTGCATCGTATTTTTACTAGTATTCATCATTTCATAATGTGTTGCTGGGCATTCCAATGAAATGGTTTAGTTTTTTGAAGTAAAATATCACTTAACTACGTGATTGTGTAATATTTTTTATTCAAGTATTCTTTCATTTCATAATGTGTTGCTGGGCAATTCTAATGAAATAGTTTAGATTTTTGTGCATTTACAACGGATGCACTTTTTGTTGGTCATTTTTGTGTTTAGCACAGCGGTGCACATGCTATTTCTTTATTTCTACTCATGGTATAATAAAATATGGTATTCTCTTCCCGTGACAGCTGGTCGCGTGATTAGCCTAAGAATACGTCATCAGTTGAGAGTGGCAACACTATGTGTGATTTTACCAAATTAATCATGAACTAATAATGCAATAAATAATTTATTAAAAATTAAGCAGATGAATCACACAATATACGAAATAGTTTAATTAGTATTTTATTACATATATACGAAATAATTGAGAAAGTCCTTAAATTTACTGAAAAGACCAATCAGTGGTAACACTTTTCAGGACGTAGTCTTGGGCTATCGCGGGAAGAGAATACCGTATTTTATTATACCATGTTTCTTTCTACGTACAGTATTTTCGTCGTTGTACAGTTTCCATGAAAAATATTAGGAGTAATTTCTCATCACAACTTGTAGTGCTGCTATTTAGTTTTACGTACGTTTATTAAATACGATTTAGTAACATTTTTTTTACAATGTTATTTAATGAATTGAGGTTTATCCATGATAGTTGTTAAATTTTTAAATGCGGCAAAGACGCATAATAGTAGTTTATGACACTGTCACATAATGAGGGGTATTACACACGAGCGTGTGTTGAAAAACCGAGCCGTAGGCGAGATTCGGAACGCATAAACGGTGTCAGCATTTTAATGATGCTCAAATGATATGTATCGTAACCAGGGGCGGTATCGTAATGATTAAAAATTACATAATAACATTACTTACAACCTTACCAGTCGAAACTCAAAACCTTTGTAGTGAAGAACTTTCCCCAATGAGCATAATTTTTGATATCGATATCCATCAAAGAATAGTAGTTTATGACACTGTCACATAATGAGGGGTATTATACACGAGTGTGTGTTTGTGAAACCGAGCTGCAGGCGAGATTTTTAATAGTATCACACGAGTTTGATAATACCGAGTTATGTGTTTCGTACACTATGTACATTATCTAATCTCATAAACTTTAATTCAAGCTATTAAATAAAATTTCAAAGTTGAAACAGAAAGAAGTAGTTTTTTTGCTTGTTTTTGTTTTATTTTGAATATTTGGACACACTGACTTCGTTAAATACACTTAATGCACTCTTTAACATTGAGTATTTAGACCATAATGAAAAACATTTGAACTGTTCAGACAATTCCCGGAAATAGGCCAATAGTACGCACCGAAAACGAAGAAGCTTGTTTTTACATTTTACATGTCATGAAGTCCTGTTAACACTTATCATATAGTTTTTCGACTTTGCTGGTAAAATATTGTAAATCATTTCCGTCGCCGCTTCTAGAATCTCGGGCGGAGTCCTATTTTCTAACGTATGAATGAGGCGCCAAAATAAATTATAAGGACACAGATAATTAATTAATTATTTTTTTACGGCTTGGGTACGAATCCTTTTGAGCCATCATACAGGAATCAAAATTTGTTTTTAACGCCATAAAAATAGTGAGCCGCGTGTATTAACGTTCACTTAACAAAAATAAATTGAAAATCATCGTTAATTAGAGATTCGGAACGCATAAACGGTGTCACCATTTTTATGAGGCTCAAATGATTTATATCCAGAGCCGTAACAAAAATTTAACTGTGTCGTCATGGTTGAAAAATTTTAGTATAACATTGTTTTGTTCGACAAAAAGTGTTATACTATAATATGTTATAAGTGAGATTCTATTTTAAAATTATAGTATTGTGTTCATAAAATACGTCTATCAAAATGGATCTAAAGTTTACAATTTGAATTTTACGACATGAGATATATAGATAAACTGTATTTTGTATGGAAGAATTTTTTTTCAATGACCTAGAATTTTCTTTGGAAGAAATACTTTTTTATATATAAATAAATAATATTTCGTTAGACCTTGAATAATTTGCGGTGTATTTTGTTACGCCTCGAAACAGACAAGCAGTATGTACAATTAATTGTTTGTGACTACTGGTTAACCTATAACATTCCTAAATTAAGTTTGTCGTTGCAACTGTTTATGTTATTGATAATACTTCCAAATGTAAAGTTCCATTGCATTTAGGGCCGTTTGAGGCCCATCAAAATTTTTATAAAATTATTTATTATCATTAGAAAGGTTCATTGTGGTGCTTCATTTTTCAATATATGTGGCCTTCTCAGCTTTAACGAAAGCATTATTGAGGTATGCTTCACAATATCTATAAAATAATAGCAATAAAGTTTTATAACTGTATTATATTATCCTTCGTATTTATATCTTTGTAAATATCGACCATAATCTTAGAAGACTTTAAACTTGGTTATAGGTCTCTTTAGAGTAAGAGAGAATATATGGCGTCGGGCCATCTTAAAATACCTATGGCATATGAATATTGTATAAATTGATAAAATAATGTAGTACCCCAACCTTACCTTAGTTTAGATTTGAACATGCGACATTCTCTGTCGCTCAGACACATTTACCGCCTTTTTACGTTTTACAAATAGTACAGCGAAGTTAGTTAAAAAAAATAGTATTCTTAATATTTATTGAAGGCAGTCTTTTTTTACATAATTTTTATGTTTGCTATTTAACTAAAACTTGAATAGCGAACATAAAACTTTTCGAATTTATGTAAATTTGTTGAGCAATGTAATAAATAATCATACCTGTGGACTAGGTATGTTTATACGCACAAAATTAAGTAATAATATTTTATAGTTATTTAAGATTGACCGCAATAAATACTTTGTTGGTTTCTATAAAGTTAAGTTGCGAAGTGACATGGGCTGCATATAAACTTGTACTGTTTTGTGTAGGTAATAAGGGTCCGATACCCAAGTCCGATTTACATGAATTCGAATGAATTAAACACTAGTCCAAACGGAAGTAGCATCGAATTAGCTTATTAGCTGTTGCATCACGTCGCAACTTGTCTCGAATGTGAACCGACCCTTAGGCACAGTATTCTTTACACTGTTATACAGAGTCACTTTTAAAACACCGGCAACATTTTTGACCAAGTTCAGTCCATGAATGTTCAGTGAGACGTATGGAAGGTATAAGTTGGATAGAGAAAAAGACAAATGAAGTACTTAATTTAGTTAATGAGAAAAGGAACTTAAAAAAACAATCGATATTAGAAGGGGAAAGATGTTTGGTCATCTTATACGCCACGATCAATTTATTAAAAACATAATAGAAGGAAAAATAGAAGCAAGAAGAGGAAAGAGTAGACGAAGAAGAGCATTTATAGATCAAGTGAAGGAGAAAGTTGACGCCGTGTCGTATAGGAAGGTCAAAAGGATGGCTCAAGAGACGAGAGGAGACATGGAAACTTCTCCACCGACAAGAACGTAGTTCTTAAATTATAGATAAATAGATTCAGTCCATGATACTGAACTACTTTCCATAAAAACAATTATCGAAAAACTTAAAACAAATTCGGACTTGTACAAAATCCATTTGGCTGAGCGCCGATTTGTATGGGAAGCCGATTTTTTTTTCGTTTTTAGATAATTGTTTTTATGGAAAGTAGTTTAGTATCACGGACTGAACTTGCTCCAAAAATGTTGGTGTTTTAAAAGTAACCCTGTATAGTACCTATGTACTAGGTAGTTTCGATTCACACACATGTTTCTATGTTTAGGATAAACGTTATTATGCAATGCAATTTAGATTATAGTTGTCATATAGATATAGAATGTGACAATGTGTCTGTTTTATGTGTTTTCATTACCATTTTACCATCTTATCCCGTTGATAGGATAATGCGTAGCGGTCGACAGCGGCGTAATTTACTATGGAGGGTAGAGGTAAGGAGAATCATCTATGTGTATCCAAATGAGTCCGATAAAAGGCAATAAATAGCGCTACAGTAGCTGGTGGGAAAAATTTAAAACAAAACACCAGCATACTATTAGTTTTAAATTTCAGTCTACGCCCCACTTGGACGATAAATTTTCCGTAAAATGTTCCTCACAATTTTGTTTATTTTAATTAGTTATTTTTATTAGTTTTAAACTATACAGCCATTAAAAATGATAATCACGAAAACTAACACACTCTTGCGACTCTACCGCCTTTCTGTAGGGATTTGGAACTGTTATTTACTGCTTTTAGCTGGACACTCTCCTCCCTCCACTTACCTCTTCCCTCCATAAATTAACCTTTTTAACTTGTTGTATTTTATCACAATTCGTAGTATAAATATAATTTTGATATGTAAATCTTTCTTTATCACTATTGTGATTTTTCTTAAATTACATATTGATAATAATTTCTGGCGGCGGTTCGCTTTTCGCTGGCGGTTCCAGTATATGAGAAATTATTAGAAGATTTATGCGATCCCCACTTCTCCGTACATTGCTGAAGAACTGAAATTTGAAAACTAATTTGATGTAAAACATTTCTCTATTTTTCAAGTATTTAGTCAATCATTGTAAAATGTTCAGTATTACTTTTTTATTTTATATATAAATAAGCTATAATTGTCTGTATGAGGCGTTGGCACTCTCTTATTAATTAGTACACAGGCAATCGAACCTTTTGGACATTCAGTCATTTAAACAGCTATGTCCCGGAGGGATTTGGACCATTCTGTAGGGATTTGGAACTGTTATTTACTGCTTTTAGCTGGACACTCTCCTCCCCCCACTTAACTCTTCCCTCCATAAATTAACCTTTTTAACTTGTTGTATTTTCTTTATCACAATTCGTAGTATAAATATAATTTTGATATGTAAATCTTTCTTCATCACTATTGTGATTTTTTTTAAATTACATATTGATAATAATTTCTGGCGGCGGTTCGCTTTTCGCTGGCGGTTCCAGTATATGAGAAATTATTAGAAGATTTATGCGATCCCCACTTCTCCGTACATTGCTGAAGAACTGAAATTTGAAAACTAATTTGATGTAAAACATTTATCTATTTTTCAAGTATTCAGTCAATCATTGTAACATGTTCAGTATTACTTTTTTTTTATATATAAATAAGCTATAATTGTCTGTATGAGGCGTTGGCACTCTCGTATTAATTAGTACACAGGCAATCGAACCATTTGGACATTCAATCATTTAAACAGCCATGTCCCGGAAGGATAAAAAATATGGGGCTTGCACGCATAGATCGGCCAAATTTTGATTACCACACGCACGAGCCGCATTCTCTTGATATTTAAAGACAAACAGTTTCCGTTGTATTCGATATACTTATTTAAATATGTAAGTATATTTTTAATTATCTACGTTTTATTACTTGTGCTGGTATTCAATTTCTTAACATATTATAATAAAATTTTAATTTATATTCGTTTGCGTCCCTTACACATGGTCAATAGATTAGTGTGTAGTTTAATCTATAAATTTGTATTAATCATTACATCGATACTTATTTATGTATGTTGACATTAGAAATTATTCTGTTACAGTGTATTATGTATGTACCTAATTAAAATAATTGTAAGAGTAAAATTATTGTGTAGACATTATTTAATTTTAATTTCAGCAATAGGTGCAAATATGTACAGTATGTGAATGGTCAATAAAAATAAAAATAAAGGGATACGTTTTATTTCTACAGTTCTGTTTAAAGTTAGTCTTCAAATGTAGACGTACAAAACAAAACAAATAGGTCAGCTACACTGAAATGGTTTGCTGATAATATCGTTTATTTATATCCCAGCATTGTTGTATGTAACGTTGTAAAAAAATCATTGAGCGAAATTTTCACGAGTTAAATTCATTGTAATCGCGACAAGCCATTTTCTAAAGAACGCCACCACCACAATGGAAAAACAAATGACAGTCTCGCAAATTAAAAAGTAATGTTCCTAGAGGGTTCCATTTTCGAATTCTGTAAATGCTTTTTTTGTGGCCAGTTTATTTTTTATTTTTCGTTTATTGATAAACCAACAGCGATACAGTTTTTTATAGTTACAAAATATACAATACTTTATAGGGCCAAAAAAGTTATATACAGTTATTTTTATCAATGTAGTAACACCTAACGTTGATTCCAATAACAAAAAAAGATACTTGACCGATTTTAAATAGGTAGGTAAGTAAGATATACTGATACTAGACTGACTGATACATGCATTGATGGCTAAATAAGTAATATTAATATTATTTATATGGGAAACATCCAAGTTATAAACGATGCATTTAAACAATATCAGTTTTGAGTCGGGATTTGGACAGGTAGAACAAATCTAAATTAGAATAGGATTTATTGTAGGTATTAGCCATTAGACACACCACAGAGTTCTGGAAATAATTTGAGTGTGGGGAACGTGTAGTAACTGCGTGTGACGCGTGCGGTTTGATGGAACTCGAAGTGCTACTGCTTGTAGGAGGTCGGAACAATCTGTTTGGCCAGTGATTACTGAATGTAGGAAAATTTGATCGTATTGAACACGCCTCATATCTAAACTATCCATATTGTAATTCAAACATGCCTCAGCTTAAAAGTCAAAAGATATGTGTTCCTTGAATGACAAAAATTTAAGGAACTTGTATGGATTCGATTCTCTGCTTGTGAGTAGAGTATTGATGCGACCAGATACTGCATGCGTATTCAAGAATTCTTTGTTCTCACAAAGGTAACAAACGAAACTTTAATACACTCAATGTTCTTGAACTCCTGACTTACGCGTTTGACAAAGCCAAGTTGTTTGTAAGCTTTACTTACTATTGCTTCCATGTTTTGGTCATAAGCATTTTTAAGTCAAACAGCATTCCTAGATCTTTCACAGTAGAAGTGTTTTCAATTAAACTACCACATAAGTTATAGCAGAATTTTACTGGATTGTTTTTTCGCGAGAATGTAATTTGCATGCATTTTTTAACATTTACAGAGATTCTGTTGTTTTTATAATAATTTTTTTTGTAGCCAAAACGGATAGATATTTAGATAATACATTTTTTGGTATAATTTTCATATAAAAAGGTGATTGTATAAAATAGTAATACGTATTATAAAGGCAAATTTAGAGGTATGTTTGTGATTTTTTTCTATCGAGCCAAAAATGCTCAATCGTGTTGCGGGGCCTTAAGGGTCATAGGTACATGGTCCAAGAAATTTTGATATTTGATGAAACACAGACTGTACAGCTCCTCTCAGCTTCTGTGTAGCCTGTCCCTATGTAAAGGAACCATATGGCCTACTCAACCCGGCAGTAGTGGGTATCGCTATCCAACAACGCAGGTTTGCCTAATGAAAGAATGGACGACCAATAGATGTCACTGTTTACTCAGCACATTATTATGCTAAATTGTTAAGACAGATGTCGTTACCAGTCTCAATGGAAATACGTACTAATAGCATAGAATAGAGACTAATACTCACGTACAGAAGTCTCACTCAACAAAGAAATTTATACTCAATGTGGTGGTTAGCGATATGGTTTAATTTAGATCACGTCAGAACTCAGCACCTTTTCGTTTACATACCTAGACATTCATTGCAGGCCAATTTCATTCTTATTACTCTGGACATACGATTTGTATAACTGAATTTACCACCCCGAGGGGCCGGCAGCGCGCATAGTAATAATGTAGGTACATTTTCGATACCTAAACGGGGAGTGACAGGCCTGCTAATAGTAACGTTCACCGGGAGCATTCACGTGTAATGTAACATTATAGATTCGACTTTGAGCATTACATTACGATAAACCTAATACGATAACGTCCCTAACTGACGAGCATTCACCGTTTTCTGTTTTGTATTATTACAAGGTGCGTTGCTCGATTCTGTAACGTTTCATTACACGCGAATGCTCCCGGTGAGGGAACATCTTTAGGCCGCGTGTCCGTGGACGCAGCCATAGGGTTTAACTTGGGAATGAAACGGAATAAGCTGGATTTTTCTTTGTTGCAAACAAATGGCCTCAAATTTGCCGCATATAAAATCTGCTGCCCTAAGCTCCAGACTACCCAGCCTGCTGCTAAATCTGGTATTGTGTAATTAATAACTTAAATTAAAAAATAAACTACCTACATAGTAGAATAAAAGTAGATAGGTACCTATAGTACGGGTCCTTAACAATTTAAGGACCCGTACTATAGGTACCTATCTATCTAGATACGGTCCCATCCCGAAGAAATGGTTGCCCCCCCCCATTCCCCCTTTTATCTCCCTCATTATGATTTTCTTCATTTTCCACAAAAACGGTAGGACTAAGGAGTTTACTTTTCGAGGACCAAATCATCGTCTATAAATTACCTATAAATTGATACTAAACTTATAGTGGTAAGTTCAATATTTTTTAATCGATACGTTCGTGTTCTTAGGAACGTACGTTTTCCTGGAATATCGAGGTTCTCACTTTTACAGTAACTAGGTGGCATTTATTTCGGCTGAAAATATGGTTGGTAGTACCTACGTGTCTACCAAAACTAACAAAGTTAATTGAAAACGTCGTGTATCCTCGAATTCAATTAAGTAAACGGAGTGAATAAATGAATGTCAGAAAAGGTGAGGTAGTGGGCATCCTCGACCCCATTTAGTTACCTAAGTTACGCTAAACCATTTGTTTACATCGGATACTAAATTATTCGGTGTCACGCGAAAAACATTTCGGCAAAAAGGCAGTGATGCGCGCCCACTAAGCAGTTTCATTGGAATTAAAATTAAATATGTATGACAGTTTTCCGTTTGTGTTCTCTTTCTACATGGGCTTTATTTAGTATTTTTATTAGCTTTTATATAATTTGTTTGGATGTTAGGTACTTTATCGCAAAATCAGCAACCATTTCTCATCTACTTGGTGACATTCTATTGAGTTTTGACTTACTTAATATACAGATACACTATCACGTCTTTATCCCTAACGAGGCAGACAGAGCCTAGAGCGGCAAGGCCCAGGCCACGTTTAGCGTGAAGCACGAAGGTGGAAAAGGGGAATAATAATACTTATTATTTACTTATATATTAATATCTACTTTAGTAAGTCTGGCTATTAGGCAATGCAATATTTTTGAACCATCGACCTGATCTGACGGGGTTTTGGGGACTAAGGGTTGGATCTCATCTATCAGCACGGGACAGCACTTTCCTATGCTGCGATCCTTTTCTGTCGCTCAAAACAGTAATTTGCTAGAGCGAGAGAAAGCGACGGAACGCTGCAGCAAGGCCGGTGCTGAAGCGTTCCGTCATATGGTGAGAATAATGGACAAAAATGGTCAATACTTGGCGGAAATTCACGTATTCATAAAAAGGTTTTATTCAAATCTTAGATATTTTTATAGTAAGTACATAATATAAAATAAGACAATTTTTGCCATACAAATATGTTTATAAAGTTTAAGGCGAGGTAGGTTCAGAGCCCGCAATACTGTGCGTGTTTTTTTTTAAAAACTAATGTAGTTAAACTACTACAGTTTATTTCCCAAAAACTATACATAAGAATTTTAAGGCTTTTCTACAGACACCCACAATATCTAAAACACGACTGAGAAATTAATCACAAACATACCTCTAAAATTGCCTAAATTTACCTTATAAAAGATATTACTACTTTATACAATCACCTTTTTATATAAAAATTATACCAAAAAATAGAGAATCTAAAAGTGATTGTATAAAGTAGTAATATCTTTTTTAAAGGTAAATTTAGGCAATTTCAGAGGTATGTTTGTGATTTTTTTCTATCGAGCCAAAATGCTTAATCGTGTTTTGGCTATTGTGGGTGTCTGAAGAAAAGCCTTATGATTCCTATGTAAAATTTTTGAGAAATAAACTGTAGTAGTTTATTAACAGTGATTTTTCAAAAACACTCACAGTATTCTTGGCTCTAAACTGACGGAGCCTTAAGGCGAGGTGGGTTTACAGGGCGCAATACTGTGCGTGTTTTTGAAAAATTACTGTAATTAAACAACTACAGTTCATTTCTTAAAAAAAAAATACATAGGAATCTTAAATATCCAAAACACGATTAAGCATTTTTGACTCAATAGAAAAAACACAAACATACCTCTAAATTTGCCTAAATTTACCTTTAAAAAAGATATTACTACTTTATACAATCACCTTTTTATATGAAATTTATAGCAAAAAATGTATAATCTAAATGAATACTAGTTAATTTCGCTACACAATTTTTTTTAAATATTATACAAAAAAAATAATAAATAAAACAGTGAAATATTCGTCGAGAGCGAACAAAAGCCTAGCTCCGTGACGATATTTCGCTGTGTTTTATTTATTATTTTTTCGTGTGTTGGTTGCAGTTCTAACATAACCTAACCTATAGGTTTTCCCTAACCTAGTAAAACTGATAGAACGTTCCGGTTTTGCAGCGATTCGTTTCTGTAACCGACTTTTATAGCACAATAGCTTTTGAGCATATTTTTGAAAATTTCGCCATCTTTGTAGTTGCGTAAATAATTGTCTCGAACATGTTATACGAGGTTATCGTTACGTGTAAAGAAATAAAAGCCAAACGATTTTAGGACATCTAATATTAGAGATTCCAAAATTATAGCTATACATTTTTAGGCTTTACTATTATTGTGCAAAAACATCAATTAGGCTACAAACTACTAATAAGTTTAGGCCAATAAGGTTCGGCGAAGTGAAATTAGAAACAAATAATCTTTGTAGTTGCGTAAATAATTGTCTCAAACATGTTATACGAGGTTATCGTTACGTTTAAAGAAATAAAAGCCAAACGATTTTAGGACATAATATTAGAGATTCCAAAATTATAGCTATAAATTTTTAGGCTTTAGTATTATTGCAAAAACATCAATTAGGCTACTAACTACTAATAAGTTTAGGCCAATAAGGTTCGGCGAAGTGAAATTAGAAACAAATAAACGAATCGAACGGCACCCGTCCTTATCAGTAGATTTTTTGCACTAAACATTAAAGATTTTTATTGAAATTGGTTTTACAAATTACTGTCCCGCCCATAGGGTACTGAAAGTAACTTATTCCATAGACAACGTGTAAACTAGTCACTTTTTTTTTTGCTTGTCTAATTAGTAGATACCTAAGTAGTTGCCGCTCTACCTATGTACCTAAATGTACAACAATCCTACCTCTATGGACACATACCGTATTGTGCAAAATAAGAACTTACCTAAAAACCTAAATGGTGATAGTATTATCGTATTAGTAATATAATCTTATGATTAATAAAGTTATAAAATTTGAGTTGAGTACTTTCGCATTTGCAGGGTTAATTAATAACTGCTGAACCTATCCCTAGTAAAAGTAGCCAATCTGCCTTTTCCAATGTCCCTTGAAAGAGCCGTATTTTTTATGTAAAATGAAAATTGGTAGGTACGTCATCCGTCCGGGTTGAGGCTATGGTATGAGTACCTACAATTTGTTTTTATTAGGTAAGATTAGATATCCATGATCGTTGTAAATTTTTTTATAACATAGGTATATTTTTACATAAGTACATTTTACATTTCTAAAGCGTCCGTCTCCATCGGCGAGTTCATCGCGGCGATATTACCTATCGCCATCATCATCATCCGAGCGTATTCCCGGTTGCATCCTCAGCGGTTACGCTTCAGAACTCGGGGTCCGCTACCTAACGAGGTTACTGGTTTTTACACAGAGCGACTACCGTCTGACTTCCGCAACCCAAAGGGTAGGCCGGAACCAATCCTATAGGTCCTATAGGTTAAACAAACGCTAAATGGCGTTCGGGATCCACAGCTTTACGTGCATTCCGAAGCACGGAATCAGCTTTCTTTTCGGATAATCAAGTGATTCTAGTCTGCAATATTCTAGCCAGACTGGAAACAACTTTTTACAAAGTATGCTTCCGAGTGGGGTTTTGAACCCACGACCTCCGGATCACAAGGCAAACGCCTTGACCACTGGACCACGGAGGCAGTCTCGACACGGCTATCGTTGTCGTAATCGTTTCCGTCGTAAAATGCGATCATGGAAAAGACGATGAACATTAATTGACAAAGAAGAATTACTTTCCCTTTACCTATCTTTAAGCCGAGCTTCGTGAAGCTCGGCTTTAACCTGTTACTTTGTAAAAAGCATATATTATTAAATGCTTCAGAACTATTTGCATGAAATAACTAGCTGCTTTTTCGCGATTGAAACTTCATTAGGCCTACTTCTACTTACTGTTTCTCAGTAGTAATTATTTCAAAAAGTTGGAAAAGGGTTGAAAGGGTTATCTTTTTTAACAAACTTTAAACGTTTTGGATTATGAGATTACTTTTATAAAAATGTTTGACTTCGGCCAACTTTATGTTCCGGGGTCCATCTCGAAGTCCAGTAAAACCATAGAACTAGAATATTTATTACAGAGTAAAACATCGCGGACATAAAAATCAGGTTTCTTTTGGAGTATCTTACTAGAAGTGATCGTTCTGGAACGCTAATTATCCTTTTTGGGTTCCGTACCCAAAGGGGTGCCAACGGGACCCTATTCTGAAACTCCGCTGTCTGGCCGTCAGTCCGTCCGTCTGTTACAGGAACCTATCTCTTGAACCGTAATAGAAATTTTTACCGATTAAGTACATAGATATTTTTGGCGGCTGTTGTAAATACTAAAAAATAGAGCAGGTCATCATAAATTAAGCATTTATCTTCATATTTTAAGCATTTTGAGGTGAGGTACGGAACCCATCATCTATGAGTCCGACTCGTACTTAACTGGTTTCTTATTGTTAGCCCATGGGTGTCCCATTGTTGCTGCATTGATTTTGTATAACTTTTGGAGTCCACTTATTTTAAGCTAGCTACCTATTAATTAACTCTAATATGCCGTTGTTATTTTGCATTGACAGTACGTAAGTACATAGATCTCGTTGTTATTTTGTTGATTACTTCGAATAAAAATATGCGTTTCATTTGCCGTATCCGAGGTCATAATTTGGTTGGAACTTACGTACTTACCTACTTTGTTATCGCGTACCTCCGTCAGACGTCAAGCTGAGTCTGACTCGAGGTACGTTTCATTAGTATAACTATACAGTATAATACTATACTCGTACACGTATTAACATTATACCTATGTACTTAATTAATCTTGGACTATAAAATATATAAAAATACTAGGTAGCTTTTGCTAGGTCAGAATCCGTGGTGTTGGGTTGAAAATTCTGTGAAAACATTAAGTAGGTATCTTCCTACTTAAGTTTTGTAAGAGTGATTAAAAACTTTACCGGGTGTACTTAGCAGATCAAGAAGATCCAGATTTAAAAAGGTAAGTTAAGAAAATCTCTCTTCTAAATCGGTCCCTCATGCATGACATAGGATCTGGATCAGGAGGTACACTGACTTACCAAGCAGCGTGGTTTAAAAAAAACTAATAAAATGTAGTACATACAAATCTTGTTTATTCTAGAAGTAGGTACAACCACAGAATAAATACTAATTCTAAAGTAAGAAGTCTCACTCAGCTAAGAAATTCAAAGAAATATCTACTCAACGTGGTTTAATTTAGATCACGTCAGAACTAAGCACCTTTTCGCTTAGATACCTAGACATCCATTGCAAGCCAATTTCATTCTTATTACTCTGGACACACGATTCGTATAACTGAATTTACCACCCGAAGGGGCCGCTGCGCGCATGGTATTAATGTAGGTACATTTTCGATACCTAAACTGGGAGTGACACAGGCCTTGTACTCGTACTACGGGATCCTAGTCAAACTAATGACTAAACAAGTTTTAAAATACATATTTAGATACCTAGGTATTCTAAAACCATGGAAGTAAGATAAAATAATACCTATCAACAAGCTTCGCTCTGGCCGTGCCTTGCTCAAAACCGATATTTTTACAGTAAAAAGTCAAGTGCGACTTGAGATTTGCTTACCGATGGTTCCGTACCTTTTTGCTACAGCGTCGTCGGTTCAATACCAAATCAGATTCCATTTCCTAACACAAGTTAATTGTAGGATACAATGGGAACATAAGAAGCGTTTAATTCAATTAGTTAGAAATTTTATTTCAATTAGATAGATATTATAGTTTTAATTTATAGTATCTTCAATTGCCTTATTTACTGGAGCAATAAATCCATATTTCCAAAAACTATTTGTTTAGTTCTGTACCTATTTAATTTTTTTTACTTAAGAAACTTAATAATAATAATAGTAATTTACTAGGTATACACTAGCTTAGTGGGTTGACGGGTAATAGTGAATTACCCGTCCACCCACCAGTGGGAATGTCCAGTGGGTGGACGGGTCGGGAGGGATTTTTACTAGTTTACATACATACTATCACGCCTGTTTCCTACAGGGGTAGGCAGAGACTATGGACCTCCACTTGCTACGATCTTGACAGACCTCTTTCGCTTCATCTACACTCATCAACCTCTTCATACATGCCCTTCGGTTACGTGTACTTCTTACCTCTCCCTTTTTCAGAACGTCTGCAATCTGATCGCAGAACGTTCGCCGAGGTCGAGCCTGTCCCGCTCTTCCTTTCACACTTACCTTATAAATATTTTTTGTTAATCTATTTTCATCCATTCTTTCTAAATGCCCAAACCATCTTAACATCCCTTGTTCTACTTTTGTCACTACGTCCTCTTTCACTCCACACCGATCCCTTATAACATCATTTCTTATTCGGTCTTTCCACACATACTCCTCAGCGCTCGCATTTCAACTGCATTTATTCTGCTTTCATGATTTCTCTGCCATACCCAACTCTCACTACCGTACATTAAAGTAGGTATTAGTACTCCTTTATGAACAGCAAGACTTGCCTTATCTGATACCTTCCTGCTGGTCTTAAAGGAATGCAATGCAACTAGTTTACAGATTCTTTTATTATTAATTTGAAATAATTAGGAAATAGTTTTGATATTTCGTAAATATGTTTATTATCATTATCACATAACATCCTCTTTAATTGTACTAGAAATGTTTTTAATACAATATGATGATTACGCTGGCTATATTTAGATGTATTTCCAGAGCTATCATCTTAAGATACCGACACGCTTCTGAGACAGATTGACGGACAAGCAGAGCGGCACTATAAAGCCACATTACGACAATGCTGCTCGTCACGTCTCTGCTGGACAACATTTGATGTTCAACTGCATGTTGCACGACAACAAACAACAAGCCGCGTTGTTGTGCAACGTTGCCGAACATGTTGAGCGTCACGTCATCATCATCATGTCTTTTTTAGTCTCCATGGCAGGAGCACAACCCTCTATACTACTAGAGCCATACTTGGCCAGAGCAGCCAGAGGATTTGGCCTAAACTCTCCACGCTGGCCAGACGGGTTGGAGAGGTCTCACTGATGTTTATAAGCTTTGTTTAGCTTGTCTTTCCTAAGTCGCCTTCTAACACATCCAAGGGAAGACTTGGAGTGGTCCTATTCTACTCTGCCGGGAACCGCACGGCTAACGTCACTTGCCGCGCGCCAAATGTTGCCTTAGTGGATACAAGGCTTAAGACGAATGTTTACCGTTTTGACAAGGAACCCTAACAGTTTTAACAATATCAAATTTTAAATTGAACAAACCAATCTCTTGGCTTCTCCATTTTATGTCGAAACAGATTGTTTTGTTTGACTTGGAAGCTCAATTGAAATGGCTTTTGACTCGACCTTGGGCGACTTGGCAGAGTATCAGAGCAGATACACGCCCTATCGATTGGTTTTATTGCTTGGCCAATGTTTACATGCTTGTAACATCACTAATTATTATAATGTACAGCACGTAGTTAATTTGGAGTAGGCTAAATCTTAATTAAAAATTCGTCGGCACGTCACCACTTTTTTCCTTTATAAACACTTTATATAGCTAGCATGTCTTATGTAAAAAGTCTGTAACTTTAAATAAATAATAAAATAAATAGGTATGTACACAGCGTATCATCCTGGATTGTGACACAACAAAATATATGACTACTCCAAGTCTTTCTGTGGATGTCGTAGAAGGCGACTTATGAAACACAAGCTAAACAAACCTAATAAACATAATTGAGACCTCTCCAACCAGTCTGGCCAGCGAGGAGAGTGAAGGCCAAATCCTCTGGCTTCTCTGGCTAATAAATGGCTCTGGTAGTACAGAGAGGGTCGTGCTCCTGCAGTGGAGACTAAAAAGAACCTGATGATGATGATGATTTTTATAAATAACACGCCTTTTAAAGTAAACCGTTACAAAATAAAACTATTGCTCTGCGCCAATTCTGCATTATCTTTATTTAACACTAGCAGTCCACCCCGGCTTCGCCCGTGGTACACACATAGCCTATGTCACTCGGGAATATTGTAGCTTTCCAACGGTGAAAGAATTTTTTAAATCGGCCCAGTACTTTTTGAGCCTATTCATTACAAACATACAAAAATAGGTACAAATCTTTCCTCTTTATAATATTAGTGTAGATTAGTGTAGAAGATATCTACCTAGACAATCTGCCGGCGATGCGATCTTTCTAACTACGTCGTTGGTAAAATTATTGGCTATAGAGCTCTGGGACGGAATGCGACTTCATTAATTTTATTGGAAGAGAAATGCGATGTAACAATTTCTTCCTTTCATGTGTGTTTGTACTAAGTACAGATTATCATGATAAGAATAACCTGGAAAAGTCAAAATGATTTGACTGTACTTTGCCACCGGCTCCTTGCCCAACCCCTTCTTGGAAAAGCAGTTGTTGCACGAGATATTTGTGAAGGGATTTTATTTAAAAAAATATCCTAATAACATTTATTTGTAAATGGGAATGGAAATCTGGATGTATAGATAAATGGATGTTTGTTCCGCTTTCACGCCAAAGCAGCTGCACGGATTGGAATGAAATTGGGCATGTAGACAGCTTATTACCTGTTTTTTTCCTAGAAAATGTGAGGTTCCCGTGGGGTTGTTAAAAACGCAGGCAACGCCGCGGGCATCAGCTAGTATAAAAATAAGGCTGGAAAAAATCAGTTACTGCTTAAAATATTCGAAAAAGATCTTTCTGTTTCCTCTTCAATTTGCGGTGACTCATTGCATCTGATATGCGAACACTTATAATTTCTGCCACCCTTCATTAAATATTCATAAACATTGGGCCGTGGTACAAAGGGTCGTGTCAGGGCCATGACAAAGACTCTTTTATATAACTTGAAATGAATGATGGATTTAAGAAAAAGATTTTAAAGAAAATCGCAGAAACTTTGTAAAGATTTCAGGTTTTTTCTGAACTGAAACGAAGAATGAATTTGGAAAAAAGGGTATTAAAATCAATATCTTTAGAATCAAATTCGAAGTTGCAATTTACGTACGATTTATTTAGTGAAAGGTTCTGCATCGCCTTCATTATTAGATGTAGGTAGGTAAGTGTAAAAACACCGATATTTTTAATAGAATCCATTCATTAAATATATTTATTTGACTGAGGTGCTTCAAATTGAATTCATATTAATTCTTCGAAATAGTGATAGTACTCCTACAAGCTATCATCATCATATCAGCCACAGGAAGTCCACTGTTGGACATAAGATTTGCAAAACCACCGATCGGAAGCGGCCTGCATTCAGCATTTTCCGGCAACCTTGCTCAGGTCGTACGACCACCTAGTAGGTGTGTGTCCTACGCTGCGCTTGCCAGTAGGTGGCCGCCATTCGAGAACTTTTCAGCCCCGTCAGCTATCGGCTCTTCGCGTGAAATTAGCTTACGTGTGTGTAGAGTGGTGTTAGGGGCCGCTAGTGATCGGACCACACGGAAATGGGCACACAGATCTGTGTGGTTTCTGTTTTTATGAGAGGTTGCGTCGATTCGAGATCGGCGATTTATTTAATACACCCGCGAGCGAATGGCTTTTTTGTGTGACTTGTTGTGGGAGTGGATTATAAATTTTTTGGTATAATGAAAATTATACCAAAAAATTTATAATCTAAATAAATTACTAGTTAATTCCGCTACACAATTTTTAAAAAATATTATTAAAATAAATAAAACACTAAGGCTCGGAGCCGAGCTCGACGATATTTTGCTGTGTTTTATTTATTATTTTTTTGTGTAATATTTAAAAAAATTGTGTAGCGTAGCTAGTAATTTATAATATACATTTTTTGGTATAATTTTTATATAAATAAACGGGCAAGTGCGTGTCGGACTCGTACATGAAGGGTTCCGTACCACCGTACAATGTTTCAAAACGCTAAAAAACACGTTTTTTGTATGACGACCCCCTTTAATTTGTAACTTTATTTTATTTTTTGTATTTTTTGTTATTTTGGTCATAGTAATACATAATTGGTAAAAATTCTATGTATCTAGTTAATGCCATTATGAAGATCAAGTTAAAAACGCTGAAAAAATCACGTTTCTTGTATGACGACCACCTTTAATTTTTGACTATTTATTATTTTTAGTATTTTTTGTTATATCCGCCACAGTAATACATAATCGGTGAAAATTTCAAGTGTCTAGCTATTACGGTTCAAGAGATAGAGCCCTGTGACAGATGGACAGACACACGGACAGACAGACGGACAGTAGTTACGAAATGATGATAAAGTCTACTTTGGTTTGACATTGATATAGACACCATCGGACGACAGTCGTGTTATTTTATAGAGTAAAAGTCCAGCACGGAAAAGCATCTTGATTTTTAGCTTAAAAGGTAGCTGCATACGCAGCTGCGTTAGCGTTGCAACGGCATCGGCGCGGGCGATGTAAGGGCAAGCGTCGGCCACGCTGCGGCTTCGGGCAAACGCGCATGTGCGACTTGGCTTTATGTAACCGCCGAGCGAACCAAAAGCGAGCGCGATCCATGGACTCACGTCCGTTAGGAAACTTTACTCATTCATCTTTTCCCTAAAAGCGGGGTGCGGGGCACGCGGGCGCTGCGCTACGGCGCGTTATATAACAGTGGTCGGAGGGCGCCGCCGAACCTCCGATTCCAACCCGAGCCGCCCTCGCGAGCGGAGCTCTGCCCGCGTGACGCTCACCCGCCGCGATCGTGCCGCACTCGCGTTTCCCGCTCGCTCGAGATTATCCCTATTCACAACATTTCCCCAGAGACGTTTTCTAAACTTTAATACGTGGTTGTTGGTTTCTCACTTCTCGGCGAAAGCGGTAAGCCATTTGTTTACCTACCATAATTCGTTACTGTTTGTATTTTTGCTCAGCTATTTCGTTATATAACATTAAGTCGCTCTTTTTTTTTGCTCAATTTATTCTTTTCATACTTTCGCCAAACTTGCTGTGCGAAACACTGTTAATTGTTTAAAAGTCTGTGGTAATTTAAGATATTTTTAAGTTAGGATTTCAAGCGAAGTTAGTTATGTACAAATATTTTCGAGTACAACAGGTCTCAAACGATACTATTTTAAAATATAACAAAGATTGAATTAGGATTGCAAGAGTAGTGATAACTCGTGAATGGTGCCTCCAAAAGTATTCACGTAAAACACTTTGCCGCCTCGGATTCGTTATGTGTCGCAGGCACGCAACAAGACAATGATATTACAGCACTTAGTGAAGCGAGCCGTCGAAAGCAGCTGTGAAATATTTTCAAATTAAAACAAGTCAGACGTTTCTGATTTTAAGCAGAGTACGCATGTACGTAGCTGTGCTCGTAGCATGCCTCTGGGAGTTTAATAAAGTCCCTATCATTTTTGCACGTCTGCCACGAGCCCAAGTGCGTGATAAATGTTTTCAGGAGCCTCATATCCCATTATGTTACGTTGTAATACAGAAACACTGAATTCTACGACCGACCGACGGCTGGAGCTTTCTCTACGGTCGTAGAGTGGCGTAGCACTTTTTCATAGCATTTCGTAGCACTGATTCATACTCGCACCATTTTAGCTTAGGGAAGCGGATGCTATCGTATTTATATAATTTAAGTATTTTTGAACTCAATTTAAATTAATATGTCGTGATTAAATTTTGATTAAACGATTAATTACATATTTAAGAAAAATGAGTGTTCCTAAATTTTCAATTCGTATAAAAATCACAAAAGTGAAATCTTGTATATTTTTATATCTATTCGGAGTTTTGCCAAATTATATTTTCATACAAGTTATTCTAGTCGATTCTGTATGATGTGGCAAAAAGTCCGCAATCAAAAAATTCAATTTACGTCTTCTTGAAACGGGATTTTATATTACCCTAAAAAGGAAACTAGGTATCCAAACAGTAAAGGTACAAAAGATTCCAAGATATTACTCGGAGGCTTTCGGGCCTACGGTTTACGTTCAAAATCTTTTTAGAGCAGTATGAACACCAAGGTACGGTATATTAAACTCTGACGAACACTGGCGGATGACACTGGACGACCATCAGTAAACTTATTCACTTTTGACGTTTGAAGTGGATATTAATTTGAATGTTATGTAGCCGTGTGGTTTGCGGCAGAGTAGAATAGGACCACTCCAAGTCTTCTGGTTATACAGAGAGGGTCGTGCTCCTGCAGTGAAGGCTAATAAATACATGATGATGACGACGATGTTGTAAACCAAGCAAACTGATATCCACCTCAATTATATATTTCGGTATTCGCATTTTATTTTAATAAGTGTTACAAAAGACGCGTTGATGTTCATAAATAATTAACAGTTAGTAAAAACGGCAGTGCGGCGAAGTGGTGGTTTTAAAGTATTATTACACTGTTTATGACTTCTCCTTTATAACTGATTTCCAAAAAAAGGAGGAGGTTTTCAGTTCGTCGGAACCTTTTTTATGTACATTCCCCGATTACTCGAAGGCGTCTGTACCGATTTGGAATATTCTTTTTTTGTTTGAGTCTTGTCAAGATCAAATTTTATCAAAATCGGTTGTGTACTTTGGTTTTTAAACCAAAATAATTGGAAAACATGTATCTAAGTATACATTTGTTGCGTATTTAGCCTTTCTGTGACTGTCACTGGTGTTGAAGTCGGTTTTTAGTTTTAAAACATTATTTAAAAAGGTTTTTTATTTATTAATACTAGCCTTAGAACAGAAGTACAATACAAATAAGGTTTAGTTAACAATATTTTTTCTTAGTACTCTTGTTTATATTAACGATGGAAAGTTGATGTGTAAGATAAATATAATGACAAGACAATATCAAATGGCGAAATATAATGTCTACAACGTGTACCAAAAAGGACGTATCAACCCGAAAGGGAGTAAACATATTAATCAATGTGAACTACTTTTACTATGGGACCATCCCTAAAATCGCAAAAAAATAAATCCGCATCTCCATACATTTTGGCACGGTAGCACAGAATACATTAGTATTTAATTTTGTATGGAGCTGCAGATTTTTTTTTCGCGATTTCTGGGATGGTCCCATAGTAAAAGTTGTTCAAATTGATTAGTACGTTAACACCCTTTCGGGTAGATACCCCCATTTTGTTACACGTTGTATAAAATTTCATAGAAGTCTTATAGAAAGAAAGAACGTAAAATGGCACCACAATACCAGACCGAGGAAGATACCAAATGTATCGTTCGTGCAATATTTGTGTTTGAAAACAACACGATTTTAAATAAGTCCTTCACGTTTTGGCCGTCAAAATTCGCGGTGTTATATCTATACCAGAAAATAAATGTGTATCGCGAAAAATATTTGCTCTTTCCGATGGCGGTAAATAAATTTATGAGATCAAAAACGAGCATCAATAAATATATGTACATTCTGTTGAATTGTTGTTTGCGCTTTCAATTAATTCGTTATGAATGTTTGATTACCTATTTATCTTGGTAAACAGAAACAGATCAAAAATAACATCTGAGTACCGGTATTGCACAATGAATTGTTATTTTTAAATGACGACTGAATTAGAATAAATGGGTTATTAATGTTCTCTTCGTTTTTATTGGTTTCAAGTACACTTAAGATTTAAGAAAGAAAACAAAGTATTTAGGTGCTACTTATTTCTAAAGAATTTTTTTTAGTAGCCCGCGGGAGTAAATGGAATGAGTGGGAATAGATTTTCATAAAAAGGGTCAAATAAGGATTTAAAAAAAAAAGGACCTCTTTGATTTGAACTAACTTGACGAGTAATTTAAAGGTAAAATCCAGCAGACGGTCTATGAAAAGATTTGTAAACATAATTTTTTTATGCCAAGTGTAACAATACAATTGCCCTCAATAAATATTTATGACATTAAGACGATGGCTGCTCGGTAAAACTATGAAGGGTATTTATCTACTACGGTATTTTTACGAGAAATTTTTATTTTTATTTTTTTTATTAGAAATTTGAGTGCGTTTGATCTCTATCTAGCCTGATGGGAAGCTAAGATGAGGTCTAAGGTGTATCACGCAAACTCAAAAAATGCCTGTTCACTCTTGCCTTGAAAATCCCTAAATTATATGTATGGGGAAACATCGACGCAGGGAGGGAATTCCACACCTTAGCGGTTCGCACAATGAAGGAGGAGGCGAATCGAGAGGTACGATGAGGAGGAATATCGACCACAAATGGGTGGAATCCCTGTCCACGTCGTGTTGTCCGATGGTGGAATGGTGCAGGGGGAATTAAATTATGTAATTCCTGCGCACACTCCCCGAAGTGCAACCTGTAGAAGACACACAGACTTGCTACCAGTCGGCGATGTTCGAGGCTGTGGAGCCGTCCTGCCGTAAGCAACTCATCACCAACGAGTCTTCTGGCACGTCTGTCGATAGCTTCCAGGGCTTCGAGCTGATAGCGGGCAGATCCATCCCATAGGTGGGAGCAATACTCCATACATGAGCGGACTTGAGCTGTGTAAAGGCTCAACAGTTGGTCAGGGGTAAAATATCGTTGGACCTTGGAGAGGATGCCCAGTTTTTTAGAAGCCGTCTTAGCCCTGGACTCAATATAGCTACCGAAGTTAAGATTTGATGAGAGATCGATACCGAGAAGTTCGAGATGACGGGTGATAGGAACAGGCACACCCCGGAAAGTGGGAGCCAAGTTGAAAGGGCTCTTTTTAGCAGAAAAGAGACACGCCTGTGTCTTAGAGGCATTGAATCTCACAAGGTTGGCATCACCCCAATCGGAGACAGCTTGCAGAGTAAGATTGGTATGGAGCACCATTGCCTCTCTTAGTTCGTCTATTTCCGGTTTTTTTGCCCTTGCACTAGAAAAATATCTTTCCGTAACGGTGCTATCGTCTGCATACCCAAAAATACCGGGCTTTAGCAGATCGTTAATGTGAAGCAGAAATAGCGTTGCGGAAAGAACAGATCCCTGAGGTACTCCAGCATTAATTGCCAATAGGTCAGACGAGCAGCCGTCAAGAGTTACTCGAATAAACCGTTCCCTCAGGAAATCGGAAATCCAAGCACAAAGGGTGGGAGGGATACCGTAAGCGGAAAGCTTCGCTATAAGAGCGTCATGCCATACCCTGTCAAATGCCTTTGAAATGTCAAGTGAGACAGCAAGTGCCTCACCGTATTTTTCAAGGGCTTCACCCCAAAGATGTGTAGCGTACACAAGAAGATCCCCAGTAGATCGGTTCTGGCGAAATCCGTATTGCCGGTCACTGAGGAGATCATTGTCCTCAAGGTACGCAAGTAAGCGCTTGTTAATAACACGCTCCATTACCTTACACAGAATGGAGGTGATTGCAATTGGGCGATAGTTTGAAGGGTCGGCACGTCTACCCTTCTTAGGTACGGGTTGAACATTGGCGAGCTTCCACATTTTTGGGACGATTCCGGACCGAAGAGATAGACGAAACAGGCGCGTCAGAACAGGAGACAACTCGGGTGCGCAATTCCTTAAGACAATAGCAGGAATACCGTCGGGACCACTGGCCTTATTCACATCTAAGTTGCGTAGAGTCTTGAGAACCTCCTTTTGATGAATGCGGACTTCAGGCATTTTACATCCACAAGGAGGTAACTGGGGCGGTGTTTGATTGCTAGCATCTAGACGTGAGTTTTCGGCAAACAGTGAAGCTAGTAAATTAGCTTTTTCTAAAGCCGTGTGTGCCAGTGTACCGTCAGGTTTCTGCAAAGGAGGAAGTGAGGAGCGGCAAAAGTTAGCTTCAACGCACTTAGCCAGAGACCAAAATGCTTTACTACCGGATGGGTACGAAGCAAGTTTGGCACCAACTCTGCCTATGTGGTCGAAGCGAGCCTTTTTAAGCGTTTTTTTGCAGGACTTGGCCGCAAAGTTAAAGGCTTTCTTCTTTTTACGCGTATCCGGAGCTCTGCGCTTACGAGCGTCAGCCCAAGCCTGGTATGCTGACTGTTTAATAGCCTCAGCTTTTAAACAGTCAGCATTGAACCAGGGTTCAGCTTTGATGCCAGAGGGTCGATCAGAAATGGAATATAATACTCCATCGCCTGACCGAGAACCTCAGCAACGGCACTTACACAGCTCGATGGATCGCCAGAAGAAAAGCAGGCTTGCAGCCAAGGGTAAGAAGCAAGGAAATGTCGCATCTCATCCCAATCTGCTGACTTGTACCGCCAAACCCGTCTATTGCCTCTAGGGCTGAAGTCAGGTGGAGGACATATGAGGACGGACTTTACCAGACAGTGGTCAGAACTCCCAAGAGGGGCTGAAACAGACACGTGATATCGGTCTGGTTCAGTCGTCAGCAGAAGGTCCAAGCAATTAGCTATGTGATTCTCAACGTCGGGTATCCTAGTCGCCTGGTCGACCAGCTGGGAAAGGTTCAAAGACAAGGCAAACTTGTACGCCTCTCTACCAGCATGGTCAGTTTTCTGGTATGGGAAAAACCATTGTTCGTGGTGAGCATTAAAGTCCCCCAGAAAAACGATTTGCGCGGTAGGATACCTTTGCTGAGTCACATCAACAGCCTCACTTAGGTGACGAAAAAGCCTCGTTGTCTCCTGGTCACCGCTATGCGATCGGTAGACACCGACATAGACAATTTGTTCTGTGCCGGTGTCCACAAGCAGCCAGATTGAAGAAGAAGAGGGATCTTCCAAGTTACGGAGACGCTTACAGCAGATGTCATCACGCACATAGAAACAAAGCCCTGCCTTAAAGCGGAAATTGTGCTCCAGGACATATCCTGGGTAATTCAAGTAGGATGTATCAGCAGGGGTAGTAATTTGCGTCTCCGTAAGCAAGAGCAGATGCGGCCTTACAGTCTCAAGATGGTGGTGGACTGGGACGAGATTAGAGTGCAGACCTCGAATGTTAGTGAGGTGCACTTTTAGCGAGAGGCCGTGTATCCGCTGTTGATTCCTCAACTTTTTGTTTCTTTTATTCATTATTGTTTTTATTTTTGGGGCAAGAGGGAAAAAAGGCGAAGAGTGGCAGTTACGCGAGGCATCAGCCAGCCCCCCCCCCCCAGAAGTCACAGTACTGTTGCGCGGTAGGATAAGACTAGTGCGGAGACCGCGGGGACGCCCGGACCCCCCCAAGGCCACCTGTCGAGGCCTCTCGCCCGGTTGCCAACCGGCCCGACAGGGGCAACCTTAGGATTATGCGCGCGATGGCGGAGCAGCCTTTCACAGAAGGCTAGTCTGCAATTGGGCTCCCAACTATCGGCGGGCTGCCAGCGAAAAAACCGTTGCTCCGGATCCCGCTGCCCTCCGAAACTAGGCACCCCGCGCAACAACACTGTGAGTCTGAATTCGGTACATTGGCAGATGCAAAACTGCGTAGACCCACTCCTCGAACGGCTACTCAGGGAATGCAGGATGAAACGCGCGAACGCTTGGCACCCTGATTTTTCCACTGAGGGTGGTGACCAGCCGCGGCCTAAGCCTACCACCGGAGAGGGTGTCACTCTTTAGCACCACCCGGGGGTCACGTGTAGGGTCTCGAGGGTAAAGCCTACGGACGCGAGTGACAATCGACCCCCAAAAATAAATATTACTTAAGCATTTTTACTTTCAAAATATTGTTTTACTTGGCTATATATATTAGCCAGAGCAGTCAGAGGATTTTGCCTACACTATCCACGCTGGCCAGATGGGTTGGAGAGGTCTTTTTGATGTATTTTAACTTGTGTTTCCTAAGTTGCCTTCTACGACATCCACGGGAAGACTTGGAGTGGTCCTATTCTACTCTGCCGGGAACCACACGGCTTTATGTATTATTTACCTACAAAATATTTACCCAAAGGTGAAAACGTGTCGAAATGATGTTGTTCTCAAGATGGCGTGTGTTTTTCAGAGTTGTGTAGTCAAGTTGCTGATTCCCATTAAACCTATCAAGAAAAGAAAATATATTCTTAATAATTCTTATAAAGGGGATTATTGGTGATTTGTGATTAACACATTGAATTTTCAAATAACTGGATATGAGTGATTATATTAGTGTGGAAACTGAAGTAGGTATTATGTTAGTAAATTTAGAATGGGTAATCGATCACCAGTCAGTCTGATTTTTTGTTGGTTGCAGTTTGGCTACTACAATTAAAACAGTTTGTTAATAGAATAATACATTTTGAATTAGCAAAAACCTAATCGAAGTACCAAATGCTGACGTCATGACTACAGTGGTTGATTGCTAACTCATGGACCAACTAGATGAAACAACTCTATCTTGATTGACTTTTTTCGGCTTCAAACTCTTCGGGCTTTCAGCTTATTCCATTTAACTTTAAGAATACTTTGACTTTAACTACAAAATATTTTAAATCATAGAAATATTTTGGAGAAAATAATTGCAGTACTTTCCTCGCTATTTATGTACAGGACACATAGAAAAGTGTACTACCTCTATATACTATTGGTACTATTATATTAAACTACTGGTGGTATACTTTCCTATATGGCCCACTTGTGTGTACTTAGGGTAGAAGTCGGCTTGACATTGGAAGGCCGGCCGCTTATTTTTTTTTAATCACACAGATTGAGCTAGCCCTTATGTAAGTTCAAGACTTGTGTTATGGGATACTAACTCAACGTACTTTATTATGACACATACATATATAGTTAAACATCGTTTTTGTTAAGATAAAGCGATAAAAATCGAAACACTTTTAATTAGACCACGCGAGACAAATTTCTCCTTAATTTGTTCGCTGTGACAACAATTTTCGTCCGTCGATATATCAACAGCGAGGTTTTATCGGGTATCAATTCGTCTTAGCTATTTATTATAGCGATCAGCGGAAACCGCAGGTATAATAAAAATAGATGTCAAACAGGAACTGTGGCCTGATATGTCATCTGAATCAGGACCAAAACTACGGAAAATATCTGCCAGATGTCTTTCTAAGTTGAATGTCAAATATAATTAACAATGTAATTTATGTGACCGACATATTTGCTTACATTGTGCAAAACAATTAGGTTGCTGTTAATGAAAAATACCTAAGTTTGACCCTTGCCAAATTTGTGAAATTACACTTGTCCTTAGAATTTTATTATTTTTTTGTTTGTTTAGTATCTTAACTTTATGAAAATAAAGTTTTTTTTAATTTAGGCAACACATTATAAAAAAATAAAGTTATTTTGTTATAATGTGTTTCCTAAATTTTTTTTTGTCAGTAATCCACTAGATGACATCAAGTCAAATCAGACACTATTTTAAACGTCAAGACAAACATGTTCTATGGGATTTGCAATAAAAACAACCGCGATGTCATCGTTTTTTGAGCCAAATAACGCTTTTATATCAGTTTTTCTGCATTAATAAACCTAAAATCATGTTAAAAATGGATGTAATCAATGACAAGTGATACTTTTTTGTGACGTTTACTTAATTTCTTAAGTACGAAATAATTTATATTTGACCCATTTTTTATTGCAGACTAAATATCTAACTATGACAAGTTCCTGTAAAAAATATATTTTGAATATACTAGTTCGTTTTATTTTATGTAGACTAGATTAGAGACTAGACTAGTCCCTAGTTACGCTACAAAAATACTATACCACCTAAGTTAAAGGATGAAATATTACTCGTAACCGTAACAGCCAACTTACTTAGCTTTTCAAGGCAATAGGTATTCTGATCCTAATGAAGTGTGGCCACGGAAGTTCGCCTAACATTTCCGTGGTTTATGTGGACCGTGGGTCTGTGTACATAAGCATCGTTTAAGGTATTACTGGCGGCTGTCTCCGCTTCGACGTCGACTGCTTCCATTCTGAAGGATAATATGGGTTTATCTAATTCAGTTCTGTTCAAATGTTTCTAAAAAATTCGGGTCAGTTTCAACTCTGAAATTTTATGGAAGATTCCCTCTGATTTCAGAAATATTTACATCATTAGTACTTATTAAATATAAAAAAGTTTTAACAATGAAAAACATAATAAAGCTGTATTACGAGTTTTGATATGACTTTGAAACAATTTATTCTTATATCTAAAACGAGTTATTTTGTATAGATAGGTTGCAGTAAATTGACAATTTTGATTTTTTTTTCTATTTGTTTCCTAGCCTGATAATGTGTCCCACAGCTTCCACTGATCTCTATCTAGAGCAGATTGTTGCCATTGCTTTTTAAAGTTGTCAGACCTTGAGTCTGGACTTTGACTCTCAAGAGACCAGGTCTGTGCTCCATAGATAAGAATGGGCAGGATACACATATCGAGGAGTATGCACTTTAGGCGCAGAGGAAGGTTGCCCTTCATTAGCCATATTTTTTTTTGTTGCAACAATGTTTCAAACAGTTTATAAGTCAGCATTCACCTCTCTACGTTTTGTATTCTTTCTCGGAATCTGCCTGGACAAAAGGAATCCTTACGATAAATTGTCCGGAATCCGATGATGGTAGAGGTATAAGATTGTTTATATCATCCGCAAATACCTCGCTGAGATTTAGTTTTTATACGGTATTATAAGGAGATGTTTGTGTTAGGTTCTAATATTTTTAGCTTTTATATTACTAAGTAGGCAAAAGGTTGACCGCCAGTGATTGCTGCGTTAGTAGCTAACCCCATGGAGATCAAAACTAATGTATGGAAAGTTAAGGCCAAATCGTAGATTTTAACTAAATGAAAAACTGTGGCATCAACATATAATTTGAAATGAAGGTTACTTTGAAAAAGTAATAATCAAATGCATTCGCATTTGCATTTTGGTAGAACAGGTTTTTGGCAAACTCTTTCATTTTGATAATGATAATTGATCAAACGCGGAGTTTTTGACCTTTTTCGTCATAAAAATATTATCTCGCAGATTTAATTTTTGAAATCAGAGACCAAAAATAATATTACCTACTTACAAAGGCGCGGATTTTTTTTTTCAAATATCGATGAAATACAGGCATGCTAGCTGTCCATATATTTTCTTTTTTATTCGTCACACCACACACCACATGTCCACATCCACATCGAATCGATTAGGTCGTCACCAGTGCATCTATTGGCATATAGGTTTATCGTTCTTTGATCGGCATCCCCTATTATTATGTAATTACCTATGTCATTTGACTTACGAGTATGTAGTAATTAAAGTAGCTGCATATCGAATGTTCTCAGAAAATTAGTAATAGATACTTCGAAACGATTTCTATGACGGAAATAAATAATATTTCATAAATGCACCAGACATATTTATCGGAAGTTCATGTCGTGCAGTAGACTTAAGTTGAAGACTTAAAATTCCGATACAATTAGGTTGCAATCAGTCAGTGTAATGTCAGTTTCACTGAAGAGTAATAAAATTTCACACCGCACCAACTGGTTGCAGATTTTACTTCTTATAATCATAATGAAGCAAAGCCAACCAGCGTCGTTTAGTGACAGTGCGTGCGAACTGGGCTTTCGTAATGAATATTTAGTGTGAGAAGTTCCCTCCCACAGGACTGTATATCCCGGTACAAAACAGAGAGTTACAGATGTAACAAAATATGTTCACGTGTGTAAAAATGTGGCATAGTTTACAACGTGCATTAATAACTGCGGAATCAAAATGTGCAAACCTTGATACATACATATGCAATGGGCTAGCATTATTATTTCCGATTCACGTTTTTCCACGTATGTGCCACTCAGTCACGTGTGGAGAAATAGGGCTGAAATGATTTGTGGTACACTGGAGGCATCTCAACCGATTGTTATGTTTTTTAATTGGGCTGGCATCTTAGTCTTTGGATGGATATTTCAAATCTTGCATAGTTAGGTTTCGCTCAAAAATCTTAGTTAGTACAACGATTCCGAAAAGGAGTTTATGTGTGTTTGACCTGTATGTTTGTCCCTATAATTCTATGTTCCCTAGTTGTTATCAATGTTAACCGTTGTTATATGATTATTCTTCTTATTTAAGAGCTTAGTGGCTCTTGTCGGTGGAGTATGCGCCAAACTTCTCGGTTCTCTGTTATATGATAACTGACACTCCTTCCTTACAATCCAATCATGGTCCTTTCTAGTTGAAAGGACTAGAATACAAGTTTCATATTTGAAAGCCAATGGCAAATTGGGTTTTAATAGTGGTGCACCTAAATGGTCGCAATATTTCGCATCTGCTATTTTTGTAATGTGGGATCCCGGGTCTCCGAGGTGCCACGCTGAGTAAATTAGAATCTAAACGGGAGGGCTATTTGGCCGAAAATCTATAAGGATAGAAAGAATGTTGAGAAAATCGTGTTCAGCTTTGAACAGGAGGGCGAATATTAGAATCAGCTTAAGATAAACTGTTTTTAATGCTTACAGATTCGTTTCAAAACTGCTGTTATATTGTATACATAATTAGAATGTTATTTTAATTTATTCTTATTAAATTAAGTTTAATTTTATTGGTTTTATGGTTAAATTAATTATTTTGGTAAATGATTTATTTCAAGTCAAAACGACGTAAAATATACATATAAGATTATGAATCTCCAGAATACCCATAAAAGATTTTTACATTCACATAAATATAAAATGTTTTTGCTATTCTCTTACAAAAAATGTTTTTACAAAATACGGGAGGTTTTTTTGTTGTCATCGTAGTCCTAAAAACATTTAATTATATTATAATCCTCCAAAACGGAGATTATTTTGTACCTTTAAAGGCTTACAAGTTAATAAGGTAAGTAATCCGGCAGCTTTTAAAGGGGCTTAGTGGAGACCTGCCAAGTACTCATACGAGTAGGTACGTACATACTCAGTCGTAGTTTGTCGTTTTTTTTCAACGTCGATGAACTACACGAATTAAAGTTCATTTCGACATTGAATGGAAGGTAATAGCTGGAGGTAGATGTAGTTGGAAACGAAAAGGGGAGGCTTATAGAATCTAAATGGCAAAAACAAATTCTCGAATCCTTTGTGAGCTGAACGTTTTCCTTTGGTCTAATGGTAGACTTTGTCTAGCCCGTCCCGGATGAGTAAAATATATTTATGCTTGAGCTTTTTTAGAAACCTTCTAAAATCTAGTATTATTATAGGGATATGCAGCGCAAGAACACAGTTCGGGCAAACTACTGGTACAGAAGACAGTAAGAGTATACAGAATGGAATCTCCTAAGGTCCCGCGCAATACGCGTCTCCATTCCCCGTCCCCGCACCTCTCCCCCGGTCTCGCCTTGCCTCAGGGCGAGAGCGGGCGAACATACACCGCACGGCGGCACATGGCGGCACAAGAACGTGGAAGAGGTGCGGGAACGGGGGACGGGGACGCATATTGCGCGTACCTTAGGAGATTCCGTTCTGTATACTCTTACTGTATTCTGTGCTACCGGTGTATGCACTGAAATGGGTCAATTTTCACATTACGGTTCGACCAGTTGCGGTGCCTAAATTCTAAGTCTCCATAGAGCTAGTAACTCAGTGCCAAGCAAGCCACTCCTTCGGAAGAATCGTGTTCTCTCCGTCCTAGTTAGTCGATCAAAATAAACTGACTATTTCGCTTGGCGTCCGTTTAGGCAGCTTGCATTTCATAGTTCCTCGTATAAACAAACATGTACTAAAGACATCTTAAGATAAGTTTCAAGTTGCGGTACCTAAATATAGACTGAGCTGTCATCTCCATAGTATTATTAACTCAGTGGCAAGCCAGTCGTTCAGAAGAATCGTGTTCTCTCCGTCCCAGTTGGTCGACAAAGTTTAACTGACTGTTTCGCTTGGCGTCCGCTTAGGCGGCTTGCATTCCATGGTTTCCAGTCACTGAACTGTTTTGGTTCAACTAGTTAACGAGCACTCGCGTGCTGTCTGATGTTGTTAGCCACTTTTTAACTGGAAAATTTGGTTATCGCTGCTTGTTAATTATTCCGACAGTGAGCAGGCTTCCATACAAATCAAATACTGATTGAGAGAACAATGTTTTTGTTGTTCAGTGCATTAGTTCGAACTTGTTTATTTTACTCTCGCTATTGCGTTTATTTTGAAAGTAATTTTAATTGTATTGACTGAATATCATATTAATTAGATATTGAATGTAAACGAATTCATGTTAGCCTGGAAATCATGATCGAAATAGCTTTTACATACATTTTACACGGACTCTCTAAAACTATTTTAATTCCGGCCCCATGGAAATAAAAAAATCGGTAATAAAAATTCTGTATTCTTTCTTGTTGGGTAGTTTCATTTATTTGTTATTTTTTGACTGCCTCCGTGGTCCAGTGGTCAAGGCGTCTGCCTTGTGATCCGGAGGTCGTGGGTCCAAATCCCACTGGGAAGCATACTTTGTGAAAAGTTGTTTCCAGTCTGGTCTGGTTGCAGGCTTGAATCACCTGATTATCTGAAAAGAAAGATGATTCCGTGCTTCGGAAGGCACGTAAAGCTGTTGGTCCAAATCTTAGGATTGGTTCTGGTCTACCCTTTGGGTTGCGGAGGTCAGACGGCAGTCACTCTGTGTAAAAACCAGAACAAGGTTACGTAGGTAGCGGCGCTTCAGAGCCCGGGGGCTCTAAAGCGTAGGTAACCGCTGACGATGCAGCCGGGAACACGCTCGGATGATGAGTTCCATTTATTTGTTACATCATTAAAATGAAAATAAAACAAAGTGTCCTTTTAGTTAGATATGACAACACTATGTCTTATTCGGTTCTGAAAGTAAAAAAGCAGTATTCTGCGGACTGGTGGTCACATATTTCTTACATTATTGAAATGAAAGTACAATAAAGTATAAAAATCAACATCCGTGGATTTCAACAATCAATTGGTAGCTAGCCGTATTCAAAGAGAGCCGTATATTTTTGGCGTCATTAATGATGTTATGAGGAATAGAGTACAGACTTTTATGAAGTCATATTATCTCTGTTCTTATATTATTGTTCGTGACCAGGAGTGCTATTTTTAATTCAGGGACTCACATTACGAATGATTTGCGCGAGTGTTTCCAAACGGGCGCATTTTTGAATTGATCGTATGCGAAGGATTTGCAATGAGTAGTCTGGACCACTCGTAATTTTGACATTTGTAGCGTACAAATGCCAAAGAAATGTTCCATGTAATTAGAATCAGTTCCGTTTCACGCTGCTTTTTTATTTTTGTTGAAATGTTTAGAAAACCATTGACTTTATGATATTTTCTGCGTAACACAATATTACTTATCGCTGACACGACGGTTTCAAAAATACGTTGCAATGCGTCGGAACGCGAGTGGTGAGTTGGAAAACTACACGTTTTGAACACAAAACAGACACTGACAAAACATGGAGTGCTATTTTTCATTTAGGGACTCAGCGAAACATCGCTGAGTCCCTAAATCAAAAATAGCACTCCATGTAAAATATACAGTCGAACATAGAACCTTCTCCTTTTTTGAAGTCGGTTTAAAAGCCAGATTAAGGTACAGGTGTAGAGAATTAGTATTTTATGCAACAGTTGTATAAGAGTGTTCAAAAAATATGAGTGGGGCGGGTCATGATGTGAGCCAAAGGCGAACATCACAAAAAAGCGGCCAAGTGCGAGTCGGACTCGCCAATGAAGGGTTCCGTAGCAGCAAGTAACATTTTGCGATTTATGATGTTTTAAAAAATAACTATCTATCAATACCGAGACCGCTATAATTTTAATTAAAAGTACATACTTTGAGCTATATACCACATTTTTTCAGAATTATTTTAGTAATATTTCAAAAGTTACGGTGGGGGGACACCTCAAATTTGAACTTTTTGTATTCAATACTTTTTCTACGACTAGTATTAAGATAGGTAAACGAAAAATACTATATTACCTACGTAATATAGCATTTTTCTCTTTCTCTCGCAGTCGGTTAAAAACAAATAAGTATAATATTTTTTTGCCATTAGAAAGATTGCGGGTTAAATGTAGGTGAGCGTAGCCCAGCTCCACGGTAGCTAAAGGGTATTCGTTGAGAGAGGCATATTCCCAGCAGAGGAAGGTTATAGGCTGCGGATGATTACGTTTTTTTTTTGGTCTGGTAGGAATGTATCGAACAGTTAGTACTTTTCGCGATTAAAGTAGTAATTATCGAAAAGATTTTTGATGGATTTATTATTGATGTAAGTCACCCCTTGATATTCTGCTGTCGTCGTTGCCGTATTTTTTCTTAAACTTATGTAAAAATATAAACGAGTAATTGGACAGAACGGAGTAACAGTAATAAAGTTAAGTCTATGTGGTTTCATATACGACAACACAGGTCGAGAATTTACAGTGTGGTCCGTAATGAAAAAAATAATCCATAAAGGGTCTCAGGTCATGATACGAGTATTAAACAGCTTACGCTGGAACCAAATTTCGAGAAACAAAAGATCATAGAAACCTGAGATAAGGGATATTATTGTTCTGAGATAGAAACTTAAAAGAAAGAAAAAGAACATTTGTTTCTTTAGTAGAAACCATCCAACAACATAAAAAATATAATAACTTTTTGACACAATGGACACTATAAAATTCTACCAAAATGGTCTCCGCTCAGCATACGAGTATGTTCGAATGGCTCGATCTGATTGAAAGATATTTCTGTATTTTGAATTTTAGTCTTCTTTACATAACTCTGACTTACGTACACTGAAAATTTATTTCGCTTTTCTAAAACACTATATATAGGTACGTCATTCAAGTTAAAAGTTGCCTTTCTTCACATATCTCTCTCTGGTCAACGTCCAGAGTACGCACTGAATGTTCCACCTTAAGGCCTATTCAAACCGTAGCCGGTATCCGCTACCGCCGTGGGTAGCGGTAATACCTGAGCGATATCCCGCAGGGTATTTGGTATGTCATTACCAAAGCTGTCGCGAAACCGGAACCGCATACTGGACCAGTACGCGATATGTACCGTGACGCGCGCAGCCAGCGCTTATAAATCTACGTGCAGCAAAGAAGACGGCGACAACGACACTACAGTTTAAGCTTCGTCTGAATACCGTTATCCACGGCGGTAGCGGATTCCGCTATGGTTTAAACAGCGCTTTGCATACCCATTGGGATCGCTACCCACGGCGTTGGCGAATACCGCTTCCGTCTGAATAGGCCTTTAGAACGACATCAAATGTTTTCGTTACAAAAGAAAATAATTTGTCTCTTCACCCGGGGAACCGGAAGGGGATGCCGAACGAAACGGCTCCCAAATAGCCAGAAGGGTCATTCAGATGAGAAAAATATAACGTTCCCTAAATGTAAAATACCTATAACAAGCTAAAATGGATAGTAACATGTAAAATTATGAAAAAAAAAGGTTCCATATTGTAACTTGTTACTATGTACTCTGAGCGACACGCACTTTTTTAGAGTTCCGTAGCCAAAGGCAAAAAACGGAACCCTAATGGATTCGTCATGTCTGTCTGTCTGTTTGTCCGTCCGTATGTCACTGCCATTTTTTTCTGAAACTGTAAGAACTATACTGTTGAAACTTGGTAAGTAGATGTATTCTGTACACCGCATTAAGATTTTCACACAAAAATAGAAAAAAAAACAATAAAGTTTGGGGGTTCCCCAAACTGAGGTTTTTAATAATTTTTTTTTCTAAACTGAATAGTTTGCGCGAGAGACACTTCCAAAGTGGTAAAATGTGAGTCCCCCACCTGTAAGTTATAAAATAAGAGAATGATAAAACTAAAAAATATATAATGTACATTGCCATGCAAACTTACACCGACAATTGGTTTGAACGAGATCTAGTAAGTAGTTTTTTTAATACGTCATAAATCGTAAACCGCAATTTACCTTTAGAACTTTTATATTATGTTACTTGCTGCGGAACCCTTCATGAGCGAGTCCGACACGCACTTGACCGCTTTTTATATTTACTCGTACTTACAATTTCTGTTCTTCTCATTTAATTATAAGATACCATATAGATGACATAACTACAATTAATATTCTATATTTACAGGAAAATAATATAGCATATATCTCTCATGCTGGTCTAGGAGACAAGATAAAACAGATCGTAAAAGTCGATCAAGTAAATGCGGCAACCCATTACTATTTAGATTCCTTTACCCACTTTCTTGCCCACTTCAATTCAATTCAATTCAAAATATCTTTTTTATCATAGGATATTTATAATATCTCTTAATAATAGTCACTTTGTTTTGTTTTGCACAAATGTTGACGTCAAATCGTTACTTAAAGCTAAGTTTACGCCGCTTCCTAGGCGCAAGTGCAGAAGAAGCGGCAACAGACTGCACTGCACGTTTTCTCCAAAGACGTCAACTAACAAACTAAAAACTTAAAATTAGTTATATAGATGGACAGAGATTACATTGTTTATTATGTCATAATTAAATTGAATTATAAGAATTACGAAATTTAAAATAATGTCAATTTGTAAATTTAGTATGTACCAATGTACCTAAATTATGACATGTCTAAGTATACAAACCTTTAAGAGGGACCCGCGCCAAGCTCAAGCCAGACCTTTTTGTCTTTAAGATAGTCATCGGTCCTATAATAAGCCTTCTCACACTAAAACACTAAAAGTAGTATTTGGGTTTTGCGGCCATAAAGATATATACAACAACATACTGTTGTATATTGTTGTATATATCTTTATTATTATAAAAGGGTTACACGTCGAAGTTGCAAACGTCTTGCCGGTATGCAATAAGATTGCGATTTTCTGATTTTCTTTTTCAATTTAGAGGAAAATGCGATATGCATTTGAATGCAAGATCCCGCGAACGCCTCAGTCTGTCATACTCATGGGACTGAGCACATCCTATACATCTATGACTACTGATATACGAAGAGATAGGTCACATAAATTCACCTCAAGTTTATCGTTCAATAAGTATTTAAAGGCAGTACAGAGGGGACCGTGCTTCTGCAGTGGAGACTAAAAAGGACCTGTTGTTGATTATGATGATTTAAGATTCAATATTACGATACCACTAAATTATACAGGGTTACTGGTACTCGTATCTAACGCATAACCTTTTTGGTGCAAGTTCACTCAATGATACTAAACTAGTTTCTTTAAAAACCATTACAGAAAAACGAAAAAAAAAATTCGTCTTCCCATACAAAATCCATTTGGCTGAGTGCTGATACGTATGGGAAGCTGAAATTTCTTTTTCGTTTTTCAATATTGGTTTTTAAGGAAAGTAGTTCAATATCATGGACTGAACTTGCACCAAAAAGGTTATGAGTATTATATACCAGTAACCCTGTATAATCTCTAACAAAATATACTGAAACTATTTTAATCCATGTCCAAGTCCATGATACAGAACAACTTTACCCATAGAATATAAGGTATTAAACAAGAACAAAAATTTTGGCTTGCCATAGGAACTGGAATCTGATCGGTCAAGCTGGATCGGAGGATTTTTTTTCGTATTTCAATATTTCCTTGAGGAAAGTTGTTCAGAAGCATTCAGCCATTAGAATAGTTTTGGTAAGTCTATTTTGTTAGACCGCTATTTACGCATATTACAAGCATGCGCAACTGTTTTGTCTATTAGATAGTTTATCTGCGGATTTGTTTAGAATTGCGTCCGCTTTGTGGCGTCCTTTTTATGAATTGATATATCTTAGAGAGCAAGCAGTGCAAGAGATTTATGTGAAGAAATATTTTAATGAACGCCGTAGATATGTATTATAGCTATATTCAGTACGAAGCCGCTGTCAGTAAAATAGCAGTGCACACTTCAAGGCCACTACCGGTAAAATACCAATTAAACGATATTTTGCCGACCACGGTTTGTAAGCGAGCTTTACTAAAGAACCTCTAGCGGCATAATAGACACAACTCATTAAACTAGTGGCTTTGTAAGCTGTAAACCTCGCGATTCACCCGATCCGTTGAAGTTTATCGGATAAAAAAGTTGTTTAGAGAAAAAAATTGTTCAGACAAAAAAGTTGCGTCTTAATAAAGGTAGATAACAAATAAGTTTCATGACATATTTGAAAATTTTCCGAAATGGCTGAAATATGAATATTTTAAAGTTTTAAACCCCCGCCACCATTGTCACCGTTATTTTGATAAATTTCCAAAAAAAATAATGAACTGAAAAATTCTTTATAATTATCGAATCTGCTTATAAAATTTCACGAGGATCGGTTAAGAAATGCGACCTGTAACTGAATTAACAAAACAATTCTATATAATTATCGAATCTGCTTATAAAATTTCACGAGGATCGGCGAGATTTCATGAGAAATGCGACCTGTAGGCGAGAACAAACTGACATACTGACGAACAAAAGCATTTTTGGCCAATCTCGAAACTGAGCTTCGCTCGCACAGTAGTAAGAACTTGATAGGTGTCGGTTACGGTAACAGTGTCACGATTTCAATGGTTTTTTCCCATCTCAAAAAATGACCCACGCGGCTATAAAAGTTTTCACTTCAAAAAAATGTTAAAAGACCCAACAAAAATAGGCAATTGACGTTTTTATCGAAAAATCTTAGATATTTACCTTGCTCTGTTTGTTTTCGTGAAAAAATGTGCATTGTACTGAGCGCTCGATAGTCAGTCGCGGTGATTTCCCGCCCTTACCGTCCCCTTGCTCGATAACGCTTAGAACAACCAGGGGTGGGGTAAAGGGGTCATAAAGAATAGCCAGCACAGGGCTTTAGTTCTTTGAATTTAGAATTTTACGCTCTCCGCTTTTCAAATAGATATTTTGATGTCTTTCGAAGACCGTTTCTTAATATTTTGTTTGTTTTATTTTCTGTGGTGCTAGTTTTCATTGAGGGACTCACCGAAACACAAAACGTGTAGTTTTCCAACTCAACACTCGCGTTTCGACGCATTGCATCGTATTTTTGAAACCGTCGTGTCATCGATAAGTAATATTGTGTTACGCAGAAAATATCATAAATTTGTCAATGGTTTTCTAAACATTTCAACAAAAGTAAAAAAAGCAGCGTGAATCGGAACTGATTCTCCATGAAACGTTTCTTTGACGAGTGGTCCAAACCACTCGTTGCAAATCCTTCGCATACGATCAATTCAAAAATGCGCCTGTTTGGAAACACTCGCGCAAATCATTCGTAATGTGAGTCCCTGAATGAAAAGTAGCACTGTTGCTGTTACTTGTTGAACTAAATATTTAAAAAATATTTTGATTTAGTTTTAATCACTAAGGTCAAAAGAGGAGTGTTACGTTATATTTTGTTTAGATTGGGGTGTTATAAGTTTGACTTGTTTTTCTGTACCTATGTCGTTTCGTCATAGCCACTAAACGGACGAACCGGTTTTTTTATTTGAAATTTCATAGCTATAATTTTTTGTATCTCCCATGCAAGAAGATAATGTGATTATTAGAATCTTACTGTAAATCCTGTTCCATTGTTGGAGCTAATCCATCAATACGTATTGATTGTTCCAATTCTATGAAGCTTCTATTGTACAGTATTTCTGTCCATTGTGCTTGTATCAGGGCATTTCAACGTGATTCAGCTGCAATTTGACGAGTAAATATCGTGTTGTAGATATCTCCCATAATTTAAGTAACAACTTTTCATATTAAACTGGCAACGGTGTTGTCAGATTCAGAAATGATCTATTTCTAATGTCTTTTTACAAGCTTTTATTCACCTGTCCCTGTCTGTGTGTCCGTAATTAAATCTTGCAAGCTAAATTAGGCCCACTTTCCATTCTTCGATCGAGATGACACTGCGTGCACAAACTTATGTAAGTTGGATGACAATGCAATATTATGGTGCTAATGCCCTGATTTTATGATGAAGCCGGAAGGTGGCCACGGAATCTCTGTGATAAAACAACATAATACCACTGAGTTTGGGCTCAATTGTCTCGTCTTATGGAGCTATAGGATAATTGTTTTAGCAATATCTAGCTTGTATTAAAAAAAAAAATTTAAATAATTACATGTTCTGTTTTATTTACCATGTTGTGCTGTTTTGGAACCCGAGTTTCACAAAGCCCTAAAAGCTTTGTTTCTCGACGTCAGATGGTCTTCGGCTTTTTTGTTGTGAGACCATGGCCTAAAAATGATGTAATGTCATGACATTGTTTGTCTCTTGGATGAGAAAAAGAGGATATAGTGTGAAAAAAAAAGCAAAGTTAGACTGATTACGTTACTAAAAATAAAAGATATAGATATAGTAACGAAATATAAAAACAATTTTCGGACCTCCACTTTTTCGGATATAAACACGCGAACAGCGATCTTCAGTACCAATTGGCGTCTGAAATTTTTAGGGTTCCGAATTCCTTACGGTACGGACGGAACTCATAGGTTCTGCATGTCCGTCTTTCCGCGCGCGTCTTAGCTCAGAGATTGTTAGTACCAGAAAACTCTAATTTTGTATGGTAGTATTCAATTCAAATTCAATTACGAGTATGTAATAGCTCTCCCATACATAAAGTGCGAATGATATAATTTTTTCGCGTGTACAATATTAAGGCGAAGATATAGGCAAATGGCCTTGAAGTGTGAAATAAATTTTTAACTCGTAAATATAGTGATAATTTCCATATTGCTCTACGTCATGCACTAGATAGCCCTTTAAATTATTTTATGAACTGCCCTTAAAACTATTATTGGTGATCCGTCTAGCTTTAAAACTTGCCGTGGCCACTTTTGGCGGAGGCAAGTTTTAAAACTAGACGGACTAATGTAAATACTTTCAACGGTGGTTTATAAAATAATTTAAAGGGCTATCTAGTGCATGACGAAGAGTAATATGGAAATTATCTCCATATTTACGAGTTAACAATTTATTTCAAATGAGGGCGCCACTTCAAGGTCATTTGCCTATATCTTCACCTTAAGAAAAACAGTATTTGTACGGAAATTTAAGGAAAAACTAGGCCAATTTTGCTTAATTAATTTAAGATTTACAGCCGCATCTATAAAATGTACCTATTTAAAATTTTGTAGAAAGTATAAAATTCTTAGAAAAAAGTTTAAAGTAGATAGTAATAATATTATTATGGAAAATAAAATTTCCATGTTGTAATGTGTAACTTCGGAACTCTATTCTGAGCGTGACCCGACACGCACTTGGCCGATTCCTATCCTATTGATTCCGATATCCTTACATATTTTGGCTTACATTTCTTGGGATTGTAATAGCAGTATACGGACGACCTTGTTTTAATAATATTTCACAGCACTCCTCGTAGTCTTTGTCACATACTTATAATTTTTTACTTATCAAGTTTATTTGTTAGACAAAAAAAACCCGACTTTTAAGCGGGTTTTTTTTTGATCCCCAATAACTTTTGAACGGCTGAACCGATTTTCATCAAACATAGCAAAGAACCATCTCGACAGACAAGGCTTTCGATCAAATAAAACCGCATCGCAATCGTTCAGGAGCTACGATGCATCAGACACTACATATACACAGACACGTCAAACTCTTTTTCATTGGGGTTAAAAAGAGATGGTGTAAAATGGAAAAATCCTTACAAATGTTTCCATGAGTTAATTGAAAACGTTTCGTTCCGACCTTTAATTCTAGAGAGTCCGTTGAGAATAAAATCTGGAAATTCCTTTTCAGCTGTAATCCAATTCTGCCGACATAAGCACTTAGCTCTTAATTGATGTTGTATGACTAAACGAAGCAAATGCAGCGAATGTGGGCTGTAGTACGGGATCCTGCTGCGTTGATACTGATTACTGCAGACGAACTTTACAAAAGAAGCTTTGTTACTAGTTTCTAAAATTCTGCATTGATTGATTTGCTTTTCTCTTTAGCTTTTTTCGTAATTATTATTTATTTACTTTGTCTCAATATTAAATATTTATTATACTTACCATATTTTTATTCACTTAATATCAGTTTAGGGTTGTTTCGTATTCATACCACATTTGTTATTTATTGATTCTTACAAACAAACAAATCAATTGGATAAGTTTTTTGAGTAAATTATACAAAAAATATATTGACATTTCACAAAAAGTACTCCTGGCCACAAATACAGTTTAACCTTTTAGACACATTTCAGACTGAAAGTACTTAAGTAAAGCACATAACAGATGAACTTAGAAATCAGCAGCGTGATCCTAGACTTTCACATTCTACTAAATTAAACATGGATGCGCATCTGTACCATTTACTTAGCAATTCTGCTGAATTAGGTACTTTTGTTTGAAAGTTTGTTACCCTTTGCAACAACTTTGTCTAGGCATCTAACGCCTAATTACTACAGATTGCCTGAGAAAACAATGTATGTAGCAGCAAACACGAGGATTCTCTCATCCAAAACTTTGTGTACTGAGTTAACAAAGTGAAATGAATCATTTAAAAAGGGATTCTTCAGCACAACACTCAGGAGATGGAGTTGCATCCTTAGATGTGCTGTTTCGGAGATAGGCGTGCGTTTTCGACTTTTTCTTCTCTGAAGTAAACGTAGAAGGCGACTTAGGAAAATCAAGGCTAAACAAAGCTTATAAAAATCAATAAGACCTCTCCAACCCGTCTTGCCAGCGTTAAGAGTGAGCGTTAGAGTGGCCAAATCCCCTGACTACTCTGGTAGTATAGAGTCGTGCTCCTGCAGTGGAGACTAACGTGCCAGCTATACTCGTACTCATCTTACATTATGATTCTACCTAAACTTTTTCAACCAACCTCATCACATACCAACGTGATATAAAAATCAAAGAGCTTAGAATGTACCTTTTCATCTTAAAAACATCTTGTGTTTTTTTCTCTCTTATCGGCATTTACTGTAGCAAGAATGAGACTTGGCCAAACGTCAAAAGTAAAAATGTTAACTGTTTTCTGCATAATACGACAAAATTTAAATGACATTGTCTAATGAAATTGACTTCTGGTTACGTGAATTTTCTATTTAGTAGCGTAATACACGTTTTGGCGTATCGCGTAAAAAAGTGTGACCACTACGTTTCAAAACGGCTTTTGAGACATCATCGCGGGATCTATTTACCTCCAATATCTCTGATAAAAAGTCTTGCGAAGAAAGTTTTCTTTTTAAATTCCATCGTGGTGAGCTCTTTGTCTTAAAGTCTCGATATATTTGTTTAGAATTTATATCACAATCCCGCTTTTGAGAGGGAGCTGAAAAGATACTTTGTGCACCGAACAAAGTGTCTCTTCAAAAGCTTCTGTGTATACGGAGATACTGCTTTACATATTACTAGCATGCTCCATTGGTAAAATTACACTAAAATACGTAGTATCTAGTAGTAAGAAAACAGAGCTGTTTATAATGTAGGTAGCATAACTAATGTGACTTTTAAAGCCATATATTGGAGGATGTGGTCGGTATACCGGTGGGAGACATATTACTAGCGCTTTCGCAAGTTAAGCTAACTTGGGCGTGGTCCGCAATCGGATGGGTGACCACAATTGGCATTCAAACTCTCGGACTCTCGTGCTTCAGATGGCAGGTTAAGCAGTTGGTCTCGGCTGTCATTATGTATGGCAGTCGTCAATCATATATTTTCAGATGTCTTTAAGCAGCTTAAAAATCTGACACCAGTGTTGGCTACATACGCATATGAAAACCAAAACAAACACAAACGAAGCCATATATTAAGTAAACATTTTTTTGGACTAAATCCAGAAAAAAAACAGATAATTAAATAGACTGTATATTAATTTCATGCCATTATGTGTGCCACTTTCCGGGCAAATTCTCTTTACTATGTCCATTCCGGTCAGTGCCGTGTTATACTTAATAATTTTTCTAATCGATATAAAAGTGCGTGTGTCCATTATACTCATTTAACAATTTTTAAAATAGATATATCTACCATAAAATAAAGCCACCTTCCACCAGTAAAAAACAACAAAAATGTATTAGGTATATTAAATATATTAACAATAAGAAATTAAAAAAGTAATAAATAAAATTTATGAAAGATTTTAATTTTTTTTCTATCCTATGGCTGTTATGTCCCACAACTGGGCAAAGGCCTCCTTAAAAAACTTTCCTACTTATAAATGATATTTAAGTAAAACGGCGACGTTAAAAAACACCGTATATTGAAAGTCTTAAAGTTCAGAATCGAAGAAATTGAATACGTTCCCTTGTAAACCGATGTCGATTTCTGATGGGAGCTATAATTCAGCCATTGTGATGTGATGGGCTGATGGGCAAATCAATAAGGAATAAACAGTACTCCTAACGGTTGGCCGGAAAAGGCTTGGAAATGGCCACTTTCATTGACTGCTGCGCCATGTGATTTGACTGCGGAATTGATAGGCATTATGGGATTTAGGATGTTAGATTTTGATAGCAGGATATTCCATTATGGAGAATTTGGAAAGAAAAGGTCCAACAAATCATACAGATACACTATCTTTATATAGGGTCTAAAAAAATATACTGAAAATATTTTAAAGGTTGGTATTCAGTCCATGATACTAAACAACTTTGTCCAAGGAACATATATCGAAATATGAAAAATAAATTTTAGCCTCCAATACTAATTGACTGATTACTCGTAGCTGATCTGAGTTTGTATGGAAAGCAAAAAAATAATTTTCATATTTCGATATGTGTTCCTTGGGAAAAGTTGTTCAGTATCATGGACTGAATTCACCCAACAGTTTCAGGGTATTTTATTAGACGTTATATAACCATAACGGGGCAGACAGAGCCTAGGAGTCAGTTCACACCGAGACACGTTACGACGCGACGCGATGTAGCGCGCACTTTGAAGCAATATATAGAACTTGTTTACTAGGCAAAGAGATTTCAGCGACAGCCCGCTTTGCCGCGCTGCGTAGCGATGCATAGCGAGGCGCAGCGGGCTCTCACTCTTTTTGTCTAGTAAACAAGTTCTATATTTGTTTCACGTGCGCGTTACGTCGCGTCGCGTCTCGGTGTGAACTGACCGTAGGGCGGCAAGACCCCGGCTACTTTTAGCGTGATGGTAGGAATAAAGGTGTAACAAGGAAATCGTAATAGTGATGGGTTGCTAACCGCATCGCCTATTGATATGATTTAGGCTCGTCACAAACTTGCGTCCGTAGTACATACTAATGTAGTGGCCGCCACCGGCCACACGTGGATGTATAAAATCGTGTGAACTGCTTGTCGCTGGCCACCGGTGGTGGCCCGTCTGCGCCGAGCCTAGATTCTCTCCCATTCCCTCGATCGGCTTTTACGATATGCGTGGAAAGAGAAATGGCTGAGAGTTTTTTATTTTCTCCCAGATCAGCATGGAAGAATATGATGTATTGTAAAAAATAAATAGGTACTGATAAAAAAGAAGTGTGTTCAATATTAAATTTCTTTCGGCATTTCTTCTCATAAGTGATCACTTTGACTTTGTTGAGCCACAAGTAATAAACTTATAATAACTTATATATATACATAATCGTAATATATTAAATTAGCATATCCGTTCTGTATGAAATAGGTATTCTTATGAATGCTGTGCCTAAACCACAAATCTCAAAAAAGTGCATATAAATTCTGCTAATGAATTGTTTGACTGAATAAACAAAACATACTGTAAATCTTTTCATTTCAAAATTTTCAAGTTAACATAAAGGTTTATAGACCTAAGAAAAAATTAACAATAGTGTTTATGATTCTTCAAAAAAAGATTCCTCTCATAAAAAATAGTATATGTAGTATTACTTAGTTTTCTGAATGATCAGACCCGTCATGCCAGCAATCAGATAACGGGCGTTAGAACAATCCGTAGGCATGTATAAATTATTCATAATAATGCGTAGAATAGCGTAGATAGGAATGAAAGGAAGTTGTTTGCGAACAAAGCCTCATGCGAACAAAACACTTTTATTGCCCACAAATTTACAGCATAATGAAAAAATATGCTGCGAGCAAAGATGTTATACATATTTTGTCAAGATAAGTCATTACATGGAGGAGCATTGGCCCGGTTGGAGTAGGCATTGCCAGCGCTTTCTCAAGATTCAACCCAGGGCGTGGTCCGTACTTGGATAGGTTATTACAAGTGGTATAAAAGTTTTCTAGCTCCTCCGTGCTTCGAAAGGCACGTAAAGCCGTTGGTCCCGGCTGTCATCATTTATGGCAGTCATCAAGCTATGTCAGATACCTTCCGACTTCTTAAATAATCTGATATCAGGTTGGCTACTTACAACCATGAAAAACAAACAAACATTACATTCTCGTCCAAAATATCCTAGTGCCTAAGTGCTTAATCAATGTGTGTTATGGTCATGGATGATATGACTCTAAAACGTGGTCCCATAAACTTAGTCTCATATGAAGGCTCATGGTCGCTCAACAGGCTACGGAGAGAAGTGATCGAATCAGAAATTAGGAGATTCGTAGAAGAACTAAGGCATAGACATAGCCCAGCGAATTACAGTGGGCGGGGCTCATAGCGCGAAGAACCGATGGCCGATGGGGCAGAAAGGTTCTCAAATGGCGACCACGTAATTGCAAGCGCAGCGTAGGACCCACCTGCTGTGACCTGCGGCTGGATGACCTGAGCAAGGTTGCAGGAAACAGCTGGATGTAGGTCGCTTCCGATCGGTCATTGGAAATCCTTTAGCAGTGGATTTCCTGTGGTTGATAAGATGATGATGGAGTCATTGCATCTCTCTCTCATCCTTAGCGCCTTCTCGTTATAACATATAACATATATTGTAACTGCTGCTTCGAAAAACAGGGTCGGCTTTTCAATTTTTTCCTCTCCACTTTGCTCTGTCATCATCTATTCTTGACAATGCAAGCCCACGTTTCTAGGCCCTTTCTCCTTTGCTTCTTCTTCGTGACATCATCGGTATAGAACTCGAAATCGATTAGGTGTAGTTTGTTAACGTGGAAAATAAGAGTACAATGAAATGAATAATTAAGAAAGAGTATAAGAAAAAAAATGTTTATGAAAGGTTTGCGATTCGTTTGTAAGTTCAGAAATCTGAATATCAAATGTACTTTTCTGCGGAGTTCACAGTAAAAGTAAGCGATACTGATAATGACACTGACTGTATTTATATTCCTTATTGTAAAAACAGAAGTCGCGGAGTAATTGATCTCTCTCGAGAGTGTTTTGAGCGAATCTACCGATAACTGTATCAGTGACGGGGCCATTACAAGGCTTATCTTGGAAAATGAGATCGAAACAAGGTACATCATTACTGAGTTTTCTATTTTGTGGTGGATAAAGGTAAGTACTCGTAAATAAAAGATTGTATAACAGTATTCACATTTATTAGGCAAAATAAAGGGATATTAGAATTTTTCATGTCTGTTTCGTTTTAGCAATTATATTTCTTGCTTGCCTTAAAAAACCATTTTCATTTAAGGCCGTACCTGAATTTTCCGGGATCCAGTGCTCCATTTAAAATAAATCATTTTAAAGAAAACGGAGACATCATTTAAAATTTTGCTACTACCAAATTCTAGATAACCCTTCAAAGTATTTTATGAACTACTGTTTACAGTTTAAAGTGAGAACCTTAAGCTTTACTGCGCACATTTGCGAAAAACGGCCACTTTTGGCAAATGTGCGTAGTAAAACTTAACTTTCTCATTATAAACTGTAAACAGTAGTTCATAAAATACTTTGAAGGGATATCTAGGACTTGGTAGTAGCAAAATTCAGGTACGGCCTTAAGTGCGTTAATTATTCGATGTGTTATTAAAAAAAAAAAATTGAAGTTCTTAGATAATTAGAGCTGTAATCGAAAGCGATCAGCGACTTAAAGGCTGAGTTTAAATGTAGCTCTTGTTAGCTAAATAGAGATTAGGCATCGTAGAGACGTCAGAATTTGTAGTCTTCTTCTAGTGCACCTCAGTTTTTGTGTCTCTAGTGCATCTTCGCAAGAGCAGGAAAGGATTCTATTTAATTCAATTCATTTATTAATATTCAGACAATTATGGTCCATCATGTGTTAGTAACAATATTAATTCTTAAAACTAAATGTTAGTAATACTTATATTTTAAAATTTATATAAATTAATATTTTCTTGCCTCACGGCTTACTAGGACATGCAAGGCGACCCAACTACATATGAAAGGTCCGTCCATGCGATCCCCTACAACTGCCAGGAGGCTGTTGCCGCTGTCCCGATTCCGCCGCATCATGGAGGCTGCGCGCTTGCGCATGGTAGCGTGAAAGCCATCCACGTGTGCTTCTGCAAACATGCTTGATGCACTGCAGAAACGAGGCAGCCGCAGCAACGTCCTAAACGCGTTGTTGTATTGAACGCGAAGGGTGTTCAGCGAACGTTGGGAGTACCTAACCCACAGGCTGCAGGTATAAAAATCTATGAACTCCTGCTCCTTTTTTCTATTTTATCTTCCTTTGTAGGGTTGACAAAGTACTTAGAACTGGCTCAATTTGTTACCTATTATCTTTTTCGATATGTTTGTTTCTCATGTAGATAAATCAAAAGGAAAACACCTTAAAAGGCATCTGGCATAGCTTTACGACTGCTACTAATTTGCCAGCGGGATAACGGTGTTTTCAGAATGTCACAATAATGACACCGCTACCTAATTTCGAAGTATGAAATTCCGCAGTTTGTGAGATGTAAAGTATACGATTACGATGTACGTTAGTTTGAAAGTACACTGTCACGAGGTATGAAATTCTGCAGCTTGCGAGATCGAAAGTATGCGCTTTTGATGGACATCAGTTCGAATGTAAGTACACGGGTCGACCTCCGTGGTGTAGTGGTCAACACGCTAGTCCGCCAATCCGGAGGTTCTGGGTTCGATCCCCAGCCTGGGCAAGTTGGAAAATGGCCTTTTGCAAATTTTCCTGGGTCTTGGATGTTTTCTATATATGTATTTATTTTTATTAGGGTTCCGGACAAAAAATGAAAAAACGGAACCCTTATATGATCACTCGTGCGTCTGTCTGTCATAGCTAATTTTCTCCGAATCTACTAGACCGAATCAGGTGAAATTTGGTAGAATGTTGTAATCCTATGACCCAAACACATATGTGCAAAGTAAATAAATATTTTTTTAAAATAAGGGTCATTTTCGGGGGACATATTAGGAAATTAAAAAAAAAGTTTTGCAAACCTTACTGTGTCCTCCGAGTATATACTCGTAAAATGAAAGGGCTCGTTATGAGGATCTCAAATATATTTTTGTAATTATTGTAAAATGAATAGTTTTGATTTTATTCATGAAAGAAGACGAAATTTGACCATTCCCCTGATCTCAGAAACTACTAAGCCTAAAATTTTGAAAAAAATACAAAATATAGTTCATTGCTTGTAGATTACAGGAAAACCTATAAGAATTCAATCAATTGTACGGAACCCTCTCCACGCGGGTTTAACTCGCACTTGGCCGGTTTATTTTTATTTTGATCCCCGCTCCGGAGCATACTTGACGCAACATATTGCCCTGGCCATTCAGCGAGGCAATGCGGCTGGCATTATGGGTACTTTTGAGCCCGGTACGCTCCGAGGGGGGCTCTTTGATTAGCCTTATATTTAATATTTGTATTATTTATAAAGTTGCATGTGTTGACGATAGCTGCGCATTATTTATCTTGCGGACCGCACATAGGTACTGGTTACATACTTATTTACTCAGACTTTATTTTACGGTTAAACTTACATGTATTTATTATAAAATTTAGTATCGTTGAGTTAGTGTTCCATAAAAAAAGTTAAAAAAACTTACTTTGGGACTAGCTCAATCAGTGTGATTTGTCCTTATATATAGGTATATATAGGTACTTTCACCAGGTATAAAATTCCGCAGTTTGCGAGATTAAAAGTATACGATTACGATGGACGTCAGTTTGAAAGTACACTGTCACAAAGTATCAAAATACCGCAGCTGGCGTGATCGAAAGTATACGCTTACGACGGACGTCAGTTCGAAAGTACACTGGCACGAGAGGTATGAAATTCCGCTGTTTGCGAGATCGAAAAATATTCGATTACGATGCACGTCAGATTTTTACTTTTTCATAGGAACTACCTATAACGGCCGATTGCTTAATTTGTATGGATAATAAAAAAAATCGTATTTCAAAATTTCTTTCCTGAGTATCCTGGTCAATATCACGGACTAACAAGTCCTTAAAATATTATTTCACCTTTCTGATACACTCTGTTTATGGCCTTTTTGTAAACGGACTTTCATTGTTGCTATTCGTAAAATTAGAATTCAGTAATATGTTCACGTGACACTTTTTGTCAACTTAACCCTGTTTAAATCAGTGTAATGAAAGTAGGTTCTGCGAGGAGATTGTTTTCCAGAAATTACGTGATTTGCCATTGTCCTTCACTCAGCCTAGTCTGGCTCGGGTGGGATTGAATAACTCAGCATAAATTAAGGAGTGTGAGAGATGTGACAGAATGATTTCTATGCTAGACGAGAGCTTTTTGCTTAAGGTTCACTTTGTAGTCAAATGCGGTACATGTATTCGTATCAGGCTTCTCTTACCGAATATCTTGGACTATTCGCAGCAATGTTTTATTTAAAATCATCCGGTGCATCTAATATTTCAATTTTAAAACATTTAATCATAGATAAGACACAAAGTTAATGTGCTTTTCTACAGGGTAATTACGAACCTCCTAGCAATAATCAAGGTGAGTACTCTATATGCGAAAGTTTATCGTTTCATAGTAATATCGTTTCATAGTGACAACCAAAGATATTAGCCAACAAATGTTTGCAATAAATCTCCCATTTTTATGTCACCGCCTGCCACCATTAAAAAAGTCTGTTTATTAGGTATGTATTTTTCCTCGCAAGTGTGTTGAAAATTGTCCTACGATATACGTGCGTATCTTGGTTAAATACACTCGGCTCTATTACGTCCTCGCCTTCGGTTTGGGATGAAATTTCGCTTCGTGTTTTATAACCATCATAACGCACTTATATCGTTATGTACTATTACAGCACTATTTCGAATATGTGCCTAATTGATGGCAATACACAGTTAAAATCAGTATGGGAAATAGCACTCTCCGAAATAATGTGTCGAAAAGTATTTTTTAAATATCCTTACAAGTATGGCGTGATTTGACATAAGTACTCGTATTTATTGACTTTTGCAAGTGATGTAACAATGCAATCTGATTATCTGACCACGGATACAGAACGGTTTACATAAGTTATCGTTCTGTAACCCTTCTCTATTTCATACTCAACAATTGCGATTGTTTCTTATACGCAATAGGGGTGGGAGAGTGGACTGAAGAGGGGGAGGACTGGGGAGAGGGGGGAGGCCTACGAAAACAAGCAGACTTGCATACAAATAACCGCATTACAAAGAGTCTCCCCAATCAGATTGTGCTGAGGTAACCTAAGGGTTTCTACAAATATATGATATGTCGCTGTGTTGGTTCATGTAAATATTGTTACTTTTATTAGGATTTTATTTATTTAGTTATAACTGAGCTGGCGTTTTATGTGGGTTCAGCAACTAATCTCGGATAATATTATGATATTGTCGATACATTGAGTTACAAGTGAGTGGATCCGTGTGCTGTATATCCCACGACTCTGACCTTGCATTTCAACCCCTGACCCCTTGAAGTTTACCGGATAATTTTTTGTTCAGCCAAAAAAGGTGGTCTTTAATAAGGTTTACAAAAAAGTCGGTAACAATTAAAAAATTTTTCGTAACGGCTGAAATATAATTTTTTAAATTTTATATTTCCGCTATTTAAAAAAAAATCAAATACTGAATCGACAAGGAACTAGGGAGAAGGAAGGAAATAGGGAGAAGGCGAAGAAGATGAAATTAAAATAAATGTAGAGGTGATATTGAACCAGGTCACAAAATTTCCCGAGAATCGGTTGAGAAATGCAAGCTGTAGGCAATAACAGACAGACGGATCAAATTTTTGATCAATCTCGAAACTGAGACGCTTCGCTCGCTTTGTTCGCTCGGTCAAGAATATTTTTATACCTAAGCTTAAATATTTAACAATATACAGGCTAACTCTTTAACCACCAGCCAAATTTTTGGAGCAAGTTCAGTCCATGATACTGAACTACTTTCCATAAAAACAATTAACAAAAAACTAAAATAAAAATTCGTCTTCCCATACAAATCAGCGCTCAGCAAAACGGATTTTGTAAGGAAGGACAAACATTTTTTATCGACTTTTTATAACTTTTTTATAGAAAGTAGTTAAAACTACCTTTACCCCTTGTAGCACAATCTTCTATTAATACTTACATACAATAGCAATATTTCATGTTATCAGGGTTACCAAAGAAGACTCTTGAATAACTTTTACTGTGAAACCAGTAAAAGTTATTCAAGAGTCTTCTTGTCTCTGTCTTGGTATCGATTGTGTTGCTAACACTGGTTCCAGATTATTCGAGCTACCTAATGGTATCTGATGATGACTCGTACTTGTGAATTAGTGTCCAGGTTTCCTCATGATTTTTTGTATTGATGATGATCATTTGTGGTTGATATTCCTCCTCATCGTACCTCTCGATTCGCCTCCTCCTTCATTGTGCGAACCGCTAAGGTGTGGAATTCTCTCCCTGCGTCAATGTTTCCCCATACATATGATTTAGGGATTTTCAAGGCAAGAGTGAATAGGCATTTTTTGAGTCTGCGTGTTACACCTTAGACCTCATCTTAGCTTCCCATCAGGCTAGATAGAGGTCAAACGCACTCAAATGTATAATAAAAAAAATATATTGTTTCCTTTACCGGAAAAAATTGGTGATAGTTGAAAATAACCGTCTCTGAGATTATAAGTCGTACCTGGTGAGATCGAACATGCCTTACAGACTCACAGCCAGAGTGTGTTCACGAGAGCATTGCCCTTTCGAGTAACATTGTACTCCTATATCACTGGGGAGATATTCTACTCGTAAGTCAGACGTTTAAAATTCATTTAACGTATATAATTGAATAACCTAGTAATATGGCCAATTTAAATTCAGCTGTAGACAAAGAAATAAAGGATCGCTGATTGCACGAATTCGTAAATGAAGCAATTTATTTACAAAACAATATCATCCCTTGAAACTCTTACCTAAATGTTATTGAATTAAAATTGTAAAGCAGTGTTGGTAGAAACTCTGAATCTGAACGATAACTAAAATATTCATTTTTTTTCCTTTCTTGTATAATAACAAAATTGTATTTTAGTAATTCAATTCAAAGTATTTTTATTATCATAGGATATTTATAATATCTCTTATTAATAGTCACTTTGTTTTGCACAAATGTTGACGTAAAATCGTTACTTACAGCTAAGTTTATGCCGCTTCCTAGGCGCAAGTGCAAAAGAAGCGGAATCTTAATAGGAAATAATATGTTTTAGGGTTTTAGGAGTTAAAAATATTATTTTGTTTGCAATATTAGTTATAGATTTAATTTATTGTTGTTGAATTTAGTTTTAATTATATGAATAAATAATTTATTTTTCTCATTCATATTTTGTATTCACCTAAAATATGTTTCATAATCTATAAAGGACTGGCGTATAACGGTATATTTCTTTTGATAAGCGGATTCTACATACTACTAATTCTCTTCGTCAAATTAGGTACTATATGTACTTACTGTTACCTTTATCCTTAAAATGGGGCAGACCGAGCATTTGGGGTATTGCGGCTCCAAGCAGAACTTTAATTACAAAACTACTATAAAAAAATCAAATAATGTTCTAATCAAAGAGCAAAAAGGAACCTTCTTATGGAGATAATCTGGTTAAATCCCATATTTTGTCTCTTTCCCTCTTATCGGCATTTACTGTTGTTAGAATGAGACTTCGCTGAACGTCAAAAGTAAATATGTAGCCTGTTTTCTGCATAATACAACAAAATTAAAATGACATGATCTAATGATATTGACTTCTGTTTAGGTGACTTTGTAGCGTCATACACGTCCTGGCTACCGAGTTAAAAAAATACGCCACTACGTTTCAAAATAGGTTATAGGTACTTTTAACACTTCATTGCGGAATCTATTGTATGTTGTATGTTTATAGTAAATTGTATGTTGTTCAGCCAGTTCGCAAACCAAATAAATAAGTAAAAAAAAATCTACTCCAATATCTCTGGTTCTAATTGAATAAGTCCAATAAGAAATATACGGAGAAAAAGCCTGCAGTGACTGCACTGATCATTCGTTCTGGCTAAACTACTAGGTAGTGGTTAAAGCTCTTTGTAATGCAAATGTGTTTTGTAAAATTACAAGAAGAAGTCTTACAGTCATTAGAGGGAGATGTAATTTTAGGACGATTTCAGTACGTTTATCAATGGGCAACTCAGATATAACGGCATGCTGTGATAGTGAAAGGAACGAAAGCTAAAATATTTATTATAAATCTTTAGTATTTGGATCCTGCAATTTGTGTCACTTTCTTCTTCGCAAGGTACTTACTACTTGGTAGGTATACTTCTTAAAACTTAATTCTTCTTTCGTTCTCGTTTTCTTCTCTTCTTTTTCATCTGCAAGGCATCTGATATAGTTTGACGACTGTCGTTATATTGTATCGTGTGAGTTATTTCGATATCGTAAGAGGCGAGTAAAGGACTAGGTTTAAAGTAGATAATGATTATGCTGGTATCGCCTATATATCTGTAGCAGCCAGTATATGTAATTAAATACATAATGACAAACATCTAACTTTAGTCAGTCCAAAAGTTAGTTAATACTTGTACTAATTAGGATACCAACTCAACAACACGTATATAGGTAAACATTTAAGATACAGGACAATTACAAATGCTACTTTCCAAGTTGCCATGTCTGGGTATCGAATCCAGAACCTTCGGAGTGATGGATTAGCGTGTTAACCATACGTACGCCACTAAGGTCATATGTGTTTTCTAAGTTCATATTACACCAATAAGCTGCAACAAAGTGATGGAGTACACGGCAAAGTGCTTAACAATTCAAAAGCAGCTTATCGTGATCCGCGGCAGTCAAATTACTGCTTTATGATATTACCAGTGATGGTAAGCTTTCTATCACACGGTTACGAGAGTACCTGTCATTAATTTGAACCCTACTGTGTCAGTTTGACAAACAGTGCTTGATTTGTGGCGGGCGTAAAACATAAAGTAGCACATAAAGTTCAATTTAATGGGAATTATCACGAACCTGTTTGCTCGGATGCAACGTTGTATTCCTTTTTAACTCCCGACGCAAAAGAGTGGTTAACACCCCTCATATTTATTTTGACGTGTGTATCTGTGCTTTTGTATGTGGCTTAATTTTTACTCAAAGAATACATAAGAGTACATACATACACGTTTTATAATAATACGTAAATTAATTGAATTAAAACCTAAAATACACATTAATTAATACTTAGACTAAATTATAACTGAATAAAAGTAAAACATTAAAGGTTATACATAAAAGAGTTGACCCTATGTGGCTTAACTTTTTGCGCTGTTAGTTAGTTTAAACTTACGTTAGAAACTATATTGATTGAATACTTTTTGTTTAAAAGGTGACTTGATCAAAAGGGTTTCTAGTATCATAGCTATAAACCTAATTAAAACGTACCACGCTAGTACCTAGGCTGTTTGATAAGTACCCGTTTATGGAAAAAAATATTTTTTTTTTGTATATATGTATTTATTTTTCTACGTAGTCACCTTTTAACTCTATACATTCGTTCCACCTATACTCAAGCTTCAATATACCATCCAAGTCACCAAGAAAGTAATTAAAATAGGCCTCTGTGGCAGTAAAATCCACTGCTTCGACTGCTGTTTCATTTCCGGGGTGTAGTGGTGGACCCACGTTTCGTCCACGGTCACGAAACGACGCAGAAACTCCTTCGGGTTACGTTTGAACACGGCCAAACACTGCTCCGAAGTAGTCAGTCGGTTCCGTTTTTGCTCCTCCGTGAGTAAACGCGGCACCCACCTCGCCGATACTTTCTTCATACCCAACTTTTCTTCTAATATGTGTTGTACCCTCACGATTGAAACATTTACAGCATCAACGATTTCTCGAAGTTTAATTCGGCGGTCGGCTAAAACGATATTTTAAATTTTCTTAACCATATCGTCTGTAGTCACCTCAACTGGCCGGCCTGGGCGATCCTCATCAAAGACGGTTGTTCTCCCCCGCTTAAACTCGTTATACCAATATCTGACGGTTGTCATAGAAGGAGCACATTCATGGTAAACTGCTTGCATTCTTACTTTTATTTCATCACATGTTTTTCCTTCCAAAAATAAGAATCTAATTACAGACCGATACTGTTCTTTCTCCATCTTAAGTTCACGCCTTCACTGAATCGTTGTCAAATGAGAAAAAAAACAAAAGAAGGCCATTTATTTTTTATTTTTCCCGCCTCTGATAAATGGCTTAAAAAGGTGGTATACTTATTTGCGGCCAGTGATATTAATATATTTAGAAAACGGGTACTTATCAAACAGCCCTCGTATATCAAAATATAAAAATATTTTTTTGACTTTCCATTCAAACTCGGATCAGTTGATCGGTCAACTTGTATGGGAGGCCAAACATTATTTTTTATATTTCGATATATGTTCCTTGGGGAACGTTGTTCAGTATCATGGACTGAATGTACCTGACTGAATACTACTTGTAATGCGTGCCCGCTAAACACTCTCATCTGCGTGCCCTCTTCTTGAGCAAGTTCATCTAGAAAGAATAGAAAAATAAACAATACATTCAGTAATTTAATTTTTCATTTCTCTTTTGAGACTTCGTAATAAGAGACAGTTAAGCAGTGATCGTGTTACAGGCAATATGATAAACCGTCCCGACTTAATAAGTTTGCCTTTGGTGAAAAATGTGTTAGACGGGTGAATTTCTAACGCAAAGTAATGTTATTAGGCGGCCGGTGAGCCAGAGTTATGGAAAAATAAAGTAGGTTTAAGGGGGGACAGGCATAAAGATTTTACGATCTATGGGCATAACGAGTTTCATGAAATAAAAATGATGGTTTATAATTTAGTGGCGACCCGCGGAGGGTTTTCGTGGGTAAGGCAAATGTTGTATTTGCAGCTTGTTGTATTTTACAAAGGTGAATACTTTGTAAATACTTTTAAGGCCGATACTTTGACCATAACTAGCAAATTTCGATTCCCAATAATATCCAGTCAGGATAAATTAGAAATTTTATAGAGAAAACTTTTTTAATTTTCACAGTCCCTTTATTTAGGCTAAAAGCGAGGGTCATTAGGAAATTTAAAGAAAGGAAATTATTTTTTTGACTTATCCCCCAGTAAATTGTGGAGAATAAATCGTAGCAAGTGGAAGTCCATAGTCTCTGTCTGCCCCTGTGGTCTGCCCTGAAGACAACAGGCGTGATTATATGTATATATATAAAATGTGGAGAAATGGAAATAACAGCATTTTGTAAGTTTTGGTTTGAGTTATGGATAAATAATCTTATCTATAGTTTTTAGTAAGGGCATTAAATCATAGGTAAAATCTTGGTATAATAAAACAAGGTATTCTCTACCCGCATTGGTCCAAGAGCCAAAGACTACGTCACGAATGTTACAAAAAGTATTACCACTGTTCTTTTTTAGTAAATTAAGGGACTTTCTCAATAAGTTAATGTATATAAAATAAAATACCTACTAACTTAACTATTCCGTATATCGTGTAAGATATATTTGTTTAATTTTTAACAAATTTATATATTGAATAATGAGTTAAAAATAATGTTAAGTTAAAAAAAAAGTGTTGAATTAAAAAAAACATTTTTCATTCAACACTCCCATGCAATTGAAGGCATTCTTGGGCTAATTACGTGATCAGGAAGAGAATACCCTTATTTTATTATACCATGGGTAGAATAGAGCCGTATCGGTTTCGGCTTCCATATATTGAAGATACCTGGTAGAATACCCCGAGTATGTAATAGCTGCAAGGCCAATTCCACGAGCCATATAAAATACGAGCTAAATATTGTAGCAGCTAAGCCGTAAGTGATGACCTTTTAAGATATTAGGGCTAACATTTATCGGGTCACTCCATTAATAGGTGGGGCTACAAGGTTTTGTTAGATAACCTACTTATTTAGTATTAATAAACCGGCCAAGTGCGAGTTGAACTCACGTGGAGAGGGTTCCGTACAATGTTGGCATTGTACGGAACCCTTTCTACGCGAGTCAAATATTATGTTTTACAATAGGTACTTTTCTAAATGTAAAGATAATGTAAAGTAAGATTACTTATTATTAAGGTTTCTGGAATCTGACCCAAATTTGTTTATGGTAACTAAAAAAAGTATGAACGGACTGTAAAGGGAAATACCGGGCGGCAAATGAACAAGCGGGTCATCTGATGGTAAGTGATCACCGCTGCCTATGGACAACTGCAACACCAGGGGTGTAACAAGAGCGTTACCGGCCTTTCAGAAAGATATAGACTCGTTTCAGTGTCGTATCGGTTTGGGAAAACCGCTGCAGGAAGTTGATTCCACAGTTCGGTCGTAGGTGGCAGGAAGTTCCTTTTAAAACGTACGGTGGTTGATTGCCAACTATCCAAGTGGTGCGGATGAATTTTTTATTTCAGTCGGGTGGTGAGGTCGAGAATTTTTGCAGCAGGTATTAGGTCGCACAATTCTTCAGAGCATTCTCCATGATAGATGCGATAAAAAATGCAACATCCCTACGTAGAGCCAGAGGATCGAGACGGCCGACGAGAGTCTTATCGTCGATTATATGAGTTGCGCGATTTTGAATACGGTCAAAAGGAAGAAGTTGGTATTTAGGTGCCCTGGCCAGAGAAACAATATTCCATATACGGCCTAACTTGTGCCTTATACAGCTGAAGGCGATGTGCCGATGTGAAATATCGCCTTGCTCTACGAGGATACCTAGTTTTTTAGAAGCCAACTTGGCCTTGTCATTCAGATGACCGCAAAATCGAACGTCGCTTGAAATCTTGACGCCAAGAATTCCGATCTTCGGCTGAATATCGAGGCCTGAAGCGCCCTGAAACGAGGGAGATACGACAAAAAGACTATTTTTTTGGGGTGAACGCACAAACTTGTGTTTTATTGGGGTTAAATTGGACTAAGTTGGAAATACCCCAAAATATTGGCTTGGCCAGTAAAAGTGGTATCTACCGTGGTATCATCTGCATAGCAATGAGTGCTGTTGGATTGCAGCATTATCATTGATATGCAGAAGAAAAAGCGTAAGAGACAGAACACAGCCCTGCGGGACACCAGCATTCACGGGCTTATATTCAGAGCATGAACCATCAACATTTCAACAATGACTTTGATGCTGCGCCCTGTGAGGAAACTGGTAATCCATTGGCACAATTTCTCAGGCAACCCGAAAGAAGGAGGTTTCGATAAAAGAGCCTTGTTTCAGGCCCGATCGAAGGCTTTCGCCATGTCCAAGCTAGCCCTCAAGGCCTCCCCCTTACTCTCAACCGATTCTGCCCATTTATGGGACAAATACACCAAAAAACTGCCAGCAGACCGTCCGCGACGAAAGCCATGCTGGCGATCGCTTATGAGCTGGTGCTCCTCGAGATAAAGGAGGAGCTGGCGGTTAATAATAGACCCCATTATTTTGGAGAGTAAGGAGGTAATGGCCATAGGCCTGTAATTGCTAAGATCAGAGCAATCCCCTTTTTTGGGCGTCGGGTGGACTAAGGCAGTCTTCCATGCTGACGGGACAACGCCTGTAGAATAACATCTTAGCAGGGTTTTTTTTAAAATAAATATACACAAAATATAACATTTGAAATCCTCACAGTAAGACGCGAGTTAACTACTACTAGCGCTATCTAGTGATGTTTTAGTGAACTTTTTCCGTAAGTGAGTTTTATATTGAGTTTACTACTTTATTTTCAATAGATAGACTTCATATAGGTTTTCCTGTAATATACAAGCAATGAACTATATTTTGTAATTTTTTCAAAATTTTAGACTCAGTAGTTTCGGAGATCAGGGGGGGGGGGGAATGGTCAATTTTCGTCTTCTTTTTGGAATAAAATCAAAACTACTTATTTTAAAATAATAAAAAAAATATACTTGAGATCCTCATAACAAGCCCTTTCATTTGATATACGACACAGTAAGGATTGCAAAACTTTTTTTTTAATTTCCCTAATTTGACACCGAAAATGACCCTTATTTTAAAAAACATATTTATTTTCTGTGCACATCTGTGTTTGGGTCATAGGATTACACCATCCTACAAAATTTTACTCGATTTGGTCCAGTAGATTCGGAGCAAATTGGCTGTGACAGACGGACGGACAGACAGACGCACGAGTGATCCTATAAGGGTTCCGTTTTTTAATTTTTTGTACGGAACCCTAAAAACAGATTTTTCTAAAGGTGTATGTGGACTAGACAGGGTAAGAATCTTCTTCGTAACTTTTTTACTTATTGTAGCTAGTTTGTTTGAGGCTCAGTGTAACACTGTTTGTCACTGAATTTCTAATAGGTGTATTAAAATTCAAGCTGATCAAAGATGTCTGACTTTGCGTAAAATAGCAGTAGCCTTATAACAAATTGTATAATCCAGAGTGAAAATTCAAAATGTAAAATATTGCCTACTTACTTGTACGTTACGTACGCTGAGATCTCCAATATACGATGTTTTGACGCCAGATGGCGTGTTATTAAATATGGAACCAGGGTCGAGTGCAAACCACTTCAACATTTTAAAATTTAACATTTCTTAAACTCCTTTTATATTTCTCTTCGCTCCAAGTTAAAATATATTAAATGTGGAACAGTTTCTGGTTTGTATTTCCGAAATTTGTAACAAATCATGATAAAAGTTAGGTCGAGGGCTGTTACAGCCGACAAAGTTCTCAATGTGTCCCTGCAAAATATTTAGCATCAATGTTGCCAGGGACACAACTAATAAAAGTAATAAGCAGGTAATATTATATATTGCTATATATTATAATTTGGAACAGTTTTGATTCAATATTGTGGATGGTTCAGACACAGATACTTCAATGATAAGTCAAAGTCAAAGTCAAATTTTTTTATTCAACGTAGGATAAATATATCACTTATTGAAGGTCATTATTTTTAATTATTTTAGTGCAAAAGCTACCGATACTAGCGTTTCGCAACGACCACTGCTGAGAAGATACGCCGAAAAAAACTGATTTACACAGTATTGGTCGCCTACGCGCCATAAGGGCTTTGTCAGTTTACAAAGATATTATGCCTAATACAATGTTATCACAATATAACATGTAGACAAAGCTTGCGAACGAGTGCCAAATCCAATTTACAGAAATAAGTAACACTGAGTAGTCCGAGCTGACCAGTCCCTACTGGTGGCACCCGTTCACGAGTTGACAAGAGCAAACAAACGTCTTTCTTTTTTTTAACCACTTTCAAGTTAAAATAACTTTGGAGTGATTAATTTTACAAATTAGAGGATGAATTTACAATCGTTTTAGAACTTTTACTAAATCCAGACGCATTCGGAAACTCAGAACTCATATTTGGCACATCAATCGGAAAGTACGTTTCAAATGTTACAATATCAAATTACTGAAATTGATTATACTTTATTTAACTGAATGTAATTTTAAAAACAAAAGCTCTCTTTACAAAAATTTTGCTGCACTTTATGGTTTGTAATACTTTACATATTTATAACGAAATTAAATGGGCAAAGTGCGTGTCGAGAAGGTGTCGGGCCACCCTCTGAGTTCCGAAGTAACACGTTTTATGCAACATGGAAAATTAATATTTTCCACAACTTCACATGTTTACAACCCATTTTAAAAAAGTTGCAACTTTATTAAGACAACATGAATTTTCCGGGGTACAGTGCTGCCCCCATTTGAAATAAATTATTTGAAAGGAAACGGAGATATCTTTTAAAATGTTGTCACTAGTAAGCCCTAGATAACCCTTCAAACTATTTTATGAACTACTGTTTACAGTTTAAAGTGAGAACGTGAAGCTTTTCTTCGCACATTTGCCAAAAGTGGCCGTTTTGCCCTTTGAAAGGTTATCTAGGGCTTACTAGAGACAAAATTTTAAATAATATCTCTGTTTCCTTTCAAATAATTTATTTCAAATGGGGCAGTACTGGACCCCGGAAAATTTATGTAGCCCTAATTATTTTCTAAGAATTATGTATTTTGTTCAATTTTTTTAAAAATAGGTACCTATCTCGTTTGAAATAACAAAGCTATCTTAGCCGGTATAGTTTAACTTTAAAGCTCAGTGCATAATATGTTCAGTGCGAACTAAAATCTACAATCTTACGTCTTGCGCCGCGGTATTGATGAATACAAATCGTTAATTTCATTCGGCTTATGAGAGTTCAGTTATTTAACCAAAACACTAAACGCGATTCGCTTCAAATTTTATTTTACCTCTGTTGGCATTCGTAATATAATATAAATTATGTAAGTACCTACCTATACAAAATTACAGCTTTCTAGTACTAACAGTCTCTGAGCTAAGCCGCGGAAGGAAAGACGGACATACAGAAACTACTCGTATAAAAGTTATAATAATTAACTAGGGACTTTGGGACTCTAAAATGGTAGAGAACCAAGGCTCACAAGTCATGAAATTTCAAGTGCATTTGTTTTTTTGTTTTTTGTTTGTTGTTTGTATTTGTTGCAAACATTCGATTACCCGAATCCTGCTAAAACATTTTTTTTAAACGGTTTTTTGTTTATCGATCAATACTTTTTAGCACAGCATTTGAAATACGCTTTCTTTAGTAAATGCTACAGTTTGGTTATGTTAGACGCTTTACGAGAGTTCGAAGTTTCAAAATATTGCACATTATTAAATATTAAACATGTGTGTACCTAGGCTGTTTGATAAGTACCCGTTTATGGAAAAAAAAAACATTTTTTTTTGTATATATGCATTTATTTTTCTACGTAGTCACCTTTTAACTCTATACATTTGTTCCACCTATACTCAAGCTTCAACAAACCATCCAAAAAGTATGATTTTGGAAAGTCATTAAAATAGGCCTCTGTGGCGGCAATGACTTCGTCATTTGATCCAAATCGCTTGCCACCGAGCCATTTTTTTAGGTTGGGAAACAAAAAGAAATCGCAAGGGGCCAAATCTGGAGAATACGGGGGGTGAAACAATAGTTCATATTGTAACTGTGCTAATTTAGCCGTCACAACTCTGGACGAATGAGCCGGGGCGTTGTCGTGATGAAAGAGTACTTTTTTCTTTTTTAAATGGGGTCGTTTGTCCTTCAACACGGCGTCAAATTCATCCAATAAATTGGCATAGTACTGCCCTGTTATTGTTTTTCCCTTTTCTAAATAGTCAGTATGTATAATACCCTGCGAATCCCAAAAAACGGTCGCCATGACTTTTCCAGCCGATGGGACGGTTTTTGCTTTCTTTGGAGCAGGTTTACCCGGTAAAATCCACTGCTTCGACTGCTCTTTCATTTCCGGGGTGTAGTGGTGGACTCACGTTTCGTCCACGGTCACGAAACGACGCAGAAACTCCTTCAGGTTACGTTTGAACAAGGCCAAACACTGCTCCGAAGTAGTCAGTCGGTTCCGTTTTTGCTCCTCCGTTAGTAAACGCGGCACCCACCTCGCCGATACTTTCTTCATACCCAATTTTTCTTCTAATATGTGTTGTACCCTCTCGATTGAAACATTTACAGCATCAACGATTTCTCGAAGTTTAATTCGGCGGTCGGCTAAAACGATATTTTCAATTTTCTTAACCATATCGTCTGTAGTCAACTCAACTGGCCGGCCTGGGCGATCCTCATTAAAGACGGTTGTTCTCCCCCGCTTAAACTCGTTATACCAATATCTGACGGTTGTCATAGAAGGAGCAAGAGTAAGAATGCAAGCGGTTTACCGCTTACTTTTATTTCATCACATGTTTTTCCTTCCAAAAATAAGAATCTAATTACAGACCGATACTGTTCTTTCTCCATTTTAACAATTTTAAGTTCACGCCTTCACTGAATCGTTGTCAAATGAAAAAAAACAAAAGAATGCCATTCTTTTTTTAATTTTCCCGCCTCTGAAAAATGGCTTAAAAAGGTGGTATACTTATTTGCGGCCAGTGATATTAATATATTTAGAAAACGGGTACTTATCAAACAGCCCTCGTACTCGTCAGGTTTCGTGTGTCTGTGGCTTTAATAAAATCCCGATCACGATTTTGCATTCGCTGAAACATCGGTTCGGCGAGATGGGCGAAAGGTCGGTCGACTCACTCACCTAATTACACGGGCCATAAGCTGAGACGGGGCCGATGGGACGAGATGGGATGAGATACCGAGCGTTACCGATCCCTATTGTCAAACCTTTGTTTCGATTCGGACTTAGTCGATAGCACTCGGTACGAAAAGATAACACTTGAATTATGACGCAACTACTTTGTTTAAACGTTTTGTATCCATTAATATCTATGTGAGATTAGGGATGGTGACTGGGTCAGAAAAGTATTATTCTAAATTAGCCTGTTAGTTACATTATCCAAAAATAATGTACTCATATTTTTCAAAAAAGTATAAATTCACAAAGGTACAGTGTATCTAATTTCCTAAGTGGGGGCTTGTGACTTCACCGATGTGTAAAAATGTGTCGTACGAAAGCGTGACGTCATGCGAAATTTAAATGCGCTGTATATTCGTGAAATGTGTAAAAAGTTATTATACCAACTTTTAGCTTTTGTTAAAATCAGAATAAAGAAAATGGATTTCAAAGTAAGACATTCATAAAAAAAAAGAAAGAAGGAGTTTATTGTATATTTTAAAAGTTTATCCTCCAGAAAATAATACCTGTAAAGAGAGGAAATCATTTATTTCATTTGTCACTGAATGTGAAAGTTTGTTTATTTTAGTATTTATTGCATTTATTTTAGTCTTTATTCATTTAAATATAGAACATTTTTAAATAAATAGATATGCATTACAAAATAAAAATGTACAATGACGGACTTATCCCAGTAAGAGATTTGTACTAATGCTACCTAATGCTTATCTTTATGCGCCCATCGCTAATTAATTAATTTCTGCTCTTCCTAGAGGCTGACTGGTAGGTACAAAAGTGATCATATTGTCATTTTGTACCATTGTGATCAATAAAGATTTAATAACTAAATAAAGTGACATAGCCAATATAATTGTTTAGTGCGTCACTTCAGTCCTGCCCTGATACCAGCTTCACTCTCCTTAGCTATAAATTGTATTGCAATACGGGTAGTACAATATTGAGTAAATATAGACGATCGTCGAATCATCAGAAAATATCAGGAAGATCAATACTTACTCGGTACAATAATGTTTCCATAGAGATACGTATGAGTATATACTTTAAAAAAAGTCTTTACAAAGTCATATAAGGGTTGGATCTCATCTATCAGCACGGAACAGCACTTTCATATGCTGAGATACACAGAACAGTAATTTGCTAGAGCGAGAGCCGGTGCTGAAGCGTTCCGTCGCTCTCTCTCGCTCTAGCAAATTACTGTTCTGAGCGACAGAAAAGGATAGCAGCATAGGAAAGTGCTGTTAGATAGATAGATAGATAAATCGTTTATTTGTGAAAACTGCACATACACAATCACACACAAAAAATAAATTAATAATATTACGTTATTTACATACAGGTTTTATAGCGATGCGATGTGTTTATGTATGCTGCAGCAGCACAAAAAGGTCGTAGGCTCAGCGAAAATATTGCTCAAAGAGCAATGCGCTGATTTTCAGCTATAACCTTAGGTAGGTGCAAGTGCGATCATTTGAGAAAATTGTAAGGTATACGTGTTAAATACAATAAAAGAAAACAACTACTGGACATTTAGACACACAATAGGTACATATAACTACTTAATACAAAATAAAGGAATTATAAATGTGCCGCTGACAGATTCGTGTCCGGGTAAGTTTTTAAATTATTAAATAGAAACATTATAATGTTGGCAGCACCCGCTACCGGCGACTTGTTGGATTCATGAGTTTTTGTTTATCTAGTAGGTGAGTGCGTATTTGTTTTTTAAACGAATAATAAGTTTGTAGTTTGATTGGCGGTGGTATGTTGTTCCAACACTTAGTCGCCTGGTATCGGAAGCTGCCTTCGAATGCAGCAGTTTTGTGTCTATAAACAAGCAGTTGGGGTCTACACGATCGTGCATTCAAGTTGTTGTAGAATTTAAGTTTACAGAAAAGGTATTTCGGTTTTTTGCTTTTAATTACTCCAAACAGCAAGGTAGCCAGATGTAATTGTCTACGCGAGTCCATATTTAGCAAAGATGCGTTGTTAAGGTATGGAGTGATGTGGCTTCGTGGAGGGACATTAAAAATGAACCTGCAACATGCATTCTGCACTCGCTGCACTAGGCGACGGGTCCTGTCCAATAGACGTGGTCCATAAACCACATCTCCATAGCTAAGGCGTGATAAAATTAACGACTCGCAAAGCCTAACGCGTACCTCTTCAGATAAAATGTTACGCACCTTGTACAAGACTTTCAGACGGAAAAAGCAATTCCTGACCACCTCCAACACATGACTCTCAAATCTAAGCTTGCTATCCATTAGAACGCCCAGATTTCTGACCTCATCTACCCTATCAATGGGTTCATTATTTATAGTTATAATGAAGTCTATGTCATTAATTTTAGCTACCTGCGCCTTCGACCCGAGAATCATGGTTTTCGATTTCGAAGGATTAAGAACCAGGGAATTTCTGCTCGACCAGTCAGCAATGCTCTTTAAGTCTTCGTTCATCCTTTGCGCCACAGTTAATATCTCCTGAGGGGAGCCAGATAAATATAATTGGACATCATCCGCATAACAATGATATCTACAGTGCCTTATTACCTTGGCGAGATCAGCACTATAAATGACGAACAGAAGAGGCCCAAGGATAGATCCCTGTGGGATTCCACGATTCACAGACTGGGCTTGAGAAACGACACAGGAACCATCATCCTTCAACAGTTTAAGTAATAAGCTTATTGCTCTAAGATCAGAGAAAGTACTAGGGTTATTTGTCTTGGGTATAGGGGTGACTAGGGCTTCCTTCCACTGTTGAGGAAATTTGCCTGTTGTTGACAATTTTAGTAACTACTCCCAAAGTAGTTGGCAAAGTCAAAAGAATCATGTCTTTGCTTATTCCGTCAATACCTGTTCCGTGATGATAGATAAGATCGAACCCTAAGTCGCCCTACAAATTCAAATGGAGAGAACAGAAACATGTTTTCGTATTCCGTTAATACCACTAGTGAATATCTTTTCTAGATGAGTGTTATGTTATGAATAAATATGCTTCAAAAGCATATAATTTAATAAATTTCATAAATATTGTGGTTCATTACATCAATATAAACTATTTTTAAAGAAATATATTTTTTGATATAAACGAAAAACTACCGCTACACAATGTATGGAATATATTACTTTTTTGATGGTTTCAGAGTTGATTTAAACTTGTTTTCTGGACCGGTATACATTGAGTAAAAAAAATGTTCTTCCTTTTTTAGGGTTCCTCAGTCCCTACAAGAAACTCTAATAGAATACACCGTTTAAGAAAAAGGGCGTGTCAACCCGAAAAGTTAACGTAACAACCAATGTGAACAACTTTTACTATGGGACCATCGAGCAAGTGGCGAGTTAAAAGATCAATAACTAAGTTAGTGGACCTGAAAGGAAAGCGCCACCGAACGGTCTTTATCTGTGTTATGGCCGGTACTATGTTTATACACATAAATGAACACGACCAAAAAATATGGTGGTGTGGAGCGGGCGAAATTAGAGAATGAGAGAAGATGGCTGCCGTGAAACTCTTAAAGAAATGTTTTCTCCACTCTTACCATTTACAGTTGTATACAGATCAGCGAAGCGGCCTCGTATATGTATTTCAAAAATACTTCAAGCACAGCACACAACACAGAGAAAGTTCACATTAGCACTATATAGGTAGAAAATAGTTTGTACAATTAGCGTTCATATCAAAATGTTTGATTGTAACACGTGTTGTCTTGCAAGCGGAGCGCGTAGCGGGCAGCGTGGATACGCTCTGAGGTCGATTTGTTTTCACTGACATGTCAATCTTTATACTAATGGCTCTGTGAGCTGTAAACCTCGCGATTTACTCCCAATCCGTTGAAGTTTATCAGAAAAAAAGTTGTTCAGACAAAAAAGTTGCTTCTTAAAAGTAAAAAAAGGTTATATGCAAATGCAAATGAAATATAATTTTCTTAAAGTTTTAAACGCCCACAACTCCGCCATTTTTAAAAATTTCCAAAAACTGAATCAACTAATGATATAAGTATATAATTATCGAACTTGCTTGTAAAATTTCACACTGTCACGTTAATAAATGCGACCTATACGCGTGAACAAACTGACAAACTGACGGACAAAACCATTTTTGGCCAATCTTGAAACTTAGACGCTTCGCTCGCTCGCTCAATTATGACATAACAAAGTAATCTCAGTCCATCGACATATCAAATTTTTCGTTTGTAAGCTTTTTAGTTGACGTCTTTGGAGAAAATGCTGCAGTGCAGTTTGTCATCGCTTCTTCTGAACAAGCGCCTAGGAAGCGGCACTAAACCTAAACTTAACTGTAAGAAACGATTCAACGTCAACATTTTAAAAACAGAATATAGTCATCATCATCATCCGAGCGTATTCCCGGCTGTATCGTCAGCGGTTACGCTTCAGAGCCCGGGGTCCGCTACCTAACCTAGGCGATTTGACGAGGTGACTGGTTTTTACACAGAGCGACTGTCGTCTGACCTCCGCAACCCAAAGGGCAGACCAGTACCAATCCTAGGATAGGTACAAACGCTAGATGGCGTTCGGGACCAACGGCTTTACGTACCTTCCGAAGCACGGAATCAACTTTCTTTTCGGATAATCAGGTGATTCAAGCCTGCAATATCCTAAACAGACTGGAAACAACTTTTGGCAAAGTACGAGTATGCTTCCCAGTGGGATTTGAACCCATGACCTCCGGATCACAAGGCAAACGCCTTGACCACTGGACCGCGGAGACAGTCAAAAACAGAATAAAGTGATTATAATAAAGAGATATAAAAAATATCCTATAATAATAAAGGCATTTTGAATTTCTTAAGGACAAAACGCCATCCTAATTTTATTTAACTCCAACTAAAATCACGTAACCGCTCACGCGTTAACGCAACAATAATACACAATGGTTGTCACTTGTAACGTTCCGGGTTGTAACAACGTAATATAACGGCGTGTCGGGGCGGATGTGTTGCCGGCGTGCGGATACGGAACATTGCGAATCAAATGTCACGTGCATGCACAAGGTATTTCGGAGTGTACGGAGTGACTTTCTTTTGTTCAGCCCTTTACCTTTCTGTACGTTTACACGCAATTAAAGTTCGAATGGTCGTGTCGGGTCGGGTCGGATTTATCACCACCCTTTACATTTCCCTCGATTGTCGTAAGAGGCGACCAAGGGAGGTAACAGAAAATCATATGTGCAAACACTCAATTCAATTCAATTGTATTTGTAAAATTAATGTACAATAGATATAATCTTAACGCTAAGCGCTGTCTACCAGAAAATACCTTTGGGACGTATAAGAGAAGGCGATAAATGGGGTGCAAGCGTATACAAAACAGGAATGAGAAAAAAAAATCTGTTGACTAGCTAAGATACATAAACTACGCCTACATATTAAATTAAATAATATATAATAAGTTAGAAGGATTCCACAGTAGAATCACGAGCGTAGCGAGGGATTCGGCGGTGGAATCCTAAGTGAAGCGAGGGATTCAAGTATATCGCCCGAGATAAAACTATTACCATACACCGTGTAGCACATTCTTCTTTTCATATCCATATATGAGGAAAATTTGCAAATATATACCTAAAATGAAAGTATAATACCTAAATACCTAACTAGAGTTTAACAGTCAGTTACTAACCTTTATTTGGTGGCGTCTTCATTGAAGAAGTACTATGAAAATATTTTTCTAGGACCACCACATCTTATACATTTTCCAGTCATTAGAATCGTTCCATTACTTTTTCCTTGTGCGTAATTCTTTATATATGTATATTATACGTAAACTTCATACTTATTTACTATCGGCCTCATTAAGAAATTATTCACATTTAAAATAGTAAAAATTATTATCTTTATATTATCTTGTGTATTTTAAGTATTTTTAATATACATAGTCTAACAAAAATACTACAATATTTTAAGGGGGTAAATTCAGTCCATGATACTAAACAACTATCCCCAACAAACATGATATATGTTTGTTGGGGATAGTTGTTTAGTGCAATATGAAAAGTATTTTATGGCCTCCCATAGAGTTGGCCATATATGTTATAATTAAATCAAAGACCACAATTGTGCGTTTTTATTGGTTTTGTTTTGAAGCAATAGAACCAAAAAATTTTTACCCACTGTCATCCATGTAAAACATGTGTTGTATTATAAGCCAATTTTAAAAAATTACGACGCCTTTTCCTTTTTTTTATAATTTTAAAACTAAATTCTTCTTTTTTTTGCTGACTGCCGAGATTATTTTTGATTCTACACTTGTGTTCGGTTTTCAAATGTGTTTTAACGCCTAGGGAATTTACTTTTTACTTTTCAGTGTCTAGAGAATTACCAGTAACTTTAGCCCCAAATATTTGGGATGAAAAAATCGTTTTTCGAATAGATGACATGAAAATATTTTTGTTATCATAGGATATTTATAATAACTTTTAATAATAGTGACTTTGCTTTATTTTGCATAAATGTTGTCGTCAAATAGTTTAGTGCCGCTTCCTAGGCTCTAGTGCAGTAGAAGCGGCAACAAACTGCACTGCAGGATTTTCCTTAAAGACGGACTATTATATTTTTTACGTTTTTAATCCCCATATGTCAGCCATTTTGAAAAATTTCGAAAAATTGGCTCCCCTAAAAATTCTACATAATTATTGCTAATTCTACACAACCTGCTCACAAAATTTCACTAGAATTGGCTGAGAAATGCAACCTGTAGTCGAGAACAACCGGAAAACTAGAATTTGGACACAGGAAATAATTTTTGCCGAAGCTGAAACGGTTAGACGTGTGGTTCCCGGCAGAGTAGAATAGAACCAATCCAGGTCTTCCCGTGGATGTCGTAGAAGGCGACTTAGGAAATACAGTTAAACAAAGCTTATATACATCAATGAGACCTCTCCAACCCGTCAGGAGAGTGTAGGCCAAATCCTCTGGCTGCTCTGGCTATATTTGGCTAATATATTGCTTTGGTAGTACAGAGATGGTCGTGCTCCTGCAGTGAAGATTAAAAAAAAGACATGATGAGATTAAAGTCAATAAGTATTACCTTATTAGGGTAAATTATCTTTTTATTGAGAGAGGCGGTTAACCCAGCAGTAATCTGATATAGTTCCGGGGATCTAGCAATAGGTATCTTAAGTTGTAAAAGTCTGGAATCTCGGCAATCACTTGACGGAATTGGCTCATATCCGTACTTAAACAATTATTGGACTCATTTATCGCAGTAAATTAAAGATTAATGATACTCAAGTTGTCGTCGAACAAACATACAAACGCCAGATTGCTCACTAGCTTCACTCACTATTAATTTATATTCAATTAGGTACTTACCTACATCTCACACATTGGAGAGAGAGAGAGAGGATTCGATGGTATATCTAGACTAAGTTAAAAATTAAATTATAACAAATGTTATTGTATGATATGGCGCCAGGGGCTCTTAAATCGAAAGAGTTTTCTTTGTTTTATACATTTTATGGCTTGGAGGGGAGGCGTCTCTACTAGAATGTTTTATAAGCCTTAAGTCGTAAAAAGTTTGGCATGTCATTGAACAAATTAATTTCGCGCCCTGGCCTGAATAACGTCGAGATGTCTATGTTTATATTGACCATTTTGTTTATCAAAAGTTAGTTTTAAAGTAAATTAGAATAACTTTATTTCTCATAAGAATTACATGAAATAATTCACTTACTGAGAAAACATAATATTTACATAGGTAATAGTAAATTATACATAAAATAAACAAACTTATTTTTTTTTAATACTTTTCCTACCCCTACATGAAACTTATCCCCCTATTCGTCGCATTATGTGACCAACCCACTGTCACTTCAATGATTCTTCTAAGCTGTGTCGGTTCTTGCATGAGTCTCCTCATTTATGATTCGATCACGTACTAGAACACTGAGCACAGTCCTCTTGTCGAGCATATAGCCCTTGAGCCTTCTTAAGCCAGCAATTCACACACCTACGCGGCGGACTGCAGCTGAGACCTGAAAACTAGTGCGGGTGAAATGTAGGTAGACTCCCTAGGATTTTTAGTTACATGTCGTTCGTGAATTGGGGACATTATATGTACTTATCTGTACAATGTTTTAAATAAGCTCATAAAAAAATAAAAACATGCTTATACTGAAATTTTCAAAAATAATATCGTCTGTGGTCACTCAGGATGATCTTAGGATTCTAACGACGTCCAATACATCCAAATCTATCTATTCTTGCATTTAAAATTCAGTGAGATATAAGAAACATACATACAGAAATTAATCCTGAAAACAATAAACTTCCAAGTTTGTTTGTCAGAAAAATTAAAAATCCCCCTGACTTTCAAGCGTTCACGCCGAATAATTTTTGAAATGAAATTGATATGAAATTATAATCACTAATAGGAGATATTACTATGAACTTAAGTGCAGCATTAGCGCAGAACGTAAAAAAATGTTTGACAATGACAAGTAGGTACTTCAAAGTCGCAATAAATTTGTAAATTTAGTTATGGAACGTGTTAATGAAATAACGCAAAACCTCTTAGATGGTACCTCAGCCCATGAAACTGAACAACTTTTGTTCTACAACCTTCACGAAACCAAAAAATAAAGTATTGAATTTTCATACAAACTGATCAGCTGATCGGGTCAATTTGTTATATAAAAATCTGAATTTAAGTTTTGGCATTTCGGAAATGTTGTAGAACAAAATTTGTTCAGTATCATGGACTGAGTTAGGTACAACCTGAGAGGTTTTGCGTTATTTCATTAACTCTATTAGGTACCTATTTAAATAGCCGTAGGAAGTCATAACACAACAACACAGGTTTTGAATGAGTGAATAAAATAAAACTATTAAAATTAAATACTTTTATATATTATCTATTTATTAAAATATTATTTGGTTGAATGACAGCTGATTGTTAACTGTATGTGCTAGTGCTGCTATCTGCGCCGAGTTTTGCGTAATATGTCCTATTGAGAAAGTGACCAGAGTTACGACGTGGTGGCGACTTTGGCTAAACAGACAGAAGTGTAATAAAAACAAAACGCAGTAAAAATTGCTGGAAAGCATTAGGTATAGTATCACGTGTTTGGTAGTGTTATCCAACAATGCGATATGTTATCGAAGAGCCGTTAGAGTTTTATAGGGTCTTTTATGACGACAAGTTAAACGCGTAAAGTTAAAAAGAGCAGCCGATTTACTTTTATTTTTATGAGTTTATCTACTTACGGAGATGGCGCTATCGCGTATCTTGGCTTGAGGTTTTAGACATGTGACAGAAAATGTGTGGATGTGGACTGGATCAAAAAAATATAATAATATTTAAGTAGTACGTCAATTAGATTATCCAAAAATAATGGACCCATATTTTTTGGTAGTAAAGTTTTTCTTTAAAGTTCGTTCCTTATTTTTAAGTAGGCAGTAAAAATTCACAAAACTACAGCGCGGCGAAGTTTTGGAGTGGGGGCGATTTACGCCACAGTATAGTGAGAATCGATTGATCGTGATCGTCGTTGCGCTGTATGAGTTAAATGTATCTTCGTTATTATTTGTTAATCAGAGAAAAGAAAAAAAAAGTATACAATATTTTATAAATAATCAAACTTAGTCAAAAAACCAAAAAAAAACCTTAGTCAAAAACCCAAAAAAAAAATTCGACATTCCCATATAAAACGCGCCCGGGCGGCGCTGGCGGCGGATGAGCCCAAAAAAATATATTTAGTCCACATCCGTATTGTTTATCTATTTGGATAGACTCTGTAAAATCTTATATTACTCCACCGCTGGACTTTAGGCCTGGAGAAGCCAGAGGACGAAGAGGACTAAAGTCCAGTGGGAAGTCTGATACAGAATGGATTTGCCCATAATCACCAGGCTGTGCAGGTTGTAGATAGGAGGTAGTCGCAGTAGATGTATAAAGTCGTTTCACAGATGACGTTGCCCTTTCACTGATACCTATTCCCTTAGTCAGCTTTTATGACACTCGTGGGAGAGGTACAGTCCCTTTATCAACTTTTACGAGACTTCTGCAAAAGGAAAAGTCCCTTAGTCAGCTTTAACGACACTCGTGGGAGAGGAAATGTAACTTTGTCAGCTTTTACGACACTCGTGGGAGAGGAAAAGTCCCTTTGTCAGCTTTTACGACACTCGTGGGAGAGGAAAAGTAACTTTGTCAGCTTTTACGACACTCGTGGGAGAGGAAAAGTCCCTTTGTCAGCTTTTACAACACTCGTGGGAGAAGAAAAGTAACTTTGTCAGCTTTAACGACACTCGTGGTAGAGGAAAAGTCCCTTTGTCAGATTTTACTGCACTTGTGGGAGAGAAAAAGTGTGGTGACAATAAGACGTATTCTACTCTGCCCCCATTACACGGTACCACACATGGCTAGACTCGACCTGTCTTAAACTCAGATTGCCTTACAAGCAGTGATCCCTTTGTGAGTGTGACAGCCACTTTGTATAGCCAGGCGGATGGATGGACATGATTTTAATTATTGGTAATATCTACGAGTTAATCTAGCTAAGATTAACTCGTAGATAGAGTGGTTCTTCTGTTTGGTAATAAGTATTGACAAGCCAGTTTTAAAAGCATGTCATCAAATAACAGCAATTATTTTCAAAAGAGAGATGAGAAGCTGACATGTTGGTTTATGTCAACTTGCTTTAAGCGAATAAGTGGAACCTGGGGCTCCACTTCACTTGAGCGGGATTGTGCTTTTCACAACTATTGACATTTCGTTATATATTTCTTCATTACAATATATGTAAATGGCGGTCTTAGGACCAAGGGTTAAAAGTAGTATTTTGGGGTAAGTACAACCATACCAAACAAACCCTTTGGGTGCCACGGATATTTTCGAGTTTTTTCACAATGCCGTCATTGTTTGTTGGTTTTAAATGTTGACTACTTACACACACGATAATTAAACAAAACAAAACTTCGGAACTGTACTCAGCTGTGCGTGACCCAATACGCACTTGGCTGATTTATTAATGTAACACCTATACCGATTAAAATACTTTACAAGTTAAAACAAAAATAGGTAGGTACCTAAATGATTTTCCAAATGTAGACGGGAACATTCTCCCGAAATTGGCAAATTTTAAATATGATTATGGACTAGTTTTAAAAGTGATTATTTTAATCATGATTATCTCAATCGTGATTCAATTTAGTCAAATCAATCGTGATTATTTAAATCATGATTCAAGTAAAGCAAATTAATGCATTCATTGAAATATTAATTGCTAACACTGCCATAAATGTGCAATAAATAGACCAAACTATATTATCTACCAAAACAAACATAATTCTTGCTACAAAGATACGTACTTACGCTTCATTAGTATTCCGGCAATCTGGAATCTTCCGGGAATGCCTTTTGTTCTGATACTCTGGCGCGTTAAATATCGCAGCCTACTTTACGACTGTACGAAAGTACGGAAATTATTTTAGCTTCAAAAGCGTTTGTAACCATCTGTACGAATCTCAAAAGGTTTAGGCGCAGAATGCCCAATCCGGAAAATGCCTGAAGAAAATGACAACGTACTTTGTTAACATGCACTCGTTCGCTATTAAAAAATCTGATGATATGTACTTATGCAACTAAAGTAAATGGAAGACTAGCTAAAATGTATGTCGCTCTAATATTTTAATAAATAATACTTTCCGAGAACTAGACATTTTGCTCATTAACTTCTCAAAGTACGACGTCATTCAACCCTTTGAATTTTCATTGTCCAATTCTCATTATTTGCCATGTAGCCCGGACATTCACATTGAGCGGGTTCAGTGTTATTGAACTTCAGATTTGCATTCTATTGAAATAGGTCGCCATCTAATTTATGATAAGTTTTCGGAAAGATTAGACTCTGGATTTAATTTAAGAAATGTATAGCACTCATCTTTCACATGGATATCGATCCTTATTGGTGTTCTATTTTGTTGTAGAATTAATTACATAGTAGAAGTTTTGAGATTTTATTTCCATGCCACAAAAAATAACAATAAATTGGCCCGTCATAAATGTTTGATAATAACATGCCTGCAATTAATCTATTCTGCAGTCTAAACGTGGTTAGCTGTTTTTTTAAACGTTACACATTGACAATCCAGCTGAATGTTATTCAGCTGTTTTACAAAACCGAGCTGTAATGCCAAACAGGTTTTGTCAATTAGCGGATTATAAAGGTACCATCCAACTGCGTCAAATACACAATATGAAAAATTGATAATTTTTCTGATTTCTGTGCTTTGAAGTTGAAGTGACCTGCTGTTGACATGCATGTTTCCATCGCAACCGATTGTTTTTTAATTTAGGTACCTTTTATATAATTTTTATTGAATTTCCAGACAGCGACAATTCCAAATATCTCATTCTGCTGACATAACTACATACCTACATCCATTAAATGAAGCCGTGATTGTGAGTAAAGATGTGAGTTCCATTTGTGTAAATGCTATTTATATCTCTGTAGACGCATTCGTCTTCATTCTGACGACAAATTAAACAATTTGTATATGACATTTGGGAGCACCGGGTGTTAGTCAATGACAAAAGAGAAAAATCAAATTACAAATTTCAGTAGGGTGGAGACTGACACTCCTCTTTAAATGCTTAGTGATAAAATAAGTATGAAACAATAGCTTACTAGTTTAATCCTACAAAAAATTGAGGTTATATATTTTTGTCATTTGTACAGTGCGTCAATCGTCGCACTTCCGAATACAAACGAATGCTATTTACAAATTTTACCATGTCCATCAAATATATAAGATTTATCGTTAAAGATAATTTGAATTCAGAACTAAGTACTTTATTGTTGTACACACGTACCTATCTAATTTTAAGTTTTAAGTCCTCAGACAAAATTCTGCATTGTAGATTGATGCCGCTTCTTCTGCATTAGCGCCTAGAAAGCAGCACTAAGCTGTGTAACGATTTGACGTCAACTTTGTGCAAAACATTACAAAACAAATTGACTATTATTAAGAGATATTTTAAATATCCTACGATAATAAAGATTCATTTGAATTATTAGATTTGTTTTTGATTTCTGTGTGAACTATAGAGTTGTAAACAGCAAAATAAAGTACTTCTTCAACTGACTTCCAAAAAAGAGGAATTTCTTATGTTCGACATGAACGTATACAACTAAAATAAATATTTATCCCGTTATTAATTCTTCAATTCAATCAGAAAATTTCTTCATCTGATGTAGAATAGCTGTGTTTACTAGCGATAAAATTATCACTTTCGTCACTGCTCGAACCTGTATTAATTACTTACAAAATTTTCCATGTCCGAATTGACAACAATATTCGCTAAAAATTATCTGCCGTTTCTGCGAAATAATAGCTTTTCTCTCATTTTAAAAATAAATTACATAATAATCAGTAAAAAGAGTAATAACCACTCTATATGCCTATGTACTTCCAAGCGGCCATTTCGATGAAACACAAGTTTTCCAGTCATTAAAGAAATAAAAGCACTTTTTAATCTTTGGCAAACGTCTTTATAAAGCTATGTGAAAAAGTTTTGTGTCTCCAGTAAGGAAAATTATACGCTAAAGATACTTTGGCACTGCCATGATTACTTAAAGCAAAATGGGTTCAGAGCCCGCAATGCTGTGCCTGTTTTTTTAAAAATCACTGTAATTAAACTACTACAGTTTATTTTCAAAAATTTTACACAGGTATCTTCAGGCTTTTTTTCAGACACCCACAATATCCAAAACACCACTGAGCATTTTTGGCGTGATAAAAAAAAAATCACAAACATACCTCTAAATTTGCCTAAATTTACCTTTATACAAAAAATTATAAATATGATACAAAAAAAAACAGTAAAATATTCGTCGAGAGCGCGGACATAGGCCCGGACCCGAGCTCGACGATATTTCTCTGTGTTTTATTTATTATTTCTGTAGTATAATATTTTTAAAAAATTGTGTAGCGAATGTAACTAGTAATTTAGATTAAAGATAACATTGTTTGGTATAATTTCCATAAAAAAAGTGATGGTATAAAGTAGTAATCTCTTTTTAAAGGTAAATTTAGGCAAATTTAGAGGTATGTTTGTGATTTTTTTCTATTGAGCCAAAAATGCTCAATCGTGTTTTGGATATTGTAGGTGTCTGAAGAAAAGCCTTAAAATTCATATGTTATTTTTTTAAGGAATTAAACTGTAGTAGTTTATTTACAGTCATTTTTGAAAAACACTCACAGTATTCTTGGCTCTGAACTGACGGGGCATTAATATATCTTTAAAAGCTTTTAGGCAGTAAGTACGTACGTCAGAAGTGCAATTTTTACTTTTAATAAAAATGTTTTAAGCCTTTTAAGTAGTTCATAGTTTTATAAATACAGTTTGTCCTAATATTTTCTTTTTCAACTGCATTATATATTTATGAAAAAAACCTCGGTGCTCCAGTTCAATTCAATTCAAAATATCTTTATTATCATAGGATATTTATAATATCTCTTAATAATAGTCACTTTGTTTTGTTTTGCACAAATGTTGACGTCAAATCGTTACTTAAAGCTAAGTTTACGCCGCTTCCTAGGCGCAAGTGCAGAAGAAGCGGCAACAAACTGCACTGCACGTTTTCTCCAAAGACGTCAACTAACAAACTAAAAACTTAAAATTAGTTATATATAGATGGACAGAGATTACATTGTTTATTATGGCATAATAAAATTGAATTATAAGAATTACGTAATTTAAAATAATGTCAATTTGTAAATTTAGTATGTACCAATGTACCTAAATTTTGACATGTCTAAGTATACAAACCTTTAAGAGGGACCCGCGCCAAGCTCAAGCCAGACCTTTTTGTCTTTAAGATAGTCATCGGTCCTATAATAAGCTTTCTCACAAAGTACTTTCTTTACATAAGCTTTGAATTTTCTGTCTGGCATATCAAGGACCGATTCTGACAATTTATTATAAAAAGTATACACTTCCCCATAAAAGACTTACTGACTGTATTCAGCCTGTAATACGGGCTAACTAAGTCATTCTTATTACGTAAATTTCTATCTGTAAAATCACTTACTTTATTGAACATGGAAATATTTTTCCTTACATACATTATATTTTCAAATATGAATTGTGATGCAAAAGTAAGTATACCTATTTCCTTGAATAATTCCCTCAGTGTGTCTCTCGATCCTAAACCGTAAATGGCACGAATTGCTCTTTTTTGTAAAAGAAAAATAGTCTGAAGGTCGGCTGCACTTCCCCATAGAAGTATCCCGTAAGACATTAGACTGTGAAAGTAACTAAAGTACACTTGTCTAGCAGTTGCTACATCTGTCAATTGTCTTATTCTCCTAACAGCGTAAGCCGCAGAGCTAAGCCTATTAGAAAGTTTAGTTATATGAGCGCCCCATTGAAGTTTCGAATCAATTGTGATTCCTAAAAAGGTAGTACTTTCAACCAGATCGAGTTTCTGACTATTAATTAGTATGTCAACGCAGGCCCGATTCACATTAGGAAGAGAGAATAGAATGCATTGGGTCTTGTTCGCATTCAACATGAGATTATTGGCCGAAAACCAATCAGAAATTAAAGATAAGGTGCTGTTCACCGCGCTAGCATCACTGTTATGTCGATCTATTTTAAATATTAGCGAGGTGTCATCAGCAAACAGCACCATGTCAGCCTCTTTCTCAACCATGTAAGGCAAGTCATTGACATAAACTAAGAAAAGGAACGGTCCTAGAATTGAACCTTGGGGTACGCCCATTTTCACATTAGACCCGTGTGATTTTACGCCGTTTATATCAACAGTTTGAAGCCTATCTGTTAAGTAAGATTCTATTAATTTAATTGACTTATCATCAAAACCGTATTGACGAAATTTGAGCAAAAGTGTTGGATGATCAACGCAATCAAATGCTTTAGAAAGATCGCAAAATGATCCAATTGCATTATTTCTGTTTTCCCACGCGTCGTAGATATTAGTAATAAGTGCTACTCCTGCATCGGTGGTCGATTTTCCAGCAGTAAAGCCGTATTGTTGGCTATGGAAAAGATTTTTGGTCTTAAAGTGAAGTAGCATTTGATTGAGCATTATCTTTTCAAACACCTTACTCAAAACTGGCAGAATAGAGATAGGTCTATAGTTTCCAGGGTCTGTTTTTTCTCCTTTTTTGAATAAGGGGATTAGTTTACTACATTCCATTAAGTTAGGAAATATGCCTTCATCAATACATTCGTTAAATATAAAAGCTAAATCGGCAGCAATTATGTGTATAATATGACTTATAACGGCTACTGACATGCCCCGGTGAGCTTCTGTTTTTTTAAAATTTAACTGTTTAAAAGCATCTATTATATCGCTAGGGCTAACATGCTTAAAATTAAATTTAGAATCACAAGGGCTAACATTACTCTTAAGCAAAGCCTCAGCACGCTGGGCGCTAGAACTCACATTAGCACTTAATTAACATAAATAAGTTAATTCATATCTGCACAGCTTCAAATTATTTTTAAAATAGTGCAAGTGAGTATAACTTATTAACAACGTACGTACTTAAAGGAGCGAATTTAGTTAGATAGAGCGATTAGCCAGTTAGTTTGAATATCTATGGAAAAAAATATGGGATCTCGAAAAACTTAGCCCATAAGTTATCTAATAACTTATTTAAAATGTTAGTTATTCTACGGCTTGAGCCTCGGATGGCTTAGATGCCATTGTCATGCGAAGCGGCTAAGTCGATCCAGCTGTATTGTATTGTATTCCGACAGACAGGCACAAGCACGCAGCTATTTCCGAGAAATAAGATATGTTCGACAATGCAACGTGTCGAAAATGGATTTGAATTTCATCAAACTAAATAAGTAACAAGGCTCGTTCTATTTTAAGTAAAGACTAAGTGGGATTCTAATGAGACCGGGAAGATGGGCAAAAAAATGGTTTCCAGAAAGACGCCAGCGTAGATGAAGGCCCAGAAAATAAATGTATTTTTTATTGGTGTTTCTTTGCAATAATATATATATTTTTTACAGATAGATTATAGATAAGAACCAATCACACTGATTGAGCAAGCTCCAAAGTAAACTTATCCGACCGACCGAGACGGCACAGAAAGCTATTTGTATGAGTATGGCAGCAATCTGCCTTAGATCGTGAATCGTTTAAGCAAGAAGTCGTAGCCTTAAAAAAGCAAAAGTGGATGATGAAGGAAATGCTGAAAGGTCATTTTGGAAGTCCTTCATTTGAAATTTCAGCGGCTAGAATGGTGATGATGACGGCAATCATTGAAAGTGTATTTTCTCTCACTCATTGATTTTTGCACAGATCCATCAATAATGCTTCTCTTCCCGCGCAGATCGTAAAAGCCGATCGAGGGAATGGGTAAGGCGATAGGAGATGCGGTAAGGAACCCATCGCTTTTATGATTTCCTTTCTCCACCTTAATGCCCACCATCACGCTAAAAGTGGCCTGGGCCTTGCTGCCCTAGGCTCTGTCTGCCCCGTTAAGGATAAAGATGTGATAGTGTATCTGTATCCTTAAATCAATAATATGATGGTTAATTAATTGAGATTAGCTAAAGATACCAAACCCTGACTGATCCAGTAGATTCGATCTGATTTCAATTGGTGCAATCGAGCTTAGTTCAAACAGCCATTTGACAGGCTGCAGGAAACGTTGGGAGATTGACCGGAAATAACCTGAATTAGCCGCCTCTATCTAGTTGGTCGCTTTGTAGGGTACAGGCAGGCCTGTGTCACTCCCCGTTTAGATATCAAAAATATACCTAAGTACATTATTGCAATGCGCGCAGCGGCCCCTCGAAGTGGTAAATTCAGTTATACGAATCGTTTGTTTAGAGTAATAAGAATGAAATTGGCCTGCAATGGATGTCTAGGTATCTAAACAAAAAGGTGCTGAGTTCTGACGTGAGCTAAATAAAACCATATCGCTAACCACATTGAGTAGATATTTCTTAAAATTTCTTTGTCGAGTGAGACTTCAAAGCTCTCGTATCTTAAATTGTTGTTGCAATGAAGTGTTTTGTTAGAAGGCTGTCTTGCTATAGTTGCCGTTTGAGAATTGATCGGAAATAACCAGAATTTAGTTGGTCGTTGTCTGGTACAGGTGCTCGTAAGTTAAATTGTTGTTGCAATAAAATGTTTGAGAATTGATCGGAAATAACCAACCGTCCCTACCGTTCACCGCCTTGTACGGTACAGTTGTGTCCATACAAAGCTTTCCTGCATTAAATTGTGTATTTTCTTAGTACGCTGCCCTATTTCGACAGACGATTGATCGGAAATAACCTAAACTAGCTAGCCCTACCTAGCTCGTCGCTGTCCGATGCATGCTGTCACTTAACTGAAACATTGAATAAAGCTTTTTAAAACTTTGCTTTTATTTAACTTTTACCTTTGGCTTTGTTGGAGGTTTAGTCGATTTGTCGATGATAAACCAAAACTAGATGATGTTGGTCACATTCTGAGGCAGGTACTGCAATGAACTCCTCAAAGAAAGAGGAATCGTGGTCGACCAAAGCAAAACTAACGGCGATTGGTAGCACCGGAAATAAACACAATTGGGTTATCTTGGCTCTGTCTGAGTGATGCTCGTTGCTTAAGTCAGAATCAGATGTAGTACCTCGGCTATGCCCCATCCAGAGGACATAAGGCAATAAGTAAAGTAAGTCAAGATGATGTTGGTAAGATGGACCACATAACGTGACGGTCGAAAATAGAGGAGTGTGACTCAGAGCTCTTGCAAGTAGCCTTCATTGATAGATATTTTTAAAACCAGACACTCAACGTAACTTGCCAACAACAGTTCATAAAATAAATTAAAGGAATATCTTATCACTTAAAACAATTTATTTTAGACGATTAAACTACTATCATAGTAGGTATTTAAAAAAGGAAAAAGCGGCCAAGTGCCCGTCAGACTCGCCCATGAAGGGTTCCGTAGCAGCAAGTAACATTTTACGATTTATGACGTATTAAAAAAAACTACTTACTAGATCTCGTGAAATAAATTTTCGGTGGAATTTTGCATGGTAATGTACATCATATATTTTTTTTAGTTTTATCATTCTCTTATTTTAGAAGTTACAGGGGGGGGGGGGGGGTGAAAATCTTAATGCGGTTCACACAATACATCTCCTTACCAAGTTTCAACAGTATAGTTCTTATAGTTTCGGAAAAAAGTGGCTGTGACATACGGCAGACATGACGAATCTATAAGGGTTGGAACCCTAAAAAGCAATCTGATAGCGATACAGAACTAGGTAATTTAATAAAATACATAAACAAAAATCTTCAATCTCCATAGCATAAGAAAATTGAATTATAACAATATGACACCGATTCCAAATGCTAGTCGCTATGTAGGTGTCCTCGGTAATAAAGACACAAAAATTCGCACGGACTGCTGGCATGGAATGCGGGTTGCGCGTCTACTACATGCCAAGCGATTTTTACCTCGAATGGTACGAGGACATGCCTCAAACACTAAATTCTATTATGTAGTACCAAAGATAATATAATTACTGGTAGTACGGAGGAGACGATTCTTTTTACAAGCATTTTAAAGACCAAGTTTCACTGAAGCTGAGCGGAGCTTGCTGTGTTCGTAAATTATTTTTTTTCTGTCATTGCTAGTATGTCACATAGCTTGACGACTGTATAATGATGACAGCCGGAACTAACGACTTAACGTGCCTTCTGAAGCACGGCGGAGCGGGAATAAAATGTATGCCACTTGTGATCAGCCATCCAAGTGCGGACAACGCCCGGGGTTGCTTATCTTGCGAAAGCTTTAGTGGATACAAACTCTTTGGTGCAAAAGTATATTGATTAGTATCGGTCTTTATTTATCTCTAAATCAAACCCTTTTCATTTAATTTTTTTACGTATTAAAATACAATATACCTAAGTGAAATGGTTACATCGTATCGAAGAGTAAAAAGGGGGTTCGTTGTTTGTTGCCAATAGTGCATTTATTAATTTTTTAAGATATTTTTCCAGTATTCTCAATTTTGTAAACATGCAGTGAATTTGAATTAAGGTGACGTGAGTTCACAATTTGCAAAACTGTGCGTGTGTTTGAAAAATCAGTTATTAAACAACTACAGTTCATTCCTCAAAAAATTTACATAACAATCTTAAGGATTAAAACACTGCGAAATATCGTCGAGCACGGCTCCGGGCCTTCCTTCGCTCTCGACGAATATTCCACTGTGTTTTATTTATTATTATTTTTTTGTATTATATTTATAATTATTTCTGTAGCCAAAACGGATAGATATTTAGATAATACATTTTTTGGTATAATTTTCATATAAAAAGGTGATTGTATAAAATAGTAATACGTATTATAAATGCAAATTTAGGCAAATTTAGAGGTATGTTTGTGATTTTTTTCTATCGAGCCAAGAATGCACAATCGTGTTTTGGCTATTGTGGATGTCTGTAGAAAATCCTTAAAATTTTTATGTAAATTTTTTGAGGAATAAACTGTAGTAGTTTAATAACAGTGATTTTTCAAAAACACGCACAGTATTGCAAATTGTGAACCCATGTCGCCTTAACGGAAAATTGCGTATAAAGTCGAATATTTTTGACTAAGTACTAAGACTCTCTCTAGTTATCTAAATCGACTTGGTTTCTAGATTATAATCTAGAAACACCTATACTATAGTAAAGGTGTTTCGGAACAACACCACTTGCTCGTGTTACGAACTGTAGACAAGCATGTTCATAAATACAACTACAACACCGAACTACCATTAAGATCGCTCGGGGCGAGATCTCCAGTCTAGTACTTACCTGCGCCACTGCAATGTCCTCACAAATTATATAAGTTGACAACCTTCCATCCTCTACGTTGTAACTTTGCCAACGCAGCCAAGTTTAGAAATTCATTCCTCGTTCTATAAGGGAGTCTCATTCTCGAAAGTATATGAATGTTTGGGTTATGTATAGACATCGGATATTCTGATGCATAGTTACCTAAAGTTGAGATAATGGTTATGGAAAGTGCTTTTTTATCGAAAAAATTCCGCGATTCCGGGAAATTTAAATTTAAGAGTTATACTCCGTGAGACATAATAATCCCAATTTGACACAAATTACTGTTACCCTTGTTACTTGAGTTTGCGTTAACTTTGCTGTTGATGGTTCAGATATAATTTACAGAATGTGCTGTATATTTTCACAGCCGAGCCGGAAAGAGCACGATTATGTGCCACAGCGATGTTTATTAGGTACATTTTATTTAGAATTATAATTTGTGTTATTCGTTATAATTATGTCGCAGTACGGTAGATTAAGCCGTTATATAGTAATATCCCTAGGGATATAATTATGTACCGTAACATAGTTATACGAAAGCGACTCATTACTATCTTACTAGGAATATAATTACTCGTATAATACGGTTCTAGTTTAGTGACATAGTTATATTACTAGATTAAGTTTAGTGAAATAATTGTAGGAGTGTTGTGGGGGGTTGAATGGTTAAGATTGGTTACCCGGAAATGGAATACAGCTAAAAAACATTACTTTGAATGATCCTATACCAAATGAAGAGTAATAAAAAATCAATTAGTCGGTTATTTTATCATATTACTAGTTCTATTCATTTTACTAGGTTAGGGAAAACCTATAGGTTAGGTTAGGTTAGAAATGCTAGGTTGGTTTTACCGCTACATGCTTAACCATCCAACCCCCGCACAACACTCCTTTAATTATTTTACTAAACTTAATCCAGTAATATAACTGTATCACTAAACTAGAATCGTATTATAATTATGTTACTAGTAAGATAGTCATGAATCACTTTCGTATATCTATGTTACGGCATATAATTATATCCCTAGGGTTATAACAATATTACAGCTTTATCTATCTTACTGCGACAATTATATGGTTACACGTTACGGTATAGGTACGTTTTAATATGAGAAAATATATGTGTCTTTTGAGCCAATCGACACGAAAAGAAGAAGAATATGAGAAACGATAAGAAGTTCCTAGTTGCATACTTAGCTGATGTCTAGTTAAAAGGGAAAATAACAAAAAACTAAACTAAAAATTTGAACTCAATCGAATAGGTAGGAAGGTAGGTACTTATCAAAAAGTTCGACCCAAAGTTTACTTTTTTTGCTAGCTGGAACAAAATATCCATTGTTGAGCAAAGGCCTCCCCTCCAGCCTTCCATGCATCTCTGTGACGACAGTTCTCCAGTCTTTCCTATAAGCCGTAAGGTCTTCTGCCCATCGTATTCTAGGGCGGCCTCTTTTTCGTCGCCAGCCTGCAGGGACCCATTCCGTGGTTATTTTTGCCCACCTATCTGGGTGCATCCTGCAGATATGACCGGCCCAATCCCACAAGTTTTATCCCATGTGGGATACACCGAGTCAAGGGTTGCAACATCACACGTGGATAGCACATGTCGAGAAAGGTGGGGTGAGAAATAGGAAACAGAAATACCTAGTGTCATTTTCAAAGAGATCTCATTTCAAGTTCGAAGCCCCAGTTTTTGACTCGGGGTTTAAAATATCTTCGCATAAAAGTCAAAATAAGTTTGGAAAATCCAAAAGTGCACGCCTCATAGCGGTCACTCAATTTTCACAAAAAAAAACAGAACTTGAATGTTGCATATTCATCGGTGTATTATGAACAAAATAAAAAAAATACTTTTAAATCTTCGCGCCATTGCCCACACAGAAAAGAAAGGTACTGCGCATGTATTGTCAATGTCAACGAACCTTATTTACATAGATTTAGATATACCAACGATAGGTGGATTTCAGTTTATTGCTAATTATAATTAAACTACTTTTAATTAGACCGTGATTTTCGAAAGGGCTTAGTTTTAGATAATACTTAAGCGTATGAAAAAAAGAAGGGTTCGATTTGTTAAGTTTTTCGGGCGTTATCGTGACCACGCCAGTTTCCATACATACAGACACACGGACGTCCACGAAATAATTTTCTTAAACACTTGTTTTATTATTTTAAAGAACAAAATGTCCTTTAAAAATATCATGACTGTTGAAACTAGTGCTTTTTCTTGACATTTGTGTGTAAATATTATTCTACAAGTACGATAAGAAATAAATACCGACATTTTTAGTTCGAAAAATCACTTGATTTTTGTAAGGCGGGAGTGGAGCACTACCTCAACGCTCCGCTTATGAGGCGTGAAATAGAAATGCTTTATTTTAGTATAGCAAGTTCGTGTGAAAATGATTTGCTTTTATTTCTCTTTCGCTTACCGCAGGATTCATTTGACAGCCGTTTCTTGTGGCTCGTGCTGGAAATTGTACGTTTTATTTCAGCAGCGCTTCTGTTGGCATGTAATTCAAAAAGAGAAGCACAACTTTAAGTACTTATTTTCTTACAGTTATCGTATAATTATATATATACTTTTCTCAATATAAAGAATAATAAAACTAAATAAAACATACACACAATGTTTAATCCCCGAATCAAAAACAGAGCTATTTTAATTATTTTTTGTTTCAAAAGTGTGTACTTAGTTTTATCCTTATTCCGTTTTCTTTAATGCATAATTTTTTAGCCTTCAATTTGTACATAGTTTTAACCAACTTTAGCAATAATATCTTCCAGCATTAGTAGATTTAGTGACGAGTCTCAGAGAAATTTGTACAATAATTCGATAATAAACAGATTTTCATTCAGTTCGTCCTCTTCATGGTTTATCCTTAGCAAATTAGGGGATTAAATTCATCGCACTTCATACTTTTACATTAAATTTCTTACGTGTGGTAATTAATTAATTAATTAAATTATTTTTTAGTATCTATAATTAAGACTTGGAAGAAGGCGACTTAGCAAACACAAGCTGAACAAAGCTTATAAACATCAGTGAGACCTCTCCAACCCGTCTGGCCAGCGTGTGTAGGCCAAATCCTTTGACTGCTCTGTCTAATATATGCCTCTGATAGAGAGGGTCGTGCACCTGCAGTGGATACTTAAAAAAGACCTAATGATGATAATAAAGGTTCGGCAATGCGCAGAACACAAATGTTTGTTGTTTCTATTTTTTTCTAATGGAATTTGTTTTATTGTTCCTAAATGGAATAGAAAAACGGCTGCGGCACATACATACATATTCAGCGACAATCTACCCAAAAGGTTCTCTATGAAGTATAATGGTCGAGGAAACGAAGGAAATATTTTCATCTACGAGTAGGTATCTATAGACATGAAATTTCTCAGAAATATGAAACAAACAGCAGTGAAATAATTACAAGTATTGTGAAATATATTTGTTTGTTCAGATCGTTTCTTAGCTTTTATGCTTTAGCTAGAATTAAATTTAAGGCCCCGCCAGTTCAGAGCTAAGAAAACAGTGAGTGTTTTTAAAAGATCACTGTATTTAAACTACTACAGTTTATTCTTCACAAAATGTACATATCAATTTCAAGGTTTTTCTACAGACACCACAATATCCAAAACACGATTGAGCATTTTTGGCTCGATAGAAAAAAATTACAAACATACTTCTAAATTTGCCTAATTTTGCTTTTATAATACATATTACTATTTTATACAATCACCTTTTTATACGAATATTATACCAAAAAAAGGTATCTAAATATCTATCCGTTTTGGCTACAAAAAAAATATAAATATTATACAAAAAAAACACAGTGGTAAAAAAATAATAAATAAAATTCGTCAAGAGCGAAGAAAGGCCCGGGGCCGTGCTCGAAGATATTTCGCAGTGTTTTATTTATTATTTTGTATTATAATTATAATTTGTTTTGTAGCCAAAGTTTTTTTCTATCGAGCCAAAAATGCTCAATCGTGTTTTGGCTATTGTGGGTGTCTGTAGGAAATCCTTAAGATTTTTATGTAAATTTTTTGAGGAATAAACTGTAGTAGTTTAATAACAGTTATTTTTCAAAAACACGCACAGTATTGCAAATTGTGAACCCAACTCGCCTTAAGAGCTAAGAAAAATTTTCGTAACGAAATAAACTCTTAAAAAATATTATTTCTGATAATGATTTTTAAAAAGTTGAACAATTTATAAAACAAATGGAGCTCACCTGTAGTTTTTAGTGTGTGTTATCTAATTTAAAACTGCCATAGAAAATATTTGTAATGGGTTCAAAGCGTTGAGTACCTCATGTACTTCTTGTTTATTTACTGATTTATTTCTACTTCAATTATCTTATTTATTTATTTACTAATACGTACATGGACAATATATACAGAGAATACATAAACAAAAAGTTGTACAAAGGCGCTACTTATCTCAAAAAAAGATCTCTTCCAGTAGGCCCGTGAGAGGAGATGTTCATATATGAAAGGCATACAGGCGTGGCGTTTATTTACTTATAAACAAAAAAACTAAAGTAAGTTATACATTTTAAATAGATTTCAGTCTGACCGCAATAAACTCTTGGGCTGCGAGTTTGAGATACTTGCAATTTTAAACAAGGTTTCTTCTCAAGATAATTTCGACTGAATCCCGCCCGAGTCCCACTGTGGGAAATTGTAGATATCCTTTTAGATATTTCTGCAGGTTTCTATAAAGTTTCAAGTTTAACTTTGTTCTTTTACTTTGAGAATGTTAGAAATTTGAATGTTCTCAACGTGCCTAATTTGTGAAGCGCCGAAATATCTCAAAACTTAGAATCATTAATACCTATTAGCTGTTTGTGAACTTTACATTCAGATTTACGAGTAGGTTTGTGCAACATACATACATAAATATTATCAGCGTGTTTCCGACGACTTCCGTAGCGTAACCGGAGGTTCTGGGTTCGATCCCCAGCCAGGACAAGATGAAAAAGGTATTTTTCAAACTGTCCTGGGTCTTGGGTGTTTATCTATATACCTAATTGTATTTATTATTTGTCCCTATACATACAACGTGGAAGGGACATACCTGTATAAATCGAACCACTGTCTATACTAGATCAATATAGTATAAAGAAACTAAAATAACAGCCTAAAACAAAAAAAATCGTCATTTCCATACAAAATTGTGTAGCCGGTTTGTATGGAAATGTCAATTTTTTTTTGTTTTTGATATTTTAATTCATTATACTTTAGTGATCTAGTATAGCCCGTGGTCCGATTTATTACGGGTATGTCTCTTCCACGTTGTATATTATAAAATATTGTATCGTTGAATTAGTATCCCATAATACAAGTACTTACTTTGGGGCTAGCTCAATCAGTACGATTTGTCCTTATTATTATTTATTTTTTTCCCACAGGGGTAGGCAGAGACTATGGACCTTCACTTGCTACGAACCTTACAGACTTCTCTCGGTTCATCTACACTCCTCACTCTCTTCATGTATGCCCGCCCTGGGTACTTCTGACCTCTCCTTTTTCAAAAATGTCTTCAATCTGGTCGTAGGCGACCCTGACCCACTCTTCCACTCTCATTTGGATCTCCTTTTGTCTATCCTTCCAACATGCCCAAACCATTTCAACATTTGTACAATAAAATAATAATTATTAGTCCGCGAGGGCTGTTTGATAAGTACCCGTTTTCTAAATATATTAATATCACTGGCCGCAAATAAGTATACCACCTTTTTAAGCCATTTTTCAGAGGCGGGAAAATGAAAAAAAAAAATGGCATTCTTTTGTTTTTTTTCTCATTTGACAACGATTCAGTGAAGGCGTGAACTTAAGATGGAGAAAGAACAGTATCGGTCTGTAATTAGATTCTTATTTTTGGAAGGAAAAACATGTGATGAAATAAAAGTAAGAATGCAAGCAGTTTACCATGAATGTGCTCCTTCTATGACAACCGTCAGATATTGGTATAACGAGTTTAAGCGGGGGAGAACAACCGTCTTTGATGAGGATCGCCCAGGCCGGCCAGTTGAGGTGACTACAGACGATATGGTTAAGAAAATTTAAAATATCGTTTTAGCCGACCGCCGAATTAAACTTCGAGAAATCGTTGATGCTGTAAATGTTTCAATCGTGAGGGTACAACACATATTAGAAGAAAAGTTGGGTATGAAGAAAGTATCGGCGAGGTGGGTGCCGCGTTTACTCACGGAGGAGCAAAAACGGAACCGACTGACTACTTCGGAGCAGTGTTTGGCCGTGTTCAAACGTAACCCGAAGGAGTTTCTGCGTCGTTTCGTGACCGTGGACGAAACGTGGGTCCACAACTACACCCCGGCAATGAAAGAGCAGTCGAAGCAGTGGATTTTACCGGGTGAACCTGCTCCAAAGAAAGCAAAAAACGTCCCATCGGCTGGAAAGGTCATGGCGACCGTTTTTTGGGATTCGTAGGGTATTATACATATTGGCTATTTAGAAAAGGGAAAAACAATAACAGGGCAGTACTATGCCAATTTATTGGATGAATTTGATGCCGTATTGAAGGACAAACGACCCCATTTAAAAAAGAAAAAAGTACTGTTTCATCACGACAACGCCCCGGCTCATTCGTCTAGAGTTGTGACGGCTACATTAGCACAGTTACGCTACGAACTATTGTCTCACCCCCCGTATTCTCCAGATTTGGCCCCATGCGATTTCTTTTTGTTTCCCAACCTAAAAAAATGGCTCGGTGGCAAGCGATTTGGATCAAATGACGAAGTCATTGCCGCCACAGAGGCCAATTTTAATGACTTTCCAAAATCATACTTTTTGGATGGTTTATTGAAGCTTGAGTATAAACAAATGGTGGAACAAATGTAAAGAGTTAAAAGGTGACTACGTAGAAAAATAAATGCATATATGTATACAAAAAAAAATTTTTTTTTTTCCATAAACGGGTACTTGTCAAACAGCCTAGGCTTACGGTAGTCATAAAATAAAAACATTGGTTCATATTTTTCCTAATAATTATCCGCCCAAGCAGAAGATGAGAGTGATATTAGTATTAAGCTTTCTTTATAACAGCCTGTCGTGTGGGGGGAGGGGGGGGGGGGTATTAAATTAGTATAAGCTCACATTATTAAAATCTAGGCAATAGTTCTTGAACTTTACAAAAAGCATACACGTAGCGAGGGCTGTCCATAAAAACGATTCCGCGGTGAAATTCCAAACTCGTTTTTGCTTTTACCAGCTTCTATTCAAAACTCTATTTGTGGAACCCATTCGTTAGTTAGTTTCAACGACATACGAATAACATTGCCTTTTTCATGTGAAACGAGAACGGTAACTGGTGTGGACTAACATTTTTTTGTGTTGTTTTCATTCAATTCAAAAAAGTGGCTTATTTTGGATTTCTTTGAAAGAGGAATTTAATTTATCACCTTCTGTTTTGGTGATTTTCATTTTTCTGTAGCTTTTTATACTTTTACGTGTAAAACATGCAGCATGCTACCTGCATGCTCCATGTAGGTTCTCACCTCATTTTTCCATCTCATCCTGTTTAAGTAAATTTCAAATTTCATTTTCGAATCTTTCACACATCCCTTTGTCATCTAGGTAGGCTAACTCATTCCTCTTTTACTTCTCATCCTGAACACTAAATCAGGAGAGTTATTATATTGTATAATAAAAGTTTTATTTATACAACGTGGAAAGGACATACCCGTAATAAATCGAACCACGATCTATATCATTATAGTATAATGAAATTAAAATAACACAAAAAAAACAAAAAGAAATCGGCGTTTCCATGCAAAAGTGTGCAGCCACCCGGGCGATTTGTATGGAAATGTCAATGTTTTTTGGTTTTTTGACTGTTATTTTAATTTCATCCAAAAAATAAACACCCAAGACCCAGGACAATTTAAAAAAGGCTATTTTCCAACTTGCCCTGGCTGGGAATCGAACCCAGAACCGGATTAGGTACGTAGCTTTTACGATTTAAATACCACAAACGGTTGTCTAAACATAAAGCGTGCAAAAGTGGGTATTGTCGTAACTCTACAGAACGGCTTTGAAATTGTCCACAAACGTGAGTAGTAAATTGCAGTAAAAGAAAAGCTAAATGCTTTAGAACATTTTTCGAACCAGCGTAAATAGCGTGTCGACCACCGAACAAGCCATGCAATAAAGGCTGTGCAAACGAGGGACTTGGTCCTCGGAAGACAAAAATCCATGAATTGTCACAAAAGTGTCCTCAGAGGACTTCCCGCGGACTCAACGCACAGTCCGTGGACTTTTGTTTCCGAACATAATTATATAATGATTACAACGGATCATTTAGCGATAACTACTAATATGTCTATTGTAGTATACATATAGCTCAAAGCAATGTCAGTAAATTTTTTTTAGGAGACAGTCTAATGTGGTTCTATATCAGAGATATTGGAGGTAAGTATATATCCAGGATCAAATTTCAAAAGTGTGAACTGTTTTGAAAAGTAGTGGCGTATTTTTGAACGCGATACGTCAGGACGTTTATGACACTAGTAAATAGAAAAGTCACCTAAACAGAAGTCAATGTCATAAGATAATGTCATTTAAATTTTGTCGTTAAGCAGAAAGTAGTATGAAGCAGGATACATTATTACTTTTGGCGTTTATCTCCTAGCAACACTAAATGCCGACAAGAGGGAAAGAGACGAAATATGGGTTTAACGAGATTATCTCTGTAAGATAGTACTTTTTTTGCTCTGTGATTTATATTGTGGGACAAAAAACGTAAAAGATTCCGACGAATCGAGAAACTCCTCCTTTTTTTGGAAGTCTTTGGAAGTCAGTCAAGCCGTATCGGCTGAGTGTAAAGACGTATACAAACTAAAGTTTATAAATTTCTATTTATATTGTACGAGGTACGATTCGCTAGGTATCGCAAAAGGGCCCGATATCTATCCGGCTCGGGAAAGCGCACCCCGAGCTCCGAAGCAGCACAGCTGAGGATGCAACCGGGAATGCGCTTAGACGAATAAGAAATACAAAGATACAGCGCATTTAAATTCCGTATGACGTCACGATTGAGTACGATTTTTACTTGACGGTGACGTCAATCACTCCGAAACTTCGACTTTAATTAATCCGAAAAACTATTATTTTTGGATAATCTAACTGTCGGACTAAAAAAAATATAATTTTTCGGACCCAGTACACATCCCTATTGTGTGCTATACCTAAAGATTAAAATAAATAAATAACAATAAATAAAAATAAATAAAGATTTCGAATTTGAAATGGTCATGATAGGCCACAGCTATAGGTCACATATCAGCTGATTATAGCGTCACAGGCTCCTAATAAGGAATATGCATGTAATACCAATCCGGCTCATATTTTTATTTTACAATAACTATTCATACTTTACCACGCCTAGTTAATTATTTTTCTTACTGACTTTTATTTGGATTAGAAATAAATTATTGAAAATATGCAAATATTGCGCGGGAACTTTTGACAAACAAAAGGGAAATGACGACAACGTTCACAAAAAGGAAATGACAAGTTCGGGTGCGTTCGGCAGGACTGTCCGTCCATGAAGTTTGACTATCGATGTCATTCGAAATGTATGTACTTTTATATAGAAGTTTAACAAACACCACTGGCTGATAATATCGAAAGTACCCAAAAAAGAAAAACATGCGTTGACAGCTTCTGTCTCTAGCGGATATTGCAGACGTTGACGTCATATTTTAAAATGGCGTGTTTTAGTTGTTATAATCTACTTGCTATTTTTAATATTTATTTTCTACACCATATACATGTTTTTCGGCACTGATTTATTTTTTGCGGCTATTTCTCGACGAGGACTATCGATTACAAATTAAAAAAAAATGCATGCATACTCTCTATTCTGCCGCTGTTCCCCAATATGCCAGTAATTGGAAATTGTTTGCCCGCCGGCTGCTTAGTATTCACGTCACACGCCGCTTGATTGCGGCTATAGTTTACATTTAGGTTAACTGAAAGTCCTCAAACTATATTCAAAAAGCTTCTAAATTATTTTCTTCCACGCTGCTCTGGGTCTTTTAAAAAAGAACAAGTTCATTTGGCAGACGAATTAAAAATCTCGACTTTTAAGCGTTCACCTCCAATAACTTTTTAACGGCTCAACAAATTTTCATTAAATGTAGCTAAGAAGTATCTCGACAGACAAGTCTTCCAACAAACTAAACTGCATCGAAATCAGTCTATTCTTTAGAAGCTATACGATGCCACAGCCAGACACACAGGTACACAGACATGTCAAACGTAAAACACCCCTCTTTTTCGTTCAAGGTTAAAAAAACATACCACTGAATTCATGAAAAAACTGCCATCTTAAATCAGTCATACTTGTATCATACAGTAATGAAGCCAACAAACACATAACCCTCCTTTTGAGCTTTGCCGCAGTCGGTTAAAATTATAAGGAGTGCAGACTTTAATTAATTTGATAGAAAAATACTCGGCCCTCATAAAAATATACTAGTGGTTCTGTGAGATCAGTAAAGTACGATTCACACTTGCGGCAGCGCGTCGAGCCGCGTCGGAGCTTATTTTACAATTTGCCAAAGGGAATTGAAACATCCATAAAGTGCCATATTAGCATGCAATTTACGCAGCTTTGAAGCCGACCGGCAGCGCTCGGACTCCGTGGTATACTCGCGTATGCGATCGGCTGCTCGGGCACGCGGTTGGCTGCTCGGGTACCTCGATCGGCTGCTCGAGTACGCGGTCAACGCGGCTCGCGACTACTGCCGGCGTCTGATGATTGGCTCCATCATGCCTATGAAACTTAGAACATTGCAGAAATTTTGTAATTTAGTAATACCACGTCCCATTCACTCATCATATATAATTAAATTATGCAACGTTAACACGATAGCACTGAAACAGACTGACTACGATGAGGTACTAGTCAGATCGTGCCGTCGGATGCGCGCGCATGCCCTCGGAAATAGCCGTCAGGCGGCTCCGTGCGGCTGCCGGCGCGTGCGCGAGCATCCGAGGCGACGCGCTCCGACGCGACTCCGCAAGTGTAAATTGTACATAAGTGTACTGTCGCGAAGTGTCGCGAGGATGCAAACTCTTGTAACCATGCAATAACCGACACTTTCCCCTTTCCTCTGGCTTAGCAAAGCCATTTCAGTGAAATCCGCGCATATATAACGCTACAGCAAACTTACGCTCCTTTCCTTTTGGATTTTTTTTGTTATATCTGGTGTAGAATGGATTCCTTAGTGTGTAAGAGTGATTATTACAGTTATATTGAATGAGACTGATAAAACCTAATAGGAATTACATTATAAAATTATAAGTCATAGGAAGAGAGTATTTAAACGTCTTATAAAATAATAATGTTTATGTCAAACCATTTTTTTATCTATTTTGTTTCGTTCAAATTCTTGAGCTACTAAGAGAAAAGTTGAATAAAGTTGTAATTCAAATGTAAAAAAAAAATGGTTTCATTTTACATCTATCAACTACATTTACAACTATCAACATACCCCGTTTTAATTCTTTATAAAAACCATGCAACATTTAAAAATTGAGCACTTGTACTGTACTGGTCTTAATTGGTTGACATTTAATTAATAAAAGTATTTAATTGTAGCGAAAACTAACAGAAATGATTGTTTTTTTTTACTGGCGTGACTTTCATGGTATCGTTAGTGACTTTCGTGGGCAAATTTTTTTTATAATTTTATCAATTATTTGTTGGTTTATAAGTTACAAATAGTATATTATTTGTTTTTAAACCGTCTATAGCGTAGTATTTTTTTCCAAACGCTTATTGTTAATTTAAATTTCACCACGAAAATGACGCGGAGAACGAAATTCTAAGAAATGCCCAATAATGAAATAGATTAACAAAATAAAATAAATTATTTGATGAGTAAACAAAAGGCGGATAAAAATTATGGCAATAGTAGTTTTTCTCATGTAGACAATAAATACTTTATATCAGAAAGTTTTATCTATAATATAAAAATGAATCGCTGAATGTGTTGCTAAGCGCTAATCTCGAGAGCAGCTGAACCGGGCGGGCCGCTAGTTTTTAAATTAAAATCACATGAATTTAGTTTTGTGATTTTTTGTTTAAAAGTTATGTTGATCGAGTCAAACCTTATCCTATTTAGAGTTATCTGTGGCAGCTAGTCGTTTCCAAAGAGAAAGTAATGGGTAAAGAGCCGTATCTTTTTGGCGACATAAAGACACATGTGCTTAAAAGAGGAATAGAGTATAGAATTTTGTGAAATCATAATACGAGTATATCTGTTCTTACATTATTGTTCGTGACCATGTAAAAGACAGATAAAAGTACAGGAGTAGAAAAAGAATAAAAAAGTTAAGTGGAATAACCCGCTTTAATTTGAAAACACTCCGGCTCGACATGTCACTGCTAAAATGACTCGGCCTTATGTCGAAATTACAGAGGCGTGGCCATTGACAAAGTCTGTTGCAGACATCTTTATAGATACGTGTATTTTAGTAAAAAATGCCTAGTGTGACAAAATGTCTGGAACAGCCTGGAAACAGCTGATATTTAAAGCGTTTTCAGAGTTGGTCTTTAAGTGAAAATTGATCTTATTGATGCGTTTTATGTATGTTATAAAGGATTCAAGCATTCAATTCATTCAATTATTTTGTTATATTATAAATATTTAGATACATTACCATACAATACAAATACTCTTTGCTTTCGTTTTGTTTTCTCAGATGCTTGGTTGGCTGGAAGAAATCCCTTACTGGGATAAGCACGCCGTTGTACCTACATTTATATTTTTTTTAAAGATGCATGTAACTTGTATTTGTTCAAATGTGCAATAAAATGTTTAAACAAATACTCTTTATTGCACCATTAACAAAACGAATTGCAAAAAACAGAGAGAAAAAAAAAATTATACAAAGGCTGATTTATCGCATAGGTAGTAATCTCTTCCAGTCAACCTAGTGTTAGATTAATCTAGTATATGCCCTCAATGTAAGTATATTTGTTTAAAAATGTAAGTAACTGCTTCCGAGGCTGCTAATCAGAAATACCGTTATATAAGCTTAAACACGTAACATTATACGAGTAATTCAGCAGCAATAAATAATTATAAACCGAGGGAGATGAAATAAAGATATCTCTGAACGCATAAATAATAACCAGGCTTTCTTCAGTAACGGCCGACCGAAGTATATACAAGTATAAACAATTTTACATCTTGCCTTGGCCAGAAATTACAATACAATAAGCAATCTCTTCCAGGTAACCATAAAGAGAAGGAGTGCGAAGTATATGAGTAGTGTTGCCAGGCATCCGGATAAAGCCGGACATAGATAGGCTTTTTGATTGCGTGTCCGGCCAAAATAAACGGTGTCCGACTTGTCCGGCTTTTGATAGGCTTTTTACATTTCGCAAACGAGGGAGCGCCGAGCGTGGCCGAGCGCAGGCGAGTCGAATCTTAGACTAATTTGTCATTCGATTTTGTTATATCTATATCTATACTAATATTATAAAGAGGAAAGATTTGTATCTATTTTTGTATGTTTGTAATGAATAGGCTCAAAAAGTGCTGGGCTGATTTAAAAAATTCTTTCACCGTTGGAAAGCTACACTATTCCCGAGTGACATAGGCTATGTGTATACCACGGGCGAAGCCGGGATGGACTGCTAGTTTCATTATAATTTGACAAGATTTATGGTAATAATCAAAAAAGCTTATTTTTACATATTATTTTTTGACGTACCTATTAATACTGAGACACAAAATCTTCAATAATGTAGAGTGTCCGGCCTTTTTACTCAAATGTCCGGCTAAACTAGCTGGTCTGTCCGGCTATTAGGTTTGGCGATCTGGCAACCCTATATACTCGTATGAGTATGATATAATCACTATTTTTTTACGCGTAGGGAGCGTCAAACGCGATTTGCGTCGTAAAAGATTAAACCAATTTTTTATTTTTATTCCTAAAAAATAGTTTACAAGTCATCAACGAAATAAATAAGGCGATTACATTTGACACAGACTGAAGGTGTCGTGACTCGCGGGAGTTAGCGACTATTTATAAAAGTTTGAAAGTCAGTCACGAACTGGTCTTACTACAAATTTTAGATACCGCTGTCATTCTATACAAAGTTACATACTGACACATTTTAGCTGAAGCAGAAATAGCCGAGTTCCCAACAATTCGACTGGAACTTCTGGTAGGCAAGTAGATTACAAGGAAACAAATAAAATTTTAATGTTCGAAAGTGAGCCTAATCGGCAGTTGACAGTTCGGGGCGAACTTCTGTTTTTATTAGCTCTCTAGATCTATAATTATAACTACCGAAATTGTCACACAACTATAGATACAACGTTTGTACATACGCGTCAGTGTGTTAAGAAAATGTAGGGCTACGGTAGATCGACACATTTTACCCGAATGTCTTAAATATTCGGTGGTCAAGCTGTCAGATTCAAAGCAATTAACCTTATTTCATATCTTTCCTTAATATATCGAATTCAGGAGGACATTAAGCAACATAATATCGCAGATTTAGCTCCCGTTCTGTACACTTGTACTTATAAA